>AP026546.1:0-10000000 GCA_026075535.2 Tricholoma matsutake
ACCCCTAACCCTAACCCTAACCCTAACCCTAACCCTAACCCTAACCCTAACCCTAACCCTAAACCCTAACCCTAACCCTAACCCTAACCCTAACCCTAACCCTAACCCTAACTCTAACCCTAACTCTAACCCTAACCCTAATGACTTTGATGCAGTGTCGTTCTTCCCAATCATTTCCGAGTCCTTTTCTGGGTCTACCAAAGAAGCTGTACAAAACGTCATTCCTGGTGATTCTAGGTTGGAAGACTTACAAGTAATGGGCTGCTGCTGTAGGCGGACGTGTACAGCCATTATTTGAGCGCGGCCTTCAGCCCCGATCGTTCCTTGTCTGGAACGTTTTGGTGGAGGGCTCTCTTCCTCAGAGCTTCCATAAGCAACCAGGGGATTCAGGATGACGAGTTCTGTATGAATGTTGTCAGTAGTACACCACCTTGAATGGGTTGAGGAAGGTACCTTCTTCATCTTCGTTACCTTCTCCACCTTCATTGACAATCTCGGGTGACCTCCAGCGTTTGGTTGTGGATACTCTTTGGGCCTTCTCCCCTATCTCGTCTAATTCCATCTCCTCTGCACAAGCAATAAATAAGCATTTTCCCTCCACATGTGGCAGGTAAGGTTTACCTTCAGGGTGATGGCCATACGACATATTTGAAGTTGGCGCATCACTGAACCCCTCTCCATCCGAAGTACCTATATCTGGTTCTGATTGGAATTGAGAGGTATCGGGGTCTGATGGAAATATGGATGTATCGGGCTCGCTGACAAAGGGTAATTCGTCATCGACAACGACGATAGGCTTTTTATGCTTTTTTGGCTTGTTGCACGGTGGGTCAGGCTTCGTGTCGTTATGGACATCCGAAATATAGCCCTTTAGCAGCTTTTCAAACTCTAAAAAAATCGGTTTGAATTCCTATGGTAGTAAGGACAAATTTGTGGACTAACCTTCTCTGAGTTCCTTATTGACAAAGGCGTCAAACATATCACGTTTGCCTCATGCCACGGCATTCATCAGAAGGTCAGCTGAATCATTTGCAAGTAGGTGGATTACTTTGACAATTTTCTTCTGGGGTTGACGGTGCACTCGTCCACGTATCTGTTGTTCGTCCTGAGCCGACCATGGCTGGTCCTGCAGATTTGTGATTAATACAGATGAACGTTAGTTTGGCAATGTGGAATGGTGATACTCACGAAGAATATAACCATATCAGACAAAGAAAGGTTAAGCCCAGCCGACCCGATGCTCGAGAAAATGAGGACTCTGATGGGATTCTTAGGGTTGTAGAACTCCCTTATTAGCTGGTCTCGCTTTTCAATGCGGATCTTGCCATTGATAGCAATGCTCTGGACCCCATAGAGGCGGAGAACCTGAAAAGATAGTGTCAGGCATATGAACGAAGTGAAGGATGAGATACATGCATTTTGAAGAAGTTGCGACATGGAAGAGAATTCCTGGAAGACGATGATACGGCGTGTCTTCTGAAGCGGTTGCCCCATAACACCCAAAATCTTCGGGAAGACAGGCTGCCTGTCCACAAAGGATACGTCGTCCACCTTGTCGTGGGTAAGGTAATGTGCGCAGAGTTGTGCACAGATGTCCATCTTCGTGCTCTTGACTGGCATCCATTCCTTGAGCGTCCGGAAGGATGGCCAAATTGCAGTAGAGTCTTCCTTCGCATATCCGACAGCTGTGCGGTATTCAAGGTAAAACTTCTACAAGACATTTGTTAGACCGGACCATATTACACAAGCAGCAGCTTACTTTCGTTTGGATCTTCGATATGTCACTAGCCACTTCAAGACTATGGACAGGGTGAGAAATGAGGGGAGAAAGGGGATGGTGTTGTACTTACGCTGCTTTGGCAGCGGCGGCTCGGGTCTGAATGATGTCAGTCTCTCTCTTGGTCAACGTTACTATGCCTAAGATCTCTTGGTATGGAGGTAGTGGCAACAACGGCTTTTCCTCATAGTCGAGGCTCTCTGTCGTCCTGCGGAGGAAATGGCCCTTGAGATGGCTCTGCAGGCGCTTTACAGCCTGCACTTGCTCAGCAAGTAGACTTTCTCCATCATCATCAAGCTTCTTTGCTCTCCGAACCGAAGTAGCATCATTCTTCTCCTGAGAGAATGCAGCCTCTGTGAAAAAATGGGATTTACCAACAAGACGACCCATTGCCGCAATATCCTAGAAGTATGAAAGGATATTGTGCATTGTTACAATTCCATATTTACATCACTGACTCACCTTCGAAGATGTGTGCAGAGGAGTGGCAGTCATAATTAGCCGCACTGTGGCCTGCTCAAGGAGTTTCAAGGCGCTGGAATGCTTGTTGCCCGGGTTGCGCATGTAGTGTGCTTCATCAATGATGGCAGTGAGAAAGGAGTGTCCGAAGAGGGTGTGCTCTAAGGACCCTTTGGCAGTTGGCAAGTCCCAAGGCCGAGCATCTTTCCTGATCTTCTTGGATATACGGAAGTTATTGTTCATTTCTTTGAACAAAGCCTGCGATACTACATGGTGAGTAACACTGAATTTTGAAAAAGCTCTACGCACCGCATGCGAGACAATGATGATTCGGTTGTGTGGTTGATGCTTGGAAAGATGCATGGGTCCTGAGGTACTCCAGAAGTTGTCACCATCGGTTTGGCTGTCATAGACGAAGATGTCCACGGATTTGGGTTGTAAGAAGACCTTCAGTTTGCTCATCCACTGTGCCACGAGGGTACCAGGACAAACGATGAGGTGCGGTAATGACAGGAACTTATCTTTGTCGCCAAGAAAAGGCCGTTCCACTGGAATAAGGCGGGATGAGTGTGGGTCAATGATATAGAGATGGTGAGATGCGCTTACATAGGATTCTTGGGGACTTTCTCTTGGTCTGCTGTAAGAAGATGGCCTGCATGAAAAACACAATCACTCCAATTGCTTGCGCTGTTTTCCCAAGGCCGACCTCATCCGCAACAAGGATTCCAAGGACACGTGAGGAGTCTGGGTCTTTGGAAAGGATGGATCGTATGATAGAATGATTGCCAGCCAGCTGGTGCCAATGAAGGCGTAACTTGGAAAGATTATCAGGTAGAGCATCAGAATTCTTATAGGAGAACGAATTAGGGTTGTCCCAGGGGGTCAACCCCGATCTATCACGGATGGTGTTGAATGACGGAGGTAGGCCTGTCCTATAGCCCAACGACATGGCCAAGGATACAGGGGTCATCTTTGCCTCTTCTTCCATGCCAAAATCGCCGCCACAATCATTGAGCGTCTGTTTTTCGGATAGAGCATCGGATATTGGTGGCTCCTCTTCATTCTCCATAACCTCGTCAAAGTACTCATGGTAGAGGTTGAGCACGTCACTGACGTCTTCTTCAGTAGCTAACTGCTGCAGGGCAGCAGGGTTTACCTTGGAGGGACCTAGGTATATGACTTGTCAAAGAGGAAGATTAATGGAAATAATCCACATACTTTTCGCAGCTACTTGCTTTTCGATCTTTGCTCCCAAACCCTCTAGGATTACCTGAAGCTCAGCAAGCATATCCTGGGCCTTCTGTATGTTATCGACGGTATGGAAGAGCTCGGCAGTGTCCCTCCACTTGGCAACGTTACAGATGGCACGCGAGACTTTTGTCTTAGTTACTTTGCCAGTCTCAAGATCTACGATCAGTAAGAAAAAAAATAAAGGGCGAAACAGGATCGGCTTGCCTTTGAATGCAGCTAGGGCTGCCGCCTCAATCTCAATTGGACGGTTCTTCATTGCGTTTACCTGAATGCGAATCGTATTCCAGGACCTCTGTGGAATAATTCGAAACGCTTCCCGCAGAGCTGGTCTCAAGACGAGGCTGCCATTTGGAAAGGCCTCTTCGCCGAACAACTTTAGCGCGAGAGAGTCCAGGATCATAGGAAGATAGTTATCGGAGGAAGGCCATGGCGCATCGATGTTGTTCTCAGAGATAAGAATATCGAGGGGGTGGATATCCCACTCTTTGAGCTCAGCAATGATGACAGTATGAACACCCCATGAATCCCATTTTCTCACGATGAAATTGTTCCAGAACTCACGTCCTGGATAGGCCAAAGCACCCTTCGCGTTGATTGCAAAGGCAAGCTTCTTGTCTTCATTCGGAAGAAGATGATATGCTCGGAAGTGGGACTGAACGTCCACAGCATCCTTACGAGTCCAGCCTTTCGGCAGTTTGGAGTCGTCGTCCGGAAAGAGGCCATGGAGGATGCCAGTACGCTCCTGCCAGGCAGGCCACTGCCAGGGAGCACCGTCAAATGAGAAAAGTTTTATCAAGGCACTGGAAGGAGTGTGACTAGGCATAGCAGAGGGGGGATGAGGGCTTCTAATGCGAGCTTGTCTTTTGAGGTAAAATCTGGGGTTTGTTATAAGACACGACACAGTATGCATATGGTTTATATAGAGGAGAAAAAAATACATATAAAAATTGGAATAGTTTACGGTGGAATTAATGTAGGCTCTCTTCAACCAGGGGTGAGGCGATGGCCACAACAAAAGGAATGACTGATTTGGAATTGGGGGTGGAACGTGTTTTACATGAGTTCTAGAGCGATAATTTGTGCTTGAATAACAAGCCGTCTGTTCAACGTGGGTGCGTTGACAAAAAAATCACAGACATCCAGGGGAAGACAATGAGATAAGGGTCATACAACGTGCAGAGAAAGATCCAGAAATTCCAGTAAATGGAAGGGAGATAGCAGGGCCGCACAACGTGCCAGGGCCCAACATGGGGGACTTTGAAAAAAAAATTGCAGCGGTCCAAGGAGAGCGGGACATGGCGGGAGGGCGAACTAGGAGCACCACATAAGGAATCTTAAAGGTCAAGAGGGTTGGGGATAGCCAGTCAGGGACGTAGAACACGTTCATATTGGGGACTACTCCCTAACAGAACTCGTCGTTGCCGTTACTGATGAAGAAGACCTGCACGGAACTACTTCCATGCAGGTTGCATGGTAGGTGAGGGTTGGCCAGGAAGGAGAAAGCAACGCGCTGTTCGTCTTTGACGAACAGACATGGTGGAGATGAGTTGAGCTATTTTCGGAAAATGCTGAACAATGTCGAGAGGATTTAGCACAGCCACTCCGACTGCCTGATCATGTCTGTTCGTCAAAGACGAACAGCGCGTTGCTTTCTCCTTCCTGGCCAACCCTCACCTACCATGCAACCTGCAACCTGCATGGAAGTAGTTCCGTGCAGGTCTTCTTCATCAGTAACGGCAACGACGAGTTCTGTTAGGGAGTAGTCCCCAATATGAACGTGTTCTACGTCCCTGACTGGCTATCCCCAATCCTCTCAACCTTCAAGACTCCTTATATGGTGCTTAGCGTCCTCCAGCAATGCCCATTCCTCTTGGACGTCTGCAATTTTTTTTCTCAAAGTCCTCCACGTTGTGCGGCCCTGATATCTATCTCCTTTTTGTTTACCGGAATTGCTGTGTGCTGCTATCCCTTTGTCCTCCCCTGGTGGAAGGACGGATCATTATTCAAGCGCAAATTATTGTTTCTTTAGTTCTTCGTACACAGTCGGAATATAAAACTTTCATCGAAAATTCACCCTTTGTCAATTATCCACACGCTATCTCCTATGGCCGATCTCTTCAACAACCACCCAGTCATAACCCACAGCCTGCGTGAATTCGTTGACCGTGCTTATGGCTTTCATGAAAATGATGAAACAGATGACAACTACATACGCTTTGTCCTTACCGGTGAATACGTCAATGATGATGGACATCCGAAGCAGGCCTTTGTCGATGCTATTCAGAACGTCATTGAAGTTGACCACTCTCTTTTGATCTCCCGGGACTATGACTCCCTCCTTGGCATTGCCGACAAAGTCATGGTCAACTGCCCCATCTCTGTATATGTCGTTCCACATGATACTTTTGCTCTGAAGACAAGTATTCATCTCAAGCACCCTCTTACTTATCGAGGCGTGAGTTTCTGGAGTCCAACTTATAATTGAATCTTTTATCTAACCAAGTATTTGTGCTATAGGAGGAGAAACTAGTTGACTACCACAAGATCCCAAATTTTGAGTTTGGCACATTCGGCATGTGCCACCACTTACATATATTTTTCCCTGCACTGTGGTCGCCCGAACGTTCCCAGCGATCAAGCGCCTACCATTTGACTGAACGCGAGCGAGCCTTCTGGTACGAAAATGGCTTTCGTCCCGCGATCGCGACTTTACTTGGCCAAAGCATCGCCTCAGAATGGCCAGCCAACTATTCAACAGAGCAGTTTAGAGCGAAGAAGACAAGAGGAGGCTTTGCCTGGGGTACAAAGCTCATTCCCAGCAACGTCGTTGACCACCTCGCCAACCGTATTCGCACGGAACTGGATTTGAACCCCCTCATCGCAGATAATGACATTGCATGGGCGCGCGACTTCTTCATTCTGCACACCATCCAAGGCACAAAACATAGCACTTACCATCAGGTAGATGTCGAATCTGCGGAATACTACCTTTACAATTTTGTCCGGAGTGCACAGCTCTCTTATGAAGTCCCGGAGGTTGGAGACTGGTACATCGACGTCGGTATCGAGATCAGTAGTGATCAGGAGGAATGCCTTCAATGGACTACAGCCACCCATTACCAGGTAGTCCAGCAGGCATTGCGCATTTCGGATCAGAACGCCGAGAGGATTTCCGATATTAATTCATCCAAATATTCAAGAGATCCTGTCAGCCATCTTACTGCCATTAGTGGCTTTCGTGCCATTCCTGGCGTCCATGCTCAAGGGGAGTATGAGGCTGTGTACATCCAGGCATACACAACCGATAAGTCTATCGTTTACCACCCTGAAGGTAGGCACCATGCGAAATTTATCACCATCAAAGAGGCTATGGGCGGGGATCATCCAACAAAAACTATCGAAGGCATCTACAGTATCTATGAAGAGGCACGTACTGCTAACTCTTCAAATGCACGTCTCGAGGTCTGGGTACCTTATAGATTCGCCACAGAAGTCCTAATGCAGTTTGACCCTGATACATTAAAGGACTGTCTTTGTTCGTTTACCCGTCAGGAGTGGTGGTAAGTCTTTTTTTCTTCAATGTTACCCTTTATATTGATTTATTTATTCCCATAGGTCTTTCCGCATGACGAGGCTGCTGGCGATCAGCAAAGCTCTCTCCCACCAAGCCAGTGGTGCAACCCGTAGTCGACTCATTCCTGAATCGCTCACATTGACTGCAGCGTGTGTGTGGTTGCTGAATGGATTACATGCTCGCCCTGAAGATGGACCAGCAGCAAGACGACTCATGGATGCAGCTCTTCCATTATCGGAGGCTGAGGGCCTGAATACCGATGTTCTCGCATATAACACGTCCAGGCAGGCAGATTGGCAGGAGGAGGAGGAGGAGGAGGAGGAGGAGGAGGAGGAGGAGGGAGATGCAGATGAAGATGGAGAACCCAACAATCGCCGCTGCTCTCATGGCCGGGTTCCTTATATACCCTATGGCTGCGTCTTTTTCCGTCGTATAATGGTCGGCGAAGTTGTTCCTCGCCTACGCATCGGTGGAACCCTCCTTACAGAACCAGCTTTTAAGTTTTGGTTTGACGGCATGACCTTGGACCAGGTCCAGGCAATGTATCAGAAGTCAGGCATTATCCCCAGGGATGCGCTTGCTGGTAAGCGCTCTACAAATAAAGGAAGGATGCCGACCTATATCAACTTCACTGGCCAGCCTGAACCAACTCTATTCGACCTACAATCTCAGGGTCATATGCTCCCCCCTCCTACGCAGGATGATGGCTCGGATATAGACGATCGTGAGACCCCTCCTCCTGCTGATGAACATCCTACAATCGATACTTTCCTTTCCCAACTCTGGCGTCAATTCATCATTGATCTCACTGGCAAGGCGCCTAATCCACGGGGAATCACAAACCCCTCTTACCTCAAGCTTACCACGGTCGAACGCCGAGAAGGGAAAGAAGATATATACAAGAATCTAACCCTTTCCGATGTTTTCACCCATGTCACCTACAAGAACGCTTCCACCACCGATTGGCAGAGGGCCTTCAAATGGCTCTTTCCTGAGCCTGGTTACAAGACCACGAATGCCGTCCAGAATTACCCTAGCTCACCATATTTTGTGACGTGGATGACCTTTATTGAGGACCCTAAAAATTCAACCCTCATTTCTGCATCGCGCTTAGAAATCTGGAAATGAGTGAGGAAGTGGAGCTGGATCCCAGATGCACAACAAGACAAGATGTGGCCAACATCCACAGCATCAGGATTTACTCGTTGGCCCAGTTCTTCCGGGCGTGGTGGTAAGGATCGAGCTGCACCTCACATTCTCCTGAAGCGCCATGCAGTTCCGGACTTTGCTGATGAGGGCGAGGAATAGTATCTTTGTTGTTCCATCTTAAACTGCTTCATAATCGTTTGGCACATTCAATGTTTTTTTCTTGGATATTTAATTAATAAATAAACATTATTCAAGGATTGAGCACTCTAAGATCGCTCCAGCATGGAAGTAGTTCCATGCAGGCCATTCCATCCCTGATCTTCGTCTTCATCATTGTCCACAAAGGCAATGGATCAGATTTCCAAGGTGTCCATTCTTCAACGACAACGAACAGCAAGTAACTGGCTTCCTCCCTCACGTCCATCACAAGTTCTATTGCGGAGTAGTCCCAAATATGAAGGTGTTCGTGTTCTTGGCTGATGAAGTGTTACTTTTATTTATGCTAAATCAAATTCACTTTACAGTTGAATAACAACTGCTGGTATGTGGCCTCCGTGGAATGCCTATGCGGTACACCATATGAAATTCATGTTACCTACCAACAGTTGCTTGTGTTCCACAGATTTTACCTCAATTGAAGTACAAATTATTATTTGTTTCTATCTGTTCATCTACCCTCGAGCCAGTCAGAATGTAGAACACTTATCAAAATGATTATTCACATCATCTCCTATGGTTGATAGTTTCAAGAGCCTCGATTAAACTTACTGACCATGCTTAACACTTTGTCATTACAGGTGAATGCTGTATGTGTGGTACATGTCGTCGCTGACATTCCCGAGTCACAAGTGAAATTTTGCAGTGAGTACTGTATGTGCTGTACATGTCGTCTGTGATGTCCCAGACTTACAAGTGAAATTTTGTAGTGACATGCTAAACATGTTGTCATGGACATTCCAGACTCACAAGTAAAATTGTGCAGTGAGTACTGTACATGCTGTACATGTCTTCGTTGACGTTCCAGACTCACAAGTGAAATGGTGCAGTGAGCACTGTACATGCTAAACATGTCGTCATTGAAGTTCTGTATGTGGTGAGTATTGTATGTGATATACATGTCATCATTGACGTTCTGTCCTCACAAGTGAAATTTTGTGGTAAGTACTGTATGTGTTGTACATGTTGTCGTTGACGTCCCCGACTCACAAGTGAAATTTTGCAGTGAGTACTGTACGTGCTGTACAACATGTCGTCGTTGATGTTCCAGACTCACAAGTGAAATTGTGCAGTGAGTACTGTATGTGCTAAACATGTCGTCATTGAAGGTCTGTATGTGGTGAGTACTGTATGTGCTATACATGTCATCGTTGACGTTCTGTCCTCACAAGTGAAATTGTGTGGTGAGTACTGTACGTGCTGTACATGTCGTCGTTGAAGTTCTGTCATCAGAAGTGAGATTATGCCATGAGTATGGTACACGCTGTCGTTGACTTTCTGTCCTCACAATTCAAAGTATGCAGTGAGTACTATACATGCTGTCATGGACATTCTGTCCTCACAAGGGAAATTATGCGGTGAGTAGTGTACATGTCGTCGTGGACGTTCTGTCCTCACCAGTAAAATTATACAGTGAGTACTGTACATGCTGTCGTTGACGTTCTGTTCTCACAATTCAAATTAGGCGGTGAGTACATGTTGTCATTGACGTCCTGTCATTACAAGTGAAATTATGTGGTGAGTACTGTACATGCCATCCTTGACGTTCTGTCCTCACAACTTAAATTATGCGGTGAGTACTGTACATGTCGTCGTTGACGTTCTGTCCTCACAAGTCAAATTATGCGGTGAGTACTGTACATGCTGTCTTTGACGTGCTATCCTCACAAGTGAAATTATGCGGTGAGTACTGTACATGCCGTCCTTGATGTTCTGTCCTCACAAGTGAAATTATGCGATGAGTATTGTACATGCCGTCGCTGATGTTCTGTCCTCACAAGTGAAATTATGCAGTGAGTACTGAACATGCCGTCGTTGACGTTCTGTCCTCACAAGTGAAATTATACAGTGAGTACTGTACATGCTGTCGTTGATGTTCTGTTCCCACAATTCAAATTATGCAGTGAGTACAAGTTGTCGTTGACATTCTGTTCTCACAAGTGAAATTATGCGGTGAGTACTGTACATGCCATCCTTGACGTTCTGTCCTCACCAGTGAAATTATACGGTGAGTGCTGTACATGCTGTGGTTGATGTTCTGTCCTCACAAGTGAAATTATGAGGTGAGTACTGTACATGCCGTCCTTGACGTTCTGTCCTCACAACTGAAATTATGAGGTGAGTACTGTACATGCCATCCTTGACGTTCTGTCCTCACAAGTGAAATTATGCGGTGAGTACTGTACATGCCGTCCTTGACGTTCTGTCCTCACCAGTGAAATTATGCGGTGAGTACTGTATGTGCCATCCATGTTGACTACTGTATGTGCCATCCATGTTGACTACTGTATGTGCCATCCATGTTGACTACTGTATGTGCCATACATGTTGTTGTTGATGTTCTGTCATCACAAGTGAAATTGTCCAGTGATAAGCATAACAAATAAAAGTCCTCATATATATTTATATGGCCACTCTGCGAGACAATGCCCCCCCCAACCCCCCAAGGGGGGACCACCCTACTCCCCTTCCCCCACCACCCTACTCCCCTAGTTTTCCACCCTACCCTACAATCTCAAATATATCTCCTGATAACCCTAACCCTCTAACACAGGGCAGTGCAACAGGCAATTAAACAGGGCTCATTTTATGATGGAAAAAATCAGAACCAAACTGCAACTAATGAAGAACAAATAGACATGGCGCCGTGGACAGTGTGTGGACACAGATTGAGTGTGCTTTACCACTCCAAGAAGTGGCACTTCAGGAAGAACAGGCTGATGCTCGATGGATCAGAGATGTTACAACGAAGTGAAATGGAAAATCATAATAATAGATACCTTGCAGCCTTAAACAATGAGTCAATTTTGGAAAACCCAAGGAGAGCCAAAACCCCATGGAAATTTTAAAAGATCAAAGGAGTGCACATGGAAACAAATTTGATCATGACGTGACACTCTGTGAGGACACACGTCACTGGAAGGATGACCAAAGAAAAGTGACAATAATCCAAGGAGACAAGGTGCAGGATATGCACCTTGTAAGCCAAACCAAGAGGACAGGATTCGGAAGGCAGTGATAGAAACAACAAGGTTCCTGAAATGAGAAAATGAAGCAGGATCGGAAGATGCATCAAGGGCAGATGACGGTGGATGATGTCTTAATTCTGACATCACTAATTAATTACCTTTTCAAAAGCACATCCTTGTGTCAGGAACAAAGCAATGGTGCAGGCACAGGGATACCATCAGAACAGTGCACTGCAGATTAGCAAGAAAGTGCACCAAAAAAACAATATTAGCACCCCACTTCCAGGGGATTTTAGACATCCATTCCAAACTGCCCATGCATGAATCAAGGATACAATGCAAATGAAACACGTAAGTCTCGAGTAAGTCTCGAGTGGATTGACAGTGGCTTGGAATTCAATTCATCTTGAGACAGGCAATGTGCTAGAGCAGAGCGCAGTGGAGTCATCAGGGGATCGATACAACAACTGCCTAGCAAGTCTGGTCAAAGTAAGTGGTGAGATCACAGCAAGCAGTGAGAGCAGCAGAACTAACACCCATTTCCGATGCAGGAAGAATGCACTTTCTGGGACCAGAACAAGATAGAGCAGCTAACAAACCCAGTATCTTGGCGGATACTAAAATGATCAGATGACGGGACTGTGACCAAGGAAGTTATCTTCACCATACAAGGTATTATTTGAGGTAAGGATCTACCACCTGTCCTGGAAAAGCCTAGGTGTGTCCAGGAGTGCCTGGAAAGGCAAAGGCTTACATTACTCAGGATCGTGAGTCATCAATACAAGTACTTACAACAGAGCATATTGCTGGGAGGCCTGTGAAGCCCTACATTCACTAATGTGATACAGGTGACCAAGGATATCCACAGGCACTTTGACCATCAATTTGTGGAAGGCACACTTGAGCCATGGATGGAAGACGAGGGGGCAGAAATCATAGACCTCTCGAATAGGTACCTAACACCAGTATCCGAAGCTGGAGACATGGAAGATATCAACTTCTTGCCCAGTGTCGACCCAAAAGGATTACTTTGCGACCTGGCAAGAGGAGATGGAACCTGCACATACATCCATATGGAAGACAATCAGGTTAGCTATTACAATGGCCACAAAGATTCTACAGGAAATCGCAGGTGCATAACATTCACCCAACCAGCTTCAAACGATCTTTGATGGAAGGTAATACACCGCTGCCAGATATGAACAATGCAACCCACAATCATTCCACATCGGCAACATTGTGCAAGCACAAGTCTCCTTCATAGTCATGCCAGTACATGGTGGGAAACGCAAAATACTTTCAGTTCTTCGATCAATTGCACTTCTAGACGGGTGCTTTGCAAATGTATGTACCTTGACCAAAGCATAAGGCCCTTCCCAAACCCATGAACAGGCCAACAACATGCCCATGAAGAAGGAGCAGACTGTGACATCAGCGGCTAAGCTTGGCTCAATCAAGCGATGGGGTACAAAGAATCAGACGTGAGCAGGAACAAGGACAGGATGGCAGTTGACGAAGCAGCAACATAGACACTTACGGCTTTGTATTTTGTTTACTGGCACACAGCTACAACAGAAGCACACTGACCGTAACACCATGGCCATGGACACGCAGACATATTGTAATGGATTTGAGGGTTGAGATTGCCCAAAGGCTTGCTGGGACAGGTATAGCCACCATGACCGGCAGGACAGCAGATAATCGAAGAAGGTAAGTGTAGTGCATCTTTTCAAATTAGCAGTAAGACGATGCAGGGAAAGTGAGACCAGCTCCGATGGAATGAATTGATAAAGGTCGACGTGTGCTTTCTCACAGGATATCGGAAGGATATGGGTGCTCGGCAACGCCCGCGCGGGCATTTCCCACGACCCCACTCTGAAATCGGCAATCGGAACCGAATCGAAAAAGCCATATAATACCTCATTCTCAATACTGGGAACTCGGAACGTTAATGATTACAAGTACTTTTCCGATCGATCCGATTCCAGTGTCCACACCACAGTCCCTCTATTTCAAATACCAACTACTTGTGTTTCATTTCGCTTTCATGGTTGAATCGAGAAGACTTCTGCTGAGCGTGTTCACGCGAGGAAACACGCGGCCATGGGTACCGTATCAGCTCATTGCTCATTTACATCTCATACACATAAGATCTTGGGGCGATATAAATTATGGTCTTTACTCATTAATGACGAAGTGAATGACAACTTGTGCTTGGAGCTATGCATATTACATAACATAACTTGGTGTAATGTTTGTGAGACTTGAAATTTGAAAGCTTGATCGATTGATCTTTGGCTGTTTTCAGGTCTCTGTCGTTTGGTCCACAAAGCATCTGAGCCGTTCTTTCTGAATGTTTGCCAGGCGTCTAGCAACGTATCTCAATATCATTAATCTCGGGGGCTGGTAGGTTACCATTTGTGGTTTAAGTTCCCGATATAGATCTGTGTTTCTCATGGAAGTCGGAGCCCTGGTCCGGGATTTCAGCTCCAAACTTTGCAAACAGCATTAACACTGTGCCTGGGGCTTCAAGTAGTCGTTCACAAGATTCTATCCTCCCTGGATTTGCTATGTACGCCCACTTTCAAGGGGAATACCAACCTTCAGGGCTCGCAGCGCTGCCCACGGTAGCTCGAGATACCCATGCAACTAATTTGATAGGTCGACCCATATTTTTTGTGTCTGGCCAATTTACTGGTCAAGCTGTTCGTGCTGAACTCCGCGAAATCCAACAAGCAGATCTGGGAAGAAAGTGAGTGTGTTCAGCCCTCCAACTGATGATGCTCTCCCAGACCTTGTATAAAATAAAGATACGCTAGGGTGGATCGTCGACCTCTTGACCCGCCTCCTGTTGTTCAGCTTCGTTTGTTTACGGTCTTCAACCCGGGGTCGAGCCAGGAAACCGAGGAGGAAATCTTGGATTACGAGTGAGCTACTCGGATACTCGTTGTAGATACAGAAGGAGTTACTCACTCTTCGATGCGTGATAGCGGGATCCAAACCTTGGGATTGTTATGTACAGTTGATTTGTTCCCTGTGCCCCCGCAAAACATTGCAAGAGATTCGGTGACTCTCAAACTTGTACCTTTCAATCAACCACCACTCCCTTCTCCCGGACCCTCACATGTGAAGCGTTCCACCGACACTCCCTTCACCTTCGTACCCAATGAGTATCCCACGGAACAACCTAGTGTAGAGCTTTCGCTGCAACCTCGACATCGTACCTCTGGGTTCCCTGTTCCGTCGCCTTCTGCACCAGACGTCATTCACTGTGTCAATGATTTCCCTATCACCGAAAGTTCCAAAGTGACACATGCATTGGTTGGTGCAACCTTCGTTCAACTTGCCATTGTTGACTACCAGGGCCAGAAGTCGATGATGTTTGTCTTTGCTGTTAGTTTTGAGCCGATTGCCTTTCCCTGGGTCAGATTGACTTTTCTTCCTACCCACAGGACCTCGCAGTGAAAGTCGAGGGTAATTTCATCCTTCGATACCGGGTTTTTGACCTCTTTTCGAAGCCGTGTAATCACTCCGGTTTGGCCATTCAGGCTGAATGCTATGGAGGGAGTTTCCGAATATATTCAACGAAAGAGTTCCCAGGTCTTCAAGCATCGACCGAGTTGACAAAGGTGAGCACTCCGCTCTTTGTTAACAGAGACAACCTGACTAATCGATGTCCCATCTGTAGCAACTGGCCCGCTGGGGTGTCCGCCTTAATACCCGAGAGACGGAACGTAAACGCAGGCCCGGAAAGAAAAGCAAGGCCCCAAGCACCACTCCACCATACTCTGGAATTGGGAAAAGGAAATCTCCCAACAAGGCAGACAGTGACGAGAATGGCGATGATTGATCGATGCCTTCCCCTCTAGCTTGTAGGATGGTCCTTTCACTCAACACTGAATATCTGGATACAACGCCTTTATCTCCATGGTGGGTGGGGTGCTGCGACTGATGATTACGAAATTCACGACGAATACCATCAACGACGGAAACATTTTTGGATCTCATTTTTCACACTCTGTGCTTGTAGTGTATCATTATTGGACTTTTGTAAGCTGTAACTTTATAATGTGGAGACAAATCTGAGAGACATTCTTCTATGCACATATCATCGAGAGTTCCAAGTTCAAAGAATCGTTGATGCAGCGAGCAGCTAGAACGACCATCGGTCACGGTGAATACTTATGAGCCAAAAATACACGTCCTGATAAGAAGTTCAGAATGTTTACATATCTCAGGGAAAGAACACCATTATAAAGGTGACAACGGATTATTTGTTGTTCGCTTCCCCGGAAAATGGTGGGAACGTCGTAAGCTCGGAAAAATCTAGTCCTGACAACCCGATGTAGTCACCCCACCGATGCCGACGAATTCGGGCAGCTGCCAGACGATGACGAACTCGACCTTGATGGTTCTGAACCCCATTCTCCCCTGCCATCTGTAACACCCGAGGCTGAGCCCCCCAAGACGAATTGATGCACGATGGCCCCGCAATCACGTACTGCGACCCAGTGGGGTAACCATGACAAGGTACATGGTTCGCACCTGCCCCCATGCCCATTACCAACCCTACACCTGGAACCAGGCTACACTGCTCATTTCCACCATGATCCCAGCTCCCCCATGGCTGCGAACACTGGGGAGCTCATGGCCCATGATACGGACTGGACGACAGTGCCGTTCTCGCCCACAACGGGCCCGCAAGCCCTAGAACCACCGTGGGCGGGTGCTAGGAGGCGCCCTATAGTGTGGTACCTGGAAGGTATGTCACTCACCCCTACCCTCACTCCAATTATTATTAATATTAACACTACATGCTGAAATAGGCTATGCCGCTCATTTCAACAGCAAGGCTACGATCCCAGCCCCTCCACAGCTGCGAGCACTGCCTGCAGGGTGGATAGAGGGGGAAGCTCATGGCCCATGACATCAACTGGATGACGAGAGGACCACAACCTTGATCCCCCACATTCGAAGTGATGCCTCACGGGGTGGATAGATCGACGACGACACCCGATCAGACGACCCAACCCTGGAGCGGATGGCCAAAAGGCAAGCGACCGCGCTAGCGAAGATTTTTACGAAGACCACGGGGACGATGCGGGCGGGAGAAATGACCCGGAAGATCAACACGCGGACTACAGCAGGAATGTGGGAAGAGGACCAGAATGACGATGGGGAGACATGGGAGGCCTGTACAGTACCTGCCGTACGTACCAGCCACATTCAATCCCCTCTATCCACTGATTTCGTCTCTTGAAACAAGGTCCACGGCATATGACCACGCACCACCACTGCGAGTCAAATATTTTCATTGGTATTGTATTTAAGGTTCCTCTCATGTTTGATTTCGATGACCTTGTAATTACTCGATATGTTGTAGATTACACTGCTAATACAACGAATGTATTTATTATTGTAAGAAACTGATGGACAGTGATAGTGATACGGTAACCTATTACAGTCACCATCAGATGCCTGAGCAAGCCGACATGCATGACCATGTATACCGATATACACATGTATGACTGCCCACATGTCCGTTACAACATAAAGCGTGACAGGACGTTTCAAGGACATCTCGGGTGAGCCACCTGGCTGGTAGACCATGTCAGCTAGGTACACTCTTCTATGGACATGTATGTGTATTCATGTGACCATCTGTTTTTACGATGTCCTATGCTTCCATTAAGCCTTTGCTTCCGATTCCATGACCACGTACTGGTGTGGTTCCACGACGGAATGTTGACTGGGCAGTCGCTGAATCTGATGAGTTGACATCAATCTGCATTTACGGTGTCATCATGATTATCTATATAACCCATCCCCGCTCCTGAAGGAACTCGGACATGCCATGCAAAGCAGCGGCCCTCACAGCGCAAGTCCGAAGGAGTGGCCCACTAGCTAAAGTTCAAAGTTGTATCAGAACCCACAGCCCGTGACATCCTCGCCCTGGCGGCTGTACTATACACATTTTAATAACTATCAGTAGCTTTATAGAAAAGACAAAATATTAACATGACTCAGAGCAAATGCTACGACCAAACTACAACCTCTGGATGAAGTCCCACACACATCCTCTCCTTGCTTGGCCGCTCGTCTGGCTTTCTGAGATCATTCAGGCCCAGGGGCTTATGCAGGAGAAATCAGTTTTTGCTAACTCGGAGCAGAAGCTAGAGATGGTCTTACGAGTTGTAAAAAGAACGAACATGACGGATGGCCACATGACGTGGAGGGGGTTTTAATGGGGTAAAGGATACAGGCGATTCCGGTCTAGGAAAATAGGAGGGTATCTCCATTCCCTTGTCCCCCTTCTTTGATTGCTCAATAGCGAGATCGACCTGTGTTCGGAGAGCCTGGAGTTCCCTCAGCCCATGAAGGTAGATGTTTTCTAATGCTTGAAGTCGAGCTGCGTGATCGACAAGACTTGAGTGATTCATCTGCAGATCATCAGCAATTATGAAATTCAGGATAATGGAATGGAGAATCGTACAGAAGGTTGCTGGCGTGTCGGTGACAGATGACTGACAGATGGAATGTACACTTAAGTATGTTGGCGAAGTTAATGATTTCCTCCCACACCACACATGGCTCCCATCAGACCTTGTGATGTGATCATTCTCTTCGATCAAAGATATCCTAGTCTGGATTACAGCCGATATCATGTCAATAGGCCCCCTGCCGATTTCCAGATGTCCATGATAGCCAAAACTCGTGTTCCAGCCAGCACACAATCAACCGAATTATCAGACCAAGCTCGATCTGGGTACTACCCCACTCCTATGTAATCTCACATAAAAGTTCGTTTCTGAACAACTACGTAAATATGGGTTAGGACGCTTGTAATAAAAAAATCTACTTCTGCTGGCACAACCAATGAAATGTGCGCAACATCTCCGGCAAGGCTATACTGAGCAGACAGAGACATTGTAAAGGATAACCTAGGATTCACAGTGGTAAGGACATGATAGCCAGATGACTTGTCCAATTGGGCCATGGCTAAAGCCTGGCATGAACGAGTCCTCCATTCTAAAGTAATGAGTCATATAGTGCTGTTCCGGCCCAGCTTGGCCTGAAAGCTGCGGCTTTGGCTTGGCTTGAGGCGGCTTTGGCTTTCTCAACACACAGGCCAGGACAAAGCCATCAACCAGGGCCTGGCCTTGGCTTGGCCTGGCCCAGGCCACAGCTTTTGTATGTAAAATGTTCAAATTTTGCCCACAGGTCCATTGGTTGTACAGGAAGCTCATTATCCCAATGAAAACAAATTCCCATGTTGAATTTGTATATGACCAGTGGTCTTTCAAATACACGTGATATGTTGACCAACCCTCATGTACACGATCGAGCATCCAGCTCCATGTTTGGTTGGCCAACCCCATTGGTGACATCCCTCCAGGTAATGTCAACCAATTGCAAACAGTAAGGCTGTAATAAAGCATAAATTGCTTATAACTGTTCTGAGGTTTGCTGTCCAGGGCCTTCCAAGGGTCCATTGACGCCTCCCATACAGTACTGTTTTCTTTCTTAGAACCTCTATGTTCTGGTATTCCCCAATTCAGGTCAAGCATCTGTGACCCTGGAGGTTTCGGTTTCAATGGTCCAAAATTCTCAATAACACATTCATTCAATGGGGAATTCTGTGCTGCAGCAATGTCCTGGTAATATCTATCCAAGGACATGTCACTCTTGTGGGTATCTAATACCCTAATGCTACTAGTAGTCTTAGCATTTGTATGCATCATTTTGACACATAAATTAAAGTTCCCAGAGTGCTCCCACTGAGCATCTATTTTTAGTACAGCTGGACCAGCTGTTACCAAAGTACTGGGTTCTGGTCCACCACGTGAATGGGTACCGGGTCTGCTACTGTGGCATGGATGTCAGAAAAATACCGCTTCCTAATGTGCTCTCCTATCGCACATGGTTGCATACTCTCAGTCTCAACAGAGCTCATGTCATGCTGTAGACATCTTTGTCCAAGTTCTATGTCTACTTGGAGTTTCAAAGTCTTATTCAATACCTTGTACAAGGGTACAGGTACTTCATTCCAAAATTCAATGGTTGAATCTGTAATGGTCAAGGGATCAACTGTTAGGTTGGCCCTCCACATGCTCACAAGCAAGGGATAACACAAACACGACATGCACATCATGCACAGTCAGTGTTTGGATCTCACTTTGGGTATCGCAATACCCGAAGGTGAAGGCTAAGTGCCACTCCAGGGGTGGCTAGATGGAAGTGGGATATATTAGTAACATTTGGTACTCACCATCTTCAATCCAGATATGTGTCCGTATGGAAGTGATGACAAGTATGAGCAAGAAGAACCAAAGATAGGGGAGAGTAGGCATCATTTGGGGACTCATCATTCATTCTGGAATAGTCGTCAAAAGAGTGTGGGTTGTCGGCAAGAAGGTGGTCGTGGATGATCAGTCTACAGGGCATCTAGCAAGCCAACGAGTAAGAAGTCAAGTTTTGAATAAAGTGCCTTGGAACCATCAAAAATATGTGGCATTAGCATGATGTGACCAGCACATCATGGTACCGGCACACAAGAGTCGAGTAGTTGGTTGGGATCAGACTCCTACCCCACCACCCTACTCCCCCTACCCCACAGGGTACGGACTGTATTTCGAAGGGGGTCTTTTCATAGTGTACAAGTCTCAGGTACTTATACTACTGACTAAAGCTATAAATAACTATGTATCAACCAGTAGCATGATGATGGTTATGGTAGGTTGGCAACTATATAAAAAAGGCAGTGAATAAATAACGTTTGGGGAAACAGAGGATCGAGTAACGTTGATCCATAATGCATGGGATCTGGCTATGCATCCATCACACACTGGCCACAACGCAACACCACTCTCCTCATTCCTGCGAGCTCCTGCTCACAGGGTGCATCACTGGGAGGTCTTTACACTCCCCCACCTTTCCCGTTGGACTCCAACTGGAGTCCGACTGGAGTCCGACTGGAGTCCACTGGGACTGGTCACCAGCCAACTGCTGCAAAGTTGCCAGTCCAGTCCCAGTCCAGTCCGACTGGACTCCGAGTGGAATCCACTCAAACACTGGATTCCACTCGGACTGGTCCAGTGGAGTCCAGTTGGATTCCACTCAAAAAGTGTGTAAGGAAAGGAATCAAACCCAGATCCCTGCCAGTTGCTTATGTAATCATAACACACAATATAACCGTTACACCACAGTACCTTGTTTAAGGTATCATCTACTTGTGCTAGGTACTGTGTGTGGCTGTGTATGACAAAGCATATAGCCGCGTCATCAAATGTGCCAGCTCATCACTCACCACCACCACCACCACCGTTGATGCTGCCTCCCTCCCTCCTCTCTCTACCACCACCACCACTGTGTGGACACCCACTGCCACCGCTCCCACACCCAATCCGCCATCACCACCACCCGCAAACAAGCCAAATGGATGGAATTCAGGCCCAAATGACGCGATCTGCGTCGTTTGGGCCCTAGGTAAGTTTTTTTTTCATTTGCTTTTTGTTTTTATAAACTAACCAACCTGTTTTTTTAGCTTTCTAGGTTATAATCTACTGGAAACGACACCACCACTCGCAAACGAGCCAACACGGGCCCAAACGATACGATCTGCATCGTTTGGGCCTTATGTAAGTTTTTTTCGCTTGGTTTTTGTTTTTATAAACTAACTAACTCATTTTTCTAGTTTTCTAGGTTATAATCTACTGGCAACGACGCCACCACTCGCAAACGAGCCAACACGGGCCCAAACGATGCGATGCTTTGTTTTTGTTTTTATAAACTAACTAACTTGTTTTTTTAGTTTTCTAGGTTATAATCTACTAGTAACAACACCACCACCCGCAAACGAGCCAACACACCCACCCCACGCCTGCGAGCCCCTGCTCGTAGAGTGGATCATGAGTGTGTGCAGTCGACGACACCTACCAGCACCCCCCAAAGCCGACAACACACCCACCCCACGCCTGCGAGCCTCTGCTCGCAGGGTGGATGGGTGGTGAGAGCCCATGCTGACGAGCAGCTGCTCGTAGGGTGGATGGCGGGCACACCAGGAATAAGACGACCATGGCACCCATCCCCACACCTATGAGCAACTGCTCGTAGGGTGGATGACGGGTGTGGCCTGCTACGGCGATGGACGTGTGCGAGGAGGGGTGGGCGATGACACCCACCCCAGACCGCATCCCCCAACCCCCCCTCCCCCGCATTTTGCATGGGGAGGGGTCTTTATTATTTTTAATCTATCTCTGCCCCCCCCCCTCGCACTGAATGTGAGGGGTATATATATTGTAGTACTCACGAATCCCCCCCTCGCGCCGAATGCGAGGGGTTTAGTTTTTTATGTACATAGTAATAATCCCCCCCCTCTCGCATCTTGCGAGAGGGGTTTTTTTTTGTTTATTATTATATTATACCCACTACCTCGGGTCCTACACGAGGGATGTGGTTAATTAAAATTTTTTGATCTTAATTGTTTGAAAAATGCCTCCTCGAAGAATATGAAAAGTTGAGTCATAAATAAACCTTATATTGATCCCCAATAAATCTCCTGTGGCTCAAGTGGTTGAGCACACTTGTTTGGTTTGTCATGTGATTCCTTATGGTGAGGTCTTGAGTTCAATTCCTGCAGTACACAAATTTATTTTGTGGGTACTTTATGAAATTCACCAGGTCCGAAGTCCTTTGAGCTCATATCCAATTGACTTATCATTTGGTTGCACTTGGACTCCAGTTGGACTCCACTCAGACTCCACTTGGACTCCACTTGGACTCCACTCAGACTCCACTCGGACTCCACTCGGACTCCAATGGGGGATTGAACTCTACATGACTTAGTGTAGTTCAATTGGACTCCACTCGGACTCCAGTGGACTCCGGTCAGTCCGGTCGGAGTCCACTAGGACAGGTGGGGGACTGTAAAGTACTGATCACTGGTGATAGCTCTCGAGGATGACCTCCTTCCAGCCCTAGGACCACACAACGAGGACTGACACAGCGCCGCCCACCATACCTATGAGAAACTGCTTGTACAGTGGCTTCATGGGTGCACCCTCAGGATCAGGTGACGCAAGACCCAGCACCCCCACTTCCACGCACAAGCAACCGCTTGCAGGGCAGACCGGAAGTGGTGGCTGTCTGCAAGGAGGCAAGCCGATGACCCAGCATGACCAACTCAGTGGGAAGTTGTCCATTTTGTTATCTTTTTTTGTTAATAGGCATAGATGGTACTTTGATATGCATGTTATTTAGTACTGTTAGTATTTTGAAATAGATTTTATTTTTAACAAATTTATATGACTGTCCTTGAACTGAGATAAATAACTGAGATAAATAATATATTTTGCTGAAAGAACCTAGTCTTGAGAGTGCTGTGGAGCACTACATAGCATTACATAGTGAACATATGAGACTATACAGGTGATATAGGATGCTATAGAATGCTACATAGTCAAAGAACCATGTTATGATGCTATGGCACTATGGAGTGCTATGTAGCGCTATGTAGACCAAGCAGACTTTTCTGGTGAAAACCATTTTGGGCGAGGCGCTGATATCGGAACGGTATCTGTTGCCATCAAAGCATGTGTGGATAGATCGACAGAGGCACAGTACCCTGTGATTGGGCAGTGCTTTCTTTTTTTGGTACATTTTGATGGTGGCTGAAGAACTGTATAGTCCCACCATTTGGCGGCGGATTGATGTGAGTGAGAATTGGGGGGAAAAAGTATTTTCTAGACATGGCACTATAGCCAAATTGGACAATGAATGTACTGGATAACTAACTTGATCTCAATGCATCAAAGCTGCAGCTTGAAGGCTTGGCTCAGGCTTCATATATCCTGAACCAAGCCCAGAGCCCTACAAGCCCTGTAGGAGGGCCCGGCCTGGCTGCCTGGGCTTCAAGGCTTTGAGCCAAGCCTAGTACATCACTACATATGAGGGGAGGGACAAGAAGGTTAAGGTGTTTTTGAGACAATGTAGGGTTTTTGTTATGTTCCATTATGAGATGAGTCAGATGACCTCCAAACGATTGACTTCAGACAGGATCCAGTCTTCTAGGTCTTGAATCCGAGCCTTGTATAGCTTTTTGGAATGTTTGTAGTGTCGGATCTTCTTGTTTTGTACCCGATTTTTTATTATCTCGACATTGAGCTCTTCTGTAGTTGCAGTGAGCATGTTCTGCATGTTGTCCTGTTGTCATTGCATGTCTTTATGGTGCATGCGAGCAATCACATCCTGCTGTGCCATAAAACTCTGATTAGCTTGCTTGAGATCAGATCGGAGATTTTCAACTCTGGACTTTTGATGACCAAGTTCAATGTTCAGTCCCTGGATCTCATTGTGTTTGTGTTGGACAGAGTCTGCCTGTAAAGATTCTAGATAGGCCTTCCGTGATGTCTTCCTTGGTGCATGTTGAGTGTCAGAGTCTAATTTTGCCATACCAGCATCTGCTTTTGTTAGGAAATGTCGTTGAGCTTTGAAAACTGTTGCCAGTGTTTTATCTGTGCTGGAGAGCGCCATTTCACTGTTCAGGGTTGGGGCTTGCCCATTGATAGTAGTTAATTAATAGAAGAGTGTGTAAAGTAGAAATAAAGACAAAGTAAGGACTTAGAGCATGAAAGCAAGTGTGAAAGTGCTGTGGACACGCGGGTTAACACAGAAATCATTGATGCAACTTGGGTCATCTGTAGTCTCCCATAGTCAGACAACAATGATGTAGATGACAGTCAATCTACTTCAATTGTATCTGGCCACGATCAGAAAATCTTGACACAACCTTCATGGATGCACATTTCCTGACACAGCACATCACGAATCTGTTTCAACTTTTGAGCAAAGTCTTTTCAAGAGATTATCCTTAGCGGATTGTTGCAAAATTTTTTTAAGAAGAAGTTTTCGGAACTGTATGGGTGAAAACTTGATATAATTCACAAGCATCTCTTGAACAAGTTTGAAAAATGCAAATTCCTTTGCAACAAATTGAAGCTATACATATTTAAAAAAATATCTAGCCATTCTATTAATTTTTACGATGTTGTGGAATCCAGAATTTGTGCATTGCAGAGGAGGTGAAACTGGAACCAATGTTAGTGGAGTGCAAACATATACAAACAGCACAATATTTTGATAGGTAATGCCCATCCCCATTTTGCATGGCTTAGATTGGCAAGCAGCAGAGTTGGAAGAAAATGCTGCATGGTGCCTTCCATCTGTTATTACTAGCTGACACTGTGAACGAGGTGGCCCTGCTCTGCCATTGAAACACACAATGCTGCTCCATTGGTCTCAAATTTCTTCATGTAGCCGTTTGCTCTCAGCTCTCAGCGCTGACATATGCTTTGAATGCATCACCACCTCTGTTCCTCTGGATCCACTTTGCCAAATCCTTTGAAAGCTGGTATTCTGCCTCTCTTACACCATACCTCTCGACTATGCTCTGACCATTTATTTGTAATGCTGCACCCCTCCATCCTTGCCATAGTGCAGCCTCGGTTTCCTCAAAATATTGGCTCGTACATCTATAGCCATCTGAGTTTACCTACTCCAGGGAGGTCTTTACTGTGCCCCACATATTCCGAGCCAGTCCGCGCAGAATTTGGTGGACTCCGCATGGACTAGCTCAGACTGGACCCACTCATTTGGCTCAAATGTCCTGTATATTCCTCGGACTCCTAGAGAGTCCACATGGACTTTTGTGGAGTCCAAGCTATTTTTGGACTTTTACTCAGAGTGTGCATGGGCTTTGTCTGAGCAACATCAATTTACTTGGACTTGGACAGACTTGGACAGATACATGTCTGAGTTGAGTCTGAGTTGAGTCCATGGATGCACAACAGAGGCTTAGCTGACTACAGAAAAATTATGTATTAAAGTAGAATCGAACCCCAAGCCTTGTCACCAAGCATAAATAGTGCAGTTAACCACTACACCACAGAGCCATTGTCAGTAAGTGCAAACAATTGCATTATCTAACCATATTTAAATCACGTGACTCACATGCAAGTTCAAGACACCTCAACAATCATTGTTGATGTTGATCACCACCATCACTCTCAACGCCGCTGCCTCCCACCTCCCTCTACCACCACCACCGCCCAGTCAGCCCCCACCTCTGATGCCTCTTGCACCAACAGCAACAAACAGCAAACTAGCTGAGCCAATGCAACAGGATCCAATGAGCCGAGCCGACACAATGGGCCCAAACGACAATAATCGTCGTTTGGGCCCCTAGTAAGTGTTTTTTTTGCTTTTGTTTTATCAATCAACTAATTGTATTTTATTGCTTTTTAGGTTGTATGCTACTGGGGATGACCTGCCACAATGAAAAATGTGCAACCCATGCCCACACCCAATGCCCACACCCAACCCATGCCCACGCCCAACCCATGCCCATGCCCACCTGATCCCCTCCTGAGCTCTTTACACTGCCCCACATATTCCTGGTTATCCCTGCCACAGCCATTGTTCACCAGATGTTGCATTCCTGGCTGTTTTTCCTCCAGTGGGATTCCTGGTTCAGTCCTGGTATATTCCTGGTAAATCAGGCTCTTCCTGGTACTATCCCAGGAATTCCCCAGGACTAGGACTCTCAGGAATCTGGGGGGACTGACCAGGAATCCTGTAGGACTAACCAGGACTCTATAAGAGTAACCAGGACTCTGTAGAACTCATCAGGACTCATCAGGACTCACCAGGATTCACCAGGACTCTGTAGAACTCATCAGGACTCATCAGGACTCACCAGGACTCACCAGGACTCTGTAGAACTCATCAGGACTCATCAGGACTCACCAGGACTCACCAGGACTCACCAGGAATCCTGGGGACTCTACTGAGATTTAACCAGGAGTCCTTACTATTAAAAAGGAAACCTTTGAGGATTGAACCTGGGACTTCAGGGTTGAATTAAACAGGTGCAATATACCATTACACCATAGTGCCATTCTAATATAGAACAAAGTTGATCTAAGTACCACATCGAGTGGCTGTGTATGACAAAGCATACAGCTGCATCATCAATGTTGCCAGCTCATCATTCAACCACCACCACCACCATCGACAATGCCCCCTCCACCTCCCTCCCTCCCTCCTTTCTCTCACCACCACCACCACCATGCCATTACCAACTGCTGCCCCTCTAGCCAACAATGAACATGCCACAACCCACAGGAAATGGGCCCATCCCAAAGCACAGAGGGCCTGACTCAAGTTAACACTCCTGATGCCAGTCAAGGTTCAGAACTGGAGCAGGAGCAGGAGCCAATGTTCCAGAGGGAACAGTGATGATTGGTTTGCCTGTTCCTATACCAGAGGGGTGACATCGAGTAATAAAGGGCTGGGAATGGGGAAGGTAAACATTAAATGGCTGAAAAGATTGTTGCGAGGGTATGAACAGACAGGGTGGGGCTTGTCATTGTCACATTCATTGTTGCAGGGTTCCAAACAGCTGCAGATGGCCCATTTTCAGCCCAGAAAGATCTCATAGATACAAGCTGGGTGTGATTGGCATGGACACGGCATCTTCAGCCCAATCAAAATGTCCAGGAGGTGGCAAAGCAGCTCATTTGTGGTTGAGCTGGGGTGAGCTGGGGCAGATGGGCAGTGAACAGGGGGTAGAGGGTGAGTGGGAAGCATTTGAAGCCTGGGATGCAGTTCTGGTGGCTCAGGTGGGGTGTTCCATCACTCTGAGAGAGCCAGGTCCTGTTGGGAAGGTGGTGGTGCCAGGGGAATGGGGATCATTGAGTATGATGTAGAAGCCGCGCTGGGTGGTTCGAGGTGTGGAACGAGGGTCAGAGGGGTGAGCTGGGAGGTGCAGAGGGGAGTGGACAGCTGTACAGGGGCTTGTGGGGATCCTGGGGCTGGCAGAGTTGTTCTGTTGAGCAGCAGATGCATTCCAATGAACATGTCAACGCTGATGATACTCAACCCAGGAAAACCACCAAAACAGCCGATGAGGCAACCGATGATATTTGCGATGAGTCAGAGGAAGGGTGCGAGATGTTCCGAATGTTTGTGGTCCAACCTATTGGTAGATAACTAATTGGTACTAGTCGTGAAGGTAGTGCTATAGGAGATGAAGGTGTTTGGTGTGGTCCAATTGAGTATCGATCAATATTGAGGATGATTGACAAGATCGATGGCAAACAATGTTTTTTGTCGATGGTCGAAGTGTGAATTCTGAGGACCTTTCAATAGGTCAATAGTATATGAAGGCTATAGCCGATGGCTAGGATGTGTTGGAATGGTTGCTAGTGCTAATGACAAGAGGATTGAAGGAAGATCGAGGACACAATGATCGCAGAGGTTTCTTGTCGATCAAGAAAACTCATAGAGACTTAGATTGTTTTAGAAGGTTGATCGGATGCTTAGAACTGTATCCGAGAGGATAGGTGAAGACGATTTCTTGTTATTTCCCAGTAGATACTACAGAGTTTTATATGTTTTAAAAGAAACTTCCTAAAATGGTATAAGAAACATGTGTAGAACATGAGGCAAAAGATATGAGTTAAGGCACAAGGCCAAAAAGGAGACTGGAATCCGAACAAGAAAGAGATATATCATATGATGAAGGAGTAATAAAAGGAAAGAACTAAAAAGAGACTGTTCTTTGTGTATAAACCGCGCTAAGTCTTGCAATAATCCATCCAGCGGGTTCTGTACATGACAGGGGTTGGAACGAGGCTGACCTACTATGAGCAGGTTTGAGCACAACTTGGAATACTTCCTGGCGCATGGTCTTCCACCATATAGATAACAAATGCGGCGCCCAATGTCACTCGTAGTCTCTTGTTATCGATCGATAATGCTTGACAATGGTTGACAATGTTCAATCGCGGTCATGGTTTGTTCAAAGTTGATCAGGGATGTTCAATGGTCAGTTAGAGGGATCTTAGGGGCTTTCGAGGTAGTCCTAAGGTTGTGCGATGTGGTCTCTTGGTATGATCGATGTCGCTGGTGATGTTTTGATGTGGTCGATATGATATCGCGATCGATAGACTGGGTTGCACTGCATCTGGGACGTCATAGGAGTTAGACAATGTGATAAGAATATGGTTGAAATGGTGAATTGGCCTTTGAGCCAAGGAGACAACCTATCAACAAAAATTCCAGAAGGTCTTTGTGAGGGGGTGAATAGAGTGAAATAACAGCAAGAGTCATTTCAGTTTCTCTAATCAGTGTTCAGAAGTAGGAATGCACTTCAGCAAAGTGAATATCCTTTTCTGGGCCATATTGAACCTAATTTCTCAGAATCAACTTGTATATGATTCATAAGGAGCAAACAGAATACACTCACCTTCACATTACATGCCATTCTTATGTGCTACGAGGGTCTTAACTTCTACTTCCAAGCTGATCTTGCCACTTGACCATTTGGCAGATGGAGCCTTGCCCACCTGGCAACTGCTGGACACCAGTCATCAAGAACCTGCATGGTGTGGGTGTTCTTCAAATAGTCTGCAAAAGATTGTTTTTCACAGTCATGCATAGCCTGCAAAACTCTATCTTTTGCTTGCAGAAGAATAAACCCAGCACCTATATCCTTTCCACCTCAAGGCACAGTTGGTGGTGAAGGATCTAAATCTGGTACCATAGCATATAGTGCATTGATTTGAGATCGCAAAAGACCATATTGAGAGAGGTTTGCATATGGATTGGATGGCTGGCACACTTCCTGACCCAGGTTTCCAATTGTTCATTCCATTGTCCATTGTGATGAACAGGCAGGTGGTCCAATCCGAATCACCTCAGGTGCAAGGTGGGTTACAGCATGGATACTTTGCCACACAAAATGAAGGTGGTCTGTTTGGCCCTGATAATAAAGTGTTTCAAATTCAGATGCAAAGTCCAGCAAGGCCTCATGAGCTTATTCTGGCCAATTTGATACTGATGAAGTATATGTATCCCAAATACCAGCTTGCAGAAATTTTTGTAGTACTTGGTGGGGAGGACATTGAAGAATAGTCCTGGACCTAGTCCAAAGAGATATAGAAGAAACTCCCATGCCTTGTAACCACTGGAGATTTTTTCAGCAGGATTGCATGGTGGTCTATCAAAGGAACCAGGCAGATATGAAGTTGCAGCAGCAACCTGTCAACCATGCTCTTCCCATGTTGCACCTCGAAGCTTGTCCCATTCCCAGGTAGATATACTGTCCGAATTTTTGTCGCAATCAAGAGTACCATCAGTTAATGAGAAGATCATGTAGATTCAGTGAGGTGAGGTGCATGATGTCTGATCCAAAACAGCCTGGAACACCGAGTATTTTATCATGTTGCAGTCCAAAGAAGATACTTGGCCTTGAGATTCCTGTTTGTAGGAGGTCTTTGTCCTCCCCCACGTATTCCTGGAGGAATCCTGGAGGATTATTGGGAACCAATGTTCCAGCCATTTGTCACTCAAGTATATATTCCTGACTCTTCCCATTCCAGGGGGATTCCTGGTTGATTCCTGGTAAATTACACACTTCCAGGAGGAATTCCTGGAATTCCCCAGGACTCTGGTACCAGGAATCCACAAGGAATCCACCAGGACTCTACCAGGACTCTACCAGGACTCTACCAGGAATACACCAGGAATACACCAGGAATACACCAGGACTCTACCAGGACTCTACCAGGAATACACCAGGAATACACCAGGAATACACCAGGAATACACCAGGAATACACCAGGACTCTACTGGGAATCCACCAGGACTCCACTGGGATTTAACCAGGAGTCCTTACTATTAAAAAGTAAATGAAACCAATGAGGATTGAACCCAGGACCCAGGGTTAAATTAAACAGGTGCAATATACCATTATACCACAGTGTCCTTATAAAATACCACATAAGTTGATCTAAGTACCATGTCAAGTGGCTGTGTATGACAAAGCACACAGCCGCGTCTGCCAGCTCGTCACCACCACTCCTTGACAACGCTGCGGCCACTTCCTTCCACCACCTCCCTTCCTTCTGCCACCTCCTTCCTTCTGCCACCTCCTTCCTTCTGCCACCTCCCCTCCATCAACACTCACTACCACCACGTTCCCATACCCCCTCATCTAACCCTGCTAATGGCTGCACTTGCACCACTTTGGGCCCAAATGACGACGGATGTCGTTTTGGGCCCAGGTAATGTTTTTTTATGTTCTTTTTTTATTTTTCTTTCGACTAATTATTGTTTTGTCTCGTTCTTTAGGCTCTAACTAGGCTGCTCGCAGGGTGGATTGCCGGTGCTAGCAACTGACCACAACATCAACACGACAATGACCGCCGTGGCTGCCAACAGCCGAGTTCGGATGCAACGCGGGCCCAAACAATGATGGCATCGTTTGGGCCCTAAGTATGTTTTTTTATCCCTTTTTTTGTTTATATAAACTAACAAAATATATTGCTTTGTTTTTTAGCATCTAAACGACGCCACAATCCCGACCGAGCACCCACCCCCACACCTGCGAGCCTCTGCTCATAGGGTGGATCGTGGGTGCCAGCACAGCAAACAGAACCCACAGGCCCCAGCCCCACCCACCAAACGACACACCACCCATGTCCAGTCCCATGAGTAACTGCTCATGGGGTGGATCATGGGTGGAATGGGGCTGGTGATGACAATGAATGGGGGACAACAATGGGGGACGATGATAGCCAAACCAGGACAACGAGGACCAGGACCAGGACGACAGGCAGGGTGGATGAACCATGACCAGGGAAAGGGAAGGGGATGATGATGGGACAGGCCCAGGAGACGCTCGTCTCCTGGGTGTTTTTCATTCATTAATACTCTGGCCCAGGAGTTAATGAAACCCAAACGAAACACGTTACGTGTTTCACATGCCATTTTGACATTGGAATGGGACTGTCAGTGTAATGAAAAGTGACAGGTGTTGTCATGAGAACTTGTCTGCTGAAGTTTCTGGTATTTCATATTCATCTACTTTGTTACCTGCAGCAACAGTGTTCATTACTTGGTTATGCATTGCCTTGCATAGTCTATGGACAACCTACTTACATATAAAAACCCTCGTATTCGTAGTGAGACTTCAGAATAACAAGTCTCGATAAACCGTCTTTCCCAGTCCAAATGTGTGTTGTTACCATTTGTCATGACCATTTGTCACGCTAACACTAAGTGTGGGAAGTGCCGGTGTACATCGGTACGTATAGTTAGTCTTAGACAATCATCATACCACCACCACATCTGCGACATTGACACTCACCACCATGCCCACCACTCACTCATCTGGCACCAAGACACGTAGCAAGACCAAACGAACCCAATCGCCCCCTCGATCGACAGCATCAGCTGGGCACAAACGTTCCACATCACAGGTCAATGATGACCACAAGGCTAAGAAGCAACAAAAAGGGGGTCAGAAAGGAGCTGAGGAGGATCAAGGGGAGGCACAGATCAAGAGGAAAGGGGGCAAAGGGGGCTCTGGGAGGTAAGTATCCTCCTTCCCTGGCCATATTTACTTATTTCTTTGCTCGTGCAGAAAAACCTCGAGCGCTAAGGCTTGAGAGGATGCTGCTGCCGTGGAACCTTCAAAATTGACAAAGTAAGTGTTAGTCTACTGTTTCTACTGATACTGACAACAATTTTTCCCATTTTTTTGCAGGTCTGAGCTGGCACTCGAGCAGAGTGGTGTCACCATCGCTCCACCCCCTCGTGCCCATACTAACCCTGCCACATCACTCCCACCACCCCCTGCCATGCAGCTGAAGGGCCACCACCGCCATTCCGAGCTCCTCAAGGACTCTGAATCTGACTCCAGCAAGGATTCCAATGACAGCAGCTCCAACGATGGGAGTGGCGATGAAAATAACAATGAAGAGGACACAGAAGGGGACAGCAAAGACAAGGATGGCGACAACAGCGAAGAGGACCACGACAAACCAAAGGATGGCAAAGAAAATGACGGCGAAGAAAATGACGGGGAAGAAAATGATGGTGAAGAAAACGACAGTGAAGAAAATGACAATGAAGAAAATGAAGAACACGACAACGAAGAAAATGACAATGAGGAAAATGACAATGAAGAAAGTCCAAGCCAGTATCTTACAAGAAAATTGAAGGTGTCCATTTGATTTGTCCTGACACCTTTCAATGTACAACCGACTCTTGTGACCCTCGATCATTACAAGACAACGTGATATCCCACTGGTCACACTCATCAAAGAATTTTCTACCTATGAAGAGTGTCCAGTCCTTACTGGCCAATGCACTCACTGTGATACCATGTATTATGCTGATCATGAATGGGCACCTATTGAAAACAAGCAAACAAAACATGCTAAAGTGTATCTAAATTCTGCCAAGTATCTCAAAATTGGCCAGAATATCTGGGCAAACTGGCTGTTTGCAAATGCAGTTGTGATTGGTGTCTATCATTTTCATGCATCATTTTCTGCATATGCAGAGTTTTGGAATGATGCCATTGGAAAACAAAGCTCAGTCAAAGTATCACGTGATCAAGTCTGGCATAGTTTTGTTCAGGAATCCATTCCATCACTTGCAAGTTCTTCTGGTATAGATCTGGAGCTGGCAGATGGTCTTGCTCTGCATCAAGTTACAAAGCAAGCATTTGAAATTCTGGGTGAGAAAGGAATAATCAGAGCTGCAGAAAACCCCCACTGCTCTGAATGCACTCAGAAATACAAAGCCCGAGCAGATACTTTCTCTTTGTATGATGCTGCAGCCACAGTTGGAGCAGATGAGAATGCCTTGGTTCCACAACTTGAAGGTGGTATTGGAGAAATCCAGGAGCTGTTACACTCACAGCCAATACAACCATCTGGAGCAACACAAGCCTCCACTCAGACTGCTACAAATGGCAATGCTGATGTCAGAATGATGGTACTTGATGGTATGGTTGTTGGCCCCTCTGTATGTTTTTTCAGTATTATACTGAGCAACATTATACCTGACTTTAATATATAGTATTGTGCTTATGACAATTGTGAAAGAGAACTTGAAAATTCATGGGGAGGTGTTTTTTGTGCAGTACATCAAGAAGAGTTTGCTACAAAGTGTCATGTTTGGGATTGTACAAACACCAAAGTTACTAGGACCAAAGTTTGTCAAAGCCACCAGGATCTATGGAAAAAACATATCCAACAACATAAACACCAGACACTGCCTGGAGCTCATCGTATTTTTAAGCAACCAAATACCCAGCCATGGTTGCACCCTGTTCAATCTACACACCCACATGATGAACCAGCAGAGGAACCGGAAAGAAAGAACTACTTTTCTCCTTCCTGGTTTTACTGTGTTGAAACAATCTGTGCCCCTTGTGGTGTTGTAGTTGCATGGGCCAAATTTGCCAAGTCAGAATCACCTACAAATATTCTGGCATTTTTGGAATCAGTATTTCCTACAGAAGATTCAAAGCCAGATTATATTTGCATTGACAAAGCATGTCTAGTGCTTTGTACAGCAATTGCAAATGGAAGTTGGAATCGTATCTGGGAAAAGACAACCTGGTTTGTAGTGGACTCATACCACTATATCAATCATCGGACCACTGATTACATGTGCAGAAAATGGTGCAATCCAGCACCATTGGATGGATCGGCTCCCAACTTAGTTGTTGTGGGGAAAGACAATGATGGCAATAACTATTACAAATGTGCCTTTAATACACAGGTGATGTAAACTTTAATTTGATTGTTGTTAATTTTTTTTCTGATAGTCAACTTCTCAGGCATGTGAACAGCTCAATGCATGGCTGGGGGAATTGGAAATATACTGAAAAGAATGGTTCCAGGTAATTTTGACTGGTTTCTCCATACTATGCTATTTTACCACACCAGAATGGTGATTGAGAAGCAGAACAGCAAAGGAAAAAATGTTCAGCAGAGTAGTGATCCTGATATTGGCATTGATGCCTATGACTAAGTAGTAGTTGCAATAGTTACAAGTCTTTGAAAACAGGAGAGCCCAAAGGTTAAGGAGAATAGCAGTGACTCTGACAGTAGGGGTTCTGGTAGTGATAACTTGTAGTTACAACAGAATTGTTTTTTCTCAACTCATATGGACCTGGTGCCTCCTTTTATCAGAGATTTTGAAGATAAATTGTTGTAGCCCCAAAGCCATTTGGTGTGAATCCATCCTCATAGCTGTGGTCAGCACATTGTTGATTGGCTACATATGGCCAGAATAATGTTTTCAACAACCAACTATATATTTCCCCTGTCCTCAATACTTGTAACTGGATGTTAGTTCTCAGTCTTGTCATTGAAATCTTGTTGGGGAATTCCTCTTTTTGCTCCTCTTTGTTATTGCATTGCATTGTAACTTTTGTCTCTTTGTGTACTCATAACAAAGAGAACATGAAAAATGTTTCCAGAAGGGATCTGAAAAAAACATTGTAGAATACACCTTTTATGTTCCTTGCAGATACAGCTTGGATACATGTAAAATATCTCCCTGACATTTCTTTTACATACCTATTAAGAATATATAAAGAATATACACATCAGAAGTCTTAAAACAAGTTTCTAAGGCTGTGTTTCTGTGGCAAACACAGGTCAGCCCCCATAGTGAAATATGCTCTCTAGACAAAGCATCATTCTATTATTATAGTGAGGGCCTAGCTTGCCTAGGAGATCCCATATTGATCACATGACTATTAATGTTATTTCAAACTCAGGTTGAAAATCTGGTCAGAATGGTATATAACATCACCAAGTTGACCAAGTTCCATATATGGTAGGTCACCTGACTTTACACAGGTCATTTTCAAACTTGGCTGGTCAGAATGATATACAACATTACTATGTTCCATAGATGGTAGGTCACATGATTACACTATGGTCATTTTCAAACTCAGCATGAAAATCTGGTCAGAATGATATAGAACACCATACAATTCCATATATAGTAGGTCACATGATTACACTATGGTCATTTTCAAACTCAGCATGAGAATCCGGTCAGAATGGTATATAACATTACTATAAGAGGATTCCAGTGGGAATCCTCCAGGAGTGGCAGGAATCCTCCAGGAGGGAGTACAAGTCCTCCAGGAGTACAAGTCCTCCAGGAGTACAAGTCCTCCAGGAGTACTGGGATTCCTCCAGGACTCTGTGGGGGAGTCTAAAGTTCAGGTTTCTAGCCATCATTTCTTGTATTGAGTCTCATTTGGAGATGACACAAGAAAATGAAGGTCTGAAAGGTAGTCCTTCTGGGAGTTGGATGGAAGGTTTGAATATGATATGTGTTAAGGGCAAAGCCTCAACCACTCAATCTAGTTGATGTCGTTCGACGAGGTGCTTCCTCAACGAGTCGTTCAGCACTAGTCTTACTCGGAGTATCCAATGTAAGATGGGTAGTGCACTCTAGCAGGGCTTCTGTGTAGGGTTGTTCCGGTTCACGCACTAAGGGGCTTCCTTAGTGGTTTTGAGTAAGTTCGTGAGTTGCAAGTTAAGGCTGTAGAATGCCTAGATCTAAACTAAGGACATCCCTACTACAAGTCGCAGTACTTATACTAGAAGGGAGGTCCTTATTGTCCAATCGGAAAGGTAGATGTGTATCAAGTAATAATAGAAACAATAGGCCTCATGCCTAGCATGAGGCGTCCGATGTCATGGATCCAATGTCAAGGATCCAATGTCAAGGATCCAATGTCAAGGACATGCTGCAGCACAGCATGTCGATCGTGAGAGTCTGATGTTGTGGACCTCATGTCAGGGGGCTGTCATATCACAGCATGTGTGGGAGTGGGTTCGGGTGCATGGAGTCACCATGCGTCAAGGGTGCCTTCCACGGGAAGGGGATCGAATGCATGCAGTCGGCATGCATCGTGTGTGTGTCTGATGTCAAGGACATGCCCTAGGCATGAATCAAGGGGTGCCTCCTGTCTGGAGGGGATCGTCGGGTGCATCGGGTTCCATGAGTTACAAGGAAAATTGTAACAATATGTCATTATGATCACACCCTTCAACTGTATAGTTATTAGGCTTAAGGAGAGCTGGATAGTAGTGTGGTCTCCCAGGTTTGTGCCATCCAATAAGGGGACAGTATGAACGACATCCATGTTTACCCTGATGTCCAACAACGCCATTTAAGTATGCCATGGCAGGGCCATCAGCAGTACCCAAGGCTAGAAAAGGTTTTGATGTGAACACAGTGCCTTGTGATGCATCCCAGACTTTAAGGCCCTCACGCTGCAAGGCAGCGAGGTGATGTAAGCCTGGGAGAAGGAGTGATTCAACATTCTTGGGCTTGCCTGGAAAGAAGCCACCTGGAAGGACATCTTTTTCTTATAACATAGGTCAGGAGCGAGGTTGAAGATAATCCAAATGTATATCCAAACATCGGAGGACTTGTGCTCATACAGCTGGGCACCATTGATAGACAACATGAGGAGCATATCAATATCCTTGATATGACCCACTCGAACTGCATTAAGATAATGACTCCCATGTAGAAAGTCTGTAAAATGAGAGAGTCGTCCACAATTTCCCTTCAGCTCAGTAATGATCTCGCCTGTTTTCCTTCGTTGATAATGCATTCTTTTTGCACTCCCACTGTGAGCCCATTGTGCTTGCAATTGTGGTCCAGGTGGGATTGTATAAAGATGGAGATTGGCTTGTTTTGTAAGTGGATTAAGGCGAGGTGCACCACATTCAGTGCATGCATTGAGCTTGGATAATGACCCTGTAAATGCTGTGCAACTATTTTTGCACGTATCATTCACAATAGGCACAACACCAGTTATTTTCGCATTTTGTTGTTTCATCTGATCATAAGAGGGCACATCATCCTCATTCGTCGTCGACTTAGACAACCTTCATCAGGAGTTTCAGAAACAGCTTGCAGCCGCTCAAGAGTGTTATCAAGGTCCTGTGGACAAACATTGGGCACCCGCACCCGACTTCAACATTGGTGACTCTGCCTACATCACTGCGGAAAATATCCGCACCACTCGTCCTTCCAAGAAACTTTCTGAAAAGAACCATGGCCCCTTCGAAATCATCGCCCACCCAGGCACTCACTCAGTCACCCTGTGGCTCCCAGATCACATGCGGGCCATTCACCCTGTTTTCCATGTCTCTCAACTAGAGAAACACTCCCTGAACACAATTCCAAATCGAGTACAACCTCCACCTCCTCTGATCACCATCAATGATGAGCTCAAATATGAGATCGCCGAAGTCCTCGACTCCAAAGTTGACAACCAACATCGCTGCAAGATTCTGTACCTCGTCCGATGGGAAGGTTACCAGGGAACCGATGAAGAAACCTCCTGGCTACCTGTTACGGAACTTGACCATGCCCAAGAACTCCTTGCAGATTTTCACACCCATTACCTGCTTAAAGACTATTCACGTTACTTATTCACTCAGTCTGAACTCAGAAACAAACTTTATTGAAAAAAGATTTTTTTGGATCTGACCAGATCCCTACACTACCTCCGCTTCTCCCTCTCCATCTTCATCACCCTCTCCCCCAACCTCACCCTCTTCTCCACCCACTCTTGCTCTCCTCCTCATCATCTGCCCACCTTTTCTCCAGATATCTCTGGAAGGCCTCCCAGTCATCTCTAGACTTGTGGATCCTGCGTCTTTCCTGCCGGGACTCTCGCACCGCCCGCTCCACCTCTTCATCACCCTCATTGCTCTCCTCCCCGGCGCTTTCTTCCTCCACCCACTCTGGGTCCAAAGCATCCCGGATCTCCCCCATTGACTCCTGCACCGCATTGGCCACCTCAGCAAATCCCTTCCTTATCAACTTCATCATCTGTTGCATTACCTCCGGGTTATCCCTGGTCGCCCCTGTCATTCCTGCTGTTTTTGCTGCAGGGGCTTCCTGCCCCTCCCACACTACCTCCTCGCACTTATGTTTGACGTGCGTGCAGTTGTCGCACACGCATCCCTTCGCACCCATCTTGAAACAAGCAATCTTTTGATATTTGCATCTAGGCCACTTATCAGTAAAAGGAGACTGAGAAGGGAAACAAGTATGCACCTTTTGCAGGGCAACACGGCCTGCACCCGCACTGGACCCTCTGACTCCTCCAACCCCACTCACGCCTTTGACTTGGCGACTTTCTTTTTCTTTGGGGACTTGCTCCCCTCGGCCTCATCTTCCAAACCTGCGTCTGCAGCCACCCACTTCTTCTGTGCTCATCTTGCAGCCGCTGCCTCTTTTTTCCGCACCTCTGCCTGGCGTGCCTCCTCAACCTTTGCAGCCTCCTCTGCTGCCTTTTGCTCCTCCTGTGCCCGGTGTTCCTCCTCCCTCGTCACTTCCTCTAGCTCCTTCATCTCCCTTTCCATCTGCTCCCTCAGTGCCTGCTCCCTCTGTTCGTGTTGGGCCTTCATTGTGGCCATTTTGATCTGCGTGGAGACTGCTGGGGTGGACATTTCTGATATGTGATGGGAGTAGGAAATGATGTGAAAAATTTTCAATCAACTGCCGCTTTCAGAAATTCAACCAACTTCCTCATTTGGACTCAAACCCTCACGTGCCTCATAGGCTTGGCACTAAGGGGGGAATACTGTCAAGAACTGTTCCTCGCCCAATCGGAACCCGCATCCATCCGACCCTTTCCCACACGTCAAACCTGATTTCTGTCTATGCCTCCCGATTTCATTCCTGGCTGCCTTGCACTGCCCACACTGCTGTGCACCAGGCCCCCTTGTACAGCATCCATGGCTGCCTTCCCAAGGCTGCCGTCTCTATTGCAAATTCGACTACGGATTCCTGTGTGGCTCCTGCTAGATAATTTATCTATGCAGTTGAGACACTGCCGCAGTCTTTGTTCCTGTTCTGCATTATTCTGGACTACAGTATTTAAGCTTAGTTAGTTTCACCTTGTATTCCTCAGTTTGTATATCGACATAGACTCGACTTTAATCTGCCAATCCAAACCTCCTTCTACTCCAACCTCAGTTCTCTAAGAGTCTGAACTCCATTTGACTCGACCTCCAGTCTCCCTCTGAAGTTCTAACCTCATCTGAACTTAACCTAAGTCCCTCCGTACTCCTTCCCGTGTTTACCCGCACTTTCCCACTCCTATCTCCAAACCTCCAACTTGAAATTAGGACACCAGACGAGGTGAAGGGCACAGCTTCTTACAAGCTGAAGCCAAGTCCTTTCCATTTCCCCTCCTGCAGAATCCACAATGACACGACAACCCTCCATAAACAACACCCACAGTGTCCGATCAGATTCTGATGAACCCCCTAGGATCAGTTCTTAACAGTATCATTGTCATGGTCATCTGTACACACTAGTCCTGTTCCACTTCTACTGCAATTTACATCAGTACGCTGGTCTATATCTTGCTCTTGCAGCACCTGGTTGTCAATACTATGGCAGTTCAGTGGCAGGGCATTTCCATTTGGGTTGTTGGCTTGGTGATTGATCAGCCAGTCATCTGTAGTAATTCCTGGGCCCTGTGTGCAAAAGTCATTAATGAGTTATGGAAGACCACATTACAACATACATCATGGTCTGAACCAAATCCCATTCCGTTGTTGGGTCCATGCTGGTGGGAAGGCTTGCATTGGTAGTTGATGTCTGTGGCACCTGAGTGTGAGCTCCATGGCATTGGCCAGCCCCATGAAAAGCTCCTGTTGAAGATGGCATCAATGAAGCTGAAGGGTAGCATGCTATTCTTCTGTCCATGTTGGCTTGGCAGAAAGACACATGTCTTTGGTATGTTGAGCGACTCACTTCTATCTGATGGCCCTTGAAGATTTGAAGTATAGATCAGCCACCAAGTTAATGTTCACCTGTTCATGGAATTTAGAGACCAAGTTGTTCCTTCAATTACCATAGATTTTGGCTACAATTGGCTAGACATCATCATAATATTCATAAGTGCAATATACTGCCAGGAAAATAACACATGTATGTAAATATGAATGTAGCAATCTAATAAAGGAGATCCATGCATCATGCCACTGCCTGGCACCTATTGCCACTACTCCAGGGGTTTCCACATCACCATGGTGCAGTCCTCACCAGGACAATCTACAAGACCCTGGCTATCTTCCTTCATAGTCATAATTTGGAGAAATGTGCCCTCATATTTGCAGTGGCAGTGGGCTTCATCAGTGTCTCAAGATTTTGCTGCCATTCCTTGATCACTTTCTTCAAGTATGATGTCAAGGCTTTGCGGTAGTAATTTTTTTTGGACTTGGATGGGAGCACTGTGAGGAGATTTGGAGGGGCAGATGAAGCTGGAACAAACATTCTCTTCAATGAATACTTACAGGGCTTCCAGTTCAGAGGGAGAGAGGGAGTACATGCAACCCAGAGGTGGGGGAGCATTGTCCTCCATCTCTATCTTGAGGCCATAGGAATGGTGTGGAGGAAGGGTGTTAGCTTTCTGCTTGTTGAAGACATCTGCAAATTTGTGATACTCCTCTGGACTATCTGAAAGATCTGGCAGGCTTCCAGACATTGTGGAAGATTTAGCCACCAGTCCTTCTGGGGGGAGGTCATCTGAAAGGCTACTGCTCCAGGAAGTTTGCTTGCATGCATGTAAGCCACAGCATTGATGAAAGAAATTTCAGGAGGTATGAGTCTCGAGGGTTCGGAGACAACAGGGATTTCATGGGTTTCCACTGGAAGGTTTGGAGATGTAGGTGACTCAGACAAGATAGGAGAGTCAGGGGACATTGAGGGGGCAGGACCTCTGTGAACTGCAGAGCAGAAAGTTATTTGGCCTGAAGACCAGTCAATCAATAGATTGTATTGCTTCAGCCAGTTATGACCAAGAACTGCAGAACAGGAAGAGTCCAGCGAGGTTACATAAAATGTCAGATTGAACACTTCACCAGATGGGAAAGTGACCAGAAGTTTCACAACTTGGGTTATGGTGGAGTTACAAGTTCCATCAAATAGTTGGAGTCCAATTGGAGGAATGGTTTTGGTACTGAGTTGGTTGTCCATCACAAAAGATGGATCTAGGAAGCCATGGGAGGAACCAGAGTTGATAAGAGTTTGGGTTTCTAGGGAATTTTTGGAAAGGGATAGCAGGATGGTAAGGGATTCAGGATTGGAAAGAGCGGACATGTTGAGATGGACATAATCAGCCAGCTGGGAAAGGTCAATGCAGCCCTCAGCCCCAATGGCAGGTTCCCAAGGGTTGTGGACTATTTTTTTGAGTCTGCAGAGTCTGGCTTGGACTCAGTGACTGCTGCAGCACAAGCTTTTGCTGCCTTGACTTTGAACAATTTCTGGCTCCATGTCCTTTCTTGCTGCTGTAGAGGCAAAGTCCTTCCTTCATGTGGTGTTCATGTTCATCTCCAGTTAGCTTACCATCTTTCCCCAACTTGTCAGAAATAGAATTCTTTGGCTTGTCCCTATGAAAGTTATTCTTTGAACCAGAGGAATTGGACTGCTTGTTCTCCAGGAGTGAACAAATATCCTTGGAACTGTATGTGGCTTCATTAGTCAAAGCAGCAATGTCATGAGAAATGATGGAATGGGTATGAGGGAAATTGTCACTAAGTGAATGAAGGAGAGCAATGCAACAAAGGAGATCAGCCTTTATGTTGCCCATGGCAAAAGCCTGCTCAATGAGTGTGCATGTCTTCTCTGCAGTTTTGGGGAGGGGGACGTCCTTTGAGCATTGAACAGATAGTGCCTGCTGTAGAAGCTGGACTTGGTGGATGGGCCCTTCTTTCTGATGACAATCCTAAAGGACCTTCCAATTAACATCAGGCCCCTTCTGAATGTCAAGGAACTGATGCTCAGATGAAGAGATGCTCAACATAATGAATGCATAGGTGAGACAAGAGTTTGCTTTCCAGTTCACAAGGGCACAGTGTTTGGTGGAGTCAGGGCATGGTGTTTGGTGGAGGGAGGTTCTGGGATATCACCCATAACATATTTGTAAAGGCAGTTAAGGGAGAGGGCAATTATAATTTCCTTGCACCATTCTTTGTAGTTAGATGTGAGCTTGTCCAGTTTTCACTGGTATATTGGACAGATAGCTTGATGAGAGAAACAGATGGGGGGCAGTAGTGTTGGCTCCCATAATAGAAAGACAACAATGGTAGGTGATAAAATGTCAAAGAAAGGGAGAAAGGTGCTGGAATACCAGGCACATTTTGTGAAAGACAAAGGAATTGATCCAGGATCCAAGTGATCAGACATGCAGATGAAAAGAATGACATAGGAAAATGTCAAGTGGCTAGGATATTTTCTTCCAAAGTTCAAATACAATGGGAGTGGCCCATAACCTGTAGACAAGTGATCCTAGTACAAATAAGATTGTCTCAGTCTCTGTACAAGTGACTCTATTCATGTATACCTAGTACAAATAAGATCATCTAATAGCTGTCTAATGGGTACAGTAAGTTCTGAGTTCTCAGTAATGAGAACGAGGTTTTGTCAGTATGAGTGAGTGCAGTGTCTCATGGGATCTATTCTTGCTGCAGCAATTCCCCTTTTGGGCAAACCAGAAAATTCTTTTGGGTGTTGTGTCAAGTGCCCCTTTTGGGCTCTCTGGCCTGGGCCCTGACTGAGATTTGGCAGAAGTAAGAAAAAATTCCAGATCGGTATCCATGGCTATACCTGGCATAGCCAAAAGCACCAAAAGGGGTAGCTCTCAGTTTAGCCCCCCTCTGCCCTTGAGTATGCCCGTGCCTCAGTCCCATGTCCCTCTGTAGTCACTCAGTAGTGTATTGAACAAGGACATGTGCCATGGCACCTTTTTTTTTTTTCATATACAAGAGAGTGGATGGACACTAAGTAGTACATGTGTTTTTTGAAGACCATGCCTCTACACATCTATGTACTAATGAGCACCCGCCCCCAGCCTTGTGAGCAACTGCTCGCAGGGTGGATTGTGGGTGCTGTGAATGACCAAATGAACACAAGGGATGGTGGGATGGGGACAACTAGGAGAACATGGCACCCACTCAGGTAAGTACCCCCTGCCATGTTGCAATCTCCCCCAGCTAACAAAAGACACAAAATAGCACCCTCTATGCCCAAAACAAGGCCAACACCAACAACGATGGGGCCAATGCCAACAATGATGACAGGGCCAACACCAATGCCAACAATGGGGCCAATGACACCAACGATGGGGCCAATGCCAACGACGAGGCCAATGCCAATGATGACGACAACATGACGAACCCACACAACGACAGGGAATGACGAGCCCATGCAATGACAGGGGAACAACAAACAACAAACACGAGCAACAATGTAGGGGGTGGGGAACAACAAACGTGGGGCCGGGGGAACAACAAACATGAGTAACAAGGGGGGGGCAGACAATGATGAAGACAACCCTGTACCTGCCTCCAGCCTTGCGAGCCACTGCTCATAAGGTGGACTGCAGGTGCTTTTGTTTTTGTTTTTGTTTTACTTTCTTGTTTTACTTTCTCGTTATATATAATTGTAATTACCAGTAAGTAGTTAGTCCTGGTCAGGTTCTGAACTGGTCAAAACCAGTTTATGAACTGCTATGTAACTGTAGTAGACCGGTCCTATAGGGTCTGGTCTGGTTTTTTTCATACTTCAAAAATGTAATGACTGGTCCGGTCCTCGGTCCACCCTCAAGGAGGGCAAAAAACCGGACCGGACTGGACCTCAAAGCACTACTCACATCAAGTGCACTGTCACCATTGCTACTGTCACCACCACCTCACATTTTTGCCAATCAATGGTAACTGTGGACCACCATCCCATCCCTCATCCACAGTGATGCCCACAGCAAACACCACCACTCTCCTGGATATTCCTGCAAGCAGTGGCAGTGTACATGTGGGTTGATCCCCAACTCGTGCATCCACTCAAATAGCCGAGCTGTTGTCTTCCAGCCCTACACCCATCTCCTTACAACGTTACACCCACCACACCCAACCCCCCTGCTATTTCTCACTCTCCACAAGCAATACTCCATCCTCCACCCACCATCTCTCTCCATGTCTCCCAAGCCACCTCCACCTCTTCCACACGCTACCATAAGCTCCAAATCCTCACCCCCCTTTGCCTCTGTCTCCTGGGCTAGCTCCACCTCCAAACAGCACCCTTCCTTCTCCACTCCCAACTGCCACCTCTCCAGCCAGCTACAGAACATTGGCAACATCACTATGTGTAACATCAACACCAACAACAGTGCCTCCCCTGCCCCCTCACCCATGCCTTTCACATTTGTGCTGCCCACAGCCGTGCAGGTGGCCAGCCCAAGCATCAGCTGTACCACACCAAAATGCCCCTCGCCGTTGATAGGTCCACTGTGCCCACTAAGCTCTGGGAACGTATCCAAAGGCATCAACACATCAACACACACACTCCCAACCCCTATGAACCCCTACGAACCTCATGAGACTGCTCCGAGACTATTTTGAACAACTTCGAATGACTTCACAACACTTCACAGCACTTCGAATGTCTTCGGCCATCTGCCCTTCGGATACATGCAGCACACCTTGTAAGAGTTAGTGTGTTGCATATCAAGCACCACTGGACACAAGGAGACACAATGATGAGATTTTAGGATGTGATTGTGGCGCTATGATATCGTGATGATATATTGGATCAATGGGGACAGGTACCCATGATAAATCATGACTCTATACATTGCCCTTCTTATCTTCTTTTATTTATTCTATGATTTTCAAAGATTCTCTATTGTTTTATATCTTGCCTCATATATTCCTCATGTTTTATTTCCTTTTTAGTATCACTTCTCCCAAGCATATATAGCCTTGTACTAGCTACTTAGAAAGACAGAATAGATTGTCTCACAACAATCATCTGATTTAAGAGCCATTCTCTTGAGTCCAAGCGTCTCGACTTAGTCTCAAAATTCAGTGTTTTATGCTGAATTTCCTCGAACTCCTCGTACTAGCTTCTCAAAACTATTGCATATTGTCTATCCCCTCTTGACGCCTTTCTACATCCCTATAGTCTATCCTCAGCCATCATCGAAAGCGTCCTCATCTTCTATAAAGCCCTTCAAACTTCTTCGAACATCATCGCACCTCTTTGTACCCCCCCCCCCCCTGAACATCATCACAACACTTTGTACACTCCTGAACTTCATTGAATTTCCCTCAAACATCATCACACCACTTTGTACACTTTCGATCTTTATCAAACTTCTCTCAAATGTCATTGCAGCGCTTCAAATACTTTCAAACTTCATCGGATATCCTCTAGAGTCATTTTCTTAGCCTTGGGTAACAGCAGTGATATTTATTACCACCTTGCAACCTTCCTCTAACTAGCGTTATACTATTCGAGCCCTTATTGTGGGCTTTGTTTGGGTTTCCTGGTCGAGTATCATCATTTTGGAGCCCACCATGAGGGGTTTCTAAATCATTTCATTGCCTAATCCATCTCGAATCTCCTGGCTTAGGCCAACACAAGCTAGAAACCTACAAATTGACACTCGTTGCACCTTCAAATCTCTCGAACAATTGGGAGATATTCTTATACCTGTTTCCAAAGCAGAATTGACTCATTGTTGACTATTCCCTTCACCAATCTCATCTCCCTCAACATCATCCTCTACTTCTTCATCTTCATCATCTACATCTTCATTCATCCTTCCAACAACTTCGACTCCTCTACCATCATTCACCCAAGTCTTAACCCCTACCCCTAGAAACATCACATTCATGACTACACAAGCAACAATGCCAGCTCGTGGTCATTCCATGGCTCCAAAATTCGACCCTGCCCAGCCACGAGAACTTTGCAGAGACTTTAACGAGCTCAAATTGCTTTTCTCGGCATGCAATGTCATGAACTCGGAAGATATGAAGAAGCACGCTTGTCGCTACCTCGATATTGACACTTCCAAACTCTGGGAATCAATTCCAGAATATGACACAGGCATTTCATTCCAGAACTTTTGCATCGCTATTCACCAACTGTACCCTGGTTCCGAAGACAATTGGAAATGGTCAATTTTGGACATGGACAAACTCATTGGCAAACAACTACACATAGGTATTTACAACCTGAGCGATTTGGGATTATACTTTCGATCATTCTATAACATTACAAAGTTTCTATCTACTAAAGGCAGGATTTCCGATGCTGAACAAAGCAGAGCCTTTGTCTGGGGTTTCCAACCAGGCTTATGGGCTAGAATCGCTTGACAACTTGAACTAAAATTCCGCGATCACTACCCCGATGACCCCTACCCACTCGACAATATTCATGCATCAGCAAAATTTGTTTTAGCAGGATCTATCAGCTCGGATTTGACATTGCTACTCAGTTTGCATTCTTCAGCACCTTCAGCAATCCCAACAACCTCAACATCTTCACCCCAAATTAAATCGGAAGACCTCACAGCAATCCTTGAGAAATTTGCAGCCACTCTCATAACAGCTTTAGCAGGTTCGAAGACCACGAACACTACTTGAACTAACAGTGGATTTCATTTGGATCAGCTCAAAACTTTATGTAGTTTGCATCTTTTGTGGGCTTACATGACATTTTATCAGTGATTGCTTGGTTTGCCAGTCTTATATCAATGAAGGAAAGTGTAAGAAGAACACTGAAGGCAAAATTGTTCTCCCAAATGGTCAATTCACTCCTCAAAGCATCCCTGGTCATTTTATCAAGGACAGGATTGATGAATGGACTCAACAAAACCCTCCATCTAACGTTACCCCTTCGCTAATGTATAATATCACACCTTTGACACCATCCAGAGGTGTCTACCAAATTACTGACCTATCCACAATGGCCGAAGATTGTATTGCACAACTCAAACAAGAGATATATGCGTTGCAAAGTGGTAGACCTTTTACGCGAACTGATCCGAATGTGCCAATAGTTCCTACCTCATGGCCCTCAATCCCTGCATCGGTCAAACAATTCATCCCACAACTACCTGCACCATCAATATTGTCCACAGCAACCAACCCACCTACTTCAAATTTGGTACCATCTTCGACCTCCGAGAAATCATCGCAACCAGTAATACATCCCTACAATGGCGCTAAAGAAAATTTGTACCTACCTCCCCACGAATGCAACTTCGCATCAACAGGAAAAGCAAAAGACGGCCCATCATACCATACCCAAGCCCCCATTCAAAAGGACAAAATCACCAAAGACATCTTCACTCGATCGATGAAAACACCGATTATTACTCTAACACCTGAAGAATTACTTTTGCTATCGCCCAAAGTTTGTTCGAAATGGAAGGAACAGGTCACTGTGCATCGTATCCAGCAGCCTGAAGGAAATAATGCTACGAATCTCCTTAATGATGACATTTTCATAATTGACGATCCTTACAAAACATATACTAGCAGTCTTTGCCCTGGAGAAATACCTGAACCTTTTATCACAGTGAAGGAATCACACTCTATTAGATCGGTTATTATGAATGTCAATGGCAGAAATCCAGTCGAAAGCATAGTCGACCCAGGTTCATCGATCATCGCAATGTCGGAAGAAGTCTGTCAAGAACTTGGTCTTGCATACGATCCTTCGATACACATCCCTCTACAATCAGCTAGCGGTGGTATTGACCAGAGTCTAGCAGTAGCATCACTCTCTATATGCAAGTACACATCATCTGCGATCCAGCCTACAACATTCTCCTTGGATGACCATTTGATGTTCTCACAGAGAGTATGGTGAAGAATTATCGAAATGAAGCACAGACGATAACTATATTCAATCTGAACTTGACATGATCCTGTGCTATTCCGACTATCCCCCGATCTAATCATTGAAGAAGAGTAGTTCACAAGGATTTTGCAACTAGAGGATAAAATCTCAGAGAGTAACCAGTGAGCCCTCATTATTTCTTTCGACCATTCTAATTCCTCTATAACTATCAATTACACTGCGATTATTCCCAATATTGACTTCTTGAACTCTTCAAACCCCTTTTCCTTTTCCTCGATTCTTGCGAACTTATATTTAATGGCTAGTTGCCAGTATGCAGCATCTTTATCGGCCTTGATGGCCACCTCTATCCACTACTCCACTATCATCTCCCCTCCCCACATTTTGTCAACCGACTCTATATACCCAATCTTCACCGCCTTGAAGAAGAAATACAAACCAGTCGCACAGAAAGTTTGACCAGTTATTACTGAACTACCCAATCGATTTTGCATCATTCAAACAATCACTGGTGACCCTCTCGAGAAAATGCCACAACTCAATCCTCACCCCCCATTGTTCATCCCTTCTCCCTGATATACACTCAAACGCAAAGCTATTATCGACAAAAACCATCCTGGCAATTTTTTATGGCCAGAAGAACGAAAGCTTATGCATGATTTTATTCAAAATCACGAAATAGGTTTCGCATGGACCAAACAAGAACAAGGAAGCTTTCAGCCCAACTTCTTTCCTCCTATTGAATTCCCTGTTATTCCTCACACTCCATGGGTCGAATGTAATATCCCTATACCTCCTGGTCTGTACGAACAGATCTGTGAGATGCTGAAAAAGAAGATAGAAGCAGGAGTATACGAGTCATTGAACTTGTCATATCGGTCACAGTGGTTTTGCATTGCAAAGAAAGATGTGAAATCACTTTGAATTGTTCACAGTCTCGAGCCTCTTAATCAAGTAATGAATCAGCACTCTGGCATTGTCCTGATCCCTGAGCATCTAGCTGAACAATTTGGTGGATGTGCTTGTGGTGGAATGTTGGACCTATATGTCGCATTCTGTCAAGAACCGTTCCTCGCCCGATTGGAACCTGCATTTGTCCGACCCTTTTCTGCACAACAAACCCGACATTTGTTGACTCCTCCCATTTTGTTCCCGGCTGATTTAAGCTTAGTTAGTTTTGCCTTGTATTGCTCAGTTTGTATATCGACATAGACTCGACTTTAAACCTGCCAATCTAAATCTCCTTCTACTCCTACCTCAGTCCACTAAGAGTCTGAACTCCATTCAACTCGACATCCAGTCTTCCTCCGAAGTTCTAATCTCATCTGAACTTAAACCAAGTCCCTCCATACTCCTCCCCACATTTACCCACACTTCCCCGCTCCTACCTTCAAACCTTCATCTTGAAATTAGGACACCAGACGAGGTGAAGGGTGCAGCTTCTTACAAGCTGAAGCCAAGTCCTTCCCATTTCCCCTCCCACAGAATCCACAATGACCCAACAACCTTCTGCTATCAACACCCACAGGGTCCGATCAGATTCCAATGAACCTTCTAGGATCAGTTCTTAACAGTATATATGAACTCACACTTCACTCATCTCTTTCCTCCCTATGACCCCTACCAAGACCCGCCAGCGCACAACAAGAAATTCCCAATGCGCCAGTACTATTCCAGGGATCTCTGCAATCCAGCAATCCACCCTTTCCGACCCTCAACCCACCACTACTTTTGGAGTGTCTTCCAGACCCTCAAACATATTCCAACAAATTGGCTCAGGAGCCCCTTCAATCAGTGCCAATCTCATGTCTGCCTGTGCCCCACAACCTTCCGCCAACCTGGAAGGTTTTCAATCAAGAACTCCCCTTGAGTATGTAGGGGGCATCAACCAGCCTGAACACTATGGATTGGAAGATCCCAGTCTAGAGGACGGACCCCCCGGTGGACCCAATGACCCTAGTGGTCCTGATGGCCCTGGGGGTGACCCCAATCCCAATGATCCAGATGATCAACCTCCCACGGTGGAAAACCCTGACCCAGGGGATAGGGTCATAGATGTCCTTTACAACCTCTCAGAGAGTATCCGCACCCTTCGTCAAAATAACACACCCAAGACTGAGAAAATCAAAGTTCGTGACCCCAACACTTTCGACAGTGTCAATCCAAAGAAACTTAGAGACTTCCTAGTCTCCTGCAATCTTCATTTCTGTGACCATCTGCACGTATTTTCCTCTGATGAGAAAAAGATCATATTCATCCTTTCTTACCTTAAGGGATCAGCTCTCAGTTGGTTTGAGCCTGGTCTGAATGACCTGACAGATTCCGCACACTGGACATGGGACTATGAAGCTTTCCTCACTGAGCTGGAAAGCAACTTTGGTCTGCACGACCCAGTCGGAGATGCAGAAAAAGCTCTCTCTGACTTAACAATGAAGAAAGGTGGTCGTATCAAAAAATATAATGTTGACTTCTGGGAATTAGCTTCTAGGGTCAACTGGAATGAAGCAGCCCTTCGTTGTAACCATGGCAGCAGAGCCCACAGCGGAGTCCATAGCAGAGTCCACAGCCAGAGTCTGGCATTTCCCTTAGTGGTCACGTGACCTCGTAGATAGACATGCGTGTGTGTAGACAGAGAATCCATCCTTGCCTGTCTGTTTCCACAACTCGCGTCTAGTAGTAGATGCGAGCCCTGTCTGAGCTGTCTCATCTGGTAGCAGATGCGACACTAAGAGTCTAGCTGACTCCATCTGGTGACAACATGGAGATTCAACTCTGCGCATTCAGTCATGGCTCCATACCATTGAGCTTACAACTTCACTGGTGAACCAGGTGCCACTGAAGACCCAGCCAACTGGCTAGCAGCTCTCCAGACCAACATTTACCAATCCAATACCAATCGAGAGAAGGTCGATCTTTTTTCCAGCAAGCTTTACTGGGGCTCTTCTGCAAAGAAATGGTTCAATGAGCTCCCAGACAAAAGTTGCAGACAATGGCACATTGTTAAACAGGAATTTGAGTCAAGGTGGTGTAACAAGGTGGATGCTTCAGACACTCATAGCCTCTCCCCGATATCTTCTCCTGCACTTGTTGCACTGCTTTACATCTGTTCCACCCATAACTCGTGCTCTGTCAGGACTGTCCATCACATTCTCGGCTACAACATCTACTACAGATGACAGCTTACTTGCGACCGTGCATACTACTGAGAATGCATCAACAAGCAACTACTACTATGGGCGTAATGGCAGGTACACCAACACAGGTCACAATGTGCATAACCTACAGTGAGGAAGAAATTCAGGACCTTCTGAAGATGGCTCGGCTTGAAGGATATGAAGAGGGACACATAGCAGGAATGGAAGAGATGGAAGGACAGAGGTATCGGGAGGGATTTGAGGAAGGTAGAGAAGTAGGAAAAACAGAGGCAGAGAAGTTGAGGAGCAAGGAAACATCCGTCCGCGTCGACTCAAGTACACAGACCTCCACCACCTCTGCTACCACTGTCGATGTCCATATGCAAATGGCACCCCACAACGTAACCCCCACCAGTCCGTCATCAGCACCATTGACAATGCTTGCACAGCACCCATCAGACACATTGACAACGCTGTTGACAGCCACCACTGCTTTGAACCTGCCCCCAACAGCTCCCAAACGATGGCACTCACTGCCAGCTTGACCTACAGCACCCCTGATAATTTCCCAGCCCATCCTCTCAAGCCCAGAGCCCCACTGTTCTGCCACCACATCACAACCTACAATGGCAATGAAAACCATCACAACCACCTGGGGAATGACTACTAGGGCAATGACTAGCCACCAGACGACCGCTACCACCTTGTATACTAAGTGCCAGGCCCCAAACAATGTACATAAACAGTCTTTAGCCCAACAAACAACATTACGCAAGGACGAGCAAATGTGCTCGTCAAAACATCTCATTTACTCAATGGAACAACCCTGTTCCCCCCTGAACCCCAAACGAAGGTCCAGGAAGCCATCTACAGCTCCCAGCTCACCCCAGCTCAATCCCCAGCCCCTCCTCTTGAGGCCTAAGCCTTGTCATTCCACTGTCATGCCACTGACGACGTCGACGGCAACTCTGGTTGCAACCACCTCTAAGACGACAACTAGGGTCTCATCTCATACCAAAATGATGGCTACCACCCCAGAGACCACTCACAAAGCCCTAAACAACACACAGAGCTTGTCTACAGCCCAGCAGCCAGAGTTATGCAACGACAAGCAGCTGTGCTCACCAAAACACCTCGTTTACTCAACAAAATGGCTCTGCCAGCCTCAGGACTCCCAATGACAATCCAGGAGCCATCCCACACCACCCCGTCCCACTGCCACGTCATCAATGACATCTCTCAAAACCCCTGCTCCCCCTGACTTAGAACCAGCACCCGCAGCTCTAGAACGACAATGCACACTGCTAGACCCCGCAGAACATCCACGAGACATGCTCCAATGACCCAGCTCGCCCCAGGTCCCCCAGAAATGGGCTGTTTTGCCAAAACCTGCATCCTACACCCCTGCCCCACCCCAGAACCCCCCAAAACGAGCCATTTTGCCAGAACCCACATGGTACACCCCATCTGTGTCACCAACAATGCCATCTATGCCTGTGAATGCTCCCCATCTGCCCCTCGCACCCGGATCAACCCAGTTCAGCCCTAGACAAGCCATTTTGCTGTCTACTGTGCATTTCGACTGGGAAGAGGATGCCAAATCCTTCCCTATTCCCCCACCTGCTGCACCCATATCCCCACAAGATCTTTCTGGTCTTTGTTCAAACCTCCTGGGCCCATTTTGATCCTTATGCAGGCATGTTCAACGATATGACACTGTTCAACAATGAACCCCGCCAAATATTTTTTCAGCATCTTGAATATTTTTTCCACCAGCTCTTTCATCTTTCGTCCAGCCTCAAGCCTTCATCACCCATCGTCACCCATATGGTATTGGCCCTGGAAAACCCATCATCACTGTTCCTCTCAGAACTGCCCCAGCACCAGCTCCTGTACTGAACCTTGACTGGGATCAAGACCCCCGTCTTGTCAACTTGAGTCAGGCCCTCCATGCTTTAGGATGGACCCCACCATGATGAGCCTCTTTCATTTTATTTCATTCTACTGCATATATCATTACTAGATTTTAGACATCATTTTCTTTGTTTCCTTTTGTTTACAGTGTAGAGGCAACAAGGGCATTGCCATTGTGGAGAGGGGCACATGTAGCCGTGGCAGCAGTACCCGTAGCACAGTCCGGCATACCCCGTAGTGGCATCAGACCCCTGAGTCAAGACTGCAATCAATTCTGGCTGTTGACTGACATCGGCTATATTCAGGCCCCAACTTTGTATATATATCAGAGCTGAGTCCCAATTTTATTTTCTATTCCCACTTTCATCATTCTACAAGCCCAATGATCACTGACACATCTGACATGAACACTGCTTCCCGTGCAGGGCATGGACTTCAGTCCTGCTCCTTGGGTGGGTTATTATAGTCATCGGTGCTGTGACCATGTGGGTTTCACTGGCCCATCAATCATCATCATCAGCCTTTCGCAGCACCGAACATGAAGAGCCACCTAGCTTCGTTGACCTGGAGTTGGTCAGAATACATCACCGAGCATCCCCAACACCAACCATCCAGTTCCCACCTAGTGCCTACTTGAGGCCAAGTGACACAATTCCTGACCTTGACAACTCTCAACCACCACCACTCAAAATTGAACCACCACGAGTAGAATGTGTACCACAATTGGAGGCAGTCACACTAGCATGGGAGGTACACCAGAGTGAAGGACATTTCCACCGAGATAATGTGAAGATCGCACTAATGGACAAGATAGCCAGCCCACACCTAGACCAATCCATCACCAAGGCAATCATGGATTGTGGTAAGTGCAAGGGACATGGCCCGAAACACTTACATTCACTACTAGAGCCCATAACATGGCGACACCCATTTGAACTGCTGGTGGGAGACACACTGTCAATGCCAAAAGGAAAAGGGGGTTTCACAAAAATTGCATTACACACAGATGTCTACTCACAACACGTTTGGGCAGATAAACTCAAGATGGCTGCAACAGCTGCAACCACATGCAGAACATTCAACAACATCTGTACCACATTCACAGCACCTGAAGCCCTCATAGTTGATGGAGGACCCAAGTTTGACAACAACACTGTTCGTGAGGTATGCGCCACACGTAAGGTTGAGTTGCAGATCATCCCAGGATATTCCCCCTGGATCAATGGCTTCATAGAAGGGACGAATGCAAAATTATTGGGGAGATTGAAGAGGCTATGCTTACCCAATTTAGGGGAAGACGAATGCAACACAAATGACCTACCAGCTTCATGGCCTGACCACCTTGAGGAAGCCATTGAATCCCTTAATAATTGCATACTGCCAAATCTCAAATTCTCACCAAACAAACTTCTTCTAGGCATCATGATCAACACAAAGCACACTCCAGCGGACCGAGCAGAACAGGAAGTGTCAACTGGTGAAGTGGGGGTCCAGATGGCATACATGGAACAGCAGTGATTAGATGGGAGACTATTAGCCCAAGCTCCAAGAGAGGTCATATTCAAAGCAGGACAACTCGTACAGGTATACAGGAGTGACCTGGACTTCACATTTAAAGTAGAAAGAAAGATGGAGCCTAAATGGTCAGCACCACACCGAGTAACAAGCAGGGACCGCAAGTCTTACAAGTTGGAGACTCTTGAAGGATTACCTATCAGCAACAGGTTCTCCTCCAGGCAACTACGAAGGTTCATTCCATGTACCGGCAAAGCGCTACACAAAGTACAAGCAGAGATTGAAAAGCTGCAGAGTAAGCAGGAAGCCAAAGAAGACATTGTGCAAGGGGTAGAAGGAAGGCAGGTGATCAACAACAATAACAATACAGATTGGGAGGATATAGAGCGCGGAGCAGAGCAAGAATCATCCACCCTGAGCTGAGTTCAACAATGGCCCTGGCTGCTGACTAACATCGATTATTTTAAAAGCCCAACTTCCTATACATTAGAGGCCCTGGATTGCTTCAACCACCTCACTCAACCCACACTCAGTCTAATGAATGCAGGAGCCTCAAATAACAGATGGTTTTCTGGATATACCCTACTCTTCATCATCATGGTGTTCCTCAGCCCTCTCATCCTCACATCAGAACAACCACAACCAGACTCTGAAGACAATGATATTGAACTGGGGGAGTTACCCAGTTTCGTCAACCCAGAGCTAGGTCAGGAACAACTTGCTATTCCAATACCACCCGATATTGACTTCCCGCCAGCTGCTCATTTACAGCCTTCACAAGATGCACACCCAGTAACCCCGACCTGATCCAAGAGCTGACTACAATGATGGACAAGGTCCCAGAAGGTACCTGTGGCCCTAAACACCATTTCTATGTTGGGCCTTTAGGGGGAGCGATTGTCATGGACATGCCTCCTGGGGTACATGGGCCAAGGTGAGGGTAAGGCATTGTTGCCTTGTACATACATATTCATCTCTTCCTTCTCTGAGTTGAGATCGGAACGAGGGCATTGCTACTTGGAGGGGGGGCACATGTAACCGTGGCAGCAGAGCCCACAGCGGAGTCCATAGCAGAGTCCACAGCCAGAGTCCAGCATTTCCCTTAGTGGTCACATGACCTCATAGATAGACATGCATGTGTGTAGACAGAGAATCCATCCTTGCCTGTCCATTTCCACAACTTGCGTCTAGTAGTAGATGCGAGCCCTGTCTGAGCTGTCTTGTCTGGTAGCAGATGTGACACTAACAGTCTAGCTGGCTCCATCATGACCGCTATTTCCACGGTCTTCCACTCTGGCTTTGCATAGAGGTTCTCCAGGGTGGTAAACCCAATATTCTTGCAGAACTGTGCTTGAAAGCACAGGACAGCGATAACATCTACTGGATGCAAGAAGATGAATCCCATTTTGAAACAAAGAATTCCAGTAACATCACTAACTCTAGTTGGAAGGACACTTCCAAAAGCCCTTCCCCATCAACAAACCAAACCTCTTTGAACTCCGCCCACAGTAACACCTCCAACCAGCAGTCTTCTGCGACAAAGAACACTCCCTGGGACAAGCCCAAATTGTCCATCTCCGATAAGTTGGGGAAGAACGGCAAGCTTACTGGGGAGGAACGAGAGCATCGCATGAGAGAACAACTTTGTCTCTACTGTGGTGAGGAAGGGCACGTAGCAGGAAATTGCCTGAAATCCAAAGCTGCAAAAGCCCATGGATCCACTGTCGTTCCTGACACTACGGACTCGGAAAATAGTCTGCAACCCTCAGGAAACAGCCATTGGGGCTGGGGGTTGCATTGACCTTACCCACTTGGCTGCCTATGTTTGTCTCAATGTGTCTGCTCTTTCTGACCCTGACTCCCTAACCACTCTTTTAACCATTCCTGACAAATCTGCTCCTGTCCAAACTCTTATTGATTCTGGTTCCTCCCATTGCTTCCTTGATTCTTCCTTCATGTTGGATAACCAACTCAGCATGAAATCCATTAAACTGATCAGATTATGGCTCTTTGATGGATCTTGCAACCCCGACGTCACCTTTGTCTCTGAACCTTCTGGTAGAAATCCTCAAATCCTCCACACTTTCTGAACCCCCCATTCCTCCTAAGTTTACACCTCCCGACATGTCTTTCATCAATGCTGCCACTTATGCACGCGCTAGCAAACTTCTGGGGGCAGTAGCTTTTCAGATGACCTTCGCTCCAGAAGGGTTATCTGCCCAACCCACTAACTCATCCGACATTTCTGATATTCTGCCTGAGTATCACGAATTTGCTGATGTCTTTAATAAGACTAAAGCAGATACCTTTCCTCTGCATCGGTCTTACGACCTCAAGATAGAGACAGAAGACAATGCTCCTCTGCCTCCAGGCTGCATGTATTCTCTCTCCCCCTCTGAATTAGAAGCCTTGTGAGTCTTTATTGATGAAAATGTCTGCTCAGGTTTCATCCACCCATCTAAGTCCCCACACAGTGCTTGTTTGTGTTGGGCCTTCATCACGGCCATTTTGATCTGTGCGGAGACTGCTGGGGGGGACATTTCTGATAGGTGATGGGAGTAAGAAACAACGTGAAAATTTTTTCAACAAATTGCCACATTTGGAAATTCAACAAACTTCCTCATTTGGACTCAAACCCTCATGTGCCTTGTAGGCTCAGCACTAAGGGGGAAATACTGTCAAGAACCATTCCTCACCTGATCGGAACTGGCATCTGTCTGACCCTTTTCTGCACAATGAACCCGACATTTGTCAACTCCTCCTGTTTTGTTCCTGGCTGCCTTGCACTGCCCACACTGCTGTGCACCAGGCCGCCTTGTACACCACCCATGGCTGCCTTCCCAAGGCTGCCATCTCTTTTGCAAATTCGACTACAGATTCCTGTGCAGCTCCCGCTAGGCAATTTATCTACACAGTCGAGACATTGCTGCAGTCTTCATTTCTGTTCCGCCTTTATTCTGGACTACAGTATTTAAGTTTAGTTAGTTTCACCTTGTATTCCTCAGTTTGTATATCGACATAGACTCAACTTTAAACCTGCCAATCTAAATCTCCTTCTACTTCTACCTCAGTCCACTAAGAGTCTGAACTCCATTCGACTCAACCTCCAGTCTTCCTCCAAAGTTCTAATCTCATCTGAACTTAAACCAAGTCCTTCCGTACTCCTCCCCACATTTACCGACACTTCCCCACTCCTACCTCCAAACCTTTGTCTTGAAATTAGGACACCAGATGAGGTGTGCAGCTTCTTACAAGCTGAAGCCAAGTCCTTCCCATTTCCCCTCCTGCAGAATCCGCAACGACCCAACAACCTTCTGCTATCAACACCTGCAGGGTCCGATCGGATTCCGATGAACCTTCTAGGATCAGTTCTTAACACATTCAACAAAAGGAAAGTCACAGAATCATCTTGAGATCTAACAGTGTTTCAGACACCTTTTGGAGCGCTTCAAAATTTGAAGCACTCCTGAAGTTCAAATCGTCACCCTGCCAATGGGTTGGACAAACTCAGTTCCAATCTTACACGTTGACATAACATTCATCCTACAACCTGAAATCCCTCATATCACCATCCCTTACATTGATGACACACCAGTCAAGGGTCCAAAATCAGAATATCGAACTATCGGAGGATCTTACAAAATGATCGCCGATAATCCAGGCATTCGACACTTCATCTGGGAACATTTTGGGAATCTAAATTGTATAGTCCAATGCATGAAGTATTGTGGAGGAACATTTTCTGGTCTGAAACTTTACCTTTGCATCCCCGAAATAATCGTTCTAGGTCATTGATGCAATATCGAAGGTCATATGGCTGATCCAACTTGCATCGCAGCGGTTAGCAAATGGGGACCTTGTTGAAGTCTTACCGAAGTCAAGGCATTTCTAGGAACTATTGGAGTTTGTCATATCTATATTCGAAACTTCACTCAATGTGCTACAGCTCTAATACACCTTACATGAAAAGATGTCCCTTTTGAATTCAGACTGAAACAAATTGCAGCACAGGAAGACCTGAAGCAAGCACTCATCAATTCCCCAGCAATTCACATTATCAACTACTCATCTGATGCCCCAGTTATCCTATCAGTCAATACTTTGTACATCACTATTGGTTTCTTTCTCATGCAATGCAATCCCTACAATCCTTTTACAGTCAATTCGGCTCGATCATGCTTAACAACCATGAATCCTGGTTTTTGCAAGCAAAACTCAAACTCTATGGTCTGATCGTGCCCTTGGAGGACTTTGATTGTACCTGATAGGGGTCCAAAACCTCATCGTTGAAGTTGACACAAGGTATATCAAAGGCATGCTCTCAAACCCTGATATCACACCTAGGGCTAGCATCAATCAATGGATCATCTCGATTCTCACTTTTCGCTTCACATTAGTTCATGTCGCAGGTACACATCATGGTCCAGACGGACTTTTGAGATGTCCTCCACAAGATGAAGATGACGGGTTCAATAATGAAAACAATTTCAGAGACTGGATCGACCGTCTTCACAGTTTCATACACCAAATCAATCCCATCACGACTTGACCCTTCACTTACCATCAAGTTTCAACACTCTCCCTCTCCTCAGATCTCAGTAAGGGGGACGATCTGACCTATGACAATGTCCCACAAGTGAACAATGCGAAAAAGGAAGACAAAATATTAATTCATGTTCAAAAATGGTTAGAGGATTTGGTATGACCTCCAGATTTATCAGATTCTGAATATGTTACCTTCATTCGATATTGTACCGAATTCTTCTTAGATTGCAGCAAACTTTGGAGGAAGGATTCTCACAGAGCTCACAAATCGTTGCAATTCCTGAGTGTTGTCTCGAAGTTATTTGTGCAGCTCACAATGATATCAGACACAAAATGGTCTTCATGATGAAAGCTGTTATATCCCTATGATTCTGGTGGCCTAACATGAAAGCAGACATTGCATGGTATATTCACACTTGCCATCTGTGCCAAGTACAACAAACTCGAAATCTCCTTATCCCACCTACTGTTGCCACACCCGCACCTTTATTTGGCAAAGTCTACATCGATACCATGCAAATGCCTCCCTTGAGCAGATTCAAGTATATTGTACAAGGTCGATGTTCACTAATGATGTATCCTGAGTGGCAAAACCTTTGATGAGAAAATGCCACGACCCTCAGAGACTGGATCTTCGAAGATATCATTTGTAGATGGGGTTCGCTATATGAAATCATGAGCGATAACAGATCAGCATTCATCACAGCATTGGAGTACCTTTCGAAATGATATCATATTAACCATATTTGAATTAGAGGCTACAATTCTTGTGTGAATGGGATCGTCGAACGAGCTCACTTCAATATTCAACAATTGTTATTCAAAGCAGTCGATGGAGATCAGAGCAAATGGTCAGCTGGAGCACACTCAGTGTTTTGGGGAGAACGAGTTACGGTTCATAGATGCATGGGTTGCTCTCCTTACTTTGCAATTACAGGATCAGATCCCCTAATCCCGCTCGACATCTCTGAAGCAACATACTTGCAACCCCCTCCCAATTCTATCTTATTGACAACCAATCTCATCGCTCAAAGAGCAATAGCACTACAGAAATGATCATCCAACCTCAAAATTCTCTATTCAAAAGTCTATACTGCTCAACTTGAAGCTGCAAAACATTTTGAACTCGTTCACAAATGAACAATGCACGACTACGACTTCGAAAAAGGCAACATGGTCCTACTTTGCAACACACAAATCAAGAAATCTCTCAATTGCAAGATGCGACCTCAATATTTAGGTCCCCTCATTGTCATCAATCAAAACTATGGAGGAGCCTAAATCATCTGCAAACTCAATGGATCAGTATTTCATCGACCAGTCGCAGCCTTCCAACTCCTTCCCTATTTTGCACGAAAATCAATTCCCCTGCCACCTAACTTCCTTCATATCGACTCCAAATGTCTCGAAAAACTTTGAAACACTTCAAACATCGACAAAGATATTCCCAAAGACCTTCTGGACTTCGAAGATGAATAATTATCCCCTTTCTTTGTTCGCGATCACTTACCTATAACCTGAATTTCTTTTAGTGTACAATACAAGTCGCGATATCACATTATAGCATAGGTCACACAAACTCCAAAAGGGTTTTTTGGCCATGATGATCTACTGAGCCTTTCCCTTATTCTCTTTATTCTTCTTTCTATTTCTTCTACTTTTATTCACTAATTTTTCGAGAATCACAAGATTTAAATTGAAAAGAAAAAGAAAAATACAAAAATACAATGAAGTCCTTTTTTTTTTTTTTTTTACTCCTCTATCATAACTTCTAAAAGTTCTATCTCCCTACCGAGAACCTCCATCTCCACCTTCTTCTGTACCAATTTGGCTGCAAGCATCTTCTGCCAAATGACCCATTCATTGCTAACGACCTTGATATCATCATTTGACGATACCTCCTTCACTTTGCCTTTCCCTTTCAACAACCACTTTTTGTGCTTCGATTTTGGCATAGATGGTTTTGACGGTCCCATGACCATCTCCTCTGGCTTGACCGGCCCGACAATTCGAATGTGAAGAGCTAAAATAATCTGATCAGAAAGTTAGAAAAGTTTGCAACAAGTCCAAACAAGAAATGCACCTGGGTTCAACTGCGAAATGTCTTTTGCAGCCCCAAATTTCCTCCCCTCACCCTTTTGAAGGCCTTTCCTTGACACCCCCTCCCAATAACAGCCCTGCAGCGCATCAGTGCACTTGATGCACTTTGGGGCCCCTTCTTCGACCACACAGTGCAGCTGGGATCTCATCCCAGCACATCAATTGCACTACAACCCAATTAGCACTCCAAAAAGCCTTTGAAGCCAAAATGAAAACTCACAGGACCCTCGAAATCGAGCAGTCCACTTGTTGCGAACTTTGCTTGCTTTGACTCCATGGAGTCCTCGACTTTGTCCTCCCCATCTTTGCCTCCCTCAATCTCCAGTACCTTTCATTTTGTCACCCACACCTTGGGTAGCTCCTCCTTGTCCTCGTCCTTGACCCCTGCCTCAGCCTCCTCAATCAATTTAGCTTTGGCCACTAGTTGCTCATTTCATTGCAACAACTCGGCCTTTGAAAGGGTCTTGGCGCAAAATTCACCCAGTGCCATTTTGTGAGCCTCGACAAGAGTGGCCCTCTGATTATTCAGTTTCACCTTCTTAGCAGCAGCTGCTGCCTCTCGAGCTACCTCTTCCTCGGCCTCTGCCCATGCTTTCGCCTTAGCAGCTTCTCGATCTTTGTGTTCCACCTCTTTGCACAACTCCAAAAATAATAGCTCAGCACCCCATGAAAGCCATTTGTGCTGGGCCAATGGTTGATACAGCTTGAAAACTTCATCAACAACCTTTTGAATAGCTGGATCGTGTTCTTCACCCAGATCGTCAGCGAGCTCATCATATTCAGCCTAAGACCAAACATTTTAGCCACCCATACAACAAAATGAATGCAGGAACATACCATTCTGTCGCAAAAACCCTTCCCCCACACTTCAAAGTCCAAATCTTTGGCAGCATTGCGCTCGGGCATTGATTTGGCATAGTCGAAGATGTCAGTATTGAGTTTGGCGAGGAGAGACATGATGAAAAGCTAGTATTGAGGGTGTAGGTTGATGAAGGAGAACGAGAAGTTTTTTTGAGTTTTGTTTACAGCTTCAACACAATCATGCATTTTGCACGTGACTCTGATCGGCTGACTGGGACAGTCAGGATTTCAGTAAGGGGGAGGAAAAATGATGATACTCAACCAGGAAATGCAAACAAAACCCACAATAAGGGCTTGAATGGTATAACACTAGTTAGAGGAAGGTTGCAAGGTGGTACTAAATATCACCGCTGTTACCCAAGACTAGGAAAACAACTCTAGAGGGTGTCCGATGAAGTTTGAAGAGGTTTGAGTATTCAAAGCACTGCGAAGGTGTTCAAGAGAAGTTCGAAGAAGTTTGAGAGACTTGTAGAGGACGAGGACGATTTCGACAAAGGCTGAGGATAGACTATAAGAATGTAGGAAGGCGTTGAGAGGGGATAGGCAATATCCGATAGTTTCAAGAAGCTCATATGAGAAGTTGAAGGAAGTTCGGCATAAAACACTGAACTTCAAGACTAAATTGAGATGCTTGGACTCAAGAGAATGGCTCTTAAATCAGACGATTGGTGTGAGAGGACAATCTATTCTGTCTTTCTAAGTAGCTAGTACAAGGCTATATATGTTTGGGAGAAGCAATACTAAAAAGGAAATAAAACATGAGGAATACATGAGGCAAGATATAAAACAATCTAGAATCTTTGCAAATCATAGAATAAATGAAAGAAGATGAGAAGGGAAATGTATAGAGTCACAATTTATCATGGGTACCTGTCCCCATTAATCCAATATATCATCAAGATGTTGAAGCGCCACAGTCACGTCCTAAAATCCCATCATTGTGTCTCCTCATGTCCAGTGGTGCTCAATATGCAACACACTAACTCTTACAAGGTGTGCTGCATGTATCTGAAGGGCAGTGCGATAGGTATACGGCAGCTGAAGACATTCAAAATGCTGCAAATTGTTGCAAAGTTGTTCGAAGTAGTTGTGGAGCAGTCTCGCAGGGTTCATAGGGGTTCATAGGGGTTGGGAGCATGTGTGTTGATGTGTCGATGCCTTTGGAGATGTTCCCAGAGCTTAGTGCACATAGTGGACCTATCAACATGGAACATGGAGCCATCACATGGGACATGCAGAAGAAGCGAGGCACACAAGAGGAACATGGACACCACATGGGTGCATGCATGTATGGCTGGATGCAGAACAAGATTTCAAGTTGGAAAGAAGTCAGAACAGGAAAATGAAGGCATAATTGTGGTTATAACAGCAATTTACACATTGCCAGGGATGCAAAATTATCAGTGCCCTCTGTTGGGAGCCCAACATACAACCAGGACCTTCCTGCCAATACCATAAGTGCCTGCTGGCCGCTGGACAGTTGTGACATGAGTGATAATATGGACAGGCTCAATAATACTAAGGTTGTTAGAGGGGAGTGCATCAACAATTTGTACCATAAATCCAGGGTGGTGTATGAATGGTGCCTGCCTCTCCTCTTGTGTAGATAGTGATTGATGTGAGTGTACTCTTATAAAGGTGCACATTATTCCCTCCAGTGGAAGTCTCCAGATATTTTGAATGAATCCTGTATCATGAGCCTGTGTCAATGGATTGTAGAACTTTATAGCACTGTTTCCTTTATGTGACTTTTCACAACTGAATGTGCACTCATCACAGTGCACCTGCAGAAGATGTTGGGCTTGTGGAGGGAGAATAATGGCATTTTGTGGGTGGGGAAGATCAGAGAAAGCTCAGTACAGTCTTCCTGTCTGGTGAAGAAAATCAAGCAGACCATTATAATCTACTTCCAGAAGACAAGGTGCCTTTGCTAGAATATCCGCCACTTCTGTAGGCTGGAGAGGTACTGGATGGTCATCCATGGCCATGTCTCCTGGCTCAAGAATATCACATAAGTCTTTTAGATGATCTTCACTGTGCAGTAAACCATCTACATGTGCTTGATGACTCATGGTTAAGAACTGATCCTAGAAGGCGCGTTGGAATCTGATCAGACCCTGTGTTACAATTTTCCTTGTAACTCATGGAACCCGACAGACCCAACACACCCGACGATCTGCTCCAGACAGGAGGCACTCCCTGACTCATGCTGGAGGCATGCCCTTGACACCAAGACACACACAATGCATGCTGACAACATGCATTCGATCCCCTTCCCATGGAAGGCACCCTTGATGCATGGTGACTCCATGCACCCGAACCCATTCCCACACATGCTGTGATATGACAGCACCTTGACATGAGGTCCATGATGTCGGACTCTCACAATCGACATGCTGCGCCACAGCATGTCCATGACATCGGATCCTTGACATCAGATCCGTGACATCGGACGCCACATGCTAGGCATGAGGCTTATTGTTTCTATTCTTACCTGATACACATCTACCTTTCCGATTGGACGATAAGGACCTCCCTCTTAGTATAAGTACTGCGACTCATAGTAGGGATGTCCTTAGTTTAGATCTAGGCAATCTACAGCTTTAACTTGTGAACTCGCGAACTTACTCAAAACCACTAAGGAAGCCCCTTAGTGCGTGAACCCAAATGACTCTATGCAGAAGGCCTGCTAGAGTGCACTATCCATCTTACGTCGGATGCTCTGAGTAAGACTAGTGCCGAACGACTTGTCGAGGAAGCACCTCGTCAAACAACATTGACTAGATCGAGTGGTTAAGGCTTCACCCTTAACACCCTGCAGGTGTTGATAGTGGATGGTTGTCAGGTCATTGCAGATTCTGTGGGAGGGAAAATGGAAAGGACTTGGCTTCAGCTTGTAAGAAGCTGTGCCCTTCACCTCATCTGGTGTCCTAATTTTAAGATGAAGGTTTGGAGGTAGAAGCGGGGAGGTGCGGGTAAATGCAGGGAGGAGTACAGAGGGACTTAGGTTAAGTTCAGATGAGATTAGAACTTCAGAGGGAGACTAGAGGTTGAGTCGAAGGTAGTTCGGACTCTTAGCAGACTGAGGTAGGAGTAGAAGGAGATTTAGATTGGCAGGTTTAAAGTCGAGTTTATGTCGATATACAAACTGTGGAATACAAGATGAAAATAACTAAGCTTAAATACTGTAGTCCGGAATAAATGCAGAACAGGAATGAAGACTGCGGCAGTGTCTTGACTGCGTAGATAAATTACCTAGCAGGAGCCTCACAGGAACCCATAGTCAAATTTGCAATAGAGACGGCAGCCTTGGGAAGGCAGCTGTCAAGAACCGTTCCTCACCCGACCGGAACCTGCATCCATCCAACCCTTTCGCGCACATCAAACCTGATTTTTGTCTATGCCTCCCAATTTCATTCCCAGCTGCCTTGCACTGCCCACACTGCTGTGCACCAGGCTGCCTTGTACAGCATCCACAGCTGCCTTCCCAAGGCTGCTGTCTCTATTGCAAATTCGACTATGGATTCCTGTGCGGCTCCCGCTAGATGATTTATCTACGGAGTCGAGACACTGCTGCAGTCTTTGTTCCTGTTCTGCATTATTCTGGACTACAGTATTTAAGCTTAGTTAGTTTTGCCTTGTATTCCTCAGTTTGTATATTGACATAGACTCAACTTTAATCTGCCAATCCAAACCTCCTTCTACTCCAACCTCAGTTCTCTAAGAGTCTGAACTCCATTTGACTCGACCTCCAGTCTCCCTCTGAAGTTCTAACCTCATCTGAACGTAACCTAAGTCCCTCCATACTCCTTCCTGCATTTACCCACACTTTCCCGCTCCTACCTCCAAACCTCCAACTTGAAATTAGGACACCAGACGAGGTGAAGGGCACAGCTTCTTACAAGCTGAAGCCAAGTCCTTTACGTTTCCCCTCCCACAGAATCCGCAATGACCCGACAACCCTCCGTAAACAATACCCGCAGTGTCCGATCAGATTCCGATGAACCCTTTAGGATCAGTTCTTAAGAGCAGCTGTGGGTGCTGTACAAGGTGGCCTGGTGCACAGCAGTGTGGGCAGTGCAAGGCGGCCAGGAATGAAATCAGGAGGCGTAGACAAATGTTGGGTTCAACGTGCAGGAAAGGGTCAGACAGATGTGGGTTCCGATCAGGCGAGGAACAGTTCTTGACACTCATCTGACAAAGCATTGTAAGATCTAAATCCCCTGATCTTGGTATTAGCTATCAATTTTTTAGCAAAATAATTGAAACACATATGGAGATGATAATTGGTGTTCATTTTTTGCAACTTTCCATTCATTCGTTCACCTGGAAACTCACTAAAAGATGCCAAAGGACCCCAATATTTGAGAAGAGCACCATTATGCATTGCATAATGATAGTTTGGCTTAGATGGACCATGTGGAAAAAGTTGTTGAATAGCAGCTCAATATTGGATACAATGCTGAGTACAAGCATCAGCATCAGCATTGGAAATTTTATATGCAGCTACAATATTTGTTGCTGCAACAACATGATAGAAGCAGTAGAAGTGCTGGCAGTGGAAATTTGTGGCAGTAGTCATATACCAGAATTCAGGAATAATGAGGGGAAAGATACATGTGAAGAGGGTGAGATATTCCCGAGCTTTGAGTTTGCCATGGCTTGGTTCATCAAGATTGGTTGGTGGTCATTGTAAGATACAATTTGTATCTATGTTGGAAGAGTAATATCATGAATACAATTTCTTATTGGCTGTACTATGAAGATGCTAATGGTTGGATTGATAATACATTTTTCACAAATGGTCAAAGGGGTAGTGATAATGTGATGTAGCTGTTATTAATATCTTGAACTGAACTATGTTTTTTTCTGTGGTTGATTCTGTCTTCTACACCTTACCATGAGTACCAGAAGGTCTGCTCACAACACATCCTCCCTTCAACCCTCTCCCCCACCTCCAGAAAGGAAGAACACCAAGGGCAAAAATACTAAGGACTCCACAATGAAAAAAGGCATGGCACCAAAGGGAAAGGGTCCTGCTGTTGCTATGTCTACTTCATCATCTCTAAACAAGGAAGAAGAAGCACTGCTCACCTTTCTTCTGAAAAGAAAAAAACAAACTCTCAAGGATGCTACGGCGAGTGAAAATCATGGTGAGTCACATTGGCAATCTGCCAGTACTTGTAGAGAAACTGGTTGATGTTTTGACACAGCTATCTAAGAGAAGAATAGGGCTCTCTTAGTGCAGGATCAGCCCAGGGAAACATCAGAAGAGGACAAAACACCACCTCCTGCCAAGCATTCAAAAAGTCGGATCTCCTCTAGTGCCGTGTCCCTTGTAGTGTGACAGTCCATGGATCTTGACAAGAACACAGACCACCACTTGGACTATGAAGCCAATGAACATGGGAAGAACAGAGGAGAAGATAAGGATGATGGGGACAATGAGGACAATGAGGATGATGACAACAGCAAGACAACTGCTGACTTTGGTGGGGGGAAGCAAAATGGTGTATGGAATTCCATTCTTGCAACTACAGCTTTTTGAAAATACTGACATGCTGACAGATAATCATTGTAGATGAAACACCTCTGATCAGCTCTTCCCAGAGGAAGAAGCATAGGCATATGTGCAGCCAGTCCTCCAAGCCCTCAACCACCCTGTCCTCTGGTGGCAGTGGCAAGATTCATGAAGCAGACTTTCCAACCGATGTTCTTTCCCTTGTGCAAGCTGCCAAGTCAAGACTCCGATATGAAATTGCCATTGTCAATGCATGCTCTACTGGTTACCGTGAAGACCTGATATCTTCTATTCTCAGGATAGTTGTGCAGAAAAGTCCTCAACTGCTAGCAGCTCTCAAGACTGTGGAGAATGATAGCAAGCTTCAAGATGCTATTGCAAAATTTGTATGTCTCATTTCACTTTTCTGAGCCTTGCTACACATACTGGGCCTCTGTTGTCTCTCTTTTCTGAGGTCTGGTTAGATGCAGTGGAATTTTGAACTCAATTGCAAAGAAGGCACGAGATGCCATTTCATCTTTTTCTGGGATCCCTGGCAAGCTTTCCACCCAAGGTGTCATTGACAAGGTCCAATGGCTTGTGCACAAGAGCAAATTCATGTACAGTGGGACCGGTTATGAAGTGCATGGACTACAACTTGGACCATTTTCCTCTATTAAGATATGTTTTGGCAGAAACAAACCTACAATACACAAGAACCATTCAGCCACCAATGGTCTCGAGTAGATCATATGTCTCCAGTGGTTTTCAAAAACTGGCAAGGCCAATATTCAAGCCAGTCAAGCCATGGTGAAGGAGAAAAGAGTTGTTGATCCCATTCTCAATCTGACTGTCTGTGCAGTGGGTAGCATAATTCCTTATTATGTGTGATAATCTAACTGTCCTTCAGATTGAGAATGCCTTAAAGGAGTGGGCCTCTGGAGAGCAGAACCAGATCAAATTTGGGGATCAGGCAGTCCATCCAAGGTATCCATGCACATATTCTAATGAACTGGTAGCTCATGCATGGTGCCCTTCATGTAGATGTCTTCATCATCAAGGTACATGGAAGATGTTAGCCAGGAAGGCACCTAGTTTGGCTGAAAAACACTTGCAGTCTTTGCTCCTTGAGATCAAATAAAGAAAGGAGATGAGTGGAAGGCCACATTTGCCACATGTTGAGGATGCTTCGAGCCACTTGTAATGTTTTTCGGGATGACCAATAGTCCCCCGACTTTCCAAAACATGACGAATGACATTTTCAAGGACATAATAGACAAAGGTGTGGTATTAATATTTATTGACGACATTCTGATATTCATGGAGGATGGAGAAAATCATGAAGTGATAGTGTGTTAGGAAACCACCCTATTACCTAATAAAATTTTATTTTCATTTTATTATGTCAAATTATGCTACATTACGCTAAATGACGCCAAATGATGCTACACTTGATAGCGTGAGAATTTTATTTCGCACGCATCAATATGTACATGCATGTACAAGTGCGTCGGTAACAACAATGTACAATATATGTAACATAGTATATAAACCCTAAATATATGCCTAGGGGACCTCAGTTGTGTTCTCTTAGGTATTCCACCTATGCTTTGGGTGTGAAAGGCCTTTGTCAACAAACTCACCTATTAATAACCCCTCGCATCAAAACCATCAATTCCCCCATCACGCATGCAGATCCTGCCCCCTTCTTGTAGAGAGAACCCACATGGTCTTAGCTAGCAGATAGTGGGTGTTGCCCTAACAGAAGAACACAACTTCCCATATCAGTGCACCTTCTCTTACTTGCGCATATGTCATTGTTTCACCATGCCACATCTGATTACTCATCCTTTTGGCACGAGCTGGAAGTACTTGTATATATGTAATCTATCTTTTCTTTTGTAAGCCACACCTTACATTGTGACTGCCAGTGATCGAGAGGCAGCGCTCGTCATTAGGACAGCTGCAACCAGACAACCGATTGGATCTGGTTTAGTTATGATTTACATCACTCTATTCAGATGACTATTTTAGTTACAAGCCAAATTCAGTGATATCTCCAAGATCAGGCACTGTTGGAAGGGTTATTGATCCAAAGTGTCCAAATAGGCGCCTGACAAATGATGAATGATTGACAAACAATTGACAAACAATTGATGAACAATTGATGAACCATCACATGACCCGTAAACATTTGGAGAGGTCCCGAAAGAAAAAATCTTGAATTTGTCGAAGAAGTGATTCATCACAGATCTAACAATTATGTCCGAACCCTCAACTTCTAATCCTGGCCCTAATCCTGTTTCCACACCAGCACTAGCGGTGAAAATTGATGCGCTTACAGTGCAAATGTTGCAATTAGTGTCAGTGTTGGCAGCATCACAACCCAGACAAGCAGAAGTACAGCCAGAGATGACAGTAGAAAGAGATGATGAGATGGAGGAGATGGTGGAGTGGATGTCACAGGAGGATGAGATGGCAGAGAGATCTGGAAATGGAAAAGCATGCTTACCTAAGTACATGCCCCCGCAAATCTTTGATGGTACCATGGAGAATACAAAATTGTTAAGGGCGAAGCCTCAACCACTCGATCTAGTCGATGTCGTTCGGCACTAGTCTTACTCGGAGCATCCGACGTAAGATAGGTAGTGCACTCTAGCAGGGCTTCTGCATAGAGTTGTTCAGGTTCATTCACTAAGGGGCTTCCTTAGTGGTTTCGAGTAAGTTCACGAGTTGCAAGTTAAGGCTGTTAATTGCCTAGATCTAACCTGAGGACATCCCTACTACAAGTCGCAGTACTTATACTAGAAGGGAGGTCCCTATCGTCCAATTGGAATGGTAGATGTGTATCAAGTAGCAATAGAAAGAATAAGCCTCATGCCTTGCATGAGGCGTCCGATGTCAAGGAGTGCTGCAGCGCAGCATGTCAGGGAACAATAAGAAGTAAGCCTCATGCCTAGCATGAGGTGTCTGATGTCATGGATCCGATGTCAAGGATCCGATGTCAATTGTGAGAGTCCGACGTCATGGACCTCTTGTCAAGGGGCTGTCGTATCACAGCATGTGTGGGAGTAGGTTCAGGTGCATGGAGTCACCATGCGTCAAGGGTGCCTTCCTCAGGAAGGGGATCAAATGCATGCAGTCGGCATGCATCATGCGTGTGTCTGGTGTCAAGGTTATGCCCTAGGCATGAATCATGGAGTGCCTCCTGTCTGGAGGGGATCGTCGGGTCAGTTGGGTCGGTCAGGTCGGTCAGGTTCCATGAGTTACAAGGAAAATTGTAACAAAAATCCTTCATCAGTTCTATAGTATTGTACATCCATGGGAGGAAGCCAGAGTTTCATACAGCTGAGTCTAGGATTATGTTTGCTCTCTCATACATTCAGGGGGGGAAAGCACAGTTCTGGAGAAACGAGGCTATAAATCAAATTGCCATGGGAAGTAAACCATTTGCAACCTTCAAGGAATTTCTGGAGAGATTGGAGGCACAGTTTGGAGACCCTAATCCAAAGGCAACAATTAAAGACCATGCACCAAGGTTCCCTAATGGCGGATGAATTTATTTTGCAGTTCAAAGCTGAAGCTTTGCAAACAGATATGGGAGAAGCTGCATTGGTAGAGTTTTTGAAAGCAGGATTAAATCCCTCTTTATTCAAGTCTATCTACCAACTACCTTCTATGCCAGAGAAGTTGGACGAGTGGTATAATTGGGCAATGCGCCTTGACCGGCAATATCAGCAGGAACAGGCGGAGTCAAAGCTGATGTACAGAAGTAGTAAAATTGGAAAGTCATCAGGAGGAAAGTCTGAGAAAGGAAAGGCGCCTCAGGTGCAAGCTCCGAGGGCACAGCCACCGGCCATGGCAGTGACACCTATAGTTATGGAGTCAGCAGCACCAGCAGAGGCAATGGAGGTTGATCAAGCAGGGAGACAAGCCCCACTTACGTGTTGTAACTGTGGGCAGTTAGGACACATCACCAGGAATTGTAGGCAGAAAAGAAAGATTAGGGAAGCTACAATCAAGGAAGTGAAGCCAGAGGAAGGCAGGCAGAAGAATTTTGTGGAAGAGTCCCAGTGAAGGTTTCCCCATTGGTGACCCAGAATCATTACAATGTATTAGTATCCAAGGAAACACAGAGTAAATCAGAAAAGGAAATCGAGGAGGAGTACAACTGTTGTGAATCACATGACCAAGGAAATTGCTGAGCACTATTCCTGAAAACCCCTAAATTCTTTATTTGCTCTGCCCGAATAGAACCCAAAATCACCTTGACTGTGGGACTGAAGACAGTGGACCCAATGCAGTGATTGATGTGGAAGCATTGCTTGATAGTGGTGCTACAGGATTATTCATTAATCAATCCTTAATTACTGGAAACGGTATTAGCACATGCAAGCTGGTGCAACCTATAATGGTGTACAATATTGACAGAGCAGTCAATCATGGAGGAACTATCAAGGAGGAGGTGACTATGGTACTAAAGTATCAGGAGCATCCGTATTCGAAGTGTGCGATCTTGGGAAAACCAATCTAATAATAGGATGTCTGTGGTTATGGAAGCATAATCCTGAAATTGATTGGAAAACTGGGAAAGTACAAATGACTCATTATCCTAAGGAATGTAATGTGTATGGGAGGAAGATGAAGAAGGAAAAAAGGAAAAAGAGAGAGAAAGAACATCTGAGGAAGTATTCTGTTACGATGGAGGAAGTGGAGGATGAGGAAATGCCAAATGGGGAAGATCAAGAAAGAAGAGCAGAAGCAAACCTTTAGAGCAATTCGTGGAGGACAGTCATGGGACAAGAATATTGTGAAGGTGGAGAAGCCAGTGGAGGAATGGGTGCCAAAAGTGTATCATGAATATCTGTCAGTGTTTCACAGAAGAAGGAGTCTGAGCAAATGCCGGTGTGGAAGCCATGGGATTATGTGATTGAGATGAAGCCAGGGTTTGTGCTGAAGAAGTTGAAGGTATATCCATTATCTCCAATGGAACAAGAAGAAGTGGATGGATTGCTGAAGGAGCAATTGCACAAAGGATACATATGACCTTCGAAATCATGAGTGGACAGTGAAGAATGCATACCCCCTGCTGCTGATCTCAGAAATAATTGACAAGGTGGGAAAAGCCAAGGTCTTTACAAAATTGGATCTATGATGGGGATACAATAATGTACAAATAAAGAATGGAGATGAGTGGAAGGCTGCATTTGCCACACATCAAGGATCCTTTGAGCCGCTTGTCATGTTTTTTGGGATGACTAATAGTCCCCCAACATTCCAAAATATGATGAACGACATTTTCAAGGATGTAATAGACAAAGGTGTGGTAATAATATTCATTGACAACATTCTGATATTTGCAGAGGATGAAGAAAATCATGAGGCAATAGTGCAGGAGGTTAGTGGAGAATGATCTATTTTTGAAACTGGAGAAGTGTGTGTTTGGGGCAAGCAAGATTGAGTTCCTAGGATTATTGATTGGCCCTGATGGGATCAAAATGGATCCAATCAAGGTACAGGTGATCACAGATTGGCCTGCACCCACCCATGTCAAAGAGGTTCAAGCTTTCTTGGGACTTGCAAACTACTATCGTCACTTTGTGTATAATTTTTCCAAAATTGCTGCACCCTTACATAACCTTATGCGAAAGGGAGTAGTGTGGAGGTGGGGAGAGCAGCAGCAGACAGTGTTTGAGGAGTTGAAGAGGAAGTTTGTGGAGGGACCAATATTAGCCCCAGTAGATTTCACATGCCCTTTACAAGTGGAATCAGATGCATCCGACTTTGCTACTGGAGCGGTATTATCAATGCTGTGCGAAGATGACAAATGGCATCCTTGTGCATATTTGTCCCAAGTGTTGAATAATGTGGAGAGAAATTATGATGTGCATGACATTCAGACCATGACGTATGTTGTAATGTGGTCTTCCATAACTCATTAATGACTTTTGCACACAGGGCCCAGGAATTACTACAGATGACTGGCCAATCGATCACCAAGCCAACAACCCAAATGGAAATGCCCTGCCACTGAACTGCCATAGTATTGACAACCAGGTGCTGCAAGAGCAACATATAGACCAGCTTACTGATGTAAATTGCAGTAGAAGTGGAACAGGACTAGTGTGTACAGATGACCATGACAATGATACTGTTAAGAACTGATCCTAGGGGGTTCGTCAGAATCCAATCGGACACTGTGGGTGTTGTTTATGGAGGGTTGTTGTGTCGTTGTGGATTCTGCAGGAGGGGAAACAGAAAGGACTTGGCTTCAGCTTGTAAGAAGCTGCGCCCTTCACCTCGTCTGGTATCCTAATTGCAAGTTGGAGGTTTGGAGGTAGGAGTGGGAAAGTGTGGGTAAACGCGGGAAGGAGTACGGAGGGACTTAGGTTAAGTTCAGATGAGGTTAGAACTTCAGAGGGAGACTGGAGGTCGAGTCAAATGGAGTTCAGACTCTTAGAGAACTGAGGTTGGAGTAGAAGGAGGTTTGGATTGGCAGATTAAAGTCAAGTCTATGTCGATATACAAACTGAGGAATACAAGGCAAAACTAACTAAGCTTAAATACTGTAGTCCGGAATAATGCAGAACAGGAACGAAGACTGTGGCAGTGTCTCAACTGCGTAGATAAATTATCTAGCAGGAGCCACACAGGAATCTGTAGTCGAATTTGCAATAGAGACGGCAGCCTTGGGAAGGCAGCTGTGGATGCTGTACAAGGCGGCCTGGTGCACAGCAGTGTGGGCAGTGCAAGTCGGCCAGGAACGAAATCGGGAGGCATAGGCAAAAGTCATGTTTGACGTGCAGGAAAGAGTTGGATGGATGCGGGTTCTGATTGGGCGAGGAATGGTTCTTGACAGTATTCCCCCCTTAGTGCCAAGCCTACGAGGCACGTGAGGGTTTGAGTCCGAATGAGGAAGTTGGTTGAATTTTCTGAATGTGGTAATTGGTTCAAAACATTTTCATGTTCTTTCCTTCCCCCATCAACTATCAGTTATGTCCCCTCCAGCAGTATCTGTGCAGATCAAATTGGCCGCGATGAGGGCTCAACACGAACAGAGGGAGCGGGCGATGAAGGAGCAGATGGAATGGGAAATGAAGGAGCTGGGGGAAGCGGCGAGGGAGGAGGAATGCCGGGCGCAGGAGGTGCAGAAGGCAGCAGAGGAGGCTGCAAAGGCTGAGGAGGCGCATCAGGCAGAGGCACGGAAAAAGGAGGCATTGGCCGCAAGACAAGCAGAGAAGAAGCGGGCGGCTACAGCCACAGGTTTGGAGGATGAGGCCAAGGGGAGCAAGTCCCCCAAGAAAAAGAAAGTTGCCAAGTTGAAGGCGCAAGTGGGGTCGGAGGAGTAAGAGAGTCCGGTGCGGGTGCAGGCTGCATTGCCTGGCAAAAGGTGCATAATTGTTTTCCTTCTCAGTGTTCTCTTACTGACAAGTGGCCTAGATGCAAATATCAAAAGGTCTCATGTTTCAAGATGGGTGCAAAGGTACGCATGTGCAACAACTGCACGCGCGTCAAACATAAGTGCGAGGAGGTAGTGTGGGAGGGGCAGGAGGCCCCTATGGCAAAAATCGCAGGAATGACAGGGGCAACCAGGGAAAACCCAGAAGTAATGCAACAGATGATGAAGTTGATAAGGAAGGGGTTCGCTGAGGTGGCCAACATGGTGTGGGAGTCAATGGGGGAGATCTGGGATGCTTTGGACCCGGAGTGGGTGAAGGAAGAGAGTGCCGGTGAGGAGAGCGATGAGGGTGACAAAGAGGTGGAGCAGGCGGTGTGAGAGTCCTGGCAGGAAAGATGCGGGATCCAAAAATCTGGAGATGACTGGAAGGCCTTCCAGAGATATCTGGAGAAAAGGCAGGCATATGACGAGGAGGAGAGCAAGAGTGGAGATGAGGAGGGTGGAGAGAAGGATGAGGGTGGAGAAGAAGGTGAGGTTGGGGGAGAGGGTGACAAAGACAGAGAGGGAGAAGCGGAGGTAGTGTAGGGATCCAGTTGGATCCATAAAATGGTTTTTTTTTTTTTTCTTAATGAAATTTGTTTCTGAGTACAAACCAAGTGAATAAGTAATGTGAATAGTCTTTAAGTGGGTAATGGTCCAGGTTTCTGCGGATAGCGGGTGTGAAAATCCGCAAGGAGTTCTTGTGCGTGGTCAAGTTCCATAACAGGTAGCCAGGAGGTCTCTTCATCAGTTCCCTGGTAACCTTCCCATCGGACGAGGTAGAAAATCTTGCAGTAACATCGGTTGTTGGCTTTGGAGTCGAGGACTTTGGCGATCTCATATTTGAGCTCATCATCGATGGTGATCAGAGGAGGTGGAGGGTGTACTCAATTTGGAATTGTGTTTGGGGAGTGTTTCTCAAGTTGAGAGACATGGAAAACAGGGTGAATGGCCCGCATGTAATCTGGGAGCCGCAGGGTGACTGAGTGAGTGCCCGGGCAGGTGATGATTTCGAAGGGGCCATGGTTCTTTTCAGAAAGTTTCTTGGAAGGACGAGTGGTGCAGATATTTTCCGCAGTGACGTGGGCAGAGTCACCAATGTTGAAGTCGGGTGCAGGTGCCCGATGTTTGTCCACAGGGCCTTGATAACGCTCTTGAGCGGCCGCAAGCTGTTTCTGAAGCTCCTGATGAAGGTCATCTAAGTCGATGACAAACTCGCGGGCGCACTGTGAAGTCGTGTTCTGGAAAGACGGAAATGTTCAGGTGATAGCCTTTGTTGGCAAAGAAGGGGGATACACCTGTAGAGGCGGAAGGAGCATTGTTGTAGGCAAATTTGCCCAAGGGCAAGAGGTGAGACCAATCATCCTGCTGATAGTTGCAGAACATCCGGAGGTACTGCTCCAAGGTCTGATTTAGTCGTTCTTTCTGACCATCACCTTGCAGGTGATAACCGGAAGTGAAGTGGATCTGCATGTCAAGCACTTTTCTGAGGGAGCAGAAGAAATGGGAGACAAACTTGGATCCCCAGTCACAAGTGATGTGCGATGGAATGCCATGCTTGGAGAAGACATGCAGGACAAACAGGTTGGCTAGTTCTTGGGCTGTAATTTCATTGACAGCTGGGATGAAGATGCCTTGCTTGGTGAGGCAGTCAACGATGACCAGGATAGTGGTGTGACCATTGGAGTCGGGTAGTTGTTCAATGAAGTCCATGGAGATGGAGTTCCAAAGTCGTTCTGGAACTGGAAGTTGCTTTAGGAACCCGTAGTGCTTGTGTCGAGGTGATTTGGATCGTTTGCAAGTGGTACAGGATTTGCAGAATTCCTGCACAAAGGTGCGGAGGTTTGGCCAGACATATTCCCAGCAGACAAGCTGCTGGGTTTTGTTTTGTCCGCAGTGGCCAGAGAGGATGTGATCGTGTTTGTACTGAAGGACCTTGAGGCAAAGATCCGTGACGTCCAGAACTTAAATCCAGTCGAAGTGGCAGAGAAGACCTGCCTCATCTATGGTCTAGTTGGGGTCGGTAGGTGTCAGAAGATGTGCGGATGAAAAGGGGTCAAGGGGTAGGGAGATGCAGATGTCGTGGTGAAGTTTCTCAACATCCATGATTACTGCTTGTCAAAGAACAGGTGTGGCAAAATAGGTGGCATGGAGGGAAGAGGTGAGCTGTTCCTGTGTGAATACAGGTCAGAAGTTGGTTGGGTTTATGGAGGCAAAGTTGCTATTTCCCCCTTTATGGTAGACGTCCCAACGTCTAGTGAGCACATCTGGCTTGGCCCCTAGCTTTCCAGGGCGGAAGCAGATGACAAGATTGAATTGGGAAAGGTACTCAGACCAACAGGCCTGGCGGTGGGTGAGCAACTTGGTAGTGCTGAAGTACTCAAGATTTTTGTGGTCTGTGACCACATCAACTGGGTTTGCAGAACCCTCGAAGTACTGCCGCCAGTGTTTGAAGGCTTCGAAAATGGCCAAGAGTTCCTTATCATGTGTGTCGTAATTTAGTTCAGCAGGATTGAAGGAGCGGGAATGAAAAGCTACTGGATGGATTTCTCCATCTGCAGTGTAAACCGAAAGGATAGCTGCTAGGGCATAGTTGGAAGCGTCGGTTTCGAGTACCATCTGTGAGTCAGGTACCCATTGCATTAAGATGGGGGCATGGGTGAATTTTTGTTTGAGCTTCTCAAAAGCGTTGCAGCACTTCTTGTTGAAGTCCCATGGTGCAGATTTCTGCATCAAGCAGGTGAGTGGGATGACAATATCTGAATAGCCGTTAATGAAGCGGCAGTAAAAGTTGCAAAAGCCTAAGAAGGATTGAATATCCTTAACTTTCCTAGGCTTGGGCCAGTCAAGCACAGTTTTGACTTTATCCTCGGACATCCGCAGTCCATCCGGTGAAAGGATGAAACCCAAATATTTGATGGTGTCTTTGTGGAACTCACATTTCTGTGGAGAGGCGTCAAGTCCATTTTTCCAGAGATGGTGGAGGACTTCTTTGACGTGAGCCCCATGCTGGGACTTGTCATTGGAATAGATTAGGATGTCATCGAGGTATACGATGACACAAACATCCAGCATGTCGCTGAAGATGTCGTTCATAAACCGCTGGAAAGCTGCGGGTGCATTAGTGAGCCCAAAGGGGACCACCAACCACTTGAAGGATCCGTAGCAGGTGCGGAAAGTAGTTTTCCACTCATCACCATCAGCAATGCAGACTAGGTGATAAGCATGCTGCAAGTCTATCTTGGTGAATAAGCGGGCTTTGCAGGGAGAGTCAAGTAGGTCGGAAATGAGAGGAAGTGGGTAGCGGTCTTTCTTTGTAAGACGGTTAAGTCCTCGGTAGTCGACACAAAGTCAGAGACTACCATCCTCCTTCTTGATGAAGAGAATTGGAGTGCCATGCGGATACTTGGATGGGCGGATGAAGCCTGAGCGGATGTTAAGGCTTCTAATTCAGAGGGGGAGAGAGAATACATTTGGCCTGGAGGCGGAGGAGTATTATCTTCTGTCTCTATCTTGAGGTCGTAAGACCGATGTGGAGGAAGGGTATCCACTTTAGTCTTATTAAAGACATCAGCAAATTTGTGATACTTGGGCGGAATATCGGAGAGGTCAGAGGAGTTAGCGGAATGGGCGGAGTGGGCAGATAACCCTTCTGGAGCAAAGGTCATCTGAAAAGCTATTGCCCCAGGAAGTTTGCTAGCACGCGCATAAGTGGCAGCGTTGATGAAGGAGATGTTGGGAGGTGTAAACTTAGGAGGAATGGGGAATGGGGGGTTCGGACAGTGTGGAAGAGTCGAGGATTTCTACTGGAAGATTCAGGGACAAAGGTGATGTCAGGGGTGCTGGACCTCTATGATCTGCAGAGCGGAAAGCAAGTTGGCTTGAAGACCAGTCAATCAACGGATTGTATTGCTTCAGCCAGTTATGACCGAGTATGGTGGAACAGGAAGAGTCAAGCGAGGTTACATAAAATGACAAATTGAATACTTCACCAGCAGGGAAGGTGACCGGAAGTTTGACAATCTGAGTTATGGTGGAGTTGCAAGTTCCATCAAAGAGTCGTAAACCAATTGGGTTAATGGATTCCATGCTGAGTTGGTTATTCAACACGAAAGAGGAGTCAAGGAAGCAGTGGGAGGAGCCAGAGTCAATAAGGGTTCGGAAAGGGGCAGAAGAGTCGGGAAAGGTTAAAAGAATGGTTAGGGAGTCAGGGTCAGAAAGAGCAGACACGTTGAGACGAACGTAGGCAGCCAAGTGGGTAAGGTCAATGCAACCCCCAGCCCCAATGGCTATATCCTGAGGGTTGCGGACTATTTTTTCGAGTCCGTAGTCTTGGGAACGACAGTGGATGCACAGGCTTTTGCGGCTTTGGATTTCGGGCAGTTTCCTGCTACGTGCCCTTCCTCACCACAGTAGAGACAAAGTCGTTCTCTCATGCGATGTTCTTGTTCCTCCCCAGTAAGCTTGCCGTTCTTCCCCAACTTATCAGAGATGGACAACTTGGGCTTGTCCCAGGAAGTGTTCTTTGTCGCGGAAGACTGCTGGTTGGAGGTGTTACCATGGGTGGAGCTTGAAGATGCTTGGTTTGTCGATGGGGAAGGGCTTTTGGAAGAGTCCTTCCAACTAGAGTTAGTGACATTACTGGAATTCTTGGTTTCAAAATGGGATTTGTCTTCTTGCATCCAATAGATGTCATCGCTGTCCTGCGCTTTCAAGCATAGTTCTGCGAGAGTATTGGGTTTACCACCCTGGAGCACTTCTATGCGAAGCCAGAGTGGAAGACCGCAGAAATGGCGGTCACAAAGGGCTGCTTCATTCCAGTTAACCCTAGAAGCTAATTCCCAGAAGTCAACATTATATTTCGTGATACGACCACCTTTCTTCATTGCTAAGTCAGAGAGAGCTTTTTCCACATCTCCGACTGGGTCGTGCGGACCAAAGTTACTTTCCAGCTTGGCGAGGAAAGCTTCATAGTCCCACATCCAGTGTGCGGAATCTGTCGGGTCATTCAGACCAGGCTCAAACCAACTGAGAGCTGATCCCTTAAGATAAGAAAGGATGAATATGATCTTTTTCTCATCAGAGGAAAATACATGTGGACAGTCGCGGAAATGAAGATTGCAGGAGACTAAGAAGTCTCTAAGTTTCTTTGGATTGGCGCCGTCGAAAGTGTCGGGGTCGCGAACTTTGATTTTTTCGGTCTTGGGTGTGTTATTCTGATGAAGGGTGCGGATACTCTCCGAGAGGTTGTAAAGGACATCTATGAACCTATCCCCTGGGTCAGGGTTTTCCCCCACAGGAGGTTGATCCTCAGGATCATTGGGATCGGGGTCACCCCCAGGGCCGTCGGGACCATTAGGGTTGTCGGGTCCGCCAGGGGGTCCGTCCTGTAGACCAGGATCTTCCAACCCAAAGGGTTCAGGCTGGTTGATGCCCCCTACATACTCAAGGGGAGTTCTTGATCAAAAACCTTCTGGGTTGCCAGAAGGTTGCGGGGCATGGGCAGACATGAGATTGGCACTGATTGAGGGAGCTCCTGAGCCGATTTGTCGGAAGATGTTTGAGGGTCTGGAAGACACTCCAAAAGTAGTGGTGGGTCGAGGGTCGGAAAGGGTAGATCACTGGATTGCAGAGATCCCTGGAATAGTACCGGTGCATTGGGAGTTTCTTGTTGTGCGCTGGCAGGTCTCGGTAGGGGTCATAGAGAGGAAATGGATGAGTGAAGTGTGAGTTCATATATACTGTTAAGAACTGATCCTAGAGGGTTCATCAGAATCTGATCAGACACTGCAGGTGTTATTTATGGAAGGTTGTCGGGTCGTCGTGGATTCGGCAGGGGGGGAAAATGGAAAAGACTTGGCTTCAGCTTGTAAGAAGCTGCGCCCTTCACCTCGTCTGGTGTCCTAATTTCAAGTTGGAGGTTTGGAGGTAGGGACAGGAACGTATGTGTAAACGCGGAAAGGAGTACAGAGGGACTTAGGTTAAGTTCAGATGAGGTTAGAACTTCAGAGGGAGACTGGAGGTCAAGTCAAACAGAGTTCAGACTCTTAGAGAACTGGGGTTTGGAGTAGAAGGAGGTTTTTGATTGGCAGCATAAAGTCGAGTCTATGTCGATATATGAACTGAGGAATACAAGGCAAAACTAACTAAGCTTAAATACTGTAGTCTGGAATAATGCAGAACAGGAACGAAGACTGCGGCAGTGTCTCAACTGCATAGACAAATTATCTAGCGGGAGCCGCACAGGAATCCATAGTCGAATTTGCAGTAGAGACAGCAGCCTTGGGAAGGCAGCCATGGATGCTGTACAAGGCAGCCTGGTGAACAGCAGTGTGGGCAGTGCAAGGCGGCCAGGAACGAAATCTGGAGGCATAGGCAAAAGTCATGTTCGACGTGTGGGAAAGAGTCGGATGGATGGCGGTTCCGATCGGGCGAGGAACGGTTCTTGACAGGCCACCACCATTCTTTCTTGGGAGCAGTGAGACAAAGGAACCGCTTTTTTTGAAAGACACAGACTACCTTTTGGAACTGGTCAATGTAAGGTGTTCTTTCTAAATGAGCTGCTGCCAGTTTTTGATCACTGTCAGGGTGTGGTCTACTGGGAGCAAACAATCAAGATAGAACAATATTCTCATCTGGAATTGTGGTGTCTCTTGAGACTTGATAGTCAAGGAGAATTTTTGAATGAGGCCGTGTTTACCATCCAAGGCGTGCTTATAAGCATGGAGCTCCCACCCTTGACAGAGGTTCCAAAATAGGTCTTAGAGGTCTACATGGGATGAGGGGCTAAGCTTCCTAAGGACACCAACATGGAAATACAAGTACCTGAGGCAGTCTGTCACCATTGGATGACTCGGTACTGAGCTGTTTAACCATGCAGCAAATGCGAGCCTTGAGATCCACAGGTTGTTTGATAGGGCCTTTGCCAAAGGTGTTTTGGAGAACTTGGAAGTAGGGAACATGGACAGGCCAGCGATTAGCACATCAAACTCCTATCTGACACCTGCAAAAGATGTGCCAGGCCTGCAAAGCATGCCATTCATGGCAGGGGTGGACAGTCACAGCATTTTAGAAGAAATGCTGTCTAACAAAGGTGAGAAGGCTTATACCCACACAGAAGATAATAAAGTATTTTATTACAAGAGCTCGAAAGACATGGATGGCGGCCAGAGGTATCTATTTATTTTGCTCAACCACCCACCATGCACTCTGACATGAACACGTGCCACAATAGGTTTGATCAATGCAGGCCTCACATCTTTCACAGGGGTGATATTGTAGAAGTTCAAGTGTCCTTTGTGGCAGTTCCAATCAGGTTGGGTCTCCTACAAAATTGAGGAGGAAGATGCTTGTAGTTCTGCAGTCTATCACTCTATTAGATCCAGATCTCAGCACAGTAAGCCTCTCTTATACATCAGGACCAGGGAGCCTGACCAGGTGCTGTAGGCTTTAAACCAGCACAAGCTCACTTTGCCAATGATGCCACCATTGTTGACCCTCAACCAAAGGGTGGGATACGAAGGAATTGAGAGAAAAAGGATGAGAGCAAGAGAGGATGAGAGTGCAGGCATAGTAGGGACTACCATGGATGGACCTGGGGAATATCCATGGATGATGTACTGAAGTCCATGGATATGGGTGGATCCATGGATCATCCATGGGTATCCATATGAATAGTACTATTTTTTATGCTCTCAAATGCTCTAATATATGTACCATGGTCTATTAAAATGTTTTTGCAAGGTCAATTACCTGCTGGAGTGCCTTGTTGGCAGTTGGCACTAGTGTTCCCATGAGGGCCCATGTCTTCAAGTCAGACTTTTTTGATTGCTGTATATCTCTGTAAGTACATCATTGTAGAACATAAACTAATTGATGTGGGGTACATATTTATCACTGCTATTGACCAATCCATAAATTACATAAATCGGATTACTACATCTTGAGTTATTGACCAACTAAAATTCTGACTTTTTGTATATAAAAAGTCAGAATTTTAGTCGGTCAATAACTCAAGATGTAGTAATCCAATTTACATAATTTTTGGATTTGTTGATAGCAGCAATGAATATGTACCCTGTGTCGATTTGTTTACATCCTACGATGATGTGCTTGCAGAGATATACAGCAATCAAAAAGTCCGACTTGAAGTCATGGCAACACTAGTTGGCACACATGATGTTATCTATTATACTGAGTAAAGTTTGTACTTAAGACTGCTTCTTTTAATCAGAAAATGGTTTTACACCAATAAATATTACTTTGAAATACATCTGAAATACCATAGGAATTTGTACAATTACAATTCAAGTTCTCCAAAACCTGGATTCCTCATCTGTCTCTTCTACCTCATCTTCCAACTCAGTCTCATCAACTTCTTTCTGAGGTCCCACCTGCTCTTCACTTCCCATTTGCTTCTGAACAATCTTAATGGTTTCTGAAAGTCCTGAATAGAGTGGAGTTTTGGCCCAAGATCCAACTGCAACTTGAGCCTTGAAGGTCTGTGGGCTGGTGTTATGCTGAAGGTGATTGATCTCAAGCCTTCCAACTGCAAAAGCATGTTCAGCATCCACTGATGATGCTAAAAGAGTGTCTGAGTAGAAGCAAAAATGAGAATTATTACACTTACCTGGTGCTGAGCAAAAATCAAGCCCCATCTTTGCTAACTGAGGTCACTGCTCAATGGCTTGATGCCAGTACTTCATGATTCCTCCAACCTCCTTGATAGTAGGTCACATGACAGTCATTTTCAAACTCGGCATGAAAAGCAGGTCAGAATGGTGTATAACAACACTTTTCAAAAGTTTCCCTTCAACATACTCTAATATGACACTAAATATCCTGCCAGGATATCTTGATGATTCCATATTTCACACACCAATTGGATTTGATCATTCAATAAAAGTGTGAGAATGACAAAAATACAAGAGGTATATCTTGATGATGCCTTAATGGCTTTACTTGATCATTCAAAGAGAGCAAGAATGTTAAGAAAAAGCATGTGAAACTCAGATTAAAAAATCTGGTCAAAATTGTATGTACCATCACTATGTTTTATATACAGTGTCACATGACTATGCAAAGTGATTTTCAAACTCAGCTGAAAATTGTGGTCAGAATGGTATATAACATCACTATGTTCCATATATGGTAGGTCACATGACTATGCAAGGGTGATTTTCAAACTCGGCTGAAAATTGCGGTCAGAATAGTATATAACATCACTATGTTCTATATGGTAGGTCACATGATCAAATGGATATCATTTTCAAACTCAGCATAAAAATCCGGTCAGAATGGTATATAACATCACTATGTTCTATATATAGGTCACATCATACAGATGTCATTTTCGAACTCAGCACAAAAAGTTATATCATCACTATGTGAGGGACTGAACTAAATTTAATCACTAAGTCACCTGCAAGCTAGGACTTTGCTCGGACTCTGCTTGGATTTTAATCCGACTTTTGTCTTTACAACTCTGAAAAATTTTTTACTAGGACTCTGGGCAGAGTCCAAGGACTGTCCGCAGACTCCATGCAGACAGCTAGGACTCTGCTCAGACTCTGGTAGGATTCTGCTCAGAGTCCATGGACAGCTAGGAGTCCATGTGGAGTCTGTGCAGATTATGTGGGGGACAGTAAAGTACTGTCATTTCTTACCAAGACTATACTTGTGCTAGAGGGCCATTGTGTTGCATGGCAATTCCGAGTTCTGTAGGGGGCTGGGGGCTTTACCCACTTAGAGCATACACAGCCACTATTGCAGTGGCCAGCTGGCTTTGGCTTGGTTTTTGTAGAATCAGGGCCCCACTTCTGGCCATTCCATTTCAATTGATGTTCATGGGTGAAAAAGGGGAGGGGTGTTACTAAAGGGACCTCGCAAGATCCAAAATGGATGAGAATCAAAATAGGCCACTTCAGCAATTACCACACTAATAGATCAGATGAGACATCCAGCCAGCTCAATCGACAATACCTCCTCTCAATAAATTCAGAACTCAGAATTACTCATTTATTTAAATTTAATAGTGACCATCCATTCATCCATGGATATCACCCATGAAATATCCATATCCATATCCATCCATCCATATGTCATATCCATGGATGGTCACCTGGATGATGGCCATCCATGGTAGTCCCTAGTGCTGAGTGCTGCTTGACAACCTGGTGGCTTTGGCCAATGCTACCTAGGAAAATTTCTTGATGCTGCAAGGTGCACAGTGTGGTGTATGATTTATTCAGTGGAGTCAAAGCCTCATTTACATTTGTAGTATGCAGACCTACATAATGAGATATGATGTTAAAGGAAATTACATCCAAGTCTGGATGTTGACTAACCTTGACAGATGGGCATGGCAATGGAGGGGATGGAGTTGAGGGTTAGTACACAATTATTGTGAATAGAGATCATTGCATAAATGAAAGCATTTACTGAGTTTCTCATACATGTCACTGTACAGCATCGGGAATTTTTTTTCAGTAGCATTAGCCACAGCAACAGGGGGGCCAAGTAGCACTTGGCACTGAGCTCATTGTCTAGGTCTGCATACTACAACAAATTAATTATCACTTAAATGAGGCCTTTACTGAGTTTATCATATGCAACACTGTACAACTGTTTGCATCGGGATTGTTTTTAGGTGGCATCAGCCACAGCCACTGGGTTACTGAGCAGCACTCAGCAACAACCTCATTTTGTAAGTCTTCATACTACAACAAATTAATTATCGCATAAACAGGGCATCTACTGAGTTTATCATGCATGTCACTGTACGGCATCAGGATTTTTTTTTCGGTGGCATTGGCATCGCAGCCACCAGAGTGCTGGGCACCACTCAGCACCAACCTCATTTTGTAGGTCTGCATACTACAACAAATTAATTATCGCATAAACAGGGCATTTACTGAGTTTATCATACATGTCACTGTATGGCATTGGGATTTTTTATTTGGTGGCATCAGTATCAGCATCGGCCACAGCCAGTGGGGTGCTGAGCACCACTCAGCACCAACCTCATTTTGTAAGTCTTCATACTACAACAAATTAATTATCACATAAACAGGGCATGTACTGAGTATATCATATGTACAACCTTCGGCCTCGAGATTTTTTTGAGATGGCATTGGCATTGGCATCGGCCACAGCCACCGGGTTGCCAAGCAGCACTCAGCACCAACCTCATTTTGTAAATCTTCATACTACAACAAATTAATTATCACATAAACAGGGCATTTACTGAGTATATCATAAATGACACTGTACAACCTTTGGCATCGAGATTTTTTTGAAACGGCAGCGGCATCGGCATTGGCATTGACCACAGCCACCGGGTTGCTGAGCAGCACTCGGCACCGACCTCATTTTATAAATCGTCATACTACAACAAATTAATTATCACATAAACAGGGCATTTACTGAGTATATCATACATGACACTGTACAACCTTCAGGTTCAGGATTTTTTGAGACGGCAGCGGCATCAGAATCGGTATCGGCACAGCCACCGGGTTGCCGAGCAGCACTCGGCACCGACCTCATTTTATAAATCTTCATACTACAACAAATTAATTATCACATAAACAGGGCATTTACTGAGTTTATCATGCATCTTACTGTATGGCATCAGGATTTTTTTTCGGTGGCATCGGCAGTGGCATCGGCATCGGCACAGCCACCGGGTTGCCGAGCAGCACTCGGCACCGACCTCATTTTACAAATCTTCATACTACAACAAATTCATTATTGCATGAACAAGGCATCGGCATCAGGAATTCTTTTTAGGTGCATCGGCATCGGCATCGGCACAGTCACCGGGTTGCCGAGCAGCACTCGGCACCGACCTCAATTTGTAGGTCTGCATACTACAACAAATTAATTATCACTTAAATTTATTATACATGATGCTGTAATACCACACATATATGCTGATGCCACTGCCGTTGCCATTGCCGTTTACTGTGTACAACACTACCTCGTAGGTCACTGATCTGGCCATTAACATTCCCCGTAGTAAATAACAAGCCAGAATACTAACACTGTATCTATTTGATAGTAGTACATGTTATACTTATTATGAGAGTGTTCTACAGGCCCTGACAAACCCGTATCATTCGGTACAATGTATACGTTCTATATACCATATTACTCAGTACAGTGTAGCTGCTCTATGTGACAGAGCAAAGCACCCTCTTGCATGGGGAGTTGAAATGAGGCCTTGAAAATGTCGTATATGCAAAATGTTCATATATGAACATTGGACTTGACAGAGAGTTGATGGATGAGCAGACGGCGGAGATACACCATCTACAGATGGAAAACAATGAAGCACGTCGTTTACATGAAGAAAAAATTAGCAGACATTGGACGACACATAAAACGTCGCCCCAGATGTACAAGAGGGAAGATGAACCTTTTCCCCAGCATCCAACGCGTTCAAAAATGCATAATGAATTTCCTTATGGCCCCCAAATGGCCGTATCGTCAATCCAAACCCGTTCCCAAAAAGGAACACATATCCTTTGTTCTGGAGGTTCCCCGAAGTTCGGGGAGTCGAAATGATGCCAAGATGATGCTGTAGAACATTGAAAATGAACGAGAACTGACGAACGCAAGACTGCTTTGACAGATAAGTCGTGACGGGCATTATAAGTTGTTAATCCGGAATTGCCTACCCCGACCGTGACTGCCTTTTCTGGTCTATGCTAGAAATCCCATCACATACGCGCTCAGTGCGCCCTGCAGCAAAGTCTTTGAAAACAAGCATCAGTTTGTATCAAGGGAGGAATGCTTCAATATATTTGGTACCCTCTTTCCATATTTTCCATGGGCACGAGGTGAGGGTCCAAATGTTACTTATGCTCACCCGCTTTTGAAGCATGGATGGAAAAAGTGTAGATAAATGCCACTAGGCCATTTTAATTCACAACGGGCGATTGCTTATGCAGTATTGTGGAGTTTGAATTTCCACATGCTTTGCTAATCTTTGTTGAAATCTTCCTGGCAACTTGTGAAAACATTGGATGACTCTCCGTAACGCTAACTTGATTGTCCAACTCCAAATGCATGTTGCTAAGGGTCTTCGCCGAGATGCCGCCAGAGAAAAGGTCCGAAAATCACACATCCCATCATTTCAAGAACTCTCCAAACCTTAAAGTTGGAAGCAGGGTCCAGACCCCTTGTCAAACTCCTTGAATACAAAAAAGGCAGTCCAATCGTGATGGATCTGATGGGAATGTGGCCTCGACATTCTCGATGTCCAGCACATCTCTTGTCTTTGTCCCCCACTCTCCAACCATTGTCCTTGCTGTCGCGCCATCCTATGTGATCTTCATTCCTCCCCTGTTCCCCTACCTCCTGCCCCTGCCCTGTTCCCCTGCGCCACCTGCATCCGGATCTTGGTACACCCAATATACAAGAATGCAGACTTTACCAAATCCCTCGATGACACATCTTGGTATAACAGTTGACCAACATCTAGCTCCTCTAGCCCTGCATCTCCATTGTGCCAAATATCAGGTCATTGTCAGCTGAGCTGAAGAGGAGCACTTTCCATGCAAAATTGGTTACGCGACCCACCAATTGCAGCGGTCATGGATGTGAGTGAGGTGCAAGGGACCAGGGTACAAAGAGGTGGCCAAAAGGTATGTTACCCATCGTCTCAAAAACCAGTGCTTCTCACCATGTCATCTGCCAGCACTTCTCTTCCGTTTCAGCCCTTGGGCCTGCCGATGATACATGACAGTGTTGGTCGCCTTTCCAATGAGCAAACCATGCCGCATTCCATGGTAAGTTGTGATCCCGATATATCCTTGTCTAACTAATCTCTCTTGTCAGTACAGGGATTTTCATGTGATGTCATTCTCCCGCCGATTTCGACAATCAGGTCAACAGCTTTGGCTTTACCTCTGACTCTCCCTTCTTTTTCTCGACCATTTATCAGTTATCCATCAAATTCAGCCCCTAATCCCACCTACATCCCCCTTCCTGCCACCTCGGACCGTGATCTTCAGCATGGGCCAACCATAGCCTCCGCGGTTGGTCACAAACCTGCAACTAAGGCTGGTGGTTCTCATCACAAGACTACACCCTCTAGCTCGAAGGCCCTGGTCATGCGCAAAGTGATCGACATCTCCGACATTGATTCAGTCGACTCTGGTGATGAAAGTGAGGTGATCAAAGCCAAAGGATCTCATGGTGGTCGCAGACCAGGTGCTGGCAACTACAAAGATGATGACATCGATGAGCTCCTTTGGCTGGTAGAGGAAGAGCTTCCTATTGGTGGGAATGGGTGGAAGCGTATCGCTGTCCGCTATGGACAATGGGCAACTTGTAAGGGCCGACCATTCTGCGATGTGAAGGCTCTGGAATCGAAATTCAAAGGGGTGTGTGTATTATTTTATTCTTAATGTGTTCTAATTGTAATACTCCCTGCTACAGCTTGTGAAGGCAAAGAAACCAACTGGAAATGGAAAGCGCCCAGTTCACATTACCCATGCAAAAGCCATCAACCAGAAGATCAACGAGAAACTCTCCCTCCATCATATTGATGACCCTGACACCAATGACAATGATCCCTCCGATGCATCCGATCACGAACCCGCAGCCCATGCTGAGAAGGTCCACACTGCTGTGGCCCATAATGGTCACTCTGAGGTTCCCAAACCTCGTCACACTCATGCTCATCAAACTGCTGAGCTCATCGGAAAGATTGCCACTGCCCTCGATCCTGAGACCCAATGCGCTCATGACGAAGAACGGGCTAATTGTTCACTCCAGCAGACCCACTTCCTTTCCCTTACCCATCAGTTACGAGACACTCAACAGCTTAACTGATCACTCCAGACTGAGATCAATCAGCTTCATGATCGCCTTCACAAGGTTGAGCGTATTCATGACCGCCTCGACATGGAACTAAATCTCGAAATGCGCATGGCAGGGGCAGCAATGTCCACTGTTGGATGGCCACCCAGGTCTTGTAAGCATTATCCAGACCTCAAGTGTGTTCATGGCAAAGTCCGCTCCACAGTCCGTTATCCCGAAGGTGGTTCTTATACCACATGGATCACCAATGGGTCTAGTGCTTCCGATTTCAATGACAACAAGGAAAACATGATTCCGGCGTTCCCTTCTTCCCCTACCACTGATATCACTGATTATTCAACAGCTAAGTCCTCCTCTTTGCACAACTCGGCGCTTGGACCTGAACCCTCTTGGGAAGTCTGAATGTACCGATAATGCTCTTCTGCTATAATCCTTTACATTCATTATATACCAACTATGTACTGTCGTTACATCAAGGTTCCAATTAGCTAGGCCCAACTCATTACACTCCTTATATCCTAACTACAGACTGTCGTTACAAGTATCATTCATATGTGAAGTGATTATAAAAGTGCTTGACTCGATCATACTCCTGCTGATCTCCAAACAACATGTTCTTGAAGTTTGTCCATATTTCTTCCTCCTGTGCTGTTTGCCTCCATTCAGGCATGTAGACAGATTGAATCTGATTTTGCCCAATTCTCCAAGTATGCAGATTATGAAGTCTGAAGCAGACTTCCAGGAGATCAGCTCATTGCTGATTATTGCGGATCAAGAGAGGAAGCTGTAGTCATCCAAATGAACCCTGAATCAACCGCATGCCCCATTCAGCTGATTGTCGATATGAGATGACTTCACGGTCAAATAAAGCTTTTTCCTCAATCCGTTCTTGTGTGCCAGTGATCGTCTGTCCAGCCTTCATTGGGGCAACAATGCGGCCTTCAATGCTCACTGTTCCTCGTGGAAATGCTGTGTCAGCGATGAGATAAAAGCCATCTGGTGTATGTTCCAATAGTTGGTCATAAATTGGATATGCGACTCGGGCATCATGCCAGCTACCCGGCGCATTGAAGTTGACAGATATAATTGTTCCTTGACAGTGAAATTTATCAGACCAACTTGAACTCATTTGATAATTCAAATGTATTTCATACCGTCAGGGGCGAAAACAATAACGCTGCTGATAAAATGCTCGGATAGCCAACCGTTATAAGTTGCATTCTCAACATCTATGTCATCAGCAGTCTCTACCATGAGATTCAGACTGTCAATTGTTGCAAATGCCCCATGTAACCGTGGGTGGCATGCCGTGATCAGATTGGTGTAGTTCTCAAACTGCTGCATAGCCCGTGGCCATTGTATCCTGGAATCAGGAATGCGATGCAGTATGTTGAGGAGTATATCTAAGCTGAATGTAATGTACCGAGACACTGTGGAGGGGATCAAGCTGAAGATCTCCTGGAGACTAAGCTCTGTGGCCATTGAATTGAGATAATGTAACACTAAACCCAATGCTCCATTGACATCGAGAGACCTTCCTCCAGGCCATGGGTTGCCAGATGAGCTGGTATCATCACGGGGAATTGGTGTGAGGTCCCACAGTTCCCTGAACCCTGAATTGATCATGAAATTGAAAGTTTCCACATCAAAACCCATCATTGTGATGAATGCCCGATCATTTTAGCTTTCAAAGACATGTTTCCATGCTGTGCCAAAGTGTGGGTTGGGTGGAAGATCAGGTCGAGTCAGGTAGTTCTGGGTTGGCCTATGTCGTTCATTTTGAAAAAGGCATGAAACCTCTGCTGCAGTCACTAGAAGTGCCACTGTGGTTATGATGCGAAGATATTCTTCATCGGGTTCTTCATTGTCATCAATGACCACATGGATTGAAGCGTCCTCCATGGTTAAACTCAATCGCAGAGGGAGGGCACAGGATAACACCAATCACACATGTATTACTATTTAAGGGTTTGAAATTTATCTACAATTTGAAGACGTTGTGAAGACATCTTGTCCTCACGGTTTTCTAACTCCAAACTCTAAACGCGTTGCCACCGACTTGAAAGTCCGCAGAGTAAGGTTTGGAGATAGAATATCAAGTTAACGTTACGGAAAGTCATCCATTAGGTGAAAAAATGGAAGTGTTGAGGGGGAGGAAGTGGTTACGTCATTCGAGGGAAGGCGGGGACCTAACAAGATCTCAATCGATATCGGCAATGGCGCTAAACCCATTTGATCCCGCTGAAACAGGACAAACGACGGAATATTTTTTAATAGCAGATATTATGCAGTGATTTAATTCCGCGTCCCTTGGTCCTTCCAAGTTAGTTCTGAATGCCTACAGAGTCTCCGTAACATTGGCCCATTCAAATCAACCTCCGTTCTTTCATAACACACGTCACTCCTTTGTATGTTCGCTTTATCTTGCACGCGTCAAATCTCACTTCTTTCTCTCTCCAGCTGTTTCTTATATTCTCCATAATTCGTATGTCTTTTTACACATCAGCGTATAGTTTACGACAACCGTCTGGGTCTTCGACCCACTCTCCAGCTCATTCGCCCTCTGCGTCTGCCTCTCCAAGCAGCGTATGCCATTTAACTCTTTCTCACTTGCTATACAACAGTCGCAAAGAAGCTTGAATCCTGTTGCCACTGTTAACGTATACGGCCCAGGGATGTCCCATTCCAATACCCAAGGACGCAACTCGGGATGGCAGGTTTGTACTATATCGTTTGAATTCCATCATGAGGTTTATTCATTCTAATATAGGTTTGGGGTACTGCGACTCCTTCATCGACCCGAAAGCTTTCTCTGTCCTCTGCAGCAAGCGACTTGCAACCCTCTCCTGCAGATTCAAATTATCGAGGACACTTACGGGATGGATGGACAACGTCGCGATCTCCCACTGGAGCTTGGGATGATGCTAACGAGGTCCCTCCGAAAAAGGAGTTTTCACAAATGGTTTATTTCACGTGGCTAGTTGTTGTCGGCAGGCCTGATAGTTTGATACAGGAATCGCACACGTCGTTGAGCTTACATCACAGGAACATTGCTGTGACTCAGACTGCTTTTCCGGGACCAAGGACGGTAACTCTTTGCTCCAAGTCTATTAGACTTTTGTTTTATATCTAATCCAGTCTATCCTTTCCCAGGACGACCGCGTTGTAGCGACCAAAAGTGGACGATTCTCGCCTCACCAATATGATGGTGGCCTTGGGACAGAGGCTGGTGCCCCCAAATTTCCTGCTTCAGCTTCACCAATGAGCCATTTCGGAGCAGACGTCCATCCAGGCCCGCAGAGCAGTACCCACAACGTTGTGACTGCTGCATCCTACAGTAGTCATAAATCATCTGTGATGACTGAAGATCTCACCGTTGCATTTCGTGGCGTGGCAGTGGAGGATGACCATAATGTTCGACAAAATTGTCAGCATGTGGCAAGTTCGCAGTCCGTACCTCATCACCGTGGCCATTCCATGCATCAACCCCGTCCATATGGTGGATACTCTAATTATAATCCTTATTATGCCGTTCGTACTGTGCGCGAACCTTATATCAATTTTTCATATGGATATGACGCATACCGAGGTCCCACAGATGCGACTATGTACCCATCTCTGGGCATCAGTGGTGCATCTCCTAGTGGCCTATATCCTCCAGTTGTATCACAAGGTTTTCACCCGAATGCGGTTCCTGATATTCATCGACCGCAGCAGGGCGTTTTTTTTTACTATGGAGCGGCTCCACACCCTGCTTCCCAGTTCTATTATCCGACGCATCAGCCGGTCATGTGCCCACCCCCAACGCATTCTCCCATGACGGCCTCACAGCTCCCTGTGACCCTCGCCGACAAGAAGCGTGAGATGCAGGTTTGTCATCGAATAATTAATGTTTGCGCACTAAACTCGGTCGTTCATGCCAGTATAACGTTCAGCAGCACATTCCCTCCCAGAATGTTATGTACGGACCTGTGAGATCAACACTATCCACTCACCCACAGGCTTATGGAGCCCCTGGTCTGGAATATGGTTCCCAAATTCCGATGATGGCGCCCCGAGTGCTGTATGGACATGGCCCTCGTCATGTCCATCCACATCAAGTTCGATCTGCCGGTCGCGGCGGCATCCACCAGTCTACAGCCGCCCTCCGCAGTAATATTTTGGACGAATTTCGAGGCAGCAAAACGCGCAAGTGGGAACTCAGGGTATGCCCACCTCAGCTATCTGATTTACGTTAGTCTGATATACTGCAGGATATCTTTGGCTTCATTGTTGAGTTCAGTGGGGACCAGGATGGCTCACGGTTTATACAACAAAAGCTAGAAAGCGCGACTACCGAGGAGAAGCAGATCATATTTGACGAGATCGTTCCAGATAACATATTACAACTAATTCAAGATCTATTTGGTAATTATGTGAGCACTTCTGCTTCCATATTGTCGCATCAACTCAGTGATGTGCCATAACTAGGTTATCCAAAAACTGCTCGAGCATGGAACACAGGTGCAGAAAACTGTCCTTGCAAATGCTATGGAAGGGCATGTACTTTATCTATCCCTACAAATGTACGGTTGTCGGGTTGTTCAGAAGGCACGTACGATTATCACTTTCCATATGTGTGACTGACCGCATTCCATAACTAGGCTATAGAATACATCTTACCCGACCAACAATCCATGTTCGTGAGAGAGCTTGAACCCCATGTATTAAGGTGTGTCAAAGACTCGAACGGTAATCATGTAGGTGGCTTCCCTTCATTGTATCTCGGTTGCTGGTGGTTGATAACCTTTATAATTAGGTGATCCAAAAACTTATCGAACGAGTATGCCCTGAGCGTCTGACATTTGTCGGTGCTTTCCGTGGCAAAGTTTACGATCTATCTACCCACCCATACGGCTGTCGTGTCCTCCAGCGGTGCCTCGAGCATCTTCCCGCGGACTATACACACATGTTAATAGATGACTTGCACAGGTATACTGTTAATCTGATGCAAGACCAGTTTGGGGTGAGTCTCGTCCCTAGAATGTTTGTAAGATCCTCACTTAGAGATGCAATCTCGCGTTTCTAGAACTATGTCATTCAATATGTTCTCGAACATGGCAGGCCACAGGATAGGGCGCTTGTGATATCCAAATTATGTGGACAGGTCCTCCACTTGTCACGTCACAAATTCGCATCCAATGTCGTTGAAAAAGCTCTCGTATGTGCGGACGCGAATAGCCGACGAATGCTCATTGATGAAATGATGACTGCGACACAAGATGGTGTAAGCCCCATTATTGCCATGATGAAGGATCAATTCGCCAGTAATTATCACCCTCACGCTTACGTGCTTTAAGTTTTCCCTTATTGCATCCTACAGACTATGTACTCCAGCGTGCTTTAACTGTAGCCGACAGACTGCAGCGAGAAGCCCTGATTAACGAAGTTAGGCCTCATCTTGCAAGTATGCGGAGGTTATCGAGCGCATCCAGCAAGCACCTCAGTTCCAGTATGTCGTTTTCACAATGGGTACTGAAAGCAGGCTAATTGGATATTTGAAGTCAAACGACTAGTTGAAAATCATCCTGGACCCTCGCATCAGCGTGTATCTACCCCGCAATTGGCTATCATTCCTCCTCCGGACAGCGGCGGGTGACTCACCCCATTCAACTACTTTCTCTACTCTACGCAAGGATCAGCAAAGACCATTACATTCATATCCAATTATAATTTGCAATCAACCCATCACTTTCACATTATGGACTTGTCGAACAAATGTCATTTCGCTTTGGATATATTAGCATTCTGTTGTGCATATCTCAGTAGCAGTCAGAGTAGACGATTCAACGGCGATTCAGGGTGGCGATTCAACGGTGATTCAAGGTCCGATTCAACAACTTGAATCAACACTTGAATCGCCTGAAATTTTGAATCGTCGAATCGCCTCCGGAGGCGATTCGACATTTTGAATCGCGATTCACTCAGACGATTCAACCTTACAATTTCAAATATCTTTTTACTTTGTAATAGGTAATCACTAAATATGAGACATCCCACGGCCATCTGCCACTGTCGACATGCCCAAGCCTAAAGACACTGCAGGAGCAAAGAAGCCTCCTACTCGCACTCGAACCAAAACATCCAAAGCTTTGAAAGAAGCGGAAAATGCTTCTGCAATACGAGCTTTTTTGCGCGAGCGTTTCGTCGTGGAGCCATGGGCAGGAGACAAAGTAGAGATCATATAGATGACATTGAAATGGTTCAAGTACTACACAAGTGCAGGAGGCAGCTGAATCGACCGTTGAATCGCTTGTATGAAAGTTGACGGTCAGAGTGATATATCGATTCACACGCGATTCAAGGGCGATTCACTCGGATGAATCGGACCTGAATCGTCGTTGAATCGCCACCCTGAATCGCCGTTGAATCGTCTACTCTGACTGCTACTATTGTCACGTCACTACACTTACACTTACATCGTTTTAGTCATTTGTCTGATTTTCCGTCACATATTAATACTTCTACTCATCACTTGCAATTGGATCTGTGGTACAGAGACAGTGGATGACTTTCCGTAACGTTAACTTGATATTCTATCTCCAAACCTTACTCTGCGGACTTTCAAGTCGGTGGCAACGCATTTAGAGTTTGGAGTTAGAAAACCGTAAGGACAAGATGTCTTCACAACGTCTTCAAATTGTAGATAAATTTCAAACCCTTAAATAGTAATACATGTGTGATTGGTGTTATCCTGTGCCCTCCCTCTGCGATTGAGTTTAACCATGGACGACGCTTCATTGATAGTGATGTGCACGGCTCGGCCCAAAGCCGGAAGCCGGCCGAGGCCGAGCCCAAAAAAGCCGAGCCTGACCAGGCCGTCAAGGCGGCCTAGGAGGGCCTGCGGCTCAGGCTCAGAGTTAGGAAAGCCGTAAGCCGTGGCCTAGGCCGCGGCTTATGTGGGCTATTTCTACCTCGAATCACGATTTTTGCAGCATATATTTTGTAGTTGAAGCTCCAAAACCTTAACTTTATACAACTGCAATCAAAGCTGCACCAACATCTCAACTGTGTAGATTCCATATCCATCATAGGTTCGACTTGGTGTCGCCTGTCATGCATCAGAGTTAGACTTGGTGTCTCTTCCATCCATGGTTGTTGTGTTTCAATGCTAATCTGCATGCTCAGGCTATTGAAGATATCTTCTGTTATAATATTTCACTTGGAAGACAATCATGAAATATCATTGTGAGTTTTACTTTCTTAAGCTTTTGATTCTAACCTATTTGCATGTAGTTTGAAGGGGCCGAAGAGACGAGAGGGTCATCTTTTGCTGTTCTTTTATTATGACAAGATTTTGCTTGGAGGGGTATTACATGATCATGAGATGTGAGTTTTCCATTATTAAACATGATCTTATACTTGATTATGACCTATTTACATGTCGTTTGAAGGGGCTGAAGAGACGAGAGGATTACATCTTGCTGTTCTTTTGTTATGACCAGATTTCGCTTGGAGGGGGGTATTACACAACCATGAGATATCTCGGTGAGTTTTCGACTGCTAGGCATCATCTTGCACTTGATTCTAACCTATTTACATGTTGTTTGAAGGGGCCAAAGAGACAAGAGGATTGCGTCTCGCTGTTCTTTTGTTATGACCAGATTTCGTTTGGAGGGGGTATTACACAACCATGAGATATTTCGGTGAGTTTTCCACTTCTAAGCATCATCTTGCACTTGATTCTAACCTATTTACATGTTGTTTGAAGGGGCCGAAGAGATGAGAGGATCAAATGTCTCTATTGCTTTTCCATTGGACAATTTCTCTTAGGACTCAGAGGCATGTAGAATATGTGCTGGACATCTTGGTGAGCTTATTACCATTCTCCATGCTCTTGCACTTCTTTCTAATAGATTTCCTTGTCATTTGTAGATCATTTGTAGCGACACTTACAATGGGAGGTCATCTGTAGTTGTAATTACTCAGTATCAATGTAGTTTGTACTCCTACAAGTGTGAAAGCTGCGGCTTGGGCATGAGCTGAGCCTAAGCTGGCCGGAAGCCTGAGTCGCTGCTCAGGCTTGAGATTTACAAAGCCTAAGCCCCTCAAAGCTGAGCCTAAGCCACGGCTTTCAGGCTGAGCCGAGCCGTCACAACACTACGCGGCTTCAATCCATATGGTCATTGATGACAATGAAGAACCCAATGAAGAATATCTTCGCATCATAACCACAGTGGCACTTCTAGTGACTGCAGCAGAGGTTTCACGCCTTTTTCAAAATGAACGACATAGGCCAACCCAGAACTACCTGACTCGACCTGATCTTCCACCCAACCCACACTTTGGCACAGCATGGAAACATGTCTTTGAAAGCTAAAATGATCGGGCATTCATCACAATGATGGGTTTTGATGTGGAAACTTTCAATTTCATGATCAATTCAGGGTTCAGGGAACTGTGGGACCTCACACCAATTCCCCGTGATGATACCAGCTCATCTGGCAACCCATGGCCTGGAGGAAGGTCTCTCGATGTCAATGGAGCATTGGGTTTAGTGTTACATTATCTCAATTCAATGGCCACAGAGCTTAGTCTCCAGGAGATCTTCAGCTTGATCCCCTCCACAGTGTCTCGGTACATTACATTCAGCTTAGATATACTCCTCAACATACTGCATCGCATTCCTGATTCCAGGATACAATGGCCACGGGCTATGCAGCAGTTTGAGAACTACACCAATCTGATCACGGCATGCCACCCACGGTTACATGGGGCATTTGCAACAATTGACAGTCTGAATCTCATGGTAGAGACTGCTGATGACATAGATGTTGAGAATGCAACTTATAACGGTTGGCTATCCGAGCATTTTATCAGCAGCGTTATTGTTTTCGCCCCTGACGGTATGAAATACATTTGAATTATCAAATGAGTTCAAGTTGGTCTGATAAATTTCACTGTCAAGGAACAATTATATCTGTCAACTTCAATGCGCCGGGTAGCTGGCATGATGCCCGAGTCGCATATCCAATTTATGACCAACTATTGGAACATACACCAGATGGCTTTTATCTCATCGCTGACACAGCATTTCCACGAGGAACAGTGAGCATTGAAGGCCGCATTGTTGCCCCAATGAAGGCTGGACAGACGATCACTGGCACACAAGAACGGATTGAGGAAAAAGCTTTATTTGACCGTGAAGTCATCTCATATCGACAATCAGCTGAATGGGGCATGCGGTTGATTCAGGGTTCATTTGGATGACTACAGCTTCCTCTCTTGATCCGCAATAATCAGCAATGAGCTGATCTCCTGGAAGTCTGCTTCAGACTTCATAATCTGCATACTTGGAGAATTGGGCAAAATCAGATTCAATCTGTCTACATGCCTGAATGGAGGCAAACAGCACAGGAGGAAGAAATATGGACAAACTTCAAGAACATGTTGTTTGGAGATCAGCAGGAGTATGATCGAGTCAAGCACTTTTATAATCACTTCACATATGAATGATACTTGTAACGACAGTCTGTAGTTAGGATATAAGGAGTGTAATGAGTTGGGCCTAGCTAATTGGAACCTTGATGTAACGACAGTACATAGTTGGTATATAATGAATGTAAAGGATTATAGCAGAAGAGCATTATCGGTACATTCAGACTTCCCAAGAGGGTTCAGGTCCAAGCGCCGAGTTGTGCAAAGAGGAGGACTTAGCTGTTGAATAATCAGTGATATCAGTGGTAGGGGAAGAAGGGAACGCCGGAATCATGTTTTCCTTGTTGTCATTGAAATCGGAAGCACTAGACCCATTGGTGATCCATGTGGTATAAGAACCACCTTCGGGATAACGGACTGTGGAGCGGACTTTGCCATGAACACACTTGAGGTCTGGATAATGCTTACAAGACCTGGGTGGCCATCCAACAGTGGACATTGCTGCCCCTGCCATGCGCATTTCGAGATTTAGTTCCATGTCGAGGCGGTCATGAATACGCTCAACCTTGTGAAGGCGATCATGAAGCTGATTGATCTCAGTCTGGAGTGATCAGTTAAGCTGTTGAGTGTCTCGTAACTGATGGGTAAGGGAAAGGAAGTGGGTCTGCTGGAGTGAACAATTAGCCCGTTCTTCGTCATGAGCGCATTGGGTCTCAGGATCGAGGGCAGTGGCAATCTTTCCGATGAGCTCAGCAGTTTGATGAGCATGAGTGTGACGAGGTTTGGGAACCTCAGAGTGACCATTATGGGCCACAGCAGTGTGGACCTTCTCAGCATGGGCTGCGGGTTCGTGATCGGATGCATCGGAGGGATCATTGTCATTGGTGTCAGGGTCATCAATATGATGGAGGGAGAGTTTCTCGTTGATCTTCTGGTTGATGGCTTTTGCATGGGTAATGTGAACTGGGCGCTTTCCATTTCCAGTTGGTTTCTTTGCCTTCACAAGCTGTAGCAGGGAGTATTACAATTAGAACACATTAAGAATAAAATAATACACACACCCCTTTGAATTTCGATTCCAGAGCCTTCACATCGCAGAATGGTCGGCCCTTACAAGTTGCCCATTGTCCATAGCGGACAGCGATACGCTTCCACCCATTCCCACCAATAGGAAGCTCTTCCTCTACCAGCCAAAGGAGCTCATCGATGTCATCATCTTTGTAGTTGCCAGCACCTGGTCTGCGACCACCATGAGATCCTTTGGCTTTGATCACCTCACTTTCATCACCAGAGTCGACTGAATCAATGTCGGAGATGTCGATCACTTTGCGCATGACCAGGGCCTTCGAGCTAGAGGGTGTAGTCTTGTGATGAGAACCACCAGCCTTAGTTGCAGGTTTGTGACCAACCGCGGAGGCTATGGTTGGCCCATGCTGAAGATCACGGTCCGAGGTGGCAGGAAGGGGGATGTAGGTGGGATTAGGGGCTGAATTTGATGGATAACTGATAAATGGTCGAGAAAAAGAAGGGAGAGTCAGAGGTAAAGCCAAAGCTGTTGACCTGATTGTCGAAATCGGCGGGAGAATGACATCACATGAAAATCCCTGTACTGACAAGAGAGATTAGTTAGACAAGGATATATCGGGATCACAACTTACCATGGAATGCGGCATGGTTTGCTCATTGGAAAGGCGACCAACACTGTCATGTATCATCGGCAGGCCCAAGGGCTGAAACGGAAGAGAAGTGCTGGCAGATGACATGGTGAGAAGCACTGGTTTTTGAGACGATGGGTAACATACCTTTTGGCCACCTCTTTGTACCCTGGTCCCTTGCACCTCACTCACATCCATGACCGCTGCAATTGGTGGGTCGCGTAACCAATTTTGCATGGAAAGTGCTCCTCTTCAGCTCAGCTGACAATGACCTGATATTTGGCACAATGGAGATGCAGGGCTAGAGGAGCTAGATGTTGGTCAACTGTTATACCAAGATGTGTCATCGAGGGATTTGGTAAAGTCTGCATTCTTGTATATTGGGTGTACCAAGATCCGGATGCAGGTGGCGCAGGGGAACAGGGCAGGGGCAGGAGGTAGGGGAACAGGGGAGGAATGAAGATCACATAGGATGGCGCGACAGCAAGGACAATGGTTGGAGAGTGGGGGACAAAGACAAGAGATGTGCTGGACATCGAGAATGTCGAGGCCACATTCCCATCAGATCCATCACGATTGGACTGCCTTTTTTGTATTCAAGGAGTTTGACAAGGGGTCTGGACCCTGCTTCCAACTTTAAGGTTTGGAGAGTTCTTGAAATGATGGGATGTGTGATTTTCGGACCTTTTCTCTGGCGGCATCTCGGCGAAGACCCTTAGCAACATGCATTTGGAGTTGGACAATAGAGCTTATCTGCAACCCAGGTCAAACCTTTTCTGAGCGACCAGGAACCAAAAAGGTTTCAATGAACCATCACACAGCCCCTAACTAAATAAGGACAGGCCAGCTTATCTATAAATGGTTCACTCCCCAGCATTAGCTCCCTCATTCTAGTAGGTTCCACCCATTTCTGCTGGGGATTCCAAGCTCCGCAATGCTTTATACGACATATGACAACACATTTTTCCCCCTGTAGCGAGCATTGACAGTGGCACCAAGTTGTGGACGAGTGGCACGATGCAGTGAATTCATTGCTAACACATTGGTATTTTCAAGCAACAATATGGCATTTTGAAGGGACAACAGCTCTTCTATCTCATCATCTGCTATAGACATGAGTAGGCTGTATAGAGTGCACAGTTGACGAAGCATTTTGTAAAGAGTTCATGAAGAATTTCAACTGAACTTCAGCCGAATTATACATCCTGATTAAGACAAGCCTAAGGGACAACTAACTTCGACCCAGGACACGCCTGGTTTGAACTGAAAAAAAGTTTGACCTGGGTTGCAGATAAGCTCTAATCAAGTTAGCATTATGTAGGGCTGCACACCGTGACCGTACAGTATGGTATAGATGGACCCGTAGTACGGTCGCCGTACCCATACCGTTGCAGCTCTTTGCAACTATGTAGACGGACGGTGGACGGGATGCTCAGTACCCATCCAATGCCGTCCAAGGTACAGCCGTCAACGGGATTAGATGGCATTGGACGGGAATCTCCGAGCAAACTTTAATTTTTTTCCTATCAACACGCCACAGACTAGATGATCGACACACAACTCGCACCGTTGCCGTTGAACACCATGCAAACCACATACTAGCCGTACCGCCGTCCCACTTTGAAATATATCTTGTTCTTTCAGATTTCCTTTAGTGTCCCTTCATTTCCTTGAGCCCTGATTTTGTTCGGTGACGATGTCAAGCCTGGGATAGTACTGACGCTAGGCTGGCCGTCGACAACTCAAGAAATGTACGCGGGGTACATTTTAATCACATTTCAATGCAATAGTGTCGATAACCATGGTTTTGTCTTTATCATCGATCTGCAAGACGCGAAACCAACACAGGGGCATCCACGGTAATTGGAAAAAAAATCAAGACAGGCTCACAGTGTCGCCGAGGAAAATTTTCATCGTGAGGTCGAGACAAGATAAAATGCTCATGGAAACAACTTGAAGCTCAGAACTGTCGTCTCAGTATGGCAGATCAGCCTGTGCAATATCTCGAGGACTACAAGACGACATCAAAACTATTCTTCGCAATCTTCCAGATTCAGTTTCGCTGAATATCAAAGCGGGACTCACAGATGCCCACCGCAAACTCAGTGATTACTACTACCAGTACGACACATCTCCCTTCTATACATGGGCTGCATGTATGTGCCTAATTGTCTGTGCAATCATTCACTTACTGAGTGAATGATAACAGTGCTTGATCCTCGGATATCATACGAGGGCATGAAGATAGATTATGCCGATGACCCGATGCTTGCTGAGCACCTCGAACAATCAAAATCAAACTTCTTCAACTACTTCCATGAAAATTATGCACATGCGGTCGTCTCTACACTGTCATCAGTGAATTCTCCGAGTCCATCCGTTCAAACCGAACCTATTGTGGGTTCCCCTCAGAAATCCTTCACGGCTCGATATCGCAGGAAAGAGAAGCCATCCGTCAATGAGCTCGAAGAATATTTCAAACTTCCTGCTGAAGATTTTGATGCGTGCAATCCAATTCACTGGTGGATGGGTCGACGAGCTCAGTTCCCAAACTTGTTTCGCCTTGCTCGTGACATTTTATGTATACCTGGTGAGTCATTCTAGCATATTTACAAAATTTTAACGCATCATCTTCACATCTAGGTTCTGCTGTTGCTGTCGAGCGGGTCTTCTCAGGTGCTCGGGACACCATTTCTCTTCGCCACGCAAGCCTTAATGCTGATATCATCCGTATTTTAATGCTTGTTAAGAAGCGCTTACATCTGGCTCGCGCAAAGGCTACTGCAGCCCTGCATTGTTGAATACGTAGATAGTCAATCCTATATGTCTATTTTTGCCTTCTTTTATTGCATCCCGTCTACCGTACATGACCGTCCAACGGCCGTATCCGTACCCGTCCCGTAGCCGTTGGAGACCTACTTACCAAACTATATGGACGGTGGACGGTTGAGCCGTACCCGTCTGATGCCCGTCGATCGTACGGCCGTACCCGTCAGACGGTACGGTGTGCAGCCCTAGCGTTACGGAAAGTCATCCATTGGTTGTGATCCCCGATCAAAAGAAGTTCAGGTACAGTTGTTGAACCTAAAACGGATTGTAAACTCAACGGCCGCATTGCCGATCCAATCAAGCGGTTGAAAGATGGGTAAGTGCTAGATCGAGGTGTTGCGCTGTAAAATAGGAGAAAGGTCACCGCTATATGATTCGGGAAGAACCAGTGGGGAAACGCATCGGAATATTCGATGAGTCGAAAGAAAGGCGAAGAAGGTGAAAGCGATCGGTGTATAATTCTTCGAGGTTCCAAATGGATCAAGAGGATACATCTCACAAGTCTCAGGGTAATCCAAGTTGGGAGCCATTCTCCTGATCCAGGAAAGCGAACAAGCCGGGAACGCGACAGCAGGTAATCGAACGACTGAACCCACTCAAACCCAAATGCTACAAACTCGCCTGATATAAGTTCGGACACTGGTTTCTCAACTCAGCTTTATCACCCTTTCCCCCAAGGTCTTACGTTAGCAAAATGATATCTGCGCCTAGCCATACGGCACAGTCAGAGCGCCCTGAACGCAGCCGTAATGCAAAAGCTCAGGCAAGACATCGTGCAAAACGAAAGGCTTACATCGAACAGGTACGTCCCTTGGCGACAGTGGAAGCGCCGCCCACCTAAATTTTGTTGTGTGGGGTCCTATAGCTGGAACAAACGGTGACAAAGCTTCAGACATCCCTTAACCTCACACCTGAAGAAGTTGCTGCGCTACCTCCTCCGCTCCTCAGAATTCGCGAACTCGAGCAGGAAAGTGCCAAGCTAGAAAAGGAGAACGAAGAATTACGACGAATGCTTTCCGTTTCCGACCTTGGCAACCGAGGACTGCCTATGGATATGTCCCGTCGAAGTTCTCCCTCTGCTTTTTCAGACGCAAGACTATGTGACCGCGACTTCAAGCGGAGGAAGATGGGTGGGGGTGTCGAAGGGTTGTACGTGGTATATTCTGGGCCTTTTTCTGTTATGTATGCTATGACCTAACAGCTCTCGGTCTCACAGAATGGTCATGATACCGCACAGCAGAGCGGAGATTCCATATCCCGGCCACCGCCTCTGATGATTCCTCAGTCGGTATCACACAATTACTCGCAGATTTCATCAAGTGCCTCTCACCACAGCGTCAACGGGTCTTCGATGTATAACCTACATGCACCTGCATTTCAGATGCCTGACACCCCATCTGGCTCAAGTGCGACTTCCAGCCCACCGTTTTCGGCGGGTGTTTTTCCTCTCAACCTAAAGCCATTCAGTGGCTGTACGAATGACCTGGATCCTAGTGACATTATGTGCTTTGTCCTTTGTAGCCTACTCAGATGCAAGGACCGTTGCACTCATCGGTAAATCATCGATCTTTGATATCACAAAACCCAGTCATATCACATTATACACAACGTGCACATCATCAATATGCCGGAGGTGTAAAAGTAGAGGATGATCATTACGCTGTGAGCCGCTTACTGTTTCCCCAGCGTCAGCGCTGACGAGTTTGGCTTCCTTCAACAAGAACTTGCGCCACCAGCAATCGCACGATGATGGACACTACCCATTGCATACCTCATACAATAATGGATCAGCCAGTGGGATGGATTGGCATGCATACTCCGAACGCGCTCACATCCATCGCTAGAGTCAGGGTTCATCACCCCCTAATTCACTTAAAGAGAATAATACCCTATATTTCTTCTTCGTAGTCCCTGATTGTTATTCTGCTGTCGGTTGCTGTGGCTGTGGTCTCGCTTCAAGTTTTGACTTGTCATAGAGTGCAATTGCATTGAATCGTATCCTGTAGCCCTTGTTATATCACTTTTGAGGTCGGTGAGAAGCCTATTTGATCGTGGGTCGAGAAGATCATTCTTCTAGATCGACAGATCTTGATGGGCCTGTCATTGTTCACCAACACACGCATTCCACCTGTGAGCAGTGGCCCAGGGCTGGTGGGTTGTCCCTCGTTGTTTTGGGTGGTGCTGGTGGGTCATCCTACCCTATTGTCCCGTGGTCCCAGGGTCCCACCATGAGCAGTCTGTTCGTAGGGGTGGTGGTGCGGTCGTTGTGGTTGGGGTCTTGCTTTAGCAGTCCTGGTCATCGGTCCTGATTCGTCGGTCCGTTTCACCAACATTCCACCCGATGACGATGTGGGATGATGAGTGGGCAAAAACATAAGATCATGATTAACCGATAGATATATAGGATACGTACATTGATAAAGCGCACCACGCGCCGACCTAAGCCCTTGTCAAGCGATCTCCTACTACCCTTCTGTGCTGTATTTGTTGATGAAGCCGGCTGTCGTGGGTGGCGATAGACGTCGACAGTATGTCAGTACTGGAACTGGGCAGATGCGTTGATTCTTCCTTTCTTGTTGGGTCGAATGGTGAGCTACTGGTTGAGTTTTTTCGTTCCCTTTTGTTTGCTCCTCTGCCAAATAAGTACACAAAAATGAGTCGAAAATGAGTTTGAAAATGAGCCGAAAATGGCCCAAGAATGGCTACCGTGAACTTGTAAACCCCATTGCTCAATTGTGAAAAGCTTGAAAATATGCTAACAGTGAGGTAGTACCTTGCTAGAAGAGCCAGTTATGTGCTGTTTCGTCATCGGACACTTTATTTGTATGTATTTGACTTAGTCATGGCTCGAATGGCTCGAATGGCTCGAATGCTCGATTCGAGCCAAACATTCATCAACATAGCAATCAACCAACATGTCAGACACCTCTCTAAAGCGTGTTCTCCCGGCCGACATGCACGATGCAACACAACCCGAAAAACGGGTTAGGGTCAGTCATTACGTGCTCCTATCAGACATACCTGACATTTCTATTCTAGCCCAGAAAGGTGCAAGCTTGAACACCTGACCATTCAATTTTTGCATGTATTAACCATTCTTGTTAGGACTGTCCACATACATGCAACAACTTAAATCTCTGTCAGGAGCATGTTGAAATTAAACCCTGAGATACATGTTGCATACATGAGGCAATACATGCAGCATACACATGTTACTGTGCTTACTGCGCATACATGTGGTAAACACATTCCCAAGTCATGTGACATCCTTATTATTATGTATATAAGGAGAACCTGTACCGTAGTAGGAATACAGTGTTCTTACCTCTGCCAACCCTAGCTGTAAGTCTAACTAAACCCCAGGTAGGTTGTAAGGAACGTGTTGTCTCTTCCCCTGTGCAGCATATATAGTCTGCTCCAACAGGTTATGGGCCCTGCTGGGCACGTCGCAAACGCGCCTTAATTGGCTGCGAACAACGTTGACTTCATCGTCTCCAAATTATAACCTTGCACTCTTCGTGAGCTGCATCACGCTCCCTGCGAGCTGCATCACGCTCCCTGCGAGCTGCATCACGCTCCCTGCGAGCTGCATCACGCTCCCTGCGAGCTGCATCACGCTCCCTGCGAGCTGCATCATGCTCCCTGCGAGCTGCATCACGCTCCCTGTGAGCTGCACTTAAAATCTAGGTTGACTAGGGTTAACCACTCTGAAGGAGTGTTTTTTCCTGAGATTGTGAAACATGTTTTCTTGGATAAAAGACTGATTGAGCGCTTTTAACAGCTGCCACCACAAAATCATGTCTTCAACCCTTGAAAAACTCATACAAACTTTCGATGGCTCAAATTACATTCAATGGGCTGACTCCATGAAGGCGTGGCTCAGGTCTCAGGGCCTCTGGCAGATAACTAGCGGGGCAGAAATCAAACCGCCTCTGGCACCTCCTTTGACAGCAACAAACGCTACTCATGTAGCAGATGCTACTGCCAAGCTCCAGACCTGGAGCAACAAAAATGACCAGGCTATTGGTAGCCTAGTGCTCTGCCTGGCCCCCTCCATTTGGCAGCATGCCAACACCAAGGACACTGCTGAGGAGGTGTGGGACCTCATTCGCACCGATTATGGTGTTGATGGCCCCTCCCAAGTCTTTGCAGACTTTAGGTCTGCAATAACAATCAAAATTCCGGCTGCGAATCCTGCACCAGAGATTGCTAAGATGGCTGACAAGTTCGAGCGCCTCATGGCTGCCAATGTCACCATCCCCGAACTAGTGCAGGCAATGATCCTACTTGCTGCAATGCCGCGCGAGTACAATTCTTTATCCGCCACGGTCCTTAACACAACCACCATTAGTGCCTTGACGTTTAAACATGTCAAGGACTCCATTGTCGCTGAAGCCTCTGCAGTAGCAGAGAGTCCGAGAGTCTTTTCTCACATTTGTATACAGTTTATAACTTGAACAGTGACTCTGAGTCAGATGCCGGTGTCCATTGTCTCAACCCATCATTGTACCACCACCTCTTGATTTCAGTTCCAATGACCACCAATTCAGTGCAGATACTTTGAAGCTCTCCTAATCAGGCAGAGCCTGACTGAGACTCGAATTTGTGGCTTCATATGAAATTTCGAAATCTCACCCTTCTTCTCCACTTACTCACTACTATCAATCAGGAAAACGCCATACTCCCTGCCACAGATGCTCCTCCTATCCAGAATCTACTGGTCCGCAGAAAGGTTGATGCAGTGACAACTATTCTAGTGCATAATGAAGAAGTCCTTGCTGCTACAGCATATGCTTCCAGTGGAAGTCTTGTAGTGGCCAGTGTGATGCCCACAGAAGAAGCTCACTCTGAAGAGGATGATTATTTTGTCACTACTACTTACACCAATCAAACACTGAATATTGCTGCTGTCACCAATCCAGAGCGCAGTGACTCTGCAAAGGGCATCAGATTGGCTTCAGGCAAAGATTTGTGGTCTCACTTTGATCAAGATAATTGTTGGAAATTGATGAGAAAGTGAGCTTCTACCGGTAGCTGGCATCACTTCCTCATTGCTTATCATGTATCCGGGGTCAGACAATCTACACTGGCAGACCATACAGAATCTGTATGTTCCTATCTCAATACATACGAGATTTCCGAGCCTTCTGTGCAACCTACTGAATCCAGGCGCTTTTCCTGCTTTCTCATTGTGCAGTGTTGGAAGAGAATGAAATGACAGATTTTCCATTGGTCATTGCTTGGGCTTCTTCACATGCTAGACGAAGCAACCGACTCCTTGACAAAGTCAATCCAGAAGCATGAGTGGACCAAACCTGTTCGTGACCCAAGACTGGCTCAATATCTCGACCCAATGGATGATTTGAGAATGAAAGTTTTGGTGAAGTACTCCCAGAACAAGGAGGACATGGCTGATAAATATTTAGAGGTGCTATGCTCCAAGGAGCGATTAGCCTCATTCGAGATATACTGCAAGGACACTGCAACAACATTCCACAGCTTCCTCTTGGCCATCCTGTTTGGCTATGCAAGTGCCCTCCTGAGGTTGGAGCTAGTTGTTTGGGCCATGACACTTGTTCTAGTTGTCAACAACAAATCCATGGCAGCTGGAAATGTCTAGATTGCATTGATGATGGTTTACTGCAATGCAGAGGCTGTTTGCTTGCTGCCCATGCTTCACACCCTCTACATCGGATTGAGGTAAATATAGTTATTACCATTATCGATTTTTCAATACCAGTAAAACCTAGCAATGGAATGGATTCTATTTTTGCAGGTCTTCTCTTTGTGAAGCAGGATTTCGCATCCAACTGGGGCATGATGGTGCCAAATGCATTTCACCAATATCTGGGACTCCTGCATTCACTGTAACAGACCTGTCTGGTGTTCATTGTGTTGCAGTGGACTTCTGTGACTGCTGCCAAAATGGAATTGTCCCCTATCATATACAGCTTTTGCGAGCAGGGTGGTTTCCAGCAACATTTAATCAGCCCCAAAATGCCTTTACATTTTGCTGTCTTAATTTCTACCATGAGTTGACTCTACAAGCCAAAGTAAATGCATATGATTTTTGTCACACAGTCCTTCACCTCACAGATAGTCTTGAGCTTGATCAAACCCCTGTTGGTTTCAATTTTTGTAATGATGATTATGCCATGCTTATTGTAAGTTCCCTTTTAGGATCACCTATCTGAGTTCCGACAGGTTGTTCACATATGGCACCATCTTCTAATGCTCAAATGATCAGGCCATGGACATTGTTCTGCAGGTGCCCAGGTGACTTCACATGGTGAACTGGCTATCAAATGTCCTGCCTGCCCCCATCCTGGATGGAACCTACCTGATAATTGGAATGTCACAGATCCAAAGCAGTAAGCTCTACTCTCAATGGTGATTCAGCACTAATATATGACTTGTAGATATTTGTATACACAATTTCTGGCAGTTGATGGAAACTTTAAACTGTGGTAAAAGGAGCATGGAATAAATGATCCAGAACCTCCTGGGTGGGGATATTTTGTTGAGGAAGAAGCCTATCAAGCATTTATCAAAAACTTCATTGACCAGCCAGAGGTATGTTGTATTTAATACCAGTTTTATAGTGGATCTAATATTTTCCAAGGTTAACACATGTCAGTCAGAGCATGATGCATTGGTGCATGCAGCTGTTTGTTTAACACCAGGATATAAGGTTACTGGTGTTATACTTGTTATTTGTCCCCACCATGGTCTTATTCAAAGAAATGGAGTTGGCGATCTGCAAAAAGGAGAATGGTACAGTGCACTATAATTATTATTTGCTGAATGGATGCTGATTGTCCAATAGATTCTGCAATATTGACTATATAATCTTATTGTCAATCAAGGGAGAAGCCATTTCCTGCATTGTTTTGACTTATGGTACTGGATGCCAATACTCCAAAAAATTTAAGGAGCAGATGGCCAAGTTTCCACCAGAGCTGCAGCTGAGTAAAGGAACTGTTATTGAGTTTGGAATCCCTAGTTGGCATATCAATGCTCATGGTCCCAATTGTCAGGCGGATTTTGGACTTGGCTTTCGGGATGGAGTTGGGTGTACTTGTGGTGAAGAAGTTGGGAGTACATGGGCTAGGACGAATCCCTTGGATCCAAGCACATGGGAGATGGGTCCAGGTGCTCATCATGAGACTTTAAATGATCAATGGGGTGGTTTGAATTTTCAAAGAATACTTGTTTTCTGTAAGTTTTTATTTTCTATTTTTCCCCCTTTCAATAAGCTATTACATATTTATAATAGGTCAAGAATTTTTATGCCACTTAAAACAGGCAGTTGGAATGCATGCAAAGCACCAGCAGCTGTTTGATCAATTTTCAGCAACTTTCCAACCAGCTACAATTACTGCCTGGCAAACAATGATCAATGTTTGGAAGGAAGACCATTCAAAACCAAATCCATATTTGGAACCAGGATGATGTAAGTAGAAATTCCTCTTCTTGCAATGAGGTTTTTAATGTCATTTCAGCAAGCACTACTGTACAAGATGTGCAGCTTGAACTTGCAAAAGAAGAATCAACTTCAGCTGCTCTGGGAGAAGTTGCAACTCATAAGACAAGTTTAACAACTTTTCTTACCACTGGACTAGAACTTGAAGAATGGCAGTATGTAATTGTAATTTGTTTTGGTAATATCTTCTCTAACTTGTTTGAGTCAAGGCACATCATCACATATGACATTAAAGTTTTGAAAAAGTACAAGACACAAACCCAGCTGGCAGATTTAGAAGAAAAGCACCACATTCTTATGATGCATATCAATGTTTGGCGAGAGGTCCAGTTGGCCTATCTTCCTTCAACTGGTTCCCTTGTTTCAGTGATTTATACCAATCTTTTATCAGAGATACAATCAAGCAAAGAATCACCCACAGCTGAGGCCACACCATTATTCCTTCCCTCATCACTTCTACCAAATCAACAACCTTCTCTGGCTTTTGCTAAATGTCTATCATGTGAAGTCCACTTGCATATTGCACAAGCTGATGATGCTTTAGCCAATATACGGCATTATCTGCATGTTATCTCAGGCTTCTGGCAATTTAAAAAAGTCAACATCAGTGGAACTGGAAATTGCCCAAATACTTGGATGTGCACTTTGTTCCATTGGTTCAACTATCGTATAAAACTTTCAATGCTGTGTTACTCTGCTGCACATACTTGCTTGCTTGCAGCTGATCCAATGGGTGAATGGAACACCAGACTAAAAGAGCTTAAGGAGTCTGATGTTTGTGGACCAGGGAGGATGGATTTGTCTATGGAGATGTTTGATGCACTGGACATGAGAAAAGGCCACTCTGACATCTCATGGATTTGGCTGGTGCCAAGGCCAGCAACAGAGACTGAAGTGGATGCCTCAGAGCAGATTTTGGATGAAGGAATGCGTGTAGAATGGTCTAAATCTCAGGCAAGAAAGATGCGATGGGAGGAGGAGGTTGAGTTACTCAAAGAGGAAATGTCCCAGACGATTGTATATTATGAGTGGAAGGCATCCTGGTGGCTTCAGCTTGAGCCTGGTCTTCTCACAGCCGAAAATGCCAATATCCATGGAGTTACTGCATATGCACAAAAGCAAGCATTTTTTTGCAAAGCTTTGGCTGAGAGCTTTGCAAAGGCATGGCTGCTTTATATGCAAGCCAACAAGATGGAAACAGAATGGGGTCACCGGTATAGCCATTTGATCACTAACAAAAATTCTAATGCAATAGATCCCTTGAAATCCAAGACTATGGATAATCCAGAAAGTAATGGATCAAGCAATCAGGAGAAGGATGAAGAGGAGGAGAATGAGATGGAGGATGAAGAAGTTGAAAAGGATGAAGAAGTTGAAAAGGATGAAAGTTATGATCCATTTGAATTAGATGACTGATGTTCAGTAAACAAAATTAGCAATAGGCCCCAGTACCATTTACAATGATTAGCAATGGGCCCCTGCACTATTTACAATGATTAACAATATATTATAATGGGCCCCAGCATCATTAACAATGTATTACAACAGACACCAGTACCATTTACAATGATTAACAATGGGCCTTAGCACTATTTACAATGATTAACAATATATTACAATGGGCCCCAGTACCATTTACAGCAATTAACAATGTATTACAATGGATGCCAGTACCATTTACAATGATTAACAATGTATTACAATGGATACCAGTACCATTTACAATGATTAACAATGGGCCCCAGTACTATTTACAACAATTAACAATGTATTACAATGGATGCCAGTACCATTTACAATGATTAACAATGGGCCCCAGTACCATTTACAACAATTAACAATGTATTACAATGGGTGCCAGTATACCATTTGCAATGATTAACAATGTATATTACAATGGATGCCAGTACCATTTACAATGATTAACAATGTGTTACAATGGATGCCAGTACCATTTACAATGATTAACAACATATTACAATGGGCCCCAATAACATTAACAATGTATTACAGTTGGTTGTGGTACCATCTACAATCATTAACAATCATTAACAATCATTAACAATAACATCTACTACATCTATCGGATATCTATTACAATGTCATTGTAATAAAACCATTGGTACTGTGCACAATGGCCTATCAACTAACACTGATAGATTGTTAACAATAATACCAGCCACAACTCCATACTCAACAAGAATGATGCATGATCAGGAGTATATATATGGAAATGCTGGGGTGCTGACTGTAATATTTATGGCAGATCAGAGAAATGGGAGATCTCAATCTGGTGGAACTAGGATGCATTATTTGTCTCCTAGGGAAATATGGTCAGATGTAGTAGGTGATGTCATATAGAATATACTGGATGGTACCGCCAGGCTGGGGTGACCTGCGGCCAGCAAAAGAAGTGTCATGACCAGGAAATATTGTAAATCAGCCAGAGAAATGGAAATACACAGGTTTTCCCATTGATGTGGCATCAGCCAAAGATCTCGGCAGCAGTTCACATCACAATCATCAAACTACACCAAACAACAAGACTAGAAAAAAGATCAGGGGTACTTCTTGTACAGTACAAGGGTAAACAAATAGTATTGAGTATGAAGTGCGATAATTTACTGACTTGCATAGTACTTCATGCACATCACATAGGCACTGTTGGAATATGACAAGACAGTGGGATAAATTATTATTTGTTCTGTATTTTTACAACATCACATACATTGACACATGGTACTGTGAGAGGTTGGGGGTATTTCCTGTCCATTGCTCCATCACAGGAATGGTCTTGCATGAACAGTGGGATAAATTATTATTTGTTCTGTATTTCTACCACATCACATACATTGAGACACAGTACTGTTGGAATATGACAAGAGGTTGGGGTATTTCCTGTGCAGTGCTCCAGCACAGGAATGGTCATGCATGAACAGTGGGATAAATTATTATTTGTTTTGTATTTCTACAACATCATGAACATTAATACATGGTACTGTTAGAATATGACAAGAGGTTGGGGTATTTCCTGTACAGTATGTCAGCTGGGGAATGGTCATGCATGGACAGTAGGATAAATCATTATTTGTTTCATATTTTTACAACATCACATTCATTGAGACATGGTACTGTTGGAATATGACAAGAAGTTGGGGTATTTCCTGTGCAGTACTTCAGCATGGGAATGGTCATGTATGAACAGTGGGGTAAATTATTATTTGTTCAGTATTTCTACAACATCACATACATTGAGACATGGTACTGTTGGAATATGACAAGAGGTTGGGGTATTTCCTGTGCAGTACTTCAGCATGGGAATGGCCTTGCATGAACAGTGGGATTATTATTATTTGTTTCATATTTCTACAACATCACATACATTGAGGTTATATCATTATGTAATCATGTCCTCTGCATAGTTCAGCTGGCTGTACCCTGTTCTCATGTATGCTGTAACCATGTTTGTGTGTGTGTGTGTCCACAGTTGGAACAGCATAGCTTCTGTCACCTGCCCCAATCAAGACCCCCAACTTGTGGAATTGAGTAGGGCCCTTTGGGCATTGGGATGCCCCCCCCCTTGTTGAATTCTTATTTTTTATTAAATTTTATTCACATAGTTTTTTTTCTCTGGTTGTTTTTCTGCTGGGTGATGAGGACATCACTATTTTGGATGTGGGTGGATGGAGTGGTCAGGGATGCCCACTCCATGTGGTCATGTGATCTCATAGATAGAACCATAGCCACTCACATGTATCTAGTTCATCTCTTGCCATCCCACCACATTGCCAGGCTTTAGCCAGAGAGATGCTCAGCACATCTCCAGTGTGAGCTCTGGTGTTGGCACTGGTGTGAGTGAGTCTCAGTGTCAGTGGGAGGTGGAATGGAAGTGTGAAGTGTCATGTCGGCATTGGTGTAAGGACCAGTGCCAGTGTAAGTTTCTGGTGCTGGTCTCAGTAATGTTGGCACCGGTGTGAGTACTGGTGCCAGTGTTGGTGTTGTTGTAAAGTGTTGTTAGTCTGTGGGGCAGAGTTACATTCAATGAATAGACAAATGGGTTGTTGATAAGGTCCTCATTAGCACAAAAGATTCCTCCATTCTTGCAGATCCAACCACCCTAATCCAATCCAAAAATCCAGTTCTACCCATAGCCCACCCAGGAACCTGCCCTTGTTACATCAGAGCAAGTGAGATTGTAGGACCCCAAGACATATTGGGACACTCACTCAGAAGAGGACAGACCCAAATATGTGGCCTTGACCAAAGTTATTAGATCAGTCATAGAAAGATCTTTGAGAGCCCAGGATCTAGCTTTGGCCACCAAGAAACAACCTCAGGAGGTTGAGGATAAACTCAAACATGACTCAGAATGGGGACCAAAGACCACTGCACTTCCAGAAGACCCTTATGAAGGAGACATTGCGACCTAGTTTCACTAGGTCCTGACATACTGACATTGTATTTGCCACAACTAAAGGAAGTGCTATGCAAGAACAGTGCAGCTTTCAGGGTCAATGGTTGACTAGGAAGAGTTGAAGAGCAAGTGGATATTCCCTTGCAGCTAGGAGTTCAACTGATATCCCTGCCCATGTATGGAGCCTCGCCAGCCAAGAGGGAGGTTATTGACAAGCAAGTGAATGCCTGGTTTGAACCAAACATGATTGAGACTTCAATCAGTCCCTGGGGGTTCCCATGTGGAGTAATGTATTGCAACAGGAAACCTTGTCTAGTAATGGACTACCAAAAGCTAAATGCACATACAATACCAAATGAGTTCCCTATACCCAGACAGTCTGAAATAATACAAGTGCTGTCAGGTGCTCAGGTCTTATCTTCCTTTGATGCCTTAGCTGGATTAATGTAACTTGAGAAGGCTGAAGGCGACAAGGAGAAGACCTCCTTTCGGTGTCATCTGGGGCTGTGGCAGTTCAAATGAATGCCTTTTGGGCATCATAACAGTCCATCTATCTTCCAACAACTAATGCAAGAAGTGTTATCACCTTACTTGTGGCTCTTTGCCCTGGTATACATCAATGACATAGTTGTATACTCCAGGAACTGGGACGAGCACCTGACACATATTGACCAAGTTCTGTCTTCAATCACCAAAGGTGGCATTACCTTATCGCCACCAAAGTGCCACTTTATCAGCTACTCTTCGATTCTGCTGCTCAGCCAGAAGGTGTCTAGATTAGGGCTTTCCACACATAAAGAGAAGGTTTGCACAGTGATTGAATTAGATAGGCCCCATAGCCCAGTGGACCTGCAAAAGTTCCTCAGCATGGTAGCCTACTTCTCTCAATATATCCTGTTCTATTCATTCATAGCTGCACCACTCTTTGTGTTACTTAAGAGGGGTGCTAAATGGACCTGGAGAACAGAACATGAAATAGTGTTTAGACAAGCCAAGGAAGCTAGCTGCTGCTCCAGTACTGGGACATCCACAGGGTGGCAAGCCATACAAGGTCTTGACACCTCTGATTATGCAATAGGGACCCACTTGCAGCAAGTCCAACCTATCCTGGTGAAGGACCTGCATGGAACACCAGTCCATGAGAAACTCAGGAAAGCTCATGAAGGTGGATCACCTGTTCCCCACCTGTTTGCAAACATGGGCAGAGAACTTCAAAGACACTCAGGTGCATGTTGAATGAGCCACACCCTCAAGCCAGCTGAGTGTAACTACAGCGCTACAAAACGAGAAGCATTGGGCACTAAAGAAGCACTGGTCAAGTTCCAGTTGCTTATCAAAGGAGAAATGGTAATCCTCATAACTGACCACTCAGCGCTGCAATGGGTGAGAGTCTATGAGAATACAAACTGAAGGCTGGCAGCCTGGGGGGCCGTGTTTGCTGCATACCCAGGGTTACAAATCATGCACCAAGTGGGGAGAGTGCACTCCAATGTAGACCTGCTATCTAGACTACCCACGGTGCCTCTTCATATCTCCCCTCTAGCAGATGATATCCCTACCATACAAACAAGTTTGTTGGATAGCCAAGCCATGCAGTCATTAGTAGTGCTTGCAGGTCCGGTCACGCAGACTGAAAAATAACTGAGACTGAACCGAACCATAACCAATGTAACTGGACCTGTTGTCATGGTCCTGTTGGTTACAGTACCAGTTCGGTCTGCAGTTCACTGATCTCGAGACAAACAGCAAAACTGTTCAAGACCAGTTAAAACCGGTCTCGAACCGAACCCTTAGTCCTAAGTGTATGTAGTTGTAAATTTATCTATTGAACTTGTATATACATAAAAAGTGGGGCACACCCGAGGGGAAGCATGGAAATGCGAGCCATTGAAATATTACAGACTATTTGTATGTATTTGCATGGTCACGCACTTTCATTTACGCGTTTTTGACGCATTTACATGTTTTGTTTATATGTTTATACTTATTTGTACTGCATTGCCACAACCCCGCAATGCACTCACGCAGGCTCCAATCCAGCCGCAGTTACGGGGTAGGGAGAAATTGTTGAGTGGTACGCAGTTGATGATCAGAATACTGTACTATGTTTAGACCAACCGGCAACTCCCACAATTCAAACTCCTAACTCTTAATTTCTCCAACCCCTTCACAGCGGCTGGCATTTTACAACTATAAACAACTCAGCCACCCAGAGACATACTTCCGCATTTGGATGGTATTATTGTTGAATTATGTAAACACGGAAATGACCAAATACAGAAATTTTACGGTCAGGACCAGTGTGTGGCTGACTTGTTTATAGTTGTAAAACGCCAGCCGCTATGGAGAGTTGGAAAAAATAAGAGTAGGGAGTTTGAAAATTGTACCTGATTACGTGTTCATCTCAGATCTGAATTCTCGAATTCTAGTGCTCTTATTTTTCAACCTCGGAATAGTGGCTGGGCAGGAGACTGACACTCACGACTTTCTCGGCGGAACAGGGTCCAAACGATGAAAGACATTGTTTGGGCCCAGGTAAGTTTATCATTTTGTCTTTTACATATCTAACTACCATTTTTGTTTATTTTTAGGTACTATATTTATATTTATGACTGACTATGATGGCGCTGTCTACTGCCACGAGCCTTTGCTCGTGGGGTGGATAATGGAGCGACGACGAACTGGGAACGACGACGACGGGACGACAATGAACGGGGGATAAACAGGGGACAACGACGACGATGAATGACGAGTAGGGGACAATGACGACGATGAATGACGAGTAGGGGACACGACGAATGGCGAGCAGAGGACTTCGACGATGAACGACGACAATTGGGGATGACGACGAGTATAAACGGGGACCATGAGACGGTGACAAAGCAATACCCACCCCTCCCTCGCTCGAAACGCGAGACAGAGGGGTCATTTTCTACTGATGAGTCATCCCCAGCACCGCCGTCCAGCCTCGCGAGCCACTGCTCGTGGGTGGACTTGTTTCCTTGTCTTTTAATTTTGTTCTTTTTTCTGTATGTATCTTAGTTAAAAATAGTTGGTATATAATTTGTAGGACTGGTCGAAACCGGTTGAGAACTGCAGACGGACTGCTCAGAACCAGTTCTGAGTGGTTCAGTCTGCGGTTACATAGAATTTTAAATATTATAGGACCGGTTCGGTCCTCGGTTCAAGCCCACAAGGGCAAAAAACTGGGACCGGACCGGACTTTCAAGCACTAGTCATTAGAGGAGACCTGGGACAAGAAGCCTGCGGAAAGGGCAGCTTTCTGTGTCTGGTGGTGGGAGGACATAATCAAAAAAGAGCGCTTTAAAGGTCTGTATGTGTGGCTCCCAAGCTCTGTACTTTACACTCCCTGTCCGATTGGACTCTACTTGGACACTTGGACTCAGAGTACTGTGTGAGTACTGTCTGAGCTGTCTGAGTACTGTCTGAGTGGAGTCCATTCAGACTACACTCAAAGTGTTTCAATTATGAAATCATACAAATTTGAAACACTGTCCAAGTGCAGTCCGAGTACTGTACTCTGCTGGACTTGGTGAAATTTCGCCAAGGCCCACAAAATAATGTGTGCAGAGCAAGAATTGAACCCACAACCTCCGCACTACAGGTAACATGACTGCTGAGCATGCACACTCTACCACTTGAGCCAAATGGTCATTATTAATGTTGACACCTTATGTCTATTTATTACTATTATAGTCAAACTTGGTATGTGCTTCAAATTCACTCATTTTTTTTGTTAATTCATTGAGTAAACTATTAAATTACCCCCCTCATGAGGAGGGGGCATTATAATTACTGCTGCATAAATAAATAAAATACAAAAAAAAACCCTCTGGGAGGGGGGCTGTAACTACTAATTTTAAATGTCAAACCCCTTGCAAACATGAGGGGTGTCTGGTCATCATTCCATGCACCCCATACCCTGCAAGCAGCTGCTCGCAGCAGTAGGGGGTGTGCTCAAGTGTGGCGTCTCTCCCTTGTCCCCACCATCCCCATTTCCTGTTGTTCACATGCACTCACACCCCATATCCACCCCATGAGCAGTCACTCACAATGGTGGTGCAGGGTGGTGGGCATCATTGGTGTTCATTGGCATCCTCTCAGCCCCCTCTTCCCCTGTCTCCCTCCTGTGCCCAGAACACTCACATAGCACCCATTTCCACCCCATGAGAAAGTGGTCATGGCAGTGGTTGGGGGTGCTTTGTGGGGTGGGTGTTGTTGTCTCCCCTCCCCACTCTCATCATGGCTCTCTCTCCCCTCATCTTCCCTCCCCCTCATCTCTTCACCCTCACCTGTCCACCCTGCAAGCAGGTGCTCACAGTGGTGGTGTGTGGGGTATCCCCCTGTCCCCCTGTCATTCCATTGTCATCTTATTTCCCCCCCTCCTCATCTCATTTACCCCTCCTCCTCATCTTGTTCCCCCCCTCCTCTTCTTGTCCCCCTCCTCATTGTTGTCACAGTCACAGTCTCCTCCTCCTCATCCCATTCTCATTGCCATCTTCCTGCCACTTGCACCATGTATCCACCCTGTGAGCAGTTGCTTGCAGTGGCCTGTAATTTAGCCTCCTCCACAGATCCTAGCCAGTCCGTGTGGACTCCACATGAACTATGCATGGACTCCATGCGGAATCTGACCATGCATTCCCAAAAAGGAAGGTAGAGTGTGTTTCCACTCAGACTTCCCAGGCAGGCCATGTGGAGTCCATGTGGAGTCTGTACAGTCTGTGCAGAGTCCATGGAGTCCACACTAGTCTGTGCAGACTTCAGGCCAAATTGAAGTTACAAAGTAGTAGTAGTAGTAGTAGTATTTATAATTCACTTGTACTAACATTAAAACCAACTTTATTATACAAGTATACTACTTTGCAAGTATAATACAGTTAAACATAATAAATAAAAATCCATGTTTGCAGGGCTCAATCATATTAATTAAAATTAAAACTAATTGTCCACTCCCATGCAAAATGTGGGGGAGGGGTTATGGTGCAGTGCAGTTGTGCTGTTGGGGTATCCCTTCTCCCCTCGTCTCATCCCCTGTCCCCTCATGCACGGTTGAGTCATAAATAAACCTTATATTGATTTCTAATAAATCTCCTGTGGCTCAAGTGGTTAAGCACACTTGTTTGGTTTGTCATGTGATTCCTTATGGTGAGGTCTTGAGTTCAATTCCTGCAGTATGCAAATTTATTTTATGGGTACTTTATGAAATTAACCAAGTCCAAAGTCCTTTGAGTTCATATCTAATTGACTTATCATTTGGTTGAAATGCATTCCACTCGGACTCCAGTTGGACTCCAGTGGGGGATTGAACTCTACATGACTGAGTGTAGTTTAGTGTTGCCACTGGCTCAGCTGAGGATTTTCAATAATATGGCTATAGCATACCAGATAAAATTTCTAAATTCACTAGGATATTTGAGCATATGGATGGGCCCATAGGCCGAGGGGTCTTCTGCCAACATTATCTGATTGGATCCCCCATTCCTGACATATTTACTTGCTTTGATTTCAAGCAAGCCGAATTTTGTTCATTAAATAACTCAGGGACATTTGATTGATTCAACTAATGTTGGCAGACAAACCCTCGGTGTATGGGCCCATCCATGTGCTCAAATAACCTGGTGAATTTAGAAAATTTATGTGGTATACTATAGCCATTTTATTGAAAAACCTTGGCTGAGCCAGTGACAACACTAGTGTAGTTCAATTGGACTCCACTCAGACTCCACTTGGACTCCAGTCAGTCTGGTCAGAGTCCACTAGGACAGGTGGGGGACTGTAGAGTACTGGCGACAACCTGAAGGATGTGAAGATGGAACAGGCCAAGTATGCAGGTTGGTCAAGCCACTGTATGGTTTAAAACAGGCAGGACATGAGTGGAATAATGAACTTGGTGATAAACTCAAGGTCCATGATTACCAACACCTATTTTCTGATCCATGCAACTTATCTTCGACAGGTTGAAGGTGAACTTGGAATTTTGATGGTCTGGGTGGACGACTCATTACTCTTTGCTTCATCTGATGAAACAATGGATCATATGAAGGATACTCTCCACTCAGAATGGGAAGTCACCAACCTTGGAGAACCAAGCAAAATTTTTGGCATCAAAGTTATGCATTCCAATGATAGATACTATCACAATTTCTCAAGAGAAGTATATTGAGAATATTCTGCAGAAGGAAGGGATGGTCAATGCAAATCCTGTTGGTATGCCAATGGATCCACACATCAAATTTGAACCTAATCAGGATGAAAATGAACTTAATCACAGCAATTCTTTTGCTAGATTGCTGGGGAGTTTACAATTCATCACAAACTCTACTAGACCAGATATCAGCTACACAGTGAACAGACTGGCCGCCTACACCACTAACCCAGGTTTACAACACCACGGTGCTATTATAAGGGCAACCTCAGCCTCTAGCAAAGGGAAATCCAAAGTTAAAATTATAGTACAGGGATTGGAGGCACACCTAGCAAAGGGAAATCTGAAGAGAAAACTCTAAGGACCCCTTTGCCATGCCCAGTATATGTGAAAACTGCAAAAATCAAATAATAGTCTAAAAACAGCAAAGGCAGAGATAGGCAGATCAAGGCCACTGAATGACATCATACCAAGTGGTAGATGTTGGAAGGGGTGCTCCACCTCTAAATATAAAACTGACAACATGTACAGATGTGATAGAAGGGGGGGATTAGTAATAAAATAAGGAAAAATCATAGAAAATGAAGAATTTGAGGAAATGAAGTGAGGAAAAGTATAGGATGAATGTAAAAAATAGGATAAACACATGAGGCATCCCCTAGTCCCCTTACAGCTAGCTATCAAGTGGATACTCAGGTACCTAGTGGGTACAAAAACTCTTGGGATCACTTACAGAAAATCTCAGGATGGGACTGAAGCCAATAACCTCTTCCATGGATATGCAGATGCTGCATATGCATACACCAATGACCTCAAATCCACAACAGGTTATGTTTTCCTAGCTGGAGGGGGAGCCATTACATGGAAATCCAAGAAACAAACCATGATTGCACTTTTCTCAACTGAAGCAGAATATGTGGCATTATCAGAAGCTGGATGCGAGGCAACATGGCTGAGAAACCTATATGGAGAACTCAGATATCCCCAAAAGGAACTGACCATGATTAAAGGTGACAATGATGGATCTGTGGTTTTGATGCATAATCCCCAATTCCATCAATGATCCAAGCACATCGCTATTCACCATCACTGGGTCTGAGATCTTGTAACTGACAATGTAGTGGACATTCAAAACTGTCATGACCCTGAACAGACAGCAGACGTCTTGAACAAGGCTTTACCAAAGCCAAAGCACTTACAACATTGAGAAGAGATGGGCATTCAGTCAAATAGGAAACCCAGTAGCTTTCCTTGTGTGTGATGGTATTTTATCCCACAGGGTTTTTCCTTGCATGAAACTTTTGATGCACCTGGTAGCAAACATTTCCCCATCCTTGGTTTGAGGGGGAGTGTTGGGACTGGCAACCTGAGCATGGCCTGGTGATCTGATAATAGTACAGTACTATGTATGTGTTACATGAAAGTCTAAGACTCCTACCATCATGAATCCCAATAGTAATTTAACTGGCTGCGATGTATCATTGTATGTATGTTGAAAATCTTTGGTGGTGTGAGAGTAATCTTGATATGGTAAGGTAGATGACTTTCATAATTGACTAACGTCATGTGGAGTTACTTCAATGTGACAACTTGATCAAATTAGGAAGTTTTTTGGCAGAGAAACAATGGAACACCCCCCTTGAGACAGTAAAGAGGAAAGTGTAAAATGTACGACCAACATATTGTTCTTATAGTTGTGTAATATATGTGTTTCAATTTTTATGAAGATTGAGTAAAAGCTGACTGAGAAACAAGACTTGCAAACACTCACAGCTATATCTGACCACTAACTGCCATCCAATCAGATAAAAAATGCAACAAACTTATATTTGGCCATCCCATGTCATTTCGGGTTGTCACCTGTCATTCCCAGTTGTCCAAGAAACAAAACCACCATGTGAAATGGGTTCAGTGTGACATGTAAATGAGGAATTTGCTTTGCATGTCATCAAAAGCTTAAGGTGATTTGCCCATCCTTTATTTTGAGTTCTCATACAATGGAATATTTTAACAGACCTACAGGAGGGATAAAGCAATGTTTGTTTTGTTTGCAGCAGAGCTTTTTTGGTGCTGTCACTGTCAAGTTTCTGCCTCTTGTTGGGGTGACCACCACCATTCCTGCTCAAGTTTTCTAGTATATTAATTGTAGGTATTTTTATCATGTCATTGGTGCATTGCAAATGGGTAGCAGCAATGCTTTTTGAGGCATGATGTGCTTGATGCAACTTGCATAATTGGTTTCTCGCATTGTTTCTATTTCGGCACAAAATCATTACATTTGCTCAAAGTAAGTACAGATTCACATGTCTACAGTATTTACCAATAAGATGTTGGATGTCAATTTGCCAGTAAAAAGCTCATTATGTGCAAAATAAGCCTTTTCCTCCAAATTCTCAAAAAGTTGCCTCTTTTAGAATCTGTCACACAGACTCACACTAAGCACGTGATGTTAGTTGATTATGAAAGTCATCTACCTTAACACATCATGCATGTGATCAAAATTCAAACCACACTTCAACTACGGTCCACCATTGTTCCCTAATCCATATGGTCAGGCAGCATGATTTTAGATCATATTAAGTACTTTTTTGGTTCCTTCTTTGCATATTCTTTACTAACCAAATACAATGTTTTCTCTTCTTTCTCACCACGATGGCCTACCTGGGCCTGTCAAGCCCCCTCACCATCTAATTTTCCATGTTTGTTCCATGTTTTCTTTTGTGTAATTAACATATGTTTTCATTAATCTGGGGGATCCAACTGTGTTACAATGACACAACAGTGCCAAAATGACAAATCCACACCCAACGATGCCACCACCACAGCAACCCCAATTGCTGCCATGAGCCACTAGAATGGGGAGCAATGATAACATGGCAAGGGAGCGACAACAATGCCACCACACCACACCACATCCAACCAGGGACCCAACAAGGAAGCAGATGGCAACTATGGGGACCAGGTCAAGGGAGAGGACAATGAGGGGGGGATAATGATGACAAGGATGACTAGAACAATGAAAACAAGGATGACAGGTGAATAAATGTTTCATGTTTTTTGTCTAACTAACATATGTTTTCAGTAATCTAGGGGATCCAACCATGCTCCAATGACACGACACCACCAAAATGACAAACCCATGCCCGATGATGCCACCACCACCACAGCAACCCCAATTGCTGCCATGGGCCACTAGAATGGGGAGCAATGATAACATGGCGAGGGCATAACAACAACACCACCACACCACACCACACCCAACCAGGGACTTGACAAGGCAGCAGACAGCAATGACGGTCACCAGGTCGAGGGAGAGGACAATGAGGGATGAAGGGGAGACAATGACCACAGGATGACTGGAACACAAAAACAGGGATGACAGGGAGCAAACAAAAGGACCCCAATGAGACAAGGACAAGGACATCAGTGAGTAGCAGCAGATGATGGCATCAGAGATGACAATGATGGGACGACCAGAATCAGGACCAGACCATGATGATGACAATGGCAAGGATCAGACAACAGGGAAGAGGACAACAATGGGGACAACAAGAACAACAACCCCGACATCAACAACGGATGGCCCAACACCCACCCCTACCGCAGTGAGCAACTGCTCGCAGGGTGGACCGGGGGTGCTATGGACAACAATGACATGGGATTTGGGGGAGAGATGTTTACTGGTGAGTGGGGAACTGCTTAGGTGGCAACAGTCATGTTGCATGCATAGGACAACAACAATAGGGACCTGGCTCTTTGTTTTCTTCATTCTGTTTCATTAGTTTGTCATCCCCCCGCTTGCTCATAATGCGATGTGTGGCCACATTTTTTTAGTAAACATGTATTTAATTCTGCCTCCCTTGTATTTAGGCAAGTTTAATACATATTGTTTCTTTGTACATGGTGGCTCGTAGTTATCCTAAGTGAACACGAGCCTGTTTATTGAATGAGAAAACTGTGTATGTATTGTTCTAATTAGCTTCCTGTACAACCAGCAGACCTATGGGCAAAATTTGAACATTTTACATACAAAAGCCATGGCCTGGGCCAGGCCAGGCCAAGGCCAGGCCCTGGTTGACAGCTTTGGCCTGGCCTGTGTGTTGAGAAAGCCAAAGCTGCCTCAAGCCAAGCCAAAACTGCAGCTTTCAGGCCAAGCCGGGCCAGAACAGCACTATCCAATACAAAGGGAAACTCATGGTCACCAATGGTTCAGATGTTAGCAAGGGATTTTCCCTTGCTGCTGTATTCAAGGGCATGTCCATAGGGTTTGACAGACAGCAGAAGACCTTCTGGTCTATGGAGACCACTGAGTCAAAGACACTCACAATCACTGTAAACATCCCTCGCTCATACACAACTCATATGTTGGGTTTTATCAGATGAGGTATACATTCAGATTCAAGATGTCATTCATCCTCAATGCTTGGAGCGAGTTTTGGAATGTTGGTTCTTGGGGAGGTTATGATCACACAACGAAGGAGTGTTCTGTGGAGATCATGAGTGAGGATTATACAACTATGACAAGTAGTCAATAAGGGGACCATCAAAGCAACAAGTGTTTACCCAGCTTCACTCACCAATATCAATAGGAAGAGGGAGAATTATACCGAGATGTGCAAGATGTCTAGGGTCCAAACATGGCCCTTTCAAGAGGTGTCAGATCCACTGATCATGGCTGTCAGATTCATTCATGACAAAGCACACCTGGAGATTTCCAGGACATGGCATGTCAGCGGCATGGACCCTTGCCATCAAATTTGAATCAACACCGCTCCAACTGGCAGTTCCGAGTTCTCAGTATTGAGGACTCAGTCTTATATACTTGAGCCCCTGTGAAAACAAGGAGTCAGCATCTATCAGTGTGGTGATAGCCAGTCAGTGTGTGAATATTGCAGGGTTTCATTTCAAAGTCAGTCACTCATGAATTTCAAAGCCAGTGGGTATTACTGACATGCAACTTTTGAACCAAAAAGGATGTGATTGCTAATGCGCAGTGGAATTCAGTTTAGGCCTTATCCATTCTAAGTGTCCATGTTCACGTCCTTTTGACAATTTAAGGGTGGTCTAAAACCTTTGAGAAGTGGGTTTCTCTGCTACCCAAGATAGCTTTTTGAAACAGTCAATATACTACACATATCTGTGCCATATGCTCTACTCGGATTGCACAGTCAAGATTCAATAAAGTTTGTATTGATGAGAACAGTTCATTCATTTGGGTTCTGTACCTTTCCTCCGCTAAGAACTTCAAAGTAGTTCTTGTCTGGTCGGCTTGTGTTGTGACATATGGTGATGTGAAGGTTGGGAAATTGTGCAGACAGCTTTCAATGCTCAATCTTGTAGTACTCATTTATCATGATTCTGACCAACATTTTTGGTGTAGGTTGAACAAGGGCAGGCTTTTCATTTTCTTCATTGCTTTCATCCCTTTCATCGGCATATGAAGTCTCTTCCATCCACCACTCTGGATATATCAGTAGAACTTGTTCCAACATCGGCAACTCTATATGGGTGACCATATCTGCTATGCCAACATCCATGACAAGTGTGAGTCTTTTCACTCTGTCCCATTGTATGTGTAGGGCTGGTGAAGATGGGTGGATTCTGTGGATGCCAATGGTGACCTGCTCCAATCTTGGATAGTGAACAATAAAGTTGTCACATGTCCAGCTCCGTGAGTCCGAGTCTTGTCCCATTTTCTTCATAACATAACAAGGTATGCACAGTATGAGCTCCTTTATGCTTGCCCAGAAGGAGCTTCCAGTGAAATCGATAGTGCATGTTTCACATATGAACATGTTGCTTCTTTCGAGTCTGGGTATATCTAACTTTAAGACAGGAGTAGGTCATGGGACAAGGTACGCACTGGTTGTGCGCAAGCCGAAGGTGATTAAATTTGGAAAATGAAGGCTGTCAACACCATCTAGCCAAGATATCTTCAGCAATAGGTCATGGTGCATCAGTCTTGCTGCTATAGCATGAAAGTTGTTGAACAGTGACTTCGGATGTAACAACACATGTCGGAGGGAGTGATGTGAAAGGTCTCCATCAAGTGGACATCCCCACTGACATCCTACAAGTAGGAAGTTCAATGTTAGTTCATTCAGCTGAAGAGGGTTTTCCACACCCGTGATGGAGATGTTGCTGCTGATGATCGATAGGGATCATAGCTGTGGTGCACATATGATCAACTGGGTATCTGTTGCAGCTTCCCATATACAGCATCATGGAGAATAGTGATGTGTTGCAGTTTTGATATTGTTTAGCTTCAGGCACAGCTGACTTAGGATTGGGAACATGGGCAGCTCCATAGCATGAGTGGAGTCAGATGCTAGGTTTATGTTTAGCGAGTGGAGAGATCTGGCGATGTAAGCTTGCTTCAGGTCAGTGAACACAGAATGTATGTCTTCCCCAGGTACCGATAAGCATTGTGTGAAATTCATTGTGAGAGTGATAGGGAATGGCATTGCTGACTGCAATGTATTCATGTGCTCTACCCATGACCTAAACATGCTGTAGGTTTCCAGAAAGTTGGATGAGGGACCATGATATGTCTGTCCTTTGAATTTGATTTTAAAAGATTTGTAGGGGTTATGATCCTTCAGATATGTGCTATGGAGCATGTCACGGAATTGGGTATCTGTGTGGCGAAGAGAGAGCCAGTCCTCATGAAAACTCTGCTCATCTGTCAGTGAAGGTCTGTCATCTAAGAGATGGTGTAAAATTTTTGACAGCAGCTCTGTTGGAAATCGCATTGGCAGTGGGTTGGACATGGCATGCAGAATGGTTATACACTCTTTAAAATGTGTTCGAGATTCCTGAGCAACTCCTGCGGTGATATACAGTGCTCTGCTTTGAATTCTGATCGTGTTGCTTCATTTCCAGTTGGCGATGGCTTCGAGTTTTTGGCTATTACATTCTTAGTACTGATCTGTACTATGGTGCACAAGCAGGGCCAGGTAAGGATATGGTTAGAACACATCAATGTTTGACAGAACATCAGGGTCCTGGTACCGCTAGGTTTGGGTAGTGTTACGAGTGACTGAGATTGTGGTCAAAATATCAGTGTCTTCTTATTTATGTCCAGATAAGTAATTATAGTGAGAATTGGATCCTACAAATTACAAACTTGTTACTAACACATTGGATTGTGGCACTTTTTGGTGTTCAACATTCCGAGTCTGAGTCCCTTCAACCAGAGTTCTCCTGAGTATTACTGTGATAGATCTTTTTCATTTTCATAACACACGGGTGGAGTGTGCATGGCAGGTAATCTACCAAAGGCAACACCAACCTAGACAATAAATATATACATGCTGATTCTATTTATACAACATCATAGATGTTAGTACATGATATATTATATGCAAAATATAAAGGGAAAGGAACAAGATGGAAAGTGTACTCATTGTTGAGGATGACGAGCATGAGGTTACCATATTATATCACTGCCACCCTATCAAGGCACATAATATTATTGGTCTGGCTACAGGAGACTAGGTGTTTTGGTGTGTGGTAAACTTGTAGACTTGAGACTATGCCTTAGTGTGCATGGTAGACTTGTACGAATACTTGCTATTGATTGCTATGTCGATGAATATTTGGCTCAAATCAAGCATTTGAGCCATTCAAGCCATTCAAGCCATGACTAAGTCAAATACATCCAAATAAAGTGTCCGATGACAAAACAGCACAGGAGCTGCTAGCACAGATACCTATTCATAAGCCTGTCTCCAAAAGAGAAAAATCTTTGGGCCTCAGCATGTCTAATATATTGACATATGTTTGATTTTCTTCTGTTCAATCCTGTCCTGATATTTTCATCATCAGTACTCTGGCACAATATCCTGTTTATAGGGCTGTCTCTCCAGAAAAGGGCAAGAAATCTTTGTCCAGGTGTGTTTTTCTTCCTGGGGTGCATTTATTGCTCATTTCTTGATAGGAAAAGAACATCAAAGTCTTATGATAAGGTTAAAATCTGATTGGCCAAAATGTTACACATATGTACAGGTTTAGATATATGTTTATGTATACAAAATTTGGAATTTTTCTGATTGTTGGAGATGATGGATGAGACAGTTGCAGTGTTGAATCATAAAGTATGCATTTTGAATATATAAAAAATCTCGAGATACTCTGCTTTCATTTGAGTCTCATTAGGCATAGATTACTTAGTCTAACTATTATACTCCTGATGGTTTTAGTCACTCGTGAGAAAACTAGCTGCCATTGTTGGCATCAGGTGTACATGTACTGCCAAACACATTGCTTGGAGTCAATCTATCTTCTGGCATCGCTTGATGTGTTGGTTGATCAGCATCTGCTCCGAGGCTGGCTGTTCTTCTACATCTATGTAATCTCCATAGCCAACCCATTGCTTCAATGTCACTTGCTGGGTTGGTTCTGGATTGCACATTCTACCTTTCAGTGCTTCCTAACATTCAACAGGTCACTGGAACATTGACGGATGAAGGCTGTTGTTCTTACCTGGCTGAAACACATGTCCAACAATGCAATCGAGTGCAGTACAACTATCATCTTGTACTTATTGTCCTTCAATGGCATGACAACAAATGAAACTTGGGCCTCAACAATGTCACCAACTCGAAAGATTTGTGGGTTCACCATTTTGATGCTGTACAGGTTTCTTGTCAGTGTTAATTTTCCAGATGTATGTCTGTCACTCTTACATTTTGGTGCCCTTTGCATCATCTTACATACCTGATAATAGTGCACTTGGTTGTCTTTGCCATGCAAGAACCCTTCCTTCTTCAGCTTTTTGAGGACCCCACGAGGATCTACTAATGGCAAAATTGGGATGGGCTCCATTCCTAGAGCATCACATTTTGGAGTGAGATATCTGTTCAATGCTTCGAGTGCATGGCCTTGTGCTGTAGAAGTCGATGTCATAAACCAGGTTTCAAGAGATGCATCTTGTATGTTTCAATCAAATATGCCATATACTTCTTGGGTGGCACTTATTGCGCTTTCAAATGTAGATGTCCCGTAACCAACCAATGTAATGCCTTGATGAAGATAGCACACTTGTGATGACGCTCTTGTTCTGAAAGTTTGTGAATTTTCTCTCACAAGTATTTCTCCACTTACCTTAACTTTTCATCACAGGAGGCAGATTCTTGGCTGACAACACTCCTTGGATGGTGAACATGGCTTCTTCTGTGACCTTGTCATTCATATCAATTTGTACCAGTCTCAGCATCGCTGGTCCTTTGAAACATTTGACTTTGAACTTGTCATGCCACTGCATGTCCTGGATGACATGAGTGTTGTTTTTATGTTGATGAATTTAGACAGACCTTCATCAAGCTCACCAACTGCCAATCTGTTGCTTCTTCATTTTCAGCAGTGCTTTTCTCCAGGGCTTTGGCTGTGTGATGCATTGGTTTTCATAGTGTCTGTCTTTAGTGCTCACCTGCTTTTTTGCTGTTGTAGAATTTGTCCATCATGAGCATGTCAATGTATGGGAGTGCCGGATTACTATCTGTGAGGGAGGTTTTCATTCCTCAATTATATCAGCTGACTGCAAGTTGCCTCACTTTGTTTGATGAAGCCTTTTGTATTTATTGGACCCGATGGGTACTTTGCATGTTTAGTAATACTTATCCTCTTTTGTTCAACTGACCTTGTGTTGCCAGTTTCATGGGGACATCATGTATGCAAATTTGTGCAACCTTGTACACACTGCTGAAACTTCTTTGACTTGGCTCCTCATTTAATTTAGTGACTTTTTTTATGTCAATGATACAGCCAAGTCATTTGGTATGGGATTCATCACCTGTAACCATTTGGTATTTTGATGTCTGTTCCAATCTGGCTTGTGATGCATTCTTGGTTTTCCATGGGTATTGCCCATGGTGTTCAACATGTTCTAATGTGGAGCACAGAGTTGTATGAGGTACATTCGCAATTCTGGTGTTTGTTTCCCACTGAATGTGCAGCTATTATGTGCTTAATTGTGGTCAACAGGCATGATCTTCTCTACTTGATCTGCATTCTTCTTTTATCCTTCATGTTCTCTCAAGCTGTAAGCTGACAAATTGTTTAGTTGGACCTGTTTCAGGGTCTTGTGTGACACTTACAGTGCACCAGGAGTGCCAGGCAGGATCTGAACTCAAGACTTTGAATCCAGAGTGATCCTACTAAATCCTAACCATAATACACACAAGCATCTGCTGATCAGCGCCTCCCATGGTCTCGACTAATGTTGTACTCGTCGTCGGGAATGACGAGCAGGCTACTTTACTCATTCTTAACCTTCTCCCTTCATTTTTTTTGGTGCATAACACTTTTGTATGTATGTATTGTGTTCATAAACAGCTATTTTATTTTTAAATTGAGCATTCGAATCCAGGCCATGTGTCTTTGGTCACATTTCCGAGATTAAGTCAGCTACATGTTTTGCCACTATGTACTGCTAGTGCCCAATTCATTGATATCCATCATTAGGATATATCATAGGTTAGCAAACCATCTATGCTTTGTTGGAACACTATCCGAGTGTCTCCCCAAAAGTATCTGCATTCAGGTTGTACTAATTCTTTCTCTCGGGTGCATTAGGGTGATGATATGGAAGGGCCCATTGGTTGAGTGAGTCTTTTCACATGTCGATGTGGTCTGTTCATGCCTCATTCCTTCTCTAGTGCACATATTGGTCAGTTCTGGCTGGGTGTCTTATGCCACAATCCATTGTTTGACACACATCTGATGGGCAGCAAAATGAGGGCTTTTCCAACACGCTATGCATACATGGCCTGAGTCTGGAATGTGCATTCTATTGTTTACTGTACATCAAATTTCTGTACTGACTCTGGAGCTTGTACGTATTCCTTTCCTCTATAACTGGGTTCTACTTCTCACCCATTCAACAGTTTGTCGTGGTTATGTGGTGTTGTCTCCCAGATCCACCAACCCTCAACAAAAATATGTTCTTCTGGCTTCTGCTGCACTTGTTCTGGCGCTTTTATTACATACACACCTTGCATTTCATTTCAAGATGCTTCAAGACCTATTTCCCAACATATTATCTGCACCTCATGAACTTGGTATGCATAAAGTGAGTTCCTTCCCCTGGAATAGCCACCATACAAAGGAGTGGTCTACGTCACTCAACAGTGCTTTCCACCTCGGGCTATCATTCAGTCACTATCTACATCTATGATTACTCTTCAGTAGTGGCCTAGATTTAATAAAATGTTTTCCTTCCTCTCTCAAAATTTGTATTGTGCACCAAAACTATCCATCTTCTTGAATTGATTCAAGCCTATTATTTTGGGTTCCTCGAAAACCATGGGAGTAGAACAATTGAAAGTTGAAACACAATGATGCGGTGCACCATGTATAAGTAGAGAGGTGATATTGAGGTGGCCATAGCTCCAAGTCATCCTCTCTTTCAGCATGGCATCTGCATCTGTACCATCAAACAACAACCCCATGGGAATAAACCAATTTAAGGACTGCCATGCATGTTTGTTGTTTATCTTGGTCCTATGCGTCACTGACTGTTTGATTGCAGCAAAATCTGGAGACACCCATGTCAAGAATGTGATTTGCAACTATGACAGTTGTGGCATCACCAACAAGGACCTTGTTAGCAAGATGCTCCTCGCTGAGCACGATATTCACATGAGGTGCACCACCTTACTTCACTGTACTGAATTGATTGAGTTGTAGGATTAACAAGTTGAACAAACAGGGTATCCAATACATCCTTACCATTCTGGCCTTTGTGTGAATTCCATCCATATACAATTGCCTCTTGACCCTTTGTAATGCACATTTCTGTAGCAGCATTGTTACAGATCATAATTGGCATACCAATGCAAATAGACAACTTTCCTGGAATGAGCTTTGTGTTTGCACAGGTAGGTTACACATGAATGGCCTGGGAGCTCACTAGATATACAAGATCAAAGAAAGGTTAGATCAGCAGGAGTGCATGCTTTGTAGCACATATTTGCCAATGCCTTTCTAAATTTTGCACCTTCCAAGGACTGTGCTTGCTGTCTCATGTTCTGTTGAAGAATTACAACTGTTGTTACTTGGTGCCACAAAGCCTTACCAATAGCTGCCTCCTGTTCACAAAGTGAAACTGCTTTTCCCCCCACAGTGCGGCTATATAGTGATGCATGTTCTTGACCTATCACAGGTAGTAACTGAGCAAAATCACCAGCAAAAATCATATTTAGACTGCCAAATGGAGCATCAAGGTTGTTCAAGACCTGTGCTAATCTTGCACTTATGAGATACATATCCTGACAAGATAGCATTGACACCTCATCAAGAAACACATAATGCACTCCTTCTAACCTGGATTGTACTTGTGCTAGTTGAGCATTTGATGTTTTCTTTCCATCACTATTGATTCCAAACATGGAGTGGTAAGTAGAGCCTTTTAATAAAGCAGCTGCACTTCCAGTTGGTGCAACAATGACAAAACAATGAGACTCTTTACGAATTTTGAAAAATTCAACCAGAGCTTTCAGCACTTGTGTTTTACCTGTCCCTGCCATTCCTGCAGTGTTCATCTTTAGCTGCTCAGAATCAGGACTGCATGCATGATTTGCTACAGTAAGAAAGGCACAATCTTGTTCCTTGTTCAATTCAAATTGTGCAGAAGTGGTTTCAATAACTTCTTGCCATTCTTTAGAGAAGAATGAGTGGCTCATGTATGACTTATCAACAACACAAACATCATTAGGGATGAAAGAAGCAGTAACTATTCCAGAGTTAGTGCTGGGTAAATGGTGTGCCTGTTCTTCCAATATTTCTATGTGTTTGTTGGTTACAATGGATCTCCATTGGGCAGCCATCTGTTCAGTTGCAATAGCTGGTGGTTTGATATTCAAATCATCTGGAAGCAAGTTTGGCTGACAATCAGTCCAACCTAGCTTTGACAGCATTCTTCTTATATCAGTCATCAATCCAATGCATGCTCTGGCATTTTTACCCACAATAGGTGATATTGAAAAATCATCAAAGACAGGACTTCTTTCATTTGCTCCATTTATGGCATCCTCAATAGCCAATTGATCCAAGTCCTGGAATAATTGACTACCTAGCTCACCTCACTGACTAGGTATTGATGCAGCACCTTTTTTCATCTGTGCATGAAAATCATCTCTGGTGTCGTGTTGAGTGTTCATGTTTTTCATCAACTCCATATGGCAGGCTGAAAATATATGAGTCAAGAAGGTCTCATCCCATTAGCTTGTTCTATCTTTGAGATCTAAACCACTTCTCCAGGGCTTAAACAATGTCAGCATAGTGGAACAATAGTACTCACGATCTCCTTGATCACACTGGGGCAAAGTTTGACCTATGAAGTTTGCAACACATATTTTCTTTAGTTTGCATGCACCATGGGTTTCTGCTAATCGGTGGTCTATGAGAAAAGGAAGAAAAGTGGACTTTGAGCTTTTACTCCAGTGCCACTTCCATGCTTTTCAGCAGAAATATTATTGCTATCTAATTCTGAGTCAGCTTTAACCTCATCTTTTACAAGAACAATCTTCTTCTTTCTAGTTGTTTGCTTTTCACGCTGATATCTTGAGATCCAGTCATACAAGGACATGTTATGAAGCTCAGCAGGGTGATACATATAATCTTGAACTGGAGACAGACCAATAACTTGTCCATTGCACTTGAATAATGTAACTTTTTCAGGCTGCTCATATTCAGATTCAGTTTGACCTGTGTTGTTAGAACTAGTGTCATCTGACTTGGTGCTATCTTTTCTGATTCCCTGGCTTTCTGGCCTCATGGACAAAGGGCTGTCAGTAAAATGGAACAAACAGGTGATTTGTGTAATGGTCTGGATTTCCAAGAAGATACATATCATTGGTGAACCCATTTCCATTTTTGCACTTAGATAATTAACAATCTTTGTCATCAATTTATGAGCCTTATTATTGTGGGAATCATCACCTGCAATCATCTCAGTATTCCTCTGAAACATTGAGCAAACTGTATCAAAATAACATGAGTTTTCAATGCAGGCTTAGTAACATAGTTTGAAACCTAGAGAAGAACACCCTTAATTGCAGTGCCAGACTGCAAGCTGGTGACATCAGTATTGCATCTGATCAAGTATGTTACAACATAAGTGAATGAGTTGAGCCATGATTCCTTTTTTTTAATATTGATGCCACCAGTTTCATCATCAAACTCTGTTTTAGCAAAAATTGGCCTAGGAAATCTAGCCTTACATTTTCCCCATATATTGTCAAGGCATCCCTTGTAAGGACAAGCTTTGTTCTGAGAACCATCCTTATTTTTATTTGTTGAACACTTGTGAACATTGGACTTCAATATAATATCATTAACAGTAGTTTTAAATCTTGACCACCATCCTGTTAGCAAGACACAATTGTCACAAGCTTTGCAAGGTGAATTAGGGCAATGTGTTGGTGGTGGCTCAGGCAGTGTTTCAATTGGGTTTTTATATCCTTCACTCTCTGAGGCAACATTGACAGCAGCCTGCACTTCACTACCATCTGCTGATAAAAATTCACCTGCATGACAACTTTCTAAATACTCAGCAAGCTTAGTGTGAAGTTCAGAATCTGGCTTGAGGATTCTAGACTGAACTTCATCTGGTGAAAGATTGCCTTGAATCCATAGCAACATATAGAGATGCAGGGTTAGTCGCCCTTGTTGCTCAACTGTTCTGTAGTAGCCAGAAGTATCTCCATACAGGCCTCAGTGATCAGACCCCACTCCCAGAACATGCTCAATGAACATTTTACCATAAAGTGAAAAAATTGTGCACCTGCAACTGGATTATTTGCAATGAGATGGTAGCACTCATCTTCTGTCCGTGATAGCTCAATATTCATCTTTTCATTGTTATCAGCAAAATAAAGGCAGATTGGATGTTTGTTGTCAGCAGGAGATAGTGTAATATACCAAATAGGAGCACCCATGTATGCTATCATGGACCATATTTCACTATGCATATATTTTTTGCTTGCAATTGAACCACTAACTTTTCCATCAACATGATCAAGATCACAGATCAGCTGAAAGCACTGCTTCAGACATTCTTTTGGCTAGATTTTCCAACACATCTTGATTTACACTTAGGAGTCTTTCTGCAATTTCACCAAAGTTATCTGCAAGCAAAAAACCTCCTGCTGTGCATTGCACTGATCTGTTCATGACTGAAGGCAACAAATGGGAAACATATATCCCTCTGGAAGTGCTTGTCATGATACATTAACAAGTGTTGTTTGTGAGCTTTATCAGATAATGGTGTTGCTCCAATCCCTCCCAAACCATATGAAAATAGCCAAGGAAATATCTGTGGGTATAAATTTGGATTGTTGTAAATGGATTGGGGGGATGCATCATGGGATACTGACAGTGCACCCCCATGGTTGTTCCAATGGCACAAGGCAATACCCTTCAGTGCATTGATTGTCTTGGTGTTTTACTGATCACCAGTTATACCAAAGGACAATCACCTTCCTCTACACCATCATCAAAGACCCATTCAAAGGGACACATGAGGGATAATATCCTGCAGGGGTACATTAGCATGTACAAGATTCTTATGAACTGGATATGCCAGTAGCCCAGCACTATCAACATGATCAACATAATTCAACCCACTATCACAGGGGATCTCATCATGACATGCAACAATATATGGGTGCATGTGCAAATACATACTGCCTACCACCACCACAGTTCAAGTTAGAGGATCTAATTGCATGAATATTGTTATTATTAATCATCAACTGCTGTGGGCAGAGAGGAAGAAGTGAAGACCAAGTGTGAGGTCTATAAACAGGCAATATGCCCTGTAACTGGCAAAGCAAGCAAAGATCAAGAAAAAGGAAAAGCCATTGGAGCAAACAACACAGGGGTAACAACATCCAGGAATGATATAGGATCTGTACTTGAGCAGCCATAGACTTTGCGTCATGGAGACACTGCTGCAATTCAGAAGACAAATTTACACATATGGAGAAAAAGGACATAATATGTGCAAAGAAATCATGTTTTAATAATGTGTGGTGCATAGCATGCATAGATACAAGATAAGAAAGGACATGGACATTTTCATAAGGAATGCAAAATGCCAGTATGGCCAACAGGAAAAGGTCAGTGTAGTACGAGTGCATCAGACCAAAATATTGACTCTTTGTAAAAAGAAGAATGAGTTGCAAAAGGAAGCAAAAGATGGCACAAAATATATTGTAAAACATTGACTTTGTATCGTGCATATTGACAAGTGGTGTGTTTCCATTACAGGGCAAGTCCTCAATGAGGTCATCAAAATACAGCTGAGCTGCAGATATATCTCGCAAGCGAGACAGAAAGGATAGGGTGAAGTGCCACCCCAGGCATTCCACAAAGAGAAGTAACAGGAAGTGCAACCTGCATAGGCTCAGAATACATGTTCTGTTACATTACAAAAATCAGTCGGTCATTATATATGACAGATATGAAAGAAGACATACATTGAACCATAGCTCCATTGGATATTGACATGTTGCTGTGCCACTAGATATAAAGGTTTTGCTGCGTAGCATTCGAGCAAGTCATGGATCAAAAAAAAGGATATTTAAACAAAACCCGAATACTCACAATTGGATACAGTGGCTGGGCACTGTGCATGTGAAATTCAAGGGTCCCAGCATTGAAAGAAAGAAAGTTGTGCAAACAAGCAAGATCAACATTTCAGCAGCGAGGTTGTGATCGATGGCAAGAAAGGCTTCAAGAATCGGTTCGAAAATGCAACAAAGTTGAACTTGAACATGATGTGTCACATGTCACATGTAGCATTCCAGTGAAAAGTCGATCCACAGTGGAATGACTCAGAACAATGAAAATGTCACGTGTTGACTCCCAACAATGCAGAACAACAAAGTATCTTCTCTTTATTCTTTCTGTTTCTTCCAACAAATTTGTATAATGTATATACAGTACTATGGTTATTATTCTAAATGCTTTGGACGATGCCCAGCAACCCTATTAAAATTCCATCAAGGAGCATTGTTGGACATAGCTGTGATGCACAACAATTCACAGCAATAGGATCATTCTGGATCATTCCGCATTGCTGTGCATCAAATGATTTTTTACCAGAAATATGCCACCATGAATTCAAAGCAGACTCTTATCTGTGTTGTTGAACAAAAGAAAGATGTGCTTATACCCACGTATCCGAGGCATTATCTGTTTTGAGAAATCAAATAGGCATGCTTCATCAGTGTTTGCATTTGACAGAGTTTATTTAAAGTTTGTGCCAAGGATTGTCAGGAATTTAAACTCATCGTCTATCTCACATTGTGTGCAATTGTCCCTGGTGAACTGATGATGACCTCTGCCAGATTGCAATGCTTTCCTCATCTATCTAGATGACAGTTATGTCCTGATGCATCCACCTTGTGCAATGCCCCAGTTCCCAAATCTTACTGGCCTCCACATCAATCCTCCATCCTCTGTTTTTGTGATTCATGCTCCTCAACTCAAGCATCTTCACTTTGACACAAACACCATATGCTCCATATGCATCGCAGAGCTACTAGTGCTACAAAAGTTGGAGTTGAATTTTGTGACATCTGCAATTTTAATGGAGACTATGCAAAGTGTCTTATGGGGTAGAGCAGCCATCTTCGCAAACTTCTCCAGCATTTCCCAAACCCTTACATACTTGGAATTGCAGTGCAAATCAAACTACTTCCATGGGATTTGCACATTTGTCTTTCCCAACCTCATTAGTAATTACCATCCTCCTGGGATGCAGATACTTGCACCCCTCCTGGAACATGCCCAGTTCGACCTCGGTGACTCAAGACATATAGATTTCACACAGAGCACATTTGGATCTCATTTAAAGTGTTTAGTTTTCAAAACTCCATCATGTGGCCTGTCAGCCCTCGAGACCCCTGCATTGTATTCTGCACACAACATGGCTTGGATGCATCACAATTTTCTTGTTGACTGCCCACTGCTCAAAGAAGTGGTAATCAGTGTACACATGCTCAATGCAACATCTCAGGACAACCATCACATTCACTGGCCGATGGTGAAAAAGATGACACTTGTACTTGAGCCAGGCATTGCAGAATTCATTGCCCAGCTGCAGCGTCCTGCAATCGAGTGCATTTATCTGATTTTTCCTGGCTGGTTCGAACACTCACGCACCACACTCAATGAGCAGCAATGGCAAGCCGACAGATGGCACGGTAACACTATCGCAGGGGAGAAAGGCTTGGATCTCCAGGATGCTGTGGACAGGCTTTTGGAGTGCTATAAAAAGGAGAAGATGATACTTGCAGGCAGATTTCCTGGTTTAGTTCACAAATGCATTGGGTGTAGGGGACCTGATTGAGAGAACTTTGATGCAGTAGAAGCCATAAGCAGCAGCTTTGTATGTTGAGGTGCTACTATACATATCTTATTGACCACTCTCAAATCCTTGTCAGTTTAGTTTGTCGAATATTCAATACACTGTACTGCACAATGATTGTGTAACAACTCAGAGCATGAATTGTTTCAATACAAACAAGATCATCAATTGGAGGTTCTGAACACCATCCGCTGCCTATCTCTCTCAGAAGCAACAATGCCTATCACATGGGAGGCAGGTTAAAGATAACAACAGGGTTGGAACATTGCAGGAACATGAAACTGATGCATCTCCCCACCATGCCCAGCAATACACTCCTACCATTTTCACCTGGTAGAGACCTATGCAATGAACTCTTTCATGAGATATTCAAACATTGCTTCATCAGCGCACCATCAGATGATCCATCACAGCATGTTGACACCCTGAATTCACCATAGCAATGGCAGTGGCTTGTGCTACACATGACATGTACAACATTCTGTGACATTCTTGACCAACTCCCAAACCCTTTTCAAAAGGTTTCCATAACATTCGACAACAGGTTAGAGACTTATGAGGTCACATTGCATCAACTGCATAGATGGGCAAAGCTACTGAACAGTTTGCTCACAACCAGGATGTTCAAGATATCCCTCAGGTTGGCATATGTGTGGCTCAGCAAGTATGCAGTCCATTTGGTTCAAGAAACATACAATGTCTTCAAACAGGGTCACGCTCATTACACTGTAGATTCTCTTGATATCAGGCTTGCCTCAGTCTACAATTCCACCACTCACTTCCCATACAGTCCTCCCAATCTCACTCACCTTTCCGTGACAGTCAATGATGACAGCACTCGTGGCCCAGATCCCCACTGCCCCATCATTATCGACTTTTCAAAGCTTGTTTATTTATCCATTAAAAGCAACACCCCCACTGCTCAGCGCATGGTGAGCCCACCAGGATTGCATGGGTTGAACCTCGATTTTGTGCATGTAGGCTTCATGTCAACCAAAGGCAGCAATCTTACTGAAGCTCTTTCTGAAAGTGCTGGAATGTTTAGCCAATACTGATCCATGTGCAAACAGCTAACAAAGCTGCAGCTCTCTGTTCATTGCATGTGGATAAGTGGAACCCATGAACTCAATTTCCCCAGCATGGTCACAGTCTCCATTTGTATAACAGGAATTTATTGTTGCCAGGCCTCGCAACCAAAAATCAGGCTTTTGATGCCGAACCTAGTCTCTGCACAATTTTTTGTTGTCGACACACACTTTATTTCGTTCACACAGAGCACCTCTTCAGCTACTCTAAAGAGGTTGGAGATATTTATGCCAAGCCTCAAAGGGAACCCGCTGGCACATCTGGCACTCTCTGGTTCTGCAGCATTTCAGCCAGGTGCAGGCAGTCTTTGCATGGATGCAGACTGCCTCATGTATCACCCCAAGCTCAAGGAAGTGGTCATTGCTGTGCATGGTATGTGGCTGACTTTGCACAGGGTCAGATGGCCTAAGCTTTTGAAGCTTACCATGGTTCTGGGACCAGGAATTTCAGACTTCATCTCTCAGATCGACTTACCATCTCTCCAGCAACTGCATATCATTTATCCAAGATGGTGCAATGAACAAATGCACTGGTCCATTTGTAAATGCCCAGAAGCTGAAGAAGAAGGCACATCGGAATCAAGTATAGGTTCATATGACAGCGAAGACAAGGACATTGTGCCCACATTGCCATATATTCCCAAATGCAGCATTGAAGTATGCTACAGAGAAGAGAAGGAAAAGTTTGCATGCAGGTTCCCCAATGTTGCAATTAGAAAGATTCCAAGTTATAATGAGCCCAATGTTGACAGTTTTGATGTTGTACCCTCGTCAAGCACTCACTGGATGACAGATTTGGAACATACTTTGTAGGAACATAGATCTGTATCTACAGAACCAGTATTGCCCTTCTAAGTGCCCAGCATGTAGCTGACAGACATGATGGAATTCAGGGGAATTTCACTTGCACCCTTCTTGTATAAGTGCCAAGAGGTCAATGCTTTGAAATCAGCATCCATAAACATAAAAGCCAGCTGGCCATAGCAAGCGTGGCCATCATACACAGGCACTGCAGAACACAAGAGAGTGAGGAGTCATTCAAATGAGGACAACATAAGCAACTCACCAGGATCATCGTATGAACAAGATGCAGCATAGACAGAATTGGCATTTAATGCAACCAAATGGGAGGAAACTGACTTGAGAACTGACTTGACTGGGGAAGCTGGGGCGGAAGCTAAAAAAACATGTTGAGAATGAAACAAACTTTGATAAGGAAAACATACCAGGTCACCAATTATCCCCTTTTCCCTCACCATGTGTCGCAAACCCAAAATTGAGGGGAGACAATGACATGAAATTCAAAGAGGTGACCCCAAGCTGACACATCCTGTCTCATATCTTGTTCCAAAGGTGCAATGGTTTACCTTGTGGATAGAGTAGGGTGAATGGTGGGGACCACTTTTGCAAGGTACCACGAGAAAACTCTCAGTGAGAGTCCCCGGATATGATACAGATAGCCAACTGTTTCTTGTCCTTGATCTGAAGGTGGTGGTTATCAACATAGAGGAGTGCAGGGTCAACACAAGCAGTGTTGACATACTGCTCAGAAGAACAGAAGAGGAGGGCCTGGAGGAAGGACCTACAGGCAAAAGCATGTCAAAGAAAGAAGTATTGAGTGCCAAATATGAAAATGCACTGAACCTCTGACATTGACATGTTGGTGCACATCTTTGCAAAGGGCATGCACAGAGAGTCTGCAGGACCCATAAACAGCTTAACCTCACACAAACACCTTGAGGAAGCAGGAAGTCAAAGTCCGAAAATTGAAGCATAAGCAAAATCATGTACAGGAGAGCAGGAAGACCTTGATAGGTCCTGACCAACAATGGGTCCTGAGAAGATAACAACATCACAGAAAACCTGCTTCTTCTTCTACTGGCTCAGCAACGGCATCAGCAACTACAGCATCAGATCGAGGGGCAGCAACCCTGAGCTACATCAGAATATGTGATAAACAAATGAGACAGTCAACTCACAATTCCTCATCAGAGGCCACCCACTCCACAACCTGTTTGCCTTCCTCAGATTCAGCAGCAGCAGCATCAACATCACACTCAGGACTACCCTTGACACTATGCACCCAACAAAACCGTGAGCTCAAAGCACAGGAAATACAAACACTACAATGCACAATGTCAAATCTGATTCCTTGGCTTTGCCTTTCACATTGGAGGTTTGAACATCAGAAATTAATCTAGCATGCTGGTCAATTGCAAGCTCAGATAAAATAGATTACAACATGATGCACTGCAACACATCAGGAAGATCGTCATCTGAATCAGTCAGTTCAGATAAGGCATGTTCACCCTCAGAAGCAGAAGGTATGCTAGAAACAACACAATAAGTACTGGAAACAAAGAGGACATAGAGGAATACATATGTGGAAGGCAGCACATGTGATTTATGTGCAATCAGCTGGAGAGCCTCCTTTGAAGTCTTCGATCTACAAAATATTACATGAAGTACCCAAATACTGAAGACACTGAGGGCTAACTTGGTCTTGACCACATCGCTATAGGTTGCCTTGGCAGTCTTCACAACACTCCTCCTTATCAGAAGCATAAGCATAAGCAAACCATCAAATATCAAAGACATGAACTTTGGGCGACCTTCATGAGCAATTCTAATGATGAGGCTAATACAAGGTGAAGTAGAAGACCACAAGCTTACTTTGCAGATCCACACGTAACAGTAGGTGAGAAAGCACCTTCAGTCAGTATGGCATCCAATGTGGTGCTAGAGTGGAGAATGATTAATGTCATGAGCACACAATAGAATATGTTCCACATGTCACTGAAACTGCAGATAAAAGATTGTATTTCTTAGTTCCAGGAGGGGGAGGCATTTTCTTTGCATGCTTTTTGGCTGGCGAGGCTGGAGACTCAATAATCTCCCTGTGACAAAAAGTGAGTCAAAAAGCAAGGCATATAATAAATTGGTGTGAGGACGCTCACACATCAGAAGAATTGGTGTCAACAGCAGGTCTACTCTTGCATTTTTTTGGGGCTGGTGCTAGTGCTGCAAACAAATTAGAGATGTAGAACTATGTACACAAACAACAGCTTACATTTGAGAGCTTGCAGCGAGCTCATCGTTAATGAGGCTGCAAGTAGGAATTCCAAATATATAAGCATCATAGAAAGTAGAAGGCAAAAACAAGAATGATAACAACCACCTGGATGTCAATTTCCTCTCTGGGGAATAAACAATGAGTTAGAGTATCACAGCGAGAAACCATAGTAGGGATAGGTACTTGAACAGTTTTTTGGGTGATTTCATAGTTGGTTTAGCAGGAGAGCTCAAATGCACAACAAGATCAGGTAACATTCAAGAGCAAGCAATGGATACACACCTGTGGGCTTTGTAAGTGGGCTTGGAAGCCATTTCTTCGAGACAATGTGATTAGGGTAGGGGCAAGATATTGCAGTGGCGTGGGCAGTATTCAAGATTTTATACAGCATGGTCCTTATCTGGCAGAAACAGGCATAAAAAAATGAGGAAGGATGATGCCACCTGTTTCACTGCTCCATGAAGACACATCAGAAAGACGATGGCAGGAAGGGATGGCAAGAATTTACTGGAAAAAAAAAGAATGCACACAGGTGTTTGAGAAGTGACAAGCAGGGTAATTCAAAGTTTGAATCAGCTCACCTTTGAAGTTTGAATGGTAATCACAATGTGCAATGAATGATGGAATGTGGACAGTCATGAAGCAAATATTTGCTGTGCCTGTCAGCTGAGCAACAAAGCAGGTGAGTGATGAGAAGGATCCACTGGTACCAAAATACCAAGAGAATTGGGAGAAGCACCAAAAGAATATTGGTGCATCATGAATAGCACAAAGCCAGATAAGAACACCTGAGTTGCAAGTGTGGGCATGAGATCTGCTAATGAAGATGATGAGATCATAATTAATCAAAGAACCAGGTGTTAGGAAACCACCCCATTACCTAATAAAATTTCATTTTATTTATTATGTCGAATTGCACTACTTGATGCCAAATTACACTACACTTTGAGAGCATGAGAATTTTATTTTGCATGCATCAAAATGTACGCGCATGTATGCATGTGTCGGTAACAACAATGTACAATATATGTAACATAGTATATAAACCCTAAATATACACCTAGGGGACCCAGTTGTGTTCTCTTAGGTATTCCACCTATGTTTTCAGTGTGAAAAGCCTATCTCAACAAACTCATCTATAAATAACCCCATGCATCAAAACCATCAATTCCCCCATCACGAGCGCGGATCCCGCCCCCTTCTTGTAGAGAGAACCCGCACGGTCTTAGCTAGCAGATAGTGGGTGTCGCCCTAACAGAAGAACACAACTCCCCATATCAGTGTGCCTTCTCTTACTTGTGCATACGTCATTGTTTCATTGCGCCACACATCCGATTACTCATCCTTTCGGCATGAGCCAGCAGTACTTGTATATATGTAATCTACCTTTTCTTTCATAAGCCGATGCCAGGCCTCGCCTTACATTGCGACCACCAGTGATCGAGAGGCAGTGCTCGTCATTAGGACAGCTGCAACCAGACAACCGATTGGATCTGGTTTAGTTACGATTTACATCACTCTATTCAGATGACTATTTTAGTTACAAGCCGAATTTAGCAATATCTCCGAGATCAGGCACAGGGTTATTGATCTGAAGTGTCAAAATAGGCGCCTGATGAACCATGAACGATCGACGAATGATTGATGAACCCTATCATGTGACCCATGGACGTTTGGAGAGGCTACAAAAAAATTTTGAATTTGTCAAAGAAGTGATTCATCACAGATTCTAAAATTATGTCTGAACCTTCAACTTCTAATCCTGGTCCTAATCCTGTTCCCACGCCTGCACTAGAGGCAAAAATTGATGCGCTTACAGTGCAAATGTTGCAATTAGTGTCAGTGTTGGCAGCATCACAGCCCAGACAAGCAGAAGTACAACCAGAGATGACAGGAGAAAGAGATGATGAGATGGAGGAGATGGTGGAGTGGATGTCGCAGGAGGATGAGACAGTAGAGAAATCTGGAAATGGAAAAGCTTGCTTACCTAAGTATGCACCCCCACAAATTTTTGACAGTACCATGGAGAATACAAAATCCTTCATCAGCTCTATAGTATTGTACATCCATGGGAGGAAGCCAGAGTTTCGTACAGCTGAGTCTAGGATTATGTTTACTCTCTCATACATCCAGGGGGGGAAAGCACAGTTCTGGAGGAACGAAGCTATAAATCAAATTGCTGTGGGAAATAAACCATTTGCAAGCTTCAAGGAATTTTTGGAGAGATTGGAGGCACAGTTTGGAGATCCTAATCCAAAGGCGACAGCCAATGCTAAATTAAAGACCATGTGCCAAGGTTCGTTAACGGTGGATGAATTTATTTTGCAGTTCAAAGCAGAAGCTTTGCAGACGGATATGGGGGAAGCCACATTGGTAGAATTTTTGAAAGCAGGATTAAATCCCTCTTTATTCAAGTCTATCTATCGACTACCTTCTATGCCAGAGAAGTTGGATGAGTGGTATAATTAGGCAATGCGCCTTGACCAGCAATATTGGCAGGAACAGGTGGAGTCAAAGTTGATGTATGGAAGTAGTAAATTTGGAAAGTCATCTGGAGGACAGTCTGAGAAAGGAAAAGTGCCTCAGGTGCAAGCTCCAAGGGCACAGCCACCAGCCATGGCAGTGACACCTATAGTTATGGAGTCAGCAGCACCAGCAGAGGCAATGGAGGTTGATCAAGCAGGGAGACGAGCCCCACTTAAATGTTTTAACTGTGGGCAGTTAGGACACATTTCTAGGAATTGTAGGCAGAAGAGAAAGATTAGGGAAGCTACAATTGAGGAAGTGAAGCCGGAGGAAGGCAGACAGAAGAATTTTGTGGAAGAGTCCCAGTGAAGGTTTCCCCATTGGTGACCCAGAATTGTTACAATGTATTAGTATCTGAGGAAACCCAGAGCAAATCAGAAAAGGAAATTGAGGAGGAGTACAACTGTTGCAAATCACATGACAATTTTCACACATCATTTCCGAAAACCCCTAAATTCTTTATTTGCTCTGTGCGAATAGAACCCGAAATCACCTTGACTATGGGACTGAAGACAGTGGACATGCATGCAGCCATTGATGTGGAAGCATTGCTTGATAGTGGTGCTACAGGATTATTTATTAATTGATCCTTAATTACCAGAAACAGTATTAACACATGCAAGCTGGCCAACCTATAATGGTGTATAATATTGATGGAACAGTCAATCGTGGAGGAACTATTAAGGAGGAGGTGACTATGGTATTAAAGTATCAGGAGCATCAGGAGCAAGCCGTATTTGAAGTGTGTGATCTTGGGAAAACCAATCTAATAATAGGATGTCCATGGTTATGGAAGCATAATCCCGAAATTGATTGGAAAACTGGGAAAGTACAAATGACTCGTTGTCCTAAGGAATGTAATGTGTATGGGAGGAAGATGAAGAAGGAGAAAAGGAAAAAGAAAGAGAAAGAACATCTGAGGAAGTATTTTGTTACAATGGAGGAAGTGGAGGATGAGGAAATGCCAAATGGGGAAGTTCCAATCATGATCAAGAAAGAAGAGCAGAAGCAAACCATTAGATCAATTCATGGAGGACAGTCGTGGGACAAGAATATTGTGAAGGTGGAGAAGCCAGTGGAGGAATGGGTGCCAAAAGTGTATCATAAACATCTGTCAGTGTTCCAGAAGAAAGAGTCTGAGCGAATGCCAGTGTGGAAGCCATGGGATCATGCGATCGAGATGAAGCCAGGGTTTGTGCTGAAGAAGTTGAAGGTATATCCGTTATCTCCGATGGAACAAGAAGAAGTGGATGCATTCCTGAAGGAGCAATTGCGCAAAGGATACATACAACCTTTGAAATCACTGCAGACATCACCAATATTCTTCGTGCCAAAAAAGGATCAAAAGAAGAGGATGTGTACAGATTATAGGTATCTGAATGAGTGGACAGTGAAGAATGCCTACACCTTGCCATTGATCTCAGAAATAATTGACAAGGTGGGAAAAGCCAAAGTCTTTACAAAATTGGATTTACAATGGGGATACAACAATGTATGGATAAAGAAAGGAGATGAGTGGAAGGCCGCATTTGCCATGCATCGAGGATCCTTTGAGCCGCTTGTCATGTTTTTTGGGATAACAAATAGTCCCCCAACCTTTCAAAATATGATGAACGACATTTTCAAGGACATAATAGACAAAGGCGTGGTAATAATATTTATTGACGACAATCTGATATTCATGGAGGATGGAGAAAATCATGAGGCGATAGTGCAGGAGGTGTTATGGAGGTTGGCAGAGAATGATCTATTTTTGAAACTGGAAAAGTGTGTGTTTGGGGCAAGCGAGATCGAGTTCCTAGGATTATTGATCAGCCCTGACAGGATCAAAATGGATCTGATCAAGGTACAGGCAATCACAGATTGGCTTGCACCCACCCGTGTCAAGGAGGTTCAAGCCTTCTTGGGACTCGCAAATTATTATCGTCGCTTTGTGCACAATTTGTCTAAAATTGCTGCACCCTTACATAACCTTATGTGAAAAGGAGTAGTGTGGAGGTGGGGAGAGCAGCAGCAGACAGCGTTTGAGGAGTTGAAGAGGAAGTTTGTGGAGGGACCAATATTAGCCCCAGTGGATTTCACATGCCCTTTGCAAGTGGAATCAGATGCATCCAACTTTGCTACTGGAGTGGTATTATCAATGCTGTGCGAAGATGACAAATAGCATCCTTGTGCATATCTGTCCCGAGGGTTGAATGATGTGGAGAGAAATTATGATGTGCATGACAAAGAGATGTTGGGGATAATACAAGTGTTGGAGGCATGGAGGCATTATTTGGAAGGATGTACGCATCAGATTGAGATCTGGATGGATCATCAAAATCTGCAATACTTCATGTCCACTAAAAAGCTTAATCGCTGGCAAGCACATTGGGCATTACTCTTATCGCATTTCAATTTTCACTTGGTCCACAAAGTGGGAAGCTTAATGAGGAAAGCAGATGCATTATCCAGATGTATTGATCATAAAAGGGGGGTGGAGGAGGACAATAAAAATGTTACCTTACTCAAACCCGAATACTTTCGCATTTGCGCTATGCATCAAGGGCATCTATTAATAGATAGCTCAGAAACAGAAATGTTGTCTAAAATTAGACAATGTTCAGAAATGGATGATGAAGTAGTGGAAGCTGTGAAAGCTCTGAAGGGAGAGAAGAAGGGTAATATTAAAGGAGATGAGTGGGCTGAGGAACAAGGGTTGGTGTTGTTTCGAGGAAAGGTGTATGTACCGAAGGATCAGGATTTATGAAGGGAGATCATCTGGTTACATCATAATACGCCGACTGCCAGACACCCAGGAAGATGGAAGACATTGGAATTAGTAATGAGAAATTATTGGTGGCCCGGAATTTTGAAGTATGTGTTGGGGTATGTGGATGGATGTGATACATGCATGAGGGGGAAGAAATTTCCAGAAAAACCTGCAGGAAAATTAATGCCGAACCCTATACCTAAAGCGCTGTGGCGAGATATATCTGTGGATTTTATTACCGGATTGCCCGAGGCTCAAGGGTATGATGCAATATTTGTAGTATGCAACCACTTCACAAAGGAGGTCCATATTATTCCTACTACTACAGAAACCTCATCATTGGGCTTGGCACGCCTCTATCTAAATCAGGTATGGCGGTTACATGGGTTACCCGATACCGTTATCTCCGATCATGGACCACAATTTGCTTCCACATTTATGCGAGAGCTAAACAACATATTGGGAATTCAAACCAAATTATCTATGGCATATCACCCACAGACTGATGGGCAGACGGAGAGAATGAATCAGGAGTTGGAGCAGTACCTACATATGTTTGTCAACTACCAACAAACTGACTGGCCCGAATGGCAGGCAATTGCCGAGTTTTCCCACAATAACAAATTCCATTCGGCTACTCGTATGTCACCCTTTTTCACAAATTATGGATATCATCCTCACATGGGAGTAGAACCCAGAAGGGAAGTCAAAGTACAGTCGGTAGAAGACTTTGTATCTAAGATGCAAAAGGTACAAGAGGAAGCAGAGGCGGCATTGAAGAAAGCACATGATGACATGATGCAACACGTGGATCGTACTCAAGCACACGCTCCAGAGTACAAAGTTGGTGACTTGGTATGGCTAAGTACCAAGGACCTGAATATTCCATGACCTTCAAGGAAACCTACAGAGAAACAAGTTGGCCCATATGTGATCTCTAAAGTGATCTCACCTAATGTGGTAGTGCTAAAATTACCCTGATCATTCAAGATAGATCCTAAGATTAATGTATCCTGCCTACGCCCTTACTGCCCACCCACTATTCCTGGCCAACAAACTACTCCGCAACCTCCAATAATAGTAGAAGGTGCTCCAGAATACATAGTTGAAGAAATTCTACACTCACGTCTTTGACGGAACAAATTGGAGTTCTTAATAAAGTGGAAAAACTATACCGACAAAAATAATTTGTGGGAACCCGAAGAGAATTGTAAGTGAGCGCATAATGCAATCGCCCAATTCTTTAAACGTAATCCGAATGCTCCGCGTCGCATTGTGAGAATGGTGTATGAGGGGATGAAATTCTGGCCTTACCAAAATTTCACAGAGGGGACAAACATAATATTTTCTTGCCTGGAAGTTGAGGCATAAAAGGGGGGTAATGTTAGGAAACCACCCCATTACCTAATAAAATTTCATTTTATTTATTATGTTGAATTATGCTACTTGACGCCAAATTACGCTACACTTTGAGAGCATGAGAATTTTATTTCGCACACATCAAAATGTATGCGCATGTACTCACGCGTCGGTAACAACAATGTACAATATATGTAACATAGTCTATAAACCCTAAATATACTCCTAGGGGACCCAGTTGTGTTCTCTTAGGTATTCCACCTACGTTTTCGGTGTGAAAAGCCTATCTCAACAAACTCATCTATAAATAACCCCATGCTTCAAAACCATCAATTTCCCCATCACGAGCGCAGATCCTGCCCCCTTCTTGTAGAGAGAACCCACACAGTCTTAGCTAGCAGATAGTGGGTGTCGCCCTAACACCAGGAAAGTCAGATGATGCAATCTTTTTTGCAACAGGTCAAAGAAGACCAGTGCAATTCACAGAGTATCAACACCTCATTGCAATCTCTGCACATTTGGCAGAAATAAGATGGACAGAAGAACCTGCATGGCTGCTTTCAAGAAAACAGCAAGAACAAAAAGTTCAAAATTTCAGGGGAAAGAATGCAAAACACCGCATGGTGATGATAGACACTCAGTGTTCATGGTAACAATGACTCCAAAATGTTGGAAATATTCAGAGAGGCTATCCGATAAGAAGCAAAATACCCCACAGCAATCAGAAAGCCATTTATCACAGGACAAAGAAAATATGTTCATCTGAATGAGCGAGACAGACACAACTTATATATCTTGATGATGGCACCTCCATAATTTGTTATCTGAGTGAATACTGCCTTGAAAGAATTGAACATGTTGCCCAAAGGTTATGACATAGCAAGTGCCCATAAGTTCTGAAAGATCTGCCAAACATGACAGAACTAACAATCAGGCAAAGGAAACGTGCTTGAGCAGAGCATGATTGAAAAAATGAGCGACACCTGGGATGATAGGCTTGCAATGGTTTACAAGGTCAGACAGTGAGGCCATTGACCTGGTGATACATGGCTCACTTGCAAAACAGAACCTAGATGCTTTTGACAATAACTTTGAGATAAGGAGGATGGAAAACCCAGCATCGTGGCGTCTTTTGAAGCGGCAGTTGAATGACGATGCCATACTGGAGGAAGCAGTGTTCAGCATGCAGGGCATTATCAAGCTGAAGGACTTACCACCATTCCAGGAGAAACCCAAGTGAGCTCCCAATTTGTTTTTTGCAGCTGGCAAATGCCTGACCTTTGAGGAAAGAATACCTGCACAGTGATTCATGTACCTTAAGCAAGCCACTGGTATAACAGGACTGGGAATGCCCACCTTTGCCAACGCACTGGATGCTGCATGAGAAATCTATGGACATTTCAACTGACAGTTCATGGAGGGTATATTGGAAACATGGTCATGCTCTGGTGACACTAAAGGCCCATGGATTGATGTATTGAATTGCTACCTAACACCCATCAGAGATGCACAGGATGTAGAGAGCATACCTTTCGATAAAGGCGTCAACCCATGTGGCATCTTACAAGACATGGCACAAGGAGATGGATCATGTTCATACATTCACACCAAAGACAACCAAGTGCACTACTTTATGACCCGAAGAGACCTAATTGGAAACAAGAAGTGAGTGCATCATCTTATTCAAACAGACAAAAACTTAGATCAGACTGGCAACGTTCAGGTTTGATGCCTGCAAGCTGCAAATGTTCCACATTGGTGACATTGTGCATAGATGAAAGATGAGCTGATGTCAAGCGACATAACATCAACTCAAATATTAGTCAAGCCTCACAAAAAAGAGAGGATCATCATAAGGACTTCTGTAACATCCAAGGTTACAGAAGTCTGGGGATGTATTATAAGGCCATTTAATGAAATGAAAGGGTCATGAAATGTATTGTTTTCTGTATTCAAAGGTCTTAAAAAGTCCACAATGCCATTCATGGGACCTCTTGCAAATATAAGGACTTAGTATACCTTTTTATCCCTTTCCATTCTTTGGCTTTTTTTCTGATGAGGCGCCTCCAAAAACTCGAAATCTGAAACAAAGGATTGGGTATGCTCAGCTGGATGAGGATATCAGCAGTAAGAGAGCAGAGAAGCGCGATAAGATGGTTGTCGACACCAAGGGGGAAGTCAACCCATAGTAGTAGTAGATACACGGCACGGTCCCAATCAGGAACACCGGTTAAATATGGTCAAGAAGTGGTACGATGTGTTTTCAATTATATAAGCAATCTGGTTTCAAACAAAAATCCACCTCGTCCAAATTCAACATATGCATAATATAAGTATCGTGATGCAGGTGCAGTAAAAATTTAACATATCAAAAAATAGTACAGTCGGTAAGTACATCTCTTTCTCTGCAATGCCACGCCAAAGCTGGCGTCGAGTGTGGCTGTGCCCAAATTGGCTGCGGTTAACCCTAAGCCTATCAATGTACAGTGGATTGCTAGTGGGACAAAAGTTGAGTGCTGAGCAATTTTGCAGGTGTTTAATATGCGAACACTTCTGTTCAATACCATCATATTTTATAGATAATGTATGCTTTGATGATGGGGCAGGGACATACAATACGGAAACACACAAAAGAACCTGATATCGACACAATTTGGTAGCCATGAACAGTTGGTAGCCATGAACAGCAACCCTCGATGCCCCAATTCTTGCAGCCTGAACCCCGTTCGACATCCAATTCTATTTTAAATTGCCCAAGAATATTAGCACAGCCGGCAAGTGCCGCAACGGTGGAGTTTACACGTGATGTACACAACACACGCAAACCATTCCCATAATTCGCCGGCAGTTACCGCAACAATAGATCGGACATTTCCCACGGTAGCTCAAGTCGGTGATATGACCTCGTCTCGATAAATTGAGAACTCGGAATTGTTGCCTAGAAAAATCCACCAGGGCCCATAACCTTTTGGAAATCAGGCTGGGAAACGAACAGAGTCTCTTAGAGACAAGTGGGGGTAACGAGACAAGACACTTCTTATTCTTTCTCCTATTATATACTACGGCTGTATGTAACTGTTCTATAAATAAAACACGCATCAAAACAGACGCTCTACTAATAATATCCGGCATCCGGCCTCAGACCACAGGCTTGGATTGCCTATCCCAACAAAAGGGTGCTTGTGATGAGCCACAAAATTTGTTCTCAACAAGTTGTTGTGTTTGTTTGTCCACAACTGTAGTACATAACTGTCCAACGTCGTGGCATCAGGAAACTCTGATTTTCAGGGTTGAAATTGATGCTATGTATACCTCGTTGTGATGCACTATTCGGTTCAACATATACTGCAACCCATAAGTAGAGCATAAAATATGCTGATGTGGTTCTCACGAAAATAATCTTACCATCACACGCTCCAAACGGTCCTTCAAACAATGAGTAAAGTGGTATTCGGTTTGTCGGACTAAACGCATCGTCAACTCTTGTTCTCTAACAGTTGCTGCTCAGTCGGAAATGCGCCTTACAACATGGGAGAAGATCACTTAATTGATGTTTTCAAGTCTGTCGGGCAGGTTGTCGGGTTTAGGTATTGTCGTCGTGAATACTCGTACAAGCTCAAGCTTTTCATGGTCCACCCAGATTAGTATTTGACAGAGAAACAGGCAAACCCAGAGGTTATGGCTTCTGTGAGTTCGCAGGTAAATTTATTCTCATGTGCAAAGTCGTTGGTTCCATCTGACTTGAAGCCTGTCCTTTCATTCAATCGTTCAAAAATTTCTTCCATCATTGCATATGAACTCGACCTCACACCCACACCTGGATGTCCACGTCGAACTCCGAATGCAATCAATCGGCCTCAACTACAACAACTACATCTCAAAATTCGTGCGTAACATGCGTTTTATGCGATCAAACCGCTGCAACACAATGCCCAAAACAATACACCGGGCTGAACAGATCACGAGACTGCAGCTTCGGCTGTTCGGAATTTGAACCACACAGATGTTGGTGGTCGTCCCCTCCGAGTCGTTCTCGCAGACTCGGATCCTCTTCTTGAAGGCAAAACTACTGTGAGAGGAGAACTCGTCGATGGGGGCACACCCGGCCCCTCTGAACCTCATCACCAATGCCACGGAAGTAGAAGGGATGATTCACGAATCCATGATCCACATTCTATCATTCCAAGCTTGCCGCCGGGTGTTCAGATTCCTCCTAATACATCAGCGTTGGATTACATTAGTCAAAAATTGGCAAGTATGCAGCCAAGTCAACTTACAGAAGTTTTGGCCCAGATGAAGGTGAAACAGACGCCTAGTCCGATTTTGGTCACTTATTGACCGAAGGACTCCTTCTTTAGGCGTATGTGATCACGCATCCAGAACAAGCAAGAGCTTTGCTGGTGGCGCACCCTCAGCTTGCATACGCTCTCTTTCAGGGGTTATTCCTCAATAAAATTGCTGACCCTGCTCTTCTTCAGCGCATGCTCGAAGCAACATCAGGTGGTGCGCCATCTGGGCTTCTCCCTCCTTCCAGACTGTCCATCCCCACGCCGCCTCCACACTTTCCTCCGCCCCCTCACGCATCCCTTCAGCAACCCCAATGGCAACCCGTCCCAAGCTTCCCACCAATGTCGGCCCTGCTCCCTTCAGCAATGTTTATGCACCATCCGCATCTGCCTGGCATGCCTATACCACCATCCTATAGACCGCCGCCACCACCGCCACCTCCGCAACAACAGCCCCCTCCCCAACAAGCAACACAACCTCCTATCCAGCAACAGCCTGCGTCACAAGGAGCACAAGAAATCAGCGATACCCAACGTGTAAGTATTAGCTCTCATTGTTGCCGTGTTTGCAACTAATTGCTATGCTTATCTCCAGGCGATGTTGATGCAAGTTTTGAGCCTGACGCAGGAACAGGTTAATGCACTTCCAGACCAGAAACGATGTGTGGTTCTTCAGCTGGTACGTATTCACATATCGTCATGGAGAAGCACCTTACGAGGGACTAACTTTTCTTTCCCTAGCGCTCCCAATTTATGGGAACGCCCAGCGACGTCTGATATCACAGGAACGTACCGAATGCCAAAATATATATATTGACTTACATTATAACTGGCGCCTCTGAGCCTCACTAGGCTAGTGAATTATTGAAACAACTTTAGAAGCCACCCTACGAAGTCTCCGGTAGATATCGACTTCCTCTGAGTCTCAACCGCCCACAAAAGGCATCACGAAATCTCGTCAGCTGATTTTCAAATTTCCAACTCATAAAGGTACAGAAAAAGACCAGGAGTTTACATAATGTACACCAAAGAGAAAAAATCCTCGTAAACCTGGGATAGCGCGTGAGTCAGAGTGGAGACCGCAACATATACGACAACTACAGGCTCGTGAGTCGTGTGAAGATAAGCAGTAAGGGCCCGTGTCCGATCCACCGAATTGTACTTTATCACGTGACTACGAGGGTTCAATCCCTGCGGTAGCCACTGATTTTTCAGTCAATTATACTTCTGCGTGATATAAGAAAAAATGTAAGCACGTCAAATAATCGCCTTCGATAATCGTGCAAATAATCGTTGAATATTCGACGATTCTGCGATTATTACAATAATCACGATTATCCGCGTCCCAAAAATCGTGGATTATGGATAATCGCCCTACTTTGACCGCTACTACTACTTCATTGCGTATTACAGTTTCTATGTACAGGATGATTGCCGTGAAGCCGACTAGATGACAAAGCACATCTGCCGGGGACATGCCGCCTAGTGGAATATTCCGAGGACCCTGGTTGGACCCTAGATCCAATGTCCGTTATTCCATGATCTCTGTCACCTCTTGTTCCAGCCAATATCATGTCGATAGGCCCCAGCACGACAGACTCAATTTAGTTGTTTGTTTGGTTCTATCTGTGATGGAACCGCATGCCGATGAGCCGAATGCAGTGCCAAAGCCCACCAGTGTGTCGTCGTCTCAGTAGCTCGTTCGATGCTGTGGAAGTCAATGACCAGCTATGGCTACCAAGGAAAGCCACTGTGTGCTGATTTTATAACATTCTAAGGTGGTCCGTGCTCACAAATTCTGGCTATAAGATCCCTGTTCTCGATGCTGGGTCGTCACCATCTTTCGTCATGGCACAGCAGGAACGGCCTGAGGACTACAATGCTTTTGGCTACGATCCCAGAGGTAGGGTAGCAAATATGGCTGGACTCATGTTTGGCGAAGATTGGCGCCCTTACCAGCAGAACATTCCCCGTCATCATGGACCCAATGTTGCACCACCGCAATTTGGCCCTCCTGCCGACTATCAGCGACCTCCGAACGTGGGCACGCCGATCCGAATGCATTGGCACTTCATCTGTTCTTACACGACCACCTCCTTTGTTTGCTAGATCATACAAATGGATCCAGCCCGAGTTCCCAACTGCCTACTGGCTCGATTTGGCCAACACCACCTCATCAGACTATTTTTTCCAGGGCTCCTTGATCAGGATCCCGCACGTAGGGGTGGTTCTTTGACGCAGGACGAAGTTGAACTCAAAGACCTCTATGATAAAGGTGTCCGCCCAGCTATTGAAGCTGTTGCACCGGCGTCTATTCATGACTGGCCAGCAGATTTCCTTTCCGAATCGTTTCGCGCTAAAAAACACAAGCACGGGTTCTCCTAATTCTCCAAACCTCTTCCTGATTACCTCGTAGAGCATTTCTCAATGGAACTGCGCTCTCACCTCGCGCAGGACGTGCCCTGGGGCAAAAATATTATTTTTGGGACACAGATCCCGGGCGTCAAAAATGCAACATGTCACGACAGTCAAGAGGCAGAGTCAGCTCTCCAGCGCTTCCCGGAAGATATCAACACTTCGCAAGGTCATTGGTACGTCGATATAGCTCTCGAGTTCGTGGACCAAGGACGCGCACTTCTATGGCGTTCTGATGCTCATCATCATATTGCTGCTGAAGCACTTGGTATCCCGCCAGAAGAGGCAGAAATATTTACCAGCAGCTCCAAGCACTGAGTAGATTTATTGTCACATCTAACGGCTTTGGCGGGATTTAAGAGCAGTCCAACCAAGAGCCAAGGGGGCCCTTATCAAATCACATACCTACAAGCGTATACTATGGACAAAACCGTGACTTATCATCCAGAACTGGGACACTTATCACGACATTGATGGCAATGTCCGGCACTCCGCCTATATTTTTTGCGAGAATTTGGCAAAAGCTTATAGATCTTCCCGGGATAAGATCGACGTCGCAGCAAGGATTGAGGTGCGAGTGGAACTGAAATGGGAAAACCATGTTCTGAGAAGATTTGACAATTCCGTCTTGCGCCGGAGCTTGGTCACCATTAAATGCGCAGTGTGGTGGTGGGCACAAATTTTCTCCACTGAGTTAATATCTTCCCAGGAACTTTCGCGCGGCCCGACTTCACGGTTGTAGCAGTCTACTGTGCGCCATGAACGAAATGTCTGGACCACAAAGAGCTTTCTATCCGACTCTTCTAACTTATGCTGGTTTAGTTTGGCTCATAAATGGTCTGCATAGTCGCCCTCTCGATGACAGTACTGGGAAGTCTCTTATCAAGTGTGTGCTTCCCTTTGAGTGCAGTGATGATGAAGCGCATGGAATACCTACATCCTTCTTCGACTCCGACGATGAAGATTTGGGTGTTCCTGTTACTCCCGCAGGGCTTATAATCCCAGCGCAGTCAGGTTTCTCGAGATTAATCGCCAACTACCCAGTCATGTGTTCAAGAAAATTTTCGAGAAGCCACTAGAGGAGGTGCAACACAAGCTGAACCCGTCTGGCTTTCGAACTAGGGACTCCGTTCCCAAGTCACGACATCCCGAGAAAAAAGCTTTGACAAGAAAGCGAAATAGGGAGGATGTAGAGGATGACCCTGACGCCGCTACTTTCCCTCATCTCAATACCATTATGTTACAATTCGAAACCCCAGAATTCAGTCCTGACCTGGAAGATACTGCGTTACCTGTATATGTCCAGCCTGCGGAGCCTTTGGGTGTGGCCTTGGATCGCCTGTTTTCACAATACGCCTGCGACATAATCCAGAAAATAGGCAATCCCAAGGATGTCAGCTCGGGAAGTTATTGCCCGCTCAAGCCTAGCGCACGGGAATGTGTTACACTCGATGACATCATTACCACCACACATTTAGGACGGTTATTTACCGCAGTCCAGTGGCGGCAGGCCACCGTCAATGAGTGGCAGAAAACTTTCCGCTATCTCTTCCCTGCGAAGGGCCACACAACTCTGTCCAGCGCACAGCACTACCACATAACGGCTTACTACAGAGAATGGAAGAAAATGTTGCTGCAACTCAGTGACGAAGATGCAGGGGAGGTGCGCGCGGCAATGTTCCAACGTTACAACACACTAACGTGGGTGCCGGCGGCTTCTAACGATCGTTTATGGAATTACTCCAAGAGCGAGGAATGGAAAAGTATACCTCCTAAACGAGGTGGACCGAGGATATATTTTACGCCACAGAAAGTAGTGTGTCCAACATTATGTACTGCGGAGGACGTTGAAAGGGAGGCCCTACATGAGGAAGAGGAGGAGTCAAGCAATGACGAGGATTAAGCAAAGAGACTTTCCACCTACGTAGTAGAGGCGCGACCGGACTCTCGAATTGTGACGCAGCAGTTTTGTGTTCACTCGGAATATGCTTGAGGCCACCGTGTAATATGTTTGAACGCTGTCTATCATGCTACGACTACACGCCAGAACTAGATACATTACTAATTAGTACTACCTCTGCTCCTTTTGTGTAAACCGCTGCTTCCATCCTCAGGATCTCCATTAGCTGCTTGCTTCAGGTCCCAAGAACCCAACAAGAGATCGACCGCCTTGTCCGTAGTTTGCAAAGGGCGATCTGGAATGCTTGCACCAGCTGTGTGTTATCTCGTAGTTTTAATTCTTCAGTTAACCCATCGGAGGGGTTGAAGGGTCTGTCGCAACTTTCTGCTAGCTGGCTTTCTGCATATTTGATCTAGTAATATCCCTCTCCCCCGCTCCTCGTTCTTGGTCGTCATCCGTCATTGCAAAATATTTATAACCTGAATTATAGTTTATTAGCAAAAAGAAAAAGCAAGAAACAAGGAAAAAAATTTAACAAACGACGGTGATCGTCGATTGGGCCCATCTGCATCATTTTCTGGCATCAGCGTACCCCACCGTTGCCATCGTCGTCGGCTCGTTCACCCGTTGTCTGCTCGTTCGTGTGGTCGTACACACCCTGCTCGTTCGTGTGGTCATACACACCCTGCTCGCAGGAGCTCGCAGCAGTGGTGTGGCGTGGGGTACAGGGCTTGGGTACGAGGTGTCTTGGGGTGGGTTCTGTCGTTAGTTCTAGTTAGTACCTAAAAAGCTTTATCAGTAAAATGAATATGAATATGAAACGAGAAAAGGAAACACTTACACTTACCCCCAAGAGACGTCAGCGTCTCTTGGGCCTTTTTTCGTTTGGTTTTCTTTGTCGTGGTCTCCCCGTCGTTCCCCACCGTTGCCGTCATCATTCAGCGTTGGTTGTCGCCAGCTCATTCCCCCGCTGTCCACTTGTTCGCGTGGTCGTACACACCCTGCTTGCAGCGTTGGCGCGGCGTGGCATACAGGGCTTGGGTACGGGATGTCTTGGGTACGGGATGTCGTTAGTTCTAGTTAGTTCTAGTTAGTAACTAAAATCTTTGTCAGTAAAATGAAAATGAAACGAGAAAAGGAAAAACTTACCTGTGGCCCAAGAGACGCTGACATCTCTTGGGCCTTTTTTTGTTCGGTATTCCTTGTCGTGGTCTCCCCGTCGCTCCCCATCGCTCCCCGTCGTTCTTCCGTGGTCCTGTAAGTAGCTGCCGCCGTGTCATCCGCGTCAACAGCAGCATCATTTGGCTTGTTATTAGTAGGTTATATACCTATAAAACAACAAAAGGAGTCAATGAGTTAATGAAAACAAAGAAATAAAGAAGTACAACTTACCTAGGGCCCGAACGACAGTGTGTTTCGTCGTCTGACTCGACCGTACAAACATGCATAAACATATAAACAATCCGTACCCGTACCCGCGTGTACCCCTACCTGTGCTGTTCCCTAGGACTCGGGGTTGGGCATGTGTTGTTTTGTGCCGGCACTGTGTTTAGATCCTAAGATATAAAGTAATACCATTAGTTAGTTAATAAAAATAAGAAGTGCCAGCTGTCGAAATGTGACAGGTGAACTGGTGACAGCACGCTTCTGTGACGACGTCATTTTGTGGGATGACTTTCTATATAAACTCTTTCCATCGATTCTCGATTCTCGATCCAACGGGCTGCCATCCACCACCAGTAAGTGTAGCTATGCATGTTTCTTTTCGCGTTCTGACTTCTCCTTAGTCCATCACTTCCATCTCCAATCTTTCATTCAACAGGCCGGCCAACAGGATTCATAGGAGTTAGCTTCTTGAATCCTGGCAACTCATCCACTGGATATTAAGAGGGGAGGAAGGGTCTTTCTGCAGAGCCACTTACCACCATCATCTGGTTTTGTACTAGCCAAATGAAACAACGGGGTATCTATCTATCCACTTATTTATTTACCTTATACTCCCCACACACACACCTCAATGTCTTGATCTATATCGCAGAGCTTCAGAGCTTCTTCTGGCCTGCGATTCAAATGATGGATCCTAGTCTGCTGTTGTGAAGCTTCAGAGCTTCTTCTGGCTCACAACATATAGGCAGTCTAGTCAGGACTGTTATAAACTTTTTCTTTTAACACTTTTTTTTGTTTTTGTTTTTGCTTTTGCTTTTGCTTTTGCTGTTACTTTTATGGGAAAACTACGGACAATAGCTTTGCAAGGCTGCCAATGAAGCTATCACCTTGATTAATCCTGATTTTGCATTGGACAACTCTTTAAATTTGGCTTGATTAGTAAATATCATTTTCTGGGATATATGCTGTGCTCCTCACTAATCTGCACAATATTTTCTCAGTCAACACCATTTCTATCATCCACTGTGCTTCTTTGCCAGGTGTCATTGATACTGAAGTATATTATGATGATACATTTGGTATTTGGACCTCCCCAAATGTAACCACTCTCCTTTATCCCATACCCCATTACTACATGGACATTCCAGCAAATGCTCACATCTGCCATTTCGGATGTCCTCATTGGCTTTCCAACACTTATCCATTCATTCCATTTTGGCTGAAAGCTGTCCTGTTCACAGGGCCTCTTTTCAGCTGTCTCATTGTTCGCGATGAGACCATATCTGTACAAAAAGTGAACCTGTTACATTATAAATTGAATTCTGATATGATTGCCTCTTGGTCACATCTAGAAAAGGCTCTCATTGACCTAAGTTCATTTCTTGTCAGCAAAAACATTGGTCATAAGGCAGAGCTCCAGGTACTACCACTGCCAGGGATTGCAGTTACATGTCAAATCACAAGGAACCTCAGTTTGTCTGCCATTGCACCTACAAGTCTGGAGAAGCCTTTATCAGTCTTGCCATGTTTTGCTCGTTTGCCATCGCAAACAGCCTGGATGGGAATGACCATATGAGGGATGAGCCTTTGTGGGTCATGGCATGTCGAGGAAAAGGTGTGAATTAGCAATGGCTTGACGATCTGCAGCCATCGTTCATTTGCAATTTTGCCCCTGGGTTTGAAGTCAGGGCTTATGTCATTGCCTATCTGTCAACATGGGGCAAAACAATTTCCGGCTTTCAAAATGGCAAATATTCCTCTCGTAATCTGGTTTGGACATGAGCCATATCCAGTCCGCGACATGGTTTGCATGAAGGATTACCTACCAAGAGAGGAGGAGGTCAAGGCAGCTAAGTCCAGAAATTTATTGATACTACTACAGGCTGGGAACAACTGGAGATGACATCTGATATTCAATGTGCTCACCAAGTCCTTAAGCATCTTGCTGAGTCATCTACTCCTGGAGAGCCTATTTCCAAGCACCAAGCAGTTGTTTATGGGGCCCTATTCAACTACCCACTGTTGGATGTTGTAGCATCAGTTTACAACCTCCTTCCTGACGAGATCACCCCAGCTAAGCAGAGGGCTGCTGAAGTGCCTATGCCAATGCGCTTGGTAATTTTTAATTCTGCACTATGGTGTGACAGTACTATCAGGGCACTTTATAGGATTGTAAAGGGGTTTTTGCAGACTGGCCAAAACTCTTGGAGCAGGCAGGACAGGATCTAGCCCAAGTGCAGGGTCTGGCTAGCGATGTTGGTGTGATGGGGGAAAATGGGCCTGCAGTGGCATGCTTCCAGCTCCTTTCTAAATTTGTCTCAACCAGGAATGTGGCCCAGAGGTCTTACAACTTTATCACATTGGCATTTGATCTTTCCCTGTGGTTAAATGTTTGTGGATAATATTGATAACTTTCAGTGAATTGCTAAGGACCATTCTTTTCTTACACAGGGACATCTTAACACTACAAACGACATATTGGACAACTTTTATCCATGAGTTAATGGGTATTTATGTATTGGAATATTCATTATGTGATAATATTGCAGGCAAGTGAATGGCTCCATCGATGGAGACCCCCCCCCCCCCCCCCCGTGTTGCACTGGGGATTTCTCCTCTCTGCTTGTTGACAAAGAGGCCTCTGATTGAACAAAAAATAAGCAAGAAAGCCATTTTTAATGCAAGTACTCTCTATGAAATTGTTACATTGTTGACTTGTTTTGTAGGTTTGGCAAGCCCTGGGCACTCATCGCCCCAAGATTCTTTCTGACACTGAAAAGATCTTGTGGAAAGTGGAAACCTACCCCATAATTGGGGATAGGTAACACTAAGCAGAGAAATACTCATGTCAAATCACCAGATGACAGGACAACGACATGGTATTAAGGGTAGACAATGATATCAAAGTATATAACAAGTGGAATATATGGGGAGAAAAGGAAGAATGGGAATAAGTGATGTGATGTGTAGTTAATATGGCAAGTCCTTGAAGTGTGTACAAATAAGTGTCAATGTGTATGTAAGCCAGGCTTACAGAAAGCCCTCTTTCAAGCTGCACATTCCTCTGACTCCCTGGAGGATATCCTGCAGGCAGCTATAGATGCCTCACTCTTGATCCTCTGGTCAAGTGCTGAAGATGATAGATGTGTGTAGACAGTCGACATGTACCATTCACAGATTCTTTGAGAATAGGGAGGTGAAAAGTCATTTGGCCCACAGCGACCTGAAATAACTCTTATTTTTTTCTGGATTGAGAGTCTCAATTGATGATGTAACCTTGATGATGTAACCTTGAGCAAAAGTGTGCATGCACACTTTTGAGCTCATGTCATGTGACATATTGCTATTTAAGTATTGAACCTGAAGCTTGATGCTCTGTCTTACTTGTCTTACTTGTCTCACTCATGCATCGCTCAGAGGGTTTCAACCAGCAAAGCCTCACTGTCGGAAGGATATCCAACCCAAATTTCTGGACAATGGCCTGGTTTACACCTGTCTTACTTGACCCAGAGGATACAAAGTGTCACACAACATTTTTGCTGATTTGAAGAACTGTGACTGTTTTGCATTGCGATCACGTGTCTAATGTACCCACTTATTTAACATGATTTCTTTCATTTATCCTACAAAAATCATCCCCTGCCAAATCACCATGCATGCTCCTCATTGCAGAGCTTGACGATGCAGGGGCCTCACCATCTTCCCCACCTCTCTTGGATGGAATCTCACTACCACCACCATCTTCTCATCTCTGCCAGCATGCTGCCACAGGGCCAGCATCCTCCTCCTTGACCTCCATCATCCCCCCCTTTCACATGCACTGCATCACCTCAAGCACTTGACCCCACTCCAGAGAGAACACTGCTGTTAAATCAGATGAGGTGTGTGCAGGTCTACAGTGGTTGAGTCTGTGTGTTTTGATACCCTCCAAGCTTGAGTCTGAATGAGATCTTTTGTTATCACAACAGAACATAGCTGCCTTTTTGGACCATGGTCCTTGCACATTTTCTTCTCCTTCTCTAAAGTATAATTGTAATGACAAAGTTCTTGATGCTCCTAAATTTTGTTGACACTTTGTTTGGTCTGACAATTTTCCTAGTAAACTTTCCCCTGCTGCATTGTACACTGAGTCTGCTCCCCCTCTTCCTTCACCCTCTCAGCATCTTCTTGATGATCCCTACATTCAAGCTTCTATTAATTCAAGTGGAGATTCAATCAAAGTAGACACTCCCTTTGATGTTGACAAACTTGAGCCGACCATCCAAACCAGCCTTTTGTGCAGCCTGTGATGAAAGGTCTTCACAAAGGCTTTTGGCCCTTTGATGATGGGGAACAGAAGATTGAGGTTGAAGAAATACTCAATGGACCCAGAAGACACTAAGCAAATCCACATTTTCAGGGATAGAGAGATTGCTGCTGGAAGATGGCCTGAATCCTTGCCTGATACTGATCTCCTTCCTGGCATGAAAGCTTCTCCTATGTTTGTTATCTGGCAATGCAGCAAGCCTCAGGTTGTGACAGACCATGCTGGCTCAGGAATCAATGACAACATTCCCCTTGCTGACAGCAATATCAAACATGATGACATATGCACTTTTGGTCAAACTCTTCATAGTGCTTGTGCAGCCAACCCTGGCAAGTGCATCATCACTTTCAAATTGGATGTCACCTCTGCTTTTCTAAACCTTCCTGCACATCCCATCTTTCAACTTTGTCAAGTAGTTAACGTTGATGGTCACCTCTATGCTGTGTAGTGTCTTGTTTTTGGTAATTGAGCTTCACCTCATTCTTGGTGTGCAGCTTCTGGCCTCCTATGCTGGATAGCAGTTTGAAAGCTTGACATTCATGGTCTCCATGTTTACATGGATAACTTCTTTGGTTGGGATTTAGCGGACAACCTCATTTTGTACAGAGGTGCTCTCCATCCATGATGCCAAGTGCAACTGCTCATTCTGTGGGAGCGAATTTCATGCCCTTTTGAGAACAGGAAGCAAGAGCATGGAGAGCTTCTCAAGATCATTGGCTTCTGGGTGGATGCCAATCGAGGCAGCATTTCTTTGTCCCCTCAATCCATAAACTGATGTTGCTAAAATCATCGATCACCTCAACTGGCTTCTAAATGTTCTGCCCTGTGGTTGCCCAGCATTATCAGAACTCTATCAGAAAACAAGTGGCAAGACACATTCATACACGGGAATTCCCATCAATGCTACTGTTACCGCTAATCTTTCTTGGCTGAGGTCCATCATCCCTCATTCAGTTGGCATTTATTTTGTTGATTCCAGTTCATGGGGTTCTCACGATGCTGACTTTGTCTTGTGGACTGACTCCACTCTGAAGACTGCAATGTCCTTTGTTCATGTGAACTATGGCTTCATATGTCCCATCCATGTCTTCACTGAAAACAGTGAAAAGGTGGGCATCTTCTCTTTAGAGCTCATGGCCATTTGACTGCTTCACAAAGGAGGTCCATATTATTCCTACTACTACAGAAACCTCATCATTGGGCTTGTCATGCCTCTATCTAAATCAGTTATGGCAGTTACATGGGTTACCCAATACTGTTATCTCTAATCGTGGACCAGAACAACATATTGGGAATTCAAACTAAATTATCTATGGCATATCACCTGCAGACTGATGGGCAGACAGAGAGAATGAACCAGGAGTTGGAGCAGTACCTACATATGTCTGTCAACTAGCCCAAATGGCTGGCAATTGCTGAATTTTCCCACAATAACAAATTCCATTCTGCTACTCATATGTCACCCTTTTTCACAAATTATGGATATCATCCTCACATGGGAGTAGAACCCAGAAGGGAAGTCAAAGTACAGTCAGTAGAAGACTTTGTATCTAAGATGCAAAAGGTACAAGAGGAAGCAGAGGCGGCATTGAAGAAAGCACATGATGACATGATGTGACATGCAGATCATACTCGAGCGTGCGCTCCAGAGTACAAAGTTGGTGACTTGGTGTGGCTAAGTACCAAGGACCTGGATATTCCATGACCTTCAAGGAAACTTATGGAGAAACAAGCTGGCCCATATGCAATCTCTAAAGTGATCTTGCCTAATGCAGTAGTGCTAAAATTACCCCGATCATTCAAGATTGATCCCAAGATTAACATATCCAGCCTATGCCCTTACTGCCCACCCACTATTCCTGGCCAACAAACTCCTCTGCAACCTCCAATAATAGTAGAAGGTGCTCCAGAATACATAGTTGAGGAAATTCTAGACTCACATCTTTGACGGAATAAATTGGAGTTCTTAATAAAGTGGAAAAGCTATACCGATGAACATAATTTGTGGGAGCCCAAAGAGAATTGCAAGCGAGCACATAACATGATCACCCAATTCTTTAAACATAATCCGAATGCTCCATGTCACATTGTGAGAATGGTGTATGAGGGGATGAGATTCCGGCCTTACCAAAATTTCACAGAGGGGACAGACACAATATTTTCTCACCTGGAAGTCGAGACATAAAAGGGGGGTAATGTTAGGAAACCACCCCATTACTTAATAAAATTTCATTTTTATTTTATTATGTCAAATTACACTACATTATGCCAAATGATGCCAAATGATGCTACACTTTGATAGTGTGAGAATTTTATTTTGCATGCATCAATATGTACATGCATGGGTAACAACAATGTACAATATATGTAACATAGTATATAAACCCTAAATATATGCCTAGGGGCCCCAGTTGTGTTCTCTTAGGTATTCCACCTATGCTTGTGGTGTGAATGGCCTATCTCAACAAACTCACCTATTAATAACTCCTGACATCAAAACCATCAGTTCCCCCATCATGCACACAGATCCTGCCCCCTTCTTGTAGAGAGAACCTGCATGGTCTTAGCTAGCAGATAGTGGGTGTCACCCTAACGATGACGGTGACACCCACCCCATGCACACCTACGAGCATCTGCTTGTAGGGTGTTTAAGGGGAGGGAGGGAGGGGACAATGGACAAATACTGCCACCAGTATATGATGCACCACCCACCACCAGCCTCACCAGCAACTGCTCGTGGGGTGGACAGTGGGTGGAACAATGGGACAGGGCTGATTGTAAGGGGACTAGGGAGGTGCCCTGTGTGTTTTTCCTATTTTTTATGTTTGTCCTATATTTTTCCCCACCTCATTTCCTTCTATTCTTCATTTTCTATGATTTTTCCGGATTTTATTACTAATTTTCCCTTGCTATCATGTTTGTACATATTGACACTTTTATATTTAGAGGCGGAGTACCCCTTCCGACACATACCCCTTGATGTCATTCGGCGGCCTTGATCCGCCTATCTCCGCCTTTTTCTATTTTTAGGTTATATTTGATTTTTGTTGTCTTCACATATACTGGGCATCAGCAAGGGGATCCTTAGAGTTTTCTCTTCGGATTTCCCTTTGCTAGGTGCGCCCCCAATCCCTGTATTATGTAGCATAATTTTAACTTCGGATTTCCCTTTGCTAGAGGCTGAGGTTGCCCTTATACTGATGAGACAGCCGATGTGATGCACCACTGCCCCCTCCCCCCCATTTTGCAGGGGGGTGGGTTTTTTTTGTAGAATTTAAAATCCTATAATTAAATAGTATAATTAATTCTTCCCCCCATCTTTGCATGGGGGATTTTTATTTATATTAGTTATCTACTTATCTACTCCCTCGCAAAGTCGTGAGGGCTCAACAATTTTTTTTTGAGCTCTCATGAGAGAGGTTAAAAATAAGTGAACTAATCCTAAGTGCTTTAAATGGACTTTATATCACATGTTTATTAATGCTCCTGTGGCTCAACTTGTGTGGTGGTTATGTCACTTATATCCCAAGGTCTGGGGTTCAATCCATGCTCTGTCCATTTATTTTGTAAGCACTTTCACCAAGTTAAGTCTTCGAAATGGTGTTGACTACCTGTTGGAATTGCATACGACTTTACTCAGAATTTACTAGGAATTTCTTGGAAATAAGAGTACATGGTCATCAAGATACATTCTGATCAGATTCCTATCAGACTCCTAGGACTAGTATCGGACTAGTAGGACTCCTATCAGAAGACTCGGACTCCTAGGACTCCAATAGGAATACAGGGGGGAGTGCAAAGTCTTGTCTTTTTGGGCCTATGTAATGATGCTGTATGAGACTGCTTTCAATAGCAAGGAATATCTGCCACAGACTGCCTATTTTTTTTGTCCACCCAACTCTTCCCTAGCTGTTCCTCCTTTGGATTGGTAGGACTGCATTGATCAGGTTCTTTTAGTCCTGTTATCAACATGGTTGCCATGGAAATCACTCATAATACAGCAGAAAATATGCACAATGTAGCTTGCATAGCAGTAGATAGGGAGACTGGTGTGTTGTACTGAAAAAGAAGTCCAACTCCAAAAAATCAGTCTCCTCCCATTCTGGGCAAATCACATGATGGCAGTTGAACTGATGCATGATGTTGGTTCTTTTCCCTAACCTGTACATCAAACCTTCTCAACCTCTAATGCAGTTCACAATGTGCATTTGTATTCCATGATGTTGAAAAAGAAAGAGAAAAACAAAAACAAAAAAGCAGTATGGCACCCACCATGACTACATAATTACATAATAAACCATTAATTCCTACCTGTGTCATGTGACCCATGAATGTTTGGAGAGGTAAGACTAGGATGGTGGGAGAGGAATTGACACTGACACATGACTGCCATATCTAGTAGTATTATCAACAGGAACTGTTATATAGTACTCCTGAACTTTGTACATATCCCATCTAACTTATTCTCTGTTCACCCACTTCTGTTCTTGTTGCTCAAATTCATATGTGAGTTTTTTTTGCTAACTAGGTTCTATGGTTTGAACCTGCCAAACCCAGTTCTCTCCATTTTGGTTTGTGGTTCTACCTACCCCTTCCCTACTGCCTGGTTCTGGTTTGTGGTTCAGAGAAATACCTCAGAGAACTGGACCAAACTCAACTTTGGCATCCCTAAGTTACTCAGGTTTCATCTTATCAGTAACTTATAGTGCAACCATATTATTAATAACATTTATATTCACCAGTACTTTTCCATTAATAAATAGACTACTTTGTTCAAGGTGAAAGTGGGATATATGGTGGTGAGGATGCAGGAGGACCATTGTAATGAGTCATGGCAACATCTGTACAAGAATTAAGAGTTAAGAACTCTTCTTCATCCAAATGAGAGTGGTGCTGCACCTGGTAGTGTATAACCATGTTTGAGAAGTCGGTCTTGTTCTTGTTGCACATCTAAATACATATCACATACATCAGATAACTGAGGCAGAACTGAATTAAAATAAATACCATTCAAGTGAGAGCACTGACTATTTCAGTTCAGGGCATCATATTGTCCAGCTACAACTTATTTTTCATGCTGTTCCATCCAGAAAATTTCCATCTGCTCCTGGCATGGACTTATTTCTTACCTATGTTCAGCGTTTTGATATCGTACCTCAGCTAAATCCTGCAGTCCAGGCATCGTCAACTCAAAAAGGATTGTATCCTGACCCATCAGCAGGAATGTATGTCTTGAAACACTCTTGACAGAGTGATGGAACAATTATTGGAGATGTTGTGCCACTGAGACGACTTTGAGCCCTCCTAGATCTCATCCCCCATTTTGGAGCAAATGTGGACAAGCAGCTGACTAAAGAAATGAGCTTGGAGTTTAGCTGGGAGTTCTGGTTGAATAAGTATTTTGAGAAAGAGCTCTTTTATGCACTAAAATAAATGTTGTATACTAAAGCCAGGTTGTGCCATGAATTTGACTTAAGTTAGCATTGGAGCCTGTTGGAGCCCATCACTGGCACAGGGCCCAGCCATCCAATGCATGTGACATGTTGCACATTTGTTGATTTGATCACATGCAGAGTACATGACTAGTATAATTTCAAATAGTATAAAAACTTTCAACTTCAGTCTCAACCAATTTCTCACTTGGCACAGCCTGGCTGAGTCACCACACATGCTCTTCATTGCTGAGCTTGATAATGTGGAGGCCTTGCCATCCACTCCACCTCCCCCAAGTGCCACTGCACCAGGATTTTCCCCCCAATGCCTATGCTTCATCTTCACAAGAAAGGATATAGTAACACACAGGCAAAATCCCTTCCATTGCATTGAATGTTGGACTGGCATGCACTTTCACAGGGCCGAGTTATGGGTTTCCATTTCTGTTCTGCTTTTATTCTGGACTACAGTATTTAAGCCTAGGTAGTTTTGCCTTGTATTCCTCAGTTCATATATCCACATAGACTCAACTTTAACCTACCAATCTAAATCTCATTCTACTCCTACCTCAGTTCTCTAACAGTCTGAACTCCATTTGACTTGACCTCTAGTCTCTCTCTGAAGTTCTAATCTCATCTGAACTTAACCCAAGTCCTTTCATACTCCTTTCTGCACTCACCTGATGTCTGGTCTGGATATCATGATATTTTAAAAGGAGGGGGTGGATGGCAAAAGACATTTAATAATGCAGAACAGGACAAGGTCTTGGGTAAATGTCAGCAGGAATCTACTGAAGTTACCACAAATTCCCAGCTGCCATCACATTCACAAAAACAGAAAATGCCATCAATAAGCACAACTATTGAGTCAGTTGAAACAATTGATCTCACAATGTCATCACCTATTGCACCAGAAAATGACTCTATGGTGGTTGAAGATGGTGAACCATCCTACATCAGTTCCCAGGCCAGTGCTGTTTCAGGAAGTTCATCATTAGTAGAGTATGGAAGTGAGGATAAAGAAGAGGTAGGCTGTTATAAAATTGAATTGAATCCATGGTTACTAAAATTATTTCCCTGATTAGCTTGATAGATATCAGAGCCATCTTCTTAAACATGCTGAAATTTACAGCATGCAGCTAGTATTCTCAAGGCTCAGGCCAAGCACCATAACTGCACTTGGATGAAGTCAATTGTTGATCAAGATATTGGCTGTGATGCTAGTGATCTTGCTAAAGATGTTCAGCACTTTGAGAAGGCTAGCCAACAAATGCAAGCAACATGGCCAAAAAATCACCAGGATACATGACAAGTTAAGAATACAATGGGGTATGTAGTAATCTGATATCCTGTAATTACCATGTCATCAACACCCATGGTAGTCTCTAGGTACATAGTAATTTGATAGCATTGTGTTCATTTGTTTGTAGGTTGCACATAGAGCAGCTACACTGTACTGAGTAATACGGTATATAGAACATATACATTGTACTGAATGATATGGGTTCATGGGGGCCCATAGAATGCTCTCATAATAAGTATAATATGTACTACTATCAAATAGATACAGTGTTAGTATTCTGGCTTGTTATTTACTTCAGAGAATGTTAATAGCCAGATCAGTCACCTATGAGATAGTGTTGGACATGATATACAGCAACAACATTGGCACCAGCAATGGAACTGGCAATGGTAGTGGCATAAAAGTATGGCATCAGCATCAGACACCACATAGTACGGGCGAAGGAGTTTTGTGATGGTGAAGGCATCATAAATTCCTCATGTAGCGATAATTTATTTATTGTGGTATGCAGACATATGCATGGCACCAGCACCAGGATCACAATCACGCTGAAAATGTTCAGTGTACGAAAAGAACCAACAATTATTACTACATGTTTATGTATACAATGCAAAAGGAATTGAGCATCATGTGTCCTCCATAGTGTCCATATCATCATCAGAGCCTGACAACCAACTGCCATCAACATAACTAAAGTCTGCATGAGTATAGACGGGCACTGGCAGCGTGATGCAGGTTGGGGAGGGATGCTCTATCTGGGAGGTGCTTGGGGATTCATCACTAAAACTGCATTCCAAGTCAGAATTTGCACTTGCATCATCGGCATCAGCATTGGATTCACCCAGAGATCCAGCAGAATCTGCCTCTGATGATGAGAAAAAACCTCTGCCGCATCAGATGCAGTGGCAAAGGCTGAAGGGGGATTAGAATGTCCAGACGAAGAGGTAGTAGAGTTGTCAAAGTAGATGGCAGCGGCATCAAAGCCAGTTAGGGAACCTGTACCAGTGAGGTCAGGCTCAGCATCGGCAGTAGAACCTGTATGGGCAGATGATGAATCACAATCAAATGCCATGGCTTCCTCAAAGGCAGTATGACCAGCATTAGCAACATCATCTTGACCTAGCCCCTGCATAAGTGCATTGCCATGCAAATTGGCAGCAGGGAGAAGATTGGCATCGGTAGTAGAACCAGCACTGGTGGATGATGAATCAAAATCAAATGCCATCGCCACCTCAAAGACAGTATGCAGATCAGCATCATTTGCTACATCATGGGGAATGGGGACAGAATCAGAAATGGGAACGGGGGCAGCATCGGGGGCAGCATCGGGGGCAGCTGCAGTGGGGACAGGAAGAAAGGGAGCGGTTCCAGCATTGGATACATCAGAATCAGATTCTAGAAAATAGAGCCCTGCATTGTGAGCAGTTACCATGGGTGGTCGACTGTAGGAATAAACTGTTGGGAGACTTGGGGTTTCTGACCACTCCTTGTTTTGCAGTGGGCCATCGGGTAAAGATGCTATGTACCCAGAATGCTGTGCCTTTCCCTTTCCCTTCTTCTGATTGATTGCTAACACCTCATTCTCTGTAATATCCACACCCCAGGTCCACTTGTAGGAGGTGGGGGGAAGGGCCTTCAGGCGCTCAAGTTCAGCCTGTGCATGTGCAGATCCCTGTTCCATTTCTGATTGCCTTACCTGTCTCCCAGTGGGTCCACGGATGTTTTTCGATGCCAATGACATTGCCGGTGCCATAGCCATTGCCGTAGCTGGTCCCAGTGCCGGTTCCGGTGTTAACTTACTTGGTTCGGACTGAATCTCCTTGAGCAGGGCAAGCTCATGGAGATGATGAAATCCTGCCGCTTTCCTCAAATTCACATTCATTTCAGCAACTGCTGCTGATTCACAGGCACTTAAAAAGCCATGCGTCATCCATGCTTCATCAAACATATTGTGTATGAGAGAGCACAGGTCAATGCATGATTGGCAATCAACTTGGCCGCTGGGAGCATCCTGCCCTGACAGGCTATCGATGGGTGTTGAGACTGTCACAGGGGTAGAGACCCATTGCCGATAGTGATCAAGGCATTCATCCAGGGTGTCGATGCCAAATATTCTGGCGGGTGCCGGTTCTTGCCTTGTGATGCCACCAATCACATGCATATGACTCCACAAGATGACTAGGACTGTTGCTGGCAACACCGTCATCCAACAAGGCCAAGAGAGATGGATGGAATCCCAGGGGTAGGTGGTCCAAATTCAGACTGTCAGCCAAGAACCAAAGAAGAATCAGCACATCTATCATAAGGCCGATTGAGGTGCCGATGCCGATCCAAGACATAACATACATCTGTACATCTTAGTGATGTATAGTATATACTTACTTAATTTAGGAAAGATCTTCAACTTACAACCTTGGCATAGAGAATTCTTTGCATCCAACTTTGTTTTACAAAGTTTGCCTGGTCTACCTCCAACAAAACCTGGCGGAATTGGGACTCCGCATACCAAATGATCTCTTGTGCATGCCTTTGGAGTTGCACTTTTGGGCCCAATTGCAAAGAAAAAGGGCTGTAGACTGAGAGACTTTTGTTCGACATGGTTTTACTGATCATGGTTGGTTATCAAGATAATTGTATTTACATCATGGTTACATAATCATCGGTCACAAAGGGGAGATATAATCAGCATTTGTTGATCTAAATGCTTTGTCAGCCCTCAAAGCTAATTCATACCATGAAGCACGTTGACAATTAGCATAAGCAAGCAGACCAGGAAGGGTATTGTTGGACTCTGAGGCTGACTGCCACCATTGGCTGTGATGGATGAAATACTGCACAGTCCAGTGCATTTCATATGTGACGAGTAGAAACTCCTCCCTCCTCCAATTTCTCTGAGCCCATGAACAAAGCCAATATATGCGTCTGACTATGAAAATTGTAAGCACAACAAATAGAGATGACCACCCAAAAAAATTTACATTCCCAGAATCAACCGAGGTTTTCATCGGCATCGGTTATGGCCGCAGCCCTGCTCCTGGCATTGGCACCGATGCCACTGTTAGCTAAGACACCAGTACAAAAGGAATTATGCCAAATCCAGGACAGACGAACAGAGGTGGAGCCAGCTACATTTGGATTCAAAATAGCTGTGCTGGCATTGAGGTCATCCTTGGTTAACTGCTGAAACATACTCAATGTGTCAGCATCACAATCCAGTGCCAGCAATCAGCTATGGCAATGGTTATACATCTGAGCATGCAAGCTAATTTTGTTAACCAACTCATGGACAACAGCTCGTGACTGGGTGCAAACTCCCTTTCACGGTGCTGCTTGCATGATGTGTAAATATTGAAATGATTTTTCAGCGATGAGCTCCCACAGCTGATGCAGCAGTCGGCTTGCCTGGCACTTCTGGAGCTTAATCTCTACCTCAGCCAGGTGGCCATGATGAGGGAGGGATACTTGTTGCTCCTCCTCTGAAATAGTAGATGTTGCAGGAAGGTTTGATGTGCTAGCTGCTGATGCTGTTGCCGGTGCTGATGCCTCATCATTGTCAAGTTCACCTGGGGTATCAAATTCGCCTTCATTATCACGGTTGATCCATGAGGAAGCAATGTCATGATCAGCTATGTCAGCAGCGTTTTGTAACTGGGTTAAGGTTACCATGTGGAATGTCAGAGCTTCTACTTGCATGGTGGAAATGTGAGGTGATTTACCCAGTCGACGGACTTTGTCTCGCAATACAATCCTGGTGATGATAAATGATTGGTTGTCATCTGGGGTAGGCAGTGGAACTCACTGCATTTGCTGAAAAAGAATAGCAAAATCAATCCACTCCTCAACCGCAGATTGAACCAGTGCCATTCCCAAAGAAGAGGCCATGCCTGAGGCCAATCCCGATCCCACTGCTGCATCTGATATCTGTGTGGCATACATGTCCATTACCTTGATATCTGTAAGTCTTCTGGTTTCTGCTGAGATGACTTCATCCTCCCATCATTTGATTGGTTGCTAGCCAAATGCTGCCATTAGTTCAGCATGGTATAGGCCAAGTTGTGTGGAGTTCTCAAGTGCTTCCCAAGCTTTTGGACATAGTGTGACTGTCATACCAAGCATTTTCTTGTGATTTGAATCTGTAGCATGATCATCAAACAGCAAGGTTGCTGTTCTGACTGTCGGGGAGATGGAATTCAGTTGCCCGATGGGAAGATCAGTCTGGAAACCAGCTTTCTTGTGAACAGCTTCCACTGACTTTAGCATGGGCAATCACCATACACAAGAGTCAGGGCATCATATTAGAATGTGCTGTAATTGACCTTGGACCAAAGGACTTTTCATCATTTGTTGCAATTTCCCAGGTCAAAAAATTGAAGGGTCTAGCCTTCGTGTCCCCTTTGGCATCCAACGCCTACAGCATGGTGAAGAAACAGAGCCAATGAAGATGCTGAGAGAGGATAATACAAGGTGAGAAGCATTAGGATTCACTTTAGATACACATGGGATGGATCTTGGGGAATATGTATTCAATGAATAAATATGTACTTTAATAAGCATTGAGTGAAAGACTGGGATAAAGCAAGCTCCCTATTCTGTAGGTGAGACACTCACATACAAAATTGTGCTATTTTATATAGATACTGAAAATATAGGTTTTATGAGTTTCTGCATGAATGAGGCTCTCAAAAATCAGGCTTTTCTGACAGTTAGTCTTGGAACATGTCCCAGTAGGTTAGAAAAATGGTTTGGTGATTTTTACCCTCTTACATAAGTTCTGAAGGAGCTGATCATGAGATTATGACAACTGGAAGTTGTATCTTGAGCACTACACATGCAAAATTCTTGATTTTCACTGTTCCCAAGTCCCTCAGGCCTATCAAAGGTGGGAACATAGGTATCTCAATTTGTAGTGGCCCAAGTACAGTGCAATGGCCTGTACTATCTAGATGTCAAATGTGCATGTGATGGTTCTGAACCATCATGTGCATTAAGATGCATGTGACAGTTCTCAATAGATTTATTGTCGACAACATTACTTTTGATGTGAGACAGACATCACATGTAGCCACTTTGGAAAACTTAGGGTTATGTATAGTGCTGTGCATTTAGTCACCACTACTTTTGTACAATGTCTTACATCAATAGTAACATTGTTGACAATAAATTTATTCAATGCATGTGATGGTTCAAAACCATCATAGTACATCAGTTGGTCAAATGGCCAATTTTGATCATCCAAATAAATTCCAAATGATATTGAGTACTGACCTGGAACTTGAAGACAATTACAATTCAGCTCAGTGTGGTTACTTCACTATTACCTCCATAGTCTCCATCCCCATCCACCTGCTCTTTGACCTTAGTTACTGTGGAGCACTCACTGCATGCAACCCTCCTCCCTGCTCTGTCATACTCCTGCCTACTGTATCGCCCACCTTAGTAGCATGTGCCTGTAGATCTATCTCTCTCACCTCATCCCATCTGAAATCCCAGTCCTGTAGTAGAAGCAGAGGCACAACCCTTTGGGAATGTGGTTGTAGGCAAAGACTGATCCATCCAGTAAGTGCAGTGTTCTGCCCAACTCTGTCCGTGACCCACCCTTGGCCAGTAATGATTGAGCTCCAACATGCCTGTACTATACCCGCCTTTATAGTTGTCAGGTCATGACCATTTGTGATAGCTTTGCTTAGTGTCATAGCTTAGTGTAACATATTATAACATAGGATATCATAGTGTAACCAAGTGTAGTTGTATCTTGATCTTTACATATCCAATATTCATAATTCCAACTGCTCTTGGGTCCCTCAGATTTACTAAGGTTTGAATCATAGGTATTTCCAATTCTGGTGGCTGGAGTCCAGTGCAATAGCCTGTACCATGCAGCCACCAACTGTGCACATGATGGTTCTGAACCATCACGTGTGTTGTAAGTATTAGCATCATAGCTTAGTGTAACATAGTTGGAAGGTTGCAGGTTAGGTATCCTCAATGAGTCAGAATGGTGAGACAAGAGTTACAAAGTGGGAATGTACTACCAATAGGCACTATAAAACCTACGATATCTTTGTTGCATGGAAAAGTGGGAACAAAGGTATCTAATTAAAAGGTGAAAGATATATGTGAAAAGATGGAAAGGCTGAACCTGTGTTCTAATAGGGCTGCATTGGGCCTAGCCATTGTAACTGGTGAGTCTATGTTTGGAAAAGGTGATGTGTCGAGGAGTACAGTGACACATTATTGTCTTGGGGAGCTGTCATAGTATTTCATGTCCTACACCAGGACTGGGTCAAGTTATTCCAGGACCAGAAACAGTCCAGCATGTGTGTGGCTGGTATGTACATGTCCCAGTGCCAGAAAGAGTCGAGCGAGCCTGGGTTGAGAAGAGCTGATGATGAGTAGTATAGCAGAGATTGTGACTTATCATTGCTGAAATCTCATGGAATTTTTCAGAATGGAAGTTTAGAGAGGGCTCATTTTGCCTAGTGAGCCATGCAGGCCTTGATGGCCTTCCACTGGACAAACAAACAATAGATAGATACTGGAAGGCACTCATTGTAGAAATCCAGAGCCGAGGAGCAAAGGAAACCCCCCCTCTAATGGAGTAAGCAGTGAAAATGTCTAGAAGATACTGGATCACCTCATATTATTTCAGGAACACTATTTAAAAGTGCAATGGTTTTACTCTAAAGATGACATTAAGCAGGTCGGCCCTAAGGGTATCAACATATTAGATAGGTAATATATCATGGAATTCAGCTCATGAGAGTCTACTGATATGGGTTCAGGCACTTAAAAATGGAGCTCAACAAGATCTTTATGCCTCAAACCATGAATCTATAATCAGCTCTGAAGGGATTGCAGGTGGGCTAGTTCTTTACCCCATAACAATTTGGACTGAAATACCTTTATAGCCTACCTACACAAGTGTGAAATTATAATACTCAACAATATACATCTTGACCACCCCCCAATTGTCACATATTTCTCCTGATATGAGTTGTCAGATATAAAATCTCTCTGGCTTATAATTGACATTACTTGGAAGATTTTTCTGGAACCACAAGGATCAGTGTCTTCAAGTATGTTGTTTCTGTAAAAAGTTGCACTACTTACATTCACTGAATGGTATGAAAGGGGTCATCCAGACATTGCAGTCTAGAGACATGCATGGCACTGTGGAACCCTGATATAAAAGAGCATAGATTTTGTTGGGAATGCAGAAGTTGGTTCCACACCACATGTCTCCCTAATGATGACATCACCACATAATCAGAACATCTGGAAGTCATATTCTGATGTTCCAAGATGCATCCTTCAGAAAGTCAAAAAAACTTGCCCTAAAGTCACTAGCATCACATGACTGGGAGAGTGAAGAATTGTGTCCCTACAGTAACATTACACATTGGTGAGGTATGCTTGCAATTTCAATATCAAGTGCTTGGCTGGATGTCAGTTATCAAAATCTTATCCTGAAGAATTCCTTACTGCCTCCTTCTACTTGGACGGGTAGGTTTCTCATTGATCCTTCTTTTGTTTGTCTGTTTTCTTCTCCTTGTTTCTCTGTGCTTCATCTTTGTTGTGGGGGGTATTCAAGACATCTCTGGATTTGACCCTTCTCGATCATCCACCGACATCTTCATCATCACCAATGACCTCTCAAGTTGTTTGTTCTGTAAATCATCCAACTCCTGGGCCATCTATGTCACTGCATTTGAACAATGCACAGTTTCAGATTGTAGCAAGATAAAAAGGTAAAGGTGGCAGAGCTGTCATCAGGGGAATCCTTCATGGAACATAATCTGGATACTGCATTATATGTTGGATGTGGAAAAATAAATGGCAACCAAACACCCCAGGTCATCAATAGTTCATCCATAGCAAGTCAAAACAGGATTGGTTTGTGCACCATGCCATTGGCTGGATTCAGCTGAAAGAACAGTTCCAGTTTGAAAAATACCAATACTGCTGGAAATGTGGTCTTCCACAGAATGAATTCATTCCTATCACTCATCCAGTTTTCAAGCCAGGTGTCAAGTTGTTTTGTGCCTTTGATGACTTGACACCTTTATTGATATTGTACATCATCAATACAGAGGATATCTGGGCAAAAGCCTGCTCTGTTTTCTCAGGACTCAAAAGTAACATGTCTCTTGATGAGATAACAAAGTGGCTGACAAAGGAGGACAAGGCCCATTTATTTTAAAATGGATGGGAATTGGTTATTTGGTGTTGGATTACATACAAGAAAGAATTTAATGGATAAGTAGAATTAATAATGAGCTTGGTATATCAACCCAATTACAGTGTTAATAGTTTCCTGTTCATTCTAAGTAATGACTGATATTATATCATGATCTGCAACTCTCCCCCCCACAGTCACACATTTTCCTGCACAGAATGGTGAAAACTGACATGGCCAATATACCTATTACTAGAAGACAGCACCTCAACAACTTATTAACATTACATAGACAAGCTAGAGAAATTATTCATTCAAAGAATAATAATTACATAGATAGGCTGGACAGGGCCAGCACCAACATACAGGGTGGGTGGGGTGAGAAACATGTAACCCAAGGACATAACATGACAGACTGTTGAATAGTCCACTCCCCAAGCAATCAAAAATTGAGAAAGGTGTTAAGGCACAGCGGGGTCATACGAGGAAGAACCCTGGTAACATGGCCGAAGCAATGAAACCTCTATACCCGCTGAGGCGGTCCAACTGTGCCAAAATCCCATTCCCCAATCCTCAATGCAAGGTTCAGGAGCATCCAGTCATCTGCCATGAAGCACGAGGGCATTCATGGAAACCCAAGCCACACATCCCGTTTCCGGGGTGGGTTACCAATAAAAATGATTGATTGCCATGTAAAACAGGTAGAGGTACACTAAGTAAATATCCAAATGTAGGGAGGAACAACCAGAGAGAGGGGAACAACCAGAGAAGGGGTAACAACCAGAGAAGGGGGAACAACTAGAGAGGGGGGAACAACTAGAGAATGGGGAACAACTAGAGAGGAGGACACAACTAGAGAGGGGGGAACCACTAGAGAGGTGGGAACAACCAGAGAGGGGGAACAACTAGAGAGGGAGAAACAACCAGGGCAACTAGAGAGGGGGGCACAACCAGAGGGGGCAGATCAACTAGAGAGGGGAGAACAACCAGAGAAGGGGGAACAACCAGAGAAGGGGGAACAACCAGAGAAGGGGGAACAACTAGAGAGGGGAGGACAACCACAGAGAGGGAACAGCCAGAGAGGGGGAACAACTAGAGAGGGGAGCAACTAGAGAGGGGGGAAGAACCCAGACAACGAGATGGGGGGGGAAAGAAAGAAAGAATGGGAAAAGATGAAAAGGATTGGATTGATATCAGTCAAGTATTCTAACTCAGCTTGACATGTGAATGATTTGGATGAATTTTGATGGACATCTGATGGGTGTCGCTAGGCAACACCCGACAATTTGGGCACATATTTCAACAAATTCATTCATTCCCCCAACTTTCCCCCCATCATCTGCTTTCTCACCCCTCTCAGAATGTTGACTTATAGAACAATTTTGTATGTGAGTGCCTCACCTATGGAATGGGGAGCTTGCTTTATCCCAGTCTTTCACTCAATGCTTATTAAAGTGATAATCCAGGCATATTCCTAGCTGTGCTCTTGCAAGCACTATGGAATTGTACTGCAACTACCAATAGACTGGTCCAGAAAGAGCCAGAGCCAAAGTCCAAGCCAAGAGTCCAAGACAGGTGTTGAACCTGTGTCCCCTGATACTCTGCTAAAGATTCAACAAATTTCAACATGCCGCAAGACATTGTTCAGGGGACTTAATCCAAAGCTTATAGCAACTCCTGACACACTCCTTTTCTACTAGGCAGTGGAAGTGTCAAGGGAGGCAGTAAATGTACTGGAAGCTCCTGACACCATTGAGTGAGAGAGGTCCTGAAGGCTCAGCAAACTGGGACTAAGCAGGACTTCACTAAATGCCAATGGACAAAAAGTCACAGCTGACAACCTCTTAGTGCACTATATAGTTTAAATCTCAGCTCATCAATAGCCAAACCATGCAGAGGAGTCTCAGAAGTAGTAGCAAGCCCAAATGTAGCCAAAAGTCTCCAAGAATGTGCCATGCAATGCTTCTGACAGATTGTGTTGATGGTTGACACACATTAATGTTTGCTCAAATTAAAACTCAGTCGGCAAGACCTGCACATGCTTGAGGCCCTGTGTACACACATGCAGCCATGCACACACAGCCTTGCAGCTATTTGCACAGGGGCTTCAAAAACCAAACAACTACAAAACTGCATTTTGGATTGGTAGCATAACAAAGGGGAGCAAGCTCTCCAATCATTTGGAATTTATTTTGGTGGTCAAAATTGGCCATTTAACCAACTGGTGTACTATGAAAACAATGTGAATAACAGAATTGCAAACATTGTATACAAGGAAGTGTTGAATGGAGTTCTGTAGTAAAGGTGAGTAACCAAAACCATTTAGAAGAACTGAAAACTAAGAGAGGTATTAATATAGATTTCAATTTAGAATTAGACTAAGATTTAGAGATGGATTTTGAAATGTACTTGGATTGAATAAAGGGATTGAAAAGTTTCATTCAAGAAGACTTGAGGGCAGGCTTTTAAAATAACAAGTCAGCAACAAGTAAATGCAAGTTTCTAATGAAGTCAATAACAATTCATAGTGAAGTTAGTAATGAGTCAATACAAGGTTTGTAATGAGGTCAATAACAGAAATCACTAACAAGTCCATAATAATTTGTAATGAAGTTAGTAACAAGTCAATAAAAATTTGTAATGAAGTTAGTAGTAACACTCAATACAAGGTTGTAATGAAGTCAATAACAACTTATAATGAAGTCTTCAGTTAAACCATTAATTACTTTTCTGCATTAGAATAAAGAACCTACATGCTGCATATGCCAAATCATCTTGTTCTCTGATGCCTGAACCTATAATGAAAATGATAAGGCCATAAAACAAATTTTCATGGTCACTTACATGGGATGTGGATGGTGTCATTGCAAAAGGACCTTCACCAGCAGAGGTTCCCTCAGGAGCATGGGACTTGGTTAGGCGACAGATTTTGGGAGGTGCAGGCTAGAATATATAATTTACCAGGTAAAAATGGAAAATTGAGTTAGTACTTACTTTAGTAACCTTTGTAGTGATCAGTTTTCGGATCTGCCTGTTGTCCTTATGGTTTCTTGATTGAGAAGCATCCTCCATATTTTGCAGTGCTCACTAAAAAGATAAAATTTATATCAATTCTGGGCATTGTAAAAAAATGTATGAGATGCATACCTTATTGATAAGAGGGTCCTCATCACTACTTTCATCCTCCTCCACTACAGGTTCTCTCTGTGTCTGATGAAAAATTAACCTTAAACCCAAAAGGCAAAATTAACTAGTTTTAGCAACTTACAGCAAATTCTGGCAAGGTAGCCAAACCTCGAGTTTTATATGGAGGAGGGGGGAGTGCAATCTTTTCAGAAAAGCAGATAAGTAGCCATCAAAATGAGGATTGAAACATGGGAAATGAGTAAATGGCTTACACGTGTCATTTTTTCCCTGTGAATTACAGGAGGTGATGCAATCTGTAGGGTCAGTAAAAATAAAGTGAGAGATAAAACAGAGGAAAAGTCACCAAGGCTTACATGGACTGTGTTTTTATACCCTGCTTTTTTATTTATACTGGCATTCATAGCAAAAGTTTGCTCAAGAGCCTCAGCCAAACTTCCATGAACAGGTGTAGAACTCTGGACAGGAATTATTTTGAGATGTGCGAGAAAGCAGATGAAGGGGGGAAAGTTGGGGGAAAGAATGAATTTGTTCAAACATGTTCCGAAATTGTCAGGCGTTGCCTAGCGATGCCCATCAAATGTCCATCAACATTCATCCAAATCATTCACATGTCAAGCTGAGTTAGAATACCTTACTGATATCAATCCAATCCTTTCCATCTTTTCCCACTCTTTCTTTCTTTCCCCCCCCGTCTTGTTGTCTGGGTCGTTCCCCACTCTCTAGCTGTTCCCCTCTCTAGTTGCTCCCCCTCTCTGGTTGTTCCCCCTCTGTGGTTGTCCTCCCCTCTCTAGTTGTTCCCCCTCCTGTGGTTGTTCTCCCCTCTCTAGTTGCTCCCCCTCTCTGGTTGTTCCCCTCTCTCTGGTTGTTCCTCCCAACATTCATACATTTATTTAGTGTACCTCTACATGTTTTACATGCAATAAATCATTTTATTTGTAACCCACCCCAGAAACGGGATGTGTGGCTTGGGTTTCCATGAATGCCCTCGTGCTTCATGGCAGATGACTGGATGCTCCTGAACCTTGCATTGAGGATTGGGGAATGGGATTTTGGCACAGTTGGACCGCCTCAGCGGGTATAGAGGTTTCATTGCTTCGGCCATGTTACCAGGGTTCTTCCTCGTATGACCCCGCTGTGCCTTAACACCTTTCTCAATTTTTGATTGCTTGGGGAGTGGACTATTCAACAGTCTGTCATGTTATGTCCTTGGGTTACATGTTTCTCACCCCACCCACCCTGTATGTTGGTGCTGGCCCTGTCCAGCCTATCTATGTAATTATTATTCTTTGAATGAATAATTTCTCTAGCTTGTCTATGTAATGTTAATAAGTTGTTGAGGTGCTGTCTTCTAGTAATAGGTATATTGGCCATGTCAGTTTTCACCATTCTGTTGTGACTGTGGGGGTGGGAGTTGCAGATCATGATATAATATCAGTCATTACAGGAAACTATTAACACTGTATTTGGGTTAATATACGAAGCTCATTATTAATTCTACTTATCCATTAAATTCTTTCTTGTATGTAATCCAATACCAAATAACCAATTCTCATATATTGTAAAATAAATGGGGCTTGTAGACATGTTACTTTTGAGCCCTGAGAAAACAGAGCAGGCTTTTGCCCAGATATCCTCTGTGTTGATGATGTACCATATCAGTAAAGGTGTCAAGTCATCAAAGGGACAAACCAACTTGACACCTGGCTTGAAAACTGGATGAGTGATAGGAATGAATTCATTCTGTGGAAGACCACATTTCCAGCAGTATTGGTATTTTTCAAAATGGAACTGTTGTTTCAGCTCTGATAACTGATATCCAGCCAAGCACTTAATATTGAAATTGCAAACATACCTCAGCAATGTGTAATGTTACTTTAGGGACACAATCCTTCATGTCACATGATGCTAATGACTTTAGGGCATGTTTTTTGGACTTAAAAAAAAAAAAAAAAGGTGATTCATCAGCACAAAGCTGGCCTATCATGGGCCCCCAAAAGGGGCCCATGGAGAAGGTCCCATGACCATGGGAGCTTAGTAAGCACAGGAGGGGGGTGCAATTGACCACTTCTCCAGGGTGCAAGTTGAACGGAGATGATCCATTAGCTCAAAAAAAAGTTCCCACACTAGGCTAGCCTAGTGAAAAAGTAAGATAGATAGGGTCAACCGCACTTCGCAGAATGTCTGTCTTTTGGTCGTGGTGTCCGAAAGTTTGTAATGTGGGCACCTGTAGGTGTCCCCTTATGGTTTGGCTGTGCTCTATGTTTTGGTGCTTCCGACATGGCGTTGGTTTGAATGGCAGAGAATTATGGGCTACTCTCTTCCACCCTATGATCCACTGTTCAACACAGTGGTCCCTACGTCATGCGCAATTCCTGAAAAGGAGCATGCAGCACTCATATCCTTCATGGCGAAATTCAGAACGATAGACAGCGCCAAACAGAATGCCTTTGTCATGAAGAACAATTCTGATCCTGACCAAGAAGGATGCAAGATTTGGCGGGATTGGGTCGGTCATCACTGGAAGAAGTGGAATTTGCTTGCATTGGTGGAGAAATTGCTGAAGGAAAGGGGGGCTGATCCCTGGACAATCATGGCAGAAGATGACAGTAGAGTCGTAAATTATCCGATTTTTTTTCGATGTATATCACAGAAACTGATCGCATGACAAGTTGCCGACACAAGAAGATGCGAACACCAATTCGCATACATCTGCTATCGCTACAGACTTGTTCGGAGTTGATGCCCTTGTCAACACTGCGAACCCCAATCGCATCAAGTTAAAGGCGAAACGATTCGCTAGTGAACTGGTGACACACCTGTGGAATGCTTACCGAAAAACCATAAATCGAGACTTTAGTAGAATCGAGACGGAGAGAAACAATCTGGAGGATGTATGGAAAGGTAGAGTTGTCAAATTTGTTTCTGGCATTCATATAATGAATATTCGTCCAACAGGGTTACAAGAGAACGCGACCGCTGGACAAATTCGTGCTTACTTGTGAAAAATGGACAAGCTGGTTGTGCTGCTAGGGAAATATCGAGATACAGCATCGCTAGAGTTGTTGGAGGAGAAGCGGGTCCAGTTGCAAGGAATGTTGTCGGCTCTTGGGCTCGACGAGAACGGGAAGGATCTAACAAAGTGTGAGTGTTATTAAGTATCATATTGTAGCTAAGTCACTCATTTACTTCACAGGGCTCCCAAAGCCAATCCGTGATGCCCTTGCTCCCCTCGCATCAACGAGCGATATTCAGACGCTGGGGATCGAAATCCACGAACGAGTCTTGCATGTTGAACAGGAACCGGCGGATGTGCCCAAACTGGACTTTGAGCAAGAACCCCCAGTAGAATGGGAGGAAGGAGTTGAAGAATTCTCGAGCAAATCGATGGATGACCTTTGGTTGCTCCTGGGTCTTCAGAATACCAAGGCACTCCCTGACTTTAACGACAGAATAGACATCAATGCCTACAACTACTGGACTGATCAAGAGTACATGACTGACAATGCATCCACTCTAAGCCTGTTGTCACCTCGGTGGCATCAATTAGTCGGGATCATCAAGATAGTTGTACAGGCATTCAAGGGAGAACCGTTGATGTTGATGGATCAGGTCGGGGTTGGGAAAACGCTGCAACTCGTTGGTGCAGTGGTAATCTTGACCTTTTTCTGCAATTTCTATCATAAAAACAAAAAGTTCCCTGGCGTATTTGGTACGCCATCACGTCTATAAATGGGGTTTGTATCGTATCATTGATATCATTTCAGAGAGCATGAAGTGGCAAGGGAAGGACGGAAACATACCATTGCGGCCAATCTTACTGACGGTTCCAAAATCTCTCGAGCTTCAGTTCACAAACGAGCTTCGTTGATATCTGCGCCCGAAATCTTTTGACATTCTCCCATACACAGGAACTTGGGAGAAGCGACAGACTTGGTGGACAGGAGTTTGGGCGACTAGCAAGCACGAGCCTTCCAGGCGAATTGTCGTAGCGGCCACCACGGTCAGATATGCTTTTCATGTTTAGTTTGTCATTCTAATTTGTTTTCACAGGCCATTGAGAGCGATGGTTCACGGTCATGGAAATACAGTTATGATGACCCCTGCAAGGCGACGGCTACGCCATGGTTGAATGCCGGGGATAATCGGCATACAACTGTGTATGGGACTGACTGGCTAGTTTTCGGCTGCGATGAGTTCCACTTTGCTCGAAGTATCAACAAGCGTTATCAAGCCATCCTTCCGCTTGCGACGCAATCGAGTCTCACCATTGCGATGATGGCAACCCCAATTACCACTTCTATCATGGTGAGAGGTTGTCAAGATCTGTCACTACTGAATCTGATTTTCTTAAACCAGGACATCTGGAATCTGGGGCGAGTGTTGGGGATCTTTACCTCGGCAGATAATGACACATTCAATGAGATGCGTCGCGACATCAATAGGGCGCGCTCTCAGGATAGAAGGATGCGAGATGAAGATGGAAACTCACAAGCTGGTATCATTGTCAGAGGGGTTCTCAAGGGACATGCCACCCCTGCCAATACAGAAATTCAGCAGCAGGTTGTAACTTTGAAGTGGATGAAGTTGATTAGGGAGAAGTTCAGGGGTAAAGTCATGCGCAGGACAGGTAACTCAAAAGATAACGAAGGCAAGTTCATCTCCGGTATCACAGCCCCATCCGAACACCTATTATTGCTCAACTTGTACGAGTGGGAGCGAGAGAATCTCAAACAGTTGGCGGACAAGATGTTAAAATCCCCCAATGCTGGAGCTCGCCTCGGAAGCAGCCAAGTTAGTCCAGGGAGATATATCAGCCTTCTTCATCTCTACTGATTACTTCATACCTCAGAACTTTTATATTGACACCCGGTGATCATTACTGCACCCAGGCTGTAGCTCGGGAGGTCATCAATGGGATGAGCCTAAAACTATTGAACAATGGAAGGCTAAAGCATCTGTCAAACTCGACGCGTTAGTGCAGATCCTCTCCCATCACCTAAGAGAAGATAACATTGCCCCTCTTCGAGTGGCCTCGGATGGCCACATCCTTGAGCCGTGCAATGATTTTGAGTGGAGGACTGGTCAGGATGGATTGCACCCAGACAAGGTTGCCATATATTCAGAGTTTCCGTCAAGCAATCCTCAAATCAAGTCGGTAAGTTGCCATGAAATCAGTTTGAGCATGGGTTTGCATACTGAGCTAAAAATTGTAAATTAAGGTGTTAGCCCTGCACGGGATCGAGGTATTGGAGTACAATGGTGGAATGACCCAGAAGCAGCGCGCAAAAGTCCTCGAGGTTTTTTGCTCTAGCATCGGAGGGCGAGTCCTCCTCCTCTCTAATGTCAGTGCAACAGGCTTGAACTTGGATATTGCAAATATCCTTATCATAATAGTGAGCTCCATTCTCTATCTGATGTATCACGTCCTCAAACGATGCCAGGATACGTTGTGGTCGGCACAGGACGATAGTCAACTCTGTGGACGAGTTGTATGATACCCACAGCCAAAGCACGTCCACATTTACCATCTAATCGCAAAAAATACTTTGGACGTTTTTCTCAACAACAATTCTTTCGGAAAAGAGGCTATCCAACAGGCATTCTTAGGTGCTATGCCCAAGATGCGTGAGTGTCAGGAATCACATAACATACAAACAACCCTCTGATGTCAAATTTATGTCCCTGATTAGGGTCACTGTTTCAGCGCAACCTGGAGGACACAGGTTCAGACGATGTGACCGGAGAAGGGCCTCAATTACAGTCGGACCAAACATCGAAGAAACCGAAGAAATCTCAGCGCAAGGCAAAGTCGGCAAAGAGTGATGGTTCCAACCCTCCTCTGAAGCCTAGCCCTGTCCCAACCACAGCTGCCCAACCGTCACTGGTGATCAGATCACAGATGAAGCACGGGCATCCGAGATGTCCACCTCCCCCACAACACATATGCCACCAAAGACGATGCTGTTGGTGCAACTTCTGTGCTTTCCGCCCTGCTGGCAGTCGCCGGCAGTCAGATGCCTAACGGGACAAGGGAGTACAAGACACATAGTGTTGCTTTGCCTACACCTCAGCACTCCACTGTTGCGCCTGCTGCACCTCAGCCCTCCATGGACAAGGCTGGGGGGTCCAACTCTCCTACTACACCTACCCTGCTAGGAGCAGGTCATCGTAGTCTTGTCTCCACTGAAATTCAGCGTGGCCCCAACTCGTTGACAGTTGCCGGCGGTCAGATGGCTCAGCCCTCCACTACCATTTATGCTTCGACTCAGTACTCCACCGGCATGATGGTGGCCAGAGGTCTGATGTCTGATGCCGCACGGGCGTCCCAGATGTCCAACGATGTGTTCGGTACCTCGAACCCTTTCAGTCCCATGGAGTTGGACATCAACTCCTCTGATCCATTCAGCAGGTATGAGCAGCCACCTGACTCCCCCATCACTGAAGGGGAACCTGGTCGCAATTCGCCTGTGTCCTTTCTCGACAATGTGGATGAGTCAAGTTTGATGCACGGCTCCTCCCATGCCGGCAAACACTTGCGTGCCCCAAACTCAACTCCGCTGTCCTCACGCAATCGGACCAAGCGCCCTTGGGTGGGAATAGTTATGGACGTCAACAGTGAAGATGAAGGTAATCAATAGCTGTCATTGACAAAATTTTCGTATACTAAAATTGGAACAGCAGCAGAGCAGCTGATCGGCCCATCGGGTAGCAGGCTAAGCAAACCTGCATCGGCACCTCTAACACATCGCTCGTATCCAGAGGTAGATAAACTAGCGACGAAAGGTTTCAACCCTAGCCAGACACCCCTTGGTAAGCTTTTTTCGCAAGGAAATGCCACCGCGCTGTCTTTGCCCATGCCCCAAAAGAAGAAGGGTAGCAGCCGTCAAGCTAAGGCCCATGCCTAATCTTGTGCAATGTGTAATTCAGCAATACGATATATCATATCAATTAAACCATATCAATTAGACCAGTCCAAATAAAAGTTTGATGATTGCATACCCGAAGATCGCTAACGGAGATTTAAGTGGGATAGAATATACAAACTATTCGGCCGACAACCTTTTCTTTCAAATCTAGATTGGCTTGTTACGACTTTCCCTACTGGAGATTTAAGTGCCTTGGACTGTACTTGATGCTGATATGTGAGAATACAAGTTCTCGATATGCTGATAATTTACCATCCATTATCAACCCTAAACCCTAAACAATCGGATCTGCACAGCGAAATTATCATATATAGCCTGAGGTGTTTGAACAAATTTCTACTATCTATTCAACTTGTCTATCATGGTATTGCCCTATCCAGACGAGTCTTTGCCCAAACATCAAGTATCTATTCAGGATTATGTCGACATGGCATTGAGAATTCTTGCGGGTCCCGACACTATCCATGATTTTTGTCGCATGGTTCTTGCTGGACGCGCTGACATCAATGGCATAGAACATCGCCTGTTTGTAAATGCACGACAGGGTTTGGAGGAGATCGATACAGGCACCTTAACGATAAGCCGAGATTACGATTCAGTTTTGTCCTGCACCAATACTCTTCCCTTTAGTGGGCAATTCTCTGTCTATCCTGTTGCACCATTCAGGGAAACATTAAAAGTCGACAATCATTTAATTGGCAAAGCATTTGACGGGCAGGTCAGTGGGAAATAATTTATTTTTGGATAGCACTTGAAACAATGTTAAAGGGTGCAAGGATCGACGTGCCTCTGTACAAGATCCCAAACATTGCTTTGGGTAAAGCTAATCTATGCCACGTAACAAGGATGATGTTTCCTCAGCTTTACATAGCGGGCAGCCGCGACCGCTCAATTCCAGCTGCAACCCTCGCCAGGATATACAATGAAGGCATATGTCCTGCCATACAAGCTGTTTGTGGATGGAGATTATCCCATTGGCCACCCTCATATAGTGCAGCTTTGGCCAATGCTCGCGACCGTCATGGAAAGCTACACTTTGGAACGGTCGACCTTCTGCCTACCGTTATAGACCGGTTCGCCTATGTTCTGAGACGCAACCTCTATCAAATACCCAAGCTGCAAGATGTGTATTTCATGCACAAAGTTCGTGGAACAAAGGGTTTTACGGTCCATGACCCAGCAGATGCGGGAGAGCGCTGGACAGCCCTTCAGAGGGAGCTAGGTTTCCTGGACTTTGATAACATGACCTTGCAAGACTGGTATGTTGATGTGGGTCTGGAAATATATCATCCCCAGCATGTGCTGCAGTGGCTGGATGATGCCCATCCAAGACTGTTGCGTTATGGGCTGCCCAAACAGGCTGAGATTGATCCAATCTCTCTCTCTCGACTTCTGGAAGATCAAAGGAATTTTGCCACTGATCGTGTTGCGCAGTTCAAGGAATTCGCTGGATTTTGCTGTACGCCTGGCAGGAAGGGACACACCGACCACATTGTTTACCTTAATGTCTATACGACTGACAAGGAGCCAACTTACCAGCTGCACACTGGGAGCTTCAGCAAGCATAGAGCGAGCGAGCTTTTGCCATCCACAGGTTTGACGAAGCTAATTAATGATGTGACCACCATGAGCACCATGTTTGGCCAGTGTATGGGGGATGGCGAGCGAGCTCCCAATGAAGGCTGTGCGCGTTTTGAGATCCAGGTTGCACTTTCCAAAGTGCCAAACGTCCTTGCCACAATATCACGCCAACTACTGTCAAATTTGCTGGTCGCCATTCCTGTTGCTTTGTGGTTGTCAGTAACCATTCATTTAATTTTTATTTACTACCTAACCTCATCATTCATAGGGCGTTCAAATTTGTGCAGCTGTCCACTCTCCGCTATGTGTTCGATAACAGGCTGAGGGCTGGAGTTGAGGGGGGGGCTTTACGGTCGAGTCTCATCTTGGGTGCAGTGGGCATCTGGATGCTCAACACATTGAATTTTCGATCTGAGGGTGCGCAACAATACAAGTCATTAGCAGACGCTTGCTGCCAACATGCAGGAAGCAATGAGTCTGATCAGGACTCTGACGATAGTGATGCCGAGGACACTGTCCCAGTTGGATATAATCGTGGCATATTTTTCCTTGGCGATATCATGGAGAATAGAGTACATGAATTGTGGCGTGTTCCATTGGCCATGTCCACCAGGGTCGATGAGCTACATTTAGCCGGGATATATGGTCGGACAAGTATGGCTATCCTCGAGCACGATGCAGGGATTGATCGGGTCTTGGCACCAAAGGGTACAATAGCGCACACATCCCATATTCCTAACAAGCGCCGAAGGACCACTGCCATTCAATTTGTACGTGATGCCGACATCGAGGAGGATATCATCGATTTGCAGCTTGCCCATCGCGGTATTACTTTACGGCCAGTAGGTCAAGAAACAGGGCATGATGTCGATGAAGCTCGGTTTGATCAGGAGGAGGATGAGATTGGCGATGTCACTCCGGATGACGCTGTCTCACGGATTTGGAAGCAAGTGCCGTTTGACATTTTTGCTGTCAGTCCAAATGGAGTCCAAATGAAAGACCCTTCCCACATCATTATGTCGAATCAGGCGCATCACAATGTGACCTGGGAAACCTTCAAATCCACCAACTTTTCTGGAATATTTGAAAAAATTCAGATACGCATGGTCCCCAGCGACTCTTGGACGACAACAATGTTTGATAGGTACTTTCTGCCCAAGGGAATGGCGCCTAAGGAGAGAGGAAAGCTTCAAAACTTCCCTTACACCACATACTACAACGACTGGTTCAAACTCATGTCGCAATTATCAGTGAACAATGCCAAGGTAGTCTGGGCAGGGGTTCTCCGCGAATTCAAGAAATTGAAATGGTTGCCGCATGGTGGAAGTGATAGAATGTGGGCTACGAGCAAGATGTCAGGTAAAAATTGGACGATGCACCCAATTGGTTCCAAACACATTGCGTGTCCGCAAATCGCAGTCAATAGCAGCACATGGAACAGGGAACCCATTATCATGGGAGTTCGCGCAGTCGCTATGGCAGAAGAGTACGAGGAGGAAGAGGAGGAGGAGGAGGAATGATATATGGTTCTCGTAGTCATACTCAGCTCAGCCCCGGTTTGATAGCGGTGGAATCCGCAGGGTTAATTTCCATTGAAACCCACAGTCTCGCTTCTAAGGATTCCAGCACGTCACATCCGCTCCCAGAGACATTAGTATGTTTGCTTAGACTAGATTTGTAATTGACACCAGCATACCATGAGGCAATCAGATATTTCGACCGGTTGTAAAAGTAAAGGGTATCTGCAATGATATTGTTGTCGCACTGAATTACCATATCATGTGTTCACCCAGTGTACACGGACGTCCCAGACGTCCATGGTCATGCCAATGTTGTCTAATGGACTGGCCAGAGGTAGGAAATGGAAATTGCAAGGGTATCTGGCACAATGTTGTCGCCTGCGGTCGCACTGACTTACCATATCATGTGTTCACCCAGTGTACATGGATGTCCCAGACGTCCATGGTCATGCCAATGTTGTCTAATGGACTGGCCAGAGGTAGGAAAAGGAAATTGTAAGGGTATCTGGCACAATATTGTTGTCGCCTGCGCTCGCCTGCGGTCGCACTGACTTACCATATCATGTGTTCACCCAGTGTACACGGACGTCCCAGACGTCCATGGTCATGCCTATGTTGTCTAGTGGACTGGCCAGAGGTAGGGAAAAGAAATTGTAAGGGTATCTGGCACAATGTTGTCGCCTGCGGTCGCACTGACTTACCATATCATGTATTCACCCAGTGTACGTGGACGTCCCAGATGTCTGTGGTCATGCCTATGTTGTCTAGTGGACTGGCCAGAGGTAGGAAAAAGAAATTGTAAGGGTATCTGGCACAATATTGTTGTCGCCTGCGGTCGCACCGACTTAGGCCAAATTTGGCAGCATATCGTGAGCATGAGAAATAGAATTTAGCACCGCCACATCATCCATCTGCATTCATCGATCATCGACCGCAGGCAACCACAGGCATGCCCTCCACTCGGAAACGCAAGCTGGATGCAACCCATGGTCAGTGTCAATCAATAACAGCTAACTTACAACAATTCATCTCCAAACTACTCAAAAGGCACCAGTCCACCACGAAAACGGCTCCAACCTGAATCTCCGGAAGGGCCACAATCACCAAAAGAATACCTCACAGAGACATGGCCCGTCCTTAACGCTCTAATTGAGCAAAGTGTGTATTCCTTCCCCTGAATGATGAACGGTTTTCCTGAGCTTAGTTAGGCCACAACGGGTATCCAGCCCAGCCAGGGATTTCCAATGTAGAACCCACCTGGCCTACACACCCTGAAAGCACAAAATATCTCAAATCCACCTTCTACTTCCCAGGGGCCGAGTCAGACGTCACCGTTGAACAATTCAACAGTGCCTCAGGCGGGGATCGTAAGTCAATTCTTTCATCTGTTGATTGTTTTATTTTGAGATAACTACTTCATTAGCAGAGACAAGGGTTCGGATGGAGAGAGCACTGGCTCAAGAGAGACGGTAGTGTAATCTATTGTAGAATAGAAACAAATTCTGAATAATGTCGTGAGCTGGGCATGAAGGCGCCGTCCTCTGATGAGGTTTATTCCTGTACAAAAAATAATCGTGGCCGCGACCACGACTGAGATGATGTTTGAAAAGTTGAAATTCATGAGACATGATTCCCAGTGAAAACCCACGCTGAGCTGAGCCAAGAATATCTGCGCTGAGGCAAGAACTACCGAAGCGCAGCTTTACGCTGTTTTGTCCAGCCTGCTTTGGTTTTTTTCCCTTTTGCAGACCGTATCCATAGTCATCTGAATGAGATCTGCATGAAAATTACTCATCCTCAGTATTCCTTGGTTACAATCTGCTGGTAGCTGCACTGTACTGAGGATGACCAAACAATGCAGTTTGATTAACATAGCTGTAATAAACCTACTACACAGAGCGGATATGCGCTCCTCCGTGTGCCTCCATACTCCTCTGCATTCTTCTAACCTTCATTCCAACCCTAAAACCATGACCGTACCATATCACCCACAACACCCAGTCTTCAAAACTCCATCACACGGATCGACACATCTGCATCTGCTTGTGGGATTAGGAAGTTGCTCGACGTGGGCAGGATATCGCACAAACCGAACGTATACATTGCTCATGTTGGATCCTGCCGCCGTGGCTGTAGTAGACTTTGCTCTTGCTTGCGTGCTGAGTGCCTCGTATTTCTATACAATATGTATCATGTGTTCACCCAGTGTACACGGACGTCCCAGATGTCCATGGTCATGCCAATGTTGTCTAATGGACTGGCCAGAGGTAGGAAATGGAAATTGTAAGGGTATCTGGCACAATATTGTTGTCGCCTGCGGTTGCACTGACTTACCATATCATGTGTTCACCCAGTGTACACGGACGTCCCAGACGTCCATGGTCATGCCTATGTTGTCTAGTGGACTGGCCAGAGGTAGGGAAAAGAAATTGTAAGGGTATCTGGCACAATGTTGTCGCCTGTGGTCGCACTGACTTACCATATCATGTGTTCACACGAAAAGTGACTAGGCTGTTTCTAGGACCCAGTGCCAACGGTACTGACGCACGGATGACTCATTGCCAGGGTCGTCATCAACAACGAAGTCTAACAACAGTGTATGTCAATGATTGCCTCCTGTGACTGCTATCGCAATACAGAAGAACATACCATACTCGTCTTTGTCGGATGCCTAGAATTCAGCTTCGTGCTCATTGTCTACATGGGCCTCAATATCCAGGAATTTTGCAACATTGGTCAACATGACTTGTGGGCTGAAGTCTGGATGTACGTAAAATAGGTAAGTTCTATGTGTCACATATGCATCGACATACCAAAGTCTTTAATTTTTCTCACAGGCGAAGGCCTCAGATCTCAGTGGACCCACGTCAATTCACAACTTATGTTCTCACTTCAAGACCAAGACTAATTCATTGTAAAGTAATACCGCAGATTGAAGTTGCGGGAACATTGTCGGGTGATTTACGAACCTCGACGAACTTTGTCAGGTGACTTACAAACCTTGACAAACATTGTCAGGTGACTTACGAACCTTGACAAATGTTGTCGGGTGACTTACAAACCTCACATCAGAACCGATGATGCCTGCACCAAGAAACAAAGCTTCAAGAAAGAAAAGGGAAGGATATTTGGTGTGTTGCCATACTTGTAATGCAACGGCTTGTACCACGAAAACGAGAGGAGTTCTATGGCCTGTTGAAGGCAGTTCTTTGGCAAGGCATGAAAAAAGCAATGGGCATCCAAGTATGTGAGATAGCTACTCAATATGGTTTACTCATCCACGTATTTCACAAGATTGTTCAGAATCTTGTGCTGCGAAGCAGTCTGGGGCATATAAGCGCCAACCAATGGATGGTGAGCTTATGCAGGGCTTGAACCTGTATAGAGAGTATCTGAATAGAGCCGACCATCATAAGGGTTCGACTTTTCCAGGTGAATCTGGACAGCCTAATTCATTAGGGTATTGCCTTTGCGCCTCTATATGATGTTTTGTAAACTCTGATGCATTACAAACAGACTTTCAGCCCAATGATCCTCTGTGGGTGACCTCTTTGTTCAGGGATCTTCCATGGATATATCAGATGTTTCGTTGGACAACTTGAACCTATGTGGAGAACCTGCTTCAGTCAAGTAAGATCCTTCTTTCCCTCCCAGCCATTTGGTCGATATAAACAAACCTCAAACAGATTAATTACACAAACAGCTGATTCCATTTCCACTACAGACAATTCTTCAGTGTACTATTCTGCCATAACCTCACCCATTATTGATGAGACATCTGCACCACAAGATGCCCTGGACAGCACCGATATGAATTGCTCATCACTGACTACATCCACACCATCATCTCGTCTTGGTGCCCATGAGATGGAAATATCGCACTCCTTCAGTGAGTGACCCACTGCTGAGAAACTGACCCAGAAGGAACCAAATATTACGTGGAAGTTATTGTATGTGCCTGATCCTACCAGATATATGTCAAAACGGGATGCAGAGGTTGATATCGCATGGACCACGGAAAGTATAACCGAAGAGGAGCTGGAATCAGTCCAATGTCTTATAGGGACTTGCATCTATGCATATGGAAAAAGAAAGCAAGGAAATCGAGGAGTGGACAAGTGGCGTTCAGTTCTCATCCAAGAATGGGTTTGTTTCTTGTACTGCTGATTGAGTTATATGCAGAGCTGACGTTTTTATTCCACAAGCTTTATGTGATTATCTCAATGTCAAGGGCTTTGAATGAAGATGAGAGTCCGAAAATCCAGACCGAATTTGTGCCCTGGAGGCGTTTCTTGGAAGAGTGGATCTATCCAGACAGTCCATCTGTGGATTTTGTAGGGTATCTGGACTGGTGTGACATTTTCATTGGAGGTATGGACTTGATGGTGGACTACTTGTGAGTATCGGTTTTACGTTTAGAAGATTATAACGAGGACATTTGATGATTCAGGGACAACCCTAAGTATGAAATCAAGTCAGATAATCTGGATCGGTACAAGGAGAGAATGCTACTGCTGGAATCGACAACACAATTATGGCCTTCAATGGTTCAAATTAACTCACTCGCCCAGAAGGATGCATTGATAAGGAATCTGGACATTGTTGCTAAAAGTATAGGGACTAGGCGGCCAAGAACGATTGTGATGAAAGAAGGAGACCAAATCCCAGTTGGGTACGTGTTGAAGAGAACGAACAGTGACTGTGGGACCCATGTTATCCTTCCAAAGAAAGGTAAAAGAAGCGAAACAGCATGGAAGGATCTGAAGGGTGGAATGGTGGACTCAGTGTGGTTGGCTCAAGAGTACATTCCAACCCTGAGAGAGTTTGGTGAATGGCAGGTGGTAATGGTGGGAGGAAAGATTCTGTATTGTGCTCATACACAATACGATGGATCAAAACATTGTTGGAAGTTTGTGAACACCACCAGGTTTTTGTCGCTGAAAGAAATCAAGTTGAGTGCATATCAGTGGATGGCAGATTAATAAAACTGACTAGATATATATTAGTGAACTACGACGGAGTGGAAAACTATGTGGAGATTACTCAGTGGCAGATCCTGATTTTGGGACACAGGAAATTCACGAAAAAGGAAATCAGGAATTCTATCGATTTGTCCAAGAGACATACGAGAAATTATGTTTCGTGGAATCCTCAAGACTGGGAGGAAAGAGTGCGTTGTCCATGTTTTTACGGATGGACGTTGGGTTTTCTTTTGATGAAAATGAAGAAGCTTTCTATTTCGTTAATGAAATAGAAAGAACACCCACGACAAGCCTATGGTCCAGAGCTATTGGGGTGCCTGTCAATATATTTTCGGAGACGTTGGGTCAATGTCTACAGGAGTGGGCTGGTATATTTTAAAAATATTGAGATAGTAGTGCGCAGTAGTCCTCAAATATAATAGATTATCCTTGTACTACACTTCTGTCCAGTATATATGCCACTCGATAATTCTACTGCTATGTTCTACAGTACACAGCCAGACGCTAGGTAGACCTGAGGTCATAGACATCATAGTGGATGCCCAAGTAAATTTGCTGCGGTATGGGATGCATTGTCCAGTTTGTCATTGAAGTTGCGGATGGAGAAATAAATTTGCACCAGGTACGATATCCATTGTCCAGTTTGTCATTGAAGTTGTGGACGCTCAACTAAATTTGTGACAGTACGGGATGCATTGTCCAGTTCATCATAGAAGTTGTGGACGCCCAAGGTCACCCCCCCCCCCCCCCCTTGTTTTCTGGCCCCATTCCTGGTCTTCCTGGTTGTGGCTGGCACTCCTCTTGTCGTGTTTGTCCCTGGCCTTTGCTGCTGGTGCTCCCATCATTGTTGGTGTCGCTGCCATTGTTCCTGTCAGCTCTGGGGTCGTTCTTGTCATTCCCCCAGTTCTTGTCCTCCCTGGTGTCGTCTGGAGCTGGTTCGGGGCTTTGGGGTTGCTGTGTTGGTGGTGGAGGTGGTCTTGTCATCGTCATCTTCATCATTGTGGCGGCAGCCGCTATGGTGGTGGTGGAGGTGGTCTTGTCGTCGTCATCTTCATCATTGTGGCAGCAGCCGCTGTGGTGGTGGTGGGTCCTTGGCGTCGGCATCACCCTCGCCTAGTTGTTTCCTGATGCTGCTGCTGCTGACTTAGTTGTTGGTACTCCTCCCATTGTGGCATTGTCCCTTGCCATCGTTTTCAGCGTCCTTGTCGTCCTGGTGGCATCATTCCCATGTTTCCTGGTCTTGTCCGGTTGCTCTCATCCGTAGCGTTTCCATGGTAGTGGAACGTCGTCATCGTCGTCGTGGGGGCCATGGTACCTTTCTTGGTGTTAGGTCAATGGAAATACCTAAAATACAATAAAAATTGTGTTAGTTGAAAGGAAAAAAACAAGACGAAAAGAAAAAACTTACCTGGGCCCATTAGTTGCATGAGGTTGTTGTTGCTGTTGTTGCAAGAAGCGTTGGAGGAGTGTGGATGGGGGTGGAGGTGGAAGGCAGTGGCGGCATCGAGAGTGGTGGTTGACTGACAAACGTTGAGATGGTGGGTAGTCTCAAAGGAAGGAGGGATGTTCATGCAACTGAAACCAAAGTCGGTCGAGCCTATCGACCAACAGCCACCTTACCTCCAGTGCTCAATCAAGCTATAGAGGCTCCCGGTCGAGCCTATTGACCAGAAACTCATGCAAGTAAGACTGAGGGCGTTGGTCGAGCCTATCGACCAACAACCAAACTGTCGGTGGTGGTGGTTTCGTGAAATCGCAATCGAATCGGATTGATTACATCATTATCATTTTCAGTCTCCGCAACCAAACTCAGCGACTTTGCACTTGTTGTACTATTGTACAGATTACCCTACTGCATAGATGTCCGAATACTTCGCTAATATCATTCTGAACCCAGATCATTTACACCTCCGACCACACTGCCTGACCTTTTCGACAGACGACCGACCCAGATTGTACAGGGTAAGTCGTGGTATTACTGCTACAGTGACAAAGCTCTGCTGATGTCTACGTCTTTCAGGCTGTTTGCGAGTCCCTCAAGAGGTACAATATAGATGGCTCTCTGCTATATCGGTGTGTAAAAGCAGATAACAAGGATGAGAGCAACTGGATTGCTCATGCAGACTGCCCAGTAAGTAACCCTTTTCTCCATACAGTGACAGTTATCGTGATGATCAAAATACAGATTTGTTATAACAATGAGGGTTTGTTCTACATTTTGGCGTGCTCTTGCAGGAAAAAAATCTACTCAAAGGTTTGTTTCTGCTTAATTTTATATGCATTGTTCACAGTTGATTGCCAGGATTGCTTGAAGAAGATGGCAGAGGAACATGAAACTGGATGGCTTCATTGTGAGTGCAGATTCATCCTTCATCATTATTCATATGTAAGGTATCCTTTGTACTAGGCCCTTTCTGTAGAAGTTTCATGGTCATGTTGCATAGAGAATGGGTATTCTGTGTAGACGAGAAGGGGCGCCGAGAAGAAAAACAAGCTGCTGACTGAATTAGAACTCACAAGAAGAAGAAGATCCAGAAACTGAAGAAGCAGGAGAAGGGCAAAGCAAAGGAGAATGCAGAGATGAAAGGCGATGGCAGAAAAGATATAGAGGGCAACTGCCAGTGGGCAGCGGCAATTAAAAGGGTTCACCTTATACTGCCGCCTCCTCCAATTTGATAGTATGTATCTAGTGGTTTTGGCATTGCCTCGACTGTAACCCAAAAAAATGTCCAACTGTTGCAGGATTGTTGTCGAGATATCCAGCTTCTAGTAGAGATTCCAGCTGACATTTACATAATTGCCCAACCAGTAAAGCGACCTTCTGTTGGGTTCTCAGAATTCATGTCAATAGGGGCCCCTATTCCCAGATAAGATACATAGGTTATCTTTTTTGCCATTTGCTATGTCTGTTCCTAGTTATTCAAGGGAAGCTTGTACAAGTGAAAAAATCCTAATTGTCTGAAGTGGTGATCAGGTATGCCAATGTTAGACACTTATACTGATTCTGGAAAACTCATCTGATTTCCGTTGAGCATGACAGGACCACATTTTTTTAAACCAGGTTGGCTCTTCAGTGCGTCCTTGATAAAAATATAATGCTTACAAGAGGTCGGGCATCCAAGACGGCTGTTACGCAGTAGGCACCAATAAGCCCATTTTACTTAAACCAATCTTGCTCTTGAGTTCAGTCTACAAAGGGTTAGCTGAACATCATTCATGAAATTTTTCAAGTCCCTCGTGCAATTGTTAGTAGATCAACTAGCAACCCTGCAGCGCAGAGGAAGATCTGGCAAAGCATCGGGTTAGGCAAATAAATGACATTGATGCCCATAAAGATGAGAAAGGTGGTTATGTGAGGACTGCATGTGTAATGTTGTCTAATGGACTGGCCAGAGGTAGGAAAAGGAAATTGTAAGGGTATCTGGCACAATATTGTTGTTGCCTGCAGTCGCACTGACTTACCATATCATGTGTTCACCCAGTGTACACGGACGTCCCAGACGTCCATGGTCATGCCTATGTTGTCTAATGGACTGGCCAGAGGTAGGAAAAGGAAATTGTAAGGGTATCTGGCACAATATTGTCGTCGCCTGCGGTCGCACTGACTTACCATATCATGTGTTCACCCAGTGTACACGGATGTCCCAGACGTCCATGGTCATGCCAATGTTGTCTAATGGACTGGCCAGAGGTAGGAAAAGGAAATTGTAAGGGTATCTGGCACAATATTGTTGTCGCCTGCACTTGCCTGCGCTCACACTGACTTACCATATCATGTGTTCACCCAATGTACGCGGACGTCCCAGATGTCCATGGTCATGCCAATGTTGTCTAAAGGACCGGCCAGAGGTAGGAAAAGGAAATTGTAAGGGTATCTGGCACAGTATCGGTGACAGCAGGCGAGAACAATATAAGCTCTGCTACGCTGTCACATGGGGTTGTGACATACCTCTTATCATACGTCTTATCGATTACCATCTAATATCTAACATCTACCATGTCTGAAAGTACCGCAAGACGGCAAGGGAATCCACAGCTAGGCTTTGAGATTTGTCCACACATGTGCGGATGTCGAATAACCCAGGCTGCAGTGAACCGGTCATGCAGACAGCCTGCATGGATGCGACAAGCTCCTTTGACCCTAAAGGATGGCCACCACTTAAATTTCCATATCCAATCAAGAGAAGTACATCCAAACTGCACTGATGCGTGTGGAAATTTTGATAGTCGAGGTCGCGCACTAACAAATGAAGAGTACGCTGCTTGGGTTCCACATCTCGGCCATTATACCAAGTACCACAGACACATTCCGCCTCAATTCCAATCACTAATCCCTGCCACACCACTCAACGACGCCTATTCAGATGCTCTGCCACCTCACCCACTGCCAGATCTTCGATCTCTGCCTGAAGCAATAGCCTCTATGTCTGTACAATCACATCCGGGTAATTCAGGCAGTGCATCGAGTGCTCGGCCGAAACTGCTCGTGGTTGAGAGTCCTCATATCTGTACAGAGCCGAATAGCCTCGAAAGCGTCATGACTCTCTTAACGTACGATTGCTATGTCATGGAAAGGAATACCCCAGGCCCTATTAAGGCTGCAATTCGGACAGCCCCTGCAGGAATGGCCTATCAGGAGTGGGCCCATAAGGACGACCATAATCCAGACCTAGAGTCGTACCAAATACATGACATGGCAAGTATTGTATCACTTTGGATATTCTTATCTGATTATGGTTCTACCAGATGGTCTGGGCAATTGCATTTCTGGAAGCAGGGTGGTCCGTTCAATGGATGAAATGGGACATGTTAGTAGAGATTCTACTCAGTGGAAACTTCAGCCATATCACCAATATGTCAAATCTCAGCCTTATGGCAGGAGGTTTTAGCCTTGCTATTGACTACATGCACGTACCATGCTTCCTCATATACTCCATTAACCTCTGAATGATATTTATTCTAGTACTGAACATCCAGGATTGAATCGGACGAATATTGACCAATTTTTGTGCAACTTACTCAAGTTGTCCCTCGATGTTCCAATGTTCCCCCACCCACAAGATCTTCTTGCATCGGCATGCAAGGTTCAGCACGACAATGACCTCATGACCGCTGCAATGACCATGACAAAGACCCCCTATCCCAAATCTCTGACGTTGACCAATGAGCGGGATCTCAGGACGGCATGCAACAACGTCAACATTGTTGTTAAACGCGACTTCAGCGACTCGACAACGTGCACATTTCTCCCTGCGAGGGACGGGGGTGCCGACCACTGAACCGAGACAGTTCTCCAGAAATATGCTGAGTCAGAAATATTGTACGAAGGAATCGAGTGCCTGCCCCGTTTGGCGTGGTTAGCCCAGCCTTGGATGCCTTCTTTAGTGGAGAAGGGAGAGATTAGGGCTTTTGTTGTTCGAGGTAAGCTACTACATGCTGTTCATACGTGGCCACAAAGCACTGGTGGTTGGACCCACAACTTCGAGTTGGTCGACAATTACACGCCCTTGAAATAACTAAAGTAAGCCCAACATTCGCAATACTTTGGAAGATAACTAACACTTTGTAGACCCGGGGATGCAGGTCACCTTGGACCGGTGCTCCACGAGGGGGGGTTTTCCAAAGAAATATGCAACGAGAATCTGACGCCGGATCGGGCAACTGCCAGCCATAACGAATTTGTAAACTTCGTGGAAGGGTCGGTGAAGGCAGTCCTCAACATCGAAAATACCAGACGATGTGATCATTCGTCATCATTACAAGTCTTCTGCCGCGCTGACGTCAGGGTTTTACAAGGGAGGGGTGGAAAATTCCACTACTACATCAATGAGCTGGAGAGAAGTCTTACAGTAGGTCTCTACCGCCAGGTCACCGCTGTCCATACTTGGACCATGGTGAACACTGCTATCAGGTTAATACCTGATTACCTACGTACGTGCAGGCTCAGGTCCTGAGATAAGCACAGGTTACCAAATTCAGTTTTCTTTTTTACATGTCTGGTATAGTTATAGTTATAGTTATAGTTAGTGATCCTTGCAATGTTTAGACATGACTCAGATGCGGATATGGGTTTCCCGCTATTGCTTGTTACAGCTTTTGCAACCTCTTGCTATTCCACCAGACAACAGTGAACATATAATATGGCAAGTCTGCACGACTGCAGGCGACAACAATATCATGCCAGATACCCTTACAATTTTGATGTGGTAAGTCAGTGCGACTGCAGGCGACAACAATATTGTGCCAGATACCCTTACAATTTCCTTTTCCTACCTCTGGCCAGTCCATTAGACAACATAGGCATGACCATGGACGTCTGGGACGTCCGTGTACACTGGGTGAACACATGATATGGTAAGTCAGTGTGAGCGCAGGCAAGTGCAGGCGACAACAATATTGTGCCAGATACCCTTACAATTTCCATTTCCTACCTCTGGCCAGTCTTTTAGACAACATTGGCATGACCATGGACGTCTGGGACGTCCGTGTACACTGGGTGAACACATGATATGGTAAGTCAGTGCGACCGCAGGCGACAACAATATTGTGCCAGATACCCTTACAATTTCCATGTCCTACCTCTGGCCAGTCTTTTAGACAACATTGGCATGACCATGGACGTCTGGGATGTCCATGTACACTGGGTGAGCAGATGATAGCATTTATTCATAGAAGTACAGGTAGCAATTCAAAAAAATAAACGACGAAATTAAATGGTTAGATACTCCGACTGCACCTGGGGCATGAGTACACTTTCCATGTCTTCTCAATGACAAAGTCCCGCAAAAAATTTTCGCCCAACAGCGCCAACCAATTCTCTGGCAAGGCGCCTCCATCTCTCCACTCCTGGATCAGCCCCTGTTGAGAGCCGCTGCCCGTAGTGGCCCAGTTGTTGTTGAAGTCGTACTCATCCATATGGCCTCGGACTGTAGGCCTGCACATTACTTCATTTAGTATCTCCGGAAATCCATCTCGAAGGGTCTCGATATCGAGGGTTCCTTGGTTACTGGGGACCTCGAAATCAGGGCTGTCGTCGTCCTCACCGATACACTCAATGTCCATCCAAATTCCGCATGGGTAGCAGTACTGCTGGCGATCCTCGTGGGGGACATAGAACTCTTCACAAACCGGGCATGGTGTTTTCATACGTCGAATGAACCAGATCTGGCTGTTCATTCGCGGTGGATTTGGTAAGGTGTCGTCAAATTCCCGAAAATATGCTCCAAGCTTATCGATAATTTTCTCCGATGAAAGCCAATCCACATCGTCCTCCAGCAAAACCAGTTCGGTCGGAGACAAATTTTTGTCACTGCTGTGGGTTCCAGTTGAGTTGATTAGAGAGTTCACAATAACGAGCCACTCACTTTCGGGTATCAGTATGGTCTGTGTAGAACTGCAGAAAAAACCAGGCAGGAGCGCCCGGTTTCACGTGAATCTCCCTTACATGCGCGATCCGAAAATCCCTTCGGAGGTTTTTGTTGGCAAGTCTTCCCTTCGGAACCACATAAACGCTTGAAGAGAAGTTGGGTAAGATTGATGCAGACATAGATCAGCTAGATCGGCTGGGCTTACCAATCGTTCAAGCTGACCGTGACAGAGTCGCCATTGCCCTCCACAACCGTCTCAGTCACCATGGGGAGCTTTTGAATCTTTCTGGAATTGGCTTCAGAGACCATGGTGGTTGACTCAAAAGACTTATCGATCATGCGATCCGTAGCGATAAGGTGACACGTGTTTGGATGCCTGCGTCATTCTTGCATTTTATCACGTGGTTGACTGCGAGATACTGTTAAAATTTCCTTGTGGCAAGTTCCCGTGACCACAGGTGACAACAATATCGTGCCAGATGCAGTTAAAATTTAGGTGTCACAGGACATGGATGCCTGTGACGTCCTCGTACACTCGGTGAACATATGATATGGCAAGTCAGTGCGACTGCAGGCAACAACAATATCGTGCCAGATACCCTTTAAATTTCCTTTTACGACCTCTTCTGAGCCTGGCACCCCAGAAAGACGACACAGCCTTACAGGCTTGGAACTCGTTGTGTGATAATAATTAGATGGTGGACACTCAGTAGTAATATAATTGACTATATTCAATGCTAGAATATACGAGCGTTAGTGTAGGTACATACCCTAAGTAATCTGTAACGATAAACACGATATAATACTCACCTCAGTACTCATATATGTAACTGAAGTGACCAAAGAATCTATCTAGCTATATACATGTTGTGTTAGACAACAGGATAATGGGAGAAAGGTAACTATCAGATGTTTGTCCGGGCACATCAAAGGGATGCACTAAGAATAGAATACGCATCAAATATGCCGACCGCAACGTGCCGACCACATGTGATCACAGTGTGAATCTCAACAAACATAGGCACGGACATGGCCATCTGGGACGTCCGTGTACAGTGGGTGAACACATGATATGATAAGTCAGTGCAACCGCAGGCGACAACAATACTGTGCCAGATACCCTTACAATTTCCTTTTCCTACCTCTGGCCGGTCCTTTAGACAACATTGGCATGACCATGGACGTCTGGGACATCCATGTACACTGGGTGAACACATGATATGGTAATTCAGTGCAACAACAATATCATTGCAGATACCCTTTACTTTTACAACCGGTAGAAATATCTGATTGCCTCATGGTATGCTGGTGTCAATTACAAATCTAGTCTAAGCAAACATACTAATGTCTCTGGGAGCAGATGTGACGCGCTGGAATCCTTAGAAGAGAGACTGTGGGTTTCAACAGTAATTAACCCTGCCGCTATCGAACCGGGGCTGAGCTGAGTATGACTACGAGAACTATATATCATTCCTCTTCTCATGCCAGATACCCTTACAATTTCCTTTTCCAACCTCTGGTCAGTCCATTAGACAACATAGGATGGACATCTGGGACGTCCGCATATGATACAAGTCAGTGCAATCGCAGGTGTGCTTCCGATCGTCCTCCTGATTCACACTTGTCGATCGCAGTTTAACTTTAACTTTAACTTTAACTTTAACTTTAACTTTAACTTTAACTTTAACTTTAACTTTATTATGTGGCTGCTTGCAAGCCCAGTATACTGCTGCAAATATATGACATGGTCATGTGACATCCCTGATTCACACACTCAGTGGGGTGAATTGGGGTGCCTGTGGTCTGAAATCAACCCTATCACGGTTAGCCTGGTGTCCAAACCCACAGTGTGTCAAACCCTACAGTGGTTGTCACTAGGTCACGACAACTGCTTTTAGTGTAAACAAATATAAATTCCACAAGTTACCCTACATCTTGCAAATAGTCTGACAGATATCACATTAAAATCACTTGACAGAATATTGCTGCGTGCAACAATCCTTGGCATGCTCGAGAGAGCATTGTACCCCCTTCTTCCCTCATGGATCCAACCCTAGGTGAGCACTGTACCCCCTTCTGACCCTATGGATCCAACCCTGTGGCCCCCTTCTGCCCCCATGGATCAAACCCTGTGGCCAACCCTGGGAGGTCCCATAACCCTAAGCCATCAACCCATGCCTCAATTCTTCATTTGGGTCACCACATGGTTGGAATCTGTGTGGACTTATGTGGACTTATGTGGACTCCACATGGACTTATGTGGACTCCGCATGGACTTATGTGGACTCCGCATGGACTTATGTGGACTTATGTGGACTCCACATGGACTTATGCGGACTTATGTGGACTCTGCATGGACTGGGGTGGAGTCTGTGGTGGAAGGGGTGTAATTTTTCATTTTGGTCACCAGATGGTTGGACTCTGCACAGAGTCTGCACAGTCTGCACAGATCTGCGCGGAACATATGGGGCAGTGTAAATTACTGGTTCAAATGATCTTTGGATGCATGCTGGACACATGGGACACTATATCACATATATCAAACACATTTCGACTGCATGTGCATACATACAATCTGCTGAACTTTACACTGCCCTACATAGTCCTGGAGGAATCCTCCAGAAATCCAGAGGACTCACCAGGAATCCAGTGCTCAGTACCCTAAAGTCATACCATAATGGAAAGTCAATTTGCGATATCTTACAAGTTTCAAGTGCTTCAGACTTCATGAATTTCACAAAGTACCTACACAATAAACTTGTTTAGAGCAGGGATTGAACTCTAGAACTCATGATCAAGAATCACATGACAAACCAAACAAGTGCTTAACCAGTTGAGCCACAGGAGAATTATTAGCTGCAATGTAAAAGTGTATTTATACCCTCAAACTCAAACTTAGCTATTTCTCTCTCGAAGCTCACAATTAAAATAAAATAAAATTTATTAACTACATGCCTCATGTTGGATGCGAGGGATATACCATTAATTACATAATAAAAAAACCTCCCCCACACAAGGTGCAAGGGGGAGTCCTACAAATATATACATATAATCAAATGCGAGGGGAGCACTACAATTATAAAGAAAAAGAAAGAAAAACCCCCCACCCACATAAAATGCGGGTGACGGGGAAGGTATTACCATAAATAAAAAATGAAAAAAACCACCCCACGCAAAATGTGGGGGCGGCCTGGTGAGTCGTGCCTGTTGTCCTGTCCCTGTTGTCCTGGGTGCCGGGCCTTCGTTGTCGCTGTCCTTGTCGTTGCCATCCTGGGCATCATTTCCATGCTGCTCCTGGTCGCCGTGTCCTTCCTGGTTGTCGTTGCTGTCCTGGCCATCTCCTGCTGTGTGGTGGTGGCTGTGCTTTGCCCTCTTGGGGTTCTGGTGCTGGTAGGCAGTGGCATTGTCATTGTTGTCGACTGTACACACTCACAATCCATCCTATGAGCAGAGGCTCACAGGCATGGGGTGGGTGTGTTGGGTTGTCTCGTGTCCAGCCATCATTACCAGTAGAGTAGAACCTATAAAACAAAAGAAACAAGTTAGTTGGTTTATAAAAACAAAAAGCAAACAAAAAAAAATTATGTAGGGCCCATCCAGTCTCGTCATAGTCAGTAGCTAGTACTTAAAAAGTTTTGTCAGTGACCAAAAAAATAAGAGAAAAAAACTTACTTATGGCCCAAGAGATGTCTTGGGTGTTCCCTGGTGCTGGTGTCCTGTTGTCATTGTGTGTTCGTCTTGGTCCTCACACCTGTTTGTCATCCTGGCTTCACTGTCGCTGTCCTGGCCATGTTGCGTTCCCTGGTGCTGGTGTCCTGTCATCATTGCATGGTTGTCTCCATCCTCACACCCCTCCTTCCACCCTGCAAGCAGTTGCTTGCAGCAGCAGTGCTGGGTGCTGGGTGGTGCTTGTCGTCCGTTGTCCTCCCTGTCCTGTTGTTTTATGGTCGTCCATTGTCCTCCCTGTCCTGTTGTTTCATGGTCGTCCGTTGTCCTCCCTGTCTTGTTGTTTCATGGTCATCCGTTGTCCTCCCTGTCCCGTCGTTTTCATGGTCATCCATTGTCCTCCTGTCCTTGTCTTGCCACCCTGCTGCTCTCATTGTTTTGGGCCTTGCCACCCCACTGCTCTCATTGTTTGCAGCTCCTCATCTCCATCTCCGTGGTCCTCATCGTTGCTCCCCATTTCCACCCCACGAGCAGCTGCTCACGGCGGTGGAGGGTGCGGTAGTGGTGGTGGGTCGCATCATACAATGAGAAACTATAAAAATTCAAAAGAAAACTAATATTAATCAAAAAAGAATGAAACGAACAAAAGAAAAACTTACCTGGGCCTGTTTCCTCATTTGTTGTTTGTTGTTTGTTGTTTGTTGTCTGTTGTCTGTCGCTCGCGCGGCATTCTTCATTTGTTGTTTGGTGTTGTCTCGTTGTCATGATATAGTTAGAACCTAAAGAAGGAAAGAAAATATTAGTTAATTCAATAAAAAAACAGTAAAAAACATTACCTGGGCCCCAAACGACATCTGTCATTGTTTGGGCCCAAGGTGGTTCAAATGCGGCCGTTGGTGGCATTAGACGAGGTGGTGGTGGCCATAGGAGCAGTGGCGACAGGTGTTGATGGAGGGGAGGCAGTGGAAGGGAGGTGGCATCGTCGTCGAGAGTGGTGATGATGGGTGGATGATGAGCTGGCAATGTTGATATGCAGCTGTGTGCTTTGTCATGCACATCCACCCCAATGGTACCTAGAGCAGTAAGTGGACATACCTGATAAGTCTATGTGGTGTAGTGGTTATATTTGCTATGCTAAAATGTTCTTGTCTCATGCCTAGGGTTCAACTCCAGCTCATGTTATTTATTTTATTACTTAGTAGTAGTAGTAGTAGTAAGGACTCCTGGTTCAATCCTACTGGATTCCTGGTGAGTCCTGGTGAGTCCTGGTTCAATCCTACTGGATTCCTTGTGAGTCCTGGTGAGTCCTGGTTCAATCCTACTGGATTCCTTGTGAGTCCTTGTGAGTCCTGGTAACTCTTATAGAGTCCTACAGGATTCCTGGTCAGTCCCCCCAGATTCCTGAGAGTCCAAGTCCTGGGGAATTCCTGGAATAGTACCAGGAAGAGCCTGATTTACCAGGAATATACCAGGACTGAACCAGGAATCCCATTGGAGGAAAAACAGCCAGGAATGCAACATTTGGTGAACAATGGCTGTGGCAGGGATAACCAGGAATCCTGGTAGTCCTACCAGGAAGACCAGGATTCCTCCAGGAATATGTGGGGCAGTGTAAAGAGCTCACAATCCGCTCGAAGCAGTTTCTGAACTTTTATTCCATTTATACCAAGGACAGTCTGGTTTTAGCTATTTTTTCTTATTATTTCTTCATCATGTGTTATATTCACCCCTTCTAGGCTCGCTTTATTGTTCTGATATACTTATATTGTCTTTTGCCTCGAATTTTCCACATGATTGCCTCATGTTCTCTAGCCTTTTTAGGTACTTTCTTTATTTTATATAAAAAGATGTACTAGTTACAAAGAAAAACAAGAAAGTCGTTGTCTTCCTCCCAGATCACAGTGATTTGAGAGTTTGGTTTAGTCTTATTCAGTCTGAAGTTTGGTGTTTTATGCTAAACTTCCTCAAAATTCCTCAAAATTCCTCACATTACACTATTTTCACTCTCACTTCCCTCAATTAGCCTTTTCTTCACTTCTACTACTCGTCTAGTGCCCCAATAGTGCATCCGAACATATCTGCGCACTCGAAATTCCTCGAGACTTCTTCGAAACATATTGCGACATCTCAAAAAGCATCATGACATCTCGCAAATCATCGCAATGTCTCACAAATCATTGCAACCCCTCAAAAATCATTGCAAGTCCTCGAAATACATTCTTTTAACCTCAAACTGCTCCGACAAGCAGTGGTTTTATGACTATTTGACAGTTGGTCTGACAGGTGACATCTAGAGGGCCTTGCACCCTTCCTCTGACTTGTGTTATACCATCTGAAGGCTTTTTTGTGGGATTTGTTTGGGTTTCTGGGTTGAGCATCATCAGTGTGCGCATAGCTGCATGTGTACACAGGGCCTCAAGCATGTGCAGGTCTTGCTGACTGAGTTTTAATTTGAGCAAACATTAATATGTGTCAACCATCAACACAATCTGTCAGAAGCATTGCATGCCACATTCTTGGAGACTTCTGGCTACATTTGGGCTTGCTACTACTTCTGAGACTCCTCTGCATGGTTTGGCTATTGATGAGCTGAGATTTAAACTATATAGTGCACCAAGAGGTTGTCAGCTGTGACTTTTTGTCCATTGGCATTTAGTGAAGTCCTGCTTAGTCCCAGTTTGCTGAGCCTTCAGGACCTCTCTCACTCAATGGTGTCAGGAGTTGCTATAAGCTTTGGATTAATTCCCCTGAACAATGTCTTGTGGCATGTTGAAATTTGGTGAATCTTTAGCAGAATATCAGGGGACACAGGTTCAACACCTGTCTTGGACTCTTGGCTTGGACTTTGGCTCTGGCTCTTTCTGGACCAGTCTATTGCTAGTTGCAGTACAATTCCATAGTGCTTGCAAGAACACAGCTAGGAATATGCCCAGCTTATCTTCAGATCCACTTCTTGCTACTGCAAAGAAGGCTAGGACACTTGCAGCCCAATCAAAGCAGCATGGTAAACAGCATGAAGTACCAATACCCAGTATGTGTGCTCACTGTTTCCTCTGATTGTTCAAATCAGTTCATACAATATCCTTAGGTCCCTCTCCCATTGCACCAAATGTCACACCAGATTTGGCTTAGAATTATCCTTCTCCAGTTTTTATGTTAAGCATGGAAATAATGTTATGAATAAAACTGATGAACATTTAGATTTCAACCGTGCTCCACCTGCTGGAGAGGCTGGACCATCAAGGTTTCAGTTAACCCCAGCATCTCATCCACAGACACTATCACAAATCCTAAATGACATCCATATATCTGTTCCTCCCACTCTGTCTTCCCCCCACCTGCCTACATCTCATCTGCCAGTACTCCAGTGTTTCCTTTTCCATGTACTGGAGGTGATGGTTGTTAGTATTTTGTGCAGTTCCAACATCCAAATTCCTTACTGACTATATTCTTTGCAGCTGCATATTTTCCACCAAGAAAATGAAGATCCTGAGCAGATCAAATTTCAAGATGCACTGCTTCAACTTTGCACATACTCAACATCTTCAGATGACTATGAGCTATTTCACACCCAATTCTGGCCCAATCTTACACCAGAGGATCACACACAGTTCAATGAGGTATTGCACCTTTTACCAACTCAAGCTGCAGTGCATGAATGCAATACCCAACATCTAGGAGGAACTGGAAGGCCTGTGGTTCAATGTCAGGCTAAACATAACAGTCCTGCTGCCAAAAAGGCTTCAGATGAAGATGCTGATGGACTGGAGCCTATGATTCTACTGGCTGAGGGTGCATGTGTAATGATCACTTGTAATCTCTGGACTTCAAAAGGTACTGTGTCTGTTTGGTCCTCAAACTGGTTTCTAAATTCTATTTAGGACTTGTCAATGGATCTCAGGGTATTGTGAAAAAAATCTGGTATCAACCTCAAGATGATCCAAAGACCCACCAACTTCCTGCAGTGGTATTTGTGGATGCCCAGGTTATTCAGGTATGTATGTTTCTCTCCACATCCAAACATTGTCTGATAAATATACCAGGTCCTCAGACACCAGGCTGGCATGGGGTTGATCCATCATGGGTTCCTATCTCTCCAGTTGTTGCCCGATGGGAAGATCAGTCTGGAAACCAGCCTTCTTGTGAACAGCTTCCACTGACTTTAGCATGGGCAATCACCATACACAAGAGTCAGGACATCACATTAGAACATGCTGTAATTGACCTTGGACCAAAGGACTTTTCATCTGGGCTGTCATTTGTTGCAATTTCCCAGGTCAAAAAATTGAAGGGTCTAGCCTTTTGTGTCCCCTTTGGAATCCAATGCCTACAGCATGGTGAAGAAACAGAGCCAATGAAGATGCTGAGAGAGGATAATACAAGGTGAGAAGCATTAGGATTCACTTTAGATACACATGGGATGGATCTTGGGGAATATGTATTCAATGAATAAATATGTACTTTAATAAGCATTGAGTGAAAGACTGGGATAAAGCAAGCTCCCTATTCTGTAGGTGAGACACTCACATACAAAATTGTGCTATTTTATATAGATACTGAAAATATAGGTTTTATGAGTTTCTGCATGAATGAGGCTCTCAAAAATCAGGCTTTTCTGACAGTTAGTCTTGGAACATGTCCCAGTAGGTTAGAAAAATGGTTTGGTAATTTTTACCCTCTTACATAAGCTCTGAAGGAGCTGATCATGAAATTATGACAACTGGAAGTTGTATCTTGAGCACTACACATGCCAAATTCTTGATTTTCACTGCATCCCTCAGGCCTATCAAAGGTGGGAACATAGGTATCTCCATTTGTAGTGGCCCAAGTACAGTGCAATGACCTGTACTATCTAGATGTCAAATGTGCATGTGATGGTTCTGAACCATCATGTGCATTAAGATGCATGTGACAGTTCTCAATAGATTTATTGTTGACAACATTACTTTTGATGTGAGACAGACATCACATGTAGCCACTTTGGAAAACTTAGGGTTATGTATAGTGCTGTGCATTTAGTCACCACTACTTTTGTACAATGTCTTACATCAATAGTAACATTATTGACAATAAATTTATTCAATGCATGTGATGGTTCAAAACCATCATAGTACATCAGTTGGTCAAATGGCCAATTTTGATCATCCAAATAAATTCCAAATGATATTGAGTACTGACCTGGAACTTGAAGACAATTACAATTCAGCTCAGTGTGGTTACTTCACTATTACCTCCATAGTCTCCATCCCCATCCACCTGCTCTTTGACCTTAGTTACTGTGGAGCACTCACTGCATGCAACCCTCCTCCCTGCTCTTTCATACTCCTGCCTACTGTATCACCCACCTTAGTAGCATGTGCCTGTAGATCTATCTCTCTCACCTCATCCCATCTGAAATCCCAGTCCTATAGTAGAAGCAGAGGCACAACCCTTTGGGAATGTGGTTGTAGGCAAAGACTGATCCATCCAGTAAGTGCAGTGTTCTGCCCAACTATGTCCATGACCCACCCTTGGCCAGTAATGATTGAGCTCCAATGTGCCTGTACTATACCCACCTTTATAGTTGTCAGGTCATGACCATTTGTGATAGCTTTGCTTAGTGTCATAGCTTAGTGTAACATATTATAACATAGGATATCATAGTGTAACCAAGTGTAGTTGTATCTTGATCTTTACATATCCAATATTCATAATTCCAACTGCTCTTGGGTCCCTCAGATTTACTAAGGTTTGAATCATAGGTATTTCCAATTCTGGTGGCTGGAGTCCAGTGCAATAGCCTGTACCATGCAGCCACCAACTGTGCACATGATGGTTCTGAACCATCATGTGTGTTGTAAGTATTAGCATCATAGCTTAGTGTAACATAGTTGGAAGGTTGCAGGTTAGGTATCCTCAATGAGTCAGAATGGTGAGACAAGAGTTACAAAGTGGGAATGTACTACCAATGGGCACTATAAAACCTACTATATCTTTGTTGCATGGAAAAGTGGGAACAACGGTATCTAATTAAAAGGTGAAAGATATATGTGAAAAGATGGAAAGGCTGAACCTGTGTTCTAATAGGGCTGCATTGGGCCTAGCCATTGTAACTGGTGAGTCTATGTTTGGAAAAGGTGATGTGTCGAGGAGTACAGTGACACATTATTGTCTTGGGGAGCTGTCATAGTATTTCATGTCCTGCACCAGGACTGGGTCAAGTTATTCCAGGACCAGAAACAGTCCAGCATGTGTGTGGCTGGTATGTACATGTCCCAGTGCCAGAAAGAGTCGAGCGAGCCTGGGTTGAGAAGAGCTGATGATGAGTAGTATAGCAGAGATTGTGACTTATCATTGCTGAAATCTCACGGAATCTTTCTGAATGGAAGTTTAGAGAGGGCTCATTCTGTCTAGTGAGCCATGCAGGCCTTGATGGCCTTCCACTAGACAAACAAACAATAGATAGATACTGGAATGCACTCATTGTAGAAATCCAGAGCCGAGGAGCAAAGGAAATCCCCCCTCTAATGGAGTAAGCAGTGAAAATGTCTAGAAGATACTGGATCACCTCATATTATTTCAGGAACACTATTTAAAAGTGCGATGGTTTTACTCTAAAGATGACATTAAGCAGGTCAGCCCTAAGGGTATCGACATATTAGATAGGTAATATATCATGGAATTCAGCTCATGAGAGTCTACTGATATGGGTTCAGGCACTTAAAAATGGAGCTCAACAAGATCTTTATGCCTCAAACCATGAATCTATAATCAGCTCTGAAGGGATTGCAGGTAGGCTAGTGCTTTACCCCAGAACAATTTGGACTGAAATATCTTTATAGCCTACCTACACAAGTGTGAAATTATGATACTCAACAATATACATCTTGACCACCCCCCAATTGTCACATATTTCTCCTGATATGAGTTGTCAGATATAAAATCTCTCTGGCTTATAATTGACATTACTTGGAAGATTTTTCTGGAACCACAAGGATCAGTGTCTTCAAGTACGTTGTTTCTGTAAAAGTTGGACTACTTACATTCACTGAATGGTATGAAAGGGGTCATCCAGACATTGCAGTCTAGAGACATGCATGGCACTGTGGAACCCTGATATAAAAGAGCATAGATTTTGTTGGGAATGCAAAAGTTGGTTCCACACCACATGTCTCCCTAATGATGACATCACCACATAATCAGAACATCTGGAAGTCATATTCACAAAGAATTCTGATGTTCCAAGATGCATCCTTCAGAAAGTCAAAAAAACTTGCCCTAAAGTCACTAGCATCACATGACTGGGAGAGTGAAGAATTGTGTCCCTACAGTAACATTACACATTGGTGAGGTATGTTTGCAATTTCAATATCAAGTGCTTGGCTGGATGTCAGTTATCAAAATCTTATCCTGAAGAATTCCTTACTGCCTCCTTCTACTTGGACCCATGGTAGGTTTCTCATTGATCCTTCTTTTGTTTGTCTGTTTTCTTCTCCTTGTTTCTCTGTGTTTCATCTTTGTTGTGGGGGGTATTCAAGACATCTCTGGATTTGACCCTTCTCGATCATCCACCGACATCTTCATCATCACCAATGACCTCTCAAGTTGTTTGTTCTGTAAATCATCCAACTCCTGGGCCATCTATGTCACTGCATTTGAACAATGCACAGTTTCAGATTGTAGCAAGATAAAAAGGTAAAGGTGGCAGAGCTGTCATCAGGGGAATCCTTCATGGAACATAATCTGGATACTGCATTATATGTTGGATGTGGAAAAATAAATGGCAACCAAACACCCCAGGTCATCAATAGTTCATCCATAGCAAGTCAAAACAGAATCAGTTTGTGCACCATGCCATTGGCTGGATTCAGCTGAAAGAACAGTTCCAGTTTGAAAAATACCAATACTGCTGGAAATGTGGTCTTCCACAGAATGAATTCATTCCTATCACTCATCCAGTTGTCAAGCCAGGTGTCAAGTTGTTTTGTGCCTTTGATGACTTGACACCTTTATTGATATTGTACATCATCAATACAGAGGATATCTGGGCAAAAGCCTGCTCTGTTTTCTCAGGACTCAAAAGTAACATGTCTCTTGATGAGATAACAAAGTGGCTGACAATGGAGGACAAGGCCCATTTATTTTAAAATGGATGGGAATTGGTTATTTGGTGTTGGATTACATACAAGAAAGAATTTAATGGATAAGTAGAATTAATAATGAGCTTGGTATATCAACCCAATTACAGTGTTAATAGTTTCCTGTTCATTCTAAGTAATGACTGATATTATATCATGATCTGCAACTCTCCCCCCCTCAAAGTAACATGTCTACAAGCCCCATTTATTTTACAATGGATGAGAATTGGTTATTTGGTATTGGATTACAGACAAGAAAGAATTTAATGGATAAGTAGAATTAATAATGGGCTTTGTATATTAACCCAAATACAGTGTTAATAGTTTCCTGTTCATTCTAAGTAATGACTGATATTATATCATGATCTGCAACTCCCCCCCCCCCACAGTCACACATTTTCCTGCACAGAATAGTGAAAACTGATATGGTCAATATACCTATTACTAGAAGACAGCACCTCAACAACTTATTAACATTACATAGACAAGCTAGAGAAATTATTCATTCAAAGAATAATAATTACATAGATAGGCTGGACAGGGCCAGCACCAACATACAGGGTGGGTGGGGTGAGAAACATGTAACCCAAGGACATAACATGACAGACTGTTGAATAGTCCACTCCCCAAGCAATCAAAAATTGAGGAAGGTGTTAAGGCACAGTGGGGTCATACGAGGAAGAACCCTGGTAACATGGCCGAAGCAATGAAACCTCTATACCCGCCGAGGTGGTCCAACTGTGCCAAAATCCCATTCCCCAATCCTCAATGCAAGGTTCAGGAGCATCCAGTCATCTGCCATGAAGCATGAGGGCATTCATGGAAACCCAAGCCACACATCCTGTTTCTGGGGTGGGTTACCAATAAAAATGATTGATTGCCATGTAAAACATGTAGAGGTACACTAAGTAAATATATGAATGTAGGGAGGAACAACCAGAGAGGGGGGAACAATCAGAGAAGGGGGAACAATTAGAGAAGGGGGAACAACTAGAGAGGGGGGAACAACTAGAGAAGGGGGAACAACTAGAGAGGGGGACACAACTAGAGAGGGGGGAACCACTAGAGAGGGGGGAACAACCAGTGAGGGGGAACAACTAGAGAGGGAGAAACAACCAGGGCAACTAGAGAGGGGGGCACAACCAGAGGGGGCAGAGCAACTAGAGAGGGGAGAACAACCAGAGAAGGGGGAACAACCAGAGAAGGGGGAACAACTAGAGAGGGGAGGACAACCACAGAGAGGGAACAGCCAGAGAGGGGGAACAATTAGAGAGGGGAGCAACTAGAGATGGGGGAAGAACCCAGACAACAAGATGGGGGGGGAAAGAAAGAAGGAATGGGAAAAGATGAAAAGGATTGGATTGATATCAGTAAAGTATTCTAACTCAGCTTGACATGTGAATGATTTGGATGAATTTTGATGGACATCTGATGGGTGTCGCTAGGCAACGCCCAACAATTTCGGAACATGTTTCAACAAATTTATTCTTTCCCCCAACTTTACCCCCATCATCCACTTCCTCACCCCTCTCAGAATGTTGACTTATAGAACAATTTTGTATGTGAGTGCCTCACCTATGGAATGGGGAGCTTGCTTTATCCCAGTCTTTCACTTAATGCTTATTAAAGTACATATATATGAATCCTAATGCTTCAGGTGCACTCACATACACAATTGTTCTAAGTCTCCTCTTGCTCTGGGTCTGGATGGTAATGTGGCCAGACATTGACAACATTTGACTTATCAGAGTCAAGCATCTCACGTATATCCTCAATGATCAGCTGGTGATCCTGTTTGTGAGTAGTCAAGTACCACAATGTTGCTTTTTTGGCTGCCTTTTGCATAGCAGTGTTCAGTCCCCAATATTGAAACTGTGGATGTTGTACAATGTGGCTGCCTTCAAGGTGTATGAGATGTGTTGCCCATTCCTCCATCAAAACCTCAATATTCTGTGATATCTGCTTCACCAGTACAAAAAAGAGTAGGAAAGGCATCTATTGTGATGGCACAACCTGTATACTCATTGATTAGAGTTTCACATGTTTCAGGCATTGTCAGAATAGTAGGCTGGTCATTGCTGAAAGTAGCATTGTGTAGTTGCTGCATTTCTGTCTCTTGTGTATGCACATTGGGTATGAATCCTTGTGTAAAGACAGGGTCTTGATGATCTGTATGTTGATCATCTCCTGTCTCAGCTTCTGGAGGGCCAGTTTCCTGAGTTGCAAAATCATCCAACTCTTGGTGTTCAATAGTTTGCGATTGATGATGCACAGTACCATCCAAAGGAAGCTGATTGAGAAGTTTATAGTCCACTCTGACCATTCTGTTGCAAAAAGTAGGATGTGAAACTTCTAGATAGTGAAGCCATGCCTCAATATTTTGGTGACCTACATGAAAATCCTCATAAACAGCAAGATCTGTTTGCTGCTCCGCCCCAGCATGGTGCCTAATGATTATATCACAGTGTTTGGGAAGCAAGGGAAGTTTGTGATGTAAGACTGATGTTCCTTGAGGAATGTTATGTATATGCCCAGTATACTTGAATTGGACACCATGGAATTGCCATAGCTGAACCAATGCATGCACAGGAGAAATGAGCATTTCTTCCATTTGAGAAAGCTCAGGAAGATCAGGTGGAGGTATTCCAGGAAACATCTTGTTTGATGGTTTGTACTTGTCATCCTTCCTGCACTTAGCACAGGCTCCATCCTGAACATTGAGATCAAACCACTTGTCATGGCACTGATTACACTGCTCCATCTTTATGTCCATAATCTTCTGCCGGGCTGTGGCCAATAGTGCCCTCTCCTCAGCTGATACTACCAAATCAGTAAGAGGATCATGATTGGGTAGATCATTGTGAGGAGCAGGATCAGGCTGTAGCTGGACTCCAGGTTGAGAAGCAGGTGCAGGATTTTGATGAACATTAGGAACAGGTGAAGGATTTGGTGGTAAGTTTGTGTTGAGATCTGCTAGACTTTGTGCAACTGCTGCTTCTGCTCACTGCCATTGAGCAGCTGCACTGCACATTTCTCTACAATGTGCACATTGCATTTGTAGACCAAATATATGTGAAGGCACCCAGTGACCTGCTTTTGTGCACCATAACAGGTGAGGATTTAAAGGATGAACAGCCCTTCCCCTAGCACCACAATGATCTCTAGTACTGTATCGAGCACCTGACACAATCTGAGCAGGTATGTGGTTGTCAAGATTAGGGATAGGAAATTGCTGGGGTTCAAAGGAAGGAGGCAATGGAAAAAGAGTAGGACCAAAAACATCATTGGAGGATGTACCATGAACAGGAGTAGATCGGACTTGGGCATTTGGAAACAATCATCTAGGAAGACATTTGGGCATTTCATCATCATCCGATAGATTTTGTATGTTCACATCCAGAGAAAGTAATTGTTGTATATGAACAGATGGAGGAGTAGCCCAAATTGTGATGCAAGTTCTTTTGGCAAGAGGTGTACATTCAGCATAACAATGATGGCCAGTCCTTTTAGGTGTATATGCAACTGCAAAGAACATAGTCAGTAAGGAATTTGGATGTTGGAACTGCACAAAATACTAATGACCACCACCTCGAGTACATGGAAAAGGAAAAACTGCAGTACTGACAGATGAGATATGGGCAGGTGGGGGGGAAGACAGACCAGGAGGAACAGATATATGGAAGTCATTCATCATTTGTGATAGTGTCTGTGGATCAGATGCTGGTGTTAACTGAAATCTTGATGGTCCAACCTCCCCAGCAGGTGGAGCATGGTTGAGATCTAAATGCTCATCAGTTTTATTCATAACATTATGATCATGCTTAACATACAAACTGGAGAAGGATAATTCAAAGCTGAATCTGGTGTGACATTCAGTGCAACAGGAGAGGGACCTAAGGATATTGTATGAATAGATTTCAACAATCAGAGGAAATAGTGAGCACACATACCAGGTATTGGTACTTCACACTGTTTAGCACACCACTTTGATTGGGCTGCAAGTGTCCTAGCCTTCTTCGCAGTAGCAAGAAGTGGATCTGAAGATAAGCTTGGCATATTCCTAGCTGTGCTCTTGCAAGCACTATGGAATTGTAGTGCAACTAGCAATAGACTAGTCCAGAAAGAGCCAGAGCCAAAGACCAAGCCAAGAGTCCAAGACAGGTGTCCCCTGCTATTTCAAGACAGTTTGACCAAAAAAAGAGCAGAACAGCTAGCAGCTGTGTGACAGTTGGCAGGGTGTAGTTTCTAGAGTTTGAAGGTCCAGTCCAGTCCAGTCTTTTTGCCTTTTTTGACAAGACCGGGACTGTAACTGGTCTGTCTACTGTGCAAGGCAACAAAGACCAGGACCAGACCACCAAGGACCAGTTATCAGCAGTCCGGTCTCGGTCCATTAACTGGTCTAGACCAGTCCTTACCCTAACCAGTCTATAACTGGTTGAGACTGGACATACCCCCAGTCGAGACCAGTCTTTCACACCAAACATGCACCCTATGACTACAAATTTCGTATCTTTTCAACAAATTATTAGATATGAGCCCCCTGTGCCTCATGTTGACATGACATGCAGGGTATGTCATTGCGGGTATTTCCCATGATAATCCATACAAAATACATAGGTGATCTGAGGTGCTCTGCCTTTTCTTGAAGCATTTTGGATAGACTGATGGTCCAGTTGTAGACTGGTTTAGACCAGTCTTTTGTGGTTCAACTACTACTCTACAAATGAGATGGACTGACAACCAGACTGCTTTTGAACCAGCTAGGACCACAACCATGGTCCATGTAGAACTGGTTGCAGTCCGGTTCAGTTGTTGGTCTTTTTGCAGTCCTATGGACTGGACCTTCAAACACTAGTAGTTTTTGATTGGTACTTCAAAAAAAGTGGAAGCTTACCTTGGCTAGAGATGAGCAACACTCAAAAAGGGGCTGAGACAGAAGTAGGATCAGAATATATAGGAAATCAGCAGTAAGGAATACATGGGAGTCACTGGAACAAGAGTGAAAGTGGGAAAAAGGAAGTAAGGAAAAAGGTCTGTAAGTGCATATATATAAGGAATAACCCTGGTGTCAATATGATGAGTCAGCCTCCAGGATTTCATTTTCTTATGAATGTGCTTGGGCAAATAAACTATATACTCAGATAAGTGAGTGAAAGCCTGGGATAAGGCAAGCTCCATTAAGTAGGTGAGGCACTCACATACAAACATACTTATGTTTTGCAGATGCACCTCAACTCTGAAAAAAACAGTGGCCAAAGTTAGGGATTAATATTTATTATACAATATGAAATAAAATTTATTGATGTGTAAGGAGGGGGGTGGGGGACAGAGAAAGGTATAGGGACTCATATATGCAAAAACTGGAAGCATTCAAAGTATTTTAGTAACCAGAATATCTGCCTAATTTAACCCATCAAGATTCACCAAATCCTCTAGTGACAATGGGCCCATGCCAATCCATAATTGCTTCTCATCATCTGTTATGGTTACATCTTGATTCCCCGCAGAGGCAGGCAGAGCAGGTGAGTCAGGAGGAGATGCCAGGAGCTGTGTGACCTGTGGCATGGCACTGACAAATGTTGGGTCAAGTGATGGAGAACATGGCTTGATCAACAGACTTGTGGTGTCACCCAAACTGTCATGAAAGGAGCCTGGCAGGCTGGATGTATTGGGTGCCATATGACTAGCATCCACAGTGTTGGAAGAAGCAGGAAAACCAGGGAGAGGTGAGTTACAAGGAGGAGGTGATGGTGATGGACTGAGAGATGACAGGGATGTAACAGGTGATGGAGAAACATGCAAAGCATGATTAGATGGACCAGCAGTGGCTCCAGCAGGATCCAAAGTCAAAGTTTTACCTTTGCTTACAGATAAGATCCAGGCATCAAAAAATTGTGGAGGCGAAAGAGAGACTTCTGAGCCTCGGACACCATGTTGCCAGAACTTGGGCTGGCCTGGCAGAGGAGGGATGCCAGGGGAAAACTGCCAAATCTTGTAATGCCAATTTTTGACTTCTTCCCAACCATCAGTATGGATGTTAGGATGAAAGTAGACAGAGTGATTGAAAATGCTGTTGTTACCAGCATGCTTGACTATGCCAGGTACAACTGTATGAGGTATGCAGTGGAGATGGCGCACATCAGCTCTGTAGGAAAGTTTCAATGTATTAAGGTTTGAAAGTGCTTCCAAGTTGCCATTTACAATGCAGAGGAGAGAAAAGTTGGCCAGGGTCACATCATCAATGCTGAAGCCATTCTTGCCTATGAAAGCAATTGAGCCAAAATAAAGAAATAAAAAAATGAATTATACAATGCAATGAGCCACTCACAATTTGAACAAACACCCTTGCCCTTACCCTGCAAGAAGTCATTTGAATATTTCCCATACCAGGGTTCAGAGGGCTGATGCCTGAGAAAGACAGAATACTTGTTGTCCTGATGAATCTTTGTGCGGAGTAGTGAAACCCAGGCATTATAAGGGCAACCTAAGCCTCTAGCAAAGGGAAATCTGAAGTTAAAATTATACTACACAATACAGGCATTGGGGACACACCTAGCAAAGGGAAATCCGAAGAGAAAACTCTAAGGATCCCCTTGCTGATGCCCAGTATATGTGAAGACAACAAAAATCAAATATAACCTAAAAATAGAAAAAGGCGGAGATAGGCGGATCAAGGCCACCAAATGACATCATACCAAGGGGTGTGTGTCAGAAGGGGTACTCCGCCTCTAAATATAAAAGTGTCAACATGTACAAACATGATAGCAAGGGAACATTAGTAATAAAATCTGGAAAAATCATAGAAAATGAAGAATAGAAGGAAATGAGGTGGGGAAAAATATAGGACGAACGTAAAAAATAGGAAAAACACACAGGGCACCCCCCTAGTCCCCTTACATCACCCCCTCTCTAAGATGCATTGCCCCGATGCATTCGAAATTGCATACGACCAAAGTCCATGACTTGAATGCGACACGGTGCAGCAGTGTGCCGTTGGTGGAATTCCTTGATTAACCGAGGGGCATTTACATCAGACTCTTGGACCCATGAGTTCTCCTCATACCCATAACCCTTCCAATGTACCAAATACTGGAGTTTTCCTCAATGTAAATGGCTGTCCAAGATTGACTCGACTTCATATTGGGGTTCTCCCTTGATCACTGTAGGTGGTGGTGGTGGGTGTGAATGGTGTCCCAGGAATGGATCTGGGGGAGCTGGAAGCAATTTGACAACATGGAAGATGGGATGGAGTCTGGACATGGAGGCTGGGAGGCATAGACAATAGGCATGTGTTCCAATGCACTTGACAATGGGGAAAGGTCCCAAGAAGTGATGAGTGAGTTTCTTGGATGGACGTGTAGTGGCGATGTCACTGGAGTGAAGATAAACTCGATCACCAACCTTGTACTGAGGGGTTGGGAAGTGGCGTTGGTTGTAAAATTGCACCATGTCATCCTTCGCCTTTGCTAAAACTGCCCTTGCCTCCTCCAAGCTATCCCTCATTCATTCTGTGAACTCATTCACCGTCTCGATGTGTGAGGGAGTTTGGCGAGGTTCAAATCCCATGCGTGGATGTCGTCCAGTGTCTAAGAGGAAAGGGGTCTGTTGAGTGGAAGCATGGACATGGTTGTTGTATCCGAATTCAGCCAAAGGAAGGAGATCATCCCAATCGTCCTGGCATTCATTGACAAAGAGGCGGATGTACTGCTCCAGTTCGTGGTTGACTTGCTCTGTCTGGCCATCAGTTTGTGGGTGATAAGCGGTTGAAGCGAGGAGTTTGATCCCCAGGAGTTGGTACAGCTCACGAGTGAACTCTGCCATGAACTGAGGGCCACGATCCGAGAGGAAGGCACCAGGAAGTCCATGTAATTTCCACACGTGGTGGAGGTAGAGTTGAGCAGCACCTAGGGCACTGACAGTGGTGTGAGTGGGAATGAAGTGAGCGCATTTTCCCACTGAGTCATCACTGCATCAAACCCGTTTGACTCTGGCAATTCCACCACAAAGTCAACACTGACAACATCCCAACAACTCTCTGGAACAGGAAGAGGGTGTAGCTCACCAATAGGCTTGCGACAAGGAACCTTGGTGCATAAGCAAAGGTCACAAGTGCGACAATACTGACCAATGAGCCATGACATTTGTGGCCACCAATAGTTCCGTGAGGTGAGCTCCAAGGTCTTCCAGCATCCGGGGTGGCCAGCAATCTGTGAGTCATGGTGTTGGGATATGATGCACCGGTGAAGGTCTGTGTCATTGGGAACATAGATGCGATCCCTGAAATACAACAAGTCCTCCTTTTCAGCCCACTCTGCCGCACATAAGGAAAGGGTCAATCCCTTTCTCACTTCTTTAACAGCTCGGGCGCCAACATCCTCATGTAAACTGCTACGGTTTGCACAACGAATGTCATGTAGGATGTCCTGCTCCTCACCCTGGGGTGCGATGCCTTCCAGTTCCCGAATGGTGAATAGGTCTGGCTGCAACAGCATAATGTTTTGGTTGTCACCGCTGCCATCCCCATGGTCTGCACATCGGGATAGGGCATTGGTCTTCCCCATGCTGCGACCCGGACAGTGGTGCAAGGAGAAGTCAAATCTAGATAGATACAGGGACCAATGAGCTTGACAACGGTTCAATTTCTTGGCCATCATGAAGTATTCGAGGTTCTTGTGATCTGTCCAAATTTCCACCTTGTGTTGGGCACCCTCAAGGAAGTGTTGCCACTCCTCAAGTGCACGCATTATCGCCAACATCTCCTTGTCATGGATCTCGTAGTTTTGCTCTCCAGCACTAAGGCTTTTGGAGTGGAATGCAACAGGATGCCACTTCTGGTCCTCCGGAGACTGCTGAGACAACACGGCACCCGTCGCAAAGTCAGAACTGTCGGCTTCTACACGAAAAGGACGCAAATCGTCAGCAAAGGTAAGGATCGGAGTGGAAGTGACCATCTCCTTAAGCTTTTCGAACGCCTCCTGTTGTGCATTATCCCACCTCCATGCCTCCTTTCCTGTCAAGTCGAACAGTGGTCATGCATGATGTGAGAAATCCTTGATAAAATGCTGATAGAAATTGATGAAGCCCAGGAAAGACTGCACCTCCTTCTTGTTTGTGGGCGTCAGCCAAGCTGTGACCCCATTTACCTTGATAGGATCCATCTCCACTTGACCCTCCGAGATAATCAGGCCGAGGTACTCAATCTTGGTCCTTTCGAACTCACATTTGTCCTGACGAAGGTAGAGTTTGTACTGTCGAAGTTGCTCTAGGACGAGGCACGTGATGCGACGGTGTTCTTCAACTGTGCGAGTGAAGATGAGGATGTCATCGAGATAGATGCAGACAACGCCTTCAAGGATGAGGTCATGGAAGATGTCGTTCATCATGGTCTGAAAGGTGGCAGGGCTATTAGTAAGGCCAAAGAACATGACAAGCGGTTCAAAAAGACCACGGTTGGTACGAAAGGCTGCCTTCCACTCATCTCCCTCCTTTATCCTGACATTATTATAGCCCCAATGGACATCGAGCTTGGTGAAGTATTGGGCTCCATGGAGCTGGTTTACGAGTTCGGAGATGAGGGGTAGTGGGTAGCGATTTTTGACCGTGATGTTGTTGAGCCTTCTGTAGTCTTGAACCAGTCGAAGTGAGCCATCCTTCTTCTTGACAAAGAAAAATGGAGAGGCCATGGGTGACTTTGATGGTCAAATACGTCCAGAGGCCAGGTGCTCGTCGATGAACTGGTCAAGCTGCCGTTGTTCTTCCGGAGAGAGAGGATAGACCTTGAAGGATGAAGGGGTTGCGCCGGGGGTGAGTTTGATCATGTGATCCCATGGCTTGTGCGCAGGAAGAGAGTCGTAAGTGCAGGAAGGATGACAAGTACAAACCATCAAACAAGATGTTTCCTGGAATACCTCCACCTGATCTTCCTGAGCTTTCTCAAATGGAAGAAATGCTCATTTCTCCTGTGCATGCATTGGTTCAGCTATGGCAATTCCATGGTGTCCAATTCAAGTATACTGGGCATATACATAACATTCCTCAAGGAACATCAGTCTTACATCACAAACTTCCCTTGCTTCCCAAACACTGTGATATAATCATTAGGCACCATGCTGGGGCGGAGCAGCAAACAGATCTTGCTGTTTATGAGGATTTTCATGTAGGTCACCAAAATATTGAGGCATGGCTTCACTATCTAGAAGTTTCACATCCTACTTTTTGCAACAGAATGGTCAGAGTGGACTATAAACTTCTCAATCAGCTTCCTTTGGATGGTACTGTGCATCATCAATCGCAAACTATTGAACACCAAGAGTTGGATGATTTTGCAGCTCAGGAAACTGGCCCTCCAGAAGCTGAGACAGGAGATGATCAACATACAGATCATCAAGACCCTGTCTTTACACAAGGATTCATACCCAATGTGCATACACAAGAGACAGAAATGCAGCAACTACACAATGCTACTTTCAGCAATGACCAGCCTACTATTCTGACAATGCCTGAAACATGTGAAACTCTAATCAATGAGTATACAGGTTGTGCCATCACAATAGATGCCTTTCCTACTCTTTTTTGTACTGGTGAAGCAGATATCACAGAATATTGAGGTTTTGATGGAGGAATGGGCAACACATCTCATACACCTTGAAGGCAGCCACATTGTACAACATCCACAGTTTCAATATTGGGGACTGAACACTGCTATGCAAAAGGCAGCCAAAAAAGCAACATTGTGGTACTTGACTACTCACAAACAGGATCACCAGCTGATCATTGAGGATATACGTGAGATGCTTGACTCTGATAAGTCAAATGTTGTCAATGTCTGGCCACATTACCATCCAGACCCAGAGCAAGAGGAGACTTAGAACAATTGTGTATGTGAGTGCACCTGAAGCATTAGGATTCATATATATGTACTTTAATAAGCATTAAGTGAAAGACTGGGATAAAGCAAGCTCCCCATTCCATAGGTGAGGCACTCACATACAAAATTGTTCTATAAGTCAACATTCTGAGAGGGGTGAGGAAGTGGATGATGGGGGTAAAGTTGGGGGAAAGAATAAATTTGTTGAAACATGTTCCGAAATTGTTGGGCGTTGCCTAGCGACACCCATCAGATGTCCATCAAAATTCATCCAAATCATTCACATGTCAAGCTGAGTTAGAATACTTTACTGATATCAATCCAATCCTTTTCATCTTTTCCCATTCCTTCTTTCTTTCCCCCCCCATCTTGTTGTCTGGGTTCTTCCCCCATCTCTAGTTGCTCCCCTCTCTAATTGTTCCCCCTCTCTGGCTGTTCCCTCTCTGTGGTTGTCCTCCCCTCTCTAGTTGTTCCCCCTTCTCTGGTTGTTCCCCCTTCTCTGGTTGTTCTCCCCTCTCTAGTTGCTCTGCCCCCTCTGGTTGTGCCCCCCTCTCTAGTTGCCCTGGTTGTTTCTCCCTCTCTAGTTGTTCCCCCTCACTGGTTGTTCCCCCCTCTCTAGTGGTTCCCCCCTCTCTAGTTGTGTCCCCCTCTCTAGTTGTTCCCCCTTCTCTAGTTGTTCCCCCCTCTCTAGTTGTTCCCCCTTCTCTAATTGTTCCCCCTTCTCTGATTGTTCCCCCCTCTCTGGTTGTTCCTCCCTACATTCATATATTTACTTAGTGTACCTCTACATGTTTTACATGGCAATCAATCATTTTTATTGGTAACCCACCCCAGAAACAGGATGTGTGGCTTGGGTTTCCATGAATGCCCTCATGCTTCATGGCAGATGACTGGATGCTCCTGAACCTTGCATTGAGGATTGGGGAATGGGATTTTGGCACAGTTGGACCACCTCGGCGGGTATAGAGGTTTCATTGCTTCGGCCATGTTACCAGGGTTCTTCCTCGTATGACCCCACTGTGCCTTAACACCTTCCTCAATTTTTGATTGCTTGGGGAGTGGACTATTCAACAGTCTGTCATGTTATGTCCTTGGGTTACATGTTTCTCACCCCACCCACCCTGTATGTTGGTGCTGGCCCTGTCCAGCCTATCTATGTAATTATTATTCTTTGAATGAATAATTTCTCTAGCTTGTCTATGTAATGTTAATAAGTTGTTGAGGTGCTGTCTTCTAGTAATAGGTATATTGACCATATCAGTTTTCACTATTCTGTGCAGGAAAATGTGTGACTGTGGGGGGGGGGGAGTTGCAGATCATGATATAATATCAGTCATTACTTAGAATGAACAGGAAACTATTAACACTGTATTTGGGTTAATATACAAAGCCCATTATTAATTCTACTTATCCATTAAATTCTTTCTTGTCTGTAATCCAATACCAAATAACCAATTCTCATCCATTGTAAAATAAATGGGGCTTGTAGACATGTTACTTTGAGGGGGGGAGAGTTGCAGATCATGATATAATATCAGTCATTACTTAGAATGAACAGGAAACTATTAACACTGTAATTGGGTTGATATACCAAGCTCATTATTAATTCTACTTATCCATTAAATTCTTTCTTGTATGTAATCCAACACCAAATAACCAATTCCCATCCATTTTAAAATAAATGGGCCTTGTCCTCCATTGTCAGCCACTTTGTTATCTCATCAAGAGACATGTTACTTTTGAGTCCTGAGAAAACAGAGCAGGCTTTTGCCCAGATATCCTCTGTATTGATGATGTACAATATCAATAAAGGTGTCAAGTCATCAAAGGCACAAAACAACTTGACACCTGGCTTGACAACTGGATGAGTGATAGGAATGAATTCATTCTGTGGAAGACCACATTTCCAGCAGTATTGGTATTTTTCAAACTGGAACTGTTCTTTCAGCTGAATCCAGCCAATGGCATGGTGCACAAACTGATTCTGTTTTGACTTGCTATGGATGAACTATTGATGACCTGGGGTGTTTGGTTGCCATTTATTTTTCCACATCCAACATATAATGCAGTATCCAGATTATGTTCCATGAAGGATTCCCCTGATGACAGCTCTGCCACCTTTACCTTTTTATCTTGCTACAATCTGAAACTGTGCATTGTTCAAATGCAGTGACATAGATGGCCCAGGAGTTGGATGATTTACAGAACAAACAACTTGAGAGGTCATTGGTGATGATGAAGATGTCGGTGGATGATCGAGAAGGGTCAAATCCAGAGATGTCTTGAATACCCCCCACAACAAAGATGAAACACAGAGAAACAAGGAGAAGAAAACAGACAAACAAAAGAAGGATCAATGAGAAACCTACCATGGGTCCAAGTAGAAGGAGGCAGTAAGGAATTCTTCAGGATAAGATTTTGATAACTGACATCCAGCCAAGCACTTGATATTGAAATTGCAAACATACCTCACCAATGTGTAATGTTACTGTAGGGACACAATTCTTCACTCTCCCAGTCATGTGATGCTAGTGACTTTAGGGCAAGTTTTTTTGACTTTCTGAAGGATGCATCTTGGAACATCAGAATTCTTTGTGAATATGACTTCCAGATGTTCTGATTATGTGGTGATGTCATCATTAGGGAGACATGTGGTGTGGAACCAACTTTTGCATTCCCAACAAAATCTATGCTCTTTTATATCAGGGTTCCACAGTGCCATGCATGTCTCTAGACTGCAATGTCTGGATGACCCCTTTCATACCATTCAGTGAATGTAAGTAGTCCAACTTTTACAGAAACAACGTACTTGAAGACACTGATCCTTGTGGTTCCAGAAAAATCTTCCAAGTAATGTCAATTATAAGCCAGAGAGATTTTATATCTGACAACTCATATCAGGAGAAATATGTGACAATTGGGGGGTGGTCAAGATGTATATTGTTGAGTATCATAATTTCACACTTGTGTAGGTAGGCTATAAAGATATTTCAGTCCAAATTGTTCTGGGGTAAAGCACTAGCCTACCTGCAATCCCTTCAGAGCTGATTATAGATTCATGGTTTGAGGCATAAAGATCTTGTTGAGCTCCATTTTTAAGTGCCTGAACCCATATCAGTAGACTCTCATGAGCTGAATTCCATGATATATTACCTATCTAATATGTCGATACCCTTAGGGCTGACCTGCTTAATGTCATCTTTAGAGTAAAACCATCGCACTTTTAAATAGTGTTCCTGAAATAATATGAGGTGATCCAGTATCTTCTAGACATTTTCACTGCTTACTCCATTAGAGGGGGGATTTCCTTTGCTCCTCGGCTCTGGATTTCTACAATGAGTGCATTCCAGTATCTATCTATTGTTTGTTTGTCTAGTGGAAGGCCATCAAGGCCTGCATGGCTCACTAGACAGAATGAGCCCTCTCTAAACTTCCATTCAGAAAGATTCCGTGAGATTTCAGCAATGATAAGTCACAATCTCTGCTATACTACTCATCATCAGCTCTTCTCAACCCAGGCTCGCTCGACTCTTTCTGGCACTGGGACATGTACATACCAGCCACACACATGCTGGACTGTTTCTGGTCCTGGAATAACTTGACCCAGTCCTGGTGCAGGACATGAAATACTATGACAGCTCCCCAAGACAATAATGTGTCACTGTACTCCTCGACACATCACCTTTTCCAAACATAGACTCACCAGTTACAATGGCTAGGCCCAATGCAGCCCTATTAGAACACAGGTTCAGCCTTTCCATCTTTTCACATATATCTTTCACCTTTTAATTAGATACCGTTGTTCCCACTTTTCCATGCAACAAAGATATAGTAGGTTTTATAGTGCCCATTGGTAGTACATTCCCACTTTGTAACTCTTGTCTCACCATTCTGACTCATTGAGGATACCTAACCTGCAACCTTCCAACTATGTTACACTAAGCTATGATGCTAATACTTACAACACACATGATGGTTCAGAACCATCATGTGCACAGTTGGTGGCTGCATGGTACAGGCTATTGCACTGGACTCCAGCCACCAGAATTGGAAATACCTATGATTCAAACCTTAGTAAATCTGAGGGACCCAAGAGCAGTTGGAATTATGAATATTGGATATGTAAAGATCAAGATACAACTACACTTGGTTACACTATGATATCCTATGTTATAATATGTTACACTAAGCTATGACACTAAGCAAAGCTATCACAAATGGTCATGACCTGACAACTATAAAGGTGGGTATAGTACAGGCACATTGGAGCTCAATCATTACTGGCCAAGGGTGGGTCATGGACATAGTTGGGCAGAACACTGCACTTACTGGATGGATCAGTCTTTGCCTACAACCACATTCCCAAAGGGTTGTGCCTCTGCTTCTACTATAGGACTGGGATTTCAGATGGGATGAGGTGAGAGAGATAGATCTACAGGCACATGCTACTAAGGTGGGTGATACAGTAGGCAGGAGTATGAAAGAGCAGGGAGGAGGGTTGCATGCAGTGAGTGCTCCACAGTAACTAAGGTCAAAGAGCAGGTGGATGGGGATGGAGACTATGGAGGTAATAGTGAAGTAACCACACTGAGCTGAATTGTAATTGTCTTCAAGTTCCAGGTCAGTACTCAATATCATTTGGAATTTATTTGGATGATCAAAATTGGCCATTTGACCAACTGATGTACTATGATGGTTTTGAACCATCACATGCATTGAATAAATTTATTGTCAATAATGTTACTATTGATGTAAGACATTGTACAAAAGTAGTGGTGACTAAATGCACAGCACTATACATAACCCTAAGTTTTCCAAAGTGGCTACATGTGATGTCTGTCTCACATCAAAAGTAATGTTGTCAACAATAAATCTATTGAGAACTGTCACATGCATCTTAATGCACATGATGGTTCAGAACCATCACATGCACATTTGACATCTAGATAGTACAGGTCATTGCACTGTACTTGGGCCACTACAAATGGAGATACCTATGTTCCCACCTTTGATAGGCCTGAGGGATGCAGTGAAAATCAAGAATTTGGCATGTGTAGTGCTCAAGATACAACTTCCAGTTGTCATAATTTCATGATCAGCTCCTTCAGAGCTTATGTAAGAGGGTAAAAATTACCAAACCATTTTTCTAACCTACTGGGACATGTTCCAAGACTAACTGTCAGAAAAGCCTGATTTTTGAGAGCCTCATTCATGCAGAAACTCATAAAACCTATATTTTCAGTATCTATATAAAATAGCACAATTTTGTATGTGAGTGTCTCACCTACAGAATAGGGAGCTTGCTTTATCCCAGTCTTTCACTCAATGCTTATTAAAGTACATATTTATTCATTGAATACATATTCCCCAAGATCCATCCCATGTGTATCTAAAGTGAATCCTAATGCTTCTCACCTTGTATTATCCTCTCTCAGCATCTTCATTGGCTCTGTTTCTTCACCATGCTGTAGGCATTGGATTCCAAAGGGGACACAAAAGGCTAGACCCTTCAATTTTTTGACCTGGGAAATTGCAACAAATGACAGCCCAGATGAAAAGTCCTTTGGTCCAAGGTCAATTACAGCATGTTCTAATGTGATGTCCTGACTCTTGTGTATGGTGATTGCCCATGCTAAAGTCAGTGGAAGCTGTTCACAAGAAGGCTGGTTTCCAGACTGATCTTCCCATCGGGCAACAACTGGAGAGATAGGAACCCATGATGGATCAACCCCATGCCAGCCTGGTGTCTGAGGACCTGGTATATTTATCAGACAATGTTTGGATGTGGAGAGAAACATACATACCTGAATAACCTGGGCATCCACAAATACCACTGCAGGAAGTTGGTGGGTCTTTGGATCATCTTGAGGTTGATACCAGATTTTTTTCACAATACCCTGAGATCCATTGACAAGTCCTAAATAGAATTTAGAAACCAGTTTGAGGACCAAACAGACACAGTACCTTTTGAAGTCCAGAGATTACAAGTGATCATTACACATGCACCCTCAGCCAGTAGAATCATAGGCTCCAGTCCATCAGCATCTTCATCTGAAGCCTTTTTGGCAGCAGGACTGTTATGTTTAGCCTGACATTGAACCACAGGCCTTCCAGTTCCTCCTAGATGTTGGGTATTGCATTCATGCACTGCAGCTTGAGTTGGTAAAAGGTGCAATACCTCATTGAACTGTGTGTGATCCTCTGGTGTAAGATTGGGCCAGAATTGGGTGTGAAATAGCTCATAGTCATCTGAAGATGTTGAGTATGTGCAAAGTTGAAGCAGTGCATCTTGAAATTTGATCTGCTCAGGATCTTCATTTTCTTGGTGGAAAATATGCAGCTGCAAAGAATATAGTCAGTAAGGAATTTGGATGTTGGAACTGCACAAAATACTAACAACCATCACCTCCAGTACATGGAAAAGGAAACACTGGAGTACTGGCAGATGAGATGTAGGCAGGTGGGGGGAAGACAGAGTGGGAGGAACAGATATATGGATGTCATTTAGGATTTGTGATAGTGTCTGTGGATGAGATGCTGGGGTTAACTGAAACCTTGATGGTCCAGCCTCTCCAGCAGGTGGAGCACGGTTGAAATCTAAATGTTCATCAGTTTTATTCATAACATTATTTCCATGCTTAACATAAAAACTGGAGAAGGATAATTCTAAGCCAAATCTGGTGTGACATTTGGTGCAATGGGAGAGGGACCTAAGGATATTGTATGAACTGATTTGAACAATCAGAGGAAACAGTGAGCACACATACTGGGTATTGGTACTTCATGCTGTTTACCATGCTGCTTTGATTGGGCTGCAAGTGTCCTAGCCTTCTTTGCAGTAGCAAGAAGTGGATCTGAAGATAAGCTGGGCATATTCCTAGCTGTGTTCTTGCAAGCACTATGGAATTGTACTGCAACTAGCAATAGACTGGTCCAGAAAGAGCCAGAGCCAAAGTCCAAGCCAAGAGTCCAAGACAGGTGTTGAACCTGTGTCCCCTGATATTCTGCTAAAGATTCACCAAATTTCAACATGCCACAAGACATTGTTCAGGGGAATTAATCCAAAGCTTATAGCAACTCCTGACACCATTGAGTGAGAGAGGTCCTGAAGGCTCAGCAAACTGGGACTAAGCAGGACTTCACTAAATGCCAATGGACAAAAAGTCACAGCTGACAACCTCTTGGTGCACTATATAGTTTAAATCTCAGCTCATCAATAGCCAAACCATGCAGAGGAGTCTCAGAAGTAGTAGCAAGCCCAAATGTAGCCAGAAGTCTCCAAGAATGTGGCATGCAATGCTTCTGACAGATTGTGTTGATGGTTGACACATATTAATGTTTGCTCAAATTAAAACTCAGTCAGCAAGACCTGCACATGCTTGAGGCCCTGTGTACACATGCAGCTATGCGCACACTGATGATGCTCAACCCAGAAACCCAAACAAATCCCACAAAAAAGCCTTCAGATGGTATAACACAAGTCAGAGGAAGGGTGCAAGGCCCTCTAGATGTCACCTGTCAGACCAACTGTCAAATAGTCATAAAACCACTGCTTGTCGGAGCAGTTTGAGGTTAAAAGAATGTATTTCGAGGACTTGCAATGATTTTTGAGGGGTTGCAATGATTTGTGAGACATTGCGATGATTTGTGAGATGTCATGATGCTTTTTGAGATGTCGCAATATGTTTCGAAGAAGTCTCGAGGAATTTCGAGTGCGCAGATATGTTCGGATGCACTATTGGGGCACTAGACGAGTAGTAGAAGTGAAGAAAAGGCTAATTGAGGGAAGTGAGAGTGAAAATAGTGTAATGTGAGGAATTTTGAGGAATTTTGAGGAAGTTTAGCATAAAACACCAAACTTCAGACTGAATAAGACTAAACCAAACTCTCAAATCACTGTGATCTGGGAGGAAGACAACGACTTTCTTGTTTTTTGACTCGACCATGCAACAGGTCGTCGACGAGGTTTTCGAGCTTTTCAAACTGATGGCTCGACATGAATGGCTTTCATGGTGGAGACTTTCTATTTGCAGATCTGAGTGAGCAGGTAGAGCGAGAGCGAAGGGAAGAGGAAGTGAGACAGGTTTGGGAGGAGGAGGAGGAGGCTCACAGGGCAGAGGAAGATGCCAAGAAGGTGAAGATCAATGCTCAGAGGGGGGCATTAGTAGACACTTGAAATGCAGCCCTTGCTGAGTTTTGTGCTAAAACTTTGTCAAAGGAAGAACTGCAACGATGAAATGGAGAGCTCACAGTGGAGGCAAAAGTGATTGAGAGGCTAGAGGCTGGAGAGGAGGATGAGGAAGAAGATTTGGGAGGATTGCTGATAATCAGGATTGTGAAGCATAAGGTAGTGGAGATTGAGGAAGGTGAGGATGATGAGGACAAGATCATCGAGGATGGGGTAGAGAGCAAGTGGAGGAGGTTCTCTGAGGGCGGACTTCTTGACTTCAAAGGCCCAGTGAGTTTTTGCTTTGTTTTCGAAGGGTTTTCGGAGTGCTAATCAATGTTGTAGTGCGATCGATGTGCTAGAATGATATCCCAGCCATCATGCATTGTCAAGGAGGGAGCCCCAAAGTGCACAAAGTGCACTCAAGCAGCACAGGGTTGCTACTGGGAAGGGGTCTCAAGGCAGGGACTTCACAAAGGTGAAGCGAGATGATTTGGGGTTGCAAAACTGGATTCGCACCCAAAACCAGATACAAAATTCATTCGATATAATCTTATAGTGTATGCTAACCTATGTTCGGATCGAAGGTACCTTGAATTCACATTGTGGGTCCCATCGCTGACATCAAACTGGTCACAGGCCCTTCAAAACCATCGAAGGAGAAAAAGAGGGCAGGCTTTTAAAATAACAAGTCAGCAACAAGTAAATGCAAGTTTCTAATGAAGTCAATAACAATTCATAGTAAAGTTAGTAATGAGTCAATACAAGGTTTGTAATGAGGTCAATAACAGAAGTCACTAACAAGTCCATAATAATTTGTAATGAAGTTAGTAACAAGTCAATAAAAATTTGTAATGAAGTTAGTAGTAACACTCAATACAAGGTTGTAATGAAGTCAATAACAACTTATAATGAAGTCTTCAGTTAAACCATTAATTACTTTTCTGCATTAGAATAAAGAACCTACATGCTGCATATGCCAAATCATCTTGTTCTCTGATGCCTGAACCTATAATAAAAAAGGGAAGGCCATAAAACAAATTTTCATGGTCACTTACATGGGATGTGGATGGTGTCATTGCAAAAGGACCTTCACAAGCAGAGGTTCCCTCAGGAGCATGGGACTTGGTTAGGTGACAGATTTTGGGAGGTGCAGGCTAGAATATATAATTTACCAGGTAAAAATGATGAATTGAGTTAGTACTTACTTTAGTAACCTTTGTAGTGATCGGTTTTCAGATCTGCCCATTGTCCTTATGGTTTTTTGAATGAGAAGCATCCTGCATATATTGCAGTGCTCACTAAAAAGATAAAATTTATATCAATTCTGGGCATTGTAAAAAAATGTACGAGATGCATACCTTGCCAAATTTATTGATAAGAGGGTCCTCATCACTACTTTCATCCTCCTCCACTACAGGTTCTCTCTGTGTCTGATGAAAAATTAACCTTAAACCCAAAAGGCAAAATTAACTAGTTTTAGCAACTTACAGCAAATTCTGGCAAGGTAGCCAAACCTTGAGTTTTGTATGGAGGAGGGGGGACTGCAATCTTTTCAGAAAAGCAGATAAGTAGCCATCAAAATGAGGATTGAAACATGAGAAAAGAGTAAATGGTTTACATGTGTCATTTCTTCCCTGTGAATTACAGGAGGTGATGCAAACTGTGGGGTCAGTAAAAATAAAGTGAGAGATAAAACAGAGGAAAAGTCACCAAGGCTTACATGGACTGTGTGTTTATACCCTGCTTTTTTATTTATACTGGCATTCATAGCAAAAGTTTGCCCAAGAGCCTCAGCCAAACTTGCATGAACAGGTGTAGAACTCTGGACAGGAATGATTTTGAGAGGTGTGAGAAAGCAGATGAAGGGGGGAAAGTTGGGGGAAAGAATGAATTTGTTCAAACATGTTCCGAAATTGTCAGGTGTTGCCTAGCGATGCCCATCAAATGTCCATCAACATTCATCCAAATCATTCACATGTCAAGTTGAGTTAGAATACCTTACTGATATCAATCCAATCCTTTCCATCTTTTCCCACTCTTTCTTTCTTTCCCCCCCCCCCCCCCCCCCCCCGTCTTGTTGTCTGGGTTGTTCCCCACTCTCTAGCTGTTCCCCTCTCTAGCTGTTCCCCTCTCTAGTTGTTCCTCCTCTCTAGTTGTTCCCCCTCTGTGGTTGTCCTCCCCTCTCTAGTTGTTCCCCCTTCTGTGGTTGTTCTCCCCTCTCTAGTTGCTCCCCCCTCTCTGGTTGTTCCCCTCTCTCTGGTTGTCCCTCCCTACATTCATACATTTATTTAGTGTACCTCTACATGTTTTACATGCAATAAATCATTTTATTTGTAACCCACCCCGGAAACAGGATGTGTGGCTTGGGTTTCCATGAATGCCCTTGTGCTTCATGGCAGATGACTGGATGCTCCTGAACCTTGCATTGAGGATTGGGGAATGGGATTTTGGCACAGTTGGACCGCCTCGGCGGGTATAGAGGTTTCATTGCTTCGGCCATGTTACCAGGGTTCTTCCTCATATGACCCCGCTGTGCCTTAACACCTTCCTCAATTTTTGATTGCTTGGGGAGTGGACTATTCAACAGTCTGTCATGTTATGTCCTTGGGTTACATGTTTCTCACCCCACCCAACCTGTATGTTGGTGCTGGCCCTGTCCAGCCTATCTATGTAATTATTATTCTTTGAATGAATAATTTCTCTAGCTTGTCTATGTAATGTTAATAAGTTGTTGAGGTGCTGTCTTCTAGTAATAGGTATATTGGCCATGTCAGTTTTCACCATTCTGTGCAGGAAAATGTGTGACTGTGGGGGGGAGAGTTGCAGATCATGATATAATATCAGTCATTACTTAGAATGAACAGGAAACTATTAACACTGTATTTGGGTTAATATATGAAGCCCATTATTAATTCTACTTATCCATTAAATTTTTTCTTGTATGTAATCCAATACCAAATAACCAATTCTCATATATTGTAAAATAAATGGGGCTTGTAGACATGTTACTTTTGAGCCCTGAGTGATAGGAATGAATTCATTCTGTGGAAGACCACATTTCCAGCAGTATTGGTATTTTTCAAAGTGGAACTGTTGTTTCCTGATAACTGATATCCAGCCAAGCACTTAATATTGAAACTGCAAACATACCTCAGCAATGTGTAATGTTACTGTAGGGACCCAATCCTTCATGTCACATGATGCTAATGACTTTAGGGCATGTTTTTTGGACTTAAAAACAAAAAACAAAAAGGTGATTCATCAGCACAAAGCTGGCCTATCATGGGCCCCCTTTGGGGGCCCATGGAGAAGGACCCATGACTGTGGGAGCTTAGTAAGCACAGGAGGGGGGTGCAATTGACCACTTTTTCAGGGTGCAAGTTGAATGGAGATGATCCATTAGCTCAAAAAAAAGTTCCCACACTAGGCTAGCCTAGTGAAAAAGTAAGATAGATAGGGTTCAGATTCAAGTTTGTCGCATTCAATTGAGTAAATTCTTGCCAATCAAACTTACCTGAAGTGAAACAGCTATAAGAAAAAACAACTAAGCAAGACATGTGACAGAATCACAATGTACACTTTCTACTGTGCACAGCTCAAGGGCAAACAAACAAAGCATAAACTGACTGATGACACAAGAAAGCGGCATGCATGTATGACAATGGATTGGTACCAATGTGATGGTTGGTTGCATGTAACAGTCGATGAGAGTGATTTGAGCATGGTTTGCATACATATCACACACTACTGCTGGCACCATCCCTACACAGACATATCAATTTCGGATAACATTGCACAAGAGATCAAGAAGTTGAAGGACTTACCTGCTGCAAAGGTCAGTGAAATTCTGCCTACCCTTGAGGGTAATGATCTCATGGTTACTCAAGATATGGTGGGCAATTGTGAAAAACAATCCAAAAACAGAGTTAACACAAAAACAAGTATATGCACACTGGGATCATCTACACAAGGCATCTTGGCAACTGGATAACAATGAAGTCAAGTCTGCACTGAAGGTCCTGGAATGGGTGGATGATATCAACATTGAGACAATTGCCATTCCACAAGAAGACAGGATCTCATCACTTGCCTTTTCATTCAAGGATATACTGGGTGACTATGGGGAGGAAATTACTGAAATTGCAATGGATTCAACCTGTCAGTACCTCATAACTTGATGTGGGTTATACTAAACTGATGTTACCTAAAGGGAAAACAAATGCGATGGGATATGAGTTATATGGGGTTGTTGGGGAAGTGAATGGACAGGTGCTTCCACTTGCATTTGCCTTCACATGTTCGACAGATGGTACAGCTGTGCTGGACACAAAGGATCAAATGCTTTGAGATGTTCTCTGACACATTGACAAGTACATGCCTAACCTTGCTGTGGCACACAGCAACAAGGATCCCACTGAATTGAGCGCGATCCATGATGTATGGCCTGATGCAAAAAGTCAGCTCTGCTATTGGCACACCATTAAGTATCTTGAGGAATGCCTGGCTGAAAATAAGCCACCTGCAAAATATGATCCCCAAAAAGCCCATCAACAGCTTGCATTCGTCAATCCGACATGGGTGCCAGGTGTAACATCTGGTTGGCTTGAAGAGGGTGTTCATGAAGATGACACAGAGTGTGAACAACCTACAAATGATGAGGATGCTGAGGATGAAGAGCCTGTAAGTCCAACACAAGGAAAACAGAATGGAAACTTACATGTGTTACTACAGATAATGGAACCACCTGCAACATGTCGTCCACCCATTTTCATACTCATCACGGATGGTAAATGCATCCCCATCTGGCCAGCACCTCCAAAGGTCATAAAAGGGGACTTGCCTATTTTTTGCCCAAAGGAGCACCGAGCAACAATCATAGAAAAATTCTGGATTCACTTACATCAGCATCTACAAATTCCATTCAATGATGAGAATAAAACATGCCTGACAAGCCAAGAGATATACCATGGGGCAGCCAAGGACATGTACAACTTCTGTTTTCAATGTGACTTGGGACAAGTGTGGGCCTACCTCTGGAATCGCTGGTATATGCCAAAACAATGGAAACTTTGGGCTTGTTCAACTGACCTGGCCATCTCAAAGTTGAAAACAACAATGATTATTGAAAGTCTATGGCACAACCTTAAACATTGGGATTTACAGGAATTTAACTGACCTTGTCTTGACCTTGTGATGCATATCATCATTTCTGACCTACTGCCTCGTGTTTGTATGACGCTGGATTACAGTCAAAACTTGAGGCACATTGGGAGGCCGAAAGCTTTAGCTGGGTGGCAAACCAATTTTTGTACAGACTGGGTGGATATGAGCCATTCAGATGAGTATTGCCTAGTCAAGAAGGAGCTTAAGTGGTTGAAGGCACCTAAAAAAATGAGGGGCCATAACAAACAACTGGCAGAGATTGCTGAGGAAGAAAGTTGACCTCGGGGTGAATATCTCATGGAAATTGATTGGTGGACATGCAGCTGTCCTGCATATCTGATCAGTCAGTTCCTTCTGTGCAAACATCTTGTCAGGAAAGCGAATGAAGTGCTGGACAATGTGCCAATCACAAGCCTGACCTTCTTTGCAAATCTCCATCGACAGTGCTACCCACTCTATTACTCAATTGAGGGCATCCATTTTGACAAAGCTACAGAGGACAAACACAAAGAGGGACCATTATGTGTCTTGGGACATGATCTGATGCATTCAGAATCGAGCAAATCCAACAGACATTCAAGTTTGAGCCCTGATGCAGATGACTTGAATACAGAGATTGAGGAGGAAAATGGCAGCACAATGGCTGAGGTAGACATGGGTGAAGACCATGAGGTGCAAAATACAGAAGGGGACCAAGGACCAGCACCTCAGGGGAGTGTTCAAGATGACAGCTCAAAGTCTTTGGAAGTCTGAGGAGCATGTGAGTGTATCTGGACACCTGTTCTTATTATGTACTGAATTGTAGACAGATTTTCTTTTCAGAAGCAGAATGACAACATCTAAAGCGAAGCTTCTCAGACATAATGGGGGTGATAGAGGGGGACAGAGGTGTTCATCCAAAAATGGTGGGCATCTTGAAACCAATCTTCAATTGGATTGGGCAAGTTGGCCAGGACATTGGAAACCACAAGAGGCGGAGAATGAGTCAGCGTACTTGGAAGGACTCAAAACTCGAATACAATGTATCTTGATTATATTCTGAATGTATCGATGCTGCTGATAATCTACATGCTTAAGCCAACATACATGTGATTCAGATAGTCAGGTGATATGTTTTCTAAGGGCTCCTATTGCAGGTGTCCATCCAACTCATCATTCTCTTGTACCACTGTTAATGATGATCATTCAAATCTCCTAAGATGAGTATGTCATGCACATGTTTTCATTTCTATCAAATAATTCTCCAGCCTCGACATAGCACAACCAGAGTGACAAATGCCAGAGTGATAACCAGCAATGCGATGACCACCACACAACAGCTGGCTCTTGCATTCGAGGAAACTAAAATAAGCAGCAGAAGGGCACCATGGAAAGCAGGCAGGTTCAGGTTTGGTGGTACAGGTGTTGGATGAGGGTAACATCAGTTAATTACCGGTTTCAAAGTGAGTATCCTATATCGATATGCATTGAACTCATACCCCTGCATAGAGATCAAGACAGTGCACACCCCTCCATCAATTCTCTCCCTGACCCCTTCCAGTTCATCATCATCCCACTTCATCAAAATACACCTGAGAACCATGGCTGTGTATGATGGGACTCCACCAGGCAACAGTGCAACAATGAGGACAACCAATACCAGGGATGATGAGGTGACACCCAGAATGATGGGGACAAGGCAGGTGCTACCCAGGATGACTGGGACAACAGTGCAGGCAATATCCAGTACGATGGAGACAACGCCGCAATACCCCAGGCAATACCCAGGACGATGGGAACCACATGGACACTACCCAGAATGACAGGGCGACAGCCGGTTGAGAGTGAGAGGAGTGAAATGGGTAGTGTGAACACATCCACACCAGTATTTTGGGTCGATTACCACAATATATCGCCTACTAGAAAAATGGACTGAAAAAAAAACACATGAATATCAATTGACTGGAATCAAACACACTGATGGAATCCATCATGAAGTGAAGACTTTTGAAACATCAAGGGCCTGTCAAACCAAGAATAGGAGGAATAGAAGTCCACCATTTGAGCATCAATTGTATAAGAAGCACAACAACTAGTGGGAGATCTGAACATGAGATGACGTGCTATAATTATCCTGAGGGTGCACAACCAACTGGCAGCATGATGTCCAGCAACCTGCTGAACATCATGTGAGACATGGGCCTGAGGTGCACAATGGGAAGATAACTACAGTTTTTCTGATACATCAATTTATGCTCTAAAGACAGCTGTACATGTAACAACTATAAACGGTAGGTACAGGTAGTTATATATCATCCTGCCAGGATCCAGTGAGAGGTGCCAGTTATAATGTAAGTCAAAATATATATTTTGGCCTTCAGTACGTTCCTGTGATATCAGATGTTGTTGGGCGTTCCCATAAATTGGGAGCGCTAGTGAAAGATCCCTCGTAAGGTGCTTCTCCATGATGATATGTGAATATGTACCAACTGAAGAACCACATATCATTTCTGGTCTGGAAGTGCATTAATCTGTTCCTGCATCAGGCTCAAAACTTGCATCAACATCGCCTGGAGATAAGCATAGCAATTAGTTGCAAACACGGCAACAATGAGAGCTAATACTTACATGTTGTGTATTGCTGATTTCTTGTGCTCCTTGTGATGCAGGCTGTTGCTGGATAGGAGGTTGTGTTGCTTGTTGGGGAGGGGGCTGTTGTTGGGGAGGTGGTGGTGGTGGTGGCAGTCTATAGGATGGTGGTATAGGCATGCCAGGCGGATGCAGATGGTGCATAAACACTGCTGAAGGGAGCAGGGCTGACATTGGTGGGAAGCTTGGGACAGTTTGCCATTGGGGTTGCTGAAGGGATGCGTGAGGGGGCAGAGGAAAATGTGGAGGTGGATGAACCTGCGGAGGTGGTGTGGGAATGGACAGTCTGGAAGGAGGGAGCAGCCCAGATGGTGCACCACCTGATGTTGCTTTGAGCATGCACTGAAGAATAGCAGTATCAACAACTTTATTGAGGAATAACCCCTGAAAGAGAGCATAAGCAAGCTGAGGGTGCGCCACCAGCAAGGCTCTTGCTTGTTCTGGATGCGTGATCACATACGCCTAAAGAAGGAGTCCTTCAGTCAGTAAGTGACCAAAATTGGACTGGGCATCTGTTTCACCTTCATCTGGGCCAAAACTTCTGTAAGTTGACTTGGCTGCATACTTGCCAATTTTTGACTAATGTAATCCAATGCTGATGTATTAGGAGGAATCTGAACACCCAGTGGCAAGCTTGGAATGATAGAATGTGGATCATGGATTCATGAATCATCCCTACTTCTGTGCCATTGGTGATGAGGTTCAGAGGGGCCAGGTGTGCCCCCATCAATGAGTTCTCCTCTCACAGTAGTTTTGCCTTCAAGAAGAGGATCCGAGTCTGCGAGAACAACTCAGAGGGGATGACCACCAACATCTGTGTGGTTCAAATTCTGAACAGCTGAAGCTGCAGTCTCGTGATCTGTTCAGCCGGTGTATTGTTTTGGGCATTGTGTTGCAGCGGTTTGATTGCAGAAAATGCATGTTACGCACAAATTTTGAGATGTAGTTGTTGTAGTTGAGGTGCATCAATCATGTCAACATGATTGATTGCATTCGGAGTTTGACGTGGACATCCAGGTGTGAGGTTGAGTTCATATGCAATGATGGAGGAAGTTTTTGAACAATTGGAAAGGACAGGCTTCAAGTCAGATGGAACCAACAACTTTGCACAGAAGAATAAATTTACCTGCAAACTCACAGAAGCCATAACCTCTGGGTTTGCCTGTTTCTCTGTCAAATACTAATCTGGGTGGACCATGAAAAGCTTGAGCTTGTATGAGTATTTGTGATGACAATACCTAAACCCGACAACCTGCCTGACAGACTTGAAAACATCAATTAAGTGATCTTCTCCCATGTTGTAAGGCGCATTTCCAACTGAGCACCAACTGTTAGAGAACAAGAGTTGATGATGTGTTTAGTCTGACAAACCAAAGACCACTTTACTCATTGTTTGAAGGACTGTTTGGAGCGTGTGATGGTAAGATTTCATGAGAACCACATCAGCATATTTTGTGCTCTATGGGTTGCTATGAGCAAGTATATGTAGAACTGAATAGTGCATCACAACAAGGTATAGCAATCAATTTCAACCCTGAAAATCAGAGTTTGCTGATGCCATGACTAGTGCTGTTCCGGCCCAGCTTGGCCTGAAAGCCCCGGCTTTGGCCTGGCTTGAGGCGGCTTTGGCTTCCTCAAACCTCAGGCCAGGCCAAAGCTGCCATTCATGGCTTGGCTCCAGCTTGGCTTGGCCCAGGCCATAGCTTTTGTATGTAAAAATGAATTTTCATGTACAACACTCCAGCACTTGATAATTTGAGGACTACATATCATAACCATGTGTGGTAATACTAGTATACCATATAGAACATACCACCAACAAAGGAGATGGTAGAATAAAATAAAATCTGTGTGTGAGGCCTTTTGTTTGGTCCCCCACCACCCCTCGATTCAATCCTGCTCCCCTCCCTGTTGCTCTCCACTTCCACCCCATGAGAAGTTGCTCGCGGCAGTGGGTCGGGGTGCTGTAGTGGCTGTGGTGGTGTTTGCCACTGCCGCCAGGTGCCGAGTGTCATGTGGCTGTGGTACCCTGTCGACATTGGTGTTGGTGTTGGCGTGGGGGCAGGTGCTGTTGTTCTTCGTGTTGTTCTCAGTGCTGGCTTTGGGTGCTGGTGTTGGCATAGCCGTAGCCATTGATGCCATTGCTGTTGGTATTCACTGTCATTGTGGGACCACCAGCTCCATCCACCCTGCGAACAGTTGCTTGCAGCGATGGTGGTGCTGAGCCATCCTCCCAGTGTTGTGAGATCTGGTGCTGGGGGATGATTTGTATCCTACCCTGCATTGGGTGGGGGTTGGGGGTAGTGTAGGTAGAACATAAAAGCAAAGAGAAAACTATTAGTTAGAAATAAATAAAAATACAAAAAAATCACTTGGGGCCCAAATGATGATAAACTTCCATGCATCATTGTCGTTGTCCATTGGTGGTGGTGGATTTGTGGTGTCCCCGCCATCCTGTCCCCCTCGTGCTCCCCATCGTTCCCATCATCCCTGGTGCCGTGCTCATTTTCCCCACCTGCCATACTTTTGTCAGCTGTTGTCACTGTCCTCCATCCCTGTTTGCTGCATACACTGACCCAGACATCGCACTCTATACATGTTTCCTACCAGCTGATTGATCATACATTGCACACTAGTTGGGCCGAAATGCTATCTCAGATCGAGATGAGAGACACAAGAAACAAAGAACATACCTAGGGTTCAAATGACGATAAAGAATAATAATAAAGGTCGTTCATTGCTGTTATTGATGTTCTCCGGTGGTCGAGGATCTGGGCATAACAGTTGGTTTACCGTTGTTTGATGATATTGATGTGGAACAAGTATGTTGATTACATCAGCGTTGCATGGCACCTACTGTATAGCTGCGACTTTGAGGTTCAATAAATGTAACCAATGGTACTAATTACATGTAGTATATTTGAGAATATAGCTCACTGATATGGCTTTTCAAACATGCAAGCCAGGCCAAAGCCACTATGAAGCCATCATCACAGCCTGGCTTGGCTTAGCTCATGGCCTCAGGCCAGGCCAAGTACAGCACTAGCCACGATGTTGGACAGTTATGTACTACAGTTGTGGACAAACAAACACAACAACTTTTTGAGAACAAATTTTGTGGCTCATCACAATCATTCTGAGACCTTTTGTTGGGATAGGCAATCCAAGCCCATGGTCTGAGGCCAGATGCCAGATATTATTAATAGAGCAGCTGTTTTGATGCATGTTTCATTTATAGAACAGTTACATACAGACATAGTATAGGAGAAAGAATAAGAAGTGTCTTGTCTCATTACCCCCACTTTTCTCTAAGAGAATTATCTCTTCTCTGTTAGTTTCCCAGCCTGATTTCCAAAAGGTTATGGGCCCTGGTGGATTTTTCTAGGCAACAATTACTATTATGACAAATACTCCTGATGTCAAGGAGCAAGGGGAATAACAACATGAGGAAGAATATTATACACCTCCTAAATGTGCAAAAAGGGTCTATCACAGCAATACCAAAGCGCCCAGGGAAGAACTCAATGAAGATGAAGATTTACCATCTATCAAACTAATTCGTACCAAAGAATATTTGAATGTAAGCAGAATTGCTGATTGCAATCACTTGACAGACAAGAACTGGCATGAATGGAAAGAGAGAATGAAGAGGGTATTTTTCAATTGCGATATTACTAGGTATGTTAGAGGGGATGTTGAACACCCTAATGAGAGTATCGACCCCAAAGGTACATGCAACTGGTACAAGAACGATTCTTGGGCACAACAAATTATTATTTATAACATCACCTCCTTGCAAATGAACCACATTGGGTCCAAGAACTCTGCAAAAGAAATGTACTCTGCACTCTGGGTAACTCATGAAAATAAGGCACATCAAACTGTTAATCATATTCAATGCCTATTATATGAGACCAAATTACTCGACGCTGACAACCTCCTAAAACATCTGGATGTTCTCAAATCATATTGCGACCACATCAACAGATTTCCTAACAAGGAATTTCATGTCTTGGACACATGCTTTAAAGTGATCATATCTGTGTCCTTACCTTCATCATGGCATACCTATGTTGAACCTTATAATGGGAACACCAACAATCCAAATGATCCCAACCCTAAATGGTGCTTAACTTCTGATGTATTTATTGGACTGTTACATGAGGAATACAAGATATAGTTGACCAGATCTAATAATGGGAATAATAAAAACGGTACTATGGGGAGCATAAATCTGGTGAAAACCCAGAATGCTAACAGTGCTAGTAAATCCCTAGAAGATTGAATTTCTGATTGAGAATCCTCCTTATGGCCTTATTGCAATCAGTGTAAATGTGCCGGACACTGGACAACCAAATGCCATAAATTTGAATGGAACAGATGTGGGAACTGTGGAAAGATTGGACATCAAGCAGACAAATGCTGGAGTAAGAAGAAGGTAAAGGACAAGGCAAAGAAGAAAAAGAAGGATGCAGAAGAAACAAATGTGGCAGAAGAATATATTACATTCCAAGCAAATGAAGAGCAGTAAAACTTTGATACCTATGATGCTTGTAACACTGATGCAAATGATGAGTGATTAATCTATTATGATTTGTTAGCAGACACAGCAACAACATCTCACATTATGCATCAAAGAGAAGCATTTACCAATTACACACCTACGAGGAATATTTCCATAACAGGTGTAGGCAGTAAAGAAGAATTTCAGGGTGCAGAACTGTTGAATTAAAATCAACATGCAATGGCACTGACTATATTCTGCATTTGCAGAACATTCTACATGTGCCTGGAACATGAAGTAATTTAATTTTGTTGGGGCGATGGGATGCAGCTGGTGGACACTACAATAGTGGGAATGGAATAATCACACTCATCACAAAAGATGGAATGCTGGTAGTGCAAGGAACAAAAATACACAAACATCTATATCATGGGGACTAATGTGGATACATATGGATACATCTGGATATGCAGCCATGGATACAGATACAGTATGGATACAGATACAACTATACCTGGATAAACTGTGGCTATCCATACTCAACAAAATGGAATTGCTTTTGGATGACTGATTTGGATTCCTACTGATCTTAGATTCACATATTCATAACTCTTCCTTACTAGTTTTGCAGAGGTATCAGAGTGATACATATCAACAAGATTTGCTCCATAATCAAAACCATGTCAAATGTCCTCTTCCAATTCAATACCTACATTCTTCTCCTCACACTCCTCTCCAATTTCAGACTTGACTATTCCTACCATCTGGTCAAACCCAGGATACAGTGGTGATTGAGCCCAAGATCCCACAGCCATTTGTGCTCTAAAGGTCTGTGAGTTCATGTTATGCTGTAAGTGACTGATCTGAAAATGACCACTTGAAAATGCCTGTTCAGCATCAAGTGAAGAAGCTAAAACCCATATGAGGTCCAGAATACCCCATACTATAATGTAGACTCACCTGGCACTGAGCAAAAGTCTGATCCCATTTTTGCCAGGTGTGGACAATGTGCACTTGCTTCGTACCAATATTTCATGTAACCACCAGCCTATGTGCTTTCAAGCAATCAAAGTCAGAGTTCCATCATGTTGGAACACATTAGGTCAACATTTGCATGTTGCCTTCAAGCTCATCATCCTCCTGAACAAGCTTATCAAACTTCTCATGCAGAGTAGTAGAATCATGCATGTGGCAAGCAAGTCCAGCAACCTATTGAGCAATTAGCTATCATAAACCAAAATTACTGAATTCTTACACATTGTAAAAATTTGTAATGCCATCTGCTCTTCATCATTCTTAATAACAACCCCTTGCTCTGCCATCATCTGGATTGCTGTTGCACAAAGTGAAACAACAACCAACTCATTATGCACACCATGGCCATCATCCTCCAACTCCATCGCTGCTGCATCCATTGCCTCCTCCTCAATTGCCAGGTTTTCCTCACCTAGCAGCTCATCTTCACCTTCCTCAAGCAAAACTTCCTCCTCAAAATGGACTGCATCCAAAGGAATATCATGACCTTGAGCATGTTGAGGTACTGCACCTGCTGCAACCTTGACAGCCTTTCTCTTCTTGGGCTGTTTGAAAAAAAAGGAAATGAATATCTGCAATTATAATATCATATTAGCTAATCAGTAATATAAAAACAGAGTTGTACCTTTGCAATTAAGTTGATAATATGGGCAAAACATCATGCACAAGATGTCATGCCACGAAATGAAGGTATCAGCCTTGCAAGATATTTTGCCAAGCCATCACAATTGCTCACATTATCCATGCATAAAGCAAGAAGCTATGATAATTGTTATAAATAGTTGACAAAGATTACAACTCTTACCAGTTTGTCAAGTCCAAACTGTTGAAGACATTCTGCTACAACCTTGGCCAGGTAATCTCCACTATGTTTAGATGTGAGTCTACAAATAAATGAATATTTTAGCAATAAGACAGAAAAATCAATCTTGCTGAATAAAGCCCAAAATTGCTTTGTGGACCAATCCATTTTCATACCAAACAACTACAAGACCAAGATATGAAGCCACAATTGGTGCTGTCCACCCATCAAGAACTAGATGAATGGTGCTGTTGAGAGCCTATTTATGCATATAATTAAACAGTAAAATATAGAAAGTTGGAAAACAAGCCTGAAAATAATTCTGAACATGCTTTGACATCTCGAAGTACAATTCACATCCCGGTGGACAGTCATAGGATGAAGGATTTTTGTACCAGGCCGGAGCATTTGGACCTCTGTCTGATAATCATCATCAAGTACTGAGTTAAATGGCCAGTGATGCTTTGCACAGCGAAGAACAATAAGTGCACGATGAGCTGCCTCAGAAGACAGAGGACCAGATTGTGAAACATGGGTGCCTGAGATCCCATGGTGCTTATTACACTGAGCTACACCAAGCTGGAGATTGCTTGTTCCCCCAGAGGTTTTGCTCCATGCATGGGAATGGGAGTGAGTTGTTGGATACATTTTACAAGTACATATAAAGTTAATATGGGATGGGGAGCCATCTTCAGCACATTCATGGATCAGAGAAACATCATAGTGGTCATAGACCTCAGACCTCCACACTGCCCTTGAAGCAGCTAAATAAAAATTGTAACACATAATCGCAAGGGATAGGGTATAATAAAACTTACTGATAATATCCTCATCTGGTAAATCCCAAACCTCTAGATCAGTCTGTGCATGAATTCCAGCAGCCTCCCTCCATTGACGATGATGGACAGGAGATGCAACTACCACAGGGTGGCTGTGAGATTCCGAATCTGAGTGCTCTGGAGTTGTCAATGGGGTGTGAGGAAGTGATCCAGGTGTTGTTTCTTGGCTTTTTGAGGTTGTATCATGAATTCCCATGGCTAACAGGTGTTGGCCATTGACTAGAACCTCGACCATGCTGACTAGAACTCCTGGGTGGCATGGGGGGAGGGAAGAAAGAATGTGTCATTGAAGATCAGTGGAGTTTTAAAAAACAAAATATGGCTGTGCCCCACAACCCACAGGTCACATGCATGAGCCATGGGTATTGATGTCTCCAAGTCCTGTCATGTGACTCATGTCCTTCACCAACAGCTCCTGCATCTCAGAAGACCCACAATGGTGGGCTCCCTTGAGTACAGGAGCTCAGAGGTGGGCTGTGCCAGAGAAAACCAATGATGACAACAACCCAAGTTGTTGTCATTGGGCTGGGGTAGGGATCGACCCCACGAGCAGATGCTCACAGCAGTCCAAGCAGGCAAGGAAAGCCAGGGAGCAGCAGTGCCCCCTGTGTCTAGTGGCAAAGAAGCAGGTTCACCCCATGAGCAGTGGCTCATGGGCATGGGTGCGTCTCAAAGCATAGGGGATCCACCATGAGCAGTGGCTTGTGGCAGTGAAAAAGAAGACAAAAACATACCTGGGGCCCAAATGATACATCATTTAGGCCCCTACTGTGCACTCGTTCCCCTCGGTGCCTTCTCCCATCCTCCCTTGCACTCTCCCTTTGTGGTCTGCTGTCTTGCTCCCTCTCCCTGCCATCTCACACTGGGCCCTGGGCATCAGCACCCACAATCCACCCTGCAAGGGGCAGGCACTGGGCATACCTGGGCCTGTAGGCATGTTGTGGGGGTCATGCTGATCCTGTTTTGATGGGGAGGGGGTTTGTGTGGGTGTTGTGGGTGTACATCATCTCATGTCATCACCCATTGTCACCAGTAGTTTAGGTCCTAGAAAATGAAAGAATACAATTAGTCAAAATCATAAAAGGAAACAAAGAAGAAAAAACATACCTAGGGCCCAAACAATGCAATTGTCATTTGGGCCTGCATTGTACCATGGTGGTGGCTGTCATTGTGGTCTTCCTGTCATTTGTTGTCATTGTGTTCCATCTGCATCATCATCCACCCTGTGAGCAGGGGCTTGCAGCGATGGCATTGGAGTGTTCCCTGTCATCCCATCCCTGGGCAGTTAGTGGCAGAGGTAGAGGGGTGGCAGTTGGTGCTTACTTGGTGTGGGTGATGCTGCTCCCCTCCCATCAGTTGCCATTGTTGTTTTCATGGCCTTCTGCTCGCTGTTCCTGGTTTCTGGTTGTGTGTCATTCCTGTGGTTGGTGTTGCCATATGCAGGCATGGTCATGGTCATGGTCCTGTCTCTGTCCCTGTTCCCTCTCTTCATCATTGTCACCATCCTTGGCTTCACAACTGTCATTGTCATCGGTCCTCTCCAGTACCACCCATGAGCAGGGGCTCATGGCAGTGGTGGGGGGGTGCTGTGTTTGCCTGGGTGTTGTGGGTCTGGTTGCCATATTTGGCTCATTTTGAGCTTGTTGTGTCATTGTAAAATAGTCAAAAACCTAAATAAATGAAAATATATGTTAGTTAGAATAAAATAGAAAAAGGAAAAAGACTTACATGGGGCCAAAAATGATGTAAACATCATTTTCGGCCCATGTTTTGTGCTGTGTTGGCTGTTTGTGGCTTCTGGCAGTGTTCTATGGTGATGTCGTGGGGCCGGGAGTCAGGAATCATGGGGCTGGTGTTTTGAGCTTGTTGTGTCATTGTAAAATAGTCAAAACCTAAATAAATGAAAATATATCTTAGGTAGAATGAAATAGGAAAAGAAAAAAACTTACATGGGGCCAAAAATGATGTAAACATTGTTTTCAGCCTGTGTTTTGTGCTGTGTTGGCTGTTTTTGGCTTCTGGTGGCATTTGATGGCAATGTTGTGGGGCTGGTTGTTGCAGTGTAGGGAGTGGTGTTGTGATGGTGAGTGATGAGCATGACAGCATGTTATGTCCTATGTACCCGGATACAACCAGATATCCATACCGATCTATCTGTATCCAATCCAGATCTGTGATGCGGTTATTATCTGGTTATGTAACCAGCTAAGCCATATCCATGTTAGTCCTTACTATATCACATGAAGATGGTTATTAGACCTCCCACATGATGCAATAAAATCCAATCTCATCAAACATCTGTCAGAAATAATATGCTGCCTACATGGGAAACATGGCATCGACACTTTGGACATGTTGGATATACCAGGCTTCAAAAATTATTTGACAGAAAAATGGTTGACAGATTTATTGTGGACAAGGACACCCCTAAGCCTGATTGCATTGCATGCACAGAGGCGAAACAACACATCAAACTGCAGGCAAAATCCAAATGGCACATTTACATCAGTTTTGAAGATGGCGCTGGGGCCATAAAATATTATAATGCCAAAAGGTGCAACATCCTCACCTCAAGAAATTTCAAGCAGATGACACTTCCAGAATTGACTCCAATCCCCGAGGGCATCAACATCACACCCAATAGTCAATGTGGGGGGGAGTCTGTGGGGGACATGCCACCTATGGGTGTAACAGGCTTGGATGATATAACTCCAACCCTTGATCCTGGCAGCAAAAAGCATAAAAGAAATTTATTGGCAGATGATATAGACATAAATGCTCCATGAAAGACTCATGGAATTATAAAAACCTTCAAGATCCTTATTCAGTAGAAGAAAAAGAAGACAACTTTCTTACAATGGAAGAAGTTTATGCAATAATTGCTGGAGACAAGATGATGAGCCTCAAGGATGCCAAGAATTCATCTGATTGGCCAGAATGGGAAAATGCCATACAAGCCAAACTCGACTTACTAAAAGAGAAGGGGACTTGGGAATTTGTTGAAAAACCACCTGATGCAATCCAAATTGCTAATAAATGGGTATTCATCAAGAAGCGTGACAAACAAGGAAAAGTAATCAGGTACAGAGCAAGACTTGTGGCCAAAGGATGTGCATAACATCCAGGATACAATTATATGGAAAACTTTTTGCCTGTGGTCAGAATGGACACTCTGTGCACAATTCTGGCTTTAGTACTGATGCAAAACCTTAAATTGTAACAAATGGATGTCAAAGGCACATAGCTCAACAGCACATTACATGAAACTATCTACATGCAACAACCTGAAGGATATGAAGATGGAATGGGCTGAGTTTGTAAGCTGGTCAAACCATTATCTGGATTAAAGCAAGCTGGATGTGAATGGAACAATGAACTTGATGGGAAACTCAAGAATCATGATTATCGATGCTTGACAATAGATCCATGTGCATATATTTGATGAGATGGTGGTGACTATGGTATTCTAACCATCTGGGTTGACAACTCGCTTCTATTCACATCATTGGATCAAATGATGGATCACATGAAGAATGCGCTAAGCTCAGAATGGGAAGTTATGGATCTAGGGGAACCACACAAGATTGTTGGCATTGAAGTAACACATACCAACAATTCTATTTCCATTTCTCAACAAAAATATATTGAGAACCTTCTTTGCAAAGAAGAGATGCTGGATGCAAATCCTATCACCATGCCTATCAACCCAAATATCAAATTTGCACCAAGTCTGGACAACAATGAATTAAACCATAGCAATTTATACGCTAGATTGCTGGGGTGTTTACAATTCATCTCAACTTCCACAAGACTGGATATCAGCTTCGCAGTGAACAAACTAGCTGCTTACACCACTACCCCAGGTCTTCAACACCATGGTGCAATAAAGTGGATATTCAGGTACCTAGCAGGTACAAAAACTCTGGGGATAACCTATAGAAAAACCCCCAATAAAACTGAGACCAATAACCTCTTCCATGGCTATGCTGATGCCGCTTTCACCAATGCCGACAACCATAAATCTACTTAGGAATGTCTCCCGATTGTTCGAGAGATTTGAAGGCATGGCGAGTGTTGATTTGTAAGTTTCTAGCTTGTGTTAGCCTAAGCTGGGAGATTCAAGATGGATTAGGCAATAAAATGATTTAGAAACCCCTCATGGGGGGCTCCAAAATGATAATAGTAATGTTGCCACTGGCTCAGCCGAGGTTTTTCACTAAATTGGCTATAGCATGCCAGGTAAATTTTATAAATTCACCAGAATATTTGGGCATATAGACGGGTCCATAGGCCGAGGGGTCTTCTGCCAACATTAGTTGATCCGATCAAGTGTTCCTGAATTATTTAATAAATAAATTTCAGCTTGATGGCTTGGCTTAAAATCAAAGCTGAGTAAATAAGTCAGGAACAGGGCATTGGATAGACTAAGATTGGCAGAAGACCCCTCGGATTATGGGTTTGCCCATATGCCCAAATATTTGGTGAATTTATAAAATTTATCTGGCATGCTGTAGTCAATTTATTGAAAAACCTTGGCTGAGCCAGTGGCAACACTAGATGATACTCGACCAGGAAACCCAAACAAAACCCATAATAAGGGCTCAAATGGTATAACACTAGTTAGAGGAAGGTTGCAAGGTGGTACTAAATATCACTGCTGTAAACCAAGGGTATGAAAATGACTCTAGAGGGTGTGCAATGAAGTCTGATGAGGTTTGAAGGTATTCAAAGCATTGTGATGATGTTTGAGAGGAACTCGATAATGATCGAATGTGTATAAAGTGCTGCGACAGCGTTTGAGGGAATTTTAGTGAAGTTTGAGAGTGTGCAAAGAGGTGCGAGAACCCAGAACATCATGGGCAGATGAAACACTTAGATCCGGCATTCTATTGGTTGAGGGATATGGTGGAGCAGAAGATGATGATGCCACACTATTTGCAAACAACTGAAATGCTGGCAGACTTATTGACAAAGGCATTGACAAAACCTCAGGTGGAGAAATTGCGAGCATGAACAGGGTTGGAGAATTGGGGGGAAGTAAATGGATTGAGCAAGTGTTTAATCAGGAGGAAGTGTTGAATACAGTGATGAAACACTCGCTACATAGTCCAACAGACTTATTACAATACTAGTTAGATTGTAGATATTAAGACCCAATTTCATTTACTTCATATCTCGCTTCGTATTATAGCTATTACTTAGATTTTTGGACCCAGGCGTAGGGGGGAACGCAGATGCGATATAGTGGACACCTACTTTCACACCTCGCGGTTTCCTGGCACAACAGGAACAAACTAAAGCGGAATCCTACTATGTCTGGGAAACTAGACATGAGATTGAATTGGAATAAAGTGCTACACACATTACTATTATTAAACGTGTGTTATAAGTGTGTTCTGGACAGTAGACGGGAGTTGTTAACAAGTGTTAAACTCGTCTTAAGCTTTCAACAGTTGTTCCCCCTCTGTGGTTGTCCTCCCCTCTCTAGTTGTTCTCCCTTCCCTGGTTGTTCCCCCTTATGTGGTTGTTCTCCCTTCTTTGGTCTCTAGTTGCTCCCCCCTCTCTGGTTGTTCCTCCTGTTGGATGAGGTAATCTGATACCTGTGTGAACGGACCATCAGGTGGCCTCTTACCGAAGCAGTCATTTGTATCACAAGGGTTGAGGATGATATAAGTCTTGCAAGGAGTATATGGTTACTCTGAGGGTAGAGCTTATCAGTTAGAAAGTGAATTCTACTGGTAAGGCCTGATAGCTCAGTGGTTAGAGCATCTGGTATATGTCTGGAAGGTCCTGGGTTCAATCCCCAGTCTGGTCATCCTCTTTTCAGAGTTTTAATACCTCCCTACATTCCTACATCTATGTAGTGTACCTCTACATGTTTTACATGCAATAAATCATTGTATTTGTAACCCACCCTGGAAATGGGATGTGTGGCTTGGGTTTCCATGAATGCCCTTGTGCTTCATGGCAGATGACTAGATACTGCTGAACCTTGCATTGAGGATTGGGGAACGGGATTTTGGCACAGTTGGACCTCCTTGGCAGGTCTAGAGGATTGCTTCACAGATAGGTAAGCTACAATGTACCAAATAATACGGTCTATCAAATGCATACAGTGTACCAAATGATATGGGTTCAGTGGATGCCATCGAATGTTCTCATAGTATGTATAACATGTACTAGTACATTTGTTGTATGCAGACCTTTGGCACTGGCACTGGCAGAAATTAAAAATTTACTGACATCAGCAGCAGCAGATGCATAATACAGACCTTCATGAAATCAGAGATCGGCATCAGAGATTCAGAATTGAGCATGGCACCGGTACCGGGATTAGGGATTGGGCAGAAAACATTTGGTGTTCCAGAAGCACCAACAATTATTACTACATGTTCATGTATAGAATATGTAAATGAAATAAATGAGCATCATCCATCATCCATAGTGTCCATATCATCAGAGCCACATAACCAAGTGTCATCAACATAATCAAAGTCTGCATGAGTATAGATAGGCAGCATGATGCAAGACAGAGTGGGGTGCTCTATCTGGGAGGTGCTGGAGGACTCATCACTAAAATTGTCAGAATCAGCACTGGCATCATCGGCATCAGCATTGGATTCACCCAGAGGTCCCATAGAATCTGTCTCTGATGATGAGAGAAAAACATCCGCCGCATCAGATGCAGTGGCCAAAGCTGATAGGGGATTTGAGGGTGGAGATGAAGAGGTAGAATCATCAAGGTAGAAGTCAGCAGCATCAATGCGAGTTGGGGAACCCACAGGGGCAGATGATGAATCAGAACCATATGCCATGGCTGCCTGAAGGGCAGTATGCTGATCAGCATCATTTGCTACATCATCTTCACCTTGCCAAACCATGAGTGCCTCGGCATTGGCAGTGGCAGCAGGGACAGGATTGGTAGTGGGAACAGGGCCAGAATTGGAATCAGTGTCGGCAGCAGAGAGATCAGCATTGGCCATGGGGACTGAAGCAATGGGAGCAGGGACTGAAGCAATGGGAGCAGGGACTGAAGCAATGGGAGCAGGGACTGAAGCAATGGGAGCAGGGACTGAAGCAATGGGAGCAGGGACAGGAACAATGGGAGCGGTCCCAGCATTGGACACATCAGATTCAGCATCTGAAAAATATAGGCCAGTATTGTGAGCAAGTAACCATGGGTCGTCGACTGTAGGTAGAGACAACTGTTGGGAGACTTGGTGTGCCTGACCTCTCCTGCTTTTGCTGTGTGCCATCAGGTAGAGACCCTGCATACCCAGAATGCTGTGCCTTTCCCTTGCCCTTGGTTTCCTGATTGATTGCTAAAACCTCATTCTCTGCAATATCAATGCCCCAGGTCCACTTGTAGGAGGTTTGGGGAAGGGCCTTCAGGCGCTCAAGTTCAGCCTGTGCATGTGCAGATACCAGTTCCAATTGTCTTCTTATGGCTGACCATCTCCCAGTGTGTCCACAGTTGTTTTTTGATGCTGATGCCACTGCTGATGCCACTGCCAATGCCACTGCCAGTGCCATTGTTAACTTACATGGTTCAGACTGAAGCTCCTTGAGCAGGGCTAGCTCATGAAGCTGTTGGAACCCTGCTGATTGCCTGACATTGACATTCATCACAGCCTCTGCTAATGATTTGCAGCCATCTATGAAGTCCTGCATCCCACATGCTTCATTGAACAATTACCCAATGAGAGCCTGCAGGTCGATGCAAGATCAGCAGTTGGCTTGGCCATCGGCAGCATGGTCTGCTGGCTGGCTATTGGTGAGTGCTGGCTGGCTATTGGTGAGTGGTGAGCTGGTGATTACAGGGGCAGGGATATACTGCTGATGGCTATCAAGGCACTTATCCAGGGTGTCACTGGCAAAAATTTCCCCCAGTGCCAGTTCACTATTGTGGCTCCACCAATCACATACATATGAATCCACCAGATGGCTAGGACCGTCACTGGCAACACCATCATCCAACGAGGCCAAGAGAGACAGATGGAATCCAAGGGGTAGGTGGTCCAAATTCACATCAGTGAGACTGTCGGCCAAGGACCAAAGAAGGATTTGCACATCCATCATAATGCCCTTTTTCTCATTGAAGATCTTCATTGCCCTCAGTTGACCTTCAATAAACTTCTGGTCCCCTGTCCTGTCTGACTTTGACCATGCTACCACATGGGAAACACAAAAAGATACATCAATCGCCCTGCTCATTGTATTGATGATCCCACAATGAGTGACTCCCACGGGGACTCACTCAATGGGTATGGGCACAATGGATGCTCAGAGGATCACTCATGTGATAACATCCAGCAGCTTGGTCTTATCAGTAAAATTTGCAGTTGAATTTTGTATGTAACTGGTCAGCTACTACTTGGAAGAACTTGAAAATGAAGAATTGCCTGGCACTGAAGGGAATGGATAACAGCTTGTAGATGAAGGTCCCAAACTCAACACATATCAACATGAGGCTTGAAATGGCAGAACTACCATGACATTGTACATGCAGTGTTCAATGCTCAATGGTGTGAGGGTTCAGCATGTTGTACCCGCCTGGACTTAGGGTTGCCTGGTGCCAAAGGGGATGGATAACAGCTTGTAGATGTTGGTCCCAAACTCAGCACATATAGTGTGATAAGTAACAACTTTTGCAGTCTCACAGTAACCAATGGAACTAGTGTGATATTCGAGTGCTCAACACTCAATGGTGTCAGGGGTTTCAACCAGCTGTCTCGCAAAGATTGGCAATCTGAGGTTGGTCATAATGTGTGAACATCTCATTGCCAAGAATAGTGTTAGAAAACTGAGCAGCATGGACAAGGTTCATCTCCAGTAAACATGTTTGCAAGTGTCCTTGCTCAGACTTGTTGTCCTTGAGCATATCAAGTAAGAATGAAGTTGCAGGTCGAAGCACTTGAAATGAAGAGTTGCCTGGCACTGAAGGGGATGGATAACAGCTTGGAGATATACCAATACTCAATGCATATCAGTGTGAGGCTTGCATAATGGAAAGAACTGGAAATGGCAGAACTACTGTGATGTTCTCTGTGCGGTGCTCAACGCTCAACGGTGTGAGGGGTTTGAATGTACTGTAACTGCCTAGGGCAAGAATACCACACACTTATCACAAGAAAAACAAGACCTGCCTGTCGCCAAAAGGTCTCAATAACACCTTGTAGATGCAGGTCCCAAGCTCAACGCATGTCTGTGTGAGATTTGCAAACACTGTCAGCGACCTCAATGCCATCAACAATTTGGTGAGCATAGACATGGGTGACACCAGTGTACAAGTCATGTGACTTGGCATTTTATTTGTCAACTTTCCAGTGGCTTGAGAGAGACAGATAAATATTCTCTGTTGAGTGTTAGTTAGTGCTATTATAGACAGAGGCTGTTGAGCCTTTTGGGAAGTCCCAATGTTGGGTCTGGTGATGGTACAAAATACGGTGGTGGTGAAGACCATAGTGGTGGTACGGCCCTTGAATGCAATAGCATGGTTAGTTCAGAGGTACAGAATGTACCTGTTGGTAATGATGAAGTAGCAGAGTGTTCTGATGTGCATTCTGCTGTTGAATGTGATATAGATAGTGCTGGCACTCATGTTTGAGGCACTGCCTGTTACTCCCTCCCACTTTCTCCACTTCATGGTCACACTTATCCCACTCTTTAAGAACCACCATGTCGTTTTCTATGAACCTCAAGACTAGAAACTGACTCTCCTGTGAGCAGCTGCCTGTCTGCATCCCTGATGGTGAAAGTCAGGAATGATGTCCACTGCCTCTGCATAGGGAATATTCTTATAGTGGATGTTAGAGTGGCAGTGGCAGGTGCAGATGAAATTGGATTGCTCTGTTATCCTCCTACTGAAGAAGTATGATTAGTGTCTAGGATCTGATTAATGGTTATGGTAGGTGGCCTATGCATGTCATACATCCTCCCTCTCTCCCACAGATGGGAGACAAGGTCGAGAGTCACTGTGACCCAGTATCTCTGCCATAGACAGCATAGAGAGGGAGGAGTACATAGGGTGTCAATTTCATTTGCCATCATGGGCAAAGTAGCGAAAGAATGCCTGTGTCAGAACCCACTTCCTTGTCATCTTACTCTGTATTGACCTTCTCATGGTAAATGATATCATTGTCTCCAACAACATCTATGTCTTGATAACAATTCACAGCCACCTTAGTAGCTGGAGCTCCTCCTCAACCCCAGCAGCACTGCATTCAGGTTCAGACTGGGATGGAAATGGAAGTCAATAGGTACACAGTAGGGCTCTATGCAGAGGCGTGCACTGGCATACTCTATGCTGAGGATATATCACACACACTCAGCTTCTGCCCCCTGAGCATCACCAGGAGCACTAACATGCCATGCACAGAGGACTCCACTGATTCAGCCACAACAAACTTTGTCCAACACCAACATCAGATGTCTTATGGCGCCCAATGCCAAGTGAGATGGGGAGTGAGATATAAGACGTAAACAACAAGTCGAAAACATTGTGGATCAATGCACTAAACTCAACACATTGGCATAAGGTTTCAATCCTGCAATTGTGTGAATCTGTTGGTAGGAATTTGGAAATCTTTGGTTGAAAACCTGACATAAATGCAGACAGCATGAGGGGTTTGAGAATGCTGTGACGGCCGGAGCTGGGGAGTGGGAATGCAACACAATCGTCCCAAGAGAAACACGAGTTGCCTGCCACTGAAGGGGATCAATAGCAGTCATTGCACCTGGAGGAGATAATGAGAAACAGCTTGCTGAGTGAATATGAACTGACTTACCATATAGTCAGACATAACCCATAACTAATAATCGCCCCCAGCAGATAACCAGACTAGCAACCAAGAGGCAAACTCATCAAAAGTAGAAAAGAACAGGTGCCAATGAGGGCACCTAGAAAGCCAGTCAGATCGCCAGTGGGTATGACATGGAGAATATGACACAATTGTCACAAGAAAAACACTGGTTGCCTGGCACAAAAGGGGATGGATATCAGCTTGCAGATGTAGGTCCCAAACTCAATGCATATCAGTGTGAGGTTTTTCCAAATTGTTGCAGCTAAGCAGGACTTTGTACATTGCATACTTGGAAGTACCACCATGACATTCCACTTGCAGTACTCAATGCTCAACAGTGTGAAGGATTTGCACATGCTATGACTGCTGGGACTTCAGAGTAAGAATATGGCAGTCTTCACAAGAAAAACAAGAGCAGATCGATAGTAGTCATTGAAACTGGAGGAGATAATGAGAAACAGCTTGCTGAGTGAAGATAAACTGACTTACCACATAGTCAGACATAACCAAAGTTGATAATCTCCCCCAGCAGATATCATCCACTAACAACCAGAGGCAAATTTGACAAAGTAAACTAGCATTGTCGCAGAGTAGAAAAGAACAAGGGGAAATGATAGCCTCTGGAAAGTGAGCCACAACTTGCCTGGTGCCAAAGGGGATGGATAACATCTTGTAGATGTAGTCCCAAACTCAATGCATATCAGTGTGAGGCTTGCATATACTGGAACTGGCAGAACTACCATGATGTTCTCCTTGCGGTGCTCAACACTCAACGGCATGAGGGGTTTGAACTTTGAAGGAGTTGTAGATGGAACTATACAAATTTGCCCAAGTCTTTAGGGCTGGTTAGACATCGGATATGCTCATCAACATTGCTCATCATCGATCATCGATCATCCCTCCCTCAGTGTTCAACAATCTGGCAATGGCTGTCACAACTCCTTCAAACCCCTCATGCCATTGAGTGTTGAGCACCAGAGCACAATTTGTCCACCTCAAGTCCTTGCAACCATGATGATGTCCTGGGTGTCATGACACTGTAATAGTTTGCAATTCTCACATGGACATGCATTGAGCTTGGGACCTGCATCTACAAGGTGTTATCAAGACCCTTTGGCAACAGGCAGGTTTTGTTTTTCTTGTGATAATTCTTACCCTTGGTGATTATAGTATGTTCAAACCCCTCGAGCATTGAGCACTGCAAGGAGAATGCCATGGTAGTTCTGCCATTTCCAGGATATACAAGCCTCATGCTGATATGCATTGAGTTTGGGACCTACATCGACCTCAAGTTCATGCAAGTATGAAGTCCTGCTTGTTGTGACGCTATAACAGTTTGCCCAACTCATGTGAACATGCATTGAGCTTGGGACCTGTGTCTACTACAAGATGTTACCAAGACCCTTTGGTGACCAGCAGGTTCTGTTTTTCTTGTGATAATTGTGTGGTATTGTTACTGGGCGATTACGGTATGTTCAAACCCCTCATGCCATTGAGCATTGAGCACCAGAATACAAATCTTCCACCTCATATATCTGATATGAGGTCCAATTGAACACTCGATTCTCATCTTTTTTCCACTTCCCATTTACTCAGCATCCAAGGCTATGGCCACCTGCCATTAGTTGATGATACACTTTGTTTCAAGCTGTTATCCATCCCCTTTGGTGCCAACTCTTGTTTTTCTCACAATGATTGTGCCATATTCTTGTCCCAAGTCCCTGCACTTAGAGCATGCTGAAAACCCTCACACCATTGAGCATTCAGCACCAGAACACAAATCTTCCACCTCAAGTTCTTGCAACCATGATGAAGTCCTGCTTATCATGATGCTGTAACAGTTTGCAAATCTCACATGGACATGCATTGAGCTTGGGACCTGTGTCTACTACAAGGTGTTATTGAGACCCTTTGGTGACAGGCAGGTCTTGTTTTTCTTGTGATCTTTGTGTGATGTCATTTTAGGTTCTTCCAAGTTTGCACCCAAAGAAGTCATCCTCATGCTAATATACATTCAGTTTGGGACCTTCATCTACAAGCTGTTTTCATCCCCTTTGGTGCCAGGCAACCCTAAGTCCAGGCGGTTACAACATGCTGCAACCCTCACGCCATTGAGCATTGAGCACAGCAAGTCGCACATCATGGAAGTTCTGCCATTTCCAGTTCTTACAAATATACAACCGACAAAGTCCTGGTTACTGTGAGGCTGCAACAGTTGTTAATTATCAGGCCATATGCATTGAGTTTGGGACTGACATCTACATGCTGTTATCCATCCCCTTTGGTGCCAGGCAACTTGTGACTAGCTTTCTGGAGGCTATCCTTGACACTTGTCCTTTTCTACTCTACGACAATGCTAATTTACTTTGTCAAATTTGCCTCTGGTTGTTGTCTGATTATGTGGTAAGTCAGTCTTTCTGTGCTTACCATCGGGAGGGAAAGTGCAGTGACTCCCAGAGCATGACACTTATGCCCCCATCTCCCATGACAGCATCCCAGCTAGCTGGGATGCCAGGGGAGAGCTGTGGAAACCAAGTGCTATGATTGGCGCTCCACAGCTCCCCAGGCCTTTAACCCTTCTGAAGGGGGAGCTATGATTGGCTTAACCTTCCTGGGGAATGTGTTGCTCAGGGCCAAGGCTAGTCATGGGATCCTGGCTGGGTTCAGTGGGCACTCAGAGTGGGCGGTATGAAGGATAGCATTGGTTTACCCCTTGACCGTCATGAACTCCCACACCAAAGCCTCACACACCAGCACCATCATGCCTTTCACATCCACCAGCACCACTCTCACAGTTGCAATGTCCCTCCTAGAGCCACAGCCTTACCATCGACAAGCGTACATCTCCACAACCAGATGAAGATAAGGAAGATGAAGAAAGTGGCTGATATGCGAAAGTGAGGTCCTAACTTGCTCCGCGATGCACTTGAGGAAGAAGCAAGTAGAAGGAAGAGAAAATGGGGAATCCTAAAGTAAGTGCTTACTCCTCTGTGTGATATTCTTGGAGCCACTTTTAGAATACCCAAAGGACTTTGTTAGATTGTGTGCATATATGTCCTGGGGAACGATCTCAACAAGGCTTCTTCAGTTTAGTGGAGGACAGGTTTTTCGAGATTGCAGAGGAGGAATTCAACAGCAATGAGCAAGTAAAGATTATCCTAGGGCATATATGTGTGCTAACTAGAGTAAAAGAGAACATCTCGATGGACAAAAAGACACATACTTCAACTTGAAGCTCTACCGCAGTGTTTTATCACAGGTGCCCAACTTCATGAAGATGATTGGAGAGTTTGAGGATGATTTTGAATCAATTATGGATCTTATCTGAGTGGTGAGCTGGTATCATGCAATACTCAATTCTGATCATTTTTGTTAGATGGAAAAAGAGTCACAAAGCACTGGAAATTCTTTGCCCACAACAACACTGAACTTGAAGTACCTGCTGTGCCAAGGGACAAGACCAGCTGAGGTTTCAACCACCTTAGTACTGCCTGTTATCTCTATCCCTTTGTTCTTGTGATAGTTGTGTGGTATTCTTGCTCTCGGCAGTTACAGTAGTTCAAACCCCTCATGCCATTGAGCATTGAGCACCAAGTCGAACACCATGGTAGTTCTGCCATTTCAAGTTCTTCCCATTATGCAAGCCTCATGCTGATATGTGTTGAGTATGGGACCTACATCTACAAACTGTTTTCCATCCCCTTCAGCATCAATGTATCTACGGACGTTGATATGATTGGTTGCATGGCAACTTCTTGAGCTATCCAACACCACAATGTTAGTAGCTTGAGTTGACACTGCATTACCATTACTGACATGGAAGATTAAAACATTCTATGGTATTTTATTTGTAGATGTCATATAGCTCTCATTGATTGTGATCTAGATGAAACTTATGCACATGTAACAAAGTACATAGTAAATGATGACAAATATTAATGTATCTGAATCTATTAGCTGGCTAATTACTAATCAGATGGTAAGCAGCCCAAAACAAACTGGTAATGGCCTGGACTTTGAGTTTGAAGTCTCTCTTGTGGTACCCTGCTCACGAATCACTTTTTGTTGAAAACAAGGTTTTTCAGGATACAAAAACATCTTTTCTGTTTTACTTTTTTAATGAAGCTATGGAAATGTGGTTAGTTCCCTGGCTGTGAATTGAGTTGTAGGGTACTAACCTCTTCACCACAAAGTTGGCCAGTGCTGCATCTCCTCCATGGAAGCCAACAAATTCATGTACCAGGCCTTTGCACATTACTAGGATGTCCGCTTTCCAACTTGCTCCATTCTTCCATCCTTCGACAATCCTGTTGGATCTTAGTCGTTTGTGGTTTTTGACAAAGATATGGAAGCAGGTTTCCTTCTTTTGATAAATGATGGTAACAATGCCATCGTGTATGTATGGCTGGAACCTATTCTCTTCAAGAACAAGATCGAGGCAAGGGAATTGGTCATTTGTGTTTCTCTGTGTGTGTATGGCCTTTAACACTGCTCCAGGAGAGGCTGCAGCATACAGGCAGCCATTCAAGTTTATGGTGTCATCCTGCTATCAAGCTTAAGCAGTGTATCTTCACTATTATCAGATTCATGATGTACCCTTATGGTGACAAAATAGTGGTGAGTGCTGATACCATTTTGTGAGCAAGTTCTCTGGGTGATAATAGTGAAGAGTTGAGAGAGTGTTAAGGCAAGTGGGACAGTGTTAAAGTGAGTTTTGCCTTTCAGTTTAAGCAGCTTTGTTTCCCTGCACATTGGGGATCTGCCATTGACAAAGGGATCAACTCCACAAAATCTGATCCCCCCCCCCCCTTTGAGTGGCAACACAAGTTTGTGTTTATATGCTCCTGCATTACATCCAACTGAGCAACCTTCTTCCACATCCACAGTCTGTTTTATGCCCAACAGCTCACCCTACAAAGATAGAACCATGGCTACCAACATGGAGATGGAACCTATCACATTGGTATTTGTGTTTCACCCCCTCAGTGAATTCTCTGCTCACTCAAACCTGCTACAGCACCCCAATATCACCCAACACATGTCAGTGGATGATGATCATCTGTTCCCACCACCTATTCCAGGCTCATACTTAAATTCCATTGAGGATTCCAGTTCATTGCCACCTAATGAACCCATACAGCATGCGATGCCTTCCCTGGCAGCCTCTGCAGGAGATGGGGGCGGAGCCACTACCTTGCATTCTGCTACACTGTTGGCCACTCCAGCTGACCCTGGCACTGACTCCACTGGTGCTCCTTTCCTGGGCAATAACCCTGGTGATTTTCCATGTGCAGTACAGCCTAGTAGGACCCATAAGCCAAGCAAGCATGTCTGTGAGCTAGAGACAGACCCTCCTCACTGGGGCATAAAGAATTCGAGGAAGCTTATAAAGTGAAGGCCAAGGTCCGAATTGTGGAGTTGGGTGATCTTGAGAAAGCAAATGTGAAGGTGTGCTCTTTTGTAACTCCTCACTACCCACCACTTATTAACAATACTCCAGTTGCAATCCTTGAGGAGTCAGGTTTCTGAAACCCATGGTTTCAACGACCAGGCTGTTCTTGAAAAAGAAGTTCTTTGAAAGCAAACCTCAGAACTGACAGCATCTCTTGAGGTGGTAAGTCTTGTGCCATCTGATGCACCTCACCACTAACATTCCATTTGACCAGTCAATTGCAGCCCAGGAATCAGCCACAGAGTCAAGTGCCCTGGTGCAGCAGCTAAAAACCACCATGAAGTCCCTCAAAGAAGAAAATCAGAAGCTTTGGGAAGACACTGCACAAGGAGCGCTACAGCTACAAGTAACCCATGCTGAAGATGTGAAATGCATACAAGAAGAATTGGCTGTGTCTCTTCTTGCCCTACAGAAAGAGTTGCAAGGAGTAAATGATAAGCTGGAGATCACAAGCTCTTGTGCCACAGGGTGGAAAGAACAGTGTCAATGCATTGAGGATGAGCGGGCAAAGGCGATGGAGGAAGAGGCTGTCCAGTTCAACCCATTGGAGAAGCAGATAGCTAAGATGGAGAAGCAAGCACATCATGACAAAGTCAAGAGCCAGAAAGCTACCTTGGAGCTTGATGAAGTGAAGGTGGCACATACTGAGGTGCTGAACGCACTGAAGAAGCAAGTAGCAGAGATGAAGAAGAAAGTGGATCAAGACACCCATATCTCCTCTGCCCACAAAGTCCAGAGCCAGAAAGCTGCTGCAGAGCTTTATGAAGTGAAGGTGGCCCATACAGAGGCACTGGCAGCTGCACAAGGTGAGGCTGCTGCCTCAATCACAGCCTTGGAAAATAAACTAGTGCTTGTTGCAGGAGAGCTGGTGGCAATGAAGCAACAAGCTAACAACACTGTGTTAGAATAGAAAGGTAGAACTGAGAAGGCTTTAGAAGAGCTGGATAATGCAAAAGGAGCTCACAAAGAAGCCTTGAGAGGAGTAAAGATGGAAGCTGGCACTTGAATCCGAGCTTTGGAGGATCAATTAGTGGAGGCCATGAGTGAAGTGCAAGATGCAAAGCAGCAAGTCAATGAATTCCCTCATATCATTGCTGAGTGGGAAGAGAGATCTGCTGCATTTGAGTCAGACTTTGTTTGAATGAAAGAAGCCCAGGAAATGCAGGGAGAGGCTGTTGCCTGCACCGATGTCATGGAACAGCAACTTGTGGAAAGGACTAGAGTGATCAGTATGATGAAGGCCCAACAGGATGAAGCTCTGGCCACTGGAATTAATCAAGCAATAGAGAGGCTATCAGCTCAGCATCAACAGGCCATGGAAGCGCTTCAGGAGGAGTGCGATGTGCATGTGCAGGATAGGCTTGCTAAGCAGAAAGATAATGAGCAGGTAAGGCCTCCTGACTGGTGCATCAGTCTACTTATGCTTATTGGGTAGGAAAATTGGTGCCTGGCCAATGAAGCCAGGTTTAATCAAGCTCTTTCCAATCAACAGGACAGCTTACACTGGGAACTCGAAGAGAAGGCAAAAGGTGACCTTGACCAAGCCATAGCATCTCAAGCACATCAAAATGGGCTAGAAGTGCAGCAGGCCCAACAAGCGATACTACAACAGCTTGAGGTAGTAAAGCAAGAGCTGGGGCTTGAATGCCAGAAGACAGCCATGAGTCAATCTCTGAAACTTTGGTCTTATTCTAATATAGATACAGTGTGAATCAAGCAGCTGGAGGAGCTTTCCCACCTATGGGAAGGGCACAATCCACAGGGGCAGTGGTCCAGTGGATCTAACCCCACAGATAAGAGGATGGATCTGGATGCCAGTCCTTTATCAGAAATGGCCCTTGGTAAACAGCCTGAGCACCTCATGCTTCCAAGAATGCCAGTAAGCTGTCCAACAATTTTCAATGCACCATGCTCACATTAGCCAGAGGACAACCCCACTACACCAGCAGAGGCTCCAACTACCCTCCACTGTGGTGAGCAGTCAAAGGTTTGGGATGACCATCAACTAATTGGATGCAGAACACCCAGAGCCACATTGAAACAATTTGGCCCCCACTTCAGTTCAAAAGACCTTTTGGTGTGGACACAGCACTGTCAGAGCATTTGCACATGCGATCTCTAGAACCAGGAACTCAGGGGAGAGCCCGAACACTGCTACTACCCAACAGGATCATAAGCCTGCCGGGCACAACTCATGAGCCCTGTCCCACCACTGTACATGACTGAAGCATGTTGCCCCCAATCCCCCCCCATTTTCCACCCAATCAGCAGTTTCACTAGGCCTGGGGCTGGGTTGTACGGATCTTCCTCCAGTTCAACTGGCCACAGCAACCCTGCCTCTACTCAACTGCCTCGTGGTGCCACTGTGTCTTCCCACAGCATCCCCTCTGACATACCAGCTAATGGACCTACCACTTCTGGGGTAGAAGAAGTAGGCGCACAGCTCAATTATCTTATCAGTGAAGTCAAACACATCTGAAGGGAGATGGAGGAAGGGCAGCAGTAGTGTGACTCCACTTCACCCCAAAGATCAAAGGTAAGGGGACACAGGGAATTCAAAGCCAATACTCCTTCCAAAATCTGCAGTAGCACTAGAACAGAGATGATGTATTAGTACTGTAGCTAGAATCTACAATTGCTTGGCTCCCATAATCTTTGTAGAATGCTGCATGCACTGAGATCCACAAGCTACTAGGCATTCAACAGGATGCAGAGATCACCAGTGTCGCTAATGACACTCTGGTTAGTCCCAAAGATGTGGATGCATTCTTAACTGGTGCCCGAGGTCCTCTCTCCCTGACACCTCTTCAAATCGACTGGGATGCTGTCAAGAGCCCCTGGAATACTCAGCTGGCAGCTTCCTTCATAGAATACTTCATTCAAAAGTGACCACAGTTGGCTGGAGACCAAGACAAACTTTGTGTTTACTTTACTCAGCAGATTGAGACTATGAGAAAGATTCTCCTCACTAGCCTTGTGGGTGATGGTGAAACTGAGGAAGAAGTTCTAACATGTATGACTAAGCGGAAGAAAGTTCTAGTGCTTTAAGGTCCGGTTTTTTGACATTTTTGACATTTTTTTGAGCTACTGCAATACTGAAAAAGTTGTCCTATGAAATGTGGGTCTGGGAACAACATTTTTTTTGACAGGTCCGGTTTTTTTCCAGTCCTATGACCGAAAAATTTGTTGTTTGGATGCCCTACTTTCATGGCACAACTTTGACAGTTTTGTCATAGCTTGAAAAACATCAAAAAAGCCAAAAAACCGGACCTTAAAGCACTAGAAGAAACACTCAATAAGGCAGAACCAAATTCAAGGACAATAGTCATGGGTGGGTTCACTTTTATTCATAGTGTCATGCCATACTTATGATGGCCTGTAGCTTTATTCTTCCCACCTGGCGATCTGCCAAGCAGGAGCTCAGGGAAACCAAACAGCGCTTGGTGAAGGATACCTTCTCGTTGATACCCACGGGGTCAGTGTCAATAGCTCAGATGAGAGCGATGGTGAAAACTATGCCATCCAAACCAAAGAATGGTGCAGCTCAGAGGTGAAGGTTATGCTAGAATACATTGACACCAACTGTAAGATGACCAACAAGTTTGGGAGCCACCTTCCTGGCACTCGACCACATGCTCATATCCAGGGACAATACCCATCTGCTAGCTCCCAAAGGGTAGTTGCCACCCTGCCATGCAATTTCTATAACCAGACATGGCACAATTCCCTGACAGAGATTCAGCAAGTACAACTGGGCACTCGGGAGCCAATTGAGCTTCCTATAGTGGAAGGAGCTCATGATTTCTGTAAGTTGAAGTCATACCTCCCAGCATTGCTAACCTATGTGCATTAGGATTATCAGCAATTACCTGGATCTTGACATCCATAGGTCTAGGGAACCACAGATTTTCTCTGTGTTATCAGATCATGGGAAGAGGTGGACCACAGTGTACAATCAAATTCACCCACATTATATGTTTCTTTTTTGTAGGTATGGTATCCATATAATACAGCTTCATTTACATAGAAGAAAATGAGTGGAACACCTGCCACACCATGATACGTCATGGTAAAGCAGCCAGTGTTGCATTATGGACTGGTGCTGGAGCCATGGGACTGTGCTGTGTACAATATAGTATGCACATGCCCAAAGTCATCCACACTGTGTAGGGACCTTTGACAGGATGATTCGTCCACCCAAGAGCCCCATCTACTCAACCTACTTTAGCACAAGAACAGATTATAAAATGAGACAACATACAAGGAATGCAGTCTTTCCAGATGCTGTCGGGGCTGTGATCACAGAAAGCTGACCCTCAGGGAACCTGATATTGATATTCTGCAACTCAAAGCGATGGTCCACATTCTCCAACAGAATAGTGCTATCTGCGCTATCAAGGGGTACATAATCCAACTATTCTAGATGGTGATGACAAATAGCAGATGATGAAACCCTGATTCCCTGATGTCAGAGGGCCTGCATATGCCATGCATGAATTGGGGCACATGTCACTAGCAATCAGTTTCACTCCACTGAGTTTGGCGATGCAGCGCATGATTTGGTCATACAAAAGAAGCTCATCATCAGGGTGTGCAATTTTGATAGTGTTGATGGAGGACTTGTAAATTTCCTGGGATGAATTGATCTGTGCTAAAAACAGCTGTAAGCATAGCTTATCATCATCTTTGCTGAGATCCAACGGCTCCTGAGCAGGGTTCAGAAGTGCATCCACTTCATTGTCCATAAGATCACCATTGTCAAGGGAAGCATGCTTGAGGGCTTCAATAAACTCTTGAGCTAACCATACATCATCAATGCAAGAGAAGTTCCAGGCAATTCATCTAGAGTCTCATTTCATTCCTCCACCACACAATTCAGTGTATCTGCTTGATCTGCAAGGCTGCAGTAATCCAGCCATTGCCCCTGCCTGTCCAGTCATCATGGCTTCTGGTGACTGGTGTAGTGAAATAAGCATGGGTGAAAGTGTATGCAAGTCACATACCAGGATGTCATCTTCATGATAATTTGCAGCCTGATTAGTACCTCCACAAGAATCACTTCCATTGAAACTCTCCATCCGACAATGCTTTCCAGGTGGTTCTTCTATTCCACCGGTACTGGATTGAGGTCCATGTCCTGCAGGGAGGTGATGAGTACTGCTAGTGTCTGCTGCTTCATTTGAAGTAGCATGTGCCATGCTCGAAATGGCCAGATAGTGTTGATGATCATAATATGTAGACTTTGGTACAGCCCTTACCGTCTTGCAAAACCACAGATAATCACAATAATACTGCCTTTTCTTACCATTGGACAATGTCATGCCAAAGAGGGGAGAGGGATATGCAATGAGAACATCAAAGGAGGTCACAGTGAATGTAATAACAATGTTGAATTGATTGACAGTGAAAATACTATTATTACAAAGTAGATAGTTGAGGTAGATCAAGGTCCAGACGTCCATAAGTCAGAGTGGTTGAGTCAAGGCAAGGTAAAGAAGACAAAAAGATGTCAAATGTTGTCACAATGTTGTTGTGGTATTCGAAATGGCTCTATTTGGCTTGAATCAGCTCAATCTGGCTCAACAGACTTTTCACCGGGGTTCAAATGTTCACTAGTCACCAAGTAGTTAGTCTCCCCTAGACAGACTATAAAATTTGTGTCTTTGTGATGGGGAAGAGGACAACACTCAAATATAGTCTGTTTTCATGTGCACCTATGATACTGTTGATGGAATTTTCAAACCATGTGAGTATCAAAAATCTCCTTTTAAGGAGAATCTTGATAAGATAACATCGAAGGGAGTAGCAGGCTGCACTGTGAGCCATGCACAATCAGTTCAGAGTTTCCACTACACCAACTCACCGCCCACCCATAACCCCTGGTAATCTAGCTACACTGAGAACGTTCATTTCCACACATCCTGGACACACATCATAACATCCTCTCTCCGTGGGTTCTTTGACACCTTGTTGAAAGCTTAAGATGAGTTTAACACTTGTTAACAACTCTCGTCTACTGTCCAGAACACACTTATAACACACGTTTAATCAGTAATTTACCACCTATTCCAGTTGGAGTCCAGTTATTCTGGTTGGAGTCCAATTATTCCAGTCGGAGTCCAGTTATTCTGGTCAGAGTCCAGTTATTCTGATTGGAGTCCAGTTATTCCGATTGGAGTCCAGTTATTCCAACCAGATTCTGGTTACTCCAGAGCCTCAACTTAGAGTATATACCCTGATGCATAGTCAAATTTCAAGTCTTAAGTTGTCAAAGTGCCTACAAAATATATTTGTGCAGAGTAAGGATTGAACTCAAGACATCTTGATTAGAGTGATCACATGACAAACCAAACATGTGTGCTTAACCACTTGAGCCACAGGAGAATTATTAGATAGTAATATAATGTTTATTCATGACACTCTAATTTTTTTCAAAGTAGTTAAGATCAAATTTTTTTAATTAACCACATCCCTCACATTGAATGCAAGGGAGTGGGGATAATTGTAAGTATATACATACACAAAAAATCCTCCCTCTCACAAGATGCGAGAGGGAGTTTTATTTATATACATAAAAAGCTAACCTCTCATGCCGAATGCGAGGGGGGAGGTAAAAACATGAAGAAAAAAATCCCTCCCCCATGCAAAACAGGGGAGGGGGGGCACAATACTAAGAAATAATTAAAAATACAAAAAAAATCCCTCCCCACATGAAGTGCGGGGGAGGGGGAGGGGATGCAACCCCACTGTTGTCTGTCATTCCACCCACAATCCACCCCACGAGCAGTTGCTCATGAGGCTGGGGGTGGGTGGTTTGTCATTGTTTGTCGCTGTCATCCCCTGTTTGGATTTCTGTTTTTTTCTTTTTTTTTGGGGGGGGGGGGGTTTGGGTGTGTCAGTGCGATGTGGCACAAGTGCAGAGGTGGGTGGGTGCTTACTAGGCAGGTACCCCCCTCCTGGCATCCCTCTGCACCCTCCTAGCCTATGTCAACAGCCTCACATCCCATTTGAATGGGGAGGAGGGGATCGGGTGGGCGTGGGCATGGGTTGTGCATTTTTTGTTGTGGCAGGTCGTCCCCAGTAGTATACAATCTAAAAAGCCATAAATTACAATTAGTTAGTTTATAAAAACAAAAAGCAAATAAAAAAAACTCACATAGGGCCCAAACAACATGATCTGCGTCGTTTGGGCCCATGTTGGCTCATTTGCAGGTGGTGGCATCATTACTAGTAGATTATGTAACGAACGTAGACCTAAGCCGTACTAATAATAGAGCTCAGTGTTTGTACGCGAGAGCGGTAGCCAAACGACTAGAGTATATTCACCTAATAATAGAGCTCAGTGTTTGTACGCGAGAGCGGTAGCCAAACGACTAGAGTATATTCACCTAATAATAGAGCTAAGAGTACAACGGTGAGTACGAAAAGATGAGCATAGTAAGTAATGATCTCACCTCAGTGTTTGTACGCGAGAGCGGTAGCCAAACGACTGAGGGGAGACAAGTCCAAGTAGCAGTACTTGTAGCAAACAGTAAAGTAAGCTAAACTACAATGAGAGAACAAAAGGAAAGGCTCTCGACGAGAGCAATAGCAATGCAGTAATTTGAAAGGAATTACAAGAAACAATACAAACGTACAGTGGAGTCGGCATAGTGGCACGCTGCTGCGCATGAGATCCAGAAAGTAGTAAGAACGCGGGTAGGCGGGGTTACCCGTTCGGGCGAGTCACGCTTGATATTCCAACAGATTATAACCTAGAAAACTAAAAAAATGAGTTAGTTAGTTTATTAAAACAAAAACCAAACAAAAAAACTTACATAGGGCCCAAACGACGCGATCTGCATCATTTGGGCCCGTGTTCCATCCAGTCGGCTCGTTTGAAGGTGGTGGTGATGGTGGCATTGGGTGTGGGAATGGTGGTGCGCATGCAGTGGTGGTGGTAGAGTGGAGAGGAGGAGGAGGTGGCATTGGCAACAGTGGTGGTAGTGGTTGTGAGCTGGCAGTCATGTGTCACATGTCATGTGTATGCATACTTATCAATTATTCCATTAATGGCTGTGATTAACTACTTACCTTGGTTGGGTAATAAAAGTATTAAATGTATACCAAAAAATAATTCTTTGGTAGCTCAGTGGTTAAGTGTGCTGTTATGTATGCAGACCCAAGGTTGAGAGTTTGATTATTGATGTGTGTCAAAGTTTTATTTGGGAAAGCACGTGCATTCCAGTTATTCTGGTTATTCCTGTTATTCCGGTTGTGATGAGTCCGGTCAGATTCCGGGGATTCCGGCCATAAATTGGATCCTTATTCCGACTGGAATTGTGCTGCATAGGGAAAACTACGTACAAAAAAATTTCCACCAGATTCCAGAAATTCTGCAAATTCTGGCCAGATGAACCAGAATCCAACTGGAATAGGTGGGGGAGTGTAAAGTACTCAGCCTATGGGCTGGCATGGCGAAAGTGGCAACATGCTAGAAGGCGGTCATATAACTGGTGATTTTTGACTTCCCAGTGACCAAAATTTGACCACCTGACATGTATACCAGATTGATGATGCATACTGATGGGAGGACTTGAGCAGTGGTGGTAGAGGAAAGACAAACTTGGCGGATGTTTTGCAGACAGCGGGAGAACTTGGGTGCCAGTGGCAGGGGGAAAAAGACAAACTTGCCGGATGCTTTGCGGATGGTGGGGTGGTGGTAAGTGGACATCAGGTGACTGCCTTTTTCAATGTTTTGGATGCGACTATATGTTCTTGATGTATCTTGCTGTTTGTTTATGTGCCATTGCTTATGTTCTACCATGTCAGTTTCTTTTGTTGCATTTTCCATGTACTTAGATTTGTCTTTGCTTTGGACAGACCAGAACACTACTTCTCCATGTGCCAGGTACTTGACGCAGCTGATGTTGGGCATGAGTGGCATCATCAGCTCCTTATGGTATGTCTATCTATCTTTCTCTCCCTTACCACCTGATAAACCACCTTCATCACAGACCAAAGCCTGTCCAGGCTGGTGGCATGCAGAGGTCCGACCACTGAGTCTATTTACAGTGTGGGGTTGGTGTCTGTCATCTACAAGTAACTCATGAGTCCAACAATGCAATCTCAGCCTCTGTTGATTAAATTTACCAGGATCACATCTGATTTTTGCATATCATCATGTCTTTTCCATTGTTCTAATTGATCTTGATGGTCAAATATAGGTGCTCGACACTTCTATGTCGTATATTTTCTATGAACTCGCTGGATCTCATGTATGTATTGTTTGTTACTGAGTCACGGAATCTGAAGCTCACTTGTATACTTTCTGTGCAGTCTGGATTTTGTCCTTACATTTGCCAGTGCCATCTTCTTCAACTATGCAAGGCCTTTCTTTCTTAGGCAAGTTCTGACTTCCTCCCATCACATTCCACACATAACCCCTTGCTGTACCTTCCTCCAGATGCATCCTTGACACTGTTGATCTCAAATCACCCACACCCAAAAGCAAAGCAAAAGCATACATATATGCCTTCCTCGCATTCCTATGTTCACTGGTCATCATCTCACCCCCTTTCTTCAAGCAGACTTACAGCACCTCTGGTTCAGGTGGCATGCCTGTATGCAGATACAGAGTGAGCTGATGGCAAGTATATATGACAAGGCGCTGAAGAGCAAGGACTATTTGGAGATTGTGGATAAGGAGAAGGAGAAAGCAAAAACGGGTGCAGGGGTGGGAGGTGAAGGCAAGGATCTTAATTCTACTGCAACTTGTGAGTATTTCTGGCCTCAGGCTTAGGTTATGAAACTGATATATGTTTGTTTGTCACAGCAAGGGAGAAGAAGAAAGAGGAGACAGAATGGAAGGAGAGTAAGAAGGAGGAGCAGAAGGCGAGGGAGAAAGCGGATGACCCAAAGGCAGGTGCTGATGTCAAGAAAATTGTGAATCTGATGACCAGAGACACTAATAAGGTAAATCACTATTTTGTGTTTGGGTAACTTGGGTTCTTGGATCACTGATCCTGTGAATAGATATCACAAATGGTGTTGGGGTTGTATTTCCTTTATGGTATGTATGACACCTCGATGGGCTGCAATGTACACTGAGATGCACTTGTTTGAATCCAATAGCACCATTCGAGATCATGATATCTTTCTATTCCAGTGGGGTTTCCATTTTGTCTGTATATTAATTGGGCTAGTCCTTCCAGACTTCTTGGATGGAGTGCCTTTGTGGGATTTGTGGTGCTGCTTGCAGGGTGGCCATTGAATAGCTTCATTGCATGATGTAGCATTCAGATTCAAAAAGGTTTGCTTGCAGCCAGAGATAAGTGGATGGGGGTGTTGAATGAGTTAATTGGATCTGTGGGTTCACTAGCTTTCCATCTGACATTCTTTGTTCATTGTCTTTTGTAGGTCAAGTTCTTCAAGTTCTTCACATGGGAGGAACAATCGATTGAGTGTGCACTGGATGTGAGGGAGCATGAGATGAAGTGGATGACCAAATGTTGGTTGTGTGGCCATTGTTCCTGCTTTTTCCTAGCAGGTCCCTGAGTTATTGTTGTGATTTCTAGCTCATGTGAATTTGGTGTTGTTCTACCTGTCATGGATGTGTGCCCCGATATTGGTGTCAATCATCTCATTCTTTGCATATGTGAGCAGGGGAAGGAGTTGACTGTTAGCATTGCGTTTATGGTCAGCAATTCATGTTCTGGTGGTTGTATGATATGCTGATGATTTGTATTGGGGCAGTCAATTGCATTGTCCAATATGATCAGGTATGCAGGTCTGCTGTTCAGGGTTCCATGGAGTTTTACTCAATATCCCTAGGCACCACTGAATGTCATCCCTATGTGCACTATCTGTTTTACCACTGTGATCATCAACACAACCTAATGGATACCCTACTTTTAGACCGGTGTTGCTCTAAATCACATCACAGTGTACCTCAATGAAGATGAAGTCTCCTCCAAAGTCTCTTCTCTCAAGAGTGATGGCCTCTCCTCTCCTACCCCTGCAGTAGACGAGGGCCTCGGCCTTGAGAATGCATCCTTTAAATGGAACAAGGTGGAGGAAGTGATGAAGATGTTAGCAAGGCATCTGTCGTATCTCAGACCCTGTCCCCTACTGCATCCTCAGATGGCAATGGCTGCAGACAATGCAGATAGTGCTATTTTGTTGGAGAATGTGGACCATTGCTTCAAGTTGCAGGATATCAATATCAGGTTCCCTGGGGGTCAGCTTTCTGTGATCACAGGTCCAACAGCATCCAGAAAGACTGCACTCCTTGTATGTTGTCTCATTTTATAATCTGTGCTTGTGCTAAAGTAGGTTGAGTAGATGGGGCTCTTGGGCAAGATGACGCTGCTCCCAGGTGGACAAATCATCCTGTCGAAGGTCCCTAGCAGTGTGGATGAATTTGGGCACATGCATACTATATTGTATGCATTGCAGTCACTGTGGCTCTGGCACCAGTCCATATTATGGATACTATACCTACAAAAAAGAAACATATAATGTGGGTGAATTTGATTGTACACTGTGTGGTCCACCACTTCCCATGATCTGATAACGCAGAGAAAATCTGTGGTTCCCTAGACCTATGGATGTCAAGATCTGGGTAATCACTGATAATCCTAATGCACATAGGTTAGAAATGCTGTGAGGTATGACTTCAACTTACAGAAATCATGAGCTCCTTCCACTATAGGAAGCTCAATTGGCTCCCAAGCGCCCAGTTGTACTTGCTGAATCTCTGTCAGGTAATCATACCATGTCTGGTTATAGAAATTGCATGGCATGGCAGCAACTACCCTTTGGGAGCTAGCAGGTGGGTATTGTCCCCAGATACGAACATGTGGTCGAGTGCCAGGAAGGTGGCTCCCAAACTTGTTGGTCATCTTACAGTTGGCATCAATGTATTCCAGCAAAACCTTCACCTCCAAACTCTCACTCAAGCTGTCATCAAGGTACCTGTAGGGTGGCAGACCTGAGTCATTTGAATTAAGATACGAGGGCACAGGTAGCTAAGGGTTATGGCATTTGAATCATACTAAGCCACGCATACCACAGCATGACATTGAGCTGGAGCAAGTCTTTGTGGACAGTTTTGCCTTCTGCAATGTTCATGGTTTGAAAAGCACTATGCAGCATCTCTAGTTCAGAGATATGGGAGGGTGACACGAAATCTATGGTGATCTTCAATGAATTTGAAATATTTGATACCTAGTTGGCAGTGAGAAGATGTTACTGTGTGTTCCAATCAAGCTTACTTGATGTGGGCATCCAGGTGGAATTATGACTGCTTCACCCAGCAGCTGTGTTGTGTACCAGCCAGCAATCCCACTATTCAAAAAAGCGTGTTTGTTAACTTCAGGAGATATGTAATGCACCTCTGCAATAATGGGATGCGCCATTTTGCTATCTTCATAGGACAATGGATCAAGTGCCTTGGAAAGTGAGGGAATACAGGCAGAGGGCCAAATGTTCCAGTGGGCACCTGAGAGCTGGCCTGTTGGCTGGCTGTAAAGCATGACATTTATGGCACTGGATTTGTCCATGTGCATGAATGTCATACCATTATGGCTCAAATCAGCCTATTTGATGGTGAACTTTTGAACAGTATCATGAGTTGTAAATTTACCTCACAGATGTACAGTTTTGGGCCTAGCTGATGTAAGAGTATCAATAAACGGTGTTGAACATGTGGAAAACATGTTACCAAGGTGAGGCAGGAAACTTCCTTTGGGAAAGTATGAGAATAGATTCAGTGGTCCACAAGACACCATGTGGACAGGAAACTTTTCTATACATGTAGTAAAAGTTTCATAGAGTCTTGGGTTGATATCTTGCAAATCACTGGTAGGTGGGTAGTCCTATATGAAAGTGAACACAAATAAATTAGATGAAAAATTGCAGAACACACCCTGATCTGGAGAGCCCCACCTGGGTCTTGTATCTTGTCCCAGGATTTGAAGTATCTAGCAAGTGTTGAAGTACAGCTGTGCAAGGTTCCTGCTTCAAGAAAAGAGACTGTGCAGCACTTCCAGCCATTTTGCTTCAAGTCCAGGAGTTCCGTCGGTGGTGTGGGTTCTATGACACCAGCCAGAACAAAAGGCTCTTTATTGTCCCACTTCTGCTGGAAGATTTCCTTGGTCAAATCCCCAACCCAGTACCTTGGCATTTCTTGCATTTCAAACCCTTCCTTGTGATGCATCGATTCAGGAACACAAGGTCATCTGTCTTGACTTAGGCATTGAGAGGGCCATGACACTATCACAGTCTCCATGGTGGTGACAGTGTTTTGAAGCTTTTCAACGGAAAAAATTGTGACAGGCATAAACCATGTTTTGCAATGCATGCTAGTGCATGGTGTGGGAGGGGAAGTGTTTAATGAAGAACATCCCTGGTAGCATAGGTCACAAAGTTCAAATCTGCACCAAGGGCAAAACCATGACTGGAACAATAGAGTCATGAAGCACACATCTATATAAGCAGGCAATGAATAACTTTAAAGCAAGATTAAACAATTGAATTGTACCACAGGAATTTATTAAATTCGTTTGGAAACCTCAGACACAGATTTCAGGATGTTGGACATGAACTAACTCAGCCTTCAGCTTTGGAAGCAAGGCTTTTGCTGCTGCATACTATAAAGCCAATGAGAAAGGGGGTGTAGAATGCAAAGGATCTACCACACCTGTACCACTAGTTTGTGGTTAATGGTCCTCGAAGGCTTCCAACCATAGTACTTAAACTCTTTCTGCTGAGCCTGACCAACACTGCATCCATCAAAGATCAGACTAGAGCTTGGCTCCTTCAGCATCCACTGAAAGAAGACAAAGCAACAACTTTCATGAATCTCATTCCTGGGTGTAACATGAGCCTGAGAGCATGCCATGCAATACGCGGTGGAGTCTAATGTCTGATATTCACAGCATGCACGATCTTGAAGTAGCCATCCCTGTCCCTTGAGATCCATTAATTTTTGTTTCTTTGGGTCAGGAGTCTCATTGACACTGCTCTTGTGCTTTTTCAGCTGGGTGGATGGCACAGGACTAGGGTCTCTAGCTCCTGGATTGGCAACTGGACTATGGATAGAGGGCCCAATATTGGCAGTGCTGAAGGGAGATGCAGCGGTCTTGTCATTCTGAAGATCAACTGTGCAATACTTGATGTTTGAGCTTGTCCAGGATAAATGGAATCAGGACGAACCAGGGAAGTCAAACATACACATTGCCCAGCTGTATTTCACAGTTACCTCCCCTTCCCACTTATCTAATGGCATCACGGCTGTGACTACACAAATAGTGGATGTCCCTTCAGCAGAAAACCCTGGTTTTACTGTAATGCAAGTCACTAGAAAGAAAATTGAGACTCACATCCAATGCATACATACACCCTATGGGAAAACATTCAACATTGTTTGCAGAGAAAGGTTACCACCTACGTGATGAAATAGCAACCTTTGAATATGAAGATAACTGCATATCAAAAATATGTATGAATTCTAAATAATGGGATTTTAGAGAACGTAAACTTGGGCTTGAGCGGTTCCATACCAGTGCCTCCTAGAATCGCATATGAATTCCTGGGGACAAAGGCTACAGGGAAGGCCAAACCAGGGAGCCTCGCCTCAGAGTTCCTGACTCTGACTGGTCGATGTTCTGTTAAGCTGTAAAGTTGTGTGCCACTATTGCTATCATGCAAGAGCATTAATCCCAATGGCTCTGAAACACTGACAGTGACCCTGAAGAATGTCTTAATTGGTCCAGATTCAATATATAATTCTGATGCACTCATGGATGGTCATGGATGGGCACTTGATGCAAGGTAGCTTGTTTGATGATATCATATTCAACTCTGTCATGATAATGAAACAAATGAATCATGGCAAAACTTCCAATAGGCTTTTCCAAATGCATACATTTTTGATTCTTGAAGAAGGAACACAAGAATCCATGTTTCTGACAGTAGATGGAGATACATTATCTGAGATTCAGGAAGCACTGGCTCAGCATCATTAAAACATGCTGAGGGGAATTCAGACACTACTTTGGAGGTTGTCAGCTTCATTATGAAAAGGAAGGACAGAAGAGAATCGCACTGTTCTCCTCATACATATTTCCTCTAACAACCACTTCATGACCCATTGTCGAGGCTACCATGGACTCATAACAGCAGATACCTTCATGATTAAATGGCCCTGGAGGGCAATGCATATTGAATGTAAGCTCATCCAAAAATTCCCCAAACCAAAGCGACCCTCAACACGGTGACTCAGGAAATACAAGTGCTGCCCGTGGGAAGTTAAAACGACAAGATAGATAGAACCATCAACAACCTGCCATGCCATGTCTAACACAGATGACCTAGGTGGCATTAATATCATTCTGAACCTATGACCCTCCTGATCTTCCACATCCCATAAAATCAACTAGTCAAGAGTTCCTGTTTATCCGTCACCTTTCAAAAGATCAAGAAGGGATGAAATATTACCACCAATCACCACATTCTGCCCACCTTCACAGAAGAGCACTCGCCTGATTTTACTCTGCTGTCAGTCTAGTAAGGAGCCACATACAGGATTGGAGACCATTGCCACCAGATGCCAAGGAACTGAGTTGTTGGGCTGCAAAACTGGGTTTTTTATCTTTCTTATGCTCATAATCCATGCAATTTCCCAAGATCCAAGTCTGGCACTCATAGGAATCACATTTCCCAATGATACAGCAATGATAGTAGTCTGCCCAACCTATAAGTGCAACCTGAGCCTCTAGCAAAGGGAAATCTGAAGTTAAAATTATGCTACATAATACAGGGATTGGGGGCGCACCTAGCAAAGGGAAATCCGAAGAGAAAACTCTAAGGATCCCCTTGCTGATGCCCAGTATATGTGAAGACGACAAAAATCAAATATAACCTAAAAATAGAAAAAGGCGGAGATAGGCGGATCAAGGCCGCCAAATGACATCATACCAAGGGGTATGTGTCGGAAGGGGTACTCCGCCTCTAAATATAAAAGTGTCAACATATACAAACATGATAGCAAGGGAAAATTAGTAATAAAATCCGGAAAAATCATAGAAAATGAAGAATAGAAGGAAATGAGGTGGGGAAAAATATGGGACGAACATAAAAAATAGGAAAAACACACAGGGCACCCCCCTAGTCCCCTTACATCACCCCCTCTCTAAGATGCATCGCCCCGATGCATTCGAAATCGTATACGACCAAAGTCCGTGACTTGAATGCGACGCAGTGCAGCAGTGTGCCGTCGGTGGAATTCCTTGATTAACCGAGGGGCATTTACGTCAGACTCTTCGACCCATGAGTTCTCCTCATACCCATAACCCTTCCAATGTACCAAATACTGGAGTTTTCCTCGATGCAAACGGCTGTCCAAAATTGACTCGACTTCATATTGGGGTTCTCCCTCGATCACTGTAGGTGGTGGTGGTGGGTGTGAATGGCATCCCGGGAACGGATCTGGGGGAGCTGGAAGCAATTTGACAACATGGAAGATGGGATGGAGTCTGGACATGGAGGCTGGGAGGCGTAGACAATAGGCATGTGTTCCAATGCACTTGACAATGGGGAAAGGTCCCAAGAAGCGATGAGCGAGTTTCTTGGATGGACATGTAGTGGAGATGTCACTGGAGTCGAGATAAACTCGATCACCAACCTTGTACTGAGGGGTTGGGGAGTGGTGCTGGTTGTAAAATCGCGCCATGTCATCCTTCGCCTTTGCTAAGGCTGCCCTTGCCTCCTCCAAGCTATCCCTCATGCGTTCTGTGAACTCATTCACTGTCTCGATGTGTGAGGGAGTTTGGCGAGGTTCAAATCCCATGCGTGGATGTCATCCAGTGTCTAAGAGGAAAGGGGTCTGTTGAGTGGAAGCATGGACATGGTTGTTGTACCCAAACTCGGCCAAAGGAAGGAGATCATCCCAATCGTCCTGGCGTTCATTGACAAAGAGGCCGATGTACTGCTCCAGTTCCTGGTTGACTTGCTCCGTCTGGCCATCAGTTTGTGGGTGATAAGCAGTTGAAGCAAGGAGTTTGATCCCCAGGAGTCGGTACAGCTCACGAGTGAACTCTGCCATGAACTGAGGGCCACAATCCGAGAGGAAGGCACCAGGAAGTCCATGTAATTTCCACACGTGGTGGAGGTACAGTCGAGCGGCACCTAGGGCACTGACAGTGGTGTGAGTGGGAATGAAGTGAGCGCATTTTCCCACTGAGTCAACTGTGCACAACGAGTAGTCAAGTCTTCAGGTGAATTGAGCACCATTGTATTCCCAGTGCGTGCTTCAACCCACAGGTCTGTTCCAGATTTTTTGGCTTCTGCACAGGTGTCAGAGTTGATTACTATGGTGTTAAGACTGAAATCAGTCATTCTTTCTCCCTATATTTCATTGATTAATGATGGATAGTATAGAAAGAGGGAAATTGCATGTGTACCATATCTACCTGCAATGCTTTGGTTGTGTAAGGGGACTAGGGGGGTGCCCTGTGTGTTTTTCCTATTTTTTATGTTCGTCCCATATTTTTCCCCACCTCATTTCCTTCTATTCTTCATTTTCTATGATTTTTCCGGATTCTATTACTAATTTTCCCTTGCTATCATGTTTGTATATGTTGACACTTTTATATTTAGAGGCGGAGTACCCCTTCCGACACATACCCCTTGGTATGATGTCATTTGGCGGCCTTGATCCGCCTATCTCCGCCTTTTTCTATTTTTAGGTTATATTTGATTTTTGTCGTCTTCACATATACTGGGCATCAGCAAGGGGATCCTTAGAGTTTTCTCTTCGGATTTCCCTTTGCTAGGTGCGCCCCCAATCCCTGTATTATGTAGCATAATTTTAACTTCGGATTTCCCTTTGCTAGAGGCTCAGGTTGCCCTTATAGTAGAAAACTCTCCCCTAAGGCCCGAAAATCGCGAACGCGCTGCCCAAAATAGGCAGGTACGGACTGGACGACGCTTCCCAAAGCTCCACAGAGTCCCTACACACCGTTCCAGATACTCTCGCCTTTATCACGCCGCCATTTTCGCCAAACGTGCTCCCTAGCGACATGGATGCATCAGAACGCTTCGACGCGCTTGAAAGCGACATTTCCGGAATGCGCGCGCAAATCGACTCGCTTAAATCTACGATTGAAAACTTCGTTAGGACCCTCCAGGCTAACCCTACGACTAATAGTTCCCCCTTCACGACTCCAAGCGCACCCAACAACGACGTTTTGCCAAATGCGTCCACTAAGGAACGTGCCCAGATCAAACCGTCCCCCCCCGCCGAATTTAATGGTGCACGTGCGCAGGGACGTGCATTCCTTAATTCCTGTGAGTTATACATTAGTCTCCAGTCACATCAATTCGTCGATGAGGCTGCAAAAATTTATTGGGCCTTCACATACATGAAATCTGAACGCGCCTATCTCTATGTGGACCGTATCCTACGTCAAACTAAAGAACTCGGTTCTCTACCTTTCTCCACTTGGGGTGACTTTTGAGCTGAGTTCGTACGCCACTTCTGCCCCCTCAATGAATGCCACCGAGCAGTGACACGCCTTGAGTCATCCACTTACCACCAGGGACATCGATCCGTGGACGACTATATCGATGAGTTCAAGGGATTTGGTGGACATGGCAGGGTATGGGAGTGGGTTACCAGTGGTGGTGAAGTTCCGACGGGGGCTCAACCGAGAAATTCAGGACCAGATTGCACAGATGTTGGAAGGGCGCCCAGCAGACGATGATATCCTTGCTTGGTATGAAGCTGCTTCACTCTGTGACGAGAACCGACTCACAAATGCCGCGTTTAATGCTGCATTCCATGCTCCAACTACCACTCATACACCCTACACCTTCAATCGAAGCCTCCCCCGCCCTAACCCCATTCCTGCTCGTCAAACTCCCGCACCAGCCGTCAATGTCCCAGTACCAATGGATGTTGATGCAGCCTGCAGCCGTGCACGTAAGTTGGATCTCTGCTACCGTTGTGGGGAACCTGGACACAGGGCTGGAGCGTGTCCCCATCGTCAGGATATCCGCATGCTCACCCCCGAGGGACGAGACGAACTCCTGCAAGATTTGTTGGCACTTGTAGATGTTGAGGAAGCGAAGGATCAAGTTGCAGAGGAGGTTAAGCTGGAAGTTGTAGAGGAGCAGGATTTTCCTATTCGCAGCGAGTGAATCGTACGCCCTCACTGCCTGTCCATAACCGCTTTGAAGTCTTGTCAGTTGAATCCCCGGAGAATGAATCCATTTCTGTGACTGCTCCCCTCTCTGACCCTTCGAAGTTGGCTAAAGACGTACCTGCTCTCCCCATCTCTCCTTCTACTCCACGTCCCAAAATTAAATCATGGGAGCGTAAACTACCATGCAAGTATATTGTGGCATCCACTCCCTCTGCACATTCCTTAAACCTAGCCATCGAACTGCAGACGACCGACACTGGACAGATACTCAGTGTCTCTGCGCTCCTGGACTCTGGTGCGACTGGTCTCTTCATCGATTCCCATCTGGTACAACAACATCGTCTAAATACTCGCTCACTCTCACGTCCGATACCTGTATATAACGTGGATGGATCCCCAAATGAAGCTGGTGCCATCCGAGAGGTTGCAGACCTGGTTCTCCGTTACAAAGATCATAGTGAGCGTGCCCTTTTTGCTGTCACTCAATTAGGAAAGCAAAAGGCGATTTTGGGATATCCATGGCTTCGAGACCATAACCCAGAGGTCGACTGGCGCACCGGGGAGGTTACCATGAGCCGATGTCCATCCCGCTGTCGGACGTGTTTCACAGAAGCCAGGCAAGAACATCGTGGACAGAAGGCGGCAATACAACAAACTCAGAAGTGTCGTGCTGGACCCCTGCCTATACCTGAAGTGGAATTGGAAGGGGTTCCTGATCTAATGCTGGACTCGGATGATGATGATGAGGACCCAGAGGAAGTGGAGGAGGGTGATCGGATCTTCTACACTGCGATTCACTCATCGCATGAGGTGTGTGCCACATCGAACATATCCCAACGCCTTGCCGAGGCCTTCCACAAAAACAATGCTGCTAAATCCTCTACTAACTCCTTACTCCCTCATCTCCATGAGTTTGAAGACGTGTTCTCCAAGGAGTCATTCGACTCTCTTCCTGCGCGTAAGCCATGGGATCACGCGATCGAACTCACCCCCGGCACAACCCCTTCATCCTGCAAGGTCTATCCTCTCTCTCCGGAGGAACAACGGCAGCTTGACCAGTTCATTGACAAGCACCTGGCCTCTGGACGTATTCGACCATCGAAGTCACCCATGGCCTCTCCCTTTTTCTTTGTCAAGAAGAAGGATGGCTCACTTCGACCGGTTCAAGACTACAGAAGACTCAACAACATCATGGTCAAAAATCGCTACCCACTACCCCTCATCTCTGAACTCGTAAACCAGCTCCGTGGAGCCCGATACTTCACCAAGCTCGATGTCCGTTGGGGCTATAATAATGTGAGGATAAAGGAGGGAGATGAGTGGAAGGCAGCCTTTCGTACCAACCGTGGTCTTTTTGAACCGCTTGTCATGTTCTTTGGCCTTACTAATAGCCCTGCCACCTTTCAGACCATGATGAACGACATCTTCCATGACCTCATCCTCGAAGGCATTGTCTGCATCTATCTTGACGACATCCTCATCTTCACTCGCACGGTTGAAGAGCACCATCGCATCACGCGCCTCATCCTAGAGCGACTTCGACGGTACAAACTCTACCTTCGTCAGGACAAATGCGAGTTCGAAAGGACCAAGATCGAGTACCTCGGCCTGATTATCTTGGAGGGTCAAGTGGAGATGGATCCTATCAAGGTAAACGGGGTCACAGCTTGGCCGACGCCCACAAACAAGAAGGAGGTGCAGTCTTTCCTGGGCTTCATCAATTTTTATCGGCGTTTTATCAAGGATTTCTCACATCATGCACGATTGCTGTTCGACTTGACAGGAAAGGAGGCATGGAGGTGGGATAATGCACAACAGGAGGTGTTTGAAAAGCTTAAGGAGATGGTCACTTCCGCTCCGATCCTTACCTTTGCTGATGATTCGCATCCTTTTCGTGTAGAAGCTGACAGTTCTGACTTTGCGACGGGCGCTGTGTTGTCTCAGCAGTCTCTGGAGGACCAGAAGTGGCATCCTGTGGCGTTCTACTCCAAAAGCCTTAGTGCTGTAGAGAGAAACTACGAGATCCATGACAAGGAGATGTTGGCGATAATGCATGCGCTTGAGGAGTGGCGACACTTCCTCGAGGGTGCCCAACACAAGGTGGAAATTTGGACGGATCACAAGAACCTCGAGTACTTCATGACGGCCAAGAAATTGAACCGTCGTCAAGCTCGTTGGTCCCTGTATCTATCTAGATTCGACTTCTCCTTGCACCACAGTCAGGGTCACAGCATGGGGAAGACCAATGCCCTATCCTGACATGCAGACCATGGGGATGGCAGCGGTGACAACCAAAACATTGTGCTGTTGCAGCCAGACCTGTTCACCATTCGGGCACTGGAAGGCATCGCACCCCAGGGCGAGGAGCGGGACATTCTACGTGACATTTGTCATGCAAACCGTAGCGGTTTACATGAGGATGTTGTCGCCCGAGCTGTTAAAGAACTGAGGAAGGGATCGACCCTTTCCTTACGTGCGGCAGAGTGGGCTGAAAAGGAGGACTTGTTGTATTTCAGGGATCACATCTATGTTCCCAATGACCCAGACCTTCACCGGTGCATCATATCCCAACACCATGACTCACAGATTGCTGGCCACCCCGGACGCTGGAAGACCTTGGAGCTCACCTCACAGAACTATTGGTGGCCACAAATGTCACAGCTCATTGGTCAGTATTGTCGCACTTGTGACCTTTGCTTACGCACCAAGGTCCCTCGTTGCAAGCCTATTGGTGAGCTACACCCTCTTCCTGTTCCAGAGAGTCATTGGGATGTCGTCAGCGTCGACTTTGTGGTGGAATTGCCAGAGTCAAACGGGTTTGTTTTGGTCAGCTTCTTGACCAGAAAGCCTTTTGTGACAGAGTCTGTATGCTTGGGGTGGATGCTGTACTGGTGGGGAAATGTGTTCTGGCCAGCTTTCTGTCAGATAGGAAATTTGTGTGCACATCTGCCAATTATAGGTGGCAGACATCGAGTGCCACTCTTGGCTACCACAGCCACTTTACATGTCAGGTGGCTTGGGCCTACCATGGACACTGTGTCCACAATCCTGGGATGGACTGCAAGTTGTGCTTCCTTCACAACCATCTTCTTGACAATCTGAACAGCAAATGATGTCAAAGCTGCACAAATTGGTTGGATTTCCAAGTATGGGGTGTCTGTAGAATACATGAGACTGTCTTCTGCTGAGCCAGCTGAGATACACCCATCAGGGTTCCGAAACCAGGTGTCAATTATCATTGCAGGCATGTGCTGAGTATTCCCCTGCAAAAAGCACTGAACCATTCCTGCATGTTGCTTGCTACAGTGCACCTTATCTCCATCCTCATTTTTCAACTGGAATACCTCATAGAGAAATTCTCTGAGCCCCCTTCAATAGCTGTGAAGACAACCTCTAATTTTTTGGGATTAGTTTTCCATGCACTATAAGGCTTCCACTTCTTGACACTTGTTGAGGCCTGTGGGTAGCCTGGGAGATGTGGCAGTTCATTTTCCTTGTTATCACTCTGTTTACGCTTTTGTGCTAGGTTGGATGGGGTCTGGTACAATAGAGATCTTTGAGAAGGGATGAGAGGTGTGTTGAATACAGTGATGAAACACTTACTACATAATCCAAAAGACTTATTACAATACCTGATATTAAGACCCAATTTTGTTTACTTCATATCTCACTTCGTATTATAGTTATTACTTAGATTTTTGGACCCAGGCATAGAGGGTGACACAGACGCGACATAGTGGACACCTACTTTCATGCCTCGTGGTTTCCTGGCACAACAGGAACAAACAAAAGCAGAATCCTACTATGTCTGGGAAACTAGACACAAGATTGAATTGGAATAAGTGCAAAACACATTACTATTATTAAATGGAGTACTTTACACTCCCCCACCTATTCCAGTTGGATTCTGGTTCATCTGGCCAGAATTTGCAGAATTTCTGGAATCTGGTGGAAATTTTTTTGTATGTAGTTTTCCCTATGCAGCACAATTCCAGTCGGAATAAGGATCCAATTTATGGCCAGAATCCCTGGAATCTGACCGGACTCATCACAACCGGAATAACAGGAATAACCAGACTAACCAGAATAACTGGAATGCACATGCTTTCCCAAATAAAACTTCGACACACATCAATAATCGAACTCTCAACCTTGGGTCTGCATACATAACAGCACACTTAACCACTGAGCTACCAAAGAATTATTTTTTGGTATACATTTAATACTTTTATTACCCAACCAAGGTAAGTAGTTAATCACAGCCATTAATGGAATAATTGATAAGTATGCATACACATGACATGTGACACGTGACTGCCAGCTCACAACCACTACCACCACTGTCGCCAACGCCACCTCCTCCTCCTCTCCACTCTACCACCACCACTACATGTGCACCACCATTCCCACACCCAATGCCACCATCACCACCACCTTCAAACGAGCCAACTGGATGGAACGCGGGCCCAAATGATGCAGATCACATCGTTTGGGCCCTATGTAAGTTTTTTTTATTTGCTTTTTGTTTTTATAAACTAACTAATTGTAATTTATTGCTTTTTAGGTTGTATACTACTGGGGATGACCTGCCACGACAAAAAATGCACAACCCACACCCACGCCCACCCGATCCCCTCCTCCCCATTCAAATGGGATGTGAGGCTGTTGACATAGGCTAGGAGGGTGCAGAGGAATGCCAGGAGACCCCAGAAGGGGGGTACCTGCCTAGTAAGCACCCACCCACCTCTGCACTTGTGCCACATTGCACTGACACGCCCAAACCCCCCCCCCCAAAAAAAAAAGAAAAAAACAGAAATCCAAACAGGGGACAACAGCAACAAATGACAACAAGCCACCCACCCCCAGCCTCACAAGCAACTGCTTGTGGGGTGGATCGTGGGTGGAATGATGCCCAGGTGCAGGGACAGGAGATGACAATGACACACCATCCACCCCCAGCCTCACGAGCAACTGCTCGTGGGGTGGATCGCGGGTGGAACAACAACAACAACAAGCCACCCACCCCCAGCCTCACGAGCAACTGCTCGTGGGGTGGAATGTGGGTGGAATGACAGACAACAGTGGGGTTGCATCCCCTCCCCCTCCCCCGCACTTCATGTGGGGAGGGATTTTTTTTGTATTTTTAATTATTTCTTAGTATTGTGCCCCCCCTCCCCTGTTTTGCATGGGGGAGGGATTTTTTTCTTCATGTTTTTACCTCCCCCCTCGCATTCGGCATGAGAGGTTAGCTTTTTATGTATATAAATAAAACTCCCTCTCGCATCTTGTGAGAGGGAGGATTTTTTGTGTATGTATATACTTACAATTATCCCCACTCCCTTGCATTCAATGTGAGGGATGTGGTTAATTAAAAAAATTTGATCTTAACTACTTTGAAAAAATTAGAGTGTCATGAATAAACATTATATTACTATCTAATAATTCTCCTGTGGCTCAAGTGGTTAAGCACACATGTTTGGTTTGTCATGTGATCACTCTAATCAAGATGTCTTGAGTTCAATCCTTACTCTGCACAAATATATTTTGTAGGCACTTTGACAACTTAAGACTTGAAATTTGACTATGCATCAGGGTATATACTCTAAGTTGAGGCTCTGGAGTAACCAGAATCTGGTTGGAATAACCGGAATAACTGGACTCTGACTGGAATAACTGGACTCCAATCAGAATAACTGGACTCTGACCAGAATAACTGGACTCCGACTGGAATAATTGGACTCCAACCAGAATAACTGGACTCCAACTGGAATAGGTGGGGGAGGGTAAATTACTGCATAGGCCTGGAGATATTTGAGCACAAAATGGGAGAGAAAAGTATAAGTTACATACCTAACACATCGGGGCAGATTGAAACAAAGTGTATCATCAACTAGCGGCAGGTGGTTGTAGCCTTGGATGCCAAGTAAACAGGAAGTGTAAAAAAGATGAGAATTGAGTGTTGAATTGGAACTCATATCAGATATATGAGGTGGAAGATTTGTGTTCTGGTGCTCAACACTCAACGGTGTGAGGGGTTTGAACATACTGTAATCACCCAGTAACAATACCATACAATTATCACAAGAAAAACAGAACCTGCCAGTTGCCAAAGGGTCTTGGTAACATCTTGTAGTAGACACAGGTCCCAAGCTCAATGCATGTTGGGCAAACTGTTACAGCATCACAACAAGCAGGACTTCATACTTGCATGAACTTGAGGTAGATGTAGGTCCCAAACTCAATGCATATCAGTGTGAGGCTTGTATATCCTGGAAATGGCAGAACTACCGTGGTGGTGCTCAACACTCGAGGAGTTTGAACATACTGTAATTGCCAAGGGTAAGAATTATCACAAGAAAAACAAAACCTGCCTGTTGCCAAAGGGTCTCGATAACACCTTGCAGATGCAGGTCCCAAGCTCAATGCATGAGATTTGCAAACTGTTACAGTGTCAGACTTCATCATGGTTGCAAGGACTTGAGGTGGAAGAATTGTGTTCTGGTGCTCAATGCTCAATGGTGTGAGGGGTTTCAGTGTGCTGTAAGCGCAGGGACTTGGGACAAGAATATGACACAATCATCATCAGAAAAACAAGAGTTGCCTGGCACTAAAGGGGATGGATAACAGCTTGTAGATGTCAGTACCAAACTCAACACAGATCAGTGTGAGGCTTGCATATTAGGAAGAACTCTACTTGTGGTGCTCAACACTCAAGGGTGTGAGGGTTTGAGCTTGCTGTAACCGCCAGGGCTTGGGGGTGGAAGGACTACACTTGGCAAAACTTCAAATGGAAGCACCATGGTGATGGTGCTCAATGCTCAATGGCACAAGAGGGGTTTGAATGTACTGTAACCACTGGAACATGAGTATAAGAATGCGACACAAATATTAGAAGAAAACATGACTTGCCTGCCACAGAAGTCTCAATAACAGCAGGTCCCAAACTCAATGTGTATAGCATGATATTTAACAACTGTTGCAGCCTCACAGTAACTGGGACTTCATTGGTTGCATACTTGTAAAAACTTGAGATGGCAGAACTACTGTGACTGTCTACTTGTGGTGCTCAATGCTCAATGGCGTGAGGGGTTTGAGCATACTGAAATCACCAAGGGTGAGAATACCACAAAATTATCACAAGAAACACAAAACCTGCCTGTTGCCAAAGGCACCTTGTAGATGCAGGTCCCAAGCTCAATGCATGTCTGTGTGAGATTTGCAAACTATTACAGTGTCACAACAAGCAGGACTTCATCATGGTGGCAAGAACTTGAGGTGGAAGAATTGTGCTCTGGTGCTCAACGCTCAACAGGATGAGGGGTTTGAAGGAGTTGTGACAGCCATTGCCAGATTGTTGAACACCGAGGGAGGGATGATCAATGATCAATGATGAGCAATGTCAATGAGCATATCTGATGTCTAACTGGCCCTAAAGACTTGGGGCAAATTTGTATAGTTTCATCCACAACTCCTTCAAAGTTCAAACCCCTCACGCTGTTGAGCATTGAGCACCGCAAGGAGAACATCACAGTAGTTCTGCCAGTTCCAGTATATGCAAGCCTCACACTGATATGTGTTGAGTTTGGGACCTACATCTACAACATGTTATCCATCCCCTTTGGCACCAGGCAACTCTTCATTCTTGTGATAATTATGTGGTATTCTTGCCCTCAGCAGTTCCAGTACATTCAAACCCCTCACGCCATTGAGTGTTGAGCACCAGAACACAATTCTTCCATGTCAAGTTCTTGCAACCATGATGAAGTCCTGCTTGTCATGATGCTGTAACAGTTTGCAAATGTCACGTGGACATGCATTGAGCTTGGGACCTGCATCTACAAGGTGTTATCAAGACCCTTTGGCAACAGGCAGGTTTTGTTTTTCTTGTGATAATTCTTATCCTTGGCAATTACAGTACATTCAAACCCCTCGAGCATTGAGCACTGCAAGGAGAATGCCATGGTAGTTCTGCCATTTCCAGGATATACAAGCCTCACACTGATATGCATTGAGTTTGGGACCTACATCTACCTCAAGTTCATGCAAGTATGAAGTCCTGCTTGTTGTGATACTGTAACAGTTTGCCCAACTCATGTGAACATGCATTGAGCTTGGGACCTGTGTCTACTACAAGATGTTACCAAGACCCTTTGGCAACTGGCAGGTTCTGTTTTTCTTGTGATAATTGTGTGGTATTGTTACTGGGCGATTACAGTATGTTCAAACCCCTCATGCTGTTGAGTGTTGAGCACCAGAACACAAATCTTCCACCTCATATATCTGATATGAGTTCCAATTCAACACTCAGTTCTTGTCTTTTTTCCACTTCCCATTTACTCGGCATCCAAGGCTATGACAACCTGCTGCTAGTCGATGATACACTTTGTTCCAAGCTGTTATGCATCCCCTTTGGTGCCAAACAACTCTTGTTTTTCTCACAATGATTGTGTCATATTCTTGTCCCAAGTCCCTGTGCTTACAGCACACTGAAACCCCTCACACCATTGAGCATTGAGCACCAGAACACAAATCTTCCACCTCAAGTCCTTGCAACCATGATGAAGTCTGACACCATAACAGTTTGCAAATCTCACACAGACATGCATTGAGCTTGGGACCTGCATCTACTACAAGGTGTTATTGAGACCCTTTGGTGACAGGCAGGTCTTGTTTTTTTTGTGATCTTCATGTGATGGCATTTTAGGTTCTTCCAAGTTTGTGCCCATAGAAGTCATCCTCACACTCATATACATTCAGTTTGGGACCTTCATCTACAAGCTGTTATCCATCCCCTTTGGTGCCAGGCAACCCTAAGTCCAGGCAGTTACAACACGCTGCAACCCTCATGCCATTGAGCATTGAGCACGGCAAGTTGCACATCATGCATACAACTGATGAAGTCCTGGTTACTGTGAGGCTGCAACAGTTGTTAATCATCACACCGATATGTGTTGAGTTTGGGACTGACATCTACATGCTGTTATCCATCCCCTTCGGTGCCAGGCAACTCGTGACTAGCTTTCCAGAGGCCATCCTTGACACTTGCTCTTTTCTACTCTGCGATGACACTAATTTACTTTGTTGAATTTGCCTCTGGTTGTTAGTGGATGATATCTGCTGGGGGAGAAAACTGTGTTTACAATATGCTCAGTGTGACACATCAAACTTCACACTCTGAACATCATGAAGATTGTTGGGACTGTGCCCCCAGGCTGTTATCAATGTGTCAAAACTTTGTTCATATGTTCATTCCACACAACACTACTTCCCTCAATTCCCAGGATCCTTGAAGATATTATTTTTGGTTCAACAACAAGTATGTGTTGCTTGGAAGACCTGATAAGCAAAAGATAATGTGTTCAATATATTTGTCATCCAGCACGCATATGCATCATAAGATATACCACATAAGTACATGGAACAAAGCAAACCTCAGGTGGCTGTAGAACCTTCCACCAATGCACAAACCTCAGCCAGTCCAAAACCATTGGCAACACAGCCCTAATTGAGATCCAAGTGCGGTACATTGGACAGGTGGTGCTCTTGCCCTCCCATCTGCATGTGGTAAGCCATTCACTATACATGTGCAATCAAAAAGATGGCCACATGTGAGGCTGAAAGGTATTATTTAATAGTGCTTATAGCACTACAAGCAAGTCCTGGGTGCTTATGCAATAGGATTATTCATGGTTTCCATGCAAATTGCACACCACAGAAAAGTACACAACTGTGTCATGAGCTGAATGATATGGCTTAGTGTCAAGGTATGGTGGAGGTAGAATAACACCTACAAGAATTGACTGGTCTATTTCATGCTTGGCCTACAGGGTTCCTGATATTTCAAGGTAAACAGGTAGAATTGGAGTGACAAACTTCTTGAAGCTGCTGGAGGGTTGGCTCCTGCAAATTCTGAAGGCAGTGTCGCTCCACTTCAAGAGAAACACAAGTCTACTGACTGTTGGCCTATTGGTAAATGTAGTATGGGTTACTAAGACTTGCCTCCAGCCCCTGGGCTACACTGAGATCAAGTGACACCTTCTCCATCTCAATGTTGTGTAGCTTCTTGGTTTGTTCACTGACTTCCTAAACAAGTTCAAGTTATTGTTGACAGAGATCGAATGGGTTAGTTAAACATTCCTACCTGTTTGTGCTGCCTTTTGGTTTGTGCTAGGCAATGGTGCAACCCAGATACCTGTTCATTCAGTTGTTTGTGTTCCTTTTTTGGGAAATTAACATAAGAAGGAGGAGAGGATGAGGAATATTGATCTGATGGCACACCTTGCATTCTGCCTGGAGCAACTCATTTGTGGCCATTAGCTCAGCAGTCAAGATGCCATGCTCCTAAGATGAATTAGTTGCAGCCACAGTACCAGGAAGCTAAGACATACTGTAGTTCTTCTAGGTTCATTTGATTTTTCTGCCTCAGCCTCAGCACTAGTGCTGCCTTGACAGTTTGGGTCATCTAATACAGTCAACAGTGCAGAATGGCAAGTTTTTTGGGGTGGATCTTCTCCATGCGGCATTATGCCAATTTCATCTGCAAGCTCACACTCCCACTCCCGCTTCTTGCTGAAGGCTTCATATATCTGTGCTCATGGTAAGATACTAATGGGGAGGGTAGTAGGCCACTGCGGGGTTGATCCTTGATTCATTAGGGGGAGAATTTAAGAGCAGTCCAAGTGCAGTCCAGGTTTACAAAGAGGTTAATTAAAAAGGTCTTTGGTGCCCATCTGTCAAGAACCATTCCTTGCCCAATCAGAACCCACATCCATCCAATCCTTTTCTGTATGTCAAACCTGACATTTGTTCTACTCCTCCTGATTTTGTTCCTGGCCACCTTGCACTGCCCATACTGCTGTGCACCAGGCCGCCTTGTACAGCATCCATGGCTGCCTTCCCAAGGCTGCCATCTCTATTGCATATTCGACTATGGATTCCTGTGCGGCTCCCACTAGGTAATTTATCTATGCAGTCAAGACACTGCCACAGTTCCCATTTCTGTCCTGCTTTATTCTGGACTCTAGTATTTAAGCTTAGCTAGTTTCACCTTGTATTCCTCAGTTCATATATCAACATAGACTCGACTTTAATCTGCCAATCTAAACTCCTTCTACTCCAACCTCAGTTCTCTAAGAGTCTGAACTCCATTCAACTGTCTCCCTCTGAAGTTCTAACCTCACCTGAACTTAATTTAAGTCCCCCCATACTCCTCCCCACATTTACCCACATTTTTCTGTTCCTACCTCCAAACCCTCGACTTGAAATTAGGACACCAGATGAGGTGAAGGGTGCAGCTTCTTACAAGCTGAAGCCAAGTCCTTTCCATTTCCCCTCCCACAGAATCTGCATCTACCTGACAAAACTCCTGCTATTATCACCCACAGTGTCTGATCAGATTCCAAAGCATCCTCTAGGATCAGTTCTTACCAGTATATACGAACTTACACTTCACTCATCTCTTCTCCTCCTATGACCCCAACCAAAACTCACCAGCACACAACCAGGAATTCCCAATGCGCTGGTACTATCCCAGGGATCTTTGCAATCCAGCAATCCTTAGCAATCCAGCCTTTCTGACCCTCGTCCCACCACTACTTTTGGAGTGTCTTCCAGACCCTCAAACATATTCCAACAAATCAGCTCAGGAGCCCCCTCAATCAGTGCCAATCTCATGTCCACCCATGCCCCGCACCCTTCTGCTAACCTGGAAGATTTTCAATCAAGAACTCCCCTTGAGTACATAGGGGGCATCAACCAGCCTGAACCCTTTGGGTTGGAAAATCCTGGTCTAGAGGACGGTCCCCCTGGTGGACCCAATGACCCTAGTGGTCCTGACGGCCCTGGGGGTGACCCCATTCCTAATGATCCTGAGGATCAACCTCCCGTGGGGGAAAACCCTGACCCAGGGGATAGGTTCATAGATGCTCTTTATAACCTCTCAGAGAGTATCCACACTCTTCGACAAAACAAGGCACCCAAGACCAAGAAAATCAAAGTTTGTGACCCCAATAGTTTTGATGGCTCCAACCCAAAGAAACTTAGAGACTTTCTAGTCTCGTGTAATCTTCATTTCCACGACCGCCCACACATATTTTTCTCTGATGAGAAAAAGATCATATTCATCCTTTCTTATCTTAAAGGATCAGCTCTCAGTTGGTTTGAGCCTGGTCTTAATGACCCAACAGATTCTGCCCACTGGATGTGGGACTATGAGGCTTTCCTCACTGAGCTGGAAAGTAACTTCGGTCCGCACAACCTGGTTGGAGACGCAGAAAAAGCTCTCTCTGACTTAGCAATGAAGAAAGGTGGTCATATCATGAAATATAACATTGACTTCTGGGAATTAGCTTCTAGGGTCAACTGGAATGAAGCAGCCCTTCATGACTGCTATTTCCATGGTCTTCTGCTCTGGCTTGGCATAGAAGTTCTCTGGGGTGGTAAACCCAATACTCTTGCAGAGCTGCACTTGAAGGCGCAGGTCAGTGATGACATTTACTGGATGCAAGAAGATGAATCCTGTCTCAAAACAAAGAATTCCAGTAACATCACTAACTCTAGTTCAAAGGAATCTTCCAAAAGTCCTTCCCCATCAACAAACCAGCAGTCTTCCGCAACAAAGAGCACTCCCCAGGACAAGCCCAAGTTGTCCATCTCCAATAAGTTGGGGAAGAATGGCAAGCTTACTGGGGAGGAATGAGAACATCACATGAGGGAAAGACTTTGCCTCTACTGCGGTGAGGAAGGGCACGTAGCAGGAAACTGCCCGAAATCTAAAGCTGCAAAAGCCCACACATCCATTGTCATTCCTGACACTACAGAATCAGAAAAATAGTCCGCAACCCTCAGGATACAGCCATTGGGGCTGGGGGTTGCATTGTCCTTACCCACCCTGACTCCCTAACCATTCTCTTAAGCTTTTCCTGACTCTTCCACTCCCTTATCGACTCTGGCTCCTCCCACTGCTTCCTCAACTCCTCTTTTGTGTTGAATAACCAACTCAGCATGGAATCCATTAACCTGATTGGTCTACAACTCTTTGATGGATCTTGCAACTCCACCATAACTCAGGTTGTTAAACTCCGGGTCACCTTTCCTGCCAGTGAAGTGTTCAATTTGTCATTTTATGTAACCTTGCTTACTCTTCCTGTTCCACCATACTTGGTCATAACTGGCTGAAGCAATACAATCCATTGATTGACTAGTCTTCAAGCCAACTTGCTTTCCACTCTGCAGATCATAGAGGTCCAGCACCCCTGACGTCACCTTTGTCCCTGAACCTTCCGGTAGAAATCCTTGACTCCTCCACATTTTCTGAACCCCCCATTCCTCCTAAGTTTACACCTCCCGACATCTCTTTCATCAACACTGCTGCTTATGCACATCCAATGTCACAGATCCAATGTCAAGGATCTGATGTCAAGGACATGCTGTGGTGCAGCATGTCGATTGTGAGAGTCTGACATCACAGACCTCATGTCCAGTGGATGTGATATCACAGCATGTGTGGGAGTGGGTTCGGGTGCATGGAGTCACCATGCATCAAGGGTGCCTTCCACAGGAAGGGGATTGAATGCATGCAATCAGCATGCATCATGCGTGTGTCTGATGTCAAGGACATGCCCTAGGCATGAATCAGGTAGTGCCTCCTGTCTGGAGGGGATCGTCAGGTTGGTCAGGTTGGTTGGGTTCCATGAGTTACAAGGAAAATTGTAACATTACCCCCCCCGCTATGGTCGAAAGTTCCACACTTCAACCTAAATCTTCATCTCTCCTCCATGGTCTGATCAGGTGTGGTCTGGATATGTAGGTGGTTCAGGGTCGAGGAGTGCAATGGAGGAATAATTCATGTCCAAACTTGGACCATGATCGGGTTCTTCTAGTTTGTGCTGCCCTGGGCAGTGGTGTCAAAGAGTTGGTGGTGTCATAGGAAGGGGAGGGGTCTGTAGGTTTGTGCAGTGTCAAGGGAAATTGTCATAGTTTTACATCTTCTGTGGATGATCGGTAGTTTATCATCTCTGCAGACAGTCGCTAGTTTAATGTCTTTGGAGATGATCGGTAGTTTAACATCCTTGCAGACGATCGGTAGTTTAGTGTCTTTGTGGACGATCGCTTTGTACCTAGTGGTGCTCAGTTGTCTGGGGTGTCAATGTGTGTGGGTGTTGGTTGGAATGCAGCAGTGTTCCCAGTTCTCTATGTCATCCAAATAAGAGCTGCCTTGCCAGCTCAAATCCACTTTCTTCATTGTAGTGGGTGTTCCACTGCAGGTCTTTCCACAGTGGTGGGTTGATTCCCACCAGTGGTCTTCTGGTTGGGGTTAGGTGGGGTCAGGCCATAATGGTCAAGGTAGAATTCCTCGGGGAAGCAGTCAGCATCATCCAACTCTCCCTCGAAGCACCATTCCTCAAATTGTGCCTTTACCCAGGCCTATATCCATCTTCGTGCTCCTCCATGCATAGAGGCAGCACTTTGGGCAGGTCAAGGATACTCTTCTTACCCAGTCGTCTCTTGTTATCCAGAATATGATTCCATGGGGGCATTCTCAAGAGGGTTGCCCCGGCAGTCTGTTTGTTCTTGGTGACTGGTCAATGACTTGTTGTCCAGTCACCATGTTCTTTTTTGTATTTATCAATGGAGGGGGTTCGGGTGATCATGAAGGGCATCAATGTTCGATGGGTCTCGGGTTGATTGTTGTCTGGCGGGTATCAGGGGTGTCATTGTGTTGTGTTCAGGAAAGGGGGTTTTGGGTTCTCGTTAGAGGTAGTACCTCTTCTTATATGCTGTCAGGATCTCGGGGGCATTCTTCAGGTTTGATTCGGGTTCCCATGTGTTTTTGGATGTTTGGTAGTCAACCCATTTCATGAGGTAATGGTGTGTCTTGCCATGCTTCTTGTGTGCGATGATCGCTTCCACTTCGTATTCATTTTCTCCTTCCATGAGGTCAGGTGGTGGAGTCAGGAAGTTCCATCCATGAGTGTCATTCTCATGGTATCGTGTGAGTAAAGCTGCATGGAATACCAGGTGGATCTTCCATCTCAGCAGCAGTTTCAATCGGTAAGTCATTCTCGATATGGCATCTTCAATCAAGAAGGGCCCTTCTTGTTTTGATGCCAGTTTTCTTGTTGGGTAGGCAATCTTCAGGTTCTTGGAGTCAAGCCATACTTGTTCTCCAACCTTGAATGGTTCATATCACCCTTTTGTTCAGGCAGCCATAGCCTGTCTGGCTAGTTTGTGTGCAGCAAGAGCTTCCCTTCTCACAGAGAGAAGTTCTTGGATCCTCTGTTCAGCAGCCAGCACATTCATCTTTTTGTAGGGGGTGGGGATAGTGCGTGGTTGATATCCCATCATCAAGTAAAACGGTTGATGTTTTACTGCAGAGTGCATCTTCTGGTTATGCACAAATTCTGCCATTGGGAGATAACACTCCCAATCTTTGGGTTTGTTTGAACAGAACATGTGGAGGTAAACCTCTAGCTCTTGGTTTACTCGCTCCATTTCTCCATAGGTCTGAGGGTGATAGATGGTGCTCATGGATAGCTCAATTCCGAGCAGTTGTCCGAGTTCTCAGAAGAGTTTGTATGCAAATCAAGGGTCTCTGTCAGAGATGATTCTTCCTTGGACTCCAAATCTTGTGTACATGTGGCGCAGGTAAAGGTCTGCAGTGCCAAGTGCATCGATCATCTTCATGCAAGGGATAAAAATTACCCCTTTCATAAGACCATGGTCTACCATGACCATGATTGAGTCAAATCCATTTATTATGGGCAGATCCATAATAAAATCTGTCGTCACCAGCTCAAATGGTCTGCTGGCATCAGATGATATTGGTGTCAGTGGTGGGGTTGTCGGGTGCATGTTGATCTTCATTTGCTGGCATTTCGCACAGCCTTCAACATACTTCTTTATGAAGTTGGCCATTCCTGGCCACCAGTAGTCTCGTCGGATCAGTTCAATTGTTTGCCATTGTCCAGGGTGCCCTGTCATGATGCTGTCATGATATTTCCATATGATCGCTTGGCAGAGGGTTTCATCCTGTGGCACATAGCATCTGTCTTTGAAAAAGAGCAGGCCATCTTTGAATTTCCAGTCCTCCAATGCCAACTTGATTGGGGGAGTTCCATTGTTTTTCAGGGCTCGTAAAGCATCATTTATGAGGTTGTTCTTTATTATTTCTGAGACCAGGGCTCCCTGGAGCTCAGCATCAATTGTTTTCATGAATAGTTTGTCTGCAAGGATGGTCTTGTCCTCATTGTCAGTGTCTTCTTCAGCTATGTGATCTGCTCTCCTCAACAGGGCATCAGATTGTACCATCTGTGATCCTGGTACATGTTGTAGCTTCAGATTGAATTGTGACAGGTAGATGCTCCATCTAGCCTGTCATTGGTTCAGTTTCTGTGCCTGATGGAAGTACATCAGGTTCTTGTGATCAGACAGTACTGTCACAGGGAACGGCATCCCCTGTAGGTAGTGTCTCCATGTTTCCAGCACTCAGATCACTCCCAGTAGTTCCCTGTCATATATCTCGTAATTTCTTTCTGCTTTGTTGAAAGAATGTGAGATGTAGCCACATGGGTGCCAGTCTCCATTGGTGTCCTGTTGTCTGAGTACTGCACCTGTTGCAAATTTCAAGGTGTCAGATTCCACCACAAATGGTTTCATTGCATCTGGCATCAGCAGTACTGGGGCTTGGTTGAACTTCCTTTTTAGCGCATCAAACAACTGCTGGCAGTCATTCGTCCATTCAAATTTTTTGTCCTTCTTCATTAAATTGTTCAGCAGTCTGGCCAGATCTGCGAAGTGTCTGATAAATCTCTGATAGAAGTTTCCAAATCCTAGGAAGGATCTTACATCCTTCACCATCTTTGGCATGGGCCAGTCCTTGATCCCAGCCAGTTTTGTGTTGTCCATTGCAAGCTCATTGGGCCTGATGATCATGCCCAAGAAGTTGACTTCTTGCACATTTCTCTATTTTCAGGTAGAGATCACATTGTCATAGTCATTCGAGGACCCTTTCGGTCCTTATCCAGTGTTCTTCTTCTGTCTTCAAGAAGATCAGGATGTCGTCCATATAAATGACAAGCCATCCTTCATCTAGCATGTCTCAGAAGAGATCATTCATCATGGCCTGGAATGTCACCAGTGAGTTGCACAGCCCAAAGAACATCACCATTGGCTCAAATAGCCCTTGGTTAGTCTTGAATGCTGCCTTCCACTCGTCTCCTTTCTTTATCTGTATGTTATGATATCCCCATCGAATATCAAGTTTTGTGAAAAATCTTGCTCCTTTCAGCTTGTCCAAGGGGTCTCCAATCAGTGGTAGGGGGTATTTGTTCTGGATCATCCCTTTGTTCAAATAGCAATAGTCTTGGCAAGGTCGCAGAGCATCAGAGTCCTTCTTTGACATGAAGAACAGGGTTTTGACAGTTGGATGTATCCTTTTTCCAGGTTTTTGTCTAGAAACTCATTGAGCTTCTCTTGTTCTTTTGGTGTCAGAGGGTAGACTTTGCAATCCTTCAGTACAAAGCCTTCCTTCAAGTTGATCGCATGATCCCATGGTCTTGATTCCAGGAATCGTTCAGATGCAGCTTTCTCAAATACTTGTCTGTATTTCTGGTATTCCAGTGGCAGTAGGTTGTCCAGGGTCTGTTTGCTGGCCTCTCTTCCCTCATCTTGTTCATGTGCAAGTCACTGGGAAATGGATGTCTTTGCTCTGATCCATGTGCTCTTTGAGAATGTGTATCGTGAGGAGTCCTTGGCCCTTGTAATCCTGGCGATTGTGTTCATTTTCTGTATGTATGTATGGGTTGGTCCTCAGTGTTCCTTGGTCAGGGGTGGTTCTTCTGGTGGTTCAAATATGCCAATGACCGGTTCTCCTCGTACATATGCAGTCAGGAGGTCTGTCGCATCTTGTTTGTGGGTTCCTCCCATTGCTTGTATTTTCATGCTGGTGTCTGCCAGTAGTTCCTCATCAGGTACTTCTTTGACCTTCACCCAAGGGGGAGTCTCCCTGGGCATAGGTACTTCAGCATTGATGGTACCATGATCTGGGGTCCTATAATTGTGGGTCGGGGTAGTCCCTTGTGAAGGGTTGTTTATCCTGTTTCATAGTGTCATTTTCATGTTTCTTTTGCTGGTGCTTCCCTCCCCTGTGGAGATTAGCAGTTCTTTCATCTTTTGCACAATTTGTCATGTCCTGTCACAATCATCATTTTTGCCCTTTTCCAGTTGTTTCTTCTTCTGGTTCTCTCAGGTCTTGGCAATGGCACATCTCGCTGCTTTGAGATTTCCTTCTTCTTTAGGAGTGTTCTTAGTCTTGGTCCTTGTGACAGCTTTCTGGACCGAATTCAGCTCCTTTGCTTTCTTCTCAGAAAGCCTTTTCTTTGTTCTTGCCACGGCCAGTCAGGCTCAGGTGATGTTCCCTTCTTTTTCTTCGGAGAGCCTCTGTCTTGTTTTTGCCACAGCCAATCTGGCTCAGGCAAGGCTTCTCTCTTTCTCTTCAGAGAGCCTCTGTCTTGTCTTGGCCACAATGTGTTGGATTCGTGCCATCCTGTCATTGGGTGCCTCCCTTTCAGTGTCGACCCTGGGGAGTTTTAGGGTGTTCTGGAGGGCCTGTTCAGCTCTTCTCGTCTTCTCCACAATGCATTGGATTTGAGCCTGTTGTTCTTCATCTCGGAACTCAAGAGTTCCTTTCTTCCAGTTGATGATCGGGTTTACCTCCCGCAGCCATGACAGACCCAGCATTACCAATTATTTGCCTAGTCCAGTGACTAGGTATTCCATTGGGTAGTTTCTTCCATTGATATGGAGCCTCCCCTTCATGTATCTTGTGATTGTTCCCTGTTTATTTGGGGTTCCATCCATGTTTGTGGCCCAGATGGTATGGCCTAAGGGATATGTCTTGATCCCTTCTTGTTCAATGAAGTTCAAGTCGGTAAAGACTCCTCCTGCTCCAGAGTCGAGGAGCACTTTCATTGCAACATCTTTCCCATTGTCTGACTCAGCTACCCGAATAGACAGGTGCATAGATTGTCTATTCATGGTAGCTAAGGGTACAGATCCTATAGAGACTTCAGTGGTGACTGGCATCATATCAGGCTGCTGTTCTAAAAACCCAATTCCTCCATGAGGTTGAGGGCTTGTTCTTTCTCTTCTTCATCTAGTTCATCCAGCATTGTGCAGATCTTCTGATAGGTGTCCACCCCAGTCTTCTTCTGGGTGAAGCGGTTTCAGTAGGGAGAGGGTGCTGATCCCATCTGGGTGGGGCTCTTCCCATCCCTGTGGTCGGATGATCAGTGTCCTGGTTGGTGACAGATGAAACATAATCCCTTTCAGAGGTGTTCCATGAGTTCTTGGTTTGTCAGTCGGTTGATGTCAAGAGAGGGCTGTCCTTTCTTTGTCATTTCTTTTGTCATCTGGTTTTGCCTGGTCTTCCCCAGGATTGCTATGGCCCATTTCCATTGGCCTTTGTATTTCGAAGCTGCCTTTATCCAGCCTTCGAGAGTGTTGACTGTCTCCATTGTGTGTACCCTCTTCAGTAATTCAGGATGCAGTCTGTCCATGAAGTACTGGATCATGGCTGCATCTTCAGTGATTCCCATCCTGTCTTTCAGGATGTGGAAGTTCGCCACATATTCTTCAAGGTTCCCTGAACCTTGTTTTAGATTCTTGGTCTCTGTCTTTGCCGTTCCAGCATTGTCCATTGGTGAGAAGGCCTCTAGGACCTTCTGCCAGAAGTCTGCATATTCTCTGAGTCCCTCGGACTGGTGTTGGTTGACAAATGCCTGTGCCCAGGCAGCTGCTGTCCCTCTATTCATGAAGGACAGCATGAAGATGATCTTCTTGTCATTCATGTCATAGACCTGGTCATTGATTCACAAGTACAGGTCTATCTCCTGCAGGAACCTGGCAGTCTTGGTCCACTCTCCTGAGAAGTCTGTGGGTGATTGGATTCAAATGTCCTTCACAGACATTGTTGGTATGGTTGCAGCGGGTTCAGACATCTCATTGTAGAGGTCATCTGTTTCATCTGTTAGGAAGCAGGTGGATGTTTTGGGTGGGGGTGTGTGTGGTTGTTCGAAGTCTTCGTTGGTGAGGAAATCTCCTCTTTGTCTGTCAGTTGATCTGTAGAACCAGCGCTGTGCTGGGGTCAAGTAATGGACTAGTCTTCCATTGTATTGGTACCAAGATGAACCTGGGTGTGGTTCCGCTTCTCTTGGTGGTCAGTCTGGGGTTTGCCTAGACCCAGGTCGTTGTGGTGTGTGTTGAGACGTATTGCCTACACCTAGGTAGGTGGGCTAGCAGATAGTTTAGATCTTATGTTAGGGGCAAAGCCTCAACCACTTGATCTAGTCGATGTCGTTCGATGAGGTGCTTCCTCAACAAGTCATTCGGCACTGGTCTTACTTGGAGCATCCGATGTAAGATAGCTAGCAGGGCTTCTGTGTAGAGTTGTTCAGGTTCATGCACCAAGGGGCTTCCTTAGTGGTTTTGAGTAAGTTCACGAGTTGCAAGTTAAGGCTGATCATCCCATTGGAAAGATAGATGCATATCAAGTAAGAATAGAAACAATAAGCTTCATGCCTTGGATGAGGTGTCCGATGTCAAGGACATGCTGCAGTGCAGCATGTCGATTGTGAGAGTCCAACATCATGGACCTCATGTCAAGGGGCTGTCATATCACAGCATGTGTGGGAGTGGGTTCGTGGGCATTGCGTCAAGGGTGCCTTCCACAGGAAAGGGATCAAATGCATGCAATCAGCATGTGTTGTGCATGTGTCTGATGTCAAGGACATGCCCTAGGCATGAATCAGGTAGTGCCTCCTGTCTGGAGGGGATTGTCAGGTTGGTCAGGTTGGTCAGGTTCCATGAGTTACAAGGAAAATTGTAACACCATGTCTCTCAACTAGAGAAACACTCCACGAACACCATTCTGAATTGGACACAACCTCCACCTCCTCCCATCACGATTGACGATGAGCTCGAGTATGAGATCGCCAAAGTCCTTGACTCCAAGGTTGATAATCAACATTGATGCAAGATTCTCTACCTCGTCCGATGGGAAGGCTACCAGGGAACTGATGAGGAAACCTCCTGGCTACCCCCTATGGAACTTGACCATGCCCAAGAACTCCTGTCAGATTTTCACACCCACTACCCGCAGAAGCCTGGACCATTACCTGCTTAAAGACTATTCACATTACTTATTCACTCAGTCTGAACTCAGAAACAAACTTTATTGAAAAAAAAAAAAAGATTTTTTTGGATCCAACTGGATCCCTACACTACCTGTGCTTCTCCCTCTCTGTCTTTGTCACCCTGTCCCCCAACCTCACCCTCTTCTCCACCCTTGTCCTTCTCTCCACCCTCCTCATCTCCACTCTCACTCTCCTCCTTGTCATCTGCCCACCTTTTCTCTGGAAGGCCACCCAGTCATCTCCAGACTTGTGGATCCTGTGTCTTTCCCACGGGGACTCTCGTACTGCCCACTCTACTTCCTCCTCAGCACTTTCTTCTGTCTCCCACTCTGGGTTCATCGCATCCTAAACCTCCTCCACTGACTCCCTCACTGCCATTGCCACCTCACCAAACCCCTTCCTCACCACTGCTGCCACAGCAGCTCCGCCACCTCCCCGCTGTTCCCCACCATTCCTGTTGCACCTGCCACTTTTGCTGCAGGGGCTGTCTGCCCCTCCCACACTACCTCCTCACACTTATGTTTGATGTGCATGCAGTTGTCGCACATGCGTCCCTTCACACCCATCTTGAAACAAGAAATCTTTAGATATTTGCATCTAGGCCACTTATCAGTAAAAGGAGACTGAGAAGGGAAACAAGTATACACCTTTTGCAGGGCAACACAGCATGCACCCACACCAGACCCTCCAACTCCTCTGACCCCACTTGCACCTTTGACTTGGTGACTTTCTTTTTTTTGGGGACTTGCTCCCCTCGGCCTCATCTTCCAAACCCACATCCACAGCCACCCACTTCTTCTGTGCTCGTCTTGTGGCCACTGCCTCTTTTTTCTGCACTTCTGCATGGCATGCCTCCTCAACCTTTGCAGCCTCCTTGGCTGCCTTTTGCTCCTCCTGCACCTGGCATTCCTCCTCCCTTGCTGCTTCCTCTAGCTCCTTCATCTCCCTTTCCATCTGCTCCCTCAGTGCCCACTCCCTCTCTTCATGTTGGGCCTTCATTGTGGCCATTTTGATCTGTGCGGAGACTGCTGGGGTGGACATTTCTGATATGTGATGGGAGTAGAAAATGACATGAAAAATTTTCACCCAATTGCTGCATTTGGAAATTTCAACCAACTTCCTCATTTGGACTCAAACCCTCATGTGCCTCATAGGCTTGGCACTAAGGGGGAAATACTGTCAAGTACCATTCCTTGCCCGATCAGAACCCACATTCATCCGATCCTTTTCTGCATCTTGAACCCAACATTTGTTCTATTTTGTTCCCGGCCACCTTGCACTGCCCATACTGCTGTGCACCAGGCCGCCTTGTACAGCATCCATGGCTGCCTTCCCAAGGCTGCCATCTCTATTGCATATTCGACTATGGATTCCTGTGCGGCTCCCACTAGGTAATTTATCTATGCAGTCAAGACACTGCCACAGTTCCCATTTCTGTCCTGCTTTATTCTGGACTCTAGTATTTAAGCTTGGCTAGTTTCACCGTGTATTCCTCAGTTCATATATTGACATAGACTCGACTTTAATCTGCCAATCTAAACTCCTTCTACTCCAACCTCAGTTCTCTAAGAGTCTGAACTCCATTCAACTTGACCTCTAGTCTCCCTCTGAAGTTCTAACCTCACCTGAACTTAATTTAAGTCCCCCTGTACTCCTCCCCACATTTACCCGCATTTTTCCATCCCTACCTCCAAACCCTTGACTTGAAATTAGGACACCAGACGAGGTGAAGGGTGCAGCTTCTTACATGATGAAGCCAAGTCCTTTCCATTTCCCCTCCCACAGAATCCACATCGACCCAACAAAACTCCCACTATTATCACCTGCAGTGTCTGATCAGATTCTGAAGCATCCTCTAGGATCAGTTCTTCACACCATCCAAGTTTATTGATGCTGTCTCTCAGGCAATCCCTTTGTCTCTGCACACAAAGACACTGATCTCCAATCGCTGATCAAGGGTATGTCACATGTTGAATATACCATAGGGATGGTCATTGTAAATGTGGGTTCCAAGGGTAAGGAGCATTTTCATAGCCACTCCAAAAAATCCTTATCTTCATTGAGCTCTGCTCAATCTTATCTCACCCCAATCATCTACTATGGCTTGGTGCTAATGTCTTAGCAGAGGCCTCATCATAGACAGTCTCAGCATGGACAGGGGATTTTACTTGTGCTGCTTCTTTCTCAACCCCCATGTTCACATCCAAGCAGCACAGGTAAGTGCCTTGTGCACTTGTCAGGATATTTTCACATTTCAAGATAGTTGTTCTATCAGGCTTCACCTTCGAGCTTCGCTCTATCACAACAAGGATCTTTCATTGTGAGATTCTGGAGCTCTTCTTCCATTAGCTCCATGTACATCCACCCCCATTGAAACCTCCTCCAGTTTTGCTTCATTAAGGAAAAATCCTCCTAATGCCCAACCAATGACACTGGTCCCAGCTGGCCACCCAAGTGAGACTTACTAATTATGTGTCCAGTACCACTTACAGTGTGTTCAGCTTGACTATAGCATCAATACACACACCTTGACCTAGCACTGCCATCTGCTTTGAAAATTCCCATGGTCTAACAGGGGATTTTTTTTTTTCAAGGGAAACTGCTCAACTAGGCCATAGAAAAGTGTATATACGCTCTGAACAACGCTAAAAATGCTAAAAATATGACTATCGACATGCCAGACAACCAGGCACCATCCAGTACCTCGGGGTTATGGCAGATGACATTGTCGGAGAATGCCATACCAATCCAAAGAAGGTCAAACATTATGGCTGCAACTCTGGAACAGACCACAAAAGAAAAGAACCCTGTACCGCTGCAAGCAGAAAAGGGAAGGACCACAAGGCAATCAGCCACAGTTGGCCCAACAGAGAACAACTTAGGAGATATTCCTGATGCAGAGGCAGGATGCACATGGCTAGCAGCTAAGGGCTTACTAGTTCCTTCAGACAATGACCTCACTGTCTGAGGCACTTTTATTAGTAGGGACTCTGCTGAACACCCCACTACAGACATTGAATGGAATTTGGGCAGTAGCACTACTACTACAAGGGCTGGAGACTGAGAACATAACAAAGGAAGTATCAATGGCAGTGACAAAAAAGCTGACCCCTCTTCTAAATGGAATACAGGATACTTTTAGGCAAAAATCAGATGAGGCCGTCGCTAAACTGTGAGAAGACACTGATGAAATAATGGCTCAGGCCAAATCTGCGACAGAAGAAATGAATAAGGTAATTAAAGGTATAGCTAACTCCACGGAAAAGGGAAGGGAAGTGAACACGACCTACCGGGATGCCCTACTCCATGGTGCAACCAGCCCACTGGTAAGGATAGACCCAAGGATCAGAGCGAGGGAGAGCATGAGGGCCAGACAATTCCTATGGACCATATTGGACAACACCCTGGGACTGAGGGCACTGGTGGCCCCACAATTGCTACAGAAACTGAATGAAAAACTGACCACAGCAGCAAAGACGACAAATGAAAACTGCAAGCTACGGTCAGTGCTATGGCTCAAAAACAGAGGGCTGCTCATAGAGGCTGAGGACGACTAATCAGCAGCATGGCTATGCAGCGAGGCAAACATCCTACACATGGAGTGCGAGCTAGGTACCACCATCCTGAACGAGATGCACAACTACAACGTAATGGCATATTTTGTCCCACTAACTTTCAATGCGGTGGGGGGGACACACATAGAAGAAGTATTGGAAACTAATGGCTTAAACAAGGACTCAATCAGCAAGTGTAGATGGGCAAAGGCCCCCGAGCGTCACAATCCAAATCAGCTGGTAGGGCATATGATTGTCACTTTTACAGACCCATACAGCACAAACAAAGCCATTCTAAATGGGCTCATCATCTGCAACAAGAAAGTCTCAGTATCTAAGTGTAAAAAGGAACCAGTAAGGTGCTTAAAATGCCAAGGTTACAATCATGTAGTGAACGAATACATAATTCAGAGAGACATTTGCACCAAATGTGGGGAAGACCACAGATCAAACTTATGCCACATGACCACCCTCAGATGCACCCCTGCAACACACATGGGCATGCAAGTAGGGATAGGACCTGCCCCACTTTCCTCAGGAAATGCGAGGAACATGATATGAGGAACCCAGAAAACATGTTACCCTTCTATCCATCAACAGAACCCTGGACGTGGGAAGCCATGCCACCAGGAGGACAGAGAACAGCAGTACCGGTGGGACTAGCAGATTACATGCGCCCTAAAGGAGGTGGTAGGTTGAGGCTAGCCCAGCTCACCTTTTCACAGAGACAGATAGCACTGAATGGGAGGGAACTGGAACGCCACTCATGGGACAGACATGCAAGCCAAGCATTGCATTCACAACATATTGAAGATCAGGACAACACCCAAATGCACTCAAGAATGAATCTAAATGAATAGCGAACTGAATAATATGATGAAGCTGAGGATACTACAATTGAATCTAAATAAATCACTGACTGTGCATTTGGAGCTTATCAATGACTCACTGGCAGCCCAATGGGATATAGTATTAATCCAGGAACCTTATATAACATTTTTCAACAGCATCAGAACCCCAAACTGCTTCATATCAGTAACGCCCACCTCAAGAACAATGCTGTACATGACAGTCTGATCCACAATATGGGTAAATACCGCGCTGACTACTAATGATTGGAAAATACTAGATATACCAGAAACAAACGACATAGTCACGATAGAACTGAAGGGAGAATATGGCAGACTACAGGTCTACAGTGTATACAATGTGGGTGAGAACTCACATGCACTATCAACACTATGAAAGTATGCACTCGACAGCCAGGGAGATCCCAGAGAAGGAAGAGACTGCCACATAATCTGGGGGGGGGACTTCAATCGGCATCACCCTATGTGGGACAAGGACGAAGACACTCATCTCTTCACAGCAAAAGTGCTCGAGGATGCCAGGGAACTGATAGAGCTAGTAGCAGATATGGGAATGACAATGGTCTTACCGAAGGGAATACCAACACTTCGACATATGGTTACAAAGCGCTACACTAGGCCGGACAATGTATTCTGCACAGACGAGCTCACTGCCTGCATAATCAAATGCGACACGATCCCAGAAGCACAGCCAGGTAAAACTGACCATTTCCCAATAGTGATAATCTTGGAAATCATGCAGGGAAGGACAGGAAACAGGGAATCGAAGAATTTTAGGATGACAAACTGGGAGGAATTCAACAAGCATCTGGAGGCAAAGCTCGCAAAGATTCCAGTACCAACAGAGATAACAACGGAGGATGAGCTAGGTAAAGAAATAAACCAACTGATGGAAGCAATACAGGAAACTATGGAAAGCAAAGTATCGAAAAGCAAGCCGTGCCCTCTCTCCAAAAGGTGGTGGACAAATGACTTAAAGAAGAAGAAGAAAAAAGAGGTAAACTGTGCAAGAGCCAAAGCTTACAAGAACCAGGCAGTAGAGGACCACCCATGCCACCAAAGGTTGAAACAGATACAACAGGAGTACATGAAAGACATAGTCAGGACTAAAATGGCTCACTGGAATGAATTCTTGGAGAACACGATGAATGCAGACATATGGACAACAAACAGGTACTTATTGAACTCCACAGGAGATGGTGGACAACAAGGATCCCAACCTTGAAGGTGAAGGACGAAGATGGAAGGGTAAAAGAGGTAAACATGAATGAGGGTAAGGCAAAGGTACGTTCTTCCCACCGAAGCCAATCATCTCAGCAGTACAACATGGATACGACTACCCCAAAGTGAGTACAGAAATGCCACAGGTCACGGAAAGGCAGATATGGGTACATGTGCAGAAATTGGCACCATACAAAGCCCCTGGACTGGACAGGATACCGAACATAGTTCTACAAAGGTCAGTAAACCTAATAATAGTGTACTTACTACCCATCTACAGTGCAATACTGGAGTGAGGCATATATTATCGTGGCTGGCAAGAGTCAATGACCTGCATATTATGGAAAGGGGGAAAACCAAGCTATGAAACACCCAAAGCATACCGCCCTATAGCCCTACTATGCACTATGGCCAAAGTTCTCACGTTGATAGTATCCAAAGGGCTAATTGCAGTGACAGAGAGGCATCAACTGCTACTGGAGATGCACTTCGGAGGAAGGCCCTGCAGAAGTATGGCGGATGCAGTACACCTTCTGGTTCATTGGGTCAAGGATGCTTGGAGGAAAAAGAAGGTAGTATCAATACTATTCTTGGACATTGAAGGGGCCTTCCCAAACGCAGTAATGGACCAATTATTACACAACCTGAAGAAGAGAAGAGTGCTGGGTTCGATAGTGAAGTTCATGGAGCAATTACTGGATGGAAGGAACACATGACTCAAATTCGATGACTATGTCTCAGATGCTATACCCATAGACAATGGAGTGGGCCAGGAGTATCACTCCCAGTTTTTAACTTCTATAATGCGGACTTGTTGGAACTAAATGACCCCCTACAGGCTCTTGGGTACATGGATGATGCAATGATAATGGTAATGGGCAAAAACTACAAAGAAACCACCAAGGCGATGCAAGAACACATGGAAGGAGAAGGTGGCGGATTCAACTGGTCCACCGAGCACAACTCGAGATTTGAAATCACCAAACTGGCAGTCCTACACCTCAGACACAAGAAAGAAAGATTGCCAAATGGAAGCACATGACAAATGCACAGGCCAAAACTATTATTGCAAGGCAAAGAGGTTAAAACAGTGGACAGCTACAAATACTTAGGTATAGTCATTGACAACAAACTAACATGGAGGAAACATGAGGAGAGGGTCATAGACAATGCGACAAAATGGGTTCTGCGATGCTGGAGGCTAGCAAAAACAGACTCAGGTCTATCCCCAAAACTTATGCGACAACTATACACGTCGGTAGCAATACCCAAGATGACTTACAGGATGGAAAGATGGTATGACCCCCCGAAGAGGAAACCAGGCACTAAAAGACAAACAGGATCAGCAAGGGTAACAAGACAGCTAACTACAATACAGCGGATGGCTATGATAGCTATAAACGGAGCACTATGCACTACGCCGACAGACATACTGGACATGCATGCAGGTATACCCCCCGTGGAGCAAAATATGCTGAAAGCTTGTTACAGGTCTTTAATGCATCTATGCACCCTCCCTGAAACACACCCCTTACACAGCTTAATATGCGAACACTGCGTGGTACATGTGAAGCGACATCATACACCACTTCATAACCTTCTGGGTCACTTCATAGAAACAAATCCAGATAGAATCGAGAACATAGTGCCCAACACAACATCCTCAGCAATCGAAATAGCGACCTTCACAACGGAAATCACACAGGATAGAACCACATCCATACAAAGCAAGGTGAATGACACCCCAGAGATCAAAATCTATACAGACAGCTCAGGAGTAGACAGAAATATAGGAGCAGCTGCGGTAATGTATAGGAAAGGTAGGGCTACTCCAGCAAAGATACTAAGATACAGATTGGGAACCTCGAAGGAATACACTTCGTTCAAGGCTGAAGTGGTAGGGGCAATTCTGGGAACATGGCTAATAAGATTGGAACATATAGCAGGACAATTACCAATAACTTTACTAATGGATAGCCAATCACTCATCAGAAGACTACACACACGAAAGGTGAGCACAGCCCAATACTTAGTGGAGGAGTTCATCAGGCTAGCCAGAGGGATCAATTCAACGAACCTAAACCCAAACAAGAAGAGATTCCACATGGCCTGGATCTCTGGACACAGTGGCATCCAAGGAAATGAGAGGGTAGATGAAGAAGCGAAGAAAGCAGCTCAAGGAGACATCAGTGCTATTCACAGACTCCCACCTATACTACAGGAAACTCTACCAAGGAGCATAGCAGCATTGAAACAGGACTGCAAGCACAGGATCTGGGACAAATGGGATGAGATATGGAGAGATTCACCCAGGCAGCCAAAGCTGAGTCGACTCGATCCAAAATTCTTGTACAAAAAATATACTGAAACCCAGGCAAAACTCAAGAGGTGACAGATTAGCTTATTGACACAGATACACACAGGACATATACCACTTAATTTCTACCTACACTGGATCAAGAAAGTAGATTCAAGTGACTGCACGGCTTGCGGAAGAGACGGCCTGACAATCAGAGAAACAATAACACACTTCTTATTCAAATGCAAGGCATACAATGGAGCCCGACACAAACTCGACCACCAGATGAGAAGAGACTCAAGAGATCTCACTGCACTAATGAGCTCGGAGAAAGGAATAATAGCCCTACTCAGTTACCTACTCAGTTACGTGGCAAAAATGGGAAGACTGACAATGATGAAAGGTGAACACCCAATTTCATAGCGAACACACACTGGCACAATAATTACAGGAAGAGATCTGAACAAGTAAAAATGGGAATACTGCGAACCCCACAAACTCAATCTAAATTGCCTGCAACACAGGGGACTATGGAAAATACTATGGGTACATGTACATGCAGAAATTGAAGAACAGTCGACACACGCGCTCATGTCGTCCGCACTGTGCCTACCACAAGGTGGTCAGGCACTTATCAGACATATACCTAACATGATTGGGAAATGAACACATGAGTGAAGGGAAAAGGAGGTCAGAAGGAGGCCTGCAGTCCTAAATGGCTCCAGCAAACTGGACCTCAGGGGGAGTGAATGCCATGGGCATGCCATCTGAAGGGCAAGGATTGGGGCGAGGGTAGGCAAAAGGGGCCTTTGTTTAGATACTCTAGTATGTAAGGACCATTATAGGGCTTGCCCTGAGAGGTCAAAAAAATAACACAAAAAAAAAAAAAAAAAAAAAAAAAAAATAGCATCAATGGGTGGGTTTGTGAAGCTTGCGAGGCAAGTGGAGGTCATAGATGAGCAGGGAAATGATGGGCCAATTGTATGCTTGATTATTTTTACAACATACCCTTGTCACCAATGCAGGGTGCTTTCCCAATCTCAACCCAGTCTACAGTCATACACCAGTCAGTGGGACAGTTGGCTTTTTCTCTTCCCTCAGCCCTCCAAATGTCTTGGAGTCTTTTTAGGTATATAAATACACTGTATACACATCTTTATGAATGACCATGGACCAAGACAGCTTGGGATGCACGTATGGGATAGCAAATACCTGACCAAATTATGCTAATTGTGAGTTTCCACAATGGCAAAGCCATTTTTGTGCCAGTTTTTTTGAGATCCATCAATAATTACACAATGTTAAGGTGCTTCAACATTAGTTTGGGCCATCTGCATTGCAGATGTTGCAAACACAATATCTGCCTTCACTTTGCTTTGGTCACAAAGCATTACACCACTTGCTTTTTGTTTATGGCTAATTGGACCCTTGATGTCATGCATCCCACTGACTGGTTTCACACTGATGGTGAGGTTTTGGGCTGATTGCTAGATCCTGCAGTGAATTCTGCAGAAAGTGATGGAAATGTGGTGTCCTATATATAGTGTTCATCCATGCAGTGTTGGATATCCACCCCAATTTCTTACAGAATCCCTAACAGCTTGTTCATTTCACTGTCCCACTGAGTGGTGTATGACTGTATGGGTTTCAGTTTGTTTTTTGGTGGCCCTGGTAAGACAAGTCATATTGCATGTGAGTATACATAGTATCATTGCTGCAAAGTGTGCTCACTGGGTTGGGTGCTTCACATGGATCAACCACGTGATATTTCTCAACTCGAGCACCAGGCTAATACTAATAGTAATAGTGAGGCCACTGAGGCACAATGCTGTGCATGGAAATGGATGTGGAGTCACAGATGTGCTGCCAATGATTTTCACTGTCATACTATGATGGAGATGAAACATAGGATGAGGGGGAAAAAGAGGTAAGTACTCCACATTTATGTAATTTTTGTGGCTGTCAGTCATTGCAGAGGCCAGGGTTGGATTGGGCTTTGAGCAAAAAATCTGGAGTTGTATTGACAACATGAAAAGAAATCAACCATTCCAGGGTTGGTGAGGTTTTGGTCAAGGGAGAGAGCAAACATTGATTTGTAGTAAGTTCACAACAACACAAATTGGAAGCCAGAGCTTAGCAGAGGCATAAAAACAAGTTAGAAGCCAGAGCTTAGCTTGAGCAGAGGTGTATAAATCATGGATGATCACTTCATAGACTGGTTCAAGATTTCATGTAAAATTATTTACAAATGGATGATGTTTGGCACAGATTTGACATGCATGTCCTCAAGTTGTACCACTGCCTGAATCACATCAAGGTGCACCACTCAGGGTGGCAAGGATGTTCACCCCATGGGCTAAGATGATGCTTATCCAAGCAACAAACTAGAAAGGCAATTAGTGAGGTCTTGCAATGACTGAATGTGAGAAATTCATGCTTTCCAAAAGAACAGGGACCAATTAGGGTATGATACCAATATAATGAGGACAGCAAAAAGTGTATTGATCATGGCCTGTCTTGTTAATGTCAAACTGGCTGTAATTACTTCAAGCTCTGGTTCTACACTTGAAGTGGATTCTTGGTGTGCCTTATCACACCTGGGAGCTAAGGCATGTTGTTTCAGCATGGTTTAGGGCATGGGTTAGGTGGATCTTGCTAGACTTACTTTCTTCTCCCAAAGGGATATCCCTGGAATTCCACTGCTCAACCCCCCCACAATTAGGAACTGCCCACCATCCAAAGCAGTTGATGCAATGGCTTGAATCAACTCACGCTCTGTTCAAATTGATTATTATCAACAAATGATTGTATGCATTGTGGTGTGCACCTTGACCAGTCCCCAATGGCAATGACTGGAGGCATTCACCACTGAACACATCCATGACCTGGACTCTACTGTTGTCACTCCCACAGATAGCAACCTTCCCCCCCTCCATGAACATGCATTGCTTTGTGAATCACCTAGTGGAGGACAGAGAAAAGGTTGTACATGGAGTGCTTGCAGGAAAATGATACACATCAAACATCCCAGTGGTTAGGTTATCAACTCAATAAACAATATGGCTGGTCGGACCAGCAATATTGTCTCATCAGATGAGAGGGATGCATGGCCACTGCAACCAGGGCCAAAAATCAACAGAGGAAACAATCACATACATGCTAGTTACTTACACCCCACCAGCCAAAGTCTTTGTCCACAATATGTTTGAATTCTGAGCATCTTGGCAAGACCTATTTCAAATGAGATGGGGGTAATGGTCGATGATGAGCGCACTCACATTTCTCCCATCTCCAGTCCAAGAGTCAGCAAGCTCTGATTAGTGCCTCCAAAGAAGGCTAGTCCTTGTGGAATCATGTTGCCAAGGCTGGCAGTCCAAACTGGCACCAAATTGACTTTAGAAGAGCTCTGGTCAGCAAGGAATCTGCATGTAATAGAGGCCACTCACTGCATTGTTCAATGTTAAACAACTTCATCTGCCCAGAGTGGCTAGCAACTGCCAGCCAGTGATTCAATGGGTCATAAGCCTGTGCTTCCATGGCATCATTAAAATCAAAGGGTGTAAAAAACACAGCATTTCTCCACAGAAACCATTGTGGAGAGGTGGATGAGAACACCCATCAGGTAGAAGGGGCAAAACTTATGGTACTGTCTTTTGACATAAGACACAAATCCATGAAGCCTCTGCCAGTTCCCATGCAGATGGAGGTGGAAGTTCCTTCAACAGAGGGTTTGACACTGATCCAAGTCAATGCAGTAACCTGGCCCCATTGCATGTTATGGAGAACTTGTTCACAGTTGAAGTCTTGGGTATTCCATATTTGAACACATTCATCATCACCTGCAGCATTCTAAGGGTTGCAGCTTGAATAAATCCAGATTGACATACCTCCACTCAGCAGAAGCCTTCCGTCCTTTGAGAAGATCAACACATTGATGGCACCTTTAATGCTCACTAGTTTCTTGCAAAAGCTATATTCAGGTACCTGAGAAAAATGGTAAACCAGTCAAGGCTAGAAAAACTGGAAATAAAGGGCATGCTTCGGCAGACATAGTACTTGATAGTGAATTTGTGAGTGGTTTTTGCGGGGAGTTTGGGGTTTGGTAGGTTGAGGAGGTTGATCTCAAGGAGGTATAAAGTGAAAAAAAAGAAAAAGAGTGCAAAATGCCATAGCCACCCTTTGTCCTGGCAAAGGTTCCCAGTTCCTGGTTGAAAGAAAGGGAAAACACTGGAAAGAAAGAGAGATTTAAGATATAAATTGTACCTAGTATTTTTGCTTCACCCATGGCCTCCAATGTTCCTTACGTCCAAAAGCCCCATCCCCTTATTGCAGCTCAGATTGAGGATACACTTGCACCTGCACCTCCTCTGCCCTCAATCACACCATGCATTGAATTCAATGCTGAGCATCTGGCATACTCTCAAGATGTTGCTGGAGAGAGTTCAGCCACAATGGTCAGACATAAGGATGACAACAGTGTGAACCATCATCCAGTGGCTGCATCAGATTCTTCTGGTGATGACTTAGCCAATGACTCAGGCTGACCCACAAGGCTCAACTGGTGGTGCTCAACCTGCAACTTGAAGATACCCAAACCTACTGGAGAACCCAGCAGGCCAGGTTCAGGAGGATTCTGTGTTGAAGATTCACTTGTAAAGACACATGGGTGGTCCGAAGATTCAGTCAGAAAACTCATGGTGTGTTCCACAAGATTGTTCTCAGATTATAACAGCACTGACAATACCTATGAGCAGGAGACCATCTGGATGGAAGCGAGAGGGCAACTAAACACAACAATCAGCTACTGTGGCCAGAACAAACCCACCATTCAAAAGATTTGCACTAAGGTTTGCCAGTTCCATACCCATGTACTCCTTTCTTATGTGGATCTCTCAACCAGATGACAGACAACAGCCACTGGCTGGAGCTGAAGAATTATGAGGGCTGTTGGCCAGTCCACAGCATCTTAAAACTAACACTAAAATACAGCACTGAGGCATCTCATTGTGCAAGTGCAAATGACGCCAACTGGTGGATGCATGCTGCCTTGAAGGGTTCTAGCCCTGAAGAAGGGGTGTAGTACTTGCAGCTCTAGTTTCATAGTTTTCAACTTGTAGATGAGCATGAGTTCATGGTTAAATTTTGCAATTGTTTACAGTAATGTCACTTTAAATTTGATATCATCATCCCCAGCAACATCGACTCAGCCTAAATAGCCTTTAATGGGATCACAAATGGTACTTAGCCTGGAGTAAAAGGAAGATGCAGTGGGTGTTGGAGAGATCAAGATTTCTTTCTTCCATTCACTTAGGAAATCCAAGTTGTCTTCTTGGAAAATGTAGTTCTGGTCAAACTCCTTGCTAAGCAGGGCTAAAATGTCGTCCATGGGTGAGTGCAAGTGTACCTTCATCTGAGCTTCGGGTAGGTTGGTCATGTATCAGAAGCTAAAGCTCTCTTAAAATTCCTCTAAAAAAATAAGGTCATGGAGGACCAGGAAACAGGGAGACATTGAGGGTGAGGAAATGGGGAAGTGCTATGGTAATGCCATGCGTGGTTGTTGAATGTTCATTACTGGGGTCACTTTGATCATAAATGAGGTACTCCAGAGGGGAAGCAGAGAGGGCCCTGCGGACACCTCCTCAGAAATGGCATCCATGGTGGCCCCAACAGCTGCAGGGTCAACAACCTGCCCTATGTCCATGCCTCTGGCGTGGATGTCGAGAACCTTTAGTATTAGGTCTTTCCAATGATCTGGTATGGAAGCACGACTGTGATGTTCTACTTGCAGTGTTCAACCCTGAATGGTGTGAGGGTTGGAGCATGCTGTAACCACCAGGATTTGGGGGTGGAAGGACTACACATGGAAAAATTTCAAATGGAAGCTACCACCATGATGTTCTTCTATGGTGGGAAGGGCTTGTGGCCCACTATCTGCTAGCTAATACCATGTGGGTTCTCTCTACAAGAAGGGGGCAGGATCCACGCTTGTGATGGGGGAATCAATGGTTTTGATGAAAGGGGTTATTAATAGGTGAGTTTGTTGACAAAGACCTTTCACACCAAAAATGTAGGTGGAATACCTAAGAGAACACAACTGGGTCCCCTAGGTGTATATTTAGGGTTTATATACTATGTTACACATATTGTACATTGTTGCTACTGACACATGTGTACATGTGCATACATCTTGATGCGTGCAAAATAAAACTTTCACACTATCAAAGTGTAGCGTCATTTAGTGTAATGTAGCATAATTCAACATAATAAAATAAAAATGACATTTTATTATGTAATGGGGTGGTTTCCTAACATTACCCCCCTTTTATGCCTCGACTTCCAGGTGAGAAAATATTGTGTTTGTCCCCTCTGTGAAATTTTGGTAAGGCTGGAATCTCATCCCCTCATACACCATTCTCACAATGCGACGCAGAGCATTCGGATTACATTTAAAGAATTGGGCGATTGCATTACGTACTCACTTACAATTCTCTTTGGGCTCCCACAAATTATTTTTGTCAGTATAGTTTTTCCACTTTATTAAGAACTCCAATTTGTTCTGTCGAAAATGTGAGTCTAGAATTTTTTCAACTACGTATTCTGGAGCACCTTCTACTATTATCAGAGGTTGCAGAGTAGTTTGTTGACCAGGAATAGTGGGTGGGTGGTAAGGGTGTAGGATATGTTAATCTCAGGATCAAACTTGAATGATTGGGGTAATTTTAGCACTACTGCATTAGGTGAGATCACTTTAGAGATTGCATATGGGCCAATTTTTTTCTCTGTCAGTTTCCTCGAAGGTCATGGAATATTGAGGTCCTTGGTGCTTAGCCACACCAAGTCACCAACTTTGTACTCTGGAGCACGTGCTCGAGTACGATCTGCATGTCGCATCATGTCATCACGTGCTTTCTTCAATGCTGCCTCTGCTTCTTCTTGGACCTTTTGCATCTTACATAGATACAATGTCTTCTACCGACTGTACTTTGATGTCCCTTCTGGGTTCTACTCCCATGCAAGGATGATATCCATAATTTGTGAAAAAGGGTGACATACAAGTAGCCGAATGGAATTTGTTATTGTGGTAAAACTTGGCAATTGCCAGCCATTCAGGCCAGTTGGTTTGTTGGTAGTTGACAAACATACGTAGGTACTGCTCCAACTCCTGGTTCATTCTCTCTGTCTGCCCATCAGTCTGTGGGTGATATGCTGTAGATAGTTTAGTTTGAATTCCCAATATGTTGTGCAGTTCTTGCATAAATGCGGAAGCAAATTGTGGTCCACGATTGCAGATAATGGTATCGGGTAACCCATGTAACTGCCATACCTGATTTAGATAAAGGCATGCCAAGCCCAATGATGAGGTTTCTGTAGTAGTAGGAATAATATGGACCTCCTTTGTGAAGCGGTCGCATACTACGAATATTGCATCGTACCCTTGAGCCTCAGGTAATCTGGTAATAAAATCCACAGATATATCTCACCATGGCATTTTAGGTATAGGGTTTGGCATTAATTTTCCTGCAGGTTTTTCTGGAAATTTCTTCCCCCTCATGCATGTATCACATCCATCCACATACCCCAACACATACTTCAAAATTCCAGGCCACCAATAATTTCTCATTACTAATTCCAACATCTTCCATCTTCCTGGGTGTCTGGCAATCGGCATATTATGATGTAACTGGATGATTTCTCTTCGCAAATCCTGATCCTTTGGTACATACACCTTTCCTCGAAACAACACCAACCCTTGTTCCTCAGCCCATCCATCTCCTTTAATATTACCCTTCTTCTCTCCCTTCAGAGCTTTCACAGCTTCCACTACTTCATCATCCATTTCTGAACATTGTCTAATTTTAGACAACATTTCCATTTCCAAGCTATCTATTAATAGATGCCCTTGACACATAGTGCAAATGCGAAAGTATTCTGGTTTGAGTAAGGTAACATTCTTATTGTCCTCCTCAACCCCCCTTTTATGATCAATACATCTGGATAATGCATCTGCCTTTCTTATCAAGCTTCCCGCTTTATGGACCAAGTGAAAATTGAAATGCAATAGGAATAATGCCCAATGCGCTTGCTGGTGATTAAGCTTTTTAGCGGACATGAAGTATTGCAGATTTTGATGATCCGTCCAGATCTCAATCTGATGCATACATCCTTCCAAATAATGCCTCCATGCCTCCAATGCTCATATTATTCCCAACATCTCTTTGTCATGCACATCATAATTTCTCTCCACATCATTCAACCCTCAGGACAGATATGCACAAGGATGCCATTTGTCATCTTTGCACAGCATTGATAATATCACTCCAGTAGCAAAGTTGGATGCATCTGATTCCACTTGCAAAGGGCATGTGAAATCCACTGGGGCTAATATTGGTCCCTCCACAAACTTCCTCTTAAACTCCTCAAACGCTGTCTGCTGCTGCTCTCCCCACCTCCACACTACTCTCTTTCATGTAAGGTTATGTAAGGGTGCAGCAATTTTAGAAAAATTGTGCACAAAGTGACAATAATCATTTGCGAGTCCCAAGATATTGGTCCCTCCACAAACTTCCTCTTCAACTCCTCAAATGCTGTCTGCTGCTGCTCTCCCCACCTCCACACTACTCCCTTTCACATAAGGTTATGTAAGGGTGTGGCAATTTTATAATAATTTGCAAGTCCCAAGAAGGCTTGAACCTCCTTGACATGGGTGGGCACAGGCCAATCTGTGATTGCCTGTACCTTGATCAGATCCATTTTAATCCCATCAGGGCCAATCAATAATCCTAGGAACTCGATTTCACTTGCCCCAAACACACACTTCTTCAGTTTCAAAAATAGATCATTCTCTGCCAACCTCCATAACACCTCCTGCACTATCGCCTCATGATTTTCTTCATCCTCTGTGAATATCAGAATGTCATCAATAAATATTATTACCACACCTTTGTCTATTACATCCTTGAAAATGTTGTTCATCATATTTTGAAAGGTTGGGGGACTATTTCTCATCCCAAAAAACATGACAAGCAGCTTGAAGGATCCTCGATGCATGGCAAATGCGGCCTTCAACTCATCTCCTTTCTGTATTTGTACATTGTTGTATCCCCATCATAAATCCAATTTTGTAAAGACTTTGGCTTTTCCCACCTTGTCAATTATTTCTGAGATCAACAGCAGGGGGTACGCATTCTTCACTGTCCACTCATTGAGATACCTATAATCTGTACACATCCTCTTCCTTTGGTCTTTCTTTGGCACAAAGAATATTGGTGACATCGGTGGTGATTTCAAAGGTCATATGTATCCTTTCCGCAATTGCTCCTTCAGGAATGCATCCACTTCTTCTTGTTCCATTGGAGATAACAGATATACCTTTGACTTCTTTGGCACAAACCCAGGCTTCATCTCGATTGCATGATCCCATGGCTTCTGCACCGGCATTTGTTCAGACTCCTTCTTCTGGAACACTGACAGATATTCATGATACACTTTCGGCACCCACTCCTCCACTGGCTTCTCCACCTTCACAATATTCTTGTCCCATGACTGTCCTCCATGAATTGCTCTAAAGGTTTGCTTCTGCTCTTCTTTCTCGGTGATCCTCCACTTCCTCCATCATAACAGAATACTTCCTTGGATGTTCTTTCTCTTTCTGGTTCCTTTTCTCCTTCTTCATCTTCCTCCCATACACATTACATTCCTTAGGACAATGAGTCATTTGTACTTTCCCAGTTTTCCAATCAATTTCCGGATTATGCTTCCATAATCATGGACATCCTATTATTAGATTGGTTTTCCCAAGATTGCACACTTCAAATATGGCTCGCTCCTGATGCTCCTGATACTTTAATACCATAGTCATCTCCTCCTTGATAGTTCCTCCATGATTGACTGTTCCATCAATATTGTACACCATTATAGGTTGCACCAGCTTGTGTGTGTTAATACCATTTCTGGTAATTAAGGATCAATTAATGAATAATCCTGTAGCACCACTATCAAGCAATGCTTCCACATCAATCGCTGCATGCGTGTCCACTGTCTTCAGTCCCATAGTCAAGGTGATTTCGGGTTCTATTCGCACAGAGCAAATAAAGAATTTAGGGGTTTTTGGAAATGATGCATGACAATTTCCTTTGTCATGTAATTCAGAATGGTTGTACTCCTCCTCGATTTCCTTTTCTGATTTCCTTGGATACTAATACATTGTAATGATTCTGGGTCACCAATAGGGAAACCTTCACTGGGACTCTTCCACAAAATTCTTCTGCCTGCCTTCCTCTGGCTTCACTTCCTTGATTGTAGCTTCCCCAATCTTTCTCTTCTGCCTACAATTCCTAGAAATGTGTCCTAACTGCCCACAGTTAAAACATTTAAGTGGGGCTCGTCTCCCTGCTTGATCAACCTCCATTGCCTCTGCTGGTGCTGCTGACTCCATAACTATAGGTGTCACTGCCATGGCTGGTGGCTGCACCCTTGGACCTTGCACCTGAGGTGCTTTTCCTTTCTTGGACTTTCCTCCTGATGACTTTCCAAATTTACTACTTCCATACATCAACTTTGACTCCACCTGTTCCTGCCAATATTGCCATCAGCATTGCCCAATTATACCACTCGGCCAACTTCTCTGGCATAGAAGGTAGTTGGTAGATAGACTTGAATAAAGAGGGATTTAATCCTGCTTTCAATAATTCTACCAACGTGGCTTCTCCCATATCCATCTGTGAAGCTTCTGCTTTGAACTGCAAAATAAATTCATCCACCGTTAAGGAACCTTGGCATGGTCTTTAATTTAGCATTGGTTGTTGTTGCCTTTGGATTAGGATCTCCAAACTGTGCCTCCAATCTCTCCAGAAATTCCTTGAAGGTTGCAAATGGTTTATTTCCCATGGCAATTTGATTTATAGCCTTGTTTCTCCAGAACTGTGCTTTCCTCCCCTGGATGTATGAGAGAGCAAACATAATCCTAGACTCAGCTGTACTAAACTCTGGCTTCCTCCCATGGATGTACAATACTATAGAGCTGATGAAGGATTTTGTATTCTCCATGGTACCATCAAAAGTTTGCAGGGGCACATACTTAGGTAAGCACACTTTTCCATTTCCGGATTTCTCCACTGTCTCATCCTCCTGCAACATCCACTCCACCATCTCCTCCATCTCATCATCTCTTTCTCCTGTTGTCTCTGGTTGTACTTCCACTTGTCTGGGCTAACACTGACACTAATTGTGACATTTGTGCTGTAAGCGCATCATCTTTGCCTCTAGTACTGGCGTGGGAACAGGATTAGGGCCAAGATTAGAAGTCGAAGGTTCGGACATGATTGTAGAATCTGTGATGAATCACTTCTTTGACAAATTCAAATTTTTTCTTCGAGACCTCTCCAAATGTTTACAGGTCATGTGAGGGTTCGTCAATGATTCATCAATCACTTGCCACTTGTTGGGCGCTTATTTTGACACTTTGGATCAATAACCCTTCCAACAGTGCCTGATCTCGGAGATATTGCTGAATTCGGCTTGTAACTACAATAGTTGTCTGAATAGAGTGATGTAAATCATAACTAAACCAGATCCAGTCAGTTGTCTGGTTGCAGCTGTCCTAATGATGAGTACTGGTGGTTGCAATGTAAGGCAAGGCCTGGCATCAGCTTATGAAAGAAAAGGTAGATTACATATATACAAGTACTTCTGGCTCATGCTGAAAGGATGAGTAATCGGATGTGATGCAGTGAAACAATGACGTATGCGCAAGTAGGAGAAGGTGCACTGATTTGGGTAGTTGTGTTCTTCTGTTAGGGTGACACCCACTATCTGCTAGCTAAGACCATGTGGGTTCTCTCTACAAGAAGGGGGCAGGATCTGCGCTCGTGATGGGGGAATTGATGGTTTTGATGCAAGGGGTTATTAATAGGTGAGTTTGTTGACAAAGGCCTTTCACACCAAAAATATAGGTGGAATACCTAAGAGAACACAACTGCATCCCCTAGGTGTATATTTAGGGTTTATATACTATGTTACATATTACATTGTTGTTACCAATGCATGCATACATGCACATACATCTTGATGCATGCAAAATAAAATTCTCATGCTATCAAAGTGTAGCATCATTTGGCATCATGTAGCATAATTTGACATAATAAAATAAAAATGAAATTTTATTAGGTAATGGGGTGGTTTCCTAACACAGGGGACGACCCGGGGAGAGATGAACACTGCCACAAGCAACTGCTCGTGGTGGGTGTTTTTAATTTATTTTTATAATTGAAAGTTACAGCCCCCTCCCCTCAAGCTTGTGAGGGGAGGGCTTAGTATTATACATATTAATTACCCATATTAATTACCCCTCACACAGATGTGAGGGGGTCAATTTAATAATCTATTCATGATATATTACAAATTAGATTTCAGTAATAAATAGATATAATGTATGTAACTTTAAATGACTACTTGGCTTAAGTGGTAGAGTGTGCATGTTTCATTGTCATGTGATTTCTAGTCCAGAAGGCTGTTGGTTCAATTCCTGCTGTGCACACATCATTTTCTGAGACTTATAAGACTTTCTCTAAGACTGGAACTCTGACTTTACTTGGTCAGTACTTTAAAAGGTGTAAATAAATGCACAATTGATGTTGTCCGAGCAAAGTCCAAGTGCAGTCTGAGTGCAGTCTGAGCAGAGTCTGAGTGAAGTCCTTGGACAGTCCATGTGTCCAAGCAGAGTCTGCTCAGACTGGGGGGGGGAGTGTAAAGTACTGCTGGTGAGGGTGAGCTCTAGCTGTGGGCATTTCCTATGGGGGAGGGCAGAAGGTGAGTTATTTCTTTGTATTCCAATGGCAGGTGACAATGGCACCATAGGAACCACTAAACATGAAGAATTCAGAATGAAACACCAAAGCCTTCAAGTTGATCCTGTTGCAAGATGCAAACTTTTGGCTCAATGGCCGCATGCAGTCATCCAATGCTGTGGACCCTTCACTTGGCCCTGGGTTTGCTCACTTTGTGAAGAGTGATGAATACCTTGCCCACTTGTCAAAATACATCAATCAGGAGGAGGTATGTTTTAGAGTTGTATAAAGCCTTCTCTACTGCTGATGAGTGATAGATAGATAAGCCACTGTGTTGGGTTGCGGCCCTTTGGTTAGCTAATAGCAAGAAGTCCAAGGGCCTGCATGCTACTGGTGTTGGTTCGGTCAGCTGTGCACGTCATGAGATGTTTCAACCAAATGGTACTGGCAACCTTCAAAAAGGCGAGAAGTTCATTTCTAACGCTCTCACTTGTGGTATTACTGAGTGCTTGGCAGGTATTCAAACATGGACTACATATTCCTCTCGAGCATTATGGGCATCATTCTTCTTTCCCTCATTGTTTCTTATGACATAGCCTGCCAATAGTACAAGAACTTGTGGGAATGCCTGAAGGAAATGCCTGCTCATCTGCAGTTTGCTCAAATGCCAGCAATATGTTACAAGGTGCCAAAGTTCCACCTCATACTGTGGTTTGCCATGGACCCTTTTCATTCAACTATGCCAAATGGGTGGGATGGACAGACAGCAAGGGTGTCAAGAGGAACTGGTCATGGCTGAACAGTGCAGCATGGAGCACAAGCCAGATGGGCCCTGGTGCTTGTCATGATATGCTTGATGATTTCATGGGGTTTTCAAACTTCAAGAAAACAAAGGACCTTGGTGAGCAGTAACTTGTAACAAGTATAATGTCATTAGCCATGTTCTGATTCACTTAAAGGGGTTAACCTCCTTTGATGCATGGTCCTTGCAATACCACAAGCCATTGTTCATCGGCACACATTCCATCTATTCACAGAGGTTTTATGCGAGCATGGCCAGAAGTTAGTTGAATGGGAAAGGATGGTATGGGAATGGGTGGATGACCATGTGAAGCCAAGTCCATACAAGCTGCCAGAGACATGTAAGCCTCCTTTACCTTTGATTCCATGGCACCTGCCTGATAGCTAAGCACAGCTGTAAGCATGAACAAAATCTGTCAACAGCTTGTGACTGAAGAGCATGAATCAGCCGAATAAGGCAGGGCTCCATCCAATATAAGCCCTGCCAATTTTGTTGTCTCAGGCCTGGCCATCGAGGATGCACAGTATGAGAGCATTTCATTTACTAACCTCCAAGTAACTAACAAAAGATCTCAGGCTCACTCTGCAGGCAGAGGCAAGCAAAAGAAATAGGACTCCAACTCAAGAAACGTTGCTGCAGGAAAAGCAAACGAATTTATTGAAGAGGATCCAACACTTGTGAGAAATACAACCAATGTATATGCCTGGGCTTTGGGCCCACCTAGCTCGCACTACCTCAAAAGCATCCAACAATGACACCTCATGCCCAGAGCTCATGGCACTCCACCTGCCCTCATTCTTCGACACATAGGTTTGGGATACAATCTGCCTATCAGGCGTCCCTCTAATTGAAGATTGACTGCACTATGCGCATGCATTTGATGTGCTGGAGGATCTTCACAGGCAACTATGTACTCAAATGCTAGCCATCAAATTCAAGAATTCCAGGGCACACAGCGAGCAAGCCTTCACTTGATCACAAAGCCTCCTACACCAAATTGATGCAAAAATCAATTCTGCCCAGGATTGCTACCGGGTCACACATAAGGCACTTTTGCCAATTTGGGGGTCTGGGGTTGGGAGGAAACTCTGCAAGAACTGCAGCTAGAGGACATTCAAGGGATAAGTGAAAGGGTCCAAACACAGCAAGAAAAGGATGCTGAGGAGCATACACACCAGCTGGCAGGACAGGTACCAGGTGGCAAGGGGCAGCTATTACAAATGGTTTCTACTGCTAGGCTGGCAGTGGGAGAAGGGCATCAGATGCTGTCATGGATATGGTACTCTGTAAGAATGGCAGAGGAGGGAGTTATGCATGATTGCATACATGTCGAATGGGCAAAGGCAAGGGCAAGGGCAGAACGGTGGCAGGAGGAGGTCATATTGCTGGATGAGGAGATGCGATGGGTGCTGGAGTTTTGCCAGTGGAAGGCAAGGTGGTGGGAATACCAGGCATCTGACTGTTATACAGATTTAGAAATGCTGACCAAAGGGCTGCTCGCATATGCCACAGAGCAGGCAGAGAATGAGAGAATGAGGGCACAGCTATGGGCAGAAAAGTGGGTGCCTGTTTGAGCTAGGGTGCATGAAGCCCTGAAGGATCATCTCAATGATGTGGCCAATGAAATTGGTGAATCTTTTCAAGAAATAAAGGTAGAATTGGACCTGGAGGAGGAGGAGGATATGGACAAGGATATGGAACAAGATTAGAGCTAATTAGTATTTTTAGTTACTATTTTGATTATTTCCATTTTGGATTGATTTAATTCCAGGAAAGGTGCTTATATAAGAAGCATTTCCATTTTAGATTAATCCAACTTAATCCCAAAAGGGTGCTTATGTAAGACCTGCACTGCACTGCACTGGAATAATATACAGTACTAATAAGGGCAACCTAAGCCTCTAGCAAAGGGAAATCCAAAGTTAAAATTATACTACATAGTACAGGGATTGGGGACACACCTAGCAAAGGGAAATCTGAAGAGAAAACTCTAAGGATCCCTTTGCCGATGCCCAGTATATGTGAAGATGACAAAAATCAAATAATAACCTAAAAATAGAAAAGGTGGAGATAGGCAGATCAAGGCTGCCGAATGACATCATACCAAGGGGTAGGTGTCAGAAGGCTCTGCCTCTAAATATAAAATGTCAACGTGTACAAACATGATAGAAAGGGAAAATTAGTAATAAAATCCAGAAAAATCATAGAAAATGAAGAATAGAAGGAAATGAAGTGAGGAAAAATATAGAACAAACATAAAAAATAGGAGAAACACACAGGGCACCCCCCTAGTCCCCTTACAGATAGTAGCATGCATTATAATGTGCTCAATGGTGGCACAGGCATAGGGACTATAATGCAAACACCTGACATTTCCAGGTTATATTATAATGTAGGTACATGGACTATTGGTTTCATATTGACTGCGAGGTTGAAAATGGATTCCTGTTCATCGTCAGCATCGGCATCGAGAAGTGCATGGACTTCCTCCTTGGGAGGTGATGGTTTGAGGGGGCTCTTCTCTGGGAGGAAACCCCCAGTCCTACACTGTGCTTTGATCATCTCATGGAATTCACCCACACCCTCCCCTTCATATCCTTATTTTGGTTCAGCCTCCAAATTGTACCGAAACCCTTGTTCAACAACCATCCCATCCTTGAGAATGTATACAAAGTCCTTTGGTTGGATCTGTGAAAGATCGTGAGTGATACGATGGTCGTCTTGTTCTTGGGCCAGCGCTCGAGGCTTCGAATACCAGGATGCGAGAGGTGGGGTCTAGGACAGATGTAACTTCGTCTATTTGAAAAAAAAAAGAAAATGTGAGTAAACAAAATGTGAAATGAAAATGAAAAACCAACCGAGCACCAGAATGCTTGGATTCCTCAACCTCACTCTCGCAATGGCGAGCCTCTGCTTCCGCCCACCACTCAATACAACACCACTGCACCTCCACCACCAAGTATTGTCTCATACCCCTCCAACAAATCCCTCACGAATTCATGAAACAATGCCGCTCTACATGCCTCCTCAACCATCTCCCCCGTCGCACCACCCCCAACTTGACATTCTCCAAAATACTTTTCCCTTCCAACACCATGTCCCCCTCCCCCTGGCCAACTCCACATATGTTCCCCCTCACCCAACTAGGGTCGAGGTACCGTAACTCTGTATCGTCGAGCAGAACAGTCCCTTCTTGAGGCTGGTACATCCCGAGAAGCAGTTATGTGATGGTGGACTTTCCGGACCCAGAGGAGCCAACAATGAAGGTGAGTTAGTAGGGAGATGTCAGCGAGGACAGGGATGGAGGGCCAGGTGGGGTAGGAGAAGGAGAGGGCGGAGAGGGCAAATTCAACTGTGCAGTGCTTTTGAGGGATGGTTTTGCAGAGAAAGGAGGTGAAGGGGCGTTTGTGCGAGAGGACGGAGTGAGAAGATTGGGAGGAAAGGGTGTATCCTGAAGAAGTTGTAGCGGGCAGAGGTGTTTGAATGAGGGTCATCCACGAGGGAAAGAAGAGCTACAATGGTGAATTTTCCCTTGACGAGGATGATGAATTTGGGAATGCAAATCTGGAGGTTACTTGTTGTGATCAAAACATGCCCAAAAGACGGTCATAACGTCGCCAGCACCGATCTTCCCATCCCTGACGGGTTTCAAGCCAAACCAGAATCCCTCAACAAACATGGCCATCATCATGAACTGTGCAGCTGCACTCATCGCACCTCACACGGCATTAAGCTTTGTTGACGCCCAATTCAGATGATTCAACACCTCGTCGAGGGTGCATTGTTCAAAAGGGGCGGCATTGAAAGCTTAGACAGTGGAAATGGAAGTGACGTTGCTCACCGAACTGGTCTGGCGCATGAGACGACAGTGAGTGGCAGGGTTGCGGCGAACGTGCTAGAAGAAGTCATGGTGGCAGATTTACTCGGGATGAGGATTGCGGATGCAATGATACTGGAGTCGAATTAAGCACAATCCAATTGGATTGCAGAATAGATGGTGTTATCGTAAGTATCAACACGAGGCTAGTAATTAGCGGGCGCAGCACATTCTTTGGGATGGGCATCTGACCTGGTAAGCATTGGGCCTATTTTCCTCATCTTATGGTGCTGTCGCTGTCTCTAGCACCCTCCTTGTGTGTCGTTGTTGTTGTGCTCTCGCCGCCGCCATTTTTTTTTGTCGTGCCGTCCCTTTCCACTTTTATGCTGTGCCTTCATCCTCGTCGTCATCGTCCTCTCCTCCCTGTCGTCGACCTGTTCTTTGCCATCGCCGTCTGTGTTGCCTTGTCCTTGTCATCCTCGTCCTAGGCATTTCCCTTGTTGCCGGGTCCGCTCCTTCTCCCTGTCGTCGTTTCTTAGTAGTTCTAGTCCTGGTTCAAGTTCTCGTGGTGGGGGTGGAGGTGCTTTGTCTGGGTAGTCATCGGTTTCAGTAGTTTATTACCTAAAAGTTTTGTTAGTAACAGAAAAAATAAATGAGACGAGAACAAAAACCCGCCCGTGGCAAAAGACATCGTCAATGTCTCTTGGACTCCCTTTCTGTATTCACCTTCCAACCTTGTTCCCTCCTCCTTGTATGCAAGTGATGTGGAACTCGGAATGAGAATGTCGAGACCTGTATGCGAGGGGAACGTTCCGAATGAGAGTCACAGCAGGACCCCAGCATATGCAGTTATATGTCCGATCCTAATGCAATGAATTTGGCCTCAAATTTTGACCTAGGTCTGATCCAAAACTGCATGCGAAAGGAGGAATATCAGGCCAAGGTCTGATTATGGATCAGGTTAGTCGGCAACTATGTCCGATCGGTGTGCGTACGAATCGTGATGTGTTATCCGTCAACAAACAATTTGTCACCACTACTGCCGCTGGCAACGACGAACAATTTAACTTGTCAATGTCTCTACAAAGCTTACCTTTACCCGCTCATTCTTGCGACTGGTCATACCGTTTTAATGCTCTATGCATAGGTTGCAAAACAATGAAGGATGGATGTGTTGAGTCTTGGTTCCTGAATAGTTGTTATATTCATGATCCTCATGTGGTCGAAAAAACTTACAGTTTGTCGGAAACTATGCCCAACAAAGGTGCTAAGCATGAGTGGTTGCCAAGTGTTGATAATGTCGGCATTCCATCCTACATCAATGTCCAAGTTTATCGACGACTTTCACACAATATCTTCTCATCCCTAGCTTGCGAAACTCTCCATTGTTCTACATTCTTGCGAATCCCTGCGTCTTACATCTTATTTTCGCTGGCATCCTGTTCTCAAATCACTCGTCAGGATATTACATCTGCGAATGGGCACCCAGTCATTCTTATCACCCTCTGTCCTTTCTCATACAGCATGATGCAAGCTCTGGAAACACGGGCAGAACTGATTGCAACGCTTCTGAACGATCTTGTGCGACAAGTCAAGTCTTTGAAGAAGGCTGCAAAGGGAAATCCAGACATGCCTTATGTTTTGGAGCCTGAGCCTGAGGACGATGCTGGTGATGATGCCGATGAATCAGATGGAGAGGAAGGACTCAGACAGCCTGAAGATTAGGGATTCATGTACAATACAAGTGTATTTGACTTATTATGCGTACAAACTGGCTGTTGACAGATTCTGGTACCAACATGCGTACGAACTTGGTCTGTATGGATGTTCGATATCAATGTGCATATGACCTTCGTCTGTATTTATGTCCGATACACTATGTGTACGAACTTGGCAAAAAAAATGAGGTCCGAGACATATTGCTGACGGATCAAGGCACAATTGGTCTGACGAAAATGGCCAAAATGAGGGGATTTTGGATCAGACCTATGAGAGCATATGCCGGGGTCCTGTCACAGCTTGATAAACGCGTTGGGCGTTCAACGAATTGTCTTTGTCACATGTGCACTTTAAATTTAATCACGTGTGAGCGTGTTCAGATAAACATTGAATGATGCGCTGCCTACAACTTGGGGTCTCCTACTGCTGCCTATCTTTACTAGTCGACGAGTGTAATCAGCAAACCCAGGGCCTAGATGAATCCAACCCCCGCTATGGACCAAATTATCACCCATCTAACCGAGATCGCTCGCCTGGTACCCACTCAGAGCATTTCTATTGATCTGATTCACGCAGTCTACCCAGAGGGTTAGTATCTCTGTCATAATGTCACATATTCGCTGGTTTCATCTGTTCGAGTAGATCTAAGCCCGAAACAGTCAAAAGGTGTCAACTTATTGCTTATAATTGTAAGTCCTTGCTGCGGATTCGACAGCTCATAGATAACCTGTTTCTTCCAGATCGTTGATTGGTACTTGGGTTTGGTCAGAGTATTCAATGATAGGATCAGTGAGAAGGATAGGATGGTGGCGGAGAAGGATAGGATGGTGGTGGAGAAGGATAGGATGATCGCAAAGATGGACGAGGTAGTGGCGGAGAAGGATAGGATGATCGCAAAGATGGACAAGGTAGTGGTGGAGAAGGATAGGATGATCGCAAAGATGGACAAGGTAGTGGTGGAGAAGGATAGGATGATCGCAAAAATGGACGAGGTAGTGGCAGAGAAGGATAAAAGGATCGCAGAGAAGGGCAAAGTCATCCAGAGATTAGAGGAATCCGCTGACATTGCCACTGCACTCCATGAGACAAGGAGAGCTGAGACTGGTCGGAAATGGGGTAAGTGAGCTTCTGCATCAGAGCATTCTTAGATTCAAACTGTTGCAAGGATCCGTCACCCATTCGCAGGCATGGAAACACCTACAAGACACTGGGCGAGTCGGCCAGAATATGTTAATTGAGGGACAGCAGCACCCACATAAAAAGATGCTCACGTCAAAGCTCTCAGCGTTGGCAGACAAAACTAACACTTGGTCGAAAGAGCTCAACATGTATCCAGACCTCATTGGTGCGATCAGAGAGGGCCTTTACAAAGAGATGAAAGATATTCTCATAGTGGACACCAGTCAGCACACCAAGTTTCATGCAGACGTCAGCGTTGCAAAATATGACGATGCTCGCCTCCCATACTCCATTCGGTACTTTCTGGAATTCAAAGTACCAAGCGTCGAAGCACGAACAGCCATGCATTGTGGCCAGATGTTGGATTATTTCAAAAGCATATGCGAGAAGCAACCACATCGGTCACACTTTATAGGGGTCCTATCAAACTATTCCTCTTCCTGGGTCTACGATGCTGTGTTTGATGAGAAAGGCCCGGAAATTGAGGAGCATCCTTGCTCATCCCTTGCAGATGCTATCATCTTTGCGGAAACATCATCTGCCTCACCGTTGCAAGCAACGATTCCTTCGCTCGATAAAGCATTAGACCCCAAACTTTCAGTCCTTTCGGTGGGAAAACATTATTTCCTGCTTTCTGTGAAAAAGGTGCTTCCACTACCGAATGATATGGTGCCAAAACATATGACTACTCGTCAAACTGTCAAGAACACTCCCAGATGGTTTCCTCCGGCTCGACACTGGGAACAAAAGAACCAATTTGTGCTGAAGACTACGCATGATAATCATTCTTTGGAAAATGAGATCACAACCCTGGAAAAATTACGCGACGCTAAATCTCTGCATATACCTGAACTCGTATGGACTCGCGGATATGGGGAGCTAGGAATCTTGCTAATAGGAGAACCCGTCTTACCGGGAGAGTCAGCGGCATTATCACGTAAGGTTGTCCATGGCATGATAAATGGGCTGAGGTACATGCATGGTCAAGGGATCATCCATCGAGATGTTCACCTATCAAACTTGATTCTTAAGCGTGAACGGAACGATGTCAATGTGGTGATCATCGATTACAAAACAGCTTTCGATTCAGGGGGGAATCAATCTACTGACAATGAAGTTGACTACTCGGGCGGTTATATCTGCTGGCCGAGGCGACTTCTTCAGTCAACGGAGCAATCATATATCCCCCGACCTGCAGATGACCTCTTTGCATGCATCCTAGTGGTCCTTCATCTATTGTTTCCATGCCAATTTGATGAGTTCAATGCAGGGAACATTCGAGCGGATGGATATCAAAACTCCGAGACGTCGAGGGTATTACAAATGTGGAAGGATATTGAGAGTTCCAAAATATGGGGACCGTTTTATCAAGCAGCAAGCGATCAGGACTATGATGGGTTACTAGAGATTTTGGAGGTTTTCTGTCATGTTTAGCCTTTTTTTTATTGCTAGACCATGTCATATTTATATTGTTATTATACGTAGTTGTGCTCTTTGAGCACTTGTCAATTGTCACCGCGGGCTCCGATCATCTTTGTCCATCTGTGGCTGTGGACCCTGAGGGCTCGGCTTCAACAGGTTAGATGTTTCTTATGAAATTCTATACTAACTTAATGTGCTAGTATTCAACCTTACCTAGTACTTCTACAATCATGTTTTGTTCTGGGAATCTGCTCTAGAATACATCCACACAAATTGTCAACCTAAGTTCTCTTTCACATTTTTTTCATTCATTGTTCGTTGAATCAAATGTTACCAAGCTAAGAATTGCAAGCAAGAAAATTACAAAGGCACCAGAGAGTCGAGGATCGGCGCTTGCGCCACTACACGATTTCATTGCAGCTATTTAGTCCATTGATGAGCCCCCCTGGATGCTCCCTCTGCTCGCCACCACCATCTGTCTATGCCAACTTTCATCTCTCATCTATCTCCTCCTACAGCCCTATATCTCACATGCCTTCCCTCGACCCTACAGCCTCCACAAGCCATCCTCTGTATGTGAAGTCGCATATACAAGCCAACCTCAAGCCACGTGGACAATTCACATGGCTGCACATGAGTTTACGGATAGCTGTGCCCATAGCAGGCTTGTGTCTGCTCCTTGTATGCTATGCATTCTCACAGTGGCAGGGTAACCGGAACAAGAAGCTAGAAAGGATAACGTAGTAACCTCAGTGGTGGGTAACAACACTATATTGGGTAGTAGTACCTAGAAAGGATAACGTAGTACTACTATGAAGTAAGTAAAGAATATAGAGAAGTAAAGTAATGGGACTTACACCTCAGTGGTGGGTAACAACACTGGGGTGTCGAGATACAACTATGAGTGTTACATAGTAATGGGAATAGGGGTAAGCAATAAGTAAATGATGGAAAAGGTACAACGTGATAATAAATAAATGAAGGTAACTGGGTATGATGGGTATGACGGAGGTGCTCGGATATAACGACACTCCCCCTCAAGATGGACGCGGGCTCAGAGGATTCCGAGGAGACTGCGGAACTTCTCAAACTTGAAATGGGCAAGCGGCTTTGTGAAAACGTCTGCGATCATGTCATCGGTAGGACAATACTGTAATGCGATATGACCATGGGAGACAGTTTGACGGATGAAATGGAAGTGAACATCGATATGTTTGGTGCGGCCATGGAATGTAGAATCCTTGGAAAGGCAGATGGCACCCTGGCTGTCGCAGTAAAGTGTAGTAGGTACTGTAAAATGAAAGATAGAAGAAAATTCAGTAAGTAATTTATGAATCCAAATGATATCCTTCGAAGAATGAGTGAGGGCAACATATTCAGCCTCTGTGCTTGAAAGAGTGATGATTGGTTGTTTCTTCAAGCTCCAGGAAACAGCCCCGATACCAACAAAGAAGATAAATCCGGAAATAGAGTGGCGGTGGATCTGTGAAGCCCAATCTGCATCCGAATACCCAGCTATAGCAGAGTGAGGACCCCCGAGAACGAGTTTAAAATCCTTCGTGCCCGCAAGATAACGAAAAATTCGAGTGACTGCTTGAAGATGGGTGGTGTGAGGTGCGTCGAGGTATTGGGAAAGTGTGGAAACCACAAATGCGATATCCGGACATGTCATAACAGTAGCGTACATGAGGCAACCAATCATCTCATGATACTTGGTTTTCTCGGCAGGAGTAAGTAGAGTGGGTGAAAGGTGGGGTGAATCGGGATTGAGATCGAGTCCTACCTCCATTGGGGTGACAGCTGTGCAAGTGTTCTCGAGGCCGAAACGACCAAGAATTTGTTCAATATAAGCTTGCTGTCCCAATGAAAATGTGCGTGTGGTGGTGTCTCAAGTGATGCTGACTCCAAGTAGCCAATTAATGGGTCCGAGGTCTGAGATTTTGAAGCATTTTGGAAGTTGCTTCTGAATCAGGTTGTTAGCACCCTCGGTGGAGTCTGCGATTATGGTAAAATCATCCATGGCAGCAGCAATGATCGTGTATTTGTTACCGTCAAGTTTGTAGAACACGGCCTCATCTGCGATGGAAACTGAAAACCCAAGATCAGTGAAAAACTTCTTCACCTCGGCATACCAGTTGTGAGCTCCTTGTTTTGACCCGTAAACTGATACGAGCCATTTGCAGACTACATTGGGCTTGTCCTTGAGTTCCAGCAGTAATTCGCGGAATTGTTTGTATTTGGGAGGAAGTTCGGAGTATAGGGTGATATTGTCTTGTAGATGGGAGTTGAGGTACACGTTCTTCACATCACAATGATGGACAGCAGCCCCTTTCTGAGCTGCAAATGACAAGAGGATTCGGAGTGTAGGTGGATGAACTGTTGGAGCGAACGTTTCGATGTAATCAACACCGAATTGCTGTTTGAAGCCTTTGATGACAAGACAGGCCTTGTAATGGACAATACTGCCTGTCTCATTACATTTGTGGCAAAAGACGTAACAACTTGGAATGATGTTGGCATCTTGAGGTGGAATTACGGGTACCCAGGCGTTGACCTTCTCCATTTGGGTAAGTTCCGCATCAATCGCATCGGACCAAGCTGAGCACTCATCACTGCCTAATGCCTCAGTCAAAGACGGTTCGTCTTCACTTATCACCATTGCCTGCTCCATTATTTCCCCAAACCACTCAGTTTTGTCTATATTCAGCTCCACTCCCCCTGGTTCCAATGAACCTTCCTCTTCCAACATGAAAGCTCCCTCGAAATCAGCAACTCCAGTATTAGCGCATGACGTGGCAACTTGTTGGTGTTTTCTGCGACCAAATTCTGTTTCTTCAAACTGGGGAAGACCTTGAAGCGAGTTTCACCTTACAGATCTTTGGTGTGGGGCTGGTGTCTTGGTACTCTGAGTTGCTTTTACAGCATCAGGGCTCTGATTTGTCTTCGCAACATCGGAGGGGATGACAGGTGGATTTTTGGTCGCATTTTTGGGTTTGGGCATCTCATTTGTTGCATTTGGCACGTTTTCGACAGGTGGTGAGGGTTCTAGAATGATTTGAGAGGTGTTGGATGGCTGGGGAAGGTCCGAATTGGTAAATATCTCGTATTCCCCTTCAATTGGAACTTTTTCAGGTTCTAATGCCTCATTCTCATGGAAGTAAACATCCCTCTCGATGCTGACTCGGTTCTTTCCTGGCCAGTAGATCCTATACCCTTTCGACTCACTGTCAATGCCCACAAAATGACCCTCCTCGGCCCTTGGCTCAAGTTTCCCAGCGTTAAGTCGCTTCACCCAAGCCTTAGTGCCCCAAGCACGTACAGCCGATAAATCCGGCTTCTCCCCGGTTCCCATCTCATGTGGCGTCTTCATCTCAGGAAGCGCACGAGAGGGTACGCAGTTGCGGATCCACACATGGTGATGGACTGCTTCCGCCCACAGGTTTTTTGGGAGTCCTGCGGCTTCCATCATGGCTCGGGCACCTTCAATGTGGGTTCGATTGGCTCATTCTGCAGCGCCGTTGGATGCTGGGGAGTCATGAACAGTCAGGTGGCGAACTGTTCCGGCATTCTCAAGATGTTTGGTAAACTCTTTACTCAAGAATTCCCCCCCCCCCAATCACAACCAAAAATTCGTATCTGGCCACCTCTCTGGACCTTTACCCATGCTTCGTACTTCTTGTAGTCAGCGAAGGTCTCCGACTTCTGCCTCAAGAAGTAAACAAGCTCCTCATGGCTATGAAGGTCTTGGAAGAGAGCATAGTATTGCTTCCCCCCCTATCGATTGAATGGCAGCTGGCCCCCACAGATCTGAAATGACCTTATCACCATATGATTTGTATTCAGTCTTGCTCTCCTTTGGGAAAGGTTTACGTGTTGCCTTTGCTTTGATGCAGGCCTCGCAAAATTCCAGCTTCGACGTCGTGTCAAGATTAATGCCAGTTACCATCCCCTTTTCCACCATCTGCTGTAAGTCCTCATGATTGACGTGCCCCATCCGTTGATGAAGCTCACTAATTGAGACTTGTTTAACAGCAGCGCTAGCAATGTGTGCAGGTGGTAAAACTAGAGAGTCACTGACATGATATAACCCTCGAACTTCAGGAATGCAACCGATGATGTTCGACTTCGGGCTACGAATAATGCAGGCACCACCTTTAATGAAAAGTGAATATCCAGCTCAATCGACACAAGACATGGACATTAGGGTGAATGCCATATGCGGTGAGTAGTATGCATTCTTCAGGGTAATCGGGGTCGGTTTCTGATCCCCGTTTGGTAGCTCGACCTGGATATCTCCTTTGCCAAGTGCGCTGAACGTACGTCCATCTGTGGCTCTTATAGGTTCGGGGTTAATGAGTTCCTGATAATTTAGAAACTTCGAGCAATTAGGAGAGAAGTGACGACTGGCACCACTATCAAGGATTGTTCCAGCATGATTGGAGATTGCATGGGGTTCGGAGTGAAAGTCTGAGGTGCATACGAGGGCTGTTGGATCATCGGGGACGTTATAGGTGAGCATAGCATAATTCTCTGGCTCGTCGCTTGTAGGAGTACTCTCTGCAACGTTGGTGCTAGCTTGTTTACCACCCGTCTTCCACCAATCAGGAGCCTGACCTTCTTTTCCTCCCCCTTTTGACCAGCACTGGTCCTTTGTGTGTCCACGTCGGCCACAGTTTGTGCTTGTGCACAGGATGTCATTCTTCGAGGACCTGGAATTTCCACTTTTGGCCTTGGATGTAGCTGCAAGCATTGCAGCATTGGACTTATTGATGCTGTCCTTGATCTCGGCCTATGTTGCCTCTTCAGTAAGATGCCAGATCACATCAGTAGGGGTGAGCTTCTTCCCCATTTGATGAGCCGTAGCACTGAGAGTCGTAAATAGGGTTCGGAATGATGGTGCGAGTGAAAGCGATGTGCGAAGGTAAGATACGAAGGACTCATCGGATACCGGTGTATTCATCTCAGCTAACCATTCCCTCAGTTCTGTCATCTTCGCAATGTGATCCCTCATACTCTCCCCCTCAGTGTAGCAAGTGTTCTGAAGTTGCATAAGGAGGTTGGTCTCGTACAGGCTGCCCTTGTCAGCATGGATCGACGCAACCTTCTTCCACATGGCTGCGGCATCGGACTCGTTCTTGACCTGGAGGAACATGGTGTTGTCGATGGTCCTGTAAATGACCTCGCGAACAGCCGCCTGCATCTGATCATAGCTATCCTGTGCTTCCTCATGCTTCTCGACTTCTTCATCAGTAAGGGGAGCTAGGGAATTTCGCTTGTAGAAACTCCCGTTACGCTCATCAAGTTCTTCCGGTTTGTGCGCAGTACCCAAAACATGTCGACGTAGTCCCTTCGATGTGAGGTAGTTCAAGACCCGCTCAGAATATGTAGCCCAATTAGAACTGTCGCCTCGAAGTTTAGGAAGGGATTGAACTTGGTTATTGGAAGTCGAAGACATGTCGGATATATCTGCAGGGCCCATAACCTCTCGCAGTGGCAGGGTAACCGGAACGAGAAGCTAGAAAGGATAATGTAGTAACCTCAGTGGTGGGTAACAACACTATATTGGGTAGTAGTACCTAGAAAGGATAACATAGTACTACTATGAAGTAAGTAAAGAATATAGAGAAGTAAAGTAATGGGACTTACACCTCAGTGGTGGGTAACAACACTGAGGTGTCGAGATACAACTATGAGTGTTACATAGTAACGGGAATAGGGGTAAGCAATAAGTAAATGATGGAAAACGTACAACGTGATAATGAATAAATGAAGGTAACCGGGTATGATGGGTATGACGGAGGTGCTCGGATATAATGACATGCATATGCGTTGTAGTGGCTGCATGATAAATCCCTCATCTGCTTATTCATACTGAAGTTTGACAGCAGCTATTTAATAGTTGTATTCTTTCAGTAAAGCCGTTAAACTTTGTACATACACAAAACAAAGAAATACATTGCTTTACAAATGAAAATATCTAGGATAAGGGTGATGTGAACTTGGGGATGCATAATGAAGAGAGGAGCAGGACCAAGATGCTGCTGTGAAGTAGGCATTCACATCCGGCAGCATGGCAACCTGGAACTTGTGTGTCCACAAGGGTGACGTGACACCCAGCTGACAATGAGGGACAACGACAGCCACCGGCACCCCCAACCGCCGCTGCGAGCAACTGCTCGCGGGGTGGAAATGGGGGAGAAAGCGGGGAACGTTCATCCCATTCCCGCCACGACCTCTCGTCCTCTTGCATCCTTTCCTCCTTGTCTCGCGACTATGTCAATGCCCAATCCTGCTCTTTTTACAGGAAGACTTAGGAAGACTTGACTAACAAAAACAATGTATTCTAGACAATGGCTCGAAGCACTTCCCCACTGGATTCAAATTTCAAACGACACCATGTGGTGCTGTTTGAGCCAGCCATCTTCATAGAACCACCATGGCCCCTCGAAATTCCCTCCCCCCAGGCTCTCATTCCCACTCCCCTTACGAGTCAAACACCATAAGGTTGTTCAAGTTCACCATTCTTTTTTCCTGCCTTCCCTGTGCCCCGTCTCCTACCATTTCTGCTAGCCAACTGTAAGGGGACTAGGGGGGTGCCCTGTGTGTTTTTCCTATTTTTTATGTTCGTCCCATATTTTTCCCCACCTCATTTCCTTCTATTCTTCATTTTCTATGATTTTTCCGGATTTTATTACTAATTTTCCCTTGCTATCATGTTTGTATATGTTGACACTTTTATATTTAGAGGCGGAGTACCCCTTCCGACACATACCCCTTGGTATGATGTCATTCGGCGGCCTTGATCCACCTATCTCCGCCTTTTTCTATTTTTAGGTTATATTTGATTTTTGTCATCTTCACATATACTGGGCATCAGCAAGGGGATCCTTAGAGTTTTCTCTTCGGATTTCCCTTTGCTAGGTGCGCCCCCAGTCCCTGTATTATGTAGCATAATTTTAACTTCGGATTTCCCTTTGCTAGAGGCTTAGGTTGCCCTTATAGTAGAAAACTCTCCCCTAAGGCCCGAAAATCGCGAACGCGCTGCCCAAAATAGGCAGGTACGGACTGGACGACGCTTCCCAAAGCTCCACAGAGTCCCTACACACCGTTCCAGATACTCTCGCCTTTATCACGCCGCCATTTTCGCCAAACGCGCTCCCTAGCGACATGGACGCATCAGAACGCTTCGATGCGCTTGAAAGCGACATTTCCGGAATGCGCGCGCAAATCGACTCGCTTAAATCTACGATTAAAAACTTCGTTAGGACCCTCCAGGCTAACCCTACGACTAATAATTCCCCCTTCACGACTCCAAGCACACCCAACAACGACGTTTTGCCAAACACGTCCACTAAGGAACGTGCCCAGATCAAACCATCCCCCCCCGCCGAATTTAATGGTGCACGTGCGCAGGGACGTGCATTCCTTAATTCCTGTGAGCTATACATTAGTCTCCAGTCGCATCAATTCGTCGATGAGGCTGCAAAAATTTATTGGGCCTTCACATACATGAAATCTGAACGTGCCTATCTCTATGTGGACCGTATCCTACGTCAAACTAAAGAACTTGGTTCTCTACCTTTCTCCACTTGGAGTGACTTTCGAGCTGAGTTCGTACGCCACTTCTGCCCCCTCAATGAACGCCACCGAGCAGTGACACGACTTGAGTCATCCACTTACCACCAGGGACGTCGATCCGTGGACGACTATATCGATGAGTTCAAGGATTTTGTGGACATGGCAGGGTATGGGAGTGGGTTACCAGTGGTGGTGAAGTTCCGACGGGGGCTCAACCGAGAAATTCAGGACCAGATTGCACAGATGTTGGAAGGGCGCCCAGCGGATGATGATATCCTTGCTTGGTATGAAGCTGCTTCACTCTGTGATGAGAACCGACTCACAAATGCGGCGTTTAATGTTGCATTCCATGCTCCAACTACCACTCATACACCCTACACCTTCAATCGAAGCCTCCCCCGCCCTAACCCCATTCCTGCTCATCAAACTCCCACACCAGCCGTCAATGTCCCAGTACCAATGGATGTTGATACAGCCCGCAGCCGTGCACATAAGTTGGATCTCTGCTACCGTTGTGGGGAACCTGGACACAGAGCTGGAGCATGTCCCCATCGTCAGGACATCCGCATGCTCACCCCCAAGGGACGAGACGAACTCCTGCAAGATTTGTTGGCACTTGTAGATGTTGAGGAAGCGAAGGATCAAGTTGCAGAGGAGGTTAAGCTGGAAGTTGTAGAGGAGCAGGATTTTCCTATTCGCAGCGAGTGAATCGTACGCCCTCACTGCCTGTCCATAACCGCTTTGAAGTCTTGTCAGTTGAATCCCCGGAGAATGAATCCATTTCTGTGACTGCTCCCCTCTCTGACCCTTCGAAGTTGGCTAAAGACGTACCTGCTCCCCCGGCGCAACCCCTTCATCCTGCAAGGTCTATCCTCTCTCTCCGGAGGAACAACGGTAGCTTGACCAGTTCATCGACGAGCACCTGGCCTCTGGACATATTCGACCATCAAAGTCACCCATGGCCTCTCCCTTTTTCTTTGTCAAGAAGAAGGATGGCTCACTTCGACTGGTTCAAGACTACAGAAGACTCAACAACATCATGGTCAAAAATTACTACCCACTACCCCTCATCTCCGAACTTGTAAACCAGCTCCATGGAGCCTGATACTTCACCAAGCTTGATGTCCGTTGGGGCTATAATAATGTAAGGATAAAGGAGGGAGATGAGTGGAAGGCAGCCTTTCGTACCAACCGTGGTCTTTTTGAACCGCTTGTCATGTTCTTTGGCCTTACTAATAGCCCTGCCACCTTTCAGACCATGATGAATGACATCTTCCATGACCTCATCCTCGAAGGCGTTGTCTGCATCTATCTCGACAACATCCTCATCTTCACTCGCACGGTTGAAGAGCACCGTCGCATCACGCGCCTCGTCCTAGAGCGACTTTGACGGTACAAACTCTACCTTCGTCAGGACAAATGCGAGTTCGAAAGGACCAAGATTGAGTACCTCAGCCTGATTATCTCGGAGGGTCAAGTGGAGATGGATCCTATCAAGGTAAACTGGGTCACAGCTTGGCCGACGCCCACGAACAAGAAGGAGGTGCAGTCCTTCCTGGGCTTCATCAATTTTTATCGGTGTTTTATCAAGGATTTCTCACATCATGCACGACCGCTGTTCGACTTCACAGGAAAGGAGGCATGGAGGTGGGATAATGCACAACAGGAGGTGTTCGAAAAGCTTAAGGAGATGGTCACTTCCGCTCCGATCCTTACCTTTGCTGACGATTCGCGTCCTTTTCGTGTAGAAGCCAACAGTTCTGACTTTGCGATGGGCGCTGTGTTGTCTCAGCAGTCTCCGGAGGACCAGAAGTGGCATCCTGTTGCGTTCTACTCCAAAAGCCTTAGTGCTGTAGAGAGAAACTACAAGATCCATGACAAGGAGATGTTGGCGATAATGCGTGCGCTTGAGGAGTGGCGACACTTCCTCGAGGGTGCCCAACACAAGGTGGAAATTTGGACGGATCACAAGAACCTCGAGTACTTCATGACGGCCAAGAAATTGAACCGTCGTCAAGCTCGTTGGTCCCTGTATCTATCTAGATTCGACTTCTCCTTGCACCACCATCCGGGTCGCAGCATGGGGAAGACCGATGCCCTATCCCGACGTGCAGACCATGGGGATGGCAGCGGTGACAACCAAAACATTGTGCTGTTGCAGCCAGACCTGTTCATCATTCGGGCACTGGAAGGCATCGTACCCCAGGGCGAGGAGCGGGACATTCTATGTGACATTTGTCATGCAAACCGTAGCAGTTTACATGAGGATGTTGTCGCCCGAGCTGTTAAAGAACTGAGGAAGGGATCGACCCTTTCCTTATGTGCGGCAGAGTGGGCTGAAAAGGAGGACTTGTTGTATTTCAGGGATCACATCTATGTTCCCAATGACCCAGACCTTCACCGGCGCATCATATCCCAACACCATGACTCACAGATTGCTGGCCACCCCGGACGCTGGAAGACCTTGGAGCTCACCTCACGGAACTATTGGTGGCCACAAATGTCACGGCTCATTGGTCAGTATTGTCGCACTTGTGACCTTTGCTTATGCACCAAGGCCCCTCGTCGCAAGCCTATTGGTGAGCTACACCCTCTTCCTGTTCCAGAGAGTCGTTGGGATGTTGTCAGTGTTGACTTTGTGGTGGAATTGCCAGAGTCAAATGGGTTTGATGCGGTGATGTGCACAGTTGACTCAGTGGGAAAACGCGCTCACTTCATTCCCACTCACACCACTGTCAGTGCCCTAGGTGCCACTCGACTCTACCTCCACCACGTGTGGAAATTACATGGACTTCCTGGTGCCTTCCTCTCGGATCGTGGCCCTCAGTTCATGGCAGAGTTCACTCGTGAGCTGTACTGACTCCTGGGGATCAAACTCCTCACTTCAACTGCTTATCACCCACAAACTGATGGCCAGACAGAGCGAGTCAACCAGGAACTGGAGCAGTACATCCGCCTCTTTGTCAATGAACGCCAGGACAATTGGGATGATCTCCTTCCTTTGGCCAAGTTCGGGTACAACAACCATGTCCATGCTTCCACTCAACAGACCCCTTTCCTCTTAGACACTGGACGACATCCACGCATGGGATTTGAACCTCGCCAAACTCCCTCACACATCGAGACAGTGAATGAGTTCACAGAATGCATGAGGGATAGCTTGGAGGAGGCAAGGGCAGCCTTAGCAAAGGCAAAGGACGACATGGCGCGATTTTACAACCAGCGCCACTCCCCAACCCCTCAGTACAAGGTTGGTGATCGAGTTTATCTTGACTCCAGTGACATCTCCACTACACGTCCATCCAAGAAACTCGCTCATCGCTTCTTGGGACCTTTCCCCATTGTCAAGTGCATTGGAACACATGCCTATCGTCTACGCCTCCCAGCCTCCATGTCCAGACTCCATCCTGTCTTCCATGTCGTCAAATTGCTTCCAGCTCCCCCAGATCCGTTCCCGGGATGCCATTCACACCCACCACCACCACCTACAGTGATCGAGGAAGAACCCCAATATGAAGTCGAGTCAATCTTGGACAGCCGTTTGCGTCGAGGAAAACTCCAGTATTTGGTACATTGGAAGGGTTATGGGTATGAGGAGAACTCATGGGTCGAAGAGTCTGACGTAAATGCCCCTCGGTTAATCAAGGAATTCCACCGATGGCACACTGCTGCACCGCATCGCATTCAAGTCACGGACTTTGGTCGTATATGATTTCGAATGCATCGGGGCGATGCATCTTAGAGAGGGGGTGATGTAAGGGGACTAGGGGGGTGCCCTGTGTGTTTTTCCTATTTTTTATGTTCGTCCCATATTTTTCCCCACCTCATTTCCTTCTATTCTTCATTTTCTATGATTTTTCCGGATTTTATTACTAATTTTCCCTTGCTATCATGTTTGTATATGTTGACACTTTTATATTTAGAGGCGGAGTACCCCTTCCGACACATACCCCTTGGTATGATGTCATTCGGCGGCCTTGATCCGCCTATCTCCGCCTTTTTCTATTTTTAGGTTATATTTGATTTTTGTCGTCTTCACATATACTGGGCATCAGCAAGGGGATCCTTAGAGTTTTCTCTTCGGATTTCCCTTTGCTAGGTGCACCCCCAGTCCCTGTATTATGTAGCATAATTTTAACTTCGGATTTCCCTTTGCTAGAGGCTTAGGTTGCCCTTATACCAACCCCCACTGCCCACTGCCAGCTCTGATCTCTATCCCTTGTGCCTCGAATGACGCCGTTTCCGCTACGAAACCCCCGCTGACCACTGATGGCCACACCACCCTTGCGACTGGAACAGCACCGCCAGCTCACCGTTTCTTTTTATTTTCTATTATTATTTTATTTTATCTTATGCTGAGATTGGCTATGCACTAGTGCCTATATGGCACTAGTTGCATTTTCTAGGGCAAACATCTACTGACATTTGTCCCTTTTGTGTCAGTTACGTCGGCCAAAGCCATCACCATCAAACGACAATTGTTTTTGCAGTGACAGTGGAAATAGATAGGCATCATTATGTTACATGTTTGTCCACTAATTTGAATTATATATCTACATCAAAAATGAATGTGAGTCCTTCATGAAGAGTGCGAAGTGATAGAGAATGTGAATGGACCAAGTGACTGCAAATATCAAAGAAGGAATGTGAGGCTCATGATTTAAGGCAGATCACAGAGCGTATGGTGTGCAGGAACTTGGTGAGGAATGAGCAGTGAGTAGGATCGTCGATGTGGACATCTTGGGCATCAAACACAATGAAAAACCTGTCACTCAACTCCCCTGTTTTACGATCTCATCTTCCACACTCGACAGTTGCGAGCCCTCCCTCCTTTTTCTTACAATCAATCACCTGTCGGTCTTCCCCGTCTGGTTCACCCGACAAGCCCCAGAATTCAGCGCACTGGATCGAGGTACCTTTCTGGATGGGTTGGCTTGGAGGAGACACAGCTTTGTATCTGGTGAACTCCAGCTCAGAAGTGGAGGCGAATGGCCCATCTAAGTTGAGCGAGAGTGGTGATGATGGCATTGACCTGTCTTGAACCTGCAGCAGGGTGATTATACTTACCAAAATGGCGACATCAAGTCAAATATACCTTGGCTTATTCTGAAAGTTCGAAAAGCCCAACAACAGACTACAGTGCCAGTGGTGCTGCTGGCAGGTTCAGAAACAGGCGTAATAGTTGATGTGTGGATGCAAGAATGTTTTATGGTGATCGGCTGACTAAGCGCGAATCCCACGTCGATTCCAAGTTCTCAGTATTGAGGCCCAGTGAAAATCGGATCTAATTATGTAAACAAGTGATGCATTAATGTATTGTAATCTAGTACGGGTCGAGAACTTTGAAAGTAAAATTAGCCTACTCTAAATAACGAACTCGTCTGCCGATTTATTCCATTCCTCGAAGTCCCGATCAGCAGCTAGCATATCTTCAAACTCTCTCATTTCGTTATCAATCTCTTCTATCTGTGCTGAGTTCCAGGCGGCGAGGTCCCCGATGTTGTTCCTCCAAGCGAATTTCATCATTTGCAGTTCCTCAAACCGTGCCGCCCCAAGTTGAGCCCGTCGTTTTGTTGCAACTTCACCTCCAGCTGAAAAAAGACGTTCGCAAGGAACTGACGAGGCTTGACAGGTGAGGTAGTCGAGTGCGATACGGCGGAGGGTGGGATATAATGCCCCATTGTTCTGTAACAAATTATAATCAGTGTAATCAATGACAATCGGTGCACAATGCCAGCACCTACCTGCCACCATTTCACTATATCAGTATCCTTTGTAACTTCAGCTGGTAGGTCCTTCAAATATTGGCGCATCTCTGATTGCCATCCTTCATCTTCAGCTTGGCTAGAGAGCAGGGCCAAGCGATGGCGATCAAATTCAGATAAAATGGATTCGTCGTTTGGTTGCGTTATATTCTCAGTGGATTCGGTTGGTGCGGTTGGTGCGGTAGGTGCGGTAGGTGCGGTTGAGCAGGCTTTCCAGTATCATTCCATCTAGCCATAGAATGAACCAGAGTGGGAACATCAATCGAAGCGCGAGGCGTACCATGGTCTCAAGTATCTTCTGCACCTCATCCTGCCAGTTCTTTGCCTCCCAATTCCCCATTCGATGCTCTGCTTCCTGTTCCTCCGCACCCCCCCATGCCAATTTGATGTAAGCCAGCTTGAAGTATGGATGTAGGACTGTGTATCAATGTCAGAAAGATCATGTACAAGTTATTGAAATCATTGTACCAAGAGCTAATATATACGCAGGCTTCTCATCAAACCATGAGTAATATTTGTTGAGCTTCGCAAGTCCATCGTTGATTGCAGTTTGGTGCGCAGCAAAACATGGATTGTCACGCTTGGCTTCCCAAGCCATTTGAAGTTCTTCAATCGCAGGTAGGGCTCGCCACAACATCGGCCGCTTTTCGGCGGAGAAAGTTTGTTGAATTCAGTTGGAGTCCTGGATTGTGAGAGTCAGTCTCATTGATATGATTACTTTACAGTTCACGTACCGCCAGGATCTCACATGCTTCCTTCATCTGTTCCCAGTCGATCTTGGAGAATGTGAATGCCGACCACGTTATATGTTTAGAGACCCAGCCATTGGATCGGATTGTTGTGCTAGGGCCATATCGATGGTCAGCACTTGCAACAAATAGATTGATGGGCTATTACTCGTTTAGATGAAGAATAGATGGAAGATGGATTCTCAGCGTACCTGGCAGACTTTGTAGGATACACTGAGCATGCGATGGGCAGTACCCCACCGAACATTGCTGTGAAGCGGTATTTTGAGTGAGTGTTGAAGGCCGCATTCAATTTGAAGCTTTTCAAACGCTTCAATACGCTGCCCAGATGACTGAATCTATAGCAAGTTAGAGAATTGTGTGAGGGATAATATGTACAACAAACCTTGATTGCAAGTGTCTGGGATTACATCCAAGGAACCATTCAGCACGTGATTGTCGGGGAGGGATGGGTCATACTCCCAGATGGCTGTTGCCATTTCCATGGCAGCAATCTTCGTGACATGGGTCATCACGTCGACTTCTGCTAGGTTGACAACATGACCTAAACAACTGTACTGATGATTAGAGGATAAGATTCAACAAGTCAACAAGAAACATTACGGAAGTTGATTCTCCTCCGCAAACCACGAGGGAAGCTTCCGTCGTGCATGGGTAGCTTCAATAGTTTTGCATTTCGTGGTGTTGCTTGAGGCGTTGTCGTGGGTGACGGTGAGGAGCTGTCAAAAGTGTCAGACATCAATCATGATCAGGTACTGATTGTCTTACTTTAGATTGTTCCGCATTCATTATCCCAATCCGATCGCAGACACCCACGAAGTAACGGCCCAAGTTCTCCCCGCTGTGGTCGCCTGACACTGATCGAAACCTGATAACTTCCGAACGCAACTCCCATGTCTCCTTAGGCTCCATTTTAACCTCGATCCAATGCGCGGTGATGCCAAGAAATGCTGCTTTTGTGGTATCTGCCGTTGTGGAGATTAGACTGGGAGCCATCTGTCATGAATGTTGGTAAGTCTCGAGAATCATTAGCATAAAGTTCACGAACCTCAACATCTTTTTTAAGCTGCCCCACCCACTTAACGAACTCGTTGTGCAGATGGTTGACCACATCGTGCGTTGTCGGCAGATCTTGTAAGGCTGACTTTGGTCGCATCACAACCAAACAGTTTCGGAATGTTATTTTGTTTGCAATGGCAAGGGACTAATGCAGGTGATGGGGAAATGAGTATTACTTTCTTCTAATGGTGAGTCTTACCTGGTCATTGACCGCAACAAATTGAGTCACCACATGACGCACGTTTTCTCAGGTAAACACGAGTGGTTTCATTGGCTTTCCAACTAACAGGTCTAATGTTCCCTGCGTTCCCACCTTCTTTCCCCTTCTTTCTTCTTTGATCTTTCTCCAGAGCGGGCGTGGCATTGCCCAATGGTGCTCAGGTATGTTTTCTTCCTTGCATCATTGTTGGTATATAGAATAATGTTGATGGATGTGCTGCCGACAGGAGGAGTTACCACCGGTAAGGAATGCCTTTCGCTTGCCGTTCTTCTTCGCATCATTTCTATCAAAGCTCGGGTAAGTGATCTCGTATTCTCATGAATTATTACTTACCTGCATATATTTCACCAGCGTCCAGTTGGTGTATCCACACTATTATCATTCATAATGAACTTGACCGTGATCTTATCCGTGAAGATCAGTCGAAGGTCCCTTGCTTTGTTCTTTTGCGTATGGACCTTGGAGGGGATGTATATTTGGTGATGATCTTGGAGCCCGTCTCCCTTGACAGCTGTTAACATTTTGTATAGAAGACAAATTGCAAGCTTCATACCTCAGTGTCATCTGGCAAATTGTGCCCACCTTCCTGCTCATCGCCCAACACCTCGGGTTCATCAGGTTCATTGTGAACCTCCTCATCATCACTAGCTTCCTTTGATGGCTTTGCACATTGTTTCTTCTGAGGCCTATGATCAGACTCTTCATCTGAGGATTCTTCTGAAGATTCATCCACTGCTGCTCGCTTCCGAGACCTGTTGTTCTTCGCTGGTGCTTTTTTCAGCGCTGCCTTTTTTGGAGCTGGTTTCTTCGACGGTGCCTTTGCGCGTGCTGTGCCTTTACCCTTTGCAGTTGACGCATTGCCTTTTTCCATGTGGTGTTGACACATTGTTGAACATGAGTGATATTGCACTAAATACTCAACTTTGTTTGGCAGTATATTGTGTTTGCCACTTGCAATTCAATCCTCTGAGTCATTAGCTAGACTTTATTGGTACCTCGCAACCTATCTAGTAGTGCTTCATGTACCTCAGATTGTATTTGTGTTATGTACATAGATAAAAGACCAGTTGCAACCAGTGTAAACCAGTTTTTGTCGGTCTTTCAATGTTCTGTCATAGCTTGCAACTGGCAACCGAAAAGTCACAGAACCTGTGCAACCGCAACCGACGGTCCGGTTGCATTCGGTTGCATTCGGTCCAGTTTCGGTCATTTTTTCGGTCCAGCCAACCGGACCTTAAAACACTATTCATGCTAGTAACATTAGTTAGTATGAATATTAAAAAAAGACAAGAAAAATAATAAACTTATGGCCCAGTGGTGGGGGCGGGTGCTGGGTTGGTGCCGTCCATTCCCTCCTCCTCGTCATCCCCTCTCCTCCACTCCTCATCCCCTCCTCCTCATTGTCCCCTCCTCCTTGTCATCCCCTCATCGTCCTGCATCATTGTTGTCTGGTCCTGGTCATGGTCCTGGTCATTGTAGTCCTGGTCATTGTGGTCCTAGTCATTGTTGCCCTCTGTCCCCCCTGGTACATCATTAAGCTCCCACAATCCATCCTATGAGCAGGAGCTCACAGCAGTGTGATGGGTGCTGGGTTGGCTTTGTCGCCCTTGTTGGAGCAGACTATATACGCTGCACAGTGGAAGAGACAACACGTTCCTTACAACCTACCTGGGGTTTACTTAGACTTACAGCTAGGGTTAGCAGAGGTAAGAACACTGTATTCCTACTACGGTACAGGTTCTCCTTATATACATAATAATAAGGACGTCACATGACTCAGGAATGTGTTTACCGCATGTATGCGCAGTAAGCGCAGTAACATGCATATGCTGCATGTATTGCCTCATGTATACAGCATGCATCACTGGGATTAATTTCAACAGCCCTGTTGTTGCTGTTGTTGTTGTTGTTGACATCTTCAGGCAGGGTCATTCATTGCTCAATCACTGTCTATATATCCTCCCTCTTTCCACCAGCAGTTGCTGAGCATGAGCTCACCCTCCTTGTCAATGCCAACTACTAGTCCATACATTAATGATATACATCCTTCACCATCTGGGGACTCTAACACATTTTCTGTGTCACATGGACAGGTGATGGCGCCTCCACATCAACCTCGTGGTCATCCCCCACTATCATACAATAACTATGCCTCAAACATGCAATCCTATAGTCATGCCACTTCTGCTCCAAAGTCATATTTTACCTCCTTTTTACATATTGACAATAGGGCATCCTCCACAATAAGGCAATGTCTCATCACTTTGCTATCAAGCAGTAGAGGCTTCCTGCCCTGTGTTGAGAAATGTCCCTAGTGATGTGCCCAGCCCTACAGAGCTGTGAGCTGGGCCAAGCTGAGCCTGTTTGAGCCAGGCCAAGCCAGGCCATTTGTGATGGCCCAGGACTGGCTTTGGCCTGGCCCAGAGTAGCTGAAAGCCAAAGCTGGTGGCTTGGGCCATAGCTTTAGTCATACTAAGTTTTCATCAAATGTTATGACTTTGTAGCCAGCTTCTGTACTTGAATTTCTTGAAATGTACTCTGTTCATTACGTGTGGCTTGTGGCTGTTCTGAAGTTGATGTGGGTGGGAAGTTCTGGAAATGGCTGTCACATACTGATCTTTTGGCTGTGCAAACCTGACACAAACCCACAGTAAACTGATGAGATTCATTTATGAGCCATCAAAGGATGCTCATTATGGATCACTATGGATTACTACAAAAGGAGTAAAGGTAGATTAAAGGAGAAAAGTATCTCACACTTTGGGAACCTGTGTATCTCCATTGTACATTTATGGTAATTAGCATTTACAGTATTTAGCAGTATATGCCAGAACATTGTAGCCTACACTAGAGCATTGTAGCCTGCACTAGAGCATTGTAGCCTACACTAGGACATTGTAGATACTTTTGTACTTAGTATTTAAGCTCGCACATTAGGTCAAGCACTCCAGTTCAAATATTGTAAAGTTAAACCCCTCTAGTTTCAACTACTCTTCTGAACTTGCACTCGATGCATATAATTGCAGATAACCACACATTACCACTGTCATCTGACTTGATCATCTAAAATTTGATAGTCAAGAGAAAGGTGCAACTAGTGCTTTGAGGTCCGGTCTGGTCCGGTTTTTTTGCCTTTTTTGGGTGAACCGATAACCGGACTGGTTATCTATAAAAGGAAATGGCCAAATAACTGGACCAGGACCGAAAAAAACTGCAAAAAACTGACCATAACCAGTCATCACTGGTTTGTAACTGAACTGCGGTCCACACCAGTAATAACCTGTCATAACCACCTTTTTCACATGTTCCCCTACAGGATGCGAACAAAAGACCCAAAAAGTTATGCAAGTTGGCCAAGAAACAAGTGAGATATCATTAAAACCGAGTTTGATATCATCAAACTTGCATTTAAAGTTGGTTTTGATGATATCTCACTCAATTCTTGACCAATTTGCTTAAATTTTTGGTCATTTTGTAGCCCCTGAACATGGATATGTATGGACATAGCTGAACCGGTCTAAACAGGTTTAGACCGGTTTATTTGAATCGGTTTTCTGTGTTTTTTTTGTTTAAATTTAACTAGGACTGTAACCAGTGGTCCTATATAACTGGTGATGGTCCGGTCCAGCTTCTGGTCCTTTTCCAGTTCTTAGGACTGGACCTCAAAGCACTAGGTGCAACTTCTTATAAGTTGAAGCCAATTCCCATTAGTTCCCCTTCAGAAACCTGTGTGTTCTCTGATTATAGTCTGTTTTGACTCAGCTTTAACAGTATATTCAAACTCCCATTTTTCTTGATGACCCAACCCCTTGAATCAATATGGTCCTGACCCAAACCAACCCAACTTGCACTACTCAAAACTCTCAGTGTGCTGGTCTAACTGCACAATGTAGATCATCCCTAACCCCTGTATGATGCAGTACCATGCTCAGTACTTCTGCACATACACCATCTGCTTTTCAACCCATAGGTTTTGGTGCAGAATCCATCAGCACCAACCAAGCTCAAAGACCATGCACACTGAGGTCTTTACACTCCCCCCCCCAATCTGAGCGGAGTCTGCCTCAGACACTTGGACAGTCCTAGGACTGTCCGAGTACTGTCCGAGGACTTTGCTGGATTGAACCCTCATAGTCACATGATAAAGTACAATTAAGTCAGCCATATAATGGTTAGACTAAAGCTTCATTACAGATAAGTAGTTATATCTCTCTATGTACTGCCCCGGCTGTGATGACAAATCAACACAGCCACATCATCAACAATGCTGGCAACGGTGCCGCCTCCTCCTTACCTCCTACCCCAATAACCAATAATGGGAACGAGCCCAAACGATGGCATTGTCATTTGGGCTCACTTGTAAGTCTGTTTTTACATGATTTTTGTTGTTTTGTTTAACTAACTGAATTTTCCTTAATGATAGGTTTTATCTATGTTATAACGACGCCGCAGCCGCAAAACCATGACAACGGCTGACACAGCCACCACCCTAGGACCCAGAACCACCGCCGCAAGGGTTTTCCGATCACTCTACTGGGTATCAATAGAGGCAAATAGCAAAAAAAGAACTAAAAATCAGAAAGAATTGATAGATCCTTTTCCTCATGAGTTGTATGGTTAGAAACACATGAATTGGGCAGGGAATTCTTCACAATTGGCCACCCATGAATTAAGTATGGCTTTTTTTGTGCCCCTGAGTATGGATAATAAGCCAGTAACAAGTACTTTTGCTGAACAAGTGGATCATTTCTCCTAGAAATATATGCATATTACAATGTATGGTACAGGCAAAGTCTAAGCCTAGTCTTCTCAGAAATATTCAGGCTATGATTTGAGTTTATGCATGGAGAAGCTAGCAATTCTGTAATTACATTTAATTACTATGCACCTAGCAGTGGGTATACTATACCACAAGTTGCTTGGGACCTTCCTGGTAGCTGTGGCCCCCTTTCCAGCACTTGTCCTAGTAAAAAATAAATGTGTGCAAATCATTGAGGGGTACCAGAACTTTTGAGCACAGTTTAATGTCATCTTTGGATTATAGCAGGGGATCAACAGGGGATATTGAAATAAAGACATTGGAAATGAATTATAGTATTTTTCGGAGGATACAACTGTGAATCCAGAGTGTGGAGCAATAGCATTAGTGAATGGCTAATAACTGGCAGATAACTTGTGGCAGTGCTACTGCTGCCTAATAACATTACCTCAGTTTTCTCAGCTCACAGCAGCCAAAATGCTTGTTTGGAAAGACATAGGGATCATATTACTACTGTACTACTCACATGCAACACAATGAAGCAATACAGACAGAGCTACATCTAAGGGAGATGAAAGTTATCATATGCCCGGCAATTGCCGTGGCTAATAACGTTATTAGACACCCAGCAGAGTGATCAGTAAGCCGCCGCAAGCAACTGCTTGCGGGGTGGGAACGGGTACAACTGCAAAACGGCAAGACGATGGCGACGCCGACTTGGCCAAACGGAACGACAACGCAATGAGGCGACTGGAGACGACTGGGACTGGGAGATGGAATGACGAGGGGACGAGCGGAAAACAATGAAGGGAAGGCAAAGCAAACGAAGAAAAGGCCCAAGAGACATCGTTTGACGTCTCTTGGGCCGTTGGTAAGTTTTTTTTTCTTGTTTTTGTTACTAACAAACTTTTATTAGGTATTATCTAGTACTGCTGACGACGACGACGACGACGACGACGAGCACTCAGAACCACTGCCACGAGCAGCTGCTCGCGGGGTGGGAATGGGTGCAACTTCGACAAGAACGGCTACTCACGCCCACCATGCAGGACACACCACCTGCCTCCAGCCTCACGAGCAACTGCTCGTGGGGTGGATGGTGGGTGGAATGACGACGATGGCACGGAACGACGACAGCACCCGCTCCAGCCCTACGAGCCACTGCTCGTAGGGTGGACGACGGGTGGAACGACAACGATTAGGGGTCCTAGGTAAGTTTTTTTTTCTTTTCTCATTTCATTTTTCGATCCTAACTAACTTTTTATAGTTACAAACTACTACTGGCGATGACGACGACGACGACGACACCACCACCACCACTGCTGCGAGCCCCTGCTCGCAGGGTGGAAGGTGAGGGGGAAGAGACGAGGGGGAAGGAGACGAGAGGGAAGGGAGACGAGAGGGAAGGGAGACGAGAGGGAAGGGAGACGACGACGAGAGTGGGGACACCCACGATGACACCCGCCCCACACCTATGAGCATCTGCTCGTGAGGTGGTTCGGGGGGGAGAAGAATGGGGACAGGAGAGCGAGACGGCCAGGGGACGATCTGGGGAGAGACGAACGCCGCCACAAGCAACAGCTCGTGGTGGGTGTTTTTAATTTATTTTTATAATTGATAGTTACGGCCCCCTCCCCTCGAGCTTGCGAGGGGAGGGCTTAGTATTATACATATTAATTACCCATATTAATTACCCCTCACACAGATGCGAGGGGGTCAATTTAATAATCTATTCATGATATATAACAAATTAGATTTCAGTAATAAATAGATCTAATGTATGTAACTTGAAATAAGTACTTGGCTTAAGTGGTAGAGTGTGCATGTTTTGTTGTCATGTGATTGCTAGTCCAGAAGGCTGTTGGTTCAATTCCTGCTGTGCACACATCATTTTGTGAGACTTATAAGACTTTCTCTAAGACTGGAACTCAGACTTTACTTGGTCAGTACTTTAAGAGGTGTAAATAAATGCACAATTGATGTTGTCTGCAGTCCGAGTGCAGTCCTTGGACTTTACTCTGACTTTACTTGGGCAACTCGGACTGTCCTAGGACAGTCCGAGTGTCCGAGTGTGTCTGAGTGTGTCCGAGCGGAGTCCGCTTGGACTGAGAGGGGGAGTGTAAAGTACTGCAAAGCACCATGACATAGACCCTATGGATTATTGAAACAACTTCCAGTCCCGGAGAGACTGGAATTCCATGTCTATAGATTTTATCAAGCATTTACCTGCATCATCTGGCTATACTTCCATGTAATCATGCTGATTACTAATGTTGTTTCATGCTTGGCTGTTTGCTTGTCACATATACTGATGTCTAAGGACTCACTCACTTCCTTCTCCCTCCATATCTATCCTCCCGTATTTCCTATTGTATGCCTCCTGTATCTGCTTTCCTCTTATAATCTCTGGTCCTATTCTGTCTCAGTGTTTCTGAGTGAATCTTACTGCTTACTGGGTATGATTACACTTTTTTTTTGAATACAGACCAGACCGCTCTGTATCACTGCTAAAATCCTGTCGTTACACTGCACAGTCCCATTAAATGTTCGTTCATACTGCCCAATCTGACGTCTAAAGCTTCGACGACTGCTCTGCCCCATACAAACCCACAGCCAGCATGAAGTACCAGATCTGCACCTGTAACCCCTGCTGTTCCAACTGCACAGAGGAGACACTCGCTGTTGACTGCATCTCTGCCATGTCTTTCTCCTATTCCATTTTCCCCACTTTCTAATCCCATGTCATCACCACCCAGTACTCCTGCTCCAACTGCACAAATAAATGTGCATCTAGCTGCCCCTTATGACTCAGACTCTTCCTCTGACTACAAATATCCACGTTTCTCTAAAATGTCGAACATTGCCAATGCTTCCTTCCCCCTTGCTGAATGTGAACATATCCACTCATCAAAGTCTCCCATCTTGACTGCTGGTGATATCTCGCCAAAAGTTCTTCAATTATTTGAACTCACGTGTCTTGATTACTTCACAGAAAAGAATGTGCCAGATGCAGAACAAGTGCAAAAGATCCTTGGGTGCTTTAGGGACAACCACATCCGGGACTGGGTGCGAGGAGATCACACTCATCTCCTCAAACTGATGTTTGACAAGCTCATGGCTGAACTTTGGGATGGCTACCTTGCCTCCAATTGGGTTGACACCATCTGCCTTGAGCTGTTTTCCTTGACTCTCGTGACCTGCCCTGCTGGCAGCACATTCTGGGATTACTTCAACTGCATGCAATCACTCAACTCGTTGCTTGTCAACACCTTGTCCTTCCAGAAGGAAAAGGATTTTTGTCAGAGGCCTTGATGCAGAACTCACCCAGAAGTGCCATGAGAAAGCATGCCAGGACATCATTCCTCTCTGTGCTTGGGCACAGGCTGTCAAGACAATCGATGACACACATCATGCAGACCACGTATGCACACATCAAGTCACAGCTGAGTTCCTGAGAGAGCGAAAATGAGGCTGAGACAAAAATGATGATAGCTACAACAACTTAGCCGCGAGGAATGTGCCCTGTGGCCACCATTGGATTGTGGGCAGCTGAACAAGCCACTTTCAGCAATGGTGCCTTGTTAGCATTAGGGAACAGATCAGAAAGCGAGGAAGATGATGATGACATGGTATGTGCTCCTTTTAAATGTCGCCACCTGTGGTGGCAGGGAAAAATCGAAGGTCCCAACAAACCATTACCCTTATTGTCCCCAATGCTCCCAGACTGTGGTGCTCACCTAGTACTTATTGATACAGAATTAGTAATGAAACTGGGACTCCACTGCCACTGCCTGCCTGAACCTGAACTTGTAGATGTTGCCTTGAAGAACGCTGAAACAACTGAAAAGTTAATGTTGACTGAATGGGTGAAGCTCACTGTAACCGCCATAGATGGCTAATGGACTTCATGAACTGTATGCGCTCTTGTAGCCCCAAATCTCTGTGCACCTGTCATTCTCAGACTACCATTTTTAGTATGGAATAATATTGTAACCAATTACACTGCCCATACATGTGCTGATACAAAGAATAACTACGACTTGCTGAATCCTGTGCCCCATACTGCAAAGAAACTGAAATGTCCATGACTTCACGAACAGATATGACAGATGAAAACCAACTGTAAACTGATGTTAGATGAATTGAAATTTGTACTGCAAGGCTGGCTACATCTGCTAAACTTTGATGTCGTAAAACCTGTTGACATGGCAGCTGCTATAACTGCCCATTTTGAAATGCTTTCTCATGTTGCTGAACTGATGCACCACGAAAATTCACTGAAAGCTGAGTACCATGAGCTGTTTGAACCAATCCCACATGCAGAAGACTTGCCAACTGACATGTTAGCCAGAATTCACCTGAAGCAAGCTGACCAGGTGATAAAAAAATGAATGTACAAGTGTCCACGCAAATTTCACAAAGCATAGGGAACATTGCTGAAAAAGCATCTGCATGCAGGGAGAATCCACCCATCTTTGTCATTGTGGGCTTCACCAATCTTCATCATCCCTAAAGCTGATGCTTCTGTACTTCCTTGATGGGTCAACAATTTCCGGCAGCTGAATTCCAATACTGTGATTGACTCCCACCCTCTACCTTGTGTTGATGACATCTTAAATGACTGTGCGAAAGGTAAAATCTGGGCTACCATTGATATGACAGATAGCTTTTTCCAGACATGGATGCATCCCAACAATGTCCACCTCACTGTGGTCTCCACGCCTTTTGGTCTTTACAAGTGGTTGGTAATGCCAATGGGACTATGCAACGCCCCAGCTATCCACCAACAATGGGTTGCAGTGGCACTTAGAGAACATATTGGGAAAATCTGTCATGTATATCTGGATGACATCATGATCTGGTCACAAACTATTGAGGAGCATCACTGTAACATCCATCTAATCCTGAATGCGCTGCGCATGGTGAAGCTGTACTGCAATCCAAAGAAAACACACCTCTACTGTAGTTCGATTGATTTCCTTGGTCACCATATCTCACTGGACAGTATCAAACCAGACAACAGCAAAGTAGAAAAGATCACGAATTGGCCAAGGCCTAGAAGTGCAACTGACGTTCACCATTTCCTAGGGCTGGTGTGATATCTAGCAGCATTCTTGCCAGACTTGGCAACACATACTTTGGTTCTTACACCTCTGACAACTGCCCAGGCTACATGCTGCTTCCCCACCTGGGGTGAAGATCACCAGCTTGCTTTTGAGGCAATCAAGTCCATTGTGGTAAGCCATGACTGTCTAATGACCATTGACCACAAGGATCCCAAAGGTAAAATATTCATGATAATGGATGCTAGTGATTTCCAGTCTGGGGCTGTTCTGTCCTTTGGAAATACTTGGGAATCTGCTAGACCGGTGGCTTTCGACTTGATGATGTTCAAAGGTGTGGAACTTAATTATCCCATTCACAAAAAAGAAATGCTGGCTATCATTCGTGCACTGAAAAAATGGTGCACGGATCTTTTTGGCTCTGCATTCACAGTCTTCACTGACCATAAAACTCTTCAAAACTTTGAGAACCAGCATGACTTGTCACACTGCCAAGCAGCTGGATGGAATTTTTGTCACAATTTGATGCGAAAATAGTTTACATCAAGGGCGAAGACAACTCAGTCACTGATGCCCTTTCCTGTCTCCCAATGGTCACTGCTGCTGACAGTTCAGCCGCCATGGATGCAGCCCATACACCATATGAATTCTGCCCATATGATGATGAACTGTGCTCTGTGAATGTAATACTGCCAGCTACACATGGTTCTCCATTGTGATCTGCCCACTGCCTGGCACTCTCTTTGCTACTGAAATGCAACAGCATTGCAGCAACACTGAATATCACAGCTGACCCCGAGCTGAAAAAGAGCATTGTTGAGGGCTATGTGCATGACTCCTGGTGCAAGAAATTATTAGCTGCTGCGCCCAGGATGCCAACTGTGCAGGAAATAGACGACCTGTGGTTCATTAATGAGCATCTGGTAGTTCTGTCTGTACCCAGATTGAGAGAGGCACCCTTCAGGCTTGCTCACGATTCTCTTGGACATTTTGGATTCAAAAAATCTTATGGTTCACTGAGAAATTCATATTACTGGCCAAACATGAGGCAGGACCTTGAACAAGCATATGTACCTAGCTGTGCTGTTCTATCATTAATAAACCTGATTACCCACCTAGGAACTTGTGAAGGTTGTAGTTCAGTTTGAAGAGCAACTCTACAGGGGCAATGCCAACATGCTATGGTATGAGCCGCTACTTGATGTGACACATGTCAATCAAGTTGATACAAACAAGACATTGGTTGGGAGTCAGGGAGTTTTGGGCATACTTTTGTATTGGCTGCTCGATGTGACCACTTGGCTGATGTATGAGCAGTCTGTGCCACTGGGAATTAATCATAGTTTCATGCCGAGGCTGGACATACCTGTAAATAAATATCCATTGTACTTTCTGAATGTTATGTTGATCTTGGCATAGGACTGGATGTGATTGACCACCAACTGGGTTGTATTCATGACACAAGCATTGACAACTTCTTGTCTCCACCTCATCAATCACTCTCTGCTTATCACCTCGCTCACGGGCAATGCTCTGCAGAGCCAGATGGCCATGATCTACTGGCATTCGACAAGAATTAGGGTCAACAAGTTTCTCATCAATATTGAAGTCGCAGCTCTATTCCTGAGCTACCTTTTGAAAGTCAGTGAATCCTTAATAATTCCCATCATAAGACTGAACCCTGTTGAATAGGGATGTCTTGATTGCCTGGACACCCTTGCTGTGCTCGCAAGCGAACTATCATCGTATGGTTTTATGTATACCTGCTGGTTAAAACATGATATACACTATTTTTAGCTCCCTGCAAGAGTTGGAAGGATTTATGAAATGGTATGGGATCCATGGGTTGCGCCTACCTTTGCAGTTGGCTTTGGCAGTCTCACCATGTGTCTTGTTCCTTGACACATGTTTGCATAAGAGGCCATTGGATAGATTTGCTCTGATTAGGGTGCATTTGTTAGCCCCATCATGTGAAAGTATTTATTAATGTTCATATTGAAGATCTGGCAAGGATTGGGAAGCACTCACCCACCGTCACTGCTTTTGATAGAGGGTGCACTATGGGGTGCAATATTTTTCATTGCCCGAGGAGGGAACTCCCTTGGCATTTTGACTGACACCTTGAAAGTAGTTGAGGAACATCTGACATATGTGGACCCAACTGAGGATGTTGGATTTTTTGTGCCTAGTGGTGAGTATATTATATATTGCAAAAGAGATCCTCATTCAATATTGTAGGCAAAGGTGATGATGCACCCTCTCCAACACCAGTCTCGAGCTTGCAAGGATATCCACCATCTGTGGTAGAAAATGACAAGATGGATAAGGACCATGGAGATGGAGGCAAAGAGGATGTGATTATGTCCACTCCGACAACTCAATGTTCAGAACTGGAAGAGGATTGGGGATTGGGAGAACAAGACATGGACATTGACAGCATGTCTTTAGGTCCAAGACCAGAAACAAACAATATTATGGGAGACCACCTTGCTGCAAACATCAACCCACCAATGACTGTGGTTTCTTTAAAGGGAAAAGGCTCAGCCAAAAAAAAGGATGATGTTCATCGTTCCCCTCAGAAGAAGATGGCCACACCAGCAAGCAAGCCAGACAATGCAGACAATGCTCCACCATGCAAGGCTGACTGACCCTATAGTCATGGATCAGCTCAAAACCCCATTGACTTGATGGCCCAGTGTTTAGGAAGTGTCATTGTACAAGTTATAGACCTTACCGGAGATCAGGTCAGTATTGTTGAATCCTTGTTGGATCCTGTCTTCTGATGGTACACAAATATAGGAAGAACCACTGCTGTAGACGCTCCATAATCCTACCACTCGGGAGGTCAAACACAACAGCCCAGTATGAATGACCTTGTATGACCACCTCAGCAAGCCTCAGATATACAAAGCCTCAATGCATGTAAGTGGATGTGCATATCAAGTTATTAACGTATTTTAATTGTGAATATTGCAGTGGGAAATGGATGTGGCATGGTATCAAAGGTTGCATCAGATGGTCATGGCTAATTATGTTGATGAACTTCCACTGCACGTCAAGCAACCAGTGAAATCTGCTTTTTATATCATCCACATCAACCAATTCAATGCCCTCACTGCTGCTGAGGTGCAGGAAATATTTCAACTCAAACACATACTTGTCCATGGACTACCAGACTGAAAGCTTGAATTCAATGAGAATGGCCTGGAAACACTTGCGCCTCCCAGTAGAACATTTACTATACAAGGCAAGTGATACAGACTGTGGGCATAGGTTAAGTTCTCATATTGTAATAGATCACTTTGTTCAAGTACACGACAACCAAAATGTGCACAGCCATCAGGGAACAACGTGTGAGTTGCTGCAAGCCCACAATCTGCAAATGGCAAGATCTTGAATGCACTTGATTTTCCCTGTCCTTATGCTGCAAATCCACCTTCATCTATTGCGAGCAACTATGTGGCATGGAAGTGGACAAATGGAACACCAGGCTGTTTCCAAGAATTTCCTGCCTCAAGCAACAAATGGGGATTAGCTGCCACAATGGGCGCATATCACGGGTTTCACATCAACTGTGATGGCCTTGCAACCTATATCGAATGTGTCACAGGAAGTAAATGGTGGGTTGTTGCATGTTCCCAGGACAGGGAAACACCATGGACCTTCTCATGCATTGATCAACTGTTTGAGTATACCACTAGTGAGGGCACTAGTGGTGCTGACTACATTCTTGAAGCCATGCTGTCAAGACCAGGCACACGACTGTAAGCGAATCTATTGTGCATTATTGAATAGATTGAAACAGGGTTCTTAGCTATATGAGACCGAATACCCCCCACATGGTACTCACAGTGGATTCCACTATTTGTTATGGTGGACACTTCTATGCCTCGTCTACGTTGGAAGAGAGCAATTTTGGCTTTTTCAACTCTTTCCTTGGAAGCACCTTATTAACAAATGCTCAACATACATCCGATGCACAGCTGATGTTGCAATGAATGGTTGCATATTTTCATCATGTGTATTTGCAACCAAACTACAATAGTGTGTTTATTCCATTTACTAATCAAATCGAGACTCATATATGATAGGATGGAAGCCAGTCTCTCATGTTCTGGTAGTTACAGATTCTGATGGTTTGATGGTGCTGCTTAGCATGTGCAACCTACTTGAAGCATCAAATATTCTCCATCGTGGCACATATATCACAGGTGGATTGCAAGCAGCAGAGAGAATGGAGATGATCCAGGGTCAAGTCTGGGCTTGTGAGATACTGGTATGGTTATTTGATCACTACAAGTTGGAAGGACCCCTCCACACTCCATGCACTGTACTGGAAATATCTCACGCATCAACTTAAAACTCTATGCTTGGCCAAGTGGCACCTTGAAAAGAGTGGTATCTTTTTGTTCAATGGGGAGGTAAATGGTCGACAGGTTAAAGCAAATATCATACAAAGCTTTGCAGGTGCAGATGAGTTCTGGGAAGCATGGGATAAGTGTGGAGAGCTTGGTCCAGATGGGAAGGCATTGCCATGTTACAAGACAGACAATGATGAATTGCTGGACTGTGAAATAGAGAACAATCCAGATGGGAAGAAAGGGAATGAATGCTCTGATCAACCACTTGAGTCTGAATATCATCTTTGGTGGGGGTTGGAGGGGGAGGGGGAGTTCAGTGTATCTCTGCATGCCATAGTGGCCCATGGGATGAACCTTGGTAAGTATTTTCAGTTATATATTTATGTTTGTTCACAGAAGTATTTCCAGATTTCTCAAGGCTGCCCAGGTACACCTCTGATGATGTCGAGTGGGCCAAGCCAAATGATGCACAAGACAATGACCAGGACACTGAAGAATCCAAAAGTAATCCCCATGATGATTCAGTAAGTGGGTCATTGACATCTACACATCCGAAGAAAAAGAAGCAGAAGACTCATTGAGGGAGGCTGGAGATCTTGTACATAGGGAATGTATCATATACATGTTGTATAGTTTAGCTCAGACAATCAGATCAGAATATCATGTGGCTGTGTTGGTTCAACAAGTGTGGCTATTACATAGATTAGATCTTATCACCACTAAAACATGGGAACCCCCTTCCAGCATGCTGAATCGGCTCTCTTGAGACAGATATCATGGACTTCCAATGCAATCCTTGGGACAGAGGATGTCGAAGAGCCTGGATGGCAATGCCCACAGTTGTTGGTGCATGATTTGTAGTATTGATTTATTTTCACCCTCCATGTCTACCCTATTGTCTTGTCACCTGAGGCATACCCAAATGGTGGGCAGTACTGATTATGTGAAATTGCTGATCCCAAAGTCAGATGACACTTACCAGAAAGAGCAATAGTCATTCTGGGAGGCACTCTCTTCAAATTGAACTGTCTGATAAATGAGTGTCCTTCTATTGTGATCCATGTACTCCATCCAGTGCCAAAGCAACCATCTAGTTGTGACTTGATGGTATCCAAGGGTATGGCAAGCTTGAAGCCATCGTGAATGCATGCCTCCATGGCTTCCAGGAGCATACTTGCCATGTATACAGCATGCCCTTGAATGAGGGTAATGCCAGAATTCCCACTATCATCTCCAAAATCCATTGTCTTCTGGACAATGGTTCTTGCCAATTTGTGAGTGCAAATCATGATCAATCGCTCTTCTGGAGATACCCCGTTTGGGCAGTACATGTTGCTATGCAACACATTCACAAGTTCAATGATGGCACATACAGCCAAGACATTCTTCGAGTCCCTGAGATGCAGATTGTCAATACCTGGGTCAGTGGCGCTGGCTAGGATGTTGATCAGATGACAGGGTTTTATATCATAATATAGATGCATATACTCACTGGCTTTGTGGACAACATACATATTGTGTAGATAGGCGATGATCCACTGCAACAACAACATATATGCGCCTGAGTGATCCTGCTCCTGATAGAGGTTGTCTTGGAGAGGGAGAGAGGCTTTCTGGCAGATAGCATGCCAAACAAAGTCTTGCATGATACCAGCGCACGTATAGATCAAAAAGATCAACATAACTATATCAGAGCCAGTTTTTACTCAATTGAGTTTATTTAACTTGTGGAAGGGTATGTAACTTGGACACTTTACCCTGTGCTGACAAAAGTTGTTTATATTTGGTTGTTCAATTATCAAAATACTGTATCTTGCTCAATTCTTGGCTGATTTCTTTTATTTAACTTGGAATGAGAAGATACATTATTGGCCAATCATTGGAAGGGTATTTGGCATTGTTTGGCATTGTTGTCATGGCTAAATATAGTATCTCCTTCAGTTTTCATCCATTTTCAGAACTTCGACAGTAGAAATTTTTAGTCTAGAATATTTTCTGAACCTGAAAAGCTGAACCTACATGTAGAAACTGAACTTGATTCTGGGAAAGTGAACTTCAGAAAAGTGAACTTGTTTTTGCTCTGAGTCAAGTTCAGATTACTCATGAGTTCAGTTTGTACCTGTCCACATGACATTAACGCATCGTGTCACATCTTGGTTGTGTCGCTACATTTTCTCATTGTTCATATATGCTGGCCACCAAAACACTATCTATTGGTAGGATAATGGGTCACTGGGTGGCATTTGGCCATCCTGTACATACTATTTATATAATCTGAATGTGCACAACAGCACCTCCATTTGTGCCCCTGCTCAAGCCACTGTCTGCTACGTCACATACAACAATGATACTATGGCACCACATGTCGAACAGGTCTGTCCTCGTCCAGGATGCAAGGCTGTCCTGACATTGCGCATCTGCCATGGTATCAAAAACCCTGAAAACCGTGGCCACTGGTATGAAGCTGTATGTCCCATACTACACTTTCTATTAAACCATTACAAAGTTGATCCCCTCAAAATTTCAGTGTGCTGCACCAGCCCATAAATCTCACTTCCTCCGCTGGCGAGATGACAAGGCACCAAGCGCTGATTTTGTGTCTTCAATCCAAAATCCACCAAGAACGTTTCAGGAGCTTCTCCAAATTCCCATAACTCCTGTGAAAACAATTCCTTGTGCAATTTGAAGTCCAGGCACTAGTGGAACACCCCCCCTACCTGCACTTGCTATACCGGTACCACCAGTGCTGGCTACTGATCATGATGATATCACAATGGTAACTGATGGCACCCATGACAAAGGTCACACAGTTCCAACAGATCTCCTGAGTCCAGTTGCACTTGATGGGAATGCAACAGTAGCTATCACAGAAGTAGAAACTCCTTTGCCGTCATCAGCTAATGAATCAGTGAGTACTTCTGAGTCTGTAGCATCACCACCGCGTACTTGCATACTTGTCATCAACGGGTCTGCATGCACTGTTTGTAATGGTCCAATTTGTCGTGTTCAGAAAAAGGACCCACCTCGCTCATGCTGTACATGTTCATATCAGTACTGCAAGAAGTGCTGTCTTCATTACCAGGAAAAGACTCAAAAGTACTGCAAAGAAGCCAGGCATGCATACAGTGTCCCTAATCCCAGCGAAACTGCTCCCACCACCACATCCCCACTTGCTTCAGAGACAGGCACTGGCATGACCATGACTTCTGAGTTCCAGCTTAACAAACCAAACCCATCGAACTGCCCATTACGTCAAGAACACTATGAAGCTCAACAGAGATCAGAGCATGAATGGAGAGTGGAGGCGAATAGGCTGACATTGCAGAAAGCTGTGGAGGAGAGACTGAAGCAAAATGTCAACATCTGCTTTTGGAATTCAGTGAGTTTAGACTTTGTGACCCACACATGTTGAATGACGAACCAGCTATCACCCAGGATGAAGCTGAGCCAGAGATATTCACCATGCCATGCCCCACATTTCCTGTGTTTTCATTGGAGAACTATTCCAATATGATCCGAAAAGCACTGGGGATGACAGAAGACACCCTAATTGAAACCCTTGATCCACGAGTCAATTCCATCACTCCAAGGTGGGTTAGCCATGAGTTGACCACTGTGCATACCATCTCAGATCAAGAGTCTTTGCTCTACCATACTCAGGGCATTTCCAATGGGAAAGAGATGAAGGAAGAGGTGGAAAAGGCTCTGCTACATGGGAAGTCACATAAACGACCTGTTCAAGTGGCTTCAAAAGCTCAATATGCTACTCACCCATTCCAGTCCCACAAGCGACAGATTGATGCCATCGATGATTGCACTTCACAAGGGCAACATTCTCACAACATTTGCCCCCATCCTATGGACCCACCTGCATCTCCTAGCCAGCCTAGTACACCTTCTCACACCCCCACCCCTTACTCACCTGCATCATCTCGTCATTCTACACACTCGCCTTCACCCACTCCTTCCCGATCTAAATCTGATGTACACTCAGGTACAACACCAACTCGGACTCCAGCTCGCAATCGTTCAGCTTCTCTTCCCCCAATCGAAGCTGCAGTTCACAATCTTCTTTTAGCTGTCCAGCACTCAACAAAATCAGCTACCTTACCAAGTACCAGCATCAACACAACCATCGACCTCACTCAAGATGCTGGGAATGATGTTGATGAGATGATGCCAAGCTCTGGTCACACAGCATGGCCACTAAAGTTTGTCAAGTCAATGTCAGAAGGTTTCTTGAAAATGGAGACGATGACTGGGAGTCTTGAATATTGGTTTGCCATTGCATTCCCATCTGCCTGGACTGACAAGTTCCCAAAGGCATCTTACAACATTAACTCAAGAATCTGGGAGTGGGCACCTGAAGACTTGTGCAACCAATACATCACTGCAGGATACTCCAATGGTGGATGATGGAAGGATTTTGCTCATGAAGTAACTGAGTTCTATGATGGCAAGGTTCCCGGTAAGAGATCAGCAAAAGATAGCAAGAAGACAGGGGGAAAGGTCCAGGTGAAGACAGAGAAGATGGAGAAGAGGGTTAAATTCTCAGTGGACTCGGACTCAGAAGTCATAATAATAGATGATGATTGAGACTGACTCAGGCCAATGTTAACATTGCCATACATTTATCACTCTACATACCATCACATTGTCATAGTATCTGCTCATTATTGTAGAGTACTCATTATATTATATACACTAGCACACATGAGGAATATAGTATGGAACTTGACCAGATTTTCGAAGCTTTTCTACCACTACTTGATTCCACCGTTTGATCATCTCATCAAGGAAAAAACCATATCGATGGGGAAGCATGTCACAAACAATAGCAAGATACCTGCCAATCCACACATTGACCTGCTCTGCAATGGATGAATTAAAGACCCACTTTCCATCAGCACCAACAAGTTCGGGCCAGAGTGCAGGATTACAATGTTTCTGACAGAACTCATCAGTCTCCTTATGTTTTGATTTGAAATGAAAGACGTCAACAGGAAGGATGACATCAGAAAAGAAATTGTCCCCCTGTGCTTGCAAGTGAGACTGCAGATGACAATTATTGTCGAAGAAGACGACATCAGGCAAGTCTTCTGGATATGGATAAACTGACTTGAGGAAATCCTGATATGTGGGGCTGAATGTTAGCTTTCACAAGTCGCCATCATTGTCATGCACTTTTACACCTCAAATCAACTCGGCACCAAACATCGTCCCACGTGCAACAATAACACCACAGCACGCAACAACCAGTTGCTTGTTATGCATCTTCCGATGACCGAAATGTGCCTTTGGTTGTTGATTCCCCAGATCTGACTTGTGGGTGTCCGGAATCTGCTCAATTTCATCCTCATCATCCTCCATCAACTGGCCCATTGAGTCAGACCCATGGCTTGCATTGGACTTCTGGAGTCATTGTTTGAGTTGAAAGAAAGCCTTCCCCTTCTCATTCCGATATTGCTCAAGTGCTCGATGTGACAAATTGGTGCATGTCCGAAATCCAGGCTGGACTGGAGCGCCGCAGTGCAGTCCATGATGACACATTCATTTTTCTTGTATTCGTGACCTGCACAAAAATGAGCACAATGTTTGAGCAACGGCTGAGTACAATTGTGCACGTTGCAGCATGGGCGCCCAATGCTTGTACCATCCATCGTAATGGCATGGAATGAACCTGGCCAGTTGTCAGTCAATGCACCAGAAACAATTAATTCGAACACATGAAGATTATTGAACCCATCACCAGGCAAGAACTTCTCACAAACTTTACATGCATGCATCAGGTGCAGCTGTCCTTCATCTATCATTCGCTTATTACGGAGCTCCATTGCCTGCTTCATGCGCTCATCATTGTCGCCAATATCCGGGACAATAAGAGGAGTGGCATTCTCAGCTGATTCCCACAGTAAGGCATTCACCATGAATGCACACGAAACTTGTTCCGAAGTAATGGTCTTGTCACTGGTGGATCCACTGGAAGTGTCCGAGAGTGTATGGTTGAAGATGTTGGCATTATTTTGTGCAGAGACCCAAGTGAACAAAGACAGATGCATAAAGAACTCGCATAGCTTCGCGTCAACAAAGGTATGCTCCTCAATCTGTATATTGGATGGGACTGTAGAGCTGTAGTAATAGTATTGTAGGTGGAGGTGGTTGTCGGTGTAGTAGTTATGGTGATATCTGATTTTACAAGCTGTGTGGTACATCAGATTCTCTCGCAGCTGCCACATCACAGTGTCTATACTCACCATTGCATGCAAATGAGGAACTAAGTGCACGATGTGTCCCATTATGAAGTGTATGGAAGGACACCTCATATCGAGATAGAGTCCTCAAGCTTAACTCCAGCCCACAAGATACGCATGCAGAGAAGGGCGGATAAAACATATAATATGCTGCCAGATAATCATCAGTTTAAGCAATGCAACAAAGAATTCAAGATAACGCACCAAGCTGCTCCTCCAGATGAACTGACACCCCTCCATGAAGATATATCTCATCTATATCGCCCATTGACAGCCCATAACGCGCGCCTTGCTCAGGGTTCTCCCAAATCACATCTTTCAGTATGTCCCACATGCAAACCACATCATCTTCATCAAGGCCAAGACAGCTGCAGAATAGTTTATGAATGTAGATAGGCAATCGATATGGCGGTGCTTTGCTGTTTGGTGGTACATGAAGTTTGATTTCAACGAGGAAGTGATAAACAAGCCCTAGAAATTTATTGATGTCATCTAGAGTAATTATCTTGGCTAGACTGGGGAATGATGAGAAGGAGGTGCAAAGATCTGTGAGGTTTAACATGGCAGAGGCAAGACCATAAGACCACCACGATGATAACAGACTGGACAGAGATCACAGTGGGAAGTGGTGCCAATGGCACGCTGCACACAAACGACTGAAATGGTAAACAATGGTGAATGCCATAACAATGAGGCTTACATTCAAGGCGATGCACGCGTGGTGATCAACAAACATCACGTGCACTTGTCAGAATCTGAACTACGAAATTTGATCTGAACTGATGATATTAATTGTAACAATCTGAACTGTAAATAATCTGAACTTGTTGCTTAGATTTTCAAGTTCACTTTCAAGTTCAAATTCCGGTTCAGTTTTCAAGTTCAGTTTATAATCTAGACCAAAAATTTCTACTGTCGATGCCCTCTCCATTTTGGATGATTTAACTTGCAAGATAAAAAGTATACTGTTGGTCTATCATTAAAAGATACTTACAAATATTTGGCATTATTTTTTCATATATCAAAGAATCAAAAAGATGATGTCAGAGCTGGTTTTAACTCAATTGAGTTAATTAACTGTAGAAGGGTGTAGCTTGGGCACTTTACACTGACAAAGGTTGTTTATCTTTAATTGTTAAATCATCAAAATACTCTATCTTGCCCATTTCTTGGCTGATTTGGTTTATTTAACTTGGAATAAGAAGATACACTATTGGCCCATCATTGGCCAATCATCAGAAGAGTATTTGGTATTGTTTGACATTGTTGTCATGCCTAAATATAGTATCTCTTTTAGTTTTCATCTGTTTTGTATGATTTAACTTGAAAATGAAAGATACTGTTGGTCTATCCTTAAAGGATATTTACAGATGTTTGCTATTATTTGTTAATATATCAAGCAGATCAAAAAGACTATATCAGAGCCAGTTCTAATAATTGAGTTTAACTCGTAGAAGGGTATATAGCTTGGGCATTTTATATTGACAAAATTGTTTATCTTTATTTGTTAAATTATCAAAATGCTGTATCTTGGTCAATTCTTGGCCAATTTGTTTTATTTAACTTGGAATAAGAAGATACATTATTGGCCCATTCATTGAGATCATATTTGGTATTGTTTGGCATTGTTTGTGGTATCTCAGTTAGTTCTTCTTTAATCCTACTGATTCAACATGCAAATAAAATATATACTGTTTGTACGTTATCTGATTTAGGTGTGCTAACAAAGGTTGTGTATATTTGTTATTAAATCATCAAAAATGCTGTATCTCACTCAATTCTTGTCCCATTTGTTTTATTTAACTTGAAATAAAAAGATATATTGTTGGCCCATTATTGAAATCCCATTTAGAATTATTTGGCCTTGTTTGTATGGTTTCATATTATTTCAGTCAGTTCTTATATAAACAATGTTGTATACTATTAGACCATCATTGTTAAGTGCTGAACTTGAGGGTGGAAATCTGTCAGACTCATATTGGATGGTGTACCAGAGAGGACTTGGCTTCAACTTATAAGAAATTGTGCCTTCACCTTGTCAGTGTCTAATTTCAGGACAAAGGTAAATGTAAGAATATCAGAGTTTGAGAGGAAGTCCAAGAGAGGAGAGGAGACTAGAGATTGAGATGGGTAAACTTGGTTGCTTTATGAACTGAAGAATACAAACAGAAGTAAATGGGTTTAATACTAAAGAGCAGAGTTAGGTCAGAGACAGGTGGAGAACAGAGTAGTGGAGGTATCATAGGAACGGAAACAATATCTAAAATCCTAATGCTATGCCAATCATTACTCGGTGACCTTGGTGAAAAATGGTTGGAAGTCCAACAAAAATCCCCATTGCTGGAACAGAATCAAGAGATATTATTATTATTTGTTATTAATGAAAATAAGCTGTATTAATGTTGTAGTAGAACAGAATATCATTGATGCATCATTAACATAATGGTTTCCACTATTTGGTATTATTTATTAGGGCTGAATATAAAGTTTATATCCTGTATTTTATGTTTTATATATCATTCTGATCAGCTTCTTGAGCTGATTTAATATTTAATATTTCTTTGCATACTATTGGGTTTTTTATTACCAAATATTGTCCAGTATTTAGCATTATTTGATTATAGATCATAAAATATAAGGACTCGCACCTGCCAGAATTGGCCCTCACCCCCAAGTCAGTAAGGTTTTGTAATGAGGTCAGTAAGGTTTTGTAATGAGGTCAATAAAGTTTTGTAATGAGGTCAGTAAAGTTTTGTAATGAGGTCAGTGAAGTTTTGTAATAAAGTCAATAAAGCTTTGTAATGAGGTCAGTAAAGTGTTGTAATGAGGTCAGTAAGGTTTTGTAATGAGGTCAATAAAGCTTTGTAATGAGGTCAGTAAAGTTTTGTATTGAGGTCAGTAAAGTTTTGTATTGAGGTCAGTAAAGTTTTGTAATGAGGTCAGTAAAGTTTTGTAATGAGGTCAGTAAAGTTTTGTAATGAGGTCAGTAATGAGGTCAACAACATTTTGTAGTGAGGTCAGCAAAAGTGAGTTCAGTGAAATTTTGTAATGAGGTCAGTAAAAGTTTGTAATGGTATGATGTTAGTAACAATTTGTAATCAAGTCAGTAAAAGTATGTAAATAAGGTCAGTCAATGTGTGCAATGAGGTCAGTAAAAGCTTATAATCAAGTTGGCAAAAGCTTGTAAACCAGTCAGTACAAGTTTGCAGTGACTTTGTGCACAAAAATTAGGGACGTGATATAGTGGACACCTACTTTCATGCCTCGCAGTATCTGCACACAACACAACCAAACAACTCACACTGCCAACTGTATGAGACATACCAACGGCTCATTCATTCACACACATCATTTTTGTAAGTCTTGCATCATTAAATGTGTAAATGACAAATTAATGTTTATATTCACAGGTTAATACTTGGTGGCATTTGGTAAGCATATTGAGCTTAAATGTGAAATCAACCTGACGACCTAGGTATTGCAAGTTAAGTAATGACTTTTGTAAGTCGTTTTTTAGTCAATATATTTATAGTACTAACTAAGTCAATCATTAGAAGCATGTTACTGACTTCACTACAAACTTGTTCACTGCTTTGTTACAAACCTTTATTGACCTTGGCATAAACTATCACAAAAATGTTATTGACTTTAATACAAGCCATTACAAATTTGTTTACTGACTTTGTTACAAACCTTTACTGAGCTTGGTGTAAACTATTACAAACATGTTATTGACTTCAATACAAACAAACCATTACAGACTTGTTTACTGACTTTGTTGCAAACCTTTACCGACCTTGGTATAAACTATTACAAACATAGTATTGACTTCAATACAAACCATTACTGATCTTGGTATAAACCATTACGAATATGTTATTGACTTCAATACAAACAAACCATTACAAACTTGTTTACTGACTTTGTTACCAACTTTTACTGACCTTGGTATGAACTATTACAAACATGTTATTGACTTCAATACAAACCATTACAAACTGTTTACTGACTTTGTTACAAACCTTTACTGACCTTATAAACTATTACAAAATGTTGTTGACTTCAATACAAACCATTACAAGTATGTTTACTGACTTTGTTACAAACCTTTACCGACCTTGGTATAAACTATTACAAACATGTTATTGACTTCAATACAAACCATTACAAACTTGTTTACTGACTTTGTTACAAACCTTTACTGACCTTATAAACTATTACAAAATGTTGTTGACTTCAATACAAACCATTACTGATCTTGGTATAAACCATTACAAATATGTTATTGACTTCAATACAAACAAACCATTACAAACTTGTTTACTGACTTTGTTACAAACCTTTACTGACCTTATAAACTATTACAAAAATGTTGTTGACTTCAATACAAACCATTACAAAAGTGTTGTTGACTTCAATACAAACCGTTACAGACTTGTTTACTGACTTTGTTGCAAAGTTTTACTGACCTTGCTTTAGTGCTTATTATGGTGTTAGTCTAGCTTGTATGAGTAATAATCAGCCTTGCAACTTGGACTACATCTGGACAATCATTCAGAAGTGTAAATTTTCATTATGAAGTTGATTTGAATGTAGTTTGCTTGAAGTCTTAGCAGAGTCCGAGTGGAGTCCTAGTCTGAGCGGAGTTCGCTTGGACTAGGGGGGGGAGTGTAAACTGCCATTATGTCGAGATATGTAAACATCCCTTCAGACCCGATGTGCCATGGACTTAGAGAGTCGAGGGTGGCTGCCACTGCCCATTGGAGATGCAAGAGAGGTGAAGCAATATGACATTTACAATATGGGAGATCTGTTGTGTCCATCCATGCACACTGATCACTCGCCCCTGTAATTTGACTCGTTGTGTTGATCAATGGTGACAGAACCGGGGTTGTGGTCATGACATTGCCGTTCATGGCATGCGCACTCTCGAGCAGATCATCCAGTGTCCCCCAAGCATGTTGTGCCGAGCTATGAGTCCCATCTATGAATATGTGAGCAGTATGCCTGCATATTCCTCACAAGCATGACCATATACACTTACTGATCATTACGACGCATCCTGGCATCCCAAAAAACTCCACAAGGCCATCCTCATCAAATTTGTAGCTGGATTTTACCATATCTCAAACAATGAGATGTGTGCTTGACATCCACTTCATGATCACTTCAACCCCCCAACTCTCATAATTGCATGCTTGACAAACAAAAAATGCACTCCTGCGGGGAGCTTCACATGACACCAATTTATACATTGCTCGAAACATGTTGAGATCTTGAAGGCACTATACAGACATCAGGCAAGCACTTCAGCGACAAGGAAAGATAACATACATAAAATGCCGGTGAATATTGCATGTCCACATTGCCATCCACACTATGTAATGAGAACACTTCATCAACTGCAACTCTCTGTGTACATAGGATCAGTCGATACACAGCCTAAATCCATGTGCCACATACCTCACACCCGCATGGGGTGGTAAGGTGCAGAAGAGATGACTGTGTTGCAAGAGTCAGTATGAGCCATGAGAAATGACCACTACTAACATAATTTGCCAGCTCTGGCTGGTTTGCAGTCATAGGGATGACCTGGATCAGGAGATGTTCGCTTATCACCATGGGTTTCGGATCCTTCAAGTTAATGCTGCGTGGAAGCAGAGCAACAGGTTTTGCGCAAGGCTGTGCCACGGTACGAGATTGGGTTGATCACCTTTGCCGCTTGGTATGTTGTGTGCTTGCTTGGGTCATCATATCTTGATGAGCATCAGTATGGGTCTTCTTACGAATAGATCGATGTAAGGTTGATGCTTCAATATCCTGAGGTGCAGCGGGGGTTGTGCATCTAGGGTTACAGTTTGAGGTTTCTTCAGAGTCAGCAGGGCAAATTGCCTGTGGGATGAGTGGTGGTGGGTCCTGCATGGTATAGGTAATTGATCCTGGAGCAGAGCATTAAAGCTTCCATGTGCTTGTCTTGATCATGAATAGGCATGTACCAAGCTCTGCAGTTTTATCGCTTGCAGCCGATGGCTGGCCCTCAAGATCAAGTGTGTCTTCTATTGTGTTTGGAGGGTAGAGGTCTGAACATGTCATCTGTGGCAGTGTCAGGTCATTGGTGGCAGCTGATTGACCTGCAGCTGCTGACCTGTCATCACCCCCCAAATGGAGGTCAGGCTCTGCTACAGTATCAATGATCATGCTGTCTGTTCCAGCTGGTGGGTTTGGGGTCGGGTCCTACCATCTGTGGCAGTGTCAAGCCACTGGTAGCATTGGCCAATTGACCAACACCCACATCAATAACAGGTTCTAGTAACTTTGAGCCATACATCCAATGACCATGGCTGTACTCACTGGAAAACCAAGCTGCATCCTCGTCTGAAACTACCGAGGCCATGTTTTGCATAATCGTCAATGCCTCCAAAATTGCCGGAATAGGCTCCTTCTCTGCCTGGACGATAACCACAATGGCTTTCCACAAGACCCCTTCAATAGCCTCCAGCGACTTCAGTTTGGAAGAGCCGTATGCAGGGAATGCCTATACATACAACATCAAATATGGGTATTTGTCATTCACTGATCAACATACCGTTGTGACTATGGTTCGGTTAGATCACTGCCCCCATAGAAGCTTGGGCAATATATGTGAAAGGGGCGATACACCTGTGGCGAGCTGCAACAGAACTGAAAGCTGTGCATGCATAATTTTGCCAGACCTGCTACTGTGAATTAAATATTACATAGGATACAGACTCGGTACGTACTCTTTGTGCAAAGACATTGCTTCCATCAAGCCCTCATTTCTAGCAGATAGTGTAGTTGCAACAGAGTGACAGTCAATACATCACTCACTCTGTAAAATCCCAACATCCCTACAGACAAACATGAAAAAGGTAAATATCTTACATATGATACTACTTATGTGTTTTAAAGCATCAATGTCCATACAGGCAGTCTGAATGTTGCATAAAATCTTCTCCCCCTGAGTTTGTGTTTTGAGAGCCAGCACAGACATCATCAGCAACACAGTGACATTGCTGCCACCCACACCCATTGATGATCCAGAAGAGACAGATGGCAGGTTACTCATCATGTTACTCAGTGTTTGAACTGAATGAAGAGCCTTTTCAATGGTGCTTGGCCATCGTTTAAGTTGTGTGCACCCCCTGTAATATTTTACTTTGCTGATGTCAGAGAGCATGTACAAATACACACAAGACTTTCCAATGAAGGCCTTTTGACAGTAGACCTTGAAGCCACAGGATTGGTGTTTGCAGAGGAGGGGTTAAGGACTGATGATAAGATGTCATACACACAGTACACTAGAAGACACCTCAGTGCCCTGCCGATGAGAGCATTGTTCAAGTTGCCAATATCCAAATCTGCCGCATCATCTACTTGAAGCAATCAATGCACAATTTGCACGTCTTTCGAATGACCCAATAGCTTGATCTCAGCTTGTAGTATGCGCTGCTGTAAGGGCTAGAGGACAATATAACCCTGGAATAAATCAATACCACAAATCATGCACCAAAAACTGTGGGCATTGCCATCCAGGCTCTTCGACAAAGGATTGCATTGGAAGTCCATGATATCTGTCTCAAGAGAGCCGATTCAGCATGCTGGAAGGGGGTTCCCATGTTTTAGTGGTGATAAGATCTAATCTATGTAATAGCCACACTTGTTGAACCAACACAGCCACATGATATTCTGATCTGATTGTCTGAGCTAAACTATACAACATGTATATGATACATTCCCTATGTACAAGATCTCCAGCCTCCCTCAATGAGTCTTCTGCTTCTTTTTCTTCGGATGTGTAGATGTCAATGACCCACTTACTGAATCATCATGGGGATTACTTTTGGATTCTTCAGTGTCCTGGTCATTGTCTTGTGCATCATTTGGCTTGGCCCACTCGACATCATCAGAGGTGTACCTGGGCAGCCTTGAGAAATCTGGAAATACTTCTGTGAACAAACATAAATATATAACTGAAAATACTTACCAAGGTTCATCCCATGGGCCACTATGGCATGCAGAGATACACTGAACTCCCCCTCCCCCTCCAACCCCCACCAAAGATGATATTCAGACTCAAGTGGTTGATCAGAGCATTCATTCCCTTTCTTCCCATCTGGATTGTTCTCTATTTCACAGTCCAGCAATTCATCATTGTCTGTCTTGTAACATGGCAATGCCTTCCCATCTGGACCAAGCTCTCCACACTTATCCCATGCTTCCCAGAACTCATCTGCACCTGCAAAGCTTTGTATGATATTTGCTTTAACCTGTCGACCATTTACCTCCCCATTGAACAAAAAGATACCACTCTTTTCAAGGTGCCACTTGGCCAAGCATAGAGTTTTAAGTTGATGCGTGAGATATTTCCAGTACAGTGCATGGAGTGTGGAGGGGTCCTTCCAACTTGTAGTGATCAAATAACCATACCAGTATCTCACAAGCCCAGACTTGACCCTGGATCATCTCCATTCTCTCTGCTGCTTGCAATCCACCTGTGATATATGTGCCACGATGGAGAATATTTGATGCTTCAAGTAGGTTGCACATGCTAAGCAGCACCATCAAACCATCAGAATCTGTAACTACCAGAACATGAGAGACTGGCTTCCATCCTATCATATATGAGTCTCGATTTGATTAGTAAATGGAATAAACACACTATTGTAGTTTGGTTGCAAATACACATGATGAAAATATGCAACCATTCATTGCAACATCAGCTGTGCATCGGATGTATGTTGAGCATTTGTTAATAAGGTGCTTCCAAGGAAAGAGTTGAAAAAGCCAAAATTGCTCTCTTCCAACGTAGACGAGGCATAGAAGTGTCCACCATAACAAATAGTGGAATCCACTGTGAGTACCATGTGGGGGGTATTCGGTCTCATATAGCTAAGAACCCTGTTTCAATCTATTCAATAATGCACAATAGATTCGCTTACAGTCGTGTGCCTGGTCTTGACAGCATGGCTTCAAGAATGTAGTCAGCACCACTAGTGCCCTCACTAGTGGTATACTCAAACAGTTGATCAATGCATGAGAAGGTCCATGGTGTTTCCCTGTCCTGGGAACATGCAACAACCCACCATTTACTTCCTGTGACACATTCGATATAGGTTGCAAGGCCATCACAGTTGATGTGAAACCCGTGATATGCGCCCATTGTGGCAGCTAATCCCCATTTGTTGCTTGAGGCAGGAAATTCTTGGAAACAGCCTGGTGTTCCATTTGTCCACTTCCATGCCACATAGTTGCTCGCAATAGATGAAGGTGGATTTGCAGCATAAGGACAGGGAAAATCAAGTGCATTCAAGATCTTGCCATTTGCAGATTGTGGGCTTGCAGCAACTCACACGTTGTTCCCTGATGGCTGTGCACATTTTGGTTGTCGTGTACTTGAACAAAGTGATCTATTACAATATGAGAACTTAACCTATGCCCACAGTCTGTATCACTTGCCTTGTATAGTAAATGTTCTACTGGGAGGCGCAAGTGTTTCCAGGCCATTCTCATTGAATTCAAGCTTTCAGTCTGGTAGTCCATGGACAAGTATGTGTTTGAGTTGAAATATTTCCTGCACCTCAGCAGCAGTGAGGGCATTGAATTGGTTGATGTGGATGATATAAAAAGCAGATTTCACTGGTTGCTTGACGTGCAGTGGAAGTTCATCAACATAATTAGCCATGACCATCTGATGCAACCTTTGATACCATGCCACATCCATTTCCCACTGCAATATTCACAATTAAAATACGTTAATAACTTGATATGCACATCCACTTACATGCATTGAGGCTTTGTATATCTGAGGCTTGCTGAGGTGGTCATACAAGGTCATTCATACTGGGCTGTTGTGTTTGACCTCCCGAGTGGTAGGATTATGGAGCGTCTACAGCAGTGGTTCTTCCTATATTTGTGTACCATCAGAAGACAGGATCCAACAAGGATTCAACAATACTGACCTGATCTCCGGTAAGGTCTATAACTTGTACAATGACACTTCCTAAACACTGGGCCATCAAGTCAATGGGGTTTTGAGCTGATCCATGACTATAGGGTCAGTCAGCCTTGCATGGTGGAGCATTGTCTGCATTGTCTGGCTTGCTTGCTGGTGTGGCCATCTTCTTCTGAGGGGAACGATGAACATCATCCTTTTTTTTGGCTGAGCCTTTTCCCTTTAAAGAAACCACAGTCATTGGTGGGTTGATGTTTGCAGCAAGGTGGTCTCCCATAATATTGTTTGTTTCTGGTCTTGGACCTAAAGACATGCTGTCAATGTCCATGTCTTGTTCTCCCAATCCCCAATCCTCTTCCAGTTCTGAACATTGAGTTGTCGGAGTGGACATAATCACATCCTCTTTGCCTCCATCTCCATGGTCCTTATCCATCTTGTCATTTTCTACCACAGATGGTGGATATCCTTGCAAGCTCGAGACTGGTGTTGGAGAGGGTGCATCATCACCTTTGCCTACAATATTGAATGAGGATCTCTTTTGCAATATATAATATACTCACCACTAGGCACAAAAAATCCAACATCCTCAGTTGGGTCCACATATGTCAGATGTTCCTCAACTACTTTCAAGGTGTCAGTCAAAATGCCAAGGGAGTTCCCTCCTCGGGCAATGAAAAATATTGCACCCCATAGTGCACCCTCTATCAAAAGCAGTGACGGTGGGTGAGTGCTTCCCAATCCTTGCCAGATCTTCAATATGAACATTAATAAATACTTTCACATGATGGGGCTAACAAATGCACCCTAATCAGAGCAAATCTATCCAATGGCCTCTTATGCAAACATGTGTCAAGGAACAAGACACATGGTGAGACTGCCAAAGCCAACTGCAAAGGTAGGCGCAACCCATGGATCCCATACCATTTCATAAATCCTTCCAACTCTTGCAGGGAGCTAAAAATAGTGTATATCATGTTTTAACCAGCAGGTATACATAAAACCATACGATGATAGTTCGCTTGCGAGCACAGCAAGGGTGTCCAGGCAATCAAGACATCCCTATTCAACAGGGTTCAGTCTTATGATGGGAATTATTAAGGATTCACTGACTTTCAAAAGGTAGCTCAGGAATAGAGCTGCGACTTCAATATTGATGAGAAACTTGTTGACCCTAATTCTTGTCGAATGCCAGTAGATCATGGCCATCTGGCTCTGCAGAGCATTGCCCGTGAGCGAGGTGATAAGCAGAGAGTGATTGATGAGGTGGAGACAAGAAGTTGTCAATGCTTGTGTCATGAACACAACCCAGTTGGTGGTCAATCACATCCAGTCCTATGCCAAGATCAACATAACATTCAGAAAGTACAATGGATATTTATTTACAGGTATGTCCAGCCTCGGCATGAAACTATGATTAATTCCCAGTGGCACAGACTGCTCATACATCAGCCAAGTGGTCACATCGAGCAGCCAATACAAAAGTATGCCCAAAACTACAAAGGCTTTGAGAGGGGATAGACGATAGATGATAGTTCTGAGAAGCTAGTATGAGAAGTTCGAAGAAGTTCGGCATAAAACACTGAACTTTGGGACTAAGACGAGAGGCTTGGACTCAAGAGAATTGCTCTTAAATCAGACAATTGATGTGAGAGCATGATCTATTCTGTCCTTCCAAGTAGCTAGTACAAGGCTATATATGTTTGGAAGAGATGGTACTTAAAAGGAAATAAAACATGAGGAATACATGAGGCAAGATATAAAACAATAAAGAACTTTGCAAATCATAAAATAAATGAAAGATGATGAGAAGGGAAATGTATAGAGTCACAATTTATTACAGGTACCTGTCCTATTGATCCAATATATTATCAAGACATCAAAGCACCACAATCATGTCCTAAAATCCCATTGTTGTGTCTCCTCATGTCCAGTGGTGCTCGATATGCAATGCACTAACTCATACGAGGTGTGCTGCATGTGTCTGAAGGGCAGTGCGATAGGTATATGGTGGCCGAAGACATTTGAGGTGCTGTGAAGACGTTTGAACCTGCTCAAAGTTTTGCAAAGTCATTCAAAGTCATTCAAAATCATTCAAAGTCACTCAAAGTTGCTTGAAATAGTTACAGAGCAGTCTTGTGGGGTTTGTAGGGGATGGCAGCATGTGTGGTGATGTGTTGATGCATTTGGAAATGTTCGCAGAGCTTAGATCACAAGGTGGACTTATCACCCTCCCCCTTACTGAAATCCTGACTGTCCCAGTCAGCCGATCAGAACCACATGCGAAATGTGTGATCATGTTGAATACCTCTCGTTCTTCTTCATCACTCCTACACCCTCGATATTATCTTCCATTATGTCTTTACTCACCGAACTTAACAACGATGTCCTCGACTACACCAAGTCCATGACCAAGCACAATGTTGCCGAAGATTTGGACTTTGAAGTGTGGGGGAAGGGCTTTTGTGACAAAATGGTATGTTTCTGGACTCATTTTGCTGTGTGGGTCGCTGAAGCATTTTGTCTAGGCTGAATACAACAAGCTTGCAGACAATCTGGGTGAGGAGCATGATCCAGCCATCCAAAAGGTCATTGATGAAGTGTTTGAGATCTTCAAACCATTGGCGTGTCGCAACTGGCTTTTGTGGGGTGGGGAGTTGTTATTTTCAGAGTTGTGCAAAGAAGTCAAACATGAAGAATGAGAAGCTGCTGAGGTGAAGGCACAGGCAGAGGCTGAGGAAGAGATGAGATGATGTCGGGAAGAGGAGCAACTGGCTTGTGAGGCAGCAGCAGCTGTGAAGAAGGCCAGGCTGGGCGACCGGAGGGCCACGCTTGTCAAGGCTCACAAAACTGTACTAGGTGACTTTTGTGTGAAGAGCATACGAGAAGTAAATTGATGACTAAATCTGAGTTTAATGCCTATAGGATAATATTAGTAGCTGCATTAACAAGCTGAGCACAGTTTGGATTTTATCCTCAGCGGCCGTTATTCATTTATTGTCTTTTCTTTTTCTTTGCTACTCTTTTTGGACCAGCTTTCATCATGACTTCAAGCATGATGAAATGAAGAACCATCAGCCAAAGCAAAAGCAATTGAGAAGGTTGAGGCAGGGGTCAAGGAGGAGGAGGAGGAGGAGGAGGAGCTGCTCATGGTGTGGGTGACAAAATGAAAAATAGTGGAGATTGAGGTAGGTGAGGATAGAGAAGACGAGGTCGAAGGCAAATGGAGGAGGTTTGCAGAGGGTGGACTTCTTGATTTTGAGGGCCCAGTAAGTTTTCTCATTTGACTTCGAAGGTTTTTCATACTGCTAATAATTTCATAGTGCAATCGATGTGCTGGGATGAAATCCCAGCCGCACTGTGTGGTTGAAGAAGAGGCCCCGTAGTGGGTCAAGTGCAGGGGTGCTATTGGGAAGGAGTATTGAGGAAGGGGATTTGAAAGGGCGAAGCTAGAAAATTCAGGGCTGTGAAGGATGTTTTGCAGCTGAAGCCAGGTGCAAGTTTTATTTGGACTCATCTTGAACCTTTCTAACCCTTTTGTTCAGATTGTTTTAGCACTTCGAATTCAGGTTGTGGGGCCTGTCAAGACAAAGGAGATGGTTGTGGGGCCATCAATGCCATCAATGCCAAAGTCAAAGCACAAGAAGTGGTCATCGAAAGGGAAGGGGAAAAAGAAGGAGGTTCAGGCAGTCAAAGAGGTCGAAGGGGATGAGGATGAATGAATAGTGTGTCATGGCTTGATTGTGGGGAAGCTGATGCAGAAAAAAATCAAGATGGAGATATTGGGAAGAGAAATAGAGTTATTAGAGGTTATGTTGGAAGAGTAGGAAAAAAAAAACTTTGTTGTATTTTTTTTTTTTTTGCAATTTAAATCTTGTGAGTCTCGAAAAGTAGTGATAAGAAAGTATAAAAGAAAGAAAGAAGAAAAAGAGAATAAGGGAAAGGCTCAGTAGATCATCATGGCCAAAAAACCCTTTTGGAGTTTGCACGACCACACTATAATGCAATATCATGACTTGTATTGTACACTAAAAGAAGTCAAAGTCATAGGTAAGTGATCATGAACAAAGAGAAAGGAATAATTATTTTGTCTTTGAAGTCCAGAAGGCCTTCGGGAATATTTCAAAGTGTTTTTGAAGTTTTTCGAGACGTTCTGAGTCAATATCAAGGAAGTTCAGTGGAAGGGGAATAGACTTTCAAGCAAAATGAGGGAGAAGTCGGAAGGCAGCGACTGGTTGATGGAATACTGATCTGTTGAGTTCACAGATGATGTAGGCTCCTCCATAGTTTCAATCAATGATGATGATGAGGGGACCTAAATATCGAGGTCCCATCTTGCAATTTAGGGATTTCTTGATTTGCATGTTTTGAAGTAGGACCAGGTCACCTTTTTCGAAGTTGTAGTCGCACATCATTCATTTGTGAATGAGTTCAAAATGTTTCATGGCTTTGAGTCGAGTGGTATAGACTTTCGATTATAGAATTTTGAGGTCAGATGATCTTTTTGTAATGCTATTGCTCTTCAAGTGATGAGATCAGTTGTTGATAATATAGAATCAGGAGGGGGTTGCAAGTATGTTGCTTTGGAAATGTTGAGTGGGATGAGGGGCTGTGAACCTGTAACTGTGAAGTAAGGAGAGAAACCCATACATCTACGAACTGTAATTTGTTTTGCCCAAAACACAGAGTGTGCTCCAGCTGACCATTTGCTCCGATCTCCATCAACTGCTTTGAATAATGATTGTTGAATGTCGAAATGAGCTCTTTCGACGAGTCTGTTCACACAAGAATTGTAACCACTAATCTGAATGTGGTTAATATGATATTGTTTTGAAAGGTACTCCAATGCTGCAATGAAGGCTGATCTGTTATTGCTCATGATTTCGTATAGGGAACCCCTGTTAAGATAGGAACCCGGCCGTGTGAACTAAGAATAAATACACTCAGTGTTTGTGAGAAGTCAAACAACTGTATTAAATCACCTAAGAATAAATACACTAGAATACATGGTGAGTAAAATAAAGTAGACATAGTAGATAGGTATCTTACCTCAGTGTTTGTGAGAAGTCAAACAACTGAGGGAAGATGTGTCGAGGAGACTATACAGATACATAAGTAGAAAAGAGCTAAACTACAATTAGCAGAACAAAAGAGTAAGCTCTTGTTGAGAGCAGTAAGGAATATGAAAAGTGAAAGGACATGGAGTACAAGCCCAGCAATGCAATATTGTAGTATGATAGGGTCGTAGAAGGAAGTGGCGCAAAGAATGTAGACATGGTGTAAAAATAGCATGGCGGCTGCTAGCGCGAGTGCGGGGTTTTGGGTCTTGCATTAGCCTTGCCAATTCAACACTCCCCCTCAAGGTAATGCAAGTCCGAGTTCAGTAGCAAAATACTTGACTTTGGCAGAGGGGAGAGCTTTGGTGAGCATGTTGGCGACCATATCATTGGTGGGACAATAAACAAGCTGAATAGAACCTTGCTTGATGATCCAACAAATAAAATGATATTGAATGTTGATGTGTTTAGTGTGCATGTGGTATTGATGATCTTTCATAAGTGTGATAGCAGATTGATTATCTGAGTAAAGAGTCGTGGGGGATAGAGTGGTGTCGAAAAGTTGTTGGATGAGAGATCAAAGCCATAAAGCTTCTTTGGCAGTGTGGGTGGCAGCAATGTATTCGCTTTTGGTCACTGATAACAAGACGATTTCCTGGCATTTAGCACTCCAAGAAATGGCTCCCCCATGAATAATGAATGTGTACCTGGATATAGCATGCCTGTCCTCAGCCATACTTCCATCCACGTCCGTGTATCCCACCAGATCAACTTTCTTCTGCCCATATGACAGCCAAAGATCTGCCATGCCCTTCAAGTAGCAGAAAACATGTTTGATAGCTTCCCAGTGAGCAATTCCAGGCTTAGTGGAGAAATGTGAGAGGGTTTGGATGGCAAACAAGATGTCGGGGCAAATTCTGAGTGAGGCATACATCAAAGATCTGACAGCTTTGTGGTATGGGACATTGCGCATAGTGTTTTAAGGTCTGGTTTGTTCCAATTTTTGACCCCAAAGTGGGTTAACCGGTCCAGGCTGCAAGCCTAAGTGACATAGACCATAACCAAACTGATAGGACCAGTCCTAATCGGTTTGGTTATGGTCCAGAAAACTGGTTTAAACTGGTTTTCATCCCATTTTTTCAAGTATTAACTTAATTCCATTATATACTAAATAAAACTAATTACATTTACACACTGCAAGCAGTTGCTCATAGCTGTGGTGTAAGAGAATGAAAAAGAAATAGAAAAAAGAAATAGAAATAGAAATAGAAATAGAAATAGAAATAGAAATAGAAAAAAACAAATTAAAAAACAAGAAAACAAGTCCACCTGCGAGCAGGGGCTCGTGAGGCTGGATGGCAGTGCTGGGGAAGACACATCAGTAGAAAACCACCCCTTCATCTCGCGTTTTGAGTGAGGGAGGGGCGGGTGTTGCGTTGTTGCTGTCTCGTGGTCCCTGTTCATCCTCATTGTCATCCCCAATCATTGTCATCCCCTGCTTGTCATTCATCATTGTCGTTGTCCCCTACTCATTTGTCATCATCATTGTCCCCTGCTTGTCATTCATCATTGTTGTTGTCATCCCCTACTCATCGTTCGTCATTGTTGTCGTCCTCTGCTTGGCATTCATTGTCGTTGTCATCCCCTATTGGCTGTTCATCATCATCCACTCATTTTTTGTCATTGTTGTCATCCCCTGCTTGTCATTTGTCATTTGTTGTTGTTGTCATCCCTCGTTGTCCTCGTCTTCATTGTCCTCATCTCCTGCACCCACAGTCCACCCCACGAGCAGTGGCTCATGAGGCTGGAAGTGGGTGCCATGTCATCAGTGTTATAATGTGTTATAATATACATAGATTCTAAGAAACAAACAAGATAATAATTAGTTACAAATGAAAGGCAAAGAGTAAAAGATACTTACCTGGGGCACAAACAACAACAGATGTTGTTTGTGCCCCAGTTGTGGACAAGGCCATTGTTGTAGGGAGAGAAACCAAGTTGCAAAATGCATTGTGGCTGGTGGCAATACAGTACAAATAAATGTAAACATATAAAGAAAAGATGTAAATGCATCAAAAACACATAAACAAGAGTACATGTGACCATGCAAACAGGTGCAAATGGTCAGTGCTATTTAAACAGCATACTTTTCCCTCTATTCATTCGGGTGTGCCCCAGTTTTTTATCTACGACATATGTAATTAGTATATAAATATATTCATTTGGTACTCTTATAGGGTACATAATCTAAGTGTGAAAGGACCAGTTGTAGACCAGTTACAAGCGTCTTATAATGGTCTTCAAATGTTTTCAAAACAAGTGAACCACCAACCGATCTGCAGTTTCAGTTACTCAATTTTTCAGACAAGTGGACCGAACTGCAGCATGGACCATGGTTCAGTCTGGTTCGGTCTTTGGTCCTATGGACTGAACATTCAAACACTAGTTGCACATCTGAGCAAACTGAGCAGTAGTCGAGAACTTAATGTGTGTTTCCATGGGTGTAGAAATGGGTTTGAGATCCTGGAGATTATAACGACGCAGAATGGAGTCAATATATGAGCATTGGGAGAGGTGAATGGCGTGTTTCTTGTGATCACATATGATCTCAATGCCTAGCAACCAGTGTAATTCACCGAGATCAGTGATCTCAACATGCTTGACAATCTTGGACTTAAAGTGGCCAATCAAGTTGCATCCCTCTTGTTTGAAGAACACAGCCTGGTTGATGTCACACCTCACAAACTCAAGCTTCAACATAATGTCGACAAGCTTCTGGTACCAACACCTTCCAGACTGTTTAAGTCCGTACAACATTTTACAGAGTCGGCAAACTTTGCCAGTAGAGTTGGGAGTGTGATACCCAGGGGGTTGAGACATGTAGATTGTCTTGCATTCAGTGAGTTCTCCATTGAGATATGCCCTGTTGATATCTATCTGATGAAGCTCCATGTCTTCTGCAGTGGCCATAGCAAGTACAGTTTGGATTGACACAAGCTTAGCAACAGGGGCAAACATATTGAAATAGTCGATGCCTGGAACTTGTGAGAAGCCCTGCACTACAAGATGGGCCTTATGATGGATAATGATACCGGCGGCATCTTTCTTCACATGAAAAACCCATCTTGAGCCCACAATATTGGCTCCGTTTGGTGCTTCAGTGAGTTCCTAAGTTCCTGCCTCCTGTAAAAGTGCTAACTCCTTGTGAATTGCTTTCTCCCATATCTGCCAGTCAGGATGGCGCTTTGCCTCTGCCAAGGATCTCAGCTCCAAAGCCTTGATCTCACTCATTTCTGCCACCATCACATATTCATCCATGAAGTTGGCTACCATCATCCAGTCAGCGATTCCTCCCCCCCTCAAGCACCTGTCCAGGAGCTTCTTTGACAGTAGGAGGTACTTGCACACCTACAGCAATGACCGGATGGGATGGGCAAGCTGAAGTAGCTCCACAACACTCAAGAATGTCACAGACATGTTGGCTCAGCTTCCTGACGTGTTTAGCAGGAATAGGCTGTTCATCAGGGGGATTCTCTTGATCAGATGGACTGGGGCTTGGGGCGCAAGAGGCGTTGGGAGTAGTGTTTTAAGGTCCAGTCTTTTGCTGTTTTGCTGTATCTCAGCAATGACTGGATGAAATCATTTTGTCAAAGAGAGGACCCCCCATTATTTCACTTCTCTATCCATGATTAAATTTTGTGATTATATTGACAATCACTGACCAGAATCCTTATGTTCCAGAGATGACCCCTGGTCTTTGGCCAGATCTATCTGCTCAAATATTTTCATGATTTTATCTTATTGTTTGAGGTAGTAGAAATTTTAAAAAGACTGCAAAAGACTGCAACCCAACTGGACCTTGAAACACTAGAACTTGGGAGAAGGGACAGCTGGTGGTGTGGCAGGTTGAGTGGGAGTGGGGTTCTTAGATGTTGAAGGTGCATCAGTTTTTGTTTCGATGAATTCCAAATCCTCCCCCTTGAGACAACAAGCTGACAAGCACAATTTGTCATAGTAGACATTCTGCTCTATCATCACTGTCCACTTATCTGGCCAGTAGATATGAAAGCCCTTGCTTTGTTCATCAATTCCTAACCAACAGCCCTCTTTCACATGTCCACTTAATTTATTGCCTCCCTCCAGACTTTCTTGCCCCATTCCCACACATGCTGCAAATTGGGCTTCTTCCCAAAAGCAGCCTCATATGGCATCATCCCATCAACAGCCTTGGTTGACATGTGATTCATCAACCAAATGACATGGCAAGCTGCCTTGCCCCACAACATCTTTGGGAGTCCACTTGAGTGCAACAATGCACAAATTCTCTCCATGATAGTGCGGTTACAGCACTCAGCAATGCCATTATGCTGGGGTGTGTCATGAATGACAAGCTTCGGTTTGATACCCTTTGACTTTAGGTAAAGAATAAATTCCTTCCCTAGGTACTTGCCTCTGCGGTCGCAGTGGAAAACTTTGATGCACACATCAAGGTGTGTGTCACACTATGCCTCATATCCTTATAGGAATTGAAAGCTTTGCTCTTAAGATGCAGGAGGTTGAGGTAAGTCAAACGCATCTTATCATCTGTAAATATGATGTAATAATGCTTGCCCACCTTTGTAGCCATGGGTGCTGGTCCCCACAAGTCACTGTGGATTTCCCCACCAAACATTGTAGTGCATGCCCCCTCTGGAGCCTTTGCAACAGGCTTTTGCATCGCCTTTGCATATACACAGGACTTGCAGAAGAAGGGATCACTGGTCGGCATGGTTTCCAATCTCATGCCTGTCACAAAGCATTTGTCAATAAGCTTCCACGCTACCTCTGGAGAGATATGACCCATTCGACAATGGAATTGGTCTAAGGTGAGCACCTCGATTGCTGCATTCACTACATCTGGCTCATGCACAACCTTATAAAGCCCATTGATAGGTTGTCTCCTCGGCTCAAAGGCTGATTCACCATTTCAACCATATTCTAATCACATCAGCTAACTCCTACAATGTCCCAGACGCAGGACAACCCAGTCTATTGATCGTGATATCATATCGACCACATCAAAACATCACCAGTGACATCGACCATACCGAGAGACCACATCGCACAACCTTAGGACTACCTCGAAAGCCCCTAAGATCCCTCTAAATGACCATCGAACATCCCCGATCAACTTGGAACAAACCACGACCGTGATCAAACATCATTGACCATTGTCAATCATCATCAAGCATTATTGATCGATATCAAGAGACTGCGAGTGACATCAGGTGCCAGATTTGTTATCTAAATGGTGGAATACCATGTGCCAGGGAGTACTCCAACTCGTGCTCAAACCTGCTGATAATAGGTCAGCCTCATTCCAAGTCCCTTTCGCATACAGAACCCGCTGGATGTATTACTGTGAGACTTAGCGTGGTTTATACACAAAGGACAGTCTCTTTTTAGTTCTTTCCCTTTATTACTCCTTCATCATATGATACATCTCTTTCTTGTTTGGATTCCAGTCTCCTTTTTGGCCTTGTGCCTTAACTCATATCTTTTGCCTCATGTTCTACACATGGTTCTTATACCATTTTAGGAAGTTTCTTTTAAAACATATAAAACTCTGTAGTATCTACTTGGAAATACAAGAAATCATCTTCACCTATCATCTTGTATAAAGTTCTAAGAATCAGATCTATCCCTTAAAACAATCAAGGCTTCTACAAGGTTTCTCAATTGACGAGAAACCTCTGCAATTATCCTTGTCCTCAATCCTCTCTCGACCCTGTCATCGTTAGCACTAGTAACTATTCCGAGGCTTTGTAGCCATCAGCTACAGCCTTTGTATACTATCGACCTATCAAAAGGTCCCCAGAATTCATGCATCAACCATCAACAATAAACATTGTTGCCATCAATCTTGTCAATCGTCCTCGATATTGATCAATACCCTATTGGACCACGTCAAACATTTTCATCTCTTATAGAACTACCTTTATGACTAGTACCAACTAGTTGTCTTCCCATAGGTTGGACCACAAACATTCGGAACATCTTGCACCCTTCCTCTGACTTGTGCAAATATCATCAGTTGCCTCATTGGCTGTTTTGGTGGTTTTCCCAGGTTGAGCATCATCATTTTTGGAGCCCACCGCAAGGGTTTCTGAACCATTTCATCATTGGACCAACCTTGACTTCCTTGGCTTAGGCCAACACAAGCGAGAAACCTTTGTATTGATACTTGCCATGCCTTTGAATCTCTCAAACAATCAGGAGATATTCTAATTCCTGTTTCCAAATCAGAATCTACTCATTGTAGACTATTTCCTTCACCTATATCATCGCCTTTAACATCATTGTCTACTTCTTTGTCCTCATCATCAACCTCTTCATTTATCCTTCCAACAACTTCGACACCTTTACCATCCTTCACACAAGTCTTAACCCCTACCCCTAGAGTCATCGCATTCATGACTACACAAACCACTATGCCAGCTTGTGGGCATTCGACCACTCCAAAATTTGACCCTACTCAACCTCGAGAGCTCTGACAATACTTTGAAGTCAAGTTCCAACTTCTGGCAATAGGCATTCATTGCCTGATGAGTGGTGGGAATCATAAAGTGGGGCACTAAATAGTGGTGCCCATCATTGGCTTGGACAGGGATGTAGCCATCTAGAACATTGCCTTAGGTTTGCTGCTGGTCACTCATTGTGGATGGATCAATGTAACAGAGGTTATAATATGCATCTAATCTAGTGATCAGATATTGATCGGATGTTATGTGTTTGGCCTTGACAAACACACATGATGGTTGATTTTCATCATTCCAACTTTCATTGACTTTCAAACCCCATCACTCCTGTCCCTGTTCCTGTCTCCACCCCGACTCATCTCAACATGAACATTACAGCTCAACAAGTCCTTGGCCACATCAGCCAGATCAAGCAGGCTGTTCGAAATGGCCTTCAAACACAAAACATCAAGGCCATCATGAGGGAACAAAAATGGGCACTTGTAATTAAAATACTATCAGGACAACAGTGGGACCAATATACTGTAGAATACATTATTTTCATGGCAAAGACAGGATCTCGGGGAGGATTTGAAAGTGGCATTCGGTGCCAAGTCTTTCTTGTGGGGTTTTTTGGTAGCATGGGGAAGTTCTGATAGAATGGGAGATGAATGGGAATGGGAATGGGAATGGGAATGGGAATGGGAATGGGAATGGGAATGGGAATGGGAATGGGAATGGGAATGGGAATGGGAATGGGAATGGGAATGGGAATGGGAATGGGAATGGGAATGGGAATGGGAATGGGAATGGGAATGGGAATGGGAATGGGAATGGGAATGGGAGCTCAAGGGGAGACCAGGCAAAGGAAACCACAGGCACCAGCGGAGCCATTGGGATCCAGGTCACGCCAGCCAGAACATCGACGCCCAGATGCGTGCCCATTGGCACCACCCACCCCAACAACTCCAGCAAGACCAAGTGGGAGTGGCAGGACCAGGTGACTTCAGAGCAGCAGTGGGAGCTCTGGTGAGGATTTAGAAAATGATGGTGAATGAGAGGGGATGGAAAGCAATGGAGATGGATTGTTGGAGCAAAAGGAGCGAGGGGAACAATGGCAACAACCAGCGTGTGGGGCAGTAAGGCCCACTCCCTGCATACGATGCTTCCAGCTTGGGTGACAATGTCATGAACAGGTCAATGGGAAGGGTGCATGTTTTGAATGTGGGAAGGGCAAAGTCAAGTGTGAAAAAATGAAAGATGGTCATGGAGGGGACAAGCCAGAGAAAGGAAAGGGTGCAGCCAGAAGAAAGGTGAAGAAGTCTGGATCCTCATGGAGGTTCATGAGGGAAGAAAAAGGAAAATTGAAGGGTAAGTACTATGTATCACCATACAAATAACCACTGAACATTGACCACAGCAACATATTCCTCCGACGTCGAGATGGTTGATGTCGCGCACAAATGCCTGCCCTCACCCTCACCCTCTCCCTCTCCCTCTCCCTCTCCCTCTCCCTCTCACTCTCCCTCTCCCGCTCCTGCTCCCATTACTGCTGGGGAGCTGTGACTTCAACAACCATATACAAGAACTGGAGCATCATCTGTACAATCAGGGTGATTGGCTCCATCAGAACTTCCCCAGAGCAATGGGAGAATATGGCCAGCTTGAGCAGGAGGATGGATGAGATGGAAGAGTACATGGGGTTCCACCCACAACCTCTTGTGTTGTACAATGGTGCAGGTGAGCTGCACTATCTTGGAGAGGGTCCAAGCTATAGGCAAAGGTATGGTATGGAGGTCGACAAAGATGAGCAGGATGCTGAGGCCACTGTTTGGGAGGATCACTGGCACAGGGCTGCTGCTGCTGATGCTGGTAGTGAGGAAGATAGACATGAGGTGGCTTGGCCTGAGGAAGATGGAGGCGAGGTTGCTCCCACTCCTGCCCCTACCCCTATTCCCACACTTCCACCTGATGCCACACCTGCCACTCCTGCACCCCCACCTGCCACTCCTGCACCCCCACCTGCCACTCCTGCACCCCCACCTGCCACTCCCACCCCCATTCCCACACTTGCACCCCCACCTGCCACTCCTGCTCCCACTCCCTCTCCCTCTCCCTCTCCCACTCCCATTCCCAATGCCGCTCCCATCCCTGATGCCTTGCCCGATGCAGAAGCTGGCCAGCCTACTTGGCAAGGCCAAGATGATGCATCAAGTGCTCCCCCTCCTGCTCCCTCTCCCTCTCTCACTCCCTCACTGCCACATGCTGCTCCCACTCTTGCTCCCACTGGGCTTGAGGAAGAAGGACATGGTCCTCAAATCAAGGTTGTCCCCACCATGCCACAAGATTCTCATGAATCAGTTCAACATATGACCTCTGTGGATGTGCCCCTTCCTCCCCTCCTTCAACCCCCCTCAATCCCCAATGCTGACCCTGTGGAACCAGTAACAGTATCCACCAGCAATGTGTTCGTACCACCCACCCCTCCTTCACTGCTAGCATTGCATTCCCCTCCTCCTCCACAATTATGCTGGTCCCTTCGCCATTTGTCACCTGCCTGGCCTTCAAGCAGTACCAGCCCTCAGCCAAACCTGAAGAAGAGAGCAGGAACATCTGAGGACAGAGAAATGAGGCAGAAAAAAGTAATGGTTGGACCATTTTATTTTACATTCATACAGAAATATTGTTGTATAATGAGTCTGAAAATTTCACATTTTTCCTCTTCTCTCTTTTACCAAGGGTTGTGATTAAAATGGCCTCCTGTTGTGCAAGGTCATCAGCTGTCTTTTGGTGTCGACCCTCTGATTGGTTGATTGTCAGGTTTTGTTGGGATGGCGGTGGGGCCATTGGTTGATAGCTAACTGTTGCAACCGCTGCTGTGCTGGCCACTGCCGATGTGATCACCTGATTGTCAGGTTTTGTTGGGATGGGGGTGGGGTCATTGGTTGATAGCTAACCGCTGACAATCCTATGTTGGGCATGCTGGCTGCTCCCATATCCTGGCCACTCCTGTGTCCTGGCCACCAAAAAGGGGGCGAGGTTTAGGATGTTGTGATGTTTGTTGAGGAGGCAGAGTGGAGTTGTCATTTTGGAACAGGGATGGATCAATAGGGGGGTCATTCACATTGTTGCCTGACATGGGTCCCATGTACCTCATGTAGGTGTCTCTGTTAGGAAACCACCCCATTACCTAATAAAATTTCATTTTATTTATTATGTCGAATTACGCTACATGACGCCAAATGACACTACACTTTGATAGTGTGAGAATTTTATTTCACACACATCAAAATGTACGTGCATGTACAAGTGCGTCGGTAACAACAATGTACAATATATGTGTAACATAGTATATAAACCCTAAATATATGCCTAGGGGACCCCAGTTGTGTTCTCTTAGGTATTCCACCTACGTTTTGGTGTGAAAGGCCTATCTCAACAAACTCACCTATTAATAACCCCTTCCATCAAAACCATCAATCCCCCCATCATGAGCGCAGATCCTGCCCCCTTCTTGTAGAGAGAACCTGCACGGTCTTAGCTAGCAGATAGTGGGTGTTGCCCTAACAGAAGAACACAACTTCCCATATCAGTGCGCCTTCTCTTACTTGCACATACATCATTGTTTCACTGCACCACATCCAATTACTCATCCTTTCAGCACAAGCCGGAAGTACTTGTATATATGTAATCTACCTTTTCTTTCGTAAGCCGATGCCAGGCCTCGCCTTACATTGTGACCGCCAGTGATTGAGAGGCAGCGCTCATCATTAGGACAGCTGCAACCAGACAACTGATCGGATCTGGTTTAGTTACGATTTACATTACTCTATTCGGACAACTATTTTAGTTACAAGCCAAATTCAGTGATATCTCTGAGATCAGGCACTGTTGGAAGGGTTATTGATCCGAAGTGTCAAAATACACGCCCAACAAATGACGAACCATTGACGAACCTCGACGAACCTCATCACGTGACCCGTGGATGTTTGGAGAGGTAACAAAAAAAATTTTTTTTTTGAATTTGTTGAAGAAGTGATTCATCACAGATTCTACAATTATGTCTGAACCTTCAACTTCAAATCCCAGTCCTAATCCTGTTCCCACGCCCACACTAGAAGCAAAAATTGATGCGCTTACAGCGCAAATGTCGCAATTAGTGTCAGTATTGGCAGCATCACAGCCCAGACAAGCAGAAGTACAGCCAGAGACAATAGGAGAAAGAGATGATGAGATGGAGGAGATGGTGGAGTGGATATCGCAGGAGGATGAGATGGTGGAGAAATCCGGAAATGGAAAAGCATGCTTACCTAAGTACACGCCCCCGCAAATCTTTGATGGTACCATGGAGAATACAAAATCCTTCATCAGCTCTATAGTATTATACATCCATGGGAGGAAGCCAGAGTTTCGTACAGCCGAGTCTAGGATTATGTTTGCTCTCTCATACATTCAGGGGGGGAAAGCACAGTTCTGGAGGAATGAAGCTATAAATCAAATTGCCATGGGAAATAAACCATTTGCAACCTTCAAGGAATTTTTGGAGAGACTGGAGGCACAGTTTGGAGACCCTAATCCAAAGGCAACAGCCAATGCCAAATTAAAAACCATGCGCCAAGGTTCCTTAATGGCGGATGAATTTATTTTGCAGTTCAAAGCAGAAGCTTTGCAAACGGACATGGGAGAAGCTGCATTGGTAGAGTTTTTGAAAGCAGGATTAAATCCCTCTTTATTCAAGTCTATCTACCGACTACCTTCTATGCCAGAGAAGTTGGACGAGGGGTATAATTGGGCAATGCGCCTTGACCGGCAATATCAGCAGGAACAGGCGGAGTCAAAGTTGATGTACGGAAGTAGTAAATTTGGAAAGTCATCTGGAGGAAAGTCCGAGAAAGGAAAGGCACCTCAGGCACAAGCTCCAAGGGCACAGCCACTGGCCATGGCAGTGACACCTATAGTTACGGAGTCAGCAGCACCAGCAGAGGCAATGGAGGTTGATCAAGCAGGAAGACGAGCCCTACTTAAATGTTTTAACTGTGGGCAGTTAGGACACATTTCTAGGAATTGTAGGCAGAAGAGAAAGATTAGGGAAGCTACAATCGAGGAAGTGAAGCCGGAGGAAGGCAAGCGGAAGAATTTTATGGAAGAGTCCCAGTGAAGGTTTCCCCATTGGTGACCCAGAATCGTTACAATGTATTAGTATCCAAGGAAACCCAGAGCAAATCAGAAAAGGAAATCGAGGAGGAGTACAACCGTTCTGAATCATGTGACAAAAAGGAGTACAACTGTTGTCAATCACGTGACAATTTTCACGCATCATTTCTGAAAACCCCTAAGTTCTTTATTCGCTCTGCGTGAATAGAACCAGAAATCACCTTGACTGTGGGACTGAAGACAGTGGACACGCATGCAGTGATTGATGTGGAAGCATTGCTTGATAGTGGTGCTACAGGATTATTTATTAATCGATCCTTAATTACCGGAAATGGTATTAACACACGCAAGCTGGTGCAACCTATAATGGTGTACAATATTGACGGAACAGTCAATTGTGGAGGAACTATCAAGGAGGAGGTGACTATGATCCTAAAGTATCAGGAGCATCAGGAGCAAACCATATTCGAAGTGTGCGATCTTGGGAAAACCAATCTAATAATAGGATGTCCATGGTTACGGAAGCATAATCCCGAAATTGATTGGAAAACTGGGAAAGTACAAATGACTCATTGTCCTAAGGAATGTAATGTGTATGGGAGGAAGATGAAGAAGGAAAAAAGGAAAAAGAAAGAGAAAGAACGTCCGAGAGAAAGTATTCTGTTACGATGGAGGAAGTGGAGGATGAGGAAATGCCAAATGGGGAAGTTCCAATCATGATCGAGAAAGAAGAGCAGAAGCAAACCTTTAGAACAATTCGTGGAGGACAGTCGTGGGACAAGAATATCGTGAAGGTGGAGAAGCCAGTGGAGGAATGGGTGCCAAAAGTGTATCATGAACATCTGTCAGTGTTCCAGAGAAGACGGTCTGAATGTTGGATATACCATCATCATCTGAGTTGCTCAGATCACCATCATCATCACTACTGGACTGGTCTTCATCATCACTGTCTGAATCGCTTTCTTCACTGTCGCGGTCAGAGTCATCTGAGGAATTCATGTCAGAATCTGATTCCATAACCAGATCGTTGTACTGCTGTATGAAGTCCAGGTCCACAGGAGTTGTCCCGAGGCTCAGAATATCATGGCCTGCGACGTCTTTGTAAGTAGATTGTGTTTAAAGAAAGTGTAATACCTACATCTCGTGTATGAGGATAACACTCCTGCCCTAGCCTTAACAACGTATCTTGGTCCCGCCCACTCGAAGCCCTCGCTAACCCCAAAATGCAGATCATAAGGGAAATACTTCTTCAGTAAATCTGTCAGAACATCTGCTGTGCACTCCAACACTTCACCTTGAGCATCATTCTCTTCTGCCATAGTCTTAGTATACGAGATCAGTGCTACAATATGCTGGGAGAGTAGGTCCTTGAATACGAGGCCACCATCGATGAATGATTCCTTCTCGGGGTCGAAAAACAGATAGCGTGCACACCACCAATGATGAAGGTCCCTAGATAGCCCACAGGCATGGATGGTGCACAGTCAATCATGGTTATGTTTAGGTCCATGTCGATATTTCTTCCTGTACGCCAGAGGGTTGATGAGATCCCCAAGTTCCATGACGACGCATAACATGAACAGGTCAAGCACCACTTCAAAGGTGGAGACACCGGGAATATGACAAGTGGGCAGTGGCGTCGACAAATCTAGTTTAGACCCGCGCTTGATGAGGACATAGTGAAGATAAGTAACCATTCTTCGAAGTAGAAGATGTGCATCATGACTGTGTTCCATGTTTGTCACCCTCTCGCTAGCAACAAACATATGATAAAGCCTGAAAACCGTGCCTTGGATCGTGGACATCGCGTAAAAATGACCTCCATGACAAATTGCAGATTCTGGTGTCACAACAAAATGTGGTGTGTTTGGCCGCATTAACCTATAGGACAATGGTTATGAATATGGGGGTGCCAAGCAGACACAACTTACATTCGGGATCCGGGACAAAGAAGGACTGCCTCAAGGTCCCACTTCTCCAGGTTGGCAGCAGAAATATCGTATTCTTCAGTTCCAGCACTCACTGTGCGCCAGGAACTACTGTCAGCAAGTAGTTCGACCAGGACCTATCAAACCAAATCTCTACACCACCACCTTCATCTGTGTCATAACTGTCGTAGGTCAGCATGGTTCGACCTAGGGAGCATGAGTGGTGGATATGAATTTGCCATCGCTTAGTTTGGCTCATGAATGGACATCTATTTTTCCCCCGGCAAGAAGGGTGGAGACTGGCAGAGACTGTGCAGAATTCTTTATTTGTTTCATAGCTTCTCACTCTCATTTTTACTGTACTACATTATTCCGACAATTGATTTACAAAACACGCTACAGAATACTATATCTTAACCTTTCTCAGAGCAGAAAGTGCATTGCCTTGAGCATTTTGTGATTTTGTCTCGGCATGAGAGTTGGTCCTGAAAACAACTGTGCTGACCCGGATCCCATCTTTCGAATTATCATATTTTTTCCATTCCATCTCCAGCCGATTGATTAGGCCATCATAATCTTGGTTATCTTGCGGAGCCTTAAGGATGGTGTCTGAAGAATTCTGGCTGTGTAGAAGCTAAAGAAGACAAAAAGAGAAATAGTAAGTGAGATGCCAGTATATTATTCGACCTTACCATGGCTCCAGTGGTTGCAAAGTCTTTCAAGAGAAGTCCGCCAATTGGAGGAGTCTGCGCATAGCGAGGCGGGCCTGGTCCAAATAACAGGAGACGAATAACCTGTAAAAATATCTTTGCACATTGAAATGCCAGAGCATGAGAACCAGAATACTGATAATCATTTAATTATGAGATTCCATGCCAAAATTAGGAATTTACAAGATGTACTTCACTCTCAGAAAACCCCGGCTGTGCTAAAAGCACAAGTCCCTGTGATAGAACTTTGATATTCAATGAGTGGTTGAGTTTTTTGAAAAACTGTGCTTCAGAATATGCCAAGTCCCTATGATCTAGAGCTGGAAAAACACAAGAATCTCTGGTAATATTCTTCCAGTAGTCCTGGTGTGGCACCAGTCGGTGAATGGCTTGCCAGATATCGCAGACCATGAGGCAAGCTGCCACCCGGTCCAAAGCAATTCCAGTAAGATTGGAAAGACGTTGGAGATGAAGATCTTCAGCGTATAACTTGAGCATGTCGAAGAAGTGGTACTCATCCTCGTCTAGGTGGACATTGCCTGGGCTATGAAAAAATTCAAATAAGAGTGGAATCTTGTGCCTGAGTACACCCTCAGCTAGCTGACGAATCAGAGGAATGTCCAGAGATATCTTGAGCACTTTCTGTGCTTTTTTCTTCACTACATCGTTCACCCGCGAACCATCCCAATTTTCCATCGCAGACTGATCAGAGTCGGATTCTAAATCAGGCGGTATAAAAGGCAATAAATGACTGTGGTACAAATGACCTTCTTCATGCAGGAGATCCAGAAGTCCACATATGAATGGCTGAATGATTAAAAGGAGAGCAGCCAAAGCATCGGATATCTGTGGAGGAAGCCAAAAGAGTGTTTGGGCAAAGTCAATGTTTCGCTGTTTTGCCTTGGGTTTCCCAATGACAAAACGACCCGAAACAAGCCAAACATTGCGCTCGAGTCGAGGATTCTCTGTGAGATTGACTATGAGAGACTGGAACTGAAAATGTCGCATGCAGACAGCCGTCGTGGTGGATATAAGAATCACCATTAGCTCTCGTATTTTCTGGTCTTGCTCAAGATAACGGCGGAGCTGACATCGAACAACCTCTCCATCAGCAGAGAAAAGTCTATGGCGTCTCTCCTTGGTAGATGACATCTTGTTCTGAAAGGTTAGTCGACTTTTGCATACCCAATTAGCATTTGCTTCTTGTAAGTGAAATGGTCGCGTAGACAGGTCATCTTGGAGTAGCTGATTTGAAATGATGTCTGAAACCATCAAGTCCTCAGGAAGCTGGTAAGAGATTTCCTTTTGTAGCTCTTTTATAATCGAGAGAGTGAACTGGGACCATTGATGAAAGTTGATACTTTTCCAGGAAAAACCGTCACGGGTATAGGTCACCACTTGGCCATCTTCTTTGAAATCAAATTGTGTTGCGGTGGTATCTTGTGAAAAGGAAGATCCAGAAAGGACATATGAAATGCCCTGAATTCGCCCAAAGGGTGTGTTAAAAAGTTGAAGATTGGTTGACCATTGTAGCCAAGGGCGATACTGTTCCAAGACCCTAATTCATATTTAACAAAAAACCAGAACAATCTTGAACCATCACTTACTCTGCTAGTGTCAGCTGTTTATGATTTGCAGAATCTGAGTGAAGCGCATCCTTGGCTGGTGCAGATTTCTGAAGTGAAATATCGACTGTTTCTAAGGTGAGAAAAAATCAGTGGTATATTTTGTATTGTACATTAGACATACCTGTGTTTTGCAGAAAATTGTCTAACTTTGCCAGAAATGCATCCTTGCTCATGTCGTCCAAGCCGTGTCCACTATTGTTACCTATATCATCATTCTCTCCAATTTCTGCTGCCTTGTCTGCCTCTTCTTCCTCTTCTTCCTCTCCCTCATCTGCCAATTCTGAGGTAGCACTATCGAAAAAGAATTGGCGCTCCTCAGACATTGAACTTTGAACTTGAATTCTTGCCATGTGCAAGGCTATGCAACGAAATGCATATTTTGCTCCCGCAGAAAATCCCTTCACGACTGAGGGTATTCTGAATCGTCTGGCAGATACACAAGACCAGAGAAATATGACTTGGTCTGTAGGACAATCTACTGGCCGGGTGCCAAGACCATCGGTATGAAAGATAGCCTCCAACAAAGCATGAATGGCCCAATTGACCTCATCATCCAGGTCTTCTCCTTTTCGATCCCAAAAAAGCTGATACAGAGTCAAGGCGACTCGAACCTGTTTAAGGGTGCCACGCAATTTGAAAGCACCAAAATCGGATGTATCCGACAATAATTCTGCATGAATGCATCGAAGAATCATGGCTATCGTCATAAAGAGAAACCCTGAATATTCGCGGATTTTGGTATCTCCTATTGGTTCAAAATGGTAGCGGGACGACCTTGAAAGACTGGCATCAATATTTCTTACATTCTGATGGAAATGATTACAGCACATACCCTGAAACTAGGATTTGTCCAATGCCCTCATGGCTATCTTTCAGAAGAGCAACAATAACTCTTATATACTTTCGTGAATAGAAACGCACATAAGCCAGGCTCTTGTCCAGGAAGTTTGTTGAACGATGTGTTGGAAAGGCAATTAGTTTCCGGAGAGACACAAGATGAGATGAGGCTGCTATCTCTGTATCGTAATCAACCCAACCTACTTGAAGAGGCCATGATTGACTCCGTTCAATCGCATTGGAGGAAGAGCTTGGTGAGCTTTCTGAGATAGAACTGTTAAGAGGGACATCGGATACTGAGCCAGTCTCTTCCTCAGTCCAGTTGTTTCGTAGTGTGAAAGTGTAGGATCCCGTGGGATACAGATGCACTCGGTATGTCCAACAAGGGTCATCAATTTCGATTTCGTTGATTCTCTTGAATCCTCCGGCTGGGCGAGCTGAGCAGGTCTTAGCGAGATGCTTCCAGCGAATGTAACGATCAGGATTTCCATTGCCAGAGTTCTTTGCTTCCCAAGAAAAGCATTTTGGGCATTGATAGGACTGGAATACTTCGGATGGAACAAGAGGAGAATCAAGCTCTTTTGGGAGATGGGGTAAAAAATCGGATGGTGTTTGTGTGAGGTTGAGCCCAAGACTGTCCGCTATGTGAGAAGCCATTGCTTGACTCTCCTTTGATTTCTGGTGGGAGGTCCAATCATTGTGAACAACTCGCAAATGTTTTGCGAGTTCCACCATCGGAATAAAGGAATTGTGTTCTGGGCAAAACACGACGTGCCATTCCTTGAAGAAGACTAGTCCGAAAAAAACTAGCACTTTACAATTCGATGCGAAGTCATTGCATAAGGAAGGAGTGTTTTTCACAAGACATGAGCAAGAATAAGCCTCTTGAGTGAGGAATGTAAACCCCTCTGCCTTCGACTGGTTCACAGAAATTTCATTAGCCATAGAAAGGGACGAAGCTGCGACGATACTGCGGAATTTGCGCGGATGACGGTTGGTTGGATGTGCATAGTCGTCGTCATCGTCATCAGTGTCCATGTGAAATGAAGCCCCATCTACCTCATTGCTGCTGTTCCCCCCACCATTGCCATCCGCATCCTCCTTGAATGAAAACACTTCATCTACCCCGTCACCTCTGTCCCTGTCATCATGCTTATCAGAGACTGCACGATGATCCGATCTTCTCGAGGTAGCCCTCCTCGAGCGGAAGTTGTTGGGTGTTTGAGAATGAGTGTGAGATCTTGTTTGAGAAGTGTTGGGATGGTAGATGGCTGGATTGATATCGATGTTTTCCTCCAAACCCTCAACGTTGGCAGAACTTGCTCTGCTGGAACTTTGATCATAACTCGAAGAAGCTATAAATTAATCAGGGGAAGTTCAGCGCCCTTTGAAACGATAAAACTCACCTTTCTCATCTGATGAGGCTGCATTATTATTTTCAGTTGGTACCTCTGATTCAGATTTGTCTTCGTCTTCGTTGTACATTTGTGACGATGGTACTAGTGGAGAGCACGTTGATCCAAGAATGACTGTTACAAGGTAACTTACAACGTCAGTTATCTAAATCGAGTAAGAAATCAGAGAACAATGGATCAGGCCAGGTTTGCATAATTGTAAGAGCAAACTTACTGAGAAGAATGGGATATGTGGGCACAGGAAAAAAGGGACTATTGATAATAGAAGTAGTACCTTCCAGCTATTTGCAGAACGATAGAGCGATCTAGGTACAACGACTTTAGTAACTTGGTGTTTTCGGGCGTAGCCTGAGAGGTGTTGTGAGTCATCCGAGGACCGATGAGAGTTACATCATCAGTGGTACTGAGTGCAATGTAGTTGCTCAGTAGTGTAACAAGAACATGACGCGAGCTCCCAAAAACTTCGGGGCAGATGCAGGTGTATGTTATCTTGCTTCTCATTTCTTTATCTCGCTTAAATCAACATGCTTGATGTGCTAGAGCCCAATGACTCTGCAGCCACTCTTTGTTTATCCGTGTTTACTCACTTCGATCAACTTGAACGTCACGGTTAATTTCAACAACTGCCTCCTTCTCCTTTGGCCATTGTGGCACCTGGGGAACATGCAGGTAAACACGAGGGGTTTCGAGATGGTGGCGCATCTGTATGTTTACTACCTGCGGCTATCTTCTACTCTGCCAAAGTCTGAAAAGGTGAATTATCAATCGAATCACGATAACTTACGAATTAGCTACGCGTCTACGAATATTTTGTTTGCCCATTGTATGTACAATATCCTGATATTTCAACGATGTTTGTTGCTCTGCCGACACCTCGTAGAAAAACATCTGAGGTACGAGTCACCTGCCGGTAATTAATGTTTGGCACTCAGTCCCAGAAGGAGCCAAACAGGAACAAAGTTGGCTGGACGACCCCTAACCCTAACACTTGTCAATGGCTTGAAACTGCCAAGGCTGACTAAACATTGAACTTTTTCAACCGGCGCAGTGATTGTTTGTGAAAACTTCAACAATTGCCAGTGGTTCTTCCCCTTTGCTGTTTGTCTCGGACGTGCTACATTCTGTCTACACGTTGTTCGTCACCTGCAGGTCTGACTTTTCGTCACTTGCCTTGAGTTTGACTTTTCATCACTCCAATCCTACATTTGAATTGCCGTCTTCTTGGAGCCACCCTGAAGCCTTCAGTTCGAGACTCTTAACAGGCCAAGGCCAGTCCAATAGCTTTCTCCGGCTAAGTCAGCTTACCGTTTAACCGCCTCTAGCAGCGTGAAAGTGTGACGCTATATCGGTAAGCCCTTGCATTTGCCTCTCGTAGTATTCTTTCTCTGGCTAAGTAAGCTTACCGTTTAACCGCCTGTAGTGCCTTGAAAGATCAACGCTACATTTAAAGCATCCAACTTAATTTTGGCTGGACGAACGCTAATCCTACTGTGGCATAACCTACCGGTGACATGGAAACATTTCGTACTCAAAGCATGCCCTTTAAAAGTGTTTCCTGGAGAACAGATGTGCTCCATACTCCTGGTGGTCTTGAAAAGCTGACGGATGTTTCTGAAGTATCCGTGAGGTAACCTCTTTTTTTTTGGCTTCACACTAATATTGTGTCGAAGACCTTCCTAGCCCTGGTACGCAAACGCGAATACTGTATGTGGGCTGCGGATTTCTCGCCAACCGAATTGCGTAACAAAGGACTGCATCCACCCAGCCGGCCTCCTTCAGAAGGGTTACTATTGCTGCGCCAATTTTGCAAGACAGGAGTCCGACCCGAACTCGAAAGGGAGGCAGACCTCTGTGCAAAAGAGCTTCTGTATTACCGTATATTGGATATTTTTGCACAAGTATATAACAAAGGTGCGGAGGACATAGCAAAGAACCGGTCTACTCTTCCACTAGTCGTCAAATTGGTGCGTCCATGCATGCTACCTCAGCAACGCCGGGTTCGCCTAACATTGTTCTATGGCCAGGGTCACTCAAGCCTCGAACATTGGCCTAACCTGATCCACAACTTCGCAATCATTATGGAGCAATCTAGATCCGAAGTTATGCCATTCGCCATACCGGGTATGGATGCCGGAGACCTGCAACTTGCTCATTGTTTTCAGAATCTCCGCGTTACTACGAAGCGTATTCATAAAAATAATTTTTTGCACAACTTAGGGTTAGAAGGGTTTTGTCTCATATTCATTGGCTCCTAGCCGCATTCGAGATCTGGGATTGCAGCGATCTCGACTCGCTTCGTGAGGTCTTGAGCATCGACACCGGGTGAAAATTTGGATGCGGCTAGTGCGGACTGGGACTGGTCGGTCTGGAAGAGTCGTCCGCGCGACTGTCATTCCTGCACAGGGGAGGAAGGGAGTGAAGGATCCGTTTCGAGGCGACAGGCCTCTGTTAGGTGTTTTGTGGGGTTTTTTCTCGTCCGTCCCTCGCGTCTTTGGACTGATTTGGATTTGCTGAACAATGACGACGGTGAAGAAGAAACACGCACATTCCTTTTGTGTTCACTTTCTAGACATGAGGTTGTACGATGGGCGACGGTTGCAGATGGTGCTGTGGAGGCCAACGAGGATTTTATCGTGATCGTACGTTGCTCTGCCTAATCTACATTCGTTCGTTCTAATTCAACTTTATTCTATAAAGCACAGTCGATCCACCAACATTGTACATTCTATCCTCCACTACCCTCGACAGCTCTCTATCATTCAAGAAACGTCCTTCCTTCCATCTGTACACCCCATCTCGTCTGACAACATTGGGGAGGGGGCCCTCGTCGGAGGGAATCTCAAACGCCCTTACTGGCAGTTTCAATCATTATCAACAAGAACACAATGACACTATTTAACCAAGGACAACACGAACAGTAACTTTAATAACTACAACGACGATTTTCGGTGCGGGCGGCAACAATCAGTATAGTAACCCATCCAAAGCGGACAATCCGGTATCGTTACATCACGCATTAGTCGTCAATCCGCACCAACACAAGCGTCCTCGTCCAAGCTCTAGCCATAGCCCTAGCCCTGCCTCCCGGAGTTCATCAAATATCCAGCCTATGCATTATTGGCTGGACTTGCAACACCACCCTCGCCCAGTATTTGCCCTCTCTCATCGGCTACTGGCATACGCGTCCCCCGCCCCATCCCACACCCATGCACACGGCATGGCAGGATCGCCGTCCACTTCTCCACTCGTCACACACGTCCCGCCGGGCCCTTGGGACTGGGACTACCGACAACACAGACAGAGCTGGGGCAAGCAGCTCTCATGGTTGGGGGGACCGTACTCAGCGGGATACATTCCCTTGGTGGATTGGCGTTGTCACCGTACGGGGAAAACCGGATCACAAGAGCCATTTGGGGGGACGGGTGAGAAACGTCAAGGAACTGGTCAGTTGAATGAATGGATCATTTTATGTGCTCGGAACGCTGATGGGTAGCCATTTGCAGCAGCCTATGCCTGTGGAAGTGAACCCCGTCGTGAGGCTTCGCGTGCAGAACCTGTGATACCACCCCATGTCCCGCTGGCTTTTACTTTCATCATCCTTTTTCAACCTTCGTTCTCGTCCACCCTTCTTCCGCCTCACACTCAAGTGAGTACATCGGGAATGGGCTTCGCCCCCGCATTCCTTCTCGTCATACTGCCGTTATCTCACAATGGGCTACAAACTTCCAGGATATCCTCCTCTTTGACCCGACGGATGCTTTCGCTCAGGCGGTGTTTGGTAGAGCTGAAGCCGAAGGATCGAAACACGATTGGGATGGGTGCTTTAAGCAGGACTAGCATCTCGGTGCCCAAGATGGGAGGTGCTGGGAAGCTGAGTGTTTCGCCTGCGAAGGGTGGTGGTGGTGGTGTGAGCAGATTAGGGGCGAGATTAACGGAGATGGTGGGAGATGTGCCGATGGAGATGGTAGGACGGGAAGTGTCGTTGCGACATGGAATCTGAGGGTGCGGGGGGAGGGTACCGAGATTACGAAGGTGGCGTTGGATAAGGATGGTCCTCGGGGGCAGTCAAAGGAGAGGACTGCGAGGGCAGAGTAGGTCGATTTTCATTCCGGGTTATATGATAGCTGATTCTTTGAATGTTTAGCTTGCTTGCACAGGCTGAACTATCTTCGTTTCCACATTCGACGGAGATCCTCCCCCGGTCCATCTATGTCTCACACCAATTCTCTTTCCACACCCTAGGTGAGGACTACCATGCTCTCATTCGACGGTACCAGCTCGATATCTTCCGGCAGAAGATCAACGTTCGCAAGGAAGTCCAGATCAGTGCCTACCCCACAGGGAGTGGCGAGTCCTTCGTTGAAAGCTTCTCCTTGCCTCGAGATGTCCAAAACAGGACGCTTTCTTCGTCGTTTGATGAGCCACTTGCTTCCGCCATCTCTGGTGGTCTCGATTATCACCACAGCTCTGGCTTTCTTCTGATGCTTCCTAATGGCATGCCAGGCACAGTCGTTCCGCAATTCGATACCCATTCGTACAATGACTGGCCTTGGGGACGGCGTGAGCGAGGGGCTTGGTAGGATTCGATGTCGGGTTTGGTCGCCCAGATTTCGATCTCATCCAGATAGCAGCATGTCCGCATTGGTGCCACTGGAGTTTGATGACGAAGTAAGTCGAGATATTACGCCTGATGTACCGGATCGTGATGATGAATCGGGTTCGAGGGGTTCGTCGAGAGGTGGGATTGAATCTGGTGCTTCTGCTTCTATGCCTGCTACTAGTAGCACCCGTTGGATGATGAGGATGTATTGGATCATGAACCTGATGCGTGGGATGGGTGGAGCGCTGACTGCGGTGGAAGAAGCTGAGATTTGATGATATCCCAGTTGTGGGAGTTTTAGATGAGGACCAGGAGTTGGAGGGTAAGAGGATCCGTGAGAGGAAGCATAGTTTGATGTTGGCGGAGAATCCGAATATGAAGAGGAACTTGAAGGGGAGGGGAAGGCGACGCATTTGAGGGTGTACTGACTCGAAGATTGCATAGGTATTTATGTAGAGCTATGTAATGATATACATAGACAAGGCTTACGGAGATGATAGCGCGTACATATCCCATGTACTTGCTCGCGTAAGGCCTAATTATATTTAAATAAGATTGAATCATGTCCATAACATATTGCCAAACTAAAAGGCCTTCTCCTGGGCATATGCTTCGACTGCAATCAGGACATCCTGTGCGTCCGGCGCCGCATTCTACATCCACGTGTCAAGCTTCATCAGTTCAGGCGAGAGATCTAAGGTAAAACTAGTAGACTCTAGAAGAGCCAGTTATGTGCTGTTCGTCATCGGACACTTTATTTGTATGTATTTGACCTAGTCATGGCTCGAATGGCTCGAATGGCTCGAATGCTCGATTCGAGCCAAACATTCATCAACATAGCAATCAACCAACATGTCGGACACCTCTCTAAAGTGTGTTCTCCCAGCCGACATGCACGACGCAACACAAGCCAAAAAAAGGGTTAGGGTCAGTCATTACGTGCTCCTATCAGACATACCTGACATTTCTATTCTAGCCCAGAAAGGTGCAAGCTTGAACCCCAGTGAAAATCGGATCTAAGTAGATCGAACCAAATTGAATAAAATAGTACCTTTCTATTTTCTTTGATCTAATTCTGTGGTATTCGCAAAATGACACACTTGTAAATATTTAACTCGATGACAATTCCCATGCCATTGAATCAGATCGAATAACGTCGAGTCACATTGAATAACATCGAAGTAGGTATAATACATAAATTTGATAGATCTATATTTAGGGTATCCTCTCAATGGGCAGGGTTCCAGCAAATTCAATTCAAGGAAATTATATTATACAGTATCGGAATACATGAGGTTATTGTACACAAGTACTATATAATTAGGGATGTACTAATGTCGACAGAGGAGGGCAGGTAGCACGATCTGGGTGCAGATTGCTGCGGTCGTCATCGCGGTCACGTTGCTCCATGTAGTCGTTGCTGCCAGACGTTAACGCATTATCGTCCATGCGGAGGGAGAAGGGGGAGGGTGCTGTCACCGCCACCGTTGCCTGTTGCTGGCTCACCTCGTCGCTGCTTGTCGTCGCTTTCTTCATTGGCCAGTATACACCAACCTTCTGCCCTACAAGCAGTTTCTCATAGCGGCCTGCGGTTCGACAGGGAGGGGTGGCGTGGTCTTCGCTGTCACTGTCGAGTTGTTCCATCATGCTGGGTCGTCCTTTTTGTAGGTGGTCATAGCGGTGCTGGTGAATGCTGGTGGGTGCTGGGCTGCTTTCTGAGATAGTGGTTAGTGGCAGACATAGGGGGAAGGTGGGCCTATGCATACCTGGTTGTCGATGGTGCTGCCTTATGGGTGGTTTACCCCATCGTTCGCCGCTGTCTCCCATTTGCCTTGTTCCTGTCAATCTGTCCAACAACTGCTTTCAAAGGCCTTATGGATGGTCTCTTGAGTCTCGAGGGAGGTGTGAGCAAGGAAAAACCGATATGAAAAAAAAAGCCTCGCAACGCGTGTCAGTGAGGGAACATGGTGGGAAGAAAAGAACTTAGAAGAAAAAGTTCTAAGTCGGGCGACAAGGCAAACACGCATGCACGTGGTTTTCGCTGCATGGAGTTGGATGGATGTGCGTATATGGGGACATCGACGTGATGTGTGTGTAATGTGTGTGCATTTACAAAGCTTTGTAAGCAAGAGTTTGATGGAAAACTATTTTATTCTACTTTTGACATGTAAGCAAGAGTTTGATGGAAAACTATTTTATTCTACTTTTGACATGTAAGCAAGAGTTTGATGGAAAACTATTTTATTCTACTTTTGACACACTTGCTTCGATTTGCTTCGAACTACTTCGAATTTGATTTAATTAGATCCGATTTTCACTGGGCCTCAATACTGAGAACTTGGAATCGACGTGGGATTCGCGCTTAGTCAGCCGATCACCATAAAACATTCTTGCATCCACACATCAACTATTACGCCTGTTTCTGAACCTGCCAGCGGCACCACTGGCACTGTAGTCTGTTGTTGGGCTTTTCGAACTTTCAGAATAAGCCAAGGTATATTTGACTTGATGTCGCCATTTTGGTAAGTATAATCACCCTGCTGCAGGTTCAAGACAGGTCAATGCCATCATCACCACTCTCGCTCAACTTAGATGGGCCATTCGCCTCCACTTCTGAGCTGGAGTTCACCAGATACAAAGCTGTGTCTCCTCCAAGCCAACCCATCCAGAAAGGTACCTCGATCCAGTGCACTGAATTCTGGGGCTTGTCGGGTGAACCAGACGGGGAAGACCGACAGGTGATTGATTGTAAGAAAAAGGAGGGAGGGCTCGCAACTGTCGAGTGTGGAAGACGAGATCGTAAAACAGGGGAGTTGAGTGACAGGTTTTTCATTGTGTTTGATGCCCAAGATGTCCACATCGACGATCCTACTCACTGCTCATTCCTCACCAAGTTCCTGCACACCATACGCTCTGTGATCTGCCTTAAATCATGAGCCTCACATTCCTTCTTTGATATTTGCAGTCACTTGGTCCATTCACATTCTCTATCACTTTGCACTCTTCATGAAGGACTCACATTCGTTTTTGATGTAGATATATAATTCAAATTAGTGGACAAACATGTAACATAATGATGCCTATCTATTTCCACTGTTGCTGCAAAAACAATCGTCGTTCGATGGTGATGGCTTTGGCCGACGTAACTGACACAAAAGGGACAAATGTCAGTAGATGTTTGCCCTAGAAAATGCAACTAGTGCCATATAGGCACTAGTGCATCGCCAATCTCAGCATAAGATAAAATAAAATAATAATAGAAAATAAAAAGTTACGGTGAGCTGGCGGTGCTGTTCCAGTCGCAAGGGGTGGTGTGGCCATCAGCGGTCAGCAGGGGTTTCTTAGCGGAAACGGCGTCATTCGAGGCACAAGGGATAGAGATCAGAGCTGGCAGTGGGCAGTGGGGGTTGGCTAGCGGAAACAGTAGGAGACGGGGCACAGGGGAGGCAGGAAAAAAGAATGGTGAACTTGAACAACCTTATGGTGTTTGACTCGTAAGGGGAGTGGGGATGAGAGCCTGTGGGGAAGGAATTTCGAGGGGCCATGGTGGTTCTATGAAGACGGCTGGCTCAAACAGCGCCACATGGTGTCGTTCGAAATTTGAATCCAGCGGGGAAGTGCTTCGAGCCATTGTCTAGAATACATTGTTTTTGTTAGTAAAGTCTTCCTAAGTCTTCCTGTAAAAAGAGCAGGATTGGGCATTGACATAGTCGCGAGACAAGGAGGAAAGGATGCAAGAGGACGAGAGGTCGGTAGTGAACGTGGCGGGAATGGGATGAACGTTCCCCGCTTTCTCCCCCGTTTCCACCCCGCGAGCAGTTGCTCGCAGCGGCGGTTGGGGGTGCCGGTGGCTGTCGTTGTCCCTCGTCGTCGGCTGGGTGTCAGGTCACCCTTGTGGACACACAAGTTCCAGGTTGCCATGCTGCCGGATGTGAATGCCTACTTCACAGCAGCATCTTGGTCCTGCTCCTCTCTTCATTATGCATCCCCAAGTTCACATCACCCTTATCCTAGATATTTTCATTTGTAAAGCAATGTATTTCTTTGTTTCGTGTATGTACAAAGTTTAACGGCTTTACTGAAAGAATACAACTATTAAATAGCTGCTGGCAAACTTCAGTATGAATAAGCAGATGAGGGATTTATCATGCAGCCACTACAACACATATGCATAGCATACAAGGAGCAGACATGAGCCTGCTACGGGCACGGCTATCCGTAAACTCATGTGCAGCCACGTGAATTGTCCACGTGGCTTGAGGTTGGCTTGTATATGCGACTTCACATACGGAGGATGGCTTGCGGAGGCTGTAGGGTCGAGGGAAGGCATGTGAGATATAGGGGTGTAGGAGGAGATAGACGAGAGATGAAAGTTGGCATAGACAGATGGTGGTGGCGAGCAGAGGGAGCATCCAGGGGGGCTCATCAACGGACTAAATAGCTGCAATGAAATCGTGTAGCGGCGCAAGCGCCGATCCCCGACTCTCTGGTGCCTTTGTAATTTTCTTGCTTGCAATTCTTAGCTTGGTAACGTTTGATTCAACGAACAATGAACGAAAAAAATGTGAAAGAGAACTTAGGTTGACAATTTGTGTGGATGTATTCTAGAGCAGATTCCCAGAACGAAACATGATTGTAGAAGTACTAGGTAAGGTCGAATACTAGCACATTAAGTTAGTATAGAATTTCATAAGAAACATCTAACCTGTTGAAGTCGAGCCCTCAGGGTCCACAGCCACAGATGGACAAAGACGATCGGAGCCCGCGGTGACAATTGACAAGTGCTCAAAGAGCACAACTACGTATAATAACAATATAAATATGACATGGTCTAGCAATAAAAAAAAGGCTAAACATGACAGAAAACCTCCGAAATCTCTAGTAACCCATCATAGTCCTGATCGCTTGCTGCTTGATAAAACGGTCCCCATATTTTGGAACTCTCAATATCCTTCCACATTTGTAATACCCTCGACGTCTCGGAGTTTTGATATCCATCCGCTCGAATGTTCCCTGCGTTGAACTCATCAAATCGGCATGGAAACAATAGATGAAGGACCACCAGGATGCATGCGAAGAGGTCATCTGCAGGCCGGGGGATATATAATCGCTCCGTTGACTGAAGAAGTCGCCTCGGCCAGCAGATATAACCGCCCGAGTAGTCAACTTCATTGTCAGTAGATTGATTCCCCCCTGAATCGAAAGCTGTTTCGTAATCGATGATCACCACATTGACATCGTTCCGTTCACGCTTAAGAATCAAGTTTGATAGGCGAACGTCTCGATGGATGATCCCTTGACCATGCAGGTACCTCAGCCCATTTATCATGCCATGGACAACCTTGCGTGATAACGCCGCTGACTCTCCCGGTAAGACGGGTTCTCCTATTGGCAAGATTCCTAGCTCCCCATATCCGCGAGTCCATACGAGTTCAGGTATATGCAGAGATTTAGCGTCGCGTAATTTTTCCAGGGTCGTGATCTCGTTTTCCAAAGACTGATTATCATGCGTAGTCTTCAGCACAAATTGGTTCTTTTGTTCCCAGTGTCGAGCCGGAGGAAACCATCTGGGAGTGTTCTTGACAGTTTGACGAGTAGTCATATGTTTTGGCACCGTATCATTCGGTAGTGGAAGCACCTTTTTCACAGAAAGCAGGAAATAATGTTTTCCCACCGAAAGGACTGAAAATTTGGGGTCTAATGCTTTATCGAGCGAAGGAATCGTTGCTTGCAACTGTGAGGCAGACGATGTTTCCGCAAAGATGATAGCATCTGCAAGGGATGAGCAAGGATGCTCCTCAATTTTCGGGCCTTTCTCATCAAACACGGCGTCGTAGACCCAGGAAGAGGAATAGTTTGATAGGACCCCTATAAAGCGTGACCGATGTGGTTGCTTCTCGCGTATGCTTTTGAAATAATCCAACATCTGGCCGCAATGCGCGGCTGTTCGTGCTTCGACGCTCGGTACTTTGAATTCCAGAAAGTACCGAATGGAGTATGGGAGGCGAGCGTCGTCATATTTCGCAACGCTGACGTCTGCGTGAAACTCGGTGCGCTGACTGGTGTCCACTACGAGAATATCTTTCGTCTCTTTGTAAAGGCCGTCTCTGATCGCACCAATGAGGTCTGGATACATGTCGAGCTCTTTCGACCAAGTTTTAGTTCTGTCTGCCAACGCTGAGAGCTTTGACGTGAGCATCTTTTTACGTGGGTGCTGCTGTCCCTCAATTAACATATTCTGGCCGACTCGCCCAGTGTCTTGTAGGTGTTTCCATGCCTGCGAACGGGTGACGGATCCTTGCAACAGTTTGAATCTAAGAATGCTCTGATGCAGAAGCTCACTTACCCCATTTCCGACCAGTCTCAGCTCTCCTTGTCTCACGGAGTGCAGTGGCAATGTCAGCGGATTCCTCTAATCTCTGGATGACTTCGCCCTTCTCTGCGATCCTTTTATCCTTCTCCGCCACTACCTCGTCCATCTTTGCGATCATCCTATCCTTCTCCGCCACTACCTCGTCCATCTTTGCGATCATCCTATCCTTCTCCGCCACCATCCTATCCTTCTCCGCCACCATCCTATCCTTCTCCGCCACCATCCTATCCTTCTCCGCCACCATCCTATCCTTCTCGCTGATCCTATCATTGAATACTCTGACCGAACCCAAGTACCAATCAACGATCTGGAAGAAACAGGTTATCTATAAGCTGTCGAATCCGCAGCAAGGACTTACAATTATGAGCAATAAGTTGACACCTTTTGACTGTTTCGGGCTTAGATCTACTCGAACAGATGAAACCAGCGAATATGTGACATTATGACAGAGATACTAACCCTCTGGGTAGACTGTGTGAATCAGATCAATAGAAATGCTCTGAGTGGGTACCAGGCGAGCGATCTCGGTTAGATGGGTGATAATTTGGTCCATAGCGGGGGTTGGATTCATCTAGGCCCTGGGTTTGCTGATTACACTCGTCGACTAGTAAAGATAGGCAGCAGTAGGAGACCCCAAGTTGTAGGCAGCGCATTATTCAACGTTTATCTGAACACGCTCACGTGATTAAATTTAAAGTGCACATGTGACAAAGACGAGCCCCAGATCAAATCCAAGGACTTCGTATACGTCTGGAAGCTGAACCGGAATATGGATATGAAGGGGAGGAGGGTGTTGGAGAACTTTGAGAGATGGTCGAAGCACAGCGCAGGACTCGAGGTTTCTTCCCGGAGAAGCGCCCCCTTGATCCATCACCTCCCGAGGAGGAAGTCCATGTGTTCCTCGACGCCGACGATGAACAGGGACCGATCTTCAACCTCACAGTGAATATGAAATGTTTGACATCATGGCGGATGCGACAAGCCTCTCGTTCCTGCTTCAGCCGGTGTGGCATCGAGGGACACAAAGAGGCTTAGCTGCTTTGTTCCTATCGCCGCTGAGGCGATGCTGTACATCAGGGTGGGTCACCACTTATGTCTACTGGAACTATTAACCATGAGTCGGGGACTGCGTCTCCGACTCCACCTCCAGCGCCAGCATTGAAGTAACCACCTAGTTTGAGAACGCGAAGGCGAGAGACCAGTCTTTGATCCCTAGTCCAGAACCAGGAGTCGAGGCAGCTGTAGAGTACCCAGAGCAGGGATTAGCTTCCCCTGCTAACGGTAGCCCTCGCTTGTACAGCGATGTGGTTGCCACAAGAACGTCCTCTGCTGCTAGTCAGCATGACGATACCCAGCTTGACGCGGGTATACGTTCGGCTCCAAACACTTCCTATGTTGACGAGCTTTCGTCTCAGATAGACAAAGCATTCAATAGCAAAGATTTTCTTGTACATTCGTGTATATTCGTCTAATCAATTTATGACTGAGAACCCTCCTGACAAGGAGGATGAGTCATGACCCCCTACCATATCATCAAACACAAGGAGGCGAGGGCGACCACGGAGTCCATATTTGTGTTTGATCACATCGCCTGGTGCTCTCCAAAGCTTGATAAAATGTTCTTTCCGAAAAGCCTAAGCCTACACAGTCCAGGATGTCGTCTAGAGGAATAAGGTCGTGTTCATAGAGATTCATCGCAGCTAGCTTTAGATCTTGACTAATCTTACGGTACGGCATGACTGATTGACAAATTTGGCTAAGTCCACTATTTCGTAACTAAACACATTGTTTGGTTACTGCCAACAAATATGCAATTAGCTGTAATAAGGTCTGTCATGGTGGGGGGGTGAAGGGAATATTGATTGAAAAAACTATCTAGGTATTGCATTGTACTTGGTGGCCACCAGATGAACAATGAAGTCGAGCCATAATCTAATAATACTAATAGATTCTAGTGCGATAAGATCGATCTCTGCACGTGGTAAAAATCACGTGATCTGTTTTCTTAAGGGGTCGGATTGCTTGAGACGGCAAGACCCGTCCAACGACATCGATATCGCTTCCTGCTCTATCAACATCTCTCTCACTTCCTTTGCATGTTTGTATTTGAGTTGGAATATTTTATATAAGCGCGATGGATGCCATTTTTTACCCTTCCACATTCCTTGACGACTCCTGCTTCAGCATCTTGTATAAATTCCCTTGTAGCCAATCTTCCACTATGCCTTCACCATTACCTCAACTTCATGCATGTGACTCACAGGACTCTCAGGCTACTGGTGCTTGTCATCATGGTGTTGACGATGTCATAGATCAATATTTTGCCACTGCTATTCCCGAACAAACTTCTACCCACCAACTTCCAAGTGCATCCTGAACAATGCCCAATGGCCATCTCCTCTACACCGCTCTACAGCCTGCACCTTCGATTGTCTCTCGTCTATACACGTCCCTGCTCCCTGGAGAAGCCTTCCCAGGTCCGAAGCTCAATGGAGCTATCCAGAAAGAGCTCGATGCTGACCATGTCATTACCACAACCATCCTTTTCATCGATATCCTCTTTCCTGATGAGCGCCTTCCATTCGCACTTGACGACGCCTTCTTCGAAAAGATGGGACAGCCATTTATGACTGCCAAAGGTGTTCAGAAGCCGATTTGGGATGCTGGAACCTTCCTCATGTTCGGAGACGATTCTGACCTCGGACTGGATCCAAATGTGAAGATCGACTCTACTACTGGGAGAGTGAAACAGATCACATTGGCTAACAAGATATTCTCGGTTGTGAAGTTGATCTACAATTTGGATTCCCTCGTTGGTCGCGGAACTAAAGTTTGGGTTGTGAAAGAGAGTAATGAATCCTACGTACTGAAGGATTCCTGGATCCAACTCCGTCATGCGCAGTCTGAAGCCAGCATCCTGGCGCTGATGCACGGTCATGACGCCATCAAAGGATGTGTACCCTTGTTGTACTGTAGCGAGGATGTGCAGATTAATGGTCGAAGGGACTGCACAGAGAACTACCGAAAAGATTTACATGGATGGCCATTTTCACAGCGCGTTCATCGTCGCTATGCAACCTCGCCTATTGGCGAACCGCTGGCGTCTTTCAAATCCAAGAAAGAATTTATCACTGTGATGATATCTCTTATTCGAAGTAAGTTGTCTAGTTTGCGCTGCACAAGTAATGAAACTTACAGTAACTCTATAGCTCATCAATACCTTGTCGAAAAACTTGGAATACTGCATTGCGATATAAGCATCTACAACCTTTTGATCAATCGTACCGATGCTATTATACGTGGGCTTCTGATCGTTTTTGACTTTGGAATACTCTTGTCGGCTGCCAATGCACCAGTGGTTCAAACTTCCACTAGTACTTCGGGCGATATTGCCGCGGGCACGATGTATGAGGCTAGTGGGACTAACAGCAATGTTGGTGATGTCGAGAGGATTGTTGATGCGTCCAATGATGAAGATGACCAAGGGTTCAAGACATCCAACTCTAAGGTCAAGAACGTTCGCACTGTACATTCCTTCATTTCAAAGTCTATGAACCAGAGAGTTAATTATAAATCAGGGCACACCACCATTCACTCCTTGTTAGCAAAGATGAACAATTCACACATCAGCCTCGTCACGATCCCGAGTCATTCATTTATGTCATATTCTACATTTGCACTTTCACTTGTGGACCTGGAATCCGTCGATCAAAATCCGAAATTCCTGCAGAGGACTCCATGCGTGCCTGGTTCAACAACGACAGTAAACTCAGTGCTATTGGGTGGACTAAAGCTGGACATATGTGTGGCCCATATATCACAATTGTGCCCTACTTTTCGGAATATTGGCAGGATTTTGGGCCCTTTGCCCTAAAGTTGTCCCGAGCTTGTTTTCCTGCCAATGCAACTCGCACACTGTATGGACTCACCTATGAAACAGTTCTCGCAATATTGGAGGAGGCATTGGAGAAGGTTACAGAGCCTATTACGACGCCCAGATTACCCATCAAGCGGCATGCTCCCAACGCTGGCGATCATATGCACTTGAGGGGGGTAAAGCAAACGAAGTGGGAGGAGGGCTAGGTAATTTCAATCTTTCAAGGACACCTACATTACTGTTACCATCCTTGTTATGTGTTTACGATCTATGTATGTTGCTCTCATGGTGTAACCTTCATTCATTTTTTCAAAACATTGTGTTATCTCGTTTTGCACTGTCTATTTTTGGGATATAAATAAATAATATCACGCGTGCTGGCAAAAATTGCTAGCCTCGACCGACCAGGAACGACAGCAGTTCGCCAATGATCTAACTCTCCCGCAATTGATTGCCGTATCTGCAAGGTAGGTACTCCAAAGTCATTCTATTTTCAGTTCACTTTACGCTGACTCTTTCACCCCCAAAGTTCTAATCGTCAAAACTGAGGTTTGTAGTTTATGCCGGCATCATCATCATTGTTCGTTCGCTGATAGATACCAAAGGTGCGTAATGTATACCATCTTCACAACCACTATGCGAGAATGGTGCTCATACCAAAGGAAGCTACTTATGTTCTCGAGCATGGATGCAGGTCAAGCACCATTATAAACTCTCCATCGACTCAGCTGAGAACAAGGGGCTCACAGACTACCTCGCTAGATGCTAGATGAGTCTACAGAATATCAGTACCATATTTCTATGTAACTGTGCACTAATCCCAATTTCAAGGATTCGGGAATCCCTTGTACCAGCGAATAGCCTGATGGACAGACAAGATAATCTAATCTAACTCTCCTGTAATTAGTAGCTATAGTTAAATGAGAAGTCGACCTTCTAATAGGGAATATTCGGTCAGCTTAATATCCTGAAGCTATCCCGTTCTTTCTAGAATCGCTGGCAGCTGACATTAAAAAGTAAAAACAACATGTCTACCACAATTGTATACAGAACTCACCGGTGATCTTTCCATTCTGCTGCACAACTGCTTGAACAGCAGCAGCAACCCTATTAATATCACGAACTGTGATCAAATCATCTCAAGTCAAAAATCCATAAGCCAAGGATCCATCCTTTTTTAAACGCACCTGTAACATTGTGACCACGATCTCGTAACCCATCAAGTATCTCTGGAGGATACACAGAATCAGCTTCTAAAATTGGAGGGTATAATTGATCATGCAGTCATCCGAATTCTATCGCCTGGCTAACATCCAAGCCCAAATCTAGATTAAGAAGTGTTTGAAAAACGGCCCCAAAGATCTGCGAGCCACCTGATCCACCGATGGCCACAAAAAGCGAACCATCGGCATGCTCAATAATTGTTGGTATGGTAGACGAAAGTGGACATTTTCCAGGCTTAGGGAAATTGTCTACGCAAGTCGATCAGGGGCCATCATGTTAGGTATAGGGTACACATACAAGGCGAAGGCAAGAGGTCGAACGCGTTAGGGATGCCGGGTATCGAGAAAACATCCATTTCGTCATTAAGTACGATGCCAGTTACGGGGTCAAGGACTTGAGAACCAAAGACCAAGTTTACGGTCGAGTTCAAGGCAACTGCCATGCCATGTTTATCGACCACCGATGTATGACTCTGTATATATCAGTAGTGCAATGTATCCAAGGGCTTTACGAAGGTCACAGTGCCATGATCAATCTTGACACCGTAGTCTGGATTATAATATTCTGAGGGATGAGCACGGTCCTATCATGCTGAATGGTTCACAATATACGAACAAAAATACGTGTAGACTCACGTCCGTTATATTCCTAAAAATGGCATCGGCAAAGATCTTTGTCGAAATTTGATCTATGTGCGATGTGTCGTTGTTGAAATCAGGATCACATATTTTAGTCCTGAAAACGTAACCATCAGAGCATAGCCAAAACATTCGTAAAACTCCACTTGCCGTGCTGCAAATCCAAATTTCATGATCTCTACGATTCTATAAGCGTTGAGGGCAGTCCGTTCCTTCATCCTATATCTCAAGCAAATTCATCATGTGCAAAAAGACTGTTGTTGTTGTTATTATTATTGAAAGAAAGAAAGAATATCGAGGTCTTTTCAACATACCTGGTCCTGATGTAGGTACATGCGTAGCATAAACCTTTCTACCGCGATACGTCCCCTGCAACGCAAGGTCTACTTTGACGGAATAATTCTCCAGATCTGAATGAGAAAGTAGTATGCCTCCAGTTGAGCAAACTTTGTGAACCAGGGAATGCGCAATGGGGCCCTTAGTTCAGTGATGAATGGGCGAAAGATTCCAAGAGACAGATCAAAACACCTACCTTGTAGAAGGCGTCTGCGCCTTCCTGCGCAATCCTTGCAAGGGTACGTGAAAGATTTGTCCGCCGAATAAGCTCACCCTCACGCAAGAACCTTCCTTGAGGTGCAAATATAGCACTCCAATCTGGGTTATTCAGCATGAGATCCGGAAACCACTGAAGAAAGGATATCAGTATCGATGTGAAAGAAGAAAAAAATTGCCCGGCCTCACTGGTATGCGTTTTCCCAATTCTTTATCCACTTCCCACCCTTCCGCCAAGGAGACACTCGGTTTGACTAGTCTTTTCCATGACAGCTTCCGGCTGCCCCATCTGCGATACACCTGCTCAAGCCCCCACACTTCTCCAGGAACCCCAACAGACAAACCACCATACTTGGCCAAGTCAGGGGATTTGACATACATGGAACTGTTGGAGAGCGCAGGGGCAGTTTCTCGGAAGTCAATTGTATGTACTTCGGATGGATGACCATGAGAATCAGGAGGTATCCGTACGATCATGAAGCCTCCACATCCTACACTGGATCTAAGCATATTTGGATTTACGAGATGATAATAACCAAAGTATCATGGCGACACACACGAAAACATGTTGACGACACCGACGCAAAATGTAACACTGATAGCAGCATCAATCGCGTTCCCTCTGTCCTTGAGAACATCAACACCGATGTCAGAACAACGCTTATTCTCAGATGTGACAGCGCCGTGTTTAGCTTTTACGAGATACGCGGGGTTGCGTCGCTCGCTGAGAGATTTAAAGATGTGCGACAAGGTATAATCGAACTTATCCTGTAAAGGATTCGAGAAGAAGAGCACCAGTGCAGAGAGAACCGTGAATCCTAGTAGCCATTGCTTCCATGGATGACGCTGCCTAGAAGAAGTGTCCAAGTCGGATAAGTAGAGATGGTCCTTGCATTGGAAGCTGTGCATGCCAGTGTGAGTGTGACTCGGAGGATATGTCAATTGATGTCGTTGGAAGTGATTTCCTTAGCCGCCTGAGAGTCTCGAAGCTCGTTATAGAGAATGGGCATGCCAGGGCCCAGAGGTGCCAGTGTGCCATATAAACCCTGTCGTCATCGTACGTTAGTAACGTTACCGAGTCCGCCGGGTGCCGGGTGAGCTTTCAGAGTGCCACAATGTTTGTTTGGAAATACGATGGAAGCTTGGCAGGATGCATGATGCCGGTGACATGGAAGTGGCGCATTCTCACCTTGACCTTGACCAACCTTGAAAGCTTGATAAAACAGGCTCAAACGTCGAGTCGCCATCAATAGAGCTTATCTGCAACCCAGGTCAAACTTTTTCTGAGCGACCAGGAACCAAAAAGTTTGAGCAGCCGAACTCGGTTTGAACCGTCACACAGCCCTAACTAAATAAGGACAGGCCAGCTTATCCATAAATGGTTCACTCCCCAGCATCGGCTCCCTCGTTCTAGTAGGTTCCACCTCTGATCACCACTGAAATGAAGTCGTGCAAGAAGGATGCATAATGCTTCGATGGCAGTGAAGTTGTAGCGGCTCTCTGTTCTGAAGGGATTAGGTATTTCCATCACCCTGACAAGGCAGACAATCTCTTTGGGATAGAACCTAGCTATTATGATTGGTATGAAGGCATTTGTAAACTTAAGACTGGCATACCAAAAACTGTATAAGCATTCCTCTCTATCCCTACTTTCTAGGATTGCTTCTGTCATTCTGAAACCACCAAGTTGAGGATGAGTGGCACGATGCAGTGAATTCATTGCTAAAACATTGGTATTTTCAAGCAACAATATCGCATTTTGAAGGGACAACAGCTCTTCTATCTCATCATCTGCTATAGACATGAGTAGGCTGTATAGAGTGCCCAGTTGACGAAGCATTTTGTAAAGAGTTCATGAAGAATTTCAACCGAACTTGAGCCGAATTATACATCCCAATTAAGACAAGCCTAAGGGACAACTAACTTTGACCCAGATCACACCTGGTTCGAACCGAAAAAAAGTTTGACCTGGGTTGCAGATAAGCTCTAATCTCAACTGACATTCCCTGCCAGCAATATTCCAAGTGCCAGTAGCAGTGACAGTTTGTGTATAACTACTATAATGTCGGCTAACTACCTAACCGGCGGGGCCCACCAGTGCTGGTGATGACAACAACAAACCAAAAAAAAAAGATAATATTCTAAATAAAGTTACAACCCCATCTAAAAAGCAACGTCCAGTGTCCACGTCATCAAAATCACAGCACTTATAACATACATACAATACACACTTATAACATACATACAATACACACTTATATTATTCTCCAGCGAACAGCCTAATAACCAGATATGTCATCGATCCAATGAAGCGTATCACTGTCATTATCGAGTTGGAGTGGAAGTCAGCAAGAGAAAGACAAAAGACAAAGATGAGGACAAAATGCACAAGCAAGCCCAGCAACAGAAAACAGTATAAACACCATATACCCATTAACAGCCGCGTTGGCACCAGAGTTGCTCGCTTTCGCCGCCGTTGGCATAGTGAGGGGTGGGGAAGGATAATGAGGTGGGGAAGGATAATGAGGTGGGGAAGGATAGTGAGGTGGGGAAGGATAGTGGGCAGGGGTGGGGAAGAATAGCAGCGCCTATACAAACAACGTCTATTAGTTACTAGTCAACTAACATTACAAGGACACGAGAAAAGAAAGGACTCATATTCGAAAGGGTCCACGCCAAAAGCACACTAACCTAAGGTAAAAACAAACAAATTCAACAACCTTCCTCAAACCCAAAAAAAAACAAAAAAGATGCACTTTGTCCTAAAAGTTCTATAATAGTCCTCCTGCGCCGTAGCCTTCCTTATCCATGCCTTTCTCCTCCCTAGGAGGCTTAGTCTTCAACACATGTATAGCATCCTCATACCCCACATTCAGCTGTTCCTGTGTAACAGGCATCGAAACGTCTACAGAGTTTTTGTTTTCTTGCGTGTATGAGACTTGCCCTAGGGTCGGATTGGATCTTGTTGTCGCCTTTCGTACCCCACGATACGTCGTGTACGTTGGTGAACTGGTTTTTGGGTGGGGGGAAAGAGGGTTGGGGTGGAAGGGGGGGGGAAGTGACAAGGTGAGTGAGTGTGTGGGTGGGTGGGGGAAAGTGGGGGAGAAGGGGACGTACAGCATATACGTTGAGCATGTTTATGTAAGACGGAGCCATGAGTAGATATTGCACAAACGACGTAACCAAATGCCACGGCTCGAACTATGTCCACCCCATCAGCACATCCACAGGCAAAAAAAAAAACCCCCGAAAAAAAAAAAAAACAAAAACAAAAACACACGTACGAAAATCACAGAAGACAAGATATACAACCCCAGCATTGCAAGGAGTGACAATACGATGTTGCGAAATATCGGATTAGTGAATATATCTGAAAAACCGAGTGGGCGACCTGTGTTTTTCTGCACTGTGCTCGCTACGTTTTGGATGCCTTTGAATGCTAGGAGGAAGGCTGCTACCTGTCAAAGCAAGGTAGGAATGTCAATATGTGGGGTCCAAAAAAAAAACACGAACCGTCATATAAACCGTAATAAACGCAAACCCCACAATAGCCATCGTATACCCCCCACTTTGAACCCTGAGGTCTATTCCTGAGTGCGAGGATGAAACACATGATGAGGATGCCTAGGTAGAAGTACGTGAGGATGCTCGGTGGTTATTCCTGTTAAGTGAAATGTTGGGTCTTCTAGGGAGTCAGAGAGGATGGTGAAGGCTATGAAGTAGTTGGGCTGTGTGAGCGGGGGGGGTTGATGAAAAATGGATTGGGAGATGAAAAAATGAGAGAAGCAACACAAAAAGATATCGACTTGGCTAGCAAGTGCATTGTCGTAGGGGGAAAACCAAGTGCCGGAGGTTACCTTGTCTTCGCTGGTTGTTACTTTGGTTGCATAATCACGCATCGAGATGACTGTTAGTAAGGCATAGTACTAAGTGAGGAAAACTTTAGGAGAAGAGAAGCTTAAGAAAGAGCTTGCTTGCCTGTTCTTGTGTGGCGCGATCTGGTGGGGATACTGGGTGTGCTCTGTTTCCCCTTGACTGCCAGGCCGCACTCTGGTGCGGATTTTATTGTTGACTTGGAGATGTGACCGTGCTCTGCAGAAACGTTTAGCTTGGAACGACAAGGATTGACAGTAAAATATAAACCCAAGGGTGTCCAAAATATGGGAAACTTGTGGAGATTTGCCTAATCTGGGCCGGGCATTTGTTATTGCATTAACATGTGTGAATGCACAGGCTGATCACACCGGAGGCATTGGCCAGCTCATGTCTTCGGCAGATCATCTAGCAAGCTAGGTGACTTGTGGTTGGTCATCTTGGGCGTCGTTCCCCAGTTCGTCATGGTCCTCCATTCGTTGTTGTTGTCGTACCCCATTCCTTGTTACTGTCCCCATCGTTGTTCCTGTCGTTGTTGTCTCCTTTCCCTGTACCCGTCCTGTCGCTGTTGTCGTACCCCGTCCTGTCCTGCCATTGTCGTCGTCGTCATCCCTGTCCTCTGTTCCCGGTTGTCTTCATCATTCCACCCGCCATCCACCCCACGAGCAGTTGCTCACGAGGCTGGGGGCGGGTGGTGTGTCGTCCGTCGCCGCGGTTGGTGCTGGTATACAACGACTCCCTCTTGTTGTTTGTGGTCAGTCCTCGGTCATTTCCTAGTGTGCACCAACCTTCCACCCTACGAGCAGCAGTGTGGGCAGTCCTCAGTCAGCGGGTGGAGGTGCGGGTGGATTGGTTGGGATTATGGTGTCGTTGTGAGATAAGCCCTGTGGGTAATGAAAATAGAAGTTAGTTTAATGAGAAAAAACAATAAAAACACCTACCTGGGGCCTCGTCCTTGTACCCCCGTCTTGTCCTCATGTCCGTCTTCCCACCGCTTGCTCATTCAGTGGTCCTCGTCGTCGTCATTGTCGTCGTTTTCCTGTCGTTTCCACTGCATCACATCACCGGGGCATTGGGGATTTTTGGGACATTGACCGACTAGCTTGATCGCCGAACCGTGAGGGCAGGTCTGATGATCAGGGGGATGAAATATCAGCATGGAATGAACAATGAGCGCGCAGGGAATGAGAGAACAGGGAGAACAAGGGAGAAGAAGAACAAGGAAGAAACAGGGGACAATGTTGAGCCTCGCTACCCAGGGGCTCCCACTGTAGAGGCTGGACAGCTCAGTCAACACCATTCATAGACATGAAGGAAAGAAGGAGAGAGGAGACGACACCGATGCGATGTGCAAGCAAACTTGCCAGTGGCGGCGTGATCGCGCCCATGGCCACAGTGATTATGTAATAATAAAATACCAAAAAGGAAGGAGACTAATTACACGAGATCAATTACTGACTAATCACTATGTATGGCATACAGATCAATTTCCAGAGACATGCGGAAGACATGAACTGAGCTCATGTCGTTTTGACATGAGCTGGAACATGCCTCCGGTGAAAGAAAGAAATAAACTGATGAAACGAATGAGGAAGTGATTCTGCCTAGGTCAGGTTCCCCACTGTAGCCATCAGTTTGTTGCTTGTCGATTGCCTGTGGTCCCAGTTTCTCATTCCATTGCCTGCGTTCCTTGTTCAAACTGGCCAGTTGTTGTCCACTGGCCAGTTCATCAGGAAATCCAAGGTATGCTGACATGACCAGACAGAATTTGTAAGCAGCAAACGAGCTGATATTACCTGACACAAGTGTGCGTACACGAAGATCAAGGTAGCGGGAATCTTGAGAAATCTGCAGAACCTGAAGAGCAGTCTTCGAAGCTCTGGGTTTTCCCCTTGTTGCGTATGAGGACCTGATTTTCGAGCAGACGCCGTACAGGTGTCAATCCAGATGCTAGTCCATGTTGTCAGACGGCTGGCTTCCAAGCAGGGAGGTACACAAGCCATCCACCTAATGTCAAAACCAATCGCCAGAGTGTGCACATTGCGAAGATTGCGCTGAAACCCTTCGACTGTTGCAAACCTTGTCAAAGACTGTGTTTGTGCTGCTGGCTCAAGTATCTATCACACAAGCAGTCGATGCTCGATGATCTACAAGTCACAGTCATGTACCAACCTTCCATAGCCCACTGATGCCCATGTTGCAATGTAAAGGGCGAGAGAGACATACAGTGAGACATCCAGCAGATGTCATGGTGGTCCCAAGTAAGTACTTACAACATTGCTTCATTTGTTGTAAATGCTACAGTGCAGTAAATACTTTGGCTAAACTAAGAGAATGTGTCCACTGCTTTGAGGGGCTTAGTGAGACCTACACCACCCTTTGCCGTAAGATAATGCACGACAGCCCATTCTACCCTCATATCGCTCGCGCAAGAACTGCAATGCCCGCGCCATATCCCAGCAGTGTTTCTTCACCAAGCGCTCCACCAGATCCACAACTTTACCTCGTCGTCCGGCCTCCATCTTCTGTGTTCCTTTATTCCTCTTCCACTTTGCACCCCACGCACGCAGTGTTGAGGTCGCGCACTGAAATGTATCTGTTAAGGCCCACATCGTATTCCGTCCAGATATCCGTGATCTTGAAGACTGGTTGAAACTGGTAGAATGGGAGCCAGGTGTGAAGATGCTTGACCCACTCTGGGGTGTGCTTCTGAAGTTTTGCATCACCAAACTGTGTGATGAGGGTAGCCCAGACCTCACGCTGGGCATCGGTGTGGTGTGGTGAGAGCATTGATACTGCCGTTGTGGATGTTGAAGGAGATGCTCCAGGCGCAAGAGGCCCTGAAGCATCTGTGAGAGAGGAGAGGATAGTATTGATAGTATTGTCGATGCTTGTGGGCGGGCGAGGACTCGAGGATTGTATTTCGGTAACAGGGGGTTGAGAAAGAGGTTGAGGAGTGTGTGTGGGAGGGACCACAAAAACAGGCTCAAGAGGAGGGGGAGGGGGAGGGGAAGGGGGGATAGAAACAGCTGTAATATGGAGTGATGGAGAAGTGAAGTGAATATACGACGAAACAATTACTCACTGAAACGCGCCTGTCGATACGGCCGACAGCCCCCAAGTTGGTTGATAGCTCTCGATATCTGTAACACACTATCCTGTAAAGCTTCAAGATGTGCTTTGTTTTCATCATCAGCCTTCTTGTTCTCAAGCTGGACGGCCACCACAGCTCCTCGAAGACTCGTTACAAAGTTTTTGGGAAGGTTCTTGAAGGCGAGACGAGCTTCTTCTTCAATTTCCTTGATTCGAGCAGCTGATGTTGTGGCGAAATCACGGAAGGTAGCTGAGCAGAAAGGCGGGTGGGTAAAGATGTTGGCATTCAGGAACATCGTGTAGAGAATTCCTGCATCTTGAAACAGGACAGTACGGAACCAGATGAGGACCTCCAGGAAGTTCCACAGGGCAACATCTTGCGCAAATTGATAGTCTTGTTGACGAGTAGCAAGGCCTACAAGCTCATCTTCAACCCATGGGAAAACTTGAGCCAAGAGGGTGGGAGGAGGATCTGCAAAAGTAGAAGAAAGAATACGCAAAAGAACTTTGCTAGGCACTTACCAAGATGAGAGCGAAGGACAAGATAGGAAACTTGTCGGTTGGCATTGAACATTGCCGCACCCAGAAGCGCATCAACGGGAAGCGCTCAATCATAACAATTATGGTAGACACCATTTTCACTCCAGCCCCCTAGCGCCTCGACCCCATTTGCTGATGCACCATGTTCACGGGAGGTTTTAGCAGTATATGGTTGGCCAGCACGGGTAACTTTGCTGATGTTGATGTTGTTCTTGGCATGCATGATGTTCACTTGCTCATGATGGTCTAAATTCGGGATATTAACAATGCAAACTTAATTGACAAGCTTAAACTTACTTTCGTATGACATAGGAACTGTGGGATTTTGTGCGAAGAATGGATGAAGCTCATACCACTCTCGCTTTCCCCGTTCCCCATATCCAGGCTCCAAGAAATTAGGTGCCAAGCTAGGTGTGACAATCCCCAGGATATGGAAGATCGAAAAGAATGGGATCGCGAGCCCGCCGATTGGGCACAGCTCAACAATCCGATAGCGAAGGGCACCAAATTCATCAGTCCATCGTCCAGCTTGGTTATGCTTTGCATTGTTCGCAAAGATGACAAGTGCCTTGGCACAACGTCGGAAATGAAACAAAGTGGGCGGCAGGAATAAAATATTACCTTCACGCAGGTACCAAGGCTGACATTGTTCATGGGCACATTATTCGAGAATAGATCTGACATTAAAATGGATCGTGTGTTATCTCCTCGGAATGCGACGCTGGTTGATAGGAGAAGCATCGCACGATCACGACATCCGACATAAGTTTGATATGCGCCTGGATGGTCTTGCAGGCACCACATTGAGCATCTGACCAGCTCAGCAGTGGTGTATGTATCTGCCAAGATATCATATCAGTAAATCAAAGAAAGAGCAATGGCAAATGAAGACTTACCTGAGGAAGTTCCGGCTGCCTTCAGTGTCTGTGCCATCTGGACACGCTTTGGTTCATCATGACCTGCAGCAGACTCGAACACAGAGATTTGTTCATCGTCCCGCAGAGGCCGTTGAGTGTCGGGGTCATGCCTATAAGCTCGTTGGTTTGTGAAACGCCAGTACTCGAGTGCATTTATAACTTGTTTGATGTGCAAGAGGCCGACAGTAGATTGGGTGATGGGATCATCGATGTGTTTACGCTGTAAGTAAATACACTCAGAACCCGAATGTAAAAGAAAAATAGGTTAGATACCTTTTTAGGACGCTTCGATTCGTAGTCAAGAAACAAAACTACCTTTGAGACTGTGATTGGCAGCGCAGGTATGTAGGTACGATTAGGATCAGCCGCCATCACGCGTGCTTGATACTGGTCCCACCAAATTTGGTAGGCAGCAAGGTGACGCCCGTATGCACGCTTCGTCTCCTTGTCGTCTTGTTCATGAGCAATAGTCTTCCGATAGGCATTGTCGGCATCTGCCTCCAGAGCATTGGTGGAATAATCGAGACTGGTAGCTGCAGGTGGACGGACAGTAGCAACAGGTGGCGGGGTGGCAGATGGGGAGTTAAACGTGACTTTAAAATTATCCTCAGCTTCAGGAACGAATCTGAATGGCGCAGCTGGAGCGGCAACGAACTCAGCATCATCAGATGCAAGTCGGCGCCGCTTGCCACGGTCGCATGATGGACGCCTCTTACGGGAAGGTTTCTTGATTCGAATTTTGAGCTTGGGAGTTTGCTGTGACATAATTCTGACATAGGAGTGTTAAATGCAGAGGTACAATTGAACTAGAACTCAGGAAAACTCACATTAGGATGATTTAACGAGTCATTGAGGAGAAATGATAAGAGAGCTGTAGATAAAATCAAGACCTTGTCAGACAGCAGAATCATAGAAGACTTACTTTAGAATAGTGTATAAAACAGGAAATCAAAGGGGACTACTTACATAAGAGACAGCAGACACAGCGACGCAAGTAAAAGACTGGAAGAAGACAAGCTGGCAGTGAAAACTTCAAGAAAAAACCCCAGATTTTATAGGGAGCACTATGCTCTGATGTGATCGGTGGGCGAGCTAGGTCCCCGCGTGAGATAGCGTGAAATACTGAGAGGGCAAAAAAAGAAAAAGGCGGGAGTCGATCAACAAAACAGATAGCGCAATTAGGTGTCGTTACAGTAAGATAAGCAAAGATGAGAACTGGTAGAATAGGCGGGAGCTACGCGGTTCGATTTTCAATTTGCTTTCATCAGCTGCTTAGTAACACCTCATTCGCATGACTACGTTCAACTTTGAGGCACTCATCGACATTCTCTTCTGATGCACCATATTTTCCTCTGATCCAGGCGCCGTGGCGCGTTCCTTGCTCACTCATGCAACTAGTGTTTTGCACAACAGAAAGGTGAAAGGCACGAAATCAATCCTATTAGAGATAGTGAGTGTAGGCTAACATGCTGTGTTTATGTACTGAGTTTCTGGCTATAGTTAATATCAACGAATGTACGAGAAGATTGATTAAAAGAGTGAGAATGGTTGAAAGTAAGTCAGGTATCAGGTTATCAAAGAACATGAGGACTCAAGACTCATCGCCCGAGTTTTCAGGATCCTCGTCACTCCTCCTTGGCCTGGGAACTGGCTTTGTTGGTTCTCAGCTGAGTTAGCTCTGAGAGGGATGCTGCGATCCAGACCCAGCTGTTGACAAATCTCACCACAGGTGTGGTCTCGAATGAAAGTGTCAATGCTGTCCTGTCCAAAATCTCCGATACCAGAATTTCCCTAGCGTATGAGTCATCGTGTCAAAGAGAATGATCCTGTCTTGACCTTTGACCTGAGCCAGAGTACCTGGGAGACAAGGTAAGTTTATTGACCACCTGCAACTGATAACAGTAATGCGACAAACCTTGAATATCAGCAAACATGACCTCCCGGTTGCCATGGCCATACACAAAGTGTGAGAAAGCATAGATGGTAAGGCTGCGCCTGTCCTCCTGACGTGATTGATGGATCAATGTTCCGCTATAGCGAGAAATGGCTGTGGCTCGCTTCTTCTCTACAAGCCAGGTCAAACCATCTTCGGGGTTGATAATCTCAGCTACACCAGATGCAACACTCGGTGCCTCAACTTCTTGTGCTAAGTATGCATCTGCAAAGGTAACCCCTGGTTTTGCATGTGAGTAATGAACGTTGGGTGTTGAGAAAGATGACTTACTTGTATCCACCGCAACTCCGCAGCTACGAGCATGTTTGAAGAAAGTCTCCAAGATCCAAGTTCCCATTGACAGCCTGCTAAGCTCGGCCTGGACTTCTGATAGGTTTTGAGAAACAGAAATGGGAGCGCTGGTATCTGGATCAAGATCATCACCGCACTCGTCGTTGTTCATGCAAAAGAAGCGCTTAACGACGAGATGCTCGCCTCCTTGAGTAAGAAACTAACTTTTGTTCAGGATGGTACATATCTTGAGATGAGATTATAGAACATACGTCAAATGCGCTCTTCATGCTGCCACTGCTAAATGGGGATCTCGGATCATGCCAGAAATAATTTTGCCTGTTTCGTGAAATGTTGTTTCACCGGTGACGGGATCAATGATGCAGTTGATCTTCTTCAGCATAACAGCTGAGCGTGTATGAATGGGAGAAGGGCCTGAGCGCCGGAGAACTGAAAACTGGACCCAATGAAAGACTGCGGCGCTGTTTTGGTTGTCACTTAGCATGGATACATTCTTGATAAGGTAAAAAACATCCTCACTGGCTGAACCCCTGGGTCGCTTGGTTACATTTGACGGACCATTGACGGACTGTGCACGTTTCCTCGCCACACTTCAGATTGCTGATTGAATCATTTGCCGATCGTCATTTTCATCGGTGGGACCTTCTGTTCGCATTTTCCACTAGTCAGAAATGTTGTCAACAACTCATTCTGGTACCCCACAGAAGGTAATCGCTCACTGCGTGGTGGTCAACATATAATTCTAGGCAAATCAATGGCTTCTTTGATTTCGCATGATGTGGAAACATCGTGGGAGGGTTGTTGAGATACAACGGTGCAAGTTGTGGAGTCGCATAGTAGTCATAGAACTTGCCTACAGTCTTTGTCGTCTCAAGGAGTCCCCCACCATGCCAGCAAAATGACACTTCCTCTCTGTGGCCGATTATCAGAAGCGGTTGAGTGAATCAGCTAGATAACGTACGGGTTCAATGGAACAGGATGAGAACGTTCCCATTCTATGTTTATTTGCTTGACAAGGTGATCCTTTACATCTAACAATCACTTGGGAGTTAGAAGTGCTTGCATACTATGCACGAGAACATGAGTACCTGGTAGATATATAGATCTTGCCCATTGCCTTGCACCACGACCCAATGTTGCATCAAGTTGCTTTGCACGGTCACTGACACGAACCTACAAGAATAAGGTTACGGAACGACTAGTGAAGGCTGAATTTGGATTACCTGCCAACATACAGTAACTTTCTCTTCACTGACCATGCTTCCTCCCTTCTCAAAATCCAGAAGTGATGCCATTGTGTGTGAAGTCCCAACTGGGAGGTTCCGATCTTGTGCTGACAGTCGGAGGCGTTCGCGTGTTTTGTTAGCCCTGATGATGTGTGCTTCAGCGATGTCTTGAATTGGTCTTGAATCCTGGCATCCGAAGTTGCAGCTGGAGCTGATGGAATGGTTAATTAAGGAAAGGAACTTGAAGGTGATGCCTCACTTGCAACTTGGGTGGCCTGTGCATCTGCAGTTGTCGCTTTCTTGGCACATGCATCTCCCCCACATGTTTGTTTCTCACCAGGGTGGGGTTGAGACATGTTGCACCTTGTCACGCCACAAACAGAGCATTGCGGCCATTGCTTGGAATTATTAGCAATGAGATCATCATATGCAGAATGGACCATGACACTCACTGAGATTTCCGAATACTCTGGGGAATCGCATGTATGGGGCCGTAATTTGATGCACTTCAGGCAATCACCCTCAGCCTGTAGAAGTGGGAAGCTTTGACCAGTGACCACAACCATCGCACTCATTGGTGTCGGGTGGGGTGGACATGGCAGGCCTCTGCCAGCTCTCTGTGTGCAAGCCTGAGTGGAAGACCAACTTGAGAAGGAATACCAAATAGAGATGCGACAAAAAATAAGTGCATGGAAGAGGCCGCCGAAGAAGTCTCTTAAGTAGTGGCTCAGAAATGTCCAGTGATGTCGGATTCTGCCAAAGGTGAATATGTGAGGGCGGCAGCCGACCGTAAAGTCTGTCATCACACAAACTCATTCAGCTTTGACCACTCGGATGCCTAACCCGTCCGGGAAGTGTTGGAGCAGACTATATATGCTGCACAGTGGAAGAGACAACATGTTCCTTACAACCTACCTGGGGTTTACTTAGACTTACAGCTAGGGTTAGCAGAGGTAAGAACACTGTATTCCTACTACGGTACAGGTTCTCCTTATATACATAATAATAAGGATGTCACATGACTCAGGAATGTGTTTACCGCATGTATGTGCAGTAAGCGCAGTAACATGGATATGCTGCATGTATTGCCTCATGTATACAGCATGCATCACTGGGATTAATTTCAACACCCCCCCTCAAACTGTACAGTGCTCTAAGCAGCTAAGTTTGAATCTCGAAAGTAATTCCGAGAGAGTCTCTAAATTTCCTGAATAGGACAGCGCCAAGGTTCTTTGTGAACATGTCAGCCGGATTATCACTTCCAGGAATGAAAACAACTGTGACTTTGTCATTTTCTATGCATTCGCGGGTGTAGTGGTAGCGAATGTCTATATGTTTGGTCCTTCTTTCCTGAACTGGATTTGATCCAATAAAGATGGATCCCTGATTATCAGCGCAGATTGGTACACACTTCAGTGTATATCCAAGTTCCTGGAATAAGGACTCTATCCACACTATCTGCCGACAAGTGTCGGAGAGAGCCATATATTCGGCTTCTGTGGATGACAGTGCTACAGTTTTTTGTAAACGGGACTGCCAGCACACAATGCCACTCACTAGAGTAGCAAAGTAACCCGTTGTAGATCGGCACTTGACAGTGTCAGCTGCCCAATCAGAATCTGTGAAGGCCTGCAGCCCCTCGGATTTCTCTCCATCATAGACTATACTGTACTTCTGGGTTCCCACCAGATAGCGCATTATGTACATTGCTTTGTCTAGATGTTCTTGGCTAGGATTAGCCGAGAATTGTGACATCTTGATTACCACGTAAGTGATATCAGGTCGCGTTCCAAGCATCAGATACAATAAAGATCTGATCACAGACAGATATTTCGATCTAAGCGCCGCATTTGGCATCGCTGTGTTCTCTGACGGTTTGTAGCCAGTCGGGAGCAGAGTGGGGGCAACTTTGGCATTTGTCATCTCGAACCTCTCGAGCACTTTGGTGAGATATTCTGTTTGATCGAGTTTGACTTTTGTAGCGGTCTGGGTGACACGCATGCCTAAGAATTCCATGACTTTTTCAGTACTACAGCACTCCCAATGCTTCAGGCAAGCATTCTTCTTTTCATCCACAAGTTTCTTGTTCTTGCCCATGAACAAGCCATCGTCAACATAGACTAGCGCAATAATGATGCTGCCTGTCTTAGGATCCTTGTGTATGAAGATGCCGGCATCGGAGCTGGTGCGCACAAACCCAATGGTGCGCATAAATGCCTCTAGCTCTTTCCACCATGCTAGTGAAGCCTGTTTAAGGCCATACAATGCTCGGCATAAGCGCATTACTTTGCGCTCTTTACCCTCGAGTCTGAAACCCTCGGGTTGATCCATATAGATCTCCTCATCAAGTTTGCCATATAAAAATGCAGTTTTTACATCTAGACCGGTCATATACATGCCTTCTAGAGATGCAAGGGCAAACATGAGGCATACGGTCTCGTAGCGGACTACTGGTGAGAAAATCTCATCAAAGTCAACGCCTTCGACTTGTGAAAAGCCTTTGGCCACGAGTCTGGCTCGTTTTCTTCCGTCCAATTTCACGGAGAAAACCCATCTATTTTTGATCATTTTCCGATCATGTGGAAGATCGATGATATCATAGACTTGTCGCTTGCAAAGAGCCTCTAACTCTTCACAACAAGCCTGTTTCCACTCAAGTTGCTGCTGCCAGGGTAGGCACGCAATATTGCAAAATTGGTTTGGAACTAGGCTTTTTCCGCTTGATGGTGTGACTGCTTTTGATAACAGCCAGCGGATAAGCTCATCTCCACCTTCCTTGGTTATCTTTTTAATATAACCTGCTTCGTCCAGTTCCCCCATTGGGTAATCATGTTCTTGATTATTGGAATTGGGCACACTCTCGTGGGGTGCCGAACTCGGTCCAGCAACCGGTTCTTGCTGTTGAGGTCGTGGTCGTATTCGGTTATGATCCAAATCTTGACCCACAGACTTCTTCCAATATTGATCACGCGCAATGTCTCTCTCTATGTCAGAGGGGAGTCGCTGTTCTCCATAGGTATTGCCGGGACAGTTTGGGATTTTCCTCTGCCTGCCTGATCGATGGGGCAATTGCTGCCATTCCTGTTGATCTTCACGTCTTGGACGAAAGTCCTCAGTGTTAACTGGAGGCGGCGGAGGAGGAGCGTTAGTTGCATCGTCATGCGCCTTTTGCTCGCTTGGTAAATCATCATCATCATCTTCTAATGATGGAGGAAGGGGCAGATTTTGTGGCGGTATAGGGTCATCGCCATCCGTTCCAGATGAGTGGTCGTCATCTTCTGGTTCTGGAGGTGGAAAATCACCAAGGTCTGTCTTGGCAGGAGTTTTAGCTCCGGGACAGCATGGGAACATCGTTTCATCAAATAGTGCCGTGGCACCAATGAATATTGCGCCATTTTGTCGCATGAAATGATATGCTTTAATGCCATCTTCTACTCCAAGGTACGTCATTAACTCCGATTGAGGAGATAATGTTGTTGGACGTTTTTCCTTTGGTAGATAGACATAAGCACCACAACTGAAGACCTTCAGATTGTTTAGATCTGGGCGGACCTTTGTCAGGTCCTCAAAAGGTGTCAGCCATTTCAGGCGCCTTATTGGGGTTCGGTTGTATAAATGTGTTGCATGTTCTATGCAAAATTCCCACCATGATTGTGGTAGACAAGCGGTGAATTGCAAGGTTTGCAACTTTTCCATTATTGTCCTTATGGCGCGCTCTGCGCGCCCATTCTGTTGATGAACGTGGGGTTCAGACATCTCTATTTTGATGCCTAAGTCCTTGAGCTGTTTTTGTAGCTCACGATCCTTGAACTCCCCCCCTGGGTCGACACGCCAGCACTTGATTGTAGCGCCATATTGGGTTTTAGCCATCGCTTGAAATTGTCTAATCGCTGCAGCAGCGTCAGATTTCTGAGACATTGGACCCAAATATGTGACGTTTTGTCATCCAGAAATACAATGAAGTATTTATGTTTGTGGTACGATAGTACCGGGAGTTCCTTTAGGTCAGAATGTATTAATTCAAAGGATTTGTCAGCTCGTGAGTCTGACTCGGGAAAAGATTTTGAGGTCATTTTCCCTTCTGCACACCCTGGACATATAATTTTGTCTTTAGGAATAATTAAATTCCTTGGGAATTTTATGGTGCTTTTAGGCATTTTCCCTAGCGCCTCTTTGGATGGGTGTCCAAGTCGCCTATGCCAAGTCAAGTAGTCAGCGACATAAATGGTCACGACATTAACCTTTTTGGTGCTCAATATATGAGTCCGAGCCCAATAGATCGTGTCATTCCTCCTTAGAGGGACACAATGCATGATTGGGTTTCCATGCTCGATAAATGAAATGTGTGCGGAGGAACCACGCACATCACTTCCATCTTGTAAAAAGACCCCCATTGACATCAATCGAGTATTAATGTCAGGTATGTAGTAGACGGGGTATAACTGTGTTTCACGCGTCTCTGACTTCCCGTGACATACTACCTGGTGTTTAATGAAGACTGCTCCTTTTCCTACTATATGAGTAGTACCAGTGGCCGTTTGGACCAAGGTAGAGTCCTTTCTTGGTAAAGGCTCATAAGAAGCGAAATCTTTTATTTCACCAGTGAAGTGTTTTGATGCGCCTGAATCCATGATCCAGTCAGCACCTTTCTTACAATCTCCCTTTGCACACATAGCACATATATTAAGATCTAAATAATTCCATGATACATTTAATAGCGGTAAAATTTCACATGAAAAGTTCGCTGTATTCATAGGAATATTAATCTTAGTGCTTGTGGCAGGGAAAAGGACTGACCTGTCATCATACGCCCCTGTATCAAGGGGTTCATCGATGAGCATTTCGTCAACGGCTTTCCACACTTCCTCATCAGACACCGGAGGTTCAGATCCGAGGGAGATGGTATTGTCTTCTACCTCCTCGATCCTAGACTTGGGTTCTGGTTCTATCCTTCTTCTCTTTCCTTCTCGCACCGTCAGGTGCTCTTCCAGCGGTTGCAGATTTTTCGCACTGCGCGGAAGTTGCATTTGCTCGAGGGTATCTCGAGCTTGCTGATATTCGGCATAAACCAAACGAGAGGTAGAGGCCGCACCCGTATATGCCTGTGCAGGCGGTCGGCGGCGAGGATCCCTTGTGGGAGTGTGTTCACGTCTTTTGATGCGCTGTATAAGCGGCATCGGCGGTATGATGGTGCCATTACCATTTATGGTGGTATAGGCTTTGGAGGCGAGGTGGGTATGTTTATCCTTTGGCTTCTCCTCCTTAGTCTTTCTGTACCCACGTTGTCCACGCTTTCGGGACGAGTCTCCGTTGCTGTTTTGCCCTTCTTTGGGCTGCCATTTGGGGTTTCCCCCTTTGCGCTTAACAGCAGAAAGTTTGTTGGCCTGAGGCTGGCCAGCAGGCTTTCCTACTGCTGTGCGCCTTGAGGCTTCAGCGACAATGGTGTTTAAATGTCAAGGCGCTAGTAGCGGTCGTGTTAAGGACTGTTGCGGACAAGGAATCATACTCGCGCAGCATCGCAGCAAGTAGAATCATTGCTTGCACTAGCTCGGGGATGGCGATGTTAGCAGCCATAAGGTGCTCAAATTTGTCTGCCATTCTAGCAATCTCCGGTGCGGGGTTTGCAGCCGGGATCTTGATCGCTATTGCGGACCTAAAGTCTGTGAAGACTTGGGAGGGGCCGTCCACACCATAATCGGTGCGGATGAGATCCCACACCTCCTCAGCAGTGTCCTTTGAGTTGGCACGCTGCTGAATGGAGGGGGCCAGGCAGAGCACTAGGCTACCAATGGCCTGGTCATTTTTGTTGCTCCAGGTCTGGAGCTTGGCATTAGCATCCGCTACCAAAGTAGTGTTCGTCGCCATCAAGGGAGGCGCCGGGGGCAGTTTTTGCTCCGCCCCGCTAGTTATTTGCCAGAGGCCCTGAGACCTGAGCCATGCCTTCATTGAGTCGGCCCATTGAATGTAATTTGATCCGTCGAAAGTTTGAACGAGTTGAAGACATGATTTTGTGGTGGCAGCTGTTAAAAGCGCTCAATCAGTCTTTTTACTCAATAAAACATGTTTAACGTTCTCAGGAGAAAACACTCCTTCAGAGTGGTTAACCCTAGTCAACCTAGGTTTTATGTGCAGCTCGCAGGGAGCACAATGCAGCTCACGAAGAGCGCAAGGTTATAATTTGGAGACGATGAAGTCAACGTCGTTCGCAGCCAATTAAGGCACATTCGCAATGTGCCCAGCAGGGCCCATAACCTGTTGGAGCAGACTATATACGCTGCACAGTGGAAGAGACAACACGTTCCTTACAACCTACCTGGGGTTTACTTAGACTTACAGCTAGGGTTAGCAGAGGTAAGAACACTGTATTCCTACTATGGTACAGGTTCTCCTTATATACATAATAATAAGGACGTCACATGACTCAGGAATGTGTTTACCGCATGTATGCGCAGTAAGCGCAGTAACATGTGTATGCTGCATGTATTGCCTCATGTATACAGCATGCATCACTGGGATTAATTTCAACAGGAAGAATGGCTACAGTCCCAAACAATGTGAGATTGGATTGCTAAAGTTTCTGTGAGCAAACCGGAATGCTTACTAGCCCATTCGACTTTTTTAGACCCCCTGATGGGACACCATGATATACTAGTAAGCACTTCGAGTTACTAACTAGTTACTGGCCAGAAGTTCGCGCCGACTATGTCATACCAGTGGCTCATATCTCCTCATCCTCAGGTGTAACACCTCTTAAGGGCCGTGATAGGAACGTCAAGATCCTCGAACTTCCTTAGACGAAAGATGCTCAATCGAGTGGTAAGCCGTCGCCTCAGTACGCCTGAGCATCGCAGGGTGCAGGGTTCATTAGGTTTGGATGGTGCACTCTTATCTTGCCCGCTTCTCGATCATCATATTTGATCCAATACCTCGTTGCTGTCTGCTATGCCTCGGAGGGTCACGAAAGCACTCATGTAAGAACCTCTTATCAGATATGGTGGAGATTCCTCTCCGTAGCATTGCATTTTTGAAAGACGGGATCCCTGGCTTCTACTCTGTAAGTTGCTGCTGTATGACTTTATCTTACCTGTCCTCATCGCGGTGATCCAATCGTTTTAGCTTGATCACTAAGTCACCATAAAGGGGATCGTTACGACGTTCGCAATATATCCGTCTCTATAGTAAGTACTGGTTCCTGTCAGAAATACCTCGATGCTAAGTAACAAGTTATTGTAATAACGGAAGGACAATGATTAGGTAGCCTAGTAGATGAAAGATGCCTATACAGCACAACCTACTTAATTCTTCAGCAACGTCTTGCGGCTCTTTTTCTTAGGACGGGTGGGTGAGTCACGGGGAGCTATGAGAGGCTGCTTGTGCCCCAGGTCTTGGACCTCCGGTGATGTGTCAAAGGCCTCAACGGTCTTCGCTGCCTGATTCTTCTTCCTGAGCATCTCCCGCACGAGCTGACACTCTCGTTTCCTCCGGTCAACTTCTTTTCTTGAATCCTCGCTATCATCGTCGTGAGAGAGCTTCGAGATGGTTTCTTCTAGGATGTCGATGACGTGGTTATGAATATGAAGATATTCGATGGCACGGTAACAATACACGAGCCACAGGGTGTGCCACCATTGCAATACCATTGGTTTCAACTGTTCGAAATAGGGATGAAATAGAGGGACAATATTATCATCCATTCCGTCGGGGTTTTCAAGCAGTTCGCTCTTAACATTGGAGAGGATGCCAAAGTCTGCGTCGAAGAGTTTATGGACACAATCTGCCAGACTGGATTGCATGCTCTCGCCAGGTTTCAGTTCGTCTCGCCTCATACCTAAGCCTGGACCCTTTCTTGTTAAGCATATTTAGACCAGGACCCAGAGAAAGGATTCCATGTCGTGCACTGCATCATGATAAAAAAATCGTCGTGCCCATTTTCCAGTGATGTAAATTTGATGCAATTTGTTTGATAGGACTTCGGCGCTCATATATGGATATGTGCCCTAGATATTCGATGACGTATTTCAAGGTAAGAGACGTAAACAAACGTACCGTTTGAGTGCCGCTGTTTCTAGCTATACGTTGCCCAAACGACGGTCTGGGCGGAGTCTTTCGAACCAAAATTGTCAGAATCGGTAATGATCAAAGAGGAGGACATTCACTTCATAATTCCACTTTAGATCTGCACGAGAATACCTTTTTCCTCTGCTCAACCCGAAATATGTGACTCTTGTTTCAATTACTTCGCCGAGGTAATCCGACGCTCCGTTCTGGTGATATGAGGCAGCATCTAAAAGAACGTCTTCCTCGACTGACAGGTCATCATTGGCCAATAGTTTTCTGGTGACCTGGATGAATACTTCACTTGCAGCAGGTAAGTTATGCATAGTGAAGTTCTTTGTTCGTTTCGCATGATCCAAGTCGATGAGCCGGCCCTCCGTCATCTCGACATCGCCGTTCAAGGGAACAATAATAATATTCCCGGAACTGACGTCGCGATGTAGGCCACCTTTATTATAGAAGTTTTGATGGTCTAGATTTTAACTTAGCCTAAGAAGTCGGCATATAACGATCTGCCTACCTTTTACAGCTCCCAATAAACTGAGCAGTAGTTCTTTCAAGCTCCGGAAATCTCTGATGACCCATCCCGGATTTGGTAACAGAATCTGAGCATGAGCGCGCGATATCGGTTCCTGAGCCCCCGAATTATTGGCAACAACTAAATACGACTCTGTCATCGTCAATGTCAAATTCCTATGCAAGAAAGGCTCAGCGTCCTTGTCCTTCTCATCGCAGTCTTTACGCTTATTACTACTCCCCCGTTCTTTACTCTCAAAGAACACAAATTTCTTTCCGAGGAGAGGTGTCGAGTTGTCAGTGTAGTGGTTCAGGAAGCACCCCGTGGCGAATCCCTTCAAGGGTAGAGTCGACGACGCCGTCAATAGTGATGTCTTCGTAAAAATATAAACGCAATTCAAAGGAGTTGAAAAGCTTGTAAAGATCGCCTCAGATATGTTCCCGGCAGACGAGTCTTCGGCAGGAAGAGGTCCGGCGTCACGATGAGCAATGTCATGCGAGCCTTCGACGAACATCTGACCCGGTATTTGCACATCAGAAGATCGTAGATTGCAGGCGGGCGGACTTGGCAACATCGTCGTGTATGGTCGCCAGTAACGTTTAAGCACATAAGTCTGTCATTTGGGCCATCAGCACAATAAAAATAACTTGCGCGATACCCTCACCTCACTCGGATTGAACCTTTCAAACCATCTTACAACCTCCCAAACGACAGAGGCACGTCCACACATGACTTCTGCTCCGACGACGGAGAGCGTGCGAACCGTGATCACCTTTTCTCGCGACTTTCCATCCTTGGAAGGGACATCGATCTCCCAGTGCGTCGAATACGAGCTCTTTCCGAAGATTTTAGGCTTGTTGCCAATTTCGTATGACGGGACAGATATATCTCTTTCAGGATCGTAGACCTTCATCGAAGGATCCCATCCTACAGACTTGGGGTCGAAAAAAGCAAAAGCAGCAATCACATGGATGAAATCGCGAGGATTCTAGCAAGTTACAAAATAGTTAGTATCAAACTCCACAACGATGTACGCCAATGAAACGAACCTTGTGTATATCGATCTTTCCCAAGGTTCCAAAAAGGCCTGACCTATCGTTCAACAAGACTGTCAATTGGTCGAAACAAACAACAAGTCCCATGGCAAATCGTCGACCCACTTGCTCGCGGAGGATCATTCGCAAGTAGTGGCAGAGCTGGTTGACTGCTAAGTTGTAGTCCTCAGGAGATGCTGTTCTCTTGTACTCCACAGGATGGTGTATTTGACGCCACCATACGCTCAAGTTCACTGCCTAAAACGTATTAATGATGAAATAGAGAAGGCAGCAAAAGAGAGAATACGTGTTGGGCTTGCCCCGAACCTTCCACCTCTTCTTTCGCAATTACGTCGTCCAAAGCATTAATTGCGTGGGTTATGGTAACATTTACTACGTCGGGATGGACCCACGCAGAGTCCTTGTTGGGTGATTCCGGAGTTTTGTTGGCACGATTCAGATACCTTTGGTCGTGGTCCGTGGCATATCCCGCTTCGCAATGTAATCTTCAACAATATTTTGGATACCATTTGCGACGAGGCAGAATGGGTCGTAATGACGATCTTCCGCCGCCAACTGGGATTTTGGCATACCTTTCCAATGCCTAGCTCTCCTATCGTATACACCGCTCTTTGTTAAAGTGGCGAGTATGTATGTGGTCAACAAGCTCTGTGGGGACAGGTAGATTCTTTCGGAGGAATTCGGTCGTGTCACAAACACGAAAGTTGCGACTGAGATCAGCTAAAACTGCGTTGGCTAGCTCTTGGGCCGTGTCCTTCTCGCGCAACATACTGGAGTGACGGATGGTAGAAGGGAGCTTATGGGGAGTGTCGAGCGTTCGTAAGTTTCCAGATAGGGTGCTCATGATGAAAGGCTGTTCACACACCTGAGAGACAGGTACGCGTCTTTATGAATCCTCTCATCAGGAAATCTGGGGCAAGTCGGTATAACCAGTAAGCAGCAAACAGACTGTCATTACTTTGATCAGTAAATATAATTAAATATCTAACCATTGAAATCATTCTGAAAGCTTGTCACACGATTTAATGTTGCTTTTGACCCAAGGTTGGAATCTGCCCTGATTCTTGTGACTCTGTTCCCTCCTGAAATCAGCACTATGTTGGCATAGCCAGATAGATATTATAATCAGTAAACAGGCCGACAGATGACAGATCTGCCCATATAATTGAGTATCAGACCAGTCAAATAATTCTGAGAGCTTGTCACACAATTTAATGTTGCTTTCGATTCAGGATTGACCAAAGGTTGGAATCTGCCCCGATTCTTGTGGCTCTGTTCCCTCCTGAAATCAGCGGTATGTTGGCATAGCCAGATAGATATTATAATCAGTAAACAGGCCAACAGATAACAGATCTGCCCATATAATTGAGTATCAGACCAGTCAAATAATTCTGAGAGCTTGTCACACAATTTAATGTTGCTTTCGATTCAGGATTGACCAAAGGTTGGAATCTGCCCCGATTCTTGTGACTCTGTTCCCTCCTGAAATCAGCACTATGTTGGCATAGCCAGATAGATATTATAATCAGTAAACAGGCCAACAGATGACATATCTGCCCATATAATTGAGTATCAGACCAGTCAAATAATTCTGAGAGCTTGTCACACAATTTAATAATGCTTTCAATTCAGGATTGACCAAAGGTTGAAGCATCAGGAAATCGGTATAACTAGATAGAATTTGTAAGGGGAAAACAAGCTGGTACAAATAGATCTTCAAATACAATTGAATACATGTCTGTTGGAAGAATTTGGCCACTTGTCACATAATTTAATTATGCTGACGATTGAAATATTGCAATCTGCCTCAACACTGGTGATACTGCCTTGTGTCTGGTTGTTAGACTTTTTGCAAAACAATAGTGTTACCAGTGTTGGGGCAGATATTTGGTCATTCCTCAGTCATTAGGAGTATAGTTGAATTATCACTCTGTGAGGATTAGATTGAAATCTGCTTAAATACCATAATAGTGTTTAACGTTTAACATGAGAAAAGGATAGAATGGGTGAACACATGTAATGTAGAAGGAGAGGAAATCCTTATTGAGCTTCCCAACCTCATTGTGACGCTCTGACAACCACACAGCCTTCTCCTTTGACAGGGTGGCTGAACTGTTGAGAAACACACCATGGAATCACGCATCACCAAATGCGGAAGTGTCGGCATGTTTGATGTGGATGCTATTGTTAGCACATCCCTTTGATGCGTGTAAACAAACATCTTGTTTCCCTTTCTCATTCTCTCCCTTTATCTGACAGAACATATATATATTGGTAGACAGACATTATGCCACCTCAGTCATTTGTACAAGGACTGAGGTGAGTATGATCTTAGACGTCGTATTTAATTACTGTACTTTTAGTATAGCCTTGTTTATTCTAGGTACAGTATATCTGAATATAGTCATTTGTACAAGGACTGAGTATAGCCTTGTTTATTCTAGGTTCAATTCTCTACAGGTTATGGGCCATTTCCATCGTTGAAACGACGGTAGAGATCTCCTAGCCACTCGATGCGTGTTGACATCACTCATTCTCAATCGGATTCCGATCATCATCCCGTCTCGGATCACGGAGCTATTCCCCTTCTGGTAGCCACCCCAGCACACATCTAATCTCTTTGTCACTCTCATATTTCCATCCAGTCACTCTATGATGCCTTATTCTTCACAATCATGACTGTAAACCCCGACTCCAACTTAGTCTCTATTCCCCTTATTAAACTCTCAGTTCAGTATGCGGGAATCAAGCTCGACAAACTGAAGTCCAACTACAAAGAGTGGTGCGAGGATGTTACCATTGCTCTCTCCCTCAATGGCCTTTATGAGTACATATCTGGGGATATTTCTCCCCCACCAGCCTCCGAGACGCACGCATCCTCGAATTACTCTGCCAATGCCCGCCTTGCATATGCATTCTTAGCATCCAGCGTCGCCCCCGGCGAGCGCCCTTTCCTCGACATGACAAAGGGCCCTAGTACCAACTGGACAATTATCAAAGACCGTCACCAGAAAGAGGGACCGTTCGTCAAGTTCAACTTCTACAACAAGCTCTGTCCATCCAATGCACAAAGGATACCCCACTCCCCGAGACTGCAGACCAAATCTGCACCTTAATAGAATGCGCATTCGCCATGGGAGATATCAAGGCCGATCTCCTATGCTCCATCGCACTTCTAAACTCCCTTAGCGATCATTTTCCCCATGCCCGTTCGATCATCTCCCGTGACATTTCAAATTCTTCCTCGACATCTCCTTTCACTTCCAACGACATTAGGCGGTTCCTGGAAAACGAACAGTCCCTGATCGAGAACGACCAATGCTCCGAGAGCAAGTCGTCCATCGCACTCACTGCCCGCACCAAAATTCTGAGTCCCCTCCTTTGTAGCAACCCAGTGTGCAAGAAAACCGGTCATACGATCGAATTCTGCATTAAGCAAGGCGGAGGTATGGCTGGGAGGACAATTGAGGATTCCAAGGTAGCTCGATGTCTTATGCTCGAAAAGAAGAGGTCGGGTATGGACACATCCAAAGTCCCCGTCACTGTGAAGGACGTTAATGGGCGGGCATTCACCGTACTCATTGATCCCGTGTCACCACCGGCACCATCATCTCTGCCCGAATTCGCCGGCATTGCATTTGATCCTATCCCTGCTGCATCCATCGAGGAGATCGAGTACGAGGGCTGGCTGGTAGTTGAGGAGGAGCCTGTCACATCTATAGATTGGAACCAACACTACACCCCAGCAGCCGAGAACGCGTTCACTGCTGAATCTCTAAATCAGACAAAGCGAACCCAAATGTCCCTCGACAATTTCCCTTTCATCGTGGACTCTGGCGCCTCGGTTCACATATCCCCAGATCACTCAGACTTTATCTCTCTCCATCCCATTAAACCTCGATCGGTGAAAGGACTAGGAGGATCTTCCATCTCCGCTGTTGGCATCGGCGATATCAAAGTATGCGTGGCATGGGGCGCATCAATAATTTTACGTAATACACTATACATTCCGAATGCAAGTGTTCGCCTCATTTCCGTTAGCTCCCTCACAAATGACTCCAACGCCATCGCCCATTTTGATTCATCTTCCTGTTGGATTACTGACAAATCTACGGGTGCCTTCATTGCACGTGGTCCTCTCCTTTCCACCAAGAAACTTTACGCATTCACTCTACATTCCACAACCGCCGATCACGCCTTCACCGTCCACGGTACCCCCATGCTCGAAACCTGGCACCGTTGCCTTGGTCATGCAAATTATCAATCCCTGTGGGACATGACCAAAAAGGGAATGCTCACAGGTGCGTCCGTCTCTACAATCTCGAGACCGCCCAAATGTGATGCTTGTATCCTTGGAAAGCAGACGAGGACGCCGGTACCAAAGAAGTGTGAGGAGGGGGAGGGACACAAGGCTACGAGGAAATTGGAGAAAGTATGGATAGATTTGTCAGGCCCACATGCTGTTAGATCATGCACCGGAAATGAATATGTGATGGACATTGTTGATGACTGCACTTCCTTTCCGTGGTCCATACCGTTGAAAAACAAGGACAACGCATTTCCGGAACTCAAGGCATGGGAGTTAGCCCGTGAAAACAAAATGGGCTTAAAGGTTGGTACTTACATCACCGACAACGGGGAGCTGAAGTCAAACCAAATGGAAGCATGGCTGAAATCACAAGGCACCGAGCAGCGCTTCACCGCTCCACACACGTCTGCACACATCGGACAGGTTGAATGCATGCATAGGACACTCATGGCAAAGGTGCGGACAATGCGTATTTATGCACGCCTACCAACATATCTTTGGGACGAATTTTACCTAACCGCTGTCCATCTGCATGCCAAAACTACTACTCGCTCACTACAGGGGATCACACCTTGGGAACTATGGCATGAACGTAAACCAGATTATTCATACATGCGAGAAATCAGTTGTTGCGCATTCGTCTTGATTCCCAAGAAAGATAATCCAAAAATCTTCGAACACTCAATTGAATGCGTACTTATTGGATATGAACACAAGTCCAAAGCTTACCAATGCTACAATCGCGCGACCCACCGAGTACACAGTTCTTACCATGTACGATTTATCGAGAGCCATGAAGGACATACCCCATCAGGACCTGAACCAGTCATCACTTCACCAGACACTGCCGAACCTGAGTTAGAAAATACCACACCCTCAGTACCTATGTTACCACATGACGATGGCGAAGAATACGATGACTACCTTACACCTCCAATCCACCCTAACATGGCACTTCCCCAACTTCCGCGCCGATCGACCCGTATACCCGTACCAACAGAACGTAATCCCAATGGGGGGCCCACCATCACACGTACAGGAGCAGCTATACAAGCATCTTGGGAGAGTGCAGCCCATGTGCAAGAACAGCGTCGGGAACGCAGAGCGGCCAAACAGCCAACGGAACAATTCCTCGATCATCACAATGCACCCATACCTGACAATGACGTCAGAAATGATCTCCATCAAGCTTTTGAGAATCTAGACCTCGGCGATCAGGCACATGAATTCCTTGCCCTGATCTTGGAAATGACCGACCTCGATCCGGAGTTGCTTCAATTTGAGGATGAGCCCAAAATGTGGGATGAGGCCAAGAACTCAGTAGATGCGACACGATGGGAAGCCGGATATAGGGATGAACTGAAGTCACTAAAGGAGATGGGTGTTTACAAACTCATTCCCCGATCCGACGTACTGCCTGGGAAACGCGTCCGAAAAGGGAAACCTGTATTCCATATCAAGCGAGACAAAGAGGGGAAAGCAGTCAGATGGAAAGATGGAAAGTACATCTTGTTTTTAAAGGTTTTGAACAAATTTACAGCAAGGATTACACTAAAACCACCTCACCCACTGCACGCATGGAATCTTGGCGTATTCTCCTTCACATTGCAGCCTCTTTGGGATGGGATGCCCAACAGATCGATGTGAAGACTGCTTTTCTATATGGCCTATTACCCGCTGATGAGGTACAATACATGCAACAACCGGTTGGATTTGAGGAACCTGGAAAGGAAGACTGGGTGTGGCAACTGCAGCGCAGCCTGTACGGTATGAAACAAAGCGGTTGCATCTGGAACCAAACACTCAATTCCCAGATGATCGAATGGGGATTTACTCGTTTGGCATGTGAATCTTGCATCTACTACTGGAAGACTGACACTGGGATCATTATTGCAGTTGTTCACGTCGACGACTACCTCTCAATTGCAAACTCAAAGGAGGAAAATGAGTGGTTCAAGACCCAGATGCATAAAGTATGGACCATCTCTGAATTGGGCACGGCGCGTTTCATCATGGGTATTGCTGTGACTTGGAACAGAGCTACTCGGATGGTTGCACTCTCCCAAACTGCCCTCATCAACAAGATTGTTGAGCAGTTTGGCCAGAAAGATGCTCATCCGGTCTCAGCTCCTCTCGAACCAGGTTGCAAACTTCGACGGGTTAACCCTCAATCCATTACTCCTGAGGAACGCATACACCTCAACAAACTCCCATATCGATCCCTTGTTGGCTGCCTGTTATACCTAGCGATCTCCACTCGACCTGATATTTCATATGCAGTTCAACAATTTTCTCAATACCTTGATTCCTATAATTACGAACACTGGAGTGCAGCCATCAGGCTCGTCCGATATCTCAAAGGGACGAGGGATCTCAAACTACACCTCGGGGGTGATGCTCCCATATCCCTCTGTGCCTCTAGCGACTCCGACTGGGCCAATTGCCTGGATACCCGCTGTAGTGTTGGTGGCTACATCTGCACCCTTGGCTCTGGCGCAGTTTCCTGGACAGCACGCAAACAGAAAGTTGTCACTGCTTCTTCATGCGAAGCTGAATACATTGCAGCTTTTGAGACTGCCAAGGAATGCATCTGGCTACGAACTCTACTCGACTCTATTGATTACATGCAAACCTCCCCCACTATTATATCCTGCGACAATACTGCTACCAAGACTCTCTCCAAAGACCCCCTTCTCCATTCCCACATCAAGCACATCGACATTAAATACCACTTCCTTCGTGAGCGTGTCCAGTCCGACGATCTGCGCCTCACATACATCAATACCCAAGAAAATGTTGCCGACATGTTCACCAAAGCCCTGGACGTTAAACAATTCACTTATCTACAAAATTCCCTGGGCCTACGATAATACGATTCCATGCGAGGAGGAGTACCACAGTGAGGAGGAGTGTTGAGAAACACACCGTGGAATGACGCATCACCAAATGCGGAAGTGTCGGCACGTTTGATGCGGATGCTATTGTTAGCGCATCCCTTTGATGCGCGTAAACAAACATCTTGTTTCCCTTTCTCATTCTCTCCCTTTATCTGACAGAACATATATATATTGGTAGACAGACATTATGCCACCTCAGTCATTTGTACAAGGACTGAGGTGAGTATGATCTTAGACATCGCATTATGATATTTACTTACTGTACTTTTAGTATAGCCTTGTTTATTCTAGGTACAGTATATCTGAATATAGTCATTTGTACAAGGACTGAGTATAGCCTTGTTTATTCTAAATTCAATTCTCTACACGAACTCTTTCCAGAGTTTAACTTGTGTGGCACCCTGATGGATGGGCTCTCCCAGCACTGATCAAATATTTAGAATATCACTGGTAGGCTTGGTGTGGGTGCCCTCCCATTGGCTGTCATCAATGCCAGGTGCTATGGCGATGAGATCCTCAACTGAAGGACTGGTATGAACTTCCTTGGCTACCATCACGGAAAAGGAAACCATCGAAGAGCATTGGTTGAGTTCTGAAATGCTCAGACCATCGTCCAGGTATGATCACATCTCACTGAGCCGAAACCAGACCCACATGAGGGAAATGTTAGTGATGACAGATTGTTGCCGGAATCAGGGCATGAAAATCCTCATATAAGAGATGCCAGCACGAAGACCTCCAACTGCATAATCTTACAGAAATCGGGAGAGGCCGTGATGTTGACAACTTCATCAACAGAGCCGGGCTTGAATGCGATATGTCTGATGCCCTCCGCCTTCAATCCTTCGATAATCCCAACAATTTTCTCTACAGTAGGAATACCATCATCCACATGAAGGCATTCGACAGGAAGTTGAACTGACGATGGTTGATGTTCGAGGAGTACCCATGCCAGCAAGAATTTCCTTCTAATTTCGGTAGCTTTAACATGCAGAGTATGGTGACCGCCACCAGCCAATTTGATGTAGAAACCTGCAATGAGAACATCGCTAATGAAGCCAGCTTTAACGATGGAAGGTGTCATTCTGGCAGCCATGATAGTCGGTATATGCATCCATACCATCACTGGTGGGGACAATTAGGGACAGTTAGCATGAGGTAAGAACCTAGCGAGAATGAGACTAGGTAACCACTTCTTATTCCACCAGTCCTCATATTTTGATTCCAATGCACTCAAACAATTCCTTGCTGCTCTCCAGCCATGATAACATGAACACCTGGATCATCGAGGTTCCTGGTTATCAGCGGACCAATGCTGCTCATTCCGCCTGGTCCAAAGTTGCATGCATGGCAGATTTGGGGAAACCTATCGCCATTGTTCAACGGACGGGCTGAACAAAGAGCTGATCATATAAGGAGCAGTTAATGGAAGCTATCAAGACCCTAAGCAACAGAAAATTGCAAGCAGTGCATGAACTGACAGCTCTGCATCAAGTTTGCCATTGCCTTGAGATGTTGGAGAATGGGGTTTGCAATGAGCGACTGAGCACTGTACATGATTGACTTGGTGGGAGTGATCCGTTGGTTCGTCATAGAGCGATACATGTGACACTGCTGGAAAATTCATCGAAACATGTTAGGACTTTGAATACAAAGAAAATGGAGGGACATATGCACCAATGGTTGGCTCCATCACCATTCTAGCCATTTTGGGGCATTACACCTGTGGGTTTGATAATGGCAAACCAAGAGAAGTAATGCTAATACAGGAAGGCAACCCTAAGCAACCATGCTAACTTTATCTTCAATGTGAAAAGCATGTAGATGGACAGCATTGCAAGAAGAGGATGAGCATACCACAGGTCCGATGGCTTGATAGTAGGAGAAGGGTTTCCCTCAACAGTAAAATAGTTGTATCACATGGTGATCATGTCTTTCCGCATGTCTTTCACTCGCTGCAGCTCAATCACCAGCAATAGCCATCCATCCACTTCTTTTCTGAGTTCCATCGATGTTTTTTGTCCATAGTCCAGTTGGCAATCCACACTGCAGATCTCACCAAGTGCATGGCACTCCATCTTTTTGCGCTCGGTGTATAGTAAGGAGACGTGCACCATTATCTAGATGAGGTGTCCAGATGAGAAGAGATAAAGGTGTTAGTGGCCAGATAAGATGGCGAGGTAACTTGCAATTTGCCTGGAGAATTTGGTAGTGGGCAAGTAGAAGCTGGTGAAGGCGGTGGATGTCAATGGAGAGCAGAGTGTTCTGCAGAAATAAAGGCAAGCGGACTGTCTTTGAAAGCTGGTGTAAGCAATAAGCGATGGAGTATTCTACAACATGCTTAGTAGGCAAATAGCCCAGGAAAAAGAAAGGACGTATGGAAAAAGTGCCTCATGAACTTCTATGAGAAGACACAGTGCCGCCAACTGCTCTTCAGTATTTTGTTGGTCTTCTAGCCAACAAGCACAAAGATCATAGTACAGAATGGGTCGATAGAGGTCTGCAATGGTCAGCATGAGTGCTGGTGTGGCAAGAACCTTTGATAAGGTGGCCAAGAGTTGGTTCATAGAAGACACATTTCGAATGTCAATCGAACCAAATGCCATTTATCTAGATTCCGTGTCAGTAAGCGACAACAAAATAAGGAGAATCATACTGAGAAAGTGCTAAGATTGAACGACGTTTGCACTGAAATGCCAAGAGGCTTGAAGCTTGAAGGAAGATGAAGATAGACTCATATGTGAAGCAAAACAATTTGAAGGAAGGTAAGGATACAACGTCAACACAAGTCCGCAACCGTGCTAACTCTGTGCTCGAATCCCAGGGCAATCTTGAAGGAAGGTGAGGGTGGATAATCTGTACACAACCCTGGTGTACAGCAGTTTCACATGGCACATAGAATCACAACCCGTCATAAACATCCGGAGCCTCACTGTATACGAGTGGAATATTGAGATATTGCTCCGAAGACATGAGAAAACCACAAGTCTAGTCAAAATTTACTGGAAAACATGTAAGGAGTTCGGAACAATATCTGGAATATTATTGGCATACCGGAAACTGAGCGAAGCAATGCCAACACAAAACACCAGAGTCTGCAACCATGCTAACTCTATCTTCGATGTTGAAAGCATGAACAACGTCTGCACCAAAACACTGGGAACTTGGAACTGTCGAGGCTTGAAGCTTGAAGGAAGATCAAGACAGGCTTTATGTGCAGCAATTCCAATCAATTTGAAGGAATGTCAAACAACAGAGTCTGCAACCATGCTAACTCTGTGCTCGAATCCCAGGGCAATCTTGAAGGAAGGTAAGGTTGTCAAACAACAGAGTCCACAGCCGTGCTAACTCTATCTTCAATGTTGAAAGTGTGTAGATGGACAGAGACACCCATTATAAACACTTCACAACAATGCCTCTGAATCATTGACTCGTCCAAGTCGGACGCCAGCAAGTTACACAAAGTTGATGTCGGTTAATCCACACTAGGAGCCCCCACATGCTATTAAATCCCCTCCTTCACAGTAGGCGGAGACTCAAATGGCATGATATTAACATATGTTCATGCAACAGACTGATGATGGTAGTACTAGTATGTGCTCCTCTATGCGAAAATCCTCTCGTTCCACATCCACCCGATGTTTATCTTGCCTGCGAGTGGGATAAGATGTAAAGTTAGAGTTGAATATAGTAGGAGCCTAAGTGACTTACAAATGACCTCTTAAACCATGGTCAAAGAATGACCTTTTCTCATCATTGCAATGGGCACACCTGTACTTCCATTTCGGATTCACTTCACCTTCACTGTCCTCCCTATGCTTCCGCTTCCTTCCTCTGGCCTCTATGGCATGGCCTGACTCTGGCTTCGAAGGACTGCTGTATTCTGTTACAACTTTGGCGGTCTGGAATGCTGAACGATTGACTTCCAGTGGCCGTTGTAGAGACATGAAAGCATAGTACAGCTGTGCGTTAAGTTGTAATACATCCTCCTTCCATGCATCTTGAAGATTAAGCTGCCAAAATTTCCCTGCAAGCACTTTGCATGCTGACAGTGCCTCAATTGATAAAAAGTTGGTTGCAACCTTTATACAATTGGCTTCATTGCTGACCTAAAATGAAATATAATGAAACAGAAAAGGTTAGCTTTGCTAGTAAGGCTTTATGTGTTTGGGACAAACCTGATGAGGACAGCCTGCTGGAATAAATATAGCCTCTCCGATAGATTGATGAATGGTATAAGGCATGACCCCATACATGGTTTTGAGCTGCACAAGTTTTGTCAGTTCAAGATAATACTGCTGACTGTGAATGGGGTCATTGTCTTGAGGATGATTAAAAGCACTCCTGAGGTATTCTCTGATTTTCTGCACATCAGAAACCTTGAATATATGCCACAGGGCACCCCCAGTAACCGGCACACAATGAACCATTAAATTGATGGCATCACAGAGGTCACAGTGCAATTTAGTTGAGCCCAAATATCCATCAATCTGTTTTGATGCTAGCGCCATGTAGACTTTTGGCCCTGCATTTATTTGTTATGGTTGGAAGACCTTCCAGTTACAGATGTTAAGCATACCAAGATCAGGCTGAACTCCAGAATTGACTGGGAAGTGCTCAGCTAAGTTGTAAAAACCATCCCGATGCATATACTCAGGAATAGGTAAGGCAGCAGAGAAATCTTGGTAGAGCTTAGGGTGAGATTCAGCAAGTTTAGCTTCTGGTGGCCAGTCCTGCAGAACTCGTCAATTTCAGATCTAAAGCCAGATTTACACCCACACCTTTATTCTCCAAATTGCAAGAGGTAGGATATTATGAACATCAGAGCTGGCACCTTTGGAATTCATAAAATGCATGAGGAATGTTTTCAAAGGCTTCTTGACAGGTTTTTCTTGTGCCTCACAATCCTCTAACAAGCATACATCCATTCCATAATCTCTGATAAGGTCAGAAGGCGACCACGATAATTGAAGCTTGTGGTTGAGATCTGTGATTACCAAGGGAATGCATCGCATTAAAAAATACCGGAATTCCGTAGCCTTTTGCTGCCCTATGGGAAGTTGAATGGTAGTCAAATATTGTTCAGAAGCTGTAATAAATGCATGAGTATGAACAAAAGTTTGGACATTTAGAACTGGAGCTGTGGATGACTGTGTTATGGCTTCCATCACATTCATGGTGTGGAGAAGGTCAGATTCAGTGTATCTTGAGCAGGGTATGAAGAAATGGGCATCATGTCCCATCGAAGAGATACAAAATGTTAGAGATGGGCCAGAGCTTTGGGACTAGAGATGAATATAGTATAAGCTCACAGCCAAGCCAGAATGTAAACAAACCTGAGGTTCAGCAAGCTCCTTGAAGCATTGTGAACAAAACTCCCTCCCGCAACATGAGCATAACCAACTTTCTCCAAACAGGGCCATCCTGCATCTATCTGTATGGTATGCACACCAAGCATCAACAAAGGCACTCAGCAAATGACGTACCACATACTTCATGCCATGACAGTTCACGCTTTCTATGGAGTACTCCATTTTTATTCATGTGTAGGTGCTGAAGTTTGATTTGTAGTTGTGGCAAAAGATTGGGCACAATCCCAGCCTATGGGTGATAATTATTATTGACATGGCCATTGTGATGATTCCAGAGTTACCATTAGAGCTAGCTGTGTATTCGATGTAACTGACTCAAAATCTGATAATGTAAATATTTCTTCATGGATTGGCGCCAGAATTTCTGCAAAGTGGACAAATACAACATGGCCATGAGTCGAGATTCCTCTCAAGACTAAGCAGTAGTTTAGAAAATAGTAAACACTTTAAGAATGGCCCATACATTTAAATGTGCACATCTCATCGTGGCTTGCTACATGTTAGACATGGTGAAGGAAGATCCGTATCGAGAATGTTTGATTTCAGATTTTGCAACATTTTCCTTGCTTTACTTTTGATGTCTTTACAGAGAGTCTTTTGTACTAAGATGACTTCATTGTGGGGTGAAGAACCTAAATAAACAAGGATGTCAGACTTGGCACCCATGAAGCCTGAGCGTATCACTGGCATGTATCATGATCATGATAAGGCTACATCTCTTACCAGTTGCAATCCTAAACAGAGGTGCAATGACATTCTCTGCAGGTCTTGACTCAGACTCCAACATCAAAATGCTGCCTCTTTGCTCAAAGAAGTAGTAATCTGTGGATGAACTTTGTTCAACTTGACATGGTGAAGTTTTCAAGTTTTTGGCCACAGTCACGGTCACAGATCACGGACTCTGGAGGGCCTTCAACTTCAGTTACTATGTACTATAGTTTGAAGTTGTAGTACTACTACTATAGTTCTGAGGAGTTCAAACATTCTATCGCTCACACAGCTATGTAATGTCTGACAGTGCATATTTAGTTTCTTTGACATTATCCACTACTAGCATTGTCTCGCTTCAGCAACATGCGGTCATGGGTTGCACTGAACTTGAAGAAAGGCCATGTCAGACAGGAGATGGTGCTAGAAACTGACAGTGTACTAATCAAATCGGCACTTGGTTGGCATGCGGAGTTATTTTGTGAATTCATCCACCATAGGATTGGGAATGGAAGTCATTGTCAAAGTCGATCATGAGTGACAGAGCATATGGTAGTGGAAGTTTCTAAGGGGAGGATTGACATAAGCGCGACTTATCCCTAGATCCTATGTCCAGCAGAAGTGAAAACAGACAAATTACATCCTCAGTGCCCTGTGAACACCACCGAGGAAACTGGACACAACTACGAGTGCTAAGGAAAAGTGGCAGGCCATCAAGTTGAGAGCACCATGCAGTCTTTGAGAAGGTCGGGTAAGCCACGATCATGATGATGGCAGGTCAGCAAAGTTGGGAGATGACCTGCGGGTCAGGTGTCACCTGTCATCAGGAAATCCAAACATCTAGCTGAAGTTGCAATGGTCAGTGAGCCATACACCCTTTCACACATGAAAACAAAAACATACTCTCATATGTACTCAGGCCACACCTGTAAATATCATCTTTCATAGAATGACTTCCTGAGATGATCTGAGTCCGTAGCATGAAAGCCTCATCAAACAGTACTGAAGCATACAGATACATGGCCTTGATGGAAAAATTCTCTGAATCTAATCCATTGAGAGTATAGTATTGTTTGTTATCTGAAGGGTTAAGTCCGCATCTGTTTCGAAGGTAGTTTGTCATGGTTTTGGACCAATTTCAAGAGAAAACATGTACACAACCGTCCAGCGTAAAGCCTCACATGTCCCATTGTGCAACTGCAAATCTTCAGCCAATGCTAGTACAAATAAGCCGCAGAGCTGTCATACATCAAAAGTACCACTGCTGTAGGCCAGTGATTGCTCATCAAGGAGAAGATCAAGCAGGGGTGGACACATGAAGGATGGGTGGGGCATCTCCAACAAGGATTCAGGTGGCAGTGGTGGTAGTGATTTGAAGTGTTCCTAGTGTGTTCGTGCAGGTGAAAGTCAATATTAGCACCAGCAAATGTTGAGGCTTCAAAGAGAGTCAAAGTACAAGAGGATAACATAGTAGGCTTGTTCTGTTGACCCACTCAGCTTTCCCAGAGTGGACAGGCTTTCTGAGTCCTCCTTGAATACATGCTGTAGTTTCACCATTGCAAGCATCCATGCGGTGGGATTTCAGGACTGGTATGTTAGTGCCTGGATGATAGATCCATCCTCAGAACACTTCTCAACCTCCAGTATATCAGCAATGCTTGTCATCCACCATGTCATGAGAATGATCTGTTATGCCACCTCCGTGTCGAGTTTGGGCTAACGGATAGATTTATGAGAGCTATTGGAGTCACCATTTGAGGTAGTCATGTTGGCTGCATGGTCTTCATACTCTCTCTCTTTGTCGTGATCTCAGATCATGGTGGAGGGCCATGTACAATAGATATCATATCTTTCTTCTCTAACCCAACTCCAATCCGAAATTACTCTTCACTTTGGAGCTCTTGATGGGGTTTATCCTCGAGGCCAAGACTGTGTGTTTAAATGTCAATGACTTCCATGAAGCTGGATGTCTTCCACCTGGATGTATGAGTCTATGCAATCCAAGTGAAAGGCATGTCCAAACAAAGTGTTTTGTATACACAATAGAGTCATTGTTATGAAGGCCCTCGAACTGAGCTCTGGCAAGCCAATTAAGTTTGTTTATCTTGGCTATGAACCACAACTGATAGATATGATGTACTCCAACAGGACCATTCATCACCTTGGAATGCTGGTCATATTTCATATAGTTTGTGAGGGCCTCAAATAGGCCATGGTCGAATGACGATCTCTCACAAACAAAGATATCACTAGACATTGAGACATTACAGAAGTTGAAGGAACCTTTCACCGAACACGGAGAATTAAAGGCATCAGCAAAGAGGAGTGATGGTGCATTCTCCCATTCAAACTATTTCTTGGATTGAAGAAGTCCGACAATATGGTTGGGTTCTGTGGTCTCAACGGTGTTTTCGCACTCCGTAAAGTGACCATAAATGCGAAAACAACTTCAATGACAGGCTGTCACCATAGACATATTGTTTGACCCTCCCAATCTCCCCTTCTTTTGCATTGGTCAGATGCGATGCAAGCCTCTCTGCTGGACAAACACCTTGTTTTCCAGGGGCATGGCCATGCGGAATCCATTCAACAAGTAAACTTCAATAGATGTCACCAATGGCTGAACGGAAGATCAGCTTTTTTCAAGTCAGCCTGGTAGATAGAAAGGGATGGACTCAATCATAGGCAAGACAATGATTTTGTCAGTGACCTACATTCCATTCTGTCATGATGGCAAGGTCTATGGGCAATTTCACGACATCGTTTCACACTGTCTTGAATGGTTCTCCTTCAATGGCTGCTGCTGCATGAATCTTTCCACTGCAGAGGCTTCCACAAGCCCAACAAAGGTCTTGTGGACATTGAGACTGGACAGCACAATGTTGTCGCAATACAACAACTTCCAGTGGAACACTTTAATCCATGTGTTCCTTCCGGTACTGATCTCTGGGACTGGGGCAAAGGTGTTGGATTATACTTGAAACACAAGGAAAGAGGAAGAGAAACATCTTGACAATATTTGCATATGCTCAAGTCATTAAGCCTTAAAGTCACTATCCCAACTAAAATAGGTTGGAGCCGTTGGTGACACTTTGGTCATTGTCTGAGTTGCGATTCCACCAACCATTGAAGCAACCCCAGCCATTCCCCAAATCTGAATCGGTTTGACACTGAGCAGACATTTCACCATTAAGCAGTTCTGGAGGGACAGGAGGGTATGTGCTGTACTCAATGGGAGATGGCACCCAAGGGCAGGAACGACTGTCTTCAGGTGATGGCATGTCATCATCAGATTCATCAAGAGTCTGGTGTTCATGCATTCAAACGCGGAATGCCCAAGATGCAGAGTGAGCACGATATTTCTCTTTACACTCTATGCAAGGGCCTCTTTCAAACTGATTGAGAGAAAACAGAAGGAATTTCAGGGGACCGCTTTGGGAAATAACTTGAAGATAGGGATTTGCCTCAGGCGAGTTCAGCTGTTCAGCAGGAGTTCAATGCACAAAATCCTATCGATGCTTGTCCACAGGAGGCCGTCGATCCGGAATGGTACTAGGAGGTGGTGATGGAGATGGGAAATCCAAGCCTTCACTGTACCAATGAATGATGTACACAGGAATGACGCCGACATGCAGCAACCATATCCCATCAGCTTTCACAGCTCCATTGAGCCATACGCCAATGCGACCAGATTGCACCTTAGTAATCAATAAGGGGCTCGTTGATTGGCGCCACGTCCAGAACTTCATCATGGTCAACCAAGCCTCCATCTCCCGGAGGCCCCTTTGTAGTCCAACGAAGAGTGGAACTACCTCCTCCCATGTCCAGACCAACTGTTTGGTGAGCATATTCATTTGCTCTGGCGACGGGTAAAAAGGGCAATTAGTTAAAGCATTTTGGAGTTCGTCTGTTGGGGGCGCGCCAATGTGAAATTTATGTGTTGAAGTATATAAAAAATTTGCCCGCTGGGTCAATGCCAAAAGGAACTCAAGGTTCAAAGACCCATGGCCTGCGGCAGATGGTGAGGACACCCTTACCAGCAGGAGAGGAACAAGTTTGGGGTCCACTGAATGCCAGTTACAAATATTAAAAGGAGGACTCATACAAAAGCCCAACCATGGACACTTAGGATAGAAGTGTTGGGGATGTAATGTCCAGTCGTGTGGCCCCAGTCATCCATCGTGATAAAGCGAGCTCCCAGCATACGAAGCCCCCGGTTCCTTCAATGGTACTCCAGGATAATAATCAATACTGTCCACATTTGGGGACCAAAGCTTGTATGTGTTGTCCCATATCTGAACACCGCGCTGGCGCATACCAGTTTCACATGGCACGTAGAATGACAAGCCATCATAAAAATCTGGAACCTCGCTGTACACACGTGCAATGTTGAGATATTGCACTGAAGGCATGAGAAGTGAAGACCACAAGTATAGTCGAGATCTACTAGAAAACATATAAGGAATTCAGAATAAAATCTGGACCATTATCAACATACCGGAAGCCAAGCGAGGCAATGCTAATACAGGAAGGCAACTCTAACCCAAAACACCAGAGTCCGCAACCATGCTGACTCTATTACAAGCATGCAAATGAACAGAGACGGCGCCAAGATTGAACAACAACTGCGATCGAAAAGTTAAGAAACTGTCAGAGGTCGAAGATTAGAGAAAGATGAAGACAGACACTATGTGAAGCAATAGTTTTGGTGGAAGGTGGGGATACAATGTTGAACAACAGAGTCTGCAACCATGCTAACTCGAATCCCAAGGGGATTGGCAGAAGGTGAGGGAGAATATTGACTGAATGAGCCCCTTTAGCTTCTCAAAGGCAAGCACTTCGTATCATCCTTGTATGGAAGGGGCCTAGAAGGAGCTTTAGTCAGACACACTTTGACCACAAAACTACATATAGGTAACATACAAGAGTAGGATAGGCGCAAATTTATGGTTTTCAAACCAACAGAGATGGTAATTGGGCAGATGGTAACAGCTTCCTCAGCACCGATATAAGGTCCATCTTTGAGATAGCCATGCTGCCTCTCTTGCTCAGCCTTCATATACAAACCTGGTGGCAAATCCAACATCGCATCAGCATGAGGAAATGGTTCATTTGCAAAATGTACAAGGACTTACGAGTGAAATGACCAAGATTCTTCTTCACGATAGCCTTGTCATGGTCAGGGATATTGATGAGAGGATTCACATTTTTGCTGTCATGGTCGCTGTGCTTTGAGGGTCCCTTGGCTGTCTCCAGAGCGTGTTGTTCAACAAGTGCCTCTGTGATGCTTCAATCACAGCTTCCACTGCTTCTTCACCAACGACAACCCCAACATTCAGAACCTCGACCTCCTGAGCCTTGACTTTCTCAAGCATTACATTGACCTTTCTCAACACCATACTTTTCTCCATCTGCACAAGCTTCTGCTGTTCCTCCTTACTGACAGCGGATGATCCCTCAATCGACAAAGAATCGAGACAAGTGAGGAGCTTGTCACCTAGAAGGATGCATGCATCAACAGGCTCAGAATCACGTGGGTACCAAGTAGGAAAAGCCTTGAGTCAACCCAAGACCTACTGTGAGTCAATCGCCTTGTCTTCCTGTTCCTGCTGAATGGTAGAACCAGCCTCAAAGCAGGGACCAGAACTCTCCTGGTGGAGATCGAGGCTCACCACACCACATGTTGATGATGAGAGCTTCTTGTCTTCAGGGCTGAAATTCTCTAGATCCTCAATGACTGGGATCTGGTCCACCAGAGAGGGTGAAGTTGGTGGTAAGGAGAATCAGTCTGTGGGGTCTGAGTCTTGAAATACCGTACGACGAAACAGATGACATTGGCTTTGTTCATCACTTGGTGAACTCTTCGAGGATGTATTGGAGGAGGAGCTCTCAAGGGAGGTGCTTGAGCAGGCTGAGGATACTAGAAGGCCCCTGTATATGAGGTAAACTATCGATTTTGATTGTTTTGATCCTTTCCTTATGGTTTCTTTTCTCCTCCTCACTTCAGATTGCAAATATTGCTGCAGTCCATGTTGTGTCGGAAAGGAATGACTTTGAAAGGGTAAGATCATTCGATCATTGCCACATGCCTTGCCTAATCCATGTTGTGTTTCATATTTCAGTCCAGCCCAGTCCAGGGAACTGAGCATATCATGGGTATGAACACGCTGCTCAGGGACAGTGAGAACAAACTGGTAAGGTTGGTCCTTGGCTTCTTGCTGCTGTGAACTTTGTTTTAGTACACATCATCCTCCATCTCCATTCCCAGCCAACAGATGTCAACCACCATAACACTGATCATCACTCTGAGCAGAATGACCTTGACCATCAGAGAGCACCAACCTAAGGCCTTCATTGTCCATCATTACTGCTCTCACCACCTCATTGGCATCCATGCATGTAACCAGACAAATGATCACACCAGCAGCAGCGAGTAACACCAAAGCTGTCGTCCTCACCAAAGCCTGTGGGATTGGATGCTCAGTGTGACTGGAGACCTGGATGCCCAATGAGTCGAGGTGGCAGACCTTCATTCTGAAAAGGTGGTGGTAGCTGTATGTGAAGAATTTGCAGACAGTGACAGTGAACATGACAAGGAAGAAGACGAGCCACCAGTTGGAAAATGGCCATTTATCATCATCTGCATTGGTAGATGTATCACTGGGTGGGTCTGGCAGAGGCGGATCATTGGAGGGCGTGGGGCAATCTGGAGTTGATCCATTTCCCAGCCCATCGCCATTGACCCCGTCCCCGAAATCCAAAGGATCACTGCCATCACTTGAGAATTTGTGAGCCTCCTCATCGTCGCTGTATTGATTGTCCATCTCTGCCAGATAGTTGTCTTCTTTGCTCTCGCCCGATATTGCCTCGTCGCTATCAGAGCTGGAGGACAACACACATACCAAACAGTACCAGTACCTGATGTGTGCAGTGCACTATTTGTGGCAGTAGGTTGGGCAAAGAACCAGATGCAGAAGAAGTGGCTGACAACGATGAAGGCAGCTGACACTGCAGCAACTGCAGCCAACGATGGCATGGGATATGTATTCGTCGGTGGTAGAGCGATGGTAGGGGTGGGCCCTGTAGTGGCGGGGTGGTCAATGATGACAGGACTATTGTCCTTGGAGAAGTATGCCAAGAGCAACCCTGATATAGATCTTGGTCATCCATACTTGTCCAATGAGCTGAACTTCCTCTTCAGTGACTCGTCACAAGTGGTATCATGATGACACCAACCTTGTACATGCATTAATGCACTCCTGTTAAAGTGCCTATGTGTCTGAATATTATGACAGTGCATCTGCTGCATCTGGAAGCTGGAAAGCATCGATATTGCTGTGACAGAACTGGTCATGGGCATCAACAACAAGCTTGGCGAGATGCAGAATTTCATGACACAGATGGAAAGTGTTTCCAAAACATGACTTCTTGCACTCCTTTATAGTCAGAGACCATCAACAACAAGACATGAATATGAAGATAGCCTTACTTTAATGGTTTCAAATTCATGTTGTAATCAAGCTGGAATTAGTTCAAGTTCTATGAGAGCTAGCTTGATGAGTGTTTGAATTCACTAGACGATAATTAGAATATACCTTGCAGTGAACTGATGTTAACAGATTGACCTAGTCTGCAAACTTGCAACCGACTTCGACCCAATCCAACTTCATCATCCAGAAGAACCTGGTATCCCTAAACCTGGTGTGGGACAAGTTCTTTGACATTGCCTTTTCCAACCTCGTCCTCAACTCCATAGCATTTCAAAGGTTGCTGGTATGAAACACAAATGTGAAGAGCTGGTTCGGTGGACAATACTCAAGGTACCAATTCTTCACCAAAGGAATATCCTGAGCTCTCCTCATCCTTTCAGAATGCTGACCATAAGGCTGAGGCGCCCACCCCAGTGCGATGCCATCTGCCATGGATATAGTCTCAAGTTCCTTCTCTTTGAGGAATGGGACTACAGCATCTGGCAACTCAATTTGTCATCATCAGCACCATTGATGCTGTCCTCATGGGATTTCACAGAGGCACATGCCCTCGAAAGGAGATGGGGGTTGGTAAGATAGTCAAAGTAGAAAGCAGGGAGTTCTGGGTCCATCCCGATGTATGCATTTTTCAGGGATTGGTGAGGTGAAATTTGCACTGAACGAGGTAAAATGGGGAAACACCACATTGTACTCGGTTCGAATCTGCAGTCAGTTGCACATATCTACCCATCCTTACACACCTATGGAGACTAATCTCCTATGGATTTTGGGATAAGCTCTGATAAAGATTTCATCGCAACATTCAGACAAATATTAGGCCTTCTGTAATCAGATTCTTGAGTAAGTCTCGCCACTGTTAAACCACTCGAGAGGTAGAACATGTCCATCCACCCTTACATGCCTGCAGAGACTTATCTCCTATGGCTTTTGGGGTAAGCTCTGGTAAAGATTTCTGAAAGGAATTCAAGGTTCAAAGACCCATGGCCTGTGGCAGAGTAGAGGAACAAGTTCGGGGTCCACCGAACACCAGTCACAAATGTTAAAAGGGGGCTACTCCAGGATAATAATACTGTCCACATTTTGGGACCAAAGCTCATACGTGTTGTCCCATATCTGAACACTGTGCCGGTGCATAGCAGTTTCACATGGTACATAGAACGACAAGCCATCATAAACATCTGGAACCTCGCTGTACAGGTTTGTAATGTTGAGACATTGCACTGAAGGCATGAGAGGCAGAGATCACAAGTATAGTCGAGATCTACTAGAAAATATATATAAAATTTGAAATAAAATCTGGAACATCATCAACATACCAGAAGCCAAGTGAAGCAGTGCCAATACAGGAAGGCAACTCTAACCCAAAACACCAGAGTCCGCAACCGTGCTGACTCTATCTTCAATATTACAAGTGTGTAAATGAACAGAGATGGCACTAAGATTAACAACGTCTGCAATCGAAAAGTTAAAAAACTGTCAGAGCTTGAAGCTTAAAGAAAGATGAAGACAAACATCATGTGAGGCAATTCCAAATAATTTTGGCAGAAGGTGGGATACAACGTTGGGCAACAGAGTCTGCAACCATGCTAACTCTGTGCTTGGACCCCAGGGCGATTGGCGGAAAGTGAGGGAGAACATTATGTCAAACAACAGAGTCTGCAACCATGCTAACTCTGTGCTCGAATCCCAGGTGATTGGCAGAAGTGAGGGAGAATATTATGTCAAACAACAGAGTCCGCAACCATGCTAACTCTTTGCTCAAATCAATATCACAGGGCGATGCTAGTTTGAAGGAAGGGTAAAGACATATTTGTGAAGGCCTGTATGAGAGGAATGTTAGTGAGGCAAAAGCAGAATCGGGGAATGTGAAGTGAAGCTTGTATGCACTAGTGCAAATGTACCAGTGACATGATACACCACATGGAGAATTCTCTCCTGCGGTTCTCGGGATAGCGAATGTAGTCTCTGTGTTTAACATGTTGACTGACGAAAACAATGACATTACATCCTTACACACCTGTGGAGACCCATCTCCTACAGTTTTCTGGAATGGAGTTTGAACAACAGCAGTGCAGTCACAGTCACAGTGCTGGATGAATCACTCAACCATTATGTAAGTATGACAGTGAACATTTCACATCAGCCTCTGCCATGTTGCCATCAAATCTTCAAAATGTCATTAAACATTGGTGAGTACTTGCGCATATCCTATGCAGAGCATGCATTTGATACTCAAGTGTGGGAATTCCAATCGCGAACGCCAAGTAGCTGGGATGGACATCTGCCATGCTGAAAATTGTTAGGGCAACACCCACTATCTGCTAGCTAAGACCATGCGGGTTCTCTCTACAAGAAGGGGGTGGGATCCATGCTTGTGATGGGGGAAATGATGGTTTTGATGCATGGGGTTATTAATAGGTGAGTCTGTTGAAATAGGCCTTTCACACCGAAAACATAGGTGGAATACCTAAGAGAACACAACTGGGGTCCCCTAGGCATATATTTAGGGTTTATATACCATGTTACATATATTGTACATTGTTGTTACCGACACACTCGTACATGCACGTACATTTTGATGTGTGCGAAATAAAATTCTCACGCTATCAAAATGTAGCATCATTTGGCATCATGTAGCATAATTCGACATAATAAAATAAAAATGAAAGTTTATTAGGTAATGGGGTGGTTTCCTAACATTACCCCCCTTTTATGCCTCGACTTCCAGGCAAGAAAATATTATGTTTGTCCCCTCTGTGAAATTTTGGTAAGGCTGGAATTTCATCCCCTCAAACACCATTCTTGCAATGCGACACGGAGCATTTGGATTATGTTTAAAGAATTGGGCAATCGCATTATGCGCTCGCTTACAATTCTCTTCGGGTTCCCATGAATTATTTTCATCGGTATAGTTTTTCCACTTTATTAAGAACTCCAATTTGTTCCATCGAAGACGTGAGTCTAGAATTTCTTCAACTATGTATTCTGGAGCACCTTCTACTATTATCGGAGGTTGTGGAGTAGTTTGTTGGCCAGGAATAGTGGGCAGACGGTAAGGGCGTAGGCAGGATATGCTAATCTCGGGATCAATCTTAAATGATCGGGGTAATTTTAGCACTACCACATTAGGCAAGATCACTTCAGAGATCACATATGGGCCAACTTGTTTCTCTGTAAGTTTCTTTGAAGGTCGTGGAATATTCAGGTCCTTGGTACTTAGCCATACCAAGTCACCAACTTTGTACTCTGGAGCACGTGCTCGAGTATGATCCGCGTGTCGCATCATGTCATCACATGCTTTCTTCAATGCCGCCTCTGCTTCCTCTTGTACCTTTTGCATCTTAGATACAAAATCTTCTACCGACTGTACTTTGACTTCCCTTCTGGGTTGGGTTCTACTCCCATGCGAGGATGATATCCATAATTCGTGAAAAAGGGTGACATGCGAGTAGCCGAATGGAATTTGTTATTGTGGGAAAATTCGGCAATTGCCAACCATTCGGGCCAGTCAGTTTGTTGGTAGTTGACAAACATATGTAGGTACTGCTCCAACTCCTGATTCATTCTCTCTGTCTGCCCATCAGTCTGCGGGTGATATGCCATAGATAATTTAGTTTGAATTCCCAATATGTTGTTTAGTTCTCGCATAAATGTGGAAGCAAATTGTGGTCTGCGATCGGAGATAATGGTATCGGGTAACCCATGTAACTGCCATACCTGATTTAGATAGAGGCATGCCAAGCCCAATGATGAGGTTTCTGTAGTAGTAGGAATAATATGGACCTCCTTTGTAAAGTGGTCGCATATACAAATATTGCATTGTACCCTTGAGCCTCGGGTAATCTGGTAATAAAATCCACAGATATATCTTGCCACGGCGCTTTAGGTATAGGGTTCGGCATTAATTTTCCTGCAGGTTTCTCTGGAAATTTCTTCCCCCTCATGCATGTATCACATCCATCCACATACCCCAACACATACTTTGAAATTCCGGGCCACCAATAATTTCTCATTACTAATTCCAATGTCTTCCATCTTCCTGGGTGTCTGGCAATCAGCATATTGTGATGTAACCAGACGATCTCCCTTTGTAAATCCTGATCCTTCGGTACATACACTTTTCCTTGAAACAACACCAACCCTTGTTCCTCAGCCCATTTGTCTCCTTTGATATTACCTTTCTTCTCTCCCTTCAGAGCTTTCATGGCTTCCACTACTTCATCGTCCATTTCCGAACATTGTCTAATTTTAGACAACATTTCCGTTTCCGAGCTATCTATTAATAGATGCCCTTGACGCATAGCGCAAATGCGAAAGTATTTGGGTTTGAGTAAGGTAACATTTTTATTGTCCTCTTCCACCCCCCTTTTATGATCAATATGTCTGGATAATGCATCTGCTTTCCTCATTAAGCTTCCCACTTTGTGGACCAAGTGAAAATTGAAATGTGATAGGAATAGTGCCCAACATGCTTGCCAGCAATTAAGCTTTTTAGCAGACATGAAGTATTGCAGATTTTGATGATCTGTCCAGATGCATACATCCCTCCAAATAATGCCTCCATGCCTCCAATGCTCGTATTATCCCCAACATCTCTTTGTCATGCACATCATAATTCCTCTCCACATCATTCAACCCTTTTGACAAGTATGCACAAGGATGCCATTTGTCATCTTCGCACAGCATTGATAATACTGCTCCAGTAGCAAAATCAGATGCATCGGATTTCACTCGCAAAGGGTGTGTGAAATCTACTGGGGCTAATATTGGTCCCTCCACAAACTTCCTCTTCAACTCCTCAAATGCTGTCTGCTGCTGCTCTCCCCACCTCCATACTACTCCCTTTCACGTAAGGTTATGTAAGGGTGTGGCAATTTGAGAAAAATTGTGCACAAAGCGATGATAATAATTTGTGAGTCCCAAGAAGGCTTGAACCTCCTTGACAAGGGTGGGCGCAGGCCAATCTGTGATTGCCTGTACCTTGATCGGATCCATTTTGATCCCATCAGGGCTGATCAATAATCCTAGGAACTCAATCTTGCTTGCCCCAAACACACACTTCTCTGGTTTCAAAAATAGATCATTCTCTGCCAACCTCCGTAGCACCTCCTGCACTATCGCCTCATGATTCTCTTCATCCTCCATGAATATCAGAATGTCGTCAATAAATATTATTACCATGCCTTGTCTATTACATCCTTGAAAATGTCATTCATCATATTTTGAAAGGTCAGGGACTATTAGTCATCCCAAAAAACATGACAAGCAGCTCGAAGGATCCTTGATGCATGGCAAATGCAGCCTTCCACTCATCTCCTTTCTTTATTTGTACATTGTTGTATCCCCATCGTAAATCCAATTTTGTAAAGACCTTGGCTTTCCCCACCTTATCAATTATTTCTGAGATCAATGGCAGGGGGTATGCGTTCTTCACTGTCCACTCATTCAGATACCTATAATTGGTACACATCCTCTTCCTTTGGTCTTTTTTGGGCACGAAGAATATTGGTGATGTCTGCAGTGATTTCGAAGGTCATATGTATCCTTTGTGCAATTGCTCCTTCAGGAATGCATCCACTTCTTCTTGTTCCATCGGAGATAATGGATATACCTTTGACTTCTTCAGCACAAACCCTGGCTTCATCTCAATCGCATGATCCCATGGCTTCCACACCGGCATTTGCTCAGACTCCTTCTTTTGGAACACTGACAAATGTTCATGATACACTTTTGGCACCCATTCCTCCACTGGCTTCTCCACCTTCACAATATTCTTGTCCCACAACTGTCCTCCACGAACTGCTCTAAAGGTTTGCTTCTGCTCTTCTTTCTCAATCATGTTCCCCATTTGGCATTTCCTCATCCTCCACTTCCTCCATTGTAACAGAATACTTTCTTGAACGTTCTTTCTCTTTCTCTTTCCTTTTTTCCTTCTTCATCTTCCTCCCATGCACATTACATTCCTTAGGACAATGAGTCATTTGTACTTTCCCAGTTTTCTGATCAATTTCGGGATTATGCTTCTGTAACCATGGACATCCTATTATTAGATTGGTTTTCCCAAGATCACACACTTCGAATATGGCTCACTCCTGATGCTCCTGTTACTTTAGTACCATAGTCACCTCCTCCTTGATAGTTCCTCCACGATTGACTGTTCCGTCAATATTGTACACCATTATAGGTTGCACCAGCTTGCGTGTGTTAATACCATTTCCGGTAATTAAGGATTGATTAATAAATAATCCTGTAGCACCACTGTCAAGCAATGCTTCCACATCAATAGCTGCATGCGTGTCCACTGTCTTCAGTCCCACAGTCAAGGTGATTTTGGGTTCTATTCGCGCAGAGCGAATAAAGAATTTAGGGGTTTTTGGAAATGACATGTGACAATTTTCTTTGTCATGTGATTCGCAACAGTTGTACTCCTCCTCAATTTCCTTTTCTGATTTACTCTGGGTTTCCTCAGATACTAATACATTGTAATGATTCTGGGTCACCAATAGGGAAACCTTCACTGGGACTCTTCCACAAAATTCTTCTGCCTGCCTTCCTCCAGCTTCACTTCCTTATTGTAGCTTCCCTAATCTTTCTTTTCTGCCTACAATTCCTAGAAATGTGTCCTAACTGCCCACAGTTAAAACATTTAAGTGGGGCTCGTCTTCCTGCTTGATCAACCTCCATTGCCTCTGCTGGTGCTGCTGACTCCGTAACTATAGGTGTCACTGCCATGGCCAGTGGCTGTGCCCTCGGAGCTTGCATCTGAGGCCCCTTTCCTTTCTTGGACTTTCCTCCTGATGACTTTCCAAATTTACTACTTCCGTACATCAACTTTGACTCCACCTGTTCCTGCCGATATTGCCGGTCAAGGCGCATTGCCCAATTATACCACTCGTCCAACTTCTCTGGCATAGAAGGTAGTCGGTAGATAGACTTGAATAAAGAGGGATTTAATCCTGCTTTCAAAAACTCTACCAACGCAGCTTCTCCCATGTCTGTTTGCGAAGCTTCTGCTTTGAACTGCAAAATAAATTCATCCACCATTAAGGAACCTTGGTGCATGGTCTTTAATTTAGCATTGGCTGTCGCCTTTGGATTAGGGTCTCCAAACTGTGCCTCCAATCTCTCCAGAAATTCCTTGAAGGTTGCAAATGGTTTAGTTCCTGCAGCAATTTGATTAATAGCCTCATTTCTCCAGAACTGTGCTTTCCCCTCCTGAATGTATGAGAGAGCAAACATAATCCTAGACTCGGCTGTACGAAACTCTGGCTTCCTCCCATGGATGTACAATACTATAGAGCTGATGAAGGATTTTGTATTCTCCATGGTACCATCAAAGATTTGCGGGGGCGCATACTTAGGTAAGTGCACTTTTCCATTTCTGGATTTCTCCACCATCTCATCCTCCTGTGATATCCACTCCACCATCTCCTCCATCTCATCATATCTTTCTCCTATCATCTCTGGCTGTACTTCCGCTTGTCTGGGCTGTGATGCTGCCAATACTGACACTAATTGTGACATTTGTGCTGTGAGCGCATCAATTTTTGCCTCTAGTGCTGGTATGGGAACAGGATTAGGACCGGGATTAGAAGTTGAAGGTTCGGACATAATTGTAGAATCTGTGATGAATCACTTCTTCGACAAATTCAAAATTTTTTTTTTTTCTTTTTCTTCGAGACCTCTCCAAACGTCTATGGGTCACGTGATAAGGTTCGTCAAGGTTCGTCAATGGTTCATTGTTCGTCGGGCGCCTATTTTGACACTTCGGATCGGATCAATAACCCTTCCAACAGTGCCTGATCTCGGAGATAACACTGAATTTGGCTTGTAACTAAAATAGTCATCTGAATAGAGTGATGTAAATCATAACTAAACCAGATCCGATCGGTTGTCTGGTTGCAGCTGTCCTAATGACGAGCGCTGCCTCTTGATCACTGGCAGTTGCAATGTAAGGCGAGGCCTGGTGTCAGCTTACGAAAGAAAAGGTAGATTATGTATATACAAGTACTTCCGGCTCATGCCGAAAGGATGAGTAATCGGATGTGGTGCAGTGAAACAATGATGTATGCACAAGTAAGAGAAGGTGCACTGATATGGGAAGTTGTGTTCTTCTGTTAGGGTGACACCCACTATCTACTAGCTAAGACTGTGCAGGTTCTCTCTACAGGAAGGGGGTGGGATCTGCGCTCATGATGGGGGAAATGATGGTTTTGATGTGTGGAGTTATTAATAGGTGAGTTTGTTGAAATAGGCCTTTCACACCGAAAACATAGGTGGAATACCTAAGAGAACACAACTGGGGTCCCCTAGGCATATATTTAGGGTTTATATACTATGTTACATATATTGTACATTGTTGTTACCGATGCACTCATACATGCATGTACATTTTGATGTGTGCAAAATAAAATTCTCACATTATCAAAATGTAGCGTCATTTGGCATCATGTAGCGTAATTCGACATAATAAAATAAAAATGAAAGTTTATTAGGTAATGGGGTGGTTTCCTAACAAAAATTAGTTGCTGATGTGTTTTGCTTGCAGGCTTGGGTACTGGTTTACTGGGCAGTATGGTATGCCAGTTATACTCAAAATGTTCATAGATTTCAGAAGGAAGAGCTTTACTTCAAGGGACTGTCAGCACAGGGGTGTGCAGAGGCACTTGCTAGTAAGTTGGGTCAGAAGGATTTAAAACCGGAGCTGAGAGCAGACTCGAGATGGTAAATTTTATTGATCACATCGATCACACTCCAAATAACTAGGCATTTGACCCACTTTCTTGATTTACCACCGAGATCTGTCAAGACAATTTGTGAACAATCTATAAAATCTATCTTCCTCGATTTCTCTCGATCTTATTCAAGTTTGTGCAGGGCTACCAGTGGTAAACAGGTGTAGTACCAAGTACACATTTTCACAAAATTGGCTACATGAACGTCAGCAAATGCTGCAGATCAGTTCGAGTTCAGTGCTTACTAGTACATACAATTGGAACTCATGTATTTGCCATAAGGTATCCATTTAACACTGATGAAAACTTGACACCTTCTTCGACATAATTGCAAAGCAGGTGGTACACTGCTCAAAAAAGGCTTTGAAGACCTGGGCTGAAAGTCCTGACAAAGCATCCAGGTGGTCAAGGGCTTCCATAGAATCACAGATCGTGACCATCCTGTCATTTTCAGAACATACATGTGATGCAACACAGATGCATGTCATTAGACTATTGCAGTCAAGGCACTGGAAAAACATGTGCTGGAACTCACTGCAAGACAGTCCTGCATCCTGTATGGCATCCAGGCGATATAACTTCGAGTAGTACGATTCATGAGGATCGGTGGGTGCATGAAACTTTGAAAAGTTAATTTCTATTTGAATTCATAAGTGGATTGCACACAAAGAACAGCCGAAGCATACCCTCAACACTAATGGGCTTGAATAGGTTACTCCGAGCCGAGTACCTTGTTGATACAGCAGCATTTGAATCATGCTGGGCTGCCTCCGATTCTGTAATGAAATGAAAATAAAAAATTGTTTGCATCAGGGCCTGAGTTTGATGCACCTGCAAAACCTCCTATTACTCCAGATTCAGGATTGTCCAAGAAAGTTGGAATGAGGGTGGGCACAATCCTATCTAAATAAATGATGATGGCATACAGGATCTGTGTTGGATGGTTCTGTAAAGCTTCTGCCAGCAGAGGTCCTGCAGTGACTAAATCAACTAGATGCAGGGTGGATTCACAATGGGTTGTATGATTGGTCCCAGCCCAAGCTGGAGGTGTATGGAGGTTATCCATGCGACCTTGAACTTCAAAAGAAGGTGTCATCGGAGGACGACTGTGAAAGAATTTGTGAGGCCACCAGGGCAGCTCAGTACATAGACCTAATATTCCTGCTGGCAAGCTATATAAGTACTCAAAAAGGACCAGGTACAGTCTTACCGTGACAGTCCAGCGACCGACCACATGACAGGCTAAACTGGTGACTCGGAACCATAGCAAACAGTCATGGTTGGCACCAGGCTAACTGCAGTGCAATGAGTATGTTGTTGAGGCAACAAATTGAATGGAAATAAGTTTCTGAGGTCGCTTCAAAGGCTTGACAGAGGATTGTCAAGGTGACTGAATGGAAAGATAAAGATTGGCAGGATCACATTCACCATTCACCCTGAAGTGACCGCCACTAGATGTTGTGCACCATGTGATTTTCGAAATATGAGTCAGTAACCCAATCAAACTTATTTGTTAGGTCGTCCTGGTGAATTTTGACAGACTCATTCGAATGAGTTTTTGAAAAAAATAATTTTGTTCAAGACATGGCACCAGAGACTCTGGACTCAGATGGAATGCATCACATAATTCTATGTCAGTCTTAGCATAACAGCAACTCGGAGTACACTACTCTTTCTATACCACTAGAATAACACTAAAAGTAAACAGGCAGTAGGCTATTATTACAAATGGTGCAATGGACTCTGTGAATCAGTTGACAAGTCCAAGAAGCGTTACATGAGCATCAAGGTACGATAGCTGAAACAATTTGAACACACCATTTACACTTCAACATTCATATTTCTCAATGCATTGCAAAATGTATTCAGCACTTTGTTAATAATAGTGAGCTTGATGGCCGTTGCATGGACTAAAAGCTCATAATCCTTGAGACCACTTTGATATGCCGATAATTCCGCCTCTAGAGCGATCTTGTCCTTTCTCATGAATTAGATGACAAGTGTGAGCTGTGTGATTCTCATTTGAGAAGTCCTTATACATCCTCTAGCTTCAAAAAAAAAAACACATCTATAACATGAGGGTTACATACAATGGCAGATGTGGTAGCCTGGTTGGGTAACCATCCCATTAGTACATAAACTTTGACATGGAAGTCATATTGCAAGAAGTTATATGCACTGCAAGTGCATATGGAGGCAGGAGGGTCGGTGAGTCAGGCATATTATAGGGAACTGACTTGCAGGACATGGTGGACATAGTGGATTGAGGGTGTCTTAACCAAACAGGAAATGAACCTCTGTATACAAGTCACAGCCATCGTTGCAGCGGTCACCATGGCCATCGAGCACTCATTGAGCACTCTGCACTCTCTCCCTCTCCTTCACAAGAAGGGCCTTACTAAGCTCATGAGTGATATACCATTTGAACAGCATAGCAGCCTCTTATGTCATCCCGACATCTGACTGGAAAACCTGGGTCTCACGGGCCTCGACAGTTGCGAGGTAGGTGATGTGAAGCTTGCATAAGTTTTCCTCATACTGGTGAAAGCTTAACGATGGATAAAGCCTGTGAAGATCACTAAGGGTCTTCGTGATGTCAAATGGATCTTTCACGCAATCCTCTAAGTTGTGGCTTGGATCAGCTTCGAAGTACATCGCATTTTGATGAGTAAGGCAAGCATGGTTGATGATATTTTGTGCATTGGTGGAATGCATGTTATGGTTTGCAACTAAGGAAAGACCAGCAGATGAGCCATCACTATTAGGTGAACATGCTTCCTTGTTACCTTGCAGTATGACAGAACTCTTTGGTCTACAGGACAACAACTTAGAAAGAGCGCTAATGAGGTGGAAAGTGAGCTGGACTTCAACATAAGTCACAGTGGCTTATATAGTGCGATATTGCGAGGATAGGGTAATGAGTAACCAAATCTTTGTTGCTAGGAAGCAAGGTTGTAGACCGTAGTAAACATCAGTAGAACTTATGTAACATGAACTGCAGTCAAGAGTGACTCCCATGCATGTGGGCTGACTGTCCCACAGTTCGATCACAAACTTGAACTTGAATGGAACAACTTTAAATTTAGAGGGCAGGCGTTGCCACGTCATCTTCCTAATAAAGAGGTGTCTTCAGCTATGCTATACATAGCTAATGATATCCAGTAAGAGGCCAAGAGATATAATACGACATGGTGGATAATCTGAGTCAAAGCAACAGGTAGTAACATAGTAGTAAGTAGAGATGAGTCCAGCAACAGTACTTGTAGCAAACAGTAAAGTAAGCTAACTACAATGAGAGAACAAAAGGAAAGCTCTCGACAAGAGCAATAGCACTGCAGTAATATGAAAGGAATTACAAGTGATAAGAGAAATGTACAGTGGAGTCAGCATAGTGGCACATAACTGTGCATAAGATTCAGAAATATACATAAAGCGAGGGCATGCGGGGTTCTGAGCTCGGGTGAGTTGCACTTGATATTCCAACATAGCCTTCACACAAGCTGGACCCAGCCTCTTTTTGGCAATGCTCAGTCTCCCCCTTTAGCTTCGAATTCCTCCCACCTATATGCAAATCCAACCATGAGCAGAAGGTCACATGTAAGGAATGCAAATGAACATACTGCTGCTGCGCTTCTTCGGTCAGGAATGCCTGAATGACATTGGCTATGGTTTGAGGACCCTTCAAGAGCTTTGCATGAGGAGCCTTCATCTGGTGAATGAGCATCCAGATGTTGTTGAGAATGCCTTGTAGGTTGCCAATGACTGATTGACCCTGGACACCACCTTTCCACTCAAATGGGATGGTAGTCATCTTAGGAACTGATGTTCAGTATTTACACAACTAGATTGAAAGCCAAAATCTCACAAAAACAAGGACCCAGCAGTAGCCAACGAGGCTACCTCTCTGAGCCCTGTTGATCCCGAGTATATGGATTGATAGATGCCACTCTGGTACATTTTGAAGATCACCTTTGCAATGCCTTCAGCTCTGTAAAATGACCGAACATACCCATAGCATGCAGGATTTGCCAGAAAAGAGGCCAATACTTGCTAAAGAAGGAAGAGCTTAAGGCTAGTGCTCAAAAGGACAATAGAAAAAAGCAACCGACCTCTTTCTTAGCCTCATCTATGCAGTCCCTCTGGATACTCATGGCCGCTGCTCACCCCAATTGTCGGAACATCTTTCCTTCCCCATTGGAACCTTTGGACCCCGGCCTGCATTGCTGCCCTGTATGATTGAGATCCAGTGTCGAGCATTGGGCTGACACCACCAAGGTTCTGGAAAATTTCCAACATTTGCAACCAAATTACATCTCGAATGGCCTTCAGGGTTGAGACCTGCGCCTCCTCAATGATCTTCAAGAGGCTGCATTGTTCTGCCAGGCCTAGAACTCCATCAGCTCCCAAAACGACTGGCAGAGAGTAGGGAGGCCGCTTACTGATGTTGATTAGCCTTCATTCAGGTTCTGGGAGGCTCTCTTGATGACAGTCTGTAACCCTCATGAGGGCCCCTTCTGCATAGTGCTCGCTTTTGTTTGTTCCGTCCATTCCGACCCCATTCCAGGTTGGAGGACCGAAAAGGATGTCCATGTTTGATACAGTAAATGTGTCCTGGAGAAGACCTGACCAGAATCAGATTTTATCAGCCTTCAACTTCGCAAGCACACCCTCTACCCTCTCATTTAAGGTTTTTTTAGTAATCGAGCTGGTCAAGCTGATGGATGAGGGCGATCAGGGAACAAGGGCAGGTGATATTTGTAGTTGAAGGGGGTCCAAGGCTGGTTCGTGCTGCAGGAGTCCACCATTAGGTTGTCCAAAGCCTGATCTGCTGCAATCAGGGAGCTTACCAGGCCAAAGGGCAGAATGCCATCTGCTACCTCAGCTTCTTCAGGGTACAACTGGCTGTCAGCATCCTGCAGCTGGATAAAGCAAGCATTTTCTGCTGCCTGGCAAATAACAGGCTGATAAGCCACATCAGCTGGGATTTGCTGGGGGGATCTATGCATTGCTTCAGCAGGAGAGCTAACAGAGAGACTCAGAGCTAAGACAATGGAATAATTCAAATTGAATAATCGTGAGAGAACATTGGGAATATCCCATGGGCACAGATAGACAGGCTAAGCGCCCAGGGTTCTGCTTGCCTGTTGATGCTCGCTTCTGAGTTGTTGTTACAGCAATGGCTGGCAGGCAGTTGGGAGGTAGTTGGCAGACACTCATCGTTGCCATGACCTAGGTTGACCAGATAAACCAAAGCTAGCAAATAGTGAAGTGGAATGAATTACAGATTCATATTAAGTACACACTGCTATGATATCATGTAATGTCACATTGAAAGGCTGTAAGCCGAGTATGAATGCTGCAGAAGTCCAACACTCACCAGGGCAAACTCTAATCCCCATTCCCTGAATCAAAGCTTACAGCAGGCATAACCAACCTAAGTGGCTCAACAGCATGGGGTGAAGGAGTGTAAAGGTTGTAAGGGCATGGTGAACCCATAGTGAGCTCAGGTAATCATTCAGAAGTTGGCAGCAGAGCTCCTTCCGAGGAAGCGATGGAGCCTCACAGCTGCTTTGCTGCATGGGCTAGATACTGAACATTCCATCCGGCCTCTTCTAGATCATGCTGCATCTTGTCCAGCTGCACCTGGGAGGTGTGGAGCTCCACATGACTGTCGTGGATGAGGCGGTTAACGTTATCCACCATGTGCTCCATGTTGCCCACAAAAGCAGGTGTGATTGATGAGGGTTCAGAAGATACAGATTTCATACCCTATAAACAATGTTAGTGTCTTCAGCCAGATATAAAAGGCAAATAACTCACATCTGTCGCTCCTAACACCTCAGATAGAGCATTATCAGAACAGATAGACTGTGAGGAATCCAATGAGGGTCAAGGCAGTTGCGAGAAAGAACACTCCTGTGGTGGAGTTTCCTATGTCAGAAAATTCACTGACAGCATTTCACTGCATGAGAAGCTTGACTGACTGCCAAAGAGCTGCCATGCTGCTTCATAAGTGCTTCTGGCTGGCCAGAATTTACAAGGGAAGTTTGAAATGGATTATTGTGTCCTGCGGTGCCACTAGCGCTTTGCAGATTTGGAGAATGGTTGGTATCAATGAAAAACTGTTTCAGCTCATGGAGACCGCTCTTGACCTTTGCTGTTATGGACTTTAGTATGTCCATTGCTACCAGCAGCATTGAGTTCAGAAAGTTACGCATGTCTTGAGTTGTTAGACTTACCTCATTGTGGACTGCTGCTTGATGTGGGATGATGCAAGTTGAAAGTCACATAGTGCCGACTCGGATCAAACCTGGATCAAACAGTCATGTGGCATCAGGAAATCAAAAATATTCTTGTAACTTTTTATGTGAAAGACAAGTTTATGAATGTGCCTCCGGCACTTGGCTTGTGTTGCTTGCCTTGGTAAAGGGACTAGAGGGTGCCCTACATGTTTCTCCTATTTTTTACATTTGTCCTATATTTTTCCTCACCTCTTTTGGGTTCAGAAGCCAGCAAAAACCAAAATGCAGGATTACTGATGCTTATTGTGTTGAAGTTGCAGTCTTTGAAAATGTGGGAAAAAACTTTTACTGTGCCTCACAACTGGTTTCAAGGAGTCTGAGGAAAGCTCTGATATTTATCTAGCTTTATCAGCATAGTACTAACTTGAAGTGTCAAGAGTTTCAAAACTGTCTTGGAATCTACAACGAGGGCAACAGTTCTCCTTCAGAATTGGAATATACATTGACTGACATATATTATATTTATCTACATATAGCCTAACTTGAAACTAAAGGGAAGATGGCATGATGATGCTGGTACAACTATGGGCCAAGCTCTGGACAAGCCCATTCTGTTGAATGCCTGCAAGAACAGGGGTACATCGCCTTATCATTTTTTGTTCATTTTTTGTTAGTATACGATTTCCAATCAACAACATCCTGGGCCCAATATGAAAGACCAGGTTCACCATCCTCATGGACCCTTCCTTGCCTAAATGTAGGAATGATATGGCATCCTCGAAGGACATCACTAGGATCAAGAAATCCGAAAGCATTTTCATCATTCACTGGGAGGAATGAAACATTTGCATGGACCAAGTTGCATTACCACTTTCTAGCTTATACCACTGAACCCATAACGCCTCCAGCCGGCGAGGATGGTAGTCTGTATTTCCCACACCAATATACATGACATTGGCATGAAAGATGCCGAGTACATGAGCATAGCAGAATGGGTGGCTGTCACTGGGTGCACTACCACCTGGCGTGTATGTTGGGTTGAGTGTCATTATGTTGCAATGCCTGCTTGTCCCTATGTGGATGACGTCCTCATTGCAATGGATGTCATACCAAGTATAGTTGATCCGCATAATGTTGTGTTTGTACACACATTCATGCTTGAGTGTAACTGCTTGCCATGCCAGAAGATTCGACTTCTCACCCTGGGTAGCTTTGGTGTTAGAAGCTTCCAGTTGTTCAGTGAGCAGAAACCTAATCCATGGGAGAAGATGTTTCTTCAATTTTGGAATGAAATTCTATCAAAATCATCAACAAAAATTTGACAGAACAACAGGACTCTGCATGACCTTAACAGCTGGGTCACCCTGATGTTTCTGCACAAAGAGTCCAACATGTTCCAAGAGATTTTCTGATTGGCCTATGGAATGGTGCACGTCTGGATTGATTGCGACCTTGTCATTGTTGACAGTTGTTTTCCCACTGCTCTGTTCACATATACGTCGAATTCAAGCCTGCCTACACTCAGTCTTAGCCATTTGCTGCACATATTTCCAGTGGTCTGTTCAGGCATAGCATGCCTTTGCTGTACGGTGTTCCAACTCACCCTAAAGGGAAGTGCATGTTAATACAGAAGATATTCCAAATACCTTCATACATACCAGTTCCGTATTATAGGAGTCACAGGTTCCATACATTTGTATCGTGTCTGCATAATCCCCAAGTGCATGGAGCTTATAGGTATGCATATTATACTGTTTCCTACGATGACCTGCTGTTGTTCATGGCACATCCAATCTGGAATTAGCATTGTGACTGGGTTGAACCTCTGGGGTAGACTTCTTAATTTCATGTTGCTTCTATACTTGTTCTTCACGAGGGAGCTCAGATGTAGCATACTGTGTACATGCATCAGAAAATAAGTGGAGTTGGCTCCCTAGATCCATAGTAACTTCTTCGAGAATAGACAGTGTGAAATCCATATGCATTCGAAGCTTGGCAAGTCCATGCCAGTGGGCACAGAGAAAGAGAAGCTCTTGAATGATTTGATCATGTGGTTCAGGAAACAAACCTTCGAAAACAGGAATGGCACACTGAAACTTCCATTGTTGACAGCATGTGATAGAGAAAAAAATATCAGTCACCTGCAAGAGGTTTTCAAAATCACAAGCAGCCATCTTCTTCATTTCAGAAGAATTTTTGGAAAACTTTCGAATGTTATCTCTTCCAAATGTTGGAACTTGGTGATATCTCAAAGAAATAGTTAGCTAATGTCATCGACAAATCAGTGGTCCAGCTTACCTCGAATCCAACTCAATCACCAGTGCTGGGTCAACTGCATGCAGGATGCGAATCAAGTGGATAAAAATGTTTTTCCATACCCCAAGCTCAAATTCATGCATTAGATCAACCACCAGCATCAAATTGCACTCAAAACCAAAACAAGCCAAACGCACTGAAAAGGCATTCTGAGATGAAGATGATCAGTTAGTTGTAGAGTGCTTGAATAACAGTGACTTTCCAAAGAAGGGACAAGTGACTCTTTCTTCAAAACATCCTCAACATAAGTACTATTCACCGCATAATTGTTCTTGTAAATGAGAGATCATGTGGCTTGGATGTTGGACTTAGTATTAGAATCCTTGTGAATCATCATCACTTGATGCCTAAGATCAGCCTCCATGCCAAGTTCTGGAAACTGGGACTTGGGAACAAGGCAACATGGACAAGCACATTTGCCATTCTGGCGAATGGATGCCAGACAAACTCTAAATTCTATTATCAGAAAATGGCTGATGAGGAAAAGTAGAATGAAAACAGACTTCTCTGGATAGTCAGCAGAGTATGTGAATACTCTGGGATAGAATTGTCGGATGACTCCATCGGAGCATGCAAACAATGCACCATTCTCATAAGCTTCAAGAAATTCATCATCCAGAAGGATCTCCCACTGTGCATGAAAAAGCTCTTGATGACAGTGCTTCATCAAATGCTCATTAGGTCCCTTGCCACCAGTGTAATTGACCACAAATTCTCTGAAGGAATCTGGGAGCTAAAGCATGATTGATGAGAAAATCAAGAGCAACAGAGACGACAGAGTAATCATACCACTTCAAAGTAAGCAATATGATTGGCCAGGTTGCATGAAGGCTTCATTTGCTGGTATTTGGACTCTTTCCAAAATACATATAACAAGGCCAAAGTTTTGTTTTGCCAAATGATGTTAGTACAGTCTCATCAGACCAAAACATGAGTGCAATTATCACTCTCGGAGCAATACAACCAGGGTTGGGTGGTGAATCCAACAGTGCTTTATGTGCTTTCAGGAATGCGGCTGAGGAATATAACTCTCCATGAATGCAGATATCTGGTTCATCTTTGTGGTCACTACATTTCCACAGGAGCTCATATGGCTGGAAATGAAGTTCTCGAGCCCCCTTGAAAGTTGTTCCTGAATAACTGCCATTATCGACCAGTGGTACAATTCTCCAGCTAGGTACCACTGCGGACCAGAGATTTTCATGCAAGAATGGAAGGGTACACATATTGAAATAGCGGTATGGGTCCACCCTGTATCCTCCCCCAACCACTGATCATCCTCAAGATAGCTGTCCCCTGAGCACAGAGTTAGCACAGCTGTGGACTCTGTTGTTTGACAACCTTACCTTCCTTCAAGATTGCCCTGGGATTTGAGCACAGAGTTAGCACGGTTGTAGACTCTGTTGTTCGACATTCCTTCAAATTGATTGGAATTGCTGCACATAAAGCCTGTCTTGATCTTCCTTCAAGCTTCAAGCCTTGACAGTTCCAAGTTCCCAGCGTTTTGGTGCAGATGTTGTTCATGCTTTCAACATCGAAGATAGAGTTAGCATGGTTGCGGACTCTGGTGTTTTGTGTTGGCATTGCTTCACTCAGTTTCTGGTATGCCAATAATATTCCAGATATTGTTCCGAACTCCTTACATGTTTTCCAGTAAATTTTGACTAGACTTGTGGTTTTCTCATGTCTTCGGAGCAATATCTCAATATTCCACCTGTATACAGCGAGGCTCCAGATGTTTATGATGGGTTGTGATTCTATGTGCCATGTGAAACTGCTGTACACCAGGGTTGTGTACAAATTATCCACCCTCACCTTCCTTCAAGATTGCCCTGGGATTCAAGCACAGAGTTAGCATGGTTGTGGACTTGTGTTGATGTTGTATCCTTACCTTCCTTCAAATTGTTTTGCTTCACATATGAGTCTATCTTCATCTTCCTTCAAGCTTCAAGCCTCTTGGTGTTTCGGTGCAGACATCGTTCAATCTTAGCACTTTCTCAGTATGATTCTCCTTATTTTGTTGTCACTTACTGACATGGAATCTAGATAAATGGCATTTGGTGGTGTTCAAGATCGATTGACATTTGAAATGTGTCTTCTATGAACCAACTCTTGGCCACCTTATCAAAGGTTCTTGCCACACCAGCACTCACGCTGACCATTGCAGACTTCTATTGACCCATGCTGTATGATCTTTGTGCTCGTTGGCTAGAAGACTAACAAAATACCAAAGAGAGCCCCATGAGACAACTGGAATTCCTTTGGAGATATTACTTTGCCCACACCTACTCCTGTTATTGACTAGTTCATTGGGGGGTGCTCCTTGCACATCATTCAACCTGACCTAAGTACAAGACGACAAGGACGAGGACGAGGAAGAGGATTATGATGGGGGATGGGGATGGAGATGGAGATGGAGATGGAGATGAAGATGGAGATGGAGATGGAGATGGAGACGTCGAGGAGAATGACGGCGATGAGAGAGGGTGGGGATGAACAAAGCACCTGCCCCCAGATTTGCGAGCCCCTGCACACAAGGTGGGTTGCCAGTGCAGGTGCTGTCATTTCAAGAAGTTTTTGAAGCTCTATCAGAATCATCCAACTCAGTCAGCATGAGATATCGGTCACCTTTATGTTTAGTCATTGCGAGCTGTTTCTGAGCCATTGTCATGCCAGTGGTGGCCATCCTGAGCCACCAGGCTCAGAATTAGTTTCTAAATGGTTGCAATGCTGTTACACACTGAATTGCAATTGGCAACAGTTGATTCAAGTTTGGCAATGACCTACGTACCTTCACTATCTTTCTGATGACAGGCTCCATGACACTTGAGTCGGAGAGTCAAAACACGACTCCAAAAGGGCCGTGTTTAACGATATTTCAGGCTCCCCAGGTTACTGATTCTCCTCACCTTCCTTCTCCACTTCCTTTCATTACTTCTGCTTTCTATCATTGTGCTGGGCCACTCGATGTCTAATGAAGATGATCTTATATTAGGGCATCATTCTCGGGAAAATGCCCTTCACCTTGGGCCAAGGAAGAAACCATGAGCTTGCATACAATTGCATATATATATGATCAATACCCTAACTTGAAGCATTGTAGTATGCTGACAGATCCACTGGTTCATCATGGCCACTTTGGTCGAACCATACATGTGTTGTGCTGCATCCATACCCTCCTCACGAATGGCATTCTGCATGAAGTCGAACTGGCAGATAGACCGGATGAATCATTTACTGCTGAGTGATTAACCATATGTTATGTTCACTCATGTTTGGTGCTAACAACCTCTCCAGGGAAAGAAGAGAGTATCGGGTATATCGATTGCTTCTCCAGATGGTACCAGGACTTGAAGAGCACCTCCTCAGTGGGTCTGAAGAAGAGATCCTTCATGTTGCTGATCTAGTTCGTCATCTCTCATCCATTACACTTACATCAGCAGTTCACTGTTAGTACCCATAGGTCCAAAAGGGTTCCTTGAATGCATGGGCTGATGGGGGGTGATTATTGACTGGATCACACCGAAAGGAGGATCCTTACAACCACCACTTGCCCGTAATGTCAAAGCTGATCGGGGGTTTCACCATGAGTGGACAGGTGCCTTGATATGCCCAACTAACCTGAACTGGTCAGATACTGAGTAAGTCCAGCAATCCTAGATACCATGTCGGTGCTTTGATTTATGTTAGGATCAAGGAAAAACTCAGGTCTGGAGAAATTACAGCCACTGGCGATGAATGGCCCTTGATCCTATACCATGGTTTCTCTTATAATCCTGAAGATCCTTGGAATGGCTTGTTTCGCAGTTCTCTCCTTGTCACTGTGAGTATGTCATGTTACAAGTCTGATAACAATTCAAACAACTTTTAGGCATATAAGCACATATTTACTTCACCTAGCTCTGTTGACAAGGAGGTGGTCTGGAAATGCAAGAATCCACAGCATGACTAGCATTACCCTTGCCCCTATCGCTTATATTGCAATGCAGGTGAATGCTTCACTGACTCTCCTCTCACACTAAATGAAAAACAACAAGCAGGTTCAATTTGCCCTTTCTTCATCACCCATTTTCTCCTGTTCCGATTTTGCGACCGATTCTGAACAATTTTACAACTCTGTCCTTGATCTTTTCAAGAATGTAGATGAGCAGGAGGAAGTTAATGACCTCATTGAGTGGTGGAACAGGTAATTACTTTTGACTAGGGATACAAATGCTAACCCATTACTTTAGACAAATTTTCCCATCATATTCATCCCAATGGAGGCCTGCTGCTACAGACAACGTCCTGGCCAGGATCAAGCAAAGGTGTCAAGCTTTGCATGATATCAGTGCTAATCCTCATAGTGCACATTCCCAGGCCTAGACTGATTCATTCCCATCATTTGCACCATCATTGCGTTTATTTCTTGCTTGTACCATCTGTCACCTCATGTATCAGCTGTCATCTTGTATATTGGAGTACATACATTGAAATGAAAAACATTGTTGTACATCTTAACCCTAGTGTGCCTATGATAAGACTAGCATAATAATGGGAGAAATGCAAAAGAGGCCCAAGTCTGAAGAGGAAGTTGAACCACCCAAATAAAGACTTGCCTGAAAATGTGCAACAAGCATGGGATGCTCAGCAACATCATGAATTGGCCCAAGACTGCAGCCGATGGAGGATAGTAGAAGCAATCCATGAGTCACCCACCTGGTTCCTAACAACGGAGCACTGGTTTGAAGGAGTGATGCATATGCCAGTTCCAAACCGAACACAAATTCTGATCAGGATGGTCACTCTCCCTAGCCCCAAAGGCCAAAGGACATAGGCGGTTGTCGAATTACCCCAACACAATGACACATCCAAGCCGGTGTGCCTGTTGTGGGTGGTTCATGTAGGGAGAGCAATACCCACATGGCTTACAGATTTAGTAAAGGTCAAAATTCAGCGATAATCAATTGAGATCGCAACAATGAAGACCCTCACCTATTCTCCAAGGCCAATATTGATAGGTCAACCTCCCCCAACAATGAGTGGTCTGAAAATGAAAGCAACTCGCACAGCATCCAAAGCCAGGAAATGCCAATTGACATGGCAACTGAGGTGGCGATCACCAGGTCCTAAGGTCTATATCTCTGCCGAGGTCTATGACCAGTAGGAGTCAATGAGGATGGTAACAAGACTACTGTCGCCTCAACCCCAAGGCAGACATTGGTGGGCTACCATACTAAAGTAGTTGGTTCATAATTGTTGCATGGATTGCGTAGTGACCCGGTGAGTCCCAGATTGTGTATGTGTCAAATACTATGATCTATCACCAATGTTACCAAATACCTAGCATTATATAGTGTGATGGACTTTACCGTCTTTCCCAGTTCATTGTCATTGTGTAGTGACCAGGTGAGTCTGGGACTGCGCACCTGCCGAATATCACCAATGTTACTGAGCATAATCTAGCTTTATAGCTCATGATGCTCCTGGCCCATTGATCTAACACTGCCTAGCATTATACTGTGATGCACTTTACTAACTATGCTCCATAAATACATTGCACAACCTCCCTAAGTTGGGGACATGTGGCTGGTTAGCCCAAAAGAGCCTAGGTATATCTGAATTTATAAACTACCTCACAAGAATTGCAGCTATTATTAATTTTATACTACTTATATAACATTATAATGCAAGTTCAGAGTGTCACTGAAAACCTGATGCTACAGAACAATAAGCACTATCGAGTCATGGTCGACAAACATGGTGGAATGTCATGTGATCATAATACGGCCACCACATGTTTACTTTCTCAAATGGTCATGTGACCCTGCATATACTTTGGTGTGTACTTATTCTTTTAGCGAGGAAATTCTGAGAGTCACAAAAGCACCCATATCTGCCCTCCTTGACAGACAACCAAAGGTTGCTCTTGAGAGATGGGATCCTCGGCTCTTCTCTGACTCTGAGTTTCTGCTGCATGACTTGTCCTCATCCCAAGTCCTGATGATCCAATGGTTTTCATTGCCAAGTCACTAAAAAAGGAGTCATAAGGCAAACACTCTCATATTCCGAAACATGCACAGTAGCGAGAATGAAATAACAGTGAAAATTGTGGTGAGAGACTTGAGTGGAGCTAGAGTCCAAATGTGATCAGAATGAAGCAAACCAGAAGGTTGCCATCCACAAGTCTCTGTACACAAGGCTTTGCAGGTTACCAGTTGGGTAAGAAGACCAACGACTGCCCACCAGAGCATAGCTCCACCATTGGTCGAACTTCCCAACAGAGCTATGCAGGATTAAGAGATAGGACAGTGAGATTACGTTATGAATAGGACATGAGAAGGAGTACGAGTACAGTAAATGTTATGTGGTGACATTGAAAGACAAATGAAAAGATTGGTGAGCTGTACCAAATTTTTTAGCAAAAAGCTGTTGTTGAGCCTCCCATGCACGTGTAATAGCAATGGGAATAATAAGCTCTAGACGACACCAGTAGAGTAAAAAAATAAGGAACTCCAACCTCCAAGCTTCATAATGACCTCTGGTGTGACACCAATGGAGAGAAGCTCGACAGAACCACCAAGGTCCAATATGGTAGCTGTGCCCTAGGAGTCAGGACCACATTTAGATTGGCAGTGTTATAGACATCAGGAAAATGCGGTTACATTGACCATACTTTATTACACTACATATATAAAAGCTGGTATGATATAAAATGTCCAACACATTCATAAGTCTTGCAGGTAGGCTGCTAATGAATTTTAAAGGACAGTAGCCTTTGCCAAATTCATTGAGGGTAGAATAGTGCCATTTACTTTCATGAAGCACCAACCAGACATAGTTTGAAGATAGGATCATGAATGCAATTGAGCCAACCTAGGAAATGTTCATGAGCAACAGATGAAATCTGCAAATGTAAATAGCTGCATGAAATTAAAATGTCCAACACATCCATAAGTCTTGCAGGTAGGCTGCTAATGAATTTTAAAGGACAGTAGCCTTTGCCAAATTCATCGAGGGTAGAATAATGCCATTTACTTTCATGAAGCACCAACCAGACATAGTTTGAAGAAAGGATCATGAATGCAATTGAGCCAACCTAGGTAATGTTCATGAGCAACAGATGAAATCTGCAAATGTACAATAGCTGCATGAAATCTGAATTGTGATCAAGATATCTAAGAGATGGCCAGCTTTCTGTTTGTTACCATGCCTAGAAGAACCCCACCTGAGGCCATCACCCAGTATAATTGGACCAACTGCAAAGATCTTGAAGCCATTGATGACTTGTTGCAAATGGAGGAACTCGGGTGGATTGGATGTAGTGCAGATGTTGTGCAGACACAGAAGAAGATGACTTGTGCTTCATGTGCCAAAGAATTGTAACAAAATTGAAGTGGTAGAAATCCTGTCATGAGATGGAAGAACTCAAGCCATTGACTGTAGCAGAGTTATTTTGGAGCTTACACACAGCATCAGACATATCAGAAAGCATACCATGTTTCACAAGCAGAAAAGCCATTGACAACTTGTCACAAATGGAGGAACTCAGGTGGATTGGATGTAGTGTGGATGACATCCAGACACAGAAGAAAATGACTTGTGCTTCACATGTGGAAGAATTGTAACAACATTGAACCCTATCATGAGATGGAAGAAATCAGGTCATTGACTGTAACAGAATTATTTCAGGGCTTACGAGACATATCAGAAAACATACCATATCCCATAAGCCAGAAGAATTATTCATCTCAACAATGTTGAAAGGCCATGGCAGATCTGGAGATGTGAGCATGGTTTTGTAGAATAGACAAAGATGGAAGGACCCCAGGTCAGGTCAGTCATATAAGAATTGTGAGGCTTGTGAACAATGCCTATATCTAAGCAGAAGAATAGCAAGTTGCACTTTTATTGAGTTCCTGGATGACCTGGATATGTGGTATACAGACAGAGATATCCTGTGAAGTATTGGAGACACTGTCTCTGGCAGAAGAACTATAACACAGGCAGATGACACTGGGAAAGTAACAACACTTGCTCATGATGCAAAGGGAGAAAAGGGAGCAAATTTATGATGGGAAATATTATCTCATTGGCATACATGTCTAAAACATCGGATAACTATAACTCATGGTTTCATGCCTTAAGTGCAGCCCTTTTCTCCTTTAGTTTTGCTAATGCGCTATTTTTGGTGACAGGACGTTGAGCAGAAGAGTAGGTGGGAAATATCTGGCTAGGTGACAGTGAGAAAAAGTTAGAGCTTGATTGGCTGGCAACTCACCAGTTCCACCAGATTAGCAAAGCGTCCACCTCATTGTTCTCATCTGCATCCTCAAGAAATTGAAGGATGCTGTTGTAAAAGCACTCAGAATCCGTGATCGTATCAGACTGAGTAAACATCATGGAAGATGATAGTGCAAATCTGACCTGTGAGAGCTCTAATCACAATGAGAAGCTGATGAAGACAGTGCAGCACCATACCTGAGTTGCAATGTAAGCGATTGATGCCATAGTGACCTGGGTCATTCTGTGTATATGGGCATTTCCAGAGTGCGTGGCCTTGGGTTCCTTTTCAACTGAACTCAGCAATGTGAATATGTATTTATAGGCCTTCAGGAAGGTAAAAATTAGTAGGTTGCACACTTAGGGCTCGAGAACTCACTGAGACCAAGATGGTGCTTCACAGGAGCCCATCCCAAGGATCCTCTGGGTCATACTTATGCTCCTTGTATAAGAGGATTGGCCATTGATCACCGGGCACCATGATATCACTGCTATGCAGCTGTGTCTTGACCCTGACCCAAGTGCGCTAGATGTCAACTGTGCAGCAGGCGAGAAACTATTTAATCTTCATCAGACCAGTCAAACTCCACCGGGCACAATAGTTGGCCAGTCTTGTCATGATTAAACCCGTGACTTGACTTGACATTATGAGGAATAGGGGGAGTAAGTGAATCTCCCCGAGGGATGATCCAGTCGAGAACAGCACTTTTCAGGCCTTTAGTATCATCTGATCATGCACTTGATGCACCTTTCTGCAGCTTCAGGTTGTTTTTCTTCATTAGCGCAGCACAGCCTATCAGAAGTTTGTTACAGACCAGATCTGTGATCATTCACGTTTCTTCATCCAAGCTGTTAACTAAACGCTCCTCTAAACCTGGAACCATGTTTAGAAGGGTCCTGTAGATGTGATACTCCAGCCTTTGTCTGGTGGGAATCATCAGTGGGGATATGAGGCTGGGAGAAGCACTTACTCTGTGGTAAAGGATTCTTCTGGGTCATCTGCACATCCACCATCATGCAGAAGCCCACTAGTAATTAATGCATGAATGTTACACAAGGCATGCACAGTGCGGCCAAAGTGACACCCATGGTGTATGAGAGGGTCGCCGATACAGCTAGTTATTCACAAGGAGTTTCGAGAACTTTAGTGAGATTAAAGATGGTAACAATGCTTATGGCCTTTTATGCAGTCCCAAATGAAGTGCATTGTCCTGCTGTTGATGATGAGGTTTGTTGGTTTTCATCATTGACAGGTATTATCAAGTGTCAAGCCGGTGAAGAGTGGCTAGGTCCCAGCCATAGCCTTTATATAGTCCAAGCTTCAGTCCAGAAGCTGACTAGTCAGGACTCCAAGTTGAGGGCCACAAGAGATCAGAGTGCTGAGTGCTGAGCTCTGGGAATGATTACAGCTGATATCATGTCAATGATAGGCCCCTGTTTTGTTGTTTGTTTGGTTCTACATATCAGTGATGAACTCCGTGCCGAGCCCCTATGAAGCAAGATACAGGTGCAACTTTGCCATGTACTCAGCTCATCAGCATGTAGAGTTCCATCACTGATATAACCAAACAACAACTAAATAGAGGCCATTGTGAAGGGCCCATCAACATGATATCAGCTGTACCATAGTGACAGCCTGGTCAAAAAGCAGAATTGAGTGACATATGTCATGCCAGTATACTGTCAATTTTATCCATTTCCATTTTACTATGTAAGCACTATTACTATGTTGCAGCCCCCACCTATCACTGGGTGCAGGGCAAGATATTCCTAGTGAAGTACTGTATCAGTATATTGAAAGTATTCCTAATTCTGTCACAATACTGAACAAGAAGTATTTTGATAGAACATTAAGTAATTACTAAGATATTATTACATCAGTATCAAGTCAGTATTGAGCAAAATTAGAAAGATATTGTAAAAATGCATTCAAGATACTCCCACCTGGTTGTCAAGATACCAGTAAGATATTAAAGAAATATTGAATATCAGATATACTATACTGTTCACATATTTCTGTGGGCATATTCAAGCAATACTAAGGAAATCTGTCATGTTATTGTCACATTACTGGCTCAAATAAAGCAAAATATTTTCACTGGATGGCTAGAAATGTATACTGTAAATATTTTGACAGTATTATAAGTTAAATGAATGCCACCTCAAGATACTTCAATGATGCTATTAAAATATAAGACACAGGATAGTTACAGTATTTTCTACACTGGCTGCACAGCAAGATACTTCTGGGGAGGTATCATGTCAAATACTGTCATCATGCTCACAAAGAGATATTTTGCCAGTATTCAAACCAATCTAAGATACTACTTGAGTACCTTTAGTACTGTCAAAATATGATATGATACTCAAATGATACTGTCAAAATACTTCTGGCAACATCTGTGGACAATATTAGGAATAGTGTTTGAAAGTCTGGTGCATAGGACCGAAAAAAGACCATAGACCCAACCGAACCAGACTGATGGCAACCGGACTTTCGGTTGCGGTTGCCACACAATTGTCACACATGCGGTTGCGGTCCGTCAACAAAAAAATATATTAATAGACCATGTATAAACCAGTTTACAACCGGTCTTTGACCGGACTTCGGTTGCAGCAGGCTCACAAAGTATAGAAATATATACTCAAGGACTACATATGTACTATAGTTCTTCTAGACATAACACACATGTATGTGGTACAAAATAAAAAGAACTCAAATACCATAACAAATAGAAAACAAACATAGCTTGGTGGCATGTAAGCATGTCGACATCTGCGCTTCATTTGCTAATGTTTCATTAGCAAAAATGGCATGTTTTTCCTTGCCTTGCAAGGATGGCTACCACTCAAGAGGTTCCATATTGTTGAAACCCTGCACTGCTCCTCATTACATGTACCTTTTCTGGGTTATCGAGTATGTTTTTTATTTCAGTCTAATGCCGTCCGCTTTCACCTAACATAATAGATTTTTCTCTATCTGTTAGAACTTCTACTTGTTACCTGCCTCTTATGCAGGACATTAGATTAGTTTTATTGACTTAGTATACATGTTTTGTATTGAAAGACTGGTCTGGAACTGGCTTGGACCGGTTCTGAACCGGTTCTGAACCAGCCCTGTGAGAAACCAGTCATGACTGGTTGTTAGACCGAAACTGAACCAGTATAGACCGGTTCTTGTAAGTCCAGTCTGTGGTTGTAGCTTACTTGAGTTTATATAGACCGGTTGCGGGTCTGGTTCACATGAAAAGTGTCAAAAAAACCGGACCGGACCGGACTTTCAAACACTAATTAGGAATACTGTCAGGGTACTTGCACAGTACTTCTCCAGCAGTATTGTGCCTTGCACCCAGTGTATTGTATCTCTACAGCAGTAAGGTGAAAGTATGATGAAGGTAAGATTTTTCAGTTATGATTCATACTGATATGATATTTAAAAAGAAGTATTTAAAAAATATCTAGCACATAAATATCAGTTACTATCAAGATACTGTGGAAAGCATACTTGGGAAGTATCAGAGATCATATGCAACATATAGTAATCATACTGCTAAGGCAATATCACAACATCATCCTTGTAGCCTAGTTTTCTGCATGTGCATTGCTCTGCAACTTGATGGTGTGGGAAACTCAGATTGTATTGTCGGCATATACTACTTGGAGTGAGAGTGAGTTGGAGAAGCATAGATAGAGTAACAGAATAAAAAATAGCAAAGGACTCAGAGTTGACAGAAGATTGGGAGCTTAAACCTTTCAGATTCCATATTGTGCATTCCAGATTCTGCATTTCAGATTCCCCATAGTGCATTTCAGATTCTGCATTGTGCATTGCATATTTCAGATTCCACATTGCTCATTTCAAATTCTGCATTGCGCATTTGAGATTCTGCATTGCACATTTCAAATTCTGCATTGCACATTTCAAATTCTGCATTGCACATTTCAGATTCTGCATTTGAAATGTGCAATGCAGCATGTGAAATGTGCAATGTGTGAAGAAGGCCAGGCTGGGTGACTGGAGGGCCACGCTTGTCAAGGCTCACAAAACTGTACTAGGTGACTTTTGTGTGAAGAGCCTTTTGAAGGTGGAGTTTCTGTGATGAAATGAAGAACCATCAGCAAAAGCAAAAGCAATCGAGAAGGCTGAGGCAGGGGTCAAGGAGGAGGAGGAGGAGGAGGAGGAGGAGCTGCTCATGGTGTGGGTGACAAAATGAAAAATAGTGGAGATTGAGGCAGGTGAGGATAGGGAAGACGAGGTCGAAGGCAAATGGAGGAGGTTTGCAGAGGGTGGACTTCTTGATTTTGAGGGCCCAGTAAGTTTTCTCATTTGACTTCGAAGGTTTTTCATACTGCTAATAATTTCATAGTGCGATCGATGTGCTGGGATGAAATCCCAGCCGCACTGTGTGGTTGAAGAAGAGGCCCCGTAGTGGGTCAAGTGCACCAAGGTGCTGCAGGGGTGCTATTGGGAAGGAGTATTGAGGAAGGGGATTTGAAAGGGCGAAGCTAGAAAATTCAGGGCTGTGAAGGATGTTTTGCAGCTGAAGCCAGGTGCAAGTTTTATTTGGACTCATCTTGAACCTTTCTAACCCTTTTGTTCAGATTGTTTTAGCACTTCGAATTCAGGTTGTGGGGCCTGTCAAGACAAAGGAGATGGTTGTGGGGCCATCAATGCCATCAATGCCAAAGTCAAAGCACAAGAAGTGGTCATCAAAAGGGAAGGGGAAAAAGAAGGAGGTTCAGGCAGTCAAAGAGGTCGAAGGGGATGAGGATGAATGAATAGTGTGTCATGGCTTGATTGTGGGGAAGCTGATGCAGAAAAAAATCAAGATGGAGATATTGGGAAGAGAAATAGAGTTATTAGAGGTTATGTTGGAAGAGTAGGAAAAAAAAAACTTTGTTGTATTTTTTTTTTTTTTTTTTGCAATTTAAATCTTGTGAGTCTCGAAAAGTAGTGATAAGAAAGTATAAAAGAAAGAAAGAAGAAAAAGAGAATGAGGGAAAGGCTCAGTAGATCATCATGGCCAAAAAACCCTTTTGGAGTTTGCATGACCACGCTATAATGCAATATCACGACTTGTATTGTACACTAAAAGAAGTCAAAGTCATAGGTAAGTGATCATGAACAAAGAGAAAGGAATAATTATTTGTCTTTGAAGTCCAGAAGGCCTTCGGGAATATCTTCCTCAACATTCAAACTGTTTTTGAAGTTTTTCGAGACGTTCTGAGTCAATATCGAGGAAGTTCAGTGGAAGGGGAATAGACTTTCAAGCAAAATGAGGGAGGCAGCGACTGGTTGATGGAATACTGATCTGTTGAGTTCACAGATGATGTAGGCTCCTCCATAGTTTCAATCAATGATGATGATGAGGGGACCTAAATATCAAGGTCCCATCTTGCAATTTAGGGATTTCTTGATTTGCATGTTTTGAAGTAGGACCAGGTCACCTTTTTTGAAGTTGTAGTCACGCATCATTCATTTGTGAATGAGTTCAAAATGTTTCACGGCTTTGAGTCGAGTGGTATAGACTTTCAATTATAGAATTTTGAGGTCAGATGATCTTTTTGTAATGCTATTGCTCTTCAAGTGATGAGATCAGTTGTTGATAATATAGAATCAGGAGGGGGTTGCAAGTATGTTGCTTTGGAAATGTTGAGTGGGATGAGGGGCTGTGAACCTGTAAGGAGAGAAACCCATACATCTACAAACTGTAATGTGTTTTGCCCAAAACACAGAGTGTGCTCCAGCTGACCATTTGCTCTGATCTCCATCAACTGCTTTGAATAATGATTGTTGAATGTCGAAATGAGCTCTTTCGACGAGTCTGTTCACACAAGAATTGTAACCACTAATCTAAATGTGGTTAATATGATATTGTTTTGAAAGGTACTCCAATGCTGCAATGAAGGCTGATCTGTTATTGCTCATGATTTCGTATAGGGAACCCCTGTTAAGATAGGAACCTGGCCACGTGAACTAAGAATAAATACACTCAGTGTTTGCGAGAAGTCAAACAACTGTATTAAATCACCTAAGAATAAATACACTAGAATACATGGTGAGTAAAATAAAGTAGACATAGTAGATAGGTATCTTACCTCAGTGTTTGTGAGAAGTCAAACAACTGAGGGAAGATGTGTCGAGGAGACTATACAGATACATAAGTAGAAAAGAGCTAAACTACAATTAGCAGAACAAAAGAGTAAGCTCTTGTTGAGAGCAGTAAGGAATATGAAAAGTGAAAGGACATGGAGTACAAGCACAGCAATGCAATATTGTAGTATGATAGGGTCGTAGAAGGAAGTGGCGCAAAGAATGTAGACATGGTGTAAAAATAGCATGGCGGCTGCTAGCGCGAGTGCGGGGTTTTGGGTCTTGCATTAGCCTTGCCAATTCAACACTCCCCCTCAAGGTAATGCAAGTCCGAGTTCAGTAGCAAAATACTTGACTTTGGCAGAGGGGAGAGCTTTGGTGAGCATGTCAGCGACCATATCATCGGTGGGACAATAAACAAGCTGAATAGAACCTTGCTTGATGATCCAACAAATAAAATGATATTGAATGTTGATGTGTTTAGTGTGCATGTAGTATTGATGATCTTTCGTAAGTGTGATAGCAGATTGATTATCTGAGTAAAGAGTCGTGGGGGATAGAGTGGTGTCAAAAAGTTGTTGGATGAGAGATCAAAGCCATAAAGCTTCTTTGGCAGTGTGGGTGGCAGCAATGTATTCGCTTTTGGTCACTGATAACAAGACGATTTCCTGGCATTTAGCACTCCAAGAAATGGCTCCCCCATGAATAATGAATGTGTACCTGGATATAGCATGCCTGTCCTCAGCCATACTTCCATCCACGTCCATGTATCCCACCAGATCAACTTTCTTCTGCCCATACAACAGCCAAAGATCTGCCATGCCCTTCAAGTAGCAGATAACATGTTTGATAGCTTCCCAGTGAGCAATTCCAGGCTTAGTGGAGAAATGTGATGGCAAACAAGATGTCGGGGCAAATTCTGAGTGAGGCATACATCAAAGATCCGACAGCTTTGTGGTATGGGACATCGCGCATAGTGTTTTAAGGTCTGGTTTGTTCCAATTTTTTGACCCCAAAGTGGGTTAACCGGTCCAGGCTGCAAGCCTAAGTGACATAGACCATAACCAAACCGATAGGATCAGTCCTAATCGGTTTGGTTATGGTCCAGAAAACTGGTTTAAACTGGTTTTCATCCCATTTTTTCAAGTATTAACTTAATTCTATTATATACTAAATAAAACTAATTACATTTACACACTGCAAGCAGTTGCTCATAGCTGTGGTGTAAGAGAATGAAAAAGAAATAGAAAAAAGAAATAGAAATAGAAATAGAAATAGAAATAGAAATAGAAAAAAACAAATTAAAAAACAAGAAAACAAGTCCACCTGCAAGCAGGGGCTCGTGAGGCTGGATGGCAGTGCTGGGGAAGACACATCAGTAGAAAACCACCCCTTCATCTCGTGTTTTGAGTGAGGGAGGGGCGGGTGTTGCGTTGTTGCTGTCTCGTGGTCCCTGTTCATCCTCGTTGTCATCCCCAATCATTGTCATCCCCTGCTTGTCATTCATCATTGTCGTTGTCCCCTACTCATTTGTCATCATCATTGTCCCCTGCTTGTCATTCATCATTGTTATTGTCATCCCCTACTCATCGTTCGTCATTGTTGTCGTCCTCTGCTTGGCATTCATTGTTGTTGTCATCCCCTATTTGCTGTTCATCATCATCCACTCATTTTTTGTCATTGTTGTCATCCCCTGCTTGTCATTTGTCATTTGTTGTTGTTGTCATCCCTCGTTGTCCTTGTCTTCATTGTCCTCATCTCCTGCACCCACAGTCCACCCCACGAGCAGTGGCTCATGAGGCTGGAAGTGGGTGCCATGTCATCAGTGTTATAATGTGTTATAATATACATAGATTCTAAGAAACAAACAAGATAATAATTAGTTACAAATGAAAGGCAAAGAGTAAAAGATACTTACCTGGGGCACAAACAACAACAGATGTTGTTTGTGCCCCAGTTGTGGACAAGGCCATTGTTGTAGGGAGAGAAACCAAGTTGCAAAACGCATTGTGGCTGGTGGCAATACAGTACAAATAAATGTAAACATATAAAGAAAAGATGTAAATGCGTCAAAAACACATAAACAAGAGTACATGTGACCATGCAAACAGGTGCAAATGGTCAGTGCTATTTAAACAGCGTACTTTTCCCTCTATTCATTCGGGTGTGCCCCAGTTTTTTATCTACGACATATGTAATTAGTATATAAATATATTCATTTGGTACTCTTATAGGGTACATAATCTAAGTGTGAAAGGACCAGTTGTAGACCAGTTACAAGCATCTTATAATGGTCTTCAAATGTTTTCAAAACAAGTGAACCACCAACCGATCTGCAGTTTCAGTTACTCAATTTTTCAGACAAGTGGACCGAACTGCAGCATGGACCACGGTTCAGTCTGGTTCGGTCTTTGGTCCTATGGACTGAACGTTCAAACACTAGTTGCACATCTGAGCAAACTGAGCAGTAGTGGCAGGGGACTGTGAAGTCGAGAACTTAATGTGTGTTTCCATGGGTGTAGAAATGGGTTTGAGATCCTGGAGATTATAATGACGCAGAATGGAGTCAATATATGAGCATTGGGAGAGGTGAATGGCGTGTTTCTTGTGATCACATATGATCTCAATGCCTAGCAACCAGTGTAATTCACCGAGATCAGTGATCTCAACATGCTTGACAATCTTGGACTTAAAGTGGCCGATCAAGTTGTGTCCCTCTTGTTTGAAGAACACAGCCTGGTCGATGTCACACCTCACAAACTCAAGCTTCAACATAATGTCAACAAGCTTCTGGTACCAACACCTTCCAGACTGTTTAAGTCCGTACAACATTTTACAGAGTCGGCAAACTTTGCCAGTAGAGTTGGGAGTGTGATACCCGGGGGGTTGAGACATGTAGATTGTCTTGCATTCAGTGAGTTCTCCATTGAGATATGCCCTGTTGATATCTATCTGATGAAGCTCCATGTCTTCTGCAGTGGCCATAGCAAGTACAGTTTGGATTGACACAAGCTTAGCAACAGGGGCAAACATATTGAAATAGTCGACACCTGGAACTTGTGAGAAGCCCTGCACTACAAGACGGGCTTTATGATGGATAACGATACCGGCAGCATCTTTCTTCACATGAAAAACCCATCTTGAGCCCACAATATTGGCTCCATTTGGTGCTTCAGTGAGTTCCCAAGTTCCTGCCTCCTGTAAAAGTGCTAACTCCTTGTGAATTGCTTTCTCCCATATATGCCAGTCAGGATGGCGCTTTGCCTCTGCCAAGGATCTCAGCTCCAAAGCCTTGATCTCACTCATTTCTGCCACCATCACATATTCATCCATGAAGTTGGCTACCATCATCCAGTCAGCGATTCCTCCCCCCCTCAAGCACCTGTCCAGGAGCTTCTTTGACAGTAGGAGGTACTTGCACACCTACAGCAATGACCAGATGGGATGGGCAAGCTGAAGTAGCTCCACAACACTCAAGAATGTCACAGACATGTTGGCTCAGCTTCCTGACGTGTTTAGCAGGAATAGGCTGTTCATCAGGGGGATTCTCTTGATCAGATGGCCTGGGGCTTGGGGTGCAAGAGGCGTTGGGAGTAGTGTTTTAAGGTCCAGTCTTTTGCTGTTTTGCTGTATCTCAGCAATGACTGGATGAAATCATTTTGTCAAAGAGAGGACCCCCCATTATTTCACTTCTCTATCCATGATTAAATTTTGTGATTATATTGACAATCACTGACCAGAATCCTTATGTTCCAGAGATGACCCCTGGTCTTTGGCCAGATCTATCTGCTCAAATATTTTCATGATTTTATCTTATTGTTTGAGGTAGCAGAAATTTTAAAAAGACTGCAAAAGACTGCAACCCAACTGGACCTTGAAACACTAGAACTTGGGAGAAGGGACAGCTGGTGGTGTGGCAGGTTGAGTGGGAGTGGGGTTCTTAGATGTTGAAGGTGCATCAGTTTTTGTTTTGATGAATTCCAAATCCTCCCCCTTGAGACAACAAGCTGACAAGCACAATTTGTCATAGTAGACATTCCGCTCTATCATCACTGTCCACTTATCTGGCCAGTAGATATGAAAGCCCTTGCTTTGTTCATCAATTCCTAACCAACAGCCCTCTTTCACGTGTCCACTTAATTTATTGCCTCCCTCAATCTGGACCCAGACTTTCTCGCCCCATTCCCACACATGCTGCCAATCGGGCTTCTTCCCAAAAGCAGCCTCGTATGGCATCATCCCATCAACAGCCTTGGTTGACATGTGATTCATCAACCAAATGACATGGCAAGCTGCCTTGCCCCACAACATCTTTGGGAGTCCACTTGAGTGCAACAATGCACAAATTCTCTCCATGATAGTGCGGTTACAGCACTCAGCAATGCCATTATGCTGGGGTGTGTCATGAATGACAAGCTTTGGTTTGATACCCTTCGACTTTAGGTAAAGAATAAATTCCTTCCCTAGGTACTTGCCTCTGCAGTCGCAGTGGAAAACTTTGATGCACACATCAAGGTGTGTGTCACACTATGCCTCATATCCTTATAGGAATTGAAAGCTTTGCTCTTAAGATGCAGGAGGTTGAGGTAAGTCAAACGCATCTTATCATCTGTAAACATGATGTAATAATGCTTGCCCACCTTTGTAGCCATGGGTGCTGGTCCCCACAAGTCACTGTGGATTTCCCCACCAAACATTGTAGTGCATGCCCCCTCTGGAGCCTTTGCAACAGGCTTTTGCATCGCCTTTGCATACACACAGGACTTGCAGAAGAAGGGATCACTGGTCGGCATGGTTTCCAATCTCATGCCTGTCACAAAGCATTTGTCAATAAGCTTCCACGCTACCTCTGGAGAGATATGACCCATTCGACAATGGAATTGGTCTAAGGTGAGCACCTCGATTGCTGCATTCACTACATCTGGCTCATGCGCAACCTTATAAAGCCCATTGATAGGTTGTCTCCTCGGCTCAAAGGCTGATTCACCATTTCAACCATATTCTAATCACATCAGCTAACTCCTACAATGTCCCAGATGCAGGACAACCCAGTCTATTGATCGTGATATCATATCGACCACATCAAAACATCACCAGTGACATCGACCATACCGAGAGACCACATCGCACAACCTTAGGACTACCTCGAAAGCCCCTAAGATCCCTCTAAATGACCATCGAACATCCCCAATCAACTTGGAACAAACCACAACCATGATCAAACATCATTGACCATTGTCGATCATCATCAAGCGTTATTGATCGATATCAAGAGACTGCGAGTGACATCAGGTGCCAGATTTGTTATCTAAATGGTGGAATACCATGTGCCAGGGAGTACTCCAACTCGTGCTCAAACCTGCTGATAATAGGTCAGCCTCATTCCAAGTCCCTTTCGCATACAGAACCCGCTGGATGTATTACTGTGAGACTTAGCATGGTTTATACACAAAGGACAGTCTCTTTTTAGTTCTTTCCCTTTATTACTCCTTCATCATATGATACATCTCTTTCTTGTTTGGATTCCAGTCTCCTTTTTGGCCTTGTGCCTTAACTCATATCTTTTGCCTCATGTTCTACACATGGTTCTTATACCATTTTAGGAAGTTTCTTTTAAAACATATAAAACTCTGTAGTATCTACTTGGAAATACAAGAAATCATCTTCACCTATCATCTTGTATAAAGTTCTAAGAATCAGATCTATCCCTTAAAACAATCAAGGCTTCTACAAGTTTTCTCAATTGACGAGAAACCTCTGCAATTATCCTTGTCCTCAATCCTCTCTCGACCCTGTCATCGTTAGCACTAGTAACTATTCCGAGGCTTTGTAGCCATCAGCTACAGCCTTTGTATACTATTGACCTATCAAAAGGTCCCCAGAATTCATGCATCAACCATCAACGATAAACATTGTTTGCCATCAATCTTGTCAATCGTCCTCGATATTGATCGATACCCTATTGGACCACGTCAAACATTTTCATCTCTTATAGAACTACCTTTATGACTAGTACCAACTAGTTGTCTTCCCATAGGTTGGACCACAAACATTCGGAACATCTTGCACCCTTCCTCTGACTTGTGCAAATATCATCAGTTGCCTCATTGGCTATTTTGGTGGTTTTCCCGGGTTGAGCATCATCATTTTTGGAGCCCACCACAAGGGTTTCTGAACCATTTCATCATTGGACCAACCTTGACTTCCTTGGCTTAGGCCAACACAAGCGAGAAACCTTTGTATTGATACTTGCCATGCCTTTGAATCTCTCAAACAATCAGGAGATATTCTAATTCCTGTTTCCAAATCAGAATCTACTCATTGTAGACTATTTCCTTCACCTATATCATCGCCTTCAACATCATTGTCTACTTCTTTGTCCTCATCATCAACCTCTTCATTTATCCTTCCAACAACTTCGACACCTTTACCATCCTTCACACAAGTCTTAACCCCTACCCCTAGAGTCATCGCATTCATGACTACACAAACCACTATGCCAGCTTGTGGGCATTCGACCACTCCAAAATTTGACCCTATTCAACCTCGAGAGCTCTGACAATACTTTGAAGTCAAGTTCCAACTTCTGGCAATAGGCATTCATTGCCTGATGAGTGGTGGGAATCATAAAGTGGGGCACTAAATAGTGGTGCCCATCATTGGCTTGGACAGGGATGTAGCCATCTAGAACATTGCCTTGCGTTTGCTGCTGGTCACTCATTGTGGATGGATCAATGTAACAGAGGTTATAATGTGCATCTAATCTAGTGATCAGATATTGATCGGATGTTATGTGTTTGGCCTTGACAAACACACATGATGGTTGATTTTCATCATTCCAACTTTCATTGACTTTCAAACCCCATCACTCCTGTCCCTGTTCCTGTCCCCACCCCAACTCATCTCAACATGAACATTACAGCTCAACAAGTCCTTGGCCACATCAGCCAGATCAAGCAGGCTGTTCGAAATGGCCTTCAAACACAAAACATCAAGGCCCTCATGAGGGAACAAAAACGGGCACTTGTAATTAAAATATTATCAGGACAACAGTGGGACCAATATACTGTAGAATACATTATTTTCATGGCAAAGACAGGATCTCGGGGAGGATTTGAAAGTGGCATTCGGTGCCAAGTCTTTCTTGTGGGGTTTTTTGGTAGCATGGGGAAGTTCTGATAGAATGGGAGATGAATGGGAATGGGAATGGGAATGGGAACGGGAGCTCAAGGGGAGACCAGGCAAAGGAAACCACAGGCACCAGCGGAGCCATTGGGATCCAGGTCATGCCAGCCAGAACATCGACGCCCAGATGTGTGCCCATTGGCACCACCCACCCCAACAACTCCAGCAAGACCAAGTGGGAGTGGCAGGACCAGGCGACTTCAGAGCAGCAGTGGGAGCTCTGGTGAGGATTTAGAAAATGATGGTGAATGAGAGGGGATGGAAAGCAATGGAGATGGATTGTTGGAGCAAAAGGAGCGAGGGGAACAATGGCAACAACCAGCGTGTGGGGCAGTAAGGCCCACTCCCTGCATACGATGCTTCCAGCTTGGGTGACAATGTCATGAACAGGTCAATGGGAAGGGTGCATGTTTTGAATGTGGGAAGGGCAAAGTCAAGTGTGAAAAAATGAAAGATGGTCATGGAGGGGACAAGCCAGAGAAAGGAAAGGGTGCAGCCAGAAGAAAGGTGAAGAAGTCTGGATCCTCATGGAGGTTCATGAGGGAAGAAAAAGGAAAATTGAAGGGTAAGTACTATGTATCACCATACAAATAACCACTGAACATTGACCACAGCAACATATTCCTCCGACGTCGAGATGGTTGATGTCGTGCACAAATGCCTGCCCTCACCCTCTCCCTCTCCCTCTCCCTCTCCCTCTCCCTCTCCCTCACCCTCTCCCTCTCCCTCTCCCTCTCCCTCTCCCTCTCCCTCTCCCGCTCCTGCTCCCATTACTGCTGGGGAGCTGTGTGACTTCAACAACCATATACAAGAACTGGAGCATCATCTGTACAATCAGGGTGATTGGCTCCATCAGAACTTCCCCAGAGCAATGGGAGAATATGGCCAGCTTGAGCAGGAGGATGGATGAGATGGAAGAGTACATGGGGTTCCGCCCACAACCTCTTGTGTTGTACAATGGTGCAGGTGAGCTGCACTATCTTGGAGAGGGTCCAAGCTATAGGCAAAGGTATGGTATGGAGGTCGACAAAGATGAGCAGGATGCTGAGGCCACTGTTTGGGAGGATCACTGGCACAGGGCTGCTGCTGCTAATCCTGGTAGTGAGGAAGATAGACATGAGGTGGCTTGGCCTGAGGAAGATGGAGGCGAGGTTGCTCCCACTCCTGCCCCTACCCCTATTCCCACACTTCCACCTGATGCCACACCTGCCACTCCTGCACCCCCACCTGCCACTCCCACCCCCATTCCCACACTTGCACCCCCACCTGCCACTCCTGCTCCCACTCCCTCTCCCTCTCCCTCTCCCACTCCCATTCCCAATGCCGCTCCCATCCCTGATGCCTTGCCCGATGCAGAAGCTGGCCAGCCTACTTGGCAAGGCCAAGATGATGCATCAAGTGCTCCCCCTCCTGCTCCCTCTCCCTCTCTCACTCCCTCACTGCCACATGCTGCTCCCACTCTTGCTCCCACTGGGCTTGAGGAAGAAGGACATGGTCCTCAAATCAAGGTTGTCCCCACCATGCCACAAGATTCTCATGAATCAGTTCAACATATGACCTCTGTGGATGTGCCCCTTCCTCCCCTCCTTCAACCCCCCTCAATCCCCAATGCTGACCCTGTGGAACCAGTAACAGTATCCACCAACAATGTGTTCGTACCACCCACCCCTCCTTCACTGCTAGCATTGCATTCCCCTCCTCCTCCACAATTATGCTGGTCCCCTCGCCATTTGTCACCTGCCTGGCCTTCAAGCAGTACCAGCCCTCAGCCAAACCTGAAGAAGAGAGCAGGAACATCTGAGGACAGAGAGGAGGTCAAATGAGGCAGAAAAAAGTAATGGTTGGACCATTTTATTTTACATTCATACAGAAATATTGTTGTATAATGAGTCTGAAAATTTCACATTTTTCCTCTTCTCTCTTTTACCAAGGGTTGTGATTAAAATGGCCTCCTGTTGTGCAAGGTCATCAGCTGTCTTTTGGTGTCGACCCTCTGATTGGTTGATTGTCAGGTTTTGTTGGGATGGCGGTGGGGCCATTGGTTGATAGCTAACTGTTGCAACCGCTGCTGTGCTGGCCACTGCCGATGTGATCACCTGATTGTCAGGTTTTGTTGGGATGGGGGTGGGGTCATTGGTTGATAGCTAACCGCTGACAATCCTATGTCGGGCATGCTGGCTGCTCCCATATCCTGGCCACTCCTGTGTCCTGGCCACCAAAAAGGGGGCGAGGTTTAGGATGTTGTGATGTTTGTTGAGGAGGCAGAGTGGAGTTGTCATTTTGGAACAGGGATGGATCAATAGGGGGGTCATTCACATTGTTGCCTGACATGGGTCCCATGTACCTCATGTAGGTGTCTCTGTTAGGAAACCACCCCATTACCTAATAAAATTTCATTTTATTTATTATGTCGAATTACGCTACATGACGCCAAATGACACTACACTTTGATAGTGTGAGAATTTTATTTCACACACATCAAAATGTACGTGCATGTACAAGTGCGTCGGTAACAACAATGTACAATATATGTGTAACATAGTATATAAACCCTAAATATATGCCTAGGGGACCCCAGTTGTGTTCTCTTAGGTATTCCACCTACGTTTTGGTGTGAAAGGCCTATCTCAACAAACTCACCTATTAATAACCCCTTCCATCAAAACCATCAATCCCCCCATCACAAGCGCAGATCCTGCCCCCTTCTTGTAGAGAGAACCCGCATGGTCTTAGCTAGCAGATAGTGGGTGTTGCCCTAACAGAAGAACACAACTTCCCATATCAGTGCGCCTTCTCTTACTTGCACATACATCATTGTTTCACTGCACCACATCCAATTACTCATCCTTTCAGCACAAGCCGGAAGTACTTGTATATATGTAATCTACCTTTTCTTTCATAAGCCGATGCCAGGCCTCGCCTTACATTGTGACCGCCAGTGATTGAGAGGCAGTGCTCATCATTAGGACAGCTGCAACCAGACAACCGATCAGATCTGGTTTAGTTACAATTTACATTACTCTATTCGGACAACTATTTTAGTTACAAGCCAAATTCAGTGATATCTCTGAGATCAGGCACTGTTGGAAGGGTTATTGATCCGAAGTGTCAAAATACACGCCCGACAAATGACGAACCATTGACGAACCTCGACGAACCTCATCACGTGACCCGTGGATGTTTGGAGAGGTAACAAAAAAAAAAAAATTTTGAATTTGTTGAAGAAGTGATTCATCACAGATTCTACAATTATGTCTGAACCTTCAACTTCTAATCCCAGTCCTAATCCTGTTCCCACGCCCGCACTAGAAGCAAAAATTGATGCGCTTACAGTGCAAATGTTGCAATTAGTGTCAGTATTGGCAGCATCACAGCCCAGACAAGCAGAAGTACAGCCAGAGACGATAGGAGAAAGAGATGATGAGATGGAGGAGATGGTGGAGTGGATATCGCAGGAGGATGAGATGGTGGAGAAATCCGGAAATGGAAAAGCATGCTTACCTAAGCACACGCCCCCGCAAATCTTTGATGGTACCATGGAGAATACAAAATCCTTCATCAGCTCTATAGTATTATACATCCATGGGAGGAAGCCAGAGTTTTGTACAGCCGAGTCTAGGATTATGTTTGCTCTCTCATACATTCAGGGGGGGAAAGCACAGTTTTGGAGGAATGAAGCTATAAATCAAATTGCCATGGGAAATAAACCATTTGCAACCTTCAAGGAATTTTTGGAGAGACTGGAGGCACAGTTTGGAGACCCTAATCCAAAGGCAACAGCCAATGCCAAATTAAAAACCATGCGCCAAGGTTCCTTAACGGCGGATGAATTTATTTTGCAGTTCAAAGCAGAAGCTTCGCAAACGGACATGGGAGAAGCTGCGTTGGTAGAGTTTTTGAAAGCAGGATTAAATCCCTCTTTATTCAAGTCTATCTACCGACTACCTTCTATGCCAGAGAAGTTGGACGAGTGGTATAATTGGGCAATGCGCCTTGACCGGCAATATCGGCAGGAACAGGCGGAGTCAAAGTTGATGTACGGAAGTAGTAAATTTGGAAAGTCATCTGGAGGAAAGTCCGAGAAAGGAAAGGCACCTCAGGCACAAGCTCCAAGGGCACAGCCACTGGCCATGGCAGTGACACCTATAGTTACGGAGTCAGCAGCACCAGCAGAGGCAATGGAGGTTGATCAAGCAGGAAGACGAGCCCTACTTAAATGTTTTAACTGTGGGCAGTTAGGACACATTTCTAGGAATTGTAGGCAGAAGAGAAAGATTAGGGAAGCTACAATCGAGGAAGTGAAGCCGGAGGAAGGCAAGCAGAAGAATTTTATGGAAGAGTCCCAGTGAAGGTTTCCCCATTGGTGACCCAGAATCGTTACAATGTATTAGTATCCGAGGAAACCCAGAGCAAATCAGAAAAGGAAATCGAGGAGGAGTACAACCGTTCTGAATCATGTGACAAAAAGGAGTACAACTGTTGTCAATCACGTGACAATTTTCACGCATCATTTCCGAAAACCCCTAAGTTCTTTATTCGCTCTGCGTGAATAGAACCAGAAATCACCTTGACTGTGGGACTGAAGACAGTGGACACGCATGCAGTGATTGATGTGGAAGCATTGCTTGATAGTGGTGCTACAGGATTATTTATTAATCGATCCTTAATTACCGGAAATGGTATTAACACACGCAAGCTGGTGCAACCTATAATGGTGTACAATATTGACGGAACAGTCAATTGTGGAGGAACTATCAAGGAGGAGGTGACTATGATCCTAAAGTATCAGGAGCATCAGGAGCAAACCATATTCGAAGTGTGCGATCTTGGGAAAACCAATCTAATAATAGGATGTCCATGGTTACGGAAGCATAATCCCAAAATTGATTGGAAAACTGGGAAAGTACAAATGACTCATTGTCCTAAGGAATGTAATGTGTATGGGAGGAAGATGAAGAAGGAAAAAAGGAAAAAGAAAGAGAAAGAACGTCCGAGAGAAAGTATTCTGTTACGATGGAGGAAGTGGAGGATGAGGAAATGCCAAATGGGGAAGTTCCAATCATGATCGAGAAAGAAGAGCAGAAGCAAACCTTTAGAACAATTCGTGGAGGACAGTCGTGGGACAAGAATATCGTGAAGGTGGAGAAGCCAGTGGAGGAATGGGTGCCAAAAGTGTATCATGAACATCTGTCAGTGTTCCAGAGAAGACGGTCTGAATGTTGGATATACCATCATCATCTGAGTTGCTCAGATCACCATCATCATCACTACTGGACTGGTCTTCATCATCACTGTCTGAATCGCTTTCTTCACTGTCGCGGTCAGAGTCATCTGAGGAATTCATGTCAGAATCTGATTCCATAACCAGATCGTTGTACTGCTGTATGAAGTCCAGGTCCACAGGAGTTGTCCCGAGGCTCAGAATATCATGGCCTGCGACGTCTTTGTAAGTAGATTGTGTTTAAAGAAAGTGTAATACCTACATCTCGTGTATGAGGATAACACTCCTGCCCTAGCCTTAACAACGTATCTTGGTCCCGCCCACTCGAAGCCCTCGCTAACCCCAAAATGCAGATCATAAGGGAAATACTTCTTCAGTAAATCTGTCAGAACATCTGCTGTGCACTCCAACACTTCACCTTGAGCATCATTCTCTTCTGCCATAGTCTTAGTATACGAGATCAGTGCTACAATATGCTGGGAGAGTAGGTCCTTGAATACGAGGCCACCATCGATGAATGATTCCTTCTCGGGGTCGAAAAACAGATAGCGTGCACACCACCAATGATGAAGGTCCCTAGATAGCCCACAGGCATGGATGGTGCACAGTCAATCATGGTTATGTTTAGGTCCATGTCGATATTTCTTCCTGTACGCCAGAGGGTTGATGAGATCCCCAAGTTCCATGACGACGCATAACATGAACAGGTCAAGCACCACTTCAAAGGTGGAGACACCGGGAATATGACAAGTGGGCAGTGGCGTCGACAAATCTAGTTTAGACCCGCGCTTGATGAGGACATAGTGAAGATAAGTAACCATTCTTCGAAGTAGAAGATGTGCATCATGACTGTGTTCCATGTTTGTCACCCTCTCGCTAGCAACAAACATATGATAAAGCCTGAAAACCGTGCCTTGGATCGTGGACATCGCGTAAAAATGACCTCCATGACAAATTGCAGATTCTGGTGTCACAACAAAATGTGGTGTGTTTGGCCGCATTAACCTATAGGACAATGGTTATGAATATGGGGGTGCCAAGCAGACACAACTTACATTCGGGATCCGGGACAAAGAAGGACTGCCTCAAGGTCCCACTTCTCCAGGTTGGCAGCAGAAATATCGTATTCTTCAGTTCCAGCACTCACTGTGCGCCAGGAACTACTGTCAGCAAGTAGTTCGACCAGGACCTATCAAACCAAATCTCTACACCACCACCTTCATCTGTGTCATAACTGTCGTAGGTCAGCATGGTTCGACCTAGGGAGCATGAGTGGTGGATATGAATTTGCCATCGCTTAGTTTGGCTCATGAATGGACATCTATTTTTCCCCCGGCAAGAAGGGTGGAGACTGGCAGAGACTGTGCAGAATTCTTTATTTGTTTCATAGCTTCTCACTCTCATTTTTACTGTACTACATTATTCCGACAATTGATTTACAAAACACGCTACAGAATACTATATCTTAACCTTTCTCAGAGCAGAAAGTGCATTGCCTTGAGCATTTTGTGATTTTGTCTCGGCATGAGAGTTGGTCCTGAAAACAACTGTGCTGACCCGGATCCCATCTTTCGAATTATCATATTTTTTCCATTCCATCTCCAGCCGATTGATTAGGCCATCATAATCTTGGTTATCTTGCGGAGCCTTAAGGATGGTGTCTGAAGAATTCTGGCTGTGTAGAAGCTAAAGAAGACAAAAAGAGAAATAGTAAGTGAGATGCCAGTATATTATTCGACCTTACCATGGCTCCAGTGGTTGCAAAGTCTTTCAAGAGAAGTCCGCCAATTGGAGGAGTCTGCGCATAGCGAGGCGGGCCTGGTCCAAATAACAGGAGACGAATAACCTGTAAAAATATCTTTGCACATTGAAATGCCAGAGCATGAGAACCAGAATACTGATAATCATTTAATTATGAGATTCCATGCCAAAATTAGGAATTTACAAGATGTACTTCACTCTCAGAAAACCCCGGCTGTGCTAAAAGCACAAGTCCCTGTGATAGAACTTTGATATTCAATGAGTGGTTGAGTTTTTTGAAAAACTGTGCTTCAGAATATGCCAAGTCCCTATGATCTAGAGCTGGAAAAACACAAGAATCTCTGGTAATATTCTTCCAGTAGTCCTGGTGTGGCACCAGTCGGTGAATGGCTTGCCAGATATCGCAGACCATGAGGCAAGCTGCCACCCGGTCCAAAGCAATTCCAGTAAGATTGGAAAGACGTTGGAGATGAAGATCTTCAGCGTATAACTTGAGCATGTCGAAGAAGTGGTACTCATCCTCGTCTAGGTGGACATTGCCTGGGCTATGAAAAAATTCAAATAAGAGTGGAATCTTGTGCCTGAGTACACCCTCAGCTAGCTGACGAATCAGAGGAATGTCCAGAGATATCTTGAGCACTTTCTGTGCTTTTTTCTTCACTACATCGTTCACCCGCGAACCATCCCAATTTTCCATCGCAGACTGATCAGAGTCGGATTCTAAATCAGGCGGTATAAAAGGCAATAAATGACTGTGGTACAAATGACCTTCTTCATGCAGGAGATCCAGAAGTCCACATATGAATGGCTGAATGATTAAAAGGAGAGCAGCCAAAGCATCGGATATCTGTGGAGGAAGCCAAAAGAGTGTTTGGGCAAAGTCAATGTTTCGCTGTTTTGCCTTGGGTTTCCCAATGACAAAACGACCCGAAACAAGCCAAACATTGCGCTCGAGTCGAGGATTCTCTGTGAGATTGACTATGAGAGACTGGAACTGAAAATGTCGCATGCAGACAGCCGTCGTGGTGGATATAAGAATCACCATTAGCTCTCGTATTTTCTGGTCTTGCTCAAGATAACGGCGGAGCTGACATCGAACAACCTCTCCATCAGCAGAGAAAAGTCTATGGCGTCTCTCCTTGGTAGATGACATCTTGTTCTGAAAGGTTAGTCGACTTTTGCATACCCAATTAGCATTTGCTTCTTGTAAGTGAAATGGTCGCGTAGACAGGTCATCTTGGAGTAGCTGATTTGAAATGATGTCTGAAACCATCAAGTCCTCAGGAAGCTGGTAAGAGATTTCCTTTTGTAGCTCTTTTATAATCGAGAGAGTGAACTGGGACCATTGATGAAAGTTGATACTTTTCCAGGAAAAACCGTCACGGGTATAGGTCACCACTTGGCCATCTTCTTTGAAATCAAATTGTGTTGCGGTGGTATCTTGTGAAAAGGAAGATCCAGAAAGGACATATGAAATGCCCTGAATTCGCCCAAAGGGTGTGTTAAAAAGTTGAAGATTGGTTGACCATTGTAGCCAAGGGCGATACTGTTCCAAGACCCTAATTCATATTTAACAAAAAACCAGAACAATCTTGAACCATCACTTACTCTGCTAGTGTCAGCTGTTTATGATTTGCAGAATCTGAGTGAAGCGCATCCTTGGCTGGTGCAGATTTCTGAAGTGAAATATCGACTGTTTCTAAGGTGAGAAAAAATCAGTGGTATATTTTGTATTGTACATTAGACATACCTGTGTTTTGCAGAAAATTGTCTAACTTTGCCAGAAATGCATCCTTGCTCATGTCGTCCAAGCCGTGTCCACTATTGTTACCTATATCATCATTCTCTCCAATTTCTGCTGCCTTGTCTGCCTCTTCTTCCTCTTCTTCCTCTCCCTCATCTGCCAATTCTGAGGTAGCACTATCGAAAAAGAATTGGCGCTCCTCAGACATTGAACTTTGAACTTGAATTCTTGCCATGTGCAAGGCTATGCAACGAAATGCATATTTTGCTCCCGCAGAAAATCCCTTCACGACTGAGGGTATTCTGAATCGTCTGGCAGATACACAAGACCAGAGAAATATGACTTGGTCTGTAGGACAATCTACTGGCCGGGTGCCAAGACCATCGGTATGAAAGATAGCCTCCAACAAAGCATGAATGGCCCAATTGACCTCATCATCCAGGTCTTCTCCTTTTCGATCCCAAAAAAGCTGATACAGAGTCAAGGCGACTCGAACCTGTTTAAGGGTGCCACGCAATTTGAAAGCACCAAAATCGGATGTATCCGACAATAATTCTGCATGAATGCATCGAAGAATCATGGCTATCGTCATAAAGAGAAACCCTGAATATTCGCGGATTTTGGTATCTCCTATTGGTTCAAAATGGTAGCGGGACGACCTTGAAAGACTGGCATCAATATTTCTTACATTCTGATGGAAATGATTACAGCACATACCCTGAAACTAGGATTTGTCCAATGCCCTCATGGCTATCTTTCAGAAGAGCAACAATAGCTCTTATATACTTTCGTGAATAGAAACGCACATAAGCCAGGCTCTTGTCCAGGAAGTTTGTTGAACGATGTGTTGGAAAGGCAATTAGTTTCCGGAGAGACACAAGATGAGATGAGGCTGCTATCTCTGTATCGTAATCAACCCAACCTACTTGAAGAGGCCATGATTGACTCCGTTCAATCGCATTGGAGGAAGAGCTTGGTGAGCTTTCTGAGATAGAACTGTTAAGAGGGACATCGGATACTGAGCCAGTCTCTTCCTCAGTCCAGTTGTTTCGTAGTGTGAAAGTGTAGGATCCCGTGGGATACAGATGCACTCGGTATGTCCAACAAGGGTCATCAATTTCGATTTCGTTGATTCTCTTGAATCCTCCGGCTGGGCGAGCTGAGCAGGTCTTAGCGAGATGCTTCCAGCGAATGTAACGATCAGGATTTCCATTGCCAGAGTTCTTTGCTTCCCAAGAAAAGCATTTTGGGCATTGATAGGACTGGAATACTTCGGATGGAACAAGAGGAGAATCAAGCTCTTTTGGGAGATGGGGTAAAAAATCGGATGGTGTTTGTGTGAGGTTGAGCCCAAGACTGTCCGCTATGTGAGAAGCCATTGCTTGACTCTCCTTTGATTTCTGGTGGGAGGTCCAATCATTGTGAACAACTCGCAAATGTTTTGCGAGTTCCACCATCGGAATAAAGGAATTGTGTTCTGGGCAAAACACGACGTGCCATTCCTTGAAGAAGACTAGTCCGAAAAAAACTAGCACTTTACAATTCGATGCGAAGTCATTGCATAAGGAAGGAGTGTTTTTCACAAGACATGAGCAAGAATAAGCCTCTTGAGTGAGGAATGTAAACCCCTCTGCCTTCGACTGGTTCACAGAAATTTCATTAGCCATAGAAAGGGACGAAGCTGCGACGATACTGCGGAATTTGCGCGGATGACGGTTGGTTGGATGTGCATAGTCGTCGTCATCGTCATCAGTGTCCATGTGAAATGAAGCCCCATCTACCTCATTGCTGCTGTTCCCCCCACCATTGCCATCCGCATCCTCCTTGAATGAAAACACTTCATCTACCCCGTCACCTCTGTCCCTGTCATCATGCTTATCAGAGACTGCACGATGATCCGATCTTCTCGAGGTAGCCCTCCTCGAGCGGAAGTTGTTGGGTGTTTGAGAATGAGTGTGAGATCTTGTTTGAGAAGTGTTGGGATGGTAGATGGCTGGATTGATATCGATGTTTTCCTCCAAACCCTCAACGTTGGCAGAACTTGCTCTGCTGGAACTTTGATCATAACTCGAAGAAGCTATAAATTAATCAGGGGAAGTTCAGCGCCCTTTGAAACGATAAAACTCACCTTTCTCATCTGATGAGGCTGCATTATTATTTTCAGTTGGTACCTCTGATTCAGATTTGTCTTCGTCTTCGTTGTACATTTGTGACGATGGTACTAGTGGAGAGCACGTTGATCCAAGAATGACTGTTACAAGGTAACTTACAACGTCAGTTATCTAAATCGAGTAAGAAATCAGAGAACAATGGATCAGGCCAGGTTTGCATAATTGTAAGAGCAAACTTACTGAGAAGAATGGGATATGTGGGCACAGGAAAAAAGGGACTATTGATAATAGAAGTAGTACCTTCCAGCTATTTGCAGAACGATAGAGCGATCTAGGTACAACGACTTTAGTAACTTGGTGTTTTCGGGCGTAGCCTGAGAGGTGTTGTGAGTCATCCGAGGACCGATGAGAGTTACATCATCAGTGGTACTGAGTGCAATGTAGTTGCTCAGTAGTGTAACAAGAACATGACGCGAGCTCCCAAAAACTTCGGGGCAGATGCAGGTGTATGTTATCTTGCTTCTCATTTCTTTATCTCGCTTAAATCAACATGCTTGATGTGCTAGAGCCCAATGACTCTGCAGCCACTCTTTGTTTATCCGTGTTTACTCACTTCGATCAACTTGAACGTCACGGTTAATTTCAACAACTGCCTCCTTCTCCTTTGGCCATTGTGGCACCTGGGGAACATGCAGGTAAACACGAGGGGTTTCGAGATGGTGGCGCATCTGTATGTTTACTACCTGCGGCTATCTTCTACTCTGCCAAAGTCTGAAAAGGTGAATTATCAATCGAATCACGATAACTTACGAATTAGCTACGCGTCTACGAATATTTTGTTTGCCCATTGTATGTACAATATCCTGATATTTCAACGATGTTTGTTGCTCTGCCGACACCTCGTAGAAAAACATCTGAGGTACGAGTCACCTGCCGGTAATTAATGTTTGGCACTCAGTCCCAGAAGGAGCCAAACAGGAACAAAGTTGGCTGGACGACCCCTAACCCTAACACTTGTCAATGGCTTGAAACTGCCAAGGCTGACTAAACATTGAACTTTTTCAACCGGCGCAGTGATTGTTTGTGAAAACTTCAACAATTGCCAGTGGTTCTTCCCCTTTGCTGTTTGTCTCGGACGTGCTACATTCTGTCTACACGTTGTTCGTCACCTGCAGGTCTGACTTTTCGTCACTTGCCTTGAGTTTGACTTTTCATCACTCCAATCCTACATTTGAATTGCCGTCTTCTTGGAGCCACCCTGAAGCCTTCAGTTCGAGACTCTTAACAGGCCAAGGCCAGTCCAATAGCTTTCTCCGGCTAAGTCAGCTTACCGTTTAACCGCCTCTAGCAGCGTGAAAGTGTGACGCTATATCGGTAAGCCCTTGCATTTGCCTCTCGTAGTATTCTTTCTCTGGCTAAGTAAGCTTACCGTTTAACCGCCTGTAGTGCCTTGAAAGATCAACGCTACATTTAAAGCATCCAACTTAATTTTGGCTGGACGAACGCTAATCCTACTGTGGCATAACCTACCGGTGACATGGAAACATTTCGTACTCAAAGCATGCCCTTTAAAAGTGTTTCCTGGAGAACAGATGTGCTCCATACTCCTGGTGGTCTTGAAAAGCTGACGGATGTTTCTGAAGTATCCGTGAGGTAACCTCTTTTTTTTTGGCTTCACACTAATATTGTGTCGAAGACCTTCCTAGCCCTGGTACGCAAACGCGAATACTGTATGTGGGCTGCGGATTTCTCGCCAACCGAATTGCGTAACAAAGGACTGCATCCACCCAGCCGGCCTCCTTCAGAAGGGTTACTATTGCTGCGCCAATTTTGCAAGACAGGAGTCCGACCCGAACTCGAAAGGGAGGCAGACCTCTGTGCAAAAGAGCTTCTGTATTACCGTATATTGGATATTTTTGCACAAGTATATAACAAAGGTGCGGAGGACATAGCAAAGAACCGGTCTACTCTTCCACTAGTCGTCAAATTGGTGCGTCCATGCATGCTACCTCAGCAACGCCGGGTTCGCCTAACATTGTTCTATGGCCAGGGTCACTCAAGCCTCGAACATTGGCCTAACCTGATCCACAACTTCGCAATCATTATGGAGCAATCTAGATCCGAAGTTATGCCATTCGCCATACCGGGTATGGATGCCGGAGACCTGCAACTTGCTCATTGTTTTCAGAATCTCCGCGTTACTACGAAGCGTATTCATAAAAATAATTTTTTGCACAACTTAGGGTTAGAAGGGTTTTGTCTCATATTCATTGGCTCCTAGCCGCATTCGAGATCTGGGATTGCAGCGATCTCGACTCGCTTCGTGAGGTCTTGAGCATCGACACCGGGTGAAAATTTGGATGCGGCTAGTGCGGACTGGGACTGGTCGGTCTGGAAGAGTCGTCCGCGCGACTGTCATTCCTGCACAGGGGAGGAAGGGAGTGAAGGATCCGTTTCGAGGCGACAGGCCTCTGTTAGGTGTTTTGTGGGGTTTTTTCTCGTCCGTCCCTCGCGTCTTTGGACTGATTTGGATTTGCTGAACAATGACGACGGTGAAGAAGAAACACGCACATTCCTTTTGTGTTCACTTTCTAGACATGAGGTTGTACGATGGGCGACGGTTGCAGATGGTGCTGTGGAGGCCAACGAGGATTTTATCGTGATCGTACGTTGCTCTGCCTAATCTACATTCGTTCGTTCTAATTCAACTTTATTCTATAAAGCACAGTCGATCCACCAACATTGTACATTCTATCCTCCACTACCCTCGACAGCTCTCTATCATTCAAGAAACGTCCTTCCTTCCATCTGTACACCCCATCTCGTCTGACAACATTGGGGAGGGGGCCCTCGTCGGAGGGAATCTCAAACGCCCTTACTGGCAGTTTCAATCATTATCAACAAGAACACAATGACACTATTTAACCAAGGACAACACGAACAGTAACTTTAATAACTACAACGACGATTTTCGGTGCGGGCGGCAACAATCAGTATAGTAACCCATCCAAAGCGGACAATCCGGTATCGTTACATCACGCATTAGTCGTCAATCCGCACCAACACAAGCGTCCTCGTCCAAGCTCTAGCCATAGCCCTAGCCCTGCCTCCCGGAGTTCATCAAATATCCAGCCTATGCATTATTGGCTGGACTTGCAACACCACCCTCGCCCAGTATTTGCCCTCTCTCATCGGCTACTGGCATACGCGTCCCCCGCCCCATCCCACACCCATGCACACGGCATGGCAGGATCGCCGTCCACTTCTCCACTCGTCACACACGTCCCGCCGGGCCCTTGGGACTGGGACTACCGACAACACAGACAGAGCTGGGGCAAGCAGCTCTCATGGTTGGGGGGACCGTACTCAGCGGGATACATTCCCTTGGTGGATTGGCGTTGTCACCGTACGGGGAAAACCGGATCACAAGAGCCATTTGGGGGGACGGGTGAGAAACGTCAAGGAACTGGTCAGTTGAATGAATGGATCATTTTATGTGCTCGGAACGCTGATGGGTAGCCATTTGCAGCAGCCTATGCCTGTGGAAGTGAACCCCGTCGTGAGGCTTCGCGTGCAGAACCTGTGATACCACCCCATGTCCCGCTGGCTTTTACTTTCATCATCCTTTTTCAACCTTCGTTCTCGTCCACCCTTCTTCCGCCTCACACTCAAGTGAGTACATCGGGAATGGGCTTCGCCCCCGCATTCCTTCTCGTCATACTGCCGTTATCTCACAATGGGCTACAAACTTCCAGGATATCCTCCTCTTTGACCCGACGGATGCTTTCGCTCAGGCGGTGTTTGGTAGAGCTGAAGCCGAAGGATCGAAACACGATTGGGATGGGTGCTTTAAGCAGGACTAGCATCTCGGTGCCCAAGATGGGAGGTGCTGGGAAGCTGAGTGTTTCGCCTGCGAAGGGTGGTGGTGGTGGTGTGAGCAGATTAGGGGCGAGATTAACGGAGATGGTGGGAGATGTGCCGATGGAGATGGTAGGACGGGAAGTGTCGTTGCGACATGGAATCTGAGGGTGCGGGGGGAGGGTACCGAGATTACGAAGGTGGCGTTGGATAAGGATGGTCCTCGGGGGCAGTCAAAGGAGAGGACTGCGAGGGCAGAGTAGGTCGATTTTCATTCCGGGTTATATGATAGCTGATTCTTTGAATGTTTAGCTTGCTTGCACAGGCTGAACTATCTTCGTTTCCACATTCGACGGAGATCCTCCCCCGGTCCATCTATGTCTCACACCAATTCTCTTTCCACACCCTAGGTGAGGACTACCATGCTCTCATTCGACGGTACCAGCTCGATATCTTCCGGCAGAAGATCAACGTTCGCAAGGAAGTCCAGATCAGTGCCTACCCCACAGGGAGTGGCGAGTCCTTCGTTGAAAGCTTCTCCTTGCCTCGAGATGTCCAAAACAGGACGCTTTCTTCGTCGTTTGATGAGCCACTTGCTTCCGCCATCTCTGGTGGTCTCGATTATCACCACAGCTCTGGCTTTCTTCTGATGCTTCCTAATGGCATGCCAGGCACAGTCGTTCCGCAATTCGATACCCATTCGTACAATGACTGGCCTTGGGGACGGCGTGAGCGAGGGGCTTGGTAGGATTCGATGTCGGGTTTGGTCGCCCAGATTTCGATCTCATCCAGATAGCAGCATGTCCGCATTGGTGCCACTGGAGTTTGATGACGAAGTAAGTCGAGATATTACGCCTGATGTACCGGATCGTGATGATGAATCGGGTTCGAGGGGTTCGTCGAGAGGTGGGATTGAATCTGGTGCTTCTGCTTCTATGCCTGCTACTAGTAGCACCCGTTGGATGATGAGGATGTATTGGATCATGAACCTGATGCGTGGGATGGGTGGAGCGCTGACTGCGGTGGAAGAAGCTGAGATTTGATGATATCCCAGTTGTGGGAGTTTTAGATGAGGACCAGGAGTTGGAGGGTAAGAGGATCCGTGAGAGGAAGCATAGTTTGATGTTGGCGGAGAATCCGAATATGAAGAGGAACTTGAAGGGGAGGGGAAGGCGACGCATTTGAGGGTGTACTGACTCGAAGATTGCATAGGTATTTATGTAGAGCTATGTAATGATATACATAGACAAGGCTTACGGAGATGATAGCGCGTACATATCCCATGTACTTGCTCGCGTAAGGCCTAATTATATTTAAATAAGATTGAATCATGTCCATAACATATTGCCAAACTAAAAGGCCTTCTCCTGGGCATATGCTTCGACTGCAATCAGGACATCCTGTGCGTCCGGCGCCGCATTCTACATCCACGTGTCAAGCTTCATCAGTTCAGGCGAGAGATCTAAGGTAAAACTAGTAGACTCTAGAAGAGCCAGTTATGTGCTGTTCGTCATCGGACACTTTATTTGTATGTATTTGACCTAGTCATGGCTCGAATGGCTCGAATGGCTCGAATGCTCGATTCGAGCCAAACATTCATCAACATAGCAATCAACCAACATGTCGGACACCTCTCTAAAGTGTGTTCTCCCAGCCGACATGCACGACGCAACACAAGCCAAAAAAAGGGTTAGGGTCAGTCATTACGTGCTCCTATCAGACATACCTGACATTTCTATTCTAGCCCAGAAAGGTGCAAGCTTGAACCCCAGTGAAAATCGGATCTAAGTAGATCGAACCAAATTGAATAAAATAGTACCTTTCTATTTTCTTTGATCTAATTCTGTGGTATTCGCAAAATGACACACTTGTAAATATTTAACTCGATGACAATTCCCATGCCATTGAATCAGATCGAATAACGTCGAGTCACATTGAATAACATCGAAGTAGGTATAATACATAAATTTGATAGATCTATATTTAGGGTATCCTCTCAATGGGCAGGGTTCCAGCAAATTCAATTCAAGGAAATTATATTATACAGTATCGGAATACATGAGGTTATTGTACACAAGTACTATATAATTAGGGATGTACTAATGTCGACAGAGGAGGGCAGGTAGCACGATCTGGGTGCAGATTGCTGCGGTCGTCATCGCGGTCACGTTGCTCCATGTAGTCGTTGCTGCCAGACGTTAACGCATTATCGTCCATGCGGAGGGAGAAGGGGGAGGGTGCTGTCACCGCCACCGTTGCCTGTTGCTGGCTCACCTCGTCGCTGCTTGTCGTCGCTTTCTTCATTGGCCAGTATACACCAACCTTCTGCCCTACAAGCAGTTTCTCATAGCGGCCTGCGGTTCGACAGGGAGGGGTGGCGTGGTCTTCGCTGTCACTGTCGAGTTGTTCCATCATGCTGGGTCGTCCTTTTTGTAGGTGGTCATAGCGGTGCTGGTGAATGCTGGTGGGTGCTGGGCTGCTTTCTGAGATAGTGGTTAGTGGCAGACATAGGGGGAAGGTGGGCCTATGCATACCTGGTTGTCGATGGTGCTGCCTTATGGGTGGTTTACCCCATCGTTCGCCGCTGTCTCCCATTTGCCTTGTTCCTGTCAATCTGTCCAACAACTGCTTTCAAAGGCCTTATGGATGGTCTCTTGAGTCTCGAGGGAGGTGTGAGCAAGGAAAAACCGATATGAAAAAAAAAGCCTCGCAACGCGTGTCAGTGAGGGAACATGGTGGGAAGAAAAGAACTTAGAAGAAAAAGTTCTAAGTCGGGCGACAAGGCAAACACGCATGCACGTGGTTTTCGCTGCATGGAGTTGGATGGATGTGCGTATATGGGGACATCGACGTGATGTGTGTGTAATGTGTGCATTTACAAAGCTTTGTAAGCAAGAGTTTGATGGAAAACTATTTTATTCTACTTTTGACACACTTGCTTCGATTTGCTTCGAACTACTTCGAATTTGATTTAATTAGATCCGATTTTCACTGGGCCTCAATACTGAGAACTTGGAATCGACGTGGGATTCGCGCTTAGTCAGCCGATCACCATAAAACATTCTTGCATCCACACATCAACTATTACGCCTGTTTCTGAACCTGCCAGCGGCACCACTGGCACTGTAGTCTGTTGTTGGGCTTTTCGAACTTTCAGAATAAGCCAAGGTATATTTGACTTGATGTCGCCATTTTGGTAAGTATAATCACCCTGCTGCAGGTTCAAGACAGGTCAATGCCATCATCACCACTCTCGCTCAACTTAGATGGGCCATTCGCCTCCACTTCTGAGCTGGAGTTCACCAGATACAAAGCTGTGTCTCCTCCAAGCCAACCCATCCAGAAAGGTACCTCGATCCAGTGCGCTGAATTCTGGGGCTTGTCGGGTGAACCAGACGGGGAAGACCAACAGGTGATTGATTGTAAGAAAAAGGAGGGAGGGCTCACAACTGTCGAGTGTGGAAGACGAGATCGTAAAACAGGGGAGTTGAGTGACAGGTTTTTCATTGTGTTTGATGCCCAAGATGTCCACATCGATGATCCTACTCACTGCTCATTCCTCACCAAGTTCCTGCACACCATACGCTCTGTGATCTGCCTTAAATCATGAGCCTCACATTCCTTCTTTGATATTTGCAGTCACTTGGTCCATTCACATTCTCTATCACTTTGCACTCTTCATGAAGGACTCACATTCATTTTTGATGTAGATATATAATTCAAATTAGTGGACAAACATGTAACATAATGATGCCTATCTATTTCCACTGTTGCTGCAAAAACAATCGTCGTTCGATGGTGATGGCTTTGGCCGACATAACTGACACAAAAGGGACAAATGTCAGTAGATGTTTGCCCTAGAAAATGCAACTAGTGCCATATAGGCACTAGTGCATCGCCAATCTCAGCATAAGATAAAATAAAATAATAATAGAAAATAAAAAGTAACGGTGAGCTGGCGGTGCTGTTCCAGTCGCAAGGGGTGGTGTGGCCATCAGCGGTCAGCAGGGGTTTCTTAGCGGAAACGGCGTCATTCGAGGCACAAGGGATAGAGATCAGAGCTGGCAGTGGGCAGTGGGGGTTGGCTAGCGGAAACAGTAGGAGACGGGGCACAGGGGAGGCAGGAAAAAAGAATGGTGAACTTGAACAACCTTATGGTGTTTGACTCGTAAGGGGAGTGGGGATGAGAGCCTGTGGGGAAGGAATTTCGAGGGGCCATGGTGGTTCTATGAAGACGGCTGGCTCAAACAGCGCCACATGGTGTCGTTCGAAATTTGAATCCAGCGGGGAAGTGCTTCGAGCCATTGTCTAGAATACATTGTTTTTGTTAGTAAAGTCTTCCTAAGTCTTCCTGTAAAAAGAGCAGGATTGGGCATTGACATAGTCGCGAGACAAGGAGGAAAGGATGCAAGAGGACGAGAGGTCGGTAGTGAACGTGGCGGGAATGGGATGAACGTTCCCCGCTTTCTCCCCCGTTTCCACCCCGCGAGCAGTTGCTCGCAGCGGCGGTTGGGGGTGCCGGTGGCTGTCGTTGTCCCTCGTCGTCGGCTGGGTGTCAGGTCACCCTTGTGGACACACAAGTTCCAGGTTGCCATGCTGCCGGATGTGAATGCCTACTTCACAGCAGCATCTTGGTCCTGCTCCTCTCTTCATTATGCATCCCCAAGTTCACATCACCCTTATCCTAGATATTTTCATTTGTAAAGCAATGTATTTCTTTGTTTCGTGTATGTACAAAGTTTAACGGCTTTACTGAAAGAATACAACTATTAAATAGCTGCTGGCAAACTTCAGTATGAATAAGCAGATGAGGGATTTATCATGCAGCCACTACAACACATATGCATAGCATACAAGGAGCAGACATGAGCCTGCTACGGGCACGGCTATCCGTAAACTCATGTGCAGCCACGTGAATTGTCCACGTGGCTTGAGGTTGGCTTGTATATGCGACTTCACATACGGAGGATGGCTTGCGGAGGCTGTAGGGTCGAGGGAAGGCATGTGAGATATAGGGGTGTAGGAGGAGATAGACGAGAGATGAAAGTTGGCATAGACAGATGGTGGTGGCGAGCAGAGGGAGCATCCAGGGGGGCTCATCAACGGACTAAATAGCTGCAATGAAATCGTGTAGCGGCGCAAGCGCCGATCCCCGACTCTCTGGTGCCTTTGTAATTTTCTTGCTTGCAATTCTTAGCTTGGTAACGTTTGATTCAACGAACAATGAACGAAAAAAATGTGAAAGAGAACTTAGGTTGACAATTTGTGTGGATGTATTCTAGAGCAGATTCCCAGAACGAAACATGATTGTAGAAGTACTAGGTAAGGTCGAATACTAGCACATTAAGTTAGTATAGAATTTCATAAGAAACATCTAACCTGTTGAAGTCGAGCCCTCAGGGTCCACAGCCACAGATGGACAAAGACGATCGGAGCCCGCGGTGACAATTGACAAGTGCTCAAAGAGCACAACTACGTATAATAACAATATAAATATGACATGGTCTAGCAATAAAAAAAAGGCTAAACATGACAGAAAACCTCCGAAATCTCTAGTAACCCATCATAGTCCTGATCGCTTGCTGCTTGATAAAACGGTCCCCATATTTTGGAACTCTCAATATCCTTCCACATTTGTAATACCCTCGACGTCTCGGAGTTTTGATATCCATCCGCTCGAATGTTCCCTGCGTTGAACTCATCAAATCGGCATGGAAACAATAGATGAAGGACCACCAGGATGCATGCGAAGAGGTCATCTGCAGGCCGGGGGATATATAATCGCTCCGTTGACTGAAGAAGTCGCCTCGGCCAGCAGATATAACCGCCCGAGTAGTCAACTTCATTGTCAGTAGATTGATTCCCCCCTGAATCGAAAGCTGTTTCGTAATCGATGATCACCACATTGACATCGTTCCGTTCACGCTTAAGAATCAAGTTTGATAGGCGAACGTCTCGATGGATGATCCCTTGACCATGCAGGTACCTCAGCCCATTTATCATGCCATGGACAACCTTGCGTGATAACGCCGCTGACTCTCCCGGTAAGACGGGTTCTCCTATTGGCAAGATTCCTAGCTCCCCATATCCGCGAGTCCATACGAGTTCAGGTATATGCAGAGATTTAGCGTCGCGTAATTTTTCCAGGGTCGTGATCTCGTTTTCCAAAGACTGATTATCATGCGTAGTCTTCAGCACAAATTGGTTCTTTTGTTCCCAGTGTCGAGCCGGAGGAAACCATCTGGGAGTGTTCTTGACAGTTTGACGAGTAGTCATATGTTTTGGCACCGTATCATTCGGTAGTGGAAGCACCTTTTTCACAGAAAGCAGGAAATAATGTTTTCCCACCGAAAGGACTGAAAATTTGGGGTCTAATGCTTTATCGAGCGAAGGAATCGTTGCTTGCAACTGTGAGGCAGACGATGTTTCCGCAAAGATGATAGCATCTGCAAGGGATGAGCAAGGATGCTCCTCAATTTTCGGGCCTTTCTCATCAAACACGGCGTCGTAGACCCAGGAAGAGGAATAGTTTGATAGGACCCCTATAAAGCGTGACCGATGTGGTTGCTTCTCGCGTATGCTTTTGAAATAATCCAACATCTGGCCGCAATGCGCGGCTGTTCGTGCTTCGACGCTCGGTACTTTGAATTCCAGAAAGTACCGAATGGAGTATGGGAGGCGAGCGTCGTCATATTTCGCAACGCTGACGTCTGCGTGAAACTCGGTGCGCTGACTGGTGTCCACTACGAGAATATCTTTCGTCTCTTTGTAAAGGCCGTCTCTGATCGCACCAATGAGGTCTGGATACATGTCGAGCTCTTTCGACCAAGTTTTAGTTTTGTCTGCCAACGCTGAGAGCTTTGACGTGAGCATCTTTTTACGTGGGTGCTGCTGTCCCTCAATTAACATATTCTGGCCGACTCGCCCAGTGTCTTGTAGGTGTTTCCATGCCTGCGAACGGGTGACGGATCCTTGCAACAGTTTGAATCTAAGAATGCTCTGATGCAGAAGCTCACTTACCCCATTTCCGACCAGTCTCAGCTCTCCTTGTCTCACGGAGTGCAGTGGCAATGTCAGCGGATTCCTCTAATCTCTGGATGACTTCGCCCTTCTCTGCGATCCTTTTATCCTTCTCCGCCACTACCTCGTCCATCTTTGCGATCATCCTATCCTTCTCCGCCACTACCTCGTCCATCTTTGCGATCATCCTATCCTTCTCCGCCACCATCCTATCCTTCTCCGCCACCATCCTATCCTTCTCCGCCACCATCCTATCCTTCTCGCTGATCCTATCATTGAATACTCTGACCGAACCCAAGTACCAATCAACGATCTGGAAGAAACAGGTTATCTATAAGCTGTCGAATCCGCAGCAAGGACTTACAATTATGAGCAATAAGTTGACACCTTTTGACTGTTTCGGGCTTAGATCTACTCGAACAGATGAAACCAGCGAATATGTGACATTATGACAGAGATACTAACCCTCTGGGTAGACTGTGTGAATCAGATCAATAGAAATGCTCTGAGTGGGTACCAGGCGAGCGATCTCGGTTAGATGGGTGATAATTTGGTCCATAGCGGGGGTTGGATTCATCTAGGCCCTGGGTTTGCTGATTACACTCGTCGACTAGTAAAGATAGGCAGCAGTAGGAGACCCCAAGTTGTAGGCAGCGCATTATTCAACGTTTATCTGAACACGCTCACGTGATTAAATTTAAAGTGCACATGTGACAAAGACGAGCCCCAGATCAAATCCAAGGACTTCGTATACGTCTGGAAGCTGAACCGGAATATGGATATGAAGGGGAGGAGGGTGTTGGAGAACTTTGAGAGATGGTCGAAGCACAGCGCAGGACTCGAGGTTTCTTCCCGGAGAAGCGCCCCCTTGATCCATCACCTCCTCCATGTGTTCCTCGACGCCGACGATGAACAGGGACCGATCTTCAACCTCACAGTGAATATGAAATGTTTGACATCATGGCGGATGCGACAAGCCTCTCGTTCCTGCTTCAGCCGGTGTGGCATCGAGGGACACAAAGAGGCTTAGCTGCTTTGTTCCTATCGCCGCTGAGGCGATGCTGTACATCAGGGTGGGTCACCACTTACGTCTACTGGAACTATTAACCATGAGTCGGGGACTGCGTCTCCGACTCCACCTCCAGCACCAGCATTGAAGTAACCACCTAGTTTGAGAACGCGAAGGCAAGAGACCAGTCTTTGATCCCTAGTCCAGAACCAGGAGTCGAGGCAGCTGTAGAGTACCCAGAGCAGGGATTAGCTTCCCCTGCTAACGGTAGCCCTCGCTTGTACAGCGATGTGGTTGCCACAAGAACGTCCTCTGCTGCTAGTCAGCATGACGATACCCAGCTTGACGCGGGTATACGTTCGGCTCCAAACATTTCCTATGTTGACGAGCTTTCGTCTCAGATAGACAAAGCATTCAATAGCAAAGATTTTCTTGTACATTCGTGTATATTCGTCTAATCAATTTATGACTGAGAACCCTCCTGACGAGGAGGATGAGTCATGACCCCCTACCATATCATCAAACACAAGGAGGCGAGGGCGACCACGGAGTCCATATTTGTGTTTGATCACATCGCCTGGTGCTCTCCAAAGCTTGATAAAATGTTCTTTCCGAAAAGCCTAAGCCTACACAGTCCAGGATGTCGTCTAGAGGAATAAGGTCGTGTTCATAGAGATTCATCGCAGCTAGTTTTAGATCTTGACTAATCTTACGGTACGGCATGACTGATTGACAAATTTGGCTAAGTCCACTATTTCGTAACTAAACACATTGTTTGGTTACTGCCAACAAATATGCAATTAGCTGTAATAAGGTCTGTCATGGTGGGGGGGTGAAGGGAATATTGATTGAAAAAACTATCTAGGTATTGCATTGTACTTGGTGGCCACCAGATGAACAATGAAGTCGAGCCATAATCTAATAATACTAATAGATTCTAGTGCGATAAGATCGATCTCTGCACGTGGTAAAAATCACGTGATCTGTTTTCTTAAGGGGTCGGATTGCTTGAGACGGCAAGACCCGTCCAACGACATCGATATCGCTTCCTGCTCTATCAACATCTCTCTCACTTCCTTTGCATGTTTGTATTTGAGTTGGAATATTTTATATAAGCGCGATGGATGCCATTTTTTACCCTTCCACATTCCTTGACGACTCCTGCTTCAGCATCTTGTATAAATTCCCTTGTAGCCAATCTTCCACTATGCCTTCACCATTACCTCAACTTCATGCATGTGACTCACAGGACTCTCAGGCTACTGGTGCTTGTCATCATGGTGTTGACGATGTCATAGATCAATATTTTGCCACTGCTATTCCCGAACAAACTTCTACCCACCAACTTCCAAGTGCATCCCGAACAATGCCCAATGGCCATCTCCTCTACACCGCTCTACAGCCTGCACCTTCGATTGTCTCTCGTCTATACACGTCCCTGCTCCCTGGAGAAGCCTTCCCAGGTCCGAAGCTCAATGGAGCTATCCAGAAAGAGCTCGATGCTGACCATGTCATTACCACAACCATCCTTTTCATCGATATCCTCTTTCCTGATGAGCGCCTTCCATTCGCACTTGACGACGCCTTCTTCGAAAAGATGGGACAGCCATTTATGACTGCCAAAGGTGTTCAGAAGCCGATTTGGGATGCTGGAACCTTCCTCATGTTCGGAGACGATTCTGACCTCGGACTGGATCCAAATGTGAAGATCGACTCTACTACTGGGAGAGTGAAACAGATCACATTGGCTAACAAGATATTCTCGGTTGTGAAGTTGATCTACAATTTGGATTCCCTCGTTGGTCGCGGAACTAAAGTTTGGGTCGTGAAAGAGAGTAATGAATCCTACGTACTGAAGGATTCCTGGATCCAACTCCATCATGCGCAGTCTGAAGCCAGCATCCTGGCGCTGATGCACGGTCATGACGCCATCAAAGGATGTGTACCCTTGTTGTACTGTAGCGAGGATGTGCAGATTAATGGTCGAAGGGACTGCACAGAGAACTACCAAAAAGATTTACATGGATGGCCATTTTCGCAGCGCGTTCATCGTCGCTATGCAACCTCGCCTATTGGCGAACCGCTGGCGTCTTTCAAATCCAAGAAAGAATTTATCACTGTGATGATATCTCTTATTCGAAGTAAGTTGTCTAGTTTGCGCTGCGCAAGTAATGAAACTTACAGTAACTCTATAGCTCATCAATACCTTGTCGAAAAACTTGGAATACTGCATTGCGATATAAGCATCAACAACCTTTTGATCAATTGTACCGATGCTATTATACGTGGGCTTCTGATCGTTTTTGACTTTGGAATACTCTTGTCGGCTGCCAATGCACCAGCGGTTCAAACTTCCACTAGTACTTCGGGCGATATTGCCGCGGGCACGATGTATGAGGCTAGTGGGACTAACAGCAATGTTGGTGATGTCGAGAGGATTGTTGATGCGTCCAATGATGAAGATGACCAAGGGTTCAAGACATCCAACTCTAAGGTCAAGAACGTTCGCACTGTACATTCCTTCATTTCAAAGTCTATGAACCAGAGAGTTAATTATAAATCAGGGCACACCACCATTCACTCCTTGTTAGCAAAGATGAACAATTCACACATCAGCCTCGTCACGATCCCGAGTCATTCATTTATGTCATATTCTACATTTGCACTTTCACTTGTGGACCTGGAATCCGTCGATCAAAATCCGAAATTCCTGCAGAGGACTCCATGCGTGCCTGGTTCAACAACGACAGTAAACTCAGTGCTATTGGGTGGACTAAAGCTGGACATATGTGTGGCCCATATATCACAATTGTGCCCTACTTTTCGGAATATTGGCAGGATTTTGGGCCCTTTGCCCTAAAGTTGTCCCGAGCTTGTTTTCCTGCCAATGCAACTCGCACACTGTATGGACTCACCTATGAAACAGTTCTCGCAATATTGGAGGAGGCATTGGAGAAGGTTACAGAGCCTATTACGACGCCCAGATTACCCATCAAGCGGCATGCTCCCAACGCTGGCGATCATATGCGCTTGAGGGGGGTAAAGCAAACGAAGTGGGAGGAGGGCTAGGTAATTTCAATCTTTCAAGGACACCTACATTACTGTTACCATCCTTGTTATGTGTTTACGATCTATGTATGTTGCTCTCATGGTGTAACCTTCATTCATTTTTTCAAAACATTGTGTTATCTCGTTTTGCACTGTCTATTTTTGGGATATAAATAAATAATATCACGCGTGCTGGCAAAAATTGCTAGCCTCGACCGACCAGGAACGACAGCAGTTCGCCAATGATCTAACTCTCCCGCAATTGATTGCCGTATCTGCAAGGTAGGTACTCCAAAGTCATTCTATTTTCAGTTCACTTTACGCTGACTCTTTCACCCCCAAAGTTCTAATCGTCAAAACTGAGGTTTGTAGTTTATGCCGGCATCATCATCATTGTTCGTTCGCTGATAGATACCAAAGGTGCGTAATGTATACCATCTTCACAACCACTATGCGAGAATGGTGCTCATACCAAAGGAAGCTACTTATGTTCTCGAGCATGGATGCAGGTCAAGCACCATTATAAACTCTCCGTCGACTCAGCTGAGAACAAGGGGCTCACAGACTACCTCGCTAGATGCTAGATGAGTCTACAGAATATCAGTACCATATTTCTATGTAACTGTGCACTAATCCCAATTTCAAGGATTCGGGAATCCCTTGTACCAGCGAATAGCCTGATGGACAGACAAGATAATCTAATCTAACTCTCCTGTAATTAGTAGCTATAGTTAAATGAGAAGTTGACCTTCTAATAGGGAATATTCGGTCGGCTTAATATCCTGAAGCTATCCCGTTCTTTCTAGAATCGCTGGCAGCTGACATTAAAAAGTAAAAACAACATGTCTACCACAATTGTATACAGAACTCACCGGTGATCTTTCCATTCTGCTGCACAACTGCTTGAACAGCAGCAGCAACCCTATTAATATCACGAACTGCGATCAAATCATCTCAAGTCAAAAATCCATAAGCCAAGGATCCATCCTTTTTTAAACGCACCTGTAACATTGTGACCACGATCTCGTAACCCATCAAGTATCTCTGGAGGATACACAGAATCAGCTTCTAAAATTGGAGGGTATAATTGATCATGCAGTCGTCCGAATTCTATCGCCTGGCTAACATCCAAGCCCAAATCTAGATTAAGAAGTGTTTGAAAAACGGCCCCAAAGATCTGCGAGCCACCTGATCCACCGATGGCCACAAAAAGCGAACCATCGGCATGCTCAATAATTGTTGGTATGGTAGACGAAAGTGGACGTTTTCCAGGCTCAGGGAAATTGTCTACGCAAGTCGATCAGGGGCCATCATGTTAGGTATAGGGTACACATACAAGGCGAAGGCAAGAGGTCGAACGCGTTAGGGATGCCGGGTATCGAGAAAACATCCATTTCGTCATTAAGTATGATGCCAGTTACGGGGTCAAGGACTTGAGAACCAAAGACCAAGTTTACGGTCGAGTTCAAGGCAACTGCCATGCCATGTTTATCGACCACCGATGTATGACTCTGTATATATCAGTAGTGCAATGTATCCAAGGGCTTTACGAAGGTCACAGTGCCATGATCAATCTTGACACCGTAGTCTGGATTATAATATTCTGAGGGATGAGCACGGTCCTATCATGCTGAATGGTTCACAATATACGAACAAAAATACGTGTAGACTCACGTCCGTTATATTCCTAAAAATGGCATCGGCAAAGATCTTTGTCGAAATTTGATCTATGCGCGATGTGTCGTTGTTGAAATCAGGATCACATATTTTAGTCCTGAAAACGTAACCATCAGAGCATAGCCAAAACATTCGTAAAACTCCACTTGCCGTGCTGCAAATCCAAATTTCATGATCTCTACGATTCTATAAGCGTTGAGGGCAGTCCGTTCCTTCATCCTATATCGCAAATTCATCATGTGCAAAAAGACTGTTGTTGTTTTTATTATTATTGAAAGAAAGAAAGAATATCGAGGTCTTTTCAACATACCTGGTCCTGATGTAGGTACATGCGTAGCATAAACCTTTCTACCGCGATACGTCCCCTGCAATGCAAGGTCTACTTTGACGGAATAATTCTCCAGATCTGAATGAGAAAGTAGTATGCCTCCAGTTGAGCGAACTTTGTGAACCAGGGAATGCGCAATGGGGCCCTTAGTTCAGTGATGAATGGGCGAAAGATTCCAAGAGACAGATCAAAACACCTACCTTGTAGAAGGCGTCTGCGCCTTCCTGCGCAATCCTCGCAAGGGTACGTGAAAGATTTGTCCGCCGAATAAGCTCACCCTCACGCAAGAACCTTCCTTGAGGTGCAAATATAGCACTCCAATCTGGGTTATTCAGCATGAGATCTGGAAACCACTGAAGAAAGGATATCAGTATCGATGTGAAAGAAGAAAAAAATTGCCTGGCCTCACTGGTATGCGTTTTCCCAATTCTTTATCCACTTCCCACCCTTCCGCCAAGGAGACACTCAGTTCGACTAGTCTTTTCCATGACAGCTTCCGGCTGCCCCATCTGCGATACACCTGCTCAAGCCCCCACACTTCTCCAGGAACCCCAACAGACAAACCACCATACTTGGCCAAGTCAGGGGATTTGACGTACATGGAACTGTTGGAGAGCGCAGGGGCAGTTTCTCGGAAGTCAATTGTATGTACTTCGGATGGATGACCATGAGAATCAGGAGGTATCCGTACAATCATGAAGCCTCCACATCCTACACCGGATCTAAGCATATTTGGATTTACGAGATGATAATAACCAAAGTATCATGGCGACACACACAAAAACATGTTGACGACACCGACGCAAAATGTAACACTGATAGCAGCATCAATCGCGTTCCCTCTGTCCTTGAGAACATCAACACCGATGTCAGAACAACACTTATTCTCAGATGTGACGGCGCCGTGTTTAGCTTTTACGAGATATGCGGGGTTGCGTCGCTCGCTGAGAGATTTAAAGATGTGCGACAAGGTATAATCGAACTTATCCTGTAAAGGATTCGAGAAGAAGAGCACCAGTGCAAAGAGAACCATGAATCCTAGTAGCCATTGCTTCCATGGATGACGCTGCCTAGAAGAAGTGTCCAAGTCGGATAAGTAGAGATGGTCCTTGCGTTGGAAGCTGTGCATGCCAGTGTGAGTGTGACTCGGAGGATATGTCAATTGATGTCGTTGGAAGTGATTTCCTTAGCCGCCTGAGAGTCTCGAAGCTCATTATAGAGAATGGGCATGCCAGGGCCCAGAGGTGCCAGTGTGCCATATAAACCCTGTCGTCATCGTACGTTAGTAACGTTACCGAGTCCGCCGGGTGCCGGGTGAGCTTTCAGAGTGCCACAATGTTTGTTTGGAAATACGATGGAAGCTTGGCAGGATGCATGATGCCGGTGACATGGAAGTGGTGCATTCTCACCTTGACCTTGACCAACCTTGAAAGCTTGATAAAACAGGCTCAAACGTCGAGTCGCCATCAATAGAGCTTATCTGCAACCCAGGTCAAACTTTTTCCGAGCGACCAGGAACCAAAAAGTTTGAGCAGCTGAACTCGGTTTGAACTGTCACACAGCCCTAACTAAATAAGGACAGGCCAGCTTATCCATAAATGGTTCACTCCCCAGCATCGGCTCCCTCGTTCTAGTAGGTTCCACCTCTGATCACCACTGAAACGAAGTCGTGCAAGAAGGATGCATAATGCTTCGATGGCAGTGAAGTTGTAGCGGCTCTCTGTTCTGAAGGGATTAGGTATTTCCATCACCCTGACAAGGCAGACAATCTCTTTGGGATAGAACCTAGCTATTATGATTGGTATGAAGGCATTTGTAAACTTAAGACTGGCATACCAAAAACTGTATAAGCATTCCTCTCTATCCATACTTTCTAGGATTGCTTCTGTCATTCTGAAACCACCAAGTTGAGGATGAGTGGCACGATGCAGTGAATTCATTGCTAAAACATTGGTATTTTCAAGCAACAATATCGCATTTTGAAGGGACAACAGCTCTTCTATCTCATCATCTGCTATAGACATGAGTAGGCTGTATAGAGTGCCCAGTTGACGAAGCATTTTGTAAAGAGTTCATGAAGAATTTCAACCGAACTTGAGCCGAATTATACATCCCGATTAAGACAAGCCTAAGGGACAACTAACTTTGACCCAGATCACACCTGGTTCGAACCGAAAAAAAGTTTGACCTGGGTTGCAGATAAGCTCTAATCTCAACTGACATTCCCTGCCAGCAATATTCCAAGTGCCAGTAGCAGTGACAGTTTGTGTATAACTACTATAATGTCGGCTAACTACCTAACCGGCGGGGCCCACCAGTGCCGGTGATGACAACAACAAACCAAAAAAAAAAGATAATATTCTAAATAAAGTTACAACCCCATCTAAAAAGCAACGTCCAGTGTCCACGTCATCAAAATCACAGCACTTATAACATACATACAATACACACTTATAACATACATACAATACACACTTATATTATTCTCCAGCGAACAGCCTAATAACCAGATATGTCATCGATCCAATGAAGCGTATCACTGTCATTATCGAGTTGGAGTGGAAGTCAGCAAGAGAAAGACAAAAGACAAAGATGAGGACAAAACGCACAAGCAAGCCCAGCAACAGAAAACAGTATAAACACCATATACCCATTAACAGCCACGTTGGCACCAGAGTTGCTCGCTTTCGCCGCCGTTGGCATAGTGAGGGGTGGGGAAGGATAATGAGGTGGGGAAGGATAATGAGGTGGGGAAGGATAGTGAGGTGGGGAAGGATAGTGGGCAGGGGTGGGGAAGAATAGCAGCGCCTATACAAACAACGTCTATTAGTTACTAGTCAACTAACATTACAAGGACGCGAGAAAAGAAAGGACTCATATTCGAAAGGGTCCACGCCAAAAGCACACTAACCTAAGGTAAAAACAAACAAATTCAACAACCTTCCTCAAACCCAAAAAAAAAACAAAAAAAATGCACTTTGTCCTAAAAGTTCTATAATAGTCCTCCTGCGCCGTAGCCTTCCTTATCCATGCCTTTCTCCTCCCTAGGAGGCTTAGTCTTCAACACATGTATAGCATCCTCATACCCCACATTCAGCTGTTCCTGCGTAACAGGCATCGAAACGTCTACAGAGTTTTTGTTTTCTTGCGTGTATGAGACTTGCCCTAGGGTCGGATTGGATCTTGTTGTCGCCTTTCGTACCCCACGATACGTCGTGTACGTTGGTGAACTGGTTTTTGGGTGGGGGGAAAGAGGGTTGGGGTGGAAGGGGGGGGGAAGTGACAAGGTGAGTGAGTGTGTGGGTGGGTGGGGGAAAGTGGGGGAGAAGGGGACGTACAGCATATACGTTGAGCATGTTTATGTAAGACGGAGCCATGAGTAGATATTGCACAAACGACGTAACCAAATGCCATGGCTCGAACTATGTCCACCCCATCAGCACATCCACAGGCAAAAAAAAAAACCCCCGAAAAAAAAAAAAACAAAAACAAAAACACACATACGAAAATCACAGAAGACAAGATATACAACCCCAGCATTGCAAGGAGTGACAATACGATGTTGCGAAATATCGGATTAGTGAATATATCTGAAAAACCGAGTGGGCGACCTGTGTTTTTCTGCACTGTGCTCGCTACGTTTTGGATGCCTTTGAATGCTAGGAGGAAGGCTGCTACCTGTCAAAGCAAGGTAGGAATGTCAATATGTGGGGTCCAAAAAAAAAAACACGAACCGTCATATAAACCGTAATAAACGCAAACCCCACAATAGCCATCGTATACCCCCCACTTTGAACCCTGAGGTCTATTCCTGAGTGCGAGGATGAAACACATGATGAGGATGCCTAGGTAGAAGTACGTGAGGATGCTCGGTGGTTATTCCTGTTAAGTGAAATGTTGGGTCTTCTAGGGAGTCAGAGAGGATGGTGAAGGCTATGAAGTAGTTGGGCTGTGTGAGCGGGGGGGGTTGATGAAAAATGGATTGGGAGATGAAAAAATGAGAGAAGCAACACAAAAAGATATTGACTTGGCTAGCAAGTGCATTGTCGTAGGGGGAAAACCAAGTGCCGGAGGTTACCTTGTCTTCGCTGGTTGTTACTTTGGTTGCATAATCATGCATCGAGATGACTGTTAGTAAGGCATAGTACTAAGTGAGGAAAACTTTAGGAGAAGAGAAGCTTAAGAAAGAGCTTGCTTGCCTGTTCTTGTGTGGCGCGATCTGGTGGGGATACTGGGCGTGCTCTGTTTCCCCTTGACTGCCAGGCCGCACTCTGGTGCGGATTTTATTGTTGACTTGGAGATGTGACCGTGCTCTGCAGAAACGTTTAGCTTGGAACGACAAGGATTGACAGTAAAATATAAACCCAAGGGTGTCCAAAATATGGGAAACTTGTGGAGATTTGCCTAATCTGGGCTGGGCATTTGTTATTGCATTAACATGTGTGAATGCACAGGCTGATCACACCGGAGGCATTGGCCAGCTCATGTCTTCGGCAGATCATCTAGCAAGCTAGGTGACTTGTGGTTGGTCATCTTGGGCGTTGTTCCCCGGTTCATCATGGTCCTCCATTCGTTGTTGTTGTCGTACCCCATTCCTTGTTACTGTCCCCATCGTTGTTCCTGTCATTGTTGTCTCCTTTCCCTGTACCCGTCCTGTCGCTGTTGTCGTACCCCGTCCTGTCCTGCCATTGTCGTCGTCGTCATCCCTGTCCTCTGTTCCTGGTTGTCTTCATCATTCCACCCGCCATCCACCCCACGAGCAGTTGCTCACGAGGCTGGGGGCGGGTGGTGTGTCGTCCGTCGCCGTGGTTGGTGCTGGTATACAATGACTCCCTCTTGTTGTTTGTGGTCAGTCCTCGGTCATTTCCTAGTGTGCACCAACCTTCCACCCTACGAGCAGCAGTGTGGGCAGTCCTCAGTCAGCGGGTGGAGGTGCGGGTGGATTGGTTGGGATTATGGTGTCGTTGTGAGATAAGCCCTGTGGGTAATGAAAATAGAAGTTAGTTTAATGAGAAAAAACAATAAAAACACCTACCTGGGGCCTCGTCCTTGTACCCCCGTCTTGTCCTCATGTCCGTCTTCCCACCGCTCGCTCATTCAGTGGTCCTCGTCGTCGTCATTGTCGTCGTTTTCCTGTCGTTTCCACTGCATCGCATCACCGGGGCATTGGGGATTTTTGGGACATTGACCGACTAGCTTGATCGCCGAACCATGAGGGCAGGTCTGATGATCAGGGGGATGAAAGATCAGCATGGAATGAACAATGAGCGCGCAGGGAATGAGAGAACAGGGAGAACAAGGGAGAAGAAGAACAAGGAAGAAACAGGGGACAATGTTGAGCCTCGCTACCCAGGGGCTCCCACTGTAGAGGCTGGACAGCTCAGTCAACACCATTCATAGACATGAAGGAAAGAAGGAGAGAGGAGACGACACCGATGCGATGTGCAAGCAAACTTGCCAGTGGCGGCGTGATCGCGCCCATGGCCACAGTGATTATGTAATAATAAAATACCAAAAAGGAAGGAGACTAATTACACGAGATCAATTACTGACTAATCACTATGTATGGCATACAGATCAATTTCCGGAGACATGCGGAAGACATGAACTGAGCTCATGTCGTTTTGACATGAGCTGGAACATGCCTCCGGTGAAAGAAAGAAATAAACTGATGAAACGAATGAGGAAGTGATTCCGCCTAGGTCAGGTTCCCCACTGTAGCCATCAGTTTGTTGCTTGTCGATTGCCCGTGGTCCCAGTTTCTCATTCCATCGCCTGCGTTCCTTGTTCAAACTGGCCAGTTGTCGTCCACTGGCCAGTTCATCAGGAAATCCAAGGTATGCTGACATGACCAGACAGAATTTGTAAGCAGCAAACGAGCTGATATTACCTGACACAAGTGTGCGTACACGAAGATCAAGGTAGCGGGAATCTTGAGAAATCTGCAGAACCTGAAGAGCAGTCTTCGAAGCTCTGGGTTTTCCCCTTGTTGCGTATGAGGACCTGATTTTCGAGCAGACGCCGTACAGGTGTCAATCCAGATGCTAGTCCATGTTGTCAGACGGCTGGCTTCCAAGCAGGGAGGTACACAAGCCATCCACCTAATGTCAAAACCAATCGCCAGAGTGTGCGCATTGCGAAGATTGCGCTGAAACCCTTCGACTCTTGCAAACCTTGTCAAAGACTGTGTTTGTGCTGCTGGCTCAAGTATCTATCACACGAGCAGTCGATGCTCGATGATCTACAAGTCACAGTCATGTACCAACCTTCCATAGCCCACTGATGCCCATGTTGCAATGTAAAGGGCGAGAGAGACATACAGTGAGACATCCAGCAGATGTCATGGTGGTCCCAAGTAAGTACTTACAACATTGCTTCATTTGTTGTAAATGCTACAGTGCAGTAAATACTTTGGCTAAACTAAGAGAATGTGTCCACTGCTTTGAGGGGCTTAGTGAGACCTACACCACCCTTTGCCGTAAGATAATGCACGACAGCCCATTCTACCCTCATATCGCTCGCGCAAGAACTGCAATGCCCGCGCCATATCCCAGCAGTGTTTCTTCACCAAGCGCTCCACCAGATCCACAACTTTACCTCGTCGTCCGGCCTCCATCTTCTGTGTTCCTTTATTCCTCTTCCACTTTGCACCCCACGCACGCAGTGTTGAGGTCGCGCACTGAAATGTATCTGTTAAGGCCCACATTGTATTCCGTCCAGATATCCGTGATCTTGAAGACTGGTTGAAACTGGTAGAATGGGAGCCAGGTGTGAAGATGCTCGACCCACTCTGGGGTGTGCTTCTGAAGTTTTGCATCACCAAACCGTGTGATGAGGGTAGCCCAGACCTCACGCTGGGCATCGGTGTGGTGTGGTGAGAGCATTGATACTGCCATTGTGGATGTTGAAGGAGATGCTCCAGGCGCAAGAGGCCCTGAAGCATCTGTGAGAGAGGAGAGGATGGTATTGATAGTATTGTCGATGCTTGTGGGCGGGCGAGGACTCGAGGATTGTATTTCGGTAACAGGGGGTTGAGAAAGAGGTTGAGGAGTGTGTGTGGGAGGGACCACAAAAACAGGCTCAAGAGGAGGGGGAGGGGGAGGGGAAGGGGGGATAGAAACAGCTGTAATATGGAGTGATGGAGAAGTGAAGTGAATATACGACGAAACAATTACTCACTGAAACGCGCCTGTCGATACGGCCGACAGCCCCCAAGTTGGTTGATAGCTCTCGATATCTGTAACACACTATCCTGTAAAGCTTCAAGATGTGCTTTGTTTTCATCATCAGCCTTCTTGTTCTCAAGCTGGACGGCCACCACAGCTCCTCGAAGACTCGTTACAAAGTTTTTGGGAAGGTTCTTGAAGGCGAGATGAGCTTCTTCTTCAATTTCCTTGATTCGAGCAGCTGATGTTGTGGCGAAATCACGGAAGGTAGCTGAGCAGAAAGGTGGGTGGGTAAAGATGTTGGCATTCAGGAACATCGTGTAGAGAATTCCTGCATCTTGAAACAGGACAGTACGGAACCAGATGAGGACCTCCAGGAAGTTCCACAGGGCAACATCTTGCGCAAATTGATAGTCTTGTTGACGAGTAGCAAGGCCTACAAGCTCATCTTCAACCCATGGGAAAACTTGAGCCAAGAGGGTGGGAGGAGGATCTGCAAAAGTAGAAGAAAGAATACGCAAAAGAACTTTGCTAGGCACTTACCAAGATGAGAGCGAAGGACAAGATAGGAAACTTGTCGGTTGGCATTGAACATTGCCGCACCCAGAAGCGCATCAACGGGAAGCGCTCAATCATAACAATTATGGTAGACACCATTTTCACTCCAGCCCCCTAGCGCCTCGACCCCATTTGCTGATGCACCATGTTCACGGGAGGTTTTAGCAGTATATGGTTGGCCAGCACGGGTAACTTTGCTGATGTTGATGTTGTTCTTGGCATGCATGATGTTCACTTGCTCATGATGGTCTAAATTCGGGATATTAACAATGCAAACTTAATTGACAAGCTTAAACTTACTTTTGTATGACATAGGAACTGTGGGATTTTGTGCGAAGAATGGATGAAGCTCATACCACTCTCGCTTTCCCCGTTCCCCATATCCAGGCTCCAAGAAATTAGGTGCCAAGCTAGGTGTGACAATCCCCAGGATATGGAAGATCGAAAAGAATGGGATCGCGAGCCCGCCGATTGGGCACAGCTCAACAATCCGATAGCGAAGGGCACCAAATTCATCAGTCCATCGTCCAGCTTGGTTATGCTTTGCATTGTTCGCAAAGATGACAAGTGCCTTGGCACAACGTCGGAAATGAAACAAAGTGGGCGGCAGGAATAAAATATTACCTTCACGCAGGTACCAAGGCTGACATTGTTCATGGGCACATTATTCGAGAATAGATCTGACATTAAAATGGATCGTGTGTTATCTCCTCGGAATGCGACGCTGGTTGATAGGAGAAGCATCGCGCGATCACGACATCCGACATAAGTTTGATATGCGCCTGGATGGTCTTGCAGGCACCACATTGAGCATCTGACCAGCTCAGCAGTGGTGTATGTATCTGCCAAGATATCATATCAGTAAATCAAAGAAAGAGCAATGGCAAATGAAGACTTACCTGAGGAAGTTCCGGCTGCCTTCAGTGTCTGTGCCATCTGGACACGCTTTGGTTCATCATGACCTGCAGCAGACTCGAACACAGAGATTTGTTCATCGTCCCGCAGAGGCCGTTGAGTGTCGGGGTCATGCCTATAAGCTCATTGGTTTGTGAAACGCCAGTACTCGAGTGCATTTATAACTTGTTTGATGTGCAAGAGGCCGACAGTAGATTGGGTGATGGGATCATCGATGTGTTTACGCTGTAAGTAAATACACTCAGAACCCGAATGTAAAAGAAAAATAGGTTAGATACCTTTTTAGGACGCTTCGATTCGTAGTCAAGAAACAAAACTACCTTTGAGACTGTGATTGGCAGCGCAGGTATGTAGGTACGATTAGGATCAGCCGCCATCACGCGTGCTTGATACTGGTCCCACCAAATTTGGTAGGCAGCAAGGTGACACCCGTATGCACGCTTCGTCTCCTTGTCGTCTTGTTCATGAGCAATAGTCTTCCGATAGGCATTGTCGGCATCTGCCTCCAGAGCATTGGTGGAATAATCGAGACTGGTAGCTGCAGGTGGACGGACAGTAGCAACAGGTGGCGGGGTGGCAGATGGGGAGTTAAACGTGACTTTAAAATTATCCTCAGCTTCAGGAACGAATCTGAATGGCGCAGCTGGAGCGGCAACGAACTCAGCATCATCAGATGCAAGTCGGCGCCGCTTGCCACGGTCGCATGATGGACGCCTCTTACGGGAAGGTTTCTTGATTCGAATTTTGAGCTTGGGAGTTTGCTGTGACATAATTCTGACATAGGAGTGTTAAATGCAGAGGTACAATTGAACTAGAACTCGGGAAAACTCACATTAGGATGATTTAACGAGTCATTGAGGAGAGATGATAAGAGAGCTGTAGATAAAATCAAGACCTCGTCAGACAGCAGAATCATAGAAGACTTACTTTAGAATAGTGTATAAAACAGGAAATCAAAGGGGACTACTTACATAAGAGACAGCAGACACAGCGACGCAAGTAAAAGACTGGAAGAAGACAAGCTGGCAGTGAAAACTTCAAGAAAAAACCCCAGATTTTATAGGGAGCACTACGCTCTGATGTGATCGGTGGGCGAGCTAGGTCCCCGCGTGAGATAGCGTGAAATACTGAGAGGGCAAAAAAAGAAAAAGGCGGGAGTCGATCAACAAAACAGATAGCGCAATTAGGTGTCATTACAGTAAGATAAGCAAAGATGAGAACTGGTAGAATAGGCGGGAGCTACGCGGTTCGATTTTCAATTTGCTTTCATCAGCTGCTTAGTAACACCTCATTCGCATGACTACGTTCAACTTTGAGGCACTCATCGACATTCTCTTCTGATGCACCATATTTTCCTCTGATCCAGGCGCCGTGGCGCGTTCCTTGCTCACTCATGCAACTAGTGTTTTGCACAACAGAAAGGTGAAAGGCACGAAATCAATCCTATTAGAGATAGTGAGTGTAGGCTAACATGCTGTGTTTATGTACTGAGTTTCTGGCTATAGTTAATATCAACGAATGTACGAGAAGATTGATTAAAAGAGTGAGAATGGTTGAAAGTAAGTCAGGTATCAGGTTATCAAAGAACATGAGGACTCAAGACTCATCGCCCGAGTTTTCAGGATCCTCGTCACTCCTCCTTGGCCTGGGAACTGGCTTTGTTGGTTCTCAGCTGAGTTAGCTCTGAGAGGGATGCTGCGATCCAGACCCAGCTGTTGACAAATCTCACCACAGGTGTGGTCTCGAATGAAAGTGTCAATGCCGTCCTGTCCAAAATCTCTGATACCAGAATTTCCCTAGCATATGAGTCATCGTGTCAAAGAGAATGATCCTGTCTTGACCTTTGACCTGAGCCAGAGTACCTGGGAGACAAGGTAAGTTTATTGACCACCTGCAACTGATAACAGTAATGCGACAAACCTTGAATATCAGCAAACATGACCTCCCGGTTGCCATGGCCATACACAAAGTGTGAGAAAGCATAGATGGTAAGGCTGCACCTGTCCTCCTGACGTGATTGATGGATCAATGTTCCGCTATAGTGAGAAACGGCTGTGGCTCGCTTCTTCTCTACAAGCCAGGTCAAACCATCTTCGGGGTTGATAATCTCAGCTACACCAGATGCAACACTCGGTGCCTCAACTTCTTGTGCTAAGTATGCATCTGCAAAGGTAACCCCTGGTTTTGCATGTGAGTAATGAACGTTGGGTGTTGAGAAAGATGACTTACTTGTATCCACCGCAACTCCGCAGCTACGAGCATGTTTGAAGAAAGTCTCCAAGATCCAAGTTCCCATTGACAGCCTGCTAAGCTCGGCCTGGACTTCTGATAGGTTTTGAGAAACAGAAATGGGAGCGCTGGTATCTGGATCAAGATCATCACCGCACTTGTCGTTGTTCATGCAAAAGAAGCGCTTAACGACGAGATGCTCGCCTCCTTGAGTAAGAAACTAACTTTTGTTCAGGATGGTACATATCTTGAGATGAGATTATAGAACATACGTCAAATGCGCTCTTCATGCTGCCACTGCTAAATGGGGATCTCGGATCATGCCAGAAATAATTTTGCCTGTTTCGTGAAATGTTGTTTCACCGGTGACGGGATCAATGATGCAGTTGATCTTCTTCAGCATAACAGCTGAGCGTGTATGAATGGGAGAAGGGCCTGAGCGCCGGAGAACTGAAAACTGGACCCAATGAAAGACTGCGGCGCTGTTTTGGTTGTCACTTAGCACGGATACATTCTTGATAAGGTAAAAAACATCCTCACTGGCTGAACCCCTGGGTCGCTTGGTTACATTTGACGGACCATTGACGGACTGTGCACGTTTCCTCGCCACACTTCAGATTGCTGATTGAATCATTTGCCGATCGTCATTTTCATCGGTGGGACCTTCTGTTCGCATTTTCCACTAGTCAGAAATGTTGTCAACAACTCATTCTAGTACCCCACAGAAGGTAATCGCTCACTGCGTGGTGGTCAACATATAATTCTAGGCAAATCAATGGCTTCTTTGATTTCGCATGATGTGGAAACATCGTGGGAGGGTTGTTGAGATACAACGGTGCAAGTTGTGGAGTCGCATAGTAGTCATAGAACTCGCCTACAGTCTTTGTCGTCTCAAGGAGTCCCCCACCATGCCAGCAAAATGACACTTCCTCTCTGTGGCCGATTATCAGAAGTGGTTGAGTGAATCAGCTAGATAACGTACGGGTTCAATGGAACAGGATGAGAACGTTCCCATTCTACGTTTATTTGCTTGACAAGGTGATCCTTTACATCTAACAATCACTTGGGAGTTAGAAGTGCTTGCATACTATGCATGAGAACATGAGTACCTGGTAGATATATAGATCTTGCCCATTGCCTTGCACCACGACCCAATGTTGCATCAAGTTGCTTTGCACGGTCACTGACACGAACCTACAAGAATAAGGTTACGGAACGACTAGTGAAGGCTGAATTTGGATTACCTGCCAACATACAGTAACTTTCTCTTCACTGACCATGCTTCCTCCCTTCTCAAAATCCAGAAGTGATGCCGTTGTGTGTGAAGTCCCAACTGGGAGGTTCCGATCTTGTGCTGACAGTCGGAGGCGTTCGCGTGTTTTGTTAGCCCTGATGATGTGTGCTTCAGCGATGTCTTGAATTGGTCTTGAATCCTGGCATCCGAAGTTGCAGCTGGAGCTGATGGAATGGTTAATTAAGGAAAGGAACTTGAAGGTGATGCCTCACTTGCAACTTGGGTGGCCTGTGCATCTGCAGTTGTCGCTTTCTTGGCACATGCATCTCCCCCACATGTTTGTTTCTCACCAGGGTGGGGTTGAGACATGTTGCACCTTGTCATGCCACAAACAGAGCATTGCGGCCATTGCTTGGAATTATTAGCAATGAGATCATCATATGCAGAATGGACCATGACACTCACTGAGATTTCCGAATACTCTGGGGAATCGCATGTATGGGGCCGTAATTTGATGCACTTCAGGCAATCACCCTCAGCCTGTAGAAGTGGGAAGCTTTGACCAGTGACCACAACCATCGCACTCATTGGTGTCGGGTGGGGTGGACATGGCAGGCCTCTGCCAGCTCTCTGTGTGCAAGCCTGAGTGGAAGACCAACTTGAGAAGGAATACCAAATAGAGATGCGACAAAAAATAAGTGCATGGAAGAGGCCGCCGAAGAAGTCTCTTAAGTAGTGGCTCAGAAATGTCCAGTGATGTCGGATTCTGCCAAAGGTGAATATGTGAGGGCGGCAGCCAACCGTAAAGTCTGTCATCACACAAACTCATTCAGCTTTGACCACTCGGATGCCTAACCCGTCCGGGAAGTGTTGGAGCAGACTATATATGCTGCACAGTGGAAGAGACAACATGTTCCTTACAACCTACCTGGGGTTTACTTAGACTTACAGCTAGGGTTAGCAGAGGTAAGAACACTGTATTCCTACTATGGTACAGGTTCTCCTTATATACATAATAATAAGGATGTCACATGACTCAGGAATGTGTTTACCGCATGTATGTGCAGTAAGCGCAGTAACATGGATATGCTGCATGTATTGCCTCATGTATACAGCATGCATCACTGGGATTAATTTCAACACCCCCCCTCAAACTGTACAGTGCTCTAAGCAGCTAAGTTTGAATCTCGAAAGTAATTCCGAGAGAGTCTCTAAATTTCCTGAATAGGACAGCGCCAAGGTTCTTTGTGAACATGTCAGCCGGATTATCACTTCCAGGAATGAAAACAACTGTGACTTTGTCATTTTCTATGCATTCGCGGGTGTAGTGGTAGCGAATGTCTATATGTTTGGTCCTTCTTTCCTGAACTGGATTTGATCCAATAAAGATGGATCCCTGATTATCAGCGCAGATTGGTACACACTTCAGTGTATATCCAAGTTCCTGGAATAAGGACTCTATCCACACTATCTGCCGACAAGTGTCGGAGAGAGCCATATATTCGGCTTCTGTGGATGACAGTGCTACAGTTTTTTGTAAACGGGACTGCCAGCACACAATGCCACTCACTAGAGTAGCAAAGTAACCCGTTGTAGATCGGCACTTGACAGTGTCAGCTGCCCAATCAGAATCTGTGAAGGCCTGCAGCCCCTCGGATTTCTCTCCATCATAGACTATACTGTACTTCTGGGTTCCCACCAGATAGCGCATTATGTACATTGCTTTGTCTAGATGTTCTTGGCTAGGATTAGCCGAGAATTGTGACATCTTGATTACCACGTAAGTGATATCAGGTCGCGTTCCAAGCATCAGATACAATAAAGATCTGATCACAGACAGATATTTCGATCTAAGCGCCGCATTTGGCATCGCTGTGTTCTCTGACGGTTTGTAGCCAGTCGGGAGCAGAGTGGGGGCAACTTTGGCATTTGTCATCTCGAACCTCTCGAGCACTTTGGTGAGATATTCTGTTTGATCGAGTTTGACTTTTGTAGCGGTCTGGGTGACAGGCATGCCTAAGAATTCCATGACTTTTTCAGTACTACAGCACTCCCAATGCTTCAGGCAAGCATTCTTCTTTTCATCCACAAGTTTCTTGTTCTTGCCCATGAACAAGCCATCGTCAACATAGACTAGCGCAATAATGATGCTGCCTGTCTTAGGATCCTTGTGTATGAAGATGCCGGCATCGGAGCTGGTGCGCACAAACCCAATGGTGCGCATAAATGCCTCTAGCTCTTTCCACCATGCTAGTGAAGCCTGTTTAAGGCCATACAATGCTCGGCATAAGCGCATTACTTTGCGCTCTTTACCCTCGAGTCTGAAACCCTCGGGTTGATCCATATAGATCTCCTCATCAAGTTTGCTATATAAAAATGCAGTTTTTACATCTAGACCGGTCATATACATGCCTTCTAGAGATGCAAGGGCAAACATGAGGCATACGGTCTCGTAGCGGACTACTGGTGAGAAAATCTCATCAAAGTCAACGCCTTCGACTTGTGAAAAGCCTTTGGCCACGAGTCTGGCTCGTTTTCTTCCGTCCAATTTCACGGAGAAAACCCATCTATTTTTGATCATTTTCCGATCATGTGGAAGATCGATGATATCATAGACTTGTCGCTTGCAAAGAGCCTCTAACTCTTCACAACAAGCCTGTTTCCACTCAAGTTGCTGCTGCCGGGGTAGGCGCGCAATATTGCAAAATTGGTTTGGAACTAGGCTTTTTCCGCTTGATGGTGTGACTGCTTTTGATAACAGCCAGCGGATAAGCTCATCTCCACCTTCCTTGGTTATCTTTTTAATATAACCTGCTTCGTCCAGTTCCCCCATTGGGTAATCATGTTCTTGATTATTGGAATTGGGCACACTCTCGTGGGGTGCCGAACTCGGTCCAGCAACCGGTTCTTGCTGTTGAGGTCGTGGTCGTGTTCGGTTATGATCCAAATCTTGACCCACAGACTTCTTCCAATATTGATCACGCGCAATGTCTCTCTCTATGTCAGAGGGGAGTCGCTGTTCTCCATAGGTATTGCCGGGACAGTTTGGGATTTTCCTCTGCCTGCCTGATCGATGGGGCAATTGCTGCCATTCCTGTTGATCTTCACGTCTTGGACGAAAGTCCTCAGTGTTAACTGGAGGCGGCGGAGGAGGAGCGTTAGTTGCATCGTCATGCGCCTTTTGCTCGCTTGGTAAATCATCATCATCATCTTCTAATGATGGAGGAAGGGGCAGATTTTGTGGCGGTATAGGGTCATCGCCATCCGTTCCAGATGAGTGGTCGTCATCTTCTGGTTCTGGAGGTGGAAAATCACCAAGGTCTGTCTTGGCAGGAGTTTTAGCTCCGGGACAGCATGGGAACATCGTTTCATCAAATAGTGCCGTGGCACCAATGAATATTGCGCCATTTTGTCGCATGAAATGATATGCTTTAATGCCATCTTCTACTCCAAGGTACGTCATTAACTCCGATTGAGGAGATAATGTTGTTGGACGTTTTTCCTTTGGTAGATAGACATAAGCACCACAACTGAAGACCTTCAGATTGTTTAGATCTGGGCGGACCTTTGTCAGGTCCTCAAAAGGTGTCAGCCATTTCAGGCGCCTTATTGGGGTTCGGTTGTATAAATGTGTTGCATGTTCTATGCAAAATTCCCACCATGATTGTGGTAGACAAGCGGTGAATTGCAAGGTTTGCAACTTTTCCATTATTGTCCTTATGGCGCGCTCTGCGCGCCCATTCTGTTGATGAACGTGGGGTTCAGACATCTCTATTTTGATGCCTAAGTCCTTGAGCTGTTTTTGTAGCTCACAATCCTTGAACTCCCCCCCTGGGTCGACACGCCAGCACTTGATTGTAGCGCCATATTGGGTTTTAGCCATCGCTTGAAATTGTCTAATCGCTGCAGCAGCGTCAGATTTCTGAGATATTGGACCCAAATATGTGACGTTTTGTCATCCAGAAATACAATGAAGTATTTATGTTTGTGGTACGATAGTACCGGGAGTTCCTTTAGGTCAGAATGTATTAATTCAAAGGATTTGTCAGCTTGTGAGTCTGACTCGGGAAAAGATTTTGAGGTCATTTTCCCTTCTGCACACCCTGGACATATAATTTTGTCTTTAGGAATAATTAAATTCCTTGGGAATTTTATGGTGCTTTTAGGCATTTTCCCTAGCGCCTCTTTGGATGGGTGTCCAAGTCGCCTATGCCAAGTCAAGTAGTCAGTGACATAAATGGTCACAACATTAACCTTTTTGGTGCTCAATATATGAGTCCGAGCCCAATAGATCGTGTCATTCCTCCTTAGAGGGACACAATGCATGATTGGGTTTCCATGCTCGATAAATGAAATGTGTGCGGAGGAACCACGCACATCACTTCCATCTTGTAAAAAGACCCCCATTGACATCAATCGAGTATTAATGTCAGGTATGTAGTAGACGGGGTATAACTGTGTTTCATGTGTCTCTGACTTCCCGTGACATACTACCTGGTGTTTAATGAAGACTGCTCCTTTTCCTACTATATGAGTAGTACCAGTGGCCATTTGGACCAAGGTAGAGTCCTTTCTTGGTAAAGGCTCATAAGAAGCGAAATCTTTTATTTCACCAGTGAAGTGTTTTGATGCGCCTGAATCCATGATCCAGTCAGCACCTTTCTTACAATCTCCCTTTGCACACATAGCACATATATTAAGATCTAAATAATTCCATGATACATTTAATAGCGGTAAAATTTCACATGAAAAGTTCGCTGTATTCATAGGAATATTAATCTTAGTGCTTGTGGCAGGGAAAAGGACTGACCTGTCATCATACGCCCCTGTATCAAGGGGTTCATCGATGAGCATTTCGTTGATGGCTTTCCACACTTCCTCATCAGACACTGGAGGTTCAGATCCGAGGGAGATGGTATTGTCTTCTACCTCCTCGATCCTAGACTTGGGTTCTGGTTCTATCCTTCTTCTCTTTCCTTCTCGCACCGTCAGGTGCTCTTCCAGCAGTTGCAGATTTTTCGCACTGCGCGGAAGTTGCATTTGCTCGAGGGTATCTCGAGCTTGCTGATATTCGGCATAAACTGAACGAGAGGTAGAGGCCGCGCCCGTATATGCCTGTGCAGGCGGTCGGCGGCGAGGATCCCTTGTGGGAGTGTGTTCACGTCTTTCGATGCGCTGTATAAGCGGCATCGGCGGTATGATGGTGCCATTACCATTTATGGTGGTATAGGCTTTGGAGGCGAGGTGGGTATGTTTATCCTTTGGCTTCTCCTCCTTAGTCTTTCTGTCCCCACGTTGTCCATGCTTTCGGGACGAGTCTCCGTTGCTGTTTTGCCCTTCTTTGGGCTGCCATTTGGGGTTTCCCCCTTTGCGCTTAACAGCAGAAAGTTTGTTGGCCTGAGGCTGGCCAGCAGGCTTTCCTACTGCTGTGCGCCTTGAGGCTTCAGCGACAATGGTGTTTAAATGTCAAGGCACTAGTAGCAGTCGTGTTAAGGACTGTTGCGGACAAGGAATCATACTCGCGCAGCATCGCAGCAAGTAGAATCATTGCTTGCACTAGCTCGGGGATGGCGATGTTAGCAGCCATAAGGCGCTCAAATTTGTCTGCCATTCTAGCAATCTCCGGTGCGGGGTTTGCAGCCGGGATCTTGATCGCTATTGCGGACCTAAAGTCTGTGAAGACTTGGGAGGGGCCGTCCACACCATAATCGGTGCGGATGAGATCCCACACCTCCTCAGCAGTGTCCTTTGAGTTGGCACGCTGCTGAATGGAGGGGGCCAGGCAGAGCACTAGGCTACCAATGGCCTGGTCATTTTTGTTGCTCCAGGTCTGGAGCTTGGCATTAGCATCCGCTACCAAAGTAGTGTTCGTCGCCATCAAGGGAGGCGCCGGGGGCAGTTTTTGCTCTGCCCTGCTAGTTATTTGCCAGAGGCCCTGAGACCTGAGCCATGCCTTCATTGAGTCGGCCCATTGAATGTAATTTGATCCGTCGAAAGTTTGAACGAGTTGAAGACATGATTTTGTGGTGGCAGCTGTTAAAAGCGCTCAATCAGTCTTTTTACTCAATAAAACACGTTTAACGTTCTCAGGAGAAAACACTCCTTCAGAGTGGTTAACCCTAGTCAACCTAGGTTTTATGTGCAGCTCGCAGGGAGCACAATGCAGCTCACGAAGAGCGCAAGGTTATAATTTGGAGACGATGAAGTCAACATCGTTCGCAGCCAATTAAGGCACATTCGCAATGTGCCCAGCAGGGCCCATAACCTGTTGGAGCAGACTATATACGCTGCACAGTGGAAGAGACAACACGTTCCTTACAACCTACCTGGGGTTTACTTAGACTTACAGCTAGGGTTAGCAGAGGTAAGAACACTGTATTCCTACTATGGTACAGGTTCTCCTTATATACATAATAATAAGGATGTCACATGACTCAGGAATGTGTTTACCGCATGTATGCGCAGTAAGCGCAGTAACATGTGTATGCTGCATGTATTGCCTCATGTATACAGCATGCATCACTGGGATTAATTTCAACAGGAAGAATGGCTACAGTCCCAAAGAATGTGAGATTGGATTGCTAAAGTTTCTGTGAGCAAACCGGAATGCTTACTAGCCCATTCGACTTTTTTAGACCCCCTGATGGGACACCATGATATACTAGTAAGCACTTCGAGTTACTAACTAGTTACTGGCCAGAAGTTCGCGCCGACTATGTCATACCAGTGGCTCATATCTCCTCGTCCTCAGGTGTAACACCTCTTAAGGGCCGTGATAGGAATGTCAAGATCCTCGAACTTCCTTAGATGAAAGATGCTCAATCGAGTGGTAAGCCGTCGCCTCAGTACGCCTGAGCATCGCAGGGTGCAGGGTTCATTAGGTTTGGATGGTGCACTCTTATCTTGCCCGCTTCTCGATCATCATATTTGATCCAATACCTCGTTGCTGTCTGCTATGCCTCGGAGGGTCACGAAAGCACTCATGTAAGAACCTCTTATCAGATATGGTGGAGATTCCTCTCCGTAGCATTGCATTTTTGAAAGATGGGATCCCTGGCTTCTACTCTGTAAGTTGCTGCTGTATGACTTTATCTTACCTGTCCTCATCGCGGTGATCCAATCGTTTTAGCTTGATCACTAAGTCACCATAAAGGGGATCGTTACGACGTTCGCAATATATCCGTCTCTATAGTAAGTACTGGTTCCTGTCAGAAATACCTCGATGCTAAGTAACAAGTTATTGTAATAACGGAAGGACAATGATTAGGTAGCCTAGTAGATGAAAGATGCCTATACAGCACAACCTACTTAATTCTTCAGCAACGTCTTGCGGCTCTTTTTCTTAGGACGGGTGGGTGAGTCACGGGGAGCTATGAGAGGCTGCTTGTGCCCCAGGTCTTGGACCTCCGGTGACGTGTCAAAGGCCTCAACGGTCTTCGCTGCCTGATTCTTCTTCCTGAGCATCTCCCGCACGAGCTGACACTCTCGTTTCCTCCGGTCAACTTCTTTTCTTGAATCCTCGCTATCATCGTCGTGAGAGAGCTTCGAGATGGTTTCTTCTAGGATGTCGATGATGTGGTTATGAATATGAAGATATTCGATGGCACGGTAACGATACGCGAGCCACAGGGTGTGCCACCATTGCAATACCATTGGTTTCAACTGTTCGAAATAGGGATGAAATAGAGGGACAATATTATCATCCATTCCGTCGGGGTTTTCAAGCAGTTCGCTCTTAACATCGGAGAGGATGCCAAAGTCTGCGTCGAAGAGTTTATGGACACAATCTGCCAGACTGGATTGCATGCTCTCGCCAGGTTTCAGTTTGTCTCGCCTCATACCTAAGCCTGGACCCTTTCTTGTTAAGCATATTTAGACCAGGACCCAGAGAAAGGATTCCATGTCGTGCACTGCATCATGATAAAAAAATCGTCGTGCCCGTTTTCCAGTGATGTAAATTTGATGCAATTTGTTTGATAGGACTTCGGCGCTCATATATGGATATGTGCCCTAGATATTCGATGACGTATTTCAAGGTAAGAGACGTAAACAAACGTACCGTTCGAGTGCCGCTGTTTCTAGCTATATGTTGCCCAAACGACGGTCTGGGCGGAGTCTTTTGAACCAAAATTGTCAGAATCGGTAATGATCAAAGAGGAGGACATTCACTTCATAATTCCACTTTAGATCTGCACGAGAATACCTTTTTCCTCTGCTCAACCCGAAATATGTGACTCTTGTTTCAATTACTTCGCCGAGGTAATCCGACGCTCTGTTCTGGTGATATGAGGCAGCATCTAAAAGAACGTCTTCCTCGACTGACAGGTCATCATTGGCCAATAGTTTTCTGGTGACCTGGATGAATACTTCACTTGCAGCAGGTAAGTTATGCATAGTGAAGTTCTTTGTTCGTTTCGCATGATCCAAGTCGATGAGCCGGCCCTCCGTCATCTCGACATCGCCGTTCAAGGGAACAATAATAATATTCCCGGAACTGACGTCGCGATGTAGGCCACCTTTATTATAGAAGTTTTGATGGTCTAGATTTTAACTTAGCCTAAGAAGTCGGCATATAACGATCTGCCTACCTTTTACAGCTCCCAATAAACTGAGCAGTAGTTCTTTCAAGCTCCGGAAATCTCTGATGACCCATCCCGGATTTGGTAACAGAATCTGAGCATGAGCGCGCGATATCGGTTCCTGAGCCCCCGAATTATTGGCAACAACTAAATACGACTCTGTCATCGTCAATGTCGAATTCCTATGCAAGAAAGGCTCAGCGTCCTTGTCCTTCTCATCGCGGTCTTTACGCTTATTACTACTCCCCCGTTCTTTACTCTCAAAGAACACAAATTTCTTTCCGAGGAGAGGTGTCGAGTTGTCAGTGTAGTGGTTCAGGAAGCACCCCGTGGCGAATCCCTTCAAGGGTAGAGTCGACGACGCCGTCAATAGTGATGTCTTCGTAAAAATATAAACGCAATTCAAAGGAGTTGAAAAGCTTGTAAAGATCGCCTCAGATATGTTCCCGGCAGACGAGTCTTCGGCAGGAAGAGGTCCGGCGTCATGATGAGCAATGTCATGCGAGCCTTCGACAAACATCTGACCCAGTATTTGCACATCAGAAGATCGTAGATTGCAGGCGGGCGGACTTGGCAACATCGTCGTGTATGGTCGCCAGTAACGTTTAAGCACATAAGTCTGTCATTTGGGCCATCAGCACAATAAAAATAACTTGCGCGATACCCTCACCTCACTCGGATTGAACCTTTCAAACCATCTTACAACCTCCCAAACGACAGAGGCACGTCCACACATGACTTCTGCTCCGACGACAGAGAGCGTGCGAACCGTGATCACCTTTTCTCGTGACTTTCCATCCTTGGAAGGGACATCGATCTCCCAGTGCGTCGAATACGAGCTCTTTCCGAAGATTTTAGGCTTGTTGCCAATTTCGTATGACGGGACAGATATATCTCTTTCAGGATCGTAGACCTTCATCGAAGGATCCCATCCTACAGACTTGGGGTCGAAAAAAGCAAAAGCAGCAATCACATGGATGAAATCGCGAGGATTCTAGCAAGTTACAGAATAGTTAGTATCAAACTCCACAACGATGTACGCCAACGAAACGAACCTTGTGTATATCGATCTTTCCCGAGGTTCCAAAAAGGCCTGACCTATCGTTCAACAAGACTGTCAATTGGTCGAAACAAACAACAAGTCCCATGGCAAATCGTCGACCCACTTGCTCGCGGAGGATCATTCGCAAGTAGCGGCAGAGCTGGTTGACTGCTAAGTTGTAGTCCTCAGGAGATGCTGTTCTCTTGTACTCCACAGGATGGTGTATTTGACGCCACCATACGCTCAAGTTCACTGCCTAAAACGTATTAATGATGAAATAGAGAAGGCAGCAAAAGAGAGAATACGTGTTGGGCTTGCCCCGAACCTTCCACCTCTTCTTTCGCAATTACGTCGTCCAAAGCATTAATTGCGTGGGTTATGGTAACATTTACTACGTCGGGACGGACCCACGCAGAGTCCTTGTTGGGTGATTCCGGAGTTTTGTTGGCACGATTCAGATACCTTTGGTCGTGGTCCATGGCATATCCCGCTTCGCAATGTAATCTTCAACAATATTTTGGATACCATTTGCGACGAGGCAGAATGGGTCGTAATGACGATCTTCCGCCGCCAACTGGGATTTTGGCATACCTTTCCAATGCCTAGCTCTCCTATCGTATACACCGCTCTTTGTTAAAGTGGCGAGTATGTATGTGGTCAACAAGCTCTGTGGGGACAGGTAGATTCTTTCGGAGGAATTCGGTCGTGTCACAAACACAAAAGTTGTGACTGAGATCAGCTAAAACCGCGTTGGCTAGCTCTTGGGCCGTGTCCTTCTCGCGCAACATACTGGAGTGACGGATGGTAGAAGGGAGCTTATGGGGAGTGTTGAGCGTTTGTAAGTTTCCAGATAGGGTGCTCATGATGAAAGGCTGTTCACACACCTGAGAGACAGGTACGCGTCTTTATGAATCCTCTCATCAGGAAATCCGGGGCAAGTCGGTATAACCAGTAAGCAGCAAACAGACTGTCATTACTTTGATCAGTAAATATAATTAAATATCTAACCATTGAAATCATTCTGAAAGCTTGTCACACGATTTAATGTTGCTTTTGACCCAAGGTTGGAATCTGCCCTGATTCTTGTGACTCTGTTCCCTCCTGAAATCAGCACTATGTTGGCATAGCCAGATAGATATTATAATCAGTAAACAGGCCGACAGATGACAGATCTGCCCATATAATTGAGTATCAGACCAGTCAAATAATTCTGAGAGCTTGTCACACAATTTAATGTTGCTTTCGATTCAGGATTGACCAAAGGTTGGAATCTGCCCCGATTCTTGTGGCTCTGTTCCCTCCTGAAATCAGCGGTATGTTGGCATAGCCAGATAGATATTATAATCAGTAAACAGGCCAACAGATAACAGATCTGCCCATATAATTGAGTATCAGACCAGTCAAATAATTCTGAGAGCTTGTCACACAATTTAATGTTGCTTTCAATTCAGGATTGACCAAAGGTTGGAATCTGCCCCGATTCTTGTGACTCTGTTCCCTCCTGAAATCAGCACTATGTTGGCATAGCCAGATAGATATTATAATCAGTAAACAGGCCAACAGATGACATATCTGCCCATATAATTGAGTATCAGACCAGTCAAATAATTCTGAGAGCTTGTCGCACAATTTAATAATGCTTTCAATTCAGGATTGACCAAAGGTTGAAGCATCAGGAAATCGGTATAACTAGATAGAATTTGTAAGGGGAAAACAAACTGGTACAAATAGATCTTCAAATACAATTGAATACATGTCTGTTGGAAGAATTTGGCCACTTGTCACATAATTTAATTATGCTGACGATTGAAATATTGCAATCTGCCTCAACACTGGTGATACTGCCTTGTGTCTGGTTGTTAGACTTTTTGCAAAACAATAGTGTTACCAGTGTTGGGGCAGATATTTGGTCATTCCTCAGTCATTAGGAGTATAGTTGAATTATCACTCTGTGAGGATTAGATTGAAATCTGCTTAAATACCATAATAGTGTTTAACATTTAACATGAGAAAAGGATAGAATGGGTGAACACATGTAATGTAGAAGGAGAGGAAATCCTTATTGAGCTTCCCAACCTCATTGTGACGCTCTGACAACCACACAGCCTTCTCCTTTGACAGGGTGGCTGAACTGTTGAGAAACACACCATGGAATCATGCATCACCAAATGCGGAAGTGTCGGCATGTTTGATGTGGATGCTATTGTTAGCGCATCCCTTTGATGCGCGTAAACAAACATCTTGTTTCCCTTTCTCATTCTCTCCCTTTATCTGACAGAACATATATATATTGGTAGACAGACATTATGCCACCTCAGTCATTTGTACAAGGACTGAGGTGAGTATGATCTTAGACGTCGTATTTACTTACTGTACTTTTAGTATAGCCTTGTTTATTCTAGGTACAGTATATCTGAATATAGTCATTTGTACAAGGACTGAGTATAGCCTTGTTTATTCTAGGTTCAATTCTCTACAGGTTATGGGCCATTTCCATCGTTGAAACGACGGTAGAGATCTCCTAGCCACTCGATGCGTGTTGACATCACTCATTCTCAATCGGATTCCGATCATCATCCCGTCTCGGATCACGGAGCTATTCCCCTTCTGGTAGCCACCCCGGCACACATCTAATCTCTTTGTCACTCTCATATTTCCATCCAGTCACTCTATGATGCCTTATTCTTCACAATCATGACTGTAAACCCCGACTCCAACTTAGTCTCTATTCCCCTTATTAAACTCTCAGTTCAGTATGCGGGAATCAAGCTCGACAAACTGAAGTCCAACTACAAAGAGTGGTGCGAGGATGTTACCATTGCTCTCTCCCTCAATGGCCTTTACGAGTACATATCTGGGGATATTTCTCCCCCACCAGCCTCCGAGACGCACGCATCCTCGAATTACTCTGCCAATGCCCGCCTCGCATATGCATTCTTAGCATCCAGCGTCGCCCCCAGCGAGCGCCCTTTCCTCGACATGACAAAGGGCCCTAGTACCAACTGGACGATTATCAAAGACCGTCACCAGAAAGAGGGACCGTTCGTCAAGTTCAACTTCTACAACAAGCTCTGTCCATCCAATGCACAAAGGATACCCCACTCCCCGAGACTGCGGACCAAATCTGCACCTTAATAGAATGCGCATTCGCCATGGGAGATATCAAGGCCGATCTCCTATGCTCCATCGCACTTCTAAACTCCCTTAGCGATCATTTTCCCCATGCCCGTTCGATCATCTCCCGTGACATTTCAAATTCTTCCTCGACATCTCCTTTCACTTCTAACGACATTAGGCGGTTCCTGGAAAACGAACAGTCCCTGATCGAGAACGACCAATGCTCCGAGAGCAAGTCGTCCATCGCACTCACTGCCCGCACCAAAATTCTGAGTCCCCTCCTTTGTAGCAACCCAGTGTGCAAGAAAACCGGTCATACGATCGAATTCTGCATTAAGCAAGGCGGAGGTATGGCTGGGAGGACAATTGAGGATTCCAAGGTAGCTCGATGTCTTATGCTCGAAAAGAAGAGGTCGGGTATGGACACATCCAAAGTCCCCGTCACTGTGAAGGACGTTAATGGGCAGGCATTCACCGTACTCATTGATCCCGTGTCACCACCGGCACCATCATCTCTGCCCGAATTTGCCGGCATTGCATTTGATCCTATCCCTGCTGCATCCATCGAGGAGATCGAGTACGAGGGCTGGCTGGTAGTTGAGGAGGAGCCTGTCACATCTATAGATTGGAACCAACACTACACCCCAGCAGCCGAGAACGCGTTCACTGCTGAATCTCTAAATCAGACAAAGCGAACCCAAATGTCCCTCGACAATTTCCCTTTCATCGTGGACTCTGGCGCCTCGGTTCACATATCCCCGGATCACTCAGACTTTATCTCTCTCCATCCCATTAAACCTCGATCGGTGAAAGGACTAGGAGGATCTTCCATCTCCGCTGTTGGCATCGGCGATATCAAAGTACGCGTGGCGCGGGGCGCATCAATCATTTTACGTAATACACTATACATTCCGAATGCAAGTGTTCGCCTCATTTCCATTAGCTCCCTCACAAATGACTCCAACGCCATCGCCCATTTTGATTCATCTTCCTGTTGGATTACTGACAAATCTACGGGTGCCTTCATTGCACGTGGTCCTCTCCTTTCCACCAAGAAACTTTACGCATTCACTCTACATTCCACAACCGCCGATCACGCCTTCACCGTCCATGGTACCCCCATGCTCGAAACCTGGCACCGTTGCCTTGGTCATGCAAATTATCAATCCCTGTGGGACATGACCAAAAAGGGAACGCTCACAGGTGCGTCCGTCTCTACAATCTTGAGACCGCCCAAATGTGACGCTTGTATCCTTGGAAAGCAGACGAGGACGCCGGTACCAAAGAAGTGTGAGGAGGGGGAGGGACACAAGGCTACGAGGAAATTGGAGAAAGTATGGATAGATTTGTCAGGCCCACATGCTGTTAGATCATGCACCGGAAATGAATATGTGATGGACATTGTTGATGACTGCACTTCCTTTCCGTGGTCCATACCGTTGAAAAACAAGGACAACGCATTTCCGGAACTCAAGGCATGGGAGTTAGCCTGTGAAAACAAAATGGGCTTAAAGGTTGGTACTTACATCACCGACAACGGGGAGCTGAAGTCAAACCAAATGGAAGCATGGCTGAAATCACAAGGCACCGAGCAGCGCTTCACCGCTCCACACACATCTGCACACATCGGACAGGTTGAATGCATGCATAGGACACTCATGGCAAAGGTGCGGACAATGCATATTTATGCACGCCTACCAACATATCTTTGGGACGAATTTTACCTAACCGCTGTCCATCTGCATGCCAAAACTACTACTCGCTCACTACAGGGGATCACACCTTGGGAACTATGGCATGAACGTAAACCAGATTATTCATACATGCGAGAAATCAGTTGTTGCGCATTCGTCTTGATTCCCAAGAAAGATAATCCAAAAATCTTCGAACGCTCAATTGAATGCGTACTTATTGGATATGAACACAAGTCCAAAGCTTACCAATGCTACAATCGCGCGACCCACCGAGTACACAGTTCTTACCATGTACGATTTATCGAGAGCCATGAAGGACATACCCCATCAGGACCTGAACCAGTCATCACTTCACCAGACACTGCCGAACCTGAGTTAGAAAATACCACACCCTCAGTACCTATGTTACCACATGACGATGGCGAAGAATACGATGACTACCTTACACCTCCAATCCACCCTAACATGGCACTTCCCCAACTTCCGTGCCGATCGACCCGTATACCCGTACCAACAGAACGTAATCCCAATGGGGGGCCCACCATCACACGTACAGGAGCAGCTATACAAGCATCTTGGGAGAGTGCAGCCCGTGTGCAAGAACAGTGTCGGGAACGCAGAGCAGCCAAACAGCCAACGGAACAATTCCTCGATCATCACAATGCACCCGTACCTGACAATGACGTCAGAAATGATCTCCATCAAGCTTTTGAGAATCTAGACCTCGGCGATCAGGCACATGAATTCCTTGCCCTGATCTTGGAAATGACCGACCTCGATCCGGAGTCGCTTCAATTTGAGGATGAGCCCAAAATGTGGGATGAGGCCAAGAACTCAGTAGATGCGACACGATGGGAAGCCGGATATAGGGATGAACTGAAGTCACTAAAGGAGATGGGTGTTTACAAACTCATTCCCCGATCCGACGTACCGCCTGGGAAACGCGTCCGAAAAGGGAAACCTGTATTCCATATCAAGCGAGACAAAGAGGGGAAAGCGGTCAGATGGAAAGATGGAAAGTACATCTTGTTTTTAAAGGTTTTGAACAAATTTACAGCAAGGATTACACTAAAACCACCTCACCCACTGCACGCATGGAATCTTGGCGTATTCTCCTTCACATTGCAGCCTCTTTGGGATGGGATGCCCAACAGATCGATGTGAAGACTGCTTTTCTATATGGCCTATTACCCGCTGATGAGGTACAATACATGCAACAACCGGTTGGATTTGAGGAACCTGGAAAGGAAGACTGGGTGTGGCAACTGCAGCGCAGCCTGTACGGTATGAAACAAAGCGGTTGCATCTGGAACCAAACACTCAATTCCCAGATGATCGAATGGGGATTTACTCGTTTGGCATGTGAATCTTGCATCTACTACTGGAAGACTGACACTGGGATCATTATTGCAGTTGTTCACGTCGACGACTACCTCTCAATTGCAAACTCAAAGGAGGAAAATGAGTGGTTCAAGACCCAGATGCGTAAAGTATGGACCATCTCTGAATTGGGCACGGCGCGTTTCATCATGGGTATTGCTGTGACTTGGAACAGAGCTACTCGGATGGTTGCACTCTCCCAAACTGCCCTCATCAACAAGATTGTTGAGCAGTTTGGCCAGAAAGATGCTCATCCGGTCTCAGCTCCTCTCGAACCAGGTTGCAAACTTCGACGGGTTAACCCTCAATCCATTACTCCTGAGGAACGCATACACCTCAACAAACTCCCATATCGATCCCTTGTTGGCTGCCTGTTATACCTAGCGATCTCCACTCGACCTGATATTTCATATGCAGTTCAACAATTTTCTCAATACCTTGATTCCTATAATTACGAACACTGGAGTGCAGCCATCAGGCTCGTCCGATATCTCAAAGGGACGAGGGATCTCAAACTACACCTCGGGGGTGATGCTCCCATATCCCTCTGTGCCTCTAGCGACTCCGACTGGGCCAATTGCCTGGATACCCGCTGTAGTGTTGGTGGCTACATCTGCACCCTTGGCTCTGGCGCAGTTTCCTGGACAGCACGCAAACAGAAAGTTGTCACTGCTTCTTCATGCGAAGCCGAATACATTCCAGCTTTTGAGACTGCCAAGGAATGCATCTGGCTACAAACTCTACTCGACTCTATTGATTACATGCAAACCTCCCCCACTATTATATCCTGCGACAATACTGCTACCAAGACTCTCTCCGAAGACCCCCTTCTCCATTCCCACATCAAGCACATCGACATTAAATACCACTTCCTTCATGAGCGTGTCCAGTCTGACGATCTGCGCCTCACATACATCAATACCCAAGAAAATGTTGCCGACATGTTCACCAAAGCCCTGGACGTTAAATAATTCACTTATCTACAAAATTCCCTGGGCCTACGATAATACGATTCCATGCGAGGAGGAGTACCACAGTGAGGAGGAGTGTTGAGAAACACACCGTGGAATGACGCATCACCAAATGCGGAAGTGTCGGCACGTTTGATGCGGATGCTATTGTTAGCGCATCCCTTTGATGCGCGTAAACAAACATCTTGTTTCCCTTTCTCATTCTCTCCCTTTATCTGACAGAACATATATATATTGGTAGACAGACATTATGCCACCTCAGTCATTTGTACAAGGACTGAGGTGAGTATGATCTTAGACATCGCATTATGATATTTACTTACTGTACTTTTAGTATAGCCTTGTTTATTCTAGGTACAGTATATCTGAATATAGTCATTTGTACAAGGACTGAGTATAGCCTTGTTTATTCTAAATTCAATTCTCTACACGAACTCTTTCCAGAGTTTAACTTGTGTGGCACCCTGATGGATGGGCTCTCCCAGCACTGATCAAATATTTAGAATATCACTGGTAGGCTTGGTGTGGGTGCCCTCCCATTGGCTGTCATCAATGCCAGGTGCTATGGCGATGAGATCCTCGACTGAAGGACTGGTATGAACTTCCTTGGCTACCATCACGGAAAAGGAAACCATCGAAGAGCATTGGTTGAGTTCTGAAATGCTCAGACCATCGTCCAGGTATGATCACATCTCACTGAGCCGAAACCAGACCCACATGAGGGAAATGTTAGTGATGACAGATTGTTGCCAGAATCAGGGCATGAAAATCCTCATATAAGAGATGCCAGCACGAAGACCTCCAACTGCATAATCTTACAGAAATCGGGAGAGGCCGTGATGTTGACAACTTCATCAACAGAGCCGGGCTTGAATGCGATATGTCTGATGCCCTCCGCCTTCAATCCTTCGATAATCCCAACAATTTTCTCTACAGTAGGAATACCATCATCCACATGAAGGCATTCGACAGGAAGTTGAACTGACGATGGTTGATGTTCGAGGAGTACCCATGCCAGCAAGAATTTCCTTCTAATTTCGGTAGCTTTAACATGCAGAGTATGGTGACCGCCACCAGCCAATTTGATGTAGAAACCTGCAATGAGAACATCGCTAATGAAGCCAGCTTTAACGATGGAAGGTGTCATTCTGGCAGCCATGATAGTCGGTATATGCATCCATACCATCACTGGTGGGGACAATTAGGGACAGTTAGCATGAGGTAAGAACCTAGCGAGAATGAGACTAGGTAACCACTTCTTATTCCACCAGTCCTCATATTTTGATTCCAATGCACTCAAACAATTCCTTGCTGCTCTCCAGCCATGATAACATGAACACCTGGATCATCGAGGTTCCTGGTTATCAGCGGACCAATGCTGCTCATTCCGCCTGGTCCAAAGTTGCATGCATGGCAGATTCGGGGAAACCTATCGCCATTGTTCAACGGATGGGCTGAACAAAGAGCTGATCATATAAGGAGCAGTTAATGGAAGCTATCAAGACCCTAAGCAACAGAAAATTGCAAGCAGTGCATGAACTGACAGCTCTGCATCAAGTTTGCCATTGCCTTGAGATGTTGGAGAATGGGGTTTGCAATGAGCGACTGAGCACTGTACATGATTGACTTGGTGGGAGTGATCCGTTGGTTCGTCATAGAGCGATACATGTGACACTGCTGGAAAATTCATCGAAACATGTTAGGACTTTGAATACAAAGAAAATGGAGGGACATATGCACCAATGGTTGGCTCCATCACCATTCTAGCCATTTTGGGGCATTACACCTGTGGGTTTGATAATGGCAAACCAAGAGAAGTAATGCTAATACAGGAAGGCAACCCTAAGCAACCATGCTAACTTTATCTTCAATGTGAAAAGCATGTAGATGGACAGCATCGCAAGAAGAGGATGAGCATACCACAGGTCCGATGGCTTGAGAGTAGGAGAAGGGTTTCCCTCAACAGTAAAATAGTTGTATCACATGGTGATCATGTCTTTCCGCATGTCTTTCACTCGCTGCAGCTCAATCACCAGCAATAGCCATCCATCCACTTCTTTTCTGAGTTCCATCGATGTTTTTTGTCCATAGTCCAGTTGGCAATCCACACTGCAGATCTCACCAAGTGCATGGCACTCCATCTTTTTGCGCTCGGTGTATAGTAAGGAGACGTGCACCATTATCTAGATGAGGTGTCCAGATGAGAAGAGATAAAGGTGTTAGTGGCCAGATAAGATGGCGAGGTAACTTGCAATTTGCCTGGAGAATTTGGTAGTGGGCAAGTAGAAGCTGGTGAAGGCGGTGGATGTCAATGGAGAGCAGAGTGTTCTGCAGAAATAAAGGCAAGCGGACTGTCTTTGAAAGCCGGTGTAAGCAATAAGTGATGGAGTATTCTACAACATGCTTAGTAGGCAAATAGCCCAGGAAAAAGAAAGGACATATGGAAAAAGTGCCTCATGAACTTCTATGAGAAGACACAGTGCCGCCAACTGCTCTTCAGTATTTTGTTGGTCTTCTAGCCAACAAGCACAAAGATCATAGTACAGAATGGGTCGATAGAGGTCTGCAATGGTCAGCATGAGTGCTGGTGTGGCAAGAACCTTTGATAAGGTGGCCAAGAGTTGGTTCATAGAAGACACATTTCGAATGTCAATCGAACCAAATGCCATTTATCTAGATTCCGTGTCAGTAAGCGACAACAAAATAAGGAGAATCATACTGAGAAAGTGCTAAGATTGAACGACGTTTGCACTGAAATGCCAAGAGGCTTGAAGCTTGAAGGAAGATGAAGATAGACTCATATGTGAAGCAAAACAATTTGAAGGAAGGTAAGGATACAACGTCAACACAAGTCCGCAACCGTGCTAACTCTGTGCTCGAATCCCAGGGCAATCTTGAAGGAAGGTGAGGGTGGATAATCTGTACACAACCCTGGTGTACAGCAGTTTCACATGGCACATAGAATCACAACCCGTCATAAACATCCGGAGCCTCACTGTATACGAGTGGAATATTGAGATATTGCTCCGAAGACATGAGAAAACCACAAGTCTAGTCAAAATTTACTGGAAAACATGTAAGGAGTTCGGAACAATATCTGGAATATTATTGGCATACCGGAAACTGAGCGAAGCAATGCCAACACAAAACACCAGAGTCTGCAACCATGCTAACTCTATCTTCGATGTTGAAAGCATGAACAACATCTGCACCAAAACACTGGGAACTTGGAACTGTCGAGGCTTGAAGCTTGAAGGAAGATCAAGACAGGCTTTATGTGCAGCAATTCCAATCAATTTGAAGGAATGTCAAACAACAGAGTCTGCAACCATGCTAACTCTGTGCTCGAATCCCAGGGCAATCTTGAAGGAAGGTAAGGTTGTCAAACAACAGAGTCCACAGCCGTGCTAACTCTATCTTCAATGTTGAAAGTGTGTAGATGGACAGAGACACCCATTATAAACACTTCACAACAATGCCTCTGAATCATTGACTCGTCCAAGTCGGACGCCAGCAAGTTACACAAAGTTGATGTCGGTTAAGCCACACTAGGAGCCCCCACATGCTATTAAATCCCCTCCTTCACAGTAGGCGGAGACTCAAATGGCATGATATTAACATATGTTCATGCAACAGACTGATGATGGTAGTACTAGTATGTGCTCCTCTATGCGAAAATCCTCTCGTTCCACATCCACCCGATGTTTATCTTGCCTGCGAGTGGGATAAGATGTAAAGTTAGAGTTGAATATAGTAGGAGCCTAAGTGACTTACAAATGACCTCTTAAACCATGGTCAAAGAATGACCTTTTCTCATCATTGCAATGGGCACACCTGTACTTCCATTTCGGATTCACTTCACCTTCACTGTCCTCCCTATGCTTCCGCTTCCTTCCTCTGGCCTCTATGGCATGGCCTGACTCTGGCTTCGAAGGACTGCTGTATTCTGTTACAACTTTGGCGGTCTGGAATGCTGAACGATTGACTTCCAGTGGCCGTTGTAGAGACATGAAAGCATAGTACAGCTGTGCGTTAAGTTGTAATACATCCTCCTTCCATGCATCTTGAAGATTAAGCTGCCAAAATTTCCCTGCAAGCACTTTGCATGCTGACAGTGCCTCAATTGATAAAAAGTTGGTTGCAACCTTTATACAATTGGCTTCATTGCTGACCTAAAATGAAATATAATGAAACAGAAAAGGTTAGCTTTGCTAGTAAGGCTTTATGTGTTTGGGACAAACCTGATGAGGACAGCCTGCTGGAATAAATATAGCCTCTCCAATAGATTGATGAATGGTATAAGGCATGACCCCATACATGGTTTTGAGCTGCGCAAGTTTTGTCGGTTCAAGATAATACTGCTGACTGTGAATGGGGTCATTGTCTTGAGGATGATTAAAAGCACTCCTGAGGTATTCTCTGATTTTCTGCACATCAGAAACCTTGAATATATGCCACAGGGCACCCCCAGTAACCGGCACACAATGAACCATTAAATTGATGGCATCACAGAGGTCACAGTGCAATTTAGTTGAGCCCAAATATCCATCGATCTGTTTTGATGCTAGCGCCATGTAGACTTTTGGCCCTGCATTTATTTGTTATGGTTGGAAGACCTTCCAGTTACAGATGTTAAGCATACCAAGATCAGGCTGAACTCCAGAATTGACTGGGAAGTGCTCAGCTAAGTTGTAAAAACCATCCCGATGCATATACTCAGGAATAGGTAAGGCAGCAGAGAAATCTTGGTAGAGCTTAGGGTGAGATTCAGCAAGTTTAGCTTCTGGTGGCCAGTCCTGCAGAACTCGTCAATTTCAGATCTAAAGCCAGATTTACACCCACACCTTTATTCTCCAAATTGCAAGAGGTAGGATATTATGAACATCAGAGCTGGCACCTTTGGAATTCATAAAATGCATGAGGAATGTTTTCAAAGGCTTCTTGACAGGTTTTTCTTGTGCCTCACAATCCTCTAACAAGCATACATCCATTCCATAATCTCTGATAAGGTCAGAAGGCGACCACGATAATTGAAGCTTGTGGTTGAGATCTGTGATTACCAAGGGAATGCATCGCATTAAAAAATACCAGAATTCCGTAGCCTTTTGCTGCCCTATGGGAAGTTGAATGGTAGTCAAATATTGTTCAGAAGCTGTAATAAATGCATGAGTATGAACAAAAGTTTGGACATTTAGAACTGGAGCTGTGGATGACTGTGTTATGGCTTCCATCACATTCATGGTGTGGAGAAGGTCAGATTCAGTGTATCTTGAGCAGGGTATGAAGAAATGGGCATCATGTCCCATCGAAGAGATACAAAATGTTAGAGATGGGCCAGAGCTTTGGGACTAGAGATGAATATAGTATAAGCTCACAGCCAAGCCAGAATGTAAACAAACCTGAGGTTCAGCAAGCTCCTTGAAGCATTGTGAACAAAACTCCCTCCCGCAACATGAGCATAACCAACTTTCTCCAAACAGGGCCATCCTGCATCTATCTGTATGGTATGCACACCAAGCATCAACAAAGGCACTCAGCAAATGACGTACCACATACTTCATGCCATGACAGTTCACGCTTTCTATGGAGTACTCCATTTTTATTCATGTGTAGGTGCTGAAGTTTGATTTGTAGTTGTGGCAAAAGATTGGGCACAATCCCAGCCTATGGGTGATAATTATTATTGACATGGCCATTGTGATGATTCCAGAGTTACCATTAGAGCTAGCTGTGTATTCGATGTAACTGACTCAAAATCTGATAATGTAAATATTTCTTCATGGATTGGTGCCAGAATTTCTGCAAAGTGGACAAATACAACATGGCCATGAGTCGAGATTCCTCTCAAGACTAAGCAGTAGTTTAGAAAATAGTAAACACTTTAAGAATGGCCCATACATTTAAATGTGCACATCTCATCGTGGCTTGCTACATGTTAGACATGGTGAAGGAAGATCCGTATCGAGAATGTTTGATTTCAGATTTTGCAACATTTTCCTTGCTTTACTTTTGATGTCTTTACAGAGAGTCTTTTGTACTAAGATGACTTCATTGTGGGGTGAAGAACCTAAATAAACAAGGATGTCAGACTTGGCACCCATGAAGCCTGAGCGTATCACTGGCATGTATCATGATCATGATAAGGCTACATCTCTTACCAGTTGCAATCCTAAACAGAGGTGCAATGACATTCTCTGCAGGTCTTGACTCAGACTCCAACATCAAAATGCTGCCTCTTTGCTCAAAGAAGTAGTAATCTGTGGATGAACTTTGTTCAACTTGACATGGTGAAGTTTTCAAGTTTTTGGCCACAGTCACGGTCACAGATCACGGACTCTGGAGGGCCTTCAACTTCAGTTACTATGTACTATAGTTTGAAGTTGTAGTACTACTACTATAGTTCTGAGGAGTTCAAACATTCTATCGCTCACACAGCTATGTAATGTCTGACAGTGCATATTTAGTTTCTTTGACATTATCCACTACTAGCATTGTCTCGCTTCAGCAACATGCGGTCATGGGTTGCACTGAACTTGAAGAAAGGCCATGTCAGACAGGAGATGGTGCTAGAAACTGACAGTGTACTAATCAAATCGGCACTTGGTTGGCATGCGGAGTTATTTTGTGAATTCATCCACCATAGGATTGGGAATGGAAGTCATTGTCAAAGTCGATCATGAGTGACAGAGCATATGGTAGTGGAAGTTTCTAAGGGGAGGATTGACATAAGCGCGACTTATCCCTAGATCCTATGTCCAGCAGAAGTGAAAACAGACAAATTACATCCTCAGTGCCCTGTGAACACCACCGAGGAAACTGGACACAACTACGAGTACTAAGGAAAAGTGGCAGGCCATCAAGTTGAGAGCACCATGCAGTCTTTGAGAAGGTCGGGTAAGCCATGATCATGATGATGGCAGGTCAGCAAAGTTGGGAGATGACCTGCGGGTCAGGTGTCACCTGTCATCAGGAAATCCAAACATCTAGCTGAAGTTGCAATGGTCAGTGAGCCATACACCCTTTCACACATGAAAACAAAAACATACTCTCATATGTACTCAGGCCACACCTGTAAATATCATCTTTCATAGAATGACTTCCTGAGATGATCTGAGTCTGTAGCATGAAAGCCTCATCAAACAGTACTGAAGCATACAGATACATGGCCTTGATGGAAAAATTCTCTGAATCTAATCCATTGAGAGTATAGTATTGTTTGTTATCTGAAGGGTTAAGTCTGCATCTGTTTCGAAGGTAGTTTGTCATGGTTTTGGACCAATTTCAAGAGAAAACATGTACACAACCGTCCAGTGTAAAGCCTCACATGTCCCATTGTGCAACTGCAAATCTTCAGCCAATGCTAGTACAAATAAGCCGCAGAGCTGTCATACATCAAAAGTACCACTGCTGTAGGCCAGTGATTGCTCATCAAGGAGAAGATCAAGCAGGGGTGGACACATGAAGGATGGGTGGGGCATCTCCAACAAGGATTCAGGTGGCAGTGGTGGTAGTGATTTGAAGTGTTCCTAGTGTGTTCGTGCAGGTGAAAGTCAATATTAGCACCAGCAAATGTTGAGGCTTCAAAGAGAGTCAAAGTACAAGAGGATAACGTAGTAGGCTTGTTCTGTTGACCCACTCAGCTTTCCCAGAGTGGACAGGCTTTCTGAGTCCTCCTTGAATACATGCTGTAGTTTCACCATTGCAAGCATCCATGCGGTGGGATTTCAGGACTGGTATGTTAGTGCCTGGATGATAGATCCATCCTCAGAACACTTCTCAACCTCCAGTATATCAGCAATGCTTGTCATCCACCATGTCATGAGAATGATCTGTTATGCCACCTCCGTGTCGAGTTTGGGCTAACGGATAGATTTATGAGAGCTATTGGAGTCACCATTTGAGGTAGTCATGTTGGCTGCATGGTCTTCATACTCTCTCTCTTTGTCGTGATCTCAGATCATGGTGGAGGGCCATGTACAATAGATATCATATCTTTCTTCTCTAACCCAACTCCAATCCGAAATTACTCTTCACTTTGGAGCTCTTGATGGGGTTTATCCTCGAGGCCAAGACTGTGTGTTTAAATGTCAATGACTTCCATGAAGCTGGATGTCTTCCACCTGGATGTATGAGTCTATGCAATCCAAGTGAAAGGCATGTCCAAACAAAGTGTTTTGTATACACAATAGAGTCATTGTTATGAAGGCCCTCGAACTGAGCTCTGGCAAGCCAATTAAGTTTGTTTATCTTGGCTATGAACCACAACTGATAGATATGATGTACTCCAACAGGACCATTCATCACCTTGGAATGCTGGTCATATTTCATATAGTTTGTGAGGGCCTCAAATAGGCCATGGTCGAATGACGATCTCTCACAAACAAAGATATCACTAGACATTGAGACATTACAGAAGTTGAAGGAACCTTTCACCGAACACGGAGAATTAAAGGCATCAGCAAAGAGGAGTGATGGTGCATTCTCCCATTCAAACTATTTCTTGGATTGAAGAAGTCCGACAATATGGTTGGGTTCTGTGGTCTCAACGGTGTTTTCGCACTCCGTAAAGTGACCATAAATGCGAAAACAACTTCAATGACAGGCTGTCACCATAGACATATTGTTTGACCCTCCCAATCTCCCCTTCTTTTGCATTGGTCAGATGCGATGCGAGCCTCTCTGCTGGACAAACACCTTGTTTTCCAGGGGCATGGCCATGCGGAATCCATTCAACAAGTAAACTTCAATAGATGTCACCAATGGCTGAATGGAAGATCAGTTTTTTTCAAGTCAGCCTGGTAGATAGAAAGGGACGGACTCAATCATAGGCAAGACAATGATTTTGTCAGTGACCTACATTCCATTCTGTCATGATGGCAAGGTCTATGGGCAATTTCACGACATCGTTTCACACTGTCTTGAATGGTTCTCCTTCAACGGCTGCTGCTGCATGAATCTTTCCACTGCAGAGGCTTCCACAAGCCCAACAAAGGTCTTGTGGACATTGAGACTGGACAGCACAATGTTGTCGCAATACAACAACTTCCAGTGGAACACTTTAATCCATGTGTTCCTTCCGGTACTGATCTCTGGGACTGGGGCAAAGGTGTTGGATTATACTTGAAACACAAGGAAAGAGGAAGAGAAACATCTTGACAATATTTGCATATGCTCATGTCATTAAGCCTTAAAGTCACTATCCCAACTAAAATAGGTTGGAGCCGTTGGTGACACTTTGGTCATTGTCTGAGTTGCGATTCCACCAACCATTGAAGCAACCCCAGCCATTCCCCAAATCTGAATCGGTTTGACACTGAGCAGACATTTCACCATTAAGCAGTTCTGGAGGGACAGGAGGGTATGTGCTGTACTCAATGGGAGATGGCACCCAAGGGCAGGAACGACTGTCTTCAGGTGATGGCATGTCATCATCAGATTCATCAAGAGTCTGGTGTTCATGCATTCAAACGTGGAATGCCCAAGATGCAGAGTGAGCACGATATTTCTCTTTACACTCTATGCAAGGGCCTCTTTCAAACTGATTGAGAGAAAACAGAAGGAATTTCAGGGGACCGCTTTGGGAAATAACTTGAAAATAGGGATTTGCCTCAGGCGAGTTCAGCTGTTCAGCAGGAGTTCAATGCACAAAATCCTATCGACACTTGTCCACAGGAGGCCGTCAATCCGGAATGGTACTAGGAGGTGGTGATGGAGATGGGAAATCCAAGCCTTCACTGTACCAATGAATGATGTACACAGGAATGACGCCGACATGCAGCAACCATATCCCATCAGCTTTCACAGCTCCATTGAGCCATACGCCAATGCGACCAGATTGCACCTTAGTAATCAATAAGGGGCTCGTTGATTGGCGCCACGTCCAGAACTTCATCATGGTCAACCAAGCCTCCATCTCCCGGAGGCCCCTTTGTAGTCCAACGAAGAGTGGAACTACCTCCTCCCATGTCCAGACCAACTGTTTGGTGAGCATATTCATTTGCTCTGGCGACGGGTAAAAAGGGCAATTAGTTAAAGCATTTTGGAGTTCGTCTGTTGGGGGCGCGCCAATGTGAAATTTATGTGTTGAAGTATATAAAAAATTTGCCCGCTGGGTCAATGCCAAAAGGAACTCAAGGTTCAAAGACCCATGGCCTGCGGCAGATGGTGAGGACACCCTTACCAGCAGGAGAGGAACAAGTTTGGGGTCCACTGAATGCCAGTTACAAATATTAAAAGGAGGACTCATACAAAAGCCCAACCATGGACACTTAGGATAGAAGTGTTGGGGATGTAATGTCCAGTCGTGTGGCCCCAGTCATCCATCGTGATAAAGCGAGCTCCCAGCATACGAAGCCCCCGGTTCCTTCAATGGTACTCCAGGATAATAATCAATACTGTCCACATTTGGGGACCAAAGCTTGTATGTGTTGTCCCATATCTGAACACCGCGCTGGCGCATACCAGTTTCACATGGCACGTAGAATGACAAGCCATCATAAAAATCTGGAACCTCGCTGTACACACGTGCAATGTTGAGATATTGCACTGAAGGCATGAGAAGTGAAGACCACAAGTATAGTCGAGATCTACTAGAAAACATATAAGGAATTCAGAATAAAATCTGGACCATTATCAACATACCGGAAGCCAAGCGAGGCAATGCTAATACAGGAAGGCAACTCTAACCCAAAACACCAGAGTCCGCAACCATGCTGACTCTATTACAAGCATGCAAATGAACAGAGATGGCGCCAAGATTGAACAACAACTGCGATCGAAAAGTTAAGAAACTGTCAGAGGTCGAAGATTAGAGAAAGATGAAGACAGACACTATGTGAAGCAATAGTTTTGGTGGAAGGTGGGGATACAATGTTGAACAACAGAGTCTGCAACCATGCTAACTCGAATCCCAAGGGGATTGGCAGAAGGTGAGGGAGAATATTGACTGAATGAGCCCCTTTAGCTTCTCAAAGGCAAGCACTTCGTATCATCCTTGTATGGAAGGGGCCTAGAAGGAGCTTTAGTCAGACACACTTTGACCACAAAACTACATATAGGTAACATACAAGAGTAGGATAGGCGCAAATTTATGGTTTTCAAACCAACAGAGATGGTAATTGGGCAGATGGTAACAGCTTCCTCAGCACCGATATAAGGTCCATCTTTGAGATAGCCATGCTGCCTCTCTTGCTCAGCCTTCATATACAAACCTGGTGGCAAATCCAACATCGCATCAGCATGAGGAAATGGTTCATTTGCAAAATGTACAAGGACTTACGAGTGAAATGACCAAGATTCTTCTTCACGATAGCCTTGTCATGGTCAGGGATATTGATGAGAGGATTCACATTTTTGCTGTCATGGTCGCTGTGCTTTGAGGGTCCCTTGGCCGTCTCCAGAGCATGTTGTTCAACAAGTGCCTCTGTGATGCTTCAATCACAGCTTCCACTGCTTCTTCACCAACGACAACCCCAACATTCAGAACCTCGACCTCCTGAGCCTTGACTTTCTCAAGCATTACATTGACCTTTCTCAACACCATACTTTTCTCCATCTGCACAAGCTTCTGCTGTTCCTCCTTACTGACAGCGGATGATCCCTCAATCGACAAAGAATTGAGACAAGTGAGGAGCTTGTCACCTAGAAGGATGCATGCATCAACAGGCTCAGAATCACGTGGGTACCAAGTAGGAAAAGCCTTGAGTCAACCCAAGACCTACTGTGAGTCAATCGCCTTGTCTTCCTGTTCCTGCTGAATGGTAGAACCAGCCTCAAAGCAGGGACCAGAACTCTCCTGGTGGAGATCGAGGCTCACCACACCACATGTTGATGATGAGAGCTTCTTGTCTTCAGGGCTGAAATTCTCTAGATCCTCAATGACTGGGATCTGGTCCACCAGAGAGGGTGAAGTTGGTGGTAAGGAGAATCAGTCTGTGGGGTCTGAGTCTTGAAATACCGTACGACGAAACAGATGACATTGGCTTTGTTCATCACTTGGTGAACTCTTCGAGGATGTATTGGAGGAGGAGCTCTCGAGGGAGGTGCTTGAGCAGGCTGAGGATACTAGAAGGCCCCTGTATATGAGGTAAACTATCGATTTTGATTGTTTTGATCCTTTCCTTATGGTTTCTTTTCTCCTCCTCACTTCAGATTGCAAATATTGCTGCAGTCCATGTTGTGTCGGAAAGGAATGACTTTGAAAGGGTAAGATCATTCGATCATTGCCACATGCCTTGCCTAATCCACGTTGTGTTTCATATTTCAGTCCAGCCCAGTCCAGGGAACCGAGCATATCATGGGTATGAACACGCTGCTCAGGGACAGTGAGAACAAACTGGTAAGGTTGGTCCTTGGCTTCTTGCTGCTGTGAACTTTGTTTTAGTACACATCATCCTCCATCTCCATTCCCAGCCAACAGATGTCAACCACCATAACACTGATCATCACTCTGAGCAGAATGACCTTGACCATCAGAGAGCACCAACCTAAGGCCTTCATTGTCCATCATTACTGCTCTCACCACCTCATTGGCATCCATGCATGTAACCAGACAAATGATCACACCAGCAGCAGCGAGTAACACCAAAGCTGTCGTCCTCACCAAAGCCTGTGGGATTGGATGCTCAGTGCGACTGGAGACCTGGATGCCCAATGAGTCGAGGTGGCAGACCTTCATTCTGAAAAGGTGGTGGTAGCTGTATGTGAAGAATTTGCAGACAGTGACAGTGAACATGACAAGGAAGAAGACGAGCCACCAGTTGGAAAATGGCCATTTATCATCATCTGCATTGGTAGATGTATCACTGGGTGGGTCTGGCAGAGGCGGATCATTGGAGGGCGTGGGGCAATCTGGAGTTGATCCATTTCCCAGCCCATCGCCATTGACCCCGTCCCCGAAATCCAAAGGATCACTGCCATCACTTGAGAATTTGTGAGCCTCCTCATCGTCGCTGTATTGATTGTCCATCTCTGCCAGATAGTTGTCTTCTTTGCTCTCGCCCGATATTGCCTCGTCGCTATCAGAGCTGGAGGACAACACACATACCAAACAGTACCAGTACCTGATGTGTGCAGTGCACTATTTGTGGCAGTAGGTTGGGCAAAGAACCAGATGCAGAAGAAGTGGCTGACAACGATGAAGGCAGCTGACACTGCAGCAACTGCAGCCAACGATGGCATGGGATATGTATTCGTCGGTGGTAGAGCAATGGTAGGGGTGGGCCCTGTAGTGGCGGGGTGGTCAATGATGACAGGACTATTGTCCTTGGAGAAGTATGCCAAGAGCAACCCTGATATAGATCTTGGTCATCCATACTTGTCCAATGAGCTGAACTTCCTCTTCAGTGACTCGTCACAAGTGGTATCATGATGACACCAACCTTGTACATGCATTAATGCACTCCTGTTAAAGTGCCTATGTGTCTGAATATTATGACAGTGCATCTGCTGCATCTGGAAGCTGGAAAGCATCGATATTGCTGTGACAGAACTGGTCATGGGCATCAACAACAAGCTTGGCGAGATGCAGAATTTCATGACACAGATGGAAAGTGTTTCCAAAACATGACTTCTTGCACTCCTTTATAGTCAGAGACCATCAACAACAAGACATGAATATGAAGATAGCCTTACTTTAATGGTTTCAAATTCATGTTGTAATCGAGCTGGAATTAGTTCAAGTTCTATGAGAGCTAGCTTGATGAGTGTTTGAATTCACTAGACGATAATTAGAATATACCTTGCAGTGAACTGATGTTAACAGATTGACCTAGTCTGCAAACTTGCAACCGACTTCGACCCAATCCAACTTCATCATCCAGAAGAACCTGGTATCCCTAAACCTGGTGTGGGACAAGTTCTTTGACATTGCCTTTTCCAACCTCGTCCTCAACTCCATAGCATTTCAAAGGTTGCTGGTATGAAACACAAATGTGAAGAGCTGGTTCGGTGGACAATACTCAAGGTACCAATTCTTCACCAAAGGAATATCCTGAGCTCTCCTCATCCTTTCAGAATGCTGACCATAAGGCTGAGGCGCCCACCCCAGTGCGATGCCATCTGCCATGGATATAGTCTCAAGTTCCTTCTCTTTGAGGAACGGGACTACAGCATCTGGCAACTCAATTTGTCATCATCAGCACCATTGATGCTGTCCTCATGGGATTTCACAGAGGCACATGCCCTCGAAAGGAGATGGGGGTTGGTAAGATAGTCAAAGTAGAAAGCAGGGAGTTCTGGGTCCATCCCGATGTATGCATTTTTCAGGGATTGGTGAGGTGAAATTTGCACTGAACGAGGTAAAATGGGGAAACACCACATTGTACTCGGTTCGAATCTGCAGTCAGTTGCACATATCTACCCATCCTTACACACCTATGGAGACTAATCTCCTATGGATTTTGGGATAAGCTCTGATAAAGATTTCATCGCAACATTCAGACAAATATTAGGCCTTCTGTAATCAGATTCTTGAGTAAGTCTCGCCACTGTTAAACCACTCGAGAGGTAGAACATGTCCATCCACCCTTACATGCCTGCAGAGACTTATCTCCTATGGCTTTTGGGGTAAGCTCTGGTAAAGATTTCTGAAAGGAATTCAAGGTTCAAAGACCCATGGCCTGTGGCAGAGTAGAGGAACAAGTTCGGGGTCCACCGAACACCAGTCACAAATGTTAAAAGGGGGCTACTCCAGGATAATAATACTGTCCACATTTTGGGACCAAAGCTCGTACGTGTTGTCCCATATCTGAACACTGTGCCGGTGCATAGCAGTTTCACATGGTACATAGAACGACAAGCCATCATAAACATCTGGAACCTCGCTGTACAGGTTTGTAATGTTGAGACATTGCACTGAAGGCATGAGAGGCAGAGATCACAAGTATAGTCGAGATCTACTAGAATATATATATAAAATTTGAAATAAAATCTGGAACATCATCAACATACCAGAAGCCAAGTGAAGCAGTGCCAATACAGGAAGGCAACTCTAACCCAAAACACCAGAGTCCGCAACCGTGCTGACTCTATCTTCAATATTACAAGTGTGTAAATGAACAGAGATGGCACTAAGATTAACAACGTCTGCAATCGAAAAGTTAAAAAACTGTCAGAGCTTGAAGCTTAAAGAAAGATGAAGACAAACATCATGTGAGGCAATTCCAAATAATTTTGGCAGAAGGTGGGATACAACGTTGGGCAACAGAGTCTGCAACCATGCTAACTCTGTGCTTGGACCCCAGGGCGATTGGCGGAAAGTGAGGGAGAACATTATGTCAAACAACAGAGTCTGCAACCATGCTAACTCTGTGCTCGAATCCCAGGTGATTGGCAGAAGTGAGGGAGAATATTATGTCAAACAACAGAGTCCGCAACCATGCTAACTCTTTGCTCAAATCAATATCACAGGGCGATGCTAGTTTGAAGGAAGGGTAAAGACATATTTGTGAAGGCCTGTATGAGAGGAATGTTAGTGAGGCAAAAGCAGAATCGGGGAATGTGAAGTGAAGCTTGTATGCACTAGTGCAAATGTACCAGTGACATGATACACCACATGGAGAATTCTCTCCTGCGGTTCTCGGGATAGCGAATGTAGTCTCTGTGTTTAACATGTTGACTGACGAAAACAATGACATTACATCCTTACACACCTGTGGAGACGCATCTCCTACAGTTTTCTGGAATGGAGTTTGAACAACAGCAGTGCAGTCACAGTCACAGTGCTGGATGAATCACTCAACCATTATGTAAGTATGACAGTGAACATTTCACATCAGCCTCTGCCATGTTGCCATCAAATCTTCAAAATGTCATTAAACATTGGTGAGTACTTGCGCATATCCTATGCAGAGCATGCATTTGATACTCAAGTGTGGGAATTCCAATCGCGAACGCCAAGTAGCTGGGATGGACATCTGCCATGCTGAAAATTGTTAGGGCAACACCCACTATCTGCTAGCTAAGACCATGCGGGTTCTCTCTACAAGAAGGGGGTGGGATCCGTGCTTGTGATGGGGGAAATGATGGTTTTGATGCATGGGGTTATTAATAGGTGAGTCTGTTGAAATAGGCCTTTCACACTGAAAACATAGGTGGAATACCTAAGAGAACACAACTGGGGTCCCCTAGGCATATATTTAGGGTTTATATACCATGTTACATATATTGTACATTGTTGTTACCGACACACTCGTACATGCACGTACATTTTGATGTGTGCGAAATAAAATTCTCACGCTATCAAAATGTAGCATCATTTGGCATCATGTAGCATAATTCGACATAATAAAATAAAAATGAAAGTTTATTAGGTAATGGGGTGGTTTCCTAACATTACCCCCCTTTTATGCCTCGACTTCCAGGCAAGAAAATATTATGTTTGTCCCCTCTGTGAAATTTTGGTAAGGCTGGAATTTCATCCCCTCAAACACCATTCTCGCAATGCGACACGGAGCATTTGGATTATGTTTAAAGAATTGGGCAATCGCATTATGCGCTCGCTTACAATTCTCTTCGGGTTCCCATGAATTATTTTCATCGGTATAGTTTTTCCACTTTATTAAGAACTCCAATTTGTTCCATCGAAGACGTGAGTCTAGAATTTCTTCAACTATGTATTCTGGAGCACCTTCTACTATTATCGGAGGTTGTGGAGTAGTTTGTTGGCCAGGAATAGTGGGCAGACGGTAAGGGCGTAGGCAGGATATGCTAATCTCGGGATCAATCTTAAATGATCGGGGTAATTTTAGCACTACCACATTAGGCAAGATCACTTCAGAGATCACATATGGGCCAACTTGTTTCTCTGTAAGTTTCTTTGAAGGTCGTGGAATATTCAGGTCCTTGGTACTTAGCCATACCAAGTCACCAACTTTGTACTCTGGAGCACATGCTCGAGTACGATCCGTGTGTCGCATCATGTCATCACATGCTTTCTTCAATGCTGCCTCTGCTTCCTCTTGTACCTTTTGCATCTTAGATACAAAATCTTCTACCGACTGTACTTTGACTTCCCTTCTGGGTTGGGTTCTACTCCCATGCGAGGATGATATCCATAATTCGTGAAAAAGGGTGACATGCGAGTAGCCGAATGGAATTTGTTATTGTGGGAAAATTCGGCAATTGCCAACCATTCGGGCCAGTCAGTTTGTTGGTAGTTGACAAACATATGTAGGTACTGCTCCAACTCCTGATTCATTCTCTCTGTCTGCCCATCAGTCTGCGGGTGATATGCCATAGATAATTTAGTTTGAATTCCCAATATGTTGTTTAGTTCTCGCATAAATGTGGAAGCAAATTGTGGTCTGCGATCGGAGATAATGGTATCGGGTAACCCATGTAACTGCCATACCTGATTTAGATAGAGGCATGCCAAGCCCAATGATGAGGTTTCTGTAGTAGTAGGAATAATATGGACCTCCTTTGTAAAGTGGTCACATATACAAATATTGCATTGTACCCTTGAGCCTCGGGTAATCTGGTAATAAAATCCACAGATATATCTTGCCACGGCGCTTTAGGTATAGGGTTCGGCATTAATTTTCCTGCAGGTTTCTCTGGAAATTTCTTCCCCCTCATGCATGTATCACATCCATCCACATACCCCAACACATACTTTGAAATTCCGGGCCACCAATAATTTCTCATTACTAATTCCAATGTCTTCCATCTTCCTGGGTGTCTGGCAATCAGCATATTGTGATGTAACCAGACGATCTCCCTTTGTAAATCCTGATCCTTCGGTACATACACTTTTCCTCGAAACAACACCAACCCTTGTTCCTCAGCCCATTTGTCTCCTTTGATATTACCTTTCTTCTCTCCCTTCAGAGCTTTCATGGCTTCCACTACTTCATCGTCCATTTCCGAACATTGTCTAATTTTAGACAACATTTCCGTTTCCGAGCTATCTATTAATAGATGCCCTTGACGCATAGCGCAAATGCGAAAGTATTTGGGTTTGAGTAAGGTAACATTTTTATTGTCCTCTTCCACCCCCCTTTTATGATCAATATGTCTGGATAATGCATCTGCTTTCCTCATTAAGCTTCCCACTTTGTGGACCAAGTGAAAATTGAAATGTGATAGGAATAGTGCCCAACATGCTTGCCAGCAATTAAGCTTTTTAGCAGACATGAAGTATTGCAGATTTTGATGATCTGTCCAGATGCATACATCCCTCCAAATAATGCCTCCACGCCTCCAATGCTCGTATTATCCCCAATATCTCTTTGTCATGCACATCATAATTCCTCTCCACATCATTCAACCCTTTTGACAAGTATGCACAAGGATGCCATTTGTCATCTTCGCACAGCATTGATAATACTGCTCCAGTAGCAAAATCAGATGCATCGGATTTCACTCGCAAAGGGTGTGTGAAATCTACTGGGGCTAATATTGGTCCCTCCACAAACTTCCTCTTCAACTCCTCAAATGCTGTCTGCTGCTGCTCTCCCCACCTCCATACTACTCCCTTTCACGTAAGGTTATGTAAGGGTGTGGCAATTTGAGAAAAATTGTGCACAAAGCCATGATAATAATTTGTGAGTCCCAAGAAGGCTTGAACCTCCTTGACATGGGTGGGCGCAGGCCAATCTGTGATTGCCTGTACCTTGATCGGATCCATTTTGATCCCATCAGGGCTGATCAATAATCCTAGGAACTCAATCTTGCTTGCCCCAAACACACACTTCTCTGGTTTCAAAAATAGATCATTCTCTGCCAACCTCCGTAGCACCTCCTGCACTATCGCCTCATGATTCTCTTCATCCTCCATGAATATCAGAATGTCGTCAATAAATATTATTACCATGCCTTGTCTATTACATCCTTGAAAATGTCATTCATCATATTTTGAAAGGTCAGGGACTATTAGTCATCCCAAAAAACATGACAAGCAGCTCGAAGGATCCTTGATGCATGGCAAATGCAGCCTTCCACTCATCTCCTTTCTTTATTTGTACATTGTTGTATCCCCATCATAAATCCAATTTTGTAAAGACCTTGGCTTTCCCCACCTTATCAATTATTTCTGAGATCAATGGCAGGGGGTATGCGTTCTTCACTGTCCACTCATTCAGATACCTATAATTGGTACACATCCTCTTCCTTTGGTCTTTTTTGGGCACGAAGAATATTGGTGATGTCTGCAGTGATTTCGAAGGTCATATGTATCCTTTGTGCAATTGCTCCTTCAGGAATGCATCCACTTCTTCTTGTTCCATCGGAGATAATGGATATACCTTTGACTTCTTCAGCACAAACCCTGGCTTCATCTCAATCGCATGATCCCATGGCTTCCACACCGGCATTTGCTCAGACTCCTTCTTTTGGAACACTGACAAATGTTCATGATACACTTTTGGCACCCATTCCTCCACTGGCTTCTCCACCTTCACAATATTCTTGTCCCACAACTGTCCTCCACGAACTGCTCTAAAGGTTTGCTTCTGCTCTTCTTTCTCAATCATGTTCCCCATTTGGCATTTCCTCATCCTCCACTTCCTCCATTGTAACAGAATACTTTCTTGAACGTTCTTTCTCTTTCTCTTTCCTTTTTTCCTTCTTCATCTTCCTCCCATGCACATTACATTCCTTAGGACAATGAGTCATTTGTACTTTCCCAGTTTTCCGATCAATTTCGGGATTATGCTTCTGTAACCATGGACATCCTATTATTAGATTGGTTTTCCCAAGATCACACACTTCGAATATGGCTCACTCCTGATGCTCCTGTTACTTTAGTACCATAGTCACCTCCTCCTTGATAGTTCCTCCACGATTGACTGTTCCGTCAATATTGTACACCATTATAGGTTGCACCAGCTTGCGTGTGTTAATACCATTTCCGGTAATTAAGGATTGATTAATAAATAATCCTGTAGCACCACTGTCAAGCAATGCTTCCACATCAATAGCTGCATGCATGTCCACTGTCTTCAGTCCCACAGTCAAGGTGATTTTGGGTTCTATTCGCGCAGAGCGAATAAAGAATTTAGGGGTTTTTGGAAATGACATGTGACAATTTTCTTTGTCATGTGATTCGCAACAGTTGTACTCCTCCTCAATTTCCTTTTCTGATTTACTCTGGGTTTCCTCAGATACTAATACATTGTAATGATTCTGGGTCACCAATAGGGAAACCTTCACTGGGACTCTTCCACAAAATTCTTCTGCCTGCCTTCCTCCAGCTTCACTTCCTTATTGTAGCTTCCCTAATCTTTCTTTTCTGCCTACAATTCCTAGAAATGTGTCCTAACTGCCCACAGTTAAAACATTTAAGTGGGGCTCGTCTTCCTGCTTGATCAACCTCCATTGCCTCTGCTGGTGCTGCTGACTCCGTAACTATAGGTGTCACTGCCATGGCCAGTGGCTGTGCCCTCGGAGCTTGCATCTGAGGCCCCTTTCCTTTCTTGGACTTTCCTCCTGATGACTTTCCAAATTTACTACTTCCGTACATCAACTTTGACTCCACCTGTTCCTGCCGATATTGCCGGTCAAGGCGCATTGCCCAATTATACCACTCGTCCAACTTCTCTGGCATAGAAGGTAGTCGGTAGATAGACTTGAATAAAGAGGGATTTAATCCTGCTTTCAAAAACTCTACCAACGCAGCTTCTCCCATGTCTGTTTGCGAAGCTTCTGCTTTGAACTGCAAAATAAATTCATCCACCATTAAGGAACCTTGGTGCATGGTCTTTAATTTAGCATTGGCTGTCGCCTTTGGATTAGGGTCTCCAAACTGTGCCTCCAATCTCTCCAGAAATTCCTTGAAGGTTGCAAATGGTTTAGTTCCTGCAGCAATTTGATTAATAGCCTCATTTCTCCAGAACTGTGCTTTCCCCTCCTGAATGTATGAGAGAGCAAACATAATCCTAGACTCGGCTGTACGAAACTCTGGCTTCCTCCCATGGATGTACAATACTATAGAGCTGATGAAGGATTTTGTATTCTCCATGGTACCATCAAAGATTTGCGGGGGCGCATACTTAGGTAAGTGCACTTTTCCATTTCTGGATTTCTCCACCATCTCATCCTCCTGTGATATCCACTCCACCATCTCCTCCATCTCATCATATCTTTCTCCTATCATCTCTGGCTGTACTTCCGCTTGTCTGGGCTGTGATGCTGCCAATACTGACACTAATTGTGACATTTGTGCTGTGAGCGCATCAATTTTTGCCTCTAGTGCTGGTATGGGAACAGGATTAGGACCGGGATTAGAAGTTGAAGGTTCGGACATAATTGTAGAATCTGTGATGAATCACTTCTTCGACAAATTCAAAATTTTTTTTTTTTCTTTTTCTTCGAGACCTCTCCAAACGTCTATGGGTCACGTGATAAGGTTCGTCAAGGTTCGTCAATGGTTCATTGTTCGTCGGGCGCCTATTTTGACACTTCGGATCGGATCAATAACCCTTCCAACAGTGCCTGATCTCGGAGATAACACTGAATTTGGCTTGTAACTAAAATAGTCATCTGAATAGAGTGATGTAAATCATAACTAAACCAGATCCGATCGGTTGTCTGGTTGCAGCTGTCCTAATGACGAGCGCTGCCTCTTGATCACTGGCAGTTGCAATGTAAGGCGAGGCCTGGTGTCAGCTTACGAAAGAAAAGGTAGATTATGTATATACAAGTACTTCCGGCTCATGCCGAAAGGATGAGTAATCGGATGTGGTGCAGTGAAACAATGATGTATGCACAAGTAAGAGAAGGTGCACTGATATGGGAAGTTGTGTTCTTCTGTTAGGGTGACACCCACTATCTACTAGCTAAGACTGTGCAGGTTCTCTCTACAGGAAGGGGGTGGGATCTGCACTCATGATGGGGGAAATGATGGTTTTGATGTGTGGAGTTATTAATAGGTGAGTTTGTTGAAATAGGCCTTTCACACCAAAAACATAGGTGGAATACCTAAGAGAACACAACTGGGGTCCCCTAGGCATATATTTAGGGTTTATATACTATGTTACATATATTGTACATTGTTGTTACCGATGCACTCATACATGCATGTACATTTTGATGTGTGCAAAATAAAATTCTCACATTATCAAAATGTAGCGTCATTTGGCATCATGTAGCGTAATTCGACATAATAAAATAAAAATGAAAGTTTATTAGGTAATGGGGTGGTTTCCTAACAAAAATTAGTTGCTGATGTGTTTTGCTTGCAGGCTTGGGTACTGGTTTACTGGGGAGTATGGTATGCCAGTTATACTCAAAATGTTCATAGATTTCAGAAGGAAGAGCTTTACTTCAAGGGACTGTCAGCACAGGGGTGTGCAGAGGCACTTGCTAGTAAGTTGGGTCAGAAGGATTTAAAACCGGAGCTGAGAGCAGACTCGAGATGGTAAATTTTATTGATCACATCGATCACACTCCAAATAACTAGGCATTTGACCCACTTTCTTGATTTACCACCGAGATCTGTCAAGACAATTTGTGAACAATCTATAAAATCTATCTTCCTCGATTTCTCTCGATCTTATTCAAGTTTGTGCAGGGCTACCAGTGGTAAACAGGTGTAGTACCAAGTACACATTTTCACAAAATTGGCTACATGAACGTCAGCAAATGCTGCAGATCGGTTCGAGTTCAGTGCTTACTAGTACATACAATTGGAACTCATGTATTTGCCATAAGGTATCCATTTAACACTGATGAAAACTTGACACCTTCTTCGACATAATTGCAAAGCAGGTGGTACACTGCTCAAAAAAGGCTTTGAAGACCTGGGCTGAAAGTCCTGACAAAGCATCCAGGTGGTCAAGGGCTTCCATAGAATCACAGATCGTGACCATCCTGTCATTTTCAGAACATACATGTGATGCAACACAGATGCATGTCATTAGACTATTGCAGTCAAGGCACTGGAAAAACATGTGCTGGAACTCACTGCAAGACAGTCCTGCATCCTGTATGGCATCCAGGCGATATAACTTCGAGTAGTACGATTCATGAGGATCGGTGGGTGCATGAAACTTTGAAAAGTTAATTTCTATTTGAATTCATAAGTGGATTGCACACAAAGAACAGCCGAAGCATACCCTCAACACTAATGGGCTTGAATAGGTTACTCCGAGCCGAGTACCTTGTTGATACAGCAGCATTTGAATCATGCTGGGCTGCCTCCGATTCTGTAATGAAATGAAAATAAAAAATTGTTTGCATCAGGGCCTGAGTTTGATGCACCTGCAAAACCTCCTATTACTCCAGATTCAGGATTGTCCAAGAAAGTTGGAATGAGGGTGGGCACAATCCTATCTAAATAAATGATGATGGCATACAGGATCTGTGTTGGATGGTTCTGTAAAGCTTCTGCCAGCAGAGGTCCTGCAGTGACTAAATCAACTAGATGCAGGGTGGATTCACAATGGGTTGTATGATTGGTCCCAGCCCAAGCTGGAGGTGTATGGAGGTTATCCATGCGACCTTGAACTTCAAAAGAAGGTGTCATCAGAGGACGACTGTGAAAGAATTTGTGAGGCCACCAGGGCAGCTCAGTACATAGACCTAATATTCCTGCTGGCAAGCTATATAAGTACTCAAAAAGGACCAGGTACAGTCTTACCGTGACAGTCCAGCGACCGACCACATGACAGGCTAAACTGGTGACTCGGAACCATAGCAAACAGTCATGGTTGGCACCAGGCTAACTGCAGTGCAATGAGTATGTTGTTGAGGCAACAAATTGAATGGAAATAAGTTTCTGAGGTCGCTTCAAAGGCTTGACAGAGGATTGTCAAGGTGACTGAATGGAAAGATAAAGATTGGCAGGATCACATTCACCATTCACCCTGAAGTGACCGCCACTAGATGTTGTGCACCATGTGATTTTCGAAATACGAGTCAGTAACCCAATCAAACTTATTTGTTAGGTCGTCCTGGTGAATTTTGACAGACTCATTCGAATGAGTTTTTGAAAAAAATAATTTTGTTCAAGACATGGCACCAGAGACTCTGGACTCAGATGGAATGCATCACATAATTCTATGTCAGTCTTAGCATAACAGCAACTCGGAGTACACTACTCTTTCTATACCACTAGAATAACACTAAAAGTAAACAGGCAGTAGGCTATTATTACAAATGGTGCAATGGACTCTGTGAATCAGTTGACAAGTCCAAGAAGCGTTACATGAGCATCAAGGTACGATAGCTGAAACAATTTGAACACACCATTTACACTTCAACATTCATATTTCTCAATGCATTGCAAAATGTATTCAGCACTTTGTTAATAATAGTGAGCTTGATGGCCGTTGCATGGACTAAAAGCTCATAATCCTTGAGACCACTTTGATATGCCGATAATTCCGCCTCTAGAGCGATCTTGTCCTTTCTCATGAATTAGATGACAAGTGTGAGCTGTGTGATTCTCATTTGAGAAGTCCTTATACATCCTCTAGCTTCAAAAAAAAAAACACATCTATAACATGAGGGTTACATACAATGGCAGATGTGGTAGCCTGGTTGGGTAACCATCCCATTAGTACATAAACTTTGACATGGAAGTCATATTGCAAGAAGTTATATGCACTGCAAGTGCATATGGAGGCAGGAGGGTCGGTGAGTCAGGCATATTATAGGGAACTGACTCGCAGGACATGGTGGACATAGTGGATTGAGGGTGTCTTAACCAAACAGGAAATGAACCTCCATATACAAGTCACAGCCATCGTTGCAGCAGTCACCATGGCCATCGAGCACTCATTGAGCACTCTGCACTCTCTCCCTCTCCTTCACAAGAAGGGCCTTACTAAGCTCATGAGTGATATACCATTTGAACAGCATAGCAGCCTCTCATGTCATCCCGACATCTGACTGGAAAACCTGGGTCTCGTGGGCCTCAACAGTTGCGAGGTAGGTGATGTGAAGCTTGCATAAGTTTTCCTCATACTGGTGAAAGCTTAACGATGGATAAAGCCTGTGAAGATCACTAAGGGTCTTTGTGATGTCAAATGGATCTTTCACGCAATCCTCTAAGTTGTGGCTTGGATCAGCTTCGAAGTACATCGCATTTTGATGAGTAAGGCGAGCATGGTTGATGATATTTTGTGCATTGGTGGAATGCATGTTATGGTTTGCAACTAAGGAAAGACCAGCAGATGAGCCATCACTATTAGGTGAACATGCTTCCTTGTTACCTTGCAGTATGACAGAACTCTTTGGTCCACAGGACAACAACTTAGAAAGAGCGCTAATGAGGCAGAAAGTGAGCTGGACTTCAACATAAGTCACAGTGGCTTATATAGTGCGATATTGCGAGGATAGGGTAATGAGTAACCAAATCTTTGTTGCTAGGAAGCAAGGTTGTAGACCGTAGTAAACATCAGTAGAACTTATGTAACATGAACTGCAGTCGAGAGTGACTCCCATGCATGTGGGCTGACTGTCCCACAGTTCGATCACAAACTTGAACTTGAATGGAACAACTTTAAATTTAGAGGGCAGGCGTTGCCACGTCATCTTCCTAATAAAGAGGTGTCTTCAGCTATGCTATACATAGCTAATGATATCCAGTAAGAGGCCAAGAGATATAATACGACATGGTGGATAATCTGAGTCAAAGCAACAGGTAGTAACATAGTAGTAAGTAGAGATGAGTCCAGCAACAGTACTTGTAGCAAACAGTAAAGTAAGCTAACTACAATGAGAGAACAAAAGGAAAGCTCTCGACAAGAGCAATAGCACTGCAGTAATATGAAAGGAATTACAAGTGATAAGAGAAATGTACAGTGGAGTCAGCATAGTGGCACATAACTGTGCATAAGATTCAGAAATATACATAAAGCGAGGGCATGCGGGGTTCTGAGCTCGGGTGAGTTGCACTTGATATTCCAACATAGCCTTCACACAAGCTGGACCCAGCCTCTTTTTGGCAATGCTCAGTCTCCCCCTTTAGCTTCGAATTCCTCCCACCTATATGCAAATCCAACCATGAGCAGAAGGTCACATGTAAGGAATGCAAATGAACATACTGCTGCTGTGCTTCTTCGGTCAGGAATGCCTGAATGACATTGGCTATGGTTTGAGGACCCTTCAAGAGCTTTGCATGAGGAGCCTTCATCTGGTGAATGAGCATCCAGATGTTGTTGAGAATGCCTTGTAGGTTGCCAATGACCGATCGACCCTGGACACCACCTTTCCACTCAAATGGGATGGTAGTCATCTTAGGAACTGATGTTCAGTATTTACACAACTAGATTGAAAGCCAAAATCTCACAAAAACAAGGACCCAGCAGTAGCCAACAAGGCTACCTCTCTGAGCCCTGTTGATCCTGAGTATATGGATTGATAGATGCCACTCTGGTACATTTTGAAGATCACCTTTGCAATGCCTTCGGCTCTGTAAAATGACCGAACATACCCATAGCATGCAGGATTCGCCAGAAAAGAGGCCAATACTTGCTAAAGAAGGAAGAGCTTAAGGCTAGTGCTCAAAAGGACAATAGAAAAAAGCAACTGACCTCTTTCTTAGCCTCATCTATGCAGTCCCTCTGGATACTCATGGCCGCTGCTCACCCCAATTGTCGGAACATCTTTCCTTCCCCATTGGAACCTTTGGACCCCAGCCTGCATTGCTGCCCTGTATGATTGAGATCCAGTGTCGAGCATTGGGCTGACACCACCAAGGTTCTGGAAAATTTCCAACATTTGCAACCAAATTACATCTCGAATGGCCTTCAGGGTTGAGACCTGCGCCTCCTCGATGATCTTCAAGAGGCTGCATTGTTCTGCCAGGCCTAGAACTCCATCAGCTCCCAAAATGACTGGCAGAGAGTAGGGAGGCCGCTTACTGATGTTGATTAGCCTTCATTCAGGTTCTGGGAGGCTGTCTTGATGACAGTCTGTAACCCTCATGAGGGCCCCTTCTGCATAGTGCTCGCTTTTGTTTGTTCCGTCCATTCCGACCCCATTCCAGGTTGGAGGACCGAAAAGGATGTCTGTGTTTGATACAGTAAATGTGTCCTGGAGAAGACCTGACCAGAATCGGATTTTATCAGCCTTCAACTTCGCAAGCACACCCTCTACCCTCTCATTTAAGGTTTTTTTAGTAATCGAGCTGGTCAAGCTGATGGATGAGGGCGATCAGGGAACAAGGGCAGGTGATATTTGTAGTTGAAGGGGGTCCAAGGCTGGTTCGTGCTGCAGGAGTCCACCATTAGGTTGTCCAAAGCCTGATCTGCTGCAATCAGGGAGCTTACCAGGCCAAAGGGCAGAATGCCATCTGCTACCTCAGCTTCTTCAGGGTACAACTGGCTGTCAGCATCCTGCAGCTGGATAAAGCAAGCATTTTCTGCTGCCTGGCAAATAACAGGCTGATAAGCCACATCAGCTGGGATTTGCTGGGGGGATCTATGCATTGCTTCAGCAGGAGAGCTAACAGAGAGACTCAGAGCTAAGACGATGGAATAATTCAAATTGAATAATCGTGAGAGAACATTGGGAATATCCCATGGGCACAGATAGACAGGCTAAGCACCCAGGGTTCTGCTTGCCTGTTGATGCTCGCTTCTGAGTTGTTGTTACAGCAATGGCTGGCAGGCAGTTGGGAGGTAGTTGGCAGACACTCATCATTGCCATGACCTAGGTTGACCAGATAAACCAAAGCTAGCAAATAGTGAAGTGGAATGAATTACAGATTCATATTAAGTACACACTGCTATGATATCATGTAATGTCACATTGAAAGGCTGTAAGCCGAGTATGAATGCTGCAGAAGTCCAACACTCACCAGGGCAAACTCTAATCCCCATTCCCTGAATCAAAGCTTACAGCAGGCATAACCAACTTAAGTGGCTCAACAGCATGGGGTGAAGGAGTGTAAAGGTTGTAAGGGCATGGTGAACCCATAGTGAGCTCAGGTAATCATTCAGAAGTTGGCAGCAGAGCTCCTTCCGAGGAAGCGATGGAGCCTTGCAGCTGCTTTGCTGCATGGGCTAGATACCGAACATTCCATCCGGCCTCTTCTAGATCATGCTGCATCTTGTCCAGCTGCACCTGGGAGGTGCGGAGCTCCACATGACTGTCATGGATGAGGCGGTTAACGTTATCCACCATGTGCTCCATGTTGCCCACAAAAGCAGGTGTGATTGATGAGGGTTCAGAAGATACAGATTTCATACCCTATAAACAATGTTAGTGTCTTCAGCCAGATATAAAAGGCAAATAACTCACATCTGTCGCTCCTAACACCTCAGATAGAGCATTATCAGAACAGATAGACTGTGAGGAATCCAATGAGGGTCAAGGCATTTGCGAGAAAGAACACTCCTGTGGTGGAGTTTCCTATGTCAGAAAATTCACTGACAGCATTTCACTGCATGAGAAGCTTGACTGACTGCCAAAGAGCTGCATGCTGCTTCATAAGTGCTTCTGGCTGGCCAGAATTTACAAGGGAAGTTTGAAATGGATTATTGTGTCCTGCGGTGCCACTAGCGCTTTGCAGATTTGGAGAATGGTTGGTATCAATGAAAAACTGTTTCAGCTCATGGAGACCGCTCTTGACCTTTGCTGTTATGGACTTTAGTATGTCCATTGCTACCAGCAGCATTGAGTTCAGAAAGTTACGCATGTCTTGAGTTGTTAGACTTACCTCATTGTGGACTGCTGCTTGATGTGGGATGATGCAAGTTGAAAGTCACATAGTGCCGACTCGGATCAAACCTGGATCAAACAGTCATGTGGCATCAGGAAATCAAAAATATTCTTGTAACTTTTTATGTGAAAGACAAGTTTATGAATGTGCCTCCGGCACTTGGCTTGTGTTGCTTGCCTTGGTAAAGGGACTAGAGGGTGCCCTACATGTTTCTCCTATTTTTTACATTTGTCCTATATTTTTCCTCACCTCTTTTGGGTTCAGAAGCCAGCAAAAACCAAAATGCAGGATTACTGATGCTTATTGTGTTGAAGTTGCAGTCTTTGAAAATGTGGGAAAAAACTTTTACTGTGCCTCACAACTGGTTTCAAGGAGTCTGAGGAAAGCTCTGATATTTATCTAGCTTTATCAGCATAGTACTAACTTGAAGTGTCAAGAGTTTCAAAACTGTCTTGGAATCTACAACGAGGGCAACAGTTCTCCTTCAGAATTGGAATATACATTGACTGACATATATTATATTTATCTACATATAGCCTAACTTGAAACTAAAGGGAAGATGGCGTGATGATGCTGGTACAACTATGGGCCAAGCTCTGGACAAGCCCATTCTGTTGAATGCCTGCAAGAACAGGGGTACATCGCCTTATCATTTTTTGTTCATTTTTTGTTAGTATGCAGTATACAGTGACAGAAGTTGTCTGGCTTATCAAAGCATATCCATTCATATTCTTATAGGCAGGCCGCCTATGTCAATAAATGTATTCTGGTGATTATGAATATTTGTTCAATATTTGGGATTACTATGTCAGGACTCGATATTGGATGCACTCAAGTCATGTGATCTGGGGCATTCTCCGAGTCAGGCTTTTCCTTTAACTTCTTGAACTTGTTTCACTCCCAGGGCCCAACTTGAATGCATCTGCAGACTCTTTTGACATATTATAGTCCCTCACCTTCTGCCAATTGTCCTGGGATTTGAGAGCAGAGTTAGCATGGTTGCGGACTCTGTTGTTTCAAACGGCATAATATTCACCTTCACCTTCTGCCCTGGGATTCGAGCACAGAGTTAGCATGGTTGCGGACTCTGTTGTTTGACGTAACACCCCCCCTCACCTAATTGCCCAGTTCCCTGACCATCTCAGAGTCTCCTTTGAACTTTAACAACATGAACTGATCATGCCAGCTCTGATATCCATTTCATGGTTGCGACGCCCAGAGCTATTTCCTGAAAACCATGGGAGATACGTCTCCACAGGTGTGTAAGGAAGTGCCTTCTTGGTGGTGCTTTTGGACATGGCTTTATCAGAGCTTACCCCGAAAGCCATAGGTGTGTAGGGATGGATGGATATGTTCGACTTTCTCGAGTGGTTTAACGGCGGTGAGACTTACTCACAAAACTGATCATACCGGGTCCAATATCTGAGGCTGCAATGAAGTCTGTACCACAAGCTTACTCCTGAAAACCGTAGGAGATATGTCTCTGCAGGTGTGTAAGGACATGTTTTGCAGGAATTATTTTTGGATGCAATCTTTACCAGAGCTTACCCTGAAAGCCATAGGAGATAAGTCTCCGCAGGTGTGTAAGGATGGGTGGATATGTTCTACCTCTGGAGTGGTCCTACAGCAGCGAAACTTATTCATGAAAACAGATCACACCAGGTCCATCATGATTATCTGAAAGCTCAATGAAATATTTACTGCAAGTTTCCCCGAAAACGGTAGGAAGAGTCCGCAAGCAATAACCTGAGATGGTGTCCACCCTGCTATCGCTTGTGATACAGGACCAGAATGACAGACTGGGGAGCCACATACTAGTAGTCGGCCCTTGAACTCAGCACTACCAACTGCATGGTTTTGTGCCAGCCTGAACCAATCCCCACAGATGCTGTCCAATTTGTTGTGTTGGAGTGGAAAGCAACTTTGGCTTCTGTTCATGTGCGAGCTGTCAGGATTTATGGCTGCAAGAAACTAGTTGTTTGTCACCTACTCCTCCAAGTCCAGAATGCCTGAGAAAGGGCCTCATCTTCCCTAGCAGTGCAGGGTTGGACTTGAGGTTCTGGCAACCATCATGCATCATGCATCAGGATGTATTTTACCATGACTCGGGCAGTAGTGATAGAATTGCCAATTTACATAGGCATTACCTTCAGAGCCATTGTCATGGTAGCTGTCGTGACTGCCAGTGAGCAGGTTCAAAAAAAAAAGGCTTTTGTCTTTCTGAAGTAGTGTTGAATTGTTAACAATGTCCCAGTCAAACTCACTGGCACAACCTGTAGCCCATGCTCAGTTTGAACCTACCTACAGTGAACTAGCATGTGACCATCAGAGCTGTAGATGGTCCTTCAGTTCACTGGCAGCACTCAACTTTCATAAGTGATCATGTCAACCCAGCAAAAAGAGGCTATGGGGCGCACTCTCTGTAGCAAAGGAACTTTTTGCAATTTGGAAGAAGAGACAAATCGAAGCAGCAGCTGCAAATATTTCAACTGTAAGGATGCCTCACTTGTCTTCCAGTTCCTCTTCTTTTGGCTCCCAAGCTAATTTCAGTCGTACTATATGCTAGGTTGGCAGTCAAGTTGCCAGCCTCAGTGCACCTGGGCCACAGTGCAACTTGACTTGTCAATAACAAAATCCCCCAGCCCCAGCCCACCTCAGGTCACTGCAAGTTCTGCCTTTCTGAATCTGAACAACTGGGATTGTTGATGGTATTTCAGGAGACTCTAATTGACAATGATCCTGAGTTGTTGCCCTTCGATCCCAATGACAAGACTCCTTTAGCCATCAGGTGAACTCGACAGATAGGTACCCTACCACCAGTTAGATATTGTGACATACAACCACAGCCCCCCCCACCCCTTGGTAAAGTGAACCTTACTGATTATATGTTTCTCTATCTTATTTCAAGGAAAGAACTTGCAGTGCCAGTTCCTGATACTTCTAGCAAATCTTCTGAGACTGCTGTGGCGCCACAGTCAATGATGCTGAGATATTTCTGTACTCCTCGAAACATCTTTGGGCTGTCTAGAAAGTTCTATGGATCGGAGTTACCATTTCATGATCCTGAAGCCTATACATCACAGGAACTTTGTGACGTTCAATCTGATAGTTGCTCTACTGGTTCACTGGCAACTCATCCCAACCCTTTTCCAAATGACCAGCTGTTCTATCCTTATCCAAACCAGGATGCATTCAATCTGGGTGACTGGTATTGGAATCATGGAGTTCAAAAGTCACAGGAGAACTTCAAATGTCTTCTAGAGATAGTCGGTAACCCGAGCTTCTCACCTAGTAATATCCAAAAGACAAACTGGACAGAGATTGATACTCTTCTCGCCGCTGCTCGAAGCCAGGGCAATCATGAAGGTGAAGGAGGATATTTCAGTTGCATTAAACAATGTGCCAACTCTGTGTGTGACATTGCAGATGTGTATGTTCAACATTAAAAGTTTGTATCGTAATATCGTGTTTTGGACCCTGTTGTGATCCAAGGTCGATTACTCACTACTATTTATGGCACCAACTCAGAAAACCTGGTATACACATATTACTAGTACAATCAAATGTCTATGCATTATCTATGACCAACTTCTTAACTACATCCTTGGTTCTCTCTATGTACTGCAATGTATGCTTGTTGCTCGGGAGTACAGCTAGCAAACTGCTCAGCAGTCATGACATCAAGAAGTTGCCAAAACTCCAGCCCAAACCATTGAAACAGAGCCTCTTGATGACCTGAATGTTTCTTTTTTACAGCACCATGCCTTCGACCTGACTTCATTTTTGACTCTGGGGCAGCAGCCTGCTGATGTGTAGAAGGATATGGGGAAGGCTGGGAAGAGGCTTGCTCCAGGCAACAAACATGAGAGGTTGAAGAAGGGGTAGGTCTAGATATGGCTGACAGTGTGATTGGTGAGGTGATGGAGGGTAAGGGTGGGATAGGCTGGAGCACTGGACATCGAATATTGGATGTCAAAGAAGCCCAAGAATTAGATGTTGATGCATGATGCACAGATGGTAGGTTGAAAGGCAGGTCGCTCCACATGTAACTTGTTACTGGAGCTTTGAACATCCAGCTATCCCTTGCAACTGAGATAACTTCAGTAGCAAAAGCTTCTGTAATGTAGGTCCAATCAGGAACCGGAAGTATGTCATGGACTAAGGCCGACTGTGCTGCATTGACAAACTGCAAGACAAAGCCATTAAGCACAGTTCCATGAACAGGAAGAGGGTCACAGTGGATAGAGCACAGTCCAGCTTGCTTGGAGTGTTTCTCACAGGTGGCAATAATGTATTTCTTTAATGACACACTGTCATCCATTGCGCAACACAGATATACCACCAGGGAAGCTGCAATATTTGGGACCTGTTCCAAGATACGGAAAGGGCCCAAGGGGTCAACTACTCTATCGACATCCATATTGGAGGCATCAATTGCAGAGACTGAGTTGCCCTCGACAGTTGTGTCATCATTCCACATTTTTTTGGCTCCATCATTCGTACACAAAGACTTCCCCTCGAGTTCTGGAATGGATAAATGACGAACATGAGGCACCGATAAAAATCAAGAACAAATTCAAGTGAAAAACAAACCTGACGCTGAGAAAGCTTCAGCTTCAACTTCAACTTGCCTCAAGATTACATCACTCTCATCAGCTCCACTGTTAACACAACCTACATTATCTGCACTGGCAGATACAGCCTCATCCATAGCACACTGATTCTTAAAAGTTTCACAGCTAGGATAATTGCCCTTCACATGGATCAAGGCAGCATCCAGGGGAGTATCAATGACCATGGAGTCCTTTTGGATGTGAAGCAACAATGTGTCTGAGCCACCTTGATGATTGCAGGGAGTGGGAGGGAGGGGGTCATGCCTCTGTACAGCAAGAGTTCCATCTTCTGAACCATCTCCCCAGTCTAGTTCCTCTTCGCTGACATGATTGTCCTCAGGAAGATACAACTGGATGTGTTGATTCCATTTACCAACACCATCGCTAACAGACAAGCCAACTGCGGGCAACTTGCTCAAAGAACTTGGCCAGTCAACATTCTCAGCATCTGCATCCTCATGCAGTGACATCTGATCATTACATGCTGTAGCTTTAACCATAAGGGAAGGAAATGTGAGGGGAGTGGGAGAACGTCTCTGGGTTGCTGGTGTAGCTCTGTGGATACTGGAAGGTAGCGAAGCTGGAGGTGTCAGAGAACATGCTTGGGTTATTGGTGTAGTTCCAGGCATACAGGAAGGCAACAAAGCAGGAGGGGTCGAAGAGCGCATCTGGGTTATCGGTGTGACTCTAGGCATAGGGGAATGTAATGAAGCCAGAGGAGTCAGAGAGTGAGTCTGGGTTGTTGGTGTGGCTCCCGGCATGGAGGAATTTAACAAAGGGGTCAAAGAATTTGGCTGTGGTGTTTGGGGCGAAGGCTTAGGGCGACACTCTTCAAGGGATGGTTCTGATCCAACCTGATCTTTAGACGTAGGGTGGGGTTGAGCATATGCCCAAGATGAGCAATTTTTGATCAGGAGGAAACCTTTCTTGCCTTCACTCTTGACAAATGTCATCTCGGGAAGAGGAAAACCAAAGATAGAGTGGTTATAGTATACCTGCATATGATTAAATGGCCGGATGAATGTAAGACGGCATTGCATATGACGATCCCATACTGTACACCAGCTTGGTTCTCAATCAGGAGTTTCAGTCTCTGATTCGAAGGATGCTTCCTCTTCAGAAGCGTTTTGCAGTGATTTTAAGACCATTGCAGTCTTGCCTTCCTCCACAAGGAAGTGCAGCCCTGGTTCCTTAGCTGGATCCATCTCAATGAATCTGTGCCACACAGCTTCACCTGACTTTGAGCTCTTCCTTTTCTTTGCATGTTTGGGAAGGCGGATAGAGGCAACTGGCGGAGGTCTCCAAAACACCACTGGACCTTCAGTAACCAATTCTCCCAATCTGCGATCGGACAATGACTTGATCATTACTTCAGAAGGAGGATCGTCCCATGCAGAGTGAGACAGAGGCAGTGATTGTGCACTCTCCGCTTCCCTCCACCTCATTGAGTGGACCGGCAGCAAGGGGCCATCATGTGTAACAGGGGCTCGAATTTCATATGGCTGCTTTCCCCAGAAATTATCTGATCGATCATCATAATTGCAAACATGGTCAATATTACTGTGATGGGATTCATTCTGATGATGTAAGTAACTTGCTGATGAATGATCTCGGTGCTGTCTTGAACCTCAATCATCCTTTCCTGAGCACCCCGAAGAACTACCTCTGGCAACACCATGGTCCAGAATGAAATCGGTTCCATGCCATTTGTCGCTTAAATCTGGGGCAGTACAAAGACTGGAATGACCACCTCTGTTAAAGCCACTATCCCAACTAAAATCAGTTGGACGACTGCTGTTAGTGACACTTTGGTCATCGTCTGAGTTGCGATTCCACCAACCATTGAAGCAACCCCAGCCATTCCCCGAATCTGAATCGGTTTGATGCTGAGCAGACATTTCACCATTAAGCAGTTCCAGAGGGACAGGAGGGTATGTGCTGTACTCAACAGGAGATGGCACCCGAGGGCAGGAATGACTGTCTTCAGGTGATGGCATGTCATCATCAGATTCATCAAGAGTCTGGTGTTCATGCATTTGAATGTGGAATGCCCAAGACGCAGAGCAAGCACAATATTTCTCTTTACACTCTATGTGAGGACCTCTTTCAAACTGATTGAGAGAAAATGGAAGGAATTTCAGGGGACTGCTTTGGGAAATAACTTGAAGATAGGGATTTGCCTCAGGCAAGTTCAGCTGTTCAGCAGGAGTTTGATGCAAAAAATACTATTGATGCTTGTCCACAGGAGGCCGTCGATCCGGAATGGTACTAGGAGGCGGTGATGTAGATGGGAAATCCAAGCCTTCACTGTACCAATGAATGATGTACACAGGAACAACACCAACACGCAGCAACCATATCCCATCAGCTTTTGCAGCTCCATTGAGCCATATGCCAATGCAACCAGATTGCACCTTAGTAATCGATAAGGGGCTCGTTGATTGGCGCCACCTCCAGAACTTCATCATGGTCAACCAAGCCTCCATCTCTCAGAGGCCCCTTTGTAGTTTAATGAAGAGCGGAACTACCTCCTCCCATGTCCAGACTGACTGTTTGGTGAGCATATTCATTTGCTCCGGCGACGGGTAAAAAGGGCAATTAGTTAAAGTATTTTGGAGTTTGTCTGTTGGGGGCACGCCGGTGTGAAATTTACGTGTTGAAGTATATAAAAAATTTGCCTGCTGGGTCAATGCTGAAAGGAACTCAAGGTTCAAAGACCCATGGCCTGTGGCAGATGGTGAGGGCACCCATACCAGTGGGAGAGGAACAAGTTTGGGGTTCACAAAGATTTGCAGCTGAGACTGGTCAAGCACTGAATGCCAGTTACAAATATTAAAAGGAGGACACATACAAAAGCCCAACCATGGATGCTGAGGATAGAAGTGTTGGGGATGTAATGTCCAGTTGTGTGGCCCCAGTCGTCCATTGTGATAACGCAAGCTCCCATCATATGAAGCCACTGGTTCCTTCAATGGTACTCCGGGATAATAATCAATACTGTTCACATTTGGGGACCAAAGCTCATACGTGTCATCCCGTATCTGAACACCACACTGGCACATAGCAGTTTCACATGGCACATAGAATGACAAGCCATCGTAAACATCTGGAACCTCACTGTACACATGTGCAATGTTGAGATATTGCACTGAAGACATGAGAAGTGGAGACCACAAGTATAGTCAAGATCTACTAGAAAACATATAAGGAATTCAGAATAAAATCTGGACCATTATCAACATACCGGAAGCCAAGCACGGCAATGCTAATACAGGAAGGCAACTCTAACCCAAAACACCAGAGTCTGCAACTGTGCTGACTCTATCTTCGATATTACAAGCGTGTAAATGAACAAAGATGGCACCAAGATTGAACAACGTCTGCGATTGAAAAGTTAAGAAACTGTCAGAGGTCGAAGCTTAGAGAAAGATGAAGACAGACACTATGTGAAGCAATAATTTTGGTGGAAGGTGGGTACACAATGTTGAAAAACAGAGTCTGCAACCATGCTAACTATGCGCTCAAATCCCAGGGCAATTAGGTGAGGGGGGGTGTTACATCAAACAACAGAGTCCGCAACTGTGCTAACTCTGTGCTCGAATCCCAGGGTGGAAGGTGAAGGTGAATATTATGCCATTTGTAACAACAGAGTCCACAACCATGCTAACTCTGTGCTCAAATTCCAGGACAATTGGCGGAAGGTGAGGGACTATAATATGTCAAAAGAGTCTGCAGATGTGTTCAAGTTGGGGCCTGGGAGTGAAACAAGTTCAAGAAGTAAAAGGAAAAGCCTGACTTGGAGAATGAACCAGATCACATGACTCGAGCATGTCCAATATCGAGTCCTGACATAGTAATCCCAAATATTGAACAAATATTCATAATCGACAGAATACATTTATTGACATAGGTGGCCCGCCTATAAGAATATGAATGGATATGCTTGCCAAATATTTTAGATATACTCTACTAGCTGGCAATATATTCATTGTAAACATGAATCATCACTATCAATAGCCGTACATCTCGTCCCTGGCAAGTAACTCCAGATGGTCTTCGGACTCATAGCCACTCAGTGACTCGCAATCGTCAGAGTCCAAGTCGCTATCAAAATCTGTATCGGAATCGATATCGGTCTCAACTTCTTCATCAGTCATGTCCAGGCCTTCAGCCACCATGTCAAGCCTGAAGTCCATGCTAACATTTGAGCCAGCAAAGGCCCCACTGCGATTATCATGCCCTGACAGAGGGTTACAGGTTGGGTGCTCTTCCAGCCTGGTGTTTGTGTTGCCCTCTACCAATGGGAATCGATCAGCTGTACCTCCAAGTCTGGCAGCACGTTCTGGGCCCTCCTCTTGTTGGTTTTCTGTTTGGGGGCTCGAAGAATCTTGAAGAGCTTCCATCGCTATCCCTTGACATTGGTTCTGTCGATTATACATATGTCCAACCCTGTGACCCCAGTGATATCTCATCATCATATCCCTATCAACAAAACTTATTTGAAATCAGAAATTGGTGTTTATATGTATATATAAACAATGTCGCTTAGCAACTGATGAAGTACGATTTCCAATCAACAACATCCTGGGCCCAATATGAAAGACCAGGTTCACCATCCTCATGGACCCTTCCTTGCCTAAATGTAGGAATGATATGGCATCCTCGAAGGACATCACTAGGATCAAGAAATCCGAAAGCATTTTCATCATTCACTGGGAGGAATGAAACATTTGCATGGACCAAGTTGCATTACCACTTTCTAGCTTATACCACTGAACCCATAACGCCTCCAGCCGGCGAGGACAGGTAGTCCGTATTTCCCACACCAATATACATGACATTGGCATGAAAGATGCCGAGTACATGAGCATAGCAGAATGGGTGGCTGTCACTGGGTGCACTACCACCTGGCGTGTATGTTGGGTTGAGTGTCATTATGTTGCAATGCCTGCTTGTCCCTATGTGGATGACATCCTCATCGCAATGGACGTCATACCGAGTATAGTTGATCCGCATAATGTTGTGTTTGTACACATGTTCATGCTTGAGTGTAACTGCTTGCCATGCCAGAAGATTCGACTTCTCACCCTGGGTAGCTTTGGTGTTAGAAGCTTCCAGTTGTTCAGTGAGCAGAAACCTAATCCATGGGAGAAGATGTTTCTTCAATTTTGGAATGAAATTCTATCAAAATCATCAACAAAAATTTGACAGAACAACAGGACTCTGCATGACCTTAACAGCTGGGTCACCCTGATGTTTCTGCACAAAGAGTCCAACATGTTCCAAGAGATTTTCTGATTGGCCTATGGAATGGTGCACGTCTGGATTGATTGCGACCTTGTCATTGTTGACAGTTGTTTTCCCACTGCTCTGTTCACATATACGTCGAATTCAAGCCTGCCTACACTCAGTCTTAGCCATTTGCTGCACATATTTCCAGTGGTCTGTTCGGGCATAGCATGCCTTTGCTGTATGGTGTTCCAACTCACCCTAAAGGGAAGTGCATGTTAATACAGAAGATATTCCAAATACCTTCATACATACCAGTTCCGTATTATAGGAGTCACAGGTTCCATACATTTGTATCGTGTCTGCATAATCCCCAAGTGCATGGAGCTTATAGGTATGCATATTATACTGTTTCCTACGATGACCTGCTGTTGTTCATGGCACATCCAATCTGGAATTAGCATTGTGACTGGGTTGAACCTCTGGGGTAGACTTCTTAATTTCATGTCGCTTCTATACTTGTTCTTCACGAGGGAGCTCAGATGTAGCATACTGTGTACATGCATCAGAAAATAAGTGGAGTTGGCTCCCTAGATCCATAGTAACTTCTTCGAGAATAGACAGTGTGAAATCCATATGCATTCGAAGCTTGGCAAGTCCATGCCAGTGGGCACAGAGAAAGAGAAACTCTTGAATGATTTGATCATGTGGTTCAGGAAACAAACCTTTGAAAACAGGAATGGCACACTGAAACTTCCATTGTTGACAGCATGTGATAGAGAAAAAAATATCAGTCACCTGCAAGAGGTTTTCAAAATCACAAGCAGCCATCTTCTTCATTTCAGAAGAATTTTTGGAAAACTTTCGAATGTTATCTCTTCCAAATGTTGGAACTTGGTGATATCTCAAAGAAATAGTTAGCTAATGTCATCGACAAATCAGTGGTCCAGCTTACCTCGAATCCAACTCAATCACCAGTGCTGGGTCAACTGCATGCAGGATGCGAATCAAGTGGATAAAAATGTTTTTCCATACCCCAAGCTCAAATTCATGCATTAGATCAACCACCAGCATCAAATTGCACTCAAAACCAAAACAAGCCAAACGCACTGAAAAGGCATTCTGAGATGAAGATGATCAGTTAGTTGTAGAGTGCTTGAATAACAGTGACTTTCCAAAGAAGGGACAAGTGACTCTTTCTTCAAAACATCCTCAACATAAGTACTATTCACCGCATAATTGTTCTTGTAAATGAGAGATCATGTGGCTTGGATGTTGGACTTAGTATTAGAATCCTTGTGAATCATCATCACTTGATGCCTAAGATCAGCCTCCATGCCAAGTTCTGGAAACTGGGACTTGGGAACAAGGCAACATGGACAAGCACATTTGCCATTCTGGCGAATGGATGCCAGACAAACTCTAAATTCTATTATCAGAAAATGGCTGATGAGGAAAAGTAGAATGAAAACAGACTTCTCTGGATAGTCAGCAGAGTATGTGAATACTCTGGGATAGAATTGTTGGATGACTCCATCGGAGCATGCAAACAATGCACCATTCTCATAAGCTTCAAGAAATTCATCATCCAGAAGGATCTCCCACTGTGCATGAAAAAGCTCTTGATGACAGTGCTTCATCAAATGCTCATTAGGTCCCTTGCCACCAGTGTAATTGACCACAAATTCTCTGAAGGAATCTGGGAGCTAAAGCATGATTGATGAGAAAATCAAGAGCAACAGAGACGACAGAGTAATCATACCACTTCAAAGTAAGCAATATGATTGGCCAGGTTGCATGAAGGCTTCATTTGCTGGTATTTGGACTCTTTCCAAAATACATATAACAAGGCCAAAGTTTTGTTTTGCCAAATGATGTTAGTACAGTCTCATCAGACCAAAACATGAGTGCAATTATCACTCTCGGAGCAATACAACCAGGGTTGGGTGGTGAATCCAACAGTGCTTTATGTGCTTTCAGGAATGCGGCTGAGGAATATAACTCTCCATGAATGCAGATATCTGGTTCATCTTTGTGGTCACTACATTTCCACAGGAGCTCATATGGCTGGAAATGAAGTTCTCGAGCCCCCTTGAAAGTTGTTCCTGAATAACTGCCATTATCGACCGGTGGTACAATTCTCCAGCTAGGTACCACTGCGGACCAGAGATTTTCATGCAAGAACACATATTGAAATAGCGGTATGGGTCCACCCTGTATCCTCCCCCAACCACTGATCATCCTCAAGATAGCTGTCCCCTGAGCACAGAGTTAGCACAGCTGTGGACTCTGTTGTTTGACAACCTTACCTTCCTTCAAGATTGCCCTGGGATTCGAGCACAGAGTTAGCACGGTTGTAGACTCTGTTGTTCGACATTCCTTCAAATTGATTGGAATTGCTGCACATAAAGCCTGTCTTGATCTTCCTTCAAGCTTCAAGCCTTGACAGTTCCAAGTTCCCGGCGTTTTGGTGCAGATGTTGTTCATGCTTTCAACATCGAAGATAGAGTTAGCATGGTTGCGGACTCTGGTGTTTTGTGTTGGCATTGCTTCACTCAGTTTCTGGTATGCCAATAATATTCCAGATATTGTTCCGAACTCCTTACATGTTTTCCAGTAAATTTTGACTAGACTTGTGGTTTTCTCATGTCTTCGGAGCAATATCTCAATATTCCACCTGTATACAGCGAGGCTCCAGATGTTTATGATGGGTTGTGATTCTATGTGCCATGTGAAACTGCTGTACACCAGGGTTGTGTACAAATTATCCACCCTCGCCTTCCTTCAAGATTGCCCTGGGATTCAAGCACAGAGTTAGCATGGTTGTGGACTTGTGTTGATGTTGTATCCTTACCTTCCTTCAAATTGTTTTGCTTCACATATGAGTCTATCTTCATCTTCCTTCAAGCTTCAAGCCTCTGGGTGTTTCGGTGCAGACATCGTTCAATCTTAGCACTTTCTCAGTATGATTCTCCTTATTTTGTTGTCGCTTACTGACATGGAATCTAGATAAATGGCATTTGGTGGTGTTCAAGATCGATTGACATTTGAAATGTGTCTTCTATGAACCAACTCTTGGCCACCTTATCAAAGGTTCTTGCCACACCAGCACTCACGCTGACCATTGCAGACTTCTATTGACCCATGCTGTATGATCTTTGTGCTTGTTGGCTAGAAGACTAACAAAATACCAAAGAGAGCCCCATGAGACAACTGGAATTCCTTTGGAGATATTACTTTGCCCACACCTACTCCCGTTATTGACTAGTTCATTGGGGGGTGCTCCTTGCACATCATTCAACCTGACCTAAGTACAAGACGACAAGGACGAGGACGAGGAAGAGGATTATGATGGGGGATGGGGATGGAGATGGAGATGAAGATGGAGATGAAGATGGAGATGGAGATGGAGATGGAGATGTTGAGGAGAATGACGGCGATGAGAGATGGTGGGGATGAACAAAGCACCTGCCCCCAGATTTGCAAGCCCCTGCACACAAGGTGGGTTGCCAGTGCAGGTGCTGTCATTTCAAGAAGTTTTTGAAGCTCTATCAGAATCATCCAACTCAGTCAGCATGAGATATCGGTCACCTTTATGTTTAGTCATTGCAAGCTGTTTCTGAGCCATTGTCATGCCAGTGGTGGCCATCCTGAGCCACCAGGCTCAGAATTAGTTTCTAAATGGTTGCAATGCTGTTACACACTGAATTGCAATTGGCAACAGTTGATTCAAGTTTGGCAATGACCTACGTACCTTCACTATCTTTCTGATGACAGGCTCCATGACACTTGAGTCGGAGAGTCAAAACACGACTCCAAAAGGGCCGTGTTTAACGATATTTCAGGCTCCCCAGGTTACTGATTCTCCTCACCTTCCTTCTCCACTTCCTTTCATTACTTCTGCTTTCTATCATTGTGCTGGGCCACTCGATGTCTAATGAAGATGATCTTATATTAGGGCATCATTCTCGGGAAAATGCCCTTCACCTTGGGCCAAGGAAGAAACCATGAGCTTGCATACAATTGCATATATATATGATCAATACCCTAACTTGAAGCATTGTAGTATGCTGACAGATCCACTGGTTCATCATGGCCACTTTGGTCGAACCATACATGTGTTGTGCTGCATCCATACCCTCCTCACAAATGGCATTCTGCGTGAAGTCGAACTGGCAGATAGACTGGATGAATCATTTACTGCTGAGTGATTAACCATATGTTATGTTCACTCATGTTTGGTGCTAACAACCTCTCCAGGGAAAGAAGAGAGTATCGGGTATATCGATTGCTTCTCCAGATGGTACCAGGACTTGAAGAGCACCTCCTCAGTGGGTCTGAAGAAGAGATCCTTCATGTTGCTGATCTAGTTCGTCATCTCTCATCCATTACACTTACATCAGCAGTTCACTGTTAGTACCCATAGGTCCAAAAGGGTTCCTTGAATGCATGGGCTGATGATACAAAGAGTCTAAAGGGGGGTGATTATTGACTGGATCACACCGAAAGGAGGATCCTTACAACCACCACTTGCCCGTAATGTCAAAGCTGATCGGGGGTTTCACCATGAGTGGACAGGTGCCTTGATATGCCCAACTAACCTGAACTGGTCAGATACTGAGTAAGTCCAGCAATCCTAGATACCATGTCGGTGCTTTGATTTATGTTAGGATCAAGGAAAAACTCAGGTCTGGAGAAATTACAGCCACTGGCGATGAATGGCCCTTGATCCTATACCATGGTTTCTCTTATAATCCTGAAGATCCTTGGAATGGCTTGTTTCGCAGTTCTCTCCTTGTCACTGTGAGTATGTCATGTTACAAGTCTGATAACAATTCAAACAACTTTTAGGCATATAAGCACATATTTACTTCACCTAGCTCTGTTGACAAGGAGGTGGTCTGGAAATGCAAGAATCCACAGCATGACTAGCATTACCCTTGCCCCTATCGCTTATATTGCAATGCAGGTGAATGCTTCACTGACTCTCCTTTCACACTAAATGAAAAACAACAAGCAGGTTCAATTTGCCCTTTCTTCATCACCCATTTTCTCCTGTTCCGATTTTGCGACCGATTCTGAACAATTTTACAACTCTGTCCTTGATCTTTTCAAGGATGTAGATGAGCAGGAGGAAGTTAATGACCTCATTGAGTGGTGGAACAGGTAATTACTTTTGACTAGGGATACAAATGCTAACCCATTACTTTAGACAAATTTTCCCATCATATTCATCCCAATGGAGGCCTGCTGCTACAGACAACGTCCTGGCCAGGATCAAGCAAAGGCGTCAAGCTTTGCATGATATCAGTGCTAATCCTCATAGTGCACATTCCCAGGCCTAGACTGATTCATTCCCATCATTTGCACCATCATTGCGTTTATTTCTTGCTTGTACCATCTGTCACCTCATGTATCAGCTGTCATCTTGTATATTGGAGTACATACATTGAAATGAAAAACATTGTTGTACATCTTAACCCTAGTGTGCCTATGATAAGACTAGCATAATAATGGGAGAAATGCAAAAGAGGCCCAAGTCTGAAGAGGAAGTTGAACCACCCAAATAAAGACTTGCCTGAAAATGTGCAACAAGCATGGGATGCTCAGCAACATCATGAATTGGCCCAAGACTGCAGCCAATGGAGGATAGTAGAAGCAATCCATGAGTCACCCACCTGGTTCCTAACAACGGAGCACTGGTTTGAAGGAGTGATGCATATGCCAGTTCCGAACCGAACACAAATTCTGATCAGGATGGTCACTCTCCCTAGCCCCAAAGGCCAAAGGACATAGGCAGTTGTCAAATTACCCCAACACAATGACACATCCGAGCCGGTGTGCCTGTTGTGGGTGGTTCATGTAGGGAGAGCAATACCCACATGGCTTACAGATTTAGTAAAAGTCAAAATTCAGCGATAATCAATTGAGATCGCAACAATGAAGACCCTCACCTATTCTCCAAGGCCAATATTGATAGGTCAACCTCCCCCAACAATGAGTGGTCTGAAAATGAAAGCAACTCGCACAGCATCCAAAGCCAGGAAATGCCAATTGACATGGCAACTGAGGTGGCGATCACCAGGTCCTAAGGTCTATATCTCTGCTGAGGTCTATGACCAGTAGGAGTCAATGAGGATGGTAACAAGACTACTGTCGCCTCAACCCCAAGGCAGACATTGGTGGGCTACCATACTAAAGTAGTTGGTTCGTAATTGTTGCATGGATTGCGTAGTGACCCGGTGAGTCCCAGATTGCGTATGTGTCAAATACTATGATCTATCACCAATGTTACCAAATACCTAGCATTATATAGTGTGATGGACTTTACCGTCTTTCCCAGTTCATTGTCATTGTGTAGTGACCAGGTGAGTCCGGGACTGCGCACCTGCCGAATATCACCAATGTTACTGAGCATAATCTAGCTTTATAGCTCATGATGCTCCTGGCCCATTGATCTAACACTGCCTAGCATTATACTGTGATGCACTTTACTAACTATGCTCCATAAATACATTGCACAACCTCCCTAAGTTGGGGACATGTGGCTGGTTAGCCCAACAGAGCCTAGGTATATCTGAATTTATAAACTACCTCACAAGAATTGCAGCTATTATTAATTTTATACTACTTATATAACATTATAATGCAAGTTCAGAGTGTCACTGAAAACCTGATGCTACAGAACAATAAGCACTATCGAGTCATGGTCGACAAACATGGTGGAATGTCATGTGATCGTAATACGGCCACCACATGTTTACTTTCTCAAATGGTCATGTGACCCTGCATATACTTTGGTGTGTACTTATTCTTTTAGCGAGGAAATTCTGAGAGTCACAAAAGCACCCATATCTGCCCTCCTTGACAGACAACCAAAGGTTGCTCTTGAGAGATGGGATCCTCGGCTCTTCTCTGACTCTGAGTTTCTGCTGCATGACTTGTCCTCATCCCAAGTCCTGATGATCCAATGGTTTTCATTGCCAAGTCACTAAAAAAGGAGTCATAAGGCAAACACTCTCATATTCCGAAACATGCACAGTAGCGAGAATGAAATAACAGTGAAAATTGTGGTGAGAGACTTGAGTGGAGCTAGAGTCCAAATGTGATCAGGATGAAGCAAACCAGAAGGTTGCCATCCACAAGTCTCTGTACACAAGGCTTTGCAGGTTACCAGTTGGGTAAGAAGACCAACGACTGCCCACCAGAGCATAGCTCCACCATTGGTCGAACTTCCCAACAGAGCTATGCAGGATTAAGAGATAGGACAGTGAGATTACGTTATGAATAGGACATGAGAAGGAGTACGAGTACAGTAAATGTTATGTGGTGACATTGAAAGACAAATGAAAAGATTGGTGAGCTGTACCAATTTTTTTAGCAAAAAGCTGTTGTTGAGCCTCCCATGCACATGTAATAGCAATAGGAATAATAAGCTCTAGACGAGACCAGTAGAGTAAAAAAATAAGGAACTCCAACCTCCAAGCTTCATAATGACCTCTGGTGTGACACCAATGGAGAGAAGCTCGACAGAACCACCAAGGTCCAATATGGTAGCTGTGCCCTAGGAGTCAGGACCACATTTAGATTGGCAGTGTTATAGACATCAGGAAAATGCGGTTACATTGACCATACTTTATTACACTACATATATAAAAGCTGGTATGATATAAAATGTCCAACACATTCATAAGTCTTGCAGGTAGGCTGCTAATGAATTTTAAAGGACAGTAGCCTTTGCCAAATTCATCGAGGGTAGAATAATGCCATTTACTTTCATGAAGCACCAACCAGACATAGTTTGAAGAAAGGATCATGAATGCAATTGAGCCAACCTAGGTAATGTTCATGAGCAACAGATGAAATCTGCAAATGTACAATAGCTGCATGAAATCTGAATTGTGATCAAGATATCTAAGAGATGGCCAGCTTTCTGTTTGTTACCATGCCTAGAAGAACCCCACCTGAGGCCATCACCCAGTATAATTGGACCAACTGCAAAGATCTTGAAGCCATTGATGACTTGTTGCAAATGGAGGAACTCGGGTGGATTGGATGTAGTGCAGATGTTGTGCAGACACAGAAGAAGATGACTTGTGCTTCATGTGCCAAAGAATTGTAACAAAATTGAAGTGGTAGAAATCCTGTCATGAGATGGAAGAACTCAAGCCATTGACTGTAGCAGAGTTATTTTGGAGCTTACACACAGCATCAGACATATCAGAAAGCATACCATGTTTCACAAGCAGAAAAGCCATTGACAACTTGTCACAAATGGAGGAACTCAGGTGGATTGGATGTAGTGTGGATGACATCCAGACACAGAAGAAAATGACTTGTGCTTCACATGTGGAAGAATTGTAACAACATTGAACCCTATCATGAGATGGAAGAAATCAGGTCATTGACTGTAACAGAATTATTTCAGGGCTTACGAGACATATCAGAAAACATACCATATCCCATAAGCCAGAAGAATTATTCATCTCAACAATGTTGAAAGGCCATGGCAGATCTGGAGATGTGAGCATGGTTTTGTAGAATAGACAAAGATGGAAGGACCCCAGGTCAGGTCAGTCATATAAGAATTGTGAGGCTTGTGAACAATGCCTATATCTAAGCAGAAGAATAGCAAGTTGCACTTTTATTGAGTTCCTGGATGACCTGGATATGTGGTATACAGACAGAGATATCCTGTGAAGTATTGGAGACACTGTCTCTGGCAGAAGAACTATAACACAGGCAGATGACACTGGGAAAGTAACAACACTTGCTCATGATGCAAAGGGAGAAAAGGGAGCAAATTTATGATGGGAAATATTATCTCATTGGCATACATGTCTAAAACATCGGATAACTATAACTCATGGTTTCATGCCTTAAGTGCAGCCCTTTTCTCCTTTAGTTTTGCTAATGCGCTATTTTTGGTGACAGGACGTTGAGCAGAAGAGTAGGTGGGAAATATCTGGCTAGGTGACAGTGAGAAAAAGTTAGAGCTTGATTGGCTGGCAACTCACCAGTTCCACCAGATTAGCAAAGCGTCCACCTCATTGTTCTCATCTGCATCCTCAAGAAATTGAAGGATGCTGTTGTAAAAGCACTCAGAATCCGTGATCGTATCAGACTGAGTAAACATCATGGAAGATGATAGTGCAAATCTGACCTGTGAGAGCTCTAATCACAATGAGAAGCTGATGAAGACAGTGCAGCGCCATACCTGAGTTGCAATGTAAGCGATTGATGCCATAGTGACCTGGGTCATTCTGTGTATATGGGCATTTCCAGAGTGCGTGGCCTTGGGTTCCTTTTCAACTGAACTCAGCAATGTGAATATGTATTTATAGGCCTTCAGGAAGGTAAAAATTAGTAGGTTGCACACTTAGGGCTCGAGAACTCACTGAGACCAAGATGGCGCTTCACAGGAGCCCATCCCAAGGATCCTCTGGGTCATACTTATGCTCCTTGTATAAGAGGATTGGCCATTGATCACTGGGCACCATGATATCACTGCTATGCAGCTGTGTCTTGACCCTGACCCAAGTGCGCTAGATGTCAACTGTGCAGCAGGCGAGAAACTATTTAATCTTCATCAGACCAGTCAAACTCCACCGGGCACAATAGTTGGCCAGTCTTGTCATGATTAAACCCGTGACTTGACTTGACATTATGAGGAATAGGGGGAGTAAGTGAATCTCCCCGAGGGATGATCCAGTCAAGAACAGCACTTTTCAGGCCTTTAGTATCATCTGATCATGCACTTGATGCACCTTTCTGCAGCTTCAGGTTGTTTTTCTTCATTAGCGCAGCACAGCCTATCAGAAGTTTGTTACAGACCAGATCTGTGATCATTCACGTTTCTTCATCCAAGCTGTTAACTAAACGCTCCTCTAAACCTGGAACCATGTTTAGAAGGGTCCTGTAGATGTGATACTCCAGCCTTTGTCTGGTGGGAATCATCAGTGGGGATATGAGGCTGGGAGAAGCACTTACTCTGTGGTAAAGGATTCTTCTGGGTCATCTGCGCATCCACCATCATGCAGAAGCCCACTAGTAATTAATGCATGAATGTTACACAAGGCATGCACAGTGCGGCCAAAGTGACACCCATGGTGTATGAGAGGGTCGCTGATACAGCTAGTTATTCACAAGGAGTTTCGAGAACTTTAGTGAGATTAAAGATGGTAACAATGCTTATGGCCTTTTATGCAGTCCCAAATGAAGTGCATTGTCCTGCTGTTGATGATGAGGTTTGTTGGTTTTCATCATTGACAGGTATTATCAAGTGTCAAGCCGGTGAAGAGTGGCTAGGTCCCAGCCATAGCCTTTATATAGTCCAAGCTTCAGTCCAGAAGCTGACTAGTCAGGACTCCAAGTTGAGGGCCACAAGAGATCAGAGTGCTGAGTGCTGAGCTCTGGGAATGATTACAGCTGATATCATGTCAATGATAGGCCCCTGTTTTGTTGTTTGTTTGGTTCTACATATCAGTGATGAACTCCGTGCCGAGCCCCTATGAAGCAAGATACAGGTGCAACTTTGCCATGTACTCAGCTCATCGGCATGTAGAGTTCCATCACTGATATAACCAAACAACAACTAAATAGAGGCCATTGTGAAGGGCCCATCAACATGATATCAGCTGTACCATAGTGACAGCCTGGTCAAAAAGCAGAATTGAGTGACATATGTCATGCCAGTATACTGTCAATTTTATCCATTTCCATTTTACTATGTAAGCACTATTACTATGTTGCAGCCCCCACCTATCACTGGGTGCAGGGCAAGATATTCCTAGTGAAGTACTGTATCAGTATATTGAAAGTATTCCTAATTCTGTCACAATACTGAACAAGAAGTATTTTGATAGAACATTAAGTAATTACTAAGATATTATTACATCAGTATCAAGTCAGTATTGAGCAAAATTAGAAAGATATTGTAAAAATGCATTCAAGATACTCCCACCTGGTTGTCAAGATACCAGTAAGATATTAAAGAAATATTGAATATCAGATATACTATACTGTTCACATATTTCTGTGGGCATATTCAAGCAATACTAATCTGTCATGTTATTGTCACATTACTGGCTCAAATAAAGCAAAATATTTTCACTGGATGGCTAGAAATGTATACTGTAAATATTTTGATGTATTATAAGTTAAATGAATGCCACCTCAAGATACTTCAATGATGCTATTAAAATATAAGACACAGGATAGTTACAGTATTTTCTACACTGGCTGCACAGCAAGATACTTCTGGGGAGGTATCATGTCAAATACTGTCATCATGCTCACAAAGAGATATTTTGCCAGTATTCAAACCAATCTAAGATACTACTTGAGTACCTTTAGTACTGTCAAAATATGATATGATACTCAAATGATACTGTCAAAATACTTCTGGCAACATCTGTGGACAATATTAGGAATAGTGTTTGAAAGTCTGGTGCATAGGACCGAAAAAAGACCATAGACCCAACCGAACCAGACTGATGGCAACCGGACTTTCGGTTGCGGTTGCCACACAATTGTCACACATGCGGTTGTGGTCCGTCAACAAAAAAATATATTAATAGACCGTGTATAAACCAGTTTACAACCGGTCTTTGACCGGTCTTTGGTTGCAGCAGGCTCACAAAGTATAGAAATATATACTCAAGGACTACATATGTACTACAGTTCTTCTAGACATAACACACATGTATGTGGTACAAAATAAAAAGAACTCAAATACCATAACAAATAGAAAACAAACATAGCTTGGTGGCATGTAAGCATGTCGACATCTGCGCTTCATTTGCTAATGTTTCATTAGCAAAAACGGCATGTTTTTCCTTGCCTTGCAAGGATGGCTACCACTCAAGAGGTTCCATATTGTTGAAACCCTGCACTGCTCCTCGTTACATGTACCTTTTCTGGGTTATCGAGTATGTTTTTTATTTCAGTCTAATGCCGTCCGCTTTCACCTAACATAATAGATTTTTCTCTATCTGTTAGAACTTCTACTTGTTACCTGCCTCTTATGCAGGACATTAGATTAGTTTTATTGACATAGTATACATGTTTTGTATTGAAAGACCGGTCTGGAACTGGCTTGGACCGGTTCTGAACCGGTTCTGAACCAGCCCTGTGAGAAACCAGTCATGACTGGTTGTTAGACCGAAACTGAACCAGTATAGACCGGTTCTTGTAAGTCCGGTCTTTGGTTGTAGCTTACTTGAGTTTATATAGACCGGTTGCGGGTCCGGTTCACATGAAAAGTGTCAAAAAAACCAGACCGGACCGGACTTTCAAACACTAATTAGGAATACTGTCAGGGTACTTGCACAGTACTTCTCCAGCAGTATTGTGCCTTGCACCCAGTGTATTGTATCTCTACAGCAGTAAGGTGAAAGTATGATGAAGGTAAGATTTTTCAGTTATGATTCATACTGATATGATATTTAAAAAGAAGTATTTAAAAAATATCTAGCACATAAATATCAGTTACTATCAAGATACTGTGGAAAGCATACTTGGGAAGTATCAGAGATCATATGCAACATATAGTAATCATACTGCTAAGGCAATATCACAACATCATCCTTGTAGCCTAGTTTTCTGCATGTGCATTGCTCTGCAACTTGATGGTGTGGGAAACTCAGATTGTATTGTCGGCATATACTACTTGGAGTGAGAGTGAGTTGGAGAAGCATAGATAGAGTAACAGAATAAAAAATAGCAAAGGACTCAGAGTTGACAGCTGATTGGGAGCTTAAACCTTTCAGATTCCATATTGTGCATTCCAGATTCTGCATTTCAGATTCCCCATAGTGCATTTCAGATTCTGCATTGTGCATTGCATATTTCAGATTCCACATTGCTCATTTCAAATTCTGCATTGCACATTTCAGATTCTGCATTTGAAATGTGCAATGCAGCATGTGAAATGTGCAATGTGGAATTTGAAATGCACAATGCACAATCTGAAATGTGCACTGAAATCTGAAATGGGCAATGCAGAATGTAAAATGGGCAATGCAGAATGTAAAATGGGCAATGCAGAATGTAAAATGGGCAATGTGGAATCTGAAATGTGCAATGTGCAATGTGCAATGCAGAATTTGAAATGCGCAATCTGGAGTCTGAAATTCACAATGTGAAACCTGAAATGCGCAATGTGCAATGTGCAATGCAGAATTTGAAATGTGCAATGCAGAATCTGAAATGCACAATGCAGAATCTGAAATGCAGAATGTGGAATCTAAAATGTGCAATGCACAATCTGAAATGTGCAATGCAGAATTTGAAATGCCCAATATGGAATCTGAAATGTGCAATGCCAAATCTGAAATGCACAATGTGGAATCTGAAATATGCAATGCAGAATCCGAAATGTGGAATCTGCAATGTGCAATGCCGAATTTGAAATGCACAATACTGATTTTGAAATGTGCAATGCCATATCCAAAATGTGCAATGTGGAATCTGAAATATGCAATGTGGAATCTGAAATACCGAATGCAGAATTTGAAATGTGCAATGGAGAATGTGAAATGCACAATACTGAATCTGAAATGCAGAATTTGAAATGTGCAATGCAGAATCTGAAATGTGGAATGTGGAATCTGAAATATGCAATGCACAAAGCATAATCTGAAATGCAGAATTTGAAATGTGCAATGCCAAATCTGAAATGCACAATGTGGAATCTGAAATATGCAATGTGCAATGCAGAATCTGAAATGTGCAATGCAGAAGCTGAAATGTGCAATGCAGAATTTGAAATGCACAATGCAGAATTTGAAATACGCAATGCAGAATCTGAAATGTGCAATGCAGAATCTGAAACGCACAATGTGGAATCTCAAATATGCAATGAGCAATGTGGAATCTGAAATGCAGAATTTGAAATGTGCAATGCAGAATTTGAAATGCAAGATGCACAATCTGAAATGTGCACTGTGGAATCTGAAATGGGCAATGCAGAATGTAAAATGCAGAATGTGGAATCTGAAATGTGCAATGTGCAATGTGCAATACAGAATTTGAAATGCGCAATGCAAAGTCTGAAATGCACAATCTTCAGCTTGAACATGAACAAACAAGGCAGCAAAAAAGTGTTGACAGGAGGTATATATATAGTTTGTCTGAACCTCCTGCCTGCAATACAATATAACATGGAGAACATGTTCCTGGTCAGAATAATACCTGGACCCCACCAGCCATCTCTATACCAGATCAACTACATTGTTTGACTACTTGTAGACAACCTTATCATCCTTTAGCATGATGGAATATGTCTTACAGCAACCCATATGGGCTATTGGTCAGAGTTGCAATTGGACTGCTTGTTTGCAATTTCCTGCCACCCATCAAATGAGTGGCTTTGTTCACCATAAATCCCACAATTTTTGCTCATGCTGTCTCCTCCAATTCAAGGAAATTGAGAATTTCAACTACACATTGTGGAAATCCCGCTCTTGCCAAAAACATAGAGATTTAGCGGAGAAATGGAGAGATGCTGATTCAGAACAAGAACAAGAGGCACTATTTGATGCCACTGGAGTGCAATGGTCAGAGCTGCATCTGCCATATTGGGATCCCACCAAATTTCTGGTAATCGACTCCATGCATACATTCTTCCTTCGACTTCTCCAGTGTCACTGTCAGGATTTTGCATGGAATTTGAAGATGGTGAAGGTGCCAACTTTGTTGTCTCTTCAAGCCTACCGAACTGCCATCAGCCTTGGATCCTCTCATGTCTGCTTATGAGAAGCGCAATCCATGCAGATATTTGTGGCACTCTTCTACATGGCACCCTTGCATTCGATATGGAATTTTGCAAGAAACTAAAAGAATGATACTGGATCAAAGAAGGCGAGACCCCTTTTATGCACACTCTTCTCAAAACTGTTGTTATTAGTGAGGATGTGTTATATCACTCCGGCATCTCTGGCCCAAGATTTACTGGGTATTGATACACCTTGTATTCATGCTTTACCATTGAACAGGTCATAGAGTCTCAGTTACATACATGGGGATAGTAAGAACAACTCAAACTTAATACAACCATCATTAATCCTTCCTCGTGATTTTTCGATATGAACTAGGCAGAACCCAGCTTGGCTTTCCATTTCAAACCCATAGCATATAGATATCCTTCCCAATGACCTCATTATGACCACATGAGATGGGCTGCCAAGCCTCTCAGAGTCTTGTATATCCATACTGCAGGATCATCATTGGCTTCAGTCTTCACATGGAGGAATAGATCTCTCTCTTTGATGGCTATGTCAGAAGGTATTGGAGGTGGTGTCTTCATAGTGTGCATGTTCTGAGATATGTACCAATGACATCTATCATGCTAATTATAGATAGGTTTATTGTGTAGGTGTTTTAATGGAGAGCACTGAGGTGCAGTTTGAGTTGAGGTTGATAGCTAGAAATCATATAAATCAACATTGCGGAGATGGGCAGCTTTGCTTAAAAGGCATACCACCACCTTGACCTTCTCTTCCAAAGTGCTCAGTGAATGTAAGTCATCATCAAGGCCCTACAAAAGTGTTCAGAAGAGGAGGAGGACTCATTTACATGTGCGCACCTCAGATTTAGCATTCTCGAAGATCGTGACCATCTCATCTTCATGTGGCTATTGTACTTCCCATTAGTATTACCATCTATTGAGGAATAATGCATCCCTGGTATGTTCCTGGATATATTTGATACACCTGACTGACTAAACTGAGTAACAATGGTGTCCTGTATCCAGGGATCAAGAACCCCAACAATGGGAATTTGTTGCACACACCTCAAAGATGTCCGATTGAGAATTTGTTGGCTGACATTAGATTTATGAATTATGTCTAAGCCAGAAAAAACACCCATACCTCCAACTTCATCTTGCCTGGACTAGTTGCATCAGTTTTCTGGCTGGGTGCCGCTGATCTAGGGAGTAGGATGCATGAGTTAGATTGTCTTCTAAGAATCACTCAATAGCATCACTTACCCTACTGGGAGGGTAAAAGTTCCCTCATTTAAATGATTCTCGTCGCAAGATACAAGGTCATTAACAAAAGAGGCAGTCCAAGGAATCAACACCTGCATGATTTGAGTGTCCTTGGAGTAAGCAACAGGAAGGTAGAAGGAGCGCCCAAGTGTAGCTCACGGTTTGTGTGTAGAACTAGACATTTATATGACAGAGATGTGAGTGGCGAGCATGAAATTTCAAACAGAACTCAAAGACAACTAGAGGCACCATGAGATGTCACAATAACGTGATCAGAAAGGTTTTCCGTTCAATGTACTTACAAGCTATCACTTACTACCGAGTGTTTCACCACGATTTACTGATCACTAAATTACACCACATCCAGTACAAACATTATACTGATGGCATACATGGTTCAAAAGATAGGCTTCATGGATTCAAGAAAATCTAATTATCTCAATGAAAGGTGAAGATGAAGCAAAGATGAGCCCCCATGTCAAAAAGTACCTAGTCTTTCACCACAATGTCACACAAAAGTAACACTTTTGATGGCAGAATTCTACGATCCAATGTCGGCATCTGACGTGTTTTTGTGAAAACACTTGTTGATCAAATTTGAAGTTGCCCAAAATAGCACACTTGTCGACACTTGAATTCTTTCGACAAAATGTCATGGGAATTGCCATGTCAGATAACTCTTATCTGACAGCCAGCACATTGATCAGTAAACCATCAGAAATAGCACTCTAATTTAAATTCACTGGAGTATTATATCATTCAAATACATACTATCATGGCCTCGGTGTTGCAAAATATTTTAGTTTGACCACTTACTGTCCATGTATCTCCCTCAGATATGCTGGATTATATAGCTTTTGACTACCTTACTGTGCTCTAGTTTTCAGATCCTTTTTATTTGACTTAGTCATCATCCAATACATGGTCTGAACCAATTCACCTAGAGTTGCAAAACACGTGATTACGCTCTAAATGTATGACCCAGCGAGGAGTTCATGGCTTTGGGAAAGAAAAAGTAGCAGAGCATCTTCGGAGAGGCTTATTGTAATGGATTGTGTCCAAGATTCAGGTGATTGAGGCTTGGAACATCCATTTTCAAGTTTTGCAACACCCAAGCCATGATAGTATGTAACATTGGAAACAATTCAGGAGTTCGCCATAAGAACCATAATTATCCATCGCATCTATATGTCAAAGTAAAAAGGAGGATATCCTGCATCCAAACTACTGGGCAGGGGCAGACTCATTGAGAGGTCGACCACTCGATTCCAAACACTGATGCAGAGGCACTCAATGTGGGTACACAAGGATGTTACTGTAATTAACTGACTGGAGAGTGGGGTTTTTTGGATATGTGTATTGGCCTGTTGCAAATAAATCAAGATATTTTAGATTAGTCCACGCTCCAGCGAGTTCACAAAGATCTTCATCAGAAAGCTGCAACCATGCAACACCTAGCAAGAAAAAGGTGAGAGATTTGATAGGCAAGCTGAACGGGGGTTCGACGTGATCCCTGACTGACAATACATGCAAGTCATCCCATCGCTTGTGGTGAACTTCAAGGTGTTGAAGATGTGGACAGCAGTGTGGTAAATTGGAGAAGAAATCAAGCCACTCCTTGTATGTTGATGTCATGCAAGTTTTGAGCACCATATGTTCGATATATGGTGTCATACCACAGATTACCTTAAAAGGAAGGGTGGTTCCGGTGATGGCCAGTTGTCACAACTGCTGGAAGCCGGAACATGTAAGGGAGGCTGACTGGAAAGCGAATATCAGAGAAAGTAGAAGTGCTTTTAAAGACTTCAGGCATGAAATATCATTCAACATATTGGCATATATGAGACAAGGAGAGGGGTGGTAGGGTTGGTGGAAATTCAAGTCTAGATGTTCAACATCCTGGAATTGTCCAAGATGAGATGCCACTGCTGGATATAACCGTCCTGTTAAACGAATGCGCCAAAGATGTGGAGCAACACTCTGAAGTAGTGTTTAAAGGTCCGGTTTGGTCCGGTTTTTTGACCTCCAAGAGGGGCAACCGGCAACCGCAACCGCAACCGGACCGACCCAGATATGGGGCAACCGCAACCGAACTGAGTAGGACCGGTCCACATCGGTTTGGTTGCCCCCAAAAAACCGGTTAAGACCAGTTTTAGTCACCATGAGGGGTGGGTTCCTTTCCTGTGATGATATACCCTGCGAGTCATGTCACCATGAGGTGCAGGTTTCTCATTTCTGTAATAATTTTGTACATCATGGGAAAAAACTCACGAGTCATGTCGCCATGAGGCGCGGGTTCCTTTCCCACGATGATATAACCCACAAGTCAGGTCACCATGAGGTGCGGGTTTCTCATTTCCGTAATAATTTCATATCTTTTCAGCAAATTATTATGGATATGAGCAACCTGTGCCTCATGGTGACATGACTCATGGGGTATGTCCTCGTGGGAAGAAAACCCGCACCTCATGGTGACCTGACTCGCGGGTTTTAGATGTACACATCTTTTATGCACTGCAGAAAGACTGGTTGCAACTGATGGCAACCGGTTTTCAAATATTTTCAAAATAAATGAGGCAACCGGCAACTGGAATGACCCCAAATGTGGGCAACCGCAACCGATGGTCTGGTTGCATTCAGTCCAGTTCAGTTCGGTTGCAGTCATTTTTTCAGTTGCATTAACCGGACATTTAAACACTACTCTGAAGGTACTCCATGTAGTCTTTCATTGTGTGGGGTGGAGAAAACAGGTGGATGACCTCAATTCTGGAAGAAAGAAGGGGTAACAATACAGGCAGCTGTTGTGCATGTGGTGAGCTGGGCTTCCATAGGGAACATAGTGGACAAGACATGCACAAGATGCACATATTCGGGAATAAAATGATGGTAGGCCTTTGTGTGGCAATACAAAGGAATATACTGTAGTCAATATCATCTGGACCAAAGCAAGTGGATGAGAATAACCCTTTGAATTCATGGATCCATACGAATAACAGTTAAAGGCTTCCCATTTGGTTGTTTTGACATCTCGTGTAGATTTGGATTTTCCTTAGACAAAGTGAGGGAGCTAAGGAGGTAGGTCAACACTTACATAGCATCTGTCAAACCAGATGAAGGGAGAAGTTGCAAAAGGTGAAAGGAAGTTGGAGGGGCGTGTCACAGAGTGTTGAGAGTGGGATCAGTAAAAGAACGCACCATCCGAGAGACATTGGACAGAACAGATGGATATGTGGGTAGACACTCAATGATGGCATGTAGGAGTTCAGGTACATTGAGCACATGCTCAACACTCATATGGGCAGTGATGAAGTGGAGTGAGAATGCTGAAGCGAGAGAGCTGGGAATGAGTGGAGTACCCATATATATGGTCTATGGACAAAGAGATATACCCTGAAACTTATGTTTCCTAAAAGGGCATTTATGAGTGATCTAGTCATTGTACAAAGGAAGCTGCAAGTAAAAGCAGAATTGGGTGGCCATAGGTTTTACAACAAGAGCTCGAAGCTTCAAGTGCCACATCCTCAATGTTAGGGTGACACCCACCATCTGCTAGCTAAGACCATGTGGGTTCTCTCTACAAGAAGGGGGTGGGATCCACGCTCGTGATGGGGGAAATGATGGTTTTGATGCATGGGGTTATTAATAGGTGAGTTTGTTGAAATAGGCCTTTCACACCAAAAATGTAGGTGGAATACCTAAGAGAACACAACTGGGGTCCCCTAGGCATGTATTGAGGGTTTATATACTATGTTACATATATTGTACATTGTTGTTACTGATGCGTTCGTATGTGCACATACATATTGATTCGTGCGAAATAAAATTCTCACACTATCAAAGTGTAGCATCATTTGGTGTCATGTAGCATAATTCAACATAATAAAATAAAAATGAAATTTTATTAGGTAATGGGGTGGTTTCCTAACACTCGACAGTGAAATGGCCCAGCAACCGTGCCCACTGACATTTCCCAGCTGCAGCCCTCAACCACATCCAAGCGTCAACACATCAATGAGGAAGAAGATATTGAATTATGACTCATCAATAGTCCAAATGGAAAATGTACTAACCACATGACACTTTTTAGAATAGTTTGGTGTCAGATCACAGGTTGTGTCAATTTTCTCCCTCAGCATGCCAGTTTCATGAAGTCAAGCAATCATCAACCTGAGAAGAATTTGAGGAAGACCAAAGTAGCTAAAATACTAGGTAAGAAGGGATGGCATAAAGGTTGGAATCATTATTGTTGAGCAATAACTCTCCAAATACCAACCACCAAACAAAAAAACCCTGGACTGTAATGGAGAGGACTGTTCTAGATACTGCCTGCCTGCAATGCTTGGGAAATATTCTGGTCCAGTCTATATGAAGATCAAGCACCTCTAAATAGCTGATAAACTCACAAATCTTGCACTGAAAATACTACACCCATAAACATGATGATATCAATGAACAGGACGATGGCGTGGGTTTGCAGAGATGTCAGAGTTTTGTCTAAGCCACGAAGTTGAGAGTATTTCTCCATGACGGCCATACCATATTTCTTGATCCTGTGGCACTTCAATGTTAGTGGAATTCTTAGCTTGTGGAAGAAGCTCACCCTTGATAGTGTTCCGAGAGAAACCTATCATCCATCCTTTGATCATCCAGCCATGGCTGTAGTCTAGAATATACATAAGGTTATTCTCAGGGAAACACAGAGAAATTATGTTTATACTCAGTGCAGAACATGGTTAATCTAGCAATATCATAAGTGCATATATTACAGAGTGAGGACCTGACTTTGTGGAGAGTGGCAACAGCCACGAATCATGACAGACAGGATCTGATAATGAACAATACATGTGAAGTGTGGCAGTCTTCCACCAGAGTCAGGGATCATCCAGGCAAAGGGATAAAACTGTTCTTGCATGAACCACCACCAGCATTCACAAGTACTGCGCTGGACCACTGGTCGATAGGAAACCATCTCACAAGTGACCCTGAATTTGTCAGAAAATATTATTATTTGTGAAACAATTAGTGTACACATGATCTGGATCAATTCATGTTCAACTTGAAGTCGTACTTAGTAGTAGTAGTAGTACTACTAATACTAGTACTAGGCCATGCGACTTGCCCCATAAATTGAGACAATTACTACACTTACTGATATAAGTACAATTGAAGTAAATTGACTGTCATCTACATCTTGAAAATTGTTGTCTGACTATGGGAGACTAACTTAAATTAACTCTCATATACTACTGTACTTTATACACTGCTGGAAATCACATACTTATATACAGCTGGCTTATACAGTAGAATATGAAAGTAGACATTATTAAAGCAAGTAACCCAGCCAACACATAGAGTGGCTTGTTCCATGCATACAGTTCTAGAACATCATCCATGAGTGAGGTGTGACCTGACAATTTCAGGGTCCCTTGGTGCTCTAGACATGATCAGAGCAAGTATTTTATTACACAGAGTAACCCATTGTACCAGTAGATAATGTCTCCCAGAGAGCGACATGGGAACCTCCAGTACCTGAGGAGGTTGTGATCGCGATGTGAAACCTGTCTTCAACATAATCATAGTTCTCCTGAAGAGACCCTGTAGCTGTTAGTGAAATTATACACAGCAGGTAGATGAGCAGATGGATGGCTAGACTGGTTATTTCTCCTTTCCCTGTAGTTCCAGATTTAACTTTTGTGAACATCATGAATCAGCTGATAAAGTAGTACCTGGATGTTTAAACATTGCCAGGCAGGTCCCCGACCTTACACTTAATAGATGAGCAATGCCCCTAGGTCTCCCTACTACAAAAGCATGTCTGTCATGGGCAATGAGGCCAAGTTGGCCAGAGTTCCCGATTCCATGGAAAATTAAGGTATCTTCATCGATATTGTACAGGTCAAAACTGCAGTCTGGAGTTTCAACAGCCAGAAGCCTTTTCTGGAGGGTTGCAGAACATCTGTAGAGATATTGGGACACATTTATGTATTCCAGTCAATCAAGCACACTGACATGTTGCCCTCGAGTAATGATGCTTTGTGTTTCAAGATTCCAGATACTAATGAGGACAGAAACAGCAATATTGATCAATAAGAACCATTTGTCACTCTGGTGAAGGAACAACATACTAGATCCCATGATATTGTATGCCACAAGAAACACCACATCAGCTGGGATAGACCATTGTACACCTGTGATGACAATGTCCCCAGTATTATGGGTCATGGGTTGATTTGAGGAAGCACTCAGTGCTGGAGATGGGAGAAGCCAGCTGCATCTTGATTTGGGGGTTCGCCGCCTACTACTAGAGTCACTAGCAGAGTAGTCATGATCACAATGATGCAATTCCCATATCTGGACTTCTGCTGTTCCAATCACCAACAGAGGCCTGGAATTATGTACAGTGATTTTCGACATCCCATCCATAGATGCTTTGATTCCATGGGCATGAAGTATCTGAAATTAAGTGATTGGATGCACCAAGTCATATGTATGTAAGCAAAGTGATCTACCTGGTGTTCATCATCAGGAACCACCTCTACAAGTATCCCATCACTAAAACTGGAATACAGTCTGGGACTATTTCTCTGTAGTGACCAGGCGAGTGAGAGCACAGGACTATGTCCTTTATAAGAGAATCTGATCTCACCACAAACACAGTTCCAAATAGTAATAGTGCTGTTGTTATCGCCTGCAGCCAGCATTCTCCCATCATGCAAAAATGCAGTGCAAGTAACATCTGAGTGTTCATATATATCCCTTACGATGGCTTTTGGACTATATTCTATGTGAGAATATTTGGTCATGGTGGTCTGTGATCAATGAAGTTGAGCCACTGAACTGTGCCAGGCCCATTTTTAGCTTCGAATCCATGCCACTGTGCCTTTCTTCTTCAAGTGGACTACCCAGTCACCTGTAGTTGGCATGCTTATTGACTCCTACACATCCTGTGGACATCATTGCCAAAGAACAGGCTGTTGCACTCGTCAATCCACCTATTGATTGGGCCCAGTTATCCATAGAGGATCCCACCTTTGTTGATGTTGTGGATTGGGGTTCTGATGTAGGAGATGAAAATTTCTCCACACATAGGTATGATGCTTCTGCTCCTGCACAAAGTTCTTTGCATGCTTCTAGCTTTGAGGACTCGATGGCTATCGATGCTGATACAACTATACCTACTGACTCACTTCTGACGGGCCATTCTTCTGATTTTGATGTCCTCATCACCCAGCAGAGGTCGTTTTTTATAGACAACACAGATACTCTGGAAGTGATGCCATGGGCTATGGATGCCAATGCAGTCAGTGATGGTACAGTGGTGTCTGGAGCTGAAGAAGGATCATCTAGTGTGGACATTTGCAGCATGCAGAACTTCCTTTGCCCTAAAATGAATGCCTCATCTACCCCATGCACAGCATCAAAATCGAAAAGGAGCAAGCATGGTCCTACAAAGATGCACTGTGCAGGCTACTGAGATGCTCTGTTCAATTGATTTGGTCTGAAATTTTGGGAACTTCTTGAGGTCATCACTGCTGAGCAGGTAGCCAGCTGTACCCCTGAACAACAAGTATATATTGCCAATCAACGGATGAAAGCTGGTTTGCAGAGTTCATGTTAGTAAATAAAATATAACAACATGCATTACAGTAACCAGATGTCCAAAGCTTATTAAAAATGTAAGATGCTTGTACAAACAGTAAGAAACCAGATATCCAAAGCTTATGTTACACAAATAAGAAAGCTTAATGCCTGCACCCTCATCAGAAATCATCTGAGGTGGGTGTATTACTTGAGTGGATACATTCCCACTTTCAGTTCTCCCAGCACCAAGAGCAAATATAACCACCATCTTGCTGTTGCTGAAGGTATCACAGAGTAACTGTATCAAGCTGACAGTGCTTATCTTCAGTGTCCTGAGTCCACTTGAGGATGAGGTTTCTTTCATCGGTGAGGTGACCAGATAGTGTCATAAGAGATACAGCAGTAGAGAATAGGAATTGTTTTAAAAAGCAGAGTCCCTTCAGCTGAACAGACCACTGATCAACATTATCCCATGGGCGAACTAGTAAATCTAGATTCAACTTTAAAATTTCAGGATTGGCTAACATGAACATGTGATAGACTGTACATTGTTTAGCAGTGTTGTTTCAGTCAATTTAAGGGAAGGCACATCCAGCACATGTGTGCAGATTAACTGGAGGATGTCATCATTACTTGGTAGGAAATTGAGGTGAAGCACAGTGATGTTCATGGTTGAAGAACTTAATGCAACAAATAGAATAGGTAGTGTTTCAGGGTGAAAATAGTGGCGCACGATGGCTCTAGAGACAGGATTGGCATGTAAGTATAAGTGAGGTACTACATGCAACTGGGGCATCAATGTTGGACAAGGAGGGGCAGGCATGGTATGGAAGCGGACATTCATGCTGCCCACATAAGCACAGCTGTAAAGAAGATATCTTGGGATGGTTGGATAAAAGCTCCATGAGAGCCTGATGATGAAGGGTGGTAGAAAAACATGTGAGGCGAGGGAGCTGTAAATTACGAAGGACCTTTGCTGACCTCTGTGGACTGAGGGCAGTTGGATAGATAGGATGTTTACTTGATTGAGGACAGAGAGAAGATGGTTGATTTGTTCAACTGCAGGCATGGAGGGAAGACAGATCTCCAGTGACATTACACCACTCACCAATTCTTTGTTCGCAGTAAAGATGGCAGTATACGACACAAGTGCTTGGTGTGTATGTATGAATATGAGATGCTAAACAGTAATGTTACATGATGAGATCGCGCATCCCAAGACTAGACACAGGCTTACAGGAGTTCCCATTCCCAATATGCCTTGGGCGATTGCAACCTAGAGAACAAGGATTAATCTCGACTTATTGTGAAAGAAAAAAATAATGACACACAGTTTGAGCCCGAGTCCGAACACTGTAGTGAAGAGGCATTTCGATGCAAGACAAACACTTCACAGTCAGGAAAACAGGAAGAATGGGAGGTCACACAAATAAAGAGATCATTGACAGTCACATGCACAAAAATCTACGGTAGGTCAAACTTCACTGTTTGAGTCTTCGTTGACAGGTGTATGAAGCTTCGAGTCCAGAGAGAGAGTTGCCAAAGATTGCAGGAACTTAACGGATGTGGCATTTCATAGGCTAAGCCTTGTGTGAAACATCTTTTCTCCTCAGGATTGGGGAATCCACCATATCGAATGAAATAAAAAGTATAATTCAATACTTGTCCTCAAGCTCTCCATCATTTGTGAGCCATCCACCTAAGAGAGCACCATCAGGGTGAAAAACACTGATGGTGGCCCCAACAATGACCTGACTTCCAAGGCTCAAGAGCAGTGGATTCCAAACAATTAAGTGTGTCCATGCAATTTAGATTGGCAACCGTGCACATGGATCATAGTACTGGCATGCTAAGCAATAACTGTTGCATGGTGTAGATGTGACTTTTTGATGACCCAGTCATATAGACCAGCCAGGCAGTATGACCAATATCTACATCTCAGCCAGGGTGCACCAGTGATCCGGATCGGTAACCGTGCCCAATGGATCATAGTACCGGCATGCTGAGCAATAACAATTGGGGCAAACTGAGGATGGTGTTGGACAATCGTGAAAGACAGTAGGCATCCAACAGATGACAACGACCTAGCTTGGCAACTGTGCCCAGCCTGACCATCAATGTCAACAGTTGTCCTCAGCCAAAATAGACCAGCACTTGCAAGTGTTCATTTGATATTGAGAGAAAGTAGTTTCTTTTGCAGCTGCCTGATCTGCCAATGACCAGTACATAGGTGCAAAGAGAAACTAAGGGACATAATGTTAGAGCCTAGACAGACACGAAAAAGAGACATTGGCATACCATGTTCAAAAATTCGAAGCAAAGCAAAGATCAAACAGCCCTGAGTGGCTTCCCGACGTGATTAGATTACAAAAACTACAAGTCTCAAGAACCTTAGGCTTTAGCAAGGGCATGGCAAGAATAGTGGGGAAAATCAAAATCAGATGTACTATGTGTGGCCGCCAGCCTCATAAACTGCCATGGGGTCAGGGCTGTTATCTAGGAGCTCGACCATGGGGCAGTCAAGAATAATCTCAATGATGCCATGGAATTTGAAAAGGGGTTAAAGGCACTTGAGATCTGATCAAGGATAGTAAGAACTAGGAGCAGACAAGAAAGAATTCAATTTACAACTGCAGAGAGAAGGCATGTAATAACAGTAGCAAGCCAGTATATATATGACCACCAACTGGGGCACAAATCCATGGAGCGAATTGCCATGCAGCTGGGGAAGACGGTAAACATATGGATGTGCTAGATGACAATGATCTGGCTTGGCAACTGTGCCCAGCCTGATCAATAATTGCAACTGGAACTTGGGGTCTTGATCTTTGTGCCCTTGGTGAGGATCTGAATGACACCAGGGAATTCAGTAGATCATTGTTACAGATACTATGATCATACTTACTGAGGATTCACTGGCAGCTGCTGATGGAATACAGCCTTCAGAATAAAACTCAGATTCTCCTGGGCACAAAGATGTGGCATTGGGACTAGAATGGAGAGGACAAGAGAAAGAAAAAACTCCAGCATTTCGGAATATACAGGAATGAGAGGTGAAATTTTGAAGAGCCTCGGTATTTGACAATAAGCAGTGAATAATTCGGCCTAATCAGTGTCTGTAATACTTCCACAGCCACAGCACGCTCGACGATGATCTGGCCTGGCAACCATGCCCAGCCGTCACCATGTTGGGACAATGAGTGTAGTAGTTCAGTTGGTGGCAGTGTCACACTTAGTCATACTTTGCTTACAGTGCTTGTCACCACCAACACAGCTCGGGTTCCGCCGAAAATTTATCAGAATTTTGAGAGAATTATTTTTAGGAAGGAAATCCATGAAAAGAAGGTTTTCTGACCAATGTACTGGGTATAAATTGATACAAACAAAAAAAAAAGAATTAAAAAAAGAGGAAATTATGTAACCATCACTGGCGCATCAGTCACATTGCATTTACTTTGACACATTTTCATAGGCTGACTGTGTTTGGGGGCACCAGGGGGTCAGGGGCCATCTTTTGAACCTTTTGGATGGCCAGGTAAGTGGGACATGGCGGCTTTGCAAATCAAGCCGAAGATTTCAGAAAAAAATTGAAAAGTGAATGCATTTAAATTTGCCACAAGATTGTATTTTTTCCCACACATTTCACTTTTCTCAACCCAAATCAAAAAAAAAAAATACACACCTCTCCTTGAGCCTGCGTGTCGAACACTCAACAATTCCACAATGCCTAAGTGAAATAAGCATTCCCAAAAAGCTTGAGAATGTGAGGCTGCCAAATGAGGTGAAATCACTCTGGCTAGCGAAAGAGATCAGCACCGACCTGACATATGGAGATGGATTTCGATGACTCTGTATCAGAAGATTTCAAGATAGGGTAGGGTTTTGTGAGGTCAGCAATGGGACCTTTCCCCGTGCAAAGCAGCTTGTCCAGGAATGTCTCAACCATGTCAAATATCAAACATCAATCGCTACTTTTGCCTCGGCCACCTGTATCTCTCAGAAGCTTACAGGCAAGTTCTCGTTCCTAACTTTAATGTAGCCAAAATATTCTAACATGATGTTTCACTTTTTTCGTCAACCCAAAAAAAGTCGACCAATAGACTAATGGTTGACAAGGGGGGTACCTATAGCATACTAGGGTACTATACAAGTGATTTCAATGTGATATCTATTCTTTGAAAAATGTAGTTTAACTTGCAGAATTTTTGTTTGTTTACACCAAAAGCAGTTGTCATGACCTGGTGACGAGCACTGTAGATTTATTTTGTTCATGGGCCAATCGCACAGCATGATGTATAGTACTTACAACCTGAAGCTAATGAAATGCACAATGCACAATCTGAAATTTGCAATGCACAATCTGAAATGCACAATGCATAATCTGAAATGCAGAATGTGGAATCTGAAATGCCCAATGCAGAATTTGAAATGCACAATGCAGAATCTGAAATGCAGAATGCAGAATCTGAAATGTGCAATGTGGAATCTGAAATGCGGAATGCAGAATTTGGAATGTGGAATGCAGAATTTGAAATGCACAATGCAGAATCTGAAATACGCAATGTGGAATCTGAAATATGCAATGTGGAAAATGCAGAATGCAGAATTTGGAATGCACAATGCAGAATCTGAAATGCGCAATGCAGAATCTGAAATGTGCAATGCGGAAAATGTGCAATGCAGAATCTGAAATGCAGAATCTAATATGTAGAATCTGAAATGTGCAATGGAGAATTTGAAAAGCGCAATGCAGAATCTGAAATGCGCAATGCGGAATCTGAAATATGCAATGTGGAATCTGAAATACCAAATGCAGAATTTGAAATGTGCAATGGAGAATGTGAAATGCACAATGCAGAATGTGAAATGCACAATGCAGAATCTGAAATGCACAATGCAGAATCGGTAATGCAGAATTGGAAATGAAGAATTTGAAATGTGCAATGCAGAACCTGAAATGCACAATGTGGAATCTGAAATATGCAATGAGCAATACGGAATCTGAAATGCAGAATCTGAAATGTGCAATGCATAATCTGAAATGCGCAATGCAGAATTTGAAATGCACAATGCAGAATTTGAAATGCGCAATGCAGAATCTGAAATGCACAATGCAGAATCTGAAATGTACAATGCGGAATCTGAAATGCAGAATGGGGAATCTGAAATGCAGAATGGGGAATCTAAAATACGCAATGCACAATCTAATATTTGCTATGCAGAATGTGAAATGTGCGATATGGAATGTGAAATGTGCAATGCAGAATTTGAAATGTGCAATGTGCAGCATGTGAAATGCGCAATGCTGAGTTTGAAATGCACAATACAGAATCTGAAATGTGCAATGAAGAATGTGAAATGTGCAATGGTGAATCTGAAATACACAATGCACATTCCAAATTCTGCATTGCGCATTTCAGATTTGGCATTGCACATTGCAGATTCTGCATTGCGTATTTCAGATTCTGCATTGCACATTTCAAATTCTGCATTGCATATTGCATATTTCAAATTCTGCATTGCACATTTCAGATTCAGCATTTCAGATTCTGCGTTGCGCATTCCAGATTCTGCATTTAAGATTCTGCATTTCAGATTCCACATTGTGCATTTCAGATTGTGCATTTTAGATTCTGCATTGCACATTGCAGATTCCGCATTTCAGATTCTGCATTGCATATTTCAGATTCCACATTGCATATTTCAGATTCCACATTGCATATTTCAGATTCCACATTGCAGATTCCACATTTCAGATTCCACATTGTGCATTTCAGATTTGGCATTGCACATTTCCCATTCTGTATTGTGCATTTCACATTCCGCATTGCACATTGCATATTCCACATTTCAGATTCTGCATTGCATATTTCAGATTCCACATTGTGCATTTCAAATTTGGCACTGCGCATTTCCCATTCTGCATTGCACATTTCAGATTCCATATTGGGCATTTCAAATTCTGCATTGCACATTTCAGATTGTGCATTGCGCATTTTAGATTCCACATTCTGCATTTCAGATTCCGCATTGTGCATTTCAGATTCCGCATTGCACATTCCACATTGCACATTTCAGACTCCGCATTGCACATTTCAAATTCTGCATTGCACATTGCACATTGAACATTTCAGATTCCACATTGCGCATTTTACATTCTGCATTGCCCATTTCAGATTTCACAGTGTGCATTTCAGATTGTGCATTGTGCATTTCAAATTCTGCATTGCACATTTCACATGCTGCATTGCACATTTCAAATGCGGAATCTGAAATGGGCAGTGCAGAATTTGAAATGTGCACTGTGAAATCTGAAATGGGCAATGCAGAATGTAAAATGTGCAATGTGGAATCTGAAATGTTCAATGTGCAATGTGCAATGCAGAATTTGAAATGTGCAATCCGGAGTCTGAAATGTGCAATGTGAAACCTGAAATGCAGAATCTGGAATGCACAATATGGAATCTGAAAGGTTTAAGCTCCCAATCAGCTGTCAACTCTGAGTCCTTTGCTATTTTTTATTCTGTTACTCTATCTATGCTTCTCCAACTCACTCTCACTCCAAGTAGTATATGCTGACAATACAATCTGAGTTTCCCACACCATCAAGTTGCAGAGCAATGCACATGCAGAAAACTAGGCTACAAGGATGATGTTGTGATATTGCCTTAGCAGTATGATTACTATATGTTGCATATGATCTCTGATACTTCCCAAGTATGCTTTCCACAGTATCTTGATAGTAACTGATATTTATGTGCTAGATATTTTTTAAATACTTCTTTTTAAATATCATATCAGTATGAATCATAACTGAAAAATCTTACCTTCATCATACTTTCACCTTACTGCTGTAGAGATACAATACACTGGGTGCAAGGCACAATACTGCTGGAGAAGTACCCTGACAGTATTCCTAATATTGTCCACAGATGTTGCCAGAAGTATTTTGACAGTATCATTTGAGTATCATATCATATTTTGACAGTACTAAAGGTACTCAAGTAGTATCTTAGATTGGTTTGAATACTGGCAAAATATCTCTTTGTGAGCATGATGACAGTATTTGACATGATACCTCCCCAGAAGTATCTTGCTGTGCAGCCAGTGTAGAAAATACTGTAACTATCCTGTGTCTTATATTTTAATAGCATCATTGAAGTATCTTGAGGTGGCATTCATTTAACTTAGAATACTGTCAAAATATTTACAGTATACATTTCTAGCCATCCAGTGAAAATATTTTGCTTTTATTTGAGCCAGTAATGTGACAATAACATGACAGATTTCCTTAGTATTGCTTGAATATGCCCACAGAAATATGTGAACAGTATAGTATATCTGATATTCAATATTTCTTTAATATCTTACTCTCAGTATCTTACTGGTATCTTGACAACCAGGTGGGAGTATCTTGAATGCATTTTTACAATATCTTTCTAATTTTGCTCAATACTGACTTAATATTGATGTAATATAATTACTTAATGTTCTATCAAAATACTTCTTGTTCAGTATTGTGACAGAATTAGGAATACTTTCAATATACTGATACAATACTTCACTAGGAATTTCTTGCCCTGCACCCAGTGTATGTGATTGCTAAAGAGATGCTGACCAAGTACATATCTTATGCATTTTTACAAAATCCATGTAGTTTTCACCAGTATGCTAACCCTAAATAGATTGCCATAAGGATAAGCAGGAGTGCTAAAATTAGGGGAGCAATGCTGTTGATAATGCGGTGGTGGTGGTACTAGGTAAGATGGTCATGGTTAGATAAGTTGACTGCAACTATAGATTGTAATGCGCACCTGCACCTGAGCCAAAGCTTTTGATACATGGGTATCAGCCTGTAGAGCATTTGATAGGGCATTTGCTTGTTCAAAACTAAGGGTGCCATACTCTGCAGTCCTCAGCATACCTTCCCATTTGCTACTTTGTACCGTTGTTGTAAGTTTATGAAGCCATGGAACCATTGTATCCTTGAGCTCAAAGCGGTCTAGTACTGAGTCAGTGTTTGGACCAATACTAATGATTGGAACCATTGCAGCAGCTGGCATGGGCATTGGATGAGGCATTTGATCTGCAATGGACACTGTGGTGAAAGGCAGTGGAGATGTCAAAGGTGGTTCACCGTTCCTAAGCCCAAGCGGTGGAGGAGCCTGAAATTCTACCTCAGCTCTACAGAGGGCCCACCTATGGGAGAACATTAACACTGGCATCGAAAGTGTGAACTTCCTTGTGGTGTGGCTTTGGGCGATGTCAACAGTCTTTCTCCACAAATCTGCATGCCAGGGTCTAAGCATTATAGAAGTTCTTAAATAATCGCTCTTACACTGCAGGAAAGTAACTTACTAGGACGCTTAGAAAGCCTCATGCCCTCAATATGACAACAATTTGTGAAATGTTGGGGATGGGGATGCACCACATCCCTTCCAAAAGCCTGGATGAAACTGGTGATGGTGGATCACAACTCAATCCTGCCCTCGGCAAGTTCATGAGGGGACATGTAGACCTTGACAGTGGTGTCATTCAGACAAGTTCCACTGGATGGTTGGTAACCTGGACTATGAAGCAACAAACTAATGCCCCCATTGATACGATCAAGCATTGCAATCTGCAAAGGTTGAACATGAGGACTAATAAGCCACAATTTGATAACTTACTGCATCATAGGCATCAGTTAGGGACTCATCCAGCAGCCAGTGAGATGAATAGAGTGAGTGTGCCATTCCAAGGTGATAGAGTGGATGTCATGAGAAAGTTGAGTGGAGGGGAATAGGGATGAATGTAGTGTTGGCTGCTCAAACCCTAGGAGTTTTGTAATGTCAGGGATCCGGCCAAGGTAGAAGGTGGAAAGGTGCAGTGGCCATATAATACTGTCATCAGAGAAAAGGGACTTAGCTGCTATAATGAGGTGTTGCACTGCTTTGTGAGACAGCTGGTGCTTTATGACCATATCCTGACACTTGTTCCACCACAGCAGAGAGACTGCTAGACTGTAGTTCAGTGAAATATGGGCATTCAATGAGGATGTGATGATCATCCTCAGGAATGTTGATGGAGCCAAAACGACATTGATAGGAGTCGATCATATGTTGGGAGTGAAGACATGTTGCTGTGGGAAGCTGTCCTGAGTGCGAGTAAAGTTGAATGAGTGCAGAATAACAAGATAAGGAGCATAAGTATGGATAGGATGGGGGAGGGGTAGGGTCATAGATGGAACAAATTAATTGAAGGCCATGGTTGAGCTCCAGTTTACAAGAGCTTTGGGCTGAGAGCAAACAGTCAGTGGAGCCTCATTTGTTAGACTCGATCCAGCTGTCAGCTGAAGTGAAAAAGGTGAAACAGTCCATGAAGAAGGTGGGGAGAGGAGCATGATGTAAGTGGTTGAGATTTGGATGCGTAGTAGTCTGCAGATGCATTGAGAACAGATGGGATTGAAGACTCAGCTGAGTGACCCTTCATGTAAAGGATAGTTGCCCAGGAGTCAAAATATCCATTTATAGTAAGATCGACCATTCATGTGTCAAAGATGGGCATCAATGTTAGCTGAGGTTCGACTGTCATTGATGAGTCTAGTGGAATTGAGATGGTCAGTATATATCACAGTGGAGTTGTTCTGAGAATCTGAGAGAACAAGACCACCAATGATTCCAACAAGCTCGCCATGGAGGATAGATATATTACGGCTGAGGAGTTTCATGACAATGGTGTGTGGGCCCATGATTGCAGAGGTGACTGATTTGTCATCTAGAGGGCCAGCTGCAGATGCAGCACAGTAACCATGTTTGTGGTCTCGATAGCCAGTATTGAGTTCCCACGCTAGTATCGAGGCCACATTTGGCCTCGATAGCCTAGTACCACTGCAATGTTCAGTCTTCTGGGTCTGCCACCATGCTTCAAATACCACTCTAGTGTCAGCTGTGATCATCCCTTTTATTGCTACACTGAGGTCACCTTGATATGTTGTCTTGTGCTTCTGGATCTCAATGTCTTGGTGTCTCACTGCTCTCTCTCTATTTCTTGGGCTTATCCCCTTGTGACTTTTCATACCTGCACTCTGAGCATTCCCGCTGATGGATATTTGAAGTCTTGGGGATCTACAATATTTTGGGTCCTGACATGACACAATTTAAAATTTTGTCATGTGCACAGCCACCCTCTCGATGAAAATCTTCGGACCACTGTATCTCCTCTGCCCTTGCCTTATTTTCTGTCGTCTTTTTTGCTTTCTAATTCACATATACAATGAGTTATTTCCCTGCAATGATTAGTCCCCATGTGTGATCCTTCAATTTAAGAAACCCATGCATCTTGTCCCTCAAAATTTCCTGTTCCACCACCAGGATACCCTCAGTTTACCTAGTTCTTTCTGCCATTTAATCTACAACAGGCTGATACAGAGTGCTTAGTCCTGGAATTTTAGGTCCTCACTTTGCTCTCACACTTTCCAGATTTGTTGTATTTTTGACTTTCTTGTTACACATTCATCCATCTATTATCAATCTTGTGCTTAACCCCAACTAATTATGCTGCAGAAAGCTTCTCCATCCCTCATTTCAACAGGTTTTCATCCATATGCTAATCCTATATGTGTGATGTACATATACTCTGTAATTGAAGATGTGTAGTGTATGCAAGCCAAAATAACTAGTCTAATTCTGTATTTCACATGACAAGCACAAATATATTCATGTCCAGTGACCCACTTCATTAAATGGTGAGATGCACAGTTACTACGAGGAGGTGCTGTCAATCTTCCCTCTTTCCTTTTTTGTATTTTCCTTTTTGGGAATTTATTTTCAATGGATTTGGAGTGTCCACAAACACCGCTATCAAGCCATGGATGCAGGGATCATGGACTTGTTACTTGCTTGATATCTGCCTATGCTAACTAGAGCTAAGGATCTCTACTGGCACAACTTGCCCTACATAGTAAGGAATATTTTAACCAGTTCCCTATGTAATTTCTCCTCCTGTTCTTGTTCTTTTCACTACTAATAGTCTCCTTTGTTAGATCATAACCTGTATTCTCACAAGTCACCAGATCCTTGCTTCCACTGTCAAAGTTTTTTCTTTCTCTTCAACTATAACTAGAAAAATGTTCTTTTCCATAGGTTACACTGCTACAGTGTTTTCAGCTCGACAACAGCCAACAATGCATGCAACACAACACCACCCCTCCTCCCCATCCAAATGGGATGTGAGGCTCTCGTTTGGGCATAGGAGACCACAGAGGGGTGTTGGGAGACCTGAAGACTGCCAGGTACATCCCCTATTTCCATCTCCACCCACCACAACTCACACCCCACCCCCAGATCATCCACCAACCCAGCACCTGCCACCATTACATTATAACAATGGAGACAGTGGATGAAAATGACGATGACAAATGGAGGACAATGATGAGGACAACCACCAGGACAAGACCAACACTCTAATGGACTGATGCCATGGAAAATGACAGGAAGACAACAATGTGGAGGACCACACAGCCACTGCTCAGGCTACCACCACCACAACAGCAGCACCCCCAACCCCCACAGTGAACAACTGCTTGTGGGTGGAAATGGGGAGCAACGGGACAGGGGATGGGACAACTTCCAGACAGTAACCACCAGAAGAGGATGAACCACAAACGGTGGGGGAGAGTGAACAACCAGAAGTGAAGGTATGGGCACCACCACCACCACTGCGTCAGATGAAGGATGCTAACACATATGGGGAAAATGGGGACAAGAGACATGGAAGCGGCAGCTCACCCAACCACCACTGTGAGCAGCTGCTCATGGGGTGGCCTCCCTGTGAAAAGTGCAAGTTTTTTGTTTTGATCATTAATTACTTTTGTGGCCCCTACTTTTGGGCCCCTCGCTTCATGCGAGAGAGGTTAGTTAGCTCAATAAAAACCTTGAACACTTTCATCAAATACTAATATTTTAAACTGTGTACATACTGAAGTTATTAAACAGCATATAGATGGTTATACTGTTTAGGCTACCGTTTATGTATACTTGACCTTCATTGAGTAAGCATAAACTAAACGGTTGGAGCCTTAGCCAGTGCCATGTCTGAATCAACTTGTACTAGTACGAGAGTAATTTTTTTGCTAGTCTTCAACTTTCTCAATCATCATTACCTCTAGTACTTACTCTGTTGTACAACTGTATCAGGAAGGATTTTGAAATCAGATTTCGATTGCAAAGCATGGGGGAGAGTAATTCAGGAGTAAAGCCATATTCAAGGTACACAACTGTCCAATGTTGAAATGTTGAAGGCATCAGAGTCATTAAAGTAGCGAGGTTGTAAAAAAATGGCAGGCTCAGAGACCTGTCATGTGCGGTGAAAGTTGCTCCTGATAGGGAAGTGTAAGGGGTCCAGCCTTTCAGCTAGCCTTTTGTCGCTTGGCTATAGGATAAACATCAGTGAGCTACAGGAACTAAAGATAGGTCCAATCTCCATGTACGAGCATTCTACTCTGCTGAGTCCTCTGCTGAACCTCCTTCTGAGTGCCCATCCATTTCCATGTCCTGGTCTTCATCTTCATCTTCATCTTCATCTTCATCATCATCATCATCATCGTCATTGTCTTCAAGAGGGCCCATCTCTATGCTATAATCTGGGAACAAGTCAGCTTAATGATGGTTATACAAAATGCATGCAAACCAAATTCATCTGCAGGGAAACACTTCACAGGTTGTCTGATGGAGACCTTGAAGTTTGCATCTGTCCATGATAAGAACTGTTGGGAATGACTGCCATTGATGGTGTGCCATGCTCTCCAAAATAGTCAGTTGTTTTGGAAAACTTGCCAAATAGCTGCAACCACTTGCTTGGTGATATGCTCGACCCGGAAACCCAAACAAAACCTACCAAAATGGCCTTGGATGGTATAACACGAGTTAGAGGAAGGGTGCAAGGTGGTACTAAAAGTCACCGAAGTCAACCTGATGGATGCATAAGACTTCTGAGTGGGTATGAAGGGCTTTGAGAATGTTTGAAGGGGCATGAGATCTCTCGATGTAAGTTCGAGGGAGATCGATAAGGTTCGAGGGGTAGAGGAGACATTCGAGGTAATTGGGAACAATGTAGATGGTTTACGAAGGGTGTAGAAAGAATATGTGAGTGGGGTGGCGATGATAGTGATGAGGGTCAATAACGATATACGACAGATGAAGGGTTCGAGGGCTAATATGAAGTTTCGAGGAAGTTCGCAATGATTCGCAGAACTTTGGGCTAGACAAGAGGCTTGGACTCAAGAGCTGAACTATTAAATCAGACGATAGCGAAGTAAGACAATTTCTTTCCTGCTCCTCAAGTGAGTAACTATTACAAGTTAAATAAGTTCTGAAGAGGTACTACCAAAAAAGGGAAGGAGAACATGAGGCCTACATGAGGTGAAGTCTAGGATAAAAGATAAACCTCTATCACTGAGTAAAACAATAAAAGATAAGAACAAAATCTCCGGAGTCCTGATATGTGTGAAATGTACTCATCCTATGTCATTACAAACTGACTAAATGTCAGAAATTCACCTCATTGCATCCTAAGTCGTCTCGTGTGTGCTCAGTCGGTGGCCAAATAGCTTGGCCAACCTTGCTATGACTCGTCGGCATGTAGTAAGAGTGCCCAAGGCCATGATGATGGCGGCTGAGTGCATTCAAAGTGTTCCTAAATCGTTTGAGGGGGATTGAGGGGGATTGAGGTAGTGCAAGGCCACTCAAAGCCTGTTTGGGAGCATTTTGCGAGGCTCAAAGGCATTTGAGGGGTTCTGAGTGCTGTGGGAGATTGATGCGGAACTGCTGTGAGTGGTTACAGACCTTATAGCGTGAGGTGGACCTATCAACCTCCCCCTAAGTGAAATACTGACTGTCCCAGTCAGCCGATCTGAAACACATCATGTCACAAGGTCATGTTGAAAATGATAAACAAACATCGAACCACTTATTTCCTTCCTATCTCAATCGTTCTCCCTACCTCACATCTTTGGTATGTCTCTCTTAGCTCAACTGAACACCGAGGTCCTTGAGTATGCCAAGTCCATGCCCGAACGCAGTGTGGTGGAAGACATCGATTTCGAAGTGTGGGGTAAGGGTGTTTGCGAGAAGATGGTACATTTTTGTCATTTTCCTTTTGGTTCAATCTACTGAAATGTCTCATGCAGGCTGAATATGATGAGTTGGCAGACGATCTTGGCAAAGAATGCGAACCGGCCATCCAAAAGGTTGTTAACGAGGCATTCAAACTATTTAAGCCAATGGCATGTCAGGAATGGGTTTCATGGGGTGGAGACTTGTTGTTATTGGATCTGAAAGAGGAAATCAAGCTGGAGGAATGAGAGGTGATGGATAGGCATCGACAGGTGGTGGTGGAGCGGAAGGCAGAGAGAATGCAAGAGCACAGGGCCACTCTTGTGGAGTCACGACAAGCACTTCTTGAGAGTTTCCCTGCAAAGACACTTTTGAAGGAGGCATTGCGGGAGTGGAATGCAGAGGTGGAGGTGGAGGCGAAGGTGATCGAGGTAGTGGAACTCGCTGATGATGACGAGGGTGAAGTTGGACAAGGGGAGTTGGTAGAGCTGGGGAAGTGAAAGGTGGGAGATGTGGAAGATGGCGAGGTGGAGTTGGAGATAGAGGAGGTGAATGCGAAGTGCATGAAGTTTGCTGAGAGCGGACTGCTCAAGTTTGAGGGCCTGGTAAGTTGTCAAGTTCTGCCTTGTCCTTTCTGGTTTGCTAAAAACATATTAAACATAAAACAATTTTTCCAGTCTATACATTTTCCAAGGTTTTGAGAAAAATGTATGAACTGGAAAAATTGTTTTGTGTTTAATAGGTTTAATTACGTAAAAACCACTGAGGCATAATGACAAAACATTTTTGGTCCTATCTTGACATTGTGTACAAAAAGTCCTGAAATGCCAGGATAAGTTGTAAAGCTTTAACAAGCAGATTACATCTCAAAATTCCAAAAGACTGTTACATAACCATGGACTGGACCTTCAAACACTATGTCAGATCTTTGATGTATGCCTCACTCAGAATTTTCCCTGACATTTTGTTTGCCATCCAAACCCTCTCGCGTTTCTCCCCTAAGCCCAGAATTGCTTACTGGGAAGCTGTCAAACATGTTTTCTGCTACTTGAAGGGCACGGCAGATCTTTGGCTGTTGTATGGGCAGAAGAAAGTTGATCTGGTGGGATACACAGATGCAGATGGAAGTATGGCTGAGGACAGGCATGCTATATTTGGGTACACATTCATTATTCACAGGGGAGCCATTTCTTGGAGTGCTAAATGCCAGGAAATCGTCTTGTTATCAGTGACCAAAAGCAAATACATCCCTGCCACCCACGCTGCCAAGGAAGCTTTATGGCTTCAATCTCTCATCCAACAACTTTTCGACACCACTCTATCCCCCACGACTCTTTACTCAGATAATCAATCCGCTATCACACTTACGAAAGATCATCAATACCACGTGCGCACTAAACACATCGACATTCGATATCATTTTATTTGTTGGATCATCGAGCAAGGTTCTATTCAGCTCATTTAACACATCGACATTCGATATCATTTTATTTGTTGGATCATCGAGCAAGGTTCCTATTCAGCTCATTTATTGTCCCACCGATGATATGGTCACTGACATGCTCACCAAAGCTCTCCCCTCTGCCAAAGTCAAGTATTTTGCTACTGAACTCGGACTTGCGTTACCTTGAGGGGGAGTGTTGAATTGGCAAGGCTAACACAAGACCCGAAACCCCACACTCATGCTAGCAGCCACCATGCTATTTTTACACCATGTCTACATTCTTCGTGCCATTTCCTTCTATGACCCTATCATACTACAATATTGCATTGCTGTGCTTGTACTCCATGTCCTTTCACTTTTCCTATTCCTTACTGCTCTCAACAAGAGCTTACTCTTTTGTTCTGCTAATTGTGGTCTAGCTCTTTTCTACTTATGTATTTGTATAGTCTCCTCGACACATCTTCCCTCAGTTGTTTGACTTCTCACAAACACTGAGGTAAGATACCTATCTACTATGTCTACTTTATTTTACTCACCATGTATTGTAGTGTATTTATTCTTAGGTGATTTAATACAGTTGTTTGACTTCTTGAAAACACTGAGTGTATTTATTCTTAGTTTGTGCGGCCAGGTTCCTATCTTAACAGGGGTTCCCTATACAAAATCATGAGCGATAACAGATCAGCCTTCATCACAGCATTGGAGTACCTTTTGAAACAATATCATATTAACCACATTCAGATTAGTGGTTACAATTCTTGTGTGAACAGACTCGTTGAAAGAGCTCATTTCGACATTCAACAATCATTATTCAAAGCAGTTGATGGAGATCAGAGCAAATGGTCAGCTGGAGCACACTCTGTGTTTTGGGCAAAATGAGTTACAGTTCATAGATGTATGGGTTTCTCTCCTTACTTTGCAGTTACAGGTTCACACCCCCTCATCCTGCTCGACATTTCCAAAGCAACATACTTGCAACCCCCTCCCGATTCTATATTATTGACAACTGATCTCATCGCTCGAAGAGCAATAGCATTACAAAAAGATCATCTGACCTCAAAATTCTATAATCGAAAGTCTATACCACTTGACTCGAAGCCATGAAATGTTTCAAACTCATTCACAAATGAATGATGTGCAACTACAACTTTGAACTGGTCCTACTTCAAAACATGCAAATCAAGAAATCCCTAAATTGCAAGATGGGACCTCAATATTTAGGTCCCCTCATCATCATCATTGATCAAAACTATGGAGGAGCCTACATCATCTGTGAACTCGATGGATCAGTATTCCATCAACCAGTCGCCACCTTCCGACTTCTCCCTTATTTTGCTCGAAAGTCTATTTCCCTTCCACCAAACTTCCTCGATATCAACTCAGAACATCTCGAAAAACTTCAAAACACTTCGAATGTTGACGAAGATATTCCTGAAGGCCTTCCAGACTTCAAGGACAAATAATTATTCCTTTCTCTTTGTTCACAATCACTTACCTATGACTTCAACTTCTTTTAGTGTACAATACAAGTTGCGATATTGCATTATAGCATGGTCATGCAAACTCCAAAAGGGTTTTTCGGCCATGATGATCTACTGAGCCTTTCCCTTATTCTCTTTTTCTTCTTTCTTTCTTTCTTTCTTACTTTCTTGTCACTACTTTTTGAGACTCACAAGATTTAGATTGCAAAAATAAAATAAAATAAAAATACGATAAAGTTTTTTTTTTCCTACTCTTCCAACATAACCTCTAATAACTCTATTTCTCTTCCAAATATCTCCATCTCAATTTTTTTCTGCATCAGCTTCCCCACAATCAAGCCATGACACACTATTCATTCATCCTCAGCCCCTTCAACCTCTTCGACCACCTAAACCTCCTTCTTCCCCTTCCCTTTCGACAACCACTTCTTGTGCTTCGACTTTGGCATCGATGGCTTTGACAGTGATAGGTTGTCTCCTCGGCTCAAAGGCTGATTCACCATTTTGACCACATCCTAATCACATCTGATAACTCACACGAGGTCCCAGAAGCAGTGCGACCACTCCTCACCAAGTCTACCAAGTGCAATATCGTGTCGAACACGATCAAACATCGTCGAACATCATTGAGCATCGCGAGCATCATCGAACGTGATTGAACATTGTCGAACATCATCGAGCATCATATTGAATGCAATTGAACATCGTCGAACATCATTGAGCATTGTATCGAACACGATCAAACATCATCGAGCATTGTGAGCATCATCGAACATGGTCAAGCATTGTATCAAACATGATCAAACATGATCAAGCATCGTCAAGCATTATCAATCGATATTGAGAGACTGTGAGCAACATCGGGCACCACATTTGTTATCTATATGGTGGAATAACATGCACCAGGAAGTATTCCAACTCGTGCTCAAACTTGCTGATAGTAGGTCAGCCTTGTTCCAAGTCCCTATTGTGTGCAGAACCCACTGGACACATTATTGCAAGACTTAGCGCAGTGTATACACAAAGGACAGTCCCCTTTTAGTTCTATACCCTTTATTACTTTTTCATCATATGATATATATCTTTCTTGTTTGGATTCCAGTCTCCTTTTTGGCCTTGTGCCTTAACTCATATCTTTTGCCTCATGTTCTACACATGTTCTCTAGCCTTTTTAGGTACTTTCCTTATTTTATATAAAAAGATGTACTAGATACAAAGAAAAACAAGAAAGTTGTCATCTTCCTCCCAGATCATGGTGATTTGAGAGTACAGTTTAGTCTTATTCAGTCTGAAGTTTGGTGTTTTATGCTAAACTTCCTCAAAATTCCTCAAAATTCCTCGCATTATGCTATTTTCACTCTCGCTTCCCTCGATTAGCCTTTTTGTCACTTCTACTACTTGTCTAGTCCCCCGATCTGATCTTGTGTCTGAACATATCTGCGCACTCGAAATTCCTCGAAACCTCTTCGAAAAATATTGCGACATCTCGAAAAGCATCGCAAAGTCTCGAAACACATTCTTTTAGCCTCGAACTGCTTCAACAAGCAGTTGTTTTATGACTATTTGACAGTTGGTCTGACAGGTGACATCTAGAGGGCCTCGCATCCTTCCTCTGACTCATGTTATACCATCTGAAGCCTTTTGTGGGTTTTGTTTGGGTTTCTGGGTTGAGCATCATCAATGGCCCCACAACCATCTCCTCTGTCTTGACAGGCCCCACAACTTGAATTCGAAGTGCTAAAACAATCTGAACAAAAGGGTTAGAAAGGTTCAAGATGAGTCCAAATAAAACTCATACCTGGCTTTGGCTGCAAAACATCCTTCACAGCCCTGAATTTTCTAGCTTCGCCCTTTCGAAGCCCCTTCCTCAATACTCCTTCCCAATAGCACCCCTGCCTCACCTTGGTGCACTTGACCCACTTCGGGGCCTCTTCTTCAACCACACAGTGCAGCTGGGATTCCATCCAAGCACATCGATTGCACTATGAAATTATTAGCAGTATGAAAAACCTTTGAAGTCGAATGAGAAAACTTACTGGGCCCTCAAAATCAAGAAGTCCACCCTCTGGGAAACTCCTCCATTTGCCTTCAACCTCATCTTCCCTATCCTCACCTGCCTCAATCTCCACTATTTTTCATTTGGTCACCCGCACCATGAGCAGCTCCTCCTCCTCCTCCTCCTTGACCCCTGCCTCAGCCTTCTCGATCACTTTCGCTTTGGCTGACAGTTCTTCATTTCATCGCAGCAACTCCACCTTCAAAAGGCTCTTCATGCAAAAGTCACCTAGTACAGTTTTGTGAGCCTCAACAAGCATGGCCCTCTGGTTGCCCAGCCTGGCCTTCTTCACAGCTGCTGCTGCCTCATGAGCCAGTTGCTCCTCCTCCCGACATCATCTCATCTCTTCCTCAGCCTGTGCCTGTGCCTTCGCCTCAGCAGCTTCTCATTCTTTATGTTCAACTTCTTTGCACAACTCTGAAAATAACAACTCCCTGCCCCTCAAAAGCCAGTTGCAACACACCAATGGTTTGAAGATCTTGAACACTTCATCAATGACCTTTTGGATGGCTGGATTGTGCTCCTTGCCCAGATCGTCTGCAAGCTTGTTGTATCACCAGTGTTTGGCAGGGTGATGTATCATGACCTGCTAATTACCATGAAAGGGTGATACATTATCTGTGGTAGTTAGCAGGACAGCTGATATATCATCATCCTGCTAGGTGATCTCCCCACTCCTGCCCCACTACCACCCCGCCCCAAGCAAACTCAAACAGCATGCTATTTTTATTATTTTTATTTGATCTTCTTTCACGTCCTTTCATGTTCTTTCTGTCGTCATTGTCAGTGCCCTTGCATTATTTTTACTCATGCTTCTTTCCCTTCTTTTATGTTCTTGTCCAGTTCCTTGTGTTATTTTTACTCATGCTTCTTCCCCTTCTTTTAATGTTCTAGTCCCGAACCTGTACCACTATTTTTAACCACACTAGACATGACATTACTGGTACACAACATATTGTTTCTAACAACATTCAACAAAATTACCATCCACTGCAGTCCCTTTTCCTCCTAAGAGAAGCTCCGAAAGGCCTACCCACTTTGTCTCACACAGAGCTCGCATTTCATCATGGATAGCAGCCTAGTACAAATAATCAGCATGATCGGAATCAGATATCGGATGATGGGGGAATGGAATACGTACCTGACAATGTGCATATGCACGCTGTCCCTCATCTGCAGCCACTTGTTCAAAGATATCCCCTGGTAAGCATGAATTTTTGGGTGAATGGCTGTTATTGGTGGTAGGGAATGTGACAATTGCACGTTCATCCCAGGTCTTGCTTTGCCAGGTAAAGAATTCCTTCACCCAATGCATCTCTTCTTCCAGCAAGAGACACTCCTCCTGCCACCAATGAGCCCTTGCATGCGCTTTACACCATTTGACATGAAGAGCTGTAAGTAGGGAAGGTCATCTGCTTTGTGGTGATGAGTCAGGAATATATGAACGTACCTTCTCGTGGATGCTTATCCATACCCTCTTCCAAAATTGAACTATGAACCTTCCATATCCATGTCACTTGTTTCCTGCCCTCAGCATGGCTGCCATCCATCCATGATAGTCCAGCCACATCGCTGTCTGCCAGATCATGGAGCTGACTACTCCAGGTGACTTCCAGTAGTGGTGGCACAAGTTTTTCAATTGCAGCATGTGACTGGCAATATTGGGCCATGGCCACATTTACCCAAATAGAGACCAACTCAATGACCACGCAACTTCTGGTGAGCATTCAGTTTCCAGATACATGTCAATCCTTGTCACAGCAAAGATATGAATGGAGGAGTAGAAGCCCACAAAGTTCATCAAGATGGTGAAATGCCCATGCCTGTCGTAAGCAGAATTCACATGACATTAAATGATGTGGGCACCAGATGTCATCAATAACCTTGGATGGTAGGAGAAGCTTCATGTCAAATGAAGCAGGCTGCTCCTTGCTACTATCAGGATTAGCATGGGCACATATCGTTGCAACAGCTGGCATATATAGGTGTTGGATTTCTATCCAGGATTCAATCTTGCATTGCAGGGCGTTGCATCACTCAAGGACCTTTGCATGCTGGAGGTCTGTGGAATGAGGCCCTATGGCATTGGAGTCAGATTGTAGTTTACTCCTAGCGCCCAGATTAACCACATACTCAACAGATAAACATGGTGCTTACTGCTGTTCCTCTAGCTCCAGGCCCTGCCAGATCAGCATGCTTGAGGAAATGGATTCATGTAGGAGCTTGGAGGTTCCCTTCTCGCCAATCCTGGACCATCTTCGTCCACTCCTTGGTCATGCTGGCAGGAAGTGCCACATCAAACTCTTGAAATGCCTCTACCTGCTCTGCATGAGCCTCAAGAGCCTCCTTGACTTGACAAACAAATGTCTGTGCTGGTGAAAGAATGAGCGAGTGATTCATTGAGAAAGTATGTACAAACCTATTGACATGATCTTGTGCCAATTGTAGTCCCCAAAGTGGTCATTGAGAGTATCACGTCGAGATCCAGGGCCCATCTTCTTTGTGCTATTTGCGACAGCATTTGTAGCCTCCCAGCCATGTTCAGGTGCTTCACTATCAGTGCGGCCAACACAGGGTGTGTAATTGAAATTGTACTCAGTGTGACAGCCAACTTTATGGGCTGGCAGGTGGAACTTTGGGATAAGTGCAGTAAGGATATGGGAGTGGCCAGGACTGAGAGGATTTGGAGAATAGGAACTGCAGCGACTAGCGAGGTTCCGAGTCCATTGGCAGACAATATCATAGGATACTACTAATAGGATGGGAAGATAATGTGCAAGACTTACAAGAAAAAAATAGTCCATGTTGATGTACCTTGAATGGAGACATGTAAACAAAAGAGGATAAACACAGTAACAACTCACTGCTCCCCTTTCTGAAGGTCGCCTAGCAACGTGGGTTGTGCCATATCATGTCTACTACATCCAGCCAATCCTAGACCATTTGCTGACACTCCATGACCACTGCGCATTGTTGCAGATTTGAGGGCATTGTGATTGTTGCATGTGCTGGTATCATCCTCCAATTTATCTCCAAATTGAGTGAGATGGCTCTGAAACTTCTTCTCCTTGACAACATATGCGTAACCATGATTCAGGCCTGGGTCTTTTGCATTGTTAGACACATTCATTCACTTCAAGCAAAAGTTTGCATCAATTGCCAAGAATAGAGCATATAACCAACTGTTTTTGGATATCAATGGATATCCTCTACACAGCAACAAAGGAAGACATACACTTTCTCCTTCCCAGCCTTCTCCCAACCTTCAGGTAAGTTTATTCCCACATACGGGCAGGCAGGACATAAAACTGCACATTATCCCTCCTTGGTGCCAGAGATGCCCATTGGGTCATGCCTGTGCCCACTCCACTTGAGTAACCATACATGGTGCCACTGGTGCATCATTCACAAGAAGGAAACATATCAATCCTAAAAACTCGTCAGCATGTGCTGATCAGGTGGAGGAAAATCCTACCAGTGGGGATTGGGTTCCAGTATTGTTGGATTGGCATGCTAAGGCTCGATAGAACTCCCACCCAGATATTTTCGATGTAAAGTTGAGAAGTTGGAAGTGTTCGAGAACTTGGAATGTTGTGGCAGACTGGGGATCTGTGACTGTTGATGGCCAAAGTCAAGCCTGGAGTAGCTGAATGGGGTGTGAATTTGCTTGTTGGCAGGCACAATAGTCAAGGCAGACATTGTGAATGCTGTGCATGTTGATGATAATGAAAGTGTCATTGTAAGCCTTCGCAGGGTTAGGGCAAGTTTCACCGAGGGGGTGGCCCAACTGTACGTGAAGGCCCAGGTGTTTGAGCATTGTTTTAGAGAAATATGAGATGTCCCATCACTGGATCCATCAGCTGACAGACCACATCAAAATCAGACAATACTCACATCAATGCGGTGAAAGGGCATCGCCTGATGCAAGGTGATGATGCACGTACAGCAGTAGAGTTGTAGGTCATGACAGTCATGGCAATGGAAGATAGGTGAAGCATCCACTTCAGCACAGCGGCTACATGACTTTCTGGCATCACCACATCCTTTGAGGCATAAAACTTCCTCCAGGTACATGTCAATGTAGGGAACCCATGCAAGAAGTGGATTTTCCTATGGCAGGAGTCAGGAACAGCTGTATCAGTGAACTGAAAATAACATACAGAAGCCAAATTCCATTTCCTGCATTCGGAGGGCTGTTCAAGCATCTCAACACTGGAAAGTTGTTGCCCATCTTCAGCAAGGGTGTCATCAAGGGGTATACTGTTATCAAACCCACTAGTAGGCGATGTTTCATCAAAAATATCAGTCCTAAATACTAGCTCATCGACATTTTCTGAAGGATTGCAAGTAGCAGACCATTTCACTGGAGAGGTGGGTACAGATATGAAATCTTGGCGAATGGCCAGGTGATGTAGACTAGGTTGAAAATGGGTGTGTCATTCCAGAGTTTCATGGGTGGGCAGTGTATTCTCAACATGGGGATTGTAGTGATCAAGGACAATGCGGCGACATTTGCTCTTTGAGGCCATCACACCTAGTGGATGACAGTAAGCAATCAATAATCTTGAATGACAACCATGTGACTGGCATTGAGAACACGTGAGCATATACGTGTCGCATTGACATAGGGAAAGATCAACAACAGTCATTGAACAAAGAAAGAACTATTCCATTGCTGATACATTGTAAAAACTAATGGGAGTTACTTAAACAAAATTTGTTATCCTGGTATGGAGTTTTCTCATTCTTCTTTTTGGCATGCCCCCAGTACATACAATATATTCCTCATCACTGTCATGTGTATCCTTTCTCACTAAAAACCCCAGTGTTTGAGGCTGCGATGGCATGCAATTTGTGGGCACATTGTCTCTCTGGAGCCTTTCCAAACTTGCCAGATACTGATGGATGAGCTGTTTGTGGAACCTGTCTGCCAACTCATGGTCTTCTGCCAACTAAGATCCCCACTCAGTTTCAGGATTGCAGATATCAAGGAAATGCTTGACACACCAGCTGAAGCCGGTAATCTTCAAGCTTTGAGACCCATTGATCATTGACCCCCGCCACCACGCAAAAAAAATGGTCAAAGTCTTGCTCCAATTGCTGACATTCCAGGTTCAGTACAAATTGCAAGCGATGGAGCCAAACAGAGCTTTACCACCATCCGTCCCTCTGTGGCAAGGTATAATGCCTCTGAATCATGATGATCTTGAAGGCAAAATGGCCAGCGCTCAAACCAGATCTCTACTGCTTTAGTGATGAACTCGAGCTGCTCCCCACTCAACCTTGCTTGACGGAAATATGGGCCAAGTTCTTTGATAAACAACTGCTTTTCCTGGCTCTCCCAGAACCAGGCTGGAAGGATGTTGTTGCCAAATATCACCTCAATTGCCAGCGTCAATCAGCAACTGATCATTCCTGATCAGGATACAGGAACCAATACCTCTTGAACCAGCTGTCCCGCATTCAAATGGAGCTTGGAGACCAAGTCATAGATTGATCGTGAATATGGCCAGCCGACTGTGAGTTGAGTAGCCATTCTGAATTGTGGCTGGAGTGTATGGTTGAAAAGAAGTGTTTGGATTTGGCTCCGGTTACGCTGTTTTCCAGATAGCCAGGTCTGGAATAAAAGCAAGAAAATTCAACAAGAAATCCTTCCTGTACCAAAAATTTTGGAAACACAGAAATAAAAGGTCTAGAAATACTGTACTGGTTGCCTGTTATGTTATTTCAAAGGAAACCGGAAGTTTTGAGTAAAGGTCAGACAGTTGTCCAGAAGTAAGCAACATGATGTGTGAAGTTTCAACTGTTAACATGAGTACACCCATGGGTTGCCCAAGATTATACCACATGCCTGAGGCCCATTTAGCAGCAAACCAGACCAAAAGTGAATGGTCATATGATAAGTAAGTTTTCCTTGTCTTATATCACTTTTTCCAAGATTCAGTGCAGTCTAGGCACAAGTCTGCAATTGCAGCATGCCATCGTCAAAACTGTGGATCACATAAACCAGAGTATTAAGCCTTTTCTCATTCTGTGTAATCATCCTCAACATTTTTAATAGGTCAGACCAACACAAAAGTCATGAAAAATCTCATACAAAAGGCAAACATGCTGTCAAAGCCCAAGACAGCAGTAATTTACACTCCTCCACCTATTCTGATCAGAGTCCAGTGGATTCCAGTGGATTCCATTGGATTCCAGTGGATTCCATTGGATTCCAGTGGATTCCATTGGATTCCAGTGGATTCCATTGGATTCCAGTGGATTCCATTGGATTCCAGTGGATTCCATTGGATTCCAGTGGATTCCATTGGATTCCAGTGGATTCCATTGGATTCCAGTGGATTCCATTGGATTCCAGTGGATTCCATTGGATTCCAGTGGATTCCATTGGATTCCAGTGGATTCCATTGGATTCCAGTGGATTCCATTGGATTCCAGTGGATTCCATTGGATTCCAGTGGATTCCATTGGATTCCAGTGGATTCCATTGGATTCCAGTGGATTCCATTGGATTCCAGTGGATTCCATTGGATTCCAGTGGATTCCATTGGATTCCAGTGGATTCCATTGGATTCCAGTGGATTCCATTGGATTCCAGTGGATTCCATTGGATTCCAGTGGATTCCATTGGATTCCAGTGGATTCCATTGGATTCCAGTGGATTCCATTGGATTGATTCCAGTGGATTCCATTGGATTGATTCCAGTGGATTCCATTGGATTGATTCCAGTGGATTCCATTGGATTGATTCCAGTGGATTCCATTGGATTGATTCCAGTGGATTCCATTGGATTGATTCCAGTGGATTCCATTGGATTGATTCCAGTGGATTCCATTGGATTGATTCCAGTGGATTCCATTGGATTCCACTGGATTCTGGTTATTCCGACCAGATTCTGGTTACTCCAGATGCTCAACTTAGAGTATATACCCTAATGGATAGTCAAATTTCAAGTCTTAAGTTGTCAAAGTGCCTACAAAATATATTTGTGCAGAGTAAGAATTGAACTCAAGACATCTTGATTAGAGTGATCACATGACAAACCAAACATGTGTGCTTAACCAGTTGAGCCACAGGAGAATTATTAGTTAGTAATATAATGTTTATTCATGACACTCTAATTTTTTTCAAAGTAGTTAAGATCAAAAAATTTTAATTAAGGGAGTTTTATTTATATACATAAAAAGCTAACCCCTCATGCCAGATGCGAGGGGGGAGGTAAAAATGACAAAAAAAATCCCTCCCCCAGGCAAAACAGGGGAGGGGGGGCACAATACTAATAAATAATTAAAAGTACAAAAAATTAAAAGTACAAAAAAAATCCCTCCCCACACAAAGTGCAGGGGAGGGGGAGGGGATGCAACCCTGCTGTTGTCTGTCGTTCCACTCACGATCCACCCCACAAGCAGTTGCTCATGAGGCTGGAGGTGGGTGGCTTGTCATCATTGTCATTTCACCCACAATCCACCCCACGAGCAGTTGCTCATGAGGCTGGGGGTGGGTGGTGTGTCGATGGCCCTGTCATCATTGTCCGTCATCATTGGCAGCCATGCTTTGCATTCTGGGGGGTTCTGGTGCTGGTAGATGGTGGCATCATTGTTGTTGTTGCCTGCACACACTCATGATCCACCCTACGAGCAGGGGCTCACAGGCGTGGGGTGGGTGTGTTGGCTCGTTTGCAGGTGGTGGTGTTGTTACTAGTAGATTATAACCTAGAAAGCTAAAAAAAAGGTTAGTTAGTTTATAAAACAAAAAGCAAATGAAAAAAAACATACTTAGGCCCCAAATGATGCAATCTGCATCGTTTGGGCCCGCATTCTGTCCAGTCGGCTCGTTTGAAGGTGGTGGTGATGGTGGGAGTGGGCATGGGAATGGTGGTGGCAGGTGCGCATGCAGTGGCAGTGGTAGAGTGGAGAGGAGGAGGAGGCAGCCTTGAAGATGGTGGTGGTGGTTGTGAGCTGGCAGTCACGTGTCACATGTCATGCAATATGCATGTGTGCATATTCCATTAATGGCTGTAACTACGCACCTTGGTTGGGTAATAAAAGCATTAGATGGATGTAGATGAATAATGACCCAGTAGCTCAGTGGTTAAGCATGCTGTTATGTGTGCAGACCCAAGGTCAAGTTTTCAATTCTTGTTGCACGTCGAAATTTTATTTGGGAAAGCACATGCATTCCAGTTATTCCAGTTATGCTAGTGCCATGCATCTGGTTGATCCGACTATTCCAGGTAAAAATGAGTCCGGGTAGATTCTGGGGATTCTGGAGGTAAAATTGACCCCCCAGTCCGACTGGAATTATGAATTGTGAGAAAAATATATGTAAATGGAATTGACCAGAATTCCTGAAATTCCAATCGGAATGGGCATTCTGACTGGAATCTGACCGGAATAGGTGGAGGAGTATAATGTACTCTGAGACAAGTACAATACGAAATCTCAACTGCTTTGCTATTTGACTGAGATACCTGCTTGAATATAGTATCTATTCAGTACTTTACAGTCCCCCACCTGTCCTAGTGGACTCCAACCGGACTGACTGGAGTCCACTGGAGTCCGAGTGGAGTCCAATTGAACTACACTAAGTCATGTAGAGTTCAATTGCCCATTGGAGTCCAACTGGAGTCCAAGTGGAGTCTGAGTGGAGTCCAAGTGGAGTCTGAGTGGAGTCCAAGTGGAGCCCAATGGGAGTCCAAGTGGAGTCCAACTGGAGTCTGAGTGGAGTCCAACTGGAGTCCAAGTGGAATGCATTTCAACCAAATGATAAGTCAATTAGATATGAGCTCAAAGGACTTCGGAGTTGGTGAATTTCATAAAGTACCCACAAAATAAATCTGTGTACTGCAGGAATTGAACTCAAGACCTCACCATAAGGAATCACATGACAAACCAAACAAGTGTGCTCAACCACTTGAGCCACAGGAGATTTATTAGGGTTCAATATAAGGTTTACTTATGACTCAACTTTTCATATTCTTCGAGGAGGCATTTTTCAAACAATTAAGATCAAAAAATTTTAATTAGCCACATCCCTCGTGTAGGACACAAGGGAGTGGGTATAATATAATAATAAACAAAAAAAACCCCTCTCACATCTTGCGAGAGGGGGGGGATTATTACTATGTATGTAAAAAACTAAACCCCTCGCATTTGGCGTGAGGGGGGGATTCATAAGTACTACAATATATATACCCCTTGCATTCGGTGCGAGGGGGGAGCAGAGATAAATTAAAAATAATAAAGACCCCTCCCCACACAAAATGTGGGGGAGGGGGGGTTGGGGGATGCAGTCTGGGGTGGGTGTTGTTGCCCACCCCTCCTCGCATGCATCCGTCGCCATAGCAAGCCACACCCATCATCCACCCTACGAGCAGAGGCTCGTAGGTGTGGGGATGAGTGCCATGATTGTCGTAACCCTGGTGTACCTGCCATCCACCCGACGAGCAGGTGCTCATCGGCGTGGGGTGGGTGTGTTGTCAGTTTTGTGGGTCTCCTAGTTTGGAGGGGTTGGGGGGAATGGTCAGTGATGTGGCATGCAAGGGAGGGGGTAGGTGGGTATCCTGCTCTGCTGGTCTCCTGGTACCCCTCTGCTGTCTCCTATCCTTTATTGACACCCTCACATCCCATTTGGACAGGGAGGAGGGGGCTGGCATGGGTGTTGTTGGGTCTGGGTCGTTCTGGGTCCTGGTGCTGGTAGGCGGCATCGTCATCGTCGTCGTTGACTGCACACACTCACGATCCACCCTACAAGCAGGGGCTCATAGGCGTGGGGTGGGTGTGTTGACTCATTTGTGGGTGGTGGTGTCATTACTAGTAGATTATAACCTAGAAAACTCAAAAAACGAGTTAGTTAGTTGATAAAAACAAAAACCAAACAACAAGAACTTATGTAGGGCCCAAACGACGCGATCTGTGTTGTTTGGGCCTGTGTTGGCTCGTTTGTGGGTGGTGGTGTCGTTACTAGTAGATTATAACCTAGAAAACTAAAAAAACGAGTTAGTTAGTTTATAAAAACAAAAACCAAATGAAAAAAACTTATGTAGGGCCCAAACGATGTGATCTGCATCGTTTGGGCCCACATTGGCTCGTTTGTGAGTGGTGGCGTCGTTTCCAGTAGATTATAACCTAGAAAACTAAAAAAAAACAGGTTAGTTAGTTTATAAAAACAAAAAGCAAACAAAAAAAAAACTTATGTAGGGCCCAAACAACACGATCTGCGTCGTTTGGGCCTGCATTCCATCCATTCGGCTCGTTTTTGGGTGGTGGTGATGGCAGATTGGGCATGGGAGTGGTGGCAGTGGGTGTCCATGCAGTGGTGGTGGTGGTAGAGAGAGGAGGGAAGGAGGTGGCATCGATGGTGGTGGTGGTGGTGGTGGTGGTGGTGAGTGATGAGCTGGCACATTTGATGACGCAGCAATATGCTTTGTCATACACAGCTGCACCATGGTACCTAATGCAAGTAGATGATGCCTCACACAAGGTACTGTGGTGTAATGGTTATATTGTGCATCATAATTGATTACATAAGCAACCTACAGAGATCTGGGTTTGATTCCTTTTCTTACACACTTTTTCAGTGGAATCCGACTGGACTCCACTTGGAATCTGACTGGACTCCACTCAGACTCCAACTAGACTCCACTCGGAATCTGACTGGACTCCACTCGGACTCCAACTAGACTCCACTCGGACTCCAACTGGACTCCAACTGGACTCCATTGGACTCCACTGGACCAGTCCGAGTGGAATCTGGTGTTTGAGTGGATTCCACTCAGAGTCCAGTCGGACTGGACTGGGACTGGACTGGCAACTTTGCAGGCAGTTGGCTGGTGAACAGTCCTGGTGGACTCCAGTCAGACTCTGGTCAGTCTGGTCGGACTCCAGTTGGAGTCCAACAGGAAAGGTGGGGGAGTGTAAAGCCCTCTATCTATTGGATAAAGCGCTGCAAGCGTGTGGCCGAAAAACTTACTACATTTACCAGTGGGTCCACCCCGGCACTTGTTGACAGTGTCTACCAAAAATATGCAATTTCTCGTGACCAAGAGGTCATCAATGTGGTGGTTGCTCAAACAACACGCTTTGTTACGTTGATCTGTTGCTACCAAAATGAATTACTGCAGCTTACTGGGGTGGGGCCAGAGCTAGGGGTAGCGAACATGGTTGAAAAGGATGTTGGGGAGATCAATTCATGGATGGAGGAGCTCCTGTGCAGCACGATGGGAGGTTTTGAGGATGTCATCGCAACATACCACTCACAAGGTTTTATGTTCCAGCAGCAATAATTCAACACATTTTGCAGTCTCTGGTATACACATGCAATGGGGTGGTAGGTAGGAAGGTGCGACAACAAGAAATATATTCCAAGAAACTATATCCTTCCCTTACACAATCACAACGGTACCATGGCCAAGGGCTTGCTCAAACACCTCCCTAGCCTCAATCTCCGTCGAATACTTTTCATAACAGGCCCCAGACACGCCGCTGACAAGTGGAGATACAGCATGCCTGAAAACGTCAATTAGTGTATACAGAATATCATTGGTGATATATTGGCTCACCACCCTTGGTAAACTCCTACTTCACGGCCCTGCGTTACCACAAACCACTTTTGAGTGGCACGGCATTGTGGGGTTTGACTCCAACTTGGGCTGCCGCGCGCTAGGACAGCCCGAGTCGGCAAGGCACTCAAAAATGGACTGCAATGGGGGAGGATCTTGAACCACAGCAGGCTTGGTAGGTGCTGTACAGGGACACAGGCTGAGCATGTAATAACAGGACAGCATGGCTTGACATACCACAAGATTGGTCTTGAGTTGACTGAGGAGGGGAAGGGGCATCTGCAACCCCAGCAAGCTTAGCTGGCACTGAGGAGGGGCTGAGCATATGATGTCGAGGGCATGAACCCACATACCATCAGATGGGCCAGTGGAAGGCTGTGTATCGGAGTGCTCAGCTGAACAAAAAATGAGTCGGAATCCATCAGTAAAAATAAAATCACCTATGGCCTGGGGGATTGGCATCACCAACTACATTGATACCCAGCTGGGAGAGGATTGCAATAACCTGAGAGAGGGGGACATCAACACGGCGCTGAGTTTGGGACACTGAAGAGCGGTTGGTTGAGTTTGATTGCCATATACGCTGCGCCGCCATGGGATCAACTGTATAGTTACCGGAATTTGCCGTAACCCCAATTACAGAAACTACAGACAGGGTCATTGAAGAGAGGTTGGTTCGCTGTGCCACCATGGGATCAACTGTATAGTTACAGAATTTGCCGTAGCCCCAATTGCAGAAACACAGAACCAGAGTAATGGCTAGTAACAGCAGCAAAAGGCAAGTCAGTGATTATTCGACTTACTGGAAGAACACATGATAACCGACCGTTGTAGATGGTGCCAGCCCCTTGGGCAACTTCGGAGCAGCAGGAATTCTTGAAGGGACGCCATGCAGATTATCAGCTTCATCAGGCAAAAAAAACACTCGCAGCATTTTGGCCAGTCGTGTACCAGGACTTTTTCCTCCGATGGCCTATCACGGAAGTCACTGGTAATATGGAGGTGGAATCAGAGCGTGCTGGTGACAGAGGGGAGCAGGGTATCACCGAAAGCCTTCAAAAGGTAAGTTTACCTCATGTTCACCCATGGAAGAAATCTCATACACCGAGTTCTAGAAAATCAGGACGTGGTTCAATAATCACGGGAGTGAAAAAGGCCGCAAGGCAGGAAAAGGAGCAGCAATTGTTTTGGGGAAGCTTGACCCAACACGTGTACACCAGGCACATGAAATATATTCGCAGATGTTCTACAATGAACGTTTGAAATCTGAGGTCCTCGCAGAGGTTGAAAGAACAAAAGAGCGTCATGTTGTGGTAGCAGCCCGTGTTTCACGAAAAGCATTTGCAGCAGAGTCAAAGGATGTGCAAGCCATGGTGTTTGCAAAAGTAGACGAAGAAAAAAGAGCGAAAGAAAAATTGGCTGAGGCAGCAGAGGTGGATGAAGCAGCAATGCAAACCATGCTGACACCCGACGAGTATGCTGAGTAAGTGGTAGAATATGCAAGTGAAGCACCGCGAACTTAATTGATGACGCCAGTGGTATTGCACGATTGCCTGATTTGCTGGACAATTTTGCACTACAGGCCCACAAGTTCACAGGCTGGACATTCACAATCCTGTCAGGTGGTCCTGATCTGGTACAAAATGGTCACATCCGCACAATTGGCTATCATCACGGGAAGGACTCCATCAGAAATACATTTGGTGTTGCCTATCCAAAATTTCGTGAGGAGATATTGGTACCTTACTTGGCATTCCTTCACAATGTCTTCTGTAAGCCCAAAATTTCAAATGAGAAATGGTAATGTTGATGCAGCCCAAGAGGAACAAACAAAATGGGCAATCACCAAGCAGACTAGCACAGAACCAGAGGGACAGGCCAACCCATGTGATGATACTTGTGAGCCCAATGCAGCAGGCAACAATTCCGAGACTGGGGATGGCATGGACCAGGTTGATCTTCCCGATGACGCCCATGAAGGGAATCATGGGATGTCAAGCAGAGAGGATGCCCATGAAGGGAATCACAGGCCATCAAGCAGAGAGCACAATACAGATGTAACAGTGGACAGCACATGTTTATCGACGGGTGAATACGGGCTAGAGGATGAGATGGAGGGTGAAGGGAATCGCGGGCCGTCAAGCAGAGAGCACAACACGGATGGAACAGTGGAGAGCATGTGTTTATCGATGGGTGAATACGGGCTAGAGGATGAGATGGAGGGTGAAGGATATCATGGAACGTTGAGTGGAAACTATGGCAACGTTGGTGATCCAGCCAACACAGCGACAAATGTCGAGAATACAGCTCGACCAGAAGAGGGACCAATCCCAGAGGGCACGACCAACAGTCCTGAGCCATTTCCTGACAGTGTTATTGATCCGAGGCTGGTGGAGGAAGCAGTTGTGTCTTCGCATGCGGTGGCTGTGCCATGCACCGCACACCGCAAGAAAACAAGGAAACCGGTGGAAGATGCCACTGCGCAGCACCTGGGTGAACCAATTGAAGATGTCAGCAAATGGAAGCGACCAGCAAACAAAGAGGTTGTACCTTTGACACAAGGCTGAGAGTCTGCCCGGATGGTTGGAGGATTCACGTGACTACTTGTTGAGCGGTGATAGGGATCCAATATGGCAGGCATGCGTAGAGATTTGGTTGCAGCTTGAGAAAGACATCGGCTACTATGACGTGTCATCAGTAAGTTGCCTTCTGATAAATGTGGAGAGAAGCTCACCCCACCAAAGGCTCGTTTATCCGAAGCAAAACTGTGCCCTGGTGAGCTCAGCCATTGGTTACAGACCCGTAAATTCAACACGATCCCTGACCTCAATGCGTTGCCCACATTTGCAAGCCAGTGGATCACATGGTGGAATGCCTTGCAGCTGAAATGGAGGCAGGCAATGCAAAGTGGAAGCCTACCACTTTCGATCGGGCCACATGAATCCCGCCCGCTTCCAAGCCTCCAAAAGGGAGGTCCAAACAGGATTGTCACTGTCTTGATTGGCTTGAAGTGGTGCAGGGCTGCTGAGAATCGAAATTGGACAGCGGCGGTGAAGGATGTGAGATCCTGTCTGGAGCGATGCTTAGCAGGTCAGAAAGGTCCAAGGGAGAAAAGCCGGAAGGGAGAGTAGCGCTCAGTAACGAGGGGAATGAGGAGAACCAGGATCACCCACATTCTCACAGTTGGTTGAAAGTAACGGCTAGGTAAACTTTGGATCAGATCATTACCTAGGGCAACCAACATATTCTCACCGTTGGCTGAAAGTAATGGCTAGATAAAGGATCAGATCATTACCTAGGATAACCAATCCATACGAAGGGTACCCAACATATGTTTTCCGAGGCCATCATACATATATATGTTATTCGCAAAATTTATAGGCGGATTGCCACGTCAGAATCTGCGATGGTGGAAGAAGCCGGGAAGCCAACAGTGAGGGAAGGGGAAGAAGCCTAGAAACAAAAGAAGGAAACAAACAAAGGAAGAACAAACAAGTGTGTGATGTGTGATGAGAACCTCATCTGGAAACAAACAAGCGAAGCAAACAAATGGTGGTCAAATTGAGCCAAAGAGCAGTGCGCCCCGCCCCCGAGGGCATGATATATCACTGTTGTGCTTGCTGGCCTCCACAGATAATGTATCACGTTGTGGTGCTAACAAGCTGGGCCTTATATATCAGAGTGACAGTATAGCCTGGTTGTATTCAGCTAGACCAAACGCTTCAGCGACTAGTGTTTAAAAGTCCGGTCCGGTCCGGTTTTTTTGACAACAACAGGGGCAACCATGGACCAGACCAGTTGCTTACATGCTCAACATCAAGGCAACTGAGGACTGCTGGACTGGTGTAAACCAGTCCATACTTAGACTGGTCCTGACCAGTTCACAACCGGTCAGGACCGACTATTTGTACACTAATATACATGTCTCGAAGTAATATATTTTGAAAACTAGTAGTAGTAATATAAGTAAACACTACAGACAAAACCATAAATGAATGGCTAGACCATGTGGCTAGTGCTTTCGGGGGTGTATCTATATCATATATGTAGTGTCTAATCCAAGTTTAACAAAAGGATACATTGAACCATTATTGAATTACAGTTCTACAGAGTTTTCAGAGGAATGAGGAGGAAGGGTTGCTTACCATAGATGAATGGTTGTACCATTTGACTAGTGCTTTAAGGAGCACATATATAATATATATTGTATTTAATCCAGGTTTACGAAAGGATTGGTTGAGCCGTTATTGAGTTACAGTGCTATGGAGTTTTCAGAGGAATGAGGAGGAAGGGTTGATTACCATAAATGAATGACTGTACCATTCAACTAGTGCTTTGCGGAGCATATATATATGCCATATATAGTGTCTAATCCAGCTTTATGAAAGGATGCATTCAGTCATTATTGAATTATAGTCCGACGGAGTTTTGAGAGGAATAAGGAGGAAGGGTTGCTTACCATAGATGAATGGTTGCATCGTTTAACTAGTGCTTTTGGGAGCATATATATATATAATATATGGTACTTAATCCAAGTTTACGAAAGGATCAGTTAAGCCGTTATTGAATTACAGTGCTACGGAGTTTTCAGAGGAATGAGGAGGAAGGGTGTTTACCACGAATGAACCACTGCACCATTGAACTAGTGCATTTGGGTGGATGTAGATATACTCTATACAGTGTGGAATCCTGGTTTATGGACATAGCTGTTAAGGTATTACAATCCTACAATAACTTATTTAGTCAGTGCCAGCATACAGATTACTTGTATCACATGTAATCAATTGATCACTTGCCTTAGCAACACATCAAATTATGATCAAAGACTGGTTGGAACCGGTCTTTACCCAGTCCATAATTATTTGAAAAACTATGCAACCGGCAACCGGACTTTCAAACACTATCAGCGACCCACACAGAAAAATGAGCCCAGAAACATACCATTTTGTCACAAAAGCCCTTCCCCACACTTCGAAGTCCAAATCTTCGGCAACATTGTGCTCGGGTATTGACTTGGTGTAGTTGAGGACGTCGTCATTAAGTTTGGTGAATAAAGACATAATGGAAGATAATATCGAGGGTGTAGGAGTGATGAAGAAGAACGAGAGGTATTTCAAATTTTGTTGACATTTTCAACATGATCACACATTTCACATGTGACTCTGATCGGATGACTGGGACAGTCAGGATTTCAGTAAGGGGGAGGGTGATAGGTCCACCTTGTGATCTAAGCTCTGGGAACATCTCCAAATGCATCAACACATCACCACACATGCTGCCATCCCCTACAAACCCCATGAGACTGCTCTGTAACTATTTCAAGCGACTTTGAGCGACTTTGAATGATTTTGAATGACTTTGAATGACTTTGCAACACTTTGAGCAGGTTCGAACGTCTTTACAGCACCTCAAATGTCTTTGGCTGCCATATACCTATCGCACTGCCCTTCAGACACATGCAGCACACCTTGTATGAGTTAGTGCATCACATATCGAGCACCACTGGACACGAGGAGACACAATGATGGGATTTTAGGACATGATTGTGGTGCTTTGATGTCTTGATAATATATTGGATCAATAGGACAGGTACCTGTGATAAATTGTGACTCTATACATTTCCCTTCTCATCATCTTTCATTTATTTTATGATTTGCAAAGTTCTTTATTGTTTTATATCTTGCCTCATGTATTCCTCATGTTTTATTTCCTTTTAAGTACCATCTCTTCCAAACATATATAGCCTTGTACTAGCTACTTGGAAGGACAGAATAGATCATCCTCTCACATCAATTGTCTGATTTAAGAGCAATTCTCTTGAGTCCAAGCCTCTCATCTTAGTCCCAAAGTTCAGTGTTTTATGCTGAACTTCTTTGAACTTCTCATACTAGCTTCTCAAAACTATCATCTATCATCTATCCCCTCCCAAAGCCTTTGTACATCCTTATAGTCTATCCTCAGGCTTTGTCAAAATTGTCCTTGTCCTTTATAAGCCCCTCAAACTTCTGTGAACATCTTTGAACCTCTTTGAACTTTCCTCAAACATTATCACAGTACTTCATACACTCTCGAACCTCATCGAACATCATTGGACCCTCTCTAAAGTCATTTCCCTAACCTTGGGTAACAGCTAGTGTTTGAAAGTCCAGTGCATAGGACCGAAAAAAGACCGTAGACCCAACTGAACCAGACTGATGGCAACTGGACTTTTGGTTGCGGTTGCCACACAATTGTCACACATGCGGTTGTGGTCCATCAACAAAAAATATATATTAATAGACCATGTATAAACCGGTTTACAACCGGTCAAAGACTGGACTTTGGTTGCAGCAGGCTCACAAAGTATAGAAATATATACTCAAGGACTACATACATACTACAGTTCTTCTAGACATAACACACATGTATGTGGTACAAAATAAAAAGAACTCAAATACCGTAACAAATAGAAAACAAACATAGCTTGGTGGCATGTAAGCATGTCGACATCTGCACTTCGTTTGCTAATGAGGATGGCTACCACTCAAGAGGTTCCATATTGTTGAAACCTTGCACTGCTCCTCGTTACATGTACCTTTTCTGGGTTATCGAGTATGTTTTTTATTTCAGTCTAATGCCGTCTGCTTTCACCTAACTCTGATATATAATAGATTTTTCTCTATCTGTTAGAACTTCTACTTGTTACCTGCCTCTTATGCAGGACATTAGATTAGTTTTATTGACTTAGTATACATGTTTTGTATTGAAAGACCGGTCTGGAACTGGCTTGCACTGGTTCTGAACTGGTTCTGAACCGGCCCTGTGAGAAACTGTGCATGACCGGTTGTTAGACCGAAACTGAACCGGTATAGACTGGTTCTTGTAAGTCCGGTCTGCGGTTGTAGCTTACTTGAGTTTACATAGACCGGTTGCAGGTCCACTTCACATGAAAAGTGTCAAAAAAACTGGACTGGACCGGACTTTCAAACACTAGTAACAGCAGTGATATTTAGTACCACCTTGCAACCTTCCTCTGACTAGCATTATACCATTTGAGGCCTTATTGTGGGTTTTGTGTGGGTTTCCTGGTCGAGCATCATCACTGTTGGCCACAGTACCTTCGACCTTTGACCAATTGTTTCAGCCATCATGTATGGCCCAAATGTACCATTGGAATTCTCCCTTGTTTGACTCAGCCTAAGTCACTGAACTAGCTGTGCAACAGGCATCTGCATCTGTGAGATATACACACCACACAGTGTGCATACCATTCCATGGCATTGAGGAAGATCAGATTGAGGATCTCATCCATGGTGGTGTTTGTCCTGATATCAGTCTCATTGATGATGCTATGACCACCCAGTGCATAATGGCCTACCTCAATTCTGGGGGAATCTCATTATCCTCAGACAGCATCCTCCTTCAAGCTTGGGAGAGTTCAAGTTGTATAGGGACAGACTTCTCGTTTCAACATGGCTTGGCCACACTTTCCCATCCTTATAGGAAGATCATTCTGTGCAAAAACTGTGTAGAGAAACTGCCTCAGGGTGATTGCCCTTACTTGTATTTAATGCCTCTGATGATGGACACCAACAACCTTATTTGTATCAAGTGTCATCCTGTCAAGGCCATGGAATTAGTGTATGAGCTAAACACAGGAAATCTGTTAAGAACTGATCCTAGGAGGTTTGTTGGAATCCGATCGGACACTGTGGGTGTTGTTTACGGAAGGGTGTTGGTTCGTTGTGGATTCTGCGGGAGGGGAAATGGAAAGGACTTGGCTTCAGCTTGTAAGAAGCTGCGCCCTTCACCTCATCTGGTGTCCTAATTTCAAGTTGGAGGTTTGGAGGTAGGAATGGGAAAGTGCAGGTAAACATGGGAAGGAGTACAGAGGGACTTAGGTTAAGTTCAGATGAGGTTAGAACTTCAGAGGGAGACTGGAAATCGAGTTGAATGGAGTTCAGACTCTTAGAGAACTGAGGTTGGAGTAGAAGGAGGTTTGGATTGGCAGATTAAAGTCGAGTCTATGTCGATATATGAACTGAGGAATACAAGGCAAAACTAACTAAGCTTAAATACTGTAGTCTGGAATAATGCAGAACAGGAACAAAGACTGTGGCAGTGTCTTGACTGCGTAGATAAATTATCTAGCAGGAGCTGCACAGGAATCTGTAGTTGAATTTGCAATAGAGATGGCAGCCTTGGGAAGGCAGCCTGGTGCACAGCAGTGTGGGCAGTGCCAGGTGGCTGGGAACGAAATCGGGAGGCATAGACAAAAATCAGGTTTGATGTGTGGGAAAGGGTCAGATGGATGCAGGTTCTGATCGAGCAAGGAATGGTTCTTGACAGTATTTCCCCCTTAGTGCCAAGCCTACGAGGCACATGAGGGTTTGAGTCTGAATGAGGAAGTTGGTTGAATTTCTGAAAGTGGCAATTGGTTGAAAAAATTTTCATGTCGTTTCCTACTCCCATCACATATCAGAAATGTCCACCCCAGCAGTCTCCGTGCAGATCAAAATGGCTGGGATGAAGGTCTAACATGAACAGAGGGAGCGGGCACTGAGGGAGCAGATGGAAAGGGAGATGAAGGAGCTAGAGGAAGTGGCAAGGGAGGAGGAATGCTGGGTGCAGGAGGAGCAAAAGGCAGCAGAGGAGGCTGCAAAGGTTGAAGATGCATGCCAGGCAGAGGTGCAGAAAAAGGAGGCAGCGGCCGCAAGACGAGTGCAGAAGAAGTGGGCAGCTGCAGATGTGGGTTTGGAAGATGAGGCCGAGGGGAGCAAGTCCCCAAAGAAAAAGAAAGTTGCCAAGTCAAAGGTGTGAGTGGGGTTGGAGGCTGGTGTGGGTGCAGGCCATGTTGCCCTGCAAAAGGTGCGTATTTGTTTCCCTTCTCAGTCTCCTTTTACTGATGAGTGGCCTAGATGCAAATATCAAAAGATTGCTTGGTGCAAAGGGACGCATGTGTGACAACTGCATGCGTGTCAAACATAAGTGCGAGGAGGTAGTGTGGGAGGGGCAGGAAGCCCCTGCAGCAAAAATGGCGGGAACGATGGGGGCGACCAGGGAAAACCTGGAACTAATGCAACAAATGATGAAGTTAATAAGGAAGGGGTTCACTGAGGTGGCCAATGCGGTGCAGGAGTCAATGGGGGAGATCTGGGATGCTTTGGACCCAGAGTGGGTGGAGGAAGAAAGTGCTGGGGAGGAGAGCGACAAAGGTGACGAAGAGGTGGAGCGGGCAGTGCAAGAGTCCCAGCAGGAAAGACGTGGGATCTGCAAGTCTGGAGATGACTGGGAGGCCTTCCAGAGATATCTGGAGAAAAGGCAGGCAGATGATGAGGAGGAGAGTGAGAGTGGAGATGAGGAAGGTGGGGAGAAGGACAAGGGTGGAGAAGAGGGCAAAGTTGGAGGAGAGGGTGACAAAGATGGAGAGGGAGAAGCAGAGGTAGTGTAGGGATAAAAAAATCTTTTTTCAATAAAGTTTGTTTCTGAGTTCAGACTGAGTGAATAAGTAACGTGAATAGTCTTTAAGCAGGTAATGGTCCGGGTTTCTGTGGGTAGTGGGTGTGAAAATCCACAAGGAGTCCTTGGGCATGGTCAAGTTCCGTAACAGGTAGCCAGGAGGTCTCTTCATCGGTTCCCTGGTAACCTTCCCATTGGACGAGGTAGAGAATCTTGCAGTACTTTACACTCCCCCCCCCCCAGTCCAAGCAGACTCCGCTTGGACTCTGCTCGGACACTTGGACACTCGGACTGTCCAAGGACTTTACTTGGACTCTGCTCGGACTCTGCTCAGACACTTGGACTGTCCTAGGACTGTCCAAGTTGTCCAAGTTGTCTGAGTAAAGTCTGAGGACTGCACTCAGACTGCACTCAGACTTTGCTTGGACAACATCAATTGTGCATTTATTTACACCTTCTAAAGTACTGTCCAAGTAAAGTCCGAGTTCCAGTCTTAGAGAAAGTCTTATAAGTCTCACAAAATAATGTGTACACAGCAGGAATTGAACCAACAGCCTTCTGGACTAGCAATCACATGACAATGAAACATGCACACTCTACCACTTAAGCTAAGTAGTCATTTAAAGTTACATACATTATATCTATTTATTACTGAAATCTAATTTTTTATATATCATGAATAGATTATTAAATTGACCCCCTCACATCTGTGTGAGGGGTAATTAGTATGGGTAATTAATATGTATAATACTAAGCCCTCCCCTCGCAAGCTCGAGGGGAGGGGGCCATAACTATCAATAATAAAAATAAATTAAAAACACCCACCACAAGCAACTGTTGCTCATGGCGGCGTTCGTCTCTCCCCGGGTTGTCCCCTGGCTGTCTTGCTCTCCTGTCCCCATTCTTCTCCCCCCCAAATGACCCCATGAGCAGATGCTCGTAGGGGTGGGGTGGGTGTCATTGTGGGTGTCCCCACTCGTCATCATCTCCATTCCCTCTCGTCTCTGTTCCCTCTCATCTCTGTTCCCTCTCATCTCTGTTCCCTCTCATCTCCCTTCCCCCTCATCTCCATTCCCTCTCGTCTCTTCACCCTCACCTTCCACCCTGTGAGCAGGGGCTCACAGCAGTGGTGGTGGAGGTGTCATCATCATCGTTGTCGCCAGTATTAGTTCGTACCTATAAAAAGCTAGTTTGGATCGAAAAATGAAATGAGAAAAGAAAAGAAAACTTACCTAGGACCCAAGAGATGTTGATGTCTCTTGGGTCTCCCTAATCATCGTCATTCCACCCACCATCCACCCCATGAGCAGTTGCTCATGAGGCTGGAGGTGGGTGGTGTGTCCTGCATGGTGGGTGTCAGTAGCCGTTCTTGTTGTTTCAAAGTTGCACCCATTCCCACTCCACAAGCAGCTGCTTGTGGCAGTGGTTCTGAGTGCTCATCATCCTCATCATCAGCAGTACTAGATAATACCTAAAAAGGTTTGTTAGTAACAAAAACAAGAGAAAAAAACTTACCAACAGCCCAAGAGACGTCAAATGACATCTCTTGGGCCTTTTCTTCATTTGCTTTGCCTTTCTTTCACTGTTTCCTGCTCATCCCCTCGTCATTCCATCTCCCAGTCCCAGTTGTCTCCAATTGTCTCATTGCGTTGTCGTTCTGTTTGGCCAAGTCAGCATGGCCGTTGTCTTGCCATTGTCTTGCCGTTTTGCAGTTGTACCCATTCCCACCCTGCAAGCAGTTGCTTGCGGTGATGGTTCTGGGTCCTAGGGTGGTGGCTGTGTCAGCCGTTGTCATGGTTTTGATGCTGCAGCATCGTTATAACATAGATAAAACCTATTATTAAAGAAATTTCAGTTAGTTAAACAAAATAACAAAGATCATGTAAAAAAACACTTACAAGTAAGCCCAAACAACAATGCTGTTGTTTGGGCTCATTCCCATTGTTGTTTATTGGGGTAGGAGGTAAGGAGGAGGCAGCACCGTTGCCAGCATTGTTGATGACATGGGTGTGTTGATTTGTCATCACAGCTGGGGCGGTACATAGAGAGATATACTTACCTGTAATGATGCTTTAGTCTAGCTGTTATATCGCTGACTTAATTGTACTTTATCATGTGACTATGAGGGTTCAATCCCTGCAGTAGCTACAGATTTTTCAGTCAATTATATAAGCAACTCGGACAGTCCTAGGACTGTACGAGTGCTGGTCCACTCGGACTCAGCTCGGATGCTCAGACAGTCCTAGGACAGTCCGAGGTCTCAGCTCGAACTCAGCTTGGACTGGACATTTAGTTTGGCAGGACTTTCAGCCAAAGAAGTCTGAGCAAAGTCTGAGCAAAGTCCTCAGACAGTACTCAGACAGTACTCGGACAGTCCAAGTGTCTGAGCGGAGTCTGCTCGGATTGGGGGGGGGGGGAGTGTAAAGACCTCGAATCTTGCAGTGATGTCGGTTGTCAACTTTGGAGTCAAGGACTTCGGTGATCTCATATTCAAGCTCATTGTTGATGGTGATCAGAGGAGGTGGAGGTTGTACTCAATTTGGAATTGTGTTTGGGGAGTGTGTCTCTAGTTGAGAGACATGGAAAACAGGGTGAATGGCCTGCATGTGATCCGGGAGCTACAGGGTGACTGAGTGAGTGCCCGGGAGGGCGATGATTTCGAAGGGGCCATGGTGCTTATCAGAAAGTTTCTTGGAAGGATGGGTGGTGCAGATATTTTCCGCAGTGACATAGGCAGAGTCACCAATGTTGAAGTTGGGTGTGGGTGCCCAATGTTTGTCCACAGGACCTTGATAATGCTCTTGAGCAGCTGCAAGCTGTTTCCAAAGCTCCTGATGAAGGTTGTCTAAGTCGACAACAAACTTGCAGGTGCACTGTGAAGCTAAGTTGCATTCTGGAAAGACAGAAATGTTCAGGTGATAGCCTTTGTTGGAAAAGAAAGGGGATACACTTGTAGAGGCAGAAGGAGCATTGTTGTAGGCAAATTTGCCCAAGGGTAAGAGGTGAGACCAGTTGTCCTGCTGATAGTTGCAGAAGATCTGGAGGTACTGCTCCAAGGTCTGATTAAGTTGTTCTGTCTGACCATCACCTTGTGGGTGATAACTGGAAGTGAAGTGGATCCACATGTCGAGTGCTTTTCCGATGGAGCAGAAGAAATGGGAGACAAACTCGGATCCCCGGTCGCAAGTGACATGCGATGGAACACCATGCTTGGAGAAGATGTGGAGGACGAACAGGTTGGCTAGTTCTTGGGCTGTGATTTCATTGACAGTTGGGATGAAGATGCCTTGTTTGGTGAGATGGTCAACGATGACCAGGATAGCAGTGTGACCATCAGAGTCGGGTAGTTGCTCAATGAAATCCATGGAGATGGAGTTCCAAGGTCGTTCCGGAACCAGAAGTTGCTTTAGAAACCCATAGGGCTTGTGTTGAGGTGATCTGGATCATTTGCAAGTGGTACAGGATTTGCAGAATTCCTGCACAAAGGTGTGGAGGTTTGGCCAGACATATTCCTGGTGGACAAGCTGCTGGGTTTTGTTTTGTCCGAAGTGGCCAGAGAGGATGTGATCGTATTTGTACTGAAGGACCTTGAGGTGAAGATCCACGATGTCCGGAACATAAATCTGGTCAAAGTGGCAGAGGAGACCTGCCTTGTCTATGGTCCAGTTGGGGTCGATAGGTGTCGGAAGATGGGCAGATGAAAAGGGGTCAAGGGGTAGGGAGGTGTGGATGTTGTGGTGAAGTTTCTCAACATCCATGATCACTGCTTGTCGAAGGATGTGTGTGGCGAAATAGATGGCATGAAGGGAAGAGGTGAGCTGTTCCTATGTGAATACAAGTCGGAAGTTGGTTGGGTTTATGGAGGCGAAGTCACTATTTCCCCCTTTGCAGTAGACATCGCAACGTCTAGTGAGTGTGTCTGGCTTGGCCCCTAATTTTCCGGGGTGGAAGTGGATGATGAGATTGAACTGGGAAAGGTACTCAGACCAACAGGCCTGGTGGTGGGTGAGCAACTTGGTAGTGCTGAAGTACTCAAGATTTTTGTGGTCGGTGACCACATCAACTGGGTTTGTGGAACCCTCAAAATACTGCCGCCAGTGTTTGAAGGCTTCAAAAATGGCCAAGAGTTGCTTATCATGGGTGTCATAATTTAGTTCAGTGGGATTGAAGGAGTGGGAATGAAAATGATCAGATGGATCTCTCCATCCGCAGTGTAAACCAAAAGGATAGCCACTAAGGCATAGTCAGAAGCATCGGTTTTGAGTACCATCTGTGAATCAGGTACCCATTGCATTAAGATGGGGGCATGAGTGAATTCTTGTTTGAGCTTTTCAAAAGTGTCGCAGCACTGTCCAAGGGTGCAGATTTCTGCATCAAGCGGGTGAGTGGGATGACAATGTCTGAATAGCCATTAATGAAGCAGCGGTAAAGCCTAAGAAGGGTTGTATATCCTTAACTTTCCTAGGCTTGGGCCAGTCAAGCATGGTTTTGACTTTATCCTTGGACATCCGCAGTCCATCCGGTGAAAGGATGAAACCTAAATATTCGACGATGTCTTTGTGGAACTCACATTTCTGTGGAGAGGCATAAAGTCCATTTTTCTGGAGATGGTGGAGGACTTCTTTGATGTGAGTCCCATGCTGGGACTTGTCATTGGAATAGATTAGGATGTTGTTGAGGTATACAATGACACAAACATCCAGCATGTCGCTGAAGGTGTTGTTCATAAACCACTGGAAGGCTGTGGGTGCATTAGTGAGCCCAAAGGGAACCACCAACCACTCGAAGGATCCATAGCGGGTGCAGAAAGTAGTTTTCCACTCATCACCATCAGCAATGCAGACGAGGTGATAAGTGTGCCACAAGTCTATCTTGGTGAATAAGTGGGCTTTGCGGGGAGAGTCAAGGAGGTTGGAACTGAGAGGAAGTGGGTAGCAGTCTTTCTTCATAAGACAGTTAAGACCTTGGTAGTCGACACAAAGTTGGAGACTACTGTCCTTCTTCTTGACGAAGAGAATTGGAACACCATGCAGAGACTTGGATGGGGATGAAACTGAGCAGACATTTTTGTCAATAAAGACTTGTAAGGCTTCTAATTCAGAGGGGGAGAGAGAATACATTTGGCCCAGAGGTGGAGGAGTATTGTCTTCTGTCTCTATCTTGAGGTCGTAAGACCGATGCGGAGGAAGGGTATCCACTTTAGTCTTATTAAAGACATCAGCAAATTTGTGATACTTGGGTGGAATATCTGAGAGGTCGGATGAGTTAGCAGATTGGGCAGAGTGGGTGGATAACCCTTCTGGAGCAAAGGTCATCTGAAAAGCTACTGCCCCAGGAAGTTTGCTTGCATGCACATAAGTGGCAGCATTGATGAAGGAGATGTCAGGGGGTGTAAATTTAGGAGGAATGGGGGTTTCAGAAAGTGCAGAGGAGTCGAGGATTTCTACTGGAAGATTTGGGGACAAAGGTGATGTCAGGGGTGCTGGACCTCTATGATCTGCAGAGCAGAAAGCGAGCTGGCTTGAAGACCAGTCAATCAATGGATTGTATTGCTTCAACCAGTTATGACTGAGTATGGTGGAACAGGAAGAGTTGAGTGAGGTTACATAAAATGACAAATTGAATACTTCACCAGCAGGGAAGGTGACCAGAAGTTTGACGATCTGAGTTATGGTGGAGTTGCAAGATCCATCAAAGAGTCATAAACCAATCGGGTTAATGGACTCTGTGCTGAGTTGGTTATTCAACATGAAAGAGGAGTCAAGGAAGCAGTGGGAGGAGCCAGAGTCAATAAGGGTTTGGAAAGGGGCAGAAGAGTTGGGAAAGGTTAAAAGAATGGTTAGGGAGTCAGGGTCAGAAAGAGCGGACACATTGAGATGAATGTAGGCAGCCAAGTGGGTAAGGTCAATGCAACCCCCAGCCCCAATGGCTGAATCCTGAGGGTTGTGGACTATTTTTCCGAGTCCATAGTCTCGGGAATGACAGTGGATGCATGGACTTTTGCAGCTTTGGATTTTGGGCAGTTTCCTGCTACATGCCCTTCCTCACCACAGTAGAGACAAAGTTGTTCTCTCATGTCACTGTCGAGTCATGTGACATTCTTGTTCCTCCCCAGTAAGCTTGCTGTTCTTCCCCAACTTATTGGAGATGGACGACTTGGGCTTGTCCCAGGAAGTGTTCTTTGTCACAGAAGACTGCTGGTTGGAGGTGTTACCATGGGCAGAGTTTGAAGAGGCTTGGTTTGTCAGTGGGGAAGGGCTTTTGGAAGAGTCCTTCTGACTAGAGTTAGTGACATCACTGGAATTCTTTGTTTCGAAATGGGATTCGTCTTCTTGCATCCAGTAGATGTCGTTGTTGTCCTGCACTTTCAAGCGCAGTTCTGTGAGAGTATTGGGTTTACCACCCTGGAGAACTTCTATGCAAAGCCAGAGTGGAAGACCATGGAAATAGTGGTCACAAAGGGCTGCTTCATTCCAGTTGACCCTAGAAGCTAATTCCCAGAAGTCAATGTTATATTTTGTGATATGACCACCTTTCTTCATTGCTAAGTCAGACAGAGCTTTTTCTGCATCTCCAACTGGGTCATGTGGACTGAAATTGCTTTCCAGCTCAGCGAGGAAAGCTTCATAGTCCCACATCCAGTGTGCGGAATCTGTCAGGTCATTCAGACCAGGCTCAAACCAACTGAGAGCTGATCCCTTAAGATAAGAAAGGATGAATATGATCTTTTTCTCATCAGAGGAAAATACATGCAGATGGTTGTGGAAATGAAGATTGCAGGAGACTAAGAAGTCTCTAAGTTTCTTTGGATTGGCACCGTCGAAAGTGTTGGGGTCGCAAACTTTGATTTTCTTGGTCTTGGGTGTGTTATTCTGATGAAGGGTGTGGATACTCTCCAAGAGGTTGTAAAGGACATCTATGAACCTATCCCCTGGGTCAGGGTTTTCCCCCATGGGAGGTTGATCCTCAGGATCATTGGGATCGGGGTCACCCCCAGGGCCGTCAGGACCACTAGGGTCGTCGGGTCAACTGGGGGGTCTGTCCTCTAGACCAGGATCAGGATCTTCCAACCCAAAGGGAGGTCTTTACACTCCCCCCCATATTCCTATAGGAATCCAATGATTCCAATGATTCCAATGTCATTTTCACTAGCCAAATTGACATGAAATGGCACATTTAGTCCTAGTCCAGTCCTATGTAGTCTGATCAGAGTCTGATCGGACTATCAGAATTTCCTAGGAATTTCCAATCATAGAAATCACATAGGACTAGTCTAAAGTTATGCTAAGACATCAGACAACATAGGATTCCGATAGGAATGAAAGCAGCCTTGCTTAGTAATATAGTATGAAAAATTAAATGCACAGATGAGAATTGAACACTTGACTACAGAAGATTATGTAAGCATAAACTGACAACAATACCATTAGGCTAAACAGTCATTACAGGTAAGTGATCATACTACACTACATACCATTCCCATGGGTGTGATGACAAAGCACATAGCCGCATCATCACACCTGCCAGCTCATCAACTCCCACCACCACCACCAACAACAACAAGCACGCCACCTCCATCCCCCCCACCTCAACCACCTCAACCCAGCAACTCCCACCACTCCCACTTCACCCCCATCTCTAGACCAGCCCCCAAGACCGGAAACAACTGGTTTCAATGCTGAATGACACCCAAATGATGCAATTGTCATTTGGGCCATAGTAAGTTTTTTTCATTCATTTTTTACTTTTGTAAACTAACTAATTCATTTGTTCTGTTTCTAGGTTCTAATCTACATGAGTAATGATGGACTGATGCAAGCCAAACCCACACCCAACAATGCCCCTGGCAACCCCCCTCCTCCCCATCAAAATGGGATGTGAGGGTATCGATCATGGTCAGGAGCATGGGGAGCAACACCAGGAGACCCCAGAAGGGGAATACCCACCTGGTAAGCACCACCCAACCCCTCCCCTCGAGCTACATCACTGATGAACTGACAATGCACCCACCCCACGCCTATGAGCTGCTGCTCATAGGGTGGATTGTGAGTGCATGGACCCCCCACGACACCAATAACATCCAGCACCCCCCATCACCACCATGAGCAACTGCTCACAGGGTGTATATGGGGTGCGAGAACATGGGAATGGCATGGAGGAACAATGATGGCACCAAATGACATGCCTACAAGCAGCTGCCCGTAGGGTGGTTTGTGGGTGCAGATGATGAGGGGGATGAACAACAAGGGTGATGAAACCACAAGGGGAAAGGGAAATGATGACCAGAAGGGGAGATGATGGTGACACCCACCCCACGCACACCTACGAGCATCTGCTCATAGGGTGTTTAAGGGGAGGGGGAGGGAGGGGACGATGGACAAACACCACCACCAACATATGATGCACCACCCACCACCAGCCTCGCAAGCAACTGCTCATGGGGTGGACAGTGGGTGGAATGATGAGGGAGGGGAGACAAGGGAAGCGAGGGAAGCCACAGGGGAGGCGAGGTGAGGGAGGCAAGACACAACAGAGACAAGAGGGAGGGGAAACAATGGGACAGGGCTGATGAGACAGCCAATGCGATGCACCACCACTCCCTCCCCCGCATTTTGTGGGGGGTGGTTTTTTTTTTTTGTAGAATTTAAAATAGTATAATTAAATAGTATAATTAATTCTCCCCCTCACATTTGCATGGGGGTTTTTAAAAAAATCTATATTAGTTATCTACTCCCTCGTGTAGATGTGAGGGCTCAACAATTTTTTTTCAAGCTCTTGTGAGAGAGGTTAAAAATAAGTGAACTAATCCTAAGTGCTTTAAATGGACTTTATATTACATATTTATTAATGCTCCTGTGGCTCAACTGGTTGAGCACTTGTTTGGTAGTCATGTCACTTATATCCCAAGGTCTAGAGTTCAATTCCTGCTCTGCCCATTTATTTTGTAAGCACTTTCATCAAGTTAAGTCTTCTGAAATGGTGTGGTATTCCGACTACTACCTGTTGGAATTGCATTGGACTTTACTCGGAATTTACTAGGAATTTCTTGGAAATAAAAGTACATGGTCATCAAGATACATTCCGATCAGATTCCTATCAGACTCCTAGGACTAGTGTCAGACTAGTAGGACTCCTATTGGATTCTGATCGGACTCTTATTGGAAAACTCGGACTCCTAGGACTCCGATAGGAATATGGGGGGGAGTGCAAAGTCTACCCTGAAGGGTTCAGGCTGGTTGATGCCCCCTATGTACTCAAGGGAAGTTCTTGATTGAAAACCTTCTGGGTTGCCGGAAGGAAGGTTGCAGGGCATGGGTGGACATGAGATTGGCACTGATTGAGGGGGATCCTGAGTCAATTTGTCAGAAGATGTTTGAGGGTCTGGAAGACACTCCAAAAGTAGTGGTGGGTTGAGGGTCAGAAAGGGTGGATCGCTGGATTGCAGAGATCCCTGGAATAGTACCAGTGCATTGGGAATTTTTTGTTGTGCACTGGTGGGTCTCAGTAGGGGTCATAGAGAGGAAATGGATGAGTGAAGTGTGAGTTTGTATATACTGTTAAGAACTGATCCTAGGAGGTTCATTGGAATCCAATCAGACACTGCGGGTGCTGTTTACAGAAGGGTGTTGGGTCATTGTGGATTCTGTGGGAGGGGAAATGGAAAGGACTTGGCTTCAGCTTGTAAGAAGCTGCGCCCTTCATCTCATCTGGTGTCCTAATTTCAAGTTGGAGGTTTGGAGTTAGGAACGGGAAAGTGCAGGTAAACACAGGAAGGAGTACAGAGGAACTTAGGTTAAGTTCAGATGAGGTTAGAACTTCAGAGGGAGACTGTAGGCCAAGGTGAATGGAGTTCAGACTCTTAGAGGAGTAGAAGGAGGTTTGGATTGGCAGATTAAAGTTGAGTCTATGTCAATATACGAACTGAGGAATACAAGGCAAAACTAACTAAGCTTAAATACTGTAGTCCGGAATAATGTGGAACAGGAACGAAGACTGTGGCAGTGTCTCAACTGCATAGATAAATTATCTAGTGGGAGCCGCACAGGAATCCATAGTCAAATTTGCAATAGAGACAGCAGCCTTGGGAAGGCAGCCGTGGATGCTGTACAAGGCGGCCTGGTGCACAGCAGTGTGGGCAGTGCCAGGCAGCCAGAAACGAAATTGGGAGGTGTAGACAAAAATCAGGTTCGACATGCAGGAAAGGGTCAGATGGATGTGGGTTCCAATCGGGCGAGGAATGGTTCTTGACAAAATCTTACTCTCTGGCATTGCCAACACCTGAATTTCTGGTTCGGATGATTGCTATATCATCTTTAGAATGGTTTTTATAGTAGTCTAATCATACAGCGTGACAATCAGCCTGGACCATGACATCTCCTTTCCTGGTTTCTGAAACTGGCTGTCCCCATGTGAGCGATGCACATTCCCAGACTTGTAGAGTTTCAAGCCTGCGCTTGCCTAACTCCCTCAAGTCTGCGATCCATCTGTTTTTGTGGCCTTACTTGATTTCTCCAAATCAATCACACTCACATCTCCAAATTGATTTCAATCAACTTCTGTTGATGCATGCACTCATGTCTAATAAAGTAACGAGATCATTGCAAACTCCTATTCTTAGCAGTCCTGGTATTGCAGTATCTGACTCGAGCACTCCCAAAACTGCTGGTATCTTGGGCTCTAGTGGTACTGCTGGCACAACTGTTGTAGCAAATCCGGCCGAACAGCCTATTGCTCATGAAGTTTTGGCAACCTGTGATGGTCATGTCTCAGACTACCAGAATTGTCATATCTCAAAGGCTGCTGCTCTTGCTTACATCCATACATCCCTCACTAATGTGCTTCCTGAGGGAAGTGCAGCAGTGGAACATCCTTTTGCACAATATATCACTATCCTTGAGAATCACAACCAATTCATTGCTGCAGCAGGCAAACAGGGTACTACTATGGAGTCTGAGGATGAGGAGGAAGGTGAAGGAGAGAGGAATGTGCACCAGGCTCGTAAGAGAGCTCATCTTGACTCAAGGTTGAACAGCTCCAAGCCTGTATATCCCTGGAATATGGCAGATGGCAAACAAGTCACTTTATCCATCAACCTGGAGAGAACATGGACACTCCTTAAGCTTTACACAAGTGATCCCAAAGGTGCAAAGTCCAACTTACTCAATCAGCCAGACTGCCCAGAGTTTCCAGACAGCAAGTGGAAGAATATTCTTGTGGGCCATGCAGTCAACCTCGATAATGTTCTGTCTGGATACCACTCCACCTCCAACAACAACAATCACATTGAAGTCTTGGGTGACCTGGAGTTCAAGATCCCATCCATTACACTGAACAAGATTGTCAGCACTACTGGAGATTGGAGTATTGCATGGAACAAAACCATTCAAGCTGTCATCTTTGCTTTTCCTCACAGATCAAGAGAGCTTGCTGGGTACAGCGAAACTATCATTAATCTCTTTGGGGCAACACATGTCAACTTCCACCAGTGTGTTATCGCTTTCAATCATGCTGTCCAGTGTCAAGTGGGATCCTGTTGTGACATCGAGCTCATGGACCTGCACAAATTCCTTGACCTGCAAACGAGTCATATGGATAACATTGGGGCAGCCATTGTTCATACCAGTGGAATACAAACACCCAATACCTCACACAAGAAGAGTGAAGTGTGCAATCAATGGAACCAAAGTTTGTGCACTCTGGAGGACACTGTGTGTTGCTGGATGCACATATGCAACATCTGTAAGGAAAAGGGTCACAAGGCGCCTAGCTGTACCTCCAAGGCCTAGCTGTCACTCCTTCAGCAACCTTGCCTCACGATTCCATCATTTGGGCCCCAATTCACAGTTCCTATCTTTTCTATCTATACTACCCCCTTGAGGCTGAAAAAATGATGATTGAGCTTTCAGAGGGGCCTTGACAGCCTCTCTTGGAACCTTGGTCAATGGATCATCTTATTCATAAGTGTGCATGCCATTGCGCTTGGTCTCTCTATCAATGAATCATCAAATCTGACTTACACATCTGTGCTCAACTCTTACATCACTTTCTGCAGACTACATCATTATCCCATTGAACCTACCAAAAAAACTCTCAGTTTCTTTGCAGTCTATATGTCGACCTTCATCAAACCTGACTCAGTCAACTCTGGTGTTGCAAACCAGCTAGAACCATTTTCCCCTAATGTCAGAACTCACCGAAATAGTAACCTCATCAAACATACTATGGCAGGCTGTCATTGTCACTTTGGTTCTCCTGTCAAATGCAAACAACCACTCTCAGAATCTGACCTCAAGGTCATGATTGAGAAGCTGGGTGTGTCGTACTCACATGACGAGAAGCTGTTCCTGACAATCCTTCTCACTGGTTTCCATGGATTGATGCAACTTGGAGAACTCTGCTTTCCTGACAGAATTGCTTCCAGAAACTACAGGAAGATTTCACTGCACCACACAGTCATTGCTAATGGATTACACTACTCAGTCTTCCTCCCGGGACATAAAGGAGACCATTTCTTCAAAGAAAACACCATTATCATCCAGAGCACAAATGCTACAACAAATCCTTACCTACACTTCATCTTGTATCTTGCACCACATGATCACCTGCACCCTTTTCAACCTGAATTGTGGCTCCAGGAAGATGGGGAGGTCACTACACATGGATGGCTCATGAGGAAGCTCAGGAATTTTTTTCCAAAGGACATCAGCAGTCCATCCATGCATGCAGGGGGGGCCACATCTCTGGCTGAGGCTGGTGTGGCTCCTCCTCTCATTCAGGCTATCGGCCAGTGGGCATCAAACTCCTTCCAGATTTACATCCAAAAGAACCCTGTTCTTTTGCAGGCCCTTCTTTTTGGGCATCCAGCACATCAGCCTGCAGCTTTTTAGTCATTTTTTCTTCTTTTCTTGTTCTCCCCGCTTCTTCTGTGGACTATTGACTTGCTTCTGAGCACAGACTTTCTCATAGACTATGTATGTCTTGGACTATGGACTCCACCTATGGAGATGTTGTGTATTTCTTTGTGTTCCTGATCACTACATTCAACTTGTATTTTTTTTATATTTTTTTTTATTCACCTGATTAACTCTTTGCTTACAACTTCTATCCCTCCCATCCCTTTCCCACTCTTGATAGGTTATAGGGATCCACACTTGAAATACATGCCTGCAGACCCATCAGGATGGCTGGTGCTATGCACCGCCTCCTCACAGAGCCATGCATTTCCCTATTCTGCCTTTCACTTCTCATGGTCCATACTCATCAAGGGTAATTAGTCATCTTTAGAATGGTTTTCATAGTAGTCTAATCGTACAGCATGATGATTGGCCTGGACCATGACATCTCCTTTCCTGGTTTCTGAAACTGGCTGTCCCCATGTGAGCAATTCACATTTCCAGACTTGTAGAGTTTCAAGCCTGCACTTGCCTAGCTCCCTCAACTCTGTGATCCATCTGTTTTCGGGGCCCTGCCCACCCACATCCTGGGTATTGTTTCGAGTCCACCTACTTGGCATGAGCTGTAGAAAGTGATCCTAGTACAAATAAGATTGTCTCAGTCTCTGTACAAGTGACTATTTTCATGTATACTGTACCTAGTACAAATAAGATTGTCTAAAGGGTACAGTAAGTATAGGCATATAAGTAAGTGGTATAAAATGCACTCACCTCAGTCTCTGTACAAGTGACTGAGGTAGTAACTAAAGTATGTACTGTATATATATATGTATTGTGTATAACAAAGAGAATTAGAGATAAAGGGGGCTCAGTAATGAACCATAGACATGCACCAAAGGAAAAGGCTAAATATAGTGCACATATCAAAACAATACTCACAGTGTATTCTTAGCAAGGTGACTGCAGGCAGTGCATTCTCAACACTCCTCCTCACATGGAATCGCATTAATGAAAGCCAAGGTAGTTGTGGAGATGTACAAATTGTTTGGCATCCAATGCTTTGGTGAACATGTTGGCAACATTATCGCAGGTGTTCACATAGGCAATATTTAAGTCACTGAACTGGACACACTCACACAGGAAATGATATTTGATGTTGATGTGCTTGACGCAGGAGTGGAGTAGGGGGTCCTCCAATAGGGTTTTAGTGGCATTGTTATCGCAGGAGATAATTGTAGGCATATTTTGTTGGTAACCGACAGCATTAAGTAAAGTGCATAGCCAAATGCACACTTTTGCAGCTTCAAATGCTGCAATGTATTCTGCCTTGCATGTGGATGCTGCAACAACTTTCTGCTTACAAGCAGCCCAAGAGACTGCCCCAGACCTGAGGGAGCAAACGTAACCACCAACACTTCAACACATATCAAGACAGTTGGCCCAGTCTGAGTCAGTAAATGCATGTAAGGTGATGGGAAGGTGGCTGCCCAGGTGAAGTTTGAGATCCCTGGTGCCTTTAAGATAGCATACCAGTCTGATAGCAGCATCCCAGTGTTCAGACGAATATGAATCTAGGTACTGTGAGAGCTGTTGGACTGCATAAGAAATATCCAGATGGGTAGAAATTGCCAAGTAAAGTAAGCACCCAATGAGAGAGCGGTAAGGGAGTTTGAGAAGAGCATTTTTGGTATCCAGCGACATGGTTTTCTGATCAAGGCATCACAGTTTTGAGCCAGGCTCTAGGGGAGCAGAGACTGGGTGAGCATCCTTTTGACCAAATTGCTCCACAATTTTGTCAATAAGTGCAGTTTGTGAGAGCGCTATGGTATGCACGTCCCAGTCCCAGGTGACAGCAATACCTATAATAAAATGTGCTGTCCCCAATTCAGATATAGTCCATACCTCATGCATTTGATTTTTCAAATGCTCATTCTCATCTTTGGTGTCTGCAATGGCTAAATAATTGTCCATGTGGACAGCAGCAATTATTGTACCAGTATCAGTTTTGTAGTAATAGATACAGGATTTGCAAGAAAGACAAGTGAATCCCCAATTGAGCATTTGTGCATTGAGAGTTTGATTCCAAATACATCCACTCTGCTTCATACCATACAGGCCACACTGGAGCTGCCAAACCCAGTCCTCCTTGCCTGGCTCCTCAAATCCTGTAGGCTGCTGCATATATTGAATTTCGTTGTCTGGGAGTAACCCCTAGAGAAAAGCAGTTTTTATATCTATTTGTTGCGCATCCCATCTGAGAGAGGTGGCAATGTGTAGGAGAATCCGCTAAGATTCCATGCATGCAGTCGGTGAGGTGGTTTTAGTGTAATCCCTGCCATAAATCTGCTCATGACCCCTGAAAACAAGGCATACCTTCCACCTAATAGGGGTGCCCACTTCATCATGCTTGATATGGAAGACAGGTTTCCCATGTCTAATATGCTTCCCTGGTGGGACCTTGGACCAGGGTATCAACTTATAGACTCCCATCTCCTTCAATGAGTTCAATTCATTGCGGTACTCATGTTCCCAATGCGCTACATCAGCTGAGTTCTTGGCCTCATCCCAAGTTTTTGGCTCATCCTCAAATTGAAGTGATTCTGGATCAAAATCCACCATTTCTGAGATCAGGGCCTGAAGTTGATGTGCCTGATCGCCCAGATCAAGATTATGAAATGATTGATGAAGTTCTTCAATGACATCACAATCATGATTGGTGGATTGATTTGGAACATGGTCTGATCTGGCAGCAACAAGTGCAGCCCAACGTTCCCACCATGCCTCCTTGATCCAAGCAGTGCTTTCCAGAGAGTCATGCATGGCAGCAGCAGTTCTGGTAATTGCAGGGCCACCATTAGCATTCTTCTCAGTGGGTATAATCATGTGGGTTGGTCGATGTATTGACTGGGCTGGTGGTGGTAGTGGCAGGGGCCAGGGCCCGCAGGGCTGTGTTATGAGAATGTGCATCAGGGACAATGGAATCATGAACAGACTCATCATCAACATCATTTTGTAAAATGGGACCCAGGAAGGGGGGTTGGCTTCCAACGGAGTCAATATTTCCATCCTCCTGTAGCATGGTGGGTGGGGGCAGTACATGGCCATCATGGCTCTCAAGGAATCTGACATGAAATGATCTATGGAGCTTATAAGTAGCATGGTCATAACATCGGTATGACTTCGATTTCAGGTCATAACCTACCAAGATGCATTCAATTGACCGTTCATAGATCTTGGGATTATCCTTCTTGGGGATCAGTACAAACACCCTGCATCCAATTTCATGAAGGTAAGAGTAGTCAGGTTTTCTCTCATACCATAATTCCCAAGGTGTTAGGCCTGCAAGAGAACATGTTGTAGTCTTTGCATGTAAATGAGCAGCCATGAGGTAGAATTCGTCCATAGATAAGAGGGCAGTCCTGCATAAATTTGCATTGTGCATGCTTTAGCCATTAGTGTTCTATGCATTTGCTCGACACAGCCTATATGTGCAAAAGTGTAAGGAGCTGTGAAGCATTGATTGGCACCCCTAGTCTTCAACCAGCTCTCCATTTCAAGTGATTTAAGTTCACCATTATTGGTGATATAGGTTTTGACCTTGAGTCCAGTTTCATTCTCCTGAGCAAGCTCCCAAGCCCTGAGTTCAGAGAAAGCATTGTGTTTATTTTGTAAGGGTATAGACCATGGGAAGGAAGTGTAGTCATCTTCTATATCCATGATATAACAGTTAGTGTTTTAAGGTTGAGTTCAGTCTGGTTTTTCAACCCCCAAGAGGGCAACTGGTCTGAACCATTGCCCACATTTGATGGACCACAACCAAAAGACTGGTTTCGACCAGTCATACTACTAATTTCATAACTAAATTCTATTATATAGTAAATAAAACTAATTACATTTACACCCTGCGAGCAGTTGCTCGCAGCAGTGGGATGTTACTAAGAGAATGAAAATAAAAGTGAATTAGAAAGAAAAAAACACACCCCACTGTCTCACATTTGTAGCAAGGGTGGGGTGGCTGCTGTTGTTGTCTTGTCCCTGCCATTTGTCCTCCCCCTGGGGCATTGTCCCTGCCAGTTGTCATCCCCACCAGTTTTTGTCCCCACCAGTCATCACCGCTGTTTGTTGTTCCTGTATCTGTCGTTCCTGTGTTCATTGTTCCCATGTTCATTGTTCCCAACCCACTCATTGTTCCTGTGTTCATTGTCTCCTGCTGTTTGGCATCCTTGTTGGTTGGCATTGTCATTTGTCATCAGCACCTCCATCTCCCCCTATGAGCAGTGGCTCACAGGTGGGTGGTGGCACTGTGACATGGCAATCGCGTGTTGTTGTCCAGAAATGGAACCCCTTGCAACTCTGTGAGGAGGGGCTCACAGCAGCTGCATAGGGCATGGGGTACTGAGAGAGGTTGGGGTGTGGGTGGGAGATGTTGTTATCAAGTGGTAAGAACCTAAAAAGTAAAAAGAATGGTTAGTTAAGTAGTAGAAGTAAGAGATCAATCATAAAAATGTACCCTTACAGCCCAAATGACAATACTTGTCATTTGGGCACACTTTGCATGCAACACTGCATTGTCATTGGCACAGCTGCTGTTGGTGTTAGGGTCGAGCGATTGCATGGTGTCATTATCAAAGGTAAGAAACTAAAAAGAAAAGGTTTAGTTAGTAAAAAAGAAGAAATCAACAATAAAAACCATACCTGGGACCCAAACAACATGCTAGTCATTGTTTGGGCCCACTTTGTGGTCATCTAGTTGAGGTGGGGGGGCTTCTGAGCTAGGCAGTGCAGGTGTTGTTGGTGGTGAGAGCAAATGGTGGAGAGAAAGTGGCATTATGGGTTGTTGATGGTCATGGGAATTGTTTCGCAAGTGGTGCTACTTTCTGTTTTTCAGGGCACAAGCATGACCAAATGGTCTGTGCACAGCCATGGGGTATATAAGCACTCATTTCTTTGAATGCTTCTTCCCCCAGGCTTGTCCCATGTCCATTCCTTGACATAGTATCTAGTATAAATAGTAAATAGTATTAATATAGTACATATTAGTTGTATTTTTCTTGTAAAGTAGTTACTTTTATATGAGTATATAATACTGTGAAAAGACCGGTTGCAACCAATTGCAACTGGTCTTTGAATGGTTTTCAAAGATTTTAAAAATAAGGCAACTGGCAACTGGAATGACCCCAAATATGGGCAACTGCAACCAAAAAAAAGACCGGACCGCAGTTCAGTCCAGTTCAGTCCTATGGTCATTTTTGGTCCTATAGACTGGACCTTGAAACACTAATAATGGTTGCCTGCTCACGATACCACAGCACATCAGGAAAACCACTTTTTGACACAAGCTTTCCCAGGGTTAAAGGCTATTTCCCAGGACCCATCAAGTGCCCTGGAGTACTCTATGATGCCCTGTGATGTCCTGTGCCATATGATATTATACTGTAATTGCACCTCTGAGCATTTCAACAATGTCAATGTAATTTATCAATTTTATAACAATCTAAAAGTAGATTATATGACATTACATGATACACTAATGATACACTACTGTATTCTACTCTACCACTATGCAATGTCTAACCTATGCTGGCCTCTCATCTAATTGGGACCTTCAAACAATACCTGAATAGAGTCAGAATAAGCCTAAGATCAGATCAAACAGATGAGAACTTACTACAAGTACCTCATCTCATATCAAGCTCCTACTAACAAAGATGTGGTTGTTGCAAAAGAATGAGTAAATGCTGGCCTCTCATCTAAGTGGAACCTTCAAACGACACCTAAACAGAGTCAGAATAAGCCTAAGATCATAGCAAACAGATGAGAACTTACTAAGATCTCAAGTACTCATATCAAGCCCCTACTGACAAAGAGGTGCTTGTTGTAAAGAACAAGTAGGTGCTGGCCTCTTGTTTAATCAGGACCTTCAAACAAAATCTAAATAGAGTCAGAATAAGCCTAATATCATATAAAACAGACCAGGACTCACTTAAGATCTAGAGCAACCAAAAACATACTCATACAGAAGGCAGGTTAAGTGTGGGTCACAGGTGACAAAAGTGTGACCCATACCCAGAGATACCCATAGCTGTGACCTGCATGGGTTACCCCAACCTGTGCCAATGCCTAATTACCAGGCTCAAATTCAAGTTGTAAAGATAGGTCAATGCACCCAAGGTCTTTACACTCCCCCCCCCAATCCGAGCAGACCCCAATCCGAGCAGACTCCGATTGGACTCTCGGACAGTCCAAGAATTCTTGGCTGAAAGTCCTGCCAAACTAAATGTCTAGTCCGAGCTGAGTCCTCGGACTGTCCAAGTTGCTTATATAATTGACTGAAAAACCGGTAGCTACCACAGGGATTGAACCCTCATGGTCACATGATAAAGCACAATTAAATCAGCAATAGAACAGTTAGACTAAAGCATCATTGCAGGTAATTAGTTATATCTATCTATGTACCGCCCCGGCTGTGATGACAAATCAACACAGCCATGTCATCAACAACGCTGGCAACGGTGCTGCCTCCTCCTTACCTCCTACCCCAATAAACAACAATGGGAATGAGCCCACGACAGCATTGTCATTTGGGCTCACTTGTAAGTGTTTTTTTAGATGATCTTTGTTCTTTTGTTTAACTAACTGAAATTTCTTTAATCATAGGTTTTATCTATGTCATAATGATGCCGCAGCCTCAAAACCATGACAACGGCTGACACAGCCACCACCCTAGGACCCAGAACCACCGCTGCAAGCAACTGCTTGCGGGGTGGGAATGGGTACAACTGCAAAACGGCAAGACAACGGCAAGACAATGGCCATGCTGACTTGGCCAAACAGAACTACAACGCAACGAGACGACTGGAGACGACTGGGACTGGGAGATGGAATGACGAGGGGACAAGCGGGAAACAACGAAAGGAAGGCAAAGCAAATGAAGAAAAGGCCCAAGAGATGTCAAACGACGTCTCATGGGCCGTTGGTAAGTTTTTTTTTCTTGTTTTTGTTACTAACGAACTTTTTTAGGTATTATCTAGTACTGCTGACGACGAGGACGACGAGCACTCAGAACCACTGCCGCAAGCAGCTGCTTGCGGAGTGGGAATGGGTGCAACTTTGAAATGACAAGAACGGCTACTGATGCCCACCACGCAGGACACACCACCCGCCTCCAGCCTCACGAGCAACTGCTCGTGGGGTGGATGGTGGGTGGAATGATGACGATGGCAGGGAACGACGACAGCACCTGCCCCAGTCCTACGAGCCACTGCTCGTAGGGTGGACGACGGGTGGAACGACCACAATTAGGGGAGACCCAAGAGACGTCAACATCTCTTGGGTCCTAGGTAAGTTTTTTTTTCTTTTCTCATTTCATTGTTCGAGACTTTTTATAGGTACAAACTACTACTGGCGACGACGACGACGACGACGACGACACCTCCACCACCACTGCTGCGAGCCCCTGCTCGCAGGGTGGAAGGTGAGGGTGAAGAGACGAGAGGGAAGGGAGATGAGGGGGAAGGGAGATGAGAGGGAATGGAGACGAGAGGGAATGGAGACGAGAGGGAACAGAGACGAGAGGGAACAGAGACGACGACGAGTGGGGACACCCACGACAACACCCGCCCCATGCCTACGAGCATCTGCTCGTGGGGTGGTTCGGGGGGGAGAAGAATGGGACAGGAGAGCGAGACGGCCAGGGGATAACCCGGGGAGAGACGAACGCCGCCATGAGCAACAGTTGCTCGTGGTGGGTGTTTTTAATTTATTTTTATTATTGATAGTTATGGCCCCCTCCCCTCAAGCTTGCGAGGGGAGGGCTTATAAGGTATTATACATATTAATTACCCATATTAATTACCCCTCGCACAGATGCGAGGGGGTCAATTTAATAATCTATTCATGATATATAAAAAATTAGATTTCAGTAATAAATAGATATGATGTATGTAACTTGAGATGACTACTTAGCCTAAGTGATAGAGTGTTCATGTTTTGTTGTCATGTGATTGCTAGTCCAGAAGGCTGTTGGTTCAATTCCTGCTGTGCACACATTATTTTGTGAGCCTTATAAGACTTTCTCGAAGACTGGAACTTGGACTTACTTGGACAGTACTTTAGAAGGTGTAAATAACTGCACAATTGATGTTGTCTGAGCAAAGTCCAAGTGCAGTCCTCGGACTTTACTTGGACAACTTGGACAGTCCTAGGACAGTCCGAGTGTCTGAGCAGTGTCCGAGTGTCCGAGTGTCCGAGCAGAGTCCGAGCGGAGTCCACTCGGACTGGGGGAGGGGGGATTGTAAAGTACTGCTAGTGAGGTGAAAGGGAGGATGGCGGCATTGTCGAAGGTGGTTATTATTCTAAGTTGATTCACTTGTATAGAATAAGTCATGTGAGCGCCCCATGGGGCGCTCTACTCACAGTATTTTAATTCACTTAAACATTGTCCCCAACAATGATGACTATGGATGACACACCACCTGCACCCATCCCCTCGAGCAACTGCTGCGTGGGGCTGCAAGAGTGCCACATCATGCATAATCTCACGTTGACAACTGTCAACCACAGTAGTCACATGAACAACCTGTGGGAATGCTGCGCCCCATGGGGCGCATCAGTACTTTACACTCCCCCCCCCTAGTCCAAGCAGACTCCACTCGGACTCTGCTCAGACACCCGGACACTCAGACTCTGCTCAGACTCTGCTCGGACTGCACTTGGACTTTGCTCGGACAACATCAATTGTGCATTTATTTACACCTTCTAAAGTACTGTCCAAGTAAAGTCCGAGTTCCAGTCTTAGAGAAAGTCTTATAAGTCTCACAAAATAATGTGTGCACAGCAGGAATTGAACCAACAGCCTTCTGGACTAGCAATCACATGACAATGAAACATGAACTCTCTACCACTTAGGCTAAGTAGTCATCTCAAGTTACATACATCATATCTATTTATTACTGAAATCTAATTTATATATATCATGAATAGATTATTAAATTGACCCCTTCGCATCTGTGCAAGGGGTAATTAATATGGGTAATTAATATGTATAATACTAAGCCCTCCCCTCGCAAGCTCGAGGGGAGGGGGCTGTAACTATCAATAATAAAAATAAATTAAAAACACCCACCATGAGCAACTGTTGCTTGTGGCAGCATTCGTCTCTCCCCGGGTTATCCCCTGGCCATCTCACTCTCCTGTCCCCATTCTTCTCCCCCCCGAACCACCCCATGAGCAGATGCTCATAGGGGTGGGGCGGGTGTCATCATGGGTGTCCCCACTTGTCATTGTTGATGGTGCTCAACCTGGGAAAACCACCAGAACTGCCGATGAGGCAATCGATGATGTTTGCGACTAGTCAGAGGAGGGTTGCAAGACATTCTGAAAGTTTGTGGTCAAACCTCTGAGAAGATTACTAGTTAACACTAGTCATGAAGGTAGTGTTATGAGAGATGAAGGCATTTGTCATGGTCCGATTGAGTATTGATCGATATTGAGGGCAATTGACAAGATCGACGGTGAATGAGTTTTATCGTCGATGGTCGATATGTGAATTATGGGGACCTTTCGATAGGTCAATGGTATACAAAGGGTGCAGCAAACTGCTATGAAGGGTTGGAAGGGTTGCTAGAACTAATGATGAGAGGATCAAGGGAGGATCAAGGATGCGACGATTGCAGAGGTTTCTCATTGATTGAGAAAACCTGCAGATACTTAGATTGTTTTAGAAAGTTGATCGGATGCTTAGAACTATATACGAGACAATATGTGAAGATGATTTCTTGTTATTTTCAAGTAGATACTACAGAGTTTTATATGTTTTAAAGAAACTTCCTAAAATGGAATGAGAAACATGTGTAGAACATGAGGCAAAAGATATGAGTTAAGGCACAAGGCCATAAAGGAGACTGGAATCCAAACAAGAAAGATATATATATCATATGATAAAAGAGTAATAAAAGGAAAGAACTAAAAGAGACTGTCCTTTGTGTATAAACTGCACTAAGTCTCGCAATAATGCATCCAGTGGGTTCTGTGTGCAATAGGGACTTGGAACAAGGCTGACCTATGATCAGCAGGTTTGAGCACAAGTTGGAATACATCCTAGTGCATGGTCTTCCACCATTTAGATAATGAAGGCAGCGCCCGATGTCGCTCGTAGTTTCTCGATATCTATCGATGACACTTGACGATGGTCGACAATGGTCGATCGCAGTTGCGGTTTGTTTGAAGTTGGTCGGGGATGTTCGATGGTCATGTAGGGGAATCTTAGTGACTTTCGGGGTAGTCCTAAGGTTGTGCGATGTGGGCTTTTGATACAATCGATGTCGCTGGTAATGTTTCGATGCAGTTGATATGATATCGCGATCGATAGAGTGGGTCGCACTGCATCTGGGACGTCATAGGAGTTAGCCGATGTGATTAGAATGATGCTAAAGTGGTGAATCAGTCCTTGAGCCAAGGAGACAACCTATCACCAGTACTGTTGGTAGTGTGGTCTTCTGCAAGGGGACTTTATGCCTGTTATTTTTAAGCTGGGTGTTATATTGGATTGTCCATTTGATGACCTGGTGGCCCTATTAATCTGGCATATCATTCACACTGAGGATATTTGGAAAAGGGCATGCTCTACCTTTATAGGGCTTATAGAAAAAATGCCCCTCACTGATATTATCAACTGGGCAAAGAAAGAAGAACAGCCTCACTTATTTTATAATGGATTGGAGTTGGTTGTTTGGTACTGGATCACATACAAGAAAAACTCAAATAATTCCTAGTAAGGCTCTTTAATAGTGATATTAATACATATTGTAGTATAACTGGTATATATTTTATTTGCAGTGTAGATATATAAAAATAATTACTTGAATACATGCAACTTCCCATATGAAAAGATCAAGTTTCTACCAGAAACCTCCTATTCATGGTTTGACTTTGGGAAGTTTTGCTTCATCATCTTCATACATATTGCCTGATCCACATTGAATTATTTAACCGATATTCCTTTCTCAACATACCCATTCTTCTCAGAAAAATTGATTTGGGGCATCCTACATCCATTGACTCCATCTGCCTGCTCCAATTTAGAACAGAGTGTACCTCTGCCTTTACCACACACAGACCATGATTTCACCCAGGAGTGGTGTAATTTCTCATCCAAATGTTTTGGAAGTGCCCTTAATTCCTTATTATAAAGAATGATTTTGTATGTGAGTGCCTCACCTATGGAATGGGGAGCTTGCTTAGGTTTTGCTCAAATTCAAAGTCAGTTGGCAAGCACCATTGCACACACTGCATGCTGCCAGTCTCTCAGGGGCTTCAATTCCCATGGGGGTTACAAAAACCAAACAACTAAAAAACCAGTGTCACTTACCAATCATCTACATTTTGACTCTGTAGCATAACAAAGGGGAGCAAGCTCCCTAATTATCTATGACAGCAACTTAAAATGGGATGGTATTCCCACTGTTCTCTGAATGTCAACAGGGTGATGTAAATACCAAGTCAGGAGACTCAACAGCCATGAATCTTTATCCATGTTACATATCTCATGAACATAAGGCTAACTCATCTCAGAAATCCAAATGGGAAGAAGACAAATTAATCAAATGAGCAATACAAGACTGGACAGGCCCAGCATAGACTTACAGGAGAATTGGGTTCTGTGACAAAACACCCAAGAGACAACTAAGCAGGAAATACTCCAAAAACACACAAGACAATCCAAGAACAAGAAATCAAGGCATGGGGAGGGGGCAGCGGGACATTACTAAGACCAACCCTGATCCTCTTCCCCATGGGGAGGTGGACCTCAATACCCAATCAACTTAATGAATGGAGGTTCAACTGCAACCCATGCACATGAATCTCAAACTCAGATCCTTGTTTGTCAACAGAGCACCCACATAGTCATGCCCAAAGGCATTCACCACCATCACCCAACACCCTGTTGCCAGGGTGGGTTACAAGAAAAAAGAAATATTTTGCAAAAGTACAAACAACATAACTACATAAGGAGTATAGTGGGAGGGGGGGGATAGGAAAATAGAGAAAACAGGAAGTGGGAGGTGGATGAGAGTCAACATCAGTGAAATGAACCATAGAAATATAATTCAAAGGGCGCCGCCTCAAGAAAACACAGAACAGAGAGGAGAGTGGATGTAGGAAAGCAACTGGGGGGAAAAGGAGGAATGAAAGGAAGCATGTGGCATTTGTGGATATAAAGGCTGTTCAAACTCAGCTTGATGTGTGAATGAATGATGGGTGCTCATAGACTTTGATGGAACATTTCAGAATGTTTCGGGCACGTGTGAACGCATTGCCACATCTACTTTCATCTGTTCTTCCATCATTGACTTAAATTACTTTGCTCCAAGCTCTCGAAATGTCTACATCCATCATTGTGAGTGCCACTTTTCCTTTTTGGGTTATTTCTGACCTATATATGGTATTATAGGCTGTTCCCAGTAATTCTGCTGCTATAAATGCAGTTTCTGTAAGCATTACATGCTTTTTATGCCCTGTATTGTCTGACTACTGGTCTCTGATTAGGGCCCTGCTAACCTTACAGTAAGTTTCAAGTACTGTCATGGCCTAATTTACTGTTCTTTAACTGTTTACAGAACCTTACCTTGGCTGAGGCCATGCACCAGGCCCACACCCATAATCAGAGTATCAACAGGAAAGCTGGAGTTATTCCCAGAGATGAGGTAAATCCCCCCCCTTTCTTTTCTTGTTTTTATTTATCTCTTTTGACCTTTTTAAATTTATAGGATGAGCCTGCCAAAAGGGAAAAAATTGTCAGTGCTCCCAAGCATGGGAATAGGGCCTTTGTAAGCCTTCTTCATTTATTTTTGGCTTTAATCACTTCCTTTTGATGTTATTTACCTCTCTTTTTATATCTATAGATATTACTGCCTCCCACTCCATATAAAATGCATAAGGTCACTCTCCCAGGGGTGGATTCTCAGCTGGGGGCCTCTGCTGCTTGGCAACTTTGCCTGAGGGTTGATGTGAGTCTCTTTTTAACTTCAACTATTTTTTTTTCTATTTTTCTTTTTAGCTTGGGAAGTGTTACAGGGTGGATATGGAGCCACTGACCTCAGAAGATGAGGAGGTATGTATTTTCAGAATTATATCTCTTTTCTTCAATTTTTTTTGACCTGTTAGCAGGCTGCCACTAAGCATCCCCAGAAGGGGATGACCTTAGAAGATAACCAGGCATATATTTTCATGATTATGTTTCCTTTTCTATATTTTTTTTTGACCTTTCAGGAGGTGAAAAAGCCCACTACCAACCATTGCCAGAAGCAGAAGGTATTGTCCATTCTTCTCTTTTATGAACAGAAGTGATGTATTCAACATGATCTTCTAATCAAAGGTCAAATCACTGATCTGGAGACCTTTGAAGGTGTGCTATTTCACTTAAGTGGAAAACTCATATAGGTAAGCCACATCGTATTGAATGATATGACCTATCGAACGCATACATTGTATCGAATGATACGGGTTCGATGGATGCTGTCGAACTCACTATATAAAGTCACTATACTATATGAACCAATGACTACATTGTACACTGATTACTATACCTTACAATAGACATGGATTAGGAATGTAATACAGACATTAGTAATGTTTGAAAACCTAAGCCTCTAGCAAAGGGAAATCCGAAGTTAAAATTATACTACATAATACAGGCATTGGGGACACACCTAGCAAAGGGAAATCCGAAGAGAAAACTCTAAGGATCCCCTTGCTGATGCCCAGTATATGTGAAGACGACAAAAATCAAATATAACCTAAAAATAGAAAAAGGCGGAGATAGGCGGATCAAGGCCGCCGAATGACATCATACCAAGGGGTATGTGTCAGAAGGGGTACTCCGCCTCTAAATATAAAAGTGTCAACATGTACAAACATGATAGCAAGGGAAAATTAGTAATAAAATCCGGAAAAATCATAGAAAATGAAGAATAGAAGGAAATGAGGTGGGGAAAAATATAGGATGAACATAAAAAAATAGGAAAAACACACAGGGCACCCCCCTAGTCCCCTTACATTACCCCCTCTCTAAGATGCATCGCCCCGATGCATTAGAAATCACATATGACCAAAGTCCGTGACTTGAATGCAATGCGGTGCAGCAGTGTGCCATCAGTGGAATTCCTTGATTAACCAAGGGGCATTTACGTCGGACTCTTTGACCCATGAGTTCTCCTCATACCCATAACCCTTCCAATGTACCAAATACTGGAGTTTTCCTTGACGTAAACGGCTGTCCAAGATTGACTCGACTTCATATTGGGGTTCTCCCTCGATCACTGTAGGTGGTGGTGGTGGGTGTGAATGGCATCCCAGGAACGGATCTGGGGGAGCTGGAAGCAATTTGATGACATGGATGATGGGATGGAGTCTGGACATGGAGGCTGGGAGGCATAGACGATAGGCATGCGTTCCAATGCACTTGACAATGGGGAAAGGTCCCAAGAAGCGATGAGCGAGTTTCTTGGATGGACGTGTAGTGGAGATGTCACTGGAGTCAAGATAAACTCGATCACCAACCTTGTACTGAGGGGTTGGGGAGTGGCGTTGGTTGTAAAATCGCGCCATGTCATCCTTCACCTTTGCTAAGGCTGCCCTTGCCTCCTCCAAGCTATCCCTCATGCGTTCTGTGAACTCGTTCACTGTCTTGATGTGTGAGGGAGTTTGGCGAGGTTCAAATCCCATGCATGGATGTCGTCCAGTGTCTAAGAGGAAGGGGGTCTGTTGAGTGGAAGCATGGACATGGTTGTTGTATCCGAATTCAGCCAAAGGAAGGAGATCATCCCAATTGTCCTGGTGTTCATTGACAAAGAGGCGGATGTACTGCTCCAGTTCCTGGTTGACTCGCTCCATCTGGCCATCAGTTTGTGGGTGATAAGCGGTTGAAGCGAGGAGTTTGATCCCCAGGAGTCGGTACAGCTCACGAGTGAACTCTGCCATGAACTGAGGGCCACGATCTGAGAGGAAGGCACCAGGAAGTCCATGTAATTTTCACATGTGGTGGAGGTAGAGTTGAGCGGCACCTAGGGCACTGACAGTGGTATGAGTGGGAATGAAGTGAGTGCGTTTTCCCACTGAGTCAACTGTGCACATCACCGCATCAAACCCGTTTGACTCTGGCAATTCCACCACAAAGTCGACACTGATGACATCCCAATGACTCTCTGGAACAGGAAGAGGGTGTAGCTCACCAATAGGCTTGCGACAAGGAACCTTGGTGCGTAAGCAAAGGTCACAAGTGCAACAATACTGACCAATGAGCCATGACATTTGTGGCCACCAATAGTTCTGTGAGGTGAGCTCCAAGGTCTTCCAGCATCCGGGGTGGCCAGCAATCTGTGAGTCATGGTGTTGGGATATGATGCGCCGGTGAAGGTCTGGGTCATTGGGAACATAGATGCGATCCCTGAAATACAACAAGTCCTCCTTTTCAGCCCACTCTGCCACACGTAAGGAAAGGGTCGATCCCTTCCTCAGTTCTTTAACAGCTCGGGCGACAACATCCTCATGTAAACCACTACGGTTTGCGCAACAAATGTCACGTAGGATGTCCCGCTCCTTGCCCTGGGGTGCAATGCTTTCCAGTGCCCAAATGGTGAATAGGTCTGGCTGCAACAGCACAATGTTTTGGTTGTCACCGCTGGGATCCCCATGGTCTGCACATCGGGATAGGGCATCGGTCTTCCCCATGCTGTGACCCAGATGGTGGTGCAAGGAGAAGTCAAATCTAGATAGATACAGGGACCAACGAGCTTGACGACGGTTCAATTTCTTGGCTGTCATGAAGTACTCGAGGTTCTTGTGATCTGTCCAAATTTCTACCTTGTGTTGGGCACCCTCAAGGAAGTGTCACCACTCCTCAAGCGCATGCATTATCGCCAACATCTCCTTGTCATGGATCTCATAGTTTTGCTCTACAGCACTAAGGCTTTTGGAGTAGAACACAACAGGATGCCACTTCTGGTCCTCCGGAGACTGCTGAGACAACACGGCACCCGTCGCAAAGTCAGAACTGTCAGCTTCTACACAAAAAGGATGTGAATCATCAGCAAAGGTAAGGATTGGAGCAGAAGTGACCATCTCTTTAAGCTTTTCAAATGCCTCCTGTTGTGCATTATCCCACCTCCATGCCTCCTTTCCTGTCAAGTCAAACAGTGGTCGTGCATGATGTGAGAAATCCTTGATAAAACGCTGATAGAAATTGATGAAGCCCAGGGAAGACTGCACCTCCTTCTTGTTCGTGGGCGTCGGCCAAGCTGTGACCCCATTTACCTTGATAGGATCCATCTACACTTGACCCTCTGAGATAATCAGGCCGAGGTACTCGATCTTGGTCCTTTCAAACTTGCATTTGTCCTGACAAAGGTAGAGTTTGTACTGTCGAAGTCACTCTAGGATGAGGTGCGTGATGCGACGGTGCTCTTCAACCATGCGAGTGAAGATGAGGATGTCATCGAGATAGATGCAGACAATGCCTTCAAGGATGAGGTCATGGAAGATGTTGTTCATCATGGTCTGAAAGGTGGCAGGGCTATTAGTAAGGCCAAAGAACATGACAAGCGGTTCAAAAAGACCATGGTTGGTACAAAAGGCTGCCTTCCACTCATCTCCCTCCTTTATCCTCACATTATTATAGCCCCAATGGACATCGAGCTTGGTGAAGTATCGGGCTCCATGGAGCTGGTTTACGAGTTCGGAGATGAGGGGTAGTGGGTAGCAATTTTTGACCGTGATGTTGTTGAGCCTTCTGTAGTCTTGAACTGGTCGAAGTGAGCCATCCTTCTTCTTGACAAAGAAAAAGGGAGAGGCCATGGGTGACTTCGATGGTCGAATATGTCCAGAGGCCAGGTGCTCGTCGATGAACTGGTCAAGCTGCCATTGTTCTTCCGGAGAGAGAGGATAGACCTTGCAGGATGAAGGGGTTGCGCCAGGGGTGAGTTTGATTGCGTGATCCCATGGCTTGCGCGCAGGAAGAGAGTCGAATGACTCCTTGGAGAACACGTCTTCAAACTCATGGAGATGAGGGAGTAAGGAGTTAGTAGAGGATTTAGCAGCATTGTTTTTGTGGAAGGCCTCGGCGAGGCGTTGGGATATGTTCGATGTGGCACACACCTCATGCGATGAGCGAATCGCAGTGTAGAAGATCCGATCACCCTCCTCCACTTCCTCTGGGTCCTCATCATCATCATCCGAGTCTGGCATTAGATCAGGAACCCCTTCCAATTCCACTTCAGGTATAGGCAGGGGTCCAGCACGACACTTCTGAGTACGTCGTATTGCCGCCTTCTGTCCACAACGTTCTTGCCTGGCTTCTGTGAAACAGGTCTGACAGCAGGATGGACATCGGCTCATGGTAACCTCCCCGGTACACCAGTCGACCTCTGGGTTATGGTCTCGAAGCCATGGATATCCCAAAATCACCTTTTGCTTTCCTAATTGAGTGACAGCAAAAAGGGCACACTCACTATGATCTTTGTAATGGAGAACCAGGTCTGCAACCTCTCGGATGGCACCAGCTTCATTTGGGGATCCATCCACATTATATACAGGTATTGGACGTGAGAGTGAGCGAGTATTTAGGCAATGTTGTTGTACCAGATCGGAATCGATGAAGAGACCAGTCGCACCAGAGTCCAGGAGTGCAGAGACACCGAGTATCTGTCCAGTGTTGGTCGTCTGCAGTTCGATGGCTAGGTTTAAGGAATGTGCAGAGGGAGTGGATGCCACAATATACTTGCATGGTAGTTTACACTCCCATGATTTAATTTTGGGACATGGAGTAGAAGGAGAGATGGGGAGAGCAGGTACGTCTATAGCCAACTTTGAAGGGTCAGAGAGGGGAGCAGTCACAGAAATGGATTCATTCTCCGGGGATTCAACTGACAAGACTTCAAAGCAGTTATGGATAGGCAGTGAGGGCATACGATTCACTCACTGCAAATAGGAAAATCCTGCTCCTCTACAACTTCCAACTTAATCTCCTCTGCAACTTGATCCTTCGCTTCCTCAACATCTACAAGCGCCAACAAATCTTGCAGGAGTTCGTCTCATCCCTCGGGGGTGAGCATGTGGATATCCTGACGATGGGGACATGCTCCAGCCCTGTGTCCAGGTTCCCCACAATGGTAGCAGAGATCCAACTTATGTGCATGGCTGCAGGCTGCATCAACATCCATTGGTACTGGGACATTGATGGCTGGTGTGGGAGTTTGACGAACAGGAATGGGTTAGGGTGGGGGAGGCTTCGATTGAAGGTGTAGGGCATATGAGTGGTAGTTGGAGCATGGAATGCAGCATTAAATGCCGCATTTGTGAGTCGGTTCTCGTCACAGAGTGAAGCAGCTTCATACCAAGCAAGGATATCATTGTCCGCTGGGTGCCCTTCCAACATCTGTGCAATCTGGTCCTGAATTTCTCGGTTGAGCCCCCGTCGGAACTTCACCACCACTGGTAACCCACTCCCATATCCTGCCATGTCCACCAAATCCTTGAACTCATCAATATAGTCGTCCACGGATCGACATCCCTGGTGGTAAGCGGATGACTCAAGTCATGTCACTGCTTGGTGGCGTTCATTGAGGGGACAGAAGTGGCGTACGAACTCAGCTCGAAAGTTACCCCAAGTGGAGAAAGGTAGAGAACCGAGTTCTTTAGTTTGACGTAGGATACGGTCCACATAGAGATAGGCGCATTCAGATTTCATGTATGTGAAGGCCCAATAAATTTTTGCAGCCTCATCGACGAATTGATGCGACTGGAGACTAATGTATAACTCACAGGAATTAAGGAATGCATGTCCCTGTGCACGTGCACCATTAAATTCGGTGGGGGGGGACGGTTTGATCTGGGCACGTTCCTTAGTGGATGTGTTTGGCAAAACATTGTTGTTGGGTGCGCTTGGAGTCATAAAGGGGGAACTATTGGTCATAGGGTTAGCCTGGAGGGTCCTAACGAAGTTTTCAATCGTAGATTTAAGCGAGTCGATTTGCGCGCGCATTCCGTAAACGTCGCTTTCAAGCGCGTTGAAGCGTTCTGATGCATCCATGTCGCTAGGGAGCGCGTTTGGCGAAAATGGTGGCGTAATAAAGGTGAGATTATCTGGAACGATGTGTAGGGACTCTGTGGAGCTTTGGGAAACGTCGTCCAGTCTGTACCTGCCTATCTTGGGCAGCGCATTCACGATTTTCGGGCCTTAGGAGAGAGTTTTCTACTATAAGGGCAACCTAAGCCTCTAGCAAAGGGAAATCTGAAGTTAAAATTATACTACATAATACAGGCATTGGGGACACACCTAGCAAAGGGAAATCCGAAGAGAAAACTCTAAGGATCCCCTTGCTGATGCCCAGTATATGTGAAGACGACAAAAATCAAATATAACCTAAAAATAGAAAAAGGCGGAGATAGGCGGATCAAGGCCACCGAATGACATCATACCAAGGGGTATGTGTCGGAAGGGGTACTCCGCCTCTAAATATAAAAGTGTCAACATGTACAAACATGATAGCAAGGGAAAATTAGTAATAAAATCCGGAAAAATCATAGAAAATGAAGAATAGAAGGAAATGAGGTGGGGGAAAATATAGGACGAACATAAAAAATAGGAAAAACACACAGGGCACCCCCCTAGTCCCCTTACAATAATAATCAGAGAAACAGGAGCAGACAGAAAACAGGAGCAGACAGAGAAACAGGAGCAGACAGAGAAACAGGAGCAGCCTTAGTTTGACAGCATACATTGAAACAGATATACAATGTGTACAGTCAATAGTATGCATAGGTTAATATTGCCCATTCCCATGTCTGTGCCTGATGGCAATGCCCTGGCCATCCCCATGGCCATGTCTGTGTCCATGGCCATGGCTGTGTCTATGCCCATTGCAAGTCAAATGTGACTAATGTCTGTATTACGCTCCTAATACATGTCTATTGTAAGGTATAATAATCAGAGAAATGGGAGTGGACAAAGAAATGGGAGTGGCCAGGATAGGCCAGAGACATCACAGCAGCCTTAGTTCAACAGCATATATCGAAACTGATATACAAGGCTGTCCCCATGTCCATGTCCATGGCCATGGCCGTGTCTGTGTGCATTGCATTTCAAATGTTACTAATGTCTGTATTACACTCCTAATGCATGTTGATTGTAAGGTATAATAATCAGAGACATGGGATCAGCCAGAGACATGGGAGTGGCCTTAGTTTGATGGCATACATAGAAACAGATATACAAGGCCATCCCTGTGTCCATCCCCATGTCTGTGCGCATTGCATTTCAAATGTTACTAATGTCTGTATTAAACTCCTAATGCATGTTGATTGTAAGGTATAATAATCAGAGAAATGGGAGCAGACAGAGAAATGGGAGCAGACAGAGAAATGGGAGCAGACAGAGAAATGGGAGCAGCATGGACACAGGAGTGGCCAGAGACACAGGAGCGGCCTTAGTCCAATGGCATACATTGTAACAGCTATACAAGGCTGACCCTGTGTCCATCCCCATGTCCATGGCCATGTCTGTGTCCGTTCCCATGGCTGTGTCAGTGGCTGTGTCCATATCTGTGGCCATGTCTGTGCCCATTTCATTTCAAATGTTACTAATGTATGTATTACATTCCTAATGCATGTCTATAGTTCGATGGCATACATCCAAACAGATATACAAGGCTGTCCCCATGTCCATGGCTGCTCCCATGGCTGCTCCTGTGGCCATGTCAGTGGCTGTGTCAGTGGCTGTGTCTGTATCCGTGGCCAGGTCTGTGCCTGTTGCATTTCCAATGTTACTAATGTCTGTATTACATTCCTAATGCATGTCTATAGTTTGACAGCATACATCAAAACAGATATACAAGGCCGTCCCCATGTCTGTGGCCACTCCCATGCCCATGTCCATGCCCATTGCATTTCAAACATTACTAATGTCTGTATTACATTCCTAATCCATGTCTATTGTAAGGTATAGTAATCAGTGTACAATGTAGTTGTTGGTTAATATAGTATAGTGACTTTATATAGTGAGTTCAACAGCGTCCATTGAACCCATATCATTTGATACAATGTAACTTACCTATGTGGAAAACTTTATTCACAATTATGTCCACTAGCATGACCATAACCGAGAAGACTGCTTGGCAGATGAGAAGATCCAAATCCAGCCAGCAATGGGTGTGGTGCTTCCATTTGTGGTTCCCACTCAACCACAAGCTGTAAGCTATGCTTTTCTTTTATGTTTCAAACCTTAGTTACTTTCTTGTCATATAGGTCTTGAATTCTGAACAAAAGTTGATCCAGAAAGCCAAGCATGTAAGCCTTATTTCAATAGTGATATTTGATTTTTGTAAAACTGTATTTCCCTCTATCTCTAGTTACAGGAGTATGGACGTACCCTTAATGTGCCAGAAAAATTGATTGGAAACCAAGAATGTCTTGACGAGAGAGCTCAGAGGGAGTACTCAAGAAATTCATCAGGAAATTGTATGCTTGTCAACCAAAATAATCAGTATACCTTGTTCCTCTGACATAATTCTGACAATGCATGGTACAATGATTTCATTTGTTATTATATGAAAGATATTGATCAGTTGCATCTCTGTTGCACTTGTAGGTCATATATTTTAATTGTTCTTTATTTAATTCAGACTACATTTCATGCAGGTCACCAAAGATATATACACCAAAATCTTCTTGTGGTGAGGTTTGAACCCAAGAGATTCAAAATGGCCACCCTCTTTAACATTAGGATCATAGATGATGTTAGCATCGCATCGAATGTGATCGAACATCATTGAACATTGTATTGAATGCGATCAAACATTGTCCAGCATTGTATTGAACGTGATCGAACATCATTGAACATTGAAAATTGACATCGGACACTATATCGCTATCCCAATGGTCATTGCACACATGCCAGACATATCCCCTACCATTGTTGAGCAATATCGCACCAATATCGGGCCACAAACAAAGTCCGAAGAATCTTCGAAAATCTTCGAAAAACATCGAACCTCAAAAAACATCGTTGGACACAGTATTTCCGATTCGAACAATCTTTGGACACGTGCTGGACACATGGGACACTATATCGAGTATATCAAACACATTTCGACCGCATGTGCATGGATACAATCCGCTCAAAGCAGTTTCCAATCTTTTATTCAATTTATAACAAGGATAGTCCAGTTTTAGCTATTCTTTCTTATTATTTCTTCATCATGTGTTATATTCACCCTTTCTAGGCTCCCTTTATTGTTCTGATATACTTATATTGTCTTTTGCCTCGAGTTTTCCACATGTTTGCCTCATGTTCTCTAGCCTTTTTAGGTACTTTCTTTATTTTATATAAAAAGATGTACTAGATACAAAGAAAAACAAGAAAGTTGTCATCTTCCTCCCAGATCACAGTGATTTGAGAGTACAGTTTAGTCTTATTCAGTCCGAAGTTTGGTGTTTTACACTAAACTTCCTTGAAATTCCTTGAAATTCCTTGCATTATGTTATTTTTGCTCTTGCTTCCCTCGATTAGCCTTTTCTTCACTTCTACTACTCATCTAGTCCCCTGATCTTGCGTCCGAACATATCTGCGCACTCGAAATTCCTCGAAACTTCTTCAAAAAAATCTCATGCCATCTCGAAAATCATCACAACACCTCAAAAATCATTGCAACATCTCGCAAATCATTGCAACCCCTCAAACATCATTGCAAGTCCTCAAAACACATTCTTTTAGCCTCGAACCGCTTCAACAAGCAGTTGTTTTATGACTATTTGATGGTCAGTCTGGCAGGTGACATCTAGAGGGCCTCGCATCCTTTCTCTGACTCGTGTTATACCATCTGAAGCCATTTTTTGGGTTTTGTTTGGGTTTCTGGGTTGAGCATCATCACCATGAGAGAGGCTCAACAGTGATTAGTGAGGAGGTGTTAGGTAGAATAAAGTGCAGTCATAGTGGGGGCACCGAACTGGATGGTGGTGGTTAAAGATCAAGAAGCAGTTACTGTCACATGTGTTGTAAATACATGTGATGGAAAATCTGCTACATATATTACTTAACTCTAAACTATGTAGCCACTAAGTGTGCACTGCAAGTGATGGCTCTGAACCGGCACATGTGTTGTAAATACATGTGATGGACAATCTGCTACATATATTAGTTAGCTCTAAACTATGTAGCTGCTCACTGTGCACTGCACGTGATGGTTCTGAACCATCACATATGTTGTAAATACATGTGATGGAAGATCTGTTAGTTAACTCTAAATGTGCTAGAATCACACATTTTCTTAGTTAACTCTAAACATGCCAGTAGCGTATACTACCTAAAGAAGCAAATTATGAAGTTATGACAATTATGCATATGGTCCAGTGTGTTTAGTCACTGCTATGGTGGCAAATTCTTTTTGACACCCTCTGAACTACAGTTATAGTACTGTACCATTTCAAATTGTTTGGCCATCATATGTCACAGCCCCCTCAGATGTGGCCAAAATCACATTTCCCAAGTCACACCAAGTGTGGCCGAAACCATCTGTCAAGGTGTCTGTTCAAAATTGCTGATGGGCCATCAGTACATGAAATTTTGGCTGAAATTCTTGGCTTGTCCCAGGGCAGAGGCAAGGTGGCCAAACACCTATTTTTGTCCAATTGGTCACAGGTCACATACCTGGCTGAACAACTCAAAATGGTACAGTAATCCTCTATGTTACGCTAAGCTATGTAACATACTTGTCATAATTTCACAATCTGCTGCTTTAAATAGTAAAATTCACTATTGCTATCTGAGTAGAAAATATGCCATTCTACAGGCCTCATCACCAGGTCACAACAACCTTATGAGCTTATGCAAACCCACCCAATCTCAAAATCTTCAGATGGAGAGTCACCAAAATCATTTCCAGAATTGTCATATGCATCATGTTCTCAAGCTTTTTGGGAACACTTATTTCGCTTAGGATTGTGGAATATTACAGTGGTTGACACACAGAATCATGCACAGGTGTATAATTTTCTTGATTTGATTTTGATTTGGGTCAAAAAAAGTAAAACACATGGGAAAAAATACAATCTTGTAGCAAACACATTCTTTTCATGGATTGCCTTCCTAAAAGAAATTCTTTCAAAGTTTTAGTAAGGTTTTTGGAAAACCAGAGCAGTATTGGTGAGGTGGTGATGAGCACTGTAGCATGTTTAGAGTTAACTAACATATGTAGCAGATTTTCCATCACATGTATTTACAATACATGTGATGGTTCAGAACCATCACGTGCACAGTTGGTGGCCACATAGCATAGGCTGTTGTACTGGACTCCAGCCACCAGAATTCAATATACTTATGTTCCCAACCTTAGAAGGTCTGAGGGACCTGAGAGCAGTTGGAATTATGAATTTTGGATATGTAGAGATTGAGATACAACTTCTTGTTCTCATAATTTTATGATTCACTCTTTTGGAAATTACATCAGATAGTAAAATTCACCCAACTATTTTTTCAACTTACGAGTACTTTACACTCCCCCACCTATTCCGGTTGGATTCCAGTTCGTCTGGCTGGAATTTCCGGAATTTCTGGAATCCAGTGGAATTTTTTTTTGTATGTAGTTTTCCCTATGCAGCACAATTCTGGTTGGAATAAGGATCCAATTTACAGCCAGAATCCCCGGAATCTGACCAGACTCATCACAACCAGAATAACAGGAATAACTGGAATGCACGTGCTTTCCCAAATAAAAGTTTGACACACATCAGTAATTGAACTCTCGACCTTGGGTCTGCATACATAACAGCATGCTTAACCACTGAGCTACCAACCAATTATTCTTTGGTATACATTTAATACTTTTATTACCCAACCAAGGTATGTATTTAATCACAGCCATTAACAGAATAATTGATAAGTATGCATACACATGACACATGACACATGACTGCCAGCTCCACCACTGTCGCCAATGCTGCCTCCTCCTCCTCTCCACTCTACCACCACCACTGCATGCGCACCCACCACCACCATTCCCATGCCCAATGCCACCATCACCACCACCTTCAAATGAGCTGACTGGATGGAACATGGGCCCAAACAACACAGATCACGTCATTTGGGCCCTATGTAAGTTGTTTTTGCTTGATTTTTGTTTTAATAAACTAACTAACTCATTTTTTTAGTCTTCTAGGTTATAATCTACTAGTAACAATGCCATGACCTGCAAACGAGCCAACATGGGCCCAAACGATGCAGATCGCATTGTTTGGGCCCTACATAAGTTTTTTTTGTTTGGTTTTTGTTTTAATAAACTAACTAACTCATTTTTTTAATTTTCTAGGTTATAATCTACTAGTAATGATGCCACCACCCGCAAACGAGCCAACATGGGCCCAAATGATGCAGATCACATCGTTTGGGCCCTATGTGAGTTTTTTTCCTTTGCTTTTTGTTTTTATAAACTAACTAATTGTAATTTATTGCTTTTTAGGTTGTATACTACTGGGGACGACCTGCCACAACAAGAAATGTGAAACCCATGCCCACGCCCACCCGATCCCCTCCTCCCCATTCAAATGGGATGTGAGGCTGTTGACACAGGCTAGGAGGGTGCAGAGGGATGCCAGGAGACCCCACCCACCCCCAGCCTCATGAGCAACTGCTCGTGGGGTGGATCGTGGGTGGAACAACAACAACGACAAGCCACCCACTTTCAGCCTCACAAGCAACTGCTCATGGGGTGGAACGTGGGTGGAACGCCACCCAGGTGCAGCGATAGGAGATGACAATGCACCACCCACCCCCAGCCTCACACAACTGCTTGTGGGGTGGATCGTGGGTGGAAGGACAGACAACAGTGGGGTCATGTCCCCTCCCCCTCCCCCACACTTTGTGTGGAGAGGGATTTTTTTGTATATTTAATTATTTATTAGTATTGTGCCCCCCCTCCCCCATTTTGCATGGGGGAGGGATTTTTTTCTTCATGTTTTTACCTCCCCCCTCGCCTTCGGCGTGAGGGGTTAGCTTTTTATGTATATAAATAAAACTCCCTCTCACATCTTGTGAGAGGGAGGATTTTTTGTTTATGTATATAATTACAATTATCCCCACTCCCTCACATTCAATGTGAGGGATGTGGTTAATTAAAAAAATTAGATCTTAACTACTTTGAAAAAAATTAGAGTGTCATGAATAAACATTATATTACTATCTAATAATTCTCCTGTGGCTCAACTGGTTAAGCACACATGTTTGGTTTGTCATGTGATCACTCTAATCAAGATGGCTTGAGTTCAATCGTTACTCTGCACAAATATATTTTGTAGGCACTTTGACAACTTAAGACTTGAAATTTGACTATCCATTAGGCTATATACTCTAAGTTGAGGATCTGGAGTAACCAGAATCTGGTCGGAATAACCGGAATAACTGGACTCCGACCAGAATAACTGGACTCCAATCAGAATAACTGGACTCTGACTGGAATAACTGGACTCCAACTGGAATAATTGGACTCCAACTGGAATAACTGGACTCCAACCAGAATAACTGGACTCCAACCAGAATAGGTGGGGGAGGGTAAATTACAGCAACATTGTTAGTTTGTTACAGACTAACTGGAGCAAAAGGGTGATTTTTGAGGGCCTTATGCATTCAGAAACTCATATGTATACTACATTTTGGGTATTTTGTCTATATCTCAAGAACTAGTCCACCAAAATTCATGATTTTTGGATGAATATAATTGTATTCATGTCCTTTATTTATCTAAAATATCATTTGGAATTTATTTTGATGGTCAAAATTGGCCATTTGACCAACTGGTGTCCTATGATGCTTGCAGCAGTTCATCTATTTGTCTGACAAACTCCAAGACATAGTCTTGCTGCCTCTGTTATTTGTACATGAGCCTTGGTAAGTCAATCAATGTCAGAAACTGACCATGCTGATCCATGGCTGAACCAGCTCATTGGCCACCTGAGGTTCTTGCATATCCCATTCTGGAGCAAGACCTGGATTGTCATGGATACCAGCTGAACTCAATTCACCATGTTCTTCTGTAACTGGACACAAGGGAACCTTGATACACTTCATTTTTGGTCCATGTCTCATGTTGACCTCAACTTCCTTATGTGTGACAGTATCCACCGCACCATCATCATCCTCATGCAGGGTGGCATTGTTCTTTGATCTTCTCTTTCACTTGTAAGGAGCTCTTTTTTCAGGCTCATGTACTATTGACCACATGTTATCCTCATGTGATCCTCATGCCAATGACAAGTGAAGCCAATGGCAAGGACAATTCCTTCCTCCACATCAATCCCCTCCAATGCCACCTGAGCCATCAGAGAACCCAGGACACAGATGGTACCGGAAGGGGAGCCAATATACGGTCAAAGAGTGGAAGATCATCGAGCCTTATAAAGATGGATTCTGATCTCAGGAATCAAAAGCTGCCCAATTGCAAATACTCAAGACTGACATTCTCCCCACCATCTTTAATCACTGGGCATCAATTGAGATGACCCCAATAGATCCAGAGGAGAGTTGCATGTGTGCCAAGGTGGGCTATCATCCCATTCAATGTTGTATTATTGATCACATAACATACTGGCTTTCGAACAACTGGCAAATGACAAAAGGCTCCTCAAGGAAGTCAAACAACTTCAAAGTGAAGCGATCAGAAATGATCTGGAGCTTACACCAGGACTGAGTTTGGAAAGAGATTGGAGATATGTTAGGTGTTTAGGATGCATCCACAAGTATGCCTGGATGGTTCCAGAACTGACTGCCAGCCATCAAGAAGGTTTCGAAAGTATGACTGCAGAGGAAAAGGCAGTGCTTGAGGCCAAGCAGGAGAAAATGGAGGGGGAAGGTTATCCAGAGAAAACAAAGTGAATGTATGTTAACCCATTGCTGTTGCTGTTGCCACTGCTGATGATGTTATTGATGTTTTGCAGTTGAGCAGAGAAGAACCTGGTTAAGTGTGTGGAGGAGACTGCATGACAACAGTGGCTAGAAATGGGGGTGCTTTCTGTGACATTCATGGCCTACACTGCACCTGATGGTTTGATGGTTGTTGATGTGTGAGTGAAAATCTTCCACTGCTGTTGCCACAGCCATTGCTGATCCTGCTCCCAGTCACAGTCACAAAAATGTTTCATTGTTGATGGCCACCCCTGCATGATCATTCATAGACACATATAATAATGAGATCACAGAGCTCAAGCACCGCTTCATGGGCTATATCAAGGGCTTATGTGCATCAGATGTTGCTTCAAGGTCAACAGTGCATGGTGACTCAATGCAAATCTGACTTGAGATGACTAGCGATGGGTTCCCCATCCTACCCACACCATGGAAAGGCTCACTGTACAAGAAAAAAGAGCTGGAGGAATGGTAAGTTGTATGTTGGCCAGCATTACAGTATGATCACTTCCTTTTCAATGAGTTGTTACTTATCTGCATGCAGAACTAGCAAACAATGGTCATACTTGCCATGTCCCATTCACAGCAATTGCCGAGCACACATCGACATTCATCAACCCTGACTATCTCCCAGCCAGGTTCAAATGGACAGACCCACAAAACATGCAAAATAGTGTCATAGAAGACTTCTTCAACCACATTCTGAAGCGGCAAATGGCACAGGGCCCTGAGAGGGCATTCAGGTTCAAAAGAATCAAGCTACACAATGGTAGTGTCTCTCCTGTGCAATATCCTAATGATTTGAATAGCCCTACACCTTCTCAATGGATGCACAAACACACTGACTGATGTAATGCAGATGCTGCTGCCATGCCTGATGTAGACTCCCCCGCTGCCGTGCCCAGTGCAGACAACCCAGTGGCCAGTGCTGACTCACCCGCTCCCATGCCCATGCCCATGCCTGACCCCAAGGGCCAATCCCAAGGCTTAGCTGCATCTTTGCCCAACCCGCATTCACAATCAAGAGCCATAAAAGCTGCAAAAGGCAAATCTAAGCCAAAGAAACCTGGCCAAAGGTCAATGGCAGAACAGACACACAACTTGAACACAAGTGCAACTCTGTTGAACAATGTACAAGTGCCAGTGATCCTCCCAAACAGCAGCCCCACCATCCTGCTCATCTTCGTTGACCTCCATACCATACCTTTGTCTATAGCTTGGACCCTCTCCAAGATAGTGCAGCTCACCTGCACCATTGTACAACACAAGGGGTTGTGGGTGGAACCCCATGTACTCTTCCATCTCATCCATCCTCCTGCTCAAGCTGGCCATATTCTCCCATATGTTGGCCATTGCTCTGGGGAAGTTCTGATGGAGCCAATCACCCTGATTGTACAGATGATGCTCCAGTTCTTGTATACAGTTGTTGAAGTCATGGAGTTCCCCAGCAGTAGCAGGAGCAGAAGCAGGAGCAGGAGCAGGAGAGGGTGAGGGTGAGGGTGAGGGTGGGCATTCATGTGTGATGTCAACCATCTCAATATTGGAGGAATATGTTGCTGTGGTCAATGTTCAGTGGTTATCTGTATGGTGATACATAGTTCTTACCCTTTGATTTTCCTTTTTCTTCCCTCATGAACTTCCACGAGGATCCAGCCTTCTTCACCTTTCTTCTCACTGCACCCTTTCATTTCTCTGGCTTGTCCCCTCCATGACCATCTTTCATTTTTTCACACTTGACTTTGCCCTTCCCACATTCAAAACATGCACCCTTCCTGTTGACCTGTTCATGACATTGTTGCCCAAGCTGGAAGCATCATATGCAGGGAGTGGGCCTTACTGCCCTGCATGCCAGTTGTTGCCATTGTTCCCTTTGCTCCTTTCAGTCCAACAATCCATCTCCATTGCTTTCCATCCCCTCTGATTCCCCATCATTTTCTGAATCCTCACCAGAGCTCCCACTGCTGCTCTGAAGTTGCCTGGTCCTGCCACTCCCACTTGGTCTTGCTGGAGTGGTTGGGGTGGGTCCCATTCTGGCTCCAGCTCCCATCCACATTCCCATTCCCATTCCCATCCACATCCCCATTCCCATTCCTGTTCCTGTTCCTGCTCCCGTTCCCTCCTCGCTCATCCTGCTTCCCTTGTCCCGCTCTCATTCCTGTTCCCACACCCCCACCTGCCACTCCCACTCCTGATCTTGAAGGACCAGCAGCCACTCCACCTCCCACTCCCGATGCTAAAACCCCTGAGGTTCCCACAATCTCACCTTTCTCGTCAAATTTCTTCATTGTGTGCAGCTGACCTTCCATGAAAATCTCATCACCTGTTCTATCAGAACTTCCCCATGCTACCAAAAAACCCCACAAGAATGACTTGGCATCAAATGCCCCTTTCAAATCCTCCCCAAGATACTGTCTTTGCCATGAAAATAATGTGTTCTACAGTATATTAGTCCCACTGTCATCCTGATAGTATTTTACTTACAAGTGCCCATTTTTGTTCCCTCATGACAGCCTTGATTTTTCATGTTTGAAGGCCATTTTGAATGGCCTGCTCAATCTGGCTGATGTGTCTGAGGACTTGTTGAGCTGTAACGTTCATGTTGAGATGAGTCGGGGTGGGGATGGGAAAGGGGATGGGTGTGATGGGGTTTGAAAGTCAATGAAAGTTGGAACAATGAAAATCACCCATCATGTGTGTTCATCAAGGCCAAACAAATAACATCTGATCAATATCTGATCACTATATTAGATGCACATTATAACCTCTGTTACATTGATCCATCCACAATGAGCAACCAGCAGCAAATGCAAGGCAATGTGCTAGATGGCTACATCTCTATCCGAGCCAACGATGGGCACCACTATTTAGTGGCCCACTTTATGATTCCCACCACTCATCAGGTGATGAATGCCTATCGCCAGAAGTTGGGATGGAGGGGTAAGCTTTATTTATTTCAAATTAGGTTGAAGTTAAGGGCTGCTGCCGTGTCTCTGGCCACTGCTGTGTCCTTGCCACTCCCATATCCTGGCTGCTCCTGTTTCTCTATCCACTCCCATGTCTTGTCTATCCCAACTGACATTATGATCAATTTGCAGTCTGGCAACATGACCACACTGCCATACTACCTGGTGGCCTGCAACCAGCTCACCCTACCTGCTGATCCAGTAAGTGTCATCCTCATTTGTGTTTCTACATTAGTTCATCCTGTTGCAGGACTTGACAGACTGGGAGTTGTTGAGCTGCCATGCTGAAGTGAAGGCCCTTCAAGACCAGCTTGGCACATCATACAAGGATGCCAGTCATCATCTGTACATGGCCGAGGTGGAGAAGCTCAAAACAACATTGAAAACATATGCCATTTTGAAGGAAACAGTTGAAAATAAGTTGAAATCATTCAAAAGGAGGTTCTCAGAAATTTCTGTTCTTAATGCACATCATTGTAGTAATATCATTGTTTTTGTGGTCCTGTCAAGCTCTGATGTCAGTGCCACTTCCCCAGTCCTGTCCCCATCCCCACTCCCATCCCCACTCCCATCCCCACTCCCATCCCCACTCCCATCCCCACTCCCATCCCCACTCCCATCCCCACTCCCATCCCCACTCCCATCCCCACTCCCATCCCCACTCCCATCCCCACTCCCATCCCCACTCCCATCCCCACTCCCATCCCCACTCCCATCCCCACTCCCATCCCCACTCCCATCCCCACTCCCATCCCCACTCCCATCCCCACTCCCATCCCCACTCCCATCCCCATCCCTGAAATTGCATTTCAAACATTACTGATGTCTGTACTATGTTCTCTATCTGTATGGTACAGCAAGTAAAGTAGTAATGTAGTCATTGGTTAATTAATAGAGTATGTACAAATATATAGTGAGTTTGATGGCATCCATCGAAACAGATAATGTACAGTCAATAGTATTTATAGGTTAATATTACCCATTCCTATGTCTGTGCCTGATGGCGATGCCATGGCTGTCCCCATGGTCTGTGCCTGCTACACTTCAAATGTTACTAATGTCTGTATTACATTCCTAATGCATGTCTATTGTAAGGTATAATAATCAGTGTACAATGTAGTCATTGGTTAATATAGTATAGTGACTTTATATAGTGAGTTTGACAGCATCCATCGAACCCGTATCATTCAATACAATGTATGTGTTTGATAGGTCATATCATTTGATACAATGTAGCTTACCTATGTGTGCCCATTGTGTCTCCACATCCAAACATTGTCTGATAAATATACCAGGTCCTCAGACACCAGGCTGGCATGGGGTTAATCCATCATGGGTTCCTATTTCTCCAGTTGTTGCCCAATGGGAAGATCAGTCTGGAAACCAGCTTTCTCATGAACAGCTTCTACTGACTTTAGCATGGGCAATCACCATACACAAGAGTCAGAGCCTCACATTAGAATGTGCCATAATTGACCTTGGACCAAAGGACTTTTCATCTGGGCTGTCATTTGTTGCAATTTCCCAGGTCAAGAAATTGAAGGGGCTAGCCTTTTGTGTCCCATTTGGAATCTGATGCCTACATCATGGTGAAGAAACAGACTCAATGAAGATGCTGAGAGAGGATAATACAAGGTGAGAAGCATTAGGATTCACTTTAGATACACATGGGATGGATCTTAGCAATCTCTGATGATCTAATTGTACCTGAGGGATTGTATCTCCTTGCTGATGTAGGCTTCCCACATTGCAAGGAGCTTCTTGTTCCCTACTGCGGCATCTGTTATCATCTTGCTGAATGGGGGCATGCCTCATTACAGTATGTTTGTGTTTTTCAGTATAAGGCATGCCTAAATTCATGAAATGTCCAGACCACAAAATAAAGAGGAGCTTTTCAACTTGCGTCACGCTCAGGCAAGAAATGTAATTGAGCACATTTTTGGAGTTCTCAAGAAGCGCTTTTGCATACTTTTGATTGGCCCAGAGTATAACATGACAATCCAAGCACAAATTCTGGCAGCATTGTGTGCTATACATAATTTTATTCGCATTCATGATCCTCATGAAGAAGAACTTGTAGGTGAAGAATACCCAAACCAAGGTGGCCACACTGGTGATGGCTTTGTGTGACAAGCCAGCAATGTAGAAGACAACAACCCAAATGGGGCGGTTGCGGGTTGGTGAAACAAGATTGCACAGTCAATGTGGAATAGCTATCAGGTGATTTTGCAAGAATGTGAGGCCAGTGACGACATTGATGAAATTTTGTACAATACAGATGTAGAGTAATACAATGTACAGTACAGTTAGTGTACAAAAATTTAGGATACAGCTGGCTTCAAGATCGTTTGGAGAGCATAATGCAATGTATTTTCCCGCTGCACATCAGACATGGCTATGAGACTACCAGCAGCATTTGGATTATTGCTATAATAGAATGAAAGAGCACCTCATTCATTATCATCAATATGGTCTGCATTTTTGATCAGCTCCAGTGCCAACTCGATTTGCCACGCATCTGATTGAAACAGGCTTTGTTGCATAGTCATATTAAGATTGTTGATGGCCCCAGTTGCTCCAATGAGAGCAGAGATGCTTGTATTGGTCTTCATCAATGTCATTGCACTTGATTGTGGCTTTGAAGCAGTTTTGGATGGTGGCCAATCGGGCATGTGATCATCCCCTGATGCCCATTTGTGTTTTCCCGATGACTTTGATTTCACTGAGGGCATGCTAGGAGCTGATGCCCGGGTAGGGGGATGTGAGGATGCTGACGTAGGGGGATGTGAAGATGCCAAAGCAGGGGGCTGTGAGAATGCCAAAGCAAGAGGGGCTGAGGATGGAGTCATTGTTGAGACTGATAGGATAGAGAGCAAAGATGAGGCTGTTGCAGGTAGTTGGCCTAGTAAAGGACGCGACAACGTTGATGGGAGGGCTGGATCAACAACATCCATAAAAGTCAAGCTGTCTTGTGTGGCAGGAAAGATGATCCTGGCTGAAGACGAAGGGGCAGCATGCCCAGTCTCATTAACCTCACCATTCCCATCAATCGAGAGGTTGGGAGGGGCTTGGGCAGTGCCCTTGTGTGCAAATTGACCTTTTGCAATAGATTTCTCCATGATCACTTGCATTTTCACATATTGTGGAAATGATGCATTGAGGAGCTGATGACAGTTCCTTTTCTGTGATTTGAAGGTTAGATACATATGAAAATAACAATATAATAGCAACGTACCCATTCCTTCCCTAAATTCTTCTCAAAATCCTCGTAGTGTTGAAGCTCAGCACCCGTTTGTGCCCAGATACCTGATCCAGCAGGCATTGCACCCATTCCTGACCTTCCATAGTAATCCTCAACCACCCTGTACATATCTTTATACTAGTAGAGTGGTAAAATGGAGGAAAAGGATGTAGAATGATTATATCATGCACCATAGTAAACCTGGCTTTGATGGCAGCTATTGTTCATGGAGAATGTGGGTGCTTGGTGTCAAGATGCAGTTTAGCTGCCATCCAGACAACTGGCTTGAAGTTCCCTGGAGAGCTGGCTTCAGAATGGCAGTTGTACAAGAAAGCAACGAGGTCTTCAATTTCTTGATCTGACCACTTCTTCGCTTGACTCTTCACTGCTTTGGATGTTGTGGCATCATCAGCATTGATGGAGGGGAGCACATCCATAAGGATAGGGAGACAGATCTGTACAGCCTGCATTGTGAAGAATGTGTTGATGTAGATTATCAATCAGCATATAATTGATACCTACAGACATTGTGGGAGGGAGGTGGAGAACAAAGTCTTTCAGCACCCGCCGGCAGGTTACCCTCTGTAAAAAAGGAAATTTCTCAGTCACGTGATAGTTAGGTGCAAGTCAACAAAGTCAGGTAAACATTAAAAAACTGGTCAAAATGTCAGGTCAAAGAATGCAAAGCTAGTAGTAGTAGTAGTAGTAGTATTCAAGTAGTATTGAAGAAGATGGTAGGGAGATTTAGTAGCTATCATGTGACTACACGATCATGACGTATCAAGTCTATGACACAAATGACATTTGTACAATATTCTAACTCCATAAGTTCTGAATACATTGTTAGACATGTTAAAAATTTAAGGTTTTAACTCAAAAACCCCAAGTTTTGCTTTGTTCAGAACATAAGTAGATGGTGATGTATGAACCGCAATTTACATTAGATCAGAAACTTCTAACCATGAAACAACCAACAACACTTGTTCCTCATGATCTCATCTTATCTTTGAAGAATGTTTATCATGGGGATTTATGATTTAGACAGTGCTTTTTTTCTTATGCCTTTTTACAACCAAACTATCTAGAAGTGATGCCAACTGACTCAAATATATGACTTCATACTAGGTGACAAAAAGAAAGTTGACAAGTGGTTTGATTAAACTGAAAGATTGGTCTCCAAATGATCGCTGATATGATTTCTGAGCATTTCTGAGCATTCCTTGGAGCATATTGGTCAATATGTGTGATCAGTGACTGGACTCATACAATTAGGGGCTTTTCAAGACTCAGGATTGATGGATTAATTAATGATTGACAATGATTGACAATGATCAAAATTGATCAACCATGATCAACCATGATCGACAATGATTGGTATAATTGATTCCATAATGAAATGATTTCCCCTGCATCCTGATTTGTACTTGTTTCAATACCACAACACCAAAAATACACTTATCCACCATCACATCACATACATTACATCACTATACACTATGCCAGCTGAAGCCCATGTTCCTCCCAAACTCATCCACTTTAAGCTGACAGGGGAAGATGTGGAAATCCTAGAAGCCAGAAAGGAACAATGGTGAGAGGGAGATCATTCACAGCAGAACAGAATTGGTCAGAAAGTTTATGACAAAATGAAGAAAAAGAATCCCCACTGGTCTAGGGAAGATAAGGAGTTGAGGAAGAAGGTCAGTTCATGAATTGGAAAGTATTTTGCAATGCCTTTGAACAGGGCATTTTTGAACAGGGTGTATATGCTTGGTTCCATACATATGGAAGAACTAGAGAATCGTCCGAGAAATTTAAGGGGATCAAGAATGGATGGGTAGAAGGGTTCTCAGCATTCAGGCAAAAGAGGAGTTAAAGGAAATGATTCAAGGAAAAATGGGTGGATGGGTAGAAGATACTTCATGCAAGGCAGACAATCAAAAGGCATTTGGCACATACCAGAAGGAGTTGAGTAACCTTTGGGGGAAGACATCGGAAGCAGAGAAAAGGAAGATGGAGGACCTGGCTGATATATGTAATCGAATGGGTCCCCCAGCTGAGGAGCAAGCAAGGTAGGTCATTTGCATTGAATATTGGTATTATCAATACTAATGCAGAACAGGAATGCAAAACAGGCTCATAAGCATGTGAAGTCCTTCTGCAAGCAAATGAAAAAGTCTTGTGGAATGGACTGTTTGGTATTAACATGCCACAAGGAAGTGAATGGAGTACTTGTCATGAATGTGTTAAGTCTGTTCACTGTCTGAATTTGTTTCTGCCAGTTAAACCTTTTTCTTTGTAGGCATGAATTTATGGGAGATCTTGGAGGGAAGTCTTTCTTCCAAGCAAACAAAGATTGGGATACCAAGCCAATCATGGGGCTTCTAAACATGCATGCAAAGGAGATGTATTGTAAAAGGATAATTTCTCATCAGAAAGATTCAAAATAATTGTCTTTTGTTAGCTGCAGCTGAAGAAGCAAAGTTCCAAGTTCCTATTGGAACCTCAAGTCAAAAGCCATATGTTCAGTTGGATATGGATGCTGATGGGAATCCATTGCTTCCTGAGCCAACTGACTGGCCGAGCAAAGAGATGGATAAGAAAGCATTAATCAGGTCATATGTTGGGTCAGCATATTGTGAGTGGGTCAGCAATCATTCATTCATTCTCATCCAGGATGACTTGTCAGGTCTGGCTTGCAGTAATGAATGTGCAATCCCTCCTTGGATGTCGTTCATTGAAGATGCAGATAAGTACTTTGGGGCAGATCAGGTTCCTGATGGTTTCAAGCTTATGGATCCATCGAGGATGAAGGACCACCAGATCAAGGAGATTTTGACATTTTGGTACTCTAATCAGGAATCCGATGGTTTCGGTTTCAAATTCTATCAGGACAAAAAATTGAAGGGAAAGAAGAGATCAAGAGATGATTCTGATTCTGATTCTGATTCTGATTCCGATGCCAAAACACTAAGCCGCCCAAGCCACCCAAGGACCAAGAAGAGTGAGAGGGAGGGTAAAGGCAAGGAAAAGAGGGTGGAGAAGCCTGAGGAAAGGTGGACTGACCATATTGTTCCAGATTCAAGAAGGCATAAATGGAGGGCTCCCACATTAAACAAGGTTGAGGAATCGGGTGAAGTGTTTGATTTCACATTGGTCGCAGAGCCGATGATATGACCCGATTGTCAAGAATCATTCCTCGCCTGATCGGAACCTGCATCAATCCGACTCTTTCCCACATGTCGAACATGACTTTTGCCTATGCCTCCCAATTTCGTTCCTGGCTGCCTTGCACTGCCCACACTGCTGTGCACCAGGCCACCTTGTACAGCATCCATGGCTGCCTTCCCAAGGCTGCCATCTCTATTGCAAATTTGACTATGGATTCCTGTGCGGCTCCCGCTAGATAATTTAGCTATGCAGTCGAGACACTGCTGCAGTCTTCATTCCTGTTCTGCATTATTCTGGACTACAGTATTTAAGCTTAGTTAGTTTTGCCTTGTATTCCTCAGTTCATATATCGACATAGACTTGACTTTACCCTGCCAATCTAAAACCTCCTTCTTCTCCAACCCCTGTCTTCTAAGAGTCTGAACTCCATTCGACTCAACCTCTAGTCTCCCTCTGAAGTTCTAGTCTCATCTGAACTTAACCTAAGTCCCTCCATACTCCTCCCCACATTTACCCGCACTCTCCCGCTCCTACCTCTAAACCCTTGACTTGAAATTAGGACACCAGACGAGGTGAAGGGCGCAGCTTCTTACAAGCTGAAGCCAAGTCCTTTCCATTTCCCCTCCCACAGAATCCGCATCGACCTGACAATCTCCCGCTATCATCACCCGCAGTGTCCGGTCAGATTCTGAAGTGGCCTCTAGGATCAGTTCTTAACACCGATACAATCTCCTGACGATATAACCCAACATAGTGACCTTGCAAATGACCAGACAAATAACCCCAAAAATATGTCGGGTCATTCTGTCAGGTCATTTGTCTGGTCGTTTTTTAAGGTCATTCTGTTGGGTCATTCTGTCGAGTCATATCATTGGGGCATTCATCTGGTCAGATCGTTGGGTCATCCTGTCGGGTCATGCATTCAGACATTTGTCATGTTAGTTTTCGGGTCATTCAGGCTGGCCATTGGTTCAGTCATTTTGCTGGGTCATTTTATGTATGAGCACTTTTCTATCCAAGGCCCTATGATTCTGGGGCTTAATGGTCTTATCCTACTCTTTCAAACAAGTTCATTCCTGATGCTGCTGCTGTTCTGCTGTTTCCTAACTGGATGCAGCTTGCTATATTTGCAATTTCCTGTGATAGGAATTGATGATTTTCTTGGCCCAGCTTGTGATTCACAGCACTGCAGTCGGGTCAGTTCTTCAGTCATTTTGTCAGGTCATTCTGTCTGGTCATTTGTTGGATTGTTTGTTGGATCATTTGTTGGATCATTTGTTGGATCATTTGTCAGGACATTGGTCCTTTCATCTTGTCATGTCATTCAGTCGGGGCATTCTATCAGGTCATTTGTTGAGTCTTTCATAGGGTCATTTTCATGGTAGGCTTGTCGGGTCATTTGTCAGGTCATTCTGTCCGATCATTTTGTCGGGTCATTCTGGTGGAGCATTCCAATCAGTCATTGTGTCAGATCAGTTTCTGTTGGATCAGTTGCTTACTGATTTTGTTGGGTCACATTGTTGGGTCATCTGTCAGCTCATTTGTCACTTCCCTTGTTGGGCATTCTCCCAGGTCATTCCTTGGTGTTATTTGTTGGGTCCTTTGACAGCATTGCCAGGGAGAATGACCCCACCAAGACCTGAACAAACACAAAATGACTCAACAGAATGACCTGACAAAGAACTCAACTAATCACTCCCCAGAACCATGTGACAGATGTCATGAAAACTGACCAGACAATATGACCTGATAGAATGACCAGATGAATGACGATACAAAATGACCTGACAAAGTGACCCGACAGTTTGACAAGACAGAATGACCCAAAAAAATGACCAGACAGACTGACCCTACAAATGACCCCTGAATGACCTGACAAGTGACTTGACACAATGATCCAAGCTATTCTCTGGGTTATGTCAGGTCATTTGTCAGGTCAGTCTGTTGGGGCCTTTCGTCGGTCATTCTGTTGGGTCAATCTGTCAGGTTATTTTGGTGGGTCATTGTGATTGGTCATTCAGTCAGGTCATTCAGTCGGTTTCTCTAGGTCATCTAATATTGGGTCGGGATACTTATCTGGCCAATTTGTTGGGTCATGTTGTCAGATCACTGGTTCGGGTCACTTCATTGGGTTGTTTTGTGACATAGTATCCCAGTATATGACCCCACACCACATGACCTGACACTAGATGACCCAACAAAGTGACCCGGCAAAATGATTACCTGACAGAGTGAGCTTATGACCTGACACCAGTTGCAAAATGATCACCTGACAAAGTGACCTGATGACCTGACACCAAATGACCCAACACTAGATGACCTGACAAAATGACCTGATGAAATGACTGGACCCAATGATGACCCAACAAAATGACCCAACAAACTGATCGCCTGACAAAATGACCTGATGACCTGACAAAATGACCTGACAAAACCAACCTGACAGTAGATGACCCAACACTGGATGGCCCGACAAAATGACCCAACAAAATGACCTGACAAAATGACCCACCATTAGATGACCTGACAAAATGATCCAATGAAATGACCAGACCCAATGATGACCTGACAAAACAACCCAACAAACTGATCGCCTGACAAAATGACCCAATGACCTGACAAAATGACCCGACAAAACCGACCCGACAGTAGATGACCTGACACTGGATGGCCTGACAAAATGACCTGACAAAATGACCCAACAAAATGACCTGACAAAATGACCTGCCATTAGATGACCTGACAAAATGATCTGATGAAATGACTGGACCCAATGATACCTGACAAAATGACCCGACAAACTGATCGCCTGGCAAAATGGCCTGATGACCTGACAAAATGACCCAACAAAACTGACCCAACACTAGATAGCCCGACACTGGATGGCCTGACAAAATGACCCAACAAAATGATCACCTAGCCAAGTAACCTGAGGATGTGACAAAATGACCTGACTAAAGGACCTGACAAATTGACCAAATAAGTATTGTGACCCAACAATAGATGACCTGACACCAGATGACCTGACACTAGATGACCTGACACTAGATGACCCAACAAAATGTCGGGTCATTTTGTTGGGTCATGTTGTTGGGTCATTGTGTCGGGTCATTTTGTCAGGTCATCTTGTCGGGTCATCGGGTCATTTTGTTGGGTCATTTTGTGAGATCATGTTGGGTCATTTTGTTGGGTCATGTTGTTGGGTCATGTTGTTGGGTCATTTTGTCTGGTCATCATTTTGTCACATCAGTTATGTACTAGTTTGCATGCAGTAATCCATGAATGCCTATCATACCAAAGCTGTTGACAATAATCATTTTAACACTACAGTAATGTTTCCCAGTTATACTGACAATCCCTGTCCAATTCTTCATTGGATTTGTCAATTGCCATGGCAAAAGAATCTCTATCATATTCATCTTCTATTCCTGACACTGGAGATTCCATTATCCTGGGCATGACCATCCTCTCAGCCTCCTGTTCCTTTGTTTTTGCGCCATCACTCTCATCTACATTCTCAACCTCTGGCATGGTATTCAATGCAACCTCTGGGGCTACCACTTGTGAAGCCATCTCTCGTACATCCTGTCCACTTGCCAAAGCTGCATGGGATGGTCCCGCAACAGGTCATTCTTCCTCCATTGCAGCATCAGAGGTTCAATGATACTGACCGGAAGGATTCAGACTTGGTGTAATCCTGAGTTTGTTCAGCTGTAACATGCTGGGCTGAATGATATTGTTGAATACTCTTGAACTCCTTGGAGTGATAACAGGTGATGTGAAATCATTAGGGGGATAAGGGGAGGGATATGGGACAATGTTCATAGAATGTGAGGGATAGGGTGATGACAAAAAGCGGGATGGTGGCATGCTGAGACTCTCCATGGCACCTCCATCCTCAGGTGTTCGGCGGTCGGAGGGCGTTGTAGGTTGGGACATGACTTTGGTCAACATATGCTGATGCTGTTCCAGGAGTGCAGTATGGGCATTGTGGTTGGTGATAAGCACCCTTTGGCTCATTTCCATTGCTACCATCATCTCCTTCATCTTCCTCATCTCCTCTCGCATCTCTGTGACCTCCTTAGTCAGTCAGTTATTCTCCCATTGAAGCTGTTGCACCATCACCATTTCTCCCTCAACACTTGCCTCACCATTGTTGACAACTCAGACACCCTTCCCCTTTCCGATTTATGAAGTAAAGGTACTCCAATGGTACCTGCCCCAATCGATGCACTGTTACCACCCCTGGACTCCCTCGGCAAGTCTCTCCACCATCCGACATGGCTTCGTCCTCATCCATCTTCCTGGATTTCGACGTGGATTGACTTCTTGGCTTTGCTTTTCCTTTTGCCTTTGGATGATAACTCGTCCCACAAACTCCAGTACATAGTCTCACTGTCTCTATTATTTGTATATGAGCCTTGCTCCATAAGCAATCAGTGTCAGAAACTAACCATGCTGATGTGTGGCCGAGTCAGCTCAGTGGCCACCTGAGGTTCTTGCATGTCCCAACAACATTGGGATTATCCTGTATAACAGAATTTGATTGACCTGGACTTTGATGCACTTTGTTTTGGTCCATGTTTTGTGTTGACCTCAACTTCTACATGTGTAACAGTATCGACTGCATCATCATTGTCCTCATGCAGGGGGACATTCTTCTTTGATCTTCTCTTTTGCTTGTAAGGAACTCTTGTTAGGCTCATGATCATTTGGGGTGAGTCACAATGACACCCAATTATTGATGGGGGTATTGTACTATCGACCTCGTGTGATCCTCATGTCGATGATATGTTTTATGTCAATGACAAGAATGATTCTTTCCTTCACATCAGTCACCCCCAATGCCACCTGAGCCATCAGAGAACCTGTGGTTGAGACAGTACCAGAAGGGAAGCAGATATACAGTTGAAGAGCAGAAGATCATTGAGCCTTATACAGTTGCATTCCGATTGCAGAAATCAAAAGCTGGCCGATTGCAAATACTCAAGTGTGACATCCTCCCAGCAATATTCAACTACTGGGCATCAATTGACAGTGACCCTATGGATGAGGAGGAGAGTCAAATTTGTGCCAAGGTAAACTCACAAGCATGTGAAGGTTGTATTATTGATCACATAGCCAGGAACTAACAACCTGGCTTTCCAACAACTGGTGAATGACCAAAGGCCTCTCATGGAAATCATACCACATCAAAGTAAAGTGGTCAGAAGTCATTTGGAGCTTGTACCAGGACTGAGTTTTCCAACAGATCACAAACCAGTTAGGTGTTGAGGATGCCACCACAAGTACACCAGGATGGTTCCAAGCATGACTGCCAGCTATCAAGCATGTTTGCGACACCATGAATGCCAAGGAGAAAGCCATCTTTGAAGTTGAACAGGAGAAAATGATGCAGGGAGGATATCCCAAGCAGACGAAGCAAGTGTAAGTTGAAGCCGATGCCATTGCCATTGCCATTGCTGGACATAACAAACATTTCATAGTCTAGCAGACAAATACCTCCTTAAACATGTGGTGGAGAGTGCATGACAACAGTGGCTGGAAATGGGGGTGTTGTCTGTGACATTTACAGCCTATACTGCACCTAATGGTTTGATGGTTGTTAATCTCCTTGCCAATCCATTAATACCATTTTACAGATGGTTCATTGATGACATCTTTGGTATTGTTTATACTTCAACTAAAGAGGAAGCTGTACAAATCATGAGTGTCATTAAATTCGATGGATGTGTGATTGAGTAGGGTGCGTCGGATAACTTCCTCCCCTTTCTGGATATGACGATATATCGCAATGTGAATAATCATGTGCAACACATGCCTTATTGGAAAGCGCACTCACACCAAGAGAGAATTCCATGGATATTGTTGAAATTAAACTCCTCAATGCTGCATACATGAGGCAATACATGCAGCATACACATGTGAGATACATGCTGCATACATGAGGTGATACATGCTGCATACACATGTTACTGTGCTTACTGTGCATACATGTGGTAAACACATTCCTGAGTCATGTGACATCCTTATTATTATGTATATAAGGAGAACCTGTACTGTAGTAGGAATACAGTGTTCTTACCTCTGCTAACCCTAGCTGTAAGTCTAACTAAACCCCAGGTAGGTTGTAAGGAATGTGTTGTCTCTTCCTCTGTGCAGCGTATATAGTCTGCTCCAACAGGTTATGGGCCCTGCTGGGCATGTCAAAAACACGCCTTAATTGGCTGCGAACGACGTTGACTTCATCATCTCCAAATTATAACCTTGCACTCTTCGTGAGCTGCATTGTGCTCCCTGCAAGCTGCACTTAAAACCTAGGTTGACTAGGGTTAACCACTCTGAAGGAGTGTTTTTTCCTGAGATTCTGAAATATGTTTTCTTGGATAAAAGACTGATTGAGCGCTTTTAACAGCTGCCACCAAGAATCATGTCTTCAACCCTTGAAAAACTCATTCAAACTTTTGATGGCTCCAATTACATTCAATGGGCTGACTCCATGAAGGTGTGGCTCAGGTCTCAGGGCCTCTGGCAGATAACTAGCAAGGCAGAAACCAAACTGCCTCCGGCGCCTCCTTTGACAGCGACAAATGCTACTCTTGTAGCAGATGCTATTGCGAAGCTCCAGACCTGGAGCAACAAAAATGACCAGGCTATTGGTAGCCTCATGCTCCGCCTGGCCCCCTCCATTCAGCAGCATTCCAACACCAAGGACACTGCTGAGGAGGTGTGGGACCTCATTCGCACCGATTATGGTGTCGATGGCCCCTCCCAAGTCTTTGCAGACTTTAGGTCTGCATAGCAATCAAAATTCCAGCTGCAAATCCTGTGCCAGAGATTGCTAAGATGGCTGACAAGTTCAAGCGCCTCATGGCTGCCAATGTTGCCATCCCCGAACTAGTTCAGGCAATGATCCTACTTGCTGTGATGCCGCGTGAGTACAATTCTTTGTCTGCCATGGTCCTTAACATGACCGCTACTAGTGCCTTGATGTTTAAACATGTCAAGGACTCCATTGTTGCTGAAGCCTCAAGGTGCACAGCAGTAGGAAAGCCCACTGGCCAGCCTCAGGCCAACAAACTTTCCACTGTCAAGTGCAAAGGGGGAAACCCCAAATGGCAGCCCAAAGAAGGGCAAAACAACAATGGAGATTTGTCCTGAAAACGTGGATGATGCAGGGACAGAAAGACTAAGGAGGAAAAGCCTAAAGAGAAACATACCCACCTCGCCTCCAATGCCTTTACCACCATAAATGGTAATGGCACCATCATACCACTGATGCTGCTCATTCAGCACATCAAAAAACGCGAACACACTCCCACAAGGGATCCTTGCCGCCGACTGCCTGCACAGGCATATATGGGTGTGGCCTCTACCTCTCATTTGGTTTATGCTGAATATCAGCAAGCTCGAGACACCCTCGAGCAAATGCAACTTCTGTGCACCGTGAAAAATCTGCGACTGCTGGAAGAGCACCTGACAGTGTGAGAAGGTAAGAGGAGGAGGATCGAACCAGAACCAAAGATCATGGAGGTAGAAGACGACATTGTCTCCCTTGGATCGGAACCTCTGGTTTCTGATGAGGAGGTGTGGAAAGCCATTGATGAGATGCTTGTCAATGAACCCCTTGAAATGGGAGCGTATGATGATAGGTCAGTCATTTTCCCTGCCACAAGCACAAAGATTAATATTCCTATGAAAACAGCGAACTTTTCATGTGAAATTTTACCGCTATTAAATGTATCATGGAATTATTTAGATCTTAATACATGTGTTATGTGTGCAAATGGAAATTGTAAGAAAGGTGCAGACTGGATCATGGATTCAGGCACATCAAAACACTTCACTGGTGAAATGAAAGATTTCACTTCCTATGAGCCTTTACCGAGAAAGGACTCTACCTTGGTCCAAACAGCCACAGGTACTACTCATATAGTAGGAAAAGGAGCAGTTTTCATTAAACATCAGGTAGTATGTCACAGGAAGTCAGAAACACATGAAATGTGATTATACCCCATCTACTACATACCCGACATTAATACTCAATTAATGTCAATGGGCATCTTCTTACAAGACGGAAGTGATGTGCGTGGTTCCTCTGCACACATTTCATTTATCAAGAAAGGAAACCCAATTATGCATTGTGTCCCTCTTAGGAGAAGTGACACAATTTATTGGGCTCGGACTCATATAATGAGCACCAAAAAGGTCAATGTTGTGACCATTTATGTCGCTGACTACTTGACTTGGCATAGGTGACTTGGACACCCATCCAAAGAGGTGCTAGGGAAAATGCCTAATAGCACCATCAAATTCCCAAGGAATTTAATCATTCCTAAAGACAAAATTATATGTCCAGGGTGTGCTGAAGGGAAAATGACATCAAAATCTTTTCCTGAATCAAATTCACGTGCTGAGAAACCCTTTGAATTAATACATTCCAACCTAAAGGAACTCCCAGTACTATTGTACCACAAACATAAATACTTTATTGTATATCTGGATGACAAGACATCACATATCTGGGTCCAGTGCCTTAGAAAGAAGTCTGACGCTGCTGCAGCGATTAGACAATTTCAGGCAATGGCTTTGACCCAGTATGGCGCTACAATCAAGCGCTGGCATGTTGATCCAGGGGGGGAGTTCAAAGATCGTGAGCTACAAAATATGCTCAAGGATTTCAGCATCAAAATAGAGATGTCCACACCCCATGTTCACCAACAGAATGGGCGCGCAGAGCACACCATAAGGACAATAATGGAAAAGTCACAAACCCTGCAATTTACCGCTTGTCTACCACAATCATGGTGGGAATTTTGCATTGAACATGCAACACACCTATACAACCGAACCCTAATAAGGTGTCTGAAATGGCTGACACCTTTTGAGGACCTGACAAAGGTCTGCCCAGATCTAAACAATCTGAAGGTCTTCGGTTGCGGTGCTTATGTCTATCTACCCAAGGAAAAATGTCCAACCACATTATCTCCTCGATCAGAGTTAATGACATACCTTGGATTAGAAGATGGCATTAAAGCATACTGTTTCATGAGACTTAGTGGGAGTACTTTACACTCCCCCACCTATTCTGGTTGGATTCCGGTTTGTCCGGCTGGAATTTCTGGAATTTCTGGAGGCCAAGGCGAGTATCCTGCCCTCTCCTCCTGGTCAGGGTGGCACTGGTCGACCCTGAGCCCTGCAGGCCCCATCCAGTGACAGCGAGGAGAGCGAAGAGGAGACCAGCGACGAATCCAGCAACAACAACGGCACTGACAACAGCTCGAGCCATGGGGAGCCTGCAGCCAACAATGACAATGACAGGGAGGCCAACAACAAGGACAATGGCAAGGCTGATGACGGGAACAATGGCAAGCCCGCCAATGACACCAATGATGACACCAACACTGACACTGACAACAGGGAGTGCCAGGATGACAATGATGACAACAGCAATGGGGAGCACCAGGATGACAATGACAAGGAAGCCCAGGACAACAACGACGAGGAGGCCCAGGACAACAATGATGAGGAGGCCCAGGGTGACGACGTGAACACCAACAATGATACCAGCCATGGGGAGGGCCAGGGCGACGACCACAACAGAGGCCCCAAACCCTGCGATGACACCACCAACGATAACGCCAATGATGGGGTTGACACCACCAACACCAGTGGCAGGAAGGCCACGGATGACAATGCTGGCACCAACACCAATGATGGGGGTACTAAAACCACTAGCAAGCCCCCATTTTCTTTTTCTTTTACTGGTTACATCCTGACCATCCCCTGTCTCTGTAGTAGCCCTTAGGTCCAAAGGTATTTTAATTTGTTGTAGTTGTAATTTAAAATCTAGAATTAGTATTAGATCATTTACTGGGTGGCTCCTTGATGGGTGACACAGGTAATGAAAAAATAATATTACTTGGTCTTTTTAATATATCATCATAGTTGTTCCTGGTGCAACATCCATGGTCTGAGCCAAAGGGTTTCAAGATCCAGGTAGGGGGTCTTTACTTTTGCTTTTGCTTTTTACCATTGTAAAACATCCATAGATGTTCAGATGACTAGTCCATCATCCAGTCCACCACCTGCTCTCCATGGATCATCCCACACTACTGGTGGACATATGCATGGACATGCCACTGGGAATGTCTTCAATTTTGCTGATGCAGGTGATGACAACAATCTCGAGACTCCAGTTTTGAGGACAGGCAGAGTACATATTTATAACTCACTAGTTGATTCTATCGAAGTCAAGCCATTCCAGATTCTCAAAGTTGATGTTCAGTTTTCTATGGCACCCATCCTCAAATCTATTGCTGCAAAGTGGTCTCCAATTGAAAGTATGGAGCCTTCATGTATACCTATTTTTGTTTATAATAATCCCATGATAGAAACCAACCCTCAAATATCTGTTTATGAACAAGGAGAGTGGACTGACAAAGGCCAATATGAGGCTGCAGTATCATTTGATGAAGACATTGAATGGATTAAGAGAAAGAAAGACTATATTCTTCCAGTCTGTTATGTGAGACACTTTTACAGTCTCCATCAAGATTACTTGATGTTTATTTCACATAAGGAACAACAACCCACATTCCTTCCTGCATTATCTGTCTTGACTCCAGTTGGTTCTACTAGTACTGCCCCACCTGAGACTCGCATGTCTACACCTCTTTCTGTCACTGGCTCTCCATTCAAAGACAAGATGGTTGCTATTCCGGTTGAGTTAACTGATCACAAGGATGTAAATTTGGGTTATGCATGGCAGAAGTACAAGGCATGGTTGGTGGCTGTCAAGACCTGCAATATGTTATGGGAGACTGGAAAGTTGAAAGAAGTTTTTGATCGGAAGCCAACACATGCAGATATCATCAGCATTTTCAAGGGAAAATTACAGTGGCACTTGACGTATAGCAAGGCTTTTCCAAAGCTTTCTGGTTATCCTATGATGGTGTCTTGGCTTGAGGACAGTGATGACAAGCTCTCAGATATTGAGTTGTGGGGAATATTGAAACCTGCATATGCATTTTCTGATCTTCTGGAATGGCTGGCAAATGGGGGAGAGGGTTTGACAAAGGGAGAGACAGAGGCAGGATCTGACATGGGAGAAACTCAGAAAGGAAAAGGAAAAGGAAAAGGAAAAGGAAAGGGGGAAGGGAAGGAAAAGGGGATGGGGAAGGAAAAGGAAAAGGAGAAAGAGAAAGAGAAGGGAAAAGGCAAAGCAAAAGAAGTAACTGGCAGAAAAAAGCAGAAGTCTAAGGCTGTGTAAGTAGATACAATGGACCAATCCAATAATGTTATAGTTCTAAGTCCCCTCTTTTAGTAACCCCAATTGCCCAAATGCAATGCTCTGGCTGTTTTCAAGTCTTTGCTGTCTACCTTTGCCATTGTGGATTTTGCTGGGTCTTAGTTTTTTGCCCACAGCTGCTGCATTGTCAGAATTCAGCCCATTTCCAGAATTGACTTTCCTTTCATTCAGTCAATTCATCCAGAAAAACTTCCCAGATGACATCTCACTCTCAACAGTTTTATTACTGTTGTTTACAATGACTGAAAATCCTGATCTTCTCAGTTTACATGCGAGACAACAGTATTCACTTGCAAAAGGAGAAAACATATCTACCATCAACAGTTGGATCAAAAGCTTGTCATGGGCAGTACATGCAAAAGTGAACAACAGTGCATCCCTATTGCATGAATCTGACCAGTATGAAGGCATTTCTGAAAACCACATTGTCAGCAACATTGCAACCAAACTTGATGAATTGGCATGGCACTTGGGCCTCATCAAATACAACAAAAAGGGCCATCTAAAGACTGCTCTCAAGCCAATATCATATACAGCAATTGAAGCTGTGCATATCATTTGTCCTCAATCATATCAATGTGTCACAAGCGGATGTGGATTTTGGTCTCTGGTTCAGACAACCAAACAAAGAGACATTCCCCTGGTAACACTTGTGAAGAATAATACCATTCACAAGGTTGTTCCAGTTCTTACTGGAAGATGCCCCAATTGCATGACATCATATAGTGCCGATCATGAGCGCACTCCAGAAATCAATGAAGAGAACTAGTTCACCAGCTTGTATTTGAATTCTGCCAAATTCCTCAAAGTTGGTCAAAGTGTATGGGTTGATTGGGTTTTCTCAAATGCTGTTGTGAATGCCATGTACAGCTTTCATGCTTCAACCTCATCATACATGGAATTCTGGAACAATTCTTTTGGAAAAACACAGCAACATGGGTTTCATTGGTTGTCATGTCGTCAAATATGGCAGGCCTTTGTTCAAGAGTCCATCCGCACCATTGCTGCTTCTGCTGATACAGAGCTGTCAGTTCGGGATAATCTTGCAATTGGTGAAATTACAAAAGAAGCTTTCTGAATTCTTGGTGAAAATGGAGTTATCAGAGCTGCAGATCAACATGCTTGTTCAGAATGCACTCATGACTACATTGCAACAACTGCTGATACTACTCCAACCGCTCTTTCTGCTGCTGTGGTTGGAGTTGATGAGGTTGAACAATCCTCTTCACAACCTACCAAATCCAGTTCTTCATCATCTTCTGGTTCAACATCTGCATCCACCTCTGAAGATGGCATGGACATTGACAAAGCACCAGTAAAGATGGTAGTTGTTGATGGAACATGCTTTGGCCCAAAGCACTGTGCTTATGAAAACTGTGCAGATGATCTCATAAACTATCGTGGTGCTGTCTTTTGTGCAATATATGAACAAGCCCATGGTGCAAAATGCCATGTTCACAACTGTGACAATGAAAAAATCAGAGCAACACAAGCATGTCAACAGCATCAGCCACAATGGAAGAAATACATTGCTCAACACAAAAGACAATCTGCACCTGGTTTCCGAAGGATTACACAAAGGCCAGCTGAAAACCTGCCATGGATTTCAAGGAATGAGCAAACAGAACAACCACATGATGAACCAATGGAGGAAACAGAGCACAAAAATTATTTCAGTGCTCCTAGCTTTTACTGTGTTGAAACAATATGTGCACCATGTGGTGTTGTGGTTGCCTGGGCAAAATTTCCAAAGGCTGAATCACCAACCAATATTTTGGCATTTTTGGAGAAGGTTTTTCATACTGAAGAGTCCAGACCAGATTACATTTGCATTGATAAAGCATGTCTGGTACTTTGAACTGCGCTCAGGAATGGATCATGGGAAAGGGCATGGGAAATGACAACACAATTTATTGTTGATGCTTATCATTACATCAACCACTGAGATGATGATGAACTTTGCAAGAAATGGTGTAATCCTGCACCAGCAGATGGCTCTGCACCTAATCTGGTTGTTGAAGCCAAAGATAAACAAGGCAAATCTTATTTCAGATGTGCATTCAACACACAGGCAAGCTTTGATACTTGTTTCATGTAACAATAATACTGACTAACATGCAACAAACAGGCTTGTGAACAGTTAAATGCATGGATGGGAGGATATGAATCAATGTTGAAGAAAATGACAGCTGGTAACTTCAACTGGTTTCTGCATAGCATGCTATTTTATCATACTAGACATGTTATTGCAAAACAAGAGGAAAAGGCAAGTAAGGCAAACAATAGTGATAGTGATAGTGATAGTGATAGTGATAGTGATGATGACATGTAACAATTCTGTCTATGTTCAATGTTATTTATATGGATACATTTCTAAAACCAGGTTAGTCTATCATACCAGATTCCACTGGAGTCCACTATGTTATTTATATGGATACATTTCTAAAACCAAATTAGTCTATTATACCAGATTCCACTGGAGTCCACTGGAATCCACTGGAGTCCACTGGAATCCACTGGAGTCCACTGGAATCCACTGGAGTCCACTGGAATCCACTGGACTCTGGTTGGACTCCAGTTATTCCGGTTAGTCCGACCGGAATCCAACCGGAATAACTGGAATAACTGGAGTCTGACCGGAATAGGTGGGGCAGGGTAAATTACAGGATGGATCAGCCAATTTGCAATGCTCTGAACTTCCAATTGAAGCATTGGGAGACATTTGAAGATGTGGAGGATAAAGCAGAGCAAGAGTCAGCCAATTGGCAGGCAAACGATTAGCAATGGCACTGGCACCGGCAGCAGCACTGGCCTTCTTCACCTGACTCAACCTCAGACACATATCCTGAGTCTCAGGCTGACAACTGGGTCAATGATGAAACTGGGGCTGACTCAGCATTTTTTACTCACCTTGATGCCCTTTGGCATCAAGGGAAGGGGAATATTGATGTTGAGAATGGTTTCCAAGACTTCTTTGATGGCAATGATGAATCTGAAGTTGAGCATGCTGATGACAACCTCCATGGGTTTCAACCATAGTTGCCTAATCCGGCCATTGGGCTTTTGCATGTTCATGGCCACAAGGATGAATGGTTTATTCACTATGCTCCGTCTTTCATTCCAGGGTCCAGCATTGTAGCAGGAGAAATACTTGAGTCTCTGTGGGCATCACTGAATTCCATTTCCCCGATGGTCAGAACAGTGACCTTGCCACATTGGGCAGAAATGCTTGATGATCATGCTACAAATTCAAATCACAAGAAAATGCTTGGCATGACAGTCACACTCTGCTCAAAATCTTGGGAAGCCCTTGAGAACTCTACACAACTCGGCCAATACCATGGTGAACTAATGGCAGCATTCAGCCAACTGGCAATCAAATGATGGGCGGATGAAGTGAGGGCAGCAGAATCCCAGAGGCTCACAGATATCAGGGTAATGGATATGTATGCCACTCACATATCAGAAATGGCAGAGACAGCAGGGACAGGAATGGCAGTGGGGATGGGATTGGCCTTAACTTCGGCATTGGCACTGGTTCAATCCATGGTCAAGGAGTGGATTGATTTTGCTATTCTTTTTGAACAAATGCAGTGAGTTGTACTGCCTACCACCAATCACAACCAATCATTGATTGTCACCAGGATTGAATTATGAGACAAAGTCTGTCAACTTGGTAAATCACCTCACATTTCTGAACACGCAAGCTGTTGAATGGGAGAGAGAAGCTCTCACATCTCACATGGTAACCTGAATGCAGTTACAAAATGCTGCCAACATTGCCAATCAAGACATTGGTCCCTCATGGATCACCCATGATAATGAAGGGGAATTTGATACCCCCGGTGACCTGGATGATGACAGTGCTGTGGCATTGGGCCTGTCAGATCTCCCATCCCACACACATGCTATTCCAGTTGAGGGGCAACAAGTATACCTCCCCTCTAATGGCAATCTTGCAGATGTAGAGATTAACCTCTGCAAGATCCAGGCAAACTGACTGCTGCACCAGCTGTGGGAGCTCATTGCTGACAAATCATTTCAATATTCACACATCATTTGAGTGGCACCGCAAAAGGGAGTTTGCACCCAGTCATGAGCTGTTGGTTAACAAAATTAGCTTGCATGCCCAAATATATAACCATTGCGATAGCTGAATGCTGGCACTGGATTGTGATGATGACACATTGAGTATGTTTCAGCAGTTATCCAAGGATGACCTCAATGCCAGCACAGCTATTTTGAATCTGAATGTACCTGATTCCACCTCTGTTTGTCTGTCCTGGATTTGGCATAATTCCCACATTCATGCTGGTCTCATGGCCAATGCCAATGCCATTGCTGTTGCCAATGCCATTGCTGTTGCCAATGCCATTGCTGTTGCCAATGCCATTGCTGTTGCCAATGCCATTGCTGTTGCCAATGCCAATGCTGATACCAGCCAATTCTGGGAATGTAAATATATTTTGTAGCCATCCATATTCATTGTACTAACAATTTTCATGGTCAGGTGAGTACATTGGCTTCATTCACAGGCTCAGAGAAATCGATGGAGGGGGGAATTTCTACTGGTCACATATGAAATGCAGTGGACTGGGCAGTATTTCATCTATTACAGCCAATGGTGGCAGTCAGCCTCACAGTCCGAGAATACCCTTCCTGGTCCACTAGCCTATGCTAATCACCAGCATGCTTCATGGTATGAATTAACATTGAGGGCTGACAATGCATTTAGATCAATAAATGCCGATTATATCTCCCCTTGGTGACTGAAAAGGGCCACATGTATAATGTAAACATGATGTAAACACAATTATCTTGATCACCAACCATGACCATGTTGAACAAAAGTCTCTCAATCTTCAACCCTTCTTCTTTGCAATTGTGCCCAAAAGGGCAACTGCAAATGTGGACACAAGAGATCATTTGGAGTCCCAATTCCATCAAGCTTTGTTGGTGTTAGACCAGACAAACTTTGTAAAACAACATTGGATGCAAAAAATTCTCTATGCCGAGCTTGCATCTTGAGATCCTTCCTAAAAGAAGTAAGGATACATCACTGACAAGTATGACAGATGTATGTCATATCTTGGATCGGCATTGGCACCTCCATCAGCCTTATGATGGATGGCTGATCCTTCTTCAGTCCTTGGCCGACAGTCTCGCCAATGTGAATTTGGACCACCTACCCCTTGGATTCCATCCATCTCTCTTGGCCTCATTGGATGATGGTGTTGCCAGCAATGGTCCTAGCCATCTGGTGGATTCATATGTATGTGATTGGTGGAGCCACAATAGTGAACCGGCACTGCAGAAATTTTTTGCCAGTGACACCCTGGATAAGTGCCTCAATAGCTATTGGCAGTATATCCCTGCCCCTGTGATCACCAGCTTGCCACCCACCAATAGCCAGCCAGCAGACAATGCTGCCAATGGCTGAGCCAACTGCCAATCTTGCATTGACCTGCAGGCTCTCATTGGGGATTCACTCAATGAAGCACATGGAATGTGGGACTTCATAGATGGCTGCGAATCATCAGCAGAGGCTGTGATGAATGCAAATGTCAGGCAATCAGCAGGGTTCCAACAGCTTCATGAGCTAGCCCTGCTCAAGGAGCTTCAGTCTGAACCATGTAAGTTAACAATGGCACTGGCACTGGCAGCAGCAGCGGCATCAAAAAACAACTGTGGACATGCTGGGAGACAGTCAGCCATAAGAAGACAATCAGAACTGGCATCTGCACATGCACAGGCTGAACTTGAGCACCTGAAGGCCCTTCCCCCAACCTCCTACAAGTGGACCTGGGGCATTGATATGGCAGAGAATGAGGTTTTAGCAATCAATCAGGCAACCAAGGGCAAGGGAAAGGCACAGCATTATGGTATGCTGGGTCTCTACCTGATAGCATGCAGCAAAAGAAGGAGTGGTCAGATGCACCAAGTCTCCCAACAGTTGTCTCTGCCTACAGTCGACCACCCATGGTTACTGGTCATGATGCTGGCCTATATTTTTCAGATGCTAAATCTGATGTGTCCAATGCTGGGACTGCTCCCATTGTTCCTGTCCCCACTCCCATTGCTTCAGTCCCTGCTGATGATGCCAATCTCTCTGCTGCCAACACCAATTCCAATTCCATCCCCATTCCCACTACCAATCCCATCCCCACTGTCACTGCCAATGCTGAGGCACTCATGGTGTGGCAAGGTGAAGATGATGTAGCAAATGATGCTGATCAGCATACCACCCTTCAGGCAGCCATGGCATATGGTTCTGATGCATCATCTGCCCCTACAGGTTCCCCAACCAGCATTGATGCTGCTGACTTCTACCTCTTGATCTCCACCCTCAAGTCCCCTATCAGCTTTTGCCACCACGTCTGATGCAGCGGATGTTTTTCTCTCATCATCAGAGACAGATTCTACTGGACCTTGGGGTGAATCCAATGCCAATGCCAATGATGCCAGTGCTGATTCTGACTCATTGCACAATTTTAGTGATGAGTCCAGCACCTCCCATATAGAGGACCCCACTCCTTCTCACATCATGCTGCCCATCTATACTCATGCAGACTTTGATTATGTTGATGACACTTGGTTGTGTGGCTCTGATGATATGGACACTACGGATGATGGATGATGCTCTTTTGGAAATCAGGCTGGGAAATGAATAGAGAAGAGATAATTCTCTTAGAGACAAGTGGGGGAAACAAGACAACAAACTTATTATTCTTTCTCCTATACTACAGCTGTATGTAACTGTTCTATAAAGAAAACACACATCGAAACAGCCACTCTATTAATAATATCTGGCATCCAGCCTCATACCATGGGCTTGGATTGCCTATCCCAACACTCCCCTTCAAGCCAAGCATGGTTTGAGTTATTAGGAATGGTTAACTGGATTGTCATTCAGATGCATTAAAACCTCTGTGTGATGGAAAACCCTGTGGGTAAAAACCAACTCACATGCGAGGAAAGCTACTGAGTTAGTTGATCAACTGTATTCCCATCTCCACCCTATGTTGCATAAATTTGGGCCTGGGTAGTGCCTTTGTTAATGCATCTGCTGTTTGTTCTGGGTCACGACAGTTTTGAATATGAAGTACTTTGTTGGTTATGAGATCTCAGACCCAATGATGACATAAGGCGATGTGTTTTGATCACTGATGGAATTGTGGATTGCATGTTAATACAACAGAACCATTGTTGTCACCTTTAATAATAGTTGGATATTTTTGAGGAAATCCGAGTTCTCCATACAAATTTCTGAGCCCTGTTGCTTCACATCCAGCCTCTGAGAGAGCTATGTATTCTGCTTCCATTGAGGAAAGTGCGATCATGGTTTGCTTCTTTGATTTCCACATGATCACTCCCCCTGATCCTAGGAAGATGTAGCCAGTAGTAGATTTATGGTCATCAGCATTTGCGAAAGCAGCATCAGCATAACCATGGAAGAGGTTATTGGTATCAGCTTCATCGGGGATTTTCTATAAGTTATCCCCAGAGTTTTTGTACCTGCTAGGTACCTGAGTATCCGCTTTATTGCACCATGGTGTTGAAGACCTGGGTTAGTGGTGTAAGCATCTAGTTTGTTGACTGCAAAGCTAATATCTGGTCTTGTGGAATTTGAGATGAATTGTAAACCTTGCATATGAATTGTTATGGTTTAATTCATTGTTGTCCAGATTTGGTGCAAATTTAATATTTGGGTCCATAGGCATGGTGACAGGGTTTGCATCTAGCATCTCTTCTTTGCAAAGAAGGTTCTCAATATATTTTTGTTGAGAAATGGAAATAGAGTTGTTGGTATGCATTACTTCAATGCCAATGATCTTGTGTGGTTCCCCTAGATCTGTAACTTCCCACTCTGAGCTTAGTGATTCATCATTGATCTGATGATACAAATAGAAGTGAGTCATCAACCCAGATGGTTATAATACCAAAGTCACCATTGTCTCTTCGAATATATGCACATGGATCTGTTGTTAAGCATTGATAATCATGATTCTTGAATTTCCCATCAAGTTCATTGTTCCATTCATGTCCAGCTTGCTTTAATCCATATAATGGTTTGACCAGCTTACAAACTCGGCCCATTCCATCTTCATATCCTTCAGGTTGTTGCATGTAGATAGTTTCATGTAATGTGCCATTGAGATATGCACCTTTGACATCCATTTGTTGCAATTTAAGGTTTTGCATCAGTACTAAAGCCAGAATTGCATGCAGAGTGTCCATTCTGACCACAGGCAAAAATGTTCATACCCAGGATGTTGTGCGCACCCTTTGGCCACAAGTCTTGCTCTGTACCTTATTACTTTTCCTTATTTGTCATGCTTCTTGATGAATACCCATTTATTAGCAATTGGGATTGCATCAGGCGGTTTTTCAACAAATTCCCAAGTCCCCTTCTCTTTTAGTAAGTCAAGTTCAGCTTGTATGGCATTTTCCCATTCTGGCCAATTGGGGGAATTCTTGGCGTCCTTGAGGCTCATCATCTCATCTCCAGCAATTATTGAATAAACTTCTTCCATTGTAAGAAAGTTGTCTTCCTTTTTTTCTACTGAATAAGGATCTTGAAGGTTTTTATAATTGATACAAAATCCACAAGTCTTCCATGGAGCATTTATGTCTATATCATCCTCCAATAAATTTCTTTTATGCTTTTTGCTGCCAGGATCAAGAGTCAGAGTATCATCTGAGCCTGTTACACCCATAGGTGGCACACCCCCCACAGACTCCCCCTCGCATTGACTATTGGGTGTGATGTTGATGCCTTCAGGGATTGGAGTTGATTGTGGAAGTGTCATCTGTTTGAAATTTCTTGAGGTTAGGATGTTGCACATTTTGGCATTGTAATATTTTACGGCCCCTGCGCCATCTTCAAAACCGACGTAAACACCATTTGGATTTTGCCTGCATTTTTTGATCCACTTTTTGTCCCTGTGATAAAATCCATACAGGTGCACCAAATTCACATAAATGAGAGACATTTGGTCTTTGATTTTACCAGCCTTCATATGGTGTATATTTCAGCAAATGTTTGGTGAATGATCGATTATGGAGATAAGCAGCATACAGGACCATGTATTCCCAGAGAAATTTGGGAAGGTCATTGGCGATTAACATTGCTCGAGAGAGTTCAACCAATGTATGGTTCATCCACTTAGCAATACCATTCTGTGAAGGTAAATACAGTGCAGTGTAGCGAATTTCCATACCGCATTCTTTGCACCAACATTCCAACTTCTCATTTATGAATTCATACCCCTCAGATTCCTCCCTTGAGTCTTCAAATGTGCCAAATAATTTATTACAGCTTGTGTTGCATCAGATTTCTGCTTGATGCAATTGACAGTTGCAAATCTCTTGGCATCATCCACAAATAACAAGTAGTATTGATTGCCATTGATCAATCAGATCATGTACTTTCCCCATAAGTCAATATGCATTAATTCACCAGGTTCAGTATTTCTGATTGATGATTTTGGGAACGGTTTGATGTGTTGTTTTGCCTCTGTGCATGCAATGCAATGAGTCCTCATCCACAATAAATCCATCAACCATTTTTCCATCAAATAATTTTTGAAGCCCAGTATATCCAACATGTCCAAAGCATCAATGCCATGTTTCCCATGTAGGCAGCATATTATTTCCAACAAATGTTTGAGGAGATTGGATTTTATTGCATTGTGTGGGAGGTCTAATAACCATCTTCATGTGATATAGATGTTTGCATATTTCTGTTCCTTGCACTACTGGCATACCATTTTTTGTTATGAGTGTAATTCCCGCCATTGTAGCATCTGCCAGCTGCATCCCATCGCCCCAATGAAATTAAATTACTTTGTGTTCCAGGCACATGAAGAACATTCTGCAAGCGCAGAATATAGTCAGTGCTGTTGCATGTTGATTTTAATTCAACAGTTCTGCGCCCTGAAATTAATGGTTCTTTACCACCTACACCTGTTACAGAAATATTCCTCATAGGTGTGTAATTGGTAAATGCTTCTCTTTGATGCATAATGTGAGATGTTGATGCTATGTCTGCTAACCAATCATGATAGATCAATTGCTCATCATTCACATCAGCATTACAAGCATCATAGGTATCAAAGTTGTACTGCTCTTCATTTGCTTGGAATGTAATATATTCTTCTGCCACATTTGTTTCTTCTGCATCCTTCTTTTTTTTTCTTTGCCTTGTCTTCTTACTCCAGCAATTCCCTGCTTGATGTCCAATCTTTCCACAGTTCTGACATCTGTTCCCTTCAAATTGACAGCATTTGGTTGTCCAGTGTCCAGCATGTTTACAATGATTGGAATAAGGCTGTAAGGAGGATTTTTGATCAGAAATTCAATCTTCTAAGGATTTACTAGCACTGTTAGCATTCTGGGTTTTCACCAGATTTATGCTCCCCATAGTACCATTTTTATTATTCCCATTATTAGATCTGGTCAACCATATTTTGTATTCCTCCCATAACAGTCCAATAAATGCATCAGAAATTAAGCACTGTTTAGGGTCAGAATCATTTGGATTGTTGGCATTCCTGTTATAAGGTTCAACATAGGTATGCCACAATGAAGGTAAGGACACAGATATGATCACTTTAAAGTGCATGTCCAAGACATGAAATTCCTTGTTAGAAAATCTGTTGATGCGGTCACAATATGATTTGAGAACATCCAGATGTTTTAGGAGGTCATCAGCATCGAGTAACTCATATAATAGGCATTGAATATGATTAACAGTTTGATGTGCCTTATTTTTGTGAGTTACTGAGAGTGTAGAGTACATTTCTTTTGCAGAGGTCTTGGACCCAACGTGGTTTATTTGCGAGGAGGTGATGTTATGAATAATAATTTGTTGTGCCCAAGAATCATTCTTGTACCAGTTGCATGCACCTTTGGGGTTGATACTCTCATTAGGGCATTCAACATCCCCTCTAACATACCCAGTAATATTGCAATTGAAAAATACCCTCTTCATTCTCTCTTTCCATTTGTGCCAGTTCTCATCCATCAAGTGATCGTGATCAGTGATTTTGTTTATGTTTGAATATTCTTTGGTACAAATTAGTTTGATAGATGGCAAATCTTCATCTTCATTGAGTTCTTCAGTGGGTGCATTGCCAATGTATTGCTGTGATAGACCCTTTTTGCATGTTTAGGAGGCATATAATATTCTTCCTCTTGTTGTTGTTCCCCTTGCTCCTCAACATCAGGAGTATTTGTCATAGTAGTAATTGTTGCCTAGAAAAATCCATCAGGGCCCATAACCTTTTGGAAATCAGGCTGGGAAATGAATAGAGAAGAGATAATTCTCTTAGAGACAAGTGGGGGAAACAAGACAAGAAACTTATTATTCTTTCTCCTATACTACGGCTGTATGTAACTGTTCTATAAATAAAACATGCATCAAAACAGCTGCTCTATTAATAATATCCAGCATTTGGCCTCAGACCACAGGCTTGGATTGCCTATCCCAACATGCTCATTTATTTCATTTACATATTCTATACATGAACATGTAGTAGTAATTGTTGGTGCTTCTGGAACACTGAATGTTTTCTGCCCAATCCCTAATCCTGGTGCTGGTGCCATGCTCAATTCTGATGCTGATCTCTGATTTCATGAAGGTCTGTATTACATGTCTGCTGCTGCCGATGTCAGTAAATTTTTAATTTCTGCCAGTGCCAGTGCTGACCCATTTCATAGGTCTGCATACAACAAATGAATGATTGCTAATTGAGGCATTTATCATACATGTCACTATATAACCTTCAGCATCAGGAAATTTCCTTAGGCAGCATCAGTAGCATTGACCAACACCAATCAGGTTGGCAAGCTGATTAGAGAATACCAGGGGTAAACCTGGGGTAAAAATTCTCTACCCTTACCCTTACCCTCCAAAATCCTTACCCCTTCACAAGGGTAGGGGTTTCTGGGTGTGAGGGTAAGGGGTATGAAGGGTACAAGAGGGACATAATACCCTTGACCATGACCATGACTGAATGAGACTGGACTAGTGGCAAGTTAAAGGACTGACCCCCATACATATCTCCTTCAATTCCACTCCCTGGTTCATCCAAAATGGTTCAGAACTGAGAAAGATATGACCCAATCCATTTTCATACCACTATTTTGTAATGATTAGAGTAACTTTGATAGTACTGCTTATACATAACCTGTGCCACAAAAATACTGAGGGCAATTTGACATCATCCAAGGCATTAAAATAACACACATAAACATTTGCACCATGTAGATTTGATTCAATTAACATCCCTGACAAGTAGCAACAAATTCTGAACTACACTGCAGCCAGGCATGACTTCAGATAATGTATGTTTGTGTTGCCCATAACTAGGTTAGATCTTGCTTAACACTTGGACCAAACACTGGGGAATTACAATGTCCATCTGCCTATACCTCAGTCTGATGGTCCAGGTAATAGTTGCCAAGATACCAATGGTATAACAAATTTCATGGCAAAAAACTGGTCTTAATCAGTCCTTTTTTGGTCTATTAACCAAAGTAGACCAGTTCTAGCTGGTCTGGTCCCCCAATGCCTGGGGTGGTCCTGAACCAGTTACAGTCTCAGTCTACCACTTTTAGGGTAAAAAAACTGGACTGGACCAGACTATTCTGAAGACATATCTAGTTATGTTGAGTTTCAGTTCTCAAAATCATTAACTCCATTGCTGAAATCTCACAATATGGCAGCTTTTTACTTTGAAAGGGCAATCATACCTTGCCATACCCCTGCATACCATTTCCAAGGGTAGGGGTAAGTCAAGGTTGACAACTCCTATACCCTTACCCCTGCCATCACATACCCTTCACCATTACCCTGAAGGTTTTTCATACCCCTGGTATTGTCTAAAGCTGATCCCATTTGGGTAGGTCTGCACTACATAGAAAATCAGTATCATTGCCTATAGCTAGGCCATACAGTTTCCTATGCACATCTATACCAAGACCATTAGCCTGATGCCAATGCTGTTGCTGAGTACCATGTCCAACAGTATCTCTGATCTGTATATTAACATTCTTCATAGTGTATAACAAGCAAGAATTGTAAAAGTGTATTCATTTGATACTAGTACATGTTATACATACTAAGGCTCCAACAGTTTCATGTATATAACTGTATTACACAGTTTACACCATAACTGTAACCATTTCCATATAGACCAGGACAGTAAAACATGGTTATACAGTAGTTAAATGGTAGCTAGATAGTTATATGGTTGTTCACATGTAATAATGATGAGGCCATGAGCATCAAAAGAAGCATGCAAAAAAAAGTTGGTTGAACCCCATCTACCAATCTTCTCCACGAAAATTGAATCCCCCATGGCACACCATCACACCTGGAACAACCCTGACCCCAGTAATATTATTCCTGACAACATCAAGCAGAAGCGATGTGCAAGTGACTGAGCACAGGGCATTGATGTTTATTTTAAGACTGCTGAGACTAAAGCACAAAAAGGTCACCATCACATGTAAATGATGAAATGGATATGAATCTAACCCCTTTGGACCACAGAATCACAATGGCAATTCATGCCCTAGTCTGAGTGTCACCATTCCAAAGGATTTGTTGAAGCCAGATGGGGATGCAGTCAAGAATGGATTTTTACTATCTGCTGATGAACTGGAAGCATGCAGTCACTTTGTCCATTCACCATCTGATGACATCCCGATCTTGAAGAAGGCTAAGGAACATGATGTGGATGGCAGCAATGTGGATGGCAGTGATGTGGATGATAAACCATACAAGCCACCCAAATAAATTGATGAATTGGATGGTGAGGTGCCAGAAGCAATATATGGAAGTGATGGGGAGGAAATGTTATGTGAGACTGAATATGGTCGCAAGCTTGTGAGTGGCTCTTGAATATCATATCTGACAATGTGCTAAAGAGTCTGATAGCAAGAAAAAAAGGAACAGAAATGAAAGCATGATCTGGATGATCAGTCTCAAGCCCAGCCACCCCAAAAGAAGCTTGACAGGAAAAACATGTCATCACACACCATTAGCACCCAGATCAGTAATCCTGGAGATATAGATTCCAGGGATGAGTCAGATGGGAGAACTGCGCTGAGGAATGTTGAGGTGAGGGAGCAGTCCAAAGCTGCACATCATGGCCCATCCAATGCCAGTATGCAGCCCACTCCAGTAGAGGACAGGATGGGTAATAAATGATGGGAGTTTAAGTGTCACTTCTGTGCATGTGTGTTACATCATCCTGTTGTCAAAGGTTAAGCTTAAGCTTACTGGCTACAGCACCCAGAGCATCCAAAGGACAGTTAGTGGAAAAGATATCAGTTTTGATATGGAACTCAAGCTGCCAAAGATGCAAAATCTTGCTGGGCACATAAGTGATTGATTGTAAAGGAATGAAGGAGGCTGACAAGGAAAAAAATCAACCAATGAGCAAGGAGCAAATGAATCTCACACAAAGCACTGAGATAATGGAAGAGTACCTGAAGGAAGGCAAATTGAATCTAGCAATCATAATGACATATAAGGGGTTTCTACAAATTTTCTCAGCATGGATACTGGATGAAAGCCTACCTTGGACAACTGGCAAAGCACTGACCCTCCAGATGCTTTTCAAATACCTCAAGGTCAACTATGAGTTACTGTCGGATACTACTGTTCACAATCAACACATCTTCAATGAGCTGCATGGCAAGGTTGTTCATGAATTTGCAGTGAATAATCTTTGCTTGAACATGATGATCTTGCTTACCATACAATCTCTCACTCAGGCAGTCAAATTGAAAATCACCTATGTGATGGATACCTGGATGACACCCCAAATGGTGTATACATTTGCATGCACTGTTGGTTGCTTCATCAATGAAGACTGGGAAATCATTGAATGAGTAATCGATTTCGAACCATTAGAAGACAAAGAACACGAGGGTTTGTATGGTGGGAAGGTGTTTGTTGACAGTGCATGCAAAATGGGTTGCTTCAACAAGATATGTGTTTCAATGGCTCACATGACATGCTGTTCCTAGTCCTGACTGATATCTGCACTGCATTAGCATTTCCACTGACAATGCCTCTGTCAATGATGTGATCATCCAGACCATCACTTGCATTTGTCTTGCTAAATATGGAATCCCGGAATCACTGACTTTGCATATTCACTGTGTATGTCACATCATCAACCTTGTCATGCAAACTATTCTTGCTGTGCTCGGAGAGGCTGATGACCCTGATGACATTGATTATCATGCACTTAACAAAGAACAACCCTTGCATCTTGACATTGATACAAACCCTGAACAACTGAGCTAGATGAAGAACAATTTCCAAAGGAAATGGATGAAGATGAACACAAGAACATCATCCTGGAGGAAGAGAAGAAGCTGAAAGCAATGGCAAGTCCATTGGCAAAGGTAAGCCTACTGCCTGTTCCCAAGATATACTTCACTTCATCTCTTGGCCAGCTACATCAAATCACAATCAAGATTGTTTCAACTCCCCAACATTGGTGAAAGTTTCAGAAATGCACAATTGAGAAATACTCAAGATGGAATTCAGAGTGTAAGGATAGGCAGGAAGGGTTAGCTGTTGTCAGGGACATTTGCACACGCTGGAACTACACTCATGCAATGATATGCCGAGCCCAGATCCTCTGAGAGGTTGGGTCATTTTGTTTCTTCAAGTTGTAGATGTTCAATATTTTGTATTTGCAGGCAATCAATGATTGGGTTTTCAAAATGCCAGGACTTCATGCATTTCTGTTGAGTGAGGATGAGTGGGAGATATTGGGGAAGATTGCAGATATGAGATGCAATGTTTTTGCAGTTCAGCATTCATCATTGACTGCAATTCCAGCCATTTACAGAGGTGACATTACAGATGTCAAATAGCAAAGTTCCAACCATCTCATTTGTCCTACCACTATACAAAAGATGGAAAAACATCTGGAAGCAGTTGCAAGCTCCATGGAATCCTCATTCAACATACGAATGCGGTCTGGAAAAGCTTAAAAAGTATTCAGGTCCAGTGAAAACACACCATTCATACATTATCAGGACAAGTACATGATTTCCTTTTCTTGCCCTATCCAATTTTGCTAACCCGTCATCATACAGTCCTCCACCCATGTCTCCATAGCCATTGGTTTGCCACCACCAGTGAATCTGATGATGAATGTGGTGCTCAGCAGGCTATCAGAAAGGCTGAGGTTATATTCAAATTTGTTGCCAAGTCCTACCTTGAAACACAGCCAGAACTGCCACTAGTCCCTGCTATTCCTAAACTGGTTTCAAAGCCAGTCACAAAAACTCCCTCCTTCCTCATGAGCACTTGCTCATTCCAGCAGCCAGCTGTTGCCATGACTGCAACAATCTCAAAGTGAACCCCACATGAAGCTCTCGATGATGAATTAACCCAGTATTTCAACTTTGAGGCAGCACCAGGAGATCCAGGTTGTGAATGATCAGCAGAAGATATATTGTTGAATCCGCTTTTGTGGTGCAAGATTTGTTGTTCTTCATCGGTTTTGTTTTGTAATTGAACAACCCGGTCAGGTGCATGCAGTTAAGTTTCCAGTTATTGCACAAATGGCGAGGGACTACCTTGCAATCCCTGCAACTAGTGTTGCCATTGAATGGGTTTTCTCCAAATCATGTCGCATCTGTGGTAACCTATGAAGCTCATTGAAGGAGAGGACTATTACCATGGCTCTCCTCACTAAGACTTGGATACAGAGTGGGTTATTTGACATGGAGCCACCAAAGAACTATGGTGGAAGCATGGAGAAAATAGGAAAACATAACTATATATATCATGTATATATACTGTTTATTATACATATATGGATAGTTAAACTGTTAAACTATTGGAAATCAGGCTGGGAAACAAACAGAGAAGAGTTAATTCTCTTAGAGACAAGTGGGGGAAACAAGACAAGGAACTTATTATTCTTTCTCCTATACTACGGCTGTATGTAACTGTGCTATAAATAGAACACACATCAAAACAGCTGCTCTATTAATAATATCCAACATCCGGCCTCAGCTTGGATTGCCTATCCCAACATAAACTGTTTATCCAACCATAACCATATATATGACCTCTGGTGGGTATACAGTTACTAGATGGTTGGAGCCTTACATCTGGGTTTTGGGCCGAAAAGGTTAACACTTGATAAGGCCTTAAAATATTCAAATTAATAATAATATTTGCAATTCTTATATACAGTCTGAAAAAGGTATTTAAAGGATGGTAGCATTGACAAATTTCAACAGCGCACTCAGAATTGAGCTTTCGAAATGTATGGTAGTAGCTGAACAAATAATATACATATGTGAAATTTAATGAACAGAGATATCAAGTGTGATTGATCAGTGAAATTTAGAAAAGAGTGACAAAAATCCACCCATTGTCCCAATGCTTATAAAGGACGGTAGTGATGGCAGATTCTGCCAGCTATATCAGGATGGCCTCACTGATCAGCTGTTGCCTGGAAGTGATTACTTGAGAATATTTGTAAGAATTGTGAGTATAGACCATGAAGTATCAGACTGGCAAACCTCTCGAATTGGTAAAAGCATGGTGCATCAGAAAAAATGGCAAAAGATGGACAGAAAGCTGCCTGTGGTCCCAACCTTTATAAAGGATGGCAGCGGTGGTGGATTCAGCCAGCTATATCAGGTGGGTTCTGCTGATCAGCAGCTGCCAGGAAGCTGTTGCTTCAGAAGTTCTGTAAGACATGCAGGAAAAGGCCTTGAAGCATCAGACTGACAATTCTGTGAAATTTAAAAAAGAGCAATGAAATTCCACCTGTTGTCCCAATGCTTATAAAGGATGGCAGCAATGGCAGATTCTGCCAGCAATTGCAGGAGGGTTCCGCTGATCAGCAGCTGCCTAAGAGCAGTTACTTGAGAAGATTTATATGAAGTATGTGAAAACATCAGATGGACAAACCCACAGAATTGGTAAAAAGTCTGTAAGAAATGCTTGCATGGATCATATGCATTGGAAAGTCAGGTCTGCAAATTTAATGACAGAATGAGCAAAAATTACCCATAGTCCCAACACTTGTAAGAAGGGGAAGTCTGGGTGACTTGCACCGTAAGCATCAACATCGATATCTCTCAGACACTGTTCTCTGAATTCCATACATTACAAGGTATGCAGGAGAGGTAAATCTGTGGCTTTAGAAAAAGAGCACATATATATCATCTGGAGCACCAATTCTGTCATCCATCAGTCATCAGTTGTCTGGACTCCATATCCTGTAAGATGGGTAAGTAATATGAGCCCACTTCATCCTTGTGAGAGCTGACCTGTGCAGGCATCGATCTGCTCTCTGATCAGTCACTCTAATTTTGCTCGGTGGTTGCAAGAAAGCCAATTGAATTGCATTGCTAATCTACAGCTAGCTGGTATTTTACAATCCCCCCCCTATTCAACGGTGCCTGCTTCAGGGCCCTTTGCTCCTTCAGTCTGGCTAGTGTGCTCTGTTTTGTTACCACATGATCACGTACAATGTAGCTTGGAAACACCTGGCTAATGGGGGAATCAGCTGCTGCCAATGGCTGGTACAGTGAAATCAATTCGTCAACACCTACCAGTTCCACCAGTTCAACAGATCATCCACCTCGTCCTTCTCCTCTGGATCATCTAAGAAGTTCGTAAAATTATTTGGAATCTGTCATGGTGTCCGACCGACAGAACACTGAAGAGGATGATAATGCAAAGTGAAGCTGTTTAGATCATCAGTGACGGGTTACTAGCATGCTAACTCCCCACAGACCTGCATGGCTACATAGGCCAGGGAGGCAGTAGTGACCCAGGTCATGCTGTGAATACGAGCATTACCTGATCTTGTCGCCTTCACCTCTTTCTCTACCGAACTGGGTGAGGTAAAAATGTGCTTGAATGCCTGAACAAGACAGAGTCAGCAGCAGATGAGGAGGAAAAATGCATGCAAACCCAAACAAGAATCCGGCTTCTGAACAGCCCCTCCCAAGGGTTTTTGGGATTATACTCCTGGTCTGCATACACCAGCATTGGCCACTGATCACCACGGACAGGCATTTCACCACTAGAAAGTTTTTCACACACACTAAAAAAGGATCAGCAGTGTAAACTGCATATGCAAAGGAAGGAACACTGACTCCACATTGTTCCAGTCTAGACCAGCAGGACAGAGGAGGGCGCTGGTGGTGGGATGGTGATAGCCCCTGTTTGTCTTGACATTCTGGGAGAGGGGTGGGTGGACAGGTATGCTGGGAGGGCTTATCCACTCCAGAACAACACCTTTCAAGCTCTTAGTATTGTCCGATCTTGTGCTGGATATGCCCTTTTGAATCTTTAATGGATGAGAAAAGGTATGTAGATTTATGGAGCAATCAACTTACTAATTCTGTGACCACCATGCACTCTTCCTTAGAAGCTTCCATAAGGCGCTCCAGAAGATGGGGCACCATGCACAAGAGTTGTTGGAATGCTCTATGCTCTTTTCTGGCCCTGCAACATGGAAGAGTATTAGCCAAGAACTAGATTAATCAAGTATGATACTTGCTCATGAGTGAGCGACTCTTCTATGACTTCCCCCTCCTCACCCATGCAAAGTATGCCATTGGTCAGCAATGCTTGGATGCTGCACATTGCATGCACTGCTCAGCCAAAATGTCGCCCATAATGAACTAAGGGATCACTGGCACAGCTGAGCGGTAGCATTAGAGCATGGCATGGTGGAAATACAATGGACACATGGCTTTGTCCTGTTCCCAAGCTTGAGGGCATTGACACTTGTAGCATTGTCTGGAGGAGAGTTCTCATCCGGCATTGGGGATACAATGGGGGCCAAGGAGGATGGGGCCCATTGCTTGCTGCGCCAAGTTTTAATGACCTCAATGACTCAGAGTCCATCAATCTGAGTCACAGTGCTCCCCTTGCTGACTCAGAGTCAGTCAATCTGAGTCACAGTGGGGTGACTCATTCAAAGCCTAGCGGCCCATAAATGCCTGGCCAACTCAACCAACAAAGCCCAACTCAACACTTAGCATTGAATTGAGCCCCTCACCTTTGTCAAGTGGTTCCTTTCTCCATGCCCAGGCATCCACAGCCACTGACAGTGACCACTGCCCTGATGTACCGGCAGATATTGCTCAACAAGGTATACAACTTGACAAATGTTGTCTGGTCCCTCGAGCCAGCTACACTGAAACTGACCAAATGGCACTGGTGTGTAGCTTGGAACCTTGCCGCTGCATCTCTGATGGTCATATAAAGGCCCATACATGCAAGGAAGCATGTAGCACCGGGCACACTGCATGAACATCGCAAGCATTACCAATTCCTTGGGGCCAGCTGCTTGTGTCCATTGCTTCAACAGGTTAGCGAAGACCCAGTCTTCACTGAAGCGGCCATATACATACTGGTCTTTGGATGCTACGCCAGGGAGTATGTTGCCAAATGTGCAAATGGCTGATGTGGATACATTGGTCAGTCTCCATCTATACTGAAGAATGCAGTAAGTGTTTACAGTGGCCCAGTGCCATTACAGAGGCTATATCAGGTGGTTGGCATTCCAGCGCGGACGTTTCCACCTTGAGGTAAGTTGGGAGGTTTCTCCAGAGCTCAAAGTACTTACCACATATTATGAAGAAAGGGACACATTGCGCCCTCCTCCCACTCTACATCGCTGGGAATTAGAGTGCATCCAAAGGCCTTTGAAGCAGACCTATGTGGAAGCAGGTAAGTGAAGAGCAATCCCCAAACATACAAGCTAACCCTGGCCATAGATTTAACTGCCGAAGTGCCCCATTCCGTTGAGTACATGGATCTTGGTTATGAAACCGACTGGCACAAATTCTTGAAGCTTGATTCCATGGACAGGCCTGGGCTAACAGAGGTGGAATTCTTCAGCCTGTTTGCCAAGTGTGAGGTGTGCTTGCTCATCACTACCCGCCAAGCATTCCGTAGCCACTACTGCAGCCTGCAAAGGGAGGATGATTCAGAGCTAACTGACCACGAGTAAGGAAGGCAGGATTGATAAACCAACCATCATTTAGACTTTTCATTTCAATGATTTTGTATATACCCTTCTAGATTTCAAATCAACCATGTTGCATAGCCATACCCTCATAAAACACTTACCCCATCAGTTACATGGGGATGATCCTGAAAATAGGCAGCTCAGGAGCCCGTCTATGCAGGGAAGCAGAAAATTATGAACATGCACCCCACAAAGTCTTAGGACTTTATTCCTCGAGGCATACAAGTAGAGTAAGGGTAAAATAATGGTTAAGAGAACAAGAAGCGCACCTTACTTCCTAGCATACATCACAATGACCATGCTTCAAAGCCTAGATGTAATTAAATTTATCAATACTCATTTTCAACGATCATTAATGCCATATCTGGACTTTGACCGCTATGTATATGAGATGGAGAAAGCGACCGATGAAATATGTGGAATCAGTGGGGACCAACTTGAAGTTGGGAACTTGGGGATGAGCAGGCATGATGCATTTGAATGGCATATAAATTAAGGGTAGCTGCATAGGCACTGTTGCATCATGGTCAAAGCAAAAAAAGACAGCATGCAAATGGAGGCACGAATGGGCTGCCAAGTAGAGGAACGGCTGCCCAGCTGTTTGCTTGAGTGCGCCTGGGCTGGAACATTTTAGCTGCCCACATCAGATATAAGAAATATGGATGCCTTTCAGATGGCTGAGGGATTAACTAAGCTAGAAAGTGTGTCAGCTTTTGATCTTTGATTACCTGCTGCCATACAGCTACACATTGCATACGCCAATTTCCCAGGCTCGAGTAAAGGGCAGGCATTGCATATTTGACAGGTCAGGGTAAGAAGGGAGGCTCTCACCTTGGGAAGCCCGTCCGAGTCATCACCACTACCCATGCCAACACTGATGCATACCCCCTGAACGCTGAACACTGCATCAGATATGGGAAGCATTAACAGCTTTGTCAAGGTGAATGGGCTTCAGGATGAACCAAAGTAAAGAAAAAACACGTCAGTTCTCAATTGTTGATTGCCTGCCACCATACAGCTACATGTCACTTGCACCAATTTCCTGGGCTCAAGTAAAGGGCAGGCGTTGCATATTTGACAGGGCAGGGTAAGAAAGGGGGCTCTCACCTTGAGGTGCCATTGGATGCATTGAGAAGCTTATCGTCACTGCTACATCAAGCCAACACCAGCGCATACGTGGAGGCACGTCCACCAAGCAGCTTGACCGGGCACCCCTGGAACAAAGTACTTCAGCCAACCGCGTCGGATATAGGAAACATTAACACCTTTGTGGAGGTGAATGGGCTTCAGGATTAACTAAAGTAGAAAATGCATCAGCTCTCAATCTTTTATCAGCTGGCACCCTGTTGCTATGTGCTGCTTGCACCAATTTCCTGGGCACAAACAATGGACAGGCATTGTGTAACTGATATAATGGGTAAAGGGGATCTCACCTTGAGGGGACATCTGACACTTGGATGTACTGAAATTCCTGTCAAGGACTCTAGGGCGAGCTGCTGACAGGTTCAAGGGGCCAGAGGTAACCCAAATGTAGGGTTGCATGACAAAAAGTCAGACACAACCGGGCAGGTGACAAAAAGTCAGACCTGCAGGGCCAGGAAGTAAGAGCAGCACACACAGAAGTGAGGAAGGATGAGAGGGAGTTGAACTTGAACAAGAAGTCGAGCACTGCCACTTCAACTTGAACTTCCCATGACTTGTTTATAATTATGTAAGGGTGTAAACATGTCCTAAGATTGGACACTTCAAGCTTCAAGCTTCAAGTTCAGGCTTGGAGGTTCTATCAGGCCACTGGGGTCTCCACATTCACATTGTACTAGGAGCTAGGAAGCTAAAGACAATATATTACTGAGCAGATGAATGGGTCCAATTGTAATTTTACATACAATGCAGCTACTAAGTTAGCTCTGTTGCGCTATTGCACACAGCTCATCCATTGTAGAAAACAAAGAAAGACCAAAATCCTTACGTGCTGCCCTATGAACCTCTTCTGCTGCATGCTCGGCTGCCAAAGATCCATTAGCATAGCTCTCCTCCTTCTGAAACCCATGCTCAACCCATTGGAATAGACCACTGGCTGCGTACTGCATGAAGGAGTACCGAATCTCATGGGGTTGGATGGGGAGGTTTGAGTGGCTGATGACAGCTGAGGGAATGATGATGGACATGCCTGGAGGAAACTCAATAACAATGCCACACTCCCGTAGGATGAGGTGGCTGCCACGCATTGAATCAAACTTTCCAACATTGGTTATAATGCAGACTCCGAAGGCGAGGTTCCCCCAATCTGTATGCTGATAGCACCAAGTCGCTGGGCTGAAGCTGAAAGAAATTGCCACCCAGATGCTATCCAGAAATAGGTGCTCGAGGCCTTCATCCTGCTCGTACAGGGCCCCAAGAGTTTCATGGTAATATTTATAAAGCTTGGGGAACCAAGTTGCAAATCCACCATTCACAAATTTGGAGATGCGGACAAAGGATGGGTAGCTGAGGAGTTTTTTGTAAAACTCTGCAATTCGCTCAGTTGTGTGCGAGGTTGCCCAGGATCACTTGTCCACCACCAAATGATACACCCGCTACCAGGGCTGGGAAAGGCCCATGGTGATGATTCAAGTCCTTAGAATCAAAGGAGCATTGCTCGCTGGCCTCCTCCATCTCCCTCTCCACATCCGCCATTCCCTTCGACCATTTTTGCTCCTCTGGCTGGTTACTGTCATCTGGCTGCCCAATGCCTACAAAGAAAATCCAGCTGGCATCATCCTTGATGGGGATTGATTTTCTGTCAAATTCAAGTTCCAGCTATAGGAATTGACACAAAATTAGCTTACCTGCCATCCCACTTTTGCAGCTTAAATTTGAAGCACGAGTTCTCTCCAACCAGATCGTCCAACTCGTATGTGGTCTTATCCTTCAACTCCTCAGTGTTGCATAGACCTACATACCCAGGGGCCGAGATCGAAATATCTGCGAGATTGAGCTTGGCATCAATGGCCTTTGAGTTCGGGTTATGCAATTTCTGGTGGGTGGCAGGCCGAACTTCATAAGCATGCACTCCGGCCTCATGCTCCTTCCACTGCTCAGCTCTGTCGTGCTTCCACTTTGTGTGGCTCCATTGCTTGTTGCTGCCGTACTTCTTACCCACATTTTCCAGCCAACCAGCCAAGGTTGAAGCAGTTTCCCCTGGCACCAACTGGGGATCTGGGGGAAGATTGTGGTCATCCAAAGAAGTCAGTTTTTGAGTAGGTGAGGGAGGCGGAGTAGGCTCTGGCATGGTGAGGGGAGAATCACTAAAAAGGCCATGTCCTATTTCCCCACTGTCTAAATAGCCAAACACCTCCTCCCTTTCGATACTCAATGCTATTGCTGAGTCAAAATCAAACGATGGGTCGTGGGCACTGATGGGGGTGGGCCAAGGTTTGTCCTGTACCAAAGTATTTCAACCAACTTTCTCTGATGTAAGAAATATTCATTCATACTTTTTTGTGCATATGAATGGATTTTGGGGTCAACTGCCAGTGAAGTAGAAACATCGGAAAGGGGATCTCACCTCGGGGGGCCATCTGACACTTGGATGGGTTGAGATAGATTTAACTTGTTGTGTCGGCCAGGTGATCTGTTGAATGAGTGATGAAAAGTCAGACCTGCAGGCATCCAGAAACGTAGGAGAGAACAGATGAGTTGTACAGATGATGTAAATATAGCGTTGAGGCTTCAAGTCACCAAAGGCGACCCAAATGGCAAGCGGGAGGACTCAGAAGAAATCCACAGGCAACGTAAAGCTGAGGTTCTTGGAATCCAAGTCCAAATGTACGAGTAGGATTGAGTGATGAAAAGTCAGACTCAAGGCAGGTGACGAAAAGTCAGACCTGCAGGTGATGAAAAATGAGTAGGAGAAAATGGAGCACAGAAAGAAGTGGCAAACTTCAAGTTGGAAGTACGAGGTAAGAAAGTGAACTTCAAGCTTTCAATTCGAACTTGAAATGTCTGACTCAGCTGTCTCAAGTTCTCATGCTAATGTAGGGTTAAGGTTAACTGTGGGCAAAACTTACACAGCCACTGAAATTCAAGTTCCAAGTCAAAGTGGTGGCAGCCCTGGGCCTTGCCAAAGTTCTTGAAGCTTAAAGTCCAAGTCTCATTCTTGTCGTATCTTACCATATTCCTGGCAGCAGTTGCTGGTCTGACTTTTCATCACCTGCATACTTGGGTGTGATTCGTGAGCAGGAGAACTTGTGCGAATCCAGGTCAACATACTTTACAGGAATGGAGAAATTGGTGGTCCTGCGAAGATTTTGTCTAACCAGTGACTTTCCTGAGAAAAAGGCTGACATACTTGTGAAGGAACTTCTGAAGTATAGCCTCCTGGATGTAGTCGCATTCGTTTTTGATACAGCATCAGAGAGCAACTCCAAAGAAAGGGGGGAAGTGCCATTCATTGATAAAATTGTGCATCTCTTTTTCTCTGTAACACTACTTGCCTGTTTAAAAATCTACCTCTCAGGGCCATGCAACTATGGGTGACTGGCCCAAAGTCATCAAAACTGCAATCAGAAGCATGGAATCTGATAGCACATATATGTTTCTTAATGCAACGACTGTTGATGATCGGCTCTCTGCCTGTTATCACACGGTTTGTCTGCTGCATTTAATCTGTCCTATCTTCTCCGAGTATGTGTGCCGCGCTCTCCATATTTTTTTCCCCCAACACGTTAGTCATCAGGGTAATTTGTACTTGCCCAATGACAAGAACGATCTCAAGAAGGCACTTGGAAAGTAAGGGCATAATTTCATGACAGACCTTTCCTAATGTTCACAATGTGTCAGATATGGTGTTTCAGTAGACCATGAGAATTTTGACATAGCGCCAGAAATATTAAAAAACCCTTTATTTATCGCTCTTGCCCTTTCACCGCTATTCCTCCTTGTCAATTGTTCGTTAATAAACATGTCTTTTGGGAAGAAGAAAATGTTTGAGGTATGAGAGCACTTGAAACTGGAAGGATGCCACTGATTCCTAAATGTTATTATAGGTCTGGAAATCATTTGGTAACAAATGACCCACCATAATTAGAAAGGTTGAAAAATGACTATTAAGAGTTATATTTGATATTTCCACCATGAAAACAACCATAATGATTCCAGGGTTATTGGTGGAAGCATTCACAGATATCTCTGTGATGGGTGTACATGATATATGTAATAATGATGCCAGTTGGTTCACAGCTGGTGAGACCTTCTTATATTATCTATGGACCGACTTTAATTCGATTTCTCAGATATCTGAATACTAAAGGTCCCGTTGTTACCTCTGAATATCATGTGAACCATCATGTGGAGTCTCCTAATTCCTTTGCACGTGGTGCAACCTCTGTACATGGTGGGCCTGGGGCTGCAGTGGACATGGAAGAGGAGGAGGAGGAGGAGGAGGAGGAGGAGGATGGTGATGAGGACGAAAAATGTGTTTGCAAAGGATTGTGCCATCTTGGAGGTAGGAATTCTGAGGAAGATGATAGCCATGGACAAGGAAATAGTGGTGCTGCGAGAGGGGCTTATCGACACCAAAATGACCAAGGAAGTGCTCAACCAGAAAGGCTCACTGGCAACTCTGGTATGGATATTGCCATGGATAGAGCAAGTGATGTGGATAGAGCAGGCATTGCACAGCAAGTAGAACAATTGGGACGAGCTGGAGGGGAGGACGAGAATCCTAGTGCAATGGATGTTGGCATGGATACAGGGGATGTTGCAAACCAAGGAGAACAATCTAGTGCGGTGGATGTGGACATGAGAGAGGGCAGTCTGAATGAGCATGACAAGGCTCCAAACAAAGAATCAAACCCCTGCAAGATGCCTTCACCCTCTGACGATTCACTCTCCACTGAAAAGGACAGTCCAATCGCTGGCGAAAAGTGAAAGAACCTGATGCAAGAGGCAAAAACAAAGAAAACAGACGAATTGCCCCTTCCACCACCAAAAAGAAAGTTAAAGTCAAGGTCAAAGCCAAGGCCAAAACCAAAACCAAAGCCTGAATCAAAAATTCAATTTGGACCGCAGTCTGTAGATGCCATGGAGCACAACTATTTTGAGGAGATCAAATTTGGAGGTGTTAGTAGACTTGTTGATATCATTGACTTAATGCAGGATATGGTCAGTCATTTGCCATCTTAAAAGAACACAATTTATTGTCCTTTGCAGATTAAACCTGAAAAACCAAACCTTTCAAGAACTCGAAAGGCATGCACAGTAATTCATACCTAATAACTCATATTCCATCTATAGAAATGATTCGTAGGCAAATCAGTATTGCTATAGGCTCCTGGGAAGGATGACCCAGTTACATACACCCCATCATTCCATGTAAGCTCTACCTAGACTCATTCACCACAATATAGTGACTTTCAGCACTCCCTTAGTTTGCTGATGAGCGCTCCATGTTCAAAATTATTCACAGTGCTGTCATAGCAGGCTATAAAGACAGCCGACCTCTGTGGATGGCTTGTCTGGAGGAGAGTGCATTTTGTATACTCTCAAAGCAGGAACTCGGGAGCAAGAGTGACCAAGAGATACAAGCAATATTCCACCGAAAACATGTTGTAATACATGACCAATTTGAGCCTACACTCGCTTTCGATGAAAAGGGTTTGAAAACATTAGGGGACCTGTACAAGTCTGTGACAATTCATGGTGTGTTTGAAGCATATTCTTGTTGTGTTTGGACATCCTGATTATGTGCCAGATTACTCAATTGAAAACTCCTTCGAAGCCGAATCATCTTGCCACCTGAAGGGTACTTTAGAAGATATGCTGAGGTGTCATAGGGAGAAAAGTAAAATCCTCAATGTACTGGACTTCCCAATGCTGTCTGCCCCTCATCCTCCCACATCATTTGCTTCTGATCTTGCAGCATTCAGTGCCACCGTCGATTTACCAATGTGTAGCCAGGCTATTTCATTTCCAATAGCAAGTACTAGATGGGGCCTTGCGGCAACATCAGGTGCCCACCATCTCTGGCATATTGATTGCAATGGCTTCTGCACTTACATCGACACCCAAACTGGCATGAAATGGTGGATCATTGCAAAGCCCAAACCTGGGTCAATGCATTTCTCTGATGCTACCTATTCACTGAAGAATATGATATTTCTGCTGCCAACTTGGAGAAGTGGGACCTTGAGGCAGTCCTTCTTTGTCCCAGATCCCGAATGTAAGTTGTGTCTGCTTGGCACCCCCGTATTCATAACAATTGTCCTATAGGTTAATGCAGCCAAACACACCACATTTTGTTGTGACACCAGAATCTGCAATTTGTCATGGAGGTCATTTTTACATGATGTCCACGATCCAAGACACAGTTTTCGGGCTTTATCATATGTTTGTTGCTAGTGAGAGGGTGACGAACACGGAACACAGTCATGATGTGCATCTTCTACTTCGAAGAATCGTTACTTATCTTCACTATGTCCTTGTCAAGCGCGGGTCTAAACTAGATTTGTTGACGCCACCACCCACTTGTCATATTCCCGATGTCTCCACCTTTGAAGGGGTGCTTGACCTGTTCATGTTATGCATTGTCATGGAACTTGGGGATCTCATCAACCCTCTGGCGTACAGGAAGAAATATCTACATGGACCTAAACATAACCATGATTGACTGTGCACTATCCATGCCCATGGGCTATCTAGGGACCTTCATCATTGGTGGTGTGCACGCTATCTGTTTCTCGACCCCGAGAAGGAATCATTCATCGATGGTGGCCTCATATTCAAGGACCTACTCTCCCAGCATATTGTAGCACTGATCTCATATACTAAGACTATGGCAGAAGAGAATGATGCTCAAGGTGAAGTGTTGGAGTGCACAGCAGATGTTCTGACAGATTTACTGAAGAAGTATTTCCCTTATGATCTGCATTTTGGGGTTAGCGAGGGCTTCGAGTGGGCGGGACCAAGATACGTTGTTAAGGCTAGGGCAGGAGCATTATCCTCATACATGAGATGTAGGTATTACACTTTCTTTAAACACAATCTACTTACAAAGACGTCGCAGGCCATGATATCCTGAGCCTGAGGGCAACTCCTGTGGACCTGGACTTCATACAGCAGTACAACGATCTGGTTATGGAATCAGATTCTGACATGAATTCCTCAGATGACTCTGACCACAACAGTGAAGAAAGCGATTCAGACAGTGATGATGAAGACCAGTCCAGTAGTGATGATGATGGTGATCTGAGCAACTCAGATGATGATGGTATATCCAATGTTCAGACCATCTTCACATGCTCACCAACAGATGTCATAGCTGATTGCTCACATCCACGCAAACGCAGGAGATGCGGCACCCTACCATTGTTACAGTCACTTTAGCATTGTCCAGTCCCTCTACAAGGGTCTTGCTCATACTCGTATGAGGGTCACAAGTCTAAGGCTGTTGTATCATGATCACTGCAGCCAGTGTGATGGTGAACTTGAAGACCCAGTTCAGTGATACTCCCATAGGCAACATTTCTTCTATTTCAATCTCTGTGCACAGGTAGCATTTTTCTATATACCAGATTTTCGATGTATTTGTCTTCTTTCAATATGTCAGCTTGGCCTAGGACATTGAACTTGAATTTTGGGACCGTGCCATCAAATTTCAGTGGCTGTGTAATATTTGCCTGCGGTTAACCTTAACCCTAACATGCTTTCAAATACAAACTGCGTCCTGTGTATTACTAAATTACTAAGCATCAAATTGTCATGCAAAATTTTCCCAGCACGAGCTCGTTCTGCTGGCTTTATGCTGTTTCTTTGGTTGGCCATAGATTTGTTGTGTTCAAATTTCCAATGTTGCTGCGGCCCCCTGATTACTAGTCAATGCCACCAGCCTAGCCTTTACTGTACTCCTGACTATTTTTTTGGCTACAAAATCTACATAACTGAATCTTGTAATGTTCAACATTATTCTTATAGTCTTCTCATGCTCGTTTTCAGTCATACTTTATTTAAAAAAAATTTGCTGGTCAGATTGGTGGCTATACAAAAGCAGCGGCCACTAGGTGACCCGCTCCATATGTATGTAGTTATGAGGAAAAGACTCTGAGTCGGACATTCCGGCATTCTAGTTCATCACAGCAAATGATATCATCTCACGGTATACCGTGAGACAGCATGAGACTTGGATGTTATAACTCATAAAGGAGCCACCAGATCATGATCATATGGATACTTACTAATACTACCTCTTACTACACGATTCTACCCTATGCTTGGCAGATCAGGTGCATTTCCATCTTAGGAACATGGAGCTTTGCGGTAGCAGAGAGTCCAAGAGTCTTTTCTCACATTCATATAGCAGTTTATAACTTGAACAGTGATTGTACCACCACCTCTTGATTTCAGTTCCAATGACCAGCAATTCAGCGCAGATACTTTGAATCTCTCCTAATCAGGCAGAGCCTGACTCAGACTCGAATTTGGTGCTTCATATGAAATTTCGAAATCTCACCCTTCTTCTCCACTTACTCACTACTATCAATCAGGGAAATGCCACACTCCCTGCCACAGATGCTCCTCCCATCCAGAATCTACCAGTCCACAGAAAGGTTGATGCAGTGACAACTATTCTAGTGCATAATGAAGAAGTCCTTGCCACTACAGCATATGCTTCCAGTGGAAGTCTTGTAGTGGCCAGTGTGATGCCCACAGAAGAAGCTCACTCTGAAGAGGATGATTATTTTGTCACTACTCCTTACACCAATCAAACACTGAATATCACTGCTGTCGCCAATCCAGAGCACAGTAATTCTGCAAAGGGCATCAGATTGGCTTCAGGCAAAGATTTGTTGTCTCGCTTTGATCAAGATGATTGTTGGAAATTGATGAGAAAGTGAGCTTCTACCGGTACCTGGCATCACTTCCTCATTGCTTATAATGTATCCAGGGTCAGACAATCTACACTGGCAGACCATACAGAATCTGTATGTTCCTATCTCAATACATACAAGACTTCTGAGTCTTCTGTGCAACCCACTGAATCCAGGTGCTTTTCTCGCTTTCTTGTTGTGCAGTGTTGGAAGAGAATGAAACGATGGATTTTCCATTGGTCATTGCTTGGGCTTCTTCATATGCTAGATGAAGCAACTGACTCCTTGATGAAGTCAATCCAGAAGCATGAGTGGACCAAACCTGTTTGTGACCCGAGACTGGCTCGATATCTTGACCAAATGAACAATTTGAGCATGAAAGTTTTGGTGATGTACTCCTGGAACAAGGAGGACACAGCTGATAGATATTTAGAGGTGTTATGCTCCAAGGAGCGATTAGCCTCATTCGAGATATACTGCAAGGACACTGCGACAACATTCTACAACTTCCTCTTGACCATCCTGGTTGGCTATGCCAGTGCCCTTCTGAGGTTGGAAGGGGGTATTGCTGCTAAATCATCATCATCAGTATCCTTGAAGCATCTGAGGTCAAGGAAGAAGGATGACCAGAAGGAGGGCAAACTCAAGAAGGATGACAAGAAGGAGGCCAAACTCAAGGAGGATGACCAGCAACTTATGAAGGATGTGTCAAATCTGGTGCATAGTGTCACTTTCTATGGCAATGCTCTTGTCTGCATTGCACACTCCGATGCATTAAAAGAACATCTCCAAGTTCTATTCCTGGGTGAGATGTTGCCTCCTGTAGCATTCAGGAAAGATGAATATAACAAATGGGCCACATTGTACATCGGTAAGGGAGGTGGAGTCTCCAAAGTGGCAGATGGTGTCGGCAGGGTGGCAAGCAGCATTGGCCAAGTTGCCTTGAAGGACGAGGGGGAGGATGACGAGGAGGGGGATGGTGAAGAGGGGGAGGATGGCGAAGAGGGGGAAGATGGCAAGGAGGGGGAGGATGGTGAGGAAGGCGAGGAGCAGACAGAGGTGTCTAGATCTCACATAACCATGATCAATTTCCAGACTGTCTGGAAATGGATCATGGCATTTGTTGGGCACTTCTCAGCACAGCATGCCTTGGAGAAACATGTTGGTGGTCTCCCACCTAGTGAACCCATCCATCTCGATCTCCTCATTATGCCCCGCTCTAGGGTGAAAATGTTGAAAGCTTAAGACGAGTTTAACACTTGTTAACAACTCCAGTCTACTGTTCAGAACACACTTATAACACACATTTAATGATAGTAATGTGTTTTGCACTTTATTCCAATTCAATCTCGTGTCTAGTTTCCCAGACATAGTAGGATTCCGCTTTTGTTTGTTCCTGTTGTGCCAGGAAACCGCGAGGCGTGAAAGTAGATGTCCACTATATCGCGTCTGCGTTCCCCTCTACGTCTGGGTCCAAAAATCTAAGTAATAGCTATAATACTAAGCGAGATATGAAGTAAACAAAGTTGGGTCTTAATATCTACAATCTAACTAGTATTGTAATAAGTCTGTTGGACTATGTAGCAAGTGTTTCATCACTGTATTCAACAGAAAATCGGTTCCTGGCCCTACATGGAGGGTTTAATCGAGGACACATTGAAGGCCCATTCGGTGAACTATAAAATAATGATGGCGAAGTACATCTGCGAAGTCAAAAACCATGTCCTTGGAGCTGATACCAGTGGCAATTGGACGGAGCAGATTAGAATATTCTCGATATTCCAGAACCTGGTGAAGAATGGTGCCCACCCCGAGTCATCATTGGAGTTTCCTGGAGGCACACATTGCGAGGCTATTTTGGCTGTCTTCCTTGCCTACTGTAATGTAGCAACTTTGGAAGAGAAGGACGACCCCAAATCTAAAGAGCTTAGCCAGGTACTTGATCCACTTACCTTGAGGTTTAAATTCATTATTTTAACTTGTTGTGCAGAGACTGAAGTTTCATGATCAATGGATTTTGGTGTCAAAGCTATGCTGTCCTGTTTGCTGGGAGTTGATAAAACTTGTCAAAATTGAGGATATCTCAGATCAGGCATTTAAAGTCTGTGGTCGTCATGCCAATCTTTACAATGTGGAATTGCCAGAGTGGCTGCCTCATGATATTTTGGAGGCAATGATACAGAAATTTCAACTTTTCGCATATCAGCAACTTGAAATCCTCAATGCCTGTGACTCATCGGTGAACACACACCCATAACCTCTCTCGCGAAAGTAACATGAGCATCGAAACTGCCAGTAGTGGTGTATCAATACCAGACCCTGACAAGGTGGACATCAATTCCTCCATAGGTAAGCATTTTTATCTTTTTCGATCCCAACCATCTGCTATAGCCAATTTTAGCCAACTTCTGTCTGACCACCGAGTTGAATGAATGGTTGAAACCTGCATGGAGGCCTTTGGGTTGTATACAATGCTTATTATCTTGTTGAATGAGCTTTTCAGAGTTTTGTTTTTCCTGTGCAAGTACTGTGTCTCCCATCTTTCAGTCACAGTAAAAAACTGCACATTTTTTTTTCATTCCGGCCTCATCTTCCCACCATTTGTGTATAACCACACACATTATTTATTTCATGCTTTCTGCTTATGGTTCCCCTGATAGTTCAAGCAGGAACCTGTTCAGGTTCAGAAGTAGTTGTCATCACATCCCTGGTTGGGTCTTCATTTCAAGTTTATGGATTGCTTTTATTTCTTCCAGATCCAGCTCATTTTGTATGCACTTGTACTTGCTTGTCCTATGTTGTACTGCAGCTCCAACACATTGTTTCAACTACAAGTTCAACTTGCATGGAAGGAAGACTCCAAAAGCCTGAGTGGCATAGAACAGTGGTTGGGGGTGTACTTCACCATGTCTGCACCAACCTTACTAGGGAAGCTAAGTTAGGGCCTGGCAGGGTCCAGCATTCTGGAGCACTGCCACTACAGGGATTATCTGAGTCCACCAGTGTCGGATGTCGAAGTTCGCTTTCTTACCTTGTACTTCCAACTTGAAGTTAAGGGCAAGAGTGATAAATAAAGGGTTTTTTAACATTTCTGGCGCTATGTCAAAATTCTCGTGGTCTACTGAAACACCATATCTGACACATTGTGAACATTAGGAAAGGTCTGTCATGAAATTATGCCCTTACTTTCCAAGTGCCTTCTTGAGATCGTTCTTGTCATTGGGCAAGTACAAATTACCCTGATGACTAAAGTGTTGGGGGAAAAAAATATGGAGAGCGCGGCACACATACTTGGAGAAGATAGGACAGATTAAATGCAGCAGACAAACCGTGTGATAACAGGCAGAGAGCCGATCATCAACAGTCGTTGCATTAAGAAACATATATGTGCTATCAGATTCCATGCTTCTGATTGCAGTTTTGATGACTTTGGGCCAGTCACCCATAGTTGCATGGCCCTGAGAGGTAGATTTTTAAACAGGCAAGTAGTGTTACAGAGAAAAAGAGATGCACAATTTTATCAATGAATGGCACTTCCCCCCTTTCTTTGGAGTTGCTCTCTGATGCTGTATCAAAAACGAATGCGACTACATCCAGGAGGCTATACTTCAGAAGTTCCTTCACAAGTATGTCAGCCTTTTTCTCAGGAAAGTCACTGGTTAGACAAAATCTTCGCAGGACCACCAATTTCTCCATTCCTGTAAAGTATGTTGACCTGGATTCGCACAAGTTCTCCTGCTCACGAATCACACCCAAGTATGCCTTAGCAGAATAAGCATTAACAGAAAATAATTGAAAAGTCAGTCAACTCACACACACATGAGATACTGCCATTTCTAGTTTATCAAGACCACCGGGGGCAGAGACAACATCCACTTTCCAAGGAATGTCTTTGAAAAAGGTGCTTGTGGTACAAAATTTCTCCTGGTTGGCCATTTCGTCCTAGCACTGCAACCTTGAACTTTCAAGTCATACATGAATGTCAGGTACTAGAGGTTTCAAGCAGTGGCACTTGAGTGACAAGAAGTCAGACTCAACACCAGCGCAGGTGATGAAAAGTCAGACCAGCAACTGCTGCCAGGAATATGGTAAGATATGACAAGAATGAGACTTGGACTTTAAGCTTCAAGAACTTTGGCAAGGCCCGGGGCTGCCACCACTTTGACTTGGAACTTGAATTTCAGTGGCTGTGTAAGTTTTGCCCACGGTTAACCTTAACCCTACATTAGCATGAGAACTTGAGACAGCTGAGTCAGACATTTCAAGTTCAAATTGAAAGCTTGAAGTTCACTTTCTTACCTCATACTTCCAACTTGAAGTTTGCCACTTCTTTCTGTGCTCCATTTTCTCCTACTCATTTTTCATCACCTGCAGGTCTGACTTTTCGTCACCTGCCTTGAGTCTGACTTTTCATCACTCAATCCTACTCGTACATTTGGACTTGGATTCCAAGAACCTCAGCTTTACGTTGCCTGTGGATTTCTTCTGAGTCCTCCCGCTTGCCATTTGGGTCGCCTTTGGTGACTTGAAGCCTCAACGCTATATTTACATCATCTGTACAACTCATCTGTTCTCTCCTACGTTTCTGGACACCTGCAGGTCTGACTCCTGCTTGCCATTTGGGTCACCTTTGGCGACTTGAAGCCTCAACGCTATATTTACATCATTTGTAAGCCCTTACTTGTACCTCTCTTACTAGTACTAAGTAGTATTCTAATGGCTAGCAGGAACTCATCAAAATGACTGCCATGCTTGTGGATGATGATTTGCTGAGGTTTCGAGTTGATTATAGTGTGTTGAATCTTGAGTTTGTGATGGCTTGCCCACTGAATGTGTTCTTGCAGGGCCCATTGGTGTGACGGATGGCAAAGTCGGGGCTCTCCTCTTCAACGGAGAATATTTTGTCACCACTCCTAATCGAACCTTCATCCCCGAACCGCCAGCTGGAGACCGTAAAGTAATGATGCATGCCGACAGCCTCTATGCAGATGACAATCCTATTCTCTGGCCACAGCCTTATAATGTGTTTAACTGTCCCCACGGTGCAATTCCTAAGGCTAAATCACTTTCCGCCCATTTAATTATATGGTGGGAACCTACGCATGAGGACTTTATACCCTTGAGGGACCCAGCATCCCCATTCGGGGCCTTGGCAAGCTATCAGATTTGAAGCTGGGCGACCTGAAGTGTTCAGTGTCAATTTTGTTATCTCGGGTCCAAGCATTCATGTCAAATTCATCCAAATCTCAGGCACCGCCTACCCTTGGTCCAATGGTTAAAATGATCGAGCATGGCCTCGTCCATCTTTGGTCGGTATGGACAAACTTCTGTCAGATGGTGTTTGGCGTGAGGGATCTGCAAAGGTGTTGGCTTGATGTAATGGCGATGTTGGATTACATGGAGGTGTACAAACCCCGGATGGACTCGACTAGGTTGGCAGTGGGCTCCCCATCAGTCGAAGTTGCTGACACTGTTGGTGTTTTCACCAATGATATATGCATTGTGCAGGACTTTTTCCATGCAGGCCTTCCATTCTGGTTGACACGGCCGGCCTCGGACCTTGGCCAAACAAATATACTTGCAGTCATCCCACTTATGGTACCACACCACTATGGGATCTGCTTTGAGCCACACTGCCTCAATTACCCTATTATATACCGGGGCCCAGCTAGTTCTCATCACAAGCATGAGGCAATCTTACTGTATGCTTGCAACTTCCTGCACTATCCGGATCTGTTCGCCCTCCATGCCATCAAAATGAATACATCTGCATCAGGACATGTAGAAGCCTTAGTAAGATCAAAAGATGGACCAGGCGCCAGGGCCATTGGGGGAGTTAGCCAACAACATGGTGCCAACAAGGGTAAGGGAAAAGGAGTTCTTTGTAAGTAACCAGAGTTGTTTTGGCATCCATCAACTCACCCTCCCATGACAGATAATAAGCGGAAATCTTCAAATCCACCAATGGGCTGCGACAAGTTTGATGTGTACGAGAGTCCCCTCATGCCACTCCCAATTCCTGCCTGGCGTGATGCGTTGAAGGTGGTTAAAAGGGACGAACCCCCAGCATCTTATCACATGTGTTATCTATTTCCTGAGGCAGCAATTTTTGCTTCCACCAACGAGGCTCACCTTGCAAAATTCTTTGCCACATGGAAAGCATTTCAACCTGCCTGCATCTTACGAGTATTTTCAGTGGAAAGCTCAGCATCTCCCTTGTCCGGTCAACAGTGGCATGATTTTCTTCTTGATGGGCTTGTGGCACACAGCCACGAGCCAAGTTTAATTCGTCAATGTGAACAAGTCAAGGCCATCTTTGCATATGCTTTGGATGAACTCCAGATTGACCTTTGTCCTCCACCATCTGACAGTGGTCCCACAGTGCCAGTTGATGAGGCACAGAAAATTCTATGGGAATTGACTGAGCTTAATTTCCGCTTTGAGCTTTTGGCCCTTGACAAGCATGCCTCAGGCTTGTCACCCCACCGGGGTGAACATAAGTGGCAGGCTATGGTGCTAAAGTGTTTTGATGTACCTTCGCTAGTCGTCACCAATGTACAGCGGGCAAATTTTGGTTTGCAAGCTCATGACTGGCGAGAAAGGTTACCATTTTTGCTGGCGGTGAGGGCATTAATGAGGGATTGGGATGGACTGAAGCCAACGCCTCTTTTACTACCTGATCTGGCCTCACATAATATGTATACTGAAGCAGATGTCCAGCAACTCGAGGACCACATAGCTCATTTTTATATGCAAACTTTTGATCGTTTATTTGGCCGTGCTGCAGTTGTTCCTACCTGGCTTCCATAATTACCTATGTATAGTATATCTTTCAAAATCTTATTATCTGTGAACATCCTTCTGTTTTATTAGTCTCCACATTGTCCCAACTTCCAGTTTGAGTCATTTTAGTATAACCCATCATACATGGTCAAAGCAAAGGTATGGTCCTACAACTATTGATGATATCCACTGATGATTTGGGATAGGAAACTTTGAAGTGCAAGTTTGATGGGAATGACAACAATAAGCTCACTCATCCCTCAGCATTAACTTGAACATTTCCTCATTCTAATACAATGCCTCCGTAGCGTGCCCAACATTTACGGCCTTTTACTAATCCGGCAATATCGGACTCGGACTGTCAATTCATAAATTGACTCATACATGCTAGCGATCATTTTCTCACGTTGAGCCCTCCAGTCAGGCTGAGGTTTCTGGACATCGCACTGTTAGCAGAGTTCTGCCCACCACCCTTCTCATTATCTCGCCATGGACCTGCCACCAGCCTGGTGTCAAGTCTGTGTTTGCAGGCACACATTCTCTGTACTACAAGACTATACTTTTCACAAGTGTAGTTGCCAGAAGACGAAGAAATGGCTTTCCAGTGGTCTGGAGAAAGCTAAAGAGGTCTGGCAGTCCAAGAAGCGTCGAAAAATGGAAGTAATGCAAAGCACAACTGCAGAAAGCCCTAAGGACCAAAATGTAGCTGTTGAACAAGAATTAAACAATGTTGCACTCGCCATGCAAAATGAAGTAAGACTTATGATGTTGGTGCAGCTCATTGCTCATTGAATCACTATTATACCGGTTAGAGTGCTCCATGAATGACGAAGACTTGTGTTGAAATTAATCCCAGTGATGCATGCTGTATACATGAGGCAATACATGCAGCATACGCATGTTACTGCGCTTACTGTGCATACATGTGGTAAACACATTCCTGAGTCATGTGACGTCCTTATTATTATGTATATAAGGAGAACCTGTACCGTAGTAGGAATACAGTGTTCTTACCTCTGCTAACCCTAGCTGTAAGTCTAAGTAAACCCCAGGTAGGTTGTAAGGAACGTGTGGTCTCTTCCACTGTGCAGCGTATATAGTCTGCTCCAACAGGTTATGGGCCCTGCTGGGCACGTCGCGAACGCGCCTTAATTGGCTGTGAACAACGTTGACTTCATTGTCTCCAAATTATAACCTTGCGCTCTTCGTGAGCTGCATTGCGCTCCCTGCGAGCTGCATATAAAACCTAGGTTGACTAGGGTTAACCACTCTGAAGGAGTGTTTTCTCCTGAGAACGTTAAATGTGTTTTATTGAGTAAAAAGACTGATTGAGCGCTTTTAACAGCTGCCACCACAAAATCATGTCTTCAACTCTCGAGAAACTCGTTCAAACTTTTGACGGATCAAATTACATTCAATGGGCCAACTCAATGAAGGCGTGGCTCAGGTCTCAGGGCCTCTGGCAAATAACTAGCGGGGCAGAGCAAAAACCGCCCCCGGTGCCTCCCTTGACAGCGACGAATGCTACTTTGGTAGCGGATGCTAATGCCAAGCTCCAGACCTGGAGCAACAAAAATGACCAGGCCATTGGTAGCCTAGTGCTCCACCTGGCCCCCTCCATTCGGCAGTGTGCCAACTCAAAGGACACTGCTGAGGAGGTGTGGGATCTCATCCGTACCAATTATGGTGTGGATGGCCCCTCCCAAGTCTTCGTGGACTTTAGGTCCGCAATAGCGATCAAGATCCCAGCTGCGAACCCTGTGCCGGAGATTGCTAGAATGGCAGACAAATTTGAGTGCCTTACGGCTGCTAATGTCGCCATCCCTGAGCTAGTCCAGGCAATGATCCTACTTGCTGCGATGCCACACGAGTACGACTCATTGTCCGCAACAGTCCTTAACACAACTGCCACTAGCGCCTTGACATTTAAACATGTCAAGGACTCCATTGTTGCTGAAGCCTCAAGGCGCACAGCAGTAGGAAAGCCCACTGGCCAGCCTCAGGCCAACAAACTTGCCGCTGTTAAGCGCAAAGGGGGAAACCCCAAATGGCAGCCCAAAGAAGGGCAAAACAGCAACGGAGACTCATCCCGAAAGCGTGGACGATGCGGGGACAGAAAGACTAAGGAGGAGAAGCCGAAGGAGAAACATACCCACCTTGCCTCCAATGCCTATACCACCATAAATGGTAATGGCACCATCATACCGCCGATGTCACTCATACAGCTCATCGAAAAACGCGAACACACTCCCACAAGGGATCCTCGCTGCTGACCGCCTGCACAGGCATATATGGGCGCGGCCTCTACCTCTCATTTGGTTTATGCCAAATATCAGCAAGCTCGAGACACCCTCGAGCAAATGCAACTTCCATGCAGCGCGAAAAATCTGCGACCACTGGAAGAGCACCTGACGGTGCGAGAAGGAAAGAGAAGAAGGATAGAACCAGAACCCGAGTCTAGGATCGAGGAGGTAGAAGACGATACCATCTCCCTCAGATCTGAACCTCTGGTGTCTGATGAGGAAGTGTGGAAAGCCGTCGACGAAATGCTCGTCGATGAACCCCTTGATACAGGGGCATATGATGACAGGTCAGTCCTTTTCCCTGCCACAAGCACTAAGATTAATATTCCTATGAATACAGCGAACTTTTCATGTGAAATTTTACCGCTATTAAATGTATCATGGAATTATTTAGATCTTAATATATGTGCTATGTGTGCAAAGGGAGATTGTAAGAAAGGTGCCGACTGGATCATGGATTCAGGCGCATCAAAACACTTCACTGGTGAAATAAAAGATTTCACTTCTTACGAGCCTTTACCAAGAAAGGACTCTACCTTGGTCCAAACGGCCACTGGTACTACTCATATAGTAGGAAAAGGAGCAGTCTTCATTAAACACCAGGTAGTATGTCATGGGAAGTCAGAGACGCGTGAAACGCGGTTATACCCCATCTACTACATACCCAACATTAATACTCGATTGATGTCAATGGGGGTCTTTTTACAAGATGGAAGTGATGTGCGTGGTTCCTCTGCACACATTTCATTTATCGAGCATGGAAACCCGATCATGCATTGTGTCCCTCTAAGGAGGAAAGACATGATCTATTGGGCTCGGACTCATATATTGAGCACCAAAAAGGTTAATGTCGCGACTATTTATGTCGCTGACTACTTGACTTGGCATAGGCGACTTGGACACCCATCCAAAGAGGCACTAGGGAAAATGCCTAAAAGCACCATAAAATTCCCAAGGAATTTAATTATTCCTAAAGACAAAATTATATGTCCAGGGTGTGCTGAAAAGAAAATGACCTCAAAATCTTTTCCCGAGTCAGACTCACGAGCTGACAAATCCTTTGAATCAATACATTCCAACCTAAAGGAACTCCCGGTACTATTGTACCACAAACATAAATACTTCATTGTATTTCTGGATGACAAAACATCACATATTTGGGTCCAATGCCTCAGAAAGAAATCTGACGCTGCTGCAGCAATTAGACAATTTCAAGCGATGGCTAAGACCCAATATGGCGCTACAATCAAGCGCTGGCGTGTCGACCCAGGGGGGGAGTTCAAGGATCATGAGCTACAAAAACAGCTCAAGGACTTAGGCATCAAAATAGAGATGTCTGCACCCCATGTTCATCAACAGAACGGGCACGCAGAGCGCGCCATAAGGACAATAATGGAAAAGTTGCAAACCTTGCGATTCACCGCTTGTCTACCACAATCATGGTGGGAATTTTGCATAGAACATGCAACACATTTATACAACTGAACCCCAATAAGGCGCCTGAAATGGCTGACACCTTTTGAGGACCTGACAGAGGTCCGCCCAGATCTAAACAATCTGAAGGTCTTCAGTTGCGGTGCTTACGTCTATCTACCAAAGGAAAAACGTCCAACAACATTATCTCCTCGATCGGAGTTAATGACGTACCTTGGAATAGAAGATGGCATTAAAGCATATTGTTTCATGCGACAAAATGGCGCAATATTCATTGGTGCTACGGCACTATTTGATGAAACGATGTTCCCATGCTGTCCCAGAGCTAAAACTCCTGCCAAGACAGACCTTGGTGATTTTCCACCTCCAGAACCAGAAGATGATGACCACTCATCTGGAACGGATGGTGATGACCCTATACCGCCACAAAATCCGCCCCTTCCTCCATCATTAGAAGATGATGATGATGATTTACCAAGCGAGCAAAAGGTGCATGACGATGCGACTAACGCTCCTCCTCCGCCGCCTCCAGTTAACACTGAGGACTTTTGTCCAAGACGTGAAGATCAACAGGAATGGCAGCAATTGCCCTGTCGATCAGGCAGGCAGAGGAAAATCCCAAACCGTCCCAGCAATACCTATGGAGAACAGTGACTCCCCTCTGACATAGAGAGAGACATTGCGCGTGATCGATATTGGAAGAAGTCTGTGGGTCAAGATTCGGATCATAACCGAACACGACCACGACCTCAACAGCAAGAACCAGTTGCTGGACCGAGTTCGGCACCCCACGAGAGTGTGCCCGATTCCAATAATCAAGAACATGATTACCCAATGGGGGAACCAGATGAAGCAGGTTATATTAAAAAGATAACCAAGGAAGGTGGAGATGAGCTTATCCACTGGCTGTTATCAAAAGCAGTCATACCATCAAGCGGAAAAAGCCTAGTTCCAAACCAATTTTGCGATATTGCGCGCCTACCCCGGCAGCAGCAACTTGAGTGGAAACAGGCTTGTCGTGAAGGGTTAGAGGCTCTTCACAAGCGACAAGTCTATGATATCATCGATCTTCCACATGATCGGAAAACGATCAAAAACAGATGGGTTTTCTCCATGAAATTGGACGGAAGAAAACGAGCCAGACTCGTGGCCAAAGGCTTTTCACAAGTCGAAAGCATTGACTTTGATGAGATTTTCTCACCAGTAGTCCGCTACAAGACTGTACACCTCATGTTTGCTTTTGTGTCTCTAGAAGGCATGTATATGACCGGTCTAGATGTAAAAACCGCATTTTTATATGGCAAACTTGATGAGGAGATCTATATGGATCAACCCGAGGGTTTCAGACTCGAGGGTAAAGAACACAAAGTAATGCGCTTACGCCGAGCATTGTATGGCCTTAAACAGGCTTCACTAGCATGGTGGAAAGAGCTAGAGGCATTTATGTGCACCATTGGGTTTGTGTGCACCAGCTCCGATGCCGGCATCTTCATACACAAAGATCCTAAGACAGGCAGCATCGTTATTGCGCTAGTCTATGTTGACAATGGCTTGTTCATGGGCAAGAACAAGAAACTTGTGGATGAAAAGAAGAATGCTTGCCTGAAGCATTGGGAGTGCCGTAGTACTGAAAAAGTCACGGAATTCTTAGGCATGCGCGTCACCCAGACCGCTACAAAAGTCAAACTCGATCAAACAGAATATCTTGCCAAAGTGCTCGAGAGGTTCGAGATGACAAATGCCAAAGTTGCCCCCACTCCGCTCCCGACTGGCTACAAACCGTCGGAGAACACAGCGACGCCAAACGTGGCACTTAGATCAAAATATCAGTCTGTGATCGGATCTTTATTGTATCTGATGCTCGGAACACGACCTGATATCGCTTACGCGGTAATCAAGATGTTGCAATTCTTGGCTAATCCTAGCCAAGAACATCTAGACAAAGCAATGTACATAATGCGCTATCTGGTGGGAACCCAGACGTACAGTATAGTCTACGATGGAGAGAAATCCGAGGGGCTGCAGGCCTTCACAGATTCTGATTGGGCAGCTGACACTGTCAAGCACCGATCTACAACGGGTTACTTTGCTACTCTAGCGAGTGGCATTGTGTGCTGGCAGTCCCGTTTACAAAAAACTGTAGCACTGTCATCCACAGAAGCCGAATATATGGCTCTCTCCGACACTTGTCGGCAGATAGTGTGGATAGAGTCCTTATTCCAGGAACTTGGATATACACTGAAGCGTGTACCAATCTGCGCTGATAATCAGGGATCCATCTTTATTGGATCAAATCCAGTTCAGGAAAGAAGGACCAAACATATAGACATTTGCTACCACTACACCCGCGAATGCATAGAAAATGACAAAGTCACAGTCATTTTCATTCCTGGAAGTGATAACCCGGCTGACATGTTCACAAAGAACCTTGGCGCCGTCCTATTCAGGAAATTTAGAGACTCTCTCGGAATTACTTTCAAGATTCAAACTTAGCTGCTTAGAGCGCTGTACAGTTTGAGGGGGGGTGTTGAAATTAATCCCAGTGATGCATGCTGTATACATGAGGCAATACATGCAGCATACGCATGTTACTGCGCTTACTGTGCATACATGCGGTAAACACATTCCTGAGTCATGTGACGTCCTTATTATTATGTATATAAGGAGAACCTGTACCGTAGTAGGAATACAGTGTTCTTACCTCTGCTAACCCTAGCTGTAAGTCTAAGTAAACCCCAGGTAGGTTGTAAGGAACGTGTGGTCTCTTCCACTGTGCAGCGTATATAGTCTGCTCCAACAACTTGGATCAACCACTGGCAGAGCGCAGGGGTCGCCGGGAAAACCGCCAACTACCCAAGCGCTACCAGGATATACTACCTGAACCTCCAGCAGCACTTCCTCCAGCTCCTCAACCAGAAGCATTGGAATGCACGCCGACCATGTCTCCAGCTACCATACCAGCATCACCCTCATCCAAGCAACCCCCAAATGTTTATTCCCATGTCAGGAGACTGCTGAAAACCATATGGAATAAATTTGGCCTTTTCTGGCAGTATCATGCAACTCATTTCCCAGGCCACGATCCCAACGAGAATATAATGTGCAATGACCTGATGGATACATCCCCGGATACTTTCCCTGACCATCCAGCTGACTCTTACCACCCATATCCGAATCAGTCGTCATTTTTACTAGGAGAATGGTATTGGAATGGTGGGTTAAAGAAAACGCAATCTGGCCTTCAGGATCTCATCAAGATAGTCGGGCATCCAAACTTTCAACCTGAGGATGTTTCAGGGACAAACTGGCAGCTTATTAATGTGCAGCTGAGTGGAGATCAGCTGTGCAACCCCTCGAACGATGAAGGCTGGGAGGACGAAGAGGATAACAGCAGGTGGGTTAAAACCCCAATCAAGATCAAGGTTCCATTCCCCAGATGGTCGCTGCATCCAGGGCAAAAGGAGTTTGACACGGGAATGCTTCATCACTGCAAGCTGGTGTTGGTGATTAGGGAGAAAATTATGTGTCCCTCTAACCATCCACACCTCCATTTCGAGCCGTATGAGTTATTTTGGCAACCAACTGAAGCTTCTAAACCAGTCAAAGCTCACGGAGAACTCTACACTTTAGAGGCATTCATTGAGGCTCACCATGACCTTCAGGATTCTCCCAGAGAGCCGGAATGCAACCTTCAGAGAGTTGTAGTGGGTCTTATGTTTGCCTCAGATGGTACTCAGCTCTCAGCATTCAGCACCGCTAAACTATGGCCAATTTATCTTGCGATGGGGAACGAGTCGAAGGACAGAAGGTCAAAGCCCTCCTGTCAAGCATTTGAGCACTTTGCCTACCTAGAGACGGTGAGTAGGACCTCATTAACTTTGCGCTAGTATGTGATCCTCATTCCTTTTTGAATGACAGCTCCCAGATGCATTTAAAGCCTTCACCACAGAGCACTTGGGTGGAAAGGGCCAAAACAGAGCATTCATGGCCCATTGTCATCGAGAAATCTATAATGCTCAGTGGGAGATCATCCTTGATGATGAATTCCTGGAAGCTTATGAGCATGGAATTGTGATTATGTGTTGCGATGGCATTCAGCATCGCTTTTACCCTCGTATATTTACATATTCTGCAGACTACAAGGAGAAGTAAGCCAAGATTCTTTTGAATGCCGGTGTCTTTAACTCAAAGTTTTGAAAGAATTCTTATAGCTAGCATTCGTAATCTTGGTCAGTGCCCTTGTCCTCGTTGTCTCATACTGTTAGATCGTGTTGCCAATGTGGGGATGCATCGAGATATGACACAGTGCAGGACTCTCTCCTGGATTGATGATGTGAAATGGCATAACCATGTTGAGATGGTGTGTGAGAAGATATATGAGCAGGGTTATGTGGTTGATAGTACAGCAGTGGAAGATCTCCTACAAGAAGATTCTCTTGTTCCAACAGCAGTATGACCTTCTTACCTCTCTGATGGTTAACTTTAATGCTCATGCTTTATCAGAATGCATTTTCAAGCAAGCTGGCGCCATTTGGTTTCAATATGTTCGGCATGCTCATTGTGGATCTCATGCATGAGGTTGAGCTTGGTGTCTGGAAGGCAATTTTCATACATCTACTATGCATTCTAGATTGCCAAAATGAAAGCCTCAAGCACGAGTTAGATAGATGGCAAGTATCGTTCAAAGCCTCAGAAGGCTTGGTACTGATATTTCCATTAGATTTCAAGAGGTTCCTCCTTTCGGGGTTGATGGCATAAGAAAAAAAGGTCAAACTGGTCGGAATTGAAGAAGATGACTGTTCATGATTATGAGGATATGTTACAAGTGGGTGTTATTTCTAGTATTCTCGACTTGACTGATATCATTCACATAGTGTGCTATATCCATTTTTTATGGTCTTCTGCCTGAACCCCACAATACATACGTTCTCAAGCTCTTATTTGAATTAGCCCACTGGCATGGTCTTGCCAAGCTCAGCATGCACACGGATGCAACTCTGGACATTTTATCCCGTGTCACTACATCTCTGGAAAACAGCCTACGCACATTTGAGGAAAAGACATGTGAAGCATTCGAGACTCGAGAATTGGAATGCGAGCATGCTGCTTGGCAACGACGTCAGGAGAAATCCACAATTAATGTGGTGTCCGGATCAAGAGGACCTACGGCATCCAACAGTAATGCACAGAAGCAGAAGAAGCTCAATCTGAGGACTTATAAGTACCATGCACTCGGCGACTATGTTGACACCATCTGGCACTTCGGTACAACTGACTCATATTCCACTCAATCAGTAAGCTTTTACATGATATTTTGTGTAACATTGCTTACTGTGGCAGTGGGCATCAGAGTGAGCTCGAGCACCAAACGTCCAAAACTCGGTCACTTTGGTCTAGCGGCCGATCAATACCACAGCAAATATCAAGGATTGAGCAACAAGAGTGCTGTATCGGCATGATCCACAAGAGGATGGATCGTCAACACCTTAGCCCATCCTCAGAAATAGAGCCAGAGGATGTTACACATGACCCTGGGGTACAGTACAACATAGGAAAGTCACAGAAATGTTCTGTACACATACCGACCTTCCTACAAAGGAACGAGGGTGATCCCACAATCAAGGTGAACAATCTTTGTATTCTTCTGCTGATTTGTACTAACCCCTCACACAGAATTTCTTACCAAAGTTAAGAGAGCATCTACTTCTCTGGGAAGCTGAATTGCTTTCAGAGCCTTCCAGCTTCAGAACAGGCTCAGATACTGGACTATTTCATAGCCCCGATGGAAATCCATGCAATTTTGTGTTCTTGAAGAACGACTGCATATACCACCACAAGCTTATTCGATTCCACTTTACCACTTATGACGTTCGGCATGGGACTGACATTGTTAACCCAGGGACATCTCGTTGTAACGTCATGCTTCTTGCCGATGATGTGGAGAGTTTGAATCTGCATCATTTCTTGTATCCACAGGTCCTCGGCGGATATCACATAAATGTGATCTATACTGCGCCTGGCATGCATGATTTTGAAGCTTGCCACTTCAATTTTTTGTGGGTGCGCGATGGTTTGAGGTCATTAATCCAGGGTCTTCAGGGTGGAGTAATTCCAAGCTAGACTCTGTCTGCTTCCCTCCTATGAACGAAAATTGTTCTTTTGGTTTTGTGGATCCAAAAGATGTCCTGCATGGGTGTCACATCTTACCAGCCTTTGCAAAAGGAAAACGACGAGTGGATGGGATTGGCATCTCGCACTGCGCCAAGGATAGTAAAGATTACAATCAATACTATGTTAACCAGTGTGTTTATTGCTTACTTGCTACTTCTGATTTCATTCTATTCCCCTAGGTTCCCTGACAGGGATCTTCTCATGCGCTACCACTGGGGGCTGGGTGTTGGCCACTTTCATGCACATCAGTCAGCACTCACTTCAAGCTGTGTTTCCAATCTGACTGAGGATGCCCAAGAAACTCAGGCTCCAGATCTGGGGCTGCAGGAAGCATTGGGAGAGTCTCTTGCACAGGACAACGACAGAGGTAGTGACATGGGTTATGAGTCGGACAAACCAGAGCTGTGTTTGGAAGACCTTGACTTGGAAGGGTGGGACAACATTGAAATGGATGACATAGAGGATGAGGAGGGGGAAGAAGACGATGGAGAGCCTGAAGATTTTACTGGGATGTACTAGGCATACATTTCTTAACATGTGTCGGCTCAGATTGGACATCTATGTATGTAACATTCATTTGCACTTTCTTTATCTGGTTGTCATGGAGGTCTACCTGGTCTAATTCATATTTTTGCTCTTATATGTTTTACCGCTGCTATGGAATAATATCAGGGTCTCAATGCACCATATATAGCCTTGTACTAGTACCTATCATGGCACCGTGCTCGACATCAAGTCGCACCAGAAATAGCCTGAGAATTTTCCTCCACATTTGTTACTAGTAGTAGGCCACTCATTGGCAAGAATTTTCACTCACTGACCCTTTGAGGGGATGAAGTCAAGCGGTTACACTGCAGAGATTTATGTAGATGCTTATTGTGTCAAACCCAACTTCGGGGGAGACCTGTCCCTTGCAATAAACACATCCCTCTTCAAATCATGATTTGACTATACCAAATGCCCTACATTTCCCCATTCTAGTGCATATAGTACTTTGGGAATGACATCCTGTTATCAAATCCATGGCTCTACAATGAATGGTGCAATGACTCAGTGTGGTGGCTGACTTCGGTGAGTTTGTGACTGTGTTTGAGAACTAGTGAATCATTTCTTTCAAGTAGCCACTACATTTACAAACCTAGCAGAAAGTTTTCGGATTCAACATCATGGTGCAGTGCCCACCTTGTCCTATGGGAGCTTGGCATTGTTATCGAGTTTCCTCTGGGGCATCAATCATCATTCCCTCAGCCTCATCCGAGTCAGCAGCCACTCAAACCTCCCCATCCAACCACTGGCACATGAGATTCGGTACTCCTTTGCCATGGCCGGCCGGGGTCTCCGAGTCAGGCTATTCAGATGGGTTGAGCCTGAGCATGGGTTTCAAAAGGAGGAGAACTACAGTAAGGGATTTGTTGACATGCAATCTGGATAAGTTCAATACCCTGGCTGTACACAATTCCTCTGGTGCTTGTCCCCATCGTCTGACATCAGTGGTGGTGTGGACAGATGTTGGTCTTAATTGAGAAAGATGATTTTAATTTGATAGGGGATCACCTGTGTCCACTCATGGTAAGCTTGACATCTGAGTCGCATGGCAGGCTGCCAGTGGTCCATCAGTGAACATTTGAACCTGAACCTGAACTTGAACTTAATGAGTCGGTGGCTGTGTACTACTTAACCCTAATAGGATTTCAAACATTAGCATGAGAAACTCCTAACTTCAAGTTTCTTCCGTTCCCTCACTGTCTTTCTTCATTTCTGGCAGCACTGCTCTCTAGTTCCTGGCTCTGCAGGTCTGACTTTCGTCACCTGCCCAGTTGTGTCTGACTTTTTGTCATGCAACCCTATGCTTTGCCTTTGGCCCCTTGAACCTATCAGCACTGGCAGCCCAACCTGAAGCACTTGACAGCACTATGGGCAATATCCTCTTGGATGTCCCACTAATGGAGATTGCCATTTGAGTCTCTTGTGGCGCCCTGAAGGCTCAACTTGAACATTTTATCTACATCATCGGTACATCCTTGCCTCAGGCTGGCCTTGCCACTTAGTATTCCCTTGGCTAGTAGACTGTTGTGCTCATGCCGTTGAACCCCGCAAAAAACCCTTGGTCAAGCGGTGAAAATCCTCGAGTATGCTCTAGTCCGCCTCCAGCCAGCATGCACTAGCTTCCATCGGATGGCATCTGGCATGAGGGGTATGTAGTGGCGATGATACACTTCTCAATGCGTCAGATGGCCCCACACACAGTGAGAGCCTCTTTGCTTACCCTGCCCTATGGGCTATGCAACACCCACCCTTTACTCGTGCCCAGGAATTTGGTGCATGTGATGTGTGGCTGTAGGGTGTGGGGCAATCAAAGATCGAAAGCTGACGCATTTTCTAGTCTAGTTAATCAAAGTTCATTCCAAAGGGCATCCATATTTCCCACATCAGACACGACTGGCTAAAAGCCCAGGCACAGTTACACTCAGGCCTTCAAACTATTTGTCACCCCACTAACTGAGTTTGACTGCATTCAAGTTTGCGATACGGTGACTGCCGGGGAGCAGGAACAAACTTGGTTGCTGGTATGATACTACCCTCCCCCGCCATTTATCTAGAAAATGACTCGGTCACTCATCTGGACTGTATTGTTTACTAAACTTCTTTCCGCAGAGCTGGAGTGAATCATCCTCTTCTTCAGCCCCTTCACAATGCATCTACCATCGGCTTGACGTCACACTTGAGGTTCAGTGTTCCCCTTACCTGAAGTGTACATGTATCACACATGCAGTAGCTAAAAGATGTAATACAGTTGTTTATGGCCCTAGAAAAAGTCTGGCAGGTCAAAAAAGCTTCCACATGTACTATCTGAACGATCTTTTATATTATTTGCTATCGTTAGTTCTTCATAATGAGCTGGACAATCATGATGTTGATGGTCGGTTGACTGCACATAAATTCTGAAAGAGCCACATCTGACTACTCATAGGTGTACTTGGAGATGCAGCACGAAGCATTGATATTCAATTGATGGCTGACTAGTTGACCCTATGAATACATATATGTCCTATATCACTCTATATTCACATATCAGACACTGGATGGCCTCATCACCAAAGTTTTCGAGAGTCCCTTGCAAGCACAATGCAGCATCTTCTGATGGTGCTCGAAAAGGCTGCTATCCCTCTCAGTTTTTCTTCATGGCCAACGGTGCCACTGGGCGCTCACATTTGATTGCCTCCTCTCCCCTCTGCCTCACCCCACAGGCGAGGTATTCGAACCGAGGATATCTGATCAGTTGACACTTTTTTTATATACATCATATTGCTAGCAGCTATCCGCCACACCCAAGAGTCCATAAAGGAGTGTGGTAATTCAATGAGTGACAATGTAAGGAGGTACAGGTATATGTATATCCGTACCTTGGCACATCAGTGCATAGGTATGAAAAAAGATGGAGCTGGATGAGGTGCCCATCATCTAGGTGCCCCCTTCCATTAGACCAACTGGTTTTCTTTAACTTTCTAGTTCAATCTGAATACAACATCAAACAAAACTAGGAATACCACCATGACCAACAAGAGTCTGCGCTCTCTGACTTACCCTGTACTACCTTGCCACTTGTGAGTTGTTTTTATTCTACCTTAACCCCTACCATTTCTCCACTGATCAAATCTGTCTAGTCATACCAGATCCCTGTCATTCACTGCAATTCTGTCAGACGCGGCATGGGGGAGAGCTATGCACATTGCTCGTCATACCTGGGATGGGATGTTGGATTGGCAAGCTAACGCAAGATCCGAAACCCAGACTCGCGCTAGTGGCCGCCGTTCTATTTTTACATCATATCTACATTCCTCTCGACGTCCCTACTTGCAACCCTATCATGCTACAATATTGCGTTGCTGCTGTGCTTGTACTACTACTCCCTATTCTTAGTTTTCGATCAAGTTCATATCATCACAGGTTATTGGCCCCTGGATTTCGTAACTATCGTGTCTTTCAGTCCCAATGTCTATGACAACCACCACACTTACCACCACCAACATCCTTCCATCGTCAGTTCTAAGCTCTTACCCATGGGCTTGAACTGGACCGCATTCCCCATCCATTTTAAGGAAGCAATCGAGGCGAAAGGTTTCTAGGGCCATTTTGATGGCACCAAAGCCGAAGCCGACTCTGAGTTCACCACCTGTTGCTGGAGAACAAGACACACTGAATCAGTGGTTGAAAGACGAGCGGTCCACGAAGGTGCTTCTCACTCACCAATCCCTGACTCGACATTGATCCAAATCCACACAAAAGAGTCCCTAATGGACAGGTGGAATCTTATTATCATCACAGTGTTCACTCAGAAGGGTGCTTTCGCCCCCAAGCCGAGTTGCATACTCGCTTCATGGATTCAAAATGCCCTGATAAGGGCAATGTTTGTGAGTTCTTGGATGAGTTACAAGTTGAGAAGGAGAAGCTGGCTACTTACAGCGTCGTCATTGAGGACAAAGACTACCTCTCCACCATTATCAGTTCCCTCCCTAATTTCCTCTCCAACTTCGCTTCTAGTCTTCTTGCAAATGCGAGGTTGCATGCGAAGACTGTCAATCCCGATCAGTTGATCTCGTTGATCTCTGAGGAATACGACCGCAGCGTATCACAGCGTTTGCAGCTGCGCCATGAAATCTTCGAAGACGGATGAGAAAGATGAAGCTATGCTTGCATGTCGAATGGGAAGGGGAAGCAGGAGCGCAAGCCTCGTGGTGTGTGCTGGAACTGTGGAGAGAAAGGTCATTTCAAGTACAAGTGTCCTAAGCCTGCGAAAGTCACGAAGAACGACTCACCTAAGAAGGGCGGTTCGCTGTTGAAGATGATTCGGAAGACGAGGCCACTTTTTTCGTTGAAGGTGATTGGGAGTCTGATGATGATCTCCTGGAGCTTTGCACTGTGTCCGACTCCGATTCTGAGGAAGGTTCTGATGCCGAGCCTGATGGGGATAGTGAGGGGATTGGTTCTCTGAGATCGATGAAAGCGATGAGGGCAGTGGCTGGAAAACCGAGGAGTTATTCGAGGCTGATGGTAGCGAGTGCGGCTCGCTAGTCAGTGTTGACTCGAACTCGGTAGCCTCTGACCTTGAAGATGCTGCAGTTAATGTTGACACTTCCAGCATTACCGACGCGGATCACGTACCTCGTGTCGAAGTTTATGACTCAGGGTGCACCAGGCACATTTCCCCATATCGAGACGCAATTGATAATTTTGTCAAGATCCCCCCAAAGTCGTTCCGAGCTGCGAATAAGCAAAGTTTTAAGGCAGTTGGAACAGGCGAGATGATGATCGACGTACCAAATGGTGTTGACATCTCAAATGGTGTTGACATCTCGCAGCTGAGTCTCACTGAGGTGTTGTATTCACCAGAAGTCGGGTACACACTTGTGTCTGTGGGCCGTCTCGATGATAAAGGCTTCTTGTTGACGTTTGCTGGTGGCAAATGCACTATCAAAGGGCCAGACGGCGCATGGGTGGGTGCAGTCCCAAAGAATAGTAACGCCTTTGTAAAGTTGCGCATAGCGAGAAGTGAACACGGCAACTGAGGTCCTTACCTTGGATCAATTCCACCGTCGTATGGGTCATATTTCCGGAAGTAGCGCGGAAGCTTGTTGACAAAGGCTTCGTGACGGGCGTGAGATTGGAAACCACGCCAACCGGTGACCTTCTTCTGCGAGTCCTGTGTGTATGCGAAGGCTCGAGAAGGGGAACGTGCTACAGAGTTTGGTGGTGAAATTCATAGTGACCTGTGGGGACCAGCGCCCGTGGCTACGAAGGCTGGAAAGCGCTATTACGTCACTTTCACGGATGACAAGACGCGCTCGACTTACCTGAAGTTACGACAGAGCGAAATGTCTATTATGACAAATCATGCCTGTCAGAAACGAAAACTGATGACTTACCAAATTCTTCGACATCCACTACTCCACTGACACCTCCTGCTCAACCCGTTGCACCTGAAGTCTCATCTCCCATTCGTTCGCATGCCCCAAGTCCCAGTCCATCTGATAATCAGGATCTTCACGAAGAAGAGCCTGTCCCGCAAAATGCGTTAGGAAGCCGAGCCAGCGCTTCGTGATCTCCTCGATGGCCATGGAGCTACCTCAGCTCGCCCATCCGATCCCACCATCACTGCAGGTGTGCAAGTACCTCCCATCGTTAACGAAGCCCAGAATTCTGTGCTTGAGGGGGAGGGAATGGCCGATTGGATGATGACTGCGGATTTTATACGAATACGTCATGGTGGCCGAAAAGAGTGATTTTGAGGCTCTTGAACCGAGGTCTTTGACAGAGGCAAAGTGCCGTCCTGACTGGCAGCTGTGGTAGAAGGCAATTCACGAGGAGTTAGCAACTTTACGAGAAGCTGGAACTTGGGAACTCACCGAAGCGCCCAAAGGAGCCAATATTGTCGGCTCAAAGTGGGTTTTTCGCGCGAAGAAGGATGCGTCTCGTTGCGCAGGGTCGACTATTTCGATACATTGGCTCCCGTTGCTAAGCTCGCGTCGATTCGAGCCGTTCTTGCTATGGCCGCTGCAGAAGACATGGAGCTCCATCAGATCAATATCAAGGGAGCATATCTTAATGGGGAACTCACCGAACGAGAGACAATTTACATGTCTCAGCCTCCCGGGTATCCCGCTCCAGATTCTGCTGGCAAAGTCTGCCGTCTCTGCAAGACGTTGTATGGGTTGAAGCTCTGACTGTCCCATTCTCGGTAAAAACAACCGTTAAATCTACAACAATAAGATAATTCATCAAACACAATCCGAGATACGGACCAATAACTGACCTCATCACTCGAAGGCACAACATGCGGTAATGACCTCGTATCCATGCCCTCACTTCTTGTACACCAACCCTCATCTTCTCGTAGTAATCATCTTGCCCGGAAGTTGAACAAGAACTACCTTGCCATGCGAGATTCTGTAGACTTGAAGTGTACAGTTCGTATTCGGCGTCATTTAGAGCAGAGGCATGGAGACTAAGCTGCCGCATTACAACATAAGACACGCCTGAAAGAAAAAGTAAGTCTGGACGAATGTCAGATGAGCTACGACGCGTTGATCGAACTTGAAGTGAGTAAACAAGGATAAACAAAGAGGTTCCTGCAGAGTCGTTGGGCTCTAGAACATCAAGCATGTTGATTTAAGCGAGATAAAGACATGAGAAGCAAGATAAAATACACCTGCATCTGCCCCAAAGTTTTTGGGAGCTCGCGTCATGTCCTTGTTACACTACTGAGCAACTACATCATGCTAAGTACCGCTGATGATGTAATCGACATGGGCTGACACGAATGTGGCAGTCCGCTTCCTCTTCCTCCTCCCTCTTCTGGCCCATTCCCTGCAAATGCCTGAGTGGCGGGAGTGTTTAGCTCATTTTATCTTTAGTGTCTGGCTTTGGGAGCATCTCAGGGAACATGAAAACTGGAGACTGCTGGCTATCTGGGCAGACGCTACTTCTGCTGATAAAAACCCCAAACCTGCTAATCTGGACTGTGTACATATGCTGGATGCCAACAACAAGTGGAAACGCGGTACCAAGAGCTCACAGACATATCTCTGGCCCGCCATGTGGGGGAAAACTAGTTCAAATCCTCGCCCTCCACCAATTACTACCCTCGAACTTAAAGGCATTAGGAAGACTAATCGTTCACTTATTCTGGATTTTGGGGGATCTGTGGTTCCAGGTAAGTCTTCAGTTGATATTTCTGTGTTGTGATGTGCACTTTTTCATTTTGTATTTTGTATTTTGTTTGCAGCTGTCGTACTTGACCCATACTTCTGTTCAACTCTACAAGAGATCGATGTGGGAGACATCTGTGTGTGGGGTGCCATCAACTGTGCATACCTTTTCCTCATTCAATCAATGACTGTCTCAAGCTTACCAACAGAAACGTGGATTTCGTATCGGAATCGCGTTCGAGTTTGATGAATACGTTCTTGCATTTATTACGTTAGATTTCTTAATTCAAGTATGTGTTTCCATCAAGTTCTGATCTGCGGTGCATTCTACTGATGTTTGTTTGTTTGTTAGCCAATTTGGGAAGTTTCATTCGAAAGGCTTCCCCCATGTCCACCCGATGTCTGCACCGAGTGGGTCCTCTTCTTGCAGGGAGTTGCAGACTGGATCCGTAGCCAGGCGAATAAGGCGTGGACACGTCTGGCTTGTGAGGCCATTCGGGATGCAGGAACTATCTGGAGTGGTATCGGTGTGTATACGAGTTCAGAGCTCTTTTTCGATGGTGGTATGTTTTATTCTATGGTGTTACCGAAATTTGCTTTGCTGTGCAATTCATCTCTTATCCCAGGCCTCTCGCCTTTCCTCACAGTGGCAGAGGTTTTCGATTGCCCTTCTCGAACAGCTCGATTCTGTGCTGCATTTTATTCCTTTGCAAAGCGGTCCGTAAATGATTTGTGGTATGTTGGTCATATTCTTGATCATCAAACCGCCATCAAATAGAGCTTTGTATAGGGGTCTATTGTCTCCTTGCATCCATCCGAAGGCGTTGGTGCTTGCACCTACTGTGAAGCAGCGCTTAACATACGCAGACTGGCTCCATGTATATGGAAAATCCCGGAGCCGGTTTCCAAGTCGAATGGGTAAATTACTTGATAACTACAAGGTCAGATATTGTCATAACATGCAAAATTGTAGACTTCAATTTCTCACACTTAGGAAACATTGCATGGACTTGAGCATTCTGGAAACAACTGGTATCGGGATTCAGAACCTCTCTATGATGTTTTCGATCCTGAATTCATCCGACTTGCACTTGGCGGACCACTGGCAACTGAAACACCAACAGTGGGATCTCTAATCTTTGGCAGGGATATTTGGTCAGGATTTGGTCACTCATGCAGTGAATCCACCACCGTGGATCCTCTTACAGTATTATTTACTGAACGAGGCATGTTTGCATTTTTTATATATTCCATATTATATTTCTGACATGGTAACGGATCTACTAAAATCCAGGACTTCTTAATCAAAATACATATCTCTGCCCCGATCATTACACCACTTTGTTCACAGAAGACAAGAAATTCTGGTCAAACTGCGAAACTCTTACATATCGTGCGACAAAACAAATTTGGACCATTATGCCTTCTTTTCCTGAAAACTCCTATTCTACATTGCATGCCAAAGTGTATGTATATTGATATATTTATTTGCTGCAGTGAACCACTGATGTTATCTATTGTACCACAGAAGTAAGAAAGACATTACGCTAGTTGAGGGCCAAGCTCGGGAGGATATGTTGTTTCGTCACATCGTTGAAGAGACAAACAAGGTAGCCATTGGTCCTCTAGAATATTGTGGGAATGGTACAGTTATCCTAGGACTGGGTGGTAAAGAACAGTACATATGACAATTGCATTTACTGGACTTTTTTAAACCCCATACAGTCTTTATGTCGCACAGAATGATCCTGCAGTACCTCCAAACATTGCTCTACGTGCTGCTCTCAAGAGTAATCGGAAAACAATCAAGACATCTGGTCAGAGTAAAGGCCCAATGACAAATGTGGAGAGGGCAAAGGTTAGGAAAATCAAGAATGCTATTCACGATCGGTCTTCCTCTCCTAGCTCTGTGTGCACCACATACTCTACTTGTTCATCCAATCTCAGTCTTGGTGATCTTGGCTTTTCCTCTGATGATGCTCCAATCTCCTTGCCCCTCCCTTCCCCACCACCCAAAAGGCGGAGACTAAGTTTTGATAGGTGGCTTGCATCACAGGAGGACATTGTAGAAAATGATATGGATATGGGTATTGGTATAGGAAGCAGTGCTCGGTCTACAAGGTCCCAATCTCATCATAGAAATTAGAGATTTAATCAAACAGTGATCTATGGAGTAAAAGATGGAGTTATTGAATGATCAGATGTGAGTTATCACTCAGTCCGAGAGCGCCGAGTGGCGGATAACTGAATAATACAACACATTACATACATAATACATATCGCCATCCCACAATTGATGCTCTTACAAGTACCCAATTGTCATTATGAGAGTAAGGCCTACCTACTATCGCTGTAGTGTTGCGCTGCCTTGTTGACCTGTAGAGTTCAAGTTAGAGGAACGCGCATTATTCTTTGGTTGTCATGCACAACGTAACTGGCGTCGGCATGGTTTGTGGAGCGAAAATAGAGGGGGAGCGATGCTCTTCAGAATGCTCTCATGCCGACAAACAATGATACTCTACTGTATTCTACTCTACCACTATGCAATGTCTAACCTATGCTGGCCTCTCGTCTAATTGGGACCTTCAAACGACACCTGAATAGAGTCAGAATCAGATCAAACAGATGAGAACTTACTAAGATCTCAAGTACCTCCTACTAACAAAGATGTGGTTGTTGCAAAAGAATGAGTAAGCGCTGGCCTCTCGTCTAAGTGGGACCTTCAAATGACACCTAAACAGAGTCAGAATAAGCATAAGATCATAGCAAACAGATGAGAACTTACTGAGATCTCAAGTACTCATATCAAGCCCCTACTGACAAAGATGTGGTTGTTGCAAAAGAACAAGTAGGTGCTGGCCTCTTGTCTAATCAGGACCTTCAAACAACATCTAAATAGAATCAGAATAAGCCTAATATCATATAAAACAGACCAGGACTCACTTAAGATCTAGAGCAACCAAAAACATACTCATACAGAAGGCGGGTTAAGTGCAGGTCACGGGTGACAAAAGTGTGACCCATACCCGTACCCGGAGATACCTATAGCTGTGACCCGCATGGGTTACCCCAACCTGTGCCAATCCCTAATTACCAGGCTCAAATTCAAGTTGTAAAGATAAGTCAATGCACCCCATGGAGTGCAGCATTCCCATGGGTTGTTCACGTGACCACTGTGGTTGACAGTTGTCAACACGAGATTATGCGTGACGTGGTGCTCTTGCAGCCCCATGTAGCAGTTGCTCGAGGGGATGGGTGCGGGTGGTGTGTCGTCCATAGTCGTCATTATCAGGGACAATGTTTAAGTGAATTAAAATACCGTGAGTAGAGCACCCCATGGGGCGCTCATGTGACTTATTCTATACAAGTGAGTCAACTTAGAATAATAACCACCAATGCCGCCATCCTCCCTTTCACCTCACTAGTACACCTTTCCACTCCATCAACATCCACCACCACCACGACTCCCATGCACATTCCCATGCCAGCAAGAGCCACTAATGGCTGCCAACAAACCCTTTTGGGTGCAATGCAGGCCCAAATGACGATTGTGTCGTTTGGGCCCTAGGTAAGTTCTTTTCTCTGTTCCTTGTTCTTTTCAACTAAATAATCTATTTTGTTCATTTTTAGGAAGTATACTACTGCCAGAGACATGTGCTGACATGATATAATAAAATTTCATTTTATTTATTATGTCGAATTATGCTACATGATGCCAAATGATGCTACACTTTGATAGCATGAGAATTTTATTTTGCACGCATCAAGATGCATGCACATGTATGCATGCATCATCAGTAACAACAATGTACAATATATGTAACATAGTATATAAACCCTAAATATACACCTAGGGGACCCAGTTGTGTTCTCTTAGGTATTCCACCTATGTTTTTGGTGTGAAAGGCCTATCTCAACAAACTCACCTATTAATAACCCCTCGCATCAAAACCATCAATTTCCCCATCACAAGCGTGGATCCTGCCCCCTTCTTGTAGAGAGAACCCACATGGTCTTAGCTAGCAGATAGTGGGTGTCACCCTAACAGAAGAACACAACTTCCCATATCAGTGTGCCTTCTCTTACTTGCACATACGTCATTGTTTCACCACACCACATCCGATTACTCATCCTTCCAGCATGAGCCAGAAGTACTTGTATATACGTAATCTAATCTACCTTTTCTTTCATAAGCCAACGCCAGGCCTCGCCTTACATTGCGACCGCCAGTGATCATTAGGACAGCTGCAACCAGACAACCAATTGGATCTGGTTTAGTTACAATTTACATTACTCTATTCGGACAACTATTTTAGTTACATGCCGAATTCAGTGATATCTCTGAGATCAGGCACTGTTGGAAGGGTTATTGATCCGAAGTGTCAAAAATTTGTCGAAGAAGTGATTCATCACAGATTTTACAATTATGTCTGAACCTTCAACTTCTAATCCCAGTCCTAATCCTGTTCCCATGCCTGCACTAGAGGCAAAAATTGATGTGCTTACAGTGCAAATGTCGCAATTAGTGTCAGTATTGGCAGCATCACAGCCCAGACAAGCAGAAGTACAGCCAGAGATGATAGGAGAAAGAGATGATGAGATGGAGGAGATGGTGGAGTGGATGTCACAGGAGGATGAGACGGCAGAGAAATCTGGAAATGGAAAAGCGCGCTTACCTAAGTACACACCCCCACAAACTTTTGATGGTACCATGGAGAATACAAAATCCTTCATCAGCTCTATAGTATTGTACATCCATGGGAAGAAGCCAGAGTTTCATACAGCCGAGTCTAGGATTATGTTTGCTCTCTCATACATCCAGGGGGGGAAAGCACAGTTCTGGAGGAACAAAGCTATAAATCAAATTGCCACGGGAAATAAACCATTTGCAAGCTTCAAGGAATTTTTGGAGAGATTGCAGGCACAGTTTGGAGATCCTAATCCAAAGGCAACAGCCAATGATAAATTAAAGACCATGCACCAAGGTTCCCTAACAGCGGATGAATTTATTTTGCAGTTCAAAGCAGAAGCTTCACAGATGGATATGGGAGAAGCCGCATTAGTAGAATTTTTGAAAGCAGGATTAAATCTCTCTTTATTCAAGTCTATCTACCGACTACCTTCTATGTCAGAGAAGTTGGACAAGTGGTATAATTGGGCAATGTGCCTTGACCAGCAATATCGGCAGGAACAGGCAGAGTCAAAGTTGATGTACGGAAGTAGTAAATTTGGGAAGTCATCAGGAGGAAAGTCTGAGAAAGGAAAAGTGCCTCAGGTGCAAGCTCCAAGGGCACAGCCACTGGCCATGGCAGTGACACCTATAGTTATGGAGTCAGCAGCACCAGCAGAGGCAATGGAGGTTGATCAAGCAGGGAGATGAGCCCCACTTAAATGTTTTAACTGTGGGCAGTTAGGACACATTTCTAGGAATTGTAGGCAGAAGAGAAAGATTAGGGAAGCTACAATCAAGGAAGTGAAGCTGGAGGAAGGCAGGCAGAAGAATTTTGTGGAAGAGTCCCAGTGAAGGTTTCTCCATTGGTGACCCAGAATTGTTACAATGTATTAGTATCCGAGGAAACCCAGAGCAAATCAGAAAAGGAAATCGAGGAGGAGTACAACCTGTTCTGAATCACGTGACGAAAAGGAGTACAACTGTTGTCAATCACGTGACAATTTTCACACATCATTTTCGAAAACCCCTAAATTCTTTATTCGCTCTGCGCGAATAGAACCCAAAATCACCTTGACTATGGGACTGAAGACAGTGGACACACATGCAGCGATTGATGTGGAAGCGTTGCTTGATGCTACAGGATTATTTATTAATCAATCCTTAATTACCGGAAACAGTATTAACACATGCAAGCTGGTGCAACCTATAATGGTGTATAATATTGATAGAATGGTCAATCATGGAGGAACTATTAAGGAGGAGGTGACTATGGTATTAAAGTATCAGGAGCATTAGGAGTGAGCCATATTTGAAGTGTGTGATCTTGGGAAAACCAATCTAATAATAGGATGTCCATAGTTATGGAAGCATAATCCCAAAATTGATTGGAAAACTGGGAAAGTACAAATGACTCGTTGTCCTAAGGAACATAATGTGTATGGGAGGAAGATGAAGAAGGAGAAAAGGAAAAAGAAAGAGAAAGAACATCCGAGGAAGTATTCTGTTATGATGGAGGAAGTGGAGGATGAGGAAATGCCAAATGGGGAAGTTCCGATCATGATCGAGAAAGAAGAGCAGAAGCAAACCTTTAGAGCAATTTGTGGAGGACAGTTGTGGGACAAGGATATCATAAAGGTGGAGAAGCCAGTGGAGGAATGGGTGCCAAAAGTGTATCATGAACATCTGTCAGTATTCCAGAAGAAAGAGTCTGAGTGAATGCCGGTGTGGAAGCCATGGGATCATGTAATCGAGATGAAGCCAGGGTTTGTGCCGAAGAAGTCGAAGGTATATCCATAATCTCTGATGGAACAAGAAGAAGTGGATGCATTCCTGAAGGAGCAATTGTGGAAAGGATACATACAACCTTCGAAATCACCGCAGACATCACCAATATTCTTTGTACCAAAAAAGGATCAAAGGAAGAGGATGTGTACAGATTATAGGTATCTGAATGAGTGGACAGTGAAGAACGCATACCCCTTGCCATTGATCTCAGAAATAATTGACAAGGTGGGAAAAGCCAAAGTCTTTACAAAATTGGATTTACAATGGGATACAACAATGTATGAATAAAGAAAGGAGATGACATTTGCCATGCATTGAGGATCCTTTGAGCCACTTGTCATGTTTTTTGGGATGACTAATAGTCCCCCAACCTTTCAAAATATGATGAACGACATTTTCAAGGACATAATAGACAAAGGCATGGTAATAATATTTATTGACGACATTCTAATATTCATGGAGGATGGAGAAAATCATGAGGCAATAGTGCAGGAGGTGTTATGGAGGTTGGCAGAGAATGATCTATTTTTGAAACCGAGAAGTGTGTGTTTGGGGCAAGTGAAATCGAGTTCCTAGGATTATTGATCAGCCCTGATGGGATTAAAATGGATCCGATCAAGGTACAGGCAATTACAGATTGGCCTGCGCCCACCCATGTCAAGGAGGTTCAAGCCTTCTTGGGACTCACAAATTATTATCGTTGCTTTGTGCACAATTTTTCTAAAATTGCTGCACCCTTACATAACCTTGTGAAAGGGAGTAGTGTGGAGGTGGGGAGAGCAGCAGCAGACAGTATTTGAGGAGTTGAAGAGGAAGTTTGTGGAGGGACCAATATTAGCCCCAGTGGATTTCACATGCCCTTTGCGAGTGGAATCAGATGCATCCGACTTTGCTACTGGAGCAGTATTATCAATGCTGTGTGAAGATGACAAATGGCATCCTTGTGCATATCTGTCCTGAGGGTTGAATGATGTGGAGAGAAATTATGATGTGCATGACAAAGAGATGTTGGGGATAATATGAGCATTAGAGGCGTGGAGGCATTATTTGGAAGGATATATGCATCAGATTAAGATCTGGACAGATCATCAAAATCTGCAATACTTCATGTCCGCTAAAAAGCTTAATCGCCGGCAAGCACATTGGGCATGGGCATTATTCCTATTGCATTTCAATTTTCACTTGGTCCACAAAGTGGGAAGCTTAATAAGGACAGCAGATACATTATCCAGACATATTGATCATAAAAGGGGGGTGGAGGAGGACAATAAAAATGTTACCTTACTGAAACCCAAATACTTTCGCATTTGTGCTATGCATCAAGGGCATCTATTAATAGATAGCTCGGAAACAGAAATGTTGTCTAAAATTAGACAATGTTCAGAAATGGATGATGAAGTAGTGGAAGCCGTGAAAGCTCTGAAGGGAGAGAAGAAGGGTAATATTAAAGGAGATGAGTGGGCTGAGGAACAAGGGTTGGTGTTGTTTCAAGGAAAGGTGTATGTACCGAAGGATCAGGATTTACAAAGGGAGATTGTCCAGTTACATCATAATATGCTGACTGCTGGACACCCAGGAAGATAGAAGATGTTGGAATTAGTAATGAGAAATTATTGGTGGCCTGGAATTTCGAAGTATGTGTTGGGGTATGTGGATGGGTTTGATACATGCATGAGGGGGAAGAAATTTCCAGAAAAACCTGCAGGAAAATTAATGCCAAACCCTATACCTAAAGCGCCATGGTGAGATATATCTGTGGATTTTTATTACCGGATTGCCTGAGGCTCAAGGGTACAATGCAATATTCGTAGTATGCAACTGCTTTACAAAGGAGGTCCATATTATTCCTACTACTACAGAAACCTCATCATTGGGCTTGGCATGCCTCTATCTAAATTAGGTATGGCGGTTACATGGATTACCTGATACCGTTATCTCCGATCGTGGACCACAATTTGCTTCCACATTTATGCAAGAGCTAAATAACATATTGGGAATTCAAACCAAATTATCTATGGCATATCACCCACAGACTGATGGGCAGATGGAGAGAATGAATCAGGAGTTGGAGCAGTACCTACGTATGTTTGTCAACTACTGACAAACCGACTGGCCCGAATGGCTGGCAATTGCCGAGTTTTCCCACAATAACAAATTCCATTTGGCTACTAGTATGTCACATTTTTTCACGAATTATGGATATCATCCTCACATGGGAGTAGAACCCAGAAGGGAAGTCAAAGTACAGTCGGTAGAAGACTTTGTATCTAAGATGCAAAAGGTACAAGAGGAAGCAGAGGCGGCATTGAAGAAAGCATGTGATGACATGATGTGACTCATGGATCATACTCGAGCATGCGCTCCAGAGTACAAAGTTGGTGACTTGGTGTGGCTAAGCACCAAGGACCTGAATATTCCACAATCTTCAAGGAAACTTACAGAGAAACAAGTTGGCCCATATGCGATCTCTAAAGTAATCTCGCCCAATGCATAGTGCTAAAGTTATCAAGATTGATCCTGAGATTAATGTATCCCACCTATGCCCTTACCACCCGCCCACTATTCCTGGCCAACAAACTACTCCGCAACCTCCGATAATAGTAGGAGGTGCTCCAGAATATGTAGTTGAAGAAATTCTAGACTCATGTCTTCGATGGAACAAATTGGAGTTCTTAATAAAGTGGAAAAACTATATGGACAAAAAAAAAATTTCATGGCAGCCCGAAGAGAATTGTAAGCGAGCATGTAATGCCATCGCCCAATTCTTTAAACATAATCCGAATGCTCCACGTTGCATTGCAAGAATGGTGTATGAGGGGATGAAATTTCGGCCTTACCAAAATTTCACAGAGGGGACAAATGCAATATTTTCTCGCCTGGAAGTCGAGGCATAAAAGGGGGGTAATGTTAGGAAACCACCCCATTACCTAATAAAATTTCATTTTATTTATTATGTTGAATTACACTACATGACACCAAATGACGCTACACTTTGATAGCATGAGAATTTTATTTCGCACTCATCAAGATGTACATGCATGTACAAGTGCGTCAGTAACAACAATGTACAATATGTGTAACATAGTATATAAAACCTAAATATACACCTAGAGAACCCAGTTGTGTTCTCTTAGGTATTCCACCTACATTTTCAGTGTGAAAGGCCTATCTCAACAAACTCACCTATTAATAACCCCTTGCATCAAAACCATCAATTTCCCCATCACAAGCACAGATCCCGCCCCCTTCTTGTAGAGAGAACCCGCATGGTCTTAGCTAGCAGATAGTGGGTGTCGCCCTAACAGGGGGAGTGTAAAGTACTGAGATGTTGGCACATTTTGGCCTGGTGCAGAACCATACTTGGCAACAGATTTGATAACAGGATCAAGGAGATGGGGAAATAGTTGTAGGATCAGGAGCATCGGGAGGTGGTGTGAGACCAACAATGAAGGTATTTTGAAATTTATAGCGAAGATGGAAAGGTAGGTTCAGGCAGTAAAGCAGAATTGCTCCACAAGATACTTTTTCCCTTATAGATACACTCAGCCATGCCATGATGCAAAATCTTTGTTACCAACTTACCAGCAAATTTGTTTGTGTATGGATTAAACCAATCAATATAGATTCCAAGCTGTAAATGATAAGGAGACTGTATAAAGCCTTGCAAATCATTCCAAGCAGGGCTCTCCTGTATATCATTCATACCGGCTCCAAAGGCAGCTGGTGGGTGATTCCTACAGTGTTGGAACATCTCATGAAGGGACTTGGCTTGATAAAAAGAAGTGAAGCCAGGTATCAAAGTGTTAGAAGCTTAAGACAAAGTCTACTAGTGATTAACACTAGTCAGCAATTCAATCAAGTGTTTGCAACACACTTTACACAAGTTTGATAACAGTACTGTGTATTGCACTTGTAATCCAACCAGGTCTAGTGTCCAAGTAACCGCGGACATAGTAGGAATCTGCATTTGTTTGGTCCTGTTGTGCCAGGAAACCACGAGGCATGAAAGTCACTTCAGGCAACTCCCCCTGACCCCCTAGTTAGGGTAGATTGTCCCACCAAGAAAGACTACCCTAAGTAGGCCTAAGACCAGGGACTAGTTCCAAGCTCTGTGGTCTTCCCCATGCTTAGGTCTGGATGTCCCAATGGGAAAGCCCAGGAGTCATCTTGGTCCAGCCCATAGGAGTGTATCTGGACCAAGTATGTCATGGGGAGGTCCAACTGCTATGGGCACTCCCATTGTACATCTGGTCTAGTCCCAAGTGTAGGGACTCCCCAGTCCTGTCACATCACATTTTCCAATGGGATTCCCTTGCCAGTGAGCTTGGTCAAATGTTTTAGCCTGCATTTGTAACACTTAATGCATCAAAGCCCAAGCCCTCTGAATTTTTTAACATACTGTATTACTATTATTTATTAATAAGTGTGTACATTAGTAAGACTGACATCAGGAAAATACAAGATTGATCAGTAGGGCTATGTAGGATAGGTATGTTGAGTAGTCAGGTAGGTAGGTCCCCCTTTATGTAGCTGCTTGTAGCTACCCCTGTGAGCTATGTAGCACTATATAGTGCCTGGTAGTCTTCTGCAAGTTGTCAGTAGGACCCTGTAGCTTACCAGGGATAGCTCACTACGAGTGATACTGGGCCTACAGTGAGCTACCAAGACCCCAGTTGATTACAGTGACAGCAACAGTAGAAACAAAATATATCATATTGTCACCACCACGAGTAGATACATAAAGTGTAGGATGAATCTAGTTTGTTGAAAAGAAAGAAAAACATGCCTGGGGCTCGGGAGGCATTGCCCCCTCGAGCCCCGTCCCTCCCTGCCCTCGCTATGGGACCTGTTCCCCCCTATCGTTGCCATCTCGCCGTTGTCGCATTCTTTCTCGTTGTTTGCACGTCTTGGTTTCGCTGCCTTGCAGTGCCGGGTTTTGGCGTTGGCGTGCGTGTTGTCCCCCGCTGTGGTCATCCCTTACTCTGGTCGTCCCTGTATGGTAGTTGGCGTTGGCGTTGGCATGCATGCGGCCTCGTCATTGCTGTGTCCCCATAGTAGCTATGTATAATAAAAATGCCAGTAAGAAAAAGAAAGAAAAACAAAAAAATAAAGTGGTCCCTTCGTAAGCCCCTGTTATCCACCCTGCGATCAGTTGCTCGCAGGGGTGGTTGCAGGTGCTGGTTGGGGTCACCGGTCATGGTCGTTGGACGGTGTTCGTTAGTTGGGTTCGCTAGTCATCATTATCGTCGTCATCCACGTGCCCTCATCATCGCACCCCGTTATCGTCGACATGCCCCTGTCATCGCCATCGTCAGCACCTGCTATCCCCCCTGCAAGCAGTGGCTCACAGGGGCGGGGGCAGGTGGTGGGTGTCGTGTTATGGCTTGCATGGTTCAAGTGTTCAGTGGTGACGCGGTGGATTTACGGGGTGTGGGGGTGCTTACCTTGCGAGTACCCAGCTGCTTGAGCCTCCTGGGACCTTCCTGGGGTCGTTCCAGCTCCCAGATGAGCACCTCACATCCCGTCTGGAAGTGGCGGAGGATGCGGGTGCGGCATGGTTCGTCGTTGCAGATAGAAGTAAAAAGCCTAAAAGACAGAAAAAAAGTAGTTAGTAGTTGAAAAAGAAGAATACGAACAATAAAAAACTTAGTATATTGTGTTGAGGGGCCCTGAGTCGATGGTTGTCGACGTCCGGATACACGCCTGACGTGGCAAGCTTGCAGCCACGCGTGTTGCCATGTACTTTTCATCATAGGAGTGGCGCTATGTGTCGTGGTTGCCGTTGTGGTGGGTGGTAGGCGTGGGAACAGTGGCGGCAGCGGTAGTGGAAGATGTTGGGGGTGGACGGTGGTGGACAGAGGGAGGTTGATCAACCGTGGGACAGTGATCCATTGTTGATTGAGCACATGTCATGTGATGAGTTGAGGGTGAGCCGAAATGACTTTACGAGTAAACTGTGACAATTATAGAAAACAAAGATGAAAAGTGACAAAGATGGAAAAAAGTCTATGAAAATTCATCTATCATGGTTGAAATCCAAACTGTCATCTTGGATGAAAAACATCCCCTGCATTTCATTCCTTTATGGACTGTAATTTCATCCCATAGGCTTATGACTCAGAAACTTTGTAATATAACATAAGAAATTCATGTTTCAGCACTTATGTAAATGGCTGAAAACCCAGGTGCACAGTCAGTGAGAGCTTGGAATATCCCAGTATGTAGAATAGTCTCTGTAGCTATAGTGCCAACATACTGGGTGCTACAGAGGACTCCTCCCAGGCTACTGGCATCTACCACAGCTACCAGCCCCTACTGGGCTCACCCATCCAACTACCTCACCTCCCGGAGTTTGTTGGGGATCACTGTAGTCATTTTCTGTTTCCTGATGGATATCCTTAATATTTTAAGTCAACTTATTCACACCCCTAGATGTGGCCAAAATCCAATGTGTAAATTTGAATATGCTTACTACAAGCCTTCGATTGTACATGAAGATTTTATCTGAGCCAACCCACTAGTTGTTGACTATACTGCCTTTTAGTAAAGGTATTGAAGGGGTAAGTTGTAACTTGCATCTAGGGAAAAGCTAACTTATACTTACTTTTGTACATATATATTCTGGCCAATCAACTAGTTGTCAATTATGTCAGTTGTAACTTGCTTCTTAGACAAAGCTAATCTCAAACTCACATGTTGAGCATTTTGTGACCATTGAACCCATCCACAGATTTTTTGCTGTGTACCTCCATAAGCTTTCTCTTGGCTAATTTTTTTTGCCTGTCATGAGTCACCTTTCTTGCAAGGTATCACCTGGGAATAAGTTGTGTCATGCATTTAATAACATGTGCAAACTCTGGTCATAGTCTGGGTATTTTGTATTTTTAGACTTCATGTGCTAAGGCAGACAGCCATAAGCAAGGTTTCCACCATCACTTGGTAATGTTTTCACTTTTGGTTGAAACACTAGCATGAATTAAAGATTTCATGAATACCATTAGTCAAATTCAGATTTTAAGTTCTCAGTATTCTTTTATTTAATAGCTTGTTAACCAAGAACAAACTAACAACTGGATTCAAATCTTACATCAAATGAAAGGCAAGTGCACCTGGGTCACATTTGTCCTACTAATGGGAATCTGGTCACTTATTGACAAGCCCAGTGGGAATCCCCACTTCTCTTGTGGGATCCCCACCTTTTCCTTGGGATGCCCATGTGTCTGTGGGTAGTCCTCATGGGAATCCCAGTCCCTTTGTGGACAAGTCCAATGGGGATCCCCACCTCCTTCATGGGACACCCAGTTCCTTTGTGGACAAGTCCAAGGGGGATCCCCACCACCTTCATGGGACACCCAGTTCCTTGTGGACAAGTCCAAAAGGGGTTCCCACCCCATACTGGGACACCCATGTATCTGTGGGTAGTCCTCATGGGAATCCCAGTTTCTTTGTGGACATGTCCAATGGGAATCCCCACCACCTTCATGGGACACCCAGTTCCTTGTGGACAAGTACAAAAGGGGTTCCCACCCCATACTGGGACACCCATGAATCTGTGGGTAGTCCTCATGGGAATCCCAGTCTCTTTGTGGACATGTCCAATGGGAATCCCCACCTCCTCCATGGGACACCCAGTTCCTTGTGGACAATCCAACAGGGATCCCCACCTCACACTGGGACACCCAACAAGTCCAATGGGATCCCCATCCCCTTCATGGGACACCCTGCCAAGAAAGGACTTATATATGTCATCAAATTAACAAGAAGTAACAAAAATAAAATAGAATAACTAGCATATAGACAATTGAAACACTTCACGATATGCATCTGCATGATCAATAGCATCTAAGGTTTCAAACAATCCTGTTCCCCACTCATTGTCCCCTACTGGAAAGTCATCCTCCACAATGCAATCATCATCCTCAATACCACCTTCAACAGCACTCTCTTCACCATCCTCAGCTTCCTCCCATGAAGCAGTCACCACCACTATGCCTGCTTCAAGAATCTCATTCTGTGATGGACCCCAAGGTGGTAGTGGATGATTGCCAGAGTTGATTCCAACAAGGTGCTTCTGCCAAATGACATAAAGCTTGCAAAGATCTTGTTTTCGAAGCTCTAGTTGGTATCGTAAGCAGTCTGACTCTACAAATGAAACATAACTTGTTATTACAATGCCAACAAGAGTAAGAATATAATAGCCTGCACTAGGAGCCTGACATCCTTCTGTAACAATTTTCCACTCTTCTGAAAACCAGACTTGCAAGGCCCGCCTCTCATGTACCAAACGAGCCTCTTCCTCCAGACAATGATCAAGTTCTAAAAGCACCTTGATTCCTCTTCTTATGTCTTCATCGCACATCCATAATGGAGGGTCCTGTAGAAAATCAATCCTAGTGTGAACAAGAATAAACTCAGTCTCTGTACAAGTGACTGTATTCCGGGTATACTGTACCTAGTGTGAACAAGAATAAACTACATTAGGTACAGTAAGTAACAATCCACATCTATAATAATGTCGGTACTCACCTCAGTCTCTGTACAAGTGACTGAGGTGGTGGGGTAACTATCTACTGTATATATATATGTCGTGTAAGATAAAGAGGAAAGAACATAAAGGTATCTGTGACATAAATCCGAACACACACCTCAAAGGGACATGCTAAATATAGCATGCACATCAAAGACGCGCCAAGATCCGTATTTGGTAATATGGCATTCATGTGCGCTCACGGTGTAATTCTCAACAGGTCCATGAGGTCTTCATCAGCCAGGCCTACATCTTGCCATATAGCATCATCAATGTCAAGGGCAAATAGTCCAGTCATTTCAATCTTCTCTGGAGCTGTTGCGCCCTGTGGTGCCTTTCTCTGAGTGATAAACTCTCGCATCTTATCGCAAAGTTTATTGTAGTTGTGTGCAACTTGTTGGATAGATGGATCATGCTTCTGTACAGAAGCCCTTGTGTGATCGTGAATTTTTTTATCTGTACAAACATTAGTTAGGTAAGTTCACAATAACCTACATGATGATGCACCATTTATCTGACGTTGAAAAGACCGCTCAAGTGGATCCAACTCATACTTGTGGGCACACAACCATTCTCAGAGCCTAATTTTCAGAGCCAGTACATTCATTTGAGTAGTGATGAAGATGCTTTGAGTGAGCCTGTGCAGTTCAGTTCTATCACAAACTCCCAGAACATTTTCCTTGGCCTTGACCTTGGTTTCTGCATGTCGCAAGGCCATACAGGCATCTTCCAGGCATCTCTCAGCATCCACCATGGAAGCAAGATCAGTGAAACCATCAATATTAGAGTTTTCAATATCTTCAACGCGTTGCTTGAGGACATCCCATACTTTGCATAGTCACATCACTTCCTCAACAGCATTCTTGGCTTGGTTCTTTGATTTTCCTACTCACCAACCTAGTTAGCTTTTGGAGCAGGTAATTGGAGAAACAAATGCACGTGGAAGAGGCTTAGTCTGATGCTTAACTTGCACATCCCACTCACAGCAAAGAACATTGCTATCTTGCATGCAATCACATAATATTTCTTCTGCAGCCATTTGTTTATCTCCACAGTGCTTAGTGCGACACCAGAACCAGCAACCCAGCCTTTGAAGGCTTTCATGATCTGCGTGGTGGACTTGCTGATTGAGAGTGTATAGCCATTGATGATGCTATGAAATGATACTCAGTAGAATGCTTAGCATGAAAGCAGTGTAGACATACCCCACAAACTCACAAGTATGCAATCAGGTTGCTGATTGAATGCCAGAAACATTTGCACCCTTTGCCATCTGACAGTCCAAAGCCTTCACACTTGCGAGGATGGTAAACAAGTTGACATGCCCATCGATGTCCAAAGGCATGGAAAACTGATATTGCAAAGATGAGGCGGTCAAAGTAGTGATCAAGAAACTCCCACTTGATGCAGGTCCGATGGAGTTGGCAGCTTATGTCATACAGAGCACCAACTGTAAAGTCCTGGGGAAGATGTTGGAACAGCATTTCTAGGAGAACCAATGCGTAGTGTTGCTTTTTGCCAGCAGAATGCATGTTCACTATCCATAAAACTGATCATGATAACAGAGTAGAGCCATCAATGCTGTGTCATCAAAGAATTGTGTGCTAGCCTTCTCTCAAGCAGCATCAGCAGCGGTGAAACTAGCTTCACACCCATCTAGCACAGATGTTGGAACATGCAAGTTACCTTCATATCCATCTTCTTCATTCGATGTATCAACTCAGGCATGGTGTGAGGGTCATGAATTGTTAGACTGTGAACCACAAACATCCTCCCAGTGACTTTCCATGCAAACCGTATCAACCTCTGGAATGAACACCGACTTCAGGTGGGTATGCAGAGGGTCTCGTTCTCCTTTATTCCTTTTCTGTGTAAAGCAGGTGTCAAGACAAACAATGGGATCCGGACTAAGAGTATTGCATAAGCAACTGATAATCCATAACAGTAGCCCTCAAAACAAACTTACCCTGTAAGTGAGATACGAGAAAATTCTCCACCAAAGCAGATGGGACAGCACAAGCATAGATAGTCACTGGGTTGGGAGCAAGGAGTGGGATCTGGGAAGGGGTTGATTGGTGTGTCAGATGGATCATCATCATCGAGATCGACCTCTGAACGTCATCTTTTTGAAGGAGAAGGAGTGGAATGGGCGGGAGAAGTTTCAGGTGAGCGATCTTGGAGTTCTGGAGTCACTGATGGTACCCTAGAATAAAACGAGAACTCATGATCATGAATTTGATCATCGGCTGTATGTGGGTCAGGGTTGGAGATAGCTATTGGTGCCGTTTGCATTGGAGTAGGAGAAGTTGGCGGTGTTGGAAAATCTGAATCTGGTGTCGCATCCTTGAGCAAACCATTATCTATTCCAACTGTAATTCGTCAGACATGAGTTAATATATTATCCACATGTTTATTGGTAGTGTCTTGAAGAGTGTGGCACCATCATAGTGCACTGCCGAATCGTCTACAAAGAGAATCCTGCATGATATTTCAGTAATGCCACATCGTACTCAATGAACGATGATACCTTTGTTGTCAATTTATATCCTTGTCTGTCAAGAAATTCCTTGATGGTGATGGTTTTGCACCACCCTGTATTGTTTGGTGGGATGTGAACAAATAGATGTGTGACAAACTCCAGTACTTGCAAGTCCATGGCTAATGTTGGTGCCAGGGGAGAGCAAGGAAAAAGTCCCTCTGCATAAGCTGCCTAAAGACTGGTGCACAGGAGCATGAATGGATCCTCAAAGATTCAAGGACTGTATGACAGACATTAGCTAATGGAGTCACATAATCATGATTATCAGCTATATACCTGAAAAATGCATGATGGCAATCTGCAAAGATCGACCACCCTCTTGACACACACAGATGGGCCGTGAAACATCTGGTTGGTTGCAAAGAGAGAGAGTTTGATGGACATATTCCATGTATGGTAGGATTAAGTTGGGGATCACTTTGTTTGCCCAGTGCACAGTTTGATTTGCTCTCTTCCTGCAATGATGGCTTGCTACAGGTATATCATGGAGATTGGGAGCCAAGTCACCACTGAAAACATCAAAGTGCTGTAGACCTTCATCCACAACATCAGGCATGGGGCTGGACATAGCTCTCCCTCTTGTAGTCGATCGCCTGCAAAGCCAACTTGCCTGGGCAGCCATGGAAGGTTAGGTTGTTGTATAAGGGTTTCTCCATGGGTAAGGTACACCAACAGTTGAATGCCGCTGGGCTTTGTAAGATGATGAGGGTGAGATGGCCCAGGTTGAGGCACATAGACCTTCCATGGGTTGTCTGCGCTCCTGAATTTCTTCAAGAACTGGGGTGCATATTGCAAGAGAAACATAGGGAGTCTGTACAAATAGTGGTTGAGAATTCAGTGGCATTATCATAATGTGCCACCCAAAACATGTTGATGTCATCAAGACAGCATAGCCACTAATAGCAATTGACAAATTGAAAATGGGTCATAGTCACAACATAAAATACAGCACAATGTTGAGAGTAATTCCACCTGCCCACCCTGCTTCATCACCCAACCATATGGTGAACCATCCATCACAGGCGTGAAAGGAATCAGATATTAAAGAGTTCATTGACGACCACCATTAAGTCTGTCCAAGTGAATATATTGTTAGTTGAGAAGTCCTCACAAGAAGTTTGGCTACTGCACCTTGTAAGTTGTCATTTGTCCCCTATAAAACCCACCCTTGCTCATATGTAGAAGTTGTCCTTGCATATCTGCAAGTAATCTTGTAAGTTGTGAAACCCTTAAGCTTTGACAGAGAAGCTCACAAGCATCGAATGCAGATGAGGTTAAGTGAAGTTAGATGAAGGTGTGGACAGCAAGAGTTTGGAACTCTTATCCAAGGTTGGTGGGAGCAAGTCTTCATCATACAAGAATTCAGGAAACGAACCAGTAAGTAGAATATTTGAAAGATGTTGATGGCAGTCAGAGCACTGAGAGTGACAAAGGCCGAGAGTGACAAAGACCAAGAGATAGCACATGCGATCTGTAAATGAGAAGTGGTTAGAGAGATGCAGATAGAAGATACTATGCTGTGAAAACCAAACTCAAGAACACCAGACGACGTGAAGTCAGAATCTGAGTGAGTAACCGATGTGAAGTCAAGTCACCTGAGAAAATGGCCGACACAAAGTCAGAAGTCATTTGTGTCATGATCGATGCAAAGTCAAGAGTCATGCATGGGAAGCAAAGTGAAAAGAAATCAGTTATGTGATGCTTACCTTCTGGTGATTGCAGCTGATTTACCGAATTTATAATGTACTTGTAGTTGAAAAATTTGATGACAAGGTGGTATTTGCGAGAATATTCCAGATGATGAGCAGTCAGAATCTGGTAAGTGATTGATGCAAGATCAAAAATCACTGTAGAATGACAACTGATGTGAAATCAGATGTTGTCGACCCAATACTATCCATGACCGACACGGAGTCAGAAGCCATGGTGAGAAATGGATGGAAAAGGCGGAGGGATGTAATTGATCTTACTGATGAGTCAGTTCTTGACTCTGCCCCAAGTCTGCATTACCTCCCAACATTCAATGTTTAACTCTCACTCAAGCCTGTGTGAATTCAAGCGCTGCTACTTCTTCGTAAGTTTCCTTCTTTCTGTTCAAAGTCATAATACTAATCATTTGTAGGCACTCAGGGATCTTGTTTCCAGATGTGTTTGTCACACGGAGTTTTGATTGACTTTCGGTGGAGATAGATTGGCTGGAAGGTTGTGGGGGTAAAGGGTTTCAACAAGGGAAAGTGGTGAGTACATTTTGATTCAAATTCCTTCATCTCGTCTTCCTCCCTCCATGACTTCTGACTTCAGGTCAGTCATGGATTAACGACTTCTGACTTCCCATCAGTCATTTCTCCAAGTGATTTTTGACTTTGAGTCAGTCACTTAACCAGATTCTGACTTTGAGTCATCTGGTTTTACGTTCATCTTTCACAAACTGACTCACTCTAGCCTTGCTTTGCATCATTGGTTTGTTCAGAAGATTTCAAGTGAGTAACATGCTGCTTCTCTTTAGCGTCTCATCCACCCATTTCTTAGTTATCATTGGATTTTGTGGGTTTAAGGGCTTAGGTTTGCTGTTCATTGACGATGGAAACCTGTGAGTATATTTCCATTCAAATTCCTTCATATCATCTTCCTCCCTCCATAACTTCTGACTTTGAGTCAGTCATGGATTAATGACTTCTGACTTCGCATTGGTCACTTAACCAGATTCTGACTTCGAGTCACTTGGTTTTCTGTTTGTTTTTATTTCTTGTCTCGCAAACTGAATAGTTTTAGCATAGATCCCTGTTTCCCTGGATTACATTATTGAGTTGTGCAGGAGATTTCGAGTGAGTGAGTAATATTGTCTTCTCCTTCCTTTATGTCTCATCCAATTGTTTTCTTAGTTCTCATTGGATTCATTGCTCATAGAGCACAATGGCCAGCCAAAGCATTGTTCACATTACACCCCAAGTACTGAACTCGGACCACAGTTTGCTCCTCCACAAAAAAAGTTATAATCAATGTATGTCAACAGAATTTATGCATTCCCACTATCTCTGACTGGGACTATCAAGTGAGAGTTTTGAACATGGTGATGGGCAAGTGGGTGCTGTGGTCAGAAACAGCGAATGGTTTGTTACCAGCCCAAACATGGAATTTGTTCCCCAGCCCCCTCTTGGTCATACCCACAACATGTGTATCTGTGCCAATTTCTGATATGGCAATGACAATCCACTTCAGTGGCTGCAGCCATACGTTGTCTCTGATTGTCATCTAGGTTCAATTCCATTGTGCCCTGGGCCTGACAACCCAATGTCCATTATGTGGTGGGATCCAGAACCCAAGGACTTCGTGCCATCCACTGCAACTACCATTGGCAGGTTAGGGTTGATCGACAGGAAACACTTCACCTATCTCTCATACATGGTGTCTTCACTGTGTTCTTGTGCAGAAGAGTTCATGTCAGCGGAAACTTCTGAGAAGAAGAATGAAGCTATACCCTCGTTCTTGACTGTACTTATGCAGGGCATGAAAAAACTGGAAAATTTGCCCATGAGTCATCGTCAGGTGTTCATGAATGTTCGGTATGTGGAGAGGTGCTATTTGGAGCTCCTTGCTGCACTAGACTACTTGGAAGTGTTCTGTCCATGTATGTGTGGTCTTCGCCCTGTTGCGAGCATGGTGGAATTGAGGATGGGGGTCTTCACTTATGATCCTGTTGTGGTCCAAGACTTTCTGCATGCAGGCCTACCTGTTTGGCTTATCTGTCCATATAACCTGCTCTACACTGTGAGGATTTACTCCATCACCAATGTGCAGCTTCCTGAGGATTACCTTCGTCTTGAAGATACCAGTCCCCCCTTCAAGGCCTTCTTCTCTGATTGAGTGGACCATCCAAATTGATCCCATGTGTTCCATGGTTACCTTTGAGCTTTGTTCTCCTACCCCAATCCATTTGATATTGTGGATGAACCCTCAGTGGACCAACCGTCATCTTCTAGCTCTATCCAGTCTTCAACTCCAATGGCTAGTCAGACCACAAAAAACAAACCTTCTCAGGGGCAACTTTCTCCACCTTCACATTCCATTACTATCAGATAATCAAAAAACTGGTCAAACTTCAAAACCTTCAGCGGGGCGAAACAAATTCATAGAGGAACCAAATCCACTGATACCCCTGGTAATTCCTGCATGGCATCATGCATTGGCGCAAGTTGATACTGATCCAGCCAATCAAGCAGGATGTTTCAGTCATCCAATGGATGCAGGTTATGCATTTCCTGATCCTGGTGTTATCTACAGAGGTCAATCACCAGAATGACAAGCAAAATTACTCCTCAGTTGGCTTCAGCAATGGCCAGCTCTGATCTACAGGCTGACATCCTTGGAATCATCAGCATGAGTGTTATCAAATCAGAGTTGGCATACAATGCTTACCTACGGTAATATGGCAATTTCGGATGGGATAAGGAGCAGACAAAGAGCGGTCGTCATGCAGACATGTGCCAGCTTCTCGGGAATTGTCTGGATGAAGCAGGGCTGGAATTGAAGACAGAGGGTGAGCAAGTTTTCTGGCATGAACAAGAACTGTCGACAGGAGTGCTACCTTCCTTTGAGGTCTGTCAGGAGATCCTTTTGGAGCTCTACAAGCTAAATTTCAGATTCAAATTGCTTGCTCTGCACTGCTGAGCACAATTAGTGGTTGATGACTCACCGGAACATCAAGATCGTGTGCTGGCTTGCTATCCAGGACATGGCCCACTTCTGGTTGCTGATCTTAGCCTTGCCAATCAAGGATTAGCTGCTCCTTCAACAGCTGAGTGAGCACCTTACCTTCTTGCATTGAAGAGGCTGATGAAAGGATGGAAGGGAAATGCAACATCACAAATTGGTTCTGATGAAAAACCTGTTGAGAAATACTCTGCAGTTGAACTGACCACTTTAGAACAGGTGTGTCAAGAACTGTTCCTCGCCCAATCAGAACCCGCATCCATCTGACCCTTTCCTGCACGTCGAACCTGATTTTTGTCTATGCCTCCTGATTTCGTTCCCAGTCGCCTTGCACTGCCCACACTGCTGTGCACCAGGTCACCTTGTACAGCATCCATGGCTGCCTTCCCAAGGCTGCTGTCTCTATTGCAAATTTGACTATGGATTCCTGTGCGGCTCCCACTAGATAATTTATCTATGCAGTTGAGACACTGCTGCAGTCTTCATTCCTGTTCCGCATTATTCCGGACTACAGTATTAAGCTTAGTTAGTTTCACCTTGTATTCCTCAGTTCATATATCGACATAGACTTGACTTTAATCTGCCAATCCAAACCTCCTTCTACTCCACCCTCAGTTCTCTAAGAGTCTGAACTCCATTTGACTCAACCTCCAGTCTCCCTCTGAAGTTCTAACCTCATCTGAACTTAACCTAAGTCCCTCCGTACTCCTTCCCATGTTTACCCGCACCTTCCCACTCCTACCTCCAAACCTCCAACTTGAAATTAGGACACCAGATGAGGTGCAGGGTGCAGCTTCGTACAAGCTGAAGCCAAGTCCTTTCTATTTCCCCTCCTGCAGAATCCACAACAACCTGACAACCTTCCATAAACAACACCCGCAGTGTCCAAATGGATTCAGATGAACCTTATAGGATCAGTTCCTAACAAGGTGGTGGCAAAGTTCTATACACAGTCATTTTTCAATTTTTTTGGTTGTGCAGCAATAGTTCCTCATCAGTTGCAGTCCAGGCCCTAACTCATTGTCTACATTCCAATTCCCTGTTTCGTACATCTAACTATTATTTTCATATCGCTGTTTTGAACATCATCATTTTTGGGTCACTTCACATGTTATAAATAGATCTTTGGACAATTCTTTGCTTTAGCCTTTGGGCCACCTCAATAAGTATGGTTTGAGTTGAGTTAGAGTATTTTTGCATTTATTTTTTCATTTGACTCTTTACCAGGACCTCTAGACCAACCCATCTCAAGTTCAACTTATCACCATCCTACTGCACACTATGCCAGTTACTCATGCTGCTGTGTGCAATACACCCATCAATGTTGGGGATACCCATCCTAAGCCTGTTCAAAAATGACAATGGAAGACTGCAAGAGTGAAAGCCAAAACAACAGCCACATTGCCTACTGGTTCTGGGGATGTGGCTGCTGCAAGTGCACCTCTTTCTCCCAACTCTAATGATTCCACCCATGCTGTGCATGCTCAGAATCTTGCTCCTCCTCCTTCACATCTTCCTTGCAAGGTTTCCACCACTTATAGTGCCCGTATTTCAAACCCCAGTGACATTAATCACCCAGTGCTGTGATTACTTGGGTGTGGTGAAAGTGACCCTGATCCTGATCCCGATGCCGCATTCATTTCCCCCTGCATAAGGTGGGGTTGTGATGATTGTGAGGCTCCCCAAACTCCAGTCCCTGAATTGCCCTTGAATATGGATGTGTCTCCATGCCATCATGTGGCTTGTTCCCCTCCCTGGATGGAGGATGTGCAGAATAATGATAATGAGTCACAATGCTCATCTCCAGCCAACTCCAGTGAACACACCCCCAAATTGCCACTCAGCTCCCCCTCTGGGTCTGATTATTCTGAGAGGAGAAGGGATGATGTCCAGATGCATCTGCAGAAAATTCGCCTTAGAGGACCTCAGGCTGTGAATCTAACACAAGAAGAACAAGATGAGGAAGATGATCGCATACTTGATCAGGAAGCACCAGTCTCACCACCATGGTTCACAACTGCACAGAAGGGGAAAGGAAAGAGGAAAAGAAAGGCGTCCACTAGTCATCATCTATTGAGCTATGATGGGGATGATGCAGGCCATGTCTTGGACCACAACACTAGCAAATGACAACTGTTCAGATCAGGCCCCTGTTCAAGCAGCCACTAAAGCTCAAGTGATTGAGGCCCAGTGAATTTACCATGAGACAGTGGCAGCAATAGGGGAAGCCTGTCGATCTGTTGTTCAACATTGTTGGTGAAAACACAGTGAAGCCTCGTCGCATCAACATATGGAATGTCTTCCAGTCATGGTATTCTGAGCATGGCAAAATCAAATGTGAAGATGATAGTATGCATGATTTTTTTTTCATTTTGCTCAGACTTCTAACCTTACTGTAGTGTCTAGCGCAGATTACACCAGCATCATTCACGAAGAGTACAACAAGAAGCTTGCTGAGCTTGGCAACAAGGCCGATGACCCAGCAGCTAGATGGCTCCATTTCAAGGTACAGCTCAACTGGTATGAATCAAAAATGCAAGATTTCGTCTACTTGAAGAAGAATGATGGTAACTTCGATGCTATGGTAGTCAATATCATGGACAAGTTTGATCATTTGGTGAGTTCTCATTCATTTTGTTGAACATGTCTTGAACAGTCCATGACAGGGTCTGATTGCATGGGAGCAGTACAGTGTTCATTGCTTTGGGTTTATCATCGACCCACTGTGATTCGAGAGGTCGTACATCCAGCATGGCATGGGGTAGTGGGCCACTGTACAAGGAGTTGTGGAATATATCCGATTTGACAGTCATGAAACAGCTAAGTGATTATGAAGGGATGTTCAAGTAAGCTATGCTAGCTTCCATTTCATCCTTTCTTTTATGCTCAATCTACTACAGAGGCTTAGAAGCCCTGAAGGCTGGAAGAGAATATGCACAGGAGCAATATTCAGTCAACCTTTGCAAGCTACATGGCAAGGGAGAACACGATCATACACATTGCTCATTTGGGGAATTTCTGTGTGTCGATATCTGTATGTCTTTCTTTCCCAGATGTTTGATGTGATATTAATCCTGTCATCTCCAGTATGTATTGTTCATGAGCAAGTTCACCCTGGTGATGCAAAGAAGATGCAGATGGCTTGGGCACACTGGCCTGAATTTGCCTTCCATTACCAAATTTGATTGGTTGGTTGGCCAGCTGAGATCGGAAAGGTTCCTGGGCCTGGCTTTAACCTCAAAGTTGACCTGAAATCCAACGTCCTGACAAAGTTGATTTCTGCACACATTCAGGCATTGTCTCATGATGAAGGTGAGGATGGGGTTGTAGATGAGGGCCCACTGTGTCATATTGAACCTTGGACAGATGGTATGTGGTTTATTAATTAGTTTTATGTTGTATCATGACACTTATTGCACAGAGGAGAAAGAACTACCTGATGGAAAGCTGATGTCAGTACCCCTTGTGCTCGACGATTGTGAAACAGCAAATACACTAATGACACTTATGGAATCCAAGAAATTCATGCAAAGGGTTGGGAAGAGCAAGAGTGGGCAGTCAGGCCAAATACCAACCCATCTGTCGGCTTCAGAGTCATCAGATCTCGATGAAAATGAAAATCCACACTCATGCCCACACCATCCTCATCCGGCACAGGCTGCATGAGCAGCTACTACAGACACTCCATATATTAACAAGAACCAACACCAATGTCATGTACCCCCCCACATTACACTTGGTTCATGCACTGCTGCAGAGGCTTCAGATCCAGAGGAAACTCCATGTGACCCTTATCAAGCACAATCTCAGGTGCCACATGCTACTGAGAGTTGGGATGAAGATGCACATCCAACAGTTGTCAATGACTGTGGACATGTTTCCAATGCAACCTCATTGTCATGAATCCCTGCAATCCCTTCACCACCACCCAGAAACTGCACAATATGATAAGCAAAGGTCACGCTATGTTCCTCTTGCCACCCATCACCATCAGGGGTATCATGAGGAATCTTACTGGAGTGAAAGATATGCATCACTCCAGGCACCTGTTCAAGCCCATCATCAATGCCATGCCACTGATGCAGACCTCAACATTCATTCTCGTGCGGGTACAGGTGTACACATGTGAAATACCAATTATCATGAGTATGACAATGGACCTATTGGAGATGGCCATTACCTGCCACAAGAGATATCAGCAGATACACGCATTCCATTTTGTCGATCTCCTCCAGGTCCCACAGAAACTGGACAATCTAACAATGGTCGAGCATATTGCCAACCTCTTGTGCATAATAGACGTGATCTAGTCGAGTCTCAACCCAGCCATGTATATCAAGCTCATTGTTTCACAGTCTCTTGACAGCGTGAACATTCTGTTGAGCTGTTGGCAAAGAAACACAATATTCATGACACTGATGAGCACACTCCTTTCCTATGCCATGTCGAGCTGGCAATCAAGTAGCTGGTTCATCACGTTCAAGAATGCCACATTCTTCAGAAGTGGGACCTTCACAACACAGACAACATTGAGTGTTTGAAGATTACCTTGAGCCACTTGGTGAGGATCCCAATGGTTATGACTTGTACAATGATGCTGGTTATTAGTTCATCATGTTGAATGAGTTTTTCTGTATCTGGTGATTGTTCTGAACCAGTTTTCCTTTACCAATACCATCCATACTTATGTCCACTCCATACTTATGTCTATCTGTACTATGAAGTATGATTTATGCCCAACTTATGTCTATGCAAATTATGTATTCAATGTTGATATCTCAGTCATATTTGACACTACCAGTTCTGATGTCCTCTCTTGTTTTTGTGTGTTTCTCTCTTGTGAACTGCCATTTATTAAATAACTTGGAATAGTACTATGTTCTTGGCAGCTTAAGAAAAAGAGAGGAAAAAAAATGACTTCAAGATTCAACTTTTAATGGTCACAAACCTCTATACTACAAATTCTTTTTCAAATCCACTATTATAAACATAACAATAGAGTAGTTACTGGTCTCAATACTGAAATGAAACATCCATATTGTTGTATTTATCTGAGTCATACTTGTGTCCAACTACAAAACTAGTAGTGGAGTATCCACTACTTTCTCATCTAGTATTATTTCCACCAACAGACCTTGGTAGTCATTTAAAGTATATTTCAAGGCTAGGACTACATAACTTTGAAATAAGATTTGTATGGCCAGAGATGCCCAGCTGTGTGATGTGACAGATAGGGAGTCCCCTATACTTGGGACTAGACCAGATCTACAGTGGGAATGCCCACAACAGTTGGACCACCCCATGATATACTTGGTCCAGATACACTCCTATGGGCTGGACCAAGCTGACCTTTCGGCCCCGATTGTAAAGAAAAAGGGTTGAAGACTGAGAGACATTTATTTGACATGTTGATTGTGGTTAGAGATCAAGATGATCAAGTTTACGTAATAGAGGGTCGTAGAGGGGAGATGTAATCGATGTATAGGGGACGGATCCGCCGTCTCCATCTTGGTGATGAGAGCGTGATTCGACGCACTCACAGCTGCTTTGGTCTACTTCTGGCACTCTAGCTTTTGATTCTCGTGAGTCACATCATAACGCGCCCAGCTCGCATCTAGCTCTGCTTCTTTTTTTTCAGCTCTCGAGTCCTCAGCCTTAGCACACAGTAACAGCCCCAGAACCTTGGAACATCAGTCTTGCAGTTACCTAGTACACCACAGAACCAGAACCAGTTACCAGAACCACAGAACCAGCTACACAGAACCAGTACCAGTCTCTCAGTCTTCCACTCAGCTCCTCTCCTTATCAATGCCAGGCCCAGGACGAGGGAAACGAGCCCACAAGAAAAAGTGGCGCGAGAACGCGCACGCCAATGCAAATATCATGGCTGTAAATGCCTTTATGGCCACAGACACACTCGCAAATGAAACGGCACCCAGTATGGCTCCATACACGGCTCCACTACCTACTACAAACATCAGTACGACTACTACTGCAACAGACGCAGCCACAGTCGAGGCAAACAATGCCAGCAACGTGATGCACGTCGACACAGCCGCAGCTGCAGCCCCACCAGCACCACCAGACAACGACTCGACTACCAAGCCATCCACAATGTCGAGTGTAGCCAAACACATTGAATCAACCATTAAAAAGTTATGTAAACAATCCACTACTGCAACAACAGCCAACGATTATTGAAGACCTACAAGATGCCCTAGAATTGTACCTAGAGAGAGGATGGATGACGGGGTATGGAAAAGGAAGGGATGAAGGATGGATAGAAGCAGGAGAGGAGAGTGAGCGTGCAACAGCAGCATGGAAAGAAGAATACGAAGCATACACGCGCAAGGAATACAAACGAGGCGAGGAGATAGGAAAAGAGGAAGGCCTCAAGGCAGGGATGAAGAAAGGTGAAGAGAAAGGGAGAGCAGCCAAACGAGAGGAATGGGAGAAGAAACGCGAAAGTGAGGACCCGCAAACGGAGCCAATGCGCGCGACTACGGACTCGAACACCCAGACCGACAACACCACCACTGTCGACGTCGATACGCAAACGACACCCTTCGACGTAAACCCCACCAGTCCGTCACCGTTATCGTCACCATCACCATCACCATCACAGCTGTCAACGTCATTGACAACAACGACGATGAAAACCTCTTATCTGGAATCCCAACACGAGTCCTTTACCCCAGCTCCTCAAAAACGACGGCACTCGCTTCCAAGCCGACCTACAGCACCTCAGGCAACCTCCCAGCCCCTCGTTCTGCACTCTGAACCTCGCCATTCCACTGCCACATCGCCATCAACGACGACGGTGAACCTTGCTGCAACTGCCACAAAAACGACAACTAGGGCAATGTCTAGCACACAGACGACTTCTAGGACCTCAGATAACATTATTACAGCTTCAAACGAGATACTGGGATCCTATACAGCCCAGGAAACTGAGTCGCACGACGATGAGCAGCTGTGCTCGTCGAAACGTGTCGTCTATTCAACAGAACCACCCTGCCAGCCCAGCGATCCCCAACGACGACCTGTACTACCTCCGAGACCTCTCTGTTCCCCCCAGTCTGTGCCCCTGCCCGTTCCGCATCTCGAACGATCCAAAATGACTGCCATGTCATCGTCGACATGTCCGTCGATGACGGTTGAACCCCTGGCTATGTCCCACCTGGGACCACAAATGGCAGCTGTAAAACAACGAGATACACTACCTGGTCTGCCAGAACACCTGCAAAACACATCCGAACGACCCTCCTTGCCCCCAAACCCCCCAAAACAAGCTGTCTCGCTGTCACCCACGTCCTACACCCCTGCCGTGTCACTAACGACGCCATCGACACCCCCCGTTCACTGTCTAGGCCCCCATCTCCACCCATACACCCCAGCTCACCACACAACCCCCATAAACGAGTTGTTTCGTCATCCCCCCATCTCCCACGGCCGCCACCATGTCCAAACTCCCCCCTGGCCCTGTTCTACAGCCCCGGTCTCTCGTCTCACCCCCCTCGAGCCGTATACCACCGAGTTCAACACCTGTACCAGCACGTTTCGACTGGGCTGACGACGCCGCATCGTTACCTACTGCTCCCAGCACCCAGCCGCGAGACCTCTCGGATCTGAAAGTGGGCCATACGCAACCGTTCAGAACTCTACGACGACGTGCTCGACGACGACGACAAACCCCACCATTTTTCCCCCAGTTTCAAAACTCTTCCTATCAAGCTCCATCATTTCTTCCTTGGTCTCAAGGGCAACCTTTTATTACTCGACGTCATCCTTCTGGTATAGGACCGGGCAAACCTGTTATTGTTGCCCCTGTTGGAGTAGCACCAACACCTGTTCCTCAAGTTCCAATGCTTGACTGGAATTGTGACCCCCGCCTTGCTGACTTGAGTCAAGCTCTTTGAGCCTTGGGATGGGCACCCCCTTGCTGAGTCTTCTTTTGCTTTATTTTTTTTTCTCAGTCATAGAATTTTTTTTTCGTCACATTGTTTATATTATTCCTATACCTATTGTTCTGCATTCAGCTTTTTCTTTTGTTTTCTTCCTGTGGCGATGAGGATGTCACCTTTTTTGGAGGTGGGCAGATGGAGTAGGGTGAGTGATCACCTACTCCAGTAGTCACGTGATCACCTACTCCAGTAGTCACGTGATCACCTAGTCAGTAAACAGTCACACTTGTACATAGTCACCAGGCTATCACTAGAGCATTCCACTACTCTGCTATAGGGGATGGATCCCCTGTCTCCACCACACAGTCCACTGCATTTCATATGTGACCAGCAGAAATTCCTCCTTCCATCTATGTCTCTGAGCCCGTGAGTGAAGCCAGTGTACTCACCTGACTATCCAAGAAGTTCAGTGCAATGCAAATGAATAGCCACAAAATAGATGTACATTCCCAGAATCGATCAGCGGGATCAGGAGCAGGGCCATTAAAGGAAGCGGGATCGGGAATGAGACTGGGAGTGGCAGCAGGTATGGCAGTGGCAGCAGCATCGGGGAAGGCAGTAACACCAGTCCGAATGTGAGAATTATGCCAAATCCAGGACAGACAAATATTGGTGGAGCCTGGCATATTCAGGTTCAGAATAGCTGTGTTAGCATTGAGGTCATCCTTTTTTAACTGCTGAAACATATTTAAGGTGTCAGTGTCACAATCCAGTACCACCAATCTGCTTCGGCAATAGTTATACATTTGGGAATGCAGGGCAATTTTGTTAACCAACTCCTGGACAGTGGCTTGTGCTCATGTGTGAACTACCTTTCTTGGGGCCGCTCGAATAATGTGTGAATATTGAAATGACTTGTCCACAATGAGCTCCTGCAGCCAATGCAGCAGTCAGCTTGCCTGATTCTTCCTGAGCTGAATCTCCACCTCTGCCAGAGGGCTATTAAATGGGAGGTATACTTGTTGCTCCTCAACTGGAATAGCATTTCTGTCAGCTGGAAGATGTGAAGGCCCGATGCTGTAGGTGTGTCTTCATCTGAAGGGTCTAAGTCATCAGAGTTGTCAACATTGTAATGGCTGATTTGTGATGGAGCAATGTCATGGTCGGCAACATTGGCAGCATTTTGTAAATCTGTTAAGGTTTCCATGTGGGATGTGAGAGCTTCCCTTTCCCTTTCAACAGATTGCATGTCAGAAACATTTGGTGATGTACCAATTTGGCAGACTTTGTCTTGTAATTCAATCCTAGTGTATGCCAACAATGGGTTGTGATATATGAGTATGTTATGCAGTACTTACTGCATTTGTTGAACAATGATTGCAAAATCAATCCACTCCTCAACCGCAGATTGAACCGGTGCCAGTGCCACTCCTGTTGCTGATGCTGATGCCGATGCTGTTCCCACTCCCACTCCCAATCCCTGAGTGGCATAGATATCCATGGCCTTAACATCTGTCAGCCTGAGCGATTCTGCTGCAGTCACTTCATCCTCCCATCTTTGGACCGCCTGTTGACCAAATGCTGCTGTAAGGTCAGCATGGTGCTTGCCGAGTTGCGTGGAGATCTCAAGGGCTTCTTGAGATTTTTCACACAGCATAGCGGTCATGCCCAGCATTTTCTTGTGATTTGAGTCCATAGCATGATCGTCAAGCATTTCTGCCCGATGTGGCAAGGTTGCTGTCCTGACTGTTGGGGAAATGGAATTCAGCAATGACCACAGGGACTCTAGTATTTCTCCTGCTATGATGCCAGAGCCTGGAATGAAAGATGGAGCATAGCGAAAAAAGCATTTGTCCTTGTGACCATGTACATGCATAAGCCCAATGGCCTGGTCAATGGTGAGGTCAGCTGGAAGATGTGGACCAATGCGCTCCAGAAGGTAGATGATTTTCTGGCAGACAATGTCATAAATCAGCATTACTCCCTGTTGAGGGTCAACCCTGGTAGTCTTCAGTGCTTGAAGGAAAGCAAAGTCAATTTTCTTTTGCTGTTCTCCCCGGAACAAGTCTACCAATGCATTGGGTGCATAACATCCATGTCGCACACATGCAATGGCAGCTACTCCAGTCCTATCACATGCCTTTGATGCCAGAAAAGCATTCACAATGGCTAGGAATTTATTTTCGCAAGGTGCCTTCTGCAAAAGGGGCATGGATCAGATCAGATCAGATCTGGAGCAGGCATGGGAGTGGGGGTGGGTATGGCCACAGCCACAGCCACAGGAATGGCAGTGGCAATGGCAGTGGCAGCGGTGAGGAAAGTGTACTTACTGTTAATTGTTCTATGGCATCTTGGAGAAACTGCTTGTATTCAGCCTGATTTGGGGCCATCCCAGCTCCATCCCATAGTCATATATCAGTATCAGAGTTTTTCTGCTGAACATGGTCAGCTTTGAAATTGCCATTGGCCACAAATACGTATTTAAAAACAAATCTAAGGTGTAATATCATTTCAGAGACCACTGCACCAGGTGTTTAATCACCCACCAGTTCTCATCATCCTTCCAATTTTCCGGTATATTTATGCCTACTTGAGGACAAGCTGGACAGAAGTTGGTGAGTGATCCTGGTTCAGGTTTCAATGGATCGTTTTGATTGTGACCATACCCAGCCCACTTCAATCTTTTCATCCAACACCATAAGTGGGACATGCACCGAAGCTCGTGGTAGAGGTTGACCACTTCTGCAGGCCTCATTGGCAATGTGACGCACCGAATCAATTGGTAAAACTGGTAGGCTGATGCCTTCAATTCCAGATTACAGAGCCGAAAATGATCCAGGACATGCACAGTGAAAAGAGTGCATATTTTGTTGAAGCTGGTGGGTAGCAAGTTGCTGCTTACCAGGTCCAAGGGAATTCTGTGCTCCCCTTGACACTGGCAGGTAACCATCGCCAAGTGATGTATTCCATTCGTATGCACCACATGGATGTAACTGTTGTTCAAGGCATTGGGAGTGGGTGGTCTGAATGTAATATCTGCATCGGCATCAGGAGTGGGAGCAGCATCGGTCCTCATGCGTTCAGCTGTTTCAGTAGCATTAGGCAAATATGGATCAAACCCATGGATGTCTTCATCAGCGTGTTCAACTTCATGTGCATCATCGCCATCAAAGAAGTCTTGTAGGCTATCATCAACATATGTATTGTGTGCTTGAATCAGAAGCTCATCAAGGGAATCAAAAAATGCTTCATTGTCCCCTGCTTCATCTGCCATTGCCGCTCCCGACTCTTCACACGGGGCCAATGCTGATCATCACCTCCCTAATTGGCCAACTCTTGTTCTGCTTTATCCTTCATGTCCTTGAATGTTTCCAGATATTCCATTTTGGAACTGAAGAGTGTTGCAAATCGGCTGATCTGTCTGGTGCTGAACTAAGAGGTATGTGCCAACCTCCCATAACTTGGCCCTGCGAAAGTGCATGCCAGTCCAAAATTCAATGCAATGGAAGGGATTTTGCCTGTGTGTTACCCGCATACATGTTCAGCAAAGTGTTCTTCCTAGCGAACAATTGACGCATCTCCAAATTGCCTGTTTATTGAATGAACAGTGGTTGCAAACTTGTTTGTTGATTGACCATGCCTGCTGAGACAAGGATGCTTGCAGCAGTTCATCTATTTGTCCAATGAACTCCAAGACATAGTCTTGCTTTGTACATGAGCCTCGGTAAGTCAATCAATGTCAGAAACTGACCATGCCGATCCATGGCCGAACTGGCTCATCGGCCACCTGAGGTTCTTGTGTATCCCATTGTGGAGCAAGACCTGGATTGTCATGGATACCAGCTGAACTCGATTCACCATGTTCTTCTGTAACTGGAGGCAAGGGAACCTTGATATGCTTCATTTTTGGTCTATGTCTCATGTTGACCTCAACTTCCTTATGTGTGACAGTATCCACCGCACCATCATCATCCTCATGCAGGGTGGCATTGTTCTTTGATCATCTCTTTTGCTTGTAAGGAGCTCTTCTCAGGCTCATGATGATTGGGGGGAATCAATTGCATTGATGGGCTATTTATTGTACTATTGACCTCATGTTATCCTCGTGTGATCCTCATGCCAAATGACAAGTGAAACCCAATGACAAGGACAATTCCTTCCTCCACATCAATCCCCTCCAATGCCACCTGAGCCATCAAAGAACCCAGGACACAGACAGTACCAGAAGGGGAGCCGATATATGGTCAAAGAGCGGAAGATCATCTAGCCTTATAAAGATGGATTCCAATCTCAGGAATCAAAAGCTGCCCGATTGCAAATACTCAAGACTGACATTCTCCCCACCATATTTAATTACTGGGCATCAGTTGAGATGACCCCAATAGATCCAGAGGAGAGTCGCATGCATGCCAAGGTTGGGTATCATCCAATTCAATGTTGTATTATTGATCACATTGCCAGGAACTAACAAACTGGCTTTCAAACAACTGGCGAATGATGAAAGGCTCCTCAAGGAAGTCAAACAACTTCAAAGTGAAGCGATCAGAAGTGATCTGGAGCTTACACCAGGACTGAGTTTGGAAAGAGATTGGAGATATATTAGGTGTTCAGGATGCATCCACAAGTATGCCTGGATGGTTCCAGATCTGACTGCCAGCCATCAAGAGGGTTTTTGAAAGCATGACTGCAGAGGAAAAGGCAGTGCTTGAGGCTGAGCAGGAGAAAATGGAGGGGGAAGGTTATCCAGAGAAAACAAAGTGAATGTATAACCTGTTGCCATTCCCATTCTCATTCCCGTTGCCATTCCCATTGCCATTCCCATTCCTGATGATGTTATTGATGTTTTGCAGTTGAGCAGAGAAGAACCTGGTTAAGTGTGTGGAGGAGACTGCACAACAACAGTGGCTAGAAATGGGGGTGCTATCTGTGACATTCACAGCCTACACTGCACCTGATGGTTTGATGGTTGTTGATGTCTGAGTGAAAATCTTCCACTGCCGTTGCTGCTGCCATTGCTGATCCTGCTCCGATCACAGTCACAAAAATGTTTCATCATTGATGGCCACCCCTGCATGATCATTCATAGACACATATAATAATGAGATCACAGAGCTCAAGCACCGCTTCATGGGCTATATCAAGGGCTTATGTGCATCAGATGTTGCTTCAAGGTCAACAGTGCATGGTGACTCAATGCAAATCTGACTTGAGATGACTAGCGATGGGTTCCCCATCCTACCCACACCATGGAAAGGCTCACTGTACAAGAAAAAAGAGCTGGAGGAATGGTAAGTTGTATGTTGGCCAGCATTACAGTATGATCACTTCCTTTTCAATGAGTTGTTACTTATCTGCATGCAGAACTAGCAAACAATGGTCATACTTGCCATGTCCCATTCACAGCAATTGCCGAGCACACATCGACATTCATCAACCCTGACTATCTCCCAGCCAGGTTCAAATGGACAGACCCACAAAACATGCAAAATAGTGTCATAGAAGACTTCTTCAACCACATTCTGCAGCGGCAAATGGCACAGGGCCCTGAGAGGGCATTGAGGTTCAAAAGAATCAAGCTACACAATGGTAGTGTCTCTCCTGTGCAATATCCTAATGATTTGAATAGCCCTACACCTTCTCAATGGATGCACAAACACACTGACTGATGTAATGCAGATGCTGCTGCCATGCCTGATGTAGACTCCCCCACTGCCGTGCCCAGTGCAGACAACCCAGTGGCCAGTGCTGACTCACCCGCTCCCATGCCCATGCCCATGCCTGACCCCAAGGGCCAATCCCAAGGCTTAGCTGCATCTTTGCCCAACCCGCATTCACAATCAAGAGCCATAAAAGCTGCAAAAGGCAAATCTAAGCCAAAGAAACCTGGCCAAAGGTCAATGGCAGAACAGACACACAACTTGAACACAAGTGCAACTCTGTTGAACAATGTACAAGTGCCAGTGATCCTCCCAAACAGCAGCCCCACCATCCTGCTCATCTTCGTTGACCTCCATACCATACCTTTGTCTATAGCTTGGACCCTCTCCAAGATAGTGCAGCTCACCTGCACCATTGTACAACACAAGGGGTTGTGGGTGGAACCCCATGTACTCTTCCATCTCATCCATCCTCCTGCTCAAGCTGGCCATATTCTCCCATATGTTGGCCATTGCTCTGGGGAAGAGCCAATCACCCTGATTGTACAGATGATGCTCCAGTTCTTGTATACAGTTTTTGAAGTCACGGAGGTCCCCAGCAGTAATGGGAGCGAGCAAGGGCAGGCATTCATGTGCGACATCAACCATCTTGATGTCAGAGGAATATGTTGCTGTGGTCAATGTTCAGTGGTTATTTGTATGGTGATACATAGTACTTACCCTTTGATTTTCCTTTTTCTTCCCTCATGAACCTCTGTGAGGATCCAGACTTCTTCACCTTTCTTCTGGCTGCACCCTTTCCTTTCTCTGGCTTGTCCCCTCCATGACCATCTTTCATTTTTTCACACTTGACTTTGCCCTTCCCACATTTGAAACATGTGCCCTTCCCATTGACCTGTTTGTGACATTGTTGCCCAAGCTGGATGCATTGTATGCAGGGAGTGGGCCTTACTGCCCCATGCACTAGTTGTTGCTATTGTTCCCTTCACTCCTTTCACTCCAACAATCCATCTCCATTGCTTTCCTTCCCCTCTGATTCCCCATCATTTTCTAAATCCTCACCAGAGGTCCTGCCACTCCCACTTGGTCTTGCTGGAGTGGTTGGGGTGGGTGGTGCTGATGGGTGCACATCTGGGTGTTGACGTTCTGGCTGGCATGACCTGGATCTGGATGGCTCCACTGGCGCCTGTGGTTTCCTTCGCCTGGTCTCCCCTGGAACTCCTGCTCCCATTCCCACTCCTGCTCCTGTTCCCGTTGCCATCCCCATCCCTGTTCCCATTCCTGAACCCCCACCTGCCACTCCTGCTCCTTGTGGTCCTGCTCCTGATCTTGAAGGACCAGCCGCCACTCCACCTCCCACTCCTGATGCCAAAACCCCTGAGGTTCCTGCAATCCCACCTTTCTTGCCGAATTTCTTCATTGTGTGCAGCTGACCTTCCATGAAAATCTCATCTCCTATTCTATCAGAACTTCCCCAAGCTACCAAAAAACCCCACAAGAATGACTTGGCACCGAATGCCACTTTCAAGTCCTCCCCAAGATCCTGTCTTGGTCATGAAAATAATGTGTTCTACAGTATATTAGTCCCACTGTTGTCCTGATAGTATTTTACTTACAAGTGCCCATTTTTGTTCCCTCATGATGGCCTTGATGTTTTGTGTTTGAAGGCCATTTCAAACAGCCTGCTCGATCTGGCTGATGTGGCCGAGGACTTGTTGAGCTGTAACGTTCATGTTGAGATGAGTTGGGAAGGGGACGGGAACAGGGACGGGAGTGATGGGGTTTGAAAGTCAACAAAAGTTAGAAAGATGAAAATCAACCATCACATGTGTTTGTTCATCAAGGCCAAACAAATAACATCAATATCTGATCACTAGATTAGATGCACATTATAACCTCTGTTACATTGATCCATCCACAATGAGCGACCAGTGGAAAACGCATGGCAATGTTCTAGATGGCTATGTCCCTATCCAAGCCGACGATGGGGCACCACTATTTAGTGCCCCACTTTATGATTCCCACCACTCATCAGGTGATGAATGCCTATCACCAGAAGTTGGAACTTGATGTCCATAATGCGGATGGAGGAGTAAGCTTTGTTTATTTCAAATCAGGTTGAAGTTAAGGGCTGCTGCTGTGTCTCTGGCCACTGCTGTGTCTTGGCCGCTCCCATATCCTGGCCACTCCTGTTTCTCTATCCACTCCCGTGTCTTGTCTATCCCAACTGACATTATGATCAATTTGCAGTCTGGCAACATGACCATGCTGCCATACTACCTGGTGGCCTGCAACCAGCTCACCCTACCTGCTGATCCAGTAAGTGTTATCCTCATTTGTGTTTCTACATTAGTTCATCCTGTTGCAAAACTTGACAGACAGGGAGTTGTTGAGCTGCCACGCTGAAGTGAAGGCCCTTCAAGACCAGCTTGGCATATCATACAAGGATGCCAGTCATCATCTGTACATGGCTGAGGTGGAGAAGCTTGAACAACAAGATATAACATTGAAAACATATGCCATTTTGAAGGAAAGGGTTGAAAATAAGTTGAAATCATTCAAAAGGAGGTTCTCAGAAATTACGCCATCATCCCACTCAGATGCTATGGCCAATCCCCCTGCCAATTCCCAGTGATGTGGAAGGATAATTAATACCTTACTCATTATATATATATCTATGTAGCTTTTGTCTGTATTCTGTTCTTGATGCACATCATTGTAGTAATAGCATTGTTTTTGTGGTCCTGTCAAGCCCTGATGTCAGTGCTGCTTCCCCATTCCTGTCCCCGTCCCCGCTCCCATCTCCATCCCAGTCCCCACTCTGGTCCCCATTCCCATTCCCACTCCCTTCTCCATCCCCGTCCCCATCCCAGTCCACGTCCCCTTCCCTGCAATTGCATTTCAAACATTACTAATGTCTGTACTATCTTCTTAATGCACATGTATCTGTACAGTACAGCAAGTAATGTAGTAATGTAGTCATTGGTTAATTAATAGAGTATGTACAAATATATAGTGAGTTTGACAGTGTCCATTGAAAGTCAATAGTATTCATAGGTTAATATTGTGTCTGTGCCCAATGGCTATGCTGTGGCTGTCCCTGTGTCCATGGCCACATCTGTGCCCATTGCATTTCAAATGTTCCTAATGTCTGTATTACATTCTTAATGCATGTCTATTGTAAGGTATAATAATCAGTGTACAATGTAGTCATTGGTTAATATAGTATAGTGACTTTATATAGTGAGTTCGACAGTGTCCATCGAACCCGTATCATTCGATACAATGTATGCATTTGATAGGTCATATCATTTGATACAATGTAGCTTACCTATATGAACAGGCATGTTGACACCTACACATGAAATGCAAAGGGAAGAGAACAAACTGGAGCAGGGAATGTACTAACACCCATACGCTAGATGGATGGACCTGATGTATATGGTCCAAGAATGCTGACTGGGAACAGGATTCAATGTGGCCGATTGGATGATGTTGGTACGATGGATGGGCACAGCCCCTTATAAAGAGGGGTCAGGGAGCAATCTTGACAAGGCAAGAGGACTAGACCCTCCTGTGGGATACTTGCAGGTAGAAAGGAAGATGTTCATGGACCAAGGGGAGGCCCACCTGGTACAAAATGGAGAAATGGTGATGGAAGGAACCACCGCCATCATAGTAAAGAGGGAGTCGACACATATGATACCCCAGGTGAAGACAGAAATCCATGTTTCAATGCCTGATATGTTGAAATTGGCTGAAAACAGCCTATTGCTGAGCCAGCCAGATGAGACTAACTCAATGGCTGAACAAAGAAACACACCATATGTTTGCATGTCCACCATGGAATTAGACATGTATAGAAGTGCCTGGCAAATAACCAAGGGGAGGTGAGTGACGACCCAGATGTATGCAAGAAATCATCCAAGAGGATGAAACAGATAAAGAGCAGGAAGACCTGCTTGTAGAATAAGAACAAATGTCTGACAAAGAAGAAGACAAAGATGGTGAACCATATGAAGGTTCACAGTATAGCTCCAAAGGGGAGGAGCAGGATTTGGAGGAGTTTTAGCAAATAAGAAACTTGCAGATATGAGAAATGGGATGGGCTATGGTACCTGACCAAGGGATAGTGTTTGACAAACACAATAGGCCCAGGGATGTAGAACCTGGACAGAGTTTGAAGAAGGAGGAGTCAACACCGGCTAGTGGTATGGGCCATGTGACTCCTAAAAAGGAATTCAAACCTGACAGGGGCCCTCCAGGACTGCCAGGAGATGGACCTAATGGCCCACCAGGTGATTATGAAGGATCATTGGACAGTGACAATGATGAGGCCAATGGTAGTGAGCCACCATTTGATGAAGAAGAAGATGTGGAAGGACTCAACCTTCCACACCCAGAGAATGAATGACAGGGATTGAGGAAAATGCCTTGATCCACTTGATACAACACACTGTATGTGCATGCAACCGTGGAATTAGACATGTATAGGGATAGAGGATCACCTCATATCACAAAGCATCTGAGGGTGATGCATGAGAAGTATTGTCTGATGATAGACAAACATGTTGGCCATAAGGTCAACCTGGGCAATAATATCAAGGTGCCAAGGGTACCAGAACCCAAGGCATATGACAGCAAAGAGGACACCAAAGTATTTGAAAGGTGGCTAACAAGCCTCCTGAGATGGTTTCACATAAATAAGTACTGCAGACCAGCATATGTTAAAGACCATGTAGTATGCATGGCCATATTTTTGCAAGGATCGGCCCTGACTTGGTTCAACAATAATGTTGATGGAATGGACCACCAGAATGATACATGGTCATTCAAGATGGTAGTGATCGGGTTATATGATCACTTTATCCATAATGTGGCATTGGGAGTAGTGTTCGCAGGTCCGGTTCAGTCCGGTTTTTGACCCCCAAATGGGGCAACCGGCAACCGCAACTGGTCCGGACTGACCCCAGATATTGTGGGACCACAACCGGACTGTTTAGGACTGGTCCTAATCAGTCCATGGACCAAAAAAAGACTGGTTTGGACCGGTCTTTGGTTGTAAAATGTGTTGTACCAATGTAACCATATGTAACTCCATGAATATTACCAAGACCTTATAACCATTGCATCGGTGGATGGATATTGTAATCCCCCGTCGTTTGGTTTAACTTTTAAGAGATTCCATTGGGATTTGACCATGTTATGGCCAGAATGAAAGGACATTGCTGGAACTTCTGCAACTCGCGTCTGTAGTTCGTGAGTTGTTGTAACTTGTCAGGGATGCTAAATGAATGAGATATACATGGTACACATAGTTTGCTGTGCTATTACCATGTCTATAATTGTATCTAGGTGGGCCCAACATTTTCATTGCACAAGTTATAAGCAATGTAATCAAAGTCATTCTGATCATGACAAAATACTTGTGCAAAAATAATTTTAGTCATATCTTGACCGATTCTCAACCATTTTTGATGTTCCAGGGACGGAAATTGATGGAAATATGGGTGGGAATGTGGTCCAAGATGAATTTTCATGAAAGACCAATTGCAACCGATTTAAACCGGTTTTTCATTGGTCTTATGATATTTTTGAAAACTGGGCAACTGGCAACCAGACCGAAAAAGACTGGTCCATAAATAGACCACTGGTCCGGTCCTAATCGGTCCAGTCCAGTCCAGTTTCGGTTTTTTTCTCGGTCCCATGGACTGGACCTGCGAACACTAAGAGTCAGGGTCTGACAATGAAGGAGGATTTCCTCTACTAGTGGAAGTCTCAGATGATGAGGAGGTCAACGAGGAGGTCAACGAGGACTCAAGCATAGGGGAAATGGAGGAGGACCCATTGATGATACTCAACCTGGGAAAACCACCAAAACAGCTGATGAGGCAATCGATGATATGTGCAATGAGTCAGAAGAAGGGTGCGAGTTGTTCTGAATGTTCGTGGTCCAACCGATAGTAAGATAACTAGTTGGTACTAGTCATGAAGGTAGTGCTATGAGAGATGAAGGTGTTCGGCATGGTCCAATCAAGTATTGATCAATATTGAGGACGATTGACGAGATCGACGATGAACGATGTTTATTGTCAATGGTTGAAGTGTGTATTCTGAGGACCTTTCGATAGGTCGAAAGTATATGAAGGCTATAGTTGATGGCTAGAATGTGTTGAAATGGTTGCTAGTGCTAATGACGAGAGGATTGAAGGAAGATCAAGGACGCAATGATCGCAGAGGTTTCTTGTCGATCCAGAAAACTCATAGAGACTTAGATTGTTTTTAGAAAGTTGATCAGATGCTTACAACTGTATATGAGATGATAGGTGAAGACGATTTCTTTTTTCTTTCCAAGTAGATACTACAGAGTTTTATATGTTTTAAAGAAACTTCCTAAAATGGAATGAGAAACATGTGTAGAACATGAGGCAGAAGATATGAGTTAAGGCACAAGGCCAAAAAGGAGACTGGAATCCAAACAAGAAAGATATATATCATATGATGAAAGAGTAATAAAGGATGTAGAACTAAAAAGGGACTGTCCTTTGTGTATAAACTGCGCTAAGTCTTGCAATAATACGTCCAGCGGGTTCTGTGCATGATAGGGACTTGGAACGAGGCTGACCTACTATCAGCAGGTTTGAGCACGAGTTGGAATACTTCCTGGCACATGGTATTCCACCATTTAGATAATGAATGCGGTGCCTGATGTCGCTCGACGATGCTCGACGATGTTTGATCACGTTCAATTCAATATGATGCTCAATCGCATTTGATACGAGATCGCGCTCAGTAGACTTGGTCAGGAGTGGTCGTGCTGCTTCTGGGACCTCATGTGAGTTATCTGATGTGATTAGAATGTGGTCGAAATAGCGTTGCCATGGCAACACTAGGTCAAAATGGTGAATTGGCCTTTGAGCTGAGGAGACAACCTATCACTGTCTGAAGAAACAAGCTCCCAAGATTCACAATCAACAGATTGTGAGGATGAAGATGAGGATGTCTATGAAGCACAGGTGCTGATAGCAACCTTGAAAACTGGTGGAGATGTGCTGAGTCTCCTAGGCTCTAGCTATGCCCAAGACAATGTAGTTGTAGTGATAGGATAACTCTCTATGTACAGGTGATCGGCTACTGACTATGTGGTCACGTGACTGCATGGAGTAGGTGACCACACACCCTACTCCATCTGCCCACCTCCAAAAAAGTTGACGTCCTTGTTGCCATGAAAAAAAAAAAGGAAAACAAACAATAGGTAAAGAAATGATAAGAAATGATAAGCAATGTGACCAAAAAATTCTACGATTGATAAAAAAAAGTAAAACAAAAGAAAACTCAGCAAGGAGGTAGCCATTCCAAGGCTCGAAGTGCACAACTCAGATCTGACAGTCGAGGGTCATTGTCCCAATCAAGGTTTGGAGCTGAAGTTGGAGGGTGTGCAGCAATGTGGGGGATAGTGATGATGGGTTTTCCAGGGCTGATACCAGAAGGATGTTGATGAGTAATAAAAGGCTGAGATGAAACATGAGATGGCAGAGCTGGATGAAAAGATTTTCCAGATGACTAAAGAAAATGTGTACAGGAGGCCATGTACAGCACTGGACACAGTCAGAGGGGCTAGGCATCCTGGAAGGCCAGGCCATGTACAGGACTGGACACAATCAGAGTTGGTACATGGCCTTCCAGGATGCCTGCCCCTCTGGCTGTGTCCAGTCCTGTACCTGGGCTTCCAGGATGCCCGCCCCTCTGACTGTGTCCAGTCCAGTACATGGCCTTCCAGGATGCCTGCCCCTCTGACTGTGTCCAGTCCAATTCCATGGCCATCCTATGAGGCCCCCCCTCAGACTCTGTCCAGCTCTACCCATGCCAATCAACCAATCAACCAACCAACCAACCAACCATGCAACCAACCAACCAACCATGCAACCAACCCAAACAATAAACCCTAGCCTAGGGTTTAAGTCAATCTACTATGTTCCAAATCCTCTAATAATGGTGCAACTTCTGAGTGAACAAGTTCTAGAAGATAGCATGGTCTTTGCCTTCCACATCATCATTGTTGTGGAGGCTAGAGACATGGTCATGTCGGCCAAGATCTCTAAAAAGAAAGACCTAGCTAAAAGCGCTGATGTGGAGATGGCTGATGCTACCAAGCCTGGCCCATAAGTCATTACCAAAGCCAGTGAGTACAGACATTAACTCTTATTCAACTAGCACTCACTCTCTTGTAGCAATCCCAAAAACAGGGAGGTTCTGGCAAGAAGAAGAAATTGTCAAGGACAAAAAGATTTCCAAGCCAGGTTTACTTCCTCAAGCGACCCCCTATGTCCCCAAACCAGGTTGAAAGGTTCCAGATGCCACCAAAGGTGCCCAAAAGAAGTGGCAGAAGTCGATGAAAGGCAGGGGGAAAGCAAAGGCTACATAGTTAGTAGCAATAATAAATTTATTTGGGTCGACAACAACTGGTATGTCAATCCTATGCTTATCCCAGATCAGTTGCTAACAATCCCACTTCCAGATGCAGTTCACATACTTATTCTTAGTACTCCTGTAAATATTATACAGGCAAATTCCTATAAGAACTTAGTACATAGAGGACCCAATGTAGTATTGCCTTTAGAAATACAATTAGACCTTAGTGTGGGAATGAAATACATGTTCCACAGTCCACGAAACTCTAAGTTAATTAAAGCAGTGTGCCTCAACTTTGTCGAGCACTTACAATGGAGAATATACTTCACATTTGACGATCCTAAGTCTGAAAAATCATACGATCCAGATTACAAGGTACCTCACACCCAAAAGGGCAAACCACCTCATTTACCACAATATCTCGAAATGGGTATCTTAGCGGGGCAGAGCTTTGTAAATAAAACAATCTCTCATATCCCCAAAGAAGAGGAAAGACCGATTATTAAATCGCTCAAGCCTAACTGTTCCCGCATCGAGCAGTTCTTAATTAGTAATGCTTATGTCATTACTATGATGGATAGGAACCTAGGAATAGCAGTGTCAGAGCATACCTGGCTAGATGATAAATGTCTCGAATTACTTAACGATGTAAATAATTATACACTGTTGCAACCGTTAACGGCAAATCAAATTCTTGACCAACAATGTAAAGACATGGAGATGATAGCTACTCTTAGCAAAAATCTCATGTCAGATAGCGGCAATCAACTAGGCAAGTTCTTCCAGTTGGTGGTTCAAACGAATGCAAACTTAATGTCCTTGCCAATCCATTAATACCATTTTACAGATGGTCCATTGATGACATCTTTGGTATTGTTTATGCTTCAACTAAAGAGGAGGCTGTACAAATCATGAGTGTCATTAAATTCGATGGATGTGTGATTGAGTGGGGCACATCGGATAACTTCCTCCCCTTTCTGGATATGACGATATATCGCGATGTGAATAATTGTGTGCAACATATGCCTTATCGGAAAGTGCACTCACACCAAGAGAGAATTCCATGGATATTGTTGAAATTAAACTCCTCAATGCTGCATACATGAGGCAATACATGCAGCATACACATGTGAGATACATGCTGATACATGAGGCAATACATGCAGCATACACATGTTACTGTGCTTACTGTGCATACATGTGGTAAACACATTCCTGAGTCATGTGACATCCTTATTATTATGTATATAAGGAGAACCTATACCATAGTAGGAATACAGTGTTCTTACCTCTGCTAACCCTAGCTGTAAGTCTAACTAAACCCCAGGTAGGTTGTAAGGAACATGTTGTCTCTTCCTCTGTGCAGCGTATATAGTCTGCTCCAACAGGTTATGGGCCCTGCTGGGCATGTCATAAACATGCCTTAATTGGCTGCAAACAATGTTGACTTCATCGTCTCCAAATTATAACCTTGTGCTCTTTGTGAGCTGCATCGCGCTCCCTGCAAGCTGCACTTAAAACCTAGGTTGACTAGGGTTAACCACTCTGAAGGAGTGTTTTTTCCTGAGATTGTGAAACATGTTTTGTTGGATAAAAGACTGATTGAGCACTTTTAACAGCTGCCACCAAGAATCATGTCTTCAACCCTTGAAAAACTCGTTCAAACTTTCAATGGCTCCAATTATATTCAATGGGCCAACTCCATGAAGGTGTGGCTCAGGTCTCAGGGCCTCTGGCAGATAACTAGTGGGGCGGAAACCAAACCGCCTCCAGTGCCTCCTTTGACGGGGACGAATGCTACTCTTGTAGCAGATGCTATTGCCAAGCTCCAGACCTGGAGCAACAAAAATGACCAGGCTATTGGTAGCCTAGTGCTCTGCCTGGCCCCCTCCATTCGGCAGCATTCCAACACCAAGGACACTGCTGAGGAGGTGTGGGACCTCATTCGCACCGATTATGGTGTTGATGGCCCCTCCCCAAGTCTTTGCAGACTTTAGGTCTGCAATAGCAATCAAACTTCTGGCTGCGAATCCTGCGCCAGAAATTGCTAAGATGGCTGACAAGTTTGAGCACCTCATGGCTGCCAACGTTGCCATCCCCGAACTAGTTCAGGCGATGATCCTACTTGCTGCGATGCTGCGCGAGTACGATTCTTTGTCTGCCATGGTCCTTAACATGACTGCTACTAGTGCCTTGACGTTTAAACATGTCAAGGACTCCATTGTCGCTGAAGCCTCAAGGTGCACAGCAGTAGGAAAGCCTGCTGGCCAGCCTCAGGCCAACAAACTTTCCGCTGTCAAGCACAAAGGGGGAAACCCCAAATGGCAGCCCAAAGAAGGGCAAAACAACAATGGAGATTCATCCCAAAAATGTGGACGACGTGGGGACAGAAAGACTAAGGAGGAAAAGCCTAAAGAGAAACATACCCACCTCACCTCCAATGCCTTTACCACCATAAATGGTAATGGCACCATCATACCACCGATGCCGCTCATTCAGCACATCGAAAAACGCGAACACACTCCCACAAGGGATCCTCGCCGCCGACTGCCTGCACAGGCATATATGGGGCGTGGCCTCTACCTCTCATTTGGTTTATGCCGAATATCAGCAAGCTCGAGACACCCTTGAGCAAATGCAACTTCTGTGCACCGGGAAAAATCTGCGACCGCTGGAAGAGCACCTGACAGTGCGAGAAGGTAAGAGGAGGAGGATCGAACCAGAACCAAAGATCATGGAGGTAGAAGACAACATTGTCTCCCTTGGATCGGAACCTCCGGTTTCTGATGAGGAGGTGTGGAAAGCCATTGACGAGATGCTCGTCGATGAACCCCTTGAAACGGGAGTGTATGATGATAGGTCAGTCCTTTTCCCTGCCACAAGCACAAAGATTAATATTCCTATGAAAACAGCAAACTTTTCATGTGAAATTTTACCACTATTAAATGTATCATGGAATTATTTAGATCTTAATACATGTGTTATGTGTGCAAATGGAAATTGTAAGAAACGTGCAGACTGGATCATGGATTCAGGCGCATCAAAACACTTCACTGGTGAAATGAAAGATTTCGCTTCCTATGAGCCTTTACCGAGAAAGGACTCTACCTTGGTCCAAACAGCCACAGGTACTACTCATATAGTGGGAAAAGGAGCAGTCTTCATTTAACATCAGGTAGTATGTCACGGGAAGTCAGAAATGCATGAAATGTGATTATACCCCGTCTACTACATACCCAACATTAATACTTGATTAATGTCAATGGGCATCTTCTTACAAGACGGAAGTGATGTGTGTGGTTCCTCCGCACACATTTCATTTATCAAGAAAGGAAACCCAATTATGCATTGTGTCCCTCTTAGGAGAAGTGACATGATTTATTGGGCTCAGACTCATATAATGAGCACCAAAAAGGTCAATGTCGTGACCATTTATGTCACTGACTACTTGACTTGGCATAGGTGACTTGGACACCCATCCAAAGAGGTGCTAGGGAAAATGCCTAATAGCACCATCAAATTCCTGAGGAATTTAATTATTCCTAAAGACAAAATTATATGTCCAGGGTGCACTGAAGGGAAAATGACATCAAAATCTTTTCCCGAATCAAATTCATGCACAGAGAAACCCTTTGAATTAATACATTCCGATCTAAAGGAACTCCCAGTACTGTCATACCACAAACATAAATACTTTATTGTATTTCTGGATGACAAGACTTCACATATCTGGGTCCAGTGCCTTAGAAAGAAGTCTGATGCTGCTGCAGCAATTAGACAATTTCAGGCAATGGCTTTGACCCAGTATAGCGCTACAATCAAGCCTGGCATGTTGATCCAGGGGGGGAGTTCAAAGATCATGAGCTACAAAATACGCTCAAGGATTTCAGCATCAAAATAGAGATGTCTGCACCCCACATTCACCAACAGAATGGGTGCACAGAGCACACCATAAGGACAATAATGGACAAGTTGCAAACCCTGTGATTTACTGCCTGTCTACCACAATCCTGGTGGGAATTTTCCATTGAACATGCAACACACCTATACAACCAAACCCCAATAAGGCACCTGAAATAGCTGACACCTTTTGAGGACCTGACAAAGGTCTGCCCAGATCTAAACAATCTGAAGGTCTTCGGTTGCAGTGCTTACATCTATCTACCCAAGGAAAAATGTCCAACCACATTATCTCCTCGATCGGAGTTAATGATGTACCTTGGATTAGAAGATGGCATTAAAGCATACCGTTTCATGCGACTTAGTGGCACAATATTCATTGGTGCTATGGCACTATTTGATGAAACAATGTTCCCATGCTGTCCTGGGGCTAAAACTCCTGCCAAGACAGACCATGGTGATCTTTCACCTCCAGAACCAGAAGATGAGGACCACTCATCTGGAATGGATGGCAATGATTCTATACCGCCACAAAATCTGCCCCTTCCTCCATCATCGGAAGATGATGATGACGATGTACCAAGTGAGCAAAAGGCACATGACGATGTGACTGATGCTCCTCCTCTGCCTCCAGTTACCACTGAGGACTTTCATCCAAGATGTGAAGATCAACAGGAATGGCAGCAATTGCCCCGTCGATCAGGCAGGCAGAGGAACATCCCAAACCGTCCCAGCAATACCTATGGAGAGAAGTGACTCCCCTCTGACATAGAGAGAGACATTGCATGTGATCGATATTGGAAGAGATCTGTGGGTCAAGATTTGGATCATAACCAAACACAACCATGACCTCAACAGCAAGAACCACTCACTGGAGCAAGTTTGGCACCCCACGAGAGTGTGCCCGATTCCAATAATCAAGAACATGATCACCCAATGGGGGAACCGGATGAAGCAGGTTATATTAAAAAGATTACCAAGGAAGGTGAAGATAAGCTGATCCACTGGCTGTTGTCAAAAGCAGTCACACCATCGAGCAGAATAAGCCAAGTTCCAAACCAATTTCATGATATTGCATGCCTACCATGGCAGCAGCAACTTGAGTGGAAACAAGCTTGTCATGAAGAATTAGAGGCTCTTCGCAAATGACAAGTCTATGACATCATTGATCTTCCACATGACCAAAAAACGATCAAAAATAGATGGGTTTTCTCTGTGAAATTGGATGGAAGAAAACGAGCCAGACTTGTGGCCAAAGGCTTTTCACAAGTTGAAGGTGTTGACTTTGATGAGATTTTCTAACCAGTAGTCCGCTACGAGACCGTACGCCTCATGTTTGCACTTGCATCTCTAGAAGGCATGTATATGACCGGTCTAGATGTAAAAACCGCATTTTTATATGGCAAACTTGATGAGGAGATCTATATGGATCAACCCGAGGGTTCCAGACTCAAGGGAAAAGAGCGCAAAGTAATGCGCTTATGCCAAGCATTGTATGGCCTTAAACAGGCCTCACTAGCATGGTGGAAAGAGCTAGAGGCATTTATGCGTACCATTGGGTTCGTGTGTGCCAGCTCCAATGCTGGCATCTTCATACACAAGGATCCTAAGACAGGCAGCATTGCTATTGCGCTAGTCTATGTTGATGATGGCTTGTTCATGGGGAAGAACAAGAAACTTGTTGATGAAAAGAAGAATGCTTGTCTGAACCATTGGGAGTGCCATAGTACTGAAAAAGTCACGGAATTCTTAGGCATGCACGTCACCCAGACTGCAAGCAAAGTCAAACTCGATCAAACTGAATATCTCACCAAAGTGCTCGAGAGGTTTGAGATGACAAATGCCAAAGCTGCCCCCACTCCACTCCCGACTGGTTACAAACCATCGGAAAACACAGCGATGCCAAATGCAGCGCTTAGATCAAACTATCAGTCTGTGATTGGATCTTTATTATATCTGATGCTCAGAACACGACCTGATGTCGCTTATGCCATAATCAAGATGTTGCAATTCTCGGCTAATCCTAGCCAAGAACATCTAGACAAAGCAATGTACATCATGCGCTATCTGGTGGGAACCCAGAAATATAATATAGTCTACGATGGAGAGAAATCTGAAGGGCTACAGGCCTTCACAGATTTTGATTGGGCAGCTGACACTGTCAAGCGCTGATCTACAATGGGTTACTTTGCTACTCTAGCAAGTGGCATTGCATGCTGGCAGTCCCATTTACAAAAAACTGTAGCACTGTCATCCACAGAAGCCAAATATATGGCTCTCTCTGACACCTGTCAACAGATAGTGTGGATAGAGTCCTTATTCCAGGAACTTTGATATATACTGAAGCACATACCAATCTGCACTGATAATCAGGGATCCATCTTTATCAGATCAAATCCAGTTCAGGAAAGAAGGACCAAACATATAGACATTCACTACCACTATACCCACAAATGCATAGAAAATGACAAAGTCACAGTCATTTTCATTCCTGGAAGTGATAATCTGGCTGACATGTTCACAAAGAACCTTGGCACCATCCTATTCAGGAAATTTAGAGACTCTCTCAGAATTACTTTCGAGATTCAAACTTAGCTACTTAGAAGCGCTGTACAGTTTGAGGGGGGGTGTTGAAATTAAACTCCTCAATGCTGCATACATGAGGCAATACATGCAGCATACACATGTGAGATACATGCAGCATACACATGTGAGATACATGCAGCATACACATGTTACTGCACTTACTGTGCATACATGTGGTAAACACATTCCTGAGTCATGTGACATCCTTATTATTATGTATATAAGGAGAACCTGTACCATAGTAGGAATACAGTGTTCTTACCTCTGCTAACCCTAGCTGTAAGTCTAACTAAACCCCAGGTAGGTTGTAAGGAACATGTTGTCTCTTCCTCTGTGCAGCATATATAGTCTGCTCCAACAGATATCACACCACCCCCTCGACGTTAAACAAGGGACTTATCTCAGTGAGATGCCATGGTTAGCCACCCTATGTAGTCTACATACTCATTACATAGATGCGATATGGAGCCTGAGTGCTTTATACATCATGCATGGATACCCATTGAACCTTATTACGTACTGGACTAAGAATAATATAACAACTCATTGGCAGAACCATTTGGCTGATACCAAGCAAGAGCGCGAGGATGTTTTCGTACTGAAATCTGAGTTTAATATAGCATGGAACTACTTTAAAGCGAAAGAACTAGGTGATACAGTCCTAGGCTACTGGTGCAGCTGGCTTGCCACCATGGAATCAGGTACTCTGAAACAGGGTACCCCATATATGCCATTCACAGATGATTACGGTGATCTTGAGTTTGTAGATGTAGCACATTGTGTCATGGCTGCTACCCCTCAAGGCCCTCGCCTGATCCCGGATGTGCATACAGTAGGCCTAGCTAATCGGAAATTGATAGTTTTGCGTAAACGAATGCGAAATCTATTTGACCTTACCAGTCTTTGGGAAAAGACTGTACTCACCACATTAGACAAGGATACTTTAGATGCCGAAGACCACAGCTCTGATGATGATGAAGATAGCTCTTCAGATATGTCAGAGACTGATCTGGCTTACTTGTTTCAGACCATAGGTTACCATTGAACAGATGGTTTTGCATAGATGTTGCAACCCCAAGAGGGAGGCGACCCCATTGCACTCCCTGTAGTAAACTGCCCTTGGGTAAGCTATTCTAGTAGTCAAGCATCATGGCAAAGACTGTAGTATGGTGGACTCATGGGAAGCTCCAGGGTTTTGACACGCTGATGTTAGTAGGGTAAGCACCCTGCGTAACTGCCAACACAGTAAACAGCTGCTAACCTATGTGCATAACATAGTTCTTTTAGACAAATAAACAATTGTCTCACAGACTTTGTTTGAAGTAATTTTTCAATCAAAGATGCCTAGGGCATCACTTTACAGCTAAAATGGTGACACCAAACCCTAACCATGAGTCTTAATACTTAATCATATTAAATATCAGTAGGATAACTAATTTACTTTAGCTAACCCAAACTCTAACTCTGAACCCTAACTTAGGGTTACCCTAAGGGAACCTTAACAAGGGTTCATAATAGCCTACGGCATTGGGACATTGGGAAAGGTGGGTTTGAGTGCTCACCATTGGATAGACCCCTTTGATGGGGCGGCAGGAGTTATTGGTTATAGTGATCTAGGCTCTGCTTATAAGTATTTTCCTTATCTGCTTATCTTTCTATTTTTAGCATTTTTTCCCATCGGCTTCAGTCATTGGTAAGATTTTTTATTTTTAGAAAATTTGATCAGCCATTTGGTGATCGGTAAGCATTCTTTATAATATTGATTACTGATTATTGTTTATGTCTGAGGCCGTGATTTAAATCACCCTCGGCCTTTGTCATGCTGTTTGTAATGACAGCATGAGAAACAGGACCCGAAGAGCTTATAAAAGTGAAACAGGATGCACTTGGATTTCCCCAGTGCCTGTTGTCCTATACAACTTGTACACTCTTCTGTAGGTAGTAGAATACACCTCCCTAACCCTAACCCTAAACCCTGAGATGGACATTATTAAGACTCGAGTCACAAGTGCCAAAGCAGTGTAAGTATAACACCATCCACTTTCTCCCTTCATTTCTAACATGGTACACAGTCTTGAATCGGCCACTAACCTGTTGAAGATTCAGATGAAAGTAAGTTGCTGCAAGTGCCATATGGTCCAGTCTGACGAGCACCATGTAGAAGTTTTATCTGGAGTATCGCACAGCTGTTGGGTATGCCAAGGAAGACTCTACCACAATGTGGCCATCTTTCAAGATGCTTGAGGAATGGGTGCCGGTCAAGAGTACAAAAATGGACATCTGTGCAAAAGTTTGTGCCCATTACCTAACCTATGACAAGGTGGATGACTTGTCCTTTGTGGATGGGCAGCCAGTTTTCCTGGAGGTTGCGGTTACTCCAGAACAACTGCTACAAAAGACATGCTGAATCATCATGTTTCAGGAGTTTTCCTCGATGGCACAGCTACTACAAAATGTGTGTATCTCCAAGTCATCCTTCATTTCTTTTGTGTCTGACACTATCTATTGAGGTTCTCCGCCTATATGGGGTTGGGAGCCTTGCCATCAATGGCAAGATCTCCTTCGAAAAGTGTGACAAGATAATTAGGGAGTTCCACGACCCTAAGAACCCCATCAGAGTCCTCATCTTCTCTGGCATCGGATCTGCTAGGCTTAACCTTTCGGTGGCCAATACCGTTATATTCTTCGTGAGCATTGCTATTCCCCATTTGCCTGACATTCCATTGATATTGATTGTAAATGCACAGGACCAACCATGGTCCGCTCAAGACAAGAGACAAATATGCAGATGTGCCCACCAACAGCCCCAGAGGAATATTGTCAAAGTAATTTATCTCCTTGCAAATGACTCAGCTGATCTCCTGATGAATGGCGGGGCGTGAGACAAATGCGATCAGTTTGATGCCTTTGTCAGTAAGGAACTTCAAGATGGTTCATCCTCTCATTTGTCGTTACAGCCTTACAGATTCAAACTGAGTTTGTAGAGTTGGAACAACTGTTAAAGGGCTGCATTCCCGACCTTCATGATGACCCAAAGCCCAACCTTTCTTCCACAAATTGGAAAAGGAGCAACAAGTGGATCATCATCAATGACGAAATACCCCACGTCAGCAAGCCAGATACCTCCCATCGGACCCCAATACCTCTCTACTCCCATCGGATCCCGGTAACTCTGTTTTCCCATCAGAACCAGATGTAGGTACTTCAGATGGAGATGGGCTTAGTGATGCCCCAAGCTCAAATATATTGGATGGCCTTCCACGTGAAGGTAAACCTTACGTGCTATATAGGGAGGGCAAATTCTGATTTATTCCTTATGCAGAGGAGATAGAATTGGACAAGACAGAGAAGCTGATGCAAAGAAGACCCATAGCTGGCCACTGGAGGTCACCCTCAATGGCCAGTGATATGCCAAGCTCAAACATGTCGGACAGCCTTCCACTTGAAGGTAAATCCTTACATGCTATATAGGGAGGGTAAATTCTGATTTATTCCTTATGCAGAGGACATGGAATCGGACAAGACGGAGAAGCCAGTGAAAAGAAGACCCCTAACCAAATGCTGGAGGTCACCCAAGATCATCATGGAAGAAGAAGGTACTGCCCTTAGTCCATTCTGGGCTATACACTACTTACAACATTGTTGCAGATAACTTTGCCACAATTCCCCTGGTCCTTCATGGAAGCTCCCCCTTAAACTCTGACCAAGAGAGCCCTCCACAAAAATGTTTGTGACAAGGAATGATTGGGGCTGAAGGCAGGGCTCAAATAATGGCTGAGCATGTCCAGCTAGAGCAGCAGCTCACTACTTGTAAGTCTTCCACAGTATAATTTCAAGTAATGAAATGCACTTATGTTTTATACAGCCTCTTTTACCAGCATGGAAAAGGAGATGAGTGGGGAGAATGACACCACATCAAAGTCAGCCGGTGAGTCTTTCAATTGAGGTCAAAATAAACATGTAGAAGAATAAAACCACACACCGTTACAGCCCTCTCACATGCCTCATCAAGTCGCATTGCAGAGAAAAACAGGGGTGGGACCTCTGGGACCTCATCAAACAGTTTACCAAGACAATTCCTCATCCCACCAGCAGAACCAAAAAAGACCAATCCTTTTGCTAAAAAACCCTCTACTACAAAAACCAATCTCCCCCAGATACCCCCCATGGCCAACCCCAATCCCTTTGCCCACCCGCCCATGCAACACGAGATTCCCAGTCATCAACCTGGATGATTGGACAACATTTCTGTGCCGCCAATGTCTGCTCTGAAGGGTAAATGTAGAAAGAAGTCTAAGCCCTAAGCTTATGGGCTCTAAATCTTTGATCTTAGATATTTTGTACAGAAAGTTATTCTGGGCTCACATTTAAATTTTTGAATTAAATTGTTTTTCTTGTGCTGTGTTCGTCAATTCATCGTAGACATTCTGAGTTCACAATTAAATTCTTGCCATATATTTTTCATGTGCCATGTTTGTCAATTCGTCATAGATGTTCTGAGCTCACTGTTAATTTTTTTTCGCATGTTGTATTTGTTGTAGTCATTCTGTGATCACAATCAAATTCTTGCCGTATATTTTTGGCATCCACAACCTCAATGACAAACTGGACAATGCACAACATGCCTGCTGCAAATTACTCCTTCCTCCGCAACCTCAATGACAAACTGGACAATGTATCCCATACTGCAGCAAATTTACTTGCACATCCACAACCTCAATGAGGAACTGGACAATGCACAACATACCTGCTGCAAATTGCTCCATTGTCTGCAACCTCAATGAGGAACTGGACAATGCATCCCATATTGCAGCAAATTTACTTGGGCATCCACAACCTCAATGATGATCTGCACAATGCATACCATACTGCAACAAATTTCCCTGGGCATCCACCTCTTCAATGAAGAACTGGACATGCATACCGTACCCAGTGCAAATCTATTTCTCTGTCCACAATTTCAATGAAGAACTGGAGCATGCATACTGCACCCACTGCAAATTTACTTGGGCATCCACAACTTCAACGAAGAACTGGACATGCACACCATACCCAGTGCAAATCTATTTCTCTGTCCACAACTTCAGTGAAGAACTGGACCACGGATACAGTACCCACTGCAAATTTACTTGGGTGTCCACAACTTCAACGAAGAACTGGACATGCATCCCATACCCAGTGCAACTCTATTTCTCTGTCCACAACTTCAATGAAGAACTGGACATGCATACCATACCCAGTGCAAATTTACTTGCGTGTCCACAACTTCAATGAAGAACTGGACATACTTACCGTACCTAGTGCAATGTCATCACAATCAAATTCTTGCCATATATTTTTCTTGTGCTGTGTTTGTTGTAGATGTTCTGGATGCACAAGTATTTCTGTTATGCAGTTCATTTGTTCTGCAAATGTTGTGCAGTGATCTGCAGCAATACCCGCATTGTCTACAATGTCAATGGAGTGTGTTCCAATCCTCTGACTCCAGCCCAACTCCTGGGGAGTGCTGCAACAAGGGTCTTTTTGCATTTTTCTGTTTGGTGTACTTCTCAGACATTCTGCAAATCCATTTGTGCTGTAATAATTGTGCAGTGATCTGCAGCATTAGCCACACTCTCTACCTTGTCAATGGAGCATTCCCATCCTCTGACTCCAGCCCATGTCCTGGGGAGTGCTGCAACAAGTGTCATTTCGCATTTTTCTGTTCTATGTAGTTCTGAGATATTCTGAAAATTCTTTTGTGCTGCACTCATTGTGCAGCGATCTGCACCATTACATGCGTTGTCTACAATGTCAATGGAGTGTGTTCCCATCCTCTGACTGCAGCACAAAATCCTAGGGAGTGCCCCAACAATTGTCATTTTGCATTTTTCTGTTTGATGTACTTCTGAGACATTCTGCAAATACATTTGTGCTGTAATAATTGTCCAGTGATCTGCAGCATTACCTGCATTGTCTACGATGTCAATGGAATGTATACACATGCTCTCACAACAGTATGAGTCCTCAGGACAATTGCTACAATACTCATGTTGCATTTCTGTGTACAGTACTCCCCAGACAATTCCTGTAATACAGCAGTACTGGAAATGTTGTGCAGTGATCCAATACATTACACGCATCATCTACAATGTCAAGTGAATGCTTTCTCACACTCTACCATTCTCTCTCCCAATCCCTATCCCATACTCTCCCCCACCACCCTACTCCCCTTCCCCCACCACCCTACTCCCCCTCCCCTAGTCCCCTAGTTTTCCACCCTACCTTACAATCTCAAATATATCTCCTGATAACCCTAAAACCTGGCCAACAGAGGGGGTATTTTGATGGTCAGACCTGAGGGTGGAACCACTCCCGATGTCAAAGACTACACGATATGAGCCATGTATTAGTGTTCTGGCAGATTGTTGTATACTTACATTGGTTGATTCACCATGCATAGCACTTGATCCTCCTGTTACTCTCTCTCTCAATTGTCTGGACCGCAAAGTTTCTCCTTCCTGTTCTGCTAAAAATATCTTGAGGTTGGCTCTCATTGTCTCTTCTTCAAGTCTGTCATTCTTGAGAATCATATTGGCATCGATGGACATGGTGGTTGAAGGTTGGTTGAAAGTGTAATGATTGTGAAACACCAGTAATTACCGCTGTAATGGAGTCACAAATATGGTCATGTGATGGCATCACGTTAATATAGCTGCTTCGCATCAGCATCCCACATCCTCTCTGCCACACTCATGCCTGATACTCTGGCTAGTCTGTCAGCTGCATATAAAGAAGTAATCGGATTAGAGCCCCTTTCTGATAGTGACTCTCCAAGAACCCAACATAGTCATGGACAACTCATATCCAGCACCAATATGATCATTGGACAAATGCTTGTGCATATACAAGGGGTTGCTGCAGCATCTGCTTTGGAAGACGATGAAGAGCTACCACCAATAGATGATGGGCAGGGATCATGGGGTAGGTCATGCATTATTTACCTAGTACAGCCCAATGACTTACAGCAAATCCCAGATGATCTCTCTGAACTAATGACCAAAGATCATGTTCCATCGGGTCAGAAGCATGAAAGAGGAGAATCAGATCAATCTGTATGTCTACCAACTTTTCATTTCAAATATATCTTCTGATAATCCACACTTCAGGATGCAGAGGCCAGATACTATGACATTATAGAGAGTGCCAACCATGGAGCATTCAGAATTAACAGCCTTAAAAAGCTATTGTGTAAAGGTAGAGATGGAATATGGAAGGAGCAGGAGCAGGATGCTTTCCTGAGACTGGTTGTTGGATATGGCGACATTCAGCGGCCTGATATAGTCAGTAAATTGCTGACTATATGCACATCAAGTGCTCAGGAAATATAGGAATCTGCTTTTGAACACCTCAAGCCATCGTCGAGTCTATGGAGCACTCTTTATGACCAGGCAATTGTCACTGATGACATTGAAGACCCTACAGAGTGAATGTTGGAAAGGGACAAGGTTTTTACTTCGTTCCATATACAGATTTTGCCTCCACCCACTTGTTTCGACAGTTTTTAAATGACACAAGTCAGACGGACCATATTACAGCCTATGTCCATTTTGTTGTGCGGGCCATATATGGACTCAAATTCTCAACTGATTGGAGGGACAAGGGTATGACCACAGAACATCGCAACTGGAAAAAAGATTACTTGGATAAATTATTTGAATTGCAGGAATAGGAGGCGATTATCGAGGCCAGAAGATATGCAGGGCAGCCAGGAAAGAAAAAGATGCAGTCTGCATGACATAAATTCAAGGCCAGACACAAAAAGGTTGTGGCTGCTTGGAACCATATTCGTCGTTTGTATGATGTGGTAAGTTTGACTCAAAATCTGTATTATATATGCTGTGGCTGTGATAATCTCTTCCATTTTGGTGCAGGCATACTGTTGGATCCTCTCTGGTCCATCAACATGCAAGTCAGAGTGACCAACCGATCACAAAATTTTGGCAAGACACTCACATTTTTTTGGACCACATTGAGACAGACCTCCTGGAACTTCAACAAACCAATGAAGATCACAACTGTGTGCTGCAGGAGAAAAGAAGTCAAGCAGGAAAAATGTTGTGGCAGTTGGTTAGGGTATTGGCTGGTGAGGATCTGGCATCATGGGTCCAAGTGTTTGTAGATGAGACTGCTTCGCAAAATGGTGACTCACATCTGCACCACGATCAAGACGATGTATGTAACTAACCACTGACACTTGCAATTACCTGACCACAAAACCACCTGAACATGCACCAGCACCATCCAAATGGGAATACTGAGTATCAACAGCCAAGTAAACGGCCTTGCTTGGGCCTTCAAGGGGATAATGGACAGCAGAAGCATGCAAGGCCATGGAGCCAAGGGGGGGGTGGGGAAGGCTTTCATCTACAGAAGCGAGGAGAAAAAGGTTCCCGGCAGTGGAATCAATCAAAACATCCATTTCAGGAGCCAAGAGTCAGTGATGGTCAACCTCATGGTCAAATTGGGCTGTCAAACCAAGTGCACATGATGAAAACCATGCCCTGACAAAGACGATGCCCAGTCACATTGCCTGAGCCTTTATTGTGAAGATCCCATGCCTCTGCATCCATCCAAAAGATTGGCCATGATGCTTGCTAACCACTGCAAGCTAATAACTTCGCATGGGGACAAATCAGTTGTTGTCTTCCAGCACGATGTAGAGATTTGTCTGGAGATCAAGTCCAACAGGTTATCTGATGATTCAGTTGTCATGGCACAGGAAAATGGATGGCCATTTGTAATTGACTTTGCAGAGCTATCATGTCAAGTTCAAGGCATATGCGATATGATCTGACGTGTCATCATATACAGTGAAGAATTGGAATGGACACCTGTTTGGAAGTCGTTCCGAGCCCATTTTCCAGATATCCTCAAATTTTCAAGATGTAATGACATGCAAGCAGAAAATTTACAGAATACCAGACCTGGATAGTGAGTTTTTTTTTTTTTTCTGTTCGATAAAATGTATCATAATGCTATGCCACTAAATTTTAGCTATGGAGAAAAAGGGAGCTTCATAATTCAAAATGCCTTAATACAGATTTTTCCTGAAAATCAGGATGGGATAAAGAATTTGCAACCATTGACATTTCAGCTTTTTGTTGAGCATCTGCTAGTTCCATACGTAGCGACCATACTGATCTCACAGGATCAAAACTTGGAATTGCAGGATGCATATGAGTAGCAGTGATTTTGGGCACTACAAGTTCCTGGTAGATGACGAAGATGATGAGCTTGACAGTATTATCCGAGTTATGGCCCAAGAAATAGAAAATGCTCCATAGGGTCTGGTTGTTGATAGATAGGCTTCATTGCATCAATGCATTGCAGCAGTGTCAACTATTGTGTATTAACATGCTCTTTTGGCTGGCAACACTGTTTTCATGTTATTCGGGCCTTTGGCCCTTGGGGCTTTCACTATATGCATGGTTATTATTTCTCAGGTAAGTGCTACAAGCTTCCACATGACCAGTGAACATGTCAAAAAGCAAATTTCAAAAACACGATTATTTGTATTACAGAGGATAAGAACATGGTGAGGCAACAATATAAAATTACACAAGATGTTATCATAAGTGTAAAGCCAGCAGACAATGCACCACAACAAATGATCAGTAAGTAGCCAGTCCCAGATTATAGCAAAGCAGGATACAGTAAGGTGAAATTGGTAGGCACAATGAAAGCAGCATTTCAGATGGAGAGCAATCTGATTACATCAAGAATCTCAAAAACAAGAGCTGGATTTTGCAGGAGGTGTTTCAATTCATCACCAGTAGCGGAGGCTAATTCGGCTAGCCCTGGAAGAAGCGTGATGCATGCTTGAAAATCTGGTCAGTGGTGGATCAAGAACAACAGGGGATGGACAATGTCCCTCCATGGGCAGTTTTTTCCTATGTGGGTGCTGTGGAATTGGATACAGGTATTATTGTTGGGATCTGTGTAGAAAGTCTGAGACCAGTCCCATTTATAGCGTGAACGTCAATGCAATCTCTGTACTTACCTTTAATAATACACCACATCCAAAGCAGACACTCTTTCCAACATCGAGGTTGCATCTGAATTGGATGAAGTCTAGGTCCGAGGCATTCACAATGCCTTGGGGACATCTTGTGAGGGTGTGTTGGGGATTGGGTTGGTTGTCGGTGAGGCAGATGATGCATTGATTGGAGAGGGCATCCAAACTTATTTTGAGATTTATGAGGCAAGTTATGGCATCTGCCTCAGTGACTATGGTAGTCAGGATTGCTGAAATATGTCATATTTATCAGTGTATGATGTACTCCCCACCTGAACTCACTGCCATTTTGAGTGTTGGAGTTTACCGCATACGGTACAGGGCGTGGTTGCTCCTTAATCCCGGCCCTTGACACCACCCCTAGAACTTCATGTCAGTGATTGGCCTAAGCTCCACCTGAACTCACCGGTGTTTTGAGTGTTGGAGTTTACCGCTGTTGGTTGTTGGTAGGGGGGGTGGCCTGTTGTGAATCCTGCATTGTGCAGGATTTGGTCGGTCTCAGACTGCTTGCAATGGGACTGCAGAAGGAGCACCTGATACGAACCCTAAAACTTGAAGACATGCAAATATATACCTCATGCAAAATGCTCAACCATACCTTGATTATGCATACCTGTCTCTATGTCTATAAAGAATAGTTGAGGTATAGAATATTGATTTGGAGGGCACTTACCCAGTTGGCCTTGTTCTAATGTTTGGACAGCTAGGGGCTGTGCTCCTCGCAGACCATCAGGCAAGGAAAACAAAGCAAGAAAAGAAAACTTGCCATTTCCAATGAGATTGAGGTTTATATTGATGTTCAACCGTGGGGCAGGGTCTTTAGTGGCACAAAGCTGACCTGAGAGATCATTGAGGAGATCGGAGACATGGACAAGCTACCTGCATGACCATTGGGGTGCTATATATAGCATTAGATTTTGTTTCCTGAAAATGAACCTAATTGAAAAGATACCTGAGCTGGGAGTGGACATAGCATGCTTGCACCTTCATGAGGTCCTGTTCGAACCCGTAGATTGTTATTCAGTGCAAGGGGGATGGCAGTTCAAGGCAGAGGGGTCTTGGCTGACGTGTGTGACCCTGGCTGAAAAACCACCTGATCGAGGAGGTGACACAGGGGACTGGCCTTCTTTTGAGATCCCATTCTTAACAGTCAGGGGTGGTTCAGTGGAATGAAGAGCAGGGGTCAACACAGAGGGGTCCTGGCTGCCTTGTGTGCCCCTACATGTGTTTATATGTGACTATAGAATAAACCCTTGAATTATCAGAATGCAGAACTTGAGTAAAAGGTACTGACCTGAAGCTGCCTCTCAATTCCTCGTCCACATTGCAGACAGGGATACAACCCAAGAACATGGCCACCGTACTTGAGAGAACGCGCTTTCCCATGTTTTACACATTTCTTCACTCCTTCAAATTCAATGGTTTTAAAATCACCATGATGGGATGTATGTATTGGGCACCTGGATTCATTTCAACGTCAAATGTCAATTTTTTTTTAAAAATGAATAGATAAAAAAAGCCCAGAGCTCACTTTTTCACACAATTGCAGTCGAGAGAGGGACAGACGTGACATGCAGACTGGCTCATTTGGCTAGACATGGACAGGGCAGTTCTTGATGCAGGCATGGTGAGAGGGGGGATAAAAGACAAAACAACAATTGGTTTATTGTAAATTTAAATATATATATATGCGGACCATCAATGACCTCATATATTGGAGATGTATTATTTATAGATGTGAAGGAGTACTCGAAAAATATTGGGGATTCCATCTTTGGTTTGTAAAACCCATTGTGTAAAGGGTGAAATGGCATGGTCACCGCGAAGATCCTTTACAACTTTTTGCTGAAATGGAGAGTGTTCATTTACAAGCCACATCATCAGGATCAGAACATCTGCATATTGGCAACCTGTCCATGGACCATCACCATAGTTGTGTATGTATGTGACTTTACCATTTTCATTGATGTAGTTGACCTGTGAACAACTGCATGAGCAGGACCAAACCTTCTTAGATATGCTCTAGTACCTTTTGTGGACAGCTGCACTTATTACAGAACCCTGTGGCAAAGTCAAGCTTGCTCTCCCATGTCGCCCACGCTTCCTTGGCAGTGGCCAGTGAGAGTGATTTATGGCATTGTCTGAAAATGTGGTCACTCTGCAGCTCCTGCTTGCAGATCAAACAAGATATGCAGCCTGATGCAAGCTTCTCAAGAATCTGGTGGGCATGCTGCAGTTCCCTGTCATTCTGGGTCCTTTCATGACCCAAAGGATTTTGAAGTTTGGCGTGTGCAGTTGCCAACTGAAGGCTGTACAATACATCCCAAGGACCAGCTGATGAATGTGGTATGTTGAGTGCCTGTGGGCATTTGGAATCCATACCTGCAGGCGAGAATCATGAAATGACTCAGATCAGCCTACACAAACTTACATCCTGTGCATTGTTCCATCAGCCCAGAAGGAAAAACTTGTCGATTGAATGTTGCTGGCTTGACTTGACTTTGCACATTGCATACATCACAAAAATGAACCTTTTTTTCCATCAGAATGCAAGGCTCTGCAACACCATCCATGAACATCTGTACAAGGAGGCGGTGGCAGTAGTCGTGACTGTCCAGTGAAATCCGAATCAACTGTGCACCAAAACGATCTTCCTCTATAGTCCTGGTATCTCGAGGTGGCAATATAGTGGTTGACCAAGCTTGGTCTGCATCTTTGTGATGCCCTAGCCATCCGACCTCCTGTACATATGACACAGCATCAGCGGGGTAGTCATGATGGATGGTATGAGTCAGGCCTGGGATATCCAGCCCAACACCAAGTATGGATGTACAGCTAATAGCTCTACACCCACCATTCTGGAATTTGCCCAGAAGCAAATCTATCTCCTCCTGGCTCATGTCAGCGTCGCAGCTTGGTATCTGTAACATTGAAGCCATGTGTCTGGCATCAGATTTCGAGTGACAGAATATCAGAATTCGGTTAGTTGCAGAGTATGAGGTGGCTTTTTGGTATTCTTCACAAATGGTGCTGTCAAGATTGGTGTCTTTGGACTGGACAACATTGTAGGAGATATTTTCTCATGATGTCACAGTACGTGAAATATGACATGACGTGATTCCAAAGACATCAAGGTCTTGTTTGAGACTAGGGGGCAGCATCGCAGATGGAAGGATGATCTACACCCCCAAGCTGCCCAGCCACTTGAGCATACCCATTATTGGCCAAAAGTCCGAATGCATCAGAGTGAGATGTGCTTCGTCTACAACAATTCAAGCCAGTTGACCATTTGTGTAAAGCCTCTGTATGAACACCCGAAAGTCCTCCCATTTTGTACAGTCAATGGCAACAACAATGGCAGAGGGCAGATGTGTGTCGGACATTTCAGGTGACCACAAAGCACATGAAATGTTGTATTGTTCACAATGGAAATGGTATTGCTCATGCAGTGACCACAGAGGTAGGATCCATACGATGCTCTTTGCCCCATCAAACATTTTGGAGCACAAAAGCCCAGGCATTGTTTTTCCTGATCCTATAGCAGGAATTACTGGAATATTCATGGCTCAAAGATTAAAGATACTTACCAGTAGGAGTGACATACATCACATGGCGCTTGTTCTCAATCATAAGTTGAGTCACTATCCCTCGTTCTCTGTTTTTGAATCCCAAAGTATCGCCCTCCTTGCAGCCTACAAATTCCCAGAGCATTCATAGGATGTATGGATGTGGGAATATGTCGTCCGAAGGTTTTCTGATTATAGTATTAGCACTTGGTTTGAAGGGGTAGAACAGATCCAGAACTGGGGCATGGGCATGTACAAGAGTTTGCCGGTTTCATGCATCGAGCTCAGGGAGGATCCTGCTCAACATGGCTTCAGCAATCATATCTATAACCTGCACTGAAGGCATAGCAGAGGGTACAGGTGGTATACAGGATATATGAGCGATTGACAATATGTCAGGTTGCATTATTGACAGGATGGTGTTCTCCAAAAGACCGATGCTGGCTGTTCCCTTGTGTAGCATCTGCAAAAGAGTGGGTGGATGTCCAAAGATCATGTGAATGACAGCGCTCACTTGTGCTGTCTCCATAAGAACACAGCAAGGTAAGCCAGCAGGAAGTTTTCCATCTGCTCCATAGTTATTTCGGTCAACTTTGCTGGTATGCCCTAGTTATTTTGCTGCAGATGTAGTCGGTAATTCAATTGCATGGAACAGTTGTGGGTACCACTGTGTTGTATACGCCATGTATTGTCAGAACACCCTAATCATCATTCTGACTCCCAAGTGTTCCTCAGAATATTTTGCAAGTGCGATAGTGATATCACCTGCCATCACAGGGCAATAAAGTCCTGCAAAGAGGAAGCTCTTTGCATTGGAATGTAGTGCAGGTTGGAAGTGATATTGCCACTCAGCATACAAGGGTTGCAAGTAGACCAGGAATCGAACAATCAAGAGCCCAAGCTTTGGAAGTGGAACCCGTACCATTGTCTTGTCTTCACCAGTAGTGTGGCTTGTTTTATTGTATGATCCATGGAACATTAGCACACCAAGCAGCCAAAAGACATTCCTGATGGATCTGGCAGCAATGTTTGAAAAGAGCATCACAGCATACTCGGTTGCCCATGCAGGCTCACCAGTGGTGAAGATGATTGCAATCAATATGAGCAACTGAAGTTCGTATATTTCGCGCATACGCTTCATGCAAGCCCCAGGGTGCCAAATCAGACCACCTCATTCATTGACATGAGCAAATGCTGCAAGACATTCTGGGTCTGTCATCAGATACTCCAATACCAAGCTTTCTTGGTTCCAGGGATTACCTCGATCCGTCACAAAGCTGTAGCCTGCCTGAAGCTCCCTTGGTTCATTGTGAATTTCAATGTCATTGGAAATCCTGAATGATCCCCAGAGAAGATTGTCCAATTGTCATTCAATATCCTCAACCAGCTCATCTTGCACTCTCTTCATCCCCTCTAGGATAGTGTTGCCATGGTTTGAGCTGCATTTTTTGCTATCTTGGGAAATAAATTACGTAAAATCACCAAAATATTTGAGGAGCTAGATCCCATGAGAAGCCGAGGGGTCTCCTGCCAACTCTAAGTGATCGGAGAAGTCGTTCCTGAGATATTCTGGTGGCTTTTAAACAGCTTGGCTTGAGCCATTTCAAAGCCACTGGAATATCTCAGGAACCGCTTCTCTGATCACTTAGAGTTGGCAGGAGACCCCTCGGCTTTTCATGGGATCTAGCTCCTCAAATATTTTGGTGATTTTACGTAATTTATTTCCCAAGATAGCAAAAAATGCAGCTTGAGCCATGGCAACACTACTCTAGGGTTACATGTTTCCCATCGACTGTTGCTGACTGTCCATTATTGGTGAGCAAGTTGAAAAAGATCATGTGTTCTTCCACAGATCGGATGGAACCAAGTCCCCACTTCAGCAGGTACAGCTGTGGCATGACCGCTTCACCTATGTCCTCCAAATAACAGTGCACATGGTTGAATACACTTTTTATTGCAGTTAGCATCTTTATGATGAGCAACCCATATTGACTCATGTGCTGAGAGGTGTCCCAGGCCTCAAAGATTTCATCTCAAGCATCATCTTGGCTACAGTGAGGCACCCTGCAAACAGGATCGCCATGATAGCCTGTGTAATGACAGTAGCCAGACACCACTCTCCATTCTGCTGCATGGACAATAGCACTATGTACCTGACAAACACATTTTTAAAAGGGTCATCTGGGCCATTGTTCAGATTCTGTGTATAGAGGAGCTGTAGGAGTCGCAGAATGCACGCCTGCATCTTGTCTTCAAATGTTGGGACCTCCCGTGTCTCACTCATCCCATATGGGTATGCGTCCTCTACTGCAGGGTCCTCGGCGAGTTTGCCTTAAGCAGGCAATGTATCATCTCATCGTTGAGTGCTACATCAGGGCTGACAGTTGGCAAAGCTTCACTGTCAGGGTAGTGGTCTTCATCATCTGAATCTGGCTCCTCCATGTTACTCTCTTCCCCATCGTCTTCCTGGCTATCATAAACAACATTTGGATTTGCTTGCAGTTTACTGTACAGCTCTCATGCAACTTGGGAGATTTTCTGCGGAAGCTTGAAGTGGTAGTGCTTGCTTGGATTGACGACATTGTGCAGGAGTAGTGCCAGTACTCCGGCGATGCATCTGCTATATGTTAGATGCGCATCATAGTGGATGGTGCTATGATGATGAGGGCGATTTTGCCCATGTTCAGTTCCAGGTCTGGTTCCAATCAGGCATTGCAGGAAATGGTTGTTGGACTTTGCCTGGTACTTTGCTAGAAATGCATGGACACAATGTGGGAGGCTGCTGTCAAATACCATGTCCTTGGTAGAACAGGAACATAGTTTTTGGCAACCAAGCCATCCAGCCCTCGGACATGCTCCAACCACCGTTCTTTCTGGAGGAACTGATTAAGGACCCTGTAGTCATCAGAAATTGAGGCAGAATTGGAAGATGGACTCTTGTGTGATGCTTTCTTTGACTGGTATTCATGCCAAATATCTTGCAGAGGGATGGGTTCCTCATTGTCTAGATTAACTGCAAACCACAAGAAGTTTTGTCCAAATCTTTGCACTGGACAGAGAGAGAATCCTTGCTCCCCATTTTCCTCTCCTTTTTTGCATGCATGCTTCTTGAATGATTTGGACATGTGCATTGGATCTCGACCTTTTTCGCAACCAAATCCCCATTTGCAAACACTACAAATTTGCATACTTTCCTGCAGTTTTAACCCAGCAATAACCCGCACTGGAATAAGCAGGTGTGCAGGATGGAACATAAGTGTGTTATATTGTAAACCACATGCTGCCATGAACTGAGCTTGCAATTGACGATCAGGCTTCACTTCAGGATGGAAGTCCATGACATGATCCCGCACTTTCTCTGGGTTCATGATACCTTTGCACTGCAGACATATCAACACATCCTGGTCATCATCAACCCTCCATCCATTTCTTTCCATAAATTTCTGGGCTGGCATCCATGAGTCTGTATGTTCTATAGGCAGTGTTGTGGAGTGAAGTGGGGTACTGTGTATAAGAAATGATACCATCTGCTTTAGGGAAACACCATGCATTGCTTGTCCAACTGCATCACCTGCATTTCTATCCATCGTATCTGTCATCATCCACGAGACAGACCTTTCTAAAGGCAGTGTTGTGGAGTGTGTGGTACCGTGTATAGGCGATGATACTGTCTGTTGCAGGGAAACACCACACATTGCTTGTCTGACCATTGTCACCTGCATTGCTATCCATTGTATCTGTCATCATCCATGAGACAGACCTTTCTGTCCCTCCAGTGACTTGCTCCAGATGTTTGTTTGGTACCACGCCTAAATTTATGGGAGCCTGGGCAGTAAAAGGGTTTATGGTAAGGTGGCCTGCAGCTGAGTTTCGGACATCCTTCCCCCTGGATGAGTGTGTCCCACGAGCAAATCCCTGGAACACAGAAGTGCTTCCCATACCCACTGTTTGCATGGGCATTGATGGGGCACTAGCGGAGTTCTTATGGGGCATCTTGTATCTGGCTGCTGTTCCTGATACGAGGGCACCTGTGCTGGTGCCTACACTACATGACTTGCAATGCTTCTACTAGATGTGTCACAATGTGCATTTCAAGCCAACAGAAAGGCCCATACCTGGATCTCTATAACCTCACATGCCTGAAAGTCACACTGTGGGCATGGAAAAATTGCGGACTGGCAATCAATTCTCCTTGGTTCACCCACCCCCTGGAGATGCACAAGTGCATAATTTGGTACAAACACTGGCTGTTTTCCAGTGGACCCCCCAGGCATGGGTTGTCTGCTTTCATTTTTTTTAGCAGTCATTCACCAACTTTATAAACTGTGAATGCTTACATCAGAAAAATCTTGCTCTTTTTAGGCCTATTTAATGATGCTGTATGAGATCATTTTCAATAGCAAGGAATATCTGCCATGCACTGCCTAATTTTGTTTTTTGCACCCAATTCTTCCCCAGCTGTACCTCCTTTGGATTGGTAAGACTGCATTGATCTGGTTCTTTTGCTCCTGTTATTGACATGGTTGTAATGGAAATACAGCAGAATGTATGCACAATGTAGCTTGCATAGCAGTAGATATAGAGGCTTGTGTGTTGTGCTGAAAAGAAAGTCCAACCCAAAAAAATCAACCTCAATCGAAGCACTCCCATTCTGGGAAAATCACATGATACAGGGCTGAACCAATGCACAATGTTGGTTCTTTTCCTTAACCTGTGCATCAAGCCTTCTCAACCTCTAATGCAGTCCACAATGCGCATTTGTATCCATGAGATTGACAAAAAAGAAAAAGAGAAAAGCAGCATGGCACCCACCCCTGCCTACATAATTAACTGTAATTAATTCCTACCCTATGTCGCATGACCTGTGCATGTTTGGATAGCTCTCCAGTTCTCAATTGCACCATCGACTGGGCATGAACATCATTACAACTGATGCTCAAACAAATGTATATACTTAGGGATTAGCATAGCAATGTACTTCTATCAAACAGTTTTCCCATATGTGCTCATCTTTTTATGTTATCGTAATTGATGTACCACTACAAAATGCAGAACATTCAAATCATCCATGAGAGGGTGACTTATAGGTTGGCCAAAGGGAAAAAGAAAAGAGAGCATGATGTGGCACCACTGCTGGGACCACCTAGAGGGGAGGGGAGAGCAGGAAAGTGAGAAAGGAAAGAGGAGAGAGGGAGAGGGAGAGAAGGAGGGCAAGGGGATTAGGTCTCACACATGAGTGACAGACACTTGAACATGTCCACAGAGGAAGGGGGAGGGAGAGGTGAGATGCATGGATCATGTGACTGGTGAATGTTTGGAGAGGTCAGGAACAGGAGGACATCAGTCACATGATTGGTGAACATTTGGATAGGTGGACACCAGGACAGGAATGGGAAGACACCAATGTTGAAAGCTTAAGACGAGTTTAACACTTGTTAATAACTCTTGTCTACTGTCCAGAACACACTTATAACACACATTTAATAATAGTAATGTGTTTTGCACTTTATTCCAATTCAATCTTGTGTCTAGTTTCCCAGATATAGTAGGATTCCGCTTTTGTTTGTTCCTGTTGTGCCAGGAAACCGCGAGGCGCGAAAGTAGGTGTCCACTATATCACATCTGCGTTCCCCTCTATGTCTGGGTCCAAAAATCTAAGTAATAGCTATAATATGAAGCAAGATATGAAGTAAATGAAGTTGGGTCTGAATATCTACAATCTAACTAGCGTTGTAATAAATCTGTTGGACTATGTAGCAAGTGTTTCATCACTGTATTCAACAACCAATCACATGACCGGTGAACGTTTGGAGAGGTGGAGGTTGGGGAGAGATTGATACTGCCAGACAGAGGGAGTGAAGGGAGAAAAACATGTGAAAAGAAGAAACAAAAAAAATGTGGGGCATCACCACCACCGGCGCCTTAACCTTAGTAAGCCAAAAAAGACGTGGACATTCCTTCAGTAATAATCAAAGCCATGTGAGATACATTCAGAACTAATTCGTTACTTGAAGCCTAGGTTTTTCCCATGTAGTAGAGGGGCACCAAGTCGAGAAAAAGGGGATTGTTGGCTGGGCAGGCTTGAGGGGGACTTCAGGGCAATGACATGGACCTAGTGTATGAGTGTCAGCCAGATTGTAACTGAAATATCTTTTGTTGTAAAATGCCCTTGGCTCTGGAATGTTTGACTGATAAGTAACAAAAACAGACTCATGGAGTGTTTTTTATTGCCATGGATTTACTGTGTATGACTGATGGATTGCATCAGTGAAATACAAGTTGACATTGTGATGTCATGTTACTGATGTGGACAAGTTCTGACTCAGACTGTTGTTATCAGCCTTGTGTTTCTCATACATCTCACACTAAACATGCCACTGCTTGTGGACCACACAATACCCTCAATGGAATATGTGTTTCTAGCTGACATCAACACTTTGTCATTGATCAGCACTTGCCCTGGTGACTCAGTGATCACCTTCCTTCATCAACTATTAGAGGCTCACACAGAAAGAAGGCAGACGTGCCATACATCCCTTGTCCACCCATGGCCTTTTTTCTCTTTCAGTCCTCCTTCATCCATAGTCAACAAACCACTGGTAAAGCTGAAGAGAAGCACAGCAATCTGTCCAAGTTCATCAGTAAGTCCATTTCTTCATTTGTTGAATAACATATTTAATGGAGGCAACAAGTACCACAGTCAATGCTCACACTCTCAGTCCCATCACCAAGAACACCCACTTCACTGTGCGTCCACTTTCATGCTCACAGTGCTGGCCTCAGTCTTTCATATATCTCTGTCCTTCTCACTCTGGAGGCTGAGTGAAAAGGACACTGACACTGACATAGGCACTTAGTTCAGTAATTTACAGTGCCCCACATGTCCTAGTGGACTCCACATGGACTGTGTGGAGTCCGAGCTAGTCTGTATGCAGAATCTGGGTCAATTTGATATCTTATGAGTTCCATGCTTTTCAGACTTTATGAAAGTCATGACATGCCTACAAAATATAGGTGTGCAGAGCAAGGATTGAACCCAAGACCTCCAAGTCATCACACAACAAACCAAACCAAGCACATGTGATCAACCACTTGAGCCACAGGAGAATTATTTGTTAGTAATACATAGTTTATTTATGACACTCAAACTCAAACTCAATTATTTATCTTTCAAAAATTGAACAAATAAATTTTATTAACTGCATCCCTCACATCTAACGTGAGGGAGTATACAATACAATCAAAGAAATACAAAAAAAACTAATAATAACTACATTGCAAACTATAGATTTAAAAAAAAAAATTCCCCTGAAATGTGGGGGAGGGCTAAAAGAAAAAGAAGAAAAAGAAACCCACCCCACGACCCCACGAGCAGTTGCTCATGAGGCTGGGGGCGGGTGGTGCGCTGTTGTCTCCTATCCCTGCGCCTAGGTGTCATTCCACCCACTATCCACCCCACGAGCAACTGCTCATGGGGCTGGGGGTGGGTGGCTTGTCATCGCTGTTGTTCCACCTGCAATCCACCCCACAAGCAGTTGCTTGTGAGGCTGGGGGTGGGTGTGCTGTTGTCTCCTATCCCTGTGCCTAGGTGTCATTCCACCCACTATCCACCCCATGAGCAGTTGCTCGTGAGGCTGGGGGTGGGTGGCTTGTCATCGCTGTCATTCCACCCGTGATCCACCCCACAAGCAGTTGCTTGTGAGGCTGGGGGCGGGTGGTGCGCTGTCATCTCCTATCCCTGTGCCTAGGTGTCATTCCACCCACTATCCACCCCACGAGCAGTTGCTCATGAGGCTGGGGGTGGGTGGCTTGTCATTGTTGTCATTCCACCTGCAATCCACCCCACAAGCAGTTGCTCATGAGGCTGGGGGTGGGTGGTGCATTGTCGTCTCCTTTCCCTGTGTCTGGGCGTCGTTCCACCCACGTTCCACCCCACGAGCAGTTGCTCGTGAGGCTGGGGGTGGGTGGCTTGTCATCGTTCATCGCCATTGTCCCCTGTTTGGGTTTCTGTATTTTTTTTTTTTGGGGGGGGGGGTTTGTGCACATCAGTGCAATGTGGCATGATTACGGAGGTTGGTGGGTGCTTACTAGGCAGGTATCCCCCTTCTGGGGTCTCCTGGCATCCCTGGGCACCCTCCTAGCCCGTGTCGACAGCCTCACATCCTGTTTGAACGGGGAGGAGGGGATCAGGTGGGCATGGGTGTGGGTTGCGCGTTTTTTGTCGTGGCAGGTCATGCCCAGTAGCATACAACCTAAAAATCAATAAAATACAATTAGCTGATTGATAAAACAAAAAGCAAAAAAAAACACTTACTAGGGGCCCAAACAATGATAATCGTCGTTTGGGCCCATTGTGTCAGCTCGGCTCATTGGGTCCTGTTGCATCAGCTTGGCTAGTTTGCTGTTTGTTGCTGATGGTGCAAGAGGCATTGGAGGCGGGGGCTGACTGGGCGGTGGTGGTGGTAGAAGGAGGTGGGAGGCAGGCGTCAAGAGTGATGGTGGTGATCAACATCAACAATGATTGTTGATGCGTCTTGAACTTGCACGTGAGTCACGTGATTTAAAGACGGTTAGATAATGCAATTGTTTGCACTTACTGATAATGGTTCTGTGGTGTAGTGGTTAACTGCGCTATTTATCCTTGGCGACATGGCTTGGGGTTTGATTCCACTTTAACACATAATTTTTCTGTAGTCAGCTAAGCCTCTGTTGTGCATCCATGCACTCGACTCGGACTCAACTTGGACATGTATCTGTCCGAGTCTGTCCAAGTCCCAGTAAATTGATGTTGCTCGGACAAAGTCCATGCGCACTCCAAGTAAAAGTCCAAAAATAGCTTGGACTCCACAAAAGTCCGTGTGGACTCTCTAGGAGTCTGAGCAATATACAGGACATTTGAGCCAAATGAGTGGGTCCAGTCTGAGGTAGTCTGTGCGGAGCTAGTCCGTGTGGAGTCCACCAAATTCCATGCAGACTGGCTTGGAATACGTGGGGCACAGTAAAGACCTCACTTAGTTGTGCCTATTGCTGTTACCAAATAAATTTTGTACATTAAAACTAGTGAAGTGATACCAATGTTCTGGTAATATGTGTACATTGAAGATTGTGAAATTATTCAAAAGAGTGACCTGAGTACACACATACAGACTTTACTAGCTTCACCTCCCAATCCTGATTTCACCCAGGGGCCAGAATTGTTGCATAAGAGCAACCTGAGATCACTGCAGTCACAAATCTTTGGAGCTAAAAAAGTTACATATGATTAGCTGGTGGGAAGAATGGTAGATGAAGAAATCACCCACCTATCATGTCACTGCAACCCCTGGGCAATGACCCTTTTATGCGGGCCAGTAGCCATTGTCAGTAGGAGGGGCACTTAGGGAAAGGACCAGAGGAGAGAGCAGGATTGCAAGAAGGGACAGCAGAGAGGAGAGGGCACCACTCTCACACAAATGCTTGGATGTGTCCACAGTGGGAGAGGGAAATGATATGATATGAAAGGCAATGCAAACTAGGTGGCAGAGAGAATACTAATAGCAAAGAAATCAGCAGAATACATTTAGTAGGTGCAGCAGCAAGCGCCTGCATAAGCCCCGCTCAAAGCTGCAGATATGAAAAGCTGGAAAAAATATGGAAGCTGCCACAGGGATGGAGAACATGGTGGTGGTACTGTATCTTCTCTGGACTTGTGGACAAGAAAGAGAGAGAATGAGAGAGGAACAATGGGGATGGGGACAGGGAGGGAGGGAGGGATTGACTGGCTGATGGAAGGGAGTGGACAGAGAAAAAGAAAGCACAATGTGGCACCACCACTGGTACCACCTAGAGGTGAGGTGAGAGCAGGAGAGCAAGAAGGGACAGGGGGAGAGACAGAGGAAGGAAAGGAGGGGGAGTGGATAGGTCTTGCACATGACCAACAGACACTTGAACATGTCCACCGCAGGAGAAAGAGAGCAAGGTGGGGATCAGGTGACTGGTGAACATTTGGAGAGGTGGGACAGTGGGGTGGAGGAGGGATTGACACAGACACATGACTGGTGAACATTTGGAGAGGTGGAGGTTGGGCAGGACGGGATGGTGATGTGTAGTCCACAGCAGGTGAAAGAGGGCAAGGTGGGATCATGTGACTGGTGAACATTTGGAGAGGTAATGATTAGGGATGACACAAAGGTCCTGGGTTGTGGAAGACACCAGTCACATGACTGGTGGACAATTGGTTGGGCAGGATGGGATGGCGATGTGAAGTCCAAAAATAAAAAAAGAAGCCAAAAGGTTGCTATTCTATTTTTGGAATTAATTTTGGTGGGGGCACCGCCACTGGCACCACCTAGGTGGTGCCAGAGAGAATACTACTAGCCTAACATGGTTATGCTGAGACTTTCCCATGAGTGAGTACCACCATTGGGATCGTCTCCCAAATATGGTCCAGATGCCCTAGCACAGCACAGCCAAGCCATCAATAAACCTTGACAGCCAACGCCAACGCCGAGATTTTCATGTGAGTACTACCATCAGAATCGTCTCATGAATACAGTCCAGATGACCTAGCATGACTATAAAAATCTCCCAACAGCCATCAAGAGTCCTCGTGACTGCCAAGCAGAAAAAGTCCATTTCACATCCATACCCCTATTAGAATCCCCTCGTCGATACGATCACAACACACTCCCACACACCCCTGCCGATCCAAGATGTGAAATTTTTCATATTTGTTCTGAACAAACAAACCACCAGGAATTTGAGGTCCACCAAAAATGGAATCACATGTGGGGAAAATCACCCTGAGCTCACCCCAATCACCCTGTCCCACAGAAGACTGGTAGAAATCAGCAACTCGAAATCCATACATAGGAATGCTCGAAACAGGAGGAGACACTGGTACATTAATAGGTTGTACATGCATATGACTTTATATATTTGATTCTACTCTTGGTTGAAAAAATTGAGAGACTACAATGGACTGCACGAATAGGGGACCCAAGTTCCCTATTCCAGAGAGATGGGTGATTGTACAGAGAAAAAGTTCCCCTATTCCATAGCAACAGGTGTTTTGAGCAACAAAAAATTTCCTATTCCAGAGCTACAACATATTGTAACAGTTTTTCATTGTGGAATGAGTTGTAAATGCAAGGATGAGTCAAGAAATGCAGAGGATGTTGTCAGGAATGAGTGTTTCCAGGTGTTTAACATGGAGGTCAGTAAAAGAAAATTTAACAGGACTCTTTCTGATGAGAATAGGGGGCCAAATTCCCCTATTCCAGAGCAATGGCAACTTGTGACAGAATCCCCCCCCCAAAAAAGTGTGTTTAGGGTGGGGTAAGGCTGAAAAGAGGTGGAATAGGGGCCCCTATTCCCAGATAAGATACATATACCTACTCAGATTGTGCCAGGTGCTCAATACAGTACTAGAGAACATTGTGGCACTAGGGGAGGGCTGTTCATCCTTTAAATCCTCACCTGTGTTAGGGCAACACCCACTATCTGCTAGCTAAGACCATGCAGGTTCTCTCTACAAGAAGGGGGCAGGATCCGCACTCATGATGGGGGGATTGATGGTGTTGATGTGAGGGGTTATTAATAGGTGAGTTTGTTGACAAAGGCCTTTCACACCAAAAACATAGGTGGAATACCTAAGAGAACACAACTGGGTCCCCTAGGTGTATATTTAGGGTTTATATACTATTTTACACATATTGTACATTGTTGTTACTGATGCGTGCATACATGCACATACATCTTGATGTGTGCAAAATAAAATTCTCATGCTATCAAAGTGTAGCACTGTTTAGCATCATTTAGCATCATTTAGTGTAATGTAGCATGATTTGATATAATAAAATAAAAATGAAATTTTATGAGGTAATGGGTGGTTTCCTAACATTACCCCCCTTTTATGCCTCGACTTCCAGGCGAGAAAATATTGTGTTTGTCCCCTCTGTGAAATTTTGGTAAGGCCAGAATCTCATCCCCTCATACACCATTCTTGCAATGCGACACAGAGCATTTGGATTACATTTAAAGAATTGGGCGATCACATTACACACTCACTTACAATTCTCTTTGGGCTCCCACAAATTATTTTCATTGGTATAGTTTTTCCACTTTATTAAGAACTCCAATTTGTTATGTCAAAGACATGAGTCTAGAATTTCTTCAACTATGTATTCTGGATCACCTTCTACTATTATTGGAGGTTGCGGAGTAGTTTGTTGGCCAGGAATAGTGGGTGGGCAGTAAGGGCATAGGCGGGATATGTTAATCTCAGGATCAATCTTGAATGATCAGGGTAATTTTAGCACTACCACATTAGGCAAGATCATGTTAGAGATTGCATATGGGCCAACTTGTTTCTCTGTAAGTTTCCTTGAAGGTCATGGAATATTCAGGTCCTTGGTACTTAGCCACACCAAGTCAGCAACTTTGTACTCTGGAGTGCATGCTCGAGTATGATCTGCATGTCACATCATGTCATCATGTGCTTTCTTCAATGCCACCTCTGCTTCCTCTTGTACCTTTTGCATTTTAGATACAAAGTCTTCTACCCACTGTACTTTGACTTCCCTTCTGGGTTCTACTCCCATGCAAGGATGATATCCATAATTCATGCAAAAGGGTGACATATGAGTAGCCAAATGGAATTTGTTATTGTGGGGAAATTTGGCAATTGCCAGCCATTCGGGCCAGTCAGTTTGTCAGTAGTTGACAAATATATGTAGGTACTGCTCCAACTCCTGGGTCATTCTCTCTGTCTGCCCATCAGTCTGCAGGTGATATGCCATAGATAATTCCCAATATGTTGTTTAGTTCTCACATAAACACAGAAGCAAATTGTGGTCTGCCATTGGAGATAATGGTATCAGGTAACCCATGTAACCTGATTTAGATAGAGGCATGCCAAGCCCAATGATGAGGTTTCTGTAGGGGTAGGAATAATATGGACCTCCTTTGTGAAGCAGTTGCATACTATGAATATTGCATGGTACCCTTGAGCCTCGGGTAATCCGGCAATAAAATCCACAGATATATCTCGCCACAGTGATTTAGGTATAGGGTTCAGCATAATTTTCCTGCAGGTTTTTCTGGAAATTTCCTCCCCCTCATGCATGTATCACACCCATCCACATACCCCAACACATACTTCGAAATTCTGGGCCACCAATAATTTCTCATTACTAATTCCAATGTCTTCCATCTTCCTGGGTGTCTGGCAGTCAGCGTATTATGATGTAACCAGATGATCTCCCTTTGCAAATCCTGATCCTTTGGTACATACACCTTTCCTCGAAACAACACCAACCCTTATTCCTCAGCCTATTCATCTCCTTTAATATTACCTTTCTTCTCTTCCACTACTTCATCATCCATTTCTGAACATTGTCTAATTTTAGACAACATTTCTGTTTCCAAGCTATCTATTAATAGATGCCCTTGACGCATACCACAAATGTGAAAGTATTCAGGTTTGAGTAAGGTAACATTTTTATTGTCCTCCTCCACCCCCCTTTTATGATCATACGTCTGGATAATGCATCTGCCTTTCTCATTAAGCTTCCCACTTTGTGGACCAAGTGAAAATTAAAATGTGATAGGAATAATGCCCAACACGCTTGCCATTGATTAAGCTTTTTAGCAGACATGAAGTATTGCAGATTTTGATGATCCATCCAGATCTCAATCTGATGGGTACATCCTTCCAAATAATGCCTCCATGCCTCCAATGCTTGTATTATCCCCAACATCTCTTTGTCATGCACATCATAATTTCTCTCCATATCATTCAACTCTCGGGACAAATATGCACAAGGATGCCATTTGTCATCTTTGCACAGCATTGATAATACTGCTCCAGTAGCAAAATCTGATGCATCTGATCCCACTCATAAAGGGCATGTGAAATCCACTGGGGCTAATATTGGTTTCTCCACAAACTTCCTCTTCAATTCTTCAAACACTGTCTGCTGCTGCTCTCCCCACCTCCACACTACTCCCTTTTGTGTAAGGTTATGTAAGGGTGTGGCAATTTTAGAAAAATGTGCACAAAGCGACGATAATAATTTGCAAGTCCCAAGAATGCTTGAACCTCCCCTGCTTTCAAAAATTCTACCAACACAGCTTCTCCCATCTTCATTTGCGAAGCTTCTGCTTCAAACTGCTAAATAAATTTATCCACTGTTAGGGAACCTTGGTGCATGGTCTTTAATTTAGCATTGGCTGTTGCCTTTGGATTAAGAGCTCCAAACTGTGCCTCCAATCTCTCCAGAAATTCCTTGAAGGTTGCAAATGGTTTATTTCCCATGGCAATTTGATTTATAGCCTCATTTCTCCAGAACTGTGCTTTCCCCCCCTGAATGTATGAGAGAGCAAACATAATATTAGACTTGGCTGTACGAAACTCTGGCTTCCTCCCATGGATGTACAATACTATAGAGCTGATGAAGGATTTTGTATTCTCCATGGTACTGTCAAAGATTTGTGGGGGTGCATACTTAGATAAGCCTGCTTTTCAATTTCTGGATTTCTCTGCCATCTCATCCTCCTGCAACATCCACTCCACCATCTCCTCCATCTCATCATCTCTTTCTCCTGTCATCTCTGGTTGTACTTCTGCTTGTCTGGGCTGTGATGCTGCCAACACTGACACTAATTGCAACATTTGCGCTGTAAGTGCATCAATTTTTGCTTCTAGTGCTGGTGTGGGAACAGGATTAGGGCCAGGATTAGACATTGAGGGTTTGGACATAATTGAAAAATTTGTGATGAGTCATCAAGATTTGTGCTTCGAGACCTCTCCAAATGTTTACAGGTCATGTGATGGTTTGTCAATCATTCATTAATTGTTCATCAATCGTTCATCAATTGTAGGGCGCCTAATTTGACACTTCGGATCAATAACCCTTTCAACAGTGCCTGATCTTGGAGATATCACTGAATTTGGCTTGTAACAAAAGTAGTCATCCGAATAGAGTGATGTAAATTGTAACTAAACCAGATCCAATCGGTTGTCTGGTTGCAGCTGTCCTAATGATGAGTACTGTCTCTCGATCACTGGCAGTTGCAATGTAAACAAGCTATTCAGTGCAATCAAAAGTATCTTGATGGGTGCACAAGATGGATGAAGGCTCTGATATCTGGTGGGAAACACTCATATGGTGTCTGTGATGAACTTCATGCAAGTGCTTCTGCCAGTTGTCATGGAGCAGGTGAGAAAAATATTTTAATTCTAATTCACTGATAGGACTTAAAACTCTATTCAGGCAAAAAGCTTCCTTAAAAGCAATCCCATTATATGGATCTCAGCCCCAAGCTTATCAGTGAGAGGATAAACAAGGCAAACGAGACACAGTGATGATACTCAACCTGGGAAAAACACCAAAACAGACAACATATCCATCAGGAATATAAGTGTCAGTTTGCTGCAATCCATCCACAATGGACATCAGGACCAAAGTATCAAGGCCATGATGAAAGAAAATTGGCCCTTGTGAGTGGATTGGCATGCTATCAGATCAACAATGCACTTACAAATTGTAGAAAATGTTATTTGCCTGGCAAAGAGAGGTTCTCACAGAGGAAGTGCAGGCCATCTTCCAGGCTAATGCCTTTTTGTGGGATTTGTGGTAGCATGGTCAAAGTCAGACAGGGCAGGGGACCAGAAGTTTATTGAAGGTCAACTGAGGGCAATGAAGACCTTCGACAAGAAACAGGGCATAACAGGACCTGTGTCCACTAGGCTGGACCAACAGCAGTGGCAATGGCAGTAGGAACAGGACCAGCAGTGGGACTGGCAGTGGGACCGGAATGGCACCGGCCAAGAAAGAGGGGACAGCAGTGGCAAAGAAAGGAAGAGTGGCAGTGGCAAAGGCACAAGGTGCAGCAACACCAGCACCTACAAGGATAGAAGTGGCACCAGCACTGGCCAAGCTGTGGACCCAACCAGAAGCATCAGGATCCCAACTTCCAGCGACCAATGCTGCCAGTAATCACAGTGAGACCCAGGCCATGAGAGGTGCAGAGTAGCAGGAGATTGGACAAGGATTTTGATGAGGAGATGGACAGTGATACTGGTGCCAATTCCAGGATGGAGCAGAAGCAGCACAATGCAGCAAAGGTGGCACAAGGAGCACACCAGTGAGGGAACACTATGTGCACGATGTGTCAGGCTTAGGTGTAAGTGTTGGGAGCAGGTGAATGGGAAAACGGCCTGCTACTTCTGTGGGAAAGGGAAAGTTCAGTGTGATCCAGAGAACATGGATCGAGTGCTGAGAACCAAGAAAGCAAAAGGATCAGCAACAAGCAAAGCAAAGAAGGTGCGATTTTCCAGTGAAGACAGTAGAGAGGAATCATCTAGGTGGTTCACTGCAAGCCAAAAAGGAAAATCAAAAGGTCAGTTCTTCCATATCATGACACATAAAATCACTAACACATATACCCATAGCTGTGGAAGAGGGTATTGACATGGCCAATCCCAAGCCCGAGCTCCCTGCCCTGACTCCCTACTCCTCTGCCAGTGACTATTCCACCTTCACTGGACATCTATACCAACTGGAGGAAGACATGTACAAGCATGCACGGTGGAATGAAGAGTCATTCCAAGAGTCCCGACTCCACATATGAGAACTCTGGGAGACAGTCGACTTGCTTCAAAACAGGGTGAATGACATTGAAGGATACATTGGGTTGCAGGCTGGTGCACAGTCCATTACATTGTACAATGGTTACATGGCTGGGCAGATGGTTCACCTCGAGAGGACTCCAAGCAGGAGGGCAGAGGCAGATTGGGAAGAAATGACAGATGCTGAGGAAGGTGATGCCACTCCTGCTCCCAATCCTGTTCCTGCTCCTGCTCCTGCCTGCTGCTCCCACTCCTGCTCCCACTCCCATTGCTGCTGCTGGTGACAAAGATGAACAGATGGCAGAACTGGTTGAGGAGGGGGGATTTGTCGAGGGTAACACTGAGCCTGAGCATAGTGAGGAGGAACTGGCTGTGCCTGAAGAGGTGGCAGGGGAAGCATCCTTGGCTGGTGCCCCCCCCCCCCATCCAAATTATTCCCACCACACCACAGGATTCTCAAGAAATGGTACAGCCCACAACATCAATGGCCCCACCACTTCCTCTCCTCTTCCCCCCAATGTTGCTTGCTGAGCCCGAGGCTGCCGCCCTGCCATTGGCACTTACCAGCATTGGCAGTCAATGTAATCACTCACCCTGGCCCTCCCCTCCCCCTGCACAGCTGCACCGATCCCCACATATGCTGACCTCTGGTCCATCTGGACTATGTTCCAGAAGTACCACCCCTCAGCTGAACCCAAGGAAGAGAGCAGGAAAATCAGAGGACAGAGGGGAGATGAAGTGAGGCAGAAAAGAATAGATGTGATTCAGCATGTACATAAAAGTTGGACTACCTTTTTTTTCACATACATAGTGTTTTGTTTGTAAATCTACATGGCAAATTTCACTTTTTTAATTCTCTGTCTCCTTCCAACAGCCTGGGTTTAAATGGCTTCCTGCTGTGCAAGGTCATCAGCTGTTCCTTCAGATAGGTCATGCTTGTGCCAAGGATGGATTTGCTGCTGATCCTGATGTTGCCACTGCTGATCATACTGTTGCCATTGCTGATGTTGCTGTTGCTGATCATACTGTTGTCATTGGTGATATTTGTGTTGCCATTGCCAATCCTACTGGTGTGACTGCCGATATTGGTCTGGCCATTGCCAATTGTGCCCTTGCAATAGGATGCTCCATCCAATTCCACCCTAAAAGTGGTCAAGGCTTAGGGTGTTTTGAGCTCTCTTGAGGTATATCCAACAGAAACAGATCAATTGGGCATGGGGGATCATTTACAATGGCATTTCCAGCTGATCCAGGCGTGATGTATCTCATGTAAATGTGTCAAGGAATGAGATATTCTGGTTAACCATCACTAGGACCATTAATTGGCTGTGGTTGAGTGACACCAACCATGCAGAGGCTGTCCATTGTCATTTGATCCACTTGGACATATTGTGATTCAGTTGTATCAGAATTTGGGGTCTGTCCTTCTGTTGATATTTGGCAAGCTTCCTTGCACTTGGGTTTGCCTTTGACAACTTTTCTGCCTCTTGATGCAGCAGGAAGTTTGGCAGCAGCAATGGCCTCCAGTTTGGTGCTGGGTTGAGGATGAGCATCAGCATCATCATTTCTTCAGCCCCTGCAGTTTGCAGAAAGTGGTTCAGCATCGGCAATGGCCCCCAGCTCAGTGCCACTATGAGGGTCAGGATTGTCATTTCTTTGGCCCCTGCATTTGGAAATGCATTGGGAGGGGTTATTCAAATCATTTGGATAGTGTGCAGGAGCCACACTCCTGTCCATGGCTTTGATCACTTTGAACCAGAATGCTCTTTCAGGGCCCTGCACTATTTGACGCTGCAGAACATGGTCAAAGAAGTCTTCTATGACACTCTTGTGCATGTTCTGTGGGTCTCTGATTTTGAACCTAGCTGGGAGATATTCCAGACTGACAAATGATGATGTCCAATCTGCAATTGCTTTGAATGGGATATGGCAACTATGACCATTGTTTGCTAGTTCTGCAGGAGATAAGTAAGGGTTTGTGGAATAGGAAGTCAACATACTGTAATGCTGGCCAACATACAACATAAACCATTCTTCCAGCTCTTTTTTCTTGAATTGTGATCCCTTCCATGATGTGGAAGGATTGGGAAGCCATCATTAGTCATTGTTAATTGGGTTAGTGTTGCATTATGTTGTGTTGCCAACCTTGAAGCAAGGTGTGATGGGCATAAAAACTTGTATAACTCATAAAGTTTCACTTCAGTTCAGTGACTTGATTATGATATGTGTCTGGAAATGATCATGCAGGGGCGGCTATCAGAGAGGCAACATTTTCATGACTCAAGTTGGCATTGGCATTGGCATTGCATTGGCAGTAAATGATTCAGGGACTCACACATCAACAACCATCAAACCATTAGGTGCAGTATAGGCTGTAAATGTCACAGACAACACCCCCATTTCCAGCCACTGTTGTCATGCATTCTCCACCACATGTTTAAGGAGGTATTTGTCTGCTAGACTATGAAATGTTTGTTATGTCCAGCAATGGCAATGGCAATGGCATCGGCTTCAACTTACACTTGCTTCATCTGCTCGGGATATCCTCCCTGCATCATTTTCTCCTGTTCAACTTCAAAGATGGCTTTCTCCTCAGCATTCATGGTGTCGAAAACATGCTTGATAGCTGGCAGTCATGCTTGGAACCATCCTGGTGTACTTGTGGTGGCATCCTCAACACCTAACTGGTTTGTGATCTGTTGGAAAACTCAGTCCTGGTACAAGCTCCAAATGACTTCTGACCACTTTACTTTGACATGGTATGATTTCCATGAGAGGCCTTTGGTCATTCACCAGTTGTTGGAAAGCCAGGTTGTTAGTTCCTGGCTATGTGATCAACAATACAACCTTCACATGCTTGTGAGTTTACCTTGGCACAAATGTGACTCTCCTCCTCATCCATAGGGTCACTGTCAATTGATGCCCAGTAGTTGAATATTGCTGGGAGGATGTCACACTTGAGTATTTGCAATCGGCCAGCTTTTGATTTCTGCAATCGGAATGCAACTGTATAAGGCTCAATGATCTTCTGCTCTTCAACTGTATATCTGCTTCCCTTCTGGTACTGTCTCAACCACGGGTTCTCTGATGGCTCAGGTGGCATTGGGGGGGACTGATGTGAAGGAAAGAATCATTCTTGTCATTGACATAAAACATATCATCGACATGAGGATCACACGAGGTCGATAGTACAATACCCCCATCAATAATTGGGTGTCATTGTGACTCACCCCAAATCATCATGAGCCTAACAAGAGTTCCTTACAGGCAAAAGAGAAGATCAAAGAAGAATGTCCCCCTGCATGAGGACAATGATGATGCAGTCGATACTGTTACACATGTAGAAGTTGAGGTCAACACAAAACATGGACCAAAAACAAAGTGCATAAAAGTCCCCCTGACTGCAGTGGAAGAACCAGGTCAATCAAATTCTGTTATACAGGATAATCCCAATGTTGTTGGGACATGCAAGAACCTCAGGTGGCCACTGAGCTGACTCAGCCACACATCAGCATGGTTAGTTTCTGACACTGATTGCTTATGGAACAAGGCTCATATACAAATAATAGAGACAGTGAGACTATGTACTGGAGTTTGTGGGATGAGTAGATGAATTGCTGCAAGCATCCCTCGCTTGGCAGGCATGGTTGGTTGACAAACAAGTTTGCAACCACTGTCCATTCAATAAACAGGCAATTTGGTGATGCATTGATTGTTCACTGGGAAGCATGCTTTGCCACACATGCAGGCATGTAACCCACAGGTAAAATCCCTTCCATCGCATTGAATGCTGGACTGGCACACACTTCTGCTGGGCTGAGCTATGGGAGGTTGGCACATACATTTTAGTCTAGCACCAGATGGATCAGCTGATTTGCAATGCTCTGAACTTCCAATTGAAGCATTGGGAGACATTTGAAGATGTGGAGGATAAAGCAGAGCAAGAGTCAGCCAATTGGCAGGCAAATGATTAGCAATGGCACTGGCACCGGCAGCAGCACTGGCCTTCTTCACCTGACTCAACCTCAGACACATATCCTGAGTCTCAGGCTGACAACTGGGCCAAAGATGAAACTGGGGCTGACTCAGCATTTTTTACTCACCTTGATGCCCTTTGGCATCAAGGGAAGGGGAATATTGATGTTGAGAATGGTTTCCAAGACTTCTTTGATGGCAATGACAAATCTGAAGTTGAGCATGCTGATGACAACCTCCATGGGTTTCAACCATAGTTGCCTAATCCTAATCAAACTGCCAATGCCATCCCAGCTGCCAATGCTGTGCCCACTGCCAATGCCATCCCAACTGCCGATGCCTTGAACAACAGTTATATTCATGTGGTCCATACAAATGGAATACATCACTTAGTGATGGTTACCTGCCAGTGTCAGGGGGAACACTGAATTCCCTTGGACCTGACTTACTACCCACAAGCTTCACCAACATATGGACTCTGTTCACCGTGCAGGTCCTAGACCATTTTTGGCTCTGTAATCTGTAATTAAAGGCATTGGCCTATCAGTTTTACCAGCTGATTTGGAGTGTAACATTGCCAATGAGGCCTGCTGAAGTGGTCAATCTCTACCATGAGCTTTGGCGGATGTCCCACTTATGGCATTGGATGAAAAGATTGAAATGGGCAGAGTATGGACACAATCAAAGAGATCCTTTGAATCCTGAACCAGGATCACTTGCCAATTTCTGTCCAGCCTGTCCTCAAGTAGGCATTAATATACTGGAAAATTGGAAGGACAATGCAAACTGGTGGGTGTCAAAAATACCTCGGTGCAGTGGTATCTAAAATGATACTATGGATTTCATATTTGTTTTTAAATGCATATTTGTGGCTGATGGCAATTTCAAAGCTGATCATGTTTGGCAGAAAAACTCCGATACTGATATATGGCTATGGGATGGAGGTGGGATGGCCCCAAATTGGGCTGAATATGAGCTGTTTCTCCAAGCTGCCATAGAATGATTAACAGTAGGTGCCTTCCCTTGGTGGTGGCCAATGCTGTTCCCAATGCTGCCCCCAAAGCTTGTCTGATTTGTATTTGGGTTTCCAGAAGGCTCCTTGCAAAAATAAACTCCTAGCTGTTGTGAATGCTTTTCTGGCATCAAAGGCATGTGCTGGAGTAGCAGCAATTGCGTGTGCACAGCATGGAGCTTATGTGCCCAATGCATTGGTAGACCTGTTTTATGGAGAACAGCAAAAGAATGTCAACTTTGCTTTCCTTCAAGCACTGAAGACCACCAGAGTTGACCCTCACCAGGGAGTCATGCTCATTTACAACATTGTCTGCCAGTACATTATCCACCTTCAGGAATGTATTGGTGCCCATCTTCCAGCTGGCTTGACCATTGACCAGGCCATTGGGCTTTTGCATGTTCATGGCCACAAGGATGAATGCTTTATTCACTATGTATAAGGGCAACCTAAGCCTCTAGCAAAGGGAAATCTGAAGTTAAAATTATACTACATAATACAGGCATTGGGGGCGCACCTAGCAAAGGGAAATCCGAAGAGAAAACTCTAAGGATCCCCTTGCTGATGCCCAGTATATGTGAAGACGACAAAAATCAAATATAACCTAAAAATAGAAAAAGGCGGAGATAGGCGGATCAAGGCCGCCGAATGACATCATACCAAGGGGTATGTGTCAGAAGGGGTACTCCGCCTCTAAATATAAAAGTGTCAACATATACAAACATGATAGCAAGGGAAAATTAGTAATAAAATCCGGAAAAATCATAGAAAATGAAGAATAGAAGGAAATGAGGTGGGGAAAAATATGGGACGAACATAAAAAATAGGAAAAACACACAGGGCACCCCCTTAGTCCCCTTACATCACCCCCTCTCTAAGATGCATCGCCCCGATGCATTCGAAATCGTATACGACCAAAGTCCGTGACTTGAATGCGACGCGGTGCAGCAGTGTGCCGTCGGTGGAATTCCTTGATTAACCGAGGGGCATTTACATCAGACTCTTCGACCCATGAGTTCTCCTCATACCCATAACCCTTCCAATGTACCAAATACTGGAGTTTTCCTCGACGCAAACGGCTGTCCAAGATTGACTCGACTTCATATTGGGGTTCTCCCTCGATCACTGTAGGTGGTGGTGGTGGGTGTGAATGGCGTCCCGGGAACGGATCTGGGGGAGCTGGAAGCAATTTGACGACATGGAAGATGGGATGGAGTCTGGACATGGAGGCTGGGAGGCGTAGACGATAGGCATGTGTTCCAACGCACTTGACAATGGGGAAAGGTCCCAAGAAGCGATGAGCGAGTTTCTTGGATGGACGTGTAGTGGAGATGTCACTGGAGTCAAGATAAACTCGATCACCAACCTTGTACTGAGGGGTTGGGGAGTGGCGCTGGTTGTAAAATCGCGCCATGTCGTCCTTCGCCTTTGCTAAGGCTGCCCTTGCCTCCTCCAAGCTATCCCTCATGCGTTCTGTGAACTCATTCACTGTCTCGATGTGTGAGGGAGTTTGGCGAGGTTCAAATCCCATGCGTGGATGTCGTCCAGTGTCTAAGAGGAAAGGGGTCTGTTGAGTGGAAGCATGGACATGGTTGTTGTACCCAAACTCGGCCAAAGGAAGGAGATCATCCCAATCGTCCTGGCGTTCATTGACAAAGAGGCGGATGTACTGCTCCAGTTCCTGGTTGACTCGCTCCGTCTGGCCATCAGTTTGTGGGTGATAAGCAGTTGAAGCGAGGAGTTTGATCCCCAGGAGTCGGTACAGCTCACGAGTGAACTCTGCCATGAACTGAGGGCCACGATCCGAGAGGAAGGCACCAGGAAGTCCATGTAACTTCCACACGTGGTGGAGGTAGAGTCGAGCGGCACCTAGGGCACTGACAGTGGTGTGAGTGGGAATGAAGTGAGCGCGTTTTCCCACTGAGTCAACTGTGCACATCACCGCATCAAACCCGTTTGACTCTGGCAATTCCACCACAAAGTCGACGCTGACGACATCCCAACGACTCTCTGGAACAGGAAGAGGGTGTAGCTCACCAATAGGCTTGCGACGAGGGACCTTGGTGCGTAAGCAAAGGTCACAAGTGCGACAATACTGACCAATGAGCCGTGACATTTGTGGCCACCAATAGTTCCGTGAGGTGAGCTCCAAGGTCTTCCAGCGTCCGGGGTGGCCAGCAATCTGTGAGTCATGGTGTTGGGATATGATGCGCCGGCGAAGGTCTGGGTCATTGGGAACATAGATGCGATCCCTGAAATACAACAAGTCCTCCTTTTCAGCCCACTCTGCCGCACGTAAGGAAAGGGTCGATCCCTTCCTCAGTTCCTTAACAGCTCGGGTGACAACATCCTCATGTAAACCGCTATGGTTTGCGCGACGAATGTCACGTAGAATGTCCCGCTCCTTGCCCTGGGGTACAATGCCTTCCAGTGCCTGAATGGTGAACAGGTCTGGCTGCAACAGCACAATGTTTTGGTTGTCGCCGCTGCCATCCCCATGGTCTGCACGTCGGGATAGGGCATCGGTCTTCCCCATGCTGCGACCCGGACGGTGGTGCAAGGAGAAGTCGAATCTAGATAGATACAGGGACCAACGAGCTTGACGACGGTTCAATTTCTTGGCCGTCATGAAGTACTCGAGGTTCTTGTGATCCGTCCAAATTTCCACCTTGTGTTGGGCACCCTCGAGGAAGTGTCGCCACTCCTCAAGCGCACGCATTATCGCCAACATCTCCTTGTCATGGATCTCGTAGTTTCTCTCTACAGCACTAAGGCTTTTGGAGTAGAACGCAACAGGATGCCACTTCTGGTCCTCCAGAGACTGCTGAGACAACACAGTGCCCGTCGCAAAGTCAGAACTGTCGGCTTCTACACGAAAAGGACGCGAATTGTCAGCAAAGGTAAGGATCGGAGCGGAAGTGACCATCTCCTTAAGCTTTTCGAACGCCTCCTGTTGTGCATTATCCCACCTCCATGCCTCCTTTCCTGTCAAGTCGAACAGCGGTCGTGCATGATGTGAGAAATCCTTGATAAAACGCCGATAAAAATTGATGAAGCCCAGGAAAGACTGCACCTCCTTCTTGTTCGTGGGCATAGGCCAAGCTGTGACCCCATTTACCTTGATAGGATCCATCTCCACTTGACCCTCCGAGATAATCAGGCCAAGGTACTCGATCTTGGTCCTTTCGAACTCGCATTTGTCCTGATGAAGGTAGAGTTTGTACCGTCGAAGTCGCTCTAGGACGAGGCGCGTGATGCGACGGTGCTCTTCAACCGTGCGAGTGAAGATGAGGATGTCGTCGAGATAGATGCAGACAACGCCTTCGAGGATGAGGTCATGGAAGATGTCATTCATCATGGTCTGAAAGGTGGCAGGGCTATTAGTAAGGCCAAAGAACATGACAAGCGGTTCAAAAAGACCATGGTTGGTACGAAAGGCTGCCTTCCACTCATCTCCCTCCTTTATCCTCACATTATTATAGCCCCAACGGACATCGAGCTTGGTGAAGTATCGGGCTCCACGGAGCTGGTTTACGAGTTTGGAGATGAGGGGTAGCGGGTAGCGATTTTTGACCGTGATGTTGTTGAGTCTTCTGTAGTCTTGAACCGGTCGAAGTGAGCCATCCTTCTTCTTGACAAAGAAAAAGGGAGAGGCCATGGGTGACTTCGATGGTCGAATACGTCCAGAGGCCAGGTGCTCGTCGATGAACTGGTCAAGCTGCCGTTGTTCCTCCGGAGAGAGAGGATAGACCTTGCAGGATGAAGGGGTTGCGCCAGGGGTGAGTTCAATCGCGTGATCCCATGGCTTACGCGCAGGAAGAGAGTCGAATGACTCCTTGGAGAACACGTCTTCAAACTCATGGAGATGAGGGAGTAAGGAGTTAGTAGAGGATTTAGCAGCGCTGTTTTTGTGGAAGGCCTCGGCGAGGCGTTGGGATATGTTCGATGTGGCACACACCTCATGCGATGAGCGAATCGCAGTGTAGAAGATCCGATCACCCTCCTCCACTTCCTCTGGGTCCTCATCATCATCATCCGAGTCCAGCATTAGATCAGGAACCCCTTCCAATTCTACTTCAGGTATAGGCAGGGGTCCAGCACGACACTTCTGAGTTCGTCGTATTGCCGCCTTCTGTCCACGACGTTCTTGCCTGGCTTCTGTGAAACACGTCCGACAGCGGGATGGACATCGGCTCATGGTAACCTCCCCGGTGCGCCAGTCGACCTCTGGGTTATGGTCTCGAAGCCATGGATATCCCAAAATCGCCTTTTGCTTTCCTAATTGAGTGACAGCAAAAAGGGCACGCTCACTATGATCTTTGTAACGGAGAACCAGGTCTGCAACCTCTCGGATGGCACCAGCTTCATTTGGGGATCCATCCACGTTATATACAGGTATCGGACGTGAGAGCAAGCGAGTATTTAGACGATGTTGTTGTACCAGATGGGAATCGATGAAGAGACCAGTCGCACCAGAGTCCAGGAGCGCAGAGACACCGAGTATCTGTCCAGTGTCGGTCGTCTGCAGTTCGATGGCTAGGTTTAAGGAATGTGCAGAGGGAGTGGATGCCACAATATACTTGCGTGGTAGTTTACGCTCCCATGATTTAATTTTGGGACGTGGAGTAGAAGGAGAGATGGGGAGAGCAGGTACGTCTTTAGCCAACTTCGAAGGGTCAGAGAGGGGAGCAGTCACAGAAATGGATTCATTCTCCAGGGATTCAACTGACAAGACTTCAAAGCGGTTATGGACAGGCAGTGAGGGCGTACGAACTCAGCTCGAAAGTCACCCCAAGTGGAGAAAGGTAGAGAACCGAGTTCTTTAGTTTGACGTAGGATACGGTCCACATAGAGATAGGCGCGTTCAGATTTCATGTATGTGAAGGCCCAATAAATTTTTGCAGCCTCATCGATGAATTGATGCGACTGGAGACTAATGTATAACTCACAGGAATTAAGGAATGCACGTCCCTGCGCACGTGCACCATTAAATTCGGCGGGGGGGGACGGGCACGTTCCTTAGTGGACACGTTTGGCAAAACATTGTTGTTGGGTGCGCTTGGAGTCGTGAAGGGGGAACTATTAGTCGTAGGGTTAGCCTGGAGGGTCCTAACGAAGTTTTCAATCGTAGATTTAAGCAAGTCGATTTGCGCGTGCATTCCGGAAACGTCGCTTTCAAGCGCGTCGAAGCGTTCTGATGCGTCCATGTCGCTAGGGAGCGCGTTTGGCGAAAATGGCGGCGCAATAAAGGCGAGAGTATCTGGAACGGTGTGTAGGGACTCTGTGGAGCTTTGGGAAGCGTCGTCCAGTCCGTACCTGCCTATTTTGGGCAGCGCGTTCGCGATTTTCGGGCCTTAGGGGAGAGTTTTCTACTATAAGGGCAACCTAAGCCTCTAGCAAAGAGAAATCCGAAGTTAAAATTATACTACATAATACAGGCATTGGGGGCGCACCTAGCAAAGGGAAATCCGAAGAGAAAACTCTAAGGATCCCCTTGCTGATGCCCAGTATATGTGAAGACGACAAAAATCAAATATAACCTAAAAATAGAAAAAGGCGGAGATAGGCGGATCAAGGCCGCCGAATGACATCATACCAAGGGGTATGTGTCGGAAGGGGTACTCCGCCTCTAAATATAAAAGTGTCAACATATACAAACATGATAGCAAGGGAAAATTAGTAATAAAATCCGGAAAAATCATAGAAAATGAAGAATAGAAGGAAATGAGGTGGGGAAAAATATGGGACGAACATAAAAAATAGGAAAAACACACAGGGCACCCCCTTAGTCCCCTTACACTATGCTCCGTCTTTCATTCCAGGGTCCAGCATTGTAGCAGGAGAAATACTTGAGTCTCTGTGGGCATCACTGAATTCCATTTCCCCGATGGTCAGAACAGTGACCTTGCCACATTGGGCAGAAATGCTTGATGATCATGCTACAAATTCAAATCACAAGAAAATGCTTGGCATGACAGTCACACTCTGCTCAAAATCTTGGGAAGCCCTTGAGAACTCTACACAACTCAGCCAATACCATGGTGAACTAATGGCAGCATTCAGCCAACTGGCAATCAAATGATGGGAGGATGAAGTGAGGGCAGCAGAATCCCAGAGGCTCACAGATATCAGGGTAATGGATATGTATGCCACTCACATATCAGAAATGGCAGAGACAGCAGGGACAGGATTGGCAGCAGGGACAGGAATGGCAGCGGGAATGGGATCGGCCTTAACTTCGGCATTGGCACTGGTTCAATCCATGGTCAAGGAGTGGATTGATTTTGCTATTCTTTTTGAACAAATGCAGTGAGTTGTACTACCTACCACCAATCACAACCCATCATTGATTGTCACCAGGATTGAATTATGAGACAAAGTCTGTCAACTTGGTAAATCACCTCACATTTCTGACATGCAAGCTGTTGAACGGGAGAGAGAAGCTCTCACATCTCATATGGTAACCTTAATGCAGTTACAAAATGCTGCCAACATTGCCCATCAAGACATTGCTCCCTCATGGATCACCCATGATAATGAAGGGGAATTTGATACCCCCAGTGACCTGGATGATGACAGTGCTGTGGCATTGGGCCTGTCAGATCTCCCAGCCCACACACATGCTATTCCAGTTGAGGGGCAACAAGTATACCTCTTCTCTAATGGCAATCTTGCAGATGTAGAGATTAACCTCTGCAAGATCCAGGCAAACTGACTGCTGCACCAGCTGTGGGAGCTCATTGCTGACAAATCATTTCAATATTCACACATCATTTGAGTGGCACCGCAAAAGGGAGTTTGCACCCAGTCATGAGCTGTTGTCCACAAGTTGGTTAACAAAATTAGCTTGCATGCCCAAATGTATAACCATTGCCATAGCCGAATGCTGGCACTGGATTGTGATGATGACACATTGAGTATGTTTCAGCAGTTATCCAAGGATGACCTCAATCCCAGCACAGCTATTTTGAATCTGAATGTACCTGATTCCACCTCTGTTTGTCTGTCCTGGATTTGGCATAATTCCCACATTCATGCTGGTCTCATGGCCAATGCCAATGCCAATGCTGATACCAGCGAATTCTGGGAATGTAAATATATTTTGTACCCATCCATATTCATTGTACTAACAATTTTCATGGTCAGGTGAGTACATTGGCTTCATTCACAGGCTCAGAGAAATCGATGGAGGGAGGAATTTCTACTGGTCACATATGAAATGCAGTGGACTGTGCAGTATTTCATCTATCACAGCCAACGGTGGCAGTCAGCCTCACAGTCCAAAAATACCCTTCCTGGTCCACTAGCCTATGCTAATCACCAGCATGCTTCATGGTATGAATTAACATTGAGGGCTGACAATGCATTTCGATCAACAAATGCTGATTATATCTCCCCTCTGTGACTGAAAAGGGCCACATGTATAATGTAAACATGATGTAAACACAATTATCTTGATCACCAACCATGACCATGTTGAACAAAAGTCTCTCAATCTTCAACCCTTCTTCTTTGCAATCATGCCCAAAAGGGCAACTGCAAATGTGGACACAAGAGATCATTTGGAGTCCCAATTCCATCAAGCTTTGTTGGAGTTAGACCAGGCAAACTTTGTAAAACAACATTGGATGCAAAAAATTCTCTATGCCAAGCTTGCATGTTGAGATCCTTCCTAAAGGAAGTAAGGATACATCACTGATAAGTATGACAGATGTATGTCATGTCTTGGATTGGCATTGGCACCTCCATCATCCTTATGATGGATGTGCTGATCCTTCTTCAGTCCTTGGCCGACAGTCTCGCCAATGTGAATTTGGACCACCTACCCCTTGGATTCCATCCATCTCTCTTGGCCTCATTGGATGATGGTGTTGCCAGCAATGGTCCTAGCCATCTGGTGGATTCATATGTATGTGATTGGATGGTACATTACTGACTTTGTTCCTAGCTTGGACACAAGGGGTGAACTGTAGGAAACTAAAGTGCTGAGATTGGCACTCTGCAGTTCACAAGGCTTTTAACCAGTACTTTACAGTCCCCCTCCTGTCATAGTGGACTCTGATTGGACTGACTGGAGTCCAAGCAGAGTCCAAGTGGAGTCCAATTGAACTACATTAAGTCATGTAGAGTTCAATCCCCCACTGGAGTCCAACTGGAATCCAAGTGCAGTCCAAGTGCAGTCCAAGTGCAGTCCAAGTGGAATGCATTTCAACCAAATGATAAGTCAATTAGATATGAGCTCAAAGGACTTCAGACTTGGTGAATTTCATAAAGTACCCACACAATAAATTTGTGTACTGCAGGAATTGAATTCAAGATCTCACTGTAAGGAATCACATGACAAACCAAACAAGTGTGCTCAACCACTTGAGCCACAGGAGACTTATTAGAGATCAATATAAGGTTTATTTATGACTCAACTTTTGATATTCTTTGAGGAGGCATTTTTCAAACAATTAATATCAAAATTTTTTAATTAACCACATCCCTCATGTAGGACATGAGGGAGTGGGTATAATATAATAATAAGCAAAAAAAACCCCTCTCGCATCTTGTGAGAGGGGGATTACTACTATGTACATAAAAAACTAAACCCCTCACATTTGGTATGAGGGGGGGGGGGGGCAGAGATAAATTAAAAATAATAAAGACCCCTCCCCACACAAAATGCAGGGGAGGGGTTGGGGGATGCGGTCTGGGGTGGGTGTTGTCCACCCCTCCTCGCATGTGTCTGTCACCATAGCAAGCCACACCCATCATCCACCCTATGAGCCTCTGCTCATAGGTGTGGGGATGGGTGCCATGGTTGTCGTAGCCCTGGTCTACCCGCCATCCACCCAATGAGCAGGTGCTCATCAGCATGGGGTGGGTGTGTTGTCAGTTTTGTGGGTCTCCTAGTTCAGGGGGAGGGGTCAGTCATGTGGCATGCAAGGGAGGGGGTAGGTGGGTATCCTGCTCTGCAGGTCTCCTGGTACCCCTCTGCCATCTCCTACCTTTTATCGACACCCTCACATCCCATTTGGATGGGGAGGAGGGGGCATGGGTGTTGTTGGGTCTGGGTTGATCCCTGCTGTTCCATGTTGGCATTGTTCCATGTTGGTGTTGGTGTTTCCCTGTCATTGTTCACCATTGTCACCTCCATTGCACCCATGATCCACCCCCTGAGCAGTTGCTCAAGAGGCTGGAGGCAGGTGGTGTGTCATTGGCCCTGGTGCTTTGCGTTCTGGGGGTCCTGGTGACACTCACAATCCACCCTACAAGCAGGGGCTTGCAGGCATGGGGTGGGTGTGGGATTGTCTCGTGTCCGGCCATCATTACCAGTAGAGTAGAACCAACAAAACAAAAGAAATGAGTTAGTTAGTTTATAAAAACAAAAAGCAAATGAAAAAAACTTATGTAGGGCCCAAACGATGTGATCTGCATTGTTTGGGTCCACATTCCATCCAGTCAGCTTGTTTGTGGGTGGTGGCATCATTACCAGTAGATTATAACCTAGAAAGCTAAAGAAACTGGTTAGTTAGTTTATAAAAACAAAAAGCAAACAAAAAAAAAACTTACCTGGGGCCCATCCATTCAGCTTGTTTGCAGGTGGTGGTGATGGTGGATTGGGTGTGGGAGTGGTGGCAGTGGGTGTCCACACAGTGGTGGTGGTGGGAGAGAGGGAGGTGGCATCAACAGTGGTGGTGGTGGTGATGAGTGATGAGCTGGCACATTTGATGACATGGCAATATGCTTTGTCATACACAGCCACCCCATGGTACCTAATGCAAGTAGTTGATACCTTACACAAGGTACTGTGGTGTAACAGTTATATTGTGCATTATGACTACATAAGCAACCTACAGGGATCTGGGTTCAATTTCTTTTCTTACACACTTTTTCAGCAGAATCCGACTGGACTCCCAGTGGACTCCAACCATACTCCACTCAGACTCCACTTGGACCCCACTTGGACTCCACTTAGACTCCACTGGACTCCACTGGACCAGTCCGAGTGGAATCCGGTCGGACTGGACTGGGACTGGACTGGCAACTTTGCAGGCAGTTGGCTGGTGACAAGTCCCAGTGGACTCCAGTCAGTCTGGTCAGACTCCAGTTGGAGTCCACTAGGAAAGGTGGGGGAGTGTAAAAACCTCCTTTTAACCCTAATATTGGGGGGCTATGATCCGCTCAGCCTTTGTCAGGACCTGGTCAAGTTAGGGAGAGTGCTAGTAGTTCCAGGGTAGAAATCTGGAGGGCAGGAGGTGGATGCCCCCACTTCATTCCCACACCACATGCACATAGGAATGGTTCAGTGCGCAACATCATTAGTCACAGAGCTTGACAAGTGCATTTATTTCTCGTCTATGTTTTTTTTTTCAATGTGTGCTGATATTCTCGGCGATGTAGGGATCTCCTGGACACTCTCTGCACTTGTGAGTTCCAGTTGACTTTCAGTATACACGAGACCACATTCAGGCTGTTAGCATGGAGCAAAGCTGGAGGCTACTACCTTGGTATGCCTCTCTCCTCTTCCCTTCTAATTGTTACTTGATATACTGTACAGATACAGGAGTGAGCCTGCTCATCACAGATGGGAAGATGAAGCTGAAAAGTGGGCCAATGATTGAACAATTAATGGAACATACCATCGTGTTTGATGGTGGCACTGAGCTCAAAGCAGATGTCATCATTTTTGCTACTGGGTATGCACCATCCCTCACTCCAATCATCCTTTCAATCTAACCATCACACAACAAGCAACAGGCTAGGCGATGCCCATGCCCACATCCAATGTGTCTGTGGAGATGCACTTGTGAAAATGTGTAAACCCATCTGGGGTCTGATTAACAAAGATGAACTTGATGGCATCTGGCATGATTTGGGCATTAAAAGGGTTGTGGTACATGATGGGTACATGATCCATCAGACATCCATGGCATACCTGCTTCCACAGTCATTCTTGACCATGCAACAGGTGCAGTAAATGCTATTGTAAATGTTTGAAACCTCATGCCACATTGAACAGGAATTATAATATTCTTCTTATTGGCTGTTAGGGTGACACCCACTATCTGCTAGCTAAGACCGTGCGGGTTCTCTCTACAAGAAGGGGGCGGGATCCGCACTCATGATGGGTAAATTGATGGTTTTGATGTGAGGGGTTATTAATAGGTGAGTTTGTTGAGATAGGCCTTTCACACCGAAAATGTAGGTGGAATACCTAAGAGAACACAACTAGGGTCCCCTAGGCATATATTTAGGGTTTATATACTATGTTACACATATTGTACATTGTTGTTACTGATGCACTCGTACATGCACGTACATTTTGATGCGTGCAAAATAAAATTCTCATGCTATCAAAGTGTAGTGTCATTTGGCATCATGTAGTATAATTCGACATAATAAATAAAATGAAATTTTATTAGGTAATGGAGTGGTTTCCTAACATTGGGCCCTTACTGATCATGACTTTCAAAGACTGTAAATGACCCAATCAAAGTAGGCTACAATGGTTGATCAAGACTTTAGTTCACGCTTCAAGTGCAGTGTGATATAAGACAGTTATGTAGTACAAACTAGTACCCTTGCAATTGTGGTATTCTGTGAAGTCAAGTGATGCTTGAAGAAATTTTATCAGTCGCACTGTCATGCAATAAGCAATATACACAGATGATATGTTCTACAAAAGCTGCATATTGGTGGCCATGGGTGCTGTATACATGATGCATGATGTGCCTGTGTCATGCTCAGATGAAAGGTTTCTCACAACTGTTTTCTGACACAGACTGTGCATTCCATCAAAACATGTACACCTCATTCTCACCAATGCATGTCTATGGTCTGACCGGATATACCTCCTCCATGGACTGTCCTGTGCACTGGATGACTTTCTAGGATTGAGTTGGCCCACATCTAAACTTTGCTGCTCTGACATTTGTAATGTCGCCTGACACACCTCTAGGTATCCCCACATCATCTGTGTTGGAGGCCCTCGGTGTCATGCCATCCTCTACTCTCGAATGCACATCTGATGTATCTCTGCCTTCTACAAATCAGCCAAGTACACCACTGGAAGGTGAAGAGCAAGCACTTGAGTCTCATGAGGTTATCAAACTTCAGACTTTCAGTGAAAGAAAGGCATGGATTGAGGAGAAGATTAAGGTCAATTGAACCTTTATCTATGTCATGCAAGTCATTTATCGATGCTATCCATCATTCTGTGGAAGAAGTTCCTGGTTTGCCTACACAGAGTGAGTTGCAGCAGTAGATTGCTGAACATGATGCAATCGAGAAGGAAATGAAGATTTTTGACACAGGAGAGCTTACAAAGCTCAGACAACTCACCAAGGGTGAGCATTTCTATCCCACAACTTGCATTTGGCTCTAATAATTTGTAGCAGCAGCACAGCAAAATTTATCTCCAAAGGACACTGACATGATCGAACTCACACTTTAATAAATGGGTATTCATCAAGAAGCATGACAAACGAGGAAAAGTAATAAGGTACAGAGCAAGACTCATGGCCAAAGGGTGCATGCAATGTCCTAGGTATGATTATATGGAAACATTTTTGCCTGTGGATTAAAGCAAGCTGGACACGAATGGAACAATGAACTTGATGGGAAACTCAAGAATCATGATTATCAATGCTTGACAATGGATCCATGTGCATATATTCGACGAGACGGTGGTGACTATGGTATTCTAACCATCTGGATTGACGACTCGCTTCTATTTGCATCATTGGATCAAGTGATGGATCACATGAAGAATGCACTAAGCTCAGAATGGGAAATTACCAATCTAGGGAAACCACACAAGATTGTTGGCATTGAAGTAACATGTACCAACAATTCAATTTCCATTTCTCAACAAAAATATATTGAAAACCTTCTTTGCAAAAAAGAGATGCTGGATGTGAACCCTGTCGCCATGCCTATGGACCCAAATATTAAATTTGCACCAAATCTGGACAACAATGAATTAAACCATAGCAATTCATATGCTAGATTGCTGGGGTGTTTACAATTCATCTCAAATTCCACAAGACCGGATATCAGCTTTGCAGTCAACAAACTAGGTGCTTACACTGCTAACCTGGGTGTTCAACACCATGGTGCAATAAAGCAGATACTCAGGTACCTAGCAGGTATGAAAACTCTGGGGATAACTTATAGAAAAATCCCGATGAAACTGATACCAATAACCTCTTCCATGGTTATGCTGATGCTGCTTTCGCAAACACCGACAACCATAAATCTACTACTGGCTACATCTTCCTAGGATCAGGGGGAGCGATCACATGGAAATCAACTGTGATTGCACTTTCCTCAATGGAAGCAGAATACATAGCTCTCTCAGAGGCTGGATGTGAAGCAACATGGCTCAGAAATCTGTATGGTGAACTTGGATTTCCTCGAAATTATGCAACTATAATTAAAGGTGACAATGATGGTTCAGTCATATCAACCCACAACCCGCAATTCCATCAGCAATCAAAGCACATTGCTTTACATCATCATTGGATCTGAGATCTCATAACCGATAAAATACTTGCTATTTTCCAAACTGTCATGACCCAGAACAAACAGCAGACACATTAACAAAGGCACTACCGAGGCCCAAATTTATGCAACATAGGGTGGAGATGGGAATACAGTTGATCAACTAACTCAGTAGCTTTCCTCGCATGTGAGTTGGTTTTTACCTACAGGGTTTTCCACCACAGAGGTTTTAATGCACCTGAATGACAATCCAGTTAACCATTCCTAATAACTCAAAGCATGCTTGGCTTGAAGGGGAGTGTTGGAATAGGCAATCCGAGCCCATGGTCTGAGGCTGGATGCCAGATATTATTAATAGAGTGGCTGTTTTGATGTGTGTTTTATTTATAGAACAGTTACATACAGCCGTAGTATAGGAGAAAGAATAATAAGTTTTTTGTCTCATTTCCCCCACTTGTCTCTAAGAGAATTATCTCTTCTCTATTTGTTTCCCAGCCTGATTTCCAAAAACCAATGCTCATACTAGCCATGGCCCTGGATCCACCTGGCTCCAACATCCTGCTGCGAAGGCTTCCAAATATTTTTTGTGGTACTCCAGAAATGATTTTTTGAAATATGCAGACAATAGATCTGCAATCTCCCATGTGACTTGAAAGTACCAATTGACAGCCATAGCAGCTGAGCTACCTCAAACCCAGTCCTTGGAGATGACAAGAGGGCCATTCTAGTGTTAGCAAAAGTCAAAGAAACAAGTTTAAATATTGATAGGTTCCACAAAGAAATACAGCTGACCTTCTGGCCGTGCACAGGTGTGAACTAGATGTGTGATGCTGACCCATTCTCTTCCCATTTCATTTTCATGATGTTGTACACCTGGCCTCCTGGTATTAGGCTCATCCAGATTTAGTTTGTTGTTTAACTGTGCAGCCTGAAAAGTGCTTGGGAGATCTACGACATCTGCTGTGGGATCATGCCAAATATCCTGCTGGTGTACTATGGGATGGACCTGGGAGTGAAGAAATTGAAGAGCCTCATGTGCCCATCGAAGCAACTTAGGCTATAAGCATTGTCGGTAAGTAGAAACACTGGTTGCAAACCTCTTGCTTACAGGTACACTGTCATAGTGAACCCTGGAGGGATCTGCTACATCCATGTCTGCCATTGTCTGTTTCTCAGACTCAGCACCTTCATAATATGGCCACTCCTCATGTGCCTGTTTGTCCACCCCATTCTAAACTTCACATGAGAATCAATATTACCAGTTAAATGCTCAGGCTTACCCGACAGGAAGTGGTCTCAATTTGATGGGCAAAGGCAGCTACCAATAGATTGCCTCCCTCATTGTACCACATGCCAGACCAGGCATCTGCTGGACTATCCACTGCCATTTCCATCTTATGAGATGCCTCATCAATCAAGGCATTTGTATTTTTTGGTTGTAGCTGTAGCTCAGCCAAGGAAGCTCGAGCTCCTTGCACAATGTACCAGCTACAATTATTGTACCATATGTCAGCTTTGTACTCTGCCATGGTTTGAAATTTCTTTTGTGCCTGATTTTTTGTCTCATCAAGGTGGGAAGGAAGGCTGAGGGTGAGAGGTTGATGTTTGGCTTGGGAATGTTTGCTTCCTGAACTCAGAAGTCTGAGGTAAGTCTGTCAAGATCACAGAAAGAAAGTGCTCACTTTGGGTATAGAACCGTTATTCAGGAACTCGAGTCTGTGGAGCCTAATTCAAACTAAGAATCATCCATCTCTGTCAATTTAGCCTTAGTCTTTTTAAGTTTGTCTTTTGTCAAGGACTTCTTCATGTGTTGCACTGTTCTTGACCGCATGGTGTGGCTGGGTGACTTGGAAGTTGGAATGTCTTCAAGTTCTCAGCATATCCTGACCACTTTGTTTTCACGTGACCTGTTATCTTTATTTGTTATAGTTTAGTTTAGCATACTTTACTCTAATTGTTCTGACTTGTGTTCATCAACTTTGGTTCAACTGGTCACACTGGGGTTATATCATGCTCGTGCCAGATGCTTGCACTCAGAACAAGATTAACTTAAGCCCCTCAAAAGTCCTCTGAAACTCTGGGAGCTTCCTCATAGACTGATGTAGTCCAACAAGCACAAGTGTCTAGAAAGATTTTGAGGTCATCAAGTATTTTGTGGTGATCTGCCCAAGCTGAAATTCTATATTCTTCCCACATCAATCAGATGTCCAACAACTCCAGGTTCTCCAATTGGTCCCATAAAAGATGAAGCAACTTGTCTAGTTCATGGATGGTTGTGCAATTGGGATTGCATCAGGTGGTTTTTCAACAAATTCCCAAGTCCCCTTCTCCTTTAGTAAGTTGAGTTCGGCTTGCATGGCATTTTCCCATTCTGGCCAATCAGGGGAATTCTTGGCATCCTTGAGGCTCATCATCTCATCTCCAGCAATTATTGCATAAACTTCTTCCATTGTAAGAAAGTTGTCTTCTTTTTCTTCTACTGAATAAGGATCTTGAAGGTTTTTATAATTGATATGAATTCCACGAGTCTTCCATGGAGCATTAATATCTATATCCTCCTCCAATAAATTTCTTTTATGCTTTTTGCTGCCAGGATCAAGAGTCGGAGTATCATCCAAGCCTGTTACACCCATAGGCGGTGCGCCCCCCATAGACTCCCCCTCGCATTGACTATTGGGTGTGATGTCGATGCCTTCGGGGATTGGAGTCGATTGTGGAAGTGTTATCTGTTTGAAATCTCTTGAGGTTAGGATGGTGCACATTTCAGCATTGTAATATTTTACGGCCCCAGTGCCATCTTCAAAACTGACATAAACATGCCATTTGGATTTTGCCTGCATTTTTCGATCCACTTTTTGTCCCTGTGATAAAATCCATACAGGTGCACCAAATTCATGTAAATGAGAGACATTTGGTCTTTTGTTATACCAGCCTTCATACAGTGTATATTTCAGCAAATGTTTGGTGAATGATCAATTATGGAGATAAGCAGCATGCAGGACCACATATTTCTGGAGAAATTCGGGAAGGTCATTGGCAATTAACATTGCTCGAGAGAGTTCAACCAATATACAGTTCATCCATTTAGCAATACCATTCTGTGAAGGTGAATATGGTGCAGTGTAGTGAATTTCCATACCGTGTTCCTTGCACCAACTTTCCAACTTCTCTTTTATAGTGTTTGAAGGTCCAGTCCATGGTTATGTAACAGTCTTTTGGAATTTTAAGATGTAATCTGCTTGTTAAAGCCTTACAACTTATCCTGGCATTTCAGGACTTTTTGTACACAATGTCAATATATGATTGAAAAGGTTTTGTCATTATGCCTCAGGGGTTTTTACAGAATTAAACATATTAAACATAAAACAATTTTTCCAGTCTATACATTTTCCAAGGTTTTGAGAAAAATGTATGAACTGGAAAAATTGTTTTGTGTTTAATATGTTTAATTCTGTAAAAACCACTGAGGCATAATGACAAAACATTTTTGGTCCTATATTGACATTGTGTACAAAAAGTCCTGAAATGCCAGGATAAGTTGTAAGGCTTTAACAAGCAGATTACATCTCAAAATTCCAAAAGACTGTTACATAACCATGGAGTGGACCTTCAAACACTACTCATTTACGAATTCCTTTCCATTGTCAATTTGAATACCCCTTGGATTCCTCCCTTGAGTCTTCAAATGTGCCAAATAATTTATTACAGCTTGTGTTGCATCAGATTTCTGCTTGACACATTTGACAGTTGCAAATCTCTTGGCATTGTCCACAAATAACAAGTAGTATTGATTGCTGTTGATCAATCAGATCACATACTTTCCCCATAAGTCAATATGTGTTAATTCACTGGGTTCAGTATTTCTGATTGATGATTTTGGGAATGGTTTGACATGTTGTTTTGCCTCTGTGCAAGCAATGCAATCAGGCTTAGGGGAGTCCTCGTCCACAATAAATCTGTCAACCATTTTTCTGTCAAATAATTTTTGAAGCCCGGTATATCCAACATGTCCAAAGCGTCGATGCCATGTTTCCCATGTAGGCAGTGTATTATTTCCAATGAATGTTTGATGAGATTGGATTTTATTGCATCATGTGGGAGGTCTAATAACCATCTTCATGTGATATAGATGTTTGCATATTTTTGTTCCTTGCGCTACTGGCATACCATCTTTTGTTATGAGTGTAATTTCCCCATTCCCGCCATTGTAGCATCCACCAGCTGCATCCCATCGCCCCAACAAAATTAAATTACTTCGTGTTCCAGGCACATGAAGAATGTTCTGCAAATGCAGAATATAGTCAGTGCCATTGCATGTTGATTTTAATTCAACAGTTCTGCACCCTGATATTAATGCTTCTTTACCACCTACACCTGTTACGGAAATATTCCTCATAGGTGTGTAATCGGTAAATGCTTCTCTTTAATGCATAACATGAGATGTTGTTGCCATGTCTGCTATAGTCTTTGAAGGTCCAGTTGGGTTGCAGTTGTGGACCATATTTGGAGCAACTGCAACTGCAACTGGTTGCAAGACAAGGCAATTGTCAACAACTGCAACTGCAACTGGTCACAACTGGTTGCAACCATTTGCAACCAGACTTCAGTTGTAACTGGTTGTAACTGGTTTAAACTGGTTACAACCAGTTATAACTAGCACTTTCAGGTGCAGAAAATTAATTGTCATGTATCTGTGCCTTGTAATATATAAAAATCAAGTAAAACAACCAAAGCTAAGGTATATTATGAGTAGAATAATTGTTTTGATCATAACTTGCTTAGACGATGGTCAGCAACAGAAAATTCACAAATTCTCACAAATCTTTCTTTGGCTGCCGAGTGATGCCGATTAATAAGTAAGGCATGTGAATCTAATCAACAAGCCACTCGAGCGATTCCACCGATATAGATTATCATGCACACACGCCATTCATCTAACAGCCCCCCTCTGCCTGCTATTAGTATGGATGCTGTGGCTACTCAATGCCACTGGTCCTTGGCTGATGAAGAGAGGATGATCAGATTTCTTTGCTCTAAAAAGGAGGCTGCTGCAGATGGTGCAAACTTCAAGGTTACTGTCTGGAATGCGCTCGTTGTAGAGATGGCATTGCATCATGGAATAGGTGCACCGAAGACTGTCAAAGCCTGCAAGTCTAAATATGGCTGGGTCAGTACAACATCACAAACTCCCCAATCTTTCACTGACTAATGCTTTCTCTAGCTCTGATCTGCCTATAACATTGTGTCGACTCTGAAGGGGCTCTCAGGGTTTAGTGATCGGTGGGATGATGAGAAAGGAATGAACATAGGTGTAGATGAAGTGGATGCATGGAATGCGTACTGCACTGTGAGTAGTAGTAGTATTGATATTGTGATTGCGCTGCTGATTTAGGGTAGAAACATGAAAAAGCAAAGGCCTACACGCAGAAGGGGTTTCCTTTGTACCACCTTATGTCAGGGCTCATGCCTGCACTTGGGAAGGGCACCCATGCCTTCCGTCCATCTAATCAGACACGGGGGTACCATACCCAGTGCAAATCTGTTTCTCTGTCCAAAACTTCAATGAAGCAATGGACTATGCATACCATACTGACTCTCAATTTACTTGGGCATCCCCACCTTCAATGATGATCTGGACATATATACTGTACCCACTGCACTGTGATCACAATCACATTCTTGCCATATATATATATTTTTGCTGTGTTTTTTGTAGATGTTCTGCATGCCCCAGTATTTCTGTTATTCAATTCATTTGTTCTGCAAGTATTGTGCAGTGATCTGCAGCAATACCTGCATTGTCTATAATGTCATTGGCATGTGTTCCAATCCTCTGACTTCAGCACCCCTCCTGGGTCGGAGTGCTGCAACAAGTCTCTATTTGCATTTTTCTGCTCTGTGTACTCCTGAGACTATAGCTTGATTGAGCACTGGAGGTAAGGTGGCTGTTGGTCAATAGGCTCGACTGACTTTGGTTTCAGTTGCATGAACATCTCTCCTTCCTTTGAGACTACCCACCATCTCAATGTTCGTCAGTCAACCACCACTCTCGACGCCACCACTGCCTCCCACCTCCACATCCACACTCCTCCAATGCTTCTTGCAACAACAGCAACAACAACCTCATGCAACTAATGGGCCCAGGTAAGTTTTTTCTTTTCCTCTCGTTTTTTTTCTTTCAACTAACATAATCTTTATTGTATTTTAGGTATTTCCATTGACCTAACACCAAGAAAGGTACCATGGCCCCCACGATGACGATGATGATGACGTTCCACTACCACAGAAACGCTATGGATGAGAGCAACCAGACAAGACCAGGAAACATGGAAATGATGCCACCAGGATGACAAGGACGCTGAAAATGATGGCAAGGGATGATGCTGCAATGGGAGGAGTACCAACGATGGGGTCAGCAGCAGCAGCATCAGGGAACAACTAGGCGAGGGTGATGCTGATGCCGAGGACCCACCACCACCACCATGGCTGCCACCACAACAATGAAGATGACGATGACAAGACCACCTCCACCACCAACACAGCAACCCCAAAGCCCCGAACCAGCTCCAGACAATGCCAGGGAGGACGAGAACTGGGGGAATGACAAGAACTACCCCAGAGCCAACAGGAACAATGGCAGCAACACCAACAATGATGGGAGCAGCAGCAGCAAAGGCCAGGGACAAATATGACAAGACTCACAAGAGGGGTGCCAGCCACAACCAGGAAGACCAGGAATGGGGCCAGAAAAAAAGGGGGGAGGGGTGACAATGACAATGACGACCCCAATGACACAGACAACAGAAGCCACCAGGACAACCAACAACCGGCAGGGTGGCACAAACCTGGGACAATGGCAGGGGACAGGGACAACCAGGACAACAACAAGGATGAGAGGCAACAACAACAGTGAGGAGAGATGCCAACAGTGAGGGGGGATGACAACGACAATGAGGAGGGACCACCATGATGTATGTAGGGGCGGGGGTTTTTTTTTTTGGTTTTAGTTAATATTGTTGTCCTGCCCCCACTCACATTTGCATGAGGTGGGGGTTAGTTTTTTATGTATATAATTGTGTAGTCCTTGCAAAGGAGGTTAATTAGTTAATTTCTTTGACCAAATTATGTTGAGCTGCCTCTCTCAGGGAGTTAAAAACTTATTCATTTGAATGTGTGAACAACCTTCCTTTTTAGGATGTCAGTGTGGGGGAGAGTAAGGGGACTTCAATGCATCCCATACTGCAGCAAATTTACTTGGGCATCCACAACTTCTATGATGAACTGGACAATACATCCTGTACCATTGCAAACTTAGTTGAGTGTCCACAACTTCAATGACAAACTGGACAATGGATATCGTACCTGGTGCAAATTTATTTCTACGTCCGCAACTTCAATGATGAACTGGACAACGCATCCCATACTGCAGCAAATTTACTTGGGCATCCACAACTTCTATGATGAACTGGACAATGCATCCTGTACCATCACAAATTTAGTTGAGCATCCACAACTTCAATGACAAACTGGACAATGGATATCGTACCTGGTGCAAATTTATTTCTCCATCTGCAACTTCAATGACAAACTGGACAATGCATCCCATACTGCAGCAAATTTCCTTGGGCATCCACTATGATGTCTATGACCTCAGGTCTACCTAGCATCTGGCTGTGTACTGTAGAACATAGCAGTAGAATTATCAAGTGGCATATATACTGGACAGAAGTGTAGTACAAGGATAATCTATTATATTTGAGGACTACTGCACACTACTATCTCAATATTTTTAAAATCTACCAGCCCACTCCTGTAGACATTGACCCAACGTCTCCAAAAATATATTGATAGGCACCCCAATAGCTCTGGACCATAGGCTTGTCGTGGGTGTTCTTTCTATTTCATTAACAAAATAGAAAGCTTCTTCATTTTCATCAAAAGAAAACCCAACATCCATCTGTAAAAACATGGACAATGCACTCTTTCCTCCCAGTCTTGAGGATTCCACGAAACATAATTTCTTGTATGTCTCTTGGACAAATCGATAGAATTCCTGCTTTCCTTTTTCACAAATTTCCTGCATCCCAAAATCAGGATTTGCCACTGAGTAATCAAATCTCCACATAGTTTTCCACTCCATCATAGTTCACTAATATATATCTAGTCAGTTTTATCAATCTGCAGTCCACTGATATGCACTCAACTTGATTTCTTTCAGCGACAAAAACCTGGTGGTGTTCATGAACTTCCAACAATGTTTTGATCCATCGTATTGCATATGAGCACAATACAGAATCTTTCCTCCCACCATTACCACCTGCCATTCTCCAAACTCTCTCAGGGTTGGAATGTACTCTTGAGCCAACCACACTGAGTCCACCATTCCACCCTTCAGATCCTTCCATGCTGTTTCACTTCTTTTACCTTTCTTTGGAAGGATAACATGGGTCCCACAGTCACTGTTTGTTCTCTTCAACATGTACCCGACTGGGATTTGGTCTCCTTCTTTCATCACAATCGTTCTTGGCCACCTAGTCCCTATACTTTTAGCAACAATGTCCAGATTCCTTATCAATGCATCCTTCTGGGCGAGTGAGTAAATTTGAACTGTTGAAGGCCATAATCGTGTTGTCGATTCCAGCAGTAGCATTCTCTCCTTGTACCAATCCAGATTATCTGACTTGATTTCATACTTAGGGTTGTCCCTGAATCATCAAATGTCCTCGTTATAATCTTCTAAATGCAAAACCGATACTCACAAGTAGTCTACCAGAAAGTTCATACCTCCAATGAAAATGTCACACCAGTCCAGATACCCTACAAAATCCGCAGATGGACTGTCTGGATAGATCCACTCTTCCAAGAAATGCCTCCAGGGCACAAATTTGGTCTGGATTTTTGGACTCTCATCTTCATTCAAAGCCCTTGACATTGAGATAATCACAAAGTCCCTATAAGACATTGGACTGATTCCAGCTCCTCTTCAGTTATACTTTCTGTGGTCCACGCGATATCAACCTCTGCATCCCGTTTTGACATATATCTGGTAGGATCAGGCACATACAATAGCTTCCATGTAATATTTGGTTCCTTCTGGGTCAGTTTCTCAGTGGTGGGTCGCTCACAGAAGGAGTGCAATATTTCCATCTCATGGGCACCAAGATGAGATGATGGTGTGGATATAGTCGGTGATGAGCAATTCATATCGGTGCTGTCCAGGGCATCTTGTGGTGCAGATGTCTCATCAATAATGGGTGAGGTTATGGCAGAATAGTACACTGAAGAATTGTCTGTAGTGGAAATGGAATCAGCTGTTTGTGTAATTAGTCTGTTTGAGGTTTGTTTATATCGACCAAATGGCTGGGAGGGAAAGAAGGATCTTACTTGACTGAAGCAGGTTCTCCAGATAGGTTCAAGTTGTCCAATGAAACATCTGATATATCCATTGAAGATCCCTGAACAAAGAGGTCACCCACAGAGGATCATTGGGCTGAAAGTCTGTTTGTAATGCATCAGAGTTTACAAAACATCATATAGAGGCGCAAAGGCAATACCCTAATGAATTAGGCTGTCCAGATTCACCTGGAAAAGTCAAACCCTTATGATGGTCAGCTCTATTCAGATACTCTCTATACAGGTTCAAGCCCTGCATAAGCTCACCATCCATTGGTTGGCACTTATATGCCCCAGACTGCTTCACAGCACAAGATTTTGAACAATCTTATGAAATATGTGGATGAGTAAACCATATTGAGTAGCTATCTCATGTACTTGGATGCGCATTGCTTTTTTCATGCCTTGCCAAAGAACTGCCTTCAACAGGCCATAGAACTCCTCTCATTTTCATGGTACAAGCTGTTGCATTACAAGTATGGCAACACACCAAATATCCTTCCCTTTTCTTTCTTGAAGCTTTGTTTCTTGGTGCAGGCATCATCAGTTCTGATGTGAGGTTTGTAAGACACCCGACAACGTTCATCAAGGTTTGTAAGTCACCTGACAATATTTGTCAAGGTTTGTAAGTCACCTGACAAAGTTCATCGAGGTTTGTAAATCACCCGACAATGTTCCCACAACTTCAATCTGTGGTATTACTTTACAATGAATTAGTCTTGGTCTTGAAGTGAGAACATAAGTTGTGAATTGATGTGGGCCCACTGAGATCTGAGGCCTTCACCTGTGAGAAAAATTAAAGACTTTGGTATGTCGATGCATATGTGACACGTAGAACTTACCTATTTTATGTACATCCAGACTTCAGCCCACAAGACATATTGACTGATATCACGAAATTCCTGGATATTGAGGCCCATGTAGACAATGAGCACGAAGCTGAATTCTAGGCATCCGACGAAGATGAGTATGGTGACATCTTGACATATTTACGCATGACTAGTCAAAATTCGCACTGATATGGTTGTGCTAAACCCTAAATCGCTAATGTAGATGAAATTGGTACATTAAATGCACTTCATTAATGTACTGCATAGGTATTCCACAGAGGCCATACATGCACAGTTGTCAAAGATGATGGCCAAGAAGGTTCGTTGGATTTGGGTTATCCAGCCAGGGACATTGGAGATGTTCATATTGGGGACTACTCCCTAACAGAACTCATCGTTGATGTTGATGTTGATGAAGTCCTGCATGGAACTACTTCCATGCAGGATCCCATCTGTTGCATGAGGAATGCAAGGGTGATGACGGCTATAACAGGTTGCTCATACTGATCATTTTTGCACGATGTCTGTCAATGTCATGTAGCTGATAGGCTGTACTTATTTGAGTCGTTGTAGTACTATAAATGGTATGTAATGTGTAAGAGTCAATATTGCTGTGACAGTCAGTGACCATAGACAGGTGCAGTGATACCTTGATATGTTAATGGCTATATAGCAAATTCAGCATATAATGACTGGAGGAAGGTTTTCATGACTCCACAGAAGTTGCTCTGTAAAGCATGTAAACACAACTCATCATCCTGATGTTTGGGGAGTGGTAAAATGAGCAATGACACTGGCCATCACCCCCAGTACTTGTCCAGGCCTGAAGGGAACTATGATTCCTAGTTGAGGCATGGCAAATTCTGCCCCTTCCCAATCCCCCACAGCCCAAAGCCACATAATTGTGTTCTTTCTATCATTCCAGTCGATGTGGATCTTCTCACTCATTCCTTCTTTTACTGCTATTGCAAAAAAGGCCCCGCCATAATCCAAGGCTGGACGATCTGTAAGTTCCTTGCCTAGCCAAGCAAGAACTTGCTTATGGGCCCTATGTACAATATTCAGCATTTTCTTTTGTGACTTGAAAAGGTGTCTAGTCAACTTGCTGTTCTTGCCATATCCACTGATTCAGCAGGTACTCCTTGGTAATTTTGATAATCTTGGCAACAACGTGCTTCTTTACCATGCCAAGCAGGTTGTCGATTGAAAGTATTGCCTCGGGTGTTTGTTGGTGACTTTCCATAGTTATGTATGGTCATGAGGCAGTTACTTCCCAAACACCCCAGTGATATGCAGGTGTAGTGGAGCGGACTCCTTCATGTTTGATAAGGTGCTGTGGTGATGTTGCTTGCACTTGGTCCCAAGCACAAAGAATTATGCCCTGCTTCCTTGGCGAGAGAAGTGAATCTAAGCGCAGTAAAAGATATGGCAGATGCTGGGGGTTCAAAGATCGTTGGGACTCTGGCATCGGTATTGTTAGAATTCCATTGGGAATTGATGGGAGGACCAGAAAGTCTTCTGGATGTTGGCATCTGGGTATTCTTCAGAAATAATGTGTTGAACTAACTCTGAATCTTTTCTTGTACTGACAAAATCATTGGGATAGTGGGAGGCATGGTGAACCTCTAATGTAGTGGTTAGTTATATAGCCTCATCTTATTGAAAATTTCATACCAGTAAGGTTATTGATCACTTTTCAGGCCCACACTGGGCCTCCACTGTCGACATATTTTTGGTGTCTTGCATTTTGTGACTTTTCACTATGTGTGCCCCGACATGCGAACTTCTTTTTGCTAATAGTTTCAGTGGGTAATCCATTTGGCAAAGCCCAATCCCCTTGCTCTTCCTGTTCAACATCCTCAATTGGCCTTTTGTTGTTTGGTTTCTCAGTGGGCATTTCCAGCATTGTTATGATTGCAGTATGTTTTCCAGGGGTCGCACAGGAGCATCAAATGTAATGCAAATGGAATCTAGCACACTTCAAATGCGTCATGGAGGCTGTACACAAGCAGTAGTAGGTGCCTTGGATTTATGGATTGGTCTAAACTCGAAGCTACTACTAGCAACGACTTCATAGATTGTCAAGGTCAGCGGCTGGGAAACATGGCCACACATGAGCATTTGGAAGTTCCTTGGGTTAATTAATAGACAACTACAGTCTCCCAGCTACTACTAGCAATGAGTTTGTAGATATCAAGGACAAGGATGAAGTTGTATGTTCAAAAATAAACACATACCAAACATGTGGTTTCTTTTCATGCCCACATGATCATATATGTGTCATTCTTCAAAGACGAATGTAAGGCCATGTATCTGAATTTCATTTCAACTACAAGATGGAGGAAATGGAAAAATGTTAGGCATTGTCCATGAAATTCATTAAGTATCAATTTGTAGTTAAACAGGAATTGAATTGGTAGGGTTGAAGCAGTCCAAAGTTGTCAAAAGATAGCGCCAATTGGAAAACTCAAACTGCTCAGGCATTCCAGAGGCCGTACATAAGCAGTCGTCGAAAGATAATGCATTCTGGATTTTTCAAATTACTCAGGCATTCCACAGAGGCCACACACAAGCAATCGTCAAAAGATCATACAAATTGAACTGCCAAACTGCTCAGGCATTCCACAGAGGCTGCACACAAGCAGTCGTCAAAATATAATGTGTTATAGTTATGATTATGAACTCACAGCTACTACTAGCCATGACTTCACAGATTGTCAAAGATGACCACCTCTGATAAGGAGGCCGCATATAAGTTGTTGCATAGATTCATCAAAAGATAATGTGGATTGGAAAAGTCGAACTGCTCAGGGATTCCACAGAGGCCACACACAAACAGTGGTCCAAAGATAATGCATTCTGGATTCGTCAAACTACTCAGGCATTCCACAGAGGCTGTACACAAGCAGTTGTCAAAGAATAATGTGTTATGGATTTGTCAAACTATTCAGGCATTCCACAGAGGCTGCACATGAGCAGTTGTCAAGATCTAACACATTATAATTCCCTTCAATGGGTTTAATAGATGACTATGAACTCGCAGCTACTACTAGCCACGAGTGTGTAGATCGTTGAGGAGAATGTGTGTAAATATAGTAAACAAAACAACCAGAAATATTGATCATGTGACAATATCTCGTGCCCTGGTCACCCAAGTATCCCAATTAAATTCCTTGAGTAAATACTGGCCGAAAGGTCATTTTTAAGATATATTTGGTTTGCATAACTTATAATTCAAGAAGGGGATGATATATATAGGCATGGACCAAAAAGAAACTATGTACAAGTGATAATGGCTGACGTATATGAAAAACCAACAAAAAATGTCCATTTGTATTTTACCACTGCTCCCAATACAATAAATCGCCTTGCAGGAATTCGTCACAAGCAGCATTGATTGATGTCTTGAGTTTTGTAATGGGCCCCGCGCAAATCATTGTCAATGCAGCCCTCCACTCTTTGGAATTTTTTGGTTTTGATCTGGCCTGAATCTTGTGCAATCGATTCTGGTACCACTGCTCATTATCTGCCATCCAGTAGCCATGGTTATACCCAGATGATGTCCATATTGAGGCCTTGGGAAACCAAGACCTGTCTTCTGTTTGTAACTTTTGATCTGTAGGATATAGTAGCGTTAGTAGTATTTCTCGTCTAAAATGAAAGTTATACATACCGGTGTAGACTCTGTAGACACCACATATGGCATCCTCTGCAGCCAGAGATAGGTTGTCATCAACCAGAGTATACCCATTCATATCTGTGATGTTCTTTCCACTCCAAGCCACACTTGATACTGGACCACTGGTAATCATCTTATGCTGTACAGTATCAACAGCTAGCCTCCATACTATTCTGCCATGCATAAGTGCAGCGTGTCCTGCAGAACTGGAGAGTAGATTGCCTTTTTTCTTTTCATATGCTGAAAAATCCAAGAGGCAGAACTGGTAGCTATGAGGGTGGTAGCCAAGGGTAAGTTCTGAGGGGTGAGCAGGAGTGTGGGGTGGTTTCCTAAAGGGCTTTGCAGTTGAGAAGGGGATACCTTGCTGAATCAGGTATTGGACCATTTGTCTGATAGATTCAGGCTGCTGGTAGAACAGTTCTGTGACTCATATAAAATGAGAAGGTACCACTGGTTGACCAGCAGCTTTCCTTGAACACCAATGATGTGGCACTCACTGCTGATGCGGCAGTAGTGAAAGTAGGCATGGTCCACTATTTCATGGCAGAGCGCTGGTGCAAAGTCCCATGACGGAGGAGAGAACTTTGGGTCCTTTGCAAGGTGGAAGTAGTTGTAGAAGTCAGCCACGCATGCTGTCGTTTCTGGAGTATGATTTGCCAAATCTAACCCCAGCCTCTTTAAGGCAATCGTCACTTTCGAGAGGCCTGCGACCACTTCCCCCTCCTCGCACCGTATTACTTTTGACATATGATGGCTGGGGGCATAAGGCTCAGATATCAAGTACCTGTATTTATTGCGCAAGACAGCCTTCGCATCTGGGCTCAGAAAACGAGAGGTTGTGAAAGAATAAATGGAGGGGTCCGAGTCGCATTGTTGGGTTGACTGTGGTATGGTTTGTTCCATGATATGTGGCTCTGCACAGTTGTCCCGAGGGATAACCCTCTTCCATGGAATGGAGGCGCCTTGGCTCCATTTTCTCTTGCTGCTACTACCCTTCATATCTTTGTACTCTTCTTCTTCATCATTGTCACTACTACTCAACCCATTGGCATCATCACCTTCTCCAGAATATCTGACCTTCCACAGCTTCTTGATCCATTCTTCTATCGTCTTGCTCAAGTGTCATTCCTGGCTGTCTGGTCCAAGTTCAGACAGTCTGGCAGGCTCCATAGGAGCCTTTGCACATGTATACGAATATTCAAGAGGAAAAACCCCTCTATCACTGTCATTGAAGTCTCCTTCCCTGATCAGGTTCCATTCATCATAATCTGCAGTATAGTGATGTTCCTCTGGTAAATATAAATGCCATGTATCCTCCCACTTTTCTTGAGGTACAGCATACAGCCTATGTATGTTGTTTCCTTGCTCGACCCATACAATCATGGCTTCTCCAATCATCGGTTGACTTAACGTCTCATTGACCCTCTCCACCTTGGCTGTCGATGATGAGCCACATCATCAGTCTCACTTTGCATCATGGCCATCCACTCCTCTGCAAAACAGGCCAGAAGGACTTTAGGACCATCTATTCATGGATCAGGAGAGTTGTCTTCTCCTTGATGAGATGGGGATGGGGATTCCAGCAAATCATCCATGATGACCTGTGGGCCTTCATTATTCAAAAGTGGCAATGGAGAGCAATAGGTTTGAAGGGTGTGTGGGAACAATTGTGGGATGACTGATTGGCCCTGGGCATTCATGTTGTACCAAAATGCAATACTTCCACAAGGATCATCGGCGGGCAGCATTTGATCACAGTAAATATCTATGGCACATCTTGATTCAGCTTTGCATGGGCGATATTGCCAGGCAAGGTTGTCATCCTTGAGAGTCGGAGGGCAGTAGCCCCAGTTAATGAACAGAGGGACATTTGCAGTCTTGTATGCAGCAAATATCTGCTTGTACATGGGAATAGTGGCCTTAACATAGCTTCCAGGACAAAACCCTGGGGTGAAGTTACAGACAAAAGACTCTGCGAGCTTGCTGAGCCATGCAGGGTCCATGCCCAGCTTATTTTGCACATAAAATAGCCAGTTGGGCATGGTTCCTTCAACAGGAGGGTATGCAGTCAAGTCCAGGGCAATGGTGAAGGATACAAATGTTGTAAGCATGATAAAGGCATTGCAAGATCTATAGATGGCCACAGCACAATCATCTGATGATCTAAAATGGTCCATGTAGTGAAATTCATATGGGAGGATAGAGGGGCAGATCTCTGACCAATCATACTGAGCTGTGATATGTCGATGAAGAAGACCAGTCCCAAGCCTAACCAGTTTCCCCTCCAAGACCTGCCAGCCTACAGCCATGTCCAAATTGATATGCCATGTTTGCCCATCCTTCCACCAGATTATGGGGAGGTGACCAGGTATAAGATTAAGGCATGCGAAGGGTCCAATCCACTTGGGGCGTAATGGCCAGAAGCCAAGGAAAGGCTCTAGGGGATCAATCTAGTGTGTCTTGCAGGGCCTGTGGTAGTAGTCCCTCAATAACCCATTGTCGCCATCAGAGGATGGGCGATGAACAGGTTTGTGGAGGTACCACATGTTAGGTGATGACCAGAGGCCCCAGTTTTCAGGCTCCCAGAAAACATATATTTTCTCCTGATGGGCATACCGTATAACTAATTCATCTTGTTCTAGTGGAATGTCCAAGAAGTCCATGCTGCATAAGTGTATTGTGGCTGTAGCTACAGGAAGGAGGTTAGATGGGGAGAATGGGTTTAAAGATAGCTCTTGGGTTACTTACTGGAGGAATCAAACTTGTTAGTTTGTCATCATTGATGTATAAGAAGATTGACGATGTGTGGTGAGCAAAGCCCCAGAGTGTACGTCGAGGATCCTTAAACTTGATAACCTGGAAAGTGGCATTGGGAAAATAGATGACTATGAACTTGCAGCTACTACTAGCCATGACTTTGCAGCACGTCAAAGAGGACAGGCAAGATAACTCGTTGGTACTACTACCAGCGAGTTGCCAATGATGATCAATGATCAATGATCGAAGTTGAGAAATTCCAGTTATATATAACCAGCTATTACTATGTGGCAGTGTTGAGGCTATCAAAATTGACATAATGCATTGATAATGACTCACTACAGAATTTTATTGGTGAGTCCGATCATCTATGATGACATGTACATGTACAGTACTCACTACAGAATTTTATTCATAAGTCCAAACATCTAAGCCATGTGTTACATGATAGATTAAGTGCTTTACGATGCAGGTAGCGACAATGCTAGTCCTCACCCTCACCATGATCTTCGCCACCAACTTCAGTGAAGTCCAGAACTCCATGGCTCTTGAGGAGAATGCGAGGTGCAGGTCGATCCCTACCACTTCGCCAGGAGAACTTGGCCAGCGGGTAAATCCTGATGCTGTGGATGTTGGCCACATCTTGTCTTGTTGTGCATCTGGGATCCAGCCCCAGTTCCTCACCCGTTTCCAGATTTCCAAGCGCGATGCCAAAATGACCATCAAATTGTTAGGGTCGTCGATAAAGGTCATCCATGTCCTGAAATATGGTGAGCTTGGGTAATTCTGGACAGTGTTCGTGGTCTTGTAACCAGGCTCAGGAAAGAGCCATTTGAAGGCTCTGCTCCAATCAGCGGAGGATGCATTCTTGTATGCAACATCTGTGAAAATATTGGAAAGGGTCAGATTTTTGTATATGTCTTCTTTCCCTTCACAGTGTTGGACATTGGTGAGCTTGAGGTATGAGGGATTTGTGATTCCCCATGGGTTAGGTGCCTTGCCAGTAAGATCAATGATGAATTGACACCAGAGCTGGGAAAAGAAGGTGTCGATTGTCAGCTGTTCATCACCAGGAGCAATCATCAATATCTGAGCTGTCATCCTGCATAGGAGGGGGAAGTGTATGACCCTGAGATTGTAGGTCGAATAGGGTTGGTTCCAGCGCACCAGTAAAATTGATATATGTCGGCATCTTAGCCTTATTAGTAGGACACTTAATAGCCATCGCCTCTCGGGGGATAATGCCTGACTTCTGATACATTGCCTGGACCTTGTCCAATGCCATGCCCTCAAACCAGAACTTGAACGCCGGTTCCATAAGGACAGTTCCACCAATGCGCAGGTGAGGGATGACATCCCTGACCATTATTCATCAAAGGAAGATGCAGCCATAGGGTATGTATGGTACCTGGCGATGGGGACCATTATTATGTTCCTCCACTTCCTCCTCCTCTTCCTCCTCTTCCTCCTGCTGCCAATCCACCCGCCGAGATGTGTTATATGCAAGGACATCGCATGTCAGGCCCTGGGCCTCTGATAAAGGAAGAGCTGCATCCATGAGTCATCTTGCTGCTGGTCCATCCTCAGGGCGAGCATGCAAGCCATTCAGCAACCACACACACTGTGGTCAATGTCAGCACTTTGGGAAGGAGTCAAGCATGGGCTGCATCACTGGCTTGGTCAGAGAGTGTTTTGCTGATCGCCAATAACCTCATTATGCGGAAAGACCTATGAGAATTCAGAAATCGATACACAGGGTACCATGTTTAATAAATGACATACCACCACTCCTGACATGTAAAGGAACAGAGACAGTTCTTCAACACATTGGGGTCAAACTGCATAAGGACTTCAGTGGCAAATTTATATGGTACCCAGACCTCAAGACATGCATTCGAAGAGTTAGTTGTATGTGCCTCTTCATAGATACTGTAGATGCCTTCAATGGTCTTCATTGGCTGATTGATGCCCATGGCCTCTTTCATGGTGATAAATTTTCCATGGTGCCTGCCATCAGGATTATAGACTATTGACTTGTTGGTTGTGTAGGCCTGGATATAAGCAGCCTTGTACTCTCCTTGAGCACAGATGCCAGGAGCAGTGCGAAAGCCACTAATGGCAGTAAGATGACTGACAGGATCACGGGAATATTTGGATGAATTTATATCAGAAATCCTCTCAGCATTCCAATCTGAAATGTGCAAGGCCTGCTGCACAACGTCATGATGGGCGGCCGTAGTCCATTGAAGGCATTCCCCCTCATCGCTACTAATCTCAATGCTGATGTTGATGTACCAGTCTCCAATGTCCAGGACTTCATCAGAGAGCTGCGCCGCCTGAACAAAATCATGAAGATAATATTCTGTGGAATCTATGTCTACTTGATGGTAAGTACTGTGTTTTGTGCCACAGATGGTATGCAAAATGAAGAAGTTGCATGCCCAGGCAATGTCAGCTTCCGCAATGAGGGGGTTCCATGCTTATGCAGTCGGTGAGGTGGTCAATAGCGTTGCTTGGGATGAGCTTCATACCCCAGGAAAAGCCTCCTCTTGTCTTCCTTGCTCTAAACTGCTCTGTTGAATACTTGGCTGGCCACTCTGAGGCGATGCTTTGGCCTAACAAAGCAGTGATGGCCAGACAAAAGCCATTTTCATACCAGAAAGCTCACTCACGTTCCGTCAAATGGTAAGGGTTTGATTGTTGGGAACATTCTGGTGACCACAGTCCAGGGAAAAAGAGGTGTAAGTGGTGCCTCATTCCAAATGTGCCAAATTTGAAATTTGGAATCTTGTGGACGTCAACTTGGTTCTCCTCCTGTAGCAAAAATACTTCAATAAAAAGTTCAATTGGAGTTGGACTTCAGAAACTCATGCCTTGATAAGTAACAGGGTATTGAAGATGAATACTTGTCTCCAGAGCAAAAGTATCATGTGGAACAACGAATACAGAGATAGGGCAGTGTACCATGACCTTGTCAGCAATGCCCAGGAGGGAGTCATAGTCCTGGGAGATCAAAAGCAAATGGTCAACTTCAATGACATTCTGAATAGGATCAACAAAGGCCTGCTTTGGATGTCCTTCATCATCAATGTATTCACCTGTGAGGACAAAGCATAGGAAGTTGTCATCTGTTTCATCATTTTCGTGGTAGGCATAAGCATGGTCAGTGAATTCGCGCAGATTGTGGGATACGACTGGGTGGTTATTGAAGAGATTAGCCATTGGAGAGAGTTAAGGTGGATTATTGGCAAGGGATCAATTTATGATGCATGTCTTAGATTCTGACTAGCTGGAGGTATGATGAACAGATTGAATAATACAATGACAGGGTGAGGCAATGGCCATGCATTTTTATGAGTTCTAGGGCAATCAATACAGTAGTTTGTGCCAAGACTCCGAATGCCTCAAGGTTGGAAAGAGTAATATAATTTTGGGGACTACTCCCCAACAGAACTCATCATTTCCAACACCGATGAGGAAGACCTGCACAGTACTCCTTCCATGCAGCATGCATCTTGATGAGTGGAGAAAGGGAGAGAGGCACACAATTAGCACATGTTTGACACAAGTTCTTGGGCGACCTCCTAACTTGCGCTTGAATAATGAGCCATCAGTCCAATGTGCAGACATTGAGAAAAAAAATGACAGACATTCATATAAGGGGCACACAACATGCCAAACGAGGTACTATAGGAATTCCGGTAAGTGAAAAGCAAAAAGCATGACATATGAGACACGTTGAAGCTACTAGATTTGATCAGAGATAACATGGGATCCAAGAGGTTTAGGGATTGCTGGAGGTGAGCAGGAACCACCAGAATCTTGAAGGCGGAGACTCAAGAGGATCAGGATAGGCTGCCACAGGGATGCAGGATGGGTTCATATCAGGGACTACTCCCTAATAGAACCTACTGTTTCCAAAGCCGATGAGGAGCTGCATGGAACTACTTCCATGCAGCATGCATTTGCATGGGAGGAGGAGAGGCAGAGAGAGAGAGAGAGCTGTTCATCTTTGACGAACAGACATGAGAGTAAGTGATAGATCAATCAGAGTGGCTGTGCTCAATCATGATCAATCATTTTTTGCATGTTATGGTTAAGGTTAACAGCGGGCAAATATTACACAGCCACTGAAATTTGATGGCACAGTACTCCTTCCATGCAGCATGCATCTGCAATGATCGATCATGATTGAGCACAGCCACTCTGATCGATCTATTACTTACTCTCATGTCTGTTCGTCAAAGACAAACAGCTCTCTCTCTCTCTCTGCCTCTCCTCCTCCCATGCAAATGCATGCTGCATGGAAGTAGTTCTATGCAGCTCCTCCTCATTGGCTTTGGCAATGGCGGGTTCTGTTAGGGAGTAGTCCCCAATATGAACCCATCCTGCATCCCTGTGGCAGCCTATCCTGATCCTCTCGAGTCTCTGCCTTCAAGATCCTGGTGGTTCCTTCTCGCCTCCAGCAATCCCTAAACCTCTTGGATCCCATGTTATCTCTGATTGAATCTAGTAGCTTCAACGTGTCTCATATGTCGTGCTTTTCACTTTTCACTTACCAGAATTCCTATAGTACCTCGTTCGGCACATTGTGTGCCCCTTATATGAACATCTGTCATTTTTTTTCTCAATGTCTGCATGTTGGACTGATGGCTCATTATTCAAATGCAAGTTAGGAGGTTGCCCAAGAACTCATGTAAAACGCCTTCCAACCCTCAGTGCAGCTTAATGCTAAATCAGTTATTCCTTTTATTGTGGCTATCACCTCACCCCTTGTTGAAGTAAATTCTACCATAGGGTTATTCAGTATTTTTTTTTCTTGTCCATATTATGTCTTGTAGGATATATATAAGACCCTAAATGTTATCATGAAACACAAGCTCATATCCTCATCCCACTTTTGTTATGCCTACTCATACTGCTGCCAGTGCTTTGATAAAACCTTTCTCATTTGATGGTGCTCCCTGGCAGTGGCCCACCTGGCAGGAGTGTACCGGCATCCTCCATGGCCTCTTCCTGGACAACGACTCGAGATTGCCCAAAGGGTGGACTTGTAGGAATGCTGTCGACGTCCAGTCCTACTTCTGAGCATATCATCTTCTCCCCTCTGAAGACAAGAAGTTCGCCTTTGCAGTCAAAGCAAAGGGCACTTCGGCCTATCCAGGATGTGAGTTCTGGAACAATTTCATCCTGAGAAAATGGGATTCGTGGAACATCCATACCGCTGTCATTGAGGAGCTCAAGGAGTGGGGTATCCACCCCCTCGATATCCTTATCTCTGAAAACAACATAGATGCACCCTGGCCTGCCACTGATAGTTATCTTCCCATCATTATCGACTCTCTCATGCTCAAGTTGTTCAGCGAAGAGGCATTTCCGAATGGCAAAGTCATCTTGAGACCAGCACTGTGGGAAGCATTTCAAATTATTCCACAGAGGTCCTGGACCACGATCCACATCCAAGTCAACAATATGAAGAACTGTCCAGCTGAGATTGAGGAAGCGGCCCTAGCTGCATTCAAAGGTAAGCCTTATCTGTTTTGCCCTTTATTCCTTTTGCCTCAACCAATCATAGATCTTGAGACTGGCAAGGTAACAAAGACGAAAGTCTCGCATGCCATCTGCACCATCGCCAAGTGGAGGGACACTGCCGAGCTCTTCCACACAGTTGATAACATCAAGAAGGCTGAGGATATGCTAGCCGAGCTCCAGACAATCCTTGAGGGTTTGGGCGCGAAGATCGAGAAGTGAGTAGCTGAGAGAGGTAGCCATGGTCTTCTTTTAATCTTCCTTCCTCTTTGACCAATTGCATGCATACCCAGGTTCCTCCAAGGTAAACCCTGCCACCCTGCAGCACTTAGCCAGCAAAGAAGATGTGAGTGATGTGCTCAACCTCTACCATGAGTACTTCAACCAGGATCTTGAGGAAGAAGAGCCACCGATATCTGATGCTCTCCCTGAACAACAGAAGCCCAACGATTGTGGCAGCGATTTTGGCATGGAAGAAGAGGCGAAGATGACCCCTGCATCCTTGGCGCTGTCGTTGGGCTACAGGACAGGCCTACCTCCATCGTTCAACAGGGTCTGCAATCAATCCGGCTTAACCCCCTGGGACAAGCCCGATGCTTTCTCTAATGTGAATATTGATTCCCTACCAGACAATCTTAGCAAGTTACGCCTTCACTGGCACCAGCTCGCTGGCAATCATTCTATTATATGATCAGCCCAAGCAATTGCCATGCTTGCATTTTTCATGCAGGCCATCTTCTTACAGCAGACCAAGAAAAAGCTACCAAGAATCCTGGGTAAGAGCATCTTACCACCGAGATGACATTGACCCATGCACTTATTCCAGTGGATCAGCCTTTTCTTGGGGGCACAGACAAGTTTCCATCACTCCCTCATCTTATTGTTTGCACTGGTACCCTCATGGCACAGTGGGTGGGCAAAGTAAAGGTATTTTTACACCCGAAATCTGTGGACATATTCATCTATGATAGCCAAACCAATGGAGAAGACTTCTGGTCTTCCTCTGGACCTATGCATCTCTCCAAACATCAACCGCACAGCCGGATTATTATTGCTTCCCATTTGGTGCATTGAGCTTTTGCATGGAACTTTAGTTGAGTTACTGACCAGCTAGCATTGAAGGTTTTATTCAAAGAAATGAACAATAACTTTCATTCATCCAAGAATAAGATGAGAGACAAACGTCCTTGGGACTTGCCAACTGCCATAGGATCCCTTGAGCACACCCTCTTTGGCCACTCCTTTCTCACAATCACCATCGACGAAGCACACCACATGCGGAACCCCGGCAAAAAGCATCTTAGCACCTTGAAACTCCTCAAGCGGGCAACAGTCCAGCTCATTATGACTGCCACTCCTCTCCACACATCTTCAAAGGTAAGTCAATGATGTCACTACTCTGCATTATAATGCTCGACATCATTTCTTCTAGGATATTGCAGCCATGGGGTGTCTTGTTGGTAAATCCTACTTCTTCACAGAGGCCACATGGTTACAGGAGAAGGATGATGCTGCTGCAGTTCGGAGAGCAAAGAAGCTTGACGATGATGGAGAGACTCAGCTTGCTGAGCGAGTCCAGGCTGTGAAGCATCTGCAGGGCCATCTCATGGGCCATTTCCTCCAGAGGACAATGGACAGCTTCGATTACAAGGACAACCCACTGCTTCCACTACCCCCATATAAAGAGATCTTGGGCATCATAACACTAACAAAAAGAGAGACGGACATTATTAAGACTTGACCCACAAGTGCCAAAGCAGCGTAAGTATAACACCATCCACTTTCTACCTTCATTTCTAACATGGTACACAGTCTCGAATCGGCCACTAACCTGTTGAAGATTCAGATGAAAGTAAGTTGCTGCAAGTGTCATATGGTCCAGTCTGATGAGCACCATGTAGAAGTTTTATCTGGAGTATCACACAGCTGTTGGGTATGCCAAGGAAGACTCTACCACAATGTGGCCATCTTTCAAGACGCTTGAGGAATGGGTGTCGGTCAAGAGTACAAAAATGGACATTTGTGCAAAAGTTTGTGCCCATTACCTAACCTACAACAAGGTGGATGACGTGTCCTTTGTGGATGGGCAGCCTGTTTTCCCGGAGATTGTGGTTACTCCAGAACAACTGCTACAAAAGACATGCCGAATCATCATCTTTCAGGAGTTTTCCTCAATGGCACAGCTACTACAAAATGTGCATATCTCCAAGTCATCCTTCATTTCTTTCATGTCTGATGCTATCTATTGAGGTTCTCTGCCTATATGGGGTTGGGAGCTTTGCCATCAATGGCAAGATCTCCTTCGAAAAGTGTGACAAGATAATTAGGGAGTTCCACAACCCTAAGAACCCCATCAGAGTCCTCATCTTCTCCAGCATCGGATCTGCTGGGCTTAACCTTTCGGTGGCCAATACCATTATATTCTTTGTGAGCATCGCCATTCCCCATTTGCCTGACATTCCATTGATATCGATTGTAAACCCACAGGACCAACCATGGTCCACTCAAAATGAGAGACAAATATGTGGACGTGCCCACCGACAGCCCCAGAGGAATATCATCAAAGTAATTTATCTCCTTGCAAATGACTCAGCCGATCTCCTGATGAATGGCATGGCACAAGACAAATGCAATCAGTTTGATGCCTTTGTCAGTAAGGAACTTCAAGATGGTTCGTCCTCTCATTTGTCATTACAGCCTTACAGATTCAAACTGAATTTGTAGAGTTGGAACAACTGTTAAAGGACTGCATTCCTGACCTTCATGAGGACCCGAAGCCCGACCTTTCTTCTACCAATCAGAAAAGGAGCAACAAGTGGATCGTTGTCAATGACAAAATACCCCACATCAGCAAGCCAGATACCTCCATACTCCCATCGGACCGCGATACCTCTCTACTCCCATCGGATCCTGGTAACTCTGTTTTCCCATCAGAACCAGATGTAGGTACTTCGGATGGAGAGGGGCTTAGTGATGCCCCAAGCTCAAATATATTGGATGGCCTTCCACGTGAAGGTAAATCTTACATGCTATATAGGAAGGGCAAGTTCTGATTTATTCCTTATGCAGAGGAGATAGAATTGGACAAGACAGAGAAGCCAATGCAAAGAAGACCCATAGCCAGCCGCTGGAGGTCACCCCCAATGGCCAGTGATGTGCCAAGCTCAAACATGTTGGATGGCCTTCCACTTGAAGATAAATCCTTACATGCTATATAGGGAGGGTAAATTCTGATTTATTCCTTATGCAGAGGACATGGAATCGGACAAGACGGAGAAGCCAGCAACAAGAAGAGCCCTAACCAAATGCTGGAGGTCACCCAAGATCATCATGGAAGAAGAAGGTACTGCCCTTAGTCCGTTCTGGGCTATATACTACTTACAACATTGTTACAGATAACTTTGCCACAATTCCCCTGGTCCTTCATGGAAGCTCCCCCTTAAACTCTGACCAAGAGAGCCCTCCACAAAAATGTTCATGACAAGGAATGATTGGGGCTGAAGGCAGGGCCCAAATAATGGCTGAGCATGTCCAGCTGGAGCAGCAGCACACTACTTGTAAGTCTTCCACAGTATAATTTCAAGGAATGAAATGCGCTTATGTTTTATACAGCCTCTTTTACCGGCACAGAAAAGGAAATGAGTGGGGAGAATGACGCCACATCAAAGTCAGCTGGTGAGTCTTTCAATTGAGGTCAAAATAAACATATAGAAGAATAAAACCACATGCCGTTACAGACCTCTCACATGCCTCATCAAGTCGCATTGCAGAGAAAAACAGGGGTGGGACCTCTGGGACCTTGTCAAACAGTTTACCAAGACAATTCCTCATCCCACCAGCAGAACCAAAAAAGACCAATCCTTTCGCTAAAAAGCCCTCTACTACAAAAACCAATCTCCCCCAGATACCCCCCATGGCCAACCCCAATCCCTTTGCCCACCTGCCCATGCAACACGAGATTCCCAGTCAAGCCAGACAATTGGACAGTGTTTCTGTGCCGCCAACGTCTGCTCTGAAGGGCAAACATGGAAAGAAGTCTAAGCCCTAAGCTTATGGGCTCTAAATTTTCGATCTTAGATATTTTATACAGAAAGTCATTCTGGGCTCACATTTAAATGTTTGAATAAAATTGTTTTTCTTGTGCTGTGTTCATCAATTCATCATAAACATTCTGAGTTCACAATTAAATTCTTGCCTGATATTTTTCATGTGCCATGTTGGTCAATTCATCATAGATGTTCTGAGCTCACTGCTAAATGTTTTTTGCATCCTGTGTTTGTCGTAGTCATTCTATGATCACAATCAAATTCTTGCCGTATATTTTTGGCATCCACAACCTCAATGACAAACTGGACAATGCACAACATGCCTGCTGCAAATTACTCCTGCCTCCGCAACCTCAATGAGGAACTGGACAATGCATCCCATACTGCAGCAAATTTACTTGGACATCCAGAACCTCAATGATGATCTGCACAATGCATACCATACTGCAACAAATTTCCCTGGGCATCCACCCCATCAATGAAGAACTGGACATGCATACCATACCCAGTGCAAATCAATTTCTCTGTCCACAATTTATTTCAATGAAGAACTAGAGCACGCATACTGCACCTACTGCAAATTTACTTGGGTGTCCACAACTTCAATGAAGCACTGGATATGCATACCATACCCAGTGCAAATCTATTTCTCTGTCCACAACCTTGATGAAGAACTGGACATGCATACCAGTGCAAATCTGTTTCTCTGGCCACAACTTCAATGAAGAACTGGACCTGCATACCAGTGCAAATCAGTTTCTCTGTCCACAACTTCGAGGAAGAACTGGACCTGCATACTGCACCCAATGCAAATCTGTTTCTCTCTCCACAACTTCAATGAAGAACTGGACATGCATACTGCACCCAGTCCAAATCTGTTTCTCTGACCACAACTTCAATGAAGAACTGGAGATGCATACTGCACCCAGTGCAAATGTGTTTCTCTCTCCACAACTTCGATGAAGAACTGGACATGCATACTGCACCCAGTCCAAATCTGTTTCTCTGACCACAACTTCGATGAAGAACTGGACATGCATACTGCACCCAGTGCAAATCTGTTTCTCTGACCACAACTTCAATGAAGAACTGGACATGCATACTGCACCCAATGCAAATCTGTTTGTCTCTCCACAACTTTGATGAAGAACTGGACCTGCATACTGCACCCAGTGCAAATGTGTTCTCTGTCCACAACCTCGATGAAGAACTGGACATGCATACCAGTTCAAATCTGTTTCTCTGTCCACAACTTTGATGAACAAGTGGACCTGCATACTGCACGCAGTGCAAATCTGTTTCTCTGTCCACAACCTCGATGAAGAACTGGACATGCATACCAGTTCAAATCTGTTTCTCTGTCCACAACTTTGATGAACAAGTGGACCTGCATACTGCACCCAGTGCAAATCTGTTTCTCTGTCCACAACTTCGATGAAGAACTGGACATGCATACTGCACCCAGTGCAAATCTGTTTCTCTCTCCACAACTTCAATGAAGAACTGGAGCTGCATACTGCACCCAATGCAAATCTGTTTCTCTCTCCACAACTTCAATGAAGAACTGGACATGCATCCTGCACCCAGTGGAAATCTGTTTCACTGTCCACAACTTTGATGAAGAACTGGACATCCATACTGCACCTAGTGCGAATCTGTTTGTCTCTCCCCACCTTCGATGAAGAACTGACCCTGCATCCTGCACCCAGTGCAAATTGATGAAGAACTGGCCCATGCATACCATACCCAGCAAAAATTTACTTGTGCATCCACAACTTCAATGAAGAACTGGACATTTATACCATACCCAGTGCAAATCTGTTTCTCTGTCCAAAACTTCAATGAAGAAATGGACTATGCATACCATACCCACTCTCAATTTACTTGGGCACCCCCACCTTCAATGATGATCTGGACATACATACTGTACCCACTGCACTGTGATCACAATCACATTCTTGCCATATATATATTTTTTGCTGTGTTTTTTGTAGATGTTCTGCATGCCCCAGTATTTCTGTTATTCAATTCATTTGTTCTGCAAATATTGTGCAGTGATCTGCAGCAATACCCACATTGTCTATAATATCATTGGCATGTGTTCCAATCCTCTGACTTCAGCACCCCTCCTGGGGAGTGCTGCAACAAGTCTCTATTTGCATTTTTCTGCTCTGTGTACTTCTGAGATGTTCTGCAAATTCATTTGTGCCGTAATAATTCTGCAGTGATCTGAAGCATTAGCTGCAATATCTATGACATCAATGGAGCATTCCCATCCTCTGCCTCCAGCCCAAGTCCTGGGGAGTGCTGCAACAAGTGTCATTTTGCATTTTTCTGTTTTATGTAGTCTGAACATTCTTTTGTTCTGTAATCATTGTGCAGTGATCTGCAGCATTACATGCATCATCTATGATGTCAAATAAGTGTGTTCCCATCCTCTGACTGCTGCAAAAAGTTCTAGGGAGTGCTGAAACAATTGTCATTTTGCATTTTTCTGTTTGGTGTACTTCTGAGGCATTCTGCAAATTCTTTTCTGCTGTAATAATTATGCAGTGATCTGCAGCATCACCGGCATTGTCTATGATGTCAATGGAATGTATACACATGCTCACACAACAGTATGAGTCCTCAGGAGAATTGCTACAATACTCATGTTGCCTTTCTGTGTACAGTCCTCCCCAGACAATTCCTGTAATACAGCAGTACTAGAGATGTTGTGCAGTGATCCAATACATTACACACATCATCTACAATGTCAGGTGAATGCTTTCTCACACTCTACCATTCTCTCTCCCAATCCCCTTCCCCTACTCCCCTTCCCCCACCACCCTACTCCCCTTCCCCCACCACCCTACTCCCCTTCCCCCACCACCCTACTCCCCTTCCCCCACCACCCTACTCCCCTTCCCCCACCACCCTACTCCCCTTCCCCCACCACCCTACTCCCCTAGTTTTCCACCCTACCCTACAATCTCAAATATATCTCCTGATAACCCTAAACCAAGTGCGAAGTACCCATACCTACCACTCCAGAGGAAGTTAGGTGTATGTTAGTTGATGCCAACCTCCCCAAATCCTCGTCAACCCTTGACGAGTCCCACATATCATTGTTGAGTCTTGATGATACCCACATCCCTGATGACCCTACTAAATGAGGTTGTCGCATTTTTTAATAAACAAATGATTTGATTCTTTTCGTCGTACCCCGACAATACCCACATACCAGACAATGCTCTCTTCGAGATTGTCTATTTACTCAAAACACTATGCTTCTCCCCTGGACAAAGCCTAAGGGGGAGGGTGTGGTGACCTGGGGCTTGACCCCACCTTTGTATATATTATATTTCCTTGCTGTTGACCTGGCTGGCCCATATAAAGGGACCAGCCTGCTATTTACATAAGCAATCTTTTTTTACCACTACCACCAATACATGAAATATATATGTTATTCATGTTCTTTTGGCGTGTGATATAAGGAGACCCCCCTCAACTCACTACACCTGCAGTGGAATGTTGGACTTATATGTTGCATTTGACGAAAGGAAAGTCACAGAATCATCTCGAGATCTAACAACATTTCAGACACCTTTCAGAGCGCTTTGAATTGTCACCCTACTGATGGCTTGGACAAACTCAGTTCCAATCTTACATGATGATGTAACATTTATACTACAACCCAAAATCCCTCATATCACCATCCCTTACATTGACAACACACCAGTTAAGGGTCCAAAATCAGAATATCAAACTATTGGAGGATCTTATGAAACGATCACTGATATTCCAGGCATTTGACACTTCATTTGGGAGCATTTCAGGAATCTAAATTGTATAGTCCAATGCATGAAGTATTGTGGAGGAACATTTTCTGGTCCGAAACTTTACCTTTGCATCCCCAAAATAATCATTCTAGGTCATCAATGCAATATTGAAGGTCGTATGGCCAATCCCACTCACATCGCTGTGGTTAGCAAATGGGGGCCTTGTCCTTACTGAAGTCAAGATATTTCTAGGAACTATTGGAGTTTGTCGTATCTTTATTCGAAACTTTGCTCAATGTGCTCTAGCTCTAATACACCTTACATGAAAAGATGTCCCTTTTGATTTCAGACCAAAACAAATCACAGCACAGGAAGACCTGAAGCAAGCATTGATCAATTCCCCAACAATTCATGCTATTGACTACTCATCGATACTTTGTACATCGCTATTGCCTTCTTTCTCACCCAATGCAACCCTGACAACCCTCGAAAATGATATTACAGTCAATTCAGCTTGATCATGCTTAACAACTGCAAATCCTGGTTTTTGCAAGCAAAACTCGAACTCTATGGTCTATATCGCACTCTCGGAGCACTTTGATTGTACCTAATAGGGGTCCAAAACCTCATTGTCGAAGTCGACGCAAGGTATATCAAAGGCATGCTCTTGAACCCTGATATAGCACCTAGTGCTAGCATCAATCAATGGATTGTCTCAATCCTCACTTTTCACTTCATGTTAGTTCATGTCACAGGTACACATCATGGTCCAGATGGACTTTCGAGATGTCCTCCACAAGATGAAGATGACCAGTTTGATAACAAAAACGATTTTGGAGACTGGATCAACTGTCTTCATGGTTTTGTACACCAAATCAATCCCATCATGACTCGACCCTTCACTTCCTATCAAGTTTTGACACTCTCCCTCTCTTCAGATCTCAGTAAGGGGGAGGATCCGATCATGATATAATATCAGTCATTACTTAGAATGAACAGGAAACTATTAACACTGTATTTGGGTTAATATACGAAGCCCATTATTAATTCTACTTATCCATTAAATTTTTTCTTATATGTAATCCAATACCAAATAACCAATTCTCATCCATTGTAAAATAAATGGAGCTTGTAGACATGTTACTTTTGAGCCCTGAAAAAACAGAGCAGGCTTTTGCCCAGATATCCTCTGTGTTGATGATGTACCATATCAGTAAAGGTGTCAAGTCATCAAAGGGACAAACCAACTTGACACCTGGCTTGAAAACTGGATGAGTGATAGGAATGAATTCATTCTGTGGAAGACCACATTTCCAGCAGTATTGGTATTTTTCAAAATGGAACTGTTGTTTCAGCTCTGATAACTGATATCCAGCCAAGCACTTAATATTGAAATTGCAAACATACCTCAGCAATGTGTAATGTTACTGTAGGGACACAATCCTTCATGTCACATGATGCTAATGACTTTAGGGCATGTTTTTGGGACTTGAAAAAAAAAAAAAAAAGGTGATTCATCAGCACAAAGCTGGCCTATCATGGAGAAGGACCCACGACCGTGGGAGCTTATTAAGCACAGGAGGGGGTGCAATTGACCACTTCTCCAGGGTGCAAGTTGAACGGAGATGATCCATTAGCTCAAAAAAAAGTTCCCACACTAGGCTAGCCTAGTGAAAAAGTAAGATAGATAGGAGCCAATGAATATGAGACAAAACCCTTCTAACCCTAAGTTGTGCAAAAATTATTTTTATGAATACGCTTCGTAGTAACGCGGAGATTCTGAAAACAATGAGCAAGTTGCAGGTCTCCGGCATCCATACCCGGTATGGCGAATGGCATAACTTCGGATCTAGATTGCTCCATAATGATTGCGACGTTGTGGATCAGGTTAGGCCAATGTTCGAGGCTTGAGTGACCCTGGCCATAGAACAATGTTAGGCGAACCCGGCGTTGCTGAGGTAGCATGCATGGACGCACCAATTTGACGACTAGTGGAAGAGTAGACCGGTTCTTTGCTGTGTCCTCCACACCTTTGTTATATACTTGTGCAAACATATCCAATATACGGTAATACAGAAGCTCTTTTGCACAGAGGTCTGCCTCCCTTTCGGGTTCGGGTCGGACTCCTGTCTTGCAAAATTGGCGCAGCAATAGTAACCCTTCTGAAGGAGGCCGGCTAGGTGGATGCAGTCCTTTGTCACGCAATTCGGTTGGCGAGAAATCCGCAGCCCACATACAGTATTCGCGTTTGCGTACCAGGGCTAGGAAGGTCAAAATATGGTACACCGTGACAGATCTCACCACAACAAATGCATGTGCCAGTGCCGGTGAGATCTTGAGATCTGTGTATACATACTGTGTTTTGTCACTCAACACCGCGGTTCCCGGGCTGGATGTGAGACTATCATATATCATAATGTGCCTACTTCAAGTTAAGTATGTAGTAAGTTCATCATGATGATCTCCACTGTGAGCAAGGGATGCGATGCGCCACATCGCCTGGCTGCATTGTCACGGTGGGAAAATTGCTCCCGTGAACGTGGACTTGTCACCGTGACTCGGAGCATGCGATCAATCGAACCGTAAGTTCCTGTCGGCGAGTAGTAATAGCCGACTCATCATGATTGGCATGTAGTAGTGCATCATGTTTCCCACTGGCTTGGAAACCAATATACACCTCTGCGCAGTCCAGCGTGGATTAGTAACACTTCTCTAGATTAGTACAACTCAGAAGGCCACCTGAGGGATGGGTTTTAAATTTCAGCTTTTCCCACTTGAGGCAAATCATACTGAAGACATGTTCACGTTGAACAACTTAAGAACTTCAGGAAAATGTTAGATAGCACTAGGATTTATCATGTGCATACTATGGGGCAAGGTATCATGGTATGGTTGAAAGATACTTACAGTACGTCGGGATAAACAAATTCTATAATCAGTGGTACATTCCAGGGCATCCAACAGGCCAACAGTAAGTGAAATGTTCTGTTTATTAAGAGGGTTTTTGGAACAGGGGTCCTTCATGGCATTCAGCTGCCGAGGGCCGTGCATTGTAGGGCTTACGTAGCACCGGAGAGTTGGAAAAGGCAACGACTTACGGGGGCACGGTGAGGGGGCACGGCGGCCGGGCTTTCCCTGGGCCTCTGGCACCAAATCTGGATCCAGAACAGCGGGGCAAGTTCTGCCCTTTCATCGAGAAGGAGCCGCCTCTGGTTCTCCGGTTCCAGGGTCGGATCCAGAGCCCCAGAGGCGGCGCTTCTCTCAGAAAGAAAACGAGTGCAAAATCGCACCTAAGGGGAAGAAACACTTGCCTATCATGGTGTTGAGGGGGTTCTACAATCAGAACGCGTGGAATCGAGGTGGGAGCCATCGGGCTCGGCTTGAAGGACGCACTGGCAGACGACGCCAAGTCAATCTGAGGCGTCAACGCACAGCGTCACCGCCAAACCCGACGGTGCTTCTTTGCTTTCTTTGGAAAGTTGCATTCGGAGCGTGCCTGCTCAATCGCCTGCGTAATTTTATCATTGACGGCGTCCCATGAATTGTGGCTTGGCCGGCCGGCTAAAACGGCGATGACGCGGGCTAGTTGGTCCAGGATGGGGGTGGGTGTTCTGATTCAACCGTGAGCCGGGAACGACCAGGAATGTAAGGTGACTTACATGCCATCCCACTCGATTGAGCGGAAGCCAAACTTCGAATTCCTACCCACCAGCTCCTCCAATGTGTAATCCTTCTTCGACTTCTGTTCCTGACGCCGACATACCCAGTCGACACCATGTCGGTTTTCTTGATGGAGAGGTTGGTTTTAACGGGGTTGGAGGGCGTGACGTGTTTATGAAGCACCCTCTTAACAGATTCCCTGTGTGGTGCGTAGCCCATCTCGTGTACTTCCGCTTGCCGACGCTTTGTCCGGTTCTTGTGCGATCTTCTTCCTGAATGAGGCTTTGGAGATCTCATCCGTCGCCGAGTTGGTGGGTACCGCTTGACTTGTAGTGGGGATGTGGGAAGGGAGGTTGGTGGCTGAGGGCGGAGCAGGTGAGAGGCTGCATGATGGAGTCGGGATTGGGGACGAGGGTAAGGAGGACAGAGGGGAGGACAAAGGAGAAGCCATGTCGTCATCAGGGATAGGCGGTTCATCAGCTTCAGCAGCAACGGCGACATCCATGAGCACTTTAAAATCAAAAGCGGGGTTGGCAGGAGTTGTCGATGGGTGGTGTACTATTCGGGCCCATTTTCTATTGTTTTTCGACGTCCGACAGACTTTTATCTTACGATTTCCTTAAAAGCCTCGGCAATCAAGAAGTTGGGATTCAAGCTATGTGCGTAATTTTTCAAAAAGGGCCTATCGATATGAGTTTGGCTGTCAACTTCCGCCTTGATTAACTTGAAGCAGCTACTACTTACTTTGTAGCCTAAGCAATCAATCGGAGTTTGCCAAAAAGTGATTGGATAGTATCATGGACGCGGACTTGGAGTGATTGCGGGGCAGTCTGAGTGTTGGATATCTGGATTGTTAAGCCCAACAACAAACCACTGCTTCACCTAATTATCATGATTGCCATGGAATTTTGACGTAGGTATTCTGCATGATGACGGTATGAAAATAAACTTGGTCGAACTTGATTGTTCAGGTTCCACAAGGTAAGTCACGGTGATGCAAGGCTATTGCCAGTAAAAGGTTCCATTCAAGTTCAGGTTATTATACCACAACTTGACTCATACATGACTGGAATGATGTCTGGGAAGAGGGCTACTAAACCGTATCTTGCAGAAGAGAGTGGGAACACCATTCATTCGTAAACTAATGACATCTGATGTATTGGTAGTAGAAATGTGATTAGTGATAATCACCGCATGAAATTAGCCAAACGTATGTCTATGACTCCTGAGAAGGGTTGGAAGAGATAGCGGTTTAAAAAAAAATGCAGGTAATAATGATGAGAGCAACCATCTATTGCAACAACTACCCATCATGTCGACGACGTTTGCGTGGATGTTGAGTGGCTGTTAGGCATGTTTGAGTAGGTTTCAATGATTGCAAACGACGCCGTACCTCGACTCTCCCGGTCACTGCTGCTCAGTTCACTCAGTTCACTCAGCTCGTTTTCACTCTTCTCTGACTCATTGTGGGAGTCATTGGTGAAATCCCTGTCAGTATGATATTCTCCCAGTAGCTCAGCAGCCAATTTTGTGTACTGTTGTACAAAATCTCGGTCGAAAGCAGTTGCTCCAAGGGCGAAGATATCCCGACCTACAGTTATGATTCTCAAAGGAATAATAATCGCCAAAACTGGAATACCCACCGTTTGGGCTGGTATATGAGGTGATGTGGTCTATTTGAGCCTGAACTTCATATCTTGCCCCCGACCATTCGAAGCCAGTCTCAGGTATTTCATGGTACACTGCAACATGCGGGAAGTACCTCTTTACCAAACTTTCCAGGACTTCGGCTGTGCATTCCAGTGCTTCACCATGGATGTTGTTCTTCTCGGCCAACTTCTTATATGAGATCAGTGCATTAACCTGCTGGGAAAATAAGCCCTTGAATACAAGTTCGCCATCCACCTGGCGGCCTGCTTGAATGTCATGAAATATGTAACGTCCACGCCACCAGTTACGAAGGTCTCTGGCAAGGCCACGGGAATGAATTGTGCACAACCGATCATAGTCGCGATCATGCTCACGCCAATATTTCTTCTGGTATGCCAATGGGTTCAGGAGGTCGCCAAGCTCCATGATGACACATAACATAAAGAGGTCGATTGCTCCTTCGAAGGTGGATACATTGGGGACGTGTGGCGTACGCGGTGCCCTCAAATCCAGATCAGACCCACGTTTGACGAAGACGTAGTGAGCATAAACAACCAGTCGTCGCAGTAGAAGATGTGCATCCTGGGTGTGTTCGGTGTTTGTGATATTCTTGCTAGCGACAAACATGTGGTACATCCCGAAGATAGTGTCCCGGATGGTCGACATCGCATAAAAATGTCCCCCGTGACAAATTGCAGACTCAGGGGTGACAACAAAGTGTGGTGTATTTGGTCGCATCATCCTATTCCGCAGTTAGCAAAATTCACTGGTTACACAAGCATAGATAACTGACAGTCGAGATCCAGGGAGTAGAAGGACTGCTTCGAGATCCCACTTACTGAGATTGGCGGCGTCGATATCAAAGTCTTCAGTGAAAAGGGTCATTTGGGAGAAATGAGCAGAGCCATGCTTAGGCCGCGCAACAATCCACCATTTTAGGCCAGTCTGTGTGTCAATGTAAGTACACAAACCGTTACAGTCAATGTGCCAGAGGTGGTGAGCACCCGCAGTTGCAGCAAGTCCCCATCGAGTACTGGTCACAGGAAACAAGATGTTGCGGCCACACATCGGCAAATCGACGGTAGCATTGAATGCTGCCAAATCTGATGCTATGGATGTAGGAGGATGAGGAGCCGACAACATTGGGAAGTCCAGTGCATTAAGAATTTTAGATTTCTCTTCGTGACATCTAAGCATGTCCATGAGAGTACCCTTCTGGTGGCGAGATTCGGATATAAATGTGTTTTCTTTGGAGTAATCTAACATATGGTCTGAGCAGATACAGAAACGGGTATAGATCCAACACACCTTGAATAGTGACAGGCCTATAAAGATCTCCGAGTGTTTGCAGACCCTTTTCGTCAAAGCTTAGGGTGGGTGTAAACTGATCGTGTATGACAATGTGTTTTTCCTTGAATAGATCTTGTAACTCCTGGTCACTTTTGCTCTCGACATCCTGCTTGGAGATCACACAGAAGACAGACTCGTCAGGACTTGCCATCCACAATGGTTTATGGTCCTTGTAGTCGGTTATGATGGCATTGTGAATCCCTTCAAACATCGTAAGCTCTTTTTGGAACTACGGTGAAGCTTGATGTGAGAAGAGGATAACGGGCATGAATCAGCAAACTTACATGGAAGGAAGGGGTGTACAGCACTGGGTCGTCGTTGCCAGCAGCCCATAGTTGCACAGATTTTCCTGAGAATCTTCGCTACATACAAATCTGAGCTATGTTAACAAAGACCGACGCTTTTCTATACCTTTACGACAGTTGACAGATTTGGCTTTGCGGGTTCCACCTGGCAGCAAATTCAGTACAACGCATCCTTATGTGTCGAAAGACGACTGACCATATCTTGGGTTAAGTCAATCATATCAACGAGTCTGCTAGTACCTCCGATTTCGATTTCCTCGAAGTAATTTCGCTCCAGACTACCAGAATTTGGTTGAATGGTGGGTTTTTTCACAGGCTCTGGCTTCGCCCTGGGTTTCAAACGTGGCTCCTTTGATTGTACCGTCTTCCTAGAAGCGGGTTTAGGCCTGCCTCTGTTCGTGCCTTCACGCTCGGGTGGGGGTGGCGTCCTACGCTTCCTATCTGACCTCCTCAGGCTGGTGCCCTTCCCCTTTTCTACATCACAGCCCTCGTCCCCAGAATTGGACTGATCAACATCCATCTGTTGGCTTACCACGTCTCTTTCATTCTCTGATGCCTTTGCTCTCGCCATTGCATCCACAGGACCGTTGTCGTTAGTGTCCATATCTTCACCCTGTTCCCTTGCAGTCTCATTTCCGCTAATGCCTGGCACTCCGGAAACAGAAGTCTCTGTTGTTTGGTCCTCCATTCGCCCGTTTCCATCTACGCCTATTGCTTCACAAAGACCCGCGACACGTGCGTCCTTTCCAACCTGATTCTGCACGTCCACGGAATCGTCCATAGTCGTGGCTCCAATCCCACCTTGGCTTGCCATGTTAGTCGAAACCTGATCGCCTCCTGATCGCCCTCCTGAGTGGGAGATTGCAAGCTGCTCTGAGGGGGTCTGAGCTGGTGCTTGCACCAGAGGACTACGATCCGTGGCGAGAGGGGGTGCAGGCATACCGGGGAGAGAAGTAATGGACGGGCGAGGTGGTTGGAATAGGGAAGCTGCGACGGTTGGATGGGAGGAAGGCATAAGAGGAGCCCCGAGCACCATAATCGGGCCCACTCCTCTCAAGAAGCCCGTCCGGTCCTGACCATCATTTTCATTGTCTGAATCTTCTTCTTCCTCACGTAGAAAGGATCCCGAGGGGTTTTCATGTCTGGATTGCAAAATTTGTTCCTGGGAGGCGGGGGGGTTTAATCCTACTTGGTCAATGGCATCTACGTGATGAATCAACATTGCCGGTTACAAGGATTAGAATTACTGTTCTCAAATTTTAACCGACCTGCTCTGAACCAGTGGGGATGACACCCATCCAGATCGCCAGAAACCATCTGCTGTATATCTCGTAAAGCCACAGAAAGAACATCCTTAAGAGGGGAGGAGGTTGACGCAATGTCAATCAGTGCCTTCCAGAGCCTGTTTTCCGCACATTTGATTAAGGCTGGTCGTTGGTTTCCGAGCGCTGCCCAAATCTGCAGCCGGGTGGGTAATAAGCTATAATATCATGAGTATTGGTGCATACGTATAATAGTTTTGGCTTTCCCATGGAAAGATTCGCAAGCTGCCTAGTCCCAAGGAGAAATAATGGGGAAATGGCGAGTGCCACGTTGAGAGGAGTTTGAAGTTTTTCTGGGGATAGCGAAAAATCGTTGTCGATTGTAATACCTTTTCCGCGTAATTCTAGCTCCAGAGACAGCATATCTTTCGGCAAGTGAAGGTTTCCCTAGGAAAACATTAGCCCAACCTTGTTCTTCTGTGACCTTACCCACATACCTTCAAAAGATAGCACAAGTGGAACCCTGCAGACGCAAAGTTGTGCAAAAAATTATTTTTATGAATACGCTTCGTAGTAACGCGGAGATTCTGAAAACAATGAGCAAGTTGCAGGTCTCCAGCATCCATACCCGGTATGGCGAATGGCATAACTTCGGATCTAGATTGCTCCATAATGATTGCGACGTTGTGGATCAGGTTAGGCCAATGTTCGAGGCTTGAGTGACCCTGGCCATAGAACAATGTTAGGCGAACCCGGCGTTGCTGAGGTAGCATGCATGGACGCACCAATTTGACAACTAGTGGAAGAGTAGACCGGTTCTTTGCTGTGTCCTCCGCACCTCTGTTATATACTTGTGCAAACATATCCAATATACGGTAATACAGAAGCTCTTTTGCACAGAGGTCTGCCTCCCTTTCGGGTTCGGGTCGGACTCCTGTCTTGCAAAATTGGCGCAGCAATAGTAACCCTTCTGAAGGAGGCCGGCTAGGTGGATGCAGTCCTTTGTCACGCAATTCGGTTGGCGAGAAATCCGCAGCCCACATACAGTATTCGCGTTTGCGTACCAGGGCTAGGAAGGTCTTCGACACAATATTAGTGTGAAGCCAAAAAAAAAAAAGAGGTTACCTCACGGATACTTCAGAAACATCCGTCAGCTTTTCAAGACCACCAGGAGTATGGAGCACATCTGTTCTCCAGGAAACACTTTTAAAGGGCATGCTTTGAGTACGAAATGTTTCCATGTCACCGGTAGGTTATGCCACAGTAGGATTAGCGTTCGTCCAGCCAAAATTAAGTTGGATGCTGTAAATGTAGCGTTGATCTTTCAAGGCACTACAGGCGGTTAAACGGTAAGCTTACTTAGCCAGAGAAAGAATACTACGAGAGGCAAATGCAAGGGCTTACCGATATAGCGTCACACTTTCACGCTGCTAGAGGCGGTTAAACGGTAAGCTGACTTAGCCGGAGAAAGCTATTGGACTGGCCTTGGCCTGTTAAGAGTCTCGAACTGAAGGCTTCAGGGTGGCTCCAAGAAGACGGCAATTCAAATGTAGGATTGGAGTGATGAAAAGTCAAACTCAAGGCAAGTGACGAAAAGTCAGACCTGCAGGTGACGAACAACGTGTAGACAGAATGTAGCACGTCCGAGACAAACAGCAAAGGGGAAGAACCACTGGCAATTGTTGAAGTTTTCACAAACAATCACTGCGCCGGTTGAAAAAGTTCAATGTTTAGTCAGCCTTGGCAGTTTCAAGCCATTGACAAGTGTTAGGGTTAGGGGTCGTCCAGCCAACTTTGTTCCTGTTTGGCTCCTTCTGGGACTGAGTGCCAAACATTAATTACCGGCAGGTGACTCGTACCTCAGATGTTTTTCTACGAGGTGTCGGCAGAGCAACAAACATCGTTGAAATATCAGGATATTGTACATACAATGGGCAAACAAAATATTCGTAGACGCGTAGCTAATTCGTAAGTTATCGTGATTCGATTGATAATTCACCTTTAAACAATAATAGTTGGTTAGAGGTGGTAGTACAAATGTTGAATGAGAAAGGATAGATCGCAACCATCACATACCAATGTCCAAGAAGCAGAGAATTCGGCAGATGATCGAAGTTGAAGAAAAATCAACCTATTTAATCGCCAAGTGCCGCCATGACTCGGTCAATGACATCCTCCCGTTGCGCATCAGTGTTGCCTGGATGAGCCAGTTCTGCAAGTAGGTCCAGATCATTTGAGACATCGAGCGGAATAATCATATCTTGCTCATCGGTGATGAGACCCTCTGTGAAATTGAACGGTTCATTCCTGAAGCCAAATTTGAGCATCTGTAAAGCTTCTATGAGGACAGGGCTGATCTTGTTACGACGAACAGTATCTGTCTCTGCGCTAGATGAAAATGCACGTTCACATGGTACAGATGATGCTTGGATGGCCAAATAATCCATTGCGATTGCGAATAGAGTCGGAAAATCATCTTTGTGCATCTATGTAGATGTTGAGCCTGAAAACTGAGCGGTTGAAGATGATTTGAACACGTACCTCCCAGAATTTGAGAATATTGACATCAAGCTTCGTAAGCACGCCAAAGCTATAGGAACGGTACTCTTCATCGACACTTTGAGTATCAAAGCTGGTATCTGCCCAACCCAATTCGTCGTCGTCGGTGAGGTTCAAATTCGAAGGGAGGCCGAGATTGACGTAGCCAAGTGCAGTCTTTTCTTTGGGCGGAGGAGTCGGTAGGACAGTTGGATCCGAGTCAGTGTTCGTGTTTAATTTTAGCCAGTACTGTTCCATCTGTGGTGTAGCGCATCATGTGCCCTAGCACCATGACATCGTAAAGCGACTTACCATCTTCTTGAGCGTACTCTCTGCCTTCTTGAAATATTTTGCCTCCCAGTGCTCACGCATCCAGGAAACGCGGATACCAGGATGAAGAACTAAAATGACGCTGGTGTTAGTAGACTGTGTCTTGACTCGAAGATAAAATACATTTAACTCACACATGGCCACCATATATGCACTTGTGTCGTCCATCTTTTTATAATACTTATAAGCGAACTTAAGGCCAACTTTGATTGCAGGCGCAAGGTGCTGGTTCTTCTCAGCAAGTCTCTCCCATGATGTCATGAAGCGCTCGAACGAGGGAACAGCACCTGCTAACACTGGAGTCTTTTCCTTAGACATGACCTGCTGTGCCGCATGTGGGAACTGAAATATGGTGTCAGTTTCAATTATTCAGATTATTGATATTGATAAAATACCTGTAAAACACCAATTATGTTCGTCACCTGATCCCAATCAGCAGTTGAGAGTCGATACTTCTGCAGCGCCTGAGCTGCTGGCATATTCAAGTAATTATCTAATGGCTGAATTGACAAGTCAGGTAATGTGATATCAGAGATGAAGGCAAACTTACTTGGCGAAGTTCTCGAACTCGCACCAACATCTGATAAGTACTGTCCCACCGAGTTTTTACATCTTGATCATCATCGCCTTGCCTTGTCCATCCTTCCACCAACCATACTGATTTCCACCAAGGATGACATTGGTGAAGTGCTCTTGTCGCTGACCCGAAGCACGGATTCCTCTCACAAGTGCCCGTATCTTATTGAGTGGATCCCCAGGGACATCGGAGATAACAACATCCCCCTCGCCATCGCCACCGCCACCGCCACCGCCACCGCCATCGTCGCTTCCCTTGTCGTCGCTCTTCTCGCCACCGCTTACCTCGTCGTCACTCTGTTCATCGTCACTTCCCTCGTCATCATGGTCATTCTTGCTTCCCTCAGTTTCTGCTCTGTCATCGATGTCGGCATCGACGCCATTGTTTAACGCTTTAACGGTACGTAGAACGCACGTATTAATAACATGCGGGAAGCACTGGATACGACATTCCTTTGCGTTGAACGAAACTTCAGGGAGTTCAGCTTGGTGGATGTCTCCGAGGCATCGTACGAAAACGTTGTTGTTTGCAGCCATGTCCAACGTCCAGTGAGATCCCTGATTAATGTTAATTTGTTATCTCCAAGGCATGACACTGTAAAAATTGGTACGTACATCCCCACCATTTATTCCTGCGCGCTGTAGTAATTTAAAGATAACTTCAGCAATCCTCCTTCCAGTGTGCTGTCCAGTAATTGGATGGAACGCAAGAAGCGACGACTTCAACACAAGGTTTTGTTGCTCTGCAGGCCTCTCGTACGCTATCCAATGGACGGTCACACAAATATAAGACTGACGATGCCGATCAGACCAGATATCTTATGTAAAGTGGAGTGCTCCAACAGAATTCTGAAGTTCTGTGCATAAGTGTCGTACAAAACTTCCAGCATGGTAGAAATATACCTTCAACTCAATCTTTAATTGTGTAAACCAAGCCTGCCAGGTTTCAATTATCGCAGCACGGATTTTGGAACGATGAGGCATGTCCTCATTCCCATAATCGTCGCGAAAAAACGTCAGCAGATTTCGAAACTCAGTGTTCTCGACGACGTTTAAAGACTAGTCCCAGTAATATTATGAAGAGTAGTATCAGAGAAAGGCGGCTAAAACTCACTTGGTCATTCGCAGCAATAAATCGCACAAGTCGCTGTGTGACTCCTTCAGCTGAGAACATAGGTTTCTTTTTCGCAGGAGCGACCAGGGCCAGTTCCCGTTTGACAGAGGGCAACACCGTGGTCCAGCCTCTTTCTTTGGCAAGTTTGATGTATTCTGCCTTGTAAGTGGTGGAATTTGTCGAGATGGCCTCGGAGACCAGTGTTCGAAGTTGAAATTGAATATGTATATGTTCGTGAGGCCGGCCAATCAGCAGGGTTGTCGAGGGCGTCAAAAGCAGCTCTAAAATGACAGGGGTCATCACAAAACAGTTGATCCACAAGAAGAGACACTCACTTGCAAACAACACAATATCTAGACGATTTCCCAGTCTTACCGGAGAAGAAGTGGGCGATATCAAGAGCAGTCGATTTGGGTGCCTGGCTGTCAGTAGAGTCGACCGAGCGAAGTGAGTCGTTAGGCCGAGTTGGAAGTTTGGAAGCTGGGCGGCCGGATAAGAAACATCGTCAGCAACGACCAAGTAATTCCATGAGAGTGACAAAACCTTGATGATGTTTGGTAGGAGGTCTGACCTCGAGTTCCGAGTCAGAGACATTGAGGTCAAAAACCTCATGATCTCCAGAGTCAGCCAGTGTCGATTTGGAAGCTGTTTTCTTGGGAGGCATACTGTGTAGAAAAGAAGAGCGATATGGACTAGTATTGATGATACGTAAATTGTAGGTCTTATATCACTTTTCAAAATTCCCTACTTGGAGCACTGGGGCTTGCCGTATAAGGGCCATCAAGATGATGTTTCTGTGCTGGGTCACGATAATGTGGAGCTGGCATAGTGAAAAGAGACATCTGACTGAAGGTATGCAGTTTTCACATCGCGAGCGACCAATCATTGAAAGTAGCGAGGCCCACGGAACACGCTCCAGAGCTACAATGACATTTGACTCGGGGAATGACAACATCCCAAGGTCAGGAGGCAACTGTGGAACGATCAATGTGGGGAAAAACTGGTGGTGAATACAGGGGATGACAAAAACTCGGGAGAAGCTGTGTAAACATCTGACTCGAGCCATCCAGAGTTTGAATGTGATTGCACAAGTATAGCATCACATAGGACAACTCTAATCTCGAACAATCAGTCATAAGATCTTTTAACGAACACAGAGATACCAGCACTGAAAGCAGGCAGAAGTTGGGAAAATCTTTGGGGACACCTTGATCGATTTGGGAGTAGAAATTTTACCTATCTCAACCAGTTGCAACAGCAAGAAACCAACAAAGTGCACTAGAGACTCAAGTAAAGCCTTGACCAGAGTCTACGCTCACAGCTCCACAGCGATCAACGATCAGTGTTCAGAAAAAAACTTTAAAAAGAAAGCGCTGAAAGCTCGGGGAACCCTGTAAAAACCCCGCACGTATGCTTTGCGCATGTGAACCAATTGCGCGAGAAGCCAATGGGGTGCGCTAGAGCATAGATCTTGGAAACTACATTGCGATAGGCTAGTGCTGCTGCTGGGACAAGCACAACTATCAGCTCGAGAAAGAATCTCTCACAAATACAGACATACAAGGAAGGAATGCGGGACCGAATGCTTAGCATTTCCTGTTTGGATTGTCCCATAATCGTCAGTGCACATTATCATTAATAAATTGCTTGTTATCTCACATTCAGATCTGTGCCATGTTCGAGCCTCTGAGGATGCTTCTTATATGATGCTCGACTGATGGACTTCTATTCCGCCTATTCTCGGGTTTGACAGGCTAACGATGTTCCCAAATGTCTTCGTTTCGTGATATATGTTTGATCCCTGTCAGATATGTCTTACTTTCCAATGTTTCGTGATATTATTTTCACAGCAATAAAATATTTTATTAATCAACCTACAGCGAAGCATCGTTCATATTATAGTAGTACATCCAAGGATTGATTCGCAGTAATCCGCCTGACAACACCCCATCGCCTCGTGGTGGTGGTGAGGAGTCATGGGTCGGTACGTGCGGCCCCGTATCAGTTGTCCCTGATCTGATCGTCATGCGTTCGTCGTCACCGGTGATAATGGTTGTCGGGGCCTGTCATTGGTCACCAGCACACGCATTCCACCTGTGAGCAGTGGCCCAGGGCTGGTGGGTTGTCCCTCGTTGTTTTTGGGTGGTGCTGGTGGGTCATCCTGCCCTATTGTCCCGTGGTCCCAGTGTCCCACCATGAGCAGTCTGTTCGTAGGGGTGGTGGTGCGGTCGTTGTGGTTGGGGTCTTGCTTTAGCAGTCCTGGTCATCGGTCCTAATTCGTCGGTCCGTTTCACCAACATTCCACCCGATGACGATGTGGGATGATGAGTGGGCAAAAACATAGGATCATGATTAACCGATAGATATAGACTTAGGATACGTACATTGATAAAGCGCACCACGCGCCGACCTAAGCCCTTGTCAAGCGATCTCCTACTACCCCCTTCTGTGCTGTATTTGTTGATGAAGCTGGCTGTCGTGGGTGGCGATAGACGTCGACAGTATGTCAGTACTGGAACTGGGCAGATGCGTTGATTCTTCCTTTCTTGTTGGGTCGAACGGTGAGCTAGGTGGTGTACTGCCACATGTTCCCACGACTTCAGAACGGAATCAAGAATAACGGGAGCCTCACCTTAGTCCAACACAGTGGTCTGAAGGTCTAGAAAACATCGGTATACAATGTGTTATTGTACTAGAATGTTTTGGAAGTAAAATCTCACTGGGAGCTTGAGAAATGAGTAAAGGTCAGACGACACCATTGAAATCGTCAAACTTGAAGTTAGATTACTATTAGGGTTGTTCACGGTTGGCATTTTTGGTTCATTTTCACTCATTTTTCAATCATTTTCTATTTCATTTTGATTCCATTTTTCTCAAGAATGGAACTGAGAATGAATAGGGTTGTTCACAGTAGCCATTTTCGGGCCATTTTCGGCTCATTTTTTATTTCATTTTCAATCTCATTTTTCAAGAATGGACTTCATAATGACTTGAGAATGAACGCGAAAATGATCATTTTTGAAAAATCGAACCCTACCCTCGCTTTTGCAAAAATGATCATTTTCGCGATCATTTTCACATTCCATTTTGTCGTTCTTTCAAACTCCGCTCTGACACCTATTGCCATCATCGACATCAATCCCTCTCTCCCACCTCCAATGCCATCCACGTCGACTCCACAATGCTGCCACTCCCTCCCTCCCTCAACTCTCTCCCGTCAATGCAACCATGTCACTACACTCCCATGCCCATTACAAAGCCTGCACGAGCTGCAAGTGGCCAGCCCAAATGACGGCAACCCATTGTTTGGGCTCTTTAAGGTATAATTTTTTTGTTTGTTTCTTCTTTTTATAAACCAACTAACTGTAATCTTTCATTTTTAGGATCTATACTACTGGTAACGACAGGTGCCGATGCTGCACAACCCACACCCACACCCGCCTGCACTACCTCCACCCCGTTCAAATTGGATGCGAGGGGTCTTGGTGAGGCTCAGGGAGACCTGTAGAGTGGCATCCGCCAGGTAAGCACCAGCCAACCCTTCCTTTCGGTGTCATGTCACTGATGCACAGCGCCCACGGCACCAATAGGAAACATCAACCCAGCACCCGCTGATGACGACTCAACGACACCACCCGTCCCAGCCTCACGAGCAACTGCTCGTGGGGTGGATTGTGGGTGGGATGACCATGATGGCCGTCCACAGCTGCAGGAACCACGGGGGACGCCATAACCAGCAAGAACGGCGACAGACGACGCACCACCTGCCCCCAGCCTCACGAGCAACTGCTCGTGGGGTGGATCGCGGGTGGAATGACGATAACGCCGCCTGCGGTGAGGGACACGGCACCCACCCCACGCCTATGAGCAACTGCTCGTAGGGTGCATCGTGGGTGCATCTCGGGTACAACACCAGGCGCATGGAGACAAGGCGGATAAGACGGCACCCCAGCACCCGCCCCCCACCACTGCGAGCCCTTGCTCGCAGGGGGGATCGGGTGCTAATGGTCCGTCACCACCTCCACGACGACGACGACGAGCGCCCAGCACCCACTCCCATGCCTACGAGCCACTGCTCGTAGGACGGATTGTGGGTGCTGATGAGAACGATGACAAGGGTATAGAGGAGGGATAAAGAATGGGAATGGGACGACGACAGGGAGGACGAAATGACGGGGATGATGGGAAAGGTGGGGACCGCCACCACCACAGCACCCCCAACCACCGCCGCGGGCAACTGCTTGCGGGGTGGAAACGGGGAGCAACAGGGAGGGGGGATGGACGGCTACCAGACGGCCAGGGCGAATAACTCGCGTTTTTTGCGGCAGCTTTTTTTGTTTTCTGTCATTCATTGTTTTTGTAGCCCCTTCCCTCGCTGCGTGCGAGGGCGGTTAGTTGTACTTATCTCAATAAGAACATTTGTATCATCCCTCGCATTATCTGAATAAAAATTCCATTGTATAAAACACCCTGGACCATTGCAAACAACAAATTCCTGTCGCTGCATTTGTTTACTATACTGGAATAGTAGCAGTCAGAGTAGACGATTCAACAGCGATTCAGGGTGGCGATTCAACGGCGATTCAGGTCCGATTCATCCGAGTGAATCGCCCTTGAATCGCATGTGAATCGATATATCACTCTGACCGTCAACTTTCATACAAGCGATTCAATGGTCGATTCAGCTGCCTCCTGCACTCGTGTAGTACTTGAACCATTTCAATGTCATCTATATAATCTCTACTTTGTCTCCTGCCCATGGCTCCACGACGAAACGCTCAGGCAAAAAAGCTCGTACTCCACTACAACAAACTGCGACGCGAGTATGATCACCGCATGCGCAGCCGCTTAGGCTTTTTTTATGGGGTTCAGGTTCAGGAGAGGCAGAAGCATTTTCCGCTTCTTTAGCTTTGGATATTTTGGTTCGAGTGCGAGCAGGAGGCTTCTTTGCTCCTGCAGTGTCTTTAGGCTTGGGCATGTCGACAGTGGCAGATGTGTCATATTTAGTGATTACCTATTACAAAGTAAAAAGATATTTGAAATAGTAGTAAGGTTGAATCGTCTGAGTGAATCGCGATTCAAAATGTCGAATCGCCTCCGGAGGCGATTCGACGATTCAAAATTTCGGGCGATTCAAGTGCTGATTCAAGTTGTTGAATCAGACCTTGAATCGCCGTTGAATCGCCACCCTGAATCGCCATTGAATCATCTACTCTGACTGCTACTAATGTTATATTCAATTTTGTGTATTATTATATTTCCATCAACCGTAATACGGCCGTATTGGTACCCGTACCGTACCGTCTAGATATACGGACAGTGTACGGTCTACCGTATCCGTCAAACTACCGTGTGTTGCACGGCCGTGGCCGTAATACGGACAGTGCGCAGCCCTAGATCATCATCTTACTAGCCTTGGACCGGGGTTGCCTCTTCCGCACACCTCGATAACTTTCCAGTGGGAATGAGCAATGTAATCCACGCTTTTCACATTGACTAGACAGTAAAAGACGTTCAGTAACGATGTAAAGAAAAATGAGTGTCAGTGCAAAGTTCAAACCAGAGGCGCACTGAAAACTTACGAGCATGTTTTTTTCTCACTCCCGGCTAGTGGGGCGCCGCATGCAATCTTGCGAGTGCGGCAAAATAGGCAAGCCAACGGGGGTTTCGGCTGTGCAGGTTTCGGTGGCGTAGTTTTTTTTGCACATCTTTTAGTGGGTGGGGCACTGAGGCACATGCGCGAAGGGCGAGGTGTGGCTGTGATGCCAACGTAGGGATGGGATTTAGAACGCCTCGCCTTTCGCAAGTCCTGGGTGAGACGGCTTCGATTCGCCGGGGTGACGACGGAAGCATCTAATGACCTGGCATCCGGTACACAAGCATATTGGGGTACCAGGGCATGAAGCTGATCATTTACAATAGGCGCGTCAGTTTGCCAGTTTGGGGTCTGGGTGATGAGGTCAAATGGTTGGAGCGTCGGAGACAGGGTATCACCGCATAGCAACGAGTTTGAGGACAAGTCAATCAAATGTTGCTGAGAAGGATAATTAAATTCCTGTGTACTGACGGGCAGCATGAGCAAAGGAGTCCAGGCGGTGGGAGCAGCTGTGTAGTGTTGTTTGGGATGCATCGTTTCCCAGTCACTCCGCTGGTCAGTCCATTCATGCTGAACCGATTTGAGTGGGAAAGCGCCAGATGCCATTGAAGCGCTGTAGCCGTAACCTGTGTCGCGCGGAAATGTTGCCTCAAGATAGCTTGCAGGAAAATAGATGTCAGCGGCACACGCGGCATAAGCGTCTGATGAATGAGGAATATTCTCGTAATGCTCCGCCGCCGTGTAAGTGTTGGGTTCTGGACAGTATTGAAATCCGAGACCTTCAAAATATTGACTAAATAGGGCTTCTTGATACCTCCATCGTTGCTCTATTGCCGCCCTCCGAGCTTCTGGAAACGTGGCGTAAAACTTCTCGTCTTCCGCCAGCATGGTTTGGGCGAACAATGACAGTGGTTGGTATATCTCAGGCTGAGAAACCCAATTGTCAGGTCCTGGACAGCTATTAGTGTTCAGATTTCACCCACCTGATTCGTCCAAAAATGGTTTTGTTGGGGGACTACGAGGTCCGCCGGATAGGAAAGTTGCGACGCCATTGATAGGCGAACGGCGAGTGGACTTGATCGTTAATTGTGTCCAAGAGTAAGTCGAGAGTGAATAACAAGAGAGATTGAAAAGATGACTCAACTAGTATACTGTGAGTGTCAATAAGTAATACTGTAGGAACCTTTCACATAAGAAGTTGAAGTTTCCTCAAGAAAAGAAGGTTTAGCCTCACCATCGCCACATGTCTCACCGATATGCGACTGGAAACCCCATTTGTTGCTCAGTGTTGCTCATCGGGCCTAGGCTCCAAATTATCGTTTCTCCTGATCTAGATTGGACCCCGCTTCTTTCATCTGATTCGGAAAATTTTAAAAGTCAAGGGGAAGGTTCTCCGCAGTTGGCGGTGTTTGCATGATAGTGAGTCCGGATGGCAGGTAACTGAGGTTTTCGACATGATGGTCAATCTGGAACATTGATGTGTATAGCTGGCTCTCGTGCTGAGCTGGCAAACTTGGTAAGGCTCACTTTCAGCTCAGCACAAGCTCTGCATTAAATAAATCTTGTGGGAGATCTTTTCCAGGCAATTGATCGAGATGCGTCCAGTTCTGGCCTTCATATGTTGTGGCCCGACAGATCATTGTGTTCAGCCGATAATTGCTCTTTTAGGAAGAGATTTCTGCACACGAGGCTAAAGACTCCCCCCTCAAGCTAGTCCAGGGCTCCACACCCCCGAGTTTTTTTTTTTGCCAAAACAGCAGAAAATAGTTAAAAGGGGATCGACAAATTTTGCATCCGCTATACCTTATTAGAGCTTATCTGCAACCCAGGTCAAACTTTTTCCGAGCGACCAGGAACCAAAAAGTTTGAGCAGCCAAACTCGGTTTCAATGAACCGTCACACAGCCCTAACTAAATAAGGACAGGCCAGCTTATCCATAAATGGTTCACTCCCCAGCATTGGCTCCCTCGTTCTAGTAGGTTCCACCCATTTCTGCTGGGGATTCCAAGCTCTGCAATCCTTTATACGACGTATGACAACACATTTTTCCCCCTGTAGCGAGCATTGACAGTGGCACCAAGTTGAGGACGAGTGGCGCGACGCAGTGAATTCATTGCTAAAACATTGGTATTTTCAAGCAACAATATGGCATTTTGAAGGGACAACAGCTCTTCTATCTCATCATCTGCTATAGACATGAGTAGGCTGTATAGAGTGCACAGTTGACAAAGCATTTTGTAAAGAGTTCATGAAGAATTTCAACCGAACTTGAGCCGAATTATACATCCCAATTAAGACAAGCCTAAGGGACAACTAACTTCGACCCAGGACACGCCTGGTCAGAACCGAAAAAAAGTTTGAGGGTTGCAGATAAGCTCTATTATCAGGAGAGGTTAGTCGCCTCTCGATCTTGTTTTGATCTAGGTGCATGGACTTACCTCACAAAAGGAACCTTACCCTCTATTTGTCTAGCTCAGCGCATCCCACGATTACAGATTCAAATAATAAACCCAACATCGAGAGAACAGTACCGTTGCCGACTGGGGCAAGGTCTATTTTGAATTTTGAAATCATTTACTTTGATGGGGTCCTACTCCTAGTTATCTTGGGATGTTCTCTTCTTTCATTTGATGGGATCGAACTAGACAGATCGATTGTAGACTCTACAAATGCCGATCAGTTGCTACCGTCCTTTCCTCGTCGACTGTTCATTTAATGTTCATTTAGCAGACAGCATTGCTGTGATCTGACGTCTTCCATTCTCCCGACCATAAATAGAAATTACCTTTCTCGATTTGGCAAGGCTGTACTGGGCTATTCGGACGTTGGGCACGGAATGGTACGCGGTTTCTACAACTCTTTTGAATACGCACACGTCTCATTATTTGATTCAAGATCTGTGCTTTGCTTCTGGGTTGGCAATGATGTCATACTCGGCTTAAAATCGGATAACAATATCTAGGATTACACCCATATACGTTATAGCCTGGTGTGGGAATAGAGTCGTTGTTGACGGCGGCGGTGTTGCCGTCAACCTAACTCGATTCGGAGTTACACTCGTCCTTGTTGTATAAATTTCTGCAGTCGTCCCTCGAATTCCTCAATATTTTTCGGACTCGACATATGCGGGAGGTCCTAGGCCGCACAACTCTCGAGAAGGGCACCCACTTGCAACTGCCGCAGATTCAATGCCCTTCCGCTGGTGTTAACGAGGCCAATGATAACGCTCTAGCCAATGGTGGGCGAAACTCAACCTTGTCATCGCACGCGTTACTAGAAGATCCTCCGGATTGCCCTCAAAATGCAAGAGGCATAAGACCTTACCTGACTGTCTTCGGAGCCTTTCTCGCGTTATTCTGCACCCTAGGTCAGATGAACTCATTTGGCACATATCGAACTTGGTATGCAACACATCAATTAGGCAAATCGTCTCCTTCGACGATCTCTTGGATTGGTTCGTTGCAGCTCTGGGTTTTTTTTCTTTTTTTCTGTATGTCTCGTGCCTTTGTTCGTTTCCTCCCTGCTGATAAGCGCTGTTCTTGATAGGGTGGCCCGATCGGGCGTTTATTCGACAAGTAGGGCCCCACCGGCTTAATGGCTTCCGGCACGATTATCTATTCACTTGCAATAATGATGACCAGCATATCTACACAATATTACCAGTACATTTTATGCCAAGGAATCTTGTTTGGGCTCGGCGTTGGCTTGATGTGAGTGTTTCCCCCGTTTTTCAAGTGCACGCAGAACTGACTGAAATGTTCAGGTTCTATCCGTCACTCGCCAGCGTATCCACTCATTTCTCAAAGTACCGCGCTACTGCACTCGGGATCGCCGTTGCCGGTTCAAGCATCGGTATGCATCTGAGATGTACAGATCCTCAAATATCTTCCTGATATTACTCGTCTTCAGGCGGGGCAGTGTATCCTATTATGCTCCAACGTCTTTTTGGAAGCCTCAACTTCTGCTGGGGAGTCCGCGTATCCGGATTAGTCAGTGGGGTGTGCTGCGCTGCTGCAACTTTGATTGTCACCAGCCTTCCTTCTCCGAAGACGGCTGACACATGTACCCATAATATCAAAACCTTCGCCGATTCACGATACATTCTCCTCGCTATAGGCAGCTCCTTCGTGTCCCTCGGTGCGTTTTTCATTTCTCCACAATACACTTGTCTAACAGGAATGCTGCCTAGGTCTGTATATACCGTTTTTCTACATCGTGGAATATGCACACCAGCTGTCAATCGCCCCCCGGATGTCATTCTATGTTCTAGCCGTAATGAACGCAGGAGGGTTCTTCGGGCGCGTCTCCCCTGCATACCTCTCTGACTCCGTGGGGCGCTTTAACCTTCTCATGCCATCAGCCTTCTTCTCTGGTCTCGCCTGTCTAGTCTTCTGGATGTTTGCTAAATCACTCGTGGCAGTGATGCTGTTTGCTGCTTCTTCTCGGGCGCGTTTATCTCGGTGATAACGCCTTGTATTGCCCAAATATCGGATATACGACAGATTGGGACAAGGATTGGAATGTTGTATAGCATTATTTCATTTCCGTGAGTACTTTTCTTGTGGTTCCTCTTATGGGAAGTTGGGCGCGACAGATGTAGGGTGTTCATGATGACGTATTATTTGATACATTTGATCTTGTCTCAAGTGTTTGACGTGTGCTGATGATATGTGTGCTCTAGGTCCTTGATTGGAGGCCCCACGGCTGGGGCGCTACTTGTCCGAGGCCATGGAAATTTCGATGGAATGATCGCGTTCTCTAGGGCTACCCTCATCGCAGGCTCTTTCTTCATTCTTCTCTCGAAGCTCGAGATAGACCCTCACATATTTGCACGTGTATAGAATTTCAGCAAACATAACCATCTAATCCTATACCCTAAAATTTCGACATGTATTTCTATTGTCATCAGGAAATTACAAGATTGATCAGTAGGCCTATGTAGGACCAGTACATTGCGTAGTCAGGTAGGTAGGTGCTTGTAGCTACCACTGTGAGCTACGTAGCACTATATAGTGCCTGGTAGTCTTCTGCAAGTTGTCAGTAGGACCCTGTAGCTTACCAGGGATAGCTCACTACGAACAATACTGGGCCTACAGTGAGCTACCAAGCAAGACCCCAGTTGATTACAGTGACAGCAACAGTAGAAACAAAATATATCATATTGTCACCACCACGAGTAGATACATAAAGTGTAGGATGAATCTAGTTTGTTGAAAAGAAAGAAAAACATGCCTGGGGCTCGGGAGGCATTGCCCCCTCGAGCCCCATCCCTCCCTGCCCTCGCTATGGGTCCTGTTCCCCCCTATCGTCGCCATCTCGCCGTTGTCGCATTCTTTCTCGTTGTTTGCACATCTTGGTTTCGCTGCCTTCCAGTGCCGGGTTTTGGCGTTGGCGTGCGTGTTGTCCCCCGCTGTGGTCATCCCTTACTCTGGTCGTCCCTGTATGGTAGTTGGCGTTGGCGTTGGCATGCATGCGGCCTCGTCATTGCTGTGTCCCCATAGTAGCTATGTATAATAAAAATGCCAGTAAGAAAAAGAAAGAAAAACAAAAAAATAAAGTGGTCCCTTCGTAAGCCCCTGTTATCCACCCTGCGATCAGTTGCTTGCAGGGGTAGTTGCAGGTGCTGGTTGGGGTCACCGGTCGTGGTCGTTGGACGGTGTTCGTTAGTCGGGTTCGCTAGTCATCATTATCGTCGTCATCCACGCGCCCTCGTCATCGCACCCCCGTTATCGTCGACATGCCCTTGTCATCGCCATCGTTAGCACCTGCTATCCCCCCTGCAAGCAGTGGTTCACAGGGGCGGGGGCAGGTGGTGGGTGTCGTGTTATGGCTTGCATGGTTCAAGTGTTCAGTGGTGAGCGGTGGATTTACGGGGTGTGGGGGTGCTTACCTTGCGAGTACCCAGCTGCTTGAGCCTCCCGGGACCTTCCTGGGGTCGTTCCAGCCCCCAAACGAGCACCTCACATCCCGTCTGGACGTGGTGGAGGGTGCGGGTGCGGCATGGTTCGTCGTTGCAGATAGAAGTAAAAAGCCTAAAAAGACAGAAAAAAAGTAGTTAGTAGTTGAAAAAGAAGAATACGAACAATAAAAAACTTAGTATATTGTGTTGAGGGGCCCTGAGTCAATGGTTGTCGACGTCCGGATACGCGCGTGACGTGGCAAGCTTGCAGCCACGCGCGTTGCCATGTACTTTTCATCTGGAGTGGCGCTATGTGTCGTGGTTGCCGTTGTGGTGGGTGGTAGGCATGGGAACAGTGGCGGCAGTGGATGGTGGTGGACGGAGGGAGGGAGGTTGATCAACCGTGGGACAGTGATCCATTGTTGACTGAGCACATGTCATGTGATGAGTTGAGGGTGGGCCGAAATGACTTTACGAGTAAACTGTGACAATTATAGAAAACAAAGATGAAAAGTGACAAAGATGAAAAAAAGTCTATGAAAATTCATCTATCATGGTTGAAATCCAAACTGTCATCTTGGGTGAAAAACATCCCCTGCATTTCATTCCTTTATGGACTGTAATTTCATCCCATTGGCTTATGACTCAGAAACTTTGTAATATAACATAAGAAATTCATGTTTCAGCACTTATGTAAATGGCTGAAAACCCAGGTGCACAGTCAGTGAGAGCTTGGAAGATCCCAGTATGTAGAATATGTCTCTGTAGCTATAGTGCCAACTAAGGCTCCAACCATTTAGTTTATGTTTACTCATTGAAGGGCAAGTATATGTAAACAGTAGTCTAAACAGTATAACCATCTATATACTGTTTAATAAACGGTATATACAGTTAAAATATTAGTACAATTTTATTCTATTGTCACCATGCTTCCGTCGCAGTATCTTTGGCGGCATCATCTCAAATAGCCCACTCCATATCCAAACCTTTGTTAATAGCGCCATCGTGATTGTATTTTCCTTCAAAGAGCTCTGTAGATTGCTACAAATGTGTCAGGACTTTGAGAAGACTCATTCGACAGGGACACTAGTCGCAGGAATTGCAAGATAGTCCCGAGCCATCCGAGCAATGGTAGGAAATTCAGAGGCATGAATCTGAATACAAATTATCAGAACATGATACAGGCATATAAATAAGTACTCACCTTCCACCACAAGAGTGGATTCAACAAGACCTCTTGAGCTGATGGTTCATCACTGCTTCTCTCCTCTCCTTGCCACTCACTTGGCATCCCTTCAAAATTGAAATAACATGTTAGTTCATCAGCCAGTGCTTCTTGCAGAGTGCGCTTCAAGGTTGGCATTGTTGTAGCTGCAGTGATTGGTCACTGGAAAGAGCAAGCACTAGCGAGAAATGACGGTGTCTTTGCTATGGCCTTTGCAACAGGTCTGGAGACAGTGGTTGGTGTGGGTGATGTTGGTGTTTCAAGGTAAGTCTCAGCAATATATTTAAAGATAACCTCAGCAGTTGTGATGGCTCCTTCTTGCACAGCTGCGTTGTTCAGGTCTGCTGTGGCCGCAAACCAATGACTCCGCAAACATGGATGTAAAACTATATAATGAGGTGTACTAGTCTGTGCTTCAGATTGAGCAAATGGTACGACTTACCAGTCCCAAGGATATATGAGTGGTGCATTTTTGCAGGAGTGGAGTACTTCCTAAGCTTTGTAAGGCCCTCACCTGCAGCATGCTGTATCTTAAACAAGTATTTCCAGGAAATCGAGATGGCCTCGAGGTGCTTTTCCATCTTCTGATAAAGGGGTAATACAAACGGAATTGTGGGGACTTCACTATGGGACATTTGTAGGGTCACCTCGGTGAACGGCTGTCATGGTAGTTGCAGATTAGAGAGATTTGTTATGATGAAGCTGTAGACCCATGCCTCTAGAACGTCCACTATTTCTCCCAAAGTTTTCCATTCATCCTCATTCAATAGTAATGCCCGCAGACCTGGGGTCTTGAAAACCCAGTCGTTGATAGCCTGCAAGAGAATATCAGATATGGATGAATACAGATTGTTGGAACTGACTTCTTGTAGGAGCTCAGCTCAATGGATCATTGTATATGTATAGTTCCAATGTGTACGGACATCTTGAACCACTGCCAAGGCCTCTCACCTGTCCTTGTGCTCCAAGTTTTTCTTGTGATATATCGAGATTGCACATTTATGAAACTTCTTCCGTTGCTGGGGTGATGAGACGATTTTGTTTGTGATGTAGCATAGCTAACATGAACATTAGCATGCCAAAATATGACAATCTCATAGCTGAGATACATACCTTTGATAGCGGGCTCTCGGTAGCCTTCAACTTCTCTTCTTCTTCTAGTGTGATGTTCTCTTCAGGAGTCATCCCATCCTCTTCCTCATCTGGGAATTCTTCACAGTCCAGCTCAATCTGATCAGGATCGGCATCAATGTCAAGATAAAATGGCTGTTCCTTGTTGAGAGTGAAGTAATCGACTTTGTCAGGATTGTCTGCTTCTCCGAGTGCGGCAAGTATGGCTTGAACAACAAGGTTGACTACGTGGCACAAACAGTGAATATGTAGGTTGGGTGATGGAGGTATTCCATATTTAGCCAAAAGGATGTGACCGACAGTTGAAATAATAACATCGTTGACAGATGCATTGTCAGTGGAAATGCTGATGCAGTGTGGCCAAGATAAGCAACTAATCGGTTCGAGTCACATGCGAGACTTATCTTATCAAGACTACCAATCTTACATGCACCATCGATGAACGCCTTGCCGCCATACAAGCCTTCATGCTCTTTGTCCTCAAGAGGCTTGAAATCAATCACATGCTCAATTATTTTCCAGTCATCGTTGACAAAACAGCCGACGGAGCATGCGAATGTATACACCATCTGTGGTGTAGTCCATGTATCAGTTGCATAGGCGATCTTGGATTTAACTGCCTGAACAAACTCGGAGAATGAGAAATCTCGAGCATTTTGAAGGAAAATACTTACTGCAAATTCACGAACAACTTTTCCATGAAGCTCCTCAAATATATGCACTAGCTGGTTGCAGACTGTAGTATCGGAGGGTAGCTGGTATGTGATTTTGAGATATTTGAATAACATCTGAAGAGTTGGTGCCTCTCCAGCAGTCCATGGGAGACTTTCATCAAAGATCCAGGCTGAAAAGATACGTAGAAAACCTCTATATGTGGCAACAACTTCTGGATTCAGCTTGCCCTCCTTCAAGTACGCCTCCATCATCTCAGCACTTCGCTTTATGTTGATTTGTTCTTCACTGGTCGGTTCATCCTTTTTCTTGTCATCTTTAGATCCTTTACATTCTGTTACATGCCCAGCAAGGTTTTGTAGCTTTGGCAGCTTCGGCTCCATATCAAAAGTCATATCCGCACCATCGATGGTCCTTGGGAAGCTGCGCATGCTGTTTGACTGGTTGTAAGCATCACTGTTCACCCCATATCATACTGTGTTTGACATACCAAGCGCAGAAGCGACACTGGAATTCCCAACACTTTTGCCCTGACTTGTCTACGATAGCCATGGGATCATGAAAATGTTGCATACTTGCATTTCCAGGACCGCGGTGTGCAGCCCTCGGCTCTTCCCTCACTTCTACTCCCCTCAATGCACTTCTCCCATCTGACTCATCACCAGAATTTATATCAACACGTGCATCATCGTCAAGCTCTTCCTGTTGGGTTCTGTGTGTTGTCTTGTATGCTGAAGATTTCTTTTTTGATGGCTGTCCTTTTGGTTGGTTATGAGCCTTGCACTTTCATTTCTCTTCCCTTTTTTCTCGCTGATCAGCATCAGAAGTCAGAATATATCACTCGTCTTTTTGAGTATTTTTTTCCCACTTACTAGTTCACGGCCAAACTCAGTCTTGCTTGTAACCTCTTCCCTGTCACTGGTATATATGTACTCTGGTGCCTCATTGTCCAGTGCATTGCTACGTTTCGGTGGCTGGTAGGATTTGTCCTTTGGATTGTTGTCAACTTCCTTGGTCTTGGAGATGGGGATGGGTGCTGTATCTGATGGGGAATTGACAAAGTGACCGCGTGCGTGGAGCTCGCTTGTGGATAGCAGTGCACAATTCTCAACAGCATCACCATCAGGCTTGGAAGAATCTTTTGGTATGTTGATTTTAAGACTAGGGCGTTCTGCAACGCAAGACTGTAAGTATTTATGCTGAATCCCTGAACTTTTCAACTAACCTTGACCTTGGCGCAGCTTTGTTGTGGCTTCGACAGTTTTAAAATAAGAGTCGAGACCTTGAGCATGATTGGTGGCATTCCACTTTTGCTTTTGGTCATCAGGTATGATGTTTTTGGGGTCAGGGTTGTTGCGGCTTGGTTGGTTGGTCATAGTTATGGAGATGTTCAAACCATAATTCAGGGAAAAAAGAGTAAGCTTTAGTGTATATAGTTTTAGATTTAAGCTATTAACTTTAGGCTATTACATTTGTAAATCGTAATATGACAACCGTTTAGCCATCTATATACTGTATACCTACTGTGTAGACAGCCTTGGAGACCACACCCTATACATAAACATAAACATATATGGTATAAACTGTATAAGATAGTTATATAGATGGAACGGTTGGAGCCTTAGTGCCAACATACTGGGTGCTACAGAGGGCTCCTCCCAGGCTACTGGCATCTACCACAGCTACCAGCCCCTACCACAGCTACCAGCCCCTACTGGGCTCACCCATCCAGCTACCTCACCTCCCAGAGTTTGTTGGGGATCACTGTAGTCATTTTCTGTTTCCTGATGGTAACTGTTCTAAAAGAATAGACTCTGACACTTTTCATGACCAGCTTATGACTCGCAGAAGTAGCTGACTCGAAGCATGGCTGTATACCATGTTTGCAATCATGGGATGAAATCTAATGGTAACTTGACTTCATACACATTGGAGGATGTAAAATAAAAGGAAAGACTGATTGGATAACACAAAAATTATAAAGGAATGATGGACTTATATGGGTAACGTATGAAGGGGATATATCAGCATCGACACAATGTGTCTGGGCAGTGTCCTAGAACATTTCTTCTTCATCGACTGGGGCAACACTGTTTTCAGGAACTTCAAATCCTTCCTGTTTGGTCGGGTAGGTGATCAGCCATGTTCTAGCATTTTCAAGTGAGCCGAGAAAAGGTGAAAGGGGAATGTCATGCATAACGAAGTGTGAACGTACTTCTGTCTCATAGAGAATCTTCTGGAGTGCATGTTTGTCTGGAATGACATGGGTGCTCAGACTTAAAGTGCATGAACTTTGGCTGACAAACGTTATGGCAAAAGCATCTGATAATGAGGATCAGGACAAGCAAGGTGTTAGGGCGACACCCACTATCTGCTAGCTAAGACCGTGTGGGTTCTCTCTACAAGAAGGGGGCGGGATCTGCGCTTGTGATGGGGGAATTGATGGTTTTGATGCAAGGGGTTATTAATAGGTGAGTTTGTTGAGATAGGCCTTTCACACCGAAAACGTAGGTGGAATACCTAAGAGAACACAACTGGGGTCCCCTAGGCATATATTTAGGGTTTATATACTATGTTACACATATTGTACATTGTTGTTACCAACGCACTCGTACATGCGCATATGTTTTGATGCGTGCGAAATAAAATTCTCATGCTATCAAAGTGTAGCGTCATTTGGCGTCATGTAGTGTAATTTGACATAATAAAATAAAATGAAATTTTATTAGATAATGGGGTGGTTTCCTAACATTACCCCCCTTTTATGCCTCGACTTCCAGGTGAGAAAATATTACGTTTGTCCCCTCTGTGAAATTTTGGTAAGGCCAGAAATTCATCCCCTCATACACCATTCTCGCAATGCGACGCAGAGCATTCGGATTATGTTTAAAGAATTGGGCGATTGCATTATGTGCTTGCTTACAATTCTCTTTGGGTTCCCACAATTATTTTCGTTGGTATAGTTTTTCCACTTTATTAAGAACTCCAATTTGTTCTGTCAAAGACGTGAGTCTAGGATTTCTTCAACAATGTATTCTGGAGCACCTTCTACTATTATCGGAGGTTGTGGAGTAGTTTGTTGGCCAGGAATAGTGGGGGGGCGGTAAGGGTGTAGGCAGGATACATTAATCTCAGGATCAATTTTGAATGATCGGGGTAATTTTAGCACTACCGCATTAGGCGAGATCACTTTAGAGATCACATATGGGCCAACTTGTTTCTCCATAAGTTTTCTTGAAGATCATGGAATATTCAGGTCCTTGGTACTTAGCCATACCAAGTCACCAACTTTGTACTCTGGAGCATGTGCTCGAGTATGATCCACGTGTTGCATCATGTCATCATGTGCTTTCTTCAATGCTGCCTCTGCTTCCTCTTGTACCTTTTGCATCTTAGATACAAAGTCTTCTACCGACTGTACTTTGACTTCCCTTCTGGGTTCTACTCCCATGCGAGGATGATATCCATAATTCACAAAAAAGGGTGACATATGAGTAGCCAAATGGAATTTGTTATTGTGGGAAAATTCAGCAATTACCAACCATTCAGGCCAGTCAGTTTGTCGGTAGTTGACAAACATACATAGGTACTGCTCCAACTCCTGATTGATTCTCTCTGTCTGCCCATCAGTCTGCAGGTGATATGCCATAGATAATTTAGTTTGAATTCCCAATATTTTGTTTAGTTCTCGCATAAACGTGGAAGCAAATTGTGGTCCATGATCGGAATAATGGTATTGGGTAACCCATGTAACTGCCATACCTGATTTAGATAGAGGCGCGCCAAGCCCAATGATGAGGTTTCTGTAGTAGTAGGAATAATATGGACCTCCTTTGTAAAGCGGTGGCATACTACAAATATTGCATCATACCCTTGAGCCTCGGGTAATCCAGTAATAAAATCCACAGATATATCTTGCCATGGCGCTTCAGGTATAAGGTTTGGCATTAATTTTCCTGCAGGTTTCTCTGGAAATTTCTTCCCCCTCATGCATGTATCACATCCATCCACATACCCCAACACATACTTCAAAATTCTGGGCCACCAACAATTTCTCATTACTAATTCCAACATCTTCCATCTTCCTGGGTGTCCAGCAATCGGCATATTGTGATGTAACCAGACGATCTCCCTTTGCAAATCCTGATCCTTCGGTACATACACTTTTCCTCGAAACAACACCAACCCTTGTTCCTCAGCCCATTCATCTCCTTTGATATTACCTTTCTTCTCTTCCTTCAGAGCTTTCATGGCTTCCACTATTTCATTGTCCATTTCCAAACATTGTCTAATTTTAGACAACATTTCCGTTTCTGAGCTATCTATTGATAGATGCCCTTGACGCATAGTGCAAATGCGAAAGTATTCAGGTTTGAGTAAGGTAACATTTTTATTGTCCTCCTCCACCCCCCTTTTAGGATCAATACATCTGGATAATGCATCTGCTTTCCTCATTAAGCTTCCCACTTTGTGGACCAAGTGAAAGTTGAAACACGATAGGAATAGTGCCCAACGTGCTTGCCAGCGATTAAGCTTTTTAGTGGACATGAAGTATTGCAGATTTTGATGATCCATCCAGATCTCAACCTGATGCGTACATCCCTCCAAATAATGCCTCCTTGCCTCCAATGCTCGTATTATCCCCAACATCTCTTTGTCATGCACATCATAATTCCTCTCCACATCATTCAACCCTTTTGACAAGTATGCACAAGGATGCCATTTGTCATCTTTGCACAGCATTGATAATACTGCTCCAGTAGCAAAATCGGATGCATCGGATTTCACTCGCAAAGGGCGTGTGAAATCTACTGGGGCTAATATTGGTCCCTCCACAAACTTCCTCAAATGCTGTCTGCTGCTGCTCTCCCCACCTCCATACTACTCCCTTTCCCATAAGGTTATGTAAGGGTGCAGCAATTTGAGAAAAATTGTGCACAAAGTGATGATAATAATTTGCGAGTCCCAAGAAGGCTTGAACAGGTGGGTGCAGGCCAATCTGTGATCACCTGTACCTTGATCGGATCCATTTTGATCCTGTCAGGGCCAATCAATAATCCTAGGAACTCAATCTCGCTTGCCCCAAACACACACTTCTCTGGTTTCAAAAATAGATCATTCTCTGCAAACCTCCGTAGCACCTCCTGCACTATTGCCTCATGATTCTCTTCATCCTCTGTGAATATCAGAATGTCGTCAATAAATATTATTACCATGCCTTTGTCTATTACATACATCCTTGAAAATGTCATTCATCATATTTTGAAAGGTCGGGGGACTATTAGTCATCCCAAAAAAATGACAAGTGGCTCAAAGGATCCTCGATGCATGGCAAATGCAGCCTTCCACTCATCTCCTTTCTTTATTCGTACATTGTTGTATCCCCATCGTAAATCCAATTTTGTAAAGACCTTGGCTTTTCCCACCTTGTCAATTATTTCTGAGATCAATGGCAGGGGGTATGCATTCTTCACTGTCCACTCATTCAAATACCTATAATCTGTACACATCCTCTTCCTTTGGTCTTTCTTTGGCACGAAGAATATTGGTGACGTCTGCAGTGATTTCAAAGGTTGTATGTATCCTTTGTGCAATTGCTCCTTCAGGAACGCATCCACTTCTTCTTGTTCCATTGGAGATAACGGATATACCTTCGACTTCTTTGGCACAAACCCTGGCTTCATCTCAATTGCATGATCCCATGGCTTCCGCACCAGCATTCGCTCAGACTCCTTCTTCTGATACACTGACAGATATTTGTGATACACTTTTGGCACCCATTCCTCCACTGGCTTCTCCACCTTCACCATATTCTTGTCCCATGGCTGTCCTCCACGAATTGTTCTAAAGGTTTGCTTCTGCTCTTCTTTCTCGATCATGATTGGAGCTTCCCCATTTGGCATTTCCTCATCCTCCACTTCCTCCATTGTAACAGAATACTTTCTCGGATGTTCTTTCTCTTTCTTTTTCCTTTTTTCCTTCTTCATCTTCCTCCCATACACATTACATTCCTTAGGACAATGAGTCATTTGTACTTTCCCAGTTTTCCAATCAATTTTGGGTTTATGCTTCTGTAACCATGGACATCCTATTATTAGATTGGTTTTCCCAAGATCACACACTTCGAATACGGCTCACTCCTGATGCTCCTGATACTTTAGGATCATAGTCACCTCCTCCTTGATAGTTCCTCCATGATTGACTGTTCTGTCAATATTGTACACCATTATAGGTTGCGCCAGCTTGCGTGTGTTAATACCATTTCCAGTAATTAAGGATCAATTAATAAATAATCCTGTAGCACCACTATCAAGCAACACTTCCACATCAATAGCTGCATGCATGTCCACTGTCTTCAATCCCACAGTCAAGGTGATTTCTGGTTCTATTTGCACAGAGTGAATAAAGAATTTAGGGGTTTTCGGAAATGATGCGTGAAAATTGTCATGTGATTGACAACAGTTGTACTCCTTTTCGTCACGTGATTCAAAATGGTTATACTCCTCCTTGATTTCCTTTTCTGATTTGCTCTGGGTTTCCTCGGATACTAATACATTGTAACGATTCTGGGTCACCAATGGGGAAACCTTCACTGGGACTCTTCCGCAAAATTCTTCTGCTTGCCTTCCTCCGGCTTCACTTCCTTGATTGTAGCTTCCCTAATCTTTCTTTTCTGCCTACAATTCCTAGAAATGTGTCCTAACTGCCCACAGTTAAAACATTTAAGTGGGGCTCGTCTCCCTGCTTGATCAACCTCCATTGCCTCTGGTGGTGCTGCTGACTCCATAACTATAGGTGTCACTGTGGCTGTGCCCTCGGAGCTTGCGCCTGAGGCACCTTTCCTTTCTCAGACTTTTCTTTCCAAATTTACTACTTCCGTACATCGACTTTGACTCCGCCTGTTCCTGCCGATATTGCCGGTCAAGGTGCATTGCCCAATTATACCACTCATCCAATGTCTCTGGCATAGAAGGTAGTCGGTAGATAGACTTGAATAAAGAGGGATTTAATCCTGCTTTCAAAAACTCTACCAACGTGGCTTCTCCCATGTCCGTTTGTGAAGCTTCTGCTTTGAACTGCAAAATAAATTCATCCACCGTTAAGGAACCTTGGTGCATGGTCTTTAATTTAGCATTGGCTGTCGCCTTTGGATTAGGGTCTCCAAACTGTGCCTCCAATCTCTCCAGAAATTCCTTGAAGGTTGCAAAAGGTTTATTTCCTGCAGCAATTTGATTAATAGCCTCGTTTCTCCAGAACTGTGCTTTCCCCCCCTGAATGTATGAGAGAGCAAACATAATCCTAGACTTGGCTGTATGAAACTCAGGCTTCCTCTCATGGATGTACAATACTATAGAGCTGATGAAGGATTTTTTGTATTCTCCATGGTACTGTCAAAGATTTGCGGGGGCGCATACTTAGGTAAGCGCGCTTTCCATTTCCGGATTTCTCTGCCGTCTCATCCTCCTGTGATATCCACTCCACCATCTCCTCCATCTCATCATCTCTTTCTCCTATCGTCTCTGGCTGTACTTCTGCTTGTCTGGGCTGTGATGCTGCCAATACTGACACTAATTGCGACATTTGCGCTGTGAGCGCATCAATTTTCGCCTCTAGTGCTGGTATGGGAACAGGATTAGGACTGGGATTAGAAGTTGAGGGTTCAGACATAATTGTAGAATCTGTGATGAATCACTTCTTCGACAAATTCAAAATTTTTTCTTCGAAACCTCTCCAAACATTTATGGGACACATGATAAGGTTCGTCAAGGTTCGTCAATTGTTCATTGTTCATCAGGTGCCTATTTTGACACTTCGGATCAATAACCCTTCCAACAGTGCCTGATCTTGGAGATATCACTGAATTTGGCTTGTAGCTAAAATAGTCATCTGAATAGAGTAATGTAAACCGTAACTAAACCAGATCCAATTGGTTGTCTGGTTGCAGCTGTCCTAATGACGAGCACTGCCTCTTGATCACTGGCAGTCGCAATGTAAGGTGAGGCCTGGCATCAGCTTATGAAAGAAAAGGTAGATTACATATATACAAGTACTTCCGGCTCATGCCGAAAGGGTGAGTAATTGGATGTGGCACAGTGAAACAATGACGTATGCGCAAGTAAGAGAAGGTGCACTGATATGGGAAGTTGTGTTCTTCTGTTAGGGCAACACCCACTATCTGCTAGCTAAGACCGTGCAGGTTCTCTCTACAAGAAGGGGGTGGGATCCGTGCTCGTGATGGGGGAATTGATGGTTTTGATGCGAGGGGTTATTAATAGGTGAGTTTGTTGAGATAGGCCTTTCACACTGAAAATGTAGGTGGAATACCTAAGAGAACACAACTGGAGTCCCCTAGGCATATATTTAGGGTTTATATACTATGTTACACATATTGTACATTGTTGTTACCAATGCACTTGTACATGCACGTACATTTTGATGCATGCAAAATAAAATTCTCATGCTATCAAAGTGTAGCATCATTTGGCATCATGTAGCATAATTCAACATAATAAAATAAAATGAAATTTTATTAGATAATGGGGTGGTTTCCTAACACAAGGAAGGTTGACACCAGAACTACTCAGGCTCATTCAGGCTGCAATCCAGGTGGTTTCTGGCCACTCACCAGAGACACTGCTGCATGACAAGGGAAAATGGTTGGAATTCACAGCAGCCTGGGTGCTAGAGCAGTTATCTGATTACCACTCTGTGGACAAGACTCATCAGGCAGGATTTGAGTGGATCAGTGAAAACCTGTGGGAGATCATGCAGATGATTGCTGATGAATTGATGGAAGAGTAGTGGATGTTACAATTTTTTGATGCCATTATTGAATTGATGGAAGAGTAGATGTTGTGGTTTTCGATGCCTTTATGAGTCCTGTGTAGTTGTAATGGTTCAGATGTGTGAGTTTGATGCACTTCATAAATGCGCTATGAGATTTGCACACTTTCCATGTACTGTGAAATTTGTGCACTTCCCATGCACTGTGAGATGCACACAGAATCATCAAATTGTGTAACTAACACAGTCCAGACTCAGATACATGCAGATCCATAGAGTCCTTTTTGGAAATCAGGCTAGGAAACGAACAGAGAAGAGATAATTGGCTTGAAGGGGAGTGTTGGGATAGGCAATCCAAGCCTGTGGTCTGAGGCTGGATGCTGGATATTATTAATAGAGCAGCTGTTTTGATGCATGTTTTATTTATAGAACAGTTACATACAGTCATAGTATAGGAGAAAGAAGAATAAGTGTCTTGTCTCGTTTCCCCCACTTGTCTCTAAGAGAAGCATGGTTTGAGTTATTAGGAATGGTCAACTGGATTGTCATTCAGGTGCATTAAAAGATCTGTGTGGTGGAAAACCCTGTGGGTAAAAACCAACTCACATGCAAGGAAAGCTACTGAGTTACTTGATCAACTGTATTCCCATCTCAACCCTATTTGGGCCTCAGTAGTGCCTTTGTTAATGTGTCCGCTGTTTGTTCTGGGTTGCAACAGTTTTGAATATCAAGTATTTTATTGGTTATAACTTATGAGATCTTGGACCCAATGATGATGTAAGGCGATGTGTTTTGATCGCTGATGGAATTGTGGGTTGTGGGTTAAAACGACAGAACCGTCATTGTTGCCTTTAATAATAGTTGGATAATTTTGAGGAAATCTGAGTTTACCGTACAAATTTCTGAGCCATGTTGCTTCACGTCCAGCCTCTGAGAGAGCTACATATTCTGCTTCTGTTGAGGAAAGTGCAATCACAGTTTGCTTCTTTGATTTCCACATGATCACTTGCCCTGATCCTAGGAAGACATAGCCAGTAGTAGATTTATGGTCGTTGGTGTTTGCGAAAGCAGCATCAGCATAACCATGGAAGAGGTCATTGGTATCAGTTTCATCGGGGGTTTTTCTATAAGTTATCCCCAGAGCTTTTGTACCTGCTAGGTACCTGAGTATCCGCTTTATTGCACCATGGTGTTGAAGACCCAGGTTAGCAGTGTAAGCAGCTAGTTTGTTCACTGCAAAGCTGATATCTGGTCTTGTGGAATTTGAGATGAATTGCAAACACCCCAGCAATCTTGCATATGAATTGCTATGGTTTAATTCATTGTTGTCCAGATTTGGTGCAAATTTAATATTTGGGTCCATAGGCATGGCGACAGGGTTCACATCCATCATCTCTTCTTTGTGAAGAAGGTTCTCAATATATTTTTGTTGAGAAATGGAAATAGAATCATTGGTACGCATTACTTCAATGCCAACGATCTTGTGTGGTTCCCCTAGATCCATAGCTTCCCATTCTGAGCTTAGCGCATTCTTCATGTGATCCATCATTTGATCTGATGATGCAAATAGAAGCAAGTCATCAACCCAGATGGTTAGAATACCATAGTCACCACCGTCTCGTCGAATATATGCACATGGATCCATTGTCAAGCATTGATAATCATGATTCTTGAGTTTCCCATCAAGTTCATTGTTCCATTCGTGTCCAGCTTGCTTTAATCCATATAATGGTTTGACCAGCTTACAAACTTGGCCTGTTCCATCTTCATATCCTTCAGGTTGTCACATGTAGATAGTTTCATGTAATGTGCCATTGAGATATGCACCTTTGACATCCATTTGTTGCAATTTAAGGTTTTGCATTGGTACTAAAGCCAGAATTGTGTGCAGGGTGTCCATCCTGACCACAGGCAAAAATGTTTCCATATAATCATACCCTGGACATTGCATGCATCCTTTGGCCACGAGTCTTGCTCTGTACCTGATTACTTTTCCTTGTTTGTCACACTTCTTGATGAATACCCATTTATTAGCAATTGGGATTGCATCAGGCAGTTTTTCAACAAATTCCCAAGTCCCCTTCTCTTTTAGTAAGTTGAGTTCGGCTTGTATGGCATTTTCCCATTCTGGCCAATTGGGGGAATTCTTGGCATCCTTGAGGCTTGTCATCTCGTCTCCAGCAATTATTGCATAAACTTCTTCCATTGTAAGAAAGTTGTCTTCTTTTTCTTCTACTGAATGAGGATCTTGAAGGTTTTTATAATTGATATGAATTCCACAAGTCTTCTGTTGAGCATTTATGTCTATATCATCCTCCAATAAATTTCTTTTATGCTTTTTGCTGCCAGGATCAAGAGTTGGAGTTATATCATCCGAGCCTGTTACACCCATAGGCGGTGTGTCCCCCACAGACTCCCCCTCACGTTGACTATATTTATGCCCTCAGGGATTGGAGTCGATTCTGGAAGTGTCATCTGCTTGAAATTTCTTGAGGTGAGGACTAGTGTTTGAAGGTCCAGTCCATGGTTATGTAACAGTCTTTTGGAATTTTGAGATGTAATTTGCTTGTCAAAGCCTTACAACATATCCTGGCATTTCAGGACTTTTTGTATACAATGTCAGTATAGGACCAAAAATGTTTTGTCATTACACCTCAGTGGTTTATACAGAATTAAACATATTAAACACAAAACAATTTTTCCAGTTCGTACATTTTTCTCAAAACCTCGGAAAACTGGAAGATTTGTTTTATGTTTAATACATTTAATTCTGTAAAAACCACTGAGGCATAATGACAAAACCTTTCCAATCATGTATTGACATTGTGTACAAAAATTTCTGAAATTCCAGGATAAGTTTTAAGGCTTTAACAAGCAGATTACATCTTAAAATTCCAAAAGACTGTTACATAACCATGGACTGGACCTTCAAACACTAGTGAGGACGTTGTGCATTTTGGCATTATAATATTTTACAGCCCCAGTGCCATCTTCAAAACCGACGTAAACATGCCATTTGGATTTTGCCTGCATTTTTCAATCCACTTTTTGTCCCTGTAACAAAATCCATACAGGTGCACCAAATTCACATAAATGAGAGACATTTGGTCTTTTATTATACCAGCCTTCATATGGTGTAGATTTCGGCAAATGTTTGGTGAATGATTGATTATGGAGATAAGTGGCGTGCAGGACCACGTATTCCCAGAGAGGTCATTGGCGATTATCATTGCTCGAGAGAGTTCAACCAGTGTACAGTTCATCTGTTCGGCAATACCATTCTGTGAAGGTGAATAGGGTGCAGTGTAACAAATTTCCATACCATGTTCCTTGCACCAACTTTCCAACTTCTCATTTACAAATTCTTTCCCATTGTCAATTTGAATACCCTTTGGATTCCTCCCTTGAGTCTTCAAATGTGCCAAATAATTTATTACGGCTTGTGTTGCATCAGATTTCTGCTTGACACATTCGACGGTTGCAAATCTCTTGGCATTGTCCACAAATAACAAGTAGTATTGATTGCTGTTGATCGATCAGATCACGTACTTGCCCCATAAGTCAATATGCATTAATTCACCGGGTTTGGTATTTCTGATTGATGATTTTGGGAACGGTTTGACATGTTGTTTTGCCTCTGTGCACGCAACACAATCAGGCTTCAGAGAGTCCTCATCCACAATAAATCTGTCAACCATTTTTCCTTCAAATAATTTTTGAAGCCCGGTATATCCAACATGTCCAAAGCGTCAATGCCATGTTTCCCATGTAGGTATCATATTATTTCCAACAAATGTTTGATGAGGTTGGATTATATTGCATCATGTGGGAGGTCTTATAACCATCTTCATGCGATATAGATGTTTGCATATTTTTGTTCCTTGCACTACCAGCATTCCATCTTTTGTGATGAGTGTGATTATTCCATTCCTGCCATTGTAGCATCTGCCAGCTGCATCCCATCACCCCAACAAAATTAAATTACTTCATGTTCCAGGCACATGAAGAACATTCTGCAAATGCAGAATATAGTCAGTGCCATTGCATGTTGATTTTAATTCAACAGTTCCATGCCCTGAAATTAATGCTTCTTTACTGCCTACACCTGTTACAGAAATATTCCTCATAGGTGTGTAATTGGTAAATGCTTCTCTTTGATGCATAATGTGAGATGTTGTTGCCATGTCTGCTAACCAATCATAATAGATCAATCACTCATCATTCACATCAGCATTACAAGCATCATAGGTATTGAAGTTGTACTGCTCTTCATTTGCTTGGAATGTAATATATTCTTCTGCCACATTTGTTTCTTCTGCATCCTTCTTTTTCTTCTTTGCCTTGTCCTTCACCTTCTTACTCCAGCATTTGTCTGCTTGATGTCTGATCTTTCCACAGTTCCCACATTTGTTCCCTTCAAATTTACAGCATTTGGTTGTCCAGTGTCTGGCATGTTTACAATGATTGCAATAAGGCTGTAAGGAGGATTTTCAATCAGAGATTCGATCTTCTAGGGATTTACTAGCACTGTTAGCATTCTGGGTTTTCACCAGATTTATGCTCCCCATAGTACCATTTTCATTATTCCCATTATTAGATCTGGTCAACCATATCTTGTATTCCTCCCGTAACAGTCCAATAAATGTGTCAGAAGTTAAGCACCATTTAGGGTCAGGATCATTTGGATCATTGGCGTTCCTGTTATAAGGTTCAACATAGGTACCCCACGATGAAGGTAAGGACACAGATATGATCACTTTAAAGCGCGTGTCCAAGACATGAAATTCCTCATTAGGAAATCTGTTGATGCAGTTGCAATATGATTTGAGAACATCCAGATGTTTTAGGAGGTTGTCAGCATCAAGTAATTCGGTCTCATATAATAGGCATTGAATATGATTAACAGTTTGATGTGCCTTATTTTCGTGAGTTACCGAGAGTGCAGAGTACATTTCTTTTGCAGAGTTCTTGGACCTGACGTGGTTCATTTGTGAGGAGGTGATGTTATGAATAATAATTTGTTGCACCCAAGAATCATTCTTGTACCAGTTGCCTGCACCGTTGGGGTCAATACTCTCATTAGGGCATTTGACATCCCCTCTAACATACTCAGTAATATTGCAATTGAAAAATACCCTCTTCATTCTCTCTTTCCATTTGTGCCAGTTCTTGTCCGTCAAGTGATCGCGATCAGCAATTTTGTTTACATTCAAATATTCTTTGGTATGAATTAGTTTGATAGATGGTAAATCTTCATCTTCATTGAGTTCTTCAGTTGGCACATTGGTATTGCTGTGATAGACCCCTTTTGTATGTTTAGGAGGTGTATAATATTCTTCCTCTTGTTGTTGTTCCCCTTGCTCCTTGACATCAGGAGTATTTGTCATAGTAGTAATTGTTGCCTAGAAAAATCCACCAGGGCCCATAACCTTTTGGAAATCAGGCTGGGAAATGAACAGAGAAGAGATAATTCTCTGAGAGACAAGTGGGGGAAACGAGACAAGACACTTATTCTTCTTTCTCCTATACTACAACTGTATGTAACTGTTCTATAAATAAAACACACATCAAAACAGCCACTCTATTAATAATATCTGGCATCTGGCCTCAGACCATGGGCTTGGATTGCCTATCCCAACAGTCCTTGAGTCTGGATGAGATGGTGCATAATTGTGGCCATGCAGTGGTTCCAACATGGTTCTTTCTATCTGGGGTGCTAACCATGAGAAAGGAGATCCATACAAGTACATGTCCATAACAGAATGATGTAATGCTTTGGAAACACATGTTGAATGCATATTGTGGCTTTATGATGGAGGCAACACTCAAAATTGTTGAGTCTCTGGTCAAAGGATTAGTACTATAGATGCATGAATAAGACAGTTTAAATGAACTGTAACATTTACACACTTTCTACACCATGCATGACTGTGATGACAGTGAGACTCAGACGCACTTCAGTAAACACATCAGTGATGGATAGAGGAGAGTCCACTAAATATGTAGCAAAAGGACTGAAGGAAATCCATGGAGGAATGAGGGAGATACATGCAAAATAATAGATTTTGGCATTGTTGGAGATTGAGATGCATCTGATCAATGTCATGCACTGTTTATTAAATCTGTTTAAATTAAGCCTAAATCTGCTCAAACTATGTAACATAGCCGCTGTGGATGGTACATAACTAAACACATAGTAAGTGTAGATTTAAGCATTGTCATCAAGTGCAAGAATATGACACTTTGGGATATATGTGCAATTTAGGCACTTGCCTCTGAAGTGCAACAGACCGACACCTCCTGATGAAGTGTATTCACGTAACATCCAGAGACTGTGCATACTTCAGACCCCAAGTGCTTTACTTTAACACTCACTCGTGACTCAAGTGCACAAATTCAACATTTCATTTTTGACTCTACATATGCTTACAGCTATGCTGACACTTTGCCTCCCCGCATTGCTGGCATGCATGGCGAACTGCCTTCAGCAGTTTAGTATAATGACTATGCAGACCAGGATAGCAAGACTCAAAGAGATCCCAGTCCTCCTTATAGTGGACAACAAATTCTTCCTGCACAAATTGTATGTTTCCTAACTTGACAGCTTCAGAAGCATACTCTGAAGAATCAAATGCATACCATGACTTGAGCAGTAAGAGAAGACCTTTCTCCAGAGCACCTGACTCCCAGTATTGAAGGACATCATTGAGGGTGTTTGTTTCCGGAATTCTAGAAGGATGCAGGTCTGGGTATGATGCCAGTGGTTCTAGGTCATTCGCTGCACCATCAGTGCCAAGATGGGATTGTGGGACTGGAATGGATGCTTGATGGGCAGGGGTGAGTCTCGCTCCATTGAAGCTGCTTGTTGAGTTGACAATATTTGCTGAAGCTGCAGATTGAAATTTGGCACAGAGTTTAGGATATGCTGATAGGTTGTCCCCTCAGCTCAAAGGGCGATTCACCATTTCAACCACATTCTAATCACATTGGCTAACTCCTATGATGTCCCAGATGCAGTGCGACCCAGTCTATTGATTGTGATATCATATCGACTGCGTCGAAACATCACCAGCGACATCAATCGTACTGAGCGCACAACCTTAGGACTACCTCGAAAGCCCCTGAGATCCCTCTGAATGAACATTGAACATCCCCAATCAACTTTGAACAACCATGACCATGATCGAACATCGTTGATCATCATCAACCATCATCGAGCGCTGTTGATCGATATTGAGAAACTTTAAGTGACATCCGGCGCCGCATTTGTTATCTAAATGGTGGAATACCATGCACCAGGAAGTATTCCAACTCATGCTCAAACCTGCTGATAGTAGGTCAGCCTCGTTCCAAGTCCCTATCGTGTACAGAACTCGCTGGACAGATTATTTCCAGGCTTAGCGCAGTTTATACACAAAGGACAGCTTCTTTTTAGTTCTATACCCTTTATTACTCCTTCATCATATGATATATCTCTTTCTTGTTCAGATTCCAGTCTCATGTCTTAACTCATATCTTTTGCCTCATGTTCTACACATGTTTCTTATACCATTTTAGGAAGTTTCTTTAAAACATATCCAACTCTGTATTATCTACTTTGGAAATACAAGAAATTGTCTTCACATATCACCTCGTATACAGTTCTAAGCATCCAATCTATCCTCTAAAACAATCTAAGCTTCTATGAGTTTTCTTGATCAATGAGAAACCTCTGTGATCATTGTCATCCTTGATCTTCCTTCGATCCTCTTATTGTTAGCACTAGTAACCATTCCAACACTTCATAGCCATCAGCTACAACCTTCATATACTATCGATCCACCAAAAGTCCTTAGACCTCACACATTGACTCTTGATGATAAACATCGTTTGCCATCAATCTCATCAATCATCCTCGATATTGATTGATACTCCATCGGACCGCACCAAACACCTTTGTCTCTTATAGAACTACCTTTACGACTAATATCAACTAGTCGTCTTCCCATAGGTTGGACCATGAACATTTGGAACGTCTCACACCCTTCCTCTGACTCGTCCAAATATCATTGGTTGCCTTATCAGCTGTTTTGGTGGTTTTCCCGGGTTGAGTATCATCATTTTTGGAGCCCACTGTGAGGATTTCATCATTGGACCAAGCTCGACTTCCTCAGCTCAGGCCAACACAAGTGAGAAACCTTCATATCGATACTTGCCATGCCTTTAAATCTATCAAACAATCGGGAGATATTCTAATTCCTGTTTCTGAAGCAGAATCTACTCATCCTAGACTATTTCCTTCACCCATCTCATTGCCTTCAACATCATCATCTACTTCCTCATCCTCATCATCAACCTCTTTGTTCATCCTTCCAACAACTTTGACACCTCTACCATCCTTTACTCAAGTCTTAACCCCTATAGAGTCATCGCACTCATGACTACACAAACCGCTATGTACTGGGTGCAGGGCACAATACTCCTGATAGGGTATTATGTAAGTATGTTGGAAGTATGTTGGTGGTGGACTACCATACCCTCATATCAGTAACAAGTAAGTATTGTAACATTATGCTGGATTTCCTATCCAGAATTGGCAAAATACTTCCCAGTTACTGTCAATATAACATTTGAATACCTCTGGTAGACTATTGAAGACAAGGCACAAAATAATTTTCATGTACTGAGGACGCAGTATCTTACTGGTATTGACATAGTTTAACTCTGTATTTCCAACATACCATTCATAATATTGTTAGGATAACATCAAGATACTTTGCCAGGGATATGCAGGAGGTATGCAAATAGTATAGTAGTCTGAGGATTTTCAGGTCATAGTATCAATATTACCACCATACTGGTAGGAAACATTTAGGATACCAGGCCAGCAGTAATCAAGAAATATAGAGGAAATAGATAGAATACTTCTACATCAGTATCCTGACTGTATGGTAGAGTAAAACAGGTGGCAAAGTGTTCTTCCTAGTGAACAATTGACGCGTCTCCAAATTGCCTGTTTATTGAATGAACAGTGGTTGCAAACTTGTTTGTTGATTGACCATGCCTGCTGAGACAAGGATGCTTGCAGCAGTTCATCTATTCGTCCAACAAACTCCAAGACATAGTCTTGCTTTGTACATGAGCCTCGGTAAGTCAATCAATGTCAGAAACTGACCATGCCAATCCATGGCTGAACTGGCTCATCGGCCACCTGAGGTTCTTGCATATCCCATTGTGGAGCAAGACCTGGATTGTCATGGATACCAGCTGAACTCGATTCACCACGTTCTTCTGTAACCGGAGGCAAGGGAACCTTGATATGCTTCATTTTTGGTTTATGTCTCATGTTGACCTCAACTTCCTTATGTGTGACAGTATCCACCACACCATCATCATCCTCATGCAGGGTGGCATTGTTCTTTGATTGTCTCTTTCACTTGTAAGGAGTTCTTCTCGGGCTCATGATGATTGGGGGGAATCAATTGCATTGATGGGCTATTTATTGTACTATTGACCTCATGTTATCCTCATGTGATCCTCATGCCAAATGACGAGTGAAACCCAATGACAAGGACAATTCCTTCCTCCACATCAATCCCCTCCAATGCCACCTGAGCCATCAAAGAACCCAGGACACAGACAGTACCAGAAGGGGAGCTGATGAAATATGGTCGAAGAGCAGAAGATCATCGAGCCTTATAAAGATGGATTTCGATCTCAGGAATCAAAAGCTGCCCGATTGCAAATACTCAAGACTGACATTCTCCCCACCATATTTAATTACTGGGCATGAATTGAGATGACCCCAATAGATCCAGAGGAGAGTCGCATGCGTGCCAAGGTCGGGTATCATCCCATTCAATGTTGTATTATTGATCACATTGCCAGGAACTAACAAACTGGCTTTCAAACAACTGGCAAATGATGAAAGGCTCCTCAAGGAAGTCAAACAACTTCAAAGTGAAGCGATCAGAAGTGATCTGGAGCTTACACCAGGACTGAGTTTGGAAAGAGATTGGAGATATATTAGGTGTTCAGGATGCATCCACAAGTATGCCTGGATGGTTCCAGATCTGACTGCCAGCCATCAAGAGGGTTTTTGAAAGCATGACTGCAGAGGAAAAGGCAGTGCTTGAGGCTGAGCAGGAGAAAATGGAGGGGGAAGGTTATCCAGAGAAAACAAAGTGAATGTATAACCTGTTGCCATTCCCATTCTCATTCCCGTTGCCATTCCCATTGCCATTCCCATTCCTGATGATGTTATTGATGTTTTGCAGTTGAGCAGAGAAGAACCTGGTTAAGTGTGTGGAGGAGACTGCACAACAACAGTGGCTAGAAATGGGGGTGCTATCTGTGACATTCACAGCCTACACTGCACCTGATGGTTTGATGGTTGTTGATGTCTGAGTGAAAATCTTCCACTGCTGTTGCCGCTGCCATTGCTGATCCTGCTCCCGATCACAGTCACAAAAATGTTTCATCGTTGATGGCCACCCCTGCATGATCCTTCATAGACACATATAATAATGAGATCACAGAGCTCAAGCACCACTTCATGGGCTATATCAAGGCTTTACATGCATCAGACATTGCTTCAAGGTCAACAGCACATGGTGACTCAACGCAAATCCGACTTGAGATGACTAGCAATGGGTTCCCTATCCTACCCACACCATGGAAAGGCTCACTGTACAAGAAAGAAGAGCTGGAGGAATGGTTTAAGCTGTATGTTGGGCAGCATTACAGTATGATCACTTCCTTTTCAATGAGTTGTTACTTATCTGCATGCAGAACTAGCGAACAATGGTTATACTTGCCATGTCCCATTCACAGCAATTGCCGAGGACACATCAACATTCATCAATCCAGAATATTGGTGATTGGAGGTCTTGAGTTGCCATGTATTCTTCCACACCCAGCAAATAACACAGTAGCGAGTGTTGCTACCATCAAGAATACCCCCAATAACTTTTGTCATTGTTGACAACTCAGCAACTTTTGCCTTCTTGTCTTCCTGTGTTCTGAGATATAGGGCATGATCCAGATGCAGTGACAGGATCCAGGCAGTGAATTTTGCTGTGGGAGAATAACTTGAGTCCTTGGACCAGATGATGGGGGAGTGGGGCCCAAGACACTCTAGTCAAGCAAAGCTAGCATAGTATCATCCCAACCTCCAATATCATAATCAGGACTTGGATCACAGACCAGTTGCAACAGCTTTTGGATGCTACCACCAATGGATGGTTAGGATTGCAGTTGTCACAATTGGCTGCATCATAGAGATCAGCACACCAGACAAGTTTACCATCCATGACCTCTGAAACAATAAACCGTCTGCATTCTGCTCCATTTGTAACATAATTGGTGCCTGGTATAATACCAGCAGGGTCGATGGTATTTTCAGGTGGTGGAATAAATGTGTTGCAATAGTCAATCAAAAAGACATGTGCTGGTGCACCACTGCGTCCAGCTCAGCCACCACCTTGCACAAAGTTTGTCAATCCATAAGGCATCTCCAGAAAAATTACAGTGTCAAAGTGGGAATTGTCAATGCCCTGAATAAATCCTGTTGTTGCTACCATCCACCAGTGACCAGGAACATTCCTGTTCCATCTGTCTTGGAAGTCCTTGCAATCATCTTCTTTCATGTCCAAGTGACACTTGGTATTGCCAAAGAATGCACCAAGTGTATCCACTTCAGTGTGAGACAGGCAAAAAAATGATTCCTTGGATGTTTCAGTCCATGTCTCCTTCTCCACCAGCTTCACAAGATCAAGGAGAACATCATTGGCTTTTTGGACTCTCTGCTCCACATGCAACACATGATACATGAGATTTCTTCAGTTTGTTGGCTTGCAGATGATGAGGGTAAAGCAAGGCAGATACACCAGTTGAAGATAATAATATTCCAAGTATACAGCCAGTGTTGCAGTCAGGAAAATCTTTTGCACCAGATACTGGGCCAACTCATTGATGGCATCAAACATTTTCCAATACTTGTCACAAGTGGAAACTTGATGACATTTGTCAACAACAAAATGTTGGACTGAGTTTTCATTATCCCGGTACCAGCTATTTCAATTAATTTAGTTCAACAAATCATCACATTTGATTAAATTCATACTATTTAAATTTATAAATTGCAAGACTTTTGATTGCAAGTAAAATCAATGCTGTGTCCTTAATGACCTAGTCACTGATATCAACAGTCCATTGTGCACATGAAATATTGAATTTCATTGCCTTGTCTAATGTTTCCATGAGGAGTGATTTTTTTGGTATAATTACCAATGTCTTCTTAACTGTGCCATCTGGTGCTGTATCAACAGTTGCAGCAAAGGCTGGAAGAAGGAATACCAAACTCTTTCCACCTCTGGTAGGAAGAATACCAATAAAGTTTTGAGTCCCAGCAAGAGCCAATTCAACCATTCACTGTTGACCTTTGGAACGAAACTTGGGCTCTGCAATATCTTTGTAAAGCTGCTTCAGATAATGAAGGGCTGTTTTACTATGCAGTGCCAAATCGATATCTATTGGATCTGACACAAGAGTATCAGAGCTGGAAAGTGGTGGAAGTTGTGGCATAAGCTGTGTCCCAGCAGGTGGTTCAGCAACAGTAGGCAAATTGATGTCCATGAAAGTGTCTGTAGCTGAGAGGGTTATTGAAGGTTGCTGGGAAACTGGAATGCAGAGAGAACCCTGATGTGACAGAACTTCAGCAATACCAGCAGCAACCCATGACTGAATAATTTCCTCCATTTCAAATTTTATTGAATGAACTGCACTTCCAACACTTGCAGAAATAATGGCAGCAAGTCTGTCCTCATCAAGATGTGCTGCTGGCACTGGTTGAACAGCTTGAATAGCAGTTGAGTGGTCTGAAGAATGAAGTGGGATGTAGATATCACTGCTTTGCTGCTTCTGTCAGATATCCAAGGGAAGAAGAGCCTTTTCCAGGTGCAAACTGAGTCAATCTCCACCACCACTCTGAGATATGTCCAAAATGGAACATCAAGTCTGAAGATGGAGTGGTAAGGTAAGACGATTGAACACCATATCAGTGCCGATCAGCTAAAGCTCTGTAGCCTCTTTGTTTGATCAAAGCATCATCCTCCTCCTCAAGTTCTAGCTCGTATTCTGTGCCAAGATATCCATGAGCAACAACAACAGATTGACGATAACCTCTAATGCCTATACTACATTTAAAATGCAGTTCAGTCCAGTGCTTGAACTGAAGATAGAACTGTGACTCTAGTAGGTGCTGTCCATTGATGGCATATAAATATTTGTGATAGAGGGAGGCAACTTCTTTTCCCCACAGTCTTCAGGCAAAGTTGATTTCCACAGGGTGGATTATCAAAAGATGAATTTTGTACAGCTGACAGAGCTCCAGTGGATGTTTCACTGGAATGAACTCCTCATGTTGGATAAGTGTTTCTGGCTTGACATGTCATACAATGAGCCACAGATCGCCATGGTTGTAAAATATGTTATATCCATGAAGTCCATTGTGAAACCTGAAGTTGCAGAGTTCTGTGATCTGGCATGGCTGTCCAGGGACAGTATGATGAAGATTGGCCATCTCCTGATCTAGTTCTCCAGCTGTTCACATCCATGACAGTTGCCATGCAGAATTCCAGATAAGTGTTTGATCAACTACCATCTTGCAGGGTGAATCCCCACTTGTGTTGCTCATTAAATACTTCATGAGAGCCTCTGAGTCCACTCCTTTGAAAGAATTGACCCATGAATATCCATATTTGGTATCAGTCATATTGTTGACAAAGTTGTTGGGGAGTTCAATTGAGAAATCCTTCCCTCGACATAGAACTTTCACCAGATGCAGTTGTTGTAAGCACTGCACAAGCCAGCTAGCCAGTCATCAAGATGCATGGTCTTATCCTTGTATGTTACTTGCATTGCATCTGAAGAAAGAGTGGTAGTGGGTGGAGATGCTTTTGCAAATGCAAGCACTGATGCAAAATGCTGATACTCCAGAACAGTGTTGAAAGGATGAAGGCCACCAGTCTTGATGTTTAAGTTGCAATAATATTCAACCACACTAGTAAATAAATATGAAGAATTAGTATATGACATTCCATATAATTAATAAAAGCGGCTTACACATATAGACTCTCTGATGGAAAATCTTTACAATGAAGATAGCCTTGATACAATGTAACACCACAACAATGATACTCCAGCTTTGACAATATTCCTGTGAGTTCAGAGGCCTCAACAAAGCTTCCCTCTGGTTTTAAAGCATATAAAGCAAGCCAACATTCAAGAATCATTGACCATTTGTTGTCCTCGTGTATTGATGACTGCACTGAAAGCAATGGATAGATAAATGCATGGAAAATTGGAATGTGTTCAAGAGTCAGAGTCTGTTTCAAGCAGGATTCCAGGGCAATTACATGCTGAGCATAATTTGGTGGCAAGGGAACTGGTAGTTGGATTGATGACCTTTATAAACTTCCAAAACAGCACATGCCAAGCTGTGTAAAGAATATGCATATGTGCATTGAGTGTCATTTGTAAGATGATATTGCCATGGCTGAACCTTTGCTGTACACTGATAGGTGACAAGTTATAAAATGTCAGTGATAGGAACAGCAGCAGGGACTCACTGAGGATATTCCACAAGTATACATCTTACTTGCATACTTGAATTTTTGGCAATATCAACAATTGCCAACATATAATGCCACACTAGCTTCCACAATGGACATTTTGTATATTGGGTGGGATGTGCAAGGGTTGCCAAAGTTCTGTATTTTCCTTTGTCTGTTATGTAGGTCTCCAAGTGTTCATACCACCTTGTTTGATACAACAGTGGACGGATTTCACATGGTGCAGCTGGGATTGTAACATCAAAAGTTTCATAAGTAGGCACTTCCTTCCTCATATAAATATCAAAGAGTGGAGTTGAATTAGGAATTGGAGGATGAACCTGAAAGTACCGGCAGTTGATATGAGGGAAGAATGTTTGGACATGTCCTCTGTGGTAATGCTCGTCAAGTGAGATATCATTTGATGATCGATGGTTGGCACTCCAATAGTTCAAAAAAGAGCATGAGGTTAAAGCACCATACTTACACAGATTGCAACAATAGGCATCGCAATGAATCTGGAGAAGCTCCACAGGCTGGCAGTTGGGGGGTGGAGAGATTGAAGTCTGGGTTGTGACATTCAATTTGGTGATGAGATTATTCCAGTGCACTTTCTTATCCTGTGTTGAAGAGATATTATGCTGGCTATTTGCATGCCCCAGAGCACTGCCAGGGATAACTGCAAACTCACAGGCAACACAGATTAAGTTACAGTGGGTTTTGTGAAACTGATAGCCAAAATAATCCAGGATTGGATGAGAGGCCAAGGCTGAGAGCCCAGAGGAACCTGATGGAACCTGATGCTCCACAGATGCATTTCCAGTAAGAGGAGATTGAGAAATAGGTGAGAACTTGCAACAGTGTCTTTGAATGGGTGATATCTGTGAGTTTTTATAACAGGCTGTGAAGCTTGCTTGCCACTTGAAGACATGGCACTGATATGAAAGTTGAGTGTTTTAAAAAGAGAAGGAATAAAGATGATTACCCATAAAAGGACCTAGGTTGTTGAGAGAATTGTTTAGAATGAAGAAGGAGAGATAAAGAGATAAAGAGTGCAGGGATAAGGCCACAATTAGAAGTCAATAGAAAATATGATAAATGAAAGAGAAAAATAAAGATAAAATGAACAGAAAACTAAAGGGGGCATGGGAGTGTTCCAAAGAAAGATAGATTTGAGCTCAGCCATATATATATGTCAGCTTATGTAATATCATGTGATACCTGAAAATTTTTCAACCACAACAATGATGCCCCTGTACAAAGATATACTTGGAGTGCACAATAAAACTTTTGTTATTAACAACACCAAGTCTAGCTAGTGATGTGTATGCTTGTGTTTTGGACTAAATAGATGCTTCACATCTTTGCGCTTCATGGAATCCTTTTTTTGTTTGACAAGCTTCTTCAAATGGTTTGTCAAGTCATTGGGTGAGACCTGTAAGATAATGTGGCATTCTTCATGAGAGAGTCCAAGATAAGCAGTCAAAATGTGTCATGCATCACTGGTATTCAGTCCTGACAATGTTGTTGTCTGAGGTTTCAGGATATGTGAAGCTTCCATCTGTAAACTGGAAATAACCTGTTGCTCTGTTGGAGTTGCTGATGGACTGTGAGGTGTGGAAGAGGATGGAAACAGTAGAGGTGTTAGAGATCGCCTGCATATTGGGGTTCTTGGTAACTTTTCAGCCAAGTCATCCTGATTATCTTCATTGGGTTGTTCATTGAGCAGAGACTGTTACCCGGTCCTCTGACTCTGGTGCTTGTTTATCACTTTCATCATCCTTTGCTTGGTCTTTCCTCTTTCTCTTTTCACACCTCAGCTGACCAATAACATCCTTTTGCTTATTGTGACCATTTGACTTTTTTGTGGTTTTACAGGCATGTATGCCTCCTCCTCCTCCTCCTCCTCCTCCTCCTCCTCCTCCTCTTCTTCCTCGTCATTGTTGTTGTTGTCTGCCACCTGCTTATCTGACTCAAGCTGGTCTATTTCTTCATCAAGAGCATTTGAATTATGAAGTGAAGTAATGGATGGTGCTTCATCGTCTGGTTGCTTTTCAAATAAGCCAGCATTGTCATCATCAGTTCCTGGCACTTGGAAGTCTCCAAGCTCCACTGGTCTCTTGGCAGTGGTGTTGTTATCATCTCCACTGCTGTCTTCACTGTCACTGTCACTTTCATCATCACTTTTACTGTCAGTTTCACATGTTGCACAATGTGGATGTGTGGGCAATAAGGCTTGCAGCTCATGGTTGGAGCTGGACTCCATATGCTGGGTGTGGATGGCTTTTGAGATAACTTGGTAGAAGGGTTTTCCATTGATGTGGGAGGGTTACTGGATGTGGGTTTGTCTTGTTTCTCCAAAAGGTCACTGTAAGGGGACTAGGGGGGTGCCCTGTGTGTTTTTCCTATTTTTTATGTTCGTCCCATATTTTTCCCCACCTCATTTCCTTCTATTCTTCATTTTCTATGATTTTTCCGGATTTTATTACTAATTTTCCCTTGCTATCATGTTTGTATATGTTGACACTTTTATATTTAGAGGCGGAGTACCCCTTCCGACACATACCCCTTGGTATGATGTCATTCAGCGGCCTTGATCCGCCTATCTCCGCCTTTTTCTATTTTTAGGTTATATTTGATTTTTGTCGTCTTCACATATACTGGGCATCAGCAAGGGGATCCTTAGAGTTTTCTCTGCGGATTTCCCTTTGCTAGGTGCGCCCCCAATCCCTGTATTATGTAGCATAATTTTAACTTCGGATTTCCCTTTGCTAGAGGCTTAGGTTGCCCTTATAGTAGAAAACTCTCCCCTAAGGCCCGAAAATCGCGAACGCACTGCCCAAGATAGGCAGGTACGGACTGGACGACGCTTCCCAAAGCTCCACGGAGTCCCTACACACCGTTCCAGATACTCTCGCCTTTATTACGCCGCCATTTTCGCCAAATGCGCTCCCTAGCGACATGGACGCATCAGAACGCTTCGACACGCTTGAAAGCGACATTTCCGGAATGCGCGCGCAAATCGACTCACTTAAATCTATGATTGAAAACTTCGTTAGGACCCTCCAGGCTAACCCTACGACCAATAGTTCCCCCTTTACGACTCCAAGTGCACCCAACAACGACGTTTTGCCAAACACGTCCACTAAGGAATGTGCCCAGATCAAACTGTCCCCCCCCGCCGAATTTAATGGTGCACGTGTGCAGGGACGTGCATTCCTTAATTCCTGTGAGTTATACATTAGTCTCCAGTCGCATCAATTCGTCGATGAGGCTGCAAAAATTTATTGGGCCTTCACATACATGAAATCTGAACACGCCTATCTCTATGTGGACCATATCCTATGTCAAACTAAAGAACTCGGTTCTCTACCTTTCTCCACTTGGGGTGACTTTCGAGCTGAGTTCGTACGCCACTTCTGCCCCCTCAATGAACGCCACCGAGCAGTGACATGACTTGAGTCATCCGCTTACCACCAGGGACGTCGATCCATGGATGACTATATCGATGAGTTCAAGGATTTGGTGGACATGACAGGATATGGGAGTGGGTTACCAGTGGTGGTGAAGTTCCGACGGGGGCTCAAGCAAGAAATTCAGGACCAGATTGCACAGATGTTGGAAGGGCGCCCAGCGGACGATGATATCCTTGCTTGGTATGAAGCTGCTTCACTCTGTGACGAGAACCGACTCACAAATGCAGCATTTAATGCTGCATTCCATGCTCCAACTACCACTCATACACCCTACACCTTCAATCGAAGCCTTCCCCGCCCTAACCCCATTCCTGTTCGTCAAACTCCCACACCAGCTGTCAATGTCCCGGTACCAATGGATGTTGATGCAGCCCGCAGCCGTGCACGTAAGTTGGATCTCTGCTACCGTTGTAGGGAACCTGGACACAGGGCTGGAGCGTGTCCCCATTGTCAGGATATCCGCATGCTCACCCCCAAGGGACGAGATGAACTCCTGCAAGATTTGTTGGCGCTTGTAGATGTTGAGGAAGCGAAGGATCAAGTTGCAGAGGAGGTTAAGCTGGAAGTTGTAGAGGAGCAGGATTTTCCTATTCGCAGCGAGTGAATCATACGCCCTCACTGCCTGTCCATAACCGCTTTGAAGTCTTGTCAGTTGAATCCCCGGAGAATGAATCCATTTCTGTGACTGCTCCCCTCTCTGACCCTTTGAAGTTGGCTAAAGACGTACCTGCTCTCCCCATCTCTCCTTCTACTCCACGTCCCAAAATTAAATCATGGGAGCGTAAACTACCACGCAAGTATATTGTGGCATCCACTCCCTCTGCACATTCCTTAAACCTAGCCATCGAACTGCAGACGACCGACACTGGACAGATACTCGGTGTCTCTGCGCTCCTGGACTCTGGTGCAACTGGTCTCTTCATCGATTCCCATCTGGTACAACAACATCATCTAAATACTCGCTCACTCTCACGTCCGATACCTGTATATAACATGGATGGATCCCCAAATGAAGCTGGTGCCATCCGAGAGGTTGCAGACCTGGTTCTCCATTACAAAGATCATAGTGAGCGTGCCCTTTTTGCTGTCACTCAATTAGGAAAGCAAAAGGCGATTTTGGGATATCCATGGCTTCGAGACCATAACCCGGAGGTCGACTGGCGCACTGGGGAGGTTACCATGAGCCGATGTCCATCCCGCTGTCGGACGTGTTTCACAGAAGCCAGGCAAGAACGTCGTGGACAGAAGGCGGCAATACGATGAACTCAGAAGTGTCGTGCTGGACCCCTGCCTATACCTGAAGTGGAATTGGAAGGGGTTCCTGATCTAATGCTGGACTCGGATGATGATGATGATGAGGACCCAGAGGAAGTGGAGGAGGGTGATCAGATCTTCTACACTGCGATTCGCTCATCGCATGAGGTGTGTGCCACATCGAACATATCCCAATGCCTCGCCGAGGCCTTCCACAAAAACAACGCTGCTAAATCCTCTACTAACTCCTTACTCCCTCATCTCCATGAGTTTGAAGATGTGTTCTCCAAGGAGTCATTTGACTCTCTTCCTGCGCGTAAGCCATGGGATCACGTGATTGAACTCACCCCCGGCGCAACCCCTTCATCCTGCAAGGTCTATCCTCTCTCTCTGGAAGAACAATGGCAGCTTGACCAGTTCATCGACGAGCACCTGGCCTCTGGACATATTCGACCATCGAAGTCACCCATGGCCTCTCCCTTTTTCTTTGTCAAGAAGAAGGATGGCTCACTTCGACCGGTTCAAGACTACAGAAGACTCAACAACATCATGGTCAAAAATCGCTACCCACTACCCCTCATCTCTGAACTCGTAAACCAGCTCCGTGGAGCCCGATACTTCACCAAGCTCGATGTCCGTTGGGGCTATAATAATGTGAGGATAAAGGAGGGAGATGAGTGGAAGGCAGCCTTTCGTACCAACTGTGGTCTTTTTGAACTGCTTGTCATGTTCTTTGGCCTTACTAATAGCCCTGCCACCTTTCAGACCATGATGAACGACATCTTCCATGACCTCATCCTCAAAGGCGTTGTCTGCATCTATCTCGATGACATCCTCATCTTCACTCGCACAGTTGAAGAGCACCGTCGCATCACGCGCCTCGTCCTAGAGCGACTTCGACGGTACAAACTCTACCTTCGTCAGGACAAATGCGAGTTCGAAAGGACCAAGATCGAGTATCTTGGCCTGATTATCTCGGAGGGTCAAGTGGAGATGGATCCTATCAAGGTAAACAGGGTCACAGCTTGGCCGACGCCCACGAACAAGAAGGAGGTGCAGTCTTTCCTGGGCTTCATCAATTTTTATCGGCGTTTTATCAAGGATTTCTCACATCATGCATGACCGCTGTTCGACTTGACAGGAAAGGAGGCATGGAGGTGGGATAATGCACAACAGGAGGCGTTCGAAAAGCTTAAGGAGATGGTCACTTCCGCTCCGATCCTTACCTTTGCTGACGATTCGCGTCCTTTTCGTGTAGAAGCCGACAGTTCTGACTTTGCGACGGGCGCTGTGTTGTCTCAGCAGTCTCCAGAGGACCAGAAGTGGCATCCTGTTGCGTTCTACTCCAAAAGCCTTAGTGCTGTAGAGAGAAACTACGAGATCCATGACAAGGAGATGATGGCGATAATGCGTGCGCTTGAGGAGTGGCGACACTTCCTCGAGGGTGCCCAACACAAGGTGGAAATTTGGACGGATCACAAGAACCTCGAGTACTTCATGACGGCCAAGAAATTGAACCGTTGTCAAGCTCGTTGGTCCCTGTATCTATCTAGATTCGACTTCTCCTTGCACCACCGTCTGGGTCGCAGCATGGGGAAGACCGATGCCCTATCCCGACGTGCAGACCATGGGGATGGCAGCGGTGACAACCAAAACATTGTGCTGTTGCAGCCAGACCTGTTCACCATTCGGGCACTGGAAGGCATCGTACCCCAGGGCGAGGAGTGGGACATCCTACATGACATTTGTCGCGCAAACCGTAGTGGTTTACATGAGGATGTTGTCGCCCGAGCTGTTAAAGAACTGAGGAAGGGATCGACCCTTTCCTTACGTGCGGCAGAGTGGGCTGAAAAGGAGGACTTGTTGTATTTCAGGGATCACATCTATGTTCCCAATGACCCAGACCTTTGCCAGCGCATCATATCCCAACACCATGACTCACAGATTGCTGGCCACCCCGGATGCTGGAAGACCTTGGAGCTCACCTCACGGAACTATTGGTGGCCACAAATGTCATGGCTCATTGGTCAGTATTGTCGCACTTGTGACCTTTGCTTACACACCAAGGTCCCTTGTCGCAAGCCTATTGGTGAGCTACACCCTCTTCCTGTTCCAGAGAGTCGTTGGGATGTCGTCAGCATCGACTTTGTGGTAGAATTGCCAGAGTCAAACGGGTTTGATGCGGTGATGTGCACAGTTGACTCAGTGGGAAAACGCGCTCACTTCATTCCCACTCACACCACTGTCAGTGCCCTAGGTGCCGCTCGACTCTACCTCCACCATGTGTGGAAATTACATGGACTTCCTGGTGCCTTCCTCTCGGATCGTGGCCCTCAGTTCATGGCAGAGTTCACTCGTGAGCTGTACCAACTCCTGGGGATCAAACTCCTCGCTTCAACTGCTTATCACCCACAAACTGATGGCCAGACGGAGCGAGTCAACCAGGAACTGGAGCAGTACATCCGCCTCTTTGTCAATGAACGCCAGGACGATTGGGATGATCTCCTTCCTTTGGCCGAGTTTGGGTACAACAACCATGTCCATGCTTCCACTCAACAGACCCCTTTCCTCTTAGACACTGGACGACATCCATGCATGGGATTTGAACCTCGCCAAACTCCCTCACACATCGAGACAGTGAATGAGTTCACAGAACACATGAGGGATAGCTTGGAGGAGGCAAGGGCAGCCTTAGCAAAGGCAAAGGACGACATGGCGCGATTTTACAACCAACGCCACTCCCCAACCCCTCAGTACAAGGTTGGTGATCGAGTTTATCTTGACTCCAGTGACATCTCCACTACACGTCCATCCAAGAAACTCGCTCATCGCTTCTTGGGACCTTTCCCCATTGTCAAGTGCGTTGGAACACATGCCTATCGTCTACGCCTCCCAGCCTCCATGTCCAGACTCCATCCCATCTTCCATGTCGTCAAATTGCTTCCAGCTCCCCCAGATCCGTTCCCGGGACGCCATTCACACCCACCACCACCACCTACAGTGATCGAGGGAGAACCCCAATATGAAGTCGAGTCAATCTTGGACAGCCGTTTGCGTCGAGGAAAACTCCAGTATTTGGTACATTGGAAGGGTTATGGGTATGAGGAGAACTCATGGGTCGAAGAGTCTGATGTAAATGCCCCTCGGTTAATCAAGGAATTCCACCGACGGCACACTGCTGCACCACGTCGCATTCAAGTCACGGACTTTGGTCGTATACGATTTCGAATGCATCGGGGCGATGCATCTTAGAGAGGGGGTGATGTAAGGGGACTAGGGGGGTGCCCTGTGTGTTTTTCCTATTTTTTATGTTCGTCCCATATTTTTCCCCACCTCATTTCCTTCTATTCTTCATTTTCTATGATTTTTCCGGATTTTATTACTAATTTTCCCTTGCTATCATGTTTGTATATGTTGACACTTTTATATTTAGAGGCGGAGTACCCCTTCCGACACATACCCCTTGGTATGATGTCATTCGGCGGCCTTGATCCACCTATCTCCACCTTTTTCTATTTTTAGGTTATATTTGATTTTTGTCGTCTTCACATATACTGGGCATCAGCAAGGGGATCCTTAGAGTTTTCTCTTCAGATTTCCCTTTGCTAGAGGCTTAGGTTGCCCTTATAGTCACAAGGATGATTTGAAGAGGAGGGATTGATGGCTGGACCAGTATTATTTAATGATAACAGCTGAAGATTGATAGTGTTATATGGATATGGCTGGTGAAGAAGCTCTGGATTGATATGAGAATGAAGTGAAGCTTGCAAGGTGGTGGACGGGTCCTGGCTTAACAATTCGATGTTGATTGAAGGAAGTTGGAAATTTGATACTGCTTTCTCCAACAATTCTGCTTTGATTTGGTGTGATGCAGCAGGAGAGAGATTTTCAGGAATGATAGGTGGTGTGAAAGGAGATATGATTGATGTTGATGCAGTGTTTGGCTGCAAACCAGCTGTGATGGATGTAGAAGCAGACACAGTAATAGCGGCTGGTGAAGCCATGACCATAGATGGAGGAATAACTGTGGAAGATTGTGCAGGTGGAGGGGGGCTGAATGATTTGGCACCACTTGATGGCCATCTATAAAGCACTATGGAAAGATGGAACTACAGTATTCAGTCCAGTTGTACACACACACACTCTCTCTTCACTTCCTTTTGTTCACATCTTCTCTTATAGTTTCTCAATCCTTTCATGGTCTCATGTGACTCTTCCCGTATTGGCAAATTTTTGCTCAATATCAAAAATATCTATTGCATCATCAGTTTATGTCCAGTTTTTCATCACAAAATATTATTATTTCTCATCAAATCCTAGATCATACTACTCTTCTTGGGCACCAAGGGTCTCATTTCTGCACTGCCCCAAGGAGTCAGATGAATGAAGAATATCCTGCAAATATCGCAAATTACATGGATGGCCTCATTAAGAAACACTGGACCACCAACGGTCATCATGCTTTGGAAACTGCTTTGAGTACTCCAGATGAAGTGTCCACCTTTGTGATTATGCCTTTCCTTTATCTTTTCATATCCTGTCCTTGTTACTCGCAGATATTTCATGAGGTTATGACCCATGAAGATTCTCTTGAGCTTGCAAGTATAAGATATCTTCCACAGATCTCATCTTCCTGGAAACCTCACTACGGATCAGATTTACAACAAAGAAATTTCACCAAAATCACAGCTCTCATCAATAATTATCTGCATTGGAAGACCCTCATCACCACTATCAGCACTAAGGTCATGCATCTTCACACCACATTTCTTCTGCAAAACAATCTCCCTTGGCTTTCATGTTGCTGCATACTTGTGGTGACAGGCTGAAGTGAGGAAAATGGCCAGGATTGATAGACGGATATGTCTTTTCAACACTCTCAATTGGCCCACTTATAACTTGGAAACACTGGGTTTTTTGAATAACAATGACTCTTCAATCACAACTGCAACAGATACACTCAGTGTTGGTTGGGACAGCAAATTTACTCGAAACACAGTTTTGTTGGGCGAACCAGACAATGTTGATGAATTTGTACAGTTGCATCGTCAATAGCTTTGAAGATATCCTCGAGCTTTTGTTGATTATTTCTCTGTGAAGAGTACAACTTTTGTTTTTTTGATGTCGAGCCTTCCATACTGACTGGGTGATGTGGAAGCTCATTCTCTTTGTCATCTGTTTGTTTGCATTTCCCAGCCTGACTTTGAGGAGCCTGAGCCTGTAGAGGAGTGGAAGGAGGAAGGGGTGTTTTTGGAGGATCAACAGGAGGAAATGGGAGGGCAGAAGCAGGGTAATAGGACAATAGTGGAGAGAAGGGAGTAGATGGATGATTTCTGGGTGTTATCGGCATACATGCTTTTGGTGTGCTCAAGATTCTGAATTTGCCTTGCATTGCAGCAAACTCCAGAACTGTACCACAGAAATCTGTGATGTCATAGCTTACAAAGAATCTCCTTGTAAGGAAATTTGTATACTCTGAAATCCTGATCAAGACTATATGAGTGTCGTCCTCCTCTCTCCAAAAAAAAGACACAAAATTTATAAGTCTGGCTATGGAAGACTAGTCAAACCTGAAGGCCACACATCTGCCCACACCTCCTAATCCCATTGTATATCAACCTAACTCCATGGCAAACCCCATTGCATCAAACTTGTCACATAACTCATGCACACTGTATGTTTTTACTATTGTCACTCATACACTCAAGGCCCCGGCATGACTTCATAAGTAGTAAGTTGTTTGATCGATCATTGCTTAGCTAGATGGTAATGCACTTGGATACAGATAGGGTTTTACTAATGAGTTTATTTACAGAACAGCAAGATTTTATTGCTCTGCCACAGCTCGATGCCATCAAGACGATGGCAAAGTTAGTGTTTAAAGGTCCAGTCCAGTCTGGTTTTTGACTTCCAAATGGGGCAACCGGCAACCGAAACCGGTCTAGGACCGACCCAGACATTGGGGGGCCACAACCAGACCCTTTAGGACTGGTCCTAATCGGTCCATGGACCAAAAAAAGACTGGTTTGGACTGGTCTTTTGATGTAAAATTTGTCATACTAATATAATCATTCATATTTCAACAACCATTACTTGGAACCTTAAACAAATAATATAACATGATAGAGCTTGTAAATACCCGGCTTTTTATTCTATTTTTAAGAGATTTGATGAAGATTTGATATAGCTATGACTGAAACCGAATTACATCTGCTAAAGATGCGGGCAAAATGTAATGTGACAACCATAAATTATGTGATGAATACCCTACATTGATGGATGATGAGCATATTTACCTACCTAAAACCTCCATATCCAAAAATAGAATGAAGCAAAATGATCAAAATATGAGTGAGTTAGAATCAAAGTCATTCTGGTACAAGTTGCACAAAAGACATAATTGTACCAAAATGTATCTGGTCATATCTTTCTCAATTCTTGACCGTTTTTGATGAACCAAGGGTCAAATTAAAGGTAATAATCGTGGTTACAAGGGTATGTAACGCACGTGATGTTTAACCGGTCGCAACCGGTTTAAACTGGTTTTTTTGCGGTTCTACATTATTTTTCAAAATGAAAGACCTGCAACTGGACTGCAAAATACCAGTCCATAAATAGACCACTGGTCCGGTCCTAATCGGTCCAGTTCAGTCCAGTTTCGGTCTTTTTTTCAGTCCTATAGACTGGATCTTTAAACACTAGGCAAAGTGGTTCCTCATGGAATCACAGGTAGTGCAGGTAGGTGATGGAATGTTGTTGTGGGGTGTTGGGTGTGGTGATGCATTTTTGAGCATATAGGATTTGGGGGAACAGGTGAGTTCTTTTTTGAACCATAGTGGGTGGTGAAGGATACACCACTTGTCTGTTACTGATATTTTCTACTGAACACAGGTAGAGGTTAGCATAGGATGACAGCTATAACTAGGCTGATGTGATGCAACACAGCTGGCATGAGGATGGCAATGTGAAGATAATGACCATTCGACAGGATGAGGATGGTAGGCAGACATGGCAGGAGGGACCATCACACACCATTCACCAAATCATTGCCATCATTTGGGTGCAGCTAAGTTTTTCCTTTTTTTTTTTTTTTGGTTTAACTAACATATGTTTTCATTAATCTAAGGGATCTAACTATGTTTCAATGACACCAAAACAACAAGCCCACACCCAACAACACCCCAACACCACCATAGCAACCTCAACTGCTTCTGCAAGCCACTGCTTGTGGGGTAGGAATGGGAAGCAACAATAAAATGGCAAGTGTATGTTTGGGATGACCAGGGAACAGGGATAGTAATGGCAATGAGAACAATGACGGGGATGAGGCAAAGGACAACAATGACAACAGGACAATGACAGAGAGGATGGCAAGGAACAGATCACGGGGAAGCAGACAATGACAGGGATGATGAGGATGACACCCCAATGTCAATGACAGATGACCCAGCACCCACTGCTGTGAGCAACTGCTCGCAGGGTGGACTGCCAGTGCTACAGACAACAATGACATGGGAATTTGGGGGGGGGGGAGACATTACTGGTGAGTGGGGAACCATTAACAGTCATGACAGGGATTAATTTGCCATCCCCTGCTCGCTGTGTAGCCACGATTTTTTAGTAGACCTACACTTATTTAATTCTGCCTTGCATTTAGGTGAGTTTAATACATAGTTTCTTTGTACATGATGGCTTGGAGTGAAGACAATCTGGGGCTATTTATTAGATGAGAAAACTATGGATTGTTCTAATTAGCCTCCTGTACAACCAATCAACCTGTGGGAAAAATTTGACATTCTACATACAAAAGATGCGGCCTGGGCCAGGCCAAGCCAGGGCCAGGCATGTGTGTTGAGATAGCCAAAGCAGCCTCAAGCCAAGCCAAAGCCATGGCTTTGAGGCCAAGCCGGCCAAAACAGCACTCATCAACTGGAGTGGCAATGATGGTGAGCTCATCAGGAAGCTTATCATGGAGCTTGAGAAGCCCAAAAACTTCAAAGTTTTTCTTGGCAAGAAGGACAAGAATGAGGTGTGCAATATTCTTGAGTAACTTTCTGTGCAGTAGTCTCTGATTTGTCTATTCTCATAGAATACAAGTGTGGATTCCAAAGCTAAGGTTGCAAAACAGATGGGTGAAGTTATTCTCCCTGATCTGTTTTGTATTGATGCAAAAGTGGTCAGAGATTGCATAAAGGGCAAGATTGATGTGTCTGTTTTGCTTTTGTCCAAGTCATTTCAAGTTTATTGATTGAATTTTTCATAGACTTGTTAGTGGGTATCAAAAACATGCCAAGCACCTCAAAAAGATGGGTGATGGTGTAGATGATCCTAATAATGATTCAGGACCTACATTCTACATCTGGAAATCAGTGGGGGTCCAGTATGACTAGACAGATTTGATCAATGATTATCACTCTGCCATCAGTAGATAAGATATTATCTGGCCTTAAAACATCATCCAACACAGATGACAAAAGGTCAGCCACTGACACTTTTTCTGACAGAATTGCAAGGTATGATATTGTTATATATGAGCATGCAATTTTTCTAGCCAATGAAATAACTTTATACCACTATTTCCTCTGTCAATTATTCTTCCTGATGTTTATCACTTGCTGACCAGATACTCAGATACTTGCAGAAAATGCTCAAGAACTGGTGCTTGTACTAACAGAAATGCAATTTATGAATTTTCAATATCATGATATACAGTTTTTCAAGTGGATGAAATGATGTTATCTCTGATGTTCTCAACATCTCATTCTTCCTGAAGCCCACTACTTGTATGCTGGCAGTAAATGCTGAAGAACTGATGCTTCTATACAGGTCTAGAGAAAGGAATGATATTGTTTTCTGCATGTCACTCTTCCTGAATCCTACCACCCACTGATAACCATGTCATCTTCTTTCAAGTTCCTTGTCTGCATCATCTCCTCCTCATCTGCATCATGTCCCCATCACTTGCATCATCTTGTTCCTTCAGCACCTGGCCCAGTCCATCCTACAAGCAGTGGGTGCTTGTTGTCATATAGATGGTGGTGGGGCTGTTAGTAGCACCTGATCCATCCTGTGAGCAAGGGCTCACAGTGCTGGGGTGTCGTTTGATCCTCCTTGTCTCCATGTGCCTGGCATTGTAGCTGAGCTGCACCCACATTCCACCCTACAAGTGGTTAGGGCCATGTTCCATTGAACTGCCTGTTTTGAGCAGGGTCACATTAGCAGTGATATGGTGGATTACAGGGTGTGCACAGGTGTACCTGGCTAGTATTTCACATGTTGGGTCTCCTGGCAGCCCCCTTGCATACCCTTCCCTGCTCAACAGCCTTGCACCCTGTGTTGATGGGAAGAAAATCTGCCATGGGTTATTTGCACTGAGATGCATCATTACTAAGAGATTACCACCTAAAAACAAAGGAAGGACACTTGGTTAATACCCAAAAACAAGAAAGCAACAAGAGAAAACATACCAGGTGCCAAACAACATTTATCTTCAATATGAGTTATTTTGGGCCAGTCATTGTATTGATGCCCATCATCATTGGTGTAGGTGGCAGCAGCAGCATCACTGGTAGTGGTAGTGGGTAGCAGGTTGTGAGTTGTTGGTTCTGGGCAGTGTGTTGTACCAGCATTCAGATGCCTGTTTTGAGGAAACAGGAAATCAGTTGTGACTTGGCATGGAATGGGATGACCTGAGTACCTAATGGATATCCTGCTCCACAGCCCTGCTTATGCTCCCTTTCATCAAGGAGCAAATCAATAATCAGAATGAACAAGCTCAAGTAGTCATTGCATGTTGCCAATACCAAGAGCAAGTACTGCCCTGCAAGCTATGGCTGTGACAGTGCAGTGTAAAGCAGATCATGATAGTGGGTGTGAAGTCCAAAATGTGAGACAACCTGGGCTGTCATACCAATGTGCTACAGTCTGGGACTTTTCAACTCATAATGAGTGATGGAAAACTTTGACAAGGCAGAATCACAAGCATGTTTATTTGTTGACAAAAATTTCAGAAAACAGCTAGCAGCGCTTACTGTGCCTTAGGACAAACTACTTGCCTTGTTTCCAACAACCAGCATGCTCAAAACCAGGCAACAATCTTTCCACCACCTGCCAAGTGGCCATACCCTCAACACCAGCTTTGCTGCCCTTCAAGCGGTCGTGTTCCTATCTACCTGAAGCACTGAAACTACATCAAGGTGACACAGTTAACCAAGGACATTCAAAAGTGAATGTTCCAGCAGTGAGAAACAGCAAAATAAGTTGTTCTGTAACACACCTATTATCCAAGACCCTACCCACTCAGAAGTGCATGATGAATCCTCCAGCTGTCTTCCCAATCCACCTGTAGTTCAAGGCCCTATGCATTCTGATACATGTATCAACTCTCCTGGCATGATGTAAAGGGGGAGGAAGTGACAGTCAAAGTGATGCATTACAAAAGTGTTTGGGTAAAGGAAGGGTGGCATGTTCCATGCCATCTGCAGAGAATACAACAGGTTACTTACACACTTCCAAGTGCAAGACATGCCCAAAAGTGCATTGCAATCCGTCCTGCAGCATCCAAATGGCTGTGTTCCCATCAATTCAAAGGGTCAAGACTAGTCCAAGATAGCATAGTTATCCTGATGTATGTTACTTAGAGGGTGCACTGATGGAGAGCACAGGCACAGCATTATGTGACCTACTGTGCACTTGATAACACTATCTTATACCCTGATTCAATAGATTCTAAGTAGCTGCAGCCACTTTTTAGCATCTAGTTCACAATCAAAAATGCAAATTTCTATCTATCTGTGGGGTCCAGTGTTAGATGATCACTGAAGGTACCAATTGAAATATGATGCTCAGTTTGCACCGAACACCCTACGTACATCCCCAAATGCATACACCATGTCCTCCCCATCATGATCAAATATGACCAGGGCCCCAATGCATGTTTGCTTCAAAAGAACATTTTGAAAAAGCCAACGGAATTTTATACAGACTTACTGCTCATCTTCTTGTTTCTTATGGCATTTGAGAAACTGATAATCATAACAATGGAAGGTGGCAATGCACCACTGACCATCCCTACAGACCTCAACATGATAGCTGCGCTGTGAAGAGGCAACAATTGGGATTCTAGAACCCAGATGCATAGGTGATGATTGTGGTTAGAGATAGGGAGGGAGGATAGAAGTTGTGCTTAAGAGGTTGGAAGTATGTAGGGCATTTAGTCAGATGATGGTAGGGGTTAAAAAACAAACTCACAAATAGCAAGGTGGTATTAGGGTAAGTGAGAGAGTGAAGACTCCTGTTGGTCATGGCAGTATTCCTAGTTTTGTTTGACATTGCATGTTTGACTTGAACTAGAAAGTAAGTTGAAGGAAATCACACCCAGTCTGGGTCCAAATGAAGAAAATGAAATGAGAAAGTAGACAACTGCATAGTAGTACAACATTTCATACATAGTATTACAAAATCAACTAGGTAGTTATACAATGTTTTCAGAGTTGGTTAATAATATACTGAGCTGTGAACATCAGGTCTAGATGGATGGGGTGCACAATTAGACCACAGCAGTCTCACAGCATGCCCTGTCATAAATATAATATGGGATACAGAGATGGGAGCATACCGATGGGTTCCAGCTCAAGGACAGAACTTCCTTTGCTGACACTTTTGTTGCTACAGTTGTAGCCACCATGACAGGTCATTCAAGCCCCCTATAAACTCATGCAATGCCTTGCCCTTTATCCCTGTGCCTGTGCCCAAGTATTTCAGCCAGGCATGGCTGACATAGGAAATATGGATACCTTTTAGAGAATGGAACAAACTTTGGAATTAACTGAGAAAGAAAACATGTCAGCTCATACTGTATTCCTTGCTTCCCTGAGTGATATATTGGATACCCAGTGGTAGATCTGTGACTTCAAGTTGGTACATGGTTTGATATATTCTACAGGTTATTAGATGATGGATGCTAAAGTTTTACAACATATATATGTCAACCATGATACAAAAATACAGAAGAAGCAAAACATACCAACTTGAATGGGTCCTTAGTAAGTAGAGGTGAAAATTTTCATTGACATTTGTATCTCTACTCTTGCCCCATATTTTGAGATTGTTGTCCTCCTCCTGTCAGGGCCTTTTTCTACATACACTTCAGGGATTTCAAAATATAGGTGCTGCCTAAATGGATATCCAGCAGGTATTACCACATGTAATATATAGGAATCCCTGCAAAATGTGTTGGCAGCCTATGTGCCAGAAAAAGATTTGAGAGGCTTGCTGGATTTATTATGTAGGAATCCATGCTGTAAATGGTTTGTAGCATACATGCTGGCATACTTTTGGAGCAATGCTTACACAATTCATACTGATATAGATGCAAAACTCAGTCTGGATTTGGGCTGTGGTCCCATTACATCAGCCATTTCTATACTTGACATGTCAATTTCCCTGCAAAACCTGATTTTGGCAGATTAAGTCCCAAAAAGTCTACCAGACCGGTTCTGCACCAAAACTGCGACCAGTTTTTGCTCAGCTATTTCTATACTCAACATGTCGATTTCCCTGCAAAACCTAATTTTGGCAGATTAAGTCCCAAACAGTCTACTGGACCAGTTCTGCATGAAAACTGCAAAGAGTTTTTGCAGTCAATGCCCGCTCATCACCACATTCATCACCCCATTCATCACCTGCACACTGCATGTCATAGGACCCAACAAGCGATCTTAATTCTCCACCACATTGGAAATTATTCATTCTTACCATTCTCACTTGCTTTGTTGCATTTGACAAATCTGTTCATTCCACTATCTTGTCACATTGCGACATCTTATGTTCATCATCATCATAATCAATATACATTCTACATCATACTACAAAAAACATAATGTATTCAGTCCTAGTATAGATTGTAAGCAAACAAGTTGACAATAGAAAACTGTGCAAACATACCATTGAGAGAGCCAGAACAATACAGCAGGACTCATTGAGCCTCTTCCTTGCATAGTGAGAGATCACCTGCTGAGGCTCAATGACTTCCAGTGTCGAGCTTAGAGAAGTTGAGTAGATTGATGCAGGAAAGTGCAGATAGAATCAAAATGCATTTGAAGAGTGATCCAGAGGTTGTTGATGTTGCACCGCATATTTGACACTACCATCTGCATTTGCCATGATATATTGAATCGAGGCAGGAAATGGTGGGGATGCAATGTTGCCATCAGGATGGAACAAAACCAAGCTGTTCCCAATGTGGGTCGATGAGTGGGCGAAAATAACATTATTGTAATGATGTCTTGCATGGATGGCAACTGTCTTGTCCCTGATGAATTGTTGCAATTCGGATGGGACAGGTTGAAAAGCAGAGGCAGGGAGATTTGGCTCATCAGCATCGTTGGCATCATCATCAAGTGTTCTGGTAAAGAGTCTGTTGAGAACATTCTTGCATTCATGGAGGAATGGAGGCCAGTCAGGGCGAGAAAGCCATTGCTTCAACCATGCAGCCTTTGAGTACACCGACAGCATCATTGCCTCAAGTTCACCTGGTGGGCATGGATTAAGTATGTGTATGTGTACAATCAAGAGAGATGAAATAGATCAACCAAATTTGTGATTATGAGGAAGTCGCTGAAGTCGTCTGATGAGTCGCTCAAATGGAAAGCACCACCAGGACCAAACAGGACCAGACAACCATAAAAAGTCATAGATATGTATGGCCATATGACTGTTGAGGCAGTGATTGACATGTGGATGGAATGTTTCCAAGCCTTGAATCCATGCAAGGAGCTCAGCTCAGTATGCATTTTGTCTGGCAGTCATCATTGTCCTCTTGCTAGCCAAAGAGATCGCACAGACCAAGGACATGGTGTGATCTAGGACAGCACACATATGTTTGGCCTGTGCAGGGGTTTCATGTGATGAACCCTCCCCCCAGAGGGTGACAAGAGCAATGGGGAGCTGAACAGTTGATAGTATGCACAATTCGTCAGCTTTGAGAGTTCCAGCAGCTGCATCTCTAAAGTTCTTTGGCACAGAGGACAGTGACAAAGGGGTGTCAATGTCATGGATGACATCTCGAATGTGTTTCATGGTGGCCACATTGGCCAACTTTGGTGGCAGGGGGGCTGATGGAGTCAAGGAGAAGTGTGCACACTATTACAAGAGATTTTGAGTAAGTGCCTGGCAGTGAGCAAGAGAAGAGAATTCTCACCCATTTGGTCAGCACTTCAGAATAATCAGCTTTCATGTATCTGGATTTAGGATGATTTCCAATGGTGATATGGGTCTCCAGAGATTCAAAGATGAATTTGAGGGCTGAAAGTTTCCAGTTCACTAGTTCTGCTGTTAAAGATTTGAGGCCACCTTCACCACTGATCGGGCTAATGAGTTGGGAATGGATTGTGGAGATGTCTTTGATAGTCTTCTCATCAAGCTGCTCTTGAGCCACCATATTCTCATCATGGATGATGAATGGATGACTGAAGGCAGTTTGGGGGGTTTCCTTGGCCTTGGCTAATGCACTCGTCAACTTGAGAGCATCATGAAAGTGTAAGAGCATGAGTCCCTCAAACAGGCAATGCATCAAATCAACTACCACCATGTGAGCCAGGTCCCAATATGGAAGCCTCCACAACTCTGACCACCATACGCCATGGTCTTTGAACAACATCTTTTGATCATCCACTGATTCAGCTGCCTTCCAAGCTTTGGCATGCAAGAGCATTGTCTTGCGATCCCTGGGTTCCCAATCTTCCGCCTCAATGTCAGTCCTTCCGAGATTGCTCAGACTGAAGCATGAGCATCGGGTGCAGAGGTGATGGCTCCCAACACTTGCATACTGAGAGAACTTGCATGCAGCAGGAAGGTCGCAAGCAGCCAAGTGATTGCACTTTGGGTCATGCACTCATGAGGGTGATTGGCAGTGCATGAGTACCTCACACCATGAGTCCAGGATGTCAAAAGGTCATCCACAACTGGCCAAATATAATGATTGAGTGCTGTACCATGGGGTTCTGCCAGACCAGGGATGATACAAGTGATGTACATGTTCTCAGGCTTGTAGCAGATACTCAATGGTAGGTTGAGGCATGCAGTGCTGAAGATGCCACAGGAAGTGGAAGGACCTCAGATTGTCTGGTTCTCAGCACTAAAAAAATTGACATTGAATGCAAATAAATAGCGTCCTTCATTGCCTGGTCGATCAATGAATAGTCAGTGCCCATCAGGTCCTTTGAATGTGCAGACAAATTCTGCTTCAGAGACATTGGAAACAAAGACAGGAGGGGGTTCATTGCAGTTGACGGATGCCATGATGTTATCACAGAAATGGTCCATTGTATGTTCAACTGATGAGCATGAGATTAGGCCAGCAAGGTAGTCATGGAAATGGTGGTAGATGTGGGTCTTAATGGGTGTTGGATGACCATCTAAGCCAGTTTCTAAAAGTGGGGTGTCGCATTGTTCACTGCTGGGGGAAGGTACATTCGAGCACATCACAGGATATTGTGCAATCTTGGGAGCCAGGCTTAAAGGTTGGTGGATAATTACAATGGCAGGTCGGGGAAACTGCATAGGTGGTCATCTTTGACTTGAGATTAAACTGTTTGAGAACCATATCCATGGTCTTTGGGACTTGTTCCAGAATAGTTTGCTGGACAGGCCCAATTCTTGGTGATGTGGATAAAAAGGCAGATTGGAGAAGAATCGACAGCAGGTTGAGGAGAAGCTCACCAGTCTGCCTGCTCACACTGAACAGGACTGTGCAGATGATCACAATGAGCATGGCAATTTGGGTGGTCTGCTCAAAATCGTTGACAGGATAAGAAAAGTGATGTTCTGAAGCAAATGTTGGTACAGAAATTTGATGAAGACTTCTCCATACTAACCTGAATTAAAGTTGGTGGGGAGAGACTCATCATTTCCTGCCTTCACCTTGCCACAGACCTCTGCATACAACTGTTGGACACCATCCAGCACTTCTTTCAACTCCTTGAACAACTGCAAGCTCCTTCTCGATTTCTTGAAGTGTTCCCAATGGCAGTTCAGTGAATTGAAGGAGGGCAAGTCTCAAAGCAAGTTGGTGAATTTTAGATTCAACTATGTCCAGGTGCTGCTGCGCTATTTGGGTCTTATGGTTCTTCTCCTCTTTCAAAGAGCCACAGTGTGGTCCCCAATGAAGAGATCTGGATGGGTTTGCATTCAGGTCAGCAGGGAGTGTTGGAAGGTTTGGGGCATCCTGGTGAAGCTGCTGCAGGCACTGAGCCATCTCCTCGACTGCAGCTTCTGTCGACATCACCAGTGGTTGCACTGAGGTTTGACATTCCTGTCTCAAGACAAACAGGTGGCTTGGTTGAGAATCAATGTCAGGGCCATTGTCAGTGAGTGTGAGAGCCATCGCAGAAGCAGTGACATCTTGGAGGTCCTATTCTGCTCACTGCTGTTCTTTGACACATTTGAGATGTCCAATTCACACTGATGTAGGCATTGTCACTCCCCAAGGTTTACCAGTGTTGTCCAAGCCACCCACTTTGTCACATTCTTTGCAGTGGCAGACAAAATCTCATGCTGGCATGTTGTCGACTCAAGGGTGTGTCACACAGCTCAATTGAGGGTGAAATTGGAGGGGGGACAGACTCCACAAAGGTAAATGGAGCAAAGTTTGTGACCAATGCAGGTGTATCGACTCCGATCAGTTTGATTGGGGGCTGGGAGGGCATGTTGAACACAGCCCAAGCAGCTAGGGAGGTAATGCAATGACAGATTGGCTTGATTGAGGGTTAGAGGGCGTGTTGAACACAGCCCAAGTAACCAAGGGAGGATGAAGCAGCGGTAGCCACAGTTCCAATGACAGTGGTCAGAGGACACTAAAGGGCATGTCAAACACAGCCCAAACCAGTGATGGCGACAAGAGGAGATGAGGATGATGAATGATTGATTGGCATAGTATATTTTTCCCATGCAAATACATGTCCCAAGTAGTGCGATGCTGATGCCCACGAGACTTCAAGTTTTTGGATGTTGATTCTTTTATTGAGGTAATGAATTGTCATGTATTATCAAAGTACAGTGAGGACTGGGGGTAATGTACAAGTTTGGGGCAACTGAAATTGAAGAAGCTGAAACTAGTTCAAAGGACAACTAGAGCTTGGATCATGGAGGTTCCTCACTGACCGAGCGATGGACTGATTGCACATTTGCCGAGCTCTGCTTGACATATACTTCAGCTCGAGGTGAATGAGATCTGTGAGCAGCCAACATTCTTCATAATCGACAAGTCGAGGACACCTTTCACAAGCCTGTGAAAGCCAGGATCAGGAGTGGTGTAAGGTGACAGAATATGCCTGCATACATGTTTGCAAATGTGTTTGAGACTCCGGAGACTTTGTGACGAGAAACATTTGGAACTATCAAGGTGCTTGGCAATGAGCTCCTTCACGTATTTCTGATAAAATCAGGGTAAGTGGACCAGAGATGAGGGGCATACAACATAGACTGACCTTGAACTTTTGATAGTCTGACAGATCCCAAGCCAAAGCAGCTTCAAGGTTATAACCACTGCATCCAGGTCTACCCGCCATGGCTTCAGAATGGGCTCATCCCCAATCTTGTCTTCAGCTGATCCTGCAGGTTGTCATGCACCATGCTCATCTTCATCAGAACTGAGGCTTGACAAATTGGAAGTTTCCCTTCTGTCAGGGCTTGGAGATCAGGCTGGGGTGTCACACATGAGTGTAGATGAGCTGGCAATTGTGTTCTTGGCAGGAGTGGCTGAGCGAGAGTGAAAGGACACAGTTCAACCACTTGCAGGATGTCTGACTCTCTGCACTGGCCTAGAGTATGGTGCTTATCAGGGGGATTTGTGAGGTCATCCCAATCCAATCTCCTCCTGCGCAAGAAGGTGACCAGATGGCAGTCATCTTCTGACTTCAGTCTGAGCGATGAGAATCAGGAGTGTAGGAGGAGAGCTTGGTTCATAGAAGGGGGAGAGTTCAGTCAACGATCCTCTATTGGGTCTCATTGGTCAGGGTTGGGGTGATTACAACATCAGGCATACATGTCGATGCCTTTATGTATCCGATGACATTGGCACCCCTTTCATCTCAAGCCAACACACTACACAAAGGGGCTGAGTCAGCAGGCACACCCAGTCATGTCAAAGAAACATTGGGTACTGCACACCTCTCATCTGTCCTACTACTTTCAGTCCCGCCCCTCCCAAGAAAAATGCTTGCCACATTGAAGAGCATCATCACTAACCAGGCCAAACTTGTCACCATTTTCTGTGGCCATACAGGCTCCATGTTGTGCCTGAGTATATCTCCGAATGGCAGATACTTAGCCAGTGGTGGTACACATCACGAGTGGCTTTGACAAAGAGTTGACAAGGAACCACAGGGAATGATGGACTGAAGATATGGGAATTGAAGTCCAGGAAATCAATTGAAATTCCAGCACAACCTTTCCATGAGCATGGACAAGTGACTTGCATTTGCTGGGTTATGCAGAAAGGGGAAACCTATGACATGCTCTGCTATGGCAATGGCCTTGGATTCTTGGTGTTCTTACAGCACGTCCCAACCGAGGTATGGAGATCTTCCAATCCTGCCATAAAGAGCTGAAAAATTCCAGGGTTACTTTGATGCCATTCACTCCAGCCAAATTGCTTGTGGAGGAGGTCTTCGTCCTCCCCCACATATTCCTGGAGGAATCCTGGAGGATTATTGGGAGCCAATGTTCCAGCCATTTGTCACTAAAGTATTTATTCCTGACTCTTCCCATTCCAGGGGGATTTCTGGTTGATTCCTTGTAAATTACACTCTTCCAGGAGGAATTCCTGGAATTTTCCAGGACTCTGGTACCAGGAATCCACCAGGAATCCACCAGGACTCTACTGGGACTCTACTGGGAATCCACTGGGACTCCATTGGGATTTAACCAGGAGTCTTTACTATTAAAAAGGAAACCTTTGAGGATTGAACCCCAGACCTCAGGGTTGAATTACCATGTTGCAATCAAACTCAGTATCTTTCAAACTCCACTAGGACTCAATCTTTAACTTTACCCATGAGGTGCATCTTCAAGCCCTCGCTGCCTTTGGACTGCTCCAGGGCTAGCACACTATTGCTCATTCCTTGTCACTCATTCCTTTTCAACCTCCTGTCTTGTTGATAGGCAGAACTCTTGGACTGCTCCAGAGTTCTGACAACTTTTCACCTACACTTTGCATTGGAGAACTTTGGACTGCTCGTACTAATCTGGGTTTTGGCCCAAAAAGGTTAAGGTTAGAGGACTGAGAACTTTTGGACTGCTCCAAAATTCCCTGTCCTCTCGCTGCAGATTACATTACAAGTTTGGAGGTTTTGGATTGGAGAACTTTCAGACTGCTCCAAAGTTCCCCTGTCCTCTCACTGCAGACTCATCACAAGCCTTTGGATTGCTCCAGAGCTGCTCCACACATTCTACCTGGTGTTGTGTCACTGTGCTTTCTGGATTGCTATGAAAATCCCTTGCTCAGAATAAACCCATGCCTCATTTGTTACATGGATGGGTGAGCCTCATCTGCTGCAGTTTTTTGTCAATCCTCTGATGTTGAATTCCTAGCTTCTCCCCCTTGGCGATCGCTTTTATCGCTGGATCCTACTCTTTTGGTTGCAAAGTTGCACTACCAGATGTACAAACAGGACAAGTCATTGTTTACCTCCCCAAGGTGAAGGCCCTTGCCACTGTCTTTAGGGGATAACCAGCTGCTGACTGAGCCCACTATACCCTTGCTACTTCTCCAACAACTGTGGTCTTCTCCAAACCATTCTTACCTTGCATTCCTTCCAGAATGGCCCAGTTTCAGACCATCTCTAACCAAATTTAACTGCTCCATGGGTGACATTCCCTTGTTCAAAGGGTCCATTGGATGGCATCCGAGTGACCACACGGCTAAAAGGTGGAAGGCGTTCAAGCATTGCTTATGCTCACTGAGTTCGAAGCTTGCCAGGTGCATCCAAGAGCTGTACCCGACCATTATTATAAGCAAACCTGTGAAACCTTCATTGTATGACTATTTCCACAGTCAGCCTTCAGAAGAGGAGATGATCAAGGTGATTCAGGAATCATGGGACAGGTTTGTGGTTTACCTAGGCTACAGCTCATTGCTTTTGCTGCTGGTGGCTCATCTACCAGCCAAAACACCTGTTGATCGTCAACACCTGACACTGTCAGAGGTGGTGGAAAACGGAAATGCCTGTATGAGCAAATTGGCATTGATGGATCTGGAGCTATGTTCCATGTGGAATGTAGATGAGCAAAGGAAGGAAGTTGTCATTGAGGTTGGCAATTGCCCATGGCTAGATCTTGTCCCTTATTTCTTCTTTTTCAACCACCTCCTATTCTGGCTTCACTGGTCCTCCCCTCCATTGGAACACCCTCCAAACTCATGGGTATTGTCTTTCCTACCCTTGGAAGTGCTGCCGGATGACCTGAATGCTCCAAAACCAGAGCCCCGTAGTGTGCAGCATAAGGGAGAATCCTTCAAAGGTTTCATGGAATGTTGCTGCCTGTGAAACCTCGACTGCGAATGCACAGAGACTGAAGCTGAGAAATTGGTTAGGAAGAATTGACAAAAGGAGTGGGGCAGCAAATGTAAACCAGGCAAGAAAGGGCCTGCAGTTTTCATGTGGGAGCTGGTGGATGGTTATCGGATTTGGAAGAGCATCACATGCAAGGAGGTTCTGGCCACCTGGGACATCTATTTCTGTCACCAGATTCAGAATGACTCTTTCAATAATGAGTTTTATTGCTGTTCTGAGTTTGAAGATGAAGATGGAAAGCGTGATCAGGACAGTGATGAGGATAGTGATGATTTCGCGAATGAGAATCCCTGGTGGCAGCCACCTGCATGTCCCTAACCTGGTCCATCAGCCTATGTTCCCCAATGCCCTAACGTTAATGATTGCACACATGTCACTCCATCCACAGGTCCAGAGCATCCCAAACCCTCTCCATTGGTTCCACAACACCCCAACATTGACAATTATGCGCATGCTCATCAATCCATGGGTCCAGTGCCTCCCAAGCCTGGTCCGTCAGTTCCACAACACCCCAAAGCTAAGGATAGTGTGCGTGCTCATCAATTCATGGGTCCTGTGCCTCCCAAACCTCCTCTCAAACCTGGTCTCTCAGTTCCACAACACCCAATGTTGATGATTGTTTGTGTCCTCATCAATCCGTGGGTCCAGTGCCTCCCAAACCATGTCTGTCAGCTCCTGTTCGACAACATCCCAACGTCAATGATTGTGCAAGTGCTCCTCAACCCACAGGTCCAGCATCTGCATCTCCACCTCTACCCGTTCAACAACCTCTTATCTGTGTTTCTCCTTTGCAAGTCCCTAGCACCACCTCACCCTCTCTGGCACCACCAATCCTTTGTCAAGGTCTGCCTTACTCAACATCATGCAAGATAAAGGTGTCATCGCCCCATCCAGATGCGCTTCAGCCCCCCTCAACATCTCCCCATTCACCCTCTTCTGCATTGTCTGTCTCTCAACAAGTTCACTCTTCTAGAAAGATATAGCCATGAGTAACAATGTTGAAATGACTGACAGCACCAATGTGCTGCCTTGCAGGGAGACACCACCAATAATGTCAACAAGCACTCCATGCCCACTGGACTTCCTCCCCATGATGGAGCCTGCAGCAAGTTTGTCTACTCAGACAGTTGGTGGCTGCCATCCACTCCATCAGGAACTTGTACAACACAATGACAATCCCAAGAGAAGATCCCAAGTGCCACTTGCTTCTGTTCAAGGACCCCCTGGCCCATCCTCCTTGCCACCAGATGCGATGCAAGTTGACACCTCCCCGATGGTTGTGGGTAGTTTGAATTCCTCAAAAGACATTGTGGAAGACCTTCTTTACCACCACTTTGGCTTCATGATTGGCAGTACTGTTGTGCACCCAACTGCTCTTGCTGGAAGATTTACCAATGGTCTCAATAACAAAGGAATGCTACATACATAATTGTCCAATCTGAGCTGATGCACACTTAGGGTTGCCAAAGTTCAGTTCAGTCCGGTTCTTGGCACTTTTTGCCAAACTGCAAACTGAACCTTCACTAATTTTCCAGAACAGAACTGAGAACAGAACAGTTGTTAGACCATCTGGTGGAATATGTGCACTGAAGTTGTCCTGGAGCATGAGGATGTGTCTGTCCTGCCGTCATAATTTCTCATCCCAGTCACAAAGCCACTCTTGATATATTGTCGTTACCATCCATGCCTTTGCATTATTCCAATAATAAAAACCAAGTTGGGCACCTGTTTTCTTCTGGAATACCCGAGGCCAAGCAGATTTTCCAATGACAAATGGTGGGAGTTTCTCACTCCCATCAGCATTGGCAGTAAGCACATACATGAGCTGTTTCTTGCTTCCTTTTGTCCCTGATGTACATTTGTTCATGAGTCCACGGTCAGGTGGCATACTGTGTCATGGGTAGAAGTGAATCGAGGATTAAGTCCAAACTGATTCAAGGCAACACTCACACATAGAAGAGCCCTGTCTCATCCATGTTGAATATGTCCTTCAAGCGATATTTGTGCTTAGCAATCAGCTCATGCATATGTGCTCGCTCCTTTTCCACATCAGCTGGATCAGAAGATGCTGCTTCTCCATGATGTCAAAACTCCTTCAGCCCACAGCATTTCTTGAATGATGTCAGCCATCCTTCACTCAGGTTCAGCCTCTCATCTTCAGGAACCTGTTAAGAACTGATCCGAAAAGGGCTCATCGGAATCTGGTTGGACCCGGTGGGTGTTGAGAGCATGAGGTTGTTGGGTCATAACAGATTACGCAGATGGGTAACAAAAAGGACTTGGCTTCAGCTTGTAAGAGGCTGTGCCCTTCACCTCGTCTGGTGTCCTAATTTCAAGTCGAGGGTTTAGAGGTAGGAGTGGAGAGTGTGGGTAAGTGCAGGGAGGAGCACGGAGGGACTTCGGTTAAGTTCAGATGAGACTAGAACTTCAGAGGGAGACTAGGGGTTAAGTTGAATGGAGTTCAGACTTCTTAGCGGACAGGAGTTGGGATAGAAGGAGGGTTTAGATTGACAGAGTAAAGTTGAGTCTATGTCGATATACGAACTGAGGAATACAAGGCGAAACTAACTAAGCTTAAATACTAGAGTCTGGAATAAGGGCAGAATGGAAACGGAAACTGCAGCAGTGTCTCAACTGCATAGATAAATTGCCTAACAGAGGCTGCACAGGGATCCATAGTCGAATTTGCAAAACTAGATGGCAGCCTTAGAAGGCAGCCATGGTTGCTGTACAAGGCGGCCTGGTGCACAGCAGTGTGGCAGTGCAAGGGGGCTGGAATGAAGGCGGAAAGAGTTGGGTTACAAAAAGTGGAAAAGGATCAGAAGGTTGTGGGTTCTGAGCAGATGAAGAATGGATCGTGACAGTATTTCCCCCTTAGTTCCGAGCCTACGAGGCACGTGAGGGTTCAAGTCCCAATGAGGAAGTTGGTTGAAAATCCTGTGTTGTTTCCCTACTCCCATCACCTATACATCATGTCCCCCCAGCAGGCTCCGCTCAACTAAAATTGGCCGCAATGAAGGCTCAATATGAACAGAGGGAGTGGGAGATGAAGGAACAAATGGAGCAGGAGGTAAGAGCATTGGGGGAGGCGGCAATGGAGGAGGAAAGTTGGGCCCAGGAGGCGCAAAGGGCAGCAGAGGAGGCTGCGAAGGCAGAAGAGGCACGCCAGGTGGCAGCACAGAAGAAAGAGGCTTCGGCCACAAAACGAGCGGAAAAGAAGTGGGCAGCTGTGGCTGCAGGTTTGGAGGACGAGGCTGAGGGGAGCAACTCCCCAAAGAAGAAGATTTCCAAGTCAAAAGCATGGGTGGGGTCAGAAGAGTCAGCAGGTCTGGTGCGGGTGCAGGCCGCATTGCCCTGCAAAAGGTGCATAGTTGATTTTCTTTCAGTGTCCTCTGACTGACAAGTAACTTAGGTGCAAATATCAAAAAATTTCATGCTTCAAAATGGGAGCGAAAGGATGCATGTGCGACAACTGCACATGTGTCAAACATAAGTGTGAGGAGGTGGTGTGGGAGGGGCAGGAGGCCCCTGCAGCCGAAAAGGCGAAGTCTGCAGTGGGAATGGCGGGCCCAGCGGAAAATAGCAGGGAAGTGGCGGAGCTGCTGCGGCAGCTGGTGAAGACAGTGAGGAGGGGGTTTGGAGAGGTGGCAGTGACAGTGCAGGAGTCACTGGGGGAGATCCAGGACGCGATGGACCCAGAGTGGATGGAGCACAAAAGTGTCAGGGAGGAGAGCGACGAGGATGAAGAGGAAGTGGAGCAGGCGGTATGAGCGTCCCGGCGGGAAAGGCGCAGGATCCGCCAGTCTGGAGATGACTGGGCAAGATTCCAGCGATACCTGGAGAAAAGGCAGGCAGATAACGTGGAGGAGAGTGAGGGTGAAGAAGAAGGTGAGGAAGAGGACAAGGGTGGGGAAGAGGAAGAAGGTGGAGAGGCAGAGATAGATGGGGAAGAAGCTGCCAAAGTCAGAGAGGAGGTAGCATAGGGATCTGGTTGGATCCATAAAAAAAGAATTGGATTTTGTTTTTAATGAATTTTTTGTTCCCAAGTTCCCAAGTTCTTGACTGAGTGAATGAGTATTAGAATAGACTTAAGCGGGTAATGGACTGGGTTTCTGCAGGTAGCGGGTGTGGAAATCTGTAAGGAGTTCTTGGGCATGGTCAAGTTCCATAACTGGTAGCCAGGAAGTCTCTTCGTCGGTTCCCTGGTAACCTTCCCATCGGATGAGGTAGAGAATCTTGCAGCGATGTTGGTTGTCGACTTTGGAGTTGAGGATTTCGGCGATCTCAAATTCAAGCTCATCATCGATGGTAATCGGAGGAGGTGGAGGTTGTACTCAATTTGGAATTGTGTTCAGGGAGTGTTTCTCTAGTTGAGAGACATGGAAAACAGGGTGAATGGCCCGCATGTGATCTGGGAGCTGCAGGGTGACTGAGTGAGTGCCCGAGCAGGCAATGATTTCAAAAGGGCCATGGTGCTTTTTGGAAAGTTTCTTGGAAGGATGTGTGGTGCAAATATTTTCCGCAGTGACATAGGCAGAATCACCAATGTCAAAGTCAGGTGCGGGTGCCTGATGTTTGTCCGCAGGACTTTGATAATGTTCTTGAGTGGCTGCAAGTTGTTTCCAAAGTTCCTCGTGAAGGTTGTCTAAGTCGATGACGAATTCGCGGGTGCGCTGTGAAGCTAAGTTGCATTCTGGAAAGATGGAAATGTTCGGGTGATAGCCTTTGTTGGCAAAGAAAGGGGATACGCCTGTAGAGGCGGAAGGAGCATTGTTGTAGGCAAATTCACCCAAGGGTAAGAGGTGAGACCAGTCGTCCTGCTGATAGTTGCAGAAGATCCAGAGGTACTGCTCCAAGGTCTGATTAAGTCGTTCTGTCTGACCATCACCTTGCGGGTGATAACCGGAAGTGAAGTGGATCCGCATGTCAAGTGCTTTTCCGAGGGAGTGGAAGAAATGGGAGACAAACTCAGATCCCTGGTCGCAAGTGACATGCGACAGAATGCCATGCTTGGAGAAGACATGGAGGACGAACAGGTTGGCTAGTTCTTGGGCTGTGATTTCATTGATGGTTGGGATGAAGATACCTTGCTTGGTGAGGCAGTCAACGATGACCAGGATAGCGGTGTGACCATTGGAGTCGGGTAGTTGTTCAATGGAGTCCATGGAGATGGAGTTCCAAGGTCGTTCCGGAACTGGAAGTTGCTTTAGGAACCTGTAGGGCTTGTGTCAAGGCAATTTGGATCATTTGCAAGTGGTACAGGATTTGCAGAATTCCTGCACAAAAGTGCAGAGGTTTGGCCAGACATATTCCCGGTGGACAAGCTGCTGGGTTTTGTTTTGTCCGAAGTGGCCAGAGAGGATGTGATCGTGTTTGTACTGAAGGACTTTGAGGTGGAGATCCGCAACGTCCGGAACATAAATCTGGTCGAAGTGGTGGAGAAGTCCTGCCTCATCTATTGTCCAGTTGGGGTCAACAGGTGTCGGAAGATGAACAGAAGATATCGGGTCAAGGGGAAGAGAGGTGCGGATGTCGTTGTGGAGTTTCTCAACATCCATGATTACTGCTTGTTGGAGGATGGGTGTGGCCAAATAGGTGACGCAGAGGGAAGAGGTGAGCTGTTCCTGTGTGAATACAGGTCAGAAGTTGGTTGGGTTTACAGAGGTGAAGTCGCTATTTCCCCCTTTACAGTAGATGTCCCAATGTCTAGTGAGTGCGTCTGGCTTGGCCCCTAGTTTCCCAGGGCAGAACCAGATGATGAGATTGAACAGGGAAAGGTACTCCGACCAACAGGCCTGGCAGCGGGTGAGCAATTTGGTAGTGCTGAAGTACTCAAGATTTTTGTGGTTGGTGACCACATCAACCAGGTTTGTGGAACCCTCGAAATACTGTCGCCAGTGTTTGAAAGCTTTGAAAATGGCCAAGAGTTCCTTATCATCGGTGTCATAATTTAGTTCAGCGGGATTGAAGGAGCAGGAATGAAAAGCGACCAGATGGATTTCTCCATCCACAGTGTAAACCAAAAGGATAGCCGCTAGGGCGTAGTCGGAAGTGTCCGTTTCGAGTACCATCTGTGAGTCAGGTACCCATTGTGTTAAGATGGGTGCATGGGTGAATTCCTGTTTGAGCCTTTCAAAGGTGTCGCAGCATTTCTTGTTGAAGTCCCAAGGTGCGGATTTCCGCATCAAGCAGGTGAGTGGGATGACAATGTCTGAATAGCCATTAATGAAGCGGTGGTAAAAGTTGCAAAAGCCTAAGAAGGATTGGATGTCCTTAACTTTCCTAGGCTCGGGCCAGTCGAGCATGGTTTTGACTTTATCCTCAGACATCCAAAGTCCATCTGGTGAAAGGATGAAACCTAAATATTTGACGGTGTCTTTGTGGAACTCACATTTTTGTGGAGAGGCATAAAGACCATTTTTCCAGAGATGGTGGAGGACTTCTTTGACGTGAGCCCCATGCTGGGACTTGTCATCAGAATAGATTAGGATGTTGTCGAGGTATATGATGACACAAACATCCAGCATGTCGCTGAAGATGTCATTCATAAAATGCTGGAAAGCTGCGGGTGCATTAGTGAGTCCGAAGGGAACTACCAACCACTTGAAGGATCCGTAGCAGGTGCGGAAAGTAGTTTTCCATTTGTCACCGTCCGCGATGCGGACAAGGTGGTAAGCATGCCACAAGTCTATCTTGGTGAACAAGCGGGCTTTTCAGGGAGAGTCAAGGAGGTCGGAAATGAGAGGAAGGGGATAATGGTCTTTCTTTGTAAGACAGTTAAGTCCTCAGTAGTTGACACAAAGTCGGAGGCTACCGTCCTTCTTCTTGATGAAGAGAATAGGGGCGCCATACAGCAACTTGGATGGGCAGATGAAACCTGAGCAGATGTTTTCATCAATAAAGACTCATAAGGCTTCTAATTCAGAGGGGGAGAGAGAATACATTCTGCCCAGAGGTGGAGGAGTATTGTCTTCTGTCTCTATCTTGAGGTCGTAAGACCGATGTGGAGGAAGGGTATCCACTTTAGTCTTACTAAAGACATCAGTGAATTCATGATACTCGGGCGGAATCTCAGAAAGGTCAGGAGAGTTAGCAGAATGGGCAGATAACCCTTCTGGAGCAAAGGTCATCTGAAAAGCTACTGCCCCAGGAAGTTTGCTAGCACACGCATAAGCGGCAGCATTGATGAAGGAGATGTCAGGCAGTGTAAACTTAGGAGGAATGGGGGTTCGGAAAATGTGGAGGATTCAAGGATTTCTACCAGAAGATTCGGGGACAAAGGTGATGTCAGGGGTGCTGGACCTCTATGATCTGCAGAGCAGAAAGCGAGTTGGCTTGAAGACCAGTCAATCAACAGATTGTATTGCTTCAGCCAGTTATGACTGAGTATGGCAGAACAGGAAGAGTCTAGTGAGGTTACATAAAATGACAAATTGAATACTTCACCAGCAGGGAAGGTGACTGGAAGTTTGACAATCTGAGTTATGGTGGAGTTGCAAGTTCCATCAAAGAGTCGTAAACTGATTGGTTTAATGGAGGTTGTACTGAGTTTATTATTCAACATGAAGGAGGAGTGGAGGAAGCAGTGGGAGGAGCCAGAGTCGATAAGGGTTTGGGCAGGGGTGGAAAGGTGAGGAATAGTTAAGAGGATAATTAGGGAGTCAGGGTTGGAAAGAGCGGACACATTGAGATGAATGTAGGCAGCCAAGTGGGTAAGGTCAATGCAACCCCCAGCTCCAATGGCTGTATCCTGAGGGTTGCGGACTATTTTTCTGAGTCCGCAGAACCAGGAATCACAGTGGATGTGCAGGCTTTTGCAGCTTTAGACTTTGGGCAGCTTCCTGCTACGTGCCCTTCTTCACTGCAGTAGAGGCAAAGTCTTTCTTGCATGCAATGTTCTTGTTCATCCGCAGTGAGTTTGCCATTCTTCCCCAACTTGTTGGAGATGGACAACTTGGAAATGCTCTTTGTTGTGGAGGACTGCTGGTTGGAGTTTCCCTGAGGAGAGTTCAATGAGGATTGATTGGCAGACTGGGAGGAACTTTTGGGGGTGTCCTTTTTGACAGGGTTAGAAGAGTTCCCAGAATTCTTTGTTTCAAACTGGGCTTCATCTTCCTGCATCCAGTAGATATTGTCACAGTCCTGTGCCTTCAAGCGCAGTCCTGCAAGGGTGTCGGGTTTACCACCCCGAAGGACTTCCATATGAAGTCGGAGCAGAAGACCACAGAAATAGCGGTCACGGAGGGCTGCCTCATTCCAATTGACCCTAGAAGCTAACTCCCAAAAGTCAATGTTATACTTTGTGATGCAACCACTTTTCTTCATTGCTAAGTTGGAAAGGGCTTTTTCTGCATCCCCGAGCGGGTCGTGTGGGCTGAAGTTACTCTCTAGTTCAGTGAGAAAAGCCTCATAATCCCACATCCAGTGTGCGGAATCGGTCGGGTCGTTAAGACCAGGTTCAAACCAGCTGAGAGCTGATCCCTTGAGATAAGAAAGGATAAATATGATCTTTTTCTCATCAGAAGAAAATATGTGCAGACGGTCCCGGAAATGAAGGTTACACAAGACTAGGAAGTCTCTAAGTTTCTTTGGGTTGGAGCCATCGAAGGTGTCGGGGTTGTGAACTTTGATTTTCTTGGTCTTGGGTGTGTTATTTTGTCGGAGGGTGTGGATACTCTCCAAGAGGTTGTAAAGAACATCTATAAACCTATCCCCTGGGTCAGGGTTTCCCCCTGTGGGAGGTTGATTGTCAGGATCATTGGGATCGGGGTCACCCCCAGGGCTGTCCGGACCACTAGGGTCGTTGGGTCCACCGGGAGGTCCATCCTCTAGACCATGATCTTCCAACCCATAGGGTTCAGGCTGGTTGATGCCCCCTATGTACTCAAGGGGAGTCATGGGTTGGGGTTCTTCCAGATTTGCAGAAGATTGTTGAGCTTGAGTAGACATGAGGTTTGCACTGATTGATGGGGCTCTGAAACTGATTTGTCGGAAAATGTTGGAAGGTCTGGAAGTTACTCCGAACATTGAGGTGGGTCGTGGGCTAGGTAGTGTGGATCACTGAATTGCAGAGATCCCTGGAATGGTACTGGCACACTGAGAGTTTCTGGTTGTGTGCTGGCCAGTTTGGGTTGGGGTCATAGGAGAAGAGACGAGTGAAGTGTGAGTTCATATATACTGTTAAGAACTGATCCGAAAAGGGCTCGTCGGAATCCGGTTGGACCTGGCAGGTGTTGAGAGCGTGAGGTTGCCGGGTCATAACGGATTACGCGGATGGGTAACAAAAAGGACTTGGCTTCAGCTTGTAAGAAGCTGCGCCCTTCACCTCGTCTGGTGTCCTAATTTCAAGTCAAGGGTTTAGAGGTAGGAGCGGAGAGTGCAGGTAAGTGCAGGGAGGAGCACGGAGGGACTTAGGTTAAGTTCAAATGAGACTAGAACTTCAGAGGGAGACTAGGGGTTGAGTTGAATGGAGTTCAGACTTCTTAGCGGACAGGAGTTGGGATAGAAGGAGGGTTTAGATTGACAGAGTAAAGTCGAGTCTATGTCAATATATGAACTGAGGAATACAAGGCAAAACTAACTAAGCTTAAATACTAGAGTCCAGAATAAGGGCGGAACAGAAATGGAACCTGCAGCAGTGTCTCAACTGTGTAGATAAATTGCCTAACGGAGGCCGCACAGGGATCCATAGTCAAATTTGCAAAACTAGATGGCAGCCTTAGAAGGCAGCCATGGTTGCTGTACAAGGCGGCCTGGTGCACAGCAGTGTGGCAGTGCAAGGGGGCTGGAATGAAGGCGGAAAGAGTTGGGTTACGAAAAGTGGAAAAGGATTGGAAGGTTGTGGGTTCCGAGCGGACAAAGAACAGATCGTGACAGAACCCCAACTAGGTCAGCAAAGCATGTCCACTTCTGTTGCAGGATCTCTCCGTTCACAGGAACATTTTGAGCCATGGCCTTTGTGACCCACAACTTGAGCATTTCATTGACTTCTGGGTGCTCAGTCTGCTTTGCCCGCTTTGACCTCCATGCCTGCCCCTTGCTCTCTGCCTCAGCCCATTGGGCTCCCCACTTCTCCTCCTCTTTAAGCCAGGCCAATATTATTGGCTGCTTGAGCTGCAAGTTTGGGTAAATCTGATCCCAGTGTGCCGCCATCTTGGTCTGATTTTTCTCACCTGCATTATGCCAATCCAAAATCTCGATCTGCTGTGCAAGTGTCGTGTTTTCTTTTTTTGTGAAGACAGGCTTAGCTTTCTGCTTTTCTGCTTGTGGCTTTTGTTTGCCTTCTTCAGGTCCTGTTTCTGTTGGTTAGCTCATGATCTTGGTGGGGAAAATGCACCTCATACTTTTTCTCTTCCTTCCTGCCAACACTACCTTCTCACTGAGTTCCTTCAGCTTCTCAACCAAAGATTTCTGCTGCGAGTTGAGCCTTGTGAGTCCATGTTCATAATCCAAAGCATTGTCTAGCAGAACAATGACAGCTTCTTCATCAACTGGGTTGGCAGCATTATCCAACCATTCCTCCTCCTTGGCTGAAATCTTCTCCTTTCTGTGCAGGCATGTCAAAAGGTCATCTCTTCTGGTTTTCATGAGATTCTTGAGATTTGTTATACCCAATTTCAGCATGTCCAGAGGATTTTTTGACATTGTAAAAACAATACGTGATTAGTAAAGCTGCCAATATGTTGTATCTGTGCAGAATAGATATTCCATAGTATTCTAGTGTATTCTGAACTTAGTTTCTAGCATGAAAATACATATCATATTAACCAAATATGGGCTAGTATGGAGCTCTTTACACTGCCCCATGTATTCCTGGTTATCCCTGCCACAGCCATTGTTCACAAAATGTTGCATTCCTGGCTGTTTTTCCTCCAGTGGGATTCTTGGTTCAGTCCTGGTATATTCCTGGTAAATCAGGCTCTTCCTGGTACTATTCCAGGAATTCCCCAGGACTTGGACTCTCAGGAATCTGGGGGGACTGACCAGGAATCCTGTAGGACTCTATAAGAGTAACCAGGACTCTGTAGGACTCGTCAGGACTCACAATGACTCACAAGGAATCCAGTAGGATTGAACCAGGACTCACCAGGACTCACCAGGAATCCAGTAGGATTTAACTAGGAGTCCTTACTACTACTAAGTAATAAAATAAATAACATGAGCTGGAATTGAACCCTAGGCATGAGACAACAACATTTTAGCATAGCCAATATAACCACTACACCACAAAGACTTATGAGGTATGTCCACTTACTGCTCTAGTACCATTGGGGCAGCTGTGCATGACAAAGCACACAGCTGCATATCAACATTGCCAGCTCATCATCCACACTCTCGATGACAATGCCACCTCCCTTCCACTGCCTCCCCTCCATCAACACCTGTTGCCACTGTTCCTATGGCCACCACCACCTTGTCTAATGCTGCCAACAGCCGTATTTGAACCACCTCAGGCCCAAACGACAACAGATGTCATTTGGGGCCCAGGTAATGTTTTTTACTTTTTTTTATTGAACTAACTAATATTTTCTTTCCTTCTTTAGGTTCTAACTATATCATGACAACAAGATGACACCAAATGACAAAAAGGCCATAAGGAAATGGGCCCAAATGACATACATTGTCATTTAGGCCCCAGGTAAGTTTTTTTTTTGTTCATTTCATTCTTTTTTGATTAATGTTAGTTTTCTTTTCAATTTTTACAGTTTCTTGTTGTATGATGCAACCCACCACCACCACTGCACCCTTCACCACCATGAGCAGCTGCTTGCGGGGTGGAAACAGGGAGCAATGATGAGGACCACAGAGACAGAGACAAGGACGAGAGTAGCGGGGTGGCAAGGCCCAAAATGATGAGAGCAGCAGGGTGGCAAGACAAGGATGGGAGGACAATGGACAACCACGAAAATGATGGGACAGGGAGGACAACAGACAACAAGCATGACCCAGCACCCAGCACTGCCGCTGCAAGCAACTGCTTGCAGGGTGGAAGGAGGGGTGCGAGGATGGAGATGACCACGCAATGACAATAGGACACCAGCACCAGGGAACACCCAAGAGACATCAACAATGAGACTGGATGGAACATGGGCCCAAATGACGCAGATTGCATCATTTGGGTCCTACATAATTTTTTTTGTTTGCTGTTTGTTTTTATAAACTAACTAACTTGTTTCGTTGGTTTTATAGGTTCTACTCTACTGGTAATGATGGCTGGACACAAGACAACCCAACACACCCACCCCACGCCTGCAAGCCTCTGCTCATAGGGTGGATTGTGAGTGTGTGCAGTCGATGACAATGACAACGCCACCGCCTACCAGCACCAGAACCCCAAGAAGGCAAAGCATGGCCGCCAACCACAACAGACAACGACAACAGGGCCAACGACACACCACCCACCTCCAGCCCCATGAGCCACTGCTCATGGGGTGGATTGTGGGTGGAATGGCGATGACGGCCACCACCACACAGGAGGAGATGGCCACAATGGCAACAACGACCAGGAAGGGCATGGCAACCAGGAGCAGCATGGAAGCAATGCCCAGGATGGCAATGACAAGGACAGTGACACTGAAGGCCCAGCACCCAGGACAACGGGGACATGACTCACCAGGCCACCCCCGCATTTTGCATGGGGCAGTTTTTTTTTCATTTTTTGTTTATGGTAATACCTTCCCCCTTGCCTGTGTTTTATGTGGGTGAGGTTTTTCTTTATAATTGTAGTGCTCCCCTCATGTCGAACACAAGGGGAGATTAGTTTTATATGTATATATTTATGGGAGTCCCCCTTGCACCTTGTGTGGGGGAGGTTTTTTTTTTATGTAATTAATGGTGTATCCCTCGTGTCCAATGTGAGGGATGTAGTTAATAAATTTTATTTGATCTTAATTGTGAGCTTCGAGAGAGAAATAGCTAAGTTTGAGTTTGAGGGTATAAATACACTTTTACATTGCAGATAATAATTCTCCTGTGGCTCAACTGGTGAAGCACTTGTTTGGTTTGTCATGTGATTCTTGATCATGAGTGCTAGAGTTCAATCCCTGCTCTGAACAAGTTTATTTTGTAGGCACTTTGTGAAATTCATGAAGTCTGAAACTTGTAAGATATCTCAAATTGACTTTCTATTATGGTATGACTTTAGGGTACTGAGTCTCACTGGATTCCTGGTGAGTCCTACTGGATTCCTGGAGGATTCCTGGTGAGTCCTTGTGAGTCCTACTAGATTCCTAGAGGATTCCTGGTCTTCCTGGTAGGACTACCAGGGTTCCTCCAGGACTATGTGGGGCAGTGTAAAGTTCAGCTAGTATGGGTTATGGTGATTTGGGAGGGTTATGGGATTTTACTGGTAATGGAGTTGGTGGACACCCAAAACCCATGGGTTATTACAGGTTATGGGGTGTCATGAGTATGGTTTAAGACAGAGTCGACTGTATATACCACAATATACCACAAACATCTTACACATACACACCCTTAAACAACTCCATTTCATATATAAATATATTGATGGTAGTAGTAGTAGTATATTACTGGCATGGTCCAATTGCTGAACACCAGGGGTCTGAGAGTTTTCCGATGTCATTAAGTACAGGCAAGCTATCTAACTATTATACATCTTCATCTTGTGCCCATGATCACGCCTTCCAGCAGGCAAAACAGCCTTCAATGTCGATCACTGGACAGTTGTAACCATGGGGTATAGAACCCCACTGAGAGTTTCTCCTTTTTTTTTTTGAAGCAGATGTATCATTCAAATACAGCATTCTCAGATACATAGACTGGTACAGCCTGAAAGAGCTGTAACACTTCATATGTAAATTTGGCAAACAGTCTGATGGTAGTCCTTTCCTTCAATATCATTTTGAATAGATCAATAGAAGAGACCATGGGATGCCAGGGCAAATGTGGAATCTCAGTGTACATTCTGTCTGAGAATTTCTTGCGAAGGTTATTCAGCTCATATGAGCCAGTACACCCCAGCAATGCATGTTCAGGGCTCTCCACCAAATTTTTACAAAGACAGCATAATCTCCATTGCTGCTGGATGTGTGGGTGGCGATGTTCCAGCCATCTTAGGCATTCTATAGCCAATGCATGCGAAGAGAGTAGGAGACTTGTAAGTGCTTTTCTATGAACACTGTTGGGTACACTGAGGTAATGTCTGAAATGAAGTGTCTTATGGCTTGGAGGACAATCTTTGTCAGGTTCAAGTCTGTTTTGAAGAAGATACAATTTAGGGGAGGCCTCAAGTTCACTTTGGATATAGGCTTCCATCTTGACTTTAAAAAGCTTTGTCACCTCATCCACTTGAAGAGGTGTGATGCTTTCAAGATCAGGAACCGGGACATGGAATGGCAGATTCAGAAATATGTATTGTAGATCCATTGTCCATGATGCTTTATTCTCCTTTGCAAGCCTTACTGAGTCCATGTATGCCTTCTTTGCATAACACTCAGTGGGTAGGCTTGTGAGGTAGTGCAGATAACCAAGAGTGAGTATAATTCTCTGAAACTGCAATGGTACTTTCAGTCTTTTTTTTGGTCCTACAGACTGGACCTTTAAACACTACTACTAAAGAGGTCTTTGTAAACAGTGGTGTTATCATTGACCTTCTATGTAAACCCAGGACCTGTCAGAGATATGATGTTTGCACATCAGAGAGTTTCTCCAGAAGAGGAAGGTCAACATCAAGTATGACCTCATATCCATGGATAAGGTGGGAGTCAATCTGTGCCATATAGAGCTTCTTGGCCTCCCATGGGGGAAGTGTGCCTATAATAGACTCCATACCTAGCACTGTATTACCAACTGATCAAGCTTTGCTTGCTTTATTTTTGTAGTGTTTAGCAAAGATGTTGCATTGTGTAGACTGTAACATTATACCAACATATGTTTGCTCTGTCTTCAACATGATAGGCTTGTCACCAAACAGGAAGAGAGGTAGTGTGGGGGATTGGTCCAAATATCATGATCAGTGATTTCACTGCACTGAGGAGCATGAAATTTAGGCTACACAATACAGTGGCTGGCCCAGGTGATAATCATTTTATCATATTTTTTCCCAGTCAAATGCAAACCATGAAAATTGATATTGCATGGAAGTAGTTCCATGCTGGATTTTCTTTTTGTTGAAGATGAATACAACAATTGCTCAGATCACATTGAGTGATGACCAGCAACCATGCAAATTGATCCTGCATGGAAGTTGTTCCATGCTGGATTTTTGTCCTGTCTGCCAGATCATTTTGTAGTACTATATCTCAAATTTTGTACTCACTGTTGTGAATCTACTACTAGTACTGCTGTAATTTGTTAGACATATCAAACTAGTGTAAAGTTATCTTGTTCATTTAAAAATCTGGTATGTACCTGTTATTCGCGCCAGCGTACTCATCTAACTTCCACCCACTGGCATGGCAAAGATAGGCAATGATGAAAAGAAGATGAGCAATGATGAAGACCAATGATGAGGAATTCGACAAGGAGGACAACCACCACAAGACGACAACAGGGACAGAGATGGAGACGTAAAATGACAACCACATGACCAAAATGGCAGCGGCGGTGCACAACAAGGGGGATGACCAGCATGGGACAAGAACAGAAGGTGCAGGTGATGGATACAGCGCCATATGATGAGGAACACAAAAAAGAGCCCAAGAGACATCATCAACATCTCTTGGGCTGTAGGTAAGTTTTTTATTTATTTATTTTGTTGCTAACAAAGTTTTAGATATTAACTATTGATGACAATGACAACTGCCCAGCCCAGTGGAGAACAGGGAAGGGCACCTGGAGACCCATGGAGGGGAGACCCATTAGGTAAGTGTAAGGGGACTAGGGGGGTGCCCTGTGTGTTTTTCCTATTTTTTATGTTTGTCCTATATTTTTCCTCACCTCATTTCCTTCTATTCTTCATTTTCTATGATTTTTCCGGATTTTATTACTAATTTTCCCTTTCTATCATGTTTGTACATGTTGACACTTTTATATTTAGAGGCGGAGTACTCCTTCCGACACCTACCCCTTGGTATGATGTCATTCGGCAGCCTTGATCCGCCTATCTCCGCCTTTTTCTATTTTTAGGTTATATTTGATTTTTGTCATCTTCACATATACTGGGCGTCAGCAAGGGGATGCTTAGAGTTTTCTCTTCAGATTTCCCTTTGCTAGAGGCTTAGGTTGCCCTTATAGTAGAAAACTCTCCCCTAAGGCCCGAAAATCGTGAACGCACTGCCCAAGATAGGCAGGTATGGACCAGCCGACGCTTCCAAAAGCTCCACAGATTCCCTTCAGAATGCTTTGACGCGCTTGAAAGGGACATTTCCAGAATGCACACGCAAATCGACTCACTTAAACCTACAATCGAAAACTTTGTTAGGACCCTCCAGACTAACCCTACAACCAATAGTTCCCCCTTTATGACTCCAAGCGCACCCAACAATGATGTTTCGCCAAACGCATCCACTAAGGAATGCGCCCAGATCAAATTGTCCCCCCACACTGAATTTAATGGTGCATGTGCGCAGGGACATGCATTCCTTAATTCCTGTGAGTTATACATCAGTCTCCAGTTGCATCAATTCGTTGATGAGGCTGCAAAAATTTATTGGGCCTTCACATACATGAAATCTGAACACGCCTATCTCTATATGGACCATATCCTGCATCAAACTAAAGAACTTGGTTCTCTACCCTTCTCCACTTGGGGTGACTTTCGAGCTGAGTTCGTACGCCACTTTTGTCCCCTCAATGAACACCACCAAGCAGTGACATGACTTGAGTCATCTGCTTACCACCAGGGACATCAATCCATGGACAACTATATCAATGAGTTCAAGGATTTGGTGGACATGACAGGATATGGGAGTGGGTTACCAGTGGTGGTGAAGTTCCAACAGGGGCTCAACCAAGAAATTCAGGACCAGATTGCACAGATGTTGGAAGGATGCCCAGCAGACAATGATATCTTTGCTTGGTATGAAGCTGCTTCACTCTGTGATGAGAACCGACTCACAAATGCGGCATTTAATACTGCATTCCATGCTCTGAATACCACTTATATGCCCTACACCTTCAATCAAAGCCTTCCCTGCCCTAACCCCATTCCTGTTCATCAAACTCCCACACCAGCCATCAACGTCCCAGTACCAATGGATGTTGATGCAGCCCGCAGCCATGTGCGTAAGTTGGATCTCTGCTACCATTGTGGGGAAACTGGACACAGGGCTGGAGCATGTCCCCATCATCAGGATATCCACATGCTCATCCCCGATGTTAGGAAACCACCCCATTACCTAATAAAATGACTTTTTTATTTTATTATGTTGAATTACACTAAATGATGCTACACTTTGATAGCATGAGAATTTTATTTTGCACACATCAAGATGTATGCACATGTACGCATGCATCAGTAACAACAATGTACAATATATGTAACATAGTATATAAACCCTAAATATACACCTAGGGGACCCAGTTGTGTTCTCTTAGGTATTCCACCTACATTTTCGGTGTGAAAAGCCTATCTCAACAAACTCATCTATTAATAACCCCTCACTTCAAAACCATCAATTCCCCCATCATGAGTGTGGATCCTGCCCCCTTCTTGTAGAGAGAACCCGCATGGTCTTAGCTAGCAGATAGTGGGTGTCGCCCTAACAGAAGAACACAACTTCCCATATTAGTGTGCCTTCTCTTACTTGTGCATACATCATTGTTTCACTGTGCCACATCTGATTACTCATCCTTTCGGCACGAGCCGGAAGTACTTGTATATACATAATCTACCTTTTCTTTCATAAGCCAACGCCAGGCCTCACCTTACATTGCGACCACCACCAGTGATCAAGAGGCAGTACTCGTCATTAGGACAGCTGCAACCAGACAACTGATTGGATCTGGTTTAGTTACTATTTACATTACTCTATTCAGACGACTATTTTAGTTACAAGCCAAATTCAGTGATATCTCCGAGATCAGGCACTGTTGGAAGGGTTATTGATCTGAAGTGTCAAAATAGGCGCCCGACAAACCACGAATGATCGACGGATGATCACGTGACCCATGAACATTTAGAGAGGTCTCGAAGAAAAAATTTTGAGTTTGTCGAAGAAGTGATTCATCACAGATTCTACAATTATGTCTGAACCTTCAACTTCTAATCCCGGCCCTAATCCTGTTCCCATGCCTGCACTAGGGGCAAAAATTGATGCGCTTACAGCGCAAATGTCGCAATTAGTGTCAGTGTTGGCAGCATCACAGCCCAGACAAGTGGAAGTACAACCAGAGATGACAGGAGAAAGAGATGATGAGATGGAGGAGATGGTGGAGTGGATGTCACAGGAGGATGAGATGGTGGAGAAATCCAGAAATGGAAAAGTGCACTTACCTAAGTACACACCCCCACAAATCTTTGATGGTACCATGGAGAATACAAAATCCTTCATCAGCTCTATAGTATTGTACATCCATGGGAGGAAGCCAGAGTTTCATACAGCCAAGTCTAGGATTATGTTTCCTCTCTCATACATCCAGGGGGGGAAAGCACAGTTCTGGAGGAACAAAGCTATAAATCAAATTGCCGCAGGAAATAAACCATTTGCAAGCTTCAAGGAATTTTTGGAGAGACTGGAGGCACAGTTTGGAGATCCTAATCCAAAGGTGACAGCCAATGCTAAATTAAAGACCATGCGCCAAGGTTCCCTAACGGCAGATGAATTTATTTTGCAGTTCAAAGCAGAAGCTTCGCAGACAGATATGGGAGAAGCCACATTGGTAGAATTTTTGAAAGCAGGATTAAATCCCTCTTTATTCAAGTCTATCCACCAACTACCTTCTATGCCAGAGAGGTTGGATGAGTGGTATAATTGGGCAATGCACCTTGACCAGCAATATCGGCAGGAACAGGCGGAGTCAAAGTTGATGTATGGAAGTAGTAAATTTGGAAAGTCATCAGGAGAAAAGTCCAAGAAAGGAAAAGCACCTCAGGTGCAAGCTCCAAGAGCACAGCCACCAGCCATGACAGTGACACCTATAGTTATGGAGTCAGCAGCACCAGCAGAGGCAATGGAGGTTGATCAAGCAGGGAGACGAGCCCCACTTAAATGTTTTAACTGTGGGCAGTTAGGACACATTTCTAGGAATTGTAGGCAGAAGAGAAAGATTAGGGAAGCTACAATCAAGGAAGTGAAGCTGGAGGAAGGCAGGCAGAAGAATTTTGTGGAAGAGTCCCAGTGAAGGTTTCCCCATTGGTGACCCAGAATCATTACAATGTATTAGTATCTGAGGAAACCCAGAGCAAATCAGAAAAAGAAATTGAGGAGGAGTACAACTGTTGTCAATCACGTGACAATTTTCATGCATCATTTCCGAAAACCCCTAAATTCTTTATTTGCTCTGTGCAAATAGAACCTGAAATCACCTTGACTATGGGACTGAAGACAGTGGACACACATGCAGTGATTGATGTGGAAGCATTGCTTGACAGTGGTGCTACAGGATTATTTATTAATTGATCCTTAATTACCAGAAATGGTATCAACACATGCAAGCTGGCACAACCTATAATGGTGTATAATATTGATGGAACAGTCAATCGTGGAGGAACGATTAAGGAGGAGGTGACTATGGTATTAAAAGTATCAGGAGCATCAGGAGCGAGCCGTATTTGAAGTGTGTGATCTTGAGAAAACCAATCTAATAATAGGATGTCCATGGTTACGGAAGCATAATCCTGAAACTGATTGGAAAACTGGGAAAGTACAAATGACTCATTGTCCTAAGGAATGTAATGTGTATGGGAGGAAGATGAAGAAGGAGAAAAGGAAAAAGAAAGAGAAAGAATGTCCAAGGAAGTATTCTGTTATGATGGAGGAAGTGGAGGATGAGGAAATGCCAAATGGGGAAGCTCCAATCATGATCGAGAAAGAAGAGCAGAAGCAAACCTTTAAAGCAATTTGTGGAGGACAGTCATGGGACAAGAATATTGTGAAGGTGGAGAAGCCAGTGGAGGAATGGGTGCCAAACATGTATCATGAACATCTGTCAGTGTTCCAGCAGAAGGAGTCTGAGCAAATGCTGGTGCAGAAGCCATGTGATCATGCGATCGAGATGAAGCCAGGGTTTGTGCTGAAGAAGTCGAAGGTATATCCATTATCTCCAATGGAACAAGAAGAAGTGGATGCATTCCTGAAGGAGCAATTGTGGGAAGGATACATACAACCTTCAAAATCACCGCAGATGTCACCAATATTCTTCATGCCAAAAAAGGATCAAAGGAAGAGGATGTGTACAGATTATAGGTATCTGAATGAGTGGACAGTGAAGAATGCATACCCCTTGCTGTTGATCTCAGAAATAATTGACAAGGTGGGAAAAGCCAAAGTCTTTACAAAATTGGATTTATGATGGGGATACAACAATGTACGATTAAAGAAAGGAGATGAGTGGAAGGCCACATTTGCCATGCATTGAGGATCCTTCGAGCCACTTGTCATGTTTTTTGGGATGACAAATAGTCCCCCAACCTTTCAAAATATGATGAATGACATTTTCAAGGACATAATAGATAAAGGCATGGTAATAATATTTATTGACAACATTCTAATATTCATGGAGGATGGAGAAAATCATGAGGCGATAGTGCAGGAGGTTGGCTGAGAATGATCTATTTTTGAAACCGGAGAAGTGTGTGTTTGGGGCAAGCGAAATCGAGTTCCTAGGATTATTGATCAGCCCTGATGGGATTAAAATGGATCCAATCAAGGTACAGGCAATTACAGATTGGCCTGTGCCCACCAATGTCAAGGAGGTTCAAGCCTTCTTGGGACTTGCAAATTATTATTGTTGCTTTGTGCACAATTTTTCTAAAATTGCCGCACCCTTACATAACCTTAAGCGAAATGGAGTAGTGTGGAGGTGGGGAGAGCAGCAGCAGACAGTGTTTGAGGAGTTGAAGAGGAAGTTTGTGGAGGGAGCAATATTAGCCCCAGTGAATTTCACATGCCCTTTGTGAGCGGAATCAGATGCATCTGACTTTGCTACTGGACCGGTATTATCAATGCTGTGTGAAGATGACAAATGGCATCCTTGTGCATATCTGTCCCGAGGGTTGAATGATGTGGAGAGAAATTATGATGTGCATGACAAAGAGATGTTGGGGATAATATGAGCATTGGAGGCATGGAGGCATTATTTGGAAGGATGTACGCATCAGATTGAGATCTGGATGGATCATCAAAATCTGCAATACTTCATGTCTGCTAAAAAGCTTAATTGCCGGCAAGTGCATTGGGCACTATTCCTATCGCATTTCAATTTTCACTTGGTCCACAAAGTGGGAAGCTTAATGAGGAAAGCAGATGCATTATCCAGACGTATTGATCATAAACAGGGGGTGGAGGAGGACAATAAAAATGTTACCTTACTGAAACCCAAATACTTTCGCATTTGTGCTATGCATCAAGGGCATGTATTAATAGATAGCTCGGAAATGGAAATGTTGTCTAAAATTAGACAATGTTCAGAAATGGATGATGAAGTAGTGGAAGCCATGAAAGCTCTGAAGGGAGAGAAGAAGAGTAATATTAAAGGAGATGAATGGGCTGAGGAACAAGGGTTGGTGTTGTTTCGAGGAAAGGTGTATGTACCAAAGGATCAGGATTTATGAAGAGAGATCGTCCGGTTACATCATAATATGCCAACTGCCAGACACCCAGGAAGATGGAAGACATTGGAATTAGTAATGAGAAATTATTGGTGGCCCGGAATTTTGAAGTATGTGTTGGGGTATGTGGATGGGTGTGATATGTGCATGAGGGGGAAGAAATTTCCAGAAAACCTGTGGGAAAATTAATGCCAAACCCTATACCTAAAGTGCCATGGCGAGATATATCTGTGGATTTTATTACCGGATTGCCTGAGGCTCAAGGGTATGATGCAATATTCATAGCATGTGACTGCTTCACAAAGGAGGTCCATATTATTCCTACTACTACAGAAACCTCATCATTGGGCTTGGCACGCCTCTATCTAAATCAGGTATGGCAGTTACATGGGTTACCCAATACAGTTATCTCTGATCATGGACCACAATTTGCTTCCGCTTTTATGTGAGAGCTAAACAACATATTGGGAATTCAAACCAAATTATCTACAGCATATCACCCGCAGACTGATGGGCAGACAGAGAGAATGAATCAGGAGTTGGAGCAGTACCTACATATGTTTGTCAACTACCAACAAACCGACTGGCCCGAATGGCTGGCAATTGCTGAGTTTTCCCACAATAACAAATTCCATTCAGCTCCTCATATGTCACTTTTTTGCAAATTATGGATATTATCCTCGCATGGGAGTAGAACCCAGAAGGGAAGTCAAAGTACAGTCAGTAGAAGACTTTGTATCTAAGATGCAAAATGTACAAGAGGAAGCAGAGGTGGCATTGAAGAAAGCACATGATGACATGATGTGACATGTGGATTGTGCTCAAGCATGCACTCCAGAGTACAAAGTTGCTGACTTGGTGTGGCTAAGCACCAAGGACCTGAATATTCCACGACCTTCAAGGAAACTTATGGAGAAACAGTTGGCCCATATGCAATCTCTAAAGTGATCTCATCTAATGCGGTAGTGCTAAAATTACCCCAATCATTCAAGATTGATCCTGAGATTAATGTATCCTGCCTATGCCCTTACCACCAACCCACTATTCCTGGCCAACAAACTACTCCACAACCTCCGATAATAGTAGAAGGTGCTCCAGAATACATAGTTGAAGAAATTCTAGACTCACGTCTTCGACGGAACAAATTGGAGTTCTTAATAAAGTGGAAAAACTATACCAATGAATATAATTCATGAGACCCCAAAGAGAATTATAAGTGAGCACATAATGCAATCGCCCAATTCTTTAAATGTAATCCAAATGCTCTGTGTCGCATTGTGAGAATGGTGTATGAGGGGATGAAATTCCGGCCTTACCAAAATTTCACAGAGGGGACAAATGCAATATTTTCTCGCCTGGAAGTCGAGGCATAAAAGGGGGGTAATGTTAGGAAATCACCCCATTACCTAATAAAATGACATTTTTATTTTATTATGTTGAATTACACTATATGACGCCAAATGATGCCAAATGACACTAAATAACACTACACTTTGATAGCATGAGAATTTTATTTTGCATGCATCAAGATGTACATGCATGTATGTATGTGTCGGTAACAACAATGTACAATATATGTAACATAGTATATAAACCCTAAATATACACCTAGGGGACCCAGTTGTGTTCTCTTAGGTATTCCACCTACATTTTTGGTGTGAAAAGCCTATCTCAACAAACTCATCTATTAATAACCCCTCACATCAAAACCATCAATTCCCCCATCACAAGCATGGATCCCGCCCCCTTCTTGTAGAGAGAACTCACACGGTCTTAGCTAGCAGATAGTGGGTGTCGCCCTAACACCCAAGGGACGAGATGAACTCCTGCAAGACTTGTTGGCGCTTGTAGATGTTGAGGAAGTGAAGTATCAAGTTGCAGAGGAGATTAAGTTGGAAGTTGTAGAGGAGCAGGATTTTCCTATTCGCAGTGAGTGAATCGTATGCCCTCACTGCCTGTCCATAACTGCTTTTAAGTCTTGTCAGTTGAATCCCCGGAGAATGAATCCATTTCTGTGACTGCTCCCTCTCTGACCCTTCGAAGTTGGCTAAAGATGTACCTGCTCTCCCCATCTCTCCTTCTACTCCATGTCCCAAAATTAAATCATGGGAGTGTAAACTACCATGCAAGTATATTGTGGCATCCACTCCCTCTGCACATTCCTTGAACCTAGCAATCAAACTGCAGATGACCGACACTGGACAGATACTCAGTGTCTCTGTGCTCCTGGACTCTGGTGTGACCGGTCTCTTCATTGACTCCCACCTTGCACAACAACATTGCCTAAATACTCACTCACTCTCGCATCTGATACCTGTGTATAATGTGGATGGATCCCCAAATGAAGCTGGTGCCATCCGAGAGGTTGTAGACCTGGTTCTCCCTTACAAAGATCATAGTGAGCATGCCCTTTTTGCTGTCACTCAATTAAAAAAGCAAAAGGTGATTTTGGGATATCCATGGCTTCAAGACCATAACCCAGAGGTTGACTGGCATACCAGGGAGGTTACCATGAGCTGATGTCCATCCTGCTGTTGGACTTGTTTCACAGAAGCCAGGCAAGAACGTTGTGGACAGAAGGCAGCGATATGACGTACTCAGAGGTGTTGTGCTGGACCCCTGCCTATACCTGAAGTGGAATTGGAAGGGGTTCCTGAGTTGGTGCCAGACTCAGATGATGATGATGAGGACCCAGAGGAAGTGGAGGAGGGTGATCAGATCTTCTACACTGTGATTCGCTCTTCGCATGAGGTGTGTGCCACATCAAACATATCCCAATGCCTCACTGAGGCCTTCCACAAAAACAACGCTGCTAAATCCTCTACTGATTCCTTACTCCCTCATCTCCATGGGTTTGAATATGTGTTCTCCAAGGAGTCATTTGACTCTCTTCCTGCGCGCAAGCCATGGGATCATGCAATCGAACTCACCCCAGTGTGACCCCTTCATCCTGCAAGGTCTATCCTCTCTCTCCTGAAGAACAACAACAGCTTGACCAGTTCATCGATGAGCACCTGGCCTCTGGATGTATTCGACCATCAAAGTCACCCATGGCCTCTCCCTTTTTCTTTGTCAAGAAGAAGGATGGCTCACTTCGACCAGTTCAAGACTACAGAAGGCTCAACAACATCATGGTCAAAAATCGCCACCCACTACCCTCATCTCTGAACTCATGAACCAGCTCCATGGAGCCCAATACTTCACCAAGATTGATGTCCATTGGGGCTACAATAATGTGAGGATAAAGGAGGGAGATGAGTGGAAGGCAGCCTTTCATACCAACCGTGGTCTTTTTGAACTGCTTGTCATGTTCTTTGGCCTTACTAATAGCCCTGCCACCTTCCAGACCATGATGAATGACATCTTTCATGACCTCATCCTCGAAGGTGTTGTCTGCATCTATCTTGATGACATCCTCATCTTCACTCACATGGTTGAAGAGCACTGTCGCATCATGCACCTCATCCTAGAATGGCTTCGATGGTACAAGCTCTACCTTTGTCAAGAAAAATGTGAGTTTGAGAAGACCAAGGTCAAGTACCTTGGCCTGATTATCTCGGAGGGTCAAGTGGAGATAGATCCTATCAAGGTGAATGGGGTCACAGCTTGGCTGATGACCACAAACAAGAATGAGATGCAGTCTTTCCTGGGCTTCATCAACTTCTACCGGCGTTTTATCAAGGACTTCTCACATCATGCATGACCACTGTTCGACTTCACAGGAAAGGAGGCATGGAGGTGGGATAATGCACAACAGGAGGCATTCGAAAAGCTTAAAGAGATGGTCACTTCTGCTCCCATCCTTACCTTTGCTGATGATTCACGTCCTTTTCGTGTAGAAGCTGACAGTTCTGACTTTGCGATGGGCACCATGTTGTCTCAGCAGTCTCTGGAGGACCAGAAGTGGCATCCTGTTGCATTCTACTCCAAAAGCCTTAGTGCTGTAGAGCAAAAATATGAGATCCATGACAGGGAGATGTTGGCAATAATGCATGTGCTTGAGGAGTGGCGACACTTCCTCAAGGGTGCCCAACACAAGGTGGAAATTTAGACACATCACAAGAATCTCGAGTACTTTATGACAGCCAAGAAATTGAACCGTCATCAAGCTCATTGGTCCCTGTATCTATCCAGATTTGACTTCTCCTTGCACCACCATCTGGGTTGCAGGATGGGGAAGACCAATGCCCTCTCCCAATGTGCAGACCATGGGGATGGCAGTGATGACAACCAAAACATTGTGTTGTTGCAGCCAGACCTGTTCACCATTCGGGCACTGGAAGGCATTGCACCCCAGGGCAAGGAGTGGGACATCGTATGTGACATTCGTCATGCAAACCATAGCAGTTTACATGAGGATGTTGTCGCCCAAGCTGTTAAAGAACTGAGGAAGGGATCGACCCTTTCCTTACATGTGGCAGAGTGGGTTGAAAAGGAGGACTTGTTGTATTTCAGGGATCGCATCTATGCTCCCAATGACCCAGACCTTTGCTGGTGCATCATATCCCAACACCATGACTCACAGATTGCTGGCAATCCTGGATGCTGGAAGACCTTGGAGCTCCTCATGGAACTATTGGTGGCCACAAATGTCATGGCTCATTGGTCAGTATTGTCGCACTTGTGACCTTTGCTTATGCACCAAGGTTTCTCATCGCAAGCCTATTGCTACACCCCCTTCCTGTTCCAGAGAGTTGTTGGGATGTCATCAGCATTGACTTTGTGGTGGTACCAGAGTCAAACAGGTTTGATGCAGTGATGTGCATAGTTGACTCAGTGGGAAAATGCGCTCCCTCATTCCCTCTCACACCACTGTTAGTGCCCTAGGTGCCACCCAACTCTACCTCCACCATGTGTGAAAATTACATGGACTTCCTGGTGCCTTCCTCTTGGATTGTGGCCCTCAGTTCATGGCAGAGTTCACTCGTGAGCTGTACCGACTCCTGGGGATCAAACTCCTTGCTTCAACCGCTTATCACCCACAAACTGATGGCCAGACTGAGCAAGTCAACCAGGAACTGGAGCAGTACATCCGCATCTTTGTCAATGAATGCCAGGACGATTGGGATGATCTCCTTCCCTTGGCTGAGTTCAGATACAGCAACCATGTCCATGGTTCCACTCAACAGACCCCTTTCCTCTTAGACACTGGACAACATCCACGCATGGGATTTGAACCTTGCCAAACTCCCTCACACATCGAGACAGTGAATGAGTTCACAGAACACATGCAGGATAGCTTGGAGGAGGCAAGGGCAGCCTTAGCAAAGGCAAAGGACAACATGGTGTGATTTTACAACCAGCGCCATTCCCCGACCCCTCAGTACAAGGTTGGTGATTGAGTTTATCTTGACTCCAGTGACATCTCCACTACACATCCACCCAAGAAACTCACTCATCGCTTCTTGGGACCTTTCCCCATTGTCAAGTGTGTTGGAATGCATGCCTATCATCTACGCCTCCCAGCCTCCATGTCCAGACTCCACCCTGTCTTCCATGTCAGCAAACTGCTTCCAGCTCCCACAGATCCGTTCCCAGGACACCATTCACAACCACTAGCACCACCTACAGTGATCGAGGGAGAACCCCAATATGAAGTCGAATCAATCTTGTACAGCCATTTGCATCAAGGAAAACTACAGTATTTGGTACATTGGAAGGGTTATGGGTATGAGGAGAACTCATGGGTTGAAGAGTCTGACGTGAATGCCCCTCGGTTAATCAAGGAATTCCACCAATGGCACACTGCTGCACCGCGTCGCATTCAAGTCATGGACTTTGGTCGTATGCAATTTTGAATGCATCGGGGCGATGCATCTTAGAGAGGGGGTGATGTAAGGGGACTAGGGGGGTGCCCTGTGTGTTTTTCCTATTTTTTATGTTTGTCCTATATTTTTCCTCACCTCATTTCCTTCTATTCTTCATTTTCTATGATTTTTCCGGATTTTATTACTAATTTTCCCTTTCTATCATGTTTGTACATGTTGACACTTTTATATTTAGAGGCGGAGTACTCCTTCCGACACCTACCCCTTGGTATGATGTCATTTGGCGGCCTTGATCTCCACCTTTTTCTATTTTTAGGTTATATTTGATTTTTGTCATCTTCACATATACTGGGCATCAGCAAGGGGATCCTTAGAGTTTTCTCTTCGGATTTCCCTTTGCTAGGTGTGTCCCCAATCTCTGTATTATGTAGGATAATTTTAACTTTGGATTTCCCTTTGCTAGAGGCTTAGGTTGCCTTTATAGTAAGCACTAGCCAACCTCCCTCTCAGTGCCATGTGACTGACACAATGCCTACCCCCAACACAAAACATTGACCCAGCACCTGCTTCCAGCCTTATGAGAAACTGCTCATAGGGTGGGTTGTGGGTGCAGCTTGGCTCAAATGCCAGGCATGCAGAGACGATGAGGATGAGACCACAGCCCAGCACCCCTCTCCCACCACTGTGAGCCCTTACTCGCAGGGTGGAACGGGTGCTAACAGGCCTGTCACCATCTTCACAATGATGCCAAGCAAGAAGGGGGAGGGGAGGGGAGGGAGGGGAGGAGATGACAACAACAACAACAACAACCAGCACCAACACCAACACCAACACCAATGGCACCAGCACCAGCACCACCAATGCAGAACAGGATGTCAACAGGGACAAGGGGGAGATGATGATGCCCATGGCACCAGACCCCTCCACTATGAGCAACTGCTTGTAGGGAGGAAGGCTGGTGTGAATGGGTGATGACAGGGAGAGGGGGACCAATGAGGGTCGATGACAATGACAGCACCCCCCACCACTGCTGTGAGCAACTGCTTGCAGGGTGGATATGGGGTGCTGCAGCATGACACAACAGGAGGAGCCACCAAGACATGGTAAGGAGGGCCACGACAGGGTGCCACCCACTGTCCCATATGTGGCCATTTATTTCATCCATAGTTATTTTTGTCATCGTACAAAGGGGTATATAGCATAGTATAAAATATATATATTTCCTACACACTATAAGTTTGAAGACTATGAGGAGATACTACCAATTTTAGTAACCAGCCCATGAAAATAATTTTACCCAAGTCGTTTGAGGTGGAGTTTGAATATGCCGAGCACTTGCCAGCACTGCCGAGGACCATGTAAAATGCATTTTTGCATCATTTTTGTTATTTTTGCTTTCCGGGGTGTTCACAGTAGCCATTTTTCACGACATTTTTCATTTCATTTTTTGGATCATTCTGTTCATTCTTCTGCCAAACACGCGAAAATGAGCCAAAAATTAAGCCGAAAATGAGCCGAAAATGACCCAAAAATGGCTACCGTGAACAACCCTATTCCCTCAGCATGATGCATGACATCTGGAAAGAAATAGTTATTGGTGATAAAAAATAGTCATTCACGACAAAATAGTCATTTGGGTGATCAGACCGAATAACCTAATACCTAATACTAAAGTTGTTGTACCTCACATAAGATTTTGGGGTGATATAAATTATATGGTCTTTACTCATTAATGACGAAGTGAATGACGACTTGTGCATGGAGCTATGCATATTAGATAACATAACTTGGTGTAATGTTTATGAGACTTGAAATTTGAAAGCTTGATCGATTGATCTTTGGTTGTTTTCAGGTCTCTGTCGTTTGGTCCACAAAGCATCTGAGCCATTCTTTCTGAATGTTTGCCAGGTGTGTAGCACCATATCTCGATATCGTTAATCTCGGGCGCCGGTAGGTTACCATTTGTGGTTTAAGTTCCCGATATAGATCTGTGTTTCTCATGGAAGTGGGAGCCCTGGTCCGGGATTTCATGCAAACAGCATTAACACTCTGGGGCTTCAAGTAGTCGTTCACAAGATTCTATCCTCCCTGGATTTGCTATGTATGCCCACTTTCAAGGGGAATACCAACCTTCAGGCCTCGCAGAGCTGCCCACGGTAGCTCGAGATACCCATGCAACTAATTTGATAGGTCGACCCATATTTTTTGTGTCTGGCCAATTTACTGGTCAAGCTGTTCGTGCTGAACTTCGCGAAATCCAACAAGCGGATCTGGGAAGAAAGTGAGTGTGTTCAGCCCTCCAACTGATGATGCTCTCCCAGACCTTGTATAAAATAAAGATACGCTAGGGTGGATCGTCGACCTCTTGACCCGCCTCCTGTTGTTCAGCTTCGTTTGTTTACGGTCTTCAACCCGGGGTTGAGCCAGGAAACCGAGGAGGAAATCTTCGAGTGAGCTACTTGGATAGTAGATACAGAAGGAGTTACTCACTCTTCGATGCGTGATAGCGGGATCCAAACCTTGGGATTGTTATGTACAGTTGATTTGTTCCCTGTGCCCCCGCAAGACATTGCAAGAGATTCGGTGATGCACGAACTTGTACCTTTCAATCAACCACCACTCCCTTCTCCCGGACCCTCACATGTGAAGCGTTCCACCGACACTCCCTTCACCTTTGTACCCAACAAGTATCCCACGGAACAACCTAGTGTAGAGCTTTCGCCGCAACCTCGACATCGTACCTCTGGGTTCCCTGTTCCATCGCCTTCTGCACCAGATGTCATTCACTGTGTCAATGATTTCCCTATCACCGAAAGTTCCAAAGTGACACATGCATTGGTTGGTGCAACCTTCGTTCAACCTGCCATTGTTGACTACCAGGGCCAGAAGTCGATGATGTTTGTCTTTGCTGTTAGTTTTGAGCTGATTGCCTTTCCCTGGGTCAGATTTACTTTTCTTCCTATGCACAGGACCTCGCAGTGAAAGTCGAGGGTAATTTCATCCTTCGATACCGGGTTTTTGACCTCTTTTCGAAGCCGTGGAATCACTCCGGTTTGGCCATTCAGGCTGAATGCTATGGAGGGAGTTTCCGAATATATTCAACAAAAGAGTTCCCAGGTCTTCAAGCATTGACGGAGTTGACAAAGGTGAGCACTCCGCTCTTTGTTAATGTTGGAGCAGACTATATACGCTGCACAGTGGAAGAGACAACATGTTCCTGACAACCTACCTGGGGTTTACTTAGACTTACAGCTAGGGTTAGCAGAGGTAAGAACACTGTATTCCTACTACGGTACAGGTTCTCCTTATATACATAATAATAAGGACGTCACATGACTCAGGAATGTGTTTACCGCATGTATGCGCAGTAAGCGCAGTAACATGCATATGCTGCATGTATTGCCTCATGTATACAGCATGCATCACTGGGATTAATTTCAACACCCCCCCTCAAACTGTACAGCGCTCTAAGCAGCTAAGTTTGAATCTCGAAAGTAATTCCGAGAGAGTCTCTAAATTTCCTGAATAGGACGGCGCCAAGGTTCTTTGTGAACATGTCAGCCGGATTATCACTTCCAGGAATGAAAACGACTGTGACTTTGTCATTTTCTATGCATTCGTGGGTGTAGTGGTAGCGAATGTCTATATGTTTGGTCCTTCTTTCCTGAACTGGATTTGATCCAATAAAGATGGATCCCTGATTATCAGCACAGATTGGTACGCGCTTCAGTGTATATCCAAGTTCCTGGAATAAGGACTCTATCCACACTATCTGCCGACAAGTGTCGGAGAGAGCCATATATTCGGCTTCTGTGGATGACAGTGCTACAGTTTTATGTAAATGGGACTGCCAGCACACAATGCCACTCGCCAGAGTAGCAAAGTAACCCATTGTATATTGGCGCTTGACAGTGTCAGCTGCCCAATCAGAATCTGTGAAGGCCTGCAGCCCCTCGGATTTCTCTCCATCATAGACTATACTGTTCCCACCAGATAACGCATTATGTACATTGCTTTGTCTAGATGTTCTTGGCTAGGATTAGCCGAGAATTGCGACATCTTGATTACCACGTAAGTGATATCAGGTTGCGTTCCGAGCATCAGATACAATAAAGATCCGATCACAGACTGATATTTCGATCTAAGCGCCGCATTTGGCGTCGCTGTGTTCTCCGACGGTTTGTAGCCAGTCAGGAGCGGAGTGGGGGCAACTTTGGCATTTGTCATCTCGAACCTCTCGAGCACTTTGGCGAGATATTCAGTTTGATCGAGTTTGACTTTTGTAGCAGTCTGGGTGACGTGCATGCCTAAGAATTCTGTGACTTTTTCAGTACTACAGCACTCCCAATGCTTCAGGCAAGCATTCTTCTTTTCATCCACAAGTTTCTTGTTCTTGCCCATGAACAAGCCATCGTCAACATAGACTAGTGCAATAACGATGCTGCCTGTCTTAGAATCCTTGTGTATGAAGATGCCGGCATCGGAGCTGGCGTGCACAAACCCAATGGTGCACATAAATGCCTCTAGCTCTTTCCACCATGCTAGTGAAGCCTGTTTAAGGCCATACAATGCTCGGCGTAAGCGCATTACTTTGCGCTCTTTACCCTCGAGTCTGAAACCCTCGGGTTGATCCATATAGATCTCCTCATCAAGTTTGCCATATAAAAATGTGGTTTTTACATCTAGACTGGTCATATACATGCCTTCTAGAGATGCAAGGGCAAACATGAGGCGTATGGTCTCGTAGCGGACTACTGGTGAGAAAATCTCATCAAAGTCAACGCCTTCGACTTGTGAAAAGCCTTTGGCCACAAGTCTGGCTTGTTTTCTTCCGTCCGATTTCACGGAGAAAACCCATCTATTTTTGATCGTTTTCCAATCATGTGGAAGATCGACGATATCATAGACTTGTCGCTTGCAAAGAGCCTCTAACTCTTCATGACAAGCCTGTTTCCACTCAAGTTGCTGCTGCCGGGGTAGGCGCGCAATATCGCGAAATTGGTTTGGAACTAGGCTTTTTCCGCTTGATGGTGTGACTGCTTTTGATAACAGCCAGCGGATAAGCTCATCTCCACCTTCCTTGGTTATCTTTTTAATATAACCTGCTTCGTCCGGTTCCCCCATTGGGTAATCATGTTCTTGATTATTGGAATCGGGCACACTCTCGTGGGGTGCCAAACTCGGTCCAGCAACCAGTTCTTGCTGTTGAGGTCGTGGTCGTGTTCGGTTATAATCCGAATCTTGACCCACAGACTTCTTCCAATATCGATCACGCGCAATGTCTCTGTAAGGGGACTAAGGGGGTGCCCTGTGTGTTTTTCCTATTTTTTATGTTCGTCCCATATTTTTCCCCACCTCATTTCCTTCTATTCTTCATTTTCTATGATTTTTCCGGATTTTATTACTAATTTTCCCTTGCTATCATGTTTGTATATGTTGACACTTTTATATTTAGAGGCGGAGTACCCCTTCCGACACATACCCCTTGGTATGATGTCATTCGGCGGCCTTGATCCGCCTATCTCCGCCTTTTTCTATTTTTAGGTTATATTTGATTTTTGTCGTCTTCACATATACTGGGCATCAGCAAGGGGATCCTTAGAGTTTTCTCTTCGGATTTCCCTTTGCTAGGTGCGCCCCCAATGCCTGTATTATGTAGTATAATTTTAACTTCGGATTTCCCTTTGCTAGAGGCTTAGGTTGCCCTTATAGTAGAAAACTCTCCCCTAAGGCCCGAAAATCGCGAACGCGCTGCCCAAAATAGGCAGGTACGGACTGGACGACGCTTCCCAAAGCTCCACAGAGTCCCTACACACCGTTCCAGATACTCTCGCCTTTATTGCGCCGCCATTTTCGCCAAACGCGCTCCCTAGCGACATGGACGCATCAGAACGCTTCGACGCGCTTGAAAGCGACGTTTCCGGAATGCGCGCGCAAATCGACTCGCTTAAATCTACGATTGAAAACTTCGTTAGGACCCTCCAGGCTAACCCTACGACTAATAGTTCCCCCTTCACGACTCCAAGCGCACCCAACAACGATGTTTTGCCAAACGCGTCCACTAAGGAACGTGCCCAGATCAAACCGTCCCCCCCCGCCGAATTTAATGGTGCACGTGCGCAGGGACGTGCATTCCTTAATTCCTGTGAGTTATACATTAGTCTCCAGTCGCATCAATTCGTCGATGAGGCTGCAAAAATTTATTGGGCCTTCACATACATGAAATCTGAACGCGCCTATCTCTATGTGGACCGTATCCTACGTCAAACTAAAGAACTCGGTTCTCTACCTTTCTCCACTTGGGGTGACTTTCGAGCTGAGTTCGTACGCCACTTCTGCCCCCTCAATGAACGCCACCGAGCAGTGACACGACTTGAGTCATCCACTTACCACCAGGGACGTCGATCCGTGGACGACTATATCGATGAGTTCAAGGATTTGGTGGACATGGCAGGGTATGGGAGTGGGTTACCAGTGGTGGTGAAGTTCCGACGGGGACTCAACCGAGAAATTCAGGACCAGATTGCACAGATGTTGGAAGGGCGTCCAGCGGACGATGATATCCTTGCTTGGTATGAAGCTGCTTCACTCTGTGACGAGAACCGACTCACAAATGCGGCGTTTAATGCTGCATTCCGTGCTCCAACTACCACTCATACACCCTACACCTTCAATCGAAGCCTCCCCTGCCCTAACCCCATTCCTGCTCGTCAAACTCCCACACCAGCCGTCAATATCCCAGTACCAATGGATGTTGATGCAGCCCGCAGCCGTGCACGTAAGTTGGATCTCTGCTACCGTTGTGGGGAACCTGGACACAGGGCTGGAGCGTGTCCCCATCGTCAGGATATCCGCATGCTCACCCCCGAGGGACGAGACGAACTCCTGCAAGATCTGTTGGCACTTGTAGATGTTGAGGAAGCGAAGGATCAAGTTGCAGAGGAGGTTAAGCTGGAAGTTGTAGAGGAGCAGGATTTTCCTATTCGCAGCGAGTGAATCGTACGCCCTCACTGCCTGTCCATAACCGCTTTGAAGTCTTGTCAGTTGAATCCCTGGAGAATGAATCCATTTCTGTGACTGCTCCCCTCTCTGACCCTTCGAAGTTGGCTAAAGACGTACCTGCTCTCCCCATCTCTCCTTCTACTCCATGTCCCAAAATTAAATCATGGGAGCGTAAACTACCACGCAAGTATATTGTGGCATCCACTCCCTCTGCACATTCCTTAAACCTAGCCATCGAACTGCAGACGACCGACACTGGACAGATACTCGGTGTCTCTGCACTCCTGGACTCTGTTGCGACTGGTCTCTTCATCGATTCCCATCTGGTACAACAACATTGTCTAAATACTCGCTCACTCTCACGTCCGATACCTGTATATAACGTGGATGGATCCCCAAATGAAGCTGGTGCCATCCGAGAGGTTGCAGACCTGGTTCTCCATTACAAAGATCATAGTGAGCGTGCCCTTTTTGCTGTCACTCAATTAGGAAAGCAAAAGGCGATTTTGGGATATCCATGGCTTCGAGACCATAACCCAGAGGTCGACTGGCGCACCGGGGAGGTTACCATGAGCCGATGTCCATCCCGCTGTCGGACGTGTTTCACAGAAGCCAGGCAAGAACGTCGTGGACAGAAGGCGGCAATACGACGAACTCAGAAGTGTCGTGCTGGACCCCTGCCTATACCTGAAGTAGAATTGGAAGGGGTTCCTGATCTAATGCCGGACTCGGATGATGATGATGAGGACCCAGAGGAAGTGGAGGAGGGTGATCGGATCTTCTACACTGCGATTCGCTCATCGCATGAGGTGTGTGCCACATCGAACATATCCCAATGCCTCGCCGAGGCCTTCCACAAAAACAACGCTGCTAAATCCTCTACTAACTCCTTACTCCCTCATCTCCATGAGTTTGAAGATGTGTTCTCCAAGGAGTCATTCGACTCTCTTCCTGCGCGTAAGCCATGGGATCACGCGATTGAACTCACCCCCGGCGCAACCCCTTCATCCTGCAAGGTCTATCCTCTCTCTCCGGAGGAACAACGGCAGCTTGACCAGTTCATCGACGAGCACCTGGCCTCTGGACGTATTCGACCATCGAAGTCACCCATGGCCTCTCCCTTTTTCTTTGTCAAGAAGAAGGATGGCTCACTTCGACCGGTTCAAGACTACAGAAGACTCAACAACATCACGGTCAAAAATCGCTACCCACTACCCCTCATCTCCGAACTCGTAAACCAGCTCCGTGGAGCCCGATACTTCACCAAGCTCGATGTCCGTTGGGGCTATAATAATGTGAGGATAAAGGAGGGAGATGAGTGGAAGGCAGCCTTTTGTACCAACCGTGGTCTTTTTGAACCGCTTGTCATGTTCTTTGGCCTTACTAATAGCCCTGCCACCTTTCAGACCATGATGAACGACATCTTCCATGACCTCATCCTCGAAGGCGTTGTCTGCATCTATCTCGACGACATCCTCATCTTCACTCGCACGGTTGAAGAGCACCGTCGCATCACGCGCCTCGTCCTAGAGCGACTTCGACGGTACAAACTCTACCTTCGTCAGGACAAATGCGAGTTCGAAAGGACCAAGATCGAGTACCTCGGCCTGATTATCTCGGAGGGTCAAGTGGAGATGGATCCTATCAAGGTAAATGGGGTCACAGCTTGGCCTACGCCCACGAACAAGAAGGAGGTGCAGTCTTTCCTGGGCTTCATCAATTTTTATCGGTGTTTTATCAAGGATTTCTCCCATCATGCACGACCGCTGTTCGACTTGACAGGAAAGGAGGCATGGAGGTGGGATAATGCACAACAGGAGGCGTTCGAAAAGCTTAAGGAGATGGTCACTTCCGCTCCGATCCTTACCTTTGCTGACGATTTGCGTCCTTTTCGTGTAGAAGCCGACAGTTCTGACTTTGCGACGGGCGCTGTGTTGTCTCAGCAGTCTCCGGAGGACCAGAAGTGGCATCCTGTTGCGTTCTACTCCAAAAGCCTTAGTGCTGTAGAGAGAAACTACGAGATCCATGACAAGGAGATGTTGGCGATAATGCGTGCGCTTGAGGAGTGGCGACACTTCCTCGAGGGTGCCCAACACAAGGTGGAAATTTGGACGGATCACAAGAACCTCGAGTACTTCATGACGGCCAAGAAATTGAACCGTCGTCAAGCTCGTTGGTCCCTGTATCTATCTAGATGCGACTTCTCCTTGCACCACCGTCCGGGTCGCAGCATGGGGAAGACCGATGCCCTATCCCGACGTGCAGACCATGGGGATGGCAGCGGTGACAACCAAAACATTGTGCTGTTGCAGCCAGACCTGTTCACCATTCGGGCACTGGAAGGCATCGTACCCCAGGGCGAGGAGTGGGACATTCTACGCGACATTCGTCGCGCAAACCGTAGCGGTTTACATGAGGATGTTGTCGCCCGAGCTGTTAAAGAACTGAGGAAGGGATCGACCCTTTCCTTACGTGTGGCAGAGTGGGCTGAAAAGGAGGACTTGTTGTATTTCAGGGATCGCATCTATGTTCCCAATGACCCAGACCTTCGCCGGCGCATCATATCCCAACACCATGACTCACAGATTGCTGGCCACCCTGGATGCTGGAAGACCTTGGAGCTCACCTCACGGAACTATTGGTGGCCACAAATGTCACGGCTCATTGGTCAGTATTGTCGCACTTGTGACCTTTGCTTACGCACCAAGGTCCCTCGTCGCAAGCCTATTGGTGAGCTACACCCTCTTCCTGTTCCAGAGAGTCATTGGGATGTTGTCAGCGTCGACTTTGTGGTGGAATTGCCAGAGTCAAACGGGTTTGATGCGGTGATGTGCACAGTTGACTCAGTGGGAAAACGCGCTCACTTCATTCCCACTCACACCACTGTCAGTGCCCTAGGTGCCGCTCGACTCTACCTCCACCACGTGTGGAAGTTACATGGACTTCCTGGTGCCTTCCTCTCGGATCGTGGCCCTCAGTTCATGGCAGAGTTCACTCGTGAGCTGTACCGACTCCTGGGGATCAAACTCCTCGCTTCAACTGCTTATCACCCACAAACTGATGGCCAGACGGAGCGAGTCAACCAGGAACTGGAGCAGTACATCCGCCTCTTTGTCAATGAACGCCAGGACGATTGGGATGATCTCCTTCCTTTGGCCGAGTTTGGGTACAACAACCATGTCCATGCTTCCACTCAACAGACCCCTTTCCTCTTAGACACTGGACGACATCCACGCATGGGATTTGAACCTCGCCAAAATCCCTCACACATCGAGACAGTGAATGAGTTCACAGAACACATGAGGGATAGCTTGGAGGAGGCAAGGGCAGCCTTAGCAAAGGCGAAGGACGACATGGCGCGATTTTACAACCAGCGCCACTCCCCAACCCCTCAGTACAAGGTTGGTGATCGAGTTTATCTTGACTCCAGTGACATCTCCACTACACGTCCATCCAAGAAACTCGCTCATCGCTTCTTGGGACCTTTCCCCATTGTCAAGTGCGTTGGAACACATGCCTATCGCCTACGCCTCCCAGCCTCCATGTCCAGACTCCATCCCGTCTTCCATGTCGTCAAATTGCTTCCAGCTCCCCCAGATCCGTTCCCAGGACGCCATTCACACCCACCACCACCACCTACAGTGATCGAGGGAGAACCCCAATATGAAGTCGAGTCAATCTTGGACAGCCGTTTGCGTTGAGGAAAACTCCAGTATTTGGTACATTGGAAGGGTTATGGGTATGAGGAGAACTCATGGGTCGAAGAGTCTGACGTAAATGCCCCTCGGTTAATCAAGGAATTCCACCGACGGCACACTGCTGCACCGCGTTGCATTCAAGTCACGGACTTTGGTCGTATACGATTTCGAATGCATCGGGGCGATGCATCTTAGAGAGGTTGCCCTTATAGTCTCTCTCTATGTCAGAGGGGAGTCGCTGTTCTCCATAGGTATTGCCGGGACGGTTTGGGATTTTCCTCTGCCTGCCTGATCGACGGGGCAATTGCTGCCATTCCTGTTGATCTTCACGTCTTGGACGAAAGTCCTCAGTGTTAACTGGAGGCAGCGAAGGAGGAGCGTTAGTCGCATCGTCATGCGCCTTTTGCTCACTTGGTAAATCATCATCATCATCTTCTGATGATGGAGGAAGGGGCGGATTTTGTGGCGGTATAGGGTCATCACCATCCGTTCCAGATGAGTGGTCGTCATCTTCTGGTTCTGGAGGTGGAAAATCACCAAGGTCTGTCTTGGCAGGAGTTTTAGCTCTGGGACAGCATGGGAACATCGTTTCATCAAATAGTGCCATGGCACCAATGAATATTGCGCCATTTTGTCACATGAAACGATATGCTTTAATGCCATCTTCTACTCCAAGGTACGTCATTAACTCCGATCGAGGAGATAATGTTGTTGGACATTTTTCCTTTGGTAGATAGACATAAGCACCGCAACCGAAGACCTTCAGATTGTTTAGATCTGGGTGGACCTTTGTCAGGTCCTCAAAAGGTGTCAGCCATTTCAGGCGCCTTATTGGGGTTCGGTTGTATAAATGTGTTGCATGTTCTATGCAAAATTCCCACCATGATTGTGGTAGACAAGTGGTGAATCGCAAGGTTTGTGACTTTTCCATTATTGTCCTTATGGCACGCTCTGCGCGCCCATTCTGTTGATGAACGTGGGGTGCAGACATCTCTATTTTGATGCCTAAGTCCTTGAGCTGTTTTTGTAGCTCACGATCCTTGAACTCCCCCCCTGGATCGACACGCCAGCGCTTGATTGTAGCGCCATATTGGGTTTTAGCCATCGCTTGAAATTGTCTAATCACTGCAGCAGCGTCAGATTTCTTTCTGAGACATTGGACCCAAATATGTGACGTTTTGTCATCCAGAAATACAATGAAGTATTTATGTTTGTGGTACAATAGTACCGGGAGTTCCTTTAGGTCGGAATGTATTAATTCAAAGGATTTGTCAGCTCGTGAGTCTGACTCGGGAAAAGATTTTGAGGTCATTTTCCCTTCTGCACACCCTGGACATATAATTTTGTCTTTAGGAATAATTAAATTCCTTGGGAATTTTATGGTGCTTTTAGGCATTTTCCCTAGCGCCTCTTTGGATGGGTGTCCAAGTTGCCTATGCCAAGTCAAGTAGTCAGCAACATAAATAGTCGCGACATTAACCTTTTTGGTGCTCAATATATGAGTCTGAGCCCAATAGATTGTGTCTTTCCTCCTTAGAGGGACACAATGCATGATCGGGTTTCCATGCTCGATAAATGAAATGTGTGCGGAGGAACCACGCACATCACTTCCATCTTGTAAAAAGACCCCCATTGACATCAATCGAGTATTAATGTCGGGTATGTAGTAGACGGGGTATAACCGTGTTTCACGCATCTCTGACTTCCCGTGACATACTACCTGGTGTTTAATGAAGACTGCTCCTTTTCCTACTATATGAGTAGTACCAGTGGCCGTTTGGACCAAGGTAGAGTCCTTTCTCGGTAAAGGCTCGTAAGAAGCGAAATCTTTTATTTCACCAGTGAAGTGTTTTGATGCGCCTGAATCCATGATCCAGTCGGCACCTTTCTTACAATCTCCCTTTGCACACATAGCACATATATTAAGATCTAAATAATTCCATGATACATTTAATAGCGGTAAAATTTCACATGAAAAGTTTGCTGTATTCATAGGAATATTAATCTTAGTGCTTGTGGCAGGGAAAAGGACTGGCCTGTCATCATATGCCCCTGTATCAAGGGGTTCATCGACAAGCATTTCGTCGACGGCTTTCCACACTTCCTCATCAGACACCGGAGGTTCAGATCCAAGGGAGATGGTATCGTCTTCTACCTCCTCGATCCTAGACTCGGGTTCTGGTTCTATCCTCCTTCTCTTTCCTTCTCGTACCGTCAGGTGCTCTTCCAGCGGTCGCAGATTTTTCGCGCTGCGTGGAAGTTGCATTTGCTCGAGGGTGTCTCGAGCTTGCTGATATTTGGCATAAACCAAATGAGAGGTAGAGGCCACGCCCGTATATGCCTGTGCAGGCAGTCGGCAGCGAGGATCCCTTGTGGGAGTGTGTTTGCATCTTTCAATGCGCTGTATAAGCGGCATCGGCAGTATGATGGTGCCATTACCATTTATGGTGGTATAGGCTTTTGGAGGCGAGGTGGGTATGTTTATCCTTCAGCTTCTCCTCCTTAGTCTTTCTGTCCCCACATCGTCCACGCTTTCGGGACGAGTCTCCATTGCTGTTTTGCCCTTCTTTGGGCTGCCACTTGGGGTTTCCCCCTTTGCGCTTAACAGCAGAAAGTTTGTTGGCCTGAGGCTGGCCAGCGGGCTTTCCTACTGCTGTGCGCCTTGAGGCTTCAGCGACAATGGAGTCCTTGACATGTTTAAATGTCAAGGCGCTAGTAGCGGTCATGTTAAGGACCGTTGCAGACAAGGAATCGTACTCGCGCAGCATCGCAGCAAGTAGAATCATTGCTTGCACTAGCTCAGGGATGGCGACGTTAGCAGCCGTAAGGCACTCAAATTTGTCTGCCATTCTAGCAATCTCCGGTGCGGGGTTCGCAGCCGGGATCTTGATCGCTCTTGCGGACCTAAAGTCCGTGAAGACTTGGGAGGGGCCGTCCACACCATAATCGGTGCAGATGAGATCCCACACCTCCTCAGCAGTGTCCTTTGAGTTGGCACACTGCCGAATGGAGGGGGCCAGGTGGAGCACTAGGCTACCAATGGCCTGGTCATTTTTGTTGCTCCAGGTCTGGAGCTTGGCATTAGCATCCGCTACCAAAGTAGCGTTCATCACCATCAAGGGAGGTGCCAGGGGCGGTTTTTGCTCCGCCCCGCTAGTTATTTGCCAGAGGCCCTGAGACCTGAGCCACACCTTCATTGAGTCGGCCCATTGAATGTAATTTGATCCGTTGAAAGTTTGAACGAGTTTCTCAAGAGTTGAAGACATGATTTTGTGGTGGCAGCTGTTAAAAGTGCTCAATCAGTCTTTTTACTCAATAAAACATGTTTAACGTTCTCAGGAGAAAACACTCCTTCAGAGTGGTTAACCCTAGTCAACCTAGGTTTTATGTGCAGCTCGCAGGGAGCGCAATGCAGCTCACGAAGAGCGCAAGGTTATAATTTGGAGACGATGAAGTCAACGTCGTTCGCAGCCAATTAAGGCGCGTTCGCGACGTGCCCAGCAGGGCCCATAACCTGTTGGAGCAGACTATATACGCTGCACAGTGGAAGAGACAACATGTTCCTTACAACCTACCTGGGGTTTACTTAGACTTACAGCTAGGGTTAGCAGAGGTAAGAACACTGTATTCCTACTACGGTACAGGTTCTCCTTATATACATAATAATAAGGACGTCACATGACTCAGGAATGTGTTTACCGCATGTATGCGCAGTAAGCGCAGTAACATGCATATGCTGCATGTATTGCCTCATGTATACAGCATGCATCACTGGGATTAATTTCAACAGTTAACAGAGACAACCTGACTAATCGATGTCCCATCTGTAGCAACTGGCCCGCTGGGGTGTCCGCCTTAATAGCCGAGAGACGGAACGTAAACGCAGGCCCAGAAAGAAAGGCAAGGCCCCAAGCACTGCTCGGACTCCACCATACTCTGGAATTGGGAAAAGGAAATCTCCCAACAAGGCAGACAGTGACGAGATTGGCGATGATTGATCGATGCCTTCCCCTCTAGCTTGTAGGATGGTGCTTTCAGTCAACGCTTCATATCTGGATACAACACCTTTATCTCCATGGTGGGTGGGGTGCTGTGACTGATGATTATGAAATTCACGATGAATACCATCAACGATGGAAACATTTTTGGATCTCATTTTTCACACTCTGTGCTTGTAGTGTATCATTATTGGACTTTTGTAAGCTGTAACTTTATAATGTAGAGACAAATCTGAGAGACATTCTTCTATGCACATATCATCGAGAGTTCCAAGTTCAAAGATTTGTTGATGCAGCGAGCAGCTAGAACGACCATTGGTCATGGTGAATACTTATGAGCCAAAATACACGTGACACGTCCTGATAAGAAGTTCACTGTTCAGAATGTTTACATATCTCAGGGAAAGAACAGTATGTTTATTCATGTGACCACCTGTTTTTACGATGTCCTCTGATGCTTCCATTAAGCCTTTGCTTCCGATTCCATGACCACGTACTGGTGTGGTTCCACGACGGAAATTTGTTGACTGGGCAGTCGCAGAATCTGATGAGTTGACGTCAATCTGCACTTATGGCATCATCATGATCATCTATATAACCCATCCCCGCTCCTGAAGGAACTTGGACATGCCGTGCAAAGCAGTGGCCCTCACAGCGCAAGTCCGAAGGAGTGGCCCACTAGCTAAAGTTCAAAGTTGTATCAGAACCCACAGCCCGTGACATCCTCGCCCTGGCGGCTGTACTATACACATTTTAATAACTATCAGTAGTTTTATAGACAAGACAAAATATTAACATGACTCAGAGCAAATGCTACGACCAAACTACAACCTTGAACCTCTGGATGAAGTCCCACACACATCCTCTCCTTGCTTAGCTGCTCGTCTGGCTGTCTGAGATCATTCAGGCCCAGGGGCTTATACAGGAGAAATCAGTTTTTGCTAACTCGAAGCAGAAGCTAGAGAGTCTTACAAGTTGTAAAAAGAACGAACATGACAGATGGCCACATGACATGGAGGGGGTTTTAATGGGGTGAAGGATACAGGTGATTCCGGTCTAGGAAAATAGGAAGGCATCTCCATTCCCTTGTCCCCCTTCTTTGATTGCTCAATAGCGAGATCGACCTATGTTCGGAGAGCCTGGAGTTCCCTCAGCCAATGAAGGTAGATGTTTTCTAATGCTTGAAGTCGAGCTGCATGATCGACAAGACTTGAGTGATTCATCTGCAGATCATCAGCAATTATAAAATTCAGGATAATGGAACGGAGAATCCTACAGAAGGTTGCTGGCATGTCGGTGACAGATGATCGATGACTGACAGATGGAATGTACACTTAAGTATGTAGGGGAAGTTAATGATTTCCTCCCACACCACACATGGCTCCCATCAGACCTTGTGATGTGATCATTCTCTTTGATCAAAGATATCCTAGTCTGGATTACAGCCGATATCATGTCAATAGGCCCCCTGCCAATTTCCAGATGTCCATGATAGCCAAAACTCATGTTCCAGCCGGCACACAATCAACCGAATTATCAGACCAAGCTCAATCTGGGTACTACCCCACTCCTACGTAATCTCACATAAAAGTTCATTTCTGAACAACTACGTAAATACGGGTTAGGCAGATAGGTAAGCTACAATGTACTGAATAATACAGTCTATCGAACGCATACAGTGTATTGAATGATATGGGTTCAGTGGACATCTGTCAAATGCTCTCATAGTATGTATTAAGGCTCCAACCGTCTAGTAACCGTATACCCACCAGAGGTCATATATATGGTTATGGTTGGATAAACAGTTTATGTTGGGATAGGCAATCCAAGCCTGTGGTCTGAGGCTGGATGTCGCATATTATTAATAGAGCAGCTGTATTGATGTGTGTTCTATTTATAGCACAGTTACATACAGCCATAGTATAGGAGAAAGAATAATAAGTTCCTTGTCTTGTTTCCCCCACTTGTCTCTAAGAGAATTAACTCTTCTCTGTTTGTTTCCCAGCCTGATTTCCAATAGTTTGACTATCCATATATGTATAATAAACAGTATATATACATGATATATATAGTTATGTTTTCCTATTTTCTCCATGCTTCCACCATAGTTCTTTTGGTGGCTCCATGTCAAATAACCCACTCTGTATCCAAGTCTTAGTGAGGAGAGCCATGGTAATTGTTATGAATTTGTCATCGTAACCCAGGACGACCAGACATATGCCGGCAAGACCGGGTACTTTATTTTTCTGATTCAACTCGACTCACCTCCGATGGGAGACGCTTTGATGCATGGCGACTCCATGCACCCGAACCCACTCCCACACATGCTGTGGTATGACAGCCCCTTAACATGAGGTCCATGACATCGGACGCCTCATGCTAGGCATGAGGCTTACCCTTTATTGTTCCCTGACATGCTGCGCCGCAGCACTCCATGACATCAGACGCCTCATGTGAGGCATGAGGCCTGTCATCTCTATTGTTCTTTCTATTTCTACTTGATAACAATCCTGCATTCCGAGTGGACAATAGGCATCTTTGAACTGTATATAAGCTGTAGTAATACTGCCTGTATTCCTCAGCTTGACCTAATTCAATCAATGGTCTTAGACTCAATCTGAATACTTGACAGCCTAGGAATTCCCTAGCTGTGATAAACTCAAACTCGACAGTTGGAAAGCCTCCAACTGTGATACACAAACCAATGGTCTACTCAGAAAGCCTCTGAGTATGGATAGCCATGACTACTTGAGGAAGCACCCAAGTGAAGGCAGGAAGCCCGATACACTAGGAAAGTCTCCTAGTGCAATACCGATACAGTTGGAAAGCCTCCAACTGCTATGCACGACTCAAGGACTGAGTCGAGACCTATAGTCTTAATAAAAGGTCAAGCTGATCTACGAAGTCCACCTACCTAGGTGCAGACACAACATCTTTCAGACAAAGCCCAGACAGACCTCTGACAGGAGCATCATCATCAGGAAGAACCCCATGGTATAGATACCAGGGTCAACTAGTATGATACTCAGAACCAGCACAGAAGTGGTTCTCAAGGAGAACCAGTGACGAAGAACCCCGATACCTCGATGAAGAGGATTTTAGATCCTTCAATAAAGAAGAAACCCCAGAACAAGATCCATTCTCCCTATCTGATGACAACACCAACATGTCTACTGAACCCACCACATTGACCAAGGAGATTAGAATCCGAACCTCCTCTGATTTCACAGGGGACTGAATGAGAACTGCAAAGTTCTTACAAGAAGTAAAACTCTATTTGAGAGTGAACCATGGAATCTATGACACCGACAAGAAGAAGATCATCTTCACATTATCCTTCATGAACGGAGGAACCGCCACACCCTGGGCACAGACATAGGCAGAGAAGGAAGACATGGGAACATGGTCAGCCTTTGAAACAGTGCTGAGAGTAGCATTCACACCAATCGATGAAGCTGGCAGAGCCAGAACCGAGATGAAGACATTGAAGCAGGGACAGGACCTGGAGGACTACATAGCGCAGTTCCGAATCCTGTGAGAGAAGGCGGGAATCAACAATGACACTGCCCTGATCAAACTCTTTATGGATGGGTTGAACCCCAAGCTCCTTGAAAGAGTGTTCAATATGGAAACGGTCCCGATGACCTTGGAAGGAATGATCAATGCCACCTCCAAGTACGATGGACAGTGGAGAAGAGCGAAAGCCATAACAGGAAGGCTGCAGGAGGCTTTGACAAGGAAACTACCAAGCTCTAAAGAAAAAGAGACCCCACTTGAGATCAACCGACTCTCCTATCAGGAGAGGATCGAACACATGAAGAAAGGATTGTGCTTTGTGTGCCACCAGCCCGGACACAGAGCAACCGAACACAAGAAAGGGGAAACGAGGACTGAGGACTGGCCTTTCCCAAAGAACAAAGGCAGAGAAGCCTACTCGAAGATCTGAATGATCTTGAACAAACTCGATGGAGAAGAGAAGGCGACAGCTATCACCGCCATCGGAGATGAAGGGGTGGCCTGCCTCGATGCCAGGTACCACTGAATGCTCTGTCTTCTCTGTACTACTAGCCACTTTGAAGAATCAATCTATGCATTTAGATATCAAAGTGCTAGGAGCAGGCAGAGGGAAATCCATCAAAACCGAAGCCCTGCTCAACTCAGGAGCAGGAGGGATATTCATGAGCCATGAATTCGCAAAAAGCGGTGGATTCGAACTACACCCCCTGGAAAGGACAATCAGGGTCAAGAACGTAGATGGAACCCCAAACAAGAAAGGGGAGATCTCCCACTACACCAAAGGATTCCTGACAATCAATGGAAGATCATTCCCGGCGACCTTCCTCATTGCAGGATTGGGGAAAGAATCAATTATCCTGGGTCTGCCATGGCTCAGAAGAGTTAACCCAGTGATCGACTGGAGAATTGGAACCTTCCAATTCTGAATGACTGACCGAACCCACCCAGAACTCTCATTTGGGAAAGGGAAGACCCTCATCGGAAGGGTACAAATGGAGAAATCTGACAACAAACCTCTGGCTTGGCGCCGGAGAACAGTCAAAAGAGAAGGGAAGCCCTTCAAAGAAATGACAAGAGAGGAAAAACAGGCATGGGCCCAAAGGATGGTCACCCAAGCAAAAGAAAAGATGGGCCTCAAGACGAAGGCAAAAGAAGAAGAATGACTGGCAACAGCCCGAATAGTCGCAAGATTGAGGGGAAAGCTAGCCCTGAAAGACAAGGAAGCAGAGCTGGCAAAAGAAGAATGCCGAGAGCTATGCCGAAAAGTTGTTGCCAAGGCGAAACTGATGGGAGGAGTCCTCCACGAAGAACGAAAGAAAAGCAAGATGCCCATCGAGACAAGAAAAGTGACAATCGAAGAAATTGACGATGAAGATATTGCAATCACAACTCTTCAAGATGTGGAGCCCATTGGGCCACAAGACAAAGAAGAAACTGGGAAGGAAAACCCAGCACTGGCAAACCACGAACAGGCAATGGAACAGGCAATGGAACAGGCAATGGAACAGGCAATGGAACAGGCAATGGAACAGGCAATGGAACAGGCAACGGAACAACTGAAAGAACCGAGGATTGAGGATGACAGACTACTGCTCGCCTACATCCAAGGAGAACCCATCATCGGAATATTTGAACCAGCTAAGACACCGCTGACAGAGGAATACGACAAACCAAGATATGGATGGTCTCAGAAGACAAGGACAATCTCTCAGATCATAAAGGCAAAAGGATCACCGCGATATGCTTACAGACAAAATATCTGGATCAGGGCAAAGACATCGGTCTCACAACACCTAACACACAAGAAGGAAGGAGACCCCAAACAAAAGACCCTAGATGAACTACTCCCCAAACAGTACAGGGAGTACCGGCGGATATTTGAAAAGGAAGCATCGGAGAGATTCCCAGAATCAAGACCCTGGGATCATGCGATCGAACTAAAGACGGACTTTATAGCAAAGGATTGCAGGGTTTACCCGTTGTCACCAGCAGACAAAAAGAAACTCGATGAGTTTCTTGATGACAGCCTGAAGAAAGGATACATTCGACCATCGAAATCACCCATGGCATTGCCATTCTTCTTCGTTGCAAAGAAGGATTCGGATGTGCTACGGCCCTGTCAGGATTACAGGTACTTGAATAACGGAACGATCAAGAACACCTACCCACTGCCGCTAGTAGGAGACCTGTTGGACAAACTAAGAGGAATGAGGTGGTTTATGAAACTGGACATCTGGTGGGGATATCACAATGTTAGGATCAAAGATGGAGACCAATGGAAGGCAGCCTTCAAGACAAATTGAGGGCTGTTTGAACCAACAGTGATGTTCTTTGGATTATGCAACTCACCGGCGACTTTCCAGGCAATGATGAATGAGATATTCCATGACATGATCGGAGAAGGATGGCTCATGATTTACATGGATGACATCCTGATCTTCTCCAAGGATCAGAATGAACACCAGGAGAGGACAAGAAGGGTACTGCAAAGACTGGCAGAAAATGACTTATACCTGAAACCAGAGAAATGCAAATTTGATGTCCACAAAGTGGAATTCTTGGGTCTGATCATCCAACCCAATGAAATTGCCATGGACAACACGAAACTGGCAGGTATACAAGATTGGCCAACCCCAACAAATGTAAAGGCAGTCAGAACTTTCCTGGGATTTGGAAACTTCTACAGGAAGTTTATCAGACATTTTGTGGAGACAAGCAGACCGTTTAATGAACTGACGAAGAAGAACAAAATGTTCGACTGGACAACAGAATGCAAACAGGCCTTTCAAACACTGAAAAGGAAGTTTGCAGAAGCACCGGTACTGCTGATGCCAGATCCGACAAAACCATTCACAATCGAATCAGACGCCTCAAAACATGCAACAGGAGGAGTGCTGAGACAAAGGGATACGAATGGGGACTGGCACCCATTTGGATACATATCGCATGCGCTAACACCAATGGAATGGAACTACAAGATCTACGACAGAGAGCTACTGGCAATAATAAGATCGCTAGAGACCTGGAGACATTACCTAATGGGTTCAGAACACCCGGTGGTAATCCTGTCGGACCACAAGAACTTGACGTACTTCCGAACGGCACAGAAACTGAACAGACGACAAGCAAGATGGAGCCTATTCCTATTGGAATTCGACTTGCAAATCATCCACGTGCCCGGATCACAGATGGTACAGAGTGACATGTTATCACGGAGGGCAGATCACGTACCAGAAGAAGACAATGATAATGAAGACATCACAATGCTGCCAGAAACAGTATTTGTGAAATTCATTGACACTGAAATGCATGATTTACTCGCAGGGAGTATCATGAAAGACGACCTGGTGAAGAGGACAATCGAGGCACTAAAGACCAAAGGAATGCCACCGATAAAATCAGCATTGGAAGACTGGAAAATAGAGGATGGCCTTCTATTTTTCCGAGACAGGTGCTATGTCCCAGACAATGGAGAACTACAGAAGAAGCTGGTGCAAAAATACCACAAAGGAGTAACCAGCGGACACCCGGGACAATGGCAAACAACCGAAATGATCAGGAGAGACTACTGGTGGCTGGGGATGAGGTCTACTCAGAAAGCCTCTGAGTACGGATAGCCATGACTACTTCAGGAAGCACCCAAGTGAAGGCAGGAAGCCCGATACACTAGGAAAGTCTCCTAGTGCGATACCGATACAGTTGGAAAGCCTCCAACTGCTACGCACAACTCAAGGACTGAGTCGAGACCTATAGGCTTAACAGTAATAGTCCTCTCCTTCAATGGGCTTCATAGGTTACCACAGACGTGACGTGATTTGGAGAAAACCCATTCAATGGCAACACTAGTTGCAGGGATTGCAAGGTAGTCCCTCACCATTTGTGCAATAACTGGAAACTTAACTGCATGCACCTGACCAGGTTGTTCAATTACAAAACAAAACCAATGAAGAACAACAAATCTTGCACCACAAAAGCAGATTCAACAATATATCTTCTGCTGATCATTCACAACCTGGATCTCCTGGTGCTGCCTCAAAGTTGAAATACTGGGTTAATTCATCATCGAGAGCTTCATGTGGGGTCCACTTTGAGATTGTTGCAGTCATGGCAACAGCTGGCTGCTGGAATGAGCAAGTGCTCATGAGGAAGGAGGGAGTTTTTGTGACTGGCTTTGAAACCAGTTTAGGAATAGCAGGGACTAGTGGTGGTTCTGGCTGTGTTTCAAGGTAGGACTCAGCAACAAATTTGAATATAACCTCAGCCTTTCTGATAGCCTGCTGAGCACCATGGTCATCATCAGATTCACTGGTGGTGGCAAACCAATGGCTATGGAGACATGGGTGGAGGACTGTATGATGACGGGTTAGCAAAATTGGATAGGGCAAGAAAAGGAAATCATGTACTTGTCCCAATAATGTATGAATGGTGTGTTTTCACTGGACCTGAATACTTTTTAAGCTTTTCCAGACCGCATTTGGTGGCATTTCATATGTTGAATGAGGATTCCATGGAGCTTGCAACTGCTTCCAGATGTTTTTCCACCTTTTGTATAGTGGTAGGACAAACGAGATGGTTGGAACTTTGCTATTTGACATCTGTAATGTCACCTCTGTAAATGGCTGGAATTGCAGTCAATGATGAATGCTGAACTGCAAAAACATTGCATCTCATATCTCCAATCTTCCCCAATATCTCCCACTCATCCTCACTCAACAGAAATGCAGGAAGTCCTGGCATTTTGAAAACCCAATTGTTGATTGCCTGCAAATACAAAATATTGAACATCTACAACTTGAAGAAACAAAATGACCCAACCTCTCAGAGGATCTGGGCTCGGCATATCATTGCATGAGTGTAGTTCCAGCGTGTGCGAATGTCCCTGACAACAGCTAACCCTTCCTGCCTATCCTTACACTCTGAATTCCATCTCGAGTATTTCTCAATTGCGCATTTCTGAAACTTTCACCAATGTTGGGGAGTTGAAACAATCTTGATTGTGATTTGATGTAGCTGGCCAAGAGATGAAGTGAAGTATATCTTGGGAACAGGCAGTAGGCTTACCTTTGCCAATGGACTTGCCATTCAGCAAGAATAGTTTGCATGACAAGGTTGATGATGCGACATGCACAGCGAATATGCAAATTCAGTGATTCCAGGACTCCATATTTAGCAAGACAAATGCAAGTGATGGTGTGGATGATCACATCATTGACAGAGGCATTGTCAGTGGAAATGCTAATGCAGTGCAGATATCAGTCAGGACCAGGAACAGCATGTCATGTGAGCCATTGAAACACATATCTTGTTGAAGCAACCCATTTTGCATGCACTGTCAACAAACACCTTCCCACCATACAAACCCTCGTGTTCTTTGTCTTCTAATGGTTCGAAATCGATTACTCATTCAATGATTTCCCAGTCTTCATTGATGAAGCAACCAACAGTGCATGCAAATGTATACACCATTTGGGGTGTCATCCAGGTATCCATCACATAGGCGATTTTCAATTTGACTGCCTGAGATTGTATGGTAAGCAAGATCATCATGTTCAAGCAAAGATTATTCACTGCAAATTCATGAACAACCTTGCCATGCAGCTCATTGAAGATGTGTTGATTGTGAACAGTAGTATCCGACAGTAACTCATAGTTGACCTTGAGGTATTTGAAAAGCATCTGGAGGGTCGGTGCTTTGCCAGTTGTCCAAGGTAGGCTTTCATCCAGTATCCATGCCGAGAAAATTTGTAGAAACCCCTTATATGTCATTATGATTGCTAGATTCAATTTGCCTTCCTTCAGGTATGCTTCCATTATCTCAGTGCTTTGCATGAGATTCATTTGCTCCTTGCTCATTGGTTGATTTTTTCCTTGTCAGCCTCCTTCATTCCTTTACAATCAATCACTTATGTGCCCAGCAAGATTTTGCATCTTTGGCAGCTTGAGTTCCATATCAAAACTGATATCTTTTCCACTAACTGTCCTTTGGACGCTCTGGGTGCTGTAGCCAGTAAGCTTAAGCTTAACCTTTGACAACAGGATGATGTAACACACATGCACAGAAGTGACACTTAAACTCCCATCAGTTATTACCCATCCTGTCCTCTACTGGAGTGGGCTGCATACTGGCATTGGATGGGCCATGACATGCAGCTTTGGACTGCTCCCTCACCTCAACATTCCTCAGTGCAGTTCTCCCATCTGACTCATCCCTGGAATCTATATCTCCAGGATTACTGATCTGGGTGCCAATGGTGTGCAATGACATGTTTTTCCTGTCAAGCTTCTTTTGGGGTGGCTGGGCTTGAGATTGATCATCCAGATCATGCTTTCATTTCTGTTCCTTTTTTTCTTGCTATCAGACTCTTTAACACGTTGTCAGATATGATATTCAAGAGCCACTCACGAGCTTGCGACCATATTCAGTCTCACATAACATTTCCTCCCCATCACTTCCATATATTGCTTCTGGCACCTCACCATCCAATTCATCAATTTATTTGGGTGGCTTGTATGTTTTATCATCTGCATCACTGCCATCCACATTGCTGCCATCCACATCATGTTCCTTAGCCTTCTTCAAGATCGGGATGTCATCAGATGGTGAATGGACAAAGTGACTGCATGCTTCCAGTTCATCAGCAGATAGTAAAAATCCATTCTCGACTGCATCCCCATCTGGCTTCAACAAATCCTTTGGAATGGTGACACTCAGACTAGGGCATGAATTGCCATTGTGATTCTGTGGTCCAAAGGGGTTAGATTCATATCTGTTTCATCATTTACATGTGATGGTGACCTTTTTGTGCTTTAGACTCAGCAATCTTAAAATAAACATCAATGCCCTGTGCTCAGTCACTTGCATGTCACTTCTGCTTGATGTTGTCAGGAATAATATTACTGGGGTCAGGGTTGTTCCAGGTGTGATGGTGTGCCATGGGGGATTCAATTTTCATGGAGAAGATTGGTAGAGGTCTATATGGAAATGGTTACAGTTATATACATGAAACTGTTGGAGCCTTAGTATGTATAACATGTACTAGTATCAAATGAATACACTTTTACAATTCTTGCTTGTTATACACTATGAAGAATGTTAATATACAGATCAGAGATACTGTTGGACATGGTACTCAGCAACAGCATTGGCATCAGGCTAATGGTCTTGGTATAGATGTGCATAGGAAACTGTATGGCCTAGCTATAGGCAATGATACTGATTTTCTATGTAGTGCAGACCTACCAAACAGGATCAGCTTTAGACAATACCAGGGGTTTGAAAAACCTTCAGGGTAATGGTGAAGGGTATGTGACAGTAGGGGTAATGGTACAGGAGTTGTCACCCTTGACTTACCCCTACCCTTGGAAAGGGTATGCAGGGGTATGGCAAGGTATGATTGCCCTTTCAAAGTAAAAAGCTGCCATATTGTGAGATTTCAGCAATGGAGTTAATGATTTTGAGAACTGAAACTCAACATAACTAGATATGTCTTCAGAATAGTCTGGTCCAGTCCAGTTTTTTTACCCTAAAAGTGGTAGACTGAGACTGTAACTGGTTCAGGACCACCCCAGGCATTGGGGGACCAGACCAGCTAGAACTGGTCTACTTTGGTTAATAGACCAAAAAAGGACTGATTAAGACCAGTTTTTTGCCATGAAATTTGTTATACCGTTGGTATCTTGGCAACTATTACCTGGACCATCAGACTGAGGTATAGGCAGATGGACATTGTAATTTCCCAGTGTTTGGTCCAAGTGTTAAGAGATTTCATCAAGATCTAATCTAGTCATGGGCAACACAAATGTACATTATCTGAAGTCATGCAGTGTAGTTCAGAATTTGTTGCTACTTGTCAGGGATGCTAATTGAATCAAATCTACATGGTGCAAATGTTTATGTGTGTTATTTTAATGCCTTGGATGATGTCCAATTTTTGTGGCACAGGTTATATATAAGCAGTACTATCAAAGTTACTCTAATCATTACAAAATAGTGGTATGAAAGTGGATTGGGTCATATCTTTCTCAGTTCTGAACCATTTTGGATGAACCAGGGAGTGGAATTGAAGGAGATATGTATGGGGGTCAGTCCTTTAACTTGCCATTAGTCCAGTCTCATTCAGTCATGGTCATGGTCAAGGGTATTATGTCCCTCTTGTACCCTTCATACCCCTTACCCTCACACCCAGAAACCCCTACCCTTGTGAAGGGGTAAGGATTTTGGAGGGTAAGGGTAAGGGTAGAGAATTTTTACCCCAGGTTTACCCCTGGTATTCTCTAATCAGCTTGCCAACCTGATTGGTGTTGGTCAATGCTGCTGATGCTACCTAAGGAAATTTCCTGATGCTGAAGGTTATATAGTGACATGTATGATAAATGCCTCAATTAGCAATCATTCATTTGTTGTATGCAGACCTATGAAATGGGTCAGCACTGGCACTGGCAGAAATTAAAAATTTACCAACATCAGCAGCAGCAGACATGTAATACAGACCTTCATGAAATCAGAGATCAGCATCAGAATTGAGCATGGCACCAGCACCAGGATTAGGGATTGGGCAGAAAACATTCAGTGTTCCAGAAGCACCAACAATTACTACTACATGTTCATGTATAGAATGTGTAAATGAAATAAATGAGCATGTTGGGATAGGCAATCCAAGCCTGTGGTCTGAGGCCAAATGCTGGATATTATTAATAGAGCAGCTGTTTTGATGCATGTTTTATTTATAGAACAGTTACATACAGCTGTAGTATAGCAGAAGTTTCTTGTCTTGTTTCTCTAAGAGAATTATCTCTTCTCTATTCATTTCCCAGCCTGATTTCCAAAAGGTTATGGGCCCTGATGGATTTTTCTAGGCAACAATTACTACTATGACAAATACTCCTGATGTTGAGGAGCAAGGGGAACAACAACAAGAGGAAGAATATTATATGCCTCCTAAACATGCAAAAAGGGTCTATCACAGCAATGCATTGGCAATGCACCCACTGAAGAACTCAATGAAGATGAAGATTTGCCATCTATCAAACTAATTTGTACCAAAGAATATTCAAATGTAAACAAAATCACTGATCATGATCACTTGATGGATGAGAACTGGCATGAATGGAAAGAGAGAATGAAGAGGGTATTTTTCAATTGCAATATTACTGGGTATGTTAGAGGGGATGTTGAATGCCCTAATGAGAGTATCAACCCCAAAGGTGCATGCAACTGGTACAAGAATGATTCTTGGGCACAACAAATTATTATTCATAACATCACCTCCTTGCAAATAAACCATGTTGGGTCCAAGACCTCTGCAAAAGAAATGTACTCTGCACTCTCAGTAACTCACAAAAATAAGGCACATCAAACTGTTAATCATATTCAATCCTATTATATGAGTTACTCGATGCTGATGACCTCCTAAAACATCTGGATGTTCTCAAATCATATTGTGACCACATCAACAGATTTCCTAACAAGGAATTTCATGTCTTGGACATGCACTTTAAAGTGATCATATCTGTGTCCTTACCTTCATCGTGGCATACCTATGTTGAACCTCATAACGGGAATGCCAACAATCCAAATGATTCTGACCCTAAACAGTGCTTAATTTCTGATGCATTTATTGGACTGTTATGGGAGGAATACAAAATATGGTTGACCAGATCTAATAATGGGAATAATAAAAATGGTACTATGGGGAGCGTAAATCTGGTGAAACCCCAGAATGCTAACAGTGCTAGTAAATCCTTAGAAGATTGAATTTCTGATCAAAAATCCTCCTTACAGCCTTATTGCAATCATTGTAAACATGCTGGACACTGGACAACCAAATGCCATAAATTTGAAGGGAACAGATGTCAGAACTGTGGAAAGATTGGACATCAAGCAGGGAATTGCTGGAGTAAGAAGACAAGGCAAAGAAAAAAAAGAAGGATGAAGAAGAAACAAATGTGGCAGAAGAATATATTACATTCCAAGCAAATGAAGAGCAGTACAACTTTGATACCTATGATGCTTGTAATGCTGATGTGAATGATGAGCAATTGATCTATCATGATTGGTTAGCAGACATGGCATCAACATCTCACATTATGCATCAAAGAGAAGCATTTACTGATTACACACCTATGAGGAATATTTCTGTAACAGGTGTAGGTGGTAAAGAACCATTAATTTCAGGGCACAGAACTGTTGAATTAAAATCAACATGCAACAGCACTGACTATATTCTGCGCTTGCAGAATGTTCTTCATGTGCCTGGAACACGAAGTAATTTAATTTCATTGGGGTGATGGGATGCAGCTGGCAGATGCTACAATGGTGGGAATGGGGAAATTACACTCATAACAAAAAATGGTATGCCAGTAGTGCAAGGAACAAAAATATACAAACATCTATATCACATGAAGATGGTTATTAGACCTCCCACACAATGCAATAAAATCCAATCTCCTCAAACATTTGTTGGAAATAATATGCTGCCTACATGGGAAACATGGCATTGATGCTTTGGACATGCTGGATATACCGGGCTTCAAAAATTATTTGATGGAAAAATGGTTGATGGATTTATTGTGGATGAGGACTCCCCTAAGCCCGATTGCATTGCATGCACAGAGGCAAAACAACACGTCAAACCATTCCCAAAATCATCAATCAGAAATACTGAACCTGGTGAATTAATGCATATTGACTTATGGGGAAAGTACATGATCCAATTGATCAATGGCAATCAATACTACTTGTTATTTGTGGATGATGCCAAGAGATTTGCAACTGTCAAATGCATCAAGCAGAAATCTGATGCAACACAAGCCATAATAAATTATTTGGCACATTTGAAGACTCAAGGGAGGAATCTGAGGAGTATGAATTCATAAATGAGAAGTTGGAATGTTGGTGCAAAGAACACGGTATGGAAATTTGCTACACTGCACTGTATTTACCTTCACAGAATGGTATTGCTGAATGGATGAACTGTACATTGGTTGAACTCTCTCGAGCAATGTTAATCGCCAATGACCTTCCCAAATTTCTCTGGGAATACATGGTCCTGTATGCCGCTTATCTCCATAATCGATCATTCACCAAACAATAACCGGAAGTGAAGTGGATCCACATGTCAAGCACTTTTCCGAGGGAGCAGAAGAAATGGGAGATGAACTCAGATCCCTGGTCGCAAGTGATGTGTGATGGAATGCCATGCTTGGAGAAGACATGGAGGACAAACAGGTTGGCTAGTTCTTGTGCTGTGATTTCATTGACAGTTGGGATGAAGATGCCTTGCTTGGTGAGGCAGTCGACAATGACCAGGATAGTAGTGTGACCATCAGAGTCGGGTAGTTGTTCAATGAAGTCCATGGAGATGGAGTTCCAAGGTTGTTCCAGAACCAGAAGTTGCTTTAGAAACCCATAGGGCTTGTGTCGAGGTGATTTGGATTGTTTGCAAGTAGTACAGGACTTGCAGAACTCCTGCACAAAAGTGCGGAGGTTTGGCCAGACATATTCCTGGCAGACAAGCTGCTGGGTTTTGTTTTGTCTGAAGTGGCCAGAGAGGATGTGATCATGTTTGTACTGAAGGACCTTGAGGCAAAGATCCACAACGTCTGGAACATAAATCCAGTTGAAGTGGTGGAGGAGACCTGCCTCATCTATGGTTGAGTTGGGGTCAACAGGTGTTGGAAGATGTGTGGATGATAAGGGGTCAAGGGGTAAGGAGGTGTGGATGTTGTGGTGAAGTTTCTCAACATCCATGATTACTGCTTGTCGAAGGATGGGTGTGGCGAAATAGGTGGCGCGAAGGGAAGAGGTGAGCTGTTCCTGTGTGAATACAGGTCAGAAGTTGGTTGGGTTTATGGAGGCGAAGTCACTATTTCCCCCTTTGCAGTAGACATCCCAATGTCTAGTGAGCGCATCTGGCTTGGCCCCTAATTTTCCGGGGTGGAAGTGGATGACGAGATTGAACTGGGAAAGGTACTCAGACCAATGGGCCTGGCAGCGGGTGAGCAACTTGGTAGTGCTGAAGTACTCAAGATTTTTGTGGTTGGTGACCACATCAACTGGGTTTGCGGAACCCTAGAAATACTGCCGCCAGTGTTTGAAGGCTTCAAAAATGGCCAAGAGTTCCTTATCATGGGTGTCATAATTTAGTTCAGCAGGATTGAAAGAGTGGGAATGAAAAGTGACCAGATGGATTTCTCCATCCACAGTGTAAACCAAAAGGATAGCTGCTAAGGCATAGTTGGAAGCATCGGTTTTGAGTACCATCTGTGAGTCAGGTACCCATTGTGTTAAGATGGGGGCATGGGTGAACTCTTGTTTGAGCTTTTCAAAAGTGTCACGGCACTTCTTGTTGAAGTCCCAGGGTGTGGATTTTCACATCAAGTGGGTGAGTGGGATGACAATGTCTGAATAGCCATTAATGAAGTGGCGGTAAAAGTTGCAAAAACCTAAGAAGGATTGTATATCCTTAACTTTCCTAGGCTTGGGCCAGTCAAGCATGGTTTTGACTTTATTTTTGGACATCCATAGTCCATCTGGTGAAAGGATGAAACCTAAATATTCGACGGTGTCTTTGTGGAACTCACATTTCTGTGGAGAGGTGTAAAGTCCATTTTTCCAGAGATGGCAGAGGACTTCTTTGATGTGACCCCCATGCTGGGACTTGTTGTCAGAATAGATTAGGATGTTGTCAAGGTATATGATGACACAAACATCCAGCATGTCACTGAAGATGTTGTTCATGAACCACTGGAAAGTTGTGGGTACATTAGTGAGTCCAAAGGGAACCACCAACCACTCGAAGGATCCATAGCAGGTGTGAAAAGTAGTTTTCCACTCATCACCATCAGCGATGTGGACTAGGTGATAAGTGTGCCACAAGTCTATCTTGGTGAATAAGCGGGCTTTGCGGGGAGAGTCAAGGAGGTCAGAAATGAGAGGAAGTGGGTAGCAGTCTTTCTTTGTAAGACGGTTAAGTCCTTGGTAGTCGACACAAAGTCGGAGACTACCATCCTTCTTCTTGACAAAGAGGATCGGAGCGCCATGCAGAGACTTGGATGGGCAGATGAAACCTGAGCGGACGTTTTCGTCAATAAAGACTCATAAGGCTTCTAATTCAGAGGGGGAGAGAGAATACATGCAGCCCGGAGGTGGAGGAGTATTGTCTTCTGTCTCTATCTTGAGGTTGTAAGACCAATGTGGAGGAAGGGTATCCACTTTAGTCTTATTAAAGACATCAGCGAATTCATGATACTCAGGCGGAATATCAGAGAGGTCAGATGAGTTAACGGATTGGGTGGAGCGGGCAGATAGTGAAGGTCATCTGAAAAGCTACTGCCCCAGGAAGTTTGCTAGCATGCACATAAGCAGCAGCATTGATGAAGGAGATGTTGGGGGGTGTAAATTTAGGAGGAATGGGGGTTTCGGAAAGTGCAGAGGAGTCAAGGATTTCTACTGGAAGGTTCTGGGGCAAAGGTGGTGTCAGGGGTGCTGGACCTCTATGATCTGCAGAGTGGAAAGTGAGTTGGCTTGAAGACCAGTCAATCAATGGATTGTATTGCTTCAGCCAGTTATGACTGAGTATGGCGGAACAGGAAGAGTCAAGCGAGGTTACATAGAATGACAAATTGAACACTTCACCAGCAGGAAAGGTGATCGGAAGTTTAATGACCTGAGTTGTGGTGGAGTTGCAAGATCCATCAAAGGGTTGTAATCTGATTGGGTTAATGGCTTCCATGCTGAGTTGGTTTTTCAACATGAAAGAGGAGTCAAGGAAGCAGTGGGAGGAGCCAGAGTCAATAAGGGTTTGGAAAGGGGTGGAAGAGTCGGGAAAGGTTAAAAGAATGGTTAGGAAGTCAGGGTCAGAAAGAGCAGATGCATTGAGATGAACATAGGCAGCCAAGTGGGTAAGGTCAATGCAACCCCCAGCCCCAATGGCTGTTTCCTGAGGCTTGCGGACTATTTTTCCGAGTCCGTGGATTCAGGAATCACAGCGGATGCACAGGCTTTTGTGGCTTTAGATTTTGGGCAGTTTCCTGCTACATGCCCTTCTTCGCCACAGTAGAGACAAAGTCTTTCCTTCATGCGATGTTCTCATTCTTCTGCAGTAAGTTTGCCGTTCTTCCCCAATTTATCAGAGATGGATGACTTGGAAGTGTTCTTTGTCATGGAAGACTGCTGGTTGGAGGAGTTACCCTGAGTGGAGTTTGAAGAGGATTGATTGGTAGACTGGGAAGAACTTTTGGGGGTGTCCTTCTTGACAGGGGTAGAAGAGTTTCTGGGATTCTTAGTTTCGAATCGGGTTTCATCCTCCTGCATCCAATAGATATCGTTGCAGTCCTGTGCTTTCAAGCGCAGTTCTGCAAGGGTGTCGGGTTTACCACCCCAAAGGACTTCTATGCAAAGTCAGAGTGGAAGACCGTGGAAATAGTGGTCATGGAGGGCTGCCTCATTCCAGTTGACCCTAGAAGCTAACTCCCAGAAGTCAATGTTATACTTTGTGATGTGACCACCTTTTTTCATCACTAAGTTAGAAAAGGCTTTTTCCACATCCCTGACTGGGTTGTGCAGGCCAAAGTTGCTCTCTAGTTCGGCAAGGAAAGCTTCATAATCCCACATCCAGTGTGCGGAATCAGTCGGGTCATTAAGACTGGGTTCAAACCAACTGAGAGCTGATCCCTTGAGATAAGAAAGGATAAATATGATCTTTTTCTCATCAGAAGAAAATACGTGCAGATGGTCGCAGAAATGAAGATTACATGAGACTAGGAAGTCTCTAAGTTTCTTTGGGTTGGAGCCATCGAAGGTGTTGGGGTTGCAAACTTTGATTTTCTCAGTCTTGGGTGTGTTATTCTGATGAAGGGTGCGGATACTCTCCGAGCGGTTGTAAAGGACATCTATGAACCTATCCCCTGGGTCAGGGTTTTCCCCTGCGGGAGGTTGATCCTCAGGATCATTGGGATTGGGGTCACCCCCAGGGCCGTCAGGACCACTAGGGTTGTCACGTCCGCTGGGCTGTCCATCCTCTAGACCAGGATCTTCCAACCCAAAGGGTTCAGGCTGGTTGATGCCCCCTACATACTCAAGGGGAGTTCTTGATCAAAAACCTTCCAGGGTGCTGGAAGGATGCGGGGCACAGGTGGACATGAGATTGGCACTGATTGAGGGGGCTCCTGAGCCGATTTGTCAGAAGATGTTTGAGGGTCTGGAAGACACTCCAAAAGTAGTGGTGGGTCGAGGGTTTGAAAGGGTGGATCACTGGATTGCAGAGATCCCTGGAATAGTACCAGCACATTGGGAATTTCTTGTTGTGCACTGGCAGGTCTCGGTAGGGGTCATAAAGAGGAAATGGATGAGTGAAGTGGGAGTTCATATATACTGTTAAGAACTGATCCTAAAGAGTTCATCAGAATCTGATCGGACACTGCGGGTATTGTTTATGGAGGGTTGTTGGGTTGTTGCAGATTCTGCAGGAGGGGAAACAGAAAGGACTTGGCTTCAGCTTGTAAGAAGCTGTGCCCTTCACCTCGTCTAGTGTCCTAATTTCAAGTTGGAGGTTTGGAGGTAGGAGCAGGAAAGTGCAGGTAAATGTGGGAAGGAGTACAGAGGGACTTAGGTTAAGTTCAGATGAGGTTAGAACTTCAGAGGGAGACTGGAGGTTGAGTCAAATGGAGTTCAGACTCTTAGAGAACTGAGGTTGGAGTGGAAGGAGGTTTGGATTGGCAGATTAAAGTCAAGTCTATGTTGATATATGAACTCAGGAATACAAGGCGAAACTAGCTAAACTTAAATACTAGAGTCCAGAATAAAAGCAGTGATAGGTCCATCTTGTTGTTCAAGCTTGGAAAATCACATCTATGATCATTGTCGAAGCTCTACAAACCCATACAAACCCCTTTGAAGCTCTACAATGCTCTATGAAGCTCTACAAAGTCACGAAAATGCTTCAAAATTCATCACAACACTTTGAAACTCTTCGCGACACCTCAAAATTCTTCGTATGCCTTTGGCCACCATAGTACAACTCCCCCAAGCTTCAGACAGCTCAGGATATACACTTGGATGGGTTCCGAACCAGTATTGAGCAATATCGCAGCGATATCAGCCTTTGAACAAGTCCGATATTTCCTCGACCAACTTCAAAAATCATCGAACATTGCAAATCGACATCGGACACTATATCGCTATCCAAATACTCATCGCACACATGCCAGACATATCCCCTACCATCATCGAATGCGATTGAGCATCGTCAATCATCGTTGATCATCGTTGAGCATTATCAATCGATATCGAGAGACTGCGAGTGACATCCGGTGCCACATTCGTCATCTAAATGGTGGAATACCATGCACCAGGAAGTATTCCAACTCATGTTCAAACCTGCTGATAGTAGGTCAGCCTCATTCCAAGTCCCTATCATGCACAGAACCCGCTGGATGCATTATTGTGAGACTTAGTGCAGTTTATACACAAAGGACAGTCCCCTTTTAGTTCTATACCCTTTATTACTCTTTCATCATATGATATATATCTTTCTTGTTCATATTCCAGTCTCCTTTTTGGCCTTGTGGCTTAACTCATATCTTTTACCTCATGTTCTACACATGTTCTCTAGCCTTTTTAGGTACTTTCTTTATTTTATATAAAAAGATGTACTAGATACAAAGAAATACAAGAATGTCGTCGTCTTCCTCCCAGATCACAGTGATTTGAGAGTTTGGTTTAGTCTTATTCAGTCCAAAGTTTGGTGTTTTACGCTAAACTTCCTCAAAATTCCTCAAAATTCCTTGCATTACTCTACTTTTGCTCTCGCTTCCCTTGATTAGCATTTTCTTCACTTCTACTACTTGTCTAGTCCCCCGATCTTGCATCCGAACATATCTGTGCATTCGAAATTCCTCAAAACCTCTTTGAAAAATATTGCAACATCTCGAAAATCATTGCAACACTTCGAAAAGCATCACGACATCTCGCAAATCATCGCAACTCCTCGAAAATCATTGCAAAGTCTCGAAACACATTCTTTTAGCCTCGAACTGCTTCGACCAGCAGTTGTTTTATGACTATTTGATGGTTGGTCTGACAGGTGACATCTAGAGGGCCTCACATCCTTCCTCTAACTCGTGTTATACCATCTGAAGCCATTTTGTGGGTTTTGTTTGGGTTTCTGGGTTGAGCATCATCATTTTGGAGCCCACTGCAAGGGCCTTTCTAGATCAGTTCATCGTCAGACCTCCCCACTTTTCCACCACCAATTTCTTTGGCCTTTGGCTGAAGGAAGCTCAACAATTTCGATTTCACATTGAACTCGTAGCACCTCCGACCCTCCTGAACAACCAGGGGGTCTCGATACAGTATCTCGACCATCAATAATATCATTTCACACCCTTTCTCCCTTTGCATTTACTATTTCACTACCATCTTTGACCTCAAAACATACAAAACCCAATATTGCACAAATTTCAACTTTGCAGCCCCCAAAATCTACTTCGAACATGTCAATGTCCTTTATGCCAGCTTTTGGCCATTCTACATCTCCGACATTCAATTCAAAACACCCTAGAGAGCTACAAAAATACTTTGAAGAGCTCAAATTTCTCTTTCCAACTTGCGGTATTACAGATCATGACTTAAAGAAGAAGCACGCTTGCAGATACATTGACATTGATTCTTGCAAACTCTGGGAATCACTTCCAGAGTACCAGCCTGGCACCTCGTTTAATGCATTTCACATCGCAGTACACAAGTTCTATCCTGGATCAGAAGACGAATGCAAATACAGCATTTCGGACATGGACACACTCGTTCGCGAACAGCTTCACATCAGTATCTTTGATTCGAACGATCTAGGAGTTTATTATAGGACATTCTACAATGTTATGAATTTTCTTCGCTCAAAACACAGACTTTCGGAAGCCAAACAAAGTCGAGCTGTTGTTTGAGGGTTTCAAATGGATTTACAAACTCGAATTGTGCATTGTCTTGAAGTTAAGTTCCCAGATCATTATCCTGATGACCCATATGCTCTGAACAACTTTCATGACGCTGTGAAATTTGTTATAGCATCCTCAAACTTGTATTCCATTCCCCAGCCATTGATCTCGACCTCGAATTCATTGCAGTCTAACACATCAATCAACTCCGAAGATATGTTGCACATTTTCGAACATTTCACATTGAACGTTGCATCGGTTGTTGCAGCTTCGCATCCAACCAGAATAGCGTCCGAAATTTCAGTCCCAACCTCGTTCGTCACTGATATTGCACCTTCGACCGCATTGAGCCAAACATTTGATGTTATGCATCACAGCATGCACATTTCAGATAACGTAGAAGCTCATATCGCATTGCTCAAATGCGAACTAGCTCTCGAAAAAGAGCTTGCCCTTGAATGAGAAATTTTCGCACTTCAAAATTGTCATGTCATGCCTCGCAGTCTTCATTGCATAGTTCCAGCTTCATCGCACATGTCCACACAAGTTTCATCATCTTCGCCTTCAGTCCAGTCCACTCTGATAGTTGCAGTTTCATCAACTTCAACAGTTTCAACATTGTCCAAAGAAAACGAGATTTTCGAATTACCATTTTTGACTTCGACTCACCCTCCAACACCATTTTCACCTCTGCAATCTAGCTCAATCTCATCTCTGATATTCTCGTTGTATTCATCCTCGTCATCACCCACTTCGACCTCGATTTCGCATTCACCACTCCCGATATTTTCGTCCTCGATCTTGTCATCAGTGCCATCATCCATTTCACCATCTATTTTGATATCATGTTTGCCCTCATATATTTTGTGACCAGTTTTGTGTTCATGCTCGCATTTGCCCTCAAAGTCCAATATAGCACTCGAAGTCCCTTATTCACCATATATCCATAGTCCTCAGCTCACAACCTTTGTTGTCATCCCCGAAATTGTTATTACTTCCATCATCAACCACAGTTTCATCAACCTCAGTTTCAATCCCTCGATCTTTCATTCAAACTATATTCAACTAGTTCCTCAACCCAATTATAGCGATCATGGTTAGCACTCTCAACATCAACCCAATTCATGCATTTCCTTCTCTTTTGCTCACATTTCGACTTTGTTCTATTTATTAAACTCATCTTCACCATGCTTGACATTCTTCGATCAGGCTCAACTGCTTTTATTTCAGCTTCGACACTCCATTTCCCATTGATTTAATTTGATCTCATTGAGTTCGATCGACTGACTGGGACAGTCAGTATTTTAGTCATGGGGAGGATGATAGGTCCACCTTGTTGTTCAAGCTCAGAAAATCACATCTACGATTATCATCGAAGCTCTACAAACCCATACAAACCCCTCCAAAACTCTACGACACTCTATGAAGCTCTACAAAGTCACGAAAATGCTTCAAAATTCATTGCAACACTTTGAAACTCTTTGCGACACCTCAAAATTCTTCAAATGCCTTTGGCTGCCATAGTACAACTCCCCCAATCTTCGGACAGCTCAGGATATACACTTTGAGCATCGTCAATGGGTTCCAAACCAGTATCGAGCAATATCACAGCAATATCGGCCTTCAAACAAGTCCGATATTTCCTCGACCAATTTCAAAAATTATTGAACATCACAAATCGATATCAAGAGACTGCGAGCAACATCGGGCGCCGCATTCATTATCTAAATGGTGGAATACCATGCACCAGGAAGTATGCCAACTTGTGCTCAAACCTGCTGATAGTAGGTCAGCCTCATTCCAAGTCCCTATCGTGAACAGAACCCGCTGGATGCATTATTGTGAGACTTAGTGCAGTTTATACACAAAGGACAGTCCCCTTTTAGTTCTATACCCTTTATTACTCTTTCATCATATGATATATATCTTTCTTGTTCGTATTCCAGTCTCCTTTTTGGCCTTGTGGCTTAACTCATATCTTTTGCCTCATGTTCTACACATGTTCTCTAGCCTTTTTAGGTGCTTTCTTTATTTTATATAAAAAGATGTACTAGATACAAAGAAATACAAGAATGTCGTCGTCTTCCTCCCAGATCACAGTGATTTGAGAGTTTGGTTTAGTCTTATTCAGTCCAAAGTTTGGTGTTTTACGCTAAACTTCCTCAAAATTCCTCAAAATTCCTTGCATTACTCTACTTTTGCTCTCGCTTCCCTTGATTAGCATTTTCTTCACTTCTACTACTTGTCTAGTCCCCCGATCTTGCATCTGAACATATCTGCGCATTCGAAATTCCTCAAAACCTCTGCAAAAAATATTGTGACATCTTGAAAATCATTGCAACACTTCAAAAAGCATCGCAACATCTCGCAAATCATCACAACCCCTCAAAAATCATCACAAAGTCTCGAAACACATTCTTTTAGCCTCAAACTGCTTCGACAAGCAGTTGTTTTATGACTATTTGATGGTTGGTCTGACAGGTGACATCTAGAGGGCCTCGCATCCTTCCTCTGACTCATGTTATACCATCCGAAGCCATTTTGTGGGTTTTGTTTGGGTTTCCAGGTTGAGCATCATCAGTGGGACAGAAACAGGAACTGCAGCAGTGTCTTGACTGCATAGATAAATTACCTAGTGGAGGGCACACAGGAATCCATAGTCAACTTTGCAAAACTAGACGGTGATAGGTCGTCTCCTCAGCTCAAGGACCGATTCACCACTTTAACCACATTCTAATCACATTGGCTAACTCCTATGAGGTCCCAGATGCAGTGCAACCAAGTCTATCGATTGCAATATCATATCGACTGCGTTGAAACATCACCAGCAACATCAATTGTATCAAGAGCCCACATTGCACAACCTTAGGACTGCCCCAAAAGCCCCTAAGATCCCTCTACACAACCATCAAACATCCCGATCAACTTCGAACAGCTGCAACCGTGATCAAGCATCGTCAAGCATCATTGATTGCTATCGAGAGACTACAAGCGACATTGGGCGCCACCTTCATTATCTAAATGGTGGAAGACCATGCACTAGGAAGTATTCCAACTCATGCTCAAACCTGCTGATCATAGGTCAGCCTCATTCCAAGTCCCTATCGTGCACAGAACCCATTGGATGCATTGTTGCAAGACTTAGTGCAGTTTATACACAAAGGACAGTCTCTTTTAGTTCTTTCCCTTTATTACTCTTTCATCATATGATATATATATCTTTCTTGTTCAGATTCCAGTCTCCTTTATGGCCTTGTGCCTTAACTGATATCTTTTGCCTCATGTTCTACACATGTTTCTCATTCCATTTTAGGAAGTTTCTTTAAAACATATAAAACTCTGTAGTATCTACTTGGAAATAACAAGAAATCATCTTCACACATCGTCTCATATACAGTTCTAAGCATCTGATCAACTTTCTAAAACAATCTAAGTCTCTATGGGTTTTCTCGATTGACGAGAAACCTCTGCGATTGTTGTGTCCTCAATCCTCTCGTCATTAGCTCTAGTAACCCTTCCAACACTTCATAGCCATTTGCTGCACCCTTCATACACTATCGACCTATCGAAAGGTCCTCGGAATTCACATATTGACCATTGACGATAGAACTCGTTTGCCATTGACCTCATTGATTGTCCTCGATATTGATCGATACCCCATCGGACCATGTCAAATACCTTTATTTCCGATAGCACTACCTTTATGACTAGTGTTAACTAGTAATCTTCCCATAGGTTTGACCACAAACATTTGGAATGTCTCACAACCTTCCTCTGACTCATCGCAAACATCATTGATTGCCTCATCGGCAGTTCTGGTGGTTTTCCCAGGTTGAGCATCATCAACAGCAGCCTTGGGAAGGCAGCTGTGGGTACTGTACAAGGCGGCCTGGTGCACAGCAGTGTGGGCAGTGCAAGGCGGCCAGGAACAAAATCGGGAGGAGTAGACAAATGTTGGGTTAGACGTGTGGGAAAGAGTCAGATGGAATGCGGGTTCCGATTGGGCGAGGAATGGTTCTTGACACACACAGTCCTAACAACGAAAAAAAAATTAGACATTCAGGATCACAGAATAAGATAACTTCACCAGCAGAACAATGACATCTGCGCAGGCTAGGTTCAAGCCTACTGTGCCCACCACCGATGAGAACAGCAGGACATGCCTATTCTCATCCTCAGACTGGATGAAAGCATCAACTACATGCACTCAATCATCGCTGCTCATGTTTCTGTTTATTACGAAGGGATCGATGTTGTGGACCATCATCACCTAACACATGGGTGAGCATGAAAACCTGGGGAGGGAGCAGCAAATGGTACCATCTTCAATGTCTGGACCATCATTGTGAACTTGTGATACATGAGAATTTTGCGCTTTCTTGGCAGGGGCTCACTACTTGGCAATTCAGGAAGAAGCGGTGTTACCAGTGCTCCATTCCCATCAGTGCTGAGGTGTGATGCATCATCGTGGGCCAGGAGGTGTGTCAGAATGTCGATAGTTAATTGAAGCTTTGTTCCAGGTCAGCTCTTCCAGTCCTCCAGTGTCTTGAACTCTGGCCATGGCAAAGGTTCCCCACTGGAAGTGCTTGATCCGCATGGGTATGCTAACCTTGTCCTGTATTTGATGTAAAAATCCTATGTGATGACCTCAACATATATGTTCCACCAGCTAGACCTCCGAATGGGTGCATACCTGTGTGGTCCAGTCCATGCTCGTTACAACTGCCTTGTCACTTAATGAGGGGTTACAGTGTGAGAAGTAATAGAGGGCAGTAGTAACCAACATACTCGTCTGTGTGTTTTGTGAGTTCACCGCGGAGTTGATGCATTTCGCTTTTGGGAAGAATGAAGGGAAGAATGTGTCGAACCAAGGGTGGAAGCTTATCATTGATTTTAGATCCATCCAGCTTTTGGGAATCAACTGTGTGATGAATCAACTGGCCCTCAAGTTGTTCTTGAATGGCCTTCACAAACTGACAAGAGGCTGCGGAGACACTCTGTCCATGATCTGGAAGATGAGAAACATCCATCCCATGCAGATCCTTTTCATGCTGCTCCTGGATGATCTGTTTATTGTCCGCACTGAGAGCAGTCTTTGCCTCACTGATCACATGCATCCCCTCCTGTTCAAATTCTCGACCTTCACTGCCAAGAGAGAAGTGAGCCCCAACCATGTGGCAAAGGTTGATGATATCCTTGAAGAATCAGATGTGAATGCATGATGTGCAAACATAGAATGCTAATTACCTTTGGGGATGTATAGATAGTAGTGGCAGTCAGACATGACAAAATCCTAGAGCAATACCGAAGGTGTACAGCACCAACAAATCCTCAAGTTATACCATGGAAGTCATGTGACATATAATGCGCTATCTGGTGGGAACCCAGAAGTACAGTATAGTCTACGATGGAGAGAAATCCGAGGGGCTATGGGCCTTCACAGATTCTGATTGGGCAGCTGACACTGTCAAGCGCCGATCTACAATGGGTTACTTTGCTACTCTAGCGAGTGGCATTGTGTGCTGGCAGTCCCGTTTACAAAAAACTGTAGCACTGTCATCCACAGAAGCCGAATATATGGCTCTCTCCAACACTTGTTGGCAGATAGTGTGGATAGAGTCCTTATTCCAGGAACTTGGATATACACTGAAGCGCGTACCAATCTGCGCTGATAATCATGGATCCATCTTTATCGGATCAAATCCAGTTCAGGAAAGAAGGACCAAACATATAGACATTCACTACCACTACACCCGCGAATGCATAGAAAATGACAAAGTCACAGTCGTTTTCATTCCTGGAAGTGATAACCCGGCTGACATGTTCACAAAGAACCTTGGCGCCATCCTATTCAGGAAATTTAGAGACTCTCTCAGAATTACTTTCGAGATTCAAACTTAGCTGCTTAGAGCGCTGTACAGTTTGAGGGGGGGTGTTGAAATTAATCCCCGTGATGCATGCTGTATACATGAGGCAATACATGCAGCATATGCATGTTACTGCGCTTACTGCGCATACATGCAGTAAACACATTCCTGAGTCATGTGACATCCTTATTATTATGTATATAAGGAGAACCTGTACCGTAGTAGGAATACAGTGTTCTTACCTCTGCTAACCCTAGCTGTAAGTCTAAGTAAACCCCAGGTAGGTTGTAAGGAACGTGTTGTCTCTTCCACTGTGCAGCGTATATAGTCTGCTCCAACAGCTATCAGGCCTTACCAGTAGAACTCACTTTCTAACTGATAAGCTCTACCCTCAGAGTAACGATATACTCCTTGCAAGACTTATATCATGCTCAACCCTTGTGATACAAATGACTGCTTAGGTAAGAGGCCACCTGATGGTCCATTCACACAGGTGTCAGATTACCTCATCCAACATATACTGTCTGAACCTCCAGCAGCACTTCCCCCAGGACCCCAATGAGTCACATTGGAATGTGCGCTAAACACGTCTCCAGCTGCCACACCAGCATTACCCTCATCAGAGCAACCCCTGAATGTTGATTCCTGCATCAGGAAGTCACTGAAATCTGCAAGGAATAAATTTGGCCTTTTCCGGCAGTATCATGCAACTTGCTTCCCAGACCACGATCCCAACGAGAATATAACATGCGAAGACCTGATGGATATGTCCCCGGACACTTTTGCTGGCTATCTGGCTGACTGTTACCAGCCATATCCAAATCAGATGTCATTTTTGCTAGGAGAATGATATTGGAATGGGGGATTGAAGAAAATGCTGTCGGGCTTTCAATCTCATCAAGATAGTCAGACATCCAAGCTTTCGACCTGAGGATGTTTCAGGGACAAACTGGCAGCTTATTGATGCACAGCTCAGTGGAGATCGGCCGTGCAACCCCTCAAACGATGAAGACTGGGAGGACAAAGTAGATAACGGCAACTGGGTTAAAACCCCAATCAAGATCACAATTCTTAGTTCATTTGGAACTACTAGCTACATAGCAGACCATTGTTGCTCTTCTCACTATGCAATGCTAGTGAGTGGGGCTTAACATCTTCAAAAAGTAAAGTGTAGCATCCACAACACGTCATGGTCATCACCAGCACCTAGCCCCGAGACATATAAAACCATCCCAGGCAGTTGCCCATGTCGATAGCATCATAAAGTGATTTGATGAGTTCGACATTCTGGGCATGCTCCATGTCTTTAGCTTTAAAATTGGTTCCTATGACGAAGCACATTGATTGCAAGTAGGGTGCCATGGGATTGCAAATGATTGTAATGCGACAGTGATTACAAGGTAGCCTCAAGCAGATGGCCTTCCAAGCACTGTGGCACCTGTAATGATCATCTTCCCCTGGGATGTTGTATCTTTCTGCCCAAATGCTAAGGTCATCTTCTGTGAATGGGAAGCCGAAGACTTGGGCGGGGACTTGACGTTTCTTGCACAATGGTGGCACAGGTGGCATCACCCACTCTTCTCACTTTGAGTCAGGATACCTGGAAAGTAAAGTGAGTGGTAGTTTACCATATATAATAAATTCACATTTGTAATAGAAGACGTATTTGCAATATGAGTGTTGGAGCTGGAGAGCAAATTAGAGTAGAGTGGCAAGTACTATCAACTTTAGTAATATTATGGGCACTACTAGAAACTATGATGTTGGCATAGGTTACTGTGGGAAAAATCAGAGTTTGCTGATGTTGGTTTACATATCACTAGCACTGGTCATGATGTCATCGCCTTGTCGGGCAGCAAATCAAGCTTAATCAAGTGTGCCTCGCTTTAACTTCACATCAGTTCTTCAGGGTTGACGGTGTTTTCGCGAACATGGTTTTTGAAGCTCCGCTGGAAGGATAATTTTTCTGCCATTGAGACGGAGGTGATGCCACTTTGTGGCACCTGGTGCATTAACCGGCCTGCCTGTCAATCAGTCCTGAACAGATCAGCATCAGATAAATAATGACCCTCGTGAGTGCCTGCACTGATAAGTTGCAATACAGTGTCAGATGATAAATGATAAATCATAGTGTATTCCATCCTTGACCAACAATTCAATGCTCCTTTACAGTTTACTGGTGTGCTCAGCCCACGGTCACCCCTCAACGTGCATGCGCCTAACTTCTCTTTGATGGACCTTGCAAGCCATGGGACCCGGTGTACTCGGCATGTCGGCGGTACTTTGCATATCGAAGATCGTTGGCAATTACGGCCTGTGGCCATTCCTCTTCAGAAAATCCCTGGGGAAGGTCACGGCTCTGTTCTCTCAAAGTTGGGTTTATTTTTTGAATCTGTAATTGTGGGATGCGCTGAGCTAGACAAATAGAGGGTAAGGTTCCTTTTGTGAGGTAAGTCCATGCACCTAGATCAAAACAAGATCGAGAGGTGACTAACCTCTCCTGATAATAAGGTATAGTGGATGCAAAATTTGTCGATCCCCTTTTAACTATTTTCTGCTGTTTTGGCAAAAAAAAAACTTGGGGGCATGGAGCCCTGGACTAGCTTGAGAGGGGAGTCTTTAGCCTCGTGTGCAGAAATCTCTTCCTGAAAGAGCAATTATTGGCTGAACACAATGATCTGTGGGGCCACAACATATGAAGGCCAGAACTGGATGCAGTTATCTCGATCAATCACCTGGAAAAGATCTCACACAAGATTCATTCAATGCAGAGCTGAAAGTGAGCCTTACCAAGTTTGCCAGCTCAGCACGAGAGCCAGCTATACACATCAATGTTCCAGATTGACCATCATGTCAAAAACCTCACAGTTACCTGCCATTCGGACTCACTATATCATGCAAACACCGCCAACTGCAGAGAACCTTCCCCTTGACTTTTAAAATTTTCCAAATCAGATGAAAGAAGCACAGTCCAATCTAGATCAGGAGAAATGATAATTTGGAGCCTAGGCCCGATGAGCAACACTGAGCAACAAATGGGGTTTCCAGTGGCATATCGGTGAGACATGTGTCAATGGTGAGGCTCTTTTCTTGAGGAAACTTCAACTTCTTATGTGAAAGGTTCCTACAGTATTACTTATTGACACTCACAGTATACTAGTTGAGTCATCTTTTCAATCTCTCTTGTTATTCACTCTTGACTTACTCTTGGGCACAATTAATGATCAAGTCCACTCGCCGTTCACCTATCAATGGCGTTGCAATTTTCCTATCCGGCAGACCTCGTAGTCCCCCAACAAAACCATTTTTGGACGAATCAGGTGGGTGAAATCTGAACACTAATAGCTGTCCATGACCTGACAATTGGGTTTCTCAGCCTGAGATTTGTTCTACTTTTTTTTTTTGGAACTGTCATCAGCTCATGAGGTTGCTGACTTGTGCTTGTTGCGATAAACAAAATGCAATAAGTAGGTTATTTGGTCCGATAATGATACTAAAGTTGTTGTACCTAGATCGCTCTATCGTTCTGCAAATAGCTGGAAGGTACTACTTTTATTATCAATAGTCCCTTTTTTCCTGTGCCCACATATCCCATTCTTCTCAGTAAGTTTGCTCTTACAATTATGCAAACCTGGCCTGATCCATTGTTCTCTGATTTCTTACTCAATTTAGATAACTGACGTTGTAAGTTACCTTGTAACAGTCATTCTTGGATCAACGTGCTCTCCACTAGTACCATTGTCACAAATGTACGACGAAGACGAATCTGAATCAGAGGTACCAACTGAAAATAATGCAGCCTCATCAGATGAGAAAGGTGAGTTTTATCATTTCAAAGGGCGCTGAACTTCCCCTGATTAATTTATAGCTTCTTTGAGTTATGATCAAAGTTCCAGCAGAGCAAGTTCTGCCAATATTGAGGGTTTGGAGGAAAATGTTGATATCAATCCAACGATCTACCATCCCAACACTTCTCAAACAAGATCTCACACTCGTTCTCAAACACCCAACAACTTCCGCTCGAGGAGGGCTACCTCGAGAAGATCAGATCATCGTGCAGTCTCTGATGAGCATGATGACAGGGACAGAGGTGACAGGGTAGATGAAGTGTTTTCATTCAAGGAGGATGCGGATGGCAATGGTGGGGGGAACAGCGGCAATGAGGTAGATGGGGCTTCATTTCACATGGACACTGATGACGATGAGCGGCTTGGACGACATGAGCAAGGATGTATTTCTGGCAAAGTTAGACAATTTTCTGCAAAACACAGGTATGTCTAATGTACAATACAAAATATACCACTGATTTTTTCTCACCTTAGAAACAGTCGATATTTCACTTCACAAATCTGCACCAGCCAAGGATGCGCTTCACTCAGATTCTGCAAATCATAAACAGCTGACACTGGCAGAGTAAGTGATGGTTCAAGATTGTTCTGGTTTTTTGTTAAATATGAATTAGGGTCTTGGAACAGTATCGCCCTTGGCTACAATGGTCAACCAATCTTCAACTTTTTAACACACCCTTTGGGTGAATTCAGGGCATTTCATATGTCCTTTCTGGATCTTCCTTTTCACAAGATACCGCAACACAATTTGATTTCAAAGAAGATGGCCAAGTGGTGACCTATACCCATGACAGTTTTTCCTGGAAAAGTATCGACTTTCATCAATGGTCCCCATTCACTCTCTTGATTATAAAAGAGCTACAAAAGGAAATCTCTTACCAGCTTGATGGTTTCAGACATCATTTCAAATCAGCTACTCTGAGATGACCTGTCTATGCGACCATTTCACTTACAAGAAGCAAATGCTAATTGGGTATGCAAAAGTCAACTAACCTTTCAGAACAAGATGTCATCTACCAAGGAGAGATGCCATAGACTTTTCTCTGCTGATGGAGAGGTTGTTTGATGTCAGCTCCACCATTATCTTGAGCAAGACCAGAAAATACAAGAGCTAATGGTGACTCTTATATCCACCATGATGGCTGTCTGCATGTGACATTTTCAGTTCCAGTCTCTCATAGTCAATCTCACAGAGAATCCTCAACTTGAGCACAATGTTTGGCTTGTTTCATGTCATTTTGTCATTGGGAAACCCAAGGCAAAACAGCGAAACATTGACTTTGCCCAAACACTCTTTTGGCTTCCTCCACAGATATCTGATGCTTTGGCTGCTCTCCTTTTAATCATTCAGCCATTCATATGTGGACTTCTGGATCTCCTGCATGAAGAAGGTCATTTGTACCACAGTCATTTATTGCCTTTTATACCACCTGATTTAGAATCCAACTCCGATCAGTCTGCAATGGAAAATTGGGATGGTTCGCGGGTGAATGATGTAGTGAAGAAAAAAGTACAGAAAGTGCTCAAGATATCTCTGGACATTCCTCTGATTCGTCAGCTAGCTGAGGGTGTACTCAGGCACAAGATTCCACTCTTATTTGAATTTTTTCATAGCCCAGGCAATGTCCACCTCTTCGACATGCTCAAGTTATATGCTGAAGATCTTCATCTCCAATGTCTTTCCAATCTTACTGGAATTGCTTTGGACTGGGTGGCAGCTTGCCTCATGGTCTGCGATATCTGGCAACCCATTCACCGACTGGTGCCACACCAGGACTACTGGAAGAATATTACCAGAGATTCTTGTGTTTTTCCAGCTCTAGATCATAGGGACTTGGCATATTCTGAAGCACAGTTCTTCAAAAAGCTCAACCACTCATTGAATATCGAAGTTCTATCACAGGGACTTGTGCTTTTAGCACAGCCGGGGTTTTCTGAGAGTGAAGTACATCTTGTAAATTCCTAATTTTGGCATGGAATCTCATAATTAAATGACTATCAGTATTCTGGTTCTCATGCTCTGGCATTTCAATGTGCAAAGATATTTTTACAGGTTATTCATCTCCTGTTATTTGGACCAGGCCTGCCTTGCTATGCACAGACTCCTCCAATTGGTGGACTTCTTTGCAACCACTGGAGCCATGGTAAGGTCGAATAATATACTGGCATCTCGCTCACTATTTCTCTTTTTGTCTTCTTTAGCTTCTACACAGCCAGAATTCTTCAGACACCATCCTTAAGGCACCGCAAGATAACCAAGATTATGATGGCCTAATCAATCAGCTGGAGATGGAATGGAAAAAATATGATCATTCAAAAGATGGGATCTGGGTCAGCACAGTTGTTTTCAGGACCAACTCTCATGCCGAGACAAAATCACAAAATGCTCAAGGCAATGCACTTTCTGCTCTGAGAAAGATTAAGATATAGTATTCTGTAGCATGTTTTGTAAATCAATTGTCGGAATAACATAGTACAGTAAATGAGAGTGAGAAGCTATGAAACAAATGAAGAATTCTGCATGGTCTCTGCCAGTCTCCACCCTTCTTGCCGAAAAAACAGATGTCCATTCATGAGCCAAACTAAGCGATGGCAAATTCATATCCACCACTCATGAGTGGTGCTCCCTAGGTCGAACCATGCTGACCGACGACAGTTACGACACAGATGAAGGTGGTGGTGTAGAGATTTAGTTTGATAGGTCCTGGTCGAACTACTTGCTGACAGTGGTTCCTGGTGCACAGTGAGTGCTGGATGACCAACAGAGGTGCTGGAACGATTGGAGAACAAGAGGTTAATTTTAGATGGTGCCAGTCTCGGGAGGGACATCTTTGACCACCTACGAGAAGCCGGCCATACATTTGTGGGAAGAGTTGGAGGTAGTGCGGTGGGCCTCATACTCACTGTCCTTGTCCGTTCTCGCTGGACTCGCTGGACTTGCTCTTGCTCTCTTGGGTGACAGGGAAGACCTGACAGATTGGTGCTGGTGCAGAGGGTTCAGAAGGTTCATCTCCAATGAGCTCGGTTTGAACGTAAACCTCTCGGCAAGTGAAAACAGGTTGATCTGACATGGCCATGGCGGGGCTGTACCGGGTCCTGCTGTAGAAGCTTTAGTCGAACTGACCGACAAAGCAACCTTCTCTTTTCCCCATCTGGTAGCTGCTGGCAAATGTCCAAAGGAATGCATGACATTCCTTCAGAGTGATAGAGGTGGTTGTTTGTTTTCCTTGGCAGCCGAGGGGGCAGAAGACGCTGGGGCAGAGTAGGAGGGTACATTAGTGCTGGATGGGATGGATGGAACATCAGCCAATGTTGGTAAAAGGCCCGTCCAACGTGGGGGTACTTGAGGTAGATGAAGAGTTGAAGGCTGAGAAGCACGCCTTGGTCCCGATGATATGGACCAGCATCCATGTGCCTCGATGAATGACGAGGAGTGACGCAATGCATGACATGGGCACTGCTGGCTGCGTTCATTGCGGAACCAGCAGGCCTTTCCCGGATAGTAGTGTTGTGTTGATGATGGAGATGCTGAACATTTGCACATGTTGCATTAATGGCTGTATTCACTGATTTGCCTGTGAGATTGATGGTGCCAGCTCAGGAAGTGGCATCCAGGGGCACCTAGGGTCGAGCGGAAGTCTCCACGCTCACGGGGAAGTGTTCCAGGGTTTGCACTCATAGCAAATGCAATGGCGGACTGGAGTCAGGTTCTGAGGAGGGGAAGGCGACCACGGAACGACCAGTGAGACAGCGGTCATCGCTGGTGTCCTTGCTAACATCACCCTCACCACCACCCTCAGCCTCAGTCTTTCGAGTTGTCAGTAGATGTGGGGAAAGAGTCGTTGTGGTGGGTATCGCATCTGGTACGCGGAGTTTGCTGATGGGTAGAGGGATCATTGCCCCAGGGCTATTGCAGTCCACAGTGATACGAAACCCAAACCACAATAGATTCGACTGTGATGATGGTGGAAGCATCCGTTGAGATCTGTGTACCGCTGTCGGGTAGAGGAGGTGAGTAATAGTTTGTTTGAGTTTCCTTGATGATTATCTGATATAGATGAGCGAAGAAAGAACAAAAAACAAATGAATAGACGTACCTCAGTGTTGCTCGATGAAGCATGATGGGGAGAACGGGATGCGCCTGCTCATGCCGAGAACACTGCTGAAATTCCTATTCTGACAAGTCGACTCACAGGCGAGCACGGTCACCTGAGCTTTCTGGCGCCCCTGCAGTTGAGCCTCCCTGTCTTTGCTCCCTAGTTTCCCTCTCAAGACCCATCGCGCTTGGAGTTGGTGCGACTGCAAATCCTTTGCAGGATAACTAAGTCTCGAGAACGCAGCCGACGATGTCCAGTGTGCTGGCCTGCGCAACGCCACTCCGGGTGGGCTCGCTGCCATGAACACCGATGTTGATGACACATTGAAAAGCGAGAGAAAAATGGTAGGTGGCCTATTTATAGAGATAGTCGGGCCGTTTTGGGTGGCCTGGAGTTTGCTGGCATGAGACCGTAGAGCAAGGCTGAGTTTCCTGGGGGTGGGGGCAGAAATCTTGGATATGGGCGATACGTTTATCATCGGTATGTGTCATAGTAGTGGAGATAATGGTGAGTTGTCAAGGAGAACGAAGATGATGACGACCTGCGATCACCGCCATTGTGACTGGGATCTGGGTGGAGGAAAGAAAATGATGGCTTCATCGTTGTGGATCAATGACGACAGCCTCATCATTGCTGGCACTGTTGGGGTGTGAAGTAGCAGCGATGCAAGAACCAACTTCGGACTCGAATCCTATGCTGTATTTGAAATTTGTGCGATAATCACACAGATAAGATTATATTCGAACAAAGCCTTGAGTATACCGATTTCCTCTAACCGCGAAGTTGGCCATGGGAAGGAGGTTGGCCTTACATTGCATAACGTGGTGTTAGATGTAGACACAATTTTCGCCTTCATTGATGCATTGAGTCATCCTCAGGCTAACGGTTAGTTAGGCCTTCAGGCTGGAGTCTGCCCTCAACCGCGTTCTAGTATGCTCTTCCTAGGCGCCGATCTAAAGCGTTAGGTATTAGCGTGCTTTCGACCTCGAATCTCTCCTGTCTCAGCTCAGCTAACTCACTCGCTAGGCGGAGGAGCGATCTCTGCAGGCCATCAATCGTACTGCGTCTCAACGATGGCTCATTTCCTTGTCGTTCGCGATAAGCATTCGTTTTCTGATCATTATTTCATAGACATCAACACAAGATGTGTATTTTATTTGTATCACATAGTATTCAAGTTGACAATGACATGAGACAGGACTCTTGTTTCGTCCTTCCATCTTCCAGCTCTGGCCAGTGGCCTTTAGACCACCGCGATTTTACTGATGGCGACAGACTCCGACAAGTTTTCAGCAAATTTCATCGTTCCGAGACCATTCAACGAGGACGTCCGGACGCAGTGCATCAGCGATTTCGACAAATTTGGTCATAACCATGCGACGTCAATCTGATAGGCCGATCTCCTTGGATGGGCTGGGACAGGCAGAAAGGAGTTTTAGGCATTATGGAACACGTTCGGCATGAACAAAGGTAGGTAATCTACTTGAGATGGTGCAATTGCGTCGTTATTCATTTGCTGAAGAACGTACTACCTCATCTTGGTCATTTGATGGATCATAGGTGATGAATAGAATGACTACTTGCAGTCCTCGTTGATCGACGGCAACCTCGAACAAGACATATGCACCCTGGCCACTCCGAGCATCCAACGTGGAGCGCTCCCGGTTCAACTCAATGGGGATTGCCACTCTGTGCTCATCTGTTTTTTTTTCGAGTATGTTGCTCCTTAGCACCCCATTAGCTAGTTCACAAGCCTCAAATAAGGATCACCCTCGTCAGTCGCAAGGTCATGAAGGTTGCCGCAAGGAGCAACGTGAAACCTGTCATCCCGGAAAGAGTCCTGCCATCGTCTGCAATAACGTTCACGAAGCTGGCCATTCATGGTCTTTTGTGCGTCGCTGTTTTCCTCTTTTTTTTTGCATTTTCTAATATGTTTGTTCTACAATAGCTAAAATTACCGCCAAGCTTGCTGCGCTGAAACTCGGATCTGTTTCAATACAATGACGTGAGTTCTAGGACCAATTCAGAGTAAAGGCCAAAGTTATCGTCAACCACTTTACCCAGCGCCGGTCTGTCGTATCAACACTCATCATGATCAACACCATATTCTATGCTGGGGGACCGTTATTCTAAGCAGTATAGGTTAAATCTACCATGAAGGTTAGCACTTTGCTTCCATCACAATAATGCTCGAACGGATTCCAACATCAAGGTCACCTTCTCCGATGCCAATGGTCCAGCCTTTCGAATAAAGGCCTTAGTTACCAGCTGACTTCAACCGCTCATATATGGTGTTAGACATACAAAGAAGCGATCGATGAAATTAAATAAGAAAAGAACGGACATCTGCATCACTAAGAAACGAGGCAACGGTACCGAAGACCCCTTGACCCTGGAGCTCGGGGGAAAAAGTCAGCCTAACCCAATCTCCGATTCTGTGGGAACAATGGAGATTGTCTAGGAATGCGCCCGTTCTGGTATATCACCAAAACGCCTTAGAAAAGTGGACCATACTGTAGGCTCTCCAACCCGATGTATAACACAACATCCAACCGAAAGTGGATGATGGAGGCCCATCCGTGAAGCAAAGCAGCGCTGGTACAGACGGTCCGAGATCGTGTTCGACGCTAGCGTTAGTGATCCGATCATTATCCTCTTCAACAATTCATGCCACGAGTGCAACCACTGTCCCGTCAGAAGCTTGAGTAACGTCCTTCTCAACTCCCAAGTGCCTCAGTTCTGCTCAACTCTTCAGGAAGCAGTTGTCCTCATCTATTTCTTAGATAGACTGCTGCAATGGTTCGTACGAATCATATCAAAAGTGGTTGAGGTTGCTGATGGTGAAGCATACCAGTCCTACACTCATAAGAGAGTCCACTCCACAGATTCCGACAACCGGGAAACAAAAAGGAACAAAATTGCTGACACTGTTTCTATTCGGAGCACTTCTCCTGCCGGTTCCCTTTTCTCGATTGCGGTGGATGAAGACAATAACGGATTTTCTTCGGCGGGCTCTCTTTTTTCAGGGGAGGAAATGGACGATATGGAGACAGTAGATTGTCTGGAAAACAGTCAAATTGTAAAGGCAGTTCCACTTCGGCAGTCGTTTACCATAAACATTCCAAGTTTTCGATCCTCCGAGCGACGCAAATATCAGAAGCTTACATCCAAGCTAATAGAATCCGCAAAACAGTCTACTCGAAAAGTTCGATCCTCGGCGTCGAAGGATGCCACTCGCAGGAAAGCTGCTAGTCTACCGCGCAGAAAATCTAATGCGAAGTCACAGAGGCGGCTCGATGATCCTCCGGCTTGGAATGCCTTGCCTCACTGCACATCGAAATCGCACCCTCATCCTCGTCTACCCCTTCGTTTTGTGGAATACTTAGTGCAGTGTTCTGCCCGGACAGATGCTACAGCAGATTCATCATGTCCCCTTCTCGAATTCTTCCAACTTAAATGGGACAGTTCGCTTAACTCCCTTTATTGTTGCACTCACGGTCCCCTTTTGCCTGGGAATTACCTCTGGCAACACATTTCCCGAAATCATCGAGGGGGACATAGTGGCATCACGAGGTCATCTCTTCTGGAAGCGTTCCTAGGCCATCTCAAAGGGTGTTATCCCATCATTATTGATCAATCTACTGAAGATGTGAAGAAGAACCTCCCAAGCACTCTAAACCACCCAATTTTGTCCAATTCTGATTCGATCGCCCAACGGTACAAATGCCCAGTTTCTAGTTGCTCATCCTGGATCGCCGTCAACAATGGCAAAGGTACCCAGAAAACCGAATACGTGAAACATATAAAAAATGCGCACAACCTCAATAGCAAGGAGTACGAGACGGCGATTCAAGTCCCACCTCAGTGGACAGAAATGGTTCAAATTGCAGGTGGGAAGTCGCGCAAGGGCAAAGGGGGAGATATTCATTGGTTTCTTCTGCCATACTATGCACCCAATTATGACGGAGCCCGACCGGAAAGTGGCCCTGGGGTATTTGAAGCTAATCCAGCTGCAAGTGCGTCTGAGCTCTGGCCTATGCAAGCAGGGTGGTGTGATGAGCTAGAGCGAATCTCCAAGTGTCTGGGTCTGCCGCTCACCGAAGTAATCATCAAACTGCAAGATCTTGTTCAACCTCCCAGCCTCAGTTTACTTTGCAAGTATGATGATGAACTAAATCAATCCATAGAGAAAGGGCTTCTCCAATCGAACAGGCTCAATCTGCCATATTTCTCGGAAGGAGTACATTGGGTTGGCGAAAGGTTTGGTGCTTTTGGTTACCTTTTCCCTGACGATCGGTATGTACATGTTCTATTTTTGTGGTGATGGCTATTGTCTGAATTCTTTGTAGAAAGAGGTCATATAAAATCCCTGCGGATGAGCGCATCTTATACCTCTATCGCAGGTTGTGGACGTCGTCGGAAGCTTTCTTGATTCGAACCTTGAAGAATGTTGTTCAGGAGCCACGCTACCAGTGCCTCCTTCTTTGTTCTCCTGAGGTTAAAGCAGCAGGACTGGAGCTTCTACGTCTATTTGTATCTTCGAACGATTCAAACCCAAAGGAAATTCTCGAAAGGAAACATAACCTGTACCTTGCATTCCTTCGTGATAAACATTCCGATGCCAAGATTGGCTCTATTCCGGAGCTGGCACTCTTATCGAGGTGCCTTCTAGGGATCAATGAATGGAGAACTGCACATCATGTTCGCACACTTATCTCGGGTGGAATTTGGTGCTTGCGTGGCACCGTAGCCAACTGGTGTTATCGCACATTTGCGATTTCCAAAGATGCTCTCGACTCGAAGGGACCCAGTGAGAATGGGGAGTATGTCAGTGATGCGGAATACACGGTCAACCCGCTAGATGTGATGGATGATCTTGAAGACATGGAAGATCAAGAAGACCTGGAGGAACAGGAGGACCTCGATGCAGAAGGCTGGCCATCCATCAAAGGCATTCCCGCTTCGGATGTGAATGACCTCTTAGACCGTATATCTTCAATATTAGATATAGAAGACGATATCGAAGCATTATCGACATCACACATCAGCATCAATGAGTGAGTGGATACTTTTAATCTAATTTATTTCGCTTGATCAGTAGCCTACGTCAGGTTTTTTGAAGCCAGCTCGCACTACCTGGTGGCTACGAAAGAGTCTCCTAAGCTCACTATTTTCTACCGACTGGTCACTATTTCATCCGCCTTGTACAATGATGCCACGTACAAACCTCCATTTCAAACAACTTTTGAAGGAGACAATTTTGTACTCTCTGATGGTCGCAATCCTCTTCTTCCTGTTCCATTATCTGGCCTAAGGATTTCTGCGCATCGTGCTGTCAGAGACCTTGGGAACGCTGTGCGAGCGCTTTTGCCACAAGGCTTTCAACTAGAAACCTTCCCATTCTCTCAATTCACGGACGATTTTTCCAGTGTGCCTATTCACGCCCAACCTCTCAACAAACAGCTTTTGGAACCTTTCCTTACATCTTTTCGGAAGGAAATTTTTCAGAGATTCTATGGAAAGTGGGGTCTTAAGCGGGTCGAGATTGATAGATGGCTGGACCAACACGATGACTGCTACATTGTGGCTGCAGCTGCAATAAGTCTAATAACGGGTGGTTTTGGCAATGCTGGCTTCAAACACCAGTGTTATTCCGGTCCTCACAGATCAGTTTTTCTTCTGAAAACTGGTATTCTCGCCTTTGTAAACCCTTTGGCGTCCAGGCGGAAAATAAATTACCAAATTGATCTGACGACCATCCCTCCCGAGGCTTCCCGCCACCTCCTTCTTCTTTTTGTGATACTCCTCCCAATTTCCATTGAATTACGTTGTTCTAAAGGACAACACCATCCTAATATTTCAACACATCTTTGGGTACTTCATCACAAGCGCCCTAATGGTGAAAAACGTTGGCTATACGATTCAAATTATTCAAATAGGCAACTTCGACTGATTACAAACGAAATCCTGGGCATTCCTTTGGATGCTCGGGTCGTCTTCAGGATGCAAACAGGACTTCTACAAGCAAAATTCCCGCTATTATTCTCTGACGATAGAAAATTCCGTTCAGCGGTTGATGAACTGGCGCAACACCATTATTTGACTGGTGTTCGACACTACGGGCGACTCAAAACACTTCCCAACACTCCTTCCCTCGTCGGAGACAAACCAATGAGACTAATGACCATATCCGAAATTTGGCAAGGCCTCCTTGGCTTCGGGCCGGTCCGGATTACCTGGAGGGAAATGATCAGTACATCGGCTCCTTTTTCAGGCATAGACAGCTTCCGAAGCTTGGCGTTCAGGACTGCTCGCCACGAAGTCTTGGATTCCTATGGTATTCTTAATTGCTCACCTAGCATCAGAAAGGATCGAGTATCCAACTTGCTCGAAAACGTTCCTTTTCTTGAGGGAATTGAGGTAGGCATTCCACACCTTCTTCAGCAACTTACTAACATGTGTAGGTGAATACTGATCATTGCAGAATTGGTGATCGCACTCTGTTGTCTGTGATGAGGACTCTTCTCTTTGGCACTGACACGCCAAAAGAAGCATTTGTTCCACCGGAACTTTTTGCGGAAGCTGCAATCCTGGTAAGCACATTCCAATTGTGTTGTTTGGTGTATTAACCATCGTATCAGATTATCAAAGCCTTATGTGAATGGAGTGATGGCTCGCATGTCGATCTTTCACAGCCCGAAAGCGAGATGCAGCTTGAATTAGAGGGCCTTCGGTGCCAAATTTTAGAAAAGCTAAAGGCGTCTTGGAAATCTCCTCGATCTTACCTTACCTTTTCTGAACATTTCGCACAAAAACAGAATGAGTCGCTAGTCAGTGTTGACTCGAACTCGGTAGTGACGAAAAGTCAAACTCAAGGCAAGTGATGAAAAGTCAGACCTGCAGGTGACGAACAACGTGTAGACAGAATGTAGCACTTCCGAGACAAACAGCAAAGGGGAAGAACCACTGGCAATTGTTGAAGTTTTCACAAACAATCACTGCGCCGGTTGAAAAAGTTCAATGTTTAGTCAGCCTTGGCAGTTTCAAGCCATTGACAAGTATTAGGGTTAGGGGTCGTCCAGCCAACTTTGTTCCTGTTTGGCTCCTCCTTCTGGGACTGAGTCACGGTTCAACTTCAAGTTTTAGCTCCTTCAAGTTGGGCCATAGTGGGCTTTTTGGGCCACAGTAGCGGGCTCTTTACGTTGCATATACCTGTATTTGGCGGTGACGCTGTGCGTTGACGCCCCAGATTGACTTGGCGTTGTCTGACTATCTTGTTGATTATGGCCGAGATTCACCATGGTAAGTTGTTTTCTTTTGGCCTCACGTTACTCCCTTCAAAAGACGCGTTGTGGATCCTCGTGGCACGGGAGTCCGAGCGCGTCTGGTTGGGAATACGCGTGGTAACAAAAATTATACTTGATACTGACGACTTTACCTGCAGAGCCTGCTGTAGCTGATTTGAGTCGCCGGGTGAGTCTTTGACTACCCCCTCTATATCAAACTGACAACCTTTGTGATTTACATTTAGATGCGCTCAGGAGCCGCGTTCTCCTCCTGGACGACCCCTGCCAACCCCGCTTTTGATTTTAAAGTGCTCATGGATGTCGCCGTCGCTGCTGAAGCTAATGAACCGCCTATCCCTGATGACGACATGGCTTCTCCTTTGTCTTCCCCTTTGTCCTCCTTACCCTCGTCCCCAATCCCGACTCCATCACGCAGCCTCTCACCTGCTCCACCCTCAGCCACCAACCTCCCTTCCCACATCCCCACTACAAATCAAGCGGTACCCACCAACTCGGCGACGGATGAGATCTCCAAAGCCTCATTCAGGAAGAAGAAAAGATTGCACAAGAACCGGACAAAGCGTCGGCAAGCGGAAGTACACGAGATGGGCTACGCACCACACAGGGAATCTGTTAAGAGGGCGCTTCATAAACACGTCACGCCCTCCAACCCCGTTAAAACCAACCTCTCCATCAAGAAAACCGACATGGCGTCGACTGGGCATGTCGGCGTCAGGGAACAGACGTCGAAGAAGGATTACATATTGGAGGAGCTGGTGGGTAGGAATTCGAAGTTTGGCTTCCGCTCAATCGAGTGGGATGTCATGTAAGTCACCTTACATTCCTGGTCGTTCCCGGCTCACGGTTGAATCAGAACACCCACCCCCATCCTGGACCAACTAGCCCGCGTCATCGCCGTTTTAGCCGGCCGGCCAAGCCACAATTCATGGGACGCCGTCAATGATAAAATTACACAGGCGATTGAGCAGGCACGCTCCGAATGCAACTTTCCAAAGAAAGCAAAGAAGCACCGTCGGGTTTGGCGGTCAGCCAATTTACATACCACATTTTCTTCGAGAAACTCGCAAAACGACTCTGTTGTCATTGATCCCTCAACGACCGTGCTCGTCACTATCCCATCCACTGTGAGGAGGCCAGTACCCATCAACCGATGTCCACGGATGAACACCTGCCTTTGCTCAGCTCTTCTTCCCCTTTTTGCTCTGCCTCTACGATGCCCAGGAGTCTTCTCATCTTTTGAGGTCTCATTGAGGAATCCAAGTTGCACTTGAGTGTATTCAGCAACACGATAAATGTAGGCCGCTCTTTTGTCTTCACTGCATTCCGCTGCAATTCGCTTCAGCCATTTTACAGAGTATCCGGCATGAGCAAGCTCCCGAAGAATTGTGGTGTAGTGGACAGATATGAAGCGGTTCTCTCGTAGAAGATCAGCCAGTTCATCCAAGAACCAATCTGGATGCTGACGGACAAGGCGCAGAAGATACTTTGGTAGAATCTAAGAGAGCTCGGAAGCGTCGAATTTCGAAGATATCTAACAGTAGTTCTGAAAGATGACTTGACGTCGGAACAACAAACTGCAGTTCGAGCTGCTGAGCAAGGCTTGACAGCTTTGGAAAGAGAAAGGATTGATTGTCGTTACGAGAACTTGCAGGTCAATCCTGAAAGTGAAAGTGAACCCTCCAGAAATGAAGGGCCCTCGAAGGGAAAAGGTGTTGATCCCAAGAATTGGGGAGCTTTAGACTTGGATCCATCTGAGTTGGATTTGGATGCTCAAAAGGGAGCTCTTGAGACTTGGAATGTAGTATGAGACATGGCTCGTGCTGATGAGGATTCAATGACTAGTCCTGTGAAAGATAATACTAAAATGAAAGACATACCATCGCGTTCCAAGGTTTCTAAACGTAGAACTCAGGTTGAAAGCGTGACTGATGAAGAAGCACCAAAAACGAGTGCTACTGCTGCAGCAAACCAGAATCTTTCAAACTTGAAGCTAACCCCCATGTCTGAGATTTTGATGAACTGTGTGGCCAACGCCGTAAAGGGCTATAAGCGCCCCCGAGGTAGACGGGAGCGTCAATCCTCGGAAATTGAACCTGTTTCACAAATAGCGCCTGGAAGTTATCTCGGTCAGGCAATGTCCAATATCGTCCAAAACCAGGTGTTAGATGACGAACCTTCTGAGCCATCAGATGATTCTTCGAGTTCATCCTTGAGTACTTCTGGATCAGGAGATCCTAATGCTGGTAATGGAAGAGGTGGACCACCCCAATGACGGACACGGTCTCGAGCGCAGTTGAGATCAACAAAATCAAAGAAAACTTTGTTGAAACCTCTGCCGCTGTTAGAGTATGATGGTGCGGCTGACGCCCGGAGTTACCATCGATTCGTAACAGAAGGAACCGATTATGTCATCTCTGGTCAAGTTCATAAACGACGACGAGTTTTCGTGCTGTCGTACTATTTGAAAGGCAAGGCATATGACTTTTACACCCAGAGGGTAGCCATGAGTGCCAGAGTGTATATGATTGGGATCTGAAACGATTCTTCGAGGAGCTGTTTAATTACTGCTTTCTGATCAATTATCGAATGAAGCAACGAGAGCGGCTTCAGAGATGCTTCCAGAATAGCAGAACCGTATCAGAATTCATTTATGAACTTGAAGAGATTATCAATATGATAGGCCTCATAGATGAGCGGGAAAAGATCATAAAATTGTGGGATGGGTTACGACCCATACTCCAGAAAGGTCTTTGGCGAGATGGATACAACCCTGAAGTATCCAGCTGGGAAGAAGTCAAGGGCGCTGCACAAGTCATTGAGCTTTCTGAGGAAGTGACTTAGTGCTGTGCTTGGCCCGGCCTCAGGCCGTGAGCCAGGCCAGGCCAGGCTGGGCCACAATGATGGCTTAATGGCGGCTTTGGCCTGGCTTGGGGTGCTGAAAAGCCAAAGCCAGGCCGTGAAGCCACGGCTTTTTGGTGGGTTACAGCGATGAATTTGTTGCAGGTTTGTTGAAGTTTTTGGTGGTGGGAAAGTTATCTCAATATGGTAATACATTCTCGCCATCACATCGACATTACCTGCTTCTGGCTGGGACGATTCGTTGAACGCCCAACGCGTTTATCAAGCTGTGACTCTCATTCAGAACGTTCCCCTCGCATACAGGTCTCGACATTCTCGTTCCGAGTTCCACATCACTTGCATACAAGGAGGAGGGAACAAGATTGGAAGGTGAATGCGATTATAATACAGAAAGGGAGTCCAAGAGATGTTGACGATGTCTCTTGCCACGGGCGAGTTTTTGTTCTCGTCTCATTTATTTTTTCTGTTACTAACAAAAGTTTTAGGTATCAAACTACTGAAACCGACGACTACCCAGACAAAGCACCTCCACCCCCACCGCGAGAACTTGAACCAGGACTAGAACTACTAAGAAACAACAACAGGGAGAAGGAGCAGACCCAGCAACAAGGGAAATGCCTAGGACGAGGATGACAAGGACAAGGTGACACAGACGGCGATGGCAAAGAACAGGTCGACGACAGGGAGGAGAAAACGACGACGATGAGGATGAAGGCACAGCATAAAAGCGGAAAGGGACGGCACGACAAAAAAAAACGGCGACGGCGAGAGCACGACGACAATGGCACACGAGGAGGGCGCTAGAGACAGCGACAGCACCGTAAGACGAGGAAAACAGGCCCAACGCTTACCAGGTCAGATGCCCATCCCAAAGAATGTGCTGCGCCCGCTAATCACTAGCCTCGTGTTGATACTTACGATAACGCCATCTATTCTGCAATCCAATCGGATTGTGCTTAATTCGACTCTAGTATCATTGCATCCGCGATCCTCATCCCGAGTAAATCTGCTGCCATGACTTCTTCTAGGACGTTCGCCGCGACCCTGCCACTCACTGTCGTCTCATGCGCCAGACCAGTTTGGTGAGCAACGTCACTTCCATTTCCACTGTCTAAGCTTTCAACGCCGCCTCTTTTGAACAACGCACCCTCAACGAGGTGTTGAATCATCTGAATTGGGCGTCAACAAAGCTTAATGCCATGTGAGGTGCGACGAGTGCAGCTGCACAGTTCATGATGATGGCCATGTTTGTTCAGGGATTCTGGTTTGGCTTGAAACCTGTCAGGGATGGGAAGATCGGTGCTGGCGACGTTATGGCCGTCTTTTGGGCATGTTTGATCACAACAAGTAACCTCCAGATTTGCATTCCCAAATTCATCATCCTCGTCAACGGAAAATTCACCATTGTAGCTCTTCTTTCCCTCGTGGATGACCCTCATTCAAACACCTCCGCCCACTACAACTTCTTCAGGATACACCCTTTCCTCCCAATCTTCTCGCTCCGTCCTCTCGCACAAACGCCCCTTCACCTCCTCTCTCTGCAAAACCATCCCTCAAAAGCACTGCACAGGTGAATTCGCCCTCTCCGCCCTCTCCTTCTCCTACCCCACCTGGCCCTCCATCCCTGTCCTCGCAGACATCTCCCTACTAACTCACCTTCATTGTCGGCTCCTCTGGGTCTGGAAAGTCCACCATCGCATAACTGCTTCTCAGGATGTACCAACCTCAAGAAGGGACTGTTCTGCTCGACGATACAGAGTTATGGTACCTCGACCCTAGTTGGGTGAGGGGGAACATATGTGGAGTTGGCCAGGGGATGGGGGACGTGGTGTTGGAAGGGAAAAGTATTTTGGAGAATGTCAAGTTGGGGGTGGTGCGACAGGGGAGATGGTTGAGGAGGCATGTAGAGCAGCGTTGTTTCATGAATTCATGAGGGATTTGTCGGAGGGGTATGAGACAATACTTGGTGGTGGAGGTGCAGTGGTGTTGTATTGAGTGGTAGGCAGATGCAGAGGCTCGCCATTGCGAGAGTGAGGTTGAGGAATCCGAGCATTCTGGTGCTCGGTTGGTTTTTCATTTTCATTTCACGTTTCGTTTACTCACATTTTCTTTTTTTTTTTCAAATAGACGAAGCTACATCTGCCCTAGACCCCACCTCTCGTATCCTGGGATTCAAAGCCCTTAGGGTTAGGGTTAGGGTGGTATGTATCTACAACCTACAGAAGAGTATGCGAGTTGTATACAACGACAGGCACTGGGAAATCCAAGTGCATCCTGTTTCGCTTTTATAAGCTCTTCGGGTCCTGTTTTCTTGCGCTGTTATTACAAACAGCATGACAAACACCGAGAGTGATTTTAAATCACGGTCTCGGCCATAAACAATAATCAGTAATCAAAATTATAAAGATGCTTACCAATCGCCGTGTGGCTGATCAAGATTTCTAAAAATAGAAAAATCTTACTAACAGCCGGTGGCTGGTGAGAAAATTTCTAAAAATAGAAAGATAAGCAGATAAGAAAAATACTTATAAGCAAAGCCTATTTTGCTGAAATCCAAGTACTATGGCACCCAACGGGTCTGAATTCTCCCAGGGTGTCTGAATTTCGATTTTCTTATTTTATATTCTTGCGCTGACCTTCCGGAGTTTTACGGAATTTCATCACATAGTACTCATGTATATACATATAATTTTACTAAGGAATTCAAAGTGTAGAAGCAATCGAAAAATAGTAGCCGGAGTAACCAGTCAGTGATTTTGATGCAAACACTTTGCTCACGACTTCATACTCTACTCCGGGTGCTCAATAAAAATTTACAGGCTACCTATACCAGACTGAAATACGGCTTCATGCCCAATTTAAGTTGCCGGTGCAGTATGCCTGTGCTTGGGAGGGGAGAAGACATTTTGTCTCTTTTGTCACACTTTGTCACAATTAGATTTGCTCTCCGCCGCGTCGTCAACCGCCACCTCATTCGAACACGCAAAACCACGACAACTATTTGAATTGAAGTATATACAACTATGTATAAAGTAAGGTATGACCTAGAGGATGAAATAAATGAAATATATACTGATGATTAGCTTGGAATGAGTTATAGAATTGAGGTATGAGCTAGATTGGTACTTATGGGCTGGGGAGGTGAATGTATGTTCGAAAGTGAGTGCTTGTGGATGTTGAGAAAGTGAGCCCGAAGAGTAGAATAAGGAATGTTGAGATCACAAGCTGTCTGTTTGACATTGATCTTAATGCCATTGCGTTTCTCGCGGATAATGCGGCGGCAGCCCTCTTTGAGCAGCTCCTCAGTCTCATGCCGCGCGCGCTCTGATGGCATGCGTGAGGCCTGAATTCAGAAAATGCGTAAATGTCAAAACGTTTCTGGCGGAGCCTGAATTTCAGTGTGCTGTGTCACGCTTCCTTTCCTTCCTTGTAAGCACAGGCGCACTGCACCGGGAACTCAAAATTAGTATGCGGCCATGTTTCAGTCCAGTATAGGTGGCCTGTAAATTTTTTCTGAGCACTCAGAGTGGAGTATGAAGTTGTGAGCAAAATAGTTACATCAAAATCACTGACTGATCACTCCGGCTACTATTTTTCGATTGCTTCTACACTTTGAATTCCTTAGTAAAATTATATGTATATACATGAGTACTATGTGATGAAATTCCGTAAAACTCCGGAAGGTCAGCGCAAGAATATAAAATAAGAAAATCGAAATTCAGACACCCTGGGAGAATTCAGACCCGTTGGGTGCCATAGTACTCCCTGCCGCCACAACAAAAAAGTGACATACAACGGTGAGTGATCCAACCTGCCAAACCCGACGTCCCGATGCTGGAGGCTAACATAAACACCTTTAGGGTTCCTTTTTAGGGTTCCCTTTTAGAGTTTAGGGTTAGATTTCGGGTTAGCTAAAGCAAATTAGTTATCCTACTGATATTTAATACAATTATGCGTTAAGACTCACGGTTAGGGTTTGGGTTAATCACATAAGCTATATATGATCCCCTAGGAATTGATGTTTGAAAAATTACTTCGGACAAAGTCCGTGAGATAATTGTTTATTTGTCTAAAAGAACTATGTTATTCAATTGGTTAGCAGCCGATTACTGTGTCGGAAGTTACGTAGGGCGCTTACCCTACTAATGTTGGTGCGTCAGAACCTTGAACTTCCCATGAGTCCACCGTACTAACTTTTTCGCCAAGACGCTTGGCTACTAATGAAAGCTTACCTGAAGGTAGTTTACTACAAGGAGTGTAATGAGGTCGCTTCCCTCTTGGGGTTGCAACAACTATGTAAAAACCATCTGTTCAACGGTAACCAATCGTTGAAAATAAGTATGCCGGATCGGTTTCAGACATATCGGAGGAGCTATCCTCATCATCATCTGGTCTGTGGTCATCGGTATCTAAAGTATCCTTATCTAACGTGGTGAGTACAGTCTTTGTCCAAAGACTGGTAAGGTCAAATAGATTTTGTGTTCGTTTACGCGAAACTATCAATTGCCGATTAGCCAAGCCTACTGTATGCACATCAGGGATTGGGCGGGGGCCAAGAGGAGTAGAAGCAACAACACAGAATGCCGGTTCCACAAATTCAAGGTTGCCACAATCGTCTGAAAATGGCGTATAGGGGGTTCCCTGTTTAAGGTTACCCGCTTCCGAGGCGGCAAGCCAGCTGCGCCAGTAGCCTAGGACTGTATCACCTAGTTCTTTTGCATTAAAGTAGTTCCATGCTGTATTGAATTCGGATTTCAGTACTAATATGTCCTCGTGCTCACACTTGGTATTAGCCAAACAGTTCTGCCAATGGGTAGCAATATTATTCTTAGTCCAATTCTTAATAAGGTTCGACGGGTATCCATGCACAATGTATAAAGCACTCAGGCTTCGTATTGCATCCATATAGTGAGTATGTAGACTACACAGGGTGGCTAACTGTGACATCTCACCTAAGTAAGTCCCTCGTTTAACGTCGAGGGGTGGTGTGATATCCATGGAATTCTCTCTTGATGTGAGCACGCTTTCCGGTATGGCATATGTTGCACACGATTTTGCGAATCGCAATAAATCGTCATATCCAGGAAGGGGAGGAAGTGATCCGACGTGCCCCATTCAATTACACATCCATCGAACTTTACTATACTCATGATTTGCACAGCTTCTTCTTTAGTTGAAGCATAAACAATACCAAAAATATCATCGATGAACCTCCCATAGAATGGTATCTGAGGGTGGCCAAGGATATTAAGTTTTCGTTCGAACCACCAACCAAACCTACTCACCAGGGAGGGTCTATTCGACCCACCCAGACAAAAGGAAAAGGCAAGACATGGGCAACGGAGGAGGAGTTAGTCAAGCAGGAATGGGAAGAACGTGTCGAGCAGCTGGACAAGCTACTCCATTGGCTTGACAGAGCTGACATAGACCCCAGTCTCGCCGACATCCTAGAGGGAGATGGTCTCATGCAAGTAGTCGTTGGGCGACTACTTGACATGATGATGATGCTCAACCTGGGAAAACCACCTAAACTGCCAATGAGGCAATCAATGATAATTGCGACGAGTCCAAGGAAGGGTGCAAATCATTCTGAATGTTCATGGTCCAACCTATGGGTAGATAACTAGTTGGTACTAGTCATGAAGATAGTGCTATGGGAGATGAAGGTGCTTGGGGTGGTCCAATCGAGTATTGATCGATATTGAGGACAATCGATGAGATCGACAGTGAACGAGTTCTATCATCGATGGTTGAAGTGTGAATTCCGAGGACCTTTTGATAGGTTGAAAGTATATGAAGGCTATAGCCAATGGCTAGGACGTGTTGAAATGGTTGCTAGTGATAATGATCAGAGGATCGTAGGAAGATCGAGGACAACGATAATCACAGAGGTTTCTTGTCAATCAAGAAAACTCATAGAGACTTAGAAGATTGATCGGATGCTTAGAACTGTATACAAGACAATAGGTGAAGACAATTTCTTCCATTTTCCAGTAGATACTACAGAGTTTTATGAGTTTTATATGTTTTAAAGAAACTTCCTAAAATGGAATGAGAAACATGTGTAGAACATGAGGCAACAGATATGAGTTAAGGCACAAGGCCAAAAAGGAGACTGGAATCCGAAGAAGAAAGAGATGTATCATATGATGAAAGAGTAATAAAGAGAAAGAACTAAAAAGAGACTGTCCTTTGTGTATAAACTGTGCTAAGTCTCGCAATAATCTGTCCAGTGGGTTCTGTACGCGATAGGGACTTGGAATGAGGCTGACCTACTATCAGCAGGTTTGGGCACGAGTTGGAATCCTTCCTGGCACATGGTATTCCACCATATAGATAACAAATGTGGTGCCTGATGTCACTTGTAGTCTCTCAATATTGATCGATGATGCTCGACAATGGTTGACAATGTTCGATCACAGTCGCAGTTTGTTCGAAGATGATCGGGGATGTTCGATGGTTGTTTAGAAGGGGTTTTAGGGGCTTTCGGGGTAGTCCTAAGGTTGTGCAATGTGGGCTCTTGATACGATTGATGTTGCTGGTGATGTTTTGATGCGGTCGATATGATATCGCGATCAATAGACTGGGTCGTGCTGCATCTGGGACCTTGTAGGAGTTAGCTGATGTGATTAGAATATGGTTGAAATGGTGAATCGGCCTTTGAGCCAAGGAGACAACCTATCAATGATCGACAGCCTCTGGGACAAACTCAAGAAGGCAAAGCGGGCACAACAAGATGCAGAAACATGCCTCATACAAGCCATGCACAAATGCCCCGCATCCCCCCGTCGTGACGATATAGACAACACTGTTCATCAACAGAAATGTAAACCTGGCATCGACGATGGCGGGGTATCGACCACCCAACCATCTGAAGTGCTTGAACCAGCATGAGAGGCCTGTCCTTGCCCACAACAAGTACAAGAGCCTCTGGAATCTGCTCCTGAAGCTGCACCGCACAAGCCCCACGTCGAGGCACCTAAGGAGGATGAGGCTACTGAACCTCCTCCCCCAAAGGCCTCAACTTGGAAACTTGGACGAGGGGAGGGACAAGCTCCAGTACCCACCATGCATGTCATGCCTACTGCTCTTCCCTGTGCACCCACTCCTCCCATCAATATGTCACTGGAGCAACCCCTCCTGTCGGAGACAATTGATGACTCAGTCAATGACAACAAGTGGAGGCAGGACTTGTGGGACCCGATAGAGGGTGAGACTAAGCAGCAGGTAGAACAATGGCTCCCTCATAACCACAAGATTAAGAAAGAGCACAATAAGAAACTGAAGAATAAGGGAAAGAACGTCAAGGAGGAGATCCGCCGACATCATCAATACAACATGTTGCAACCAGGGCAGGTGCCAGATGGCCTAGGGGTGGTGACAGTCAGCCAGTTTCTGGAACGTAACAATGTGTTCCATGGAATGCTGGCCCAGTACTTTTACCACTCCCCCTCCTCAAATCATGTCCTCGCAGGGAACATGGCAGCGAGGGCAGCTCAGGCAGAAATGGATGGTGTGACATTGTACACCCCTGAGGACAACTGTTGGCTGTACTACGTGGCAATGTGTGGCCTCCCCAAGAATCCCAGGAAGTGCATGACCTCACAGCCCTCATTGCCAACTCCCGTGAACTTGCCATCGATTGTGCAGAGGGCTTCCTACTGTTAGGTGAAGTATGACAGCTGGCATACCTCTGCTTGCATTGTTGATGGGACCGAGCGATGCTAATGGCACTGGAGGATGACTACCGCCCCTCCCACATAACTCCTCCCTTCGTGAAGGGTCACCCCGTCTGGGCTCATGAATGCATCCCCCATGACACATCATCGTGGACTCCCACTGGCCCTTGCCACAACAATCCAGGTCTGGCTGCCCCCAATGCTGACCAACCATTCATGCTGGCTGACTGGGGACGATACATATTGTATCATGGACACCCCAGAACCCCCAATCAATTCATCAGTGTGGCCTTTAACTACACCCTCCAGGTTCACTACCACAGTGTCTTTGGGTTCCAACTGGCGCAGGCACTGTGCCCCACATCCACCTCTGGTCAGGCATCGTTCATCTGCCACTTTGCTGGCATCGTCGCAGTACCTGGCCACTACACTGAGTATCTCGCAGACTCAGTGATGCAGGCCCCCTCCATTGAACCCTTCATTTCCCCTCCCCGGTCAGTCACCCTGACATAGATGGACTTTGGAGAGCATTGGGGCCCTGAACTCACAGCTGATGAAGTCCTGGCTACCCTGGCCACCAACCACATTCCTCTCACCTGGGTGGACCACACCTATACCTATGGCCTCCACTACCTCAACCATCACTACAACCACTCCCCTGAAGCTGAGGTGAATTACCAGGACATGGACAATGAACACATCCACTGGTTGGGTGTGCATGGCCTGCCCCCAGCCATTCCTGAGTGGGATGGGTGGTATACCCCAACAGCAGAGGACGTGGGTTGAATCCACATGCTGTGAACCACCAAGGAGGACCGCAACCACTACTGCCTCGATGACAGCTGCAACTGGTTACTAGTGGGGGAAGACCCCCACATCAACCAACTCTTTGCCCAACTAGCCACCGATGACCTTATTGTGGAGTGGGAGCCCTCAGCATGACCTATGACTGAGGATGAGGAAATGGGAGAACCGACTGCAGGCCCAACCACCTCCACTGAGAGACTGCCATCCGCGGAGGAGATGGACCTAGATGAAGAGAATGGCCACCTGCCCTTGTTGCAACCACACTCACTGTCATCCCTTTCCGCATCGCACCCCACTACCTAACTTGCTGCCTTCACCACTGCCAACATACAGAGGACTGATATGGTTGGGTCCTAACGGCCACCCATGGTTCTTATCTCTTATTATATGGACAATTACCTACAATCGTTCCTTTACTTTTCTCACTCTCCTTTACTTTACTTAGATTGCACCAAGCAATCTCAAAAGGGGGCATGTAATGAAACTTGTTTATACTTAACTGTACCCCTGGTACATTCCTTATTTGGGACTGGTTTAGTATTAGGTAATGGACTTTCTTACACTGCTACCATACCTACAGCAATACCATTTGGTCATGCTCTGGGTGTCTGTAGTGAGTAAGACTGCATAAAGGACTGAACCTTTACATCATTTCACTGATGTTGACTCTCATCCACCTCCCACTTCCTGTTTTCTCTATTTTCCTATCCCCTCCCTCCCACTATACTCCTTATGTAGTTATGTTGTTTGTACTTTTGCAATATTCTTCTTTTTTCTTGTAACCCACCCTGGCAACAGGGTGTTGGGTGATGGTGGTGAATGCCTTTGGGCACAACTATGTGGGTGCTCTGTTGACAAACAAGCATCTGAGTTCAAGATTCATGTGCATGGGTTGCAGTTGAACCTCCATTCATTAAGTTGATTGGGGGGTATTGAGGTCCACCTGCTCATGGGGAAGAGGATCAGAATTGGTCTCAGTAATGTCCCCCACTGTCCCCCCCCCCCCCCCCTATGCCTTGATTTCTTGTTCTTGGATTGTCTTGTGCGTTTTTGGAGTATTTCCTGCTCAGTTGTCTCTTGGGTGTTTTGTCACAGAACCCAATTCTCCTGTAAGTCTATGCTGGGCCTGTCCAGTCTTGTATTGCTCATTTGATTAATTTGTCTTCTTCCCATTTGGATTTCTGAGTTGAGTTAGCCTTATGTTCATGTAACATGGATAAAGATTCATGGCTGTTGAGTCTCCTGACTTGGTATTTACATCCCCCTGTTGACATTCAGAGAACAGTGGGAATACGCTGCCAGTCTCACAGGGGCTCCAATTCCCATGGGGGTTACAAAAACCAAACAACTACAAAACCAGTGTCGCTTACCAATCATCTGCATTTTGGCTCAGTAGCATAACAAAGGGGAGCAAGCTCTCCAATTATCTATGACAGCAACTTAAAATGGGATGATGCAGCGTGTGCAATGGTGCTTGCTGACTGACTTTGAATTTGAGCAAAACCTAAGCAAGCTCCCCATTCCATAGGTCAGGCACTCACATACAAAATCATTCTTTATAATAAGGAATTAAGGTCACTTCCAAAAGGTTTGGATGAGAAATTACACCACTCCTGGGTGAAATCATGGTCTGTGTGTAGTAAAGGCAGAGGTACACTCTGTTCTAAATTGGAGCAGGCGGATGGAGTCAATGGATGTAGGATGCCCCAAATCAATTTTTCTGAGAAGAATGGGCATGTTGAGAAAGGAATATTGGTTAAATAATTCAATGTGGATCAGGCAATATGTATGAAGATGATGAAGCAAAACTTCCCAAAGTCAAACCATGAATAGGAGGTTTCTGGTAGAAACTTGATCTTTTCATATGGGAAGTTGCATGTATTCAAGTAATTATTTTTATATATCTACACTGCAAATAAAATATATACCTGTTATACTACAATATGTATTAATATCACTGTTAAAGAGCCTTACTAGGAATTATTTGAGTTTTTCTTGTATGTGATCCAGTACCAAACAACCAACTCCAATCCATTATAAAATGAGTGAGGCTGTTCTTCTTTCTTTGCCCAGTTGATAATAGTGAGGGGCATTTTTTCTGTAAGCCCTATAAAGGTAGAGCATGCCCTTTTCCAAATATCTTCAGTGTGAATGATATGCCAGATTAATAGTGTTAGGAAACCACCCCATTACCTAATAAAATTTCATTTTATTTATTATGTCAAATTATGCTACATGACACCAAATGACGTTACACTTTGATAGCGTGAGAATTTTATTTCGCACACATCAAGATGTATGCGCATGTATGCATGTGTCGGTAACAACAATGTACAGTATATGTAACATAGTATATAAACCCTAAATATACACCTAGGGGACCCAGTTGTGTTCTCTTAGGTATTCCACCTATGTATTTGGTGTGAAAAGCCTATCTCAACAAACTCATCTATTAATAACCCCTTGCATCAAAACCATCAATTCCCCCATCACAAGCACAGATCCTGCCCCCTTCTTGTAGAGAGAACCCGCATGGTCTTAGCTAGCAGATAGTGGGTGTCGCCCTAACAGAAGAACACAACTCCCTATATCAGTGCGCCTTCTCTTACTTGCACATACATCATTGTTTCACCGTGCCACATCCAATTACTCATCCTTTCGGCACGAGCCGGAAGTACTTGTATATATGTAATCTACCTTTTCTTTCGTAAGCCAACGCCAGGCCTCGCCTTACATTGTGACCACCAGTGATCGAGAGGCAGTACTCGTCATTAGGACAGCTGCAACCAGACAACCAATTGGATCTGGTTTAGTTGCGATTTACATTACTCTATTTGGACGACTATCTTAGTTACAAGCTGAATTCAGTGATATCTCCGAGATCAGGCACTGTTGGAAGGGTTATTGATCCGAAGTGTCAAAATAGGCGCCCGACAAACCACGAACGAGTGATGAACCCTATCACGTGACCCATGGATGTTTGGAGAGGTCATGAAGAAAAATTTTTGTATTTGTTGAAGAAGTGATTCATCACAGATTCTACAATTATGTCCAAACCTTCAACTTCTAATCCCGGTCCTAATCCTGTTCCCACACCCACACTAGAGGCAAAAATTGATGCGCTTACAGCGCAAATGTCGCAATTAGTGTCAGTGTTGGCAGCATCACAGCCCAGACAAGTGGAAGTACAACCAGAGATGACAGGAAAGAGATGATGAGATGGAGGAGATGGTGTAGTGGATGTCGCAGGAGGATGAGATGGCGGAGAAATCTGGAAATGGAAAAGCATGCTGACCTAAGTACATGCCCCCACAAATCTTTGATGGTACCATGGAGAATACAAAATCCTTCATCAGCTCTATAGTATTGTACATCCATGGGAGGAAGCCAGAGTTTCATACAGCTGAGTCTAGGATTATGTTTGCTCTCTCATACATCCAGGGGGGGAAAGCGCAGTTCTGGAGGAACGAAGCTATAAATCAAATTGCTGCAGGAAATAAACCATTTGCAAGCTTCAAGGAATTTTTGGAGAGACTGGAGGCACAGTTTGGAGATCCTAATCCAAAGGTGACAGCCAATGCCAAATTAAAGACCATGCGCCAAGGTTCTCTAATGGTGGATGAATTTATTTTGCAGTTCAAAGCAGAAGCTTTGCAGATGGATATGGGAGAAGCTGCATTGGTAGAATTTTTGAAAGCAGGATTAAATCCCTCTTTATTCAAGTCTATCTACCAACTACCTTCTATGCCAGAGAAGTTGGACAAGTGGTATAATTGGGCAATGCACCTTGACCAGCAATATCGGCAGGAACAGGCGGAGTCAAAGTTGATGTATGGAAGTAGTAAATTTGGAAAGTCATCAGGAGGAAAGTCCAAGAAAGGAAAAGCACCTCAGGTGCAAGCTCCAAGGGTGCAGCCACTGGCCATGGCAGTGACACCTATAGTTACAGAGTCAGCAGCACCAGCAGAGGCAATGGAGGTTGATCAAGCAGGAAGACGAGCCCCACTTAAATGTTTTAACTGTGGGCAGTTAGGACAAATTTCTAGGAATTGTAGGCAGAAGAGAAAGATTAGGGAAGCTACAATCAAGGAAGTGAAGCTGGAGGAAGGCAGGCAGAAGAATTTTGTGGAAGAGTCCCAGTGAAGGTTTCCCCATTGGTGACCCAGAATCATTACAATGTATTAGTATCTGAGGAAACCCAGAGCAAATCAGAAAAAGAAATTGAGGAGGAGTACAACTGTTGTCAATCACGTGACAATTTTCATGCATCATTTCCGAAAACCCCTAAATTCTTTATTCGCTCTGCGCAAATAGAACCCAAAATCACCTTGACTATGGGACTGAAGACAGTGGACACGCATGCAGCGATTGATGTGGAAGCATTGCTTGACAGTGGTGCTACAGGATTATTTATTAATCGATCCTTAATTACCAGAAACAGTATTAACACATGCAAGCTGGCACAACCTATAATGGTGTACAATATTGATGGAACAGTCAATCATGGAGGAACTATTAAAGAGGAGGTGACTATGGTATTAAAGTATCAGGAGCATCAGGAGCGAGCCGTATTTGAAGTGTGCAATCTTGGGAAAACCAATCTAATAATAGGATGTCCATGGTTATGGAAGCATAATCCCAAAATTGATTGGAAAACTGGGAAAGTACAAATGACTCATTGTCCTAAGGAATGTAATGTGTATGGGAGGAAGATGAAGGAGAAAAAGAAAAAGAAAGAGAAAGAACGTCTGAGGAAGTACTCTGTTACGATGGAGGAAGTGGAGGATGAGGAAATGCCAAATGGGGAAGTTCTGATCATGATCGAGAAAGAAGAGCAGAAGCAAACCTTTAAAGCAATTCGTGGAGGACAGTCATGGGACAAGAATATCGTGAAGGTGGAGAAGCCAGTGGAGGAATGGGTGCCAAAAGTGTATCATGAACATCTGTCAGTGTTCCAGAAGAAGGAGTCTGAGCAAATGCCGGGGAGGAAGCCATGGGATCATGTGATCGAGATGAAGCCAGGGTTTGTGCTGAAGAAGTCGAAGGTATATCCATTATCTCCGATGGAACAAGAAGAAGTGGATGCATTCCTGAAGGAGCAATTGCAGAAAGGATACATATGACCTTTGAAATCACTGCAGATGTCACCAATATTCTTCATGCCAAAAAAGGATCAAAGAAAGAGGATGTGTACAGATTATAGGTATCTGAATGAGTGGACAGTGAAGAATGCATACCCCTTGCCATTGATCTCAGAAATAATTGACAAGGTGGGAAAAGCCAAAGTCTTTACAAAATTGGATTTACGATGGGGATATAACAATGTATGGATAAAGAAAGGAGATGAGTGGAAGGCTGCATTTGCCATGCATCGAGGATCCTTTGAGCCGCTTGTCATGTTTTTCGGGATGACAAATAGTCCCCCAACCTTTCAAAATATGATGAACGACATTTTCAAGGATGTAATAGACAAAGGGATGGTAATAATATTTATTGACGACATTCTGATATTCATGGAGGATGAAGAGAATCATGAGGCAATAGTGCAGGAGGTATTATGGAGGTTGGCAGAGAATGATCTATTTTGAAACCAGAGAAGTGTGTGTTTGGGGCAAGCGAAATCGAGTTCCTAGGATTATTGATCAGCCCTGATGGGATTAAAATGGATCCAATCAAGGTACAGGCAATTACAGATTGGCCTGTGCCCACCAATGTCAAGGAGGTTCAAGCCTTCTTGGGACTTGCAAATTATTATTGTTGCTTTGTGCACAATTTTTCTAAAATTGCCGCACCCTTACATAACCTTAAGCGAAATGGAGTAGTGTGGAGGTGGGGAGAGCAGCAGCAGACAGTGTTTGAGGAGTTGAAGAGGAAGTTTGTGGAGGGAGCAATATTAGCCCCAGTGAATTTCACATGCCCTTTGTGAGTGGAATCAGATGCATCCGACTTTGCTACTGGACCGGTATTATCAATGCTGTGTGAAGATGACAAATGGCATCCTTGTGCATATCTGTCCCAAGGGTTGAATGATGTGGAGAGAAATTATGATGTGCATGACAAAGAGATGTTGGGGATAATATGAGCATTGGAGGCGTGGAGGCATTATTTGGAGGGATGTATGCATCAGATTGAGATCTGGATGGATCATCAAAATCTGCAATACTTCATGTCCGCTAAAAAGCTTAATCGCCGGCAAGTGCGTTGGGCACTATTCCTATTGCATTTCAATTTTCACTTGGTCCACAAAGTGGGAAGCTTAATGAGGAAAGCAGATGCATTATCCAGATGTATTGATCATAAAAGGGGTGCAGGAGGACAATAAAAATGTTACCTTACTGAAACCCGAATACTTTTGCATTTGCGCTATGTGTCAAGGGCATCTATTAATAGATAGCTCGGAAACGGAAATGTTGTCTAAAATTAGACAATGTTCGGAAATGGATGATGAAGTAGTGGAAGCTGTGAAAGCTCTGAAGGGAGAGAAGAAGGGTAATATTAAAGGAGATGAGTGGGCTGAGGAACAAGGGTTGGTGTTGTTTCAAGGAAAGGTGTATGTACCAAAGGATCAGGATTTATGAAGGGAGATCGTCTGGTTACATCATAATATGCCAACTGCCAGACACCCAGGAAGATGGAAGACATTGGAATTAGTAATGAGAAATTATTGGTGGCCCAGAATTTCGAAGTATGTGTTGGGGTATGTGGATGGATGTGATACATGCATGAGGGGTAAGAAATTTCCAGAAAAACCTGCAGGAAAATTAATGCCGAACCCTATACCTAAAGCGCCGTGGCAAGATATATCTGTGGATTTTATTACCGGATTACCCAAGGCTCAAGGGTACGATGCAATATTTGTAGTATGCGACCACTTTACAAAGGAGGTCCATATTATTCCTACTACTACAGAAACCTCATCATTGGGCTTGGCGCGCCTCTATCTAAATCAGGTATGGCGGTTACATGGGTTACCTGATACCATTATCTCTGATCGCGGACCACAATTTGCTTCCGCATTTATGCAAAAACTAAATAACATATTGGGAATTCAAACTAAATTATCTATGGCATATCACCCACAGACTGATGGGCAGATGGAGAGAATGAATCAGGAGTTGGAGCAGTACCTATGTATGTTTGTCAACTACCAACAAACCGACTGGCCCGAATGGCTGGCAATTGCCGAGTTTTCCCACAATAACAAATTCCATTCAGCTCTCCCAGCCAGGTTCAAATGGACAGACCCACAGAACATGCAAAAGAGTGTCATAGAAGACTTCAACCACATTCTGCAGTGGCAAATGGCACAGGGCCCTGAGAGGGCATTCAGGTTCAAAATAATCAAGCTGCACAATGGCAGTGTCTCTCCTGTGCAATATCCTAATGATTTGAATAGCCCTACACCTTCTCAGCGGATGCGCAAACACACTGGCTGACGTAATGCAGATGCCGCTGCCATGCCCGATGTAGACTCCCCTGCTGCCACTACCACTGCCATGCCCAGTGCAGACAACTCAGTGGCCCATGCTGACTCAGTCGCTCCCACACCCGCTCCCATGCCCATGCCCGACCCCAAAGGCTAATCCCAAAGCTTAGGTGCACCTCCTCTTCTCCCAACCCACATTCACAATCAAGAGTCATAAAAGCTGCAAAAGGCAAATCCAAGGCAAAGAAACCTGGCCAAAGGTTGATGGCAGAACAGGCACACAACTCAAACACAAGTGCAACTCTGTTGAATGATGTACAAGTCCATCAAATGACAATGGACATACTCTGTAATGCTGGTGTTGCTCAGCCACAGCCAATTAATGGTCCAGGTGATGGTGAACTGCAGTATCTTATACCTTGAGACATGTACATGAGGTACATGGGACCCATGTCAGGCAACAATGTGAATGACCCCCCTATTGATCCATCCCTGTTCTGAAATGACCACTCCACTCCACCTCCTCAACAAACATCACAATGACTTAAACCTTGCCCCCTTTTTCATGGCCAGGATACAGGAGTGGCCAGCATGGGAGTGGCCAGCATGCCCGATGAAGGATTGTCAGTGGTTAGCTATCAACCAATGACCCTACCCCCATCCCAACAAAACCTGACAATCAGGTGATCACATCGGCAGCAGCAAGCATGGCAGCGGCAAGCTTGGCCAATGTAGGATCGTTCAACGGTTAGCTATCAACCAATGACCCCACCCCCATCCCAACAAAACCTGACAATCAACCAATCAGAGGGTCGACAATGAAAGACAACTAATGACCTTGCACAACAGGAGTCCATTTTAAACACAACCCTTGGTAAAAGAGAGAAGAGGAAAAATGTGAAATTTTCAGACTAATTATACAACAAGATTTCTGTATGAATGTAAAATAAAATGGTCCAACCATTACTTTTTTCTGCCTTGTTTGACCTCCTCTCTGTCCTCAGATGTTCCTGCTCTCTTCTTTTGGTTTGGCTGAGGGCTGGTACTTCTTGAAGGCCAGGTGGGGGACAAATGGCAAGGGGATCAGCATAATTGTGGAGGAGGAGGGGAATGCGATGCCAGTGGTGAAGGATGGGTGGGTGGTACAAACACATTGCTGGTGGATACTGTTACCGGTTCCACAGGGTCAGCATTGGGGATTGAGGGGGGTTGAAGGAGGGGAGGAAGGGGTGCATCCACAGAGGTCATACATTGAACTGATTCATGAGAACCTTGTGGTGTGGTGGGAACAACCTTGATTTGAGGACCATGTCCTTCTTCCTCAAGCCCAGTGGGAGCAGCATGTGGCAGTGCAGGAGTGGGAGAGGGAGTGGGAGAGGGGGAGTGAGCTCCACTTGACGCATCATCTTGACCTTGCCAAGTGGGCTGGCCGGCTTCTGCATCAGCCAAAGCGACCAGCAGCAAATGCATGGCAATGTTCTAGATGGCTATGTCCCTATCCAAGCCGATGATGGGCACCACTATTTAGTGCCCCACTTTATGATTCCCACCACTCATCAGGCAATGAATGCCTATCACCAGAAGTTGGAACTTGATGTCCATAATGCGGATGGAGGAGTAAGCTTCATTTATTTCAAATCAGGTTGAAGTTAAGGGCTGCTGCTGTGTCTTGGCTCTTGGCCACTCCCATATCCTGGCTGCTCCCATTTCTCTATCCACTCCCATGTCTTGTCTATCCCAACTGACATTATGATCAATTTGCAGTCTGGCAACATGACTGCGCTGCCATACTACCTGGTGGCCCGCAACCAGCTCATCCTACCTGCTGATCCAGTAAGTGTCATCCTCATTTGTGTTTCTACATTAGTTCATCCTGTTGCAGGACTTGACAGACAGGGAGTTGTTGAGCTGCCACGCTGAAGTGAAGGCCCTTCAAGACCAGCTTGGCATATTGTACAAGGATGCCAGTCATCGTCTGTACATGGCTGAGGTGGAGAAGCTTGAACAACAAGATATAACATTGAAAACATATGCCATTTTGAAGGAAAGGGTTGAAAATAAGTTGAAATCATTCAAAAGGAGGTTCTCAAAAATTACGCCATCATCCCACTCAGATGCTATGGCCAATCCCCCTGCCGATTCCCAGTGATGTGGAAGGATAATTAATACCTTACTCATTATATATATATCTATGTAGCTTTTGTCTGTATTCTGTTCTTAATGCACATCATTGTAGTAATAGCATTGTTTTTGTAGTCCTGTCAAGCCCCGATGTCAGTGCTGCTTCCCCATTCCTGTCCCCATCCCCACTCCCATCTCCATCCTGGTCCCCACTCTGGTCCCCGTTCCCACTCCCTTCTCCATCCCTGTCCCCATCCCAGTCCACGTCCCCTTCCCTGCAATTGCATTTCAAACATTACTAATGTCTGTACTATCTTCTTAATGGACATCTATCTGTACAGTACAGCAAGTAAAGTAGTAATGTAGTCATTTATTAATTAATAGAGTATGTACAAATATATAGTGAGTTTGATGGCATCCATTGAAACAGATAATACAATGTGTACAGTCAATAGTCCCCATCCCCACTCCCATCCTGCTCCCATCCTGCTCCCATCCCCGCTCCCATCCCCATTCCCGTTCCCATCCCCATCCCCATCCCCTTCCCTGCAATTGCATCTCAAACATTACTAATGTCTGTACTATGTTCTTAATGCACATGTATCTGTACAGTACAGCAAGTAATGTAGTAATGTAGTCATTGGTTAATTAATAGAGTATGTACAAATATATAGTGAGTTCGATGGCATCCATTGAAAGTCAATAGTATTCATAGGTTAATATTGTGTCCATGCCCAATGGCTATGCTGTGGCTGTCCCCATGTCCATGGCCGCATCTGTGCCCATTGCATTTCAAATGTTACTAATGTCTGTATTACATTCTTAATGCATGTCTATTGTAAGGTATAATAATCAGTGTACAATGTAGTCGTTGGTTAATATAGTATAGTGACTTTATATAGTGAGTTCGACAGTATCCATTGAACCCGTATCATTCGATACAATGTATGCATTTGATAGGTCATATCATTCGATACAATGTAGCTTACCTATGTGAACAGGCATGTTGACACCTACACATGAAATGCAAAGGGAAGAGAACAAACTGGAGCAGGGAATGTACTAACACCCATATGCTAGATGGATGGACCTGATGTATATGGTCCAAGAATGCTGATTGGGAATAGGATTCAATGTGGCTGATTGGATGATGTTGGTACAATGGATGGGCACAGCCCCTTATAAAGAGGGGTCAGGGAGCAATCTTGACAAGGCAAGAGGATTAGACCCTCCTGTGGGATACTTGCAGGTAGAAAGGAAGATGTTCATGGACCAAGGGGAGGCCCACCTGGTACAAAATGGAGAAATGGTGATGGAAGGAACCACCACCATCATAGTAAAGAGGGAGTCGACACATATGACACCCCAGGTGAAGACAGAAATCCATGTTTCAATGCCTGATATGTTGAAATTGGCTGAAAACAGCCTATTGCTGAGCCAGCCAGATGAGACTAACTCAATGGCTGAACAAAGAAACACACCATATGTTTGCATGTCCACCATGGAATTAGACATGTATAGAAGTGCCTGGCAAATAACCAAGGGGAGGTGAGTGACGACCCAGATGTATGCAAGAAATCATCCAAGAGGATGAAACAGATAAAGAGCAGGAAGACCTGCTTGTAGAATAAGAACAAATGTCTGACAAAGAAGAAGACAACGATGGTGAACCATATGAAGGTTTGCAGTATAGCTCCGAAGGGGAGGAGCAGGATTTGGAGGAGTTTTAGCAAATAAGAAACTTGCAGATATGAGAAATGGGATGGGCTATGGTACCTGACCAAGGGATAGTGTTTGACAAACACAATAGGCCCAGGGATGTAGAACCTGGACAGAGTTTGAAGAAGGAGGAGTCAACACCGGCTAGTGGTATGGGCCATGTGACTCCTAAAAAGGAATTCAAACCTGACAGGGGCCCTCCAGGACTGCCAGGAGATGGACCTAATGGCCCACCAGGTGATTATGAAGGATCATCGGACTGTGACAATGATGAGGCCAATGGTAGTGAGCCACCATTTGATGAAGAAGAAGATGTGGAAGGACTCAACCTTCCACACCCAGAGAATGAATGACAGGGATTGAGGAAAATGCCTTGATCCACTTGATACAACACACCATATGTGCATGCAACTGTGAAATTAGACATGTATAGGGATAGAGGATCACCTCATATCACAAAGCATCTGAGGGTGATGCATGAGAAGTATTGTCTGATGATAGACAAACATGTTGGCCATGAGGTCAACCTGGGCAATAATATCAAGGTGCCAAGGGTACCAGAACCCAAGGCATATGATAGCGAAGAGGACACCAAAGTATTTGAAAGGTGGCTAACAAGCCTCCTGAGATGGTTTCACATATATAAGTACTGTGGACCAGCATATGTTAAAGACCATGTAGTATGCATGGCCATATTTTTGCAAGGATCAGCCCTGACTTGGTTCAACAATAATGTTGATGGAATGGACCACCAGAATGATACATGGTCATTCAAGATGGTAGTGATCAGGTTATATGATCACTTTATCCATAATGTGGCATTGGGAGTAGTGTTCGCAGGTCCGGTTCAGTCCGGTTTTTGACCCCCAAATGGGGCAACCGGCAACTGCAACCAGTCCGGACTGACCCCAGATATTGTGGGACCGCAACTGGACTGTTTAGGACTGGTCCTAATCAGTCCATGGACCAAAAAAAGACTGGTTTGGACTGGTCTTTGGTTGTAAAATGTGTTGTACCAATGTAACCATATGTAACTCCATGAATATTACCAAGACCTTATAACCATTGCATCGGTGGATGGATATTGTAATCCCCCATCGTTTGGTCCAACTTTTAAGAGATTCCATTGGGATTTGACCATGTTATGGCCAGAATGAAAGGACATTGCTGGAACTTCTGCAACTCATGTCTGTAGTTCGTGAGTTGTTGTAACTTGTCAGGGATGCTAAATGAATAGTACACATAGTTTGCTGTGCTATTACCATGTCTATAATTGTATCCAGGTGGGCCCAACATTTTCATTGCACAAGTTATAAGCAATGTAATCAAAGACATTCTGATCATGACAAAATACTTAATTTTGGTCATATCTTGACTGATTCTCAACCGTTTTTGATGTTCCAGGGATGGAAATTGATGGAAATATGGGTGGGAATGTGGTCCAAGATGAATTTTCATGAAAGACCAGTTGCAACCAATTTAAACTGGTTTTTCATTGGTCTTATGATATTTTTGAAAACTGGGCAACTGGGCAACCAGACCAAAAAAGACTGGTCCATAAATAGACCACTGGTCCGGTCCTAATCGGTCCAGTCCAATCCAGTTTTGGTTTTTTTCTCGGTCCCATGGACTGGACCTGCGAACACTAAGAGTCAGGGGAGGAGGACCCATTGATGATACTCAACCCGGGAAAACCACCAAAACAGCCAATGAGGCAATTGATGATATGTGCAACGAGTCAGAAGAAGGGTGTGAGTCGTTCTGAATGTTCATGGTCCAACCAATAGTAAGATAACTAGTTGGTACTAGTTGTGAAGGTAGTGCTATGAGAGATGAAGGTGTTCGGCACGGTCCGATCAAGTATCGATCAATATTGAGGACAATCGACGAGATCGACGATGAACAATGTTTATTGTTGATGGTTGAAGTGTGTATTCCGAGGACCTTTTGATAGGTCAAAAGTATATGAAGGCTATAGTCGATGGCTAGAATGTGTTGAAATGGTTGCTAGTGCTAATGACAAGAGGATTGAAGGAAGATCGAGGACACAATGATCGCAGAGGTTTCTTGTCGATCCAGAAAACTCGTAGAGACTTAGATTGTTTTTAGAAAGTTGATCAGATGCTTACAACTGTATATGAGATGATAGGTGAAGACAATTTCTTTTTTCTTTCCAAGTAGATACTACAGAGTTTTATATGTTTTAAAGAAACTTCATAAAATGGAATGAGAAACATGTGTAGAACATGAGGCAGAAGATATGAGTTAAGGCACAAGGCCAAAAAGGAGACTGGAATCCAAAAAAGAAAGATATATATCATATGATGAAAGATTAATAAAGGATATAGAACTAAAAAGGGACTGTCCTTTGTGTATAAACTGTGCTAAGTCTCGCAATAATGCGTCCAGTGGGTTCTGTGCATGATAGGGACTTGGAACGAGGCTGACCTACTATCAGCAGGTTTGAGCACGAGTTGGAATACTTCCTGGCACATGGTATTCCACCATTTAGATAATGAATGCGGTGCCTGATGTTGCTCACAGTCTCTCGATATCAATTGATAACGCTTGATGATGCTCGATGATGTTCGATCACGTTCAATATGATGCTCAATCACATTTGATATGAGATCGCACTCAGTAGACTTGGTCGGGAGTGGTCGCACTGCTTCTGGGACCTCATGTGAGTTATCCGATGTGATTAGAATGTGGTCGAAATAGTGTTGCCATGGCTCGAGCCACATTTTTTGCTATCTTGGGAAATAAATTACATAAAATCACTAAAATATTTGAGGAGCTAGATCCCATCAAAAGCCAAGGGGTCTCCTGCCAACTCTAAGCGATCAGAGAAGCAGTTCCTGAGATATTCTGGTGGCTTTGAAATGGTTCAAGCCAAACCATTTCAAAGCCACCAGAATATCTCAGGAACCGCTTCTCTGATCGCTTAGAGTTGGCAGGAGACCCCTTGGCTTTTGATGGGATCTAGCTCCTCAAATATTTTAGTGATTCTACATAATTTATTTCCCAAGATAGTAAAAAAAAAAATGCAGCTCGAGCCATGGCAACACTAGGTTGAAATGGTGAATCAGCCTTTGAGCCGAGGAGACAACCTATCACCATCTGAAGAAACAAGCTCCCAAGATTCACAATCAACAGATTGTGAGGATGAAGATGAGGATGTCTATGAAGCACAGGTGCTGATAGCAACCTTGAAAACTGGTGGAGATGTGCTGAGTCTCCTAGGCTCTAGCTATGCCCAAGACAACGTAGTTGTAGTGATAGGATAACTCTCTATGTACAGGTGATCGGCTACTGACTATGTGGTCACGTGACTGCCTGGAGTAGGTGACCACACACCCTACTCCACCTGCCCACCTCCAAAAAAGTTGACGTCCTTGTTGCCATAAAAAAAAATGGAAAACAAACAATAGGTAAAGAAATGATAAGAAATGATAAGCAATGTGACCAAAAAATTCTAAGATTGATAAAAAAAAGTCAAAAAAAAGAAAACTCAGCAAGGAGGTAGCCATTCCAAGGCTCAAAGTGCACAACTCAGATCTGACAGTTGAGGGTCATTGTCCCAATCAAGGTTTGGAGCTGAAGTCAGAGGGTGTGCAGCAATGTGGGGGATAGTGATGATGGGTTTTCCAGGGCCGATACCAGAAGGATGTCGATGAGTAATAAAAGGCTGAGATGAAACATGAGATGGCAGAGCTGGATGAAAAGATTTTCCAGATGACTAAAGAAAATGTGTACAGGAGGCCATGTACAGGACTGGATGCAGTCAGAGGGGCAGGCATCCAGGAAGGCCATGTACCAGACTGGACATGGTCAGAGGGGTGGGCATCCTGGAAGGCTATGCATAGGACTGGACACAGTCAGAGGGGCAGGCATCCTGGAAGGCTATGCATAGGACTGCACACAGTCAGAGGGGCAGGCATCCTGGAAGGCCATGTACAGAGGCCATGTACAGGACTGGACACAATCAGAGTGTGATACATGGCCTTCCAGGATGCCTGCCCTTCTGACTGTGTCCAGTCCGGTACATGGCCTTCCAGGATGCCTGCCCCTCTGGCTGTGTCCAGTCCTGTACCTGGGCTTCCAGGATGCCCGCCCCTCTGACTGTGTCCAGTCCCAGTACATGGCCTTCCAGAATGCCTGCCCCTCTGACTGTGTCCAGTCCTGTACCTGGCCTCCTGTACATGGCCTTCCAGGATGCCTGCCCCTCTGACTGTGGTGTCCAGTCCAATTCCATGGCCATCCTATGAGGCCCCCCCTCAGACTCTGTCCAGCTCTACCCATGCCAATCAACCAACCAACCAACCAACCAACCATGCAACCAACCAACCAACCATGCAACCAACCAACCAACCATGCAACCAACCAACCAACCATGCAACCAACCAACCAACCATGCAACCAACCAACCAACCATGCAACCAACCCAAACAATAAACCCTAGCATAGGGTTTAAGTCAATCTACTATGTTCCAAATCCTCTAATAACGGCACAACTTCTGAGTGAACAAGTTCTAGAAGATAGCGTGGTCTTTGCCTTCTGCATCATTGCTGTTGTGGAGGCTAGAGACATGGTCATGTTGACCAAGATCTCTAAAAAGAAAGACCTAGCTAAAAGTGCTGATGTGGAGATGGCTGATGCTACCAAGCCTGGCCCATTGATGCAATCAATGATTGACAAAGCAGTCTCCACTCAACTTAAGTCGTTACTGAAGCCAGTGAGTACAGACATTAACTCTTATTCAACTAGCACTCACTCTCTTGTAGCAATCCCAAAAACAGGGAGGTTCTGGCAAGAAGAAGAAATTGTCAATGACAAAAAAGATTTCCAAGCCAGGTCCACTTCCTCAAGCAACCCCCTATGTCCCCAAACCAGGTCGAAAGGTTCCAGACACCACCAAAGGTGCCCAAAAGAAGTGGCAGAAGTCGAAGAAAGGCAAGGGGAAAGCAAAGGCTACATAGTTAGTAGCAATAATAAATTTATTTGGGTCGACAACAACTGGTATGTCAATCCTATGCTTATCCTGGATCAGTTGCTAACAATCCCACTTCCAGATGCAGTTCACATACTTATTCTTAGTACTCCTGTAGATATTATACAGGCAAATTCCTATAAGAACTTAGTACATAGAGGACCCAATGTAGTATTGCCTTTAGAAATACAATTAGACCTTAGTGTGGGAATGAAATACATGTTCCACAGTCCACAAAACTCTAAGTTAATTAAAGCAGCGTGCCTTGACTTTGTCGAGCGCTTATGATGGAGAATATACTTCATGTTTGACGATCCTAAGTCTGAAAAATCATATGATCCAGATTACAAGGTACCTCACACCCGAAAGGGTAAACCACCTCGTTTACCACAATATCTCGAAATGGGTATCTTAGTGGGGCAGAGCTTTGTAAATAAAACAATCTCTCATATCCCCAAAGAAGAGGAAAGGCTGATTATTAAATCGCTCAAGCCTAACTGTTCCCGCATCGAGCAGTTCTTAATTAGTAATGCTTATGTCATTACTATGATGGATAGGAACCTAGGAATAGTGGTGTCAGAGCATACCTGGCTAGATGATAAATGTCTCGAATTACTTAACGATGTAAATAATTATACACTGTTGCAACTGTTAATGGCAAATCAAATTCTTGACCAACAATGTAAAGACATGGAGATGATAGGTACTCTTAGCAAAAATCTCATGTCAGATAGCAGCAATCAATTAGGCAAGTTCTTCCGGTTGGTGATTTGAATGCAAACTTAATGTCCTTGCCAATCCGTTAATACCATTTTACAGACAGTCCATCAATGACATCTTTGGTATTGTTTATGCTTCAACTAAAGAGGAGGCTGTACAAATCATGAGTGTCATTAAATTTGATGGATGTGTGATTGAGTGGGGCACATCGGATAACTTCCTCCCCTTTCTGGATATGACGATATATCGCGATGTGAATAATCATGTGCAACATATGCCTTATTGGAAAGTGCACTCACACCAAGAGAGAATTCCATGGATATTGTTGAAATTAAACTCCTCAATGCTGCATACATGAGGCAATACATGCAGCATACACATGTTACTGTGCTTACTGTGCATACATGTGGTAAACACATTCCTGAGTCATGTGACATCCTTATTATTATGTATATAAGGAGAACCTGTACCATAGTAGGAATACAGTGTTCTTACCTCTGCTAACCCTAGCTGTAAGTCTAACTAAACCCCAGGTAGGTTGTAAGGAACATGTTGTCTCTTCCTCTGTGCAGTGTACATAGTCTGCTCCAACAGGTTATGGGCCCTGCTGGGCATGTCGCGAACGTGCCTTAATTGGCTGCAAACAATGTTGACTTCATCATCTCCAAATTATAACCTTGTGCTCTTTGTGAGCTGCATCGCGCTCCCTGCGAGCTGCACTTAAAACATAGGTTGACTAGGGTTAACCACTCTGAAGGAATGTTTTTTCCTGAGATTGTGAAACATGTTTTCTTGGATAAAAGACTGATTGAGCACTTTTAACAGCTGCCACCAAGAATCATGTCTTCAACCCTTGAAAAACTCATTCAAACTTTCGATGGCTCCAATTACATTCAATGGGCCGACTCCATGAAGGTGTGGCTCAGGTCTCAGGGCCTCTGGCAGATAACTAGTAGGGCAGAAACCAAACCACCTCTGGTGCCTCCTTTGACGGGATGAACACTACTCTTGTAGCAGATGCTATTGCCAAGCTCCAGACCTGGAGCAACAAAAATGACCAGGCTATTGGTAGCCTAGTGCTCCGCCTGGCCCCCTCCATTCGGCAGTGTTCCAACACCAAGGACACTGCTGAGGAGGTGTGGGACCTCATTCGCACCGATTATGGTGTTGATGGCCCCTCCCAAGTCTTTGCAGACTTTAGGTCTGCAATAGCGATCAAAATTCCAGCTGCGAATCCTGTGCCAGAGATTGCTAAGATGGCTGACAAGTTTGAGCGCCTCACGGCTGCCAATGTTGCCATCCCCGAACTAGTTCAGGCGATGATCCTACTTGCTGCGATGCTGTGCGAGTATGATTCTTTGTCCGCCATGGTCCTTAACATGACTGCTACTAGTGCCTTGACGTTTAAACATGTCAAGGACTCCATTGTCGCTGAAGCCTCAAGGTGCACAGCAGTAGGAAAGCCTGCTGGCCAGCCTCAGGCCAACAAACTTTCCACTGTCAAGTGCAAAGGGGGAAACCCCAAATGGCAGCCCAAAGAAGGGCAAAACAACAATGGAGATTTGTCCCAAAAATGTGGACGACATGGGGACAGAAAGACTAAGGAGGAAAAGCCTAAAGAGAAACATACCCACCTTGCCTCCAATGCCTTTACCACCATAAATGGTAATGGCACCATCATACCGCTGATGCCGCTCATTCAGCACATCGAAAAATGCGAACACACTCCCACAAGGGATCCTTGCCGCCCACCGCCTGCACAGGCATATATGAGCATGGCCTCTACCTCTCATTCAGTTTATGCCGAATATCAGCAAGCTCGAGACACTCTTGAGCAAATGCAACTTCCGCACACTGCAAAAAATCTGCGACCGCTGGAAGAGCACCTGACAGTGCGAGAAGGTAAGAGGAGGAGGATCGAACCAGAACCAAAGATCATGGAGGTAGAAGACAACATCGTCTCCCTTGGATTGGAACCTCCGGTTTCTGATGAGGAGGTGTGGAAAGCCATTGACGAGATGCTCATCGATGAACCCCTTGAAATGGGAGCGTATGATGATAGGTCAGTCCTTTTCCCTGCCACAAGCACAAAGATTAATATTCCTATGAAAACAGTGAACTTTTCATGTGAAATTTTACCCCTATTAAATGAATCATGGAATTATTTAGATCTTAATACATGTGTTATGTGTGCAAATAGAAATTGTAAGAAAGGTGCAGACTGGATCATGGATTCAGGCGCATCAAAACACTTCACTGGTGAAATGAAAGATTTCGCTTCCTATGAGCCTTTACCGAGAAAGGACTCTACCTTGGTCCAAACAGCCACAGGTACTACTCATATAGTAGGAAAAGGAGTAGTCTTCATTAAACATCAGGTAATATGTCACGGGAAGTCAGAAATGCGTGAAACACGATTATACCCCGCCCACCACATACCCAACATTAATACTCAATTAATGCCAATGGGCATCTTCTTACAAGACGGAAGTGATGTGTGTGGTTCCTCTGCACACATTTCATTTATCAAGAAAGGAAACCCAATTATTCATTGTGTCCCTCTTAGGAGAAGTGACATGATTTATTGGGCTCAGACTCATATAATGAGCACCAAAAAGGTCAATGTCATGACCATTTATGTTGCTGACTACTTGACTTGGCATAGGTGACTTGGACACCCATCCAAAGAGGCGCTAGGGAAAATGCCTAATAGCACCATCAAATTCCCAAGGAATTTAATTATTCCTAAAGACAAAATTATATGTCCAGGGTGCGCTGAAGGGAAAATGACATCAAAATCTTTTCCCGAATCGAATTCATGCACAGAGAAACCCTTTGAATTAATACATTCCGATCTAAAGGAACTCCCAGTACTGTCATACCACAAACATAAATACTTTATTGTATTTCTGGATGACAAGATGTCACATATCTGGGTCTAGTGCCTTAGAAAGAAGTCTGACGCTGCTGCAGCGATTAGACAATTTCAGGCAATGGCTTTGACCCAGTATGGCGCTACAATCAAGCCTGGCATGTTGATCCAGGGGGGGAGTTCAAAGATCATGAGCTACAAAATACGCTCAAGGATTTCAGCATCAAAATAGAGATGTCCACACCCCACATTCACCAACAGAATGGGTGTGCAGAGCATGCCATAAGGACAATAATGGAAAAGTTGCAAACCCTGTGATTTACTGCCTGTCTACCACAATCCTGGTGGGAATTTTCCATTGAACATGCAACACACCTATACAACCAAACCCCAATAAGGTGCCTGAAATGGCTGACACCTTTTGAGGACCTGACAAAGGTCTGCCCAGATCTAAACAATCTGAAGGTCTTCGGTTGCAGTGCTTACATCTATCTACCCAAGGAAAAATGTCCAACCATATTATCTCCTCGATCGGAGTTAATGATGTACCTTGGATTAGAAGATGGCATTAAAGCATACCATTTCATGCGACTTAGTGGTGCAATATTCATTGGTGCTATGGCACTATTTGATGAAACAATGTTCCCATGCTGTCCTGGAGCTAAAACTCCTGCCAAGGCAGACCGTGGTGATTTTCCACCTCCAGAACCAGAAGATGATGACCACTCATCTGGAATGGATGGCAATGATTCTATACTGCCACAAAATCTGCCCCTTCCTCCATCATCGGAAGATGATGATGATGATGTACCAAGTGAGCAAAAGGCGCATGACAATGTGACTGATGCTCCTCCTCTGCCGCCTCCAGTTACCACTGAGGACTTTCATCCAAGATGTGAAGATCAACAGGAATGGCAGCAATTGCCCCGTCGATCAGGCAGGCAGAGGAACATCCCAAACCATCCCAGCAATACCTATGGAGAGAAGTGACTCCCCTCTGACATGGAGAGAGACATTGCACATGATCGATATTGGAAGAGATCTGTGGGTCAAGATTTGGATCATAACTGAACACAACCATGACCTCAACAGCAAGAACTGGTCACTGGAGCAAGTTCGGCACCCCACAAGAGTGTGCCTGATTCCAATAATCAAGAACATGATCACCCAATGGGGGAACCGGATGAAGCAGGTTATATTAAAAAGATTACCAAGGAAGGTGGAGATAAGCTGATCCACTGGCTGTTGTCAAAAGCAGTCACACCATCGAGCAGAATAAGCCAAGTTCCAAACCAATTTCATGATATTGCACGCCTACCATGGCAGCAGCAACTTGAGTGGAAACAAGCTTGTCATGAAGAATTAGAGGCTCTTCACAAACAACAAGTCTATGACATCATCGATCTTCCACATGATCAAAAAACAATCAAAAATAGATGGGTTTTCTCCATGAAATTGGACAGAAGAAAATGAGCCAGACTTGTGGCCAAAGGCATTTCACAAGTCGAAGGTGTTGACTTTGATGAGATTTTCTCACCAGTAGTCCGCTACGAGACCATACACCTCATGTTTGCACTTGCGTCTCTAGAAGGCATGTATATGACTGGTCTAGATGTAAAAACCGCATTTTTATATGGCAAACTTGATGAGGAGATCTATATGGATCAACCCGAGGGTTTCAGACTCGAGGGAAAAGAGCGCAAAGTAATGTGCTTATGCCGAGCATTGTGTGGCCTTAAACAGTCCTCACTAGCATGGTGGAAAGAGCTAGAGGCATTTATGTGTACCATTGGGTTCGTGCACGCCAGCTCCGATGCTGGCATCTTCATACACAAGGATCCTAAGACAGGCAGCATTGTTATTGCACTAGTCTATGTTGATGATGGCTTGTTCATGGGGAAGAACAAGAAACTTGTGGATGAAAAGAAGAATGCTTGTCTGAAGCATTGGGAGTGCCGTAGTACTGAAAAAGTCATGGAATTCTTAGGCATGCACGTCACCCAGACTGCAAGCAAAGTCAAACTTGATCAAACTGAATATCTTGCCAAAGTGCTTGAGAGGTTTGAGATGACAAATGCCAAAGCTGCCCCCACTCCACTCCCGACTGGTTACAAACCATCGGAAAACACAGCAATGCCAAATGCAGTGCTTAGATCAAAATATCAGTCTGTGATCGGATCTTTATTATATCTGATGCTCAGAATGCGACCTGATAGCGCTTATGTGGTAATCAAGATGTCGCAATTTTGGCTAATCCTAGCCAAGAACATCTAGACAAAGCGATGTACATCATGTGCTATCTGGTGGGAACCCAGAAATATAATATAGTCTATGATGGAGAGAAATCCGAAGGGCTACAGGCCTTCACAGATTCTGATTGGGCAGCTGACACTGTCAAGCGCCGATCTACAATGGGTTACTTTGCTACTCTAGCGAGTGGCATTGTGTGCTGGCAGTCCCATTTACAAAAAACTGTAGCACTGTCATCCACAGAAGCCGAATATATGGCTCTCTCCAACACCTGTCAACAGATAGTGTGGATAGAGTCCTTATTCCAGGAACTTGGATATATACTGAAGTGCATACCAATCTGCACTGATAATCAGGGATCCATCTTTATCGGATCAAATCCAGCTCAGGAAAGAAGGACCAAACATATAGACATTCACTACCACTATACCTGCAAATGTATAGAAAATGACAAAGTCACAGTCATTTTCATTCCTGGAAGTGATAATCCGGCTGACATGTTCACAAAGAACCTTGGCGCCATCCTATTCAGGAAATTTAGAGACTCTCTCAGAATTACTTTCGAGATTCAAACTTAGCTACTTAGAAGTGCTGTACAGTTTGAGGGGGGGTGTTGAAATTAAACTCCTCAATGCTGCATACATCAGGCAATACATGCAGCATACATATGTGAGATACATGCTGCATACATGAGGCAATACATGCAGCATACACATGTTACTGCACTTACTGTGCATACATGTGGTAAACACATTCCTGAGTCATGTGACATCCTTATTATTATGTATATAAGGAGAACCTGTACCATAGTAGGAATACAGTGTTCTTACCTCTGCTAACCCTAGATGTAAGTCTAACTAAACCCCAGGTAGGTTGTAAGGAACATGTTGTCTCTTCCTCTGTGCAGCGTATATAGTCTGCTCCAACAGATATCACACCACCCCCTCGACGTTAAATGAGGGACTTATCTCAGTGAGATGTCACAGTTAGCCACCCTATGTAGTCTACATACTCATTACATAGATGTGATACGGAGCCTGAGTGCTTTATACATCATGCATGGATACCCGTTAAACCTTATTATGAACTGGACTAAGAACAATATAACAACTCATTGGCAGAACCATTTGGCTGATACCAAGCAAGGGCGCGAGGACATTTTCATACTGAAATCTGAGTTTAATACAACATGGAACTACTTTAAAGTGAAAGAACTAGGTGATACAGTCCTAGGCTACTGGTGCAGCTGGCTTGCCGCTGCGGAATCAGGTACTCTGAAACAGGGTACCCCATATATGCCATTCACAGATGATTACGGTGATCTTGAGTTTGTAGATGTGGCACATTGTGTCATTCATTTGCTAGTGTTGTGGTCCAAGACATGGCCTGCATCATCCCCATCATAGCTCAATGGATGATGACTAGTGGACGCCTTTCTTTTCCTCTTTCCTTTCCCCTTCTGTGCAGCTGTGAACCATGGTGGTGAGACTGGTGCTTCCTGATCAAGTATGCGATCATCTTCCTCATCTTGTTCTTCTTGTGTTAGAGTCACAGCCTGAGGTCCTCTAAGGCGAATTTTCTGCAGATGCATCTGGACATCATCCCTTCTCCTCTCAGAATAATCAGACCCAGAGGGGGAGCTGAGTGGCAATTTGGGGGTGTGTTCACTGGAGTTGGCTGGAGATGAGCATTGTGACTCATTATCATTATTCTGCACATCCTCCATCCAGGGAGGGGAACAAGCCACATGATGGCGTGGAGACACATCCATATTCAAGGGCAATTCAGGGACTGGAGTTTGGGGAGCCTCACAATCATCACAACCCCACCTTATGCAGGGGGAAATGAATGTGGCATTGGGATCAGGATCAGGGTCACTTTCACCACACCCAAGTAATCACGGCACTGGGTGATTAATGTCACTGGGGTTTGAAATACAGGCACTATAAGTGGTGAAAACCTTGCAAGGAAGATGTGAAGGAGGAGGAGCAAGATTCTGAGCATGCACAGCACGGGTGGAATCATTAGAGTTGGGAGAAAGAGGTGCACTTGCAGCAGCCACATCCCCAGAACTAGTAGGCAATGCGGCTGTTGTTTTGGCTTTCACTCTTGCAGTCTTCTGTTGTCATTTTTGAACAGGCTTAGGATGGGCATCCCCAACATCGATGGGTGTATTGCACGCAGCAGCATGAGTAACTGGCATAGTGTGCAGTAGGATGGTGATAAGTTGAACTTGAGATGGGTTGGTCTAGAGGTCCTGGTAAAGAGTCAAATGAAAAAATAAATGCAAAAATACTCTAACTCAACTCGAACCATACTTATTGAGGTGGCCCCAAAGGCTAAAGCAAACAATTGTCCGAAGATCTATTTATAACATGCGAAGTGACCCAACAATAATGATGTTCAAAAACAGCAATATGAAAATAATAGTTAGATGTACGAAACAGGGAATTGGAATGTAGACAATGAGTTAGGGCCTGGACTGCAACTGATGAGGGACTATTGCTGCACAACCAAAAAAATTGAAGAATGACTGTGTATAGAACTTTGCCACCACCTTGTTAGGAACTGATCCTATAAGGTTCATCTGAATCTGTTCAGACACTGTGGGTGTTGTTTACGGAAGGTTGTCAGGTTGTTGTAGATTCTGCAGGAGGGGAAATAGAAAGGACTTGGCTTCAGCTTGTAAGAAGCTGCACCCTTCACCTCATCTGGTGTCCTAATTTCAAGTTGGAGGTTTGGAGGTAGGAGCGGGAAGGTACGGGTAAATGTGGGAAGGAGTATGGAGGGACTTAGGTTAAGTTCAGATGAGGTTAGAATTTCAGAGGGAGACTGGAGGTTGAGTCAAATGGAGTTCAGACTCTTAGAGAACTGAGGTTGGAGTAGAAGGAGGTTTGGATTGGCAGATTAAAGTCAAGTCTATGTTGATATATGAACTGAGGAATACAAGTTGAAATGAACTAAGCTTAATTACTGTAGTGGAACAGGAATGAAGACTGTGGCAGTGTCTCGACTGCATAGATAAATTATCTAGCGGGAGCCACACAGGAATCCATAGTCAAATTTGCAATAGAAACAGCAGCCTTGGGAAGGCAGCCATGGATGCTGTACAAGGTGGCCTGGTGCACAGCAGTGTGGGCAGTGCAAGGCGGCTGGGAATGAAATAGGGAGGCATAGACAAAATCAGGTTCGACGTGCAGGAAAGGGTCAGATGGATGCGGGTTCCAATCGGGCAAGGAATGGTTCTTGACACACCTGTTCCAAAGCAGTCAGTTCAACTGCAGAGTATTTCTCAACAGGTTTTTCATCAGAACCAATTTGTGATGTTGCATTTCCCTTCCATCCTTTCATCAGCCTCTTCAATGCAAGAAGGTAAGGTGCTCACTCAGCTGTTGAAGGAGCAGCTAATCCTTGATTGGCAAGGCTAAGATCAGCAACCAGAAGTGGGCCATGTCCTGGATAGCAAGCCAGCACACGATCTTGATGTTCCGGTGAGTCATCAACCACTAATTGTGCTCAGCAGTGCAGAGCAAGCAGTTTGAATCTGAAATTTAGCTTGTAGAGCTCCCAAAGGATCTCCTGACAGACCTCAAAGGAAGGTAGCACTCCTGTTGACAGTTCTTGTTCATGCCAGAAAACTTGCTCACCCCCTGTCTTCAATTCCAGCCCTGCTTCATCCAGACAATTCCCGAGAAGCTGGCACATGTCTGCATGATGACCGCTCTTTGTCTGCTCCTTACTCCCATCCGAAATTGCCATATTACCATAGGTAAGCATTGTACGCCAACTCTGATTTGATAACACTTGTGCTGATGATTCCGAGGATGTCAGCCTGTAGATCAGAGCTGGCCATTGCTGAAGCCAACTGAGGAGTAATTTTGCTTGTCGTTCTGGTGATTGACCTCTGTAGATAACACCAGGATCAGGAAATGTGTAACCTGCATCCATTGGATGACTGAAACATCCTGCTTGATTGGCTGGATCAGTATCAACTTGTGCCAATGCATGACACCATGCAGGAATTACCAGGGGTATCAGTGGATTTGGTTCCTCTATGAATTTGTTTTGCCCCGCTGAAGGTTTTGAAGTTTGACCAGTTTTTTGATTATCTGATAACTCAGTTAGTAATGGAATGTGAAGGTGGAGAAAGTATGTACATGGTTGCCCCTGAGAAGGTTTGTTTTTTGCAGTCTGACTAGCCATTGGAGTTGAAGACTGGATAGAGCTAGAAGATGATGGTTGGTCCACTGAGGGTTCATCCACAATATCAAATGGATTGGGGTAGGAGAACAAAGCTCAAAGGTAACCATGGAACACATGGGATCAATTTGGATGGTCCACTCAATCAGAGAAGAAGGCCTTGAAGGGGGGACTGGTATCTTCAAGATGAAGGTAATGCTCAGGAAGCTGCACATTGGTGATGGAGTAAATCCTCGCAGTGTAGAGCAGGTTATATGGACGGATAAGCCAAACAGGTAGGCCTGCATGCAGAAAGTCTTGGACCACAACAGGATCATAAGTGAAGACCCCCATCCTCAATTCCACCATGCTCACAACAGGGTGAAGACTACACATACATGGACGGAACACTTCCAAGTAGTCTAGTGCAGCAAGGAGCTCCAAATAGCACCTCTCCACATACCGAACATTCATGAACACCTGATGATGACTCATGGGCAAATTTTCCAGTTTTTTCATGCCCTGCATAAGTACAGTCAAGAACAAGGGTATAGCTTCATTCTTCTTCTCAGAAGTTTCTGCTGGCATGAACTCTTCTGCACGAGAACACAGTGAAGACACCATAGGTGAAGTGTTTCCTGTTGATCAACCCTAACCTGCTGATGGTAGTTGCAGTGGTTGGCACGAAGTCCTTGGGTTCCAGATCCTACCACATAATGGACATTGGGTTGTCAGGCCCAGGGCACAATGGAATTGAACCTAGATGACAATCAGAGACAACGTATGGCTGCGGCCACTGAAGTGGATTGTCATTGCCATATCAGAAATTGGCATGGATACACATGTTGTGGGTACGACCAAGAGGGGGCTGGGGAACAAATTCCATGTTTGGGCTGGTAACAAACCATTCACTGTTTCTGACCACAGCACCCACTTGCCTGTCACCATGTTCAAAACTCTCACTTGATAGTCCCAGTCAGAGATAGTGGGAATGCATAAATTCTGTTGACATACATTGATTATAACTTTTTTTGTGGAGGAGCAAACTGTGGTCTGAGTTCAGTACTTGGGGTGTAATGTGAACAATGCTTTGGCTGGCAATTGTGCTCTATGAGCAATGAATCCAATGAGAACTAAGAAAACAATTGGATGAGATATAAAGGAAGGAGAAGACAATATTACTCACTCACTCGAAATCTCCTGCACAACTCAATAATGTAATCCAGGGAAACAAGGATCTATGCTAAAGGATCTATGCTGAAACTATTCAGTTTGCGAGACAAGAAATAAAAACAAACAGAAAACCAAATGACTCGAAGTCAGAATCTGGTTAAATGACCAATGCGAAGTCAAAAATCACTTGGAGAAATGACTGATGTGAAGTCAGAAGTCGTTAATCCATGACTGACTCAAAGTCAGAAGTTATGGAGGGAGGAAGATGATATGAAGGAATTTGAATGGAAATATACTCACAGGTTTCCATCGTCAATGAACAGCAAACCTAAGCCCTTAAACCCACAAAATCCAATGATAACTAAGAAATGGGTGGATGAGACGCTAAAGAGAAGCAGCATGTTACTCACTTGAAATCTTCTGAACAAACCAATGATGCAAAGCAAGGCTAGAGTGAGTCAGTTTGTGAAAGATGAACGTAAAACCAGATGACTCAAAGTCAGAATCTGGTTAAGTGACTGACTCAAAGTCAAAAATCACTTGGAGAAACAACTGACGGGAAGTCAGAAGTCATTAATCCATGACTGACCCGAAGTCAGAAGTCATGGAGGGAGGAAGATGAGATGAAGGAATTTGAATCAAAATGTACTCACCACTTATACTTGTCGAAACCCTTTACCCCCACAACCTTTCAGCCAATCTATCTCCACCGAAAGTCAACCAAAACTCCGTGTGACAAACATGTCTGGAAACAAGATCCCTGAGTGCCTACAAATGATTAGTATTATGACTTTGAAAAGAAGGAAGGAAACTTACAAAGAAGTAGCAGTGCTTGAATTCGCACAGGCTTGAGTGAGAGTTAAACATTGAATGTTGGGGAGGTAATGTGGACTTGGGGCAGAGTCAAGAACTGACTCATCAGTAAGATCAATTACATCCCTCTGCCTTTTCCATCCATTTCTCACCATGGCTTCTGACTCCATGTCGGTCATGGATAGTATTGGGTTGACAACATCTGATTTCACATCAGTTGTCATTCTACAGTGATTTTTGATTTTGCATCAATCACTTACCAGATTCTGACTGCTCATCATCTGGAATATTCTTGCAAATACCACCTTGTCATCAAATTTTTCAACTACAAGTACGTTATGAATTTGGTAAATCAGCTGCAATCACCAGAAGGTAAGCATCACATAACTGATTTCTTTTCACTTTGCTTCCCGTGCATGACTCTTGACTTTGCATCGATCATGACACAAATGACTTCTGACTTTGTGTCGGTCATTTTCTCAGGTGACTTGACTTCACATCAGTTACTCACTCAGATTCTGACTTCACGTCGTCTGGTGTTCTTGAGTTTGGTTTTCACAGCATAGTGTCTTCTATCTGCATCTCTCTAACCACTTCTCATTTACAGATCGCATGTGCTATCTCTTGGTCTTTGTCACTCTCAGCCTTTGTCACTCTCAGCCTTTGTCACTCTCAGCGCTTTGACTACCATCAACATCTTTCAAATATTCTACTTACTGGTTTGTTTCCTGAATTCTTGTATGATGAAGACTTGCTCCCACCAACCTTGGATAAGAGTTCCAAACTCTTGCTGTCCACACCCTCATCTAACTTCACTTAACCTCATCTGCATTCAATGCTTGTGAGCTTCTCTGTCAAAGCTTAAGGGTTTCACAACTTACAAGATTACTTGCAGATATGCAAGGACAACTTCTACATACGAGCAAGAGTGGGTTTTATAGGGGACAAATGACAACTTACAAGGTGCAGTAGCCAAACTTCTTGTGAGGACTTCTCAACTAACAATATATTCACTCGGACAGACTTAATGGTGGTTGTCAATGAACTCTTTTAATATCTGATTCCTTTCATGCCTGTGATGGACGGTTCACCATATGGTTGGGTGATGAAGCAGGGTGGGCAGGTGGAATTACTCTCAACATTGTGCTGTATTTTATGTTGTGACTATGACCCATTTTCAGTTTGTCAATTGCTATTAGTGGATATGCTGTCTTGATGACATCAACATGTTTTGGGTGGCACATTATGATAATGCCACTGAATTCTCAACCACTATTTGTACAGACTCCCTATGTTTCTCTTGCGATATGCGCCCTGGTTCTTGAAGAAATTCAGGAGCGCAGACAACCCATGGAAGGTCTATGTGCCTCAACCTGGGCCATCTCACCCTCATCATCTTACAAAGCCCAGCAGCATTCAACCGTTGGTGTACCTTACCCATGGAGAAACCCTTATACAACAACCTAACCTTCCATGGCTGCCCAGGCAAGTTGGCTTTGCAGGTGATCAACTACAAGATGGAGAGCTATGTCCAGCCCCGTGCCTGATGTTGTGGATGAAGGTCTACAGCACTTTGATGTTTTCAGTGGTGACTTGGCTCCCAATCTCCATGATATACCTGTAGCAAGCCATCATTGCAGGAAGAGAGCAAATCAAACTGTGCACTGGGCAAACGAAGTGATCCCCAACTTAATCCTACCATACATGGAATATGTCCATCAAACTCTCTCTCTTTGCAACCAACCAGGTGTTTCACGGCCCATCTGTGTGTGTCAAGAGGGTGGTCGATCTTTGCAGATTGCCATCATGCATTTTTCAGGTATATAGCTGATAATCATGATTATGTGACTCCATTAGCTAATGTCTGTCATACAGTCCTTGAATCTTTGAGGATCAATTCATGCTCCTGTGCACCAGTCTTTAGGCAGCTTATGCAGTGGGGACTTTTTCCTTGCTCTCCCCTGGCACCAACATTAGCCATGGACTTGCAAGTACTAGAGTTTGTCACACATCTATTTGTTCACATCCCACCAAACAATACAGGGTGGTGCAAAACCATCACCATCGAGGAATTTCTTGACAGTCAAGGATATAAATTGACAACAAAGGTATCATCGTTCATTGAGTACGATGTGGCATTACTGAAATATCATGCAGGATTCTCTTTGTAGATGATTCAGTAGTGCACTATGATGGTGCCACACTCTTCAAGACACTACCAATAAACATGTGGATAATATATTAACTCATGTCTGACGAATTACAGTTGGAATAGATGATGGTTTGCTCAAGGATGTGACACCAGATTCAGATTTTCCAACACTGCCAACTTCTCCTACTCCAATGCGAACAGCACCAATAGCTATCTCTAACCCTGACCCACATACAGCAGATGATCAAATTCATGATCATGAGTTCTCGTTTTATTCTAGGGTACCATCAGTGACTCCAGAACTCCAAGATCGCTCACCTGAAACTTCTCCCACCCATTCCACTCCTTCTCCTTCAAAAAGATGATGTTCAGAGGTCGATCTCGATGATGATGATCCATCTGACACACCAATCAACCCCTTCCCAGATCCCACTCCTTGCTCCCAACCCAGTGACTATATATGCTTGTGCTGTCCCATCTGCTTTGGTGGAGAATTTTCTCATATCTCACTTACAGGGTAAGGGCTACTGTTATGGATTATCAGTTGCTTATGCAATACTCTTAGTCCAGATCCCATTGTTTGTCTTGACACCTGCTTTACACAGAAAAGGAATAAAGGAGAACGAGACCCTCTGCATACCCACCTGAAGTCGGTGTTCATTCCAGAGGTTGATATGGTTTGCATGGAAAGTCACTGGGAGGATGTTTGTGGTTCACGGTCTAACAATTCATGACTCTCACACCATGCCTGAGTTGATACATTGAATGAAGAAGATGGATATGAAGGTAACTTGCATGTTCCAATATCTGTGCTAGATGGGTGTGAAGCTAGTTTCACCACTGCTGATGCTGCTTGAGAGAAGGCTAGCACACAATTCTTTGATGACACAGTGTTGATGGCTCTACTCTGTTGTCATGATCAGTTTTACAGATAGTGAACATGCATTCTGCTGGCAAAAAGCAACACTACGCATTGGTTCTCCTAGAAATGCTGTTCCAACATCTTCCCCAGGACTTTACAGTTGGTGCTCTGTATGACATAAGCTGCCAACTCCATTGGACCTGCATCAAGTGGGAGTTTCTCGATCACTACTTTGACTGCCTCATCTTTGCAATATCAGTTTTCCATGCCTTTGGACATCGATGGGCATGTCAACTTGTTTACCATCCTCGCAAGTGTGAAGGCTTTGGACTGTCAGATGGCAAAGGGTGCAAATGTTTCTGGCATTCAATCAGCAACCTGATTGCATACTTGTGAGTTTGTGGGGTATGTCTACACTGCTTTCATGCTAAGCATTCTACTGAGTATCATTTCATAGCATCATCAATGGCTATACACTCTCGATCAGCAAGTCCACCACGCAGATCATGAAAGCCTTCAAAGGCTGGGTTGCTGGCTCTGGTGTCGCACTAAGCACTGTGGAGATAAATGAATGGCTGCAGAAGAAATATTATGTGATTGCATGCAAGATAGCAATGTTCTTTGCTGTGAGTGGGATGTGCAAGTTAAGCACCAGACTAAACCTCTTCCATGTGCATTTGTTTCTCCAATTACCTGCTCCAAAAGCTAACTAGGTTGGTGAGTAGGAAAATCAAAGAACCAAGCCAAGAATGCTGTCGAGGAAGTGATGTGACTATGCAAAGTATGGGATGTCCTCAAGCAACGCGTTGAAGATATTGAAAACTCTAATATCGATGGTTTCACTGATCTTGCTTCCATGGTGGATGCTGAGAGATGTGAAGATGCCCGTATGGCCTTGCGACATGCAGAAACCAAGGTCAAGGCCAAGGAAAATGTTCTGGGAGTTTGTGATAGAACTGAACTGCACAGGCTCACTCAAAGCATCTTCATCGCTACTCAAATGAATGTACTGGCTCTGAAAATTAGGCTGCTCCGAGAATGGTTGTGTGCCCACAAGTATGAGTTGGATCCACTTGAGTGGTCTTTTCAATGTCAGAAAAATGGTGCATCATCATGTAGGTTATCATGAACTTACCTAACTAATGTTTGTACAGATAAAAAAATTCACAATCACACAAGGGCTTCTGTACAGAAGCATGATCCATCTATCCAACAAGTTGGACACAACTACAATAAACTTTGTGATAAGATGTGAGAGCTTATCACTCAGAGAAAGGCACCACAGGGTGTGACAGCTCCAGAGAAGATTGAAATGACTGGACTATTTGCCCTTGACATTGATGATGCTATATGGCAAGATGTAGGCCTGGCTGATGAAGACCTCATGGACTCTCCGTTATGGATGTGCGATGAAGATGTAAGAAGAGGAATCAAGGTGCTTTTAGAACTTGATCATTGTCTGGAGGAAGAGGCTCGTTTGGTACATGAGAGGTGGGCCTTGCAAGTCTGGTTTTCAGAAGAGTGGAAAATTGTTACAGAAGGATGTCAGGCTCCTACATCTGGGTTTTGGGCCGAAAAGGTTAAGGCTTGATAATCCCTTAAAATATCCAAAATAACAATAATATTTGCAATTCTTATATATGGTCTGAAAAGGGTTTTTAAAGGACGGTAGTGTTGACAAATTTCAACAGTGCACTCAGAATTGAGCTTTTGAAATTTATGGTAGTAGTTGAACAAGTAGTATACAGATGTGAAATTTAATGAACAGAGATATCAAGTGTGATTGATCAGTGAAATTTAGAAAAGAGTGACAAAAGTCCACCTTTGGTCCCAACGCTTATAAAGGACGGTAGAGACGGCAGATTCTGCCAGCTATATCAGGTGGGTATGGTTGATCAGCAGCAGCCAGGAAGCAGTTACTTCTGAAGATTTGGAAGCCATGCAGGAACAGGCCTTGAAGTGTCAGACTGACAAATCTGTGAAATTTAGAAAAGAGCGATGAAAATCCACCTGTTGTCCCAACACTTATAAAGGACGGTAGCGATGGCAGATTCCGCCAGCTATATCAGGATGGCCTCACTGATCAACTGCTGCCTGGAAGTGATTACTTGAGAAAATTTGTAAGAATTGTGAGTATAGACCATGAGGTATCAGACTGGCAAACCTCTGGAATTGGTAAAAGGATGGTGCATCAGAAAAAATTGCAAAAGACGGACAGAAAGCCACCTGTGGTCCCAACCTTTATAAAGGACGGCAGTGGTGGTGGATTCAGCCAGCTATATCAGGTGGGTGATGCTGATCAGCAGCTGCCAGGAAGCAGTTGCTTCAGAAGTTCTGTAAGACATGCAGGAAAAGGCCTTGAAGCATCGGACTGACAATTCTGTGAAATTTAGAAAAGAGCAATGAAAATCCACTTGTTGTCCCAATGCTTATAAGGAACATCAGGTTGACAAACCTGTGGAATTGGTAAAAGTGTGACAAATCAGCACAAAGGCAAAAGATCGATGAAAACACACCTACAGTCCCATAATGATAGGAGATTACACGATATGTCTGAAAGGCTCTGCAGATCAACTGTTGTCTGACAGCAGTGGCTTGAGAAGGTCTGTAAGAGATGCGAATGTAGGGTATGAGATATCTGACTGCTGAGCCTGTGGGATGTGTAGAATAGTGGCCATAAACCACCCATAGTCCAAACCTTTATGATATAGCGCAAGAGTGGTGAAATGCATAACCTATGCCAGAAAGACAGCCCTTACAAATTGCTACACAGAAGCAACTGGTTGCGAAAGTCTGTAAGAAATGCTAGCATGGATCATATGCATCGGAAAGGCAGGTCTGCAAATTTAATGACAGAATGAGCAAAAACTACCCATAGTCCCAACACTTGTAAGAAGGGAAAGTCTGTGTGACTTCTACCATAAGCACCAACATCGATATCCCTCAGACACTGTCCTCCAAATTCCATACATTACAAGGTATACAGGAGATGTAAATCTGTGGCTTCAGAAAAAGACTGGATATATATCGTCTGAAGCACCAATTCTGCCATCCATCAGTCATCAGCTGTCTGGACTCCGTATCCTGTAAGATGGGTAAGAAATATGAGCCCACTTCATCCTTGTGAGAACTGACCGGTACATGGCAGTGATTTACCCTCTGATCAGTCACTCTCATTTCGCTTGGTGCTTGTAAGAAAACCAATTGCATTGTAAATCTAAAGCTAGCTGGTATTTTACGACACCCCCCCATTCAACTGCGCCTGCTTCAGCGCCCTTTGCTCCTTCAGTTTGGCTAGCGCGCTCTGTTTTGTGACTGCATGCTCAGGCATGACATGGCTTGGAAATATCTGGCTATCAGGAGAATCAGCTGCTGCCGTGAATGCAATTTATCGACACCTACCAGTTCCACCAGTTCAACAGATCACCCACCTCTACCTTCTCCTCTGGATCATCCAAGAAGTCCAAGACGCTTTTGTAAAATCGTTTGGAATCCGTCACGGCGTCCGACCTACTGAACACCAAAGAGGATGATAATGCAAAGTGAAGCTGGTTGGTCATCAGTAGTGGATTACTAGCGCGCCAACTCCCGACTCACCTGCATAGCTACGTAGGCCAGGGAGGCTGTAGTGACCCGAGTCATGCCATGGATACGAGCATTGCCCGATCTTGTTGCTTTCACCTCTTTCTCTACCGAACTGGGTGAGGTAAAGATGTGCTTGAACGCCTGCACGCGACTGAGTCAATAACGGATGAAGAGGAAAAATGCATTTAAACCCAAATAAGAATACAGCTTCTAAACAGCCCCTCCCAAGGGTCTTGGGGATCATACTCCTGGTCTGCGTACACCAGCATTGGCCACTGATCACCGTGGACGGGCATTTCGCCACTAGAAAGTTTTTCACGTATGCTAAATGTGGGAATCAATGGTGCAAACAACGTATGCAAAAGAAGGAACACTGACTCTGCATCGTTCCAGTCTAGACCGGCAGGACAGAGGAGGGCACCAGTGACAGGATGGTGATAGCCCCTGTTTGTCTTGACGTTCTGGGAGAGGGGTGGGTTTAAGAGTATGCCAGGGGGGCTCATCCACTCCAGAACAACGCCCTTCAAGCTCTTAGTATCATCTGATCTTGCGCTGGATATGCCCTTTTGAATCTTTAATGGGTGAGGAAGGGTATATGGATTCATGGGGCAAAAAACATACTAAATCTGCTATCGCCATGCACTCTTCATTAGAAGCTTCCATGAGGTGCTCCGGAAGATGGGGCACTATGCGCAAGAGTTTTTGGAACGCTCTATGCTCTTTTCTGGCCCTGCAACATGGAAGAATGTATTAGCTGAGAAGTAGATTGCTAGTAATTAAGCATGATACTTGCTCTGGAGTGAGCAACTCTTCTACGACTTCCCCCTCCTCACCCATGCGAACTATGCCGTTGGTCAGCAATGCTTGGATGCTGCACATCGCATGCACGGTTCGGCCGAAATGTCTCCCGTAATGAACAAAGGGATCACTGGCATGGCTGAGCAGTAGCATTAGAGCATGGCATGGTGGAAATACAATTGACTCACGGCTTTTTCCTGTTCCCAAGCTTGAGGGCATTGGCACTTGTAGCATTGTCTGGAGGAGAGTTCTCGTCCGGCATGGGGGATACAATGGGGGGGGGGGGGGGGGGCACCAAGGAAGGAGATGAGATCCAGGGCTGCTTGCTGCGCCACCTTTTAGCGACCACACTGACTCAGAGCCAGTCAATCTGAGTCACGGTGGAGTAATGATGACTCATTTCAAAGCTAGCAGCCTATAAATGCCTGGTCAATTCAACCAACAAAGTCCAACTTAACACCCAGCATTGAATTGCGCTCCTCGCCTTTGTCCAGCTCTGGTTCCTTTCCTCATGCCTGGGCACCCACAGCCGCTGATGGCAACCACCGTCCCGATGTACCGGCAGATATTGCTCAGCAAGGTATACAACTCGACGAATGTCGTCTGGTCTCTCAATCCAGCTACACTGAAGCTGACCAAATGGCACTGGTGCGTAGCTTGGAACCTTGCAGCTGCACCACTGATAGCCGTATAAAGGCCCATCCATGCAAGGAAGCGCGTAGTGCCGAGTGCACTGCGTGATTATCGCGAACATTGCCAATTCCTTGGGCCCAGCTGCCTGTGTCCATTGCTTCAACAGGTTAGTGAAGAGCCGGCCTTCACGGAAGCGGCCATATACATACCGGTCTTTGGACGCTATGCAGGGGAGTACGTTGCCAAATGTGCAAACAGCCGATGCGGATACCTGGGTCAGTCTTCGTCTTTACCTAGGAATGCAGCAGGTGTTCACAGCAGGCCAGTGCCATTGCAGAGGGTATACCAGGTGGATGGCATTCCAGTGCGGACGTTTCCACCTCGAGGTAAGTTGGGAGGTTTCCCGGGAGCTCAAAGTGCTTACCGCATGTTATGAAGAAAGCGACGCGTTGTGCCCTCCCCAAGTCCTACATCACTGGGAATTAGAGTGCATCCCAAGGCCGTTGAAGCGGACCTATGCAGAAGCAGGTAAGTGAAGAGCAGCCCTGGAACATTCGAGCTAAGCCTAGGTGTAGACTTAACTGAAGTGCCCCATTCCGCTGAGCATGTGGATCTTGGCTATGAAACTGACTGGCACAAATTCTCGAAGCTTGGATCCATGGATAGGCCTGGGCTAATGGAAGTTGAATTCTTCGGCCTGTTTGCCAAGTGCGAGGTGTGCTTGCTCATCACAACACACCAGGCATTCCGTAGCCACCACTGCAGCCTGCCGAGGGATGATGAGTCGGAGGATGATTCAGAGCTAACTGAGCAAGAGTAAGGAAGGCGGAATGGATAAACCAACCATCATTTAGACTTTTCATTTCAATCACTTTGTATATATACCCTTCTAGATTTCGAAACAGCTCTGTTGCTTGGCCCTGCCCTCATAAAACATTTACCCCATCAGTGCCATGGGGATGATCCTGAGAATAGGCATCTCAGGAGCCCATCAATGCAAGAAAGCAGAAAATTATGAACACGCACCCCACAAAAGTCTTAGGGCTTTATTCCTCGTGGCCTAGAATAAGGGTAAAATAATGCTTAAGCGAACAAGAAGCGCGCCTTACTTCCTAGCATGCATTGCAATGAGCATGCGTCAAAAGCTAGATATAATAAATTTATCAATGCTAGTTTTCAACTATAACTAATGCCATATCTGGGCTTTGACTGTGACGTATATGGGACGGACAAAGCAACTGATGAATTATTTAGAATCCGTGGGGACCAAGTGGGGCACTGGGGGACGAGCAGGCCTGATGCATTGGAATGACATATTACCTTGCTTGCAAGGTCTCTGCACCCAACAATGATTGTTTCATGCATGTTTCAACATGCACAAACACTCCTATTAAAATTTTACGCAGGGGCTGATCCAGTCCATGCCGCGAGGAGTCAACCGAGGGTTGACGACAAGCGGCGTACTGGGTGTCACATTTTCAGTCCCTATGATGGCTTTTTAATATCTGTAAGCAAGGCTTATGCTGGCGCTTGCGACAGCACCTCGTATATTAAGGGGCAATGAATTATAGGGGTAGCTGCATAGCGCCCCAAGTAAAAAAAGACAGCGTGCAAGAGGAGGCACAAATGGGCTGCCAGCCATACAGATACACATCGCATGCGCCAATTTCCTGGGCTCGAGTAAAGGGCGGGCTTTGCATATGGGACAGGGCAGGGTAAGAAGGGAGGACCACACCTTGGGCTGCCATCCGAGGCATTGGGAAGCCTGCCATCGCCACTACACCATGCCAAGACTGGCGCATACCCCGAACGCTGAATGCTGCTTCAGATATAGGAACCATTAACAGCTTTGCCTAGGTGAATGGGCTTCAGGATGAGCTAAAATAAAAAAGCGCGTCGGCTCTCGATCGCTGATTGCCTGCCGCTGCACAGCTACACGTCACTTGCGCCATTTTCCCAGGCTTGAGTAAAGGGCGGGCATTGCATACCTGACAGGGCAGGGTAAGAAAGGAGGCACCCACCTTGAGGTGCCATCAGACGCGTTGAGAAGCTTATTACCACCGCGAAACCAAGCCAACACCAGCGCATATGTGGAGGCATGTCCGCCAAGCTGCCTGGCCGGCACCCCTGGAACAAAGTACTTCAGCCAACCGTGTCAGATATATGCACGATCAACACCTTTGCATAGGTGAATGGGCTTCGAGATGAACTAGAGTAGAAAATGCGTCAGTTCTCGATCTTTTATTGGCTGCCACCCTGCAGCTATGTGCTGCTTGTGCCGATTTCCCAGGCATGAGTAATGGACGGACATTGCGTAGCTGATATGGTAGGTAAAGGGGGGGATCTCACCTCAAGGGGAAATCTGACACTTGGAAGAACGGAAATTCCTGTCAAGGACTCTAGGGCGAGCGAGCAGACAGGTTCAAGGGCCAGAGGTAACCCAAATGTAGGGTTGCGTGACAAAAAGTCAAACACAACCAGGCAGGTGACAGAAAGTCATACCTGCAGGGCCAGGAAGTAAGAGCAGTAGCGCAAGAGGGGGACAGAAATTTTGTTCAACTTGAAGCACTGCCACTTCAACTTGAACTTCAAGTTCCCGTGACTTGTTCAAAATTATGTCAAGGTGTAAACATGTCCCAACAACGTCCAAGTCCGACTCGAACATCTTGAAGTTTGAAGACTCCGCCGAGTCCACTCAGGCTCCTAAAACCATTCGCTCGAACCGCTGTAGTATGGGGCTCAATCCCATGGCCACAATCATATCTTATCAGACCAAATGAGACCAAACATAAACCAAATAAACAAAACTTCCCCCAAACTCAGTGCACTGGCAAAACCCCCCCTCTCTTCAAGTTCATGGTAAGAAATGCACTACTTAACTTAGTCATTACTAGCCAGAAAAACAGAATAACAGTGTATTAATACCCTATATTTATGTATTCAAAAAGAAAAAAAAGGGAAATGAATTAGTAAAACTTGAACAGGAGGGTATGGGCCTTGTGCTCATCACTCATGACAACAAGCGACAACGGTAGCGCTGACGTTTGGCTGATGATATCGATGATTGCTGATGCATGTTCGAGATCACCGAGATCCCCGAATGCCAAGTTTTGTTTATTTGGTTTATGTTTGGTCTTTCTACTAGTAGGAGCCTGAGTCCATGATGGGATTGAGTCTCTTGGCTCATTTTACTTTATTTTCAAGCTCTTTCAGATGCGGCAGACTCGGGGTTCTCGTTGTAGGACACTGGGGGCAGTGCACCATGTACCGATTGGACACACAGGAATTAAATGCAGATCTCATAGTAGAAATTCAAGTTTGTCCTCAAGCCGCATATTGCCAACATGCTCAGAAACCCTCAGCCTCTGACAGCCATCTCATTCCCAACTTACCGCCAAAAGATGCTATACATCGTCTACAAAAGTCACTATGTCACGTCCTTTGACCCAGCCGTGATGGATTTGGTCCCACATTACTGGTATACCACCATTGCTTCTGCAGTGCATCGATGACACATTCAAGTTGCCACAGGCCAGTCAGCGGGGGCGTGTGCATGCCGCCATCAGAATTGCATCGCTACTGGGCTACCCATCAGTACCTTGGGCCTGGGTGCTTGTGTCCACTGTTGGAGCCACTCAGCCAAGAGCGAGCATTTACCGAAGCAGCGATATAACTAACAATAATCGGTCGTTACCAGGGAGAATACGTTGCTGAATGTGCTACGGGTCGGTGTGGGTTTTTGGGTTAGTCTCGATTTCCTTTAGCACGCAAGCACTCAATCTGGACCGCCATCCAGTGCCATTAGAGAGAATATATCCGATGCATGGGGTTCCTGCGATGGAATATTTATTACGCGGTTAGTTGCCGACTTTTCCAACATGCGATGGCTAGATGCTTACTACAAGCCTGGATTCAAGACATCGGCACGCCCTACCATGCACCCGTTTGCCACCATAGCAAACATGAGATGATCCAATCCGGAAGGCATTTGAAAAGGACATACACCATTGCATGTATGTGAAGCTTTCATTAGTGCGCGGGCCTAATCATGATCTTTGAGGGTAGACTTGATGAGCCCACCTGCCTCCACCCCCGAATTTAATGGAAGGGATTTGAGTGGCCGAATTGATTGGAGAAAGTTCGTTAAGTTGGACTGCATGGATGGGCCTGGGTTAACCGAAGATGAATTCTGGGGCTTGTTTGTCAAGTGCGATGCATGTGTGCTCATCACCACGCACCTCATGTTCCGTAGCCATCACTGTGACCCGCACATGGCGGATGAGTTGGACTTAACCGACCAGGAGTAGCTGAGCAGGAGACAAAATATGCCATGCATGCCATTGCTATAGCCTTCTTCATTTTGATCCCTCTACCACACCCATGCCCATGAAAGCGGTACTAAAAGACTTCTTGATTTTTTTCCTTTCAATGCATGCCTTCATAGCCATCATAGCCATCCATAGCTTTGAAGGTTACTAGCTAGTCATGTCTACATTCTTTTAAAACAATATACCCTCTGTATTTTTGAAATACGCAAGCTCAATCCAATTATTACTTCAAATGTGCCCGTCGAGGCCTTCCATGCAGAGGGCTCGATTGCCAAAAGGAATTAGCGCAGTGGCAGGGAGGCGAGCTGCGCAGGACCATCTAGCTACTGCTTGATCAGGCGCTATCTTCACAGCTCACATCCATCTGTATATGTGTGCATCACATAAAGCAGTATCAGGAATTGAGCCTGTGGATGGCAATGAAAGTGCTGCCCTCATAGCAGCCGGAATGAGCAACCAGCAGATAATATTGCAAGTCTTTTGGGCCTTATAGCATTAGTGTAGAAGCTGGGAGCAAAAGCAGAAAAACTTACCAAGACAAAGATAATTTTTGGAGGGCATCACTGGTTATTGGATCACTCGAGACACTCATCTCTCGGTCCAGGCAAAGAATGCAGGCCTCAGGTACCAAATAATTTACTTTCACAAATAGAAGCGAAGCACGGGCATGCAGCGCTAGTAGACGTTTTGATGGCCTATTGGTGCATCCTTGAGGGAAGAAGAGCTCCCTCCCATTGAGATCGCCAAATGTTGCTGTCATCACCATCTCCGCCTGAGTCATCATCCCGGCATTGGGGTTTCCCTTTGTTCGCAACTCGGCGGCCCTGTCAGAAAGCCGCACCATCCGGTATGCCTCATCAAGAAGTCGAAACCGGAGGCTCTCACCGTTGACTTCTACACACAGCCGTGCCCTGTCGAAGGCATCCTCGACTGGTTTATAGAGAAGCAGTGCGTTGCGGACGTGATCAATGTTGGTGAACGATGTAAGAAGGGGGAGACTGCTCCGCCAACGCCATTGAAAAATATGGGCGCCAATAATGCTACCATGACGAAGTGTTTGACTGGTGGCCATGTCAAACAGGTCACTGTGTTTAGGGAGGCCATAGAATAGCTTTATGTCATCCTTAAAATTAGGCGATCGCCCTTGGCTGCCTTGGGAACCCTTTGTCATGTTCTCAAAGCCTAATGCAACTAAAAAGTGCATTGACGTCAGCCATGGGAAGGGTTGCGCCTGCCGCAAAAACCGCTCTTACACAGCAAGGTCAGGGAGGCAGGCATTGGATAGATTCAACCAAAGAGCTCACCATTTGCTGGAGGCAACCAGACTAAAAAATGAACTTTATCCAAATCATGCGCACGAAAAAAATCGCACACGGCATCGACTGGAAGATCCTTCAGCTGAGGAGCCTCAGTGCGAAGAACAGCGAGATCTTGCTCCCTTAGGTCATCTAAAGTCGGCATGCTCTGCATTGGCAAAATGTCTAAAGGAGAGCCAAGGTTAGGGCCGATAAACATCTCCGCCTCAAGCGTCTTGAGTATGTGATGCTGCAGGTCTGCAATTCTTGCTGATGCCCTAACGTCGGTCCTAACTCGGGGGCAAATCTTTCCTTCATCGATAGGAAGGATGCTTATTGCGTATCTTGTTGTATCATCGACAAGGGGGAGAGGGGCTGGAGCATAAGAGAGAGAACAATGGAGCAAGTTAAGGCTTCTAAGCAATGTTCCGGTCGCAACAATGGTTTGGGCTCACCATCAAGCGGCAGCTTTACAAAAAGGTGGATCCCATCATCCGGCGGCTGACTCTGCCATACTGTGGACACATTCTTCCACTCCGCTAGCTCTGCTGCTCCCTTGACTTTGGGTGTGTTGACCAGGTCTACAAGAGACTCCATATTGAAATTATTCAGGTCAACATCCACCTGATCAAGCACATTCATTGAGGTATTGTTACCGGACTGAAAAATGGCGCTTACTTTGTACACAGATAGGTCTTTGCTGTCGATGTGTTGCAGAGTGCCATGACGGGCGTGTATTTGAATTCTTGATTTCAGACTGTCAATCTTCTCGCTGCCCTCTGCCTCGATGGAAAACGTCCTAATTTCCCTTTCAATGATGCATCGTATCTGCATGATACCTGGGCAGGCGTTTGATGGCTTGGGGCCTTGAAGTATGCCGGAAACGATGCTGCCTTTTTTCGATTGATCGTCTCGATTGATCATCAGTAACGACTCAAGAGGGTGAAGATGAAGCTAATGCTGGCATGAACCCAACAAACATAAACCCGGCCATGGGCATGGTCTAATAAGCACCCGCCGTACTAACGCCTCACTTAAATCCTAGCTTGAAGAACTTGAACATGGCCAACGCGAGATGAAAAGCCAGGCTGAAAAAAAGCCCCACCTGGCGACTGTGCATCCTAACTTGAAGAGCCAGAACAATCTGAGCGACGTAAGTGACCATAGTCTAGAAGAACACCTTCATCCTCTTCTGGACGACTTCCAAAATCATGTCAAGACAGATCCAACCCAGCAGGTATTGTGTGGTTAGGGCAGTGTGGATTGGGTGCTTTGATGAGGAGTGGTTAGATAGAAGTGCGACGATAGAAGTGTGACAATGATGGAAATGGATGAACAGAGAGTTTTAGCACCTTGTGGACCCATTCACTAAGCTGCTCCCCTACGAAATGATTAGCCCACCCTACCGCTACACATTGCTTGCGCAGATTTCCCGGGCACGAGTAAAGGATGGGCATTGTGTAGCTCATAGCTTATGCAAAGGGGTTCTCACTTCAAGGGGACAGAGTCTGACACTTGAAGTTCCCACCAAGGGCTTTTGGGCGAGCTGCTGATACCACCAGCAGGCTGAAGGAATGCTCAACCTACTGCTCGAAGGCGATGCAAACGTAAAATTGAGTGACAACAAGTCAAACTCAATGCAGGTGACGAAAAGTCAGACCTGCAGGGGAGCACAGAGAAGACGAGTGCTACTAGGTCACACAAGAAACTTGAATGGCAGTTGCCAAGTGACTCAGGCTCTTCGGGCAGCCCAGTGCCAGTGCCAGTGTCACAGTTGCCCCGAGTCGGAGTGGACCGGCCTGCCGGATCAACAATGTCAAATTCAATACCTCAGGCTACTGGTACTACTAAGTAGTAGTTGATCATTACATTTTGAAGTTCAAGTTGGTTGAACATGCGCCGTGTGACACAGCTTCGGTCAGCTTGAGCTTCGTTGCGCTCGTTATCCCCGACGATGAGTATGCTATCTACTCATTTCTCACCCTTCTCATTTGCTTTTTTTTGTAAATAACATTTATGTATGTAGTATAGTACTACATACTATGTTGTTAATAATCAGTATTTTCTATAACAAGCTCCAAGTCTCTCCCTCGACTCCGATAAGAGCCTCATGAAGAGGTGCCTGTGCCTCATGTGAGGACTATGTATTCATATACAAGTGACTGCGTATGTCTCTACATGAGAAGAGAAGAGGGGATACAGGGGGAAGTGAGGGGAGTATGAAACAGGGTACCATGTATTGCCGGGCTTATACAGTCAAAAAAATGGGTAGAAGGATTTATGTAGAGGTAGGGATTGATCATAATGCCGCGGATATAATAATTTATCAGGCAACTGTTAAGTGTTCGCTACTACTAGTAGATATCCCTGAAGTAGGCCTCCGTTGCATGTCAGGCTTCCATGCCATGTCAGAGTTGTATCCCATGGAGATTGACATGATTTACTCACAGGCAGGCTGGCATGAACAGACAACATCCATTGTTCAATGGAGAAGCCAAGGTCAGGCCGATTTGCGCCATTCGTTTCATCGTCCGAGAAAATATGTTGAGGAATTGGGAATTCAATATTGGGGTACAGGCTCCAGGCTTTTAACCATGCACCATATGCGTGTAAGGCTAGTAATCGTTTCGATGGCCGCATTGTAGAGCCCGCAGGAAATTGCACCTCCTGCCCATCGAGGTCGCCAAATGTTAAATCGAGTTCCTCAACAGCTTCATCAGCCAGTTGAGGTACAGTTTGTAATGCACAAGCTTTACTGGCCAGGTTGACGTCGCGGAGGTCTTCATCAAAAAGGTGAAATGACATCCTGCCCACACTGTTGACTTGGATACACAGCTTCCCCTGATCAAATGCCCATGCAACTGGCCTGTAGAGCATCAAACTGTTGGGTGCATCATCGATACTTGTCGATGCTGTGAACAGTGGTAGAAATTTCCACCACCTGGGCTGGAAAATGTGAGTCATCACCACACGCTCACGCGGAAAGGCTTCCCCAGTAGCCATGTCGAACAGGCTATCCTGATCAAACTGGCCATACTCTCGCTTCACAACATGCTGAAAACTCAGCAATCCATCAGCTCGACTGTGCGAAATGGATGTATCACTCTTGAAGTCGAGTATGCCCATCATAGTTACCGTCATCAGCCAGCCAAGGGCATTATGCGTGGATGGCAGGAAACACTCTTAGGCTGTAGGGTCAGGCAGCCATTGGATAGATTCAACCAAAGAGCTCACCATTTGCTGGAGGCAACCAGACTAAAAAATGAACTTTATCCAAATCAGGCGCACAAAAAAAATCGCACACGGCATTGACCAGAAGACCCTTTGGCTGAGGAGCCTCAGTGCGAAGAACAGCGAGATCTTGCTCCCTTAGGTCATCTAAAGTCGGCATGCTCTGCATTGGCAAAATGTCTAAAGGAGAGCCAAGGTTAGGGCCAATAAACATCTCCGCCTCAAGCGTCTTGAGTATGTGATGCTGCAGGTCTGCAATTCTTGCTGATGCCCTAACGTCGGTCCTAACTTGGGGGCAAATCTTTCCTTCATCGATAGGAAGAATGCTTATTGCGTATCTTGTATCATCGACAAGGGGGCGAGGGGCTGGAGCATAAGAGAGAGAACAACGGAACAAGTTAAATAGGAAGAAGGCTTCTAAGCAATGCTCCGGTCGCAACAATGGTTTGGGCTCACCATCAAGCGGCAGCTTTACAAAAAGGTGGATCCTATCATCTGGCGGCTGACTTTGCCATACCGTGGACACTTTCTTCCACTCCGCTAGCTCTGCTGCTCCCTTGACTTCGGGTGTGTTGACCAGGTCTACAAGAGACTCCATATTGAAATTATTCAGGTCGACATCCACCTGATCAAGCACTGAGGCATTGTTACCAGACTGAAAAATGGTGCTTACTTTGTACACGGATAGGTCTTTGCTGTCGACGTTTCGGAACACACCATGACAGCCGTGCCCAAGAACAAGCGATTTGAGCTTGCTAATATGATAATGTCTTGATAGTTTGATGGAGAAAGTGTGGCATTCTTGCTGGATGATACAGCGAATTTCCCAGTCCTGTTCAACAAGCTGGGTGGATTTCGATCTTGATTGAAACATTCGTGGCATTTGAATGTGAGCACGACAATTACTCTGCTGACTTATCAGCGGCAAGGGAGGTTGAATGAGCTTAAATTTCCGAGTCGTGAAGGGGTTGCACTGCTCCTGGACCTGGGCAAGTGCCGAGCGGCTGCACTATGATCATTACAGTCATCATCACGTTGAAGCACTGCCACTCGGGTACTTAATAGTCATTAAAAATATGTTTACACGAGTCCAATGGGAGAGTACACAGCCCAGTAACTATTGAAGGAGACGGCGCCTGCGACACACAAAACTATCACGCCTGATTGTCCCAGTTCTCTGTGCAGAACGAAGTCGTTACCGCTTAATGACTTTCTCCAGGAAAGCCCCTATTGCCACCAGGAGACCGGGAGTGACTCGGAGGAGGGAATGAGTAGCGACAAGTCACATGTGCACATTACAGTGTTTGTCCTTGAGTCGAGGGTTGCCGATTTGCTGCCGTACAGATCGCCATCAGCTCTGTTTCGCCATTGCATGCAGCTCATCCATTGTAGAAAACAAAGAAAGACCAAAATCCTTACGTGCTGCCCTACAAATCTCTTCCGCCCCACGCTCAGCCGCCGACAATCCCTTAGTATAGCTCTCCTCCTTCTGAAACCCATGCTCAACCCATCGGAATAGACCGCCGGCCGCATACTGCGTGAAGGAGTACCGAATCTCATGGGGTTGGATGGGGAGGTTCGAGTGACTGATGACAGCCAAGGGAATGATGATGGACATGCCTGGAGGAAACTCGATACCAATGCCACACTCCCATAAGATGAGGTGGCCGCCACGCGTTGAATCAAACTTTCTGACATTGGTTATAATGCAGACTCCGAAGGCGAGGTTCCCCCAATCCTTATGCTGATAGCACCAGGTTGCTGGGCTGAAGTTGAAAGAAATTGCTGCCCAGACGCTGTCCAGAAATATGCGCTCGAGGCCTTCGTCCTGCTTGTACAGGGCTCCAAGGGTTTCATGGTAATATTTATAAAGTTTGGGAAACCAAGCCGCAAATGCGCCATTCGCAAATTTGTGGTTGGAGCACACAACCACACAAATCATTGGCTGTGCTCATTGCCTTGGACAAAGGAAAATGGTGCATGTGTACTCTCTGCTCGCATTGGGGACTACAGATATTATCATGTCAAGTTATGCAAGATCAAAGGATCAGATGCTCACTGACCTAGTCAAGCGCCATAAAAACCTGGTATGTGCAGTATTCCCTTATGTGATTCTGCATACTGAAGTTCCACAGAGCTTGGGGCAATGCTCTGTGGAGAAGTAACTCTCCCAGACTATGTCGAACAGCTAGACAATGTGGATATGGATGGTGACATTGCCAAATCAAAACTGTCCTCCAACAGGCTCCAAGGCAGCAAAGGTGCAGAAAAAAAATACTAGCAAGACAAAGGTCAAGTCAGTTCCCTCTAGTGATGATAATAAATCACTGAAAGAGAAGCACCAGCCAGCAGCTTCAAAGGCGAGGAACTTTGCAACCCCCATTGCTACCAAACCTCTTGGGGAGGCTCCAATGGTTGCACCTTCCACTCAGAACAACAAGGAGACTATTGTCCCCCAAACTGCACATGGAGTTTCACTGGTCTTTTGGGAGGCTCTGATTGTCGTCCCTTCCTCTCAGAGCGATGAGGAGACTGTTGTCACCAAAGCTGATTTTTTCAACATATCTCTGTTGAGATATACTTATTGTGTTCTTGGTTTGTGTAACTCCAATGCCAACAATTTTACTTGGCTCTCCAAGATCTGTTACTTCCCATTCTGAGCAGAGTGTCTCCTTCATATGATCCATCATTTTATCAGATGAAGCAAAAAGTAGTGAGTCATACACCCAGATAGCCATTATTCTGAAGTCATCACCATCATGTCATAAATATGCGCATGGATCAGAAAGTAAGTGTGCATAGCCATGAACTTTGAGTTTGGCATCAAGTTCATTATTCCACTCTTGGCCTGCCTGTTTTAAACCATAAAGTGTAACCTGCATACTTAACCCATTCCATCTTCACATCCTTCAGGCTGTTGCATATATATTGCCTCTTGCAAAGTGCCACTTAAATATCTGCCCTTTACATACATTTGTTGTAACTTGAGTCCCTTTTCAGGTACAAGTGCTAGTATTGTGCATAATGTATCCATCCTGACAAGCAGTGAAATGTTTCCCTATAATCAAATCTGGGTTGTTGTGCATATCCCTTCACCACTAGTCTTGCTCGATACCTCACTACTTCCCCTTCTTTATTGCGCTTCCTGACAAAGATCCATTTATTTTTGATTGCTACTGCATCATGAGGTTTCTGAATGAGTTCCTAAGTACCCTTCTCCAACAATAAATATAATTCAGTTTTCATGGCCTTTTGCCATTCAGGCCAATCTGGGGAGTTCTTTGCATCTTTGAGACTTGTAAGTTTGTCTCCAGCAACAATTGTGTAGACTTCTTATTCTGATAAGAGATTGTCTTCTTCCTCATATGCAAAAGGATTGTGAAGGTGCCTATAATCAGTCCAAATTCCATGTGTCTTCCGCGGTTCATCAATATTTATATCTTCCTGTGTTTCATTCCCTTTTTGCTTCCTGGGTGCAAGGTTCTGAGTTGTATCATCAGAATCTGTTACACCCTTTGGCAGCATGCTACCTGCAGACTCCCCCTCACATGGTAAATTGGGTGTAATCTCAATATGGTTGGGAGTTGGTTGTTCTGTAGGTGTAATATTCTGGAAGTTGTGGGAAGTAAGTACTTTGCGAGTTTCTGCATTGTAATATTTTACTGCCCCAGCACCATCATTGTAGCCAAAGTATACTTGGCACTTTGATTTTGGTAGCATCAGGGTTTCTTCTGACCTTGTAGTAATATCCATATGTGGCTTCCAAATTCCCATAAATGTGATATGTTGGGTTTTATTTTATGCCATCCTTTGTAAGGTGTTGATTTTGGGAGATGTTTCATAAATGATTGGTTATGAAGGTAAGCAGCATGTAAAACTGCATATTCCCAAAGAAATTCAGGAAGTTGGTTGGCAGTTATCATGGTGCATGATAGTTCAACAAGAGTTCTATTCATCTGCTCTGCAATGCCAGTCTGTGAAGGTGAGTATGGTGCAGTTAGTCTTACTTCTATACTGCGTTCACTACACCATTTCTCCAACTTCTCATTTACAAATTCTTTTCTGCAATCAATTTGGATCCCCTTCAGTTTTTGACCTTGAGTTATTAGATGTGCCAAATAATTTATTACCACTTGTGGTGAGTCTGATTTTTCCTTCAAACACTGGATGGTTATGTAGCATTTTGTGTTGTCCATACATAACAAGTAATATTGATTTCCATTTATAGATTTGATCAAATATTTCCCCATAAGTCAATATGTGTCAATTCTCTGGGTTCAGTTTGTGACATGGATATTTTAGGAAAGGGTTCTATGTGTTGCTTTGCCTCAGTACATGCAATACAGTCTGGTTTAGGACTGTGCTTATCCATCAACCCAATTCCTATCCAATAATTTCTGTAGGCCAGAATCCCCAACGTCCTGTGTCAAGTTTCCTAATTGGGTGCCACATCATTATTGATGAATAATCAGTGATTGGCAGCTTCTATTGTAAGCATCAGGTGTCAGTCACATACAGTTAATTCCATCTTGTATAAGTGGTTGTTAACCTTGTTCCCTTGTGCTATTTTCTTCCCTTCCTTAGTGATAAAGATGATTTTTCCCTTTCCACCTGTATATCTTCCCCCAGCTGCATCCCATCACCCCAATGAAATCAAATTATTCCATGTTCCAGGTACATACAGTATATCCTCCAAGTGCAAAATAGAATTGTGACCATTACATGTCGAAATTAACTCAACAGTTCTGCAGCCCTCAATTTTTGCTTCTTTACCACCTACACCTGTTACAGAACATTTTTCCACAGGTGTGTATGCAATAAAAGCTTCCCTCTGATGTGTAACATGCAAAGTTGTTGCTGAATCAGCTAACCAGTCATACCAGATCAATCACTCATCATTTCCATCAAGGTTACAGGCTTCATATGTGTCCAAATTGTAAAGTTCTTTATTTACTGGAAATGCAATCAATTCCTCCCCCACATTTGAATCTTTGGTACCTTTCTTTGATCCCTCTTTTTGCTTATTCTTTCCCTTCTTTTTCCTCCAAGAATCTCCTTCTTTATGTCCTATTGTTCCACAGTTCTGACATTTGTTACCGGCATATTTGTGACATTTGCTTGTCCAATGTCCTGGGCATTTACAATGTTCACAATAAGGTTTGTTGGAGGATTTATGATCCGTGATGTGCTCTTCCAAAGTTTTATTAGTTCTGCTATTCTTCTGGGTAGTAACCAGGTTTGTGCTAGAGCCATTAGAATACTTCTTATGAGAGTGCATCATACAAATTTTAGGGTGTGACATGGGTAACCCATGGGTATATTTTTTTGGACCCATACCCGTATGGGTAGGGGTGTGGTGTTTACCACAGGTTTCGACCCAACTACATATTTTAATAATATATTTACACTATACTAATATATATACATAATAAGAATGCCCCCCTCTTGTGTTTGAGTGAGGGGGGGCCTGTTGTCACTGAGAACATAACAAACCCCCCCCCCACCTGCTCACATTTGCAGCGAGAAAGGGGGTGCCTTCTCATCATCCCCAGCCTTGTTGCACCCCATTTCCACCCCATGAGCAGTTGCTCATGGCAGCGGTTGGGGGTGCTATGGTGGTGTTGTCAGTGGTGGTGGCCATCATCATTGTTGTCATCCCCCTTCTCATTGCACCCTGTTTCCACCCCACAAGCAGTTGCTCATGCTGGCAGTTGGGGGTGCTGCTCATGCAGTACCAGTCATCCAACATGTTGCTGGTTCCATCCCTGTTGTTATCCACCCTTTGAGCAGAGGCTCGCAGCAGTGGTGGTGGTGGGGTGCTGTCGACGGTTATGTCTTGCTATTAGAGCCTAAAAATCAAATAGATTAGTTAGCAAGTAAGAAGATTGAAAGATATAAAAGAATACCTAGGGCCCAAACAATGCTAGACATTGTTTGGGCCCATATCCATTGTGATGCAGCCATTGAGCTAGTCATCCTCAGTCCCCATTTCCACCCCACAAGAAGTTGCTCATGGCAGTGGTTGGGGGTGTTATGGTGGTGGTGGTGGTGGTGGTCATGAAACATCTTGTAGTTTAAAACTAGTAAGTGTCATGACTCGTGAGTGAATCAACAAGGTCAGACGATCACTCACCTGACCAAAATCCTGGTACTGGCATACCCAGACATACCCATAACACCATGGAAAAGGGTATGGTGTTGCCCAGGTATGGCAATCCAGAACCCATACCCATACATGAGCATACCCATGACCACATTATCATGGGTTTACCCATACCCATGTCACTCCTTAACAAATTTTATATTCCTCCCATTATAAGCCAATAAAGAAATCTGAGGACATTCTCCTTTTGGGATCCAGATCATTGGGATCATTGGCATTCTCATTATAGGGTTCAATGTAAGTCTGCCAAGACAAAGGTAAAGACACCGAAATAATTGCTTTGAAGTGTGTGTCCAAGACATGGAATTCAGTGTTGGGAAATTTATTGATGTGGTCACAATATGATTTAAGTGTGTCAAGGTGCTTTGGGAGATTATCCATATCTAGCATCTTGGTCTTGTATAACAGGCACTGTATATGATTTACTGTTTGATGTGCCTTGTTCTTGTGAGTGACCGTAAGCTCTGAATACATTTCTTCAGCTGATGTTTTTGATCCGATGTGATTCATTTGAGAGGAGGTGATGTTATGCATGATTACTTGTTGTGCCCAAGAGTTGTTTTTGTCCCAGTTATTTGCATTAAGGGGATCTTTGGTTTCATCTGGTCATTTCACACTGCCAGTAGTATATCCAGTTATATCACAATTGATAAATACCCTTTTCATTCTCTCCTTCCATTTGTGCCAATTCTTGTCCATTAACTTATTGTGTTTAGTGATTCTATTCACATTTGAATATTCTTTTGTCTGAATCAATTCAGTTGTTGGTTGAGTTGCAGCTTGTTGCCATTGTCAAGCAGCATTAGAGGTGTATACCCTACTAGCTCAAATAGGGGCTGAGGGTGCACCCCCATCATGCTCTTCTGGGTTATTGAGTTGATCTTACATATTGTGTCCAAGTCCAGAACAAGTTATTTAAATATGAAAAAGGCCAGGGCCCATAACCTATTGGGATTATGGTGTGGAGTAGAAGTTCATAGGGATTTTATAATGGGTGTTCAGAGCAAGGTAGAATGTCTTGTATTCTCCTATACTACAATGTACATATGTTGTGATCTATAAATACATTGTGTTCTATTTTATATGTCATGCACTAGTGTTGCACCTGTGATGCACTAACGTAATGCACTAGGATTGACTATCCCAACAAGATGTTCCACATTTCTTAGGGTTAGGGCTGGAGACGATCAAGATGATCGTAACGCTGAAAGAAATCAGCGAGGAAGTGAGGATTTTCAATATAGTTGAAGCCCTGGGTAACGGTCGCGCCATCACGATCCCAACGAATGAACCTCGCATACGTTCCGCACACAAGAACAGAGAAAATGTGAACGCGAAACTGACACCCCCCGTGAGCAGCAGCATAAGAGGCCAGTTGGCCACGAACAAGCTGGGCATCGTCCGAGTCATTTTCGAAACGAAAGTCGCCAGCTACTGGATGCAGCGGATCCTTTGGGTCACGGAATGGATCAGATGTATCCGCTTTCTTGAATTCGACAAAGAGCTCCATTTTCGAGAAATCGGTCTTGGCATCTCCTTGCGGTTGATCATTAATGGGATAGATGCTGATATCAGGCGCAAGTTTGTCGCGCTGGGTATCTGGATTGGCGTGTGTATCGATGAACTTCAATTTGGGGGCGAATGGTGCCACTGCAGCGATCTACTGAATGTTAGTGAGGCATAGAAGATGCAGAAACAAGGGCCATGCTTACGAATGGTGCGTACATATCAACCTCTTTCCCTGCACTCTCAACACCCCCGAAAGCCCCTTCGCAGTTTGGGCGCTTTGTGGTATCTTGAGATATCGGAAGGAATTTGTCCAAAAATTGTGTTGGCGGCATCGCGCCCAAGAACTGACCGCTTGTTTCCAGAGCGAGACGATAGTTGGCAGAGTCCCCATCATGTATTTCAGAGGCATACGTATAACTTCCAGAAGTCTTGTTCGATATCGGAGTACTGGTTGGATTGGACACCTTTTGGGGTGGGTTGGTTTGTCGGTTTGGTGAGGATGTTGAGCAAAATGTGGATGGCGGAATGGCACTGTTGCTGTTGGTAGGTGGAGAAAGCAAGTCCGGGTTAACAGAAGATGAGGACATCGATGGAGATCCAGCAGAGGATGTGTGACCAGCCATGACTATTTGAAATTTAAGCAGCCACGTATTATCAGTAGAAGAAGGACGTGCATCCGGAAAACCAGTACACACGCGTCGACGGAGAAATCTAAGCGTAGAACGCGTTATTGACATCTGTTTACCAACGTCATCTTGACTTTAGTACTGTACTTGGTTTTCTATGAGCGGCCATTTCTAATGTCTCCTTCCCTGGAGTCTCTCTAAGCATACGTCATCTGAACAATAGGTGCTCCAAGATTGGCGGAGAGAAGAAGGTAGACCGGTGACCGATCCCTAGTACATGAGCAAGCGTCGATGTATATCGACGCTCGCTCTGACTCATACGAGTCTAAGAAGAAGGGTGAAGCTCTCAAATTAAGACCCCTGTATCTCAAGACTTGTCGTCAGCGCTCATCTCGGCGCTAGAATCTAATACCGTCAGTCCCAATGACGTAATCGCAGAGGTTAACCAGAAGCTTACCGTCAAGATCCTGGAGAAGTATGGCCATAGGGTGGAGATTTCGGAGAACGGGAGTTTAGCTGTCGCCGCATTCAAGGGCAGAGTTACGCAGAGCAAGCCGTTTTATATTTGTTTATTTTTCACTTCATTTTCGTGCTACTACTGACGATGTACTTTCTCTCAGAAAGATGTTTCAATGCCGTTCATGGGCGGTATGGAGGCGACGGAGCTTATCCAGTCATACGAAATGCATCGATGATTCTCGCCAACCCCCATTATTGCGCTAACGGCTCATGCTAGTGCGTCTATCTCCTTATTTCTTATTTTGTAATTAATTCCACCCTTTCTTTCAAGTGATTGGCGATCGTGAGCGGAGTTTACAGGCTGGCATGGTGTGTTGTTTCACATATTCTGTTTGCCTTTTCTGATGACATGTATCGACAGGATGACCACATTACGAGTATGTATTGATTGATTCCCGTGCGGTCTGTATTGTTTGTAATACTAATTACTGTTGTAAAACCTGCGATGCGGGGATCTTCTCAATACAATCAATAACCTCGTGGGCAAGCAAGGTACGGCGAAACATCCTTTGCTACGCCGTCCTCCTGCTATCACTCAAGGATTTAACATACCCATCCTTTAACCTCCAAACATAGGGTTTGTGAAGGACCAATAGGGAATCCTAGAGCTCGGACTCATAACCCCTAACCCTAGAGGACGTGGCGTTGGAGAGCACTATGGAGAATGTTACGTTGCATGTAGAGGGTGCAATGGAGGAGATGGTCGAAGAGGCGTGTAGGGCAGCGTTATTCCATGAGTTCGTGAGGGACCTGTCAGATGGGTACGAGATGATACTTCGGGGAGGACGTGCGGCAGGTGTTGCATTGAGTGGTGGGCAGAAGCAGCGGTTGGCTATTGCGAGGGCTAGCTGGAGGAATCTAATCGTACTGGTCCTTGGTCAGCTTTCATTTCGTTCAACATATCTTTATCTACCTTTTCTTTTTTTCTAACGAGACAACCATTGTTATCACACCCGATCTTTCCTATATCAAACCCTAGGACTTCGTATACCCGCTCAAGGACGGGACGGTTGTCGAACAGGGGTTTTGGTACGATTTGGGAAGAACTGGGTCCTCCCGGAGCAGAGCTCCCTCGACCCATCACCTCAAGATCCCACCCCCGAGGAGAAAGTTCATGCTCTTCTCAACGCTGATGCCGACGCCGAAGGGGAACCGATTTTCGACAATATGAAACATCTGTCCCTTGCACGTCCCGCTCTTGACCCTCTTACACTCAGAAATTGGATGTTCGACGTCGTGGCGGACTTGCCATCCACCAAGCCTCCCGTTCCAGCTTCGGCAGTCGTGGCGGCGAGGGTTACGAAGAGACTTGGCCGCTTGTTCCGATCGCAGCTGAGGCGTTTACTAGATCCATCGGCGACGGAATGGGGAGAGTGTTCAAGCCTTACCATCCCCTACAATGCCCGGTGTGTCCGCTCATACAGTTGCTAGCAGGCAGTTTAGCTTACAATTAATACCTACGTCGCCTACGTTCTCGAATTTGAGTGCATCTAGAACGACGTTGGTCTTGGGATGGAACGGGCGGAGGAAGAGGAGGATGGGTTCGAGAAGGTGAAACAGGAAGTTGTGATGAGTGGATTGCGTGTGGCTTGGTCGAGGGTGAGGAAGGTTAGGAAACGGTGGGATGATGCCAAGATCTCGCCACTACGACTAGGACCAGTTCCACACCCGCATTTTGGGAGATCGTCCGTGAGATCTTCCTAACGATCCCGTACAAACCATGCCTGCAGATCTTTGTGGATCGTTGTCATGCAAAGGTCATTGTGCTGTGCCCTCGAACATGTGGCCGGCCGTCCTATATGCAGATTGGCGATTGTTTTGTCAATGACGTATGAAGCCAATGATATGCGATTGAGTCTAGGTATGATCCCTATCTATCTTAGCTCTGAAAACAGGCCCATATCCAGAGATAAGATATATTAGGGCTGTTCTGTTGTGTAAAGTGATTTGCATCTCTGGCATGCAAGCGTGGACCCGCTGGTGTAGTTTGGGATTTGTGATCGGTGGCAGAGTCCCTGGGATTATTTTGTTGTACAAATTTATACTCTGCGAATGTGAACAGCGAAGGCGGTCAGAATTTGGCTGACAGGTAAAGTTCAATCGTGCATGACGGAAACCCGCCGTCACTGTCAGAGTCGCGTCAGACCAACTCAGACGGTCTGCTGCGTGAACTTGGTTGCTTTGTGCGTTACTCAAACTCAACTCAACTTGTAATTCTGAAAACATTCCAGGCGCCCGACGTCGAGGTTCAATTGAGAATCTGGGATTATCGTCCGCATTTCAAGAACCAGTGACGTGACGTCACGCGATATTCATGATCGACTGACAGAAAGTCGATGAGCGCGATCCAACACTACTCAGTAACGACGTACTTGTCTTGTCAACCCTACTACGGCACCTACTACGGCACCTCTCATCCTCCATGAGATTCTCCTATCCAGTAGAAAAAGCGGAGGGGTGCGATTCCTAGGATATGCAAGGTTCGTCTACCCACCCCAGTAATGAAGGTTAAAATGAACAGTCTCTCACCTTTAGATAGCGCTGTCACCTCCATGGAAGGCGAGAGACCATTTCGTTGTCAGAGACATCAATTGTTATCTAGGAATCTTCACCCGTATGCCCCACACCTTGCGAGTTACTTTTCATTTTTCAGAAACAATCCATTCTAATCCAACCTCTGCTAACTAAGATTACGCTCTACTTTCATCCGAATGTAACGCGCTAACAGTTGCACAGCCTCTTTTTTGTCATCAAGGACAACGACGATCCTTGAGGGAGGATGCCACGCGTCTTATGTCGGTAAGTTCCTGAACTCCTCTCCTTCATATCCTCAGCTCAAGTCCATTCCCTCTTCCTAGATCACTTTCATCACAATTGTATATCTGAATCTAGTTGGGTACATCTCGAATCAGCACTGGCGCCTCCGAAAGTCCGAAACGGACGGACTCTCGACTAGACCACCCCCAAGTACTGTGCGGTTTTCATAACCAATCGCTGATAATATGGCACGCGCAGCTTTCTATACCTCTCGTAGAACACCGCCAGCTGTCCACGGGCACAATAGACAGAATGGCGAAACTGACTCTCAGGTGTGTATCGTCTTTGCTGTATTCCACTCCTCAGACGACCGCCGCAGCTTCCTCTACCTCGTATATGCTGCTTCTTGGCAGTGCCCTAAACAGGGCATGTTCGACAACTGACATGCGTGAAAGCGAACGTATCAATGACAAGTGCATACCCCAATCTTCTTTCTGATTCCTCCAGCCCTTTACGAGTATCTGATGACATTTCCACCCAGCACCCACGATATATAGCCTGCACGTTGACGACAAATTCAGTGATAAAATTCCATGTGTATCGGACTTCATGAAGAGGAGAACGTAAAAGGACACTTGTTCAAGAGTCGAGACTGTATGGTGAGTAAGAAGTCCCTCTTTGTGCCTGCGTTGATATTGACTTCGATTTCTGCAAATGTCATTGCCGGGTCTTCTCTCAACGACATCTTTACCGCCGATCACTGATTTTCAACGCTAGCCACAAAATAAATAAGTTCAATGTTCGTTCTATAACATTTTCGTGCATAATGCCTCATTCTCTCCTCCGAGCTGCGTCATCGACACTGAGTATATGAACAGAGTGACTGGTTCATCCTGAGAAGTAAACAGAACATCATTTGTTATTTACAACTCACGGACCTTTGTGACGTTCAACAGCAGCGAGACTGAGAACTAGCTTCAACAGTGTACCAACTATATTCGAGAAGAAAAATGTCAATCAGAAGGGTCCTTCCAATACGACCGAGTAGGGATGTAGGGTGATTCGGTTTCACGCCTGCCACACACTGCAATGATTGAGCTACCGACATTATAATTTCTGCCATCCCAACACAATGATCTATCAGCACGTTCTAACTAGCAGGGGAAAAAAATCAAAGGCACTGACCGACGTCAGATACCTAATTCAAAAATGATCGACATCGGTTTCTCCAGTACGAGCCTCTGCCCAATCCCCATCTCGTTCATCTCCTGATCCCCCATTGCCGCCTCACAGTCTGCTTCCTGTCCACCGTGCATATGATGTAACCTTCGAGGTTCAAGGGATACTCGAATCTTATGCAACCCAAACGTCAGTCATCGAACGGTCGACAGTGGAGGGAGAGGCTCACCGATGGTTACGTTACCAGGCCTCTTTGATCGCAACGCCATCAAGATTGAAGAATCGACCCCTCGTTTTCTCGAGATCCCAACCAAACGCCAACATGGAGTGATCAAACACATCGGTAAGAAGATCGAACAATCGCTAACCCGCCTCTCGTGACCCCGGATAAACGCCGACCCAACCTACTGCTTCCCTCGTTCCTCGCAAATGTTATAAACATGAACACTTTTCTTTATTCTTTTCTCTCTCTTTGTCGCAAGCTGAAACGCCGTTTAACCCTTAACATATCAGGCTAGGAGGGAGGCTGAGGCGGTTGAAGTTGGGAGCGGGAGAATCGGAGGACGGGTGGTGTTTGCGGGTAGAGTTGGCGCAAGAGACGGAGGCGGAGAGGATTTGTAGCTCCTGGAGCCGCTGGGAGGGCGCTTGGGAGACCCGGCGGGTGGGCGCGTGGAGGACGGGGTATCGTGTGTTCTGGTGATTGTGGAGAGGTGTATGGAGGGCTGGAGGGCGAGTTGGATTGGGTTGGGTTGTGTAGATGGGAAGAGGATTGGCTCGCCGGTTTGTGTGCACGAGTTAGGCTAGAGCCTGCATGTACGATATGGCGATGGAGACAATACACTGGGCATGCCATTGGGTTTCGTATTTGAGAATAGCGCGGCTTTGAGGTAAGCATAACACGGCGGGATTTTGTGGCGCTGGCAAACAGCGTTGACATGGTTGATACAGGGAAACGGGACGAGGAATGTGTTACATCGACGGTTGTGCTGTGAGAGAAGAATGTGTTAGTGCAAAAAAAGTAGCGATAGACAACAATGCCCGACCTGGGATAGGTTACTTTCGAGGAAATCGGGGCTTATCGTCGTTCCATTTCTCATCACGTGGCGTTCAATTGTACTCGATCATGTCAACGATCATCAGCCTTAACTGTTGCGTCTTCGGCGACGATCCCTCTCGCGTATTTTCCGTAGACATTGATAAAAACAAGAAGGTCTCCGTGCTAAGGGAGGCCATCAAAGTTGCGAGGAAGCCTGCATTCGATTCCATTGCTGCCGACAAACTCGATCTATGGAACGCTAACAACATTCCAACGGACGGAGACAAACGGGATTTCCAAACGAAACTGAACTGGACAGTGGTGAATGAGGATTCATTGAGAGGCGCGAAGAAGCTCAGTTCTGTGTTTGGGAGTCTGGAAGAGGAAGCACTACATGTGATCGTCAAGGCGGGTGAGCATCGCTAGGTCCGTTTGTTTTATATGTTACTTAACACAGGATTTTGGTAAGCATCTGATGGGCCCCCATTATTCCAACTCAATTGCCTGCGGCTCGGCGACGATCCCTCCCGCGTATTTTCTGTAGATATAGATAAAAACAAGAATGTCTCGGTGCTAAGGGAGATCATCAAAGCGAAGAAGAAGTCTGCATTCGATTCTATCGATGCCGACAGACTCGATCTATGGAACGTTTCCATTGAAATCGATGATGATCTTTCAGAGAAACTTGCAGAGCGTCCTCACGAAAGGGCTTTACGTCCGACGGAAATTTTGTCCGATGTATTTCCAAACGGAACTCCTGCCGTCAACACCCTCCATATCGTCGTTTATGCGCCTCCTGGTACGTGCTTTGCCCCAGTGTTAATGATGGTGGGTATTCATTCGACGCTAGTTCAACGATTGAGCAGAGTCCCTCCATCTTCGTACAACGCTCCTGCCGGCACTTCGACGGTAGAAGGTCTACGGTCCACATTCTTGAATAACTCCCCTCACAAGTCCCCTTCCGCCGGTGGGCAAACAGCGGACTTTTCCAGCCGTCAACATCGTGATACACAACAGGCAATAGCGTGCAATCGCCCTTCCTCAGCCAGTGATGTAATACCAGTCACGCTTCTCCACCCCGTATTCGGCGAATTCATTGACGATTGCGATAACTACGAGCCAAACAAAAAGGACCACGACGTCGTGCTCAAGTTGCAAACAGCCATGTCCCACATCTACGCAGACGAAAAATCCCGCGCAAACGCTATCCGCGATATCTTCGAATCGTACGGGATATACCTCCGACCAACCAAGATTGGCAATTTCGAAACGGATGGAGATATGACCTCGGGACGATTCGTCACGCTTCTCGCGGAATTCAAGAACGATGTGGGATGGTCAGGTGCTGAACCGTACCTTCAAGCCGCGCTATATTATCTAGAGTTTACCCGGAAACTGGCTCCTAAATACTCGCAATCCTCGCTGCCGTGTCTGATTATGCTCGTTTTTGGTTCGTTCCCCTCAGCTGTCCTTGACTCCTTGTTTACTAAGCTCGAATTATATGCCAGGCCCCTACCTATGTTTCGCCGGTGCAGCTTGGAACAATCGCCCTAATCTACAGATCCTCTCAGTTCTACCATTTCATTTCCACTTTTCGGATACAAGGTTGAAGATGATGGCTGCGCGACAACTGGGAGCATCTACGAGAGCCATTAATTGTATCAAGCGTTTTTACGAGGACGAATATCACACCCGTAACCCACCTTCTCCAAACCAATCACAACCCCAGCCCATGCAACTGTTCCCATATCCGACATCTTTCACATCACTTGTGGATTCGAAGAAACAAAGCTTTGTTTATCACTCTCACTTGGACAACAACAAACTCATTTTTCGCGCGAAACTGTGCGATGGCAGCTCTGACCTTTGTGTCAAATTTGTTCGTCAGTATTCAAAGGAGGTGCATGAATATTGTGCTTCGATTAATGCTGCGCCAAAGCTCCTGGGATTCGAGAGTATGCCTGGTGGATGGTATATGGTTGTGATGACTTTTATCGAAGGATATGACATGCTCCATGAATCTGAATCTCTCATACAGACGGACAAGATTCGAGCTGTTATCGACCAGCTTCATCAACGTGGTTATGTGCATGGTGACATCCGGGACACAAATGTCATGGTTTCTTCTAATGGACACGTCATTCTTCTTGATTTTGACTGGGCAGGGGAGAGTGGAAAGGTTCGATACCCAATGAACACTCATTATGGAGATGATCTATGGCGGCCTGAAGGAGCACGGGATGGCATGCTCATTACTTGTGAACACGACATCGAAATGATGGATGCTATGTCTGAAGCATTACAGAGGGATGCCAGATGTTGAGTATGTAGAAATTGATATATTTTGGCACTCAATTGTTGAGACTCGGACTTGAAGTTTAAAACTAGCGCTTTAACACTGGTTAGGACCGGTTATGGGGACCAGTACTACCTACTAACTACTTCGTAGAGTATGTATTGTATGTAATCAAAAAAGAATAAAAACATCCATCCCCACGGCATAGTGGCTCATGGGGCTGGCAGTGGGTAGCTAACCAGTGGTTAGTCATTTTGCTGTCGTCGAAATTGATCGCGGCAAGGATGTTGGGGCACTCAAGAAAGCCATCAAGGAAGAAAGTGGCATTTGATCGCATCAACGCCAACAGCCTTGACATATGGAATGTCTCCATACCTATCGATGAAGACGCGAACCTTGATTCCTTGAAGCGCAAGTCAAGAACCTGAGGCTACATTAGAAGAAGTCGTTGTGGCATTAAAGGTACTGCTTACCATTTGCGGAACTTAGGGCGCAGCCGATTTTTTTTCAAAAATTCTCAGGAGTTAGGTTCAAATAGTAATCGACAAGCTGACCCAACTCTCCCCCACACTGACGTTTCCATATGAGGCAACACTTTCCCAGTTGACAAATGATGAACATTTTCCCACAGCCTCAACATTCAACATTCAACGTTCAACAACCACCACACAACATCGCGGCATCCCTGCCATAACACCTCAACCACCACCGTAGCCTCCCGACCCTAAGTAAGTGTTTTATGTATTGTTTTTCTTACTGACAAGTTTCTAGGTTATATTTTCTATGCACGACGACTCATGCGGCTCGCACACCCCCTCTTATGTGAGAGGTTTGTTTGGTCTAGCATGACCTCAGGCAGGTGCCGTGACCAGCAGGTACCCAAGGTAAGCACCCTATCCCCATATTCCTGCCACGTCACTACTACCTCGAAACAGGCAATGCCCGAGGGATCCAGCACCCGCCACTACCCCTGCGAGCAACAAGGACGAGGACAAGGTACCGCCGCCGCCGCCCCCGCAACAACCGCCGCAAGCGACTGCTTGCGGGGTAGACACGGGGAGCGGGCAGACCACCGACAACGACTGCACGACAACGACCACGACAAGATGGGGCAGGGACATCAACGCAGATAGGGACGACCCAACACCCCCCACCATGCGACAACAACAACGGCGAGGAGACGACGAGGATGATGACGGCCACCACCACCACATCACCCCCAACCGCCCCCGCGAGCAACTGCTCGTGGGGTGGAAACGGGGAGCAACAAGGACAGGGACGACGGGGAGAAGGAGCAGGTGCAACATCGACAATGGACTCACAGCACCCCTCCACCCCGCCGCGAGCGACTGCTTGGGGATGGAAACCGGGAGCGACGACGACGGGAGAGGGAGTGGGACAAAGATGAGGGGACAACGACGACAACGATAGCAACAGGGACAACGGCAGCCACTTCACGACCCCCTCCGTAGATGTAATTCTCTTTTTCTTTTTCTTTTCCTTCTCTTTCGTTTTTCGGTTTCGATTATTGTTGCTTGCCCCCCTCGCACTTGTGAGGGAAATTTTTATATGTATTTAATTGTGTAGTACCTTCTCAGGTTAATTCATTTTTTGACCCGTTTTTCTTATGTGATAGTTAGATAAAATAAAAACATATGAAATATTTGACTATGTGAACAAACTTCCTTTTTTGGATGTCTGTGTGGGGGAGAGTAAGGGTACTTTAATCGACATGTAGCTCACTCAGTAGTGCACCTGTAGCTACGAGAATAGCATATTTAGAGTCCCTTCGATGTGCACTATAAGACTGTACCATCAAAGTGATCAAAATGTAAAATTTCGGAATGATGGTTTGGGCGGTCGAATTTCGCTACTCCCTATTCTTCTACCTCTATGGATGACCATCCAGCAGGTGTCGAGAAGCGTATGAGGCTAAATTCTGTGCTCAAAATCACGCTGCCAGCTCGTCCGTTGTCAAAGCGCGTTGTTGCTGATCACTTGGACGACTCAGCAGATGAGGTAACGGCTGATCCTACAGCAAACTTCGAGCCTGAGCCACATGAGGCGACAACTGGACACCAGCCCCGGTCTCATCAATCTCTGAAGCCCCTCCACCAAAAAAGATGCGCAAGAATCTGTCTCAGCCAGCCGATGATGAGAGGATCGAGGAACTGAGCGATCCAGGTGTGTCATCTGACATCGATCTGTCGGATTCACCAGTTGTCATCGCAGCAGCACCATCTGCAAAACATCGCAAGAAGCCTGGAAGATGCAGTACATACAAGTAGAGAACGAATACTACGCACCTTCTTTGAGCTCATTCCGAGTCTTTTGAGAGTCCGAGAGATAGCGGCCAGGGATACAGATATGTCATGCTGCTCATGTAATTGTTCCTGTATTTCATCTAGGTATAGATCAGGAGTGTGTTCGAACATGAACTGAGACATATAGTCAGAGGATAGCCCGAAGTGTGTTCTCCCCATGTACTTTCTATCCCTACAAACTTCTCCAACTTCTTGCCATGTCTTCTTCACACATTGTACAACCCGTAGAGGCATGTTGAGATCAGTGGCAATATCTTTGGAGCGCTTGTGCAATGTGTTATATGTGTATGCTTGATGGATGACACGCCGCTTTAGATCCATGGAGTAATACATTCGCACTGGGACAGGAGGCTTCTTGCGAGGCATGACAGGTTGTACAAGATGTCTGAGTGGAATACACTTGCTGGAGGTGAAAGAAAGTCGTGTCGTGTGTCTACTGATGAAGCTGACAAAAGTGACTTGTACATTTTTTATGGTACATACTTGCATATGTCAAGCCGAGTCCAAATATACTATTCTCGTAGCTATAGGTGCACTACTGCATGAGCTACAGGTCGATTACTATTCGAACCTAACTCCTGAGAATTTTTGAAAAAAAAAATCGGCCGCGCCCTAAGTTCCGCAAATGGCTGTAACGAAGTTCTGCCCCAGCGAGATACCCAATATTCTTAATCCCCGGATGATGGCCATCATCCAGCGGAACAAAGGGAGGGCGGAATGCGGGAACAAGCGGAACAAACACGACAACAACGCCGACAACAACAACTACTACGACTTCGACCCTTAAACTTGCTATGCTACTCACATAGATCATGCGTCGAACTTCTGGACAAACAGTGCAGAAAGTCGACTATTAAGGAAGGACACAAGTACCAACGACGTTTGACTCGGTTTGAGGAGTCTCAACGTCGTCGACGACGGCTAACCTTGCTATGCTGCTGACATATAAACGTCCATGGAATGTTCTAGGCACGGTTCTGGATCGTTGTCGGTAAGTTGAACTGCCAGAAACCCGAGGCTAACCTCCTCGTTAGCCTCCATTTCGCCTATGAATCACCGCAGAATCCACTCGACAGGTCTTCATTCAAACAACTCGCCAGTCTACTCCCCATTATCCCTACTCGCCGTCAACGCATTTGCTGCTCCTGTACTATCTCCTTCAACTATACCCCATCACTAACCATTAATTCGCTAACAGGCCTCTGAATCGAGTCATACACTCTCTGCTCCACTCTGCGTGAACTTGAAGGAAGATTACTACAACTTTGGCTATTGTCCTGACCCCGAGGACCCCCACGATAAGTTGAGGACTAACTTCCGCTGTTCCGAGTATCAAACTCGCCCGGTTCGTACTCGCGCTTCTGCCCTCCACGTGGGCGCCGCTCCTGTCACCCACCACGCCTGCTCACTCTAGATGCCCCAAAGCTCGCCGTACCATCCCCGATTCCAACGACCTCACCTCGAAACTAATCACCCTGCGGCAAACCTGCCTCGGCAAACTCAAAAAATCAATAACTAGCGGTTACCAGCCTCATCCCATCCCTCGGCTGTATCCCCAATCCCACTTTTTCCAGACAACAGAGACTGCGAGAGGAACTCGAGCGCTTGAAGCTCGTCGTGCGCCGGCTGGGGCTGCTAACTAAACAGGACCCGATGGGGGATCCAAGCCTGTGCGATGAGGTGAAGAGAAAGATGGATATTATGCAGGAGATTGAGGAGCTGACGGGGAAGATACAAGAGTCCCTTGATACCACCATCGACACCATAAACCCTGACGGCTGCCGCCCCAATCCCTCCAATAGTGCCCACACCAGTTCAGGTTCCCACCCTAATCCCCCCAGCGAAGCTCACCCCGACGCCTCCCATCCCAACTCACCTGACACCTCCCACCCCAACTCAAACACCCCCCAATCCGACCCTAATCCCTCCTCAAACCCAAACGCCCCGCATCCCGATAACACTGGCCCCAGTATGACCAGCTCCAACACCGGCCCTGCCAAAAGACGATAAGGGGCGGAGGTTCATCTTAGTACGGGAACGTGTCAAGGGGATGTTGTGCTGGTACAGTTTGTGGTTTATTCTGTTCGGGTTTCTTTTGTTCGTAGAGTTATGATGATGATGGTTTTTTGATACCCTTTTTTAGTTTCGTGTTTGACACGCTTCTCGCCTCTATTCCTCCCCGATCTCCTGCTTACGCCAATGGAAATCCCTGTGCCTCTCACCCCAAGCCCTCTAAATCTAATGACGCCCACACAGTGCACCCCAATCGTCCTAAGGAGCACCTCAGTTTCAAGATCCTCGCTTTTACAGCGCCCTTTCGCGTCCGCATTGTCCAAGTACGAAATAATGTTTCGTTTCCCATTTCTATGCTCTATGGCGATGCTAGCTCTCGCTCCTTTTCTTCTCTTCTCCTATCCGCAATTTCCATGTTCAACCCCTTGAGGCCGTCACTCCATTAATTTCAACGCACTCGCCCCACTCCCCGAGTCAACCCTCCCAGTCTGCAACCATCAGATGACACCGTGTAACCGCCAGTGTATGGCACGGTGGACAGCCCTACATTTGTTTACATCACGCAGAAGATCATAGATCTGTCAAAATAATCGTGTCCCATAATCGCCGCGTACCTGCCCTTGATAATTGTCACGGTCATATTGACACGATTTTTGATTCATAATCGAGTCTCGACCGCTACTAATGCAAAAGAACAATAGAAATGGAACAATAGAAAAGAACAATGGGAAAGATTCGAAAGAACAATAATGGGAAAAGAACAATGAGTAAAAGAAAATAGAATACAAATGTATGATTGCGATGAGCCAATGCTATATGTATGTGAGCATGTGACTTTCAAACTCAGAATCAGTATATGGTAAACGAAGCCTCTCACCACAAACCCCATGACCGCCCTCCCATCTCTTGAGACATGCGGACTCTCTGGAACAGGGCTCAGCATTTGGCGCACCTTACTGAAAGTGGAGACCACCGCCCTGAATGACCCCTCCCGCAGCAAAGCCAAGTATAACGACCCTCTCATTGGAATTCATCTCTTGGGCTTCTTTCTAAAGGACTTATGGGACCATACTCATGATGGGTACCTAGGATCTACTCCATATTCTCGCATGCTTTTGGAGATCACTTCATGCTGCAGCAAACTGGATGAGCAAGCCATCTATGATGCCCTCGTTGAACTGGGTCTCAGGTATCGCAATTACCTCTTCTGAGTGTGTGAGTTGCATGATTATCTTCCAAATGCCCTAAACAACTTCCAGTTCGTGCCAACACAGGAGGTTGACCCACGCCATCGCGACATGTCTCTCGACCATCTTTTGATGTTGTAAAGGAGGGGATCTTGCAAGAATTAGGCAATGCTCCCCAGACAAAAATGAATGTCAAAGAACAGGTATGTTTCTTAGGCATCTATCTCGGACATCTGTTCATCTTCTTCAGGTGTTGCTACGCGATGGATACAGATGTGCCATCAGTGGAGTCTATGATCTGCAATCTTGCCACAACATAGCTGAGGTTGATGCAGCCTCCAAGGCCATTCCTAATCCCCTGTTAATCCAGACAGAGATCACCCACATCTTTTCAGAGAGTGTGCAAGACGGTGACAAGGTCAGTACTTTATTGCTCGATACCACTCATCCTTGTAAGAGTACTCTTACCTAATACTTACTAATATATGCGATCACCTGATCTCCTCCGTGGACATATATATACATTATGGACCTCATATTGTATCCTTATCTTATACCCTCGACAATATAACCCATTCCACTTTACTCTTGTGTTACCTTAGTGTTTGATGCTCTAGCATCATTCCACTTTTTTTTAAAGTTGAACAAACCGCCTACCCTCCCCTTCCCTGACATGTCACATGGCTATCTTTGCATTATCTCCCTGCCCATCAGACGACACCGGCACTTATCATCGAACCGTACACCGGAGGCATTTTCCAGCTCATGTCTTCAGCAGATCATCTAGCAATGATGTGCATATAGTGATAACCACAACAACAATTCTCCATGCCTCGCAAAGTTGTCTGCACTTGTAGTGTCTGTTTCCACTTGACATATTTGGACTCCCATGGCCAAAATGTCCCTGGCCACCTTGTCAGTTCACAGATATGAAGAAAACATGAAATTCGAGATCAACATGATCCCCAGGATGATCCACTTCCAGTGACTCGGAGGTCCACCATCATTGATGTTGAGTCACACTCTCAGGCTGCTCAATGTGTAGATCTTACACAAGGTATGCAAACACTGTTTTTACATTTACTAAATTACAATTTAGGCTTTGGATTATAGCTGTTACACCTGTCATTGATCTATGCTGTCTCATTGTTGCTTGGCTCTCCCTTCAGTCTGGAATCAGTAGAGATACTGCCAATATTCTATTGCGCCTGTTCAAGTTCATCATCCTCACTACTCTGAGGCTCATTAAACTCGCACTTGCTGCTGCTGATATCAAGACCTCAGAACTCACAGAACTCAAGATGCCACTGGATATACAGACTGTATATTCCTGATGTCAGCTAGATCCTACAATTGAGTGGGTCATTTGCTGCCCCAAGTGCTTCAAGCAATATCCTAATGGTGGTCCATCACAATGTAACTGGTGTCACTCTCCAAAGTCCAGGCCTTGTAACACTAATCTATACACACAACATGAGACTTCAGGTGGCCTGCAGAAAATCCCTGAATGCCTCTATACCACTCAGTCATTTGAGTCATGGCTCATATTTTTACTCTCTCGTTCTCAAATTGAGGACCATTTGTATCAGACTTTTGCAAAATCCCAAGGGGTGTTCAATCCTGGATGGATGCATAATATATATGACAGCCCTGCCTGGAGTTCATTGCACCCATTTCTTCAATCACCTTACCACCTTGTTTTTGCTTTATATTTTGACTGGTTTAATCCTTTGACCAATAAAATTGCAGGTATGTCTGTTAATTTTGGGGTGTAGATGAAAATTAACAAATCTTTAGGCAAAGTAGTATCATGTGGTGCCATCATCCTATACTGTTTGAACTTGCCCATCTCCATCAGATTCCTTCATGAAAACACATTTACTATTGGAATGACTCCCTCTCCACATGCCCCAACTATTTGGACAATACCACATGTTCTGGAGCCTATCAAGAAGATGATTTTAGACTTAGACCTCCCTGGAAAGGTCTTACCTACAGATTGCAACCCACAGGGCACTGCAGTAGCAGCATGACTTATTCCACTGCTTGCAGATTTGCAAGCCATTCGGAAGGTGTCTGGATTTGTTTCTCATTCTGCTGGGTTATTCTATTCCTTCTGTAAATGTCACCACAATGACATTGAGGATCTTGATTACCATCATTGGGAACTGCGGTGTGGAACTGAAGTTCATGCTCAAGCTCAGGAGTGGTGCAATCTAGTAACCATCAAGGCTAAAACAGCTATGACTAAAGAAACTGGTGTGTGGTGGACACCACTCCATGATCTTCCTTACTGGGATCCTGTCCAGTATATCATTCTAGGATTCATGCACAATTTTCTTGAAGGAATCCTTCAGTATCATCTTCGAGTTCTGTGGGGTATTGGGTGAACTAAGGCTGCAATCAAATTGTTGGCAACTCTTCAACTTGATGATGATGACACTCAGGCTGATGCAGAGACTTCATCCAATTACTCTGAAGATGATATTGCAAGTCAACATAGCAGCACTTCAGGTCTTGCAGAGCATTTGGACAATATGGATGTTGACGATGACAACATTTCTACTTCTACCCCCCATTCTACTCCTACTCCCAGTTCAAATGCTGTGCCTCTTCCTTCTGATGATGAAGATGAAGATGAAGAACCTGTGTCTATTGGTGGTGCATTTGACTTTATGCCTGCAGAGCTAGCTATGATTCAAGCACGCATTTTGGATGTTCAGCTTCCTACTTGGGTTCAACGGCCTCCCACCAACCTTGGTGAAGCCAGTCATGGAAGCTTGAAAGCTCATGAGCTCCTTATTCTATTTTCTGTCATATTTCCTCTTGTCATTCCCACACTCTGGTGGAATGGCACTGAGGAACAACAGGAACTTTTACAGAACTTTTGTGAATTGGTCTGTGCAACAAATATCATTGCAGGCTATTCTGTCAGCAATGCTGAAGCAGATGCTTATATGGACCACTACATCAATTACTGCTCTTCTATGCAGCACCTTTTTGGTGCTGTATTTCACTCAATGCCCAACCACCACTATGCTATGCACAATGGAGCACTACTTAAATTCTGGGGCCCACTAGCACTGCTTAGTGAATTTCCTGGTGAGAGGATGAATGGAGATTATGTGCAAATCAAAACAAACTGCCGCCTTTGTAAGTCCTCAATTTCTCAAATGTACTTTCACTAAGTAGTATGTTTTGAACAGAGGATATGGAGCTGACAATGCTGCCAGAGTGCTCATCGTGGGCACTTAGATGCACTTCTTTGCAATGACAACTTCCAAGCTGATGTTCCTGAATTGGCTGAGATTTTACAACCAAGCACACATCCCACCACTCGGCCAACACACAACCTCAATGGCCCTGAAGTTGCTACTGCTCATGCAAGTGCAAAGCCCCTTGATCAAAGGCACTACAACCTTCTTCTTCAATATCTGAGAGTCATTGGCCGGGACTACAATTCAGTATTCACTGGTGGACCTTATGCTCTTGGCACCCTCCTGCACCCTCCTGCTGTTCAACAGCCTCGCCAAGTGGTCTTTGAGGATTGAACATACAGCTGCAACAATAGCCATGTGGGAAACAGCCATATTCAGTTCTATATCCCAACACGTGGAGATACCATTGAGACTGGATATATTGAGGAAATTTGGGAGCTTCCCCTTGAAGGTCTCTGGCAAACATTTTTCTTTGTTCATCAACATCGTCCACTCTCACCAGCTCAGCAGAGAAAGACACCATACACAGTTGAGCCTTGCTCAAGGCTGCAATCAAAAGCTGTCAGTTGTGAGCTATCAAACACTGTGTACATTCTTGAACCACAGCACATCATTTGCCACCTCGCTACCTATACCATGTCAGAGTTCATGATAGTCAAAGAAACACACACTTTAATTTGACTGGCATCATCAGGTATATCTATCTTCTCCAGATGATGAGTATCTTCTTTCACACTCCTCTCCTCTTCCCCAGGAACAAAGCCGTTTGCCTGCAGATGCTTTGATGCAGTTGATTCGGATGCTTGGGGTCTCTTGTGTCCAGAAGACCTTGATGGGGGGGATGGTGGCATAGCTGGGATAGTAAAGAGGACCTATTGACCAGAAGGTGAGGAAGATATGTCGATGTAAGAAGACAAAGAACAAATGTCATGCATGAGGCTTCAGATCCATATGGTCACCTGACTAAATGAATCTTGACACGACGTGACTAAGATCACCTGATGAGATGATATTCTGGACTGGTCAAATGATTACAAATTATTATTACCAGCACAGAAATTGTACACAATCTTTGCCAATAAAACACCTTTTTTGGGCAATGGCTTATGTCAGTTGTCTCGAAGCCTTGTGAGATCAGTGTCATGTGGCTGTCTACTGGAGATATGCACATCATTGCTAGATGATCTGCCGAAGACATGAGATGAACTCATGTCATCACAACATGAGCTGGAAAATGCCTCTGGTGGTACATATGCCAGCTTCACAGTACCGCCATATCTTATCAGCATAACCTTATCAAACATCATACTTCTGAACTTCAACCCGCCTCGCCGATCCTTCATTAAAAGAAAGCCTAATTCTTCTTCATGGCTACCCTGCCCGGAACCATCTTTTATAAACCTCACCTGTTACAGTAAAAAAAAAAAAAAAAAAAATCCCCCCCCCCCCCTGAATCACACTGGACCACTCTGCCTATACCCCACTGTCCTTGCCATTACCACCTTTGACAGCCTCACCATCGCCATCGTCAGCTCAGCATACCTTGCCCGTACCTGTCATCCCTGCATGCACTTCCTGCCATCAGTCTTACTCATCAGACTCTGATACTGCCCCCTCGAACATCCTGTACACCATGCCTCCTGTCGACCCCATCATTGCCAACATGCCATACGCTCCTGCCACTGTCCTGCAAACTGCCACCAACCAACCACCTCTCCTGTCAGCCGGATCTATTACAATCACCAATCTCCGCAAGTTCGACTATGCCTGCAAATGCTTCTTCGCATACGAGGAGATCCCCGCCGATGAACAAGTTGGATGCATCATCTATTCCTTTGAGTCTGAATTCATGCAGTCATGGATCGAATCTGACAGTAACCGCCTCATTGCCCTGTCCTTTGCAGACTTCATGCTTGAAGTCAAATGCAAATGGCTTCCAACTGACTGGGAAGACGAACTCATTCAAGAGCTTATTGCTCCACAGGGCGACCACAAATTCTATGAATGGTCTATTTCTGTCCGTAAAGCAAACAATGAACTTGAAGCTGCTAACTCCTTGCAACATATCCCCGATGCATGCTTCTGCACCCATCTCATTGCCCATCTCAACCCTGCTCTTTGCCTTGCCTACTGTGCCTCCAAGAAGGAGTTAGATGCTGTTGGAGACATTGAGGCGTGGATTCATCGTATTGTTATCCTCAATGTCCAGTGCACTACTCACCAGAAGCAGATAGCTATGAGCATGGCCCATGCCACAAAGAACATAGTCAAACTCACCCAGACATTGAACCGAAGTGCATACACCCAGTCCAACTCCAACACTGTCAATAACACCTCAGGCGCTGCCACTGGTCCAAGCGCGTCCAATCTGCTTGTCGGCTTTGTCGCCTTACCCAAGCTCACACAGCCCGAGAAGGACCTCTTGGACCTTCATCAAGGTTGTTACAAGTGCTGCACCTTTTATGCAGGTCACTTCTCTTGTACCTGTACTGCCCAATGCCCCTCTTTAGATGCCTGCAAGAAAGTCACCACTGCGCATGCCTTATGGGCCAAGGCCACCTTTGAGAAGACCAGCACACCCATGGTTGCGGCTATTTTCGACACTGGTCTTGATGAAGACTACATGGAAGAAGATTTTGTCAACTCTGACAAGTTTAATGAGTATGTTCCCACTCCTACCGCATCCCCACTCCCCGATCTACCAGACCACCTCTAGTGGGACTGTTGTATTGATGCCCCGTTCACTTGTTCACTTGCGCCCCATCCCCAATCAGAGCACTGATCGATCATGGTGCTTCACCAGTACTGATATCTGAAGACATGGTCAAACTTTATGGCCTCATCTGTTGCAACCTTTTTAAGCCTTTTGCAGTTTCAGCAGTCTTTGTCACTGGAGAATCAAAGCCCCGACCTGTCCTTTTAACCGAGTATTGTAGATTGAATGTAATATCACAAGACGCAGCATGGAAATCATGTACCTTAAATGCCATCATTTGTCCATACCTCCAGACAGACCTCATCCTTGGCCTAGATTTCTTGGTGAAAAACAAGATTGTAGTCGACGCAGAACTCAGAACTGTTATCGCTAAGGAAACCGGTTTCAACTTATTACACCCCCCTGACCCTACCCTCAAATGTGCCCCATTAAAAATCTCACCCACCATACATCGTTGTCATGAGAGATGGCTACTCAAAGACAGCCATAAACGTGTTCAAGAATTTCGAAAACTAGTACACTGTGAACTATTACAACATTTTGAAGAACACCCACACAAATTTGACATGGAAAAACATTCTGTCTTAGGCCCTAACATCCTAGGTCTAGTCACTACCTGCATACAGCAACTAGCCACACAAGTTCGGCTTGCCAAGCTCGACATCAAAATGAAAAAGAAATTTGCAGACCATTTTCTGACAGACATCCCCCATGTTGGGGACCTACCACGAGATGTGTATCACCACATTGAAGTCAAGCCAGGCATTGCGATATCTACTGCATGCACATACTCATGTCCCCGCAAATGCTGCGATGGTTGGAAAACCCTCATAGACCAACATTATGCAGCAGGGTGCATCAGGCCCTCTTCCTCAATAATAAAATTTTCGTCACCTGTGATGCCAGCCAAAGAAGGACTGGCACCGTATTATCTTTTGGACTGACCTGGGAAATTGCTTGGCCAGTCGCCTTTGAAAGTTGGCAACTACATGGAGCTGAACTCCACTATCCCATGCACGAACAAGAAATGCTCGCGATTATATGCGTGCTAAAAAAGTGGCATGTCGACCTCCTTGGATCACATTTCACCATCTACACCGACCACCAGACACTACAAAACTTTGAAATTTGGAAGGAATTATCGAAATGGCAAGCTAGATGGATGGAGTATATGTCACAGTATGACTGTACAATTCACTACATAAATGGAGATGACAACTGTGTCACCGATGCCCTATCATGACTGCCAGAATCTGTGGATGGTAACCCCTCTGTGATTTCAAGCATTTTTGAGATCTGAACTGATCCGTCCCTCATACATGACATCAAGGAAGGCTATCACATAGACCCATGGTGTAAAGCGCTTGTGCACAACCTTTCCTGTGGCATCATCGACAACAAACTGGGGATTTCATCATGAAACAGAATGATATTCCTTGGCAAAAGACTGATCATTCCAAAGCACAAAGACCTCCGTGAAAACCTGTTCTGTCTTGCACATGACAACCTTGGTCATTTTGGCACAGAAAAGTCTTACACCATGCTCAGAAATGACTTTTACTGGCCTAATATGCATCAAGATCTGGTCAACGGTTACATCCCATCCTGTATGAACTGCCAACGGAACAAAAACCTCACCTCAAAACCAGCAGGACCACTTCATCCATTACCTGTACCAGACAAATGCTTTGATTCCGTAGCCATTGACTTTGTTGGCCCACTACCCAAAGATGATGGCTTTGATTGCATAGTAACAATGACTGACAGACTAGGCGCTGACATCCAACTGGCTGCATGTAACACCAACATGACCATGGAAAAATTCATGGGCATTTTCTTTGACTGATGGTTCTGCGAGAATGGATGTCCCTCAGAACTGATTACCAACTGCAACAAACTATTCGTCTCCTGTTTCTGGAAAGCACTGATGAAACTATCAGGTATCAAACACAAAATGTCAACAGCCTTCCATCCTCAAGCAGACGGCTCCTCAGAATGATCTAACAAAACAGTGATACAAGCACTGAGATTTCACGTAGAATGAAACCAAGCTGGATGGGCAAAAGCACTCCCAAAAGTCCATTTTGACATAATGAATACAATCAACACATCTACAGGCTTCACTCCTTTTATGCTTAAATTGGCACACGCTCCCTGTCTCATTCCCCCTCTCCTCAACCTTGAGGAACCAGCACATGACGAGCCACCCACCTCACCCACAGCAGAGATGGCTATCACCAATGACACCCAACATGCTGTACACACAACAAACACAAAAGCCACAGACACCTTACCCATCCCCACTCCCCCAGCTGAACAACGTGATGAGTCAGATACCCCACCCATACACCCTCTCCCCAATGAAAACATCAAACCAATGTCATCACCTTGTTCCGATGGTGAAGAGGAAGCGCACCGTGTCATCAACCAACTAGCAGAGGACCTACTAGAAGCTCAAGACTCACTGACGGCAGCCAAGATCAGTCAAGCCTATCAAGCCAACAAAGATTGCTCACTGGACCCTGAGTTCAACATCGGGGATTGCATTCTGTTGGTGACTGCGCACTGATGTCGGGACTATATGCAGGCTAAGGATGGCCGGGTGGCCAAATTTATGCCTAGATTTGACGGCCCCTTCAAAGTTCTCAAAGCCTACCCGGACTCATCCACTTACACACTCCACCTTCCTGAATACTCCAAAATTCACCAAACATTCCACTCATCCCTCTTATGCCCATATATCGAAAATGACACAGAACTTTTTCCCAGGAGAATACTCGAAAGACCCGGTCCCATTGTAACTGCAGATGGCAAAATCGAATACTTCATCGATAAGATCATCGAGCAATGGGCCAGAGGATGTGGAAAGCAATACCTTGTCCGTTGGCTCAGTTATGGTCCGGAATCTGATCTCTGGCTCCCTCAATGTGAACTGGCAGACACAACAGCCTATGCTGACTGGTTAAAAACCCACGATACATAAGAATTTTTTCCAAAACATGGGCGAGTGTAAGAGTACTCTTACCTAATACTTACTAATATACATGATCACCTGATCTCCTCTGCAGACATATATACAAGTTTAGGAATGTGCCTCCAGCACGCGTTAAGTTTTTATATATATTATGTGTTAATATGTACATTTTCTATATGCATTAAACTAATAGTAAACTATAGTATGTGTTAATATCTACATTTTCTATATACATTAATCTAATAGTACTTCATTATAAACAATATTTTTTGTTTTTGTGCTTTCACTATCACTTGGCCATATTGCCTTGATGTTGTGCACAGACCTTACCTGTGATATTGTGACATAGAACTGCCCATGTGTGAACACTGGACTCCTGAAATCTAATCCCACATGCTGCACTGACTGCCCTTGAGATTTGTTGATTGACATTGAAAAGCATAGTCGAACTGGAAACTGGAGTTGAGACAGTGTGAAAGGGAGTTGTCCTTCAATTGGCTGTAGTCGCATCCATGGAATAAACACCTTCTCTCCAGCATGATCTCCAGTAATCAACCGAACCTCCAACACTCTATTCCGAATGCGAGTCAAAATGCCTCAAGAACCATTACAGACCCCTCCAGAAATGTTCAGGTTCCGAAGCACCATCACAGGGCATCTGAGCTTTAGTGCCAAGTGTGCCAAAGGTAGACCTGAGCAGTTGATTGAGTTCAAGTATTCTGGTGGATACAGAAGTTCTCCATTTTCATTGTTTGCAACAGAGTCTGCACTGTGGAAAACTTGCTCCTCTCCAGGGAACCTCTGAAGAATGTAATGGTTCAACTCATTGACATTATCATTTTTGCTTGCCAGGACAATCTGCTCTGAGAAGTATTGATCGGGATGCTGAACATGATCATAGATGCCAGGATAGATGGTGTCAATGAGGGAAGCCAAAGTGTTTTCAGGACATTTGAAATGATCAGGAAGCTCAATATTGGCCCTGTCATCTGTGTGACCACCCTTTCTGACCTCCAACTGCCACTTTGCAAACTCTCGCTCTTGAAGATCATCTGCGTTCAACCGCATGTTGATTTTGAGATGAAGAACTTTGATATGCTGCCAAAGAATAGAGTGCTGCAAGGAAGCACCCACAATCCGAGGTCATGAACCCCTCTCGATGACAGGCAGGATCTGGTGAAAGTCACCCCCAAAAACAACAGGAATGCCACCAAAGGGTTGATCAGATTGGTGAATGTCTTTCAGAGTGCGGTTGACAGCTTCATGGAGATGATGATGCTGCATAAGTGCCTCATCCCAAATGATCAAATCAGTCTCCTGCAACAGCTTTGCCCATATGGAACCTCTGGAAATAGAGCAGGTGGATGACTCATTGATGATGAGAGGGATCCGAAGACATGAATGAGAAGTGGAGCCACCTTTGAGCAAAAGTGCAGCAATGCCAGATGATGCTATACAGAGAATGATCTTGCCCTGAGAATGAAGCTGATGGCAGAGAGTGTTGTACACATAGGTCTTTCCTGTGCCACCGGGACCATGGAGGAAGAAGATCTGGCCAGTTCTGTTGTTGACTGCATGTATGATCTCCTCAAAGACAGCTCTCTGGTCTGGATTGAAAGTGTCCATATTCTGTGCAGCCAGCTCAGCCTGCTCCACAACATCATATCTGTGCTGCTCAGCAATCAACCGGTTTCCAAGGTTGGCTTCCCAATTCTGAGTGATCTGAGGCATGTATGGGCAATTATTGGTGAGAGATTTGCCAGAGGATAAGAGGAGCTGATTGATCAAGTAGAGGCCATAATCCTGCACATCTTCATTGGTAGGGTTGACACAGATGTTGTTGTGCTGGAGCTGATAGTGCAGGTCATCACAAATGTGAGGCCAGTATGTGTTCCAAAGCTGGACAGGATCAGAGGGTGCACAGTCACAAAGAATAGTAACAAAGAGTTGGCGGAGCTGACAACCTGTTGCCATTGACTTTGCTTCCTCCAAACACTGCAGCCACTCTTGGTCATCCTCCAGAAGCCCACATGCCAGACATGCCTCTCTGAATGAGGGAGCAACATTGCCCTGAAAAGTGCAAAGATCCTCATATGATGTTGTGCCCTTGACAGCTGTCAAAAGAAGCCGGAGGTAAAAGCGTTCACCTGCAGTAGGCTGAGTGTAGTACATCCTTCCAATAGCAAATCCTCTCTGTCTGGGCTTCCACTTGTGCCCTTTGTGATCCCACACAAATTTGGAGGGAAAGTCCTGATAGAGAAGATCCTGTGCAAGCTCTGGATACTGCTGATTGGCTTTGAAATAGCCAGTGAGAGTGGTGTCACACTCTGCAGCATGCTGGACAACCTCCTGGATAGACTGCTGACCATTCTGATTCCAAGTGACATACTGCTGGCCAGGGAGGTGGACCTGAAGTCGGACTACATTGGGAGAAGCAGAGTGCATAGGTAAATGGAAGAGGCGCCAAATGCTCTCGCAGGCAGAAATATAGCGAGCGTCCAGATACTGTTTGACTTCATCGTTGCAAGTCCCAAACTGCATGGTGATGCAATCATGGCCCTTGTACACATATTTATAGATGTACTTGACAGCTTTTATGGATGCAATGGACTTGATGTTGATGTGGCAATGGTACTTCCAGAGGAGATAGGGTGAATAATTGATGACCCAGTGATTGTCGACCTGCTTTCCTCGAACCTGATGAGTCTGTCCAGTGTCCCGACGCCTAGTGGCAGCATAGGCATCCTCAGAAATGGTTGTGTGATCTCTGAATGGCTTGGGGAAACCTTTAGAGCACTGTCCATTGACCATGCAGGGAGCTGTAGGGTTCTCTGCACCACAGGGATTATGGACCATGTACTTCTTGACCAACTCGAGCAGCTCAGGATTGTCCTCAGGAAACTCTGAGCACATAAGGCTGTCTATCTGCTCAGGTGTGTGAAGCTTGGACTCCCCATCGAGAAAGATAATGCAGTGCATGTGAGGCAGGCCATGTTTCTGGAACTCAATGACAAACATGTAAGAGAGTGCCTTGCCAAACATGCCAGCCTCAATGTCTTTGATGATGTGCTTCTGCTTTGCATAGAATGCCCGAACAACCAAGTCAGGATGATCAGCAGCAGTCTGCCCTGGCTCGAGCTCATCCTGGATCTCTGGCCATGTGGGGTTTGCAGTCTGGGTCAGAAAGAGATCACCACCCTTGAAGTAGCGATTGATAGCCAATGCATCCTGAAGAAGCTGCTGCATATGATGTGTGCTTCCTGCGAAAGAAGAAGGCAGGATGATCCTTTGACTGAGGGACTCTGTGTCTGCATCCACATTTGCAGCAACAGCATCAGCCAAGCCGATGTAGACTTCACCGTGAATGGTGTCCTGATTCATCATGATAAAGTGCAACTGATCCTGCTCTGAAGTTGCCCACTGGTCACAAATGAACTCCTGAAAGAGTTTTCCACTCAAGAAGATATGCTGAGGCTCAATAGCAGGTGGTCGAGGATGGAGATGATAGCAGTAGAAATCTGATTTAGAAACATATCTGTGTCTCCGTGGACCATTAGCACCATCATCTTGATTGTCACCATTGACAGCTGCATATTTGATCTGAGGATGCCATTGAAGCTGGCCAGTAGGAAACAATAGAACATAGTGAAGTGCAGGATAGAGTGGATGCAGATCAGTGATGTGCTGAAGTGGAGGGCCATGCCTGCAGTAGAGAATAATATCACGTGTGCTCTCTGGCTGATCACCATCTCCTGAAAGAATAACAGCAATCTCATTGTTGGTAGCATCAGGAAGATTGTAGCAGTGATGGTCACAGGTCTGATCAAAGCGCAAAGCTATCTTGCACTGCTGGTCTGGAGGAAGGTTCCTGGTGAGCTCATGGGCCTGTCTGTACATCTGAACTGCTGGATGGCAACAGTAAAGCATGTCCTGGAGGGTGACCAAAGTGTGGTGATCGAGCTGGGTATTCCAGGCGTTGGCCATCCGAAAGTTGACAGCATCAGCTGGATCATAAATGTATAGCTGAGCATATACAGTAGGTTGACCATCATGTGGAAGCAGAGAACCAGCCTTGTGAGAGAGCTCTCCATGCAACTTGAAGACATAAGGACTGACACCATCATTGACAGCCTCTTCACCTGCATTGACAGACTCATCCACTTTGCGACCAATAGAAGTCATGGCCAGAGCATTGTTGTAGGTGCGAATATGGTCATGAAATGATTTGCCAATATGGTCTTGAGCAGTGATCAAGTGGTGAAGCTCAGGAGGAATAGGATGGAGAGGTGGCAGGACTATCTTTCCACTGAGGCAGCACATGCCAAACTTGGGATGAGCATTAGAGGATTTGGTGAGTTTTTCAGCCATCCAATGAAAAGCATGACAGTCAGGACACTGAACATCCATTCTTCCCAGATAATGGACAGGCCAATGAGGAGTAAAAGGCTGACGTGCCAGAGGCAAAGGGATGTGAGGTGGTGGAGGCAACTAAAAGAATAACAGTCAGTTGAAATCTCCAATTAAAAAACTTTACAACTATACTTACATCAGGAATTTGAACAATACCCTGAAGCAGAGGTGGAAGAGGGGCAGTAGCCACAGGGATAGGAGGAGCAGGAATAAGAGGAACAGGGAGTAGAGGAGCAAAAACAGGAGGAAGGGGAGGCTACAAACAATGCATTAATATCATACACAGTAATATTAGAATTGGCATACCAATGGAGGAGGAGCATCAACCACAGGAATGGGAGGAGCAGGAATTGGAGGAGCAGCCACTGGAGGATCAAAAACAGGAGGAGGAGCGAGCGGAGGAAGTGGGACCATTGGAAGACCCCTGCCCCTGCCTCTGCCTCTGCCTCTTCCTCTACCTCTACCTCTACCTTGCTGCAGAAGAGGAGGAAGTGCAGCTAGCTGCTGTGCCAAATGAGGAGGAAGATGCTGATACTGAGGAGGAGATGCTCTACCTCTACCTTGCTGTAGAAGAGGAGGAAGGGCAGTTAGCTGCTGTGCCAAATGAGGAGGAAGATGCTGATACTGAGGAGGAGGTTCTCTACCTCTACCTTGCTGTAGAAGAGGAGGAAGGGCAGTTAGCTGCTGTGCCAAATGAGGAGGAAGATGCTGATACTGAGGAGGAGGTGGAGGAGCAGCAAAAGGATCATCATTGTTATGAATTTGGATTCCATTAGGCAGTGGCAGTGCAGGTTGGGCAATGCGCATCATGCGAACATGATGTGGAGTCCGATGGCGAGCAGGACTATCCAGAGTCCTTTGGTCCCTTTCCATTTGCTGTGCTGCAGCTCAGACACGTCGAGGAGTGTTGGGTGGAGATGGATCCCTGGAAAATATCAGAAGTGAGACCAAAAAAGTCATATATATATATATATATATACATGATAGCACACAACAGAGTCAACAGCCAAAGAAAAGGTAGGAGGAGGGGGGACCACTTTTACAGCAGCAGAGATGGGAGATCCTTGCAAGAAGCAGTGAAATCGGTGCTAACAGTGGCAGTTGAAAGTGGAGCAACTTCCAAAAATGGAAGGGGAGGCAACTGCAAACCCACCAGCCCAATCTCCCTGCACACTGTGCCCTGAGAGAGGTCCAAAAAGAAACTGGCAGACACTCCTTTTGTTGAAAAAAGAGAAGCCAGGGAGGTAGGACTTCACAGAGCATCACCTTGAACTACTGACTCCCCAAGAATGCAACAACACCCCCACTGGAAAAGAGCCCAAGGAAAAAGAGATAGATATACAGAGAAGGCTAACAGATACAGGCTATGGCAAAGAGTGTAATGTAGCCAAGAAAAAGGTTTGAAAGAAGATAGCCAGGTGATGAGCTGGCATGCTGACATAATATAGTCAAAAGTTCCCATCCACCCAAACAACTCCCACGACATGGTCACATGACCGTCCTCCCTTTATTATTGATACATTACGGACCTCGTCTTGTATCCTTATCTTATACCCTTGACAATATAACCCATTCCACTTTACTCTTGTGTTACCTTAGTGTTTGATGCTCTAGCATCATTCCAATCCTACTGATCATTCCACAGGATTATGCTGCAACAGTCTTCGCAATACTCGAGATGTTTGGTCTTGGGAATAAAGCGAAAGCCCTGTATGGTGGCCAAGTTAACAGCCTTCATAATGTGATAACCATGGCAATCACCTTGCACTCCAAGTTTGATACCTTTAATCTGTGGCTTGAACCAGTACCTGGACAAGTATGTTGCACTATTTACTCCATTTTTCTCCATTCAAGCTACATGGTGTATTCAGGAAAACACTTATGCCGTTTGCGGGAATCTAATTGGCCAGTACACAGTGCCCACCCCATCACATGTCACATTCAGCGTTGAGCCCTCTGCTGCAGCCACCACTGAGACCATGAACAGAGAATTAACATTGCCTGACCCAGCCCTGATTGCCATCCATGCTGTGTGTGCATATGTCATCAATTTATCAGGAGCTGCTGAGCAAGCTGACCAAATCCTCAGAGATATGGAAAATACTACAGTCCTGTCAAAAGATGGGAGTTGTTAGGAAACCACCCCATTACCTAATAAAATTTCATTTTATTTATTATGTCGAATTATGCTACATGACACCAAATGATGCTACACTTTGATAGCATGAGAATTTTATTTCACACACATCAAAATGTATGCACATCTACACATGCATTGGTAACAACAATGTCCAATATATGTAACATAGTATATAAACCCTAAATATACACCTAGGGGACCTAGTTGTGTTCTCTTAGGTATTCCACCTACGTTTTTGGTGTGAAAAGCCTATCTCAACAAACTCATCTATAAATAACCCCTCGCATCAAAACCATCAATTTCCCCATCATGAGCACAGATCCCGCCCCCTTCTTGTAGAGAGAACCTGCACAGTCTTAGTTAGCAGATAGTGGGTGTCACCCTAACAGAAGAACACAACTTCCCATATCAGTGCGCCTTCTCTTACTTGCACATACATCAATGTTTCACTGTGCCACATCTGATTACTCATCCTTTCGGCATGAGCTGGAAGTACTTGTATATATGTAATCTACCTTTTCTTTTGTAAGTCGATGCCAGGCCTCGCCTTACATTGCAACTGCCAGTGATCGAGAGGCAGTACTCGTCATTAGGACAGCTGCAACCAGACAACCGATTGGATCTGGTTTAGTTATGATTTACATTACTCTATTCAGATGACTATTTCAGTTACAAGCCGAATTCAGTGATATCTCTGAGATCAGGCACTGTTGGAAGGGTTATTGATCCGAAGTGTCAAAATAGGCGCCCGACGAACCACGAACCATCGACGAACAGTTGACGAACCCTATCACGTGACCCGTGGACGTTTGGAGAGGTCACGAAGAAAAAATTTTGAATTTGTCGAAGAAGTGATTCATCACAGATTCTACAATTATGTCCGAACCTTCAACTTCTAATCCTGGTCCTAATCCTGTTCCCACACCCGCACTAGAGGCAAAAATTGATGCACTTACAGCACAAATGTCGCAATTAGTGTCAGTGTTGGCAGCATCACAGCCCAGACAAGTGGAAGTACAACCAGAGACAACAGGAGAAAGAGATGATGAGATGGAGGAGATGGTGGAGTGGATGTCACAGGAGGATGAGATGGTGGAGAAATCTGGAAATGGAAAAGCACTTACCTAAGTACGTGCCCCCACAAACTTTTGACGGTACCATGGAGAATACAAAATCCTTCATCAGCTCTATAGTATTGTACATCCATGGGAGGAAGCCAGAGTTTCATACAGCTGAGTCTAGGATTATGTTTGCTCTCTCATATATCTAGGGGGGGAAAGCACAGTTCTGGAGGAATGAAGCTATAAATCAAATTGCCATGGGAAATAAACCATTTGCAAGCTTCAAGAAATTTTTGGAGAGATTGGAGGCACAGTTTGGAGATCCTAATCCAAAGGTGACAGCCAATGCCAAATTAAAAACCATGCGCAAAGGTTCCTTAATGGCGGATGAATTTATTTTGCAGTTCAAAGCAGAAGCTTCGCAAACGGACATGGGAGAAGCCACGTTGGTAGAATTTTTGAAAGCAGGATTAAATCCCTCTTTATTCAAGTCTATCTACCGACTACCTTCTATGCCAGAGAAGTTGGATGAGTGGTATAATTGGGCAATGCGCCTTGACCGGCAATATCAGCAGGAACAGGCGGAGTCAAAGTTGATGTACGGAAGTGGTAAATTTGGAAAGTCATCTGTATAAGGGCAACCTAAGCCTCCAGCAAAGGGAAATCCGAAGTTAAAATTATACTACATAATACAGGCAGGCATTGGGGACACACCTAGCAAAGGGAAATCTGAAGAGAAAACTCTAAGGATCCCCTTGCTGATGCCCAGTGTATGTGAAGACGACAAAAATCAAATCTAACCTAAAAATAGAAAAAGGTGGAGATAGGCAGATCAAGGCTGCCAAATGACATCATACCAAGGGGTATGTGTTGGAAGGGGTACTCCGCCTCTAAACATAAAGTGTCAACATGTACAAACATGATAGCAAGGGAAATTAGTAATAAAATTTGGAAAAATCATAGAAAATGAAGAATAGAAGGAAATGAGGTGGGGAAAAATATAGGATGAACATAAAAAATAGGAAAAACACACAGGGCACCCCCTAGTCCCCTTACATCACCCCCTCTCTAAGATGCATCACCCTGATGCATTCGAAACCGCATACGACCAAAGTCCGTGACTTGAATGCAACACAGTGCAGCAGTGTGCCGTCGGTGGAATTCCTTGATTAACCGAGGGGCATTCACATCAGACTCTTCGACCCACGAGTTCTCCTCATACCCATAACCCTTCCAATGTACCAAATACTGGAGTTTTCCATGATGTAAATGGCTGTCCAAGATCGACTGGACTTCATATTGGGGTTCTCCCTCGATCACTGTAGGTGGTGGTGGTGGGTGTGAATGGCATCCCAGGAATGGATCTGGGGGAGCTGGAAGCAGTTTGACAACATGGAAGATGGGATGGAGTCTGGACATGGAGGCTGGGAGGCGTAGACGATAGGCATGCATTCCAATACACTTGACAATGGGGAAAGGTCCCAAGAAGCGATGAGTGAGTTTCTTGGATGGATGTGTAGTGGAGATGTCACTGGAGTCAAGATAAACTCAATCACCAACCTTGTACTGAGGGGTTGGGGAGTGGCGTTGGTTGTAAAATTGCGCCATGTCGTCCTTCGCCTTTGCTAAGGCTGCCTTTGCCTCCTCCAAGCTATCCCTCATGTGTTCTGTGAACTCATTCACCATCTCTATGTGTGAGGGAGTTTGGCAAGGTTCAAATCCCATGCGTGGATGTTGTCCAGTGTCTAAGAGGAAAGGGGTCTGTTGAGTGGAAGCATGGACATGGTTGTTGTATCCAAACTCAGCCAAAGGAAGGAGATTGTCCCAGTCATCCTGGTGTTCATTGACAAAGAGGCAGATGTACTGCTCTAGTTCCTGGTTGACTCGCTCAGTCTGGCTGTCAGTTTGTGGGTGATAAGCGGTTGAAGCAAGGAGTTTGATCCCCAGGAGTTGGTACAGCTCATGAGTGAACTCTGCCATGAATTGAGGGCCACGATCCGAGAGGAATGCACCAGGAAGTCCATGTAATTTCCACACATGGTGGAGGTAGAGTCAAGTGGCACCTAGGGCACTGACAGTGGTGTGAGTGGGAATGAAGTGAGCATGTTTTCCCACTGAGTCAACTGTGCACATCACTGCATCAAACCCATTTGATTCTGGTAATTCCACCACAAAGTCGATGCTGACAACATCCCAATGACTCTCTGGAACAGGAAGAGGGTGTAGCTTGCTGATAGGCTTGCAATGAGGAACCTTGGTGCATAAGCAAAGGTCACAAGTGTGACAATACTGACCAATGAGCCATGACATTTGTGGCCACCAATAGTTCTGTGAGGTGAGCTCCAAGGTCTTCCAGCATCCAGGGTGGCCAACAATCTGTGAGTCATGGTGTTGGGATATGATGCATTGGCGAAGGTCCGGGTCATTTGGAACGTAGATGCAATCCCTGAAATACAATAAGTCCTCCTTTTCAGCCCACTCTGCCGCATGTAAGGAAAGGGTCAATCCCTTCCTCAGTTCTTTAACAGCTCAGGTGACAACATCCTCATGTAAACCACTACAGTTTGTGTGACGAATGTCATGTAGGATGTCCCGCTCCTCGCCTTGGGGTGCGATGCCTTCCAGTCCCCGAATGGTGAACAGGTCTGGCTGCAACAACACAATGTTTTGGTTGTCACTGCTGCCATCCCCATGGTCTGCACATCGGGATAGGGCATCAGTCTTCCCCATGCTGCGACCCAGATGGTGGTGCAAGGAGAAGTCAAATCTAGATAGACACAGGGACCAACAAGCTTGATGACGGTTCAATTTCTTGGCCATCATGAAGTACTCAAGATTCTTGTGATCTGTCCAAATTTCCACTTTGTGTTGGGCACCCTCGAGGAAGTGTCACCACTCCTCAAGTGCATGCATTATCACCAACATCTCCTTGTCATGGATCTCATAGTTTCACTCTACAGCACTAAGGCTTTTGGAGTAGAACACAACAGGATGCCACTTTGGGTCCTCTGGAGACTGCTGAGACAACATGGCGCCTGTCGCAAAGTCAGAACTGTTGGCTTCTACATGAAAAGGACGTGAATTGTCAGCAAAGGTAAGGATGGGAGTGGAAGTGACCATCTCCTTAAGCTTTTTGAATGCCTCCTGTTGTGCATTATCCCACCTCCATGCCTCCTTTCCTGTCAAGTCAAACAGTGGTCGTGCATGATGTGAGAAATCCTTGATAAAATGCCAATAGAAATTGATGAAGCCCAGGAAAGACTGCACCTCCCTTTTGTTCATGGGCATTGGCCAAGCTGTGACCCCATTCACCTTGACAGGATCCATCTCCACTTGACCCTCCAAGATAATCAGGCCGAGGTACTCGATCTTGGTCTTCTCAAACTCGCATTTGTCCTGACGAAGTCACTCTAGGACGAGGCACATGATGTGACAGTGCTCTTCAACCATGCGAGTGAAGATGAGGATGTCGTCGAGATAGATGCAGACAATGCCTTTGAGGATGAGGTCATGGAAGATGTTGTTCATCATGGTCTGAAAGGTGGCAGGGCTATTAGTAAGGCCAAAGAACATGACAAGTGGTTCGAAAAGACCACGGTTGGTACAAAAGGCTGCCTTCCACTCATCTCCCTCCTTTATTCTCACATTATTGTAGCCCCAACAGACATCGAGCTTGGTGAAGTATCAGGCTCCACGGAGTTGGTTTATGAGTTCGGAGATGAGGGGTAGTGGGTAGCAATTTTTGACCATGATGTTGTTGAGCCTTCTGTAGTCTTGAACTGGTCGAAGTGAGCCATCCTTCTTCTTGACAAAGAAAAAGGGAGAGGCCATGGGTTACTTTGATGGTCGAATACATCCAGAGGCCAGGTGCTCGTCGATGAACTGGTCAAGCTGCCATTGTTCTTCCGGAGAGAGAGGATAGACCTTGCAGGATGAAGTGGTTGCACCAGGGGTGAGTTCAATCGCATGATCCCATGGCTTGCATGCAGGAAGAGAGTCGAACGACTCCTTGGAGAACATGTCTTCAAACTCATGGAGATGAGGGAGTAAGGAGTTAGTAGAGGATTTAGCAGTGTTGTTTTTGTGGAAGGCCTCAGTGAGGCATTGGGATATGTTCGATGTGGCACACACGTCATGCGATGAGTGAATCGCAGTGTAGAAGATCCGATCACCATCCTCCACTTCCTCTGGGTCCTCATCATCATCATCCAAGTCCAGCATCAGATCAGGAACCCCTTCCAACTCCACTTCAGGTATAGGCAGGGGTATGGCACAACACTTCTGAGTACATCGTATCACCGCCTTCTGTCCACGACATTCTTGCCTGGCTTCTGTGAAACAAGTCCAACAGCGGGATGGACATCAGCTCATGGTAACCTCCCCAGTATGCCAGTCAACCTCTGGGTTATGGTCTCGAAGCCATGGATATCCCAAAATCACCTTTTGCTTTCCTAATTGAGTGACAGCAAAAAGGGTACGCTCACTATGATCTTTGAAATGGAGAACCAGGTCTGCAACCTCTCGGATGGCACCAGCTTCATTCGGGGATCCATCCATGTTATATACAGGTATCGGACACAAGATTGAGCGAGTATTTAGGTGATGTTGTTGTACCAGATGGGAATCAATGAAGAGACCAGTCGCACCAGAGTCCAGGAGTGCAGAGACACCGAGTATCTGACCAGTGTTGGTCGTCTGTAGTTCGAGGGCTAGATTCAAGGAATGTGCAGAGGGAGTGGATGCCACAATATACTTGCATGGTAGTTTATGCTCCCATGATTTAATTTTGGGAAGTGGAGTAGAAGGAGAGATGGGGAGAGCAGGTATGTCTTTAGCCAACTTCGAAGGGTCAGAGAGGGGAGCAGTTACAGAAAAGGATTCATTCTCTGGGGATTCAACTGACAATACTTCAAAGCGGTTATGGACAGGCAGTGAGGGCATATGATTCACTCACTGTGAATAGGAAAATCCTGCTCCTCTACAACTTCCAACTTAATCTCCTCTGCAACTTTATCCTTCGCTTCCTCAACATCTACAAGCGCCAACAAATCTTGCAGGAGTTCATCTCGTCCCTCGGGGGTGAGCATGCGGACATCCTGACAATGGGGACACACTCCAGCCCTGTGTCCAGGTTCCCCACAATGGTAGCAGAGATCCAACTTACGTGCACGGCTGTGGGCTGCATCAATGTCCATTGGTACTGGGACATTGGCAGCTGGTGTGGGAGTTTGACGAACAGGAATGGGGTTAGGGTGGGGGAGGCTTCAATTGAAGGTGTAGGGCATGTGAGTGGTAGTTGGAGCATGGAATGCAGCATTAAACACCGCATTTGTGAGTCGGGTCTTGTCACAGAGTGAAGTGGCTTCATACCAAGTAAAGATATTGTCATCTGCTGGGTGCCCTTCCAACATCTGTGCAATCTGGTCCTGAATTTCTCAGTTGAGCCCCCATTGGAACTTCACCACCACTGGTAACCCACTCCCATATCCTGCCATGTCCACCAAATCCTTGAACTCATCGATATAGTCGTCCACAGATCGATGTCCCTGGTGGTAAGCAGATGACTCAAGTCGTGTCACTGCTCGGTGGAATTCATTGAGGAGGCAGAAGTGGCATATGAACTCAGCTCAAAAGTCACCCCAAGTGGAGAAGGGTAGAGAACCGAGTTCTTTAGTTTGACGTAGGATATGGTTCACATAGAGATAGGCGCATTCAGATTTCATGTATGTGAAGGCCCAATAAATTTTTGCAGCCTCATCGACGAATTGATGGGACTGGAGACTGATGTATAACTCAAAGGAATTAAGGAATGCACATCCCTGCACACATGCACCATTAAATTCAGTGGGGGGGGACGGTTTGAGCTGGGCACGTTCCTTAGTGGATGCATTTGGCGAAACGTCATTGTTGGGTGCGCTTGGAGTCGTAAAGGGGGAATTATTGGTCATAGGGTTAGCCTGGAGGGTCCTAACGAGGTTTTCGATCGTAGATTTAAGCGAGTTGATTTGCGCGTGCATTCCGGAAATGTCGCTTTCAAGCACATCGAAGCATTCTGATGTGTCCATGTTGCTAGGGAGTGCGTTTGGCGAAAATGGTGGTGTAGTAAAGGCAAGACTATCTGGAACAGTGTGGAGGGACTCTGTGGAGCTTTGGGAAGCGTCGTCCAGTCCATACCTGCCTATCTTGGGCAGCGCGTTCGCGATTTTCGGGCCTTAGGGGAGAGTTTTCTACTATAAGGGCAACCTAAGCCTCTAGCAAAGGGAAATCGGAAGTTAAAATTATACTACATAATACAGGCATTGGGGACACACCTAGCAAAGGGAAATCCAAAGAGAAACCCCTTGCTGATGCCCAGTATATGTGAAGATGACAAAAATCAAATATAACCTAAAAATAGAAAAAGGTGGAGATAGGCAGATCAAGGCTGCCGAATGACATCATACCAAGGGGTATGTGTTGGAAGGGGTACTCCGCCTCTAAACATAAAAGTGTCAACATGTACAAACATGATAGCAAGGGAAAATTAGTAATAAAATTCGGAAAAATCATAGAAAATGAAGAATAGAAGGAAATGAGGTGGGGAAAAATATAGGACGAACATAAAAAATAGGAAAAACACACAGGGCACCCCCCTAGTCCCCTTACAATCTGGAGGAAAGTCCAAGAAAGGAAAAGCACCTCAGGAGCAAGCTCCAAGGGCGCAGCCACCAGCCATGGCAGTGACACCTATAGTTATGGAGTCAGCAGCACCAGCAGAGGCAATGGAGGTTGATCAAGCAGGAAGAGGAGCCCCACTTAAATGTTTTAATTGTGGACACATTTCTAGGAATTGTAGGCAGAAGAGAAAGATTAGGGAAGCTACAATTGAGGAAGTGAAGCCGGAGGAAGGCAAGCAGAAGAATTTTGTGGAAGAGTCCCAGTGAAGGTTTCCCCATTGGTGACCCAGAATCGTTACAATGTATTAGTATCTGAGGAAACCCAGAGCAAATCAGAAAAAGAAATCAAGGAGGAGTACAACTGTTGTCAATCACGTGACAATTTTCATGCGTCATTTCCGAAAACCCCTAAATTCTTTATTCGCTCTGCACAAATAGAACCCAAAATCACCTTGACTATGGGACTGAAGACAGTGGACACACATGCAGCAATTGATGTGGAAGCATTGCTTGACAGTGGTGCTACAGGATTGTTTATTAATTGATCCTTAATTACTGGAAACGGTATTAACACATGCAAGCTGGTGCAACCCATAATGGTGTACAATATTGACGGAATGGTCAATCGTGGAGTTATTAAGGAGGAGGTGACTATGGTATTAAAGTATCAGGAGCATCAGGAGCGAGCCGTATTTGAAGTGTGCAATCTTGGGAAAACCAATCTAATAATAGGATGTCCACGGTTAGGGAAGCATAATCCCGAAATTGATTGGAAAACTGGGAAAGTACAAATGACTCATTGTCCTAAGGAATGTAATGTGTATGGGAGGAAGATGAAGAAGGAGAAAAGGAAAAAGAAAGAGAAAGAATGTCTGAGGAACTATTCTGTTACGATGGAGGAAGTGGAGGATGAGGAAATGCCAAATGGGGAAGTTCCGATCATGATCAAGAAAGAAGAGCAGAAGCAAACCTTTAGAACAATTTGTGGAGGACAGTCGTGGGACAAGAATATTGTGAAGGTGGAGAAGCCAGTGGAGGAATGGGTGCCAAAAGTGTATCATAAACATCTGTCAGTGTTCCAGAAGAAGGAGTCTGAGCAAATGCCGGTGCAGAAGCCATGGGATCATGTGATCAAGATTAAGCCAGGGTTTGTGCCAAAGAAGTCAAAGGTATATCCGTTATCTCCGATGGAACAAGAAGAAGTGGACATGAGCAATTGTGGAAAGGATACATACGACCTTTGAAATCACCGCAGATGTCACCAATATTATTCGTGCCAACAAAGGACCAAAGGAAGAGGATGTGTACAGATTATAGGTATCTGAATGAGTGGACAGTGAAGAATGTGTACCCCTTGCCGTTGATCTCAGAAATAATGGACAAGGTGGGAAAAGCCAAAGTCTTTACAAAATTGGATTTACGATGGGGATACAACAGTGTACAAATAAAGAAAGGAGATGAGTGGAAGGCCGCATTTGCCACGCATTGAGGATCCTTCGAGCTGCTTGTCATGTTTTTCGGGATGACTAATAGTCCCCCAACCTTTCAAAATATGATGAACAACATTTTCAAGGACATAATAGACAAAGGCATGGTAATAATATTTATTGACAACATTCTGATATTCACGGAGGATGGAGAAAATCATGAGGCAATAGTGCAGGAGGTGTTATGGAGGTTGGCAGAGAATGATCTATTTTTGAAACCAGAGAAGTGTGTGTTTGGGGCAAGCGAGATTGAGTTCCTAGGATTATTGATTGGCCCTGATGGGATCAAAATGGATCCAATCAAGGTACAGGCAATTATAGATTGGCCTGTGCCCACCCATGTCAAGGAGGTTCAAGCCTTCTTGGGACTCACAAATTATTATTGTCACTTTGTGCACAATTTTTCTAAAATTGCCACACCCTTGCATAACCTTATGCAAAAGGGAGTAGTGTGGAGGTGGGGAGAACAACAGCAGACAGCGTTTGAGGAGTTGAAGAGGAAGTTTGTGGAGGGACCAATATTAGCCCCAGTGGATTTCACATGCCCTTTGCGAGTGGAATCAGATGCATCCAATTTTGCTACTGGAGTGGTATTATCAATATTGGTGGCCTGGAATTTCAAAGTATGTGTTGGGGTATGTGGATGGATGTGATATGTGCATGAGGGGGAAGAAATTTCCAGAAAAACCTGCAGGAAAATTAATGCCGAACCCTATACCTAAAGTGCCCTGGCAAGATATATCTGTGGATTTTATTACTGGATTACCCGAAGCTCAAGGGTACGATGCAATATTTGTAGTATGCGACCGCTTTACAAAGGAGGTCCATATTATTCCTACTACTACAGAAACCTCACCATTGGGCTTGGTGTGCCTTTATCTAAATCAGGTATGGTGGTTACATAGGTTACCCGATACTGTTATTTCTGATCACAGACCACAATTTGCTTCCACGTTTATGGGAGAACTAAACAACATATTGGGAATTCAAACCAAATTATCTATGGCATATCACCTGCAGACTGATGGACAGACAGAGAGAATGAATCAGGAGTTGGAGCAGTACCTACATATGTTTGTCAACTACTGACAAACTGACTGGCCCAAATGGCTGGCAATTGCCAAATTTTCCCACAATAACAAATTCCATTCAGCTACTTGTATGTCACCTGTCACAATCCATTCCTCATCTGCTTGGAACCTGCAACCTTCCGATCCTTTTCCACTTTTCTAACTCAACCCCTTCCACCTTCGTTCCAGCCCCCTTGCACTGCCCACTCTGCTGTGCACTAGGCCGCCTTGTACAGCATCCATGGCTGCCTCTCAAGGCTGCTGTCTAGTTTTGCAAATTCGACTACAGATTCCTGTGCGGCTCCCACTAGGCAATTTATCTATGCAGTTGAGACACTGCTGCAGTTTCTGTTTCCATTCCACTCTTATTCCAGACTCTAGTATTTAAGCTTAGTTAAGTTTTGCCTTGTATTTCCTTAGTTTGTATATCGACATAGATTTGACTCTATTTTGTCAATCCAAATATCCTTCTACTCCTACCTCTGTCCTCTAAGAGTCTGAACTCAACTTCGACTCGACCTCTAGTCTCCCTTTGAAGTTCTAGTCTTACCTGAACTAAACCCACATCCCTTCATATTCCCATCCGCAATTATCTGCCACTTTCCTGCTCCACCTCTGAACCTTTGTCTTGAAATTAGGACACCAGACGAGGTGAAGGGCACAGCTTCTTATAAGCTGAAGCCAAGTCCTTTTCATTACCCATCCGCATAATCTGCTACGACCCAACAATCTTCCGCTCTCAACACCCACCAGGTCCAACTGGATTCTGATGAGCCCTCTCAGATCAGTTCTTAACATCACCCTTTTTCATGAATTATGGATATCATCCTCACATGGGAGTGGAACCCAGAAGGGAAGTCAAAGTACAGTCAGTAGAAGACTTTGTATCTAAGATGCAAAAGGTACAAGAGGAAGCAGAGGTGGCATTGAAGAAAGCATGTGATGACATGATGCAACACACAGATCATACTCGAGCACATGCTCCAGAGTACAAAGTTGGTGACTTGGTGTGGCTAAGCACCAAGGACCTGAATATTCCATGACCTTCGAGGAACCTTATGGAGAAACAAGTTGGCCCATATGCGATCTCTAAAGTGATCTTGCCTAATGTGGTAGTGCTAAAATTACCCTGATCATTCAAGATTGATCCCAAGATTAACATATCCTGCCTACACCCTTACTGCCCACCCACTATTCCTGGCCAACAAACTACTCTGCAACCTCCAATAATAGTAGAAGGTGCTCCAGAATACATAGTTGAAGAAATTCTAGACTCACATCTTCAATGGAACAAATTGGAGTTCTTCATAAAGTGGAAAAACTATACCAACAAAAATAATTCGTGGGAGCCTGAAGAGAATTGTAAGCGAGCCCATCACACAATCACCCAATTCTTTAGACATAATCCAAATGCTCTGCATTGCATTGCGAGAATGGTGTATGAGGGGATGAAATTCTGGCCATACCAAAATTTCACAGAGAGGACAGATGTAATATTTTCTCACCTGGAGGTCGAGGCATAAAAGGGGGGTAATGTTAGGAAACCACCCCATTACCTAATAAAATTTCATTTTTATTTTATTATGTCGAATTATGCTACATTAAGCTAAATGATGCTAAATGACACTACACTTTGATAGTGTGAGAATTTTATTTCGCATGCATCAAGATGTATGTGCATGTACACACGCGTTGGTAACAACAATGTACAATATATGTAACATAGTATATAAACCCTAAATATACACCTAGGGGACCTAGTTGTGTTCTCTTAGGTATTCCACCTATGCTTTTGGTGTGAAAGGCCTTTGTCAACAAACTCATCTATTAATAACCCCTCGCATCAAAACCATCAATTCCCCCATCATGAGCATGGATCCCATCCCCTTCTTGTAGAGAGAACCCGCATGGTCTTAGCTAGCAGATAGTGGGTGTCGCCCTAACAATTAGGTTCCATTGATCCCTCTTACAATGATTCAACATGAACGTTCACTGGCAAAGCTCAATGTTCACTGGCAATTATCAATGGGCCCTATCTCTACAGACCAGGAAATTAGTACAAATAGTAGAAGCAAATTTCTGGATGCAGATCATTGGTAAAGTTACTCTTTTACTATCTAATTCCCATTGGCAGGCTGTTTCAAGTCGGCACCATTACTATTTTTTGTGCAGAGGTCCATGTACCTCGCCATCATCAGTCCTCAGGTGCTGGGAATCCCATCATCGCTGCACTCTAGCGTCTCTACCAACTAGACTCCAGATCCATCTCAATTGGAACAAACAATATTGCCTTCATGAATGTCATGCACCTACGCCACCACATTTCTGTTGACAGCCTGAACCCAAATCTCTCTGATAGGGCCATCGCTGAGAACATTTGGTACAGCAATGAGAGCATGTCTAAGAAGTCGATATTGGGAAGGGTGCAAAGGCTGCAAATGTGATGCCATTGCCACAGGGATTACAATGCTATGCTTGGCGAGAACACATCCCTCCATTTCCAGTGGGCAGGCACAGAGGCTTGAAGATTGCTCGTGTGCTTGCTAGGCTGGTGAAGGTTCTCATTCTGGAAGAATGCACAATTTATATTGAGCCTGGCAAGGATGAATGAGGATGTGTGATAGGATTGTGTTGGTTAGAGGGGGTGATGAGGGAGAAGGTTGACGTATGGTCAGGTTATGAGGACTTGGTGTTGGTGGAGGTGAGTTATTTTGGAGAGCATTGTGTTGGGGGTGGAAGGGGCTACAGAGATGGTCGAGGATATGTGTAGGGCAGCATGAGCTCGTGAGGGACCTGTCAGATGGATATGAGATTATATTTGAAGGAGGTACAGCAGGTATTGTGTTGAGTGGTGGGTAGAAGCAGCAGGCAAGGTTGAGGAAGTTGAGTGTTCTCATCCTTGGTTAGTTTGCTCTGCTTACATTCTCTTTTTCTGGTTAGACAAAGGTACATCTGCCCTGGTCCCAACTTCTCACATCCTATTTTTCAAATCTCTCAACTTTCAAGTACTGGTGAGACTGCAATCATTCTCATCTGTGATTTTTCACAGATTGAATGCAGGGACTTGGTATACATGCTCAAGGATAGATGGTCATCGAACAGGAGTTTTGGTACAATTTGAAGGCTGAACCTGAATACAGACATGATGGGGAGTGTGTTGGTGAATTCAGAGAGATGTTGAAAGTACAACACAGGGCCGAGGGTTTCCTCACCACCTTCTTGATGAAGGGGCATGGTCATAATGAGATGACAAACATGAGTGATTGCATTGATGGTGACAATGAGTTGCTGAGATAACGAGCTTGATGTGCTCATGCTGGTACAATATCCCATCTCTCCATCCTCACCCATCACCAAATCCCAATATGGCTTGGCTTGAAAACGAACCTTGTCATCTGTTCGCTCATCCATTCAAGTTCTTTCATTGAATGAGCATGCAGTCGAGGTGTTGTACATCGAACATAGATGCCTCACTTTCGATCATCCAATCTACAAAATGTTTTCATTCCTTTTCTACTGCTTATACTCTTTGTATACATGACTAAATGATTTTCATGAAACAGGCTGCTGAAATATTCATCTTCCTTCGCAACTGTCGATGCTGCCTTATCTATGCTTCAAGTAGTCACTGTCGACTTCTATGGTTCCTCTGACTAGGGAACTGCATGGGTTTTACCCATGGGTTTCCCACACTTTTATTTCCTAATTTATTCACTGAGTTTTGCATGAAAACTCATAAAAAAATGATTTTCTGATAGTTATTCAATGGATGCTTGTGATACAAGGGACAAAATAATTTATTTTCGACCTTGTCACATGACAGATGTGACCCAAATATTGTTTTATGTGTTAGATCACACAGAGCCAACAAAAAGCTTCCAGAAAACCATTTTTTCATGATTTTTCATGCAAAACTCATTGAATAAATTAGGAAATAAAAGTGTGGGAAACCCATGCAGTTCCCTACCTCTGACAAAATTGATGGATTCTGCTCCCCGCTGAAGTCAACTCCCATGGCTGTGCAGTTGTATCCATCATTTACTTTTAGCGAGGTACAATATCTACTTCCTTATTCTTTCCTCATCACCCATATACAAGATGCCCCAACTCAGATTTCCTGCTCATTTCCCAATACTGAACATATGCAAGCCATGCCATCTACCCATGGTTTCCATCAGTAGAATGACTTTCCTAGTGATCAGCTGTGTTTCCCACTTGTGGATTCCTCAGTCTCTCCTCCCCCCAGTAAAGGTTGGAGATCTACTTTGTCATCGGCTTATGACTTGTTTTTTGATTCAGTTCTGTGTGCATAGTTATAAAGTCTTATTTTGGTTTGTCAACCTGCACCTACGACAATGACAGGGGGAGGTTCATCATGGTGTCATTGTCAAATGCTCCCCGTGATTTCCTTTATAGATCATTTAGGATGAAGGGTGGTGAGTTTGACTGCTTTCTTACCCTTTATTGTCTTTCTTATGTGCGACCATTCTAGCTAGACAGGCTTCAACATTGAATGAGCATGAAGTCGAGGTGTTATATGTCAAATAGAGATGCCTCACTTTCAATCTCCCATTCTACAATGTACCAACACTATCTATCTTATCAATGTTATCATCAACAGCCCTGGACATTGCTCTCCACTATCCCCTTACCCTCCCCCCCCCCTTCACCTCGTCCCTCCCTCCAATATCACCACTGGTGGTGCACTTCAATCAGAAAGATGCGGATTGTATTTATCTTTCACCAATTTGGGTAGGAAGAGTCCAGATATGAAGCATTTATAAATTGACTTGTATGAAGATAAAGGAGTATCATCACACCATGCATGTGCACTAGTTGTTGAGGAGATGGAACAGCATAGACAACTGGAGTGGGAATGTGAACGTGGAGGGCAACAGGAGCAGGGGAGAAGTGCCATGCCAAGCCTGGACACATGTCGTAATATTTTCCTCTCCACCTCCACCCACCCACAAACCATATTCGCGCTCTCCCCCCTGTGTCCTCCCCTCTCATACCATACTGCCACTACTGCGTCTTCTTCCCTGCAGGGCTAGCGATAGCATAGTCAATGAGGGTCATATCATGGTGGTGCTGTCTCTGAGTGCTCTGCAAGTGAGAAGGGGAGGAGAGGCGGGTCAGGCAGGGGATTGGGAGATGGTCCCACAAGGAAGAGGGGCCACAGAGACAATGGGAACTAGAATGCAGGGATCAGAGAAAAGAGGATTCCAAGTAAGGATGAGGTATTTATTGATGCAGGTTGTGAGTGAGGTATTGGATCCGTATTATGGCTGCAAGAGACAACACTCCACGTATGCCATCGGTTTCTCAGTAGCAGTGAGAAATAACACGAACCTATCGAATTTAGATGTGAGACAAGAGGACCATGCCCACATCTCCTGATTTGTAAATGCATCCTTTGCTGGGCCAGATCCACAAGCTATCCATGAAACCATTTGAGGCAAGCCTAACGATGTTCACCAGCTCAATATGATGAATTCCACATGGTTACAGATGCATTTAATACAAGTATTATGGCTGCTTCAAGACCATCGATTGACATGGTGTTTGTTTCCGATGGTGCCAACAATGGTTTACAAATTACCATCCCCTGACATGGTATATGTCCACCTATTTCTGCTTCCATGACTTGATTAGACATGTCACGCCATGTATTTTGGGAAACAGCATGGTAATATTTTGGTGGGTATGGTACAGTTATAGGTACCAGTCAGTTACAGTTAAAGATTTCAAAAGTGGCAATAGGGCATATTGAAGAAGTAGCATATGATGAGAAGGAGAATTCATCGAACAAAAGGATAAGCAGGTGGAAGAGAAACAATAAAACAAAACCTTGAACCCAATAGGGGTCACAGCCTACTTGACACAACTCTCAAACAAGAACCCAGAATGTCCTCCATCACATCCTCAAGCGCCCTGGAATTTGGTGTCTTGTCATAAGTTCTAAAAGCAAAACCAAGATTTGAGCTTAAACAGATCTGACAAACCTATTTCTACATCAATGAAATGGGTGTCGATATCCAGAGCACTCTTCAGGGGCAATCAACAGTAGCATGGCACACATTTGAATGTCTCCCTAAAAGCTCCATCAGCACCATACAGCGACACAGACAACCCATCCTCACCTCATCCACAAAACCTTCTGGCCCCTCTCACAATGCCTCCCAAGTGAACCTCTTCTCATCTGCATGCAAGTTTGACAGTACCCAACACCGAGAGACCCGGATGCCACACATCTGTTCCAGATGTCATACAGGACAGCAGCACCACTAGGGCAGATGGTGAAGTGGGCTTGATCTTCTGCCTAGTCAACCTGAAGGAAGAAGGTGGGGTCAAATCTTGTTGCTACATCAGGCAAATTGTTTTTGCATGGACCGATCTGAAGTTTACTCTGGTGAGTGGGATACATTACGCAACAGAAGAAGGGAAAACAATGGACCGACATTCATTGTGAAGTTTGCCACTACCACCCTGCAAGGTACGACCACTACTACTAGTACCACAATGCCAAACCCGTCGATGACTCCGAAGGGTCCACCCACATCTTCCGTAGACTTAAACAGGTTGGCCTCCTCAACATTCCAGTGCTTGTGTGCGAGGAACCATTTTCGGAAGGGCAAGTCAAGCACGAGCTAGATTACTGGGAGGTAGTAGATGGCGTGGACTTTCTGGAATTTAAAAATCTCATTGTTAGCTAAGGAAGGTGGAAAAATACATGACTAGCTGGACTGATAGACAAATAATTTGGGAGAAACACAGCTGACATGCTCAGATCACTACAATGGCCATTCTACTGATTTTTTGAAACCATCTGTAGATGGCAAAGATTGCATATGTGTGGTGACTTGGCATTGAACAGGAAGTCTGAGTTTGGGTATTTGTAAATCTGAACGTTGGCATTTGAGTATGAGTGGCAAGGAAGGATAAGGAAATAGATATCATACCTTGCTGAGAGTAAGTAAAGGATAACTGCAGAGTAACAAGTCAACATTGACAGAGAGCAACCCATTGTTTTGTCAGAAGGTCAAACAGCCACCGATTGATGGTATAGCTGGGGTAGTGTTGTGGGTTGCACATCATAACAGAAATTTATGGGTATGAGAGCAGAACTTTCTGTTTCATGAAAATCAGTTGACAGTGGAAGGATCAACAGTCCTCTACCAAAATGAAAAGTTGAGATGATATGAATTGTGAAAAGAAATTGAACATACAATGACATCAAGAGGAAGTGTAGTTATTGAAAACCTAGCAGGATATGAAACTGTCAGTACAGTCAGACATGAGGGGACTTGGTCCAACCCCGTAGGGAGGAGCATCCCAAACCCATCCGAGCAGGAGCCCAAGAAAGTGTGGGAAAAAAATTGATGCAATATATAAGTGACTCACCATCACAAAAATCAATGCAAGTCATGTCACAAGACTTCAATCTACAACCATTGTCAGTTTCTCCTTTTCATCTTGGGACTGGGGAAGTATATCCATACTAATGGATGCCTAGAGAACTTGAATATACAAATGAATCAATGACAATATATACAGGATTTGAAAAGATGTAATCATTGACTACAGAAGTACTTGTAGGCAACAAAAACCAAGAACATTTTCATTAGATACCTATGTAAATCATATGAATTCCATATAACTGGTTTGTGTGGGCCGTTGCTTTCAGCATGGCAGATCCGAGTTCTCTGTAGACCCAGAGTGTTTTACATAAATCGCACAAACTGTGATGTGTAACCGACATGTTCCAAACTCATGTATAATATCACTGATGTTGCCTTCATACTCCATCTGATGTCCAGTGGACATTCCGTTGTGGTACCATACAGAACCTGATTCTGTGATGAAGCGTGAGGTGAAGTGATCTTCCCTATGATACATAGCTTGTAGGTCATATTTTGCCTGTTGACTGTTGCAATAACTATGCTCTCCAGCAATGAAGTCTGGTGCTGTGACATGTCAAAAGCAATCATTGCAGGCGACTCTTCAAAAGCATATTGTCTTGTGAGATGTTCACCACAAACATGGCAGCATGATGCACATACAATGTAATGATCGTCGACAAATGCCTGTATAGTAGAGCTTTCATGCAAGAGTATAATTTGACAAGAAGAGGTGAGTACATCAGCTCTATCAACTGGATGGTTATTTGGACAGTGGCTCGATGATGACATGATAGGTCAATTTGTAGACAATAAATGATCCAATATACTTTGGATGCCTGTGTAGCGACCCCAAGGAAAGATAACAGGATTTGCTCTCTGTAACTGATGCCATATGTAATCACGGACATCTTCAAGACAGTATGTGGTACCATGAGGTGGCATTTGTGAGAAGCTGACTGCAATCTGACCCAGATACTCATTATTAAGGTCCTCAAACTGGAGAGTTCACAAAGCCAGGTCATCTAGCCATATGTTGTACAGGACAGATATGATGGCATCATATGCACAAATGTTATTACTCCACTGTGACCCTCTTGGACAGCTATAAAAAGAGAGATTAACAGAGGGAAGACTTGTCCCAGTCTGTTTTTTTGTCAAAGTCTCAGGTTTATTCATATCTAACTTTTCAGCACAGAGCTTTCTTTTCTTTTCAAGTTCAGGTGGGTCAGGCACTGAACCAGTTCCAGGTACAAAACAAGATACTACTGTCTTTTTCAAGTTACGATGTAAAGTGGGAACTGCTGGCTTGGAGGAGTCCATATTTTTCCAGTCAACCTCTGTCCCATTTGACAGATGAAAGGGATCATTTGTTTTCCAACGTATTGCTCGATGCACTTGTGAAGGTACATACTGTTCACCTCTGGTGAGGTGGAAGGCAGATATTAAGTCATTTCGATGGTCACCCACCACAGATGATGATAGCCTTCCATTGTAATGCAATGTTGTTATGTCATCTAGCATCTCAATCTCCCTGAACTCCTGATGCAGTGCACCTGAAGCACCTCCAGTGATTTTATATGCATCAAATCCTTGTAATATCACCATGCCTGCTGCTGATGCACTCCTCGACAATGCCATGTAGTAGGATTGATGACTCCTTGCACTTGAGAGATCAACAACATTAAAAAGTCTAGTCTTGCCTTGTGATGTATAATCAGTCATAGCGAAGTTTGGAAGCACCTCTACTTGACTTCTAGAAATGTTAATTGTTGCATCACTGGGAAGAACACACTGTGTATTGGAGAGGGTTCTTGTCAAAGGAACAACATTCACAGGCAGACCATCCAACTGAATAGTTTGGGGTGGATTAATAAGCTTCACAAATAATGTATCAAGTATATACTGACTCCTTGAACCCTTTGTTGCCTGCCAGTCATAAACTATTGCATCTTGACCTTTTGTCATACATAGTTCTGTTGCACTGTTCAACTGTATTATTACAGGCAGACCACGACAAAGCATTAGTTTCCTGGATATATTTTTCATGTCACTGCTGGGTGGCAAATCCCAAAGAGTCTGCTGAAGAGCTGGTGACAATGAAGGAACCTGTGTCTGGCGCTTTTTTCCTACTGAAGCGAAGGACTTCCTCTTGGACAAATGTGTTCATCTGTTGAGCTGATAACATCTTCAGAATAGAAAGTAACAAGTTTTTGCCCAGTCTCTCCTGCAAATCTATGTGTCCCTAGGTCATTGATAATGTCTTTTGGTAGGTTCAGTGTAGTAATTATAGACACATTGTGGAACTGTTTTTGGTTCACAGATAACCGACCTTCCAACTCACTGGAGATACGAGAGCATAGAAATGCAATGTCATTGGGTGTGCATGCTTTGTATCGCATGTTGCTCAATGCTTCTCGTAGTTTTGCATCAACAGCTGACTGGGTTTTTTGACACATATTTTGACGCAGAATGACTACAGTTGTGATTTGATGCCAGAGCACTTTCCCAATGGCAGCTTCTTGGTCACAAATGCTCTTTGGATTCGAACCTACTGTCCTACTATACAAAGATGCATGCTCCTGCCCTATTGCAGGTGGAAGCTGAGCAAAATCCCCTGCAAATATCATATTTAGACCTCCAAAGGGAAGTTCAGTAATATTCATTACTCGTGCAAGCCTCTCATGAATTCTGAACATGTCTTTGCAGGATAACATTGATACCTCATCCATGAAAACATACTCTACTCCTTGCAATTGCTGTTTTACCTCTGCCAGCTGCAGATTAGCACACTTCCCTATTGCAAAGTCATTTATGCCAAACAGATAATGATATGTTGAACCACCAAGCAATGCAGCAGCACTCCCTGTAGGTGCTACATTTAAAAAATGGTGAGATTCTTTCTTACACTTGAAAAACTCTACTAAAGCTTTCAACACCTGTGATTTGCCTGTCCCACCCATTCCACCTATGTGCATCCTTAGCTGATCTGAAGATGAGTGGCATGAGTGGTTGGCAACTATGCGACATGCACACTCCTGCTCTGCATTTAGCTGAAAGTCCTTTGCTACTTCATTCATTTCATTTTGCCAGTCAGGACTAGTACATTTTTTTCCCAGATAATCCTTGTCAACAACCTTGACACCTTTTAATATATTGGCTGCAGATGAGCAAGTCTCACTGGTATCCTGTTGGAAATTTTTCAATTGCCCCTCAAGAATTGCATGCCTTTTAGCTGCAACCACATTCTTCCATTCTGATCCTGCACAGATGCCAGAAACTGGTTCATTAGAAGTGGACTCCATATTTTTGGGAAGTCTTTCTGGTAGCTGCTTCATCCAACCTAGCTTTGTCATAATAAGCTTGGTCAATGACATAGATTTCATCTGCTGATGATACCTGTGACTTTGCAGATTGTCAATTTCAATCTCATCGGCTTGCATAGCATCACAGTCATGATCCAGTTCATCCAACACTCCTGACTGTTTCATTTCATGTGGGATAAATTCATCATCTAGCCAGCCAGGTACTGCTGTGGCGCCTTTCTTTAATTCAGTTAAAAAATCATCTCTTTGGTCTAGACACTCATAGCAGATGTTGAAATTACGCATTATTTTTTCCTCCTGTCCAGTGAACTTGTGAGAAACAGAAGCTTCATCCCAGGACTCATTGACTAACTTGAGTGAAGAACCAGACCACCAGGGTTTGAACAATGTAAGCATTGTTGTGCAATAAAACTCTCTGTCACCTTGATCACGATGAGGCAGGGTTTGGCCTACAAAGTTGGGTACAAGTGGAGCAGGAAAGCGCTTTAAGCCATGTGTTTCAATTAGTGGATGTGGCATTGAAAACTGTAGTATAGAATTCGACTTTTTGGATTTATGTAAACAAGAAGGGCCTTCAGGTTCACAATCTTTATCTAATTCATTTGTAGGTTGATCAGTATCAGATTCAAGAACAGCTTGCTCTTGCATATCATCCTCCTCATCTTTGACAAAAGTTTGTGTTTTCTTCTTAGTAGGTTTGGTTGGAAACTTTACACATTTACAAGTAGATATCCAATCATAAAGGGACATGTCCTCCATGTCCACAGGCCGGTATATGTAGTCATACACATTTGATATTCCAATAACCTTTCCTTTGTGTTTTAATATAGCAACTTTTTCAGGTGGCTCTCCACTGAGGTCCTCACTCCAAGCCTTTCTTACTTCATTAACAAATGATAACCAGTAAAACGGCACAAAATTATGGCTGGTGTAGTGGTCAGGATTTCCAAGTAAATACATGCAAATCATAGGAGAACCTATTTCAAGCTTTGCACTCATCGTATTGACCATCTTTGTCATAAGCTTCCTAGCCTTTACATGACTTTTTTCACAGCCACCAATCATTTCAGAACTCTTCTGAAAAACAGTTCGAATGGATTCAAATACAACATGGGTCTTCAGACTCATTTTCATAATATAGTCAGACACATACAAAAGAACACCCTTGATGGCAGTTCCAGATCTGAGACTTGTTACATCAGTATTGCAGTGGAACACATATGAAATTACTCTAGAGAAATTGTTAATCCATGGTTCTCTTTTCTTTACATTGAGTGCCCCAGTTACAGGGTCAACTTCTGTTTGCTCAAAGAGTTCATGAGGAAACCATGCTTTACATTTACCCCATTTATTATCTGTACAACCTTTATATGCCTTTGATCTGTTCTGTGTACCATCTCTATTGATGTTAGTACTACAGGTATGTATATTGGACTTTGAAACAATATCATCTACAGTAAATGCAAAGCCTTCCTGCCAAGCTTTCAAATTTCAACACTTTTTACAACTACCACACTTTTCAGCACATGATATTGGTGGAGCTTTCAGTAGGGTCATGATAGACAGAAGATTTTGCAGCATCAGACACATTGGTCAGAACATCAGCCTGTGTGCCTGTGATATACTCACCTTGATATGCACTTTCTAGATATTCAACCATCTGTTGCTGAAAGTCAGAGGTGGGGTCTACTATATGATCCCTTATTTCATCAGGAGTAAGTCCACCCTTAATCCAAAGTAATAGATGAATGTGAAGTGTGAGCCTACCCTGCTGCTCAACAGTACCATAGTATGCAGATGTTTCCCCAAAGAGGCCAGGGTGATGAGAATCGACACCAAGAACATGCTTAATGAATTGCTCTACCATGAAATTGAAAAAACAAGCACAAGCCACTGGATTACTAGCAATAAGACGATATTGATCCTCCGGAACTCTAATCTGAGGTTTGAAATTCACTTTCTGGTCAGCATAATATAGTGCAATAGGACTTTTAACATCAGCAGGAGAAAGTGTGATATACCAAAGTGGTGCACCCTCATAGTCTATCAATGACCAAATCTCATTTCTCATGTATTTTTTTGCAGTGACAGATCCTGACACCTTCCCACCTATGTGATCCAAGTCTCGAATAACTTGAAAACAATTGCTTTCTTCTGGTGTAGATGGTTTCACAATTTCACCTTTGGACATCTTAACTGCCATTGTAGAAAGCACATCTTGATCGAGATTGAGCAAATGCTGTGCAATATCATCAAACTTCTTTGTTTCAGCTAACAGAAAACCTCCAGTGGTACTTGCCTTGATTTGTTCATGGCTGAAGGCTACAAAAGGAAAAGCAGGGTCTCTTTGAAAGCCTTTGTCATGGTACATGAGGAGTCAGAAAGTGAGGTAGACCCAATGCCTCCATGACCATATGGAAATAACCAAGGGAAAAGCTATGGATACAGTCCAGGATTCTTGTAAATAGACTCTGCCTGTGCACTGTGTCCAATTGAAAGAGCCTTTCCTTTGTTATCCCAGTGACGTAAAGCAATTGCCTTTTGCATGTCAAGAGTTTTAGTATCCAATTCTGCACCAGTAAGTCCATGTATGTTAGGAAACCACCCCATTACCTAATAAAATTTCATTTTATTTATTATGTCGAATTATGCTACATGATGCCAAATGACACTACACTTTGATAGCATGAGAATTTTATTTCACACGCATCAAGATGTACACGATGTCCGCACGTGTCGGTAACAACAATGTACAATATATGTAACATAGTATATAAACCCTAAATATACACCTAGGGGACCCAGTTGTGTTCTCTTAGGTATTCCACCTACATTGTCAGTGTGAAAGGCCTATCTCAACAAACTCACCTATTAATAACCCCTCGCATCAAAACCATCAATTCCCCCATCATGAGTGTGGATCCCACCCCCTTCTTGTAGAGAGAACCCACACAGTCTTAGCTAGCAGATAGTGGGTGTCGCCCTAACAATGTACAATAAAGGGGCACTCACCAGCTGCAACACCATCCTCCAGATCCTTATCAAATACACTTGTTCCTTCTGGAACCTTATTAGAGAGATCATGATGATATTCAACAGAAACAGGAGGACAGTCCTCTGGATACTTGTTAAGATTTTCATATGATATGTCCAAATCACTATAGTCAATATGATTCAATTTAAGCCATTCAAGTGCTTTTGCTACCTGATTCCTCCTAACCAAAAGGGGTACACAAGACAGATCAGCTTCAGTAGGTTTTGCTGGTCCTGTAAATAATATTGCAAGAATATCATCAAGTTCATCAACAGGAGGTGGCAGAATATTGTATACCTTTGGCATAGGAGTTTCAAATGCAATCACATGAGCAACCATTTCTCTAAGCCCACTAGAAGCTACTTTGATAAAGCAACAATTGTGATGTATATGAGCTACAAGCATTCTTTCTATGAAATTGAGGTCAGATAGCACTTTTGGAACAGGACCAAGCCAAAGGTTGTTGGCTAGTGCTAGCTGTGGTACCTTGCCTTTTCTGATACTTTGACAGCAGGTATTACAGATCTTGTCACATTGGTAGTCAAGCACAGGTCCCTTAAACTCAGAAATTTTGTGAGAAGCTGATTTATGTTCCACCCTAGTCACACCAGCAGCACTTAAAATGTTGAGCATAGTTTTAATGGACTTGAGATGACTTAGCTGTGTGATTGGGACCAATTCTCCACATACAGCACAACCAGCCTCCTCAATTGATGAAGGTTTGGAACTTTTACACCAATCTGTAATAATGGTTTCACTCAAATCCTCTGTCAGTGCAACAGGAGGAAACACACATGGAGGTGGGCTAATGTCTGATGCCTTTGAGCTTACTACTTTAGGCTTATCAACTTTAAGTTCAAGTTTATCTACTTTAGATTTATCAACTTTAGGCCTACAGTGATATGGACGAACCTGAGCCCTGACATTTTCAGCATCAGTGAGTTCCTTCTTCTGCTCCTTGGTAAGATTTACATATTGCTTTGCTGATGTGATTTTTTTCCTACAATCAGAAGAAAGTACTGGGTCAAAGACAGAAGTATACAGATTGCAGTTGATGCAGTTGTGTCCCTCAAAAGCTTTTACAAGTCGATCCTTGGGTAGATGCCAACAAGAGCCAAGGGTAATGTTATGGATACATGCTATTTTTTCAATTGCCTGTTTAGAGACAAGTACAATATCACCAAGTGCTAAATCAACATAAGCAAAGCCTTGCTCGACAGGGTAATTTAAGCAGCCTATCTCATCTACATGGTCTACATATTTAAAAACATGATCAGCAGAGATATGGCTATTATCTTTCTTGATAAATGGTGCAATAGAAAGATATGGAAACAGATGAGATCTACCTCCACCCATGGGCAACATGCTGCAGCTCAAATGATTTGCAGGCACTGGCATCACAGAAGAGGATATTTTTTGCTGCCAAGGCCTATGAGAGCTGATACACGAAGATGTATGCAGATCAGCGAGCATGGCAATATATATGTTAACAAGGTTGCTGGCCACCATAAGTAAAGTCACACCATACACAATAGAGCCTCTCACTAGAGCCCAAGATGGGGCATGTGCAGATGCAGCTGACCACACATTGTTCAGGGAACCTGACATAACTGTGTAATCATGGCATCTGCATTGGTTTTGAAAAAGACTAAGAAACACATGATGACAAGTCACAGTGATATGACATTGAGGAAGAGCATGCACACAAACAAACAGATGACGTGGAACAATTGAAAGCAGATATGCAGGAGAGGAGTATCATTAATTTACACACAGCCAAACGAGATATAGAAACAAAAAGATTGAAACATGGGTACAGCACAAAGCTGGCAAAGTATGATATGTCACTCTTAAACCTCAAAAAAAATCGACCCAGGTATTCAACAAGAAAGAGACAGCGAGCTGAAGACATGACACCAAACACACTTTGCAACCAAGGACAGACAGCAACTGAGGCAGAACCTTCTACATGACAAGGGCAGCAGCGAGCACCGATGGGGCAAGACGCAATACAACATTCACATTGTTGCACATGCAACTGATGATACACAACAGTCAAGGCAGAACTTTCTACCTGACAAGGGCAGCAGATAGCACCAGCAGGGCAAGACAAAACACCCAGTGATACCAAAGGAACTGAACATACTGGCTGAAGTTGCACAGCACGAACCTGGGGTAGAAAAAAACATCAATCATTGTTTTACAGGAGACAGCAAGCAGAGTGACCTTGCATGTATCCAAGAGAGTGCCATGTATGCGAGATAGAACACCAGGAAGTGGCTCTAGCAGAACCACAAGACACTCTTGCATAGAGAGAGCAAGGTGTGGTCTGCAAAGCTGGTGCTGAACCAACGTATAGTTTGTCAACACGTTACAAGCAGAAGCTTGGATTACCTTCTGCACATAGTTTAGGGACAGAGAACAATCAACATAGAGAAAGTAGAGAGCAGCCAATGCAAAAACATGAAGCAATTGCATCTCAAAGTAAGCAGCAAAGAACAGATGTTGTGGTCAATGAGCAGGGAAAAAAATCATGTGACAACAAACATCAACCACAATCACATGATCATTCTCATTGGTGACGACGCACATTGAATCTCTGCACTAACAACTTGCATTCATATTCAAACTGTTCAGGCAATCACAGAAGTCACATAATAATATACTTGCACAACTGCTAATCAACTATTAGTACAATCGGGCAGTCATATACCATATACACAAGAGCATCAACAAGAAATACAGTATACACAAGAGTGTCAACAAGAAATACAGTATACACAAGAGCATCGACAAGAAATACAGTATACACAAGAGCATCGACAAGAAATACAGTAATGATACAACGATGGTCAGATGGAAGTATTAGGCAGAGACAATAACATGATGAAATGGACATTCATCAACAGACTCATAGGACCATGCTCGCCATATGGATCACCACCAAAGGAGTTGAGGGTATAGCCAACAGTTACCAATGAATCCAATGGCAGATCTTGGGAGCCACATTTGTACAGTGGCCATTCCGCGAGTCTGGCAAAGTCCTTATCAAAGAATGTAAACTCTTTCCCCCCATTTCCAGCAGTTCTGTTGTAAATTGGGAGTATAGAACAGAAAAGGCAATCAGTAGTTTGAAAAAAAAACAAAAGTAAAAAAAATAAATACCTTGCTGATCATAAGTCCATGTTGTGACATAGTTATCTGGTCAACATGCTGGACCAGGACTCTGCATGACAGAGACAACTTGAGAACCACCCTTATGAGGAGAGGAGGAGGCAGAGACAGAGCCACTGCGCCCTAAATGCTATATTGTAAATCATTGTACAGAAAGACAGGACAGACAAACCTGAAGTAGAGCCATATGGAGTGACCTTGGGTCGTGTCATAAAAGAGACACCATCAATGGAAACTGCACATGACATTGAGTAAAAGTCAAGCGCCTTCCCCCAAACAGTTGTATCATGCCTGAACTCCTGCTGAAAGGGGGCTAATGTAACCTTATGAACCATCTTGATGTTATTGGTGGAGCCTGTAAAGCCTTCAGAAATAATCACGCATTTGGTAAGGATACCTGTCATGTCAGTTTTAGTCAGCCTTGTTTGGCAATGAAAAGGTTGGGAGATGCTTGGGCAGGATTGATAAAAAAGCCCGACTTCGTGAAGAGCAGTGCTCTTACAAGAGTGCTGCATATGAACCTGAGCATTTACAGGATGGACAAATCATGAAACACAACACACTGAATGACACCATTGCCAAAGAGACTCTGGATGTCACTGAGTGTAACAACACCCATTCCAGATGTGGTGACATACAAGAACTGTCAAACAGCACGATACACACTAGAGTAAAGCAAAGATCAGACCAGACTAGTAAAACCTTATGAAAAAAGTATACCCAAGATCAGGAAGCCCCTCATAAAGGGGCATCAGCTCAGGATCCTGAATGCTTTGCAGCATGACATCCCTCAACAAATCCTCATCTTGATGCTCATGATGGCTAGCAGATATGTGGATGCAATAAGCAAACAATTACAAACCAGACAATCAATGCACTGAATTTCTTGAAGCTCTACAGCATCTTCTGCCGAGTCGGTAACAGCATCATCATTGGTATTGACAAAGGGGGACTTCAACACCTCTTGAGTATCAATTGCAGGACTAAAATGATAACAGTAGATTGTTAAGCAGGATTTCAAACTAAGAGAGAAAAAACATACGGCAGAGTGGCTGGCCACTCGTTTTCAGACAGTTCAGGACTCAATCTGACAGCCCTTTCTGAGACATGGGCAGGACTAAAAAAAAGGACAGAACGTGAGCAAACTAATCAACAGCCTGAAGTATGCTACAGATGCATGAGGCAAGCCCATGCTCTTTCCCTTTTCGAACAGTCACAGCATCAGCTCTAGACAAAAATAAGAAAATGGAAGAATGTCAATAACATGGCAAGAGATGCACGACTAGACAGCCTCCACATACAAGGCCTTCTCTGTCTTGACTTTGATTCGACTGCAACAACAAAAATAAATATATGCACAACAGTTAGAGTGGAAGACGCACTCAGGATGGATGGCACATTGGGTGGCAGCCTCTTTCAGAGGTCTGTAAAGCAACTGCTGAGAGAGGTAGTAATTTGTTGAACAACAAAACTCATGGTCTTTCCTTATCCTTACAATCTGCTGTGGTGACATCATCTGAAGTGCTGCAAACATACAAAATAAATTGGAGAGGGACCAGTGACTGACAGGCTGATAACGCACACAGCCATCCCAAACACAGGAAGTTGATTAGCACTTGATAATGCCTGCAGCGCTGCCAGGACCCTACTTATATTTCAGACAATAAGATAATAATTTTAGAACACAACACAAGATGGCACATATGATGTGGACACTGGAGGAAGCTGATCATAGGCAGAGGAACCTGGTGTCGGGGAGCTTGAACCTCAAGACCATCGACTACTTGACATTTATACCATATCAAAAAATAAAATAAAGGTACAGGTACTGACATGCATTTTTTCTTTGATGGGCTTGGCATATCAACAACCTCTCAATGATACCACAATCAGATCATGGCACGATACACAATCAACAATTATCTTACAATTCCGAGTCATCTGAGACAACAACAGGTTTCTGTCTGATACAACACAATAAATTGACATCAAAAATAATAAAATGGTGCAGGCACAGGTACTCACACCAATTTTTTCTTCAATGGGCTTGGGGTATCGACAACCTCCCTAAGACAGTACAATCAAACCATGAGCTGAGACACATACAACAATATCCTTACACCTCAGAGTCATCTGAGACAATGACAGTTTTTTCATCTGACAACATGACAAATCAAGATTCCCAGCAAGACATGAATATGTAGGAGACTAACTTTGTTCTGCTATGGGCAGTGACAACAACAGCAGTAGGTTTGCTGTAACAAGAGACCATATACAGACCAGATCCAGGATAGATATATAAGTAAGCACCTCGATCTGGAGCTAGTCCTACAAAAAGCATGATGAATAGACCAGGCAACAAACAAACTGTATTGTACCACATACTGTGCATCACGCATTGCAGCATTCACCATACTACAAAGGAAAAAAAAAATTTATCACAGCCATTTAAAAAATAATCCATAAAGCACAAACCAGGCAAGGTCAGACATATTTTTGAGAGAGGATGATGGACAGACATGAAGGTGAGACAGGATCAAGAGAGTGTAGGACTGAGAGGATCAGCAAAGGTTTTAAGAGACTGATAGGAGATGACAAGGGCTCACATGGTCAGATGAGTTCAGCACAATAGGAAATGAACATGCTCCATGCCTTCCAATGGCAGATCCGATACCAAGGAGATGAGGGCCCAGGGCTTTGATAAAGCTGCGGTCAAACAAAGGAATACTTGGAGTTGTTGGGAACACACAGAACACCAAATGCCAGCAAAGATTCCAAAATCTCTGAGACTAGTCAAAGAGTGACAATTTGTTTAGGCAAAAAGAAGTCGGGACTCTGGTGGGCTATAAACAGTGCAGATGCTTTGCAGAAGGTTTTCTCGAAAGTAAAACTGAGGTGAAGAAGACATCAGCATGCTAGAAAAGGCACCTTTGAGCAAGGAGCAGACCAAGCAGAAACATCCTGCCAGCGCAGCAAAGCACAATAAAGTTAGTTGGTACACCAATCAAGGCAAAATAATCTGATCAAATCAAAAGCATCGTCAAAATAGATATTGTGCAGCAAAGAGCGATTGAAAGCTAGCAGGCTAATGCAAACACATTAAGGGACATGGAAAATATGCACCAAATAGTACACGATATATAGTAGTGCCTATTAATAAGTATCAGCAGCTTTGAACACCCAATCAGATCGAGAAACACACCTCTACTTCATATACCATCCAGAAGAAACAAGATGGATCAATTCTATGACATGGCAGGGGCTGGTAAGTCTCAGCGCATGACAATGAGGAATGTAACACCTAAAGCTTACATGTGCTTCAGCTGAAGTCTTGGAGAAAAGTGCCTCTGAGAACAGGGAAGTTGTAGATCGGCATCTGGCAAAAACAGCAAAAGTAAGTGTACATTCGACATTGGTATACACTGGCAAAAGTGACACAAGACCATGACAGGTCAGGATCCCAAGTGGCATACGAAGTATAGAGTCAAAGTGTTTGAGGGACCACAGACGTTGAGGCTGGTACAAATCAGAAAGGCAGACAATGTAGCCGAAGAAGCCGTGTTCACCATCCAGGGTATACTATCTGAGAAGGACCTGCCCCTGGTGACCGAAAAGGTAAGGCGAAAGCTAAGAACATGCATTGCAGACAGTTAACAAACTTAAGGTAAAAAACCCATCTCAAGCACGCTACCTTCGACAAGGTGTGACATTGGTTGGCCATGGGACACCCACATTTGAAGATGCACTGGATGCCGCACAAGAGATTTATGGTTTCTTTGACCACAATGTGCAGGAAGGATCGCTTGAAAGTTGGGCGCTGGCCTCAACCTCGAAAGAGCAATGCAAGGGCATCAAAGCATCAAACCGATACCTTACTTCTAAACAGGACACACCTGAAATGGTATCTTTACCAATTCCGCTATCCATAGATATCTTTACCAATTCCACTATCCATAGATATCTTTACCAATTCTGCTATCCATAGATATCTTTACCAATTCCGCTATCCATAGACCCTCACGGAATATTGGAAAGCTTGGCCAAGCCAAACTTTGTGTATGGTGAAGATAATGAGCTTCTGTACTACCGAGTACACAGGGATAAGATAGGCAAACAAAGGTGATGACAGCACTTACAAACAGAGGCATCCCAGTCCCAACACACTGACTCGAATTAATCAAAGGGTTGAAACAGCAAGCCCGCATGTTTTTTGAATTGGAGACATTGTTGAGATACAAGTGTTGTTCATCACTGTACCATTGAAAGAAGGTAAAAACAAGATGATGGTGGTGTTGCAGTCTATTGCGCTATTGAACACAACTTTTAGCCAGGTAAGAGAAGGTGCTTACAAACATGTAAACCAAACTGAGATATGACAGGATGCTACAAAGAAAAGGATGTGCGAGCCTGAACAAACCCAACCCAAGACATTGAAGTGACGAGTTGGGTATGGAGAATACATGGAAGCCAGCAAGGGAGACACTGGGATGCAGGTCGACAAATGCAACAAGTGATCTGATTACTGTTTGTGCTGTTATTACATAAGACATGAAATGTATAGGACAAATTTCAAATTGTGCCAATATTGGGTGACTTTGCTATAGCAAGGCAATGGTGACTACTTATACTAGTATTTAGCAATGATTACATGAACCACACAAAGTCGGTCTATGAGCAAGGCCTCCTTACATCTACTGTTGTATTACGGTGTGTGCAAATACTTTGAATTGACTTTTCCAGGACCCTTTGGAGTGTCCATACTGCACATGAATCAGGGAAAACAGCCAGAAGGAAAGACAAGAAACAAATAACACACCAAGAAGTAGATGCCACGTGCTTCAATTTTTTTGGGGTGACTTCGTAGGCAGGGTCTTGCACAAGAAACCTGATGGCCAGATTAACCACATCAACAAGTGTAGCCTTATACACAACACACCTTGATGATGAACCTCGCTCTTTTTTTGAAACATTAGCCATATGAATTGGGGAATGCTCAAACTTGCTATCAATCACTCCCCAGTCAATACAGCAACACAATGAATAAAAGGACAAGATGTACCTTGAAAGCTTGGGTATATCCAGATCCAAACTTGACTCACGCGAGGCCCAGGTAAGGATCAAGGACAGACTCCTGGTTCGGCCAGGGGTTTGTGCGAGAATGCTAAGATGTGCATTTTAGAAAATATGGTGAAGAAGCAGAGATCAGGTTAGAACCTACATTGCAACATCAGGTAGATCAATGTCTGAGCTCAATTCATGTAAGGTCCCATGGTGAGCAGGGGAATCGGAGTACAGGGTTCTGAGTTGCATTCGTGATGAGTCTGAGAAATACAGAAACCAAGACAACATACATATCCCGTGAACTTGGATAAGACACATCTACAGACGACGAGGCACGACAAGCTCTGTGTGTACAAAAATGAACTTGCAGAACAAAGTTCAATAGGGTAAAATGTGCACACAGCTTTGGATACCAGTCATTCACAATAACGGACAAAGATATGGCAGACTTTTGTACAGGTTGGTAATGTTTACTGATAATTGAAGGAGGCATCAGCGAGGAGACAGATGACAACTTGGAAAAGCCACCTGCTATTGTCAGGAAACTCAGAGCTGGACATCTTGTGCTTAAGAGTTCTGCAACAAAAGCACAGAATAATAAAAAATCAGAAATCAGATAAGACCAAAACAGCAGTACTTGGGAGCCATTAGCCTGTCAGATATCGCCAATGGGTGGTGTTTGGCAGTGAGAAGAGTGAATGGGAAAATGCACAAGACTGTAAAATAAAGCCATAGTCATAGTTGGAGTAAAGAAGATGTTTTCAATGCCGCAGATGTAACAGACGCTGGCATGTAAAAGAAGCAGTGGCTGTCACCCCCAAATTTGAACGAACATGACTTTAAAGAACTTGAACGTGCAATACACAGTAGTTCAAGGCCACAGGCATCCAACACCCAATGTTGCTCCCAACAGAGCTAGTCCTAAAGATTATCCACAATGCTCTTGATGACAGGCCCGAGCCAGAGGGAGAAGACCAAGCAGTCCATAAGGACTGGCTGTCTATTTGACACACCCACTTTGGCATGATCTCCTGCAGACAATGAACAATGTCAACCCCTATCAACAGTTCAGCATCAACTTTGAAAGATCAGTGCAGAACAGTCACCCTACACCTTTCAGGACAGACTCTGCTGTGTTTAGGACATGGGCAAAACACATAAACTATTTGCTTACTGCAACACCATTTCCCATATATCTGTTGATGAAATTCACATGATGTTTGGCGATATCTATGGAAAACATACAATCTGTGTTCAGCGGTCTAAAACAGGCACACCTGGGTGAATCCCTCGTATCTTTGAACATCAAACTCGCATCCGATTTCACTCACACAATCAAGCTACCCATATTTCCATCTTTGACTCAGTTACACCTGGGACTAGACGATTTCAAAAGTTCATTGCACCCCATTTTTACCCATTGCACCCCGTTTTTACCCATTGCACCCCGTTTTTACCCATTGCACCCCGTTTTTACCCATTGCAAGCACCCAAATAGCAATGGGGACACAACATTCATTGTACGCACTCCCAAGCTGCAAACATTATCCATGTATCCCAGCGACACAACAACCATATGGGTCAAAGACCCTGAACAACTGAAGAACTTGATGATAAATTTCCTGTCAGTAGGATGTCTCAGGGGATGCTGGATGGATGGAAGCCCTCACAGTACAAAATGGTGTCTCCAAGGCACACTCCTATGCCCAAAGTCATTGTTTGATGATTTCAACAATGTAGCAGAGGGATTGATGCACCTTGACCTGTTCATCAAAATATCCTGGCTTGGCAATGTTGACCGCCTCCATTTCGCAAATGTGACCACATTGACACTGCGCATAACCATTCCATACAACATACCACAAGCTTCAACTGTGATAAGGCATGATGCACCAAAGTTAGAGTTTGGCACGCTGTTCATCTGTGATACATGGATCATCAACTTCACAGGAAGCTCTTTTACAGCAAACGTGAAACAGCTCACAGTATGCACGCCTTGCTACAAAATGAAAATGATGACGGTAGACTCAAGAAGGTGGACACAAAACAACTTCATCGTTAAATTCCCACTGCTTGAACAGGTCACACTTGGCATGCATGGAATACACAACACCATCATGCCTCCTGACAACGTACAGTGGAGCAAAGTCAAAAGGCTCGCACTGGCCATGGATATCAGGATTGCAGACCTAGTCGCTCACATCAGCATGCTGGAACTGGAAAAGATAATGCTTGTATACCCAGAGTGGCAAATGAAAGAGACTTCATGGGGTGACAGTGAGGATGAGCGAACAGCAACCAGCGATGAAGAGTCAGAACAGAGCACTGGCATGTCATGGGCTATGGCACCAGGCATGAATTTCATTACATGAGAGATGATAATTGGACATTACAAGCTTGAATGCAGAAAGCTGAGCACATATTTCCCACACATCCAGATAACAAACTGTCACACCTTCGACTGGCCTGACAGAGATTACTTTGACATCCTCAAAAGGGTGCACATACACAGATGACTGAGCTAGATCCTTCTTGGAATACCAACTGCAACATCAGAAATGAGCTCACCCAGCTCAACCCCTCCCCTGAAATGTCAGGTGACCTTCCAAAAATGGAAATGCTGACAAACTTGGTTGAATTTTGATGCCTGACCAAACAGAACATCTTCAACACACTGCGTGATTACGCCGGAAAATGACAACTGAGAGCAGCAGCCTGAGATGAGCCATTGCACCCAAAATGGGCCCAAGTGATTTGTTTGCGCCCTAGGTATGTTTCATGATGTTTCCTTCAACCAACTAACTGTTTTCATTAGTTTTAGGTTATACACATGTTACAGTGACAGCCCCATGCCCAACCACAACAATGGATAACTAGCCTATGACAACAACAACAAGGCCCAGGTCCCCACAACGGCGATGGACAACTCAGTGCCCGCACCCCAGCACTGTGAGCCACAGCTTGCAAGTTTGTGGGTGCTCAATGACAAACCAGGGGGCTAGGAGGAGGGGGACAATAATGGGAAGGGATTATGATGACAGGACCAGGCGACAACATGGACAGGGAGGACTCGAGGACAGGGACCCTGACAAAGCAGGGACAGCAACACATGGACAACAAGGACAAGGACGAGGGAATGACAGTGCCAACCCAGCACCTGCTCCTGCCACTGCAAGCAACTGCTCACATGGGGGATTGCGGGTGCTCACGGCAATGAGGGATGACAATAAACACCACCACACTATGGATGCGGGGACGTGAACACCACGCACAACAGCAAACAAGGGGCAGCAGGGGAAGGGCCAGTGGGGAGCCACAAGGAGGAGAGGGGACACCTCACCCATTGCTGCATGGGGGGGTAGGATTTTTTTCTTGTTGTTTTCAATTACTAACATCCTTTTGGGGTTTTTTGATCTGAGTGATCCCAAGGAGGAAGCCCCAACACCACCACTACAAGCCCTGCTCATAAGGTGGATTGAGGGGCTTATTTTTTTATGAGTTATGCCCTCATAATATATTTCTATTTCTTTCATATTGAGAGTGCCCCTTGAGGGGGAGTAAGATACTGGTAGTTAAATAATAGATATTCAATGTCAGTGACTCAGTGCCTTCAAGAATCGACATGCACTTGTTTTCACTTCATGTAATTATGTGTAAGTCACCTGACTTTTCAGGGGAGGGGTTGAGCAAGGGGAGCTTCAGAAACACCTGGCATTTTCTTATACCCACGGTTACGAATATTTCGCATACTAGTACTTATTGATCCTTTTCTGTTTGACTGATACATATTTCCAAGAACATACCCTACTTACACAAGGCCAGCCTCATAATTTCTCCTTTCTGAAATATAATATTTCACAAAGAATTTCTAACTATATTTCAGAAAGGAGGAATTATGAGCACAAGGCCAGCCTTGTGTTATGTATAGCCAAAGTACATGAACACGGACTGAAAGCTACTGCCAAAAGAGCCAAGGCTACGATTATGCAACAGCAGTAGTGTGACAGGTACACGGCGGTGTTAACACAACCAACTGCTGCCGTCTGCGGCTAACTTCGAAGAGCTTGCGGATGATTCGACGAAGATGATAACCGATGAGCCCATCAGTCACTGATATGAGCCAAGCCGCCCCATATAATATATGCATCGAGGATCGTATACTACTTGTTCAACTTGACTCTTGCAACCTTCATCCACTGGTTATGTCCGACGAGCATGGTTCCTTAGTATGTTGGCCAGCCGAGCTGTTGCACAAGATCATCTTAATACGTGTCCATGAAGAACTGACGGACCCCTCACTATATGCACAAAAGTTCTATCCTTGGTGGCTGAATATCCGACATGTTTTGACTGAATTTCGCGACATTCTCATGACGTGCCCAATTCCTTACAGGGACCTTGCTGCCACATTTTGCGAGGATGACAGTGACGACAGCGTTTCTTTTCTAGAGACATGCAAAATGTTTGTCAGACGCACAAACCACATCGACACTATCTGCAACCCCACACCTTTCGACATCACTCTTGACTTGATATTCGAGAACCACTGCTACACATCCTTAAATCCCTCTTGTGTCAACATGATTTTTCGTGCATTGAAAAACACTCAAAAGCTTTCTCGTTCCATACGCGCCTTATATCTCACTTGCACGTCACCATTTGATCACGCTTTCATTCTTCCCCCCTTTCCCTGCATAACCTGCGCCTACATATCTTTGGGCAACTTGAGCACACAAAACCCTACCTTAATCCGACAAAACATCAACCGTTTTGTATTACGAGCTCCAATGCTGGAGTCGCTCTCATTATCCGCAAGCTGTTACGTTCATGTACCGGATGTACTCAACATTAAACTGCTTGAGCTCAACTTCGTTGGAGCAGGGATTCGGGAACATGGCAGTCTTCGAACAATGGCATTCCCTAACAACTCGTTATTCACAAACTTCCACATCACCTCGCAACAGCTTACACACCTTCGACTGAGCACGTCACATCAAACTCCAGAGAATCTTGACCTTCCCAACGTAACCCATCTTTCCATATGTATTGTCGGAATACCTGGCACGCCCGATCGTAATACGAACCTGACCATCAAAGCATCCCACTTGAGAGTAGCACACTTGCTGCTCACTGACACACGTTCCGTCGCATTCCATGACAGCGCGCTTCCTTTAACCATCGAATACATCGTCATATCCACCCCGCATCCCTCCTTCATGCCACTAGACGTTCCTTCATTTCTGCAGGGGTCAGACCTTTGCTGCACCCACCACAACATCATAACCCATCTTCCTCAGGTGAAGGAGGCTGTGGTTGCATTGCATGGATTGCCTGACACAAATTCAGTGAGATCAGACATGCGATGGCCAGAACTCACAAAACTATACGTCATATTCGAAATTGGCATCAGCGAATTTCTTGACCACATACAGATGCCGGCTCTCGAGGTCATCTGGGTTATCTTTCCAGCATGGCTCACCTCGAAAACGCAGTCACCAACACAACCATTATCTGCACAATCGTTCTTAGTTCACTGTCTTGAGGAGGACCCGGGTACATACGGCACAAACAGCAGCCGTGGCGATGACGAACCTTATGCCGAATCAGATGGTAGTCAGGATGACCCTGCGCAACAAATGCTCATGATTTCGTTTGAGGAAGAAAAAAGAAGGCTTAGTATTAAATTTCCCAATGTTGACGTACATACATACGACAACCATACACACCCTGATCGCCACTACTTCGATTCTATACCCCCCCACATGGCCCCATTTTTCAATTGCTAGACATCCAAATTGAATGCAGTGTCGTTGTTTTCTTGCTTTTTTGGTAAATAGCCCTATCACTAGTAGGTAGGCCACAATTGAGAGGAAACTCGCACAGCATCATCATCACGCCTGTATTTGTTTTTGCACGAGGATGGTGGGAAATCTACATTATCGCGACAATGGATATTTCCCGCACTTGCCACGCCAACCAAAAAAGCCGGACGGACCTGTGCAGTTTTGAAACACCGCCACGAATGTAAATTTAGACTCAGACCGGCAATCACCGCACGAATAGATGCTTACTGATTCGTTTGGGTGGTCAGGATGGTATAAGACCGAGCTCTCAATACTGAGAACTCGGAACAGAGCATACAGACAAGAAAAAAAATAGACACTAATCCACATCGGAATTGAAATTATTTGATACTCCCTTGGCTGGGATCTTACAAGCCTTCGACCGGGGTTGCCTGTTCCGCACACCTCGATAACTTTCCAGTGGGAATGAGCAATGTAATCCACGCTTTTCACATTGACTAGACAGTAAAAGACGTTCAGTAACGATGTAAAGAAAAATGAGTGTCAGTGCAAACCAGAGGCGTACTGAAAACTTACGAGCATGTTTTTTTCTCACTCCCAGCTAGTGGGGCGCCGCATGCAATCTTGCGAGTGCGGCAAAATAGGCAAGCCAACGGGGGTTTTGGCTGTGCAGGTTTCGGTGGCGTAGGTTTTTTTGCACGTCTTTTAGTGGGTGGGGCACTGAGGCACATGCGCGAAGGGCGAGGTGTGGCTGTGATGCCAATGTAGGGATGGGATTTAGAATGCCTCGCCTTTTGCAAGTCCTGGGTGAGACGGCTTCGATTCGCCGGGGCGACGACGGAAGCATCTAATGACCTCGCATCCGGTACACAAGGATATCGGGGTACCAGGGCATGAAGCTGATCATTTACAATAGGTGTGTCAGTTTGCCAGTTTGGGGTCTGGGTGATGAGGTCAAATGGTTGGAGCGTCGGAGACAGGGTATCATCGCATAGCAACGAGTTTGAGGACAAGTCGATCAAATGTTGCTGAGAAGGATAATTAAATTCCTGTGTACTGACGGGCAGCATGAGCAAAGGAGTCCAGGCGGTGGGAGCAGCCGTGTAGTGTTGTTTGGGATGCATCGTTTCCCAGTCACTCCGCTGGTCAGTCCATTCATGCTGAACCGATTCGAGTGGGAAAGCACCAGATGCCATTGAAGCGCTGTAGCCGTAACCTGTGTCGCGCGGAAATGTTGCCTCAAGATAGCTTGCAGGAAAACAGATGTCAGCGGCACACGCGGCATAAGCGTCTGACGAATGAGGAATATTCTCGTAATGCTCCGCCGCCGTGTAAGTGTTGGGTTCTGGACAGTATTGAAATCCGAGACCTTCAAAATATTGACTAAACAGGGCTTTCTGATACCTCCATCGTTGCTCTATTGCTGCCCTCCGAGCTTCTGGAAACGTGGCGTAGAACTTCTCGTCTTCCTCCAGCATGGTTTGGGCGAACAATGACAGTGGTTGGTACATCTCAGGCTGAGAAACCCAATTATCAGGTCATGGACAGCTATTAGTGTTCAGATTTCACCCACCTGATTCGTCCAAAAATGGTTTTGTTGGGGGACTACGAGGTCCGCCGGATAGGAAAATTGTGACGCCATTGATAGGCGAACGGCGAGTGGACTTAATCATTAATTGTGCCCAAGAGTAAGTCGAGAGTGAATAACAAGAGAGATTGAAAAGATGACTCAACTAGTATACTGTGAGTGTCAATAAGTAATACTGTAGGAACCTTTCACATAAGAAGTTGAAGTTTCCTCAAGAAAAGAAGACCATCGCCACATGTCTCACCGATATGCCACTGGAAACCCCATTTGTTGCTCAGTGTTGCTCATCGGGCCTAGGCTCCAAATTATTGTTTCTCCTGATCTAGATTGGACCCCGCTTCTTTCATCTGATTCGGAAAATTTTAAAAGTCAAGGGGAAGGTTCTCCGCAGTTGGCGGTGTTCGCGTGATATAGTGAGTCCGGATGGCAGGTAACTGTGAGGTTTTTGACATGATGGTCAATCTGGAACATTGATGTGTATAGCTGGCTCTCGTGCTGAGCTGGCAAACTTGGTAAGGCTCACTTTCAGCTCTGCATTGAATAAATCTTGTGTGAGATCTTTTCCAGGCGATTGATCGAGATAACTGCGTCCAGTTCTGGCCTTCATATGTTGCGGCCCCACAGATCATTGTGTTCAGCCGATAATTGCTCTTTTAGGAAGAGATTTCTGCACACGAGGCTAAAGACTCCCCCCTCAAGCTAGTCCAGGGCTCCACGCTCCCGAGTATTTTTTTTTGCCAAAACAGCAGAAAATAGGGATCGACAAATTTTGCATCCACTATGTTAGTCGCCTCTCGATCTTGTTTTGATCTAGGTGCATGGACTTACCTCACAAAAGGAACCTTACCCTCTATTTGTCTAGCTCAGCGCATCCCACGATTACAGATTCAAATAATAAACCCAACTTCGAGAGAACAGAGCCGTGACCTTCCCCAGGGATTTTCTGAAGAGGAATGGCCGCAGGCCGTAATTGCCAACGATCTTAGATATGCGAAGTATGCCGAAAACTGGGAAGGAACCGCCGACATGCCGAGTACACCGGGTCCTGTGGCTTGCGAGGTCCATCAAAGAGAAGTTAGGTGCATGCAAGTTGAGGGGCGACCGTGGGCTGAGCACACCAGTAAACTGTAAAGGAGCATTGAATCGGCTTGGTCGAGGATGGAATACACTATGATTTATCATTTATCATCTGACACTGTATTGCAACTTATCAGTGCAGGCACTCACGAGGGTCATTTTTTATCTGACGCTGATCTGTTCGGGACCGATTGACAGGCAGGCCGGTTAACGCACCAGGTGCCACAAAGTGGCGTCGCCTCCGTCTCAATGGCAGAAAAATTGAGATCCTTCCAGCGGAGCTTCGAAAACCATGTTCACGAAAACACCGTCAACCCTGAAGAACTGATGCGAAGTTAAAGCGAGGCACACTTGATTCGCTGCCCGACAAGGCGATGACATCACGACCAGAGTGACAAGCAAACTCTGATTTTTCCCACAATAACCTACAGTTGCGGACAAACAAAGTCAACCAATTTGATATCTCTTGATTGGGAATTTTTGGCAGGAAACTGACTTCAGATTTGGATTCAGCGTGGCGAAATATGTCAAAAAACACAACTCCGAAGTCTTTCCCACGGGTTTTCGGGGTGGCCAAATTTTTATGCCAAAAAACATAACATTCTGTATCCTAATTGGGGTTCAAAACAGCATCAATCGACATCATCGCCTGGTTAGAAACCTGACGATGTTGTTTTTGCTTCCTGACGGCCCATGCGGCAGCATTACCAGTACTTTCGGTATGCACTCATGAACCGCCAGGAACGGTTAATAAACCGCCGGATTACATCGGCAGGGCATGCATTAAGGTAGCGAAGTGCGACATCTTTCGCCTCTGCGAAATTCTTCTTGGGTACCTCTCGATAATGATACTTGACCCATCCCCAGTACTTGAACAATGTATTAGACTTTGTTAATAATGATACAAGACAATCTTCACGTACCATTTCAATTGGATTGAGCTCGCAGTGGAACTTGGGTAAGAAAATGCATTCATGTCCTGCTTTCTTGATAAGAGTCTCGAGCATAGATGCTTGGTTGATGAAGCAACAATCAGTATTGTCAAACGGGCATGTACTGGTGCACACTTGGCACGCATTTTAAACCCCGTTCGGTAAGAACACGTTCTAAACCTTTTGGCCTCCCGTCTGGAAGGGTCATCTTCTGGACTTTTCCTCGGTGCTCGGCAACTGGATTTGATTCAGGGATGACTGTATCATGCTGTATACGCTGCTTCCCACCATCTGACTTGTTCATCTCGGAAGCTTTGAGTGCATCGGGACCCAATGATGCATGAGCTGATGACTGATCGAAAATGAAGAGCGCAACACAATGTGGGTGGGCTTTCTCAAACACTTCAATGGCATGTTTAACTCAAGTAATTGTTCTGTATCCCACCATGCATCACCCTTAGAACCAGGGTAGATGATTTTTCGAGCCTGATCCACAATATTTCCTTGAGCATCGTGAAGTACGAGACGGCTCGTGATCGGATTAATGAATTCCGAGACATGAATGAGACGGCCTCGACCTTTCTTCTGTAAGATTGTCTGCCCTGGACCAAGCCATGCCTTCGCTTTGTAATCATTTACTGTGAGGCAGCTTTCATCGTGAAACTGGGGAATGATCTCTTTCTCGCCCTCTCTCAACATAGGAGCAACCTTCGTCAACTCAGGACCCTCAAACTTTATCATCCGCTTCTCGAATTTCGCCATCGCGGGAAGAAACACCTCATTGCGATACTTCACGACATCTTCCCTTTCGTGCCCATCCATATACACTCCCTTTTTCAGTGTCTTCAAGCACCATCCAAGTTTAAGAAGCCATCGCCGAGCTGTTCGTTCACAAAGCAGTCGTTTTAGCGAGATAGAAAGTGCAGGAAGGATCTCGTCATTGAGGGCATGCTGGAATTGACGAGGGGTGACTTGGCCAACAGGCTGTGAGGTGAGCCATGACCTCGCTGCTGTTTTGACGCGTTCATCAAGCAATGCGCTGCGTGACATCTTCTCTCCGCCATGTTTCTCTATGGGCAACTGCTCGAAAACCTGATAATGATGAGCAAGCACTCGGACTTTGCGTGCATAATGCATTCCCTCACCCTTTTGCCATTGCCGCGCAATCTCAAGGCTTGCTTCCATTTTCCCATATCCTTTCAGTTGGAGGGTTGCAAAGTTACGAAGAATGAGAAGCTGGTTGACCTGGCTGATAGGTAATGTGTCACCACCCTTTTTCATGTCTTTCTTGATTTGTTTTCGTAGACCATCCCAGCCACGAATCTCAACTCCACCTCCCTGCACACACTCATTAAGATCATCCTCCCATCCCATCTCGTCTTCTTCCGGGGGAATAACTGCCTCCACGCTCTCCGCTTGGATTGCGGGTGGGATCTCGATGTCGACGGTCTCTTCGTGAATAACTGCTGGGTTGACACTCTACTCGCAGATCACAGGTTGGATCTGGGCCTCGACGCTCTCTTCACGGATCACGGGTGGGATTTCCACTTCAACACTTTCTTGTCGGATTGTCACCGCCTCTGAATTGATAACATCATGTCCAGCGCTACTCTGTGGCAATCTCGGAGCATGAACCACCTTATGCATCGAAAATATAAAGCCGTCCAAAGTCTTTTGATTGCGGCTGGCCTTACGATAACGGTGTTGCGTGCGCTTTGATTTACTCATTATGTCAGGACCCTTTACATACTGCTTGGGCCGCTCTGTGTTCCATAAGGTGAGTTTCCCTGATTGTGCATGAGTAACGCAAGACTGACCTGTTTTTAGCTTTTTAGTTTTCCTCAACTGATAAGGAAGCCAGTCTTCATCTGACATATCATCTCCCTCATCCAGTCCTAACTTGAACATGCTCTCCTGCAGTCCCTCATCCTCCCAATCTCCGCATAATGATGCTTCTTCGATTTCTGTGTCTGATTCCATGCCAGCATTGTCGTCACCGATAAGGAATCTTGTGCTGTCAATATGCAAGCCTAATGCTTGTTCGGGCCTGTCAAGGGAGCTGGGATTAATGGGTTCATGGGAATCATGTGGCGATGGCGAACACTCGACATCATTTATGAGAGGTTCCGCATTTGGTAGCTGTGGTATGTTTGACTGGGTCGCCTGATTCCGAAGTCCAGCAGTGTTTCGGATGTGTTTTTGAGGTCGTCCACGGGCCATTGGAAAATTTTTAGGAATGTGAGGTGGCAGTCTGGTCCATTTTTCCCATTTTTTTTTTGCGCCACAAATGTTAGACTAACCCACAAATATTTTAGCGTAATCATGCTCAGCTCATCGAGCGCTCTCGGTTGCACATTTTTTCGGATTTTTCCTGATTTTTTAAGGGGGTGGCCAAAATTTTGGGGTTGTCAGGCCAAATATTTTTGAAATAAGGAAATCGGCTCATAGAAATGTCTTCATTAGGTCCTAATATACATGTTTTTATGGTTTTTGACTACTCTGGAAGTTTGTGGCAGTGTCAAAAAATTGGGTCACCAAATTGGTTGACTTTGTTTGTCTGCAACTGTATAGCAACCAGGCCTTTCTAGTAGTGCCCATAATATTACTAAAGTTGATAGTACTCGCCACTCTACTCTAATTTGGAGTACTCTAATTTGCTCTCCAGCTCCAATGCTCATATTGCAAATACATCTTCTATTACAAATGTGAATTTATTATATATGGTAAACTACTGCTCACTTTACTTTCCAGGTATCCTGACTCGAAGCGAGAAGAGTGGGTGATGCCACTTGTGCCACCATTGTGCAAGAAGCGTCAAGTCCCCACCCAAGTCTTCAGCTTCCCATTCACAGAAGATGACCTTAGTGTTTGGGCAGAAAGATACAACATCCCAGGGGAAGACAATCATTACAGGTGCCACAGTGCTTGGAAGGCCATCTGCTTGAGGCTACCTTGTAATCACCATCACATTATGATCATTCACAACCCCATGGCGCCCTACTCACAATCAATGTGCTTTGTCATAGGAACCAATTTTAAAGCTAAAGACATGGAGCACACCCAGAATGTCGAACTCATCAAATCACTTTATGATGCTATCGACATGGGCAACTGCCTGGGATGGTTTTATATGTCTCGGGGCTAGGTGCTGGTGATGACCGTGACATGTTGTGGATGGTACACTTTACTTTTTGAAGATGCTAAGCCCCACTCACTAGCATTGCATAGTGAGAAGAGCAACAATGGTCTGCTATGTAGCTAGTAGTTCCAAATGAACTAAGAATTGTTTACTCCTACCCCATCACTATCCATGGCGCTGCAATGATGAATGACTATGCATTATGTTTCCTTGTTCCTCCATCCATCGAAGTATTTGAAGCACACATTCACTGCTAGGAAAATAGTTACTCAACATCGCTTGGACCTGTGCTTGGACAATTGTTGTGTGGATTGGTTGGAAGGTCCCTTACATGTGCTAATTCTTCTAGTCTCTACTTCACTTTGGCTCTTCCTGTGCTTGATCTTCCCACTGCATGTGACACTCCTTCATTCAACACGAGCAACATGCTCCTGGCCCACTACTAGCAGGTTCTCAATACATGCATCTCCTGCTCAGAGAAGATCTCCTTGAATGTTCTAACAATTTGGTGGATGACTATTTCATGGAGGACTTGCATGGGAGGACACATGCCAGTGAGCAGATGGAAGTGCTGAGAGTTGTCACCCACTCGCACCATTTAACTGCTACCTTCAGTGTGGACGATACCAACACCTTGTCTCTTGTAAGAACATGGTGAATTTCTCAAAAGACCTGCTTCTAATGACAATTTTTCCTCTGCACCAGATATCGTCTCATCTATTGTGCCTTCAAACTAGCATCAGATGCAATGCACCACTGCTCCTATGCCTCTCATCATCTATTCCATCTATACAAATCCCCAAAACCTAGTACTATACATAACAATCAACTCTTCTGAGTCCACCCTGCATTTCCGCATCTGTCCCCATTGGAAACACCTCGACTTTACAAAAAAACTCTGATAAGTACTTATGTATGCAACCCTACATATGTGCTGTGCAAATACAGGGTCATAATGACTCAGACATGATCAGGCAACTACTGTCTTTCCCTATGGCCTCAACACATACAAAATTCCCACTGGCACCCTGCCCTCATGCCAAAGCATTTGTTCCTCTACCCTACCCTCCTCTCCAAGTATGTTGGATCTCCCAAGTGCCCTTGTGACACACAGTCGGGTCACACTGACCAACATGCCAGCAAATTCGGGATTTAGCAATATGAAGCAATTTTCAGGGTTTCTTTGGAGGTGGACAAGCAGGCAGACATACACTACCACTCTCCTGCATGTTACTGTGGACAGTGTTGCTGTCGCCATTGGTGGAGATCCAGGGGAAGATGGACCTGTAGACAAACTGATCATGGCTGGTACAGTTTTGTCACTACTCTTACCTTTCGCTAAAGCAGCCGAACACAAGAGGACCAGAATGGATATGATGGTGATCCCTAACATCTTGCCAACATCCAGTGCAACAATTTTGTGGTGTTCAAGAATAGACAGGCTTTGTATAAGTCAGACATGGAGAACGAAGAAAGGAGGTAGCTTACTAAATGAACATTTCAAAAAGGAAAATGGCAACCAGTGCAGAGAGTTTATCACCCTGTGGAATTTCCATGACTCCAATCCGCTGAATGCCTCTTGGCGCTTCATCACATGATCATAAGGTGAGCAATGCTCATGAACCCAACTTATATATTGAATGGGCCACAGTTTCCCCATCATCACTCTCATTGATGTCATAATAGCAAAAGCCAAGCCAACAAAAAGCAGTGTGTTTAAAGTGATGGCCATGTGATAGGCATCTGGTTCCAGTTCTGTGACCTTATCAAGTTCAAGAGAGATGTCAGCAACAGAGCTGCTGTTCAATAATGTGTTCAAGATAAGCATTTGGAGAAGCTCATTGGTTACTTCAGTGGGATTGCAGGAGAACATTTTTGGTGTTTCGATGATGAAGGATCCTCCCCCATATCATTGATAGCATCACCCTGTACATCATCAGCGCCAAAAGCTTCAACTTCAACTTCATCATTCTCATTATCCTGCCCCCTACCCCAGATTAACCAAGCACATCAGCAGCAAGATCCTGCCAAGGCTCTGATGAAGTGGTGTATGGGTTGAAGTCAGGATGGTGATGAAAAGACCAACCTCCATATAAATTGTCAAATGACTTTGTTAAGCCATGGGGAGGAAAGCACATATAAAAATGAGTATAACTTCTAGAAAGCTGTTCCACTCACTGGGTTGCTTCAAATCAAAATTTTGCACTATGTCAAGATGACGAGTCCATATGTTTACATAAGAAAGACTCAGATCCGACCAAAAATTCAGTGCAAATGAAAAAATCAGTGCTGTTTTACCCATGGTCAGTAATTCAAAGCAACCATTAGTGACTTTTGAAACTGTGAGACATAAAATTAGCTGAGATGTAGATTTTAGATATAAAAGGCAACTCCCAGAATTGGCTACACTTGTAACCATTTCTGGATTGACTACCCATTGTGCTTGCTTACCTGCAGTTCAACTGCAGGTAATGCAATTGACATTAGATGACCCTCGTCTGCCTCTCATGTGCTGGCTCTAGGCTGTGTTGGTCTATCCTATGCCATAGAGGGGGTTTGTCAGTTGTTGTCTATGCCGGCATGTATCCTGCACTTGACACACTTTTTTTTTTTTTTGTTACTTGCTCCTTTAGATTCTGCACCTCCTTCTCTTCTTCCTTCACCTCCTCTATCTGAGGGAGTGATGCTGTGTGGATGGCCCTGCAGAATGATGCTCAGTCAGTGTGTCCAGATCCAGTTACCTTCTGTAAGACCCTTGGCATTGCCTTCCATATGTTGCCTATGAGTAGACCATTCATGTCTGGGATTGCAGCAGCTAGCTTCTTGATCTTGTCCATTCATACCACATGAGCGAACTCCTTTATGCCAAGTACTTTTATTTGTGTACTGACCTCCTCCATGATCTTTGTCCTTTCCAGTGTGGCTTGCTTCTCTTCCACCGTCTTCACTGTAGGCATCTTTTCAGGCCATCTTGCTTTGAATGCAAGGAGCAAGTGCTCCCACATGTCCTTGTCAGTGGAGAGCAGGGCAGTCCACCACTGCTTTGCGATGGAGCCTGATCTAAGATGTAATTTGAACACCCATAGTTTCTTTGCATCGGGGGTGTTTGGCTTCTGGAGGAACAGGATCTTAATGGCATTGATAAAGTCCTCAGGGGCCTCATCATTGTGTTCATCATCTCCCCAGAACTGTTTGATGGCCTCTGTCATTACTTCTTTGTCTTCATTGTCCAGGGGTGTAGGGGTAGTTCATGCTGAGAACAGTGGTGTGGGGGGTGGTGCAACTGGTGAGGATCGGGGGTTGGTTGTGGTGGGGCTGATTGAGATGGTGCTGAATGTGATGAGGCTGATTGTGTTGGGTGTAGATGGGAGAATGAATGAGGATTCTGTTGAGGCTGGTGCTGCAGTTCTGGTTTTGGGCATGAATCTGCCCTTTTTGTCTCGTTCCATGACCCTCATCAGTGTTGTAAATGTGTGGCCATCATATGGTAGACAGATCAGAGTAAAATGAAATGGGTCTGGTCAGCAGATGCATGAGAATAGTTATATGAATTGACAGGCCAAATGTAGACAAGTGTCTGAGGACAGTGCTTTGTACCCTCTCAATCATTATCAAACTTCTCTTGAACCTTATTGCAATGCTTCGAATACTCTTGAACCTCATTGAACCTCATTGCACACCCTCTAGAGTCGAGACTGAATATGCTGTGATGTTGAGACTGGGTGGAGAACTGAGCTGAACTGAGGACACCAAGGAGCATAGATAGACATTGAAATGAACAGTTGACAGGTGCCAAGAACAGTGTTCCAAGTGCAAATTACCTAGTTGTCACCAGATGGAGCTGGCTAGACTCTCAGTGTTGCATCTGCTACCAGACAAGACAACTTAGACAGGGCTCACGTCTACTACTAGATCTGAGTTGTGGGAATGGACAGGAAAGGATGCATTCTCTATCTGCACATGCGCATCTCTGTCTACTAGATCATGTGATCACTAAGGAAGTTGCCAGGCTCTGGCTCTGGACTCTGCTATGGACTGCACTGTGGGCTCTGCTGCCATGGTTACAGCATACCACTCCTCGGCTGGTGAGTCCAGTGTAAGATATAACCCAAATTGTGCTACTTTTTTGCAGTCGTTTGTGACTTTTAATTCTTGTATAACCTGCAGGAATCTTAGGAGGAGAACTGGGCCTTGAATGTTGTCATCCAGTTCTCCATTGAACTCCTCGAGATTAGTCAGTTGCATAGGGCTTGGGCCATCAGGGGCAGGTAGCTTCTGGACAGGTGATGGTGGTGGCATGGGGGGTAGTGCTGGGGAAGTGGCTGGTGATGGACTAGACTCGATAGAGGTAGTTAATGAGCTTTCAGATGTGGACCTGGACATGGATGTGGGGGCTGTTGATGGGGTAGGTATTATAGTGTCTGCTCTTTTTTGTTTTAGGAATTGCCCTCTGCCATCTTGTTCCATGAAATTATAAAGGTTATTTTGCATGTATTCAGTGAGGCTGTAGTGAGGTGTTTGTTGTTACATGTTACTGGGAAATGAAGTGCACTAGGTCTGGTTCCATGGTTCTGTGGCTGCTGGTTCTGATACTGGTTCTGGGGTTCTGCTTTCAAGGTTGTGGTTTGAAGCGTGCTCTCATCACCAAGATGGAGATGTAGCAAGTCTCCTGTCCCTAGCTATCACAGAGACTGTCATGGTATCTCGATCCTGACTCTCTACATGCCATGTGGCTGCTGACTATGTGATCATGTGACTACCTGGAGTGGGTGCCCAAACACCCTACTCCACTAGGACATTCATGTAGCATTGTGCTCATTTTGCTTGCCCAGCAGATCCCTTGTGCCCTTCAGAGGTTTCTTGATCTTGATGCTGGTGTGGATGACCATTGCCATGAACAATAGTCATGTGATGGATGAACAATGATGAACAGTAGTCATGTGATGGATGAACAATGATGAACAGTAGTCATGTGATGGATGAACAATTTCTATGGGCAATATGTCTTATTTCCAGCACATTTCTCATATATATACACTTTATTTTGACTTTAATACCATGTTGATTTATTTGGAAGTCACTCACTGTATTTATACTTGTTTTGATAAACAAATTGTGTTATACATATAAGTCGATCTTTGAATATTAATACAAGCAAAACATAAGACTCTTTTATTTCATATCATGGCCAACCCACCAACACCTGCACAATAGAAGGCTGCTGAGATTCGAAAATCATTCTCACTCACTTACACAGGCATGGAAAATGAATCCACAGATATAGCAGAGATTGTGACTTATTGTTAGGAAACCACCCCATTATCTAATAAAATTTCATTTTATTTATTATGTTGAATTACGCTACATGATGCCAAATGATGCTACACTTTGATAGTGTGAGAGTTTTATTTTGCACGCATCAAGATGTATGCACATGTATGCATGCATCGGTCACAACAATGTACAATATATGTAACATAGTATATAAACCCTAAATATACACCTAGGTGACCCAGTTGTGTTCTCTTAGGTATTCCACCTACGTTTTCGGTGTGAAAAGCCTATCTCAACAAACTCATCTATTAATAACCCATTGCATCAAAACCATCAATTCCCCATCACAAGCGCAGATCCTGCCCCCTTCTTGTAGAGAGAACCCACATGGTCTTAGCTAGCAGATAGTGGGTGTCACCCTAACAGAAGAACACAACTTCCCATATCAGTGTGCCTTCTCTTACTTGCACATATGTCATTGTTTCACTGCACCACATCCAATTACTCATCCTTTCAGCACGAGCCAGAAGTACTTGTATATATGTAATCTACCTTTTCTTTCATAAGCCGACGCCAGGCCTTGCCTTACATTGCGACTGCCAGTGATCGAGAGGCAGCGCTTGTCATTAGGACCGCTGCAACCAGACAACCGATTGGATCTGGTTTAGTTATGATTTACATTACTCTATTCAGACGACTATTTTAGTTACAAGCCAAATTCAGTGATATCTCCCAGATCAGGCACTGTTGGAAGGGTTATTGATCCAAAGTGTCAAAATAGGCACCCGACAAATGACGAACAATCGACGAACAATCGATGAATGATTGATGAACCATCACATGACCCGTGGACGTTTGGAGAGGTCTTGAAGAAATTTTTTTTTGAATTGTCAAAGAAGTGATTCATCACAGATTCTACAATTATGTCCAAACCTTCAACTTCTAATCCTGGCCCTAATCCTGTTCCCACGCCTGCACTAGAAGCAAAAATTGATGTGCTTACAGTGCAAATGTCGCAATTAGTGTCAGTGTTGGCAGCATCATGGCCCAGACAAGTGGAAGTACAACCAGAGACGACAGAAGAAAGAGATGATGAAATGGAGGAGATGGTGGAGTGGATGTCGCAGGAGGATGAGATGGTGGAGAAATCTGGAAATGGAAAAGTGCACTTACCTAAGTATGCGCCCCCGCAAACTTTTGACAGTACCATGGAGAATACAAAATCCTTCATCAGCTCTATAGTATTGTACATCCATGGGAGGAAGCCAGAGTTTCATACAGCCAAGTCTAGGATTATGTTTGCTCTTTCATACATCCAGGGGGGGAAAGCACAGTTCTGGAGGAATGAAGCTATAAATCAAATTGCCATGGGAAATAAACCATTTGCAAGCTTCAAGGAATTTTTGGAGAGATTGGAGGCACAGTTTGGAGATCCTAATCCAAAGGCGACAGCCAATGCTAAATTAAAGACCATGCGTCAAGGTTCCTTAACGGTGGATGAATTTATTTTGCAGTTCAAAGCAGAAGCTTCGCAGACGGATATGGGAGAAGCTGCATTGGTAGAGTTTTTGAAAGCAGGATTAAATCCCTCTTTATTCAAGTCTATCTACCGACTACCTTCTATGCCAGAGAAGTTGGACGAGTGGTATAATTGGGCAATGCACCTTGACCAGCAATATCGGCAGGAACAGGTGGAGTCAAAGTTGATGTATGGAAGTAGTAAATTTGGAAAGTCATTGGGAGGAAAGTCCAAGAAAGGAAAAGCACCTCAGGTGCAAGCTCCAAGGGCGCAGCTACCGGCCATGGCAGTGACACCTATAGTTACAGAGTCAGCAGCACCAGCAGAGGCAATGGAGGTTGATCAAGCAGGGAGACGAGCCCCACTTAAATGTTTTAACTGTGGGCAGTTAGGACACATTTCTAGGAATTGTAGGCAGAAGAGAAAGATAAGGGAAGCTACCATCGAGGAAGTGAAGCTGGAGGAAGGCAGACAGAAGAATTTTGTGGAAGAGTCCCAGTGAAGGTTTCCCCATTGGTGACCCAGAATTGTTACAATGTATTCATATCTGAGGAAACCCAGAACAACTCAGAAAAGGAAATCGAGGAGGAGTACAACTGTTGCAAATTACATGACAAAGAAAATTTTCACACATCATTTCCGAAAACCCCTAAATTCTTTATTTGCTCTGTGCAAATAGAACCTGAAATCACCTTGACTATGGGATTGAAGACATTGGACACACATGCAGCGATTGATGTGGAAGCGTTGCTTGATAGTGGTGCTACAAGATTATTTATTAATCGATCCTTAATTACTGGAAACGGTATTAACACATGCAAGCTGGTGCAACCTATAATGGTGTATAATATTGATGGAACAGTCAATCGTGGAGGAACTATTAAGGAGGAGGTGACTATGATATTAAAGTATCAGGAGCATCAGGAGTGAGCCATATTTGAAGTGTGCGATCTTGGGAAAACCAATCTAATAATAGGATGTCCATGGTTATGGAAGCATAATCCCAAAATTGATTGGAAAACTGGGAAATTACAAATGACTCATTGTCCTAAGGAATGTAATGTGTATGGGAGGAAGATGAAGAAGGAGAAAAGGAAAAAGAAAGAGAAAGAATGTCCAAGGAAGTATTCTGTTACGATGGAGGAAGTGGAGGATGAGGAAATGCCAAATGGGGAAGTTCTGATCATGATCAAGAAAGAAGAGCAGAAGCAAACCTTTAGAACAATTCGTGGAGGACAGTCATGGGACAAGAATATCATGAAGGTGGAGAAGCCAGTGGAGGAATGGGTGCCAAAAGTGTATCATAAACATCTGTCAGTGTTCCAGAAGAAGGAGTCTGAGCGAATGCCAGTGCGGAAGCCATGGGATCATGTGATCGAGATGAAGCCAGGGTTTGTGCTGAAGAAGTCAAAGGTATATCCGTTATCTCTGATGGAACAAGAAGAAGTGGACAGGAGCAATTGTGGAAAGGATACATACGACCTTTGAAATCACCGCAGATGTCACCAATATTATTCGTGCCAAAAAAGGACCAAAGGAAGAGGATGTGTACAGATTATAGGTATCTGAATGAGTGGACAGTGAAGAATGTGTACCCCTTGCCGTTGATCTCAGAAATAATGGACAAGGTGGGAAAAGCCAAAGTCTTTACAAAATTGGATTTACGATGGGGATACAACAATGTACAAATAAAGAAAGGAGATGAGTGGAAGGCCGCATTTGCCACGCATTGAGGATCCTTCGAGCCGCTTGTCATGTTTTTCGGGATGACAAATAGTCCCCCAACCTTTCAAAATATGATGAACGACATTTTCAAGGACGTAATAGACAAAGGCGTGGTAATAATATTTATTGATGACATTCTGATATTCATGGAGGATGAAGAGAATCATGAGGCAATACTGCAGGAGGTGTTACAGAGGTTGGCAGAGAATGATCTATTTTTGAAACCAGAGAAGTGTGTGTTTGGGGCAAGCGAGATTGAGTTCCTAGGATTATTGATTGGCCCTGATGGGATCAAAATGGATCCAATCAAGGTACAGGTGATCACAGATTGGCCTGTGCCCACCCATGTCAAGGAGGTTCAAGCCTTCTTGGGACTTGCAAATTATTATCATCGCTTTGTGCACAATTTTTCTAAAATTGCCACACCCTTACATAACCTTACATGAAAGGGAGTAGTGTGGAGGTGGGGAGAGCAGCAGCAGACAGTGTTTGAGGAGTTGAAGAGGAAGTTTGTGGAGGGACCAATATTAGCCCCAGTAGATTTCACATGCCCTTTGCGAGTGGAATCAGATGCATCAAACTTTGCTACTGGAGCGGTATTATCAATGCTGTGCAAAGATGACAAATGGCATCCTTGTGCATATCTGTCCCAAGGGTTGAATGATGTGGAAAGAAATTATGATGTGCATGACAAAGAGATGTTGGGGATAATACGAGCATTGGAGGCATGGAGGCATTATTTGGAGGGATGTATGCATGAGATTGAGATCTGGATGGATCATCAAAATCTGCAATACTTCATGTCTGCTAAAAAGCTTAATCGCTGGCAAGCACGTTGGGCACTATTCCTATCATGTTTCAACTTTCACTTGGTCCACAAAGTGGGAAGCTTAATGAGGAAAGCAGATGCATTATCCAGACATATTGATCATAAAAGGGGGTGGAGGAGGAGACAATAAAAATGTTACCTTATTGAAACCCGAATACTTTCGCATTTGCACTATGCGTCAAGGGCATCTATTAATAGATAGCTCGGAAATGGAAATGTTGTCTAAAATTAGACAATGTTCAGAAATGGATGATGAAGTAGTGGAAGCCATGAAAGCCCTGAAGGGAGAGAAGAAGGGTAATACTAAAGGAGATGAGTGGGCTGAGGGACAAGGGTTGGTGTTGTTTTGAGGAAAGGTGTATGTACCGAAGGATCAGGATTTACGAAGGGAGATCATCTGGTTACATCATAATACACTGACTGCTGGACACACAGGAAGATGGAAGACATTGGAATTAATAATGAGAAATTATTGGTGGCCTGGAATTTCAAAGTATGTGTTGGGGTATGTGGATGGATGTGATATGTGCATGAGGGGGAAGAAATTTCCAGAAAAACCTGCAGGAAAATTAATGCTGAACCCTATACCTAAAGTGCTGTGGCGAGGTATATCTGTGGATTTTATAACCGGATTTCCCGAGGCTCAAGGGTACGATACAATATTTGTAGCATGCGACTGCTTTACAAAGGAGGTCCATATTATTCCTACTACTACAGAAACCTCATCATTGGGCTTGGCATGCCTCTATCTAAATCAGGTATGGCGGTTACATGGGTTACCCAATACCATTATCTCCGATTGCGGACCACAATTTGCTTCTGCGTTTATGTGAGAACTGAACAACATATTGGGAATTCAAACTAAATTATCTACGGCATATCACCCACAGACTGATGGGCAGACAGAGAGAATGAATCAGGAGTTGGAGCAGTATCTACATATGTTTGTCAACTACCAACAAACTGACTGGCCCGAATGGCTGGCAATTTTGCCGAATTTTCCCACAATAACAAATTCCATTTGGCTACTCATATGTCACCCTTTTTCACAAATTATGGATATCATCCCCACATGGGAATAGAACCCCAAAGGGAAGTCAAAGTACAGTCAGTAGAAGACTTTGTATCTAAGATGCAAAAGGTACAAGAGGAAGCAGAGGCAGCATTGAAGAAAGCATGTTGATGACATGATGTGACACACAGATCATACTCAAGCATGCACTCCAGAGTACAAAGTTGGTGACTTGGTGTGGCTAAGTACCAAGGACCTGGATATTCCATGACCTTTGAGGAAACTTATGGAGAAACAAGCTGGCCCATATGCGATCTCTAAAGTGATCTTGCCTAATGTGGTAGTGCTAAAATTACCCCGATCATTCAAGATTGATCCCGAGATTAACATATCCCACCTATGCCCTTACCGCCCACCCACTATTCCTGGCCAACAAACTACTCTGCAACCTCCAATAATAGTAGAAGGTGCTCCAGAATACATAGTTGAAGAAATTCTAGACTCACATCTTTGACAGAACAAATTGGAGTTCTTAATAAAGTGGAAAAACTATACCGATGAAAATAATTTGTGGGAACCTGAAGAGAATTGTAAGCAAGCACATAACACAATTGCCCAATTCTTTAAATGTAATCCGAATGCTCTGCATCGCATTGCGAGAATGGTGTATGAGGGGATGAAATTCCAGCCTTACCAAAATTTCACAGAGGGGACAAACACAATATTTTCTCACCTGGAAGTTGAGGCATAAAAGGGGGATAATGTTAGGAAACCACCCCATTGTCTAATAAAATTTCATTTTATTTATTATGTCAAATTATGCTACATGATGCCAAATGACACTACACTTTGATAGTGTGAGAATTTTATTTTGCACGCATCAAGATGTACGCGCATGTATGCATGCATTGGTAACAACAATGTACAATATATGTAACATAGTATATAAACCCTAAATATACACCTAGGTGACCCAGTTGTGTTCTCTTAGGTATTCCACCTATGTTTTTGGTGTGAAAAGCCTATCTCAACAAACTCATCTATTAATAACCCATTGCATCAAAACCATCAATTCCCCATCACAAGCGCAGATCCTGCCCCCTTCTTGTAGAGAGAACCCACACGATCTTAGCTAGCAGATAGTGGGTGTCGCCCTAACACTTATCATTGCAGAAATCTCATGGAATCTTTCAGAATGGACGTTTAGTGTGGGCTCATTTTGCCTAGTGAGCCATACAGGCCTTGATGGCCTTCCACTGGACAAAAGGACAAGAGGTAAATACTGGAAGGCATGCATTGTAGAAACTTGGAGCCCAAGGAGAAAAGGAAATCCCACCTCTAATGTGGTAAGCAGTAAAAATGTCTAGAAGGTACCTGCTCACCTCATATTATTTCAGGAACACTATGTACAAGTGCAATGGTTTTACTCCAAAGAAGACATTAAGCAGGTCAGGCCTAAGGGTTAGTGTTGCCTTGACCAACTTGGGGCATTTTTGTATTTTTAAAATAACTTGACACAATGCACTCAGCCTGCTTAGTGTTGAGAGAGGACACATCGACTTTTGGGGCTCCCTATCTATGTGAATATTTTCAGAATGTTATACAATTTATTGGAGTTGATATTGCCTTTGACTCATTTTTGCTGGTTGACTTGACAAAAATGAGTCAAAGGCAATATCAACTCCAATAAATTGTATAAAATTCTGAAAATATTCACATAGATAGGGAGCCCCAAACGTCGATGGGTCCTCTCTCAACACTAAGCAGGCTGATTGCATTGTGTCAGGTTATTTTAAAAATACAAAAGTGCCCCAAGTCAGTCAAGGCAACACTACTAAGGGTATTGACGATTTAGACCGGTAATATATCATAGAGTTTAGCTCATGGGCATAAGATTCTACTAATGTGGTTTCAGGTACTTGGAAAATGGAGCTGAACCAGAAGTTTATGCCTCAAACCATGAGTCTATAATCAGCTCTGAAGGGATTGTGGGTGGGCTAGTTCTTTACCACATAACCATTTGGGCTGAAATCCTTTTATAGCCTACCTACATAAGTGCAAAATTATAATACTTGACAATATGTGTCTTGACCACCCCTCAATTGTCACATATTTCTCCCAGTATGAGTTTTGAGATATAAAATAAATCCCTGGCTTATAATTGACATTACTTGGAAGATTTTTCTGGAACTACAAGGATTGGTGTCTTCAAGTATGCTGTTTCTGTAAAATTTTGACTACTTACATTCACCAAAGGGTATGAAAGGGGTCATCCAATGATTGCAGTCTAGATACATGCATGGCCCTGTGGAACCCTGATATAGAAGAGCAGAGATTTTGTTGGGAATGCAAAAGTTGGTTCCACACCACATGTCTCCCTAATGATCACATCACCACACAATCAGAATATCTGGAAACCATATTCACAAAGAATTCTGATGTTCCAAGATCTATCCTTCAGATCGCCTTCCAACCTACTGCCAGGGGAGGAAGTCTTCACTACATAGCTGGTAATATCTGGTTTGTCCACAAGGCAAGGATGCTCTTGGACAAAATGGTATGGGAAAATATGTTGTCTAATCCAGACCCCTGGATGGCTGCGAACATTGTTGATAATGAGGAGGACAAGAGTTCTCTGTGGTGGGAGTACATGGTGTATGAGCACAATATTGATGAAAATAACAAGGATACTGAGCAGCTGGTAGTGACCGATCAGGATGTTTATACATGTCCTAAGTGTGGGCCCTTTGCTTCATTGTAATAAATAATGGAACATTATTCTATCCTTTCTGACAGAATAAAATGAAAAGACTCTGGGATTACACAATTTAGGAAAAATTGCAAACAGAGATAAATGATCACATCTAAAAGAACATTGAAACTCAGTCTCATTTTTATCGACAACATGACAGTACCATCTCAAGAAACTGCTCTTTCTGATAGTATTTTAACATCAAAACACCTCATAGTGGTGCTTGGTATGAAAAACAAATCAATTTCTACCTTGTTAACACCTCTGATTTCATGGAAGGTGCAGGGGTTTCACAGGCAGCAGAGATTCAGACTTTTCAAGGACCCACAGGTCTTTTCAGTCCAACTCAAAAGGTATTCTTGCCTTGTTTCACAAAGACACTTTCGAGGTAAGGTGGGTTCCATCACCACTGTGATCAATATGTTGACACCAGAAAAGAACCCTAAGAAATCTGCTGCACATGCTTTGCAGATGGCAAATCTTGCAGAGGCTGCTGCACAAGCACAACCAACTGCATTCCACAAGCTCCTAGTAGTACTGCAGGCTCTTGGCATCCTGGGATGGGTGTCTACTCAAAACATTGATGACCTTGAAATAAGAGCTGGGTTGACCACAAAAGGTGACTATCTGAATTGCATGCAACTTCATGGTTTAGTGATGGAAGTCATTTGTACACAATGCAGTTTCACTGAATATACCATCATTTCCTATCCCTGAAAAGTGGGGAACTTCCTATCTGTCCTCAATGTGAAACCTGAATTGAGGACAGGAGAATACAAGGAAAATGGGTCTCTGGGCAAGGTGGATTGCTTTCCCCTGCCATCATCCTATATGGGGAATCACATCGTAAAGGAGAAGAGATCACTGAAATATAGGCTCTCAACAAACATAAAGCTGACAATTTACTGGTTGTAGGAACATCCTTGAAAACATTTGGGTCAGTGGACCTTATCAAAAGGTTCTCAGCCAATATTCAGCAGAACCACCATGGGAAGGCATATTACATGGACCTGAAAAATCCACCCACCAACCTAGTGGATGTCTTCCACCATATTCTCCAAATAGATTGCCAGAAATTTGCAGAAAATATGCTTGAGAGGTTGGACAAGGCACAGAGAATACCTTTGATATCTTTCCAAGGGATGGATGATCTGAAGGATTGGCTTAATGCAGGGTCTATTTGTAATGATATTCATCCATCATGGGCTTGGGTATGATACAACTACATCCTGTAATTTATATTATCTCCAGGGAATCTGTATGTGCCCATCTGCAAGTTCAACCACCATCATTTTCCTAATCCACTCACACTACTTCTCATTGAAAGATTTCTGAAAAGGAATTTCCAATGCAAGATGTTTGGAAAATTGACAGGCATATATGCCACAGTCTAAGCTACCTTTCTGCTGGGGAGTGTTTTTCCTTTTCTCAACATGCCAATTATCAAGCCCCAGTGGGTGTAAGATAATCTACTTGTTAAGAAGCATCAGAACAATTTGTTAAATATAGTGGAGATCTGACCTTTCAAATTTTCTCCATTTTCTGCATATCATAATCAGGTGCCATGCTATTTAGCACCTCGAGTGTTTCTCTTTTTGGATTGAACTGAAGAGTAACCCAGTGGTGTTGAGGATAATTTATAACCATGATGACTGCTGTAAATTTTTTCATGGCAGTTGCCACATCAGCAGCACCATTTGAGATCTGGATCCCAGAAGATATTGAGTCATATTTAATTAAGATGCACTAGTGTACCCACCCAAGTGACTATATTTCTTTTTGCATCTTCTCCCCATTTTTGGAGGCCAGGAAACCACTGTGGGGAGGAATTTAATATCTGACTGCAAGCATGCACATAATTCCAAGTATGCATTGATGACCTCATCATAGAGCCGCTTTCCATGTAGCAATCACTCTACCTCCGAGTTCTGGAAGGGTGTATTCCCAATCATCCAGACATGTGAGGTAGACAACTCCTGAATATCCTCCCATTTCCATGCCATAACTTCGGATTTTTAAAGGAGCACAGCTGGATTGTTTTCCAAGGAGTTTGAAATACCATGGTTTTCACATTTGATCATGTGAAAGATAGGTATATCCAGTCCTGCTGTTCTGAGAAATCTGCTGTTCTGAACAGATTTTATCAATCATCTGGGTCAACCCAGCCTGGTGGTGGTTATTATAAATTACTGTCTTCCAATCTGGTAATGGAAACTAAGCACATGTAAAAATTGTGAAGGGAAATAATAATACATCTTCTTGAAAATCCCCTGTTTCATATTTTAAGCTTTTGTCTTTGGAAACATTATTCAGGATAGACTCCACCATCTCCCTTCCACTTCTATTATGCAGCTTCATGAAAATGACTCTCACTAGCCATGGATTGAGAAAGGGTGGGGTGTGGTAGGTCAATGTGGCATTTATTGATTTAAAACTATGTTCCACATTATGTTAAAGCCCTCAGTGATATCTCTGGAGATACTCTGGACTTGTGGTCTCCCAATATTGAGAGTGAACTTCATGAAGAGCAAGTTTGTATAGTGTTGCCTATCCAGTATTCCTGAATGCACTGGGTAGCTGGTCCACTTGTGAGGTTGACACTTCTGATTGGCCAAATTCATTAGTTACATTTGGGTTTGTTTGGTTTGCTCTATATATATATAATGAGCCAAAAATGAAGTCAAAAATGAGCTAAAAATGGCCCGAAAATGGCTACTGTGAACAACCCTAATATGTCTTATGTGAGCCATAAGCAATTTTTCTATAAATCGAAGGCCAGACAGCTGTTCAGGAACTTCTCCAAGCCACAATCCTTGTGCCAATGCAAGCCTTGGAACTTTGCCTGCACAAAGTGCTCTGCAACATGTATCACATACTTTGTTACATTTATGATCCAATACTGGTCCACTGTATTCTCTTTTTGCATCATGTTCATGTTTTCTTTCTATGCTTGTGACACCATTTGCCTTTAATACATGAAGATGATTTTTAATTCCTTTAAGACAAGTAAGTTTATTAATAGGAGTCAACTCTCCCCAAACAGCACATCCTGCCTCCTCAATCATTTTGTAGTCAGATTGCTTACATGCATGCTCAATGATATCTCTTTCTAAATTATCATTTAATGGTTCAGGTGGAAATGCATATGGAATGTAATTATCATTTTTAGTGTTTTTAATAGTACTGTAGATATGTTTCTGCTTCTGATGTAAAATCTGTTGTTTCTTTATGTCAGTAGCCTGTCTTTGGTTTTTTGTCATGGCTGGAGTCTCAATAGAAAATACAGAAACAAGCAGATTGCATCTGGGACAGCTATGACCTTCAAATTTCTGTAATAATACATCTTTGCTATCATGAGAAGCACAAACTACACCATGGCTTTTAGCTATTTTCATCATAGCTGTTTTAGAAATATCTGGCATTAAATCACAGAATGGGATTCTCACATGGATGAACTGGCTCTCAGGATACTTTAACAAGTGTTACAATTTTCCTTGTAACTCATGGAACCCGACCAACCTGACTGACCCGATGATCCCCTCCAGACAGGAGGCACTCCCTGATTCATGCCTAGGGCATGTCTTTGACATGACACATGCCGACTGCATGCATTCGATCCCCTTCCTGTGGAAGGCACCCTTGATGCATGGTGACTCCATGCACCCGAACCCACTCCCACACATGCTGTGATATGACAGCCCCTTGACATGAAGTCCATGATGTCAGACTCTCACAATCAACATGCTGTAGTGCAGCATGTCCTTGACGTTGGATCCTTGACATTGGATCCATGACATCAGACACCTCATGCAAGGCATGAGGCCTATTGTTTCTATTCTTACCTGATATGCATCTACCTTTCCAATTGGATGATAAGGACCTTCCTCATAGTATAAGCACTGTGACTCATAGTAGGGATGTCCTTAGTTTAGATCTAGGCAATCTACAGCCTTAACTTGCAAACTCATAAACTTGAAACCACTAAGGAAGCCCCTTAGTGCATGAACCTGAATGACTCTATGCAGAAACCCTGCTAGAGTGCACTATCCATCTTACATTGGATGCTCTGAGTAAGACTAGTGCTGAATGACTCATCAAGGAAGCACCTCATCGAACAACATCGACTAGATTGAGTGGTTGAGACTTCACCCTTAACAACAAGCCTATATCATCTACATGATCTTTGTAAATAAATACATTAGATGATACATCAACTTGCATACTATCTCATGGTAGTATAAATGATGATAATTGTGGATATGAGAAGCTATGACTGTGTCCACCCCCTACACTTATGACATGGGACATATTAGAAACTGCCATAAATGAAGCTTCAGAGAAATCACCACATCCTTGACTATGTCTTGTATACTTATTGCAATCAACTATCAAGTTTGTGTATATATTTAGCAGCATTATCCAAGCCATATGGTAACCAAAAGTTTGCATGTGTAATTGTACCCTGGAGGGGGTCCAATTCACTCAGAGGCACAGGGGCAGAATAAGACCAGGAAGCAGCTATACAGGTGGTGATTATGGAGGTGATGGGGAAGGAAGGTAGTTAAGTCTGTTTGATTGATAGACATGAGTATATGTGAGAGATTGTATCAACAAGAACAACTGTTAGTAAGCAGCATGATTACAGCATGCCATGGACAACCAATCCTTTACTTTGAAAATAGTACAGTAGGCAAATGACTTTATAAGGCTTGTTAGATATAGAATATATATATCGCCTTATCCTTTTAGTACAGTAAGGATGAGAAATATTTTGTAATTGAACTAAACAAATTATGCTTATACATATTGTTTCTTCCCATTAGCAGCACCAGCTTCTGAATATATCAAAAAGGTTTTCTGATGCTGTCCATGGCAATAAACCAATATTCCTATTTTAAATAACTTTCCATCAGCATTAAAATGTCACCCATTGCAAGGGATCTATAGTTACCAAGCTCAAACAAGGGATACACAATAGCTTTCATATAATATCTGATAGTGATGGTAAGATAGTTAAAAAAGTTGTAGGCCACATCCAAAAACATTTCACAGAAAAACATCACAAATGATTTGGATACCCTATGTGATATGTTTATAGAACACAGCATATCAGATGTGTGATCACATGAAGTGGAAGGACTGAATTCAGATGCATGACTACATCCATTATACATAATGATAGGACAGCACCGTACATTTAGATGGGGAGTAGTAGACAGTGCAACCCAGTTGCCCTCTTTGAGGGAACCCACATTGGGGGTCAAATATTTGTCCTTTGTCAGACAACCTGCATTGGAGGCTATAACAAACTTGTTGTCCAACAATGGTTGAAAAGAAGTTATGGGTGTTGAGGAATCAGGTCATGTAATGTGAGTACATCTAACAGAAAGGCAGTAGCTAGCTATTAACAGCAGGACTCAAGGTTGACAAAGGATAGACAATAGAAACAACCAGAAGAATTGGAGCAGCATCATACTCGAACTCAAGTGGTAGATCAAATTCAAGAGGGAAAGAAATCAATTGATACATACCTTCTCTGTGCAGCATTTTCTGATATCACATGCAAGTCTCTTGGTTACCATTCCTTATGACAGATTGATCAAAGTTTTATATTACAACATAATTGGGCATAAAGTATGTAATAACATTATGTAGACACAAGGCTATTGATAATGCAAACCCTCCCATACTGTATGCTCTTGATGAGAATGACAAAGGCTGTTTATAGGAAAATAGACACAATGTAAATATTGTCCATCTTTGTGTACAAACACACAAACCTGATTAGGCTGGAGAGGATATGCAGAATGGGATGCAGCAACAATATACCAAAACAATCCAACAAACTCAATCTTTCCATCCCAAGATGGACCAATGACAATGACCCTTTGACAATTAATCATGTCAATCTGGACTGCATCCTCACAACACACTAAATAATCCAACTTGGTAGTTGTTTCTGGGTACAGATATTCAATAAGACACTTTAACTTGACTTGATTAAAGTACAGCTTGACCAACACACAGGTAGAGTTTTTCTTCAGTGCCTCCATAAGTACAAAGTAGCCCCGATGATCCTCATACTGTCCAGACCTCCATATCTTCTTGTGAGTGCCTGTCACTACAATATCAAGGCATTTGTGTAACAACCATGGATCAAGCACCCATTGTCCTGTAATAGCCAGTCAATCATATACATACACAAAATAATACAGCTAGCACCCACTATCTTTTGGTACATCCTGTCCAGGGATTACTGAGTACTTTACACTCCCCCACCTATTCTGGTTGGATTCTGGTTTGTCTGGCCAGAATTTCTGGAATTTCTGGAGTCCAGTGGAATTTTCTTTGTATGTAGTTTTCCCTATGCAGCACAATTCCAGTTGGAATAAGGATCCAATTTACACCCAGAATCCCTGGAATATGGCTGGACTCATCATGACTGGAATTAACAAGAATAACCAGACTCACTGGACTAACCGGAATGCATGTGCTTCCCCAAATAAAAGTTTGACATACAGGATGTGGTTGTTGGCGAGGGTAGCCAGGACTTCATCAGTGGTGAGTTTGGGGCAACAACACTCTCCAAAGTCCATCTGGGTCAGGGTGATTGCCCCAGAGGTGGAAATGAAGGGTTCAGTGGAGGGGGCCTGAATTGCTGAGCCAGCAAGATACTCAGTGTAGCAGCCAGGTACCATGACAATGCCAGTGAAGTGGCAGAGGAATGATGCCCAACCAGAGGTGGATGTGGGTCACAGTGCCCACACCAGTTGGAACCTGAACACACTGTGGTAGTGAGCCTGGAGGGCATAGTTAAAGGCCACACTGATGAATTGGTTGGGGGTCCCAGGGTGTCCATGATACAACATGTATTGTGCCCAGTCAGCCAGCGCAAACAGTTGGTTGGGGTTGGGGGCAGCCAAAACTGGATTGTTATGGCAAGGGCCAATGAGAGTCCATGACAATGTGTCATGGGGAATGCATTTGTGAGCCCAGACAGGGTGACCCTTCATGAAGGGAGGAGGGGTGGTAGTCATCCTCCAGTGCCATTAGCATCACTCGGTCCCATTGATGATGTGACCAGCCATCGTAGTTTGCCTAGGAGTAGGAAGCCCTCTGCCCGATCAAGGGTGGACTAGTGGGAATTGGTGGCTAGAGTTGCAAGGTCATGTACCTCCTGGGGATTCGTCTCACTATGGTATACAACCAGCAGTTAGTCTCAGGCATGTACGACATTACACCATCCATTTCTGCCTGAGCTGCCTGAGCTGCCATGTTCCCTGCAAAGATGCAGTTCCAGGATGGGGAGTGGTAGAAGTGCTTGGCCAGCAGTCCATGGAACACATTGTTACATTCCAGGAACTGGTTGATGGTTACCACCCCTAAGCCATCCAGTACATGCTGGCCACAACAGGTTGTATCAACAATGTTGGTGGATTCTCTTCCTCAACATTCCTCCCCTTGTTCTTCAGCTTCTTCTTGTGCTCCTTCGTAAGCTTACAGTTGTAGCTGAGCCATTGTTCCACCTGAAATGGTCTGCTTGTAAGACTATTGGGCCTCTAATTGTAATTTTTTGCTCATTCTGATCTCTTCCTGTATGTCTTTCAGTTCCCATCTCTCCTCCTCAAGGATATCCTCCAGCTGTCACTTTGTAACTTGATTCTTGTGCTCTGAATCACGTTCTCTTTGCAAACTAATATGGCTTTGGATTGCATCAAGAAAGAATTCATATGGAATTGAAATAACTGGGTTGTCACAATGTTTACCTTTAGGGATCTTCCAAAAGATGTGCCTTTGCAGAATGTGGATTGGTTGATTCTTTTTTGAATCATCTGGGGTTAACTGTTTTTGCAAATGGTTACAATATCCTAAACCATTGTAAAACTTCCCTTACCAGATGTCTCTCAGTTTGTGACACAACATACTTCCAGTACAGGTTTGACAATAGTCAATGAACATCTGCAAATATTGTTCCAACTCCTAATTAGAGAATACCGTGGGTACACAAAACCCTGGGGGTATGGGTGAGGGGTATGAAGGGGTGGGGGTGGGGGTTTATAGTTAGGGTATATCACAGGTTTTTGGCCCCTTTTGTTCCCACAGTCCATGGAACATAGAGTTTATGATGAAATCTTTAATTGAGGATCAAAACTGATGCAAACTTGATTGAGCTATATTTCCACAAGATCTCAACCGATTTGGATAATTTTTGGTGCATTTTAAAGCTGCTCTTTATCCACACACCTGCAGGTACACAGGTATGGTAATGTACATGGTTATTTACTTCAAAATACACCCAAAATTATCCAAATTGCTCAAGATTTGGTTGAGATATAGCTTGATCAATTTCAGATCAATTATGACATTTAGTTGAAGAATTACTTGATGACATTGACTTCTCCAGGCCAATATACTGACCGTGGGAACAAAACCTGTCAAAAACCTGTGATGTACCCTATTTATACTACTGTACCCTTCACAAGGCCAGCCTCATAATTTCTCCTTTCTGAAATATAGTTAGAAATTCTTTGTGAAATATTATATTTGAGACTAAATTTCTACAAACAGAAATTCAAAAAATTACCCATTAGAAATATTGATTTTTAAAGTATATTTCTAATGGGTAATTTTTTGAATTTCTGTTTGTAGAAATTTAGTCTCAAATATAATATTTCACAAAGAATTTCTAACTATATTTCAGAAAGGAGAAATTATGAGGCTGGCCGTGTGCTTGTCCTACCCCTACCCCTAAGCAGGCTTTGTAAGGGTACAGGGGGTTACTAAAGGCTAAGTTGTCACCACAGCCCAGCATACCATTTGGCTGAATTATTTACATAAGCAGCTTAAAAATGTTACTGTAATCATACCCAATAAAGCAGTAAGATTCACTCAGAGACACCAAGGCAAAATAGGATCAGATAATATAGGAGGAAAGCAGATATGGGAGGAGTACAATAGGGATTATGGGAGAATAGATATGAGGGGGAGAAGGAAGGAGAGTGAGTAAGTAGACATCAGTATATGTGACGAGTGAACAGACAAGCATGATGCAACAATTAGTAATCAGCATGATTACACCCTCCCCTCTGAAAAATTCCCAGGTAAATAAAAAAATATACCAAGGTATCATAAAAACTGCTCGTCGGGTGCATTAAAAACCTGGTGGGAAAAGCTACTGGTGGCAGGAACATGAAAAAAAGTTGAAATAAACAATGGTCCCTCAACATTGACTGGCCTGCCAGTCATCCAACACAGTGTTATTGACGAGTTCCAATCCAGGGAGCCAAGTGTCATCCCCAGGGCCATACCCAACCCATCTTACTAAATATTGCATTCCCCTTCCTCGCTTGTGAGCATCGACAATCTTCTCAATGTACTCTTCTGCACCATTCTCCATAATGATAGCACCAGGCCTCGCAAGCTCATGGTCAGGGAACAGATCACAGTCATTGTCATTGTACAACATTACCTCAGTGGTGTGGAAAGTCGGGAACTTTTTTGATGCCTGAGGAAAATCCAGGGTGACCGTTGACTTCTCCTGGTTGACATCGATGATGTATGTAGTAAGGCCTGTCGAACCTAGTCATAAATTTAGCCACATGCTTCTCACCTTTTGCGGTGTATTCGCTGCACCAGTTTTCAGTTGACAGCATCACCCTGTCTCTGATGTCCAGCTTACAGGTCAGGACCACGTGATGCATTCACGAATGTGGCCTGAATTACTTTTGCTTTCAGCAGGTTATCAAATATAGCCTGAAGTATGCTGTGTGGAAAATATGCTACAGCGGAGGTCGCTTAATAATTATCTTGTCGTCATTGGTACTCTGAGTTGCATTTTGCATCCATATGGTTCACAATCTAGGTGAACCATTCGCTTTGTGTGATTTTGCCTGTGAATGATGAACATGCTATGGGGCAAGAGTTAATTTGATTGGGGGGGAATACAGCATGGCTCGTACGCGAGGCAGATGTTGGGGGAGATCGAAGTGGCTTTACAATGCTCTCTTCCATAGGTGGTAATGTGGAGCTGGAGGAGTCGGAGAGGCACTAAGGTGAATGTGACTCTGGAGATGGATTTGAGGATCGTGGAGGGATTGTGGCTGGGAAACAGAGAGGTGACAACCATATGGAGGCCCGAGTCAATGGATCAGGTAAATAGTCTGGCTCCTGTGAAAAAGGAATGGGGGATAGGGGAGGATCAGACAACACAGAAGAGGATGCTCACAACACTCATTGCTGCGAGGGCTCATCTGCCTGGAAGAAGCCAAGCTGCGAGTATGTCAATGGCTCTAGTATAGCCTCCTGCAAGGTCATATCTAACTGAGATGGTGGTATGGAACTGTTATCAGCTACTGGCCATTGTAGCAAGCCATTTGGCATGACAAAAGGTGTATCAATATATGATTCAGATTCCTGTGACTCAAAATATAGAGCTGGCACCTGAGAAGCTGCTGAATCACTTTGTTGAGAGTTGATGATGACTTGAGAATCTGAAGCAGGGTCGTAATCATCGAGGTTAACAAAACCTCGTTTGTGTGTCAGGAGAATACCTAGTCGGAGGACTGGTTCTGTGACCATACACTCCAATTTCGATTTCTTTGAGGAATTACCTTCCCCTTCCACTGGGTTTCTGGCAGTAGGTTGAGAAAATACATCTTCAACATCATTAGCTCTTATGCGTTTGAAGGGCCTGAGCCCAGGTTGGATTTGATGAGGTAAAAGATACATTGGCTTGACTGGCGGCAATGTACTTTCATATGCAAAATCTCTGACTTTAATGCCATAGCTCACTAATTTTGCTGCATCTGGTTGCTGGGACTCGTGAACTTGTGCACAGGTAGATGAAGCCTTGGCTGTGCTTCGCATGATGGGTGAAGCTGATGTCAGTGGTTGAGGTGTTGAAGAAGGATGAGGGGATGATGGAACCTTTGATGCCAAAAGCTGAAAGAATGTGGACACGCCTGTGTCTGATTGAGGCAGGACCCTTTGCTCTTGAGATGACTCAATTTCCTCAGCCATGCGATGAGATCATATGGCATGTTCTTGGGCAAAACTTGATAGAGCAGGTTCCGAGTAGTCTACAAGAGGAGGCGACCTGACAGAGGAGACATATAGAAAGCAACTCACGGAGGGTGTAATCATATTCACCCAGCACATTGTGACACATCACGTGTAAAATAAATAACAGCAAATTCAACTAATTTTATTGTGTTGGAGTTGTGTATTTCAGTTTGGGTGTCCATTTTGTTAGTACATAGATCTTACCTCAGATTTGATAACTGCTATCATCAAGTGATCATTTCAAAACTAAATGTCAAATAATCAGACCACGGCAGCCTCCATCTCCACCTGTGTGCTTCTCTCAGATTATGTAATCATTGAGATCTCTTAGCGCTCAGTTGTGTCCCTGGGTAAGTTACAATCATCACTACCTCCATAATCTCCCCTTCTCTCATTTCCATCCCACTGCCATCCATTATCCACCATGTCCACATAGAGCAGCTACACTGTACCGAGTAATACGGTATATAGAATGTATACATTGTACTGAATGATATGGGTTCATGGGGGCCTGTAGAATGCTCTCATAATAAGTATAATATGTACTACTATCAAATAGATACAGTGTTAGTATTCTGGCTTGTTATTTACTTCGGAGAATGTTAATAGCCAGATCAGTCACCAATGAGATAGTGTTGGACACAATATATGGCAACAACATTGGCACCAGCAATGGAACTGGCAATGGAACCAGCAAGGGTAGTGGCAATGGAACCAGCAATGGTAGTGGCAATGGAACTGGCAATGGTAGCAGCATAAAGTACGGCATCAGCATCAGACACCACATAGTATGGGTGAATTGTGATGGTGAAGGCATCATAAATTCCTCATGTAGCGATAATTGATTTATTGTGGTATGCAGACCTATGCATGGCACCAGCACCGGGATCACAATCATGCCGAAAATGTTCGGTGTACCAAAAGCACCAACAATTATTACTACATGTTTATGTATACAATGCAAAAGGAATTGAGCATCATGTGTCCTCCATAGTGTCCATATCATCATCAGAGCCTGACAACCAACTGCCATCAACATAACTAAAGTCCACATGAGTATAGATGGGCATTGGCAGTGTGGTGCAGGTTGGGGAGGGATGCTCTATCTGGGAGGTGCTTGGGGATTCATCACTAAAACTGCATTCCGAGTCAGAATTTGCACTCACATCATTGGCATCAGCATCAGATTCACCCAGAGATCCAGCAGAATCTGCCTCTGATGATGAGAAAAAAACCTCTGCTGCATCAGACATGGTGGCAAAGGCTGAAGGGGGATTAGAATGTCCAGATGAAGAGGTAGTAGAGTCGTCAAAGTAGATGGCAGCAGCATCAAAGCCAGTTAGGGAACCCATACCAGCGAGGACAGGCTCGGCATTGGCAGTAGAACCCGTATGGGTGGATGATGAATCACAATCAAATGCCATGGCTACCTCAAAGGCAGTATGACAAGCATTAGCAACATCATCTTGACCTAGCCCCTGCATGAGTGCGTTGCCATGCGAATTGGCAGTGGGGAGAGGATCAGCATCAGTAGTAGAACCAGCACTGGTGGATGATGAATCAAAATCAAATGCCATCACCACCTCAAAGACAGTATGCAGATCAGTGTCATTCGCTACATCATGGGGAATTGGGACAGAATCAGAAACAGGAATGGGGGTGGCATCAGGGGCAGCATCAGGGGCAGCTGCAGTGGGGACAGGAAGAAAGGGAGCAGTTCCAGCATTGGATACATTGGAATCAGATTCTGGAAAATAGAGCCCTGCATCGTGAGCAGTTACCATGGGTGGTCGACTGTAGGAAGAAACTGTTGGGAGACTTGGGGTTTCTGACCACTCCTTGTTTGGTGGTGGGCCATCGGGTAGAGATGCTATGTACCCAGAATGCTGTGCCTTTCCCTTGCCCTTCTTCTGATTGATTGCTAACACCTCATTCTCCATAATATCCACACCCCAGGTCCACTTGTAGGAGGTGGGGGGAAGGGCCTTCAGGCGCTCAAGTTCAGCCTGTGCATGTGCAGATACCCATTCCATTTCTGATTGCCTTACCCATCACCCAGTGGGTCCACGAATGTTTTTCAATGCCGATGATGTTGCTGGTGCCATTGCCGTTGCTGCAGCTGGTCCCAGTGCTGGTGCTGGTGTTAACTTACTTGGTTCGGACTGAATCTCCTTGAGCAGGGCAAGCTCATGGAGATGATGAAATCCTGCCGCTTTCCTCAAATTTGCATTCATTTCAGCATCTGCTGCTGATTCACAGGTGCTTAGGAAGCCATGCATCACACATGCTTCATCAAACATATTGTGTATGAGAGTGCACAGGTCAATGCATGATTGGCAATCAACTTGGCCACTGGGAGCATCCTGCCCTGACTGGCTATCGATGGGTGTTGAGACTGTCACAGGGGTAGAGACCCATTGCTGATAGTGATCAAGGCATTCATCCAGGGTGTCAATGCCAAATATTCTGGCGGGTGCCGGTTCTGTCTTGTGACACCACCAATCACATGCATATGACTCCACAAGATGACTAGGACTGTTGCTGGCAACACCATCATCCAACAAGGCCGAGAGAGATGGATGGAATCCCAGGGGTAGGTGGTCATAATTCACATTGGCAAGACTGTCAGCCAAGGACCAAAGAAGGATTGGCACATCTATCATAAGGCCAATCGAGGTGCCGATGCTGATCCAAAACATAACATACATCTGTCATACATCTCAGTGATGTATATTTACTTAATTTAGGAAAGATCTTCAACTTACAACCTTGGCATAGAGAATTCTTTGTGTCCAACTTTGTTTTACAAAGTTTGCCTGGTCTACCTCCAACAAAACCTGGCGGAATTGGGACTCTGCATACCAAATGATCTCTTGTGCACACCTTTGGAGTTGCACTTTTGGGCCCAATTGCAAAGAAAAATGGCTGTAGACTGAGAGACTTTTGTTTGACATGGTTTTACCGATCGTGGTTGGTTATTAAGATAATCATATTTACATCAAGGTTACATAATCATCGGTCACAAAGGGGAGATATAATCAGCATTTGTTAATCTAAACACTTTGTCAGCCCTCAAAGCTAATTCATACCATGAAGCACATTGACGATTAGCATAAGCAAGTGGACCAGGAAGGGTATTGTTGGACTCTGAGGCTGACTGCCACCATTGGCTGTGATGGATGAAATACTGCACAGTCCACTGCATTTCATATGTGATGAGTAGAAACTCATCCCTCCACTGATTTCTCTGAGCCTGTGAACAAAGCCAGTGTATGCATCTGACTATGAAAAATGTGAGCACAACAAATAGAGATGACCACCCAAAAAAATTTACATTCCCAGAATGGACCGAGGTCGGCATCAGAAGTGGGTATGGCTGCAGCCCTGCTCCCACCATTGGCACTGACACCACTGTTGGCTAAGACACCAGTACAAAAGGAATTATGCCAAATCCAGGACAGACAAACAGAGGTGGAGCCAGCTACATTTGGATTCAAAATAGCTGTGCTGGCGTTGAGGTCATCCTTGGTTACCCGCTGAAACATACTCAATGTGTCAGCATCACAATACAGTGCCAGCAATCGGCTATGGCAATGGTTATACATCCGAGCGTGCAAGCTAATTTTGTTAACCAACTCATGGAGAACAGCTCGTGACCGGGTGCAAACTCCCTTTTGCAGTGCCGCTCGCATGATATGTGAATATTGAAATGATTTTTCAGCAATGAGCTCCCACAGCTGATGCAGCAGTCAGCTTGCCTGACACTTCCAGAGCTTAATCTCTACCTCAACCAGGTGGCCATGACAAGGGAGGGTTACTTGTTGCTCCTCCACTGAAATAATAGATGTTGCAGGAAGGTTTGATGGGCCAGCTGCTGATGCCATTGCCGGTGCTGATGCCTCATCATCATCAAGTTCACCTGGGGTATCAAATTCGCCTTCATTATCACAGTTGATCCACAAGGAAGCAATGTCATGATTGGCTATGTTGGCAGCATTTTGTAACTGGGTTAAGGTTACCATATGGGATGTCAGAGCTTCTCTTTCCTGTTCAACAGTTTGTGTGTCAGAAATGTGAGGTGATTTACCTAGTCGATGGACTTCGTCTCGCAATTCAATCCTGGTGACAATAAATGATTGGTTGTCATCTGGGGTAGGCAGTGGAACTCACTGCATTTGCTGAAAAAGAATAGTAAAATCAATCCACTCCTCAACCATGGATTGAACCAGTGCCATTCCCGAAGAAGAGGCCACACCCAAGGCCAATCCCGATCCTGCTGCCACGTCTGATATCTGCATGGCATACATGTCCATTACCTTGATATCTGTAAGTCTTCTGGTTTCTGCTGAGATGACTTCATCCTCCCATTGTTCAATTGGTTGCTGGCTGAATGCTGCCATTAGTTCAGTGTGGTATAGGCCAAGTTGTGTGGAGCTCTCAAGTGCTTCCCGAGCTTTTGCACATGTGACCATCATACCGAGCATTTTCTTGTGATTTGAATCTGTAGCATGATCACCAAGCATTTCTGCCCGATGTGGCAAGGTTGCTGTTCTGACTGTTGGGGAGATGGAATTCAGTGTTGCCCACAGAGACTCAAGTATTTCTCCTGCTACGATGCCGGATCCTGGGATGAAAGACAGAGCATAGCAAAAAAAGCATTCATCTTTGTGGCCATGAACATGTAAAAGCCCGTCGATCGTCAAGCCAGCCAGAAGATGGGCACCAATACATTCCTGAAGGGAGATAATGTACTGGCAGACAATGTCATAAATGAGCATGACTCCCTGTTGAGGGTCAACTCTAGTGATCTTCAGTGCTTGAAGAAAAGCAAAGTCGATATTCTTCTGCTGTTCTCCATGAAACAGGTCTACCAATGCATTGGGAACATAACATCCATGCCGTGCACATGCAATGGCTGCGCATCCAGTCCTGTCACATGCCTTAGATGCCAGAAAAGCATTCACAATGGCTAGGAATTTATTTTTGCAAGGGGCCTTCTGAAAGACCAGATAGAAATCAGATTGGCATTGGGGCAGGCAGTGGGAATGGCAATGGCAATGGCTGCCATCAAGGGAATGTACCTACCGTTAATCATTCTATGGCGGCTTGGAGAAAGCGATGATATTCAGCCTGATTTGGGGCCATCCCATCTCCATCCCATAGCCATATGTCAGTTTCTGAGCTTTTCTGCCAGACATGATCAGCTTTGAAATTGCCATTGGCCACGAATATGCATTTGAAAACAAATCTGAATGGCAATGTGTCATTATCCATGCCACTGCAGAGACATTCTGTCACCCACCAGTTCACATTGTCCTTCCAATTTTCTGGTATGTTTATGCCTACTTGAGGACATGCTGGGCAGAAATTAGCAAGTGTTCCTGGTTCGGGATTCAAAGGATCTTTTTGATTGTGTCCATACCCTGCCCACTTCCATCTTTTCATCCAACACCATAAGTGGGACATGCACCGAAGCTCATGGTAGAGATTGACCACTTTTGGCAGGCCTCATTGGCAATGTTACATGCCAAATCAGCTGGTAAAACTGATAGGCTGAGGCCTTTAATTCCAGATCACAGAGCCAAAATAGTCTAGGACCTGCACAGTGAACAGAGTCTGTACATTGGTGAAGCTTGTGGGTAGTAAGTTGCTGGTTACCAGGTCCAAGGGAATTCAGTGTTCCCCCTGACACTGGCAGGTAACCATCACCATGTGATGTATTCCATTTGTATGGACCACATGAATATAACTGTTGTTCAAGGCATCAGCAGTGGGAACGGCATTGGCAGTCAGATTTATGGTAGGCAAATATGGCTGAAAGGCATGGACGTCTTCATTGGCTTGTTGAACTTCAGATTCATCATTGCCATCAAAGAAGTCTTCATAACCATGCTCAGCATGAACATTACCATCCCCTTGACCCCAAAGGGAATCAAGGTGATCCAAAAAGGCTGAGTCGGCAGCAGTTTCATCATCCAAAAAGGCAGAGTCAGTGGCAGTTTCACTTTCCCACTCATGATATGGCTCCAATGCTGAGTGAGGCAAAGTCGGCCATTGCCGCTGCTGCTGCCAATCGTTGGCCTGAGCACTTTCTGACTCTTGATCTGCTTGATCCTTCATGTATTCAAATGACTCCAGATACTGCACTTGAAAGTCCAAGGCTTGACAAATGGGATGATTGGTGCTGTGCTGGACTAAAATGTATGTGCTGACCTCCCGTAGTTCCACCTGGCAGAAGTGTGTGCCAGTCCAGCATTCAATGCGATGGAAAGGATTTTGCCTGTGAGTTACATGCATGCATGAGCAGCAAAGCATGGTTCCCAGTGAACAATCGACACATCACCAAATTGCCTGTTTATTGAATGCACAGTAGTTGCAAACTTGTTTGTCAACCAACCATGCCTGCTGAGTGAGGGATGCTTGCAGCAATTCATCTATTCATCCCACAAACTCCAGTACATAGTCTCGCTGTCTCTATTATGTTTTAATGAGCATTGTTCTGTAAGCAATCAGTGTCAGAAACTAACCTTGCCGATGCAGGGCTGGGTTGGCTCGGCGGGCACCTGCGGTTCTTCCATGTCCCATTCTGGAACACCACTGGGATAATCCTGTATAACAGAAATAGATTGAACCTGTTCCTGTTCCTCTACATCCCTCAGTGGGACCATGACTCACTGTCTTTTTGGATCAGCCTTCATCATGACCTCAACTTCTACATGTGTAACAGTATCCACTGTAGCATCGTTGTTCTCCCACAGGGAGGCATTCTTCTTTGATCTTCTCTTGTGCTTGACAGGAACATATTCTAGGTCCATGGTGATTGGAGATGAACCAAACCGATGACCTTATTGTACTATCGGCCTCATGTTACTATCGACCTCATGTGATCCTCATGTTATCCTTGTGTGATCCCCTCATGCCGATGAAATATTTTATGTCAATCAGAAGAATGATTCTTCCTTTACAATAATTCCCTCAAATGCCACCTGGGCCATCAGAGAATCTGTGGTTGAGAAAGTACTGGAAGGGAGGCAGATATATGGATGAAGAGCAGAGGATCATAGAGCCATATAAAGTTTCTTTCCGATTGCAGCAATCGAAAGCTGGCTGATTGCAAATACTCAAGACCAACATCCTCCCAGCAATGTTCAACTATTGGGCAGCAATTGACAAGGCCCCTGTGGATCAGGAGGAGAGTTGCCTTCATGCCAAGGTAAACTCACAAGGATGTGAAGGTTGTACTACTGATCACATCGCCAGGAACTAACAACCTGGCTTTCCAACAACTGGCGAATGACTCAAGGACTCTCACGGAAATTGAACAACTTCAAAGTCAAGCAGTTGGAAGTCATTTGGAGCTTGTACCACAACCGAGTCATGCAAGAGATCATGAACATGTTACATGTTGAGGATGCCACCACGAGTACACCAGGATGGTTCCAAATGTGAATGCCGGCTATCAAGAATGTTTACGACCAGATGACTACAGAGGAGAAGTTAGGTGTGCATGACGAGTGGGATCAGATAATGTATCAAGGATATCCTGAAGAGACAAAGTGAAGGTGAGTAGTTCCCAATGCCAATGCTGCTCCCAATACCAATGCCAGACCTTACAGTCTTGCAGCAAAATACCTGCTTAAGCATGTGCAGGAGAATGCTCGACAACAGTGGCTAGAAATGGGGGCATTGTTGGTAACCATGACAGCCTATGTCCACCCTAAGGGTTTGCTGGTTGTTGACATGAGAGTCCCTGAAGTTATGATGGCCAATGCCGATGCTGATGCCGATGCTGATGCCGTTTGCAGTCATGACCATATGGCCAATCTGATAGCCACCCCTACACGATCATTTCTAGACACATATCCCAGTGCAGTAACTGAACTGAAGTGAAACTTCATGACTTATGTGAAGGCTTTACTCACACTGGACATTACATCAATGGCAACAGCAATACAACACAAAGAAAAGCTAAGCAGATTACTAAAGACTAATGATGGCTTCCTGATCCTTCCGACACCATGGAATGCCTCACTGTATACCAAAAAGGAGTTGGAAGTAATGTTTACCTTATATGTTGGGTAGTATGATGGTACATCAAGCTCCTAGTCCAGAAACAATTACTTATATCCATGCAGTACTAGCCAATAATGGTTGTAATTGCCATATCCCATTCAAAGCAAATGCTGATCACACTTCTTCTTTCATTAGTCCTGAATATCTCCCAGCCCGGTTCAAATTCACAGGCCCAAGGAACATGCAGAAGAGTACCATGGAAGACTTCTTCGACCACATTTCACAGCAGCAAATGGCACAGGGGCCAGAAAGAGCCTTCAGGTTCAAGGGAATCAAAGCAGATAATGGGACTGTGGCTCCCACACACTATCCAGGTGATTTGAATCCCCTTCCACCTTCCTGACATAAACCAAAATGCAGTAGTCAAAGGAATGCCAATGCCATGCCCGATGCCAAATCAGTGACTGGCACCAGTCACCATCTCACTGCCGAGTCCAATGCTGATCCCCAAGCCCAAGTGAAATCGAGAAAACACAAAGGGAAATCTAAGGGAAAGCAACCCCATCGACAATCAACCACAGCACAGCCATCCAATTCTGAACCCGATGCCGCTGCTGATCATGGCCCTATGACCGGCCACCAACCTGATGCTGATGCCCAAAGCTGCGATTGCAATACAGCAAGACAGTCATCCTATGTGCAAGTCAATCAGGCTACAATGGATATGCTCTACACAGCTGGTGTCACTCATCCCCAGCCAATTAATGGTCCCAGTGATGGTGAACCAGAGTATCTCATTCCTCATCAGATTTACATGAGGTACATGTACATCACACAACCATCAGTTCCAAATGACACTGTGAACAAACTCCCATGCCCGATTGATCCATCTCTGTTAGAAGAAAACACCACTTCACCTCAAGAGCAAGTACCATGTCCTAAACCTCAATGACTTGTTGGAGGAAAGCAGACCGAACACCCTATTGCAAGGGCAAGGGCAAGGGCACTCATTGCTTTAGGTATGCCATTGGCAATGGCCCAAGTAGTGTCAGCCCAAGTAGCACCAGCAATGGCCCAAGTAGGAATGGCCACAGCACAGGTGGCAACAGCCACAGTGATGTTAGCAACAGCCCAAGTAGTCTCGGCCCAAGTAGCAATGGAAACAGCCCAAGTAGGAATGGCCACAGCATGGGCAACAACGGCCACAGTTGACCCCACCATGGCCCAGAACACATTGCAACAGATGACACCACCATCATCTCAAAGCACTGAGCTTCCTCAAATTCCATCAGCATCGGCACTTGCTCGACAGACCCAAAAGACAGCTGATGACCTTGCACAGGAGGAAGCCATCTCAACCCAGACTGTTGGGAGAAGACCAAGAAATAAAAGAGTCAAATTTGTAGACCAATAGATTTCTATCAATTATATACATATGAAAGTCTAATATTTTTTACATGTGTAAAGAAAATGTCTATTCCTTTCTCCCTTGCTTGGCATCACCTCTGTCCTCAGAAGTTCCCACTCTTTTCTTAGGATTTGGCTGAGGGGTGGTACTTCTGGAAAGTGGTCCAGCTGGACCAGGTGTAAGTCCACAAGGGGATTGGCACAACTGTGGCATGTACACAGTCGGCTCATTGTCAGGATTGGCCATGTGAACATCAACGTCCACAGCTGTTGGCATATGTATTAGATAGTGGTTTTGTCATGATATGGAAGAACTCACCTTTTGATTTGCCCTTTTCTTTTCATGTGAAATGGTGAGGCAATTCTGTGCCACTATGTTCACTGGAGAATCATGTTCTCTTCGTTTGTCTTCTTGATTCTTTTTTTGTTTTCTTTCTTGAGACTCGGTCCTCATCTTCTGGATTGCATCGAACCTTGCCACACCTGCAGTAGTAGCATGCTGTTTTTCCATTTCCCTGCACCCAACACTCACGCTTAAGCCTTATACATTGTGCACATGGCATCGTCCTGAGATTCCCTCACAGGCATGCTTGTGCTCTTGCTGTGGTGTCCCACTTGTGCCTCTTCCTGGAATTGGTAGCGGTGTCGCTCTCCTCTATTTCGTCTTCTCCACTATTGCACTCCTCAGCTGCTTCTTCATTCCAGAATTCATCATCTGATCCACTGCTACTCTCCACCACCCATGGCCTGGGTGTCACTGTGATAGCCAGCACCTTTGGTCATGATCAGTGCTGGGCAGGAGCTGGATGACTTGATCTGGAAGCTACTGGTTGGGCCCCCATGTTGGCTGCTGGTGGTGGTGCCAATGCCATTGCCATTGCCAGTGCCGGTGTCGCTTTTGCACTCTTTCCTGGGGCTGGCCTTTGTTTCCTCATGACAATTGTCCTTAATGCCATCTCTCCTCTCTGTTCTGCTGCCATACCAGATGTGACCACCATTGCCATTGCTGTTGCTGGTTTTCCAGCTGTTGCTGCTGCTGCTACCCCTTCCGCTGCTGTTGCTGCTTTGGTCACACCTTTTTCTCATCGAAGCTCTTCATTGCCCTCTGTTGACCTTCAACGAAACCTTTGTTCCCTGTCTTGTCTGAATTGAACCAAGCCACCACAAATCCCCACAAGAATGCATCAGCCTCAAAGACTTCCTGAATGTCAGCCATGAGATTCTGCTTTCTCCACCCAAATAATGTTTTCTGCAGGATGTTAGTGCATGGTTGGTTTGATATTACATATCCACTCACAAGCTCCACCTTTCTTTCCTTCATCACAGCCTTGAGGTTTTTTTCATGAATTCCTTGGTGAATCACTTGCTCAATCTGGCTGATGTGGCTGAGTACTTGTTCACGTGTGACATTCATGTTGGATGAATCAGCTGTGGGTGCGGGTGTGGGGTTGGGTTGGATGGATGATGCTGATTGATGGATGTTGATAAGAAAAAAAGTGAAAAGATGAAAATCAACAGTCATGTGTTGTGGATCGATATGTACCGCTGATTAAACGGCATTTGTTGATATCACCCTGTTATCATCTCTGTTATCTATACCATGAGCGATCAGCAAAGCAACACTTATATTCTTGATGGATATGTCGCTATCCAAGGTGACAATGGGCAGCACTATCTTGTGCCCTCTTTTATGATTCCAGCTACGCAACAAGCAATGGAGGCATATTGCAAGAAGGTTGAAGTTGATGTACACATGGCAGATGGGGGGGTAAGATTTTCTTTTTTTCGAAGTGTCATTATATCCTTGGGCCGATGTCAGGCTGTTGGCCAATGCTGTCTATGGCCAATGCCATGCCTTGACCGATGCCATGTGTTGGCCGATGCCATGTTTTGGCCGATGCCGTCTGTTGGCTGATGCCTTCTCTGGGCTCCTGCTGGCTTGTCTATCCATCCCTCTCACTGATGAATTTATAGTCTGGAAACATGAGGGATACACCATCCTACCTAGTGGCCTGGAATATGCTACAGCTACCAGCCAATCCAGTAAGTGCTGTGTCCTCATTTGCATGACTGTTAGTTAATCCTGTTGCAGACTTTGACAGACAGGGAGCTGTTGGGCTGCCATGCCGAAGTGAAAGCCCTGCAAAACAAGCTTGGCACCTCTTACAAGGATGCCAGCCATTGTCTCTACATGGCTGAGGTTGAGATGCTGGAACAGCAAGATATCATGTTATGCACATATGCGACTTTGAAGAAGAGGATGGAATGTGATATGACATCATTCAAACAGCGATTGTCAAACATTCCACTCAGATCATCATCCCATGACAAGAACATGGCCAATCCTGCTGATTCTCAGAATTAGGTTGTATCGACATTGTTATATTAAGGTAGAATGAACACTGTTGTTTAGTTGGTTTTGTGATTTATATGCCCGATTCCATATGAAAGATATTGGATTCCCACCACACATATATGCCAATGCTGCTGCCATTGCAGTTGCCATTTACTGTGTACAACACTACCTCGTAGGTCACTAATCTGGCTATTAACATTCCCCATAGTAAATAACAAGCCAGAATACTAACACTGTATCTATTTGATAGTAGTACATATTATACTTATTATGAGAGTGTTCTACAGGCCCCCATGAACCCATATCATTTGGTACAATGTATATGTTCTATATACCATATTACTCGGTACAGTGTAGCTTCCCTATCTGCCATGTCCACTCCCAATCTCCCATCCCGTATTCCCAAATTGCTGATATTATGAGTCACCGCATGCATGCAGCTAGGTCATACTGTTATGGCAAAGTGGTGCCTGATGCCGATCCTGTACCTCTATGCCAGTGCCAATGCCAATGCCAATGCCATTGCCAAGTACCATGTATGCTATCTCTGATCTGTATATTATTAACATTCTTCATAGTGTATCACAAGCAAGAATTGTAAAAGTGTATTCATTTGATACTAGTACATGTTATACATACTATGAGAGTGTTCGACAGTGTCCACTGAACCTGTATCATTCAGTACACTGTATGTGTTCGATAGACTGTATTATTTGGTACAGTGTAGCTTACCTATGTGGGCTAGGAGGTTTTCTACCATCGTCTAACAGCGATGGGAGTGGTCCATAACCTGTAGAAAATCAATCCTAGTACAAGAAGAGTGAACTCAGTCTTCGTATAAGCGACTATATTAGTAATGTACCTAGTACAAGAAAAGTGAACTGTAAGTACAGTAAGTAACCATTCACTACTAAATAATAATGTCAGTACTCACCTCAGTCTTCGTATAAGCAACTGAGGTGATCAGATATCTATCTGCTGTATATATATGATCCACATTAGATAAAGAAGAATTGTATAAAGGTATCCATGGCATGGATACAAACATGCATCTCAAAGGGATGTGTTAAATATAGGGCACACATCAAATATGTGCCTCGATCTGTATATGGCAATATGGTGTTTGTATGCGCTCACAGTGTCATTCTCAACAGATTTATGCCGTATTGACCATCAAAAGATGGCCATTATGGCTATGCATATGGTTATATGGCGCTTTCTATAAGCACTCAGCCAAAAATAGAAATGCTGACAAATTTGTTTAGGTTTTGATCACACACAATGACCAATGAAGATAAGCCCAATGACAACAACAACGGGGAGCTCACCTTGTCAGTAAGACAATGACAATGATGATGCAGGGCTACCACCACCACCAAACAAACAAATGGTGGGAATACGACCACCCCAGGTAAGTGTTTTTTATGTCTCTCTCATTTTCTTCATTCAACTAACTTCTATTGTTATTATCTACAGGTTTTATCTAACAACAACACTACAATGACAACCAATGCATCTCCACCCACTGGCTGAGGACTGCCTCATCATTTAGGCATAGGAGACTGCAGAAGGGCATGAAGACGAAGGATGCCGATGACTAAATCACAACAACAACAACAAAGAGGATGACAATGACAGGAATGACAGGGATGAGCATGACAACAACCCAGACCCAGCACCCATTCCACCACTGTGAGCTACTGCTTGCAGGGTGGACTACTTTTGCTATGGATTATGACCACAGGAATGCAAGCAAAAGAAAACTGAACAACGACGAGGGGATGACCAGGGATGACCAGGGTGGCAGGGCCAGAACGAGCCACACAATGGACCCCATGACAGCAGAGATAGGACAGAGACAGAGAGAGTACCTGACAATGATGGAGATGATGGGTGAACACAACAATGAGGAGGACGGGGAGGATGAGGACAAGAACCACCACCACCACCACCACCACCACCACAGCACCCCCAATCACTGCGGGCAGGTGGAAATGGGGAGCAACAGGGAGGGGGGATGGATGGCTACCAGATGGCCAGGGTGAATAACTCGTGTTTTTCATGGGAGCTTTTTTTGTTTTCTGTCATTCATTTTTTTTGTAGCCCCTTCCCTTGCTGCATTTGAGGGTGGTTAGTTGTACTTATCTCAATAAGAACATTTGTATCATCACTCACATTATCTCTGTATAAAACACTCTGGAACATTGCAAACAAGTCGCTGCATTTGTTTACTATAGTACTGGAATGTTATATTCAATTTTGTGTATTATTATATTTCCGTCAACTGTAATATGGCCGTATTGGTACCATACCATCAGAGGTTATGGGTGTTAGATATATGGACACTGTATGGTCTACCGTATCCATCAAACTACCGTGTGTTGTACGGCCATGCTCAAACCATGCTTGGCTTGAAGGGGAGTGTTGGGATAGGCAATCCAAGCCCGTGGTCTGAGGCTGGATGCCGGATATTATTAATAGAGCAGCTGTTTTGATGCATGTTTTATTTATAGAACAGTTACATACAGCCATAGTATAGGAGAAAGAATAATAAGTTTCTTCTCTCGTTTCCCCCATTCGTCTCTAAGAGAATTATCTCTTCTCTATTTGTTTCCCAGCCTGATTTCCAAAATTATCTGACATTGGAAAGTATTCCAGAAATTGCTGAGGCAGTCTATATCTGTCTATATCTTCCCAATATCCAGCAATATCGCCAATGGAGCATGTGAAATATTGTATTGTAGCCTATTCTAGTGTGTTTGTGACTTGATTTCCACTCTAGGCACAGATATCTATTGTATATCTAACCAACTGTGCTTCGAGTATGGGTTACGATGACATCCAACAGCTATGGGTTATGGGATTCTACAGATTTATGGGTTATGTAGTGGGAACCAAGTTGGTGGACGTGAAAACCCATGGTGCAGGTTATGGGTTGTCACAGGTATGGGTTAAGACAGAGTCAACTGTATTACCAATAACTGATGTTTCTGATGTGATAATTTGTGGTGGTTGAACTTGCACCTGGTAGCAGTATAATGATGTCCTTTAAACCTTGTGTACGAGCCTTGCATGCCAATGTTCACCTATGCCACAGGTTGTAAGCATCTCGCAGGATGAAAGACCGACTTCAAAGGAGGGTATCCATGAAACTGGAAGTGGAAAATAATTCCACCTATCGGAAGCATATCGAAGACCTCTCAAGAAGCTCAGTCATCATTTCAGCAGTTTGGAACAGGTGGATATGTATACATACAGGGCCCAGAAAAGAGTGTGAGCATCTGGGTATTGCAGTATATCTCAAGTTATCACTGTGAGTTGTAAAGCAGGAAGATTAGGGAAAAAAGCCTGGTCATATGATAAACTGCCAAGCTAGTGAAAAGACTGACATCAAGGGGGTGGCATGGCATGGAGGGGATGAGCCAGTCACTGTAGAACGAAGAAGAGTGGTTGAAGGTCGGGCTTTTTAGGATTTGTATACATATGCACCCTTGTTGACTAGGTATGTGGTTTTGTTGATGAGTTGAATCACACGAAGAATCTAAATGCTGTGTATGAAACAGAAATAACAAAATAGGAATCATGGAACTACGAGCTATATAAATGATCTTTGCTCTTGTCACTAAGCAATGCTAGTGAGGAGGGCTTACATCTTCAAGAAGCAAAGAGCATACCATCCACAGCATGTTACTAGTGCTTATCCCCTAGACATACAAAACCATCCTGGTCACTTGCTCATGTCAATAGCCTGATAAAGTGATTCGATGAGCTCAGAATTATGGGTGGGCTCCATGTCTTCTGCATTTAAATTGGTCGCTACAACAAAACACATTGATTGGCAGTAGGTCTCCATTGGATTACGAATGGTCATAATGCGATGGTAATTGGGTAGGTAGTCTCAAACCAATGGCCTTCCAAGCAGCATGGCACCTGTAATCAATGTATTCTCCTGGGAGAATTTTGTGTGCTTCTTCCCAGGCGGCCAGGTTGGCTTGCGTGACTGGGAACCCAAAGACTTGGGCAGGAACTTGACATTTCTTGTACAATGGTGGCACAGGTGGCACTACCCACTCATCATCTTGTTTCGAGTCTGTAGACCTGGAGCATAAAGTGAGCGCTAGCTTATCGCAAGTAATAGAATTCACATTTTTAATAGAAGGTTTTGCAACTGCCAACAATGAGCATTGGAGCTGGCGAAAATCGGAAGTCCACTAGTGGCATTTGAGTCACATGACTTAAAATATAGGAATATCAACTTTCCATGTGATGACATTGCAACACAAGTCCCTTATGCTGAACACCCCAGTTTAACCTACACCTGTGTCTGTACCCAATGCAACTTGCAAGTAACGTCATTGTTCGATATTTTCTGTAAGAACTCTGGGTCCGTGCAATCCCATATCTGGAATGCGGAGGTACATATAGAAGATGGATAGGAGGCATCTGAGTCTCCTGTTCGTGTCGCCTGAGCTACAACAAAATATCAGTCAGTTGAAAGGGAAAAAATGACAAAGATGTCGAATAAACCTACCTATAACTTAACATAATTGCACCTCATCCAATCAACCCCCGGCCCTCCCATGAATCCGCCAACATCTGTTTCAAAGGAGTGTCTCTCCCTGTATCTCTATCTCATGCACCCATAGCGCCTGCATTTTTCACATGGCTGTGCTCAATCAACGACAGGCCCGCACCACACCATTGATCCCCTGGGCAAGACGGGTGAATGGGAGAGGTGCACATAAACATTTGCAGGCGGAGGCGTGGGCAGGTGTGATGGGACACATGGCAGCCATACCAATGGCTGGTGTGAGATCTGAGGCAGAGGTGGTGGATGGCGGCAGATGCTGGGAGTGCAATTGTGGTAGCTGTTAGGAGAAAGCACATGTTACAGTATTTGGGGTCAATAGGTGGCATAATGGGTTGTGGGGAGGAAAAGACATCTCGGAGAGGAGGTATAATGGAGAGTTTACAGAGGTTGGTGGTGGAGTCTGCATGTGAAAGGTTATGTGTAGCCTCAGGTAGGAGCAGGTTGATGGACAAGAGGTAAGCAGGCATATCAATGAGGAAACAACTGAGAGTGGAAAGTAGTGCTGTGCATAGAAGATGAAATATGCATGGATAAAACAAAAGTGCAGGTTGTGCCTGTAATTGTTGACAGGAACTCGAACCGTAATAAATTTAAAGTAAATTGACCAAATTGCTATCGAATTCCATGATTCACCACCTTACTTTTAGAGAATAAACTGAGATGTCAGTAGAGCTGAAGAGCATCAATCGACACTGTCGCAAGTGGTTGTTGTTGAACATTGAACCGTTGAGTTTAAGGCCAGTGGAGTCGTCCGACATCAATGTTGATGTCAGCCTCAGATGAGCATAACCCCAAGGATGTCATGGAGCGAATGTTGCACAATGCATTACGATACGGGGGTTTGGAAAAGCCAAACATCACAGTAGCATATCGTCTGACTCGCTGGAGCACTACAGAGGTATGGCTTGCATTTGGCCAGGTTGGTGGTGTTAGGTCATGACAATGCCTAACTTCTAAGACTCGGACTCATGGGTTCCAGACAGACAAGATATCACCCAGCTGCAGTGCAATACATGTCATCCGATAGAGCAATAGGTAGATGGAATAACTTGTAGAGTAACTAGAGTTCTTCATTAGCAGGGCCATGAGCATACTATAGTGAATTACAATGCTTGGTATAGATGTGCATAGGAGACTGTATGGCCTAGCTATGGGCAATGATGCAATAATTCATTCTATGTAGTGCAGAGCTACCAAATGGGTATTTTACAATTCTTGCTTGTACCTATGAGATAGTGTTGGACATGGTATTCAGCATTGGCATTGGCATTGGCATTGGCATTGGCATAGATGTGTGGTAAGAATCTAATACTGTTGATGAAATAGTCACAGCCATCAGCATCAGCATCAGCAGACATGTCAGCACATTGACATCAACATCAGCAGCAGCAGACAGACACTTTGGGGTGGAAATCTATATATCAAGAGCATCAGCAATGGGCATTAGCAAACCAGATGCACAATGGGTGCAGGCAGTATGAATGAATGAACAAAATCAACAAAACAGCAGTGTTCATCCTAGCTAAAATAACAATGTTGGTACTAGCTAATTGTGAGAACCAGCGGGATCAGCCATGTTGTCATCATGGGACAATGATCTCATTCGAATGTCTGAGAACCTGCGTTCAAATGATTTCAGATTATATTCCATCCTTTCCTTCAAGGTCACATATGTCTTCAATGTGACATCTTGCTGTTCCAGCTTCTCAACCTCAGCCATGTAGAGATAATGACTGGCATCCTTGTATGAGGTGCCAAGGTTGTTTTTCAGGGCTTTCACTTTGGCATGGCAGCTCAACAGCTCCCTGTCTGTCAGTTTCTGCAACAGGATGAACTAACAGTCATACAAATGAGGACAAGGCACTTACTGGATCAGCAGGTAGCATTAGCTGGTTGCGGGCCAATGCATAGTAGTACAGTTTATCAGTCATGTTTCCAGACTGCAAAGTCATCAGTGAGAGGATAGATGAGGCAAACAAGACACGGCATCGGCCAAGAAATGGCATTGGCCAAGACATGGCATCAGCTAAGACACGGCTCTTAAATGTATGATTCACCATCTCTCTATTTTACTTCTATCCTACTTCTATTCCATGTTGTATCACTTGCAGTTACACTCATGGGCACTTAGAGTAGTTTCCACCTTGTGTTTATAACTGTTTGTTTCACAAGTATGTAGTCCAGAGTTTTGCACTCTTCAGTTGCTCACTCTGGACTCACAGCTGTTCAGTCTATCTGAGTCTCCCTTCACAGTTGCTAGGTTAAACTGCACTAAAGGCAACCTCAGACTTTAGCAGGCTATGGGCCCTGTGCCCTAGCGACTTCAAATCAACTCCAATCACTCAATAACCCCCCAGCACCTACAATTTCCATTCTGTGTGTCTTGGTTGTTGGTCAAAAAGCCCTTGTTGGAGTTGTCACACTTTTCCCACCAAATTCGATGTTCCTTGTCACCCACTGGTCGGATTGCTTAGTCCTTTTTCTAGGACACTTGGGGATATACCCCCCACCTCCCATTAACATTGATAGTCAAACGCGCCCACGGTTCCCGCTCAGCGCTTATCATGAATCTGAAACACCAAATGCTCAAACTACACCCTTTGCTCAATCGTCTCGTGCATGCCCAATTCAAACGCTATCATCGAATGGATTCAACAGGCAGATTCGGCACCTTCCCTTCCCTTCCCTTCCCTCAAACGCGCCTATGCTTACCCCAATCGCACCCACGCTCACTTCTCAGCACATCATTCCACAAACATGTCCAACTCATCACCTAATTTCCCAAAGCTCAACAATCACAATTATGCCTCCAGGAAGGATCAGATGGCTCCCTGGGGACATAAACAGGGGTGGTGGAGGATTGTGACTGGTGATATACAGGAGCCTAGCCCTGGGGATGCAGAGGCACATCATTTGTGGTTTCAACTAGTGGATAAGGGGGCTGGGGACATTTATTTGCATATTGAGGATGACCAGAAGCATCACCTGGGTGGGGTTTTTGACAATCCAAAGAAGATGTGGGAGCTGTTGGAGAGAGGGAACCAATCAAAGCCTGGTATGCACTTCAATACCTATGATGACTTATTCTCTGTTAGGAAACAAGAGAGTGAGGGCCTGGAAGGTCTCATAGCTTGCATTTCTGAGAAGGTCCATGCTATCAAGGATCTCCATCCCTCTGGCTTCACCCTCAATGACCTTGACAATGAACTCCACTCCATGGCTCTCATCCATGCCCTTCCCAATGAATATTCCTCATTCGTCTCTTCCCTCATGCTCATCGACAATCTTGATCTCTCTACTATTCATGAAGCGTTCAGGAATGAGCAATTAAACTGTGAACATTGTTCTGGGTTCTCCAGTGACTCCACATCTGGTACTGCTCTAGCCACCTCTTCAGTTATTGGTTTACTCTGCGACTTTTGTGGATTTAAAGGTCATACCCTACCTCAGTGCAGGAAATTCCTTGCTGCAAAGACAGAGGCATGTAAACCCAAGCAGTCTCACATTGCTAACACCTCTACAACCACATCCTCCACATCACCCTCCTCTCCTGAAAGCGCAGCTGTTGCTCCTGCTGCTTTAGTCGCTGAGTTTCCTGGGAATGCAAGTTATCATTCCTCTCAACCCACTCCTACTTCAACCAAAACTTACCTTTGGAATGCAGACACAGGTGCCACATCTCATATGATGCCCCATCACAACTGGCTTCATGATTATACCCCTTTTTGTGTCCCAATTCGTCTTGCAGACAATACTATTGTCTATTCTGAAGGTGTAGGAAGTGTGGTGTTTAAACCGGTTATTGCAGGAAAAGAATTGAGGGCTGTTGAGTTTACTCATGTTTGCATGTCCCCAATCTCCAGAAAAATCTCCTCTCAGTCTTGTATTTACCCCGTCAACGTGGTATTGACATTTATATCTCTGCCAATGAACTTGCAATGATATTCTTACTTGATGGTGAACACCTTTTCATGGCTCCCATTGATGAGAACAATTCCACATTTCTTGCTGGGACTACTGAGGTGTTCACTGAGCATGCTCACTGCTCCATATCCACTCTTCCTGTAGACCGCAATCTCTGGCATCATCATTTTGCTCATCATGGCTATGATGTTGTCAATAAGATTGTGAAGGATGAGCTGGTGACTGGTATGCGTATTAATATGCGTGCCAAACCAGACCCTATATGTGAACCTTGTTTAGCTGGCAAGATGAATGCACATCCATTCTCCACTTCCTCTAGTTGTGCTGCCAATCCCCTTGATCTCATCCACTCCGATTTGCATGGTCCCTTCAAAGCATGTACTCACTCTGGGTATCGTTACTGGATCACTTTCATTGATGACAATACTCGTTTCCGCTCCAAATACTTCCTTCATACCAAAGATCAGGCATTTAATGCATTCAAGTTATTCAACACAAAAGCTGAGAATCACTAGAATCACAAAATCAAGGCTATGATTGATGACAAGGGAGGCGAGTACATGTCTAATGAGTTCCTTGCATTCACAGATCAGTGTGGGATTGAATGTTTGCATACTGTTTGCAATCGACCTCAACAGAATGACGTTGCTGAATGAGTGAACTGCAGTATTGAGGAACATGCTACTGCCATGCTTTATGAAGCTGGTTTACCTCCTTCTTTCTTGGGTGAGGCTGTCGATGCATACATCACAGTCCAGAATAAGTGTCCCACTCATTTCCTCTCAGAGAAAACCCCCTTTGAACTCTGGCATAAGCATAGACCAGATGTCTCAAATCTCCGAGTTTGGGGTTGTGCTGCATATGTTCACATCCAGAAGGGTAAGCATACTGGGATTGGCTCTCACATAGAGAAGTATGTTTTAAATCACTACCCTGAGGGTTACAAAGCCTGGAAATTCTACAATCCTGTGACCAAGCATACTGTGATCTGTGAATGCGCTGAATTTGACAAGCACCATTTTCCTGGTCTCAAACACACTTGGAATGAGCCACCTGTTGATCCCTCTTCCCCTCTCATCATGTCTGAGTCTCTTACACCTTTGATGGTTCCTGATCTTAGTGACATTGATCCTGAACCTGTACAGGCAATTCTTCCTTCTGGTGTAACTGATCTTGATGATGATCCTGTTCCTACTCCTCCTGCTTCTTCTCCTCCTGCTAATACTACCCCTCACACTCTCACTCCTCCTACTCAGACACCTGCTGTATCTCCACCTCAGACCCCAATTTCATCTCCTCCTCCATCACTTCCTCCACTTTTAGAGTGTCGAGCTGCTAATCCATGCAAGAATGCTGGATTGCCACCATGGGCTTGGAATGAGCCCCTTGCTCCAATCCCAGCTCCACAATTCAATCAACCTTCATCTGATGATGAGTCTGGTCCAGTTGTTGGTGATGGTTTGGATTCTAGTATTGATCTTGCATTATCTACTCATTATGCAGACCCACAGTCATTCAAGGAGGCCATGAAGCACTCAGATGCGTGAAAATGGCAGGAGGCAGCAAATGCAGAGATGAACAATCATTTTGAGAATGGGACTTGGGATTATGTGGAGTTACCTCCTGGTGCAAAGGTAGTTGGATGCAAATGGGTTTTTAACATCAAGCATAATGCTGATGGCTCCATTGACCATTACAAAGGTCGGGTTGTGGCTAAGGGTTTCACCCAATGCCCTGGTTTTGAATATGCAGAAGATGCTACATTCTCCCCAGTTTATCGTCCTGCTTCACTTTGGCTAATTCTTGCATTGGCTGCAAGGAAAGACCTCCAACTTTGCTCTCTTGACATCTCCCATGCTTTCTTACTTGGGAAAGAACTTGAGGAAGTCATCTACATGCGCCAACCCAAGGGTTTCCATCAAGGTAACCCAAACACAGTTTGTCTGCTGCATAAACCTCTCTATGGGTTGAAACAGTCTGCTCACAACTGGAATGCTCGCCTCCATGAGGTATTGACAGCTATGGGATTTAAATGCTGTGAAGTGGACCATGCTGTTTATATTTACACATGAGGTGAAGTCAGGGTAATTGTTCCAATCTTTATTGATGACATTACTCTTGCTTGGACTTCTACTTCTGCCATTGACAAAGTAGTTGAAGATCTCAAATCCTATTTCAAACTTCGTGATCTTGGTCCTACTCAATTCCTACTTGGCATCCACATTACTCATGACCTCACAAATCACACCATCTCCCTCTCCCAACATCAGTACATCATTGATGTGCTTGAATGTTTTGGTATGTCAGATTGCAAACCTGCCTTGACTCCCATGGATCCCTCCCTTTCATTGACTTCTGACATGTGCCCCAAAACAGAGGAAGATGTTGCAGAAATGTGCAATGTTCCTTATTTGTTGGGTCTTTGATGTACCTTGCCACCACCACCCATCCAGACATTGCTTATACAGTTGGTGTACTTGGTCATTTCAACCACAACCCTGGTCCTCATCATTGGCTTGCAGTCAAGCATCTACTTCACTATCTATGGACTACAAACTAGTCTATGGACCTGATGAGGATAGTAGTGAGTTATTCACAACTTACACTGATGCTGACCATGGTGGTAACAAGGGTAATGGTTACTCAACTGGTGGTTATTTGACTTGTGTCGGTGGAGGTGCAGTTGACTGGCAGAGTTGGTTACAACCTTTTGTGATGCTTTCCACCACAGAGGCTGAGTTTGTTGCTGTAGTAGAGGCTGGAAAGGAAATCAAGTGGACTCGCAGCATTTTACAGGAATTTGGATATCCTGTTGAACATTTGTCCACTCTCTTCATTGATAACCAGTCTGCTCTCACTGTTTCCAAAAACCCAGAGCACCATGGATGAATGAAGCACCTTGATCTCAAGTACTACTGGCTATGTGATGAAGATGAAGCTGGCACCATTTCCCCTGTCTATATCCCCACCACTGACCAACTTGCTGACATTCTTACCAAGGCACTACCTCATGTAATGGTGGAAAAATTCCGAACTCTTCTTGGTTTAAAGGTGTGATTTCAGCAATTTTGAGAGTTGCTTTATCAAGGGGGGGTGTTAAATGTATGATTCACCATCTGTCTATTTTACTTCTATCCTACTTCTATTCCATGTCCTATCACTTGCAGTTACACTCATGGGCACTTAGAGTAGTTTCCACCTTGTGTTTATCACTGTTTGTTTCACAGTATGTAGACTGCAGAGTCCGGAGTTTTGCACTCTTCAGTTGCTCACTCTGGACTCCAGGTACTGTACTCCTTATTGTCTCATATAATATATAGTTGCTCACTCTGGACTCCAGCTGTTCAGTCTATCTGAGTCTCCCTTCACAGTCGCTAGGTTAAACTGCACCAAAGGCAACCTCAGACTTTAGCAACAGCATCAGCTAAGACACAGCATTGGCTAAGACATGGCATCAGCCCAAGGATGGCATCAGGCCAAGACAGCTTTGCTGGCAGCAATGAGACTGAAAAGAAGGAAATCTTACCCCCCATGTGCCATATGTACATTGAATTCAACCTTCTTGCAATAGGCCTCCATTGCCTGGTGGGTAGCTGGAATCATCAAATGGGGCACTAGATAGTACTGCCCATTGTCACCTTGGATAACGACATATCCATCAGGAATATAAGTGTCAGTTTGCTGATTGCTCATGGTATAGATAACACAGATGATAACAAGTGATACCATTTAATCAGGACATTATTTGTTTGTATATATTGTATATCAATCAACAACACATGATTGTTGATTTTCAGTGTTTCACTCTTTTTCATCTCAACATCGACCCCGCTGCCACAGCCAACTCATCAACCATGAATGTTACACACCAACAAGTGCTTGGCCAGATCAGCGAGATCAAGCAATCCATCTGCAATGGGCTGACCAAAGTATCAAGGCCGTGATGAAGGAAAGAAAATCGGCCCTTGTGAGTGGATTGGCATGCTATCAGATCAATGATGCACTTACCAATTGTAGAAAAAATTATTTGCCTGGCAAAGAGAGGTTCTCACAGAGGATGTGGAGGCCATCTTCCAGGCCGATGCCTTTTTGTGAGGATTTGTGGTAGCATGGTCAAAGTCAGACAGGACAGGGGACCAGAAGTTTATTGAAGGTCAACTGAGGGCAATGAAGACCTTCGATGAGAAAAATGGCATAACAGGTCCTGTGTTCACATCAGCTGGACCAATGGCAGTGGCAATGGCAGTTGGAACAGCAAGGGCAGGTGGAACAGCCATGGCAGTGGGAAAGGGAATGGCAGCAGGAATGGCACTGGCACCAGCACTGCCCAAGAAAGTGGGGACAGCAGTGGCAAAGACAGGGACAGCAGTGGCAGAGAAAGGAAGAGTGGCAGCGGTGAAGGCACGAGGAGCAGCAGTGGCAATGGCAGCAGCAACACCAACACCAACAAGGATAGAAGTGGCACTGGCACCGGCCAAGATGTGGGCCCAACCAGAAGCATCAGGATCCAGACTTCCACCCCAGCCCACTGACCAATGCTGCCAGCAATCACAGTGAGACCCAGGCCATGAGAGGTGCAGAGTAGCAGGGGATTGGAGGAGGATTTTGATGAGATGGAGAGCGATGCCAGTGCCAATCCCAGGATGGAGTGAAAGTGGCACAACACAGCAAGGGCAGCATGAGGAACACCCCAGTGAGGGAGTTTGTGAATGACGCCATGTGCACAATGTGTCAGGCTTAGGTGTGAGTGTTGGGAGCAGGTGAATGGGAAAACAGCCTGCTACTTCTGTGGGAAAGGGAAAATTTGGTGCAATCCAGAGGATGTGGATCAAGTGCTGAGAACCAAGAAAGCAAAAGGATTGGCAAGAAGAAAAGCAAAGAAGGCACAATTTTCCAGTGAAGACAGTGGAGAGGAATCATCTAGGCAGTTCACTGCAAGCCAAAAAGGAAAATCCAAGGGTTAGTTCTTCCATATCATGACACATGGCTGATCCTGAGCCCGAGCTGACTGCCCTCCCTGCCCTGACTCCCTACCCCTCTGCCAGTGACTACACCAGCTTCACTGGATGTCTATACCAACTGGAGGAAGACATGTACAAGCATGCAGGGTGGAATGAAGAGTCATTCATAGAGTCCTGACTGCACATACAAGAACTCTGGGAGATGGTCGACTTGCTTCAAAACAGGTTGAATGACATTGAAGGATACTTTGGGTTGCAGGAGGGTGCACAGCCCATTATGTTGTACAATGGTTACATGTCTGGGCAGGTGGTTTGCCTCGAGAGGACTCCAAGCAGGAGGGCAGAGGCAGATTGGGAAGAAATGACAGATGCCAAGGAAGGCGATGCTGCTCCCATGCCCACTCCTGTTCTTGCTCTCAGTCCCAGTCCTGCTCCTCCTGCTTCTCCTGCCCCTGCCCCTGCTCCTGCTCCCACTCCTGCTCCCACTCCCCCTCCCACTCCTGCTGCTGCCCCAAGTCCTGCTCCCACTCCCATTGCCACTCCTGTTGCCACTGCTGGTGACAAAGATGAACAGATGGCAGAACTGGTTGAGGAGCGGGGCTTTGTTGAGGGTAACAATGAGCCTGAGCATGGTGAGAAAAGACTGGCTGTGCTGGAAGAGGTGGCAGGGGAAGCATCCTTGGCTGGCACCCCCATCCAAATTATTCCAGCCACACCACAGGATTCCCAAGAAATGGTACAGCCCACAACATCAATGGCCCCACCACTCCCTCTCCTCTTTCTCCCAATGTTGCTTGCCGAGCCTGAGCCTGCCGCCCCAGCATCAGCACTTACCCCACCGGCATTGGCAGTCAATGTAATCACCTTACCCCAGCCCTCCCCTCCCCCTGCACAGCTGCATCAATCCCCACATGGGCTGACCCCTGGTCCATCTGGACTACATTCCAGAAGTACCACCCCTCAGCTGAACCCAAGAAAAAGAGCAGGAAAATCTGAGGACAGAGGGGAGATGAAGCAAGGCAGAAAAGAATTGATGTGATTCGGCATGTACATCAAAGTTGGACTATCTTTTTTTTCACATTACATAGTGTTTTATTTGTAAATCTACATGTCAAATGTCACTTTTTTAATTCTCTCTCTCCTCCCAACAGCCTGGGTTGAAATGGCTTCCTGCTGTGCAAGGTCATCGGCTGTCCTTTGGATAGGTCATGCTCATGCAGAGGATGGATTTGCTGCCGATCCTGATGTTTGCTTTGCCGATCATACTTTTGCCATTGCCAATGTTGGTGCCAATCCTAGTGGTGCCATTGCCAATATTGGTGCTGCCATTGCCAATTGTACCTAGGGTGTAACATGGGTCACACTGTGGGTAAGATTTTCCCATACCTGTACCTGTCAAAACCGCACCCATTTGAACACCGCAACCATGGTGCCAGTTTTTTACCATGGTTATTTTGAGAACACCACAGGTCTGATTCACCATGGTAACTACCTGCCATTTTTCAAGTTCTATAGTGTGTAATTGGCAGTTTAAGTATAGAGTAGTACAATACAACTTCTGCCAGTTGGTCCCAGTTTCAGAAGGTAGGCTGTTAGTCAGCGAACTGGGCCATGCAGAAGCTAACTAGCAAGTCTTGCTTCTAGATATTGCTATTGCTGTGGTGAGGATTGTTGGTTTCTTTTTGACAAATTGACAAAAATGAACCAACAGCTGCATGGAGAGCCAATTTTCATACTGCAACCACCAGGGGCATACAAATGTTTTCAAGGGATGTCAGCGCTGCCCAATAATTATCAGTGGTTGGACATCTGTGCTGAGTGTCCAAAATGGCGCCAAATCTCTATTCTAGCTAAAGAAAAAACAGGTAACAGCTGCTTATGCTTACCATTGCACCCATCTACCCTGTTCTGCAAAATCAAGCCCATTTTGGCTTGTGGTGGGCATGTGTGGTTAATGGGCACAGCACAGTCCCTTTTCTTTCAGCCAGAACCAGGTAGGCCCATAGAGATCTGTCCGACCTTCCTTTTCTTGAACTTCTGGCTGAACACATCCCAGTGCTCGCAAATGTAAACTCTCAGTCAGGCGAATATGTACACTTCAAACTAGGGCTCCTCAAAATCCCACCAGCTCCAGCCAAGGCAGATGTAATGGCTTTCCCTTTTACCTGATGCCATGGCTGAATTTGAATTACAGCTTGTATTGAACTATCTGGAGCATCATATGGAAGCAATGGACACTGTGGATGCCACCCTCGATTCCATGCTTCTCACCCATAATCTATGGTAAGGAAGTGAGATAGATGTAAGGGCCTCTTTAGCTGCCAATACATTCTTATGGTATAATAATGGCTCTGGTCTTGGAGTGGTGAGTCATCATTATCTCAGCTTGAGATACTTATTCTGGGCTAATGTTTTTATAGGCCATGCAAAATGTTCCCTTTACAAACCTGATGATCTTGGATGCTTTGTACGAAGTGGCATATAGTGGGCAATTTGAGATTATGTTACATCCATTTGGCCTGTGCGAGCCCTGCCCCCATCTTCCAGTAGCTTTACTCCCAGTGGTTGCAATGAAAGTCAGTATTATTTTAACTTAGGGCCTACGATTACTGATCAACAGTTACTGCAGGTTTTTTGTTGGGCAGTCCACAAATACTCCTATAAATTCCTGGGATTGAATGATTGGGGGATATACCAACTGATTTATGAAACCTTTTCACAGTGCCTTCATCAATTAATGGTGAACTCACCTGGCATATACAACTTGTTAGAACAGCACATTCTTGGCAGTGCTTTGCTACACCGGCATCAACATAGGGGCTGGGTCCAACAATATGTTTTAACTCTTGAGTCCTTTCATTTCAAAGTATTACTTCAGCCTCTTTACTTTTATTATCATCCAATAGTGTTGTACTGCATTCAGTCTGAATCACCATGTTTGACTAGGGATCTGCATGGGTTTAGCAACCTGCGCGGGTTTGTGGGTATGGGTCCTGTGGGTATGGGTATGGGTAAGCAACTTGGTACCCACAACTCATCGCCTACCCACCACTAATGGAGGTCTCACTAGCACTACTAGTAATAAACTATTAAATAATTATTAATGCTACTTAAATTTGGGGATTGCCCAACCAAGAACATTGGAAATGGGGGTTTTAATATCCCCTCCAATGTGCACAGACCATTTTGCCTTGTGTGCACACAAACATGCATCCGCAACATTGTTGATCACTAATCGTTTATATGTTTACACATGTTTGTACACTCACTTGCTTGCACCACAACAACAACAGGGATGGAATGGCAAATGACAAACAGCAAGACCACGATGATGGCCACCACTGCAAGCACTGGCTTGCAGGGTGGGAATGGGTGCCACTTCAAAATGGAGAGATAATGGCAATGCCACCACCAGGCCAAACAGAACGACAAGAAGACTGGAGACAAGGGGGAAACAATGAGGAGGCAAAGCAAATGAAAAAAAAGGGCCCAAGAGATGTCATTGGATGTCTCTTGGGCCATTGATAAGTGTTTTTTTTTACTCTTGTTTCATTATTTTCCTGCTAACAATCTTTTTAGGTACTACTACTACTACAACAACAACAACAGGATAATGATGCCAACCAGCACTGCCACCACTGTTGCGAGCCCCTGCTCACAAGGTGGATCGCAGGTGCTCTATGACAAACCATTAACGACAAGGGATGACAACAACATGGGGAGAGGACTGATGACAAAGCACACCACCTGCCCCCAGCCTCATGAGCAACTACTCATGGGGTGGATTGCAGGTGGACCAACAACAAGGATGACTGAGGGGGATGGGGATGATGCCACCACCACCATGACTGCTGCGAGCCCCTGCTCACAGGGTGGGCAGGAGGGAGGGGACAACAATAAGAGGGAGGGGGACAACAATAAGAGGGAGGGGGACAATGACAAGAGGGAGGGATCATGAAGAGAGAGGGGACCACAATGACAAAGAGAGGGAGAGGGGAACAATGACAAGAGGGGTGATGACAATGAGAGGGGGGACAACAACAAGAGGGGGGACAATGACACCACCACCATGGACACCAACACCAGGCCCAGGAGACACCTGTCTCCTGGGTGTTTTTCTTGCTTTTCTCTGGCCCAGGGGACACACGTCTCCTGGACCAGTTCTTGTTTTCTTTTTTCTTTCATTTCTCTGGGCCCACCCACAATCCACTCCATGCCTATGAGCACCTGCTCGTAGGGTGGTTTGATAATTGTCATTAAGTATATAATTAAATGAATGTATTTTTGTTAGTAGGACCCCTGACAAAACCCATACCCACCACAACCTGTTGTTCATGACCCATGGGTTGTGGGTATGGGTAGATGCGGGTACAGGTATGGGTATGCTCAAAAGTACCTGTGGGTTACCTGTGCCATTGCCTATGTTTGACTATCATGTTTCATTTGATACATGCTCTAACTCATCAGCTCATGGCCATTCTATGTCTCTGAAATTCGATCTGAAACAGCCTCGAGAGCTATGAAAATACTTTGAAGAGCTGGAATTTCTCTTTCCGACTTGTGGTATTACAGATCATGACCTAAAGAAGAAGCACACTTGCAGATACATTGACATTGATTCTTGCAAACTCTGGGAATCACTTCCAGAGTACCAGCCAGGCACCTCATTTAATGCATTTTGCATCGCAGTACACAAGTTCTATCCTGGATCAGAAGATGAATGCAAATACAGCATTTTGGACATGGACACATTCATTCGCAAACAGCTTCACATTGGTATTTTTGACTCGAATGATCTATGAGTTTATTATAGGTCATTCTACAACATTATGAATTTTCTTTGCTCAAAACACAGAATTTCAGAAGCCAAACAAAGTCGAGCTTTTGTTCGAGGGTTTCAAATGGATTTATGGACTCAAATCGCACATCGTCTCGAAGTTAAGTTCCCAGATCATTATCCTGATGACCCATACACTCTGAATAACATCCATGACACTGCAAAATTTGTTTTAGCATCTTCGAACTTGTATTCCATTCCCCAGCCATTGATCTTGACCTCGAATTCATCGCAGTCTAACACATCAATCACCTCCAAAGATATGTCGCACATTGTCAAACATTTTGCATTGAACTTTGCATCGGCTGTTGCAGCTTTGCATCCGACCAGAATAGTGTCTGACATTTCTGTCCTGACATCATTATTCACTGATATAGCACCTTTGACCACATTGAACCAACCATTTGATGGTACACATCACAGCTTGCACATTTCAGACAACATAGAAGCTCATATCGCAGTGCTCAAATGCAAACTAGCTCTGGAAAGAGAGCTTGTCCTTGAACGAGAGATTTTTGCACTTTGAAATTGTCATGTCATGCCTCGCAGTCTTCATCACATAGTTCCAGCTTCATCGCACATGTCCATGCCAGTTTCATTGTCTTTGCCTTCAATAGTTCCAGTCCAGTCCACTCCAATAGTTGCAGTTTCATCAGCTTCAAATTCAATTGACCCCATTCTACCTGTTCCATTAGCATCAACTTCACCATCATCAGTCTCACCAGCTTCAACAGTTTAGACATTGTCCAAAAAACATGAAATATTTGAATTACCATTTTCGACTTTGACTCACCCTCTGACACTGTTTTTGCCTCCGCAATCTAGCTTGATCTCACCTAACCCTAATTGCAGTAAGTCTTGACATCTATTGAACAACCACCATGTTAATATATTCCAAGCAAAATATGAACCCCATACTATGGCAACCTGCTGAGTGACATTTTATTTAACTTCCACCCCAAAAGGCAAATAAGTCTAATATGATGGATAATGAAGAACAACAGGTTGTTCAATCTCTATCTATTGAGAGGGCAAAGCACACAGAGGAATTGGAGAGTGAGCAAGTGAAAAATGAGTGGTTGCAGTACAATGTTGAGATGTTGAGTCAAAAGTTGAGCAAGAAAGGGCCGCAGATCTGGAGGCCCAGCTGGAGGAAGTGAAGAAAACTCTTGGTAAGTACCAGAGGGCAGTCCAAGATATGCGCTCTCACTTGAATGGTATTCATTTTAATTCAGTTCTGCCTCAGTTATCTGATGTATGTGATATGTATTTATATGTGCAACAAGAACAAGACCAACTTCTCAAACATGGTTATACACTACCAGGTGCAGCACCACTCTCATTTGGATGAAGAAGAGTTCTTAACTCTTAATTCTTGTACAGAGGTTGCCATGACTCATTACAATGGTCCTCCTGCATCCTCACCACCATATATCCCACTTTCACCTTGAACACAGTAGTCTATCTATTCATGGAAAAGTACTGGTGAATATAAATGTTATTAATAATATGGTTGACTATAAGTTACTGATAAGATGAAACCTGAGTAACTTAGGGATGCCAAAGTTGGGTTTGGTCCAGTTCTCTGAGGTATTTCTCTGAACCACAAACCTGAACCAGGCAGTAGGGAAGGGGTAGGTAGAACCACGAACCAAAACAGAGAGAACTGGGTTTGGCAGGTTTGATTCTGGTTCAAACCATAGAACCTAGTTAGCAAAAAAAACTCACATATGAATTTGAGCAACAAGAACAGAAGTGGGTGAACAGACAATAAGTTAGATGGGATATGTACAAAGTTCAGGAGTACTATATAACAGTTCCTGTTGATAATACTACTAGATATGGTCAGGCTTCAATGGCAGCAGATGGTAAATGAAATACAGACCAACAGATATGCTTCCTTACCATCCAGACACCACCAGCAAGCCAATCTTGAATCCTTGTATTTGCCATTTTCTGAATTCTTTCTCCTTTCACTCCTTCTTTCCTGCCTTTCCATGTCAAATCCCTCCTGTGCTGTTCCACCTCTCCAAATGTTTACCAGTCATGTGACTCATGTCTTTCTGTTTCTGTCCAGCTCTCCAAATGTTGATCAGTCACATGTCAGTGTCAATTCCTCTCCCACCATCCTAGTCTTACCTCTCCAAACATTCATGGGTCCCATGACACAGGTAGGAATTAATGGTTTATTATGTAATTATGTAGACATGGCAGGCACCATGCTGCTTTTTTCTTTTTCTTTTTCTCTTTCTTTTTCAACATCATGGATACAAATGCACATTGTGAACTGCATTAATGAGAAGGTTTGATGTACAGGTTAGGGAAAAGAACCAACATCATGCATTGGTTCAACTGCCATCATGTGATTTGCCCAGAATGGGAGGAGACTGATTTTTTGGAGTTGGACTTCTTTTTCAGTACAACACACCAGTGTCCCTATCTACTGCTATGCAAGCTACATTGTGCATATTTTCTGCTGTATTATGAGTGATTTCCATGGCAACCATGTTGATAACAGGACTAAAAGAACCAGATCAACACAGTCCTACCAATACAAAGGAGGAACAGCTAGGGAAGAGTTGGGTGGACAAAAAAAAAATAGGCAGTCTGTGGCAGATATTCCTTGCTATTGAAAGCAGTCTCAAGCATCATTACATAGGCCCAAAAAGGCAAGACTTTGCACTCCCCCCCATTTCCTATTGGAGTCCTAGGAGTCCTACTAGTCCAGTCCTAGGAGTCTGATGGGAATCTGATCAGAATGTATCTTGATGACCATGTACTCTTATTTCCAAGAAATTCTTAGTAAATTCTGAGTAAAGTCCTATGCAATTCCAACAAGTAGTCGACACCATTTTGGAAGACTTAACTTGGTGAAAGTGCTTACAAGATAAATGGACAGAGCAGGGATTGAACCCCAGACCTTGGGATATAAGTGACATAACCACCAAACAAGTTGAGCCAAAGGAGCATTAATAAGCATGTGATATAAAGTCCATTTAAAGCACTTAGGATTAGTTCACTTATTTTTAACCTCTCTCATGAGAGCTCAAAAAAAATTTGTTGAGCCCTCATGACTTTGTGAGGGAGTAGATAACTAATATAGATAAAAAACCCCCCATGCAAACATGGGGGGAAGAATTAATTATACTATTTAATTATACTATTTTAAATTCTACAAAAAAAAAACCCACCCCCCATTTTGCAGGGGGGGAGGGGGTGGTGGTGCATCATGTCGGCTGTCTCATAAGCCCTGTCCCATCGTTCCACCCACTGTCCACCCCATGAGCAGTTGCTTGTGAGGCTGGTGGTGGGTGGTGCATCGTATGCTGGTGGCAGTATTTGTCCATTGTCCCCTCCCTCCCTCCCCTTAAACACCCTATGAGCAGATGCTTGTAGGTGTGCATGGGGCAGGTGTCACCATCATTGTTAGGGTGACACCCAATATCTGCTAACTAAGACCATGTGGGTTCTCTCTACAAGAAGAGGGCAGGATCCACATGCATGATGGGGGAACTGATGGTTTTGATGTCAGGAGTTATTAATAGGTGAGTTTGTTGAGATAGGCCATTCACACCACAAGGGTAGGTGGAATACCTAAGAGAACACAACTGGGGCCCCTAGGCATATATTTAGGGTTTATATACTATGTTACATATATTGTACATGGTTGTGTACATATTGATGGATGTGAAATAAAATTCTCATGCCATCAAAGTGTAGCATCATTTGGCATCATTTGGCGTAATGTAGTGTAATTCGACATAATAAAATAAAAATGAAATTTTATTAAGTAATGAGGTGGCTTCCTAACATTACCCCCCTTTTATGTCTTGACTTCCAGGGGAGAAAATATTGTGTCTGTCCCCTCTGTGAAATTTTGGTAAGGCCAGAATCTCATCCCCTCATACACCATTCTTGCAATGTGACATGGAGCATTCAGATTATGTTTAAAGAATTGTGCAATCGCATTACATGCTCACTTACAATTCTCTTTGGGCTCCCACAAATTATGTTCATTGGTATAGCTTTTCCACTTTATTAAGAACTCCAATTTATTCCATCAAAGACATGAGTCTAGAATTTCTTCAACTATGTATTCTGGAGCACCTTCTACTATTATTGGAGGTTGCAGAGTAGTTTGTTGGCCAGGAATAGTGGGTAGGCAGTAAGGGCATAGGCGGGATATGTTAATCTCATGATCAATCTTGAATGATTGGGGTAATTTTAGCACTACTGCATCAGGTGAGATCACTTTAGAGATTGCATATGGGCCAGCTTGTTTCTCCATAAGTTTCCTTGAAGGTCATGGAATATCCAGGTCCTTGGTACTTAGCCACACCAAGTCACCAACTTTGTACTCTGGAGTGCATGCTTGAGTACAATCTGTGTGTCGCATCACGTCATCAACATGCTTTCTTCAATGCTGCCTCTGCTTCCTCTTGTACCTTTTGCATCTTAGATACAAAGTCTTCTACTGACTGTACTTTGACTTCCCTTCTGGGTTCTACTCCCATGTGAGGATGATATCCATAATTTGCAAAAAAGGGTGACATATGAGTAGCCAAATGGAATTTTATTGTGGGACAATTTGGCAATTGCCAGCCATTTGGGCCAGTTGACAAACATACATAGGTACTGCTCCAACTCCTGGTTCATTCTCTCTGTCTGCCCATGTCTGCCCATCAGTCTGCAGGTGATATGCCATAGATAATTTAGTTTGAATTCCCAATATGTTGTTCAGTTCTTGCATGAATGCAGAAGCAAATTGTGGTCCACAATTAGAGATAATGGTATTGGGTAACCCATGTAACTGCCATAACTGATTTAGATAGAGGTGCACCAGGCCCAATGATGAGGTTTCTGTAGTAGTAGGAATAATATGGACCTCCTTTGTGAAGCAGTCAAATGGTCATGAGCTTTAAAGAGAAGATGCCCACATTTTCACTGTTTTCAGTGAAGACATGGATGGGACATATGAAGCCATAGTTCGCATGAACAAAGGACATTGCAGTCTTCAGAGTGGAGTCAGTCCACATGACCAAGTCAGTATCATGAGAAGCCCATGAACTGGAATCAACAAAATAAATGCCAACTGAATGAGGGATGATGGACCTCAGCCAAGAAAGATCAGTGGTAACAGTAGCATTGATGGGAATTCCAGTGTATGAATGTGTCTTGCCACTTGTTTTCTGATAGAGTTCTGATAATGCTGGGCAACCCCAGGGCAGAACATTTAGAAGCCAGTTGAGGTGACCTGCAAGGTGTTGCCATCCATGGAGAGTGGGAGATCAATGATTTTAGCAATGACATCAGTTTATGGATTGAGGGAACAAAGAAATGCTGCCTCAATTGGCATCCACCCAGAAGCCAATGATCTTGAGAAGCTCTCCATGCTCTTGCTTCCTGTTCTCAAAAGGGCATGAAATTCGCTCCCACAGAATGAGCAGTTCCACTTGGCACCATGGATGGAGAGTGCCTCTGTACAAAATGAGGTTGTCCACTAAATCCCAACCAAAGAAGTTATCCATGTAAACATGGAGACCATGAATGTCAAGCTTTCAAACTGCTATTCAGCATAGGAGGCCAGAAGCTGCACACCAAGAATGAGGTGAAGCTCAATTACCAAAAACAAGACACTACACAGCAAAGAGGTGACCATCAATGTTAACTACTTGGCAAGGTTGAAAGGTGGGATGTGCAGGAAGGTTTAGAAAAGCAGAGGTGACATCCGATTTGAAAGCGATGATGCACTTGCCAGGGTTGGCTGCATGAGCACTATGAAGAGTTTGACCAAAAGTGCATATGTCATCATGTTTGATATTGCTGTTTGATATTGCTGTCAGCAAGGGGAATGTTGTCATTGATTCCTGAGCCAGCATGGTCTGTCATGACCTGAGGCTTGCCGTGTTGCCAGATAACAAACATAGGAGAAGCTTTCATGCCAGGAAGGAGATCAGTATCAGGCAAGGATTCAGGCCATCTTCCAGCAGTAATCTATCTATCCCTGAAAATGTGGATTTTCTCAGTGTCTTCTGGGTCCATCGAGTAATTCTTCACAATTTCTTTGACCTCAATCTTCCGTTCCCCATCATCAAAGGGCCAAAAGCCTTTGCAAAGACCTTTCATCACAGGCTGCACAAAAGGCTGGTTTGGATGGTCGGCTTGAGTTTGTCAACATCAAAGGGAGTGTCTACTTTGATTGAATCTCCACTTGAATTAATAGAAACTTGAATGTAGGGATCATCAAGAAGATGCTGAGGGGGTGAAGGAAGAGGGGGAGCAGACTCAGTGCACAATGCAGCAGGGGAAAGTTTACTAGGAAAATTGTCAGACCAAACAAAGTGTCAACAAAATTTAGGAGCATCAAGAACTTTGTTGTTACAATTATGCTTTAGAGAAGGAGAAGAAAATGTGCAAGGACCATGGTCCAAAAAGGCAGCTATGTTCTGTTGTGATAACAAAAGATCTCATTCAGACTCAAGCTTGGAGGGTATCAAAACACACAGACTCAACCACTGTAGACCACACCTCATCTGATTTAACAGCAGTGTTCTCTCTGGAGTGGGGTCAAGTGCTTGAGGTGATGCAGTGCATGTGAAAGGGGGGGATGATGGAGGTCAAGGAGGAGGATGCTGGCCCTGTGGCAGCATCCTGGCAGAGATGAGAAGATGGTGGTGGTAGTGAGATTCCATCCAAGAGAGGTGGGGAAGATGATGAGGCCCCTGCATCATCAAGCTCAGCAATGAGGAGCATGCATGGTGATTTGGCAGGGGATGGTGTTTGTAGGATAAATGAAAGAAATTGTGTTAAATAAGTGGGTACATTCGACATGTGATTGTGACACAAAACAGTCACAGTTCTTCAAATCAGCAAAAATGTTGTGTGACACTTTGTACCCTCTGGGTCAAATAAGACAGGTGTAAACCAGGCCATTGTCCAGAAATTTGCATTGGATATCCTTCCGACAGTGAGGCTTTGCTGGTCAAAACCCTCTGAGCAATGCATGAGTGAGACAAGTAAGACAAGTAAGACAGAGCGTCAAGCTTCAGGTTCAATACTTAAATGGCCATATGTCACATGACATGAGCTCAGAAGTGTGCATGCACACTTTTGCTCAAGGTTACATCATCAAGATTACATCATCAATCGAGACTCTCAATCTGGAAAAAAATAAGAGTTATTTCAGGTCACTGTGGGCTGAATGACTTTTCACCTCCCTATTCTCAAAGAATCTGTGAATGGTACATGTCGACTGTCTACACACATCTATCATCTTCAGCACTTGACCATAGGATCAAGAGTGAGGCATCTATAGCTGCCTGCAGGATATCCTCCAGGGAGTCAGAGGAATGTGCAGCTTGAAAGAGGGCTTTCTGTAAGCCTGGCTTACATACACATTGACACTTATTTGTACACATTTCAAGGACTTGCCATATTAACTACACATCACATCACTTATTCCCATTCTTCCTTTTCTCCCCATATATTCCACTTGTTATATACTTTGATATCATTGTCTACCCTTAATACCATGTCGTTGTCCTGTCATCTGGTGATTTGACATGAGTATTTGTTTGTCCTTTCTCTGCTTAGTGTTCCCCAATTATGGGGTAGGTTTCCACTTTCCACAAGATCTTTTCAGTGTCAGAAAGAATCTTGGGGTGATAAGTGCCCAGGGCTTGCCAAACCTACAAAACAAGTCAACAATGTAACAATTTCATAGAGAGTATAGGGAACTGCACGGGTTTTACCCGTGGGTTTCCCACGCTTTTATTTCCTAATTTATTCAATGAGTTTTGCATGAAAAATCATGAAAAAATGATTTTCTGGAAGCTTGTTGTTGGCTCTTTGTGATCTAACACATAAAACAATATTTGGGTGACATCTGTCATGTGACAAGGTCAAAAATAAATTATTTTGTCCCTTGTATCACAAGCATCCATTGAATAGCTATCAGAAAATCATTTTTTCGTGAGTTTTCATGCAAAACTCAGTGAATAAATTAGGAAATAAAAGCGTGGGAAACCCGCGGGTAAAACCCGTGCAGTTCCCTAAGAGTACTTGCATTAAAAATTGCTTTCTTGCTTATTTTTTGTTCAATCAGAGGCCTCTTTGTCAACAAGCAGAGAGGAGAAATCCCCAGTGCAACACAGAGGGGGATCTCCATCAATGCAGCATGGTTAGTGCCTTTGAAGGCCAGTTTCAGATCTGGGCCAGAGCCATTCACTTGCCTGCAATATTATCATGTAATGAATATTCCAATACATAAATACCCATTAACTCATAGATAAAAGTTGTCCAATATGTCATTTGTAGTGTTAAGATGTCCCTGTGTAAGAAAAGAATGGTCCTTAGCAATTCACTGAAAGTTATCAATATTATCCACGAACAATTAACCACAGGGAAAGATCAAATGCCAATGTGATAAAGTTGTAAGACCTCTGGGCCACATTCTTGGTTGAGGCAAATTTAGAAAGGAGCTGGAAGCCCATTTTCCCCCATCACACCAACATGGCTAGCCAGACCCTGCACTTGGGCTAGATTCTGTGCTGCCTGCTCCAAGAGTTTTGGCCAGTCTGCAAAAACCCCTTTATGATCATATAAAGTGCCCTGTTGGTACTGTCACCCCATAGTGCAGAATTAAAAGTTACCAAGCACATTGGCATAGGCACTTCAGCAGCCCTCTGCTTAGCTGGGGGGATCTCATCAGGAAGGAGGTTGTAAACTGATGCTACAACATCCAACAGTGGGTAGTTGAATAGGGCCCCATAAACAACCACTTTGTGCTTGGAAATAGGCTCTCCAGGGGTAGATGACTTAGCAAGATGCTTAAGGACTTGGTGAGCACATTGAATATCAGACATCGTCTCCAGTTGTTCCCAGCCTGTAGTTGTATCAATAAATATCTGGACTTAGCTGCCTTGGCCTTGACCTCCCCCTCTCTCAGTAGGTAATCCTTCATGCAAACCATGTCACAGACTGGATTGTAGAAAATCAACCTAGAGTATGCAAGAAATATACTCAGTCCTTGTATAAGTGACTTAATACATGAGACTGTACCTAGAGTATGTGAGAAATATACTAAGGTACAGTAAGTATCATTTACTGTGCGGAAAATATAATACGAGATGCTCACCTCAGTCCTTGTATAAGTGACTGAGGTGATCATGTATCTAACTACCCATATATATGTGTGTTCAGTCTAATAAAGAACAAGACGAGAGAAAAGATGCCTTTGATGTGTTTGTGTAAACGCATCAAAGGGAGTGTTAATAATAGTACATGCATCAGAGAAACTGATGTCGGCTGATCACATACCACATTTGTCTTGCACATCAAAGAGATGTGCCAGAAGTAGAACACACATCAAATTGAGCGATCACGGTGTGAATCTCAACATGCCTATCTGTCACCATGGGGCAAAACAATTTTGGGCTTTCAAAATGGCAAATATTCCTCTGGTAATCTGGTTTGGACATGGGCCATATCCATGTTGAGATTCACACCATGATCGCTCAATTTGATGCATGTTCTACTTCTGGCACATCTCTTTGATGTGCAAGACAAACGTGGTATGTGATCAGCCGACATCAGCTTCTCTGATGTGTGTACTATTATTAACACTCCCTTTGATGCATTTACACAAACACATCAAAGGCATCTTTTCTCTTGTCTTGTTCTTTATTAGACTGAACACATATATATATGGGTAGTTAGATACATGATCACCTCAGTCACTTATACAAGGACTGAGGTGAGCATCGCATATTATATTTTCCACACAGTAAATGATACTTACTGTACCTTAGTATATTTCTTGCATACTCTAGGTACAGTCTCATGTATTAAGTCACTTATACAAGGACTGAGTATATTTCTCGCATACTCTAGGTTGATTTTCTACAGGTTATGGGCCACTCCTGTCACTTCTGAATGATGGTAGAAAATCTCCTAGCCACTCGGCGTTATCTCTATGTCATCTCCTTTGATCAGCAATCTGATCACTTTCCCGTTTGGGTTAACAGATCATCCTTTGTGCAATCAGTCCTCTCGATGATTCCCCCCCACCAAATTTTTTATTGGTTTTACCTGCTACAAGCATGCTAGACACTACCCCCCCCTCAGTCACATTGATCAAACTTTCCGTACAATATTCTGGTGAGAAACTCGACAAGCTTAGGTCAAACTACAAAGAATGGTGTGAAGAAATCACTATCGCTCTTTCACTGAATGGTCTCTATGAATATGTCACTGGTGCAATCCCTGCACCTACTCCCTCTGAGCCTCGTGTGCTAATTAACTGGAAGGCCAACTCATGGCTTGCATACACATTCATTGTGTCCAGCATTGCTCCATCTGAACGCCCTTTCATTGACATAGAGAAGCCTACCACTGTGAACTGGGAGACACTTCATAAACGACACCAGAATGAAGGCCCTGTTCGACAGGTTCAGTTACTGCAGCAGGCCCTTACGACACAATGCAGCACTGATACTCCCCTCCCTGAGATGGCCAATAAGACTTGTGCTCTCATTGAGCGTGCATTCGCTATGGGAGATAATAAGCCCGACCTCCTTTGTTGCATAGGTCTTTTAAATTCACTTAGCGACAACTTTCCTCATGCACCCTCAATTATCTCTCATGACATTGCTGCTTCCACAAGGGAATCCCCCTATACTTCAAAAGGTATTCGTCTTTTCCTTGAAAATGAAAAGTCACTTCTTGAGAATGATCACTGTGCAGACAACAAATCCTCTGTAGCTCTCACCGCTCATACCAAATTGACCAGGCTGTCCAATGGTCTAGTCTGTGGGAATCCAAATTGCAAGAAAGTGGGTCATTCAACCAAGTACTGCATTAAAGTGGGGGGAGGAATGGCTGGAAAAATGATTGAGGAGTCCATGGCAGCCTGGAAAGCAGCTCGAGAAAAAGGGAAGAAAGGCAACACTTCGACAAAGCCTTCAAAGGTACCAATTACTGTGAAGGACATTAATGGATGAGCTTTCATGGTTATGGTAGATGCAGACCCCCTGGACCATCAGTCCGGTACTCGCCCCCCATTTGCAGGACTTGCTAGTGACCTCCTCCCCACAGCGTCGATTGATGAGGTAGAATATGAGGGCTGGCTTGTCATTGAGGAGGAGGCAAGTACAACTATTGACTGGAGCCATCACACTTCAACCCCTACGGATGGCACATTTACTGTCAAACCACTTAGTCAGACACAGCGCTCACAACTTTCCCTCTCCCATTTCCCTTTCATTGTTGATACAGGCACCACAGTCCATATTTCACCAGATAAAGCCAACTTCCTTACTCTTTGACAAATACTGCCTCGCCCAGTAAAAGGCATTGGGGGCTCTTCCATCCTTGCTATTGGAATCAGCGACATAAAGTTATGCATCGCCAGGGGCACATCAATATTATTATGTAATGTGCTCTACATCCCAGATGCAGCAGTCTGACTCATCTCTGTCAGTTCACTCACCAATGACTCAAATGCTGTGGCGCACTTCGATAGCTCGTCCTGCTGGGTCACGGATAAATCCACTGGAGCTACCATTGCCCATGGGATTTTACTTGATAACAAGAAACTCTATTCACTCCACCTCTATTCCATCACTGCCAACCATGCTTTGACTATCCACAAGTCCCCTGATCTTGAAACCTGGCACTGTCGACTTGGCCATGCAAATTATCAGTCACTTTGGGATATGGCCAAGAAGGGTATGCTTACAGGTGCACCTACCATCTCTGCCCCTAAGCCGCCCAAATGTGAAGCATGCATTCTTGGCAAACAGACGAGGACACCTGTTCCCAAAAAGCGTGAAGAAGGGGTTGGTCATAAGGTGACACAGAAGTTAGAAAAAGTCTGGGTGGATTTGTTGGGTCCACATGCAGTTACATCTTGTACTGGGAATTCTTATGTTGTGGACATTGTCAATGATTATACATCCTTTCCATGGTCAATACCGCTGTGCAATAAGGACAATTCGTTTCCAGAACTAAAGGCTTGGGAACTAGCTTGCGAAAATGAAACAGGACTTAAAATTGGGACTTATACCACTGACAATGGAGAACTAAAATCTCACAAGATGGAGGCCTGGCTCAAAACAAGAGGAACAGTACAGTGATTTACTGCGCCACATACATCTGCCCATATTGGGCGTGTTGAGCACATGCATCGTACTCTTATGGCTAAAGCACGCACAATGCGAATTTACTCAGGCTTACTGCCTTACCTTCAGGATGAATTCTACCTGACAGCTTCTCATTTACATGCCAAAACCACCACGAGATCACTTCAAGGTCACACTCCCTGGGAACTTTGGCATGGATGAAAGCCTGATTATTCCTACCTGTGAGAAATTGGCTGCCGAGCATTTGTACTCATCCCAAAGAAGGACAATCCAAAAATTTTTGAGCAATCTATTAAGTGCGTGCTTATTGGATATGATATAAATTCTCAATCCTACCGATGCTATGATCTGACTACAAGAAAAGTTCACAGTTCCTACCACATCCGCTTTCTTGAAAGCCACGATGGACATTCCCCCTCCCAAACATTACCGACGAGTGATGTTACTCAGTCACCTACCTCGGGTGGGCCCACCTTTAATGTCTTGCCAATAAACAATGATGATAACAATGAGTCCTTTCGCCCCTTGAATGTCACCGGACCGAATGACCCTATTAGTGAAGATCAAAGCTTACCCACTCAAAATCCCATCCCACGTCGATCATCCTGGGTATCTATTCCCACAGAGTGACATCCGAATGGGGGATTGGCCACTACTAGGACAGCCACAGCCATCCAAGAATCTAGGGAGAGTGCAGCGCAGGTCAGAGAAGCATGCCACAAGCACAGAGCCGCTACTATTGCTGCCTGATCACAAAATCCCGATCATGTTCCTGGTGATCCGACCTTTGATCATGATCATGATGTCATTGATGAGCTAAGTCAATCATTTGACGATTTTCACCTAGGCGATCAGGCACATCAACTCCAGGCACTGATTTCGGAAATGACGGATTTCGATCCGGAGTCACTCCAGTTTGAGGATGAACCCAAGACTTGGGAAGAGGCGAAGAATTGTGGAATTGTGGAGTGATGGCGGTCAGGATACCAAGATGAATTAAAGTCCCTGAAGGATATGGGGGTCTATAAACTCATCCCAAGGGGCAATGTGCCTCAAGGTAAATGGATTTGCAAGGGCCGACCCGTTTTCCATATCAAGCATGACGAAAACGGCCATGCCATGAGATGGAAAGTCCAACTTGTATTTTGGGGCTTCAAGCAAATATATGGTAGGGATTATACTAAAACAACCTCACCCACTGCACACATGGAATCTTGGCGCATCTTGCTCCACATAGCTGCTTCTTTAGGCTGGGATGCCCAACAGATAGACGTCAAAACTGCTTTTCTTTATGGAGTACTCCCTGACAACAAAATCCAATACATGCAGCAGCCTGAAGGGTTTGAAGAACCAGGCCATGAAGACTGGGTATGGCAGCTTCAACGAGGATTGTATGGCATGAAGCAGAGTGGCCGAATATGGAATCAAACTCTCAATGTCCAAATGATTGACTGGGGTTTTACGTGCCTTGCCTGTGAGTCCTGCATTTATTATAGGAAGTCAGACATGGGCATTGTCATTGTGGCAGTACATGTTGATGACTATCTGTCCATCGCTGATACCAAAGATGAGAACAAGCATTTTAAATGCCAAATGCATGAGGTCTGGACAATTTCTGAATTAGGTGCAGCCCGCTTTATTGTTGGCATCGCAATTACCTGGGATCGACATCTGGGCATGGTTGTGCTTTCACAGGCTGCCCTCATCGATAAAATCATCGACCAGTTTGGCCAACGGGATGCTAACCCAGTATCCGCTCCCCTTGAGCCTGGCCTTAAATTATACCGTACAACTTGACAGGATATTTCTGCAGATGACTTATCATATCTTAAATGACTACCCTACCATTCCCTTGTCGGCTGTCTTTTTTACCTAGCAATTTCCACGCGCCCTGATATTTCATATGCCATACAACAATTGTCCCAATATCTTGACTGTTACTCCTTTGAACACTGGAGTGTGGCAACAAGGTTAGTTCAATATTTAAAGGGAACTCAAGACCTCAAACTATACCTGGGTGGGGATAGCCCTATTTCCCTCCACGCGTTTAGCGACTCTGATTGGGCTAATTGTCTTGACAACTGTCGAAGCATTGGGGGATATCTCTGCACACTTGGCTCTGGTGCCCTATCTTGGACTGCTAAGAAGCAGAAGGTTGTGGCAATATCCTCTTGTGAAGCTGAGTATGTTGCTGCATTTGAAACTGTGAAGGAGTGCGTCTGGATACACACATTGCTCAACACCATAGGCTATTCACAATCCTCCCCAACAATTATTCTCTGTGATAATATGGCTACCAAGGCTCTATCTGAAGACCCTTTGCTCCACTTGAGGGTTAAACATGTAGACATCAAATATCATTTCCTTCGTGAACACATCCAATCAGGCACCTTACAACTTGCATACATCAATACCAAAGACAATGTTGCGGACTTATTTACCAAGGCATTGGACATGAAGCAATTCATACATTTACACTCGCTCTTAGGCTTACACTGATGTGATTCCATGCAAGGAGGAGTGATCCCGGTGAGGAGGAGTGTTGAGATTCACACTGTGATCACTCAATTTGATGCATGTTCTACTTCTGGCACATCTCTTTGATGCACAAGACAAACACGGTATGTGATCAGCCGACATCAGCTTCTCTGATGCGTGTACTATTATTAACACTCCCTTTGATGCGTTTACACAAACACATCAAAGGCATCTTTTCTCTTGTCTTGTTCTTTATTAGACTGAACACATATATATATGGGTAGTTAGATACATGATCACCTCAGTCACTTATTCAAGGACTGAGGTGAGCATCACATATTATATTTTCCACACAGTAAATGATACTTACTGTACCTTAGTATATTTCTCACATACTCTAGGTTGATTTTCTACAAGGCAATGACATAAGCCCTGACTTCAAACCCAGGGGCAAAATTGCAAATGAACAATGGCTGCAAATCATCAAGCCATTGCCAATTCACACCTTTTCCTCCACATGCCATGACACACAAAGTCTCATCACTCATATGGTCATTCCCATCCAGGCTGTTCATGATGGCAAAACATGGCAAGACTGATAAAGGCTTCTCCAGACTTGTAGGCACAATGGCTGACAAACTGAGGTTCCTTGTGGTTTGACATGTAACAGCAATCCCTTGGCAGTGGTAGTAACCAGAGCTCCTTCTAGATGTGACCAAGAGGCAATCATATCAGAATTCAATTTATAATGTAACATGTTCACTTTTTGTACAGATATGGTCTCGTTGCAAACAATGAGATGGCTGAAAAGAGGCCCTGTGAACAGGACAGCTTTTGGCCAAAATGCAATGAATGGCTAAGTTGGAAAGCAAAGGAGGACATCCAAAATTGCCCATGTGAGCATTTGCTGGAATGTCCATGTCATAATGGGGTATGGGATAAAGGAGAGTGGTTACATTTGGGGAGGTCCAAATACCAAATGTATTGTCATAATATACTTCAGTATCAATGACACCTGGCAAAGAAGCACAGTGGATGATAGACATGGTGTTGACTGAGAAAATATTGTGCAGTTTAGTGAGGAGCACAGCATATATCCCAGAAAATGATATTTACTAATCAAGCCAACTTTAAAGAGTTGTCCAATGCAAAATCAGGATTAATCAAGGTGATAGCTTCATTGGCAGCCTTGCAAAGCTATTGTCAGTAGTTTTCCTATAAAAGTAAAAGCAAAAGCAAAAGCAAAAGCAAAAGCAAAAGCAAAAGCAAAAGCAAAAACAAAAACAAAAACAAAAACAAAAAAAAGTGTTAAAAGAAAAAGTTTATAACAGTCCTGACTAGACTGCCTATACATTGTGAGCCAGAAGAAGCTCTGAAGCTCTGCAATATAGATCAAGATGTCGAGGTGTGTGTGTGGGGAGTATAAGGTAAATAAATAAGTGGATAGATAGATACCCCATTGTTTCATTTGGCTAGTACAAAACCAGATGATGGTGGTAAATGACTCTGCAGAAAGACCCTTCCTCCCCTCTTAATATCCAGTGGATGACTTGCCAGGATTCAAGAAGCTAACTCCTATGAATCCTGTTGGCTGGCCTGTTGAACAAAAGATTGGAGATGGAAGTGATGGACTAAGGAGAAGTCAGAACACGAAAAGAAACATGCATAGCTACACTTACTGGTGGTGGATGGCAGCCCGTTGGATTGAGAATCGAGAATCAATGGAAAGAGTTTATATAGAAAGTCATCCCACAAAATGACGTCGTCATGGAAGTGTGCTGTCACCAGTTCACCTGTCACATTTCGACAGCTGGCACTTCTTATTTTTATTAACTAACTAATTGTATTACTTTATATCTTAGGATCTAAACACAGTGCCGGTACAAAACAACACATGACCCAACCATGAGTCCTAGGGAACAGCACAGGTAGGGGTATACGTGGGTACAGGTACGGATTGTTTATATGTTTGTGCATGTTTGTATGGTCGAGTCAGACACAAAACACACTGTTGTTTGGGCCCTAGGTAAGTTGTGCTTCTTTATTTCTTTGTTTTCATTAACTCATTGACTCCTTTTGTTGTTTTATAGGTATATAACCTACTAATAACAAGCCAAATAATGCTGCTGTTGATGTGGACAATACGGCGGTGGCTACTTACAGGACCACGGAAGAACGACGGGGAGAATGACGGGGAGCGATGGGAGCGATGGGGAGACCACGACAAGGAATACCAAATGAAAAAAGGCCCAAGAGACATCAGTGTCTCTTGGGCCACTGGTAAGTTTTTCCTTTTCTCGTTTCATTTTCATTTTACTGACAAAGATTTTAGTTACTAACCAGAACTAACTAGAACTAACAACATCCCGTACCCAAGCCCTGTATGCCATGCTGTGCCAATGCTGCAAGCAGGGTGTGTACGACCACTCAAACAAGCAGACAGCAGGGGAATGAGCTGGCGACAACCAATGCTGAATGACAACGGCAATGGTGGGGAACAACGGGGAGACCACGACAAAGAAAACCAAATGAAAAAAGGCCCAAGAGATGCTGATGTCTCTTGGGCCACAGGTAAGTGTAAGTGTTTCCTTTTCTCATTTCATATTCATATTCATTTTACTGATAAAGCTTTTTAGGTACTAACTAGAACTAATGACAGAACCCACCCCAAGACACCTCGTACCCAAGCCCTGTACCCCATGCCACACCACTGCTGCGAGCTCCTGCGAGCAGGGTGTGTACGACCACACAAATGAGCAGACAATGGGTGAATGAGCCGACGACGATGGCAATGGTGGGGTACGCTGATGCCAGAAAACAATGCAGATGGGCCCCATTGATGATCACCGTCGTTTGGTATGTTTTTTTCCTTGTTTCTTGCTTTTTCTTTTTGCTAATAAACTATAATTCAGGTTATAAATATTTTGCAATGACAGATAACAACCAAGAACGAGGAGCAGGGGAGAGGGATATTACTAGATCAAATATACAAAAGGCCAGCTAGCAGAAAGTTGCAACAGACCCTTCAACCCCTCTGATGGGTTAACTGAAGAATTAAAACTACGAGATAACACACAGCTGGTGCAAGCATTCCAGATCGCCCTTCGCAAACTATGGACAAGGCGGTCGATCACTTGTTGGGTTCTTGGTACCTGAAGCAAGCAGCTAATGGAGATCCTGAGGATGGGAGCAGTGGTTTACACAAAAGGAGCAGAGGTAGTACTAATTAGTAATGCATCTAGTTCTGGCATGTAGTTGTAGCATGATAGATAGCATTCAAACATATTACATGGTGGCCTCAAGCATATTCCGAGTGAATACAAAACTGCTGCATCACAATTCGAGAGTCCAGTCATGCCTCTACTACGTAGGTGGGAAGTCTCTTTGCTTAATCCTCATCATTGCTTGACTCCTCCTCTTCCTCACATAGGGCCTCCCTTTCAACATCCTCCGCAGTATGTAATGTCAGACACACTACTTTCTGTGGTGTAAAATATATCCTCGGTCCACCTTGTTTAGGAGGTATGCTTTTCCATTCCTCACTCTTGGAGTAATTCCATAAATGATTGTTAGAAGCTGCCAGCACCCACATTAGTGTGTTGTAGTGTTGGAACATTGCTGCGCGCACCTCCCCTGCATCTTCGTCACTGAGTTGCAGCAACATTTTCTTCCATTCTCTGTAGTAAGCTGTTATGTGGTAGTGCTGTGCACTGGACAGAGTTGTGTGGCCCTTTGCAGGGAAGAGATAGCAGAAAGGTTTCTGCCACTCATTGATGGTGGCCTGCCACCACTGGACTGCGGTAAATAACCATCCTAAATGCGTGGTAATGATGTCATTGAGTGTAATGCATTCCTGTGCACTAGGCTTGAGCGGGCAATAACTTCCCATGCTGACATCCTTGGGATTGACTATTTTCTGGATTATGTTGCAGGCATATTGTGAAAACAGGCGATCCAAGGCCACACCCAAAGGCTCCACAGGCTGGACATATACAGGTAATGCAGTATCTTCCAGGTCAGGACCGAAGTCTGGGGTTTTGAATTGAATGTAATGGTATTGAGATGAGGGAAAGTAGCAGCAGCATCAGGGTCATCCTCTACATCCTCCCTATTTTGCTCTCTTGTCAAAGCTTTTTTCTCGGGATGTTGTGACTTGGGAATGGAGTCCCTAGTTCAAAGCCAGATGGGTTCAGCTTGTGTTGCACCTCCTCTAGTGGCTTCTCAAAAGTTTTCTTGAACACATGACTGGGTAGTTGGTAATTAATCTCAAGAAACCTGACTGTGCTGGCTTCTGGGGGAATAGTGATGTGATGGAGGATTATAAGCCCTGCAGGAGTAATAGGAACACCCAAATCTTCATCATCGGAGTTGAAGAAGGATGTAGGTATTCCACGTGCTTCATCATCACTGCACTCAAAGGGAAGCACACACTTGATAAGAGACTTCCCAGTACTGTCATTGAGAGGGTGACTATGCAGACCATTTATGAGCCAAACTAAACCAGCATGAGTTAGAAGAGTTACATAGAAAGCTCTTTGTGGTCCAGACATTTCATTCATGGTGCAGAGTAGACTGCTACAACCATGAAGTTGGGCCACGTGAAAGTTCCTGGGAAGATATTAACTGAAGGAAATCAGTGGAGAAAATTTGTGCCCACCACCACACTGCGCATTTAATGGTGACCAAGCTCTGGTGCAAGATGGGAGGTCTTTACACTCCCCCACCTTTCCTAGTGGACTCCAACTGGAGTCCGACTGGAGTCCACTGGGACTGGTCACCAGCCAACTGCCTGCAAAGTTGCCAATCCAGTCCCAGTCCAGTCGGATTCTGCTGAAAAAGTGTGTAAGAAAAGGAATTGAACCCAGATCCCCATAGGTTGCTTATGTAATCAATCATGATGCACAATATAACCGTTACACCACAGTACATTGTGTAAGGCATCATCTACTTGCATTAGGTACCATGGTGCAGCTGTGTATGACAAAGCATATTGCCGCATCATCAAATGTGCCAGCTCATCACTCACCAGCACCACCGTCGACACCGCCTCCTCCCTCCTCTCTCTACCACCACCACCACTGCATGGACACCCACTGCCACCACTCCCACGCCCAATCTGCCATCACCACCACCTGCAAACGAGCCGAATGGATGGAATGCGGGCCCAAACAATGCAGATCACGTTGTTTGGGCCCTAGGTAATTTTTTTTCATTTGCTTTTTGTTTTTATAAACTAACTAACCATTTTCTTTAGTTTTCTAGGTTATAAACTACTGGTAATGACGCCACCACCTGCAAACAAGCTGAATGGATGGGCCCTAGGTAAATTTTTTTTCGTTTGCTTTTTTTTTAAAACTACTGGTAATGATGCCACCACCCACAAACGAGCCGAATGGATGGAACACGGGCCCAAACGACACAGATCGCATCGTTTGGGCCCTAGGTAAGTTTTTTTTTGTTTGCTTTTTGTTTTTATAAACTAACTAACTCATTTCTTTTGTTTTGTAGGTTCTACTCTACTGATAATGACTAATGGCCGGACACGAGACAACCCCACACACCCACCCCACGCCTGCGAGCCCCTGCTCGTAGGGTGTCACCAGGACCCCCAGAATGCGAAGCAATGGGGCAAATGACACACCACCCACCTCCAGCCCCTTGAGCAACTGCTCGGGGGGTGGATCATGGGTGGAATGGAGGTGACGATGGCGAACGACGACGACAGGGCAACGCTGACGCCAACATGGAATGATGGGGATCAACCCAGACCCAACGACACCCATGCCAGCCCCCTCCTCCCCATCCAAACGGGATGTGAGGGTGTCGATAAAGGGTAGGAGATGGCAGAGGGGTAACGGGAGACCTGTGGAGCAGGATACCCACCTGGTAAGCACCCACCTACCCCCTCCCTCACATGCCACATCACTGACCCCTCCCCCCAACCCCTCCAAACTAGGAGACCCACAAAACTGACAACACACCCACCCCACGCCGACGAGCACCTGCTCGTCAGGTGGATGGCGGGTAGACCAGGGCTATGACAACCATGGCACCCATCCCCATGCCTATGAGCCTTTGCTCATAGGGTGGATGATGGGTGCGGCTTGCTACAGCAACAGATGCGTGCGAGGAGGGGTGGGCGATGACACCCACCCCAGACCACATCCCCCAACCCCCCCTCCCCTGCATTTTGCATGGGGAGGGGTCTTTATTATTTTTAATTGATCTCTGCCCCCCCCCTTGCACCGAATGCGAGGGGTATATATATTGTATACTTATGAATCCCCCCCTCACGCTGAACGCGAGGGTTTTAGTTTTTTATGTACATAGTAGTAATCCCCCCCCTCTCGCATCTTGCAAGAGGGGTTTTTTTGGTTTATTATTATATTATACCCACTCCCTCGTGTCCTACACGAGGGATGTGGTTAATTAAAATTTTTTGATCTTAATTGTTTGAAAAATGCCTCCTTGAAGAAAATGAAAAGTTGAGTCATAAATAAACTTATATTGATCCCCAATAAATCTCCTGTGGCTCAAGTGGTTGAGCACACTTGTTTGGTTTGTCATGTGATTCCTTATGGTGAGGTCTTGAGTTCAATTCCTGCAGTACACAAATTTATTTTGTGGGTACTTTATGAAATTCACCAAGTCCGAAGTCCTTTGAGCTCATATCTAATTGACTTATCATTTGGTTGCACTCAGACTCCAGTTGGCCTCCAGTTGGACTTCCATGGGGGATTGAACTCTACATGACTTAGTGTAGTTCAATTGGACTCCACTTGGACTCCACTCAGACTCCAGTGGACTCTGGTCAGTCCAGTCGGAGTCCACTAGGACAGGTGGGGGACTGTAAAGTACTGCAAGACGGAATTGTCAAATCTTCTCAGAACATGGTTTGCCCATTTCAGTTCCACTTGCACCTCAATCCTTGCTGCAATGTTGAACTTGTCCTGGGCAGATCTATAAGCTTTTGCCAAATTCTCACAAAATGTAGGCGGAGTGCTGGACATTGCCATCGATGTCGTGATAAGTGTCCCAGTTCTGGATGATAAGGTTTTGTCCATGGTATACGCTTGTAGGTATGTGATTTGATAAGGGCCACCTTGGCTCTTGGTTGGACTGCTCTGAAATCCCACCAAAGCCATTAGATGTGACGATAAATCTACTCGGTGCTTGGAGCTGCTGGTAAATATTTCTGCCTCTTCCAGTGGGATACCAAGTGCTTCAGCAGCAATATGATGATGAGCATCAGAACGCCATAGAAGTGCACATCCTTGGTCCACAAACTCGAGAGCTATATCGATGTACCAATGACCTTGTGAAGTGTTGATATCTTCCAGGAAGCACTGGAGAGCTGACTCTGCCTCTTGACTGTCATGACATGTTGCATTTTTGACACCCCGGATCTGTGTCCCAAAAATAATATTTTTGCCCCAGGGCATGTCCTGCGAGAGGTGAGAGCACAGTTCCATTGAGAAATGCTCTAGGAGGTAATCAGGAAGAGGTTTGGAGGATTGGGAGAACCCATGCTTGTGTTTTTGAGCACGAAACGATTCAGAAAGGAAATCTGCTGGCCAGTCATGAATGCATGAATAGACGCCGGTGCAACAGCTTCAATAGCTGGGGAGACACCCTTATCATAGAGGTCTTTGAGTTCAACTTTGTCCTGCATCAAAGAACCACCCCTATGTGCGGGATCCTGATCAAGGAACCCTGGAAAAAATAGTCTGATGAGGTGGTGTTGGCCAAATCAAGCCAGTAGGCAGTTGGGAACTCGGGCCAGATCCATTTGTATGATCTAGCAAACAAAGGAGGTGGTCATGTAAGAACAGATGAAGTGCCAATGCATTCGGATTGGCGTACACAGTCAAGAGAGAGATAAGAGTAAGAGGTGGAGGAGTGAGATATTTAGCACAGAACACATGGGTGTCAATAGACTGATCTTACTTACAGTGTTGTTGACATTAAATGGAATTTTCATGCCTAAGCTCATCATAAGTGAGTCGTATGATGCAGGCACAGGGTGGATAAAGAGATCTGTTTGAACAGGGATCTCATCTGAGAAACCTGAAAGCGAATTGATGTCACGATGTGATCCGGGACAGTGAGAGCTCTCTGACATAGCGTGAACCAGAGTTTCAAGACGTGCATGGTGGTTGGCAGGCTTGTTATAACCCATCACTATGAAACGGGCTGCTTCCAGCATTGGATTCGGTGCACCTTCCAAACTCAGAAGGCAATGATACTCTTTTACAAAGGAAGACATGTTGTAGTCCTTCCACTGATTGGATTGCAGAGCTTCCATTGGGAGATTCGACAAGTTAGAATAAGTTGGAAAGCCTGTGATTCAATTGCTACTTTGTATTGTGTAAACGGTTTCACACCTCATCACTGGACTTAAAAAATTTTACGTCCAGATGAAACACATTAGAAGCACTAGCCTGAACAAGAGGTGACAGAGATCATGGAATAATGGACATTGGATCTAGGATCCAACCAGGGTCCACGGAATGTTCCACTAGGTGGGCTGCACCACCTCCTGGCATATCCTTGGCGCATCCTCCTCCTTCTCAGAGTCAAGGTCAATCCGATTATCTTATGTTTTGTACTCTGGGCTGAACTGTTTGAAGGCTATACTGTCCCACAAAGTCCTCAGGATTCAGCACTTTGCCCCAAGCGCAAACAAGTCAAGATGGCTGTGTGTATAAGTTTGTTGTTATTATCATTTTCTCTTATGTATTTCCCAGTGTCCAAATTAGGGTTGTTCACAGTAGCCATTTTTGGGCCATTTCCAGCTCATTTTCAGCTTCATTTTTTGATCATTTTTGGTTGTTTGGCAGAAGAATGATCAAAATGGACTGAAAAATGAAGTCAAAAATGATGTGAAAAATGGCTACTGTGAATGCTCTGAAATGCAAAGATCCTGAAAATGAAGCAAAAATGCATTTTACCTACCTCCGGCAATGCTTGGCACATTCAAGCTCCCCTCAAAGGACTTCATGAAATTATTATTGTAAGTTCATAGGTGGTACTACCTCACTGTTAGCATATTTTTGAGCATTTCACAATTGAGGAATGGGGTTTACAAATATATATATCATACTACTTACAAAAATTACTATGAAAGAAAAATTACTAGGCATGGAAAGCAGGTGCCCTCCCTCCCATCATTGGGACACCTCCTTGTTCTCCCTCCCTGTTGCACCTAATCCCCTCCTCCTTATCCCTATCAATGCCCTCATGCAACATGCACAAGGGGTTTGGCTGCTGCCTGTCATCGCACTGTCTTGCCATCATCCATCTCCATTCTCAGATGTCGTTGTTCCCACCAACACCCACAATCCATCCTACAAGCAGTGGCTCATAGGCATGGGACTGCTGGGTGCTAGATGTCATTGTGGAGGTGGTGACAGCACCATTAGCACCCAATCCACACTGTGAACAAGGGCTCGCAGTGGTGGGTGTGAGGTGCTGGTGCCATCTCATCCTCATGGTATCCTTGTGCCTGGTAGCCACACTGAACCAATGATCTTGTGTTGTTGTTCCACCTGCAATCCACCCCATGAGCAGTTGCTCATGAGGCTGGGACAGGTGGTGTGGCCATGGGGTCGTTGTCAGCTGGTAGTGCCTGCGATTCAGCATATGAGCATGCTGGGAGTGGGTGCTGGGCTGATGTTTCGCATTGGGGGTGGGCGCCATGTGTCAGTGATGTGGCACCAAGAGGGGAGCTTGTTGGTGCTTACCTGACAGGTGTCCCTCTCCATGAGTCTCCTGCTTTCCATCCCTGATCTCCTAAGCCTAACCGAGACCTCTCACATCCTGTTTGCATGGGGGAGGTAGTGAGGGTGGCTGTGGGTGTGGGCATGGGCATGGGTCGTGTCTCATCAATGCCCATCATTACTGGTAGTATAGATCCTAAGAATAGAAGATTATAGTTAGTTTTAGCTAATAAAAAGAAGTGAACAAAAAAAACATACACTTTAGCCCAAACAATGGGTTGCCATTGTTTGAGCTCATGCTGTGTCCGAAATAGGTCATTTGCAGCCACTCGTGGCTCTTGCAGGTGTGGGAGTGGGTGTGGGAGTAGTAATGGCAGGTGGTGACGGAGTTGTGGTGGTGGTAGAGGCGTGAGGGAGAGGGTGTCATCATCAATGGTGGTGGTTACTGCAAAGGATTAGGTGTCAGAGTGGAGTTTGAAAGAACGAGAAAAATGGAAAGTGAAAATGAGAGCAAAAATGATCATTTTTGCAGAAGCATTGGTATGGCTCCATTTTAGAAAAATGATCATTTTTGACTCATTCTTGATGTCATTTTCAACTTCATTTTTGAAAAATGAGATTAAAAATGAAATCAAAAATGAGCTGAAAATGACCCGAAAATGGCTACTGTGAACAATGCTATTGTGCTGTTGCATGCAAACACTGTGATGAACACCGCCCCTGTGAGCAATGCCTCAAATGTGGCATTGCCGAATATTGTGTTGATGGGCAGTGAAAGGAAAGGAAAAGGGGTATTAAACATGGTCCATATAAGCATAAAAACAAAAATGGTACTAAGTCTACATTTGCTGGTAAGATGATCTGTGCATGTGACCACTATAATTAACATGTTCTACAGAAACCCCTACTGAAGGAGGATGGGCTACTACTTCTCTTCCTTCTGCTCAAAACCCATCAGCTCTGGCCATTATGTCACAACCAGTTCCTTGTTCCCCTCCCAATTCTGGAGAAGGCTTCTATCCCTACTTTTATCTGCATCCTGGAGGCTTCATTTGTCATCCTCATGAGGGTCAAACTGATCAAGAGGGATCCCCACCTCACAACAATGGACAACCACCTATCATGCCATACTACATTCATTGTGGCTATGCTGTGTTTCCCCCTCCCTACCCTCTCTATCCACCTCAAGGTCCTCCTATGTCTCAATTGCAATCCCAGCCAGCTCAAACTTTTGATTCTACAGATGCAGCCAAGAAGGCCATAACTACTGTGAATGGTGGCGAGGTGAATGGTGCTTCTGGCCCCATTGAGGCTGCCAAGAGACCTCACACTTCCAGGAGTGGTGAGCCCAAAGCTAAGAAGGCAAAAACTGTCAATCCTTGGGATGTTAATGGCACAAAAGGCGATCAAGGGATCACTGGGAATGAAGGAATGAACCCTATATAGATCAACCCATGTCTTCTTGCTTTTATGAGCATACCATTGCCTTGGGACTCTGATCCTCATATTGATTAATAGAGCATCATTGGACATGTCTCTACGCATGTCATCTTGCCCACAATATTGACAACATCATCGCCATCTTGACTCTTATGTAAATTCTGTAACATTTGCATGATTGTTTCAGGGTCTGCTGGCTTTTCGACCTTTGTGTTTTGTATCTTTTTGACCTCCATGCACCTCCGTACATCGCTTCATCATTGATCACATGGCTTGTGCAACATAACAGTTTGTCGTGGCAGCTCTGCTGCTCATCCCACTTCCACATTCTCAGTCTCATTGTTAGCATACAAAATTTGCAACAAAGTCAGACATAATGCATGACCATCAGTTTTTTTTGCAAAAGACAAGTCAGTCATGCCCTGTGTGAGGCAGCACAATGGCACCACATGCCTCCAAATTGATCTGTTAAAACTTGAGTCCTGTCTTTCTAGTTTTTGTCACTTGTTTGATCCTCTTCTCAGAAGGTACACAGTTGCCAAAGGCTAATGCATGACAGGGGTTGCCCTTATATGTAAAATCTCATACTTACCCTTACCCCTGGACACCCTACCCTTTGGGGTAAGGGTATGCATATAAGGGCTGCCAAGGGTATGGGGGGGGGGTTGTCAAGGGTACAAGGTGTCTGCACAAATCAACATATTTAGGGCAAGATTTATATAAGAGGTAGTGCTTAAAGGTGTGGTCATAAGGACCAGAAAAAACCAGTGACCAGACCAGACCAGGACCAGAAAAGACCAGACTGATGGTCCAGTTTTTTCGGATTTTGAATGAGAAAACCACACAAAACTAGTTATGACCAGTCATAACTAATGGAGCACAGTGTTAGGGTGACACCACTATCTGCTAGCTAAGACCGTGTGGGTTCTCTCTACAAGAAGGGGGCGGGATCTGTGCTCATGATGGGGGAATTGATGGTTTTGATGCGAGGGGTTATTAATAGATGAGTTCGTTGAGATAGGCTTTTCACACTGAATACGTAGGTGGAATACCTAAGAGAACACAACTGGGTCCCCTAGGTGTATATTTAGGGTTTATATACTATGTTACATATATTGTACATTGTTGTTACCGATGCGTGCATACATGCGCATACATTTTGATGTGTGCAAAATAAAATTCTCACGCTCACAAAGTGTAGCGTAATTTGACATAATAAATAAAATGAAATTTTATTAGGTAACAGGGTGGTTTCCTAACATTACCCCCCTTTTGTGCCTTGACTTCCAGGTGAGAAAACATTATGTTTGTCCCCTCTGTGAAATTTTGGTAAGGCCGGAATTTCATCCCCTCATACACCATTCTCGCAATGCAATGCGGAGCATTCGGATTATGCTTAAAGAATTGAGCAATGGCATTACGTGCTCGCTTACAATTCTCTTTGGGCTCCCATGAATTATTCTCATCGGTATAGTTTTTCCACTTTATTAGGAACTCCAATTTGTTCCGTCGAAGACGTGAGTCTAGAATTTCTTCAACTACATATTCTGGAGCACCTTCTACTATTATCGGAGGTTGCGGAGTAGTTTGTTGGCCAGGAATAGTGGGCGGGCGGTAAGGGTGTAGGCAAGATACATTAATCTCGGGATCAATCTTGAATGATCAGGGTAATTTTAGCACTACTGCATTAGGTGAGATCACTTTAGAGATCGCATATGGGCCAACTTGTTTTTCCATAAGTTTCCTTGAAGGTTGTGGAATATTCAGGTCCTTGGTGCTTAGCCACACCAAGTCACCAACTTTGTACTCTGGAGTGCATGCTCGAGTAGGATCCGCGTGTCGCATCATATCATCATGTGCTTTCTTCAATGCCGCCTCCACTTCCTCTTGTACCTTTTGCATCTTAGATACAAAGTCTTCTACTGACTGTACTTTGACTTCCCTTCTGTGTTCTACTCCCATGCAAGGATGATATCCATAATTTGCAAAAAAGGGTGACATACGAGTAGCTGAATGGAATTTGTTATTGTGGGAAAACTCAGCAATTGCCAGCCATTCGGGCCAGTTGGTTTGTCAGTAGTTGACAAACATACATAGGTACTGCTCCAACTCCTGATTCATTCTCTCTGTCTGCCCATCAGTCTGTGGGTGATATGCCGTAGATAATTTGGTTTGAATTCCCAATATGTTGTTCAGTTCTCGCATAAACGCAGAAGCAAATTGTGGTCCGCGATCAGAGATAACGGTATCGGGTAACCCATGTAACTGCCATACCTGATTTAGAGAGGTGCGCCAAGCCCAATGATGAGGTTTCTGTAGTAGTAGGAATAATATGGACCTCCTTTGTAAAGTGGTCGCATACTATGAATATTGCATCGTACCCTTGAGCCTCGGGTAATCCGGTAATAAAATCCACAGATATATCTCGCCACGGCGCTTTAGGTATAGGGTTCGGCATCAATTTTCCTGCAGGTGTTTCTAGAAATTTCTTCCCCCTCATGCACATATCACATCCATCCACATACCCCAACACATACTTCGAAATTCTGGGCCACCAATAATTTCTCATTACTAACTCCAATGTCTTCCATCTTCCTGGGTGTCTGGCAGTTGGCATATTATGATGTAACGGGATGATCTCCCTTCATAAATCCTGATCCTTCAGTACATACACCTTTCCTCAAAACAACACCAACCCTTGTTCCTCAGCCCACTCATCTCCTTTAATATTACCCTTCTTCTCTCCCTTCAGAGCTTTCACGGCTTCCACTACTTCATCATCCATTTCTGAACATTGTCTAATTTTAGACAACATTTCCATTTCCAAGCTATCTATTAATAGATGCCCTTGACGCATAGCGCAAATGCGAAAGTATTCGGGTTTCAGTAAGGTAACATTTTTATTGTCCTCTTCCACCCCCCTTTTATGATCAATACATCTGGATAATGCATCTGCTTTCCTCATTAAGCTTCCCGCTTTGTGGACCAAGTGAAAATTGAAACGCTATAAGAATAATGCCCAATGTGCTTGCCTGCGATTAAGCTTTTTAGCAGACATGAAGTATTGCAGATTTTGATGATCCATCCAGATCTCAATCTGATGCGTACATCCCTCCAATTAATGCCTCCACACCTCCAATGCTCGTATTATTCCCAACATCTCTTTGTCATGCACATCATAATTTCTCTCCATGTCATTCAACCCTTGGGACAGATATGCACAAGGATGCCATTTGTCATCTTCACACAGCATTGATAATACCGCTCCAGTAGCAAAGTCGGATGCATCTGATTCCACTCGCAAAGGGCATGTGAAATCCACTGGGGCTAATATTGGTCCCTCCACAAACTTCCTCTTCAATTCCTCAAATGCTGTCTGCTGCTGCTCTCCCCACCTCCACACTACTCCCTTTCATGTAAGGTTATGTAAGGGTGCAGCAATTTTAGAAAAATTGTGCACAAAGCGATGATAATAATTTGCGAGTCCCAAAAAGGCTTGAACTTCCTTGACACGGGTGGGCACAGGCCAATCTGTGATCGCCTGTACCTTGATCGGATCCATTTTGATCCCATCAGGGCCAATCAATAATCCTAGGAACTCGATCTCATGTGCCCCAAACACACACTTCTCCAGTTTCAAAAATAGATCATTCTCTGCTAACCTCTGTAACACCTCCTGCACTATCACCTCATGATTCTCTTCATCCTCCATGAATATCAGAATGTCGTCAATAAATATTATTACCACACCTTTGTCTATTACATCCTTGAAAATGTCGTTCATCATATTTTGAAAGGTTGGGGGACTATTTGTCATCCCAAAAAACATGACAAGCGGCTCAAAGGATCCTTGACGCGTGGCAAATGCAGCCTTCCACTCATCTCCTTTCTTTATCTGTACATTGTTATATCCCCATTGTAAATCCAATTTTGTAAAGACTTTGGCTTTTCCCACCTTGTCAATTATTTCTGAGATCAATGGCAAGGGGTACACGTTCTTCACTGTCCACTCATTCAGATACCTATAATCTGTACACATCCTCTTCCTTTGATCCTTTTTTGGCATGAAGAATATTGGTGACATCTGTGGTGATTTCGAAGGTCGTATGTATCCTTTGCACAATTGCTCCTTCAGGAATGCATCCACTTCTTCTTGTTCCATTGGAGATAATAGATATACCTTCGACTTCTTCGGCACAAACCCTGGCTTCATCTTGATTGCATGATCCCATGGCTTCTGCACCGGCATTCGCTCAGACTCCTTCTGGAACACTGACAGATGTTTATAATATACTTTTGGCACCCATTCCTCCACTGGCTTCTCCACCTTCACAATATTCTTGTCCCATGACTGTCATCCATGAATTGCTCTAAAGGTTTGCTTCTGTTCTTCTTTCTTGATCATGATTGGAACTTCCCCATTTGGCATTTCCTCATCCTGCACTTCCTCCATCGTAACAGAATACTTCCTCGGACGTTCTTTCTCTTTCTTTTTCCTTTTCTCCTTCTTCATCTTCCTCCCATACACATTACATTCCTTAGGACAACGAGTCATTTGTACTTTCCCAGTTTTCCAATCAATTTCGGGATTATGCTTCCATAACCATGGACATCCTATTATTAGATTGGTTTTCCCAAGATCACACACTTCAAATACGGCTCGCTCCTGATGCTCCTGATATTTTAATACCATAGTCACCTCCTCCTTAATAGTTCCTCCACGATTGACCATTCCGTCAATATTGTACACTATTATAGGTTGCGCCAGCTTGCGTGTGTTAATACCGTTTCCGGTAATTAAGGATCGATTAATAAATAATCCTGTAGCACCACTGTCAAGCAACGCTTCCACATCAATCACTGCATGTGTGTCCACTGTCTTCAGTCCCATAGTCAAGGTGATTTCAGGTTCTATTCATGCAGAGCAAATAAAGAATTTAGGGGTTTTCGGAAATGATGCGTGAAATTGTCACGTGATTCAGAACAGTTGTACTCCTCCTCGATTTCCTTTTCTGATTTGCTCTGGGTTTCCTCGGATACTAATACATTGTAACGATTCTGGGTCACCAATGGGGAAACCTTCACTGGGACTCTTCCATAAAATTCTTCTGCCTGCCTTCCTCCGGCTTCACTTCCTCGATTGTAGCTTCCCTAATCTTTCTCTTCTGCCTACAATTCCTAGAAATATGTCCTAACTGCCCACAGTTAAAACATTTAAGTGGGGCTCATCTCCCTGCTTGATCAACCTCCATTGCCTCTGCTGGTGCTGCTGACTCCGTAACTATAGGTGTCACTGCCATGGGCAGTGGCTGTGCCCTTGGAGCTTGCACCTGAGGCACTTTTCCTTTCTCAGACTTTCCTCCTGATGACTTTCCAAATTTACTACTTCCATACATCAACTTTGACTCTGCCTGTTCCTGCCGATATTGCCGGTCAAGGCGCATTGCCCAATTATACCACTCGTCCAACTTCTCTGGCATAGAAGGTAGTCGGTAGATAGACTTGAATAAAGAGGGATTTAATCCTGCTTTCAAAAATTCTACCAACACGGCTTCTCCCATATTTGTCTGTGAAGCTTCTGCTTTGAACTGCAAAATAAATTCATCTGCCATTAAGGAACCTGGGCACATGGTTTTTAATTTCGCATTGGCTGTCGCCTTTGGATTAGGATCTCCAAACTGTGCCTCCAATCTCTCCAAAAATTCCTTGAAGCTTGCAAATGGTTTATTTCCTGTGGCAATTTGATTTATAGCTTTGTTCCTCCAGAACTGTGCTTTCCCCCCCTGGATATATGAGAGAGCAAACATAATCCTAGACTCAGCTGTATGAAACTCTGGCTTCCTCCCATGGATGTACAATACTATAGAGCTGATGAAGGATTTTGTATTCTCCATGGTACTGTCAAAAGTTTGCGGGGGTGCATACTTAGGTAAGCGCGCTTTTCCATTTCCGGATTTCTCTGCCGTCTCATCCTCCTGCGACATCCACTCCACCATCTCCTCCATCTCATCATCTCTTTCTCCTGTTGTCTCTGGTTGTACTTCCACTTGTCTGGGCTGTGATGCTGCCAACACTGATACTAATTGCGACATTTGCACTGTAAGCACATCAATTTTTGCCTCTAGTGCGGGCATGGGAACAGGATTAGAAGTTGAAGGTTCAGACATAATTGTAGAATCTGTGATGAATCACTTCTTTGACAAATTCAAATTTTGTGTAGCCTCTCCAAACGTCCATGGGTCACGTGATAGGGTTCGTCAAGGTTCGTCGAAGGTTCGTGGTTCATCGGGCGCCTATTTTGACACTTCAGATCAATAACCCTTCTGACAGTGCCTGATCTCGGAGATATCACTTAATTCAGCTTGTAACTAAAATAGTCGTCCGAATAGAGTAATGTAAATCGTAACTAAACCAGATCCAATCAGTTGTCTGGTTGCAGCTGTCCTAATGATGAGTACTGCCTCTCGATCACTGGCGGTTGCAATGTAAGGTGAGGCCTGGTGTCAGCTTACAAAAGAAAAGGTAGATTACATATATACAAGTACTTCCGGCTCATGCCGAAAGGATGAGTAATCAGATGTGGCGTGGTGAAACAATGACATATGCGCAAGTAAGAGAAGGCGCACTGATATGGGAAGTTGTGTTCTTCTGTTAGGGCGACACCCACTATCTGCTAGCTAAGACCATGCAGGTTCTCTCTACAAGAAGGGGGCGGGATCCGCACTTGTGATGGGGGAATTGATGGTTTTGATGCGTGGGGTTATTTATAGATGAGTTTGTTGAGATAGGCTTTTCACACCAAATATGTAGGTGGAATACCTAAGAGAACACAACTGGGTCCCCTAGGTGTATATTTAGGGTTTATATACTATGTTACATATATTGTACATTGTTGTTACCAACGCATGCGTACATGCACGTACATTTTGATGCGTGCAAAATAAAATTCTCATGCTCACAAAGTGTAGCGTAATTTGGCGTCAAGTAGCGTAATTCGACATAATAAATAAAATGAAATTTTATTAGGTAACGGGGTGGTTTCCTAACACCCCCCCCTCCCCATCCTTCTATATATGGTATTTCCCATCATGTGTCGGCCTATTTTGGGTAACTCCCCAAATCAAAATTATCAACCAGCCTGTCACACACATGTCAAACTTGAGTCAATGAGTGGACGAGGTGTTTTGCGACTTGTGTGATCAACTCCCTCAGTCATCACACCTCCTATACACCTTCAGTCTGCTACCTTGTACACTGAAGGCTCTTCTGTAAATTTCCCATTCTTCCTCTCTTATCAGCTGGGTATTTACACTTGATTTACTAGCAGTACACCAGTGCACCTATTACTTATTTGGTAATCTCACAAATGTGAGACAATCCCAATCAGATATTTTTGTTTGGCCTTGGTGAGCTCATGAGGCAAACAGATCGTGTGTCAGACTACTACAACTGCAAACCATAATGAGAAACCTAAGAAAACCAAATGTAGAAAACAAATAACAGGGGGCAGCATCATGCAACTTGCAAACCCAAGTTCCAACAATTTAAATACTTTGAAAGAATTGACAAGGTTTGGTGGTATTTCCAGTACAATGATGCCAATGCATTATTATAATATACTAGGGAAGGTCAGGAACAACACTGAGTGTGGGCTGGAGGCTGAATCTGCTGCATTGGATGGGGAAACCAAGAGACAGAACATGGTTTGGAGCTGAATTTGCAGCTCTAGAGCACCCTAGACATGACCAGACCTTTCAAAACTTTGATGTCAAAATTTTTTTTAGCGGGTCCTCTGGACCCCCCCCCCACCTGATGTACAGGATTCGGGCCGACACCCCCTTAAGGTGGAAACTGTTTGTCACGTAGGTCACGTGACATGTCCAGGGTGGGGTTGAGTTGGAGCTGCTGGGAGTAGTGATGTTCCACCCCGGCTTTGGCTGGGCCTGAGGCAGCTTTGGCCTGCTCAAATCTTGGGCCGAGCCAAAGCTGCCACTCATGGCTTGCCTTTGGCCTGGCCCGGCCCAAGCCACAGCTTTTGGCACATAAAGTTGATTCGGAGAGTGCAGGGGCTGGGGGCATAGGAAGTAGGGATCCTAGTATTCACCACTGGCAGGCACCATTATTATAATCTGCTATATACTCGTAAAATCACTATATCGAAAGAACTGCATGTTCATCTCATCAGATCGTAAATCTGTAAAAAACTTGGTTAGGATCAATTTAATGTTCAGCCCACGGTGGCGTGTTCCTCTCATTTCATCGGATCTGAAATCTGTGATGAAAACGGGTTAGGATCAATCCAAAGCTCAGTCTAATGATGCACAACTCACCTACTAGTAGTATCACCTATCCTATCCTGCTATATCTAATTTTCTCGTAAATTCACTATATTGAGAGAATGCGGTCGCGCGTTCCTCTCGTCTCATCGTATCTGAAATCCGTGATGAAAAGGGGTTAGGATCAATCCAAAATTCAGCCGGAAAGATGCACAACTCACCTAGTAGCAATACCTATCCTGCTATATCTAGCTTTCTCGTAAAATTACTATATTGAGAGAACGCGGTTGCGCGTTCCTCTCGTCTCATCGTATCTGAAATCCGTGATGAAAAAGGGTTAGGATCAATCCAAAGTTCAGCCGGAACGATGCACAACTCACCTAGTAGCAATACCTATCCTGCTTTATCTAGCTTTCTCGTAAAATCACTTCATTGAAAGAATGCGGTCACACGTTCCTCTTGTCTCATCAGACCTGGAATCTGTGGTGAAAAAGGGTTAGGATCAATCCAAAGTTCAGCCAGAACGATTTACAACTCACCCAGTACTTAAGCTATGTACTACAGGTCAACTACAGGTATCCTGCTATATCTGGTTTGACTCCTAAGCAAAAAATCTAAATGCACGGAAAGGTAACAAGCTTATGATCAGTGTTATGACAACTATGGAAATCGACGAGTGATACAGCAGACTTGGCCAGCCACCAGATTCGTTGCAATCATCTCGCGCGAGGTTGTTAGTATACTTGTTACCGTTGATCCATGCTCGGCCATTTCCGGAACTTCCCACCCGCGTCGTTGGCGTGCCACAAGCCACATATAATGAACAGAGTACATTTCAAGAAAGTCGAGTACAGAAGCTGGCTACAAAGTCATAACATTCGATGAAAATTTAGTATGACTAAAGCCAATGGCCTGGCTTGGCCTGGCTCACGGCTTTGAGCCGGGCCGGGCACATCACTAGCTGGGAGTGTCCGTTCGTTAGCCTTATCGTCCGAGTCATCTCTTCTTGATCTCTTCCGCTCCTGTTACGATCGGACCGCTGCCACAGTGCCCGGTAAGTGTTCCTTGTGACATCATATTCATGAGCTTCACACCTTCACTGCACCTCTTGTTCTAGCGACAACACTTCAGTCAAATCCAGCTGAACACCGTTGCTTTAAGCCACACAAACTAGGCTCTAGTAGTATTAAGTAACAATTCACCCTCAAATTCCTGAATGTCTGACGTCGCACTCCGGAAAAGGAAGAATGCTGATGCGCAAGCGGCATTCCGAGCCAAACGAGCCAAATACATCACGACTCTTGAGGAAACCGTCACTCTCCTGGAGTCTGTCGTTGTAGAACTACAGAACTCGTGTCAAGAGAACCAAAATGAAGTGCAGGAGCTACGAGATGAGAATAACCGCCTACGGCTTGAGTTTCAAGAACGTGAAAGGTTCTGGAAAGCTGTGTGGGCCGCCGCAAACTAGTTGTCTGCTTTTTTAGACGCCGTACCGTACCCCTCCATTTCCCGTAATGTCTGTCTGATAGCATCATATTGACTTCGGTCATGCTTGTACAATACCCGAAATTCTGCCCCGTACGGGCTGTACCCATCCACAAATTTACTTCATCACAGCAAAAGCCATGAACTTGTCTCCAAACCAGACTGAAAATCTTGACCGCCTGGGTTACTGCCATTCACACAGCACTAGTCAATCGTCGTTCTAAAAGTTTGATTATGCTTTCTCACCAAGAACCATGCCATTGTCTCGGGTTCTCACCCTGCGTCGCTTCATGATGAGACCAACACTCGGCTAAAACACATTTTATGATGCAGAACCGGGCCTGTGAACGAGCCGACACCCTACTTCCTGCATCCTTAACCATCCCACCGGATTCGAAGGAAGCGAAATACCTTCGGAAACGATTTGGAAGACGAAGGAAATGGTGAGCAAGGAGTAAAATACGAGGCAGGGGACGAGGAAATGACGTAACTCAGTAAGCACGCTCACCTGGATCTTCTGGACTTATCTGACGAAGCTCTGGACAATATAGACTTGCCGGAAACATCTCCGATCACTCTTGCTGACCTTACCACACCCTGATCCTCACTGTAAACGATCCCGTTCGTTGGGCGTCATCCAAACACCACTTCAGCCAGCTACAATGGCTTCCACATCCGTTTTCCCATCCAACGATGTGAAAATTACTTCGGAGGTATGCGATATGAACGCTATTCATGGGATTACAGCTGATACGAGTTCTGCTGAACAGAATTCGTCATATTCAACCCATTTCATGTCTACGACCTCTCCATCGCACCACATCCGACCCAGACTCCCCCAGACTCAAAAGAAGCGCAAATCCTTCCACGAGGGTCACAATACGAACTTACGAAGGACAGAGTGAGATGGAAGGAGAATGCGAAGTAGGAGGTGAGGAAACGACGTACCGTGGTAAGCACACGTACATGAGCCCCTAAGACTCCTCTGATGAACCCTTCAATGACGTAGGATCACCGAAGACTCATCCTCCCTCAACTACCACTTCGGAATCGCATTCAGCGACCCAAGCCACCTGTTCCACACAGTATCTAAGCCTGTTTGCCAGGTGTCGTCGAAGAGCCGCCTCAACCACCTACAGAAGTTTCCAGTGATTTTTCGGCATCTGGGAACGGTCTCAATGGTGTGTGGAAAGGCCTACTGCAAGTTACAACGAACAGGGTGTATCATTGTCATTGCCTTCAAGTTATAACCCCCACAGACTCTTTGCTACTGAAGTTGGAATTCACGCCTCGTCGAGCTCTAAAGAAGCGAAGAACAGCTGAAGAGGACCGTACCTACCTGTTTCGCACAGGACGATACCCTCCCTGTGATTGCCTTGAGCAGGTTCATAGATAGGTAGATGGGTGTCTCCACAGAAATGTTACCATAATAAGGAATACATGTGTATATCATGGGACTTTTTAATAAGTGAACCCCCTTCGACACCAAGAGGCCCGTGATTGCCCTGGAGGCGAGAAGGGTATCGAGTTTCATTTTCCTTGCCAGCCCAATCAAAGTCTACCAGCTTCACCTCCTCATTCCTCGTGATCATCACGTTTTGCCGCCTGAGATCCCCAAAAGCACAGTCGTTATCGTGTAAAAATTTCCAGGGCACGAGCAACCTCTTCCTTCGCGCCAGGTGGAACCCGCTTCACTTCGTGCAAGGTTTCCCCATCAACGTACTCCATTACGACCATGCGAAATTCTCCAAATGTTGGGAACTCTTACGAGCTTACGCTGCTATCGCTGTTATACATGACTCTTGCTATTGGTCCAATATGCAACAGGATTTAGAGAAAGCGTATGTACCCGGATGCTCTGCCAGTGAATGCCAAGGTCCTTTTTTCCCAACAACATGATATGATACTAATATCTCCAACCTTGATACGGTCCATAATCTGGGGGAGGCCGACCACCACCACTTCGTGGAGGTGATTTAGACCTTGAGCTACTAGGTATCACAACGTTCCTAAGCAGATTCATCAAATCCTCCGTGCGGAATACAGGTCCATCAAACGATGCCACAGTAGGCAGTTCTCCAATGAACGACAAAAGAACCTGAGGAATCGGCAGAACCCTCGTCTTCTCCTCCCTCTCCCTCTCCCTCTCCCTCTCCCTCTCCCTCTCCCTCTCCCTCTCCCTCTCCCTCTCCCTCTCCCTCTCCCTCTCCCTCTCCACCCCCCTCGGTGGAGGCACCCTATCTCTATCCCGCTCCCACCCAGACATCGCAGGCGGAGGCGTAAACTTCCTCCTCATCGACGTCCCACCATCCCACCGCCCACCAGTCCCATCCCTCTCCCTCTCCCCCTTCCCAGGCGACATCCCCCGCGCACGCTTGTATCCCTGGCTATACTCCCCCCCACTCCCACCCATACTCGGAGCTTTCCGATGGTCAGGCGATGAAGGCCGTTTATGCCCACTGGCCCCTGTAGGCATCGAAGTCGCCCCCGCGGACAGCACCGATTGTTGGGTTTCTGTATGTAGTCTGCGTCGCGCCATCGCGAAGCCTAGATCACGAGACGCGATCGCATCCGTGCCGAGGTAGATGTGTCGTTGTGCGAAACGCTTGATAGGAGGGTCGGAGGGATAAACATCCGAGATGCGCTTTTCCAGTTCGAGCGCTACTTCGAGATCCCCGTACTGGTACTCGTATCGTGCCCAGCATCCCCACAGCGGTCGGGCATGCTCCGGTGCAAAGGTCGGTATCACGCGCTCGAAAAGCGCTCGTGCGTTAATCTCATCGTTGATCGAGATCAGGAACCCAAGGTACCGTAGCACATATTCAATCTCGTCACCAAAGATATCCAACCCCTTCTCAAATATCCGACTCGCCACCGACTTTTCTTCCGAGCAATGATACTCCATCAACGCAGCAGCCTCATACACCTGCCACGGGATCCACCTCTCTTTCCTCGCGAGCCAAAACACACGTCTCGATCCCTTCACGCCCTCTGCCCTCCTCCCAAAACGCATATACACGATATACGCCAACCCAAACTCCATCCTCCGTTCCTGGAGCTCAGACGACTTTGGAATCCTCGCATGATTCATCCGACGCTTGCTTGTTGAACGATGAATTCGTCGATCCGATTTTGGTTCCTGATCCTCCTGCGCCACTGAGACTGGGTATGGAGAATGAGTGTACGGCTGTGGTGGGGTGCTGTTTTGGGCAGCTTCCACCCTGTTTGTGGTACCGTTGCCGTTGCCATTGAAAGATGAATTGGGAGAAGTGGCTTTCTCTCGTGCTTCCAGCACGTCGAGATCGCTACGGAGGAAGTTGAGGAGCTTTTCAAACGTCGTGTGTACGTCAGCAAATTCTTTCTTGGTTTCTTGTATTTCGGCGTAGGTGAATGTGAGGAGGAAGCTGCGTGGGTTAGCCTCCCTCCCGGACTTGAGAATTGATATTGCCTCGTCGGGTTTGCCAACACTGTTCATCCAAGTGTATGCCATGAACCAGATCTCGGTATAATACCTCATCCTGATAACAGCCTTCCTGTAAACGTTTTGCAGTCTCGCAATCAGAACCGCCTTGTCTTTCTCCTCGATCTCCAGAGGATTGCTCTCCTCCCACTTGAGATACGCCTTCCACTTCCCAACGAGCGTTCTCTCCGATGTGTTGAACGTTGGAAGGGGGGGGAGAAAGATCTCCTCGCTGCCAGTTTGCATGTTTACCTGTGGCGCAGGGAACAGCATCACCAAATGATTGACGAGCTGGCGAAGTGTTGTCCGTGCTTGCATATGCCCTGGTGACAAGTCAGCCATAAACTTCTTTGCTGTTATTCGATCAAGCCCTGTCTCGAACGCTTCCAAGTTTTGCCACAGTGCCTCGACGTTGTCCAAAGGTATCTGCACAGCGCGATGATAGACTTTCCGGAGGGCATCGATCTTTTGTTGATCTTCCCATGAAGTGTGGGTCTCGCCAACTCTGAGGAACTGAATGTAATCTCGCCAAATTTCCCCGCTGTCCTTGTCTTGCCCGACATGACTCAGTGCAAACTGGTATGACTTGCGAAGGGCGTCGCGTGTTGCTGTTCCTGGACCATTGTTGACAGATCGAACATGGATGAGATAAAACTTCCAGAGATCGACGGCAGGAGACGACGGGAGAAATTTTTTGAAGAGCTCTTCCGCATCTCCAAAAGTGTTTTGATCTTTCAGAAAATGACTTATGTACGCAATCTGAGCAGAAGAAGTGTTGGGATACTGAAGAAGAAGTGCGTCATAAGCGGATCGTATTTTAAGAATGTCGCCCGACTCTTCTACGATTGCAATGAGTCTTCTCCAAGCTTCAGGATTGTGTGGGCTTTCTTTGAGTTCTGCAGTGAGAGCTTCATATTCGGTGGGAGGTGGAACTGCGTTCTCGAGTGGCTCAGTCTTGACGTTGTTGAGTGGAAGAACATCGAGGATTTCAGCAGTGGGCTGTGTCTGGTCATCGGCATTGAGAACGTTTGGTTCCATCACGTTGTTATGACATATTTGCATATTTTATATACGAGTTCACCTAACCTTGTTATAAATGTCTATTCGGTTGCCATGCATTGCTTGTCCCAAGGGCCAAGGCCATCAAGGCCATCAGTCGCATCACGGCATATCTGGCAGTCTGTCCTCGCGGTGCAGCCTTTCACCTCCATCCTCAACATCGTGGCAGACTCATTAAAACTTTATTGTAAAGACTGAGAATATGCTGCCTAACGGGTAGTAGAACAACTGTGGGAGCAGGTCATTATCTATTATTTGCTACTCAACTCAAATCCTCGCGAGAAGCAACTCCCCCTCGTTAGCAGGTGTTATTATTAGATCAAGGTACCTATCACCCGGAGGAGATGCATGCGACCGAATTAAGAGCATGTCAGATAGCCAAGCTCGCTTGCCCTACATCAAACTGAGAAACGAGCCGATTTTTTCAAATCAAGCTTAAATTAAGCCTAAATTGAATCGATTCACGTTAAATCAATCCGGGATAAGTTACTCAAATCGACACTTATCTCTCACTTATCCCCCGAGCCTAGGGTATAATCTGCTTCAGTTCTGCCTGAGGAGGTGCCAGGGCAGGCAGAATTTATGTAGCAACTGAGACTGTTTCATTTGTAGCAGTACATAGCCACATATTATCTACAACTCTCTAGGTCTCCACTGGGTAGCACAAGGGCACCTCGAGATGTGCACTATGCAGTTAACTAAGGTTGGAATTCAACTAACCTTAGCATAAAAATCACCCAGCAACTTAGCTTAGGTTGTTCATTAGGTTGAATCAAAACAACCAATTACAATAGTTTGCTATTCACTTTGACTCATCAACCTGATATCAAGTGATTGTTAAGGGTAGAAATGGTCAGGTGGTTTTGCAAGAAGTTCAACTCACAATTGATGGTTTCAAATGTTAGGTTGTTCTTGACATAGGTTGAATTCCAAGATATCAATGTAAAAATTCAAACTACATGTATGTACAAGGGATCCTGTATCTTAAAATTACAGGCTCAGTACCAGTGTGATTAATATGCATATGACTATTAAAACCCCAATTGAAATCCTATGCATGCCAGGCCCCAAACACACGTACAGATTAATATTGCAGGTTGTGGATATATCAATTAATAGCTAATATATATATCTGTCTGGAATATGCACCCTTCCACCTGGTACATATATAATATTATCTAATATGCATATATATATGCATTTGCCTTGGCAGCTAGTACATCAACTGCATGTGGGGAATGACCAGCTAGTATGTACTATAATGCAAATATAATGAGTCATGACCTTGGATATATTCTTCTCAATCAACTTGAAGATAGGCTTCTAGTATTTAAAAATGACTCCCCACCTACAAATGGGACAAAGGCTACAATTATAAGGGCAACCTCACAGTCTATGGCCATGGCTTGGGGATTGAAAAATTAATATTCAACTTTGGTATATGTAAACACAGGCACCATAAGTACCTGGTACCCTGGAATACTAGTACACTATAACTAACTATCTCCTGAGAATGAGGCAAGAACCAAATCACCACTGTGATCTGAAATTGCCCAAGGAAGATCACTATTCCCAGTTTCCACCTTAGCAACCACTGATTGTTCCAAGTTCTCAGTATTGAGGACTCGGTCTTACTTCTTCGGCCCAGCAAAGAATCTGGTCAGAGGTCTATTCATGCAGGTTTAGCCAGTCAGTCTTTGAAAATGCTGTGTGCACAGCCTTGCAGTATCAATCGACTTATCTGCTACATATATCATCTACCTGTCAAGAACCATTCCTCGCCTGATTGGAAACCACATCCATCTGACTATTTTCTGCACTTTTAACCCGACTCCTTCCGCCTTCATTCCAGCTGCCTTGCACTGCCCACACTGCTGTGCACCAGGCTGCCTTGTACAGCACCCATGGCTGCCTTCCAAGGCTGCCGTCTAGTTTTGCAAATTTGACTACAGATTCCTGTGCGGCCTCCACTAGGTAATTGATGTATGCAGTCTAGACACTGCTGCAGTTCCTGTTTCTGTCCTGCTTTTATTCTGGACTCCAGTATTTAAGCTTAGTTAGTTTTGCCTTGTATTCCTCAGGTTGTATATTGACATAGACTTGACTTTAACTTGTCAATCTAAATCTCATTCTACTCCTACCTCTGTCCTCTAAGAGTCTGAACTCCATTCGACTTGACCTCTAGTCTCCCTCTGAAGTTCTAGTCTCATCTGAACTTAACCCAAGTCCTTTCCATTTCCCCTCCTGCAGAATCTGCATCAACCTGACAAACTCCTGCTATCATCACCTGCAGTGTCCAATCGGATTCCAAAGTGGCCTCTAGGATCAGTTCTTAACAGTATATATGAACTCACACTTCACTTGTCTCTTCTCCTCCTATGACCCCAACCAAAACTCGCCAGTGCACAACCAGGAATTCCCAATGTGCTGGTACCATTCCAGGGATCTCTGCAATCCATCAATCCACCCTTTCCGACCCTCATCCTGCCACTACTTTTGGAGTGTCTTCCAGACCCTCAAACATCTTCCAACAAATTGACTCAGGAGCCCCCTCAATCAGTGCCAATCTCATGTCCACCCATGCCCCGCAACCCTTCCGCTAACCCAGAAGATTTTTGATCAAGAACTCCCCTTGAGTATGTAGGGGGCATCAACCAGCCTGAACCCTTCGGGTTGGAAGATCCTGGTCTAGAGGATGGACCCCCCAGCAGACCCAATGACCCTAGTGGTCCTGACTGCCCTGGGGGTGACCCCGATCCCAATGTTCCTGAGAATCAACCTCCCGCAGGGGAAAACCCTGACCCAGGGGATAGGTTCATAGATGTTCTTTACAACCTCACAGAGAGTATCCGCACTCTTCGACAAAACAATGCACCCAAGACTGAGAAAATCAAAGTGCGCAACCTGACACTTTTGATGGCTCTAACCCAAAGAAACTTAAAGACTTTCTAGTCTCATGTAATCTTCATTTCCATGACCGCCTGCACATATTTTCCTTTGATGAGAAAAAGATCATATTCATCCTTTCTTATCTTAAAGGATCAGCCCTCAGTTGGTTTGAGCCTGGCCTTAATGACCCAACAGATTCCACACACTGGATGTGGGACTACAAGGCTTTCATCGCCGAGCTGGAAAGTAACTTTGGTCCACACAACCCAGTCAGAGATGTGGAAAAAGCTCTCTCTAATTTAGCAATGAATAAAGGTGGTTGTATCACGAAATATAATGTCAACTTCTGGGAATTAGCTTCTAGGGTCAACTGGAATGAAGCAGCCCTTCGTGATCACTATTTTAAAAAAAAAAATTTACATCCAATTTATTCTCCATTGTGGTGAACCATATGTAAGAGAGTGAATATATGCGGTGATGTTTCTATGTGCGAGTCTCCTTCCAAGTTTCCTTCCTTCATCATCAGCTTGGAGGTGCCACATAGTGGTACTCGAAGCACTGTTGGCACTATAAAAGATGGTTTGAAGACCAGGTTTGGGTTTTTTGTGTGGGTGGCTCAGTATGATCTATTGTTCTGGTTTCCTTCCTCTCCTCCCCCTATGTGCTTTTTCTACACTTATCTCTGTCATCTCTCTCCCTGTGGTTCTTTGGCTAGTGTTGGTAGATCTCCGAAAGTATTGTGGAAGCATCCTGTTTTGGCTACAAATTTGAATAGTGCACATAGAGTTCTGGGTGTGGTGAGTAGTTTTGTAATGTTGATGTCTCTTCCGCCTGTGTTGCTGTGCAACATTTGTCTGGCTTCTGATGTGCTGGGCAGTGTAGCAGAAAGTGTTGTATTGATTCTTCGCCTTGTTGACAAGTTGGGCATATTGGTGAGTCACTTTTCCCTATGCGATGTAAATGCTTAGCTAGTGGGGCATGTCCTGTCTGCAGTTGTGTGAGGATACTGGCAAGCTTTCTCAGTAGGTTGGTGATTAGCTTGATGTATTTGTCAGATAGGGTTGTAGGGTCAGTCTTTTTCATCTGTTCGAAGCAGGGTGACTTTTGCCATAACTTCTGCGGCCTGTGTTTGAGTTTTTCATTGTAGGCCCACTTCATCGCTGACTTGCTGTATGGTAGCACCTTTCCTAGGTGCCTCGGCATCTCACTCCCTGTCACTACTTCCCTCTGTTATCGCTTTTTTAGCCTGCTCGTCTGCTTGTTCATTTCCATCTGCTCCCCTGTGTCCTTGTACCCACTTGATTTGGAGACGATATCCTGCTGTGTTTCTTCTTGAGTGCCTCGATGCATTTGAGGAATGCATCGAAGATGTGGTGACCTGAAGTGGGGTTGGTTAGCTGGGTGGCAGTGATTGAGGCTTGGTTGTCTATATAGAAAATGGCTGACCATACTCCCCACTCGTTGGAGATTAATTTAGTTCCTAAGATTGCACCTATGCCTTCCCCTTTGTAGACTGTGTGGTGGCATTGTAAGCCTAGCTGGTACCATAAACAGGTTTTCATCCTTCCATTCCGATAGAGGATGGCTGCTGCCCCAATTTTTCCTTCCATGCTTGATCCATCTGTGAATACCTTGACATTTGCTCTGTCCTGTTGCAGGTTTTCCAATGCTTCATCAATGTTGTTTGTGATGTGTGTGGAGATTTTTGGCTTCCATTTTGTGTTGAACCTGACTGCCTTGATGGTCTTGATGCCTTGTGGTTGTATGCTGAACCTGTGCATGAGGTCATGTAAGGGTGTCATCTGGCACTTTACTAGTGTTTTCACTGCATTGGTGATGGGTTTATGGAGGGGATGTGTTTCAGGTAGGTTGCTAAACGGATGCTGCTCAGTGGCGGTGTTTTTTGACAAGTAACTGAAACAGGATTAGGTTAGCCATGACTTCTAAGGTGTCCATTGCTGTGGTTTTCATGGCTCCTGTGATCATGATTGAGGCTCGTCTCTGTATGGATGCTAGCTTGTTTATGATAGTGCAATTGTTGCAGTTGTCCTTTGCTTGTTTACCTGCATTCTGTTGTGGGGTGAGGAAAATGTCAGTGGCATATAGCATGCAGGGGACCATGATGGAGAGGTATAGCTGCCATGTATATTTTGCATTGATTCCCTGTGATGCTCATGCTAATCTGCTAAACTGGATTAGCAGTCTTGTCCTTTGGCAAGTGCAGCTGCACACTGCCCCTTCCAGTTCAGTTTGTTGTCCATCATCACACCTAAAAATTTAGCCATTTCTTTTGATGGTATGCATTGGTCACCTAATATGAGAGCTCACCATGGCATTTGTACTCTCTTCTTTGGATTCAGTTGGTGCGGGATGAGTTTCCTTGAGATATCCAGGAGTTGGAATTTTTTGATACTGAATTTGCAATTGTGGTTCTTTGCCTACTCAAAGATCCCACCTGGCCAGTTCATGATGTTCCACAGCTTTTTGTGAGTCTCTGAGAAGTCTTTACCTATGACTATAATTACCACATCATCAATGAATGATAGTACCCATTCGCCTATCCTGGGGATTGGGATGTCTAGGAGGTCTGAGTTGTATATGAGGTAGCAGATGCCCGAATATGGGTCACCCTGGTCCAACCCGTTTTCCACCATGAAGGTAGTTGTTTCAAAGTTGTTGAAGCCCAGGGTTGTGCAGTGGTTTCCCAGTCATCTTACCATCCAATCCATGTATTCTTGAGGTATTCCTCTCTTCCTCATGTTGTGTATGAGGCAGTTGATATCTACGCTGGGGAAGGCACCTTTAACATCAAGGAAGAGGGTGGAAGCGACTTGCCCTTTTCTCCATGCATCCTTCACTATTTTTGTTAGCATGTGTCTTGAGTCCATTGTGGTGTGTCCTGGTCTCACGCCAAAATGGTTTGCTGGGATGATGTTGTGTTTCTCACACATGGTGATGATGTCGAGTGCTTGGCAGCTGTTGAGGAGATGGGCCATGCCATCTGACAGTATGATTGGTCTCCAGGCTGAGGGGACTGTGTAGTCGGGTTTTCCTGGTTTCTTCAAGATTAGTGTTTCCATGGTAGCCCATTCCTGTGGATAATAATTCAATGAGTTAGTGACACGGAATAGTGGGCCTAGGTGGGGAACAATATCTTCTCTAGTGTGTGTGAATATTGAGTTTGGTGTCATTCTGTTTTTGGTGGCCTTGTATGGTTTCAGCCTTTTGATTGCTTGATGTATTTATGAAGTCAATGTATGGTTCTTGGATAACACATACATCATAGTTGTCGCGTTTGAGGCTTTGAAGCAGGTCTAGTTGACTGACCAGTGATTTATTGATGTTCTGCTGTCGTATCTGTAGTGGCTTTTGTAGTGTATCTTGATATGGAGTTTCAGACATATTCAAGGGGTGTATGTTCTCTGTTCTGCTGCATCTCCTCTGGCCCTGGTCTGGGTCCCTGTTCATTCAGGTCTCTGTCACCCCATGGGGTGTTTTGTTGTGTGTGTCTGCAGTTTCTGTGCATTGCTTGTTGCTCACTGGTTGCCATGTGGTTCAGGTATCCATCCAAGGTTGTCTGGGCTGGATGTACTGGCCACCTGTTGTCGACTGTATGGGTGTTAGCCATCTGTTGGTCATTCTGGTACTTACTTTGATGTCTGTGTTGTTGCCTGCCATGCCAGACTGTTTGCCAGTTCTCCATGAACTGTTGTGGGTTTACCTGGTTGTCCCTGCTTTGGTTCCAGGCTGCATCCTCTTGCCATTGTTGTGGTTGGTTCTCTGCATGATATTCAAGTTCATTCAGTAGTTTCCACATGCTAGGTATGAAGGTTGGGAAGTACTTATACTTATTTTCTGGTACATGCATTTGCAGTTTTTCACTTTCCGCTTTGAATTTTGCACAGTTTCTGTCTGCAGCTCCATGGCCTTTGGCCTCCATACCTGTGCAGTTAGTGCAGCAGAATGCTGATGTGTCTCTTACCATACATGTTGATGTTCAATGTTGTTCTCTGCAGCATGCGCAGGTGTCGATATCCACTTTGCAGTCTGGTACATAATGGCCATACCTTTGGCATTTGAGGCACCTTCTTGGTTCTGCTAGTTTTTTGCGTACATGTGAGTGTTTACCTTCAATGAATAGACCTGCTTGGATTGCATTGTTGGCTGCATTTTGGTCATTGAAACCAAAGATGATGTGCACTACTTTCTGGTTTTCGTTGCGAAGGTGAGGTGGTTTAATGTATTTTGAAAATGCGATCATGTTGCTGCTAATTCTGGAGTCTTCTTCTACTTTTGCATGTGCATAGCTTGATCCTGCATCAAAGGTGGTGGGGATGAACTCTGCTATGATGTAGTGTAACTTATTTTGTATGTTTGATGTGCCCCCATAGTTTGCCACAAAGGCTTTTTGCACTTCTGGTTGCTGTATCCAATATCCTGCATCCATTGAGTTCAGATGGTATAGTATGTTACTGTTCTTCAACTTTTTTGCTCCCACAAATGTCATACCAAGTGGTTTGTTGGCTGCTGCCATTCCCATGAGATCGAGGGTGGTGTTAGCTTTTGCTACTAGGTCTTTCTCTGTAAGGCTTTCTAGCGCGTTGTCAGTTGCATTTGGATCTTTTTGGATCAAAATCCGCTTAACCATCAGTTCCCCTCTTGCTACCACTGACTTGTGTGCTGGGGGTACATGCTGCTGTATGATGTTCACATATGTTATAGGCTGGTAGGTATAGTCAGGGTGGGCATCTGCCATATTTGTCTTGTCATTGCTCCTTTCTGTTAGCTCCTGTGTTACTTTACCAGTTGTTCAGTTGTTTCCTGGAATCCATCCTTAAATTCATCCATTTTGCCTGTGATTACCTTTGCTGCTCCAGTTATGTGTTTGATGGTGTCCCGCATGGTTTCTACATTGGTTGTAAAGGCTTCTAGGTGTTCTTGTAGTTGTATTTTGACTGCTGCCATGATCTTGTCAGCCATGTGTTGCTCCACTGCATCTGCCATGAGGATTGCGACCACTCGTATTCCATCCGTCAGGGCTTTTGGCATTCTTACAGCAGTGGTTCCAAGCTGCAGCAGGATGTGAGAGAGGGTGAGGATATCTGCTGGCTTACCAGGTAGTAGGTATTCCTTGGCCATGAGGAAACCTATGGTGTCATCCCTTGTACAAATGTCAGTGTTTATAACTTCCGCATTGTCCAAGTCTTTTTGGGGTTTTTTAGTCACTGTTGTAGTGGTTTTCTGCCTTGTTATAGGTGGTGTTGAGGCCAGGGGTTGTACCATGACTACAGCTAGGGTTTATGGCTATGGAATGATATGTTTTGATGTTATTCTACACTCTGCTCACCCTCCTTCTCTCCTTCACTGGCTCTATGAACCATGGGAAGTTTTGAGGCGGTGGTGGTACAAGATCAAGAAGTGTCCTCTGATCACTATTTCTGTGGTCTTCCACTCTGGCTTCGCATAGAAGTTCTCCAGGGTGGTAAACCCAACACTCTTACAGAGCTGCACTTGAAAGCACAGGACAGCGATGACATCTACTGGATGCAAGAAGATGAATCCCATTTTGAAACAAAGAATTCCAGTAACATCACTAACTCTAGTCGGAAGGACTCTTCCAAAAGTCCTTCCCCATCATCAAACCAGCAGTCTTCCTCAACAAAGAACACTCCCTGGGACAAGACCAAGTCATCCATCTCCTCGTGCCTTCAACTTGGCAACTTTTCTTTTCTTTGGGGACTTCCTCCCCTTGGCCTCATCTTCCATACCCATGGCTGCAGCTGCCCACTTTGCTTCATGGCCGCTGCCTCTTTTCTCCGCACCTCTGCCTGGCACGCCTCCTCAACCTTTGCAGCCTTGTCTGCTGCCTTTTGCTCCTTCTGCACCCGGTGTCCCTTCTCCCTCACCACTTTCTCTAGCTCTTTCATCTCCATTTCCATCTGCTCCCTCAGTGCCTGCTCCCTCTGTTCATGTTGGGCCTTCATCGCAGCCATTTTGATCTGCATGGAGACTGCTGGGGTGGACATCTCTGATACATCATGGGTGTAGGAAACAATGTAAAAAATTTTCAACCAATTGCTGCATTCAGAAAATTCAACCAACTTCCTCATTTGGACTCAAACCCTCACGTGCCTCATAGGCTCGGCACTAAGGGGGAAATACTGTCAAGAACCGTTCCTCACCGATCAGAAACTGCATCTATCTGACCATTTTCTGCACTTCTAACCCAACTCCTTCCACCTTCATTCTGGCCGCCTTGCACTGCCCACACTGCTGTGCACCAGGCTGCCTTGTACAGCACCCACGGCTGCCTTCCAAGGCTGTCATCTAGTTTTGCAAATTTGACTACAGATTCCTGTGCGGCCTCTGCTAGGTAATTGATATATGCAGTCTAGACACTGCTGCAGTTCCTATTTCTGTCCTGCTTTTATTCTGGACTCCAGTATTTAAGCTTAGTTAGTTTTGCCTTGTATTCCTCAGTTTGTATATTGACATAGACTTGACTTTAACTTGTCAATCTAAATCTCATTCTACTCCTACCTCTGTCCTCTAAGAGTCTGAACTCCATTCGACTTGACCTCTAGTCTCCCTCTGAAGTTCTAGTCTCATCTGAACTTAACCCAAGTCCTTTTGTACTCCTTCCACATTTACCTGCTACTTTTCCACTTCCATCTCTAAACCTTCATCTTGAAATTAGGACACCAGATGAGGTGAAGGGTGCAGCTTCTTATAAGCTGAAGCCAAGTCCTTTCCGTTTCCCCTCCTGCAGAATCTGCATCGACCTGACAAACTCCCACTATCATCACCCGCAGTATCCGATCAGATTCTGAAGCAGCCTCTAGGATCAGTTCTTAACACTACCAGAGACTAGCCTTCATTGATTCAACGTTCTCTTCTTGGCTGCTGTTCTCTGCTAACAATGACAACATGAGCTATATTCCTAAAAATCGGGCCATACTTTATTTTTTATTATAAATTTTGTTGTTTGTATATGGATATTCTGGTAAGTCTGTCAAAATAGTCCTTGTCTGGCCATTCTGTGAGGTGTCCATGTAATCCCTTTGTAACATAGCCTGGATATTCTGAGTGTCATAACATCCCACTGTAAATGCTGGGAGCCATTGGGGTCATATATGTTATAACCTCCCCTCCCTTTCGTATACTGGGACTAACATTGCAGTTATAACCCCCACCAGCCACGTTGTAATACTCATCCTCCCTTCTGCCACCCTAGCCTAGTCCATGTTAAAATTTCTTGTATATCACTAGTATGTAATAGAACCATAAGCCTTTCAGCCTTGCAGTTATAATGTGCTGTACTGGCAGCTGTTATAATGTTGACTGTCCCTTCTGCCACCTACATCTGACACATTGTACTAGTAACATTGTATCCTCCACTTCCACAACCCACTGTCCACATTATAATGTTGACTATCCTTCCCCACCTGTCACATTATAATGCCACCTGCACTTCTGCCGCCACCCTCTGATCCACATTATAATGTTCCTTCCACTGCCTCCATCTACCACATTATAACACTAACTGCCTGCCCCATTGTAGCATCACATGCTCCTGTTTGCCACCTCCCAGTCCATGTTATAATGTTGAGGATCCTCCTTTCCACCACCTCCACCTGCCACATTGTAATGTCTCCTCAACCATCACCCCAGTTCATGTTATAATGCCAACTGTCCTCATCTGCCTGCCCCATTTTAACATCACATTCTCCAGTTCTGCCACCTTCCTGTCCACACTATAAAGTAGCCTATAATGTCGAGTATCCTCCATTCCACTGCCTCTGCCTGCCACATTATAATGTTTCCTCCATCACACCACCTACTATCTGCCTCCATCTGCCACATTGTAATGTCCATTGCCTCTATCACCTCTTCCTGCTACCAATCCTCCCATTATAATGTCACACATGTGAGCATTCTCCCTTACCCCCACCTGCCATTATAACATTTCCCACTCTTTCTTCCACTGCCTCTGCTACCTGCATTAAAACATACAACTTTGTGTATCTACAGGCTTGTCTTACAACACAACCTTTATATCTCCCTTACTTGCCATCTACATTACAACTAGCCTAGCATCCCACATAAATTTTCAAACACATTTATTTCATAGTTGCACAGCGGCCAAATGGCGAGATGTCGAAACTACATATTCACAGAATACTAACCAGAGGACTGACTAACCTAATTGTCTTTTTTTGCTTGCTTTCCCTTCTTTGGGGCAGAGTATGCAGCCTCCCTAAGGTGACCTGGTAGATTCAATGCATGGTGCAACCTTGTGACCTGCTCTCACCCCTCCTCCACTGGCAGGCCCCCATTACAGTGGTCCCCTTCAAGGCTATGATAGCCATGCCTTCATTCCCATTCTTCATGCATTTTTCCCTTCCCTTCATCAATGTGCTATCCTGGTTGCTGCCCAGCCCATCGCCTTTCCTCTTCTTTCCTCTCCCCACCTTTCCTACACCCATTGGATCATTTTCCTTCTTGCTATGAGTCTGAGCAGGCAGCACAATGGTGCTTGCAGATTGCTTGTAATGACACTGGAGGTTCAAGGTTGGGCAAGGGAAACTCTTGGACTGACATGCCCAATGGTACTCTTTGTCCAGACAGTTGGAATGGGAATGAGTTTGTGGCAGGCAGGAAAGACAACACCATCAGGTTGGCAGGGTCTATACTCTGGGGAACATTCATGGCAAGTGGAAAAGATGACGCCATCAGGTTAGTCAGGTCCCCAGACTCCAGAATCTGGTGAATGTCCATGGCAAGCAGGAAAGATGGCGCTATCAGGTTAGCAAGGTCTGTGCTTGTGGAAGGCAGGAAAGCTGTCGCCATTGTGAATATGAGGTCCCTGTTAGGGCAACACCCACTATCTGCTAGCTAAGACTGTGTGGGTTCTCTCTACAAGAAGGGGGCAGGATCCGTGCTTGTGATGGGGGGAATTGATGGTTTTGATGTGAGGGGTTATTAATAGATGGGTTTGTTGACAAAAGCCTTTCACACCGAAAACGTAGGTGGAATACCTAAGAGAACACAACTGGGTCCCCTAGGTGTATATTTAGGGTTTATATACTATGTTACATATATTGTACATTGTTGTTACTGACGCATGCATACATGGGCGTACATCTTGATGCATGTGAAATAAAATTCTTGTGCTATCAAAGTATAGTGTCATTTGGTGTCATGTAGTATAATTTGACATAATAAAATAAAAATGAAATTTTATTAGGTAATGGGGTGGTTTCCTAACATTACCCCCCTTACCCTTGACTAGGGACTACCCCAACCCATGATTATAGGACCCCAGATCACGGTACCATCAATGCTGAAGTACCTATGCCCAGAGAGACTCCCCCTCAGGTAAAGGTTGAAGAAGCACCTGATGAGGAACTACTGGCAGACACCAGCATGGAAATATGAGCAACGGGAGAAACCCATGAACAACATGTGACAGACCTATCTAACTTTTTCACTAGGCTAGCCTAGTGTGGGAACTTTTTTTTGAGCTAATGGATCATCTCCATTCAACTTGCACCCTGGAGCAGTGGTCAATTAGACCCCCCTCCTGTGCTTACTAAGCTCTGACAGTCATGGGTCCTTCTTCATGGGCCCCCTTGGGGGCTGGTGATAGGCCAGCTTTGTGCTGATGAATCACCTTTTTTTTTTTTTTAAGTCCAAAAAACATGCCCTAAAATCATTAGCATCATGTGACATGATGGATTGTGTCCCTACAGTAACATTACACATTGCTGAGGTATGTTTGGAATTTCAATATTAAGTGCTTGGCTGGATATCAGTTATCAGAGCTGAAACAACAGTTCCAGTTTGAAAAATACCAATGGGAACAAAGGTATCTAATTAAAAGGTGAAAGATATATGTGAAAAGATGGAAAGTCTGACCCTGTGTTTTGATAGGGCTGCATTGGGCCTAGCCATTGTAACTGGTGAGTCTATGTTTGGAAAAGGTGATGTGTTGAGGAGTACAGTGACACATTATTGGGTTGGGGAGCTGTCATAGTATTTCATGTCCTGCACCAGGACTGGGTCAAGTTATTCCAGGACCAGAAACAGTCCAGCATGTGTGCGGCCAGTATGTACATGTCCCGGTGCCAGAAAGCCTGGGTTGAGAAGAGCTGATGATGAGTAGTATAGCAGAGATTGTGACTTATCATTGCTGAAATCTCATGGAATTTTTCAGAATGGAAGTTTAGAGAGGGCTCATTTTGCATAGTGAGCCATACAGGCCTTTATGGCCTTCCACTGGATGGACAAACAATAGATAGATACTGGTTGTAGAAATCCAGAGCCAAGGAGAAAAGGAAATCTCCCCTCTAATGGAGTAAGCAGTGAAAATGTCTAGAAGATACTGGATCACCTCATATTATTTCAGGAACACTATTTAAAAGTGTGATGGTTTTACTCTAAAGATGACATTAAGCAGGTTGGCCCTAAGGGTATTGACATATTAGATAGGTAATATATCATGGAATTCAGCTCATGAGATTCTACTGATATGGGTTCAGGCTCTTAAAAAATGGAGCTCAACAAGATCTTTATGCCTCAAACCATGAATCTATAATCAGCTCTGAAGGGATTGCAGGTGGGCTAGTTCTTTACCCCAGAACAATTCGGACTGAAATACCTTTATAGCCTACCTACACAAGTGTGAAATTATAATACTCAACAATATACATCTTGACCACCCCCCAATTGTCACATATTTCTCCTGATATGAGTTGTCAGATATAAAATCTCTCTGGCTTATAATTGACATTACTTGGAAGATTTTTCTGGAACCACAAGGATCAGTGTCTTCAAGTACATTGTTTCTGTAAAAGTTGGACTACTTACATTCACTGAATGGTATGAAAGGGGTCATCCAGACATTGCAGTCTAGAGACATGCATGGCAGGGTGGAACCCTGATATAAAAGAGCATAGATTTTGTTGGGAATGCAAAAGTTGGTTCCACACCACATGTCTCCCTAATGATGACATCACAACATAATCAGAACATCTGGAAGTCATATTCACAAAGAATTCTGATGTTCCAAGATGCATCCTTCAGAAAGTCAAAAAAACTTGCCCTAAAGTCACTAGCATCATGTGACTGGGAGAGTGAAGAATTGTGTCCCTACAGTAACATTACACATTGGTGAGGTATGTTTGCAATTTCAATATTAAGTGCTTGGCTAGATGCCAGTTATCAAAATCTTATCCTGAAGAATTCCTTACTGCCTCCTTCTACTTGGACCTATGGTAGGTTTCTCATTGATCCTTCTTTTGTTTGTCTGTTTTCTTCTCCTTGTTTCTCTGTGCTTCATCTTTGTTGTGGGGGGTATTCAAGACATCTCTGGATTTGACCCTTCTTGATCATCCACCAACATCTTCATCATCACCAATGATCTCTCAAGTTGTTTGTTCTGTAAATCATCCAACTCCTGGCCCATCTATGTCACTGCATTTGAACAATGCACAGTTTCAGATTGTAGCAAGATAAAAAGGTAAAGGTGGCAGAGCTGTCATCAGGGAAATCCTTCATGGAACATAATCCGGATACTGCATTATATGTTGGATGTCAAAAAATGAATGGCAACCAAACACCCCAGGTCATCAATAGTTCATCCATTGCAAGTCAAAACAGGATCGGTTTGTGCACCATGCCATAGGCTGGATTCAGCTGAAAGAACAGTTCCAGTTTGAAAAATACCAATACTGCTGGAAATGTGGTCTTCCACAGAATTAATTCACTCCTATCACTCATCCAGTTTTCAAGCCAGGTGTCAAGTTGGTTTGTCCCTTTGATGACTTGACACCTTTACTGATATGGTACATCATCAACACAGAGGATATCTGGGCAAAAGCCTGCTCTGTTTTCTTGGGGCTCAAAAGTAACATGTCTACAAGCCCCATTTATTTTACAATGGATGAGAATTAGTTATTTAGTATTAGATTACATACAAGAAAGAGTTTAATGGATAAGTAGAATTAATAATGAGCTTAGTATATTAACCCAATTACAGTGTTAGTTCCTGTTCATTCTAAGTAATGACTGATATTATATCATGATCTGCAACCCCCCCCCCCCCCCCTACAGTCACACATTTTGCATGCATTTGCATGGGAGGAGGAGGAGAGGCAGAGAGAGAGAGAGCTGTTCATCAAAGACAAACAGGAATGAGAGTAAGTGATGGATCGATCAGAGTGGCTGTGCTCAATTGAAAAATGATTGATCATGATTGAGCACAGCCACTCTGATCGATCCATCACTTACTCTCATGCCTGTTTGTCTTTGACGAACAGCTCTCTCTCTCTGCCCATGCAAATGCATGCTGCATGGAAGTAGTTCCATGCAGCTCCTCCTCATCAGCAATGATGGGTTCTATTAGGGTATCATTTCCCTGCTCATCTATGACCTCCACTTGCCTCGCAAGCTTCACAAACCCACCCATTGATGCTATAGTCAAGCTGAACACACTGTAAGTGGTACTGGACACATAATTAGTAAGTCTCACTTGGGTGGCCAGCTGGGACCAGTGATATTTGCAAACTGTTACAGTGTCATGACAAGCAGGACTTCATCATGGTTGCAAGAACTTGAGGTGGAAGATTTGTGTTCTGGTGCTCAATGCTCAATGGCGTGAGGGGTTTCAGTGTGCTGTAAGCACAGGGACTTGGGACAAAAATACGACACAATCATCGCAAGAAAAACAAGAGTTGCCTGGCACCGAAGGGGATGGATAACAGCTTGAAACAAAGTGTATCATCGACTAGCGGCAGGTGGTCGTAGCCTTGGATGCTGAGTAAACGGGAAGTGGAAAAAAGACGAGAATCAAGTGTTGAATTGGAACTCATATCAGATATATGAGGTGGAAGATTTGTGTTCTGGTGCTCAACACTCAACAGTGTGAGGGGTTTGAACATACTGTAATTGCCCAGTAACAATACCACACAATTATCACAAGAAAAACAGAACCTGCCTGTTGCCAAAGGGTCTTGATAACACCTTGTAGATGCAGGTCCCAAGCTCAATGCATGTCCACATGAGATTTGCAAACTGTTACAGTGTCACGACAAGCAGGACTTCATCATGTTTGCAAGAACTTGAGGTGGAAGAATTGTGTTCTGGTGCTCAATGCTCAATGGCATGAGGGGTTTGAAGGAGTTGTGACAGCCATTGCCAGATTGTTGAACACCAAGGGAGGGATGATCAATGATCGATGATGAGCGATGTCAATGAGTGTATCTGATGTCTAACTGGCCCTAAAGACTTGGGCAAATTTGTATAGTTTCATCCACAACTCCTTCAAAGTTCAAACCCCTCATGCCATTGAGCGTTGAGCACTGCAAGGAGAATGTCATGGTAGTTCTGCCAGTTCCAGTATATGCAAGCCTCACGCTGATATGCATTGAGTTTCCCTCGGTGTTCAACAATCTGGCAATGGCTGTCACAACAAACCCCTCACACCATTGAGCATTGAGCACCAGAACACAATTCTTCCACCTTAAGTTCTTGCAACCATGATGAAGTCCTGCTTGTCATGATGCTGTAACAGTTTGCAAATCTCATGCGGACATGCATTGAGCTTGGGACCTGCATCTACAAGGTGTTATCGAGACCCTTTGGCGACAGGCAGGTTTTGTTTTTCTTGTGATAATTCTTACCCTTGGCAATTACAGTACATCCAAACCCCTTGAGTGTTGAGCACCGCAAAAAGAATGCCATGGTAGTTCTGCCATTTCCAGGATATACAAGCCTCATGCTGATATGCCTTGAGTTTGGGACCTACATCTACCTCAAGTTCATGCAAGTATGAAGTCCTGCTTGTTGTGACGCTGTAACAGTTTGCCCAACTCATGTGAACATGCGTTGAGCTTGGGACCTGTGTCTACTACAAGATGCTACTGAGACCCTTTGGTGACTGGCAGGTTCTGTTTTTCTTGTGATAATTGTGTGGTATTGTTACTGGGCAATTACAGTATGTTCAAACCCCTCACACTGTTGAGTGTTGAGCACCAGAACACAAATCTTCCACCTCATATATCTGATATGAGTTCCAATTCAACACTCGATTCTCATCTTTTTTCCACTTCCCGTTTACTCAGCATACAAGGCTATGACCACCTGTTGCTAGTCGATGATATGCTTTGTTTCAATCTGCCCTGATTCTGCCAACATTCAGGTTGACTGGTGGCTGTTGGGTGCTGTGTTTGGGAACTGTGGTCTCCTAATTCTGCCCAAGTTATGTTCTATCCTGGAGTTCCTCCTGCAGATTTCCAGTTAGTGTGTCCTTCAGATGAGACGCAGCAAAGATATGATGGTCATCTGGGCAGGTATGACTATACAGTCTCACCACAACTGCCGTCTGCACAACGCCCATGGGGCATATTTATCCTGTGACAGGAGTTGGGCTTCAAGCGACAGTCTGAGTATCCAGAATTTGCCCTCTTGCACCAGAATTGGTGGAGTACATCCTCAGAAGAAGGGTTCATTTCTATGAAATAGATAGACACTTTGATGTTTCGACTGAACTGCCTCGATGCCGAGATGTCAAGTTGCTCAGAACTCATGGCTTGTCGAGCAGATCTATGGGAGAGTCGACTGCTATCCCCTTCGGTTGATGAGGTTGTCACCCTGAGATGCATCTGATCTTGGGTAGCATGGAAAAGGTAGGCTGCATTCTGTGTCTCCTTGACAAAGTCTAACATGTCAATGATACATTGTAGCCTGCAGAAACAACAGGCCAATTTAGAGCAGGGCATTGGGTATACATATTGTTGAGTGGACGATATGGTGGGGATCTGGGCCTTGTCATTGCTGTCGATGAATCCTCAGATTGTGCTGAAGTGGTGATGTTGCCATGCATCAATGTGGATGCCTCTTCTTCTTCAATACCATCTCCTTTGCTGTTTGACCCCAAAGTGATCAAGAATAATGCTGGTGCACATATGGTTTGACTGGAAGGTGATTGTTATGTATTTAGGCAGAAGCATTATGGTAAAGATGGGCTGCTCATGGAAACCATAAAGCTTGGATCCTCTGCGAGAAGGCAAAATGGACCTCTTCGAGCAGTCTTATGTGCCATCAAGGAAGAACAATATTGAACCTATTTCAAGGTTGATGATCAAGTGGAAGTTGTGACTGGGACATTCAGAGGTTACATTGGTCAGATCAAGTCCATGAATGCACACACCACCTCTGTGTCATTTACGATTGAGGATCAAGATATTGATGTGCCCATAAGCAAGCCCTGCAAGCAATTTGAAAGGGGTGATTTTGTTGAAGTCCTGTGTGGCACATTTGTTGGCATGCAGGCTTTGTAGTTGATGAATTTGACCGTTCACTAGTAATTGTGGAGATTCTTGTATTTGAAAGTGTTGATCAATCTCTGTGCAAAGAGGTAAGACTGTTTGTCAATGTGACTACTGCTAAGCAATGATACTGTATTTGCAGGTGGTTGTTATGGTGGATCAAGTGGCTACAGTAGGCAGATTGGCTGAGGTGCACTCCATAGGTCCTGAAGTGTCTGTACCTTGCAACAGCAGAGCTACAGCCCTGCAGACTGGTGATTCTTATAGGCACATGGAGGTGACTATACACAAGAGTCCTTTGAAGCTGCACAGGGGAGCAGTTGTTGGGTCATTTGTTGGGGCAGATAGGAATACAATTGTATCCATTCAGACTTACACCCAAGCCATAAATACTATGTTACCATTTAATTTGGAAGATCTAGCAGAAACTGGGTATGTCATCATTCTCTCTTTCTGCATAAAAAAAAATCTGACTTGCCTTATGAAAGTACAGGGCTGCCCTTGAGCAAAGCACAATGGATTCTGGCATCAGTTTTACATAGCATTGTGCAGCAGGCCCAGAAACCTCTGACTATGGTTACCGGTATGCCCATGCACATGTCTCCCAATGACTTGCAGGATCCTGCATGGAATCCCAGCCATCCATCGCCAATGTTGAGTAGCACAACTTCTCTTGAGGTCCAAAGTGGTTACACCTCATGTGTCAATTCCCAAGTAATCCCAGTAGTTTACCCTCCCTCACCTATTCCAGTTGGAGTCCAGTTATTCCAGTCAGAGTCCAGTTATTTCATTCAGAGTCCAGTTATTCCGATTGGAGTCCAGTTATTCTGGTTGGAGTCCAATTATTCTGGTTACTGCAGATGCTCAACTTAGAGTATATACCCTAATGGATAGTCAAATTTCAAGTCTTAAGTTGTCAAAGTGCCTACAAAATATATTTGTGCAGAGTAAGGATTGAGCTCAAGACATCTTAATTAAAGTGATCACATGACAAACCAAACATGTGTGCTTAACCAGTTGAGCCACAGGAGAATTATTAGTTAGTAATATAATGTTTATTCATGACACTCTAATTTTGTTCGAAGTAGTTAAGATCAAATTTTTTTAATTAACCACATCCCTCACATTGAATGCGAGGGAGTGGGGATGATTGTTATTATATACATAAACAAAAAATCCTCCCTCTCACAAGATGCAAGAGGGAGTTTTATTTATATACATAAAAAGCTAACCCCTCACACAGAATGCAAGGGGGGAGGTAAAAAAAAATCCATCCCCCACCCAAAATCGGAGAGGGGGGGCACAATACTGATAAATAATTAAAAGTACAAAAAAAATCCCTCCCCACACAAAGTGTGGGGGAGGGGGAGGGGACACAACTCCGCTGTTGTCTGTCCTTCCACCCACAATTCACCCCACAAGCAGTTGCTCATGAGGCTGGGGGTGGGTGGCTTGTCATTGTTTGTCACTGTTGTCCCCTGTTTGGATTGCTCTTTTTTTTCTCTTTTTTTTTTTTGGGGGGGGGGGGTTTGGGTGCATCAGTGTGACATGGCATGAGTACAGAGGTTGGTGGGTGCTTACTAGGCAGGTACCCCCCTTCTGGGGTCTCCTGGCATCCCTCTGCACCCTCTTAGCCCATGTCGACAGCCTCACATCCCATTTGAATGGGGAGGGGATTGGGTGGCATGGGCATGGGTTGCACATTTTTCATCATGGCAGGTCATCCCCAGTAGTATACAACCTAAAAAGCAATGAATTACAATTAGTTGATTGATAAAAAAAATAAAAAATAAAAAATAAAAACTTATCTATGGCCCAAATGATGTTGCCATCATTTGGGCCCACATTCCATCCAGTTGGCTCGCATTTTTCATTGTGGCAGGTTGTCCCCAGTAGTATACAACCTAAAAAGCAATAAATTACAATTAGTTGATTGATAAAAGAAAAAGAAAAAAGAAAAAAAACTTATCTATGGCCCAAACAACATTGCTGTCATTTGGGTCCACGTTCCACTCAGTTGGCTTGTTTGAAGGTGGTGGTGATGGTGGCAGTGGGCATGGGAACGGTGGTGGCAGGTGCACACACAGTGGTGGTGGTAGAGTGGAGAGAAGGAGGAGGTGGTGTTGACGATGATGGTGGTGGTTGTGAGCTGGCAGTCACATGTCACATGTCATGCATGTATGTGTACTTATTATTTATTCTGTTAATGGCTGTGATTAACTATGTACATTGTAATAAAAGCATTAAATGTATGTAGAAGAATAATTGCTTGGTAGCTCAGTGGTTAAGCATGCTGTTATGTGTGCAGACCCAAGGTCAAGGGTTCAATTCTTGTTGTATGTCAAACTTTTATTTGGGGAAGCACATGCATTCCGGTTAGTCCAGTTAGTCTGGTTATTCCTCTTAATTCCGGTTGTGATGAGTCCAGCCAGATTCTGGGGATTCCGGGTGTAAATTGGATCCTTATTCCAACCGGAATTGTGCTGCATAGGGAAAACTACATACAAAAAAAATTCCACTGGACTCCAGAAATTCCAGAAATTCTGGCCAGACAAACCAGAATCCAACCAGAATAGGTGGGGGAGTGTAAAGTACTCAGTAATCCCTGGACAGGATGTACCAAAAGATGGTGGGTGCTAGCTGTATTATTTGTGTATGTATATGATTGACTGGCTATGGGTGCTTGCTCCATGGTTGCCTTGATATTGTAGTGACAGGCACTCGCAAGAAGATATGGAGGTCTGGACCATATGAGGATCATTGGGGCTACTTGGCACTTATGGAGGCACTGAAGAAAAACTCTACCTGTGGGTTGGTCAAGCTGGACTTTAATCAAGTCAAGTTAAAGTGTCCTATTGAATATCTGTACCCAGAAACAACGACCAAGTTGGATCATTTAGTGTGTCGTGAGGATGCAGACCAGATTGACATGATTAATTGTCAAAGGGTCATTGTCATTGGTCCATCTTGGGATGGAAGGATGGAGTTTGTTGGATTGTTTGGGTATATTGTCGCTGCATCCCATTCTGCATATCCTCTCCAGCCTAATCAGGTTTGTGTGTTTGTACACAAAGATGGACAATATTTACATTGCATCTATTTTCATATAAACAGTCTTTGTCATTCTCATCAAGAGCATATAGTATGGGAGGGTTTGCATTATCAATAGCCTTGTGTCTATGTAATGTTATCACATAAATTATGTTGTGATATAAAACTTTGATCAATCTGTCATAAGGAATGGTAATCAAGAGACTTGATTTCAGAAAATGTCGCACAGAGAAGGTATGTATCAATTGATTTCTTTCCCTCTTGAATTTGATCTACCACTTGAGTTTGAGTATGATGCTGCTCCAATACTTCTGGTTGTTTCTATTGTCATATCCTTTGTCAACCTTGAGTCCTGCTGTTAATAGCTAGCTACTGCATTTCTGTTAGATGTACTCACATTACATCACCTGATTCCTCAACACCCATAACTTCCTTTCAACCATTGTTGGACAACAAGTTTGTTATAGCCTCCAATGCAGGTTGTCTGACAAAGGACAAATATTTGACCCCCAATGTGGGTTCCCTCAAAGAGGGCAACTGGGTTGCACTGTCTACTACTCCCCATCTAAATGTATTGTGCTGTCCTATCATTATGTATAATGGATGTAGTCATGCATCTGAATTCAGTCCTTCCACTTCATGTGATCACACATCTGATATGCTGTGTTCTATAAACATATCACATAGGGTATCCAAATCATTTGTGATGTTTTTCTGTGAAATGTTTTTGGATGTGGCCTACAACTTTTTTTAACTATCTTACCATCACTATCAGATATTATATGAAAGCTATTGTGTATCCCTTGTTTGAGCTTGGTAACAATAGATCCCTTGCAATGGGTGACATTTTAATGCTGATGGAAAGTTATTTAAAATAGGAATATTGGTTTATTGCCATGGACAACATTGGAAAACCTTTTCGATATATTCAGAAGCTGGTGCTGCTAATGGGAAGAAACACTATGTATAAGCATAATTTTTTAGTTCAATTACAAAATATTTCTCATCCTTACTGTACTAAAAGGATAAGGTGATATATATATTCTATATCTAACAAGCCTTATAAAGTTATTTGCCTACTGTAATATTTTCAAAGTAAAGGATTGGTTGTCCATGGCATGCCAACTTTTGGTTACCATATGGCTTGGATAATGCTGCTAAATATATACACAAACTTGATAGTTGATTGCAATAAGTATACAAGACATAGTCAAGGATGTGGTGGTTTCTCTGAAGCTTCATTTATGGCAGTTTCTAATATGTCCCATGTCATAAGTGTAGGGGGTGGACACAGTCATAGCTTCTCATATCCACAATTATCACCATTTATACTCCCCCGAGATGGTATGCAAGTTGATATATCATCTAATGTATTTATTTACAAAGATCATATAGATGATATAGGCTTGTTGTTAAGGGCAAGCCTCAACCACTCGATCTAGTCAATGTCATTCGATGAGGTGATTCCTCAATGAGTCATTCAGCACTAGTCTTACTCAGAGCGTCCAATGTAAGATGGATAGTGCACTCTAGCAGGTCTTCTGCATAGAGTCGTTCAGGTTCATGCACTAAGGGGCTTCCTTAGTGGTTTTGAGTAAGTTTACAAGTTTGCAAGTTAAGGCTGTAGATTGCCTAGATCTAAACTAAGGGCATCCCTACTATTGGAGTAGGGTGTGTGGGTACCTACTCCAGTAGTCATGTGACCATGTAGTTAGTAGACAGTCACACATGTACATAGTCACACTTAGGCTATCACTACTGCATCCACCGCATCGCTATAGGAGATGGATCTGCCATCTCCACTAGGAGTCGCAGTACTTATACTATGAGGGAGGTCCATATCATCCAATTGGAAAGGTAGATACATATCAGGTAAGAATAGAAACAATAGGCCTCATGCCTTGCATGAGGCATCTGATGTCATGGATCCAATGTCAAGGATCCAATGTCAAGGACATGCTGCACTACAGCACAGCATGTGTGGGAGTGGGTTCAGGTGCATGAGTCACCATGCATCAAGGGTGCCTTCCACAGGAAGAGGATTGAATGCATGTGGTCGGCATGTGTCGTGTCAAGGACATACCCTAGGCATGAATCAGGGAGTGCCTCCTGTCTGGAGGGGACATCGGGTCAGTCGGGTCAGTCGGGTTCCATGAGTTACAAGGAAAATTGTAACACTTGTTAAAGTATCCTGAGAGCCAGTTCATCCATGTGAGAATCCCATTCTGTGATTTAATGCCAGATATTTCTAAAACAAGCTAAAAGCTTGTGCTTCTCATGATAGCAAAGATGTATTATTACAGAAACTTGAAGGTCATAGCTGTCCCAGATGCAATCTGCTTGTTTCTGTATTTTCTATTGAGACTCCAACCATGACAAAAAACCAAAGACAGGCTACTGACATAAAGAAACAACAGATTTTACATCAGAAGCAGAAACATATCTACAATACTATTAAAAACACTAAAAATGATAATTACATTCCATATGCATTTCCACCTGAACCATTAAATGATAATTTAGAAAGAGATATCATTGAGCATGCATGTAAGCAATCTGACTACAAAATGATTGAGGAGGCAGGATGTGCTGTTTGGGGAGAGTTGACTCCTATTAATAAACTTACTTGTCTTAAAGGAATTAAAAATCATCTTCATGTATTAAAGGCAAATGGTGTCACAAGCATAGAAAGAAAACATGAAGATCATGCAAAAAGAGAATACAGTGGACCAGTATTGGATCATAAATGTAACAAAGTATGTGATACATGTTGCAGAGCACTTTGTGCAGGCAAAGTTCCAAGGCTTGCATTGGAACAAGGATTGTGGCTTGGAGAAGTTCCTGAACAGCTGTCTGGCCTTCGATTTATAGAAAAATTGCTTATGGCTCGCATAAGACATATTAGGGTTGTTCACAGTAGCCATTTTCGGGCCATTTTCAGCTCATTTTTGACTTCATTTTTGGCTCATTATATATATATAGAGCAAACCAAACAAACCCAAATGCAACTAATGAATTTGGCCAATCAGAAGTGTCGACCTCACAAGTGGACCAGCTACCCAGTGCATTCAGGAATACTGGATAGGCAACACTATACAAGCTTGCTCTTCTTGAAGTTCATTCTCAATATTGGGAGACCACAAGTCCAGAGTATCTCCAGAGATATCACTGAGGGCTTCAATATAATGTGGAACATAGTTTTAAATCAATAAATGCCACATCGACCTACCACACCCCACCCTTTCTCAATCCATGGCTAGTGAGAGTCATTTTCATGAAGCTGCATAATAGAAGTGGAAGGGAGATGGTGGAGTCTATCCTGAATGTGTTTCCAAAGACAAAAGGTTAAAATTTGAAACAGGGGATTTTCAAGAAGATGGTATTATCATTTCCCTTCACAATTTTTACATGTGCTTAGTTTCTATTACCAGATTGGAAGACAGTAATTTATAATAACCACCAGCAAGCTGGTGTAAGGGGACTAGGGGGGTGCCCTGTGTGTTTCTCCTATTTTTTATGTTTGTTCTATACTTTTCCTCACTTCATTTCCTTCTATTCTTCATTTTCTATGATTTTTCCAGATTCTATTACTAATTTTCCCTTTCTATCATGTTTGTACATGTTGACAGTTTTATATTTAGAGGCGGAGCACCCCTTCCAACATATGATGTCATTTGGGGGCATTGATCTGCCTATCTCCGCCTTTTCTATTTTTAGGTTATCATTTGATTTTTGTCGTCTTCACATATACTGGGCATCGGCAAAGGGATCCTTAGAGTTTTCTCTTCGGATTTCCCTTTGCTAGGTGTGTCCCCAATCCCTGTACTATGTAATATAATTTTAACTTCGGATTTTCCTTTGCTAGAGGCTTAGGTTGCCCTTATAGTAGAAAACTCTCCCCTAAGGCCCGAAATCGCGAATGCACTGCCCAAGATAAGCAGGTACAGAGTGGACAATGCTTCCCAAGGCTCCACAGACTCCCTACACACCGTTCCAGACAATCTCGTCTTAACTACACTGCCATTTTCGCCAAACACACCCCCTAATGACATGGACGCATTAGAGCGCCCCGACATGCGTGAAAGTGATGTTTCTGGAATACGCATGCAAATTGATTTGCTTAAATCTACGATCGAAAACTTAGTCAGGACCCTCCAGACTAACCCTATGACCAATATTCCCCCCATTGTGACTCCAAGCGCACCCAACAAGGATGTACTGCCAAATGTGCCCACTAAGGAGCACACCCAGATCAAACTGTCCCCCCCACTGAATTTAATGGTGCACATGTGCAGGGACGTGCATTCCTTAATTCCTATGAGTTATACATCAGTCTCCAGTCACATCAATTTGTCAATGAGGCTGCAAAAATATATTGGGCCTTCACATACATGAAATCTGAACGTGCCAATCTCTATGTGACTGTATCCTGCGTCAAACTAAAGAACTCAGTTCTCTACCTTTCTCCACTTGGGGTGACTTTTGAGCTGAGTTTGTACACCATTTTTGTCCCCTCAATGAATGCCACTGAGCAGTGACACAACTTGAGTCATCCTCTTACCACCAAGCACATCGATCTATATAGATGAGTTTAAGGATTTGGTGGACATGGCAGGATATGGGAGTGGGCTACCAGTGGTGGTGAAGTTCCGATGGGGGCTCAACCGAGAAATTCAGGACCAGATTGCACAGATGTTGGAATGACACCCAGCAGACAATGATATCTTTGCTTGGTATGAAGCTGCTTTCCTCTGTGACAAGAACCGACTCACAAATGTGGTATTTAATGCTGCATTCCATGCTCCAACTACCACTCATGCACCCTACACCTTCAATCGAACCCTTCCCTGCCTTAACCACATTCCTGTTCATCCAACTCCCACACCAGCTGCCAATGTCCCAGTACCAATGGATGTTGATGCAGCCCGCAGCCATGCACATAGGTTGGATCTCTGCTACCATTGTGGGGAACCTGGACACAGGGCTGGAGCATGTCCCCATTATCAGGATATCCACATGCTCACCCCCGAGGGGAGAGATGAACTCCTCCAAGACTTGTTGGGACTTGTAGATGTTGAGGAGGGGAAGGATCAGGAGATCAAGTCAGAAGTTGTAGAGGAGCAGGATTTTTCTATTCGCAGCAAGTGAATTGTATGCCCTCACTGCCTGTCCATAACCACTTTGAAGTCTTGTCAGTTGAATCCCTGGAGAATGAATCCATTTCTGTGACTGTTCCCCTCTCTGACCCTTCAAAGTTGGCTGAAGATGTACCTGCTCTTCCCATCTCTCCCTCTGCTCCACACCCCAAAATTAAATCATGTGAGCATAAACTACCATGCAAATATATTGTTGCATCCACTCGCTCTACACATTCCTTGAACCTAGCAATCAAACTGCAGATGACTGACACTGCACAGATACTTGGTGTCTCTGCACTCCTGGACTCTGGTGTGACTGGTCTCTTCATTGATGCCCATCTCATGCAACAACATCACCTAAACACTCACTCATTCTCGCATCCGATACCTGTGTATAATGTGGATGGATCCCCAAATGAAGCTGGTGCCATCCGAGAGGTTGTAGACCTGGTTCTTCATTACAAAGATCATAGTGAGTGTGCCATTTTTGCTGTCACTCAATTAGGAAAGCAAAAGGTCCCTAAACCCTTTGAAGACATGTTCTCCAAGGAATTGTTTGACTCTCTCCCTACATGCAAGCCATGGGATCACACAATTGAACTCACCCCCAGTGCAACCCCTTCATCCTGCAAGGTCTATCCTCTCTCTCCTGAAGAACAACAACAGCTTGACCAGTTCATTGATGAACACCTGGCCTCTGGATGTATTTGGCCATCAAAGTCGCCCATGGCCTCTCCCTTTTTCTTTGTCAAGCAGAAGGATGGCTCACTTCGACCAGTTCAAGACTACAGAAGGCTCAACAACATCATGGTCAAAATTGCTACCCATTCCCTCTCATCTCTGAACTCGTGAACCAACTCCATGGAGCCCAATACTTCACCAAGCTCGATGTCCATTGGGGCTACAATAATGTGAGGAAAAAGGAAGGAGATGAGTGGAAGGCAGCCTTTCATACCAACTGTGGTATTTTTGAACTGCTTGTCATGTTCTTTGGCCTTACTAATAGCCCTGCTGCCTTTCAGACCATGATGAATGACATCATGCATGACCTCATCCTCATCTTCACTCGCACAGTTGAAGAGCACTGTCGCATCATGCGCCTTGTCCTAGAACGGCTTCAACAGTACAAACTCTACCTTCATCAGGACAGTGCAAGTTTGAGAAGACTAAGATCAAGTACCTCAGCCTGATTATCTCAGAGGGTCAGGTGGAGATGGATCCCATCAAGGTGAACAGGGTCACGACTTGGCTGATGCCCATGAACAAGAAAGAGGTGCAGTCTTTCCTGGGCTTCATCAATTTCTATCAGCATTTTATCAAGGATATCTCACATCATGTATGACCACTGTTCGACTTGACAGGAAAGGAGGCATGGAGGTGGGATAATACACAACAGGAGGCATTCGAAAGGTTTAAGGAGATGGTCACTTCCACTCCCATCCTTACCTTTGCTGATGATCCTTTTCATGTAGAAGCTGACAGTTCTGGCTTTGCAACAGGCACCGTGTTGTCTCAGCAGTCTCTGGAGAACCAGAAGTGGCATCCTGTTGTGTTCTACTCCAAAAGCCTTAGGGATGTAGAGGGAAATTACAAGATGCATGACAAGGAGATGTTGGCCATAATGTGTGTGCTTGAGGAGTGGTGACACTTCCTCGAGGGTGCCCAACACAAGGTAGAAATTTGGATGGATCACAAGAATCTCGAGTACTTTATGATGGCCAAGAAATTGAACCATCGTCAAGCTCATTGGTCCCTGTATCTATCCAGATTCAACTTCTTCTTGCACCACCATCCAGGTCACAGCATGGGGAAGACTGATGCCCTCTCCTGACATGCAGACCATGGGGATGGCAGCGATGACAACCAAAACATTGTGTTGTTGCAGCCAGACCTGTTCACCATTCGGGCACTGGAAGGCATTGTACCCCAGGGCAAGGAGTGGGACATCCTATGTGACATTCATTGTGCAAACTGTAGCGGTTCACATGAGGATGTTGTTGCCTGAGCTGTTAAAGAACTGCGGAAGGGATCCACCTTTTTCTTGCATGCAGCAGAGTGGGCTGAAAAGGAGGACTTGTTGTATTTCAGGGACCACATCTACATTCCCAATGACCCAGAACTTCGCCAGCACATCATATCCCAACACCATGACTCACAGATTGCTGGTCATCCTGGATGCTGGAAGACCTTGAAGCTCACCTCACGGAATTATTGGTGGCCACAAATGTCTTGGCTCATTGGTCAGTATTGTCACACTTGTGACCTTTGCTTATGCACTAAGGATCCTCATCACAAACCCATTGGTGATCTACACCCTCTTCCTGTTCCAGAGAGCCATTGGGATGTTGTCAGCATCGACTTTGTGGTGGAGTTGCCAGAGTCAAATGGGTTTGATGTGGTGATGTGCACAGTTGATTCAGTGGGAAAATGTGCTCACTTCATTCCCTCTCACACCACTGTCAGTGCCCTGGGTGCCACCCGACTCTACCTCTACCACATGTGGAACTTACATGGACTTCCTGGTGCTTTCCTGTTGGATTGTGGCCCTCAGTTCATGGAAGAGTTCACTCATGAGCTGTACTGACTCCTGGGTATCAAACTCCTTGCTTCGACTGCCTATCACCCACAAACTGATGGCCAGACTGAGCGAGTCAACCAGGAACTGGAGCAGTACATCTGCACCTTTGTCAATGAATGCCAGGACAATTGGGACGATCTTCTCCCTTTGGCCAAGTTCAGATACAACAACCATGTCCATGCCTCCACTCAACAGCTCTTAGACACTGGATGACATCCACGCATGGGATTTGAACCTCACCAAACTTGGTCACACATCGAGATGGTGAATGAGTTCACAGAATGCATGCAGGATAGCTTGGAGGAGGCAAAGGCAGCCTTAGCAAAGGTGAAGGATGACATGGTGTGCTTTTACAACCAATGCCATTCTCTGACCCCTCAGTACAAGGTTGATCGAGTTTACCTTGACTCCAGTGACATCTCCACTACATGTCCATCCAAGAAACTGGCTCATCGCTTCCTGGGACCTTTCCCCATTGTCAAGTGTGTTGGAATGCATGCCTATCATCTATGCCTCCCAGCCTCCATGTCCAGACTCCAGCCGGTCTTCCATGTCATCAAATTGCTTCTAGCTCCCCCAGATCTATTCCCAGGATGCCATTCACACCCACCACCAATGCCTACAGTGATTGAGGGAGAACCCCAATACGAAGTCGAGTCAATCTTGGACAGCCGTTTGTGTTGAGGAAAACTCCAGTATTTGGTGCATTGGAAGGGTTATGGGTATGAGGAGAACTCATGGGTCGAAAAGTCTGATGTGAATGCCCCTCGGTTAGTCAAAGAATTCCACCGATGGCACACTGCTACACCGCATCAAATTCAAGTCATGGACTTTGGTTGTATGTGATTTTGAATGCATCAGGGCAATGCATCTTAGAGAGGCGGTGATGTAAGGGGACTATGGGGGTGCCCTGTGTGTTTCTCCTATTTTTTACATTTGTTCTATATTTTTCCTCACTTCATTTCCTTCTATTCTTCATTTTCTATGATTTTTCCGGATTTTATTACTAATTTTCCCTTTCTATCATGTTTGTACATGTTGACAGTTTTATATTTAGAGGCGGAGCACCCCTTCCGACATCTACCCCTTGGTATGATGTCATTCGGTGGCATTGATCTGCTTATCTCCACCTTTTCTATTTTTAGGTTATTATTTGATTTTTGTTGTCTTCATATACTGGGCATCAGCAAAGGGATCCTTAGAGTTTTCTTATCGGATTTACCTTTGCTAGGTGTGTCCCCAATCCCTGTACTATGTAGTATAATTTTAACTTTGGATTTCCCTTTGCTAGAGGCTTAGGTTGCCCTTATAGCTGGGTTGACCCCAGATGATTGATAAAATCTGTTCAGAACGGCAGATTTCTCAGAACAGCAAGACTGGATATGCATGGAATATACCTATCTTTCACATGATCAAATGTGAAAACCATGGTATTTCAAACTCCTTGCAAAACAATCCAGCTGTGCTCCTTTACAAATCCAAAGTTATGGCATGGAAATGGGAGGATATTCAGGAGTTGTCTACCCCACATGTCTGGATGATTGGGAATACACCCTTCCAGAACTCAGAGGTCAAGTGATTGCTACATGGAAAGTGGCTCAATGATGAGGTCATCAATACATACTTGGAATTATGTGCATGCTTGTGGTCAGATATTAAATTCCTCCCCACACAGTGGTTTCCTGCCCTCCAAAAATGGGGAGAAGATGCAAAAAGAAATATAGTCACTTGGGTGGGTACACTAGTGCATCTTAATTAAATATGACTCAATATCTTCTGGGGCCCAGATCTCAAAAGGTGCTGCTGATGAGGCAACCACCATGAAAACATTTACAGCAGTCATCGTGGTTATAAATTATCCTCAACACCATTGGGTTACTCTTCAGTTCAATCCAAAAAGAGAAACACTTGTGGTGCTAAATAGCATGGCACCCAATTATGATATGCAGAAAATGGAGAAAATTTGAAAGGTCAGATCTCCACTATATTTAACAAATTGTTCTGATGTTTCTTAACAAGTACATTATCTTACACCCACTGGGGCTTGATAATTGGCATGTTGAGAAAAGGAAAAACACTCCCCAGCAGAAAGGTAGCTTAGACTGTGGCATATATGCCTGTCAATTTTCCAAACATCTTGCATTGGAAATTCCTTTCCAGAAATCTCTCAATGAGAAGGAGTGTTAGTGGATTAGGCAAATGATGGTGGTTGAACTTGCAGATGGGCACATACAGATTCCCTGGAGATAATATAAATTACAGTATGTAGTTGTATCATACCCAAGCCCATGATGGATGAATATCATTACAAATAGACCCTGCATTAAGCCAATCCTTCAGATCATCCATCCCTTGGAAAGATATCAAAGGTATTCTCTGTGCCTTGTCCAACCTCTCAAGCATATTTTCTGCAAATTTCTGGCAATCTATTTGGACAATATGGTGGAAGACATCCACTAGGTTGGTGGGTGGATTTTGCAGGTCCATGAATATGCCTTCCCATGGTGGTTCTGCCAAATATTGACTGAGAACCTTTTGATAAGGTCCACTGACCCAAATGTTTTCAAGGATGTTCCTACAACCAGTAAATTGTCAGCTTTATTTTTGTTGAGGGCCTGTATTTCACTGATCTCTTCTCCTTTACGATGTGATTCCCCATATAGGATGATGGTAGGGCAAAGCAATCCACCTCGCCCAGAGACCCATTTTCCTTGTATTCTCCTGTCCTCAATTCAGGTTTCACATTGAGGACAGATAGGAAGTTCCCCACTTATCAGGAATAGGAAATGATGGTATATTCAGTGAAACTGCATTGTGTACAAATGACCTCCATCACTGAACCATGAAGTTGCATGCAATTCAGATAGTCATCAACGCAGCTCTTATTTCAAGGTCATCGATGTTTTGAGTAGACACCCATCCCAGGATGCCAAGAGCCTGCAGTACTACTATGAGCTTGTGGAACCCAGTTGGTTGTGCTTGTGCAGCAGCCTCTGCAAGATTTGCCATCTGCAAAGCATGTGCAGCGGATTTCTTAGGGTTCTTTTCTGGTGTCAACATATTGATCACAGTGGTGATGGAACCCACCTTACCTCGAAAGTGTCTTTGTGAAACAAGGCAAGAATACCTTTTGATGTTGGACTGAAAAGTCCTGTGGGTCCTCGAAAAGTCTGAATCTCTGCTGCCTGTGAAACCCCCACACCTTCCATGAAATCCGAGGTGTTGACAAGGTAGAAATTGATTTGTTTTTCATACCAAGCACCACTATGAGGTGTTTTGATGTTAAAATACTATCAGAAAGAGCAGTTTCTTGAGATGGTACTGTCATGTTGTGGATAAAAATGAGACTGAGTTTCAATGTCCTTTTAGATGTGATCATTTATCTCTGTTTGCAATTTTTCCTAAATCATGTAATCCCAGAGTCTTTTCATTTTATTCTGTCAGAAAGGATAGAATAATGTTCCATTATTTATTACAATGAAGCAAGGGGCCCACACTTAGGACATGTATAAACATCCTGATTGGTCACTACCAGCTGCTCAGTATCCTTGTTATTTTCATCAATATTGTGCTCATACACCATGTACTCCCACCACAGAGAACTCTTGTCCTCCTTATTATCAATGATGTTCACAGCCATCCAGGGGTCTGGATTAGACAACATATTTTCCCGTACCATTTTGTCCAAGAGCATCCTTGCCTTCTGGACAAACCAGATATTACCAGCTATGTAGTGAAGACTTCCTCCCCTGGCAGTAGGTTGGAAGGTGATCTGAAGGATAGATCTTGGAACATCAGAATTCTTTGTGAATATGGTTTCCAGATGTTCTGATTGTGTGGTGATGTGATCATTAGGGAGACATGTGGTGTGGAACCAACTTTTGCATTCCCAACAAAATCTCTGCTCTTCTATATCAGGGTTCCACAGGGCTATGCATGTATCTAGACTGCAATGGTTGGATGACCCCTTTCATACCCTTCAGTGAATGTAAGGAGTCAAAATTTTACAGAAACAACATACTTGAAGACACCAATCCTTGTAGTTCCGGAAAAATCTTCCAAGTAATGTCAATTATAAGCCAGGGATTTATTTTATATCTCAAAACTCATACCGGGAGAAATATGTGACAATTGGGGGGGTGGTCAAGACACATATTGTCAAGTATTATAATTTTGCACTTATGTAGGTAGGCTATAAAAGTATTTCAGCCCAAATGGTTATGTGGTAAAGAACTAGCCCACCCACAATCCCTTCAGAGCTGATTATAGACTCATGGTTTGAGGCATAAACTTCTTGTTCAGCTCCATTTTCCAAGTACCTGAAACCACATTAGTAGAATCTTATGCCAGTGAGCTAAACTCTATGATATGTTACCAGTCTAAATTGTCAATACCCTGAGGCCTGACCTGCTTAATGTCTTCTTTGGAGTAAAACCATTGGACTTGTACATAGTGTTCCTGAAATCATATGAGGTGAGCAGGTACCTTCTAGACATTTTTACTGATTACCACATTAGAGGTGGGATTTCCTTTTCTCCTTGGGCTCCAAATTTCTACAATGCATGCCTTCCAGTATTTACCTCTTGTCCTTTCATCCAGTGGAAGGCCATCAAGGCCTGTATGGCTCACTAGGCAAAATGAGCTCACACTAAACTTCCATTCTGAAAGATTCCATGAGATTTCTGCAATGATATGTCACAATCTCTGCTACACCTGTGGATTTGTTTTCTGTGCCTGTGCAAGTGAGTGAGAATAATTTTCAAATCTTGGCAGCCTTCTATTGTGCAGGTGTTGGTGGGTTGGCCATGATATGAAACAAAAGAGTCTTTTGTTTTGCTCGTATTAATATTCAAAGATTGACTTATATGTATAACACATTTTGTTTATCAAAACAAGTATAAATACAGTGAGTGACTTCCAAATAAATCAACATGGTATTAAAGTCAAAATATATATGAGAAACATGCCAGAAATAAGACATATTGCCCATTCATAGAAATTGTTCATCCATCACATAACTACTGTTTGTCATTGTTCATCCATCACATAACTACTGTTTGTCATTGTTCATCCATCACATGACTATTGTTCATGGCAATGGTCGTCCACACCAGCCTCAAGATCAAGAAACCTATGAAGGGCATGAGGGATCTGCTGGGCAAGCAAAATGAGCACAATGCTACATGAATGTCCTAGTGGAGTAGGGTGTTTGGGCACCCACTCCAGGTAGTCACATGATCACATAGTCAGCAGCCACATGGCATGTAGAGAGTCAGGATCGAGATACCACAACAGTCTCTGCAATAGCTAGGGACAGGAGACTTGCTACATCTCCATCTTGGTGATGAGAGCACACTTCGAACCACAACCTTGAAAGCAGAACCCCAGAACCAGTATCAGAACCAGCAGCCATGGAACCACAGAACCAGACCTAGTGCACTTCATTTCCCAGTAACATGTAACAACAAATGCCTCACTACAGCCTCACTGAATACATGCAGAATAGCATTTATAATTTCATGGAACGGGATGGCAGAGGGCAATTCCTAAAACAAAACAGAGCAGACACTATAATACCTACCCCATCAACAGCCCCCACATCCATGTCCAGGTCCACATCTGAAAGCTCATTAACTACTATTGAATCTAGTCCATCACCAGCCACTTCCCCAGCACTACCCCCCATGCCACCACCATCACCTGTCCAGAAGCTACCTGCCCCTGATGGCCCAATCCCTATGCAACTGACTAATCTCAAGGAGTTCAATGGAGAACTGGATGACAACATTCAAGGGCCAGTTCTCCTTCTAAGATTCCTGCAGGTTATGCAAGAATTAAAAGTCACAAACGACTGCAAAAAAGTAGCACAATTTGGGTTATATCTTACACTGGACTCACCAGCCGAGGAGTGGTATGCTGTAACCATGGCAGCAGAGCCCACAGTGCAGTCCATAGCAGAGTCCAGAGCCAGAGCCCAGCAACTTCCTTGGTGATCACATGATCTAGTAGACAGAGATGTGCATGTGCAGATAGAGAATGCATCCTTTCCTGTCCATTCCCGCAACTCACATCTAGTAGTAGACGCAAGCCCTGTCTAAGTTGTCTTGTCTGGTAGCAGACATGACACTGAGAGTCTAGCCAGCTCCATCTGGTGACAACTAGGTGATTTGCACTTGGAACACTGTTCTTGGCACCTGTCAACTGTTCATTTCAATGTCTATCTATGCTCAGCTCTTGGTGTCCTCAGTTCAGCTCAGTTCTCCACCCAGTCTCAGCATCACAGCATATTCAGTCTCGACTCTAGAGGGTGTGCAATGAGGTTCAAGAGTATTCAAAGCATTGCAATGACGTTCAAGAGAAGTTTGATAATGATCGAGAGGGTACAAAGCGCTGTCCTCAGACACTTATCTACATATGGCCTGTCAATTCATATAACTATTCTTGTGCATCAGCTGACCAGACCAGTTTCATTTTACTCTGATCTGTCTACCATGCGATGGCCACACATTTACAACACTGATGAGGGTCATGGAATGAGACAAAAAGGGCAGATTCCTGCCCAAAACCAGAACCACAGCACCAGCCTCAACAGAATCCTCATTCATTCTCCCATCTACACCCAACACAATCAGCCTAATCACATTCAGCACCATCTCAATCAGCCCCACCACAACCAACCCCTGATCCACCACCCCCCACACCACTGTTCTCAGCAACTACCCCTACACCCCTGGACAATGAAGACAAAGAAGTAATGACAGAGGCTATCAAATGGTTCTGGGGAGATGACAAACACAATGATGAGACCCCTGAGGACTTTATCAATGCCATTAAGATCCTGTTCCTCCAAAAGCCAAACACCCCTGATGCAAAGAAACTATGGGCATTCAAATTACATCTTAGATCAGGCTCCATCGCAAAGCAGTGGTGGACCGGCCTGCTCTCCACTGACAAGGACACATGGGAGCACTTGCTCCTTGCATTCAAAGTGAGATGGCCAGAAAAGATGCCTACAGTGAAGACAGTGGAAGAGAAGCAAGCCGCACCAGAAAGGACGAGGATCATGGAGGAGGAGGTCGGTACACAAATAAAAGTACTCAGTGTAAAGGAGTTCACTCATGTGGTATGAACAGACAAGATTGAGAAGCTAGCCACTGCAATCCTGGACATGAATGGTCTACTCATAGGCAACATACAGAAGGCGATGCCGAGGGTCTTACAGAAGGTAACTGGATCTGGACACACCAACTGAGCATCATTCTGCAGGGCCATCTGCACAGCATCACTCCATCAGATAGAGGAGGCAAAGGAAGAAGAGAAGGAGGTGCAGAATCTAAAGGAGCAAGTAACAAAACAAAAAGAGTGTCAAGTGCAGGATACATGCCAGCATAGACAACAACTGACAAACCCCCTCTATGGCATAGGATAGACCGACACAGCCTAGAGCCAGCACATGAGAGGCAGATGAGGGTCATCTAATGTCAATCGCATTACCTGCAGTTGAACTGCAGGTAGCAAGCACCAAGGATAGTTGACAACACCCCAGCAGTGGTGGTTAGAGAACAAAGGCAGTTGATCAGAATGTTATTGACAGTTGAACTGCCAATAACATCCTGGTGGTGGTTAGAGAACTGGTGATTAGAGAGCAAGCAGGCCTTCAAGACAGCAACTGACAACCTCCATCTATGGCATAGGATAGGCCATCACAGCCTAGAGCCAGCACATGAGAGGGTGGCCAAGGGTTGTCTAATGTCAATTGCATTACCTGCAGTTGAACTGCAGGTAGCAAGCACAAAGGGTAGTCAATCCAGAAATGATCACCAGTTACAAGTGTAGCCGATTCTGGGAGTTGCCTTTTATATCTAAAATCCATGTCTCGACTAATTTTATGTCTCACAGTTTCAAAAGTCACTAATGGTTGCTTTGAATTGCTGACCATGGGTAAAACAGCACTGATTTTTTCGTTCGCGCTGAATTTTTGGTCGGATCCGAGTCTTTCTTATGTAAGCATATGGACTCGTAATCTTGACACAGTGCAAAATTTTGATTTGAGGCAACCCAGTGAGTGGAACAGTTATACTCATTTTCATATGTGCTTTCCTCCCTATGGCTTAACCAAGTCGTTTGACAATTTCTATGGAGGTTGGTCTTTTCATCACCATCCTGACATTCTTCATCATCAAAACACCAAAAATGTTCTCCATGATCCCACTGAAGTAACCAATGAGCTTCTTTAAATGCTTATCTTGAACACATTATTGAACAGCAGCTCCATTGCTGACATCTCTCATGAACTTGATAAGGTCACAGAACTGGGACCAGACAACTATCACATGGCCATCACTTTAGACACACTGCTTTTTGTTGGCTTGGCTTTCGCTATTGTGACATCAATGGGAGCAATGATGGGGAAACTGTGGCCCATTCAATATATAAGTCAGGTTCATGAGCATTGCTCACCTTATGATCGTGCGATTAAGCACCAAGAGGCAGTCAGCGGATGGGAGTCATGGAAATTCTGCAGGGTGATAAACTCTCTGCACTGGTTGCCATTTTCCTTTTTGAAATGTTCATTTAGTAAGCTACCTCCTTTCTTTGTTCTCCATGTCTGACTTATACAAAGCCTGTCTATTCTCAAACACCACAAAATTGTTGCACTGGATGTTGGCAAGATGTTAGGGATCACCATCACATCCATTCTGGTCCTCTTGTGTTCAGCTGCTTTAGCAAAAGGTAAGAGTAGTGATAAAACCATACCAGCTATGATCAGTTTGTCTACAGGTCCATCTTCCCCCAGATCTCCACCAATGGTGACAGCAATGCTGTCCACAGTAACATGCAGGAGAGCGGTAGTGTATGTCTGCCCACTCATCCACCTCCCAAGAAACCCTGAAAATTGCTTCATATTGCTAAATCCCAAATTTGCTGGCATGTTGGTCAGTGTGACCCAACTGCTTGGGACATACTTGGAGAGGAGGGTAGGGTAGAGGAACAAATGCTTGGGCATGAGGGTGGGGTGCCAGCGGGAATTTTGTATGTGTCGAGGCCATAGTAGTGTTTTCAGGTCTGGTTCGGTCCAGTTTTTCGACCCCAAAGGGGGCAACCGGTTGCAACTGAGTAATGAGCAACAAATGGGGTTTCCAGTAGCATATCGGTGAGACATGTGGCGATGGTGAGGCTAAACCTTCTTTTCTTGAGGAAACTTCAACTTCTTATGTGAAAGGTTCCTACAGTATTACTTATTGACACTCACAGTATACTAGTTGAGTCATCTTTTCAATCTCTCTTGTTATTCACTCTCAACTTACTCTTGAGCACAATTAATGATCAAGTCCACTTGCTGTTTACCTATCAATGGCATCACAATTTTCCTTTCCAGTGGACCTTGTAGTCCCCCAACAAAACCATTTTTGGACCAATCAGGTGGGTGAAATCTGAACACTAATAGCTGGCCATGACCTGACAATTGGGTTTCTCAGCCTGAGATGTACCAACCACTGTCATTGTTCACCCAAACCATGCTGGAGGAAGACGAGAAGTTCTACGCCATGTTTCCAGAAGCTCAGAGGGTGGCAATGGAGCAACAATGGAGGTATCAAGAAGCCCTGTTTAGTCAATATTTTGAAGGTCTTGGATTTCAATACTGTCCAGAACCCAACACTTACACAGCGGTGGAGCATTATGAGAATATTCCTCATTCATCAGATGTTTATTCTGCATGTGCTGCTGACATCTATTTTCCTGCAAGCTATCTTGAGGCAACATTTCCACATGACACAGGTTACGGCCACAGTGCTTCAATGGCATCTGGCGCTTTCCCACTCAAATTGGTTCAGCATGAATGGACTGACCAGTGGAGTGACTGGGAAATGATGCATCCCAAACAACACTACACAGCTGCTCCCACTGCCTGGACTCCTTTGCTCATGCTGCCCATCAGTACACAGGAATTTAATTATCCTTCTCAGGAACATTTGATTGACTTGTCCTCAAACTCATTGCTATGTGGTGATACCCTGTCTCTGATGCTCCAACCATTTGACCTCATCACCCAGACCCCAAACTGGCAAACTGACACACCTATTGTAAATGATCAGCTTCATGCCCTGGCACCCCGATATGCTTGTGTACCAGATGCGAGGCCATTAGATGCTTCCATCGTCACCCCAGTGAATCGAAGCTGTCTCACCCAGGACTTGCGAAAGGTGAGGCATTCTAAATCCCATCCCAACATTGGCATCACAGCCAGCCCTTCGCGCATGTGCCTCAGTGCCCCACCCACTAAAAGACGTGCAAAAAAACCTATGCCACTGAAACCTGCACAGCCAAAACCCCTGTTGGCTTGCCTATTTTGTCACACTCGCAAGATTGCATGTGGCGCCCCACTAGCCAGGAGTGAGAAAAAAACATGCTCATAAGTTTTCAGTGCGCCTCTGGTTTGCACTGACACTCATTTTTCTTTACATTGTTGCTGAACATCTTTTACTGTCTAGTCAATGTGAAAAGCATGGATTACATTGCTCATTCCCACTGAAAAGTTATTGAGGTGTGTGGAACAGGCAACCCCAGTCCAAGGCTAGTAAGATCCCAGCCAAGGGAGTATCAAATAATTTCAATTCAGATGTGGATTAATGTCTATTTTCTTTCTTGTCTGTATGCTCTGTTATATGGAATTCATATGATTTACATAGGTATCTAATGAAAATGTTCTTGGCTTTTGTTGCCTACAGGTACTTCTGTAGTCGATGGTTACATCTTTTCAAATCCTGTATATATTGTTGTTGATTCATTTGTATATTCAAGTTCTCTAGGCATCCATTAGTATGGATATACTTCCCCAGTCCCAAGATGAAAAGGAGAAACTGACAATGGTTGTAGATTGAGGTCTCATGACACAACTTGAATTGATTTTTGTGACAGTGAGTCACTTATATATTGCATCAATGTTTTTCCCACACTTTCTTGGGCTCCTGCTTGGATGGGTTTGGGATGCTCCTCCCTACAGGGTTGGACCAAGTCCCCTCACATCTGACTGTACTGACAGTTTCATATCCTGCTAGGTTTTCAATAACTACACTTCCTCTTGATGTCATTGTACATTCAATTTCTTTTCACAATTCATATCATCTCGACTTTTCATTTTGGTAGAGGACAGTTGATCCACCAACATTATCTGTCTTATCAATGTTATCATCAATGGCCCTGGACATTGCTCTCCACTATCCCCTTACCCTCCCCCCCCTCACCTCGCCCCTCCCTCCAATATCACCACTGGCGGCGCCCTTCAATCAGAAAGATGCAGATCATATTTATCTTTCACCAATTCAGGTAGAAAGAGTCCAGATACAAAGCATTTATAAATTGACTTGTATGAAGATAAAGGAGTATCATCACACCATGCACACACACTAGTCATTGAGGAGATGGAACAGCATAGACAACTGGAGCGGGAACGTAAATGTGGAGGGCAACAGGAGCAGGGGAGAAGTGCCACGCTGAGCCTGGACACATGTCATAATATTTTCCTCTCCACCTCCACCTACCCACAAACCATATTTGCACTCTCCCCCCCCCCCATGTCCTCGCCTCTCATACCATGCCACATCTTCTTCCCTGTGGGGCTAGCAATAGCATAGTCAACAAGGGTCATATCATGGTGGTGCTGTCTCTGAGTGCTCTGCAAGTGAGAAGGGGAGGAGAGGCGGGTCAGGCAGGAGATTGGGAGATGGTCCCGCAAGGAAGAGGGGCCACAGAGACGATGAGAACTAGAATGCAGGGATTGGAGAAAAGAGGAGTCCAAGTGAGGATGAGGTATTTATTGATGCAGGTTGTGAGTGAGGTATTGGATCCATATTATGACTGCAAGAGATGACACTCCACATATGCCATCGGTTTCTCTGCAGGAAATAGGTTAGATGAGACAAAGTAGCAGTGAGAAATAACATGAACCTATCAAATTTAGATGTGAGACAAGAGGACCATGCCTGCATCTCCTGGTTCATAAATCCATCCTTTGCTGGTCCAGATCCACAAGCTACAGGTGAGGCTTTTAGGCACCACAGAAGCAAGAGAAAGGTTCAAATGTGGTGTGTGATAAGTACCAATGTTGTGGGTTGTCTGGGCACATTAGGGTGTATTGGAACTCAAGCAGAGCTGAGAAAAGAATGGGGCATTAGAATGCTTGGTCAAGAAGTAGGCAGTTCAGATGATGACACTGTGACAAACCTCCCCCCATCATTGTTGTAGGTGCAGGTTGACAAACCAAAATAAGACTATAACTATGTGTGCAGAACCGAATCAAAAAACAAGTCATAAGCTGATGACAAAGTAGATCTCCAACCTTTACTGGGGGGAAGAGAGACTGAGGAATCCGCAAGTGGGAAACACAGCTGATCACTAGGACAGTCATTCTACTGATGGAAACCATTGGTAGATGGCATGGCTTGCATATGTTCAGTATTGGGAAATGAGCAGGAAATCTGAGTTGGGGCATCTTGTATATGAGCAATGAGGAAAGAATAAGGAAGTAGATATCATACCTTGCTCAAAGTAAATGATGGATACAACTGCAAAGCCACAGGAGTTAACATCAGCGGGGAGCAGAATCTGTCAATTTTGTCAGAGGAACCATAGCAGTCGACAGCAACTACTTGAAGCATAGATAAGGCAGCATCGATGGTTGTGAAGGAAGATGATATTTAAGCAGCCTGTTTCATGAAAATCATTTAGTCATGTATACAAAGAGTATAAGCAGTAGAAAAGGAATGAAAACATTTTGTAGATTGGATGATCAAAAGCGAGGCATCTATGTTCGATGTACAACACCTCAACTGCATGCTCATGGTCAAAACCAAATTGGAAAAAAAATGATTCATAGTGGACGACAAAGTGGATCTCCAACATTTACTGGGAGGGCGAAAGTGAATAACCCACAAGTGGGATTTGTGGAGTAGACACCTTGCACATCGAGATTCACCTCGTGCACCAGTATTGAGAATTGGGAATTGGGGAATAAGGATTCGAGGTTAACAAATCAAGGTTGGGGTGATGGGTTTAGGTTTGGGTGTGTGCGGGACACATGTTGGTATTGAGCAACAGGAGAAGGATGAAAAAGGGTATAAATCATACCTGTCACTGGAGATGACATTGAGGGAGAACAACAGAGTTGTTCAAAGAAGACAATGTGGACCGCATCCATTATAAGAATGCAAAGAGCTGTGAGGATGAGTGTCAAATCAAAAAGTACATTTGAGAAGTACAATCAACAATATCGCCAAACAGACAGCTGCTTATGGCCACCTTCCCACTCTTACTCCTACCACCATCTACATTGTCATCCATTACCCTGTACTACATGCCTCCCTCCACATACATGACTAGATTCAGACCAAGGTTGAAGACAGCAGTGCCCTCAGAGTTGGGTATGGACATTGATCCAGGGTTCATCAGTGACAATGATTACAGTATCAGCAGGTCAGAGGGAGGAGGGAGTGGCATATCCAGTGAGAGTTGTTATTCAGACTCACTATTTGTAAATGGTCTGGGCTGTACCTCAGGCAAAAAAGGGCAGTCCTCAGTGCAGAAGAGTGGAAAGCAGCAGGTTTGAGGTGTGGAAGCTACAACAGTGTGGTCACAGGCAGCTTCTGTTCCCTTACCACAAAATCCTGGTGGATTTGAATTCCTCAAGCTTGAATCCTATGTTTGTCACTGTACTGGCAGCCAACAACCTACATTCAAGTCAGATAGAACCTTGGCCACTGCACCTGGTGACTGCAAAGTTCTAGCCTACTTTGATTTGGTCTTCTTGACCACTTTCCAGTTTGTTTTCTGTCCTGCACATAACCAGATCATTCCTATGTCAGAGTGGGCAACTCATGTCAGGCGCTGCCATCTTGACTGGTGCTCAAGCACCAAAAAAATTGACTGTGCTCAAATGGTGAAACATGTGGCTGACAGCCACAACCTCAGTATCAACCAGACTTCAAAGGATCTGAATCTCCCCCATGAAATTGATGAGCCCCTCTCAGACCAAGAATCATTTCATATCAAGTTGAACTATAAATGCCCTCCTGGTTGTGGTAACTGGATGGCTGAAGACAAAGGTTCAAATATCCCAGAGCGATTCATCTGCAAAAAACATATACATAGCAATTGCCTCAAAGGACCATGTTCTCAATTCAGAGATATTGATCTTGGTGAACCATGCTGGATTCACAAAGTCAAAATCTCAAGTGTGAACACAGATCAATATCATAGTTTGGTTCTACCACATGGGTGGGAGGGAGGGACAGTGGCAAGCACTCCAGTGCCAATTGATGGACCACAGTTGGGCAATTCTTCACCATTAGCAGCATTAGTGGACCCACAAGATTGGCCTCTATTACTTGGTTGGATTGATTATGATTGGGAAATCTCTGCTGGTGATCATGTCACTGCTCTGTGGAGTTTGATCAAACTGCCACATTGCAACTGCAAAAGGACATCTCAAACTTCTCACTTGCACTTTTTAGACAAGGGGCTGCAGCTTGTCTACCATGCACTTGCAAAGTATTTCAAAACTGCAATGTTGTTCATACACCAAAAACATCAGACTGTGGTAGATGCTATTACCCTCAGGTGTGTTCTCTGCCATTCAAGTGGTAATAACTATATATAATGCTGTTAATAGCCCAAAGTATGCTAAATTTCAAATTCTGTCTGATGGCAAAATATTGGAATACTGCCAGCCATTATAAGGGCAACCTAAGCCTCTAGCAAAGGGAAATCCAAAGTTAAAATTATACTACATAATACAGGGATTGGGGACACACCTAGCAAAGGGAAATCCGAAGAGAAAACTCTAAGGATCCCTTTGCCGATGCCCAGTATATGTGAAGACGACAAAAATCAAATAATAACCTAAAAATAGAAAAGGCAGAGATAGGCAGATCAAGGCTGCCGAATGACATCATACCAAGGGGTAGGTGTTGGAAGGGGTGCTCTGCCTCTAAATATAAAAGTGTCAACATGTCCAAACATGATGGAAAGGGAAAATTAGTAATAAAATCCAGAAAAATCATAGAAAATGAAGAATAGAAGGAAATGAAGTGAGGAAAAATATAGAACAAATGGAAAAAATAGGAGAAACACACAGGGCACCTCCCTAGTCCCCTTACATTACCCCCTATCTAAGATGCATCGCCCCGATGCATTCAAAATTGCATACAACCAAAGTCTGTGACTTGAATGCGACGTGGTGCAACAGTGTGCCATTGGTGGAATTCCTTGATTAACAGAGGGGCATTCACATCAGACTCTTCGACCCATGAGTTCTCCTCATACCTATAACCCTTCCAATGCACCAAATAGTTTTCCTCGATGCAAACGGCTGTCCAAGATTGACTCAACTTTGTATTGGGGTTCTCCCTTGATCACTGTAGGTGGTGGTGGTGGGTGTGAGTGGCATCCCGGGAATGGATCTGCAGGAGCTGGAAGCAGTTTGATGACATGGAAGATGGGGTGGAGTCTGGACATGGAGGCTGGGTGGCATAGATGATAGGCATGCGTTCCAACACACTTGACAATGGGGAAAGGCCCCAGGAAGCAATGAGCCAGTTTCTTGGATGGACATGTAGTGGAAATATCACTGGAGTCAAGGTAAACTCGATCACCAACCTTGAACTGAGGGGTCAGAGAATGGCGTTGGTTGTAAAATTGCGCCATGCCGTCCTTCACCTTTGCTAAGGCTGCCATTGCCTCCTCCAAGCTATCCCACATGTGTTCTGTGAACTCATTCATGGTCTAATGTGTGAGGGAGTTTGGCGAGGTTCAAATCCCATGCGTGGATGTCGTCCAGTGTCTAAGAGGAAAGGGGTCTGTTGAGTGGAGGCATGGACATGGTTGTTGTAACTGAACTCGGCCAAGGGAAGAAGATCATCCCAATCATCCTGGTGTTCATTGACAAAGATGCAGATGTACTGCTCCAGTTCCTGGTTGACTCGCTCTATCTGGCCATCAGTTTTTGGGTGATAAGCAGTTGAAGCAAGGAGTTTGATCCCCAGGAGTCGGTACAGCTCATGAGTTAACTCTGCCATGAACTGAGGGCCATGATCCGAGAGGAAGTTCATGTAATTTCCACACATGGTGGAGGTAGAGTCGGGCGGCACCCAGGGCACTGACAGTGGTGTGAGTGGGAATGAAGTGAGCACATTTTCCCACTGAATCAACTGTGCACATCACCACATCAAACCCATTTGACTCTGGCAACTCCACCACAAAGTCGACGCTGACAACATCCCAATGACTCTCTGGAACAGGGAGAGGGTGTAGCTCACCAATAGGCTTGTGACGAGGAACCTTGGTGCATAAGCAAAGGTCACAAGTGCAACAATACTAACCAATGAGCCATGACATTTGTGGCCACCAATAGTTCCGTGAGGTGAGCTCCATGTCCAGGATGGCCAGCAATCTGTGAGTCATGGTGTTGGGATATGATGTGCCAGCCAAGGTCTGGGTCATTGGGGACATAGATGCGATCCTTGAAATACAACAAGTCCTCCTTTTCAGCCCACTCTGCCACATGCAAGGAAAGGGTGAATCCCTTCCTCAGGTCTTTCACAGCTCGGGCAACAACATCCTCATGTAAACTGCTATGGTTTGCATGATGAATGTCACATAGGATGTCCCGCTCCTCACCCTGGGGTGCAATGCCTTCCAGTGCCCAAATGGTGAACAGGTCTGGCTGCAACAACACAATGTTTTGGTTGTCATCGCTGCCATCCTCATGGTCTGCATGTCAGGAGAGGGCATCGGTCTTCCCCATGCTGTGACCTGGATGGTGGTGCAAGAAGAAGTCGAATCTGGATAGATACAGGGACCAATGAGCTTGACGATGGTTCAATTTCTTGGCCATCATAAAGTACTCGAGATTCTTGTGATCCATCCAAATTTCTACCTTGTGTTGGGCACCCTCGAGGAAGTGTCACCACTCCTCAAGCACACACATTATGGCCAACATCTCCTTGTCATGCATCTTGTAATTTCCCTCTACATCACTAAGGCTTTTGGAGTAGAACACAACAGGATGCCACTTCTAGTTCTCCAGAGACTGCTGAGACAACACGGTGCCTGTTGCAAAGTCAGAACTGTCAGCTTCTACATGAAAAGGATTGTCAGCAAAGGTAAGGATGGGAGTGGAAGTGACCATCTCTTTAAGCCTTTTGAATGCCTCCTGTTGTGCATTATCCACCTCCATGCCTCCTTTCCTGTCAAGTCGAACAGTGGTCGTGCTTGATGTGAGAAATCCTTGATAAAACACTGATAGAAATTGATGAAGCCCAGGAAAGACTGCACCTCTTTCTTGTTTGTGGGCATCAGCCAAGCTGTGACCCTGTTCACCTTCATAGGATCCATCTACACTTGACCCTCTGAGATAATCAGGCCAAGGTACTTGATCTTGGTCTTCTCAAACTCACATTTGTCCTGACAAAGGTAGAGTTTGTACCATTGAAGCTGTTCTAGGATGAGGCACATGATGCAATGGTGCTCTTCAACTGTGCGAGTGAAGATGAGGATGTCGTCAAGATAGATGCAGACAACACTTTTGAGGATGAGGTTGTGGAAGATGTCGTTCATCATGGTCTGAAAGGTGGCAGGGCTATTAGTAAGGCCAAAGAACATGACAAGCAGTTCAAAAAGACCACTGTTGGTACGACAGGCTGCCTTCCAGTCATCTCCCTCCTTTATCCTCCCATTATTGTAGCCCCAATGGACATTGAGCTTGGTGAAGTATCGGGCTTGATGGAGCTGGTTTACAAGTTCAGAGATGAGGGGTAGTGGGTAGCGATTTTTGACTGTGATGTTGTTGAGCCTTCTGTAGTCTTGAACTGGTCGAAGTGAGCCATCCTTCTTCTTGACAAATAAAAAGGGAGAGGCCATGGGTCACTTCAATGGTCGAATACATCCAGAGGCTAGGTGCTCATCAATGAACTGGTCAAGCTATCATTGTTCTTCAGGAGAGAGAGGATAGACCTTGCAGGATGAAGGGGTTGCACCGGGGGTGAGTTTGATCACATGATACCATGGCTTGCATGCAGGAAGAGAGTCAAACAACTCCTTGGAGAACACATCTTCAAACTCATGAAGATGAGGAGTAAGGAATTAGTAGAGGATTTAGCAGCGTTGTTTTTGTGGAAGTCCTTGGTGAGGCATTGGGATATGCTTGATGTAGCACACACCTCGTGCAATGAGCAAATCGCAGTGTAGAAGATCCAATCACCCTCCTCCACTTCCTCTGGGTCCTCATCATCATCATCCGAGTCTGGCATCAGATCAGGAATCCCTTCCAACTCCACTTCAGGTATAGGCAGGGGTCTGGCATGACACTTCTGAGTATGTCATATCGCTGCCTTCTGTCCATGATGTTCTCGCCTGGCTTCTGTGAAACAAGTCCGACAGCGGGATGGACATCAGCTCATGGTAACCTCCCTGGTACACCAGTCAACCTCTGGGTTATGGTCTCAAAGCCATGGATAGCCAATAATCACCTTTTGCTTTCCTAATTGAGCGACAGCAAAAAGGGCATGCTCACTATGATCTTTGTAATGAAGAACCAGGTCTAAAACCTCTCAGATGGCACCAGCTTCATTTGGGGATCCATCCACATTATACACAGGTATTGGACATGAGAGTGAGTCAGTATTTAGGTGATGTTGTTGCATGAGATGGGCATCAATGAAGTGACCGGTTGCACCAGAGTCCAGGAGTGCAGAGACACCAAGTATCTGTCCAGTGTTGGTCATCTTCAGTTCAATTGCTAGATTCAAGGAATGTGTAGAGGGAGTGGATGCAACAATATACTTGTGTGGTAGTTTACGCTCCCATGATTTAATTTTGGGGCATGGAGCAGAAGGAGAGATAGGGAGAGCAGGTACGTCTTCAGCTGACTTCAAAGGGTCAGAGAGAGGGGAGCAGTCATAGAAATGGATTTGTTCTCCAGGGATTCAACTGACAAGATTTCAAAGCAGTTATGGACAGGCAGTGAGGGCTTATGATTCACTCGCTGCAAATAGGAAAATCCTGCTCCTCTACAACTTCCAACTTAATCTCCTCTGTAACCTGATCCTTCGCTTCCTCAACATCTACAAGTCCCAACAAGTCTTGGAAAAGCTTGTCTCACCCCTCAGGGGTGAGCATGCGGATATCCTGACAATGGGGACATGCTCCAGCCCTGTGTCCAGGTTCCCCACAATGGTAGCAGAGATCCAACCTATGTGCATGGCTGCGGGCTGCATCAACATCCATTGGTACTGGGACATTGGCAGCTGGTGTGGGAGTTGGATGAACAGGAATGTGGTTAAGGCAGGGAAGGGTTCGATTGAAGGTGTAGGGTGCATGAGTGGTAGTTGGAGCATGGAATGCAGCATTAAATACCACATTTGTGAGTCGGTTCTCGTCACAGAGGAAAGCAGCTTCATACCAAGCAAAGATATCATTGTCTGCTGGGTGTCCTTCCAACATCTGTGCAATCTGGTCCTGAATTTCTCGGTTGAGCCCCCATTGGAACTTCACCACCACTGGTAGCCCACTCCCATATCCTGCCATGTCCACCAAATCCTTGAACTCATTGATATAGTCGTCCATGGATTGATGTGCCTGGTGTTAAGAGGATGACTCAAGTCATGTCACTGCTTGGTGGTGTTCATTGAGGGGACAAAAGTGGCATACGAACTCAGCTTGAAAGTCACCCCAAGTGGAGAAAGGTAGAGAACCGAGTTCTTTAGTTTGATGCAGGATACAGTCCACATAGAGATATGCATGTTCAGATTTCATGTATGTGAAGGCCCAATAAAATTTTGCAGCCTCATTGATGAATTGATGCAACTGGAGACTGATGTATAACTCACAGGAATTAAGGAATGCATGTCCCTGCACACATGCACCATTAAATCCAGTGGGGGGGGGACAGTTTGATCTGGGTGCATTCCTTCGTGGGCGCATTTGGCAGTACGTTGTTGTTGGGTGTGCTTGGAGTCATAAAGGGAAAATATTGGTCATAGGGTTAGTCTGGAGGGTCCTATGCGCACATTCCGGAAACATTGCTTTCAAGTGCGTCGAAGTGTTCTGATGTGTCCATGTCGCTAGGGGGCACATTTGGCAAAAATGGTGGCGTAATAAAGGCGAGACTATCTGGAACAGTGTGTAGGGACTCTGTTGAGCTTTGGGAAGCATCATCCAGTCTGTACCTGCCTACCTTGGGCAGTGTGTTTGCGATTTTCGTGCCTTAGGGGAGAGTTTTCTACTATAAGGGCAACCTAAGCCTCTAGCAAAGGGAAATCCAAAGTTAAAATTATACTACATAATACAGGGATTGGGGACACACCTAGCAAAGGGAAATCTGAAGATAAAACTCTAAGGATCCCTTTGCTGATGCCCAGTATATGTGAAGATGACAAAAATCAAATAATAACCTAAAAATAGAAAAGGTGGAGATAGGCAGATCAAGGCTGCCGAATGACATCATACCAAGGGGTAGGTGTTGGAAGGGGTGCTCTGCCTCTAAATATAAAAGTGTCAACATGTACAAACATGATGGAAAGGGAAAATTAGTAATAAAATCCAAAAAATCATAGAAAATGAAGAATAGAAGGAAATGAAGTGAGGAAAAATATAGAACAAATGTAAAAAATAGGAGAAACACACAGGGCACCTCCCTAGTCCCCTTACAGCCATTTATTATGGTTATATCCATGATGCTGCAATTTATCCACTCTGTTACCACCTCTCATAGAAAGAGGTTTGGCCTATTCAAACTCAGGGGTATCAACACACAGGTCATGGCAGCAGTCCATCTGGATCACTTGATTGCTCAGGATGACATACCTGAAAATGACCTTGACTGGGCTACTCATAAAGTTCTTGAAACCTTGCTCAAGCCTTCTGGTCTAGGGAGCTGGCCAGTTGATTGTCCTACAGATCAAATGTCTTTTTTGTGGGCATTTCTGTCTAGAGATCATTACCAGCTTGTAAAAGATTTGTCAACACTTTTGACAGGTTGCAAGTTTGGATTTCAATGCATACAAATACATTGTGCCCGCATACAAGCACAAAACAGGCTTCCAGATGCTTCATTTTATGACAAAGACCTTACTGGTGATGAGAATGAAATAGAAGATGATGAAGATGAAGATGAAGATGAAGATGGAGATGGAGATGAAGGTGGTGATGTTGACTCAGAACAGATAGAACATTCAAGTATCAACTTCCATGAACCAGACCTAGAGACCCTTCTTGCTAAAATAAATGATATAGATCCTGGAGGTGTGTGGTACAAACTGCATAATCTTTTTTGTCCTCATGCAAATATGCAGATATCATGGATGGGCAGGATTGTCCCCAAATCAGTGGTGCTGGACCATCAGAATTACATGAGCATGAGCAAGAGCTTAATGACAATTTAATTTTACAGTGAGTTCATTTAGTACTTCCCAACATTTTGCTAAAACTAGTTAGAATCTTGACTGAGGAGCAATATTGGTTGTCACATAAACCACAAAACCTAGAGTCAACTCCATATAGCCACATTACACACATCCAATTCATCATAGGACCATATGCATGCTCTGATGGTACTGTGATGCACTTTAACATCAGCAAAGATGGCCAGACAGTCTCCTACTCAAAGGATAGAGTAACTTGGCATGATATCAACTACCAGAAATGGTCCACTCTCATTCTGGAGATTATTTCCAGGATAAAGGACAAGGTAGCTGACCAAATGCCAGCTGGTATGACCATCTCCAATTTAACAGATCATCCAATCTATCAAAGAAGGCACCACACAAACAGGATAGAAATAAAGCTCATGTAGAGCTGACCACCAGAGAATTTCACAAGGCAAGGATGTCTCCATCAGCTCACTCACATAGATGGTACTCTCAACAAGGACAAGGTACACAGATATATCCAAAATGACCAAGAGATCAAAGGATTACTGTGTGCTCTTCTCTCCAGCTGTAATGCTGTGCCCATGTGCCCATGGTAGTTTGGTTCAATTCTTTTTGACTCCTGCAAAGAATCAGACCACAACTTATGGATGGTCAGTGGTTGATTTGTTGCTGGTAAACCAAGGGCAAAACAGATCCACCTCACATTTGCTGATACATTATTCTGGCTTCCTCAAGACATTACCTCAGAGCTAATTTCACTGCTCTACTATCAGCAACCTTTTATTGGGTTCCTTCTCAATAGGCAAAACACTCTGGATCACCTCTATGCCTCACATATCTGGGCAACACCTCCAACCATCCCATGCAAAAAAGAGCTCAAGGTCTGGAATGGTACAGCTGCCAATCAACATGTTAAAACTCTGACCCAGCAAATTATTGGCTCACCTGTTGACCCATCATTAATGTGCCAGTCATCTGAAGCTCGCCTGAGACATAAGATTCCTACCTTATTTCAGATTTTCCACTCCTGCCAGAACTTGCAGCTAGAGGAAGGCAGTTATAGGCACAAATCATGCCTTGAATTGTATGCCAACAATCATGGCTTAGCAGCACTAGCTCATGCAGCAGATATACCTGCAGATCGTGCATCAGCATGCTTAACAATCAGTGATATTTGGCAATCTATGCATAAAATTGAAGTTGCAGATCCAATATGGCAACCAATGGTCACAAACTCTTATATATTTCCAACAGACACCTATGATGCTTTGGCATACTTGGAAGTACAGAATCTGATGATTATTGCACAGACCACCTCTCAGGTATCCTTTGATATTGATAGCCTCACTAGAGGTATCAAATGTCTGACAGATATTGAGGCATTGGAAGCAAATGTATGTTCTCTAATACTTCAAGACCACATTGCATCTCATTTTCAAATACAGGCTGGAATTGCTCCAAATGTATCTGCAGCCAGTAAATGCTTCTTGCACATTATTCACATTATTTTGTTTGGCAAAGGAGGACCCCCATATGGGCAAACTCCACCTATTGGTGGAATTCTATTTTGTGATATAGTGAAGGCAGGAGCAATGGTGAGCCCCATTACATGGTAGTAAGCAAGCTCATGCTCTGACAGTTCATGATGGTACAGATTCTTTATACATCAGACAGAAAGAACATAGTGCCATTATTTAAAGACACCTGTAAGGATCAGAGTTACTTACATAAACCAGGTGCTTAGCCAGAGGTGGAAAGGAGATATGCCTTGGAGTGCTGTCAGTGCTGCAGTTTTTGACATTCACCCTACAACTAGTACAGAGTTGACTATGGCAACTGTGGCATTGCTGGATATGGAGATTTAATTTCAATAAATAGGTTGCTCTACTAGTTAATGCACAGACTATTGTTATAACCGCAACTATGCCTTCATTCTACACTCAATATTCTTGTTCTAACATCTTTCCAACTTGGAATCTTGTTCCAATTTGAGTGGTACATGTGTGCACTCACATGGTGTCCACATTTCTCTTGCGTGCCCCATTCTCTTCTGCACCTTCCACATGCTTGCTCCATATTTCCACATCACTTCCCTGAATTGTGCACATTGACCCATGATCTCACCATGGTTGAGTCCTCCCCACACTTTGGCAATGTTCTCTCAGTTACCCATGTTGTCCCGCACGTTCTATTTCTATTTGTATTTTCTATTTTGATCTCTATTTGATTTTACTATATGAAATTATGTTATGGCTTCTCTGTTCCACACTATCTTTAGTTGCTACCTATGTTCCATATTTGCTTAATAGTCTATAGTATTGTTTGTAGTACCTTAGTCTGGTAATTGCACTCAATTGACAACTCTGCACATACATGAGCACACTAGTCTCAGCTTGCTCATTGCTTCCAACATTCTCCAAAGTTATGGACACACATAGGTGCAGAGAGGTGCAGCTCACTGCACTTGTGTAGCTGAAGCCAAGTCTGCTATGCTCTCATAGGTCATTGTGCAACTCGCTTGCTTCGTGTACACATTGTGCTCTACTCACATGGTTGTCTTCCACTAGGTCATAGATTTTCCCATTATCTGCCTTACCCTACATCCGTCTCTCTCACCTGTCTCAGATCATAACAACTATATTCTATTCAAAACTGTTGAAGCATGAGAGGACACAAGGAGCAAAATAGAAACTGATTGGTTTTTTTTGGTCCAGTTTCCAGTTGCCCAGTTTTCAAAATTATTATAGGACATATGGGTTGGGCCACATTCCTACACTACACATGTTTCTGTTAATATTCTTCCCTGGACCATCAACCACAGTTGAGAATTGGTCAAGATATGACCAGATACATTTCAATGCAAGTATTTTGTCATATCAGAATGACTTTCATTACATTGCTTATACCTTGTGCAATAAAAATGTTGGGTACACCTGGATGCCATCCCAAATATAGTAATGACACAGTTAACTATTTGTACCATGTGTATGTATTTCATTTATTTAACATCCCTGATAAGTTACACTGGATTCTGAACTCCAGACCCAACATCACAATAACATGAGGTAATGTACTTTCATTTTGGCCATAACTAAGTCAAATATTGATGTAATCTCTCAAATGTTGGACTAATGGATGTGGTATCACAATCTCTATCTGCCTATATAATGGTTATAAGGTCCAAATAATATTTGTTGGAACTTGAGATACATATGGGTTATATTGGTACAATAAATTTTATGACAAAAGACTGGTTCCAACCAGTCTTTTTTTGGTCCATTAACTGAAGTAGACCAGTCCTAAACAGTCTGGTTGCAGTTGTGGTTGCCAGTTGCCCCACTTTGGGTCAAAAAATCAGACTAAACCAGACCTTCGAACACTATTTATGTTGGAGGGAGTTCTACTTATCACAACAGACATAAATATTATATGTTCATTCACTGAGATGACGCATCTACACAGCTCCCTGGACACACACAGAACAATTTGTGCATATCCTATCCATCCTCCAATTGCTCCTGTTCAACACAATTGCCTGTGATTGAGTCTGATTTGCTTCTGAATGATCACATTTTGGACTTCACACATGGGACAACTCTATCTGTATTTTGCCATCTGCGGCTCTAGCCCCTATGCTCATTGCACAATTTTACACATTCAGGGGTTTATCACCATGCATTCCCAATGTCTGCTGATTCATTGTAAATTGAGTATTGCATCTCTGTTTTCTGTGTCTCACCCTCTGTCCACAGACTGGCACTATGTTACTCATGCAGATCACATCATTACACACAATCACATTCATGCCAAGTCATTCCACCACACCTGCTGATCTATTTGTCCACTACCTGTAAGGGGAACATTGGAAAGGAGGCCTACAAAGTCCTGTGAAGTCCTATGAACTTCACTAACTAACTTTGGACATTGCTAAGATCACTTCGCACTTCTTCATTTGCTTACTCACTTCCCATCCCCACCTTGTGCCTTGGACCTGTCAAGGGTTAAAATAGTCTCCTGCAACCCTAGGGGCATGGTTAACACATGTAGATTAGTATATAGTGTAGTTCCCTAGTTGGGGGTACCTTAGAGTTTTCTCTTTGGTTTTCCCCCACTAGGTTGGTCCCTTGTACTTCTCTATTTTTGTTACATAACTTTGGTTTTCCCCCACTAGTCTTGAGTCTCAACTTGGAAATGTGAGGTTGCCCTTACAGTAGAAAACACTCTCTTTTAGTGGACTGATATTAGCTGGAGACTCCTAAAGTCATGCCTTAGACCTTGAAACGTTTTTGTGTCCCTTGCACGACTTCAGATTAGGGCATGGCACAGGTATGGGTAACACTGTGTGTTTCTGGTCAGGGGTATGCACAGGTATGGGTATGGGTATGGGATTGCCATACCCGGGCAACACTGTACCCTTTTCCACAGTGTTATGGGTATGTGCAGGTATGCTGGTACCTGGATTTTGGTCAGGTGAGTGATCATCCATGTTGAGATTTTGACTTTTTAATGACATATCATGGGAAAAACCTGCAAGTCATGGTGACCTGACTCATGGGCTTACCCCCTGTGATGAGATGCGAGCATCTTTTTCAGCAAAATATCATGAAAAATAACAGTAAAAAATTCAGGGGTAATTTTTGATGACATATCATGGGAAAACCCATAAGTCAGGTGCAAACATATTTTTCAGCAATTTCCTATCAAATATAATGAAAAATATCAATACCCACAAATAACCATGGGTAACCCACAAAAACCCATGGTAACACCATACCCCTACCCATGCAGGTACAGTGTTCATGGGTATGGGTAGGGGTATAAGAAAATATACCTGAGGGTTACCCATGCCATGCCCTACTTTGGATCACCATGCCCTTATCCCTCCACTCTCACACTGTCATTTCAAAAACAAGCTTTACACATTCTTTCCCACTATGATGGAAAACACTGACTCCTGTAGAAAATCAATCCTAGTACAATAAGAGTGAACTGTAAGTGCAGTAAGTTAACTGTTCACTACTAAATAATAATCTCAGTACTCACCTCAGTCTTTGTATAAGCAACTGAGGTGATCAGATATCTATCTACTGTATATATACAATCCACATTAGATAAAGAAGAATTGTATAAAGGTATCCATGACATGGGTACAAACATGCATCTCAAAGGGATGCACTAAATATAGGGCATGCATCAAATACATGCCTAGATCCATATATTGCAATACAGTGTTTGTTTGCACTCACAGTGTCATTCTCAACAACTCCGAGTTGATTTCACAGTCTGAACACATCACATGTGTGGAATGCAACATCATGACAATAACCTGTGCGCTAGAAACCCTCCTTCATCAGAAGTGTGAACGTGAACCATTAATGGACAAACCACTACCATCCATATTGAAACCACCATCCAATATGATGGGGAACCTTTGTCACTACCCCAAGCAGTTGCACAAAAATGTGGTGGGTCTGCACACAAGTGCCCAGCACCTTAAACCCGCTACCCCAAACAATTTCTTGGGAGATCACACAAAAGGTCAAGCCTTCCTCAATTCATGTGAGCTTTACATCAACCTTGTCCCCCACCCGTTCATCGATGATCACATGAAGATCATGTGGGCTTTTTTGTTCATGAAGAGTGATTGTGCCACATGTTTCATAGATCACCAGATGTGAAACTATCAGGCCGTGGGCAGCCTGCCCTATTCAACTTGGTCAGACTTTGTCCAAGAGTTCATCAACAAATTTTGTCCTAAAAACAAGATCCTGATAGCACATCCCAGCCTCCAGACATCATGGTACTACCAAGGCTCAAAGACCATTGACAAGCACATTGACAACTTCCAAGAGATGATCAGATGGGCTCATTACCTTGAGGGCTCCCACATTGTGCTAAAGTTTCACCAGATTTTGAACCCAAAGATCCAGGATTACATCACCTGCCTCATGAATGGCCACCCCTCAGATGAGAGTCCTTGTGAGTGGTATGCGGCTTCAATACTCTGCGATGAAAATTGCATAGCCAATGAGGGCCTTTAGGGCTTCTTCACATATGACTCCTCATTCCAAGATGTCTTCATTCACAGGTAGTATGTTTCATAGGGCCCCAGTTAGGATTGTGAACACTGCTCCCCCAATTCTGCGGTAAGCCCCACCAATTGCCACAACTTCAAACCAATCCCAGATGAGCATATCAACTGCTGTGCATTCAGTCAGCGCTACTTCAGTGGTGTGCTTCTGATGCAGTCAGTCTGGACATCTACAACTGGATTGCCCAAAGTGTTTTGATGTTCAGTACATGGACTTCAAAGAGAAGCAGACATTTGCACATAACACATTCACTGAACTAGACATGTTAGAAGCTGGGGACAAGTGTAGTGAGGTTGCCAAAGAGGTGACACCAGGTTTTTGGCCTGGACAGCAAGTGATTGGTATGCCACCACTGTCCCTATATAATTGTTTTGCAGTACTACCTGTAGAGAAAGTGCACAGATTTAGCAACTAACTCCAATGAAACAAAAGCCATACCCTATACACCATCCCAGCCCCATCCATCACATCGTCTGAAATGGGAAAAACAACTGCCTGAACACTATGTCATGGCTGTGAACCTTGGTTCATCCTCCTTTGAGCTCAAGGTGTCCATCCAGACCATGGACATGGGTGAGATGCACGCCATGACAGTCCTCCTTGATTTGGGTGCAACAGGTTTGTTTGTCAATGCAGACTTCGTGACACAAAATTGTCTTATGACAAAACTGCTAAGTCGACCCATCCCTGTCTATAAAGTGGACAGATTGCCCAATGAAGTGGGCAGCATCTCCGAAGTCATCGAGGTTGTACTACAATATTGCAACCACTCTGAACAAGCTATCTTCATGGTTACCAGCCTCAGAAAACAAGACCTTATACTTGGTCTCACCTGGCTTCAGGAGCACAACCCCAATGATGATTCACATACAATCTTGAAGACATAATATGTAAACCACATCAGATCGAGAGCATTATCAGCTATTTAAAGAATGGACAAGCTTCTAATCATTGTTCTACTCATGAGACAGACTTAGGAAGCTTAGGAACAATACTAGCAACCTTAGAAGTTAGGAAACACATTCGACTCTTTTATTGTGACTATGCTATGCTAAACTACAACAGACATATGGAAATTGATATGTGAACAAGGTGTATTGATGCATATGCACTATCAACTGAGCTTACATAATGCTTTCTAAGCGATTCAACGTTAGCATTTTATGCGGGAAGCCATTCAGCTAGCAATTCAGCTGATTTTGATGGGAAACACTAAAGATAACCCAGATTGATGGGAGATCCTAAACTTAGAATGGGTGATGTGGTGATCAAAAGAAGATGCATGGTGGTTGCAAGCATCAGTAATGGTGGGGTAGTATGCCATTCTCTATTAGGTTTCTTGCTTTTCAAATTTTCCTTATACTTCTATTTCTCTCTCACTCTATTTCATTTTACTCTAAAATAGTGAACCATGAAACCTGAACATTGTACTATGTGACTATTTCTTTTTTTATGTATTTCAAAATTTCAAACAGTATAAGTAACTAGTTTTCCCTACTGAATAAAGAGTCTTCTTGCTTTACTTGATATTGGAGTATGGTTATAGTCTCATTGCATTATTTTTGTCATTGCATCATTTGTGTCGAATTGCGTCAAACTTTTGCAAACTTGCATCTAACCATTCTTTGAGGTTTCTTAGGAAATTTCTAAATGGCATTTGGAATATAATGCATCACTGTGTCCATTGGGAATATTATTTGTGACTGCATTATTTGCAACTTCTTAAGAATTGCTTAGGAAAATATCGGGAATTAGTAAGATACTTGGGATTAGAAGGATTGGATTGGAAAATTAGGAAAACTTGAGCCATACTATTGCGAAGGAATTTGTAGAAGCCATTTCTAAAGATTACTTATTGGGACACCATCTACCAACTCTCACAACTTTTGCATTAGGATATGTGTTGGTTGTTTTGCCATCAGATTCCTAGTGTGATCATCACTGAAATCAACTGGGAGATGACCAAGGTCAAGATGAGTCACTGTCCAAATCACTGTTGGACCTGCCAAACTGAGGCTAATGAGGAACGCAAGGCATGAGTAGTCAAAGCAGAAAAGGTTCACGCTTGTTGTGCTGGATGGTTGCCCTCACCCAACATTGAGATGGACAATATTCCAGACTTTGTGGACCTAGATGACAAGGACGATGATGAGGAAATGGAGGAATGACCACCTGTGGAAGACAATCAACTCAAGAAAGCAAAGAGGCAATAGGCTATTTGCTATGACCATTCCCTGCAAAGCCAAATTTATTTGTGCAACCTCTAACATTTTGCAGTGATTGGCAGAAGCTTTCCACAAGAATTTGCAGCCAACATCATTTCATAAGTCTGTCCCCTCCCATCTCCATGACTTCAAGGACATGTTTTCAAAGGCATCATTCAACCAGCTTCCTGATTGGATGGTGTGGGATCATGCAATCAAACTCATACTGGGTTCGAACTCTATGAACTGCAAGGTCTACCCACTTGCTCCCAACAAACAGGCAGAACTGGATGAGTTTGTTTCCACTTGATAGATTCACCCCTCAAAATCTCCTATGGCATCACCCATGTTCTTTATTAAGAAAAAGGATGTCACTCTTCATCTCATGCAGGACTATTGTGTGCTAAATGCCCTGATGATCAAGAATTGGTACCCCCTGCCACTCATTTCAGAACTGGTGAACCAATTGTGAGGCACAAAATACTTCACAAAGCTCAATGTCCAATGGGGGTACAACAATGTGCATATGAAAGAGGGTGATGAGTGGAAGGCAGCTTTTCATATTCACTGGGGTCTTTTCAAGCCACTGGTTGTGTTTTTTGGACTCATGAACACCCCCTCTACCTTTCAGACCATGATGAATAATATTTTCCACAATCTCATCATGGAAGGGGTAGTCTGCATTTACTTAGATGACATTCTTATCTTTAGTAAGATGCTCGAAGAACAACACCGGGTCACACAAATCATATTAAAACGACTTTGGAAGCACAAGCTCTACCTATGACACAATAAATGCAAATTTGAATGAACTAGCATCGAATACCTTGGCCTCATCATTTCCAAAGGCAAAATTCATATGGATCCTGTCAAGGTGGCCAGAGTCACTGAATGGCCCATCCTGACAAAGAAAAAGGAGGTACAATCCTTTTTAGGGTTTGCTAACTTTTGTCGTTGTTTCATCAAGGGCTTCTTGCACCATGTGAAACCACAGTTCGAGCTCACTAAAAAGGATCATAAATGGAGTTGGAACACTGAGGAGCAGCAAGCATTTGACAAACTCAAAAGTTGCATCACCTCATCCCTGATCCTGTGGTTCACTGATGACTTGAAGGCCTTTTGTATCGAGGTGGACAGCTCAGAGTTCGCAACTGGAGCACTTTCGCAACAGTCATCAGACAATCTCAACTGGCACCCCATTGCTTTCTATTCAAAATCCCTCAATGCAGTCGAGCAAAACTATGAAATCCATGACAAGGAGATGCTTGCCGTGATGTGATCATTAGAAGAGTGGAGGCACTTCTTGGAGGGAGCACAACACAAGGTCAAAATCTGGATGGATCATAAAAATCTTGAGTACTTTGTGACTGCGAAGAAGCTAAATCGGAGACAAGCCAGATGGTCCCTTTACCTCTCCAGGTTTGACCTCATCTTGCACCACCACCTGAGCATGAGCATGGGTAAGTGTGGTGCCCTTTTCATGACAGGCCGATCATGGCAATGGGGACAACAATAATCGTGATACAATGCTGCTCTGACCCAAGTTTTGTGAAGTTCATGCACTCAAAGGAATCACAGTGGAAGGATCGGAATGGGATATCCTGAGGGAAGTTCAGAAGGGGATATGAAGCAGGAAGAGCAAGGATGCAGTGGTGTTGTCAATGAAGGAGTTGGAGAGGTCAAAGGGCAGGTCACTAAGGAGTTCAGAATGGGTCCAGGAGGAGGGTCTGTGGAGGTTTTGCAATTGGATATACATTTCTATGGTCCCTGAACTGCGACGAAAGATTTCCAAACAGCATCATGACTCTAAGATCAGCAGACATGCAGGACACTGGAAAACCCTGGAACTAATATTGTGAAGTTATTGGTGGCCCAATATGTCATGCTACATCGGTCAATACTGTAAATCCTGCAACATGTGCCTTCATACAAAGGCTCAGAAGTGCAAACTGTTCAGTGAACTACACCCCCTCCCAGTACCCGAGGTGTGATGGGATGTTGTGAGTGTCAATTTCATTACCAAACTTCCTGACTCACATGGATTTGATGCTGCGATGGTGGTGGTGGATTCGGTGCATAAATGAAGCCACTTCATTCCCACTCACACAACAGTTACGGTATTGGGCTCTGCATGGCTGTACCTGCAGAACATGTGGAAGCTACATGGCCTTCCATGATCAGCTTTATCGGATCAGGACCACAGTTCCTGGCCAAGTTCATGCGTGAACTTTATTGTTTGCTAGGCATCATGATTTCAGCCTCTACAGTGTACCACCCCCAATCCAATGGACAAACCGAACACATTGATGATACTCAACCTGGGAAAACCACCAATACTGCCAATGAGCCAACCAATAATATTTGCACAAGTCAGAGGAAGGGTGCGAGACGTTCCTAATGTTCATGGACTGACCAATGGGAAGACAACTAGTTGGTACTAGTCATGAAGGTAGTTCTATCAGAGAGGAAGGTGTTTAGCATGGTCCAATGGAGTATCGATTGATATTGATGATGATCAACAATATCAATGGTGAACAATGTTTATTGTTGATGGTCAATGTGTGAATTCTGAGGACCTTTTGGTAGATCAATAGTATACAAAGGCTATATCCAATGGCTATGAAGTGTCAGAATGGTTACTAGTGCTAATGATAAGAGGATCGAGGATGACGATGATCGCAGAGGTTTCTCGTTGATCGAGAAAACTTGTAGAAGCTTAGATTGTGTTGAGGATAGATCGGATGCTTAGAACTTTATACGAGGCGATATGTGAAATGATTTCTTCCATTTCCAAGTAGATACTACAGAGTTTTATATGTTTTAGAAGAAACTTCCTAAAATGGTATAAGAAACATGTGTAGAACATGAGGCAAAAGATGTGAGTTAAGACACAATGCCAAAAAGGAGACTGGAATCCAAACAAGAAAGAGATATAGCATATGATGAAGGAGTAATAAAGGGTATAGAACTAAAAAGAGACTGTCCTTTGTGTATAAACTACACTAAGTCTCACAATAATCCATCCAGTGGGTTCTGTATGCGATAGGGACTTGGAACAAGGCTGACCTATTATCAGCAGCTTTGAGCACAAGCTGGAATACTCCCTGGCACATGGTATTCCACCATTTAGATAATGAATGTGGTGCTCGATGTCACTTGTAGTTTCTCGATATCAATCAATAATGCTTTATGATTGGTCAACGATGTTTGATTGCAGTCATGGTTGTTTGAAGTTGATTGGGGATGTTCGATGTTTGTTCAGAGGGATCTTAGGGGCTTTTGAGGTAGTCCTAGTCCTCTAAGAGTCTGAACTCATACATAAACAAAAAATCCTCCCTCTCACAAGATGCGAGAGGGAGTTTTATTTATATACATAAAAAGCTAACCCCTCGTGTTTGGTGCAAGGGGGGAGGTAAAAACATGAAGAAAAAAATCCCTCCCCATGCAAAATGGGGGAGGGGGGCACAATACTAATAATTAATTAAAAGTACAAAAAAATCTCTCCCCATGTAAAGTGCGGGGGAGGGGGAGGGGATGCAACCTGTGACTGAGTGCGACTAGGTTCATGACATGTGATTGAGGCCTAAACACTAATCAGGTGGTTTGGATGGATCAGCAACTGGTTTGGACCAATGTCCAATGCTAAGACAAGTAAAGTGCAACAATATATGATGGTGAGAGACTATATGCAGCATGGCAATGGACTGAACACAGTGACTATACTAGACACTAGGACAATAGATGATGTAGTCAGCATGTGCCATGGACACAGTAAGTGAGATTGAAGTTTTGGATTGAGAACTTTGAAGTTAGACTCTGATTTGAGTACTCTGAGGAGCCAAATGAGGTGTGAAGGGGAGTGTATTAGGGGCACTTGTAAACTACTGTACAAGTCACATAAATCATAACTTTTATACAACTAAGTAATCACAAATAGGATCACAAATAAGGGAAGTCTTGAATAGAGATGAAATGGTGGAAAGGGGTCTTGTAAAATAAAAAACTAAGTGAATTGAAACATACTCCAATGATACACACACATAATGATGATTGGATGATGATAACAGAAGGCAAACAGAGGTAGTGTAAGGGCAGCTTCACATTTCCAAGTCAAGACTCAGGATTAGTGGGGTAAAACCAAAGTTATATAACAAAAATAGAGAAGTACAAGGGACCAACCCAGTGGGGGAAAACCAAAGAGAAAGCTCTAAGGTACCCCCAACTAGGGAACTACACTATATACTAATCTACATGTGTTAACCATGCCCCTAGGGTTGCAGGAGATGATTTTAACCCTTGACAGGTCCAAAACACAAGGTGGGGATGGGAAGTGAGTAAGCAAACAAAGTGTGAAGTGATTTTAGAAATGTCCGAAGTTAGTTAATGAAGTTCATAGGACTTTGTAGGACTTTGCAGGACTTTGTAGGCCTCCTTTCCAATGTTCCCCTTACAGGTAGTGGACAAATAGATCAGCAGGTGTGGTGGAATGATAAACATATCGAAAGACTTTGAACCATTTCGAATGACTTCAGTTGCCATATTCCTATTGTACTGAACCTCGAACACACACTCCCACTATTACACACACTAACACATTGTGTTCCCACCACCACAAACATGAAGAAACACAATGGCTAGCAACTTAGCATGCATTGAGGTGCTTTTTGACATATTCATGATTTATTGGAACCACAAGACAAGGAGATTTGATATATCATGTATATGGCACATTTCTTTCTTATCATTTTCTTATTTACTTCGTGATTTCGACACCTTCTTCATTGCCTCATATTTACCACATGTTTTGCCTCATGGCCTTTTACCTTTTTAGTACTATCTCTCTAAAACATATATAGTTTGGTGTATTTACTGTCGACACAAGCAAGAAATTGTCTTCTCACATTGCCTATCATCTGACTTAAGGGTTTAACTCTTGAGTTTTAGCTCAGTCTTTGTCCGAACTTGCTCAAGTATTCTGCAAACTACATTGTTTCACCACATAGTTTCTTGAAACTCTCATCACATCGTCTACCTGTCGTGTCATTGTCTCTTACCTCACTTTCGACTATCGTCACCATCTCCTGAACCCATGAAACCATTCTGGAGATTCTCGAACTCCTTCACATCACTGCTAAACTCTTTCGTATCATTTTGGAATGCTTCGTAGTGTTTTGTGTTACTTCAGACAGCTTCACAGAACTTTGCACAGCCTAATACTGCTTCACAACATCTTACAGTACAATTACCGGCCTTTGGATAGCATGGTGATATTCAGTACTACCTTGCAACCTTTCTCTGACTCATGTTATACCTAAGACCAGTTTAGTTGGTTTTGGTTGAGTTTCTGGGTTGAGCATTATCATCGCTCGGTAGTGTATTGAACAAGGACATATGCCACAGCACCTTTTTTTTTTCATATACAAGAAAGCGGATGGACACTAAGTAGTACATGCATTTTTTGATGACCACACTACACTTCCATGCCTGCACTCTCATCCTCTCTCACTCTCATCCTTTTCCCTCTCAATTCCTTCATATCCCACCCTTTGTTTGAGGGTTGAAACAGTGGCATTGTCGGCAAAGTGAGCTTGCACTGGTTTAAAGCCTACAGCACCCAGTCAGGCTCCCTGGTCCTGATGTATAAGAGAGAATTACCATGCTGAGATCTGCATCTAATAGAGCAATAGACTACAGAACTACAAGCATCTTCCTCCTCAATTTTGTAGGAGACCTGATTGGGACTGCCATGAAGGACACTTGAACTTCTACAACACCTCTGCAAAAGATGTGAGGCCCACATTGACAAAACCTATTGTTATAAGGGCAACCTTAGCCTCTAGCAAAAGAAAATCCAAAGTTAAAATTATACTACATAATACAGGTATTGGGGGCGCACCTAGCAAAGGGAAATCTGAAGAGAAAACTCTAAAGATCCCTTTGCCAGTGCCCAGTATATGTGAAAACTGCAAAAATCAAATAATAGCTAAAAATAGAAAAGGTGGAGATAGGCTGATCAAGGCCACCACATGATGTAATACCAAGGGGTAGATGTTGGAAGGGTACTCCGTCTCTAAATATACAACTGTCAACAGGCACAAATGTGATAGAAAGGGAAATTAGTAATAAAATGAAGAATAAGCCATAGAAAATGAAAAATAGAAGGAAATGAGGTGAGAAAATATAGGACAAACGTAAAAAATAGGAGAAGCACATGGGGCACCCTCTAGTCCCCTTACAATTGTGGCACATGTTCATGTCAGAGTGCATGGTGGGTGGTTGAGCAAAATAAATAGATACCTCCAGCTGCCATCTGTGTCTTTCAAGCTCTTGTAATAAAATACTTTATTATCTTCTGTGTGGGTATAAGCCTTCTCACCTTTGTTAGACAGCATCTCTTCTAAAACACTGTGACTGTCCACCCCTACCATGAATGGCATGCTTTGCAGGCCTGGCACATCTTTTGCAGGTGTCAGATAGCAGTTTGATGCACTAATCGCTGGCCTGTCCACATTCCCTACTTTCCAGTTCTCCAAAACACCTTCAGCAAAGGCCCTATCAAACAACCTCTGGATCCCAAGGCTCGCATTTGCTGCATGGTTAAACAGCTCAGTACCGAGTCCTCCAACAGTGACAAACGCCCTCAGGTACTTGTATATCCATGTTGGTGTCCTTAGGAAGCTTAGCCCCTCATCCTGCATAGACCTCTAAGACCTACCTTGGAACCTCTGTCAAGGATGGGAGCTCCATGCTTATAAGCACCCCTTGGATGGTAAACATGGCCTTGTTCAAAAATTCTTTTTGACTATCAAGTCTCAAGAGATGCCACAATTCCAGACAAGAATATTGTTCTATCTTGATTGTTTGCTCCCAGTCAACCACAGCCTGATGGTGATCAAAAACCCACAGCAGCTCATTTAAAAAGAACACCTTACATTGACCAGTTCTGAAAGGTAGTCTGTGTCTTCCAAAAAAAGTGGTTCTGTGGCTAGTTCATCCAGAATTGCACCTGCTCAGTTGTCAGAAAAGCTAACTGGCAAGTGGGAGTGCTTACATGCTTGGATGGAGTCATATTTGGGGTCCATGAGAGGTCTGGACCAGAAAGATGAGAAGCCCACCCCTGTTATAATGTTTTGCTAACACCCCCTCTCTCAAACAAGGTCCATCACTAATTTATTTTAACTGCTAGGTGAGCTTTTTCTTTGCTCCCCTCATTTGCGAAATAGACTTCTCACCTTGGAGGTGTCCTGTCTGAACCCTCCTAAACAATCTGGCTCCTTTTAATTTTGATGCGCTTTGTCTCACTGCTCCCAAGAAAGAACAGTGGTGGCCCCTCTATGACTTGCTTATCAAGCTTTTTGTGCAAAGATGGTTGACCCCAACCAACCCACTGCTATCACTCTCTCCATGACACACCGACAACCCTATGCCTAAAATCACTGTTAAATTGAACAAGCAAGTACTTTCCTGTCACAATGAATTGGTTCTCACCTGTGCTTCAGAACCAAGCAACCAGCCGCTCCCAAGGTTCCTACCCAAAAGTCTGTTCCACCCTCCATCAGTTGCATGGCCTTATGTACTGACCACTTGAAGGATTGACTATGACTTTGCTGTGTATGCCTGCCAGGGTTCTGGTTCCACCCTTGACAGTCTTCCCTCTGTTATATTCTAGCCTTGTAGCAGGCAAGCTGGGAGGCAATTCTTCATGAGGACTGCTCCGATCATTGGCATGACACTAACATTCTGAGTCACCTTAGACCAAAAACGCAAAGACCCAGTCATCAGATCTAGCTCGCCAGAAATGTGAGTTGAATAACATGTCTGTCTAGTGTTCAAGGGTCCAGTCTATAAGACCGGAAAAAGACTGGACCCTTAACTGAACTTAACTGTAAGAGACCAAACTGTCAGTCTTGGTTCACCCCATATTGGGATTGGTTCAGTTGTCAGTTGATCACTTTCGTAAACTCACAAAAACCAATGTAAGACCAGTTGAAACTGGTCTTTTAGCCATGTTTATACTACTAGATATATAGCATAAGTTTGGTACAAAATACAGAAATAAGTGTCTAAAAGACCAAAACATAAATACTACTATTACTATTTAAGTTATATTTACATAGAGTGGGACAAGCCAGTGTAAAAGGAGTCATTTGGGTGGTACTTATATACCCTGTGGCTGCGCACAGACCATATGGTCACATTTGTGCTCACAAAAACAAAAGTGGCACCATATGCCTGATGACTTCCCATGACCACAACAACAACATCAACAATGCCATGTCACCACCCTGGTCTGCAACCATGACCATGCAAACCAATGAATACAAAGCAGGGGGCCCAAACGATGAACTAGTGTTATTTGGGCCCCCTAGGGTATGTTTTTAAAGTTCACTTCTTACTAACTACTTGTTTTTCTTCATTATTAGGTTTTTGCATTTTGATAATGACCCTGCCCACCCACCAAACAATGCACACAAGCCTGGTGCTGCTGCTGCAAGCCTCTCCTCGCAGGGTGGCAACAGACCCTTTCCTGGATGACAACAACTGCTGATGACAAATAGTGGGGATGATGAGGATGAGGAATCAGGGGGGCCTGCTGCAGACAGCCCAGATGATGCTAGTCATTGTTTGGGCTGTTGAGTGTGTTTTTTTTTTGTTAATCTTATTTCTTTTACTAATGATGTCACCTAGCCACCACACAACACACCTGGTCCCTCACCATACACCACCCATGCCCTATGTCACCACTGTGAGCCTCTGCTTGCAGGGTGGCAACCAGTATCACCACTTCCAGACAGCAACAGCAATGGCATCCAGGGATGATGGCTGATGCCACATCAGAGCACCACCAACCTGCCTATGAGCCACTGCTCATAGGGGGTAATGGAGGTGCCGATGACAAACAACAACACATACAGGGAGGGGCTGATGAATGACAGGGAGCAGAAAATGGACAACAACAAGAACAGGGGAGGTGGCAACATGCAACAGGGAGGAGATGACAAATGACAACCACTCTAGAGCCCCCACCATCGCTACAAATGTGAGACGGTGGGGCTATTGTTTTATTATCTTGTTCTTTTTCATTTTCTTTCAGTCTTTTAGCAACACTGCTGTGAGAAACTGCTCACAGGGTGTAAATATAATTAGTTTTATCTATGATATATTGTAATTTAGTTAGACTCATAAAAAGAGCTTCAAACCAGTCTTTTGGGGTCAACCAAACCAAATAGGATTGTGGTCTTGCAACATTGGATGTTGGTTTGAACCAAACCGGACCCTTAAACACTATGTCTGTCTAATATTTCATACTAGTCTGAACAGCCAGTGAAATTGTTGCACAACCCCCTGCAAAGAAGACATGCACCATGGTCAAACCTGAACATTGTTAGGAAACAGCCCCATTACCTAATAAATTTCATTTTCATTTTATTATGTCAAATTATGCCAAATGACGCCAAATGATGCTACACTTTGATAGCATGAGAATTTTATTTTGCACACATCACTATGTATGCGCCTGTATGCACACATTGGTAACAACAATGTACAATACATGTAACATAGTATATAAACCCTAAATATACACCTAGGGGACCCCAGTTGTGTTCTCTTAGGTATTCCACCTACACTTGTGGTGTGAAAAGCCTATCTCAACAAACTGATCTATAAATAACCCCTCATATCAAACCCATCAATTCCCCCCTCATGCACATGGATCCTGCCCCCTTCTTGTAGAGAGAACCCGCATGGTCTTAGCTAGCAGATAGTGGGTGTCACCCTAACAAACATAGCTCATCCACATTCAAGGACCTCGCAGTGGTCTCTATCACATGAGAGGTTTTCTTTTTTTTTTTTTGGGGGGGGGGGGGGGGTTGCAGTGGGGGTCACAGCCATGTTCCTTATTGGATGCCTGCAGATCAATACTTGATGAGGTGTTCCAAGATGCTACCAACCCTGACCACAAGTTGGCATTTGGGTCTGTGTAACTTTCTCTCTTTGTCGACTTGAAAAGCTGAAGCTCACACCTCTTTTTGTTTCCAGCAAGCCCTCTTCTCGCCCTAAGTCTCTCTTGATTATATGATGGTGACTTTGTCTCATTGGTTTTAGGAGACTCATTATGAAGAGCCAAAACTCGCTGCAAGTGCACCATCAAAGGTGAAAAAGATGATCAAGCAGAAGGCAAAATTGCAGGAATCAGAAGACACCACTTCAGAGTGAGCGACCCCCCTATATGCTCTCAATGTTGTCAAACAGCTATTTTACAGAACTTTGTCCCCCAAAGACCCTGTGGCACTGTCCACACTGTCTGATGACAGACTGCCCTCCATAGAAGAGTTAGTACACTTGAACTTCTTTGCAAGTTCTTTCTCTTTCCATGTGGTTTCTGACAATTGTCCCTTAGCTTGTTGGCATTCTACAAGCGATCCGCAGCAGCTGACAGCACTAGCAGCATGCTGGCCCAGCTCCCATGAGTGCTGAACCCTCATTCATTGGTTTCCTGACCATCCAATGAAAAAAAAAAAGGATCTGTTTACTAGCGGTTCCCACCAATGAAGCCGGAGTCTTGGTTCCAGCCACCCCCTTGACTGGCCTCAGGTCAGAGGCAGACCTTGACACAATCTGGGAAGGCCTCAATCAGGACAGTGCTAAGCCTGATGATGAAGCCCAAGTGCCTGCCCCCAGGTTACCAAATTCAGATTTGAACAGCCTTGTTAATGAAGAGCCAGGCGAGGATGATGGCTTTACAGTCATGGTGGAGGAGCTCCAAGATCCTCTGTTAAAGCCCTTGTACCAGTGTTTGCCCCCATTGCCATTTGTGTCACCATTTTTTTCTATATATTTTTTATATTTTTTATTTGGCAATGTTTTGACTGTTTGTGTGTGATGTCAAACCTTTTGATGCAAATGAATCCACCAAGACTGTGAGATCTCCATTTGCCAAAGCCTGTCAGGAGATGACCCAAGACGAGGTTCAGTATGTGTTTCCAAACCCACTTTGGCCCATATTGAAAATGACTTTGTTAATAGATGCCTTCTTAGAGCATTTAAATTCATCAAGTCAGGGCAATATGTGAACATGGCTTGCATTGATCCTAAGCTGGTGTATGCAGATGACCACTGACTTGAAAATGTGCACACCAAACAGCTCACTGTCAGCATGATGGCAGGCACAATAACTGAATCTTATTTGACCAGTCCAACCAAGGGAGGCTGATGCACTAACTGTTGGCTGCTCCACAAGGTTACTGTTGCTCCATTCACCCAAGACATGAGACAGGACACTTCCCTCTGGGGCTTTATCTTAGGATTTCATATTATTCCCAGCCTCAGTAGCCCCTCTGGGTTTGGGGTTTCTACCCAGGGTGAAACCCACAGTGAAAGCAAACCTGGTATGGACCACTTTTCACTTTTTTTCTCCTCTTGCTGATCGCAATTAACTGAATTGTAGCAGCTCATTGGGGTCTCGCGGCCTCAAAACAATATCCTCAACACTCATTGCGAAGGGTGGGAATGCTGGGTACAAGGCATCTAGGGGGTATTATGAGCATGGTGAGTCAAGTTTTCAATTTACAAGCTAAATGATGACACCCTGTGATCAGTACTCATACATGATGGATGAGCCACAGACACCCTCACTGCTTTTTCTTTTTCAGACCCCAACTTTAAATGGCTTTTGACCTGGCCACCATACACCCACCCTTCAGATGAGATCCCATTGAAGAGTGTGGTGGTTGTTGGATACACCCTTGCAACTTACCTGGGTGCCAATGGCTGGAACTTATTCTCAAATGTTCAGTTTGTGATCATGATATCAGTACCGCAAGAGATGGAGTGAGGGGTCTTATACTGGTCTTATTTCTCATCATTATTGCCTGTGTAATTTTAGTGCACAATTCTTGGTCACCTCGAGCACAGTCTTCCCTTTGCTTTTTAGGTAGACCCATCACAGTGTTTTTTTCATAACTGCTTTTCTTCTGCTTTTGTTTCAGGGAATGTATTAAAGGGCTCTCAAAGTTAGGAATCTCAATGTGGTGAATGTGATCCTTCACTGCTACAAAACTCGGGAAAGCCACATGCCAGTTATGGACTTTGCAAAAAGAGGTTGCAAAGACAACATCTGACTCAGCCTCATCAAACCCACAGTCTCAGATGTTTATAATTTGTTTACCCCACTCCCCATCTTGACATATTATGATGAGCACATGCAGCTCCAATCAGAATGAAATGAAACCCAACTTACAGTCTTATGATTAGGCATGATGCTTTCTGGAGGGCAGGAAGTACCCAGCACTGATAGAACAAGCAAAGAATGACTGTCTTTTCCATTGTGGAGAGTGCATTTGTGAGTACAGAAGGGTAAACCAAGGGAGTGTTGTGGTGTTGTAAGATCTGGGTAATGGCTGTGGCAATGTTTGTGTGATGATCGTGTGCACCCTGCAGGGTCGGGGCCCACTTTCCAGTGAGGGATATTGGGAATAAGAATGACTGGAACTCAGCAGAGGAAGTGAAGGTGTCAAGCTGTGCTAGTTCCATGAATTATATTGTTTTCCCTTCTTCCTCATCCATCCACAGGTAGAGAAAACATCCACAGGTAGAGAAAACAAAAATAAATGCATGTGTCATTGTGTTGATGCTGAGATAGATGAAAGTGAAGATCACTGCACCAGATAACCAGTCAGACCTCAGTATGATGTCTGGCTATTGTTTTGTTGATCCTCCTTGTTCTCATCATTGGAGCTGCTATTTTCCCTCTCTGTCAACCTGGGGAAGGACGACCATCACATTGGTTTTTCCCTTTGTTAAGTCAGTTGGATATCAGATATATGCTTATGGCTGCAAGTAACTTGAAGTTCTGGAACACTGAAATGAAGGTGATGGTGGTATATATTTTGAGGAAGCATAGTTATTGAAAACCTAGCAAGATATGAAACTGTCAGTACAGTCAGACGTGAGGGGACTTGGTCCAACCCCGTATGGAGGAGCATCCCAAACCCATCCGAGCAGGAGCCCAAGAAAGCATGGGAAAAAATTGACTCAATATATAAGTGACTCACCATCACAAAAATCAATGTAACATGGACATGTTGTGTCATGAGACCTCAAGCTCTGGGATTAAAAAGTTGAGTGTAATGATCTCTTTGAAACCATCAATAGCCATTTTTTACAAAGTTATAACTCAGTCAGTCTGAGCTTCTTGGTGAACCACTCAACGCAATAATATCAGATTCTTCCCCAGATGAATGGTCTCTCATTCAAACACTTCCTGTCCAATAATGAGTGAAGTCTAGCCATCATACTATACAGTAATTTGACCCAACCCAATGGCAAATCCTGTGGCCACAAATTTGCCACATCACACATGTTTTAAATGTTCGACAAACATCACCTGCACTGCCAAGGCCCAAGGACTTCAAAATATGCAAGGTAAGTTCATTTTTCATTCTTTGTTTATTCTTTCTACTAACTTTCTTTTACTTTCTAGGTTACGACCTGTTTCTCACCCATGATGGCCCAGCAACACCTGCCATGCCTCCTCCCTATCTAAATGGGATGTGGGGTTGTCAGACAGGACTCAAGCAGACATGGGGAGCAAAACCACAGTGGGAACATGCTGAGAGTCCAGTGTAGCGGCATGCCCATGAGTTGCACATCACCTACACCCACTGCAACCACTACTAACACCCACCACCACCACTGCGAGCAAAGTCACCATCTAGAGTTGAAGGAACAGGCAGAGGCTCACTGGTTCCTCATCCTATTGCTGTTGTTGGGGTAGGTGCACAAGATTCATATGAGCAATGAGAGGAAGGTGTTGGGATGTGTGTTGGGGGCAAGTTCTGCTGATGTGAGGAGGATCATGGATGGCATAGGCATGATACTGCAAGGCTCATCTGTAGACTGCAGCTGGAGTGCCAATACCATTGACATGTCCAAATAACAATGTTCAGAAAGTGAGATTTCTTCTGACCCATAGCCTTTGCCATCCAGATCCATAAGGGGATGTTCATCCTGCACTCTCCCAATTTTGGTAGCCCCTTCATCATCAAGGTGTAAGCTATCCCTGTCCCACACAGCCACTTCAACCCTAGAAACACTGCCTGCACATTTTCTCTGCAGCCACCCTTCATTCACAATGTTTTGTGTTCTTCCACAGCTATTGAGAGCTTTATCCTTGATCATATGCCCATAATTTGCAATCTTCAACATCTCTTGCCATTTATCAACCCTCAATTCATCTACTCCACCATTCCATGACACCTCCCCATGATACCAGTGCTCAAACGGATGCTCCTCTGACTCATTTGAGGAACAAGAGGGAACTTCATCTTGTGGAGAATGTGTGGCAGATGATGCAGAATCTGACTTGAATGGGGCTTTTTCACTTAGCAGGCTGGTATTTGGGCAGCTTGGAATAGCGAGGTTGGACCAAGAAGAGCTGAAGGATCGGGTTTTGTGGACAATGGGGAGATCAGAGCACTGATACAGTTCTGGAGAACTGTGGAAGTAACCATTGCCATTAGATGCTGGTTGAGGGTTGCTGTGAGTTGATGAGCTTCCTGAATGTTGGTGGGTAGGTATTGGTATCCGGGTAGGTTTAATGTCACTCGGGCGCAGAGAAGGTTGGGATGTGTCTGATGAAGATTTGCTCTCTCCACTGATCTTGCAATGGGCACCGATGTTTGGTTTGCCATTTGTTAATTCTGATATATATATGGCTAGAAAGGGATGGGAAAAGCGACCCCAGGGACTGACTACTGACAAATGCACCCAGTTGATGCAGCAACCCCCTACCGCTGCTGTGAGCGCCTGCTTGCAGGGTGGATACAGGTGCATGGGGAATAGCCTGGTGATGGGGACAGGGATGACTACAAAGCAACAAAGACTAACGGCGAGATAACACAGTGACAATGATGGGATGGTGGTGCCCCGACACCTGTATCCCCAATTCCCTCGCATGTTGTGCAAGGGAAGTTCATATTCTTAAAAGTAGTTTTGCCTGAGTCTTTCTTTTTTCAGTTCTCATGTAATACTGCCTCCCCAAACATGAGGGAGGTTAATTATAATGTTCAGCAATGTACCAAAAAATAACTTCCGCGGTCTCTATCGCTTGTTTTTGTATGTCTTTGTTGTTAGGTTGGGCAATTGATGTGGACCAGTGGCTGTGTAAACATGGGTGCAGAACTGCAAGGGCAGAAGGATTAATAAGATCAATAAGATCAATCAAGCATAGAAACATACTGGTTCCAATGATATATGAGTGATGTAGCTTAGCAGGGACAGAGTATTTCCTGAGTTTGTCGAGGCCCTTGTCGACTGCATGCTGCACCATGAACATGACACCTGGGTCAGTCGAGATGGCTTTGAGATGCTGCTCCATCTTGTGATATAGAGGTAAAACAAAAGGGTTGGTACTTTGTTTTGTGACATCTGGAGGGTGACCTCAGTGAAGGGCTGTGAAACTCTAGTGTTAGCAAGATTATGGTGGCATAGGATTGACCATGGCGCACCTCGAGTATATCTGCAATCATCCCCAATGTTTTCCAATCATCATCTGTTAACAGAAGAGCAGGGAGGCCAGGTGCCTGATAAACGTAGTCATCAACAGCCTATGTGAGGGTGTGAGCCACTAAACACAGAAAGCATTTGAGTTCATACCTCTTGAGTTAGTTGGGCTCGACGAATCATTGCATGTGTATAGTTCCACCAAGTACGAACATCCTTGACCATAGCCAAAGAGTTCCATCTATTGCCCTCCTTTGGGTATCTCACCATTGCACACCGCTGAAATTTTTTCTGCTGTTGAGGACTCGACGTTGACTTTTTTGCAATAAAATGGAGCTGACACAACATAATGTAATTTTAAGCACAAGTAAGGGATACAATAAATGGAAACATACCTTTGACAGAGGACTTCGCATGGTGCTAAGTTTTTCTTTGTCTTCTACCCCTACACTTTCTTCAATGTCATCATCCACATCGTCAAATTCTTCATGGTCCAAGGCAACCTGGTCAGAGTCATTGTCGATGTCGAGATGAAGAGGCTGTGCTTTGTTGAGCAAGAAATGATCATTGTTTTTAGAATCGTCAGCTTCTCTAAGGGCAGCAAGGATTGATTGGACAACAAGGTTGACCATGTCATTGCTCCTTGACTTGTTACAACCACCATAAACAGTGGTAAACACTCCTGCTCGATGTTGGTAGCAATGTCGAGACTCCAATTTTTGTCCGATTTTCGATCGGATTTCACCATCACGAACGCTCTGGGCGTCTCCAGGCCTGCCCTGATTTGCTAAGAGATCCGTCCATCCGATCCCCGGGGATGTCCCGGTCATTGTTTTTGACAATGGCTGCTATTCGTCTCGTTCCCCTGTGCTTCGAGGATCCTGGCTAGGTGAGTGGTGTCTATGAAAGAGTAGTCTAGGTCCCTATGGGGGCTTAGAGTGGGTGTGGGATGCCTGCTTCAACGCTCACCCAAGTCGACGCACTCGTTTAGTTGGGGGAGGTCTGGCTCAGGGGGAGGGACATCGTTACTGGACTGCTGGTTGTCTCTGGGGCTTCCAACCTCCATGCTATGTGAGTCACTACTACTAGGGACAAGCTACACTGACTACCTGTTGGAATACACCGTCGCTAAAAGGGGCCGGGTGACGGTGCCCCCTGATAGCTAGGTCGATGCTCTGGTGGCCGCACTTCACCACCAACTCCTCACCTCTGGTGCTCACTCCTCTGGGGTGTTATGACCCAGGTTCAATCTTCTCCCACCAGGCAACAGGATGCGCGGCCTGTTCGCCCCCTCGGAGCGTTTGGAGGCTGTATCGGGTGGACCTGGAACTGAGATAAGGGGCCATCTGTTATCGATCTTACGCTACGTACTTTGACTGCTATCGTCATTTACCTGTGCTAACTCACTCTCAATGCCCAAATGGCTGAACAGAGACCAAACCACACGCTGGGGCCTTCACGACCCCACCTTGATTACGGGTGACATCGTTGGTGATGGTGCCCAAGACTACGACACCCAGCTCTCACAGAATGAACTGGAGGTAGCAGCTGCCCTAGGCAGTTTGAGATCTGTGGGCCGGGGAGGACCTCCCCGACCCTGACGACTACGTGGACTCTCTTGCTAGGCAGGAGGCCCTCACTTACACTGCACGCTGCATATTTCGATCACTTGCATCATATACCAGTACTAACTTGCTCCTGATGCCCAAGCGGACAACCAGAGACGATCGTTCCAACGATCCTACGCCTCCAGCAGCTGTTCCAGCTTCCTGTGTGGCGATGCCAACAGCTCTAGCAGAGCTCCAATCTGGGGAACCCTCGTTCCCAGTACAGTGCCGTCATCATCACAGATGGCCGTGCTGCTACTTGTGTGGGGCATCCTGCTCCACACCCATCACCGCCAGTCCGCTGGCTGCTGTCGGGTTGGTGACAAATGTCGCTACCCTTTATGTTCTCCCCACTGCGGGGGGGAAATTGCTATCGAGTGCATGTGCTTGCAGTGCATTTGCTCGAGGGGGGCTTTGGCCCCCTGCTTACGGCGGTTCCGGTGAATAACCAGGTGAACAACCAGCTGCCACATTACTGTTACTCGTGCATGACACGGTGATGGTCCACCTTGTTCATCCGGGGTGGTCAATCCTCGTTGGCTGGGAGTATGCGGACGGTTATTCCTCCCGCAAGGGGGGATTTACGGTGAATTGACACTGCTGCGCCTGATCTGACCTTGGTTGGATATGTGGCTGGGGGACCGCTTCGCACCAGCTGACGATCTAATGGCTAGCTTCGGGAGGGGGTCTCCCCCTCCAGATTATTGCCTTTCCTGGCTGAGAGGCCAACGTCTGTGGCACTGCCCGCCTAAAGTGGCTAAAACGAGGACCTGGGTAGGATATGGGTGAGGGGAAGCGTAGTTATAGTAGTACCCAAGTTTGTATCCTGCTCCGCGGACTGCGATCGAGCCCCGCATTATAAATTGTTGACCCAAAAAAAAAAAAAAAAAAAAGGTTGACCATGTGACAGAGGCAGTGAATGTGTTGATTGGGTGATTCTGGGATCCCATATTTGGTCAAGAGGAAGTGAGCAATGGTTGCAATGATCACATCGTTCACAGATGCATTGTCGAGTGTGAGACTGATGAAGTACATTGAAGGTCAGTCATGATTTCTCAGGCAATGAGGGCAAAACATATCTTATCAAGACCACCGATCTCACACATTGCATTACCCATTTTGTAGCCTTGTCTATGGCCCTATCTTCGTGTTTCCTCCATGTTAGTTTGTTGTCAATGACTATGCTGAGGTACCTGTAGCTGTCAACCTTATTGACTTCCCTACCCTGAAGCGTTAACCTCAGTTTGTGTAGTGGGCACATACTTCCGGTTGGTGACTTGGTCTTCCTGTATCCTAGATGCATTATTGCTAGTTTGCTGATTTCAAACCTGGAGTTGTGGTCAGCTGACCACTTGAGCACTCTGTCTTTTTTTTTCCATGTGTTCTTGGATGTTCTATGTGGTTTCTTTGAAATCTTTTCCAACAGCCATGACCATTGCATTGCTGACATACCCTATTGCCTGCAGTGTGTCACTTAGTTCCAGCAGATCTGTGTTATAGAAGTTAGAAGATGGTAGTGATTCTGGGTCTCCTTGTTCTACTCCATTGTCAATGGGGATCTGGTCCAAAACATAATCATCGAATTTCAGTCACGTTGACCATCCCCTCAACAGTTGCTCAATGAATTTTACTATTGTTTCAGGGACTCGTCTCTTCTTCATGTTGTGTAGTAGTCATTCCATTACTGCATTGGGAAAAGTCCCTTTGATGTCCAGGAAGAGGATCAAAACTACTTTCCCTTTTCTCCACACCTCCTTGACCCAGTGTACGAGCAGGTGTATGGCATCAGTCATGCTTCTGCAGGGTCTTCTGCCAAAGTGTGTATCTGGCAGTACTTGTTGCTCCATTACTGAGATGAGGTTTTCAGAGATTACTGATGTGAATACCTTGGCCACAGTGCAATGGGGTGGTATGCTTTGGGTACTTCATAGTTTGACTTTCTTGGTTTCTTTAGTATGCATGTTGGGGATGCCTGCCATCCCTGATAGTAGATTCCATGGCTCAGTATCACCCTGTAAATATGTAGTAGGTATGGGACTATGAGATTGGCTGTTTTCTGTAGAACGATGTTTGGTATGTCGTCTGGTCCTGGTGCTTTGTATGGGGATAGCTTTGCTATGTGCATGTGAATCTGTTCCTCTGTGATTGTTGGTGGTAATGGGATCGGGTCTGGGTGTTTGAAATCCTGTGGTACTGTTGATCCCATTGGCTTTGGTGGGAAGAAAGCCTCTGCGAGCACCTTGGCCTTGCCCTTGTTCATGTTTACCTGACTTAGTAGTCCATTGCCTCTTTTTACCTTTAGTGAGGGTATTCTTGACTGTCCTCTGTTGCCTACCAGGTTGGAGATGAACCTATTTGCCATCCATATGTCTGAACTGTCCATGTTTTCCAGATATTCATTCCAGTGGTCTGTCTTGGCTTTAATGATGTCCTCTGCATTAGGGACTGCCATGGATGGACCCAGGTCCATCCGGGTGAATATCCATGGATGATGTACTAAAGTCCATGGATATGGGTGGCATCCATGGATTATCCATGGGTATCCATATGATTACTGCTATTTTTTATGCTCTCAAATGCTCTAGTATATGTACCATAGTCTATTAAAATGGTTTAGCAAGGTCAATTACCTGTTGGAGTGCCTTTTTGGCACACATAGTGTTGCCACTAGCTAAGCCACTTGTTTTCAATAATCTGGCTATAGGATCACAAATAAAATAGGTAAATGTCTCAAAATATTTGACATGGTAGAGGACCTCAAAACCTGAGGGTCTTCTGCAAACATTGGTTGATCCCATCAGTTATTGGTAAGCAATTTTAATTTAGCCACTTGCCATGAGCCAATGGCCAATAGAACTTCTATATCTCAATATTACAAGTCTTTAACAAAGTTAAGACTCATTCTTCAAACCTAGAATCGAGGTCTTTACACTCCCCCACCTTTCCTAGTGGACTCCAACTGGACTCTGACTGGACTGACTGGAGTCCAACTAGAGTCCACTGGGACTGGTCACCAGCCAACTGCCTGCAAAGTTGCCAGTCCAGTCCCAGTTCAGTCCAACCAGACTCCGAGTGGAATCCACTCAAACACTGGATTCCACTCGGACTGGTCCAGTGGAGTCCAGTTGGATTCTGCTGAAAAGGTGTGTAAGAAAAGGAATTGAACCCAGATCCCATAGGTTGCTTATGTAATCAATCATGATGCACAATATAACCATCACACCACAGTACCTTGTGTAAGGCATCATCTACTTGCATTAGGTACCATGGTGCAGCTGTGTATGACAAAGCATATTGCTGCATCATCAAATTTGCCAGCTCATCACTCACCAGCACCACTGTCGATGCCGCCTCCCTCCCTCCTCTCTCTACCACCACCACCATTATGTGGACACCCACTGCCACTGCTCCCATGCCCAATCTGCCATCACCACCACCTGCAAATGAGCCAAATGGATGGGCCCTAGGTAAGTTTTTTTTCATTTGCTTTTTGTTTTTATAAACTAACTAACTCATTTCTTTTGTTTTGTAGGTTCTACTCTACTGGTAACGACCGATGGCCGGACATGAGACAACCCCACACACCCACCCCATGCCTGCAAGCCCCTGCTCGTAGGGTGGATCGTGCGTGTCACCAGGACCCCCAGAACATGAAGCAACGGGGCCAATGACACACCACCTGCCTCCAGCCCCTTGAGCAACTGCTCGGGGGGTGGATCACAGGTGGAATGGAGGTGACGATGGTGAACAATGACAGGGCAATGCCAATGCCATCCCAATGCCTACGAGCCTCTGCTCATAGGGTGGATGATGGGTGTGGCTTGCTACAGCAACAGGCGCATGCAAGGAGGGGTGGGCGACAACACCCACCCCAGACCGCATCCCTCAACCCCCCCTCCCCCACATTTTGCATGGGGAGGGGTCTTTATTATTTTTAATTTATCTCTGCCCCCCCCCCCTCACACCGAATGCAAGGGGTATATATATTGTAGTACTTATGAATCCCCCCCTTGCACTGAACGTGAGGGGTTTAGTTTTTTATGTACATAGTAGTAATCCCCCCCCTCTCGCAAGATGCGAGAGGGTTTTTTTTTGTTTATTATTATATTATACCCACTCCCTTGTGTCCTACACGAGGGATGTGGTTAATTAAAATTTTTTGATCTTAATTGTTTGAAAAATGCCTCCTTGAAGAAAATGAAAAGTTGAGTCATAAATAAACTTATATTGATCCCCAATAAATCTCCTGTGGCTCAAGTGGTTGAGCACACTTGTTTGGTTTGTCATGTGATTCCATATGGTGAGGTCTTGAGTTCAATTCCTGCAGTACACAAATTTATTTTGTGGGTACTTTATGAAATTCACCAAGTCCGAAGTCCTTTGAGCTCATATCTAATTGACTTATCATTTGGTTGCACTTGGACTCCAGTTGGACTCCCATGGGGGATTGAACTCTACATGACTTAGTGTAGTTCAATTGGACTCCACTCAGACTCCACTCAGACTCCAGTGGACTCCGGTCAGTCCAGTCAGAGTCCACTAGGACAGGTGGGGGACTGTAAGGTACTGCCAGAATTGATGAAAAATTCAGTGTGACCATTTTTCCATGTCTGTTTTCCCCACAGTCAGTAACTTTCAGCAACCATTACAAAAATTACTGACTTGACTACCCATGGGAGTCAAAAGGTTATAGTGATGTCATACATCATTCTAACCAGTTTTTTTGAGCTGAGTTCAAAAATGATATTGGGAGAGTCATGTGACTTACCATAAATGGAATATAGTGATGTTTTTTGAGCTGAGTTCAAAAATGACACCAGGAGAGTCATCTGACCAAGATATAAATGGAATATAATGATGTTATATACCATTCTGATTGGTTTCTATAACCAATCCAAGATCCAATAACCAATCCGCTACCATTTAGGCCCTTGTCCATCATTGTCTGGCCCAGCTGGCTATTACAATATACAGCACACAATCTCCTCGCAACTCTCATCCAATCACATCTGCTTCATTATCACTCAATCCATCTTAAATTCAGCCTACAATGATGCATCCTCCAATATTCCAGGTTCTCATTGTTCACCATCTTGCTATGGCTGGTGGCATGTGGCCAGATGGTGGTGGGACTCTTGTCACACCACTGCATGTTCATTCTCCATGTGTTACCCATATGTTCTTCTGCACATCAACTTGTTCGATCACCTGATAGCATGTTTAGAACACTCACAAGGGTGTAATGCTGTTCTACAAGTCTCTTCATCAAAGTCGATCTCCAATTTCAGCCTGAAGTGGGTTTGACCTAGCTTCTTGCTGTTGTGATGCCTGTTCTTGGGCTTGTTGCCCTATTAACCATGGCTGGCACGCGTGCTTTACCAACAAAGATCATATAGGATCAAAAACTCTATTATCAAGTACCTATCAATCTAAGAGACAGTCAAGCACCACTGTGCTTGACCAATCTCATTTGAAAACTAAGAAATCTACAACTACCTTCACTATGGAGGAGCAAGCCCTATGTGCTCGCCTCCCTGTAGCTCAAAAGCGGAAGCTACGAGAGGAAGCCATAGCAGGCACCAATTGGCGGGGAAAATCCTGATCCCGAGGATGTCAAGAGGATGTATATGAGCCTTCTTGAATCATTGACTGTGGCCTATCCTGAGTGGAAGGCTTCTTGTCCTTCCACTCCCAACCCCAGTCAGGCATACTAGTGCTCCCAAGAAACCATTGAAACCGAGTTTTTGAGAAGGAACATCAAATCCCTCTCAAACTCGAAGCATTCCTACGAAAGGTTTGATAGACCATACTAATCTAATTCAAAAAGATGAACCCTTGCAGCTGAGGAGGAATGATACATCTTGATCAATTCAGTCTGAGACATATCCCCCGAGCTTGCAAGTAAAATCTACTACCGATAGCTGAGTTCTTCCATGCCATGAACCTGCTAGAATAGCCAGCAGCACACAGCAGATTGTCAGTGGACAATCTCACTTCAGCACTGATGGGTCTACCCGCAATGCACTATGGCCCAAGAACTCATATGACATCTCAGGAACTAATCTTGAGAGTGAACACCAAGTTGACATTCCTCTTCTCAAAAACCTGCAAATGTTTTCGAAACCTCTTGAAAAGCCGTCACCAGTTCCTACTGATGACATACATTGGGAAACCTGACCAACGAAAGAGCAAGGGGGTGTCAGAAAAAAAATTAAGGATACCTGGTCAAATGTTTTTTAAGCCATGAAGTGAGGAACTAACTAACTAACTGTGGGAACTAATTGCAGCTGCTTTCACAATGACTTTCTGGCTTAGCTTAGGGTGAAGGAAATGTAGATAAAGTATCTGTGAGGACCTGTGTTAGTAAAATAATAATATTAACTCACTCTTGGCTATGTCACATGCATAATTCTGAACTATTTCTTGAAATTCATCTATTACAAGTTAAAAACCAGCTCAGATTCACATCTGAATAGAAAGGAACATTCACATACCATTTTTAGACAATTTCTCCACCAAAAAGAAATGCCAAGGATGGTGTGAAAATGAGAAATCAGGGTAGACACAAGTGCCTGGCAGGTGCAGGTGCTATAATCCCTTCCACTGCACATTTCAAGCTTCATTTTTGGTGACAGAGTATGACACTACACATTTGAAATAGATCACCAGAAGATTCTGGCTTGTATGTGACTTAAATATTGACATTGTTCTACTTCTTCAGAGTACAATACCCCAGAAAACATGTAAAATAATATGTTTACTTGATAATCATCTTCTGAGATCATTTATATACAAGACATTCCCCCAACAGTGAGCCAGAAAGTCATTGTAGAAGCAATAAAATGAGCAGCAATTCAGCTGATACTGCAGGATTATATTTGCTCATGTTTATTCATCAAGGGCCAGCTTTATTCAGTGCAAATATTGTGTTAGGATAGTACAGTATCTGCCCTGCTACATGTCTCTGTGTTTGGAAGATTGCCAATGGCCCTCCAGCACAAAATCATGTTACCAAAAAAAAAAATTTAAGAGCTCAAGAGCTGGACTAACTAACCATCCCTATATGGTAATTTGACCACATGACACCCCCTTGCAAAAGAGATGAGTTCACTTGTAGCCCATCAAAGAACCATGAGATCTTGCTCTCGAAAATGTAGCCAGCAGTGCGCCACAGATCATTGATGGACAATCTAGCTCTAGCACTGCAGGGACTACTGGTAGCAATCCATGTCCTACAGACCAGTACCTTCTCCCAGGAATAGATCATGATGGTGAACAAATGTATTTTGTTCTCACCAATCGTGACCTGTGGTACTCTTCCAATGATTGCCAAAAAGCAACAACTGCTGAAGCAGATGTTGCCTGTTGGGAAACTTGCCAAATGAAAGAGATGAGTTCACTTGCAGCCCATCAAAGTGTTGATGAGCCATGAGATCTTGATCTCGAAAACAAAACCCAGCAGGAACCCTTGAGATCCTGCTCAAAACCACCAACTTCAGTGGACGATGCATGTCAGGAAAAACTCCTGACAGCTGAAACCACTGTACTCCCAATGGATCGAAGCATCAATCCTGAACACACACACATTCATGACAAGTGCCAAGATCTTGTCACTGAACAAGCTGAGGATGATGTCTTTGACATCATATATGACAGAAAATAGAGTCGACCACCAGATGTGGTCAACAACGATCATATTAAAAGCAACATTGATCATTGCATAAGTCCATCAGTTCCCCTAATGCACCCTGAGGGATGGGTAGCTGACAAAGTCAAAGCTCCCTGAGAGCCTCAAGACAGCAAGCATGTTCTTGTTCCAGAACGCCAAGATCATCCTGTTGTCATGCTGGAGGATGATGATGTCACTGACATTGTCCTTTGAGAAAAGCCAGATCCACCGCCAAATCTCGAGCCATGAAATACTGTTTGTGGTTTGAGACTGTCAGAGATGCCCATCCATGCACTTAGAGGCACAGGCTATCAATGACATGACTAGGGACTACCATGGATGATGTACTAAAGTCCATGGATATGGGTGTTAGGAAACCACCCCATTACCTAATTTTTTTTTTTTTTTTTTTTTTTGGGTCAACAATTTATAACGCGGGGCTCGATCGCAGTCCGCAGAGCATGATACAAACTAGGGTACTACTATAACTACGCTTCCCTTCGCCCATATCCTGCCCAGGTCCTCGTTTTAGCCACTTTAGGCGGGCAGTGCCACAGACGTTGGCCTCTCAGCCAGGAAAGGCAATAATCCGGAGGGGGAGCCCCCCCTCCCGAAGCTAGCCATTAGATCGCCCCCTGGAGCAAACGGTCCCCCAGCCACATGTCCGACCAAGGCCAGACCAGGCACAGCAGTGTTAATTCACCGTAAATCCCCCCTTGCGGGAGGAATAACCGTCTGCGTATTTCCAGCCAGCGAGGATTGACCACCCCAGGTGAGTGAGGTGGACCATCACCGTGTTGTGCACGAGTGACAGTAGCGAGGCGGATGGTTGTTCACCTGGTTATTCACCGTAACCGCCGTAAGTGGGGGGCCGGGGCCCCCCTCGAGCAAATGCAAGCAAGTGCACGCACTCAATGACATCATCCCCCCCGCAGCGGGGGGAAGGTATAGGGAGGCGACACCATGTCACCATCCCGATAATGGCCACCAATTGGTACTTGGTGGCCGTGAATGTAGAGGGGGATAGGCCCCTGTACTAGTTGCGGCGCTGGTGTCCACGAGGACCTCGAGGACGACGGCGCCGTGCTGGGGACGAGGGTTCCCCAGATTGAGGCTCTGATTGAGCAGTGTGCATCGCCGCATAGGAAGCCCGGAAGGCTGCCGGAGACGTGAGGTCGAGAGGTGTCGGAACGGCTGCTAGTTCCGCCGACATCGTCTCAGACAGTCGCCAGGTGGTCGTGAATAACTCCCAGGCCATTTGGCGCCATGCGTTCCTCTCTGCAGGAGGAACGGCAGATGTACGGACGGTACCAATAAACATGGTCATCGCGTCGAGTTGGTGTAGCATGGCATGAGAGGTGGCTTCAATTTCCACCCCATTACCTAATAAAATGTTATTTTTATTTTATTATGTTGAATTACACTACATTACTCTAAACGATGCTAAATGACACTACACTTTGATAGCATGAGAGTTTTATTTTGCATGCATCAAGATGTATGTGCATGTACACATGTGTCAGTAACAACAATGTACAATATATGTAACATAGTATATAAACCCTAAATATACACCTAGGGGACCCAGTTGTGTTCTCTTAGGTATTCCACCTACACTTTTGGTGTGAAAGGCCTTTGTCAACAAACTCACCTATTAATAACCCCTTGCATCAAAACCATCAATCCCCCCATCATGAGCGTGGATCCTGCCCCCTTCTTGTAGAGAGAACCCACATGGTCTTAGCTAGCAGATAGTGGGTGTCACCCTAACAGAAGAACACAACTTCCCATATCAGTGCACCTTCTCTTATTTGCACATATGTCATTGTTTCACTGCATCACATCTGATTACTCATCCTTTCAGCACGAGCCAGAAGTACTTGTACATACGTAATCTACCTTTTCTTTCATAAGCCGATGCCAGGCCTCGCCTTACATTGCAACCACCAGTGATCAAGAGGCAGTACTCGTCATTAGTAGGGCTGTGCACCATACCATATACAGCTTATGGCCGTATATCAATGGCTCAATTACAGTATAAAATTGACCATCACCTGTACCATACAGGAAAAGTCAAAATTCTCAACGGTACGGTATGGGGCCTGATATGGCCGTTAATGGCAGTACGGTACATATTCATGACTAATTTCTCATCAATTTCTATTGTTCTACATGATGTCCACATGAAACATAATGGTTAACTTGGGGGAAATGAGTATTCAAAGCACTTTATCAACAGCCACACGAAAAAGCCTGAGATGCTGCTTGACAAGCATTAATGTGCAGATAGTCTCTGGTTGCAGGCTTGCATGTCGCAACAAAATAGTGTCATGGCCACCAGAGAAGATTTGCTCGACGGTGACAGCAGAACCTTGTGAAAAACAAGATGAGCATTCGAAGTTAAGTACATGGCTGAAGGACACACCAGGGATTGTCATTAAATTTCGAGCAAAGCAGTACAGGTTCAGAAATTGAGCCTGACATCCAACCCACCACTGGAGAGGCTTACATGTATTGAAATCCTCACATGGCAGCTTGAAATATTCCCTGAGTTCATCATGTACCCGATGGTCCTTCTTCTTGTATCTCGACGTGAAGTTGACCTGAGAAGGAGAGTCATCCATGGCAGATGGTACAGTGGTGCTTGCAGCTTTGTCGAAGGAATGGGCACAATTCACATAGTGCTTGTTGTAGTGGGCATGAAGTGACAACTTTGCAGAATCCAGGTATTCAAGGAGCTTAGGGTCATCAGTGTAATCCTGCAGTGCTCCCTCATAGGATATGTGGGGATCGAGAACTGAGTATGCTGTGAGAAAGGGTCCAAACATCAGAATAGATAATAATCGGGGAACTTATGAGCAGCCCATGTATAGAAAGGTGATTGGTCATACTTATAGTAGTAATAACTGAGCTTCCGGTGGGCATCAAGGAGGCCAGCCTTGATCTTGGGTGCTATGGATGTCGGAAGGTTGCGGTAAATCTGGCAGATATGTTCTTGGAGTCCCCTAAAAATCGCGTGCGTCAAGGAAAGCATTGGCTGCTTGGACACCGCTCCTTGACTTGTTACAACCACCATAAACAGTGGTAAACACCTCTGCTCAATGTTGCACGCAACGTCGACACTTCAATTCTTATCCGATTTTCGATCGGATTTCACCATCACGAACGCTATCGGCGTCTCCAGGCCTGCCCTGATTTGCTAAGAGATCCGTCCATCCAATCCCCGTGGATGCCCCGGTCATTGTTTTTGACAATGGCTGCTATCTGTCTCATTCTCCTGGGCTTCGAGGATCCTGACTAGGTGAGTGTTGTTTATGAAAGAGTAGTCTGGGTCCCTCTGGGGGCTTAGAGTGGGTGTGGGATGCCTGCTTCAACGCTCGCCCAAGTCAACACACTCGTTTAGTTGGGGGAGGTCTGGCTTAGGGAGAAGGGACGTTATCACTGGATTGCTGGTTGTCTGGGAGGCTTCTAGCCTCCATGCTCTGTGAGTTTCTATTACTAGAGACATGCTACACTGACTACCCGTTGGAATACACCATCGTTAAAAGGGGCTGGGCGATGGTGCCCCCTAGCGGCTAGGCCTACACCTCGGTGGCCGCTTCTCACCCACTATCCCTCTACCTCCGGTGCTCACTCCTCTGGGGTGTTATGACCTGGGTTCAATCTTCTCCCACCGGGCTACAGGATGTGCGGCCTGTTCCCCCCTCGGAGCGTTCGGAGGCAGTATCGGGTGGACCCGGAATAGAGATAAGGGATCACCCGTTATCGATGGCACGCTACGTATTTCGATTTTTACCATCATCTACAAGCATTAACTTCCTCTCAATGCCTAAACGGCGAACTAGAGACCAAACACCACATTGGGGTCTACACAACCCCTCCCTGATTACGGGCGACATCTATGACGATGGCGTCCAAGACTACGACACCCGGTATGATCACGATGATCCGGGTGTAGCTACTGCCCTGCAGGCAGTTAGAGATCTATGGGCTGGAGAAGACCTCTCCGACCCTGAGGATGACGAGGACTCTCTTGCTATGCAAGAGGCCCTCAATTACGCCGAGAGCAGCCCCAAGCTGGCCTTGAGGCAAACGATCGACCGTGTGCTGTGGGCGCAGGACGTCCATGTCACACATAAACGATGGACTCGCAGTCTCGAACGCGAGGACATGTACACTCAGGAGCTCGGCATTGCTGAGCTCTTCTATCCGGAGGCATCCCCTGCCCCGTTACCGCCTTTGCCCCCCATCCCTGAGCTGGTGGAGGACGAAGTGCCGTTATCTGTGAATGAGAGGCTGGAAATCGAAGCCACCTCTCATGCCATGCTACACCAACTCGACGCGATGACCATGTTCGTTGGTACCGTCCGTACATCCGCCATTCCCCCTGCAGAGAGGAACGCATGGCGCCAAATGGCCTGGGAGTTATTCACGACCACCTGGCGACTGTCTGAGACGATGTCGGCGGAACTAGCAGCCGTTCCGACACCTCTCGACCTCACGTCTCCGGCAGCCTTCCGGGCTTCCTACGCGGCGGTGCACACTGCTCAATCAGAGCCTCAATCTGGGGAACCCTCGTCCCCAGCACGGCGCCGTCGTCCTCGAGGTCCTCGTGGACAGCAGCGCCGCAACTAGTACAGGGGGCTATCCCCCTCTACGTTCACGGCCACCAAGTAACTGGTGGCCACTATCGGGATGGTGACATGGTGTCGCTTCCCTATACCTTCCCCCCACTGCGGGGGGGATGATGTCATCGAGTGCGTGCACATGGGTGCATTTGCTCGAGGGGGGTCTCGGCCCCCTACTTACAGCGGTCACGGTGAACAACCACCCGCCTCGTTACTGTCACTCGTGCACAACACGGTGATGGTCCACCTCACTCGTCTGGGGTGGTCAATCCTCGTTGGCTGGAAAAATGCAGACGGTTATTCCTCCCGCAAGGGGGGATTTACGGTGAATTAACACTGCTGCGCCTGGTCTGGCCTCGGTCGGACATGTGGCTGGGGGACTGTTTGCTCCAGGGGGCGATCTAATGGCTAACTTCGGGAGGGGGGGGCGCCCCCTCCAGATTATTGCCTTTCCTGGCTGAGAGGCCAATGTCTGTGGCACTGCCCGCCTAAAGTGGCTAAAACGGGGACCTGAGTGGGAGATGGGCGAGGGGAACGCGTAGATAAGTAGTACCCAAGTTTGTACCTTGCTCCGCGGACTGCGTTCGAGCCCCGCGTTATAAATTCTGATCCAAAAAAAAAAAAAAAAAATTGGCTGCTTGGATGTTGACATCTGCATTGTCACTGACTGAAATGCCTTCAGCCAATCAGCAACTTGTGCAACCGCAACCCATTCATCTTCAGCTAACTCAAGGGCATGAAGGTCATGATGGTGACCAACAAAATTGTCAATGTCCTCTTGAAATTCCAGTGCTCGACCTGTATTGCAGATGGTAGTAAGATTATCACAGTACGAAACAAAGAAAACTTATGCATCATTTGATGTGTGGAGGACCATCATGTCTTCACATCAAGGATCAACACCAGAGGTTGTCAGAGCACATCCCCATGGGTCTTGCCATGTTGTGACATGGCTACTTGGTTGAGCCAACTCTGCTTGCGTTGGGGGCTTGATCGTATTGCATGGATGATTTTTCGAAGCTGCAGAAAAACATTAGTCACCCAATAACACAGCTCCTTGACTTGTTACAACCACCATAAATAGTGGTAAACACCTCTGCTCAACGTTGCACGCGACGTCAACACTTCAATTTTTGTCCGATTTTCGATCGGACTTCGCCATCACGAACGCTCTCGGCGTCTCCAGGCCTGCCCTGATTTGCTAAGAGATCTGTCCATCCGATCTCTGGGGATGTCTCGGTCATTGTTTCCAACAGTGACTGCTATCTGTCTCGTTCCCCTTGGCTTCGAGGATCCTGGCTAGGTGAGTGATGTCTATGAAAGAGTAGTCTGGGTCCCTATGGGGGCTTAGAGTGGGTGTGGGATGCCTGCTTCAACGCTCGCCCAAGTAGAAGCGCTCGTTTAGCTGGGGGAGGTCTGGCTTAGGGGGAAGGACGTTCTTACTGGACTGCTGGCCGTCTGGGAGGCTCCCAGGCTCCCAGCCTCCATGCTCTGTGAGTTTCTATTACTAGAGACATGCTACACTGACTACCCGTTGGAATACACCATTGTTAAAAGGGGCCGGGCGATGGTGCCCCCTGACAGCTAGGTCGACGCTCTGGTGGCCGCTACTCACCACCAACTCTCTACCTCCGGTGCTCACTCTTCTAGGGTGTTATGACCCGGGTTCAATCTTCTCCCACTGGGTTACAGGATGTGCGGCCTGTCCCCCCCTCGGAGCGTTTGGAGGCAGTATCGGGTGGACCCGGAATAGAGATAAGGGACCAACCGTTATCGATGGCACGCTACGTATCTTGATTTCTACTATCACCTACTAGCATTAACTTCCCCTCTCAATGCCTAAACGGCGAACCAGAGCCCAAACACCATGCTGGGGTCTACACGACCCCTCCCTGATTACGGGTGACATCTATGACGATGGCGTCCAAGACTACGACACCCAGTACGATCAAGATGATCCGGATGTAGCTACTGCCCTACGGGCAGTTAGAGATCTATGGGCTGGAGAAGACCTCTCCGACCCTGAGGATGACAAGGACTCTCTTGCTATGCAAGAGGCCCTCAATTACGCCGAGAGCAGCCCCAAGCTGGCCTCGAGGCAAACGATAGACCGTGTGCTGTGGGCGCAGGACGTCCATGTCGCACATAAACGATGGACTCGCAGTCTCGAACGCGAGGACATGTACTCACAGGAGCTTGGCATGGCCGAGCTCTTCTATCCGGAGGCATCCCCTGCCCCATTACCGCCTTTGCCCCACATCCCTGAGTTGGTGGAGGACGAAGTGCCGCTATCTGTGAATGACAGGTTGGAAATCGAAGCCACCTCTCATGCCATGCTACACCAACTTGACGCGATGACCATGTTTGTTGGTACCGTCCGTACATCCGCCGTTCCCCCTGCAGAGAGGAACGCATGGCACCAAATGGCCTGGGAGTTATTCACGACCACTTGGCGACTGTCTGAGACGATGTCGGCGGAACTAGCAGCCGTTCCGACACCTCTCGATCTCACATCTCCGGCAGCCTTCCGGGCTTCCTATGCGGCGATGCACACTGCTCAATCAGAGCCTCAATCTGGGGAACCCTCATCCCCAGCACGGTGCCGTCGTCCTTGAGGTCCTCGTGGACAGCAGCGCCGCAACTAGTACAGGGGCCTATCCCCCTCTACATTCACGGCCACCAAGCACCAATTGGTGGCCATTATCGGGATGGTGACATGGGGTCGCCTCCCTATACCTTCCCCCTGCTGCGGGGGGGACAATGTCATTGAGTGCGTGCACTTGCTTGCATTTGCTCGAGGGGGGCCCCGGCCCCCCACTTACGGCGGTTACGGTGAATAACCAGGTGAACAACCATCCGCCTCGCTACTGTCACTCATGCATGATGGTCCACCTCACTCACCTGGGGTGGTCAATCCTCGCTGGCTGGAAATACGCAGACGGTTATTCCTCCCGCAAGGGGGGATTTACGGTGAATTAACACTGCTGTGCCTGGTCTGGCCTTGGTCGGACATGTGGCTGGGGGACCGTTTGCTCCAGGGGGCGATCTAATGGCTAGCTTCGGGAGGGGGGGCTCCCCCTCCAGATTATTGCCTTTCCTGGCTGAGAGGCCAACGTCTGTGGCACTGCCCACCTAAAGTGGCTAAAACGAGGACCTGGGCAGGATATGGGCGAGGGGAAGCGTAGTTATAGTAGTACCCAAGTTTGTATCATGCTCCGCGGACTGCGATCGAGCCCCGCGTTATAAATTGTTGACCCAAAAAAAAAAAAAAAAAATTAGTCACCCAATACAGATATGATTTGAAAGCACCTGCCTTTTCGACTGTGGAAAGAATACTACCTGATTTATTGAGCTCAAGAGAAACTTCATCTTGCTCATCTTCATCATCTTTTCCCACAGCATCGTCATCAGATGCATGACTTAGTGGTGCAGTAACAGAATCTTGATAGTTCCCGCTCCGCGATGTTGCCTTCTTACGTTCTGCAGCAGATATAGCTCCAATACCCTCGAGAAGCTATATGATTATTAGGCAACCATGTTATACAAAATGAAAGTGTTAAATATTTACTTTGAGTGCTGCAAGATGAACTGTGTGTGGCATGCAACGAAGATGAACCCACTCACTCTTCATTGAGATACCTTGCTCCTTTGCATGCCATACAATCCTGTCAACCAGAGTGTCATTATTTGATGTGTTGTCTGTCATAAACACCATAATCTGTGGCAGAAACATGTTCAAATATAACCAACCATAGACCAGAATAAATTGTGACATACCCGATGTTCAATCCCATAGTGAGTCAACGTCTCCCAGGTTGCCTCCGCCATATTGGCTCCAGAATGTTCACCTTCCAATTCATGGAAATCAATAAGAAGTTCTTCTACCATGTGTTTGTTCCATAAATTCCTCGATTTTCATGTTGAAAAATCAAATTACATACCCAGTTGTCCAGCCTTTGTAACGTAGTGTGCAACAATAGCCATGAATGTATAATTATTACTTGAAGTCCATGCGTCAAGAGAAATGCTGATTTTTCCTTTGACATTTGTCTGTGAAAGCTTGTAAGACTAGTTGTAAGATGTTAGCAGAAGTTTACAAACCAGGAACATCTGCTTTGTAGCCTCGATGGTATCATCTCCCATCTTCATGATCCACCTTCTGACTGTATCACGGTGAGGAATCTTAAGGTTTGGCGAGGGGTGGTGAGTGTACATCATCAAGTCATGAAATTCAGGTTCATCGACAGTGCAAAATGGCTGATCCGTTGGAACAATCCACTTTGCCAGAAGGTCCTTGAACTTCTCCTGATCCCATGGTCCCTTTGGAATCTCAGTTCCACTATACGTGCTTAGAAAATGGTTAACCTACTGCAGCAGCTTCAACCTGCTTATTGAATGCCTTCTGAATGTCCATGTTCACCGATTCCAATTGGTTAAGCCACTCGGAAGCCACTCCTGGATCAAGTACCTTTTTACCTGATGCGATGTCAATCTCCTCCGTTATAATCTGGTCAGATGGATGATCCTTCATCATGAGATAGAGGCAGTACATAACAGCCGATGCGGATTTCAAATTACCAGTTAATCCTGTTGCAGTTGTGAGCCCTGGTATGATCAAGTGATGATGGACTCACCATTTAACGAATATTTCATCTTCTTTGTGATAGTCAGTACTTTCATAGTGCCATGAAGACACTTAAAGTGCTGGTCACCAGGAATGCCAGCTTCTCCATTTGCATTTTCTTCAACCTTCTCATAGAAATAATAAATTGGATTTTGTGTAATCTAGGATTCAAAGAAACATGATCAAGGAAAGCGACAAGCTTCTGACAGGAACATACCACTTTTTTCTTCATTTTCCCTTGGGTATCCTTGTTGTGGCTCTCTGTGTTGTCCATATCTTTGATTTCCTCAATGGAAACTGCAGCCTTGGAGTGCGTGCGCTGTCTAGAAGCACCTTGTCCAACTGCAGGAACAGTCTTGGATGGCAAAATTTCAGCAACCTATGATGTTTGTCAGGATGGAAACAATGGGATTAGAAAGATGATACCTCAGCATTAGATGGAAGCATACCGTCGGAATCGCTAGATGCACTCGACACAGTTCCAGGCTTCAAAGTTCCTGGGTCCTCGTAGTTGTGATCATCTTCATCTGAGGAGGCTGGCATCTCCACCATTTCAGCGTGTTGCTTTGTAGCTTTCCGAGGTTTTGCTGATCGAGGGGCCAGGAGCCATTTGACAGGGTTTCCATGCTCATCAGACTTCTCGAACGCAAGAGCATCAGCCATCTTTGCACCGCATCCAGTGCAGGAGATGCGGCACTGATCTAAACATCGAGAGAATCATTAGTCACACATATATCTGGAAAATATTGACAACATACTCAACTCTGCAGTTGGACCACTGCATGTCGGTGTCATAATGGCAGGTGCAGTGGATTCAAGAGGATCTTCATCACCTTCAGAGTGATACCAGGTAAAATTGTCAGCAGATGCTGGCTTGGAATGAGTTTGCATGATGGAGACTGGCCACCCTGGAATGTAGATGTTCTCTCTTTTATCTTGGAACACGGGAGCTTGAAGGGATGCCACAATGATGGGGCTTTGTCAGAGCGGGTATCCATATAAGTACTGTGACCTTCTCAAAATTAATTTGATGCCCCAGCAGACCAGAAAAATTGTGGTCAGAGCAGGTATCCATATAAGTACTGTGACCTTCTAAAAATTAATTTGACACCCCAGCAGACCAGAAAAATTGTGAACGTCATTGAAACAGCTGATCATAAAGTGAAGTTGGTAAACAAATATCAACAATGCAATAGGCACGTGGACACGTGCAGCAATCGATTCTATCAGACTGAGATAAGGTATCAAAACTAGGTCACATTGAAAGTAAACCGTACATGCCGTCAATGGCCATTTGCACCTGTCTGAGTATGGCTGAGTATGGCACACAAGCTGTACAATGTACAGCTGTCTCACATGCATAATATCTGATCAACGGTATGGTTATGGGACCCGTATAATTATGGCTGTGCAGCCATCAGTTATGGTAATGGTGTGCAGCCCTACCGCCCCCTACCCTGCATCCCATCCTTCTCCACTAACTTCCTCCCACTCCTGTTCCCAGATTCCTATCCTCCATTCCACAGGACAAGCCTAAAATCCACCGAGGTTCTGGTATGAGCATGGGGACTTGTTCTATGTCCAGTGTTCTTGGCCATGGAGTTGGGATTAGGGGGTCAGGATGAATATGGGCATTGGGATGGGTGATAGACTAGGATGTGGGGGGTGATGTGGGTGTGGGTTGTGGGCAGTGATTGTTGTTATAGTCAGCCAGTGCCGGTGACTGAGTTTTCTGGGACCAGTGGGAGAAAAATGGGAAGAATATGCACCAGTGGAGATCCCAGGGTCTGGCTTAATCTCTCCAATCCACACCCACAAGTAGAGGGGCATTCAGAGCATTTTCTTTTCTATTCTTTGTGCTTTTGACTGAACCTGCCTAAAAGTAGTCTTCAGATGGACTGTTTTATATGGAGCAGTATAGTTTGTTGAGTGCCCCTTTGTCTAGTACATGTTCGAGCCCGGCACCAGGTCCACAGTCCGCTGTGGTTCACAGTGCAGCAGGTGCCGCATCATTCACCACCTGCTAGCCAGGTAGCACAAAGTGGGAATGACAATGCTGATCTTAGCATCAAGGTTGAAGTGGATATGGCTAGTGCATATTCAGATTCTGAACTTTGTTCATCATATAATGTGTACTCACATATGTTGCCTGTAGTTGAAGAACATCTGATGGATGTATCCTTCCCCTCTGAGATTCAGTCTTCAAAACTCTTGGTTGTGCATATCCATTCACCACTAATCTTGCTCAATACCTTACTACTTCCCCTTCTTTACTATACTTCTTCACACAGATCCATTTCTTTTTGATTGGTACTGCATTGTGAGGTTTCTGGATGAGTTCCCAAGTCCCCTTCTCTGACAATAAACCCAGTTCAGTCTTCATGGCCTTTTGCCATTCAGGCCAATCCAGGTAGTTCTTTGCATCTTCAAGACTCATAAGTTCATCTCCAGCAACAACTGCATAGACTTCTTCAATTGATAAGAAATTGTCATCTTCCTCATATGTGAAAGGATTGTGAAGGTGCTTATGATTGGTACAAATTCCATGCATCTTCTGTGGTTTGTCAATATCTATATCTTCCTCTATTTCATTCCATTTTCGCTTCTTGGGTGCAAGTGTTAGGAAACCACCCCATTACCTAATAAAATTTCATTTTATTTATTATGTTGAATTACGCTACATGATGCTAAATGACGCTACACTTTGATAGTGTGAGAATTTTATTTTGCACACATCAAGATGTACACGCGCGTTGGTAACAACAATGTACAATATATGTAACATAGTATATAAACCCTAAATATACACCTAGGGGACCTAGTTGTGTTCTCTTAGGTATTCCACCTATGTTTTCGGTGTGAAAGGCCTATCTCAACAAACTCACCTATTAATAACCCCTCGCATCAAAACCATCAATTTCCCCATCATGAGTGCGGATCCTGCCCCCTTCTTGTAGAGAGAACCCACATAGCAGATAGTGGGTGTTGCCCTAACAGAAGAACACAACTTCCCATATCAGTGCGCCTTCTCTTACTTGTGCATACGTCATTGTTTCACCACACCACATCTGATTACTCATCCTTTCGGCACAAGCCAGAAGTACTGGTATATATGTAATCTACCTTTTCTTTTGTAAGCCGACGCCTCGCCTTACATTGTGACCACCAGTGATCGAGAGGCAGCGCTTGTCATTAGGACAGCTGCAACCAGACAACCAATTGGATCTGGTTTAGTTACGATTTACATTACTCTATTTGGACGACTATTTTAGTTACAAGCCGAATTCAGTGATATCTCCGAGATCAGGCACTGTTGGAAGGGTTATTGATCCGAAGTGTCAAAATAGGCGCCCAACAAATGACGAACGATCAATGAATGATCAACGGACAGTTGATGAACCATCACATGACCTGTGAATGTTTGGAGAGGTCTCGAAGAAAAAATTTTGAATTTGTCGAAGAAGTGATTCATCACAGATTCTACAATTATGTCCAAACCTTCAACTTCTAATCCCAGTCCTAATCCTGTTCCCATGCCCGCACTAGAGGCAAAGATTGATGCGCTTACAGTGCAAATGTCGCAATTAGTGTCAGTGTTGGCAGCATCACAGCCCTGACAAGCAGAAGTACAGCCAGAGATGACAGGAGAAAGAGATGATGAGATGGAGGAGATGGTGGAGTGGATGTCACAGGAGGATGAGACGGCGGAGAAATCCGGAAATGGAAAAGCACGCTTACCTAAGTACATGCTCCTGCAAACTTTTGATGGTACCATGGAGAATACAAAATCTTTCATCAGCTCTATAGTATTGTACATCCATGGGAGGAAGCCAGAGTTTTGTACAGCTGAGTCTAGGATTATGTTTGCTCTCTCATACATCCAGGGGGGGAAAGCACAGTTCTGGAGAAACAAGGCTATTAATCAAATTGCCACGGGAAATAAACCATTTGCAAGCTTCAAGGAATTTTTGGAGAGATTGGAGGCACAGTTTGGAGATCCTAATCCAAAGGCGACAGCCAATGCTAAATTAAAGACCATGCGCCAAGGTTCCCTAGTGGCAGATGAATTTATTTTGCAGTTCAAAGCAGAAGCTTCGCAAACAGATATGGGAGAAGCCGCGTTGGTAGAATGTTTGAAAGCAGGATTAAATCCCTCTTTATTCAAGTCTATCTACCAACTACCTTCTATGCCAGAGAAGTTGGACAAGTGGTATAATTGGGCAATGCGCCTTGACCGGCAATATCAGCAGGAACAGGAAGAGTCAAAGTTGATGTACAGAAGTAGTAAATTTGGAAAGTCATCAGGAGGAAAGTCCAAGAAAGGAAAGGCACTTCAGGTGCAAGCTCCAAGAGTGCAGCCACCAGCCATGGCAGTGACACCTATAGTTACGGAGTCAGCAGCACCAGCAGAGGCAATGGAGGTTGATCAAGCAGGGAGATGAGCCCCACTTAAATGTTTTAACTGTGGGCAGTTAGGACATATTTCTAGGAATTATAGGCAGAAGAGAAAGATTAGGGAAGCTACAATCGAGGAAGTGAAGCTGGAGGAAGGCAAGCAGAAGAATTTTGTGGAAGAGTCCCAGTGAAGGTTTCCCCATTGGTGACCCAGAATTGTTACAACGTATTAGTATCCAAGGAAACCCAGAGCAAATCAGAAAAGGAAATCGAAGAGGAGTACAACTGTTCTGAATCACGTGACGAAAAGGAGTACAACTGTTGTCAATCATGTGACAATTTTCTTGCATCATTTCCGAAAACCCCTAAATTCTTTATTCGCTCTGCGTGAATAGAACCCGAAATCACCTTGACTGTGGGACTGAAGACAGTGGATACACATGCAGCTATTGATGTGGAAGCATTGCTTGATAGTGGTGCTACAGGATTATTTATTAATCGATCCTTAATTACCAGAAATGGTATTAACACATGCAAGCTGGTGGAACCTATAATGGTGTACAATATTGACAGAACAGTCAATTGTGGAGGAGGAGGTGACTATGGTATTAAAGTATCACGAGCATCAGGAGTGAGCCATATTCGAAGTGTGCAATCTTGGGAAAACCAATCTAATAATAGGATGTCCATGGTTACAGAAGCACAATCCCGAAATTGATTGGAAAACTGGGAAAGTACAAATGACTCGTTGTCCTAAGGAATGTAATGTGTATGGGAGGAAGATGAAGAAGGAGAAAAGGAAAAAGAAAGAGAAAGAACGTCTGAGGAAATATTCTGTTATGATGGAGGAAGTGGAGGATGAGGAAATGCCAAATGGGGAAGTTCCGATCATGATCGAGAAAGAAGAACAGAAGCAAACCTTTAGAGCAATTTGTGGAGGACAGTCATGGGACAAGAATATTGTGAAGGTGGAGAAGCCAGTGGAGGAATGGGTGTGAAAAGTGTATCATGAACATCTGTCAGTGTTCCAGAAGAAGGAGTCTGAACAAATGCCAGTGCAGAAGCCATGGGATCATGCAATCGAGATGAAGCCAGGGTTTGTGCCAAAGAAGTCAAAGGTATATCCATTATCTCTGATGGAACAAGAAGAAGTGGATGCATTCCTGAAGGAGCAATTGCGCAAAGGATACATACAACCTTCGAAATCACCAGATGTCACCAATATTCTTTGTGCCAAAAAAGGATCAAAGGAAGAGGATGCGTACAGATTATAGGTATCTGAATGAGTGGACAGTGAAGAACGTGTACCCCTTGCCATTGATCTCAGAAATAATTGACAAGGTGGGAAAAGCCAAAGTCTTTACAAAATTGGATTTACAATGGGGATATAACAATGTACGGATAAAGAAAGGAGATGAGTGGAAGGCTGCATTTGCCATGCGTCGAGGATCCTTGGAGCTGCTTGTCATGTTTTTCGGGATGACAAACAGTCCCCCAACCTTTCAAAATATGATGAACGACATTTTCAAGGACGTAATAGACAAAGGTGTGGTAATAATATTTATTGATGACATTCTGATATTCACGGAGGATGAAGAGAATCATGAGGCGATAGTGCAGGAGGTGTTACGGAGGTTGGCAGAGAATGATCTATTTTTGAAACTGGAGAAGTGTGTGTTTGGGGCAAGCGAAATTGAGTTCCTAGGATTATTGATTGGCCCTGATGGGATCAAAATGGATCCGATCAAGGTACAGGCAATTACAGATTGGCCTGCGCCCACCCATGTCAAGGAGGTTCAAGCCTTCTTGGGACTCACAAATTATTGTTGTTGGTTTGTGCACAATTTTTCTAAAATTGCTGCACCATTACATAACCTTATGCGAAAGGGAGTAGTGTGGAGGTGGGGAGAGCAGCAGCAGACAGTGTTTGAGGAGTTGAAGAGGAAGTTTGTGGAGGGACCAATATTAGCCCCAGCAGATTTCACATGCCCTTTGCAAGTGGAATCAGATGCATCCAACTTTGCTACTGGAGCAGTATTATCAATGCTGTGCAAAGATGACAAAAGGCATCCTTGTGCATATCTGTCCCGAGGGTTGAATGATGTGGAGAGAAATTATGATGTGCATGATAAAGAGATGTTGGGGATAATAAAAGCGTTGGAGGTGTGGAGGCACTATTTGGAAGGATGTATGCATCAGATCGAGATCTGGACAGATCATCAAAATCTGCAATACTTCATGTCCACTAAAAAGCTTAATCGCCAGCAAGCGCGTTGGGCATTATTCCTATTGCTTTTCAATTTTCACTTGGTCCACAAAGCAGGAAGCTTAATGAGGAAAGCAGATGCATTATCCAGATGTATTGATCATAAAAGGGGGGTGGAGGAGGACAATAAAAATGTTACCTTACTGAAACCCAAATACTTTCGCATTTGCGCTATGCATCAAGGGCATCTATTAATAGATAGCTCGGAAATGGAAATGTTGCCTAAAATTAGACAATGTTCGGAAATGGATGATGAAGTAGTCATCGCTCCTTGACTTGTTACAACCACCATAAATAGTGGTAAACACCTCTGCTCAACGTTGCACGCGACGTCGACACCTCAATTTTTATCCGATTTTCGATCGGATTTCACCATCACGAACGCTCTCGGCGTCTCCAGGCCTGCCCTGATTTGCTAAGAGATCCGTCCATCCGATCTCCATGGATGCCCCGGTCATTGTTTTTGACAATGGCTGCTATCTGTCTCCTTCCCCTGGGCTTCGAGGATCCTGACTAGGTGAGTGTTGTTTATGAAAGAGTAGTCTGGGTCCCTCTGGGGGCTTAGAGTGGGTGTGGGATGCCTGCTTCAACGCTCGCCCAAGTCAACACACTCGTTTAGTTGGGGGAGGTCTGGCTTAGGGAGAAGGGACGTTATCACTGGATTGCTGGTGGTCTGGGAGGCTTCTAGCCTCCATGCTCTGTGAGTTTCTATTACTAGAGACATGCTACACTGACTACCCATTGGAATACACCATCGTTAAAAGGGGCCGGGCGATGGTGCCCCCTGGCGGCTAGGTCGACACCTTGGTGGCCGCCACTCTCCACCAACTCTCTACCTCCGGTGCTCACTCTTCTAGGGTGTTATGACCTGGGTTCAATATTCTCCCACTAGGCAGCAGGATGTGCGGCTTGCTCGCCCCCTCGGAGCGTTCGGAGGCTGGATCGGGTGGACCCAGAATGTAGATAAGGGACCAGCCGTTATCGATTCCACGCTGCGTACTTTGATTCTTACCATCATCTACTAGCACTAACACACACTCTCTCAATGCCCAAACGGCGAACCAGAGTCCAACCACCACATCGGGGTCTACGCGACCCCGTTCTGATCACGGGCGACATCTTTGATGATGACGTCCAAGACTACGACACCCGGTTCGTGCAAGACGAATCGGAGGTAGCAGCTGCTTTCAGGGCAGCTAGAGATCTATGGGCCGGGGAAGACCTCTCCAACCCTAACGATGATGACGACGATGAGGATTCTCTTGCTATGCAGGAGGCCCTCAATTACGCCGAGAGCAGCCCTAAGCTAGCCTTGAGGCAAACGATCGACCGTGTGCTGTGGGCGCAGGACGTCCATATCGCACATAAACGTTGGACTCGCAGTCTTGAACGCGAGGACATGTATACACAGGAGCTCGGCATGGCCGAGCTCTTCTATCCGGAGGCATCCCCTGCCCCGTTACCACCTTTGCCCCCCATCCCTGAGTTGGTGGAGGACAAAGTGCCGCTATCTGTGAATGAGAGGGTGGAAATTGAAGCCACCTCTCATGCCATGCTACACCAACTCGACGCGATGACCATGTTCATTGGTACCATCCGTACGTCCGCCGTTCCCCCTGCAGAGAGGAACGCTTGGCGCCAAATGGCCTGGGAGTTATTCACGACCACTTGGCGACTGTCTGAGACGATGTCGGCGGAACTAGCAGCCGTTCCGACACCTCTCGATCTCACGTCTCCGGCAGCCTTCCGGGCTTCCTATGCGGCGATGCACACTGCTCAATCAGAGCCTCAATCTGGGGAACCCTCGTCCCCAGCACGGCGCCGTCGTCCTCGAGGTCCTCGTGGACAGCAGCGCCGCAACTAGTACAGGGGCCTATCCCCCTCTACACTCACGGCCACCAAGTACCAACTGGTGGCCATTATCGGGATGGCGACATGGTGGCGCCTCCCTATACCTTCCCCCCACTGCGGGGGGGACGATGTCATCGAGTGCATGCACATGTGTGCATTTGCTCGAGGGGGGCCTTGGCCCTCTACTTACGGTGGTCACGGTGAATAACCAGGTGAACAACCACCCGCCTTGTTACTGTCACTTGTGCACAACACGGTGATGGTCCACCTCATTCGTCTGGGGTGGTCAATCCTCGTTGGCTGGAAAAACGCAAACGGTTATTCCTCCCGCAAGGGGGGATTTACGGTGAATTAACACTGCTGCGCCTGGTCTGGCCTCGGTCGGACATGTGGCTGGGGGACTGTTTGCTCCAGGGGGCGATCTAATGGCTAACTTCGGGAGGGGGGGGCACCCCCTCCAGATTATTGCCTTTCCTGGCTGAGAGGCCAATGTCTGTGGCACTGCCCGCCTAAAGTGGCTAAAACGGGGACCTGAGTGGGAGATGGGCGAGGGGAACGCGTAGATAAAGTAGTACCCAAGTTTGTACCCTGCTCCGCGGACTGCGTTCGAGCCCCTTGTTATAAATTCTGATCCAAAAAAAAAAAAAAAAAAATGATGAAGTAGTGGAAGCTGAAGGGAGAGAAGAAGGGTAATATTAAAGGAGATGAGTGGGCTGAGGAACAAGGGTTGGTGTTGTTTCAAGGAAAGGTGTATGTACTGAAGGATCAGGATTTACGAAGGGAGATTGTCCAGTTACATCATAATACACTGACTGCCAGACACCCAGGAAGATGGAAGACATTGGAATTAGTAATGAGAAATTATTGGTGGCCCGGAATTTCGAAGTATGTGTTGGGGTATGTGGATGGATGTGATACATGCATGAGGGGGAAGAAATTTCCAGAAAAACCTGCAGGAAAATTAATGCGAACCCCTATACCTAAAGCGCCATGGTGAGATATATCTGTGGATTTTATTACTGGATTGCCCGAGGCTCAAGGGTATGATGCAATATTCATAGTATGCGACAGCTTCACAAAGGAGGTCCATATTATTCCTACTACTACAGAAACCTCATCATTGGGCTTGGCACACCTCTATCTAAATCAGGTATGGCAGTTACATGGGTTACCCGATACTGTTATCTCTGATTGTGGACCACAATTTGCTTCCATGTTTATGTGAGAGCTAAACAACATATTGGGAATTCAAACCAAATTATCTATGGCATATCACCCACAGACTGATGGGCAGACGGAGAGAATTAATCAAGAGTTGGAGCAGTACCTATGTATGTTTGTCAACTACCGACAAACTGACTGGCCCGAATGGCTGGCAATTGCCGAGTTTTCCCACAATAACAAATTCCATTCGGCTACTCATATGTCACCCTTTTTTGCGAATTATGGATATCATCCTCGCATGGGAGTCTTGGTGTGGCTAAGCACCAAGGACTTGAATATTCCACGACCTTCAAGGAAACTTACGGAGAAACAAGTTGGCCCATATGCGATCTCTAAAGTGATCTTGCCTAATGTGGTAGTGCTAAAATTACCCTGATCATTCAAGATTGATCCCGAGATTAATGTATCCCACCTACGCCCTTACCGCCCACCCACTATTCCTGGCCAGCAAACTACTCTGCAACCTCCGATAATAGTAGAAGGTGCTCCAGAATACGTAGTTGAAGAAATTCTAGACTCACATCTTTGACGGAACAAATTGGAGTTCCTAATAAAGTGGAAAAACTATACCGATGAAAATAATTCATGGGAGCCCAAAGAGAATTGTAAGCAAGCACATAATGCCATCACCCAATTCTTTAAATATAATCCGAATGCTCCGCATCGCATTGCGAGAATGGTGTATGAGGGGATGAAATTCTGGCCTTACCAATATTTCACAGAGGGGACAAACACAATATTTTCTCACCTGGAAGTCGAGGCATAAAAGGGGGGTAATGTTAGGAAACCACCCCATTACCTAATAAAATTTTATTTTATTTATTATGTCGAATTATGCTACATGATGCTAAATGATGCTACACTTTGATAGCATGAGAATTTTATTTCGCATGCATCAAGATGTACATGCATGTATGCATGCGTTGGTAACAACAATGTACAATATATGTAACATAGTATATAAACCCTAAATATACACCTAGGGGACCTAGTTGTGTTCTCTTAGGTATTCCACCTATGTTTTCGGTGTGAAAGGCCTATCTCAACAAACTCACCTATTAATAACCCCTGGCATCAAAACCATCAATTTCCCCATCACGAGCATGGATCCCACCCCCTTCTTGTAGAGAGAACCTGCACGGTCTTAGCTAGCAGATAGTGGGTGTCACCCTAACAGCAAGGTTCTGAGTTGTATCATCAGAATCTGTTACACCCATTGGCAGTGTGCTACCTGCAGACTCCCCCTCACATGGCAAATCGGGTGTAAGTTCAATATGGTCAGGAGATGTAGGTCATTCTGAAGGTGTGATATTCTGGAAGTTGCAGGAGGTAAGTACTTTGCAAGTTTCTGCATTGTAATATTTTACAGCCCTAGTGCCATCATCATAGCCAACATATGCTCAGCATTTTGATTTTGGTAGCATTTTATGGGGTTGCTTTTGACCTTGTAGTAATATCCATATGGGGCTTCCAAATTCCCATAAATGTGATAAATTGGGTTTTATATTATGCCATATTTTGTAAGGTGTTGATTTTGGGAGATGTTTCATAAGTGATTGATTACAGAGATAAGCTGCATGTAAAACTGCATATTCCCAAAGAAATTCAGAAAGTTGTTTGGCAGTTATCATGGTGCGTGATAGTTGAACAAGAGTCCTATTCATCTGCTCCACAATTCCATCCTGGGAAGGTGAGTATGGTGCAGGTAGTCTTACTTCTATACCACATTCATTACACCATTTTTCCAACTTCTTGTTCACAAATTCCTTTTGGCAATCAATTTAAATCCCCTTTGGTTTTCAGCCTTGAGTTATCAGATGTGCCAAATAATTTATTACTGCTTGCATTGAGTATCATTTAGCATCATCCACAAATAGCAAGTAGTATTGATTGCCATTTATAGATTTGATCACATATTTTCCACATAACTCAATATGTGTCAATCCTCTGGGTTCCATTTGTCACATGGACAATTTAGGGAAAGGTTCTATGTGCTGCTTTGCTTCGGTACATGTGATACAGTCTGGTTTAGGACTGTGTTTATTCACATTGAATCCATTGACCAAATTTCTATCCAATAATTTCTTTAGGCCAGAATACCTAACATGACCAAAGCATCTGTGCCAGGTTTCCCAACTGAGTGCTGCATCATTATTGATGAATGATTGGTGATCAGTGGCTTCTATTGTAAGCATTGGGTGTCAGTCACATTAACAGGTCCCCAGTGCAGTTTGAGCACCAATATATCAGTTTTGCACTTTCAATTGACTTCAAATGCTTCATACAGCTCAGAATATACACTTGGAACATCATTGATGAGTTCCGAACCAGTTTTGAGCAATATCACACTGATTTTGGGCCATGAACAAAGTCCAAAGAAACTTCGGAAATCTTCGAAAAACCTCAAACCTCAAGAAACATCTTTGGACACAGTATTTCCTACTTCGGATGTATGCTGGACACATGGGACACTATCTCGAGTATATTGAACACATTGCAACTGTATGTGCACACATACAATCCGCTTGATGCAGTTTCTGAACTGATGGGATTAGGGCAGTCGCCTTCCTGTTGACTGACGCAAACAGACAGCAAACAGGGGATTCAATCACGATCGCTCCTTGACTTGTTACAACCACTATAAACAGTGGTAAACACCTCTGCTCAACGTTGCCAGCGACGTCGACACTTCAATTTACGTCCGATTTTCGATCGGATTTCACCATCACGAACGCTCTCGGCGTCTCCAGGCCTGCCCTGATTTGCTAAGAGATCCGTCCATCCGATCCCCGGGGATGCCCCGGTCATTGTTTTTGACAATGGCTGCTATTCGTCTCATTCCCCTGTGCTTCGAGGATCCTGGCTAGGTGAGTGGTGTCTATGAAAGAGTAGTCTAGGTCCCTATGGGGGCTTAGAGTGGGTGTGGGATGCCTGCTTCAACGCTCACCCAAGTCGATGCACTCGTTTAGTTGGGGGAGGTCTGGCTCAGGGGGAGGGACATCATTACTGGACTGCTGGTTGTCTCTGGGGCTTCCAACCTCCATGCTATGTGAGTCACTACTACTAGGGACAAGCTACACTGACTACCTGTTGGAATACACCGTCGCTAAAAGGGGCCGGGTGACGGTGCCCCCTGATAGCTAGGTCGATGCTCTGGTGGCCGCACTTCACCACCAACTCCTCACCTCTGGTGCTCACTCCCCTGGGGTGTTATGACCCGGGTTCAATCTTCTCCCACCAGGCAACAGGATGCGCGGCCTGTTCGCCCCCTCGGAGCGTTTGGAGGCTGTATCGGGTGGACCTGGAACTGAGATAAGGGGCCATCTGTTATCAACCTTACGCTATGTACTTTGACTGTTATCGTCATTTACCTGTGCTAACTCACTCTCAATGCCCAAATGGCTGAACAGAGACCAAACCACACGCTGGGGCCTTCACGACCCCACCTTGATTACGGGTGACATCGTTGGTGATGATGCCCAAGACTACGACACCCAGTTCTCACAGAACGAACTGGAGGTAGCAGCTGCCCTAGGCAGTTTGAGATCTGTGGGCCGGGGAGGACCTCCCCGACCCTGACGACTACGTGGACTCTCTTGCTAGGCAGGAGGCCCTCGCTTACACTGCACGCTGCATATTTCGATCACTTGCATCATATACCAGTACTAACTTGCTCCTGATGCCCAAGCGGACAACCAGAGACGATCGTTCCAACGATCCTACGCCTCCGGCAGCTGTTCCAGCTTCCTGTGTGGCGATGCCAACAGCTCTAGCAGAGCTCCAATCTGGGGAACCCTCGTTCCCAGTACAGTGCCGTCATCATCACAGATGGCCGTGCTGCTACTTGTGTGGGGCATCCTGCTCCACACCCATCACCGCCAGTCCGCTGGCTGCTGTCGGGTTGGTGACAAATGTCGCTACCCTTTATGTTCTCCCCGCTGCGGGGGGGAAATTGCTATCGAGTGCATGTGCTGGCAGTGCATTTGCTCGAGGGGGGCTTTGGCCCCCTGCTTACGGCGGTTCCGGTGAATAACCAGGTGAACAACCAGCTGCCACATTACTGTTACTTGTGCATGACACGGTGATGGTCCACCTCGTTCATCCGGGGTGGTCAATCCTTGTTGGCTGGGAGTATGCGGACGGTTATTCCTCCCGCAAGGGGGGATTTACGGTGAATTGACACTGCTGCGCCTGATCTGACTTCGGTTGGATATGTGGCCGGGGGACCGCTTCGCACCAGCTGACGATCTAATGGCTAGCTTTGGGAGGGGGTCTCCCCCTCCAGATTATTGCCTTTCCTGGCTGAGAGGCCAACGTCTGTGGCACTGCCCGCCTAAAGTGGCTAAAACGAGGACCTGGGTAGGATATGGGTGAGGGGAAGTGTAGTTATAGTAGTACCCAAGTTTGTATCCTGCTCCGCGGACTGCGATCGAGCCCTGCGTTATAAATTGTTGACCCAAAAAAAAAAAAAAAAAAAAAAAAATCCAGGTCATTACATTTCTGATGCCCCACATGACAACATTGAAGTGCTATGAAAGAACCACATTGGCATACACATCACTATCCAATGGATACCGGTGATGATGCTCAACCTGGAAACCCAAACAAAACCTACTAAATGGCTTTGGATGGTATAATCCAGGTTACAGGAAGGATGCGAGACCCTCTAGATGTCACCTGTCAGACTGACCATCAAATAGTCATAAAAGTACTGCTTGTTGAAGCAATTCAACACTAAAAGTATATGCTTCATGGAATTTTGGAGAATTTCATGGCTAGATCAATGAATTTGGAGTGCACAAATATGTTTGCATGCAAGATCAGGGGACTAGACGAGTAGTAGAAGCAAAGCAAAGGCAAATCAAGGGAAACGAGAGCAAAAATAGCATAGTGCAAGGATTTTGGAGGATTTTGGAGAATTTTCAAAGACATTTAGTGTAAAACACCAAACTTTGGACTGAATAAGACTAAACTGAACTCTCAAATCACTGTAATCTGGGAGGAAGATGATGACTTTCTTGTTTTTTTTTGTATCTAGTACATCTTTTTATATAAAATAAAGAAACGACCTAAAAAGGCTAGAGAACATGAGGCAAACATGTGGAAAACTCAAGGCAAAAGACAATAGAAGTATATCAGAATAATAAAGTGAGAATAGAAAGGGTGAATATAACACATGATGAAGAAATAATAAGAAGGAATAGCTAAAAGTGGACTGTCCTTGTTACAATTTTTTTTTTTTTTTTTTGGGTCAACAATTTATAACGCGGGGCTCGATCGCAGTCCACGGAGCATGATACAAACTAGGGTACTACTATAACTACGCTTCCCCTCGCCCATATCCTGCCCAGGTCCTCGTTTTAGCCACTTTAGGCGGGCAGTGCCACAGACGTTGGCCTCTCAGCCAGGAAAGGCAATAATCCGGAGGGGGAGCCCCCCCTCCCGAAGCTAGCCATTAGATCGCCCCCTGGAGCAAACGGTCCCCCAGCCACATGTCCGACCAAGGCCAGACCAGGCACAGCAGTGTTAATTCACCGTAAATCCCCCCTTGCGGGAGGAATAACCGTCTGCGTATTTCCAGCCAGCAAGGATTGACCACCCCAGGTGAGTGAGGTGGACCATCACCATGTTGTGCACGAGTGACAGTAGCGAGGCGGATGGTTGTTCACCTGGTTATTCACCGTAACCGCCGTAAGTGGGGGGCCGGGGCCCCCCTCGAGCAAATGCAAGCAAGTGCACGCACTCAATGACATCATCCCCCCCGCAGCGGGGGGAAGGTATAGGGAGGCGACACCATGTCACCATCCCGATAATGGCCACCAATTGGTACTTGGTGGCCGTGAATGTAGAGGGGGATAGGCCCCTGTACTAGTTGCGGCGCTGCTGTCCACGAGGACCTCGAGGACGACGGCGCCGTGCTGGGGACGAGGGTTCCCCAGATTGAGGCTCTGATTGAGCAGTGTGCATCGCCGCATAGGAAGCCCGGAAGGCTGCCGGAGACGTGAGATCGAGAGGTGTCGGAACGGCTGCTAGTTCCGCCGACATCGTCTCAGACAGTCGCCAAGTGGTTGTGAATAACTCCCAGGCCATTTGGCGCCATGCATTCCTCTCTGCAGGGGGAACGGCGGACGTACGGACAGTACCAATGAACATGGTCATCGCGTCGAGTTGGTGTAGCATGGCATGAGAGGTGGCTTCAATTTCCAACCTCTCATTCACAGATAGCGGCACTTCGTCCTCCACCAACTCAGGGATGGGGGGCAAAGGCGGTAACGGGGCAGGGGATGCCTCCGGATAGAAGAGCTCGGCCATGCCGAGCTCCTGTGTATACATGTCCTCGCGTTCGAGACTGCGAGTCCAACGTTTATGTGCGATATGGATGTCCTGCGCCCACAGCACACGGTCGATCGTTTGCCTCGAGGCTAGCTTAGGGCTGCTCTCAGCGTAATTGAGGGCCTCCTGCATAGCAAGAGAATCCTCGTCGTCATCATCATCGTTAGGGTTGGAGAGGTCTTCCCCGGCCCATAGATCTCTAGCTGCCCTGAAAGCAGCTGCTACCTCCGATTCGTCTTGCACGAACCGGGTGTCGTAGTCTTGGACGTCATCATCAAAGATGTCGCCCGTGATCAGAACGGGGTCGCGTAGACCCCGATGTGGTGGTTGGACTCTGGTTCGCCGTTTGGGCATTGAGAGAGAGTGTGTTAGTGCTAGTAGATGATGATAACAATCAAGATACGCAGCGTGGAATCGATAGCGGCTGGTCCCTTATCTACATTCCGGGTCCACCCAATCCAGCCTCCGAACGCTCCGAGGGGGCGAGCAAGCCGCACATCCTGCTGCCTAGTGGGAGAAGATTGAACCCAGGTCATAGCACCCTAGAAGAGTGAGCACCGGAGGTAGAGAGTTGGTGGTGAGTAGCGGCCACCAGAGCGTCGACCTAGCCGCCAGGGGGCACCATCGCCCGGCCCCTTTTAACGATGGTGTATTCCAACGGGTAGTCAGTGTAGCATGTCTCTAGTAATAGAAACTCACAGAGCATGGAGGCTAGAAGCCTCCCAGACCACCAGCAATCCAGTGATAACGTCCCTTCTCCCTAAGCCAGACCTCCCCCAACTAAACGAGTGTGTCGACTTGGGCGAGCGTTGAAGCAGGCATCCCACACCCACTCTAAGCCCCCAGAGGGACCCAGACTACTCTTTCATAAACAACACTCACCTAGTCAGGATCCTCGAAGCCCAGGAGAACGAGACAGATGGCAGCCATTGTCAAAAACAATGACCGGGGCATCCACGGAGATCGGATGGACAGATCTCTTAGCAAATCAGGGCAGGCCTGGAGACGCCGAGAGCGTTCGTGATGGTGAAATCCGATCGAAAATCGGATCAAAATTGAAGTGTCGACGTCGCGTGTAACGTTGAGCAGAGGTGGTCCTTGTTACAATTTTCCTTGTAACTCATGGAACCTGACTGACCCGACTGACCCGATGATCCCCTCCAGACAGAAGGCACTACCTGATTCATGCCTAGGGCATGTCCTTGACACCAGACACACACATGACACATGCCAATTGTATGCATTTGATCCCCTCCCATGGAAGGAACCCTTGATGCATGGTGACTTCATGCACCCGAACCCACTCCCACACATGCTGTGATACAACAGCCCCTTGACATGAGGTCTGTGATGTGGGACTCTCACAATTGACATGCTGCGCTGCAGCACTCGATGACATCGGATGCCTCATGCAAGGCATGAGGCCTATTGTTTCTATTCTTACTTGATATGCATTTATCTTTCTGATTGGACAATAAGGACCTCCCTTTTAGTATAAGTACTGAAACTCATAGTAGGGATGTCCTTAGTTTAGATCTAGGCAATCTACAGCCTTAACTTGCAAACTCATAAACTTACTCAAAACCACTAAGGAAGCCCCTTAGTGCATGAACCTGAACAACTCTATGCAGAAGGCCTGCTAGAGTGCACTATCTATTCTTATGTTGGATGCTCCAAGTAAGACTAGTGCTGAATGACTTGTTGAGGAAACACCTCATCAAACAACTTCAACTAGATCAAGTGGTTGAGGCTTCGCCCTTAACAGTCCTTGTTAGAAATTGCATAAAACATCAGAAACTGCTTCAAGCAGATTGTATGCATGCACATGCAGTTGAAATGTGTTCAATATACTTGAGATAGTGTCTCATGTGTCCAGCATGCATTCAAAGATCATTCAAATAGGAAATACTGTGTCTGAAGATGTTTTTTGAGGTTTGAGGTTTTTCGAAGATTTTCGAAGTTTCTTCGGACTTCATTCATGGCCCGAAATCATTGCGATATTGCTCGAAACTGGTGCAGAACTCATCGATGATGTTCCAAGTGTATATTCTGAGCTGTACAAAGGTCGGGGGAATTGTATTATGGTGGCTAAAGGCATGTGAAGAATTTTGAAGCATTTTGTGACTTTCTAAAGGTTCATAGAGGGTCATAGAACTTCAGAGGGCGTTGTATGGGTTCATAGAGCTTTGTAGAGGTCTGTAGAGCTTCAGAGGGGGTTGTATGGGTTCATAGAGCTTTGTAGAGGTCTGTAGAACTTCATAGAGCTTCGAGAATGATTGTGGATGTGTTTTCCAAGCTTGAATGACAAGGTGGACCTATCACTGGGACATAAAGGAGTCAAGGGCTAGCAGATGAACAGGCAAAGAAGGCAATAACAGAGGGGAGCAGTGATACATCAGAGTTGCCAAAAGTCCTCAAGAAAGCCCTACCGCACAGCAAATCCACAGTGAAATGTGCATACAGCAAGAAACTAAAATGCTATGCACAGAAGACATGGCAGAGATCACCACAGTATGAACAGATGAAGAACACTGACCCCATTACCCCATTGCGCAAGTACATTGACCTAATCACAGACCTACCATGGAAGATAGCCAGTATCCTCTCACAGCTAAGAATGGGACATGCACCACTAGCTAAGCACTTAAATTGTATAGAGAAAATAGACTCACCACTTTGCCCAGATTGCCAACAAAGCGAAGAAACTGTACAGCACTTTTTGCTACACTGCACAGCACATCAAGCAGCCAGACAGACACTGTGTAACAGCACAGGAGGCAGAGACATCAACATCATGAAGCTCCTCACCATGCCCAAGACATTACCAGCACTATTTTGTTACATAGCCATGACTGGACACTTCCGCAACACTTTCAGAGATATACCAACAACAACAAAGGGGCAGGAAAAGAAGATAGAGGAGGGAAACCAGAGACAGAGGAGAAAGAAAGAGGATAGGACTCATGCACAGCAAGCACTCATTACCTTACACCAGGGCTCAGAACCACTTATTACAGTGCCACTGGCACTTTGAGAACCACTCTGTGGTCTCTCAAAGCAGATGATGAAGAAACTCAGATAGGAAGGATGACCCACATTGCATAAATCATGTATATCTAATCTCTTACACATGGTACACAACAAAAGAGAATAAATTGGATTTAAAAAAAAAAAAAAAAAAGGTAGATCTTGTTCAGAACCAACTTGATCACATGAAATGGGTGACATTTCAACAGACTTCTGCTGAAGGTTCTTAACAGCACATTTTCAAAAAATCCCTTTCCACAGAGTTATTTAAACCATAGTATTCCAGGTGCTAATGAATTTACAATAGGAAAAACTTGACTGTGGAAGTTGCCATTAAGTTTCTTGAAGCAAGAACTTCTGGATGTGACAACATGGTCACAGCAGCCAGATTCAATGCTCACAAACCTAATGGCAACTCAGCCTCACCACTTTTGGAGAAAGTGAAGTGACATATCTTTAGGGAAGACATTTTGAAACATGTCTGTGGGGCCACAATTTTCAAAATGTTGTCTAGCCAAATGGCAATTATGATTTGGAGAATGTCACTCATTTCACATGATCAAGTTGTTTCTGAATGAGATCTACCTTATGCTCAGCATGCCATACCTCCACCACCATAATGGATCAAAGCACCGGCACCAGGCATATCACCATTTGGGAACACATTGACAGAATAACAGGGAAGATCCCTCTGAGGGAAGATGTCAGCATACATTCCAGTGCCGCTGTCCTGATTATGCAGGTCGTAGTAGATTAAGAACTGACTTGCAGCTGTAACTGCTGCTGCTGATGATGACGACATAACCCCATTCCCTATCTGCGGCCATGGATCACCAACAAACCTCCCAACCTCCCCCACAAACTCAATCTGCTCCGCATTCCTCAACAATTGGCCCCCATTGTAAATTGATGTTGGATAGTACCCTATAGACTCGTATGCCCCTGACCCATCAAGGAAGAGCCACCAGTCCCCCTTAAGCAACTTCCACTGCAACTGGAACCCCTACCTCTTCTGCAGGGTGCTATAATGATCGGGGAATCTCCCACCCAAACCCCAATTCTTGTCAACCTGCACAAACCCTGGGCAGTCCAGATTGAAGCAGCCTGTCTTCCCTGAGTTCCAGTAAATGTACAGCATGCCATCAGTTGTCTGGAAGTGCTGTGGATACACCACCCAATCCCCCTTGACTGTTTGAGTGCCACTCAAGTATCTTTGATGGCCAACCAAATAGTTGCCAACAGGAGCCACAATTCCATCCATGAATTTCCACCATAGTTGACCACTGCCTGGTGACCTGCCACATATTTACACACAGGGTCCCAAGTTGCTCATGAGACATGTGCCCCGCATTGTTGCATTGCCATGGTACCACTGGGGTGCTTCACAAAAAAGTCTTTCAACATCGAAAACTGCGTCAGCCTATCCATTGTCAACCTCAACATTGGGATTGTATCTGTAGGGTAGGACATTGTGTTCCCAAATTGGTCCTTCAGCCCTTTCTTCAGTAGTGAATCCACATATGAAACCATGGTATGATTCATTGGATGGCCAGCAGGGGGTGTTAAGGGCAAAGGAGGATTCTTAACATTTTTAATGCCCCAATGAAATACAGAAGGCTGCTCCATGATCGCAATACAGTCCACATGCTGATCCGTGGAGATGAAAGAAGTGACTTTTGCATGCGCAGTCATGCTGGCATACATCTTCAGGATGTGGGACCTCATCTCCTTGAATGCTCCCTTGTGCTGCACTGCCCTGCTTGAAAAAGTGTTGAATGAGGTGGACGTCATTCTTTGGATGAAGTCTTGGAAGGATACAAAGGATACATTGCCTGCTACTCCCATGGTGAGGTCAATACAGTTACAAAAAACAGATGATGGGTTATTCACGCTTACCTGAAGCAGTTTCTGCAGATCAAACTGCACCCAGGAAAGTGAGGACAATCAATAGCAAAGATGTAAAATAAATGTGATAGCACTGCATTGTGAGATATGGAATTTGCATCTGGGGTGATGGGTGTTGGAAGAGCATACCAAGCCTCAGGGGATGTCTCTATAGAAATATGATTGTCGGTATAGCACTTTCATGTGCTAGTGTGCCTGGTTTTAATATCTGCTAGATTGGCGGTGGTGATGCACAATGCCCAGCTTAAAGCCCTGGAAACACAAGCCTCTAAAATGGTAGTGGGATTGGTGGGTTTTGATATTGATAGTTACCAGTCGCTGGCTGTAGTGAGGCTTCAATATTCACATAGGAATTTCACAAGACAACCACTCATCCCTAGCATCATTGACTGAGTTATCATGTAATGTCAGCATCCTGAGGGGGGATGGTCTGTGATATTGTTATGATTGCATGAGAGGAAGAAGTTAGAATTTTTATGCCACAATTTGTGGCACTGGCAGTTATCATGATAGATCACTATCCATCTGTTTTCCTCTGATGTGCCACATTATTGAAGGGCATGGTGGCACCCATTTTGTTCAATGTCCAAACTGGAATGACCTATCTCTGTCATTTCACTCTAGCAGCAGAGCAAAAAGATGGATAGTTAGGGACAGTTCAACCTGTGAGCTTTGGCATCAGGAAAACATATCTTATACATTGATCAATTCCTGTGGAATGGTATCGTCTGCCTGGTCTATGCTCATATACACCTATTCTGTCTTGGCATGCTTTTCAATTGTTTCAAAGACCCTCCACCCACATTCGTGCAACTTCTGTTTGCCCCTTGTTTTCCACAGGATGTACATGCTCTCAATTGTCTATATGCACTGTGCTCTATCAGCTAACCTCTTCATACCCAGACAAACAAAAAGACCAACCTCAGAATGCCCTACCTGCACCTCCTTTATAATCCCTCCCCTTCCACTGCTTTAGTTTTTCCCAACCCCAGGATGGATCCCTTCCTGACCCCCATCTTCCCAATTCTTCAACAACTCACTTCTCCCCATCTTCATCATCCATCCTCAACCCATCTGGCCACAACTCTGATACAGAGTCTGTATACGATGCCTAGCAGTTAAATGATGGACACTTTGCAGCCCATATGGTGTTTTCTGTCCTTGGCAGAGACTATGATGTCACCGTAGATTGATTCTGGGAGAAGATACATCAGGAAAAAGGTAATAGTAATGTAGAGCTATGTAGCCTATGTAGTAATTATAGCCCAGTAGTCTTCCCCCAAAAATATAGTTCACTGTAGCTGCGTGCCAATGATTTATAGTACTATCAAACAGTACAATGACTACATTGGGCACTGCAATAGATACATAGCCAACATATGCTCATAGCTGTATAGAAAGCATAGTGATGCATAGCATTGATATTCATACATAGATGTACTCAGAGACAGTAGCTAACTCTATAGGGACCCCATACAACAATATTTTGGGTGAGGCAAGCAAAATATGATGACATAACAATCGGTATATTTTATATACTACTTAGCAGTGGCTACTAATTGATTGGAATCCCTATTAATCAGAGTCCCCCCTCTCCCCATCTGTTTCAATGTTGTCATCCTACTCGTACTCCTTCATAGCTGCCTCAAATGCACCATAGGGTATTTTAGGAAGATCCAATCTTGAGACAGGAATTGCTCTGGCATGGAACAAGCTTAGAACAGTGTGCAAATCAATGAAGTTCATTGTTATTCATCAGACAAAGTTGGTAAAGCTAAGGAGGCACATACAGTGCCCCCTCAAGTGGTTTGAATGAGCCACTCACCTTCCAATCCAACACCAACACATTCAAAAATGCATAATGATCCATCCCATGGCGGTGAAATGGCTGCACCCTCAACCCAACTGTGTTTCTTCAAAGGTTTGTGTTCCCAGGAGCTTGAGGAATGAAAACTGCATCAGCAGGGCATTCAGTGGATTTGGCCACACAATGATGGAAGTATGTAGGTGCATTTATTACTTATATGATGGGTCACACAACATGGGCCCAAGATATTGGACAATACATATTTCATGACAGCGCCTAGAAAATATGTTTGTTGGGTGGGCCTTCTTTTGGTACACAGCTTGCAGAGATAGGATGGCCATTGTGTCAATTCCTTAATAGCATAACCCAACAATTCTGGGTGGGCCTAACCCCTCCATTCTGGCTAGTTTATGTGTAGTCCACTAGGGAGAGTGAAAGGTGTTATTGTTGATATGGCACAGCCAATCACAAATGCATAAATGCATCAAAATGTGTCATGTGCATTGCTCGAGATTGCAGGCATATTGTCTAAAGTCATAGGAACATCATTGAAACATCCCAAACATATCCTACAATCATCCAAGATAATACTCTTGCATAACAGAACAATGAAATAAAGGCAAACTTCATTAGTGATGCATATCACAAAGTTGGTGATGCAGTGTTAGCATATTACTCATCTACTCGGCTAAGTTAGGCAAGTGCAGTTAACAGGGGTGTGGCATACTGAAAATCCTAAACATAGTGGGAATTGATGGCATTTGATTGAAAGTCGGAAGAACATTGCAGAAAAAGTCCAGATGTAGCAGGAGGTTGCATGGAGTGTTGGTGGAATAGTGTCTAGTGTCATTTCTCTTATCTTAAGTTTCCTCATTTATCTGTTTTATTCTCAAGATATTTCATTCTTTTTCAAATTAGTCTACTGCTATATCTGAAAACCATATGGCATCTGTTTCTTTTATTATCTACATTTCAAATTGTCCAATATATCTAGTTGGACATGTAGTTTTGAACAAGAGTCTTTCTTACCCCCACAAGTTGACATCTCAATAAGACTCACTTGCATTATTTTGCTTTGCGACATTTGTTGAAGTCCACTTGGAATTTTGTTCCAAATTGGGACATCCATGTTAGACTGCATCAGCATTTTCTACGGAATAAAACTATATTGTTCTGAGGAGATAGAGATATTGGGACTCCATTGCGACTTAGGAAGATTGGAATATTTGGGGGATTACAAATTCTTGGTTTAGGAAATGGAAAAGGGATTAGCAAGGTCTAGAAAGTTTGAAGAAGACTTGCTTAGGAGAATATTTGGGATCAGAAGAATTGGATTGTGAGAAATTCGACATGCATTATTGTGATGGATTCTGTGGAAGCCATTACTCGACACTTCTTATTGGGACATCTTCTGCCAACTCTCTCTACTTTCACATTAGGTTGTTTGTTGGATGATTCTCCATAAGACATTTACCGTGATCATCATCGTGCTCATCTGGATACTGATCCTGGCATTCTGCCATTTCTGCTTAGTTACATCTGATCACACTGCCTAGTTACCATCCCCTATATCTAGTTCATGTATCATGGTTGTGCTCTTTGAGTACTTGTAACCTGGCTCTGTTTTGTTCATTGTCTGTGGCTGTGGGCCCTGACTTCAACAAACAGATCCCATCACATTTAACACCCTGCATTCAGTGTATTGGTAACACTCTCCCCATCTGTTAATAACAGAAGATCAGGAGCTTGGATGCCCCAGTTTAACAAGCCCACAAATTTGGATTCTGGAGCAGAATGGCCTAGGGCATTTGCAAAATCTGAATTCAGATGCTGAATCAAAGAGAGACATCCAATGGCAAGGATTCTTGGAGGCAATATCACCCACTGTAAAGATAATCCATGGGATCCTTGTCAACTTGAATATGTGGGTTAGGATGACATGGAGGTAGTCAGCATCACATTATCCTATTCCAATGTACCAATACTTACTCACATTTATTTCTTCAGGTTGCTTTCACATCAATATTTTCATTGAGAGCAGAACAACAACTATTTGTTGCGTTTATTGAAGCAATTTATTTTGTTTGGTGCCATGTGTATCATGTGTCTCACACCCCCTCAAGCAAAAGTTCAACAGGATGACCTGACCCCCCTGTTCCAGAGTTGCACAGAGGACCTTCAAAACTGTGCTCACCTGGCTTGGGATATGTCCCATGAATGAGCACATCATTGCTCAAGCATCATCTTCTGAGTGTAGCAATGAAAGTGGCCTTGTAATTTGGCATGCAGGATGCATGGGGCACAGCAAGACATATTTCAATAAATTAATTTTGTAGATTGTATGAATAATTGTGATTTTACCAGGTTTAGGATAGGTTATTATCCCTTACATTGTTATGCAGAACATTGAGAAACAAGCACAATTCGATTCAAGTGATGTTTTGTCCCTTAAATCCCCACCCAAATCTCAGCTAAATCTCCCATCTGAATCATTGTTGAATCCTGTTTGACTGCTACTATTATTCTTGTGCTGATTCATGGGCTTATCCAAAGCCACTTGAGCACACCTTCAGTAGTCCTCTGCACGACTCATGAAGGAAGAGTGGGGTCATCCTGTTGAAGGCACATAGCTGCAAGTAACTTGTGCTTGTTTCTCAATGTTCCACATAACAATGTCAGGGATAATAACCTTGATCCTAACCTGGTGAAATCACAATTAATTATTCATACAATCTACAAAATTAATTTATTGAAATCTGTCTTGCTGTGCCCCATGAATCCTGCATGCCAAATTACAATGCCACTTTCATTGCTACACTCAGAAGATGATGTTTGAGCAATGATGTGCTCTTTCATGGGACATATCCAAAGCCAGTTGAGCACAGTTTTGAAGGTCCTCTGTGCAACTCTGGAACAGGGGGGTCAGGTCATCCTGTTGAAAGTGCATCATTGCAAGTAACTTGGGTGCTTATTTCTTCACATTGTTCAGGATAATACACATTTCTCATCCAAGTGCTGAAATGAATCAATTATTTATACAATATAAGAAGTCAATATGGTTTGTAATACATCCCACTGTTCCCGGCACATCTCACATGCCCAATGATAAGAGGGCATCTGCCACTGTCATTATTTCGCTAGGAACATTATATTTGAATGATAGTAGCCAATGTGCTCCCTCCATCATTTCACTTGGAACACTGGGTGTGTCAACATTATCCCACAACTTGGTAGTAGATGTTGGTGGAGCTTAGTTAATTTGCATTGGGATAGTGTGCTAGAAACTCACCACTGAGGAATACTGCATCTTGAATGAATGGTCCACCAAATGGTAGTCATCTTCTGGATCATCATTGTGTGATGCCTGTGATACCTTTTTTAGGACATTTGAGATGGCACATGGTGAATGGTTGACAATGTGCCAAATGAGGTATTTGGGGCATCCTTATTTCTCCAGGAGCCTAATTTCAACACGTTTGACTCAGGACAAATGGGATTTCTGTCGGCTGGTGTATGGATGACAGAGAAGGATTAGTACTTTAGCAGAGGTCCACCAAGACACTTACCCTGTGCCGGTGGCAGGCATCACACCCAATGACAAATGGGGGACAGCAGATGATATCAGGTTACTGCCAGTAATCCTGACATGTAAAGTGGGGTGCTGGCCTGCAGATGACATAGGAAGATGTGTTTACTTGTTATGTAATGTTTCGAACATTTTCAGATGATGTAGAAAGGTGTACTGTTGAACCATGTATGAAAGTGGTCAGTCAGAAGAGGACAGTCACATGCTGTTATGTCAGCACAATGCGGGCTCTTCATATTTCTCTGGACATATTGATGATTCATGATAAGTGGTGACCATTAAATCAATAGACCCATTATACAAAATCTATGTACTAAAGTAAGCTATGTACCATAATATGCAATGTGTAAATATGTGGTACAGAATTACTATGATGGGGGATGGTGGATGCCATCAGAATGCTGCTGGTACTTGTTACATACAAAGTTGGATTTTGGGCTGTGGATGATATCAGAATATTTGTTTACAAGTCATCAAACATGCTACACATTTTTAGACAATTTATAAATGTGTTCCATGGAAGCATTTAAAGGAAATTGTACGATCATCCACAGTCAGAAGGGGACAATCCACATAAATGGTATTAAAATAAACTATTAATATGCAATAATTAAATATCGCATGAAATAACTGCTAACTGATGAGAGAGAATGGCAAGGTAAGTGATTATATTACATTAGATTTTCCACTGGTTTGAAGAATGGTGTCAGGAATCATCCAGTGGCCATGGTACTGCTCTACCTCCAAAGCTGCCTGTTTGCTGTTTAGGTGTTTTCTATCTGCATCCATGAAACAGTGGTTCTTGTGTTATATGTAACATATCCAAATTAACAATCGGTACTGGCTTGTACTCACTGCTGCATTGTGATGAGAGGTACATCATACAAACAAGCAATGATGTATTGCTCTAAATCCTGGTTAAGTATATCCCATACATCAGAAACTGGTTTCAGTTTCTGTATTTTAGAGCATGCATGGTGGCCGAGATTCAGGTAATACTAAATGTGCCATCCCATTGCCCTGAGACAGGTGCAGACCTTTTTTGGTTGGCAGCATACATTCTGGCAGCTGTGCCCAAAAAGGAAATTAATTGATTGACAACATTTCACATAGTCTAGGTTTCAATTTCAAAAGAAAAGCCATTTGGAAGAGAAATTTCCAAAAATGGCATTTTGTCACACCTTATGTCATGATGACATGTGATGCAAATAAGTGTTCTTCCCCTCTGTGAGAATGATGGAGGTATTGCAAAGGGCATATCGATCAAATAAGGTTGGCCATTATCTAGGATACTTGCACAGATAAGTCAAATCTATTCCGCCAGCATTCACATATTTTGACAACTCAAAGCCCACCCATTCTTCCACCTGGCCCAAATTGTGTAGTGGTGGGTGGGACCACCAAATAGGTACAAAATGCATTGAGGTTATAGTATATACCACATTGTACATCCATTAGAATGGAATTTAAATGTTCCAAATTAATGAAAGGGTTAATGCATAGCAGATCTTTGGCTCTACCCAAACCCTGTGGACTTAGGTGCATTAAACTTATACCATCTATAGACAAGCCTTTTCCTCATTATCTATCCAGCAGTAAAATGTTCCAAAGTGATGACAGGCAAATCATGAGAGTATTGTCTTGTCTACATATACCCCTTTGTAAATGGGCTCTTTGATTTAATACACTCCATAAGCCCAGGCCTGTTTTTCAATTGTTTAGACCCCACCAATACTTGCCCTGACACTATTCACATTTTACTTGGAATGTTCCAAATAAATAGGTGACCGGTTGTTGATCATTGGGATGTTGGATATGCATGATCAAGCTAATTGTCTGGTTGATTGACCTGCGATTTGAACAATGTTTAAAGGATGGTTTAATGTTCTTGAGAGAAGACAGGCCAATGGGTAGTGGCTCTTCTGCTCCTGCCATCATGCTCTTATTTAATTGGCACAATCTATCCTGGTATTGCAATTGTTTCATCATTCTACCTTATTTAAATGGCATTTCAAAGTTGGGATGTGATGGAAGGCTAACGAGTAGCAGATCTTCCACTCAGCCCGTATCATGTTGTAATGGACACACAATGTAGTGTGGTAAGTTTTAAACAATTTGGACCTATTGGGTAAGTGTTCTGACACTATTTGAATAGTGTTCAAGTCTTCTGAATAAAGAAATGGCCAACACAGCAGTACTAATCCTCTGTCATTTTGGTTTTTCAGTTCATCCTCTCTCCTGATATACTGCAGGCTACTTGTATTTACTGGGCATTATGTGTGCTGATATTCCATCAATTGTTCTACTTCATTATGTTCCTGCCCCCATATTATGTACATGGTGTTCAACTGTTCCATTGAGATGTAGGGGCTCTTCCATTTAACTCCATACCCTGTTTCTATGCATGCAAGGGATATGCGCCATTAATTAGGGTTACTCCAGGTATGATTTCATTACAAACCAGTTTCAACTTGGATTTCATCCTGGTTGATTTTGATATGCACCCACATATGAACTTTACTGACAGGTGAATATCAAAGATATCACCCAAAAAGTTGGGAATGATGGCCATCCTTTTAATAGTAAATTCAGATTGTTTTGCATCTTCTGCACTACACACAGATGATCAACCACAGGTATTGGCATTGAGTGTATAAATTGGGGACATATCATGCATCATTCCATTGGCACCACTGTCAGCAATATAATTGAGGACTCTATTGACCTGTGAAATCTCAAAAGCCTCTGATCTGTCAATGGCACCCCAGATGATCATGTACTGTCCTTGCAGACACAATAAACTGTAGTTGCTGCTCCTACTACAAAACAACAAGGTTCAAGCAGTCTATTTTGCAGTCAAATAGTAGTAAAATAAGTATCTATGACTATGACACAACCATATCAGACATCTTCATTCAAATGATCAACAGGCATATAATCGAGATTTTTGTACTCAGGGCTAGGATTCATGGGGTGCAAGTCTATCATCCATAACCCCTCAGACCTTGAAACCTGGGTCAGGCCTTCAGGCGAGGGATATCCATTGAGTGCTGCCAGGGTGTATAGTGGTCCTGGCATCCTAGGAGGGTGTTTGAAAAGTTGGCTGGGATCAACTGTACTGATGACTGCCTCATCATTTGGGTCGTTATCTGTGGGAGTGGAGGAGTTACATTATTATCTTGAAACGGTGGAGGGATTGGAAGTGTATCAGACATATCAACAGGCCCACCAGGCAAACCCATTTGCTGGGGAGTACCAGATGTGATGGGAGTACCAGATGTGATGGAATTCAAGGTCAACTGGCAAACAAACTCCAGTACTATCGAGTTTGCTTGCTCTCTGGCCTCAACTTCCATGAGCCAGTGAACAAGACCTTTCACCACGCCAGACAGGTCATCCACCTGGCATGTCAGAGCAATGCGCTCTTTGTCAGCCTCAGCCAGCAGCTGTGTTAATTCTTCCAACTCCAATCAGGGTTCAGAAGATGCAGTATCCATTCAGTAATGCATGCTAGGAATGCCTGAGCATGGAATCTGTATATATGGCATATTGTGAGGCTTGGGCATGATGTTGAGCATCACCTAGGTTGTCTGTTTGATTGGGTCAGTTTTCTATGTGCATAGCTGTGGTCCAGTCCCCTTTCCTTATCTTTGACATCATCACCAATGGCCTAGCTCCACTAGCTATTGTCTAGCTATCGCCTAGCTCATTCTAGCCCCCTTCGACGAAATCACTTAGTCAGTGATTTGCACTTAGCTGTGCTTGACATACCTTTCCGCTATCATTGTGATGTTCCTGGATTAGTGATATGGGCACTATCTTGAGGCGGTCCTTTATATGGTAGTCCTAGGTAATGGTTCATTCTTACAGAGCTTTCGGCTAGCTATACCATTTATTTGAGCCTTAGCTACTTATTCATTGCTTATTCCATTATCCTATTCGTACTTATAATGTAATATAAAAAGAGTCTGTACATAGCACTAACAGGGACAGAAAAATCCATCATGTTTAGCCCCCTCATACTTTGCAGCTAAGATCAGAAAAGCCTTAGCCTTTTGACCACTTCATTCTACTATTGTCAACTATTGTCACTATAAACACAAAGAAACATCGACCAGCCAGCCAAGTGCAGGATAATGAACAATACAGCCAGAACTTCTAAATAGCTAAGCTAGCCCAAGCTTTAACTAGAAATATTGAAGTTGACCTAACACATATTAAGCAAAGCTAGCTTTACCTACCACTCCCTATTCAATTACTGCACTACCTATGCAACAAGGAAGAACCTATCAAAGGGAGAAACTGAGACCCTTTGAACTAACTACCCATCAATCAAGTTGTTTTTGTGTGTTTCCCTCTGGGAGATTGCAGATGACCATCATTTCTGGAGCCCACTGCAATGGTAATCAAAGATTTCATTGGACCTGCCTTCGTCTAGTTCTTCAGCTCCTACAGATTTAAACCAGCTTTGCCAAAACTTCGAAAATGTATTCCAATCCACATTTCAAACAGATAGCACTCCACCTTCCCATATTTTTGATAATCTGTTCTCATCTCAGCAGTTCACCCTTTGCCCAGCAACCTTTACCTCAATCAGAACTAGCTCAGCTCCTCCAGCTACAAACCCAAACTCTTCAATTAACCAAGCCACTCCACAGTATACTTATCCCCCACCTTTACCACCAATGAGCAACTCACCAACAGTAGCAGTCCCAGTGGTTCCTATGCCAGCTAAAGGGCATAGTACAGCTCCAAAGTTCTCAGCCGATCAACCTAGGGAACTATGCTGATATTTCAAAGAGCTAGATAACCTCTTTGCAGGAGCTGCTATTATAGATGGACAAACCAAGAAACTGGAAGCCTGTAGATACCTAGATTTCGAATGAGCAGACTTGCGGCAGAACATTCCAAGCTTTGCAGGTGGCAATACCTACAACAACTAGAAGGAAGAACTCTACAAGCTATATCCAGGAGCAGAAGTGGACAAGAAGTACACTGTCGCTGATATGGACAAGCTTGTCAGCGAACGGTATTGAGCAGGTATCTATACCCTCAAAGACCTAGCTAGCTATTATCAACCCTTCTTCTTGATCACCAAGTTCCTCATTGAAAAAGGACACCTTACTGAGAAGGAACAGAACAGAATCAGGCCTTCATCAGAGGTTTCCAGGCAGCTCTGTTAGACAGAGACTCAAAATCAAAGTACCAGACCATAATGTTTGAGATGCCTATAAAATGTCTGATGTGCATAGCGCAGCTGCTCATATATTGGAAGGGGCTGCAGTGAATGCCTATCCTTCCTTACCTTTACAGCCTGCTGCTCCAACTCAATCTGGAATCAAGACTGAGGACCTTAATGCTATCCTTGATAAATTCTCACAGATGATAATATCAGAGCTAGCTACAAAATCTTATCCATCAGCTCATTCATCCACTTCTCAAGAGCATACCCATGATCATCAACCAGGAGGGATGTGCCATGGCTGTGGACAGATTGGTCACTTTATCCAGCAATGTCTAGTCATAGAAGTGGCGATTACAGCTGGAAAATGTTGAAGGAATCATGAAGGAAAAGTGATTCTCAATACTGGGGCCTTTGTTCCACAGAGTATACCAGGCACAACACTAATCGAACGAGTGGAAGAATGGCACCATCGAAATCCTAACCAGACTACAAGCAGCCAGCTATCGTCCAATGCAAACATGACACAGCTAATGTATGACTGCATGGAGTCAGCTAAGATTGAAGAAATCACTACAGTAAACACAATGTGCCTGAGCTTGGAAGACCGCATAACTATGCTCAAACAGGAGATAATGACACTTTGGAAGAAGCAGATCTTTGATAGTGTAGAAATTACTCGAGCAGTGCCCAAACATTATAAAGCTAAAGAGGTAATGGCTGAGGCTGCACAGACTAGTTCAACCCGCACAGCTCCTGCTAGCTCCACTGCATCATCATCAAACAGACCTTTGATGCCTGTAGAGAACCAAGGTCCAATCCATCCTTTCGCCAATATACCGGAAGCCCAATATGTTCCTCTGTTGACATACAACATTGCAGTCCCTGCAGATAAAGGCAAAGAAAAGGAAAAAGAACGAGCCTATTGTACCATTGCCCCAATTCAGAGCACCAAGGTAGCTGAGGAGGTATACGAATGCTCAATGAAAACTTCCTTTGTTATGCTATCACCCGCTGAGCTTCTATTGCTTTCCCCAGAATATTGACAGAAGATGTGAGATTCAGTAACCCCCAAATGTGTCATTCCAGCTAGCAAGAAGGATATGACAGCTGTTGCTATGCATTTACACGAAGAAGCTTCACTGCCTTTCATTAAATTACATCTACACTGAAACCAGCTAGCAAAGGAGTAATCCCTCCAGCTGCAGCTGCAGGAGGACTGGTTGTTCTGGATATCTACAAGACTTACACCAATAGTTTGGAACCAGGAGTGAAACCCCAAGATCTAACCATGGCCAAGGAGTCCCATTCACTCAGATCAGTTATGATCATTGTTGACAGCCAGGAAATCATCAAAGCTGTAGTTGATCCAGGCTTGCAGATTATAGCTATGTCATCTGCCATGAGCTAGGAATCCCCTATGACCCAATGATCCAACTCAACATGCAATCAGCCAGCGGCACCATTGACAAATCCCTTGGTCTAGCTAGGAATATTCCCTGTTGTTTTGGGAATATCACCTCTATCTCCAAATCCATGTTATCTGCAATCCCACATACAATATTTTGCTAGGTTGACCCTTCAATGTTCTTACTCAAAGTGTGGTCAAGAATTTTAGAAACAAAGACCAGATTATCACTATCTATGACCCTAACTCAGGACTTGTGTCGATGATCCCTACACTTCCTCAAGGAAAAGCTAGATTTAGAGCACAACAAAATGCAATCAGCCAGAAGGTCCCAGCAGTAAATTTTCATATACTTTCGAGGAATTGATTGAGGATCAAGGATAAAGTGCATTTATTATCAAATTTGACTCCCAGAAAGACTCAGCTAGGATCATTTCATATGCCTCCATTCCAAATCCTGACTCTCAAATATCGCAGGCCGATATTAGGGTGGTATGTATCTAAAACTTATGGAAGAGTATGTGAGTTGTATAGGACAACAGGCACTGGGGAATCCAAGTGCATCCTGTTTTGCTTTTATAAGCTCTTCAGGTCCTGTTTCTTGTGCTGTTATTACAAACAGCCTGACAAATGCCGATAGTCAAGTCAGTAATTTTTGTAATGGTTGCTGAAAATTACTGACTGTGGGGAAAACAGACATGGAAAAATGGTCACACTGAATTTTTCATCGATTCTGGGTTTGAAGAATGAGTCTTAACTTTGTTAAAGACTTGTAACATTGAGATATAGAAGTTCTATTGGCCATTGGCTCATGGCAAGTGGCTAAATTAAAATTGCTTACAATAACTGATGGGATCAACCAATGTTTGCAGAAGACCCTCAGGTTTTGAGGTCCTCTACCATGTCAAATATTTTGAGACATTTACCTATTTTATTTGTGATCCTATAGCCAGATTATTGAAAACAAGTGGCTTAGCTAGTGGCAACACTATGTGTGCCAAAAAGGCACTCCAACAGGTAATTGACCTTTCTAAACCATTTTAATAGACTATGGTACATATACTAGAGCATTTGAGAGCATAAAAAATAGCAGTAATCATATGGATACCCATGGATAATCCATGGATGCCACCCATATCCATGGACTTTAGTACATCATCCATGGATATTCACCCGGATGGACCTGGGTCCATCCATGGCAGTCCCTAATGCAGAGGACAAAGACAGACCACTGGAATGAATATCTGGAAAACATGGACAGTTCAGACATATGGATGGCAAATAGGTTCATCTCCAACCCGGTAGGCAACAGAGGACAGTCAAGAATACCCTCACTAAAGGTAAAAAGAGGCAATGGACTACTAAGTGAGGTAAACATGAACAAGGGCAAGGCCAAGGTGCTCGCAGAGGCTTTCTTCCCACCAAAGCCAATGGGATCAACAGTACCACAGGATTTCAATTACCCAGACCCAATCCCATTACCACCAACAACCACAGAGGAACAGATTCACATGCACATAGCAAAACTATCCCTATACAAAGCACCAGGACCAGACGACATACCAAACATTGTTCTACAGAAAACAACCAATCTCATAGTACCATACCTACTACCTATTTACAGGGTGATACTGAGCCATGGAATCTACTATCAGGAATGGCAGGAATCCACAACATGCATACTAAAGAAACTGGGAAAGTCAAACTATGAAGTACCCAAAGCATACCACCCCATTGCCCTACTGTGCACTGTGGCCAAGGTATTCACATCAGTAATCTCTGAAAACCTCATCTCAGTAATGGAGCAACACCAAGTACTGCCAGATACACACTTTGGCAGAAGACCCTGCAGAAGCATGACTGATGCCATACACCTGCTCGTACACTGGGTCAAGGAGGTGTGGAGAAAAGGGAAAGTAGTTTTGATCCTCTTCCTGGACATCAAAGGGACTTTTCCCAATGCAGTAATAGAATTACTACTACACAACATGAAGAAGAGACAAGTCCCTGAACAATAGTAAAATTCATTGAGCAACTGTTGAGGGGACTGTCAACATGACTGAAATTTGATGGTTATGTTTTGGACCAGATCCCCATTGACAACGGAGTAGGACAAGGAGACCCAGCATCACTGCCATCTTCTAACTTCTATAACACAGATCTTCTGGAACTAAGCAACACACTGCAGGCACTAGGGTATGTCAACGATGCAATGGTCATGGCTGTTGGAAAAGATTTCGAAGAAACCACATGGAACATCCAAGAACACATGGAAAAGGAAGATGGAGTGCTCAAGTGGTCAGCCAACCACAACTCCAGGTTCAAAATCAGCAAACTAGCGGTAATGCACCTAGGATACAGGAAGACCAAGTCACCAACCGGAAGTATGTGCCCACTACACAAACTGAGGTTAACGCTCCAGGGTAGGGAAGTCAATAAGGTTGACAGTTACAGGTACCTTGGCATAGTCATCAACAACAAACTAACATGGAGGAAACATGAAGACAGGGCCATAGACAAAGCTACAAAATGGGTAATGTAATATTGATGCCTCACAAGGACAAAGGTAGAACTCTCACCTAAACTAATGTGCCAGCTCTACATGTTGGTGGCCATACCAAAGATGACATACAGGGCTGAGATATGGTATAACCCCCCAAGGATAATCCCAGGAGCAAAGCAAAGGACAGGATCAACAAGGGTCCTATGTCAACTAACCAAAGTACAGTGAATGGCCACCCTGGCAATAAAATGGGGCACTTCATACCACAGACTGACACACTAGACCTACATGCAGGCATCCTTCCACTCAAGCTCACCATGCTGAAGGCTTGTCACAGATCTTTAGTGTGAATATGCACACTACCAGAGACACACCCACTACACCACATAGTAAATAGCACCCAATACACACCCTCCCACATATACCAACTCAGCTTTCACCACAGAGATAGCTGAGGACCGAGACACCTCTATTGGCAATGAAGCCAACAGCACACCAGAAATCAAAGTCTTCATGGATGGATCCAGTATAGGTGGCCATATAGGAGCAGTGGTGGTAATGTATAGGAGGGGAAGGCACACACCATCCAAAGTGCCAAGATATCACCTAGGAAGCACAAATGAGTACACATCCTTCGAAGCAGAGGTAGTAGGGGTGCTACTAGGTATCTGGATGATCAGATCAGAGCACATAGCAGGCTGACTCCCGATATCCATACTAACAGACAGCCAAGCACTCATAAAAAGGATCAAGACATGCAAAGCTACCACTGCCCAATATCTAATCGAGAACCTCCTGACAACCACAGATAATGTCAATGCGGCCAACATAAACCCTAATACAAAGTGCTTTCACCTGGCCTGGATATCAGGGCATAGTGGGGTGCAAGGCAACAAAAAAGTGGATGAGGAAGTGAAAAGAGCAGCCCAAGGTGACTCTAGCCCCCAACACATACTCCCACCCATTTTATGGGGAGAGCTGCCAAGAAGTGTAGCAGCAGTAAAGCAAAGATATCACCATGAACTGAAAGACAGATGGAAAGAAATGTGGCTAGCATCCCCATGTCAACTGAAGCTAAGTCGACTGGACCCAAAGTTCTCATACAGCTTCTACATTAAAATACAGTCAAGTCTTAAGAGACAACAGGCCAGTTTACTGACACAGATATGCACAGGACACATACCACTGAACTTCTACTTGCACTACATCAAGAAAATAGAGTCGAGTGACTGCACAGCATGCCAAGGGCAAGGACCACCAGCTAAAGAGACCATTATACATTTCCTATTTGAATGTGAGGCCTACATTAAGGAGTGACTAGATCGCCAAATGAGAAGGGACTCCAGGGATCTACCAGTGCTACTGAGTTCAGAAAAGGGGGTAAAAGTGCTAATCAGATATGTGAACAAATCAGGGAAACTTCTCTCTACCAAAGGTGAACATCCCATCATGAGGAACATATACTTTCATGAAATCCTATAGGGACAACTCCAAGCCAAACACATGAGCTAGCAATGCTCAATATCACACATTTCCCCAAACCAACAAAACAAATAAATTTATGCCTGCAACACAGAGGACTATGGAAAATGCGAAGTGTGCGACTAGAGGTATCAGAACCAGACCAAACCTACATCCTCACTGTCCAACTTGTGCCTGCTACCAAAAGGCCAGGCAACTAACAGCCACATAAACCCCCAACCAGCAAGGGCACCAAGGGAATTGAAGAAGAGGTTGATGAAGGGTCCTGCAGTCCTAAGTGGCTTGATAAACTGGACCTCAGGGGGAACATCAGGGCATGCCATCTGAGGGGCAAGGACTGGGGAGAGGTCAAGGCAAAGGGGCCTTAAGTATATACTCTAAGATGTAATGACCATTATAGGGTATGCCCTGAGAGGTCTGAAAAAAAACAAAAAAAAACAAAAAAAATCATGGTTGACTGATGGGAACATGAGCTTAAAGAGTCCAGTGTCATGGATCTCGATGTTGATGTGGAAGGTTCACCGGAGGGGGGTGATGGGCTAGTGGGTGTGTTTTTTGAGGCAAAGCGTCCACCAATTCTTGGTTGTATTTTGTATGCCAGTGTGAAAATTGACCTGATTGACTTTTTACTTCGAGCTTGGTACTTTTTGTAGAAAATCAATCCTAGTACAACAAGAGTGAACTCAGTCTCTTTATAAGTGACTGTATTAGTACTGTACCTAGTACAATAAGAGTGAACTATAAGCACAGTAAGTAATCATTCACTACTGAATAATAAGTTGTTACTCACCTCAGTATAAGTGACTGAGGTGATCTGGTATCTGTCTACTGTATATATATGAGACATGTTAGATAAAGGAGAATGGTATAAAGGTATCCATTACATGGATATAAACACGTGCATCAAGGGATGCACTAAGTATAGGACATGCATCAATTAATGTGCCAGGATCTGTATTTGGCAATACAGCATTCACATGCACTCATGGTATCATTCTCAACACTCCCCCTCACCATGAATACTCCTCCTCACATGGAATCGAGTTAGCAGAGGCCAAGGAAGCCATGTAGGTAAGTGAATTGTTTGACATCTAGCACCTTCATAACCATGTCCATGACATTCTCATGGGTGTTGATGTAGGTAAGCCATAATTCATTTGATTGGATGTGCTCACAAAGGAAATGGTATTTGATGTTGACATGTTTAATGTGGGAATGAAGGAGAGGGTCTTCAGATAAGGTCTTGGTAGCAGAGTTATTGCAGTAGATTATTGTTGGGGGTGATTGCTGATGACTGATGGAATGAAGCAATGTTTGCAACCAGATACATTCCTTGGCTGTCTCAAATGCAGCAACATACTCAGCTTCACAGGATGAAGTTGCAATGACCTTTTGTTTATGCTCCATCCAGGAGATGCACCTCAACCAAGGGAGCATATATATCCACACTGCGACATGTATCGAGGTAGTTAGCCCAATCAGAATCACTAAATGCATGGAGGGATATAGGTTGATTGCCACCAAGATAAAGTTGAAGGTCCCTGGTACCTTTGATGTAATGCACTAGCCTAGTGGCTGCCTGCCAATGTACAAAGGAAAAACAATCAAGGTATTGCGAGAGTTGCTGGACAGCATAAGAAATATCAGGGCATGTACTGATGTACTAAGTAGAGTAGACAACCCATGAGTGACTAGTAGGGGAGCTCATTGAGTTGAACCTGGTCCTCCGGACACATAGATTGTTGAACTGCACAGTGTAATTTGGTACCAGGCTCTAAAGGTGCAGATACTGGATGGGCATCTGTTTGACCAAACTGTTCGAGAAGTTTATCAATCAGCACTGTCTGTGATAGTGCAACAGTTCTGTTAGCCCTATCCCAGGTGACAGCAACCCCGATGATAAAATGTGCCATGCCCAACTCAGAAATTGTCCATACCTTCCTCATCTGATCCTTGAAGCATTCATTTTCACTCGTGGAGTCTGCAATGGACAGACAGTCATCAATGTGGATGGCTGTGGTAATAGTCCCAGAATCAGACTTCCGGTAGTCCATGCAGGACTCACAAGATAAGTGAGTGAACCCCCAATCGATCATTTGGGCATTGAGGGTTTGATTCCATATCCGCCCACTTTGTTTCATACCATACAAACTGTGTTGTAGTTGCCAAACCTAGTCCTCTTTACTGGGTTCCTGAAATTCAGCAGGTTGTTCCATGTGTTGCACTTCGACATCCAGCAGTAACCCATAGAGGAATGCCATTTTGATATCTATCTGTTGTGCATCCCAACCAAGGGATGCCACTAAATGAAGGAGTATCCTCCACAATTCCATGCATGCAGTCAGTGAGGTAGTCTTAGTATAGTCTTTGCCATAGATTTGTTCAAAACCCTTAAAAACCATACAGACCTTCCACCTAACAGCCTTCCCAGTCTCATCACACTTAATATGGAAAACTGGTTTCCCTTTATGGATCCACTTTCCCTGGGAAACATCGCCATGGGGAATCAGTTTGTAAACACCCATATCTTTCAAGGATTGAAGCTCATCTATGTATCCCTCTGTCCATCAATCTGCATCAACTGAGTTCTTAGCCTCCTTTCATGTTTGAGGATTGTCTTCAAATTGAAGTGATTTGGGATCAGAATCCCCCATCTCCGAGATCAGGGCCTGGAATTGATGCGCTTGATCTCTGAGATCAAGGTTATTGAGTGATTGCTGGAGTTCCTCAATGATGTCATGATCATGATCGATTGTGGAATCTGGTGGGTGATCAGTCCTGGCAGCCAATGTTGCTGCTCGTTGTTCTTGTCATGCTTCCTTAACTTGTATGGCACTTTCCTGGGATGTTTTGACAGCAGCAGCAGTTCTGGTAACAGTTGGACCACCACTGGGATTTTTCTCAGTGGGAATGGGTGTGCGTGAAGAGCAATGAAGGAGGGGTGTAAGTGATGGGACTTGTTGTACATCTGTATTGTGAGTGCCCCTGTCTGGAGAGTCGCAATCGACAACTGGGTCTTCATTGTCCTCATTATCCAGGGATAGGGGGCTGAAGTTTGATGTAGAGCCTTCAGTCTTGATCCTCCCATTTCCCATGGTAGGCATAAGTGCTGGTGAGTGACCGTTGTGACTTTCAAGGAATCTAATGTGGTAGGAACTGTGGATTTTTTGTGTCGCATGGTCATAGCATCAATACAATTTCGATTTTGAATCAATACCCTACCAATACACATTCAATGGAGCATTCAAAGATTTTAGGGTTGTCCTTCCTGGGGATAAGGACAAAGGCTCGGCAACCGATTACTTTTAGTTAAGAGTAGTCAGGCTTTCTTTTGTACCATAGTTCACTAGGTGTGGTTCCTTTGAGGGAGTGAGTAGTGGTTTTTGGATGTAAATAGGAGGCTGTTAAATAGAATTCATCCCATAAATATGCTGGTAATCCAGAGTAAATCCACATTGTACAGGGCTTAGCCATGAGTGTCCTGTGCATACATTCAAAGCACCCAATGTGTGCAGAGGTATGGAGAGCAGTAAATTGTTGCTCCATTCCCCAAGTCTTCAACCAGGCCTCCATTTCATGTGACTTAAGCTTCCCATTATCGGTGATGTAGATTTCAACTTTAAGACCCATTTCAGTTTCTCAGTGAAGTTCCCAGGCTTTAAGTTCAGGAAAAGAATCATATCTGTTGCAAAGGGGTATTGACCAAGTGGTCATCAACTATATCCATTACATATGCATTCCTGGTATGAGACTTCACTGCATGCAGTCCTGACAAATCAACCAATACTTTCTGCAACTTCCTTGTCGCCTTGTGACCAGGCCCCTCCTCGCATCTTTTTGGGACAGGCATCTTCATCTGTTTTCCAAGCACACATGATTCACACTTAGGTGGTTTTGGTGAAGAAACAAGAGGTGCACCTGTGAGTGTCCCTTGGCCATACCCAGATGGATTGGTAGTTGGCATGGCCAAGATGGAAGTGCCATGTTTCCAAGTTTGGGAATTTGTGTACAGAAAAGGCATGGTCGACAGTGGCAGAGTGGAGGTTGAGTGAGTAGAGTTTCTTGGGGAGTCTGGATCCTCATGCAACCAGTGCACTGGTGGACTTGTCCATAATCCAACACTCTGTGTTATCGAAGTGTGTGGCAATGTTCGAGTTGTCAGCCCATACTCCTATGGAGATGAGTTGGACAGTCGAGTTTGGGATATAGAGCACATTACATAAGAGAATTGATGTGCCTTGGGCTATCCAGAGTTTGACCAACACAGATGGCAGCTATTGAGGAACCTCCCACCCCTCTAACAGTATGTGGTTGAGTCAGACGAAGGGTAAGCAAATCCAATCTGTCAGGTGAAATATGTAAAGTTGCACCAGAGTCAACAATAAAGGGATTCTTGTCCAGTGAAAGGTGAGATCGATGGATCTGAGTAAGTGGTTCGAGGGTGAACACACCATCAGTATGCATGGATGTATGTTGGTTCCAGTTGAGAGTCATAGACACCTCCTCAACAACAATCCATCCCTCGTATTCAACCTCTTTGATGGAAGCAGTGGGAAGGGGATCACATGCAAGGCCAGGAAATTCTGGGTGGGAGGTGATGGGTGCAGGGGATTCAGAATCAACCATGACTGTGAAGGCATGTCCATTGACATCCTTTACCATAATTGGGATCCTGGAGCTAGCAGTACCCAGTGCTTTCTTCTCGAGCACCAGCTTCCATGCAGCTTTCGATTCATTGATGGTCTTCCCAGTGATAGGTCCACTGTGTGCTCTAAGCTCTGGGAACGTCTCCAGAGACATCGACACATCAAAACACATGCTCCCAACCCCTACGAACCCTGTGACACCGCTCTGAATCTACATCGATCTACTTTGAATGACTTTGAATGATATCGCAGCACTTCGAACCCAAATGACGCGATCTGCATCATTTGGGCCCGTGTTGGCTTGTTTGCGGGTAGTGGCATTGTTACTAGTAGATTATAACCTAGAAAACTAAAAAAATGAGTTAGTTAGTTTATTAAAACAAAAACCAAATGAAAAAAACTTACATAGGGCCCAAACGATGTGATCTGCGTCGTTTGGGCCCGCATTCCGTCCAGTCAGCTCGTTTGAAGGTGGTGGTGATGGTGGCATTGGGTGTGGGAATGGTGGTGCACACGCAGTGGTGGTGGTAGAGTGGAGAGGAGGAGGAGGCAGCGTTGGCGACAGTGGTGGTAGTGGTTGTGAGCTGGCAGTCATGTGTCATGTGTCATGTGTATGCATACTTATCAATTATTCTGTTAATGGCTGTGATTAACTACATACCTTGGTTGGGTAATAAATGTATTAAATGTATTCCAAAGAATAATTGCTTGGTAGCTCAGTGGGTAAGCATGCTGTTATGTATACAGACCTGAGGTCAAGAGTTCGATTACTGATGTGTGTTGAACTTTTATTTGGGAAAGCACGTGCATTCCAGTTATTCTGGTTATTCCGGCTAGTCCGGTTATTCCTGTTATTCCAGTTGTGATGAGTCCGGTCAGATTCTGGGGATTCCGGCTGTAAATTGGATCCTTATTCCGACCAGAATTGTGCTGCATAGGGAAAACTACATACAAAAAAATTTCCACCGGATTCCAGAAATTCCGGAAATTCCGGCCGGACGAACCGGAATCCAACTGGAATAGGTGGGGGAGTGTAAAGTACTCCATTGAATAGCTATCAGAAAATCATTTTTTTCATGAGTTTTCATGCAAAACTCATTGAATAAATTAGGAAATAAAAGCATAGGAAACCCATGCAGTTCCCTACAGGCTGTAGCGCATCTGCAAGAGGTGGATTGTGCATTGAGTCTCCATGATCAAGCTTGTTGGAATTGACACTGGTCACATATGAGGAGTAGTGACTGCCGTCGCAGACCTGAATACTAATCTTAAGCATGTCAGTATGGAGGAGACATTGGTGAAGATCCAACAGCTCCTGACTGTATAATTGTGGATGTTGTTTTTGTAAATGGCATGCATCTGTGAAGAAAGATGTCTGCAGGCCAGTACTTTCAGCTGCTTGGCAGAAGTAGAGCAGCTCAGCGAGATCATTCAATATGTCCTCACCAACCCAAGTCTTGTCCAGGAGCTCCCCAAGTTTCCAAAGGGGAAACTCAGTCCCATGTAGGCTGCAGATAGCTGAGTTGATCCATTGATTCAAAAATTGTTCCCAGTTGAAAGTGCGGTAATGTGAGGGGTTGGACAAGCTTCCAAGCACACACAATGGCAACCTCATTATTGTTGATCAAAATGAACAACCATAACTTTGTAGCAATGTCAGTCAAAGCACCAATGCAATCTGAGGTAGACTTACCTTCACAAAATGATATTTGTACGTGCTTTGAGATTCTGTTTCTGCCAACTTCATGGTCACAACAACAGACCTCATTCCACTAAGGTAGACGAAACACATACTCAACCAATGTCAGGTGATGTGACATGACTGTGACTGGAAGGATAGCAGAATGGGATCTAGCAGCGATAACGATCAGATACACTGGTCTCAATATGAAGTAGCAATTATATAGCTTCTATGTAATATACACTTTGTACTGTGGATTATAAGACTGTGACTATGTTCTAAGGACTGAATTATAAGGAGTTTACTAATTAGTTCACCTTTGCTTTTGTAACTTGATCATTCATGAGAGTGTCAGGAAGCACTCAATGACCTTCATATTTTTTTGCTGCACATACAGCTTGTTTCCCATATAATCCATCATAATATACATCCATAAACCAATGCACTCTCATTGCATATCTGGGAGAGGTGTCAATTGCTGGCCCAACTTCAATCCTAAGTTGAGAATATGAGTGCGCTTGCACTTGGTCTGGCCAGCCATTAATTCATTTTCGATGCAGGTTTACTTCCCATATCACATGCCTTATACCAGAAGAGCGAAGATTGCAAGATGCCAATTCCTCACAATACATTATCAAAATTCAGTCCATGCCAATAATTCTAAATTCCTAAAACAAATCTTTTGGCAAGAATACATTTCTACATAGATATCTAGTTCCTGGGGCATCTTGATTTTCATGGTTTTTGTCACACTTCATCATGATTCATCATGTGACAGTAGATGGTGATGTGTTTCATCTACCTTACTGAAAGCAACTTCCATATCATGAAGAATGGGAAGGAGGTCAGTAGAATGTGGAATGGTATCCTTTGGAGTGATAACAGTGCCCACAGCACTTGTAGGGACATTCGCACAATAACACCAAGAAACAACAGAATTTGGAGCAGCAATTTTTGGATACACAAGATAAATGTCATAGAGGAGAAGTGCGAAGCTGAGAAAGCAGCAAAACTTGGAGGGGTTGCATACTTGGTGAAAGTCAAGGACATGATGAAGGAGGGATTTCAGCATCCACCTTCTCAAACATGCAGAGTTGTCTGTTATACCAAGAAACCAACAAATTTAAATTTTTAACTTCATAATGTGGATAGAGAACACAGCAGGTATCTAAGAGCATAATCTGAACATTAATGCATACATTCAGCAGAGATATAATGTTGGGATAGCTCACCTAGAGTCACTCCAAACTGTTCCAATTCTCATGACATCCAAAACTCCAGAGGTAAGAGGTTAAGCATAAGCAAGTAACTGGGGAAGTTGACTTTGATTCACCATTGGGATCATGAGCTCAAACCTGGGTATTGATGACAATGGAATGTTTGTTTGGCAGCTCAGACTAAGAACAAACCAAAACACCAAAGGGCATGTGACATGCATCAGTGCCAGACCATCACCATGATCATTTCGCTCACAGAAAACTCAATTTGAGCATGTGCCAAGGGTTTCTCAAAACACCCACAGAAACCCTGTGTTTCTGTGAGAAAGGTGGGTTTCTGAATAGTTTTACCCCCTGATGTGCCCTAACTAGTCCACCTATATGTTGCAAGCCAGAAGAAGCTCTGAAGCTTTGCAACAGCAGACCAGGATCTACTGTTTGAGTCACAGGCCAGAAGCTCTGAAGTGCTGCAACATAGATCAAGGTGTCGAGTTGGACCAAATGATCACATCATCATCAACAATGTGGGACACACCCAAATGTGCTGTAGTTATATAGTTCTTACAAGTTGCACATGTTTGTATGCAATAAATGGAATCATGTGACTGTTTATGTTGATGTGTTTATTCAACAAAAATGTGTGTGCTCACACCTAACCTTCCCACAGTCTGCCACATATTAGTGGGCATGATCCCATCCCATCATGCACACTAATCTGTAGTAAATCTGCTTATTTCCCTCACCCATAATATATCCCTTCAATGTTGTTGACTCCCAACTGTGTAGCAGTGTTTTTTCATCTTATTTTGGAATGATCATGTGATGTTCATTGGTTATGGATGAACTTCTACCTTAAGCGACTAAACAATATGTTTGTTTTCCCAACTGCACATCAACAACATCACCACACCACTGTCAACAATGCCACCTCCCCCTCCTCCTATCCCTAGAACCAACAACAGAAATTGGCCCATACAACGATAATGTCATTTGGGCCCCTGGTAAGTTCATTATTATTATGTTCTTTTCTTTTTATTTGATTCAACTAACCTACATTTTGCATTTCTTATGGGTTTTAATCTATAACAATGGAATGACACCCAGACGATGACAGCGGCCACTCACAGGACCATGGAAACTCCCTCAACCACTGCCATGAACAACTGCTCATGGGGTGGGAATGCGTGCAACTACAAATCGGCGAGAGAACAGAAATGCTGCCATCAGACCAAATGGACTGACAACAGAATGACGAGATGGCGGGAGACAAGGGGGTGACAATGAGAAGGATGCAAAGCACATGAATAAAGGGCCCGAGAGACGTCAAACAACATCTCTTGGGCCATTGGTAATTTTTTTTTCTTCTCATTTCATTATTTTGTTACTAACAAACTTTTTAGGCACTAACTAGAACCGCTGATGACAATGACAGGACAATGAAGCTGACCCAGTACCCATCACACTGCTGCAAGTCCCTGCTCGCAGGGTGGATCCAGGGTGGATCGTGGGTGCTCAACGATGAACCAGGGGGAGGAGGATGACAGAGGACAACAACAATAGGAGAACCAGGACCAGGACAAGACAACAACAACAGGGACAGGGATGGGATGATGACCCCAGCACCTGTGCTGCTGCGAGCGACTGCTTGCAGGGCAGAAAGTGGGTGCTAATGGACTACCAGAATGACAGGGGACGAGCAAACCACATGGTGGCCACAAGGACAGCAATGACAATGCAGTGCATCACAACGATACCACGGGCCCACACCCTTAACCCCCCTCCCTTGCATCCTTTGCAAGGAGGGGGTACTTTAGTTTATTTTATTTTTTACACTTTGGATGACCCTCTCTCTCCCCTGCGTTTTGTGCAGGGCGGGAATTATTATTATTTGGTTTAATATTGTTGCACTGCCCCCTCATGTTTGTGTGAGGGGTTATCTTTTATGTACATAATAGTGTAGTACCTCTGAATACATAAGATTTAAAGCAAAAACTCGAAATTGTTACATGCAACAAATGTGTGAGACACAGGACAGTTACAGAATCCTCAGGGTGAAATCACTGAAGTGCGATCCAGACGGCGAGGCTGTTAGATACTTGATCAACTTGAAGTGGTCATGGACGTTGCCAATCACAACGATCAGGACCTTTGTCGTTGGAATCATGATGTCATCTGATCACATATCAAACTTCGACATGACTTTACAAATCCTTTTGCAATCCTCTGTAAATTGAAGTTACTTATGCATTATGTCTAGTTTGTAATCTTTTTTTTTTTTTTTTTTTTTGGATCAAAAATTTATAACGCGGCGCCCGGTCGCAGTCCGCGGTAGAGACGTACAAGCAGAGTACACTACGCCCAGCCCAAGTCCTCCTCCTGCTAATCTTCGCACCAACCACCTGGATAGCTGCGATGACCACTAAGGGGGCCCCCTTTATCCAGTAAACGGACTTGCCAGTGGTGGTGTACCGACAACCCGGACTTGACGATGCCGTGTCCCCCGATCCCTACGGGTATGAGTGCAAGATTTAGGGGAAACTGCCGCCCCGACGTGAGCCTCTCAGCTCGGAAAGGAAAGCATAGTCGACTGGAATCGTCGCAACGCGTAACCGACAGCGGATCTGAAAGCGCTCAGGCGCCTCCCCGAACCGGTACCTAGTTTCGTGTCCCCCCTCCCTGACAGTCGCTCCTGAACACGGGTGAGCCCCCTTTATGAGGGTTAACGGACTCGCCTGGTGCCCTACGGCCACCCCGGCATACCGATAACACTAGCCAGAACCAGACGAGGGTCATACGCCCTGCGCGCACGGCCTATCCTGGATCCCATGCAAGTGAGTTGAACGATCCTAGACTAGGATTATTGTCCATGAATTCGTTGAAGCCTTCGACAGAGTCGGGGCTTGCACGAGTTTCTTTGCGATCCACCTTGGGGCAGACGCGTAGCAGATGGTCCCGAGTTTGTATGTCAGGACCGAGGCACCAGCATTGGTATTCCCCGTCGAGGGATAGGCGTTGACGATACTCCCCTATAGGAGCATGGCCAGTGATCATACGAGTTGAACGGGAAGTCAACATAGTGTTGCTCCCCATAACTTTCAGCCAAGGCCCACCTTTGTGAGTCGAGGGTAATACTGGCTTTCCACCGACTCCTTTGAGCTGGTAGAAATGTCGTCCCCGGTACGCAGGATCTGCGAACCGGGTGTGCCAATCCTTACAAACGGCCTTTTCGACCTGATTTCTAAGGTAGTCTAGAGACGTCCGCGGGTGTCTGCCCACGGAGATCTTGGTAGATGTAGCTACATCGTGAGCCATCTTGTGAACGTTCCACTCGAATTTCGAGGGGACGTGCCAGAATGTAACGTTCCTCCCCTCGTCCCCAGCTAGCCAGGGACGCAGGGAGCGACAAGCGTCCAGAGCAAAGATTTGCTCAAAGCGTGGTTTAGGATCAATTAGGGACTCAATGCCCGTAGTAGAATCCGAGAATATCACCAACTTTTTGCATCCTCTGCTGCAAGCAGCCGAGACGCCCAGTTGGAGAGCAAAGAGTTCGACTTCTGGGGGGGTTCTCCTCCCAGAAGCTGAGACAACGCGATCTACCTGTTCTCCCTGTCCGAAGACAAGAGCGCAGGCGACAGCTTGGAATTTGGCATCTGTGGGCACCGAAGCGTCCACTGCAACGATAAGAGTGTCTTCCTCGACCTGGGCAGACGCCCAGGCCTTATCGAGGTCACTCCTGTACGAGTTCCTCGCTCCATCCTCCTTAGAGGTGAGGCGATGAGAGGAAAAACGAGTTGGGAATAAATCCTTCACTCTGTTTCCAGGAGTGTTTTCTTCCCCAAAGGGGTCGAATTCATCGCCTGGTACGAGGGCCAGGGCTGCAGCCGAGGCGACAGATGGCCCTTGTAGGTTGAGTGTGTCGAGCACGTTCCCTCCCCAGAGTCCTAGCTCATGAGAGTGGGTGGTGCCGACGTGATTGGGCCCTAAGATCGCTCTTAGGGGGTGTGATGGCGCCAATAGGGGGGTTCTGAATACCCCTCTGTCGACTAAACGACGCAGTAACAGCTGCATGGGCAGCAGTCCTGCGATACTTTCCAGGCCCCCAATAGGGGTGGTCCTGAAGGCACCGAGGATCCAGCGAGCAGCGATAGACTGCACCTGGGCCAGCGTTTTGATGACTCCCTTGACGCGAGCGCCTTTGAAATGCCACAACCTGAGCCCGTATGTCATAATAGGTACGACACACGAACGGTACAGAAGGCGTTTCTGCATAGGGGTTAACCCTCTGACAGAATTACCGAGCATTCCCATTGCCCTCGCTGTGGTGAGGGCTTTGGTGGAGTAGAACCGCGTGTGCTCCTTGAAAGAGAGTTTGCGGTCGAAGAAGAAACCCAGGTACCTCCAGGTGACCTTAGGTTTGAGAGGGGTGTTGCCCGTGTATGGGGCAAAGCCAAGGTCTATGGGTAAGGGAGTGAATCTCCTCGCCCTTGAAAAGTGAAAGACTTCAGACTTGTCGTGTTCAAGGACAAGTCCGAGGGAGGTGAACGCCTGGAATATCCAGCCATACGCTTTTTTAAGCAGGGGGAGGTTATCCTCCAGCTGTGGAGATCGGGCGATGAGGGTACCATCGTCCACATAGGACATGAGATCGACATCCCTGCCGATTTCGCTTCTTCTGAAGAGTTTCATGATGGGCGTCAAATATAGCGCTGACAAGACTGGGGACAGGGCAGAGCCCTGTCCCACTCCCACGTTGGCTGCAAAGGAGCCAGACGAGAAAGTGTTCCACTTATAGGTCGTCTTGCGACCGACCAAGTATGAACGGAAGAAATTCACTACTTGCGCAGGGAATCCCGACCGAGAGATGATCTCCAATAGAACCTGATGGTTCAGAGAGGGAAAGAATTGAGCGATGTCGAAGGCAACAACACTCGTTTTGAGCCCTTTAGCCCACCCAGCCCTGACCAGGTGGGTAAGGTAGATACCTGCATCCTCTGTGGAACGCTGGGCGACGCCTCCGAACTGATTCTGCTCGAATGCCTCGTGTGCGACACCGTCGAACTGAAGTCGCCTAGACAACATCTTTTCGACTAGTTTGCCCAGAGTGTTCAGGAGCACGATGGGCCTGAATGACTTAGGGGTAGAGTAATTAGGTTTCCCTGGCTTCGGGATGATAACCGACAGGGATTCCTTAAAATGAGCTGGCCAATGACCTGCAGTGATGCATGCCTCAGCGATGCGGGTGATGAGCCCTGCCACCTCTGGGTTGCTGCACCAGTGTTTGAGGTGCGACCATGTAACATGATCGGGACCTGGAGCGGAACGGGAAGAACACGCGTTTAACGCTTCTTTCATTTCCGTAACGGAGAACGGGATCCAGGCCCTTTCAGGCACCGGATCAAGTTCATCAAGGATGCTCAGATCGACTACTCGATCTGAGGCAGCGTTGTAGGACCCATCAAGGGCAGCCCACAGAGAATCCAAATCGTTACAAGGTTCACCCCGATAGGAGATCGCCTCGTACGATGGGAGGTTGCGTTGACGAGTCCAGGCCATCAGGTCCCAGGGTCGCCTATTCATCGTAGCCACCTCTTGGATACGGTCGTCGAAGAAGTCGCGCTTTGCATGTCGCATGACTTTCCTATAGAGCTTCCAGTCTCCCTCATCACGAGAGGCTCTGTAAGCGTCTAGGGCACCACTGCATTCGTCTGTCCACCATCCTTTGGACGACTTGCCGAGGCGGGATTCCTTGGCATGGTTTTCCCATGCCTTGTTTAAGATCGTTGACATCGCCGAAACGACCTCATCGATCTCTGCCGAAGTATTTCCGTGCCAATTTAGCCACGGATTTAGAGCGGAGGAGACAGCATCTCGGTAAGATGCTTCCTCCTCGGATCCTTTTTTGATGGACCACTTGGTGACCGGGACCAAAGATCCCGGGCCAGGTAGCACTAATGTCAGAGGGGCGTGGTCAGACGTCCCCCTGGCTTCAGGTACGATCTCGCAATACAGTACAAATCTAAGATCTGTAGGTATGAACATCAGGTCGATCACCGTAGGGTGAAGGCCCTGTTGTGGGGGAAAATGAGTAGGGCCCTCTATGACTGGTAGGGCTCTCGTCAGGCCTAGTGCCGTAGCCGTTTCCACTAAGTGGTCAGCATGGATCGAGTGTTCAGGCCCCTGGGGATCCCAGGAGGCGTGTCTCACGTTGAAGTCCCCGCACATGAAGTGCAAGCGCGGGATTGTCATGACGTTCTCAAACAGGAGCGTGATGGCGGAGTGTTGGCTGTCCGAATAGACGTTAGCGAGTAGCATGACATCCTCCCCTATTCCCAATGAGAATAGAAGGATGTCACGGCTATCGATCAGATCTCGCCTGAGACCCGGTCTTAGATTAGCGATGCTGTTCGCAAAGTAGACAGCAACGCGTGGGGGGGAGTCGATTCCCGATGGGTGCACCAAAGTTCCCCAGTTCGGGCTCATTGGTGCGCCTATGACTTCTTCCCCTTCCCTGTTGTGGGCAGATGGGGCGTGTCTTATTAATCGCCAAGGAGGCTCTTGGATAAAAAGCAAATCATAATCGTCTACGAAGTCTGCCAGTAAAGAGTCCATGTAACCCCAATTTCGATTTACATTTTGACTAAGTATGCGTAACTGTGGGGTAGATCTAAGTCTGTCCCTCATTTACGTTCAGCCACCGCGTCCTGCGGGATGGTAAGCAGGAGGGGAGCGAGAGCTGCGTCTCACACTCACCTCGTCATAGCGAGCTTTGATCCAATCACGGTCAAAGCGATGTCGCCAAAAATTGCATCGACGATCGTCAGATGCGTGATTTTTCCGGCAGTTTATACACCTAGCCGGGTGGGGACAAGCTGCCCCCTCTGGGGTAGCTGGGACGGGAGGGTTGGCCTTAGCGTTTCCCTTACAACACCCAGCAAGGGCACGATGGTGCTCTTTGCGGTGTGGGCCTGCACAGATCGGACACTTGGTCTGTGGAGCTCTGCATGCTGGGGTGGGGTGGCCCCATTTCCAGCATCGTTGGCAAAGAGGCAAACCAGGATTTGCCCTGGCAGCCCTAACATAAGCGACGTAGCGCCCAAATTGGACGCCACGACCGATAAGAGCCTTGGCTCGTGCACCGCTGACCGAGTCAGCGATGTTAAGATACACGGTGCACGTATCCGACATCTTCGAGTCGCGTACTACACGGGGGGGGACTTGGAGCACTGTGAGATCCGATATTCCGGATTTACCCAAGTGAGCGATGACAACGTCAGGCGTTAGCGCCTTATCGTTAGCGATAAATGGCACATCGACCAGCTTGAGGTACGACGTGGATGTAGGTAACGCTGCGTCCACTTGCAGCGCGAAAGGGAACGCCTTGTGGGCGGCCTCCTTAAAACAACGAAGGTCCTCCTCGGAGGCCACGACGTCTGTAGCTACTGATAAGTTACCAGCATGCATTGATGCGGACTGGGCCACTAGCTTGGAGTGGTGCAGTCCGAGAGTGACTCGGACATGGTCCAAGAAGTCAGCAGGGTTCGTCTCTGCCCCGAGGGGGGGATGAACGTGAACCAGGACCTGTCGTCTCGACGGTCCGTGGACAGTAGGTGAAGGCTTAGACGCCTTCGGTTTGGATGGGCCTACATGCTGCTGTATGTCAGCCAGCTTGTCGGTTGGAAGCTCAGGGAAGGCCTTGGCTAGACGCACAAGGCCATCCATGGATGTGTTGGGTGCTCGCCCCCCAGGGAAGCGAGCAACCTGAGCGAAGGTCCCCCTGCCCGAAGGCCTGGTGGACCAGTTCACGGGGGGAGGTGGTCCTCGACCCCATGATGTAGAGACGCCCCCTGTTGGGGGTTTTGGAAGAGGTCGAGCCCCTTTCGGGCCTCGAGTCCTCGAAGATTTGTGAGGGGGGGGGGCGTTGCCCATCCCATCCCTCCAGATACTCCCCATTGGGATCCATGGTGACAGTCCCCGACCTAGGTCGTTTACTGCCCCCTGCGATTCTATCTATTGCTCCCCGGAGGAGGGAGCTCCCCGAGTCGCGATCTATACCAGCCTCGGCAGCTGCTACCAGCACCGAGCCCAGACGTTCAGCTATCATCTGCCGTTCTTCAGCAGTGGGTCATCGAGATCCCGTCCTGTTGAGGACAACACGGAATCTTTCAGCGTACTCTCCCAGGTCTTTGGCGAAGGTCTGGGGTCCACTCCAGTCGTCGCTAGCCATCTCCGTGTCCTGAATGACGTGAGTAGAGAGGTTATCGGCCACTTCATCAGCCCACGAAGCAGGTGTAGAAGGGGTAGCCGGGGGTGCAGGAGACGCAGTCGCATCCCTGGAAGATAACGCTGGCACGCTGAAGCGCTGTGCTCGCGGAGTGACGATGCCCGCCCCATAGGGGGAGGGGGTTGGAGAGCCTCTTTGGGTCCTGTGAGGGCCCACTGAGGGTGCGTTCTGTGTGGATCTGTGGCTCGAAGAGAGCCGCAGGGAATCAATTGGATCGTCACCAGGAGTTCTGGGCGTACCGGATCTGGAAGGTCTCCCCTCGTCCATCGCTTCGCCCGATCTCCCCCCTTTTCTGGAATATGATTCTGACATGCGTTGGTAAGACGCTGGTTAAACCGGATCACTGAGATCGAGGACGGATTGAGCTACAAAAGTTGGAAACGGTGTCGACGATGTTTTTTTGTGGCTGTGCACGTCACGGTGAGAAGACAAGAAGCGACGACGAGTACAGTCAGACATGAGGAGACTTGGTCCAACCCCATAGGGAGGAGCATCCCAAACCCATCCGAGCAGGAGCCCAAGAAAGTGTGGGAAAAAAAATTGATGCAGTATATAAGTGACTCACTGTCACAAAAATCAATGCAAGTCATGTCACAAGACCTCAATCTACAACCATTGTCAGTTTCTCCTTTTCATCTTGGGACTGGGAAAGTATATCCATACTAATGGATGCCTAGAGAACTTGAATATACAAATGAATCAACAACGATATATACAGGATTTGAAAAGATGTAACCATCAACTACAGAAGTACTTGTAGGCAACAAAAACCAAGAACATTTTCATTAGATACCTATGTAAATCATATGAATTCCATTTAACAGAGCATATAGACAAGAAACAAAATAGACATTAATCCACATCTGAATTGAAATTATTTGATACTCCCTTGGCTGGGATCTTACTAGCCTTGGACCAGGGTTGCCTGTTCTGCACACCTCGATAACTTTCCGGTGGGAATGAGCAATGTAATCCACACTTTTCACATTGACTAGACAGTAAAAGATGTTCAGTAACAATGTAAAGAAAAATGAGTGTCAGTGCAAACCAGAGGTGCACTGAAAACTTATGAGTATGTTTTTTTCTCACTCCTGGCTAGTGGGGTGCTGCATGCAATCTTGCGAGTGCAGCAAAATAGGCAAGCCAACAGGGGTTTTGGCTGTGCAGGTTTTGGTGGCATAGGTTTTTTTGCACGTCTTTTAGTGGGTGGGGCACTGAGGCACATGCGCAAAGGGCGAGGTGTGGCTGTGATGCCAATGTAGGGATGGGATTTAGAACACCTTGCCTTTCGCAAGTCCTGGGTGAGATGGCTTCGATTCACTGGGGTGATGATGGAAGCATCTAATGACCTGGCATCCAGTACACAAGCATATTGGGGTACCAGGGCATGAAGCTGATCATTTACAATAGGTGCATCAGTTTGCCAGTTTGGGGTCTTGGTGATGAGGTCAAATGGTCGTCGCTTCTTGTCTTCTTACCGTGATGTGCACAGCCACAAAAAACTTCGTCGACACCGTTTTTTCTTTTTGCAGCTCAATCCGTCCTCGATCTTAGCGATCCGGTATAACCAGCGTCTTACCAACGCATGTCAGAATCACATTCCAGAAAAGGGGGGAGATCGGGTGAAGCGATGGACGAGGGGAGACCCTCCAGATCCAGTACGCCCAGAACTCCTGGCGACGATCCAATTGACTCCCTGCGGCTCTCTTCGAGCTGCAGATCCATACAGAATGCACCCTCAGTGGGCCCTCACAGGACCCAAAGAGGCTCTCCAACCCCCTCCCCCTATGGGGCGGGCATCGTCACTCCGCGAGCACAGCGCTTCAGCGTGCCAGCGCTATCTTCCAGGGATGCGACTGCGTCTCCTGCACCTCCGGCTACCCCTTCTACACCTGCTTCATGGGCTGATGAAGTGGCCGACAATCTCTCTACCCACGTCATTCAGGACACAGAGATGGCTAGCGACGACTGGAGTGGACCCCAGACCTTCGCCAAAGACCTGGGAGAGTACGCTGAAGGATTCCGTGTTGTCCTCAACAGGACGGGATCTCAACGACCAACTGCTGAAGATCGGCAGCTTATAGCAGAACGCCTAGGCTCGGTGCTGGCAGCAGCTGCCGAGGCTGGCATAGATCACGACTCGGGGAGCTCTTTGCTCCGGGGAGCAATAGATAGAATGGCAGGGGGCAGCAAACGACCTAGGTCGGGCACTGTCACCAACGATCCCAATGTGGACTACCTGGAGGGATGGGACGGGCAACGCCCCCCCCCTCACAAATCTTCGAGGACTCGAGGCCCGAAAGGGGCTCGACCTCTTCCAAAACCCCCAACAGGGGGTGTCTCTACATCATGGGGTCGAGGACCACCTCCCCCCGTGAACTGGTCCACCAGGCCTTCGGGCAGGGGGACCTTCGCTCAGGTTGCTCGCTTCCCAGGGGGGCGAGCACCTAACACATCCATGGATGGCCTTGTGCGTCTAGCCAAGGCCTTCCCAGAGCTTCCAACCGACAAGCTGGCCACGTCGCTCCTTGACTTGTTACAACCACCATAAATAGTGGTAAACACCTCTGCTCAACGTTGCATGCGATGTCGACACTTCAATTTTCGTCCGATTTTCGATCGGATTTCACCATCACAAACGCTCTCGGCGTCTCCAGGCCTACCCTGATTTGCTAAGAGATCCGTCCATCCGATCTCCGTGGATGCCCCGGTCATTGTTTTTGACAATGGCTGCTATCTGTCTCGTTCTCCTGGGCTTCGAGGATCCTGACTAGGTGAGTGTCATTTATGAAAGAGTAGTCTGGGTCCCTCTGGGGGCTTAGAGTGGGTGTGGGATGCCTGCTTCAACGCTCGCCCAAGTCGACACACTCGTTTAGTTGGGGGAGGTCTGGCTTAGGGAGAAGGGACATTATCACTGGATTGCTAGTTGTCTGGGAGGCTTCTAGCCTCCATGCTATGTGAGTCACTACTACTAGGGACAAGCTACACTGACTACCCGTTGGAATACACCATCATTAAAAGGGGCCGGGCGATGGTGCCCCCTGGCGGCTAGGTCGACACCTTGGTGGCCGCCACTCTCCACCAACTCTCTACCTCCGGTGCTCACTCTTCTAGGGTGGTATGACCCGGGTTCAATCTTCTCCCACTGGGTTACAGGATGTGCGGCCTGTCCCCCCCTCGGAGCGTTCGGAGGCAGTATCAGGTGGACCCGGAATAGAGATAAGGGACCAGCTGTTATCGATGGCACGCTACGTATCTTGATTTCTACTATCACCTACTAGCACTAACTTCCCCTCTCAATGCCTAAACGGCGAACTAGAGCCCAAACACCACGCTGGGGTCTACACGACCCCTCCCTGATTACGGGCGACATCTACGACGATGGCGTCCAAGACTACGACACCCGGTACGATCATGACGATCCGGATGTAGCTACTGCCCTACGGGCAGTTAGAGATCTATGGGCTGGAGAAGACCTCTCCGACCCTGAGGATGACGAGGATTCTCTTGCTATGCAGGAGGCCCTCAATTATGCCAAGAGCAGCCCCAAGCTAGCCTCGAGGCAAACGATCGACCGTGTGCTGTGGGCGCAGGACGTCCATGTCGCACATAAACGATGGACTCGCAGTCTCGAACGCGAGGACATGTACACTCAGGAGCTCGGCATTGCTGAGCTCTTCTATCCGGAGGCATCCCCTGCCCCGTCACCGCCTTTGCCCCCCATCCCTGAGCTGGTGGAGGACGAAGCGCCGTTATCTGTGAATGAGAGGCTGGAAATCGAAGCCACCTCTCATGCCATGCTACACCAACTCGACGCGATGACCATGTTCGTTGGTACCGTCTGTACGTCCGCCGTTCCCCCTGCAGAGAGGAACGCATGGCGCCAAATGGCCTGGGAGTTATTCACGACCACCTGGCGACTGTCTGAGACGATGTCGGCGGAACTAGCAGCCGTTCCGACACCTCTCGACCTCACGTCTCCGGCAGCCTTCCGGGCTTCCTACGCGGCGGTGCACACCGCTCAATCAGAGCCTCAATCTGGGGAACCCTCGTCCCCAGCATGGCGCCGTCGTCCTCGAGGTCCTCGTGGACAGCAGCGCCGCAACTAGTACAGGGGGCTATCCCCCTCTACCTTCACGGCCACCAAGTAACTGGTGGCCACTATCGGGATGGTGACATAGTGTCGCCTCCCTATACCTTCCCCCCACTGCGGGGGGGACGATGTCATCGAGTGCGTGCACATGGGTGCATTTGCTCGAGGGGGGTCTCGGCCCCCTACTTACGGCGGTCACGGTGAATAACCAGGTGAACAACCACCCGCCTTGTTACTGTCACTTGTGCACAACACGGTGATGGTCCACCTCATTCGTCTGGGGTGGTCAATCCTCGTTGGCTGGAAAAACGCAGACGGTTATTCCTCCCGCAAGGGGGGATTTACGGTGAATTAACACTGCTGCGCCTGGTCTGGCCTCGGTCGGACATGTGGCTGGGGGACCGTTTGCTCCAGGGGGCGATCTAATGGCTAACTTCGGGAGGGGGGGGCGCCCCCTCCAGATTATTGCCTTTCCTGGCTGAGAGGCCAACGTCTGTGGAACTGCCCGCCTAAAGGTGGCTAAAACGGGGACCTGAGTGGGAGATGGGCGAGGGGAACGCGTAGATAAAGTAGTACCCAAGTTTGTACCTTGCTCCGCGGACTGCGTTCGAGCCCCGCGTTATAAATTCTGATCCAAAAAAAAAAAAAAAAACCGACAAGCTGGCTGACATTCAGCAGCATGTAGGTCCATCCAAACCGAAGGCGTCCAAGCCCTCACCTACTGTACACGGACCGTCGAGACGACAGGTCCTTGTTCACGTTCGTCCTCCCCTCGGGGCGGAGACGAACCCAGCTGATTTCCTGGACCACGTCCGGATCACTCTTGGACTGCACCACTCCAAATTGGTGGCCCAGTCCGCATCAATGCACGCTGGTAATATATCAGTAGCTACAGACGTCGTTGCCTCTGAGGAGGATCTTCGTTGTTTCAAGGAGGCCGCTCATAAGGCGTTCCCTTACGCACTGCAAGTAGACGCAGCGCTACCCACCTCCACATCGTACCTCAAGTTGGTCGATGTGCCGTTTATCGCTAACGACAAGGCCTTAACGCCTGATGTCGTCATTGCACACTTGGGAAAGTCCGGAATATCGGACCTCACAGTGCTCCAAGTCCCTCCCCGGGTTGTACGCGATTCGAAAATGTCGGATACGTGCACCGTATATCTCAACATCGCTGACTCAGTTAGCGGTGCACGAGCCAAGGCTCTTATCGGTCGAGGCGTCCAATTTGGACGCTACGTCGCTTATGTTAGGGCTGCCAGGGCGAACCCTGGACTGCCTCTTTGCCAACAATGCTGGAAGTGGGGCCACCCCACCCCGGCATGCAGAGCTCCACAGACCAAGTGTCCGATCTGTGCAGGCCCACACCGTAAGGAGCACCATCGTGCCCTTGCAGGGTGTTGTAAGGGAAACGCCAAGGCGAACCCCCCTGTCCCAGCTACCCCAGAGGGGGCAGCCTGTCCTCACCCAGCTAGGTGCATCAACTGCCGGAAGAACCACGCATCCGACGATCGTCGATGCAATTTCTGGCGACATCGCTTTGACCGTGATTGGATCAAAGCTCGCTACGACGAGGTGAGTGTCAGGCGCAACTCTTGCTCTCCTCCTACTTACCATCCCGCAGGACGCGGTGGCTGAACGTAAATGAGGGATAGACTTAGATCTACACCGCAGTTGCGCATATTTAGTCAGAATGTTAACCGTAATTGGGGGTACATGGACTCTTTACTGGCTGATTTTGTAGACGATTACGACTTGCTTTTCATCCAAGAGCCGCCTTGGCGATTGATAAGACACGCCCCTTCTGCCCACAACAGGGAAGGGGAGGAAGTTATAGGTGCACCAATGAGCCCAAACTGGGGAACGTTAGTGCGCCCCTCGGGTATTGATTCCCCTCCACGCGTTGCTGTCTACTTTGCGAACAGCATCGCTAACTTAAGACCAGGGCTCAGACGAGACCTGATAGACAATCGTGACATCCTCCTTTTCTCATTGGGAATAGGGGAGGACGTCATGCTACTCGCTAACGTCTATTCGGACAGCCAACACTCCGCCATTACGCTCCTGTTCGAGAACGTCATGACGATCCCACGCTTACACTTCATGTGCGGCGATTTCAACGTGAGACACGCTTCCTGGGATCCCCAGGGGCCTGAGCACTCAATTCACGCTGACCACTTAGTGGAAACGGCTACGGCATTAGGCCTGACTAGAGCCCTACCAGTAATGGAGGGCCCCACCCACTTTCCCCCTCAACAGGGCCTTCACCCCACGGTGATCGACCTGATGTTTGTACCTACAGATCTCAGATTTGTATTGTACTGCGAGATTGTACCTGAAGCCAGGGGGACGTCTGACCACGCTCCTCTGACGTTAGTGCTGCCTGGCCCGGGATCTCTGGTCCCGGTTACCAAGTGGTCCATCAAAAAAGGATCCGAGGAGGAAGCATCATATCGTGATGCTGTCTCCTCCACTCTAAATCCGTGGCTAAACTGGCACGGAGAAACGTCGGCAGAAATCGATGATGTTGTCTCGGCGATATCAACGATTTTAAACAAGGCATGGGAAAACCATGCCAAGGAATCTCGCCTCGGCAAGTCGTCCAAAGGGTGGTGGACAGATGAATGCAGTGGTGCTCTAGACGCTTACAGGGCCTCCTGCGATGGGGAGGACTGGAAGCACTATAGGAAAGTCATGCGACACGCAAAGCGGGACTTTTTCGATGACCGTATCCAGGAAGTGGCTACGATGAATAGACGACCCTGGGACCTGATGTCCTGGACTCGCCAACGCAACCTCCCATCGTACAAGGCTATCTCCTATCGGGGAGAACCATGCAACGATCTGGATTCCCTCTGGACTGCCCTTGATGGGTCCTATAACGCTGCCTCAGATCGAGTAGTTGATCTGAGCATTCTTGATGAACTCGACCCTGTGCCTGAGAGGGCCTGGATCGCGTTCTCCGTCACGGAAATGAAAGAAGCGCTAAATGCGTGTTCTTCCCGTTCCGCTCCAGGCCCCGATCATGTTACATGGTCGCACCTAAAACACTGGTGTAGCAACCCAGAAGTGGCAGGGCTTATCACCCGCATTGCTGAGGCGTGCATCACCGCTGGCCACTGGCCAGATCACTTTAAGGAGTCCCTGTCGGTTATTATCCTGAAGCCAGGGAAGCCTAATTACTCTACCCCTAAGTCGTTCAGGCCCATTGTGCTTCTGAACACCCTGGGCAAATTAGTCGAAAAGATGTTGGCGAGGCGACTTCAATTCGACGGTGTCGCACACGAGGCCTTCGAGCAGAATCAGTTCGGAGGCGTCGCCCAGCGTTCCACTGAGGACGCAGGCATCTACCTTACCCACCTGGTCAGAGCAGGATGGGCCAAAGGGCTCAAAACGAGCGTTGTCGCTTTCGACATCGCTCAGTTCTTCCCCTCCTTGAACCACCAGGTTCTGTTGGAGATCATCTCTCGGTCGGGATTCCCTGCGCAAGTAGTGAATTTCTTCCGTTCATACCTTGTCGGTCGCAAAACGACCTACAAATGGAACGCTTTCTCATCTGGCTCCTTTGCAGCCGATGTGGGTGTGGGTCAAGGCTCTGCCTTGTCCCCTGTCTTATCGGCGTTATATCTAATGCCCATTATGAAGCTCTTCAGAAGAAGCGAAATTGGCAGGGATGTCGATCTCATGTCCTATGTGGACAATGGCACTCTCATCGCCCGCTCTCCACAGTTGGAGGATAACCTCCCCCTCCTTAAAGAAGCGTATGGCTGGATTTTCCAGGCATTCACCTCCCTCGGACTTGTTCTGGAACACAACAAGTCTGAAGTATTTCATTTCTCAAGGGCGAGGAGGTTTACTCCCCTACCCATCGATCTTGGATTTGCTCCTTACACGGGCAACACCCCTCTCAAGCCCAAGGTTACCTGGAGGTACCTCGGGTTCTTCTTCGATCGCAAACTCTCCTTTAAGGAGCACACGCGATTCTACTCCACCAAAGCCCTTACTACTGCAAGGGCAATGGGAATGCTTGGCAATTCTGTCAGAGGGCTAACCCCTATGCAGAAACGCCTTCTATACCGGTCGTGTGTCGTACCTATCATGACATACGGACTCAGACTATGGCACTTCAAAGGCGCTCGCGTCAAAGGTGTCATTAAGACGTTGGCCCAAGTGCAGTCCATTGCTGCACGTTGGATCCTCGGTGCGTTCAGAACCACCCCGATCGGTGGCCTGGAAAGTATCGCTGGACTGCTGCCTATGCAGCTGTTACTGCGTCGTTTAGTCGACAGAGGGGTGTTCAGAACCCCTCTATTGGCTCCATCACACCCCCTAAGAGCAATCTTAGGGCCTAATCACGTCGGTACCACCCACTCTCATGAGCTAGGACTCTGGGGAGGGAACGTGCTCGACACACTCAACCTGCAAGGCCCATCTGTCGCCTCGGCTGCAGCTCTGGCCCTCGTACCAGGCGATGAATTCGACCCCTTTGGGGAAGAAAACACACCTGGAAACAGAGTGAAGGACCTATTCCCCACTCGCTTCTCCTCTCATCGCCTCACCTCTAAGGAGGATGGAGCGAGGAATTCTTACAGGAGTGACCTCGATAAAGCCTGGGCATCTGCCCAGGTGGAGGATGACACTCTCGTCATTGCTGTGGACGCCTCAGTGCCCACTGATGCTAAATTCCAAGCTGTCGCCTGCGCTCTTGTCTTCGGACAAGGGGAACAGGTGGATCGCGTTGTCTCAGCATCTGGGAGGAGAACCCCCCCAGAAGTCAAACTTTTCGCTCTCCAACTAGGCGTATCCGCTGCGTGCAGCAGAGGATGCAAAAAGTTGGTGATATTCTTGGATTCTACCACGGGCATTGAGTCCCTAATCGATCCAAAACCACGTTCTGGGCAAGTTTTCGCCCTGGACGCCTGTCGCTCCCTCTGTCCCTGGCTAGCAGGAGACGAAGAGAGAAATGTAACATTCTGGCATGTCCCCTCGAAATTCGAGTGGAACGTGCACAAGATGGCTCACGATGTAGCTACATCTACCAAGATCTCCGTGGGCAGACACCCGCGGACGTCTTTAGACTACCTTAAAAATCAGGTCGAAAAGGCCGTTTGTAAGGATTGGCACACCCGGTTCTCAGACCCGGCGTATCGTGGACGGCACTTCTACCAACTCAAAGGAGTAGGTGGAAAGCCTGTGTTACCCTCGACTCACAAAGGTGGGCCTTGGCTGAATGCTATGGGGAGCAACACTACGCTGACTTCTCGTTCAACTCGCATGATTACTGGCCATGCTCCTATAGGGGAGTATCGTCAACGTTTATCCCTCGACGGGGAATACCAATGTTGGTGCCTTTTTTTTTTTTTTTTTTTTGGGTCAACAATTTATAACGCGGGGCTCGATCGCAGTCCGCGGGTCAAGATACAAACAAGGTACTACTAAGACTACGCATTCCCTATGTCCGCATCCCACACCAGGTCCCTTGCAGAAGCCACGTTACGGCGGGCGTACCAGCGTTGTCCTCTCAGACAGGAAAGGCAATAATCTGTAGGGGAGGGGCCCCCCCCACAAAGGCTAGCCGTTAGGTCGCCGTCTGGTGCTATCTCGGTCCCCCCGGCCACATATCTGACCGAAGTCAGATCAGGTGCAAGCAGTGTCAATTCACCGTAAGTCCTCCCTTGCGGGAAGAGTAACCGTCTTTCACCAGACAACGAGGGTTGACCACCCCAGGTGAGTGAGGTGGACCATCACTGTGTCCACGCACAAGTGACAGTGACGAGGCAGCTGGTTATTCACCGGAACCGCCGTAACTGGTTATTCACCGGAGTTACTGTAGGTAGGGGGTCGAAGCCCCCCCCTCGAGCAAATGCTACTCTGAGCATGCACTCGGTGACATCATCCCCCCCGCAGTGGGGGGAAGGTAAAGGGCGGCGACGTATTGTCACCATCCCAACAACAGCCCTGGTGGGCGGTGAAGAGAAGGGGAGGTCCCCTTCTTCAAGCTCGGCGTGGTCGTTGGCGGGGGCCATGAGGACGTCGACGCCGTTCCGAGGACAAGGGTTCCTCGGTTGGAGGCTCTGCCGCTGGTGGGGCAGACTGAGCCGCCTGCATCGCCGCATAGGAAGCCTGAAAGGCTGCCGGAGACGTAAGGTCGAGGGGAGCCGATGCCGCGCGAAGCGACTCCATCATGCTCCCTGAGAATCGCCAGGTGGTGGTGAAGAGCTCCCACGCCATCTGACGCCAAGAGTTCCTGTCGTTGAGAGGAACCGCGGACACTCGGACAGTACCTACAAAGGAGGTCATCATGTCCAGTAAATGTAACATGGCATCAGAGGTGGCTTCGATTTCCAGCCTCTGATCCCTAGATAACAGCACTTCGTCCTCCACCAACTCAGGGATGGGGGGCCAAGGCGGTGGTGGGGCAGTGGATGCCTCCGGATAAAGGAGCTCAGCGATGCCGAGCTCCTGTGAATATATATCCTCCTTCGGGAGGCTACGAACCCAGCGCTTGTGTTCGATGTCGACACCAAGTGCCCATCGTACACGATCGATCGTTTTCCTCGAGGAAAGCCTAGGCCCCCCCTCGGCAAAAAGAAGAGCCTCTTGCATGGCAAGAGATTCGTCATCGTCGTCATTGTTAGGGTCGGAGAGGTCTTCCCCGGCCCATAGATCTCTAGCTGCCTTGAAAGCAGCTGCTACCTCCGATTCGTCTTGCACGAACCGGGTGTCGTAGTCTTGGACGTCATCATCAAAGATGTCGCCCGTGATCAAAACGGGGTCGCGTAGACCCCGATGTGGTGGTTGGCCTCTAGTTCGCCGTTTGGGCATTGAGAGTGTGTGTATTAGTGCTAGTAGATGATGGTAGAAGTCAAGATACGTAGCGTGATAATGATAACAGACGGTCCCTTATCTCAATTCCGGGTCCACCCGACACAGCCTCCAGACGCTCCGAGGGGGCAGGCAGGCCGCAAATCCTGCTGCCGATTGGGAGGAACGATTGAACCCGGTTCCAGACACCTCAAGGGTGTGAGTGCCGGAGGTAAAGAGTCGGTGGTGAGTAGCGGCCACCAGAGCATCGACCTAGCCACCAGGGGGCACCATCGCCCGGCCCCTTTTAACGATGGTGTATTCCAATAGGTAGTCAGTGTAGCAGGTCTCTAGATGTAGAAACTCACACAGCATGGAGGTAGGAAGCCTCCCAGACGACCCACAATCCAGTGAATATGTCCCTCCTCCTGAACCAGACCTCCCCCAGCTAAACGAATGCGACGACTTGGGCGAGCATTGAAGTAGGCATCCCACACCCACTCTAAGCCCCCATAGGGGCCCAGACTACTCTTTCATTGCCAGCACTCACCTAACCAGGATCCTCGAAGCCCAGGAGAACAAGACGAATAGCAGACACTGTCAAAAACAGTGACCGGGGCATCCACAGAGATCGGATGGACGGATCTCTTAGCAAATCAGGGCAGGCCTGGAGACGCTGAGAGCGTTCGTGATGGCGAAATCCGATCGAAAATCGGACCAAAATTGAAGTGTCGACGTCGCGTGCAACGTTGAGCAGAGGTGTTTACCACTATTTATGGTGGTTGTAACAAGTCAAGGAGCGATGAATGTTGGTGCCTTGGTCCCGAGATACAAACTCGAGACCACTTACTACGCGTCTGCCACAAGGTGGATCGCAAAGAGACCCGTGCAAGCCCAGACTCTGTCGAAGGCTTCACCGAATTTATGGACAACAACCCAGCACTAGGGTCGTTCAACTCACTTGCGTGGGATCCAGGATAGGTCGTGCGCGCAGGGTGTATGACCCCCGTCTGGTTCTAGCTAGTGTTATCGGTATGTCGGGGTGGCCGTTGGGCACCAGACGAGTCCGTTAACCCTCATAAAGGGGGCCCACCCGTGTTCAGGAGCGACTGTCAGGGAGGGGGGACACGAACCTAGGTACCGGTTCGGGGAGGCGCCTGAGCGCTTTCAGATCCGCTGTCGGTTGTGCGCTACAGCTTTAACGCTGACTGCGCCTTCCTTTCCGAGCTGAGAGGCTCACGTCGGGGCAGCAATATCCCCTAAATCTTGCACTCATACCCGTAGGGATTCGGGGTACACGACATCGTCAAGTCTGGGTTGTCGGTACGCTGCCACTGGCAAGTCCGTTTACTCGATAAAGGGAGCCCCCTTAGTGGCCTTTGCAGCTATCCAGGTGGTTGGTGCGAAGATCAGCAGGAGGAGGACTTGGGCTGGGCGTAGTATACTTCGTTTGTATGTCTCTACCGCGGACTGCGATCGGGCGCCGCGTTATAAACTTTTGACCCAAAAAAAAAAAAAAAAATGAGGTCAAGTGGTTGGAGCATCGGAGACAGGGTTCACCACATAGCAACGAGTTTGAGGACAAGTCAATCAAATGTTGCTGAGGAGGATAATTAAATTCCTGTGTACTGACAGGCATCATGAGCAAAGGAGTCCAGGTAGTGGGAGCAGCTGTGTAGTGTTGTTTGGGATGCATCATTTCCCAGTCACTCCACTGGTTGGTCCATTCATGCTGGACTGGTTCAGGTGGGAGAGTGCTGGGTGCCGTTGGGGCGCTGTGGCCATAACCTGTGTCACATGGAAATGTTGCCTCAAGATAGCTTGCAGGAAAATAGTGTCAGTGGCACAAGTGGCATAAGTGTCTGATGAATGAAGAATATTCTTGTAATGCTCCACCGCCATGTAAGTGCCATTGGGTTCTGGACAGTATTGAAATCCAAGACCTTCAAAATATTGACTAAATAGGGCTTCTTGATACCTCCATCATTGCTCTATTGCTGCCCTCCCAGCTTCTGGAAATGTGGAATAGAACTTCTCATCTTCCTCCAGCATGGTTTGGGCAAACAATGACAGTGGTTGGTACATCTCAGGCTGAGAAACCCAATTGTCAGGTCATGGACCGCTATTAGTGTTCATATTTCACCCACCTGATTCATCCAAAAAGTGTTTTGTTGGGGGACTATGAGGTCCGCCAGATAGGAAAATTGCGATGCCATTGATGGGCAAATGGCAAGTGGACTTGATCATTAATTGTGCCCACGAGTAAGTCGAGAGTGAATAACAAGAGAGATTGAAAAGATGACTCAACTAGTATACTGTGAGTGTCAATAAGTAATACTGTAGGAACCTTTCACATAAGAAGTTGAAGTTTCCTCAAGAAAAGAAGGTTTAGCCTCACCATTGCCACATGCTCATTGGGCCTAGGATCCAAATTATCGTTTCTCCTGATCTAGATTGGACCCCACTTCTTTCCTCTGATTCGGAAAATTTTAAAAGTCAAGGGGAAGGTTCTCCACAGTTGGCAGTGTTTGTATGATATAGTGAGTCCAGATGGCAGGTAACTGTGAGGTTTTTGACATGATGGTCAATCTGGAACATTGATGTGGATAGCTGGCTCTTGTGCTGAGCTGGCAAACTTGGTAAGGCTCACTTTCAGCTCTGCATTAAATAAATCTTGTGTGAGATCTTTTCCAGGTGATTGATTGAGATGCGTCCAGTTCTGGCCTTCATATGTTGTGGCCTGACAGATCATTGTGTTCAGCCGATAATTGCTCTTTTAGGAAGAGATTTCTGCACACAAGGCTAAAGACTCCCCCCTCAAGCTAGTCCAGGGCTCCACACCCCTGAGTTTTTTTTTGCCAAAACAGCAGAAAATAGTTAAAAGGGGATCGACAAATTTTGCATCCGCTATACCTTATTATCAGGAGAGGTTAGTCACCTCTCGATCTTGTTTTGATCTAGGTGCATGGACTTACCTCACAAAAGGAACCTTACCCTCTATTTGTCTAGCTCAGTGCATCCCACGATTACAGATTCAAGTAATAAACCCAACATCGAGAGAACAGAGCCCACGGTACCGTTGCCGACTGGGGCCAGGTCTATTTTGAATTTTGAAATCGTACGAAGCTTTTTTACTTTGATGGGGTCCTACTCCTAGTTATCTTGGGATGTTCTCTTCTTTCATTTGATGGGATCGAACTAGACAGATCGAGTGTAGACTTTACAAATGCCGATCAGTTGCTACCATCCTTTCCTCGTCAACTGTTCATTTAATTTGCATTTAATGTTCATTTAGCAGACAGCATTGCTGTGATCTGCCATTGAGACGGAGGTGATGCCACTTTGTGGCACCTGGTGCATTAACTGGCCTGCCCATCAATCGGTCCTGAACAGATCAGTGTCAGATAAATAATGACCCTCGTGAGTGCCTGCACTGATAAGTTGCAATACAGTGTCAGATGATAAATGATAAATCATTTTGTTTTTTTTTTTGGATCAGAATTTATAACGCGGGGCTCGAACGCAGTCCGCGGAGCAAGGTACAAACTTGGGTACTACTTTATCTACGTGTTCCCCTCGCCCATCTCCCACTCAGGTCCCCATTTTAGCCACCTTTAGGCGGGCAGTTCCACAGACGTTGGCCTCTCAGCCAGGAAAGGCAATAATCTGGAGGGGGCGCCCCCCCTCCCGAAGTTAGCCATTAGATCGCCCCCTGGAGCAAACGGTCCCCCAGCCACATGTCCGACCGAGGCCAGACCAGGCGCAGCAGTGTTAATTCACCGTAAATCCCCCCTTGCGGGAGGAATAACCGTCTGCGTTTTTCCAGCCAACGAGGATTGACCACCCCAGACGAATGAGGTGGACCATCACCGTGTTGTGCACGAGTGACAGTAACAAGGCGGGTGGTTGTTCACCTGGTTATTCACCGTGACTGCCGTAAGTAGGGGGCCGAGGCCCCCCTCGAGCAAATGCACCTATATGCACGCACTCGATGACATCGTCCCCCCCCGCTCCTTGACTTGTTACAACCACCATAAATAGTGGTAAACACCTCTGCTCAACGTTGCACGCGACGTCGACACTTCAATTTATGTCCGATTTTCGATCGGATTTCACCATCACGAACGCTCTCGGCGTCTCCAGGCCTGCCCTGATTTGCTAAGAGATCCGTCCATCCGATCCCCGGGGATGCCCCGGTCATTGTTTTTGACAATGGCTGCTATTCGTCTCGTTCCCCTGTGCTTCGAGGATCCTGGCTAGGTGAGTGGTGTCTATGAAAGAGTAGTCTAGGTCCCTATGGGGGCTTAGAGTGGGTGTGGGATGCCTGCTTCAACGCTCGCCCAAGTCGACGCACTTGTTTAGTTGGGGGAGGTCTGGCTCAGGGGGAGGGACATCGTTACTGGACTGCTGGTCGTCTCTGGGGCTTCCAACCTCCATGCTATGTGAGTCACTACTACTAGGGACAAGCTACACTGACTACCTGTTGGAATACACCGTCGCTAAAAGGGGCCGGGTGACGGTGCCCCCTGATATCTAGGTCGATGCTCTGGTGGCCGCATTTCACCACCAACTCCTCACCTCCGGTGCTCACTCCTCTGGGGTGTTATGACCCGGGTTCAATCTTCTCCCACCAGGCAACAGGATGCGCGGCCTGTTCGCCCCCTCGGAGCGTTTGGAGGCTATATCGGGTGGACCTGGAACTGAGATAAGGGGCCATCTGTTATCGACCTTACGCTACGTACTTTGACTGTTATCGTCATTTACCTGTGCTAACTCACTCTCAATGCCCAAACGGCTGCACAGAGACCAAACCACACACTGGGGCCTTCACGACCCCACCTTGATTATGGGTGACATCGTTGGTGATGATGCCCAAGACTATGACACCCAGTTCTCACAGAACGAACTGGAGGTAGCAGCTGCCCTAGGCAGTTTGAGATCTGTGGGCCGGGGAGGACCTCCCCGACCCTGACGACTACGTGGACTCTCTTGCTAGGCAGGAGGCCCTCGCTTACACTGCACGCTGCGTATTTCGATCACTTGCATCATATACCAGTACTAACTTGCTCCTGATGCCCAAGTGGACAACCAGAGACGATCGTTCCAACGATCCTACGCCTCCGGAAGCTGTTCCAGCTTCCTGTGTGGCGATGCCAACAGCTCTAGCAGAGCTCCAATCTGGGGAACCCTCGTTCCCAGTACAGTGCCGTCATCATCACAGATGGCCGTACTGCTACTTGTGTGGGGCATCCTGCTCCACACCCATCACCGCCAGTCCGCTGGCTGCTGTCGGGTTGGTGACAAATGTCGCTACCCTTTACGTTCTCCCCGCTGCGGGGGGGAAATTGCTATCGAGTGCATGTGCTTGCAGTGCATTTGCTCGAGGGGGGCTTTAGCCCCCTGCTTACGGCGGTTCCGGTGAATAACCAGGTGAACAACCAGCTGCCACATTACTGTTACTCGTGCATGACACGGTGATGGTCCACCTCATTCATCCGGGGTGGTCAATCCTCATTGGCTGGGAGTATGCGGACGGTTATTCCTCCCGCAAGGGGGGATTTACAGTGAATTAACATGGCCGCGCCTGATCTGACTTCGGTTGGATATGTGGCTGGGGGACCGCTTCGCACCAGCTGACGATCTAATGGCTAGCTTCGGGAGGGGGTCTCCCCCTCCAGATTATTGCCTTTCCTGGCTGAGAGGCCAACGTCTGTGGCACTGCCCGCCTAAAGTGGCTAAAACGAGGACCTGGGTAGGATATGGGTGAGGGGAAGCGTAGTTATAGTAGTACCCAAGTTTGTATCCTGCTCCGCGGACTGCGATCGAGCCCCGCATTATAAATTGTTGACCCAAAAAAAAAAAAAAAAAAAAAATGACATCGTCCCCCCCGCAGTGGGGGGAAGGTATAGGGAAGCGACACCATGTCACCATCCCGATAGTGGCCACCAGTTACTTGGTGGCCGTGAACGTAGAGGGGGATAGCCCCCTGTACTAGTTGCGGCGCTGCTGTCCACGAGGACCTCGAGGACAACGGCGCCGTGCTGGGGACGAGGGTTCCCCAGATTGAGGCTCTGATTGAGCGGTGTGCACTGCCGTGTAGGAAGCCCGGAAGGCTGCCAGAGACGTGAGGTCGAGAGGTGTTGGAACGGCTGCTAGTTCCGCCGACATCGTCTCAGACAATCGCCAGGTGGTCGTGAATAACTCCCAGGCCATTTGGCGCCATGCGTTCCTCTCTGCAGGGGGAACGGCGGATGTACGGACGGTACCAACGAACATGGTCATCGCGTCGAGTTGGTGTAGCATGGCATGAGAGGTGGCTTCGATTTCCAGCCTCTCATTCACAGATAACGGCACTTCGTCCTCCACCAGCTCAGGGATGGGGGGCAAAGGCGGTAACAGGGCAGGGGATGCCTCCGGATAGAAGAGCTCAGCAATGCCGAGCTCCTGAGTGTACATGTCCTCGCATTCGAGACTGCGAGTCCATCGTTTATGTGCGACATGGACGTCCTGCGCCCACAGCACACGGTCTATCGTTTGCCTCGAGGCCAGCTTGGGGCTGCTCTCGGCATAATTGAGGGCCTCTTGCATAGCAAGAGAGTCCTCGTCATCCTCAGGGTCGGAGAGGTCTTCTCCAGCCCATAGATCTCTAACTGCCCGTAGGGCAGTAGCTACATCCGGATCGTCATGATCGTACCGGGTGTCGTAGTCTTGGACGCCATCGTCGTAGATGTCGCCCGTGATCAGGGAGGGGTCGTGTAGACCCCAGCGTGGTGTTTGGGCTCTAGTTCGCCGTTTAGGCATTGAGAGGGGAAGTTAGTGCTAGTAGGTGATGGTAGAAACCAAGATACGTAGCGTGCCATCGATAACAGTTGGTCCCTTATCTCTATCAAGGGGAGGGGCCGGTTACAACCACCATAAATAGTGGTAAACACCTCTGCTCAACGTTGCATGCGACGTCGACACTTCAATGTTCGTCCGATTTTCGATCGGATTTTGCCATCACGAACGCTCTCGGCGTCTCCAGGCCTGGCCTGATTTGCTAAGAGATCCGTCCATCCGATCTTGGGGGATGTCTCGGTCATTGTTTTTGACAATGGCTGCTATCTGTCTTGTTCCCCTTGGCTTCGAGGATCCTGACTAGGTGAGTGTCGTTTATGAAAGAGTAGTCTGGGTCCCTATGGGGGCTTAGAGTGGGTGTGGGATGCCTGCTTCAATGCTCGCCTAAGTAGAAGCGCTTGTTTAGCTGGGGGAGGTCTGGCTTAGGGAGAAGGGACGTTATCACTGGATTGCTAGTTGTCTGGGAGGCTTCTAGCCTCCATGCTCTGTGAGTTTCTATTACTAGAGACATGCTACACTGACTACCCGTTGGAATACACCATCGTTAAAAGGGGCCGGGCGATGGTGCCCCCTGGCGGCTAGGTCGACACCGTGGTGGCCGCCACTCTCCACCAACTCTCTACCTCCGGTGCTCACTCTTCTAGGGTGGTATGACCCGGGTTCAATCTTCTCCCACTGGGTTACAGGATGTGTGGCCTGTCCCCCCCTCGGAGCGTTCGGAGGCAGTATCGGGTGGACCCGGAATAGAGATAAGGGACCAACTGTTATCGATGGCACGCTACGTATCTTGATTTCTACTATCACCTACTAGCACTAACTTCCCCTCTCAATGCCTAAACGGCGAACTAGAGCCCAAACACCACGCTGGGGTCTACACGACCCCTCCCTGATCACGGGCGACATCTACGACGATGGCATCCAAGACTACGACACCCGGTACGATCAGGACGATCCGGATGTAGCTACTGCCCTACAGGCAGTTAGAGATCTATGGGCTGGAGAAGACCTCTCCGACCCTGAGGATGACGAGGACTCTCTTGCTATGCAAGAGGCCCTCAATTACGCCGAGAGCAGCCCCAAGCTGGCCTCAAGGCAAACGATCGACCGTGTGCTGTGGGCGCAGGACGTCCATGTCGCACATAAACGATGGACTCGCAGTCTCGAACGCGAGGACATGTACACTCAGGAGCTCGGCATTGCTGAGCTCTTCTATCCGGAGGCATCCCCTGCCCCGTTACCGCCTTTGCCCCCCATCCCTGAGCTGGTGGAGGACGAAGTGCCGTTATCTGTGAATGAGAGGCTGGAAATCGAAGCCACCTCTCATGCCATGCTACACCAACTCGACGCGATGACCATGTTCGTTGGTACCGTCCGTACATCCGCCGTTCCCCCTGCAGAGAGGAACGCATGGCGCCAAATGGCCTGGGAGTTATTCACGACCACCTGGCGACTGTCTGAGATGATGTCGGCGGAACTAGCAGCCGTTCCGACACCTCTCGACCTCACGTCTCCGGCAGCCTTCCGGGCTTCCTACGCGGCGGTGCACACCGCTCAATCAGAGCCTCAATCTGGGGAACCCTCGTCCCCAGCACGGCACCGTCGTCCTCGAGGTCCTCGTGGACAGCAGCGCCGCAACTAGTACAGGGGGCTATCCCCCTCTACGTTCACGGCCACCAAGTAACTGGTGGCCACTATCGGGATGGTGACATGGTGTCGCTTCCCTATACCTTCCTCCCACTGCGGGGGGGACGATGTCATCGAGTGCGTGCACATGGGTGCATTTGCTCGAGGGGGGTCTCGGCCCCCTACTTACGGCGGTCACGGTGAATAACCAGGTGAACAACCACCCGCCTTGTTACTGTCACTCGTGCACAACATGGTGATGGTCCACCTCATTCGTCTGGGGTGGTCAATCCTCGTTGGCTGGAAAAACGCAGACGGTTATTCCTCCCGCAAGGGGGGATTTATGGTGAATTAACACTGCTGCGCCTGGTCTGGCCTCGGTCGGACATGTGGCTGGGGGACCGTTTGCTCCAGGGAGCGATCTAATGGCTAACTTCAGGAGGGGGGGGCGCCCCCTCCAGATTATTGCCTTTCCTGGCTGAGAGGCCAACGTCTGTGGAACTGCCCGCCTAAAGGTGGCTAAAACGGGGACCTGAGTGGGAGATGGGCGAGGGGAACGCGTAGATAAAGTAGTACCCAAGTTTGTACCTTGCTCCGCGGACTGCGTTCGAGCCCCGCGTTATAAATTCTGATCCAAAAAAAAAAAAAAAAAAAAAAAAATGGTGGTTGTAACAAGTCAAGGAGCCACGAAATGATAAATCATAGTGTGTTCCGTCCTCGACCAAGCCGATTCAATGCTCCTTTACAGTTTACTGGTGTGCTCAGCCCACAGTCGCCCCTCAACGTGCATGCGCCTAACCTCTCTTGGATGGACCTCGCAAGCCATGGGACCCCGTGTACTTGGCATGCTGGCAGTTCCTTCCCAGTTTTCGGCATACTTCGCATATCAAAGATCATTGGTGATTACAACCATTATGAAGTCAAGTTACCATTAGATTTCATCCCGTCATTGCACGTCGCTTCTTGTCTTCTTACCATGACGTGCACAGCCACAGAAAACTTCGTCGACACCATTTTCAACTTTTGTAGCTCAATCCGTCATCGATCTCAGCGATCCGGTACAACCAGCGTCTTACCAACGCATGTCAGATTCATTTTCCAGAAGAGGGGGGAGATCGGGCGAGGCGATGGACGAGGGGAGACCTTCTAGATCCGGTATGCCCAGAACTCCGGGCGACGACCCAATTGATTCCCTGCGGCTCTCTTCGAGCCGCAGACCCACACAGAATGCACCCTCAGTGGGCCCTCACAGGACCCAAAGAGGTTCTCCAACCCCCTCCCCCTATGGGGCGGGCATCGTCACTCCGCGAGCACAGCGCTTCAGCGTGCCAGCGCTATCTTCCAGGGATGCGACTGCGTCTCCTGCACCTCCGGCTACCCCTTCTACACCCGCTTTGTGGGCTGATGAAGTGGCCGATAATCTCTCTACCCACGTCATTCAGGACACGGAGATGGCTAGCGACGACTGGAGTGGACGCCAGACCTTCGCCAAAGACCTGGGAGAGTACGCCAAAGGATTCCGTGTTGTCCTTAACAGAACGGGATCTCGACAACCTACTGCTGAAGAACGGCAAATGATAGCAGAACGCCTAGGCTCGGTGCTGGTAGCAGCTGCCGAGGCGGGTATTGATCGCGACTCGGGGAGCGCTGTGCTCAGGAGCGCTATAGATAGAATCGCAGGGAGCAGTAAACGACCTAGGTCAGGCACTGTCACCAACGATCCCAATGCGGATTACCTGGAGGGATGGGATGGGCAACGCCCCCCCCCTCACAAATCTTCGAGGACTTGAGGCCCGAAAGGGGCTCGACCTCTTCCAAAACCCCCAACAGGGGGCGTCTCTACATCATGGGGTCGAGGACCACCTCCCCCCGTGAACTGGTCCACCAGGCCTTTGGGCAGGGGGACCTTTGCTTAGGTTGCTCGCTTCCCAGGGGGGCGCACACCTAACACATCCATGGATGGCCTTGTGCGTTTAGCCAAAGCCTTCCCTGAGCTTCCAACCGACAAGCTGGCCGATATACAGCAGCATGTAGGCCCGTCTAAACCGAAGGCGTCAAAGCCCTCACCTACTGTTCACGGACCGTCGAGACGACAGGTCCTTGTTCACGTTCGTCCCCCCCTCGGGGCGGAGACGAACCCGGCTGACTTCCTGGACCATGTCTGGACCACCCTCGGACTGCACCACTCCAAATTGGTGGCCCAGTCCGTATCAATGCACGCTGGTAATTTATCAGTAGCTACAGACGTCGTGGCCTCTGAGGAGGACCTTCGCTGCTTCAAGGAGGCCGCCCACAAGGCGTTCCCCTTTGCGCTGCAAGTAGACGCAGCGTTACCCACATCCACATCGTACCTCAAGTTGGTCGATGTGCCGTTTATCGCTAATGACAAGGCCTTTTTTTTTTTTTTTTTTTTTTTTTTTTTTTTTTTTTTTTTTTGGTTCAACAATTTATAACGCGGGGCTCGATTGCAGTCCGCGGAGCAGGATACAAACTTGGGTACTACTATAACTACGCTTCCCCTCACCCATATCCTACCCAAGTCCTCGTTTTAGCCACTTTAGGCGGGCAGTGCCACAGACGTTGGCCTCTCAGCCAGGAAAGGCAATAATCTGGAGGGGGAGACCCCCTCCTGAAGCTAGCCATTAGATCGTCAGCTGGTGCGAAGCGGTCCCCCAGCCACATATCCAACCGAAGTCTGATCAGGCGCAGCAGTGTCAATTCACCGTAAATCCCCCCTTGCGGGAGGAATAACCGTCCGCATACTCCCAGCCAACGAGGATTGACCAGCCCGGACGAACGAGGTGGACCATCACCATGTCATGCACGAGTAACAGTAATGTGGCAGCTGGTTGTTCACCTGGTTATTCACCGGAACCGCCGTAAGCAGGGGGCCAAAGCCCCCCTCGAGCAAATGCACTGCCAGCACATGCACTCGATAGCAATTTCCCCCCTGCAGCGGGGAGAACGTAAAGGGTAGCGACATTTGTCACCAACCCGACAGCAGCCAGCGGACTGGCGGTGATGGGTGTGGAGCAAAATGCCCCACACAAGTAGCAGCACGGCCATCTGTGATGATGACGGCACTGTACTGGGAACGAGGGTTCCCCAGATTGGAGCTCTGCTAGAGCTGTTGGCATCGCCACACAGGAAGCTGGAACAGCTGCCGGAGGCGTAGGATCATTGGAACGATCGTCTCTGGTTGTCCGCTTGGGCATCAGGAGCAAGTTAGTACTGGTATATGATGCTAGTGATCGAAATACGCAGCGTGCAGTGTAAGCGAGGGCCTCCTGCCTAGCAAGAGAGTCCACATAGTTGTCAGGGTCGGGGAGGTCCTCCCCAGCCCACAGATCTCAAACTGCCTAGGGCAGCTGCTACCTCCAGTTCATTCTGTGAGAACTGGGTGTCGTAGTCTTGGGCATCATCACCAACGATGTCACCCGTAATCAAGGTGGGGTCGTGAAGGCCCCAGCATGTGGTTTGGTCTCTGTTCAGCCATTTGGGCATTGAGAGTGAGTTAGCACAGGTAAATGACGATAACAGTCAAAGTACGTAGCGTAAGGTTGATAACAGATGGCCCCTTATCTCAGTTCCAGGTCCACCCGATACAGCCTCCAAACGCTCCGAGGGGGCGAACAGGCCGCGCATCCTGTTGCCTGGTGGGAGAAGATTGAACCCGGGTCATAACACCCTAGAAGAGTGAGCACCGGAGGTAGAGAGTTGGTGGTGAGTAGCGGCCACCAGAGCGTCGACCTAGCTGTCAGGGGGCACCATCGCCCGGCCCCTTTTAACGATGGTGTATTCCAACGGGTAGTCAGTGTAGCATGTCTCTAGTAATAGAAACTCACAGAGCATGGAGGCTGGGAGCCTCCCAGACGGCCAGCAGTCCAGTAAGAACGTCCTTAGACCTCCCCCAGCTAAACAAGCGCTTCTACTTGGGCGAGCATTGAAGCAGGCATCCCACACCCACTCTAAGCCCCCATAGGGACCCAGACTACTCTTTCATAGACATCACTCACCTAGCCAGGATCCTCGAAGCCAAGGGGAACAAGACAGATAGCAGTCACTGTTGGAAACAATGACCGAGACATCCCCGGAGATCGGATGGACGGATCTCTTAGCAAATCAGGGCAAGCCTGGAGACGCCGAGAGCGTTCGTGATGGTGAAATCCGATCGAAAATCAGACAAAAATTGAGGTGTCGACGTCGCGTGCAACGTTGAGCAGAGGTGTTTACCACTATTTATGGTGGTTGTAACAAGTCAAGGAGCTAACGACAAGGCCTTAACGCCTGATGTCGTCATCACACACTTGGGAAAGTCCGGAATATCGGACCTCACAGTGCTTCAAGTCCCCCCTCGGGTTGTACGCGATTCGAAAATGTCGGATACGTGCACCGTTTATCTCAACATCGCTGATTCAGTCAGCGGTGCACGAGCCAAGGCTCTTATCGGTCGGGGCGTCCAATTTGGACACTACGTTGCCTATGTTAGGGCTGCCAGGGCGAACCCTGGTCTGCCTCTTTGCCAACGATGCTGGAAGTGGGGCCACCCCACCCCGGCATGCAGAGCTCCACAGACCAAATGCCCGATCTGTGCAGGCCCACACCGCAAGGAGCACCATCGTGCCCTTGCAGGGTGTTGTAAGGGAAACGCTAAGGTGAACCCCCCCGTCCCAGCTACCCCAGAGGGGGCAGCCTGTCCTCACCCGGCAAGGTGTATAAACTGCCGGAAAAATCACGCATCTGACGATCGTCGGTGCAATTTCTGGCGACATCGCTTTGACCGTGACTGGATCAAAGCTCACTATGACGAGGTGACATCGCTCCTTGACTTGCTACAACCACCATAAATAGTGGTAAACACCTCTGCTCAACGTTGCACGCGACGTCGACACCTCAAATTTTATCCGATTTTCGATCGGATTTCGCCATTACGAACGCTCTCGGCGTCTCCAGGCCTGCCCTGATTTGCTAAGAGATCCGTCCATCCGATCTCTGTGGATGCCCCGGTCACTGTTTTTGACAGTGTCTGCTATCCGTCTCGTTCTCCTGGGCTTCGAGGATCCTGGTTAGGTGAGTGTTGGCAATGAAAGAGTAGTCTGGGCCCCTATGGGGGCTTAGAGTGGGTGTGGGATGCCTACTTCAATGCTCGCCCAAGTCGTCGCATTCGTTTAGCTGGGGGAGGTCTGGTTCAGGAGGAGGGACATATTCACTGGATTGTGGGTCGTCTGGGAGGCTTCCTACCTCCATGCTGTGTGAGTTTCTACATCTAGAGACCTGCTACACTGACTACCTATTGGAATACACCATCGTTAAAAGGGGCCGGGCGATGGTGCCCCCTGGTGGCTAGGTCGACGCTCTGGTGGCCGCTACTCACCACCGACTCTTTACCTCCGGCACTCACACCCTTGAGGTGTCTGGAACCGGGTTCAATCGTTCCTCCCAATCGGCAGCAGGATTTGCGGCCTGCCTGCCCCCTCGGAGCGTCTGGAGGCTGTGTCGGGTGGACCCGGAATTGAGATAAGGGACCGTCTGTTATCGTTATCACGCTACGCTACGTATCTTGACTTCTACCATCATCTACTAGCACTAATACACACACTCTCAATGCCCAAACGGCGAACTAGAGGCCAACCACCACATCGGGGTCTACGCGACCCCGTTTTGATCACGGGCGACATCTTTGATGATGACGTCCAAGACTACGACACCCGGTTCGTGCAAGACGAATCGGAGGTAGCAGCTGCTTTCAGGGCAGCTAGAGATCTATGGGCCGGGGAAGACCTCTCCGACCCTAACGATGATGACGACGACGACTCTCTTGCTATGCAAGAGGCTCTTCTTTTCGCCGAGGGGGGGCCTAGGCTTTCCTCGAGGAAAACGATCGATCGTGTACGATGGGCACTTGGTGTCGACGTCGAACACAAGCGCTGGGTTCGTAGCCTCCCGAAGGAGGATATATATTCACAGGAGCTCGGCATCGCTGAGCTCCTTTATCCGGAGGCATCCACTGCCCCACCACCGCCTTGGCCCCCCATCCCTGAGTTGGTGGAGGACGAAGTGCCGCTATCTAGGGATCAGAGGCTGGAAATCGAAGCCACCTCTGATGCCATGTTGCATTTACTGGACATGATGACCTCCTTTGTAGGTACTGTCCGAGTGTCCGCGGTTCCTCTCAACGACAGGAACTCTTGGCGTCAGATGGCGTGGGAGCTCTTCACCACCACCTGGCGATTCTCAGGGAGCATGATGGAGTCGCTTCGCGCGGCATCGGCTCCCCTCGACCTTACGTCTCCGGCAGCCTTTCAGGCTTCCTATGCGGCGATGCAGGCGGCTCAGTCTGCCCCACCAGCGGCAGAGCCTCCAACCGAGGAACCCTTGTCCTCGGAACGGCGTCGACGTCCTCGTGGCCCCCGCCAACGACCACGCCGAGCTTGAAGAAGGGGACCTCCCCTTCTCTTCACCGCCCACCAGGGCTGCTGTCGGGATGGTGACAATATGTCGCCGCCCTTTACCTTCCCCCCACTGCGGGGGGGATGATGTCACCGAGTGCATGCTCAGAGTAGCATTTGCTCGAGGGGGGGGCTTCGACCCCCTACCTACAGTAACTCCGGTGAATAACCAGTTACGGCAGTTCCGGTGAATAACCAGCTGCCTCGTCACTGTCACTTGTGCGTCGACACAGTGATGGTCCACCTCACTCACCTGGGGTGGTCAATCCTCGTTGTCTGGTGAAAGACGGTTACTCTTCCCGCAAGGGAGGATTTACGGTGAATTGACACTGCTTGCGCCTGATCTGACTTCGGTCGGATATGTGGCCGGGGGGACCGAGATAGCACCAGACGGCGAACTAACGGCTAGCCTTTGTGGGGGGGGCCCCTCCCCTACAGATTATTGCCTTTCCTGTCTGAGAGGACAACGCTGGTATGCCCGCCATAACGTGGCTTCTGCAAGGGACCTGGTGTGGGATGCGGACATAGGGAATGCGTAGTCTTAGTAGTACCTTGTTTGTATCTTGACCCGCGGACTGCGATCGAGCCCCGCGTTATAAATTGTTGACCCAAAAAAAAAAAAAAAAAACTATGACGAGGTGAGTGCGAAACACAATTCGCGATCCCCTCCTGCTTACCATCCCGCAGGACACGGTGGCCGAACGTAAATGAGGGACAGACTTAGATCTACCCCCCAGCTACGCGTATTTAGTCAAAATGTAAATCGAAATTGGGGATACATGGACTCATTACTGGCAGACTTCGTAGATGATTACGACTTGCTATTCATTCAAGAGCCTCCTTGGTGATTAATAAGACATGCCCCTTCTGCCCACAACAGGGAAGGGGAAGAAGTTATAGGTGCACCAATGAGCCCAAATTGGGGAACGTTAGTGCGCCCATCGGGAATCGACTCCCCTCCACGCGTTGCTGTCTACTTTGCGAACAGCATCGCTAGTCTAAGACCGGGTCTCAGATGAGATCTGATCGACGATCGTGACATCCTTCTGTTCTCACTGGGAATAGGGGAGGACGTCATGATACTCACTAACGTCTATTCGGATAGCCAACATTCAGCCATCACGCTCCTATTTGAGAACGTCATGACGATCCCACGGTTACACTTCATGTGTGGCGATTTTAACGTGAGGCATGCCTCCTGGGATCCCCAGGGGCCTGTACACTCCATCCATGCTGACCACTTAGTGGAAATGGCTACGGCATTAGGCCTGACTAGGGCCCTACCCATTTCCCCCCACAACAGGGCCTTCACCCCACGGTGATCGACCTGATGTTTGTACCTACAGATCTGAGATTTGTACTGTATTGCGAGATCGTACCTGAAGCCAGGGGAACGTCTGACCACGCCCCTCTGACGTTAGTACTACCTGGCCCGGGATCTTTGGTTCCGGTTACTAAGTGGTCCATCAAAAAAGGATCCGAGGAAGAAGCATCATATCGCGATGCCGTTTCCTCCGCTTTAACTCCGTGGCTAGATTGGCATGGAAAAACGTCAGCAGAAATCGATGATGTCGTCTCGGCGATATCAACGATTTTAAACAAGGCATGGGAAAACCATGCCAAGGAATCTCGCCTCGGCAAGTCGTCCAAAGGTTGGTGGACAGACGAATGCAGTGGCGCCCTAGACACGTACAGAGCTTCCCATGATGAGGAGGACTGGAAGCACTACAGGAAAGTCATGCGACATGCAAAGCGTGACTTCTTCGACGACCGTATCCAAGAAGTGGCTACGATGAACAGACGACCCTGGGATCTAATGTCCTGGACTCGGCAACGAAACCTCCCATCGTACGAGGCGATCTCCTATCGGGGAGAGCCTTGCAACGACTTGGACTCTCTCTGGGCTGCCCTTGATGGGTCCTATAACGCCGCCTCAGATTGTGTTGTCGATCTGAGTATCCTTGATGGACTTGATCCGGTGCCTGAAAGGGCCTGGATCTCGTTCTCCGTTACGGAAATGAAAGAAGCGTTAAATGCATGTTCTTCCCATTCTGCTCCAGGTCCCGATCATGTTACATGGTCGCACCTTAAGCACTGGTGTAGCAACCCAGAGGTGGCAGGGCTCATCACCCGCATTGCTGAGGCGTGCATCACCGCTGGCCACTGGCCAGCTCACTTCAAGGAATCCCTGTCGGTTATTATCCCGAAACCAGGGAAACCTAATTACTCTACCCCTAAGTCGTTCAGGCCCATTGTGCTCCTGAACACTCTGGGCAAATTAGTCGAGAAGATGTTGTCCAGGCGACTTCAGTTCGATGGTGTCGCACACGAGGCCTTCGAACAAAATCAGTTCGGAGGCGTCGCCCAGCGTTCCACTGAGGATGCAGGAATCTACCTCACCCATCTTGTTAGGGCAGGGTGGGCCAAAGGGCTCAAAACGAGCGTTGTCGCCTTCGACATTTTTTTTTTTTTTTTTGGGTCAAAAATTTATAACGCGGGGCTCGATCGCAGTCCACGGAGCGGGGTACAAACTTGGGTACTACTCTATCTACGCGTTCCCCTCGCCCATCTCCCACCCAGGTCCCCGTTTTAGCCACTTTAGGCGGGCAGTGCCACAGACGTTGGCCTCTCAGCCAGGAAAGGCAATAATCTGGAGGGGGAGCCCCCCCTCCCAAAGCTAGCCATTAGGTCATCAGCTAGTGCGGAACGGTCCCCCAGCCACATATCCAACCGAAGTCAGATCAGGCGCGGCCGTGTTAATTCACTGTAAATCCCCCCTTGCGGGAGGAATAACCGTCCGCATGTTCCCAGCCAACGAGGGTTGACCACCCCAGGCGAATGAGGTGGACCATCACTGTGCCTGCGCACGAGTGACGAAAATGAGGTAGCTGGTTATTCACCTGGTTACTCACCGGAACTACCGTAGGCAGGGGGCCGAGGCCCCCCTCGAGCAAGTGCCAACACAAGCACGCACTCGATGACAACATCCCCCCCGCAGCGGGGAGAAGGTGTAGGGTAACGGCTAAGTGTCATTGTCCCGATAATGGCCACCACTCCTGTGATGGGCGTATATGTGGAGGGGTGGTACCTCTTTTTAGTAGCGACGCTGCTGTGCTCGAGGACCTCGAGGACGACGGCGACGTGCTGGGGACGAGGGTTCCCCAGATTGAGGCTCTGATTGAGCTGCTAGCATCGCCGCATAGGAAGCTCGAAAGGCTGCCGGAGACGTGAGATCAAGAGGTGACGCGGCAGCTGCTAGTTCTGCCGACATCGTCTCAGACAATCGCCATGTGGCTGTGAATAATTCCCAAGCCATCTGACGCCATACGTTCCTCTCCGTAAGAGGGACGGCAGACACTTGGACGGTACCGACGAAAATCGTCATTGCCTCCAGTAGATGTAGAAAGCCATGAGAGGTGGCTGTTAATTCCGCCCTCTCATCTCTCGACAATGGAGGCTCATCCTCCACCAACTCTGGGATGGCGGATGAACCCAGTGAAGTGGGGAGGGGCGGCACAGATTGCTCCTGCTGCCCCTCTGGATAAAGGAGCTCGGCAATGCCGAGCTCCCGATTGTTGTTGGCCTCGAGCCCAAGCTCGAGAGCCAGATTACTCGTATCGTTGACCACCTGCTGTGACCACAAGACGCGGTTTATAGTCTCCTGCAAGGCTAGCTCGGTGAGACCTGGGATGAATTCGACGTCTCCGCCGATGGCAGAGTCGTCAACTTCTGATAGGTCAGAGGAGTCATCCTCCGACCATAGATTGTGGAGCTGGTTGTCCACATCAGAGTCCCATCCACCCAAAGAGATGTGACCAAACTCTGGGAGATAGTCGTCGTCGAAGTCTGCGACGTCGAAATTGGAGTGTAAGAGGGGGTCGCTGTGCGCCACCCGGTGTCGAATTCGCGCTCTACGGTTCGCAGAGGGCATTGAGGATGATTTAGCAAAGTAGATGACGGTAAAGGTCAAGATACGTAGCGTGATAACGATAACAGACGGTCCCTTATCTCAATTCCGGATCCACCCGATATAGCCTCCAATCGCTCCGAGGGGACAGACAGGCCGCACATCCTGCTGTCGAGTGGGAGAAGATTGAACCCGGGTCATACCACCCCAAAGGAGTGAGCACCGGAGGTGAGAAGTTGGTGGTGAGTAGCGGCCACCAGAGCGTCGACCTAGCCGTCAGGGGGCACCATCACCCGGCCCCTTTTAACGATGGTGTATTCCAACGGGTAGTCAGTGTAGCATGTCTCTAGTAGTAGAAACTCACAAAGCATGGAGGCTGGAAGCCCCCCAGGCGACCAGCAATCCAGTGAGAGTGTCCCTCCTCCTAAGCCAGACCTCCCCCAACTAAGCAAATGCGACGACATGGGCGAGCGTTGAAGTAGGCATCCCACACCCACTCTGAGACCCCAGAGGGACCCAGACTACTCTTTCATTGACAACACTCACCTAGCCAGGATCCTCGAAGCCCAGGAGAACGAGACAAATAGCAGACACTGTCAGAAACAGTGCCCGAGGCATCCACAGAGATCGGATGGACGGATCCCTTAGCAAATCAGGCTACGCCTGGAGACGCCGAGAGCGTTCGTGATGGCGAAATCCGATCGAAAATCGGACAAAAATTGAAGTGTCGACGTCGCGTGCAACGTTGAGCAGAGGTGTTTACCACTATTTATGGTGGTTGTAACAAGTCGGTCGCCTTCGACATCGCTCAGTTCTTCCCCTCCTTTGTTTTTTTTTTTTGGGTCAACAATTTATAATGCGGGGCTCGATCGCAGTCCGCGGAGCAGGATACAAACTTGGGTACTACTATAACTACGCTTCCCCTCACCCATATCCTACCCAGGTCCTCGTTTTAGCCACTTTAGGCGGGCAGTGCCACAGACGTTGGCCTCTCAGCCAGGAAAGGCAATAATCTGGAGGGGGAGACCCCCTCCCGAAGCTAGCCATTAGATCGTCAGCTGGTGCGAAGCGGTCCCCCAGCCACATATCCAACCGAAGTCAGATCAGGCGCGGCCATGTTAATTCACTGTAAATCCCCCCTTGCGGGAGGAATAACCGTCCGCATACTCCCAGCCAATGAGGATTGACCACCCCGGATGAATGAGGTGGACCATCACCGTGTCATGCACGAGTAACAGTAATGTGGCAGCTGGTTGTTCACCTGGTTATTCACCGGAACCGCCGTAAGCAGGGGGCTAAAGCCCCCCTCGAGCAAATGCACTGCAAGCACATGCACTCGATAGCAATTTCCCCCCCGCAGCGGGGAGAACGTAAAGGGTAGCGACATTTGTCACCAACCCGACAGCAGCCAGCGGACTGGCGGTGATGGGTGTGGAGCAGGATGCCCCACACAAGTAGCAGCACGGCCATCTGTGATGATGACGGCACTGTACTGGGAACGAGGGTTCCCCAGATTGGAGCTCTGCTAGAGCTGTTGGCATCGCCACACAGGAAGCTGGAACAGCTTCCGGAGGCGTAGGATCGTTGGAACGATCGTCTCTGGTTGTCCACTTGGGCATCAGGAGCAAGTTAGTACTGGTATATGATGCAAGTGATCGAAATACGCAGCGTGCAGTGTAAGCGAGGGCCTCCTGCCTAGCAAGAGAGTCCACGTAGTCGTCAGGGTCGGGGAGGTCCTCCCCGGCCCACAGATCTCAAACTGCCTAGGGCAGCTGCTACCTCCAGTTCGTTCTGTGAGAACTGGGTGTCATAGTCTTGGGCATCATCACCAACGATGTCACCCATAATCAAGGTGGGGTCGTGAAGGCCCCAGTGTGTGGTTTGGTCTCTGTGCAGCCGTTTGGGCATTGAGAGTGAGTTAGCACAGGTAAATGACGATAACAGTCAAAGTACGTAGCGTAAGGTCGATAACAGATGGCCCCTTATCTCAGTTCCAGGTCCACCCGATATAGCCTCCAAACGCTCCGAGGGGGCGAACAGGCCGCGCATCCTGTTGCCTGGTGGGAGAAGATTGAACCCGGGTCATAACACCCCAGAGGAGTGAGCACCGGAGGTGAGGAGTTGGTGGTGAAATGCGGCCACCAGAGCATCGACCTAGATATCAGGGGGCACCGTCACCCGGCCCCTTTTAGCGACGGTGTATTCCAACAGGTAGTCAGTGTAGCTTGTCCCTAGTAGTAGTGACTCACATAGCATGGAGGTTGGAAGCCCCAGAGACGACCAGCAGTCCAGTAACGATGTCCCTCCCCCTGAGCCAGACCTCCCCCAACTAAACAAGTGCGTCGACTTGGGCGAGCGTTGAAGCAGGCATCCCACACCCACTCTAAGCCCCCATAGGGACCTAGACTACTCTTTCATAGACACCACTCACCTAGCCAGGATCCTCGAAGCACAGGGGAACGAGACGAATAGCAGCCATTGTCAAAAACAATGACCGGGGCATCCCCGGGGATCGGATGGACGGATCTCTTAGCAAATCAGGGCAGGCCTGGAGACGCCGAGAGCGTTCGTGATGGTGAAATCCGATCGAAAATCGGACATAAATTGAAGTGTCGACGTCGCGTGCAACGTTGAGCAGAGGTGTTTACCACTATTTATGGTGGTTGTAACAAGTCAAGGAGCGCTGTTCTCGCTCGCTTCCCTGGGGGGCGAGCACCTAACACTTCCCTGAACTTCCGACCGATAAGCTGGCTGACATACAGCAGCATGTCGGTCCTTCCAAACCGAAGGCTGCAAAGCCATCGCCTACTGTCCATGGACCGTCGAGACGACAGGTCTTGGTACACGTTCGTCCCCCCCTCGGGGCGGAAACGAACCCTGCAGACTTCTTGGACCATGTCCGAGTCACCCTCGGATTGCACCACTCTAAACTAGTGGCCCAATCCGCATCAATGCATGCTGGTAACCTATCAGTAGCTACTGACGTCGTGGCCTCCGAGGAGGACCTTCGTTGCTTCAAGGAGGCGGCCCACAAGGCGTTTCCTTTCGCACTGCAAGTAGATGCAGCGCTACCCACGTCCACGTCGTACCTTAAGCTGGTCGATGTGCCATTCGTCGCTAATGACAAGGCTCTTACGCCTGATGTCGTCGTTGCACACCTGGGGAAGTCCGGAATATCGGACCTCGCAGTGTTACAAGTCCCCCCCCGGGTCGTACGTGATTCGAAAATGTCGGATACGTGCACCGTCTATCTCAACATCGCTGACTCTGTTAGCGGTGCACGAGCCAAGGCTCTTATCGGTCGGGGCATCCAGTTTGGACGCTACGTCGCTCACATTAGGGCTGCCAGGGCGAACCCTGGATTGCCCATCTGCCAACGGTGCTGGAAGTGGGGTCACCCCACCCAAGCATGTAGAGCTCCACAGACCAAATGCCCGGTCTGCGCAGGCCCACACCGCAAGGAGCACCATCGTGCCCTCGCAGGGTGTTGTAAGGGAAACGCCAAGGCGAACCCTCCCATCCCAGCTACCCCAGAGGGGGCAGCCTGTCCTCACCCAGCTAGGTGCATAAACTGCCGGAAAAACCACGCATCGGATGATCGTCGATGCAACTTCTGGCGACATCGCTTTGACCGTGATTGGATCAAAGCTCGCTATGACGAGGTGAGTGTGAGACGCAACTCTCGATCCCCTCCTTCTTACCATCCCGCAGGACGCGGTGGCCGAGCGTAAATGAGGGATAGACTTAGATCTACACCGCAGTTGCGCATATTTAGTCAAAATGTTAACCGTAATTGGGGGTACATGGACTCTTTACTGGCTGATTTCGTAGATGATTACGATTTGCTTTTCATCCAAGAACCGCCCTGGCGATTGATAAGACATGCCCCTTCTGCCCACAACAGGGAAGGGGAAGAAGTCATAGGCGCACCGATGAGCCCAAATTGGGGAACGTTAGTGCGCCCCTCGGGTATTGAGTCCCCTCCACGCGTTGCTGTCTACTTCGCGAACAGCATCGCTAATTTAAGACCAGGTCTCACATCGCTCCTTGACTTGTTACAACCACCATAAATAGTGGTAAACACCTCTGCTCAACGTTGCACGCGACGTCGACACTGCAATTCTCGTCCGATTTTCGATCGGATTTCACCATCACGAACGCTCTCGGCGTCTCCAGGCGTAGCCTGATTTGCTAAGGGATCCGTCCATCCGATCTCTGTGGATGCCTCGGGCACTGTTTCTGACAGTGTCTGCTATCTGTCTCGGTCTCCTGGGCTTCGAGGATCCTGGCTAGGTGAGTGCTGTCAATGAAAGAGTAGTCTGGGTCCCTTTGGGGTCTTAGAGTGGGTGTGGGATGCCTACTTCAACGCTCGCCCATGTCGTCGCATTCGCTTAGTTGGGGGAGGTCTGGCTTAGGAGGAGGGACACTCTCACTGGACTGCTGGTCGCCTGGTGGGCTTCCAGCCTCCATGCTTTGTGAGTTTCTACTACTAGAGACATGCTACACTGACTACCCATTGGAATACACCATCGTTAAAAGGGGCCGGGTGATGGTGCCCCCTGATGGCTAGGTCGACGCTCTGGTGGCCGCTACTCACCACCAACTTCTCACCTCCGGTGCTCACTCCTTTGGGGTGGTATGACCCGGGTTCGATCTTCTCCCACTCGACAGCAGGATGTGCGGCTTGTCTGTCCCCTCGGAGCGATTGGAGGCTATATCGGGTGGATCCGGAATCGAGATAAGGGACCGTCTGTTATCGTTATCACGCTACGTATCTTGACTTCTACCGTCATCTACTTTGCTAAATCATCCTCAATGCCCTCTGCAAACCGTAGAGCGCGAATTCGACACCGGGTGGCGCACAGCGACCCCCTCTTACACTCCAATTTCGACGTCGCAGACTTCGACGACGACTATCTCCCGGAGTTCGGTCACATCTCTTTGGGTGGATGGGACTCCGATGTGGACAACCAGCTCCACAATCTATGGTCGGAGGACGACTCCTCCGACCTATCAGAAGTTGATGCCTCTGCCATCGGCGGAGACGTCGAATTCATCCCAGGTCTCACCGAGCTAGCCTCGCAGGAGACTATAAACCGCGTCTTGTGGTCACAGCAGGTGGCCAACGATACGAGTAATCTGGCTCTCGAGCTTGGGCTCGAGGCCAACAACAATCAGGAGCTCGGCATCGCCGAGCTCCTTTATCCAGAGGGGCAGCAGGAGCAATCTGTGCCGCCCCTCCCCACTTCACCGGGTTCATCCGCCATCCCAGAGTTGGTGGAGGATGAGCCTCCGTTGTCGAGAGATGAGAGGGCGGAATTAACAGCCACCTCTCATGGCTTTCTACATCTACTGGAGGCAATGACGATTTTCGTCGGTACCGTCCGAGTGTCCGCCGTCCCTCTTACGGAGAGGAACGTATGGCGTCAGATGGCTTGGGAATTATTCACAGCCACATGGCGATTGTCTGAGACGATGTCGGCAGAACTAGCAGCTGCCGCGTCACCTCTTGATCTCACGTCACCGGCAGCCTTTCGAGCTTCCTATGCGGCGATGCTAGCAGCTCAATCAGAGCCTCAATCTGGGGAACCCTCGTCCCCAGCACGTCGCCGTCGTCCTCGAGGTCCTCGAGCACAGCAGCGTCGCTATTAAAAAAGGGGAACCACCCCTCCACATATACGCCCACCACAGGAGTGGGGGCCGTTATCGGGACAAGGACGCTTAGCCGTTACCCTACACCTTCTCCCCGCTGCGGGGGGGACGTTGTCATCAAGCGCGTGCGTGTGTTGGCACTTGCTCGAGGGGGGCCTTGGCCCCCTGCCTACGGTAGTTCCGGTGAGTAACCAGGTGAATAACCAGCTACCTCATTTTCGTCACTCGTGCGCAGGCACAGTGATGGTCCACCTCATTCGCCTGGGGTGGTCAACCCTCGTTGGCTGGGAACATGCGGACGGTTATTCCTCCCGCAAGGGGGGATTTACAGTGAATTAACACGGCCGCGCCTGATCTGACCTTGGTTGGATATGTGGCTGGGGGACCGTTCCGCACTAGCTGACGACCTAATGGCTAGCTTCGGGAGGGGGGGCTCCCCCTCCGGATTATTGCCTTTCCTGGCTGAGAGGCCAACGTCTGTGGCACTGCCCGCCTAAAGTGGCTAAAACGGGGACCTGGGTGGGAGATGGGCGAGGGGAACGCGTAGATAGAGTAGTACCCAAGTTTGTACCCCGCTCCGCGGACTGCGTTCGAGCCCCGCGTTATAAATTTTTGACCCAAAAAAAAAAAAAAAAAAAAAGACCAGGTCTCAGACGAGATCTGATCGATAATCGTGATATCCTCCTTTTCTCTCTGGGAATAGGAGAGGACGTCATATTACTCGCTAACGTCTACTCAGACAGCCAACACTCCGCCATTACGCTCCTTTTTGAGAATGTCATGACGATCCCTCGCCTACACTTCATGTGTGGCGACTTTAACGTGAGGCACGCATCCTGGGATCCCCAGGGGCCTGAGCACTCGATTCACGCTGACCACTTAGTGGAAACAGCCACGGCATTAGGCCTGACTAGAGCCCTACCAGTAGTGGAGGGCCCTACCCACTTCCCCCCTCAACAGGGCCTTCACCCCACGGTGATCGACCTGATGTTCGTACCTACAGATCTTAGATTTGTATTGTACTGCGAGATCGTACCTGAAGCCAGGGGAACGTCTGACCACGCTCCCCTGACATTAGTGCTGCCTGGCCCGGGATCTTTGGTTCCGGTCACCAAGTGGTCCATCAAAAAAGGATCCGAGGAGGAAGCGTCGTATCGTGATGCTGTCTCCTCCGCTCTAGATCCGTGGCTAAACTGGCATGGAGAAACGTCGGCAGAAATCGATGACGTCGTCTCGGCGATATCAACGATTTTAAACAAGGCATGGGAAAACCATGCCAAGGAATCTCGCCTCGGCAAGTCGTCCAAAGGTTGGTGGACAGACGAATGCAGCGGCGCCCTAGACGCGTACAGGGCTTCTCGTGATGGAGAAGACTGGAAGCTTTACAGGAAAGTCATGCGACAAGCAAAACGTGCCTTTTTTGATGACCGTATCCAAGAAGTGGCTACGATGAATAGGCGACCCTGGGACTTAATGTCTTGGACTCGTCAACGCAACCTTCCATTGTATGAGGCTATCTCCTATCGGGGAGAACCCTGCAACGATCTGGACTCCCTTTGGGCTGCCCTTGATGGGTCTTACAATGCTGCCTCAGATCGAGTAGTCGATCTGAGCATTCTTGATCAACTCGACCCTGTGCCTGAAAGGGCCTGGATCCCGTTCTCTGTCACGGAAATGAAAGAAGCGCTAAACGCGTGTTCTTCCCGTTCCACTCCAGGTCCCGATCATGTTACATGGTCGCACCTTAAACACTGGTGTAGCAACCCAGAGGTGGCAGGGCTTATCACCCGCATCGCTGAGGCATGCATCACTGCAGGCCACTGGCCAGCTCATTTTAAGGAATCCCTGTCGGTTATTATCCCGAAGCCAGGGAAACCTAACTACTCTACCCCTAAGTCGTTCAGACCCATCGTGCTTCTGAACACTCTGGGTAAATTAGTCGAAAAAATGTTGTCCAGACGACTTCAATTTGACGGCGTAGCACACGAGGCCTTCGAGCAGAATCAGTTCGGAGGTGTCGCCCAGCGTTCCACTGAGGATGCAGGAATCTACCTCACTCATCTTGTCAGGGCAGGATGGGCCAAAGGACTTAAGACAAGCGTTGTCGCTTTCGACATCGCTCAATTCTTCCCCTCCTTGAACCACCAGGTTCTGTTGGAGATCATCTCTCGGTCGGGGTTCCCTGCGCAAGTTGTGAACTTCTTCCGGTCTTACCTAGTTGGTCGCAAGACGACCTACAAATGGAACACTTTCTCATCAGGCTCCTTTGCAGCAGATGTGGGAGTGGGACAGGGTTCTGCCCTGTCCCCTGTCTTATCGGCGTTATATTTGACGCCCATCATGAAGCTCTTCAGAAGAAGCGAAATCGGCAGAGATGTCGATCTCATGTCGTATGTGGACGATGGTACCCTCATCGCCCGCTCCCCACAGTTGGAGGACAACCTCCCCCTTCTAAAGAAAGCATATGGCTGGATCTTCCAGGCATTCACCTCCCTCGGACTTTTTTTTTTTTTTTTTTTGGGTCAAAAATTTATAACGCGGCGCCCGATCGCAGTCCGCAGTAGAGACATACAAACGAAGTACACTACGCCCAGCCCAAGTCCTCCTCCTGCTGATCTTCGCACCAACCACCTGGATAGCTGCAATGACCACTAAGGGGGCCCCCTTTATCGAGTAAACGGACTCGCCAGTGGTGGCGTACCGACAACCCGGACTTGACGATGTCGTGTTCCCCGAATCCCTACGGGTATGAGTGAAAGATTTAGGGGAAACTGCCGCCCCGACGCGAGCCTCTCAGCTCGGAAAGGAAAGCGTAGCCGACTGGAGTCGTCGTAACGCATAACCGATAAAGGATCTGGAAGTGCTCAGGCGCCTCCCCGAACCAGTACCCAGTTTCGTGTCCCCCCTCCCTGACAGTCGCTCCTGAACACGGGTGGGCCCCCTTTATGAGGGTTAACGGACTCGTCTGGTGCCCAACGGCCACCCCGACATACCGATAACACTAGCTAGAACCAGGCGGGGGTCATACGCCCTGCGCGCACAGCCTATCCTGGATCCCACGCAAGTGAGTTGAACGATCCTAATGCAGGATTGTTGTCCATGAATTCGTGGAAGCCTTCGACAGAGTCTGGGCTTGCACGAGTTTCTTTGCGATCCACCTTGGGGCAGACGCGTAGTAGATGGTCTCGAGTTTGAATGTCGGGACCAAGGCACCAGCATTGGTATTCCCCGTCGAGGGATAAGCGTTGACGATACTCCCCTATAGGAGCATGGCCAGTGATCATACGAGTTGAACGAGAAGTCAGCGTAGTGCTGCTCCCCATAACTTTCAGCCAAGGCCCACCTTTGTGAGTCGAGGGTAATACCGGTTTTCCACCTACTCCTTTGAGTTGGTAGAAGTGTCGTCCACGGTACGCAGGATCTGCGAACCGAGTGTGCCAATCCTTACAAACGGCCTTTTCGACCTGGTTTTTAAGGTAGTCTGAAGATGTCCGCGGGTGTCTGCCCACGGAGATCTTGGTAGATGTGGCTACATCGTGAGCCATCTTGTGAACGTTCCACTCGAATTTCGAGGGAACATGCCAGAATGTAACGTTCCTCTCCTCGTCCCCAGCTAGCCAGGGACGAAGGGAGCGACAGGCGTCCAGGGCGAATATTTGCCCAGAACGTGGTTTTGGATCAATTAGGGACTCAATGCCCGTAGTAGAATCCGAAAATATCACCAACTTTTTGCATCCTCTGCTGCAAGCAGCCGAGACGCCCAGTTGGAGAGCAAAGAGTTCGACTTCTGGGGGGGTTCTCCTCCCAGAAGCTGAGACAACGCGATCGACCTGTTCTCCCTGTCCGAAGACAAGAGCGCAGGCAACCGCTTGAAATTTGGCATCTGTGGGCACCGAAGCGTCCACTGCAACGACGAGAGTGTCTTCCTCGACCTGGGCAGAAGCCCAGGCCTTATCGAGGTCACTCCTGTAAGAATTCCTCGCTCCATCCTCCTTAGAGGTGAGGCGATGAGAGGAGAAGTGAGTGGGGAATAAGTCCTTCACTCTGTTTCCAGGTGTGTTTTCTTCCCCAAAGGGGTCGAATTCATCGCCTGGTACGAGGGCCAGAGCTGCAGCCGAGGCTACAGATGGGCCTAGCAGGTTAAGTGTGTCGAGCACGTTCCCTCCCCAGAGACCTAGCTCATGAGAGTGGGTAGTACCGACGTGATTAGGCCCCAAGATCGCTCTTAGGGGGTGTGAAGGAGCCAATAGAGGGGTTCTGAACACCCCTCTGTCAACTAGACGCCGCAGTAACAGCTGCATAGGCAGCAGTCCCGCGATACTCTCCAGACCACCAATGGGGGTGGTATGGAATGCACCAAGGATCCAGCGAGCAGCGATGGACTGCACCTGGGCCAATGTTTTGATGACACCCTTGACGCGAGCGCCTTTGAAGTGCCAGAGTCTCAGTCCGTATGTCATGATAGGCACGACACACGAGCGGTACAATAGGCGTTTCTGCATGGGGGTTAGCCCTCTGACCAAATTGCCGAGCATACCCATCGCCCTTGCGGTAGTAAGGGCTTTGGTGGAGTAGAATCGCGTGTGTTCCTTAAAGGAGAGTTTGCAATCGAAAAAGAATCCGAGGTACCTCCAGGTACCCTTGGGCTTGAGAGGGGTATTGCCCGTGTAGGGAGCAAATCCGAGATCAATGGGTAGGGGAACGTCGCTCCTTGACTTGTTACAACTACCATAAATAGTGGTAAACACCTCTGCTCAACGTTGCATGTGACGTCGACACTTCAATTTTCGTCCGATTTTTGATCGGATTTCACCATCACGAACGCTCTCGGCGTCTCCAGGCCTACCCTGATTTGCTAAGAGATCCGTCCATCCGATCTCCGTGGATGCCCCGGTCATTGTTTTTGACAATGGCTGCTATCTGTCTCGTTCTCCTGGGCTTCGAGGATCCTGACTAGGTGAGTGTCGTTTATGAAAGAGTAGTCTGGGTCCCTCTGGGGGCTTAGAGTGGGTGTGGGATGCCTGCTTCAACGCTCGCCCAAGTCAACACACTCGTTTAGTTGGGGGAGGTCTGGCTTAGGGAGAAGGGACGTTATCACTGGATTGCTAGTTGTCTGGGAGGCTTCTAGCCTCCATGCTATGTGAGTCACTACTACTAGGGACAAGCTACACTGACTACCCGTTGGAATACACCATCGTTAAAAGGGGCCGGGCGATGGTGCCCCCTGGCGGCTAGGTCGACACCTTGGTGGCCGCCACTCTCCACCAACTCTCCACCTCCGGTGCTCACTCTTCTAGGGTGGTATGACCCGGGTTCAATCTTCTCCCACTGGGTTACAGGATGTGCGGCCTGTTCCCCCCTCGGAGCGTTCGGAGGCAGTATCGGGTGGACCCAGAATAGAGATAAGGGACCAGCTGTTATCGATGGCACGCTACGTATCTTGATTTCTACTATCACCTACTAGCACCAACTTTCCCTCTCAATGCCTAAACGGCGAACTAGAGCCCAAACACCACGCTGGGGTCTACACGACCCCTCCCTGATTACGGGCGACATCTACGACGATGGCGTCCAAGACTACGACACCCGGTACGATCATGACGATCCGGATGTAGCTACTGCCCTACGGGCAGTTAGAGATCTATGGGCTGGAGAAGACCTCTCCGACCCTGAGGATGACGAGGATTCTCTTGCTATGCAGGAGGCCCTCGATTATGCCGAGAGCAGCCCCAAGCTAGCCTCGAGGCAAACGATCGACCGTGTGCTGTGGGCGCAGGACGTCCATGTCGCACATAAACGATGGACTCGCAGTCTCGAACGCGAGGACATGTACACTCAGGAGCTCGGCATTGCTGAGCTCTTCTATCCGGAGGCATCCCCTGCCCCATTACCGCCTTTGCCCCCCATCCCTGAGCTGGTGGAGGACGAAGCGCCGTTATCTGTGAATGAGAGGCTGGAAATCGAAGCCACCTCTCATGCCATGCTACACCAACTCGACGCGATGACCATGTTCATTGGTACCGTCTGTACGTCCGCCGTTCCCCCTGCAGAGAGGAACACTTGGCGCCAAATGGCCTGGGAGTTATTCACGACCACCTGGCGACTGTCTGAGACGATGTCGGCGGAACTAGCAGCCATTCCGACACCTCTCGACCTCACGTCTCCGGCAGCCTTCCGGGCTTCCTATGCGGCGGTGCACACCGCTCAATCAGAGCCTCAATCTGGGGAACCCTCGTCCCCAGCACGGTGCCATCGTCCTCGAGGTCCTCGTGGACAGCAGCGCCGCAACTAGTACAGGGGGCTATCCCCCTCTACGGTCACGGCCACCAAGTAACTGGTGGCCACTATCGGGATGGTGACATGGTGTCGCTTCCCTATACCTTCCCCCCACTGCGGGGGGGATGATGTCATCGAGTGTGTGCACATAGGTGCATTTGCTCGAGGGGGGTCTCGGCCCCCTACTTACGGTGGTCACGGTGAATAACCAGGTGAACAACCACCCACCTTGTTACTGTCACTTGTGCACAACACGGTGATGGTCCACCTCATTCGTCTGGGGTGGTCAATCCTCGTTGGCTGGAAAAACGCAGACGGTTATTCCTCCCGCAAGGGGGGATTTACGGTGAATTAACACTGCTGCGCCTGGTCTGGCCTTGGTCGGACATGTGGCTGGGGGACCGTTTGCTCCAGGGGGCGATCTAATGGCTAACTTCGGGAGGGGGGGGCGCCCCCTCCAGATTATTGCCTTTCCTGGCTGAGAGGCCAACGTCTGTGGAACTGCCCGCCTAAAGGTGGCTAAAACGGGGACCTGAGTGGGAGATGGGCGAGGGGAACGCGTAGATAAAGTAGTACCCAAGTTTGTACCTTGCTCCGCGGACTGCGTTCGAGCCCCGCGTTATAAATTCTGATCCAAAAAAAAAAAAAAAAAATGGGTAGGGGAGTAAAACTCCTCGCCCTTGAGAAATGATATACTTCAGACTTGTCGTGTTCCAGGACAAGTCCGAGGGAGGTGAATGCCTGGAAGATCCAGCCATACGCTTCTTTAAGGAGGGGGAGGTTATCCTCCAACTGTGGAGAGCGGGCGATGAGGGTGCCATCGTCCACATACGACATAAGATCGACATCTCTGCCGATCTCGCTTCTTCTGAAGAGCTTCATAATGGGCGTTAAGTACAACGCTGATAAGACAGGGGACAAGGCAGAGCCTTGACCCACTCCCACATCGGCTGCAAAGGAGCCAGATGAGAAAGCGTTCCATTTGTAGGTCGTTTTGCGACCGACTAGATATGATCGGAAGAAGTTTACTACTTGCGCAGGAAATCCTGACCGAGAGATGATTTCCAACAGAACCTGATGGTTCAAGGAGGGGAAGAACTGAGCGATGTCGAAGGCGACAACGCTTGTTTTGAGTCCTTTAGCCCACCCAGCTCTAACCAGGTGGGTAAGGTAAATACCTGCATCCTCAGTGGAACGCTGGGCGACGCCTCTGAACTGGTTCTGTTCGAAGGCCTCGTGTGCGACACCGTCGAACTGAAGTCGCCTAGACAACATCTTTTCGACTAATTTACCCAAAGTGTTCAGGAGCACAATGGGCCTGAACGACTTAGGGGTGGAGTAGTTAGGCTTCCCTGGCTTTGGAATAATAACCGATAGGGACTCCTTAAAGTGATCTGGCCAGTGGCCAGCGGTGATGCACGCCTCAGCAATGCGGGTGATAAGCCCTGCCACTTCTGGGTTGCTACACCAGTGTTTTAGGTGCGACCACGTAGCATGATCGGGACCTTTTTTTTTTTTTTTTTTTTGGATCAGAATTTATAACGCGGGGCTCGAACGCAGTCCGCGGAGCGAGGTACAAACTTGGGTACTACTTTATCTACGCGTTCCCCTCGCCCATCTCCCACTCAGGTCCCCGTTTTAGCCACCTTTAGGCGGGCAGTTCCACAGACGTTGGCCTCTCAGCCAGGAAAGGCAATAATCTGGAGGGGGCGCCCCCCCTCCCGAAGTTAGCCATTAGATCGCCCCCTGGAGCAAACGGTCCCCCAGCCACATGTCCGACCGAGGCCAGACCAGGCGCAGCAGTGTTAATTCACCGTAAATCCCCCCTTGCGGGAGGAATAACCGTCTGCGTTTTTCCAGCCAACGAGGATTGACCACCCCAGACGAATGAGGTGGACCATCACCGTGTTGTGCACGAGTGACAGTAACAAGGCGGGTGGTTGTTCACCTGGTTATTCACCGTGACCGCCGTAAGTAGGGGGCTGAGACCCCCCTCGAGCAAATGCACCCATGTGCATGCACTCGATGACATCGTCCCCCCCGCAGTGGGGGGAAGGTATAGGGAAGCGACACCATGTCACCATCCCGATAGTGGCCACCAGTTACTTGGTGGCCGTGAATGTAGAGGGGGATAGCCCCCTGTACTAGTTGCGGCGCTGCTGTCCACGAGGACCTCGAGGACGACGGCGCCGTGCTGGGGACGAGGGTTCCCCAGATTGAGGCTCTGATTGAGCAGTGTGCACCGCCGCGTAGGAAGCCCGGAAGGCTGCCGGAGACGTGAGGTCGAGAGGTGTCGGAACGGCTGCTAGTTCCGCCGACATCGTCTCAGACAGTCGCCAGGTGGTCGTGAATAACTCCCAGGCCATTTGGCGCCATGCGTTCCTCTCTGCAGGGGGAACGGCGGATGTACGGACGGTACCAACGAACATGGTCATCGCGTCAAGTTGGTGTAGCATGGCATGAGAGGTGGCTTCTTTTTTTTTTTTTTTTTTTTGGATCAAAAATTTATAACGCGGCGCCCGGTCGCAGTCCGCGGTAGAGACGTACAAGCAGAGTACACTACGCCCAGCCCAAGTCCTCCTCCTGCTAATCTTCGCACCAACCACCTGGATAGCTGCGATGACCACTAAGGGGGCCCCCTTTATCGAGTAAACGGACTTGCCAGTGGTGGCGTACCGACAACCCGGACTTGACGATGTCGTGTTCCCCGATCCCTACGGGTATGCGTGCAAGATTTAGGGGAAACTGCCGCCCCGATGTGAGCCTCTCAGCTCGGAAAGGAGGGCGCATTTAGCGTATTAGCTATAGCACACAACCGACAGTGGATCTGAAAGCGCTCAGGCGCCTCCCCGAACCAGTACCTAGTTTCGTGTCCCCCCTCCCTGACAGTCGCTCCTGAACATGGGTGGGCCCCCTTTATGAGGGTTAACGGACTCGTCTGGTGCCCTACGGCCACCCCGACATACCGATAACACTAGCTAGGACCAGACGAGGGTCATACGCCCTGCGCGCACAACCTATCCTGGGTCCCACGCAAGTGAGTTGAACGATCCTAGTGCAGGATTATTGTCCATAAATTCGTGGAAGCCCTCGACAGAGTCTGGGCTCGCACGAGTTTCCTTGCGATCCACCTTGGGGCAGACGCGTAACAAGTGGTCTCGAGTTTGTATATCGGGACCGAGACACCAACATTGGTATTCCCCGTCGAGGGATAGACGTTGACGATACTCCCCTATAGGAGCATGGCCAGTGATCATGCGAGTCGAACGAGAAGTCACCGTAGTGTTGTTCCCCATTACTTTCAGCCAAGGCCCACCTTTATGGGTCGAGGGTAAAACTGGTTTTCCACCTACTCCTTTGAGTTGGTAGAAGTGTCGTCCACGGTACGCAGGATCTGCAAACCGGATGTGCCAATCCTTACAAACGGCCTTTTCGACCTGATTTCTAAGGTAGTCTAGAGACGTCCGCGGGTGTCTGCCCACGGAGATCTTGGTAGATGTAGCTACATCGTGAGCCATCTTGTGAACGTTCCACTCGAACTTCGAGGGGACGTGCCAGAATGTAACGTTCCTCTCCTCGTCCCCAGCTAGCCAGGGACGCAGGGAGCGACAAGCGTCCAGAGCAAAGATTTGCTCAGAGCGTGGTTTAGGATCAATTAGGGACTCAATGCCCGTAGTAGAGTCCGAGAATATCACCAACTTTTTGCATCCTCTGCTGCACGCAGCCGAGACGCCCAGTTGGAGAGCAAAGAGTTCGACTTCTGGGGGGGTTCTCCTCCCCGAAGCAGAAACAACGCGATCTACCTGTACTCCCTGTCCGAAGACAAGAGCACAGGCGACAGCCTGAAATTTAGAATCTGTGGGCACTGAGGCGTCCACTGCAACGACGAGAGTGTCGTCCTCGACCAGGGCAATAGCCCAGGCCTTGTCGAGGTCACTCCTGTAAGAATTCCTCGCTCCATCCTCCTTGGAGGTGAGGCGATGAGAGGAGAAACGAGTGGGGAATATATCCTTCACTCTGTTTCCAGGTGTGTTTTCTTCCCCAAAGGGGTCGAATTCATCGCCTGGTACTAGGGCCAGCGCAGCCGCCGAGGCGACAGATGGCCCTTGTAGGTTGAGCGTGTCGAGCACGTTCCCTCCCCAGAGTCCTAGCTCATGAGAGTGGGTAGTACCAACGTGATTAGGCCCTAAGATAGCTCTTAGGGGGTGCGAGGGAGCCAATAGAGGTGTTCTGAATACCCCTCTGTCGACTAAGCGCCGCAGTAACAGCTGCATAGGCAGCAGTCCCGCGATACTTTCCAGGCCACCGATAGGGGTGGTTCTGAAGGCACCGAGGATCCAACATGCAGCGATGGACTGCACTTGGGCCAACGTCTTGATAACACCTTTGACGCGAGCGCCTTTGAAGTGCCATAATCTGAGTCCGTATGTCATAATGGGTACGACGCACGAACGGTAAAGTAGGCGTTTCTGCATAGGGGTTAGCCCTCTGACAGAATTGCCCAGCATTCCCATCGCCCTCGCAGTAGTGAGAGCTTTGGTGGAGTAAAATCGCGTATGCTCCTTGAAGGAAAGCTTACGGTCAAAGAAGAATCCGAGGTACCTCCAGGTGACCTTGGGTTTAAGAGGGGTATTGCCCGTGTAGGGGGCGAAACCAAGATCGATGGGTAGGGGAGTGAATCTCCTCGCCCTTGAAAAGTGGAATATCTCAGACTTGTCATGTTCGAGGACTAGTCCGAGGGATGTGAATGCCTGGAAGATCCAGCCATACGCTTTCTTTAGAAGGGGGAGATTGTCCTCCAACTGTGGGGAGCGGGCGATGAGGGTGCCATCGTCCACATACGACATGAGATCGACATCTCTGCCGACTTCGCTTCTTCTGAAGAGCTTCATGATGGGCGTCAAGTATAACGCCGATAAGACAGGGGACAAGGCAGATCCTTGTCCCACTCCCACATCTGCTGCAAAGGAGCCCGATGAGAAAGCGTTCCATTTGTAGGTCGTCTTGCGACCAATTAGGTAAGACCGGAAGAAGTTCACTACTTGCGCAGAGAACCCCGACCGAGAGATAATCTCCAACAGAACCTGGTGGTTCAAGGAGGGGAAGAATTGAGCAATGTCGAAGGCGACAACACTCGTTTTGAGTCCTTTAGCCCATCCTGCCCTGACGAGGTGGGTGAGGTATATTCCTGCGTCCTCAGTAGAACGCTGGGCGACGCCTCCGAACTGATTTTGCTCAAAGGCCTCGTGTGCGACACCGTCGAACTGAAGTCGTCTAGACAACATCTTTTCGACTAATTTGCCCAGAGTGTTCAGCAGCACAATGGGCCTGAACGACTTAGGGGTGGAGTAATTAGGTTTCCCTGGCTTCGGGATGATGACCGACAGGGATTCCTTGAAGTGAGCCGGCCAGTGGCCAGCAGTGATGCACGCCTCAGCAATGCGGGTAATGAGCCCTGCCACTTCTGGATTCGTGCACCAGTGTTTAAGGTGCGACCATGTAACATGATCGGGCCCTGGAGCGGAACGGGAAGAACACGCGTTTAGCGCTTCTTTCATTTCCGTGACGGAGAACGGGATCCAGGCCCTTTCAGGCACCGGATCAAGTTCATCAAGGATGCTCAGATCGACTACTCGATCTGAGGCAGCATTGTAGGACCCATCAAGGGCAGCCCAGAGAGATTCCAGATCGTTACAAGGTTCTCCCCGATAGGAGATCGCCTCGTACGACGGGAGGTTACGTTGACGCGTCCAGGACATCAGATCCCAGGGCCGTCTGTTCATCGTAGCCACTTCTTGGATACGGTCATCGAAAAAATCACGCTTCGCATGTCGCATGACTTTTCTATAGAGCTTCCAGTCCTCCTCGTCCCGAGAGGCTCTGTACGCGTCTAGAGCACCACTGCATTCGTCTGTCCACCAGCCTTTGGACGACTTGCCGAGGCGGGATTCCTTGGCATGGTTTTCCCATGCCTTGTTTAAAATCGTTGATATCGCCGAAACGACATCATCGATTTCTGCCGATGTTTTTCCGTGCCAATTTAGCCACGGATTTAGAGCGGAGGAGACGGCATCACGGTATGATGCTTCCTCCTCGGATCCTTTTTTGATGGACCACTTGGTAACCGGGACCAGAGATCCCGGGCCAGGTAGCACTAATGTCAGGGGAGCGTGGTCAGACGTCCCCCTGGCTTCAGGTACGATCTCACAGTACAATACAAATCTAAGATCTGTAGGCACGAACATCAGGTCGATCACTGTGGGGTGAAGGCCCTGTTGTGGGGGGAAATGTGTGGGGCCCTCCATTACTGGTAGGGCCCTGGTCAGGCCTAGTGCCGTAGCCGTTTCCACTAAGTGGTCAGCATGAATTGAGTGCTCAGGCCCCTGGGGATCCCAGGCAGCGTGTCTCACGTTGAAATCGCCACACATGAAGTGTAAGCGTGGGATCGTCATGACGTTCTCAAACAAGAGCGTGATGGCGGAGTGTTGGCTGTCCGAGTAGACGTTAGCGAGTAGCATGACGTCCTCCCCTATTCCCAGGGAAAAAAGGAGGATATCATGATTATCGATCAGGTCTCGTCTGAGACCTGGTCTTAAGTTAGCGATGCTGTTCGCAAAGTAGACAGCCACGCGTGGAGGGGAATCAATACCCGAGGGGCGCACTAACGTTCCCCAGTTAGGGCTCATCGGTGCGCCTATGACTTCCTCCCCTTCCCTGTTGTGGGCAGACGGGGCGTGTCTTATCAGTCGCCAAGGCGGCTCTTGGATGAAAAGCAAATCATAATCGTCTACGAAGTCTGCCAGTATAGAGTCCATGTAACCCCAATTTCGATTTACATTTTGACTAAATATACGTAACTGTGGGGTAGATCTAAGTCTGTCCCTCATTTACGTTCGGCCACCGCGTCCTGCGGGATGGTAAGTAGGAGGAGAGCGAGAATTGCGTCTCGCACTCACCTCGTCATAGCGAGCTTTGATCCAATCGCGGTCAAAGCGATGTCGCCAGAAATTACATCGACGGTCGTCTGATGCGTGATTTTTCCGGCAGTTTATACACCTGGCCGGGTGAGGACATGCTGCCCCCTCTGGGGTTGCTGGGATGGGAGGGTTCGCCTTGGCGTTTCCCTTACAGCACCCCGCTAGGGCACGGTGGTGCTCCTTGCGGTGTGGTCCTGCACAGATCGGACATTTCGACTGTGGGGCTCTGCATGCTGGGGTGGGGTGCCCCCACTTCCAGCACCGTTGGCATAATGGGAGTCCAGGGTTTGCCCTGGCTGCCCTAACGTAGGCGACGTAGCGTCCAAACTGGACGCCCCGTCCGATGAGAGCTTTTGCTCGTGCGCCGCTGACCGAGTCAGCGACGTTGAGGTAAACGGTGCACGTGTCCGACATTCTCGAATCACGAACGACCCTTGGGGGGACCTGCAGTACGGTGAGGTCAGATATGCCTGACTTCCCCAGGTGAGCTATGACGACGTCAGGCGTAATAGCCTTGTCGTTTGCGATGTAGGGCACGTCTACCAGCTTGAGGTAGGACGTGGACGTGGGTAGCGCCGCATTGATTTGGAGCGCGTAGGGGAAAGCCTTGTGAGCCGCCTCCTTGAAACATCGTAGGTCCTCCTCCGAGGCCACTACGTCGGTTGACACTGAGAGGTTCCCAGCGTGCATGGTAGCAGACTGTGCCACTAGCTTAGAGTGGTGCAGTCCTAAGGTCGTCCGGACGTGGTCCAGGAAGTCAGCAGGGTTCGTTCCCTCCTCTAGGGGGGGTCGAACGTGGACGAGGACCTGTCTACGAGACGGTCCGTGAACGGTGGGCGAAGGCTTTGCAGCCTTGGGCCTGGATGGACCGACGTGCTGCTGGATGTCAGCTAGCTTGTCGGTAGGAAGCTCAGGGAAGGCCTTGGCTAGTCGCACAAGGCCGTCCATGGATGTGTTAGGAGCTCGCCCCCCTGGGAAGCGAGCAACCTGAGCAAATGTCCCCCTGCCCGAAGGCTTGGTTGACATGTTCACAGGGGGAGGAGGTCCTCTGCCCCATGACGAAGAAGTGCCCCCTGTTGGGGGTTTAGGGAGAGGTCGAGCCCCTCTTGGGCCTCGTGTCCTCGCAGATTTGTGAGGGGGGGGGCGTGGCCCATCCCATCCCTCCAAGTGCTCCGTCCTTGGGACGTTGTTGGGGTCGGTAGTCGCAGGTCGTTTCCCTGAACTGCCAGCCCTGTCGATGGCTCTTCGTAGGGTCGTGTTCCCCGAATCGCGATGGAATCCAACCGTGGTTGCTGCATACAGCACCGCCCCCAGTTGTTCTGCAATCTCCTGCCGTTGTTCAGCATTTGGTCGTAGGGCTCCAGTCCTGTTGAGAACAGTGATGAATCCCTGAGCGTATTCCCCGAGGTCGTGGGCGAAGGTGGTCGGACCGGCCCAATCGTCGTCCGCATCGCCTGCCATCACCGTGTCTTTTTTTTTTTTTTTTTTTTTTGGGTCAACAATTTATAACGCGGGGCTCGATCGCAGTCCGCGGAGCAGGATACAAACTTGGGTACTACTGTAACTACGCTTCCCCTCCCCCATATCCTACCCAGGTCCTCGTTTTAGCCACTTTAGGCGGGCAGTGCCACAGACGTTGGCCTCTCAGCCAGGAAAGGCAATAATCTGGAGGGGGAGCCCCCCCTCCCGAAGCTAGCCATTAACTCGTCCACCAGTGCAGAACGGTCCCCCAGCCACATATCCAACCGAAGTCAGATCAGGCGCGGCCGTGTTAATTCACTGTAAATCCCCCCTTGCGGGAGGAATAACCGTCTGCATGCTCCTGGCCAGCGAGGATTGACCACCCCAGACGAATGAGGTGGACCATCACCGCGCTCCCGCGCGAGTGACAGAGATGTGGTAGCTGGTTGTTCACCTGGTTATTCACCGGAACTACCGTGGATAGGGGGCCAAGGCCCCCTTCGAGTAGATGCCGTCGAGGGCATACGCTCGGTAACAACGTCCCCCCCGCAGCGGGGAGAAGGTAGAGGGAAGCGACAAACTGTCACTATCCCGACATCGGCCACCAACTAATTGGTGGGAGTAGATGAGGGGGGGTGACACCCCCCTTTCAGTAGCGGCGCTGCTGTGCTCGAGGACCTCGAGGACGGCGGCGTCGTGATGAGGACGAGGGTTCCCCATGATGGAGCTCTGCATGAGCTGCCTGCCTAGCCGCGTAGGAAGCCCTGAAGGCTTCCGGTGACGTGAGGTCGAGAGGCAATCCGGCAGCTGCTAGTTCTGCCGACATTGGCTCGGACAATCGCCAGGTGGTCGTGAATAGTTCCCAGGCCATCTGACGCCATGCGTTCCTCTCAATGAGCGGAACGGCGGATACTCGGACGGTACCGACGAAAATCGTCATAGCCTCCAGTAAATGTAGAAAGCCATGAGAAGTGGACGTTATGTCCACCCTCTCATCTCTCGACAACGGAGGCTCATCCTCCACCAACTCTGGGATGGCGGATGAACCCGGTGATGTGGGGAGGGGCGGCGCAGATTGCTCCTGCTGCCCCTCCGGATAGAGGAGCTCGGCGATGCCGAGCTCTTGATTGTTGTTGGCCTCGAGCCCAAGCTCGAGAGCCAGATCATGCACCTCATCGGCTATCACTTGTGATGCCAAGAAGCGGTTTATCGTCTCCTGCGAGGCTAGCTCGGTGAGACCCGGGATGAATTCGACGTCTCCGCCTGTGGCAGAGCCGTCATCGTCGTCTGGCAGGTCGGAGGAGTCGTCCTCCGCCCAAAGATTGTGGAACTGGTTAGCCACATCAGAGTCCCATCCGCTCAGGGAGACATGTCCGAACTCTGGGAGGTAATTGTCGTCGAAGTCGGCGAAGTCGGCGTTTGTGTATAGGAGGGGGTCGCCATGAGCCGCCTGGTGTCGAGTTCGCGCTCTACGGTTTGTAGAGGGCATTGAGGATGATTTAGCACAAGTAGATGACGGTAAAAGTCAAGATACGTAGCGTGTTAACGATAACAGATGGTCCCTTAACTCAATTCCGGGTCCACCCGACACAGCCTCCAGACGCTCCGAGGGGGCAGGCAGGCCGCAAATCCTGCTGCAGATTGGGAGGGACAATTGAACCCGGTTCCGAACACCTCGAGGGTGTGAGTGCCGGAGGTAGAGAGTCGGTGGTAAGTAGCGGCCACCAGAGCGTTGACCTAGCCACCAGGGGGCACCATCGCCCGGCCCCTTTTAATGATGGTGTATTCCAATGGGTAGTCAGTGTAGCAGGTCTCTAGAGATAGAAACTCACGCAGCATGGAGGTAGGAAGCCTCCCAGACGACCCACAATCCAGTGAATATGTCCCTCCTCCTGAACCAGACCTCCCCCAGCTAAACGAATGCGACGACTTGGGCGAGCGTTGAAGTAGGCATCCCACACCCACTCTAAGCCCCCATAGGGGCCCAGACTACTCTTTCATTGCCAACACTCACCTAACCAGGATCCTCGAAGCCCAGGAGAGCGAGACGAATAGCAGACACTGTCAAAAACAGTGACCGGGGCATCCACAGAGATCGGATGGACGGATCTCTTAGCAAATCAGGGCAAGCCTGGAGTCGCCGAGAGCGTTCGTGAAGGCGAAATCCGATCGAAAATCGGACCAAAATTGAGGTGTCGACGTCGCGTGCAACGTTGAGCAGAGGTGTTTACCACTATTTATGGTGGTTGTAACAAGTCAAGGAGCATCACCGTGTCTTGGATCACGGGCTCGGGGTTAGGTGTCATAGCTTCGTCCCCCCACCTGGAGGCAGGAGTAGACGGAGTAGTAGGAGGTGCAGGGGACGCAGTGGCCCTCCTGGGAGATAGTGTCGGCACGCTGAATCGCTGTGCACGAGGTGTAATCGTTCCGGCCCCATAGGGGGAGGGAGTTGGAGAACTTCTTTGAGACCGATGAGGTCCCACTGAAGGTGTTATCTGTGAGGATCTGCGGCCCCCAGAGGGCCGCAGCGAGTCAATGGGATCGTCGCCAGGAGTTCTGGGCGTACCGGCTCTGGAAAGGCTTCCCTCATCCATCGCTTCGCCCGATCTCCCCCTTACTCTCGATAATGAATCAGACATGCGCTGGTAAGACGCTATATAGACCGGATCGCTGGGATCGTAGACGGATTGAGCTACAGAAAGTGAAAACGGTGTCGACGAAAATTTCGGTGGCTGTGCACGTCGCGGTAACAAGTCAAGAAGCGATGATGAGAGGTGGCTTCGATTTCCAGCCTCTCATTCACAGATAACGGCGCTTCGTCCTCCACCAGCTCAGGGATGGGGGGCAAAGGCGGTAACGGGGCAGGGGATGCCTCCGGATAGAAGAGCTCAGCAATGCCGAGCTCCTGAGTGTACATGTCCTCGCGTTCGAGACTGCGAGTCCATCGTTTATGTGCGACATGGACGTCCTGCGCCCACAGCACACGGTCGATCGTTTGCCTCGAGGCTAGCTTGGGGCTGCTCTCGGCATAATCGAGGGCCTCCTGCATAGCAAGAGAATCCTCGTCATCCTCAGGGTCGGAGAGGTCTTCTCCAGCCCATAGATCTCTAACTGCCCGTAGGGCAGTAGCTACATCCGGATCGTCATGATCGTACCGGGTGTCGTAGTCTTGGACGCCATCGTCGTAGATGTCGCCCGTAATCAGGGAGGGGTCGTGTAGACCCCAGCGTGGTGTTTGGGCTCTAGTTCGCCGTTTAGGCATTGAGAGGGGAAGTTAGTGCTAGTAGGTGATAGTAGAAATCAAGATATGTAGCGTGCTATCGATAACAGCTGGTCCCTTATCTCTATTCCGGGTCCACCCGATACTGCCTCCGAACGCTCCGAGGGGGGGACAGGCTGCACATCCTGTAACCCAGTGGGAGAAGATTGAACCCGGGTCATACCACCCTAGAAGAGTGAGCACCGGAGGTAGAGAGTTGGTGGAGAGTGGCGGCCACCAAGGTGTCGACCTAGCCGCCAGGGGGCACCATCGCCCGGCCCCTTTTAACGATGGTGTATTCCAATGGGTAGTCAGTGTAGCTTGTCCCTAGTAGTAGTGACTCACATAGCATGGAGGCTAGAAGCCTCCCAGACAACTAGCAATCCAGTGATAACGTCCCTTCTCCCTAAGCCAGACCTCCCCCAACTAAACGAGTGTGTCGACTTGGGCGAGCGTTGAAGCAGGCATCCCACACCCACTCTAAGCCCCCAGAGGGACCCAGACTACTCTTTCATAAACGACACTCACCTAGTCAGGATCCTCGAAGCCCAGGAGAGCGAGACAGATAGCAGCCATTGTCAAAAACAATGACCGGGGCATCCACGGAGATCGGATGGACGGATCTCTTAGCAAATCAGGGTAGGCCTGGAGACGCCGAGAGCGTTCGTGATGGTGAAATCCGATCGAAAATCGGACGAAAATTGAAGTGTCGACGTCGCATGCAACGTTGAGCAGAGGTGTTTACCACTATTTATGGTGGTTGTAACAAGTCAAGGAGCGTTGAATTGGGGTTACATGGACTCTTTACTGGCAGATTTCGTAGACGATTATGATCTGCTTTTCATCCAAGAGCCTCCGTGGCGATTAATAAGACACGCCCCCTCTGCCCACAACAGGGAAGGGGAAGAAGTTATAGGCGCACCGATGAGCCCAAACTGGGGAACGTTAGTGCGCCCCTCGGGCATTTTTTTTTTTTTTGGGTCAAAAGTTTATAACGCGGTGCCCGATCGCAGTCCGCGGTAGAGACGTACAAACGAAGTACACTACGCCCAGCCCAAGTCCTCCTCCTGCTGATCTTCACACCAACCACCTGGATAGCTGCGATGACCACTAAGGGGGCCCCCTTTATCGAGTAAACGGACTTGCCAGTGGTGGCGTACCGACAACTCGAGCTTGACGATGTCGTGTCCCCGAATCCCTACGGGTATGAGTGCAAGATTTAGGGGATACTGCCGCCCCGACGTGAGCCTCTCAGCTCGGAAAGGAGGGCGTAGACGATTGAGTCATCGTAACGCGCAACCGACATTGGATCTGGAAGCGCTCAGGCGCCTCCCCGAACCAGTACCTGGTTTCGTGTCCCCCCTCCCTGACAGTCGCTCCTGAACACGGGTGGGCCCCCTTTATGAGGGTTTTTTTTTTTTTTTTTTGGGTCAACAATTTATAACGCGGGGCTCGATCGCAGTCCGCGGAGCAGGATACAAACTTGGGTACTACTATAACTACGCTTCCCCTCACCCATATCCTACCCAGGTCCTCGTTTTAGCCACTTTAGGCGGGCAGTGCCACAGACGTTGGCCTCTCAGCCAGGAAAGGCAATAATCTGGAGGGGGGGACCCCCTCCCGAAGCTAGCCATTAGATCGTCAGCTGGTGCGAAGCGGTCCCCCGGCCACATATCCAACCGAAGTCAGATCAGGCACAGTGGTGTCAATTCACCGTAAATCCCCCCTTGCGGGAGGAATAACCGTCCGCATACTCCCAGCCAATGAGGATTGACCACCCCGGACAAACGAGGTGGACCATCACCGTGTCATGCACGAGTAACAGTAATGTGGCAGCTGGTTGTTCACCTGGTTATTCACCGGAACCGCCGTAAGCAGGGGGCCAAAGCCCCCCTCGAGCAAATGCACTGCCAGCACATGCACTCGATAGCAATTTCCCCCCCGCAGCGGGGAGAACGTAAAGGGTAGCGACATTTGTCACCAACCCGACAGCAGCCAGCGGACTGGCGGTGATGGGTGTGGAGCGGAATGCCCCACACAAGTAGCAGCACGGCCATCTGTGATGATGACGGCACTGTACTGGGAACGAGGGTTCCCCAGATTGGAGCTCTGCTAGAGCTGTTGGCATCGCCACACAGGAAGCTGGAACAGCTGCCGGAGGCGTAGGATCATTGGAACGATTGTCTCTGGTTGTCCACTTGGGCATCAGGAGCAAGTTAGTACTGGTATATGATGCTAGTGATCGGAATACGCAGCGTGCAGTGTAAGCGAGGGCCTCCTGCCTAGCAAGAGAGTCCACGTAGTCGTCAGGGTCGGGGAGGTCCTCCCCAGCCCACAGATCTCAAACTGCCTAGGGCAGCTGCTACCTCCAGTTCGTTCTGTGAGAACTGGGTGTCGTAGTCTTGGGCATCATCACCAATGATGTCACCCGTAATCAAGGTGGGGTCGTGAAGGCCCCAGCGTGTGGTTTGGTCTCTGTTCAGCCGTTTGGGCATTGAGAGTGAGTTAGCACAGGTAAATGACGATAACAGTCAAAATACGTAGCGTAAGGTCGATAACAGATGGCCCCTTATCTCAGTTCCAGGTCCACCCGATACAGCCTCCAAATGCTCCGAGGGGGCGAACAGGCCGCGCATCCTGTTGCCTGGTGGGAGAAGATTGAACCCGGGTCATAACACCCTAAAAGAGTGAGCACCGGAGGTAGAGAGTTGGTGGTGAGTAGCGGCCACCAGAGCGTCGACCTAGCTGTCAGGGGGCACCATCGCCCGGCCCCTTTTAACGATGGTGTATTCCAACGGGTAGTCAGTGTAGCATGTCTCTAGTAATAGAAACTCACAGAGCATGGAGGCTGGGAGCCTCCCAGACGGCCAGCAGTCCAGTAAGAACGTCCTTCCCCCTAAGCCAGACCTCCCCCAGCTAAACAAGCGCTTCTACTTGGGCGAGCATTGAAGCAGGCATCCCACACCCGCTCTAAGCCCCCATAGGGACCCAGACTACTCTTTCATAGACATCACTCACCTAGCCAGGATCCTCGAAGCCAAGGGGAACAAGACAGATAGCAGTCACTGTTGGAAACAATGACCGAGACATCCCCGGAGATCGGATGGACGGATCTCTTAGCAAATCAGGGCAAGCCTGGAGACGCCGAGAGCGTTTGTGGTGGTGAAATCCGATCAAAAATCGGACAAAAATTGAAGTGTCGACGTCGCGTGCAACGTTGAGCAGAGGTGTTTACCACTATTTATGGTGGTTGTAACAAGTCAAGGAGCGATTCGCTTTATGAGGGTTAACGGACTCGTCTGGCGCCCTACGGCCACCCCGACATACCGATAACACTAGCCAGAACCAGACGGGGGTCATACGCCCTGCGCGCACAACCTATCCTGGATCCCACGCAAGTGAGTTGAACGACCCTAGGGCAGGGTTATTGTCCATGAATTCGTTGAAGCCCTCGACGGAGTCGGGGCTTGCACGGGTTTCTTTGCGATCCACTTTGGGGCAGACGCGCAATAAGTGATCTCGAGTTTGAATCTTGGGACCAAGACACCAACATTGGTATTCCCCGTCAAGGGATAGACGTTGACGATACTCCCCTATGGGAGCATGGCCAGTAATCATGCGAGTCCTGTCACTCGCGCGGGAGCGCGGTGATGGTCCACCTCATTCGTCTGGGGTGGTCAATCCTCGCTGGCCAGGAGTATGCAGACAGTTATTCCTCCCGCAAGGGGGGGATTTACAGTGAATTAACACGGCTGCGCCTGATCTGACTTCGGTTGGATATGTGGCTGGGGGACCGTTCTGCACTGGTGGACGAGTTAATGGCTAGCTTCGGGAGGGGGGGCTCCCCCTCCAGATTATTGCCTTTCCTGGCTGAGAGGCCAACGTCTGTGGCACTGCCCGCCTAAAGTGGCTAAAACGAGGACCTGGGTAGGATATGGGGGAGGGGAAGCGTAGTTACAGTAGTACCCAAGTTTGTATCCTGCTCCGCGGACTGCGATCGAGCCCCGCGTTATAAATTGTTGACCCAAAAAAAAAAAAAAAAAAAAAAAAAAAAAAAATCATGCGAGTCGAACGGGACGTCAACGTAGTGTTGTTTCCCATTACTTTCAGCCAAGGCCCACCTTTGTGAGTCGAGGGTAATACTGGTTTTCCACCAACCCCTTTAAGTTGGTAGAAGTGTCGTCCCCGGTACGCAGGATCTGCGAACCGAGTGTGCCAATCCTTACAAACGGCCTTTTCGACCTGGTTTCTAAGGTAATCTAAAGACGTCCGCGGGTGTCTGCCCACGGAGATCTTGGTAGATGTAGCTACATCATGAGCCATCTTGTGAACGTTCCACTCGAATTTCGAGGGGACGTGCCAGAATGTGACGTTCCTCTCCTCGTCTCCGGATAACCAGGGGCGTAGGGAGCGACAAGCGTCCAGAGCAAAGATTTGCTCAGAGCGTGGCTTAGGATCGATTAGGGACTCAATGCCCGTAGTAGAATCCGAGAATATCACCAACTTTTTGCATCCTCTGCTGCACGCAGCAGAGACGCCCAGTTGGAGAGCAAAGAGTTCGACTTCTGGGGGGGTTCTCCTCCCAGAAGCAGAGACAACGCGATCGACCTGTTCTCCCTGTCCGAAGACAAGAGCACAGGCGACAGCCTGGAATTTGGCATCTGTGGGCACTGAGGCGTCCACTGCAACGACGAGAGTGTCGTCCTCGACCAGGGCGGAAGCCCAGGCCTTATCGAGGTCACTCCTATAAGAATTCTTCGCTCCATCCTCCTTAGAGGTGAGACGATGAGAGGAGAAGCGAGTGGGGAATAAATCCTTCACTCTGTTTCCAGGTGTGTTTTCTTCCCCAAAGGGGTCGAATTCATCGCCTGGTACGAGGGCCAAGGCTGCAGCCGAAGCGACCGACGGCCCTTGCAAGGTGAGTGTGTCGAGCACGTTCCCTCCCCAGAGTCCAAGTTCATGAGAGTGGGTGGTGCCAACGTGATTAGGTCCTAAGATCGCTCTTAGGGGGTGTGATGGAGCCAATAGAGGGGTCCTGAATACCCCTCTGTCGACTAAGCGACGCAGTAACAGCTGCATGGGCAGCAGTCCTGCGATACTTTCCAGGCCACCGATAGGGGTGGTTCTGAATGCACCGAGGATCCAACGTGCAGCGATGGACTGCACTTGGGCCAACGTCTTGATGACACCCTTGACGCGAGCGCCTTTGAAGTGCCATAATCTGAGTCCGTATGTCATAATGGGTACGACGCACGAACGGTAGAGTAAGCGTTTCTGCATGGGGGTTAGCCCTCTGACAGAATTGCCCAACATTCCCATCGCTCTCGCAGTGGTGAGAGCTTTGGTGGAGTAGAATCGCGTATGCTCCTTGAAGGAGAGCTTACGGTCGAAGAAGAATCCGAGGTACCTCCAGGTAACCTTGGGTTTTAAGGGAGTGTTGCCCGTGTATGGGGCAAATCCGAGATCGATGGGTAAGGGAGTGAATCTCCTTGCCCTTGAGAAGTGAAAGATTTCAGACTTGTCATGCTCCAAGACAAGTCCGAGGGAAGTGAACGCCTGGAATATCCAGCCGTACGCTTTTTTCAGCAAGGGGAGGTTATCCTCCAGCTGTGGGGAGCGGGCGATGAGGGTGCCATCGTCCACATAAGACATGAGATCAACTTCTCCGCCGATTTCGCTTCTTCTGAAGAGCTTCATGATAGGCGTTAGGTATAGCGCCGATAAGACAGGGGACAAGGCAGAGCCTTGGCCCACTCCCACATCAGCTGCAAAGGAGCCAGATGAGAAAGCGTTCCATTTGTAGGTCGTTTTGCGACCGACTAGATATGAACGGAAGAAGTTCACTACTTGTGCAGGGAACCCCGACCGAGAGATGATCTCCAGCAGAACCTGGTGGTTCAAGGAGGGGAAGAATTGAGCGATGTCGAAAGCGACAACGCTTGTTTTAAGCCCTTTAGCCCAACCTGCTCTGACTAGGTGGGTAAGGTAGATACCCGCATCCTCGGTGGAACGCTGGGCGACGCCTCCGAACTGGTTTTGTTCGAAGGCCTCGTGTGCGACGCCGTCGAACTGAAGTCGCCTGGACAACATCTTTTCGACTAACTTGCCCAGAGTGTTCAGTAGCACAATAGGCCTGAACGACTTAGGGGTAGAGTAGTTGGGTTTCCCTGGTTTCGGGATAATTACCGACAGGGATTCCTTGAAGTGCGCAGGCCAGTGGCCGGCAGTGATGCACGCCTCAGCAATGCGGGTGATGAGCCCTGCCACTTCTGGGTTGCTACACCAGTGTTTTAGGTGCGACCACGTAACATGATCGGGACCTGGTGCGGAACGGGAAGAACACGCGTTTAGCGCTTCTTTCATTTCCGTGACGGAGAACGGGATCCAGGCCCTTTCAGGCACCGGATCAAGTTCCTCGAGTATGCTCAGATCGACTTCTCGATCAGATGCGGCGTTGTAGGACCCATCAAGGGCAGCCCACAGAGAATCCAGGTCGTTGCATGGTTCTCCCTGATAGGAGATAGCCTCGTACGATGGGAGGTTGCGTTGACGAGTCCAGGACATAAGGTCCCAGGGTCGTCTGTTCGTCGTAGCCACTTCTTGGATACGGTCATCGAAGAAGTCACGCTTTGCATGTCGCATGACTTTCCTATAGAGCTTCCAGTCCCCCTCATCCCGAGAGGCTCTGTACGCGTCTAGGGCACCACTGCACTCGTCTGTCCACCAGCCCTTGGACGACTTGCCGAGGCGAGATTCCTTGGCATGGTTTTCCCATGCCTTGTTTAAAATCGTTGATATCGCCGAGACGACATCATCGATTTCTGCCGAAGTATCTCCGTGCCAATCTAGCCACGGAGTTAAAGCAGAGGAGACGGCATCTCGGTACGATGCCTCCTCCTCGGATCCTTTTTTGATGGACCACTTGGTAACCGGAACCAACGATCCCGGGCCAGGCAGCACTAATGTCAGGGGGGCGTGGTCAGACGTTCCCCTGGCTTCAGGTACGATCTCGCAGTACAATACAAATCTGAGATCTGTAGGTACGAACATCAGGTCGATCACCGTGGGGTGAAGGCCCTGTTGTGGGGGAAAGTGAGTAGGGCCCTCCATGACTGGTAGGGCTCTCGTCAGGCCTAGTGCCGTGGCCGTTTCCACTAAGTGGTCAGCATGGATCGAGTGTTCAGGCCCCTGGGGATCCCAGGATGCGTGCCTCACGTTAAAGTCGCCACACATGAAGTGTAGGCGTGGGATCGTCATGACGTTCTCAAAGAGGAGCGTAATGGCGGAGTGTTGGCTGTCTGAGTAGACGTTAGCGAGTAGCATGACGTCCTCCCCTATCCCCAGTGAGAAAAGGAGGATATCACGATCATCGATCAGATCTCGTCTGAGACCTGGTCTTAAATTAGCGATGCTGTTCGCGAAATAGACAGCAACGCGTGGAGGGGAATCAATACCCGAGGGGCACACTAATGTTCCCCAATTTGGGCTCATCGGTGCGCCTATGACTTCTTCACCCTCCCTGTTATGAGCAGAGGGGGCGTATCTTATTAATCGCCACGGAGGCTCTTGAATGAAAAGCAAATCATAATCGTCTATAAGGTCTGCCAGTAACGAGTCCATGTATCCCCAATTACGGTTAACATTTTGGCTAAATACGCGCAACTGCGGTGTAGATCTAAGTCTATCCCTCATTTACGTTCGGCCACCGCGTCCTGCGGGATGGTAAGAAGGAGGGGAGCGAGAGTTGCGTCTCGCACTCACCTCGTCATAGCGAGCTTTGATCCAGTCACGGTCAAAGCGATGTCGCCAAAAGTTGCATCGACGATCATCCGATGCGTGGTTTTTCCGGCAGTTTATGCACCTAGCCGGGTGAGGACAGGCTGCCCCCTCTGGGGTAGCTGGGATGGGAGGGTTCGCCTTGGCGTTTCCCTTACAACACCCTGCAAGGGCACGATGGTGCTCCTTGCGGTGTGGGCCTGCGCAGACCGGGCATCTGGTCTGTGGAGCTCTGCATGCCTGGGTGGGGTGTCCCCACTTCCAGCATCGTTGGCAGATAGGCAATCCAGGGTTCGCCCTGGCAGCCCTAATGTGAGCGACGTAGCGTCCAAATTGGACGCCCCGACCGATAAGAGCCTTGGCTCGTGCACCGCTGACTGAGTCAGCGATGTTGAGGTAGACGGTGCACGTATCCGACATTCTCGAATCACGTACAACGCGGGGGGGGACTTGTAACACTGCGAGGTCCGATAATCCGGACTTCCCCAGGTGTGCCACGACGACGTCAGGCGTAAGAGCCTTGTCATTAGCGACGAATGGCACATCGACCAACTTGAGGTACGATGTGGACGTGGGTAGCGCTGCGTCTACTTGCAGTGCGAAAGGAAATGCCTTGTGAGCCGCTTCCTTGAAGCAACGAAGGTCCTCCTCGGAGGCCACGACGTCAGTAGCTACTGATAAGTTACCAGCATGCATTGATGCGGATTGGGCCACTAGTTTAGAGTGGTGCAATCCGAGGGTGACTCGGACATGGTCCAAGAAGTCTGCAGGGTTCGTCTCCGCTCCAAGGGGGGGACGAACGTGTACCAGGACCTGTCGTCTCGACGGTCCATGGACAGTAGGCGATGGCTTTGCAGCCTTCGGTTTGGAGGGACCCACATGCTGCTGTATGTCAGCCAGCTTATCAGTCGGGAGTTCAGGGAAGGCCTTGGCTAGTCGCACAAGGCCGTCCATGGAAGTGTTAGGTGCTCGCCCCCCAGGGAAGCGAGCGACCTGAGCAAAGGTTCCCCTGCCCGAAGGCCTGGTGGACCAGTTCACGGGGGGAGGAGGTCCTCGACCCCATGACGACGAGACACCCCCTGCTGGGGGTTTAGGAAGAGGTCGAGCCCCTTTCGGGCCTCGTGTCCTCGCTGATTTGTGAGGGGGGGGGCGTTGCCCATCCCATCCCTCCAGATACTCCGTCCTTGGGACGTCGTTAGGATCATTGGTGGCAGCCCCCGACCTAGGTCGTTTGCTGTTCCCAGCGATCCTGTCTATAGCGTTCCGGAGCGTGGCGTTCCCAGAGTTGCGATCAATACCAGCCTCGGCAGCTGCTGCCAGCACCGAGCCCAGTTGTTCTGCTATTAGCTGCCGTTCTTCAGCAGTCGGTCGTCTAGATCCCGTCCTGTTAAGAACAACTCGGAATCCAGTTGCGTACTCTCCCAGGTCACTGGCGAAGGTCTGGGGTCCACTCCAGTCATCGCTAGTCATCTCCGTGTCTTGTATGACGTGGGTAGAGAGGTTGTCGGCCACTTCATCAGCCCACGAAGCAGGTGTTGAAGGGGTAGCCGGAGGTGCAGGAGACGCAGTTGCATCCCTGGAAGATAACGCTGGCACGCTGAAGCGCTGTGCTCGCGGAGTGACTGTGCCCGCCCCATAGGGGGAGGGGGTTGGAGAGCCTCTTTGGGTCCTGTGAGGGCCCACTGAGGGTGCTATCTGTGTGGATCTGCGGCTCGAAGAGAGCCGCAGGGAATCAATGGGGTCGTCGCCGGGAGTTCTGGGCGTACCGGATCTAGAGGGTCCCCCCTCGTCCATCGCCTCGCCCGATCTCCCCCTACTTCTGGAATACGAATCAGACATGCGCTGGTAAGACGCTGGTTATACCGGATCGCTGGGATCGAGGACAGATTGAGCTGCAAAGTATGAAAACGGGGTCGACGAAAAATTTTTGTGGCTGTGCACGTCGCGGTAAGAAGACAAGAAGCGATGGCCCCTCGGGCATTGAGTCCCCTCCACGTGTTGCTGTCTACTTTGCGAACAGCATCGCTAATCTAAGACCAGGTCTCAGACGAGATCTGATCGATGATCGTGACATCCTTTCGCTTCTTGTCCTCCTACCGTGACGTGCACAGCCACAAAAATCTTCGTCGACACCGTTTTCAACTTTTGCAGCTCAATCCGTCCACGATCCCAGCGATCCGGTACCACTAGCGTCTTACCAACGCATGTCAGATTCAATATCCAGAAGAGGGGGGAGATCGGGTGAGGCGATGGATGAGGGGAGACCTTCTAGATCCGGTACGCCCAGAACTCCTGGCGACGACCCAATTGATTCCCTGCGGCTCTCTTCGAGCCGCAGATCCACACAGAATGCACCCTCAGTGGGTCCTCACAGGACGCAAAGAGGTTCTCCAACCCCCTCCCCCATCCCACGCTTACACTTCATGTGCGGCGATTTCAACGTGAGACACGCATCCTGGGATCCCCAGGGGCCTGAACACTCAATTCACGCGGACCACTTAGTGGAAACGGCGACGGCGTTAGGCCTGACTAGGGCCCTACCAGTAATGGAGGGCCCCACCCACTTTCCCCCTCAACAGGGCCTTCACCCCACGGTGATCGACCTGATGTTTGTGCCTACGGATCTCAGATTCGTATTGTACTGTGAGATTGTACCTGAAGCCAGGGGGACGTCTGACCACGCCCCACTGACGTTAGTACTACCTGGCCCGGGATCTCTGGTTCCGGTCACCAAGTGGTCCATCAAAAAAGGATCCGAGGAGGAAGCATCTTACCGAGATGCTGTCTCCTCCGCTTTAACTCCGTGGCTAGACTGGCACGGAGATACTTCGGCAGAAATCGATGACGTTGTTTCGGCGATATCAACGATTTTAAACAAGGCATGGGAAAACCATGCCAAGGAATCTCGCCTCGGCAAGTCGTCCAAAGGTTGGTGGACAGACGAATGCAGCGGTGCCCTAGACGCCTACAGAGCCTCTCGTGATGAAGGGGACTGGAAGCTCTATAGGAAAGTCATGCGACGTGCAAAGCGTGACTTCTTCGACGACCGTATCCAGGAAGTGGCTACGATGAACAGACGACCCTGGGACCTGATGTCCTGGACTCGCCAACGCAACCTCCCATCGTACGAGGCTATCTCCTATCGGGGAGAACCGTGCAACAATCTGGACTCGCTGTGGGCTGCCCTTGATGGGTCCTATAACGCCGCATCTGATCGAGAAGTCGATCTGAGCATACTCGAGGAACTTGATCCGGTGCCTGAAAGGGCCTGGATCCCGTTCTCCGTCACAGAAATGAAAGAAGCGCTTAACGCGTGCTCTTCCTGTTCCGCTCCAGGTCCCGATCATGTTACGTGGTCGCACCTAAAACACTGGTGCAGCAACCCAGAAGTGGCAGGGCTCATTACCCGCATTGCTGAGGCGTGTATCACTGCTGGCCACTGGCCGGCTCACTTCAAGGAATCCCTGTCGGTCATCATCCCGAAGCCAGGGAAGCCTAACTATTCTACCCCTAAGTCGTTCAGGCCCATTGTGCTGCTGAACACTCTGGGTAAACTAGTCGAGAAGATGTTGTCTAGGCGACTTCAGTTCGACGGTGTGGCACACGAGGCCTTCGAGCAAAACCAGTTCGGAGGTGTCGCCCAGCGTTCCACGGAGGACGCAGGTATCTACCTTACCCACCTAGTTAGAGCAGGATGGGCCAAAGGGCTCAAAACGAGTGTTGTCGCTTTCGACATCGCTCAGTTCTTCCCCTCCCTGAACCATCAGGTTCTGTTGGAGATTATCTCTCGGTCGGGATTCCCTGCGCAAGTGGTGAATTTCTTCCGTTCATATCTAATCGGTCGCAAAACGACCTACAAATGGAACGCTTTCTCATCTGGCTCCTTCGCAGCAGATGTGGGAGTGGGCCAAGGCTCTGCCCTGTCCCCTGTTTTATCGGCGCTATATTTGACGCCCATCATGAAGCTCTTCAGAAGAAGCGAAATCGGCAGAGATGTCGATCTCATGTCCTATGTGGACGATGGCACCCTCATCGCCCGCTCCCCACAGCTAGAGGATAACCTCCCCTTGCTCAAAAAAGCATATGGCTGGATATTCCAGGCGTTCACTTCCCTCGGGCTTGTCCTGGAACACGACAAGTCCGAAATATTTCATTTCTCAAGGGCGAGGAGTTTCACTCCCCTACCCATAGATCTCGGCTTTGCCCCATACACAGGCAATTCTCCCCTCAAACCCAAGGGTACCTGGAGGTACCTTGGCTTTTTCTTCGACCGTAAGCTCTCTTTCAAGGAGCACACGCGGTTCTACTCCACCAAAGCCCTCACCACTGCGAGAGCGATGGGAATGCTCGGCAATTCTGTCAGAGGGCTTACCCCTATGCAGAAACGCCTCCTGTACCGCTCGTGTGTCGTACCCATCATGACATACGGGCTCAGACTCTGGCACTTCAAGGGCGCTCGCGTCAAGGGTGTCATCAAAACGCTGGCCCAGGTGCAGTCCATCGCTGCTCGCTGGATCCTCGGTGCCTTCAGGACCACCCCTATCGGTGGCCTGGAAAGTATCGCAGGACTGCTGCCCATGCAGCTGTTACTGCGTCGACTGGTCGACAGAGGGGTATTCAGGACCCCCCTATTGGCTCCATCACACCCTCTAAGAGCTATCTTAGGGCCTAATCACGTCGGCACCACCCACTCTCATGAGTTAGGACTCTGGGGAGGGAACGTGCTTGACACTCTCAACCTGCAAGGCCCATCTGTCGCTTCAGCGGCAGCCCTGGCCCTTGTACCAGGCGATGAATTCGACCCCTTTGGGGAAGAAAACACACCTGGAAACAGAGTGAAGGACTTATTCCCCACTCGTTTCTCCTCTCATCGCCTCACCTCGAAGGAGGATGGAGCGAGGAATTCTTACAGGAGTGACCTCGATAAGGCCTGGGCGTCTGCCCAGGTTGAGGATGACACTCTCGTCGTTGCAGTGGACGCTTCGGTGCCCACAGATGCCAAATACCAAGCTGTCGCCTGCGCTCTTGTCTTCGGACAGGGGGAACAGGTAGATCGCGTTGTCTCAGCGTCTGGGAGGAGAACCCCCCCAGAAGTCGAACTCTTTGCTCTCCAACTGGGCGTCTCGGCTGCTTGCAGCAGAGGATGCAAAAAGTTGGTGATATTCTCGGATTCTACTACGGGCATTGAGTCCCTAATCGATCCAAAACCACGCTCTGAGCAAATCTTTGCTCTGGACGCTTGTCGATCTCTTCGCCCCTGGCTAGCCGGGGAGGAGGAGAGGAACGTTACATTCTGGCATGTTCCCTCGAAGTTCGAGTGGAACGTACACAAGATGGCTCACGATGTAGCTACATCTACCAAGATCTCCGTGGGCAGACACCCACGGACGTCTTTAGACTACCTTAGAAACCAGGTCGAGAAGGCCGTTTGTAAGGATTGGCACACTCGATTCGCAGATCCTGCGTACCGTGGACGTCACTTCTACCAACTCAAAGGAGTTGGTGGAAAACCGGTGTTACCCTCGACTCACAAAGGTGGGCCTTGGCTGAAAGCAATGGGAAGCAACACTACGTTGACTTCTCGTTCAACTCGTATGATCACTGGCCATGCTCCTATAGGGGAGTATCGCCAACGTCTATCCCTCGACGGGGAATACCAATGCTGGTGCCGTGGTCCCGAAATTCAAACTCGAGACCACTTACTACGCGTCTGCCACGAGGTGGATCGCAAAGAAACTCGTGCAAGCCCTGACTTTGTCGAAGGCTTCATTGAATTTATGGACAATAACCCAGCACTAGGGTCGTTCAACTCACTTGCGTGGGATCCAGGATAGGCCGTGCGCGCAGGGCGTATGACCCCCGTCTGGTTCTAGCTAGTGTTATCGGTATGTCGGGGTGGCCGTAGGGCACCAGACGAGTCCGTTAACCCTCATAAAGGGGGCCCACCCGTGTTCAGGAGCGACTGTCAGGGAGGGGGGACACAAAACTAGGTACCGGTTCGGGGAGGCGCCTGAGCGCTTTCAGATCCGCTATCGGTTGCGCGCTACAGCTTTGACGCTGACTGCGCCTTCCTTTCCGAGCTGAGAGGCTCTCGTCGGGGCGGCAATATCCCCTAAATCTTGCACTCATACCCGTAGGGATTCGGGGATCACTTCGTTTGTATGTCTCTACCGCGGACTGCGATCGGGCGCCGCGTTATAAATTTTTGACCCAAAAAAAAAAAAAAAAAAACCCCCTCCCCCTATGGGGCGGGCATCGTCACCCCGCGAGCACAGCGTTTTAGCGTGCCAGCGCTATCTTCCAGAGACGCAACTGCGTCTCCTGCACCTCCGGCTACCCCTTCTACACCCGCTTCGTGGGCTGATGAAGTGGCCGATGACCTCTCCTCCCACGTCATTCAGGATACGGAGATGGCTAGCGATGACTGGAGTGGACCCCAGACCTTCGCCAAAGACTTGGGAGAGTACGCTGAGGGATTCCGAGTGGTTCTCAACAGAACGGGATCTCGTCGACCGACTGCTGAAGATCGGCAGCTCATAGCAGAACGACTGGGCTCGGTGCTGGTAGCAGCGGCTGAGGCTGGTATTGATCGCGACTCGGGGAGCTCCTTCCTCCGAGGGGCAATAGATAGAATCTCAGGGGGCAGTAAACGACCTAGGTCGGGCACTGTCACCAACGATCCCAATGTGGACTATCTGGAGGGATGGGATGGGCAACGCCCCCCCCCTCACAAATCAGCGAGGACTCGAGGCCCGAAAGGGGCTCGACCTCTTCCTAAACCCCCAACAGGGGGCATTTCTTCATCATGGGGGCGAGGACCACCTCCCCCCGTGAACTGGTCCACCAGGCCCTCGGGCAGGGGGACCTTTGCTCAGGTGGCTCGCTTCCCTGGGGGGCGAGCTCCCAACACATCCATGGATGGTCTTGTGCGTCTAGCCAAGGCCTTCCCTGAACTTCCAACCGACAAGCTGGCAGACATACAGCAGCATGTCGGCCCATCCAAACCGAAGGCTGCAAAGCCCTCACCTACTGTACACGGACCGTCGAGACGACAGGTCCTAGTTCACGTTCGTCCCCCCCTCGGGGCTGAGACGAATCCTGCTGACTTCCTGGACCATGTCCGGACCACTCTCGGACTGCACCACTCCAAACTAGTGGCCCAGTCCGCATCAATGCATGCTGGTAACCTATCAGTAGCTACTGATGTTGTGGCCTCCGAGGAGGACCTTCGATGCTTCAAGGAAGCTGCCCACAAGGCGTTCCCGTTCGCGCTGCAAGTAGACGCAGCGTTACCCACATCCACATCGTACCTCAAGCTGGTCGATGTGCCATTTATCGCTAACGACAAGGCCTTAACGCCAGACGTCGTCATTGCACACTTGGGAAAGTCCGGTATATCGGATCTCACAGTGCTTCAAGTCCCTCCCCGAGTAGTACGTGATTCGAAGATGTCGGATACGTGCACCGTTTATCTTAACATCGCTGACTCAGTCAGCGGTGCACGAGCTAAGGCTCTCATCGGGCGAGGCGTCCAATTTGGACGCTACGTCGCTGATGTGAGGGCGGCCAGGGCGAACCCTGGACTGCCTCTTTGTCAATGGTGCTGGAAGTGGGGCCACCCCACCCCAGCATGCAGAGCTCCACAGACCAAATGCCCGATCTGTGCAGGCCCACACCGTAAGGAGCACCATCGTGCCCTTGCAGGGTGTTGTAAGGGAAACGCCAAGGCGAACCCTCCTGTCCCAGCTACTCCAGAAGGGGCAGCCTGTCCTCACCCGGCTAGGTGTGTAAACTGCCGGAAAAACCACGCATCCGACGATCGTCGATGCAACTTTTGGCGACATCGCTTTGACCGTGACTGGATCAAAGCTCGCTATGACGAGGTAAGTGTGAGACGCAACTCTCGCTCCCCTCCTGCTTACCATCCCGCAGGACGCGGTGGCCGAACGTAAATGAGGGACAGACTTAGATCTACCCCACAGTTACGCATATTTAGTCAAAATGTAAATCGAAATTGGGGTTACATGGACTCTTTACTGGCAGACTTCGTAGACGACTATGATTTGCTTTTTATTCAAGAGCCTCCTTGGCGATTGATAAGGTACGCCCCTTCTGCCCACAACAGGGAAGGGGAGGAAGTTATCGGCGCACCAATGAGCCCAAATTGGGGTACCTTGGTGCGCCCATCGGGGATTGACGCCCCTCCACGCGTTGCTGTATACTTTGCGAACAGCATCGCCAATCTAAGACCGGGTCTCAGACGAGATCTGATCGATAGTCGTGACATCCTTCTTTTCTCATTTTTTTTTTTTTTTTGGGTCAACAATTTATAACGCGGGGCTCGATCGCAGTCCGCGGAGCAGGATACAAACTTGGGTACTACTATAACTACGCTTCCCCTCACCCATATCCTACCCAGGTCCTCGTTTTAGCCACTTTAGGCGGGCAGTGCCACAGACGTTGGCCTCTCAGCCAGGAAAGGCAATAATCTGGAGGGGGGACCCCCTCCCGAAGCTAGCCATTAGATCGTCAGCTGGTGCGAAGCGGTCCCCCGGCCACATATCCAACCGAAGTCAGATCAGGCGCAGTGGTGTCAATTCACCGTAAATCCCCCCTTGCGGGAGGAATAACCGTCCGCATACTCCCAGCCAACGAGGATTGACCACCCCGGACGAACAAGGTGGACCATCACCGTGTCATGCACGAGTAACAGTAATGTGGCAGCTGGTTGTTCACCTGGTTATTCACCGGAACCGCCGTAAGCAGGGGGCCAAAGCCCCCCTCGAGCAAATGCACTGCCAGCACATGCACTCGATAGCAATTTCCCCCCCGCAGCGGGGAGAACGTAAAGGGTAGCGACATTTGTCACCAACCCGACAACAGCCAGCGGACTGGCGGTGATGGGTGTGGAGCGGAATGCCCCACACAAGTAGCAGCACGGCCATCTGTGATGATGACGGCACTGTACTGGGAACGAGGGTTCCCCAGATTGGAGCTCTGCTAGAGCTGTTGGCATCGCCACACAGGAAGCTGGAACAGCTGCCGGAGGCGTAGGATCATTGGAACGATCGTCTCTGGTTGTCCGCTTGGGCATCAGGAGCAAGTTAGTACTGGTATATGATGCTAGTGATCGAAATACGCAGTGTGCAGTGTAAGCGAGGGCCTCCTGCCTAGCAAGAGAGTCCACGTAGTCGTCAGGGTCGGGGAGGTCCTCCCCAGCCCACAGATCTCAAACTGCCTAGGGCAGCTGCTACCTCCAGTTCGTTCTGTGAGAACTGGGTGTCATAGTCTTGGGCATCATCACCAACGATGTCACCCGTAATCAAGGTGGGGTCGTGAAGGCCCCAGCGTGTGGTTTGGTCTCTGTTCAGCCGTTTGGGCATTGAGAGTGAGTTAGCACAGGTAAATGACGATAACAGTCAAAATACGTAGCGTAAGGTCGATAACAGATGGCCCCTTATCTCAGTTCCAGGTCCACCCGATACAGCCTCCAAATGCTCCGAGGGGGCGAACAGGCCGCACATCCTGTTGCCTGGTGGGAGAAGATTGAACCCGGGTCATAACACCCTAAAAGAGTGAGCACCGGAGGTAGAGAGTTGGTGGTGAGTAGTGGCCACCAGAGCGTCGACCTAGCTGTCAGGGGGCACCATCGCCCAGCCCCTTTTAACGATGGTGTATTCCAATGGGTAGTCAGTGTAGCATGTCTCTAGTAATAGAAACTCACAGAGCATGGAGGCTGGGAGCCTCCCAGACAGCCAGCAGTCCAGTAAGAACGTCCTTCCCCCTAAGCCAGACCTCCCCCAGCTAAACAAGCGCTTCTACTTGGGCGAGCATTGAAGCAGGCATCCCACACCCGCTCTAAGCCCCCATAGGGACCCAGACTACTCTTTCATAGACATCACTCACCTAGCCAGGATCCTCGAAGCCAAGGGGAACAAGACAGATAGCAGTCACTGTTGGAAACAATGACCGAGACATCCCCGGAGATCGGATGGACGGATCTCTTAGCAAATCAGGGCAAGCCTGGAGACGCTGAGAGCGTTCGTGATGGTGAAATCCGATCGAAAATCGGACAAAAATTGAAGTGTCGACATCGCGTGCAACGTTGAGCAGAGGTGTTTACCACTATTTATGGTGGTTGTAACAAGTCAAGGAGCTGCGCTTCTTCTTTTCTCATTGGGAATAGGGGAGGACGTCATGCTTCTCGCTAACGTCTACTCGGATAGCCAACACAATGCCATCACGCTCTTATTCGAGAACGTCATGACGATCCCACGCTTACACGTCATGTGCGGCGATTTCAATGTGCGACACGCATCCTGGGATCCCCAGGGGCCTGAACATTCTATCCACGCTGACCACTTAGTGGAAACGGCTACGGCATTAGGCCTGACCAGAGCCCTACCAGTAGTGGAGGGCCCTACGCATTTCCCCCCACAACAGGGCCTTCACCCCACGGTGATCGACCTGATGTTCGTACCTACAGATCTCAGATTTGTATTGTACTGTGAGATTGTACCTGAAGCCAGGGGGACGTCTGACCACGCCCCTTTGACGTTAGTATTACCTGGCCCGGGATCTCTGGTTCCGGTCACCAAGTGGTCCATCAAAAAAGGATCCGAGGAGGAAGCATCTTACCGAGATGCTGTCTCCTCCGCTTTAACTCCGTGGCTAGATTGGCACGGAGATACTTCGGCAGAAATCGATGATGTCGTTTCGGCGATATCAACGATTGTAAACAAGGCATGGGAAAACCACGCCAAGGAATCTCGCCTCGGCAAGTCGTCCAAAGGTTGGTGGACAGACGAATGCAGCGGTGCCCTAGACGCCTACAGAGCCTCTCGTGATGAAGGGGACTGGAAGCTCTATAGGAAAGTCATGCGACATGCAAAGCGTGACTTCTTCGACGACCGTATCCAGGAAGTGGCTACGATGAACAGACGACCCTGGGACCTGATGTCCTGGACTCGTCAACGCAACCTCCCATCGTACGAGGCTATCTCCTATCGGGGAGAACCGTGCAACAATCTGGACTCGCTGTGGGCTGCCCTTGATGGGTCCTATAATGCCGCATCTGATCGAGAAGTTGATCTGAGCATACTCGAGGAACTTGATCCGGTGCCTGAAAGGGCCTGGATCCCGTTCTCCGTCATGGAAATGAAAGAAGTGCTTAACGCGTGCTCTTCCCGTTCCGCTCCAGGTCCCGATCATGTTACGTGGTCGCACCTAAAACACTGGTGCAGCAACCCAGAAGTGGCAGGGCTTATTACCCGCATTGCTGAGGCGTGCATCACTGCCGGCCATTGGCCGGCTCATTTCAAGGAATCCCTGTCGGTCATCATCCCGAAGCCAGGGAAACCTAACTACTCCACCCCTAAGTCGTTCAGGCCCATTGTGCTTCTGAACACTTTGGGCAAATTAGTCGAAAAGATGTTGTCAAGGCGACTTCAGTTCGACGGTGTCGCACACGAGGCTTTCGAACAAAACCAGTTTGGAGGCGTCGCCCAGCGTTCCACTGAGGATGCAGGTATCTACCTTACCCACCTAGTCAGAGCAGGATGGGCCAAGGGACTCAAGACGAGCGTTGTCGCTTTCGACATCGCTCAATTCTTCCCCTCCTTGAACCACCAAGTTCTGTTGGAGATCATCTCTCGGTCGGGGTTCCCTGCGCAAGTAGTGAACTTCTTCCGTTCATATCTTGTCGGTCGCAAAACGACCTACAAATGGAACGCTTTCTCATCTGGCTCCTTTGCAGCCGATGTGGGAGTGGGCCAAGGCTCTGCCCTGTCCCCTGTCTTATCGGCGTTATATTTAACGCCCATTATGAAGCTCTTCAGAAGGAGCGAAATCGGCAGAGATGTCGATCTCATGTCGTATGTGAACGATGGCACTCTCATCGCCCGCTCTCCACAGCTGGAGGATAACCTCCCCCTGCTCAAAAAAGCGTATGGCTGGATTTTCCAGGCGTTCACTTCCCTCGGGCTCGTCCTTGAACACGACAAGTCTGAAGTATTTCATTTCTCAAGGGCGAGGAGGTTCACTCCCCTACCCATTGATCTCGGATTCGCCCCCTACACGGGCAATACCCCTCTCAAACCCAAGGTCACCTGGAGGTACCTTGGCTTTTTCTTTGACCGCAAGCTCTCCTTCAAGGAGCACACGCGGTTCTACTCCACCAAAGCCCTTACCACTGCAAGGGCAATGGGAATGCTCGGCAATTCTGTCAGAGGGTTAACCCCTATGCAGAAACGCCTTCTGTACCGTTCATGTGTCGTGCCTATTATGACATACGGACTTAGACTATGGCACTTCAAAGGCGCTCGCGTCAAAGGTGTCATCAAAACGCTGGCCCAGGTGCAGTCCATTGCTGCTCGCTGGATCCTCGGTGCCTTCAGAACCACCCCTATCGGCGGTCTGGAAAGTATCGCAGGACTGCTGCCCATGCAGCTGTTACTGCGCCGCCTAGTCGACAGAGGGGTATTCAGAACCCCCCTATTGGCCCCATCACACCCCCTAAGAGCGATCTTGGGACCCAATCACGTCGGTACCACCCACTCTCATGAGCTAGGGCTCTGGGGAGGGAACGTGCTAGACACACTAAACCTTCAGGGTCCATCTGTCGCCTCGGCTGCAGCTCTAGCCCTCGTACCAGGCGATGAATTCGACCCCTTTGGGGAAGAAAACACACCTGGAAACAGAGTGAAGGATCTATTCCCAACTCGTTTCTCCTCTCATCGCCTCACCTCCAAGGAGGATGGAGCGAAGAACTCTTACAGGAGTGACCTCGATAAGGCCTGGGCCTCTGCCCAGGTCGAGGAAGACACTCTCGTCGTTGCAGTGGACGCTTCGGTGCCCACAGATGCCAAATTCCAAGCAGTCGCCTGCGCTCTTGTCTTCGGACAGGGAGAACAGGTGGATCGCGTTGTCTCAGCTTCTGGGAGGAGAACCCCCCCTGAAGTCGAACTCTTTGCTCTCCAACTGGGCGTCTCAGCTGCTTGCAGCAGAAGATGCAAGAAGTTGGTGATTTTCTCGGATTCAACTATGGGCATTGAGTCCCTAATTGATCCAAAACCACGTTCTGGGCAGGTATTCGCCCTGGACGCCTGTCGCTCCCTTCGTCCCTGGTTAGATGGAGACGAGGAGAGGATCGTTACATTCTGGCATGTCCCCTCGAAGTTCGAGTGGAACGTACACAAGATGGCTCATGATGTAGCTACATCTACCAAGATCTCAGTGGGCAGACACCCGCGGACGTCTTTAGACTATCTTTTTTTTTTTTTTTTTTTTGGGTCAAAAGTTTATAACGCGGCGCCCGATCGCAGTCCGCGGTAGAGACGTACAAACGAAGTACACTACGCCCAGCCCAAGTCCTCCTCCTGCTGATCTTCGCACCAACCACCTGGATAGCTGCAAAGGCCACTAAGGGGGCTCCCTTTATCGAGTAAACGGACTTGCCAGTGGTGGCGTACCGACAACCCGGACTTGACGATGCCGTGTTCCCCGAATCCCTACGGGTATGAGTGCAAGATTTAGGGGATATTGCCGCCCCGACGTGAGCCTCCCAGCTCGGAAAGGAAGGCGCAATCAGCGTTAAAGCTGTAGCGCACAACCGACAGCGGATCTGAAAGCGCTCAGGCGCCTCCCCGAACCGGTACCTAGGTTCGTGTCCCCCCTCCCTGACAGTCGCTCCTGAACACGGGTTAACGGACTCGTCTGGTGCCCTGCGGCCACCCCGACATACCGATAACACTAGCTAGAACCAGACGGGGGTCATACGCCCTGCGCGCACAACCTATCCTGGGTCCCACGCAAGTGAGTTGAACGACCCTAGTACTGGGTTATTGTCCATAAATTCAGTGAAGCCTTCGACAGAGTCTGGGCTTGCACGAGTCTCTTTGCGATCCACCTTGTGGCAGACGCGTAGTAGGTGGTCTCGAGTCTGTATCTCGGGACCAAGACACCAACATTGGTACTCCCCGTCAAGGGATAAGCGTTGACGATACTCCCCTATAGGAGCATGGCCAGTAATCATGCGGGTTGAACGAGAAGTCAACGTGGTGTTGCTCCCCATAGCTTTCAGCCAAGGCCCACCTTTGTGAGTCGAGGGTAAAACTGGTTTTCCACCTACTCCCTTGAGTTGGTAGAAGTGTCGTCCACGGTACGCAGGGTCTGCGAACCGAGTGTGCCAATCCTTACAAATGGCCTTTTCGACCTGGTTTTTAAGGTAATCTAGAGACGTCCGCGGGTGTCTGCCCACGGAGATCTTGGTAGATGTAGCAACATCGTGAGCCATCTTGTGTACGTTCCACTCGAATTTCGAGGGGACATGCCAGAATGTGACGTTCCTCTCCTCATTCCCGGATAGCCAGGGACGAAGGGAGCGGCAAGCGTCCAGAGCGAAGATTTGCTCAGACCGTGGTTTTGGATCGACTAGGGACTCAATGCCCGTAGTAGAGTCCAAAAAGATCACCAACTTTTTGCAGCCTCTGCTGCACGCAGCCGAAACGCCCAGTTGGAGAGCAAAAAGTTCGACTTCTGGGGGGGTTCTCCTCCCCGAAGCTGAGACAACGCGATCCACCTGCTCTCCTTGTCCGAAGACAAGAGCGCAGGCGACAGCTTGGAATTTGGCATCTGTGGGCACCGAGGCGTCCACTGCAACGACCAGAGTGTCTTCCTCGACTTGGGCGGACGCCCAGGCCTTGTCGAGGTCACTCCTGTAAGAATTCCTCGCTCCACCCTCCTTAGAGGTGAGGCGATGAGAAGAGAAGCGAGTGGGGAACAAATCCTTCACTCTGTTTCCAGGTGTGTTTTCTTCCCCAAAGGGGTCGAATTCATCGCCTGATACTAAGGCCAACGCTGCAGCCGAGGCGACAGACGGCCCTTGCAGGGTTAGTGTGTCGAGCACGTTCCCTCCCCAGAGTCCAAGCTCATGAGAGTGGGTGGTGCCGACGTGATTAGGCCCTAAGATCGCTCTTAGGGGGTGTGATGGAGCCAGTAGAGGGGTCCTGAATACCCCTCTGTCGACTAAGCGACGCAGTAACAGCTGCATGGGCAGCAGTCCTGCGATACTTTCCAGGCCACCGATAGGGGTGGTTCTGAATGCACCGAGGATCCAACGTGCAGCGATGGACTGCACTTGGGCCAACGTCTTGATGACACCCTTGACGCGAGCGCCTTTGAAGTGCCATAATCTGAGTCCGTATGTCATAATGGGTACGACGCACGAACGGTAGAGTAAGCGTTTCTGCATGGGGGTTAGCCCTCTGACAGAATTGCCCAACATTCCCATCGCTCTCGCAGTGGTGAGAGCTTTGGTGGAGTAGAATCGCGTATGCTCCTTGAAGGAGAGCTTACGGTCAAAGAAGAATCCGAGGTACCTCCAGGTAACCTTGGGTTTTAAGGGAGTGTTGCCCGTGTATGGGGCAAATCCGAGATCGATGGGTAAGGGAGTGAATCTCCTTGCCCTTGAGAAGTGGAAGATTTCAGACTTGTCGTGCTCCAAGACAAGTCCGAGGGAAGTGAACGCCTGGAATATCCAGCCGTACGCTTTTTTCAGCAAGGGGAGGTTATCCTCCAGCTGTGAGGAGCGGGCGATGAGAGTGCCATCGTCCACATAAGACATGAGATCGACTTCTCCGCCGATTTCGCTTCTTCTGAAGAGCTTCATGATAGGCGTTAGGTATAGCGCCGATAAGACAGGGGACAGGGCAGAGCCTTGGCCCACTCCCACATCAGCTGCAAAGGAGCCAGATGAGAAAGCGTTCCATGTGTAGGTCGTTTTGCGACCGACTAGATATGAACGGAAGAAGTTTACTACTTGTGCAGGGAACCCCGACCGAGAGATGATCTCCAGCAGAACCTGGTGGTTCAAGGAGGGGAAGAATTGAGCGATGTCGAAAGCGACAATGCCATCGCTTCTTGTCTTCTTACCGCGATGTGCACAGCCACAAAAATCTTCGTCGACACCGTTTTCTACTTTTGCAGCTCAATCCGTCCACGATCTCAGCGATCCGGTATCATCAGCGTCTTACCAACGCATGTCAGATTCAATATCCAGAAGAGGGGGGAGATCGGGTGAGGCGATGGATGAGGGGAGACCTTCTAGATCCGGTACGCCCAGAACTCCTGGCGACGACCCAATTGACTCCCTGCGGCTCTCTTCGAGCCGCAGATCCACACAGAACGCACCCTCAGTAGGTCCTCACAGGACACAAAGAGGTTCTCCAACCCCCTCCCCCTATGGGGCGGGCATCGTCACTCCGCGAGCACAGCGTTTCAGCGTGCCAGCGCTATCTTCCAGGGATGCGACTGCGTCTCCTGTACCTCCGGCCACCCCTTCTACACCTGCTTCGTGGGCGGATGAAGTGGCCGATAATATCTCTACCCACGTCATTCAGGACACGGAGATGGCTAGCGACGACTGGAGTGGACCCCAGACCTTCGCCAAAGACCTGGGAGAATACGCTGAAGGATTCCGAATCGTTCTCAACAGGACGGGATCCCGACGACCGACTGCTGAAGATCGGCAGATCATAGCGGAACGACTAGGCTCGGTGCTGGTAGCAGCTGCCGAGGCTGGTTTCGATCGCAACTCGGGGAACGCTACGCTCCGAGGCGCATTAGACAGAATGGCAGGGGGCAGTAAACGACCTAGGTCGGGCACTGTCACCAACGATCCCAATGTGGATTATCTGGAGGGATGGGATGGGCAATGCCCCCCCCCTCACAAATCAGCGAGGACTCGAGGCCCGAAAGGGGCTCGACCTCTTCCTAAACCTCCAACAGGGGGCGTCTCTTCGTCATGGGGTCGAGGACCACCTCCCCCCGTGAACTGGTCCACCAGGCCTTCGGGCAAGGGGACCTTTGCTCAGGTTGCTCGCTTCCCTGGGGGGCGAGCTCCCAACACATCCATGGATGGCCTTGTGCGTCTAGCCAAGGCCTTCCCTGAACTTCCAACCGATAAGCTGGCTGATATACAGCAGCACGTCGGCCCGTCTAAACCGAAGGCCGCTAAGCCCTCACCTACTGTTCACGGACCGTCGAGAAGACAGGTCCTAGTTCACGTTCGTCCCCCCCTCGGGGCTGAGACGAACCCTGCCGATTTCCTGGACCACGTCCGGACCACTCTCGTACTGCACCACTCCAAACTAGTGGCCCAGTCCGCATCAATGCACGCTGGTAATCTATCAGTAGCTACAGACGTTGTTGCCTCCGAGGAGGACCTTCGATGCTTCAAGGAAGCCGCTCACAAGGCGTTCCCTTTCGCGCTGCAGGTGGATGCAGCGTTACCCACATCCACATCGTACCTTAAGTTGGTCGATGTGCCATTTATCGCTAACGATAAGGCGTTAACGCCTGACGTCGTCATTGCACACCTGGGGAAGTCTGGTATATCGGACCTCACGGTGCTTCAAGTCCCTCCCCGCGTAGTACGTGATTCGAAGATGTCGGATACGTGCACCGTCTATCTTAACATCGCTGACTCAGTCAGCGGTGCACGAGCCAAAGCTCTTATCGGTCGGGGTGTCCAATTTGGACGCTACGTCGCTTATGTTAGGGCAGCCAGGGCAAATCCTGGCCTGCCTCTTTGCCAACGATGCTGGAAGTGGGGTCACCCCACCCCGGCATGCAGAGCTCCACAGACCAGATGCCCGATCTGTGCAGGCCCACACCGCAAGGAGCACCATCGTGCTCTTGCAGGGTGTTGTAAGGGAAACGCGCTCCTTGACTTGTTACAACCACCATAAACAGTGGTAAACACCTCTGCTCAACGTTGCATGCGACGTCGACACCTCAATTTTCGTCCGATTTTCGATCGGATTTCACCATCACGAACGCTCTCGGCGTCTCCAGGCCTACCCTGATTTGCTAAGAGATCCGTCCATCCAATCTCCGTGGATGTCCCGGTCATTGTTTTTGACAATGGCTGCTATCTGTCTCGTTCTCCTGGGCTTCGAGGATCCTGACTAGGTGAGTGTTGTTTATGAAAGAGTAGTCTGGGTCCCTCTGGGGGCTTAGAGTGGGTGTGGGATGCCTGCTTCAACGCTCGCCCAAGTCGACACACTCGTTTAGATGGGGGAGGTCTGGCTTAGGGAGAAGGGACGTTATCACTGGATTGCTAGGTGTCTGGGAGGCTTCTAGCCTCCATGCTCTGTGAGTTTCTATTACTAGAGACATGCTACACTGACTACCCGTTGGAATACACCATCGTTAAAAGGGGCCGGGCGATGGTGCCCCCTGGCGGCTAGGTCGACACCTTGGTGGCCGCCACTCTCCACCAACTCTCTACCTCCGGTGCTCACTCTTCTAGGGTGGTATGACCCGGGTTCAATCTTCTCCCACTAGGTTACAGGATGTGCGGCCTGTCCCCCCCTCGGAGCGTTCGGAGGCAGTATCGGGTGGACCCGGAATAGAGATAAGGGACCAGCTGTTATCGATGGCACGCTACGTATCTTGATTTCTACTATCACCTACTAGCACTAACTTCCCCTCTCAATGCCTAAACGGCGAACTAGAGCGCAAACACCACGCTGGGGTCTACACGACCCCTCCCTGATTACGGGCGACATCTATGATGATGACGTCCAAGACTACGACACCCGGTACGATCATGACGATCCGGATGTAGCTACTGCCCTACGGGCAGTTAGAGATCTATGGGCTGGAGAAGACCTCTCCGACCCTGAGGATGACGAGGATTCTCTTGCTATGCAGGAGGCCCTCGATTATGCTGAGAGCAGCCCCAAGCTAGCCTCGAGGCAAATGATCGACCGTGTGCTGTGGGCGCAGGACGTCCATGTCGCACATAAACGATGGACTCGCAGTCTCGAACGCGAGGACATGTACGCTCAGGAGCTCGGCATTGCTGAGCTCTTCTATCCGGAGGCATCCCCTGCCCCGTTACCGCCTTTGCCCCCCATCCCTGAGCTGGTGGAGGACGAAGCGCCGTTATCTGTGAATGAGAGGCTGGAAATCGAAGCCACCTCTCATGCCATGCTACACCAACTCGACGCGATGACCATGTTCGTTGGTACCGTCCGCACGTCCGCCGTTCCCCCTGCAGAGAGGAACGCTTGGCGCCAAATGGCCTGGGAGTTATTCACGACCACCTGGCGACTGTCTGAGACGATGTCGGCGGAACTAGCAGCCGTTCCGACACCTCTCGATCTCACGTCTCCGGCAGCCTTCCGGGCTTCCTATGCGGCGGTGCACACCACTCAATCAGAGCCTCAATCTGGGGAACCCTCGTCCCCAGCACGGCGCCGTCGTCCTCGAGGTCCTCGTGGACAGCAGCGCCGCAACTAGTACAGGGGGCTATCCCCCTCTACGTTCACGGCCACCAAGTAACTGGTGGCCACTATCGGGATGGTGACATGGTGTCGCTTCCCTATACCTTCCCCCCACTGCGGGGGGGACGATGTCATCGAGTGCGTGCACATGGGTGCACTTGCTCGAGGGGGGTCTCGGCCCCCTACTTACGGCGGTCACGGTGAATAACCAGGTGAACAACCACCCGCCTTGTTACTGTCACTCGTGCACAACACGGTGATGGTCCACCTCATTCGTCTGGGGTGGCCAATCCTCGTTGGCTGGAAAAACGCAAACGGTTATTCCTCCCGCAAGGGGGGATTTACGGTGAATTAACACTGCTGCGCCTGGTCTGGCCTCGGTCGGACATGTGGCTGGGGGACCGTTTGCTCCAGGGGGCGATCTAATGGCTAACTTCGGGAGGGGGGGGCGCCCCCTCCAGATTATTGCCTTTCCTGGCTGAGAGGCCAACGTCTGTGGAACTGCCCGCCTAAAGGTGGCTAAAACGGGGACCTGAGTGGGATATGGGCGAGGGGAACGCGTAGATAAAGTAGTACCCAAGTTTGTACCTTGCTCCGCGGACTGCGTTTGAGCCCCGCGTTATAAATTCTGATCCAAAAAAAAAAAAAAAAAAAAAAAAAAAAAAAAAGTTGTAAGGGAAATGCGAAAGCGAACCCCCCGGTCCCAGCTACCCCAGAAGGGGCAGCCTGTCCTCACCCGGCTAGGTGTATCAACTGCCGCAAAAACCACGCATCTGACGATCGTCGATGCAATTTCTGGCGACATCGCTTTGATCGTGACTGGATCAAGGCTCGCTATGACGAGGTGAGTGCGAAACGCAATTCTCGCTCCCCTCCTGCTTACCATCCCACAGGACGCGGTGGCCGAACGTAAATGAGGGACAGACTTAGATCTACCCCACAGTTACGCATATTTAGTCAGAATGTAAATCGAAATTGGGGTTACATGGACTCGATACTGGCAGATTTCGTAGATGATTACGATTTGCTCTTCATTCAAGAGCCTCCTTGGCGACTAATAAGACACGCCCCCTCTGCCTACAACAGGGAAGGGGAAGAAGTTATAGGCGCACCAATGAGCCCTAACTGGGGAACCTTAGTGCGCCCATCGGGAATTGACTCCCCTCCACGCGTTGCTGTCTATTTTGCGAACAGCATCGCTAATCTAAGACCGGGTCTCAGACGGGATCTGATCGATGATCGGGACATCCTCCTCTTCTCCCTGGGTATAGGGGAAGATGTCATGCTATTTGCTAACGTCTACTCGGACAGCCAGCACTCAGCCATTACGCTCTTGTTCGAGAACGTCATGCTGATCCCCCGCCTACACTTTATGTGTGGTGACTTCAACGTGAGGCACGCCTCCTGGGACCCCCAGGGGCCTGAACACTCCATCCATGCTGACCACTTAGTGGAAACGGCGAAGGCACTAGGCCTGACCAGAGCTCTACCAGTAGTGGAGGGCCCTACCCATTTCCCCCCACAACAGGGCCTTCACCCCACGGTGATCGACCTGATGTTCGTACCTACAGATCTCAGATTTGTACTGTACTGCGAAATTGTACCTGAAGCCAGGGGGACGTCTGACCACGCCCCTCTGACATTAGTGCTACCTGGCCCGGGATCTTTGGTCCCGGTCACCAAGTGGTCCATCAAAAAAGGATCCGAGGAGGAAGCATCTTATCGGGATGCTGTCTCCTCCGCTTTAACTCCGTGGCTAAATTGGCACGGAGATACTTCGGCAGAGATCGATGAGGTCGTTTCGGCGATATCAACGATCTTAAACAAGGCATGGGAAAACCATGCCAAGGAATCTCGCCTCGGCAAGTCGTCCAAGGGCTGGTGGACAGACGAGTGCAGTGGTGCTCTAGACGCTTACAGAGCCTCTCGTGATGAGGGGGACTGGAAGCTCTACAGGAAGGTTATGCGACATGCAAAGCGTGACTTCTTCGATGACCGTATCCAAGAGGTGGCTACGATGAATAGACGACCCTGGGACCTAATGTCCTGGACTCGTCAACGCAACCTCCCGTCGTATGAGGCGATCTCCTATCGGGGAGAACCTTGTAACGATCTGGACTCTCTGTGGGCTGCCCTTGATGGGTCCTATAACGCCGCATCTGATCGAGAAGTCGATCTGAGCATACTCGAGGAACTTGATCCGGTGCCTGAAAGGGCCTGGACCCCGTTCTCCGTCACGGAAATGAAAGAAGCGCTTAGCGCGTGCTCTTCCCGTTCCGCTCCAGGTCCCGATCATGTTACGTGGTCGCACCTAAAACACTGGTGCAGCAACCCAGAAGTGGCAGGGCTCATAACCCGCATTGCTGAGGCGTGCATCACTGCTGGTCATTGGCCGGCTCATTTCAAGGAATCCCTGTCGGTCATCATCCCGAAGCCAGGGAAACCTAACTATTCTACCCCTAAGTCGTTCAGGCCTATTGTGTTGCTGAACACTTTGGGCAAACTAGTCGAGAAGATGCTGTCAAGGCGTCTTCAGTTCGACGGTGTCGCACACGAGGCCTTCGAGCAAAATCAGTTCGGAGGTGTCGCCCAGCGTTCCACTGAGGACGCAGGTATCTATCTCACCCACCTGGTTAGAGCTGGGTGGGCTAAAGGACTCAAAACAAGCGTTGTCGCTTTCGACATCGCTCAGTTTTTCCCCTCCCTGAACCATCAGGTTCTGTTGGAAATCATCTCTCGGTCAGGGTTTCCTACGCAAGTAGTAAACTTCTTCCGATCGTATCTGGTCGGTTGCAAAACGACTTACAAATGGAACGCTTTCTCATCTGGCTCCTTTGCAGCCGATGTGGGTGTGGGTCAAGGCTCTGCCTTGTCCCCCGTCTTGTCAGCGTTGTACTTAACGCCTATCATGAAGCTCTTCAGAAGAAGCGAGATCGGCAGAGATGTCGATCTTATGTCGTATGTAGACGATGGGACTCTCATCGCCCGCTCTCCACAGCTGGAGGACAACCTCCCCCTGCTCAAAAAAGCGTATGGCTGGATATTCCAGGCGTTCACCTCCCTCGGGCTTGTCCTTGAACACGACAAGTCTGAAATATTTCATTTCTCGAGGGCGAGGAGGTTCACTCCCCTACCCATTGATCTCGGATTCGCCCCGTACACGGGCAATACCCCCCTCAAACCCAAGGTCACCTGGAGGTACCTCGGCTTTTTCTTCGACCGTAAGCTCTCCTTCAAGGAACACACGCGGTTCTACTCCACCAAAGCCCTCACCACTGCGAGGGCGATGGGAATGCTCGGCAATTCTGTCAGAGGGCTAACCCCTATGCAGAAACGCCTCCTTTACCGTTCATGTGTCGTACCTATCATGACATACGGACTCAGACTATGGCACTTCAAGGGCGCTCGCGTCAAAGGTGTCATCAAGACGTTGGCCCAAGTGCAGTCCATTGCTGCACGTTGGATCCTCGGTGCATTCAGAACCACCCCAATTGGCGGCCTGGAAAGTATCGCTGGACTGCTGCCTATGCAGATGTTACTGCGTCGTTTAGTCGACAGAGGGGTGTTTAGAACCCCCCTATTGGCTCCATCACACCCCCTAAGAGCAATATTAGGGCCCAATCACGTCGGCACCACCCACTCTCATGAGCTTGGACTCTGGGGAGGGAACGTGCTCGACACACTCACCTTGCAAGGGCCGTCTGTCGCTTCGGCTGCAGCCTTGGCCCTCGTACCAGGCGATGAATTCGACCCCTTTGGGGAAGAAAACACACCTGGAAACAGAGTGAAGGATTTATTCCCCACTCGTTTCTCCTCTCATCGCCTCACCTCTAAGGAGGATGGAGCAAGGAACTCTTACAGGAGTGACCTCGATAAGGCCTGGGCTGCTGCCCAGGTTGAGGATGACACCCTCGTCGTTGCAGTGGACGCCTCTGTGCCCACTGATGCCAAATTTCAAGCGGTGGCCTGCGCTCTTGTCTTCGGACAGGGAGAACAGGTAGATCGCGTTGTCTCAGCTTCTGGGAGGAGAACCCCCCCAGAAGTCGAACTCTTCGCTCTCCAACTGGGCGTCTCGGCTGCTTGCAGCAGGGGTTGCAAAAAGTTGGTGATATTCTCGGATTCTACTACAGGCATCGAGTCCTTAATTGATCCAAAACCACGCTCTGGGCAGATATTCGCCCTGGACGCCTGTCGCTCCCTTCGTCCCTGGCTAGCTGGGGACGAGGAGAGGAACGTCACATTCTGGCATGTCCCCTCGAAATTCGAGTGGAACGTACATAAGATGGCTCATGATGTAGCTACATCTACCAAGATCTCCGTGGGCAGACACCCGCGGACGTCTTTAGATTACCTTAAAAACCAGGTCGAGAAGGCCGTTTGTGAGGAATGGCACACCCGGTTTGCAGATCCTGCATACCGTGGACGACACTTCTACCAACTCAAGGGAGTAGGTGGAAAACCGGTTTTACCCTCGACTCACAAAGGTGGGCCTTGGCTGAAAGTTATGGGGAGCAACACTACGTTGACTTCCCGTTCAACTCGCATGATCACTGGCCATGCTCCCATAGGGGAGTATCGTCAACGTCTATCCCTTGACGGGGAATACCAATGTTGGTGTCTTGGTCCCGATATACAAACTCGAGACCACTTACTACGCGTCTGCCCCAGGGTGGATCGCAAAGAAACTCGTGCGAGCCCAGACTCTGTCGAAGGCTTCCACGAATTTATGGACAATAATCCTGCATTAGGATCGTTCAACTCACTTGCGTGGGACCCAGGATAAGTTGTGCGCGCAGGGCGTATGACCCCCGGCTGGTTCTGGCTAGTGTTATCGGTATGTCGGGGTGGCCGTAGGGCACCAGACGAGTCCGTTAACCCTCATAAAGGGGGCCCACCCGTGTTCAGGAGCGACTGTCAGGGAGGGGGGACACGAAACTAGGTACTGGTTCGGGGAGGCGCCTGAGCGCTTCCAGATCCTCTGTCGGTTGTGCGTTACGGCCTCGATGCTGGCTACGCCCTCCTTTCCGAGCTGAGAGGCTCACGTCGGGGCGGCAGTTTCCCCTAAATCTTGCATGCATACCCGTAGGGATTCGGGGACACGACATCGTCAAGCTCGAGTTGTCGGTACGCCACCACTGGCAAGTCCGTTTACTCGATAAAGGGAGCCCCCTTAGTGGCCTTTGCAGCTATCCAGGTGGTTGGTGCGAAGTTCAGCAGGAGGAGGACTTGGGCTGGGCGTAGTGTACTTCGTTTGTACGTCTCTACCGCGGACTGCGATCGGGCGCCGCGTTATAAACTTTTGACCCAAAAAAAAAAAAAAAAAAAAAGCGACAACGCTTGTTTTAAGCCCTTTAGCCCACCCTGCTCTGACAAGGTGGGTAAGGTAGATACCCGCATCCTCGGTGGAACGCTGGGCGACGCCTCCGAACTGGTTTTGTTCGAAGGCCTCGTGTGCGACGCCGTCGAACTGAAGTCGCCTGGACAACATCTTTTCGACTAACTTGCCCAGAGTGTTCAGTAGCACAATATTTTTTTTTTTTTTTTTTTGGATCAGAATTTATAACGCGGGGCTCAAGCGCAGTCCGCGGAGCAAGGTACAAACTCGGGTACTACTTTATCTACGCGTTCCCCTCGCCCATCTCCCACTCAGGTCCCCGTTTTAGCCACCTTTAGGCGGGCAGTTCCACAGACGTTGGCCTCTCAGCCAGGAAAGGCAATAATCTGGAGGGGGCGCCCCCCCCTCCCGAAGTTAGCCATTAGATCGCCCCCTGGAGCAAACGGTCCCCCAGCCACATGTCCGACCGAGGCCAGACCAGGCGCAGCAGTGTTAATTCACCGTAAATCCCCCCTTGCGGGAGGAATAACCGTTTGCGTTTTTCCAGCCAACGAGGATTGACCACCCCAGACGAATGAGGTGGACCATCACCGTGTTGTGCACGAGTGACAGTAACAAGGCGGGTGGTTGTTCACCTGGTTATTCACCGTGACCGCCGTAAGTAGGGGGCCGAGACCCCCCTCGAGCAAATGCACCTATGTGCACGCACTCGATGACATCGTCCCCCCCGCAGTGGGGGGAAGGTATAGGGAAGCGACACCATGTCACCATCCCGATAGTGGCCACCAGTTACTTGGTGGCCGTGAATGTAGAGGGGGATAGCCCCCTGTACTAGTTGCGGCGCTGCTGTCCACGAGGACCTCGAGGACGACGGCGCCGTGCTGGGGACGAGGGTTCCCCAGATTGAAGCTCTGATTGAGCGGTGTGCACCGCCGCGTAGGAAGCCCGGAAGGCTGCCGGAGACGTGAGGTCGAGAGGTGTCGGAACGGCTGCTAGTTCCGCCGACATCGTCTCAGACAATCGCCAGGTGGTCGTGAATAACTCCCAGGCCATTTGGCGCCATGCGTTCCTCTCTGCAGGGGGAACGGCGGATGTACGGACGGTACCAATGAACATGGTCATCGCGTCGAGTTGGTGTAGCATGGCATGAGAGGTGGCTTCGATTTCCAACCTGTCATTCACAGATAGCGGCACTTCGTCCTCCACCAACTCAGGGATGGGGGGCAAAGGCGGTAATGGGGCAGGGGATGCTTCCGGATAGAAGAGCTCGGCCATGCCGAGCTCCTGTGAATACATGTCCTCGCGTTCGAGACTGCGAGTCCACCGTTTATGTGCGACATGGACGTCCTGCGCCCACAGCACACGGTCTATCGTTTGCCTGGAGCCCAGCTTGGGGCTGCTCTCGGCGTAATTGAGGGCCTCTTGCATAGCAAGAGAGTCCTCGTCATCTTCAGGGTCGGAGAGGTCTTCTCCAGCCCATAGATCTCTAACTGCCCGTAGGGCAGTAGCTACATCCGGATCGTCTTGATCGTACCGGGTGTCGTAGTCTTGGACGTCATCATCAAAGATGTCGCCCGTGATCAGAACGGGGTCGCGTAGACCCCGATGTGGTGGTTGGACTCTGGTTCGCCGTTTGGGCATTGAGAGAGTGTGTGTTAGTGCTAGTAGATGATGGTAAGAATCAAAATACGCAGCGTGGAATCGATAACGGCTGGTCCCTTATCTAAATTCTGGGTCCACCCGATCCAGCCTCCGAACGCTCCGAGGGGGCGAGCAAGCCGCACATCCTGCTGCCTAGTGGGAGAATATTGAACCCGGGTCATGACACCCTAGACGAGTGAGCACCGGAGGTAGAGAGTGGGTGGAGAGTGGCGGCCACCAAGGTAACGACCTAGCCGCCAGGGGGCACCATCGCCCGGCCCCTTTTAACGATGGTGTATTCCAACGGGTAGTCAGTGTAGCATGTCTCTAGTAATAGAAACTCACAGAGCATGGAGGCTAGAAGCCTCCCAGACAACCAGCAATCCAGTGATAACGTCCCTTCTCCCTAAGCCAGACCTCCCCCAACTAACCGAGTGTGTCGACTTGGGCGAGCGTTGAAGCAGGCATCCCACACCCACTCTAAGCCCCCAGAGGGACCCAGACTACTCTTTCATAAACAACACTCACCTAGTCAGGATCCTCGAAGCCCAGGAGAACGAGACAGATAGCGGCCATTGTCAGAAACAATGACCGGGGCATCCACGGAGATCGGATGGACGGATCTCTTAGCAAATCAGGGCACGCCTGGAGACGCCGAGAGCGTTCGTGATGGTGAAATCCGATCGAAAATCGGACGAAAATTGAAGTGTCGACGTCGCTTGCAACGTTGAGCAGAGGTGTTTACCACTGTTTATGGTGGTAGTAACAAGTCAAGGAGCGATGCCACAACAGGGCCTTCACCCCACGGTGATCGACCTGATGTTCGTACCTACAGATCTTAGATTTGTGTTGTACTGTGAGATTGTACCTGAAGCCAGGGGGACGTCTGACCACGCCCCTCTGACGTTAGTGCTGCCTGGCCCGGGATCTCTGGTCCCGGTTACCAAGTGGTCCATCAAAAAAGGATCCGAGGAGGAAGCATCCTACCGAGATGCCGTCTCCTCTGCTTTAACTCCGTGCCTTGAGTGGCACGGAGATACTTCGGCAGAAATCGATGAGATCGTTTCGGCGATAGCAACGATTTTAAACAAGGCGTGGGAAGACCACGCCAAGGAATCTCGCCTCGGCAAGTCGTCCAAGGGTTGGTGGACAGACGAGTGCAGTGGTGCCCTGGACACTTACAGAGCCTCTCGAGACGAGGGGGACTGGAAGCTCTATAGGAAAGTCATGCGACATGCAAAGCGGGACTTTTTCGACGACCGTATCCAGGAAGTGGCTACGATGAACAGACGGCCCTGGGACTTGATGTCCTGGACTCAACAACGCAACCTCCCGTCATACGAGGCAATCTCCTATCGGGGAGAACCTTGTAATGATCTGGACTCCCTCTGGAATGCCCTTGATGGGTCCTATAACGCTGCCTCAGATCGAGTAGTCGATCTGAGCATTCTCGATGAACTTGATCCGGTGCCTGAAAGGGCCTGGATCCCGTTCTCCATCACGGAAATGAAAGAAGCGCTAAACGCGTGTTCTTCCCGTTCCGCTCCAGGTCCCAATCATGTTACATGGTCGCACCTCAAACACTGGTGTAGCAACCCAGAGGTGGCAGGGCTTATCACCCGCATCGCTGAGGCGTGCATCACTGCAGGCCATTGGCCAGCTCATTTTAAGGAATCCCTGTCGGTTATTATCCCGAAGCCAGGGAAACCTAATTATTCCACCCCTAAGTCGTTCAGACCCATCGTGCTGCTGAACACTCTGGGCAAATTAGTCGAAAAGATGCTGTCTAGGCGGCTTCAATTCGATGGCGTCGCACACGAGGCCCTCGAACAAAATCAGTTCGGAGGCGTCGCCCAGCGTTCCACTGAGGATGCAGGCATATACCTTACCCACCTGGTCAGAGCAGGGTGGGCCAAGGGACTCAAAACGAGCGTTGTCGCTTTCGACATCGCTCAGTTCTTCCCCTCCTTGAACCACCAGGTTCTGTTGGAAATCATCTCTCGGTCGGGGTTCCCTGCGCAAGTGGTGAACTTCTTCCGTTCTTATCTAGTCGGTCGCAAGACGACCTACAAATGGAACGCCTTCTCATCTGGCTCGTTTGCAGCCGATGTGGGGGTAGGTCAAGGCTCTGCCCTGTCCCCTGTCTTATCGGCGTTATATTTGACGCCTATTATGAAACTCTTCAGAAGGAGCGAGATCGGCAGAGATGTCGACCTCATGTCATATGTAGACGATGGCACCCTCATCGCCCGCTCCCCACAGCTGGAGGACAACCTCCCCCTGCTTAAAAAAGCGTATGGCTGGATATTCCAGGCGTTCACCTCCCTTGGGCTTGTCCTCGAACATGACAAGTCCGAAATATTCCACTTCTCGAGGGCGAGGCGGTTCACTCCCTTACCCATCGATCTCGGCTTTGCCCCTTACACAGGCAACACCCCCCTCAAACCCAAGGTTACCTGGAGGTACCTCGGCTTCTTCTTTGACCGCAAACTCTCCTTCAAGGAGCACACGCGGTTCTACTCCACCAAAGCCCTTACTACGGCGAGGGCGATGGGAATGCTCGGCAATTCTGTCAGAGGGCTAACCCCTATGCAGAAACGCCTTCTGTACCGTTCGTGTGTCGTACCTATTATGACATACGGTCTCAGACTATGGCACTTCAAAGGCGCTCGCGTCAAAGGTGTCATCAAAACGTTGGCCCAAGTGCAGTCCATTGCTGCACGTTGGATCCTCGGTGCATTCAGAACCACCCCAATTGGTGGCCTGGAAAGTATCGCAGGACTGCTGCCTATGCAGCTGTTACTGCGTCGTTTAGTCGACAGAGGGGTGTTCAGAACCCCTCTATTGGCTCCTTCACACCCCCTAAGAGCGATCTTGGGGCCTAATCACGTCGGTACTACCCACTCTCATTTTTTTTTTTTTTTTTTTGGGTCAAAAATTTATAACGCGGCGCCCGATCGCAGTCCGCGGCAGAGACATACAAACGAAGTACACTACGCCCAGCCCAAGTCCTCCTCCTGCTAATCTTCGCACCAACCACCTGGATAACTGCGACGACTACTAAGGGGGCCCCCTTTATCGAGTAAACGGACTTGCCAGTGGTGGCGTACCGACAACCCGAGCTTGACGATGTCGTGTCCCCGAATCCCTACGGGTATACGTGCAAGATTTAGGGGAAACTGCCGCCCCGACATGAGCCTCTCAGCTCGGAAAGGAAAGCGTAGTCGACTGGAATCGTCGCAACGCATAACCGACAGCGGATCTGAAAGCGCTCAGGCGCCTCCCCGAACCAGTATCTAGTATCGTGTCCCCCCTCCCTGACAGTCGCTCCTGAACACGGGTGGGCCCCCTTTATGAGGGTTAACGGACTCGTCTGGCGCCCTACGGCCACCCCGACATACCGATAACACTAGCTAGAACCGGACGGGGGTCATACGCCCTGCGCGCACAACCTATCCTGGATCCCACGCAAGTGAGTTGAACGACCCTAATGCAGGATTATTGTCCATGAATTCGTTGAAGCCCTCGACAGAGTCAGGGCTTGCACGAGTTTCTTTGCGATCCACCTTGTGGCAGACGCGTAGTAAATGGTCTCGAGTTTGTATCTCGGGACCAAGACACCAACACTGGTATTCCCCGTCGAGGGATAGACGTTGACGATACTCCCCTATGGGAGCATGGCCAGTGATCATACGAGTTGAACGAGAAGTCAACGTAGTGTTGCTCCCCATAACTTTCAACCAAGGCCCACCTTTGTGAGTCGAGGGTAATACAGGTTTTCCACCTACTCCCTTGAGTTGGTAGAAGTGACGTCCACGGTACGCAGGATCTGCAAACCGGGTGTGCCAGTCCTTACAAACGGCCTTCTCGACCTGATTTTTAAGGTATTCCAAAGACGTCCGCGGGTGTCTGCCCACGGAGATCTTGGTAGATGTAGCCACATCGTGAGCCATCTTGTGTACGTTCCACTCAAACTTCGAGGGGACATGCCAGAATGTGACGATTCTCTCTTCGTCGCCTGCTAGCCAGGGGCGAAGGGAGCGACAGGCGTCCAAGGCGAAGGAAGATTTGCCCAGACCGTGGTTTTGGATCGATTAGGGACTCAATGCCCGTAGTAGAATCCGAGAATATCACCAGCTTTTTGCACCCTCTGCTGCAAGCAGCCGAGACGCCCAGTTGGAGAGCAAAGAGTTCGACTTCTGGGGGGGTTCTCCTCCCAGAAGCTGAGACAACGCGATCGACCTGTTCCCCCTGATCGCTCCTTGACTTGTTACAACCACCATAAATAGTGGTAAACACCTCTGCTCAACGTTGCATGCGACGTCGACACTTCAATTTTCGTCCGATTTTCGATCGGATTTCACCATCACGAACGCTCTCGGCGTCTCCAGGCCTACCCTGATTTGCTAAGAGATCCGTCCATCCAATCTCCGTGGATGCCCCGGTCATTGTTTTTGACAATGGCTGCTATCTGTCTCGCTCTCCTGGGCTTCGAGGATCCTGACTAGGTGAGTGTCGTTTATGAAAGAGTAGTCTGGGTCCCTCTGGGGGCTTAGAGTGGGTGTGGGATGCCTGCTTCAACGCTCGCCCAAGTCGACACACTCGTTTAGTTGGGGGAGGTCTGGCTTAGGGAGAAGGGACGTTATCACTGGATTGCTAGTTGTCTGGGAGGCTTCTAGCCTCCATGCTATGTGAGTCACTACTACTAGGGACAAGCTACACTGACTACCCGTTGGAATACACCATCGTTAAAAGGGGCTGGGCGATGGTGCCCCCTGGCAGCTAGGTCGACACCTTGGTGGCCGCCACTCTCCACCAACTCTCTACCTCCGGTGCTCACTCCTCTAGGGTGGTATGACCCGGGTTCAATCTTCTCCCACTGGGTTACAGGATGTGCGGCCTGTCCCCCCCTCGGAGCGTTCGGAGGCAGTATCGGGTGGACCCGGAATAGAGATAAGGGACCAGCTGTTATCGATGGCATGCTACGTATCTTGATTTCTACTATCACCTACTAGCACTAACTTCCCCTCTCAATGCCTAAACGGCGAACTAGAGCCCAAACACCACGATGGGGTCTACACGACCCCTCCCTGATTACGGGCGACATCTATGACGATGGCGTCCAAGACTACGACACCCGGTACGATCATGACGATCCCGACGCTCCTTGACTTGTTACAACCACCATAAATAGTGGTAAACACCTCTGCTCAACGTTGCACACGACGTCGACACTTCAATTTTGGTCCGATTTTCGATCGGATTTCGCCATCACGAACGCTCTCGGCGTCTGCAGGCCTGCCCTGATTTGCTAAGAGATCCGTCCATCCGATCTCTGTGGATGCCCCGGTCACTGTTTTTGACAGTGTCTGCTATTCGTCTCGTTCTCCTGGGCTTCGAGGATCCTGGTTAGGTGAGTGTTGGCAATGAAAGAGTAGTCTGGGCCCCTATGGGGGCTTAGAGTGGGTGTGGGATGCCTACTTCAACGCTCGCCCAAGTCGTCGCATTCGCTTAGCTGGGGGAGGTCTGGTTCAGGAGGAGGGACATTTTCACTGGATTGTGGGTCGTCTGGGAGGCTTCCTACCTCCATGCTGCGTGAGTTTCTACATCTAGAGACCTGCTACACTGACTACCCATTGGAATACACCATCATTAAAAGGGGCCGGGCGATGGTGCCCCCTGGTGGCTAGGGCAACGCTCTGGTGGCCGCTACTTACCACCGACTCTTTACCTCCGGCACTCACACCCTCGAGGTGTTCGGAACCGGGTTCAATTGCTCCTCCCAATCTGCAGCAGGATTTGCGGCCTGTCTGCCCCCTCGGAGCGTCTGGAGGCTGTGTCGGGTGGACCCGGAATTGAGATAAGGGACCGTCTGTTATCGTTTTCACGCTACGTATCTTGACTTCTACCGTCATCTACTTGTGCTAAATCATCCTCAATGCCCTCTGCAAACCGTAGAGCGCGAACTCGACACCAGGCGGCTCATGGCGACCCCCTCCTATACACAAACGCCGACTTCGCAGACTTCGACGACAACTACCTCCCAGAGTTCGGACACGTCTCCCTGAGCGGATGGGACTCTGATGTGGCCAACCAGTTCCACAATCTTTGGGCGGAGGACGACTCCTCCGACCTGCCAGACGACGATGACGGCTCTGCCACTGGCGGAGACGTCGAATTTATTCCAGGTCTCACCGAGCTAGCCTCGCAGGAGACGATAAACCGCTTCTTGGCATCACAAGTGATTGCCGATGAGGTGCATGATCTGGCTCTCGAGCTTGGGCTCGAGGCCAACAACAATCAAGAGCTCGGCATCGCCGAGCTCCTCTATCCGGAGGGGCAGCAGGAGCAATCTGTGCCGCCCCTCCCCACATCACCAGGTTCATCCGCCATCCCAGAGTTGGTGGAGGATGAGCCTCCGTTGTCGAGAGACGAGAGGGTGGACATAACGTCCACGTCTCATGGCTTTCTACATTTACTGGAGGCTATGACGATTTTTGTCGGTACCGTCCGAGTATCCGCCGTTCCGCTCATTGAGAGGAACGCATGGCGTCAGATGGCCTGGGAACTATTCACGACCACCTGGCGATTGTCCGAGCCAATGTCGGCAGAACTAGCAGCTGCCGGATTGCCTCTCGACCTCACGTCACCGGAAGCCTTCAGGGCTTCCTACGCGGCTAGGCAGGCAGCTCACGCAGAGCTCCATCATGGGGAACCCTCGTCCTCATCACGACGCCGCCGTCCTCGAGGTCCTCGAGCACAGCAGCGCCGCTACTGAAAGGGGGGTGTCACACCCCCCCACATCTACTCCCACCATTTAATTGGTGGCCGATGTCGGGATAGTGACAGTTTGTCGCTTCCCTCTACCTTCTCCCCGCTGCGGGGGGGACGTTGTTACCGAGCGTATGCCCTCGACGGCATCTACTCGAAGGGGGCCTTGGCCCCCTATCCACGGTAGTTCCGGTGAATAACCAGGTGAACAACCAGCTACCACATCTCTGTCACTCGTGCGGGAGCGCGGTGATGGTCCACCTCATTCGTCTGGGGTGGTCAATCCTCGCTGGCCAGGAGTATGCAGACGGTTATTCCTCCCGCAAGGGGGGATTTACAGTGAATTAACACGGCCGCGCCTGATCTGACTTCGGTTGGATATGTGGCTGGGGGACCGTTCTGCACTGGTGGACGAGTTAATGGCTAACTTCGGGAGGGGGGGCTCCCCCTCCAGATTATTGCCTTTCCTGGCTGAGAGGCCAACGTCTGTGGCACTGCCCGCCTAAAGTGGCTAAAACGAGGACCTGGGTAGGACATGGGGGAGGGGAAGCGTAGTTACAGTAGTACCCAAGTTTGTATCCTGCTCCGCGGACTGCGATCGAGCCCCGCGTTATAAATTGTTGACCCAAAAAAAAAAAAAAAAAAAAATCATGACGATCCGGATGTAGCTACTGCCCTACGGGCAGTTAGAGATCTATGGGCTGGAGAAGACCTCTCCGACCCTGAGGATGACGAGGATTCTCTTGCTATGCAGGAGGCCCTCAATTATGCCGAGAGCAGCCCCAAGCTAGCCTCGAGGCAAACGATCGACCGTGTGCTGTGGGCGCAGGACGTCCATGTCGCACATAAACAATGGACTCGCAGTCTCGAACGCGAGGACATGTACACTCAGGAGCTCGGCATTGCTGAGCTCTTCTATCCGGAGGCATCCCCTGCCCCGCTACCGCCTTTGCCCCCCATCCCTGAGCTGGTGGAGGACGAAGCGCCGTTATCTGTGAATGAGAGGCTGGAAATCGAAGCCACCTCTCATGCCATGCTACACCAACTCGACGCGATGACCATGTTCGTTGGTACCGTCCGTACGTCCGCCGTTCCCCCTGCAGAGAGGAACGCATGGCGCCAAATGGCCTGGGAGTTATTCACGACCACCTGGCGACTGTCTGAGACGATGTCGGCGGAACTAGCAGCCGTTCCGACACCTCTCGACCTCACGTCTCCGGCAGCCTTCCGGGCTTCCTACGCGGCGGTGCACACCGCTCAATCAGAGCCTCAATCTGGGGAACCCTCGTCCCCAGCACGGCGCCGTCGTCCTCGAGGTCCTCGTGGACAGCAGCGCCGCAACTAGTACAGGGGGCTATCCCCCTCTACGTTCACGGCCACCAAGTAGCTGGTGGCCACTATCGGGATGGCGACATGGGGTCGCTTCCCTATACCTTCCCCCCACTGCGGGGGGGACGATGTCATCGAGTGCGTGCACATGGGCGCATTTGCTCGAGGGGGGTCTCGGCCCCCTACTTACGGCGGTCACGGTGAATAACCAGGTGAACAACCACCCGCCTTGTTACTGTCACTTGTGCACAACACGGTGACGGTCCACCTCATTCATCTGGGGTGGTCAATCCTCGTTGGCTGGAAAAACGCAGACGGTTATTCCTCCCGCAAGGGGGGATTTACGGTGAATTAACACTGCTGCGCCTGGTCTGGCCTTGGTCGGACATGTGGCTGGGGGACCGTTTGCTCCAGAGGGCGATCTAATGGCTAACTTCGGGAGGGGGGGGCGCCCCCTCCAGATTATTGCCTTTCCTGGCTGAGAGGCCAACGTCTGTGGAACTGCCCGCCTAAAGGTGGCTAAAACGGGGACCTGAGTGGGGGATGGGCGAGGGGAACGCGTAGATAAAGTAGTACCCAAGTTTGTACCTTGCTCCGCGGACTGCGTTTGAGCCCCGCGTTATAAATTCTGATCCAAAAAAAAAAAAAAAAAACCTGTTCCCCCTGTCCGAAGACAAGAGCACAGGCGACAGCCTGAAATTTGGCATCTGTGGGCACCGAAGCGTCCACTGCAACGACCAGAGTGTCTTCCTCGACCAGGGCAGTAGCCCAGGCCTTGTCGAGGTCACTCTTGTAGGAATTCCTCGCTCCATCCTCCTTAGAGGTGAGACGATGAGAGGAGAAGCGAGTGGGGAATAAATCCTTCACTCTGTTTCCAGGTGTGTTTTCTTCCCCAAAGGGGTCGAATTCATCGCCTGGTACGAGGGCCAAGGCTGCAGCCGAAGCGACAGACGGCCCTTGCAAGGTGAGTGTGTCGAGCACGTTCCCTCCCCAGAGTCCAAGCTCATGAGAGTGGGTGGTGCCAACATGATTAGGTCCTAAGATCGCTCTTAGGGGGTGTGATGGAGCCAATAGAGGGGTCCTGAATACCCCTCTGTTGACTAAGCGACGCAGTAACAGCTGCATAGGCAGCAGTCCAGCGATACTTTCCAGGCCACCGATAGGGGTGGTTCTGAATGCACCGAGGATCCAACGAGCAGCGATCGACTGCACTTGGGCCAACGTCTTGATGACACCTTTGACGCGAGCGCCTTTGAAGTGCCATAATCTGAGTCCGTATGTCATAATGGGTACGACGCACGAACGGTAGAGTAGACGCTTCTGCATGGGGGTTAGCCCTCTGACAGAATTGCCCAGCATTCCCATCGCCCTCGCAGTGGTGAGAGCTTTGGTGGAGTAGAATCGCGTATGCTCCTTAAAGGAGAGTTTGCGGTCAAAGAAGAATCCAAGGTACCTCCAGGTAACCTTGGGTTTTAGGGGAGTGTTGCCCGTGTATGGGGCAAATCCGAGATCGATGGGTAGGGGAGTGAATCTCCTTGCCCTTGAGAAGTGAAAGATTTCAGACTTGTCATGCTCCAGGACAAGTCCGAGGGAAGTGAATGCCTGAAATATCCAGCCATACGCTCTTTTTAGCAAGGGGAGATTATCCTCCAGCTGTGGAGAGCGGGCGATGAGAGTGCCATCGTCCACATAAGACATGAGATCGACTTCTCTGCCGATTTCGCTTCTTCTGAAGAGCTTCATGATAGGCGTTAAGTATAGCGCCGATAAGACAGGGGACAAAGCAGAGCCTTGACCCACTCCCACATCAGCTGCAAAGGAGCCAGATGAGAAAGCGTTCCATTTGTAGGTCGTTTTGCGACCGACTAGATATGAACGGAAGAAGTTCACTACTTGCGCAGGGAACCCCGACCGAGAGATGATCTCCAGCAGAACCTGGTGGTTCAAGGAGGGGAAGAATTGAGCAATGTCGAAAGCGACAACACTCGTTTTGAGTCCTTTAGCCCATCCTGCCCTGACAAGATGGGTGAGGTAGATTCCTGCATCCTCAGTGGAACGCTGGGCGACGCCTCCGAACTGATTCTGCTCGAAGGCCTCGTGTGCGACGCCGTCAAATTGAAGTCTTCTGGACAACATTTTTTCGACTAATTTGCCCAGAGTGTTCAGGAGCACGATGGGTCTGAACGACTTAGGGGTAGAGTAATTAGGTTTCCCTGGCTTCGGGATAATGACCGACAGGGATTCCTTGAAGTGAGCCGGCCAGTGGCCAGCAGTGATGCACGCCTCAGCAATGCGGGTAATGAGCCCTGCCACCTCTGGGTTGCTACACCAGTGTTTAAGGTGCGACCATGTAACATGATCGGGCCCTGGAGCGGAACGGGAAGAACACGCGTTAAGCGCTTCTTTCATTTCCGTGACGGAGAAAGGGATCCAGGCCCTTTCAGGCACCGGATCAAGTTCCTCGAGTATGCTCAGATCGACAGCTCGATCAGATGCGGCGTTATAGGACCCATCAAGGGCAGCCCAAAGGGAGTCCAGATCATTGCAAGGTTCTCCCCGATAGGAGATTGCCTCGTATGATGGGAGGTTATGTTGGCGAGTCCAAGACATCAAGTCCCAGGGTCGTCTGTTCATCGTAGCCACTTCCTGGATACGGTCGTCGAAAAAGTCGCGCTTTGCGTTTCGCATGACTTTCCTATAGAGCTTCCAGTCCCCCTCGTCTCGGGAGGCTCTGTAAGCGTCTAGGGCACCACTGCATTCGTCTGTCCACCAGCCTTTGGACGACTTGCCGAGGCGAGATTCCTTGGCGTGGTTTTCCCATGCCTTGTTTAAAATCGTTGATATTGCCGAAATGACATCATCGATCTCTGCCGAGGTATCTCCGCGCCAGTTTAGCCACAGAGTTAAAGCGGAGGAGACAGCGTCCCGATAGGATGCTTCCTCCTCGGATCCTTTTTTGATGGACCACTTGGTAACCGGAACCAAAGATCCCGGACCACAAGCGCTCCTTGACTTGTTACAACCACCATAAATAGTGGTAAATACCTCTGCTCAACGTTGCATGCGACGTCGACACTTCAATTTTCGTCCGATTTTCGATCGGATTTCACCATCACGAACGCTCTCGGCGTCTCCAGGCCTACCCTGATTTGCTAAGAGATCCGTCCATCCGATCTCCGTGGATGCCCCGGTCATTGTTTTTGACAATGGCTGCTATCTGTCTTGTTCTCCTGGGCTTCGAGGATCCTGACTAGGTGAGTGTTGTTTATGAAAGAGTAGTCTGGGTCCCTCTGGGGGCTTAGAGTGGGTGTGGGATGCCTGCTTCAACGCTCGCCCAAGTCGACACACTCGTTTAGTTGGGGGAGGTCTGGCTTAGGGAGAAGGGACGTTATCACTGGATTGCTAGTTGTCTGGGAGGCTTCTAGCCTCCATGCTATGTGAGTCACTACTACTAGGGACAAGCTACACTGACTACCCGTTGGAATACACCATCGTTAAAAGGGGCCGGGCGATGGTGCCCCCTGGCGGCTAGGTCGACACCTTGGTGGCCGCCACTCTCCACCAACTCTCTACCTCCGGTGCTCACTCCTCTAGGGTGGTATGACCCGGGTTCAATCTTCTCCCACTGGGTTACAGGATGTGCGGCTTGTCCCCCCCTCGGAGCGTTCGGAGGCAGTATCGGGTGGACCCGGAATAGAGATAAGGGACCAGCTGTTATCGATTGCACGCTACGTATCTTGATTTCTACTATCACCTACTAGCACTAACTTCCCCTCTCAATGCCTAAATGGCGAACTAGAGCCCAAACACCACGCTGGGGTCTACACGACCCCTCCCTGATTACGGGCGACATCTACGACGATGACGTCCAAGACTACGACACCCGGTACGATCATGACGATCCGGATGTAGCTACTGCCCTACGGGCAGTTAGAGATCTATGGGCTGGAGAAGACCTCTCCGACCCTGAGGATGACGAGGATTCTCTTGCTATGCAGGAGGCCCTCAATTATGCCGAGAGCAGCCCCAAGCTAGCCTCGAGGCAAACGATCGACCGTGTGCTGTGGGCGCAGGACGTCCATGTCGCACATAAACGATGGACTCGCAGTCTCGAACGCGAGGACATGTACACTCAGGAGCTCGGCATTGCTGAGCTCTTCTATCCGGAGGCATCCCCTGCCCCGTTACCGCCTTTGCCCCCCATCCCTGAGTTGGTGGAGGACGAAGCACCGTTATCTGTGAATGAGAGGCTGGAAATCGAAGCCACCTCTCATGCCATGCTACACCAACTCGACGCGATGACCATGTTCATTTTTTTTTTTTTTTTTTTTTGGATCAGAATTTATAACGCGGGGCTCGAACGCAGTCCGCGGAGCAAGGTACAAACTTGGGTACTACTTTATCTACGCGTTCCCCTCGCCCATATCCCACTCAGGTCCCCGTTTTAGCCACCTTTAGGCGGGCAGTTCCACAGACGTTGGCCTCTCAGCCAGGAAAGGCAATAATCTGGAGGGGGCGCCCCCCCTCCCGAAGCTAGCCATTAGATCGCCCCCTGGAGCAAATGGTCCCCCAGCCACATGTCCGACCGAGGCCAGACCAGGCGCAGCAGTGTTAATTCACCGTAAATCCCCCCTTGCGGGAGGAATAACCGTCTGCGTTTTTCCAGCCAATGAGGATTGACCACCCCAGACGAATGAGGTGGACCATCACCGTGTTGTGCACGAGTGACAGTAACAAGGCGGGTGGTTGTTCACCTGGTTATTCACCGTGACCGCCGTAAGTAGGGGGCCGAGACCCCCCTCGAGCAAATGCACCTATGTGCACGCACTCGATGACATCATCCCCCCCGCAGTGGGGAGAAGGTATAGGGAAGCGACACCATGTCACCATCCCGATAGTGGCCACCAGTTACTTGGTGGCCGTGAACGTAGAGGGGGATAGCCCCCTGTACTAGTTGCGGCGCTGCTGTCCACGAGGACCTCGAGGACGACGGCGCCGTGCTGGGGACGAGGGTTCCCCAGATTGAGGCTCTGATTGAGCGGTGTGCACCGCCGCATAGGAAGCCTGAAAGGCTGCCGGAGACGTGAGGTCGAGAGGTGTCGGAACGGCTGCTAGTTCCGCCGACATCGTCTCAGACAGTCGCCAGGTGGTCGTGAATAACTCCCAGGCCATTTGGCGCCATGCGTTCCTCTCTGCAGGAGGAACGGCGGATGTACGGACGGTACCAATGAACATGGTCATCGCGTCGAGTTGGTGTAGCATGGCATGAGAGGTGGCTTCGATTTCCAGCCTCTCATTCACAGATAACGGCGCTTCGTCCTCCACCAGCTCAGGGATGGGGGGCAAAGGCGGTAACGGGGCAGGGGATGCCTCCGGATAGAAGAGCTCAGCAATGCCGAGCTCCTGAGTGTACATGTCCTCGCGTTCGAGACTGCGAGTCCATCGTTTATGTGCGACATGGACGTCCTGCGCCCACAGCACACGGTCGATCGTTTGCCTCGAGGCCAGCTTGGGGCTACTCTCGGCGTAATTGAGGGCCTCTTGCATAGCAAGAGAGTCCTCGTCATCCTCAGGGTCGGAGAGGTCCTCTCCAGCCCATAGATCTCTAACTGCCCGTAGGGCAGTAGCTACATCCGGATCGTCGTGATCGTACCGGGTGTCGTAGTCTTGGACGTCATCGTCATAGATGTCGCCCGTAATCAGGGAGGGGTTGTGTAGACCCCAACGTGGTGTTTGGTCTCTAGTACGCCGTTTAGGCATTGAGAGGAAGTTAGTGCTTGTAGATGATGGTAAAAATCAAAATACGTAGCGTTCCATCGATAACAGTTGGTCCCTTATCTCTATTCCGGGTCCACCCGATACTGCCTCCGAACGCTCCGAGGGGGGGACAGGCCGCACATCCTGTAACCCAGTGGGAGAAGGTTGAACCCGGGTCATAACACCCTAGAAGAGTGAGCACTGTGCCCGCCCCATAGGGGGAGGGGGTTGGAGAACCTCTTTGGGTCCTGTGAGGGCCCACGGAGGGAACGTTCTGTGTGGATCTGCGGCTCGAAGAGAGCCGTAGGGAATCAATGGGGTCGTCGCCAGGAGTTCTGGGCGTACCGGATCTAGAGGGTCCCCCCTCGTCCATCGCCTCACCCGATCTCCCCCTACTTCTAGAATACGAATCAGACATGCGCTGGTAAGACGCTGGTTATACCGGATCGCTGGGATCAAGGACGGATTGAGCTGCAAAGTGTGAAAACGGTGTCGACGAAAATTTTTGTGGCTGTGCACGTCGCGGTAAGAGGACAAGAAGCGATGACCTCCCTCGGACTAGTCCTCGAACATGACAAGTCCAAGATATTCCACTTTTCAAGGGCGAGGAGATTCACTCCCTTACCCATCGATCTGGGTTTCGCCCCTTACACGGGTAATACCCCTCTCAAACCCAAGGTCACCATCGCTCCTTGACTTGTTACAACCACCATAAATAGTGGTAAACACCTCTGCTCAACGTTGCAAGCGACGTCGACACTTCAATTTTCGTCCGATTTTCGATCGGATTTCACCATCACGAACGCTCTCGGCGTCTCCAGGCGTGCCCTGATTTGCTAAGAGATCCGTCCATCCGATCTCCGTGGATGCCCCGGTCATTGTTTTTGACAATGGCTGCTATCTGTCTCGTTCCCCTGGGCTTCGAGGATCCTGACTAGGTGAGTGTTGTTTATGAAAGAGTAGTCTGGGTCCCTCTGGGGGCTTAGAGTGGGTGTGGGATGCCTGCTTCAACGCTCGCCCAAGTCGACACACTCGTTTAGTTGGGGGAGGTCTGGCTTAGGGAGAAGGGTCGTTATCACTGGATTGCTGGTTGTCTGTGAGGCTTCTAGCCTCCATGCTCTGTGAGTTTCTATTACTAGAGACATGCTACACTGACTACCCGTTGGAATACACCATCGTTAAAAGGGGCCGGGCGATGGTGCCCCCTGGCGGCTAGGTCGACGCCCTGGTGGCCGCCACTCTCCACCAACTCTCTACCTCCGGTGCTCACTCTTCTAGGGTGTTATGACCCGGGTTCAATACTCTCCCACTAGGCAGCAGGATGTGCGGCTTGCTCGCCCCCTCGGAGCGTTCGGAGGCTGGATCGGGTGGACCCGGAATGTAGATAAGGGACCAGCCGTTATCGATTCCACGCTGCGTATCTTGATTCTTACCATCATCTACTAGCACTAACATACACACTCTCAATGCCCAAACGGTGAACCAGAGGCCAACCACCACATCGGGGTCTACGCGACCCCGTTTTGATCACGGGCGACATCTTTGATGATGGCGTCCAAGACTACGACACCTGGTTCGTCCAAGACGAATCGGAGGTAGCAGCTGCTTTCAAGGCAGCTAGAGATCTATGGGCCGGGGAAGACCTCTCCGACCCTAACGACGATGACGACGACGACTCTCCTGCTATGCAAGAGGCTCTTCTTTTCGCCGAGGGGGGGCCTAGGCTCTCCTCAAGGAAAACGATCGATTGTGTACGATGGGCACTTGGTGTCGACGTCGAACACAAGCGCTGGGCTCGTAGCCTCCCAAAGGAGGATATATACTCACAGGAGCTTGGCATCGCTGAGCTCCTTTATCCGGAGGCATCCCCTGCCCCGCTACCGCCTTGGCCCCCCATCCCTGAGCTGGTGGAGGACGAAGTGCCGTTATCTAGGGATCAGAGGTTGGAAATCGAAGCCACCTCTGATGCCATGCTTCATCTACTGGACATGATGACCTCCTTCGTAGGTACCGTCCGAGTGTCCGCAGTTCCTCTCAACGACAGGAACTCTTGGCGTCAGATGGCGTGGGAGCTTTTCACCACCACCTGGCGATTCTCAGGGAGCATGATGGAGTCGCTTCGTGCGGCATCAGCTCCCCTCGACCTTACGTCTCCGGCAGCCTTCCAGGCTTCCTATGCGGCGATGCAGGCGGCTCAGTCTGCTCCACCAGCAGCAGAGCCTCCAACCGAGGAACCCTTGTCCCCGGAACGGCGTCGACGTCCTCGTGGCCCCCGCCAACGACCACGCCGAGCTTGAAGAAGGGGACCCCCCCTTCTCTTCACCGCCCACCAGGGCTGTTGTCGGGATGGCGACAATATGTCGCCGCCCTTTACCTTCCCCCCACTGCGGGGGGGATGATGTCATCGAGTGCATGCTCGGAGTAGCATTTGCTCGAGGGGGGCCTCGACCCCCTACCTACAGTAGCTCCGGTGAATAACCAGCTACGGCAGTTCCGGTGAATAACCAGCTGCCTCGTCACTGTCACTTGTGCGTCGACACAGTGATGGTCCACCTCACTCACCTGGGGTGGTCAACCCTCGTTGTCTGGTGAAAGACGGTTACTCTTCCCGCAAGGGAGGACTTACGGTGAATTGACACTGCTTGCGCCTGATCTGACTTCGGTCGGATATGTGGCCGGGGGGACCGAGATAGCACCAGACGGCGAACTAACGGCTAGCCTTTGTGGGGGGGGCCCCTCCCCTACAGATTATTGCCTTTCCTGTCTGAGAGGACAACGCTGGTACGCCCGCCGTAACGTGGCTTCTGCAAGGGACTTGGTGTGGGATGCGGACATAGGGAATGCGTAGTCTTAGTAGTACCTTGTTTGTATCTTGACCCGCGGACTGCGATCGAGCCCCGCGTTATAAATTGTTGACCCAAAAAAAAAAAAAAAACCCAAGGTCACCTGGAGGTACCTCGGATTCTTCTTCAACCGTAAGCTCTCCTTCAAGGAGCATACACGATTCTACTCCACCAAAGCTCTCACCTTGGAGGGATGGGATGGGCCACGCCCCCCCCCTCACAAATCTGCGAGGACACGAGGCCCAAGAGGGGCTTGACCTCTTCCTAAACCCCCAACAGGGGGCACTTCTTCGTCATGGGGCAGAGGACCTCCTCCCCCCGTGAACATGTCGACCAAGCCTTCGGGCAAGGGGACATTTGCTCAGGTCGCTCGCTTCCCTGGGGGGCGAGCACCTAACACATCCATGGATGGTCTTGTGCGCCTAGCCAAGGCCTTCCCTGAGCTCCCAACTGACAAGCTGGCTGACATCCAGCAGCACGTCGGCCCATCCAGGCCCAAGGCTGCAAAGCCTTCGCCCACCGTCCACGGACCGTCTCGAAGACAGGTCCTTGTTCACGTTCGACCCCCCCTTGAGGAGGGAACGAACCCTGCTGACTTCCTGGACCATGTCCGGACGACTTTAGGACTACACCACTCTAAGTTAGTGGCGCAGTCTGCTATCATGCACGCCGGAAACCTTTCGGTGTCAACTGACGCAGTGGCCTCGGATGAGGACCTACGTTGTTTCAAGGAGGCGGCCCACAAAGCCTTCCCCTACGCGCTCCAAATCGACGCAGCGCTACCGACGTCCACGTCCTACCTCAAGCTGGTAGACGTGCCCTACATTGCAAACGACAAGGCGATCACGCCAGATGTCGTCATAGCACACCTGGGGAAGTCAGGCATCTCTGACCTCACCGTGTTGCAGGTCCCCCCACGGGTCGTCCGTGATTCGAGAATGTCGGACACGTGCACCGTATACCTCAACGTTGCTGATTCTGTCAGTGGCGCACGAGCAAAAGCTCTCATCGGACGTGGCGTCCAGTTTGAACGATACGTCGCCTACGTTAGGGCTGCCAGGGCGAACCCCGGGCTCCCATTATGCCAACGGTGCTGGAAGTGGGGCCATCCCACCCCAGCATGCAGAGCTCCACAGTCGAAGTGTCCGATATGTGCAGGCCCACACCGCAAGGAGCACCATCGTGCCCTAGCGGGGTGTTGTAAGGGAAACGCCAAGGCGAACCCTCCCATCCCAGCTACCCCAGAGGGGGCAGCATGTCCTCACCCGGCTAGGTGTTTGAACTGCCGGAAGAACCACGCATCTGACGATCGTCGATGCAATTTTTGGCGACACCGCTTTGACCGTGACTGGATCAAGGCTCGCTACGACGAGGTGAGTGCGAGGCGTAACTCTCGCTCCCCTCCTACTTACCATCCCGCAGGATGCGGTGGCCGAACATAAATGAGGGACAGACTTAGATCTACCCCACAGTTATGGATATTTAGTCAGAATGTAAATCGAAATTGGGGTTACATGGACTTTTTTTTTTTTTTTTTTTTGGGTCAACAATTTATAACGCGGGGCTCGATCGCAGTCCGCGGAGCAGGATACAAACTTGGGTACTACTATAACTACACTTCCCCTCACCCATATCCTACCCAGGTCCTCGTTTTAGCCACTTTAGGCGGGCAGTGCCACAGACGTTGGCCTCTCAGCCAGGAAAGGCAATAATCTGGAGGGGGAGACCCCCTCCCAAAGCTAGCCATTAGATCGTCAGCTGGTGCGAAGCGGTCCCCCGGCCACATATCCAACCGAAGTCAGATCAGGCGCAGCAGTGTCAATTCACCGTAAATCCCCCCTTGCGGGAGGAATAACCGTCCGCATACTCCCAGCCAACAAGGATTGACCACCCCGGATGAACGAGGTGGACCATCACCGTGTCATGCACAAGTAACAGTAATGTGGCAGCTGGTTGTTCACCTGGTTATTCACCGGAACCGCCGTAAGCAGGGGGCCAAAGCCCCCCTCGAGCAAATGCACTGCCAGCACATGCACTCGATAGCAATTTCCCCCCCGCAGCGGGGAGAACATAAAGGGTAGCGACATTTGTCACCAACCCGACAGCAGCCAGCGGACTGGCGGTGATGGGTGTGGAGCAGGATGCCCCACACAAGTAGCAGCACGGCCATCTGTGATGATGACGGCACTGTACTGGGAACGAGGGTTCCCCAGATTGGAGCTCTGCTAGAGCTGTTGGCATCGCCACACAGGAAGCTGGAACAGCTGCCGGAGGCGTAGGATCGTTGGAACGATCGTCTCTGGTTGTCCGCTTGGGCATCAGGAGCAAGTTAGTACTGGTATATGATGCAAGTGATCGAAATATGCAGCGTGCAGTGTAAGCGAGGGCCTCCTGCCTAGCAAGAGAGTCCACGTAGTCATCAGGGTCGGGGAGGTCCTCCCCGGCCCACAGATCTCAAACTGCCTAGGGCAGCTGCTACCTCCAGTTCGTTCTGTGAGAACTGGGTGTCGTAGTCTTGGGCATCATCACCAACGATGTCACCCGTAATCAAGGTGGGGTCGTGAAGGCCCCAGCGTGTGGTTTGGTCTCTGTTCAGCCATTTGGGCATTGAGAGTGAGTTAGCACAGGTAAATGACGATAACAGTCAAAGTACATAGCGTAAGGTTGATAACAGATGGCCCCTTATCTCAGTTCCAGGTCCACCCGATACAGCCTCCAAACGCTCCGAGGGGGCGAACAGGCCGCGCATCCTGTTGCCTGGTGGGAGAAGATTGAACCCGGGTCATAACACCCCAGGGGAGTGAGCACCAGAGGTGAGGAGTTGGTGGTGAAGTGCGGCCACCAGAGCATCGACCTAGCTATCAGGGGGCACCGTCACCCGGCCCCTTTTAGCGACGGTGTATTCCAACAGGTAGTCAGTGTAGCTTGTCCCTAGTAGTAGTGACTCACATAGCATGGAGGTTGGAAGCCCCAGAGACAACCAGCAGTCCAGTAATGATGTCCCTCCCCCTGAGCCAGACCTCCCCCAACTAAACGAGTGCATCGACTTGGGTGAGCATTGAAGCAGGCATCCCACACCCACTCTAAGCCCCCATAGGGACCTAGACTACTCTTTCATAGACACCACTCACCTAGCCAGGATCCTCGAAGCACAGGGGAATGAGACGAATAGCAGCCATTGTCAAAAACAATGACCGGGGCATCCCCGGGGATCGGATGGACGGATCTCTTAGCAAATCAGGGCAGGCCTGGAGACGCCGAGAGCGTTCGTGATGGTGAAATCCGATCGAAAATCGGACGTAAATTGAAGTGTCGACGTCGCTGGCAACGTTGAGCAGAGGTGTTTACCACTGTTTATAGTGGTTGTAACAAGTCAAGGAGCGATCGTGGGGGTTACATGGACTCGATACTGGCAGATTTTGTAGATGACTATGACCTGCTTTTTATCCAAGAGCCGCCTTGGCGACTGATAAGACACGCCCCCTCTGCCACAACAGGGAAGGGGAGGAAGTTATAGGCGCACCGATGAGCCCAAATTGGGGAACGTTAGTGCGCCCCTCGGGTACTGACTCCCCTCCACGCGTTGCTGTCTACTTCGCGAACAGCATCGCTAATTTAAGACCAGGTCTCAGACGAGATCTGATTGATAACCGTGATATTCTCCTGTTCTCACTGGGAATAGGGGAGGACGTCATGTTACTCGCTAACGTCTACTCAGATAGCCAACACTCCGCCATTACGCTCCTCTTTGAGAACGTCATGACGATCCCACGCCTACACTTCATGTGTGGCGATTTTAACGTGAGGCACGCATCCTGGGATCCCCAGGGGCCTGAGCACTCAATACACGCTGACCACTTAGTGGAAACAGCCACGGCATTAGGCCTGACTAGAGCCCTACCAGTTATGGAGGGCCCTACCCACTTTCCCCCTCAACAGGGCCTTCACCCCATGGTGATCGACCTGATGTTCGTACCTACAGAGCTTAGATTTGCACTGTACTGTGAAATCGTACCTGAAGCCAGGGGAACGTCTGACCACGCTCCTCTGACGTTAGTGCTGCCTGGCCCGGGATCTCTGGTCCCGGTTACCAAGTGGTCCATCAAAAAAGGATCCGAGGAGGAAGCATCATACCGGGATGCTGTCTCCTCCGCTCTAGGTCCGTGGCTTAATTGGCACGGAGATACTTTGGCAGAAATTGATGACGTCGTCTCGGCGATATCAACGATTTTAAACAAGGCGTGGGAAAACCATGCCAAGGAATCTCGCCTTGGCAAGTCGTCCAAAGGCTGGTGGACAGACGAATGCAGCGGTGCCCTAGACGCGTACAGGGCCTCTCGAGATGGGGAGGACTGGAAGCATTATAGGAAAGTCATGCGACAAGCAAAGCGTGTCTTTTTCGAGGACCGTATCCAAGAAGTGGCTACGACGAATAGACGACCCTGGGATCTGATGTCCTGGACGCGTCAACGCAACCTTCCATCGTACGAGGCTATCTCCTATCGGGGCGAACCCTGTAACGATCTGGACTCTCTGTGGGCTGCCCTTGACGGGTCCTATAACGCCGCATCAGATCGAGCAGTCGATCTGAGTATCCTCGAGGAACTTGATCCGGTGCCTGAAAGGGCCTGGATCCCGTTCTCTGTCACGGAAATGAAAGAAGCGTTAAACGCGTGCTCTTCCCGTTCCGCTCCAGGTCCCGATCATGTTACATGGTCGCACCTTAAACACTGGTGCAGCAACCCAGAGGTGGCAGGGCTTATCACCCGCATCGCTGAGGCATGCATCACTGCAGGCCATTGGCCAGCACATTTTAAGGAATCCCTGTCGGTAATTATCCCGAAGCCAGGGAAACCTAATTATTCCACCCCTAAGTCGTTCAGACCCATTGTGCTTCTGAACACTCTGGGTAAATTAGTCGAAAAGATGTTGTCCAGACGACTTCAATTCGACGGCGTCGCACACGAGGCCTTCGAGCAAAACCAGTTCGGGGGTGTCGCCCAGCGTTCCACTGAGGATGCAGGAATCTACCTCACCCATCTTGTCAGGGCAGGATGGGCCAAAGGACTCAAAACAAGTGTTGTCGCCTTCGACATCGCTCAATTCTTCCCCTCCTTGAACCACCAGGTTCTGTTGGAGATCATTTCTCGGTCGGGATTCCCTGCGCAAGTAGTGAACTTCTTCCGTTCATATCTTGTTGGTCGCAAAACGACCTACAAATGGAACGCTTTCTCGTCTGGCTCCTTCACAGCCGATGTGGGAGTGGGTCAAGGCTCTGCTTTGTCCCCTGTCTTATCGGCGTTATACCTAACGCCCATTATGAAGCTCTTCAGAAGAAGCGAGATCGGCAGAGATGTCGACCTCATGTCGTATGTAGACGATGGCACTCTCATCGCCCGCTCTCCACAGCTAGAGGACAACCTCCCCCTGCTTAAAAAAGCGTACGGCTGGATATTCCAGGCGTTCACCTCCCTCGGGCTTGTCCTCGAACACGACAAGTCCGAGATATTTCATTTCTCTAGGGCGAGGAGATTCACTCCCCTACCCATTGATCTCGGATTCGCCCCTTACACGGGCAATAACCCCCTCAAACCCAAGGTTACCTGGAGGTACCTTGGCTTTTTCTTTGACCGCAAACTCTCCTTCAAGGAGCACACGCGGTTCTACTCCACCAAAGCCCTCACTACTGCGAGAGCGATGGGGATGCTGGGCAATTCTGTCAGAGGGCTAACCCCCATGCAGAAACGCCTTCTCTACCGCTCGTGTGTCGTACCTATTATGACATACGGACTCAGACTATGGCATTTCAAGGGCGCTCGCGTCAAAGGTGTCATCAAAACGCTGGCCCAGGTGCAGTCCATTGCTGCACGCTGGATCCTCGGTGCATTCAGAACCACCCCAATTGGGGGCCTGGAAAGTATCGCAGGACTGCTGCCTATGCAGCTACTACTGCGTCGTTTAGTCGATAGAGGGGTATTCAGAACCCCCCTATTGGCCCCATCACACCCCCTAAGAGCAATCTTGGGGCCCAATCACGTCGGCACCACCCACTCTCATGAGCTAGGACTCTGGGGAGGGAACGTGCTAGACACACTCACCTTGCAAGGGCCATCTGTCGCTTCGGCTGCAGCCTTGGCCCTCGTACCAGGCGATGAATTCGACCCCTTCGGGGAAGAAAACACTCCTGGAAACAGAGTGAAGGATTTATTCCCCACTCGCTTCTCCTCTCATCGCCTCACCTCTAAGGAGGATGGAGCGAAGAATTCGTACAGGAGGGACCTCGACAAAGCCTGGGCCTCTGCCCAGGTCGAGGACGACACTCTGGTCGTTGCAGTGGACGCCTCGGTGCCCACGGATGCCAAATTTCAAGCTGTCGCCTGCGCTCTTGTCTTCGGACAAGGAGAGCAGGTCGATCGCGTTGTCTCAGCTTCTGGGAGGAGAACCCCCCCAGAGGTCGAACTCTTTGCTCTCCAACTGGGCGTCTCGGCTGCCTGCAGCAGAGGATGCAAAAAGTTGGTGATATTCTCGGATTCTACTATGGGCATTGAGTCCCTAATTGATCCTAAACCACGCTCTGAGCAAATCTTTGCTCTGGACGCCTGTCGCTCCCTCCGTCCCTGGCTATCCGGAGACGAGGAGAGGAACGTTACATTCTGGCATGTTCCCTCGAAGTTCGAGTGGAACGTACACAAGATGGCTCACGATGTAGCTACATCTACCAAGATCTCCGTGGGCAGACACCCGCGGACGTCTCTAGACTACCTTAAAAACCAGGTCGAAAAGGCCGTTTGCAAGGATTGGCACACTCGGTTCGCAGATCCTGCGTACCGTGGACGACACTTCTACCAACTCAAAGGAGTCGGTGGAAAACCAGTTTTACCCTCGACTCACAAAGGTGGGCCTTGGCTGAAAGTTATGGGGAACAACACTCAACGCTCCTTGACTTGTTACAACCACCATAAATAGTGGTAAACACCTCTGCTCAACGTTGCATGCGACGTCGACACTTCAATTTTCGTCCGATTTTTGATCGGATTTCGCCATCACGAACGCTCTCGGCGTCTCCAGGCCTGGCCTGATTTGCTAAGAGATCCGTCCATCCGATCCCCGGGGATGTCTCGGTCATTGTTTCCAACAGTGACTGCTATCTGTCTCGTTCCCCTTGGCTTCAAGGATCCTGGCTAGGTGAGTGATGTCTATGAAAGAGTAGTCTGGGTCCCTATGGGGGCTTAGAGCGGGTGTGGGATGCCTGCTTCAACGCTCGCCCAAGTAGAAGCGCTCGTTTAGCTGGGGGAGGTCTGGCTTAGGGGGAAGGACGTTCTTACTGGACTGCTGGCCGTCTGGGAGGCTCCCAGCCTCCATGCTCTGTGAGTTTCTACTACTAGAGACATGCTACACTGACTACCCGTTGGAATACACCATCGTTAAAAGGGGCCGGGCGATGGTGCCCCCTGACAGCTAGGTCGACGCTCTGGTGGCCGCTACTCACCACCAACTCTCTACCTCCGGTGCTCACTCTTCTAGGGTGTTATGACCCGGGTTCAATCATCTCCCACTGGGTTACAGGATGTGCGGCCTGTCCCCCCCTCGGAGCGTTCGGAGGCAGTATCAGGTGGACCCGGAATAGAGATAAGGGACCAACTGTTATCGATGGCACGCTACGTATCTTGGTTTCTACCATCACCTACTAGCACTAACTTCCCCTCTCAATGCCTAAACGGCGAACTAGAGCCCAAACACCACGCTGGGGTCTACACGACCCCTCCCTGATTACGGGCGACATCTACGATGATGGCGTCCAAGACTACGATACCCGGTACGATCATGACGATCCGGATGTAGCTACTGCCCTACGGGCAGTTAGAGATCTATGGGCTGGAGAAGACCTCTCTGACCCTGAGGATGACGAGGATTCTCTTGCTATGCAAGAGGCCCTCAATTATGCCGAGAGCAGCCCCAAGCTGGCCTCGAGGCAAACGATAGACCGTGTGCTGTGGGCGCAGGACGTCCATGTCGCACATAAACGATGGACTCGCAGTCTCGAATGCGAGGACATGTATTCACAGGAGCTCGGCATGGCCGAGCTCTTCTATCCGGAGGCATCCCCTGCCCCAGTACCGCCTTTGCCCCCCATCCCTGAGTTGGTGGAGGACGAAGTGCCGTTATCCGTGAATGAGAGGCTGGAAATCGAAGCCACCTCTCATGCCATGCTACACCAACTCGACGCGATGACCATGTTTATTGGTACCGTCCGTACATCCGCCGTTCCCCCTGCAGAGAGGAACGCATGGCGCCAAATGGCCTGGGAGTTATTCACAACCACCTGGCGACTGTCTGAGACGATGTCGGCGGAACTAGCAGCCGTTCCGACACCTCTCGACCTCACGTCTCCGGCAGCCTTCCGGGCTTCCTACGCGGCGGTGCACACTGCTCAATCAGAGCCTCAATCTGGGGAACCCTCGTCCCCAGCACGGCGGCGTCGTCCTCGAGGTCCTCGTGGACAGCAGCGCCGCAACTAGTACAGGGGTCTATCCCCCTCTACATTCACGGCCACCAAGTAACTGGTGGCCATTATCGGGATGGTGACATGGTGTCGCTTCCCTATACCTTCCCCCCACTGCGGGGGGGACGATGTCATCGAGTGCGTGCACATAGGTGCATTTGCTCGAGGGGGGTCTCGGCCCCCTACTTACGGCGGTCACGGTGAATAACCAGGTGAACAACCACCCGCCTTGTTACTGTCACTCGTGCACAACACGGTGATGGTCCACCTCATTCGTCTGGGGTGGTCAATCCTCGTTGGCTGGAAAAACGCAGACGGTTATTCCTCCCGCAAGGGGGGATTTACGGTGAATTAACACTGCTGCGCCTGGTCTGGCCTCGGTCGGACATGTGGCTGGGGGACCGTTTGCTCCAGGGGGCGATCTAATGGCTAACTTCGGGAGGGGGGGGCGCCCCCTCCAGATTATTGCCTTTCCTGGCTGAGAGGCCAACGTCTGTGGAACTGCCCGCCTAAAGGTGGCTAACACGGGGACCTGAGTGGGAGATGGGCAAGGGGAACGCGTAGATAAAGTAGTACCCAAGTTTGTACCCTGCTCCGCGGACTGCGCTCGAGCCCCGCGTTATAAATTCTGATCCAAAAAAAAAAAAAAAATGGGGAACAACACTACGGTGACTTCCCGTACAACTCGTATGATCACTGGCCACGCTCCCATAGGGGAGTATCGCCAACGTTTGTCCCTCGACGGGGAATACCAATGCTGGTGCCTTGGTCCTGATATACAAACTCGGGACCATCTGCTACGTGTCTGCCCCAAGGTGGATCGCAAAGATACTCGTGCAAGCCCAGACTCTGTCGAGGGCTTCCACGAATTCATGGACAATAATCCTGTACTAGGATCGTTCAACTCACTCGCGTGGGATCCAGGATAGGTTGTGCGCGCAGGGCGTATGACCCCCGTCTGGTTCTAGCTAGTGTTATCGGTATGTCGGGGTGGCCGTAGGGCACCGGACGAGTCCGTTAACCCTCATAAAGGGGGCCCACCCGTGTTCAGGAGCGACTGTCAGGGAGGGGGGACACAAAACTAGATACCGGTTCGGGGAGGTGCCTGAGCGCTTCCAGATCCTCTGTCGGTTATGCGTTGCGACGACTACAGTCGATTACGCTTTCCTTTCCGAGCTGAGAGGCTCACGTCGGGGCGGCAGTATCCCCTAAATCTTGCACTCATACCCGTAGGGAGTCGGGGAACACGACATCGTCGAGCTCCGGTTGTCGGTACGCCACCACTGGCAAGTCCGTTTACTCGATAAAGGGGGCCCCCTTAGTAGTCGTCGCAGCTATCCAGGTGGTTGGTGCGAAGATTAGCAGGAGGAGGACTTGGGCTGGGTGTAGTGTACCTCGTTTGTATGTCTCTGCCGCGGACTGCGATCGGGCGCCGCGTTATAAATTTTTGACCCAAAAAAAAAAAAAAAAAAAAAAGCTCTCACCACTGCGAGGGCGATGGGAATGCTGGGCAATTCTGTCAGAGGGCTAACCCCCATGCAGAAATGCCTACTCTACCGTTCGTGCGTCGTACCCATTATGACATACGGACTCAGATTATGGCACTTCAAAGGCGCTCGCGTCAAAGGTGTCATCAAGACGTTGGCCCAAGTGCAGTCCATCGCTGCACGTTGGATCCTCGGTGCATTCAGAACCACCCCTATCGGTGGCCTGGAAAGTATCGCTGGACTGCTGCCTATGCAGCTGTTACTGCGTCGCTTAGTCGACAGAGGGGTATTCAGGACCCCTCTATTGGCTCCATCACACCCCCTAAGAGCGATCTTAGGACCTAATCACGTTGGCACCACCCACTCTCATGAGCTTGGACTCTGGGGAGGGAACGTGCTCGACACACTCACCTTGCAAGGGCCGTCTGTCGCTTCGGCTGCAGCCTTGGCCCTCGTACCAGGCGATGAATTCGACCCCTTTGGGGAAGAAAACACACCTGGAAACAGAGTGAAGGATTTATTCCCCACTCGCTTCTCCTCTCATCGCCTCACCTCTAAGGAGGATGGAGCGAAGAATTCTTATAGGAGTGACCTCGATAAGGCCTGGGCTTCTGCCCTGGTCGAGGACGACACTCTCGTCGTTGCAGTGGATGCCTCAGTGCCCACAGATGCTAAATTTCAGGCTGTCGCCTGTGCTCTGGTCTTCGGACAGGGAGAACAGGTTGATCGCGTTGTCTCTGCTTCTGGGAGGAGAACCCCCCCAGAAGTCGAACTCTTTGCTCTCCAACTAGGCGTCTCGGCTGCTTGCAGCAGAGGATGCAAAAAGTTGGTGATATTCTCGGATTCTACTACGGGCATTGAGTCCCTACTCGATCCAAAACCACGGTCTGGGCAAATCTTCGCCCTGGACGCTTGTCGCTCCCTCCGCCCCTGGCTAGCTGGGGACGAGGAGAGAAACCTTACATTCTGGCATGTCCCCTCGAAATTCGAGTGGAACGTTCACAAGATGGCTCATGATGTAGCTACATCTACCAAGATCTCTGGGCAGACACCCGCGGACGTCTCTAGACTACCTTAGAAATCAGGTCGAAAAGGCCGTTTGTAAGGATTGGCACACCCGGTTCGCAGATCCTGCGTACCGGGGACGACACTTCTTCCAACTCAAAGGAGTTGGTGGAAAACCAGTATTACCCTCGACCCACAAAGGTGGGCCTTGGCTGAAAGTTATGGGGAGCAGCACTACGCTGACTTCTCGTTCAACTCATATGATCACTGGCCATGCTCCTATAGGGGAGTATCATCAACGCTTATCCCTTGACGGGGAATACCAATGCTGGTGCCTTGGTCCCAACATTCAAACTCGAGATCATCTACTACGCGTCTGCCCCAAGGTAGATCGCAAAGAAACTCGTGCGAGCCCAGACTCTGTCGAGGGCTTCAACGAATTCATGGACAATAATCCTGCACTAGGATCGTTCAACTCACTTGCGTGGGATCCAGGATAGGTTGTGCGCGCAGGGCGTATGACCCTCGTCTGGTTCTGGCTTGTGTTATCGGTATGTCGGGGTGGCCGTTGGGCACCAGGCGAGTCCGTTAACCCTCATAAAGGGGGCCCACCCATGTTCAGGAGCGACTGTCAGGGAGGGGGGACACAAAACTAGGTACCGGTTCGGGGAGGCGCCTGAGCGCTTTCAGATCCACTGTCGGTTACGCGTTGCGACGACTCCAGTCGACTACGCTTTCCTTTCCGAGCTGAGAGGCTCACGTCGGGGCGGCAGCTTCCCCTAAATCTTGCACTCATACCCGTAGGGATCGGGGAACACGACATCGTCAAGTCCGGGTTGTCGGTACGCCACCACTGGCAAGTCCGTTTACTCGATAAAGGGGGCCCCCTTAGTGGTCATCGCAGCTATCCAGGTGGTTGGTGCGAAGATTAGCAGGAGGAGGACTGGGGCTGGGCGTAGTGTACTCTGCCTGTACGTCTCTACCGCGGACTGCGACCGGGCGCCGCGTTATAAATTTTTGATCCAAAAAAAAAAAAAAAAAAAAGGAGCGCTGTTCTTCCCCTCCTTGAACCATCAGGTTCTGTTGGAAATCATCTTTTTTTTTTTTTTTTTTTTTGGGTCAACAATTTATAACGCGGGGCTCGATCGCAGTCCGCGGAGCAGGATACAAACTTGGGTACTACTATAACTACGCTTCCCCTCACCCATATCCTACCCAGGTCCTCGTTTTAGCCACTTTAGGCGGGCAGTGCCACAGACGTTGGCCTCTCAGCCAGGAAAGGCAATAATCTGGAGGGGGGGACCCCCTCCCGAAGCTAGCCATTAGATCGTCAGCTGGTGCGAAGCGGTCCCCCGGCCACATATCCAACCAAAGTCAGATCAGGCGCAGTGGTGTCAATTCACCGTAAATCCCCCCTTGCGGGAGGAATAACCGTCCGCATACTCCCAGCCAACAAGGATTGACCACCCCGGACAAACGAGGTGGACCATCACCGTGTCATGCACGAGTAACAGTAATGTGGCAGCTGGTTGTTCACCTGGTTATTCACCGGAACCGCCGTAAGCAGGGGGCCAAAGCCCCCCTCGAGCAAATGCACTGCCAGCACATGCACTCGATAGCAATTTCCCCCCCGCAGCGGGGAGAACGTAAAGGGTAGCGACATTTGTCACCAACCCGACAGCAGCCAGCGGACTGGCGGTGATGGGTGTGGAGCGGAATGCCCCACACAAGTAGCAGCATGGCCATCTGTGATGATGACGGCACTGTACTGGGAACGAGGGTTCCCCAGATTGGAGCTCTGCTAGAGCTGTTGGCATCGCCACACAGGAAGCTGGAACAGCTGCCAGAGGCGTAGGATCATTGGAACGATCGTCTCTGGTTGTCCGCTTGGGCATCAGGAGCAAGTTAGTACTGGTATATGATGCTAGTGATCGAAATACGCAGCGTGCAGTGTAAGCGAGGGCCTCCTGCCTAGCAAGAGAGTCCACGTAGTCGTCAGGGTCGGGGAGGTCCTCCCCAGCCCACAGATCTCAAACTGCCTAGGGCAGCTGCTACCTCCAGTTCATTCTGTGAGAACTGGGTGTCGTAGTGTTGGGCATCATCGCCAACGATGTCACCCGTAATCAAGGTGGGGTCGTGAAGGCCCCAGCGTGTGGTTTGGTCTCGTCTCTGTTCAGCCGTTTGGGCATTGAGAGTGAGTTAGCACAGGTAAATGACAATAACAGTCAGAATACGTAGCGTAAGGTCAATAACAGATGGCCCCTTATCTCAGTTCCAGGTCCACCCGATACAGCCTCCAAACGCTCCGAGGGGGCGAACAGGCCACGCATCCTGTTGCCTGGTGGGAGAAGATTGAACCCGGGTCGTAACACCCTAAAAGAGTGAGCACCGGAGGTAGAGAGTTGGTGGTGAGTAGTGGCCACCAGAGCGTCGACCTAGCTGTCAGGGGGCACCATCGCCCGGCCCCTTTTAACGATGGTGTATTCCAACGGGTAGTCAGTGTAGCATGTCTCTAGTAATAGAAACTCACAGAGCATGGAGGCTGGGAGCCTCCCAGACGGCCAGCAGTCCAGTAAGAACGTCCTTCCCCCTAAGCCAGACCTCCCCCAGCTAAACAAGCGCTTCTACTTGGGCGAGCATTGAAGCAGGCATCCCACACCCGCTCTAAGCCCCCATAGGGACCCAGACTACTCTTTCATAGACATCACTCACCTAGCCAGGATCCTCGAAGCCAAGGGGAACAAGACAGATAGCAGTCACTGTTGGAAACAATGACCGAGACATCCCCGGAGATCGGATGGACGGATCTCTTAGCAAATCAGGGCAAGCCTGGAGACGCCGAGAGCGTTCGTGATGGTGAAATCCGATCGAAAATCGGACAAAAATTGAGGTGTCGACGTCGCGTGCAACGTTGAGCAGAGGTGTTTACCACTATTTATGGTGGTTGTAACAAGTCAAGGAGCGGTTGATTGGAAATCATCTTTTTTTTTTTTTTTTTGGGTCAAAAGTTTATAACGCGGCGCCCGATCGCAGTCCGCGGTAGAGACATACAAACGAAGTACACTACGCCCAGCCCAAGTCCTCCTCCTGCTGATCCTCGCACCAACCACCTGGATAGCTGCAACGACCACTAAGGGGGCCCCCTTTATCAAGTAAACGGACTTGCCAGTGGTGGCGTACCGACAACCCGAGCTTGACGATGTCGTGTCCCCGAATCCCTACGGGTATGAGTGCAAGATTTGGGGGAAACTGCCGCCCCGACGTGAGCCTCTCAGCTCGGAAAGGAAGGCGCATTTAGCGTAGAAGCCATAGCACACAACCGACAGAGGATCTGAAAGCGCTCAGGCGCCTCCCCGAACCAGTACCTAGTGTCGTGTCCCCCCTCCCTGACAGTCGCTCCTGAACACGGGTGGGCCCCCTTTTTTTTTTTCTTTTGGATCAGAATTTATAACGCGGGGCTCGAACGCAGTCCGCGGAGCAAGGTACAAACTTGGGTACTACTTTATCTACGCGTTCCCCTCGCCCATCTCCCACTCAGGTCCCCGTTTTAGCCACCTTTAGGCGGGCAGTTCCACAGACGTTGGCCTCTCAGCCAGGAAAGGCAATAATCTGGAGGGGGCGCCCCCCCCTCCCGAAGTTAGCCATTAGATCGCCCCCTGGAGCAAACGGTCCCCCAGCCACATGTCCGACCGAGGCCAGACCAGGCGCAGCAGTGTTAATTCACCGTAAATCCCCCCTTGCGGGAGGAATAACCGTTTGCGTTTTTCCAGCCAACGAGGATTGACCACCCCAGACGAGTGAGATGGACCATCACCGTGTTGTGCACGACTGACAGTAACAAGGCGGGTGGTTGTTCACCTGGTTATTCACCGTGACCGCCGTAAGTAGGGGGCCAAGGCCCCCCTCGAGCAAATGCACACATGTGCATGCACTCGATGACATCATCCCCCCCGCAGTGGGGGGAAGGTATAGGGAGGTGCCACCATGTCACCATCCCGATAATGGCCACCAGTTGGTACTTGATGGCCGTGAGTGTAGAGGGGGATAGGCCCCTGTGCTAGTTGCGGCGCTGCTGTCCACGAGGACCTCGAGGACGACGGCGCCGTGCTGGGGACGAGGGTTCCCCAGATTGAGGCTCTGACTGAGCAGTGTGCATCGCCGCGTAGGAAGCCCGGAAGGCTGCCGGAGACGTGAGATCGAGAGGTGTCGGAACGGCTGCTAGTTCCGCCGACATCGTCTCGGACAGTCGCCAAGTGGTCGTGAATAACTCCCAGGCCATTTGGCGCCAAGCGTTCCTCTCTGCAGGGGGAACGGCGGACGTACGGACGGTACCAATGAACATGGTCATCGCGTCGAGTTGGTGTAGCATGGCATGAGAGGTGGCTTCAATTTCCAACCTCTCATTCACAGATAGCGGCACTTCGTCCTCCACCAACTCAGGGATGGGGGGCAAAGGCGGTAGCGGGGCAGGGGATGCCTCCGGATAGAAGAGCTCGGCCATGCCGAGCTCCTGTGTATACATGTCCTCGCATTCGAGACTGCGAGTCCAACGTTTATGTGCAATATGGACGTCCTGCGCCCACAGCACACGGTCGATCGTTTGCCTCGAGGCTAGCTTAGGGCTGCTCTCGGCGTAATTGAGGGCCTCCTGCATAGCAAGAGAATCCTCGTCGTCGTCATCATCGTTAGGGTCGGAGAGGTCTTCCCCGGCCCATAAATCTCTAGCTGCCCTGAAAGCAGCTGCTACCTCCGATTCGTCTTGCACGAACCGGGTGTCGTAGTCTTGGACGTCATCATCAAAGATGTCGCCCGTGATCAGAACGGGGTCGCGTAGACCCCGATGTGGTGGTTGGACTCTGGTTCGCCGTTTGGGCATTGAGAGAGTGTGTGTTAGTGCTAGTAGATGATGGTAAGGATCAAAATACGCAGCGTGGAGTCGATAACGACTGGTCCCTTATCTATATTCTGGGTCCACCCGATGCAGCCTCCGAACGCTCCGAGGGGGCAAGCAAGCCACGCATCCTGCTGCCTAGTGGGAGAAGATTGAACCCAGGTCATAACACCCTAGAAGAGTGAGCACCGGAGGTAGAGAGTTGGTGGAGAGTGGCGGCCACCAAGGTGACGACCTAGCCGCCAGGGGGCACCATCACCCGGCCCCTTTTAACGATGGTGTATTCCAACGGGTAGTCAGTGTAGCATGTCTCTAGTAATAGAAACTCACAGGGCATGGAGGCTAGAAGCCTCCCAGACAACCAGCAATCCAGTGATAACGTCCCTTCTCCCTAAGCCAGACCTCCCCCAACTAAACGAGTGTGTCGACTTGGGCGAGCGTTGAAGCGGGCATCCCACACCCACTCTAAGCCCCCAGAGGGACCCAGACTACTCTTTCATAAACAACACTCACCTAGTCAGGATCCTCGAAGCCCAGGAGAACGAGACAGATAGCAGCCATTGTCAAAAACAATGACCGGGGCATCCACGGAGATCGGATGGACGGATCTCTTAGCAAATCAGGACAGGCCTGGAGACGCCGAGAGCGTTCGTGATGGCGAAATCCGATCGAAAATCGGACAAAAATTGAAGTGTCGACGTCGTGTGCAACGTTGAGCAGAGGTGTTTACCACTATTTATGGTGGTTGTAACAAGTCAAGGAGCGTTTGGTGGGCCCCCTTTATGAGGGTTAACGGACTCGTCTGGTGCCCAACGGCCACCCCAACATACCGATAACACTAGCCAGAACCAGACGAGGGTCATACGCCCTGCACGCACAGCCTATCCTGGATCCCACGCAAGTGAGTTGAACGACCCTAGTGCTGGGTTGTTGTCCATAAATTCGGTGAAGCCGTCGACAGAGTCCGGGCTCGCACGAGTTTCTTTGCGATCCACCTTGGGGCAGACGCGCAGTAAGTGATCTCGAGTTTGTATCTCGGGACCAAGGCACCAACATTGGTATTCCCCGTCGAGGGATAAACGTTGACGATACTCCCCTATAGGAGCATGGCCAGTAATCATACGAGTCGAACGGGAAGTCAACGTAGTGTTGTTTCCCATTGCTTTCAGCCAAGGCCCACCCTTGTGAGTCGAGGGTACTACCGGCTTTCCGCCTACTCCTTTGAGTTGGTAGAAGTGCCGTCCACGGTACGCCGGATCTGAGAACCGGGTGTGCCAATCCTTGCAAACGGCCTTTTCGACCTGGTTCTTAAGGTATTCTAAAGACGTCCGCGGGTGTCTGCCCACGGAGATCTTGGTAGATGTAGCAACATCGTGAGCCATCTTGTGCACGTTCCACTCGAACTTCGAGGGGACATGCCAGAATGTAACTTTCCTCTCCTCGTCTCCAGCTAGCCAGGGACGAAGGGAGCGACAGGCGTCCAGGGCAAAGATTTGCTCAGAGCGTGGTTTAGTATCGATTAGGGACTCAATGCCCGTAGTAGAATCCGAGAATATTACCAACTTTTTGCACCCTCTGCTGCAAGCAGCCGAGACGCCTAGTTGGAGAGCAAAGAGTTCGACTTCTGGGGGGGTTCTCCTCCCAGAGGCTGAGACAACGCGATCGACCTGTTCTCCCTGTCCGAAGACAAGAGCGCAGGCGACAGCTTGAAATTTAGCATCAGTGGGCACCGAAGCGTCCACCGCAACGACGAGAGTGTCTTCCTCAACCTGGGCAGCAGCCCAGGCCTTATCGAGGTCACCCCTGTAGGAATTCCTCGCTCCATCCTCCTTAGAGGTGAGGTGGTGAGAGGAGAAGCGAGTGGGGAATAAATCCTTCACTCTGTTTCCAGGTGTGTTTTCTTCCCCAAAGGGGTCGAATTCATCGCCTGGTGCGAGGGCCAGGGCTGCAGCCGAAGCGACAGATGGGCCTTGCAGGTTGAGTGTGTCAAGTACGTTCCCTCCCCAGAGTCCTAGTTCATGAGAGTGGGTAGTACCGACGTGATTAGGCCCTAAGATCGCTCTTAGGGGGTGTGATGGAGCCAATAAGGGGGTCCTGAATACCCCTCTGTCGACTAAGCGACGCAGTAACAGCTGCATGGGCAGCAGTCCCACGATACTTTCCAGGCCACCGATTGGGGTGGTTCTGAATGCACCGAGGATCCAGCGTGCAGCAATTGACTGCACCTGGGCCAGCGTTTTGATGACACCTTTGACGCGAGCGCCCTTGAAGTGCCAGAGTCTCAGTCCGTATGTCATGATGGGTACGACACACAAACGGTACAGGAGGCGTTTCTGCATAGGGGTTAGCCCTCTCACAGAATTGCCGAGCATTCCCATTGCCCTAGCAGTGGTAAGGGCTTTGGTGGAATAGAATCGCGTATGCTCCTTGAAGGAGAGCTTACGGTCGAAGAAAAAACCCAGGTACCTCCAGGTAACCTTGGGTTTGAGGGGGGTATTGCCCGTGTAAGGGGTGAATCCGAGATCGATGGGTAGAGGAATCATCGCTTCTTGTCTTCTTACCGCGATGTGCACAGCCACAAAAACTTTCGTCGACTCCGTTTTCATATTTGGCAGCTCAATCCGTCCTCGATCCCAGCGATCCGGTATAACCAGCGTCTTACCAACGCATGTCAGATTCGTATTCCAGAAGTAGGGGGAGATCGGGTGAGGCGATGGACGAGGGGGGACCCTCTAGATCCGGTACGCCCAGAACTCCCGGCGACGACCCCATTGATTCCCTGCGGCTCTCTTCAAGCCGCAGATCCACACAGATTGCACCCTCAGTGGGCCCTCACAGGACCCAAAGAGGCTCTCCAACCCCCTCCCCCTATGGGGCGGGTACTATCACTCCGCGAGCACAGCGCTATCTTCCAGGGATGCAACTGCGTCTCCTGCACCTCCGGCTACCCCTTCAACACCTACTTCGTGGGCGGATGAAGTGGCCGACAACCTCTCTACCCACGTCATTCATGACACGGAGATGGCTAGCGATGACTGGAGCGGACCCCAGACCTTCGCCAGTGACCTGGGAGAGTATGCTAGCGGATTCCGAGTTGTCCTTAACAGGACGGGATCTAGACGACCTACTGCTGAAGAACGGCAGCTCATAGCTGAACAACTGGGCTCGGTGCTGGTAGCAGCTGCCGAGGCCGGTATCGATCACAACTCTGGGAACGCCACGCTCCGGAGCGCTATAGACAGGATGGCTGGGAACAGCAAACGACCTAGGTCGGGCGCTGCCACTAACGATCCTAACGACGTCCCAAGGACGGAGTACCTGGAGGGATGGGATGGGCAACGCCCCCCCCCTCACAAATCAGCGAGGACTCAAGGCCCGAAAGGGGCTCGACCTCTTCCTAAACCCCCAGCAGGGGGTGTCTCGTCGTCATGGGGTCGAGGACCTCCTCCCCCCGTGAACTGGTCCACCAGGCCTTCGGGCAGGGGAACCTTCACTCAGGTCGCTCGCTTCCCTGGGGGGAGAGCACCTAACACTTCCATGGATGGCCTTGTGCGACTAGCCAAGGCCTTCCCTGAACTTCCGACCGATAAGCTGGCTGACATACAGCAGCATTTTTTTTTTTTTTTTGGGTCAAAAATTTATAACGCGGCGCCCGATCGCAGTCCGTGGTAGAGACATACAAACGAGGTACACTACGCCCAGCCCAAGTCCTCCTCCTGCTGATCTTCGCACCAACCACCTGGATAGCTGCTCTGACCACTAAGGGGGCCCCCTTTATCGAGTAAATGGACTTGCCAGTGGTGGCGTACCGACAACCCGAGCTTGACGATATCGTGTCCCCGAATCCCTACGGGTATGAGTGCAAGATTTAGGGGAGACTGCCGCCCCGACGTGAGCCTCTCAGCTCGGAAAGGAAAGCGTAGTCGACTGGAGTCGTCGCAACGCGTAACCGACAGTGGATCTGAAAGCGCTCAGGCGCCTCCCCGAACCGGTACCTAGTTTTGTGTCCCCCCTCCCTGACAGTCGCTCCTGAACACGGGTGGGCCCCCTTTATGAGGGTTAACGGACTCGTCTGGTGCCCTACAGCCACCCCGACATACCGATAACACTAGCCAGAACCAGACGGGGGTCATACGCCCTGCGCGCACAACCTATCCTGGATCCCACGCAAGTGAGTTGAACGATCCTAATGCAGGATTGTTGTCCATGAATTCGTGGAAGCCTTCGACGGAGTCTGGGCTTGCACAAGTTTCTTTGCGATCCACCTTGGGGCAGACGCATCGTAGATGGTCTCGAGTTTGTATCTCAGGACCAAGGCACCAACATTGGTATTCCCCGTCAAGGGATAAGCGTTGACGATACTCCCCTATAGGAGCATGGCCAGTGATCATGCGAGTTGAACGGGAAGTCACCGTAGTGTTGCTCCCCATAACTTTCAGCCAAGGCCCACCTTTGTGAGTCGAGGGTAATACTGGCTTTCCACCGACTCCTTTGAGCTGGTAGAAATGTCGTCCACGGTACGCAGGATCTGCAAACCGGGTGTGCCAATCCTTACAAATGGCCTTTTCGACCTGATTTCTAAGGTAGTCTAGAGACGTCCGCGGGTGTCTGCCCACGGAGATCTTGGTAGATGTAGCTACATCGTGAGCCATCTTGTGAACGTTCCACTCAAATTTCGAGGGGACATGCCAGAATGTAACGTTCCTCCCCTCGTCCCCAGCTAGCCAGGGACGCAGGGAGCGACAAGCGTCCAGAGCAAAGATTTGCTCAGAGCGTGGTTTAGTATCGATTAGGGACTCAATGCCCGTAGTAGAATCCGAGAATATCACCAACTTTTTGCACCCTCTGCTGCACGCAGCCGAGACGCCCAGTTGGAGAGCAAAGAGTTCGACCTCTGGGGGGGTTCTCCTCCCAGACGCTGAGACAACGCGATCGACCTGTTCTCCCTGTCCGAAGACAAGAGCACAGGCGACAGCCTGAAATTTGGCATCTGTGGGCACTGAGGCGTCCACTGCAACGACGAGAGTGTCGTCTTCGACCAGGGCAGTAGCCCAGGCCTTGTCGAGGTCACTCCTATAAGAATTCTTCGCTCCATCCTCCTTAGAGGTGAGACGATGAGAGGAGAAGCGAGTGGGGAATAGATCCTTCACTCTGTTTCCAGGTGTGTTTTCTTCCCCAAAGGGGTCAAATTCATCGCCTGATACGAGGGCCAAGGCTGCAGCTGAAGCGACAGACGGCCCTTGCAAGGTGAGTGTGTCGAGCACGTTCCCTCCCCAGAGTCCAAGCTCATGCGAGTGGGTGGTGCCGACGTGATTAGGCCCTAAGATCGCTCTTAGGGGGTGTGATGGAGCCAATAGAGGGGTTCTGAATACCCCTCTGTCGGCTAAGCGACGCAGTAACAGCTGCATAGGCAGCAGTCCAGTGATACTTTCCAGGCCACCGATTGGGGTGGTTTTGAATGCACCGAGGATCCAACGTGCAGTGATGGACTGCACTTGGGCCAACGTCTTGATGACACCTTTGACGCGAGCGCCTTTGAAGTGCCATAATCTGAGTCCGTATGTCATAATGGGTACGACGCACGAACGGTAAAGTAGGCGCTTCTGCATAGGGGTTAGCCCTCTGACAGAATTGCCCAGCATTCCCATCGCTCTCGCAGTGGTGAGAGCTTTGGTGGAGTAAAATCGCGTATGCTCCTTAAAGGAGAGCTTACGGTCAAAGAAGAATCCGAGGTACCTCCAGGTGACCTTGGGTTTGAGAGGGGTATTGCCCGTGTAGGGGGCGAAACCAAGATCGATGGGTAAGGGAGTGAATCTCCTCGCCCTTGAAAAGTGGAATATCTCGGACTTGTCGTGTTTTTTTTTTTTTTTTTTTTTTTTGGGTCAACAATTTATAACGTGGGGCTCGATCGCAGTCCGCGGAGCAGGATACAAACTTGGGTACTACTTTTTTTTTTTTTTTTTTGGATCAGAATTTATAACGCGGGGCTCAAACGCAGTCCGCGGAGCAAGGTACAAACTTGGGTACTACTTTATCTACGTGTTCCCCTCGCCCATCTCCCACTCAGGTCCCCGTTTTAGCCACCTTTAGGCGGGCAGTTCCACAGACGTTGGCCTCTCAGCCAGGAAAGGCAATAATCTGGAGGGGGCGCCCCCCCCTCCCGAATTTAGCCATTAGATCGCCCCCTGGAGCAAACGGTCCCCCAGCCACATGTCCAACCGAGGCCAGACCAGGCGCAGCAGTGTTAATTCACCGTAAATCCCCCCTTGCGGGAGGAATAACCGTCTGCGTTTTTCCAGCCAACGAGGATTGACCACCCCAGACGAATGAGGTGGACCATCACCGTGTTGTGCACAAGTGACAGTAACAAGGCGGGTGGTTGTTCACCTGGTTATTCACCGTGACCGCCGTAAGTAGGGGGCCGAGACCCCCCTCGAGCAAATGCACCCATGTGCACGCACTCGATGACATTGTCCCCCCCGCAGTGGGGGGAAGGTATAGGGAAGCGACACCATGTCACCATCCCGATAGTGGCCACCAGTTACTTGGTGGCCGTGAAGGTAGAGGGGGATAGCCCCCTGTACTAGTTGCGGCGCTGCTGTCCACGAGGACCTCGAGGACGACGGCGCCGTGCTGGGGACGAGGGTTCCCCAGATTGAGGCTCTGATTGAGCGGTGTGCACCGCCGCATAGGAAGCCCGGAAGGCTGCCGGAGACGTGAGGTTGAGAGGTGTCGGAACGGCTGCTAGTTCCGCCGACATCGTCTCAGACAATCGCCAGGTGGTCGTGAATAACTCCCAGGCCATTTGGCGCCATGCGTTCCTCTCTGCAGGGGGAACGGCGGATGTACGGACGGTACCAATGAACATGGTCATCGCGTCGAGTTGGTGTAGCATGGCATGAGAGGTGGCTTCGATTTCCAGCCTCTCATTCACAGATAACGGCGCTTCGTCCTCCACCAGCTCAGGGATGGGGGGCAAAGGCGGTAACGGGGCAGGGGATGCCTCCGGATAGAAGAGCTCAGCAATGCCGAGCTCCTGAGTGTACATGTCCTCGCATTCGAGACTGCGAGTCCATCGTTTATGTGCGACATGGACGTCCTGCGCCCACAGCACACGGTCGATCGTTTGCCTCGAGGCCAGCTTGGGGCTGCTCTCGGCGTAATCGAGGGCCTCTTGCATAGCAAGAGAGTCCTCATCATCCTCAGGGTCGGAGAGGTCCTCTCCAGCCCATAGATCTCTAACTGCCCGTAGGGCAGTAGCTACACCCGGATCGTCGTGATCGTACCGGGTGTCGTAGTCTTGGACGCCATCATCATAGATGTCGCCCGTGATCAGGGAGGGGTCGTGTAGACCCCAGCGTGGTGTTTGGGCTCTAGTTCGCCGTTTAGGCATTGAGAGGGGAAGTTAGTGCTAGTAGGTGATAGTAGAAATCAAGATACGTAGCGTGCCGTCGATAACAGCTGGCCCCTTATCTCTATTCCGGGTCCACCCGCTACTGCCTCCGAACGCTCCGAGGGGGGGACAGGCCGCACATCCTGTAACCCAATGGGAGAAGATTGAACCCGGGTCATACCACCCTAGAAGAGTGAGCACCGGAGGTAGAGAGTTGGTGGAGAGTGGCGGCCACCAAGGTGTCGACCTAGCCGCCAGGGGGCACCATCGCCCGGCCCCTTTTAACGATGGTGTATTCCAACGGGTAGTCAGTGTAGCATGTCTCTAGTAATAGAGACTCACAGAGCATGGAGGCTAGAAGCCTCCCAGACAACATCGCTTCTTGTCTTCTTACCGCGACGTGCACAGCCACAAAAAATTTTCGTCGACCCCGTTTTCATACTTTGCAGCTCAATCCGTCCTCGATCCCAGCGATCCGGTATAACCAGCGTCTTACCAGCGCATGTCTGATTCGTATTCCAGAAGTAGGGGGAGATCGGGCGAGGCGATGGACGAGGGGGGACCCTCTAGATCCGGTACGCCCAGAACTCCCGGCGACGACCCCATTGATTCCCTGCGGCTCTCTTCGAGCCGCAGATCCACACAGATAGCACCCTCAGTGGGCCCTCACAGGACCCAAAGAGGCTCTCCAACCCCCTCCCCCTATGGGGCGGGCACAGTCACTCCGCGAGCACAGCGCTTCAGCGTGCCAGCGTTATCTTCCAGGGATGCAACTGCGTCTCCTGCACCTCCGGCTACCCCTTCAACACCTGCTTCGTGGGCTGATGAAGTGGCCGACAACCTCTCTACCCACGTCATACAAGACACGGAGATGACTAGCGATGACTGGAGTGGACCCCAGACCTTCGCCAGTGACCTGGGAGAGTACGCAACTGGATTCCGAGTTGTTCTTAACAGGACGGGATCTAGACGACCGACTGCTGAAGAACGGCAGCTAATAGCAGAACAACTGGGCTCGGTGCTGGCAGCAGCTGCCGAGGCTGGTATTGATCGCAACTCTGGGAACGCCACGCTCCGGAACGCTATAGACAGGATCGCTGGGAACAGCAAACGACCTAGGTCGGGGGCTGCCACCAATGATCCTAACGACGTCCCAAGGACGGAGTATCTGGAGGGATGGGATGGGCAACGCCCCCCCCCTCACAAATCAGCGAGGACACGAGGCCCGAAAGGGGCTCGACCTCTTCCTAAACCCCCAGCAGGGGGTGTCTCGTCGTCATGGGGTCGAGGACCTCCTCCCCCCGTGAACTGGTCCACCAGGCCTTCGGGCAGGGGAACCTTTGCTCAGGTCGCTCGCTTCCCTGGGGGGCGAGCACCTAACACTTCCATGGACGGCCTTGTGCGACTAGCCAAGGCCTTCCCTGAACTCCCGACTGATAAGCTGGCTGACATACAGCAGCATGTGGGTCCCTCCAAACCGAAGGCTGCAAAGCCATCGCCTACTGTCCATGGACCGTCGAGACGACAGGTCCTGGTACACGTTCGTCCCCCCCTTGGAGCGGAGACGAACCCTGCAGACTTCTTGGACCATGTCCGAGTCACCCTCGGATTGCACCACTCTAAACTAGTGGCCCAATCCGCATCAATGCATGCTGGTAACTTATCAGTAGCTACTGACGTCGTGGCCTCCGAGGAGGACCTTCGTTGCTTCAAGGAAGCGGCTCACAAGGCATTTCCTTTCGCACTGCAAGTAGATGCAGCGCTACCCACGTCCACATCGTACCTCAAGTTGGTCGATGTGCCATTCGTCGCTAATGACAAGGCTCTTACGCCTGACGTCGTCGTGGCACACCTGGGGAAGTCCGGATTATCGGACCTCGCAGTGTTACAAGTCCCCCCCCGCGTTGTACGTGATTCGAGAATGTCGGATACGTACACCGTCTACCTCAACATCGCTGACTCAGTCAGCGGTGCACGAGCCAAGGCTCTTATCGGTCGGGGCGTCCAATTTGGACGCTACGTCGCTCACATTAGGGCTGCCAGGGCGAACCCTGGATTGCCTATCTGCCAACGATGCTGGAAGTGGGGACACCCCACCCAGGCATGCAGAGCTCCACAGACCAGATGCCCGGTCTGCGCAGGCCCACACCGCAAGGAGCACCATCATGCCCTTGCAGGGTGTTGTAAGGGAAACGCCAAGGCGAACCCTCCCATCCCAGCTACCCCAGAGGGGGCAGCCTGTCCTCACCCGGCTAGGTGCATAAACTGCCGGAAAAACCACGCATCGGATGATCGTCGATGCAACTTTTGGCGACATCGCTTTGACCGTGACTGGATCAAAGCTCGCTATGACGAGGTGAGTGCGAGACGCAACTCTCGCTCCCCTCCTTCTTACCATCCCGCAGGACGCGGTGGCCGAACGTAAATGAGGGATAGACTTAGATCTACACCGCAGTTGCGCGTATTTAGCCAAAATGTTAACCGTAATTGGGGATACATGGACTCGTTACTGGCAGACCTTATAGACGATTATGATTTGCTTTTCATTCAAGAGCCTCCGTGGCGATTAATAAGATACGCCCCCTCTGCTCATAACAGGGAGGGTGAAGAAGTCATAGGCGCACCGATGAGCCCAAATTGGGGAACATTAGTGCGCCCCTCGGGTATTGATTCCCCTCCACGCGTTGCTGTCTATTTCGCGAACAGCATCGCTAATTTAAGACCAGGTCTCAGACGAGATCTGATCGATGATCGTGATATCCTCCTTTTCTCACTGGGGATAGGGGAGGACGTCATGCTACTCGCTAACGTCTACTCAGACAGCCAACACTCCGCCATTACGCTCCTCTTTGAGAACATCATGACGATCCCACGCCTACACTTCATGTGTGGCGACTTTAACGTGAGGCACGCATCCTGGGATCCCCAGGGGCCTGAACACTCGATCCATGCTGACCACTTAGTGGAAACGGCCACGGCACTAGGCCTGACGAGAGCCCTACCAGTCATGGAGGGCCCTACTCACTTTCCCCCACAACAGGGCCTTCACCCCACGGTGATCGACCTGATGTTCGTACCTACAGATCTCAGATTTGTATTGTACTGCGAGATCGTACCTGAAGCCAGGGGAACGTCTGACCACGCCCCCCTGACATTAGTGCTGCCTGGCCCGGGATCGTTGGTTCCGGTTACCAAGTGGTCCATCAAAAAAGGATCCGAGGAGGAGGCATCGTACCGAGATGCCGTCTCCTCTGCTTTAACTCCGTGGCTAGATTGGCACGGAGATACTTCGGCAGAAATCGATGATGTCGTCTCGGCGATATCAACGATTTTAAACAAGGCATGGGAAAACCATGCCAAGGAATCTCGCCTCGGCAAGTCGTCCAAGGGCTGGTGGACAGACGAGTGCAGTGGTGCCCTAGACGCGTACAGAGCCTCTCGGGATGAGGGGGACTGGAAGCTCTATAGGAAAGTCATGCGACATGCAAAGCGTGACTTCTTCGATGACCGTATCCAAGAAGTGGCTATGACGAACAGACGACCCTGGGACCTTATGTCCTGGACTCGTCAACGCAACCTCCCATCGTACGAGGCTATCTCCTATCGGGGAGAACCATGCAACGACCTGGATTCTCTGTGGGCTGCCCTTGATGGGTCCTACAACGCCGCATCTGATCGAGAAGTCGATCTGAGCATACTCGAGGAACTTGATCCGGTGCCTGAAAGGGCCTGGATCCCGTTCTCCGTCACGGAAATGAAAGAAGCGCTAAACGCGTGTTCTTCCCGTTCCGCACCAGGTCCCGATCATGTTACGTGGTCGCACCTAAAACACTGGTGTAGCAACCCAGAAGTGGCAGGGCTCATCACCCGCATTGCTGAGGCGTGCATCACTGCCGGCCACTGGCCTGCGCACTTCAAGGAATCCCTGTCGGTAATTATCCCGAAACCAGGGAAACCCAACTACTCTACCCCTAAGTCGTTCAGGCCTATTGTGCTACTGAACACTCTGGGCAAGTTAGTCGAAAAGATGTTGTCCAGGCGACTTCAGTTCGACGGCGTCGCACACGAGGCCTTCGAACAAAACCAGTTCGGAGGCGTCGCCCAGCGTTCCACCGAGGATGCGGGTATCTACCTTACCCACCTAGTCAGAGCAGGTTGGGCTAAAGGGCTTAAAACAAGCGTTGTCGCTTTCGACATCGCTCAATTCTTCCCCTCCTTGAACCACCAGGTTCTGCTGGAGATCATCTCTCGGTCGGGGTTCCCTGCACAAGTAGTGAACTTCTTCCGTTCATATCTAGTCGGTCGCAAAACGACCTACAAATGGAACGCTTTCTCATCTGGCTCCTTTGCAGCTGATGTGGGAGTGGGCCAAGGCTCTGCCTTGTCCCCTGTCTTATCGGCGCTATACCTAACGCCTATCATGAAGCTCTTCAGAAGAAGCGAAATCGGCGGAGAAGTTGATCTCATGTCTTATGTGGACGATGGCACCCTCATCGCCCGCTCCCCACAGCTGGAGGATAACCTCCCCTTGCTGAAAAAAGCATACGGCTGGATATTCCAGGCGTTCACTTCCCTCGGACTTGTCTTGGAGCATGACAAGTCTGAAATCTTTCACTTCTCAAGGGCAAGGAGATTCACTCCCTTACCCATCGATCTCGGATTTGCCCCATACACGGGCAACACTCCCTTAAAACCCAAGGTTACCTGGAGGTACCTCGGATTCTTCTTCGACCGTAAGCTCTCCTTCAAGGAGCATACGCGATTCTACTCCACCAAAGCTCTCACCACTGCGAGAGCGATGGGAATGTTGGGCAATTCTGTCAGAGGGCTAACCCCCATGCAGAAACGCTTACTCTACCGTTCGTGCGTCGTACCCATTATGACATACGGACTCAGATTATGGCACTTCAAAGGCGCTCGCGTCAAGGGTGTCATCAAGACGTTGGCCCAAGTGCAGTCCATCGCTGCACGTTGGATCCTCGGTGCATTCAGAACCACCCCTATCGGTGGCCTGGAAAGTATCGCAGGACTGCTGCCCATGCAGCTGTTACTGCGTCGCTTAGTCGACAGAGGGGTATTCAGGACCCCTCTATTGGCTCCATCACACCCCCTAAGAGCGATCTTAGGACCTAATCACGTTGGCACCACCCACTCTCATGAACTTGGACTCTGGGGAGGGAACGTGCTCGACACACTCACCTTGCAAGGGCCGTCGGTCGCTTCGGCTGCAGCCTTGGCCCTCGTACCAGGCGATGAATTCGACCCCTTTGGGGAAGAAAACACACCTGGAAACAGAGTGAAGGATTTATTCCCCACTCGCTTCTCCTCTCATCGTCTCACCTCTAAGGAGGATGGAGCGAAGAATTCTTATAGGAGTGACCTCGATAAGGCCTGGGCTTCCGCCCTGGTCGAGGACGACACTCTCGTCGTTGCAGTGGACGCCTCAGTGCCCACAGATGCCAAATTCCAGGCTGTCGCCTGTGCTCTTGTCTTCGGACAGGGAGAACAGGTCGATCGCGTTGTCTCTGCTTCTGGGAGGAGAACCCCCCCAGAAGTCGAACTCTTTGCTCTCCAACTGGGCGTCTCTGCTGCGTGCAGCAGAGGATGCAAAAAGTTGGTGATATTCTCGGATTCTACTACGGGCATTGAGTCCCTAATCGATCCTAAGCCACGCTCTGAGCAAATCTTTGCTCTGGACGCTTGTCGCTCCCTACGCCCCTGGTTATCCGGAGACGAGGAGAGGAACGTCACATTCTGGCACGTCCCCTCGAAATTCGAGTGGAACGTTCACAAGATGGCTCATGATGTAGCTACATCTACCAAGATCTCCGTGGGCAGACACCCGCGGACGTCTTTAGATTACCTTAGAAACCAGGTCGAAAAGGCCGTTTGTAAGGATTGGCACACTCGGTTCGCAGATCCTGCGTACCGGGGACGACACTTCTACCAACTTAAAGGGGTTGGTGGAAAACCAGTATTACCCTCGACTCACAAAGGTGGGCCTTGGCTGAAAGTAATGGGAAACAACACTACGTTGACGTCCCGTTCGACTCGTATGATTACTGGCCATGCTCCCATAGGGGAGTATCGTCAACGTCTATCCCTTGACGGGGAATACCAATGTTGGTGTCTTGGTCCTGAGATTCAAACTCGAGATCACTTATTGCGCGTCTGCCCCAAAGTGGATCGCAAAGAAACCCGTGCAAGCCCCGACTCCGTCGAGGGCTTCAACGAATTCATGGACAATAACCCTGCCCTAGGGTCGTTCAACTCACTTGCGTGGGATCCAGGATAGGTTGTGCGCGCAGGGCGTATGACCCCCGTCTGGTTCTGGCTAGTGTTATCGGTATGTCGGGGTGGCCGTAGGGCGCCAGACGAGTCCGTTAACCCTCATAAAGGGGGCCCACCCGTGTTCAGGAGCGACTGTCAGGGAGGGGGGACACGAAACCAGGTACTGGTTCGGGGAGGCGCCTGAGCGCTTCCAGATCCAATGTCGGTTGCGCGTTACGATGACTCAATCGTTTACGCCCTCCTTTCCGAGCTGAGAGGCTCACGTCGGGGCGGCAGTATCCCCTAAATCTTGCACTCATACCCGTAGGGATTCGGGGACACGACATCGTCAAGCTCGAGTTGTCGGTACGCCACCACTGGCAAGTCCGTTTACTCGATAAAGGGGGCCCCCTTAGTGGTCATCGCAGCTATCCAGGTGGTTGGTGTGAAGATCAGCAGGAGGAGGACTTGGGCTGGGCGTAGTGTACTTCGTTTGTACGTCTCTACCGCGGACTGCGATCGGGCGCCGCGTTATAAACTTTTGACCCAAAAAAAAAAAAAAAAAGAAGCCTCCCAGACCACTAGCAATCCAGTGATAACGTCCCTTCTTCCTAAGCCAGACCTCCCCCAACTAAACGAGTGTGTCGACTTGGGCGAGCATTGAAGCAGGCATCCCACACCCACTCTAAGCCCCCAGGGGGACCCAGACTACTCTTTCATAAACGACACTCACCTAGTCAGGATCCTCGAAGCCCAGGAGAACGAGACAGATAGCAGCCATTGTCAAAAACAACGACCGGGGCATCCACGGAGATCGGATGGACGGATCTCTTAGCAAATCAGGGTAGGCCTGGAGACGCCGAGAGCGTTCGTGATGGTGAAATCCGATCGAAAATCGGACGAAAATTGAAGTGTCGACGTCGCATGCAACGTTGAGCAGAGGTGTTTACCACTATTTATGGTGGTTGTAGCAAGTCAAGGAGCTTTTTGAGAGCTGTTGGCATCGCCACACAGGAAGCTGGAACAGCTGCCGGAGGTGTAGGATCATTGGAACGATCGTCTCTGGTTGTCCGCTTGGGCATCAGGAGCAAGTTAGTACTGGTATATGATGCTAGTGATCGAAATACGCAGCGTGCAGTGTAAGCGAGGGCCTCCTGCCTAGCAAGAGAGTCCACGTAGTCGTCAGGGTCGGGGAGGTCCTCCCCAGCCCACAGATCTCAAACTGCCTAGGGCAGCTGCTACCTCCAGTTCGTTCTGTGAGAACTGGGTGTCGTAGTCTTGGGCATCATCACCAACGATGTCACCCGTAATCAAGGTGGGGTCGTGAAGGCCCCAGCGTGTGGTTGGTCTCTGTTCAGCCATTTGGGCATTGAGAGTGAGTTAGCACAGGTAAATGACGATAACAGTCAAAGTACGTAGCGTAAGGTCGATAACAGATGGCCCCTTATCTCAGTTCCAGGTCCACCCGATACAGCCTCCAAATGCTCCGAGGGGGCGAACAGGCCGTGCATCCTGTTGCCTGGTGGGAGAAGATTGAACCCGGGTCATAACACCCTAGAAGAGTGAGCACCGGAGGTAGAGAGTTGGTGGTGAGTAGCGGCCACCAGAGCGTCGACCTAGCTGTCAGGGGGCACCATCGCCCGGCCCCTTTTAACGATGGTGTATTCCAACGGGTAGTCAGTGTAGCATGTCTCTAGTAATAGAAACTCACAGAGCATGGAGGCTGGGAGCCTCCCAGATGGCCAGCAGTCCAGTAAGAACGTCCTTCCCCCTAAGCCAGACCTCCCCCAGCTAAACAAGCGCTTCTACTTGGGCGAGCATTGAAGCAGGCATCCCACACCCGCTCTAAGCCCCCATAGGGACCCAGACTACTCTTTCATAGACATCACTCACCTAGCCAGGATCCTCGAAGCCAAGGGGAACAAGACAGATAGCAGGGACGGATCTCTTAGCAAATCAGGGCAGGCCTGGAGACGCCGAGAGCGTTCGTGATGGCGAAGTCCGATCGAAAATCGGACAAAAATTGAAGTGTCGACGTCGCGTGCAACGTTGAGCAGAGGTGTTTACCACTATTTATGGTGGTTGTAACAAGTCAAGGAGCTGTGCGGACTTGTCGTGTTCGAGGACTAGTCCGAGGGAGGTGAATGCCTGGAAGATCCAGCCATACGCTTTTTTTAGAAGGGGGAGGTTGTCCTCCAACTGTGGGGAGCGGGCGATGAGGGTGCCATCGTCCACATACGACATGAGGTCGACATCTCTGCCGATCTCGCTTCTTCTGAAGAGCTTCATGATGGGCGTCAAGTATAACGCCGATAAGACAGGGGATAAGGCAGAGCCTTGTCCCACTCCCACATCTGCTGCAAAGGAGCCCGATGAGAAAGCATTCCACTTGTAGGTCGTCTTGCGACCAACTAGGTAGGACCGGAAGAAGTTCACTACTTGCACAGGGAACCCCGACCGAGAGATGATCTCCAACAGAACCTGGTGGTTCAAGGAGGGGAAGAATTGAGCGATGTCGAAAGCGACAACACTTGTCTTAAGTCCTTTGGCCCATCCTGCCCTGACAAGATGAGTGAGGTAGATTCCTGCATCCTCAGTGGAACGCTGGGCGACACCTCCGAACTGATTCTGCTCGAAGGCATCGTGTGCGACGCCGTCGAATTGAAGTCGTCTGGACAACATCTTTTCGACTAATTTACCAAGAGTGTTCAGAAGCACGATGGGTCTGAACGACTTAGGGGTAGAATAATTAGGTTTCCCTGGTTTCGGGATAATAACCGACAGGGATTGCTTAAAATGAGCTGGCCAATGGCCTGCAGTGATGCATGCCTCAGCGATGCGGGTGACAAGCCCTGCGACCTCCGGGTTGCTACACCAGTGTTTAAGGTGCGACCATGTAACATGATCGGGACCTGGAGCGGAATGGGAAGAACACGCGTTTAGCGCTTCTTTCATTTCCGTGACGGAGAACGGGATCCAGGCCCTTTCAGGCACAGGGTCGAGACCATCAAGAATGCTCAGATCGACTACACGATCTGAGGCGGCGTTATAGGACCCATCAAGGGCAGCCCAGAGAGATTCCAGATCGTTGCAGGGTTCTCCCCGGTAGGAGATAGCCTCATACGATGGAAGGTTGCGTTGGCGAGTCCAGGACATCAGATCCCAGGGTCGTCTATTCGTCGTAGCCACTTCCTGGATACGGTCGTCGAAGAAATCACGCTTTGCGTGTTGCATGACTTTCCTGTACTGCTTCCAATCCTCCTCATCTCGGGTGGCTCTGTAAGCGTCTAGGGCACCACTGCATTCGTCTGTCCACCAGCCTTTGGACGACTTGCCGAGGCGAGATTCCTTGGCGTGGTTTTCCCATGCCTTGTTTAAAATCGTTGATATCGCCGAGACGACATCATCGATTTCTGCCGAAGTATCTCCGTGCCAGTCTAGCCACGGAGTTAAAGCGGAGGAAACGGCATCTCGGTACGATGCCTCCTCCTCGGATCCTTTTTTGATGGACCACTTGGTAACCGGGACCAGCGATCCCGGGCCAGGCAGCACTAATGTCAGGGGAGCGTGGTCAGACGTCCCCCTGGCTTCAGGTACGATCTCACAGTACAATACAAATCTAAGATCTGTAGGTACAAACATCAGGTCGATCACCGTGGGGTGAAGACCCTGTTGAGGGGGGAAGTGGGTAGGGCCCTCCATTACTGGTAGGGCTCTAGTTAGGCCTAACGCCGTAGCCGTTTCCACTAAGTGGTCAGCATGAATTGAATGCTCAGGCCCCTGGGGATCCCAGGATGCGTGTCTCACGTTAAAATCGCCGCACATGAAGTGTAAGCGTGGGATCATCATGACGTTCTCAAACAGGAGCGTAATGGCGGAGTGTTGGCTGTCCGAATAGACGTTAGCGAGTAGCATGACGTCCTCCCCTATTCCCAATGAGAAAAGGAGGATGTCACGATCGTCAATCAGATCTCTTCTGAGGCCTGGTCTTAGATTGGCGATGCTGTTCGCAAAGTAGACAGCAACGCGTGGAGGGGACTCAATGCCCGAGGGGCCAGGCTCCTTGACTTGTTACAACCACTATAAATAGTGGTAAACACCTCTGCTCAACCTTGCCAGCAACGTCGACACTTCAATTTACATCCGATTTTCGATCGGATTTCACCATCACGAACGCTCTCGGCGTCTCCAGGCCTGCCCTGATTTGCTAAGAGATCCGTCCATCCGATCCCCGGGGATGCCCCGGTCATTGTTTTTGACAATGGCTGCTATTTGTCTCGTTCCCCTGTGCTTCGAGGATCCTGGCTAGGTGAGTGGTGTCTATGAAAGAGTAGTCTAGGTCCCTTTGGGGGCTTAGAGTGGGTGTGGGATGCCTGCTTCAATGCTCGCCCAAGTCGACGCACTCGTTTAGTTGGGGGAGGTCTGGCTCAGGGGGAGGGACATCATTACTGGACTGCTGGTCGTCTCTGGGGCTTCCAACCTCCATGCTATGTGAGTCACTACTACTAGGGACAAGCTACACTGACTACCTGTTGGAATACACCGTCGCTAAAAGGGGCCGGGTGACGGTGCCCCCTGATAGCTAGGTCGATGCTCTGGTGGCCGCATTTCACCACCAACTCCTCACCTCCGGTGCTCACTCCTCTGGGGTGTTATGACCCGGGTTCAATCTTCTCCCACCAGGCAACAGGATGCGCGGCCTGTTCGCCCCCTCGGAGCGTTTGGAGGCTATATCGGGTGGACCTGGAACTGAGATAAGGGGCCATCTGTTATCAACCTTACGCTACGTACTTTGACTGTTATCGTCATTTACCTGTGCTAACTCACTCTCAATGCCCAAACGGCTGAACAGAGACCAAACCACACGCTGGGGCCTTCACGACCCCACCTTGATTACGGGTGACATCGTTGGTGATGATGCCCAAGACTACGACACCCAGTTCTCACAGAATGAACTGGAGGTAGCAGCTGCCCTAGGCAGTTTGAGATTTGTGGGCCGGGGAGGACCTCCCTGACCCTGACGAATACGTGGACTCTCTTGCTAGGCAGGAGGCCCTCGCTTACACTGCACACTGCGTATTTTGATCACTTGCATCATATACCAGTACTAACTTGCTCCTGATGCCCAAGCGGACAACCAGAGACGATCGTTCCAACGATCCTACGCCTCCGGCAGCTGTTCCAGCTTCCTGTGTGGCGATGCCAACAGCTCTAGCAGAGCTCCAATCTGGGGAACCCTCGTTCCCAGTACAGTGCCATCATCATCACAGATGGCCGTGCTGCTACTTGTGTGGGGCATCCTGCTCCACACCCATCACCGCCAGTCCGCTGGCTGCTGTCGGGTTGGTGACAAATGTCACTACCCTTTACGTTCTCCCCGCTGCGGGGGGGAAATTGCTATCGAGTGCATGTGCTGGCAGTGCATTGGCTCGAGGGGGGCTTTGGCCCCCTGCTTACGGCGGTTCCGGTGAATAACCAGGTGAACAACCAGCTGCCACATCACTGTTACTCGTGCATGGTACGGTGATGGTCCACTTCGTTCATCCGGGGTGGTCAATCCTCGTTGGCTGGGAGTATGCGGACGGTTATTCCTCCCTTGCGGGAGGATTTACGGTGAATTGACACTGCTGCGCCTGATCTGACTTCGGTTGGATATGTGGCTGGGGGACCGCTTCGCACCAGCTGACGATCTAATGGCTAGCTTCGGGAGGGGGTCTCCCCCTCCAGATTATTGCCTTTCCTGGCTGAGAGGCCAACGTCTGTGGCACTGCCCGCCTAAAGTGGCTAAAACGAGGACCTGGGTAGGATATGGGTGAGGGGAAGCGTAGTTATAGTAGTACCCAAGTTTGTATCCTGCTCCGCGGACTGCGATCGAGCCCCGCGTTATAAATTGTTGACCCAAAAAAAAAAAAAAAAATGCCCGAGGGGCGCACTAACGTTCCCCAGTTTGGGCTCATAGGTGCGCCTATAACTTCTTCCCCTTCCCTGTTGTGGGCAGAGGGGGCGTGTCTTATTAATCGCCACGGAGGCTCTTGGATGAAAAGCATATCATAGTCGTCTACGAAGTCTGCTAGTAGAGAGTCCATGTAACCCCAGTTTCGATTTACATTTTGACTAAATATACGTAACTGTGGGGTAGATCTAAGTCTGTCCCTCATTTACGTTCGGCCACCGCGTCCTGCGGGATGGTAAGTAGGAGGAGAGCGAGAGTTGCGCCTCGCACTCACCTCGTCATAGCGAGCCTTGATCCAGTCACGGGCAAAGCGGTGTCGCCAGAAATTGCATCGACGGTCGTCGGATGCGTGGTTCTTCCGGCAGTTCAAACACCTGGCCGGGTGAGGACATGCTGCCCCCTCTGGGGTAGCTGGGATGGGAGGGTTCGCCTTGGCGTTTCCCTTACAGCACCCCGCTAGGGCACGATGGTGCTCCTTGCGGTGTGGGCCTGCACATATCGGACACTTCGACTGTGGAGCTCTGCATGCTGGGGTGGGGTGGCCCCACTTCCAGCACCGTTGGCATAATGGGAGTCCAGGGTTCGCCCTGGCTGCCCTAACGTAGGCGACGTATCGTCCAAACTGGACACCACGCCCGATGAGAGCTTTCGCTCGGCATCGCTTCTTGTCTTCGTACCGCGACGTGCACAGCCACAAAAAATCTCGTCGACACCGTTTTTCAAATTTGCAGCTCCATCCGTCTACGATCTTAGCGATCCGGTACAACCAGCGTCTTACCAACGCATGTCAGAATCATTCTCGAGAAGAGGGGGGAGATCGGGCGAAGCGATGGACGAGGGGGGACTCTCTAGATCGGGTACGCCCAGAACTCCTGGCGACGATCCAATTGACTCTCTGCGGCTCTCTTCGAGCCGCAGATCCACACAGAACGCTCCCTCAGTGGGCCCTCACAGGACCCAAAGAGGCTCTCCAACCCCCTCCCCCTATGGGGCGGGCATTGTCACTCCGCGAGCACAGCGCTTCAGCGTGCCAGCGTTATCTTCCAGGGATGCGACTGCGTCCCCTGCACCTCCGGCTACCCCTTCTACACCTGCTTCGTGGGCCGATGAAGTGGCCGACAACCTCTCTACCCATGTCATTCAGGACACGGAGATGGCTAGCGATGACTGGAGTGGACCCCAGACCTTCGCCAGTGACCTGGGAGAGTACGCCACAGGATTCCGAGTCGTCCTCAACAGGACGGGATCTAAACGACCTACTGCTGAAGAACGGCAGCTCATAGCAGAACAACTAGGCTCGGTGCTGGTAGCAGCTGCCGAGGCTGGCCTCGATCGCAACTCCGGAAACGCTACACTTCGGAGCACTATAGACAGGATAGCTGGGGGCAGCAAACGACCCAGGTCGGGCACTGTCACCAACGACCCTAATGACGTCCCTATGACGGAATACCTGGAGGGATGGGATGGGCAATGCCCCCCCCCTCACAAATCAGCGAGGACTCGAGGCCCGAAAGGGGCTCGACCTCTTCCTAAACCCCCAACAGGGGGTGTCTCTTCATCATGGGGTCGAGGACCGCCTCCCCCCGTGAACTGGTCCACCAGGCCTTCGGGCAGGGGGACCTTTGCTCAGGTCGCTCGCTTCCCTGGGGGGCGAGCACCTAACACATCCATGGATGGCCTTGTGCGATTAGCCAAGGCCTTCCCTGAGCTTCCAACCGACAAGCTTGCTGACATACAACAGCATGTCGGTCCTTCCAGACCGAAGGCTGCTAAGCCCTCGCCTACTGTCCATGGACCGTCGAGACGACAGGTCCTGGTCCACGTTCGTCCCCCCCTTGGGGTGGAAACGAACCCTGCTGACTTCTTGGATCACGTCCGAGTCACTCTCGGGCTGCACCACTCTAAACTAGTGGCCCAGTCCGCATCAATGCACGCTGGTAACTTATCAGTAGCTACAGACGTCGTGGCCTCCGAGGAGGACCTTCGTTGCTTTAAGGAGGCTGCTCACAAGGCGTTCCCCTTTGCGTTGCAAGTAGACGCAGCGTTACCCACCTCCACGTCGTACCTCAAGCTGGTAGACGTGCCGTTTATCGCCAACGACAAGGCTCTAACACCTGATGTCGTCATAGCACACTTGGGAAAGTCCGGAATCTCGGACCTCACAGTGCTTCAAGTCCCCCCCCGAGTAGTACGCGATTCGAAGATGTCGGATACGTGCACCATATACCTTAACATCGCTGACTCAGTCAGCGGCGCACGAGCTAAGGCTCTTATCGGACGGGGCGTTCAATTTGGACGCTACGTCGCTTATGTTAGGGCAGCCAGGGCGAATCCTGGGATGCCCCTTTGCCAACGATGCTGGAAGTGGGGCCACCCCACCCCGGCATGCAGAGCTCCACAGACCAAGTGTCCGATCTGTGCAGGCCCACACCGTAAGGAGCACCATCGTGCCCTTGCAGGGTGTTGTAAGGGAAACGCTAAGGCGAACCCCCCCGTTCCTGCTACCCCAGAGGGGGCAGCCTGTCCTCACCCGGCTAGGTGTTTAAACTGCCGGAAAAACCACGCATCCGACGATCGTCGATGCAATTTTTGGCGACACCGCTTTGACCGTGATTGGATCAAAGCGCGCTATGACGAGGTGAGTGCTAAACGCAATTCTCGCTCCCCTCCTACTTACCATCCCGCAGGACGCGGTGGCTGAACGTAAATGAGGGACAGACTTAGATCTACCCCACAGTTACGTATATTTAGTCAAAATGTAAATCGAAATTGGGGTTACATGGACTCTATACTGGCAGATTTCGTAGATGATTATGATCTGCTGTTCATCCAAGAGCCGCCTTGGCGACTGATAAGACACGCCCCGTCTGCCCACAACAGGGAAGGGGAGGAAGTAATAGGCGCACCGATGAGCCCTAACTGGGGATCGTTAGTGCGCCCCTCGGGCATTGATTCCCCTCCACGCGTCGCTGTCTACTTTGCGAACAGCATCGCTAACTTAAGACCAGGTCTCAGACGAGATCTGATCGATAATCGCGATATCCTCCTGTTCTCATTGGGAATAGGGGAGGACGTCATGCTACTGGCTAACGTCTACTCGGACAGCCAACACTCTGCCATCACGTTCCTATTCGAGAACGTCATGATGATCCCACGCTTGCACTTCATGTGTGGCGACTTCAACGTGAGACATGCCTCCTGGGATCCCCAGGGGCCTGAGCACTCAATTCACGCTGACCACTTAGTGGAAACAGCTACGGCATTAGGCCTGACTAGAGCCCTACCAGTAGTGGAGGGCCCTACCCACTTCCCCCCTCAACAGGGCTTTCACCCCACAGTGATCGACCTGATGTTCGTGCCTACAGATCTCAGATTTGTATTGTACTGTGAGATTGTACTTGAAGCCAGGGGGACGTCTGACCACGCCCCCCTGACGTTATTGCTGCCTGGCCCGGGATCTCTGGTCCCGGTTACCAAGTGGTCCATCAAAAAGGGATCCGAGGAGGAAGCATCGTATCGCGATGCTGTCTCCTCCGCTTTAACTCTGTGGCTGGATTGGCACGGAGATACCTCGGCAGAAATCGATGATGTCGTCTCGGCGATATCAGCGATTTTAAACAAGGCATGGGAAAACCATGCCAAGGAATCTCGCCTCGGCAAGTCGTCCAAAGGGTGGTGGACGGACGAATGCAGCGGCGCCCTTGACGCTTACAGAGCCTCTCGCGATGAGGGGGACTGGAAGCTCTATAGGAAAGTCATGCGACATGCAAAGCGCGACTTCTTCGACGACCGTATCCAAGAAGTGGCTACGACGAACAGACGACCTTGGGACCTAATGTCCTGGACGCGGCAACGCAACCTCCCGTCGTATGAGGCGATCTCCTATCGGGGAGAACCTTGTAACGATCTGGACTCTCTCTGGGCTGCCCTTGATGGGTCCTATAACACCGCATCAGATCGAGTAGTCGATCTGGGCATTCTCGATGAACTAGATCCGGTGCCTGAAAGGGCCTGGATCTCGTTCTCCGTTACGGAAATGAAAGAAGCGCTAAACGCGTGTTCTTCCCGTTCCGCTCCAGGTCCCGATCATGTTATGTGGTCGCACCTAAAACACTGGTGTAGCAACCCGGAAGTGGCAGGGCTCATTACCCGCATTGCTGAGGCATGCATCACCGCTGGCCACTGGCCGGATCACTTTAAGGAGTCCCTGTCGGTCATTATCCCGAAACCAGGGAAGCCTAACTACTCTACCCCTAAGTCGTTCAGGCCCATTGTGCTTCTGAACACTCTGGGCAAATTAGTCGAAAAGATGCTGTCAAGGCGACTTCAGTTCGACGGCATCGCACACGAGGCTTTCGAACAAAACCAGTTTGGAGGCGTCGCCCAGCGTTCCACTGAGGATGCGGGTATCTACCTTACCCACCTGGTCAGAGCAGGATGGGCCAAGGGACTCAAAACGAGCGTTGTCGCTTTCGACATCGCTCAATTCTTTCCCTCCCTGAACCACCAAGTTCTGTTAGAGATCATCTCTCGGTCGGGGTTCCCTGCGCAAGTAGTGAACTTCTTCCGCTCATATCTGGTCGGTTGCAAGACGACCTACAAATGGAACGCTTTCTCGTCTGGCTCCTTTGCAGCCGATGTGGGAGTGGGCCAAGGCTCTGCCCTGTCCCCTGTCTTATCGGCGTTATACTTAACGCCCATTATGAAGCTCTTCAGAAGAAGCGAAGTCGGCAGAGATGTCGACCTCATGTCTTATGTGGATGATGGCACTCTCATCGCCCGCTCTTCACAGCTGGAGGATAACCTCCCCTTGCTCAAAAAAGCGTATGGCTGGATATTCCAGGCATTCACCTCCCTCGGGCTTGTCCTTGAACACGACAAGTCTGAAATATTTCATTTCTCAAGGGCGAGGAGATTCACTCCCCTACCTATTGACCTCGGATTTGCCCCTTACACAGGCAACACCCCGCTCAAACCCAAGGTCACCTGGAGGTACCTTGGCTTTTTCTTCGACCGCAAGCTCTCCTTCAAGGAGCACACGCGGTTCTACTCCACCAAAGCTCTCACCACTGCGAGGGCGATGGGAATGCTAGGCAATTCTGTCAGAGGGTTAACCCCTACGCAGAAACACCTCTTGTACCGTTCATGTGTCGTGCCTATCATGACATACGGACTCAGATTATGGCACTTCAAAGGCGCTCGCGTCAAAGGTGTCATCAAAACGTTGGCCCAAGTGCAGTCCATTGCTGCACGTTGGATCCTCGGTGCATTCAGAACCACCCCAATTGGTGGCCTGGAAAGTATCACTGGACTGCTGCCTATGCAACTGTTACTGCGTCGCTTAGTCGACAGAGGGGTACTCAGGACCCCTCTACTGGCTCCATCTCACCCCCTTAGAGCGATCTTAGGGCCCAATCACGTCGGTACTACCCACTCTCATGAGCTAGGACTCTGGGGAGGGAACGTGCTTGACACACTCACCTTACAAGGCCCATCTGTCGCTTCGGCCGCAGCCTTGGCCCTCGTACCAGGCGATGAATTCGACCCCTTCGGGGAAGAAAACACACCTGGAAACAGAGTGAAGGATCTATTCCCCACTCGTTTCTCCTCCCATCGCCTCACCTCTAAGGAGGATGGAGCGAGGAACTCTTACAGGAGTGACCTCGACAAGGCCTGGGCTTCTGCCCTGGTTGAGGACAACACTCTCGTCGTTGCAGTGGACGCCTCAGTGCCCACAGATGCCAAATTCCAGGCTGTCGCCTGTGCTCTTGTCTTTGGACAGGGAGAACAGGTCGATCGCGTTGTCTCTGCCTCTGGGAGGAGAACCCCTCCAGAAGTCGAACTCTTCGCTCTCCAACTGGGCGTCTCGGCTGCGTGCAGCAGAGGATGCAAAAAGTTGGTGGTATTCTCGGATTCTACTACGGGCATTGACAACGCTCCTTGACTTGTTACAACCACCATAAATAGTGGTAAACACCTCTGCTCAACGTTGCATGCAACGTCGACACTTCAATTTTCGTCCGATTTTTGATCGGATTTCGCCATCACGAACGCTCTCGGCGTCTCCAGGCCTGGCCTGATTTGCTAAGAGATCCGTCCATCCGATCCCCGGGGATGTCTCGGTCATTGTTTCCAACAGTGACTGCTATCTGTCTCGTTCCCCTTGGCTTCGAGGATCCTGGCTAGGTGAGTGATGTCTATGAAAGAGTAGTCTGGGTCCCTATGGGGGCTTAGAGCGGGTGTGGGATGCCTGCTTCAACACTCGCCCAAGTAGAAGCGCTCGTTTAGCTGGGGGAGGTCTGGCTTAGGGGGAAGGACGTTCTTACTGGACTGCTGGCCATCTGGGAGGCTCCCAGCCTCCATGCTCTGTGAGTTTCTACTACTAGAGACATGCTACACTGACTACCTGTTGGAATACACCATCGTTAAAAGGGGCCGGGCGATGGTGCCCCCTGACAGCTAGGTCGACGCTCTGGTGGCCGCTACTCACCACCAACTCTCTACCTCCGGTGCTCACTCTTCTAGGGTGTTATGACCCGGGTTCAATCATCTCCCACTGGGTTACAGGATGTGCGGCCTGTCCCCCCCTCGGAGCGTTCGGAGGCAGTATCGGGTGGACCCGGAATAGAGATAAGGGACCAACTGTTATCGATGGCACGCTACGTATCTTGGTTTCTACCATCACCTACTAGCACTAACTTCCCCTCTCAATGCCTAAACGGCGAACTAGAGCCCAAACACCACGCTGGGGTCTACACGACCCCTCCCTGATTACGGGCGACATCTACGATGATGGCGTCCAAGACTACGATACCCGGTACGATCATGACGATCCGGATGTAGCTACTGCCCTACGGGCAGTTAGAGATCTATGGGCTGGAGAAGACCTCTCTGACCCTGAGGATGACGAGGATTCTCTTGCTATGCAAGAGGCCCTCAATTATGCCGAGAGCAGCCCCAAGCTGGCCTCGAGGCAAACGATAGACCGTGTGCTGTGGGCGCAGGACGTCCATGTCGCACATAAACGATGGACTCGCAGTCTCGAACGCGAGGACATGTATTCACAGGAGCTCGGCATGGCCGAGCTCTTCTATCCGGAGGCATCCCCTGCCCCAGTACCGCCTTTGCCCCCCATCCCTGAGTTGGTGGAGGACGAAGTGCCGTTATCCGTGAATGAGAGGCTGGAAATCGAAGCCACCTCTCATGCCATGCTACACCAACTCGACGCGATGACCATGTTTATTGGTACCGTCTGTACATCCGCCGTTCCCCCTGCAGAGAGGAACGCATGGCGCCAAATGGCTTGGGAGTTATTCACGACCACCTGGCGACTGTCTGAGACGATGTCGGCGGAACTAGCAGCCGTTCCGACACCTCTCGACCTCACGTCTCCGGCAGCCTTCCGGGCTTCCTACGCGGCGGTGCACACTGCTCAATCAGAGCCTCAATCTGGGGAACCCTCGTCCCCAGCACGGCGGCGTCGTCCTCGAGGTCCTCGTGGACAGCAGCGCCGCAACTAGTACAGGGGTCTATCCCCCTCTACATTCATGGCCACCAAGTAACTGGTGGCCATTATCGGGATGGTGACATGGTGTCGCTTCCCTATACCTTCCCCCCACTGCGGGGGGGACAATGTCATCGAGTGCGTGCACATAGGTGCATTTGCTCGAGGGGGGTCTCGGCCCCCTACTTACGGCGGTCACGGTGAATAACCAGGTGAACAACCACCCGCCTTGTTACTGTCACTCGTGCACAACACGGTGATGGTCCACCTCATTCGTCTGGGGTGGTCAATCCTCGTTGGCTGGAAAAATGCAGACGGTTATTCCTCCCGCAAGGGGGGATTTACGGTGAATTAACACTGCTGCGCCTGGTCTGGCCTCGGTCGGACATGTGGCTGGGGGACCGTCTGCTCCAGGGGGCGATCTAATGGCTAACTTCGGGAGGGGGGTGCGCCCCCTCCAGACTATTGCCTTTCCTGGCTGAGAGGCCAACGTCTGTGGAACTGCCCGCCTAAAGGTGGCTAAAACGGGGACCTGAGTGGGAGATGGGCAAGGGGAACGCATAGATAAAGTAGTACCCAAGTTTGTACCCTGCTCCGCGGACTGCGCTCGAGCCCCGCGTTATAAATTCTGATCCAAAAAAAAAAAAAACTACGGGCATTGAGTCCCTAATTGATCCAAAACCACGCTCTGAGCAAATCTTTGCTCTGGACGCTTGTCGCTCCCTTCGCCCCTGGTTATCCGGAGACGAGGAGAGGAACGTCACATTCTGGCACGTCCCCTCGAAATTCGAGTGGAACGTTCACAAGATGGCTCACGATGTAGCTACATCTACCAAGATCTCCGTGGGCAGGCACCCGCGGACATCTCTAGACTACCTTAGAAATCAGGTCGAAAAGGCCATTTGTAAGGATTGGCACACCCGGTTCGCAGATCCTGCATACCGTGGACGACATTTCTACCAGCTCAAGGGAGTCGGTGGAAAGCCAGTATTACCCTCGACTCACAAAGGTGGGCCTTGGCTGAAAGTTATGGGGGGCAGCACTACGCTGACCTCTCGTTCAACTCGTATAATTACTGGCCATGCTCCTATAGGGGAGTATCGTCAACGTCTATCCCTTGATGGGGAATACCAATGTTGGTGCCTTGGCCCCGAGATACAAACTCGAGACCATTTGCTACGCGTCTGCCCCAAGGTGGATCGCAAAGAAACTCGTGCAAGCCCCGACTCCGTTGAGGGCTTCCACGAATTCATGGACAACAATCCTGCACTAGGATCGTTCAACTCACTTGCGTGGGATCCAGGATAGGTCGTGCGCGCAGGGCGTATGACCCCCGTCTGGTTCCAGCTAGTGTTATCGGTATGTCGGGGTGGCCGTAGGGCACCAGACGAGTCCGTTAACCCTCATAAAGGGGGCCCACCCGTGTTCAGGAGCGACTGTCAGGGAGGGGGGACACGAAACTAGATACCGGTTCGGGGAGGCGCCTGAGCGCTTCCAGATCCTCTGTCGGTCATGCGTTACGACGACTCCAGTCGACTACGCTTTCCTTTCTGAGCTGAGAGGCTCACGCCGGGGCGGCAGTTTCCCCTAAATCTTGCACTCATACCCGTAGGGACTCGGGGAACACGACAGCGTCAAGCTCGGGTTGTCAGTACGCCACCACTGGCAAGTCCGTTTACTCGATAAAGGGGGCCTCCTTAGTAGTCAGTGCAGTCATCCAGGTGGTTGGTGCGAAGATTAGCAGGGGGAGGACTTGGGCTGGGTGTAGTGTACTTCGTTTGTATATCTCTACCGCGGACTGTGATCGGGCGCCGCGTTATAAACTTTTGACCCAAAAAAAAAAAAAATGAGAGCTTTCGCTCGTGCGCCACTGACCGAGTCAGCAACGTTGAGGTAAATGGTGCACGTGTCCGACATTCTCGAATCACGGACGACCCTTGGGGGGACCTGCAGCACGGTGAGGTCAGATATGCCTGACTTCCCCAGGTGAGCTATGATGACATCAGGCGTAATGGCCTTGTCGTTTGCAATATAGGGCACGTCTACCAGTTTGAGGTAGGACGTGGACGTAGGTAACGCTGCATCGATTTGGAGCGCGTAAGGGAAGCCCTTGTGAGCCGCCTCCTTGAAACATCGTAGGTCCTCATCCGAGGCCACTACGTCAGTTGACACCGAGAGGTTCCCGGCATGCATGGTAGCAGACTGTGCCACTAGCTTGGAGTGGTGCAGTCCTAAAGTCGTCTGGACATGGTCCAGGAAATCAGCAGGGTTCGTTCCCTCCTCTAGGGGGGGTCGAACGTGAACGAGGACCTGTCTTCGAGACGGTCCGTGAACGGTGGGCGAAGGCTTTGCAGCCTTGGGCCTGGATGGACCGATGTGCTGCTGGATGTCAGCTAGTTTGTCGGTTGGAAGCTCAGGGAAGGCCTTGGCTAGTCGCACAAGGCCGTCCATGGATGTGTTAGGAGCTCGCCCCCCAGGGAAGCGAGCGACCTGAGCAAACGTCCCCCTGCCCGAAGGCTTGGTTGACATGTTCACAGGGGGAGGAGGTCCTCTGCCCCATGAAGAAGAGGTGCCCCCTGTTGGGGGCTTAGGAAGAGGTCGAGCCCCTCTCGGGCCTCGTGTCCTCGCAGATTTATGAGGGGGGGGGCGTGGCCCATCCCATCCCTCCAAGTGCTCCGTCCTTGGGACGTCGTTGGGGTCGGTAGTCGCAGGTCGTTTGCCTGCACCGCCAGCCCTGTCGATGGCTCTTCGGAGGGTCGTGTTCCCCGAGTCGCGATGGAATCCAACTGTGGTCGCTGCATACAGCACCGCCCCCAGTTGTTCTGCGATTTCCTGCCGTTGTTCAGCAGTAGGTTGTCGGGCTCCAGTCCTGTTCAAGACAGTAATGAATCCCTGGGCGTATTCCCCGAGGTCGTGGGCGAAGGTGACTGGACCGGCCCAATCGTCGTCCGCATCGCTCGCCATCACCGTGTCTTGGATCACGGGCTCGGGGTTGGGTGTCAAAGCTTCGTCTCCCCATCGAGAGGCAGGAGTGGAAGGAGTGGTAGGTGGTGCAGGGGACGCTGTGGCCCTCCTGGGAGATAGTGTCGGCACGCTGAATCGCTGTGCGCGAGGTGTGATTTTTTTTTTTTTTTTGGGTCAAAAATTTATAACGCGGCGCCCGATCGCAGTCCGCGGTAGAGACATACAAACGAAGTACACTACGCCCAGCCCAAGTCCTCCTCCTGCTGATCTTCGCACCAACCACCTGGATAGCTGCAATGACCACTAAGGGGGCCCCCTTTATCGAGTAAACGGACTCGCCAGTGGTGGCGTACCGACAACCCGGACTTGACGATGTCGTGTTCCCCGAATCCCTACGGGTATGAGTGCAAGATTTAGGGGAAACTGCTGCCCCGACGCGAGCCTCTCAGCGTGGAAAGGAAAGCGTAGCCGACTGGAGTCGTCGTAACGCATAACCGATAAAGGATCTGGAAGCGCTCAGGCGCCTCCCCGAACCAGTACCCAGTTTTGTGTCCCCCCTCCCTGACAGTCGCTCCTGAACACGGGTGGGCCCCCTTTATGAGGGTTAACGGACTCGTCTGGTGCCCAACGGCCACCCCGACATACCGATAACACTAGCTAGAACCAGGCGGGGGTCATACGCCCTGCGCGCACAGCCTATCCTGGATCCCACGCAAGTGAGTTGAACGACCCTAGTGCTGGGTTATTGTCCATAAATTCGTTGAAGCCCTCAACGGAGTCAGGGCTTGCACGAGTTTATTTGCGATCCACCTTGGGGCAGACGCGTAGTAGATGGTCTCGAGTTTGAATGTCGGGACCAAGGCACCAGCATTGGTATTCCCCGTCGAGGGATAAGCGTTGACGATACTCCCCTATAGGAGCATGGCCAGTGATCATACGAGTTGAACGAGAAGTCAGCGTAGTGCTGCTCCCCATAACTTTCAGCCAAGGCCCACCTTTGTGAGTCGAGGGTAATACCGGTTTTCCACCTACTCCTTTGAGTTGGTAGAAGTGTCGTCCACGGTACGCAGGATCTGCGAACCGAGTGTGCCAATCCTTACAAACGGCCTTTTCGACCTGGTTTTTAAGGTAGTCTGAAGATGTCCGCGGGTGTCTGCCCACAGAGATCTTGGTAGATGTGGCTACATCGTGAGCCATCTTGTGAACATTCCACTCGAACTTCGAGGGAACATGCCAGAATGTAACGTTCCTCTCCTCGTCCCCAGCTAGCCAGGGACGAAGGGAGCGACAGGCGTCCAGGGCGAATATTTGCCCAGAACGTGGTTTTGGATCAATTAGGGACTCAATGCCCGTAGTAGAATCCGAAAATATCACCAACTTTTTGCATCCTCTGCTGCAAGCAGCCGAGACGCCCAGTTGGAGAGCAAAGAGTTCGACTTCTGGGGGGGTTCTCCTCCCAGAAGCTGAGACAACGCGATCTACCTGTTCTCCCTGTCCGAAGACAAGAGCGCAGGCAACTGCTTGAAATTTGGCATCTGTGGGCACCGAAGCGTCCACTGCAATGACGAGAGTGTCTTCCTCGACCTGGGCAGAAGCCCAGGCCTTATCGAGGTCACTCCTGTAAGAATTCCTCGCTCCATCCTCCTTAGAGGTGAGGCGATGAGAGGAGAAGCGAGTGGGGAATAAGTCCTTCACTCTGTTTCCAGGTGTGTTTTCTTCCCCAAAGGGGTCGAATTCATCGCCTGGTACGAGGGCCAGAGCTGCAGCCGAGGCTACAGATGGGCCTAGCAGGTTAAGTGTGTCGAGCACGTTCCCTCCCCAGAGACCTAGCTCATGAGAGTGGGTGGTGCCGACGTGATTAGGCCCTAAGATTGCTCTTAGGGGGTGTGATGGAGCCAATAGGGGGGTTCTGAATACCCCTCTGTCAACTAGACGCCGCAGTAACAGCTGCATAGGCAGCAGTCCCGCGATACTCTCCAGACCACCAATGGGGGTGGTACGGAATGCACCAAGGATCCAGCGAGCAGCGATGGACTGCACCTGGGCCAATGTTTTGATGACACCCTTGACGCGAGCGCCTTTGAAGTGCCAGAGTCTCAGTCCGTATGTCATGATAGGCACGACACACGAGCGGTACAATAGGCGTTTCTGCATGGGGGTTAGCCCTCTGACCGAATTGCCGAGCATACCCATCGCCCTTGCGGTAGTAAGGGCTTTGGTGGAGTAGAATCGCGTGTGTTCCTTAAAGGAGAGTTTGCGATCGAAAAAGAATCCGAGGTACCTCCAGGTACCCTTGGGCTTGAGAGGGGTATTGCCCGTGTAGGGAGCAAATCCGAGATCAATGGGTAGGGGAGTAAAACTCCTCGCCCTTGAGAAATGAAATACTTCAGACTTGTCGTGTTCCAGGACAAGTCCGAGGGAGGTGAATGCCTGGAAGATCCAGCCATACGCTTCTTTAAGGAGGGGGAGGTTATCCTCCAACTGTGGAGAGCGGGCGATGAGGGTGCCATCGTCCACATACGACATAAGATCGACATCTCTGCCGATCTCGCTTCTTCTGAAGAGCTTCATAATGGGCGTTAAGTACAACGCTGATAAGACAGGGGACAAGGCAGAGCCTTGACCCACTCCCACATCGGCTGCAAAGGAGCCAGATGAGAAAGCGTTCCATTTGTAGGTCGTTTTGCGACCGACTAGATATGATCGGAAGAAGTTTACTACTTGCGCAGGAAATCGTGACCGAGAGATGATTTCCAACAGAACCTGATGGTTCAAGGAGGGGAAGAACTGAGCGATGTCGAAGGCGACAACGCTTGTTTTGAGTCCTTTAGCCCACCCAGCTCTAACCAGGTGGGTAAGGTAAATACCTGCATCCTCAGTGGAACGCTGGGCGCGTCGCTCCTTGACTTGTTACAACCACCATAAATAGTGGTAAACACCTCTGCTCAACGTTGCATGCGACGTCAACACTTCAATTTTTGTCCGATTTTCGATCGGATTTCACCATCACGAACGCTCTCGGCGTCTCCAGGCCTACCCTGATTTGCTAAGAGATCCGTCCATCCGATCTCCGTGGATGCCCCGGTCATTGTTTTTGACAATGGCTGCTATCTGTCTCGCTCTCCTGGGCTTCGAGGATCCTGACTAGGTGAGTGTTGTTTATGAAAGAGTAGTCTGGGTCCCTCTGGGGGCTTAGAGTGGGTGTGGGATGCCTGCTTCAACGCTCGCCCAAGTCGACACACTCGTTTAGTTGGGGGAGGTCTGGCTTAGGGAGAAGGGACGTTATCACTGGATTGCTAGTTGTCTGGGAGGCTTCTAGCCTCCATGCTATGTGAGTCACTACTACTAGGGACAAGCTACACTGACTACCCGTTGGAATACACCATCGTTAAAAGGGGCCGGGCGATGGTGCCCCCTGGCGGCTAGGTCGACACCTTGGTGGCCGCCACTCTCCACCAACTCTCTACCTCCGGTGCTCACTCTTCTAGGGTGGTATGACCCGGGTTCAATCTTCTCCCACTGGGTTACAGGATGTGCGGCCTGTCCCCCCCTTGGAGCGTTCGGAGGCAGTATCGGGTGGACCCGGAATAGAGATAAGGGACCAGCTGTTATCGATGGCACGCTACGTATCTTGATTTCTACTATCACCTACTAGCACTAACTTCCCCTCTCAATGCCTAAACGGCGAACTAGAGCCCAAACACCACGCTGGGGTCTACACGACCCCTCCCTGATTACGGGCGACATCTACGACGATGGCGTCCAAGACTACGACACCCGGTACGATCATGACGATCCGGATGTAGCTACTGCCCTACGGGCAGTTAGAGATCTATGGGCTGGAGAAGACCTCTCCGACCCTGAGGATGATGAGGATTCTCTTGCTATGCAGGAGGCCCTCAATTATGCCGAGAGCAGCCCCAAGCTAGCCTCGAGGCAAACGATCGACCGTGTGCTGTGGGCGCAGGACGTCCATGTCGCACATAAACGATGGACTCGCAGTCTCGAACGCGAGGACATGTACACTCAGGAGCTCGGCATTGCTGAGCTCTTCTATCCGGAGGCATCCCCTGCCCCATTACCGCCTTTGCCCCCCATCCCTGAGCTGGTGGAGGACGAAGCGCCGTTATCTGTGAATGAGAGGCTGGAAATCGAAGCCACCTCTCATGCCATGCTACACCAACTCGACGCGATGACCATGTTCGTTGGTACCGTCCGTACGTCCGCCGTTCCCCCTGCAGAGAGGAATGCATGGCGCCAAATGGCCTGGGAGTTATTCACGACCACCTGGCGACTGTCTGAGACGATGTCGGCGGAACTAGCAGCCGTTCCGACACCTCTCGACCTCACGTCTCCGGCAGCCTTCCGGGCTTCCTACGCGGCGGTGCACACTGCTCAATCAGAGCCTCAATCTGGGGAACCCTCGTCCCCAGCACGGCGCCGTCGTCCTCGAGGTCCTCGTGGACAGCAGCGCCGCAACTAGTACAGGGGGCTATCCCCCTCTACGTTCACGGCCACCAAGTAACTGGTGGCCACTATCGGGATGGTGACATGGTGTCGCTTCCCTATACCTTCCCCCCACTGCGGGGGGGACAATGTCATCGAGTGCGTGCACATGGGTGCATTTGCTCGAGGGGGGTCTCGGCCCCCTACTTACGGCGGTCACGGTGAATAACCAGGTGAACAACCACCCGCCTTGTTACTGTCACTTGTGCACAACACGGTGATGGTCCACCTCATTCGTCTGGGGTGGTCAATCCTCGTTGGCTGGAAAAACGCAGACGGTTATTCCTCCCGCAAGGGGGGATTTACGGTGAATTAACACTGCTGCGCCTGGTCTGGCCTCGGTCGGACATGTGGCTGGGGGACCGTTTGCTCCAGAAGGCGATCTAATGGCTAACTTCGGGAGGGGGGGGCGCCCCCTCCAGATTATTGCCTTTCCTGGCTGAGAGGCCAACGTCTGTGGAACTGCCCGCCTAAAGGTGGCTAAAACGGGGACCTGAGTGGGGGATGGGCGAGGGGAACGCGTAGATAAAGTAGTACCCAAGTTTGTACCTTGCTCCGCGGACTGCGTTCGAGCCCCGCGTTATAAATTCTGATCCAAAAAAAAAAAAAAAAAAAAAAGTGGAACGCTGGGCGACGCCTCCGAACTGGTTCTGTTCGAAGGCCTCGTGTGCAACACCGTCGAACTGAAGTCGCCTAGACAACATCGTATCGCTCCTTGACTTGCTACAACCACCATAAATAGTGGTAAACACCTCTGCTCAATGTTGCACGCGACGTCGACACCTCAAATTTTATCCGATTTTCGATCGGATTTCGCCATTACGAACGCTCTCGGCGTCTCCAGGCCTGCCCTGATTTGCTAAGAGATCCGTCCATCCGATCTCTGTGGATGCCCCGGTCACTGTTTTTGACAGTGTCTGCTATCCGTCTCGTTCTCCTGGGCTTCGAGGATCCTGGTTAGGTGAGTGTTGGCAATGAAAGAGTAGTCTGGGCCCCTATGGGGGCTTAGAGTGGGTGTGGGATGCCTACTTCAATGCTCGCCCAAGTCGTCGCATTCGTTTAGCTGGGGGAGGTCTGGTTCAGGAGGAGGGACATATTCACTGGATTGTGGGTCGTCTGGGAGGCTTCCTACCTCCATGCTGTGTGAGTTTCTACATCTAGAGACCTGCTACACTGACTACCTATTGGAATACACCATCGTTAAAAGGGGCCGGGCGATGGTGCCCCCTGGTGGCTAGGTCGACGCTCTGGTGGCCGCTACTCACCACCGACTCTTTACCTCCGGCACTCACACCCTTGAGGTGTCTGGAACCGGGTTCAATCGTTCCTCCCAATCGGCAGCAGGATTTGCGGCCTGCCTGCCCCCTCGGAGCGTCTGGAGGCTGTGTCGGGTGGACCCGGAATTGAGATAAGGGACCGTCTGTTATCGTTATCACGCTACGCTACGTATCTTGACTTCTACCATCATCTACTAGCACTAATACACACACTCTCAATGCCCAAACGGCGAACTAGAGGCCAACCACCACATCGGGGTCTACGCGACCCCGTTTTGATCACGGGCGACATCTTTGATGATGACGTCCAAGACTACGACACCCGGTTCGTGCAAGACGAATCGGAGGTAGCAGCTGCTTTCAGGGCAGCTAGAGATCTATGGGCCGGGGAAGACCTCTCCGACCCTAACGATGATGACGACGACGACTCTCTTGCTATGCAAGAGGCTCTTCTTTTTGCCGAGGGGGGGCCTAGGCTTTCCTCGAGGAAAACGATCGATCGTGTACGATGGGCACTTGGTGTCGACGTCGAACACAAGCGCTGGGTTCGTAGCCTCCCAAAGGAGGATATATATTCACAGGAGCTCGGCATCGCTGAGCTCCTTTATCCGGAGGCATCCACTGCCCCACCACCGCCTTGGCCCCCCATCCCTGAGTTGGTGGAGGACGAAGTGCCGCTATCTAGGGATCAGAGGCTGGAAATCGAAGCCACCTCTGATGCCATGTTGCATTTACTGGACATGATGACCTCCTTTGTAGGTACTGTCCGAGTGTCCGCGGTTCCTCTCAACGACAGGAACTCTTGGCGTCAGATGGCGTGGGAGCTCTTCACCACCACCTGGCGATTCTCAGGGAGCATGATGGAGTCGCTTCGCGCGGCATCGGCTCCCCTCGACCTTACGTCTCCGGCAGCCTTTCAGGCTTCCTATGCGGCGATGCAGGCGGCTCAGTCTGCCCCACCAGCGGCAGAGCCTCCAACCGAGGAACCCTTGTCCTCGGAACGGCGTCGACATCCTCGTGGCCCCCGCCAACGACCACGCCGAGCTTGAAGAAGGGGACCTCCCCTTCTCTTCACCGCCCACCAGGGCTGCTGTCGGGATGGTGACAATATGTCGCCGCCCTTTACCTTCCCCCCACTGCGGGGGGGATGATGTCACCGAGTGCATGCTCAGAGTAGCATTTGCTCGAGGGGGGGGCTTCGACCCCCTACCTACAGTAACTCCGGTGAATAACCAGTTACGGCAGTTCCGGTGAATAACCAGCTGCCTCGTCACTGTCACTTGTGCGTCGACACAGTGATGGTCCACCTCACTCACCTGGGGTGGTCAATCCTCGTTGTCTGGTGAAAGACGGTTACTCTTCCCGCAAGGGAGGATTTACGGTGAATTGACACTGCTTGCGCCTGATCTGACTTCGGTCGGATATGTGGCCGGGGGGACCGAGATAGCACCAGACGGCGAACTAACGGCTAGCCTTTGTGGGGGGGGCCCCTCCCCTACAGATTATTGCCTTTCCTGTCTGAGAGGACAACGCTGGTATGCCCGCCATAACGTGGCTTCTGCAAGGGACCTGGTGTGGGATGCGGACATAGGGAATGCGTAGTCTTAGTAGTACCTTGTTTGTATCTTGACCCGCGGACTGCGATCGAGCCCCGCGTTATAAATTGTTGACCCAAAAAAAAAAAAAAAAAACTATGATGAGGTGAGTGCGAAACACAATGATCACTTTAAGGAGTCCCTATCGGTTATTATTCCGAAGCCAGGGAAGCCTAACTACTCCACCCCTAAGTCGTTCAGGCCCATTGTGCTCCTGAACACTTTGGGTAAATTAGTCGAAAAGATGTTGTCTAGGCGACTTTTTTTTTTTTTTTTGGGTCAACAATTTATAACGCGGGGCTCGATCGCAGTCCGCGGGTCAAGATACAAACAAGGTACTACTAAGACTACGCATTCCCTATGTCCGCATCCCACACCAGGTCCCTTGCAGAAGCCACGTTATGGCGGGCATACCAGCGTTGTCCTCTCAGACAGGAAAGGCAATAATCTGTAGGGGAGGGGCCCCCCCCACAAAGGCTAGCCGTTAGTTCGCCGTCTGGTGCTATCTCGGTCCCCCCGGCCACATATCCGACCGAAGTCAGATCAGGCGCAAGCAGTGTCAATTCACCGTAAATCCTCCCTTGCGGGAAGAGTAACCGTCTTTCACCAGACAACGAGGATTGACCACCCCAGGTGAGTGAGGTGGACCATCACTGTGTCGACGCACAAGTGACAGTGACGAGGCAGCTGGTTATTCACCGGAACTGCCGTAACTGGTTATTCACCGGAGTTACTGTAGGTAGGGGGTCGAAGCCCCCCCCTCGAGCAAATGCTACTCTGAGCATGCACTCGGTGACATCATCCCCCCCGCAGTGGGGGGAAGGTAAAGGGCGGCGACATATTGTCACCATCCCGACAGCAGCCCTGGTGGGCGGTGAAGAGAAGGGGAGGTCCCCTTCTTCAAGCTCGGCGTGGTCGTTGGCGGGGGCCACGAGGATGTCGACGCCGTTCCGAGGACAAGGGTTCCTCGGTTGGAGGCTCTGCCGCTGGTGGGGCAGACTGAGCCGCCTGCATCGCCGCATAGGAAGCCTGAAAGGCTGCCGGAGACGTAAGGTCGAGGGGAGCCGATGCCGCGCGAAGCGACTCCATCATGCTCCCTGAGAATCGCCAGGTGGTGGTGAAGAGCTCCCACGCCATCTGACGCCAAGAGTTCCTGTCGTTGAGAGGAACCGCGGACACTCGGACAGTACCTACAAAGGAGGTCATCATGTCCAGTAAATGCAACATGGCATCAGAGGTGGCTTCGATTTCCAGCCTCTGATCCCTAGATAGCGGCACTTCGTCCTCCACCAACTCAGGGATGGGGGGCCAAGGCGGTGGTGGGGCAGTGGATGCCTCCGGATAAAGGAGCTCAGCGATGCCGAGCTCCTGTGAATATATATCCTCCTTTGGGAGGCTACGAACCCAGCGCTTGTGTTCGACGTCGACACCAAGTGCCCATCGTACACGATCGATCGTTTTCCTCGAGGAAAGCCTAGGCCCCCCCTCGGCAAAAAGAAGAGCCTCTTGCATAGCAAGAGAGTCGTCGTCGTCATCATCGTTAGGGTCGGAGAGGTCTTCCCCGGCCCATAGATCTCTAGCTGCCCTGAAAGCAGCTGCTACCTCCGATTCGTCTTGCACGAACCGGGTGTCGTAGTCTTGGACGTCATCATCAAAGATGTCGCCCGTGATCAAAACGGGGTCGCGTAGACCCCGATGTGGTGGTTGGCCTCTAGTTCGCCGTTTGGGCATTGAGAGTGTGTGTATTAGTGCTAGTAGATGATGGTAGAAGTCAAGATACGTAGCGTAGCGTGATAACGATAACAGACGGTCCCTTATCTCAATTCCGGGTCCACCCGACACAGCCTCCAGACGCTCCGAGGGGGCAGGCAGGCCGCAAATCCTGCTGCCGATTGGGAGGAACGATTGAACCCGGTTCCAGACACCTCAAGGGTGTGAGTGCCGGAGGTAAAGAGTCGGTGGTGAGTAGCGGCCACCAGAGCGTCGACCTAGCCACCAGGGGGCACCATCGCCCGGCCCCTTTTAACGATGGTGTATTCCAATAGGTAGTCAGTGTAGCAGGTCTCTAGATGTAGAAACTCACACAGCATGGAGGTAGGAAGCCTCCCAGACGACCCACAATCCAGTGAATATGTCCCTCCTCCTGAACCAGACCTCCCCCAGCTAAACGAATGCGACGACTTGGGCGAGCATTGAAGTAGGCATCCCACACCCACTCTAAGCCCCCATAGGGGCCCAGACTACTCTTTCATTGCCAACACTCACCTAACCAGGATCCTCGAAGCCCAGGAGAACGAGACGGATAGCAGACACTGTCAAAAACAGTGACCGGGGCATCCACAGAGATCGGATGGACGGATCTCTTAGCAAATCAGGGCAGGCCTGGAGACGCCGAGAGCGTTCGTAATGGCGAAATCCGATCGAAAATCGGATAAAATTTGAGGTGTCGACGTCGCGTGCAACGTTGAGCAGAGGTGTTTACCACTATTTATGGTGGTTGTAGCAAGTCAAGGAGCGTGATGTCGCCAGAAATTGCACCGATGATCGTCGGCTGCGTGATTTTTCCGGCAGTTGATGCACCTAGCCGGGTGGGGACAGGCTGCCCCCTCTGGGGTAGCTGGGACGGGAGGGTTCGCCTTGGCGTTTCCCTTGCAACACCCTGCGAGGGCACGATGATGCTCCTTGCGGTGTGGGCCTGTGCAGATCGGACATTTGGTCTGCGGAGCTCTGCATGCTGGGGTGGGATGCCCCCACTTCCAGCACCGTTGGCACATAGGCAACCCAGGGTTCGCCCTGGCAGCCCTAATATAAGCGACGTAGCATCCAAATTGGACGCCCCGACCGATAAGAGCCTTGGCTCGTGCACCGCTGACTGAGTCAGCAATGTTAAGATAGACGGTGCACGTATCCGACATTTTCGAATCACGTACAACACGGGGGGGGACCTGTAACACTGCGAGGTCCGATATACCGGACTTCCCCAGGTGTGCAACAACGACGTCAGGCGTAAGTGCCTTGTCGTTAGCGACGAATGGCACATCGACCAGCTTTTTTTTTTTTTTTTTGGATCAGAATTTATAACGCGGGGCTCGAACGCAGTCCGCGGAGCAAGGTACAAACTTGGGTACTACTTTATCTATGTGTTCCCCTCGTCCATCTCCCACTCAGGTCCCCGTTTTAGCCACCTTTAGGCGGGCAGTTCCACAGACGTTGGCCTCTCAGCCAGGAAAGGCAATAATCTGGAGGGGGCGCCCCCCCTCCCGAAGTTAGCCATTAGATCGCCCCCTGGAGCAAACGGTCCCCCAGCCACATGTCCGACCGAGGCCAGACCAGGCGCAGCAGTGTTAATTCACCGTAAATCCCCCCTTGCGGGAGGAATAACCGTCTGCGTTTTTCCAGCCAACGAGGATTGACCACCCCAGACGAATGAGGTGGACCATCACCGTGTTGTGCACAAGTGACAGTAACAAGGCGGGTGGTTGTTCACCTGGTTATTCACCGTGACCGCCGTAAGTAGGGGGCCGAGACCCCCCTCGAGCAAATGCACCTATGTGCACGCACTCGATGACATCATCCCCCCCGCAGTGGGGGGAAGGTATAGGGAAGCGACACCATGTCACCATCCCGATAGTGGCCACCAGTTACTTGGTGGCCGTGAACGTAGAGGGGGATAGCCCCCTGTACTAGTTGCGGCGCTGCTGTCCACGAGGACCTCGAGGACGACGCCGCCGTGCTGGGGACGAGGGTTCCCCAGATTGAGGCTCTGATTGAGCGGTGTGCACCGCCGCATAGGAAGCCCGGAAGGCTGCCGGAGACATGAGGTCGAGAGGTGTCGGAACGGCTGCTAGTTCCGCCGACATCGTCTCAGACAGTCGCCAGGTGGTCGTGAATAACTCCCAGGCCATTTGGCGCCATGCGTTCCTCTCTGCAGGGGGAACGGCGGATGTACGGACGGTACCAATGAACATGGTCATCGCGTCGAGTTGGTGTAGCATGGCATGAGAGGTGGCTTCGATTTCCAGCCTCTCATTCACAGATAACGGCGCTTCGTCCTCCACCAGCTCAGGGATGGGGGGCAAAGGCGGTAACGGGGCAGGGGATGCCTCCGGATAGAAGAGCTCAGCAATGCCGAGCTCCTGAGTGTACATGTCCTCACGTTCGAGACTGCGAGTCCATCGTTTATGTGCGACATGGACGTCCTGCGCCCACAGCACACGGTCGATCGTTTGCCTCGAGGCCAGCTTGGGGCTACTCTCGGCGTAATTGAGGGCCTCTTGCATAGCAAGAGAGTCCTCGTCATCCTCAGGGTCGGAGAGGTCCTCTCCAGCCCATAGATCTCTAACTGCCCGTAGGGCAGTAGCTACACCCGGATCGTCGTGATCGTACCGGGTGTCGTAGTCTTGGACGTCATCGTCATAGATGTCGCCCGTAATCAGGGAGGGGTTGTGTAGACCCCAACGTGGTGTTTGGTCTCTAGTACGCCGTTTAGGCATTGAGAGGAAGTTAGTGCTTGTAGATGATGGTAAAAATCGAAATACGTAGCATGCCATCGATAACAGTTGGTCCCTTATCTCTATTCCGGGTCCACCCGATACTGCCTCCGAACGCTCCGAGGGGGGGACCGGCCGCACATCCTGTAACCCAGTGGGAGAAGATTGAACCCGGGTCATAACACCCTAGAAGAGTGAGCACCGGAGGTAAAGAGTTGGTGGTGAGTAGCGGCCACCAGAGCGTCGACCTAGCTGTCAGGGGGCACCATCGCCCGGCCCCTTTTAACAATGGTGTATTCCAACGGGTAGTCAGTGTAGCATGTCTCTAGTAATAGAAACTCACAGAGCATGGAGGCTGGGAGCCTCCCAGACGGCCAGCAGTCCAGTAAGAACATCCTTCCCCCTAAGCCAGACCTCCCCCAGCTAAACGAGCGCTTCTACTTGGGCGAGCGTTGAAGCAGGCATCCCACACCCACTCTAAGCCCCCATAGGGACCCAGACTACTCTTTTATAGACATCACTCACCTAGCCAGGATCCTCGAAGCCAAGGGGAACGAGACAGATAGCAGTCACTGTTGGAAACAATGACCGAGACATCCCCGGAGATCGGATGGACAGATCTCTTAGCAAATCAGGCCAGGCCTGGAGACGCCGAGAGCGTTCGTGATGGCGAAATCCGATCAAAAATCGGACAAAAATCGGAGTGTCGACGTCGCGTGCAACGTTGAGCAGAGATGTTTACCACTATTTATGGTGGTTGTAACAAGTCAAGGAGCGACGACATTGACCAGCTTGAGGTACGATGTGGAGGTAGGCAACGCTGCATCTACTTGCAATGCAAAAGGAAATGCCTTGTGAGCCGCTTCCTTGAAACAACGAAGGTCCTCCTCAGAGGCCACGACGTCTGTAGCTACTGATAGATTACCAGCGTGCATTGATGCGGATTGGGCCACTAGTTTAGAGTGGTGCAATCCGAGAGTGACTCAGACATGGTCCAAGAAGTCAGCAGGGTTCGTTTCCACCCCCAGGGGGGGGACGAACGTACACCAGGACCTGTCATCTCGACGGTCCATGGACAGTAGGTGATGGTTTTGCAACCTTCGGTTTGGAGGGACCCACATGCTGCTGTATGTCAGCCAGCTTATCGGTTGGAAGTTCAGGGAAGGCCTTGGCTAGTCGCACAAGGCCATCCATGGAAGTGTTAGGTGCTCGCCCCCCAGGGAAGTGAGCGACCTGAGCAAAGGTTCCCCTGCCTGAAGGCCTGGTGGACCAGTTCACGGGGGGAGGCAGTCCTCGACCCCATGACGACGAGACACCCCCTGCTGGGGGTTTGGGAAGAGGTCGAGCCCCTTTCGGGCCTCGAGTCCTTGCTGATTTGTGAGGGGGGGGGCGTTGCCCATCCCATCCCTCCAGGTACTCCGTCCTTGGGACGTCGTTAGGATCGTTGGTGACCGTGCCCGACCTAGGTCGTTTACTGCCCCCAGCCATTCTGTCTATAGCACTCCGGAGCGTAGCGTTTCCAGAGTTGTGATCTAAGCCAGCCTCGGCAGCTGCTGCCAGCACCGAGCCCAGTTGTTCTGCTATGAGCTGCCGTTCTTCAGCAGTCGGTCGTCTAGATCCCGTCCTGTTGAGGACCACTCGGAATCCAGTTGCGTACTCTCCCAGGTCACTGGCGAAGGTCTGGGGTCCGCTCCAGTCATCGCTAGTCATCTCCGTGTCCTGAATGACGTGGGTAGAGAGATTGTCGGCCACTTCATCAGCCCACGAAGCAGGTGTTGAAGGGGTAGCCGGAGGTGCAGGAGACGCAGTCGCATCCCTGGAAGATAACGCTGGCACGCTAAAACGCTGTGCTCGCGGAGTGATAGTGCCTGCCCCATAGGGGGAGGGGGTTGGAGAACCTCTTTGGGTCCTGTGAGGGCCCACGGAGGGAACGTTCTGTGTGGATCTGCGGCTCGAAGAGAGCCGCAGGGAATCAATGGGGTCATCGCCAGGAGTTCTGGGCGTACCGGATCTAGAGGGTCCCCCCTCGTCCATCACCTCACCCGATCTCCCCCTACTTCTAGAATACGAATCAGACATGCGCTGGTAAGACGCTGGTTATACCGGATCGCTGGGATCAAGGACGGATTGAGCTGCAAAGTGTGAAAACAGTGTCGACGAAAATTTTTGTGGCTGTGCACGTCACGGTAAGAGGACAAGAAGCGATGGCGCGAGGTGTGATCGTTCCGGCCCCATACGGGGAGGGAGTTGGAGAGCTTCTTTGGGACCGATGAGGGCCCACCGAAGGTGCTATCTGTGAGGATCTACGGCCCCCAGAGGGCCGTAGAGAATCAATGGGGTCGTCGCCAGGAGTTCTGGGCGTACCAGCTCTGGGATCGTTGACGGATGGAGCCACAAAAGATGAAAACGGTGTCGACGAAGTTTTTGGTGGCTGTGCACGTCGCGGTAACAAGACAAGAAGCGATGACATACAGCAGCATGTGGGTCCTTCCAAACCGAAGGCTGCAAAGCCATCGCCTACTGTCCATGGACCGTCGAGACGACAGGTCCTGGTGCACGTTCGTCCCCCCCTCGGGGCGGAAACGAACCCTGCAGACTTCTTGGACCATGTCCGAGTAACCCTCGGATTGCACCACTCTAAACTAGTGGCCCAATCCGCATCAATGCATGCTGGTAACCTATCAGTAGCTACTGACGTTGTGGCCTCCGAGGAGGACCTTCGTTGCTTCAAGGAGGTGGCCCACAAGGCGTTTCCTTTCGCTCTGCAAGTAGATGCAGCGCTACCCACGTCCACGTCGTACCTTAAGCTGGTCGATGTGCCATTCGTCGCTAACGACAAGGCTCTTACGCCTGATGTCGTCGTTGCACACCTGGGGAAGTCCGGAATATCGGACCTCGCAGTGTTACAAGTCCCCCCCCGGGTCGTACGTGATTCGAAGATGTCGGATACGTGCACCGTTTATCTTAACATCGCTGACTCTGTCAGCGGTGCACGAGCCAAGGCTCTTATTGGTCGGGGCGTCCAATTTGGACGCTACGTCGCTCACATTAGGGCTGCCAGGGCGAACCCTGGGATGCCTATCTGTCAACGGTGCTGGAAGTGGGGACACCCCACCCAAGCATGCAGAGCTCCACAGACCAAATGCCCGGTCTGCGCAGGCCCACACCGCAAGGAGCACCATCGTGCCCTCGCAGGGTGTTGTAAGGGAAACGCCAAGGCGAACCCTCCCATACCAGCTACCCCAGAGGGGGCAGCCTGTCCTCACCCGGCTAGGTGCATAAACTGCCGGAAAAACCACGCATCGGACGATCGTTGATGCAACTTCTGGCGACATCGCTTTGACCGTGATTGGATCAAAGCTCGCTATGACAAGGTGAGTGCGAGACGTAACTCTCGCCCCTCTCCTTCTTACCATCCCGCAGGACGCGGTGGCTGAATGTAAATGAGGGATAGACTTAGATCTACACCGCAGTTGCGCATATTTAGTCAAAATGTTAACCGTAATTGGGGGTACATGGACTCTTTACTGGCTGATTTCGTAGATGATTACGATTTGCTTTTCATCCAAGAACCGCCCTGGCGATTGATAAGACACGCTCCCTCTGCCCACAACAGGGAGGGGGAAGAAGTTATAGGTGCACCGATGAGCCCAAATTGGGGAACGTTAGTGCGCCCCTCGGGTATTGATTCCCCTCCACGCGTTGCTGTCTATTTCGCAAACGGCATCGCTAATTTAAGACCAGGTCTCAGACGAGATCTGATCGATAACCGTGATATCCTCCTTTTCTCACTGGGAATAGGAGAGGATGTCATATTACTCGCTAACGTCTACTCAGACAGCCAACACTCCGCCATTACGCTCCTTTTTGAGAATGTCATGACGATCCCTCGCCTACACTTCATGTGTGGCGACTTTAACGTGAGGCACGCGTCCTGGGATCCCCAGGGGCCTGAGCACTCGATTCACGCTGACCACTTAGTGGAAACAGCCACGGCATTAGGCCTGACTAGAGCCCTACCAGTAGTGGAGGGCCCTACTCACTTCCCCCCTCAACAGGGCCTTCACCCCACGGTGATCGACCTGATGTTCGTACCTACTGATCTTAGATTTGTATTGTACTGCGAGATCGTACCTGAACCCAGGGGAACGTCTGACCACGCTCCCCTGACGTTAGTGCTGCCTGGCCCGGGATCTTTGGTTCCGGTCACCAAGTGGTCCATCAAAAAAGGATCCGAGGAGGAAGCGTCGTATCGCGATGCTGTCTCCTCCGCTCTTGATCCGTGGCTAAACTGGCACGGAGAAACGCCGGCAGAAATCGATGACGTCATCTCGGCGATATCAATGATTTTAAACAAGGCATGGGAAAACCATGCCAAGGAATCTCGCCTCGGCAAGTCGTCCAAAGGTTGGTGGACAGATGAATGCAGCGGCGCCCTAGACGCGTACAGGGCTTCTCGGGATGGGGAAGACTGGAAGCTTTACAGGAAAGTCATGCGACAAGCAAAGCGTGCCTTTTTTGATGACCGTATCCAAGAAGTGGCTACGATGAATAGGCGACCCTGGGACTGGACTCGTCAACGCAACCTCCCATCGTATGAGGCCATCTCCTATCGGGGAGAACCCTGCAACGATCTGGACTCGCTATGGGCTGCCCTTGATGGGTCTTATAATGCTGCCTCAGATCGAGTAGTCGATCTGAGCATTCTTGATGAACTCGACCCTGTGCCTGAAAGGGTCTGGATCCCGTTCTCTGTCACGGAAATGAAAGAAGCGCTAAACGCGTGTTCTTCCCGTTCCGCTCCAGGTCCCGATCATGTTACATGGTCGCACCTTAAACACTGGTGTAGCAACCCAGAGGTGGCAGGGCTTATCACCCGCATCGCTGAGGCATGCATCACTGCAGGCCATTGGCCAGCGCATTTTAAGGAATCCCTGTCGGTTATCATCCCAAAGCCAGGGAAACCTAATTATTCTACCCCTAAGTCATTCAGACCCATCGTGCTTCTGAACACTCTGGGCAAATTAGTCGAAAAGATGTTGTCCAGACGACTTCAATTCGACGGCGTCGCACACGAGGCCTTCGAGCAGAATCAGTTCGGAGGTGTCACCCAGCGTTCCACGGAGGACGCAGGAATCTACCTCACTCATCTTGTCAGGGCAGGATGGGCCAAAGGACTTAAGACAAGTGTTGTCGCTTTCGACATCGCTCAATTCTTCCCCTCCTTGAACCACCAGGTTCTGTTGGAGATCATCTCTCGGTCGGGGTTCCCTGCGCAAGTAGTGAACTTCTTCCGGTCTTACCTGGTCGGTCGCAAGACGACCTACAAATGGAACGCTTTCTCATTGGGCTCCTTTGCAGCAGATGTGGGAGTGGGACAAGGTTCTGCCCTGTCCCCTGTCTTATCGGCGTTATACTTGACGCCCATCATGAAGCTCTTCAGAAGAAGCGAAATCGGCAGAGATGTCGATCTCATGTCGTATGTGGATGATGGCACCCTCATCGCCCGCTCCCCACAGTTGGAGGACAATCTCCCCCTTCTAAAGAAAGCGTATGGCTGGATCTTCCAGGCATTCACCTCCCTCGGACTAGTCCTCGAACATGACAAGTCCGAGATATTCCACTTTTCAAGGGCGAGGAGATTCACTCCCTTACCCATCGATCTTGGTTTCGCCCCTTACACGGGTAATACCCCTCTCAAACCCAAGGTCACCATCGCTCCTTGACTTGTTACAACCACTATAAACAGTGGTAAACACCTCTGCTCAACGTTGCCAGCGACGTCGACACTTCAATTTACGTCCGATTTTCGATCAGATTTCACCATCACAAACGCTCTCGGCGTCTCCAGGCCTACCCTGATTTGCTAAGAGATCCGTCCATCCGATCTCCGTGGATGCCCCGGTCATCGTTTTTGACAATGGCCGCTATTCGTCTCGGTCTCCTGGGCTTCGAGGATCCTGGTTAGGTGAGTGCTGGCAATGAAAGAGTAGTCTGGGCCCCTATGGGAGCTTAGAGTGGGTGTGGGATGCCTACTTCAATGCTCGCCCAAGTCGTCGCATTCGTTTAGCTGGGGGAGGTCTGGTTCAGGAGGAGGGACATATTCACTGGATTGTGGGTCGTCTGGGAGACTTCCTACCTCCATGCTGTGTGAGTTTCTACATCTAGAGACCTGCTACACTGACTACCTATTGGAATACACCATCGTTAAAAGGGGCCGGGCGATGGTGCCCCCTGGTGGCTAGGTCGACGCTCTGGTGGCCGCTATTCACCACCGACTCTTTACCTCCGGCACTCACACCCTTGAGGTGTTTGGAACCGGGTTCAATCGTCCCTCCCTATCGGCAGCAGGATTTCCGGCCTGCCTGCCCCCTCGGAGCGTCTGGAGGCTGTGTCGGGTGGACCCGGAATTGAGATAAGGGACCGTCTGTTATCGTTATCACGCTACGTATCTTGACTTCTACCGTCATCTACTAGCACTAATACACACACTCTCAATGCCCAAACGGCGAACTAGAGGCCAACCACCACATCGGGGTCTACGCGACCCCGTTTTGATCACGGGCGACATCTTTGATGATGACGTCCAAGACTACGACACCCGATTCGTGCAAGACGAATCGGAGGTAGCAGCTGCTTTCAAGGCAGCTAGAGATCTATGGGCCGGGGAAGACCTCTCCGACCCTAACGATGACGACGATGACGAGTCTCTTGCCATGCAAGAGGCTCTTCTTTTTGCCGAGGGGGGGCCTAGGCTTTCCTCGAGGAAAACGATCGATCGTGTACGATGGGCACTTGGTGTCGACGTCGAACACAAGCGCTGGGTTCGTAGCCTCCCGAAGGAGGATATATATTCACAGGAGCTCGGCATCGCTGAGCTCCTTTATCCGGAGGCATCCACTGCCCCACCACCGCCTTGGCCCCCCATCCCTGAGTTGGTGGAGGACGAAGTGCCGTTATCTAGGGATCAGAGGCTGGAAATCGAAGCCACCTCTGATGCCATGTTACATTTACTGGACATGATGACCTCCTTTGTAGGTACTGTCCGAGTGTCCGCGGTTCCTCTCAACGACAGGAACTCTTGGCGTCAGATGGCGTGGGAGCTCTTCACCACCACCTGGCGATTCTCAGGGAGCATGATGGAGTCGCTTCGCGCGGCATCGGCTCCCCTCGACCTTACGTCTCCGGCAGCCTTCCAGGCTTCCTATGCGGCGATGCAGGCGGCTCAGTCTGCCCCACCAGCGGCAGAGCCTCCAACCGAGGAACCCTTGTCCTCGGAACGGCGTCGACGTCCTCGTGGCCCCCGCCAACGACCACGCCGAGCTTGAAGAAGGGGACCTCCCCTTCTCTTCACCGCCCACCAGGGCTGTTGTCGGGATGGTGACAATATGTCGCCGCCCTTTACCTTCCCCCCACTGCGGGGGGGATGATGTCACCGAGTGCATGCTCAGAGTAGCATTTGCTCGAGGGGGGGGCTTCGACCCCCTACCTACAGTAACTCCGGTGAATAACCAGTTACGGCAGTTCCGGTGAATAACCAGCTGCCTCGTCACTGTCACTTGTGCGTCAACACAGTGATGGTCCACCTCACTCACCTGGGGTGGTCAATCCTCGTTGTCTGGTGAAAGACGGTTACTCTTCCCGCAAGGGAGGATTTACAGTGAATTGACACTGCTTGCGCCTGATCTGACTTCGGTCGGATATGTGGCCGGGGGGACCGAGATAGCACCAGACGGCGAACTAATGGCTAGCCTTTGTGGGGGGGGCCCCTCCCCTACAGATTATTGCCTTTCCTGTCTGAGAGGACAACACTGGTACGCCCGCCGTAACGTGGCTTCTGCAAGGGACCTGGTGTGGGATGCGGGCATAGGGAATGCGTAGTCTTAGTAGTACCTTGTTTGTATCTTGACCCGCGGACTGCGATCGAGCCCCGCGTTATAAATTGTTGACCCCAAAAAAAAAAAAAAAAAACCCAAGGTCACCTGGAGGTACCTCGGATTCTTCTTTGACCGTAAGCTTTCTTTCAAGGAGCATACGCGATTCTATTCCACCAAAGCTCTCACCACGGCGAGGGCGATGGGAATGCTGGGCAATTCTGTCAGAGGGCTAACCCCTATGCAGAAACGCCTACTCTACCGCTTGTGCGTCGTACCCATTATGACATACGGACTCAGACTATGGCACTTTAAAGGCGCTCGCGTCAAAGGTGTCATCAAGACGTTGGCCCAAGTGCAGTCCATCGCTGCACGTTGGATCCTCGGTGCATTCAGAACCACCCCAATCGGTGGCCTGGAAAGTATCGCAGGACTGCTGCCTATGCAGCTGTTACTGCGTCGCTTAGTCGATAGGGGGGTATTCAGAACCCCTCTACTGGCTCCATCACACCCCCTAAGAGCGATCTTAGGGCCTAATCACGTCGGCACCACCCACTCTCATGAGCTTGGACTCTGGGGAGGGAACGTGCTCGACACACTAACCTTGCAAGGGCCGTCTGTCGCCTCGGCTGCAGCCTTGGCCTTAGTACCAGGCGATGAATTCGACCCCTTTGGGGAAGAAAACACACCTGGAAACAGAGTGAAGGATTTATTCCCCACTCGCTTCTCCTCTCATCGCCTCACCTCTAAGGAGGATGGAGCGAGGAATTCTTACAGGAGTGACCTCGACAAGGCCTGGGCGTCTGCCCAGGTCGAGGAAGACACTCTGGTCATTGCAGTGGACGCTTCGGTGCCCACAGATGCCAAATTCCAAGCTGTCGCCTGCGCTCTCGTCTTCGGACAAGGAGAGCAGGTGGATCGCGTTGTCTCAGCTTCTGGGAGGAGAACCCCCCCAGAAGTCGAACTTTTTGCTCTCCAACTGGGCGTCTCGGCTGCGTGCAGCAGAGGTTGCAAAAAGTTGGTGATCTTTTCGGACTCTACTACGGGCATTGAGTCCCTAGTCGATCCAAAACCACGGTCTGGGCAGATCTTTGCCCTGGACGCCTGTCGCTCTCTTCGCCCCTGGTTAGCCGGGGATGAGGAGCGAAACGTTACATTCTGGCACGTCCCCTCGAAATTCGAGTGGAACGTTCACAAGATGGCTCACGATGTAGCTACATCTACCAAGATCTCCGTGGGCAGACACCCGCGGACATCGTTAGACTACCTTAAAAACCAGGTCGAAAAGGCCGTTTGCAAGGATTGGCACACCCGGTTCGCAGATCCTGCGTACCGTGGACGACACTTCTACCAACTCAAGGGAGTAGGTGGAAAACCGGTGGTACCCTCGACTCACAAAGGTGGGCCCTGGCTGAAAGTTATGGGGAACAGCACTACGCTGACTTCCCGTTCAACTCGAATGATCACTGGCCATGCTCCCATAGGGGAGTATCGTCAACGTCTATCCCTTGACGGGGAATACCAATGCTGGTGCCTTGGTCCCGACATACAAACTCGAGACCATCTACTACGCGTCTGCCCCAAGGTGGATCACAAAGAAACTCGTGCGAGCCCAGACTCTGTCGAAGGCTTCCATGAATTCATGGACAATAATCCTGCACTAGGATCGTTCAACTCACTTGCGTGGGATCCGGGATAGGTTGTGCGCGCAGGGCGTATGACCCTCGTCTGGTTCTAGCTAGTGTTATCGGTATGTCGGGGTGGCCGTAGGGCACCAGACGAGTCCGTTAACCCTCATAAAGGGGGCCCACCCGTGTTCAGGAGCGACTGTCAGGGAGGGGGGACACGAACCTAGGTACCGGTTCGGGGAGGCGCCTGAGCGCTTTCAGATCCGCTGTCGGTTGTGCGTTACGGCTTTGATGCTGGCTACGCCCTCCTTTCCGAGCTGAGAGGCTCACGTCGGGGCGGCAGTTTCCCCTAAATCTTGCACTCATACCCGTAGGGATTCGGGGACACAACATCGTCAAGCTCGGGTTGTCGGTACGCCACCACTGGCAAGTCCGTTTACTCGATAAAGGGGGCCCCCTTAGTGGTCATTGCAGCTATCCAGGTGGTTGGTGCGAAGATCAGCAGGAGGAGGACTTGGGCTGGGCGTAGTGTACTTCGTTTGTATGTCTCTACCGCGGACTGCGATCGGGCGCCGCGTTATAAACTTTTGACCCAAAAAAAAAAAAAAAAAAATGGGTAGAGGAGTGAACCTCCTTGCCCTTGAGAAGTGGAATATTTCAGACTTGTCGTGTTCAAGGACAAGACCGAGAGAGGTGAACGCCTGGAATATCCAGCCATACGCTTTTTTGAGCAGGGGGAGATTATCCTCCAGCTGTGGAGAGCGGGCAATGAGAGTACCATCGTCCACATATGACATGAGATCGACATCTCTGCCGATTTCGCTCCTTCTGAAGAGCTTCATAATGGGCATTAGGTATAACACCGATAAGACAGGGGACAAAGCAGAGCCTTGACCCACTCCCACATCGGCTGCAAAGGAGCCAGATGAGAAAGTGTTCCATTTGTAGGTCGTTTTGCGACCGACAAGGTATGAACGGAAGAAGTTCACTACTTGTGCAGGGAACCCCGACCGAGAGATGATCTCCAACAGAACTTGGTGGTTCAAAGAGGGGAAGAATTGAGCGATGTCGAAAGCGACGACGCTCGTTTTGAGTCCCTTGGCCCATCCTGCTCTGACCAGGTGGGTGAGGTAGATACCTGCATCCTCAGTGGAACGCTGGGCAACGCCTCCGAATTGGTTTTGCTCGAAGGCCTCGTGTGCGACACCATCAAACTGAAGTCGCCTAGACAACATCTTTTCGACTAATTTGCCCAGAGTGTTCAGAAGCACAATGGGCCTGAACGACTTAGGGGTAGAGTAATTAGGCTTCCCTGGCTTCGGGATGATAACCGACAGGGACTCCTTAAAGTGATCTGGCCAGTGGCCAGCGGTGATGCACGCCTCAGCAATGCGGGTGATGAGCCCTGCCACTTCTGGGTTGCTACACCAGTGTTTTAGGTGCGACCACGTAACATGATCGGGACCTGGAGCGGAACAGGAAGAGCATGCGTTTAGCGCTTCTTTCATTTCCGTAACGGAGAACGAGATCCAGGCCCTTTCAGGCACCGGATCAAGGTCATCGAGAATGCTCAGATCGACTACTCGATCTGAGGCAGCGTTATAGGACCCATCAAGGGCAGCCCGAAGGGAGTCCAGATCATTACAAGGTTCTCCCCGATAGGAGATTGCCTCGTATGACGGGAGGTTACGTTGACGAGTCCAAGACATCAAGTCCCAGGGTCGTCTGTTCATCGTAGCCACTTCCTGGATACGGTCGTCGAAAAAGTCGCGCTTTGCGTGTCGCATGACTTTCCTATAGAGCTTCCAGTCTCCCTCGTCTCGAGAGGCTCTGTAAGCGTCTAGGGCACCACTGCATTCGTCTGTCCACCAGCCTTTGGACGACTTGCCGAGGCGGGATTCCTTGGCATGGTTTTCCCATGCCTTGTTTAAGATCGTTGATATCGCCGAAATGACCTCATCGATCTCTGCCGATGTATTTCCGTGCCAATTTAGCCACGGAGTTAAAGCGGAGGAGACAGCATCTCGATAAGATGCTTCCTCCTCGGATCCTTTTTTTGATGGACCACTTGGTAACCGGAACCAAAGATCCCGGACCAGGTAGAACTAACGTCAGGGGGGCGTGGTCAGACGTTCCCCGGGCTTCAGGTACAATCTCGCAGTACAATACAAATCTAAGATCTGTCATTGCTCCTTGACTTGTTACAACCACCATAAATAGTGGTAAACACCTCTGCTCAACGTTGCACACGACGTCGACACTTCAATTCTGGTCCGATTTTCGATCGGATTTCGCCATCACGAACGCTCTCGGCGTCTCCAGGCTTGCCCTGATTTGCTAAGAGATCCGTCCATCCGATCTCTGTGGATGCCCCGGTCACTGTTTCTGACAGTGTCTGCTATTCGTCTCGGTCTCCTGGGCTTCGAGGATCCTGGTTAGGTGAGTGCTGGCAATGAAAGAGTAGTCTGGGCCCCTATGGGGGCTTAGAGTGGGTGTGGGATGCCTACTTCAATGCTCGCCCAAGTCGTCGCATTCGTTTAGCTGGGGGAGGTCTGGTTCAGGAGGAGGGACATATTCACTGGATTGTGGGTCGTTTGGGAGACTTCCTACCTCCATGCTGTGTGAGTTTCTACATCTAGAGACCTGCTACACTGACTACCTATTGGAATACACCATCGTTAAAAGGGGCCGGGCGATGGTGCCCCCTGGTGGCTAGGTCGACGCTCTGGTGGCCGCTATTCACCACCGACTCTTTACCTCCGGCACTCACACCCTTGAGGTGTTTGGAACCGGGTTCAATCGTTCCTCCCAATCGGCAGCAGGATTTGCGGCCTGCCTGCCCCCTCGGAGCGTCTGGAGGCTGTGTCGGGTGGACCCGGAATTGAGATAAGGGACCGTCTGTTATCGTTATCACGCTACGTATCTTGACTTCTACCGTCATCTACTTGTGCTAAATCATCCTCAATGCCCTCTGCAAACCGTAGAGCGCGAACTCGACACCAGGCGGCTCATGGCGACCCCCTCCTATACACAAACGCCGACTTCGCAGATTTCGACGACAATTACCTCCCAGAGTTCGGACACGTCTCCCTGAGCGGATGGGACTCTGATGTGGCCAACCAGTTCCACAATCTTTGGGCGGAGGACGACTCCTCCGACCTGTCAGACGACGATGACGGCTCTGCCACCGGCGAAGACGTCGAATTCATTCCGGGTCTCACCGAGCTAGCCTCGCAGGAGACGATAAACCGCTTCTTGGCATCACAAGTGATAGCCGATGAGGTGCATGATCTGGCTCTCGAGCTTGGGCTCGAGGCCAACAACAATCAAGAGCTCGGCATCGCCGAGCTCCTCTATCCGGAGGGGCAGCAGGAGCAATCTGCGCCGCCCCTCCCCACATCACCGGGTTCATCTGCCATCCCAGAGTTGGTGGAGGATGAGCCTCCGTTGTCGAGAGATGAGAGGGTGGACATAACATCCACCTCTCATGGCTTTCTACATTTACTGGAGGCTATGACGATTTTCGTCGGTACCGTCCGAGTATCCGCCGTTCCGCTCATAGAGAGGAATGCATGGCGCCAGATGGCATGGGAACTATTCACAACCACCTGGCGATTGTCCGAGCCAATGTCGGCAGAACTAGCAGCTGCCGGATTGCCTCTCGATCTCACGTCACCGGAAGCCTTCAGGGCTTCCTACGCGGCTAGGCAGGCAGCTCATGCAGAGCTCCATCATGAGGAACCCTCGTCCTCATCACGGCGCCGTCATCCTCGAGGTCCTCGGAGACAGCCGCGCCGCAACCTATAGGGGAACACCCCTCCACAACCATGCCCACCAAATAATTGGTGGCCGATATCGGGATAGTGACATCTTGTCGCTTCCCTCCACCTTCCCCCCGCTGCGGGGGGGACGTTGTCATCGAGTGCATGCACATGTCGGCATTTGCTCGAAGGGGGGCCTTGGCCCCCCTGCCTACGGTAGTTCCGGTGAATAACCAGGTGAACAACCAGCTACCACATCTCTGTCACTCGTGCGCAAACACGGTGATGGTCCACCCCATTCGTCTGGGGTGGTCAATCCTCGCTGGCTGGAAGTAGGCTATCGGTTATTCCTCCCGCAAGGGGGGATTTACGGTGAATTGACACCACTGCGCCTGATCTGACTTCGGTTGGATATGTGGCCGGGGGACCGGTTGGTACCAGTGGGCGACCTAATGGCTAGCTTCGGGAGGGGGAGGCTTCCCCTCCAGATTATTGCCTTTCCTGGCTGAGAGGCCAACGTCTGTGGCACTGCCTGCCTAAAGTGGCTAAAACGAGGACCTGGGTGGGAGATGGGCGAGGGGAACGCGTAGATATAGTAGTACCCTAGTTTGTACCCTGCTCCGCGGACTGCGATCGAGCCCCGCGTTATAAATTGTTGACCCAAAAAAAAAAAAAAAAAAATCTAAGATCTGTAGGTACGAACATCAGGTCGATCACCGTGGGGTGAAGGCCCTGTTGTGGGGGGAAGTGGGTAGGGCCCTCCACTACTGGTAGAGCTCTAGTCAGGCCTAATGCCATAGCCGTTTCCACTAAGTGGTCAGCGTGAATAGAGTGGGCAGGCCCCTGGGGGTCCCAGGTGGCATGCCTCACGTTGAAGTCGCCACACATGAAGTGCAGGCGAGGAATCAGCATGATGTTCTCGAACAAGAGCGTAATAGCTGAGTGTTGGCTATCCGAGTAGACGTTAGCGAGTAGCATGACATCTTCCCCTATTCCCAGTGAGAATAGAAGGATGTCACGATCGTCGATCAGATCTTGTCTGAGACCAGGTCTTAGATTAGCGATGCTGTTCGCAAAATAAACGGCAACGCGTGGAGGGGAGTCGATTCCCGATGGGCGCACCAAGGTTCCCCAATTAGGGCTCATTGGTGCGCCAATGACTTCGTCCCCTTCCCTGTTGTGGGCAGAAGGGGCGTGTCTTATCAATCGCCAGGGAGGCTCTTGGATGAAAAGCAAGTCATAGTCGTCTACGAAGTCTGCCAGTAAAGAGTCCATGTAACCCCAATTACGATTTACATTTTGACTAAATATGCGTAGCTGTGGGGTAGATCTAAGTCTGTCCCTCATTTACGTTCGGCCACCGCGTCCTGCGGGATGGTAAGTAGGAGGGGAGCGAGAATTGCGTTTCGCACTCACCTCGTCGTAGCGAGCTTTGATCCAGTCACGGTCAAAGCGATGTCGCCAAAAATTGCACCGACGATCGTCGGATGCGTGATTCTTCCGGCAGTTGATGCATCTAGCCGGATGAGGACAGGCTGCCCCCTCAGGGGTAGCAGGAACGGGAGGGTTCGCCTTAGCGTTTCCCTTGCAACACCCTGCAAGGGCACGATGGTGCTCCTTGCGGTGTGGGCCTGCACAGATCGGACATTTGGTCTGTGGAGCTCTGCATGCTGGGGTGGGGTGGCCCCACTTCCAGCAGCGTTGACAGAGGGGCAAGCCTGGGTTCGCCCTGGCAGCTCGAATATAAGCGACGTAGCGTCCAAATTGAACGCCCCGACCGATAAGAGCCTTGGCTCGTGCACCACTGACTGAGTCAGCGATGTTAAGATAGACGGTGCACGTATCTGACATCTTCGAATCACGTACTACGCGGGGGGGGACTTGTAACACTGCGAGGTCCGATATTCCGGACTTCCCTAAGTGTGCTATGACGACATCAGGTGTTAGAGCCTTGTCGTTGGCGATAAACGGCACGTCAACCAGCTTGAGGTACGACGTGGAGGTGGGTAGCGCTGCATCTACTTGCAACGCGTAGGGGAACGCCTTGTGAGCGGCCTCCTTGAAGCAACGAAGGTCCTCCTCGGAGGCCACGACGTCTGTAGCTACTGATAGGTTACCAGCATGCATTGATGCGGACTGGGCCACTAGTTTAGAGTGGTGCAGTCCGAGAGTGACTCGGACGTGATCCAAGAAGTCGGCAGGGTTCGTCTCCGCCCCAAGGGGGGGACGAACGTGTACCAGGACCTGTCGTCTCGACGGTCCATGGACAGTAGGTGATGGCTTTGCAGCCTTCGGTCTGGAGGGGCCAACATGCTGCTGAATGTCTGCAAGCTTGTCGGTTGGAAGTTCAGGGAAGGCCTTGGCTAGTCGCACAAGGCCATCCATGGAAGTGTTAGGTGTTCACCCCGCCGGGAAGCGAGCAACCTGAGCAAAGGTCCCCCTGCCCGAAGGCCTGGTGGACCAGTTCACGGGGGGAGGCGGTCCTCGGCCCCATGATGAAGAGACACCCCCTGTTGGGGGTTTAGGAAGAGGTCGAGCCCCTTTCGGGCCTCGAGTCCTCGCTGATTTGTGAGGGGGGGGGCGTTGCCCATCCCATCCCTCCAGGTACTCCGTCATAGGGACGTCGTTAGGATCGTTGGTGACAGTGCCCGACCTGGGTCGTTTGCTGCTCCCAGCTATCCTGTCTATAGCACTCCGAAGCGTAGCGTTTCCAGAGTTGCGATTGAGGCCAGCCTCGGCAGCTGCTAACAGCACCGAGCCCAGTTGTTCTGCTATGAGCTGCCGTTCTTCAGCAGTTGGTCGTCTAGATCCCGTCCTGTTGAGGACAACTCGGAATCCTGTGGCGTACTCTCCCAGGTCACTGGCGAAGGTCTGGGGTCCACTCCAGTCATCGCTAGCCATCTCCGTGTCCTGAATGACATGGGAAGAGAGATTATCGGCCACCTCATCAGCCCACGAGGCAGGTGTAGAGGGTGTAGCCGGAGGTGCAGGAGACGCAGTTGCATCCCTGGAAGATAACGCTGGCACGCTAAAACGCTGTGCTCGCGGAGTAACAGTGCCCGCCCCATAGGGGGAGGGGGTTGGAGAGCCTCGTTGGGTCCTGTGAGGGCCCACTGAGGGTGCATTCTGTGTGGATCTGCGGCTCGAAGAGAGCCGCAGGGAATCAATTGGGTCGTCGCCAGGAGTTCTGGGCGTACCGGATCTAGAGGGTCCCCCCTCGTCCATCGCCTCGCCCGATCTCCCCCTACTTCTAGAATACGAGTCTGACATGCACTGGTAAGACGCTGGTTATACCGGATCGCTGGGATTGAGGACGGATTGAGCTGCAAAAGGTGAAAACGGTGTCGACGAAAAAATTTTGTGGCTGTGCACGTCGCGGTAAGAGGACAAGAAGCGATGTGTTGGAAATCATCTCTCGGTTGGGATTCCCTGCGCAAGTAGTGAATTTCTTCCGTTCATACTTGGTCGGTCGCAAGACGACCTACAAATGGAACGCTTTCTCATCTGGCTCCTTTGCAGCCGATGTGGGAGTGGGCCAGGGCTCTGCCTTGTCCCCTGTCTTATCGGCGTTATATTTGACGCCCATCATGAAGCTCTTCAGAAGGAGCGAAATCGGCAGAGATGTCGATCTCATGTCATATGTGGACGATGGCACTCTCATCGCCCGCTCTCCACAGTTGGAGGACAACCTCCCCCTGCTAAAGAAAGCGTATGGCTGGATATTCCAGGCATTCACCTCCCTCGGACTCGTCCTTGAACACGACAAGTCCGAAATCTTTCATTTTTCAAGGGCGAGGAGATTCACTCCCCTACCCATAGATCTCGGCTTTGCCCCGTACATGGGCAACACCCCTCTCAAACCCAAGGTCACCTGGAGGTACCTGGGTTTTTTCTTTGACCGCAAGCTCTCTTTCAAGGAGCACACGCGATTTTACTCCACCAAAGCCCTCACAACTGCGAGGGCGATGGGAATGCTGGGCAATTCTGTAAGAGGGTTAACCCCTATGCAGAAACGCCTCCTATACCGTTCGTGTGTCGTACCTATCATGACATACGGACTCAGACTATGGCACTTCAAAGGCGCTCGCGTCAAGGGGGTCATCAAAATGTTGGCCCAAGTGCAGTCCATTGCTGCATGTTGGATCCTCGGTGCATTCAGAACCACCCCAATCGGGGGCCTGGAAAGTATCGCGGGACTGCTGCCCATGCAGCTGTTATTGCGTCGTTTAGTCGACAGAGGGGTATTCAGGACCCCCCTATTGGCCCCATCACACCCCCTAAGAGCGATTCTAGGGCCCAATCACGTCGGCACCACTCACTCTCATTTTTTTTTTTTTTTTTTTGGGTCAACAATTTATAACGCAGGGCTCGATCGCAGTCCGCGGAGCATGATACAAACTTGGGTACTACTATAACTACGCTTCCCCTCGCCCATATCCTGCCCAGGTCCTCGTTTTAGCCACTTTAGGCGGGCAGTGCCACAGACGTTGGCCTCTCAGCCAGGAAAGGCAATAATCCGGAGGGGGAGCCCCCCCTCCCGAAGCTAGCCATTAGATCGCCCCCTGGAGCAAACGGTCCCCCAGCCACATGTCCAACCAAGGCCAGACCAGGCACAGCAGTGTTAATTCACCGTAAATCCCCCCTTGCGGGAGGAATAACCGTCTGCGTATTTCCAGCCAGCGAGGATTTTTTTTTTTTTTTTTTGGGTCAAAAGTTTATAACGCGGCGCCCGATCGCAGTCCGCGGTAGAGACATACAAACAGAGTACACTACGCCCAGCCCAAGTCCTCCTCCTGCTGATCTTCGCACCAACCACCTGGATAGCTGCAAAGGCCACTAAGGGGGCTCCCTTTATCGAGTAAACAGACTTGCCAGTGGTGGCGTACCGACAACCCGAGCTTGACGATGTCGTGTGCCCCGAATCCCTACGGGTATGTGTGCAAGATTTAGGGGAAACTGCCGCCCCGACGTGAGCCTCTCAGCTCGGAAAGGAAAGCGTAATCAGCATCGAAGCTGTGACGCATAACCGACAGCGGATCTGGAAGCGCTCAGGCGCCTCCCCGAACCGGTACCTAGGTTCGTGTCCCCCCTCCCTGACAGTCGCTCCTGAACACGGGTGGGCCCCCTTTATGAGGGTTAACAGACTCGTCTGGTGCCCACCGGCCACCCCGACATACCGATAACACTAGCTAGAACCAGACGGGGGTCATACGCCCTGCGCGCACAACCTATCCTGGATCCCACGCAAGTGAGTTGAACGACCCTAGTACTGGGTTGTTGTCCATAAATTCGTTGAAGCCCTCGACAGAGTCAGGGCTTGCACGAGTTTCTTTGCGATCCACCTTGGGGCAGACGCGTAGTAGATGATCTCGAGTTTGAATGTCGGGACCAAGGCACCAGCATTGGTATTCCCCGTCAAGGGATAAGCGTTGACAATACTCCCCTATAGGAGCATGGCCAGTGATCATGCGAGTTGAACGGGAAGTCAGCGTGGTGCTGCTCCCCATAACTTTCAGCCAAGGCCCACCTTTGTGGGTCGAGGGTAAAACTGGCTTTCCACCGACTCCTTTGAGTTGGTAGAAGTGTCGTCCCCGGTACGCAGGGTCTGCGAATCGGGTGTGCCAATCCTTACAAACGGCCTTTTCGACCTGGTTTCTAAGGTAATCCAGAGACGTCCACGGGTGTCTGCCCACGGAGATCTTGGTAGATGTAGCAACATCGTGAGCCATCTTGTGTACGTTCCACTCGAACTTCGAGGGAACATGCCAGAATGTAACGCTTCTCTCCTCATCCCCAGCTAGCCAGGGGCGGAGGGAGCGACAAGCGTCCAGGGCAAAGATTTGCCCAGAACGTGGTTTTGGATCAATTAGGGACTCAATGCCCATAGTAGAATCCGAGAATATCACCAACTTTTTGCATCCTCTGCTGCAGGCAGCCGAGACGCCCAGTTGGAGAGCAAAGAGTTCGACTTCTGGGGGGGTTCTCCTCCCAGAAGCTGAGACAACGCGATCAACCTGCTCTCCCTGTCCGAAGACAAGAGCGCAGGCGACGGCTTGGAATTTAGCATCCGTGGGCACCGAAGCGTCCACTGCAACGACGAGAGTGTCATCCTCAGCCTGAGCCGCAACCCAAGCCTTGTCGAGGTTACTCCTGTAAGAGTCCCTCGCCCCATCCTCCTTAGAGGTGAGGCGATGAGAGGAGAAACGAGTGGGGAATAGATCCTTCACTCTGTTTCCAGGTGTGTTTTCTTCCCCGAAGGGGTCGAACTCATCACCTGGTACGAGGGCCAGAGCTGCAGCCGAAGCGACAGATGGGCCTTGCAGGTTAAATGTGTCGAGCACGTTCCCTCCCCAGAGTCCTAGCTCATGAGAATGGGTAGTTCCGACATGATTGGGCCCTAAGATAGCTCTTAGGGGGTGTGACGGGGCCAATAGGGGGGTTCTGAATACCCCTCTGTCGACTAAGCGACGCAGTAACAGCTGCATAGGCAGCAGTCCTGCGATACTTTCCAGACCACCAATTGGGGTGGTTCTGAAGGCACCGAGGATCCAGCGAGCAGCGATGGACTGCACCTGGGCCAGCGTTTTGATGACACCTTTGACGCATGCGCCTTTGAAGTGCCAGAGTCTCAATCCGTACGTCATGATGGGCACAACGCATGAATGGTAGAGAAGGCGTTTCTGCATGGGAGTTAACCCTCTTACAGAATTGCCAAGCATTCCCATTGCCCTCGCAGTGGTGAGGGCTTTGGTGGAGTAAAACCGCGTGTGCTCCTTGAAAGAGAGTTTGCGGTCGAAGAAGAAACCGAGGTACCTCCAGGTAACCTTGGGTTTGAGGGGGGTGTTGCCTGTGTAGGGGGCAAAGCCAAGATCGATAGGCAGGGGGGTGAACCTCCTCGCCCTTGAAAAGTGAAATATTTCGGACTTGTCATGTTCGAGGACAAGTCCGAGGGAGGTCACGCTCCTTGACTTGTTACAACCACCATAAATAGTGGTAAACACCTCTGCTCAACGTTGCACACGACGTCGACACTTCAATTTTGGTCCGATTTTCGATCGGATTTCCCCATCACAAACGCTCTCGGCGTCTCCAGGCCTGCCCTGATTTGCTAAGAGATCCGTCCATCCGATCTCTGTGGATGCCCAGGCCACTGTTTTTGACAGTGTCTGCTATTCGTCTCGTTCTCCTGGGCTTCGAGGATCCTGGTTAGGTGAGTGTTGGCAATGAAAGAGTAGTCTGGGCCCCTATGGGGGCTTAGAGTGGGTGTGGGATGCCTACTTCAACGCTCGCCCAAGTCGTCGCATTCGTTTAGCTGGGGGAGGTCTGGTTCAGGAGGAGGGACATATTCACTGGATTGTGGGTCGTCTGGGAGGCTTCCTACCTCCATGCTGCGTGAGTTTCTACATCTAGAGACCTGCTACACTGACTACCCATTGGAATACACCATCATTAAAAGGGGCCGGGCGATGGTGCCCCCTGGTGGCTAGGTCAACGCTCTGGTGGCCGCTACTTACCACCGACTCTTTACCTCCGGCACTCACACCCTCGAGGTGTTCGGAACCGGGTTCAATTGCCCCTCCCAATCTGCAGCAGGATTTGCGGCCTGTCTGCCCCCTCGGAGCGTCTGGAGGCTGTGTCGGGTGGACCCGGAATTGAGATAAGGGACCGTCTGTTATCGTCATCACGCTACGTATCTTGACTTCTACCGTCATCTACTTGTGCTAAATCATCCTCAATGCCCTCTACAAACCGTAGAGCACGAACTCGACACCAGGCGGCTCATGGCGACCCCCTCCTATACACAAATGCCGACTTCGCAGACTTCGACGACAACTACCTCCCAGAGTTCGGACACGTCTCCCTGAGCGGATGGGACTCTGATGTGGCTAACCAGTTCCACAATCTTTGGGCGGAGGATGACTCCTCCGACCTGCCAGACGACGATGACGGCTCTGCCACCGGCGGAGACGTCGAATTCATTCCAGGTCTCACCGAGCACGGTAGTTCCAGTGAATAACCAGGTGAACAACCAGCTACCACATCTCTGTCACTCGTGCGGGAGCGCGGTGATGGTCCACCTCATTCGTCTGGGGTGGTCAATCCTCGCTGGCCAGGAGTATGCAGACGGTTATTCCTCCCGCAAGGGGGGATTTACAGTGAATTAACACGGCCGCGCCTGATCTGACTTCGGTTGGATATGTGGCTGGGGGACCGTTCTGCACTGGTGGACGAGTTAATGGCTAGCTTCGGGAGGGGGGGCTCCCCCTCCAGATTATTGCCTTTCCTGGCTGAGAGGCCAACGTCTGTGGCACTGCCCGCCTAAAGTGGCTAAAACGAGGACCTGGGTAGGATATGGGTGAGGGGAAGCGTAGTTACAGTAGTACCCAAGTTTGTATCCTGCTCCGCGGACTGCGATCGAGCCCCGCGTTATAAATTGTTGACCCAAAAAAAAAAAAAAAAGTCCGAGGGAGGTGAATGCCTGGAAAATCCAGCCATACGCATTCTTGAGAAGGGGAGGTTATCCTCCAACTGTGGAGAGCAGGCGATGAGGGTGCCATCGTCCACGTAGGACATGAGATCAACATCTCTGCCGACTTCGCTTCTTCTGAAGAGTTTCATGATAGGCGTCAAGTATAACGCCGATAAGACAGGGGACAAGGCAGAGCCTTGTCCCACTCCCACATCAGCTGCAAAGGAGCCAGATGAGAAAGCATTCCATTTGTAGGTCGTCTTGCGACCGACTAGGTATGAACGGAAGAAGTTCACTACTTGCGCAGGAAACCCCGACCGCGAGATGATCTCCAATAGAACCTGGTGGTTCAAGGAGGGGAAGAATTGAGCAATGTCGAAAGCGACAACGCTTGTTTTAAGCCCTTTGGCCCATCCTGCTCTGACTAGGTGGGTAAGGTAAATACCCGCATCCTCAGTGGAACGCTGGGCGACGCCTCCGAACTGATTTTGTTCGAAGGCCTCGTGTGCGACACCGTCGAACTGAAGTCGCCTGGACAACATCTTTTCGACTAACTTGCCCAGAGTGTTCAGTAGCACAATAGGCCTGAACGACTTAGGGGTAGAGTAGTTGGGTTTCCCTGGTTTCGGGATAATTACCGACAGGGACTCCTTGAAGTGCGCTGGCCAGTGGCCAGCAGTGATGCACGCCTCAGCAATGCGGGTGATGAGCCCTGCCACTTCTGGGTTGCTACACCAGTGTTTTAGGTGCGACCACGTAACATGATCGGGACCTGGAGCGGAACGGGAAGAACACGCGTTGAGCGCTTCTTTCATTTCCGTGATGGAGAACGGGATCCAGGCCCTTTCAGGCACCGGATCAAGATCCTCGAGTATGCTCAGATCGACTGCTCGATCAGATGCGGCGTTATAGGACCCATCAAGGGCAGCCCACAGAGAATCCAAATCGTTGCACGGTTCTCCCCGATAGGAGATAGCCTCGTACGATGGGAGGTTGCGTTGACGAGTCCAGGACATTAGATCCCAGGGTCGTCTGTTCATCGTAGCCACTTCCTGGATACGGTCATCAAAAAAGTCACGCTTTGCGTGTCGCATGACTTTCCTATAGAGCTTCCAGTCCCCCTCATCACGAGAGGCTCTGTAAGCGTCCAGAGCACCACTGCATTCGTCTGTCCACCAGCCTTTGGACGACTTGCCGAGGCGAGATTCCTTGGCATGGTTTTCCCATGCCTTGTTTAAGATCGTTGATATCGCCGAAACGACTTCATCGATCTCTGCCGAGGTATTTCCGTGCCAATTTAGCCACGGAGTTAAAGCGGAGGAGACAGCATCCCAATAGGATGCTTCCTCCTCGGATCCTTTTTTGATGGACCACTTGGTAACCGGAACCAAGGATCCCGGGCCAGGCAGCACTAATGTCAGGGGGGCGTGGTCAGACGTTCCCCTGGCTTCAGGCACAATCTCACAGTACAATACAAATCTGAGATCTGTAGGTACGAACATCAGGTCGATCACCGTGGGGTGAAAGCCCTGTTGAGGGGGGAAATGCGTAGGGCCCTCCACCACTGGTAGGGCTCTAGTCAGGCCTAATGCCGTAGCCGTTTCCACTAAGTGGTCAGCGTGGATAGAGTGTTCAGGCCCCTGGGGGTCCCAGGATGCGTGTCTCACGTTGAAATCGCCGCACATAAAGTGTAGGCGTGGGATCGTCATGACGCTCTCGAATAAGAGCGTGATGGCAGTGTGTTGACTATCCGAGTAGACGTTAGCAAGTAACATGACATCCTCCCCTATTCCCAATGAGAACAGCAGGATGTCACGGTTATCGATCAGATCTCGTCTGAGACCCGGTCTTAGATTAGCGATGCTGTTCACAAAGTATACAGCAACGCGTGGAGGGGAGTCGATGCCCGAGGGGCGCACTAATGTTCCCCAATTTGGACTCATCGGTGCGCCTATAACTTCCTCCCCTTCCCTGTTGTGGGCAGAAGGGGCGTGTCTTATCAATCGCCAAGGTGGCTCTTGGATAAAAAGCAAATCGTAATCATCAACGAGATCAGCCAGTAACGAGTCCATGTACCCCCAATTATGGTTAACATTTTGACTAAATATGCGCAACTGCGGTGTAGATCTAAGTCTATCCCTCATTTACGTTCGGCCACCGCGTCCTGCGGGATGGTGAGTAGGAGGAGAGCGAGAGATGCGCCTCGCACTCACCTCGTCGTAGCGAGCTTTGATCCAGTCACAGTCAAAGCGATGTCGCCAGAAATTGCATCGACGATCGTCAGATGCGTGGTTCTTCTGGCAGTTTATGCACCTAGCCGGGTGAGGACAGGCTGCCCCCTCTGGAGTAGCTGGAATGGGAGGGTTCGCCTTGGCGTTTCCCTTACAACACCCTGCAAGGGCACGATGGTGCTCCTTACGGTGTGGGCCTGCACAGATCGGACATTTGGTCTGTGGAGCTCTGCATGCCGGGGTGGGGTGACCCCACTTCCAGCACCGTTGGCAAAGAGGCAATCCAGGGTTCGCCCTGGCTGCCCTAACATAAGCGACGTAGCGTCCAAATTGGACGCCTCGCCCGATAAGAGCCTTGGCTCATGCACCACTGACTGAGTCAGCGATGTTAAGGTATACGGTGCACGTATCCGACATTTTTGAATCGCGTACAACCCGGGGAGGGACCTGAAGCACTGTGAGGTCCGATATTCCGGACTTACCCAAGTGTGCAATGACAACATCAGGCGTTAAGGCCTTGTCGTTAGCGATAAACGGCACATCGACCAACTTGAGGTACGATGTGGAGGTGGGTAACGCTGCGTCTACTTGCAGCGCGAACGGGAACGCCTTATGGGCGGCCTCCTTGAAACAACGAAGATCCTCCTCGGAGGCAACAACGTCTGTAGCTACTGATATGTTACCAGCGTGCATTGATGCGGACTGGGCCACCAATTTGGAGTGGTGCAGTCCGAGGGTGATCCGGACATGGTCCAGGAAATCAGCTGGGTTCGTCTCCGCCCCGAGAGGGGGACGAACGTAAACAAGGACCTGTCGTCTCGACGGTCCGTGTACAGTAGGTGAAGGCTTGGACACCTTCGGTTTAGATGGACCTACATGCTGCTGTATGTCAGCCAGCTTGTCGGTTGGAAGCTCAGGGAAGGCCTTGGCTAGACGCACAAGGCCATCCATGGATGTGTTAGGTGTTCGCCCCCCAGGGAAGCGAGCAACCTGAGCGAAGGTCCCCCTGCCCGAAGGCCTGGTGGACCAGTTCACGGGGGGAGGTGGTCCTCGACCCCATGAAGTAGAGACGCCCCCTGTTGGGGGTTTTGGAAGAGGTCGAGCCCCTTTCGGGCCTCGAGTTCTCGAAGATTTGTGAGGGGGGGGGCGTTGCCCATCCCATCCCTCCAGATAATCCACATTGGGATTGTCGGTGACCGTACCCGACCTAGGTCGTTTACTGCCCCCTGCGATTCTATCTATTGCTCCCCGGAGCAAAGAGCTCCCCGAGTCGCGATCTATGCCAGCCAGCGAGGATTGACCACCCCAGGTGAGTGAGGTGGACCATCACCATGTTGTGCATGAGTGACAGTAGCGAGGCAGATGGTTGTTCACCTGGTTATTCACCGTAACCGCCATAAGTGGGGGGCCAGGGCCCCCCTCGAGCAAATGCAAGCAAGTGCACGCACTCGATGACATCATCCCCCCCGCAGCGGGGGGAAGGTATAGGGAGGCGACACCATGTCACCATCCCGATAATGGCCACCAATTGGTACTTGGTGGCCGTGAATGTAGAGGGGGATAGGCCCCTGTACTAGTTGCGGCGCTGCTGTCCACGAGGACCTCGAGGACGACGGCGCCGTGCTGGGGACGAGGGTTCCCCAGATTGAGGCTCTGATTGAGCAGTGTGCATCGCCGCATAGGAAGCCCAGAAGGCTGCCGGAGACGTGAGATTGAGAGGTGTTGGAACGGCTGCTAGTTCCGCCAACATCGTCTCAGACAGTTGCCAGGTGGTCGTGAATAACTCCCAGGCCATTTTTTTTTTTTTTTTTGGGTCAAAAGTTTATAACGCGGCGCCCGATCGCAGTCCGCGGTAGAGACATACGAAGTACACTACGCCCAGCCCAAGTCCTCCTCCTGCTGATCTTCGCACCAACCACCTGGATAGCTGCAATGACCACTAAGGGGGCCCCCTTTATCGAGTAAACGGACTTGCCAGTGGTGGCGTACCGACAACTCGAGCTTGACGATGTCGTGTTCCCCGAATCCCTACGGGTATGTGTGCAAGATTTTAGGGGAAACTGCCGCCCAGACGTGAGCCTCTCAGCTCGGAAAGGAAAGCGTAATCAGCATCGAAGCTGTGACGCATAACCGACAGAGGATCTGGAAGCGCTCAGGCGCCTCCCCGAACCGGTACCTAGGTTCGTGTCCCCCCTCCCTGACAGTCGCTCCTGAACACGGGTGGGCCCCCTTTATGAGGGTTAACGGACTCGTCTGGTGCCCAACGGCCACCCCGACATACCGATAACACTAGCTAGAACCAGACGGGGGTCATACGCCCTGCGCGCACAACCTATCCTGGATCCCACGCAAGTGAGTTGAACGACCCCAGTACTGGGTTATTGTCCATAAATTCGTTGAAGCCCTCGACAGAGTCAGGGCTTGCACGAGTTTCTTTGTGATCCACCTTGGGGCAGACGCGTAGTAGATGGTCTCGAGTTTGAATGTCGGGACCAAGGCACCAGCATTGGTATTCCCCGTCAAGGGATAAGTGTTGACGATACTCCCCTATAGGAGCATGGCCAGTGATCATACGAGTTGAACGAGAAGTCAGCGTAGTGCTGCTCCCCATAACTTTCAGCCAAGGCCCACCTTTGTGAGTCGAGGGTAATACCGGTTTTCCACCTACTCCTTTGAGTTGATAGAAATGCCGACCGCGATACGCCGGATCTGAGAACCGGGTGTGCCAATCCTTACAAACGGCCTTTTCGACCTGGTTTTTAAGGTAGTCTAGAGACGTCCACGGGTGTCTGCCCACAGAGATCTTGGTAGATGTAGCTACATCGTGAGCCATCTTGTGAACGTTCCACTCGAATTTTGAGGGAACATGCCAGAATGTAACGTTTCTCTCCTCATCCCCAGCTAGCCAGGGGTGGAGGGAGCGACAAGCGTCCAGGGCAAAGACTTGCCCAGAGCGTGGTTTTTTTTTTTTTTTTTTTTTGGGTCAACAATTTATAACGCGGGGCTCGATCGCAGTCCGCAGAGCAGGATACAAACTTGGGTACTACTATAACTACGCTTCCCCTCACCCATATCCTACCCAGGTCCTCGTTTTAGCCACTTTAGGCGGGCAGTGCCACAGACGTTGGCCTCTCAGCCAGGAAAGGCAATAATCTGGAGGGGGAGACCCCCTCCTGAAGCTAGCCATTAGATCACCCACTGGTGCGAAGCGGTCCCCCAGCCACATATCCAACCGAAGTCAGATCAGGCACGGCCGTGTTAATTCACTGTAAATCCCCCCTTGCGGGAGGAATAACCATCCGCATACTCCCAGCCAATGAGGATTGACCACCCCAGACGAATGAGGTGGACCATCACGGCGCTTCTTGTCTTCTTACCGCGACGTGCACAACCACAAAACTTTTTCGTCGACTCCGTTTTCATACTTTGCAGCTCAATCCGTCCTCGATCCCAGCGATCCGGTATAACCAGCGTCTTACCAACGCATGTCAGATTCGTATTCCAGAAGTAGGGGGAGATCGGGTGAGGCGATGGACGAGGGGGGACCGTCTAGATCCGGTACGCCCAGAACTCCCGGCGACGACCCCATTGATTCCCTGCAGCTCTCTTCGAGCCGCAGATCCACACAGATTGCACCCTCAGTGGGCCCTCACAGGACCCAAAGAGGCTCTCCAACCCCCTCCCCCTATGGGGCGGGTACTGTCACTCCGGGAGCACAGCGCTTCAGCGTGCCAGCGCTATCTTCCAGGGATGCAACTGCGTCTCCTGCACCTCCGGCTACCCCTTCAACACCTGCTTCGTGGGCTGATGAAGTGGCCGATAACCTCTCTACCCACGTCATACAAGACATGGAGATGACTAGCGACGACTGGAGCGGACCCCAGACCTTCGCCAGTGACTTGGGAGAGTACGCAGCTGGATTCCGAATTGTCTTAAACAGGACGGGACCTAAACGACCTACTGCTGAAGAACGGCAGCTCATAGCTGAACAACTGGGCTCGGTGCTGGTAGCAGCTGCCGAGGCTGGTATCGATCGCAACTCTGGGAACGCCACGCTCCGGAGCGCTATAGACAGGATGGCTGGGAACAGCAAACGACCTAGGTCGGGTGCTGCCACTAACAATCCTAACGACGTCCCAAGGACGGAGTACCTGGAGGGATGGGATGGGCAACGCCCCCCCCCTCACAAATCAGCGAGGACTCGAGGCCCGAAAGGGGCTCGAACTCGTCGCTCCTTGACTTGTTACAACCACCATAAATAGTGGTAAACACCTCTGCTCAACGTTGCAAGCGACGTCGACACTTCAATTTTCGTCCGATTTTCGATCGGATTTCACCATCACGAACGCTCTCGGCGTCTCCAGGCGTGCCCTGATTTTCTAAGAGATCCGTCCATCCGATCTCCGTGGATGCCCCGGTCATTGTTTTTGACAATGGCTGCTATTCATCTCGTTCTCCTGGGCTTCGAGGATCCTGACTAGGTGAGTGTTGTCTATGAAAGAGTAGTCTAGGTCCCTCTGGGGGCTTAGAGTGGGTGTGGGATGCCTGCTTCAACGCTCGCCCAAGTCGTCACACTCGTCTAGGTGGGGGAGGTCTGGCTTAGGGAGGAGGGACATTATCACTGGACTGCTGGTCGTCTGGGAGGCTTCCAGCCTCCATGCTCTGTGAGTTTCTACTACTAGAGACATGCTATACTGACTACCCGCTGGAATACACCATCGTTAAAAGGGGCCGGGTGATGGTGCCCCCTGGTGGCTAGGTCAACGCTCTGGTGGCCGCTACTTACCACCGACTCTTTACCTCCGGCACTCACACCCTCGAGGTGTTCGGAACCGGGTTCAATTGTCCCTCCCAATCTGCAGCAGGATTTGCGGCCTGTCTGCCCCCTCGGAGCGTCTGGAGGCTGTGTCGGGTGGACCCGGAATTGAGATAAGGGACCGTCTGTTATCGTTATCACGCTACGTATCTTGACTTCTACCGTCATCTACTGGCACTAATACACACACTCTCAATGCCCAAACGGCGAACTAGAGGCCAACCACCACATCGGGGTCTACGCGACCCCGTTTTGATCACGGGCGACATCTTTGATGATGACGTCCAAGACTACGACACCCGGTTCGTGCAAGACGAATCGGAGGTAGCAGCTGCTTTCAAGGCAGCTAGAGATCTATGGGCCGGGGAAGACCTCTCCGACCCTAACGATGACGACGACGACGAATCTCTTGCCATGCAAGAGGCTCTTCTTTTTGCCGAGGGGGGGCCTAGGCTTTCCTCGAGGAAAACGATCGATCGTGTATGATGGGCACTTGGTGTCGACGTCGAACACAAGCGCTGGGTTCGTAGCCTCCCGAAGGAGGATATATATTCACAGGAGCTCGGCATCGCTGAGCTCCTTTATCCGGAGGCATCCACTGCCCCACCACCGCCTTGGCCCCCCATCCCTGAGTTGGTGGAGGACGAAGTGCCGTTATGTAGGGATCAGAGGTTGGAAATCGAAGCCACCTCTGATGCCATGTTACATTTACTGGACATGATGACCTCCTTTGTAGGTACTGTCCGAGTGTCTGCGGTTCCTCTCAACGACAGGAACTCTTGGCGTCAGATGGCGTGGGAGCTCTTCACCACCACCTGGCGATTCTCAGGGAGCATGATGGAGTCGCTTCGCGCGGCATCGGCTCCCCTCGACCTTACGTCTCCGGCAGCCTTCCAGGCTTCCTATGTGGCGATGCAGGCGGCTCAGTCTGCCCCACCAGCGGCAGAGCCTCCAACCGAGGAACCCTTGTCCTCGGAACGGCGTCGACGTCCTCGTGGCCCCCGCCAACGACCACGCCGAGCTTGAAGAAGGGGACCTCCCCTTCTCTTCACCGCCCACCAGGGCTGTTGTCGGGATGGTGACAATATGTCGCCGCCCTTTACCTTCCCCCCACTGCGGGGGGGATGATGTCACCGAGTGCATGCTCAGAGTAGCATTTGCTCGAGGGGGGGGCTTCGACCCCCTACCTACAGTAACTCCGGTGAATAACCAGTTACGGCAGTTCCGGTGAATAACCAGCTGCCTCGTCACTGTCACTTGTGCGTGGACACAGTGATGGTCCACCTCACTCACCTGGGGTGGTCAATCCTCGTTGTCTGGTGAAAGACGGTTACTCTTCCCGCAAGGGAGGACTTACGGTGAATTGACACTGCTTGCGCCTGATCTGACTTCAGTCGGATATGTGGCCGGGGGGACCGAGATAGCACCAGACGGCGAACTAACGGCTAGCCTTTGTGGGGGGGGCCCCTCCCCTACAGATTATTGCCTTTCCTGTCTGAGAGGACAACGCTGGTACGCCCGCCGAAACGTGGCTTCTGCAAGGGACCTGGTGTGGGATGCGGACATAGGGAATGCGTAGTCTTAGTAGTACCTTGTTTGTATCTTGACCCGCGGACTGCGATCGAGCCCCGCGTTATAAATTGTTGACCCCAAAAAAAAAAAAGAAAAAAAAGGGGCTCGACCTCTTCCTAAACCCCCAGCAGGGGGTGTCTCGTCGTCATGGGGTCGAGGACCTCCTCCCCCCGTGAACTGGTCCACCAGGCCTTCGGGCAGGGGAACCTTCGCTCAGGTCGCTCGCTTCCCTGGGGGGCGAGCACCTAACACTTCCATGGATGGCCTTGTGCGACTAGCCAAGGCCTTCCCTGAACTTCCGACCGATAAGCTGGCTGACATACAGCAGCATGTCGGTCCTTCCAAACCGAAGGCTGCAAAGCCATCGCCTACTGTCCATGGACCGTCAAGACGACAGGTCTTGGTACACGTTCGTCCCCCCCTCGGGGCGGAAACGAACCCTGCAGACTTCTTGGACCATGTCCGAGTCACCCTCGGATTGCACCACTCTAAACTAGTGGCCCAATCCGCATCAATGCATGCTGGTAACCTATCAGTAGCTACTGACGTTGTGGCCTCCGAGGAGGACCTTCGTTGCTTCAAGGAGGCGGCCCACAAGGCGTTTCCTTTCGCACTGCAAGTAGATGCAGCGCTACCCACGTCCACGTCGTACCTTAAGTTGGTCGATGTGCCATTCGTCGCTAATGACAAGGCTCTTACGCCTGATGTCATCGTTGCACACCTGGGGAAGTCCGGAATATCGGACCTCGCAGTGTTACAAGTCCCCCCCCGGGTCGTACGTGATTCGAAAATGTCGGATACGTGCACCGTTTATCTCAACATCGCTGACTCTGTTAGCGGTGCATGAGCCAAGGCTCTTATCGGTCGGGGCGTCCAATTTGGATGCTACGTCGCTCACATTAGGGCTGCCAGGGCGAACCCTGGATTGCCCATCTGCCAACGGTGCTGGAAGTGGGGTCACCCCACCCAAGCATGTAGAGCTCCACAGACCAAATGCCCGGTCTGCGCAGGCCCACACCGCAAGGAGCACCATCGTGCCCTCGCAGGGTGTTGTAAGGGAAACGCCAAGGCGAACCCTCCCATCCCAGCTACCCCAGAGGGGGCAGCCTGTCCTCACCCGGCTAGGTGCATAAACTGCTGGAAAAACCACGCATCGGATGATCGTCGATGCAACTTCTGGCGACATCGCTTTGACCGTGATTGGATCAAAGCTCGCTATGACGAGGTGAGTGTGAGACACAACTCTCGATCCCCTCCTTCTTACCATCCCGCAGGACGCGGTGGCTGAGCGTAAATGAGGGATAGACTTAGATCTACACCGCAGTTGCGCATATTTAGTCAAAATGTTAACCGTAATTGGGGGTACATGGACTCTTTACTGGCTGATTTCGTAGATGATTACGATTTGCTTTTCATCCAAGAACCGCCCTGGCGATTGATAAGACACGCCCCTTCTGCCCACAACAGGGAAGGGGAAGAAGTCATAGGCGCACCGATGAGCCCAAATTGGGGAACGTTAGTGCGCCCCTCGGGTATTGAGTCCCCTCCACGCGTTGCTGTCTACTTCGCGAACAGCATCGCTAAGTTAAGACCAGGTCTCAGACGAGATCTGATCGATAATCGTGATATCCTCCTTTTCTCTCTGGGAATAGGAGAGGACGTCATATTACTCGCTAACGTCTACTCAGACAGCCAACACTCCGCCATTACGCTCCTTTTTGAGAATGTCATGACGATCCCTCGCCTACACTTCATGTGTGGCAACTTTAACGTGAGGCACGCATCCTGGGATCCCCAGGGGCCTGAGCACTCGATTCACGCTGACCACTTAGTGGAAACAGCCACGGCATTAGGCCTGACTAGAGCCCTACCAGTAGTGGAGGGCCCTACCCACTTCCCCCCTCAACAGGGCCTTCACCCCACGGTGATCGACCTGATGTTCGTACCTACAGATCTTAGATTTGTATTGTACTGCGAGATCGTACCTGAAGCCAGGGGAACGTCTGACCACGCTCCCCTGACATTAGTGCTGCCTGGCCCGGGATCTTTGGTTCCGGTCACCAAGTGGTCCATCAAAAAAGGATCCGAGGAGGAAGCGTCGTATCGTGATGCTGTCTCCTCCGCTCTAGATCCGTGGCTAAACTGGCACGGAGAAACGTCGGCAGAAATCGATGACGTCGTCTCGGCGATATCAACGATTTTAAACAAGGCATGGGAAAACCATGCCAAGGAATCTCGCCTCGGCAAGTCGTCCAAAGGTTGGTGGACAGACGAATGCAGCGGCGCCCTAGACGCGTACAGGGCTTCTCGTGATGGAGAAGACTGGAAGCTTTACAGGAAAGTCATGCGACAAGCAAAACGTGCCTTTTTTGATGACCATATCCAAGAAGTGGCTACGATGAATAGGTGACCCTGGGACTTAATGTCTTGGACTCGTCAATGCAACCTTCCATCGTATGAGGCTATCTCCTATCGGGGAGAACCCTGCAACGATCTGGACTCCCTTTGGGCTGCCCTTGATGGGTCTTACAATGCTGACTCAGATCGAGTAGTCGATCTGAGCATTCTTGATCAACTCGACCCTGTGCCTGAAAGGGCCTGGATCCCGTTCTCTGTCATGGAAATGAAAGAAGCGCTAAACGTGTGTTCTTCCCGTTCCGCTCCAGGTCCCGATCATGTTACATGGTCGCACCTTAAACACTGGTGTAGCAACCCAGAGGTGGCAGGGCTTATCACCCGCATCGCTGAGGCATGCATCACTGCAGGCCACTGGCCAGCTCATTTTAAGGAATCCCTGTCGGTTATTATCCCGAAGCCAGGGAAACCTAACTACTCTACCCCTAAGTCGTTCAGACCCATCGTGCTTCTGAACACTCTGGGTAAATTAGTCGAAAAAATGTTGTCCAGACGACTTCAATTTGACGGCGTAGCACACGAGGCCTTCGAGCAGAATCAGTTCGGAGGTGTCGCCCAGCGTTCCACTGAGGATGCAGGAATCTACCTCACTCATCTTGTCAGGGCAGGATGGGCCAAAGGACTTAAGACAAGCGTTGTCGCTTTCGACATCGCTCAATTCTTCCCCTCCTTGAACCACCAGGTTCTGTTGGAGATCATCTCTCGGTCGGGGTTCCCTGCGCAAGTTGTGAACTTCTTCCGGTCTTACCTAGTTGGTCGCAAGACGACCTACAAATGGAACGCTTTCTCATCAGGCTCCTTTGCAGCAGATGTGGGAGTGGGACAGGGTTCTGCCCTGTCCCCTGTCTTATCGGCGTTATATTTGACGCCCATCATGAAGCTCTTCAGAAGAAGCGAAATCGGCAGAGATGTCGATCTCATGTCGTATGTGGACAATGGTACCCTCATCGCCCGCTCCCCACAGTTGGAGGACAACCTCCCCCTTCTAAAGAAAGCATATGGCTGGATCTTCCAGGCATTCACCTCCCTCGGACTAGTCCTCGAACATGACAAGTCCGAGATATTCCACTTTTCAAGGGCGAGGAGATTCACTCCCTTACCCATCGATCTGGGTTTCGCCCCTTACACGGGTAATACCCCTCTCAAACCCAAGGTCACCTGGAGGTACCTCGGATTCTTCTTCGACCGTAAGCTCTCCTTCAAGGAGCATACGCGATTCTACTCCACCAAAGCTCTCACCACTGCGAGGGCGATGGGAATGCTGGGCAATTCTGTCAGAGGGCTAACCCCCATGCAGAAACGCCTACTCTACCGTTCGTGCGTCGTACCCATTATGACATACGGACTCAGATTATGGCACTTCAAAGGCGCTCGCGTCAAAGGTGTCATCAAGACGTTGGCCCAAGTGCAGTCCATCGCTGCACGTTGGATCCTCGGTGCATTCAGAACCACCCCTATCGGTGGCCTGGAAAGTATCGCTGGACTGCTGCCTATGCAGCTGTTACTGCGTCGCTTAGTCGACAGAGGGGTATTCAGGACCCCTCTATTGGCTCCATCACACCCCCTAAGAGCGATCTTAGGACCTAATCACGTTGGCACCACCCACTCTCATGAGCTTGGACTCTGGGGAGGGAACGTGCTCGACACACTCACCTTGCAAGGGCCGTCTGTCGCTTCGGCTGCAGCCTTGGCCCTCGTACCAGGCGATGAATTCGACCCCTTTGGGGAAGAAAACACACCTGGAAACAGAGTGAAGGATTTATTCCCCACTTGCTTCTCCTCTCATCGTCTCACCTCTAAGGAGGATGGAGCAAAGAATTCTTATAGGAGTGACCTTTTTTTTTTTTTTTTTTTTTTGGATCAGAATTTATAACGCGGGGCTCGAACGCAGTCCGCGGAGCAAGGTACAAACTTGGGTACTACTTTATCTACGCGTTCCCCTCGCCCATCTCCCACTCAGGTCCCCGTTTTAGCCACCTTTAGGCGGGCAGTTCCACAGACGTTGGCCTCTCAGCCAGGAAAGGCAATAATCTGGAGGGGGCGCCCCCCCCTCCCGAAGTTAGCCATTAGATCGCCCCCTGGAGCAAACGGTCCCCCAGCCACATGTCCAACCGAGGCCAGACCAGGCGCAGCAGTGTTAATTCACCGTAAATCCCCCCTTGCGGGAGGAATAACCGTCTGCGTTTTTCCAGCCAACGAGGATTGACCACCCCAGACAAATGAGGTGGACCATCACCGTGTTGTGCACGAGTGACAGTAACAAGGCGGGTGGTTGTTCACCTGGTTATTCACCATGACCGCCGTAAGTAGGGGGCCGAGACCCCCCTCAAGCAAATGCACCCATGTGCACGCACTCGATGACATTGTCCCCCCCGCAGTGGGGGGAAGGTATAGGGAAGCGACACCATGTCACCATCCCGATAGTGGCCACCAGTTACTTGGTGGCCGTGAACGTAGAGGGGGATAGCCCCCTGTACTAGTTGCGGCGCTGCTGTCCATGAGGACCTCGAGGACGACGGCGCCGTGCTGGGGACGAGGGTTCCCCAGATTGAGGCTCTGATTGAGCGGTGTGCACCGCCGCGTAGGAAGCCCGGAAGGCTGCCGGAGACGTGAGGTCGAGAGGTGTCGGAACAGCTGCTAGTTCCGCCGACATCGTCTCAGACAGTCGCCAGGTGGTCGTGAATAACTCCCAGGCCATTTGGCGCCAAGCGTTCCTCTCTGCAGGGGGAACGGCGGACGTATGGACGGTACCAACGAACATGGTCATCGCGTCGAGTTGGTGTAGCATGGCATGAGAGGTGGCTTCGATTTCCAGCCTCTCATTCACAGATAACGGCACTTCGTCCTCCACCAGCTCAGGGATGGGGGGCAAAGGCGGTAGCGGGGCAGGGGATGCCTCCGGATAGAAGAGCTCAGCAATGCCGAGCTCCTGAGTGTACATGTCCTCGCGTTCGAGACTGCGAGTCCATCGTTTATGTGCGACATGGACGTCCTGCGCCCACAGCACACGGTCGATCGTTTGCCTCGAGGCTAGCTTGGGGCTGCTCTCAGCATAATTGAGGGCCTCCTGCATAGCAAGAGAATCCTCGTCATCCTCAGGGTCGGAGAGGTCTTCTCCAGCCCATAGATCTCTAACTGCCCGTAGGGCAGTAGCTACATCCGGATCGTCATGATCGTACCGGGTGTCGTAGTCTTGGACGCCATCGTCGTAGATGTCGCCCGTAATCAGGGAGGGGTCGTGTAGACCCCAGCGTGGTGTTTGGGCTCTAGTTCGCCGTTTAGGCATTGAGAGGGGAAGTTAGTACTAGTAGGTGATAGTAGAAATCAAGATACGTAGCGTGCCATCGATAACAGCTGGTCCCTTATCTCGATTCCGGGTCCACCCGATACTGCCTCCGAACGCTCCGAGGGGGGGACAGGCCGCACATCCTGTAACCCAGTGGGAGAAGATTGAACCCGGGTCAGACCACCCTAGAAGAGTGAGCACCGGAGGTAGAGAGTTGGTGGAGAGTGGCGGCCACCAAGGTGTCGACCTAGCCGCCAGGGGGCACCATCGCCCGGCCCCTTTTAACGATGGTGTATTCCAACGGGTAGTCAGTGTAGCATGTCTCTAGTAATAGAAACTCACAGAGCATGGAGGCTAGAAGCCTCCCAGACAACTAGCAATCCAGTGATAACGTCCCTTCTCCCTAAGCCAGACCTCCCCCAACTAAACGAGTGTGTCGACTTGGGCGAGCATTGAAGCAGGCATCCCACACCCGCTCTAAGCCCCCATAGGGACCCAGACTACTCTTTCATAGACATCACTCACCTAGCCAGGATCCTCGAAGCCAAGGGGAACAAGACAGATAGCAGTCACTGTTGGAAACAATGACCGAGACATCCCCGGAGATCGGATGGACGGATCTCTTAGCAAATCAGGGCAAGCCTGGAGACACCGAGAGCGTTCGTGATGGTGAAATCCGATCGAAAATCGGACAAAAATTGAAGGGTCGACGTCGCGTGCAACGTTGAGCAGAGGTGGTGTCGTAGTCTTGGACGCCATCGTCATAGATGTCACCCGTAATCAGGGAGGGGTCGTATAGACCCCAGCGTGGTGTTTGGGCTCTGGTTTGCCGTTTAGGCATTGAGAGGGGAAGTTAATGCTAGTAGGTGATAGTAGAAATCAAGATACGTAGTGTGCCATCGATAACGGTTGGTCCCTTATCTCTATTCCGGGTCCACCCGATACTGCCTCCGAACGCTCCGAGGGGGGGACAGGCCGCACATCCTGTAACCCAGTGGGAGAAGATTGAACCCGGGTCAGACCACCCTAGAAGAGTGAGCACCGGAGGTAGAGAGTTGGTGGAGAGTGGCGGCCACCAAGGTGTCGACCTAGCCGCCAGGGGGCACCATCGCCCGGCCCCTTTTAACGATGGTGTATTCCAACGGGTAGTCAGTGTAGCATGTCTCTAGTAATAGAAACTCACAGAGCATGGAGGCTAGAAGCCTCCCAGACAACTAGCAATCCAGTGATAACGTCCCTTCTCCCTAAGCCAGACCTCCCCCAACTAAATGAGTGTGTCGACTTGGGCGAGCGTTGAAGCAGGCATCCCACACCCACTCTAAGCCCCCAGAGGGACCCAGACTACTCTTTCATAAACGACACTCACCTAGTCAGGATCCTCGAAGCCCAGGAGAACGAGACAGATAGCAGCCATTGTCAAAAACAATGACCGGGGCATCCACGGAGATCGGATGGACGGATCTCTTAGCAAATCAGGGTAGGCCTGGAGACGCCGAGAGCGTTCGTGATGGTGAAATCCGATCGAAAATCGGACGAAAATTGGAGTGTCGACGTCGCTTGCAACGTTGAGCAGAGGTGTTTACCACTATTTATGGTGGTTGTAACAAGTCAAGGAGCGTCGTATAGGAGTGACCTCGATAAGGCCTGGGCTTCTGCCCTGGTCGAGGACGACACTCTCGTCGTTGCAGTGGATGCCTCAGTGCCCACAGATGCTAAATTTCAGGCTGTCGCCTGTGCTCTGGTCTTCGGACAGGGAGAACAGGTTGATCGCATTGTCTCTGCTTCTGGGAGGAGAACCCCCCCAGAAGTCGAACTCTTTGCTCTCCAACTGGGCGTCTCGGCTGCTTGCAGCAGAGGATGCAAAAAGTTGGTGATATTCTCGGATTCTACTACGGGCATTGAGTCCCTACTCGATCCAAAACCACGGTCTGGGCAAATCTTCGCCCTGGACGCTTGTCGCTCCCTCCGCCCCTGGCTAGCTGGGGACGAGGAGAGAAACCTTACATTCTGGCATGTCCCCTCGAAATTTGAGTGGAACGTTCACAAGATGGCTCATGATGTAGCTACATCTACCAAGATCTCTGTGGGCAGACACCCGCGGACGTCTCTAGACTACCTTAGAAATCAGGTCGAAAAGGCCGTTTGTAAGGATTGGCACACCCGGTTCGCAGATCCTGCGTACCGGGGACGACACTTCTTCCAACTCAAAGGAGTTGGTGGAAAACCAGTATTACCCTCGACCCACAAAGGTGGGCCTTGGCTGAAAGTTATGGGGAGCAGCACTACGCTGACTTCTCGTTCAACTCGTATGATCACTGGCCATGCTCCTATAGGGGAGTATCGTCAACGCTTATCCCTTGACGGGGAATACCAATGCTGGTGCCTTGGTCCCGACATTCAAACTCGAGATCATCTACTACGCGTCTGCCCCAAGGTAGATCGCAAAGAAACTCGTGCGAGCCCAGACTCTGTCGAGGGCTTCAACGAATTCATGGACAATAATCCTGCACTAGGATCGTTCAACTCACTTGCGTGGGATCCAGGATAGGTTGTGCGCGCAGGGCGTATGACCCTCGTCTGGTTCTGGCTAGTGTTATCGGTATGTCGGGGTGGCCGTTGGGCACCAGGCGAGTCCGTTAACCCTCATAAAGGGGGCCCACCCGTGTTCAGGAGCGACTGTCAGGGAGGGGGGACACGAAACTAGGTACCGGTTCGGGGAGGCGCCTGAGCGCTTTCAGATCCACTGTCGGTTACGCGTTGCGACGACTCCAGTTGACTACGCTTTCCTTTCCGAGCTGAGAGGCTCACGTTGGGGCGGCAGCTTCCCCTAAATCTTGCACTCATACCCGTAGGGATCGGGGAACACGACATCGTCAAGTCCGGGTTGTCGGTACGCCACCACTGGCAAGTCCGTTTACTCGATAAAGGGGGCCCCCTTAGTGGTCATCGCAGCTATCCAGGTGGTTGGTGCGAAGATTAGCAGGAGGAGGACTGGGGCTGGGCGTAGTGTACTCTGCCTGTACGTCTCTACCGCGGACTGCGACCGGGCGCTGCGTTATAAATTTTTGATCCAAAAAAAAAAAAAAAAAAAGGTGGACCATCACCGTGTAATGCACGCGTGACAGTAATGTGGCGGCTGGTTGTTCACCTGGTTATTCACCGGAACCGTCGTAGGCAGGGGGCCAAGGCCCCCCTCGAGCAAATGCGCTGCAAGCACATGCACTCGATAACAGTTTCCCCCCCGCAGCGGGGAGAACGTAAAGGGCAGCGACATTTGTCACCAACCCGACAGCAGCCAGCAGACTGACGGTGATGGGTGTGGAGCGGAATGCCCCACACGAGTAATGGCACGGCCATCTGTGATGATGACGGCACTGTACTGGGAACGAGGGTTCCCCAGATTGAAGCTCTGCTAGAGCTGTTGGCATCGCCACACAGGAAGCTGGGACAGCTGCCGGAGGCGTAGGATCGTTGGAACGATCATCTCTGGTTGTCCACTTGGGCATCAGGAGCAAGTTAGTACTGGTATATGATGCTAGTGATCGAAATATGCAGCGTGCAGTGTAAGCGAGGGCCTCCTGCCTAGCAAGAAAGTCCTCGTAGTCGTCAGGGTCAGGGAGGTTCTCCCCAGCCCACAGATCTCAAACTGCCTAGGGCAGCTGCTACCTCCAGTTCGTTCTGTGAGAGCTGGGTGTCGTAGTCTTGGGCATCATCACCAATGATGTCACCCGTAATCAAGGTGGGGTCGTGAAGGCCCCAGCATGTGGTTTGGTCTCTGTTCAGCCGTTTGGGCATTGAGAGTGAGTTAGCACAGGTAAATGATGATAACAGTCAAAGTATGTAGCGTAAGATCGATAACAGATGGCCCCTTGTCTCAGTTCCAGGTCCACCCGATACAGCCTCCAAACGCTCCGAGGGGGCGAACAGGCCGTGCATCCTGTTGCCTGGTGGGAGAAGATTGAACCCGGGTCATAACACCCCAGAGGAGTGAGCACCGGAGGTGAGGAGTCGGTGGTGAAATGCGGCCACCAGAGCATCAACCTAGCTATCAGGGGGCACCGTCACCCGGCCCCTTTTAGCGATGGTGTATTCCAACAGGTAGTCAGTGTAGCTTGTCCCTAGTAGTAGTGACTCACATAGCATGGAGGTTGGAAGCCCCAGAGATGACCAGCAGTCCAGTAATGATGTCCCTCCCCCTGAGCCAGACCTCCCCCAACTAAGCGAGTGCGTCGACTTGGGCGAGCGTTGAAGCAGGCATCCCACACCCACTCTAAGCCCCCATAGGGACCTAGACTACTCTTTCATAGACACCACTCACCTAGCCAGGATCCTCGAAGCACAGGGGAACGAGACGAATAGCAGCCATTGTCAAAAACAATGACCGGGGCATCCCCGGGGATCGGATGGACGGATCTCTTAGAAAATCAGGGCAGGCCTGGAGACGCTGAGAGCGTTCGTGATGGTGAAATCCGATCGAAAATCAGACGTAAATTGAAGTGTCGACGTCGCGTGCAACGTTGAGCAGAGGTGTTTACCACTATTTATGGTGGTTGTAACAAGTCAAGGAGCGACGTCGGATGCGTGGTTCTTCCGGCAGTTCAAGCACCTAGCCGGGTGAGGACATGCTACCCCCTCTGGGGTAGCTGGGATAGGAGGGTTCGCCTTGGCATTGCCCTTACAGCACCCCGCTAGGGCACGATGGTGCTCCTTGCGGTGTGGGCCTGCACAGATCGGACACTTTGACTGTGGAGCTCTGCATGCTGGGGTGGGGTGGCCCCACTTCCAGCATCGTTGGCATAGCGGGAGACCAGGGTTTGCCCTGGCTGCCCTAACATAGGCGACATTTTTTTTTTTTTTTTTTTTTTTTTTTTTGGGTCAACAATTTATAACGCGGGGCTCGATCGCAGTCCGCGGAGCAGGATACAAACTTGGGTACTACTATAACTACACTTCCCCTCACCCATATCCTACCCAGGTCCTCGTTTTAGCCACTTTAGGCGGGCAGTGCCACAGACGTTGGCCTCTCAGCCAGGAAAGGCAATAATCTGGAGGGGGGGACCCCCTCCTGAAGCTAGCCATTAGATCGTCAGCTGGTGCGAAGCGGTCCCCCGGCCACATATCCAACCGAAGTCAGATCAGGCGCAGTGGTGTCAATTCACCGTAAATCCCCCCTTGCGGGAGGAATAACCGTCCGCATACTCCCAGCCAACGAGGATTGACCACCCCGGACGAACGAGGTGGACCATCACCGTGTCATGCACGAGTAACAGTAATGTGGCAGCTGGTTGTTCACCTGGTTATTCACCGGAACCGCCGTAAGCAGGGGGCCAAAGCCCCCCTCGAGCAAATGCACTGCCAGCACATGCACTCAATAGCAATTTCCCCCCCGCAGCGGGGAGAACGTAAAGGGTAGCGACATTTGTCACCAACCCGACAGCAGCCAGCGGACTGGCGGTGATGGGTGTGGAGCGGAATGCCCCACACAAGTAGCAGCACGGCCATCTGTGATGATGATGGCACTGTACTGGGAACGAGGGTTCCCCAGATTGGAGCTCTGCTAGAGCTGTTGGCATCGCCACACAGGAAGCTGGAACAGCTGCCGGAGGCATAGGATCATTGGAACGATCGTCTCTGGTTGTCCGCTTGGGCATCAGGAGCAAGTTAGTACTGGTATATGATGCTAGTGATCGAAATACGCAGCGTGCAGTGTAAGCGAGGGCCTCCTGCCTAGCAAGAAAGTCCTCATAGTCGTCAGGGTCAGGGAGGTTCTCCCCAGCCCACAGATCTCAAACTGCCTAGGGCAGCTGCTACCTCCAGTTCGTTCTGTGAGAGCTGGGTGTCGTAGTCTTGGGCATCATCACCAATGATGTCACCCGTAATCAAGGTGGGGTCGTGAAGGCCCCAGCATGTGGTTTGGTCTCTGTTCAGCCGTTTGGGCATTGAGAGTGAGTTAGCACAGGTAAATGACGATAACAGTCAAAATACGTAGCGTAAGGTCGATAACAGATGGCCCCTTATCTCAGTTCCAGGTCCACCCGATACAGCCTCCAAACGCTCCGAGGGGGCGAACAGGCCACGCATCCTGTTGCCTGGTGGGAGAGGATTGAACCCGGGTCATAACACCCTAAAAGAGTGAGCACCGGAGGTAGAGAGTTGGTGGTGAGTAGCGGCCACCAGAGCGTCGACCTAGCTGTCAGGGGGCACCATCGCCCGGCCCCTTTTAACGATGGTGTATTCCAACAGGTAGTCAGTGTAGCATGTCTCTAGTAATAGAAACTCACAGAGCATGGAGGCTGGGAGCCTCCCAGATGGCCAGCAGTCCAGTAAGAACGTCCTTCCCCCTAAGCCAGACCTCCCCCAGCTAAACAAGCGCTTCTACTTGGGCGAGCATTGAAGCAGGCATCCCACACCCGCTCTAAGCCCCCATAGGGACCCAGACTACTCTTTCATAGACATCACTCACCTAGCCAGGATCCTCGAAGCCAAGGGGAACGAGACAGATAGCAGTCACTGTTGGAAACAATGACCGAGACATCCCCGGGGATCGGATGGACGGATCTCTTAGCAAATCAGGGCAGGCCTGGAGACGCTGAGAGCGTTCGTGATGGCGAAATCCGATCGAAAATCGGACAAAAATTGAAGTGTCGACGTCGTGTGCAACGTTGAGCAGAGGTGTTTACCACTATTTATGGTGCTTGTAACAAGTCAAGGAGCGGTTCTCACCACCCACTCTCATGAGCTAGGACTCTGGGGAGGGAACGTGCTCGACACACTCAACCTGCAAGGTCCATCTGTCGCCTCGGCTGCAGCGCTGGCCCTGGTACCAGGGGATGAATTCGACCCCTTTGGGGAAGAAAACACTCCTGGAAACAGAGTGAAGGATCTGTTCCCCACTCGTTTTTCCTCTCATCGCCTCACCTCTAAGGAGGATGGAGCGAAGAATTCTTACAGGAGTGACCTCGACAAAGCCTGGGCTGCTGCCCAGGCAGAGGATGACACTCTCGTCATTGCAGTGGACACCTCGGTGCCCACTGATGCTAAATTTCAAGCGGTCGCCTGCGCTCTTGTCTTTGGACAGGGAGAGCAGGTCGATCGCGTTGTCTCAGCCTCTGGGAGGAGATCCCCCCCGGAAGTCGAACTTTTCGCTCTCCAACTAGGCGTCTCGGCTGCTTGCAGCAGAGGATGCAAGAAGTTGGTGATCTTTTCAGATTCTACTACGGGCATTGAGTCCCTAATTGATCCCAAACCACGCTCTGAGCAAATCTTTGCTCTGGATGCCTGTCGCTCCCTTCGTCCCTGGCTATCTGGAGACGAGGAGAGGAATGTTACATTCTGGCATGTCCCCTCGAAATTCGAGTGGAACGTACATAAGATGGCTCAGGATGTAGCTACATCTACCAAGATCTCCGTGGGCAGACACCCGCGGACGTCTTTAGACTACCTTAAAAATCAGGTCGAAAAGGCTGTTTGTAAGGATTGGCACACCCGGTTCGCAGATCCGGCATATCGTGGTCGGCACTTCCACCAACTCAAAGGAGTAGGTGGAAAACCGGTATTACCCTTGACTCACAAAGGTGGGCCTTGGCTGAAAGTTATGGGGAACAACACTACGTTGACTTCCCGTTCAACTCGTATGATTACTGGCCATGCTCCTATAGGGGAGTATCGTCAGCGTCTATCCCTTGACGGGGAATACCAATGCTGGTGCCTTGGTCCTGACATACAAACTCGGGACCATCTGCTACGCGTCTGCCCCAAGGTGGATCGCAAAGAAACTCGCGCAAGCCCAGACTCTGTCGAAGGCTTCCACGAATTCATGGACAATAATCCTGCACTAGGATCGTTCAACTCACTTGCGTGGGATCTAGGATAGGCTGTGCACGCAGGGCGTATGACCCCCGTCCGGTTCTGGCTAGTGTTATCGGTATGTCAGGGTGGCTGCAGGGCGCCAGACGAGTCCGTTAACCCTCATAAAGGGGGCCCACCCATGTTCAGGAGCGACTGTCAGGGAGGGGGGACACGAAACCAGGTTCTGGTTCGGGGAGGCGCCTGAGCGCCTTCAGATCCACTGTCGGTTGTGCGTTACAGCTTCGACGCTGGCTACGCCCTCCTTTCCGAGCTGAGAGGCTCACGTCGGGGCGGCAGTTTCCCCTAAATCTTGCACTCATACCCGTAGGGATTCGGGGAACACGACATCGTCAAGTCCGGGTTGTCGGTACGCCACCACTGGCAAGTCCGTTTACTCGATAAAGGGGGCCCCCTCAGTGGTCGTTGCAGCTATCCAGGTGGTTGGTGCGAAGATCAGCAGGAGGAGGACTTGGGCTGGGCGTAGTGTACTTCGTTTGTATGTCTCTACCGTGGACTGCGATTGGGCGCCGTGTTATAAACTTTTGACCCAAAAAAAAAAAAAAAAAATCCCGTCATTGCAAACATGGTATACAGCCATGCTTCGAGTCGGCTAATTTGCGGGTTATGAAAAGTGTCGGAGTCTATTCTTTTAGTGTTGGAGCAGACTATATATGCTGCACAGTGGAAGAGACAACATGTTCCTTACAACCTACCTGGGGTTTACTTAGACTTACAGCTAGGGTTAGCAGAGGTAAGAACACTGTATTCCTACTACGGTACAGGTTCTCCTTATATATATAATATTAAGGATGTCACATGACTTGGGAATGTGTTTACCACATGTATGCGCAGTAAGCGCAGTAACATGCGTATGCTGCATGTATTGCCTCATGTATACAGCATGCATCACGGAGATTAATTTCAACACCCCCCCTCAAACTGTACAGCGCTCTAAGCAGCTAAGTTTGAATCTCGAAAGTAATTCCGAGAGAGTCTCTAAATTTCCTGAATAGGATGGTGCCAAGGTTCTTTGTGAACATGTCAGCTGGATTATCACTTCCAGGAATGAAAACGACCATGACTTTGTCATTTTCTATGCATTCGCGGGTGTAGTGGTAGCGAATGTCTATATGTTTAGTCCTTCTTTCCTGAACTGGATTTGATCCGATAAAGATGGATCCCTGATTATCAGCGCAGATTGGTACGCGCTTCAGTGTATATCCAAGTTCCTGGAATAAGGACTCTATCCACACTATCTGCTGACAAGTGTCGGAGAGAGCCATATATTTGGCTTCTGTGGATGACAGTGCTACAGTTTTTTGTAAACAGGACTGCCAGCACACAATGCCACTCGCTAGAGTAGCAAAGTAACCCGTTGTAGATTGGTGCTTGACAGTGTCTGCTGCCCAATCAGAATCTGTGAAGGCCTGTAGCCCCTCGGATTTCTCTCCATTGTAAACTATACTGTACTTCTGGGTTCCCACCAGATAGTGCATTATGTACATTGCTTTGTCTAGATGTTCTTGGCTAGGATTAGCCGAGAATTGTGACATTTTGATTACTGCGTAAGCAATATCAGGTCGTGTTCCGAGCATCAGATACAATAAAGATCCGATCACAGACTGATATTTCGATCTAAGTGCCACGTTTGGCATCGCTGTGTTTTCCGACGGTTTGTAACCAGTCGGGAGTGGAGTGGGGGCAACTTTGGCATTTGTCATCTCGAACCTCTCGAGCACTTTGGCGAGATATTCAGTTTGATCAAGTTTGACTTTTGTAGCGGTCTGCGTGATGCACATGCCTAAGAATTCCGTGACTTTTTCAGTACTACAGCACTCCCAATGCTTTAGACAAGCATTCTTCTTTTCATCCACAAGTTTCTTGTTCTTCCCCATGAACAAGCCATTGTCAACATAGACTAGTGCAATAACAATGCTGCCTGTCTTAGGATCCTTGTGTATGAAGATGCCAGCATTGGAGCTGGCACGCACAAACCCAATGGTGCGCATAAATGCCTCTAGCTCTTTCCACCATGCTAGTGAAGCCTGTTTAAGGCCATACAATGCTCGGCGTAAGCGCATTACTTTGCGCTCTTTACCCTCGAGTCTGAAACCCTTGGGTTGATCCATATAGATCTCCTCATCAAGTTTGCCATATAAAAATGCGGTTTTTACATCTAGACCGGTCATATACATGCCTTCTAGAGATGCAAGTGCAAACATGAGGCGTACGGTCTCGTAGCGGACTACTGGTGAGAAAATCTCATCAAAGTCAACGCCTTCGACTTGTGAAAAGCCTTTGGCCACGAGTCTGGCTCGTTTTCTTCTGTCCAATTTCACGGAGAAAACCCATCTATTTTTGATCGTTTTTCAATCATGTGGAAGATCGTCGCTCCTTGACTTGTTACAACCACCATAAACAGTGGTAAACACCTCTGCTCAACGTTGCACGCGACGTCGACACTTCAATTTTTGTCCGATTTTTGATCGGATTTCACCATCACGAACGCTCTCAGCATCTCCAGGCTTGCCCTGATTTGCTAAGAGATCCGTCCATCCGATCCCCGGGGATGTCTCGGTCATTGTTTCCAACAGTGACTGCTATCTGTCTTGTTCCCCTTGGCTTCGAGGATCCTGGCTAGGTGAGTGATGTCTATGAAAGAGTAGTCTGGGTCCCTATGGGGGCTTAGAGCGGGTGTGGGATGCCTGCTTCAATGCTCGCCCAAGTAGAAGCGCTTGTTTAGCTGGGGGAGGTCTGGCTTAGGGGGAAGGACGTTCTTACTGGACTGCTGGCCATCTGGGAGGCTCCCAGCCTCCATGCTCTGTGAGTTTCTATTACTAGAGACATGCTACACTGACTACCTGTTGGAATACACCATCGTTAAAAGGGGCCGGGCGATGGTGCCCCCTGACAGCTAGGTCGATGCTCTGGTGGCTGCTACTCACCACCAACTCTCTACCTCCGGTGCTCACTCTTTTAGGGTGTTATGACCCGGGTTCAATCCTCTCCCACCAGGCAACAGGATGCGTGGCCTGTTCGCCCCCTCGGAACGTTTGGAGGCTGTATCGGGTGGACCTGGAACTGAGATAAGGGGCCATCTGTTATCGACCTTACGCTACGTATTTTGACTGTTATCGTCATTTACCTGTGCTAACTCACTCTCAATGCCCAAACGGCTGAACAGAGACCAAACCACACGCTGGGGCCTTCACGACCCCACCTTGATTACGGGTGACATCGTTGGTGATGATGCCCAAGACTACGACACCCAGTTCTCACAGAACGAACTGGAGGTAGCAGCTGCCCTAGGCAGTTTGAGATCTGTGGGCTGGGGAGGACCTCCCCGACCCTGACGACTACGTGGACTCTCTTGCTAGGCAGGAGGCCCTCGCTTACACTGCACGCTGCGTATTTCGATCACTAGCATCATATACCAGTACTAACTTGCTCCTGATGCCCAAGCGGACAACCAGAGACGATCGTTCCAATGATCCTACGCCTCCGGCAGCTGTTCCAGCTTCCTGTGTGGCGATGCCAACAGCTCTAGCAGAGCTCCAATCTGGGGAACCCTCGTTCCCAGTACAGTGCCGTCATCATCACAGATGGCCGTGCTGCTACTTGTGTGGGGCATTCCGCTCCACACCCATCACCGCCAGTCCGCTGGCTGCTGTCGGGTTGGTGACAAATGTCGCTACCCTTTACGTTCTCCCCGCTGCGGGGGGGAAATTGCTATCGAGTGCATGTGCTGGCAGTGCATTTGCTCGAGGGAGGCTTTGGCCCCCTGCTTACGGCGGTTCCGGTGAATAACCAGGTGAACAACCAGCTGCCACATTACTGTTACTCGTGCATGACACGGTGATGGTCCACCTCGTTCGTCCGGGGTGGTCAATCCTCATTGGCTGGGAGTATGCGGACGGTTATTCCTCCCGCAAGGGGGGATTTACGGTGAATTGACACCACTGTGCCTGATCTGACTTCGGTTGGATATGTGGCCGGGGGACCGCTTCGCACCAGCTGACGATCTAATGGCTAGCTTCGCATCGCTCCTTGACTTGTTACAACCACCATAAATAGTGGTAAACACCTCTGCTCAACGTTGCAAGCGACGTCGACACTTCAATTTTCGTCCGATTTTTGATCGGATTTCACCATCACGAACACTCTCGGCGTCTCCAGGCGTGCCCTGATTTGCTAAGAGATCCATCCATCCGATCTCCGTGGATGCCCCGGTCATTGTTTTTGACAATGGCTGCTTTTCATCTCGTTCTCCTGGGCTTCGAGGATCCTGACTAGGTGAGTGTTGTCTATGAAAGAGTAGTCTAGGTCCCTCTGGGGGCTTAGAGTGGGTGTGGGATGCCTGCTTCAATGCTCGCCCAAGTCGACACACTCGTCTAGGTGGGGGAGGTCTGGCTTAGGGAGGAGGGACATTATCACTGGACTGCTGGTCGTCTGGGAGGCTTCCAGCCTCCATGCTCTGTGAGTTTCTACTACTAGAGACATGCTATACTGACTACCCGCTGGAATACACCATCGTTAAAAGGGGCCGGGTGATGGTGCCCCCTGGTGGCTAGGTCAACGCTCTGGTGGCCGCTACTTACCACCGACTCTTTACCTCCGGCACTCACACCCTCGAGGTGTTCGGAACCGGGTTCAATTGTCCCTCCCAATCTGCAGCAGGATTTGCGGCCTGTCTGCCCCCTCGGAGCGTCTGGAGGCTGTGTCGGGTGGACCCGGAATTGAGATAAGGGACCGTCGGTTATCGTTATCACGCTACGTATCTTGACTTCTACCGTCATCTACTAGCACTAATACACACACTCTCAATGCCCAAACGGTGAACTAGAGGCCAACCACCACATCGGGGTCTACGCGACCCCGTTTTGATCACGGGCGACATCTTTGATGATGGCGTCCAAGACTACGACACCTGGTTCGTGCAAGACGAATCGGAGGTAGCAGCTGCTTTCAAGGCAGCTAGAGATCTATGGGCCGGGGAAGACCTCTCCGACCCTAACGATGACGACGACGACGAATCTCTTGCCATGCAAGAGGCTCTTCTTTTTGCCGAGGGGGGGCCTAGGCTTTCCTCGAGGAAAACGATCGATCGTGTACGATGGGCACTTGGTGTCGACGTCGAACACAAGCGCTGGGTTCGTAGCCTCCCAAAGGAGGATATATATTCACAGGAGCTCGGCATCGCTGAGCTCCTTTATCCGGAGGCATCCACTGCCCCACCACCGCCTTGGCCCCCCATCCCTGAGTTGGTGGAGGACGAAGTGCCGTTATCTAGGGATCAGAGGCTGGAAATCGAAGCCACCTCTGATGCCATGTTACATTTACTGGACATGATGACCTCCTTTGTAGGTACTGTCCGAGTGTCCACGGTTCCTCTCAACGACAGGAACTCTTGGCGTCAGATGGTGTGGGAGCTCTTCACCACCACCTGGCGATTCTCAGGGAGCATGATGGAGTCGCTTCGCACGGCATCGGCTCCCCTCGACCTTACGTCTCCGGCAGCCTTTCAGGCTTCCTATGTGGCGATGCAGGCGGCTCAGTCTGCCCCACCAGCGGCAGAGCCTCCAACCGAGGAACCCTTGTCCTCGGAACGGCGTCGACGTCCTCGTGGCCCCCACCAACGACCACACCGAGCTTGAAGAAGGGGACCTCCCCTTCTCTTCACCGCCCACCAGGGCTGTTGTCGGGATGGTGACAATATGTCGCCGCCCTTTACCTTCCCCCCACTGTGGGGGGGATGATGTCACTGAGTGCATGCTCAGAGTAGCATTTGCTCGAGGGGGGGGCTTCGACCCCCTACCTACAGTAACTCTGGTGAATAACCAGTTACGGCAGTTCCGGTGAATAACCAGCTGCCTCGTCACTGTCACTTGTGCGTGGACACAGTGATGGTCCACCTCACTCACCTGGGGTGGTCAATCCTCGTTGTCTGGTGAAAGACGGTTACTCTTCCCGCAAGGGAGGACTTACGGTGAATTGACACTGCTTGCGCCTGATCTGACTTCGGTCAGATATGTGGCCGGGGGGACCGAGATAGCACCAGACGGCGAACTAATGGCTAGCCTTTGTGGGGGGGGCCCCTCCCCTACAGATTATTGCCTTTCCTGTCTGAGAGGACAACGCTGGTACACCCGCCGTAACGTGGCTTCTGCAAGGGACCTGGTGTGGGATGCGGACATAGGGAATGCGTAGTCTTAGTAGTACCTTGTTTGTATCTTGACCCGCGGACTGCGATCGAGCCCCGCGTTATAAATTGTTGACCCCAAAAAAAAAAAAAAAAAGTGGGTCCTCACAGGACCCAAAGAGGCTCTCCAACCCCCTCCCCCTATGGGGCGGGCATCGTCACTCCGCGAGCACAGCGTTTCAGCGTGCCAGCGTTATCTTCCAGGGATGCGACTGCGTCTCCTGCACCTCTGGCTACCCCTTCTACACCTGCCTCGTGGGCTGATGAAGTGGCCGATAATCTCTCTACCCACGTCATTCAGGACACGGAGATGGCTAGCGACGACTGGAGTGGACCCCAGCCCTTCGCCAAAGACCTGGGAGAGTACGCTGAAGGATTCCGTGTTGTCCTCAACAGGACGGGATCTCGACGACCCACTGCTGAAGACTGGCAGCTTATAGCAGAACGTCTGGGCTCGGTGCTGGTAGCAGCTGCCGAGGCTGGCATAGATCGCGACTCGGGGAGCTCTTTGCTCCGGGGAGCAATAGATAGAATTGCAGGGGGCAGTAAACGACCTAGGTCGGGCACGGTCACCAACAATCCCAATGTGGACTACCTGGAGGGATGGGATGGGCAACGCCCCCCCCCTCACAAATCTTCGAGGACTCGAGGCCCGAAAGGGGCTCGACCTCTTCCAAAACCCCCAACAGGGGGCATCTCTACATCATGGGGTCGAGGACCACCTCCCCCCGTGAACTGGTCCACCAGGCCTTCGGGCAGGGGAACCTTCGCTCAGGTTGCTCGCTTCCCAGGGGGGCGAACACCTAACACATCCATGGATGGCCTTGTGCGTCTAGCCAAGGCCTTCCCTGAGCTTCCAACCGACAAGCTGGCTGACATACAGCAGCATGTAGGTCCATCTCGCGCTCCTTGACTTGTTACAACCACCATAAATAGTGGTAAACACCTCTGCTCAACGTTGCACGCGACGTCGACACTTCACTTTTTGTCCGATTTTCGATCGGATTTCACCATCACGAACGCTCTCGGCGTCTCCAGGCTTGCCCTGATTTGCTAAGAGATCCGTCCATCCGATCTCCGTGGATGCCCCGGTCATTGTTTTTGACAATGGCTGCTATCTGTCTCGTTCTCCTGGGCTTCGAGGATCCTGACTAGGTGAGTGTCGTTTATGAAAGAGTAGTCTGGGTCCCTCTGGGGGCTTAGAGTGGGTGTGGGATGCCTGCTTCAACGCTCGCCCAAGTCGACACACTCGTTTAGTTGGGGGAGGTCTGGCTTAGGGAGAAGGGACGTTATCACTGGATTGCTAGTTGTCTGGGAGGCTTCTAGCCTCCATGCTCTGTGAGTTTCTATTACTAGAGACATGCTACACTGACTACCCGTTGGAATACACCATCGTTAAAAGGGGCCGGGCGATGGTGCCCCCTGGCGGCTAGGTCGACACCTTGGTGGCCGCCACTCTCCACCAACCCTCTACCTCCGGTGCTCACTCTTCTAGGGTGGTATGACCTGGGTTCAATCTTCTCCCACTGGGTTACAGGATGTGCGGCCTGTCCCCCCCTCGGAGCGTTCGGAGGCAGTATCGGGTGGACCCGGAATAGAGATAAGGGACCAACTGTTATCGATGGCACGCTACGTATCTTGATTTCTACTATTACCTACTAGCACTAACTTCCCCTCTCAATGCCTAAACGGCGAACTAGAGCCCAAACACCACGCTGGGGTCTACACGACCCCTCCCTGATTACGGGTGACATCTACGACGATGGCGTCCAAGACTACGACACCCGGTACGATCATGACGATCCGGATGTAGCTACTGCCCTACGGGCAGTTAGAGATCTATGGGCTGGAGAAGACCTCTCCGACCCTGAGGATGACGAGGATTCTCTTGCTATGCAGGAGGCCCTCAATTATGCCGAGAGCAGCCCCAAGCTAGCCTCGAGGCAAACGATCGACCATGTGCTGTGGGCGCAGGACGTCCATGTCGCACATAAACGATGGACTCGCAGTCTCGAACGCGAGGACATGTACACTCAGGAGCTCGGCATTGCTGAGCTCTTCTATCCGGAGGCATCCCCTGCCCCGTTACCGCCTTTGCCCCCCATCCCTGAGCTGGTGGAGGACGAAGTGCCGTTATCTGTGAATGAGGCTGGAAATCGAAGCCACCTCTCATGCCATGCTACACCAACTCGACGCGATGACCATGTTCGTTGGTACCGTCCGTACGTCCGCCGTTCCCCCTGCAGAGAGGAACGCTTGGCGCCAAATGGCCTGGGAGTTATTCACGACCACCTGGCGACTGTCTGAGACGATGTCGGCGGAACTAGCAGCCGTTCCAACACCTCTCGACCTCACGTCTCCGGCAGCCTTCCGGGCTTCCTACGCGGCAGTGCACACCGCTCAATCAGAGCCTCAATCTGGGGAACCCTCGTCCCCAGCACGGCGCCGTCGTCCTCGAGGTCCTCGTGGACAGCAGCGCCGCAACTAGTACAGGGGGCTATCCCCCTCTATGTTCACGGCCACCAAGTAACTGGTGGCCACTATCGGGATGGTGACATGGTGTCGCTTCCCTATACCTTCCCCCCACTGCGGGGGGGACGATGTCATCGAGTGCGTGCACCCAACGTCTGTGGAACTGCCCGCCTAAAGGTGGCTAAAACGGGGACCTGAGTGGGAGATGGGCGAGGGGAACGCGTAGATAAAGTAGTACCCAAGTTTGTACCTTGCTCCGCGGACTGCGTTCGAGCCCCGCGTTATAAATTCTGATCCAAAAAAAAAAAAAAAAAGGAGGAAACATCCTATCGGGATGCTGTCTCCTCCGCTTTAACTCCGTGGCTAAATTGGCACGGAGATACCTCGGCAGAGATCGATGAAGTCATTTCCGCGATATCAACGATCTTAAACAAGGCATGGGAAAACCATGCCAAGGAATCTCGCCTTGGCAAGTTGTCCAAAGGCTGGTGGACAGACGAATGCAGTGGTGCTCTAGACGCTTACAGAGCCTCTCGTGATGAGGGGGACTGGAAGCTCTATAGGAAAGTCATGCGACACGCAAAGCACGACTTTTTCGATGACCGTATCCAGGAAGTGGCTACGATGAACAGACGACCCTGGGATCTGATGTCCTGGACTCGTCAACGCAACCTCCCATCGTACGAGGCTATCTCCTATCGGGGAGAACCGTGCAACGATCTGGATTCTCTGTGGGCTGCCCTTGATGGGTCCTATAACGCCGCATCTGATCGAGCAATCAATCTGAGCATACTCGAGGAACTTGATCTGGTGCCTGAAAGGGCCTGGGTCCCTTTCTCCGTCACGGAAATGAAAGAAGCGCTTAACGCATGTTCTTCCCGTTCCGCTCCAGGTCCCGATCATGTTACGTGGTCGCACCTAAAACACTGGTGTAGCAACCCAGAAGTGGCAGGGCTCATCACCCGCATTGCTGAGGCGTGCATCACTGCTGGCCACTGGCCTGCGCACTTCAAGGAGTCCCTGTCGGTAATTATCCCGAAACCAGGGAAACCCAATTATTCTACCCCTAAGTCGTTCAGGCCTATTGTGCTACTGAACACTCTGGGTAAGTTAGTCGAAAAGATGCTGTCCAGGTGACTTCAGTTCGACGGCGTCGCACACGAGGCCTTTGAACAAAACCAGTTCGGAGGCGTCGCCCAGCGTTCCACTGAGGATGCAGGTATTTACCTTACCCACCTTGTCAGAGCAGGATGGGCCAGGGGGCTTAAAACAAGTGTTGTCGCTTTCGACATTGCTCAATTCTTCCCCTCCTTGAACCACCAGGTTCTGTTGGAGATCATCTCGCGGTCGGGGTTTCCTGCGCAAGTAGTGAACTTCTTCCGTTCATACCTAGTCGGTCGCAAGACGACCTACAAATGGAATGCTTTCTCATCTGGCTCCTTTGCAGCCGATGTGGGAGTGGGCCAAGGCTCTGCCTTGTCCCCTGTCTTATCGGCGTTATACTTGACGCCCATCATGAAACTCTTCAGAAGAAGCGAAGTCGGCAGAGATGTCGATCTCATGTCCTATGTGGACGATGGCACCCTCATCGCCCGCTCTCCACAGTTGGAGGATAACCTCCCCCTTCTCAAGAAAGTGTATGGCTGGATTTTCCAGGCATTCACCTCCCTCGGACTTGTCCTTGAACATGACACGTCCGAAATATTTCACTTTTCAAGGGCGAGGAGGTTCACCCCCCTGCCTATCGATCTTGGCTTTGCCCCCTACACGGGCAACACCCCCCTCAAACCCAAGGTTACCTGGAGGTACCTCGGCTTTTTCTTTGACCGCAAACTCTCTTTCAAGGAGCACATGCGGTTCTACTCCACCAAAGCCCTTACCACTGCAAGGGCAATGGGAATGCTAGGCAATTCTGTAAGAGGGTTAACTCCCATGCAGAAATGCCTTCTTTACCGTTCATGCGTTGTGCCTATCATGACGTATGGATTGAGACTCTGGCACTTCAAAGGCGCTCGCGTCAAAGGTGTCATCAAAACGTTGGCCCAGGTGCAGTCCATCGCTGCACGCTGGATCCTCAGTGCATTCAGAACCACCCCAATCGGTGGCCTGGAAAGTATTGCTGGACTGCTGCCCATGCAGCTGTTACTGCGTCGTTTAGTCGACACAGGGGTATTCAGGACCCCTCTATTGGCCCCCTCACACCCCCTAAGAGCGATCTTGGGGCCCAATCACGTCGGTACTACCCACTCTCATGAGCTAGGACTCTGGGGAGGGAACGTGCTCGACACACTCAACCTGCAAGGCCCATCTGTCGCCTCGGCTGCAGCCCTGGCCCTCGTACCAGGCGATGAATTCGACCCCTTTGGGGAAGAAAACACACCTGGAAACAGAGTGATGGATTTATTCCCCACTCGTTTCTCCTCTCACCGCCTCACCTCTAAGGAGGATGGAGCGAGGAATTCTTACAGGAGTGACCTCGACAAGGCCTGGGCTGCTGCCCAGGCGGAGGAGAACACTCTTGTCATTGCGGTGGACGCTTCGGTGCCCACAGATGCTAAATTTCAAGCTGTCGCCTGCGCTCTGGTCTTCGGACAGGGAGAACAGGTCGATCGCGTTGTCTCAGCTTCTGGGAGGAGAACTCCCCCAGAAGTAGAACTCTTCGCTCTCCAACTAGGCGTCTCTGCTGCTTGCAGCAGAGGATGCAAAAAGTTGGTGATATTCTCGGATTCTACTACGGGCATTGAGTCCCTAATTTTTTTTTTTTTTTTTTTGGATCAGAATTTATAACGCGGGGCTCGAACGCAGTCTGCGGAGCAGGGTACAAACTTGGGTACTACTTTATCTACGCGTTCCCCTCGCCCATCTCCCACTCAGGTCCCCGTTTTAGCCACCTTAGGCGGGCAGTTCCACAGACGTTGGCCTCTCAGCCAGGAAAGGCAATAATCTGGAGGGGGCGCCCCCCCCTCCCGAAGTTAGCCATTAGATCGCCCCCTGGAGCAGACAGTCCCCCAGCCACATGTCCGACCGAGGCCAGACCAGGCGCAGCAGTGTTAATTCACCGTAAATCCCCCCTTGCGGGAGGAATAACCGTCTGCGTTTTTCCAGCCAATGAGGATTGACCACCCCAGACGAATGAGGTGGACCATCACCATGTTGTGCACAAGTGACAGTAACAAGGCGGGTGGTTGTTCACCTGGTTATTCACCGTGACCGCCGTAAGTAGGGGGCCGAGACCCCCCTCGAGCAAATGCACCCATGTGCATGCACTCGATGACATCGTCCCCCCCGCAGTGGGGGGAAGGTATAGGGAAGCAACACAATGTCACCATCCCGATAGTGGCCACCAGTTACTTGGTGGCCGTGAACGTAGAGGGGGATAGACCCCTGTACTAGTTGCGGCGCTGCTGTCCACGAGGACCTCGAGGACGACGGCGCCGTGCTGGGGACGAGGGTTCCCCAGATTGAGGCTCTGATTGAGCAGTGTGCACCGCCGCGTAGGAAGCCTGGAAGGCTGCCGGAGACGTGAGGTCGAGAGGTGTCGGAACGGCTGCTAGTTCCGCCGACATCGTCTCAGACAGTCGCCAGGTGGTCGTGAATAACTCCCAAGCCATTTGGCGCCATGCGTTCCTCTCTGCAGGGGGAATGGCGGATGTACGGACGGTACCAACGAACATGGTCATCGCGTCGAGTTGGTGTAGCATGGCATGAGAGGTGGCTTCGATTTCCAACCTCTCATTCACGGATAACGGCACTTTGTCCTCCACCAACTCAGGGATGGGGGGCAAAGGCGGTACTGGGGCAGGGGATGCCTCCGGATAGAAGAGCTCGGCCATGCCGAGCTCCTGTGAATACATGTCCTCGCGTTCGAGACTGCGAGTCCATCGTTTATGTGCGACATGGACGTCCTGCGCCCACAGCACACGGTCTATCGTTTGCCTCGAGGCCAGCTTGGGGCTGCTCTCGGCATAATTGAGGGCCTCTTGCATAGCAAGAGAGTCCTCGTCATCCTCAGGGTCGGAGAGGTCTTCTCCAGCCCATAGATCTCTAACTGCCCGTAGGGCAGTAGCTACATCCGGATCGTCATGATCGTACCGGGTGTCGTAGTCTTGGACGCCATCGTCGTAGATGTCGCCCGTAATCAGGGAGGGGTCGTGTAGACCCCAGCGTGGTGTTTGGGCTCTAGTTCGCCATTTAGGCATTGAGAGGGGAAGTTAGTGCTAGTAGGTGATGGTAGAAACCAAGATACGTAGCGTGCCATCGATACCAGTTGGTCCCTTCTCTCTATTCCGGGTCCACCCGATACTGCCTCCGAACGCTCCGAGGGGGGGACAGGCCGCACATCCTGTAACCCAGTGGGAGATGATTGAACCCGGGTCATAACACCCTAGAAGAGTGAGCACCGGAGGTAGAGAGTTGGTGGTGAGTAGTGGCCACCAGAGCGTCGACCTAGCTGTCAGGGGGCACCATCGCCCGGCCCCTTTTAACGATGGTGTATTCCAACGGGTAGTCAGTGTAGCATGTCTCTAGTCATAGAAACTCACAGAGCATGGAGGCTGGGAGCCTCCCAGATGGCCAGCAGTCCAGTAAGAATGTCCTTCCCCCTAAGCCAGACCTCCCCCAGCTAAACAAGCGCTTCTACTTGGGTGAGCATTGAAGCAGGCATCCCACACCCGCTCTAAGCCCCCATAGGGACCCAGACTACTCTTTCATAGACATCACTCACCTAGCCAGGATCCTCGAAGCCAAGGGGAACAAGACAGATAGCAGTCACTGTTGGAAACAATGACCGAGACATCCCCGGAGATCGGATGGACGGATCTCTTAGCAAATCAGGCCAGGCCTGGAGACGCCGAGAGCGTTCGTGATGGCGAAATCCGATCGAAAATCGGATGAAAATTGAAGTGTCGACGTCGCATGCAACGTTGAGCAGAGGTGTTTACCACTATTTATGGTGGTTGTAACAAGTCAAGGAGCGTGTTGATTGAGTCCCTAATCGATCCAAAACCACGTTCTGGGCAAATCTTCGCCCTGGACGCTTGTCGCTCCCTCCACCCCTGGCTAGCTGGGGATGAGGAGAGAAACGTTACATTCTGGCATGTCCCCTCGAACTTCGAGTGGAACGTTCACAAGATGGCTCACGATGTAGCTACATCTACCAAGATCTCCATGGGCAGACACCCGCGGACGTCTTTAGATTACCTTAAAAAACCAGGTCGAAAAGGCCGTTTGCAAGGATTGGCACACCCGGTTCTCAGATCCGGCGTATCGTGGTCGGCACTTCTACCAACTCAAAGGAGTAGGTGGAAAACCGGTATTACCCTCGACTCACAAAGGTGGGCCTTGGCTGAAAGTTATGGGAAACAACACTACGTTGACTTCCCGTTCAACTCGTATGATTACTGGCCACGCTCCTATAGGGGAGTATCGTCAACGTCTATCCCTTGACGGGGAATACCAATGCTGGTGCCTTGGTCCTGACATACAAACTCGGGACCATCTGCTACGCGTCTGCCCCAAGGTGGATCGCAAGGAAACTCGTGCGAGCCCAGACTCTGTCAAAGGCTTTCACGAATTCATGGACAACAATCCTGCACTAGGATCGTTCAACTCACTTGCGTGGGATCCAGGATAGGTTGTGCGCGCAGGGCGTATGACCCCCATCTGGTTCTAGCTAGTGTTATCGGTATGTCGGGGTGGCCGTTGGGCACCAGACGAGTCCGTTAACCCTCATAAAGGGGGCCCACCCGTGTTCAGGAGCGACTGTCAGGGAGGGGGGACACGAACCTAGGTACCGGTTCGGGGAGGCGCCTGAGCGCTTTCAGATCCACTGTCGGTTGCGCGTTACGGCTTCAATGCTGATTACGCCTTCCTTTCCGAGCTGAGAGGCTCACGTCGGGGCGGCAGTATCCCCTAAATCTTGCACTCATACCCGTAGGGATTCGGGGAACACGACATCGTCAAGCTCGGGTTGTCGGTACGCCACCACTGGCAAGTCCGTTTACTCGATAAAGGGGGCCCCCTTAGTGGTCATTGCAGCTATCCAGGTGGTTGGTGCGAAGATCAGCAGGTGGAGGACTTGGGCTGGGCGTAGTGTACTTCGTTTGTATGTCTCTACCGTGGACTGCGATCGGGCGCCGTGTTATAAACTTTTGACCCAAAAAAAAAAAAAAAAAAAAATGCATCGGGGTGATGCATCTTAGAGAGGGGGTGATGTAAGGGGACTAGGGGGGTACCCTGTGTGTTTTTCCTATTTTTTATGTTCGTCCTATATTTTTCCCCACCTCATTTCCTTCTATTCTTCATTTTCTATGATTTTTCCGGATTTTATTACTAATTTTCCCTTGCTATCATGTTTGTACATGTTGACACTTTTATATTTAGAGGCGGAGTACCCCTTCCGACACATACCCCTTGGTATGATGTCATTTGGCAGCCTTGATCCGCCTATCTCTGCCTTGTTCTATTTTTAGGTTATATTTGATTTTTGTCGTCTTCACATATACTGGGCATCAGCAAGGGGATCCTTAGAGTTTTCTCTTCGGATTTCCCTTTGCTAGAGGCTTAGGTTGCCCTTATACTGAGCCCAATAGATCGTGTCATTCCTCCTTAGAGGGACACAATGCATGATCGGGTTTCCATGCTCGATAAATGAAATGTGTGCGGCGGAACCACACACATCACTTCCGTCTTGTAAAAAGACCCCCATTTTTTTTTTTTTTTTTTTTTTTTTTGGGTCAACAATTTATAACACGGGGCTCGATCGCAGTCCGCAGAGCAGGATACAAACTTGGGTACTACTGTAACTACGCTTCCCCTCCCCCATATCCTACCCAGGTCCTCGTTTTAGCCACTTTAGGCGGGCAGTGCCACAGACGTTGGCCTCTCAGCCAGGAAAGGCAATAATCTGGAGGGGGAGCCCCCCCTCCGGAAGCTAGCCATTAACTCGTCCACCAGTGCAGAACGGTCCCCCAGCCACATATCCAACCGAAGTCAGATCAGGCGCGGCCGTGTTAATTCACTGTAAATCCCCCCTTGCGGGAGGAATAACCGTCTGCATACTCCTGGCCAGCGAGGATTGACCACCCCAGACGAATGAGGTGGACCATCACTGCGCTCCCGCACGAGTGACAGAGATGTGGTAGCTGGTTGTTCACCTGGTTATTCACCGGAACTACCGTGGATAGGGGGCCAAGGCCCCCTTCGAGTAGATGCTATCAAGGGCATACACTCGGTAACAACGTCCCCCCCGCAGCGGGGAGAAGGTAGAGGGAAGCGACAAACTGTCACTATCCCGACATCGGCCACCAACTAATTGGTGGGAGTAGATGTGGGGGGGTGACACCCCCCTTTCAGTAGCGGCGCTGCTGTGCTCGAGGACCTCGAGGATGGCGGCGTCGTGATGAGGACGAGGGTTCCCCATGATGGAGCTCTGCATGAGCTGCCTGCCTAGCCGCATAGGAAGCCCTGAAGGCTTCCAGTGACGTGAGGTCGAGAGGCAATCCGGCAGCTGCCGCTCCTTGACTTGTTACAACCACCATAAATAGTGGTAAACACCTCTGCTCAACGTTGCACACGACGTCGACACTTCAATTTTGGTCCGATTTTCGATCGGATTTCCCCATCACAAACGCTCTCAACGTCTCCAGGCCTGCCCTGATTTGCTAAGAGATCCGTCCATCCGATCTCTGTGGATGCCCAGGCCACTGTTTTTGACAGTGTCTGCTATTCGTCTCGTTCTCCTGGGCTTCGAGGATCCTGGTTAGGTGAGTGTTGGCAATGAAAGAGTAGTCTGGGCCCCTATGGGGGCTTAGAGTGGGTGTGGGATGCCTACTTCAACACTCGCCCAAGTCGTCGCATTCGTTTAGCTGGGGGAGGTCTGGTTCAGGAGGAGGGACATTTTCACTGGATTGTGGGTCGTCTGGGAGGCTTCCTACCTCCATGCTGCGTGAGTTTCTACATCTAGAGACCTGCTACACTGACTACCCATTGGAATACACCATCATTAAAAGGGGCCGGGCGATGGTGCCCCCTGGTGGCTAGGTCAACGCTCTGGTGGCCGCTACTTACCACCGACTCTTTACCTCCGGCACTCACACCCTCGAGGTGTTCGGAACCGGGTTCAATTGCCCCTCCCAATCTGCAGCAGGATTTGCGGCCTGTCTGCCCCCTCGGAGCGTCTGGAGGCTGTGTCGGGTGGACCCGGAATTGAGATAAGGGACCGTCTGTTATCGTCATCACGCTACGTATCTTGACTTCTACCGTCATCTACTTGTGCTAAATCATCCTCAATGCCCTCTACAAACCGTAGAGCACGAACTCGACACCAGGCGGCTCATGGCGACCCCCTCCTATACACAAACGCCGACTTCGCAGACTTCGACGACAACTACCTCCCAGAGTTCGGACACGTCTCCCTGAGCGGATGGGACTCTGATGTGGCTAACCAGTTCCACAATCTTTGGGCGGAGGATGACTCCTCCGACCTGCCAGACGACGATGACGGCTCTGCCACCGGCGGAGACGTCGAATTCATTCCGGGTCTCACCGAGCTAGCCTCGCAAGAGACCATAAACCGCTTCCTGGCATCACAAGTGATAGCCGATGAGGTGCATGATCTGGCTCTCGAGCTTGGGCTCGAGGCCAACAACAATCAAGAGCTCGGCATCGCCGAGCTCCTCTATCTGGAGGGGCAGCAGGAGCAATCTGCGCCGCCCCTCCCCACATCACCGGGTTCATCCGCCATCCCAGAGTTGGTGGAGGATGAGCCTCCGTTGTCGAGAGATGAGAGGGTGGACATAACGTCCACTTCTCATGGCTTTCTACATTTACTGGAGGCTATGACGATTTTTGTCGGTACCGTCCGAGTATCCGCCGTTCTGCTCATTGAGAGGAACGCATGGCGTCAGATGGCCTGGGAACTATTCACGACCACCTGGCGATTGTCCGAGCCAATGTCGGCAGAACTAGCAGCTGCCGGATTGCCTCTCGACCTCACGTCACCGGAAGCCTTCAGGGCTTCCTACGCGGCTAGGCAGGCAGCTCATGCAGAGCTCCATCATGGGGAACCCTCGTCCTCATCACGACGCCGCCGTCCTCGAGGTCCTCGAGCACAGCAGCGCCGCTACTGAAAGGGGGGTGTCACCCCCCCACATCTACTCCCACCAATTAGTTGGTGGCCGATGTCGGGATAGTGACAGTTTGTCGCTTCCCTCTACCTTCTCCCCGCTGCGGGGGGGACGTTGTTACCGAGTGTATGCCCTTGATGGCGTCTACTCGAAGGGGGCCTTGGCCCCCTATCCACGGTAGTTCCGGTGAATAACCAGGTGAACAACCAGCTACCACATCTCTGTCACTCGTGCGGGAGCGCAGTGATGGTCCACCTCATTCGTCTGGGGTGGTCAATCCTCGCTGGCCAGGAGTATGCAGACAGTTATTCCTCCCGCAAGGGGGGATTTACAGTGAATTAACACGGCCGCGCCTGATCTGACTTCGGTTGGATATGTGGCTGGGGGACCGTTCTGCACTGGTGGACGAGTTAATGGCTAGCTTCCGGAGGGGGGGCTCCCCCTCCAGATTATTGCCTTTCCTGGCTGAGAGGCCAACGTCTGTGGCACTGCCCGCCTAAAGTGGCTAAAACGAGGACCTGGGTAGGATATGGGGGAGGGGAAGCATAGTTACAGTAGTACCCAAGTTTGTATCCTGCTCCGCGGACTGCGATCGAGCCCCGCGTTATAAATTGTTGACCCAAAAAAAAAAAAAAAAAAAAAAAAAAAATGCAGCTCACAGGGAGCGCAATGCAGCTCACAGGGAGTGCAATGCAGCTCACGGAGATCACAAGGTTATAATTTGGAGACGATGAAGTCAACGTCATTTGCAGCCAATTAAGGCACATTGGCGATGTGCCCAGCAGGGCCCATAACCTGTTGGAGCAGACTATATATGCTGCACAGTGGAAGAGACAACACGTTTCTTACAACCTACCTGGGGTTTACTTAGACTTACAGCTAGGGTTAGCAGAGGTAAGAACACTGTATTCCTACTATGGTACAGGTTCTCCTTATATATATAATATTAAGGATGTCACATGACTCAGGAATGTGTTTACTGCATGTATGCACAGTAAGCACAGTAACATGCATATGCTGCATGTATTGCCTCATGTATACAGCATGCATCACGGAGATTAATTTCAACATTTAGAACAGTTACAATAGAAATACATGTCAAAATGTTAGGGTATAGGATTAGATGATTATGTTTGCTGAAATTCTATACACGTGCAAATATGTGAGGGTCTATCTCTAGCTTCGAGAGAAGAATGAAGAAAGAGCCTGCGATGAGGGTAGCCCCAGAGAACACGATCATTCCGTCGAAATTTCCATGGCCTCAGACAAGTAGCGCCCCAGCCGCGGGGCCTCCAATCAAGGACCTAGAGCGCACATATCATCAGCACACATCAAACACTTGAGACAAGATCAAATGTATCAAATAATACATCATCATGAGCACCCTACATCTGTCGCGCCCAACTTCCCATAAGAGGAACCACAAGAAAAGTACTCATGGAAATGAAATAATGCTATACAACATTCCAATCCTTGTCCCAATCTGTCGTATATCCGATATTTGGGCAATACAAGGTGTTATCACTGAGATAAACGCGCCCGAGAAGAAGCCGTACATGACAGCAAACAGCATCACTGCCACGAGTGATTTAGCAAACATCCAGAAGACTAGACAGGCGAGACCAGAGAAGAAGGCTGACGGCATGAGAAGGTTAAAGCGCCCCACGGAGTCGGAGAGGTACGCAGGGGAAATGCGCCCAAAGAACCCTCCTGCGTTCATTATGGCTAGAACGTAGAAGTTTTTTTGTTTTTTTTTTTGGGTCAAAAGTTTATAACGCGGCGCCCGATCGCAGTCTGCGGTAGAGACATACAAACGAAGTACACTATGCCCAGCCCAAGTCCTCCTCCTGCTGAACTTCGCACCAACCACCTGGATAGCTGCGATGACCACTAAGGGGGCCCCCTTTATTGAGTAAACGGACTTGCCAGTGGTGGCGTACCGACAACCCGAGCTTGACGATGTCGTGTTCCCCGAATCCCTACGGGTATGTGTGCAAGATTTAGGGGATACTGCCGCCCCGACATGAGCCTCTCAGCTCGGAAAGGAAAGCGTAGTCAGCATCGAAGCAGTAACGCATAACCGACAGCGGATCTGGAAGCGCTCAGGCGCCTCCCCGAACCGGTACCTAGGTTTGTGTCCCCCCTCCCTGACAGTCGCTCCTGAACACGGGTGGGCCCCCTTTATGAGGGTTAACGGACTCGTCTGGCGCCCAACGGCCACCCCGACATACCGATAACACTAGCTAGAACCAGACAGGGCACCGCTCCTTGACTTGTTACAACCACCATAAATAGTGGTAAACACCTCTGCTCAACGTTGCACGCGACGTCGACACCTCAATTTTTGTCCGATTTTCGATCGGATTTCACCATCACGAACGCTCTCGGCGTCTCCAGGCTTGCCCTGATTTGCTAAGAGATCCGTCCATCCGATCTCCGGGGATGTCTCGGTCATTGTTTCCAACAGTGACTGCTATCTGTCTTGTTCCCCTTGGCTTCGAGGATCCTGGCTAGGTGAGTGATGTCTATGAAAGAGTAGTCTGGGTCCCTATGGGGGCTTAGAGCGGGTGTGGGATGCCGGCTTCAATGCTCGCCCAAGTAGAAGCGCTTGTTTAGCTGGGGGAGGTCTGGCTTAGGGGGAAGGACGTTCTTACTGGACTGCTGGCCGTCTGGGAGGCTCCCAGCCTCCATGCTCTGTGAGTTTCTATTACTAGAGACATGCTACACTGACTACCCGTTGGAATACACCATCGTTAAAAGGGGCCGGGCGATGGTGCCCCCTGACAGCTAGGTCGACACTCTGGTGGCCGCTACTCACCACCAACTCTCTACCTCCGGTGCTCACTCTTTTAGGGTGTTATGACCCGGGTTCAATCTTCTCCCACCAGGCAACAGGATGCACGGCCTGTTTGCCCCCTCGGAGCGTTTGGAGGCTGTATCGGGTGGACCTGGAACTGAGATAAGGGGCCATCTGTTATCGACCTTACGCTACGTATTTTGACTGTTATCATCATTTACCTGTGCTAACTCACTCTCAATGCCCAAATGGCTGAACAGAGACCAAACCACATGCTGGGGCCTTCACGACCCCACCTTGATTATGGGTGACATCGTTGGTGATGATGCCCAAGACTACGACACCCAGTTCTCACAGAATGAACTGGAGGTAGCAGCTGCCCTAGGCAGTTTGAGATCTGTGGGCTGGGGAGGACCTCCCCGACCCTGACGACTACGTGGACTCTCTTGCTAGGCAGGAGGCCCTCGCTTACACTGCACGCTGCGTATTTCGATCACTAGCATCATATACCAGTACTAACTTGCTCCTGATGCCCAAGCGGACAACCAGAGACGATCGTTCCAATGATCCTATGCCTCCGGCAGCTGTTCCAGCTTCCTGTGTGGCGATGCCAACAGCTCTAGCAGAGCTCCAATCTGGGGAACCCTCGTTCCCAGTACAGTGCCATCATCATCACAGATGGCCGTGCTGCTACTTGTGTGGGGCATTCCGCTCCACACCCATCACCGCCAGTCCGCTGGCTGCTGTCGGGTTGGTGACAAATGTCGCTACCCTTTACGTTCTCCCCGCTGCGGGGGGGAAATTGCTATTGAGTGCATGTGCTGGCAGTGCATTTGCTCGAGGGGGGCTTTGGCCCCCTGCTTACGGCGGTTCCGGTGAATAACCAGGTGAACAACCAGCTGCCACATTACTGTTACTCGTGCATGACACGGTGATGGTCCACCTCGTTCGTCCGGGGTGGTCAATCCTCGTTGGCTGGGAGTATGCGGACGGTTATTCCTCCTGCAAGGGGGGATTTACGGTGAATTGACACCACTGCGCCTGATCTGACTTCAGTTGGATATGTGGCCGGGGGACTGCTTCGCACCAGCTGACGATCTAATGGCTAGCTTCGGGAGGGGGTCCCCCCCTCCAGATTATTGCCTTTCCTGGCTGAGAGGCCAACGTCTGTGGCACTGCCCGCCTAAAGTGGCTAAAACGAGGACCTGGGTAGGATATGGGTGAGGGGAAGCGTAGTTATAGTAGTACCCAAGTTTGTATCCTGCTCCGCGGACTGCGATCGAGCCCTGCGTTATAAATTGTTGACCCAAAAAAAAAAAAAAAAAAAAAAAAAAAAACCAGACGGGGGTCATATGCCCTGCGCGCACAGCCTATCCTGGATCCCACGCAAGTGAGTTGAACGACCCTAGTGCTGGGTTGTTGTCCATAAATTCGTTGAAGCCCTCGACGGAGTCAGGGCTTGCACGAGTTTCTTTGCGATCCACCTTGGGGCAGACGCGTAGTAGATGGTCTCGAGTTTGGATGTCGGGACCAAGGCACCAGCATCGGTATTCCCTGTCCAGGGATAAACGTTGACGATACTCCCCTATAGGAGCATGGCCAGTGATCATGCGAGTTGAACGGGAAGTCAACGTAGTGTTGCTTCCCATAACTTTCAGCCAAGGCCCACCTTTGTGAGTCGAGGGTAATACCGGCTTTCCACCTACTCCTTTGAGTTGGTAGAAGTGCCGTCCACGATACGCCGGGTCTGAGAACCGGGTGTGCCAATCCTTGCAAACGGCCTTTTCGACCTGGTTTTTAAGGTATTCCAAAGACGTCCGCGGGTGTCTGCCCACGGAGATCTTGGTAGATGTAGCCACATCATGAGCCATCTTGTGTACGTTCCACTCGAATTTCGAGGGGACATGCCAGAATGTGACGTTTCTCTCCACGTCCCCAGCGAGCCAGGGACGTAGGGAGCGGCAAGCGTCCAGGGCAAAGATTTGCCTGGACCGCGGTTTTGGATCAATTAGGGACTCAATGCCCATAGTAGAATCCGAGAAAATCACCAACTTTTTGCATCCTCTGCTGCACGCAGCCGAGACGCCTAGTTGGAGAGCGAAAAGTTCGACTTCCGGAGGGGTCCTCCTTCCAGAGGCTGAGACAACGCGATCCACCTGTTCTCCCTGTCCGAAGACAAGAGCGCAGGCGACAGCTTGAAATTTGGCATCTGTGGGCACCGAAGCGTCCACTGCAACGACGAGAGTGTCATCCTCAACCTGGGCAGAAGCCCAGGCCTTGTCGAGGTCACCCCTGTAAGAATTCCTCGCCCCATCCTCCTTAGAGGTGAGGCGATGGGAGGAGAAACGAGTGGGGAATAAATCCTTCACTCTGTTTCCAGGTGTGTTTTCATCCCCAAAGGGGTCGAATTCATCACCTGGTACGAGGGCCAGAGCTGCAGCCGAGGCGACAGATGGGCCTTGCAAGTTGAGCGTGTCCAGCACGTTCCCTCCCCAGAGTCCTAGCTCATGAGAGTGGGTGGTACCGATGTGATTAGGCCCTAAGATCGCTCTTAGGGGGTGTGATGGAGCCAATAGGGGGGTTCTGAACACCCCTCTGTCGACTAAACGACGCAGTAACAGCTGCATGGGCAGCAGTCCCACGATACTTTCCAGGCCCCCAATAGGGGTGGTCCTGAAGGCACCGAGGATCCAATGTGCAGCGATAGACTGCACTTGGGCCAATGTTTTGATGACACCTTTGACGTGAGCACCTTTGAAGTGCCATAGTCTGAGTCCGTATGTCATGATAGGTACGACACATGAACGGTACAGAAGGCGTTTCTGCATAGGGGTTAACCCTCTGACAGAATTGCCGAGCATTCCCATCGCCCTCGCAGTGGTGAGGGCTTTGGTGGAGTAGAACCGCGTGTGCTCCTTGAAGGAGAGCTTGCGGTCGAAGAAAAAGCCAAGGTACCTCCAGGTAACCTTGGGTTTGAGGGGGGTATTGCCCGTGTAAGGGGCGAATCCAAGATCAATGGGTAGGGGAGTGAATCTCCTCGCCCTTGAGAAATGAAATATTTCAGACTTGTCGTGTTCAAGGACGAGCCCGAGGGAGGTGAACGCCTGGAATATCCAGCCATACGCTTTTTTGAGCAAGGGGAGGTTATCCTCCAGCTGTGGAGAGCGGGCGATGAGAGTGCCATCGTCCACATACGACATGAGATCGACATCTCTGCCGATTTCGCTCCTTCTGAAGAGCTTCATAATGGGCGTTAGGTATAACGCCGATAAGACAGGGGACAAAGCAGACCCTTGACCCACTCCCACGTCGGCTGCAAAGGAGCCAGACAAGAAAGCATTCCATTTGTAGGTTGTTTTGCGACTGACAAGATATGAGCGGAAGAAGTTCACTACTTGCGCAGGGAACCCCGACCGAGAGATGATCTCCAACAGAACTTGGTGGTTCAAGGAGGGGAAGAATTGAGCGATGTCGAAAGCGACAACGCTCGTTTTAAGTCCCTTGGCCCATCCTGCTCTGACCAGGTGGGTAAGGTAGATACCTGCATCCTCAGTGGAGCGCTGGGCGACGCCTCCGAACTGGTTTTGTTCGAAGGCCTCGTGTGCGACACCGTCGAACTGAAGTCGCCTTGACAACATCTTTTCGACTAATTTGCCCAGGGTGTTCAGGAGCACAATGGGCCTGAACGACTTAGGGGTAGAGTAGTTAGGCTTCCCTGGCTTCGGGATAATAACCGACAGGGACTCCTTAAAGTGATCTGGCCAGTGGCCAGCGGTGATGCACGCCTCAGCAATGCGGGTGATGAGCCCTGCCACTTCTGGGTTGCTACACCAGTGTTTTAGGTGCGACCACGTAACATGATCGGGACCTGGAGCGGAACGGGAAGAACACGCGTTTAGCGCTTCTTTCATTTCCGTAACGGAGAACGAGATCCAGGCCCTTTCAGGCACCGGATCAAGTTCATCGAGAATGCTCAGATCGACTACTCGATCTGAGGCAGCATTATAGGACCCATCAAGGGCAGCCCAAAGGGAGTCCAGATCATTACAAGGTTCTCCCCGATAGGAGATTGCCTCGTATGATGGGAGGTTATGTTGACGAGTCCAAGACATCAAGTCCCAGGGTCGTCTGTTCATCGTAGCCACTTCCTGGATACGGTCGTTGAAAAAGTCGCGCTTTGCATGTCGCATTTTTTTTTTTTTTTTTGGGTCAACAATTTATAACGCGGGGCTCGATCGCAGTCCGCGGAGCAGGATACAAACTTGGGTACTACTATAACTACGCTTCCCCTCACCCATATCCTACCCAGGTCCTCGTTTTAGCCACTTTAGGCGGGCAGTGCCACAGACGTTGGCCTCTCAGCCAGGAAAGGCAATAATCTGGAGGGGGGGACCCCCTCCCGAAGCTAGCCATTAGATCGTCAGCTGGTGCGAAGCGGTCCCCCGGCCACATATCCAACTGAAGTCAGATCAGGCGCAGTGGTGTCAATTCACCGTAAATCCCCCCTTGCGGGAGGAATAACCGTCCGCATACTCCCAGCCAATGAGGATTGACCACCCCGGACGAACGAGGTGGACCATCACCGTGTCATGCACGAGTAACAGTAATGTGGCAGCTGGTTGTTCACCTGGTTATTCACCGGAACCGCCGTAAGCAGGGGGCCAAAGCCCCCCTCGAGCAAATGCACTGCCAGCACATGCACTCAATAGCAATTTCCCCCCCGCAGCGGGGAGAACGTAAAGGGTAGCGACATTTGTCACCAACCCGACAGCAGCCAGCGGACTGGCGGTGATGGGTGTGGAGCGGAATGCCCCACACAAGTAGCAGCACGGCCATCTGTGATGATGACGGCACTGTACTGGGAACGAGGGTTCCCCAGATTGGAGCTCTGCTAGAGCTGTTGGCATCGCCACACAGGAAGCTGGAACAGCTGCCGGAGGCGTAGGATCATTGGAACGATCGTCTCTGGTTGTCTGCTTGGGCATCAGGAGCAAGTTAGTACTGGTATATGATGCTAGTGATCGGAATACGCAGCGTGCAGTGTAAGCGAGGGCCTCCTGCCTAGCAAGAGAGTCCACGTAGTCGTCAGGGTCGGGGAGGTCCTCCCCAGCCCACAGATCTCAAACTGCCTAGGGCAGCTGCTACCTCCAGTTCGTTCTGTGAGAACTGGGTGTCGTAGTCTTGGGCATCATCACCAACGATGTCACCCGTAATCAAGGTGGGGTCATGAAGGCCCCAGCGTGTGGTTTGGTCTCTGTTCAGCCGTTTGGGCATTGAGAGTGAGTTAGCACAGGTAAATGACGATAACAGTCAAAATACGTAGCGTAAGGTCGATAACAGATGGCCCCTTATCTCAGTTCCAGGTCCACCTGATACAGCCTCCAAACGCTCTGAGGGGGCGAACAGGCCGCGCATCCTGTTGCCTGGTGGGAAAAGATTGAACCCGGGTCATAACACCCTAAAAGAGTGAGCACCGGAGGTAGAGAGTTGGTGGTGAGTAGCGGCCACCAGAGCGTCGACCTAGCTGTCAGGGGGCACCATCGCCCGGCCCCTTTTAACGATGGTGTATTCCAACGGGTAGTCAGTGTAGCATGTCTCTAGTAATAGAAACTCACAGAGCATGGAGGCTGGGAGCCTCCCAGACGGCCAGCAGTCCAGTAAGAACGTCCTTCCCCCTAAGCCAGACCTCCCCCAGCTAAACAAGCGCTTCTACTTGGGCGAGCATTGAAGCAGGCATCCCACACCCGCTCTAAGCCCCCATAGGGACCCAGACTACTCTTTCATAGACATCACTCACCTAGCCAGGATCCTCGAAGCCAAGGGGAACAAGACAGATAGCAGTCACTGTTGGAAACAATGACCGAGACATCCCCGGAGATCGGATGGACGGATCTCTTAGCAAATCAGGGCAAGCCTGGAGACGCCGAGAGCGTTCGTGATGGTGAAATCCGATCGAAAATCGGACAAAAATTGAAGTGTCGACGTCGTGTGCAACGTTGAGCAGAGGTGTTTACCACTATTTATGGTGGTTGTAACAAGTCAAGGAGCGATGTTGCGTGTCGCATAACTTTCCTATAGAGCTTCCAGTCTCCCTCGTCTCGAGAGGCTCTGTAAGCGTCTAGGGCACCACTGCATTCGTCTGTCCACCATCCTTTGGACGACTTGCCGAGGCGGGATTCCTTGGCATGGTTTTCCCATGCCTTGTTTAAGATCGTTGATATCGCCGAAACGACCTCATCGATCTCTGCCAAAGTATTTCCGTGCCAGTTTAGCCACGGAGTTAGAGCGGAGGAGACAGCATCCCGATAAGATGCTTCCTCCTCGGATCCTTTTTTGATGGACCACTTGGTAACCGGAACCAAAGATCCCGGACCAGGTAGTACTAACGTCAGGGGGGCGTGGTCAGACGTTCCCCTGGCTTCAGGTACAATCTCGCAGTACAGTACAAATCTGAGATCTGTAGGTACGAACATCAGGTCGATCACCGTGGGGTGAAGGCCCTGTTGTGGGGGGAAGTGGGTAGGGCCCTCCACTACTGGTAGAGCTCTAGTCAGGCCTAATGCCATAGCCGTTTCCACTAAATGGTCAGCGTGAATAGAGTGTTCAGGCCCCTGGGGGTCCCAGGAGGCATGTCTCACGTTGAAGTCGCCACACATGAAGTGTAGGCGAGGAATCAGCATGACGTTCTCGAACAAGAGCGTAATGGCTGAGTGTTGGCTATCCGAGTAGACGTTAGCAAGTAACATGACGTCTTCCCCTATTCCCAGTGAGAAGAGAAGGATGTCACGATCGTCGATCAGATCTCGTCTGAGACCAGGTCTTAGATTAGCGATGCTATTCGCAAAATAGACAGCAACGCGTGGAGGGGCGTCAATTCCCGATGGGCGCACCAGGGTTCCCCAATTAGGGCTCATTGGTGCGCCTATAACTTCTTCCCCTTCCCTGTTGTGGGCCGAGGGGGCGTGTCTTATTAATCGCCAAGGAGGCTCTTGAATGAAAAGCAAATCATAGTCATCTACAAAGTCTGCCAGTAGAGAGTCCATGTAACCCCAGTTTCTGTTTACATTCTGACTAAATACTCGTAGCTGAGGGGTAGACCTAAGTCTGTCTCTCATTTACGTTTGGCCACCGCGTCCTGCGGGAAGGTAATTAGGAGGAGAGCGAGAATTACGTCTCGCACTCACCTCGTCATAGCGAGCTTTGATCCAGTCGCGGTCAAAGCGATGTCGCCAGAAGTTGCATCGACGATCGTCGGACGCGTGGTTTTTCCGGCAGTTTAAGCACCTAGCCGGGTGAGGACATGCTGCCCCCTCTGGGGTAGCTGGGATGGGGGGGTTCGCTTTAGCGTTACCCTTACAGCACCCCGCTAGGGCACGATGGTGCTCCTTGCGGTGTGGACCTGCACAGATCGGACATTTCGACTGTGGAGCTCTGCATGCTGGGGTGGGGTGGCCCCACTTCCAGCACCGTTGGCATAGCGGGAGCCCAGGGTTTGCCCTGGCTGCCCTAACATAGGCGACATAGCGTCCAAATTGGACGCCACGTCCGATGAGAGCTTTCGCTCATGCGCCACTAACCGAGTCAGCAACGTTGAGGTAGACGGTGCACGTGTCCGACATTCTCGAATCACGGACAACCCGTGGGGGGACTTGCAGGACGGTGAGGTCAGATATGCCTGACTTCCCCAGGTGAGCTATGACGACATCAGGCGTGATAGCCTTGTCGTTCGCAATGTAGGGCACGTCTACCAGCTTGAGATAGGACGTGGACGTCGGTAGCGCTGCATCGATTTGAAGCGCATAGGGGAAGGCCTTGTGGGCCGCCTCCTTGAAGCATCGTAGGTCCTCGTCCGAGGCCACTACGTCAGTTGACACCGAGAGGTTCCCGGCGTGCATGGTAGCAGACTGTGCCACTAGTTTAGAGTGGTGCAGTCCTAGAGTCGTCCGGACATGGTCCAGGAAGTCAGCAGGGTTCGTTCCCTCCTCAAGGGGGGGTTGAACGTGAACGAGGACCTGTCTTCGTGACGGTCCGTGGACGGTGGGCGAGGGCTTTGCAGCCTTGGACCTGGATGGGCCGACGTGCTGCTGGATGTCAGCTAGCTTGTCGGTCGGAAGCTCAGGGAAGGCCTTGGCTAATCGCACAAGGCCATCCATGGATGTGTTAGGTGCTCGCCCCCCAGGGAAGCGAGCAACCTGAGCGAATGTCCCCCTGCCCGAAGGCTTGGTCGACATGTTCACAGGGGGAGGAGGTCCTCTGCCCCATGACGAAGAAGTGCCCCCTATTGGGGGTTTAGGAAGAGGTCGAGCCCCTCTCGGGCCTCGTGTCCTCGCAGATTTGTGAGGGGGGGGGCGTGGCCCATCCCATCCCTCCAAGTGCTCCGTCCTTGGGACGTCGTTGTGGTCGGTGGTCGCAGGACGTTTGCCTGCGCCGCCAGCCCTGTCGATGGCTCTTCGGAGGGTCGTGTTCCCCGAGTCGCGGTGAAATCCAACTGTGGTCGCTGCATACAGCACCGCCCCCAGTTGTTCTGCAATTTCCTGCCGTTGTTCAGCAGTAGGTTGTCAGGCTCCAGTCCTGTTTAGAACAGTAATGAATCCCTGGGCGTATTCCCCGAGGTCGTGGGCGAAGGTGACTGGACCGGCCCAATCGTCGTCCACATCACTTGCCATCACCGTGTCTTGGATCACGGGCTCGGGGTTGGGTGTCATAGCTTCGTCCCCCCACCTAGAGGCAGGAGTGGATGGAGTGGTAGGAGGTGCAGGGGACGCTGTGGCCCTCCTGGGAGATAGTGTCGGCACGCTGAATCACTGTGCGCGAGGTGTGATCATTCCGGCCCCATACGGGGAGGGAGTTGGAGAACTTCTTTGGGACCGATGAGGGCCCACGGAAGGTGCTATCTGTGAGGATCTGCGGCCCCCAGAGGGCCGTAGAGAATCAATGGGGTCGTCGCCAGGAGTTCTGGGCGTACCGGCTCTAGAAGGGTTCCCCTCATCCATCGCCTCGCCCGATCTCCCCCTTATTCTGGATAACGAATCAGACATGCGTTGGTAAGACGCTATATAGACCGGATCGCTTGGATCGTAGACGGATTGAGCTACAGAGAGTGAAAACGGTGTCGACGAAAATTTCGGTGGCTGTGCACGTCGCAGTAACAAGTCAAGAAGCGATGGCTAGAACGTAGAATGACATCCGGGGGACGATTGACAGCTGGTGTGCATATTCCACGATGTAGAAAAACAGTATATACAGACCTAGGCAGCATTCCTGTTAGACAAGTGTATTGTGGAGAAATGAAAAATGCACCGAGGGACACAAAGGAGCTGCCTATAGCGAGGAGAATGTATCGTGAATATCGCTCCTTGACTTGTTACAACCACCATAAATAGTGGTAAACACCTCTGCTCAACGTTGCAAGCGACGTCGACACTTCAATTTTCGTCCGATTTTCGATCGGATTTCACCATCACGAACGCTCTCGGCGTCTCCAGGCATGCCCTGATTTGCTAAGAGATCCGTCCATCCGATCTCCGTGGATGCCCTGGTCATTGTTTTTGACAATGGCTGCTATTCATCTCGTTCTCCTGGGCTTCGAGGATCCTGACTAGGTGAGTGTTGTCTATGAAAGAGTAGTCTAGGTCCCTCTGGGGGCTTAGAGTGGGTGTGGGATGCCTGCTTCAACGCTCGCCCAAGTCGTCACACTCGTCTAGGTGGGGGAGGTCTGGCTTAGGGAGGAGGGACATTATCACTGGACTGCTGGTCGTCTGGGAGGCTTCCAGCCTCCATGCTCTGTGAGTTTCTACTACTAGAGACATGCTATACTGACTACCCGCTGGAATACACCATTGTTAAAAGGGGCCGGGCGATGGTGCCCCCTAGCGGCTAGGCCTACACCTTGGTGGCCGCTTCTCACCACCATCCCTCTACCTCCGGTGCTCACTCTCCTAGGGTGGCATGACCCGGGTTCAATCTTCTCCCACTAGGCAGCAGGATGTGCGGCTTGCTCGCCCCCTCGGAGCATTCGGAGGCCGTATCGGGTGGACCCGGAATATAGATAAGGGACCAGTCGTTATCGATTCCACGCTGCGTATTTTGAGTCCTACCATCATCTACTAGCACTAACACACACACTCTCGATGCCCAAACGGCGAACCAGAGACCAACCACCACATCGGGGTCTACGCGACCCCGTTTTGATCACGGGCGACATCTTTGATGATGGCATCCAAGACTACGACACCCGGTTCGTCCAAGACGAATCGGAGGTAGCAGCTGCTTTCAGGGCAGCTAGAGATCTATGGGCCGGGGAAGACCTCTCCGACCCTAACGATGATGATGACGATGACTCTCTTGCCATGCAGGAGGCTCTCGCTTTCGCCGAGGGGGGGCCTAGGCTCTCCTCGAGGAAAACGATCGATCGTGTACGATGGGCACTTGGTGTCGACGTCGAACACAAGCGCTGGGCTCGTAGCCTCCCTAAGGAGGATATGTATTCACAGGAGCTCGGTATCGCTGAGCTCCTTTATCCGGAGGCATCCCCTGCCCCGCTACCGCCTTGGCCCCCCATCCCCGAGCTGGTGGAGGACGAAGTGCCGTTATCTAGGGATCAGAGGTTGGAAATCGAAGCCACCTCTGATGCCATGCTACATCTACTGGACATGATGACCTCCTTTGTAGGTACCGTCCGAGTATCCGCAGTTCCTCTCAACGACAGGAACTCTTGGTGTCAGATGGCGTGGGAGCTCTTCACCACCACCTGGCAATTTTCAGGGAGCATGATGGAGTCACTTTGCGCGGCATCAGCTCCCCTCGACCTTACGTCTCCGGCAGCCTTCCAGGCTTCCTATGCGGCGATGCAGGCGGCTCAGTCTGCTCCACCAGCGGCAGAGCCTCCAACCGAGGAACCCTTGTCCCCGGAACGGCGTCGACGTCCTCGTGGCCCCCGCCAACGACCACGCCGAGCTTGAAGGAGGGGACCCCCCCTTCTCTTCACCGCCCACCAGGGCTGTTGTCGGGATGGTGACATTATGTCGCCGCCCTTTACCTTCTCCCCACTGCGGGGGGGATGATGTCACCGAGTGCATGCTCAGAGTAGCATTTGCTTGAGGGGGGGGCCTCGACCCCCTACCTACAGTAGCTCCGGTGAATAACCAGCTACGGCAGTTCCGGTGAATAACCAGCTGCCTCGTCACTGTCACTTGTGCGTGGACACAGTGATGGTCCACCTCACTCACCTGGGGTGGTCAATCCTCGTTGTCTGGTGAAAGACGGTTACTCTTCCCGCAAGGGAGGACTTACGGTGAATTGACACTGCTTGCGCCTGATCTGACTTCGGTTGGATATGTGGCCGGGGGGACCGAGATAGCACCAGACGGCGAACTAACGGCTAGCCTTTGTGGGGGGGGCCCCTCCCCTACAGATTATTGCCTTTCCTGTCTGAGAGGACAACGCTGGTACGCCCGCCGTAACGTGGCTTCTGCAAGGGACCTGGTGTGGGATGCGGACATATGGAATGCGTAGTCTTAGTAGTACCTTGTTTGTATCTTGACCCGCAGACTGCGATCGAGCCCCGCGTTATAAATTGTTGACCCCAAAAAAAAAAAAAAAATGTATCGTGAATCGGCGAAGGTTTTGATATTAAGGGTACATGTGTCACCCGTCTTCGGAGAAGGAAGGCTAGTGACAATCAAAGTTGCAGCAGTGCAGCACACCCCACTGACTAATCCCGATACGCGGACTCCCCAGCCAAAGTTGAGGCTTCCAAAAAGACGTTGGAGCACAATAGGATACACTGCCCTGCCTGAAGACGAGGAATATGAGGAAGATATTCAAGGATCTGTACATCTCAGATGCATACCGATGCTTGAACCGGCAACGGCGATCCCGAGTGCAGTAGCGCGGTACTTTGAGAAATGAGTGGATACACTGGCGAGTGACGGATAGAACCTGAACATTTCAGTCAGTCCTGCATGCACTTGGAAAACGGGGGAATCACTCACATCAAGCCAACGCCGAGCCCAAACAAGATTCCTTGGCATAAAATGTACTGGTAATATTGTGTAGATATGCTGGTCATCATTATTGCAAGTGAATAGATAATCGTGCCGGAAGCCATTAAGCCGGTGGGACCATACTTGTTGAATAAACTCCCGATCGGGCCACCCTATCAAGAACAGCGCTTATCAGCAGGGAGGAAACGAACAAAGGCACGAGACATACGGAAAAAAAGAAAACCCAGAGCTGCAATGAACCAATCCAAGAGATCGTCGAAGGAGACAATTTGCCTAATTGATGTGTTGCATACCAAGTTTGATATGTGCCAAATGAGTTCATCTGACCTAGGGTGCAGAATAACGCGAGAAAGGCTCCGAAGACAGTCAGGTAAGGTCTTATGCCTCTTGCATTTTGAGGGCAATCCGGAGGATCTTCTAGTAACGCGTGCGATGACAAGGTTGAGTTTCGCCCACCATTGGCTAGAGCGTTATCATTGGCCTCGTTAACACCAGCGGAAGGGCATTGAATCTGCGGCAGTTGCAAGTGGGTGCTCTTCTCGAGAGTTGTGCGGCCTAGGACCTCCCGCATATGTCGAGTCCGAAAAATATTGAGGAATTCGAGGGACGACTGCAGAAATTTATACAACAAGGATGAGTGTGACTCCGAATCGAGTTAGGTTGACAGCAATGCTGCCGCCGTCAACAACGGCTCTATTCCCACACCAGACTATAACGTATATGGCTGTAATCCTAGTAGATATTGTTATCCGATTTTAAGCCGAGTATGACATCATTGCCAGCCCAGAAGCAAAGCACAGATCTTGAATCAAATAATGAGACGTGTGCGTATTCAAAAGAGTTGTAGAAACAGTGTACCATTCCGTGCTCAATGTCCGAAAAGCCCCAGTACAGCCTTGCCAAATCGAGAAAGGTGATTTCTATTTATGGTCGGGAGAATGGAAGACGTCAGAAAAATTGAGTGGAGCTTCGAAAACCATGTTCGCGAAACACCGTCAACCCTGAAGAACTGATGCGAAGTTAAAGCGAGGCACACTTGATTAAGCTTGATTCGCTGCCCGACAAGGCGATGACATCACAACCAGTGATATATTGATACGTAAACCAACTTATCAGCAAACTCTGATTTTTCCCACAGTAACCTATATATGGTTGGTGGGAACTCCACGGTACGTTTTGACTTTTGCACTTTGATTTTCGATGTTTGGCTGATTGCTGACAGATTTTACTCCCACTAAGAGCCCGTTCAGCTGCATGGGAAATTTCCGATTCCCAAAGTAACATGTTTGTATCTGCTGGGTTTCCTGTTGCCATTGCCATCGGACATTGAATTCTCGGGTGCAGCATGGAGTTATGCATGCTGAGTACACCAGCGCTAAGTAGCACCTCATTGTTTCAACCTTGACGCTTGCTGTGCCCATGCTTCTCCCTCATGGATGGACACACTCTTATACAGCACTTTTGCCACATTATCTCATTTGCCTCTCTTCCTTACACCTTCACCACCCTCCACACCATTCAGTATTCAATGTGGGATCATTGTGACAACAACAACACTGCTCAGACCACAGATCACAACTCAACCAACTTTTCTGCTTCATCTTCCACCCAAGAAACTCCATCCAACATTAGCACCTCAGAAAACAGTGAGAAGTCAAGTGGCCAATGGACTGAAAGAGAAATCACACTTCTCCTCAACTATGTTGAAGCAAATTGTGTTTTGACAACTCCACAAGGCCTAATCTGAATTTAACAAGGCTCATGCCACAGTGAAGTCGAAGGATGCTTCTCAATGTCATTACAAATGGGGTCATGTATGTTTCTTCATTATCAACAAAGGTTTTCATTGCTGATCCTCCATTATAGCTATGTACTACATACAAGGCAATTTTGGAGTGGGATAAGAGGTCTGGTCTTGGGTGGAATGACTCTTATGGGGCTAATGCACAAACTCTGAGTGAAAAACAGATATTTGAGGAATTTCTAAAGACACCCGAGGTATGAGTGCAATAAGTCTCATTTGAGCTTCCAACTGATGATATAAATAGCATGCACCACTCAGGTCCTTCATGATGAGAGCATGGCCACATTATCGCAAAATGCAAGGCTTTATGCCTGGTGTCCAGCCTCATGGAACACATGCTTTTGATCCATCCTCCCACTTGGTGACAGAAACGCTCAATGCTGTCAATGCAGGGGAGGATGGAGCAGAGGATCAAGTCACTCCTCTCAATTTGCCTATGAGTAACATGCCAGCAGCCACTACTGCCCCATCTCCTCTCGTTAACCCCAATCTTGGCACCTCTTCATCTGGAGGAACATCTTCTGTTGTATCATCCTTTCCTCCACCTGATCTTAGTGCGGCCTTGTCCTCTGGTGGCACAGGGCCTTTCCCATCTTCCTCCCTTCTCCCATCAGTCCATCTGCAGCAATCCGATGCTTCTATGGGCTCAGTATGTTCTATCACAACTGGTAGTGAAGCTGGTCAAAAACGCAAGATCTCTGAGTGGTATGCAGCCCCCCAGCTCCAAGCGATCATCTAGGAGTAAGACAAACAATCTGAACCCTGTCATCATTTCCAGCGCTCTTAATTCAACTCTAAACTGCATGGCTGACATGATAAGAAGTCTCGAGGTAACTGCTGCTACTATTACACATACTGCTCCCACCACTCCTTCTGCTGCCCCGCCTTCTATCATTACTTCTCCTGTTGAGCTCCAAACTACTCAGCTCTCGTCAATACCCTCTCAACCTCTTGGCTCTTTATCCAACCCTTCATCAGTATCAGCATCTCTGACAGAAATCCTTGACCAAGTAATCTGAATCATATCAGCTGATGTTAGCTTCTTATCGGATGATGAATTACTTGCGGCCTCCCTCTTCTTCACCTGTGCATCAGAAGATGCTGTTTGCATGGCACGCACTTTCATTGCTCTTGGCAGCAACCAGGCTGTGCAACATCACTTCCTTCTTCACCAGCTCGAGATCGCTGCTCTGCTTCCAGGAAAGGGCAAGGGCAAGGCTGTGGAAGATGACGATCATATAATGGTGTACTAACTTTCTGTCATAGCAACTGTTTCATATCACTATGGCTGGTCCTTGAATCCTTCCTCATGTATGTACTGTGTTGTGTTGTCTTTTGTTCCCATTGGTTTGTGTCCTCTTATTCCAATTTGTATGGTCACTATCATCTCATACATCTTGTATCGCTCTCACGTATTTCTTGTGCTTGCTATGAATGTATTTTTGTGCATGGCATTGCCTTGTCAATGATGTAAACTACTTGCTAAGACGAATCAGCCTGTCTCTCCATCCGCCATGTAGTCCAAGTAGCTTTCCCACATCTCATTAGCAATATTTATTCTGCATAGCTTAACTTCTGAATTTGCCTCATCATCATCCTTTGCAATGAAACCACTGCAATTGTCCTTAATGTCAGGAGAAAAAGGTGTGTAGGCTGATTGGTATGAATCAGTGGGTATTGCACCTTCATCGTGGTCAATTTCTTGAATAAAATTTTGGAGAGCACACAGAGCAGCAGGAATGCAAGCCTGAAAGGCAAGGGGACAATTATAAGGGCAACCTAAGCCTCTAGCAAAGGGAAATCCGAAGAGAAAACTCTAAGGATCCCCTTGCTGATGCCCAGTATATGTGAAGATGACAAAAATCAAATATAACCTAAAAATAGAAAAAGGTGGAGATAGGCAGATCAAGGCCGCCGAATGACATCATACCAAGGGGTATGTGTCGGAAGGGGTACTCCGCCTCTAAATATAAAAGGGTCAACATGTACAAACATGATAGCAAGGGAAAATTAGTAATAAAATCCGGAAAAATGATAGAAAATGAAGAATAGAAGGAAATAAGGTGGGGAAAAATATAGGCCGAACATAAAAAATAGGAAAAACACACAAGGCACCCCCCTAGTCCCCTTACAACAATGAGGAGGGAGAAGGAGAATCCAGAAGCATTGCTTGAGCACTCCAAAAATATGCTCAATAACATTGTGTGCCTGAGCATGATGAAGGTTGAATAATTCCTTTGCATTCCTTGGGCTATAGGATTATCATAACAAAACATTAAATACATCAGACAAGGCACATACCAAACACCTGCAGCCCCCCACTCCTGAAGATGATACTGAACACTACAGAAAGGAACAAGAAGTTCCTTGCAATGAGGATATCCTGCATCTGCAAGATAATAGAATCCTTCAGGTACTGAAAATCCTTTTGCCAATGCATCAGCCCAGACCTGAGCATCAGTTGCAGAACCTTCCCAGCCTGTAAGAATGTATGTGAAGAGCATGTTAAAGTTACATATACAGAGACAGTTCTGTGAAAGAAAGCCTTTTTGATTCTGGTTGAGACTTTGGACAGCATAGGGTGGAGAGAGGGGCATATGGGTACCATCAAGCACTCCAAGTCATAAATCCTGTGAGAGACAGGATCATTGGGAATTGAATGGAGATGAGAAGATGATGGTCATTTTTCGAAAGTATCTGTTGTCAGATTGGTATATAGATTGTCATCACCAATGACACTTGGAAATTGTCCCATTTGCATGCTGAAATCGCTCTCCAACATGATGTATAAGCCAGTGACTGATGTATAGAGAAAGATAGCAAGCTGTTCCTCAAGTGTTACATATCTAGTATCACCATGGCCCATTGACCACAGTACTCTGATCAGAGCATGGAAAACCTCCTTGTGAACTCCAAGTTCAGTACGAAGGTGCTCAGGATGATGATGCAGCAGCTCTTAAATCCAAGCATAGCCAGACAGGATCGATGTGTGATATGGCTCTTTCATGTGATAGCAAAGAATTAGATGCATGAGTGTTGGCAAGAGCAGTGACAACTGTAATGTGATTGTGAAAATAATGCTGTGATGTAAATGCATTCTTGCTTGGGCTGAATCCATTGTGATAATGATTTAGTTGTTATCTACTATGACAATGAATGATTTAGTTGTTATCTACATGATGCGGCACCTGATGAGAATTCAATGTCTGATGGCAATGGCAATGGGAAACCCAGCAGATACAAACATGTTGCTTTGGGAATTGGAAATTTCCCATGCAGCTGAATGGGCTCTAACCAGAAGAGTTCTGAACAAGCACACACATCATGCTCAGTGTGCTCAGCATGCCTGATGATGTGCCTGCTATTTCCTCCATTTCCCCTCAGTTTCTTGGGTTCATATAAAGTATATAGCTGTATATATTGTTTTTTTTTCATGTGATATCCAGTCTGTAATGCTTAGTCACCATGCTACTGTGTGTACCATTCCAGTTGTGAAAATATTATGCTCACTTGGGCATGAAATTACAAGCCCATAGAGTAACCTGTAGGCTAAATCCCATCAATTGTTTGATATTTCAGGTCTCTATCATTGTAATACAAAGGGGAAATATCACTGAGGGGTAGGAAGTGGCCACTGTCTCTCATTTGAGAAGAGGTGATGTTATGCATGATTACTTGTTGTGCCCAAGAGTCATTTTTGTCCCAATTATTTGCATTAACAGGATCTTTGGTTTCATCTGGTCATTTCACACTGCCAGTAATATATCCAGTTATATCACAATTGATAAATACCCTTTCATTCTCTCCTTCCATTCATGCCAATTCTCATCCATTAAGAGATCCCGTTCAGTGATTCTGTTCACATTTGAATATTCTTTCATCCTAATTAATTTGATTGTTGGTTGTGCTGCGGCTTGTTGCCATTGTCAAGAAGTGTTAGTGGAGACCCTACTAGCTCAAATAGGGGCTGAGGGTGTGCCCCCCTCAGGCTCTTCCAGGTCATCATGTTGATCTGACATATTGTGTCCAAGTCCAGAATGAGTTATTTAAATATGAAAAAGGCCAGGGCCCATAACCTATTGGGATTATGGTGTGGAGTAGAAGTTCATAGGGATTTTATAATGGGTGTTCAGAGGAAGGTAGAATGTCTTGTATTCTCCTATACTACAATGTACATATGTTGTGATCTATAAATACATTGTGTTCTATCTTTATATGTGATGTGCTTGTGATGCGCTAATGCAATGTGCTAGGATTGACTATCCCAACAGAAATTGGAGGAAGGGGCGCAAGAGAAGGCACAAAAAATGTTTGCTTTGGTCTTCATGGAGAATCTCCTCGACCATTGTGTATAGATGGGGGATGGTTTAGATTACATAAATCATACACATCACTGTATATGGCTGTGGACCAACCTTGCTTACTTTCTGGTATCTTTAGCCTATTCTCCTCCTTGCTGGTTATTGTGATCTTTTCATGGAATTCATTGAGCTCACTTGCTCCTGTAGCCACTTTGCTTTCCCAAGAAGGATGTCATTCCTGGAGGTGTTGGTGCATGTTGTACATTTGGGCAAATTTTGCATTGGATCAGAACATTTGTGCATGCCTTCTGCTTTGAGATTTTTGAAGCAGGAGCAATCTTGAAATTATATGCACAAGAGCACATCAAAATAGCCTTGCCACTTTGAATGCAAACTGAACATGCCCCATTCAGACTTGATTGGGCACAGAATCCACATGGATACTGTATTGAAACCTGATGAACATCGAGATTAATAATAATTGGATAGTGAAGTATTGGAAGTACCACAATGATAAATTGCCCTAGGCAATCTCTCAGGAAATGGTGGTATCTCCAAATGTAGTTGAGAAGGTCTATGAATTGCCATCTCTATAAAAGAAAACTTATCCACACCAATTTAATAAAAACAATTATGACACCCACAGTAACACCTGTGGAATATCTGAACACCAGTTTGATGAAAAATAACTGCTAGACCCCAATCAACTGACATCACCTTCATACAATTGAAGATTACACACCTCCCAAACAGATCTCAGCAAGACCAGGAACAAGATTTCTGAACTGCTGAACCCTAAGTAATTAACATGATCTTCAGACAGTTGAAGATTACACACCTGCCAAACAGACCACAGCAAGAGAAGGAACAAAAAGTTACCCCTCCCCTTGTCAAGAAAGCCCTCCTTTTATACAATTCATGGGACACTCTTTACTCAGCAATGTCAACATAATTACACAACTATTAATTGTTTAATCAGCAATTTTATTTGACCTGTCAGCAGTTTAATTAACTTGTCAGCAATCTCAGCTAACTTGTCAGCAGTTCTAATTAATCTGTCAGCAACTGTAACTAATCTGACTACTTGATGATGATAAAGACAATTATCACATTTACCAATACATCAATCACCAAGACAACCAATGTCATGACTAATAATGTCATTAGCATGATTACTAAAATTATTGATAATGACCAAGACTTGATAATCATCTAGTCAGAACCCATGACATTTCATGACATATCATTTCCAATTGACAAATCAGAATTATAAAATATCTCAATATAAAAACCCTTGAGCTGCTGGGCCAAAAAGTCCAGAACTTTACCTCCCAATATCTTCTCACACATCACTTTGGACTGAAGAAGCACATTTGGTGCAGAAATAGCTTGAACCAACTATATCCCAGTGAGTTCCTTCAACTTCTCTACTTCTTTGTGCTTTTCAAAAAATCCTCTCTTCTGGTACTGTTAACTATTTCTTTCTGCCTCTTTCATTGAAGCTACAGCTAGACATCAGGGATGCTCTCTCCTTCCTAAGCCCTAACCCTAAGAAATGTGTAACATCTTGTTGGGATAGTCAATCCCAGTGCATTATGTTAGTGCATCACAGGTGCAACACTAGCACATGACATATAAAAATAGAACACAATGCATTTATAGATCACAACATATGTACATTGTAGTATAGGAGAATACAAGACATTCTACCTTCCTCTGAACACCCATTATAAAATCCCTATGAACTTCTACTCCACACCATAATCCCAATAGGTTATGGGCCCTGGCCTTTTTCATATTTAAATAACTCATTCTGGACTTGGACACAATATGTCAGATCAACATGATGACCTGGAAGAGCCTGAGGGGGGCACACCCTCAGCCCCTATTTGAGCTAGTAGGGTATACACCTCTAACACTGCTTGACAATGGCAACAAGCTGCAACTCAACCAACAATTGAATTGATTCAGACAAAAGAATATTCAAATGTGAATAGAATTGCTGAATGTGATAACTTAATGGACAAGAATTGGCACAAATGGAAGGAGAGAATGAAAAGGGTATTTATCAATTGTGATATAACTGGATATACTACTGGCAGTGTGAAATGACCAGATGAAACCAAAGATCCCCTTAATGCAAATAACTGGGACAAAAACAAAAGACCAGTTTGGACTGGTCTTTCATCATCAAATTTGTTGTACCAATGTAACCATATGTAACTCCACGAATATTACAAAGACCTTATAACTATTGTGTCAGCAGATAGATATTGTAATTCCCCATCATTTGGTCTAACTTTTAAGAGATTTGACCATGTTATGGCCAGAATGAAAGGACATTGCTGGAACTTGTCTGTAGTTCATGAGTCATTGTAACTTGCCAGGGATGCTAAATGAATGAAATATACATGGTACATATAGTTTGCTGTGTCTAGGATGGTATCCAAGAGTGTGCCTGACATTTTTATTGCACAAGTTATAAGCAATGTAATCAAAGTCATTCTGATCATGCCAGAATACTCATGCAAAAATGATTTTGGTCATATCTTGACCAATTTCCAACCATTTTTGATGATACAGGGATGGAAATTGATGGAACTATGTGTGGAAATGTGGTCCAACATGGGCTCCCACGAAAGACTGGTTGCAACCAGTTTAAACCAGTGTTTCATTGGTCCTATGACATTTTTGAAAACTGGGCAACTGGAAACCAGACCGAAAAAGACCGGTCCATAGATAGACCACCAGTTGTAAGTCTGGCCCCACAGACTCATGACATTACAACAAGTTAATTTACCTATGCTGCCATTACACACTTCCATGGTGATGGGACACCACACACATTGCTGACCCAACCACCCTCACTGCCAACACAGCCACTGGCAATAGCACAGCCACCTATGGTGCATAAACAACTCACTAACACCAGACATACCCATTTCTGTGTTACATTACTACATCACCATCAAACACTTCCATGGTGCCAGCATAGCCATGCACATCACTGACACAACCACCCTTACTGCCGGCACAGCCACTGGCGATAGCATAGCCACCTATGGTGCATAAACAACTCACCAACACCAGATATACCAATGTCGGTGTTACAGTGAGTTATGGCCACCCTATGCCACCAACACACTCCCACAGCACCAACACAGCCACACACATCGCCGACACAATCACCCTTGCTGCCAGCAAAGTCACCAGCAAATATGACAACAACAACCAGTGACATGCATCCTGGCAATGGCACCATACATCCTTATTACCCTTTTATCCACATCCAGCAGTGCCAGCATTATCCTATTGATGCGGTACCTTCCTATTTTGTGACTATGCCTGATGCGGCCTTCCCAAATAACACACTATGTTTGATGCAGCCTTTTACTTACATGGTCAATCTTTTTCTTATATATTACTTATTTTTTATTCCTTAACCTTTGTTCCTACTTCCATGCAATGAAGGTATAGTAACTTCCTATTCTTTTATTTGTAGTAACTTATGGTTCCTACTTCCATGCAATGAAGATAATCTGATCCTGTCTTTTAGTAAACCTAAGTCTAGTGTAGGCTGCCAAACTTGGCATCCTTCCAGCCTTCTTGCTGTGCACCACAAGCTGAGTGAGTATTACTATCATTTTGATCTCTCCCCCTTTTACATCTGGGCCACCTGTGAGTTACCCCTTTTTCATCTTTGTTTAAGCATTGATGTCTGTCCGAAGTGCTGGACCCTCACATTTCATATGAAGGCTTGAAAGCAGATTACACACAAGATGCTGACCTTCTCGCTGACCTCAAGAAAGTAAAAATCAATGCTGCACACCTTAGTGGTTGTCACGGGTAACCTGTGGGTGACTCAACCTCTACCTGCACCCATACCCATGCTCATGGGTATGGGTACAGCTACTTGTGGGTACAGCAGGTTTTTTCTTTGTCTACTTACACATTGCTAGTGTTATATTTACTGGTTTTGGCACTCAGATGAGTGCCCTTTATTTACTTATCTACTGTGTTTAGGTACTAATATACCTATTTTATTTGGGGGGAAGCAATGCCCTGAAGAAGGGGTAGCCTGTGGAAGCAGCATCTTATATACTAGTTGATGTTTATTACTGTTTGGTTCCAATAAATGAACATGAACATGTTGTGCATTGCCATTCATGTTTGTTTCCTGGAACCAAACAGTAATAAACATCAACCAATATATAATATGCTGCTTCCACAAGCTCCCCTTTCTTTGGGGCATCACTTCCCATAAGTATATTAGTATCTAAACACAGTAGATATATGTAAATAATGGGTTTGTGGCACTCATCTGAGTGCTGAAACCAGTAAATATAACACTAGCAATGTGTAAGTAGACAAAGAAAAAACCCGCTGTACCCACTGCATGGGTATGGGTTTTGAATGGATACCTTGCATAGGCAGGAGTGTTTTGATACATGCTGACCACTTGATTGGTGGTAGGGGAGACATGCCCAATTTCCCAATCTATACCATCTTGCTTGAGACATCCTTGTTATTCCTGGTGAATTGTTTTCACTTCGTTTCCACTGTACATAAGACTAACACATTATATTAGGTTCTGCAGTGGCAGTTGAGTGCATTTTCTCTGGTGGCCATGACACCATCTCTATATGACATGTGAGTCTCCACCCTGACACCATCTGTACCTTGATGCTGGTCTAACATCATATTTGGCTGCCATTGATAGAGCTCTTTGATACAAGCCTGATGTCTCATTATCTAGTAGAATGAAATTTAGTGATTTTTTGTATTCTGTACACCATATAAAACTGTTTATGGCTGTACAGACTCCTGTACCATGCCATTGAGGCTCAAAGGTTGAGGTTTACAGTTATGGTTTATGGTGATCCCATCACCATACTAGCACCTAGTTGTATGGCCATACACCATATATGGTATGGCATACAGCCCTAGCATAGTAGTATAGATGACATAACATTTATCATGTGAATCTACCCATTTTGGAAGCTCATGACTCATAATTCAGGTGGAAAGTCAGTGGAAGTCATATTGGACTGCTCTGTGTATCATCCTTAATTGTGAAATTGGCCTCCAGGATTGCTATAACTGTAGTTCAGAGGGTGTCAAAAAAAAAGTTCCACCACCATCCATTCCACTGCTGTACAAAAGTAGCAGTGACTAAGTGCACTGCACCATAGACACATCTGATGGTAAGCTAAGCCTTGGCAGGTCCAGAAATTCATTCTCAGGTTCTACTGGTTTAACATTTTCTCCCAAGGATGGAATACATTGTAAGAATGTTCCAATATCACTGGCCACATTATCAGTGAAACCAAGAACAGGCTGAGCATGTCCATGGTCTTTTAGAGATTTTACCATGGCTTCTAGGCCAACTTGGAAATGAGAAAGGGATTTGGTTGGAACAAAAGCCTGATAGTGAATCTGCTCATATTTATTGACCAGAGTAAACAGTCCTGAAAATGTTGCCACTCCATCAAGCTTCATTAAATATTTTGGAAGTTTGCAAGAATGGTCCCATTTGATAACATATCCAGTTAGTGCTGACATGCATTGATACAAAATTGGATGGACGTGCTGCATATAGTCCATGTATACATTTGTAATATACCAACGAGAAGGAGAAAATCCTCCATAGCCATTCTTGTCATCAAATTTGGAAAATAGCAGATAGCAGTTTGATCTATCCTGATTGTTTGCTTGCTTCATGTGTTTCTGAACTGTATGCAAATACTGAAGCTCATGGAGATCATGCTCACGAACATGCAGTTCAAACAGAATTTTAGACCATGCACTTGCACTAACACGCTGTGACATGCCTGCTCTGATAAGTGTCATCAAAGTCTTATCAATACCACTGCAGTGTGTCAGAAATGCAGGAAATGCAGCCACCAGTCTTTGATCAAACTGTTCCAAAATAACAGGGTCATAGAGATTGTGTGACTTTCCACACTCTCCACCAGTATCTCTGCAATGAATTTGCATTGTCATGATATAATAGTTTTGATCAAGACCAATAACACAGTGTGCAATAGGATCAGTGTTCCAGCCCTTGATGACCATTGAATTAGCCTCGTCTTTGTAAAAAGAACAAGATGGATTATGCTGACTGAGTCCAGCAAATGAGGCAACCATAGAAAGACTGCAGGATAATACAGTGAAGTAGGATTCAGCACATCTGAGTCCAAGCTCAGCTTTATACATTGCAAAATAAGGACTTGGAGGATAAATCCCAAATTGGCCTTGCTGATAACAAGGGGGTAAATGAGAACATCCCTGAGCAGACATAATATTGCCTTTGATAGTAGCCAAATATGTTTCCAAAACCCCCCCAATCTTTGCATCAGAATCATGTTGAGGAGTATCATTCAAAAGATCTTCAACATCTTCAGAATCTCCATCAGTCTCTGAATGACTAGTATCTGGTCCTACAGATCCAAGAAAAGAAAAAGGAGAATTAACATCATCTTGATTATTAGTGGCTTGGTGATCAGCAGCATCAACTTGAACTTGATCTGGGGAGCACTGGCCAGACCTGAGTTGACCAGTCTAGTTACTGATGTGGAGATCCAGAAAAGGCAGTTGAACCACCTATGACAGCTGGGAGAGGCTTGGAAGGAGGCACCAGACTCATTTTGGCTCTGTGAGCAGCAAGGTGCATGTCAATGCCTGCTGGACACCATATTCCCCTGCTGAACCTTCTTCTGGTAGGTGCAGGACCTGTGGCATTGCATCCACGCCTTCATCAATGGCTGCACACCACAATTCCACTATTGACATCAACACCACCCAACCCTTCCATCATTGTATTGTCAAGCAACATTCACACTGGCAATGTTGAGAGTGCATGCCCAGAAACAGTTCATGCATGGATGCAGGCTGCTTGGAATGGCAATGTTGATGCACTTTTGGCCCTCTTCCAGTTGCACAGCATTGTAAGCTCGATGGTGCATGTATCTTCTCAACCCAGCTCTACAGTGTGCTGAAATGGCTTTCCTGACTACTTAACTCTCATTTCTGCCACCAGCTCCACCAACTACACCATCAACTACTTTGCCTAAACCTCCTCCTTCATGCCCTTCCTCTTTGACACCCAAAAACATGGCATCGGCAACTCAAACTGCACTCACCACATCATGCTCTTGCACAAACAGATCCCATAGAGATGCTGCCATCCTTGCGAGTGGGGAATTGGAGATACAGGCAGTGGAACATGCAACCAACTTGCAGGAAGTGATAGAACAGCTTGAGCATGGTCATGTGCAATGCATCCATGACATGTATGGCCCTCAGCAAGGATGCATGGCCAACTGAATGTGGCCCAAAATCAAGGTCACCATCAACTGTGAGAGGCTATATCACCAGCTTATCGATACAAGTGAATTCGATGGTGATAAGGAGCAGTTCTTCAAATTCTTTATGGTAACACACAATTCAGGTCAAAAATGAAAGGCTAATGAAGAGGATGATTCAGAGATCATTCCCTACCAGCATGTTGTTGAAGCTATCCCCCATTGCAACAAGGGTATTAAAGAGGAGAGAGAAAACCCAGCATACCAGGATGAGAGTGGATTGTTCTCCAGCCAGCATTGGCATGAACACAAACCACTGGGAGATTTGGAGGATGCTCAAAAAGGAGCATTATAAGAGAAGAAATAATTAACATTTTGTGTATATACAATAAGTAATTCTCTAATTCTTTTGGTAGCATAGTAGTAGCATAGCTTTTAATGAATAGAACTACCAATTATGAAGAATGGTGCCTAATGCATGGCTGTTTGGGAGTGTTGCGGTCATAGTCCACCATGTGCTCATGGTTGTCACTTGGAGAATAAAAGTACCGGAACATGGTGATGTCTTTGATCTGTGACCACCCACCCCAAGCAGCAACCATCCAACCTTTATTCTTGATGTGATATTGGCATCCACCTCAGTGGAAGGAGTGGGTGCCATAGAGTGCCCAGGACTTGTAACCAATATCCTGCAAGTTGGTTGTGAGGCCTTGGCTGAGCATGCTGCTGGTCTGTGGCAGAGGACAGAAAATAAATTGAAGCATCTCAAAAAGCACTGATGGAGTGACTTACCACTGGAGTATCCTGCATGATAGTGGCATTCTTGTTGACCTTGAGGAACAGTGGCCCAGACAATGTGATGTTCTCACCATAAAGAACTGCAAGTTGAATAAGGGCCCACATTGGGCAGATCTTCAGATTATCATCATTTGCATGGAGGGTCCAGGGATGGGTGATGCCAGTTTGAGCAGATTTCTGGGTCTTCAGGTGCACATCAAAGTGCTCAACTGCAGGACAAGCAATTCAGCATGGGGAGTCACATCAAGGAACTCAACTCACGTTCACCAGGAATTATGTTCATGCTCTCGAAGTCAAGGCAGATCACTTCTTCAATGCGAAGCAGAAGGAGCCATAGAAACAAGTAAGCAGTCTACAAAAATAAGTATATCAGCACTAAGAAATTCAATGGGACAACTTACATATTGTATGATCCCCTGTTACATTTCCGCTGCAGTTGCAGATGGTCAGAAACATTGATTGTAGAGGCAGTGGATGTCCTGCAGAGATAACACCCATGCTGAGCTTGAGATCTCGCCCGCCCTTGCCTTGGTCTTCTCCAGCCCCATCATGAATTTGGACACCTGATATGAATGTGTTGGCAGTCCATAACTGGCACAGAGATCTTATCAATGCAGATGCAGGCAGTGATCAAATGAGACATCCATCTTGGGATCATAGCGCCACTCAGTAACACTTTCGTGAGGTCAAATAGATTGGTACCAGAATGGAGTGCTGCCCATGTCAAGATGGCTGTTGAATACTCATAAAATGCTGTAAGTGATGTACTATTCAAAATGGAAGTAGAGAGGTGTACCTTTTGCCCCTCAAAACCCTTCTCTTTTGAGCCACATTTCTGAGTTATAAACTCACAAATATGCTTTGGGGTCTCATGGTTTACAATTTTTGGCAGCCACTTCAAATTGTGGCAGAGGTGGTATGCAATGTATGCCTTGATAATTCTAAGCAACACCAGTGTCAATTCCATTTCAGGATATGCAGGCTGATGCACTCAAGCTCACTGGATGTGCCCACCTCGTGTGCCATCAGTTATGCTCATGTGCATTATCTCAGCAGCGTGTTGAGCAGCAGAATCTGATGTGTCATCCTCAGGGAAATCCTTGAGAGACTCTGTTAATAATGTGTCGATGTGGTCTGTGAGAGAGTCTTCCTCTTCAATATATATCTTCATGGCCTCCTTGCCAACCTGTCATGGCATCTCAGCAAAGAACCCACATCATTAATTTAAATTCACACATGCCTTGTCATCCAGGGTTTCAACAGCCATGTGAGGTGTAGGGGAGGGATGCCATGCTGATGGAACCAGAAAAGTGATTGATCACCACATAGACATCAGTTTACAAAGGCTTGGCAGAACCATACACACAAGATAACCATGAACAGGACATAAGATTGAACAGGCAACTAAAATTAAGCACTGAGTACACAGAAATATGGTCTGACTGCATATAACAGAGGCAAAGGGAGAGAGGATGGCATGTCATCCACATAAGGATTGGTCATGGACTTGGTATGAGGATACAGTGAGGAAGGGGTTAGGGAAATTGGGAGGTGATGTAAGGATTGGTGGAGATCATCAGTAATTTACACTGCCCCATATGTTCTGTGTGGATCTGTGTGGACTGTGCAGAGTCCAACCATCTGGTGACCAAAATGAAAAATTACACCCCCTTTGGCACAGACTCTGCCCCAGTCCACGCGGAGTCCACATAAGTCTGCATAAGTCTGGGTTGATGGCAAAAAAAAAACAAGGATGCCCCCACAATGGGGGACATTTTATTGGTAGTATTAAATACAAAAAAAGTTGCCCCCCTGCCAAAGAGGGGGGCAGTAGACTATAGAATTAAATAAATAACTCACCATCTCACTAGCATGTGAGATGGCAGGGGTGCATTCATTGTTGGCCCTCTCTTGTGGGCCCCTCTTGTCCCCCCTCACCATTCCCTGTTGGTCTGTATGCACCCCCCTTCTTCATTGTTGTTCCACCTGCAATCCACCCCATGAGCAGTTGCTCATGAGGCTGGGGGTGGGTGGTGTGTTGTTGTTTCCTGTTCCTGCACCTGGGCATTGTTCCACCCATGTTCCACCCCATGAGCAGTTGCCCGTGAGGCTGGGGGTGAGTGGCTTGTCGTCATTTGTCCCCATCATCCCCGATTTGGATTTCTGTCTTTTTTTTTGGGGGGGGGGAGGGGTTTGGGTGTGTCAGTGCGACATGGCGCATGTATGGGGGTTGGTGGGTGCTTACTAGGCAGGTATCCCTCTTCTGGGGTCTCCTGGCATCCCTCGGCACCCTCCTAGCCCATGTGGACAGCCTCACATCCCATTTGAACAGGGAGGAGGGGAATTGGGTGGGCGTCCCCCCAGGTGGGTGTAGTGTTCAAAGGTCTGGTTCAGTCCGGTTTTTTGACCCCCAAATGGGGCAAACAGCAACTGCAACCGCAACTGGACCAACCCAGATGTTGGGCAACTGCAACCGGACCATTTAGGGCTGGTCTACTTTCGTTAATGGACTGACAAAAGGCTGGTTCGGACTGGTCTTTTGTCATCAAATGTGTCATGCCAATATAACCCATATGTTTCTCAACAACCATTACCCGGACCACGTAACCACTACATGGGAAGATGGAGGTCATAAGTCCCCGGCGATTCAGCCAATATTTAGGAATTTCATCAAGATTTGACCTAGTTATAGCCAAAACAAAAGCACATTACCTGATGTCATTGTGATGTTGTGTCTGTAGTTGGGAATCCATTGTAACTTGTCAGGAATGTTAAATGAATGAAGTATGCATGGTACATATCGTTATATGTACTATTACTATGTCCAGCATGCCACCCACTTGTAACCAACATTTTTATTGCACAAGTTATAAGCAATGTAATCAAATCACGACAAAATACTTGTGATAGAATGTTTTTGGTCATATCTTGACCAATTCTCAACCGATTTTGATGGTCCATGGATGGAAATGGATGGAAATATGTGTGGAAATATGGTCCAACCCAGAGATATATGAAACACCGGTTTAAACCGGTTTTTTATTGGTCCTACACTGTTTGTCAAAACTAGGCAACTGCCAACTGGACCAAAAAAACCAGTCTATAAATGGGCATACAGTCCAGTCCTAATCGGTTAAGTTAGGTTCAGTTTTGGTCGTTTTTTCGGTCCTATAGACCAGACCTTCAAACACTAGGTGGGTGTCATTGTCATCTCCCTCATCATCTCCCTCCTCCTCCCCCCTCATCTCCCTTTCCTCTCATCTCCCATCTCCCTCATCATCATTCCATCCACCATCCACCCCACGAGCAGTTGCTCATGAGGCTGGAGATGGGTGGTGTGTCCTTGTGGGGTGAGTGGTGGGTGGTGTGTTGTTTTGTGATTGGCATCAGTTTTGTTGGTGTCATGGGGCTGGGGGCAGGTGGTGTGTCATCTGTTGCTGTGGGTGGTCGTGGTGGGGCCCTGGTGCTTGTTTTCATCTGTTTTGGGGGGGTTGCATCATCCTGCATTGTTGCCAGTCATTACCTGTAGATTAGAACCTAAAAAACAAAGAAAACAATTGGTTAGTTGAGAAAAAGAAGAAATGAATAAATAAAAATTACCTACGGCAATTGCGTTGTTTGGGACCACATTGCTTCTGGTCAGCTTGTTTGCAGCTCTTCATGGCCATGGAGTTGTTACGTGTAGATTAGAACCTAAAAAACAAAGAAAACAATTAGTTAGTTGATAAAAAGAAGAAATGAATAAAAGAAAATTACCTACAGCCCAAATGACACAATTGCGTCATTTGGGCCCACATTGTCATCCATCATTACCTGTAGATTAGAATGTAAAAAACAAAGACAACAATTAGTTAGTTGATAAAAAGAAGAAACAAATAAAAACAAATTACCTACAGCCCAGACGATGCAATTGCGTCATTTGAGCATGCATTGCTTCTGATTGGCTTGTTTGCAGCTCTTCATGGCCATGGAATGGGGCTGGGATTGGGTGGAGGTGATGTGGGTAGAGTGGAGATGGTGGTGGTAGATAGGGAAGGAGGGAGGGAGTGAGGTGGCAGCATGGTCATCATCAATGGTGGTGGTGGTGAGTGATGAGCTGGCAATGTTGATGATGTGGCTGTGTGCTTTGTCATACAAAGCCAAACAGTCATATGTATTTGCATCAATAGTGACAACATACCACTGGCTGTGTAGTGTAATGGTAATGTGCATCTGTACTTTATTAGTTAATCATGAGGCTCCGAGTTCAAACACCATTCATGACATTATTGTGCTAAGCTCAAAGGGTCTGCTCGGATGCATGCAGACTGTCCTTGCTGGTCCGACCTGGTTGATCACGGATGCAGATGGATGAAATCCATGGAATCCAAGTAAAATATGCAGAATCTGTGTTAGTCTGCACAGATCCATGCAGAGTAGCACACCCTGTTGCACAGCTAAAATTGTATGGATTGCAAATCTGCGCAGAGTCGATGTAATTCCACATGGATCTGCGCTGAACATATGGGGCAGTGTAAAGACCTCGAGATCATGAGGATTGTGGAGATCATGATGATACAGTGAGGAAGGGGTTGGGAAAGGTGCAGGAGATTATGATGCAGTGATGAATGGATTGGGGAAGGTGCACTGTGAAGCAGGTGTAGAATGGTTGAGTGCACTGGTCAGGATATCTGCTGGCATCATCAATATCCATCAGACAACATGGAGGGGAGAAGCACTGGCTGGCAGTCAGCATCACAGTATAAGTAAATGAAGTGATGTCCATCAGATAATTACATGAGCATACATGGAACCAAGCAATGTCTGGTGGCTTCTAAATATGGTAGCATGTCCCAGCACAAGTTGACAGCTTATTTTTCATGGGACCCAATTTCAGTGGGGCTTCCAGCAAAAAGGAGCATGTCCCAACCAGAAGTAAAGTTGAGAGCCGCTGCTGGGACACACTGGATTTTTCTGTTGGTGGGAACAGTTGACATTGAGGTTGATCTGTGTCAGCTAAAAAATGCTAGTGTAGATGATCATCAAATCATTGTGAGGTAAGGGATGCCATGTTCTCACTCACCATCAACTAACTGACACTCCAACCTCATGAAAAGCATCTGGATAAACCCTCACACTTGAATGTCTTGGGCAGCTGGGTGCCATCAAAGCTGGCAACTTTCCATTTGGTGGTGATGCATAACACAGTCAAGCAGTGGAACCAGTGCCACAGTGAGTATCTGGGGGCACCGCGCTCATGTGCATACCCAGCATCATGGCAGTTTGGTGATGCTTGGTTACCTCTGTGTCCCATTGCAATCTAAAGGTTACTTAGAAATCAAGGTGGCAGTGAAGCCAAAGCCATTTTAGGCTCTGGGATGATGAAATACAGATGACAAAAAGTACAGTCATCATGTCTAGTCATTTCCAAATTGGGCTCTGGATTGTCCCAGACATGACATGAGAGCCAGGAAGAGTGAAGCCGAATGGCACAGCAGCACACCAAACATGATCAATTTTGCATGTGGCATGTGATGTATATCTTGAAAACAATTGGCTGGATCCTATGTCTATATGGAGGTTCATAGGACATGGGGCTTATTCCAGAAACAGACATCAAGATGATTTCAAGTTGGTGCAAGCTCAGCCTGCATGGCAGTGGTTACAGCTGAATTCAAAATGATAGGCCCCTCATAAAAAATTACACACATTGTGGAGGTCAAGTTTTTGATCCCTGGAGGGCTTTTTGACAAAGATCAGGCTGCTACTGACCACCAGATCTCAGCAGACCTCTTGTGTAGCCTGTGGATGTCTAAAATAGGCTAGAATATGATTGAAATTCAGGACCCACAATGTGTGTAATTTTTTGGGTGGGGCCTATTCTATTCAGTCATAAATTGGCCTTCAAAAATCAACATTTAAGGTCTAGGTAAGTTACATACTCTCTCTCTCTTCTCTCTTTTCTCCCCACTTTGTCATCTTGAAAAAACCTGATTTTTTCATGGTAATCACAGACATAGGACATCATGGAGCCTTTTCACTGGCAATTCCTTTTCAGATATGCCCTTGATTAATTGTCTGAAAATGTCACATGACATGGTTCTACATACAGTCATGGACAAACAAAGTCAACTAAAATAAACATTGATCTTCAATAACATATCTATGGTGGGCAAAACATTAAATTGCCAAGTTCACAGTATGGGAAAACTGTTGGTTTCAATGCCAGTTTTGAATCTGGTTTCGAATTTTTTAGTGTAAGTGATGGTTTTGTACAGGTCCACATAAGCCACTGATCTTATACTTGATTATGTGTATTTGCATTTGGTTTGAAGGGTAAGAAGAGAAAATAGGATAGTGTCCTGCTGTTCTTTTGTTATGATCAGATTTTGCTTGGAGATAGTGTGGATGACAATGACAAGCAGACAATGAACAGCAGATGACAAGCAGGGACAAGGACTAGCAGGGACAAGGCCAACTAGTGGGGCCTACAAACAGCAGGGATGACAATGAGCAGGGATGACAACCAGTGGGTGATGAACAGTGGATAAAGGATGTTGATGCTGGGGACAAGAGCACAACCCCCCCACCCTTGCTACAAAATTGACATGGTGGGGTTGTTTTCTGTCTCATTCTAATTTTTTCTTTCTTTTTTTCTCTCTCTTAGCAACACCACTGTGAGCAACTGCTTGCAGGCTGTTGATGTAATTAGTTTTATTGAATATATAATACAATTTAGTTACACTTGAAAAGAAAGCAGAAAGACTGGTTAAAATTGGTCTTTTTGGGTCAACCAAACTAAATAGGACTGGTCCTATTCAGTTCAGTTGTGGTCTTGCTACTTTAGGCAACCATTTGAACCAGTTCTGGTCCACAGTTGACCCCCCTTGTGGTCAAAAAGCTGGACTGAACTGGACCTTTAAACACTACTTGGAGAGGAGTATCATACAATCATGAAATATCTCTGTGAGTTTTCTATTGTTAAGCATGATCTTGTACTTGATTCTAACCTATTTCCATGTTGTTTGAAGAGGCCAAAGAGACAAGAGAATTGTGTCTTGCCACTCTCTTGTTATAACAAGATTTTGCTTGGAGGGGGGTATTACACAATCATGAGAATCTCTGTGAGTTTTCCATTGTATGCATTATCTTACACTTTATTACACAACCATGAGATATCTCTGTTAGTTTTCCACATCAGGAAGATGACATTTTAGTTTCCTGGTTTTTCCTGGTTTTTCCTGGTTTTCAGGTTTTTGGAAATCTGTAAACCTGTAAACTTGGAAATCTCCATGATAAATGCTAAGTAGAAGCAGGTTTCTGAGTGCTATTGCTGAGGTTTTTAGAGGTTTCAGAGGTTTCTGTCAAACAATGTTTAGTGAGGTTTCCAGAAAAAGTGACTTAAGTTCCCAGGTGACCAAGTTTCCAAGGTTTTCAGATGTTTTTTGAGGTTTTTGAGGTTGAGAAAACCTCTGGAAACCTTTTTGTCAAGTTCCTGATGCACTGTTAAGCTTCATATACTCAATTCTGCTTCTTCAGGCTTGGTGGGAGCATGCCCAGTTTTGCATTGCCATGGATGGCTGTCAATTTGCGGACCCAGTCAACATATTCAACTATTTCAGCTTTCCATCTCAGCTGTTGTTCCCCTATCATGTCAGTTTCCTTATTTCCCTTCTTCCATGCCTTCATTCTGCTGCTGACCTACAGTCGAGTTAGTCATGCTTGCATGTGTATGCCCAAGATTTTGATACACCCTTGCTGCCCAATCCTTCTCTGCTCTTGTGCCAGCAAAGTGTTCTTCAAGAGTGCCCTCACAACATCAGATTCATATGTAGACATATTGGGATCTTGAGTGACATGGACTTGCTTGGGTCAAAGTAGAGGTCTTAGATATATGTTGACCATTTATATATATTTCTTTTTTCTGGAGGTGCTTACAGTATTGTCTTGCTGTCACTGTGTGTCTCACTCTGGGGGTCCTGCACTCTTGTACCCCTCATCCACCCTGCAAGCAGTTGCTCACAGCAGTTGTGGGGTGTGTTGGCTGTTGTTGGCATTTCACTCCCCTAGTAATCATTGTCATTGTCATAGTTCCACCCATGATGCACCCTATGAGCAGTGGCTTGTAGGGCTGGGGCAGGTATGATCCCATTCCCCATCATCCCCTTGTTGTTGTTGGTGCCATCATGATGGCACCCCTCCCTGCCAGATTGTCATGTCCTTTCCCCCTTGTTCCCCTGCATCCCCATCATCCCTAGGGTGTAGCATGGGTCACACCATGAGTAAATTTCACACACCACACCTGTACCTGTGTACACTGTACCCAGCCTAACAACAACAACAACAACAACAACAACCAGTCCAGTGCCCAAAACCAAAAAAAAGAATCCTTTAGTTTCTTGGTGCCAAATCAATAGAAAGTCATCCTCAAACCTCAATTGAATCCCCCAGAATCCTCATTACTTTTTAAAATAAGGAAATCATACAAAATCTCCAACACTACACCTCTACCTTCTGACTCTTGGTCACCACTGTCAAATTTTCTGTACAGCCTTGAATCCTCCTCAGACTCATAATTCCCTCTCAATACATTTACTTTCTTAACAAAAATCTTTTCCTTTAACTTATGGTGTCCTTTCTTCATATACTTTTACACTGATTAAAATCTTACATCAAAATGCCAACTGATCCTGTTACTCCCAGGAAACCTCTGCCATTCCAGGCTTGCCTATCCAAAGGACCTCCCACACCTGTCACTCCCTTAAGAGATGACAGGTCAGGCCTGTTATTGCCACTGGGCAACAAACTCATCTTACATGGTGTTTATTGCCCTGGGACAGCCATAGGCGACCATTCCCATTGTCAAGCAAGAGACAAACTCAACCCTCAAATATATATCTGTTGTTGTAAAACCCTATTCCACTTACCCCCAATCCATCTCCTCAACCATTTGCTACCTATGTCTTCATCTGATCTTTGATCCCATTGCTACTGAAGGCACTGATGCTGAACCAAGATGCAGTCTTGAAGGACATACTAGAAAGTAAGCATTGACATACCTAGATATGGAGAGTCCTGAAAGAAAAATCATCCACCAATCCTGTATGTGCTTGACTGTGCAAAGAGTCCATGCTGTTACTTACTAACTGTAACCATTGTGATGACACATCAGATCAATATTGGGCTACTGTGCACCAACACATTCAAGTTCGTGCTGTGATGCACACTTTTCATTCACTTTGTCTGTGGCTCAACTTCTTCTGCAGTGGCCAGCCATTTTTTGCTTTCTGCTTTTGCCACACTAAGCAACATAATCAAATCAAAAATGCCATTGTGGATTTTATTTCTGCAGTGCATAGACTCTTGTGATCTGCTGTTCTGTAAAGACTCAAGTCATGGTGAATCTGGAGCAGGTGTGGAGAGGGGATAATGGAGGGAAAGGCTGAGATGGAATGGTTGATGATCTTGGTGATGAATGAGCATTGCTCCTGGATTTCCTGCTGCCATGTGGAGTGCAAGCTTGGAATTATGCTACTTAAGAACTGGGACTTTTGCTCTCTTTATGTCAGACTCTTGGTTCAGCTGAACTTACCCCTTCCACTTTTTCTTAACTGTCTGCTGGCCAAGACAAACTCTTTAACTGCATTGAGAATTGCAATGGCACTAACCTATCCTTAGTTGTCATTTACTGCAATTCCCATCACATTCACATTTCCTGATCCTTACAGGGAACTTGCCACAATCCTGCTTGCATCATGCCCCCATCCAGACAACATGTTTGCTCTGTACAATTTGCCCCCCTGTCTGATAGTTCATATATAAGTCCACCAATGCTAGATGAGACACCCCCCCTTCTATCCTTGATCCCCATATCTGCTCCTACAGGACAGTGGGGTTTTACCATCTAACTCCCTCTCCCTAGGCTTCACTCCACCCACCACTCTCATTGCTGAACTGCATCCATGACCCTTTCTTCACCCTCCACTGCCATTCCCCATCTCCACCCACCTCTTCCATAGACAGATTGCCTGGCAACACAGGCAAGTGGTTTTTCCATATAGAAGTGTGGGATTGTTGCAGATATTATTATGTAATAAAGACCAATCCAATTGGTCTGGTTCAATGCTGGTCTGGTCTGGTCCATTCCTCCAGTCTTTTGCAGTTCTTAGGACTGGACCTCAAAGCACTAAGAAGTTCAATCCAGTGAAACTTAATGCATTTAATGCTGCAATCAGTTCAGTTGATGGAAAGCTTGGAAAGATCATATTTATACACAATGCTGGGTTGTGGAAAAACATTGGTTTGCAACACCATTGCTGCTGCTGTTTGCTCAGGAGGGAAAATTGTCTTATGTGTTGCATCCTCAGCAATTGCTGCACTTCTTCTTGATGGTGGTCTGACTGCACATTCAAAATTTGGAATTCTTCTGATCATATTTGAAACTTCAGTTGGGTTAGGGTAATGTGTAACTACAACTACACAACAATGTGAGTGTAAAGGGACAAAAGGCTTGGAGAAGACTCCAGCCAACCCTTTTCACTCTTAAATAGAGTTTGTCAGGTCCCATTCTCATGGACTCGGCAGCATGGAACACACTGACGATTGAGGTGGGCAGAGACTGCTTTGTCAATCCTTGATTGCATTGATGGGCCAGGCTTGGTGGCATCAGCCATCTCCACATTGGTGGACTTTGCAAGGTCTTTCTTTTTCAAGATCTTGGTCGCCATGACCGAATCCCAAGCGCTGACAATCAATATGACCTGGGACACATAGACCATGCAGTCCTCCAACACCTGGGCAGCAAGATTCATGCCCAGGATGTTATCTGACCAACCCATAAGAACACTCTCCCCCATCATGTTCTTTTCAAAGGTAGGGAGTTTTGTGCCCTCCAATATCTTTGTGCATTCCACAATGATCACAGGCTGCATCACATCATAAAGATGTGTGGGTGTCAGGGATGCCTCAAGAAACTTGACATCATCCTGCTTAGCTGAGATGGTGTTGGCAAGGACAGCCTCCTGATACTTCTGGTGAGCTGTGTGGATTAGAGCCATATGGCTGGCACTGGCTGCATTAGCAGTGAAGTCCTTCATGAGTTGGACCTCTGGCATCTGCAACCTCAAATGAGGTGGCAAAGTCCCTGCAGCTTGATGCTGCAACCATCATGCAATGATGGTGCAAGCACCATTCAGCTTGGAGGCTGTAATGGTGATGCCCCAAAGGGTGTCGCTTAGGACATGACAATAGTCCAACTGCGGACATTGAATCTTGTGTTACTCAAACAGATAGTTGAGCTGTGCTTGGATTCTCCTTCTTATCCACCAAGGACAGCATCTAAATTGCCAAGTTGTTGATATAGGTATGGCTGACAACCAGCCAGATGTTACTTGCCTCCATTCAGTTTCAAATGCTGAAGCTTGAGCAAACACCCTAGTTTGATGTCAATCTTGTCAAGGCACTTATCCCCCAAGGCACTACCATGTAATATTGTGACAATGATTTTTGATGAGTTATCCAAGGAGCTACAAAGCAAGAGTGAGATGTTAACTGGGAGAGATGCAGGCTCACAAGTCCAATTTGGGGTCCCATCAGGTAATATTGTCTTGATTCAGTTTGACTCTCTGCATGCAGCAATGTATGCTTCTAGCAACAATTTCAACATAAGTTTGTTGTCTAGAAAGACAGATTAACCACTTGAACAACTGCAAAGGTGACAGTTGGTATCGGGTTGAGTGTAGATATGTATGGCTGGTCACTTGTTATTGTATTGATCTTGTGTCACTAGTTCAAGAATATCAGTACCTCTTCACAATAGTTGTGCATGCAAATGTACAAAGATGTCATCTGTATTGGGACAACCAAGAAGGATAGCAAAAGTGAGGTCACCAGTTGAAAGAAGTTGGCTGTTATCAATAGAACAGCACAACTATGTTGGATGACTAAAGCAGAGTGACACCTGGCCCTGGGCACCTATTGCCACTACAAGTTCATATTCCTACCATTTATGGTGTGCCTATCAGTCAGGATCAAAATTGAAAGATCTGGTGGAGATGGCCTGCCAGAGACCACAGAGGCAAGGATGAGCAGAGATGTTGAGTGACAAGCTGGCAGGTGACATTTTGACAATCACAGGTTGGGCATAACTTGCTGGAGAGAAATGAGCTCAACCCTTTGTTGAACAGGGAGCTACCAACAACCAAATAACTTGAAGGGGCTAGTCAATCACTGAACTGGTCAGGCCAGATGCTTCAAATGAGATTCAACCATGAGTCTGAGAGACTAGTCGGTTTTTACATCCAGGGTACTGTTGGTCCAGGATCCAGGATCCAACAGTAAGAAATCTGTCCACACCACCAAGAGGGTCTCAGAAAAAAATTAAGCATACTGGGTTTGTTTTAAGCCAGTGAAGGGGTAACTAACTAACCCTTCATGAGAACTAATTACTATATTAGATCATATATGATGTCATTGTTCCCACCATTTCTTTCCTGCATGTCTCTGAACACTCCCACTAGCTTCACAAGCTTCACATAACCACCCATTTATGCTGTACTTGAGCTAGACACACTGTAAATGATACTAGATACTCAAGTAAGTAGATTCATCATCTCATGGATCCTGTAAATTGACTCACCCAGCCTGTTTCACATCCAGCACACTTACATTTAATAACACCCATGTTTTGGGAGATCTCACTCTCTGATATGGCCTGTCCACAAAATGTAAACAGGCTGTCCATATTTGTTCTCATGTTGGTTGGTATCATTGGCAGATCATGTGTCCACTTTCAACTGTCAGTTCTGTAGACTTTTCCTTTTATGGAATAAAAATCAACAGAGAATTATGATCTGCATGATAAGATATCTTTACCAACATCATGTATTGTATACCCAAGCATGATGAATCATGGCTGTGTTTCAAGTTTCTGGAACAACTTTCTTGAATGTGGTTTGCTTCTTTTGTGTTTGCATGATCACTCAGGCACCTAATCATGAGACTTTACAAAAAAAAATTAATGGCTTCAGGCCTGGACTAACTAACCATCCCTATATGGCATATTGAGCACATGATACCCTCTTGTGCACCACAATGAATGGGACCGAATTGTGTTATGCAGTTCATAGCTTCATATAGCTCAAATTCAGGGCATAAATACTTAAGCAACAGAAAACACACAATGAAAACTTGAATCAGCTATTTAAAATTATAACACAGATTCCACCTACAACTTGCCTTTCAACCTCAACAGACTGCTGTACAATTTGTTGGTCACACATCACAAGCCTAATAATAGTGCATCAGGTGTTACAGTTTTCCTCATCACATGACCAACTGCTCATGTGCCTACCTCCCATGCTCCCAGTTTCCATTTTCATTTCCTTATCTATGATGTCATACTTTGTTCCTGCTTTCTTATCAACTCATGACATGTTCCTGCAGCTGTCGTCTAGCTGATTCATGCTCACTTTTCATCTATCCTTGTTTGGATGATTCCTCTCACATTGTCTGTTTGTTTTACTCATTTTGATTCTTATCAATGGTGACATAGCATGCAATATGCTGCACATATTGCCTCATACCTTTATCTACCAGTCCCTTGATTCTTATCACTGACTCAGCCTTGATCATTTTCACCTCATGTTTAACAGCTTTGTAACAATAGTTCTTCTTGGTAGATAAGCTAGACAGTTACACATATAGACTGTAGTAGTTACACAAGTCGGCTCTCCAGCTTGGCCCAGACAAATCTACACCTTATTTTCAACACTCCATTCTTTGCAAAGTCCACGTAGAACAACCCTAAGTGAGAGATTCTACACAACTGATTGGAATGTCTCCAAGTCAGTTGTGGGTAGTTGAGTTCAAGATAAGGCCATTGTCTTAACATCAGGTGCCTGCCACACTATTATTATGCTCAATTCCAGCAGTTCCCTACACTGGCATTTAATCCTCCCCTAAATATTCTCATAAACTTCAAAACAAGGTTCTATCCTGTGCCATCATGCAATCCTGACACCCATCTGTTTATGAATCAATAGATAGATCTGGGCTAAACATAGATGCCCACACCATTCCTGTCCATCATCAAAGCTTCCCATGTCCCATCAATGCCCATCACTGACCTCCCATGCCTGCCACCACATCAATTCTGCCATTCCTATCATTTCCAATGATGAGGATGCCCACCTCCCTCAGTTTTACAGGTATCTCCTTCATTCCTTTTGCTGTCATTGTTGTCTCCATCTAGCTCTTCCCTCCATGGTTTTGATGCGAGGGGTTATTAATAGGTGAGTTTGTTGAGATAGGCTTTTCACACTGAAAACATAGGTGGAATACCTAAGAGAACACAACTGGGTCCCCTAGGTGTATATTTAGGGTTTATATACTATGTTACATATATTGTACATTGTTGTTACCAACACATGCATACATGCGCATACATCTTGATGCGTGCAAAATAAAATTCTCACACTATCACAGTGTAGCATCATTTAGCATCATTTGGCATCATTTGGCATAATTTGACATAATAAAATAAAAATGACATTTTATTAGGTAATGGGGTGGTTTCCTAACACTCAGGCATAAACAGTCATTATCAAGATTTAGGGTTATCAGGAGGTATATTTGAGATTGTAGGGCAGGGTGGAAAACTAGAGGACTAGGGGAGTAGGGGGAGTAGGGTGGTGGGGTAGGGGGAGTAGGGTGGTAAAGTAGGGGGAGTAGGGTGGTGGAGGAGAGTAGGGGATGCGGATTGGGAGAGAGAATGGTAGAGTGTGAGAAAGCATTCACTTGACATTGTAGATGATGCATGTAATGTATTGGATCACTGCACAACATCTGCAGTAATGCTGTATTACAGGAATTGTCTGAGGAGTACTGTACACAGAAATGCAACATGAGTATTGTAGAAATTGTCCTGAGGACTCATACCATTGTGAGAGCATGTGTATACATTCCATTGACATCGTAGACGACGCTGGTAATGCTGCAGATCATGGCACAATTATTACAGCACAAATGAATTTGCAGAATTTCTCAGAAGTACACCAAACAAAAAAATGCGAAATGACAATTGTTACAGCACTCCCTAGGACTTTGTGCTGCAGTCAGAGGATGGGAACACACTCCATTGACATTGTAGACTATGCGGCTAATGCTGCAGATTGCTTCACAATTATTACAGCACAAATGAATTTGCAGAATTTCTCAGAAGTACACAGAACAGAAAAATGCGAAATGACACTTGTTGCAGTACTCCCCCAGAGTTGTGCTGCAGTCAGAGGATGGAAACACACTCCATTGACGTCATAGACAATGCAGGTATTGCTGCAGATCACTGCACAACATTTGCAGAACAAATGAACTGCACAACAAAAATACTTGTGCATCCAGAACATCTACGACAAACACAGCACAAGAAAAATATATGGCAAGAATTTGATTGTGATCACAGATGACTATGACAAACACAGCATGCAAAAAATATATGGCAAAAATTTAACAGTGAGCTCATAACGTCTACGATGAATTGACAAACATGGCACATGAAAAATATATGGCAAGAATTTAATTGTGAACTCGGAATGTCTACGATGAATTGACAAACATGGCACATGAGAAATATATGGCAGGAGTTTAATTGTGATCCCCAAATGTCTACGACAAAATGATGGACACAGCACGAGAAAAATATACAGCAAGAATTTAATTGTGAACTCAGAACATCGATGACAAATTGATGAACACAGCACAAAAAAATATAGTGAGAATTTAATTGTGAACTCAGAACATCTATGACGAATTTACAAACACAGCACAAGAAAAATATATGGCAAGGATTTAATTGTGATGACAAACACAGCACACAAAAAATGTATGGCAGGAATTTAATTGTGATCCCAGAACATCTAGGACGAATTGAGGAACACAGCACAAGAAAAATAATTAATTGGGATCCCAGAATGTGTACGTCAAATACTGCACCCAAAATATACAGAAAAATTTTAATTGTGAGCCCAGAACATCTACAACGAGTTGGCAAACATGGCACAATAAAAATATACAGCAAGAATTTAATTGTGATCCCAGAACATCTATGACAAATTGACGAACACAGCATGGGAAAAATATATGGCAGGAATTTAATTGTGATGCCAGAACATCTGCGACGAATTGATGGACATGGCACAAGAAAAATATATGGCAAGCATTTAATTATGAAGACAGAACATCTACGATGAATTGTCAAACACAGCAAACAAAATATATGGCAAAAATTGAATTGTGAGCCCAGAACATCTATGACAAATTGACAAACACAGTGTGGCTGCAGTACACACCATATGCACAAAAAACATACTTGTGTGTCCAGAATGTCTATGATGCACACAGCATGAGAAAAATATATGGCAAAAATTTAATTGTCATCCCAGAACATCTACAACAAATTGTGTAGCTACAACATTTCACTTGTGTGTCCAGAACGATACAGTACTCACAACAAAATTACTTGTGCATCTATAACATCTATGATGACTTGTGCAGTACATGCCATACTCACTACAAACCTTATTCATGAGTCTAAAACTTCTATGATGACATGTACAGCACAGATCATACTTTTACTCCTGGGTCCACAATGTCTATGCAGAAGTGTACAGCACATACCATACTGACTACAAAATTTTATTCACGAGTCCACAACATCTATGAAGAAATGTACAGCACATACTGTACTCACTACAAAATTACTCGTGTGTCCAGAACATCAATGACAATATGCATAGTATGTACCATACTCACTACAAAATTGCTTGTGCATCTGTAATGGCTATGATGACATGTATTGCATGTACCATATTTGCTACAAAACATGGACACATTCATATTGGGGACTACTCCCCAACAGAATTCATCATGGACATTGATGAAGATGAAGATCCTGCATGGAACTACTTCCATGCAGGAGCAATGTATTGCGTGGTAGGATATGGTGATAGATGGGAGGGAGCAAGCCAGTTAGATGCTGTTCATTATCGAAGATGAACAGACACTTTATTTGTATGTGTTTGGCTCGAATGGTTTGAATGGTTTGAATCGAGCCATTCAAGCCATTCAAGCCATTCAAGCCATTTGAGCCATTTGAGCCATTTGAGCCAAACATTCTTCAACTCTAAAGTGTGCTCTCCTGGCTGACATGCAAGACACAATTATTGCACATACCATGCTCACTACAAAATTACTCGTGTCCAGAACATCTAAGATGATATGGACAACACACCACACTCACTACAAAATTACTCATGCATCCATAATGTCTATGATGACATGTACAGCATACACCATAATCACTACAATATTTTATTCATGAGTCCGGAACATCTATGAAAGAAATTTATGGTACACACTGGCACCATACTCACTAACAAATTGCTCTTGTGTCCCAAACATATATGATGACTTGTGCAGCACACACCTTACTCACTACAAAATTTTATTCATGAGTCGAGAACATCTATGAAGAAATGTACAGCACATACCACTGTACTCACTACAAAATTACTTGTGCATCTGGAACATCTATGACAAACATGTGTCAAGAAACATATACAGTGCGTACAGTAGAAAATTTCACTTGTAGTACTTACAACAGAATTTTATTCCTGAGTCTGAATGTCTACAATGATGTGTATATGTAGAGTACTGACTACAGAATGTTATTTGTGAATCAGAATGTCTACAACAATGTGTATGTGTTACTCATTACAGAATTTTATTTGTATGTCCAAATGTCTATGACAATGTGTATGTGTAGAGTACTCACTACAGAATTTTATTGGTGGTTCCAAAAATCCAAAGCATATGCCAGCAGAGATGAACAAAGAGAGTGTGTGTACCAGAGTAGAATGGAAGAGGGTTGCCAGGTTTGGGAATAGCCCAGAATGAAACATCCATGATGACAAGAGAGAGAAGAGGTCTCGCAGCATAAGGCCAAATGTCAGTGTGGAAGAATAATATGTGGAGAAGGTCATTGGACAACACACAAGAGGAAAGCCATGCACACAACTACTTCTGTGCAGGATCAATCAATGATGTAGTAGACAAATAGACCAGTGCAAATAACTGATGGATGTTATAGAAGATACATCAGGAAAATGACAAATCTCTTATTGCTCTTATTCATCTGAGAAGTGTCTTAATACTGTCTGGGGCCTTATATTTGTCTTAGAATCCTCAAATTGTCTGACTTTTATTTTCCATAAGACATTGGTTTAATTCTTAAGTGCATAAGAGGGGTAAGACTCATAAGATCTTAAGAAATTTATAAGTTACTTATGATACAGGCATGTTATTTAAGACTGCATTTCAGACGGTTGGTCAACCAGTCAAAATAAACAATCCACAATCAGGAATCAAACCAAGGACCTCATGATTCAAATGAACAACATCCCTCAGGTGACAAATTTGATGCAAAGCCACTGAACCATACAAGCTTATTGGTACATTCAAACTGAAGTACTTAAGCTACACAGACATGCTACATTTAATAGTAAACGAGATGTGTGCAAAAATTCTCCAAGTCCCTTGTTTATTGTTTGGTTTGCACACCATGTGACATGTTGAAGTTTCATTTTTGGTAACTTCCACTGAACTTGATGTTCCCTTCACTGGTCATTACCATCTAACAACCTTTTCACTGAGCTCCTACCAGGCAACTGAACACACCATTCCCTGGCCTGCCCAAATGCTCCCTGTTTTCCTATTCATTATCGCCACATCTTAACAAAAACACAATGCATTTGTTAGTCTGAGTCGCGTTCCACCTTATGCCCTTGCAGGCCTCATAATCTTTTTTGTTTCAATTGCCTAACATCCAACAGCATGGCTAGGTGAATCACAATGGGTTTGTTTGGGGCTATACTGACTCAGGGAGGTGCTGTGAGACTCATGTATTGGGAAAACAGCGATGTATGCACCTATTATCATGCACCCCCTTTTACTAACACCCTCAGGCTGTTAGGAAACCACCCCATTACCTAATAAAATTTCATTTTATTTATTATGTCGAATTACGCTACTTGACGCCAAATTATGCTACACTTTGTGAGCATGAGAATGTTATTTCGCACGCATCAAAATGTATGCACATGTATGCACGTGTCGGTAACAACAATGTACAATATATGTAACATAGTATATAAACCCTAAATATACACCTAGGGGACCCAGTTGTGTTCTCTTAGGTATTCCACCTGTGTGAAAAGCCTATCTCAACGAACTCATCTATTAATAACCCCTCACATCAAAACCATCAATTCCCCCATCATGAGCACGGATCCCGCCCCCTTCTTGTAGAGAGAACCTGCACGGTCTTAGCTAGCAGATAGTGGGTGTTGCCCTAACAGAAGAACACAACTTCCCATATCAGTGCACCTTCTCTTACTTGCGCATACATCATTGTTTCACCATGCCACATCCAATTACTCATCCTTTCGGCACAAGCCGGAAGTACTTGTATATACATAATCTACCTTTTCTTTTGTAAGCCGATGCCAGGCCTCACCTTACATTGCAACCGCCAGTGATTGAGAGGCAGTACTTGTCATTAGGACAGCTGCAACCAGACAACTGATTGGATCTGGTTTAGTTACGATTTACATTACTCTATTCAGACGACTATTTTAGTTACAAGCCAAATTCAGTGATATCTCCGAGATCAGGCACTGTCGGAAGGGTTATTGATCCGAAGTGTCAAAATAGGCGCCTGACGAACCACGAACCTTCGACGAACCTTGACGAACCCTATCACGTGACCCATGGATGTTTGGAGAGGCTACACAAAATTTGAATTTGTCGAAGAAGTGATTCATCACAGATTCTAAATTATGTCCAAACCTTCAACTTCTAATCCTGTTCCCATGCCCACACTAGAGGCAAAAATTGATGTGCTTACGGCACAAATGTCACAATTAGTATCAGTGTTGGCAGCATCACAGCCCAGACAAGTGGAAGTACAACCAGAGATGACAGGAGAAAGAGATGATGAGATGGAGGAGATGGTGGAGTGGATGTTGCAGGAGGATGAGACGGCAGAGAAATCTGGAAATGGAAAAGCGTGCTTACCTAAGTACGCGCCCCCACAAACTTTTGACAGTACCATGGAGAATACAAAATCCTTCATCAGCTCTATAGTATTGTACATCCATGGGAGGAAGCCAGAGTTTCATACAGCCGAGTCTAGGATTATGTTTGCTCTCTCATATATCCAGGGGGGAAAGCACAGTTCTGGAGGAACGAAGCTATAAATCAAATTGCTGTGGGAAATAAACCATTTGCAAGCTTCAAGGAATTTTTGGAGAGATTGGAGGCACAGTTTGGAGATCCTAATCCAAAGGCGACAGCCAATGCTAAATTAAAGACCATGCGCCAAGGTTCCTTAATGGCAGATGAATTTATTTTGCAGTTCAAAGCAGAAGCTTCGCAGATGGATATGGGAGAAGCCACGTTGGTAGAATTTTTGAAAGCAGGATTAAATCCCTCTTTATTCAAGTCTATCTACCGACTGCCTTCTATGCCAGAGAAGTTGGATGAGTGGTATAATTGGGCAATGCGCCTTGACTGGCAATATCGGCAGGAACAGGCAGAGTCAAAGTTGATGTACGGAAGTAGTAAATTTGGAAAGTCATCAGGAGGAAAGTCTGAGAAAGGAAAAGTGCCTCAGGTGCAAGCTCCAAGGGTGCAGCCACTGGCCATGGCAGTGACACCTATAGTTACGGAGTCAGCAGCACCAGCAGAGGCAATGGAGGTTGATCAAGCAGGAAGATGAGCCCCACTTAAATGTTTTAACTGTGGGCAGTTAGGACACATTTCTAGGAATTGTAGGCAGAAGAGAAAGATTAGGGAAGCTACAATCAAGGAAGTGAAGCCAGAGGAAGGCAGGCAGAAGAATTTTGTGGAAGAGTCCCAGTGAAGGTTTCCCCATTGGTGACCCAGAATCGTTACAATGTATTAGTATCCGAGGAAACCCAGAGCAAATCAGAAAAGGAAATCGAGGAAGAGTACAACTGTTCTGAATCATGTGACAATTTTCACACATCATTTCCGAAAACCCCTAAATTCTTTCTTTGCTCTGCGCGAATAGAACCCGAAATCACCTTGACTACGGGACTGAAGACAGTGGACACACATGCAGCAATTGATGTGGAAGTATTGCTTGATAGTGGTGCTACAGGATTATTTCTTAATCGATCCTTAATTACCGGAAATGGTATTAACACACACAAGCTGGTGCAACCTATAATGGTGTACAATATTGATGGAATGGTCAATCGTGGAGGAACTATTAAGGAGGAGGTGACTATGGTATTAAAGTATCAGGAGCATCAGGAGCGAGCCATATTTGAAGTGTGCGATCTTGGGAAAACCAATCTAATAATAGGATGTCCATGGTTATGGAAGCATAATCCCAAAATTGATTGGAAAACTGGGAAAGTACAAATGACTCATTGTCCTAAGGAATGTAATGTGTATGGGAGGAAGATGAAGAAGGAGAAAAGGAAAAAGAAAGAGAAAGAATGTCTGAGGAAGTATTCTGTGACGATGGAGGAAGTGGAGGATGAGGAAATGCCAAATGGGGAAGTTCCAATCATGATTGAGAAAGAAGAACAGAAGCAAACCTTTAGAGCAATTTGTGGAGGACAGTCGTGGGACAAGAATATTGTGAAGGTGGAGAAGCCAGTGGAGGAATGGGTGCCAAAAGTGTATCATAAACATCTGTCAGTGTTCCAGAAGAAGGAGTCTGAGCGAATGCCGGTGTGGAAGCCATGGGATCATGCAATCGAGATGAAGCCGGGGTTTGTGCCAAAGAAGTTGAAGGTATATCTGTTATCTCTGATGGAACAAGAAGAAGTGGATGCATTCCTGAAGGAGCCATTGCACAAAGGATACATATGACCTTCAAAATCACCGCAGATGTCACCAATATTCTTTGTGCCAAAAAAGGATCAAAGGAAGAGGATGTGTACAGATTATAGGTATCTGAATGAGTGGACAGTGAAGAACGCATACCCCTTGCCATTGATCTCGGAAATAATTGACAAGGTGGGAAAAGCCAAAGTCTTTACAAAATTGGATTTATGATGGGGATATAACAATGTATGGATAAAGAAGGGAGATGAGTGGAAGGCTGCATTTGCCATGCATCAAGGATCCTTTGAGCCGCTTGTTATGTTTTTTGGGATGACAAATAGTCCCTCAACCTTTCAAAATATGATGAACAACATTTTCTAGACAAAGGCATGGTAATAATATTTATTGACAACATTTTGATATTCACGGAGGATGAAGAGAATCATGAGGCGATAGTGCAGGAGGGGTTACGGAGGTTGGCAGAGAATGATCTATTTTTGAAACCGGAGAAGTGTGTGTTTGGGGCATGTGAAATCGAGTTCCTAGTATTATTGATCGGCCCTGACAGGATCAAAATGGATCCAATCAAGGTACAGACGATCACAGATTGGCCTGCACCTACCCATGTCAAGGAGGTTCAAGCCTTCTTGGGACTCGCAAATTATTATCATCGCTTTGTGCACAATTTTTCTAAAATTGCCGCACCCTTACATAACCTTACATGAAAGGGAGTAGTGTGGAGGTGGGGAGAGCAGCAGCAGACAGTGTTTGAGGAATTGAAGAGGAAGTTTGTGGAGGGACCAATATTAGCCCCAGTGGATTTCACATGCCCTTTGCAAGTGGAATCAGATGCATCCGACTTTGCTACTGGAGCGGTATTATCAATGCTGTGTGAAGATGACAAGTGGCATCCTTGTGCATATCTGTCCCGAGGGTTGAATGATGCGGAGAGAAATTATGATGTGCATGACAAAGAGATGTTGGGGATAATACGAGCATTGGAGGCGTGGAGGCATCAGATTGAGATCTGGATGGATCATCAAAATCTGCAATACTTCATGTCCGCTAAAAAGCGTAATCGCAGGCAAGCGTGTTGGGCATTATTCTTATCGCATTTCAATTTTCACTTGGTCCACAAAGCGGGAAGCTTAATGAGGAAAGCAGATGCATTATCCAGACATATTGATCATAAAAGGGGGGTGGAAGAGGACAATAAAAATGTTACCTTACTGAAACCCGAATACTTTCGCATTTGTGCTATGCGTCAAGGGCATCTATTAATAGATAGCTCGGAAATGGAAATGTTGTCTAAAATTAGACAATGTTCAGAAATGGATGATGAAGTAGTGGAAGCCGTGAAAGCTCTGAAGGGAGAGAAGAAGGGTAATATTAAAGGAGATGAATGGGCTGAGGAACAAGGGTTGGTGTTGTTTAGAGGAAAAGTGTATGTACTGAAGGATCAGGATTTGCAAAGGGAGATCATCCAGTTACATCATAATACGCTGACTGCCAGACACCCAGGAAGATGGAAGACATTGGAGTTAGTAATGAGAAATTATTGGTGGCCCGGAATTTCAAAGTATGTGTTGGGGTATGTGGATGGATGTGATATGTGCATGAGGGGGAAGAAATTTCCAGAAAAACCTGCAGGAAAATTGATGCCGAACCCTATACCTAAAGCGCCGTGGCGAGATATATCTGTGGATTTTATTACCGGATTACCCGAGGCTCAAGGGTATGATGCAATATTCGTAGTATGCAACTGCTTTACAAAGGAGGTCCATATTATTCCTACTACTACAGAAACCTCATCATTGGGCTTGGCACACCTCTATCTAAATCAGGTATGGCGGTTACATGGGTTACCCAATACCGTTATCTCCGATCACAGACCACAATTTGCTTCGGCGTTTATGCGAGAACTGAACAACATATTGGGAATTCAAACCAAATTATCTATGGCATATCACCCACAGACTGATGGGCAGACAGAGAGAATGAATCAGGAGTTGGAGCAGTACCTACATATGTTTGTCAACTACCGACAAACCGACTGGCCCTAATGGCTGGCAATTGCCGAGTTTTCCCACAATAACAAATTCCATTCAGTGACTTGTATGTCACCCTTTTTCACAAATTACAGATATCATCCTCGCATGGGAGTAGAACCCAGAAGGGAAGTCAAAGTACAGTCGGTAGAAGACTTTGTATCTAAGATGCAAAAGGTACAAGAGGAAGCAGAGGCGGCATTGAAGAAAGCACGTGATGATATGATGTGACATGCAGATTGTACTCGAGGATGCACTCCAGAGTACAAAGTTGGTGACTTGGTGTGGCTAAGCACCAAGGACCTGAATATTCCATGACCTTCAAGGAAACTTACAGAGAAACAAGTTGGCCCATATGCGATCTCTAAAGTGATCTCGCCTAATGCGGTAGTGCTAAAATTACCCTGATCATTCAAGATTGATCCCGAGATTAATGTATCCCGCCTATGCCCTTACCGCCCGCCCACTATTCCTGGCCAACAAACTACTCCGCAACCTCCGATAATAGTAGAAGGTGCTCCAGAATACATATTTGAAGAAATTCTAGACTCACATCTTCGACGGAACAAATTGGAGTTCCTAATAAAGTGGAAAAACTATACCAACAAGAATAATTCATGGGAGCCCAAAGAGAATTGTAAGCGAGCATGTAACGCCATCGCTCAATTCTTTAAACATAATCCAAATGCTCTGCGTCGCATTGCGAGAATGGTGTATGAGGGGATGAAATTCCGGCCTTACCAAAATTTCACAGAGGGGACAAACATAATATTTTCTTGCCTGGAAGTTGAGGCATAAAAGGGGGGTAATGTTAGGAAACCACCCCGTTACCTAATAAAATTTCATTTTATTTATTATGTCGAATTACGCTACTTGATGCCACATTACGCTACACTTTGTGAGCATGAGAATTTTATTTCGCACGCATCAAAATGTACGCACATGTACGCATGCGTCCGTAACAACAATGTACAATATATGTAACATAGTATATAAACCCTAAATATACACCTAGGGGACCCAGTTGTGTTCTCTTAGGTATTCCACCTACGTATTCGGTGTGAAAAGCCTATCTCAACAAACTCATCTATTAATAACCCCTCACATCAAAACCATCAATTCCCCCATCACAAGCGTGGATCCCGCCCCCTTCTTGTAGAGAGAACCCGCACGGTCTTAGCTAGCAGATAGTGGGTGTCGCCCTAACACAGGCCAGATGACAACAAAAATGATGACCCCAACAATGCCCAAAGACCTGCCACCACCGCCACGAGCAACCGCCCACAGGGTGAGTACTAGCAGCCAATGAGGGACAGGACAGGGAACAATGGACAACAGGGAGGGAAGAATGATGGGGACAGGGACAACAACAACAATAACACCAACAGAGCCCATGACAGCGATGGACAACCAAGCACCTGCCCAGCCCTGCAAGCTGCTATTCACAGGTATTCTTTCTCTCTCTCTTCATTTCATTGTTACTAGCTAATGTTTTTTTATGTTAATAGATGACAAAAACATGTGGGACCACACGGCCACTACCACCACCACCATAGCACCCACAACTATGGCTGTGAGCCCCTGCTCATGGAAATGGGGAGCATTGAGAAGGGGACCATGAGGACCGGGATGTGGCCGGCACCCCATACCACCACTGCAAGCAACTGCTGGCAAGGTGCATAAAGGGTGCATGACAATGACAGGAGGACTACAATGAGCAGGATGACAGGACAGTGACAACAGGACAGGGATGTGAGGGGATGATGCTGACACGAACATCATGTCTCAAGTGCGGGAACAAGATCAACCTGTGGCAGTGGCTGAGGTGGTATTTTCGGGAAGAGCAGTCTTGTGCAGCAGGAGAAGGAGTTCCAAACGGTGCAGTCTGTATTGTTGACTTCAGTGCTGCTGACCTCAGCAAGGCAGCCATTGTTAATGGTGACTAGTGGCAGTCGCCATTGATGAGGTAGTTGTAGGCTATGGCAGGGGAGTACTGCATTATGGAATGTTAATTTATCGAGTACATGTAACACATAGTAGTTAGTTCAGTGTGCTTCATGATGGATCCAAAAAGTTTTATCCCTGCCCATACCTGTCTTATTGAGTCTTAAAATGTCTGAAATATCTGGCTCAAGTTTTCATAAGGCCAATTTAAGCTATTATAAGGCAACTGTAAGATAAAAAGTGCCTTACTCAGAAAGGTAAGACATGATGTCTTACTCATCTTATGCCTTACAGTAGACTTACAGTTCCTTACAGGCTTATGTAAGACATGTAAGACAAATGTTATTTTCCTGATGTAGACAAGAGGAAACCCATGCATGGAATTACTTCCATGCAGGATCAATCAATGACATCATAGATGAATATACTTGCGCAAATAACTGATTGTGGATGTCATAGATAAATGGACCTGTGCAAATAAGACATTGCAGACAACAGACAAGAGGAAAGCCATGCACGAAACTACTTCTGTGCAGGATCAATCAATGATGTAGTAGACAAATAGACCTGTGCAAATAACTGATAGATGTTGTAGACAATAGACAAGAGGAAACCTATGCATAGAACTACTTCCATGCAGGATCAAGCAATGACATTGTAGACGAATAGATTTGCACAAATAACTGATTGTGGACATCATAGATGAATGGACCTGTGAAAATAACTGATGGACATCATAGATGACAGGCAAGAGGAAAGCCATGCACAGAACTACTTCTGTGCAGGATCAATCAATGACATCATAGACAAACAGACCTGTGTGAATAACTGTTGGATGTCATAGACAAGCAGACACCATGTGAATAACTGATGAACATTGTAGACAAATAGAGACCATGTGAATAACTGATAAACATCATAGATGAATAGACACCATGTGAATAACCTATTGACATCATAGATGAACAGACACTATATGAATCTGACAACTTGTACAGCACATACTGTAATTGCTAAAGAATTTTGTTCATGAGTCCAGATTTTCTATGCAGTTATATACAGCATGTATTGTACTCACCACAAAATTTTATTCATAATGTCTAAAAAGATTTGTACAGGCATGTACTTGCTACAAAATTTTATTCATGAGTCCAGAACATCTATGGAGAAATGTACAGCACGTACTATACTCACAATTACTCTTGTGTCCATAATGTCTATGATGACTTGTACACCATGTACTGTACTCACTATGTAATTTATTCATGAGTCCAGAATGTTATGAAGAAACATACAACATGTACCATACTTACTGCAGAATTGCTTGTGCATCCATAGCATCTATGACGACATGTACAGCATGTACCTTACTCACTACATTTTTTATTCATCAGTCCAGAACATCTATGAAGAAACAAACAGCACATACCATGCTCACTACAGAATTACTCATGCATACATAATATCTACGACATCATGTGCAGCATGCACCATACTCACTACAAAATGTTATTCCTGAGTCCAGAACATCTATGAATAAATGTATAGCACATACCATACTCACTACAAAATTACTTGTGCATCCAGAACATCAATGATGAAAATGTTCATGCATAGTAGTCCCATGCAAATAACTGATGGATGTTGTAGATGACAGACAACAGGAAAGCCATGCACAGAACTACTTCTGTGCAGGATAAATCAACGATGTTGTAGACAAACAGACCTGTGTGAACAACTGTTGCCAGTTGGACATTGTAGATGAACAGACACCGTGTGAATAACTGATCAATGTTGTAGATGAATAGACACTGTGCCACAGTGCAAATCTGACAACATGTACAGCATGTCCTGTACTTGGTAAAGAATTTTGTTCATGAGTCCAGATTTTTGATGCAGTTATATACAGCATGTATTGTACTCACCACAAAATTTTATTCATGAGTCTGGAACAATGTCATAGACAAATAGACTTGCACAAATAACTGATCATGGACATTGTAGATGAATGGACCCATGCAAATAACTGATGGATGTCGTAGACAACAGACAAGAGGAAACCCATGCATGGAACTACTTCCATGCAGGATAAATCAATGACATTGTAGATGAATAGACTTGCACAAATAACTGATCATGGACATCATAGACAAATGGACCCATGGGAATAACTGGTGGACATCATAGACGATGGACATGAGGAAACCCATGCACATAACTACTTCTGTACAGGATAAATCAATGACATCAGAGATGAATAGATCAGTGGGAATAGCTGATGGATGAACAGACACCATGTGAATAAATGATCAGCATCGTAGATGAATAGACACCATGCAAGTAACTGATTGATGTCATAGATGAACAGACCTGTGTGAATATTGGATGTCATAGACCAACAGACACTAAGGGTAAGAATAAAAGTCATGCAAACAAAAGTCATACAAATAAAAATTGTTTAACCCTTATTTCATTTGGGAATACTAGGATTGGTCCAGAATATCTAAGAAATTTACAGCACATACCATACTCACCACAAATTTACTCTTGTGCCTGGATTCTGGAATGTCTATGACAACTTATGCAGCATGGAGGTCTTTACACTCCCCCACCTTTCCTAGTGGACTCCAACTGGAGTCCGACCGGACTGACCAGAGTCCAACCAGAGTCCGACTGGAGTCCACTGGGACTGGTCACCAGCCAACTGCCTGCAAAGTTGCCAGTCCAGTCCCAGTCCAGTCCAACTGGATTCCACTTGGACTGGTCCAGTGGAGTCCAACTGGATTCCACTTGGACTGGTCCAGTGGAGTCCAGTCGGATTCTGCTGAAAAAGTGTGTAAGAAAAGGAATTGAACCCAGATCCCCATAGGTTGCTTATGTAATCAATCATGATGCACAATATAACCGTTACACCACAGTACCTTGTGTAAGGCATCATCTACTTGCATTAGGTACTGTGGTGTGGCTGTGTATGACAAAGCATGTTGCTGTGTCATCAAATGTGCCAGCTCATCACTCACCACCACCACTGTCGACGCCGCCTCCCTCCCTCCTCTCTCTACCACCACCACCACTGCATGGACACCCACTGCCACTGCTCCCATGCCCAATCTGCCATTACCACCACCTGCAAATGAGCCAAATGGATGGAATGCAGCCCCAAATGATGCAGATCGCATCATTTGGGCCCTAGGTAAATTTTTTTTTCATTTGCTTTTTGTTTTTATAAACTAAGTAACCAGTTTCTTTAGTTTTCTAGGTTATAAACTACTGGTAATGATGCCACCACCCACAAACAGGCCGACTGGATGGAATGTGGACCCAAACGATGCAGATTGCATTGTTTGGGCCCTATGTAAGTTTTTTTCGTTTGCTTTTTGTTTTTATAAACTAACTCATTTCTTTTGTTTGGTAGGTTCTACTCTACTGGTAATGACTGATGGCTGGACATGAGACAACCCCACACACCCACCCCATGCCTGTGAGCCCTTGCTCATAGGGTGGATTGTGAGTGTCATCAGGACCCCCAGAACACCAAGCAATGGGGCCAATGACACACCACCCACCTCCAGCCCCTTGAGCAACTGCTCGGGGGGTGGATCATGGGTGGAATGGAGGTGATGACAGCGAACAACAACAGGGCAATGCCGACGCCAACATGGAACAATGGGGATCAACCCAGACCTGATGACACCCATGCCAGCCCCCTCCTCCCCATCCAAACGGGATGTGAGGGTGTTGATAAAGGGTAGGAGATGGCAGAGGGGTAATGGGAGACCTGTGGAGCAGGATACACACCTCGTAAGCACCCACCTACCCCCTCCCTCACATGCCACATCACTGACCCCTCCCTCCAACCCCTCCAAACTAGGAGACCCACAAAACCAACAACACACCCACCCCACGCCGACGAGCACCTGCTCGTCAGGTGGATGGTGGGTAGACCAGGGCTATGACAACCACGGCACCCATCCCCATGCCTACAAGCCTCTGCTCGTAGGGTGGATGACAGGTGTGGCTTGCTATGGCGACAGATGCATGTGAGGAGGGGTGGGCAATGACACCCACCCCAGACTGCATCCCCCAACCCCCCCTCCCCCGCATTTTGCATGGGGAGGGGTCTTTATTATTTTTAATTTATCTCTGCCCCCCCCCTCCCCCCTTGCACCAAATGTGAGGGGTATATATATTGTAGTACTTACGAATCCCCCCCTCGCACTGAACACAAGGGGTTATGGACTGTATTACTACAAAAAATTGTATTCATCAATCCAGAAAGTCTATGAAGAAATGTACAGCACATATCATACTCACTACAAAATTACTCTTACATCCGCAATGTCTATGTACATCCACAATGTCTATGATGACATGTACAGCATGTACTGTACTTGCCAAAAACATTATTCCTGAGTCCAGAACATCTAAGAAGAAATGTACAGCACATACCATCCTCACTACAAAATCACTTGTGCATCTGTAACATCTATGATGAAAATGTTTTGAGAAACATATATAGCATCTATAGTATTCACTACAAAATTTTTAGCCTGATGGCACATTGTGGTCAATGCCATTTCGCATGAAGACTTGCCAAGTCAGGTCTATGGATGTGGACACAACAATTCATTCTGGATCTCATGAGTGACAATTCTTAGTGTCAGTGCATTAATATAAATTGTTTTTGGTTTTGTATTAGAAATCAGAATGCAGATGCCTCATCGGAAGAAAGGTAAACACCAAACAACCCACCAACCCATTGCACTTCAATCACTGATGCCATGCTTGCTAGTGCTTTAAGGTCCAGTTTGGTCCAGTTTTTTTTTCTCTTTTGGGCCAAAACTGCAGACTGAACTTGTTATACATTTTTCTATATACTCCAAAACTGTAACCGAAACTGCAATAAACCAGTTTATTGCAGTTTGTGTGTGGTTTATTGACTGGTTCTGACCAGTCCTACACCGAACCCAGTACCAACCAGTTCAACACTGGTCAGGACTGGTTATGGGACCTACTGGCTACATTGTATAGTTAAGAAAAAATATAAATATCCACCCCACAAGGACAGAGGCTTGTGGGGCTGGGGCTGGAGTAATACAAAACAAAAACAAAAACAAAAACAAAAACAAAAACAAAAACAAAAACAAAAGAAAGAAAAGCATCTGTGATGTGGTAATGGAATCTTCTACATCAGAATCAGTCTAGGCATTGGATTCACCATTAGATCCAGTCTCTGAGGATGACAGAAAAGCATCTGCAGCATCAGATGCAGTGGGGAAAGCAGCCACATCTGTTGAAGTTGGATTGGCAGCTGGAGATGAGGAGGTAGATTCAAAAAGATAAAAACATCAATGGCATCATTGGCAGCAGCAACAGCAATGGGTTAACATACATTTGCTTCATTTTCTCTGGATAATCTTCCCCCTCCAATTTCTCCTCCTCGGCCTCAAGCATGGCCCTTTCCTCTGCAGTCAAGCTTTCAAAAACCCTCTTGATGGCTGGCAGTTGGTTCTGGAACCATCCAGGTGTACTTGTGGATGCATCCTGAACACATAACATAATCTCCAATCTCTTTCCAAACTCAGTCCTGGTGTAAGCTCCAGATCACTTCTGATTGGTTCACTTTGAAGTTGTTTGACTTCCTTGAGGAGCCTTTTGTCATTCACCAGTTGTTCCAAAGCCAGTTTGTTAGTTCCTGGCAATGTGATCAATAATACAACATTGAATGGGATGATACCCCACCTTGGCATGCATGCGACTCTCCTCTGGATCTATTGGGGTCATCTCAATTGATGCCCAGTAATTAAATATGGTGGGGAGAATGTCAGTCCTGAGTATTTGCAATTGGGCAGCTTTTGATTCCTGAGATGGGAATCCATCTTTATAGGGTTTGATGGTCTTCCACTCTTCGACCATATATTGGCTCCCCTTCCAGTACTGTCTGTGTCCTGGGTTCTCTGATGGCTCAGGTGGCATTGGAGGGGATTGATGTGGAGGAAGAAATTGTCCTTGCCATTGGGTTTCACTTGTCATTTGGCATGAGGATCACATGAGGATAACACGAGGTCAATAGTATAATAAATAGCCCATCAATGCAATTGATTCCCCCCAATCATCATGAGCCTGACAAGAGCTCCTTACAAGCGAAAGAGACAATCAAAGAACAATGCCACCCTGTGTGAGGACGATGATGGTGTGGTGGATACTGTCACACATAAGGAAGTTGAGGTCAACATCAGACATGGACCAAAAATGGAGCGTATCAAGGTTCTCTTGCCTCCAGTGACAGAAGAATATGGTGAATCGAGTTCAGCTGGTATCCACGACAATCCAGGTCTTGCTCCAGAATGGGATATGCAAGAACCTCAGGTGGCCAATGAGCCGGTTTGGCCATGGATCAGCATGGGTAGTTTCTGACATTGATTGACTTACCAAGGCTCATGTACAAATAACAGAGGCAGCGAGACTATGTCTTGGAGTTTGTCAGACAAATAGATGAACTGCTGCAAGCATCCCTGTCTTGGCAGGCATGGTCAATTGACAAACAAGTTTGCAACCACTGTTCATTTAATAAATGGGCAATTTGGAGATGTGTCGATTGTTCACTAGGAAGAATGCTTTGCTGAACACGTATGTGGGTAACACACAGGCAAAATCCCTTCCATCACATTGAATCTTGGACTGGCACACACTTTTTCAGGGCCAAGTTATGGGAGGTTGGCACATACCTCTTAGTTCAGCACCAGACAGATCAGCCGATTTGCAATGCTCTTCAGTTCCAAATGGAATCTCCGGAAACATTTGAGGACATGAGGGATAAAGCAGAACAAGAGTCAGCCAATTGGGAAGGTGATGATCAGTATCGGCCTTCATCACATCAATCAGCATTGGCCCCATATCATGAGTTGGGAGTGGCAACAGCAATGGCAATGGCAACAGCAATGGCAGAAGCAGGGGACAATGAAGCATTTTTAGATTCCCTTGATGAGCTTCTGATTCAAGCGCACAATACATATGTTGATGATAGCCTACAAGACTTCTTTGATGATGATGATGATGCACATGAAGTTGAACACACTGATGAAGACATCCATGGGTTTGATCCATATTTGCCTAATGCTACTGAAACAGCTGAATGCATGAGGACCGATGCCGCTCCTGCTCCCAATGCCGATGCCAATATTACATTCAAACCACCCACTGCCGATGCCTTGAACGACAGTTACATCTGTGTGTTGCATACAAAGGGAATACATCACTTGGTGATGGTTACCTGCCAGTGTCAAGGGGAGCACAGAATTGCCTTGGACCTGGTAAACAATAACTTGCTACCCACCAGCTTCAACAAAATATGCACTCTTTTCACCATGCATGTCCTGGATCATTTTTGGCTCTGTAGTCTGGAATTGGATGCATCAGTCTACCAGTTTTACCAATTGATTTGGTGGGTCACATTGCCAATGAGGCCTGCAGAAGTGGTCAACCTCTACAATGAGCTTTTGCGCATGTCCCACTTATGGCGTTGGATGAAAAGATTGAATGGGTATGGTCACAATCAAAAAGATCCATTGAAACCTGAACCAGGATTACTCGCCAACTTCTGTCCAGCTTGTCCTCAAGTAGGCATAAATATACCAGAAAATTGGAAGGATGATGAGAACTGGTGGGTGATTAAGCACCTGTTTTGTGCAGTGGTCTCTAAAATGATATTACACCTTAGATTTGTTTTTAAACACACATTTGTGGTTGATGGCAATTTCAAAGCTGACTATGTTCGGCAGAAAAACTCTGATACTGATATATGGCTATGGGATGGAGCTGGGATGGCCCCAAATCAGGCTGAATACAAGCAGTTTCTCCAAGATGCCATAGAACAATTAACAGTAAGTACACTTCCCTCACCACTGCCACTGCCATTGCCACTGCCATTCCTGTGGCTGTGGCTGTGGCTGTTCCTGCCCCCACTCCTGTGCCCACTCCTGATCTGATCTGATCTGATCTGTGCCCCTTTTGCAGAAGGCACCTTGCAAAAATAAATTCCTAGCCATTGTGAATGCTTTTCTGGCATCGAAGGCATGTGATAGGACTGGAGTAGCTGCCATTGCATGTGTGTGACATGAATGTTATGCACCCAATGCATTGGTAGACTTGTTCTGGGGAGAACAGCAAAAGAATGTTGACTTTGCTTTCCTTCAAGCACTGAAGACTACCAGGGTTGACCCTCAACAGGGAGTAATGCTGATTTACAACATTGTCTGCCAGTACATCATCTACCTTCTGGAGTGCATTGGTCCACATCTTCCAGCTGACCTCACCATTGACCAGGCCATTGGGCTATGCATGTACATGGTCACAAGGACAAATGCTTTTTTTGCTATGCTCCATCTTTCATTCCAGGCTCTGGCATTGTAGCAGGAGAAATACTAGAGTCCCTGTGGTCATTACTGAATTCCATTTCCCCAACAGTCAGGACAGCAACCTTGCCACATCGGGCAGAAATGCTGGGTGATCATGCTATGGACTCAAATCACAAGAAAATGCTTGGCATGACCACTATGCTGTGTGCAAAATCTCAAGAAGCCATTGAGATCTCCACACAACTTGGCAAGCACCATGCTGACCTTACAGCAGCATTTGGTCAACAGGCAGTCCAAAGATGGGAGGATGAAGTGACTGCAGCAGAATTGCTCAGGCTGACAGATATTAAGGCCATGGATATCTATGCCACTTGGGGATTGGGAGTGGGAGTGGGAACAGCATCAGCATCGGCATTGGCAATGGGAGCAGCTCCAGCACCAGTTCAATCTGTGGTGAGGAGTGGATTGCTTTCACAATCATTGTTCAACAAATGCAGTAAGTACTGCCTAACATATTCATATATCACAACCCATTGTTGGCATACACCAGGATTGAATTACGAGACAAAGTCTGCCAACTTGGTACATCACCAAATGTTTCTGACACGCAATCTGTTGAAAGGGAAAAGGAAGCTCTCACATCCCACATGGAAACCTTAACAGATTTACAAAATGCTCCCAATGTTGCCAAACATGACATTGCTCCATCACAAATCAGCCATAACAATGTTGACAACTCTGATGACTTGGACCCTTCAGATGAATACACACCTACAGCATTGGGGCCTTCACATCTTCCAGCTGACAGAAATGCTATTCCAGTTGAGGAGCAACAAGTATACCTCCCATTTAATGGCCCTCTGGCAGAGGTGGAGTTTCAGCTTAGGCAGAATCAGGCAAGCTGACTTCTGCATTGGCTGCAGGAGCTCATTGTGGACAAGTCATTTCAATATTCACACATTATTTGAGCGGCCCCAAGAAAGGTAGTTCGCACATGAGCACAAGCCACTGTCCAGGAGTTGGTTAACAAAATTGCCCTGCATTCCCAAATATATAACCATTGCCGGAGCAGATTGGTGGCACTGGATTGTGACACTGACACCTTAAATATGTTTCAGCAGTTAAAAAAGGATGACCTCAATGCTAGCACAGCTATTCTGAACCCCAATATGCCAGGCTCCACTAATATTTGTCTGTCCTGGATTTGGCATAATTCTCACATTTGGACTGGTGTTACTGCCTTCCCCAATGCCACTGCCACTGCTGTACCTGCTGCTGTACCTGCTCCCACTCCCATTCCCACTCCCGCTTCCTTTAATGGCCCCGCTCCTGATCCTGCCAAACAATTCTGGGAATGTACATCTATTTTGTGGCTATTCATTTGCATTGCACTGAACTTCTTGGACAATCAGGCAAGTACATTGGCTTTGCTCATGGGCTCAGAGACATAGATGGAAGGAGGAATTTCTGCTGGTCACATATGAAATGTAGTGGACTGTGCAGTATTTCATTTATCACAGTGAATGGTGGCAGTCAGCCTTGCACTCAGAGAATACCTTGCCTGGCCCCCTAGCCTATGCTAACCATCAGTGGGCATTATGGTGCGAATTAGCATTCAGGGCTGACACTGCATTTACATCAGCAAACATCGATTACATCTCCCCTCTACGACCCTCTATTACATAAACTCGATCATCTTGATCTCTAACCACGATCAACATGTCAAATAAATGTCTCTCAGTCTTCAACCCTTTTTCTTTACAATTGGGGCTGAAAGGTCCGCTCCAAATGTGTACACAGCACATCATTTGGTATGCAGAGTCCCATTTCTGTCAAGTCCTATTGACATCCAAGGGGCAAATGTCTTAAAGCAAAAATGGATGCAAAAGGTTCTATATTGTGAGCTTGTAAGCAGGATCTTTTATGAATCAAGTAAGAGATTCGTGACTCAAAAAATGTTGCAGCTGGGCATCATGTCTCAAATTGGCTTTGCCAAATCAATTGGCCTGGTGTTTGAGGTGCCAATCCTGCTTCGTTCCTTGGCTGACAGTCTTGCTGAGGTAAACTTCGACCACCTACCACTAGGATTCCATCCACCCCTGTTGGCCGTGTTGGATGATGGTGTCGCCCCCAAACTTACAAGCAGTCTAGTGCCCTCATATGCCCTGGATTGGTGGAGACATCATAGCGAACTGGCAGGGGACAGCATTATGGGCATTGACACCCTGGATCAGTGCCTTGATCACCATAAGCAGTACTTCACTGAGTCTGACTCACCTGCTCCTGCTTCCCAAGCCATTGCTACTCCCACTGCTGATTGCCAATCCAGCATCAACCTCCAGGGTCTCTTGGATGATATGCTGCATGAAACGTGCAGTACGCTTCAGTTTATAGATGGCTGCAAATCATCAGCAGATGCTGGATTGAATCCCCATGTCAGGAAAGCAGCAGCATTACACCGAGTTCATGAGCTTGCCCTGCTGAAGTAGCTCCAGGCTGAAGCACAGGCTTTGGCAATGGGATCAAAAACCCTTCAATGTGCTGGGCAACCTTCAAGGCAAACAGTGGTAAGAAGAAAATCGGAACTGGTGGCAGCAAAGAACTTGAGCACCTGAAGTCCCTTCCCCCCAGCTCCTACAAGTGGACCTAGGGTGTTGACATCATGGAAAGTGATGTTTTGGATGCTAATGAGAAGACCAAGAGCAAGGGCAAACAACAGCATTCTGGGTATCCATTGTCTCTGCCTGATGGTGCAAAGGGAAGAAAGGTAAGCAGATTCATGGAGTCATGAGTGAGATACATGCAAAACAATGCATTTTGGTGTAGGTATTGAGATGCTTCCAATCATTGATGTCATGCACTCCCTGATCATACCATTCATAAACACTTTCTTGACCACTCTGCCTACACTCCTTGATGGATTCAATCTGGATCTTTTGCATTTAATGCAATAACTCCCCCTCTATCTACTCCTGTCCTCTGACTAGCAGTGTCTTCAGTCTCTGTTGAGCTATCTTTGGTTAATTGCCTTTTTGGGACTACTTGGTTGAACACATCCTCTGATGTATCCTATGGCCTCAACTCCTGTCTCCAATTTTTGGGAAACTGTCTGGCTATAGTATGGTAAGCACTTCCTACATCACTCCCCACCTCTACATATATCCCTCTACCCTCTACATATATTTCTGTGGTTCTAGAGGGTGTGCAAGCCCAGTAGATGGTACCCTGTCTTACACTCCTCTCACTTTTCCTTACTTAACCTCTTCCCCACTCCTGTACAGCCTTCCCCAGTCATGTATTGAGCTAAATAAATCATTTTAGAGCCATGTATATGTAGTAGAACCCCTCAATAGCAAGAAGAGACCCCTTCTCATCCCTTGTTCAAGGGAGAATGTTGATTGCATGCCAGTACTTTACACTCCCCCCCCCCTAGTCTGAGCAGACTCCACTCGGACTCCACTCGGACTCCACTTGGACTCTACTTGGACTCCACTCAGACTCCACTCAGACTCTGCTAAGACTTCAAGCAAACTACATTCAAATCAACTTCATAATGAAAATTTACACTTCTGAATGATTGTCCAGATGTAGTCCAAGTTGCAAGGCTGATTATTACCCATACAAGCTAGACTAACACCATAATAAGCACTAAAGCAAGGTCAGTAAAGCTTTGCAACAAAGTCAGTAAACATGTTTGTAATAGTTTATACCAAGATCAGTAAACAAGTCTGTAATGGTTTGTATTGAAGTCAACAACACTTTTGTAATGGTTTGTATTGAAGTCAACAACATTTTTGTAATAGTCATAAGATCAGTAAAGGTTTGTAACAAAGTCAGTAAACAAGTTTGTAATGGTCTGTATTGAAGTCAATAACATGTTTGTAATAGTTTGTTTGTATTGAAGTCAATAACATATTTGTAATGGTTTATATTAAGATCAGTAATGGTTTGTATTGAAGTCAATAACATGTTTGTAATAGTTTATGCCAAGGTCAATAAAGGTTTGTAACAAAGCAGTGAACAAGTTTGTAGTGAAGTCAATAACATGCTTCTAATGATTGACTTAGTTAGTACTATAAATATATTGACTCAAAAACAACTTACAAAAGTCATTACTTAACTTGCAATAGGTCGTCAGGTTGATTTCACATTTAAGCTCAATATGCTTACCAAATGCCACAAAGTATTAAACTGTGAATATAAACATTAATTTGTCATTTACACATTTAACGATGCAAGACTTACAAAAATCACATGTGTGAATGAATGAGCTGTTAGTATGTCTCATACAGTTGGCAGTGTGAGTTGTTTGGTTGTGTTGTGTGCAGATACCGCGAGGCGTGAAAGTAGGTGTCCACTATATCACGTCCCTAATTTTTGTGCACAAAGTCACTGCAAACTTGTACTGACTGGGTTACAAGCTTTTGCCAACTTGATTATAAGCTTTTACTGACCTCATTGCACACATTGACTGACCTTGTTTACATACTTTTACTGACTTGTTTACAAACTGTTACTAACATCATACCATTACAAACTTTTACTGACCTCATTACAAAATTTCACTGAACTCATTACAAACTTTTGCTGACCTCACTACAAAATGTTGTTGACCTCATTACTGACCTCATTACAAAGCTTTATTGACCTCATTACAAAACTTTACTGACCTCATTACAAAACTTTACTGACCTCATTACAAAACTTTATTGACTTCATTACAAAACTTCACTAACCTCATTACAAAACTTTACTGACCTCATTACAAACTTCTACTGATGTCCTTATAATTGGCAAACTTCTCCTGACCTCATTACAGACCTTCACAGATATCCAAACTACTAATTTCTTTGGGGTATCTTTTATGAATAGTTTAATTGAATACAACTATAGATATCAAAGGACACAAAATACAAAAAGTCCCCCCCTTTTTGTCTCCAGGGTGCTGTGGTGGGCCTCATCATCATTCCACCCATGGTCCTGTAATTTACCCTCCTCCACCTATTCTGGTCAGAGTCTAGTTATTCCAGTTGGAGTCCAGTTATTCCAATTGGAGTCCAGTTATTCTGGTCAGAGTCCAGTTATTCCAGTTATTCTGACCAGATTCTGGTTACTCCAGATGCTCAACTTACAGTATATACCCTAATGGATAGTCAAATTTCAAGTCTTAAGTTGTCAAAGTGCCTACAAAATATATTTGTGCAGAGTAAGGATTGAACTCAAGACATCTTGATTAGAGTGATCACATGACAAACCAAACATGTGTGCCTAACCAGTTGAGCCACAGGAGAATTATTAGGTTGTAATATAATGTTTATTCATCACACTCTAATTTATTTCGGAGTAGTGAAAGATCAAATTTTTTTAATGAACCCCATCCCTCACATTTAATGCGAGGGAGTGGGGATGATTGTGATTACATAGATAAACAAAAAATCCTCCCTCTCACAAGATGCAAGAGGGAGTTTTATTTATATACATAAAAAGCTAACCCCTCACACCAAATGTGAGGGGGGAGGTAAAAACATGAAGAAAAAAATCCCTCCCCCACACAAAATGGGGGAGGGGGGGCACAATACTAATAAATAATTAGAAGTACAAAAAAAATCCCTCCCCACACAAAGTGCGGGGGACATGACCCCACTGTTGTCTGTCATTCCACCCATGATCCACCCCACAAGCAGTTGCTCATGAGGCTGGGGGCGGGTGTGTCATTATCATCTCCTGTCCCTGCGCCTGGGTGTCATTCCACCCACGATCCACCCCACGAGCAGTTGCTCATGAGGCTGGGGGTGGGTGGCTTGTTGTTGTTGTTGTTCCACCCACAATCCATCCCACGAGCAGTTGCTCGTGAGGCTGGGGGTGGGTGGTGTGTCATTGTCGTCTCCTGTCCCTGCACCTGGGCATCATTCCACCCATGATCCACCCCACAAGCAGTTGCTCATGAGGCTGGGGGTGGGTGGTTTGTTGTTGTTGTTGTTCCACCCATGATCCACCCCATGAGCAGGCTGGGGGTGGGTGGTGTGTTGTTGTCATCTCCTATCCCTGCGCCTGGGCGTCATTCCACCCACGATCCACCCCATGAGCAGTGGCTCATGGGGCTGGAGGCAGGTGGGGTGTCGTTGGCCCTGTCGTCATTGTCCATTGTCATTGGCAGCCATGCTTTGCATTCTGGGGGGTTCTGGTGCTGGTAGATGGTGGCATCATTGTTGTTGTCGCCTGCACACACTCACAATCCACCCTATGAGCAGAAGCTCACAGGCATGGGGTGGGTGTGTTGGCTTGTTTGCAGGTGGTGGTGTCATTACTAGTAGATTATAACTGAGAAAACTAAAAAAACAAGTTAGTTAGTTTATAAAAACAAAAACCAAACAAAAAAAACTTATCTTTGGGCCCGCATTGGCTCGCTTGCGAGTGGTGGCATCATTGCCAGTAGATTATAACATAGAAAGCTAAAAAAAAGGTTAGTTAGCTTATAAAAACAAAAAGCAAACAAAAAAAACCTTACTTAGGGCCCAAATGATGCAATCTGCATTGTTTGGGCCCATGTTATGTCTGGCAGTTAAGTAGAACCTATAAAACAAATGAAACAAGTTAGTTAGTATGAAAAAACAAGAAGCAAACAAAAAAAAACATACTTAGGCCCCAAATGATGCGATCTGCATCATTTGGGCCTGCGTTCTGTCCAGTTGGCTCGTTTGAAGGTAGTGATGATGGTGGCATTGGGTGTGGGAATGGTGGTGGTGGGTGTGCACACAGTGGTGGTGGTAGAGTAGAGAGGAGGAGGCAGCGTTGGCAACAGTGGTGGTGGTAGTTGTGAGCTGGCAGTCATGTGTCATGTGCCATGCATATGTTCACATAGTCATGTGACCTACTGTATATGGACCATATTGATGTCAGAATTATATATGTTCCATATAAGGTAGGTCACATGACTATTGAATGCCATTTTCATACTCGGCTTGAAAAACCAATCAGAATGATGTATAACATCAATATGGTCCATATAAGGTCGATCACATGACTATGTGAATGCCATTTTTATGCTCAGCTTGAAAAACTGGTCAGAATGATACAGTGGCTCAAAAAACTGTCCCAATGTTTGCTTGGTTTGTAAAGATTGATCTGGTGAGCAATGCTGACATAAGCATAATGTTGGTGTAAATCAGACAAAGTACTATGACATTATGGCTTTCAGAATATTTAACTTTTATGTGATTTGGATAAGAACCCATTATTTAATAAGCAAAACAAAATGGTCACTCATTGGGACAGTTTTTTGAGCAGTTGTTCTTTTCTAGTCAATTACTTCAATTGACCCCATTCTGCCTTAATACCTGCCCTAATACTGTTGGGGATACTTTTTATAAGATGTTGGGAGACCTCTGTAATAACTTTACCCTACTTCACTACTACACCTTTTTACCACTCAGGCATTGTTTTTGATGATATTATGAATTTTCAGAATTGGAATTTTAGGTGTTTTCATAGATATTATAAGGGGTTTAGATGATTGAATTGAACAAACTGGAATAGTACTTCAATATCATTATCTTGAAAACAACATTTTACTTGCCAATATATATGCTTGCTGCTGTCACACTGCTAAAAATATCACCTGGTCTTCAGCATTGCCAAATCTTAAAAGTGTTCTGTGTTTTTTTCCCTAAAAAATTTGCAACACTGCCTAGTATATATTCCCCCCTAACCCCTTAAAAGTGTTTTCATACTGGGCCAGTCTATATCACAGCTATATTATGTGGTATAATCACAGAACACATACTCATAATTTGAATGCCTTACATAACTCAAAGGGAGATGGTGAGAGATCTGAGTACCCTCAACCAATTTATCTTTCATAGTTTGATAAATATTTTCAGAATTTTTAGAATTTGTTTTCCTAAGTTAATAATGTACATGGCTAATATGTGAACAATGCAACTACAAATATGCTATAACATGCATTTATCTCACATCAAATTACATAGTTGAGGTCATGGACACTTGGAAAGAAATAACCTTGGTAAGAAATAACAGTTTTTTAAAGAAGAAAGTGGAGAAATATTGAAATCAAAAGTGATTGTGCAGTGTTTATAGTGACATTATGACCTTAAACAGATATTCTGGCATATAGAATGGTGGAGTAAGGATGATGGAACTCAAGTACTCTTCTAATATGTTGAATTGAATGCTATTATCCTTCTATAAAATCTATAAGAACACCTGAATTGCCAATTCTGAAAATTCATAATACTCATCAAAATCAATGCCTGAATGGTAAAAAGGTGTAGTAGTGAAGTAGGGTAAAATTATGCCAGAGGTCTCCCAACATCTTATAAAAAGTATCCCCAACAGTATTAGGGCAGGTATTAAGGCAGAATGGGGTCAATTGAAGTAATTGACTAGAAAAAAACAAAAAACTGCTCAAAAAACTGTCTCAATGAGTGACCATTTTGTTTTGCTTATTAAATAATGGGTTCTTATCCAAATCACATAAAAGTTGAATATTCTGAAAGCCATAATGTCATAGTACTTTGTCTGATTTACACCAACATTATGCTTATGTCAGCATTGCTCACCAGATCAATCTTTACAAACCAAGCAAACATTGGGACAGTTTTTTGAGCCACTGTATATAACATCAATATGTTCCATATAAGGTAGGTCACATGACTACATGAATGCCATTTTCATGCTCGGCTTGAAAAACTGGTCAGAATGATATATAACATCAATATGTTCCATATAAGGTAGGTCACATGACTATGTGAATGCCATTTTCGTAATCAGCTTGAAAAACTGATCAGAATCATGTATAACATCACTATATTTGGTGCTGTTGAGTGGTGAATAAATAACTGCAAACACTCTGAATGCTAGGACTGTCCTAGGATTGTCCGAACAGATGCAACTAGGACTGTCTGATCAGATGCTAGGACTCTACTAGGAGTCTGCTCGGACTGGACCTACTAATTTGGCAGGTGTCTCAGCCAACAAATTTCTGGTTGAGTCCGAGCAGAGTCCAAGTGGGGGAGTGTAAAGACCTCATATATGTGAGATGCTTGACTCTGATAAGTCATATGTTGTCAATGTCTGGCCACATTACCATCCAGATCCAGAGCAAGAGGAGACTTAGAACAATTTGGTATGTGAGTGCCTCACCTGAAGCATTAGGATTCACTTTAGATACACATGGGATGGATCTTAGGGAATATAGATTCAATGAATATATATGTACTTTAATAAGCATTGAGTGAAAGACTGGGGTAAAGCAAGCTCCACATTCCATAGGTGAGGCACTCACATACAAAATTGTTTGATAAGTCAACATTCTGAGAGGTGTGAGAAAGTGGATAATGGGGGGAAAGTTGGGGGAAGGAATGAATTTGTTGAAATATGTGCCCAAATTGTTGGGTGTTGCCTAGCGACACCCATCAGATGTCATCAACATTCATCCAAATCATTCACATGTCAAGCTGAGTTAGAATACTTTACTGATATCAATCCAATCCTTTTCCTCTTTTCCCATTCTTTCTTTCTTTCCCCCCCCATCTCGTTGTCTGGGTTCTTCCCCCCTCTCTAGTGGTTCCCCTCTCTGGTTGTTTCCCCTTCTCTGGTTGTTGCCCCCTCTCTGTTTGTTCCTCCCTACATTTGTATATTTACTTAGGGTACCTCTACATGTTTTACATGCAATAAATCATTTTATTTGTAACCCACCCCAGAAATGGGATGTGTGGCTTGGGTTTACATGAATGCCCTTGTGCTTCATGGAAGATGACTGGATGCTTCTGAACCTTGCATTGAGGATTGGGGAATGGGATTTTGGCACAGTTGGACCACCTCAGTGGGTATTGAGGTTTCATTGCTTCAGCCATGTTACCAGGGTTCTCTTAACACCTTTCTCAATTTTTGATTGCTTGGGGAGTGGACTATTTCACAGTCTGTCATGTTATGTCCTTGGGTTACATGTTTCTCACCCCACCCACCCTGTATGTTGGTGCTGGCCCTGTCCAGCCTATCTATGTAATTATTATTCTTTGAATGAATAATTTCTCTAGCTTGTCTATGTAATGTTAATAAGTTGTTGAGGTGCTGTCTTCTCATAATAGGTATATTGGCCATGTCAGTTTTCATGATTCTGTGTAGGAAAATGTGTGACTGTAGGGGGGGGGGGGTTTGCAGATCATGATATAATATCAGTCATTACTTAGAATGAACAGGAAACTATTAACACTGTAATTGGGTTAATATACTAAGCTCATTATTAATTCTACTTATCCATTAAATTCTTTCTTGTATGTAATCTAATACTAAATAACTAATTTTCATCCATTGTAAAATAAATGGGGCTTGTAGACATGTTACTTTTGAGCCCTGAGAAAACAGAGCAGGCTTTTTTTGCTCAGATATCCTCTGTGTTGATGATGTACCATATCAGTAAAGGTGTCAAGTCATCAAAGGGACAAACCAACTTGACACCTGGCTTGAAAACTGGATGAGTGATAGGAGTGAATTCATTCTGTGGAAGACCACATTTCCAGCAGTATTGGTATTTTTCAAACTGGAACTGTTCTTTCAGCTGAATCCAGCCAATGGAATGGTGCACAAACCAATCCTGTTTTGACTTGCAATGGATGAACTATTGATGACCTGGGGTGTTTGGTTGCCATTCATTTTTCCACATCCAACATATAATGCAGTATCCAGATTATGTTCCATGAAGGATTCCCCTGATGACAGCTCTGCCACCTTTACCTTTTTATCTTGCTACAATCTGAAACTGTGGATTGTTCAAATGCAGTGACATAGATGGCCCAGGAGTTGGATGATTTACAGAACAAACAACTTCAGAGATCATTGGTGATGATGAAGATGTCAGTGGATGATTGAGAAGGGTCAAATCCAGAGATGTCTTGAATACCCCCCACAACAAAGATGAAGCACAGAGAAACAAGGAGAAGAAAACAGACAAACAAAAGAAGGATCAATGAGAAACCTACCATAGGTCCAAGTAGAAGGAGGCAGTAAGGAATTCTTCAGGATAATTTTGATAACTGGCATCTAGCCATGCACTTAATATTGAAATTGCAAACATACCTCACCAATGTGTAATGTTACTGTAGGGACACAATTCTTCACCCTCCCAGTCATATAATGCTAGTGAATTTAGGGCAAGTTTTTTTGGCTTTCTGAAGGATGCATCTTGGAACATCAGAATTCTTTGTGAATATGACTTCCAGATGTTCTGATTATGTTGTGATGTCATCATTAGGGAGACATGTGGTGTGGAACCAACTTTTGCATTCCCAACAAAATCTATGCTCTTTTCTATCAGGGTTCCACCCTGCCATGCATGTCTCTAGACTGCAATGTCTGGATGACCCCTTTCATACCATTCAGTGAATGTAAGGAGTCCAACTTTTACACAAACAAACAATGTACTTGAAGACATTGATCCTTGTGGTTCCAGAAAAATCTTCCAAGTAATGTCAATTATAAGCTGGAGAGATTTTATATCTGACAACTTATATCAGGAGAAATATGTGACAATTGGGGGGTGGTCAAGATGTATATTGTTGAGTATTATAATTTCACACTTGTGTAGGTAGGCTATAAAGGTATTTCAGTCCAAATTGTTCTGGGGTAAAGAACTAGCCCACCTGCAATCGCTTCAGAGCTGATTATAGATTCATGGTTTGAGGCATAAAGATCTTGTTGAGCTCCATTTTTTAAGAGCCTGAACCCATTTAGAATCTCATGAGCTGAATTCCATGATATATTACCTATCTAATATGTCGATACCCTTAGGGCCAACCTGCTTAATGTCATCTTTAGAGTAAAACCATCGCTGGGAAGGGCGAAGCTTCAATCACTCGATCTAGTCAATGTCGTTTGACAAGGTGCTTCCTCAATGAGTCATTCAGCACTGGTCTTACTTGGAGCATCCAACATAAGATGGATAGTGCACTGTAGCAGGCCTTCTGTGTAGAGTTGCTCAGGTTCACACACTAAGGGGCTTCCTTAGTGGTTTTGAGTAAGTTTATGAGTTTGCAAGTTAAGGCTGTAGTTTGCCTAGATCTAAACTAAGGACATCCCTACTATGAGTTGCAGTACTTATACTACAAGGGAGGTCCTTATCATCCAATGGGAAAGATAGATGCGTATCAAGTAAGAATAGAAACAATAGGCCTCATGCAAGGCATGAGGCGTCTGATGTCATGGATCCAATGTCAAGGATCCAATGTCAAGGACATGCTGCAGGGCAGCCTGTCAATTGTGAGAGTCCGATGTCATGGACCTCATGTCAAGGGGCTGTGGTATCACAGCATGTGTGGGAGTGCATGGAGTCACCATGCATCAAGGGTGCCTTCCATGGGCAGGGGATCGAATGCATGCATTGTGCATGTGTCTGATGTCAAGGACATGCCCTAGGCATGAATCAGGTAGTGCCTCCTGTCTGGAGGGGATCATCAGGTCAGTCGAGTCAGTTGGGTTCCGTGAGTTACAAGGAAAATAGTAACAATCACACTTTTAAATAGTGTTCCTGAAATGATATGAGGTGATCCAGTATCTTCTAGACATTTTCACTGCTTACTCCATTAGAGGGGGGATTTCCTTTTCTCCTTGGATTTGGATTTCTACAATGAGTGCCTTCCAGTATCTATCTATTGTTTGTTCATCCAGTGGAAGGCCATAAAGGCCTGTATGGCTCACTATGCAAAATGAGCCCTCTCTAAACTTCCATTCTGAAAAATTCCATGAGATTTCAGCAATGATAAGTCACAATCTCTGCTATACTACTCATCATCAGCTCTTCTCAACCCAGGCTCGCTCAACTCTTTCTGGCACTGGGACATGTACATACTGGCCACACACATGCTGGACTGTATCTGGTCCTGGAATAACTTGACCCAGTCCTGGTGCAGGACATGAAATACTATGACAGCTCCCCAACACAATAATGTGTCACTGTACTCCTCGACACATCACCTTTTCCAAACATAGACTCACCAGTTACAATGGCTAGGCCCAATGCAGCCCTATTAAAACACAGGGTCAGCCTTATCATCTCTTCACATATATCTTTCACCTTTTAATTAGATACCTTTGTTCCCATTGGTATTTTTCAAACTGGAACTGTTGTTTCAGCTCTGATAACTGATATCCAGCCAAGCACTTAATATTGAAATTCCAAACATACCTCAGCAATGTGTAATATTACTGTAGGGACACAATCCCTCATGTCACATGATGCTAATGACTTTAGGGCATGTTTTTTGGACTTGAGAAAAAAAAAAAAAGTGATTCATCAGCACAAAGCTGGCCTATCACCAGCCCCAAAGGGGGCCCATGAAGAAGGACCCATGACCATGGGAGCTTAGTAAGCACAGGAGGGGGGTCTAATTGACCACTTCTCCAGGGTGCAAGTTGAACAGAGATGATCCATTAGCTCAAAAAAAGTTCCCACACTAGGCTAGCCTAGTGAAAAGTAAGATAGATAGGCATGAATGTAACCATAGCATCAGACAATCTGTGATTAATGTGAAGCAGAACAGAGATGAACAACGATGGAAACACCATGTCATCAGGGCTAGAGGAGGTAAATTTACCTTGTCCACCAATAGGGGACAAAATATGTTCCCAGGAAACAGCAGGCAAAGCAATAGCTTTGACAGAAGAGAATGATTTGGAGTATCATTCAGTCCTGGAGGATCTGGACCACAAAATCTTGGAAGGAGCCAACAGGCATGTTGACACCTACACACAAAATGCAAAGGGAAGAGAACAAACTGGAGCAAGGAATGTATGAACACCTATACACTAGATGGATGGACCTGATGTATATGGTCCAAGAATGCTGACTGGGAACAGGATTCAATGTGGCCGATTGGATGATGTTGGTATGATGGATGGGCACAGACCCTTATAAAGAGGGGTCTGGGAGCAATCTTGACAAGGCAAGAGGACTAGACCCTCCTGTGGGATACTTGCAGGTAGAATGGAAGATGTTCATGGACCAAGGGGAGGCCCACCTGGTACAAAATGGAGAAATGGTGATGGAAGGAACCACTGCCATCATATTAAAGAGGGAGTCAACACATATGACACCACAGGTGAAGACAGAAATCCATGTTTCAATGCCATTGGCTGAAAACAGCCTATTGCTGAGCCAGCCAGATAAGACTAACTCGATGGCTGAACAAAGAAACACACCATATGTTTGCATGTCCACCATGGAATTAGACATGTATACAAGTGCCTGGCAAACAACCAGGGGAGGTGAGCGATGACCCAGATGTATGCAAGAAATCATCCAAGAGGATGAAACAGATAAAAAGCAGGAAGACCTGCTTGTAGAATGAGAACAAATGTCCAACAAAAAAGAAGACAAAGATGGCAACCCATACAAAGGTTTGCAGTATAGCTCCAAAGGGGAGGAGCAGGATTTGGAGGAGTTTCAGCAAATAAGAAACTTGCAGATATGAGAAATGGGATGGGCTATGGTACCTGACCAAGAGATAGTGTTTGACAAACACAATAGGCCCAGGGATGTAGAACCTGGACATAGTTTGAAGAAGGAGGAGTCAACACCAGCTAGTGGTAGGGGCCATGTGACTCCTAAAAAGGAATTCAAACCTGACAAGGGCCCTCCAGGACTGCCAGGAGATGGACCTAATGGCCCACCAGGTGATTATGAAGGATCATTGGACAGTGACAATGATGAGGATGATGGTAGTGAGCCACCATCCAATGAAGAAGAAGATGTGGAAGGACTCAACCTTCCACACCCAGAGAAGGAATGACAGGGATTGAGGAAAATGCTTTGATCCACTTGATACAACACACTGTACATGCATGCAATTAGACATGTATAGGGATAGAGGTTCACCTCATATCACAAAGTATCTGAGGGTGATGCATGAGAATTACTGTCTGATGATAGACAAACATGTTGGCCATGAGGTCAACCTGGGCAATAATATCAAGATGCCAAGGGTACCAGAACCCAAGGCATATGACAGCAAAGAGGATGCCAAAGTATTTGAAAGGTGGCTAACAAGCCTCCTGAGATGGTTTCACCATAAATAAGTAATGCGGACCAGCATATGTTAAAGACCATGTGGTATGCATGGCCGTATTTTTGCAAGGATCAGGCTTGACTTGGTTCAACAATAATGTTGATGGAATGGACCACTAGAATGATACATGGTCATTCAAGATGGTAATGATTGGGTTATATGATCACTTTATCCATAATGTGGCATTGGGAGTAGTGTTTGCAGGTCCAGTTCAGTCTGGTTTTTGACCCCCAAATGGGGCAACCGGCAACCACAACCGGTCCGGACTGACCCCAGATATTGTGGGACTGTAACTGGACTGTTTAGGACTGGTCCTAATCAGTCCATGGACCAAAAAAAGTCCAGTTTGGACTGGAGGCAGGAATCCTGGAAGGCCATGCACAGGACTGGACTGGACACAGTCACTGGATGCCTGCCTCTCTGACTGTGTCCAGTCCTGTACCTGGGCTTCCAGGATGCCTGCCTCTCTGACTGTGTCCAGTCCTATACCTGGGCTTCCAGGATGCCTGCCCCTCTGACTGTGTCCAGTCCTGTACATTGCCTGGCCTTCCAGGGTGCTCACCCCTCTGACCATGTCCAGTCCTGTACATGGCCTTCAAGGATCCCTGCCTCTCTGACTGTGTCCAGTCCTGTACCTGGGCTTTCAAGATGCCTGCCCCTGTGACTGTGTCCAGTCCAGTCCTGTGCATAGCCTTCCAGGATTCCTGCCTCTCTGACTGTGTCCAGTCCTGTACATGGCCTCCTCAGATACCTGCCCATCTGGCTGTGTCCAGTCCAGTACATGGCCTTCCAGGATGCCTGCCCCTCTGACTGTGTGACGTGTCCAGTCTGATTCCATGGCCTTCCTATGAGGGCCCCCCCTCAGACTCTGTCAATCAACCAACCAACCAACCATGCAACCAACCCAAACAGTAAACCCTAGCCTAGGGTTTAAGTCAATCTACTATGTTCCAAATCCTCTAATAACCTTCCATCCTCACTGATGATGTGAAGATTATCAGTCACCAAGCATCAGACTTAGTTAAGGTAACATCCAAATTGGCACCTACTCTCTCTCTGAATGATGATGGCAGGCTTTTGGACAATGACAAGAGGAGAGGAGAGGAACAGGAGGTTGCAATCAACAGCCCTCCCAAGGGCAACAAGAGAATCACTAGCAAGGTGGGTTGCTTCTGTTCATTAATACAGCAATCTAAGTGTTATTGCAATAAGCAACCTGTAGTCCAAATATCCTCAAAGGCCAGTGGAACAGCCACCAAAAAGCCTCAAAGTGAGGACCTTCCACACTGGGTTGATACTCAATGGTTCTGGTATGCATTTGTCACAACGTATATGGCATTTGTTGGCCAAACTGCCAACCCTTGGGATGTGCCGGTCAAACAGTCAGTCCTGGTGATGCAGAAGATCTGGGATGCAACTAGTGTCTACCGATATGAGATAATGATGCACACCTCAATAGGGTTGTTCATGGTTGGCATTTTTGGTTCATTTTTCACTCATTTGTCAATCATTTTCTATTTCATTTTTATTCCATTTTTCTGAAGAATGGAACTGAGAATGAATGGAAAATGGAACCCTACCTTGCTTTTGTAAAAAGGGAAACAAAAAATGATCATTTTTCACAACCATATCACTGCACTCCCATGCCCATTACAAAGCCTGCATCAGCCATGAGTGGCCCAAATGACGGCAACCTGTTGTTTGAGCTCTTTGAGGTATAATTTTTTTTTGTTCATTTCTTTGTTTTATAGACTAACTAAGTGAAATCTTTCATTTTTAGGATTTATACTACTGGTAATGACAGGCACCAATGCTGCACAACCCACGCCCACACTCGCCTGCGCTACCCCTCCTCCCTGTTCAAATTGGATGTGAGGGGTCTTGGTTAGGCTCAGGGAGACCTGTAAAGGGGGCATCTGCCAGGTAAGCACCAGTCAACCCCCCCTTTTGGTGTCATGTCACTGATGCATGGCACCCACAGCACCAATGGGAAACATCAACCCAGCACCCACTGATGATGACTCAATGACCACACCACCCATCCCAGCCTCATGAGCAACTGCTCATGGGGTGGATTGTGGGTGGGATGACCATGATGGCTGTCCAAAGCTGCAGGATGCCAGAACCAGCAAGAATGGTGACAGACAATGCACCACCCACCCCCAGCCTCATGAGCAACTGCTCGTGGGGTGGATTGCAGGTGGAATGACAATAATGCCACCTGTGGTGAGGGACATGGCACCCACCCCATGCCTATGAGCAACTGCATCATGGGTGCAACACCAGGTGCATGGAGATGAGGTGGATAAGATGGCACCCCAGCACCTGCCCCCCACCACTGTGAGCCCTTGCTTGCAGGGTGGATTGGGTGCTAATGGTCTGTCACCACCTCCATGATGATGGCGATGAGCACCCAGCACCCACTCCCATGCCTATGAGCCACCACTTGCAGGATGGATTGTAGGTGCTGATGAGAATGATGACAGGGGTATAGAGGAGGGATAAAGAATGGGAATGGGACGATGACAGGGAGGACGAAATGATGGGGACAATGAAATGATGGGGACAATGAAATGATGGGGACAATGAAATGATGGGGATGAAAAGATGGGGATGACAAAATGATGGGGATGATGGGAAGGTGGGGGTGGCAAAGCAATGGGGGTGGTGAAGTGACAGGGACAACGAAATAAAGGGGACAAAGCAATGATGGGGATGATGGGTCACGGGAAGGTGGGGGTGCAGGAAACAATGGGGATAAAGCAATGATGGGGACAATGAAACAATGGGGATGACAGACAATGAAATGATGTGGACGATGAAACAACAAGGGCAATGATGAGGCCCCTCATCACTGGGTAAGTACAGAGACCTGCCATAGCCATTTTTCTTTTTTAGTTCTATTTGTAAGTAGCACAAAAGAATATATATATTTACTACATAATCCCCATTGCTCACACCTCGATAACTTGTAAATAAAAGCCTTGAAAGTATGCCAATGGGTGCCTGGTGGTGAACTCATGGTAATAATCTTGTGAAGTCCTTTGAGGTGGAGTTTGAATGTGCCGAGCACTGCTGGAGGTAGGTAAAATGCATTTTTACTTCATTTTCCAGATGTTTGCGTTTCAGAGCATTCACAGTAGCCATTTTTCGCTTCATTTTTCACATCAATTTTCAGATCATTCTGATCATTCTTCTGCCAAACACCTGAAAATGATCCAAAAATGAAGCTGAAAATGAGCCAAAAATGGCCAAAAAATGGCTACTGTGAACAACCCTATTCATTCTCAGTTCCATTCTTGAGAAAAATGGAATAAAAATGAAATTGAAAATGATTGAAAAATGAATGAAAAATGAACCAAAAATGCCAACCGTGAACAACCCTAATATCCTTAGCAAGCTTAATAGTCCGATTTCTGGTCAATGCTTGATTATCTTTCAACTTTCAGGCTTTCAACTGCTTATCAAGCTGGAATTTCACTGGGAGATTGACTTGAAGCATTGCTTAGATCTGTACTTAGCCTAAGTCCAGAATAAGCCGAACAATAAGCCTCAGGTAAGTCAAATACATGGGAGGACTTGGCTTAATCTAAGCATAGACAGGCTTAGTGACCCCCCAACTTGAACTTAGCAGTGCTTAGAAGTGTCATTAAGTCATTGTAAGCACACCTAAGTGTTATTAAGAAGATTTCGGATTTTCCTGATGTGGACGTCTTGCCCAACGAGAATAGTGACTGACATCATCTTGTGCCGCACCTGGTGTTGCAGTCTTGCAGATCTTCGTAGATCAGCTGTCACCTATCTATCTTACCACTTCACTCTGGTGGTAGAGTGAGAAGGACAGAGATAGGACCTGAAGAGACTTATAAAGGCGAATTGGGAGATTGATTGGCATTCCAGGTCACTCAATTGTCCTACACTCACTTTGCTTCGCTCTGCTCACTTGATTGCCCGATGCAAAATTTATCTGCAATATCAATTATCAATCATAAGATAGTATATAGAAAAGATTCTCGGTTTCATATCAGCTACAATCACAACGTTATAAATGAGGCTATATTTGATTCCCAACAAGAAGTCCCTCCCTCCGGGGTGGGGCAGGGCCATGAAGGACATCACTATGCTCAACCCAGTGGTAACAATCCTCGCCCCTGTTCCAAAAAGGCTTCATCCGCTGCACTGTTTTCAGTGTTTGCACATCTTTTCATGGGTGCTCTCCAAGGAAGTCTCGAGAACTCAAAAGGAGGGCATACGAAGCTTTGTGGGCAGCGACAATTCCGCGGTATACCATTGGGGAGCAACCATATGCAAATATGTTGTATCTGGCGTGTCCCTCTTTTGGATGGTGTCATCAGCCATGTTGAGGGATGTATATCTTGGACGGCGTTGAGTGATCTGGACTTCCCTCAATCGGTGGTGGTGGAGTGTGAGGGCGAGGGTTGGATTTCTTTGATGACGATGACAAAGAGTAGGAGTCTGGCTTAAATATAGAGGTGGTCTGAGCCTCGGGAGGTTTTACTTGTAATCCGAGCTCCATAATCAGGCTAACATACAGCAGGTAAGACATAGGGATCAACCGGTGTGTGCATTTCCCTAGCTTTTTCGGGAAAAAATTGACCTCGCTTGATCAATGGAGAGTTTACCAACAGTACCGCCTTTGATCCGTCGCTTAAACTGTACAAGCACACCAGTCATGACATGCTCGCACAGCCAAGTGTCCCACAAGAGGACAGGTAAGATGCAGTCGACGGTGCATTGGCCATTCCGGCACATGATCGCCATGTGGCGGATGAAAGCTGCCCATGCCGCAGCGGAGGTTGTGCCAGTGTCATCTGCCATTTTCCCAAAATGTGTGAAGCAGATGAGAGTGTGCTTGAATGCCTCTCTAAACAACATTTCCTCCATATTATCCGGGGTGCTGTCAAGAACCATATCTGTGCACTCATCGATGAACAACGCTTCGATGAAGGATATAAGGCGGCATCCAGCACTGAAATTAGGAGGCATTTTCTGGGGACGATTACCTTGTTCTTGCTCGACAGCGCGATGGTAGGCATCAAGGAGAAGTTGACGTCTGGTAAGCTCCCCCAGTTCTCCAGCCAGTTTCGAGAATGGTGGTAAGTGTTTCGACTGCCATAAATGGAGCTTGCCTCCTCCACGTCCAGAGTTGCTGGGCAGCAGCCTCGGCAAGAAGGGGTTCAGAAGGGTATCCAGACCGCAGGTACTCTCAGTGATCAGGAATAGAATATGCAAACCGCATGTGGCTCTCAACCAGACCGGCCTCTTCAATTTGCACTTTTTCACGACGAGGCTCAAATTCCAGTGACAGTTGGACATCTAGAACTGCCAGCTTTGCAGCGGGTAAGAAGGTATCGTAACTGAAGTCGATATTGCGAGAAGCAACAAGCTTCGCACATGCTAATTCTATGAGCCCTGTATGGAGGACAGATGCATTCATCCCGGCTCCTCATAACAGTGTCCAAAATCTATTGCAACAAGCCATCAAGCACATCAATTTGAACAGTGAAAAAATTACACCCACAATGGTCTCCCAAATTGCGCAATGAATGGAATTGTGCTAATATCTTTGAGAGTCAACTCGCCTGGCTTGACCATGAGTTCACCGCAGCAGTCAAAGGGTGTTTTGGTAATTGGTGCGTGTGTAATGGCTTTCCCACCACGGATGCGAGCGGATCTGGCAAGGGCCTGTGGTGAAGCGAACTGGGCTAAGCTTGAATTTGTGGATAGGAAAATGCAAAAGATTGGGAACACTAAAAATTGGTTGAGACATGAGCATAGAAAATCGTAAAGCGTCTTCTCGTCATCGTTCTTGGGCACCACTTTGGTGAGCGGGTGTGCTTCATCAAAGTAGATTATGAGTTTGACTTGCTGCAACCCAACCCAGTGCAAGTCTTGCTGATTCCACTGCGGCAAACTCAATAATCGTCTTCACATCGTAGTTGATATGATCAGAGTCTTCAGAGTCTTCAGGTCGCGCTCGGCATTTCGCAAGCAACTCTTCATGCTTTTTCTGGATTTCAGGAAGAATCTGCCAACGCAATGATTAACTACGATGTTCCTTGCCGTCTTCATGGATGCACACCTGAATGGGGTTATTGGCGCCGTCAATCGCTGCCTTGTACAATTCTCTGCATACGCCTTCAAGGTGACTTGACCACCACTTGGCCAGATCTTCAGCAGTTCTAGTTCGCTTTGACCTCAGTTCTTCCCGGCATTTCTCTAATTCGCTGCCAACTTGCATAAATACACTAGAGAGGAACTTCAGATAATTGGTTTTTAGGACATGCTGATCATCCAATACAGAAGTGGTAACGAGGTAGTCGCGGACAGCATCATCGGGGATGGGGAAGGCCAGGTTTGTGCTTGTCATTAGAAGCACCCTCGAAAGTAAAAAAAGTAAGGACCTTGTTTATCGCACTTTTCTCACAGATTAAATGGGATGGTGAAGACCAAGCTTGCTTGCTCGTGTACCACGCGAGATTTTTCCATTCCAGAACTTTGAACGATGGCGATTTGGTTAGAATATGATTTTTCTGTTTGTGGGATGGCATTGATATTGGTGAATAGGAGTCGATGATTATTTCCCAAGTAAATATCACGCCAGACGGACTGCAGAGCTTTGGAAGTAGGGTTGGCTCAGCAAAAGAAGAGCTAGAACAGATAAATACCGTCTTCTAGAGCATCGTGTCCATAGAATAAGCTGTCATGAACCACAAAAAATGCACCAATTATGCACTGGTCAGATCTACATCCTCGTTGGGGGGTAGATGGCCCCTTTTTGCTACAACCTAGCCGTCATCACCAATCCCACCAAAAGAGTTACGGAGAATTGCTTACGAGCTACTTGCACCAAAGGCCAGAGGATCTCTTTAAAGATGATTAGAGGCCCAAAAAGAGGCCACATGGCACAAAAAATGCACCCAATTGTCGCACTTCTTTGAATGAGGCTTCTTTCCATGCTTTCTGTAAGATTGCACTGATGGATGGTTGTCACATCAGCAGTTCCTCCACTTCTTCTTCTGTAAGAGTTACGAGTCTGTTGTCTCCAAGGGTAGTAATAGATAACAGTGCAGGCAAATCTGGCTCCCTATTAAACTCCCGCAAAAGTCTGAAAAGCTTCATGAGCTTCACATCTAGGGGCTTGTGATCGTCATCGATGAAGCGATCACACTCGCGAGATACCCGAGTGACCGATGGAGTAGCATCACGGAATGTGGCCTCGCGTGGTGGATTCAGATCGCCCACAGACAAATGGGCAAAGTCTTCAAATAAAGAACTCGTTGGGTCCATGGTGGAACTGAGGTTTGACCAATGATGGAATGATGACGCAACTTCAATATATCGTCGTTCAGATAGAGTATGAATAAGCAAAGCAGCACGAGGAAAGAATAGATATAGAAAAGCAGTGTTGTGTCTGGGAGCCCAATGAATGAACTTCATCAAGTTGAAGGACATTGGTAAATAAATGTCAACAACGTGCTCATTCTGAATTGCCACTACTTACTATCTCTGTGCTTATATTTATCCATTGACGTGTGTGTACTGGTTTTCCAGGTGCAAGACACTCTTCTAGTGCTGAATTTGCAAGTTGTAATGCCTGGTCATCCATTCGCTTCCAGATCTTCATCAATTTCCTCATCTTCTGCCAACCTGGACTTGCTTTCTCCGGCTGCCAGTAGCGACGGTGTTGTTCCGCCATCCACATTCAATTCAACATCTGTGCAAAACCGACCAGTCACCCCTACAAAAATTGCGTCCAATCTAACCAGTACTCTGATAGCGAACAAGACTTCTAGAAGCTATACGTATGCTTCTGAAACACATGATAGGGACTCTGTCATCTCGCTCTGGAAACAAGCGGCCTGTTCTTGGGTTTGGTGCTGCCAACGAAATTTCTGGACAAATCCCTTCCCATCTCTCAAGATGCCCCAGAGTGCCCGGACTGGAGGGGCTTTCGCCAGTGTTGGGAGCGCAGAGAAAGAGATTAATATATACACACCATTTGTAAGCTTGTTTCTGCATCTGCTATGCTTCACTAATAGTCGGTAGATCAATGCGGTGACACCTTTCACCCAAAACTTAAAGTAACTTAAAGTTCATTGATACACACGCCAATCCAGATACCCAGTACGACAAATTTGCACCTGATATTGGCATCTATCCCATTAACGATCAACCACAAGGAGATGCCCAGACCAATTGCTCGAAAAGGGACCTCTTCATCGAAGATCGCCGAAAAATCTGACTCATTTCATGAACACTTGCCATATTCCCAGGATTCAAACCTCGTGGCCTAGATAATATGTGGATAACCCTCTCGGGGCACAGAGGGCTTGAAAAAAAGGAATCGGGATAGATTGTTGTTCGATGAAAGGTTGGTAGCCCCGCCATAGAGTGAAACAATAGACAAGACCAAAGAAATAGCCTCAACCTAGTAGAATGACATTGTGTTTCTCAAAGTCCCAATTTGCGCTTTCATTCTCATACCACCACCACTGTTATTGCCCGCAGTGGACTACAGTGGGTACCAATTCCAAATACCTTCTGGTATGGTACTATTAACTTATAAGACTCGTTTCGAGGTTTTAATCATTCCAAACTTCTGGAATAATATCGTTCAGCAAGATTCGGCACCATAACTTTTTATAGTCCCGAAGGTACGTCAGATTTTCCTTGTGAACTGTTTCGTTTGTTTGTTTTTACTGATATTCTGTCATTCACAGGCATTTTCCACTGATTTCCATCGTTCTATGAGCACATAACTAGTGTTGCCAACGGTGCAGCTCGGAGCCATGAGCCGTTGAGCCGAGCTGCTATTTTGGGCCAGCTGCGCCAATAAATCGGCTTGCAGCTCAGAGCCGCCCCATCTGGGTTTTGGGCCGAAAAGGTTAAGGCTTGATAAGGCCTTAAAATATCCAAATTAATAATAATATTTGCAATTCTTATATACAGTCTGAAAAGGGTATTTAAAGGACGGTAGCATTGACAAATTTCAACAGCGCACTCAGAATTGAGCTTTCAAAATGTATGGTAGTAGCTGAACAAATAATATACATATGTGAAATTTAATGAACAGAGATATCAAGTGTGATTGATTAGTGAAATTTAAAAAAGAGTGATGAAAATCCACCTGTTGTCCCAACGCTTATAAAGGATGGTAGCGATGGCAGATTCTGCCAGCTATATCAGGATGGCCTCACTGATCAGCTGTTGCCTGGAAGTGATCACTCGAGAATATATGTAAGAACTGTGAGTATAGACCATGAAGTATCAGACTGGCAAACCTCTCGAATTGGTAAAAGCATGGTGCATCAGAAAAAATTGCAAAAGATGGACAGAAAGCCACCTGTGGTCCCAACCTTTATAAAGGACAGCAGCAGTGGTGGATTCAGCCAGCTATATCAGGTGGGTTCTGCTGATCAGCAGCTGCCAGGAAGCAGTTGCTTCAGAAGTTCTGTAAGACATGCAGGAAAAGGCCTTGAAGCATCAGAACAACAATTCTGTGAAATTTAAAAAAGAGTGATGAAATTCCACCTGTTGTCCCAACAGTTATAAAGGATGGTAGCAATGGCAGATTCTGCCAGCAATCACAGGAGGGTTCCACTGATCAGCAGCTGCCTAAGAGCAGTTACTTGAGAAGATTTATATGAAGTATGTGAAAACATCAGATGGATAAACCCATGGAATTGGTAAAAAGTCTGTAAGAAATGCTTGCATGGATCATATGCATCATATGCATCAGAAAGTCAGGTCTGCAAATTTAATGACAGAATGAGCAAAATTACCCATAGTCCCAACACTTGTAAGAAGGGGAAGTCTGGGTGACTAGCACCATAAGCACCAACATTGATATCTCTCAGACACTGTTCTCCAAATTCCATACATTACAAGGTATGCAGGAGAGGTAAATCTGTGGCTTCAGAAAAAGACCGCATATATATCATCTGGAGCACCAATTCTGTCATCCATCAGTCATCAGTTGTCTGGACTCCATATCCTGTAAGATGGGTAAGTAATATGAGCCCACTTCATCCTTGTGAGAGCTGACCTGTGCAGGCATCGATCTGCTCTCTGATCAGTCACTCACTCACTACTATCAATCAGGGAAATGCCATACTCCCTGCCACAGATGCTCCTCCCATCCAGAATCTACCAGTCCACAGAAAGGTTGATGCAGTGACAACTATTCTAGTGCATAACAAAGAAGTCCTTGCTGCTACAGCATACACTTCCAGTGGAAGTCTTGTAGTGGCCAGTACAATGCCCACAGAAGAAGCTCACTCTGAAGAGGATGATTATTCTGTCACTACTCCTTACACTGATCAAACACTGAATATCACTGCTGTCACCAATCCAGAATGCAGTAATTCTGCAAAGGGCATCAGATTGGCTTCAGGCAAAGATTTGTGGTCTCGCTTTGATCAAGATGATTGTTGGAAATTGATGAGAAAGGGAGCTTCTACCGGTACCTGGCATCACTTCCTCATTGCTTATAATGTATCTGGGGTCAGACAATCTACACTGGCAGACCATACAGAATCTGTATGTTCCTATCTCAATATATACAAGATTTCTGAGCCTTCTGCGTGACCCACTGAATCCAGGCGCTTTTCTTGCTTTCTCGTTGTGCAGTGTTGGAAGAGAATGAAACAACGGATTTTCCATTGGTCATTGCTTGGGCTTCTTCATATGCTAGACAAAGCAACCAACTTCTTGACAAAGTCAATCCAGAAGCATGAGTGGACCAAACCTGTTCATGACCCGAGACTGGCTTGATATCTCGACCAAATGAATGATTCAAGAATGAAAGTTTTGGTGAAGTACTCCTGGAATGAGGACACAGCTGATAAATATTTAGAGGTGCTATGCTCCAAGGAGCAATTAGCCTCATTCGAGATATACTGCAAGGACACTGCAACAACATTCCACAACTTCCTCTTGGCCATCCTGGTTGGCTATGCAAGTGCCCTTCTGAAGTTGGAAGTGGCTATTGCTGCTAAATCATCATCATCAGTATCCTTGAACCATCTGAGGTCAAGGAAGAAGGATGTCAAGAAGGAGGCCAAACTGAAGGAGGATGACCCACAACTTATGAAGGATGTGTCAAATCTGGTGCATGGCATTGCTTTCTATGCCAATGCTCTTGTCTGCATTGCACACTCCCATGCGTTAAAAGAACATCTCCAAGTTCTATTCCCGGGTGAGATGTTGCCTCCTATGGCTTTCAGGAAACATGAATATGACAAATGGGCCACATTGTACATTGGTAAGGGAGGTGGAGTCTCCAAAGCAGCAGATGACATCCGAGTTGACAAAGTGGCAGATGGTGTCGGCAGGGCAGTGAGCAGCATTGGCCAAGTTGCCTTGAAGGATGAGGAGGGGGATGATGAGGAGGGGGAGGATGAGGAGGGGGACGATGATTAGGAGGGGGATGGTGAGGAGGGGGAGGATGGTGAGGAAGGCGAGGAGCAGACAGAGGTGTCTAGATCTCACATGACCATGATCAATTTACAGACTGTCCAGCACATAACCATGATCAATTTCCAGACTGTCTGGAAATGGATCATGGCATTTGTTGGGCACTTCTCAGCACAGCATGCCTTGGAGAAACATGTTGGTGGTCTCCCACCTAGTGAACCCATCCATCTCGATCTCCTCATTATTCCCCACTCTAGGGTGAAAATTGGTTCCTGGCCCTACATGGAGGGTTTAATCAAGGACATATTGAAGGGCCATTTGGTGAACTATAAAATAATGACGGTGAAGTACATCTGCAAAGTTAAAAGCCATGTCCTTGGAGCTGATGCCAGTGGCAATGGAACGGAGCCAATTAGGATATTCTCAATATTCCAGAACCTGGTGAAGAATGGTGCCCACCCTGAGTCATCATTGAAGTTTCCTGTAGGCATGCATTGTGAGGCTATATTGGCTGCTTTCCTTGCCTACTGTAATGTAGTGACTTTGGAAGAGAAGGACAACCCCAAATCTAAAGAGCTTATTCAGGTACTTGATCCACTTACCTTGAGGTTTAAATTCATTATTTTAACTTGTTGTGCAGAGACTGAAGTTTCATGATCAATGGATTTCGGTGTTGAAGCTATGCTGTCCTGTTTGCTGGGAGTTGATAAAACTCTTAAAAATTGAGGATATCTCAGATCAGGCATTTAAAGTCTGTAGTCGTCATGCCAATCTTTACGATGTGGAATTGCCAGAGTGGCTGCCTCATGATATTTTGGAGGCAATGATACAAAAATTTCAACTTTTTGCATATCAGCAACTTGAAATCCTCAATGCCCATGACTCATTGGTGAACACTGGCCATGGACACACCTGTGACCTCTCTCGTGAAAGTAACATGAGCATCAAAACTGCCGGTAGCAGTGTATCAATATCAGACCTTGATGAGGAGGAGGACATCAAATTCCTCCTATGATAGGTAAGAACTTTTATCTTTTTAGATCCCAGCCATCTGCTATAGCCAATTTTAGTCAACTTCTGTCTGACCACCAAGTTGAATGAATGGTTGAAACCTGCATGGAGGCCTTCAGGGTTGTATATGATGCTTATTATCTTGTTGAATGAGCTTTTCAGAGTTTTGTTTTTCCTGTGCAAGTACTGTGTCTCCCATCTTTCAGTCACAGTAAAAAGCAGCACATTTTTTTTTCATTCCAGCCTCATCTTCCCACTGTTTGTGTATAACCATGCACATTATTTATTTCATGCTTTCTGCTTATGGTTACCCCTGATAGTTCAAGCAGGAACCTGTTCAGGTTCAGAAGTAGTTGTCATCGCATTGCTGGTTGGGTCTTTATTTCAAGTTTATGGATTGTTTTTTTTCCTTCCAAATCCAGCTCATTTTGTATGCACTTGTACTTGCTCGTCCTATGTGGTACTGCAGCTCCAACACATTGTTCCAACTACAAGTTCAACTTGCATGGAAGGAAGACTCCAAAAGCCTGAGTGGCATAGAACAGTGGTTGGGGGCATACTTCACTGGCAGGTGCCCAGCGTCTGGCATTCTGGATGGAGCACTGCTACTACAGGGATTATCCGAGTCTGCCAGTGTAAGATGTCGAAGTTCACTTTCTGACCTTGTGCTTCCAACTTGAAGTTAAGGGCAAGAGCGATAAATAAAGGGTTTTGTAACATTTCTGGTGCTATGTCAAAATTCTCGTGGTCTACTGAAATGCCATATCTGACACATTGTGAACATTAGGAAAGGTCTGTCATGGAATTATGCCCCCTCCTTGAGATCATTCTTGTCATAGGGCAAGTACAAATTACCCTGATGACTAAAGTGTTGGGGGAAAAAAATATGGAGAGCACGACACATGTACTCAGAGAAGATAGGACAGATTAAATGCAGCAGCAGCAAAGTTTTGGATAATCTTCACCCTGTGAACATTCCCTGTGGCAAGACAAACTGTGTAATAACAGGCAGAGAGCCAATCATCAACAGTTGTTGCATTAAGAAACATATATGTGCTATCAGATTCCATGCTTCTGATAGCAGTTTTGACAACTTTGGGCCAGTGACCTGGATTGGCACAAGTTCTCCTGCTCACGAATCACACACAAGTGCACCTTAGCAGAATAAGCATTAACAGAAAATAATTGAAAAGTGAGTCAACTCACACACACATTATATACCACTTTATCAAGACCACTGGGGGCAGAGACAACATCCATTTTCCAAGGAATGTCTTTGAAAAAGGTGCTTGTGGTACAAAATTTCTCCTGGTTGGCCATTTTGTCCTAGCACTGCAACCTTGAACTTTCAAGTTATACATGAATGTCAGGTACTAGAGGTTTCAAGCAGTGGCACTTGAGTGACAAGAAGTCAGACTCAACAACAGTGCAGGTGACAAAAAGTCAGACCAGCAACTGCTGCCAGGAATATGGTAAGATATGACGAGAATAAGACTTGGACTTTAAGCTTCAAGAACTTTGGCAAGGGCTGCCACCACTTTGACTCGGAACTTGAATTTTGGTGGCTGTGTAAGATTTGCCCACAGTTAACCTTAACCCTACATTAGCATGAGAACTTGAGACAGCTGAGTCAGACGTTTCAAGTTTGAACTTGAACTTGAAAATTTTGTAAATTTTGGCTCAATACTGATAGGTGTGGCTGATACTGACACTGATACTGAGCGGAGTTTGTAAGCATTTCCCATGCCAAATGTGGACATTCTTACCATCATCATCCTCACTCTTGTGTTTCCTATGCTCATTGCTTCCTATTGGAGGCCCAATTCATTGACCTTGTGTGTCATTGCAGGTCTGAAATCATAGCTGAGGAGTTGTAGCCAGAAGTTTAGGTGCTAAGCAATATCATTTTTGTGTTCTGTATGTAATGAAACATGGTCAGTTTCATGGCAACAAGCTTGAGGTGTCTGAATGACAACTGTGCACCTTCAAGCTATGAGGGGGGTGTTCATAGCATAGCAAATTGGAATAGTGATTCTTCAGGATTATTTAAGAATGTGTTGCATTTCATAAATCTCAGTTCAGTATTTCATCTTTCACTAATGATAATTGTCCCCTGACAGTCACAGGGTGGACTACCTGCAAGAAGTACTTCCTGGTGGCATGTTTAATATGATTGTGCTCAAAATGTCCATGAACTAAACATCTTACCTTAATTTTTACAATTAAAATGTTGGTTTATTCATCCAACCACAAACTGTGCTCCTAAAAATTGATGTATCTTCACTATTCTTATCTCTCTGCTGTTCATGAAGCAGCCATCTAATACAGTAGTCCAAGTGCCCAACCTGTGTTCAATGCAAGATAGGCTTTGGTGTTTTGCTGTAAAATACTGATTGAAATTTCATTTGTGACCACTCACTCAGCCCATTCTTTGAGAATTTGACATATAAATTCAGGCTTCAAAGTCATTGTAATACAAAACTAGGAGGGCACAGAGGCAGACATAAAAATGATCTTGACATGGTGTGCATGAGAGTGTGCATAGCACACAGAAAATTTTGATAGGGAGCTGAACATGCATCAAATATCTTACCATTGAGGGCAAAGCTCTTAGAGGCATGTTATCAATGTTGGATCAAATTGAATACAATACTTTTAATGCCTGAGTGTCTATACAGTGAGTATGCACACTCCCAATTCAGTATCCAAGACTTTTTTATCTATTTATTTAAATTTTTCCACATCTATTGGTATTGAGCCAATATTTTGAAAGCTTGAAGTTCACTTTCTTACCTCGTTCTTCCAACTTGAAGTTTGCCACTTCTTTCCATGCTCCATTTTCTCCTACTCATTTTTTGTCACCTGCAAGTCTGACTTTTTGTCACCTGCCTTGCTGTTTGGGTCACCTTTGGCGCCTTGAAGGCTCAACACTATATTTCCATCATTTGTAAGCCCTTGCTTGTACCACTCTTACTAGTACCAAGTAGTATTCTCATGGCTAGCAGGAACTCATCAAAATGACTGCCATGCTTGTGGATGATGATTTTCTGAGGTTTTGAGTTGATTATAGTGTGTTGAATCTTGAGTTTGTCATGGCTTGCCTGCTGAATGTGTTCTTACAGGGCCCATTGGTGCGATGGATGGCAAAGTCGGGGCTCCTCTTCGATGGAGAATATTTTGTCACCACTCCTAATCGAACCTTCATCCCCAAACTGCCAGCTGGAGACTGTAAAGTAATGATGCACACCAACAGCCTCTATGCAGATGACAATCCTATTCTCTGGCCACAGCCTTATAATGTGTTTAACTGTCACCACAGTGCAATTCCTAGGGCTAAATTGTTTTCCACCCATTTAATTATGTGGTGGGAACCTACGCATGAGGACTTTATACCCTTGAGGGACCCAGCATCCCCCATTTGGGGCCTTGGAAAGCTATCAGATTCGAAGCTGGGCAACCTGAAGTGTTCAGTGTCAATTTTGTTATCTTGGGTCCAAGCATTCATGTTGAATTCATCCAAATATTGGGTGCCACCTACCCTTGGTCCAATGGTTAAAATGATCGAGCATGGCCTCATCTGTCTTGGGTTGGTATGGATGAACTTCCGTCAGATGGTGTTTGGCATGAGGGATGTGCAAAGGTGTTGGCTTGATGTAATGGCAATGTTGGATTACATGGAGGTGTACAAACCCCAGATGGACTCGACTAGGTTGGCAGTGGGCTCCCTGTCAGTCAAAGTTGCTGACACTGTTGGTGTTTTCACCAATGATATTCATGTTGCACAGGACTTTTTCCATGCAGGCCTTCCATTCTGGTTGACATGGCCAGCCTCAGACCTTGGCCAAACAAATATACTGGCAGTTGTCCCACTTATGGTACTGCACCACTATGGGATCTGCTTTGAGCCACACTGCTTCAATTACCCTATTATATACTGGGGCCCAGCTAGTTCTCATCACAGGCATGAGGAAATCTTACTGTATGCTCACAACTTCCTGCACTATCCAGATCTGTTCACCCTCCATGCCAGCAAAATGAATACATCCACATCAGGACACATAGAAGCCTTAGTAAGATCAAAAGATGGACCAGGCGCCAGGGCCATTTGGGGAGTTAGCCAACAACATGGTGCCAACAAGGGTAAGGGAAAAGGAGTTCTTTGTAAGTAACCAGAGTTGTTTTGGCATCTGTCAACTCACCCTCCCACGACAGATAATAAGCGGAAATCTTCAAATCCGCCAACAGGCTGCAACAAGTTTGATGTGTACGAGAGCCCCCTCATGCCACTCCCAATTCCCGCCTGGCGTGATGTGTTAAAGGCGGTTAAAAGGGACAAACCCCCGGCATCTTATCACATGGGTTATCTATTTCCTGAGGCAGCAATTCTTGCTTCCACCAATGAGGCTCGCTGTGCAAAATTCTTTGCCACATGAAAAGTATTTCAATCTGCCTGCATCTTAGTAGTATTGTCAGTGGAAAGCTCAGCATTTCCTTGTCCAGTCAACAGTGGCATGCAGCCACAAGCCAAGTTTAATTGGTCAACATGAACAAGTCAAGGCCATCTTTTCAGATGCTTTGGATGAACTCCAGATTGACCTTTGTCCTCCACCATCTGACAGTTGTCCCACAGTGCCAGTTGATGAGGCACAGAAACTTCTATGGGAATTGATTGAGCTTAATTTCCGCTTTGAGCTTTTGGCCCTTGACAAACATGCCTCAGGCTTGTCACCCCACCAGGGTGAACATGAGCAGCAGGCTATGGTGCTAAAGTGTTTCAATGTACCTTCGCTAGTCATCACCAATGTACAGTGGGCAAATTTTGGTTTGCAAGCTCATGACTGGCGAGAAAGGTTACCATTTTTGCTGGCAGTGAGGGCATTAATGAGGGATTGGGATGGACTGAAGCCAATGCCTCTTTTACTACCTGATCTGGCTCACATAATATGTATACTGAAGCAGATGTCCAGCAACTCGAGGCCCACATAGCTTGTTTTTATATGCAAACTTTCTATCATTTATTTGGCCATGCCACAGTTGTTCCTACTTGACTTCCATAATTACCTATGTATAGTATATCTTGTAAAATCTTATTATCTGTGAACATCCTTTTGTTTTATTAGTCCCCACTTTGTCCCAACTTCCAGCTTGAGTCATTTTAGTATAACCCATCATACATGGTCAAAGCAAAGGTATGGTGCTACAACTATTGATGATATCCACTGATGATTTGAAATAATTTGAAATAGGAAACTTCGAAGTGCAAGTTTGATGGGAATGACAACAGTAAGCTCACTCATCCCTTAGCATTAACTTGAACATTTCCTCATTCTAATACAATGCCTCCATAGCACACCCAACATTTATGGCCTTTTACTAATCTGGCAATATTGGACTTGGACTGTCAATTCATAAATTGACTCATACATGCTAGTGATCATTTTCTCATGTTGAGCCCTCCAGTCAGGCTGAGGTTTCTGGACATTGCACTATTAGCAGAGTTCTGCCCACCACCATTCTCATTATCTCACCATGGACCTGCTGCCAGCCTGATGTCAAGTCTGTGTTTGCGGGCACATGTTCTCTGTACTACAAGCCTATATTTTCACAAGCATAGGTGCCAGAAGACGAAGAAACGGCTTTCCAGTGGTCTGGAGAAAGCTAAAGAGGCAAGAAGCATCAAAAAATGGAAGTAATGCAAAGCACAACTGCAGAAAGCCCTATGGACCAAAATGTAGCTGTTGAACAAGAATTAAACAATGTTGCACTTGCCATGCAACATGAAGTAACATCTCCTGCAAGTATCTGAGTATCCTACCAGCAAGTGGTAGGATCCAGGAAGAATGATAATCATTTCTTCCACTTGAACAATTGCATGTTGGAATATACAAAAATCATACATTCCAATTCTGGGAGTACAAGCATCAGTTCCTGAACATTTCCTGAAAGTATCTGAGTATCTGGTCAACAAACTACAAACTCTAGGAAGGATGATAGCACATTTTAAGGTCTGGATAATCTCTAGAAAGGATGTTGTTCCAGCTAAAATCATTTCTTGTGCTTGAACAATTGTATGCTATGATATAACAATATCGTACAGCACAATCCTGTTAAAGTGTCTGACCCCTCTTCATATTTGTTTGACCATCTTTTAAGGCCTGCCCAAATTTTATCTATTGATTGCGGAGTGTTAATTGGTGATCAAATCTGTCTAGTCATACCAGATCCTTGTCATTCACTGCAATTCTGTCAGAAAAAGTGTCAGTGGCTGACCCATTGTCATCTGTGTTGGATGATGTTTTAAGACTAGATAAAATCTTATCTACTGATGGTGGAGTGTTAATCATTGATCAAATCTGTCTAGTCATACTGGACCCCTGCCGATTTCCAAATGCCAGAGCCACTCAAGCCATGCCCTAAGTTGACTCAAATTCATAGTGACTGGAGGGCTTTAAATGTTCTTAAAACACTATAAAACACTCTGTAGGAGTCTCTACTGCCATGTTGAATACATGTTGTTATACCCTACTCCCCAGAGCCATCTCTCGAGCATGTTTTGCAATAGTACGAGGAGATAAACATAGCCAACTTATCAGCAAAATCAAAGGTCAACTTATTTAGCTTATTTAGCTTAGAGTCCAATTAAGGAAATTAAGCCTTATTAAGGAAAATAGGTACAAATATTTCCTTAAAATTGATGACCAGTCAAGCAGATATAATCTATTAAGTGGATAAGTGACATTTCAACAAATAAAGGCTGTAAGAAGCTTGTAAGTCCTTAAGGCCCTAAGAACTTGGTTGTCATGCAACCACGACATGTCATCATCAACCTTGTCTGCCAGGTCATCACCACCTGTTGATGCTGCTGATGCCATCACTGCTGTCCTCCCTCTCTCCTCTCTCCACTACCACCACCAGTTTGTAAACATCCACACTCAATGCACCCATAGCTGCCACCTCGCCAGCAAATGACAGAAATGGGCCACATCGCACACAAAACAGGCACAGACAACATTTTCTTTTTCCTGCTTTTTTTTTGGGCTTCAACTAACATATAATAATTTATAGGTTCTAACAGTATTATAACGACAATGAAAAAAAGAAGCACCCACACCTGACGAACAATGATGAGAAGACAGGAACAGCAAAACCATGCCACCATGACCACCACAGCACCCCCAACCAATGCCGAAAGCAAGTGCTCATGGGGTGGAATCAGGGAGCAGCCTGGACAGATGGAGAAGATGGGGAGACAACGATGAGGGAGAACAAAAAAGGGCCCAAGTGATGTCATTGACGTCTCTTGGGCTATATGTATCTTTTCTGTTCTTTTCCCATTTTGTTTTCTTGTTAACAAATATTTTTAGGTACAAACCTGTGATTTTGACTACTACCAGCCCCACCTGCCCCCCCACCACTTCTGTGGGGGGGTGGCCAGGAGGTAGCAAGGACCAGCAACGACAATGACCAGGAGGGCTAGTGCCCACAGTGAGGATGCCAACAATGGACAACCCAACAACAGGGACGCAAATAGGTGCAGGTGGTGGGGGAAGGGTGATGAGGGGCACAAACGAGGTCTATCATTGTTTGAGCCCCAGGTAATTTTTTTCCATGTTCGCTTCTTTTTTTTTCATTCAACTTATCAACTCTTTACAGCCATTTGCATAGAGGATGGCAGTTGATGCAGAATTTTGTTCAATTAGGAAATTAATTACTTGGTAGAAATTACTAGTGTGTGACATGCACTAACATATCTCCTTGTTTTTGCCTGTGAATGCCATGTCACTTGCCCATCCTGACAGAGCAGCAATGTCCAGTGCTCTACTTGGAAAGCTCAATTCGCTTCTATCCACAAGATCTTCCCATATAATGCAGAAGAAGGCTTGGTATTCTCAAGATAGTGACTCAGCACAGGCTTCAGACTCGGACTCTTCAAGTTCCAGTTCCTCTGACTCAGAAGGCAATGCAAACTCAGAGCAAGAGGGTGAAGGAAAAGAACTTGATGAAGACAATGATGGAAGTCCACCCCCTGATCTGCAGATGCACACACCTCCATCCACGATACCTCAGAAGCATAAATGTGGCCGCAAGCACAATCTTCAATTCTATGTTCTTCTGTGTGTACTCTGGTGTCTGACTGACTCTCTCAGCAGCTCCCAAAGAAAAACCTGATGAAAATCCAGTCAAGACCATCACATATATCCTTGCATGTGAGATGAAGTAGGTAGAAGTGAGTGACAGACACACCACAGTGAACTCCAGAAACTCCAGGTACATTGCTTTCATCATTGACCCCTCAACAACTGTGGCCGCTTCGATCCCATTCAGTATGAGAAGACCTGTCGCAGATGTGCGCCGGCCATGGACAAATGGCTGCCTTTTCGCTCCTCATCTTCCCTTCTTTGACCTCCCATATCGCCTACCAAGTGGCTTCTCATCTTTCAAAGTTTCATCAAGGAATCGGATTTCTTCTGGAGTATACTGAGCCATTTGTTGAATAAAGTCAGCGCAGCATGGTTCATTATGTTCCTTTTCAATCCTTTTCAATTTTTTCAAGCTAACCCCAGCTTGTTCAAGCTCTTGGTGAATGGTGACATAGTGGGTTGATATGAACCGATTTGTCTCTAGCAGATATAGAAGCTCATCCAAGAAGTAGTCAGGATTCTGGTGAATGAGTTGAAGCAGATATTGTATGTCATCATGATCAAGTAGACAAAGGCACCCTCAAAGGCTTTGTCTGGCATTTATCACATCTCCAAAGCTTGAGAATGCGATAGAATGTGCATTCTGAGAAACCACAGCAGTCAAGGATGTCATCTAGAGATAGAAGTTGATGTTCATATAGGCGGACAGCAGCAACCTTGACATCGTGAGAGATCTTTCGAAAGCCCATGGCAGTGGGAAGAAAGTTCAAATGCCAAATTGTACTAAGTAATTAATTTCCTAATTGAACAAAATTCCATCTCAACTGCCATCCTCTATCCAAATGGCTGTAACTTGTTCATGACTAAATGCAACAAATGGAAAATTGACATCTGTCTGAAACCTTTTATCATAATACATTAGTAAATGTCTTTTGTGCTCTTTGTCAGACAAACCAGCTGAGCCAACACCTCCTAGTCCATATGGAAATAACCAGGGAAACATCTTAGGATAAAGCTGTGGGTTGTCCCATGAAGATTCAGCTTTATTGCTATGACCAACAACCAGAAAATTTCCCTGAGAATTTAAATGCTGCAGTGCAGGTGCCTTTAGTCTGTTAGTAGTCATAGTATCCAATTTCTGTCCAGTCAGCCCATGTACTGTATATGCACAATCACCTTCAGCAGTACCATCTTCATCATCCATATCATGTAAACTAGTTCCTTCCAATGTTTTATTACTTGAGAGAAGCTTATACTCTACTGCACAGGGTGGTCCATCTTCAGGATACTCTGCCAAATTTTCATGTGAAATGTCTATATCTGCATAATCTCAATGGTTTAATTTCAGCCACTCTAGTGCTTGTGCTACATGGTTCCATTGCACTAAAACTAATGATCGATTATAGTCTTCCAGTGTTGGTTTGCATGGACCTGTAAAAAAAATTGCAAGTCATCCATCTCATCTCTAGGAGGTGGAAGTTTACTGTATACCTTGGGAATGGGAGTTTCAAATGCAATTGCATTAGCTTTCATTTTATGGCCCTCTGTTGAAATTTTCAGAAAACAACATGTATGTCTAACTCTGGCAATTGAAAGTTTTTCAACAAATCACAAGCTGGATAACTCTTCAGGTACATCCCCAAGCCACAATCCATGTGCTAGTGCAAGCCTTGGAACTTTGTTACATCTAATAGACATTCTACAAGTGTTGCATATGTTACTACATTTATAATCTAATATGGGACCAGTATATTCTTTTTTCTTCTGGTCCAAATTTTTTCACTCTACTCTAGATACACCCTCTGCCTTTAATATATCCAAGTGGTTTTTAATAGCTTTCAATCTACTAAGTTCCCCAATTGGTACTAACTCACCACATACAGCACAACCACCTTCCTCAATTTTATTTTTGGTCATCTTTTTACAAGCTCCATCTACAATGTTTCGTGCAAGAGCACTAGTCAATAGCTCTGGTGGAAATGGAAATAAAGAGTCAGTTGCAATACTTGACCTGTCCAGCTGTTCTTTGAGTGTATTAATGCCATTAGAATCTTCATGCTTCTTTTTCTTCAAGTTTTCTTCATGTTGTTGCTTCAATTTTGGTAGCTCAATTGAAAACACAGTAACAAGTACATTACATTGGGAACAGGAGTGATTTTCTAAAGAATACTGTAAGGTATTTTTATTGTCATGAGATCCAGTAAGACAACCATGAGATTTTGCTATCTTTTGCAGAGTGGTTACAGTAAGATATGGGGTAAGATCCTGAAGTGGCATGTTAACATGAACAAATTGACTTGGGGGATACTGCAGTAATCCAACATCATTCACATGATCAGCATATTTGAATACATTTTTTGTAATATATAGCTGATTTTTATCCTGTGGCAACATATATGGCTCTAGTTGCAAGTAGGAAAATACATGAGCAGCATGGCCCCCATTGGTAAATGTTCTAGGTGGTGCAAATTCTGTAGATGCATCCTTTTTGAAATATCCTCTTGGGTCATGTACTTTATGAAACTTGAATAGCTGATAGGGCACATTCCCATTGGCTTCACCAGTAATAAAAATCTGACCTTGATGTTTCAATGGATGTAAAAATATAAGACCTTGCAGCATGAATTTGGCCATCTGACACAACTGGCCAAACTGTCTAAGAACCATACAAGAAAGAGTTGAAAATAAACAAGATATAGACAAATTATCACCATCACATTTATGATTGACAAGAGCCAGGAGCCTTGCTGCAAAATCATGTTTGTACATCATATTCTGTTTCAGTATCAAAGATAGCTTCTGGACCCTGACTGAAACACCAACAACTGGAAGAATGTTTAAGGACAGTAACCAGCATTGCAAATGGAACAGCAAAAAAAACAATATTTCTGATGCACCGCCAAAAGTTAGAGAACACCTCTACAGATGTAGAGCAGGAGTTTAGTGATCCTATGGAGCAAGAAATTGAAGGAACAAATCTATGTGACATATATTTAATAGAAAATTGAGAGGAGGTCATACCATATTTGCTAAGCAAGTGACCATTGCCTCTAAAATACATCAGTACTGCGGATGATTCCCAACAAGATATAGTGTTACAATTATAGCATTGGAACTTCAATAAGTCAGATATATTAAAAAAGTACACATTGGCATAACAATTTAGGTCTGGAACAGGTTCTTTATAAAGAACACCCCTTAAGGGGATCATCAAATCACCCACACTGGGAGTTTCCACTTCAGGCGGATGCAAAATGCCCTATTTGGGGGAGCCCACACATGGGGCTATGTAGATGCCTGCATTGGAGAACCCATTTTGGGGTCCAGATTATTTCCACCGATGAAATCACTCACATGGGGAGGGATACTACCCTTATGCTGGATATTTCCTGGAAAAGTTGGTCATAAACATTAAGGTATCAACATCATAGGAAACAGCCATTCATACCATATGATAAGCTCGAAGGGCTTAACAAAAGAACAGGTCCCTTCCAAGAATTGTCTGCACTTGCCAAGGTAGCCAGGTGGAGTTTACTATAAGCAATACTGGCGAGATGAGAACTATTGAGATGATCTAGACAAGCACCCAGCCACAATCAGTTCACACAGTTCTCAAATGAGTTCATCAGAGCATACCATATGATAAGAGACCCAGGTGGCCTGTGCAATCATGTGGACAAGATCCAGGCACTGGACTATCACCTAATACAGATTATAAGTCCAGAAAGGAAGGCCAGAGCAGTACAACATACTATTGGATGTGACAGGGATTTGGTTCAGGCAGAAAATGGCTAGGACAGAGAGGTGTTTGAATGCATGCAACATGGTGGTTCAACATTGAAACCAAAACCAGCCATCAAAGTCATGCCACCTGTCAAGGATGGATTTCGAACAGAAACTTCCGATAAATATTCATGTGATGCAATCAACAAAGTATTCATATTGATTTTACAGATGCTGGAAAATACAAAACAAAATAATACAGATAGATGTAAGCTACTGTATCCACACTTTGTTCCATAGCACAGATTCATGATGAGAATGACAAATATTTTTTTCATGAAAGTATGCCAATTGGCTAGCTGGATGATAAAGAAGAATTAAGGCATCATGGGGCTGCAAAGGATACTGGCAACTCAAGACACAGCCATAACAACTGATAAAGTTAGTATTTCCAGAAAGATCTGGCCCAATAACCACCACACATTGGCCTAGTGCCACATGGATCGGCTGCACCTCTGAAGCCTTTACTGCACCTTCTCTCTCAGTAGTCATTTCTGGCATGATGTACTTCAAGGGAAATTTGACCTGGGTCACCATGACCCCCAGTTTGACTGTAATGGAACTGTCCAGTCCTTTCCATGGATGGTCCAGCACTAGCATGCCCTGTTAGGGCGACACCCACTATCTGCTAGCTAAGACCATGCAGGTTCTCTCTACAAGAAGGGGGTGGGATCTGCGCTCATGATGGGGGAATTGATGGTTTTGATGCGAGGGGTTATTAATAGATGAGTTTGTTGAGATAGGCTTTTCACACTGAATACATAGGTGGAATACCTAAGAGAACACAACTGGGTCCCCTAGGTGTATATTTAGGGTTTATATACTATGTTACATATATTGTACATTGTTGTTACCGACGCATGCGTACATGCATGTACATTTTGATGCGTGCAAAATAAAACTCTCATGCTCACAAAGTGTAGCATAATTTGGCATCAAGTAGCGTAATTTGACATAATAAATAAAATGAAATTTTATCAGGTAACGGGGTGGTTTCCTAACATTACCCCCCTTTTATGCCTCGACTTCCAGGCGAGAAAATATTATGTTTGTCCCCTCTGTGAAATTTTGGTAAGGCCGGAATTTCATCCCCTCATACACCATTCTCGCAATGTGATGTGGAGCATTCGGATTATGTTTAAAGAATTGAGCGATGGTGTTACGTGCTTGCTTACAATTCTCTTCAGGCTCCCATGAATTATTCTTGTCGTTATAGTTTTTCCACTTTATTAGGAACTCCAATTTGTTCCGTCAAAGACGTGAGTCTAGAATTTCTTCAACTACGTATTCTGGAGCACCTTCTACTATTATTGGAGGTTGCAGAGTAGTTTGTTGGCCAGGAATAGTGGGCGGGTGGTAAGGGCATAGGCGGGATACATTAATCTTGGGATCAATCTTGAATGATCAGGGTAATTTTAGCACTACCACATTAGGCGAGATCACTTTAGAGATCGCATATGGGCCAACTTGTTTCTCTGTAAGTTTCCTTGAAGGTCGTGGAATATTCAGGTCCTTGGTGCTTAGCCACACCAAGTCACCAACTTTGTACTCTGGAGTGCATCCTCGAGTACAATCTGCATGTTGCATCATGTCATCACATGCTTTCTTCAATGCTGCCTCTGCTTCCTCTTGTACCTTTTGCATCTTAGATACAAAGTCTTCTACCAACTGTACTTTGACTTCCCTTCTGGGGTCTACTCCCATGCGAGGATGATATCCGTAATTCGCAAAAAAGGGTGATATACGAGTAGCTGAATGGAATTTGTTATTGGGGGAAAACTCGGCAATTGCCAGCCATCCAGGCCAGTCGGTTTGTCGGTAGTTAACAAACATACATAGGTACTGCTCCAACTCCTGATTCATTCTCTCTGTCTGCCCATCAGTCTGTGGGTGATATGCCATAGATAATTTGGTTTGAATTCCCAATATGTTGTTCAGTTCTTGCATAAACGCGGAAGCAAATTGTGGTCCGCGATCAGAGATAACGGTATTGGGTAACCCATACCTGATTTAGATAGAGGCATGCCAAGCCCAATGATGAGGTTTCTGTAGTAGTAGGAATAATATGGACCTCCTTTGTAAAGCAGTCGCATACTACAAATATTGCATCGTACCCGGTAATAAAATCCACAGATATATCTCGCCACGGCGCTTTAGGTATAGGGTTCGGCATCAATTTTCCTGCAGGTTTTTCTGGAAATTTCTTCCCCCTCATGCACGTATCACACCCATCCACGTACCCCAACACATACTTCGAAATTCTGGGCCACCAATAATTTCTCATTACTAACTCCAATGTCTCCCATCTTCCTGGGTGTCTGGCAGTTGGCATATTATGATGTAACTGGACAATCTCCCTTTGCAAATCCTGATCCTTCAGTACATACACTTTTCCTCGAAACAACATCAACCCTTGTTCCTCAGCCTATTCATCTCCTTTAATATTACCTTTCTTCTCTCCCTTCAGAGCTTTCATGGCTTCCACTACTTCATCATCCATTTCTAAACATTGTCTAATTTTAGACAACATTTCCGTTTCTGAGCTATCTATTAATAGATGAACTTGACAGCATAGTGCAAATGCGAAAGTATTTGCATTTGAGTAAGGTAACATTCTTATTGTCCTCCTCTACCCCCCTTTTATGATCAATATGTCTGGATAATGCATCTGCTTTTCTCATTAAGCTTCCCCCTTTGTGGACCAAGTGAAAATTGAAATGTGATAGGAATAAAGCCCAACACACTTGCCAGCTATTAAGCTTTTTAGTGGACATGAAGTATTGCAGATTTTGATGATCCATCCAGATCTCAATCTGATGCGTCATCCTTACAAATAATGCCTCCATGCCTCCAATGCTCATATTATCACGCTCCTTGACTTGTTACAACCACCATAAATAGTGGTAAACACCTCTGCTCAACGTTGCACGCGACGTCGACACTTCAATTTTTGTCCGATTTTCGATCGGACTTCGCCATCACGAACGCTCTCGGCGTCTCCAGGCCTGGCCTGATTTGCTAAGAGATCCGTCCATCCGATCTCCGGGGATGTCTCGGTCATTGTTTCCAACAGTGACTGCTATCTGTCTCGTTCCCCTTGGCTTTGAGGATCCTGGCTAGGTGAGTGATGTCTATGAAAGAGTAGTCTGGGTCCCTATGGGGGCTTAGAGTGGGTGTGGGATGCCTGCTTCAACGCTCGCCCAAGTAGAAGCGCTCGTTTAGCTGGGGGAGGTCTGGCTTAGGGGGAAGGACATTCTTACTGGACTGCTGGCCGTCTGGGAGGCTCCCAGCCTCCATGCTCTGTGAGTTTCTATTATTAGAGACATGCTACACTGACTACCCGTTGCAATACACCATCGTTAAAAGGGGCCGGGCGATGGTGCCCCCTGGCGGCTAGGTCGACGCTCTGGTGGCCGCTACTCACCACTAACTCTCTACCTCCGGTGCTCACTCTTCTAGGGTGTTATGACCCGGGTTCAATCTTCTCCCACTGGGTTACAGGATGTGCGGCCTGTCCCCCCCTCGGAGCGTTCGGAGGCAGTATCGGGTGGACCCGGAATAGAGATAAGGGACCGACTGTTATCGATGGCACGCTACGTATCTTGATTTCTACTATCACCTACTAGCATTAACCTCCCCTCTCAATGCCTAAACGGCGAACCAGAGCCCAAACACCACGCTGGGGTCTACACGACCCCTCCCTGATTACGGGCGACATCTATGATGATGGCGTCCAAGACTATGACACCCGGTACGATCAAGATGATCCGGATGTAGCTACTGCCCTACGGGCAGTTAGAGATCTATGGGCTGGAGAAGACCTCTCCGACCCTGAGGATGACGAGGACTCTCTTACTATGCAAGAGGCCCTCAATTACGCTGAGAGCAGCCCCAAGCTGGCCTCGAGGCAAACGATAGACTGTGTGCTGTGGGCGCAGGACGTCCATGTCGCACATAAACGATGGACTCGCAGTCTCGAACACGAGGAGATGTATTCACAGGAGCTCGGCATGGCCGAGCTCTTCTATCTGGAGGCATCCCCTGCCCCATTACCGCCTTTGCCCCCCATCCCTGAGTTGGTGGAGGACGAAGTGCCGTTATCCGTGAATGAGAGATTGGAAATCAAAGCCACCTCTCATGCCATGCTACACCAACTGGACGCGATGACCATGTTTATTGGTACCGTCCGTACATCTGCCGTTCCCCCTGCAGAGAGGAACACATGGCGCCAAATGGCCTGGGAGTTATTCACAACCCCCTGGCGATTGTCTGAGACAATGTCGGCGGAACTAGCAGCCATTCCAACACCTCTTGATCTCACGTCTCCGGCAGCTTTCCGGGCTTCCTACGCGGCGGTGCACACTGCTCAATCAGAGCCTCAATCTGGGGAACCCTCGTCCCCAGCACGGCGCCGTCGTCCTCGAGGTCCTCGTGGACAGCAGCGCCGCAACTAGTACAGGGGTCTATCCCCCTCTACGTTCATGGCCACCAAGTAACTGGTGGCCACTATCGGGATGGTGACATGGCGTTGCTTCCCTATACCTTCCCCCCACTGCAGGGGGGACGATGTCATCGAGTGCATGCACATGTGTGCATTTGCTCAAGGGGGGTCTCGGCCCCCTACTTACGGTGGTCACGGTGAATAACCAGGTGAACAACCACCCGCCTTGTTACTGTCACTCGTGCACAACACGGTGATGGTCCACCTCATTCGTCTGGGGTGGTCAATCCTCGTTGGCTGGAAAAATGCAGACGGTTATTCCTCCCGCAAGGGGGGATTTACGGTGAATTAACACTGCTGCGCCTGGTCTGGCCTTGGTCGGACATGTGGCTGGGGGACCGTTTGCTCCAGTGGGCGATCTAATGGCTAACTTCGGGAGGGGGGGGCTCCCCCTCCAGATTATTGCCTTTCCTGGCTGAGAGGCCAACGTCTGTGGCACTGCCCGCCTAAAGTGGCTAAAACGGGGACCTGAGTGGGAGATGGGCGAGGGGAACGCATAGATAGAGTAGTACCCAAGTTTGTACCCTGCTCTGCGGACTGCGTTCGAGCCCCGCGTTATAAATTCTGATCCAAAAAAAAAAAAAAAAAATGCGCGTTCTATTAAGGTGCAGATTCGGTCCGCAGTCTCGGGGAGTGGGGTATCCTTTGTGCATTGGATGGACAGAGCTTGTTGTAGAAGTTGAACTTGACAAACGGGTCCCTCTTTCTGGTGATGGTCTTTGATAATCGTCCAGTTGGTACTAGGGCCCTTTGTCATGTCGAGGAAAGGGCGCTCGCCGGGGGCGACGCTGGACGCTAAGAATGCATATGCAAGGCGGGCATTGGCAGAGTAATTCGAGGATGCGCGTGTCTCGGAGGCTGGTGGGGGAGAAATATCCCCAGATACGTACTCGTAAAGGCCGTTGAGGGAGAGAGCAATGGTAACATCCTCGCACCACTCTTTGTAGTTGGACTTCAGTTTGTCGAGCTTGATTCCCGCATACTGAACCGAGAGTTTAATAAGGGGAATAGAGACTAAGTTGGAGTTGGGGTTTACAGTCATGATTGTGAAGAATAAGGCGTCGTAGAGTGACTGGATCGAAATATGAGAGTGACAAAGAGATTAGATGTGTGCTGGGGTGGCTACCAGAAGGGGAATAGCTCCGTGATCTGAGACAGGATGATGATCGGAATCCGATCGAGAATGAGTGATGTCAACATGCGTCGAGTGGCTAGGAGATCTCTACCGTCATTTCAACGACAGAAATGGCCCATAACCTGTAGAGAATCAAACCTAGAATAAACAAGGCTATACTCAGTCCTTGTACAAATGACTATATTCGGATATACTGTACCTAGAATAAACAAGGCTATACTAAAAGTACAGTAAGTAAATATCATAATGCGATGTCTAAGATCATACTCACCTCAGTCCTTGTACAAATGACTGAGGTGGCATAATGTCTGTCTGCCAATATATATATGTTCTGTCAGATAAAGGGAGACAATGAGAAAGGGAAACAAGATGTTTGTTTATGCGCATCAAAGGGATGCGCTAACAATAGCATCCACATCAAACGTGCCGACACTTCCGCATTTGGTGATGCATCATTCCACGGTGTGTTTCTCAACAGGTTCGTTGTTTGTCAGGTGCCTAATTTGACACTTTGGATCAATAACCCTTCCAACCCTGTCTGATCTTGGGGATAACACTGAATTCAGCTTGTAACTAAAATAGTTGTCTGAATAGAGTGATGTAAATCATAACTAAACCAGATCCAATTGGTTGTCTGGTTGCAGCTGTCCTGATGATGAGCGCTGCCTCTCAATCACTGGCAGTGTTGGGATAGGCAATCCAAGCCTGTGGTCTGAGGCTGGATGCCAGATATTATTAATAGAGCAGCTGTTTTGATGCATGTTCTATTTATATTTATAGCACATTTACATACAGCCGTAATATAGGAGAAAATATAAGAAGTTCCTTGTCTCTTTTCCCCCACTTATCTCTTTTACCCCACTTCTCTCTAAGAGAATAATCTCTTCTCTGTTCATTTCCCAGCCTGATTTCCAATAGGTTATGGGCCCTGGTGCATTTTTCTAGGCAACAATTACTACTATGACAAATACTCCTGATGTTGAGGAGCAAAGGGAACATCGCTTCTTGACTTCCTACCGCGACGTGCACAGCCACCGAAATTTTTGTCAACACCGTTTTCACTCTCTGTAGCTCAATCCGTCTACGATCCAAGTGATCCGGTTTATATAGCGTCTTACCAGCGCATGTCTGATTCAGTATCCAGAATAAGGGGGAGATCGGGCGAAGCGATGGACGAGGGGAACCCTTCCAGAGCCGGTACGCCCAGAACTCCTGGCGACGATCCCATTGACTCTCTGCGGCCCTCTGGGGGCCGCAGATCCTCACAGATAGCACCTTCCGTGGGCCCTCATCGGTCCCAAAGAAGTTCTCCAACTCCCTCCCCGTATGGGGCCGGAACGATCACACCTCGCGCACAGCGATTCAGCGTGCCGACACTATCTCCCAGGAGGGCCACAGCATCCCCTGCACCTCCTACCACTCCGTCTACTCCTGCCTCCAGGTGGGGGGACGAAGCTACGACACCCAACCCCGAGCCCGTGATCCAAGACACGGTGATGGCAAGCGATGCGGACGACGACTGGGCCGGTCCGACCACCTTTGCCCACGACCTTGGGGAATACGCTCAGGGATTCATAACTGTCCTTAACAGGACTGGAGCCCTACAACCTACTGCTGAACAGCGGCAGGAGATTGCAGAACAACTGGGGGCGGTGCTGTACGCAGCGACCACGGTTGGATTTCATCGCGACTCGGGGAACATGACCCTACGAAGAGCTATTGACAGGGCTGGCAGTGCAGGCAAACGACCTGCGACTACTGACCCCAACGACGTCCCAAGGACGGAACACCTGGAGGGATGGGATGGGCCACGCCCCCCCCCTCACAAATCTGCGAGGACACGAGGCCCAAGAGGGGCTCGACCTCTTCCTAAACCCCCAACAGGGGGCACTTCTTCGTCATGGGGCAGAGGACCTCCTCCCCCCGTGAACATGTCGACCAAGCCTTCGGGCAAGGGGACATTTGCTCAGGTTGCTCGCTTCCCTGGGGGGCGAGCACCTAACACATCCATGGACGGCCTTGTGCGACTAGCCAAGGCCTTCCCTGAACTTCCAACCGACAAGCTAGCTGACATCCAGCAGCACGTCGGCCCATCCAGGCCCAAGGCTGCAAAGCCTTCGCCCACCGTCCACGGACCGTCTCGAAGACAGGTTCTCGTTCACGTTCGACCCCCCCTTGAGGAGGGAACGAACCCTGCTGACTTCCTGGACCACGTCCAGACGACTTTAGGACTTCACCACTCTAAACTAGTGGCGCAGTCTGCTACTATGCACGCCGGGAACCTCTCGGTGTCAACTGACGCAGTGGCCTCGGACGAGGACCTGCGATGCTTCAAGGAGGCGGCCCACAAAGCCTTCCCCTACGCGCTCCAAATTGATGCAGCGCTACCGACGTCCACGTCCTACCTCAAGTTGGTAGACGTGCCCTACATCGCAAACGACAAGGCGATTACGCCCGATGTCGTCATAGCACACCTGGGGAAGTCAGGCATATCTGACCTCACTGTTCTGCAAGTCCCCCCACGAGTAGTCCGTGATTCGAGAATGTCGGACACGTGCACCGTCTACCTCAACGTCGCTGATTCGGTCAGCGGCGCACGAGCGAAAGCTCTTATCGGACGTGGCGTCCAATTCGGACGCTATGTCGCCTACGTTAGGGCAGCCAGGGCAAACCCTGGTCTCCCGCTATGCCAACGATGCTGGAAGTGGGGCCACCCCACCCCAGCATGCAGAGCTCCACAGTCGAAGTGTCCGATCTGTGCAGGCCCACACCGCAAGGAGCACCATCGTGCCCTAGCGGGGTGCTGTAAGGGAAACGCCAAGGCGAACCCTCCCATCCCAGCTACCCCAGAGGGGGTAGCATGTCCTCACCCGGCTAGGTGCTTGAACTGCCGGAAGAACCACGCATCCGACGATCGTCGATGCAATTTCTGGCGACATCGCTTTGATCGCGACTGGATCAAGGCTCGCTACGACGAGGTGAGTGCGAGATGCAACTCTCGCTCTCCTCCTACTTACCATCCCGCAGGACGCGGTGGCCGAACGTAAATGAGGGACAGACTTAGATCTACCCCCCAGCTACGCGTATTTAGTCAAAATGTAAACAGAAACTGGGGTTACATGGACTCGTTACTGGCAGATTTCGTAGATGACTATGATTTGCTCTTCATTCAAGAGCCTCCTTGGCGATTAATAAGACACGCCCCCTCTGCCCACAACAGGGAAGGGGACGAAGTTATAGGTGCACCGATGAGCCCTAATTGGGGAACCCTGGTGCGCCCTTCGGGAATCGACTCCCCTCCACGCGTTGCTGTCTATTTCGCGAACAGCATCGCTAATCTAAGACCTGGTCTCAGACGAGATCTGATCGATGATCGTGACATCCTTCTCTTCTCACTGGGAATAGGGGAAGATGTCATACTACTTGCTAACGTCTACTCGGATAGCCAACACTCAGCCATTATGCTCTTGTTCGAGAACGTCATGCTGATTCCTCGCCTACACTTCATGTGTGGCGACTTCAACGTGAGACATGCCTCCTGGGACCCCCAGGGGCCTGAACACTCTATTCACGCTGACCACTTAATGGAAACGGCTACGGCATTAGGCCTGACTAGGGCTCTCCCGGTAGTGGAGGGCCCTACCCACTTCCCCCCACAACAGGGCCTTCATCCCACGGTGATCGACCTGATGTTCGTACCTACAAATCTCAGATTTGTACTATACTGCGAAATCGTACCTGAAGCCAGGGGAATGTCTGACCACGCCCCCCTGACGTTAGTTCTACCTGGTCCGGGATCTCTGATTCCGGTTACCAAGTGGTCCATCAAAAAAGGATCCGAGGAGGAAGCATCCTATCGGGATGCGGTCTCCTCCGCTCTAACTCCGTGGCTTAACTGGCATGGAAATACTTCGGCAGAGATCGATGAGGTCGTTTCGGCGATATCAACGATCTTAAACAAGGCATGGGAAAACCATGCCAAGGAATCCCGCCTCGGCAAGTCGTCCAAAGGCTGGTGGACGGACGAATGCAGTGGTGCCCTAGACGCTTACAGAGCCTCTCGAGACGAGGGAGACTGGAAGCTCTATAGGAAAGTCATGCGACACGCAAAGCGCGACTTTTTCGACGACCGTATCCAGGAAGTGGCTACGATGAACAGACGACCCTGGGACTTGATGTCTTGGACTCGTCAGCGCAACCTCCCGTCATACGAGGCGATCTCCTATCGGGGAGAACCTTGCAATGATCTGGACTCCCTGTGGGCGGCCCTTGATGGGTCCTATAACGCTGCCTCAGATCGAGTGGTCGATCTGAGCATTCTCGATCAACTTGATCCAGTGCCTGAAAGGGCCTGGATCTCGTTCTCCGTTACGGAAATGAAAGAGGCGCTAAACGCGTGCTCTTCCCGTTCCGCTCCAGGTCCTGATCATGTTACGTGGTCCCACCTCAAACACTGGTGTAGCAATCCAGAAGTGGCAGGGCTCATCACCCGCATTGCTGAGGCGTGCATCACCGCTGGCCACTGGCCAACCCACTTCAAGGAATCCCTGTCGGTTATTATCCCGAAACCAGGGAAACCTAATTATTCTACCCCTAAGTCGTTCAGGCCCATCATGCTCCTGAACACTTTGGGGAAACTAGTCGAAAAGATGCTGTCTAGGCGACTTCAGTTCGACGGGGTCGCACACGAGGCCTTCGAGCAAAACCAATTCGGAGGTGTCGCCCAGCGTTCCACTGAGGACGCAGGGATTTACCTTACCCACCTGATTAGAGCAGGATGGGCCAAGGGGCTCAAAACGAGCGTTGTCGCTTTCGACATCGCTCAGTTCTTCCCCTCCCTGAACCACCAGGTTCTGTTGGAGATCATTTCGCGGTCGGGGTTTCCTGCGCTAGTAGTAAACTTCTTCCGTTCATATTTAGTAGGTCGCAAGACGACCTACAAATGGAACACTTTCTCATCAGGCTCCTTTGCAGCTGATGTGGGAGTGGGACAAGGTTCCGCCTTGTCCCCTGTCTTATCGGCGCTATACCTGACGCCCATCATGAAGCTCTTCAGAAGAAGCGAAATCGGCAGAGATGTCGATCTCATGTCCTATGTGGACGATGGCACTCTCATCGCCCGCTCTCCACAGCTAGAGGATAACCTCCCCCTGCTAAAAAAAGCGTACGGCTGGATATTCCAGGCGTTCACTTCCCTCGGGCTTGTCCTTGAACATGACAAGTCTGAAATCTTTCACTTCTCAAGGGCGAGGAGATTCACTCCCTTACCCATCGATCTCGGCTTTGCCCCGTACACGGGCAACACCCCCCTCAAACCCAAGGTTACCTGGAGGTACCTCGGCTTTTTCTTTGACCGCAAACTCTCCTTCAAGGAGCACACGCAATTCTACTCCACCAAAGCCCTTACCACCGCAAGGGCAATGGGAATGCTCGGCAACTCTGTCAGGGGATTAACTCCCATGCAGAAACGCCTTCTCTACCGTTCATGCGTTGTGCCTATCATGACGTATGGACTGAGACTCTGGCACTTCAAAGGCGCTCGCGTCAAGGGTGTCATCAAAACTTTGGCCCAGGTGCAGTCCATCGCTGTGTGCTGGATCCTTGGTGCATTCAGAACCACCCCCATCAGTGGGCTGGAAAGTATCGCTGGACTGCTGCCTATGCAGCTGTTACTGCGTCATCTGGTCGACAGAGGGGTATTTAGGACCCCCCTATTGGCTCCATCACACCCCCTAAGAGCAATCTTAGGGCCTAATCACGTCGGCACCACCCATTCTCATGAGCTAGGACTCTGGGGAGGGAACGTGCTCGACACACTCACCTTGCAAGGGCCGTCTGTCGCTTCGGCTGCAGCCTTGGCCCTCGTACCGGGCGATGAATTCGACCCCTTTGGGGAAGAAAACACACCTGGAAACAGAGTGAAGGATTTATTCCCCACTCGTTTTTCCTCTCATCGCCTCACCTCTAAGGAGGATGGAGCGAGGAATTCTTACAGGAGTGACCTCGACAAGGCCTGGGCTTCGGCCCAGGTTGAGGATGACACTCTCGTCGTTGCAGTGGACGCTTCGGTGCCCACAGATGCTAGATTTCAAGCTGTCGCCTGCGCTCTTGTCTTCGGACAGGGAGAACAGGTGGATCGCGTTGTCTCAGCCTCTGGGAGGAGAACCCCCCCGGAAGTCGAACTTTTCGCTCTCCAACTAGGCGTATCCGCTGCGTGCAGCAGGGGATGCAAAAAGTTGGTGATCTTTTCGGATTCTACTACGGGCATTGAGTCCCTAATAGATCCAAAACCACGTTCTGGGCAAATCTTCGCCCTGGACGCTTGTCGCTCCCTTCGTCCCTGGCTAGCTGGGGGCGAGGAGAGAAACATCACATTCTGGCACGTCCCCTCGAAATTCGAGTGGAACGTGCACAAGATGGCTCATGATGTAGCTACATCTACCAAGATCTCCGTGGGCAGACACCCGCGGACGTCTTTAGACTACCTTAAAAATCAGGTCGAAAAGGCCGTTTGTAAGGATTGGCACACCCGGTTCGCAGACCCGGCGTATCGTGGCCGGCACTTCTACCAACTCAAAGGAGTGGGTGGAAAACTGGTACTACCCTCGACCCACAAAGGTGGGCCCTGGCTGAAAGTTATGGGGAACAACACTATGACTTCCCGTTCAACTCGTATGATTACTGGCCATGCTCCTATAGGGGAGTATCGTCAACGTCTGTCCCTCGACGGGGAATACCAATGCTGGTGCCTTGGTCCTGACATACAAACTCGGGACCATCTGCTACGCGTCTGCCCCAAGGTGGACCGCAAAGATACTCATGCAAGCCCCGACACTGTCGAAGGCTTCCACGAATTTATGGACAATAATCCTGCACTAGGATCGTTCAACTCACTTGCGTGGGATCCAGGATAGGCTGTGCGCGCAGGGCGTATGACCCCCGTCTGGTTCTAGCTAGTGTTATCGGTATGTCGGGGTGGCCGTAGGGCACCAGACGAGTCTGTTAACCCTCATAAAGGGGGCCCACCCGTGTTCAGGAGCGACTGTCAGGGAGGGGGGACACGAACCTAGATACCGGTTCGGGGAGGCGCCTGAGCGCTTTCAGATCCACTGTCGGTTGCGCGCTACAGCTTCGACGCTGACTGCGCCCTCCTTTCCGAGCTGGGAGGCTCACGTCGGGGCGGCAATATCCCCTAAATCTTGCACACATACCCGTAGGGATTCGGAGAACACGACATCGTCAAGCTCGGGTTGTCGGTACGCCACCACTGGCAAGTCCGTTTACTCGATAAAGGGGGCCCCCTTAGTAGTCATTGCAGCTATCCAGGTGGTTGGTGCGAAGATTAGCAGGAGGAGGACTTGGGCTGGGCGTAGTGTACTTCGTTTGTATGTCTCTACCGCGGACTGCGATCGGGCGCCGCGTTATAAACTCTTGACCCAAAAAAAAAAAAAAAAAAAAAATCCGGCAGCTGCTAGTTCTGCCGACATTGGCTCGGACAATCGCCAGGTGGTTGTGAATAGTTCCCATGCCATCTGGCGCCATGCATTCCTCTCTATGAGCGGAACGGTGGATACTTGGATGGTACCGACGAAAATCGTCATAGCCTCCAGTAAATGTAGAAAGCCATGAGAGGTGGACATTATGTCCACCCTCTCATCTCTCGACAACGGAGGCTCATCCTCCACCAACTCTGGGATGGCAGATGAACCCAGTGATGTGGGGAGGGGCGGCGCAGATTGCTCCTGCTGCCCCTCTGGATAGAGGAGCTCAGCGATGCCGAGCTCTTGATTGTTGTTGGCCTCGAGCCCAAGCTCGAGAGCCAAATCATGCACCTCATCGGCTATCACTTGTGATGCCAAGAAGCAGTTTATCGTCTCCTGCGAGGCTAGCTCGGTGAGACCCAGAATGAATTCGATGTCTCCGCCGGTGGCAGAGCCGTCATCGTCGTCTGGCAGGTCGGAGGAGTCATCCTCCGCCCAAAGATTGTGGAACTGGTTAGCCACATCAGAGTCCCATCCGCTCAGGGAGACGTGTCCGAACTCTGGGAGGTAGTTGTCGTCGAAGTCTGCGAAGTCGGTGTTTGTGTATAGGAGGGGGTTGCCATGAGCCGCCTGGTGTCAAGTTCGCGCTCTACGGTTTGCAGAGGGCATTGAGGATGATTTAGCACAAGTAGATGACGGTAGAAGTCAAGATATGTAGCGTGATAACGATAACAGATGGTCCCTTATCTCAATTCCGGGTCCACCCGACACAGCCTCCCGACGCTCCGAGGGGGCAGGCAGGCCGCAAATCCTGCTGCCGATTGGGAGGGACGATTGAACCCGGTTCCAAACACCTTAAGGGTGTGAGTGCCGGAGGTAAAGAGTCGGTGGTGAATAGCGGCCACCAGAGCGTCGACCTAGCCACCAGGGGGCACCATCGCCCGGCCCCTTTTAACGATGGTGTATTCCAATAGGTAGTCAGTGTAGCAGGTCTCTAGATGTAGAAACTCACACAGCATGGAGGTAGGAAGCCTCCCAGACGACCCACAATCCAGTGAATATGTCCCTCCTCCTGAACCAGACCTCCCCCAGCTAAACGAATGCGACGACTTGGGCGAGCATTGAAGTAGGCATCCCACACCCACTCTAAGCCCCCATAGGGGCCCAGACTACTCTTTCATTGCCAGCACTCACCTAACCAGGATCCTCGAAGCCCAGGAGAACGAGACGAATAGCAGACACTGTCAAAAACAGTGACCGGGGCATCCACAGAGATCGGATGGACAGATCTCTTAGCAAATCAGGGCAGGCCTGGAGACGCCGAGAGCGTTCGTGATGGCAAAATCCGATCGAAAATCGGACCAAAATTGAAGTGTCGACGTCGCGTGCAACGTTGAGCAGAGGTGTTTACCACTATTTATGGTGGTTGTAACAAGTCAAGGAGCGTGCGACGATCCTGCATACTTATTCCAGGTTATTGGTTACCGTTGAACAGACGGTAAAGGTATGGACCCGCAACCCCAAGAGGGAGACGGTCTTGTTACACTCACTGTGGTAAACTGCCCTCGGGTAAGCTACTCCTAGTACTTAAGCGTCTTAGGGAAGATGGTAGTATGGTGGACCCTGTGAAGTTTCAAGATTCAGACGCGTTGATGTTAGTAGGGTAAGTGCCCTACCATTTGCCGATGCAGTAAGCAGCTGCTAACCAATAATGATAACATAGTTCTTTCAGACAAATAAACAATTGTCTCACGGACATTGTACGAAGTAATTTTTCGCACACTGATTCCTAGGGGATCACTTATAGCTTAAGTGGTTAACCCAAACCCTAACCGTGAGTCTTAATGCTTAATCGTATTAAATATCAGTTGGATAACTAATTTACTTTAGCTAACCCAAACTCTAACCCTAAACCCTAAACGGGAACCCCTAAAAAGGAACCCTAAAGGTGTTTATGTTAGCCTACGGCATCGGGACGTCGGGAATGGGCGGGTCGGAGTGCTCACCGCTGTATGCCACTTTGTTGTGGCGGCGGGGGGTAGTCGGGATTGCACGGATATGCCTTGCTTAGGCTCGGTATATAAGTATTTTTCTTATCTGCTTATCTTTCTATATTTAGAGAAAACTCCCATTGGCTTCGGCTTGCTTGGTAAAGTTTTCTATTTTTAGAAACTTTTGATTGGCCATTCGGCGATCGGTAAGCGTTCTTTATAATAATGATGACTGATTATTGTTTATGGCCGAGGCCGTGATTTAAATCACCCTCGGTGTTTGTCATGCTGATTCTTATCAGCGCGAGATATTCGGACCCGAAGAGCTTATAAAAGCGAAACAGGATGCACTAGGATAACCCAGTGCCTGTCGTCCTTCACAACTCGCATACTCTTCTGTAGGTAGTAGTACACACCACCCTAACCCTAAGGGTTGATCTCCAACTTGGAATTTACTGTCATGTCCTCATCTACCTCGTATAGTAAGAACTAATCTTTTCAAAGTGGTGGATGCTGACAATCAGTCATCATAGAGTCCAAGAATACTTGCCTCGCATGTGCCTGCCCAATTCCTGATCCCCATATTGAACTGGGAATTCTAGTGGCAAATCCAATCTTGCCCTAAGCCTGCACCCACACCTTGGCTTGATCATGCTCTTCATTTTCACTTGCCTCTTCTGGCATTGATACTTGCCTACCCACATGGGTGCATGTGTAGGATCACTCCCCCACTCCCACAAACACTGTGCCCAGTCCTCACCCCCCCCCCACACACACATCACCATTGCCAGGGCAATCTCCCCATCGAACACACCTTTCCCCCTTGGCCTATCCTCATTTTTTTTTTTTTTTTTTGGATCAGAATTTATAACGCGGGGCTCGAACGCAGTCCGCGGAGCAGGGTACAAACTTGGGTACTACTTTATCTACGCATTCCCCTCGCCCATCTCCCACTCAGGTCCCCTTTTTAGCCACTTTAGGCGGGCAGTGCCACAGACGTTGGCCTCTCAGCCAGGAAAGGCAATAATCTGGAGGGGGCGCCCCCCCCTCCCGAAGTTAGCCATTAGATCGCCCCCTGGAGCAAACGGTCCCCCAGCCACATGTCCGACCGAGGCCAGACCAGGCGCAGCAGTGTTAATTCACCGTAAATCCCCCCTTGCAGGAGGAATAACCGTTTGCGTTTTTCCAGCCAACGAGGATTGACCACCCCAGACGAATGAGGTGGACCATCACCATGTTGTGCATGAGTGACAGTAACGAGGCGGGTGGTTGTTCACCTGGTTATTCACCATGACCGCCGTAAGTAGGGGGCCAAGGCCCCCCTCGAGCAAATGCACACATGTGCATGCACTCGATGACATCGTCCCCCCCGCAGTGGGGGGAAGGTATAGGGAGGCGCCACCATGTCGCCATCCCGATAATGGCCACCAGTTGGTACTTGGTGGCCGTGAGTGTAGAGGGGGATAGGCCCCTGTACTAGTTGCGGCGCTGCTGTCCACGAGGACCTCAAGGACGACGGCGCTGTGCTGGGGACGAGGGTTCCCCAGATTGAGGCTCTGACTGAGCAGTGTGCATCGCCGCGTAGGAAGCCCGGAAGGCTGCCGGAGACGTGAGATCGAGAGGTGTCGGAACGGCTGCTAGTTCCGCCGACATTGTCTCAGACAGTCGCCAAGTGGTCGTGAATAACTCCCAGGCCATTTGGCGCCAAGTGTTCCTCTCTGCAGGGGGAACGGCGGACGTACGGACGGTACCAACGAACATGGTCATCGCGTCGAGTTGGTGTAGCATGGCATGAGAGGTGGCTTCAATTTCCAACCTCTCATTCACAGATAGCGGCACTTCGTCCTCCACCAACTCAGGGATGGGGGGCAAAGGCGGTAACGGGGCAGGGGATGCCTCCGGATAGAAGAGCTCGGCCATGCCGAGCTCCTGTGTATACATGTCCTCGCGTTCGAGACTGCGAGTCCAACGTTTATGTGCAATATGGACGTCCTGTGCCCACAGCACATGGTCGATTGTTTGCCTTGAGCCTAGCTTAGGGCTGCTCTCGGCGTAATTGAGGGCCTCCTGCATCGACGCTCCTTGACTTGTTACAACCACCATAAATAGTGGTAAACACCTCTGCTCAACGTTGCACGCGACGTCGACACTTCAATTTTTATCCGATTCTCGATCGGATTTCACCATCACGAACGCTCTCGGCGTCTCCAGGCCTGCCCTGATTTGCTAAGAGATCCGTCCATCCGATCTCCGTGGATGCCCCGGTCATTGTTTTTTGACAATGGCTGCTATCTGTCTCGTTCTCCTGGGCTTCGAGGATCCTGACTAGGTGAGTGTTGTTTATGAAAGAGTAGTCTGGGTCCCTCTGGGGGCTTAGAGTGGGTGTGGGATGCCTGCTTCAATGCTCGCCCAAGTCGACACACTCGTTTAGTTGGGGGAGGTCTGGCTTAGGGAGAAGGGACGTTATCACTGGATTGCTGGTTGTCTGGGAGGCTTCTAGCCTCCATGCTCTGTGAGTTTCTATTACTAGAGACATGCTACACTGACTACCCGTTGGAATACACCATCGTTAAAAGGGGCCGGGCGATGGTGCCCCCTAGCGGCTAGGCCTACACCTCGGTGGCCGCTTCTCACCCACTATCCCTCTACCTCCGGTGCTCACTCCTCTGGGGTGTTATGACCCGGGTTCAATCTTCTCCCACCAGGCTACAGGATGTGCGGCCTGTTCCCCCCTCGGAGCGTTCGGAGGCAGTATCGGGTGGACCTGGAATAGAGATAAGGGATCACCCGTTATCGATGGCACGCTACATATTTCGATTTTTACCATCATCTACAAGCATTAACTTCCTCTCAATGCCTAAACGGCGAACTAGAGACCAAACACCACGTTGGGGTCTACACAACCCCTCCCTGATTACGGGCGACATCTATGACGATGGCGTCCAAGACTACAACACCCGGTACGATCACGACGATCCGGGTGTAGCTACTGCCCTACAGGCAGTTAGAGATCTATGGGCTGGAGAAGACCTCTCCGACCCTGAGGATGACGAGGACTCTCTTGCTATGCAAGAGGCCCTCAATTACGCCGAGAGCAGCCCCAAGCTGGCCTCGAGGCAAACGATAGACCGTGTGCTGTGGGCGCAGGACGTCCATGTCGCACATAAACGATGGACTCGGAGTCTCGAACGCGAGGACATGTACACTCAGGAGCTCGGCATTGCTGAGCTCTTCTATCCGGAGGCATCCCCTGCCCCGTTACCGCCTTTGCCCCCCATCCCTGAGCTGGTGGAGGACGAAGTGCCATTATCTGTGAATGAGAGGCTGGAAATTGAAGCCACCTCTCATGCCATGCTACACCAACTCGACGCGATGACCATGTTCGTTGGTACCGTCTGTACATCCGCCGTTCCCCCTGCAGAGAGGAACGCATGGCGCCAAATGGCCTGGGAGTTATTCACGACCACTTGGCGACTGTCTGAGACGATGTCGGCAGAACTAGCAGCTGTTCTGACACCTCTCGACCTCACGTCTCCGGCAGCCTTCCGGGCTTCCTACGCGGCGGTGCACACTGCTCAATCAGAGCCTCAATCTGGGGAACCCTCGTCCCCAGCACGGCGCCGTCGTCCTCCAGGTCCTCGTGGACAGCAGCGTCGCAACTAGTACAGGGGGCTATCCCCCTCTACGTTCACGGCCACCAAGTAACTGGTGGCCACTATCGGGATGGTGACATGGTGTCGCTTCCCTATACCTTCCCCCCACTGCGGGGGGGACGATGTCATCGAGTGCGTGCACATGGGTGCATTTGCTCGAGGGGGGTCTCGGCCCCCTACTTACGGCGGTCACGGTGAATAACCAGGTGAACAACCACCCGCCTTGTTACTGTCACTTGTGCACAACACGGTGATGGTCCACCTCATTCGTCTGGGGTGGTCAATCCTCGTTGGCTGGAAAAACGCAAACGGTTATTCCTCCCGCAAGGGGGGATTTACAGTGAATTAACACTGCTGCGCCTGGTCTGGCCTCGGTCGGACATGTGGCTGGGGGACCGTTTGCTCCAGGGGGCGATCTAATGGCTAACTTCGGGAGGGGGGGGCGCCCCCTCCAGATTATTGCCTTTCCTGGCTGAGAGGCCAACGTCTGTGGCACTGCCCACCTAAAGTGGCTAAAACGGGGACCTGAGTGGGAGATGGGCGAGGGGAACACGTAGATAAAGTAGTACCCAAGTTTGTACCTTGCTCCACGGACTGCGTTCGAGCCCCGCGTTATAAATTCTGATCCAAAAAAAAAAAAAAAAAATGCCCGATCTGTGCAGGCCCACACCGCAAGGAGCACCATTGTGCCCTTGCAGGGTGTTGCAAGGGAAACGCTAAGGCGAACCCTCCAGTCCCAGCTACCCCAGAGGGGGCAGCTTGTCCTCACCCGGCTAGGTGCATAAACTGCCGGAAGAACCACGCATCCGACGATCGTCGATGCAATTTCTGGCGACATCGCTTTGACCGCGACTGGATCAAAGCTCGCTACGACGAAGTGAGTGCGAGACGTGTCTCTCATTCTCCTCCCACTTACCATCCCGCAGGACGCGGTGGCCAAACGTAAATGAGGGATAGACTTAGATCTACACCGCAGTTACAAATATTTAGTCAAAATGTTAACCGCAATTGGGGGTACATGGACTCTTTACTGGCTGATTTCGTAGACGATTACGATTTGCTTTTCATCCAAGAGCCGCCTTGGTGCTTGATAAGACACGCCCCTTCTGCCCACAACAGGGAAGGGGAGGAAGTTATCGGTGCACCAATGAGCCCAAACTGGGGAACGTTAGTGCGCCCCTCGGGTATTGATTCCCCCCCACGCGTCGCTGTCTATTTCGCGAACAGCATCGCTAACTTAAGACCAGGTCTCAGACGAGATCTGATCGATGATCGTGACATCCTTCTGTTCTCATTGGGAATAGGGGAGGACGTCATGCTACTCGCTAACGTCTACTCGGATAGCCAACACTCTGCCATCACGCTCCTATTTGAGAACGTCATGACGATCCCACGCTTACACTTCATGTGCGGCGATTTCAACGTGAGACACGCATCCTGGGATCCCCAGGGGCCTGAGCACTCAATTCATGCTGACCACTTAGTGGAAACAGCTACGGCATTAGGCCTGACTAGAGCCCTACCAGTAGTGGAGGGCCCTACCCACTTCCCCCCTCAGCAGGGCTTTCACCCCACGGTGATCGACCTGATGTTTGTACCTACAGATCTTAGATTTGTACTGTACTGTGAGATTGTACCTGAAGCCAGGGGGACGTCTGACCACGCTCCCCTGACATTAGTGCTGCCTGGCCCGGGATCTCTGGTCCCGGTTACCAAGTGGTCCATCAAAAAAGGATCCAAGGAGGAAGCATCATATCGTGATGCTGTCTCCTCCGCTCTAAATCCGTGGCTAGATTGGCACGGAGATACATCGGCAGAAACTGATGACGTCGTTTCGGCGATATCAACAATTTTAAACAAGGCATGGGAAAACCATGCCAAGGAATCTCGTCTCGGCAAGTCGTCCAAAGGTTGGTGAACAGACGAATGCAGTGGCGCCCTAGACGCGTACAGAGCTTCCCGTGATGAGGAAGACTGGAAGCATTACAGGAAAGTCATGCGACACGCAAAGCGCAACTTCTTCGACGACCGTATCCAAGAAGTGGCTACGATGAACAGACGACCCTGGGATCTGATGTCCTGGACTCGTCAACGCAACCTTCCATCGTATGAGGCTATCTCCTATCGGGGAGAACCCTGCAACGATCTGGATTCTCTCTGGGCTGCCCTCGATGGGTCCTATAATGCTGCCTCAGATCGAGTAGTCGATCTGAGTATCCTTGATGGACTTGATCCGGTGCCTGAAAGGGCCTGGATACCGTTCTCCGTTACGGAAATGAAAGAAGCGCTAAATGCGTGTTCTTCCCATTCCGCTCCAGGTCCCGATCATGTTACGTGGTCACACCTAAAACACTGGTGTAGCAACCCAGAAGTGGCAGGGCTCATTACCCGCATTGCTGAGGCGTGCATCACCGCTGGCCACTGGCCAGCTCACTTTAAGGAATCCCTGTCGGTCATTATCCCGAAACCAGGGAAACCTAATTACTCTACGCCTAAGTCATTCAGGCCCATCGTGCTCCTGAATACTTTGGGAAAGTTAGTCGAAAAGATGTTGTCTAGGCGACTTCAATTCGACGGGGTCGCACACGAGGCCTTCAAGCAAAACCAGTTCGGAGGTGTCGCCCAGCATTCCACTGAGGACGCAGGTATCTACCTTACCCACCTGGTTAGAGCAGGGTGGGCCAAAGGGCTCAAAACGAGTGTTGTCGCCTTCGACATTGCTCAGTTCTTTCCCTCCTTGAACCACCAGGTTCTGCTGGAGGTCATATCTCGGTCGGGGTTTCCTGCGCAAGTAGTAAACTTCTTCTGCTCATATCTAGTCGGTCATAAGACACCGCTCCTTGACTTGTTACAACCACCATAAATAGTGGTAAACACCTCTGCTCAACGTTGCATGCGACGTCGACACTTCAATTTTGGTCCGATTTTCGATCGGATTTTGCCATCACGAACGCTCTCAGCGTCTCCAGGCCTGCCCTGATTTGCTAAGAGATCCATCCATCCGATCTCCGGGGATGTCTCGGTCATTGTTTCCAACAGTGACTGCTATCTGTCTCGTTCCCCTTGGCTTCGAGGATCCTGGCTAGGTGAGTGATGTCTATGAAAGAGTAGTCTGGGTCCCTATGGGGGCTTAGAGCGGGTGTGGGATGCCTGCTTCAATGCTCGCCCAAGTAGAAGCGCTCGTTTAGCTGGGGGAGGTCTGGCTTAGGGGGAAGGACGTTCTTACTGGACTGCTGGCTGTCTGGGAGGCTCCCAGCCTCCATGCTCTGTGAGTTTCTATTACTAGAGACATCATCGCTCCTTGACTTGTTACAACCACCATAAACAGTGGTAAACACCTCTGCTCAAGGTTGCACGCGACGTCGACACTTCAAATTTTATCCGACTTTCGATCGGATTTCACCATCACGAACGCTCTCGGCGTCTCCAGGCCTGCCCTGAGTTGCTAAGAGATCCGTCCATCCGATCTCCGTGGATGCCCCGGTCATTGTTTTTGACAATGGCTGCTATCTGTCTCGTTCTCCTGGGCTTCGAGGATCCTGACTAGGTGAGTGTTGTTTATGAAAGAGTAGTCTGGGTCCCTCTGGGGGCTTAGAGTGGGTGTGGGATGCCTGCTTCAATGCTCGCCCAAGTCGACACACTCGTTTAGTTGGGGGAGGTCTGGCTTAGGGAGAAGGGACGTTATCACTGGATTGCTGGTTGTCTGGGAGGCTTCTAGCCTCCATGCTCTGTGAGTTTCTATTACTAGAGACATGCTACACTGACTACCTGTTGGAATACACCATCATTAAAAGGGGCCGGGCAATGGTGCCCCCTGGCGGCTAGGTCGTCACCTTGGTGGCCGCCACTCTCCACCAACTCTCTACCTCCGGTGCTCACTCTTCTAGGGTGTTATGACCCGGGTTCAATATTCTCCCACTAGGCAGCAGGATGTGCGGCTTGCTCGCCCCCTCGGAGCGTTCGGAGGCTGGATCGGGTGGACCCGGAATGTAGATAAGGGACCAGCCATTATCGATTCCACGCTGCGTATTTTGATTCTTACCATCATCTACTAGCACTAACACACACTCTCTCAATGCCCAAACGGCGAAGCAGAGTCCAACCACCACATCGGGGTCTACGCAACCCTGTTCTGATCACGGGCGACATCTTTGATGATGATGTCCAAGACTACGACACCCGGTTCGTGCAAGATGAATCGGAGGTAGCAGCTGCTTTCAGGGCAGCTAGAGATCTATGGGCCGGGGAAGACCTCTCCGACCCTAACGATGATGACGACGACGAGGATTCTCTTGCTATGCAGGAGGCCCTCAATTACGCTGAGAGCAGCCCTAAGCTAGCCTCGAGGCAAACGATCGACCGTGTGCTGTGGGTGCAGGACGTCCATATTGCACATAAACGTTGGACTCGCAGTCTCGAACGCGAGGACATGTATACACAGGAGCTCGGCATGGCCGAGCTCTTCTATCCGGAGGCATCCCCTGCCCCGTTACCGCCTTTGCCCCCCATCCCTGAGTTGGTGGAGGACGAAGTGCCGTTATCTGTGAATGAGAGGCTGGAAATCAAAGCCACCTCTCATGCCATGCTACACCAACTCGACACGATGACCATGTTCATTGGTACCGTCTGTACATCCGCCATTCCCCCTGCAGAGAGGAATGCATGGCGCCAAATGGCCTGGGAGTTATTCACGACCACCTGGCGACTGTCTGAGACGATGTCGGCGGAACTAGCAGCCGTTCCGACACCTCTCGATCTCATGTCTCCGGCAGCCTTCCGGGCTTCCTACGCGGCGATGCACACTGCTCAACCAGAGCCTCAATCTGGGGAACCCTCGTCCCCAGCACGGCGCCGTCGTCCTCGAGGTCCTCATGGACAGCAGCGCCGCAACTAGTACAGGGGGCTATCCCCCTCTACGTTCACAGCCACCAAGTAACTGGTGGCCACTATCGGGATGGTGACATAGTGTCGCTTCCCTATACCTTCCCCCCACTGCGGGGGGGACGATGTCATCGAGTGCGTGCACATGGGTGCATTTGCTCGAGGGGGGTCTCGGCCCCCTACTTACGGCGGTCACGGTGAATAACCAGGTGAACAACCACCCGCCTTGTTACTGTCACTTGTGCACAACACGGTGATGGTCCACCTCATTCGTCTGGGGTGGTCAATCCTCGTTGGCTGGAAAAACGCAAACGGTTATTCCTCCCGCAAGGGGGGATTTACGGTGAATTAACACTGCTGCGCCTGGTCTGGCCTCGGTCGGACATGTGGCTGGGGGACCGTTTGCTCCAGGGGGCGATCTAATGGCTAACTTCGGGAGGGGGGGGGGCCCCCTCCAGATTATTGCCTTTCCTGGCTGAGAGGCCAACGTCTGTGGCACTGCCCGCCTAAAGTGGCTAAAACGGGGACCTGAGTGGGAGATGGGCGAGGGGAATGCATAGATAAAGTAGTACCCAAGTTTGTACCTTGCTTCGCGGACTGCGTTCGAGCCCCGCGTTATAAATTCTGATCCAAAAAAAAAAAAAAAAAAAAGGCACCAACATTGGTATTCCCCATCAAGGGATAAACGTTGACGATACTCCCCTATGGGAGCATGGCCAGTGATCATACGAGTCGAACGGGAAGTCAACGTAGTGTTGTTTCCCATTACTTTCAGCCAAGGCCCACCTTTGTGAGTCGAGGGTAGTACCGGTTTTCCACCTACTCCTTTGAGTTGGTAGAAGTGCCGTCCACGGTACGCCGGATCTGAGAACCGGGTGTGCCAATCCTTACACACGGCCTTTTCGACCTGGTTTCTAAGGTAATCTAGAGACGTCCGCGGGTGTCTGCCCACGGAGATCTTGGTAGATGTAGCTACATCATGAGCCATCTTATGTACGTTCCACTCGAACTTCGAGGGGACATGCCAGAATGTAACGTTCCTCTCCTCGTCTCTGGCTAGCCAGGGACAAAGGGAGCGACAGGCGTCCAGGGCGAAGATCTGCCCAGAGCGTGGTTTTGGATCGATTAGGGACTCAATGCCCGTAGTAGAATCCGAAAAGATCCCCAACTTTTTGCATCCCCTGCTGCACGCAGCAGACACGCCTAGTTGGAGAGCGAAGAGTTCGACTTCCGGGGGGGTTCTCCTCCCAGAAGCTGAGACAACGCGATCCACCTGTTCTCCCTGTCCGAAGACAAGAGCGCAGGCGACAGCTTGAAATTTAGCATCAGTGGGCACCGAAGCGTCCACTGCAATGACGAGAGTGTCATCCTCTGCCTGGGCAGAGGCCCAGGCCTTGTCGAGGTCACTCCTGTAAGAGTTCTTCGCTCCAACCTCCTTAGAGGTGAGGCGATGAGAGGAGAAACGAGTGGGGAATAGATCCTTCACTCTGTTTCCAGGTGTGTTTTCTTCCCCAAAGGGGTCGAATTCATCGCCTGGTCAAAAACGCTCCTTGACTTGTTACAACCACTATAAACAGTGGTAAACACCTCTGCTCAACGTTGCCAGCGACGTCGACACTTCAATTTACGTCCGATTTTTGATCGGATTTCACCATCACGAACGCTCTCGGCGTCTCCAGGCCTGCCCTCATTTGCTAAGAGATCCGTCCATCCGATCCCCAGGGATGTCCCGGTCATTGTTTTTGATAATGGCTGCTATTCGTCTCGTTCCCCTGTGCTTCGAGGATCCTGGCTAGGTGAGTGGTGCCTATGAAAGAGTAGTCTAGGTCCCTATGGGGGCTTAGAGTGGGTGTGGGATGCCTGCTTCAACGCTCGCCCAAGTCGACGCACTTGTTTAGTTGGGGGAGGTCTGGCTCAGGGGGAGGGACATCGTTACTGGACTGCTGGTTGTCTCTGGGGCTTCCAACCTCCATGCTATGTGAGTCACTACTACTAGGGACAAGCTACACTGACTACCTGTTGGAATACACCGTCGCTAAAAGGGGCCGGGTGACGGTGCCCCCTGATAGCTAGGTCGACGCTCTGGTGGCCGCATTTCACCACCAACTCCTCACCTCCGGTGCTCACTCCTCTGGGGTGTTATGACCCGGGTTCAATCTTCTCCCACCTGGCAACAGGATGTGCGGCCTGTTCGCCCCCTCGGAGCGTTTGGAGGCTGTATTGGGTGGACCTGGAACTGAGATAAGGGGCCATCTGTTATCGACCTTATGCTACATACTTTGACTGTTATCGTCATTTACCTGTGCTAACTCACTCTCAATGCCCAAGCGGCTGAACAGAGACCAAACCACACGCTGGGGCCTTCACGACCCCACCTTGATTACGGGTGACATTGTTGGTGATGATGCCCAAGACTACGACACCCAGCTCTCACAGAACGAACTGGAGGTAGCAGCTGCCCTAGGCAGTTTAAGATCTGTGGGCTGGGGAGGACCTCCCCGACCCTGACGACTATGTGGACTCTCTTGCTAGGCAGGAGGCCCTCGCTTACACTGCACGCTGCGTATTTCGATCACTTGCATCATATACCAGTACTAACTTGCTCCTGATGCCCAAGTGGACAACCAGAGACAATCGTTCCAACGATCCTACACCTCCGGAAGCTGTTCCAGCTTCCTGTGTGGCGATGCCAACAGCTCTAGTAGAGCTCCAATCTGGGGAACCCTCGTTCCCAGTACAGTGCCGTCATCATCACAGATGGCCGTGCTGCTACTTGTGTGGGGCATCCTGCTCCACACCCATCACTGCCAGTCCACTGGCTGCTGTCGGGTTGGTGACAAATGTCGCTACCCTTTACGTTCTCCCCGCTGCGGGGGGGAAATTGCTATCGAGTGCATGTGCTTGCAGTGCATTTGCTCGAGGGGGGCTTTGGCCCCCTGCTTACGGCGGTTCCAGTGAATAACCAGGTGAACAACCAGCTGCCACATTACTGTTACTCGTGCATGACATGGTGATGGTCCACCTCGTTCATCCAGGGTGGTCAATCCTCGTTGGCTGGGAGTATGCGGACGGTTATTCCTCCTGCAAGGGGGGATTTACAGTGAATTAACATGGCCGCGCCTGATCTGACTTTGGTTGGACATGTGGCTGGGGGACCGCTTCGCACCAGCTGACGATCTAATGGCTAGCTTCGGGAGGGGGTCTCCCCCTCCAGATTATTGCCTTTCCTGGCTGAGAGGCCAACGTCTGTGGCACTGCCCGCCTAAAGTGGCTAAAACGAGGACCTGGGTAGGATATGGGTGAGGGGAAGCGTAGTTATAGTAGTACCCAAGTTTGTATCCTGCTCCGTGGACTGTGATCGAGCCCCGCGTTATAAATTGTTGACCCAAAAAAAAAAAAAAAAAAAAAAATTCATCGCCTGGTACCAGGGCCAGAGCTGCAGCCGACGCAACAGATGGACCTTGCAAGGTGAGTGTGTCGAGCACGTTCCCTCCCCAGAGTCCTAGCTCATGGGAGTGGGTGGTGCCTACGTGATTAGGCCCTAAGATTGCTCTTAGAGGGTGAGATGGGGCCAATAGGGGGGTTCTGAACACTCCTCTATCGACCAGACGATGCAGTAACAGCTGCATGGGCAGCAGTCCTGCGATACTTTCCAGACCACCAATTGGGGTGGTTCTGAATGCACCAAGGATCCAGCGTGCAGCAATAGACTGCACTTGGGCCAACGTTTTGATGACACCTTTGACGCGAGCGCCCTTGAAGTGCCATAATCTGAGTCCGTATGTCATAATAGGTACGACACACGACCGGTACAGAAGGCGTTTCTGCATAGGGGTTAACCCTCTGACAGAATTGCCGAGCATTCCCATCGCCCTCGCAGTGGTGAGGGCTTTGGTGGAGTAGAACCGCGTGTGCTCCTTGAAAGAGAGCTTGCGGTCGAAGAAAAAGCCAAGGTACCTCCAGGTAACCTTGGGTTTGAGGGGAGTATTGCCCGTGTATGGGGCAAAACCGAGATCGATGGGTAGGGGAGTGAATCTCCTTGCCCTTGAGAAATGGAAGATTTCGGACTTGTCATGTTCGAGGACAAGCCCAAGGGAGGTGAACGCCTGGAATATCCAGCCATACGCTTTTTTAAGCAAGGGGAGGTTGTCCTCCAGCTGTGGAGAGCGGGCGATGAGGGTGCCATCGTCCACGTAAGACATGAGATTGACATCTCTGCCGATTTCGCTTCTTCTGAAGAGCTTCATGATAGGCGTCAGATATAACACCGATAAGACAGGGGACAAGGCAGAGCCTTGACCCACTCCCACATCTGCTGCAAAGGAGCCGGATGAGAAAGTGTTCCACTTGTAGGTCGTTCTGCGACCGACTAGGTATGAACGGAAGAAGTTCACAACTTGCGCAGGGAACCCCGACCGAGAAATGATCTCCAGCAGAACCTGGTGGTTCAAGGAGGGGAAGAATTGAGCGATATCGAAAGCGACAACACTCGTTTTAAGTCCTTTAGCCCATCCTGCCCTGACAAGATGGGTGAGGTAGATTCCTGCATCCTCAGTGGAACGCTGGGCGACGCCCCCGAACTGGTTTTGCTCGAAGGCCTCGTGTGCGACACCGTCGAATTGAAGTCGCCTCGACAACATCTTTTCAACTAATTTGCCCAGAGTGTTCAGAAGCACAATGGGCCTGAACGACTTAGGGGTAGAGTAGTTAGGTTTCCCTGGCTTCGGGATGATAACCGACAGGGATTCCTTGAAATGAGCCAGCCAGTGGCCAGCAGTGATGCACGCTTCAGCAATGCGGGTTATGAGCCCTGCCACTTCTGGATTGCTGCACCAGTGCTTGAGGTGCGACCACGTAACATGATCGGGACCTGGAGCGGAACGGGAAGAACACGCATTTAGCGCTTCTTTCATTTCCGTGACAGAGAACGAGATCCAGGCCCTTTCAGGCATCGGATCAAGTCCATCAAGAATGCTCAGATCGACTACTCGATCTGATGCAGCATTATAGGACCCATCAAGGGCAGCCCAAAGAGAGTCCAGATTGTTACAAGGTTCTCCCCGATAGGAGATCGCCTCATACGATGGGAGGTTGCGTTGGCGAGTCCAGGACATTAGATCCCAGGGTCATCTATTCATCGTAGCCACTTCTTGGATACGGTCATCGAAAAAGTCCCGCTTCGCATGTCGCATGACTTTTCTATAATGCTTCCAGTCCTCCCCATCACGGGAGGCTCTGTAAGCGTCTAGGGCGCCCCTGCACTCGTCTGTCCACCAGCCTTTGGACAACTTGCCGAGGCGCGATTCCTTGGCGTGGGTTTCCCATGCCTTGTTTAAAATCGTTGATATCGCCGAAACAACATCATCGATTTCTGCCGATGTTTCTCCGTGCCAATCAAGCCACGGATTTAGAGCGGAGGAGACGGCATCTCGATATGATGCTTCCTCCTCGGATCCTTTTTTGATGGACCACTTGGTGACCGGAACCAAAGATCCCGGGCCAGGCAGTACTAACGTCAGGGGGGCATGGTCAGACGTCCCCCTGGCTTCAGGTACAATTTCGCAGTACAACACAAATCTAAGATCTGTAGGTACAAACATCAGGTCAATCACCGTGGGGTGAAGGCCCTGTTGTGGGGGGAAGTGGGTAGGGCCCTCCACTACTGGTAGGGCTCTAGTCAGGCCTAATGCCATAGCCGTTTCCACTAAGTGGTCAGCATGAATTGAGTGCTCAGGCCCCTGGGGATCCCAGGATGCGTGTCTCACGTTGAAATCGCCGCACATGAAGTGTAAGCGTGGGATCGTCATGACATTCCCAAATAAGAGCGTGATGGCCGAATGTTGGCTATCCGAGTAAACGTTAGCGAGTAGCATGACATCCTCCCCTATTCCCAATGAGAACAGAAGGATGTCACGGTTATCGATCAGATCTTGTCTGAGGCCTGGTCTTAAGTTAGCGATGCTGTTCGCAAAATAGACAGCAACGCGTGGAGGGGAGTCGATACCCAAGGGGCGCACTAAAGTTCCCCAGTTAGGGCTCATAGGTGCGCCTATAACTTCATCCCCTTCCCTGTTGTGGGCAGAGGGGGTGTGTCTTATTAATCGCCAAGGAGGCTCTTGGATGAAAAGCAAATCATAATCATCTATCAGGTCTGCCAGTAACGAGTCCATGTATCCCCAGTTACGGTTAACATTCTGACTAAATATACGCAACTGCGGTGTAGATCTAAGTCTATCCCTCATTTACGTTCGGCCACCGCGTCCTGCGGGATGGTAAGTAGGAGGAGAGCAAGAATTGTGTTTCGCACTCACCTCGTCATAGCGAGCTTTGATCCAGTCACGGTCGAAGCGATGTTGCCAGAAATTGCATCGACGATCGTCGGATGCGTGGTTCTTCCGGCAGTTTATGCATCTAGCCGGGTGAGGACAGGCTGCCCCCTCTGGGGTAGCTGGGATAGGAGGGTTCACCTTGGCGTTTCCCTTACAGCACCCCGCTAGGGCACGATGGTGCTCCTTGCGGTGTGGGCCTGCACAGATCGGACATTTCGACTGTGGAGCTCTGCATGCTGGGGTGGGGTGGCCCCACTTCCAACACCGTTGGCATAGCGGGAGCCCAGGGTTTGCCCTGGCTGCCCTAACATAGGCGACGTAGCGTCCAAATTGGACACCACGTCCGATGAGCGCTTTCGCTCGTGCGCCACTGACCGAGTCAGCTACATTGATGTAGACGGTGCACGTGTCCGACATTCTCGAATCACAGACAACCCGTGGGGGGACTTGCAGAACGGTGAGGTCAGATATGCCTGACTTCCCCAGGTGTGCTACGACGACATCAGGCGTAATTGCCTTGTCGTTTGCAATGTAGGGCACGTCTACCAACTTGAGGTAAGACGTGGACGTCGGTAACGCTGCATCGATTTGGAGCGCAGAGGGGAAGGCCTTGTGAGCCGCCTCCTTGAAGCATCGTAGGTCCTCGTCCGAGGCCACTACGTCAGTTGCCACCGAGAGGTTCCCGGCATGCATGGAAGCAGACTGTGCCACTAGCTTAGAGTGGTGTAGTCCTAAAGTCGTCCGGACATGGTCCAGGAAGTCGGCAGGGTTCGTCCCTTCCTCGAGGGGGGGTCAAACGTGAACAAGGACCTGTCTTCGCGACGGTCCATGGACGGTGGGTGAAGGCTTTGCAGCCTTGGGCCTGGATGGGCCGACGTGCTGCTGGATGTCAGCTAGCTTGTCGGTTGAAAGCTCAGGGAAGGCCTTGGCTAGTCGCACAAGGCCATCCATGGATGTGTTAGGTGCTCGCCCCCCAGGGAAGCGAGCAACCTGAGCAAATGTCCCCTTGCCTGAAGGCTTGGTCGACATGTTCACAGGGGGAGGAGGTCCTCTGCCCCATGACGAAGAAGTGCCCCCTGCCGGGGGTTTAGGAAGAGGTCGAGCCCCTTTCGGGCCTCGTGTCCTCACAGATTTGTGAGGGGGGGGGCGTGGCCCATCCCATCCCTCCAGGTACTCCGTCCTTGGGACGTCGTTGGGGTCAGTAGTGGCAGGACACTTGCCTGCACTGCCGGCCCTGTCGATAGCTCTTCGGAGGGTCGTGTTCCCCGAGTCGTGGTGAAATCCAACCGTGGTCGCTGCATACAGCACTGCCCCCAGTTGTTCTGCGATTTCCTGCCGTTGTTCAGCAGTAGGTTGTCGGGCTCCAGTCCTGTTTAGAACAGTAATGAACCCCTGAGCGTATTCCCCGAGGTCGTGGGCGAAGGTGACCGGACCGGCCCAATCGTCGTCCGCATCGCTTGCCATCACTGTGTCTTGGATCACGGGCTCGGGGTCGGGTGTCACAGCTTCGTCGCCCCACCGAGAAGCAGGGGTGGAAGGAGTGGTGGGAGGTGCAGGGGACGCTGTGGCCCTCCTGGGAGATAGTGTCGGCACGCTGAATCGCTGTGCACGCGGTGTGATCGTTCCAGCCCCATACGGGGAGGGAGTTGGAGAGCTTCTTTGGGACCGATGAGGGCCCACTGAAGGTGCTATCTGTGAGGATCTACGGCCCCCAGAGGGCCGTAGAGAATCAATGGGATCGTCGCCAGGAGTTCTGGGCATACCGGCTCTGGAGGGGTTCCCCACGTCCATCGCTTCGCCCGATCTCCCCCTTGTTCTAGATACTGAGTCAGACATGCGCTGGTAAGACGCTATATAAACCGGATCGCTTGGATCGTAGACGGATTGAGCTGCAGAGAGTGAAAACGGTGTCGACGAAGATTTCTGTGGCTGTGCAGGTCGCGGTAACAAGTCAAGAAGCGATTGCACAGAGAACTTTGATGTTTGGGGGAGAGGGCGGTGGTTTTGTTTTGTAAGTTGGCGAGGACGTAGGCAGGGAGTGATGAAAGTCATTCAATGTGACAAACGAAGACAAGAAGGATGAATGATGCAGTGGCATAGGAGCTGTTTTTGTCAAGAAGTGCAGGGTGGGGTTAGGGTGTAGGGAAGGACTGGAGCCCTTGGCATACATGGTAACAGGTTTTGCATGGGTCCCACAACAGTTGAATGTGAGCGTTGATTCAGCCCAGTCAATGTTGGGATTATGGTGCTGAAGCCAGTCGAGTCCCAAAATCATTGGGTAGCCAACAGAAACAACAGTGAATGCCTGAGTTTCACTGTGAGAGCCTAAGGATAAATGAGCAAGAATATTCTGGGTGATCAATCCAGAAGCGATAGGTTGGTCATTGACTGCCATAATAGGCACAGGAATATCCATGAGGCATTGAGGAAGGTTGTGACGAGAGGTGAAATGATTGGATATGCAGGAGGTGGTAGCACCAGAGTCAATCATTGTGCGAGTAGCGATAGGAGTTTGGCCAGGAATGGAAATTCGAACTGAAACAAAGAAGTGTCGTGTCAAGAATAGGGTTGTCAAGGTGGCGAAAATAAATGTGGGAGGGGAGAGAGGAAATTCTGGAATGTATGACCCATCATTTGCACGGATGAGTTGGGGCCTTGGTGCTGGGATTGAAAGCAAAAGATGTATCCCTTCATCAACTGAAGGCCCAGGGATGGGAGGTCCTTTGGTCAGGCTTTTCCCAACTGGGAAGAAGCTTTAGGTACATGCCACTTCTTGGAAGCCTTGGACATGTTGGGACATGTGGCAGCACTGTGATTGGCACCACCGCAATAATGACAGAGGTTCTGCTTATGGCACCGTTCCCACTCTTTGGCAGTGAGAGGGCCACAAGGTTTGGAGATTTTGGTAGCATCAATGACCATAGGTTCTCCAGGGGGAAGAGTGGAGGAGGAAGTGGATGTGGGAGCAGTGGTCTGGTGACTGTAGAAGGATTGGGTGCTTGAGTGAGGTTGATAACTATAGCTCAATTTAGCAGAAAAATCAGAGTTGTTCTGCTTGCCTTCCTGCTTCTGTTCCAACTCCCCATCATGCACCCAGTTGTCAATCTTGATGACAGAATCCACATATGCCTGGAATTTGGTTGGGCAATCCTCCTTCTTCATTAACATGATAACATCTTTGATGGTGGATTTAAGATGCTCATAGAATTTGTCGATTTGAGTGGCATTGGACCAATCAACATGAATGAGGAGTTCTTGATAATGAGCAGCATAAGTAGCAGCTGATCCAGTTTGATAGAGGGCATTGATCTTGCATGAAGCTTCGCTTTGAATATTCGAACTGCCAAAGTGAGCTTTGAAGTCTTTGCAGAACTGTTCAAAATTTAATAAAGTGTCAGTATGTTTGAGTTGGACAGCAGTGTACCACTGTTGAGGACTGCCTTCAGCAAGATAGGTAGCCACACTTGTTACAACCACCATAAATAGTGGTAAACACCTCTGCTCAACGTTGCACGCGACGTCGACACTTCAATTTTGGTCCGATCTTTGATCGGATTTCGCCATCATGAATGCTCTCGGCGTCTCCAGGCCTGCCCTGATTTGCTAAGAGATCCGTCCATCCGATCTCTGTGGATGCCCCGGTCACTGTTTTTGACAGTGTCTGCTATTCGTCTTGTTCTCCTGGGCTTCGAGGATCCTGGTTAGGTGAGTGTTGGCAATGAAAGAGTAGTCTGGGCCCCCATGGGGGCTTAGAGTGGGTGTGGGATGCCTACTTCAACGCTCGCCCAAGTCGTCGCATTCGTTTAGCTGGGGGAGGTCTGGTTCAGGAGGAGGGACATATTCACTGGATTGTGGGTCATCTGGGAGGCTTCCTACCTCCATGCTGCGTGAGTTTCTATATCTAGAGACCTGCTACACTTTTTTTTTTTTTTTTGGGTCAAAAATTTATAACGTGGCGCCCGATCGCAGTCCGCGGTAGAGACATACAAACGAAGTACACTACGCCCAGCCCAAGTCCTCCTCCTGCTGATCTTCGCACCAACCACCTGGATAGCTGCAATGACCACTAAGGGGGCCCCCTTTATCGAGTAAACGGACTTGCCAGTGGCGGCGTACCAACAACCCGAGCTTGACGATGTCGTGTTCCCCGAATCCCTACGGGTATGTGTGCAAGATTTAGGGGATACTGCCGCCCCGACGTGAGCCTCCCAGCTCGGAAAGGAAAGCGTAGTCAGCGTCGAAGCTGTAACGCATAACTGACAGTGGATCTGAAAGCGCTCAGGCGCCTCCCCGAACCAGTACCTAGTTTCGTGTCCCCCCTCCCTGACAGTCGCTCCTGAACACGGGTGGGCCCCCTTTATGAGGGTTAACGGACTCGTCTGGTGCTCTACAGCCACCCCAACATACCGATAACACTAGCCAGAACCAGACGAGGGTCATATGCCCTGCGCGCACGACCTATCCTGGATCCCACGCAAGTGAGTTGAACGACCCAAGCACAGGGTTATTGTCCATAAATTCGTTGAAGCCTTCGACGGAGTCTGGGCTTGCACGAGTTTCCTTCTGATCCACCTTGGGGCAGACGCGTAGTAAGTGGTCTCGAGTTTGTATCTCGGGGCCCAGGCACCAACATTGGTATTCCCCGTCAAGGGAAAGACATTGACGATACTCCCCTATGGGAGCATGGCCAGTGATCATACGAGTTGAATGGGAAGTCAACGTAGTGTTGCTCCCCATAACTTTCAGCCAAGGCCCACCTTTGTGAGTCGAGGGTAATACCAGTTTTCCGCCTACTCCTTTGAGTTGGTAGAACTGCCGACCACGATACGCTGGATCAGAGAACCGGGTGTGCCAATCCTTACAAACGGCCTTTTCGACCTGATTTTTAAGGTAGTCTAGAGACGTCCGTGGGTGTCTGCCCATGGAGATCTTGGTAGATGTAGCCACATCATGAGCCATCTTGTGAACATTCCACTCAAATTTCGAGGGGACATGCCAGAATGTAACGTTTCTCTCCTTGTCCCCAGCTAGCCAGGGGCGGAGGGAGCAACAGGCATCCAGGGCAAAGATTTGCCCAGAACGTGGTTTTGGATCAATTAGGGACTCAATGCCCATAGTAGAATCCGAAAAGATCACCAACTTCTTGCATCCTCTGCTGCACGCAGCTGAGATGCCTAGTTGGAGAGCGAAAAGTTTGACTTCCAGGGGGGTTCTCCTCCCAGAAGCTGATACAACGCGATCCACCTGTTCCCCCTGTCTGAAGACAAGAGCGCAGGCGACAGCTTGAAATTTAGCATCAGTGGGCACCGAAGTGTCCACTGCAATGACGAGAGTGTCATCCTCTGCCTGGGCAGAGGCCCAGGCCTTGTCGAGGTCACTCCTGTAAGAATTCCTCACTCCATCCTCCTTAGAGGTGAGGCGATGAGAGGAGAAACGAGTGGGGAATAGATCCTTCACTCTGTTTCCAGGTGTGTTTTCTTCCCCAAAGGGGTCGAATTCATCGCCTGGTACGAGGGCCAGGGCTGCAGCCGAAGCGACAGATGGTCCTTGCAGGTTGAGTGTGTCAAGCACGTTCCCTCCCCAGAGTCGTAGCTCATGAGAGTGGGTAGTGCTGACATGATTAGGCCCTAAGATAGCTCTTAGGGGGTGTGATGGCAACAGCGCTTCTTGACTTGTTACCGCGACCTGCACAGCCACAGAAATCTTCGTCGACACCGTTTTCACTCTCTGCAGCTCAATCCGTCTACGATCCAAGCGATCCGGTTTATATAGCGTCTTACCAGCGCATGTCTGACTCAGTATCTAGAACAAGGGGGAGATCGGGCGAAGCGATGGACGTGGGGAACCCCTCCAGAGCCGGTATGCCCAGAACTCCTGGCGACGATCCCATTGATTCTCTACGGCCCTCTGGGGGCCGTAGATCCTCACAGATAGCACCTTCAGTGGGCCCTCATCGGTCCCAAAGAAGCTCTCCAACTCCCTCCCCGTATGGGGCTGGAACGATCACACCGCGTGCACAGCGATTCAGCGTGCCGACACTATCTCCCAGGAGGGCCACAGCGTCCCCTGCACCTCCCACCACTCCTTCCACCCCTGCTTCTCGGTGGGGCGACGAAGCTGTGACACCCGACCCCGAGCCCGTGATCCAAGACACAGTGATGGCAAGCGATGCGGACGACGATTGGGCCGGTCCGGTCACCTTCGCCCACGACCTCGGGGAATACGCTCAGGGGTTCATTACTGTTCTAAACAGGACTGGAGCCCGACAACCTACTGCTGAACAACGGCAGGAAATCGCAGAACAACTGGGGGCAGTGCTGTATGCAGCGACCACGGTTGGATTTCACCACGACTCGGGGAACACGACCCTCCGAAGAGCTATCGACAGGGCCGGCAGTGCAGGCAAGTGTCCTGCCACTACTGACCCCAACGACGTCCCAAGGACGGAGTACCTGGAGGGATGGGATGGGCCACGCCCCCCCCCTCACAAATCTGTGAGGACACGAGGCCCGAAAGGGGCTCGACCTCTTCCTAAACCCCCGGCAGGGGGCACTTCTTCGTCATGGGGCAGAGGACCTCCTCCCCCTGTGAACATGTCGACCAAGCCTTCAGGCAAGGGGACATTTGCTCAGGTTGCTCGCTTCCCTGGGGGGCGAGCACCTAACACATCCATGGATGGCCTTGTGCGACTAGCCAAGGCCTTCCCTGAGCTTTCAACCGACAAGCTAGCTGACATCCAGCAGCACGTCGGCCCATCCAGGCCCAAGGCTGCAAAGCCTTCACCCACCGTCCATGGACCGTCGCGAAGACAGGTCCTTGTTCACGTTTGACCCCCCCTCGAGGAAGGGACGAACCCTGCCGACTTCCTGGACCATGTCCGGACGACTTTAGGACTACACCACTCTAAGCTAGTGGCACAGTCTGCTTCCATGCATGCCGGGAACCTCTCGGTGGCAACTGACGTAGTGGCCTCGGACGAGGACCTACGATGCTTCAAGGAGGCGGCTCACAAGGCCTTCCCCTCTGCGCTCCAAATCGATGCAGCGTTACCGACGTCCACGTCTTACCTCAAGTTGGTAGACGTGCCCTACATTGCAAACGACAAGGCAATTACGCCTGATGTCGTCGTAGCACACCTGGGGAAGTCAGGCATATCTGACCTCACCGTTCTGCAAGTCCCCCCACGGGTTGTCTGTGATTCGAGAATGTCGGACACGTGCACCGTCTACATCAATGTAGCTGACTCGGTCAGTGGCGCACGAGCGAAAGCGCTCATCGGACGTGGTGTCCAATTTGGACGCTACGTCGCCTATGTTAGGGCAGCCAGGGCAAACCCTGGGCTCCCGCTATGCCAACGGTGTTGGAAGTGGGGCCACCCCACCCCAGCATGCAGAGCTCCACAGTCGAAATGTCCGATCTGTGCAGGCCCACACCGCAAGGAGCACCATCGTGCCCTAGCGGGGTGCTGTAAGGGAAACGCCAAGGTGAACCCTCCTATCCCAGCTACCCCAGAGGGGGCAGCCTGTCCTCACCCGGCTAGATGCATAAACTGCCGGAAGAACCACGCATCCGACGATCGTCGATGCAATTTCTGGCAACATCGCTTCGACCGTGACTGGATCAAAGCTCGCTATGACGAGGTGAGTGCGAAACACAATTCTTGCTCTCCTCCTACTTACCATCCCGCAGGACGCGGTGGCCGAACGTAAATGAGGGATAGACTTAGATCTACACCGCAGTTGCGTATATTTAGTCAGAATGTTAACCGTAACTGGGGATACATGGACTCGTTACTGGCAGACCTGATAGATGATTATGATTTGCTTTTCATCCAAGAGCCTCCTTGGCGATTAATAAGACACACCCCCTCTGCCCACAACAGGGAAGGGGATGAAGTTATAGGCGCACCTATGAGCCCTAACTGGGGAACTTTAGTGCGCCCCTTGGGTATCGACTCCCCTCCACGCGTTGCTGTCTATTTTGCGAACAGCATCGCTAACTTAAGACCAGGCCTCAGACAAGATCTGATCGATAACCGTGACATCCTTCTGTTCTCATTGGGAATAGGGGAGGATGTCATGCTACTCGCTAACGTTTACTCGGATAGCCAACATTCGGCCATCACGCTCTTATTTGGGAATGTCATGACGATCCCACGCTTACACTTCATGTGCGGCGATTTCAACGTGAGACACGCATCCTGGGATCCCCAGGGGCCTGAGCACTCAATTCATGCTGACCACTTAGTGGAAACGGCTATGGCATTAGGCCTGACTAGAGCCCTACCAGTAGTGGAGGGCCCTACCCACTTCCCCCCACAACAGGGCCTTCACCCCACGGTGATTGACCTGATGTTTGTACCTACAGATCTTAGATTTGTGTTGTACTGCGAAATTGTACCTGAAGCCAGGGGGACGTCTGACCATGCCCCCCTGACGTTAGTACTGCCTGGCCCGGGATCTTTGGTTCCGGTCACCAAGTGGTCCATCAAAAAAGGATCCGAGGAGGAAGCATCATATCGAGATGCCGTCTCCTCCGCTCTAAATCCGTGGCTTGATTGGCACGGAGAAACATCGGCAGAAATCGATGATGTTGTTTCGGCGATATCAACGATTTTAAACAAGGCATGGGAAACCCACGCCAAGGAATCGCGCCTCGGCAAGTTGTCCAAAGGCTGGTGGACAGACGAGTGCAGGGGCGCCCTAGACGCTTACAGAGCCTCCCGTGATGGGGAGGACTGGAAGCATTATAGAAAAGTCATGCGACATGCGAAGCGGGACTTTTTCGATGACCGTATCCAAGAAGTGGCTACGATGAATAGATGACCCTGGGATCTAATGTCCTGGACTCGCCAACGCAACCTCCCATCGTATGAGGCGATCTCCTATCGGGGAGAACCTTGTAACAATCTGGACTCTCTTTGGGCTGCCCTTGATGGGTCCTATAATGCTGCATCAGATCGAGTAGTCGATCTGAGCATTCTTGATGGACTTGATCCGATGCCTGAAAGGGCCTGGATCTCGTTCTCTGTCACGGAAATGAAAGAAGCGCTAAATGCGTGTTCTTCCCGTTCCGCTCCAGGTCCCGATCATGTTACGTGGTCGCACCTCAAGCACTGGTGCAGCAATCCAGAAGTGGCAGGGCTCATAACCCGCATTGCTGAAGCGTGCATCACTGCTGGCCACTGGCTGGCTCATTTCAAGGAATCCCTGTCGGTTATCATCCCGAAGCCAGGGAAACCTAACTACTCTACCCCTAAGTCGTTCAGGCCCATTGTGCTTCTGAACACTCTGGGCAAATTAGTTGAAAAGATGTTGTCGAGGCGACTTCAATTCGACGGTGTCGCACACGAGGCCTTCGAGCAAAACCAGTTCGGGGGCGTCGCCCAGCGTTCCACTGAGGATGCAGGAATCTACCTCACCCATCTTGTCAGGGCAGGATGGGCTAAAGGACTTAAAACGAGTGTTGTCGCTTTCGATATCGCTCAATTCTTCCCCTCCTTGAACCACCAGGTTCTGCTGGAGATCATTTCTCGGTCGGGGTTCCCTGCGCAAGTTGTGAACTTCTTCCGTTCATACCTAGTCGGTCGCAGAACGACCTACAAGTGGAACACTTTCTCATCCGGCTCCTTTGCAGCAGATGTGGGAGTGGGTCAAGGCTCTGCCTTGTCCCCTGTCTTATCGGTGTTATATCTGACGCCTATCATGAAGCTCTTCAGAAGAAGCGAAATCGGCAGAGATGTCAATCTCATGTCTTACGTGGACGATGGCACCCTCATCGCCCGCTCTCCACAGCTGGAGGACAACCTCCCCTTGCTTAAAAAAGCGTATGGCTGGATATTCCAGGCGTTCACCTCCCTTGGGCTTGTCCTCGAACATGACAAGTCCGAAATCTTCCATTTCTCAAGGGCAAGGAGATTCACTCCCCTACCCATCGATCTCGGTTTTGCCCCATACACGGGCAATACTCCCCTCAAACCCAAGGTTACCTGGAGGTACCTTGGCTTTTTCTTCGACCGCAAGCTCTCTTTCAAGGAGCACACGCGGTTCTACTCCACCAAAGCCCTCACCACTGCGAGGGCGATGGGAATGCTCGGCAATTCTGTCAGAGGGTTAACCCCTATGCAGAAACGCCTTCTGTACCGGTCGTGTGTCGTACCTATTATGACATACGGACTCAGATTATGGCACTTCAAGGGCGCTCGCGTCAAAGGTGTCATCAAAACGTTGGCCCAAGTGCAGTCTATTGCTGCACGCTGGATCCTTGGTGCATTCAGAACCACCCCAATTGGTGGTCTGGAAAGTATCGCAGGACTGCTGCCCATGCAGCTGTTACTGCATCGTCTGGTCGATAGAGGAGTGTTCAGAACCCCCCTATTGGCCCCATCTCACCCTCTAAGAGCAATCTTAGGGCCTAATCACGTAGGCACCACCCACTCCCATGAGCTAGGACTCTGGGGAGGGAACGTGCTCGACACACTCACCTTGCAAGGTCCATCTGTTGCGTCGGCTGCAGCTCTGGCCCTGGTACCAGGCGATGAATTTGACCCCTTTTTTTTTTTTTTTTTTGGGTCAAACATTTATAACGCGGCGCCCGATCGCAGTCCGCGGTAGAGACATACACCCGAAGTACACTACGCCCAGCCCAAGTCCTCCTCCTGCTGATCTTCACACCAACCACCTGGATAGCTGCGATGACCACTAAGGGGGCCCCCTTTATCGAGTAAACGGACTTGCCAGTGGCGGCGTACCGACAACCCGAGCTTGACGATTGTGTTCCCCGAATCCCTACGGGTATGAGTGCAAGATTTAGGGGAAACTGCCACCCCGACGTGAGCCTCTCAGCTCGGAAAGGAGAGCGTAGTCAGCGTCGAAGCTGTAACGCGTAACCGACAGTGGATCTGGAAGCGCTCAGGCGCCTCCCCGAACCAGTACCTAGTTTCATGTCCCCCCTCCCTGACAGTCGCTCCTGAACACGGGTGGGCCCCCTTTATGAGGGTTAATGGACTCGTCTGGTGCCCTACAGCCACCCCGACATACCGATAACACTAGCCAGAACCAGACGGGGGTCATACGCCCTGCACGCACGGCCTATCCTGGATCCCACACAAGTGAGTTGAACGACCCAAGCACTGGGTTATTGTCCATAAATTCGTTGAAGCCTTCGATGGAGTCTGGGCTTGCACGAGTTTCTTTGCGATCCACCTTGGGGCAGACGCGTAGTAAATGGTCTCGAGTTTGTATCTCAGGACCAAGGCACCAACATTGGTATTCCCCGTCAAGGGATAAACGTTGACGATACTCCCCTATGGGAGCATGGCCAGTGATCATACGAGTCGAACGGGACGTCAACGTAGTGTTGTTTCCCATTACTTTCAGCCAAGGTCCACCTTTGTGAGTCGAGGGTAGTACCGGTTTTCCACCTACTCCTTTGAGTTGGTAGAAGTGCCGTCCACGGTACGCTGGATCTAAGAACCGGGTGTGCCAATCCTTACAAACGGCCTTTTCGACCTGGTTTCTAAGGTAATCTAGAGACGTCCGCGGGTGTCTGCCCACGGAGATCTTGGTAGATGTAGCTACATCATGAGCCATCTTGTGTACGTTCCACTCAAATTTTGAGGGGACATGCCAGAATGCCACGGATCTCTCCTCGTCTCCCGCTAGCCAGGGACAAAGGGAGCGACACGCGTCCAGGGCAAAGATTTGCCCAGAACGTGGTTTTGGATCGATTAGGGACTCGATGCCTGTGGTCGAATCCGAGAAGATCACCAACTTTTTGCATCCTCTGCTGCACGCAGCTGAGACGCCTAGTTGGAGAGCGAAAAGTTCGACCTCCGGGGGGGTTCTCCTCCCAGAGGCTGAGACAACGCGATCGACCTGCTCTCCCTGTCCGAAGACAAGAGCGCAGGCGACAGCTTGAAATGTGGCATCTGTGGGCACTGAAGCGTCCACCGCAACGACGAGAGTGTCATCCTCAGCCTGGGCAGAGGCCCAGGCCTTATCGAGGTCACTCCTGTAAGAGTTCTTCGCTCCATCCTCCTTAGAGGTGAGGCGATGAGAGGAGAAACGAGTGGGGAATAAATCCTTCACTCTGTTCCCAGGTGTGTTTTCTTCCCCGAAGGGGTCGAATTCATCGCTTGGTACGAGGGCCAGAGCTGCAGCCGAGGCGACAGATGGGCCTTGCAGGTTGAGTGTGTCGAGCACGTTCCCTCCCCAGAGTCCTAGCTCATGAGAGTGGGTAGTGCCGACGTGATTAGGCCCTAAAATTGCCCTTAGGGGGTGTGATGGAGCCAACAGAGGGGTTCTGAGTACCCCTCTGTCGACTAACCGGCGCAGTAACAGCTGCATAGGCAGCAGTCCAGCGATACTTTCCAGGCCACCGATTGGGGTGGTTCTGAATGCACCGAGGATTCAACGTGCAGCAATGGACTGCACTTGGGCCAACGTTTTGATGGTACCTTTGACGCGAGCGCCTTTGAAGTGCCATAGTCTGAGTCCATATGTCATAATTCGACCCCTTTGGGGAAGAAAACACACCTGGAAACAGAGTGAAGGATCTATTCCCCACTCGTTTCTCCTCTCATCACCTCACCTCTAAGGAGGTTGGAGCGAAGAACTCTTACAGGAGTGACCTCGACAAGGCCTGGGCCTCTGCCCAGGCAGAGGATGACACTCTCGTCATTGCAGTGGACGCTTCGGTGCCCACTGATGCTAAATTTCAAGCTGTCGCCTGCGCTCTTGTCTTCGGACAGGGAGAACAGGTGGATCGCGTTGTATCAGCTTCTGGGAGGAGAACCCCCCCGGAAGTCGAACTTTTCGCTCTCCAACTAGGCGTCTCGGCTGCGTGCAGCAGAAGATGCAAGAGGTTGGTGATCTTTTCGGATTCTACTACGGGCATTGAGTCCCTAATTGATCCAAAACCATGTTCTGGGCAAATCTTTGCCCTGGACGCCTGTCGCTCCCTCCGCCCCTGGCTAGCTGGGGACGAGGAGAGAAACGTTACATTCTGGCATGTCCCCTCGAAATTTGAGTGGAATGTTCACAAGATGGCTCATGATGTGGCTACATCTACCAAGATCTCCGTGGGCAGACACCCGCGGACGTCTTTAGACTACCTTAAAAATCAGGTCGAAAAGGCCGTTTGTAAGGATTGGCACACCCGGTTCTCAGATCCAGCGTATCGTGGTTGGCATTTCTACCAACTCAAAGGAGTAGGTGGAAAACCGGTACTACCCTCGACTCACAAAGGTGGGCCTTGGCTGAAAGTAATGGGAAACAACACTACGTTGACTTCCCGTTCGACTCGTATGATCACTGGCCATGCTCCCATAGGGGAGTATCGTCAATGTTTATCCCTTGATGGGGAATACCAATGTTGGTGCCTTGGTCCTGAGATACAAACTCGAGACCACTTACTACGCGTCTGCCCCAAGGTGGATCACAAGGAAACTCGTGCAAGCCCAGACTCCGTCGAAGGCTTCAACGAATTTATGGACAATAACCCTGTGCTTGGGTCGTTCAACTCACTTGTGTGGGATCCAGGATAGGTCGTGCGCGCAGGGCGTATGACCCTCGTCTGGTTCTGGCTAGTGTTATCGGTATGTCGGGGTGGCTGTAGAGCACCAGACGAGTCCGTTAACCCTCATAAAGGGGGCCCACCCATGTTCAGGAGTGACTGTCAGGGAGGGGGGACACGAAACTAGGTACTGGTTCGGGGAGGCACCTGAACGCTTTCAGATCCACTGTCGGTTATGCGTTACAGATTCGACGATGACTACGCTTTCCTTTCCGAGCTGGGAGGCTCACGTCGGGGCGGCAGTATCCCCTAAATCTTGCACACATACCCGTAGGGATTCGGGGAACACGACGTCAAGCTCGGGTTGTTGGTATGCCACCACTGGCAAGTCCGTTTACTCGATAAAGGGGGCCCCCTTAGTGGTCATTGCAGCTATCCAGGTGGTTGGTGCGAAGATCAGCAGGAGGAGGACTCGGGCTGGGCGTAGTGTACTTCGTTTGTATGTCTCTACCGCGGACTGCGATCGGGCGCCGCGTTATAAATTTTTGACCCAAAAAAAAAAAAAAAAACAGGTCCTAGTTCACGTTCGTCCCCCCCTTGGGGAGGAGACGAACCCTGCTGACTTCCTGGACCACGTCCGGGCTACCCTCGGACTGCACCACTCCAAATTGGTGGCTCAGTCTGCATCGATGCATGCTGGTAATTTATCAGTAGCTACTGACGTTGTGGCCTCTGAGGAGGACCTTCGATGCTTCAAGGAAGCTGCCCACCAGGCGTTCCCTTTTGCGCTGCAAGTGGACGCAGCGTTACCCACATCCACATCGTACCTCAAGCTGGTTGACGTGCCATACATCGCTAACGACAAGGCTTTAACGCCTGACGTCGTCATTGCACACTTGGGAAAGTCCGGAATTTCGGACCTCACAGTGCTCCAAGTCCCCCCCCGGGTAGTACGTGATTCGAGGATGTCGGATACATGCACCGTATACCTCAACATCGCTGACTCAGTCAGCGGTGCACGAGCTAAAGCTCTCATCGGTCGGGGCGTCCAATTTGGACGCTACGTCGCTTATGTTAGGGCTGCCAGGGCGAACCCAGGCTTGCCCCTATGCCAACGCTGCTGGAAGTGGGGACACCCCACCCCGGCATGCAGAGCTCCACAGACCAAGTGTCCGATCTGTGCAGGCCCACACCGTAAGGAGCACCACCGTGCCCTTGCAGGGTGTTGCAAGGGAAACGCCAAAGCGAACCCCCCAGTTCCAGCTACCCCAGAGGGGGCAGCCTGTCCTCACCCGGCTAGGTGTATAAACTGCCGGAAAAACCATGCATCCGACAATCGTCGGTGCAGTTTTTGGCGACATCGCTTTGACCGTGATTGGATCAAAGCTCGCTATGACGAGGTGAGTGCGAGACGCAATTCTCGTTCCCCCCCCACTTACCATCCCGCAGGACGCGGTGGCCGAACGTAAATGAGAGACAGACTTAGATCTACCCCTCAGCTACGCATATTTAGTCAGAATGTAAATCGAAATTGGGGTTACATGGACTCGCTACTGGCGGATTTCGTAGATGACTACGACCTGCTTTTCATTCAAGAGCCTCCCTGGCGCTTAATAAGACACGCCCCCTCTGCCCACAACAGGGAGGGGGAAGAAGTTATAGGCGCACCAATGAGCCCTAACTGGGGTACTTTAGTGCGTCCTTCGGGAATTGACTCCCCTCCTCGCGTTGCTGTCTATTTTGCGAACAGCATCGCTAATCTAAGACCGGGTCTCAGACGAGATCTGATCGATAATCGTGACATCCTTCTGTTCTCATTGGGAATAGGGGAGGATGTCATGCTACTTGCGAACGTTTACTCGGATAGCCAACACTCGGCCATCATGCTCTTATTTGAGAACGTCATGACGATCCCACACTTACACTTCATGTGTGGCGATTTCAATGTGAGACACGCCTCCTGGGACCCCCAGGGGCCTGAACACTCTATCCATGCTGACCACTTAGTGGATACGGCGACGGCATTAGGCCTGACTAGAGCCCTACCAGTAATGGAGGGCCCTACCCACTTCCCTCCACAACAGGACCTTCACCCCACGGTGATCGACCTGATGTTCGTACCTACAGATCTCAGATTTGTATTGTACTGTGAGATCGTTCCTGAAGCCAGGGGGATGTCTGACCACGCTCCCCTGATGTTAGTACTGCCTGGCCCAGGATCTTTGGTCCCGGTCACCAAGTGGTCCATCAAAAAAGGATCCGAGGAGGAAGCATCATATCGAGATGCCGTCTCCTCCGCTCTAAATCCGTGGCTTGATTGGCACGGAGAAACATCGGCAGAAATCGATGATGTCGTCTCGGCGATATCAGCGATTTTAAACAAGGCATGGGAAACCCACGCCAAGGAATCTCGCCTCGGCAAGTCGTCCAAAGGGTGGTGGACAGACGAATGCAGTGGTGCCCTAGACGCGTACAGAGCTTCCCAGGATGGGGAAGACTGGAAGCACTACAGGAAAGTCATGCGACATGCAAAGCGTGACTTCTTCGACGACCGTATCCAAGAAGTGGCTACGATGAACAGATGACCCTGGGATTTAATGTCCTGGACTCGTCAACGTAACCTCCCATCGTACGAGGCGATCTCCTATCGGGGAGAACCGTGCAACGACCTGGACTCTCTTTGGGCTGCCCTTGATGGGTCCTATAATGCTGCCTCAGATCGAGTAGTCGATCTGAGCATTCTTGATGGACTTGATCCGGTGCCTGAAAGGGCCTGGATCCCGTTCTCCGTTACGGAAATGAAAGAAGCGCTAAATGCGTGTTCTTCCCGCTCCGCTCCAGGTCCCGATCATGTTACGTGGTCGCACCTAAAACACTGGTGTAGCAACCCAGAAGTGGCAGGGCTCATCACCCGCATTGCTGAGGCGTGCATCACTGCTGGCCACTGGCCAGCTCACTTTAAGGAGTCCCTGTCGGTTATTATCCCGAAACCAGGGAAACCCAATTACTCTACCCCTAAGTCGTTCAGGCCCATCGTGCTCCTGAATACTTTGGGAAAGCTAGTCGAAAAGATGCTGTCCAGGCGACTTCAGTTCGACGGAGTCGCACACGAGGCCTTCGAGCAAAACCAGTTTGGAGGCGTTGCCCAGCGCTCCACTGAGGACGCAGGTATCTACCTTACCCACCTGGTTAGAGCAGGGTGGGCCAAAGGGCTCAAAACGAGCGTTGTCGCTCTCGACATCGCTCAGTTCTTCCCATCCTTGAACCACCAGGTTCTGTTGGAGATCATTTCTCGGTCGGGGTTTCCTGCGCAAGTAGTAAACTTCTTCCGTTCATATCTAGTCGGTCGCAAGACGACCTACAAATGGAATGCTTTCTCATCTGGCTCCTTTGCAGCCGATGTGGGAGTGGGTCAAGGCTCTGCTTTGTCCCCTGTCCTGTCGGCGTTATACTTGACGCCCATCATGAAGCTCTTCAGAAGAAGCGAAGTTGGCAGAGATGTCGACCTCATGTCTTATGTGGACGATGGCACCCTCATCGCCCGCTCTCCACAGCTGGAGGAGAACCTCCCCCTCCTTAAAAAAGTGTATGGCTGGATCTTCCAGGCATTCACCTCCCTCGGTCTTGTCCTCGAACACGACAAGTCCGAAATATTTCACTTTTCAAGGGCGAGGAGATTCACTCCCTTACCCATTGATCTCGGATTTGCCCCCTACACGGGCAATACCCCCCTCAAACCCAAGGTCACCTGGAGGTACCTTGGATTTTTCTTCGACCGCAAACTCTCCTTCAAGGAGCATACGCGGTTCTACTCCACCAAAGCCCTTACCACTGCAAGGGCAATGGGAATGCTTGGCAATTCTGTCAGAGGGCTAACCCCTATGCAGAAACGCCTCCTGTACCGTTCGTGTGTCGTGCCTATCATGACATATGGACTCAGACTCTGGCATTTTAAAGGCGCTCGCGTCAAAGGTGTCATCAAAACACTGGCCCAAGTGCAGTCCATTGCTGCACGGTGGATCCTCGGTGCATTCAGAACCACCCCAATTGGTGGCCTGGAAAGTATCGCCGGACTGCTGCCTATGCAGCTGTTACTGCGTCGTTTAGTCGACAGAGGGGTATTCAGAACCCCTCTATTGGCTCCATCACACCCCCTAAGAGCTATCTTAGGGCCCAATCACGTCGGCTCTACCCACTCTCACGAGCTAGGACTCTGGGGAGGGAATGTGCTTGACACACTCAACCTGCAAGGCCCATCTGTCGCCTCAGCTGCAGCCCTGGCCCTTGTACCAGGCGATGAATTCGACCCCTTTGGGGAAGAAAACACACCTGGAAACAGAGTGAAGGATTTATTCCCCACTCGTTTCTCCTCTCATCGCCTCACCTCTAAGGAGGATGGAGTGAGGAATTCTTACAGGAGTGACCTCGATAAGGCCTGGGCTTCTGCCCAGGTCGAGGATGACACTCTCGTCGTTGCAGTGGACGCTTCGGTGCCCACAGATGCCAAATTTCAAGCTGTCGCCTGCGCTCTTGTCTTCGGACAGGGAGAGCAGGTCAATCGCGTTGTCTCAGCCTCTGGGAGGAGAACCCCCCCGGAAGTCGAACTTTTCGCTCTCCAACTAGGCGTCTCGGCTGCGTGCAGCAGAGGTCGCAAAAAGTTGGTGATCTTTTCGGATTCTACTATGGGCATTGAGTCCCTAATCGATCCAAAACCACGCTCTGGGCAAATCTTCGCCCTGGACGCTTGTCGCTCCCTTCGTCCCTGGCTAGCTGGAGACGAGGAGAGAACCGTGACATTCTGGCATGTCCCCTCAAAATTTGAGTGGAACGTACACAAGATGGCTCATGATGTTGCTACATCTACCAAGATCTCCGTGGGCAGACACCCGCGGACGTCTCTAGACTACCTTAAAAACCAGGTTGAAAAGGCCGTTTGCAAGGATTGGCACACCCGGTTCTCAGATCCGGCGTACCGTGGACGGCACTTCTACCAACTCAAAGGAGTAGGTGGAAAACCGGTACTACCCTCGACTCACAAAGGTGGGCCTTGGCTGAAAGTTATGGGGAGCAACACTATGTTGACTTCCCGTTCAACTCGCATGATCACTGGCCACGCTCCTATAGGGGAGTATCGTCAACGCCTATCCCTTGACGGGGAATACCAATGTTGGTGCCTTGGTCCTGAGATACAAACTCGAGACCACTTACTATGCGCGTGTCTGCCCTAAGGTGGATCGCAAAGAAACTCGTGCAAGCCCAGACTCCGTCGAAGGCTTCCACGAATTCATGGACAACAATCCTACACTAGGATCGTTCAACTCACTTGCGTGGGATCCAGGATAGGTTGTGCGCGCAGGGCGTATGACCCCCGTCTGGTTCTGGCTAGTGTTATCGGTATGTCGGGGTGGCCGTTGAGCGCCAGACGAGTCCGTTAACCCTCATAAAGGGGGCCCACCCGTGTTCAGGAGCGACTGTCAGGGAGGGGGGACACAAAACTAGGTACCAGTTCGGGGAGGCGCCTGAGCGCTTTCAGATCTTCCATCGGTTATGCGTTGCGGCGACTCCAGTCGACTACGCTCTCCTTTCCGAGCTGAGAGGCTCACGTCGGGGCGGCAATATCCCCTAAATCTTGCACTCATACCCGTAGGGATCGGGGAACACGACATCGTCAAGTTCGGGTTGTCGGTACGCCACCACTGGCAAGTCCATTTACTCGATAAAGGGGGCCCCCTTAGTGGTCATCGCAGTTATCCAGGTGGTTGGTGCGAAGATTAGCAGGAGGAGGACTTGGGCTGGGCGTAGTGTACTCTGCTTGTACGTCTCTACCGCGGACTGCGACCGGGCGCCGCGTTATAAATTTTTGATCCAAAAAAAAAAAAAAAAAAACTCCTTTGCTACTGACATCTCATCATCCAATCATCCCCATCCAGCCAATGTGACTACAGATTATCATAATTCTGTCCCTCCCAAGTATCGCCCTTGGGCTGACACCATCTTCAATCCTTCCAAGTTTGAGGAATTGCCTGATCACCATCCCTATGACATCGAGATCGAGTTGGACAAGGGCAAGACTCCTCCTTTTGGCCCTATTTATCGGCTCACTTCGGTTGAGCATGAAGCCGTTGCTGAGTATGTCAACAGCAACCTTTGCCGAGGCCATATCTGGCGATCCACTTCCTCTTCTGGCACCCCTGTTCTTTTCACCCACAAGAAGACTGGCAACATCTGCCTCTGTGTGGACTTTTGTGGCCTCAATGCTATTACCCAGAAGAATCAGTATCCCCTTCCTCTTGTTGATGATCTGATTAGGTTGTAACCTCTTCACTGTCATTGATCTCAAGTCCGCCTATTCCCATCTTTGGATCTGGGAAGGCGACAAATGGAAGACTGCATTCCAGATGCATCTTGGCCTTTTCAAACATCTCATTGTTCCTTACAGCCTCACCAATGCTCCCGCTGCATGGCAATCTTTCATTCAAGATGTTCTATGTGATCTGCTCGACATAGTCTGCATGGTTTACTTGGATGACATTCTTATCTTCTCCTGCACTCAGGAAGAACACGATCAACATGTCGCCATAGTTCTTGATCATCTTTGTGATGCTCATCTCTGCACCAATGCTGCCAAATGTGAATTTGACCATTCTGAGGTTGAATACCTTGGCTTCATCATGAGCTCCAACAGTATCAAGATGAACCCCAAGAAACTTGACACCATTTTTTTTTTTTTTTTGGATCAGAATTTATAACGCGGGGCTCGAACGCAGTCCGCGGAGCGAGGTACAAACTTGGGTACTACTTTATCTATGCGTTCCCCTCGCCCATCTCCCACTCAGGTCCCCGTTTTAGCCACCTTTAGGCGGGCAGTTCCACAGACGTTGGCCTCTCAGCCAGGAAAGGCAATAATCTGGAGGGGGCCCCCCCCCCTCCCGAAGTTAGCCATTAGATCGCCCCCTGGAGCAAACGGTCCCCCAGCCACATGTCCGACCGAGGCCAGACCAGGCGCAGCAGTGTTAATTCACCGTAAATCCCCCCTTGCGGGAGGAATAACCGTTTGCGTTTTTCCAGCCAACGAGGATTGACCACCCCAGACGAATGAGGTGGACCATCACCGTGTTGTGCACAAGTGACAGTAACAAGGCGGGTGGTTGTTCACCTGGTTATTCACCGTGACCACCGTAAGTAGGGGGCCGAGACCCCCCTCGAGCAAATGCACCCATGTGCACGCACTCGATGACATCGTCCCCCCCGCAGTGGGGGGAAGGTATAGGGAAGCGACACTATGTCACCATCCCGATAGTGGCCACCAGTTACTTGGTGGCTGTGAACGTAGAGGGGGATAGCCCCCTGTACTAGTTGCGGCGCTGCTGTCCATGAGGACCTCGAGGACGACGGCGCCGTGCTGGGGACGAGGGTTCCCCAGATTGAGGCTCTGATTGAGCGGTGTGCACCGCTGCGTAGGAAGCCCGGAAGGCTGCCGGAGACGTGAGGTCGAGAGGTGTCGGGACGGCTGCTAGTTCCGCCGACATCGTCTCAGACAGTCGCCAGGTGGTCGTGAATAACTCCCAGGCCATTTGGTGCCAAGTGTTCCTCTCTGCAGGGGGAACGGCGGACGTACGGACGGTACCAACGAACATGGTCATTGCGTCGAGTTGGTGTAGCATGGCATGAGAGGTGGCTTCGATTTCCAGCCTCTCATTCACAGATAACGGCACTTCGTCCTCCACCAGCTCAGGGATGGGGGGCAAAGGCGGTAACGGGGCAGGGGATGCCTCCGGATAGAAGAGCTCAGCAATGCCGAGCTCCTGAGTGTACATGTCCTCGCGTTCGAGACTGCGAGTCCATCGTTTATGTGCGACATGGACATCCTGCGCCCACAGCACACGGTCGATCGTTTGCCTCGAGGCTAGCTTGGGGCTGCTCTCGGCATAATTGAGGGCCTCCTGCATAGCAAGAGAATCCTCGTCATCCTCAGGGTCGGAGAGGTCTTCTCCAGCCCATAGATCTCTAACTGCCCGTAGGGCAGTAGCTACATCCGGATCGTCATGATCGTACCGGGTGTCGTAGTCTTGGACGCCATCGTCGTAGATGTCGCCCGTAATCAGGGAGGGGTCGTGTAGACCCCAGCGTGGTGTTTGGGCTCTAGTTCACCGTTTAGGCATTGAGAGGGGAAGTTAGTGCTAGTAGGTGATAGTAGAAATCAAGATACGTAGCGTGCCATCGATAACAGCTGGTCCCTTATCTCTATTCCGGGTCCACCCGATACTGCCTCCGAACGCTCCGAGGGGGGGACAGGCTGCACATCCTGTAACCCAGTGGGAGAAGATTGAACCCGGGTCATACCACCCTAGAAGAGTGAGCACCGGAGGTAGAGAGTTGGTGGAGAGTGGCGGCCACCAAGGTGTCGACCTAGCCGCCAGGGGGCACCATCGCCCGGCCCCTTTTAACGATGGTGTATTCCAACGGGTAGTCAGTGTAGCATGTCTCTAATAATAGAAACTCACAGAGCATGGAGGCTAGAAGCCTCCCAGACAACTAGCAATCCAGTGATAATGTCCCTTCTCCCTAAGCCAGACCTCCCCCAACTAAACGAGTGTGTCGACTTGGGCGAGCATTGAAGCAGGCATCCCACACCCACTCTAAGCCCCCAGAGGGACCCAGACTACTCTTTCATAAACGACACTCACCTAGTCAGGATCCTCGAAGCCCAGGAGAACGAGATGAATAGCAGCCATTGTCAAAAACAATGACCGGGGCATCCACGGAGATCGGATGGATGGATCTCTTAGCAAATCAGGGTAGGCCTGGAGACCCCGAGAGCGTTCGTGATGGTGAAATCCGATCGAAAATCGGACGAAAATTGAAGTGTCGACGTCGCTTGCAACGTTGAGCAGAGGTGTTTACCACTATTTATGGTGGTTGTAACAAGTCAAGGAGCGTATAACTTGACACCATTTCAAAGTGGCCAGAACCGACTAAAGTAAAGGAGCTTCAGTCTTTTCTCGGTTTTACTAACTTTTACCATTGTTTCATTGATGGTTACTCTTGGTTGACACTCCCATTGACCAGGCTTACCAAGAAGTCTTCTAAAAGGAACTTCTCGCTTGTGGCTAAGAGTGCCTTTGAGGCACTGAAAGCCAATTTTTTTGCAATGCCTCTTTTGGGGCATTTTGATCCTTCACTTCCATGTACTCTTGCCACAGATGCTTCTGACTTTGCCATCTCTGGAATTCTTCAGCAACCTGACTTTGACAACAACCTCCATCCTATCACCTTCTACTCTCACAAACTTTCCCCCCACGAAATCAACTATGATGTCCATGACAAGGAACTTCTTGCCATCATTGAATCTTTCCACAACATGCGTGCCTGGCTTTTGGGATCTCCGTTCCCCATCACTGTCATCTGTGATCACAAGAACCTAGAACACTTTATGACTTCTCAGGTTCTCAATTGTCATCAAGCATGCTGGGCCATGTTTCTTGCCGACTTCAACTTTTGCTTGCACTGGCGTGCTGGTTATCTCAACCCCACTGATGCACCATCTTGACACCCTGATTTCATGCCTCAATCAGCAGATCATCATCTCAAACTCCAACGCCAAACTATTATCACTCCTGTCCACTCCCAACACCTCTATCCCACCCAACATGCACTTCTTACAGCCTCATCTCTTGCCACATTGACCACCCTCACCATCGACAACTCCGAACTTCTTGACCACTTCAGGAATGCCACCCAGTAAGATGTCGAGTGGAGAAAGGCTGTTGTGAAAGGAGCCTCAAATTTTCGAGCTGAAGGAGGACTTGTTTTTCACTCAGGACAACTCTATGTCCCACCCTCATTGCGCACCCACATCCTTGCATCACACCACGACTCTGTTATTGGAGGACATCCCGGTTGTACATGAACTTTGGCTTTGGTCTCTCGGGACTACTCCTGGCCTGGTATGAACACCTACATCTGATGCTATGTTGAAGTGTGTGATGTTTGTCGTCATATCAAACACCCTCGCCACAAACATTTTGGTCTTCTTCATCCCCTCGACATCCCAGCTCGACCTTGGCAATCCATAACCATGGATTTCATTGTCAAACTTCCCATCTCCCATGGATTCGACTCCATTTGGGTTGTTTGTGATCATCTCACATGTGCAGCACATTTCATGCCTTGTTGCGAAACCCTTACAGCCCCCGACCTCACTTGGATATTTCTCGACCGCATTTTTTGCCTTCACGGTCTTCCCACCACCATCATCTCCGACCATGGCTCAGTTTTTGTTTCCAACTTTTGGAAAGCGCTCACAGATCTTCTCAACGTTGACCACTGCACTTCTACTGCATACCATCCTCAGACTGATGGTCTCACTGAATGCACCAATCAAACACTTGAAACCTATCTCTGTGTGTACTGCTCATATCAGCAAGATGATTGGGTTGACTATCTACCACTTGCTGAGTTTTGTTTCAACAACCTTGAAAACTCGCTCCTTGACTTGTTACAACCACCATAAATAGTGGTAAACACCTCTGCTCAATGTTGCACGCGACGTCGACACTTCAATTTTTATCCGATTCTCGATCGGATTTCACCATCACGAACGCTCTCGGCGTCTCCAGGCCTGCCCTGATTTGCTAAGAGATCTGTCCATCCGATCTCCGTGGATGCCCCGGTCATTGTTTTTGACAATGGCTGCTATCTGTCTCGTTCTCCTGGGCTTCGAGGATCCTGACTAGGTGAGTGTTGTTTATGAAAGAGTAGTCTGGGTCCCTCTGGGGGCTTAGAGTGGGTGTGGGATGCCTGCTTCAACGCTCGCCCAAGTCGACGCACTCGTTTAGTTGGGGGAGGTCTGGCTTAGGGAGAAGGGACGTTATCACTGGATTGCTGGTTGTCTGGGAGGCTTCTAGCCTCCATGCTCTGTGAGTTTCTATTACTAGAGACATGCTACACTGACTACCCGTTGGAATACACCATCGTTAAAAGGGGCCGGGCCATCGCTTCTTGTCTTCTTACCGCGATGTGCACAGCCACAAAAATTTTCGTCGACACCGTTTTCACACTTTGCAGCTCAATCCGTCCTCGATCCCAGCGATCCGGTATAACCAGCGTCTTACCAGCGCATGTCAGATTCGTATTCCAGAAGTAGGGGGAGATCGAGTGAGGCGATGGACGAGGGGGGACCCTCTAGATCCGGTACGCCCAGAACTCCTGGCGACGACCCCATTGATTCCCTGCGGCTCTCTTCGAGCCGCAGATCCACACAGAACGCTCCCTCAGTGGGCCCACACAGGACTCAAAGAGGTTCTCCAACTCCCTCCCCCTATGGGGCAGGCACCGTCACTCCGCGCGCACAACGATTCAGTGTGCCAGCGCTCTCTTCCAGGGATGCTACGGCGTCTCCTGCACCACCAGCTACCCCCTCTACTCCTGCTTCGCAGTGGGCTGACGAAGTGGCTGACAATCTCTCCTCCCACGTCATTCAGGACACGGAGATGGCTAGCGATGACTGGAGTGGACCCCAGACCTTCGCCAAAGACCTGGGAGAGTACGCTGATGGGTTCCGTGTTGTTCTTAACAGGACGGGATCCAGAAGACCAACTGCTGAAGAACGGCAGCTCATCGCAGAACAACTGGGCTCGGTGCTGGCAGCAGCTGCCGAGGCTGGTATCGATCGCAACTCGGGAGGCGTTACGCTCCGGGGAGCACTAGACAGGATGGCTGGGGGCAGCAAACGACCCAGGTCGGGCACTGTCACTAACAATCCCAATGACGTCCCAAGGACGGAGTATCTAGAGGGATGGGATGGGCAACGCCCCCCCCCCTCACAAATCAGCGAGGACTCGAGGCCTGAAGGGGGCTCGACCTCTTCCTAAACCCCCAGCAGGGGGTGTCTCTTCGTCATGGGGTCGAGGTCCACCTCCCCCCGTGAACTGGTCCACCAGGCCTTCGGGCAGGGGGACTTTTGCTCAGGTTGCTCGCTTCCCTGGGGGGCGAGCACCTAATACCTCCATGGATGGCCTTGTGCGACTAGCCAAGGCCTTCCCTGAACTTCCAACCGACAAGCTGGCTGACATACAGCAGCATGTTGGTCCTTCCAAACCGAAGGCTGCAAAGCCTTCACCTACCATCCATGGACCGTCGAGACGACAGGTCCTGGTCCACGTTCATCCCCCCCTCGGGGCGGAGACGAACCCTGCTGATTACTTGGACCACGTCCGAGCCACTCTCGGACTGCACCACTCTAAGCTAGTGGCCCAATCCGCATCAATGCACGCTGGTAATCTATCAGTAGCTACAGACGTTGTCGCCTCCGAGGAGGACCTTCGATGCTTCAAGGAAGCTGCCCACAAGGCGTTCCCTTTCGCGCTGCAAGTGGACGCAGCGTTACCCACATCCACATCGTACCTTAAGCTGGTCGATGTGCCATTCATCGCTAACGACAAGGCGCTAACGCCTGACGTCATCATTGCACACTTGGGAAAGTCTGGAATATCGGACCTCACAGTGCTCCAAGTCCCCCCCCGTGTTGTACGCGATTCGAAGATGTCGGATACGTGCACCGTCTACCTTAACATCGCTGATTCAGTCAGCGGTGCACGAGCTAAGGCTCTTATCGGTCGAGGCGTCCAGTTTGGACGCTACGTCGCCTATGTTAGGGCTGCCAGGGCGAACCCTGGACTGCCCCTGTGCCAACAATGCTGGAAGTGGGGTCACCCCACCCCAGCATGCAGAGCTCCACAGACCAAGTGTCCGATCTGTGCAGGTCCACACCGCAAGGAGCACCATCGTGCCCTCGCAGGGTGTTGCAAGGGAAACGCCAAGGCGAACCCTCCTGTTCCAGCTACCCCAGAGGGGGCAGCCTGTCCTCACCCGGCTAGGTGTGTAAACTGCCGGAAAAACCACGCATCCGACGACCGTCGATGCAATTTCTGGCAACATCGCTTTGACCGTGACTGGATCAGAGCTCGCTATGACGAGGTGAGTGCGAGACGCAACTCTCGCTCCCCTCCTGCTTACCATCCCGCAGGACGCGGTGGCCGAACGTAAATGAGGGACAGACTTAGATCTACCCCACAATTACGCATATTTAGTCATAATGTAAATCGAAATTGGGGTTACATGGACTCTTTACTGGCAGACTTCGTAGACGATTATGATCTGCTTTTCATCCAAGAGCCTCCATGGCGATTAATAAGACACACCCCCTCTGCCCACAACAGGGAAGGGGAAGAAGTTATAGGCGCACCGATGAGCCCAAACTGGGGAACGTTAGTGCGCCCCTCAGGCATTGAGTCCCCTCCACGCGTTGCTGTCTACTTTGCGAACAGCATCGCTAATCTAAGACCAGGTCTCAGACGAGATCTGATCGACGATCGTGACATCCTTCTGTTCTCATTGGGAATAGGGGAGGACGTCATGCTACTCGCTAATGTCTATTCTGACAGCCAACACTCTGCCATTACGCTCATGTTTGAGAACGTCATGATGATCCCACGCTTACACTTCATGTGCGGCGATTTCAACGTGAGACACGTTTCCTGGGATCCCCAGGGGCCTGAGCACTCAATTCATGCTGACCACCTAGTGGAAACGGCTACGGCATTAGGCCTGACCAGAGCCCTACCAGTAGTGGAGGGCCCCACCCATTTTCCCCCTCAACAGGGCCTTCACCCCACGGTGATCGACCTGATGTTTGTACCTACAGATCTTAGATTTGTATTGTACTGTGAGATTGTACCTGAAGCCAGGGGGACGTCTGACCACGCTCCTCTGACATTAGTGCTGCCTGGCCCGGGATCTCTGGTCCCGGTTACCAAGTGGTCCATCAAAAAAGGATCCGAGGAGGAAGCATCATATCGTGATGCTGTCTCCTCCGCTCTAAATCCGTGGCTAAACTGGCACGGAGAAACGTCGGCAGAAATCGATGAAGTCGTCTCGGCGATATCAGCGATTTTAAACAAGGCATGGGAAAACCATGCCAAGGAATCTCGCCTCGGCAAGTCGTCTAAAGGGTGGTGGACTGACGAATGCAGCGGTGCTCTAGACGCTTACAGGGCTTCCCGCGATGGGGAGGACTGGAAGCACTACAGGAAGGTCATGCGACACGCTAAGCGTGACTTCTTCGACGACCGTATCCAAGAAGTGGCTACGATGAACAGACGACCCTGGGATCTTATGTCCTGGACTCGTCAACGTAACCTCCCGTCGTACGAGGCGATCTCCTATTGGGGAGAGCCTTGTAACGATCTGGAATCTCTTTGGGCTGCCCTTGATGGGTCCTACAACGCTGCCTCAGATCGAGTAGTCGATCTGAGCATCCTTGATGAACTCGATCCGGTGCCTGAAAGGGCCTGGATCCCGTTCTCCGTCACGGAAATGAAAGAAGCACTAAGCGCGTGTTCTTCCCGTTCCGCTCCAGGTCCCGATCATGTTACATGGTCGCACCTAAAGTACTGGTGTAGCAACCCAGAAGTGGCAGGGCTCATTACCCGCATTGCTGAGGCGTGCATCACTGCTGGCCATTGGCCGGCTCACTTCAAGGAATCCCTGTCGGTCATTATCCCGAAGCCAGGGAAACCTAACTACTCCACCCCTAAGTCGTTCAGGCCCATCGTGCTGCTGAACACTCTGGGTAAATTAGTCGAAAAGATGTTGTCTAGACGACTTCAGTTCGATGGTGTCACACACGAGGCCTTTGAGCAAAATCAGTTCGGAGGTGTCGCCCAGCGTTCCACTGAGGATGCAGGAATCTACCTCACCCATCTTGTCAGGGCAGGATGGGCTAAAGGACTCAAAACGAGTGTTGTCGCTTTCGACATCGCTCAATTCTTCCCCTCCTTGAACCACCAGGTTCTGTTGGAGATCATTTCTCGGTCGGGGTTTCCTGCGCAAGTAGTAAACTTCTTCCGTTCATATCTAGTCGGTCGCAAGACGACCTACAAATGGAACGCTTTCTCATCTGGCTCCTTTGCAGCTGATGTGGGAGTGGGTCAAGGCTCTGCTTTGTCCCCTGTCTTATCGGCGCTATATCTAACGCCCATTATGAAGCTCTTCAGAAGGAGCGAAATTGGCAGAGATGTCGATCTCATGTCGTATGTGGACGATGGCACTCTCATCGCCCGCTCTCCACAGCTGGAGGATAACCTCCCCTTGCTTAAAAAAGCGTATGGCTGGATATTCCAGGCGTTCACCTCCCTCGGGCTTGTCCTCGAACACGACAAGTCCGAAATATTTCATTTCTCGAGGGCGAGGAGATTCACTCCCCTACTGATCGATCTCGGCTTTGCCCCATACACGGGCAATACCCCCCTCAAACCCAAGGTTACCTGGAGGTACCTTGGTTTTTTCTTCGACCGCAAGCTCTCTTTCAAGGAGCACACGCGGTTCTATTCCACCAAAGCCCTCACCACGGCGAGGGCGATGGGAATGCTCGGCAATTCTGTCAGAGGGTTAACCCCTATGCAGAAGCGCCTTCTGTACCGCTCGTGTGTCGTACCTATTATGACATACGGACTCAGACTATGGCACTTCAAAGGCGCTCGCGTCAAAGGTGTCATCAAAACGTTGGCCCAAGTGCAGTCCATTGCTGCACGTTGGATCCTCGGTGCGTTCAGAACCACCCCAATTGGTGGCCTGGAAAGTATCGCCGGGCTGCTGCCTATGCAGCTGTTACTGCGTCGCTTAGTCGACAGAGGGGTATTCAGAACCCCTTTATTGGCTCCTTCACACCCCCTAAGAGCCATCTTAGGGCCTAACCACGTCAGCACTACCCACTCTCATGAGCTAGGACTCTGGGGAGGGAACGTGCTCGACACACTCAACCTGCAAGGCCCATCTGTCGCTTCGGCTGCAGCCCTGGCCCTCGTACCGGGCGATGAATTCGACCCCTTTGGGGAAGAAAACACACCTGGAAACAGAGTGAAGGACTTGTTCCCCACTCATTTCTCCTCTCACCGCCTCACCTCTAAGGAGGATGGAGCGAGGAATTCTTACAGGAGTGACCTCGATGAGGCCTGGGCTTCTGCCCAGGTCGAGGAAGACACTCTTGTCGTTGCAGTGGACGCTTTGGTGCCCACAGATGCCAAATTTCAAGCGGTCGCCTGCGCTCTGGTCTTCGGACAGGGAGAACAGGTGGATCGCGTTGTCTCAGCGTCTGGGAGGAGAACCCCCCCAGAGGTTGAACTCTTCGCTCTCCAACTTGGCGTCTCGGCTGCTTGCAGCAGGGGATGCAAGAAGTTGGTGATTTTCTCGGATTCTACTACGGGCATTGAGTCCCTGATTGATCCAAAACCACGTTCTGGGCAAATCTTCGCCCTGGACGCTTGTCGCTCCCTTCGTCCCTGGCTAGCTGGGGATGAGGAGAGAACTGTTACATTCTGGCATGTCCCCTCGAAGTTCGAGTGGAACGTACACAAGATGGCTCATGATGTAGCTACATCTACCAAGATCTCCGTGGGCAGACACCCGCGGACGTCTTTAGACTACCTTAAAAACCAGGTCGAGAAGGCCGTTTGTAAGGATTGGCACACCTGGTTCTCAGATCCGGCGTACCGTGGACGGCACTTCTACCAACTCAAAGGAGTGGGTGGAAAGCCAGTGTTACCCTCGACTCACAAAGGTGGGCCTTGGCTGAAAGTAATGGGGAGCAACACCACGTTGACTTCCCGTTCGACTCGCATGATCACTGGCCATGCTCCTATAGGGGAGTATCGTCAACGTCTATCCCTCGACGGGGAGTACCAATGCTGGTGCCTTGGTCCCGAGATACAAACTCGGGACCACTTACTATGCATCTGCCCCAAGGTGGATCGCAAAGACACTCGCGCAAGCCCCGACTCCGTCGAGGGCTTTCACGAATTCATGGACAACAACCCAGCCCTTGGGTCGCTCAACTCACTTGCGTGGGATCCAGGATAGGTTGTGCGCGCAGGGCGTATGACCCTCGTCTGGTTCTAGCTAGTGTTATCGGTATGTCGGGGTGGCCGGTGGGCACCAGACGAGTCCGTTAACCCTCATAAAGGGGGCCCACCCGTGTTCAGGAGCGACTGTCAGGGAGGGGGGACACGAACCTAGGTACCGGTTCGGGGAGGCGCCTGAGCGCTTTCAGATCTGCTGTCGGTTGCGCGCTACAGCTTCAACGCTGACTGTGCCTTCCTTTCCGAGCTGAGAGGCTCATGTCGGGGCGGCAGTATCCCCTAAATCTTGCACTCATACCCGTAGGGATTCGGGGAACACGATTCGTCAAGCTCGGGTTGTCGGTACGCCACCACTGGCAAGTCCGTTTACTCGATAAAGGGGGCCCCCTTAGTGGTCATTGCAGCTATCCAGGTGGTTGGTGCGAAGATCAGCAGGAGGAGGACTTGGGCTGGGCGTAGTGTACTCTGTTTGTATGTCTCTACTGCAGACTGCGATCGGGCGCTGCGTTATAAACTTTTGACCCAAAAAAAAAAAAAAAAAAAAAAAGGGGCCGGGCGATGGTGCCCCCTGGCGGCTAGGTCGTCACCTTGGTGGCCGCCACTCTCCACCAACTCTCTACCTCCGGTGCTCACTCTTCTAGGGTGTTATGACCCGGGTTCAATATTCTCCCACTAGGCAGCAGGATGTGCGGCTTGCTCGCCCCCTCGGAGCGTTCGGAGGCTGGATCGGGTGGACCCGGAATGTAGATAAGGGACCAGCCATTATCGATTCCACGCTGCATATTTTGATTCTTACCATCATCTACTAGCACTAACACACACTCTCTCAATGCCCAAACGGCGAACCAGAGTCCAACCACCACATCGGGGTCTACGCGACCCCGTTCTGATCACGGGCGACATCTTTGATGATGACATCCAAGACTACGACACCTGGTTCGTGCAAGACGAATTGGAGGTAGCAGCTGCTTTCAGGGCAGCTAGAGATCTATGGGCCGGGGAAGACCTCTCCGACCCTAACGATGATGACGACGACGAGGATTCTCTTGCTATGCAGGAGGCCCTCAATTACGCCGAGAGCAGCCCTAAGCTAGCCTCGAGGCAAACGATCGACCGTGTGCTGTGGGCGCAAGATGTCCATATTGCACATAAACGTTGGACTCGCAGTCTCAAACACGAGGACATGTATACACAGGAGCTTGGCATGGCCGAGCTCTTCTATCTGGAGGCATCCCCTGCCCCGTTACCGCCTTTGCCCCCCATCCCTGAGTTGGTGGAGGATGAAGTGCCGCTATCTGTGAATGAGAGGTTGGAAATTGAAGCCACCTCTCATGCCATGCTACACCAACTCGACGCGATGACCATGTTCGTTGGTACCGTCCGTACATCCGCCGTTCCCCCTGCAGAGAGGAACGCTTGGCGCCAAATGGCCTGGGAGTTATTCACGACCACTTGGCGACTGTCTGAGACGATGTCGGCGGAACTAGCAGCCGTTCCGACACCTCTCGATCTCACGTCTCCGGCAGCCTTCCGGGCTTCCTACGCGGCGATGCACATTGCTCAGTCAGAGCCTCAATCTGGGGAACCCTCGTCCCCAGCACGGTGCTGTCGTCCTCGAGGTCCTCGTGGACAGCAGCGCCACAACTAGTACAGGGGCCTATCCCCCTCTACACTCACGGCCACCAAGTACCAACTGGTGGCCATTATCGGGATGGCAACATGGTGGCGCCTCCCTATACCTTCCCCCCACTGCGGGGGGGACAATGTCATCGAGTGCATGCACATGTGCGCATTTGCTTGAGGGGGGCTTTGGCCCCCTACTTACGGCAGTCACGGTGAATAACCAGGTGAACAACCACCCGCCTTGTTACTGTCACTTGTGCACAACACGGTGATGGTCCACCTCATTCGTCTGGGGTGGTCAATCCTCGTTGGCTGGAAAAACGCAAATGGTTATTCCTCCCGCAAGGGGGGATTTACGGTGAATTAACACTGCTGCGCCTGGTCTGGCCTTGGTCGGACATGTGGCTGGGGGACCGTTTGCTCCAGGGGGCGATCTAATGGCTAACTTCGGGAGGGGGGGGCGCCCCCTCCAGATTATTGCCTTTCCTGGCTGAGAGGCCAACGTCTGTGGCACTGCCCACCTAAAGTGGCTAAAACGGGGACCTGAGTGGGAGATGGGCGAGGGGAACGTGTAGATAAAGTAGTACCCAAGTTTGTACCCTGCTCCGCGGACTGCGTTTGAGCCCCGCGTTATAAATTCTGATCCAAAAAAAAAAAAAAAAAACAACCTTGAAAACTTATCAACTCATCAAACACCGTTTTTCACAAACCTTGCCTATCATCCCACCTTCAAACCACAAATCTCCCACCTCTCCACCACCCCTGCTGCTGATGATCTTGCCCGATGACTTGCCCACATTCACAAAGAACTCCATGCTGAGTTACAACATGCACAGCAACTTCAAGCTCATTGCTATGATGCTCATCAACTTCCACCCTCTGACTTCAAACCAGCTCAATTGGTATGGTTACTATGTCAGCACATCACTACCACCCATCCTTCTATCAAACTCGATCATTGCCGGCTTGGTCCCTACCATGTCATAAAGAAAATTGGACCTTCCTCCTATCTCCTCAACCTTCCTTCCTACCTATCCTGTCTACACCCAGTCTTCCACATTTCTCTCCTTGAGCCCTACAATGACCCCTTCCCCTTCTGATCTCATGCATCTCCAGAACCATTCACACCTGCGGATAATCCTGCACTGTCCATCAATGCCATCCTTGATGCCCAGAAAGTTGGTCATCGTTATGACTCCTTTGTGCACTGGAAAGGTCAATCCAACTCTGAAAACTCTTGGATTCCCCTCTCCAATGTCCCAACATCTCTCAACAAACTCATCGACAGATTCCACCATCAACATCCATGAGCCTCGCGTCCTCATCCCATCACACTCATCAAAATGTTGCCTGTAAGGGGACTAGGGGGGTGCCCTGTGTGTTTCCTCTATTTTTTACGTTTGTTCAATATTTTTCCTCACTTCATTTCCTTCTATTCTTCATTTTCTATGATTTTTCCGGATTTTATTACTAATTTTCCCTTTCTATCATGTTTGTGCATGTTGACAGTTTTATATTTAGAGGCGGAGCACCCCTTCTGACATCTACACCTTGGTATGATGTCATTCAGCGGCCTTGATCTGCCTATCTCCGCCTTTTCTATTTTTAGGTTATTATTTGATTTTGTTGTCTTCACATATACTGGGCATTGGCAAAGGGATCCTTAGAGTTTTCTCTTCAGATTTCCCTTTGCTAGGTGTGTCCCCAATCCCTGTACTATGTAGTATGATTTTAACTTTTTTTTTTTTTTTTTTTTTTTTGGATCAAAAATTTATAACGCGGCGCCCGGTCGCAGTCCGCGGTAGAGACGTACAAGCAGAGTACACTACGCCCAGCCCAAGTCCTCCTCCTGCTAATCTTCGCACCAACCACCTGGATAACTGCGATGACCACTAAGGGGGCCCCCTTTATCGAGTAAATGGACTTGCCAGTGGTGGCGTACCGACAACCCGAACTTGACGATGTCGTGTTCCCCGATCCCTATGGGTATGAGTGCAAGATTTAGGGGATATTGCCGCCCCGACGTGAGCCTCTCAGCTCGGAAAGGAGAGCGTAGTCGACTGGAGTCGCCGCAACGCATAACCGACGGAAGATCTGAAAGCGCTCAGGCGCCTCCCCGAACTGGTACCTAGTTTTGTGTCCCCCCTCCCTGACAGTGGCTCCTGAACATGGGTGGGCCCCCTTTATGAGGGTTAACGGACTCGTCTGGCGCTCAACGGCCACCCCGACATACCGATAACACTAGCCAGAACCAGACGGGGGTCATACGCCCTGCGCGCACAACCTATCCTGGATCCCACACAAGTGAGTTGAACGATCCTAGTGTAGGATTGTTGTCCATGAATTCGTGGAAGCCTTCGACGGAGTCTGGGCTTGCACGAGTTTCTTTGTGATCCACCTTAGGGCAGACGCATAGTAAGTGGTCTCGAGTTTGTATCTCAGGACCAAGGCACCAACATTGGTATTCCCCGTCAAGGGATAGGCGTTGACGATACTCCCCTATAGGAGCGTGGCCAGTGATCATGCGAGTTGAACGGGAAGTCAACATAGTGTTGCTCCCCATAACTTTCAGCCAAGGCCCACCTTTGTGAGTCGAGGGTAGTACCGGTTTTCCACCTACTCCTTTGAGTTGGTAGAAGTGCCGTCCACGGTACGCCGGATCTGAGAACCGGGTGTGCCAATCCTTGCAAACGGCCTTTTCAACCTGGTTTTTAAGGTAGTCTAGAGACGTCCGCGGGTGTCTGCCCACGGAGATCTTGGTAGATGTAGCAACATCATGAGCCATCTTGTGTACGTTCCACTCAAATTTTGAGGGGACATGCCAGAATGTCACGGTTCTCTCCTCGTCTCCAGCTAGCCAGGGACGAAGGGAGCGACAAGCGTCCAGGGCGAAGATTTGCCCAGAGCGTGGTTTTGGATCGATTAGGGACTCAATGCCCATAGTAGAATCCGAAAAGATCACCAACTTTTTGCGACCTCTGCTGCACGCAGCCGAGACGCCTAGTTGGAGAGCGAAAAGTTCGACTTCCGGGGGGGTTCTCCTCCCAGAGGCTGAGACAACGCGATTGACCTGCTCTCCCTGTCCGAAGACAAGAGCGCAGGCGACAGCTTGAAATTTGGCATCTGTGGGCACCGAAGCGTCCACTGCAACGACGAGAGTGTCATCCTCGACCTGGGCAGAAGCCCAGGCCTTATCGAGGTCACTCCTGTAAGAATTCCTCACTCCATCCTCCTTAGAGGTGAGGCGATGAGAGGAGAAACGAGTGGGGAATAAATCCTTCACTCTGTTTCCAGGTGTGTTTTCTTCCCCAAAGGGGTCGAATTCATCGCCTGGTATAAGGGCCAGGGCTGCAGCCGAGGCGACAGATGGGCCTTGCAGGTTGAGTGTGTCAAGCACGTTCCCTCCCCAGAGTCCTAGCTCGTGAGAGTGGGTAGAGCCGACGTGATTGGGCCCTAAGATAGCTCTTAGGGGGTGTGATGGAGCCAATAGAGGGGTTCTGAATACCCCTCTGTCGACTAAACGACGCAGTAACAGCTGCATAGGCAGCAGTCCGGCGATACTTTCCAGGCCACCAATTGGGGTGGTTCTGAATGCACCGAGGATCCACCGTGCAGCAATGGACTGCACTTGGGCCAGTGTTTTGATGACACCTTTGACGCGAGCGCCTTTAAAATGCCAGAGTCTGAGTCCGTATGTCATGATAGGCACGACACACGAACGGTACAGGAGGCGTTTCTGCATAGGGGTTAGCCCTCTGACAGAATTGCCAAGCATTCCCATTGCCCTTGCAGTGGTAAGGGCTTTGGTGGAGTAGAACCGCGTATGCTCCTTGAAGGAGAGTTTGCGGTCGAAGAAAAATCCAAGGTACCTCCAGGTGACCTTGGGTTTGAGGGGGGTATTGCCCGTGTAGGGGGCAAATCCGAGATCAATGGGTAAGGGAGTGAATCTCCTCGCCCTTGAAAAGTGAAATATTTCGGACTTGTCGTGTTCGAGGACAAGACCGAGGGAGGTGAATGCCTGGAAGATCCAGCCATACGCTTTTTTAAGGAGGGGGAGGTTCTCCTCCAGCTGTGGAGAGCGGGTGATGAGGGTGCCATCGTCCACATAAGACATGAGGTCGACATCTCTGCCAACTTCGCTTCTTCTGAAGAGCTTCATGATGGGCGTCAAGTATAACGCCGACAGGACAGGGGACAAAGCAGAGCCTTGACCCACTCCCACATCGGCTGCAAAGGAGCCAGATGAGAAAGTGTTCCATTTGTAGGTCGTCTTGCGACTGACTAGATATGATTTTAACTTTGGATTTCCATTTGCTAGAGGCTGAGGTTGCCCTTATAGTAGAAAACTCTCCCCTAAGGCCCGAAATCGTGAATGCACTGCCCAAGATAGGCAGGTACAGAGTGGATGATGCTTCCCAAAGCTCCACAGACTCCCAACACACTGTTCCAGACAGTCTCGCCTTTACTGCGCTGCCATTTTCACCAAACATCAGAGCACCTTGACGCGCTTCAAAGCGATGTTTCCAGAATACGCGCACAAATTGATCCACTTAAATCTATGATTGAAAACCTCATTAGGACCCTCCAGACTAACCCTACAACCAATATTCCCCCCATTGCGACTCTAAGTGCACCCAACAACAACGTACCGCCAAATGCGCCCACTAAAGAGCGCACCAAGATCAAACCATCCCCCCCCACTGAATATGTGCACAGGGACATGCATTCCTTAATTCCTGTGAGTTATACATGAGTCTCCAGTTGCATCAATTTGTTGATGAGGCTGCAAAAATTTATTGGGCCTTCACATACATCAAATCTGAACATGCCTATCTCTACATGGACTGTATTCTGCATCAAACTAAAGAACTTGGTTCTCTACCTTTCTCCACTTGGGGTGACTTTCGAGCCAAGTTTGTATGCCACTTTTGTCCCCTCAATGAGCGCCACTGAGCAGTGACATGACTTGAGTCATCCTCTTACCACCAGGCATGTTGATCCATGGACGATTATATCGATGAGTGTAAGGATTTGGTGGACATGGCAGGATATGGGAGTGGGCTACCAGTGGTGGTGAAGTTCCAACGGGGCCTCAATCGAAAAATTCAGGACCAGATTGCACAGATGTTGGAAGGGTGCCCAGCAGACAATGATATCTATGCTTGGTATGAAGCTGCTTCACTCTGTGACGAGAACTGACTCACAAATGTGGCATTTAATGCTGCATTCTGTGCTCCAACTACCACTCATGCACCCTACACCTTCAATCTTTTTTTTTTTTTTTTTTTTGGATCAGAATTTATAACGCGGGGCTCGAACGCAGTCCGTGGAGAGGGTACAAACTTGGGTACTACTTTATCTACGCGTTCCCCTCGCCCATCTCCCACTCAGGTCCCCGTTTTAGCCACTTTAGGCGGGCAATGCCACAGACGTTGGCCTCTCAGCCAGGAAAGGCAATAATCTGGAGGGGGCGCCCCCCCCTCCCGAAGTTAGCCATTAGATCGCCCCCTGGAACAAACGGTCCCCCAGCCACATGTCCGACCGAGGCCAGACCAGGCGCAGCAGTGTTAATTCACCATAAATCCCCCCTTGCGGGAGGAATAACCGTTTGCGTTTTTCCAGCCAACGAGGATTGACCACCCCAGACGAATGAGGTGGACCATCACCGTGTTGTGCACGAGTGACAGTAACGAGGCGGGTGGTTGTTCACCTGGTTATTCACCGTGACCGCCGTAAGTAGGGGGCCAAGGCCCCCTCGAGCAAATGCACACATGTGCATGCACTCGATGACATTGTCCCCCCCGCAGTGGGGGGAAGGTATAGGGAGGCGCCACCATGTTGCCATCCCGATAATGGCCACCAGTTGGTACTTGGTGGCCGTGAGTGTAGAGGGGGATAGGCCCCTGTACTAGTTGCGGCGCTGCTGTCCACGAGGACCTCGAGGACGACGGCGCCGTGCTGGGGATGAGGGTTCCCCAGATTGAGGCTCTGACTGAGCAGTGTGCATCGCCGCGTAGGAAGCCCGGAAGGCTGCCGGAGACGTGAGATCGAGAGGTGTCGGAACGGCTGCTAGTTCCGCCGACATCGTCTCAGACAGTCGCCAAGTGGTCGTGAATAACTCCCAGGCCATTTGGCGCCAAGCGTTCCTCTCTGCAGGGGGAACGGCGGATGTACGGACGGTACCAACGAACATGGTCATCGCGTCGAGTTGGTGTAGCATGGCATGAGAGGTGGCTTCAATTTCCAACCTCTCATTCACAGATAGCGGCACTTCATCCTCCACCAACTCAGGGATGGGGGGCAAAGGCGGTAACGGGGCAGGGGATGCCTCCAGATAGAAGAGCTCGGCCATGCCAAGCTCCTGTGTATACATGTCCTCGTGTTTGAGACTGCGAGTCCAACGTTTATGTGCAATATGGACATCTTGCGCCCACAGCACACGGTCGATCGTTTGCCTCGAGGCTAGCTTAGGGCTGCTCTCGGCGTAATTGAGGGCCTCCTGCATAGCAAGAGAATCCTCGTCGTCGTCATCATCGTTAGGGTCGGAGAGGTCTTCCCCGGCCCATAGATCTCTAGCTGCCCTGAAAGCAGCTGCTACCTCCAATTCGTCTTGCACGAACCAGGTGTCGTAGTCTTGGATGTCATCATCAAAGATGTCGCCCGTGATCAGAACGGGGTCGCGTAGACCCCGATGTGGTGGTTGGACTCTGGTTCGCCGTTTGGGCATTGAGAGAGTGTGTGTTAGTGCTAGTAGATGATGGTAAGAATCAAAATATGCAGCGTGGAATCGATAACGGCTGGTCCCTTATCTACATTCCGGGTCCACCCGATCCAGCCTCTGAACGCTCCGAGGGGGCGAGCAAGCCGCACATCCTGCTGCCTAGTGGGAGAATATTGAACCCGGGTCATAACACCCTAGAAGAGTGAGCACCGGAGGTAGAGAGTTGGTGGAGAGTGGCAGCCACCAAGGTGACGACCTAGCCGCCAGGGGGCACCATCGCCCGGCCCCTTTTAACGATGGTGTATTCCAACGGGTAGTCAGTGTAGCATGTCTCTAGTAATAGAAACTCACAGAGCATGGAGGCTAGAAGCCTCCCAGACAACCAGCAATCCAGTGATAACGTCCCTTCTCCCTAAGCCAGACCTCCCCCAACTAAACGAGTGTGTCGACTTGGGCGAGCGTTGAAGCAGGCATCCCACACCCACTCTAAGCCCCCAGAGGGACCCAGACTACTCTTTCATAAACAACACTCACCTAGTCAGGATCCTCGAAGCCCAGGAGAACGAGACAGATAGCAGCCATTGTCAAAAACAATGACCGGGGCATCCACGGAGATCGGATGGACGGATCTCTTAGCAAATCAGGGCAGGCCTGGAGACCCCGAGAGCGTTCGTGATGGTGAAATCCGATCGAGAATCGGATAAAAATTGAAGTGTTGACGTCGCGTGCAACATTGAGCAGAGGTGTTTACCACTATTTATGGTGGTTGTAACAAGTCAAGGAGCGTTGCCTACACCTTCAATCGAACCCTTCCACACCTTAACCCCATTCCTGTTCATCAAACTCCCACACCAGCCATCAATGTCCCAGTACCAATGGATGTTGATGCAGCCCGCAGCCATGCATGTAGGTTGGATCTCTGCTACTGTTGTGGGGAAACTGGGCACAGGGCTGGAGTGTGTCCCCATCATCAGGATATCCACATGCTCACCCCAAGGGGCAAGATGAACTCCTCCAAGACTTGTTGGTGCTTGTAGATGTTGAGGAAGCAAAGGATCAGGTTGCAGAGGAGATCATGTCAGAAGTTGTAGAGGAGCAGGATTTTTCTATTCACAGCGAGTGAATCGTACGCCCTCACTGCCTGTCCATAACCACTTTGAAGTCTTGTCAGTTGAATCCCTGGAAAATGAATCCATTTCAGTGACTGTTCCCCTCTCTGACCCTTCCAAGTTGGCTGAAGACGTACCTGCTCTTCTCATGTCTCCCTCTGCTCCACACCCCAAAATTAAATCATGGGAGCGTAAACTACCATGCAAATATATTGTTGCATCCACTCCCTCGACACATTCCTTGAACCTAGCAACCAAACTGCAGATGACTGACACTGGACAGATACTCAGTGTCTCTGTGGTCCTGGACTCTGGTGCAACCAGTCTCTTCATTGATGCCCATCTTGCACAACAACATCGCCTAAATACTTGCTCACTCTCGCGTCTGATACCTGTGTATAATGTGGATGGGTCCCCAAATGAAGCTGGTGCCATCCGAGAGGTTGTAGACCTGGTCCTCCATTACAAAGATCATAGTGAGCATGCCCTTTTTGCTGTCACTCAATTAGGCAAGCAAAAGGTGATTGTGGGCTATCTGTGGCTTCGAGACCATAACCCAGAGGTTGACTGGTGTACTGGGGAGGTTACCATGAGCCGATGTCCATCCTGCTGTCATACTTGTCTCACAGAAGCCAGGCAAGAACATTGTGGACAGAAGGCGGTGATATGACATACTCGGAAGTGTCATGCCAGACTCCTGCCTATATCTGAAGTGGGGTTGGAAGGGGTTCCTGATCTGATGCCGGACTCAGATGATGAGGATGAGGAGCCAGAGGAAGTGGAGGAAGGTGATCAGATCTTCTACACTGCAATTCATCCATTGCACAAGCTGTGTGCTACATCGAACATATCCCAATGCCTCGCTGAGGCCTTCCACAAAAACAATGCTGCTAAATGCTCTACTAATTCCTTGCTCCCTCATCTCCATGAGTTTGGAGATGTGTTCTCCAAGGAATCGTTTGACTCTCTCCCTGCATGCAAGCCATGGGATCACACAATCAAACTCACCCCTGGTGCAACCCCTTCATCCTGCAAGATCTATCCTCTCTCTCCTGAAGAACAATGACAGCTTGACCAGTTCATCGATGAGCACCTGGCCTCTGGACATATTTGACCATCGAAGTCACCCATGGCCTCTCCCTTTTTCTTTGTCAAGAAGAAGGATGGCTCACTTCAACCGGTTCAAGACTACAGAAGGCTCAACAACATCAGGGTCAAACATCACTACCCATTACCTCTCATCTCTGAGGTCGTGAACCAGCTCCATGGAGCCCAATACTTCCCCAAGCTTGATGTCCATTGGGGCTACAATAATGTGAGGATAAAGGAGGGAGATAAGTGGAAGGCAGCCTTTTGTACCAACTGTGGTCTTTTTGAACTGCTTGTCATGTTCTTTGGCCTTACTAATAGCCCTGCCACCTTTCAGACTATGATGAACAACATTTTCCATGACCTCATCCTCGAAGGCATTTTCTGCATCTATCTCGATGACATCCTCATCTTCACTCACATGGTTGAAGAGCACCATCACATCATGCGCCTCATCCTAGAATGGCTTCGATGGTACAAACTCTACCTTCATCAGGACAAGTGCAAGTTTGAGAAGACCAAGATTGAGTACCTCAGCCTGATTATCTTGGAGGGTCAGGTGGAGCAAGGTGAATGGGGTCATGGCTTGGCCAATGCCCATGAACAAGAAAGAGGTGTAGTCTTTCCTGAAGAACATGACAAGCAGTTCAAAAAGACCACAGTTGGTACAAAAGGCTGCCTTCCACTCATCTCCCTCCTTTATCCTCACATTATTGTAGCCCCAATGGACATTGAGCTTGGTGAAGATCGGGCTCCATGGAGCTGGTTCATGAGTTCAGAGATGAGAGGTAATGGGTAGCAATTTTTGACCATGATATCATTGAGCCTTCTGTAGTCTTGAACTGATCAAAGTGAGCCATCCTTCTTCTTGACAAAGAAAAAGGGGGAGGCCATGGGTGACTTTGATGGTCGAAAATGTCGAGAGGCCAGGTGCTCATCAATGAACTGGTCAAGCTGTCATTGTTCTTCATGAGAGAGAGGATAGACCTTGCAGGATGAAGGGGTCATGGTGTTGGAATATGATGTGCTGGCAAAGGTCTGTGTCATTGGGAATGTAGATGCAGTCCCTGAAATACAACAAGTCTTCTTTTTCAGCCCACTCTGCTGCATGCAAGGAAAGAGTGGATCCCTTCCTCAGTTCTTTAACAGCTCAGGCGACAACATCCTCATGTAAACCACTACAGTTTGCACAACAAATGTCACATAGAATGTCCCACTCCTTGCCTTGGGGTGCAATGCATTCCAGTGCCTGAATGGTGAACAGGTCTGGCTGCAACAATACAATGTTTTAGTTGTCATCACTGCCATCCCCATGGTCTGCATGTTGGGAGAGGGCATCGGTCTTCCCCATGCTGCAACCTGGACGGTCATGCAAGGAGAAGTCAAATCTGGATAGATACAGGGACCAACGAGCTTGACAACAGTTCAATTTCTTGGCCATCATGAAGTACTCAAGATTCTTGTGATCCATCCAAATTTCCACCTTGTGTTGGGCACCCTCAAGGAAGTGTCGCCACTCCTCAAGTGCATTCATTATCGCCAACATCTCCTTGTCATGGATCTCATAATTTCACTCTACAGCACTAAGGCTTTTGGAGTAGAACACAACAGGATGTCACTTCTGGTCCTCCAGAGACTGCTGAGACAACACGGCGCCCGTTGCAAAGTCAGAACTGTTGGCTTCTACATGAAAAGGATGTGAATTGTCAGCAAAGGTAAGGATGGGAGTGGAAGTGACCATCTCTTTAAGCCTTTTGAATGCCTCCTGTTGTGCATTATCCCATCTCCATGCCTGCTTTCCTGTCAAGTTGAACAGTGGTCATGCACAATGTGAGAAATCCTTGATAAAACACTGATAAAAATTGATGAAGCCCAGGAAAGACTGCACCTCTTTCTTGTTTGTGGGCATCAGCCAAGACGTGACCCCATTCACCTTGATACGATCCATCTCCACCTGACCCTCCAAGATAATCAGGCCAAGGTACTCAATCTTGGTCTTCTCAAACTCGCACTTGTCCTGATGAAGGTAGAGTTTGTACCATCGAAGCCATTCTAGGATGAGGCGCATGATGCGATGGTGCTCTTCAACTGTGCGAGTGGACGCTGGAAGACCTTGGAGCTCACCTCATGGAATTATTGGTGTCCACAAATGTCACAGCTCATTGGTCAGTATTGTTGCACTTGTGACCTTTGCTTACACACCAAGGTTCCTCATTGCAAGCCCATTGGCAAGCTACACCCTCTTCCTGTTCCAGAGAGTCATTGGGATGTTGTCAGCATCGACTTTGTGGTGGAGTTGCCAGAGTTGAATGGGTTTGATGCAGTGATGTGCCTGGTTGATTCAGTAGGAAAACATGCTCACTTCATTCCCACTCACACCACTGTCAGTGCCCTGGGTGCCGCCCGACTCTACCTCCACCATGTGTGGAAATTACATGGACTTCCTGGTGCTTTCCTCTCTGATCATGGCCCTCAGTTCATGGCAGAGTTCACTCGCGGGCTGTACCAACTCTTGGGGATCAAACTCCTTGCTTTGACCCATTATCACCCACAAACTGACAGCCAGACTGAGCAAGTCAACCAGGAACTGGAGCAGTACATCCGCATCTTTGTCAATGAATGCCAGGATGATTGGGATGATCTTCTCCCCATGGCCGAGTTTGGATACAACAACCATGACCATGCTTCCACTCAACAAACCCCTTTCCTCTTAGACACTGGATGACATCCACACATGGGATTTGAACCTTGCCCAACTCCCTCACACATCGAGACAGTGAATGAGTTCACAGAACGCATGCGGGATAGCTTGGAGGAGGCAAAGGCAGCCTTAGCAAAGGTGAAGGATGACATGGCACACTTTTACAACCAACACCATTCTCCGACCCCTCAGTACAAGGTTGGTGATTGAGTGTATCTTCACTCCAGTGACATCTCTACTACACATCCATCCAAGAAACTTGCTCATCACTTCCTGGGACCTTTCCCCATTGTCAAGTGTGTTGGGATGCATGCCTATCATCCACACCTCCCAGCCTCCATGTCCAGACTCCACCCAGTCTTCCATGTCATCAAACTCCTTCCAGCTCCCCCAGATCCATTTACAGGATGCCATTCACACCCACCACCACTGCCTACAGTGATTGGGGGAGAACCCCAATACAAAGTCGAGTCAATCTTGGACAGCTGTTTGCATTGAGGAAAACTCCAGTATTTGGTGCATTGGAAGGGTTATTGGTATGAGGAGAACTCATGGGTTGAAGAGTCTGACATGAATGCCCCTCGGTTAGTCAAGGAGTTCCACTGACAGCACACTGCTGCACTGCATTGCATTCAAGTCATGGACTTTGGTCGTATGCAATTTTGAATGCATCAGGGGGATGCATCTTAGAGAGGGGGTGATGTAAGGGGACTGGGGGGTGCCCTGTGTGTTTCTCCTATTTTTTACATTCATTCTATATTTTACCTCACTTCATTTCCTTCTATTCTTCATTTTCCATGATTTTTCCGGATTTTATCACTAATTTTCCCTTTCTATCATGTTTGTGCATGTTGACAGTTTTATATTTAGAGGCGGAGCACCCCTTCCGACATCTACCCCTTGGTATGATGTCATTCGGCAGCCTTGATCTGCCTATCTCTGCCTTTTCTATTTTTAGGTTATTATTTGATTTTTGTCGTCTTCACATATACTGGGCATCGGCAAAGAGATCCTTAGAGTTTTCTCTTCGGATTTCCCTTTGCTAGGTGTGTCCCCAATCCCTGTACTATGTAGTATAATTTTAACTTTGGATTTCCCTTTGCTAGAGGCTGAGGTTGCCCTTATATTGTCCACACTTCCTCTGACCATTTCCACTCACAACCAAGACACGTCGGATGCCACAACTGGCTCTGATGCAGCCGACACACCTGCATCCACCATCCGTCAACACTGTGTTCGCATACCTTATTGGAAATCAGGCAGGGAAACAAACAGAGAAGAAATAATTCTCTTAGAGACAGGTGGGGGAAACGAGACAAGAAATTTATTATTATTTCTCCTATACTACGGCTGTATGTAACTGTGCTATAAATAGAACACACATCAAAACAGCTGCTCCATTAATAATATCTGGCATCCAGCCTCAGACCACGGGCTTGGATTGCCTATCCCAACACTCCCCTTCAAGCTAAACATGGTTTGAGTTATTAGGAATGGTTCACTGGATTATCTTTCAGGTGCGTTAAAACCTCTGTGTGGTGGAAAACCCTGTGGGTAAAAACCAACTCACATGCGAGGAAAGCTACTGAGTTACTTAATCAACTTTATTCCCATCTCCACCCTATGTTGCATAAATTTGGGCCTTGGTAGTGCCTTTGTCAATGTGTCCGCTGTTTGTTCCAGGTCACAACAATTTTGAATATCGAGTATTTTATCAGTTACAAGATCTCGGACCCAATGATGACATAAGGCAATGTGTTTTGATTGCTGATGGAATTGCAGATTGTGGGTTAATACAACAGAACCATTGTTGTTGCCTTTAATAATTGTTGGATAATTTTGAGGAAATCCGAGTTCACTGTACAAATTTCTGAGCCATGTTGCTTCACGTCCAGCCTCTGAGAGAGCTACATAGTCTGCTTCCATTGAGGAAAGTGTGATCACAGTTTGCTTCTTTGATTTCCATGTGATCGCTCCCCCTGATCCTAAGAAGATGTAGCCAGTAGTAGATTTATGGTCATCGGCATTTGCAAAAGTGGCATCAGCATAACCATGGAAGAGGTTATTAGTATTAGTTTCATCGGGGGTTTTTCATAAGTTATCCCCAGAGTTTTCGTACCTGCTAGGTACCTGAGTATCCATTTTATTGCACTGTGGTATTGAAGACCCAGGTTAGCAGTGTAAGCAGCTAGTTTGTTGACTGCGAAGCTAATATCTGGTCTTGTGGAATTTGAGATGAATTGTAAACACCCCAGCAATCTAGCATATGAATTGCTACGATTTGATTCATTGTTGTCTGGATTTGGTGCAAATTTAATACTCGGGTCCATAGGCATGGCGACAGGGTTCACATTTAGCATCTCTTCTTTGCAAAGAAGATTCTCAATATTTTTGGTTGAGAAATGGAAATAGAATCCTTGGTATGCATTACTTCAATGCCGATGATCTCTGAGTAATTTGGTCTCATATAATAGGCATTAAATCTGATTAACAGTTTGATGTGCCTTATTTTTGAGAGTTACCGAGAGTGCAGAGTACATTTCTTTTGCAGAGTTTTTGGACCCGATGTGGTTCATTTGTGAGGAGGTGATGTTATGAATAATAATTTGTTGCACCCAAGAGTCATTCTTGTACCAGTTGTGTGCGCCTTCAGGATTGATACTCTCATTAGGGCATTCGACATCCCCTCTAACATACCCAGTAATATTGCAATTGAAAAATACCCTCTTTGTTCTCTCTTTCCATTCATGTCAGTTCTTGTCCATTAAGTGGTCGCAATCAGTGATTCTGTTTACATTCGAATATTCTTTGGTACAAATTAATTTGATAGATGGTAAATCTTCATCTTCATTGAGTTCTCCAAGTTCTCCAATGAGCTCATTGGTACTGCTGTGATAGACCCTTTTTGTATGTTTAGGAGGCATATAATATTCTTCCTCTTGTTGTTGTTCCCCTTGCTCCTCGACATCAGGATTATTTGTCATAGTAGTAATTGTTGCCTAGAAAAATCCACCAGGGCCCATAACCTATTGGAAATCAGGCAGGGAAACGAACAGAGAAGAAATAATTCTCTTAGAGACAAGTGGGGGAAATGAGACAAGGAACTTATTATTATTTCTCCTATACTATGGCTGTATGTAACTGTGCTATAAATAGAACACGCATCAAAACAGCTGCTCTATTAATAATATCCAGCATCCAGCCTCAGACCATGGGCTTGGATTGCCTATCCCAACATGGGACTTATCATCGGTTTGTGCATGGCTAAGAAGGAAATGGGTATGTATGGACACATGGGGTGGATGATTCTTCTAACCATCTGATAGCCAGTTTGCAACAAGGACGTGAGGAGGTTGTTATGGGTGATGTGTGTCTATATTTGTGATCGGTGGGTTTAACTTTTGCACAGCTCTGGATTCTTTCTTTGATAGTAACTGACGCATGATACAGCTCCAACAACATGCCTCCTACTCGTCCCTTTGCATACACCTCAAATATGGGACTACAGCAACCTGGAGTTCTTGCAGGAAGTATTGAACATCAATGTCAATGCCAGCAGCAAGTTGAAGGACGGGGACTTGAATACAGGTTTAGGGTGGTCAGGAGACATCCTGCATACTGCCGTTATGCCCGAGTCTCAAAAGAAGGGGGCAAAAGATCAGTTCCGAGGAGATAGTGCCTATAATCGGCAGTTCGTATTTTGTAAGTCTGCAGTGTGGCTGAGAGGATTTGTTGGATACTGATTTGTGTGTGTTCAGGACAGATGAGGATGATGAGGACGTGGAGGAATCCTGTGTATTTTTACTATATGCAAGGCAACAAGGCATGCAAGGGTTGGTGAATCTGTGGTCAAGTTTTTAGTTGAGGAATTTGTCGTAACCATATGTTCAATTGCCATTCAAAATTCTTAATTTTGGGATCTAATCTTCATCTTCTATTTTGTAGGGCAAAGTCAATCCGCTGCTTGATAGCCTCCTCGTGGGGATCAAGTCTATCCCCATTTTTTTTTTTTTTTTTGGATCAGAATTTATAACGCGGGGCTCGAACGCAGTCCGCGGAGCAGGGTACAAACTTGGGTACTACTCTATCTACGTGTTCCCCTCGCCCATCTCCCACTCAGGTCCCCATTTTAGCCACTTTAGGCGGGCAGTGCCACAGACGTTGGCCTCTCAGCCAGGAAAGGCAATAATCTGGAGGGGGAGCCCCCCCCTCCCAAAGTTAGCCATTAGATCGCCCACTGGAGCAAACGGTCCCCCAGCCACATGTCCGACCAAGGCCAGACCAGGCGCAGCAGTGTTAATTCACCGTAAATCCCCCCTTGCGGGAGGAATAACCGTCTGCATTTTTCCAGCCAACGAGGATTGACCACCCCAGATGAATGAGGTGGACCATCACTGTGTTGTGCACGAGTGACAGTAACAAGGCGGGTGGTTGTTCACCTGGTTATTCACCGTGACCGCCGTAAGTAGGGGGCCAAGACCCCCCTCGAGCAAATGCACACATGTGCATGCACTCGATGACATCGTCCCCCCCGCAGTGGGGGGAAGGTATAGGGAAGCAACGCCATGTCACCATCCCGATAGTGGCCACCAGTTACTTGGTGGCCGTGAACGTAGAGGGGGATAGACCCCTGTACTAGTTGCGGCGCTGCTGTCCACGAGGACCTCGAGGACGACGGCGCCATGCTGGGGACGAGGGTTCCCCAGATTGAGGCTCTGATTGAGCAGTGTGCACCGCTGCATAGGAAGCCCGGACAGCTGCCGGAGACGTGAGATCGAGAGGTGTCGGAACGGCTGCTAGTTCCGCCGACATTGTCTCAGACAATCGCCAGGTGGTCGTGAATAACTCCCAGGCCATTTGGCGCCATGCGTTCCTCTCTGCAGGGGGAACGGCAGATGTATGGACGGTACCAATAAACATGGTCATCGCGTCCAGTTGGTGTAGCATGGCATGAGAGGTGGCTTCGATTTCCAATCTCTCATTCACGGATAACGGCACTTCGTCCTCCACCAACTCAGGGATGGGGGGCAAAGGCGGTAATGGGGCAGGGGATGCCTCCGGATAGAAGAGCTCGGCCATGCCGAGCTCCTGTGAATACATGTCCTCGCGTTCGAGACTGCGAGTCCATCGTTTATGTGCGACATGGACGTCCTGCGCCCACAGCACATGGTCTATCGTTTGCCTCGAGGCCAGCTTGGGGCTGCTCTCAGCGTAATTGAGGGCCTCTTGCATAGCAAGAGAGTCCTTGTCATCCTCAGGGTCGGAGAGGTCTTCTCCAGCCCATAGATCTCTAACTGCCCGTAGGGCAGTAGCTACATCTGGATCATCTTGATCGTACCGGGTGTCGTAGTCTTGGACGCCATCATCATAGATGTCGCCCGTAATCAGGGAGGGGTCGTGTAGACCCCAGCGTGGTGTTTGGGCTCTGGTTCGCCGTTTAGGCATTGAGAGGGGAGGTTAATGCTAGTAGGTGATAGTAGAAATCAAGATACGTAGCGTGCCATCGATAACAGTCGGTCCCTTATCTCTATTCCGGGTCCACCCAATACTGCCTCCGAACGCTCCGAGGGGGGGACAGGCCGCACATCCTGTAACCCAGTGGGAGAAGATTGAACCCGGGTCATAACACCCTAGAAGAGTGAGCACCGGAGGTAGAGAGTTAGTGGTGAGTAGCGGCCACCAGAGCGTCGACCTAGCCGCCAGGGGGCACCATCGCCCGGCCCCTTTTAACGATGGTGTATTCCAACGGGTAGTCAGTGTAGCATGTCTCTAATAATAGAAACTCACAGAGCATGGAGGCTGGGAGCCTCCCAGACAGCCAGCAGTCCAGTAAGAATGTCCTTCCCCCTAAGCCAGACCTCCCCCAGCTAAATGAGCGCTTCTACTTGGGCGAGCATTGAAGCAGGCATCCCACACCCACTCTAAGCCCCCATAGGGACCCAGACTACTCTTTCATAGACATCACTCACCTAGCCAGGATCCTCGAAGCCAAGGGGAACGAGACAGATAGCAGTCACTGTTGGAAACAATGACCGAGACATCCCCAGAGATCGGATGGACAGATCTCTTAGCAAATCAGGGCAGGCCTGGAGACGCCGACAGCGTTCGTGATGGCGAAATCCGATCGAAAATCGGACAAAAATTGAAGTGTCGACGTCGCATGCAACGTTGAGCAGAGGTGTTTACCACTATTTATGGTGGTTGTAACAAGTCAAGGAGCGTTGTGAAGTCTATCCCCATAGAGTCCTCCAGCAATGTGTGCATCTGCCAATGTGTGTTCAAAAGCGTGCTCACACAGAATAGATGGTGATTTCATAGGGTGGAGAGTGAGACAGGCATGGCATGGACATGGGCACTGGGCGCAGGGCACAATACCCCTGATGGGGTATTATGTAAGTATCTTGGAAGTATTCCTAATACTGTCAAGATACTAGCCCAGAAGTATGTTGCAAGTATGCTGATTGTTGATTACCATACCTCCACATTAGTAACTTGTACATATTGTAACTGTATTCTGAATGTCTTGGCTGAAAGATAATACAATATTTCCTCCCTACTATCACAATAATATTAAGATACTTCTAATGGAGTATTGAAGTGAAAGATCAAAATATTTTTCAAGTACTGAGAAGGCAGTAACGTGGTGGTATTGAGGTAATTTCTTCAGTACTACCAAGATACTATCTACAATACAATCAAGGTGATATCACAATACTCTGCTTGGGATATGTTAGCAATGTGATGGAAAAGATCTAGAAAACCTCTGTGTCAGTATGCTTGAAATATCATGGAAGTACACAAACAAAAAGAGTAGTCATACACCCCATACCGTAACCATACTAAAGCCAGGGAATATTGGAAGTATTGAAGTGTTGTTTATTCAATACTGTCAAACTACTCTATGGGAAGTATATAAGAAGAAATTTGATAAATTGGGAAAGTATTATTAGCAGATGTCTGCACATGCAGGTCTGATGTTGCAAGTATCCACTTCCATGTCTGAGCACCTACACACTGGCTGGACAGTAAGATACTTCTGAGAAGGAGTATTCTGGAAATAGTCCTAATACTGCCACCATACTCACCAAGGGATATTTTGCCAGTATGCATACCAATCTAGAATACTACTTCAGTACCTTCAGCACTATCAAAATATAGTACAATACTGTCAAAATACTTCTAGTGAAGTATGTTGACAATATTAGGAATACTGTCAGGATACTTTCACAGTACCTCTCAGGCAGTATTGTGCCTTGCACCCAGTGATGTACCTGAGTAAGTACTTGGATGTACAAGATGGATGTGCAAGTGGTACATGAGTACATACCTGGACACACAAGTAGATATCAAGTAGGTACTTGGATATACAAGTAAGGACTCAAAATAGTAGGTACTTGAATAGGTACCAGTCTGGTATGTACTTGAATAAGTCCCAGTATGTACTTGAATAAGTCCCGGTATGTACTTGAATAAGTCCCGGTATGTACTTGAATAAGTACTGGTATGTACTTGAATAAGTACCGGTATGTACTTGAATAAGTCCCGGTATGTACTTGAATAAGAACTGGTAAGTACCGGTAAGTACTTGAATAAGTACTGGTAAGTACCGGTAAGTACTTGAATAAGTACTGGTAAGTACCGGTAAGTACTTGAATAAGTACTGGTAAGTACCGGTAAGTACTTGAATAAGTACTGGTAAGTACCGGTAAGTACTTGAATAAGTACTGGTAAGTACCGGTAAGTACTTGAATAAGTACTGGTAAGTACCGGTAAGTACTTGGATAAGTAAGTACCGGTAAGTACTTGAATAAGTACCAGTAAGTACCAGTAAGTACTTGAATAAGTACTGGTAAGTACCGGTATGTACTTGAATAAGTACCGGTAAGTACCGGTATGTACTTGAATATGTACTGGTATATATTCAAGTACATACCGGTACTTACCGCTACTTATTCAAGTACATACCGGGACTTATTCAAGTACATACCGGTACATATTCAAGTACATACCGGTACATACCGGTACATACCGGTACATACCGGTACATACCGGTACATACCGGTACTTATTCAAGTACTTACTGGTACTTACTGGTACTTATTCAAGTACATACTGGGACTTATTCAAGTACATACCGGTACTTATTCAAGTACATACCAGTACTTATTCAAGTACATACCGGGACTTATTCAAGTACATACCAGTACTTATTCAAGTACATACCGGGACTTATTCAAGTACATACCGGACTGGTACTCATTCAAGTACCTACTGTTTTGAGTCCTTACTTGTATATCCAAGTACCTACTTGATATCTACTTGTGTGTCCAGGTATGTACTCAAGTACCACTTGCACATCCATGTTGTACATCCAAGTACTTACTCAGGTACGTCACTGGGTGCAAGGCACAATATTGCCTGAGAGGTACTGTGAAAGTATCCTGACAGTATGCCTAATATTGTCAACATACTTCACTAGAAGTATTTTGACAGTATTGTACTATATTTTGATAGTGCTGAAGGTATTGAAGTAGTATTCTAGATTGGTATGCATACTGGCAAAATATCCCTTGGTGAGTATGGTGGCAGTATTAGGACTATTTCCAGAATACTCCTTCTCAGAAGTATCTTACTGTCCAGCCAGTGTGTAGGTGCTCAGACATGGAAGTGGATACTTGCAACATCAGACCTGCATGTGCAGACATCTGCTAATAATACTTTCCCAATTTATCAAATTTCTTCTTATATACTTCCCATAGAGTAGTTTGACAGTATTGAATAAACAACACTTCAATACTTCCAATATTCCCTGGCTTTATTATGGTGAAGGTATGGGGTGTTTGACTACTCTTTTTGTTTGTGTACTTCCATGATATTTCAAGCATACTGACACAGAGGTTTTCTAGATCTTTTCCATCACATTGCTAACATATCCCAAGCAGAGTATTGTCATATCACCTTGATAGTATTGTAGATAGTATCTTGGTAGTACTGAAGAAATTACCTCAATACCACCACGTTACTGCCTTCTCAGTACTTGAAAAATATTTTGATCTTTCACTTCAATACTCCATTAGAAGTATCTTAATATTATTGTGATAGTAGGGAGGAAATATTGTATTATCTTTCAGCCAAGACATTCAGAATACAGTTACAATATGTACAAGTTACTAATGTGGAGGTATGGTAATCAACAATCAGCATACTTGCAACATACTTCTGGGCTAGTATCTTGACAGTATTAGGAATACTTCCAAGATACTTACATAATACCCCATCAGGGGTATTGTGCCCTGCACCCAGTGAGGGTATGGTACAGACTTGTTAAGTGGGAATGATGTGCACAGTTGTCAATCACAACATTGAAACATTGAAAAATGGTATTCTACAGTAAAAACAAATGTCATGTAAAACACCTTATGAACATGCATATACACTGGGTGCAAGGCACAATACTGCCTGAGAAGTACTGTCAAAGTATCCTGACAGTATTCCTAATATTGTCAACATACTTCACCAGAAGTATTTTGACAGTATTGTACTATATTTTGATAGTACTGAAGGTACTGAAGTAGTATTCTAGATTGGTATGCATACTGGCAAAATATCCCTTGGTGAGTATGGTGGCAGTATTAGGAGTACTTCCAGCATACTGACATCATACCTTCTCAGAAGTATCTTGCTGTGCAGCCAGTGATACAAGACAATACTTTAAGTGTACACATTGTTGACAAGCTGTAAGGTATCTTAGTCTAACTAAAAAGAGCCAAGAAGCAACTGTACATACCTCAATGCCAAAATATCATGGCGCCAGGTGCATATAGCAGCAGCATACCTAAGTCAAAATTGTACATGAAACTGGGGCCAGAAGAAACTAATTAAGTGGAACTTCATTATGTAGTGTCCTGTCCATGGTCATAGTCTTCAGGTTCGTGGTGAGAAAATTCTGTGGTATAATGTCTTGTTCGTTCTTGCCAGCCTGTCGACCTCAGTGAAAGCTAGCATCATTGTTTGGTTTTCTGATAATACTCACCACTCATCGTAAATTGTTTTATGGGTATTGTCAACTCTATGGTAGACCAGCTATCCACATTCACATTAGAGGTAACAAGAATTGCGTTGGAGGTAGGTTACAACAATGCCACCTGGTTGTCAATGCCTTGTCTACCATAGTACACAGTATGATCTTGAAAATGATGTAGTATTGCATAACCTAGGGTGGCGATACATGATGAATTGTTCCCATGAGATGCAGGAAAAGCTCCAGGACAAAAGGCAGGTGACTATTGCTGTGTGATCTCGCAAGCAACTTGAAGTTGTCTGTGGTCCGTGCTGATGTTGCAGCCCCATGGAGTTTATACAGGGTGTTGCATGGGTGTATCATCGAAATACACACACCACGATGTCACTTCGGAGGTGTCATATGCCACCATTTGCTCATTCCACTATGTGTCAGTCATGCCTTCTCCATTGACAAGATGCGGTAGTTTTCTAGTCAGGTAAGACATGTCTCGACAACTTTGTCCTGTGTGCCATGTACTGAGTTCAAGTTGCAGCAGTAAGTATTACTTTAAATAGTATTTATGAAATGGTAAAAGCCTCTGTCGTAACCACACCAGGCTTGGAGTTTTGATGTTGTTGGTTTTAAACTTCAGGTCTCAACAATCGAGTCATCGATGCAGTGCCAAAATCTATCAGTTTCTACATACTCAACATCTGGCATCCCTCTGTAATGCTTCAGACATAGCATCCATCATTTCGATGTCATGTTCACAAGTAATCAGCATGCCATCCCGCGCTCCTTCAGGCCGCCATAGATCATCTCCATAATGAGTGTTCATTGGGTATCGAACCTTTCCACTCTCCCCTGCCCAGTCAAAATCAAGAAGAATGACGTGTCCGTTAGAAGAAACCATGACATTTGTGTCCCTGATGTCACCATGCACATAACCAGATTCATGCAGCTGGTCGATAACAGCTCGAATGTTGTCCGTGTGTATGAGAGATTCAGATTCATGGAGCATGTCATATCCTTCGATAAAAGTCATCACAACCATATACCATCCACCAGGCATACTCTCGAATCCCAGGAGCTTCGGGGCAGCATTAATCGAAGCACAATATTCATGCACCTCCTTTGAATACTGACAAACAAATTTGACACAAAGGTCAGAGCTGCCATCGCACAGCTTCGCGCGAAAAATGAGCTTGTTGTTGTCCAAGTGAGAGTGATAAACAAAGCTTTGTTTCTTCGAATCCACAAGTGATGTGAAAGATGTCGGATATGGAAACAGTTGCATGGGCTGGGGTTGTGATTGGTTTGGAGGAGAAGGTGGGTTACGGGTGTGATATTCGTCCTCGTAAAAACGCTTGATACAATTTATGGCTCTCGTAGATGCTCCCAGTTGTCGCGCAGCCATCATCTTCAACCTTGTATCCAAAAAGTGGAAATGAAATGGTAGAACTGAGAGGATCTGTAGATTAGGGCGATTGTTCCAAGCTCCACCGGCGAAACATAGGTAGGGGCCTGGCATATAATTCGAGCTTAGTAAACAAGGAGTCAAGGACAGCTGAGGGGAACGAACCAAAAATGAGCATAATCAGACACGGCAGCAAGGATTGCGAGTATTTAGGAGCCAGTTTCCGGGTAAACTCTAGATAATATAGCGCGGCTTGCAGGTATGGTTCAGCACCTGACCATCCCACATCGTTCTTGAATTCCGCGAGAAGCGTGACGAATCGTCCCGAGGTCATATCTCCATCCGTTTCGAAACTGCCGATCTTGGTTGGTCGGAGGTATATCCCGTACGATTCGAAGACATCGCGGATAGCTTTTGCGCGGGATTTTTCGTCTGCGTAAATGTGGGACATGGCTGTTTGCAACTTGAGCACGACATCGTGGTCCATTTTATTTGGCACCTAGTTATCGCAGTCATCAATGAATTCGCCGAATACGGGGTGGAGAAGCGTGACTGGTATTACATCACTGGCTGAGGAAGGGCGATTGCACACTATTGCCTGTGTATCACGATGTTGACAGCTGGAAAAGTCCGCTGTTTGCCCACCGGCGGAAGGGGACTTGTGAGGGGAGTTATTCAAGAATGTGGACCATAGACCTTCTACCGTCGAAGTGCCGGCAGGAGTGTTGTACGAAGATGGAGGGACTCTATGCAATCGTTGAACTAGCATCGAATGAATACCCATGATCATTAACACTGGGGTAAAGCACGTACCAGGAGGCGCATAAATGACGATATGGAGGGTGTTGACGGCAGGAGTGCCGTTTGAAAATACATCCGACAATATTTCTGTCGGACGTAAAGTCCTTTCGCGGGGACGCTCTCCAAGTTTCTCTGAAAGATCATCATCGATTTCAATGGAAACGTTCCATAGATCGAGTTTGTCAGCATCGGTGGAATAGAATGCAGACTTCTTCTCATCTTTGATGACCTTCCTTAGCACCGAGACATTCTCGTTGCTATCGATCTTTACGGAAAATACGCGTGAGGGATCGTCGCCAAGCACCAGGCAATTGAGCTGGAATAATGGGGGCCCATCAGATGCTTGCCAAAATCCTGTGTTAGGTAACATATAAAACAAACAGAACTAGCAATGCTCACCCGCCTTGACGATCACATGTAGTGTTTCCTCTTCCAGACTCCCAAACACAGAACTGAGCTTCTTCGCGCCTCTCAATGAATCCTCATTTGCCACTATCCAGTTCAGTTTCGTTTGGAAATCCCGTTTGTCTCCGTCCGTTGGAACGTTGTTGGCGTTCCATAGATCGAGTTTGTCGGCATCGATAGAATCGAATGTGGACTTCTTCTCATCTTTGATGGCCTTCCTTAGCATAGAGACCTTCTTGGTTTTATCAATATCTACAGAAAATATGCGAGAGGGATCGTCACCGAAGACGCAACAATTAAGGCTGATGATCGTTGACATTAGAAGTGGATCGAGTGGCACTAAGTCTACAGTGCGAGAAATCAAACAATTGAATGCCACGTGATGAGAAATCGGGCCATCCAATAGCAAGAGCGCTTCTGTAGGCGCGGTAATCGTGCTTGTGGTCTCGCACATCGGGAGGGACAAGTTTTCAGGTTGACTGAAAACTTTGCCGAAGGCATAAGTTTCTGTAGAAATTTAAGTAATGCTGAAAATAATAATTGAAATAAAGACTTCGGTGGGACCAAAATCAGTACTAAAATATTGAGTTCATGAACCAGTTTCAGACATTCTCAATATCTATGTTCCCAACTTTGATAGGCCTGAGGGACTTGGGAACAGTGAAAATCAAGAATTTTGCATGTGTAGTACTCAAGATACAACTTCCAGTTGTCATAATTTCACGATCAGCTCCTTCAGAACTTATGTAAGAGGGTAAAAATCACCAAACCATTTTTCTAACCTACTGGGACATGTTCCAAGACTAACTGTCAGAAAAGCCCAATTTTTGAGAGCCTCATTCATGCAGAAACTCATAAAACCTATATTTTTCAGTATCTATATAAAATAGAACAATTTTGTATGTGAGTGTCTCACCTACAGAATAGGGAGCTTGCTTTATCCCAGTCTTTCACTCAATGCTTATTAAAGTACATATTTATTTATTGAATACATATTCCCCAAGATCCATCCCATGTGTATCTAAAGTGAATCCTAATGCTTGCCACCTTGTATTATCCTCTCTCAGCATCTTCATTGGCTCTGTTTCTTCACCACGCTGTAGGTGTTGGATTCCAAAGGGGACACAAAAGGCTAGACCCTCCAATTTTTTGACCTGGGAAATTGCAACAAATGACAGCCCAGATGAAAAGTCCTTTGGTCCAAGGTCAATTACAGCATGTTCTAATGTGAGGCCCTGACTCTTGTGTATGGTGATTGCCCATGCTAAAGTCAGTGGAAGCTGTTCACAAGAAAGCTGGTTTCCAGACCAATCTTCCCATCGGGCAACAACTGGAGAGATAGGAACCCATGATGGATCAACCCCATGTCAGCCTGGTGTCTGAGGACCTGGTATGTTTATCAGACAATGTTTGGATGTGGAGAGAAACATACATACCTGAATAACCTGGGGCTTCAAAAACCAAATGACTACAAAACCAGTAACCCTTACCAATCATCTGCATTTTGGATTGGTAGCATAACAAAGGGGAGCAAGCTCCCCAATCATTTGGAATTTTTTTTGGTGGTCAAAATTGGCCATTTAACCAACTGGTGTACTATGAAAACAATGTGAATAACAGAATTGCAAACATTGCATACAAGGAAGTGTTGAATGGAGTTCTGTAGTAAAGGTGAGTAACCAAAACCATTTAGAAGAACTGAAAACTAAGAGAGGTATTAATATAGATTTCAATTTAGAATTAGACTAAGATTTAGAGATAGATTTTGAAATGTACTTGGATTGAATAAAGGGATTGAAAAGTTTCATTCAAGAAGACTTGAGGGCAGGCTTTTAAAATAACAAGTCAGCAACAAGTAAATGCAAGTTTCTAATGAAGTCAATAACAATTCATTGTGAAGTTAGTAATGAGTCAATACAAGGTTTGTAATGAGGTCAATAACAGAAGTCACTAACAAGTCCATAATAATTTGTAATGAAGTTAGTCACAAGTCAATAAAAATTTGTAATGAAGTTAGTAGTAACACTCAATACAAGGTTGTAATGAAGTTAGTAGTAACACTCAATACAAGGTTGTAATGAAGTCAATAACAACTTATAATGAAGTCTTCAGTTAAACCATTAATTACTTTTCTGCATTAGAATAAAGAACCTACATGCTGCATATGCCAAATCATCTTGTTCTCTGATGCCTGAACCTATAATGAAAATGGTAAGGCCATAAAACAAATTTTCATGGTCACTTACATGGGATGTGGATGGTGTCATTGCGAAAGGACCTTCACCAGCAGAGGTTCCCTCAGGAGCATGGGACTTGGTTAGGGGATGGATTTTGGGAGGTGCAGGCTAGAATATATAATTTACCAGGTAAAAATGGAAAATTGAGTTAGTACTTACTTTAGTAACCTTTGTAGTGATCAGTTTTCGGATCTCCCCATTGTCCTTATGGTTTTTCGATTGAGAAGCATCCTCCATATTTTGCAGTGCTCGCTAAAAAGATAAAATTTATATCAATTCTGGGCATTGTAAAAAATGTATGAGATGCATACCTTATTGATAAGAGGGTCCTCATCACTACTTTCATCCTCCTCCACTACAGGTTCTCTCTGTGTCTGATGAAAAATTAACCTTAAACCCAAAAGGCAAAATTAACTAGCTTTAGCAACTTACAGCAAATTCTGGCAAAGTAGCCAAACCTTGAGTTTTGTATGGAGGAGGGGGGAGTGCCATCTTTTCAGAAAAGCAGATGAGTAGCCATCAAAATGAGGATTTGAAACATGAGAAAAGAGTAAATGGCTTACATCTGTCATTTTTTCCCTGTGAATTACAGGAGGTGATGCAATCTGTAGGGTCAGTAAAAATAAAGTGAGAGATAAAACAGAGGAAAAGTCACCAAGGCTTACATGGACTGTGTTTTTATACCCTGCTTTTTTATCTATACTGGCATTCATAGCAAAAGTTTGCCCAAGAGCCTCAGCCAAACTTGCATGAACAGGTGTAGAACTCTGGACAGGAATTATTCTGAGAGGTGCGAGAAAGCAGATGAAGGGGGGAAAGTTGGGGGACAGAATGAATTTGTTGAAATGTGTTCTGAAATTGTCAGGCATTGCCTAGCGATGCACATCAAATGTCCATCAACATTCATCCAAATCATTCACATGTCAAGCTGAGTTAGAATACCTTACTGATATCAATCCAATCCTTTCCATCTTTTCCCACTCTTTCTTTCTTTCCCCCCCCCGTCTTGTTGTCTGGGTCATTCCCCACTCTCCAGCTGTTCCCCTCTCCAGTTGTTCCTCCTTTCTGGTTGGTCCCCCTCTGTGGTTGTCCTCCCATCTCTAGTTGCTCCCCCTCTCCGGTTGTTCCCCCTCTGTGGTTGTCCTCCCCTCTCTAGTTGTTCTCCCTTCTGTGGTTGTTCCCCCTTCTGTGGTGGTTCTCCCCTCTCTAGTTGCTCCCCCCTCTCTGGTTGCTCCCCTCTCTCTGGTTGTTCCTCCCTACATTCATTCATTTATTTAGTGTACCTCTACATGTTTTACATGCAATAAATCATTTTATTTGTAACCCACCCTGGAAACGGGATGTGTGGCTTGGGTTTCCATGAATGCCCTTGTGCTTCATGGCAGATGACTGGATGCTTCTGAACCTTGCATTGAGGATTGGGGAATGGGATTTTGGCACAGTTGGACCGCCTCGGCGGGCATAGAGGTTTCATTGCTTCAGCCATGTTACCAGGGTCCTTCCTCGTGTGACCCCACTGTGCCTTAACACCTTTCTCAATTTTTGATTGCTTGGGGAGTGGACTATTCAACAGTCTGTCATGTTATGTCCTTGGGTTACATGTTTCTCACCCCACCCACCCTGTATGTTGGTGCTGGCCCTGTCCAGCCTATCTATGTAATTATTATTCTTTGAATGAATAATTTCTCTAGCTTGTCTATGTAATGTTAATGAGTTGTTGAGGTGCTGTCTTCTCGTAATAGGTATATTGGCCATGTCAGTTTTCATGATCCTGTGTTGGAAAATGTGTGACTGTAGGGGGGGGGGGAGTTGCAGATCATGATATAATATCAGTCATTACTTAGAATGAACAGGAAACTATTAACACTGTAATTGGGTTAATATACTAAGCTCATTATTAATTCTACTTATCCATCAAATTCTTTCTTGTATGTAATCTAATACTAAATAACTAGTTCTCATGCATTGTAAAATAAATGGGGCTTGTAGACATGTTACTTTTGAGCCCTGAGCAAACAGAGCAGGCTTTTGCCCAGATATCCTCTGTGTTGATGATGTACCATATCAGTAAAGGTGTCAAGTCATCAAAGGGACAAACCAACTTGACACCTGGCTTGAAAACTGGATGAGTGATAGGAATGAATTTATTCTGTGGAAGACCAAATTTCCAGCAGTATTGGTATTTTTCAAAATGGAACTGTTGTTTCAGCTCTGATAACTGATATCCAGCCAAGCACTTAATATTGAAATTCCAAACATACCTCAGCAATGTGTAATGTTACTGTAGGGACACAACCCTTCATGTCACAAGATGCTAATGACTTTAGGGCATGTTTTTTGGACTTAGAAAAAAAAAAAAAAGTGATTCATCCACACAAAGCTGGCCCATGGAGAAGGACCCATGACCATGGGAGCTTATTAAGCACAGGAGGGGGGTGTACTTGACCACTTCTCCAGGGTGCAAGTTGAACAGAGATGATCCATTAGCTCAAAAAAAAGTTCCCACACTAGGCTAGCCTAGTGAAAAAGTAAGATAGATAGGGCTACGCTGACTTGGACACACTGACTTGATGAAGTCAGAAGCAGAATCTATTCCACCTACCCTTCCAACTCACCCTGTGTTCCTGGATCCCACCCAAGTGAGAATGATCATTATATGCTTACTGCTCCTTTTTATTGCTTTTGTTATTGCTGGAGCAATCTCAGGTGCATCGTGACCATACTATATGAAGAGTCATACTGCAGGCAGTGGATCTGAACATGTACAGTACAATTCTTTTTGTACTTGATAATAACATCTTGTTGATGACATCACTCAATCGATGGAAATCATTGGGCAGACAAAAGAGAATGACAAGCGAGGATTGATAACAGATGGACTTATATTGAAAACCAAGGGTTTCCCCCTCGCAAGGCTGTCTCCATGTCACCTGAGAGAATGGAAGGAGATGTCTATGATGTGCAGAGATCAAATGTAAACTGCAGCACACATCGGCCAAAAGGGTGCAGGGGGATATGAATATCAAACGTGCCTTGTATAGGTGACTTGCATGAATCGTGGTTGACAGAGTTTCCCTATCAAGCGACACAAAGGTTTGAACCACAAGAGAACTGGTTGGTGGCTAGTCATGCAACATCAGTGAAAATTCGCAATCAACCAAAAACATACAGCTCATCATATGCACCAGGTACCTGCTTACACTGAAGGTAGGTATGGTCATATTATCTGAACTATATTTGGTAATTACATTTATCAATGACAACACCATGAGTGTAAATCTTTGGGAAAGAAGCCGGTTGGATCAGGGGTCTCCTCATTCCTAAAAGCATTGAAAGCATGGGCATATCCAACAAGTGAACAATGTGAAGGAAAACGTAGAAAGACAAACAGCTTGAAGCACAAGGTCATCATGTTTCATGTTCGCTCCTGATAGCTATGTATCAATGTTTGCAGAGAAATCAATGCAAAAGTAGGGTTTGTCCCCCACACCAGCTGGAGACAAGATGTGAGAGGAACAATGAAGGTGTCATGCAACGGACAGGAATGTGTGAGTGAAATTAGAAAGTTATTGATACATAGATGTTAGTACCTCAGGCTGTAACATGGCACCATTCAAAGCCCAGCAGATTGTCTGGGTGTAAAACAAACTTCTCCCCGGAGAACAACGACATGGATCCGTTCACTGCGTTCTACTCCTGAGATGAAAGGCGATGTTGTGTGATGAGCTCTCAGAATGCTTTCGATTGAGGATTGGCCAAGGGTTGAAATCTGCCCCAGTTCTTATGGTTCTGATCCCTCCTGGAATTGAGTGTATGTTGATATAACCAGATAGACATTATAATCAGTAAACAGGCTGGACACACTTGCTCATTTGAAAAAGTATCATATACATAGGGGTATTCTGCCCACAGTTAACTTGAACCTAATACTGCCATATTATGGTTGATGGAAATATAATAATATACAAAATTAAATATAATGTTCCAGTAGTGTAGTAAACAATGCAGCAATGAGAATCCTAGAGTGTTTTTCATTTTTGTTTATTTGAATAATGTGAGGGGGGACGATACAAATGTTGGGGATTTTCATTGAGATAACATAACTAACTGCCCTCGCACACAGTGAGGGACTACAAAATAACAAATGATAGAAAACAAAAAAACCTCCCTTGCAAAAAATGTGAGTTATTCGCACTGCTCATTTCCCCTCATTGTTTGTTGTTCATTCTGCTTCGTTCATTGTTGTTGTTGTCCCCATCCTCCACATCGTTGCCTGGTCCCTGTCCTAGTTTTGGTAGTCATCGGCCTCATCATTTTGGTGGCACTTGTCGCCCTGTGTCATAACCATCCCCGTCATTGTGGGGTCTGTTGAGCCACTCATTCTGGCCTTGCCACCCTGGTCATCCCTGGTTATCCCCTGGTCATCCCTGGTTATCCCCTGGTCATTGCTCGGTTTCCTTTTCCTTGTGTTGTTGTTGTTGTCATCCATAGCAACTGCAGTCCACCCTGTGAGCAGTAGCTCATAGCAGTGGGGATGGGTGCTGGGTCTGCGTTGTTGTCGTGCTCCTCCCTGCATTTCCTGGTCCTCATTCTTCCTATCATTCCCATCATCATCGTCCATGTCATTGAAAGATCATGAGATGAAATATAAACACATCCTATACAAGAAAGACTCCAAGTGAACATCTTGTTAATTTGTTCACTATGAGAAGGTATGCACATTAGCCAATCCACAATAAAATCGGCTGGCCTAGAACATAGAAAATTCAACGCTGTGGCAAGGGACATAAGGCAACATAAAATGTATGCTTACTGAGAACAGGGAGGCCTTGTATCAGCCTGTCCACGAAGTGGTAGTGGTGTTTGTAAGGTGCAGTATGTCTGCTCAACTGGACAGTCTGGACTCTGGACCACACCAATCTGGAAGATTGTCAGCAGTGAACTCAATTTACAATAAAAGGCCTTGCCGAGTTTGGTGAGATGACATTGTATGGCAGTGTCCTGGGTTTCAATCTGAAATTTGATTGATTAGCGAACAAAAGCACAGAAATGTAATGGAGCACTTAAGTTGGCTATCTATCTTTGAAAGAAAGGTTTGATGTGAACTACTAGGAGGGTTTACAACAAATCTATACTATTCAAATGCAATACAACTTGTTTAGCGGCTATGAAAATGGAAGTCAGATTCCAAATCAGCAAGTTGTGGAAGTAAAGACAGATGCACCTCAGAGGATAGGTGCATATTCTGTCAAACCAAGGTATCTTGTTGCCCAATACCATCCGCCATTGGGATATGCCTCTGGCTGTAACCCTGGATATACATGCAGCGTAAAATGAGAGCACCCACCATGGAAAGCATGAACTGTCCAGTGATGGCAATGCATGGCCCGATAAGATCTGTGTGGTGAGTGATGAAGGTCGCAACTTGTAAAAGAATCAACAGTCAACAAAGGAGCAGAAGAATTGAAGTAGCATACCATATGACCCAAACGTAGCGTCTCAGATCACCAACATGGGCAGTAATCAAAGATGAGATGTTGATGAATTGCCCGAAGAATGTGTGAGTGCACCAAAAAGGCCATGGCAATGGATTTGAATGCAATTGCGTGGAGGACAGCAACACGGATTGGCATGGTTCTGGAAGAAAAAGTATAATCAGGGTATCTAGCTACTGATAGTACAAACAATACATACCTTGATAGCGAGCGAAAGTCTTCCTATGCTTTGATGTGGTAGAAGTAAGAAAACAAGATGACTATGCACCTTTAACATATCATAGCACACTTTCATGTGATTAGAGCACGTTTGAGCACTGCTTATGTTGTTGTCAAAGTCCCACATTCATGGAACGGAGAGGTGTCAAATGTGAGAGAACATGTCACTGTCGTCGAATCTTCAGTTGAAGGAGTGTCGGTTGAAGGAGTGTGTAGTGTTAGAAAGAACTGGGCTCTCATGCTCTATGAGGCTGCAAACCCAGGTGCGAAAAGGTTGTTGATGCATGGTATCGCATGGAGAACTGAGAGCCACCTACGAGTCGAGATATGAGAAACCATTCCACAAAACACTCCACAGATGCTGCCTGACAAGGATAGATTCATTTTACAGCAGGGTTCTGATGAGCGGCTGAGGATGCAAGCAGAAGCCATCCTTTCTCCAGGTTGCAAGCACAGTGCAGCATCTTGTAGTTAAAATGAACAAATCAATAGATTATAGCTCTGCTTACCAATGCAAGCTGTTGGGAAATGTCAAAGAATTGTTCACAGCGTTGATTGCCCACTGAATCTGCTGCAGACATCCTCCAGATTGCTATGAGCCACCACGAAAGGCAAAGTGAAAGCTGAGCTGGTGACAGGTACCCTGGCACTGGAGGACCCCAAGCAGATAGAAGAGCTGTTGTGCCGGAACAATCAGGTCACTACACTGGTGGAGGCACTGCCGCCAGTCTGCCCTGAACTCATGCCCAGCATAATTGAGCAAAGTAACAATTACCCAAGTTGGCGAAACAAAACAAATGCAAGGCAAGAACACAACGTCAAAGGCACGTATAGTCCTCATAATAGAGAACACAAACATATGTTGCAGAGGGTGTGCTGCATAATTGTGGATGACAGGTAGTATAGGGATGGGTTCTAAGGAGAGCATTACTAGACAACCATGTGTTTGGAAGACAAGGCTCGTTCACCTGACATGGGAAGAGAAGGTGAGCCTTGTAAAGGCCTGCGCAAGACTAGGGAAAGGGCATCCTGAGATGCGGGCTGAACCTATGCAAGACTAGCAAAAGGGAATTTGGCAGCATCCTGAGATGCACAGGTGAAATTGAGCCTCGTTCACTTAGCATGAAACACCCTGAAAAGGTATATAGAGGCCATCACTGTATGAGCCTTGAGAGAGCATGCGAAAGAATAGCAAAAGGGAGTTTGGCAGATACTGAGACACACAAGTGAAATCGAGCCTCGTTCATTTAGCATGAGGCATCCTGTGTGGCAAACAGAGGGCATCACTATACCCAAGCAGAGGCTTGGCTTGTTCTCCTAACATGGGAAGAGAAGTTGAGTCTAGCAAAGGACTAGCAAAGGGAATTTGGCAGCATCCTGAGATGCACAAGTGAAATTAAGCCTCATTCATTTAGCATGAAACACCATATGGATGGCATCACTAGACAACCATGTGTTCAGAAGGAAAGACTTGCTCATCCAACATGAGAAGGGGAGCTGAGCCTTGCGAGAGCTTATGCAAGATGAGTGAAAGGGAGATTGGCAGCATTCTAAGACGCATAAGTGAAATTGAGCCTTGTTTATTTAGCAGGAAACACCCTGCAAGGTAGATAGAGGGCATCACCATTGAGCCTTGCAACAGCTTGCAAAAGACTAGCGAAAGGGAGTTTGGGCCTTAGTGTTGCCACAGCTCGAGCCACATTTTTTGCTATCTTGTCTGCGTCTCAGGATGCTGCCAAACAGCTAGTGTTGCCACAGCTCGAGCCGCATTTTTTGCTATCTTGGGAAATAAATTATGTAAAATCACTGAAATATTTGAGGAGCTAGATCCCATCAAAAGCTGAGGGGTCTCCTGCCAACTAGAGCCATTTCAAAGCCACCAGAATATCTCAGGAACCACTTCTCTGATCGCTTAGAGTTGGCAGGAGACCCCTCAGCTTTTGATGGGATCTAGCTCCTCAAATATTTTAGTGATTTTACATAATTTATTTCCCAAGATAGCAAAAAATGCAGCTTGAGCTGTGGCAACACTAGTTGTTTGGCAGCATCCTGAGACGTGGAAGTGAAATGGAGCCTCATTCATTCAGCATGAAACACCAGGCATCACTAGATGACCGTGTGCTCAGAAGACAAGGCTCATTCATCTGAGCCTTGCAAAGGACTAGTGAAAGGGAGGTTGGCAGCATCCTGAGATGCGCAAATGAAATCGAGTCGTTGGTTAGCATGAAACACCCTGCAAGGTATCTAGATCTTGCTCACAGTCGCAATCACAATTCATGCATAGATGCCATTTCACCAAGGGTCACCGATACAACCATGACTATGAAGTCACAAAAAACAGCTCAGATTTCTCCAAAAGTGGACAAGCAATCTTTCACCCTTTGTCTTTATCGGCCGGGTTTCAAACTTGAAGTCCTTGACTGTGTGCCGATCTGAACAAAGACTGTCAGTATTTAAACCGTCCTTTCATACCTCCCTCTAACCTCAAACCATCACAAAGTGACATTTTCCACTTACATTTGAGATTGATCACCTGTTGTATAGCTATGAGCTCTGTTGCCTCCATCAAAGAAATAACCGATGACCTTGTTGAGAAAACCATCATCACACTAGAGTACTTTGGGGACTCTTTCTCCTTCTTACTGGCATATCGCTTCCACAGACTATTCTTAAGGAATGAAGGTCTCAGAGGAATTAATCGGGATGTTGTCTGGTCCAGAGATATGGTGGTTTGCAGGCTGGGGGTGAATCACAGCTATGTTAATTTGAGCATGGGGCACGAAAGAATGGCTGCACTATGGGCAGTCTCACAGTGAGTATGAACATAGTCAGAGTTCTCCAGAGGGCTTACAGTGCAATGTGCCTCCAGGTTCCTGAAAGAAATCACACCCGACCTAGAGACAGCTGAAGAACACAGGATAGAACCTCAATTCACAGCAGAGGTATACATAGATTGAGGAAACCTTGGTGGGATTCAGATGCCAACTACTCCGTATTGATAACAGACAATGCCAATCTCTCTCCACATCGATCGCTTAACAGTTCCCATGTAGCATAGTTATGTTTTTTTATGTCCTTCGTCGAAAGCTATGCTACATGCACTATGCCGTGTTGGTAACATAAAAAGACATGTGCAAAAGCTTCAGCTGGTAAACACCAATGTTGGACATTGTTTGACAAGTGGGCATAAATAAAAGTAGAATGCAGGATAGCATGTGGTGGCAGCATTGGAAGGATGCACATTGGTAGGCACAGGAAGTAGCTCCATGACAACATGAGCTACCTGTTTCCAAACAATGCATAGAGAACAAAGGAGGAGCATAGAGATTGGCAGCATCAAAAGATGCGCAGGTGGTGTTCCAAATCTAGGTGGGAAGATTACCAATCCTAAACAAGAAATCAGAGAGAAACATGATATTGCGATGAAGCCTGTAAGAAGAAGGCTTTCACTTGCTAGTTTGGTGAGATATGATATCAATTGATAGGCATGGTATGCATACCTTCACGCAATCCAGGATGGCAGAGAAGATAACATATCCAGAAGATAACCTTTGTCCAGAAAGACCTGCAGAGATTTCTCTCCTACGGTTTTACTCAATGAAGTTAAGCTTGACTTTGGGGTAATACGATAACAACTCGGATGACTTGAAGAAGTTGAAGTTGAAGTTGGACGTTCAATGTTTACGTGTTTATTGTTGTTAAGCCCATTATGTAATGTTGTGACTGGCACAACAACTTGAACTTGAAGCTGTCACTGTTGTTCTTCACAACTCCCTTCAGCTTCAATGTTGAGAATCAGGTTTTCACCCTGAGAACTGCAGGAGAGATCTCTCTGCAGGTTATTTAGGATGAAACTTGGCTTCAAACATTCACATGTATCCTTCTCGATGAACATGGTAAGTCCAAGTTCATGCCCACTGGTATCGATAGCTAATGAACCCATGTTTGTCTAGTAATGCCCTCTGTATGCCTCGCAGGGTGTCTCATGCTAAATGAATGAGGCTCAATTTCAATTGCGCATCTCAGGATGCTGCCATAATCCCTCTCGCTAATCTTCCGCAGGCTTTTGCAAGGTCTATACCTTGCAGGGTGTTTTGTGCTAAGTGAACGAGGCTCAATTTCAATTGTGCATCTCAGGATGCTGCCATACTCCCTCTCACTAATCTTCCACAAGCTCTTGCAAGGCTTATACCTTGCAGGGTGTTTCATGCTAAGTGAACGAGGCTTGATTTCACTTGCGTGTCTCAGGATGCTGCCAAATCCCCTTTTGCTAGTCTTGTGCAAGCCTTTGCAAGGTTCAACATCTCTTCCCATGTCAGATGAATGAGCCTTGTCTTCTGAACACATGGTCGTCTAGTGATGCCCTCTATATGCCTCGCACAGTGTTTCATGCTGAATGAATGAGGCTCAATTTCACTTGCACGTCTCAGGATGCTGCCAAACTCCCTTTTGCTGGTCTTGCACAAGCCTTTGCAAGGCTCAACTTCTCTTCCCATGTCAGATGAACGAGCTGAGCCTCTGTTTGGGTATATATGCTTGTCACCCATCTAACTTCGCAGCCTGGTCGTTTTTGTTGTGCGGACTATTTGGATCAAGATATATTCACTGCTCGCGCTGGTTTGCCTGCCCACCCACTTGTGGTTGTCTTTGTTTTCTCATTGCAGATGGTTTCCATGATCAATGGAGATATTAAGGGGGTGGTAGTATTGTTCAGCCCTTCTGCCTCAGCAACATAAGCTTTGGCAGCATGCAGTTCTTCATCAGCCTGTTGTACCACCTTCTCCATCTCATCTGCTTTATTCATTCCTTTTTAGTTGCTAGCTCATCCACATTTGTTTCCTTGAGCTCTTTGAGCTGTGAATTGACATTTTGGAGCTCGCCCATGATCTTTGCGACACGCTTGTTGGCCTCCCAAAACTCGCTGCCAAGCATCTTTTCAGCTCTCCATGGCTCGAGTTCCCCTTCTGCCTCAGCCAGCCTGTCTGGCATGAGCACCATCTTCCTCTACATCCTTGGTCCTCCTCTCTGCCACCTCTGCTTTCTCTGCCACCTCTGCTTTCTCTTGCAACTCTTAGATGATCACTTCCTCAACCATCAGTCTTTCCATCACTCCTTATTCTTTGCCCTCTCTTCCATCTCCTCATTCAGTGCCTTCTCAGTCTCATCTTTCTCTCCTATGCATTTAGCCACCTCCTCCTTAAGTGCATCCACCATATCTTCCAATTCTGCCTTTTCCTTCATCCACACTCTAAGCAATGAAGTATCAGAGCTGACCGATTACAATTTACAAGACACTTACATCCCATTTGCAAACCATTCTATCTCGTGTTTGTTCTTTGGCTGCAGCCATCATCTGGATTTTGCTGTGAGTTCATCATCAAGGGTTTCAGTGTGCACTATAGCAGCCCTTGCCCCACTTGCCCTCCAATATCTTCCTCCACATCCCCCAAAGCTGCACCAGCACTTGCCCTTCTCCCTCTGCCACCAGCAGAAGCTGAAGCAACAACCATTGGCCCTGCCTTTTTCTCCTCTTCAAGCCTCCTCAATCTATTCATGAGCACCTCATTCTCCTCCTGCAACCTCCAATCCAGCACATTCTGATAATCCTTTGCACTAAATTGTCCAACAGTCTGGGTGCTCCTGCACCGAAACCCATTGCAGGATCAAATGTCGTATTAACGTGATGATGTGTTGTTAAATCATGGGAGGATGCAGTAGAGATAAAGGATGCACGATCGCTGACACCTGTCCCATCATATGGAGACAGGTTTACTGGCACTGGGGCCCATTGGTGGACTGATTCCTGTCTTCCTGATGTAGGCGAGGCAGATTCCCAATCAGATGACCCTGGCGATGGGAGGACAGTTTGTGCCAAGGGATGCAATGCACATGGACTGTGGCCTGCTTCTGTCATGATGCAGCCCCTGCAAAGGCTGTTTGTAGATTCGTTATAGCTCTAGAGCTGGGACAAGATCTTGGTGTAGAATTAGCGATGCTTGGAGTGGCTGGGTTGAGGTTGTTCTGCAGATGAGGGGTCAGGAATTTGAGATGGGGACGGGTTGTCAAGTTGATTATGGAGAGAAGGAAGGAGTGGTGTTGAGTGTGAGGGGTTAATGGCTCTTTGTGGCTGTGGTCTTCTGTTGGATGTTGCTCATGTTCATATGTGCTCTCTTGTGGATCTGGGGTGGCAAGTAACTCATTGGCAGGGGGAACGTCAAATCGGGCATGGGGTCAGGGGAAGGCTGGTGTTGGAGTAAAGGCTAGTGACGGTGCAGGGGAGGAGAATGCAGAGGAAAGAATGCCAGGAGCCAGTTGTGCAGCTTGACCGTTACATTGATTTGGGTAGGGTGTTGGCTCCCCGCTGTCTGATGAGAATGTTGCTTTGCTTCGATCTTGAGATTCAGCATGCTTGTCTGCAGATTGGCTGTCTGTGGATGGGACTTGATTCAAGTTCTGCTCAACATCTGAGTGGGGAGGCAAAATATGGACATCTGTGATATCCATTGAACGGACTGTGTCATGCCTCGAATATTCTTGTTCTTCATCTACCATTCCAGATTTGCAACTGGGGTGTGAAGTAGTGACTACTGGCAATGGTGTATTTGATCAAGGCAGAGGGATGGCATGCTCTCCTGCTCAAGTCTCTTTGACGGAACAGAAAAGGTGTAAAATTTGGTTCACAGAGAAATGTTGACGGCTTTGCTGATGTCTGAGTGCTGATTCCATGGACCTGGATCGGTGTGACACATGCTAAAGAAAAAGAGATGGGAATGTTGAATTGGGCACAGGTGAAGGCTAGTGACAGTGGAGGAGATAAGAATGCAGAGGAAAGACCCGGAGAGGATTGTGCAGCTGCTTGACCGCACCGTCATCACATTAGGTATATGATGTCCACTACAGATTGAATTAGTATATGTAACATGAAGAATGCTGACAGTTTTTGCGGAAGAGAGATAACTTGGCAGAAAAAACTTCAATATGGATTGAAAAAGGTGCGCTGAGAGGTGCTGTGCTGAATGCTGAACAGGTGCTGCTCTGTGCACTGGTGCTATGCTGACAAGTCGCTGGGCTGTTGCTGCTGACATAAGCAGACAGGGGTTTCTTTTTCTCCAGGAGAAAATCTGGCAAACACGAGGAGAAAATAACACTTTTTCATGCATGATTTACCAGGCCAATATTAGGAAAACATAACTTATATTCACCCCAGATTTCTGATTTGCTCTCACAGGGAATATAACAATTTTTTCCTTGGCAAACATCATGGGGAAATCATGAGAAAATAAGTTCTTTTCACTTCAAATTCCCTTTTATTTCCCTCCATAAAGATGATATATTTTCCCTTGGGCAGATTGCAGAGAATATCAAGTGAATATTACTCATTTTCACCTGTTTTTCCCTACTTGTTTGCCACATGAAAAGTGTAATTTTCTCCACTTTTTCTCTGTATTTTCTCTGAGGAAAAACTTTGCCCTGCCTGTTGTGTAACAAGGAGGGACTCAATTAATGTACAACTATAGGACTATGTTTTGCATGGCATTTACTAATCACTAAGTCATGTGATACCCTTGGTTGCCAAACACGATGCGTAAGTACATTGACTCAGATGTCCACAAAGATCTACACCAATCCCCACGACCCTAGTCTCATTTACTTCCCCTTTGTCTATCAAATTCTTGTTGGATATTGCATGACTATTGCCATCAACATCAACAAACATTTCTACACCAAGCCCACAACCCCAGGTCTCAGTTACTTGCCCTTCGTCTACCAAATTGTTGTCAGTTATCAAATGATTCTTTGACACCACAGGAACTTGGAAAGGGTATTACAAAGCCTGCTATTCATTGTCTCATTCATCATGGAGGTGTTCAGCATATCTCTGGTCTTATCTATGAAGAGTACTGAACCTCGGAAAGGGTGGTGCCAAGTGTCACCATAAAATTCTTTGTGACAACATTCAGGCTATGTCGCTTGCTCACCTGGATTGTCAGCCTGCTATTCATCGTCTTGTTTGTCATGGAGGTGTGAAGTGTATCTCTGGTCTTTTCTATGAAGAGACTTGTGTATTGAAACTCAGAAGGGGTGGTGCCAAGCGTCACCATAAAACTATTCGCGACAACATTCAGGGTATGTCGCTTGCTCATCTGGCTGATTTTCAAACTTACCATGGCTTTAGGTATTACAAAGCCTGCTATCCATCGTCTCACTCATCGTGGAGGTGTGAAGTGTATCTCTGGTCTTATCTATGAAGAGACTCGTGGTGTATTGAAACTCGGAAAGGGTGGTGCCAAGCGTCACCATAACATTCTTTGCAACAACATTCAGGGTATGTCACTTGCTTGCCTGGCTGATCGTCAGCCTGCTATTCGTCGTCTCATTTGTCATGGAGGTGTGAAGCATATCTCTGGTCTTATCTATGAAGAGACTCATGGTGTATTGAAAATCTTCCTTTAGAATGTATGTCGCTCAGTTGCTCTACATCGAATACCATATTAATCCACTTTATTTAGGTCATTTGGGATTCAGTGATGTACACAGAACATGGGAAGCAGAAGACAGTGACAGCACTTGACGTTGTTTACACACTGAAATGATCAGGTCATATGCTATATGGTTTCATACCCCTTTGTGTTTAGTTTTGCTCCCTGAACCAGACATGTACCATCTCTTTTTCTTTTTGTTCTTGATGTCTCACTGGTATATCTACCATCTAGATAGTGTTTTTGGATCATAAATATATATTTTCTTCTCATTTTCAATACTCTATAGGGCTTAAGGACTTCTGATGGCATAATACTCTCACACTCTTTCTCAAGAGTCTTTCCATCTCCTCGAGCCTCCTTTCTGTTGAATCCTTGTAGGTATTCCCAGCCCCCAGCTTGTGGTAGAGGCTCGAGGTATGTGGAAACAAAGGTTGTCATTCACGGGAAAGAGGGGACACAGGAATGTGGGGACACAGGGCTTAATAATGGGTTTGAGACTATTCAAGAATGACATTGACTTGGCAAAGCCAGCTTATTAATCAATGTGATTGTGCGACATCAAGTTCCATCGAGCCTGTGAAGCTTGAGACAGCCATTTTGTGGCAAATGATGAAATTACATATGTTCATTTATTGATGGTTGCTACAGTTTCTAGTGAAGAGACCATTTTTTGAACAAATATGTAACTGTGACATGACTAAGATGACATCTGTGTGACATTGACATACTTTCCTTTTTTACTGAGGATCACATGGCTTGTGCGACATAACGGATTGTTGCAGCAGCTCCACTGCTCATCCCACTTCCACATTCTCAGTCTCATTGTTAGCATACAAAATTTGCAACAAAGTCAGACATAATCCAAGACCATCAGTTTTCTTTGCAAAAGACAAGTCAGTCGTGCCCTGTGTGAGGCAGCACAACGGCACCACATGCCTCCAAATTGATCTGTTAAAACTTGAGTCATGTCTTCCTAGTTTTTGTCACTTGTTTGATCCTCTTCTCATAAGGTACACAGTTGCCAAAGGCTCATGCATGACAGGGGTTACCCTTATATGTAAAATCTCATACCCTTACCCTTACCCCTGAACACCCTCCCTTTGGGGTAAGGGCATGCATATAAGAGTTGCCAAGGGTATGGGGGGGGTTGTCAAGGGTACAAGGTTTCTGCACAAATCAACATATTTAGGGCAAGATTTATATAAGAGGTAGTGCTTAAAGGCATGGTCATAAGGACCAGAAAAAACCAGTGACCAGACCAGACCAGGACCAGAAAAGACCAGACTGATGGTCTGGTTTTTTTGGATTTTGAATGAGAAAACCACACAAAACCAGTTATGACTGGTCATAACCAATGGAGCACAGCCACTGATATTCCTTGTAGTTCCCTTGAAAATGGTCAAAAATTTAAGGAAATCGGTGAAGAATTGAGTGAGATATCACCAAAACTGAGTTTCACCATCAGGTTTCAGGCAGTGAAACTCAGTTTTGGTGATATCTCACTCAATTCTTCACTGATTTCCTTAATTTTTTGCTGAGTGTCTGCGTAATTGGTATGGGTATGTTTCTCAAAGACGGTCCGGACATGTTATGACCTCTTTGTACACTGGTTTTACTGGTATGTGTAGCAAGTGGATCCTAGTACAATCAAGATCGTGCTCAGTCTCTGTATAAGTGACTGTATTAATGTGTACTGTACCTAGTACAATCAAGATTGTGCTGTAGGTACAGTAAGCATGGATCGATAAATAAGTAATTAATGAAGCTCACCTCAGTCTCTGTATAAGTGACTGAGGTGGTGAAGTACCTACCGAACATATATATATGTGTTCTGTGTAACAAAGGATAGGTATGAATAAAAATGAGACCAGGGGGAACTGTTTGACCATGCATATCAAAGGGAATGCTGAAAATAGCACACACATCAAATGCATCAAAGATGAGACTCACGGTGCAATCTCAACACTCCTCCTCACCATGAATACTCCTCCTCGCATGGACTTGCATTATCATAGTCCAAGATGGTGTTGTAGAAAGATAAATTGTTTAGGGTCCAAGGCCTTTGTAAACATGTCAGCAACATTATTGTGGGTGTTGATGTAATCAATTGTAAGGTTGCCTGATTGGATGCACTCTTGCAGGAAATGATATTTAATGTCGACATGCTTAATGCAAGAATGAAGTAATGGGTCCTTGGATAAAGTCTTGGTAGCGTTGTTATTGCAAAAGATAGTGGTAGGGGAATTTTGATGGAGGTCAATTGTATGTAGTAGAGTATGCAACCATATACATTCCTTCACACTCTCAAATGCTGCAATGTATTCTGCCTCACACATAGATGCTGCCACAACCTTCTGTTTTTGTGCTGCCCAAGACACCACACCCGATCCAAGAGAACATATGTAGCCTCCAACACTACGATGAGTGTCGAGGCAGTTAGCCCAGTTGGAGTCACTATAAGCACGCAAGATAATTGGGAGGTGACCACCCAGATGAAGCTTCAGGTCTCTGGTCCCTTTTAGGTATCAAACTAGCCGTATAGTGGCATTCCAGTGCTCAGGCGAGTATGAGTCAAGATACTGGGAGAGCTGTTGTACTGCATATGAAATATTGGGGCAAGTAGATATTGCCAAGTATAGCAAACATCCAAGAAGAGTGCAGTAAGGGAGTTTGGCAAGAGCATTCCTGGTGTCCAGCAACATGGTTTGCTGATCAAGGTATTGTAGTTTCAAGCCAGGCTCTAGGGGAGCATAAACTGGGTGAGCATCCTTTTGACCAAATTGCTCCACAATCTTGTCAATAAGTGCTAATAAAATGTGTTGTCCCCAATTCAGATATAGTCCATACCTCACACATTTGATTTTTAAAACACTCATTCTTGTCTTTGGGGTCCGCAATGGCTAAATAATTGTCAATGTGGACAGCAGCAATTATTGTACCAGTATTGGTTTTGCGGTAATAGATGCAGGATTCACAAGAAAAATGGGTGAATCCCCAATTGAGCATTTGTGCATTGAGATTCTGATTCCAAATATGTCTGCTCTGCTTCATACCGTACAGGCCACACTGGAGCTGCCAAACCCAGTCCTCCTTGCCTGGCTCCTCAAGTCCTGTAGGCTGCTGAATATATTGAATTTTATTGTCCAGGAGTAAGCCATAGAGAAAAGCAGTTTTTATATCTATTTGTTGCACATCCCATCCAAGAGAGGCAGCGATGTGTAGGACAATCTGCCAAGATTCTATGTGCACAGTCAGTGAGGTGGTTTTAGTGTAATCCCTGCCATAAATCTGCTCATGACCCCTGAGATCAAGGCATACCTTCCACCTAATAGGGGTGCCCGCTTCATCACACTTGATATGGAAGACAGGTTCCCATGTCTAATGTGCTTCCCTGGTGGGACCTTGGACCTTATAGACTCCCATCTCCTTCAATGAGTTCAATTCATCATGGTACCCATGTTCCCAATGCGCTGCATCAGCTGGGTTTTTGGCCTCATCCCAAGTTTTTGGCTCATCCTCAAATTGAAGTGATTCCGGATCAAAATCTGCCATTTCTGAGATCAGGGCCTGAAGTTGATGTGCCTGATTGCCCAGATCAAGATTATGAAATGATTCACAAAGTTCTTCAATGACATCATGATCATGATCGGTGGATTGATTTGGAACATGGTCTGAACTGGTAGTGACAAGTGCAGCCCTATGTTCCCACCATGCCTCCTTGATCTGAGCAGCACTTTCCAGAGAGTCACATATGGCAGCAGCAGTTCTAGTAATTGCAGGGCCACCATTAGCATTCCTCTCAGTGGGTATAATCATGCAGGTTGATCGACGTGTTGACTGGGCTGGTGGTGGTAGTGGCAGGGCTGTATTATGAGAATGTGCATCAGGGACAACAGAATCATGAACAGACACATCATCAACATCATTTTGTAAAATGGGACCCAGGAAGAGGGGTTGGCTCCCAACAGAGTCAATATTTCCATCCTCCTGTAGTGTGCTGGGTGGTGGTGGTACATGGCCATCATGGCTCTCAAGGAATTGGACATGATATGAGCTATGGAGCTTATGCATGGTGCGGTCATAACATCAGTACGACTTTGATTTCAGGTCATAACCTACCAATACACATTCAATTGACCGCTCAAAGATCTTGAGGTTATCCTTCTTGGGGATAAGTACAAATGCCCTGCATCCAATTTTGCAAAGGTAAGAGTAGTTGGGTTTTCTCTCGTACCATAATTCCCAAGGTGTTAGGCCTGCCAGAGAACATGTTGTAGTCTTTGCATGTAAATGAGCAGCTGTGAGATAGAATTTGTCCCATAGATAAGATGGCAGTCCTGCATAAATTTGCATTGTGCACGCTTTAGCCATTGGTGTTCTATGCATTCGCTTGACATGGCCTATATGTGCAGAAGTGTAAGGGGCTGTGAAGCATTGATTGGTACCCCTAGTCTTCAACCAGCTCTCCATTGCAAGTGATTTAAGTTCACCATTATTGGTGGAGTAGTGTGGGTGGGCACACCTACTCTGGTAGTCATGTGACTAGGTAGTCAGTACTTAGCAGAGTCACATGTACATAGTCATCATCACTATAACTACATCATCTTGGGCATAGCTAGAGCCTAGGAGACTCTGCACGTCTCCATCGGTGATATAGGTTTTGACCTTGAGTCCAGTTTCATTCTCCTGAGTGAGCTCCCAAGCCCTGAGTTCAGAGAAAGCATTGTGTTTATTTTGTAAGGGTATAGTATAGACCATGGGAAAGAAGTGTAGTCATCTACTATGTCCATGATATAATGGTTGCCTGCTCATGATACCACAGCATGCGGCTCAGATAGGTCCACCCACACCTTTTCCAGTTTCCTTGTCGCTTTATGACCCAGTCCTTCTTGATGTTTCTTGGGAACCGGTGTTTTTGTCTGCTTGCCAAGAACACATGAATCACACTTAGGCAATTTTGGGAAAGAGGCAAGCGGCGCACCAGTAAGAGCACCCTTCTTGGCCATATCCCAGAGAGCTTGGTAGTTCGCATGACCCAAATGGTGATGCCAAGTTTTGAGAGTAGGGGACTTGTGAACCGCAAGTGCGTGATCGACCTCAGCTGATGGAATATTAAGCATGTAAAGTTTCCTGGAGAGGTGGGTGCCACGAGCAATGAAAGCACTGGAGGATTTGTCAGTGACCCAACAGGCATCAGCATCAAAATGAGTGACAGCATTAGAGTAATCTGCAAGTGTGCCCACCGATATTAACTGAACTGTTGAGTTTGGGATGTAGAGGGTGTTACATAACATGATTGATGCACCTCTGGCTATTCTTCTTAGCTGTATATCTCCGACACCAATGGTGGCAATAGATGAACTGCCAAGGCCTATGACTGATTGAGGTGGAATGGGGTGCAGGCTAAGAAAATCAGATCTGTTGGGGGATATATGAACTGTTGCCCCAGAGTCAATAATAAAAGGGAGATCGTCCAAGGTAATACATAAGCGTTGAGTCTGGTTAAGGGGTTCCACAGTGAGAGCAATGTCATTGAGGGGTAAAGTATGGTGCTTCCAGTCTACAGTGGTAGTAGGCTCCTCCTCAACAGCAAGCCACCCCTCGTATTCTATGTTGTCAGGAGGGTCAAGCAGTAAAGGGTCGTGAGCAAGTCCTGCAAATTCCGGGGCAGGTGGGGTTGATGCCTCAGAGTTGATCAAGACAATGAATCCTCGACCGTTAACATCCTTTACAGTGACAGGAATCTTGGAGGTGCTAGTGGGCAGTGGTTTCTTCTCACAAGCCGCCTTGCAAGCAGCGATCAATTTGTCCAGTGACTTCATGGCCATACCACTGCCAGGTTTAATGCAGTATGGCTTTGTGTGCCCCTGCTTCCCACAGTTAGTGTTGGTACAAGTCAGTGCATTAGGAAACCTGGAAGGCTTGGGCTGTACTGCAAGGGCAATGTGAGTTTTAGAGTCATTGCGATGATCATTCTCAAGTAGGGATTGTTCATTCTCTAGGAATAAGCAGATATCTTTAGAGCCGTATGGAGCTTCAATAGAGGAAGCAGCAATGTCTCAAGAAATATTAGAGCAGGCATGGGGGAAATTGTCACTAAGGGAATTGAGTAAGGCAATGCAGCAGAGGAGGTCAGCTTTTATGTCACCCATGGCAAAGGTGCATTCTATTAACACACAAATCTTTTCTGCTGTCTCAGGGAGTGGCATGTCCTTTGTGCATTGTATGGAGAGTGCTTGTTGGTGTACCGGCCCTTCCTTGAGATGGTGATCCTGAAGGATTTTCCAATTTACCTCAGGGCCCTTCTTCATGTCCAGGAATTGTTGTTCAGAGGAAGAAACACGGGACACAATAAAGGCATATGCGAGGCAGGAATTTGCCTTCCAATTGGGAAGCCACAGAGCTTGGTAGGGGTGGGCTCAGGTATATCACCCATAACATACTCATAAAGGCTGTTTAGAGATAGAGCAATAATGATTTCCTCACACCATTCTTTGTAATTAGATTTGAGTTTGTCGAGCTTCTCCCCGGTATATTGTACAGAAAGTTTGATAGGAGAAATGGATGGGGGGTCGATAGTATCGGTACCCATGGTAGAAAATCAATGGTTAGTGGGGTGATGAATTGTCAAAGGAGAATATGGAAATGCGATGATGGACAAGCAGGATTTGTGAAAGACAAAGGGCTGATCCAAGATGAAAGTGATTGAGGAAAGAGATCAAAAAATATGATGTAGTGGAACGTCAAGTGGCTATCTTCCATCGTTTAAAAATGACAGGAGTGGCCCATAACCTATAGAAAGTGAATCCTAGTACAATTAAGATTGTGCTGTAGGTACAGTAAGTATGGATCGATGAATAAGTAATTGAGGAAGCTCACCTCAGTCTCTGTATAAGTGACTGAGGTGGTGAAGTAACTACTGAACATATATATATGTGTTCTGTGTAACAAAGGATAGGTATGAATGAAAATGAGACAAGGGGGAACCATTTGACCATGCGTATCAAAGGGAATGCTAAAAATAGCACACACATCAAACGCATCAAAAACGAGACTCATGGTGCAATCTCAACAATCCCCAGAGTTTTTGTACCTGCTAGGTACCTGAGTATCCGCTTTATTGCACCATGGTGTTGAAGACCCGGGTTAGTGGTGTAAGCGGCTAGTTTGTTGACTGGAAAGCTGATATCTGGTCTTGTGGAATTTGAGATGAATTGTAAACAGTACTTTACACTCCACCACATATTCCTATCGGACTCCTAGGAGTCTGAGTTTTCCGATAGGAGTCCAATCGGAATGTATCTTGATAACCATGTACTTTTGTTTCCAAGATATTCCTAGTAAATTCTGAGTAAATTCCTATGCAATTCCAACATGGAGTTGGAATACCACATTTCAGAGGATTTAACTTGGCAAGTGCTTACAAAATAAATAGGTAGAGCAGGGATTGAACCATAGACCTTGGAATATAAATCACATGACAACCAAACAAGTGCTCAACCAGTTGAGCCACAGGAGAATTAATAAATTTATAATATAATGTCCATTTAAAGCACTTAGGGATAGTTCACTATTGAAAAAAAAAACCCCCCCCCCACGCAAACACAGGGGGGGACAATTGATTATACTATTTAATTATACAATTTAAAACTGAAAAACCCACCCCCCCCCCCCCGCAAAACATGGGGGAGGGGGTGGTGGTGTGTTGCGTCGTGTTGCTGCTGTCTCATTGTCGCCCCTTCCCCTCGCCCCTCATCTCCCCTCCCTCTTGTCTCTGTCGTGCTGTCCCCCCGTCATCCTGCCATTTCGCCCCCTCCCTGATGTGGTGCGTCGTCTGTTGTCCTTGGGGTTGTTGTTGTTGTCCTTGTCATCCCCACGCTCTCACACCCCGTATTCACCCCACGAGCAGTGGCTCACGGCAGTGGTGGGGGGTGCTGGTTGTTGTCGGTGTCATGGGGGTCTTGGGTGGTGTGCCGTCATGACGTGGTGGTGTTGGCGTGGTCTTGCATCCATTCCTTGTTACAAGAACCTGGAAAACAAAAGAAATACATTAGTTAGTTTATTAAAAGAAACAAAAAAAAAAATTACTGTGGACCCAAACGACGCAATTGCACATCGTTTGGGCATGGTCTTGTGTCCCATCCCTTGTTACGAGAACCTGGAAAACAAAAGAAATACATTAGTTAGTTTATGAAAAAGAAATGAAAGAAAAAAAAAACTTACTGTGGGCCCAAATGATGCAATCATGTTGTTTGGGCCTGGATGACGTGGCACCGTTGGGTGTGCATCATTAGGTGCCATCAAGCGTCGTTTCCAGTAGGTGAGAACCTGAAAAAAAAGAAGTACAATTAGTCAAATTACAAAAACAAGAAATAAAACAAAAAAACTTACTATTGGCCCAAATGATGATTCACATTGTTTGGGCCATGTTGTGTGTCATGTGGCTTGTTTGCAGAGGCGATGGTCATTGTGGGAGTGTTAGGTGATGTGGTTGGGGTTGTGGGAAGAGGGGGGAAGGGGGGGAGGCCGTGGTCGCCATTGATGGTGGTGGTTGGGAGTGATGAGCTGGCAAGGTGTGGTGATGCAGCTATGTGCTTTGTCATCACAACCGTGGGAACGGTATGTAGTGCAGTAAGAGCACTTACCTACAATGGATGCTAAGTCTAGTGGTATTATTGTCACTGTATTCTTATGTAATCATCTCAGAGGTCCTGGGTTCAATTCTGCCGTGCATGTTTACTTTTTCTACTATTAATTACTAAGCAAGGCTGCTATTATTCCTATTGGAATCCTATGTTGTCCAATGTCTCTGCATAACCTCGGAATATTCCTATGTATTCCTATGGTTGAAAACTCCTAGGAAATTCCAATAGGAACATGTGGGAGAGTGTAAAGACCTCATTGTAAACACCCCAGTACTTTACAGTCCCCCACCTGTCCTAGTGGACTCCTACCGGACTGACTGGAGTCCGAGTGGAGTCCAATTGAACTACACTAAGTCATGTAGAGTTCAATCCCCCACTGGAGTCCAGGTGGAGTCCAAGTGGAATGCATTTCAACCAAATGATAAGTCAATTAGATATGAGCCCAAAGGACTTCGGACTTGGTGAATTTCATAAAGTACCCACAAAATAAATTTGTGTACTGCAGTAATTGAACTCAAGACCTCACCATAAGGAATCACATGACAAACCAAACAAGTGTGCTCAACCACTTGAGCCACAGGAGATTTATTAGAAATCAATATAAGGTTTATTTATGACTCAACTTTTCATATTCTTCGAGGAGGCATTTTTCAAACAATTAAGATCAAAATTTTTTAATTAACCACATCCCTCATGTAGGACACAAGGGAGTGGGTATAATATAATAATAAACAAGAAAAAACCCCTCTTGCAAAATGCGAGAGGTAGGCAGAAATAAATTAAAAATAATAAAGACCCCTCCCCACACAAAATGCAGGGGAGGGGGGGTTGGGGATGTGGTCTGGGGTGGGTGTGTTGTCAGTTTTGTGGGTCTCCTAGTTCAGAGGGGTTGGGGGGAGGGGTCAGTGATGTGGCATGCGAGAGAGGGGGTAGGTGGGTGCTTACCAGGTGGGTATCCTGCTCCACAGGTCTCCCAGTACCCCTCTGCCATCTCCTATCCTTTATCGACACCCTCACATCCCATTTGGACAGGGAGGAGGGGGCTGGCATGGGTGTCATTGGGTCTGGGTCGTTCTGGGTCCTGATGCTGGTAGGCAGTGTCATCATCATCGTCATCGACTGCACACACTCACGATCCACCCTATGAGCAGGGGCTCGTAGGCATGGGCCCCGGCTTTGTTACAGCATCACCCTTAAGCAGTAATGCCTCATTGCTACCAACAATCACATGTGCTGGATTAATACCCATCGTCATATGATGCATGTACAACCATGGTGTCCCTAGTATAATGTCATAGCTCGATAAGTTTGCTATATCAAAATGCTGTTCTTCATCAATTGACTGATATTTGAAATTTACAGTAGTACCCCAATTAACTTTGGAGCGAGATCCTTGGACAGCCAATTGTAGCAGTAAGGGTTTTTGAAGCTCTACTTTTTTTACTTTCAGTTGATCAGCCAGTGCTGTAGACATAAAATCTCCCAGTGATCCAGAATCCAGCCATGCTCAGGCTGGATGGCCATTAATCTGCACCACAATCACAATTGGTTTAGGAACCAAGCGCGCAAAGTCTTTCAGGGTTGCCGCATTTCATTGGAGTCTGGCGTAAGTACCTTGTGGAACTTGTATACCACTTACGTGTAAAGCTAACAATTGGTTATCAGCAATTGCCACCTCATTTAGCCATGGATTCACATCTTCACATCTCATTTTCCATTTCTTGTAAACTCTAAGTTCATCAAGTGAATCAACTTCTGTGAGTAAATCCAAGTCGGAATTACTATCATCTCCAAAACCATCACCATGATCCGATGGTTCATTATCATTTCCTGTATCTGACTTTTCATCTCCAGAGTGTTTTTGTTTGGTTCGTGCTTCGTGCTCCTCCCATAAGCAATTCGCAAACCATGTTATCAGGTCAGTTGATTTAAATATTAACTCATTTGGCACAGAGACTGTTGTTCCTACAGCTTTATCCATGACAGTATAGCCGAAGCCTACATCCACAACCTCCCACCTCTCAGTGGGTTCACCTGGATACCTAGGATACAAATCAATACCCTGAGAGATCAGTCGACTCAATTCCCACTGGACAACATCTCCCATCAATGGGCCCCATGCCCATCGATTATTTGTGCATAAGGTCCCATTGTTTCACTGGGCTCATTGAGCCGCATACCACTCAGGCAAGTTAAAGCTTCCTTGCATAAGTAGTTCACCACTAATGTATTCATCATCACAAAGCTCCTGAATCACATATCAATCCTCTTCAAATTGGTACACTAAGAACCAGCTATCCTCGATTGGTGATTCATCGAAAGGATAGGGCTGCATTTGCTCCAGCACAGCCATCGCACATAAAGCAATCAGATTACTCATTGTAAAAGGTGTAGTACATTCCTCAAATTCATTCTGCGGCTCAGGACTGATCCCAATGCTTGCGACAGGAATTTCTGTCATTTCAGTTAATCCTCTAACATTATTGAACCCATCAAAATTAACCTCGACATTGTGCAAAGTGATCCCAGGGGGTCTATTGGGTCTATTTGAAGTCACGGAACCTCCGCATGGACAGTTCTGGCCAATGTGTCCTGTTTCTCCACAATTGAAGCATTTTCCACCAGCAAGATACTTGTTTCGCTCCTTAGCACTTAATTGAGGCCTTGGGTGGCTTTCTCAGTTGTGCATGCTATTCTGGTTCCCCCAGTTTGGGTTGGAGTTACCAGTGTTATTATTGGGACGACAATAATTCTGAGGGTTATCGTTTCGATAAGTTTTCTGGTGCTCCTCACGTCGACAATTGTTCTGAGAGGGCTTACCAGTCCTATTGCTATTATTCTCATAGGGAGTTGTCTCATTCCATCTGTTCCTAGGGAAGCTGGGGACGGAATTGCTACCATGGGTGTCAAATGTAACATGATGCTCCTGCCTATCAGATACTTCTTCCGACAATTCAATAACCTGTGCGGCATGCTTTATTTCTTCCCACAATGATACTTTGGGGTTGTACCCATCACGTCAGAGTCCTTTCTGGATCACAGGTCGAAAGCCATCCCATAGGCATACGACTTTCTCTCATTCATCTACAAGTCCAATCATGTTGATTATCTCTTCTAGCTCATAGATGAACTCTGATACAGTCTTTGAATTCTGGAAACATTTACGGAGCCTTTCTCTTTGCTTTATACAGTAATTGATAGGAAAACAGTAATTAAATAACTACTCAAAAAACTGTTTCAAACTCCAATCATAAGCATTCATGGCTACCTTCTGAGTGTAGAAATTGTAAGCTTTGCCTTTCAAATAATAGGAGAGTACAAAAACTCTTTGTCATTTTTGAACTTGACCCAAAACAACATAGTCAGTTCCCTTGGTTACGAATTGGTGGTAACTGCAAGCATCAGCTGCATTATCATAATCCAATGGCGCAAGCGGCTTTGTTAAGACTATAGGTCTTTAACTCAACCTTGGCTTCATATGTCACAGTTGGAGGCTTTCCAACTATATTGGTATCGCATTAGGAGGCTTTCCTAGTGTATCAGGCTTCTGGCCTTCACTTGGGTACTTCCTCAAGTCGTTATGGCTATCCGTACTCAGAGGCTTTCTGAGTAGACAGTCGGTTTGTGTATCACAGTTGGAGGCTTTCCAACTGTCGAGTTCGAGTTATCACAGCTAGGGGCTTCCTAAGCTGTCGAGTTTTCTGGTTGAGTCTAAGACCGTTGATTGAATTAGGTCAAGCTGAGGAATACAGGCAGTATTACTACAGCTTATATACAGTTCAAAGATACCTATCGTCCAATCAGAATGCAGGATCATTATCAAGTATAAATAGAAAGAACAATAGAAACAACAGGCCTCATGCCTTGCATGAGGCATCCGATGTTATGGATCCGATGTCAAGGATCCGATGTCAAGGATCCGATGTCAAGGACTTTGTGTCTCAGTTTTGATGGCCTTGATCAAGTTGATCGAGATTGTGTTTGATGACTTCTTCCTTCTCCACTAGTTCCCACTCTCAGGGTCAGAGGAATTTGTAGACTTAGAGGAGCTGGATGAACTATCAGATGGGTCTGAAGGTAAGTGTTCATTTTCTTCAATATGGCTCATAGCTTGACCCAGAAAACTTCCAGGGGCAATTTGAGATAAAGGCTGTATATCCGAGCTTTGTCATTCCTGACAAATGTTTGGTCATCAATGACCCTTTACAGTGTTTGCTATTCAACTCAGCAAAGCATCTGACATTGGCATGAACCTGGTTTTGGAGGGATTCTCTTTAGCTGCAGCAGGGGCACTCACTTTCGGTGCATCTTCATCCATTACACTTTCAACTTGAGCTTTATGATTGGAATCTTTCTGATGAGGAGCCTTCTCTTTAACAGGCTTAGATTCCTTATGTCAGTCCTGGTCTCGGATTTCATTCCAAGTCTTTATTGCCTCCTTTTGGGCATTCACATCCAATTCAGATGGTTCAAATCTCAAGATTCCCCAATTTTCAGGGTCAATACCTTTTCCTTTTGAGGGTCCCTCATCCCTCAAAGATTCATCTCCATCATTATCGAAGTGCACTTTCTCATAACAATGATCAATTTGTTCTCGTTCTTCAGTGGTCAAATTCTGTTCAGCATTCTTAACTGTAATTTCTTGTTCAGATGTCAAACAGTTTCCTCTTGAAAACTTAGTAGTTCCAGTATCAGAATGACAATGTCTTCAGGCTCATTTGGACTCAACTAAAGTCCAAGGTTCATTTTTGTTAGTCTCCTCATCAGGAGAATCTTCAGTCATTATTCGAGTGGAAGAGTATAAGGTCAAATCATCATTGAAAGCATGGTCTACCTGAGACAAGAAGCTTTCAAGATAAGGTGTAATTGGAGCCGAACAGATGTCTGAAATACCCACGTCTAGCTGGGTATCATCATGCCGACTAGCAGCAGAGGATGGTCTAGTTGCAACCACATCACTATACAAGCGAGGGCTAACAACTTGGTCAACAGGAAAATTCTGCTCGTTACGTGCTGTAGCTGCCTCCTCTACAGCTGGGCCAGACATCAAAGTGAGGGGCAAAGAGGCCACTCCCACTGACTCAAGGTTAGTCGTACTGGCAGAACTAGATAGTATCTCACCTGGAGTTGATGCAGCCACATATTCACGGGCCAGACAGTTACGAAGTGGGTAACAAGTTTCAGACATAATGATGAAGTGTTCAATATAGGTGGATTGCAGAACAGTTGTCGCAAAGGTGTCGCCTAGCAGTAAGAGCCTCAGTTGATCAGACTAAGAGATCCAGATGCAAAGCGAGTAGAAGTTCGGTAGTAGTAAAGTTTGAGCAAGTAGACTGTCAAAAATATGTGATATAAGTGTGACAAATCACGGTTCTAGCACACTAAGTTCTAATGTCACTTGATAGACAGTTTAATGGGCTCGGAATTCTCCTCTACTAGTTACAAAACTGTTCACTTATATAAGTAAGAATTTGGGCTTGTTGGGTATCTAAATAAAGAGTCCAGCTCGTTGTCAAGTAGTAAGCAGCAGTGAATTGGAAATACAGATAAGTCATCGTATAAGAAGAGATAGGGTAAAAGAAAAGGAAAGAAACCATAGAGACGAGATAAACAAAATAACGGAATGGATAGATGATAAGGAAAATACCGGAGCGTGCATCACCTGGATCATGCTATCCTTACAACAAGCCTACACTGATTGAGATAATATTATGTTCACATGACTATAAATTAGTACATCGAACCACTTTTTCATTGTCCTCACTCTTCCCTTGTTGATCTGCATCTTCCTTGACATCTCCCTCATCCACCTCTCCGAGCTTCTCATGCTGCAGGGAGGTGGCTGCTCATGTCATGTCTCCTCCCTCATCTTGTCCTCATCCACATACCTTGACTCTCTGTTTCTCTTGTCTTGTGTTGCTCAATGCTACCTCAAATCTCCTGCCATCTGGTATGACGAACCTCCCCCCCACTGTGGTTTTAGCATCTTCTCTCTCACCAATTTCAATCATCTTGGCGCCATTTGGGTCAATGAATCGCCGAATGTTCCTGCACATGAATGGCTTCATTTTTAAATTATAACATATGTATGCATACCTCCCCTCCCATGAAATCAAGCTGACAATTGTGCTGCAGTTCAGTCCATTGATAACCTCATCAATCTTACGTGTCATAACCCGCACATCGCCCACCTTTTGCAACTGCCCGTATCTTGTCTGCCTTTTCATGCACCTCTCACCTGCACCACCAGCAGCCTCTTTATGGTTGGGTGTCGAGCACTGCCTTCTACAGTCTTTCGGGTGTCTTCTCATCTTAGTTCGTGGGTTTTTGCTGGCAGTTCACAACGTACCTTTGCAGGAGATATTGAATGCCCCAGATTTCAGTTATGAAGTATGTATGCTTGCCCCATCACCTGCAAAACAAACTGACACAGTTTCATTGCAGCTATTTAGTCCGTCAATGAGCCCCCCTGGATGCTCCCTCCCTCTGCTCGCCACCACCATCTGTCTATGCCAACTTTCATCTCTCATCTATCTCCTCCTACACCCCTATATCTCACATGCCTTCCCTCGACCCTACAGCCTCTGCAAGCCATCCTCCATATGTGAAGTCGCATATACAAGCCAACCTCAAGCCACATGGATGATTCATGTGGCTGCACATGAGTTTATGGATAGCTGTGCCCATAGCAGGCTCGTGTCCGCTCCTTGTATGCTATGCATATGTGTTGTAGTGGTTGCATGATAAATCCCTCATCTGCTTATTCATACTGAAGTTTGCCAGCAGTTATTTAATAGTTGTATTCTTTCAGTAAAGCTGTTAAACTTTGAACATACACGAAACAAAGAAATATCTTGCTTTACAAATGAGAATATCTAGGTTAAGGGTGATGTGAACTTGGGGATGCATAATGAAGAGAGGAGCAGGACCAAGATGCTGCTGTGAAGTAGGCAATCACATCCAGCAGCATGGCAATCTGGAACTTGTGTGTCGTTGGCTGGGTGTAGGGACAACAGCCACTGGCACCCCCAACTGCCACTGTGAGCAACTGCTCGCGGGGTGGAAACGGGGGAGAAAGCAGGGAACGTTCATCCCTTTCCCACCACGTTCACTACCAACCTCTCGTCCTCTTGCATCCTTTCCTCCTTGTCTCACAGCTATGTCAAGGTAAGCCCAATCCTGCTCTTTTTACAGGAAGACTTAGGAAGACTTTACTAACAAAAACAATGTATTCTAGACAATGGCTCAAAGCACTTTCCTGCTGGATTCAAATTTTGAATGACACCATGTGGCGCTGTTTGAGCCAGCCATCTTCATAGAACCACAATGGCCTCTTGAAATTCCCTCCCCCCAGGCTCTCATTCCCACTCCCCTTACGAGTCAAACACCATAAGGTTGTTCAACTTCACCATTCTTTTTTCCTGCCTCCCCTGTGCCCCGTCTCCTACCGTTTCTGCTAGCCAACCCCCACTGCCCACTGCCAGCTCTGATCTCTATCCCTTGTGCCTCAAATGATGCCGTTTCCACTACAAAACCCCCACTGACCGCTGATGGCCCGCACCACCCCTTGCAACTGGAACAGCACCGTTAAGGCAGATCACAGAGCATATGGTGTGCAGGAACTTGGTGAGGAATGAGCAGTGAGTAGGATCGTCAATGTGGACATCTTGGGCATCAAACACAATGAAAAACCTGTCACTCAACTCCCCTGTTTTATGATCTCATCTTCCACACTCGACAGTTGCGAGCCCTCCCTCCTTTTTCTTACAATCAATCACCTGTTGGTCTTCCCCGTCTGGTTCACCTGACAAGCCCCAGAATTCAGTGCACTGGATCGAGGTACCTTTCTGGATGGGTTGGCTTGGAGGAGACACAGCTTTGTATCTGGTGAACTCCAGCTCAGAAGTGGAGGCGAATGGCCCATCTAAGTTGAGCAAGAGTGGTGATGATGGCATTGACTTGTCTTGAACCTGCAGCAGGGTGATTATACTTACCAAAATGTTCTGAAAGTTCAAAAAGCCCAACAACAGACTACAGTGCCAGTGGTGCCACTGGCAGGTTCAGAAACAGGCGAAATAGTTGATGTGTGGATGCAAGAATGTTTTATGGTGATCAGCTGACTAAGCACAAATCCCATTAATCCCACGTCGATTCCGAGTTCTCAGTATTGAGGCCCAGTCAAAAGTCGGTTGAACCAGAGAGGGTTAGATCGAGTTAGAACAAAAAAAAACTGCTGTCCTGATATAAATGTATGTAAATAGCTATGACTCCATATATATCAAGGAATGAGACACTTCTCAGATACTTTTGATCAAGCTTCATGCGCACGCGCAGGGTCAAAATGACATTGTATTAAGCTTCAATTTTGCTCTATTCCAAATAATATCAATCAGTACTAATTGAGGCGAATCGATACCGATCAATCTCTCGAGGCAAAATGCATGACATATTATATTGCGAGAACATATGTAGAGCCCATAGAAACATAGAAATTATGACACTAACCTGCACAGCCAGTTTGCAATGCAGTGATCTCCTGCATTTCCAATCTACCCAAATGTGTAATTGATTGATCAGTCAGACACCCCAAGAGCAGCACATGCAGCTTTCTGTGATCAAAAAAAGAAGTTAGGACTGTATCACATAGATATGGACAGCTTACCATGGAGAATTCACAATCCTTCCAGTGCTGTAATTTATGTGAGTCATGATACTAAAGAACATACAAAGGCATGCAGACCTTCTTCTGCTCTGCAGAGAGGTTATCATAATAGTACTTGAAATCACTTGTGGAACCATGAGGGTTATGCTCTTTCCAATCCAAAGTACATAGGTTTCTGGTTATCAATAGGCAACATTAGTCTATATCTAGAACTTCTACAATATGATCACTTACCAGGCAGTAGTTGAATGAGGGTTTGGCCACATGGTCCCAGCTTTCTTCCCTGTCCCAAGTCCTACACTAGGGACTGTGATGGTAGCAGGAGCATCAACAGGAGCATCAGTAGTGGGAGCTTCGACAGGAGCCACAGTAGCAGGAGCATTGACAAGACCTGCAGAAGTTGTAGTCAGATTATCAAAGGTTGAACTATCGGGTTTAGCAAAACTCTGGGTTTAGCGCCCTGTGCCCCATCCCCAGAGTCCTCGATGAGGGACATGTCAAAGGTTTCTGCACTGACTGTGGGTGTCTCACCAGTAGTCGTGTTGGGGTAAGTGGGAGAGGGGGGATTACTTGTCTCCACCATCACTGTTGCTTTCTGGCTAACCATGTTCAAGTTTGTTGGTGCCGCCTGGTCCACAAAATATGTCATTCCAGGACCATCAGCTGTTGCTAAGCTAAGAAATGGATGACAGATATCCACTGTATTTGTAATACAATTCCATATGGGAAGTCCCTCTCTCTGCAAAGCTGCTAAATAGTGTAGACCAGGAAAGGTGAAAGAGTCTGGATGCTTTGGCTTGTTTGGTCCTGGAATGAAGCCTCCAATTAGAACACACTTTTTTTTGTAGTGAGTTCCACAAATATAATCACAAATTATCCATATGTATATCCAGCAGTCTGAAGCTTTGCTAGCATATAACTGGGCACCATCCATGGAGAACATCAGAACCATATCATGTGCCTTGATGAACTCCTCATCCACTTTGTCGATATAAGCTTGACCAAAAAAAAAGTCCTTTATGATAGGAATTTTTCCATCATGAAGATCCAGATCCTTCATTATTTTCTCTGTAACAGCTAACCGGTACTCTGCTTCCAGTGAAGATTGTGCCCCTCATCGTATTGCCTGCAATTGAGGACCTAGTGGAATTGTATGAAGCTGCTGGCGAGGCTGTTTGGAAAATGGGTCAAAGCAGTGTTCTCCACACTCAGGGCAAATCTGTAGATTCTTGAATGGACCAGTATATGCAATACAACTGTTGATGCACATGTCATCTTCAATTGAGCGGACTCTGCTCAATTCAGCAACATATTTTTTAATCTGATGATATGAAGGAATATCCTCATCAGGATATCACCGAAGAATTGCCTTTCTGACTAAGGTATATGTCTCCTGAGACACATTGCTAATGCTAAGATATAGATCCAATCCAAGGTGCCATGAGGGGTTGTTGTTAATGTTGACAGATGTGGTAGGAGGATTTTGCAATTGATATAAAGTATCTGCATCAAGTTTTGACCACTCATCATCAAGTGATGCTGTTTTCAAGGCTTCAATATATGCCATAGCTGTTTTCATGCTATCCAATTTGGCCAAGCATGAAAGTATGGATATGTAGGACAGCCAATCTGCTTCAGCAGATTGTCCAGCTCCACTGGCACTGGTAGCATCAGTGTCAAGCTCCATTGGATTATATAAACCTTCTCCCTTTTCCTCAGGCTCTTCCTCTTCACTGCTGCTCTCATTATCAGACAAGCCTGCCTCCTGATCATTATCATGCCTGCTTTGCAGAAGCCTATCAATATCATAATGACTCCCAGGATCAGGATCATCATCATCATCCTCATCCTCATCATTATAATGTCTGAATTGCTGACCCATGTCACCTGTTACAGTATGAAATTGACTTTGCTGTTGAGAGGCCTGACCAAAGATTAGATGACACATATCATTGGACCTTTGAAGTCCTGCCAGTGGAGATATGAAACATACCATATTATCCAAATCCAAATCCATCTGCCACTGATTATGCATATCATCATGTTCCTAAAGGCCAAGATATAGACAAAATTAGACAGGGAAATTTACTCCAACAGTCTCACGGTTTACAGTGCTTGGGCCTGTATTCTGGGTACTACCACCAAGAGCATCAGTTGGAAACTCTGCTCCCCCAGATTTATCAAGAAAGTCCTGAAATGATGATGAATAACTAGGCTGGGCAGCATCACAGTAAGGAGCATGTCTGTAGAAGGTGGCATGTGATAAGCCTGTTTTGTACCCTCCACAAAAGTGGGTACATGTGCATGTATATGTGTTGCTGCTTCAAGATCCTGGCATAGCTAAGAGAATGGGAAAGAAGGTCAAAGAACATCGGGAAACTCAGTTGGCTTATTATAAGGATATGGCCATGTGGCATCCTCATGGCAAGCCACATGAACACAAACTGACATCCAAAAAAGGAAAGTTACATACATTTGATATTTACATGAGGCAAGAGCAAAATCAAGTAACCTTGTAGGGAGTATAAGAAATCATCAAAATAAAATGATGTTGAACCTCGTAGGGAGTATAAGATATCATCAAGATAAAATGGTATTGTTCATAGAAATTGGGCATGAGATGCATGAGAGAAAATAATGTAGAAGAATCTGTGATAAGTATGATGAAAAGCATTGGTTGTCGTTCATTGTCCTTGCGATAACCTAATCTCCACCCATTGCCTCTCCCTGCAAGTTAGACAATGTTCTTGACCCCTTTTGACTTCTTTCCAGTGCGACAGATATGTATCTTGGTCTGGCGAGCAGATTTCCTGAGCACTTGGTGGCATAACTCTAGCTTGCAAACTGAGGGTGGAAGTGAATGCTGGTGAGTGGACTTCCTGAGTGCTTGGCGGTATAGATCAGGCTCATGAACCGAGGGTGGAAATACAGGATGTCCAGGAAGTGAATGCTGGTGGGGGCCAAGCAGAGAAGATTGGTGGAGAGAGGACATTGTCCCAACTGGGAGTTTGAAGATAAACTGGCTGGCTGTGATGAAACTACCATTTGAAATCACCATGGCCAGGAGTTTGATGATAGGTGGGCCCACAATGCACGGTCTCGATGGCTGCTCAGGACTGCACAGCACAACAGCCTGTGAGACTGCAGAAGGGGAATCAGCAAGGCTAGTGGTAGCTCCTGGTAGCTCCTTCATTTCATTTGAACTTCTCAATCTGGTGCTGGTCCTTATAGTACTGCAGGGAGCACTGATAAGGGATTGTTGTGGAATGGTTACATGGATCGGAAGGCTGGTTTGTAGTTGGAGAAGAGCTGGAAAGTGAATTGAACAACGCCAACTCTCGCAGAGACTGCATTTGTCTTCTCAAACCATGTGTTATAGGCGGGTCTGGGGCAGACAGTGGTGTAACTGTGACAGGCTGATTTTCATCATTGAAATTGCAGCAGGAGAAAGTATGTTGAAGAGGCATGTAGCACTCTAGTTGACATGCACGTGAGGAGAATACCTGGCTAAAAGTGAAAACTATGGATACTTACATGTACAATGTGCTTCGAAATTATAGGAAAGAGATTTGAATTTGAATTTGGGTCGATGATATAATTGAGACAGTTGATGCAGACAATATGTGCAGCGCAGAAGTAGAACATTCATAGAATAATTGTAGATCTTGAAAAGACTTGAAAGGAAACAAATTGAGATACCAGTGAGACTAGGATATCAATCAGGTGCTATATAAATCTTGCTTGCTCAGCATAGTCAGATCCGGTCAGAACCAGTTTTGACTGGGATTGAGGACTCAGTCTTATACCAACCTGGACCTGCCAAAAAAATCATCTATTCGTGCAGTTTTAGCCGTCCCACCAGCGGCTGAAAAAAAAACATGACCCATGTAAATGTGATGCAGAATGGCCGCATTGAGATGCAAGATAGCTCCAATTAGCCTCTAAATGGTGTACATCATATTCTGTGATGGTAGATTTACAGTACTACTTGTAGCATGTACTAAGACTAATCAGAAAATCATCCTTCCAACATACCATAATGTAAACATTGCTATGTGAACTGTGTTCGAAGTATCAATCTGGGTCCAGAATATGAATAGTGATACTGTGACAGCAGGGTGAGCTGCAAAGCACTGCAAGCCTACCAAACACCAAGTTTTCAAATACCAAATGCATCAACTGCTCATACAGTAAATTCTACAGATGCTGATCTCGCCAGCCAGTTGCTGTCATGCAGGAGGCAGCAGGACTGTGGATACATGCGTGGTTGTGATCCCTTGTGCTGAAGTTTTGAATCTGGGAAGGTTCTAAGGCTGGAAAGATATGTCAAACTTGAGCATGTTGATGAGATTTCCACTATGCTGAGATCAGGATGAGAGATATGTAGGCAGTCATTGTGGTGGACTCGGAAGACATAACTGGGATCACCTTTTCAGATTGACAGTTTTGTTGTCCTTAGATATTTGTATTGTGAGAGCCAGAGAGGATTGACAAATCAGACTGAGGCTTTAGAATTATAGTGGCAATGCAAGGTGTTACAGGCCCAAGGCATCAATATGGTGAATATTGGGCAGCATGGAACATCAGTACATGTCGGTGACAAAGATTTTTGGGAAAAGGCTTGGGAAAAAAATCAAAACACGTGATGAAATATTGTTATATATGGAAGGAGGGGGGGAGGGGGGGGTCAGTGCAGGTCATGAAAGAAAAGGTGAGGGGATGTCGGTTTTTCCTGTTCTGCCACCCCCTTGGTTCAGATTATAAACTGAACTGGAAAACTGAACCAGAATTTGGACTTGAAAGTGAACTTGAAAATCTAGGCAACAAGTTCAGATTATTTACAGCTCAGATTAAAGTGCTCTTGACCTTGTACTGCCACCATCTCAAAAAACTCCCATGGTTCAAGAACCAAAGGAAGAGAAGAGGAGGCAGAACATCAAAACTATGTCTCAACCTCCTGGGCCCACACCTCCACAAATGAGACAAAAAACCAGTGCAACAACAACCAAGAAAACACAAAAAGAGCTAGAAAATGCAGATGGAATGAACACCAATGTGTGAACAAAAGAACAGGCCATTTCATTCCTGACAGCAAAAGAATATCTAGTCCCTGGTAAATCCACTGATTTGCAGACTTTATCTCATGTACTACTACAGTTTGGACACGCGGCTGTCAGCCTAAGAATGCCAAGAACCCTAACGGATGGGATAAGATTCCTATTGGCTGAAGCTAGCTCACACCAGATGGCCACTGAAATCACCGCATCAATCAAAACTCAACTCCAAAAATATATGGAATCATTTACTGCCAACGTAAAAACCATGTGAGATGCCATAGAACATGTAACTGGAGCGGCAAAGGAAATAACAGGCAAAATGGATGACCTCAAGGATGGCTTCCAAGAGTTGGCAGAACAACTAGCTCAAGCGACCCAAGATCTCACTGGCATAAACGAGAACACAAACACAGCAACAACACCCCATCACACTCATCAGAATGCAACATATGCAACAATAACACAACAGCAAATCCCCCCAGCACATGCATCAGTCATAACAAGGGGAGAAATAACCAATAAGCAGATACTGATTCAGAAAGACCCAAATGCCACTGACAATGTACTTGAATCCCTCACAGAAAAAGACCTTGTGGCAAAAGCAAACATGGCCCTTTACCTCATGGGGATTGCAGCAGCTGATGAACCACCAGAAACAACTTTTGTTGGAGCAAAGAAACTACGCAATGGGAATGTACTCTATCAACTGAATACCACAGATGCAGCAATCTGGATAAAACAGATGGATGTACAAAATGCCTTCATAGCAAACTATGGCGGCAAATCCAACATGCAAAACAAACTATACTACATTATAGCTGAGTTGGTCCCCATGACCTTCAATGCAGGATCCAGCTATGCACATGCTAAGGTAGAAGAGGACAGCACATTAAGTACTAACACTATAGGTTATTCAAAATATATCAAACTGATGCATCTACGAGCCAGCAATCAAAAAGTCACCCACATAGTATTTGGTTTCAATGAATGTAATGGGGCAAATACAGCGATTGAATATGGCATTTTCATGGAAGGAAAACATGTGAACATATGTAAAATGCTAACCGAACTGCAAAAATGCCTAAATTGCCAGAAATTTGGACACTATGTACCTGACTGCAAAGCAAGCACAGATACCTGCGCACGATGTGGTGGAGAGCACCAAATGGCACAGTGCATAATCACAGACACAGCATCATTCTGCTGCACTAACTGCACAGGTACAGGAGCCAAAAGACATGGAGCAGCCAACAGAAATTGCCCAACATTCAAAGCAGATAAAGAAAAGATCCAAGCGCACATCCCAGAGAATAAGTACAAATTCTTCCCGATGGCTGTACCACACACATGGAAATTACTGAATGAACTAGATACAATCACAGACTATCAACATCATCACCCCACCAACACCAAAACCACCAACATCAGCAGAACACAGGCTGGAATGCACACCCCTGAAGACTGAAGGAACCAACACAGATTCATGGATGACTGGCATACTGTATGACGACGTGGCAGACCCCCCAGCTTACACAACAGACCACAAGATAATGGATGGCCTATAAAGCCAGCACAGATGATGCTAGATACCTATATCAACAACACAGACAAATGGCCAGCACCAACAAAACCAAAGATGCAACCCGATACAACAAAATGCATCATGGGGAGATCTAGACATGTACAAACAAGATGCAGAACTGCAAATGGGAACAGCAATGAACAGGGAACCCTCCCCCCTCAAATATGTCTGAAAACCAAGAACAGGAAGTAATCTAGAGACTGCTACAAATCTGGCAACAAAATGTCAACAAATCCCTGCTAAGCCAACTCAATCTACTACAAAGCCTGAAATGGAGCACCTATGATGTGTGTGTAGTACAAGAACCATACATTGATTTTAAAGGTCACACACAAGCTAATCAAAACTGGATGGCGATATACCCCAACAGACATCAAAAACACCCAGACAGAACAAGGTCTGTCATCCTCATTAATGCTAACCTCTTAACAGATGCATGGAAACAAATTGATTTCAAATATCCAGACATCACCGCAATCAAAATACAAGGTGAATTTGGTACATTACCCATCATCAACATTTACAATGACAGAGAATATAGTCTCTCTCTACCATAGATTTGTTTATTGCCCTTGAATACAACATGTACTTTCCAGTGGATGGGCTTCCCAGTTTCATTTTACTTAATATGGAAGATTGGTTTCCCTTTTCAGATGTACTTTCCCTGGGGTACCTGGGCTTGTGGAACAAGCTTGTAAACTCCCATGTCTTTCAGGGATTTTAACTCATCCAGATAGCCTTCCCTCTGTCTCTCAGCATTGACAGTGTTCTTAGCCTCCTCCCATGTCCTCAGTTCATCTTCAAATTGAAGGGATTCCAGTTCAAAATCTGCCATCTCCAAGATCAGGGCTCGAAGCTGATGTGCCTGATCAGCAGGCTATTTTCATCAGTTGGGGAGGGTGTTGGATCAGGGCCAAGTGATTGAGCAGCTACCACAGTGGCACGACAAGCATGCCATGCTTCTTTGATGCATATGGCACTTTCTTGGAGTTCCTGAACAGCCCTTGTTGTCCTAGTGGTGGCTGGTCCACCATCAGGATGCTTCTCAGTATGGACAGGTATTTGAGAAGAATGGCACAGGGGTACAGGATGTGCTAGCGGTGTCAGTGCTTGTTCACATCTATTGTCAACCTCAATGGTGGGGTTGTGGGCAGGGAAGGGATCATCTGCATCATTGTTCACAGGTAGGTACATATGAGTAGATTTATTTTTCTGAATCTCCATGCATGTTGACTCAGAAGGAGGGATGTGTGGTGAATGGCCATCATGACTCTTGAGGAATTTAACATGATATGAACTGTGGACCTTCCTAGTAGCCTGGTTGTAGCAACAGTATGATTTAGATTTGGAGTTGGAACCAATCAATACACATTCAATCGACTGCTCGAAGATTTTGGGATTGTTCTTCTTAGGGATAAGGACAAAAGCACAACAGCCAATCCTGGAATCGGCAGGTTGTGGAGAGGATTGTTCAACCTCATCAACTCCAACCACAGCAGCAGAAAGAGCAGTTGGAGTAGTATCAGCAGTTGTTGCAATGTAGTCATGAGTGCATTCTGAACAAGCATGTTGATCTGCAGCTCTGATAACTCCATTTTCACCAAGAATTGAGAAAGCTTCTTTTGTAATTTCATCAATTGCAAGATTATCCCAAACTGACAGCTCTGTATCAGCAGAAGCAGCAATGGTGCAGGTGGACTCTTGAACAAAGGCCTGCCATATTTGATGACATGACAACCAATGAAACTCATGTTGCTGTGTTTTTCCAAAAGAATTGTTCCAGAATTCCATGTATGGCATGAAAGCTGTAAATGGCATTCACAACAGCATTTGAGAAAACCTGATCAACCCATACACTTTGACCAACTTTGAGGAATTTGGCAGAATTCAAATACAAGCTGGTGAACTGGTTCTCTTCATTGATTTCTGGAGTGCGCTCATGATCGGCACATGCAATTGGGGCATCTTCCAGTAAGAACTGGAACATCCTTGTGAATGGTATTATTCTTCACAAGTGTTACCAGGGGAATGTCTCTTTGTTTGGTTGTCTGAACCAGAGACTGAAATCCACATCCGCTTGTGACACATTGATATGATTGAGGACAAATGATATGCACAGCTTCAATTGCTGTATATGATATTGGCTTGAGAGCAGTCTTTAGATGGCCCTTTTTGTTGTATTTGATGAGGCCCAAGTGCTGTGCCAATTCATCAAGTTTGGTTGCAATGTTGCTGACAATGTGGTTTTCAGAAATGCCTTCATACCAGTAAGATTCATGCAATAGGGATGCACTGTTGTTCACTTTTGCATGTACTGCCCGTGACAAGTTTTTGATCCAACTGTTGATGGTAGATATGTTTTCTCCTTTTGCAAGCAAATACTGTTGTCTTGCATGTAAACTGAGAAGATCAGGATTTTCAGTCATTGTAAACAACAGTAATAAGACTGTTGAGAGTGAGATATCATCTGGGAAGTTTTTCTGGATGAATTGACTGAATGAAAGGAAAGTCAATTCTGGAAATGGGCTGAATTCTGACAATGCAGCAGCTGTGGGCAAAAAACTAAGACCCAGCAAAATCCACAATGGCAAAGGTAGACAGCAAAGACTTGAAAACAGCCAGAGCATTGCATTTGGGCAATTGGGGTCACTAAAAGAGGGGACTTAGAACTATAACATGATTGGATTGGTCCATTGTATCTACTTACACAGCCTTAGACTTCTGCTTTTTTCTGCCAGTTACTTCTTTTGCTTTGCCTTTTCCCTTTTCCTTCTCTTCCCCCTTTCCTTTTCCTTTTCCTTTTCCTTTTCCTTTTCCTTTTCCTTTTCCTTTTCCTTTTCCTTTTCCTTTTCCTTTTCCTTTTCCTTTTCCTTTTCCTTTTCCTTTTCCTTTTCCTTTTCCTTTTCCTTTTCCTTTTCCTTTTCCTTTTCCTTTTCCTTTTCCTTTTCCTTTTCCTTTTCCTTTTCCTTTTCCTTTTCCTTTTCCTTTTCCTTTTCCTTTTCCTTTTCCTTTTCCTTTTCCTTTCTGAGTTTTTCCCATGTCAGATCCTGCCTCTGTCTCTCCCTTTGTCAAACCCTCTCCCCCATTTGCCAGCCATTCCAGAAGATCAGAAAATGCATATGCAGGTTTCAATATTCTCCACAACTCAATATCCAAGAGCTTGTCGTCACTGTCCTCAAGCCAAGACACCATCGTAGGATAACCAGAAAGCTTTGGAAAAGCCTTGCTATACGTCAAGTGCCACTGTGATTTTCCCTTGAAAATGCTGATAATATCTGCATGTGTTGGCTTCCGATCAAAAACTTCTTTCAACTTTCCAGTCTCCCATAACATATTGCAGGTCTTGACAGCCACCAACCATGCCTTGTACTTCTGCCATGCATAACCCAAATTTACATCCTTGTGATCGGTTAACTCAACTGGAATACTGAGAGAAGCAACCATCTTGTCTTTGAATGACAGAAAGAGGAGTAGACATGTGAGTCTCAGGTGGGGCAGTACTAGTAGAACCAACCAGAGTCAAGACAGATAATGCAGGAAGAAATGTGGGTTGTTGTTCCTTATGTGAAATAAACATCAAGTAATCTTGATGGAGACTGTAAAAGTGTCTCACATAACAGACTGGAAGAATATAGTCTTTCTTTCTCTTAATCCATTCAATGTCTTCATCAAATGATACTGCAGCCTCATATTGGTCTTTGTCAGTCCACTCTCCTTGTTCATAAACAGATATTTGAGGGTTGGTTTCTATCATGGGACTATTATAAACAATAATAGGTATGCATGAAGGCTCCATACTTTCAATTGGAGACCACTTTGCAGCAATAGATTTGAGGATGGGTGCCATATAAAACTGAACATGACTTTGAGAATCCGGAATGGCTTGACTTCAATAGAATCAACTAGTGAGTTATAAATATGTACTCTGCCCATCCTCCAAACTGGAGTCTCGAGATTGTTGTCATCACCTGCATCAGCAAAATTGAAGACATTCCCAGTGGCATGTCCATGCATATGTCCACCAGTAGTGCAGGATGATCAATGGAGAGCAGGTGGTGGACTGGATAATGGACTAGTCATATGAACATCTATGGATGTTTTACAATGCTAAAAAGCAAAAGCAAAAGTAAAGACCTCCTACCTGGATCTTGAAACCCTTTGGCTTGGACCATGGATGTTGCACCAGGAACAACTACAATGATATATTAAAAAGACCGAGTAATATTATTTTTTCATTACCTGTGTCACCTGTTGAGGAGCCACTGTTAAGGGCGAAGCCTCAACTACTCGATCTAGTCAATGTCATTCGACGAGGTGCTTCCTCGATGAGTCGTTTGGCACTGGTCTTACTCAGAGCATCCAACGTAAGAGGGAGAGTGCACTCTAGCAGGCCTTCTGTGTAGAATCGCTCAGGTTCATGCACTAAGGGGCTTCCTTAGTGGTTTCGAGTAAGTTCGTGAGTTGCAAGTTAAGGCTATAAATTGCCTAGATCTAAACTAAGCACATCCCTACTACGAGTTGCAGTACTTATACTACGAGTTGCAGTACTTATACTACAAGGGAGGTCCTTATCGTCCAATCGGAAAGATATATGCATATCAAGTAAGAATAGAAACAATAGGCCTCATGCCTTGCATGAGGCATCCAATGTCAAGGACATGCTGCAGCACAGCATGTCGATTGTGAGAGTCCGACGTCATGGACCTCATGTCAAGGGGCTGTCATATCACAGCATGTGTGGGAGTGGGTTCGGGTGCATGGAGTCACCATGCGTCAAGGGTGCCTTCCACGGGAAGGGGATTGAATGCATGCAGTCGGCATGTGTCGTGTGTGTGTCTGATGTCAAGGACATGCCCTAGGCATGAATCAGGTAGTGCCTCCTGTCTGGAGGGGATCATCAGGTTGGTCAGGTTGGTCAGGTTCCATGAGTTACAAGGAAAATTGTAACATTACCCCCCCCCACTATAGTCAAAAGTTCCACACTTTGACCTAAATCTTTGTCTCTCCTCTGCAGTCTGATTGGCTGTGGTCTGGATATGTGGTGGTTCGGGGTCAAGGGGTGCAATGGAGGAATAACTCATGTCCAAACTTGGACCATGATCGGGTTCTTCTAGTTTGTGCTGCCCTAGGCAGTGGGGTCAAAGAGTCGGTGGTGTCATTGGAAGGGGAAGGGTCTGTAGGTTTGTGCAGTGTCAAGGGAAATCATTGTAGTTTTACATCTTCTGCAGATGATCGGTAGTTTATTGTCTCTGCAGATGGTTGCTAGTTTAATGTCTTAGCAGACAATCGCTAGTCTAACGTCTTTGCGGACAATTGCTTTGCACCTAGTTGTGCTCTGTGATCTGGGGTGTCGATGTGTGTGGGGGTGTCAGCTGGAATGCAGCAATGTTCCCAGTTCTCTGTGTCATCCAAATAAGAGCTGCCTTGCCAGCTCAAATCCACTTTCTTCATCATAGTGGGTGTTCCACTGCAGCTCTTTCCACAGTGGTGGGTTGATTCCCACCAGTGGTCTTCTGCCTGGGGTTAGGCCATAACAGTCGAGGTAGAATTCCTCGGGGAAGTAGTCATCGTCGTCCAACTCTCCCTCAAAGCACCATTCCTCGAATTGTGCCTTTACCCAGCCTAAATCCATCTTTGTGCTCCTCCGTGCATAGAGGCAGCACTTTGGGCAGGTTGAGGATACTCTTCTTACCCAGTTGTCTCTCATTATCCAGAATATGATTCCATGGGGGCATTCCCAAGAGGGTTGCCCCAGCAGTCTGTTTGTTCTTGGTGACTGGTCAATGACTCATCATCCAGTCACCATGTTCTTTTTATATTTATCAATGGAGGGGTGAGGGTGAACATGAAGGGCATCAATGTTTGATGCATTTTGGGTCGATTGTCATCTAGCAGGTGTCAGGGGTGTTGTTGTGTTGTGTTCAGGAAAGGGGGTTTTGGGTTCTCATTAGAGGTGGTACCTCTTCTTATATGCCGTCAGGATCTCAGGGGCATTTTTCAAGTTTGATTCAGGTTCCCATGTGTTTTCGGATGTCGGGTAGTCGACCCATTTCATCAGGTAATGGCGTGTCTTGCCATGCTTCTTGTGTGCGATGATTGCTTCCACTTCGTATCCATTTTCTCCTTCCACAAGGTTGGGTGGTGGAGTCAGGAAGTTTTGTCCATGAGTGTCATTCTCATGGTATCGCATGAGTAAAGCCACATGGAATACTGGGTGGATCTTCCATCTCAGCTGCAGTTTCAATCAGTATGTCATTCTCGACAGGGTGTCTTCAATCAAGAAGGGCCCTTCTTGTTTTGGCGCCAATTTTCTCATTGGGTAGCCAATCTTCAGATTCTTGGAGTCAAGCCATACTTGTTCTCCAACCTTGAATGGTTCATATCGCCCTTTCATTCGGGCAGCCATAGCCTGTCTGGCTAGTTTGTGTGTGGCAAGAGCTTCTGTTCTTGCAGAGAGAAGTTCTTGGATCCTCTGTTCAGCGGCCAGCATGTTCATCTTTTCGTAAGGGGTGGGGATAGTGCATGGTTGATATCCCATCATCAAGTAAAATGGCAAATGTTTTACTGCAGAGTGTGTCTTCTGGTTATGCGCGAATTCTGCCATTGGGAGATAACACTCCCAATCTTTGGGTTTGTTTGAACAGAACATGCGGAGGTAAACCTCTAGCTCTTGGTTTACTCACTCTGTTTCTCCATCGGTCTGGGGGTGATAGGCAGTGCTCATGGATAGCTTGATCCCAAGCAGTCATCTGAGTTCTTGGAAGAGTTTGGATGCAAATTGAGGGTCTCTGTCTGAGATGATTCTTCTGGGGAGTCCAAATGTTGTGTATACATGGCACAGGTAAAGGTCTGCAGCACCAAGTGCATTGATCGTCTTTGCACAAGGGATAAAAATTACCCCCTTTGTAAGACCATGGTCTACCATGACCATGATTGAGTCAAATCCATTTATTACGGGCAGATCCATAATAAAATCTGTTGTCACCAGCTCAAACGGTCTGCTGGCATTGGACAATATCGGTGTCAGTGGTGGGGTTGTCGGGTGCATGTTGATCTTCATTTGCTGGCACTTTGCGCAGCCTTCGACATACTTCTTTATGAAGTTGGCCATTCCTGGCCACCAGTAGTCTTGTTGGATTAGTTTGATCATCTGCCATTGTCCATGGTGCCCTGTTGTGATGCTATCATGGTATTTCCATATGATCACTCGGTGGAGGGTTTCGTCTTGTGGCACATAGTATCTGTCTTTGAAAAAGAGCAGGCCATCTTCGAATTTCCAGTCCTCCAATGCAGACTTGATTGGGGGAGTTCCATTGTTTTTCAGGGCTTGTAAAGCATCATTTACAAGGTCATCCTTCATTATTGCTGAGACCAGCGCTCCCTGAAGCTCAGCATCAATCGTTTTCATGAATAGTTTGTCAGCAAGGATGGTCTTGTCCTCGTTGTCGGTGTCTTCTTCAGCTATGTGATCTGCTCTCCTCGATAGGGTGTCAGATTGTACCATCTGTGATCCTGGTACATGTTGTAGCTTTAGGTCGAATTGTGACAGGTAGATGCCCCATCTAGCCTGTCGTCGGTTCAGTTTCTGTGCCTGACAGAAGTACGTCAGGTTCTTGTGGTCGGATAGTACCATCACAGGGATTGGCGTCCCCTGTAGGTAGTGTCTCCATGTTTCCAGCACTCGGATTACTCCCAGTAGTTCCCTGTAATATATCTCCTAATTTCTTTCTGCTTCATTGAAAGAATGAGAGATGTATCCGCATGGGTGCCAATCTCCATTGGCATCCTGTTGTCAAAGCACTGTGCCTGTCACAAATTTCGAGGCATCAGATTCCACCACAAATGGTTTCGTTGTGTCTGGCATCAGCAGTACTGGGGCTTCATTGAACTTCCTTTTTAGTGCATTGAACAACTGCTGGCAGTCGTTCGTCCATTCGAATTTCTTATCCTTCTTTGTCAAATCATTCAGTGGTCTGGCCAGATCTGCGAAATGTCCACTGAATTGTTGATAGAAGTTTCCGAATCCTAGGAAGGATCTCACATCCTTCACTGTCCTTGGCGTAGGCCAGTCCTTGATCCCAGCCAGTTTCATGTTGTCCATTGCAAGTTTGTTGGGCCTGATGATCATGCCCAAGAAGTTGACTTCTTGCACATTGAACTTGCACTTCTCTATTTTCAGGTAGAGGTCGCATTGTCATAATTGTTCAAGGACCCTTTCAGTCCTCATCCAGTGTTCTTCTTCCATTTTCGAGAAGATCAGGTTGTTGTCCATATAAATGATGAGCCATCCTTCATCTAGCATGTCTTGGAAGAGATCATTCATCATGGCCTGGAATGTTGCCGGTGAGTTGCACAGCCCAAAGAACATCACCATTGGCTCAAATAGCCCTTGGTTAGTCTTGAATGCTGCCTTCCACTCATCTCCTTTCTTTATCCATACATTATGATATCCCCATCAGATATCAAGTTTCGTGAAAAATTTCGCTCCCTCCAGCTTGTCCAAGAGGTCCCCAATCAGTGGCAGGGGGTAGTTGTTCCGGATTGTTCCTTCGTTCAGATAGCGATAGTCTTGGCAAGGTTGCAGAGTGTCAGAATCCTTCTTTGATACAAAGAAGAATGGGGATGCCATGGGTGATTTTGACGAATATGCCAATGACCAGTTCTCCCCGTACATATGCAATTAGGAGGTCTGTCACATCTTGTTTGTGGGTTTCTCCCATTGCTTGTATTTCCATGCTGGTGTCCATCAGTAGTTCCTCATCAGGTACTTCTTCGACCTTTACTTGAGGGGGGGTCTCCCTGGGCATAGGTACTTCAGCATTGATGGTACCATGATCTGGGGTCCTATAATCGTGGGTCGGGGTAGTCCCTTGTTGAGGGTTGTTTATCATGTTTTGTAGTGTCGTTTTCATGCTCCTTTTGCCGGTGCTTCCCTCCCCTGTGGAGGTTAGCAGTTCTTTCATTTTTTGCATGATTCATTGTGTCCTGTTGCATTCATTGTTTTTGCCCTTCTCCAGTTGTTTCTTCTTCTTCTGGTTTTCCTGGGTCTTGGTGATGGCGCATCTCGCTGCTTCGAGATTCCTTTCTTCTTTAGGAGTGCCCTTGGCCCTGGTCTTTGTGACAGCTTTCTGGATCAAATTCAGCTCTTTTGCTTTCTTCTCGGAAAGCCTTTCCTTTGTTTTTGCCACGGCCAGTCGGGCTCGGGCAAGGTTCCTTTCTTTCTCTTCGGAGAGCCTCTTTCTTGTTTTTGCCAGGGCCAGTTGGGCTCAGACGAGGTTCCTTTCTTTCTCTTCAAAGAGCCTCTTTCTTGTTTTTGCCATGGCCAATCTGGCTCGGGTTAGGCTTCTCTCGTTTTCTTCAGAGAGCCTCTGTCTTGTTTTGGCCACGATGCGTCAGATTTGTGCCATTTTGTCATTGGGTGCCTTCCTTTCAGTGTTGACCCTGGGGAGCTTTAGGGTGTTCTGGAGGGCCCATTCGGCTCTTCTCATCTTCTCCAAGATTTGTTGGAATTGAGCCTATTGTCCTTCATCTCAGAACTCAAGAGTTCCTTCTTCCAGTCGATGATCGGGTTTACCTCCCGCAGCCATGACAGACCCAGGATTACCGATTCTTTGCCTAGTCCAGCGACCAGGTATTCCATTGGGTAGCTCTGTCCATTGATGTGGAGCCTCCCTTTCATGTATCTTGTAATTGTTCCCTGTTTGTTCAGGGTTCCATCCATGTTTGTGGCCCGGATGGTATAGCCTAAGGGATATGTCTTGATCCCTTCTTGTTCGACGAATTTTGAGTCAATAAAGACTCCTCCTGCTCCAGAATCAAGGAGCACATTCATTGCAATGTCTTTCCCATTGTCTGACTCAGCTACCCAAATAGACAGGTGCATAGATTGTCTATTCATGGTAGCCAAGAGTACAGACCCTACAGAAACTACAGCGGTGACTGGCGTCATATCAGGCCGCTGTTCTAAAAACACAATTCCTCTATGAGGTTAATGGCTCGTTCTTTCTCTTCTTTGTCTAGTTCATCCAGCATCGTGCGGATCTTCTGATAGGTGTCCACCCCAGTCTTCTTCTGGGTGAAGCGGAGGGGGTGCTGACCCTGTCTGGGTGGGGTCCTTTCCATCCTTATGGTCGGATGATCGGTGTCCTGGTTGGTGGCAGATGAAATACAATCTCTTTTGGAGATGTTCCATGCATTCTTCATTTGTCAGTCAGTTGATGTCAAGAGAGGGCTGTCCTTTCTTCGTCATTTCTTTTGTCTTCTGGTTTTGCCTGATCTTTCCCAGGATTGCCATGGCCTGTTTCCATTGGCCTTCGTATTTCGAAGCTGCCTTTATCCAGCCTTCAACAGTGTTGGGTACTGTCTCCATTGTGTGTACCCTCTTCAGTAATTTGGGATGCAGTCTGTCCATGAAGTACTCGATCATGGCTGCATCTTCAGTGATTCCTGTCCTGTCTTTCAGGATGTGGAAGTTTGCCACATATTCTTCGAGGTTGTTTGAGATTTTTAATCTCTGTCTTTGCTGTTCTGGCATCGTCGATCGGTGAGAAGGCCTCTAGAACCTTCTGTCAGAAGCCTGCATATTCTCCGAGTCCCTCGGACTGGTGTTGATTGACAAATGCCTGCGCCCAGGCAGCAGCTGTCCCTCCATTCATGAAGGACAGTGTGAAGATGATCTTCTTGTCATTCGTGTGGTAGACTTGGTCATTGATTTGCAAGTACAGGTCTATCTCCTGCAGGAACTTGGCAGTCTTGGTCCACTCTCCTGAGAAGTCTGTGGGTGATCGGATTTAAATGTCCTTTACAGACATTGTCGGTGCATTTGGGGCGGGTTTGGACATCTCGTTGTGGAGGTTGTTGGTTTTGTCTGTTAGGAAGTGGGTGGATGTTTTGGGTGGGGGTGTGTGTGGTTGTTCAAAGTCTTCATCAGTGAGGAAATCTCCTCTTTGTCTGTCAGTTGATCTGTAGAACCAACGGTGTGCTGGGGTCAAGTAATGGACTAGTCTTCCATTGTATCAGTACCAAGATGAACCTGGCTGTGGTTCTGCTTCTCTTTTTTTTTTTTTTTTTTTGGGTCAAAAAGTTATAACGCGGCGCCCGATCGCAGTCCGCGGTAGAGACGTACAAGCAGAGTACACTACGCCCAGCCCAAGTCCTCCTCCTGCTAATCTTCGCACCAACCACCTGGATAGCTGCAATGACCACTAAGGGGGCCCCCTTTATCGAGTAAACGGACTTGCCAGTGGTGGCGTACCGACAACCTGGACTTGACGATCGTGTTCCCCGATCCCTATGGGTATGCGTGCAAGATTTAGGGGATACTGCCGCCCCGACGTGAGCCTCTCAGCTCGGAAAGGAAAGCGTATTCGACTTGCATTGTCGTAACGCATGACCGACAGAGGATCTGGAAGCGCTCAGGCGCCTCCCCGAACCAGTACCTAGTTTCGTGTCCCCCCTCCCTGACAGTCGCTCCTGAACACGGGTGGGCCCCCTTTATGAGGGTTAACGGACTCGCCTGGTGCCCTACAGCCACCCCGACATACCGATAACACTAGCTAGAACCAGACGAGGGTCATACGCCCTGCGCGCACAACCTATCCTGGATCCCACGCAAGTGAGTTGAACGACCCGAGAACCGGGTTATTGTCCAAGAATTTGTTGAAGCCTTCAATGGTGTCGGGGCTTGCACGAGTTTCTTTGCGATCCACCTCAGGGCAGACGCGTAGTAAATGGTCTCGAGTTTGTATCTCGGGGCCAAGGCACCAACATTGGTATTCCCCGTCGAGGGATAAACGTTGACAATACTCCCCTATAGGAGCATGGCCAGTAATCATACGAGTTGCATGGGAAGTCAAAGTAGTATTGTTCCCCATAACTTTCAGCCAAGGCCCACCTTTGTGAGTCGAGGGTAGTACCGGCTTTCCACCAACTCCTTTGAGTTGGTAGAAGTGCCATCCACGATACACCGGATCTGAGAACCGGGTGTGCCAATCCTTACAAACGGCCTTTTCGACCTGGTTTTTAAGGTAGTCTAGAGACGTCCATGGGTGTCTGCCCACGGAGATCTTGGTAGATGTAGCTACATCATGAGCCATCTTATGTACGTTCCATTCGAATTTCGAGGGGACATGCCAGAATGTAACGTTTCTCTCCTCGTCCCCAGCTAGCCAGGGGCGAAGGGAGCGGCAGGCGTCCAGGGCAAAGATCTGCCCAGAGCGTGGTTTTGGATCAATTAGGGACTCAATGCCCGTAGTAGAATCCGAGAATATCACCAACTTCTTGCATCCTCTGCCGCACGCAGCGGAGACGCCAAGTTGGAGAGCGAAAAGTTCGACTTCCGGGGGGGTTCTCCTCCCAGAAGCTGAGACAACGCGATCTACCTGCTCTCCCTGTCCGAAGACAAGAGCGCAGGCGACAGCTTGGAATTTAGCATCAGTGGGCACCGAGGCGTCCACTGCAACGACGAGAGTGTCTTCCTCTGCCTGAGCAGAGGCCCAGGCCTTATCGAGGTCACTCCTGTAAGAGTTCCTCGCTCCATCCTCCTTAGAGGTGAGGCGATGAGAGGAGAAGCGAGTGGGGAATAAATCCTTCACTCTGTTTCCAGGTGTGTTTTCATCCCCAAAGGGGTCGAATTCATCGCCTGGTACACGGGCCAGAGCTGCAGCCAAAGCGACAGATGGGCCTTGTAGGGTGAGTGTGTCAAGCACGTTCCCTCCCCAGAGTCCTAGCTCATGAGAGTGGGTGGTCCCTACGTGATTGGGCCCTAAGATTGCTCTTAGAGGGTGAGATGGAGCCAATAGGGGGGTTCTGAACACCCCTCTGTCGACTAGACGACGCAGTAACAGCTGCATAGGCAGCAGTCCAGCAATACTTTCCAGGCCACCGATTGGGGTGGTTCTGAATGCACCGAGGATCCAACGTGCAGCGATGGACTGCACTTGGGCCAACGTTTTGATGACCCCTTTGACGCGAGCGCCTTTGAAGTGCCATAGTCTAAGTCCGTATGTCATGATAGGTATGACACACGAACGGTACAGAAGGCGTTTCTGCATAGGGGTTAGCCCTCTGACAGAATTGCCGAGCATTCCCATCGCCCTCACAGTGGTGAGGGCTTTGGTGGAATAAAACCGCGTGTGCTCCTTGAAAGAGAGCTTGCGGTCGAAGAAAAAACCAAGGTACCTCCAGGTAACCTTGGGCTTGAGGGGAGTGTTGCCCGTGTATGGGGCAAAGCCAAGATCGATGGGCAGGGGGGTGAACCTCCTCACCCTTGAGAAATGAAATATTTCGGACTTGTCATGTTCGAGCACAAGTCCAAGGGAGGTGAATGCCTGGAAGATCCAGCCATACGCTGTTTTAAGGAGGGGGATGTTATCCTCCAACTGTGGGGAGCGAGCGATGAGGGTGCCATCGTCCACATAAGACATGAGATCGACATCTCTGCCGATTTCGCTTCTTCTGAAGAGCTTCATAATGGGCGTCAAATATAACGCCGATAAGACAGGGGACAAGGCAGAGCCTTGACCCACCCCCACATCGGCTGCAAAGGAGCCAGATGAGAAAGCGTTCCACTTGTAGGTCGTCTTGCGACCGACTAGATATGAACGGAAGAAGTTCACTACTTGTGCAGGAAACCCCGACCGAGAGATGACCTCCAACAGAACCTGGTGGTTCAGGGAGGGGAAGAACTGAGCGATGTCGAAAGCGACAACGCTCGTTTTGAGTCCTTTAGCCCATCCTGCTCTGACCAGGTGGGTAAGGTAGATTCCTGCGTCCTCAGTGGAACGCTGGGCGACGCCTCCGAACTGATTCTGCTCGAAGGCCTCGTGAGCGACACCGTCGAACTGAAGTCGCCTAGACAACATCTTTTTGACTAACTTGCCCAGAGTGTTCAGGAGCACGATGGGCCTGAATGACTTAGGTGTAGAGTAATTAGGCTTCCCTGGTTTCGGGATGATAACCGACAGGGATTCCTTAAAGTGATCTGGCCAGTGGCCAGCAGTGATGCACGCCTCAGCAATGCGGGTGATGAGCCCTGCCACTTCCGGGTTGCTACACCAGTGTTTTAGGTGCGACCACGTAACATGATCGGGACCTGGAGCGGAACGGGAAGAACACGCGCTTAGCGCTTCTTTCATTTCCGTGACGGAGAACGAGATCCAGGCCCTTTCAGGTACCGGATCAAGTCCATCAAGAATGCTCAGATCGACTACTCGATCTGATGCGGCATTGTAGGACCCATCAAGGGCAGCCCAGAGGGAATCCAGATCGTTGCAAGGTTCTCCCTGATAGGAGATCGCCTCATACGACGGGAGGTTGTGTTGGTGAGTCCAGGACATCAGATCCCAGGGTCGTCTATTCATCATAGCCACTTCTTGGATACAGTCATCGAAAAAGTCACGCTTCGCTTGTCACATGACTCTCCTATAATGCTTCCAGTCCTCCCCATCCCGGGAGGCCCTGTACGCGTCTAGGGCGCCACTGCATTCGTCTGTCCACCAACCTTTGGACGACTTGCCGAGGCGAGATTCCTTGGCATGGTTTTCCCATGCCTTGTTTAAAATCGTTGATATCGCCGAAACGACATCATCGATTTCTGCCGACGTTTCTCCATGCCAGTTTAGCCACGGATTTAGAGCGGAGGAGACAGCATCACGATATGATGCTTCCTCCTCAGATCCTTTTTTGATGGACCACTTGGTAACCGGGACCAGAGATCCTGGGCCAGGCAGCACTAACATCAGAGGAGCATGGTCAGACGTCCCCCTGGCTTCAGGTACGATCTCACAGTACAATACAAATCTAAGATCTGTGGGTACAAACATCAGGTTGATCACCATGGGGTGAAGGCCCTGTTGAGGGGGGAAGTGGGTAGGGCCCTCCACTACTGGTAGGGCTCTGGTCAGGCCTAATGCCGTAGCCGTTTCCACTAAGTGGTCAGCATGAATTGAGTGTTCAGGCCCCTGGGGATCCCAGGATGCGTGTCTCACGTTGAAATCGCCGCACATGAAGTGTAAGCGTGGGATCGTCATGACGTTCTCAAAAAGGAGCGTGATGGCAGAGTGTTGGCTATCCGAGTAGACGTTAGCGAGTAGCATGACGTCCTCCCCTATTCCCAGTGAGAACAGAAGGATGTCACAACTATTGATCAGATCTCGTCTGAGACCTGGTCTTAAGTTAGCGATGCTGTTTGCAAAGTAGACAGCAACGCGTGGGGGGGAATCAATACCCGAGGGGCGCACTAATGTTCCCCAGTTTGGGCTCATTGGTGCGCCTATAACTTCCTCCCCTTCCCTGTTGTGGGCAGAGGGGGCGTGTCTTATCAATCGCCAAGGCGGCTCTTGGATGAAAAGCAAATCGTAATCATCTACGAAATCGGCCAGTAAAGAGTCCATGTACCCCCAATTACGGTTTACATTTTGACTAAATATGCGTAGCTGAGGGGTAGATCTAAGTCTGTCCCTCATTTACGTTCGGCCACCGCGTCCTGCGGGATGGTGAGTAGGAGGAGAGCGAGAGTTGCGTCTCACACTCACCTCATCATTTTTTTTTTTTTTTTTTTTTTTTTTGGGGTCAACAATTTATAACGCGGGGCTCGATTGCAGTCCGCGGGTCAAGATACAAACAAGGTACTACTAAGACTACGCATTCCCTATGTCCGCATCCCACACCAGGTCCCTTGCAGAAGCCACGTTACGGCGGGCGTACCAGCGTTGTCCTCTCAGACAGGAAAGGCAATAATCTGTAGGGGAGGGGCCCCCCCCACAAAGGCTAGCCGTTAGTTCGCTGTCTGGTGCTATCTCGGTCCCCCCGGCCACATATCCGACCGAAGTCAGATCAGGCGCAAGCAGTGTCAATTCACCGTAAGTCCTCCCTTGCGGGAAGAGTAACCGTCTTTCACCAGACAATGAGGATTGACCACCCCAGGTGAGTGAGGTGGACCATCACTGTGTCCAAGCACAAGTGACAGTGACGAGGCAGCTGGTTGTTCACCGGAACTGCCATAGCTGGTTATTCACCAGAGCTACTGTAAGTAGGGGGGTCAAAGCCCCCCCTCGAGTGTAAGCTACTCTGAGCATGCACTCAATGACATCATCCCCCCCGCAGTGGGGGGAAAGTAGAGGGCGGCGACGTATTGTCACCATCCCAACAGCAGCCCTGGTGGGCGGTGAAGAGAAGGGGGGGTCCCCTTCTTCAAGCTTGGCGTGGTCGTTGGCGAGGCCCGCGAGGACGACGACGCCGTTCCGGGGACAAGGGTTCCTCGGTTGGAGGCTCTGCCGCTGGTGGAGCAGACTGAGCCGCCTGCATCGCCGCATAGGAAGCCTGAAAGGCTGCCGGAGACGTAAGGTCGAGGGGAGCTGATGCCGCGCGAAGCGACTCCATCATGCTCCCTGAAAATCGCCAGGTGGTGGTGAAGAGCTCCCACGCCATCTGACGCCAAGAGTTCCTGTCGTTGAGAGGAACCGCGGACACTCGGACGGTACCTACAAAGGAGGTCATCATGTCCAGTAAATGCAACATGGCATCAGAGGTGGCTTTGATTTCCAGCCTCTGATCCCTAGATAGCGGCACTTCGTCCTCCACCAGCTCAGGGATGGGGGGCCAAGGCGGTAGCGGGGCAGGGGATGCCTCCGGATAAAGGAGCTCAGCGATGCCGAGCTCCTGTGAATATATATCCTCCTTTGGGAGGCTACGAACCCAGCGCTTGTGTTCGACGTCGACACCAAGTGCCCATCGTACACGATCGATCGTTTTCCTCGAGGAGAGCCTAGGCCCCCCCTCGGCAAAAATGAGAGCCTCTTGCATGGCAAGAGAGTCGTCGTCATCATCATCGTTAGGGTCGGAGAGGTCTTCCCCGGCCCATAGATCTCTAGCTGCCTTGAGAGCAGCTGCTACCTCCGATTCGTCTTGCACGAACCGGGTGTCGTAGTCTTGGACACCATCATCAAAGATGTCGCCCGTGATCAGAACGGGGTCGCATAGACCCCGATGTGGTGGTTGGCCTCTGGTTCGCCGTTTGGGCATTGAGAGTGTGTGTTAGTGCTAGTAGATGATGGTAAGAATCAAAATACGCAGCGTGGAATCGATAACGGCTGGTCCCTTATCTACATTCCGGGTCCACCCGATGCAGCCTCCGAACGCTCCGAGCAGGCGAGCAAGCCGCACATCCTGCTGCCTAGTGGGAGAAGATCGAACCCGGGTCATACCACCCTAGAAGAGTGAGCACCGGAGGTAGAGGGATGGTGGTGAGAAGCGGCCACCAAGGTGTAGGCCTAGCCGCCAGGGGGCACCATCACCCGGCCCCTTTTAGCGATGGTGTATTCCAACGGGTAGTCAGTGTAGCATGTCTCTAGTAGTAGAAACTCACAGAGCATGGAGGCAGGAAGCCTCAAAGACGACCAGCAGTCCAGTAAGAACGTCCTTCCCCCTAAGCCAGACCTCCCCCAGCTAAACGAGTGCTTCTACTTGGGCGAGCATTGAAGCAGGCATCCCACACCCACTCTAAGCCCCCATAGGGACCCAGACTACTCTTTCATAGACATCACTCACCTAGCCAGGATCCTCGAAGCCAAGGGGAATGAGACAGATAGCAGTCACTGTTGGAAACAATGACCGAGACATCCCCGGAGATCGGATGGACGGATCTCTTAGCAAATCAGGGCAGGCCTGGAGACGCCGAGAGCGTTCGTAATGGTGAAATCCGATCGAAAATCGGACGAAAATTGGAGTCTCGACGTTGCTACCAACATCGAGCAGGAGTGTTTACCACTGTTTATGGTGGTTGTAACAAGTCAAGGAGCGTGACTCACCTCGTCATAGCGAGCTTTGATCCAATCACGGTCAAAGCGATGTCGCCAGAAGTTGCATCGACGATCGTCAGATGCGTGGTTTTTCCGGCAGTTTATGCACCTAGCCGGGTGAGGACAGGCTGCCCCCTCTGGGGTAGCTGGAACAGGAGGGTTCGCCTTGGCATTTCCCTTACAACACCCTGCAAGGGCACGATGGTGCTCCTTACGGTGTGGGCCTGCACAGATCGGACATTTGGTCTGTGGAGCTCTGCATGCCGGGGTGGGGTGGCCCCATTTCCAGCACCGTTGGCACAGAGGCAATCCAGGGTTCGCCCTGGCAGCCCTAACATAAGCGACGTAGCGTCCAAATTGAACGCCCCGACCGATAAGAGCCTTGGCTTGTGCACCGCTGACTGAGTCAGCGATGTTAAGATAGACGGTGCACGTATCCGACATTTTCGAATCACATACTACTCGGGGAGGGACTTGTAATACTGTGAGGTCCGATATTCCGGACTTCCCCAGGTGTGCAATGACGACATCAGGCGTAAGCGCCTTGTCGTTAGCGATGAATGGCACATCGACCAGCTTAAGGTACGATGTGGATGTGGGTAACGCTGCATCTACTTGCAACGCGAAGGGGAACGCCTTGTGAGCAGCCTCCTTGAAACAACGAAGGTCCTCCTCGGAGGCCACGACGTCTGTAGCTACTGATAAGTTACCAGCGTGCATTGATGCGGACTGGGCCACTAGTTTAGAGTGGTGCAGTCCGAGTGTGACTCGGACGTGATCCAAGAAGTCAGCAGGGTTCGTTTCCACCCCAAGGGGGGGACGAACGTGGACCAGGACCTGTCGTCTCGACGGTCCATGGACAGTAGGTGAGGGCTTTGCAGCCTTCGGTCTGGAGGGACCAACATGCTGCTGTATGTCAGCCAGCTTGTCGGTTGGAAGTTCAGGGAAGGCCTTGGCTAATCGCACAAGGCCATCCATGGAAGTGTTAGGAGCTCGCCCCCCAGGGAAGCGAGCCACCTGAGCAAAGGTCCCCCTGCCCGAAGGCCTGGTGGACCAGTTCACGGGGGGAGGTGATCCTCGACCCCATGATGAAGAGACTCCCCCTGTTGGGGGTTTAGGAAGAGGTCGAGCCCCTTTAGGGCCTCGAGTCCTCGCTGATTTGTGAGGGGGGGGGCGTTGCCCATCCCATCCCTCCAGGTACTCTGTCCTTGGGACGTCGTTAGGATCGTTAGTGACAGTGCCCGACCTGGGTCGTTTACTGCCCCCAGCCATTCTATCTATAGCACTCCGGAGCGTAGCATTTCCAGAGTTGCGATCCAGGCCAGCCTCGGCAGCTGCTACCAGCACCGAGCCCAGTTGTTCCGCTATGAGCTGCCGTTCTTCAGCAGTCGGTCGTTTAGATCCCGTCCTGTTAAGGACAACTCGGAATCCTTGCGCATACTCTCCCAGGTCATTGGCGAAGGTCTGGGGTCCACTCCAGTCATCGCTAGCCATCTCCGTGTCCTGAATGACATGGGTAGAGAGATTGTCAGCCACTTTGTCAGCCCACGAGGCAGGTGTAGAAGGGGTAGCCGGTGGTGCAGGAGACGCAGTCGCATCCCTGGAAGATAACGCTGGCACGCTAAAACGCTGTGCTTGCGGAGTGACAATGCCCGCCCCATAGGGGGAGGGGGTTGGAGAGCCTCGTTGGGTCCTGTGAGGGCCCACTGAGGGAGTAATCTGTGTGGATCTGCAGCTCGAGGAGAGCCGCAGGGAATCAATTGGGTCGTCGCCAGGAGTTCTGGGCATACCGGATCTGGAAGGTCTCCCCTCGTCCATCGCTTTGCCCGATCTCCCCCCTCTTCTAGAAAACGTTTCAGACATGCGCTGGTAAGACGCTAGATATACCGGATCGCAGGGATCGAGGACAGATTGAGCTACAAAGGTTGAAAACAGTGTCAACGAAAATTTTTGTGGCTGTGCACGTCGCGGTAGAAAGACAAGAAGCGATGGGTTCTGCTTCTCTTGGTGGTCGGTCTGGGGTTTGTCTAGACCCAGGTTGCTGTGGTGTGTTTCGAGACGTATTGTCTACACCTAGGTAGGTGGGCTAGCAGATAGTTTAGATCTTATGTTACCTCAACTACTCGATCTAGTCAATGTCATTTGACGAGGTGCTTCCTCGACGAGTCGTTCAGCACTGGTCTTACTCAGAGCGTCTGACATAAGAGGGAGAGTGCACTCTAGCAGGCCTTCTGCGTAGAGTCATTCAGGTTCACAAACTAAGGGGCTTCCTTAGTGGTTTCAAGTAAGTTTACGAGTTTGCAAGTTAAGACTGTAGTTTGCCTAGATCTAAACTAAGGACATCCCTACTACAAGTTGCAGTACTTATACTACAAGGGAGGTCCTTATCGTCCAATCGGAAAGATATATGCATATCAAGTAAGAATAGAAACAATAGGCCTCATGCCTTGCATGAGGCATTCGATGTTATGGATCCAATGTCAAGGATCCAATGTCAAGGACATGCTGTAGCGCAGCATGTCAATCATGAGAGTCCAACATCACGGACCTCATGTCAAGGGGCTGTCATATCACAGCATGTGTGGGAGTGGGTTCGGGTGCATGGAGTCACCATGTGTCAAGGGTGCCTTCCACAGGAAGGGATCAAATGCATGCAGTTGGCATGCATCGTGCATGTGTCTGATGTCAAGGACATGCCCTAAGCATGAATCAGGTAGCGCCTCCTGTCTGGAGGGGATTGTTGCGTCGGTCGGGTTGGTCAGGTTCCATGAGTTACAAGGAAAATTGTAACAGCCACCCAGTAAATGATCTAATACTAATTCTAGATTTTAAATTACAACTACAACAAATTAAAATACCTTTGGACCTAAGGGCTACTACAGAGACAGGGGATGGTCAGGATGTAACCAGTAAAAGAAAAAGAAAAGGGGGGCTTGCTAGTGGTTTTAGTACCCCTGTCGTTGGCATTGGCGCCAGCGTTGTCATCTGTGGCCTTCCTGCCACTGGTGTTGGTGGTGTTGACCCCATTGTTGGTGTTGTCATTGGTGGTGTCATTGCAGAGTTTGGAGCCTCTATTGTGGTCATTGCCCTGGCCCTCCCCATGGCTGGCATCGTCGTTGGTGTTCACGTCATCGTCCTGGGCCTCCTCATTGTTGTCGTCCTGGGCTTCCTCGTCATTGTCATCCTGGCGCTCCCTGTTGTCAGTGTCAGTGTTGGTGTCATCATTGGTGTTGTTGTTGGGCTTGCCGTTGTTCCCGTCGTCAGCCTTGCCGTTGTCCTTGTTGTTGGCCTCCCTGTTGTTGTTGTTGTCAGCTGCAGGCTCCCCATGGCTCGAGCTGTCATCAGTGCCATTGTTGTTGCTGGATTTGTCACTGGTCTCCTCGTCGCTCTCCTCGCTGTCACTGGATGGGGCCTGCAGGGCTTGGGGTCAACCAGTGCCACCCTGACCAGGAGGAGGGGGCAGGAAACTCACCTTGGCTGCTCGAGCACGTTTGGGGGGGGGGGGGGGGAACAGAAACTCCGCTCGCTTCGAGAGCGAGTTCCCCTATGAAAGAAAAAAAGAATGAGAAAAGATATTAATAAAGAAGAAACATACCTTAAAGGGGCAGCCAAAGCAGCACCCTGTCCTTTCCAGCCTCTTTTTGAGGTCCTGTAAAAGGAATAGCATGTTAGTATACCATAATGATGATAAAAAAGAAACATACCTTAAAGGGGCAGCCGAAGCCGCACTCTGTCCTTTCTGTTAGGAAACCACCCCATTACCTAATAAAATTTCATTTTATTTATTATGTTGAATTATGCTACATGACACCAAATTATGCTACACTTTGATAGCATGAGAATTTTATTTCGCACGCATCAAAATGTATGCGCATGTACGAGTGCGTCGGTAACAACAATGTACAATATGTGTAACATAGTATATAAACCCTAAATATATGCCTAGGGGACCCTAGTTGTGTTCTCTTAGGTATTCCACCTACGTTTTCGGTGTGAAAGGCTTATCTCAACAAACTCATCTATTAAAAACCCCTCGCATCAAAACCATCAATTCCCCCATCACGAGTGCGGATCCTGCCCCCTTCTTGTAGAGAGAACCCGCATGGTCTTAGCTAGCAGATAGTGGATGTCACCCTAACAGAAGAACACAACTACCCATATCAGTGCACCTTCTCTTACTTGCACATACATCATTGTTTCACTGCACCACATCCGATTACTCACCCTTTCGGCATGAGCCGGAAGTACTTGTACTTTTCTTTTGTAAGCCGATGCCAGGCCTCACCTTACATTGCGACCGCCAGTGATCGAGAGGCAGCGCTCGTCATTAGGACAGCTGCAACCAGACAACTGATCAGATCTTGTTTAGTTACGATTTACTTCACTCTATTCGGATGACTATTTTAGTTACAAGCCGAATTCAGTGATATCTCCGAGATCAGGCACTGTTGGAAGGGTTGTTGATCCGAAGTGTCAAATTAGGTGCCTGACGAACGACGAATGATCAACAAATGATCAACAAATGATCGACAAACCTTATCACATGACCCATAAACATTTGGAGAGGTCTCAAAGAAAAAATTTTGAATTTGTTGAAGAAGTGATTCATCACAGATTCTACAATTATGTCTGAACCTTCAACTTCTAATCCCGGTCCTAATCCTGTTCCCATACCAGCACTAGAGGTGAAAATTGATGCGCTCACAGCGCAAATGTCGCAATTAGTGTCAGTATTGGCAGCATCACAGCCCAGACAAGTGGAAGTACAGCCAGAGACGACAGGAGAAAGAGATGATGAGATGGAGGAGATGGTGGAGTGGATATCGCAGGAGGATGAGACGGTGGAGAAATCCGGAAATGGAAAAGCGCACTTACCTAAGTACATGCCCCCGCAAATCTTTGACGGTACCATGGAGAATACAAAATCCTTCATCAGCTCTATAGTATTGTACATCCATGGGAGGAAGCCCGAGTTTCATACAGCTGAGTCTAGGATTATGTTTGCTCTCTCATACATTCAGGGGGGGAAAGCACAGTTCTGGAGAAACGAGGCTATCAATCAAATTGCCATGGGAAATAAACCATTTGCAACCTTCAAGGAATTTCTGGAGAGATTGGAGGCACAGTTTGGAGACCCTAATCCAAAGGCAACAGCCAATGCTAAATTAAAGACCATGCGCCAAGGTTCCTTTTTTTTTTTTTTTTTTTGGGTCAAAAATTTATAACGCGGCGCCTGATTGCAGTCCGCGGTAGAGACATACACACAGAGTACACTACGCCCAGCCCAAGTCCTCCTCCTGCTGATCTTCGCACCAACCACCTGGATACCTGCGATGACCACTAAGGGGGCCCCCTTTATCGAGTAAACGGACTTGCCAGTGGTGGCGTACCGACAACTCGAGCTTGACGATGTCATGTTCCCTGAATCCCTACGGGTATGAGTGCAAGATTTAGGGGAAACTGCCACCCCGACGTGAGCCTCTCAGCTCGGAAAGGAAAGCGCATTCAGTGTCGAAGCCGTAGCGCACAACCGACAGTGGATCTGAAAGCGCTCAGGCGCCTCCCTGAACCAGTACCTAGTTTCGTGTCCCCCCTCCCTGACAGTCGCTCCTGAACATGGGTGGGCCCCCTTTATGAGGGTTAACGGACTCGCCTGGTGCCCTATGGCCACCCCGACATACCGATAACACTAGCTAGAACCAGACGAGGGTCATACACCCTGCGCGCACGACCTATCCTGGATCCCACGCAAGTGAGTTGAACGATCCTAGTGCAGGATTATTGTCCATGAATTCGTTGAAGCCTTCGACAGAGTCTGGGCTTGCACGAGTTTCCTTGCGATCCACCTTGGGGCAGACGCGTAGTAAATGGTCCCGAGTTTGTATCTCAGGGCCAAGGCACCAACATTGGTATTCCCCGTCAAGGGATAGACGTTGACGATACTCCCCAATAGGAGCATGGCCAGTGATCATACGAGTTGAACGGGAAGTCAACGTAGTGTTGTTTCCCATAACTTTCAGCCACGGCCCACCTTTGTGAGTCGAGGGTAAGACTGGCTTTCCACCCACTCCTTTGAGTTGGTGGAAGTGCCATCCACGATACGCCGGATCTGAGAACCGGGTGTGCCAATCCTTGCAAACGGCCTTTTCGACCTGGTTTTTAAGGTAGTCTAGAGACGTCCGCGGGTGTCTGCCCACGGAGATCTTGGTAGAGGTAGCTACATTGTGAGCCATCTTGTGTACGTTCCACTCGAATTTCGAGGGGACATGCCAGAATGTTACACTCCTCTCCTCGTCCCCAGCTAGCCAGGGACGAAGGGAGCGACAAGCGTCCAGGGCGAAGATTTGCCCAGAGCGCGGTTTTGGATCGATTAGGGACTCAATGCCCATAGTAGAATCCGAAAAGATCACCAACTTTTTGCAACCTCTGCTGCACGCAGCCGAGACGCCTAGTTGGAGAGTGAAGAGTTCGACTTCCGGGGGGGTTCTCCTCCCAGAGGCTGAGACAATGCGATCCACCTGTTCTCCCTGTCCAAAGACAAGAGCGCAGGCGACAGCTTGAAATTTGGCATCTGTGGGCACCGAAGCGTCCACTGCAATGACGAGAGTGTCAGCCTCAACCTGGGCAGAGGCCCAGGCCTTGTCAAGGTCACTCCTGTAAGAATTCCTTGCTCCCTCCTCCTTAGAGGTGAGGCGATGAGAGAAGAAGCGAGTGGGGAATAGGTCCTTCACTCTATTTCCAGGTGTGTTTCCGTCCCTGAAGGGGTCGAATTCATCGCCTGGTACGAGGGCCAAGGCTGCAGCCGAAGCGACAGATGGCCCTTGTAGGGTGAGTGTGTCGAGCACGTTCCCTCCCCAGAGTCCTAGCTCATGAGAGTGGGTAGTACCGATGTGATTAGGCCCTAAGATAGCTCTTAGGGGGTGTGATGGAGCCAAAAGAGGGGTTCTGAATACCCCCCTGTCGACTAAACGGCGCAGTAACAGCTGCATGGGCAGCAGTCCAGCGATACTTTCTAGGCCACCGATTGGGGTGGTTCTGAATGCCCCGAGGATCCAACGTGCAGCAATGGACTGCACTTGGGCCAACATTTTGATGACACCTTTGACGCGAGCGCCTTTAAAGTGCCAGAGTCTAAGTCTGTATGTCATAATAGGCACGACACACGAACGGTACAGGAGGCGTTTCTGCATAGGGGTTAGCCCTCTGACAGAATTGCCGAGCATTCCCATCGCCCTCGCAGTAGTGAGGGCTTTGGTGGAGTAGAACCGTGTGTGCTCCTTGAAAGAGAGTTTGCGGTCGAAGAAGAAACCGAGGTACCTCCAGGTGACCTTGGGTTTGAGGGGGGTGTTGCCCGTGTACGGAGCAAAGCCGAGATCGATGGGAAGGGGAGTGAATCTCCTCGCCCTTGAGAAGTGGAATATTTCGGACTTGTCGTGTTCAAGGACAAGCCCGAGGGAGGTGAACACCTGGAAAATCCAGCCATATGCTTTTTTAAGAAGGGGGAGATTATCCTCCAACTGTGGAGAGCGGGCGATGAGGGTGCCATCGTCCACATAAGACATGAGATCGACATCTCTGCCGATTTCGCTTCTTCTGAAGAGCTTCATGATGGGCGTCAAATATAACGCTGATAAGACAGGGGACAGGGCGGAGCCTTGACCTACTCCCACATCGGCTGCAAAGGAGCCAGATGAGAAAGCGTTCCACTTGTAGGTCGTCTTATGACCGACTAGGTATGAGCGGAAGAAGTTTACTACTTGCGCAGGAAACCCCGACCGAGCAATGATCTCCAACAGAACCTGGTGGTTCAAGGAGGGGAAGAACTGAGCGATGTCGAAAGCAACAACACTCGTTTTGAGCCCTTTAGCCCATCCTGCTCTGACCAGGTGGGTAAGGTAGATACCTGCGTCCTCAGTGGAACGCTGGGCGACGCCTCCGAACTGATTTTGCTCGAAGGCCTCGTGTGCGACACCGTGGAACTGAAGTCGCCTAGACAACATCTTTTCGACTAGTTTTCCCAGAGTGTTCAATAGCACGATAGGCCTGAATGACTTTGGAGTGGAATAGTTCGGTTTCCCCGGTTTCGGGATAATGACCGACAGGGATTCCTTAAAGTGAGCTGGCCAATGGCCAGCGGTGATGCACGCCTCAGCAATGCGGGTAATGAGCCCTGCCACCTCTGGGTTGCTACACCAGTGTTTTAGGTGCGACCAAGTGACATGATCGGGACCTGGAGCGGAACGGGAAGAACACGCGTTTAGCGCTTCTTTCATTTCCGTGACGGAGAACGAGATCCAAGCCCTTTCAGGCACCGGATCAAGTCCATCAAGAATGCTCAGATCCACTACTCGATCTGATGCAGCGTTATAGGACCCATCAAGGGCAGCCCAAAGAGAGTCCAGATCATTACAAGGTTCTCCCCGATAGGAGATCGCCTCGTACGACGGGAGGTTACGTTGACGAGTCCAGGACATTAGATCCCAGGGTCGTCTATTCATCGTAGCCACTTCTTGGATACGGTCGTCAAAGAAGTCACGCTCAGCGTGTTGCATGACTTTCCTGTAATGCTTCCAGTCCTCCTCATCGCGGGAAGCTCTGTATGCGTCTAGAGCACCACTGCATTCGTCTGTCCACCAGCCTTTCGACAACTTGCCGAGGCGAGATTCCTTGGCATGGTCTTCCCATGCCTTGTTCAAAATCGTTGATAACGCCGAGACGACATCATCGATTTCTGCCGAAGTATCCCCATGCCAATCTAGCCATGGAGTTAAAGCGGAGGAGACCGCATCCCGATATGATGCTTCCTCCTCGGATCCTTTTTTGATGGACCACTTGGTAACCGGAACCAAAGATCCTGGGCCAGGTAGTACTAACGTCAGAGGGGCGTGGTCAGACGTTCCCCTGGCTTCAGGTACGATCTCGCAGTACAGTACAAATCTAAGATCTGTAGGTACGAACATCAGGTCGATCACTGTGGGGTGAAGGCCCTGTTGTGGGGGGAAGTGGGTAGGGCCCTCCACTACTGGTAGGGCTCTAGTCAGGCCTAATGCCGTAGCTGTCTCCACTAAGTGGTCAGCATGGATAGAGTGTTCAGGCCCCTGGGGATCCCAGGAGGCGTGCCTCACGTTAAAATCACCACACATGAAGTGTAAGCGAGGGATCATCATGACGTTCTCAAATAAGAGCGTGATGGCTGAGTGTTGGCTATCCGAGTAAACGTTAGCAAGTAGCATGACGTCCTCCCCTATTCCCAGTGAGAAGAGAAGGATGTCACGATCGTCGATCAGATCTCGTCTGAGACCCGGCCTTAGATTAGCGATGCTGTTCGCAAAGTAGACGGCAACACGTGGAGGGGAGTCGATTCCCGATGGGTGCACTAAGGTTCCCCAGTTTGGGCTCATTGGTGCGCCTATGACTTCTTCCCCTTCCCTGTTGTGGGCAGAGGGGGCGTGTCTTATCAATCGCCAAGGAGGCTCTTGAATGAAAAGCAAGTCGTAATCATCTACGAAATCTGCCAGTAAAGAGTCCATGTAACCCCAATTTCGATTTACATTTTGACTAAATACGCGTAGCTGAGGGGTAGATCTAAGTCTGTCTCTCATTTACGTTTGGCCACCGCGTCCTGCGGGATGGTAAGCAGGAGGGGAGCGAGAGTTACGTCTCACACTCACCTCGTCATAGCGCGCTTTGATCCAATCTCGGTCAAAGCGATGTCGCCAAAAGTTGCATCGACGATCGTTGGATGCGTGATTTTTCCGGCAGTTAAGGCACCTAGCCGGGTGAGGACAGGCTGCCCCCTCTGGGGTAGCTGGAACAGGAGGGTTCGCCTTGGCGTTTCCCTTACAACACCCTGCAAGGGCACGATGGTGCTCCTTACGGTGTGGGCCTGCACAGATCGGGCATTTGGTCTGTGGAGCTCTGCATGCCGGGGTGGGGTGACCCCACTTCCAGCATCGTTGGCAAAGAGGCAGCCCAGGGTTTGCCCTGGCAGCCCTAACATAAGCGACGTAGCGTCCAAATTGGACACCCCGACCGATGAGAGCCTTGGCTCGAGCACCGCTGACTGAGTCAGCGATGTTAAGGTAGACGGTGCACGTATCCGACATCTTCGAATCACGTACCACTCGGGGAGGGACTTGAAGCACTGTGAGGTCCGATATTCCGGACTTTCCCAAGTGTGCGATGACGACATCGGGCGTTAGAGCCTTGTTGTTAGCGATATACGGCACATCGACCAGCTTGAGGTACGATGTGGATGTGGGTAACGCTGCATCCACTTGCAACGCGAAGGGGAACGCCTTGTGGGCAGCCTCCTTGAAACAACGAAGGTCCTCCTCAGAGGCAACGACGTCTGTAGCTACTGATAAGTTACCAGCATGCATTGATGCAGACTGGGCCACTAGCTTAGAGTGGTGCAGTCCGAGAGTGGTCCGGACATGGTCCAGGAAGTCAGCAGGGTTCGTCTCCACCCCAAGGGGGGGACGAACGTGAACTAGGACCTGTCGTCTCGACGGTCCATGTACAGTAGGTGAAGGCTTTGCAGCTTTCGGTTTGGAGGGGCCAACATGCTGCGGTATATCCGCCAGCTTGTCGGTAGGAAGTTCAGGGAAGGCCTTGGCTAATCGCACAAGGCCATCCATGGATGTGTTAGGTGTTCGCCCTCCAGGGAAGCGAGCAACCTGAGCAAAGGTCCCCCTGCCCGAGGGCCTGGTGGACCAGTTCACGGGGGGAGGAGGTCCTCGACCCCATGATGAAGAGACACCCCCTGTTGGGGGTTTAGGAAGAGGTCGAGCCCCTTTCGGGCCTCGAGTCCTCGAAGATTTGTGAGGGGGGGGGGCGTTGCCCATCCCATCCCTCCAGGTAATCCACGTTGGGATTGTTGGTGACAGTGCCCGACCTAGGTCGTTTGCTGCCCCCTGATAATCTGTCTATGGCTCCCCGGAGCGTAGCGCTTCCCGAGTCGCGATCAAAACCAGCCTCGGCAGCTGCTACCAGCACCGAGCCCAGTTGTTCAGCAATGAGCTGCTGATCTTCAGCAGTTGGTCGTCTGGATCCCGTCCTGTTAAGAACAACTCGGAATCCTTCAGCATACTCTCCCAGGTCTTTGGCAGAGGTCTGGGGTCCACTCCAGTCGTCGCTAGCCATCTCCGTGTCCTGAATGACGTGGGAGGAGAGATTATCGGCCACTTCATCAGCCCACGAAGCAGGTGTAGAAGGAGTAGCTGGAGGTGCAGGAGACGCAGTTACGTCTCTGGAAGATAGCGCTGGCACGCTGAATCGCTGTGCTCACGGAGTGACGATGCCCGCCCCATAGGGGGAGGGGGTTGGAGAGCCTCTTTAGGTCCTGTGAGGGCCCACTGAGGGTGCGTTTTGTGTGGATCTGCGGCTCGAAGAGAGCCGCAGGGAATCAATTGGGTCATCGCCAGGAGTTCTGGGCGTACCGGATCTAGAGGGTCTCCCCTCGTCCATCGCCTCGCCCGATCTCCCCCCTCTTCTCGAGTGTGAATCTGACATGCGTTGGTAAGACGCTGGTTGTACCAGATCGCTGAGATCGTAGACGGATTGAGCTGCAAAGTTGGAAAACGGTGTCGACGAAATTTTTTTGTGGCTGTGCATGTCGCGGTAAGAAGACAAGAAGCGATGGCCAAGGTTCCTTAACGGCGGATGAGTTTATTTTGCAGTTCAAAGCAGAAGCTTCCATCGCTCCTTGACTTGTTACAACCACCATAAACAGTGGTAAACACCTCTGCTCAACGTTGCCAGCGACGTCGACACTTCAATTTACGTCTGATTTTCGATCGGATTTCACCATCACAAACGCTCTCGGCGTCTCCAGGCCTGCCCTGATTTGCTAAGAGATCCGTCAATCCGATCCCCGGGGATGCCCCGGTCATTGTTTTTGACAATGGCTGCTATTCGTCTCGTTCCCCTGTGCTTCGAGGATCCTGGCTAGGTGAGTGGTGCCTATGAAAGAGTAGTCTAGGTCCCTATGGGGGCTTAGAGTGGGTGTGGGATGCCTGCTTCAATGCTCGCCCAAGTCGATGCACTCGTTTAGTTGGGGGAGGTCTGGCTCAGGGGGAGGGACATCGTTACTGGACTGCTGGTCGTCTCTGGGGCTTCCAACCTCCATGCTATGTGAGTCACTACTACTAGGGACAAGCTACACTGACTACCTGTTGGAATACACCGTCGCCAAAAGGGGCCGGGTGACGGTGCCCCCTGATAGCTAGGTCGATGCTCTGGTGGCCGCATTTCACCACTGACTCCTCACCTCCGGTGCTCACTCCTCTGGGGTGTTATGACCCGGGTTCAATCTTCTCCCACCAGGCAACAGGATGCGCGGCCTGTTCGCCCCCTCGGAGCGTTTGGAGGCTATATCGGGTGGACCTGGAACTGAGATAAGGGGCCATCTGTTATCGACCTTACGCTACGTACTTTGACTGTTATTGTCATTTACCTGTGCTAACTCACTCTCAATGCCCAAACGGCTGAACAGAGACCAAACCACATGCTGGGGCCTTCATGACCCCACCTTGATTATGGGTGACATCGTTGGTGATGATGCCCAAGACTACGACACCCAGTTCTCACAGAACGAACTGGAGGTAGCAGCTGCCCTAGGCAGTTTGAGATTTGTGGGCCGGGGAGGACCTCCCTGACCCTGACGACTACGTGGACTCTCTTGCTAGGCAGGAGGCCCTCGCTTACACTGCACGCTGCGTATTTTGATCACTTGCATCATATACCAGTACTAACTTGCTCCTGATGCCCAAGCGGACAACCAGAGACGATTGTTCCAACAATCCTACGCCTCCGGCAGCTGTTCCAGCTTCCTGTGTGGCGATGCCAACAGCTCTAGCAGAGCTCCAATCTGGGGAACCCTCGTTCCCAGTACAGTGCCGTCATCATCACAGATGGCCATGCTGCTACTTGTGTGGGGCATCCTGCTCCACACCCATCACCGCCAGTCCGCTGGCTGCTGTCAGGTTGGTGACAAATGTTGCTACCCTTTACGTTCTCCCCGCTGCGGGGGGGAAATTGCTATCGAGTGCATGTGCTGGCAGTGCATTTGCTCGAGGGGGGCTTTGGCCCCCTGCTTATGGCGGTTCCGGTGAATAACCAGGTGAACAACCAGCTGCCACATTACTGTTACTCGTGCATGACACGGTGATGGTCCACTTCGTTCATCCGGGGTGGTCAATCCTCGTTGGCTGGGAGTATGCGGACGGTTATTCCTCCCGCAAGGGGGGATTTATGGTGAATTGACGCTGCTGCACCTGATCTGACTTCGGTTGGATATGTGGCTGGGGGACCGCTTCGCACCAGCTGACGATCTAATGGCTAGCTTCCGGAGGGGGTCTCCCCCTCCAGATTATTGCCTTTCCTGGCTGAGAGGCCAACGTCTGTGGCACTGCCCACCTAAAGTGGCTAAAACGAGGACCTGGGTAGGATATGGGTGAGGGGAAGCGTAGTTATAGTAGTACCCAAGTTTGTATCCTGCTCCGCGGACTGCGATCGAGCCCCGCGTTATAAATTGTTGACCCAAAAAAAAAAAAAAAAAAAGGGGAGCTACAATCGAGGAAGTGAAGCAGGAGGAAGGCAAGCAGGAGAATTTTGTGGAAGAGTCCCAGTGAAGGTTTCCCCATTGGTGACCCAGAATCGTTACAATGTATTAGTATCTGAGGAAACCCAGAGTAAATCACAAAAGGAAATCAAGGAGGAGTACAACTGTTGTGAATCACGCAACAAAGAAAATTGTCACATGTCATTTCCAAAAACTCCTAAATTCTTTATTCACTCTGCGCAAATAGAACCCAAAATCACCTTGACTGTGGGACTGAAGACAGTGGACACGCATGCAGCTATTGATGTGGAAGCGTTGCTTGACAGTGGTGCTACAGGATTATTTATTAATCGATCCTTAATTACCAGAAACGGTATTAACACACGCAAGCTGGTGCAACCTATAATGGTGTACAATATTGACGGAACAGTCAATCGTAGAGGAACTATCAAAGAGGAGGTGACTATGGTACTAAAGTATCAGGAGCATCAGGAGCAAGCCATATTTGAAGTGTGCAATCTTGGGAAAACCAATCTAATAATAGGATGTCCGTGGTTACAGAAGCATAATCCCAAAATTGATTGGAAAACTGGGAAAGTACAAATGACTCATTGTCCTAAGGAATGTAATGTGTATGGGAGGAAGATGAAGAAAGAAAAAAGGAAAAAGAAAGAGAAAGAACGTCCGAGGAAGTATTCTGTTACAATGGAGGAAGTGGAGGATGAGGAAATGCCAAATGGGGAAGTTCCAATCATGATTGAGAAAGAAGAGCAGAAGCAAACCTTTAGAGCAATTTGTGGAGGACAGTCGTGGGACAAGAATATCACGAAGGTGGAGAAGCCAGTGGAGGAATGGGTGCCAAAAGTGTATCATGAACATTTGTCAGTGTTCCAAAAGAAGGAGTCTGAGCGAATGCCGGTGCGGAAGCCATGGGATCATGCGATTGAGATGAAGCCAGGGTTTGTGCCGAAGAAGTCGAAGGTATATCCGTTATCTCCGATGGAACAAGAAGAAGTGGATGCATTCCTGAAGGAGCAATTGCGCAAAGGATACATATGACCTTCGAAATCACCGCAGACGTCACCAATATTCTTTGTGCCCAAAAAAGACCAAAGGAAGAGGATGTTGTCGCTTCTTGTCTTCTTACCGTGACATGCACAGCCACAAAAACTTCGTCGACACCATTTTCATACTTTGCAGCTCAATCCGTCTATGATCTCAGCGATCCGGTATAACTAGTGTCTTACCAACACATGTCAGAATCATACTCGAGAAGAGGGGGGAGATCGGGTGAAGCGATGGACGAGGGGGGACTCTCTAGATCAGGTATGCCCAGAACTCCTGGCGATGATCCAATTGACTCTCTGTGGCTCTCTTCGAGCCGCAGATCCACACAGAACGCTCCCTCAGTGGGCCCGCACAGGACCCAAAGAGGCTCTCCAACCCCCTCCCCCTATGGGGCGGGCATCATCACACCGTGAGCACATCAATTCAGTGTGCCAGCGCTATCTTCCAGGGATGCTACTGCATCTCCTGCACCTCCTGCTACCCCTTCCACACCTGCCTCGCAGTGGGCTGACAAAGTGGCTGATAATCCTTCCCCCCATGTCATTCAGGACATGGAGATGGCTAGCGATGACTGGAGTGGGCCCCAGACCTTCGCCAAAGACTTGGGGGAATATGCTGAGGGATTCTGGATTGTTTTGAACAGGATGGGAACCAGACGACTGACTGCTGAGGAACGGCAGCTCATTGCAGAACAACTGGGCTCGGTGCTGGTAGCAGCTGCCAAGGCTGGTCTCGATCGCAACTCGGGAAGCGTTATGCTCCGGGGAGCTATAGATAGGATGGCTGGGGGCAGCAAATGACCTAGGTCGGGCACTGTCACCAACGATCCCAATGACATCTCAAGGATGGACTATCTGGAGGGATGGGATGGGCAGCGCCCCCCCCCTCACAAATCAGCAAGGACTCGAGGCCCAAAAGGGGCTCGACCTCTTCCCAAACCCCCAGCAGGGGGTGTCTCTTCATCATGGGGATGAGGACCACCTCCCCCCATGAACTGGTCGACCAGGCCTTCGGGCAGGGGGACCTTTGCTCAGGTGGCTCGCTTCCCGGGGGGGCGAACACCTAACACATCCATGGATGGCCTTGTGCGCTTAGCCAAAGCCTTCCCCGAACTTCCAACCGACAAGCTGGCTGACATACAGCAGCATGTTGGCCCCTCCAAACCGAAGGCTGCAAAGCCATCACCTACTGTCCATGGACCGTCGAGACGACAGGTCCTGGTTCACGTTTGTCCCCCCCTTGGGGCGGAGACAAACCCTGCTGACTTCCTGGATCACATCTGGGCCACTCTCGGTCTGCACCACTCTAAACTAGTGGCCCAGTCCACATCTATGCATGCTGGTAATCTATCAGTAGCTACAGACGTTGTTGCCTCCGAGGAGGACCTTTGGTGTTTCAAGGAGGCTGCCCACAAGGCAGTCCCTTTTGCATTGCAGGTGGACGTAGCGCTACCCACATCCACGTCGTACCTTAAGCTGGTCGACGTGCCATACATCGCTAACGACAAGGCCCTAACACCTGATGTCGTCATTGCACACTTGGGAAAGTCCGGTATATTGGACCTCACAGTGTTACAGGTTCCCCCACGAGTGATACGCGACTCGAAGATGTCAGATACGTGCACTGTTTACCTCAACATCGCTGACTCAGTCAGTGGTGCACGAGCTAAGGCTTTTATCGGTCGTGTCGTCCAATTTGGTCGCTACGTTGCTTATGTTAGAGTGGCCAGGGCAAACCCTGGTTTGCCACTTTGCCAACGATGCTGGAAGTGGGGACACCCCACCCCAGCATGCAGAGCTCCACAGACCAAATGTCCGGTCTGTGCAGGCCCACACCGCAAGGAGCACCATTGTGCCCTAGCGGGGTGTTGTAAGGGTAACGCTAAGGCGAACCCTCCTGTCCCAGCTACCCCAGAAGGGGCAGCCTGTCCTCACCTGGCTAGGTGCATAAACTGCCAGAAGAACCACGCATCCGACGATCGTCGGTGCAACTTTTGGTGACATCACTTTGACTGTGACTGGATCAAAGCTCGCTATTTTTTTTTTTTTTTTTTTTTTGGGTCAACAATTTATAACGCGGGGCTCGATCGCAGTCCGCGGAGCAGGATACAAACTTGGGTACTACTATAACTACGCTTCCCCTCACCCATATCCTACCCAGGTCCTCGTTTTAGCCACTTTAGGCGGGCAGTGCCACAGACGTTGGCCTCTCAGCCAGGAAAGGCAATAATCTGGAGGGGGAGACCCCCTCCCGAAGCTAGCCATTAGATCACCCACTGGTGCGAAGTGGTCCCCCAGCCACATATCCAACCGAAGTCAGATCAGGCATGGCCATGTTAATTCACTGTAAATCCCCCCTTGCGGGAGGAATAACCATCCGCATACTCCCAGCCAATGAGGATTGACCACCCCAGACGAATGAGGTGGACCATCACCGTGTAATGCACGCGTGACAGTAATGTGGCAGCTGGTTGTTCACCTGGTTATTCACCAGAACCGTCGTAGGCAGGGGGCCAAGGCCCCCCTCGAGCAAATGCGCTGCCAGCACATGCACTCAATAACAGTTTCCCCCCCGCAGCGGGGAGAACGTAAAGGGCAGCGACACTTGTCACCAACCCGACAGCAGCCAGCAGACTGGCGGTGATGGGTGTGGAGCGGAATGCCCCACACGAGTAATGGCACGGCCATCTGTGATGATGACGGCACTGTACTGGGAACGAGGGTTCCCCAGATTGAAGCTCTGCTAGAGCTGTTGGCATCGCCACACAGGAAGCTGGGACAGCTGCCGGAGGCGTAGGATCGTTGGAACGATTGTCTCTGGTTGTCCGCTTGGGCATCAGGAGCAAGTTAGTACTGGTATATGATGCTAGTGATCGAAATACGCAGCGTGCAGTGTAAGCGAGGGCCTCCTGCCTAGCAAGAAAGTCCTTGTAGTCGTCAGGGTCAGGGAGGTTCTCCCCAGCCCACAGATCTCAAACTGCCTAGGGCAGCTGCTACCTCCAGTTCGTTCTGTGAGAGCTGGGTTTCGTAGTCTTGGGCATCATCACCAACGATGTCACCCGTAATCAAGGTGGGGTCGTGAAGGCCCCAGCATGTGGTTTGGTCTCTGTTCAGCCATTTGGGCATTGAGAGTGAGTTAGCACAGGTAAATGACGATAACAGTCAAAGTACGCAGCATAAGATCGATAACAGATGGCCCCTTGTCTCAGTTCCAGGTCCACCCGATACAGCCTCCAAACGCTCCGAGGGGGCGAGCAGGCTGCGCATCCTGTTGCCTGGTGGGAGAAGATTGAACCCGGGTCATAACACCCCAGAGGAGTGAGCACCGGAGGTGAGGAGTCGGTGGTGAAATGCGGCCACCAGAGCATCGACCTAGCTATCAGGGGGCACCGTCACCCGGCCCCTTTTAGCGACGGTGTATTCCAACAGGTAGTCAGTGTAGCTTGTCCCTAGTAGTAGTGACTCACATAGCATGGAGGTTGGAAGCCCCAGAGATGACCAGCAGTCCAGTAACAATGTCCCTCACCCTGAGCCAGACCTCCCCCAACTAAGCGAGTGCGTCGACTTGGGCGAGCATTGAAGCAGGCATCCCACACCCACTCTAAGCCCCCATAGGGACCTAGACTACTCTTTCATAGACACCACTCACCTAGCCAGGATCCTCGAAGCACAGGGGAACGAGACGAATAGCAGCCATTGTCAAAAACAATGACCGGGGCATCCCCGGGGATCGGATTGACGGATCTCTTAGCAAATCAGGGCAGGCCTGGAGACACCGAGAGCGTTTGTGATGGTGAAATCCGATCGAAAATCAGACGTAAATTGAAGTGTCGACGTCGCTGGCAACGTTGAGCAGAGGTGTTTACCACTGTTTATGGTGGTTGTAACAAGTCAAGGAGCGTTGTCAAAGCTCGCTATGACTAGGTGAGTGCGAGACGTAATTCTCACTCCCCTCCTGCTTACCTTCCCGCAGGACGCGGTGGCCAGACGTAAATGAGGGATAGACTTAGATCTACTCCGCAGTTGCGCATATTTAGTCAGAATGTTAACCGTAATTGGGGATACATGGACTCGCTACTGGCAGACCTTATAGATGATTATGATTTGCTGTTTATCCAAGAGCCTCCTTGGCGATTAATAAGATACGCCCCTTCGGCCCACAACAGGGAAGGGGAAGAAGTTATAGGCGCACCAATGAGCCCAAATTGGGGAACCTTAGTGCGTCCATCGGGAATTGACTCCCCCCCACGTGTAGCGGTTTATTTTGTGAATAGCATTGCTAATCTAAGACCGGGTCTCAGACAAGATCTGATCGACGATCGTGACATCCTCTTGTTCTCACTGGGAATAGGAGAGGATGTCATGCTACTTGCTAACATCCACAGCTCCTTGACTTGTTACAACCACCATCAACAGTGGTAAACACTCCTGCTCGATGTTGGTAGCAACGTCGAGACTCCAATTTCTGTCCGATTTTCGATCGGATTTCACCATCACAAACGCTCTGGGCATCTCCAGGCTTGCCCTGATTTGGTAAGAGATCCGTCCATCCGATCTCCGTGGATGCCCCGGTCATTGTTTTTGACAATGGCTGCTATTCGTCTCGTTCTCCTGGGCTTCGAGGATCCTGACTAGGTGAGTGTTGTCTACGAAAGAGTAGTCTAGGTCCCTCTGGGGGCTTAGAGTGGGTGTGGGATGCCTGCTTCAACGCTCGCCCAAGTCGTCACACTCATCTAGGTGGGGGAGGTCTGGCTTAGGGAGGAGGGACATTATCACTGGACTGCTGGTCGTCTGGGAGGCCTCCAGCCTCCATGCTCTGTGAGTTTCTACTACTAGAGACATGATACACTGACTACCCGCTGGAATACACCATCGTTAAAAGGGGCCGGGCGATGGTGCCCCCTAGCGGCTAGGCCTACACCTCGGTGGCCGCTTCTCACCACTATCCCTCTACCTCCAGTGCTCACTCCTCTGGGGTGTTATGACCCGGGTTCAATCTTCTCCCACCGGGCTACAGGATGTGCGGCCTGTTCCCCCCTCGGAGCGTTCGGAGGCAGTATCGGGTGGACCCGGAATAGAGATAAGGGATCACCCGTTATGAATGGCATGCCACGTATTTCGATCTCTACCATCATCTACAAGCATTAACTTCCTCTCAATGCCTAAACGGCGAACTAGAGACCAAACACTACGTTGGGGTCTACACAACCCCTCCCTGATTACGGGCGACATCTATGAAGATGACGTCCAAGACTACGACACCCAGTACGATCGAGACGATCCGGAGGTAGCTACTGCCCTAAGAGCAGTCAGAGATCTGTGGGCCAGAGAAGACCTTTCCGACCCTGACGATGACGATGATGAGGATTCTCTTGCTATGCAAGAGGCCCTCAATTACGCCGAGAGCAGCCCCAAACTGGCCTCGAGGCAAACGATCGACCGTGTGCTGTGGGCGCAGGACGTCCATATTGCACATAAACGATGGACTCGCAGTCTCGAACGCGAGGACATGTACACTCAGGAGCTCGGCATTGCCGAGCTCTTCTATCCGGAGGCATCCCCTGCCCCATTACCGCCTTTGCCCCCCATCCCTGAGCTGGTGGAAGATGAAGTGCCATTATCTGTGAATGAGAGGCTGGAAATCAAAGCCACCTCTCATGCCATGCTACACCAACTCGACGCGATGACCATGTTCGTTGGTACCGTCCGTACATCCGCCGTTCCCCCTGCAGAGAGGAACGCATGGCGCCAAATGGCCTGGGAGTTATTCACGACCACCTGGCGACTGTCTGAGACGATGTCGGTGGAACTAGCAGCCGTTCCGACACCTCTCGATCTCACGTCTCCGGCAGCCTTCCAGGCTTCCTACACGGCGATGCACACTGCTCAACCAGAGCCTCAATCTGGGGAACCCTCATCCCCAGCACGGCGCCGTCGTCCGCGAGGTCCTCGTGGACAGCAGCGCCGCAACTAGTACAGGGGCCTATTCCCCTCTACACTCACGGCCACCAAGTACCAACTGGTGGCCATTATCGGGATGGTGACATGGTGGCGCCTCCCTATACCTTCCCCCCACTGCGGGGGGGACGATGTCATCGAGTGCATGCACATGTGTGCATTTGCTCGAGGGGGGCCTTGGCCCCCTACTTACGGCGGTCACGGTGAATAACCAGGTGAACAACCACCCGCCTTGTTACTGTCACTCGTGCACAACACGGTGATGGTCCACCTCATTCGTCTGGGGTGGTCAATCCTCATTGGCTGGAAAAACGCAAACGGTTATTCCTCCCGCAAGGGGGGATTTACGGTGAATTAACACTGCTGCGCCTGGTCTGGCCTCGGTCGGACATGTGGCTGGGGGACCATTTGCTCCAGCGGGCGATCTAATGGCTAACTTCGGGAGGGGGGGGCGCCCCCTCCAGAGTATTGCCTTTCCTGGCTGAGAGGCCAACGTCTGTGGCACTGCCCGCCTAAAGTGGCTAAAACGGGGACCTGAGTGGGAGATGGGCGAGGGGAACGCATAGATAAAGTAGTACCCAAGTTTGTACCTTGCTCCACGGACTGCGTTCGAGCCCCGCGTTATAAATTCTGATCCAAAAAAAAAAAAAAAAAAAACTTGCTAACATCCGGATAGCCAACATTCAGCCATCACGCTCTTATTCGAGAACGTCATGACGATCCCATGCTTACACTTCATGTGTGGCAATTTCAACGTGAGGCATGCCTCCTGGGACCCCCAGGGGCCTGAACATTCGATCCATGCTGACCACTTAGTGGAAACGGCTACGGCATTAGGCCTGACTAGAGCCCTACCAGTAGTGGAGGGCCCCACCCACTTCCCTCCTCAACAGGGCCTTCACCCCATGGTGATCGACCTGATGTTCGTACCTACAGATCTTAGATTCGTATTGTACTGTGAGATTGTACCTGAAGCCAGAGGGACGTCTGACCATGCCCCTCTGATGTTAGTGCTACCTGGCCCAGGATCTTTGGTTCCGGTTACCAAGTGGTCCATCAAAAGGATCCCAGGAGGAAGCATCATACCGTGATGCTGTCTCCTGTGCTTTAACTCCGTGGCTAGATTGGCATGGAGATACCTCAGCAGAAATCGATGATGTCGTCTCGGCGATATCAACAACTTTAAACAAGGCATGGGAAAACCATGCCAAGGAATCTCGCCTCGGCAAGTCATCCAAAGGTTGGTGGACAGACGAATGCAGTGGTGCTCTAGACGCTTACAGAGCCTCCCAGGACGAGGAGGACTGGAAGCACTACAGGAAAGTCATGCGACATGCAAAGCATGACTTTTTCGATGACCGTATCCAAGAAGTGGCTACAATGAATAGACGACCCTGGGACCTGATGTCCTGGACTCGTCAATGTAACCTCCCGTCGTACAAGGCAATCTCCTATCGGGGAGAACCTTGCAACGATCTGGATTCTCTCTGGGCAGCCCTTTTTTTTTTTTTTTTTTTTTGGGTCAAAAATTTATAACGCAGGGCTCGAACGCAGTCCGCGGAGCGGGGTACAAACTTGGGTACTACTCTATCTACGCGTTCCCCTCGCCCATCTCCCACCCAGGTCCCCGTTTTAGCCACTTTAGGCGGGCAGTGCCACAGACGTTGGCCTCTCAGCCAGGAAAGGCAATAATCTGGAGGGGGAGCCCCCCCTCCCGAAGCTAGCCATTAGGTCGTCAGCTAGTGCGGAACGGTCCCCCAGCCACATATCCAACCGAAGTCAGATCAGGCGTGGCCGTGTTAATTCACTGTAAATCCCCCCTTGCGGGAGGAATAACCGTCCGCATGTTCCCAGCCAACAAGGGTTGACCACCCCAGGCGAATGAGGTGGACCATCACTGTGCCTGCGCACGAGTGACGAAAATGAGGTAGCTGGTTATTCACCTGGTTACTCACTGGAACTACCGTAGGCAGGGGGCCGAGGTTCCCCTCGAGCAAGTGTCAACACAAGCACGCACTCGATGACAACATCCCCCCCGCAGCGGGGAGAAGGTGTAGGGTAACGGCTAAGCGCCATTGTCCCGATAATGGCCACCACTCCTGTGATGGGCGTATATGTGGAGGGGGGGTACCCCTTTTTAGTAGCGATGCTGCTGTGCTCGAGGACCTCGAGGACGACGGCGATGTGCTGGGGACGAGGGTTCCCCAGATTGAGGCTCTGATTGAGCTGCTAGCATCGCTGCATAGGAAGCTCGAAAGGCTGCCGGGGACGTGAGATCGAGAGGTGACGCGGCAGCTGCTAGTTCTGCCAACATCGTCTCAGACAATCGCCAGGTGGCTGTGAATAATTCCCAAGCCATCTGGCGCCATACGTTCCTCTCCGTAAGAGGGACGGCAGACACTCGGACGGTACCGACGAAAATCGTCATTGCCTCCAGTAGATGTAGAAAGCCATGAGAGGTGGCTGTTAATTCCGCCCTCTCATCTCTCGACAACGGAGGCTCATTCTCCACCAACTCTGGGATGGCGGATGAACCCGGTGAAGTGGGGAGGGGCGGCACAGATTGCTCCTGCTGCCCCTCTGGATAAAGGAGCTCGGCGATGCCGAGCTCCCGATTGTTGTTGGCCTCGAGCCCAAGCTCGAGAGCCAGATTACTTGTATCGTTGGCCACCTGCTGTGACCACAAGACGCGGTTTATAGTCTCCTGCGAGGCTAGCTCGGTGAGACCTGGGATGAATTCGACGTCTCTGCCGATGGCAGAGTTGTCAATTTCTGATAGGTCGGAGGAGTCGTCCTCCGACCATAGATTGTGGAGCTGGTTGTCCACATCAGAGTCCCATCCACCCAAAGAGATGTGACCAAACTCTGGGAGATAGTCGTCGTCGAAGTCTGCGACGTCGAAATTGGAGTGTAAGAGGGGGTCGCTGTGCGCCACCCGGTGTCGAATTTGCGCTCTACGGTTCGCAGAGGGCATTGAGGATGATTTAGCAAAGTAGATGACGGTAAAGGTCAAGATACGTAGTGTGATAACGATAACAGACGGTCCCTTATCTCAATTCCGGATCCACCCGATATAGCCTCCAATCGCTCCGAGGGGACAGACAGGCCGCACATCCTGCTGTCGAGTGGGAGAAGATTGAACCTGGGTCATACCACCCCATAGGAGTGAGCACCGGAGGTGAGAAGTTGGTGGTGAGTAGCGGCCACCAGAGCGTCGACCTAGCCGTCAGGGGGCACCATCACCCGGCCCCTTTTAATGATGGTGTATTCCAGTGGGTAGTCAGTGTAGCATGTCTCTAGTAGTAGAAACTCACAAAGCATGGAGGCTGGAAGCCCCCCAGGCGACCAGCAATCCAGTGAGAGTGTCCCTCCTCCTAAGCCAGACCTCCCCCAACTAAGCGAATGCGACGACATGGGCGAGCATTGAAGTAGGCATCCCACACCCACTCTGAGACCCCAGAGGGACCCAGACTACTCTTTCATTGACAACACTCACCTAGCCAGGATCCTCGAAGCCCAGGAGAACGAGACAAATAGCAGACACTGTCAGAAACAGTGCCCGAGGCATCCACAGAGATCGGATGGACGGATCCCTTAGCAAATCAGGCTACGCCTGGAGACGCCGAGAGCGTTTGTGATGGTGAAATCCGATCGAAAATCGGACAAGAATTGCAGTCTCGACGTTGCTACCAACATCGAGCAGGAGTGTTTACCACTATTTATGGTGGTTGTAACAAGTCAAGGAGCGCTCTGGGCAGCCCTTGATGGGTGCTATAATGCTGCTTCAGATTGAGTAGTCGATCTGAGCTTTCTTGATGAACTCGATCCGGTGCCTGAAAGGGCCTGGATCCTGTTCTCCGTCACGGAAATGAAAGAAGTGCTAAATGCGTGTTCCTCCCGTTCCGCTCCAGGTCCCGATCATGTTATGTGGTCGCACCTAAAACACTGGTGTAGCAACCCAGAAGTGGCATTGCTGAGGCGTGCATCACTGCTGGCCACTGGCCAGCTCACTTTAAGGAATCCCTGTCGGTTATCATCCCGAAACCGGGGAAACCCAATTACTCCACCCCAAAGTCATTTAGGCCAATCATGCTACTGAACACTCTGGGCAAACTAGTCGAAAAAATGTTGTCTAGACGACTTCACTTCGACGGTGTCGCACACGAGGCCTTCGAGCAAAATCAGTTCGGGGGTGTCGCCCAGCGTTCCACTGAGGATGCAGGAATCTACCTTACCCACCTGGTCAGAGCAGGGTGGGCCAAGGGGCTTAAAACGAGTGTTGTTGCATTCGACATCGCTCAGTTCTTTCCCTCCCTGAACCACCAGGTTCTACTGGAGATCATCTCGCGGTCGGGATTCCCTGCGCAAGTAGTGAATTTCTTCCATTCATACCTCGTCGGTCGTAAAACAACTTACAAGTGGAACACTTTCTCATCTGGCTCCTTTGCAGCCGACGTGGGAGTGGGACAAGGCGGAGCCTTGTCCCCAGTCTTATCGGCACTATATCTGATACCCATCATGAAACTCTTCAGAAGAAGCAAAATTGGCAGAGATGTCGATCTCATGTCCTATGTGGATGATGGCACCCTCATCGCCCGCTCTCCACAGTTGGAGGATAACCTCCCCCTTCTCAAAAAAGCGTATGGCTGGATATTCCAGGCATTCACCTCCCTCGGACTTGTCCTTGAACATGACAAGTCCGAAATATTCCACTTCTCAAGGGCGAGGAGATTCACTCCCCTACCCATCGACCTCGGCTTTGCTCCTTACACGGGCAATACCCCCCTCAAACCCAAAGTTACCTGGAGGTACCTTGGATTTTTCTTTGACCGCAAACTCTCCTTCAAGGAGCATATGCGGTTCTACTCCACCAAAGCCCTTACCATCGCCGCTCCTTGACTTGTTACAACCACCATAAACAGTGGTAAACACTCCTGCTCGACGTTGGTAGCAACGTCGAGACTCCAATTTTGGTCCGATTTTCGATCGGATTTCACCATCACGAACGCTCTCGGCGTCTCCAGGCCTGCCCGGATTTGCTAAGAGATCCGTCCATCCGATCTCCGTGGATGCCTCGGGCACTGTTTCTGACAGTGTCTGCTATTCGTCTCGCTCTCCTGGGCTTCGAGGATCCTAGTTAGGTGAGTGTTGGCAATGAAAGAGTAGTCTGGGCCCCTATGGGGGCTTAGAGTGGGTGTGGGATGCCTACTTCAATGCTCGCCCAAGTTGTCACATTCGTTTAGCTGGGAGAGGTCTGGCTCAGGAGGAGGGACATATTCACTGGATTGTGGGCCGTCTGGGAGGCTTCCTACCTCCATGCTGCGTGAGTTTCTACATCTAGAGACCTGCTACACTGACTACCTATTGGAATACACCATCGTTAAAAGGGGCCGGGCGATGGTGCCCCCTGGTGGCTAGGTCGACGCTCTGGTGGCCGCTACTCACCACCGACTCTTTACCTCCGGCACTCACACCCTTGAGGTGTTTGGAACCGGGTTCAATCGTCCCTCCCAATCGGCAGCAGGATTTGCGGCCTGCCTGCCCCCTCGGAGCGTCTGGAGGCTGTGTCGGGTGGACCCAGAATTGAGATAAGGGACCGTCTGTTATCATTATCACGCTACGTACCTTGACTTCTACCGTCATCTACTTGTGCTAAATCATCCTCAATGCCCTCTACAAACCGTGGAGCGCGAACTCGACACCAGGCGGCGCATGGCGACCCCCTCTTATACACAAACGCTGACTTCGCAGACTTCGACGACAACTACCTCCCAGAGTTCGGGCACGTCTCCTTGAGCAGATGGGACTCTGATGTGGCTAACCAGTTCCACAATCTTTGGGCGGAGGATGACTCCTCCGACCTGCCAGACGACGATGACGGCTCTGCCAACGGCGGGGACGTCGAATTCATTCCGGGTCTCACCGAGCTAGCCTTGCAGGAGACGATAAACCGCTTCTTGGCATCACAAGTGATAGCCGATGAGGTGCATGATCTGGCTCTTGAGCTTGGGCTTGAGGCCAACAACAATCAAGAGCTCGGCATCGCCGAGCTCCTCTATCTGGAGGGGCAGCAGGAGCAATCTGCGCCGCCCCTCCCCACATCACCGGGTTCATCCGCCATCCCAGAGTTGGTGGAGGATGAGCCTCCGTTGTCGAGAGATGAGAGGGTGGACATAATGTCCACCTCTCATGGCTTTCTACATTTACTGGAGGCTATGACGATTTTCGTTGGTACCATCCGAGTATCCGCCGTTCCGCTCATAGAGAGGAATGCATGGTGCCAGATGGCATGGGAACTATTCACAACCACCTGGCGATTGTCCGAGCCAATGTCGGCAGAACTAGCAGCTGCCGGATTGCCTCTCAATCTCACGTCACCAGCAGCCTTCAGGGCTTCCTACGTGGCTAGGCAGGCAGCTCATGCAGAGCTCCATCATGAGGAACCCTCGTCCTCATCACGACACCGTCATCCTCGAGGTCCTCGGAGACAGCCGCGCCGCAACCAATAGGGGAACACCCCTCCACAACCACGCCCACCAAACAATTGGTGGCCGATATCGGGATAGTGACATTTTGTTGCTTCCCTCCACCTTCCCCCCGCTGCGGGGGGGACGTTGTCATCGAGTGCATGTACATGTCGACATTTGCTCGAAGGGGGACCTCAGCCCCCTGCCTACGGTAGTTCGGGTGAATAACCAGGTGAACAACCAGCTACCACATCTCTGTCACTCGTGCGCAAACACGGTGATGGTCCACCCCATTCATCTGGGGTGGTCAATCCTCGCTGGCTGGAAGTAGGCTATTGGTTATTCCTCCCGCAAGGGGGGATTTATGGTGAATTGACACCACTGCGCCTGATCTGACTTCGGTTGGATATGTGGCTGGGGGACCGGTTGGTACCAGTGGGTGACCTAATGGCTAGCTTCGGGAGGGGGAGGCTTCCCCTCTGGATTATTGCCTTTCCTGGCTGAGAGGCCAACGTCTGTGGCACTGCCTGCCTAAAGTGGCTAAAACGAGGACCTGGGTGGGAGATGGGCGAGGGGAACGCGTAGATATAGTAGTACCCTAGTTTGTACCCCGCTCCGCGGACTGCGATCGAGCCCCGCGTTATAAATTGTTGACCCAAAAAAAAAACAAAAAAAAAAAGCCCTTACCATGGCAAGGGCAATGGGAATGCTCGGCAATTCTGTGAGAGGGCTAACCCCTATGCAGAAACGCCTTCTGTACCGCTCGTGTGTCATACCTATCATGACATACGGACTGAGACTCTGGCATTTCAAAGGCGCTGGCGTCAAAGGTGTCATCAAAACGCTGGCCCAAGTGCAGTCCATCTCTGCTCATTGGATCCTCGGTGCATTCAGAACCACCCCTATCGGCGGTTTGGAAAGTATTGCAGGGCTGCTGCCTATGCAGCTGCTACTGCGTCGTCTGGTCGACAGGGGAGTATTCCGAACCCCCCCTACTGGCCCCATCACACCCCCTAAGAGCAATCTTAGGGCCCAATCGCATCGGCACTACCCACTCTCATGAGCTAGGACTCTGGGTAGGAAATGTACTCGACACACTCACCCTACAGGGTCCATCCATTGCTTCGGCTGCAGCTTTGGCCCTCGTACCAGGCGATGAATTCGACCCCTTCGGGGAAGAAAGTGCACCCGGGAACAGAGTGAAGGATTTATTCCCCACTCGCTTTTCCTCTCATCAACTCACCTCTAAGGAGGATGGGGCGAGGAGTTCTTACAGGAGTGACCTCGATAAAGCCTGGGCTTTGGCTCAGATGGAGGATGACACTCTTGTCGTCGCAGTGGACGCTTCGGTGCCCACAGATGCTAAATTCCAAGCTTGTGCTCTCGTCTTCAGACGGGGGGAACAAGTAGATCGCGTCGTCTCAGCCTCTGGGAGGAGAACCCCCCCGGAAGTCGAACTCTTTTTTTTTTTTTTTTTTTTGGGTCAACAATTTATAACGCGGGGCTCGATCGCAGTCCATGGGTCAAGATACAAACAAGGTACTACTAAGACTACGCATTCCCTATGTCCGCATCCCACACCAGGTCCCTTGCAGAAGCCACGTTACGGCGGGCGTACCAGCGTTGTCCTCTCAGACAGGAAAGGCAATAATCTGTAGGGGAGGGGCCCCCCCACAAAGGCTAGCCGTTAGTTCGCCGTCTGGTGCTATCTCGGTCCCCCCGGCCACATATCCGACCGAAGTCAGATCAGGCGCAAGCAGTGTCAATTCACCGTAAGTCCTCCCTTGCGGGAAGAGTAACCGTCTTTCACCAGACAACGAGGATTGACCACCCCAGGTGAGTGAGGTGGACCATCACTGTGTCCACGCACAAGTGACAGTGACGAGGCAGCTGGTTATTCACCGGAACTGCCGTAGCTGGTTATTCACCGGAGCTACTGTAGGTAGGGGGTCGAGGCCCCCCCCTCGAGCAAATGCTACTCTGAGCATGCACTCGGTGACATCATCCCCCCCGCAGTGGGGAGAAGGTAAAGGGTGGCGACATATTGTCACCATCCCAACAACAGCCCTGGTGGGCGGTGAAGAGAAGGGGGGGTCCCCTTCTTCAAGCTCGGCGTGGTCGTTGGCGGGGGCCACGAGGACGTCGACGCCGTTCCAGGGACAAGGGTTCCTCGGTGGGAGGCTCTGCCGCTAGTGGAGCAGACTGAGCCGCCTGCATTGCCGCATAGGAAGCCTGGAAGGCTGCCGGAGACGTAAGGTCGAGGGGAGCTGATGCCGCACGAAGCGACTCCATCATGCTCCCTGAAAATCGCCAGGTGGTGGTGAAGAGCTCCCACACCATCTGACGCCAAGAGTTCCTGTCGTTGAGAGGAACTGCAGACACTCGGACGGTACCTACAAAGGAGGTCATCATGTCCAGTAGATGTAACATGGCATCAGAGGTGGCTTCGATTTCCAACCTCTTTTGTTTTTTTTTGGGTCAAAAGTTTATAACGCGGCGCCCGATCGCAGTCCGCGGTAGAGACGTACAAACGAAGTACACTACGCCCAGCCCAAGTCCTCCTCCTGCTGATCTTCGCACCAACCACCTGGATAGCTGCACCGACCACTAAGGGGGCCCCCTTTATCGAGTAAACGGACTTGCCAGTGGTGGCGTACCGACAACTCGAGCCTGACGATGTCGTGTTCCCCGAATCCCTACGGGTATGTGTGCAAGATTTAGGGGAAACTGCCACCCCGACGTGAGCCTCTCAGCTCGGAAAGGAGAGCGTATTCAGCGTCGAAGCTGTAACGCATAACCGACAGCGGATCTGAAAGCGCTCAGGCGCCTCCCCGAACCGGTACCTAGGTTCGTGTCCCCCCTCCCTGACAGTCGCTCCTGAACATGGGTGGGCCCCCTTTATGAGGGTTAACGGACTCATCTGGTGCCCTACGGCCACCCCGACATACCGATAACACTAGCTAGAACCAGACGGGGGTCATATGCCCTGCGCACACAACCTATCCTGGATCCCACGCAAGTGAATTGAACGACCCTAGTGCTGGGTTATTGTCCATAAATTCGGTGAAGCCTTCGACAGAGTCTGGGCTTGCACGAGTTTCTTTGCGATCCACCTTGGGGCAGACGCGTAGTAAGTGGTCCCGAGTTTGAATCTCGGGACCAAGGCACCAACATTGGTATTCCCCGTCGAGGGATAGACGTTGACGATACTCCCCTATGGGAGCATGGCCAGTGATCATGCGAGTTGAACGGGAAGTCAACGTAGTGTTGCTCCCCATAACTTTCAGCCAAGGCCCACCTTTGTGAGTCGAGGGTAATACCGGTTTTCCGCCTACTCCTTTGAGTTGGTAGAAATGCCGACCACGATACGCCGGATCTGAGAACCGGGTGTGCCAATCCTTACAAACGGCCTTCTCGACCTGATTTTTAAGGTAATCTAAAGACGTCCGCGGGTGTCTGCCCACGGAGACCTTGGTAGATGTAGCTACATCGTGAGCCATCTTATGTACGTTCCACTCGAATTTCGAGGGGACATGCCAGAATGTTACATTCCTCTCCTCGTCTCCGGCAAGCCAGGGACGAAGGGAGCGACAAGCGTCCAGGGCAAAGATTTGCCCAGAGCATGGTTTTGGATCGATTAGGGACTCAATGCCCATAGTAGAATCCGAAAAGATCACCAACTTTTTGCAACCTCTGCTGCACGCAGCCGAGATGCCTAGTTGGAGAGCGAAAAGTTTGACTTCCGGGGGGGTTCTCCTCCCAGAGGCTGAGACAACGCGATCCACCTGTTCTCCCTGTCCGAAGACAAGAGCGCAGGCGACAGCTTGAAATTTGGCATCTGTGGGCACCGAAGCGTCCACTGCAACGACGAGAGTGTCATCCTCAACCTGGGCAGAAGCCCAGGCCTTATCGAGGTCACTCCTTTAAGAAGTCCTCACTCCATCCTCCTTAGAGGTGAGGCGATGAGAGGAGAAACGAGTGGGGAATAAATCCTTCACTCTGTTTCCAGGTGTGTTTTCTTCCCCAAAGGGGTCAAATTCATCGCCTGGTGCGAGGGCTAGGGCTGCAGCCGAAGCGACAGATGGGCCTTGCAGGTTGAGTGTGTCAAGCACGTTCCCTCCCCAGAGTCCTAGCTCATGAGGGTGGGTAGTACCGACGTGATTAGGCCCTAAGATAGCTCTTAGGGGGGGTGATGGGGCCAATAGAGGGGTTCTGAATACCCTTCTGTCGACTAAACGACGCAGTAACAGCTGCATAGGCAGCAGTCCGGCGATACATTCCAGGCCACCGATTGGGGTGGTTCTGAATGCACCGAGGAAGCGCTCCTTGACTTGTTACAACCACTATAAACAGTGGTAAACACCTCTGCTCAACGTTGCCAGCGACGTCGACACTTCAATTTACGTCCGATTTTCGATCGGATTTCACCATCACGAACGCTCTCGGCGTCTCCAGGCCTGCCCTGATTTGCTAAGAGATCCGTCAATCCGATCCCCGGGGATGCCCCAGTCATTGTTTTTGACAATGGCTGCTATTCGTCTCGTTCCCCTGTGCTTCGAGGATCCTGGCTAGGTGAGTGGTGTCTATGAAAGAGTAGTCTAGGTCCCTATGGGGGCTTAGAGTGGGTGTGGGATGCCTGCTTCAACGCTCGCCCAAGTCGACGCACTCGTTTAGTTGGGGGAGGTCTGGCTCAGGGGGAGGGACATCGTTACTGGACTGCTGGTCGTCTCTGGGGCTTCCAACCTCCATGCTATGTGAGTCACTACTACTAGGGACAAGCTACACTGACTACCTGTTGGAATACACCGTCGCTAAAAGGGGCCAGGTGACAGTGCCCCCTGATAGCTAGGTCGATGCTCTGGTGGCCGCATTTCACCACTGACTCCTCACCTCCGGTGCTCACTCCTCTGGGGTGTTATGACCCGGGTTCAATCTTCTCCCACCAGGCAACAGGATGCGCGGCCTGTTCGCCCCCTCGGAGCGTTTGGAGGCTATATCGGGTGGACCTGGAACTGAGATAAGGGGCCATCTGTTATCGACCTTACGCTACGTACTTTGGCTGTTATCGTCATTTACCTGTGCGGACTCACTCTCAATGCCCAAACGGCTGAACAGAGACCAAACCACACGCTGGGGCCTTCACGACCCCACCTTGATTACGGGTGACATCATTGGTGATGATGCCCAAGACTACGACACCCAGTTCTCACAGAACGAACTGGAGGTAGCAGCTGCCCTAGGCAGTTTGAGATCTGTGGGCCGGGGAGGACCTCCCCGACCCTGACGACTACGTGGACTCTCTTGCTAGGCAGGAGGCCCTCGCTTACACTGCACGCTGCGTATTTTGATCACTTGCATCATATACCAGTACTAACTTGCTCCTGATGCCCAAGCGGACAACCAGAGACGATTGTTCCAACAATCCTACGCCTCCGGCAGCTGTTCCAGCTTCCTGTGTGGCGATGCCAACAGCTCTAGCAGAGCTCCAATCTGGGGAACCCTTGTTCCCAGTACAGTGCCATCATCATCACAGATGGCTGTGCTGCTACTTGTGTGGGGCATCCTGCTCCACACCCATCACCGCCAGTCTGCTGGCTGCTGTCGGGTTGGTGACAAATGTCGCTACCCTTTACGTTCTCCCCGCTGCGGGGGGGAAATTGCTATCGAGTGCATGTGCTGGCAGTGCATTTGCTCGAGGGGGGCTTTGGCCCCCTGCTTACGGCGGTTCCAGTGAATAACCAGGTGAACAACCAGCTGCCACATTACTGTTACTCGTGCATGACACGGTGATGGTCCACCTTGTTCATCCGGGGTGGTCAATCCTCGTTGGCTGGGAGTATGCGGACGGTTATTCCTCCCGCAAGGGGGGATTTACGGTGAATTGACACTGCTGCACCTGATCTGACTTCGGTTGGATATGTGGCTGGGGGACCGCTTCGCGCCAGCTGACGATCTAATGGCTAGCTTCGGGAGGGGGTCTCCCCCTCCAGATTATTGCCTTTCCTGGCTGAGAGGCCAACGTCTGTGGCACTGCCCGCCTAAAGTGGCTAAAACGAGGACCTGGGTAGAATATGGGTGAGGGGAAGCGTAGTTATAGTAGTACCCAAGTTTGTATCCTGCTCCGCGGACTGCGATCGAGCCCCGCGTTATAAATTGTTGACCCAAAAAAAAAAAAAAAAAAAAAAAAAAATGCACCGAGGATCGAACGAGCAGCGATGGACTGCACTTGGGCCAACGTTTTGATGACACCTTTGACGCGAGCGCCTTTGAAGTGCCATAGTCTGAGTCCGTATGTCATAATAGGTACGACACACGAACGGTACAGAAGGCGTTTCTGCATAGGGGTTAACCCTCTGACAGAATTGCCGAGCATTCCCATCGCCCTCGCAGTGGTAAGGGCTTTAGTGGAATAGAACCACGTGTGCTCCTTGAAAGAGAGCTTACGGTCGAAGAAAAAGCCAAGGTACCTCCAGGTAACCTTGGGTTTGAGGGGAGTATTGCCCGTGTATGGGGCAAAGCCGAGATCAATGGGTAGGGGAGTGAATCTCCTCGCCCTTTTTTTTTTTTTTTTTTTTTTTGGATCAGAATTTATAACGCGGGGCTCGAACGCAGTCCGCGGAGCAAGGTACAAACTTGGGTACTACTTTATCTACGCGTTCCCCTCGCCCATCTCCCACTCAGGTCCCCGTTTTAGCCACTTTAGGCGGGCAGTGCCACAGACGTTGGCCTCTCAGCCAGGAAAGGCAATAATCTGGAGGGGGCGCCCCCCCCTCCCGAAGTTAGCCATTAGATCGCCCGCTGGAGCAAATGGTCCCCCAGCCACATGTCCAACCGAGGCCAGACCAGGTGCAGCAGTGTTAATTCACCATAAATCCCCCCTTGCGGGAGGAATAACCGTTTGCGTTTTTCCAGCCAACGAGGATTGACCACCCCAGATGAATGAGGTGGACCATCACCGTGTTGTGCATGAGTGACAGTAACAAGGCGGGTGGTTGTTCACCTGGTTATTCACTGTGACCGCCGTAAGTAGGGGGCCGAGACCCCCCTCGAGCAAATGCACCCATGTGCACGCACTCGATGACATCATCCCCCCCGCAGTGGGGGGAAGGTATAGGGAAGCAACACCATGTCACCATCCCAATAGTGGCCACCAGTTACTTGGTGCCCGTGAACGTAGAGGGGGATAGCCCCCTGTACTAGTTGCAGTGCTGCTGTCCACGAGGACCTCGAGGACAACGGCGCCGTGCTGGGGACGAGGGTTCCCCAGATTGAGGCTCAGATTGAGCGGTGTGCACCGCCGCGTAGGAAGCCCGGAAGGCTGCCGGAGACGTGAGGTCGAGAGGTGTCGGAACGGCTGCTAGTTCCACCGACATCGTCTCAGACAGTCGCCAGGTGGTCGTGAATAACTCCCAGGCCATTTGGCGCCATGCGTTGCTCTCTGCAGGGGGAACGGCGGATGTACGGACGGTACCAACGAACATGGTCATCGCGTCGAGTTGGTGTAGCATGGCATGAGAGGTGGCTTTGATTTCCAGCCTCTCATTCACAGATAACGGCACTTCGTCCTCCACCAGCTCAGGGATGGGGGGCAAAGGCAGTAACGGGGCAGGGGATGCCTCCGGATAGAAGAGCTCAGCAATGCCGAGCTCCTGCGTGTACATGTCCTCGCGTTCGAGACTGCGAGTCCATCGTTTATGTGCGACATGGACGTCCTGCGCCCACAGCACACGGTCGATCGTTTGCCTCGAGGCCAGCTTGGGGCTGCTCTCGGCGTAATTGAGGGCCTCTTGCATAGCAAGAGAGTCCTCGTCATCCTCAGGGTCGGAGAGGTCCTCTCCAGCCCATAGATCTCTAACTGCCTGTAGGGCAGTAGCTACACCCGGATCGTCGTGATCGTACCGGGTGTTGTAGTCTTGGACGCCATCGTCATAGATGTCGCCCGTAATCAGGGAGGGGTTGTGTAGACCCCAACGTGGTGTTTGGTCTCTAGTTCGCCGTTTAGGCATTGAGAGGAAGTTAATGCTTGTAGATGATGGTAAAAATCGAAATACGTAGCGTGCTATCGATAACGGGTGATCCCTTATCTCTATTCTGGGTCCACCCGATACTGCCTCCGAACGCTCCGAGGGGGAACAGGCCGCACAACCTGTAGCCCGGTGGGAGAAGATTGAACCCGGGTCATAACACCCCAGAGGAGTGAGCACCGGAGGTAGAGGGATAGTGGTGAGAAGCGGCCACCGAGGTGTAGGCCTAGCCGCTAGGGGGCACCATCGCCCGGCCCCTTTTAACGATGGTGTATTCCAGCGGGTAGTCAGTGTAGCATGTCTCTAGTAATAGAAACTCACAGAGCATGGAGGCTGGAAGCCTCCCAGACGACCAGCAGTCCAGTGATAATGTCCCTCCTCCCTAAGCCAGACCTCCCCCACCTAGACGAGTGTGACGACTTGGGCGAGCGTTGAAGCAGGCATCCCACACCCACTCTAAGCCTCCAGAGGGACCTAGACTACTCTTTCATAGACAACACTCACCTAGTCAGGATCCTCGAAGCCCAGGAGAACGAGACGAATAGCAGCCATTGTCAAAAACAATGACCGGGGCATCCACGGAGATCGGATGGAGGGATCTCTTAGCAAATCAGGGCAAGCCTGGAGACGCCGAGAGCGTTCGTGATGGTGAAATCCGATCGAAAATCGGACAGAAATTGGAGTCTCGACGTTGCTACCAACATCGAGCAGGAGTGTTTACCACTGTTTATAGTGGTTGTAACAAGTCAAGGAGCTGTCTCCTCGCCCTTGAGAAATGAAATATTTCAGACTTGTCATGTTCGAGGACAAGCCCGAGGGAGGTGAACGCCTGGAATATCCAGCCATACGCTTTTTTAAGCAAGGGGAGGTTATCCTCCAGCTGTGGAGAGCGGGCGATGAGAGTGCCATCGTCCACATACGACATGAGATCGACATCTCTGCCGATTTCGCTCCTTCTGAAGAGCTTCATAATGGGCGTTAAATATAACGCCGATAAGACAGGGGACAAAGCAGAGCCTTGACCCACTCCCACATCGGCTGCAAATGAGCCAGATGAGAAAGTGTTCCATTTGTAGGTCGTTCTGCGACCGACTAGATATGAACGGAAGAAGTTCACTACTTGCGCAGGGAACCCCGACCAAGAAATGATCTCCAGCAGAACCTGGTGGTTCAAGGAGGGGAAGAATTGAGCGATGTCGAAAGCGACAACACTCGTTTTGAGTCCTTTAGCCCATCCTGCCCTGACAAGATGGGTGAGGTAGATTCCTGCATCCTCAGTGGAACGCTGGGCGACACCCCTGAACTGGGTTTGCTCGAAGGCCTCGTGTGCTACACCGTCGAATTGAAGTCGCCTCGACAACATCTTTTCGACTAATTTGCCCAGAGTGTTCAGAAGCACGATGGGCCTGAACGACTTAGGGGTAGAGTAATTAGGTTTCCCTGGCTTCGGGATAATAACCGACAGGGATTCCTTAAAGTGAGCCGGCCAGTGGCCAGCAGTGATGCACGCCTCAGCAATGCGGGTTATGAGCCCTGCCACTTCTGGGTTGGTGCACCAGTGTTTAAGGTGCGACCATGTAACATGATCGGGCCCTGGAGCGCACTCCTTGACTTGTTACAACCACCATAAATAGTGGTAAACACTCCTGCTCGATGTTGGTAGCAACGTCGAGACTCCAATTTCTGTCCGATTTTCGATCGGATTTCACCATCACGAACGCTCTCGGCGTCTCCAGGCCTGCCCTGATTTGCTAAGAGATCCATCCATCCGATCTCCGTGGATGCCCCGGTCATTGTTTTTGACAATGGCTGCTATCTGTCTCGTTCTCCTGGGCTTCGAGGATCCTGACTAGGTGAGTGTTGTTTATGAAAGAGTAGTCTGGGTCCCTCTGGGGGCTTAGAGTGGGTGTGGGATGCCTGCTTCAACGCTCGCCCAAGTCGACACACTCGTTTAGTTGGGGGAGGTCTGGCTTAGGGAGAAGGGACGTTATCACTGGATTGCTGGTTGTCTGGGAGGCTTCTAGCCTCCATGCTCTGTGAGTTTCTATTACTAGAGACATGCTACACTGACTACCCATTGGAATACACCATCGTTAAAAGGGGCTGGGCGATGGTGCCCCCTGGCGGCTAGGTCGTCACCTTGGTGGCCGCCACTCTCCACCAACTCTCTACCTCGGGTGCTCACTCTTCTAGGGTGTTATGACCCAGGTTCAATATTCTCCCACTAGGCAGCAGGATGTGTGGCTTGCTCGCCCCCTCGGAGCGTTCGGAGGCTGGATCGGGTGGACCCGGAATGTAGATAAGGGACCAGCCATCTGCCCACGGAGATCTTGGTAGATGTAGCTACATCGTGAGCCATCTTGTGTATGTTCCACTCAAATTTCGAGGGGACATGCCAGAATGTTACATTCCTCTCCTCGTCCCCAGCTAGCCAGGGACGAAGGGAGCGACAAGCGTCCAGGGCGAAGATTTGCCCAGAGCGTGGTTTTGGATCGATTAGGGACTCAATGCCCGTAGTAGAATCCGAAAAGATCACCAACTTTTTGCAACCTCTGCTGCACGCAGCCGAGACGCCTAGTTGGAGAGCGAAGAGTTCGACTTCCGGGGGGGTTCTCCTCCCAGAGGCTGAGACAACGCGATCCACCTGTTCTCCCTGTCCAAAGACAAGAGCGCAGGCGACAGCTTGAAATTTGGCATCTGTGGGCACCGAAGCGTCCACTGCAATGACGAGAGTGTCAGCCTCAACCTGGGCAGAGGCCCAGGCCTTGTCAAGGTCACTCCTGTAAGAATTCCTCGCTCCCTCCTCCTTAGAGGTGAGGCGATGAGAGAAGAAGCGAGTGGGGAATAGATCCTTCACTCTATTTCCAGGTGTGTTTTCGTCCCCGAAGGGGTCGAATTCATCGCCTGGTACGAGGGCCAAGGCTGCAGCCGAAGCGACAGATGGCCCTTGTAGGGTGAATGTGTCGAGCACGTTCCCTCCCCAGAGTCCTAGCTCATGAGAGTGGGTAGTACCGACGTGATTAGGCCCTAAGATAGCTCTTAGGGGGTGTGATGGAGCCAAAAGAGGGGTTCTGAATACCCCCCTGTCGACTAAACGGCGCAGTAACAGCTGCATGGGCAGCAGTCCAGCGATACTTTCCAGGCCACCAATCGGGGTGGTTCTGAATGCACCGAGGATCCAACGTGCAGCAATGGACTGCACTTGGGCCAACGTTTTGATGACACCTTTGACGCGAGCGCCTTTAAAGTGCCAGAGTCTAAGTCCATATGTCATAATAGGCACGACACATGAACGGTACAGGAGGTGTTTCTGCATAGGGGTTAGCCCTCTGACAGAATTGCCGAGCATTCCCATCGCCCTCGCAGTAGTGAGGGCTTTGGTGGAGTAGAACTGCGTGTGCTCCTTGAAAGAGAGTTTGCGGTCGAAGAAGAAACCGAGGGACCTCCAGGTGACCTTGGGTTTGAGGGGGGTGTTGCCCGTGTACGGAGCAAAGCCGAGATCGATGGGAAGGGGAGTGAATCTCCTCGCCCTTGAGAAGTGGAATATTTCGGACTTGTCGTGTTCAAGGACAAGCCCGAGGGAGGTGAACGCCTGGAAAATCCAGCCATACGCTTTCTTAAGAAGGGGGTGATTATCCTCCAACTGTGGGGAGCGAGCGATGAGGGTGCCATCGTCCACATAAGACATGAGATCGACATCTCTGCCGATTTCACTTCTTCTGAAGAGCTTCATGATGGGCGTCAAATATAACGCTGATAAGACAGGGGACAGGGCCGAGCCTTGACCCACTCCCACATCGGCTGCAAAGGAGCCAGATGAGAAAGTGTTCCACTTGTAGGTCGTCTTACAACCGACTAGATATGAGCGGAAGAAGTTTACTACTTGCGCAGGAAACCCCGACCAAGCAATGATCTCCAACAGAACCTGGTGGTTCAAGGAGGGGAAGAACTGAGCGATGTCGAAAGCGACAACACTCATTTTGAGCCCTTTAGCCCATCCTGCTCTGACCAGGTGGGTAAGGTAGATTCCTGCGTCCTCAGTGGAACGCTGGGCGACGCCTCCAAACTGATTTTGCTCGAAGGCCTCGTGTGTGACACCGTCGAACTGAAGTCGCCTAGACAACATCTTTTCGACTAGTTTGCCCAGAGTGTTCAATAGCACGATAGGCCTGAACGACTTTGGAGTGGAATAGTTCGGTTTCCCCGGTTTCGGGATAATGACCGACAGGGATTCCTTAAAGTGAGCTGGCCAGTGGCCAGCAGTGATGCACGCCTCAGCAATGCGGGTGATGAGCCCTGCCACTTCTGGGTTGCTACACCAGTGTTTTAGGTGCGACCACATAACATGATCGGGACCTGGAGCGGAACGGGAGGAACACGCATTTAGCGCTTCTTTCATTTCCATGACGGAGAACGAGATCCAAGCCCTTTCAGGCACCGGATCAAGTCCATCAAGAATGCTCAGATCCACTACTCGATCTGATGCAGCATTATAGGACCCATCAAGGGCAGCCCAAAGAGAGTCCAGATCATTACAAGGTTCTCCCCGATAGGAGATCGCCTCGTACGATGGGAGGTTACGTTGACGAGTCCAGGACATTAGATCCCAGGGTCGTCTATTCATCGTAGCCACTTCTTGGATACGGTCATCAAAGAAGTCATGCTTAGCGTGTCGCATGACTTTCCTGTAATGCTTCCAGTCCTCCTCATCGCGGGAAGCTCTGTACGCGTCTAGGGCACCACTGCATTCGTCTGTCCACCAGCCTTTCGACAACTTGCCGAGGCGAGATTCCTTGGCATGGTCTTCCCATGCCTTGTTCAAAATCGTTGATAACGCCGAGACGACATCATCGATTTCTGCCGAAGTATCCCCGTGCCAATCTAGCCACGGAGTTAAAGCGGAGGAGACCGCATCCCGATATGATGCTTCCTCCTCGGATCCTTTTTTGATGGACCACTTGGTAACCGGAACCAAAGATCCTGGGCCAGGTAGTACTAACGTCAGAGGGGCGTGGTCAGACGTTCCCCTGGCTTCAGGTACGATCTCGCAGTACAGTACAAATCTAAGATCTGTAGGTACGAACATCAGGTCGATCACTGTGGGGTGAAGGCCCTGTTGTGGGGGGAAGTGGGTAGGGCCCTCCACTACTGGTAGGGCTCTAGTCAGGCCTAATGCCGTAGCTGTCTCCACTAAGTGGTCAGCATGGATAGAGTGTTCAGGCCCCTGGGGATCCCAGGAGGCGTGCCTCATGTTAAAATCACCACACATGAAGTGTAAGCGAGGGATCATCATGACGTTCTCAAATAAGAGCGTGATGGCTGAGTGTTGGCTATCCGAGTAAACGTTAGCAAGTAGCATGACGTCCTCCCCTATTCCCAGTGAGAACAGAAGGATGTCACGATCGTCGATCAGATCTCGTCTGAGACCCGGCCTTAGATTAGCGATGCTGTTCGCAAAGTAGACGGCAACACGTGGAGGGGAGTCGATTCCCGATGGGCGCACTAAGGTTCCCCAGTTTGGGCTCATTGGTGCGCCTATGACTTCTTCCCCTTCCCTGTTGTGGGCAGAGGGGGCGTGTCTTATCAATCGCCAAGGAGGCTCTTGAATGAAAAGCAAGTCGTAGTCATCTACGAAATCTGCCAGTAAAGAGTCCATGTAACCCCAATTTCGATTTACATTTTGACTAAATACACGTAGCTGAGGGGTAGATCTAAGTCTGTCTCTCATTTACGTTCGGCCACCGCGTCCTGCGGGATGGTAAGCAGGAGGGGAGCGAGAGTTACGTCTCACACTCACCTCGTCATAGCGCGCTTTGATCCAATCTCGGTCAAAGCGATGTCGCCAAAAGTTGCATTGACGATCGTCGGCTGCGTGATTTTTCCGGCAGTTAAGGCACCTAGCCGGGTGAGGACAGGCTGCCCCCTCTGGGGTAGCTGGAACAGGAGGGTTCGCCTTGGTGTTTCCCTTACAACACCCTGCAAGGGCACGATGGTGCTCCTTACGGTGTGGGCCTGCACAGATCGGGCATTTGGTCTGTGGAGCTCTGCATGCTGGGGTGGGGTGACCCCACTTCCAGCATCGTTGGCAAAGAGGCAGCCCAGGGTTTGCCCTGGCAGCCCTAACATAAGCGACGTAGCGTCCAAATTGGATGCCCCGACCGATGAGAGCCTTGGCTCGAGCACCGCTGACTGAGTCAGCGATGTTAAGGTAGACGGTGCACGTATCCGACATCTTCGAATCACGTACCACTCGGGGAGGGACTTGAAGCACTGTGAGGTCCGATATTCCGGACTTTCCCAAGTGTGCAATGACGACATCAGGCATTAGAGCCTTGTCGTTAGCGATATACGGCACATCGACCAGCTTGAGGTACGATGTGGATGTGGGTAACGCTGCGTCCACTTGCAACGCGAAGGGGAACGCCTTGTGGGCAGCCTCCTTGAAACAACGAAGGTCCTCCTCAGAGGCAACGACGTCTGTAGCTACTGATAAGTTACCAGCATGCATTGATGCAGACTGGGCCACTAGCTTAGAGTGGTGCAGTCCGAGAGTGGTCCGGACATGGTCCAGGAAGTCAGCAGGGTTCGTCTCCGCCCCAAGGGGGGGACGAACGTGAACTAGGACCTGTCATCTCGACGGTCCATGTACAGTAGGTGAAGGCTTTGCAGCTTTCGGTTTGGAGGGGCCGACATGCTGCTGTATATCCGCCAGCTTGTCGGTAGGAAGTTCAGGGAAGGCCTTGGCTAATCGCACAAGGCCATCTATGGATGTGTTAGGTGTTCGCCCTCCAGGGAAGCGAGCAACCTGAGCAAAGGTCCCCCTGCCCGAGGGCCTGGTGGACCAGTTCACGGGGGGAGGAGGTCCTCGACCCCATGATGAAGAGACACCCCCTGTTGGGGGTTTAGGAAGAGGTCGAGCCCCTTTCGGGCCTTGAGTCCTCGAAGATTTGTGAGGGGGGGGGCATTGCCCATCCCATACCTCCAGGTAATCCACGTTGGGATTGTTGGTGACAGTGCCCGACCTAGGTCGTTTGCTGCCCCCTGATAATCTGTCTATGGCTCCCCGGAGCGTAGCGCTTCCCGAGTCGCGATCAAAACCAGCCTCGGCAGCTGCTACCAGCACCGAGCCCAGTTGTTCAGCAATGAGCTGCCGATCTTCAGCAGTTGGTCATCTGGATCCCATCCTGTTAAGAACAACTCGGAATCCTTCAGCATACTCTCCCAGGTCTTTGGCGAAGGTCTGGGGTCCACTCCAGTCATCGCTAGCCATCTCCGTGTCCTGAATGACGTGGGAGGAGAGATTATCGGCCACTTCATCAGCCCACGAAGCAGGTGTAGAAGGAGTAGCCGGAGGTGCAGGAGACGCAGTTACGTCTCTGGAAGATAGCGCTGGCACGCTGAATTGCTGTGCTCGCGGAGTGACGATGCCTGCCCCATAGGGGGAGGGGGTTGGAGAGCCTCTTTGGGTCCTGTGAGGGCCCACTGAGGGTGCGTTCTGTGTGGATCTGTGGCTCGAAGAGAGCCGCAGGGAATCAATTGGGTCGTCGCCAGGAGTTCTGGGCGTACCGGATCTAGAGGGTCTCCCCTCGTCCATCGCCTCGCCCGATCTCCCCCCTCTTCTCGAGTGTGAATCTGACATGCGTTGGTAAGACGCTGGTTGTACCGGATCGCTGAGATCGTAGACGGATTGAGCTGCAAAGTTGGAAAACGGTGTCGACGAAAATTTTTTGTGGCTGTGCACCTCGCGGTAAGAAGACAAGAAGCGCCTATGTCTGGTTCGCTGTTTGGGCATTGAGAGAGTGTGTGTTAGTGCTAGTAGATGATGGTAAGAATCAAAATACGCAGCGTGGAATCGATAACGCCTGGTCCCTTCTCTACATTCCGGGTCCACCCGATCCAGCCTCCGAACGCTCCGAGGGGGCGAGCAAGCCGCACCTCCTGCTGCCTAGTGGGAGAATATTGAACCCGGGTCATAACACCCTAGAAGAGTGAGCACCGGAGGTAGAGAGTTGGTGGAGAGTGGCGGCCACCAAGGTGTCGACCTAGCCGCCAGGGGGCACCATCGCCCGGCCCCTTTTAACGATGGTGTATTCCAACAGGTAGTCAGTGTAGCATGTCTCTAGTAGTAGAAACTCACAGAGCATGGAGGCAGGAAGCCTCAAAGACGACCAGCAGTCCAGTGAGAACGTCCTTCCCCCTAAGCCAGACCTCCCCCCGCTAACCGAGTGCTTCTACTTGGGTGAGCGTTGAAGTAGGCATCCCACACCCACTCTAAGCCCCCATAGGGACCCAGACTACGGTTTCATAGACATCACTCACCTAGCCAGGATCCTCGAAGCCAAGGGGAACGAGACAGATAGCAGTCACTGTTGGAAACAATAACCGAGACATCCCCGGAGATCGGATGGACGGATCTCTTAGCAAATCAGGGCAGGCCTGGAGATGCCGAGAGCGTTCATGATGGTGAAATCCAATCGAAAATCAGACAAGAATTGGAGTCTCGACGTTGCTACCAACATCGAGCAGGAGTGTTTACCACTGTTTATAGTGGTTGTAACAAGTCAAGGAGCGATGTTTGGAAGTCGAACTCTTCGCTCTCCGACTGGGCATGTCCGCTGCGTGCAGCAGGGGATGCAAAAAGTTGGTGATATTCTCAGACTCTACCACGGGCATCGAGTCCCTCATAGACCCAAAACCACGCTCTGGGCAAATCTTTGCTCTGGACGCTTGTTGCTCTCTTTGTCCCTGGCTAGCTGGGGACACGGAGAGAACTGTAACATTCTGGCATGTCCCCTCAAAGTTCGAGTGGAACATACATAAGATGGCTCACAATGTAGCTACATCTACCAAGATCTCTGTGGGCAGACACCCGAGGATGTCTTTAGATTACCTTAAAAACCAGGTCGAAAAGGCCGTTTGTAAGGATTGGCACACCCGGTTCTCAGATCCAGCATATCGTGGACGGCATTTCTACCAACTCAAAGGAGTAGGTGGAAAACCGGTACTTTTTTTTTTTTTTTTTCTTTGGGTCAAAAATTTATAATGCAGGGCTCAAACGCAGTCTGCAGAGCGGGGTACAAACTTGGGTACTACTCTATCTACGTGTTCCCCTTGCCCATCTCCCACCCAGGTCCCCATTTTAGCCACTTTAGGCGGGCAGTGCCACAGACGTTGGCCTCTCAGCCAGGAAAGGCAATAATCTGGAGGGGGAGCCCCCCCTCCCAAAGCTAGCCATTAGATCGTCAGCTAGTGCGGAACGGTCCCCCAGCCACATATCCAACCAAAGTCAGATCAGGCGCGGCCGTGTTAATTCACTGTAAATCCCCCTTGCGGGAGGAATAACCGTCCGCATGTTCCCAGCCAATGAGGGTTGACCACCCCAGGTGAATGAGGTGGACCATCACTGTGCCTGCGCACAAGTGATGAAAATGAGGTAGCTGGTTATTCACCTGGTTACTCACTGGAACTACCGTAGGCAGGGGGCCAAGGCCCCCCTCGAGCAAGTGCCAACACATGCACGCGCTCAATGACAACGTCCCCCCTGCAGCGGGGAGAAGGTGTAGGGTGATGGCTAAGCATCATTGTCCCGATAGCAGCCACCACTCCTGTGATGGGCGTATATGTGGAGGGGTGGTTCCCCTTTCGCTGCTGTGCTCGAGGACCTCGAGGACGACGGCAACGTGCTGGGGATGAGGGTTCCCCAGATTGAGGCTCTGATTGAGCTGCTAGCATCACCGCATAGGAAGCTCGAAAGGCTGCCAGAGACGTGAGATCGAGAGGTGACATGGCAGCTGCTAGTTCTGCCGACATCGTCTCAGACAATCACCATGTGGCTGTGAATAATTCCCAGGCCATCTGACGCCATATGTTCCTCTCCGTAAGAGGGATGGCAGACACTCGGACGGTACCGACGAAAATCATCATTGCCTCCAGTAGATGTAGAAAGCCATGAGAGGTGGCTGTTAATTCCGCCCTCTCATCTCTTGACAATGGAGGCTCATCCTCCACCAACTCTGGGATGGCAGATGAACCCGGTGAAGTGGGGAGGGGTGGCACAGATTGCTCCTGCTGCCCCTCTGGATAAAGGAGCTCAGTGATGCCGAGCTCCCGATTGATGGTGGATGAACCCGGTGAAGTGGGGAGGGGTGGCACAGATTGCTCCTGCTGCCCCTCTGGATAAAGGAGCTCAGTGATGCCAAGCTCCCGATTGTTGTTGGCCTCAAGCCCAAGCTCGAGAGCCAGATTACTCGTATCGTTGGCCACCTGCTGTGACCACAAGACGCGGTTTATAGTCTCCTGCGAGGCTAGCTCGGTGAGACCTGGGATAAATTTGACGTTTCCGCCGATGGCAGAGTCGTCAACTTCTGATAGGTCGGAGGAGTCGTCCTGCGACCATAGGTTGTGGAGCTGGTTGTCCACATCAGAGTCCCATCTGCCCAGAGAGATGTGACCGAACTCTGGGAGATAGTCGTCATCGAAGTCTGCGATGTCAAAATTGGAGTGTAAGAGGGGGTCGCTGTGTGCCACCCAGTGTCGAATTCGCGCTCTACGGTTTGCAGAGGGCATTGAGGATGATTTAGCAAAGTAGATGACGGTAGAAGTCAAGATACGTAGCATGATAACGATAACAGATTTTTTTTTTTTTTTTTGGGTCAAACGTTTATAACGTGGCGCCCGATCGCAGTCCGCGGTAGAGACATACAAACGAAGTACACTACGCCCAGCCCAAGTCCTCCTCCTGCTGATCTTCACACCAACCACCTGGATAGCTGCAATGACCACTAAGGGGGCCCCCTTTATCGAGTAAACGGACTTGCCAGTGGTGGCGTACCGACAACCTGGACTTGACGATGTCGTGTCCCCCGAATCCCTACGGGTATGAGTGCAAGATTTAGGGGACATTGCCGCCCCGACGTGAGCCTCCCAGCTCGGGAAGGAGGGCGTAGTCGACACATTTGTCGTAACGCGCAACCGACAGCGGATCTGAAAGCGCTCAGGCGCCTCCTTGAACTGGTACCTAGTTTCGTGTCCCCCCTCCCTGACAGTCGCTCCTGAACACGGGTGGGCCCCCTTTATGAGGGTTAACGGACTCGTCTGGTGCCCTATGGCCACCCCGACATACCGATAATACTAGCTAGAACCAGATGGGGGTCATACGCCCTGCGCGCACACCCTATCCTGGATCCCACGCGAGTGAGTTGAACGACCCTAAAATTGGGTTGTTGTCCATGAATTCATGGAAGCCTTCGACGGAATCGGGGCTTGCATGAGTTTCTTTGCGATCCACCTTGGGGCAGATGCGTAGTAAATGGTCTCGAGTTTGTATCTCAGGACCAAGGCACCAACATTGGTATTCCCCGTCTAGGGATAAACGTTGACGATACTCCCCTATAGGAGCATGGCCAGTGATCATACGAGTTGAACGGGAAGTCAACGAAGTGTTGCTCCCCATAACTTTCAGCCAAGGCCCACCCTGGTGAGTCGAGGGTAATACCGGTTTTCCACCTACTCCTTTGAGTTGGTAGAAGTGCCGACCACGATACGCCGGATCTGAGAACCGGGTGTGCCAATCCTTACAAACGGCCTTCTCGACTTGGTTTCTAAGGTAATCTAAGGACGTCCGCGGGTGTCTGCCCACGGAGATCTTGGTAGATGTAGCTACATCATGAGCCATCTTATGTACATTCCACTCGAATTTCGAGGGGACATGCCAGAATGTTACATTCCTCTCCTCGTCTCCGGCTAGCCAGGGACGAAGGGAGCGACAGGCGTCCAGGGCAAAGATTTGCCCAGAGCGTGGTTTTGGATCGACTAGGGACTCAATGCCCGTGGTAGAATCTGAAAAGATCACCAACTTTTTGCATCCCCTGCTGCACGCAGCTGAGACGCCTAGTTGGAGAGCGAAGAGTTCGACTTCCAGGGGGGTTCTCCTCCCAGAGGCTGAGACAACGCGATCAACCTGCTCTCCCTGTCCGAAGACAAGAGCGCAGGCGACGCCCAAACTGGGGTACCTTAGTGCGCCCATCGGGAATCGACTCCCCTCCACGCGTCGCTGTCTACTTTGCGAACAGCATCGCCAATCTAAGACCAGGTCTCAGACGAGATCTGATTGATGATCGTGACATCCTTCTCTTCTCACTGGGGATAGGGGAAGACGTCATGCTACTTGCCAATGTTTACTCGGACAGCCAACACTCAGCCATCACGCTCTTATTTGAGAACGTCATGACGATCCCACGCTTACACTTCATGTGCGGTGACTTCAACGTGAGACACGCATCCTGGGACCCCCAGGGGCCTGAGCACTCAATCCATGCTGACCACTTAGTGGAAACGGCCACGGCATTAGGCCTGACTAGAGCCCTACCAGTAGTGGAGGGCCCTACCCACTTTCCCCCTCAACAGGGCTTTCACCCCACAGTGATCGACCTGATGTTTGTACCTACAGATCTTAGATTTGTGTTGTACTGCGAAATCGTACCTGAAGCCAGGGGGACGTCTGACCACGCTCCCCTGACGTTAATACTACCTGGCCCGGGATCTCTGGTCCCGGTTACCAAGTGGTCTATCAAAAAAGGATCCGAGGAGGAAGCATCATATCGTGATGCCGTCTCCTCCGCTCTAAATCCGTGGCTAGACTGGCACGGAAAAACGTCGGCAGAAATCGATGATGTCGTCTCGGCGATATCAACGATTTTAAACAAGGCATGGGAAAACCATGCCAAGGAATCTCGCCTCGGCAAGTCGTCCAAGGGTTGGTGGACAGACGAATGCAGTGGCGCCCTAGACGCATACAGGGCCTCTCGGGATGGGGAGGACTGGAAGCAGTATAGGAAAGTCATGCGTCAAGCGAAGCGTGTCTTTTTCGATGACCGTATCCAAGAAGTGGCTACGATGAATAGACAACCCTGGGATCTGATGTCCTGGACTCGTCAACGCAACCTTCCATCGTATGAGGCTATCTCCTATTGGGGAGAACCCTGCAACGATCTGGACTCTCTTTGGGCTGCCCTTGATGGGTCCTATAATGCTGCCTCAGATCGAGTAGTCGATCTGAGCATTCTTGATGAACTCGACCCTGTGCCTGAGAGGGCCTGGATCCCGTTCTCCATCACAGAAATGAAAGAAGCGCTAAACGCGTGTTCTTCCCGTTCCGCTCCAGGTCCCGATCATGTTACGTGGTCGCACCTAAAATACTGGTGTAGCAACCCAGAGGTGGCAGGGCTCATTACCCGCATTGCTGAGGCGTGCATCACCGCTGGCCACTGGCCAGCTCACTTTAAGGAATCCCTGTCGGTCATTATCCCGAAACCGGGGAAACCGAACTATTCCACTCCAAAGTTGTTCAGGCCTATCGTGCTACTGAACACTCTGGGCAAACTAGTCGAAAAGATGTTGTCTAGGCGACTTCAGTTCGACGGTGTCGCACACAAGGCCTTCGAGCAAAATCAGTTTGGAGGCGTCGCCCAGCGTTCCACTGAGGACGCAGGAATCTACCTTACCCACCTGGTCAGAGCAGGATGGGCTAAAGGGCTCAAAACGAGTGTTGTCGCTTTCGACATCGCTCAGTTCTTCCCCTCCTTGAACCACCAGGTTCTGTTGGAGATCATTTCTCAGTCGGGGTTTCCTGCGCAAGTAGTAAACTTCTTCCGCTCATATCTAGTCGGTCGTAAGACAACCTACAAGTGGAACACTTTCTCATCTGGCTCCTTTGCAGCCGATGTGGGAGTGGGTCAAGGCTCCGCCCTGTCCCCTGTCTTATCAGCGTTATATTTGACGCCCATCATGAAGCTCTTCAGAAGAAGTGAAATCGGCAGAGATGTCGATCTCATGTCTTATGTGGACGATGGCACCCTCATCGCCCGCTCTCCACAGTTGGAGGATAATCTCCCCCTTCTTAAAAAAGCGTATGGCTGGATTTTCCAGGCGTTCACCTCCCTCAGGCTTGTCCTTGAACCCGACAAGTCCGAAATATTTCACTTCTCAAGGGCGAGAAGATTCACTCCCTTACCCATTGATCTCGGTTTTGCTCCCTACACGGGCAACACCCCCCTCAAGCCCAAGGTTACCTGGAGGTACCTCGGATTCTTCTTCGATCGCAAACTCTCCTTCAAGGAGCACACATGGTTCTACTCCACCAAAGCCCTCACTACTGCGAGGGCGATGGGAATGCTTGGCAATTCAGTCAGAGGATTAACTCCTATGCAGAAACGCCTTCTCTACCGTTCGTGTGTAGTACCTATCATGACATATGGACTGCCGCTCCTTGACTTGTTACAACCACCATAAATAGTGGTAAACACCTCTGCTCAATGTTGCACACGACGTCGACACCTCAATTTTTATCCGATTTTCGATCGGATTTCACCATCACGAACGCTCTCGGCATCTCCAGGCCTGCCCTGATTTGCTAAGAGATCCGTCCATCCGATCTCCGTGGATGCCCCGATCATTGTTTTTGACAATGGCTGCTATCTGTCTCGTTCCCCTGGGCTTTGAGGATCCTGACTAGGTGAGTGTTGTTTATGAAAGAGTAGTCTGGGTCCCTCTGGGGGCTTAGAGTGGGTGTGGGATGCCTGCTTCAACGCTCGCCCAAGTCGACACACTCGTTTAGTTGGGGGAGGTCTGGCTTAGGGAGAAGGGACGTTATCACTGGATTGCTGGTTGTCTGGGAGGCTTCTAGCCTCCATGCTCTGTGAGTTTCTATTACTAGAGACATGCTACACTGACTACCCATTGGAATACACCATCGTTAAAAGGGGCCGGGCGATGGTGCCCCCTGGTGGCTAGGTCGTCACCTTGGTGGCCGCCACTCTCCACCAACTCTCTACCTCCGGTGCTCACTCTTCTAGGGTGTTATGACCCGGGTTCAATACTCTCCCACTAGGCAGCAGGATGTGCGGCTTGCTCGCCCCCTCGGAGCGTTCGGAGGCCGGATCGGGTGGACCCGGAATGTAGATAAGGGACCAGGCGTTATCGATTCCACGCTGCGTATTTTGATTCTTACCATCATCTACTAGCACTAACACACACTCTCTCAATGCCCAAACGGCGAACCAGAGTCCAACCACCACACCGGGGTCTACGCGACCCCGTTCTGATCACGGGCAACATCTTTGATGATGACGTCCAAGACTACGACACCCGGTTCGTGCAAGACGAATCGGAGGTAGCAGCTGCTTTCAGGGCAGCTAGAGATCTATGGGCTGGGGAAGACCTCTCCGACCCTAACGATGATGACGACGACGAGGATTCTCTTGCTATGCAGGAGGCCCTCAATTACGCCGAGAGCAGCCCTAAGCTAGCCTCGAGGCAAACGATCGACCGTGTGCTGTGGGCGCAGGACGTCCATATCGCACATAAACGTTGGACTCGCAGTCTCGAACGCGAGGACATGTATACACAGGAGCTCGGCATGGCCGAGCTCTTCTATCCGGAGGCATCCCCTGCCCCGTTACCGCCTTTGCCCCCCATCCCTGAGTTGGTGGAGGACAAAGTGCCGCTATCTGTGAATGAGAGGTTGGAAATTGAAGCCACCTCTCATGCCATGCTACACCAACTCAACGTGGTGACCATGTTCGTTGGTACCATCCGTACGTCCGCCGTTCCCCCTGCAGAGAGGAACGCTTGGCGCCAAATGGCCTGGGAGTTATTCACGACCACCTGGCGACTGTCTGAGACGATGTCAGCGGAACTAGCAGCCGTTCCGACACCTCTCGATCTCACGTCTCCGGCAGCCTTCCAGGCTTCCTACGCGGCGATGCACACTGCTCAATCAGAGCCTCAATCTGGGGAACCCTCGTCCCCAGCATGGCGCCGTCGTCCTCGAGGTCCTCGTGGACAGCAGCGCCGCAACTAGTACAGGGGCCTATTCCCCTCTACACTCACGGCCACCAAGTACCAACTGGTGGCCATTATCGGGATGGCAACATGGTGGCGCCTCCCTATACCTTCCCCCCACTGCGGGGGGGACGATGTCATCGAGTGCATGCACATGTGTGCATTTGCTCGAGGGGGGCCTTGGCCCCCTACTTACGCCGGTCACGGTGAATAACCAGGTGAACAACCACCTGCCTTGTTACTGTCACTCGTGCACAACACGGTGATGGTCCACCTCATTCATCTGGGGTGGTCAATCCTCGTTGGCTGGAAAAACGCAAACGGTTATTCCTCCCACAAGGGGGGATTTACGGTGAATTAACACTGCTGCGCCTGGTCTGGCCTCGGTTGGACATGTGGCTGGGGGACCGTTTGCTCCAGTGGGCAATCTAATGGCTAACTTCGGGAGGGGGGGGCACCCCCTCCAGATTATTGCCTTTCCTGGCTGAGAGGCCAACGTCTGTGGCACTGCCCGCCTAAAGTGGCTAAAACGGGGACCTGAGTGGGAGATGGGCGAGGGGAACGCATAGATAAAGTAGTACCCAAGTTTGTACCCTGCTCCGCGGACTGCATTCGAGCCCCGCGTTATAAATTCTGATCCAAAAAAAAAAAAAAAATGACATACGGACTCAGACTATGGCACTTCAAAGGCGCTCGCGTCAAAGGTGTTATCAAAACGTTGGCCCAAGTGCAGTCCATTGCTGCACGTTGGATCCTCGGTGCATTCAGAACCACCCCGATCGGTGGCCTGGAAAGTATCGCTGGACTGCTGCCTATGCAGCTGTTACTGCGCCGTTTAGTCGACAGAGGGGTATTCAGAACCCCTCTATTGGCTCCATCACACCCCCTAAGAGCTATCTTAGGGCCTAATCACATCGGTACTACCCACTCTCATGAGCTAGGACTCTGGGGAGGGAATGTGCTCGACACACTCACCCTACAAGGGCCATCTGTTGCTTCGGCTGCAGCCCTGGCCCTCGTGCCAGGCGATGAATTCGACCCCCTCGGGGACGAAAACACACCTGGAAATAGAGTGAAGGATCTATTCCCCACTCGCTTCTCCTCTCATCGCCTCACCTCTAAGGAGGAGGGAGCGAGGAATTCTTACAGGAGTGACCTTGACAAGGCCTGGGCCTCTGCCCAGGTTGAGGCTGACACTCTCGTCATTGCAGTGGACGCTTCGGTGCCCACAGATGCCAAATTTCAAGCTGTCGCCTGCGCTCTTGTCTTCGGACAGGGAGAACAGGTGGATCGCATTGTCTCAGCCTCTGGGAGGAGAACCCCCCTGGAAGTCGAACTCTTCGCTCTCCAACTAGGCGTCTCAGCTGCGTGCAGCAGAGGTTGCAAAAAGTTGGTGATCTTTTCGGATTCTACTATGGGCATTGAGTCCCTAATCGATCCAAAACCACGCTCTGGGCAAATCTTCGCCCTGGACGCTTGTCGCTCCCTTCATCCCTGGCTAGCTGGGGACGAGGAGAGGAATGTAACATTCTGGCATGTCCCCTCGAAATTCGAGTGGAACGTACACAAGATGGCTCACGATGTAGCTATATCTACCAAGATCTCCGTGGGCAGACACCCGCAGACGTCTTTAGACTACCTTAAAAACCAGGTCGAAAAGGCCATTTGCAAGGATTGGCACACCCGGTTCTCAGATCCGGCGTATCGTGGTCGGCATTTCTACCAACTCAAAGGAGTAGGCGGAAAACCGGTATTACCCTCGACTCACAAAGGTGGGCCTTGGCTGAAAGTTATGGGGAGCAACACTACGTTGACTTCCCGTTCAACTCGCATGATCACTGGCCATGCTCCCATAGGGGAGTATCGTCAACGTCTATCCCTTGATGGGGAATACCAATGCTGGTGCCTGGGCCCCGAGATCCAAACTGGAGACCACTTACTACGTGTCTGCCCCAGGGTGGATCGCAAGGAAACTCGTGCAAGCCCAGACTCCGTCGAAGGCTTCAACGAATTCTTGGACAATAACCCAGTGCTTGGGTCGTTCAACTCACTTGCGTGGGATCCAGGATAGGCCGTGCGCGCAGGGCGTATGACCCTCGTCTGGTTCTGGCTAGTGTTATCGGTATGTCGGGGTGGCTGTAGAGCACCAGACGAGTCTGTTAACCCTCATAAAGGGGGCCCACCCGTGTTCAGGAGCGACTGTCAGGGAGGGGGGACACAAAACTAGGTACTGGTTCGGGGAGGCGCCTGAGCGCCTTCAGATCCACTGTCGGTTGTGCGTTACGGCTTCGACGCTGATCACGCCTTCCTTTCCGAGCTGAGAGGCTCACGTCGGGGCGGCAGTATCCCCTAAATCTTGCACTCATACCCGTAAGGATTCGGGGAACACGACATCGTCAAGCTCGAGTTGTCGGTACGCCACCACTGGCAAGTCCGTTTACTCGATAAAGGGGGCCCCCTTAGTGGTCATTGCAGCTATCCAGGTGGTTGGTGCGAAGATCAGCAGGAGGAGGACTTGGGCTGGGCGTAATGTACTTCGTTTGTATGTCTCTACCGCGGACTGCGATCGGGCGCCGCGTTATAAATTTTTGACCCAAAAAAAAAAAAAAAAAGAGCGCAGGCAACAGCTTGGAATTTAGAATCAGTGGGCACCGAAGCGTCCACAGCAACGACTAGAGTGTTATCCTCCACCTGGGTGGAGGCCCAGGCCTCGTCGAGGTTACTCCTGTAAGCGTTCCTCGCTCCATCCTCCTTAGAGGTGAGGCGATGAGAGGAGAAGCGAGTGGGGAATAAATCCTTCACTCTGTTTCCAGGTGTGTTCATCGCCTGGTACACGGGCCAGAGCTGCAGCCGAGGCGACAGATGGACCTTGTAGGGTGAGTGTGTCAAGCACGTTCCCTCCCCAGAGTCCTAGCTCATGAGGGTGGGTGGTGCCTATGTGATTGGGCCCTAAGATTGCTCTTAGAGGGTGAGATGGAGCCAATAGGGGGGTTCTGAACACTCCTCTGTCAACTAGACGACGCAGTAACAGCTGCATGGGCAGCAGTCTTGCGATACTTTCCAGACCACCAATAGGGGTGGTTCTGAAGGCACCGAGGATCCAGCGAGCAGCTATGGACTGCACCTGGGCCAGCATTTTGATGACACCTTTGATGCGAGCGCCTTTAAAGTACCAGAGTCTGAGTCCGTATGTCATGATAGGTACGACACACGAACGGTATAGGAGGCGTTTCTGCATAGGGGTTAGCCCTCTGACAGAATTGCCGAGCATTCCCATTGCCCTTGCAGTGGTAAGGGCTTTGGTGGAGTAGAACCGCATATGCTCTTTAAAGGAGAGTTTGCGGTCGAAGAAAAATCCAAGGTACCTCCAGGTAACCTTGGGTTTGAGGGGGGTATTGCCCGTGTAGGGGGCAAAGCCAAGGTCAATGGGTAAGGGAGTGAATCTCCTCGCCCTTGAAAAGTGGAATATCTCGGACTTGTCATGTTCGAGGACCAGACCGAGGGAGGTGAATGCCTGGAAGACCCAGCCATACGCTTTTTTCAGAAGGGGGAGGTTATCCTCCAACTGTGGAGAGCGGGCGATGAGGGTACCATCGTCCACATAAGACATGAGATCGACATCTCTGCCGATTTTGCTTCTTCTGAAGAGCTTCATGATAGGCGTCAAATATAGCGCCGATAAGACTGGGGAAAGGGCAGAGCCCTGTCCCACTCCCACGTCGGCTGCAAAGGAGCCAGACGAGAAAGCGTTCCATTTGTAGGTCGTCTTACGACCGACCAGGTATGAACGGAAGAAGTTCACTACTTGCGCAGGGAACCCCGACTGAGAGATAATCTCCAACAGAACCTGGTGGTTCAAGGAGGGGAAGAATTGAGCGATGTCGAAGGCGACAACACTCGTTTTGAGTCCCTTGGCCCATCCTGCTCTAACCAGGTGGGTGAGGTAAATTCCTGCATCCTCAGTGGAACGCTGGGCGATGCCCCCGAACTGGTTTTGCTCGAAGGCCTCGTGTGCGACTCCGTCAAATTGCAGTCGTCTAGACAGCATTTTTTTGACTAATTTGCCCAGAGTGTTCAGCAGCACGATGGGTCTGAACGACTTAGGGGTGGAATAATTAGGTTTCCCTGGTTTCGGGATGATGACTGACAGGGATTCCTTCAAGTGAGCTGGCCAGTGACCAATGGTGATGCACGCCTCAGCAATGCGGGTGATGAGCCCTGCCACTTCTGGGTTGCTACACCAGTGTTTTAGGTGCGACCACGTAACATGATCGGGACCTGGAGCGGAACGGGAAGAACACGCATTTAGCGCTTCTTTCATTTCCGTAACGGAGAACAGAATCCAGGCCCTTTTTTTTCTTTTTTTTTGGGTCAACAATTTATAACGCGGGGCTCGATCGCAGTCCGCGGAGCAGGGTACAAACTAGGGTACTACTATATCTACGCGTTCCCCTCGCCCATCTCCCACCCAGGTCCCCGTTTTAGCCACTTTAGGCGGGCAGTGCCACAGACATTGGCCTCTCAGCCAGGAAAGGCAATAATCCGGAGGGGAAGCCTCCCCCTCCCGAAGCTAGCCATTAGGTCACCCACTGGTACCAACCGGTCCCCCGGCCACATATCCAACCGAAGTCAGATCAGGCGCAGTGGTGTCAATTCACCGTAAATCCCCCCTTGCAGGAGGAATAACCGATAGCCTACTTCCAGCCAGCGAGGATTGACCACCCCAGACGAATGGGGACCGTGTTTGCGCACAAGTGACAGAGATATGTTGTAGCTGGTTGTTCACCTGGTTATTCACCCGAACTACCGTAGGCAGGGGGCTGAGGTCCCCCTTTGAGCAAATGTCGACATGTACATGCACTCGATGACAACGTCCCCCCCGCAGCGGGGGGAAGGTGGAGGGAAGCGACAAAATGTCACTATCCCGATATCGGCCACCAATTGTTTGGTGGGCGTGGTTGTGGAGGGGTGTTCCCCTATTGGTTGCGGTGCGGCTGTCTCCGAGGACCTCGAGGATGACGGTGTCGTGATGAGGACGAGGGTTCCTCATGATGGAGCTCTGCATGAGCTGCCTGCCTAGCCGCGTAGGAAGCCCTGAAGGCTGCCGGTGACGTGAGATCGAGAGGCAATCCGGCAGCTGCTAGTTCTGCCGACATTGGCTTGGACAATCGCCAGGTGGTTGTGAATAGTTCCCATGCCATCTGGCGCCATGCATTCCTCTCTATGAGCGGAACGGCGGATACTCGGACGGTACCAACGAAAATCGTCATAGCCTCCAGTAAATGTAGAAAGCCATGAGAGGTGGACGTTATGTCCACCCTCTCATCTCTCGACAACGGAGGCTCATCCTCCACCAACTCTGGGATGGCGGATGAACCCGGTGATGTGGGGAGGGGCGGCGCAGATTGCTCCTGCTGCCCCTCCGGATAGAGGAGCTCGGCGATGCGAAGCTCTTGATTGTTGTTGGCCTCGAGCCCAAGCTCGAGAGCCAGATCATGCACCTCATCGGCTATCACTTGTGATGCCAAGAAGCGGTTTATCGTCTCCTGCGAGGCTAGCTCGGTGAGACCCGGAATGAATTCGACGTCTCCGCCGGTGGCAGAGCCGTCATCGTCGTCTGGCAGGTCGGAGGAGTCATCCTCTGCCCAAAGATTGTGGAACTGGTTAGCCACATCAGAGTCCCATCCGCTCAGGGAGACGTGTCCGAACTCTGGGAGGTAGTTGTCGTCGAAGTCTGCAAAGTCGGCGTTTGTGTATAGGAGGGGGTCGCCATGAGCCGCCTGGTGTCGAGTTCGCGCTCTATGGTTTGCAGAGGGCATTGAGGATGATTTAGCACAAGTAGATGACGGTAGAAGTCAAGATACGTAGCGTGATAACGATAACAGACGGTCCCTTATCTCAATTCCGGGTCCACCCGACACAGCCTCCAGATGCTCCGAGGGGGCAGGCAGGCCACAAATCCTGCTGCCGATTGGGAGGGATGATTGAACCCGGTTCCAAACACCTCAAGGGTGTGAGTGCCGGAGGTAAAGAGTCAGTGGTGAGTAGCGGCCACCCAAGCGTCGACCTAGCCACCAGGGGGCACCATCGCCCGGCCCCTTTTAATGATGGTGTATTCCAATAGGTAGTCAGTGTAGCAGGTCTCTAGATGTAGAAACTCACACAGCATGGAGGTAGGAAGCCTCCCAGACGACCCACAATCCAGTGAATATGTCCCTCCTCCTGACCCAGACCTCCCCCAGCTAAACAAATGCGACGACTTGGGCGAGCATTGAAGTAGGCATCCCACACCCACTCTAAGCCCCCATAGGGGCCCAGACTACTCTTTCATTGCCAGCACTCACCTAACCAAGATCCTCGAAGCCCAGGAGAACGAGACGAATAGCAGACACTGTCAAAAACAATGACTGGGGCATCCCCGGGGATCGGATAGACGGATCTCTTAGCAAATCAGGGCAGGCCTGGAGACGCCGAGAGCGTTCGTGATGGTGAAATCCGATCGAAAATCGGACGAAAATTGGAGTCTCGACGTTGCTACCAACATCGAGCAGGAGTGTTTACCACTGTTTATGGTGGTTGTAACAAGTCAAGGAGCGCTAACGAATCCAGGCCCTTTCAGGCACCGGATCTAGTTCCTCAAGAATGCTTAGATCGACTACTCGATCTGAGGCCGCATTGTAGGACCCATCTAGGGCAGCCCAAAGAGAATCCAGGTCGTTGCAAGGTTCTCCCCGATAGGAGATGGCCTCATACGACGGGAGGTTGCGTTGACGAGTCCAAGACATAAGGTCCCAGGGTCACCTGTTCATCGTAGCCACTTCTTGGATACGGTCGTCGAAGAAATCACGCTTTGCATGTCGCATGACTTTCCTATAGAGCTTCCAATCCTCCCCATCGCGGGAGGCCCTGTAAGCGTCTAGAGCACCACTGCACTCGTCTGTCCACCAGCCTTTGGACGACTTGCCGAGGCGAGATTCCTTGGCGTGGTTTTCCCATGCCTTGTTTAAAATCATTGATATCGCTGAGACAACATCATCAATTTCTGCCGATGTATCTCCGTGCCAATTTAGCCACGGAGTTAAAGCAGAGGAGACGGCATCCCGATAGGATGCTTCCTCCTCGGATCCTTTTTTGATGGACCACTTGGTGACCAGAACCAAAGATCCTGGGCCAGGTAGCACTAATGTCAGAGGGGCGTGGTCAGACGTTCCCCTGGCTTCAGGTACAATCTCACAGTACAGTACGAATCTGAGATCCGTAGGTACGAACATCAGGTCGATCACCATGGGGTGAAGGCCCTGTTGTGGGGGGAAGTGGGTAGGGCCCTCCACTACTGGTAGGGCTCTGGTCAGGCCTAGTGCCGTAGCCGTTTCCACTAACTGGTCAGCGTGAATAGAGTGTTCAGGCCCCTGGGGGTCCCAGGAGGCGTGCCTCACGTTAAAATTGCCACACATGAAGTGTAGGCGAGGAATCAGCATGACGTTCTCAAACAAGAGCATGATGGCTGAGTGTTGGCTGTCCGAGTACACGTTAGCGAGTAGCATGACGTCCTCCCCTATTCCCAATGAGAACAGAAGGATATCACGATTATCGATCAGATCTCGTCTGAGACCCAGTCTTAGATTAGCGATGCTGTTCGCAAAGTATACAGCAACACGTGGGGGGGAGTCGATGCCCGAGGGGCGCACTAATGTTCCCCAGTTTGGGCTCATAGGTGCGCCTATAACTTCTTCCCCTTCCCTGTTGTGGGCAGAAGGGGCGTATCTTATTAATCGCCACGGAGGCTCTTGGATAAACAGCAAATCATAATCGTCTATAAGGTCTGCCAGTAGAGAGTCCATGTATCCCCAGTTACGGTTAACATTCTGACTAAATACGCATAGCTGCGGTGTAGATCTAAGTCTATCCCTCATTTACGTTTGGCCACTGCGTCCTGCGGGATGGTAAGCAGGAGGGGAGCGAGAGTTGCGTCTCACACTCACCTCGTCATCGCGAGCTTTGATCCAATCACGGTCAAAGCGATGTCGCCAGAAATTGCATCGACGATCGTCGGATGCGTGATTTTTTCGGCAGTTTACACATCTAGCCGGGTGAGGACAGGCTGCCCCCTCTGGGGTAGCTGGGACGGGAGGGTTAGCCTTAGTGTTTCCCTTACAACACCCAGCAAGGGCACGATGGTGCTCCTTGCGGTGTGGGCCTGCACAGATGGGACACTTGGTCTGTGGAGCTCTGCATGCTGGGGTGGGGTGGCCCCACTTCCAGCAGCGTTGGCATAGGGGCAAGCCTGGGTTCACCCTGGCAGCCCTAACATACGCGACGTAGCGCCCAAATTGAACGCCCCGACCGATAAGAGCCTTAGCTCGTGCACCACTGACTGAGTCAGCGATGTTAAGATATACGGTGCACGTATCCGACATCTTCGAATCGTGTACTACTCGGGGGGGGACTTGAAGCACTGTGAGGTCCAAAATTCCGGACTTTCCCAAGTGTGCGATGATGACATCAGGCATTAGAGCCTTGTCGTTAGCGATATACGGCACATCGACCAGCTTGAGGTACGATGTGGATGTGGGTAGCGCTGCGTCCACCTGCAACGCGAAGGGGAACGCCTTTGTGGGCAGCCTCCTTAAAGCAATGAAGGTCCTCCTCAGAGGCCACAACGTCAGTAGCTACTGATAAGTTACCAGCATGCATTGATGCGGACTGAGCCACTAGCTTAGAGTGGTGCAGTCTGAGGGTGGCTCGGACGTGGTCCAAGAAGTCAGCAGGGTTCGTCTCCGCCCCAAGGGGGGGACGAACGTGGACCAGGACGTGTCATCTTGACGGTCCGTGGACAGTAGGGGAGGGCTTCGTAGCCTTCGGTTTGGAGGGACCAACGTGCTGCTGTATGTCAGCCAGCTTGTCGGTTGGAAGTTCAGGGAAGGCCTTGGCTAGTCGCACAAGGCCATCCATGGATGTGTTAGGTGCTCGCCCCCCAGGGAAGCGAGCGACCTGAGCAAAGGTCCCCCTGCCCGAAGGCCTGGTGGACCAGTTCACGGGGGGAGGTGGTCCTCGACCCCATGATGAAGAAACGCCCCCTGCTGGGGGTTTTGGAAGAGGTCGAGCCCCTTTTGGGCCTCGAGTCCTCGCTGATTTGTGAGGGGGGGGGCGTTGCCCATCCCATCCCTCCAGATAGTCCACATTGGGGTTATCGGTGACAGTGCCTGACCTGGGTCGTTTGCTGCCCCCTGCGATTCTGTCTATTGCTCCCCGGAGCAGAGAGCTCCCCGAGTCGCGATCTATACCAGCCTCGGCAGCTGCTACCAGCACCGAGCCCAGTCATTCAGCTATGAGCTGCCGATCTTCAGCAGTCGGTCGTCGAGGTCCCATCCTGTTAAGAATAATGCGGAACCCTTCAGCGTACTCTCCCAGGTCTTTGGCGAAGGTCTGGGGCCCACTCCAGTCATCGCTAGCCATCTCCGTGTCCTGAATGATGTGGGGAGAGAGATTATCGGCCACTTTGTCAGCCCACGAGGTAGGTGTAGAGGGGGTAGCCGGAGGTGCAGGAGACGCAGTCGCATCCCTGGAAGATAACGCTGGCACGCTAAAACGCTGTGCTCGTGGAGTGACGATGCCCGCCCCATAGGGGGAGGGGGTTGGAGATCCTCTTTGGGTCCTGTGAGGGCCCACTGAGGGTGCATTCTGAGTGGACCTGCGGCTCGAGGAGAGCCGCAGGGAGTCAATTGGATCGTCGCCAGGAGTTCTGGGCGTACTGGATCTGGAAGGTCCCCCTTCGTCCATCGCTTCGCCCGATCTCCCCCCTCTTCTCGAGTGAAATTCTGACATGCACTGGTAAGACGCTGGTTATACCGGATCGCTGAGATCGTAGACGGATTGAGCTACAAAGTTTGAAAACGGTGTTGATGAAAATTTTTTGTGGCTGTGCACGTCGCGGTAAGAAGACAAGAAGCGATAGCCATTTGGGCATTGAGAGTGAGTTAGCACAGGTAAATGACGATAACAGTCAAAGTACGTAGCGTAAGGTTGATAACAGATGGCCCCTTATCTCAGTTCCAGGTCCACCCGATACAGCCTCCAAACGCTCCGAGGGGGCGAACAGGCCGCGCATCCTGTTGCCTGGTGGGAGAAGATTGAACCCGGGTCATAACACCCCAGAGGAGTGAGCACCGGAGGTGAGGAGTCGGTGGTGAAATGCAGCCACCAGAGCATCGACCTAGATATCAGGGGGCACCGTCACCCGGCCCCTTTTAGCGACGGTGTATTCCAACAGGTAGTCAGTGTAGCTTGTCCCTAGTAGTAGTGACTCACATAGCATGGAGGTTGGAAGCCCCAGAGACGACCAGCAGTCCAGTAATGATGTCCCTCCCCCTGAGCCAGACCTCCCCCAACTAAACGAGTGCGTCGACTTGGGCGAGCGTTGAAGCAGGCATCCCACACCCACTCTAAGCCCCCATAGGGACCTAGACTACTCTTTCATAGACACCACTCACCTAGCCAGGATCCTCGAAGCACAGGGGAACGAGACGAATAGCAGCCATTGTCAAAAACAATGACTGGGGCATCCCCGGGGATCGGATGGACGGATCTCTTAGCAAATCAGGGCAGGCCTAGAGACGCTGAGAGCGTTCGTGATGGTGAAATCCGATCGAAAATCGGACGTAAATTGAAGTGTCGACGTCGCTGGCAACGTTGAGCAGAGGTGTTTACCACTGTTTATAGTGGTTGTAACAAGTCAAGGAGCGATGCATATGGGCCAACTTGTTTCTCTGTAAGTTTCTTCGAAGGTCGTGGAATATTCAGGTCCTTGGTACTTAGCCATACCAAGTCACCAACTTTGTACTCTGGAGCGCATGCTCAAGTACGATCCGGGTGTCGCATCATGTCATCACGTGCTTTCTTCAATGCTGCCTCTGCTTCCTCTTGTACCCTTTGCATCTTAGATACAAAAGCTTCTACTGACTGTACTTTGACTTCCCTTCTGGGTTCTACTCCCATGCGAGGATGATATCCATAATTTGCAATGCTCCTTGACTTGTTACAACCACTATAAACAGTGGTAAACACCCCTGCTCGACATTGGTAGCAATGTCGAGACTGTAATTTCCGTCTGAACTTCGATCGGATTTTGCCATCACGAACGCTCTCGGCACCTCCAGGCCTGGCCTGATTTGCTAAGAGATCCGTCCATCCGATCTCCAGGGATGTCTCGGGCACTGTTTTTGACAGTGTCTGCTACTCATCTCGTTCTCCTGGGCTTCGAGGATCCTGGTTAGGTGAGTGTTGGCAATGAAAGAGTAGTCTGGGCCCCTATGGGGGCTTAGAGTGGGTGTGGGATGCCTACTTCAATGCTCGCCCAAGTCGTCGCATTTGTTTAGCTGGGGGAGGTCTGGCTCAGGAGGAGGGACATATTCACTGGATTGTGGGTCGTCTGGGAGGCTTCCTACCTCCATGCTGCGTGAGTTTCTACATCTAGAGACCTGCTACACTGACTACCCATTGGAATACACCATCGTTAAAAGGGGCCAGGCGATGGTGCCCCCTGGTGGCTAGGTCGACGCTCTGGTGGCCGCTACTCACCACCGACTCTTTACCTCCGGCACTCACACCCTTGAGGTGTTTGGAACCAGGTTCAATCATCCCTCCCAATCTGCAGCAGGATTTGCAGCCTGCCTGCCCCCTCGGAGCATCTGGAGGCTGTGTCAGGTGGACCTGGAATTGCGATAAGGGACTGTCTGCTATCGTTATCACGCTACGTATCTTGACTTCTACCGTCATCTACTTGTGCTAAATCATCCTCAATACCTTCTACAAACTGTGGAGTGCGAACTCGACACCAGGCAACACATGGCGACCCCCTCTTATACACAAACGCCGACGTCGCAGACTTTGACAACAACTACCTCCCAGAGTTTGGGCACGTCTCCTTGAGCGGATGGGACTCTGATGTGGCTAACCAGTTCCACAATCTTTGGGTGGAGGATGACTCCTCTGACCTGCCAGACGACGATGACGGCTCTGCCACCGGCGGAGACGTCGCATTCATTCCGGGTCTCACCGAGCTAGCCTCGCAGGAGACGATAAATCGCTTCTTGGCGTCACAAGTGATAGCCGATGAGGTGCATGATCTGGCTCTTGAGCTTGGGCTCGAGGCCAACAACAATCAAGAGCTTGGCATCGCTGAGCTCCTCTATCCAGAGGGGCAGCAGGAGCAATCTGCGCCGCCCCTCCCCACATCACCGGGTTCATCCGCCATCCCAGAGTTGGTGGAGGATGAGCCTCCATTGTCGAGAGATGAGTGGAAATAACATCCGCCTCTCATGGCTTTCTACACTTACTGGAGGCTATGACGATCTTCGTTGGTACTGTCCGAGTATCCGCTGTTCCACTCATAGAGAGGAACACATGGCGCCAGATGGCCTGGGAACTATTCACAACCACCTGGCAATTGTCTGAGCCAATGTCGGCAGAACTAGCAGCTGCCGGATTGCCTCTTGATCTCACATCACCGGCAGCCTTCAGGGCTTCCTACGTGGCTAGGCAGGCAGCTCATGCAGAGCTCCATCATGGGGAACCCTTGTCCTCATCACGACGCCGCCATCCTTGAGGTCCTCGAGCACAGCAGCGCCGCTACTGAAAGGGGGGTGTCACCCCTCCACATCTATGCCCACCAATTGGTTGGTGGCCGATATTGGGATAGTGGCAGTTCATCGCTTCCCTCTATCTTCTCCCCGCTGTGGGGGGGACGTTGTTACCAAGTGTACGCCCTTGTCGGCATCTACTCAAAGGGGGCCTTGGCCCCCTATCCACGGTAGTTCCGGTGAATAACCAGCTACCACATCTCTGTCACTCGTGCGGGAGCGCGGTGATGGTCCACTTCATTCATCTGGGGTGGTCAATCCTCGCTGGCCAGGAACATGCAGACGGTTATTCCTCCCGCAAGGGGGGATTTACAGTGAATTAACACGGCCGCGCCTGATCTGACTTCAGTTGGATATGTGGCTGGGGGACTGTTCTGCACTGGCGGACGAGTTAATGGCTAGCTTTGGGAGGGGGGGCTCCCCCTCCAGATTATTGCCTTTCCTGGCTGAGAGGCCAACGTCTGTGGCACTGCCCACCTAAAGTGGCTAAAATGAGGACCTGGGTAGGATATGGGTGAGGGGAAGCGTAGTTACAGTAGTACCCAAGTTTGTATCCTGCTCCGCGGACTGCGATCGAGCCCCGCGTTATAAATTTTTGACCCAAAAAAAAAAAAAAAAATCCATAATTCACAAAAAAGGGTGACATACGAGTAGCCAAATGGAATTTGTTATTGTGGGAAAATTTGTCAATTGCCAACCATTCGGGCCAGTCGGTTTGTCGGTAGTTGACAAACATACGTAGGTACTGCTCCAACTCCTGATTCATTCTCTCTGTCTGCCCATCAGTCTGCAGGTGATATGCCGTAGATAATTTAGTTTGAATTCCCAATATGTTGTTTAGTTCTCGCATAAATGCAGAAGCAAATTGTGGTCCGCGATTGGAGATAACGGTATTGGGTAACCCATGTAACCGCCATACCTGATTTAGATAGAGGCGTGCCAAGCCCAATGATGAGGTTTCTCATGCTCCTTGACTTGTTACAACCACCATAAACAGTGGTAAACACTCCTGCTCAATGTTGGTAGCAACGTCGAGACTCCAATTTTTTTCCGATTTTCGATCGGATTTCACCATCACGAACGCTCTCAGCGTCTCCAGGCCTGCCCTGATTTGCTAAGAGATCCGTCTATCCGATCCCCGGGGATGCCCCAGTCATTGTTTTTGACAATGGCTGCTATTCGTCTCATTCCCCTGTGCTTCGAGGATCCTGGCTAGGTGAGTGGTGTCTATGAAAGAGTAGTCTAGGTCCCTATGGGGGCTTAGAGTGGGTGTGGGATGCCTGCTTCAATGCTCGCCCAAGTCAACGCACTCGTTTAGTTGGGGGAGGTCTGGCTCAGGGGGAGGGACATTGTTACTGGACTGCTGGTCGTCTCTGGGGCTTCCAACCTCCATGCTATGTGAGTCACTACTACTAGGGACAAGCTACACTGACTACCTGTTGGAATACACCGTCGCTAAAAGGGGCCAGGTGACAGTGCCCCCTGATAGCTAGGTCGATGCTCTGGTGGCCACATTTCACCACCGACTCCTCACCTCCGGTGCCCACTCCTCTGGGGTGTTATGACCCGGGTTCAATCTTCTCCCACCAGGCAACAGGATGCATGGCCTGTTCGCCCCCTCGGAGCATTTGGAGGCTGTATCGGGTGGACCTGGAACTGAGACAAGGGGCCATCTGTTATCGATCTTATGCTACATACTTTGACTGTTATCGTCATTTACCTGTGCTAACTCACTCTCAATGCCCAAATGGCTGAACAGAGACCAAACCACATGCTGGGGCCTTCACAACCCCACCTTGATTATGGGTGACATCATTGGTGATGATGCCCAAGACTACGACACCCAGTTCTCACAGAATGAACTGGAGGTAGCAGCTGCCCTAGGCAGTTGGAGATCTGTGGGCTGGGGAGGACCTCCCCGACCCTGATGACTACGAGGACTCTCTTGCTAGGCAGGAGGCCCTCGCTTACCCTGCATATTTTGATCACTAGCATCGTATACCAGTACTAACTTGCTCCTGATGCCCAAGCGGACAACCAGAGACAATCGTTCCAACGATCCTACGCCTCCGGCAGCTGTCCCAGCTTCCTGTGTGGCGATGCCAACAGCTCTAGCAGAGCTTCAATCTGGGGAACCCTTGTTCCCAGTACAGTGCCGTCATCATCACAGATGGCTGTGCCATTACTTGTGTGGGGCATTCCACTCCACACCCATCACCGCCAGTCCGCTGGCTGCTGTCGGGTTGGTGACAAATGTTGCTGCCCTTTATGTTCTCCCCGCTGCGGGGGGGAAACTGCTATTGAGTGCATGTGCTTGCAGCGCATTTGCTCAAGGGGGGCCTTGGCCCCCTGCCTACGACAGTTCCGGTGAATAACCAGGTGAACAACCAGCCGCCACATTACTGTCACGCATATTACATGGTGATGGTCCACCTCATTCGTCTGGGGTGGTCAATCCTCATTGGCTGGGAGTATGCAGACGGTTATTCCTCCCGCAAGGGGGGATTTACAGTGAATTAACATGGCTGTGCCTGATCTGACTTCGGTTGGATATGTGGCTGGGGGACCGCTTTGCACCAGCTGACGATCTAATGGCTAGCTTCGGGAGGGGGGCTCCCCCTCCGGATTATTGCCTTTCCTGGCTGAGAGGCCAACGTCTGTGGCACTGCCCGCCTAAAGTGGCTAAAACGGGGACCTGGGTGGGAGATGGGCAAGGGGAACGCATAGATAGAGTAGTACCCAAGTTTGTACCCCGCTCCGCAGACTGCGATTGAGCCCCACGTTATAAATTGTTGACCCAAAAAAAAAAAAAAAAAAAAAAAATTGATGAGGTTTCTGTAGTAGTAGGAATAATATGGACCTCCTTTGTAAAGCAGTCGCATACTACGAATATTGCATTGTACCCTTGAGCCTCGGGTAATCCGGTAATAAAATCCACAGATATATCTCGCGATGGTGCTTTAGGTATAGGGTTCGGCATTAATTTTCCTGCAGGTTTCTCTGGAAATTTCTTTCCCCTCATGCACATATCACATCCATCCACATACCCCAACACATACTTCGAAATTCCGGGCCACCAATAATTTCTCACCACTAATTCCAACGTCTTCCATCTTTCTGGGTGTCTGGCAATCGGCATATTGTGATGTAACCGGACAATCTCCCTTTGCAAATCCTGATCCTTTGGTACATACACTTTTCCTCAAAACAACACCAACCCTTGTTCCTCAGCCCATTCATCTCCTTTGATATTACCTTTCTTCTCTCCCTTCAGAGCTTTCACGGCTTCCACTACTTCATCATCCATTTCCAAACATTGTCTAATTTTAGACAACATTTCCGTTTCCAAGCTATCTATTAATAGATGCCCTTGACGCATAGTGCAAATGCGAAAGTATTCGGGTTTGAGTAAGGTAACATTTTTATTGTCCTCCTCCACCCCCCTTTTATGATCAATACATCTGGATAAGGCATCTGCTTTCCTCATTAAGCTTCCCGCTTTATGGACCAAGTGAAAGTTGAAACATGATAGGAATAATGCCCAACGCGCTTGCCGGCGATTAAGCTTTTTAGCGGACATGAAGTATTGCAGATTTTGATGATCCATCCAGATCTCAATTTGATGCATACATCCCTCCAAATAATGCCTCCATGCCTCCAATGCTTGTATTATCCCCAACATCTCTTTGTCATGCACATCATAATTCCTCTCCATATCATTCAACCCTTTTGACAAGTATGCACAAGGATGCCATTTGTCATCTTCACACAGCATTGATAATACCGCTCCAGTAGCAAAATTGGATGCATCAAATTCCACTCGCAAAGGGCATGTGAAATCTACTGGGGCTAATATTGGTCCCTCCACAAACTTCCTCTTCAACTCCTCAAACACTGTCTGCTGCTGCTCTCCCCACCTCCACACTACTCCCTTTTGTGTAAGGTTATGTAAGGGTGCGGCAATTTTAGAAAAATTGTGCACAAAGCGACGATAATAATTTGCAAGTCGCAAGAAGGCTTGAACCTCCTTGACACGGGTGGGCGCAGGCCAATCTGTGATCGCCTGTACCTTGATCGGATCCATTTTGATCCCGTCAGGGCCGATCAATAATCCTAGGAACTCAATCTCGCTTGCCCCAAACACACACTTCTCTGGTTTCAAAAATAGATTGTTCTCCGCCAACCTCCGTAACACCTCTTGCACTATTGCTTTATGATTCTCTTCATCCTCCGTGAATATCAGAATGTCATCAATAAATATTATTACCACCCCTTTGTCCATTACGTCCTTGAAAATGTCGTTCATCATATTTTGAAAGGTCAGGGGACTATTAGTCATCCCAAAAAACATGACAAGTGGCTCGAAGGATCCTCGACGCGTGGCAAATGCAGCCTTCCACTCATCTCCTTTCTTTATTCGTACATTGTTGTATCCCCATCGCCCGATCGCAATTTTTCAGTAGAGACATACAAATGAAGTACACTACGCCCAGCCCAAGTCCTCCTCCTGCTGATCTTCACACCAACCACCTGGATAGCTGCAACGACCACTAAGGGGGCCCCCTTTATCGAGTAAATGGACTTGCCAGTGGTGGCGTACCAACAACCCGAGCTTGACGATGTCGTGTTCCCCAAATCCCTATGGGTATGAGTGCAAGATTTAGGGGATATTGCCGCCCCGACGTGAGCCTCTCAGCTCAGAAAGGAGGGCGCAGTCGACAGCCTCGTCATAACGCTCAACTGACAGTGGATCTGAAAGCGCTCAGGCACCTCCCCGAACCGGTACCTAGTTTCATGTCCCCCCTCCCTGACAGTCACTCCTGAACACAGGTGGGCCCCCTTTATGAGGGTTAATGGACTTGTCTGGTGCCCTACAGCCACCCCGACATACCGATAACACTAGCCAGAACCAGACGAGGGTCATACGCCCTGTGCGCACAGCCTATCCTGGATCCCACGCAAGTGAGTTGAACAACCCGAGGGCCGGGTTATTGTCCATGAATTTGTGGAAGCCTTCAATGGAGTCTGGGCTTGCACAAGTTTCTTTGCAATCCACCTTAGGGCAGACGCATAGCAAATGGTCTCGAGTTTGTATCTTGGGACCAAGGCACCAACATTGGTATTCCCCATTGAGGGAGAGATGGTGACGATACTCCCCTATAGGAGCATGGCCAGTGATCATATGAGTTGAACGGGAAGTCAACGTAGTGTTGTTTCCCATTACCTTCAGCCAAGGCCCACCTTTGTGAGTCGAGGGTAGTACCGGTTTTCCATCACTCCTTGACTTGTTACAACCACCATAAACAGTGGTAAACATTCCTGCTCAACATTGGTAGCAATGTCGAGACTGCAATTTCGGTCCAATTTTTGATCGGATTTCACCATCACAAACGCTCTCGGCATCTCCAGGCATAGCCTGATTTGCTAAGGGATCTGCCCATCTGATCTCTGTGGATGCCTCGGGCACTGTTTCTGACAGTGTCTGCTATTTGTCTCGTTCTCCTGGGCTTCAAGGATCCTGGCTAGGTGAGTGTTGTCAATGAAAGAGTAGTCTGGGTCCCTTTGGGGTCTCAGAGGGGGTGTGGGATGCCTACTTCAACACTTGCCCATGTTGTCGCATTCGTTTAGTTGGGGGAGGTCTGGCTTAGGAGGAGGGACACTCTCACTGGACTGCTGGTCGCCTGGGAGGCTTCCAGCCTCCATGCTTTGTGAGTTTCTACTACTAGAGACATGCTACACTGACTACCCATTGGAATACACCATCATTAAAAGGGGCCGGGTGATGGTGCCCCCTGACGGCTAGGTCGATGCTCTGGTGGCCGCTACTCACCACCAACTTCTCACCTCTGGTGCTCACTCCTTTGGGGTGGTATGACCCGGGTTCGATCTTCTCCCACTTGACAGCAGGATGTGCGGCCTGTCTGTCCCCTCGGAGCGATTGGAGACTATATCGGGTGGATCTGGAATTGAGATAAGGGACCATCTGTTATCGTTACATCGCTTCTTGTCTTCTTACCGCGACGTGCACAGCCACAAAAATTTTCGTCGACACCGTTTTCAAACTTTGTAGCTCAATCCGTCTACGATCTCAGCGATCCGGTATAACCAGCATCTTTTTTTTTTTTTTTTTTTTTGGGTCAACAATTTATAACGCGGGGCTCGATCGCAGTCCACGGGTCAAGATACAAACAAGGTACTACTAAGACTACGCATTCCCTATGTCCGCATCCCACACCAGGTCCCTTGCAGAAGCCACGTTACGGCGGGCGTACCAGCGTTGTCCTCTCAGACAGGAAAGGCAATAATCTGTAGGGGAGGGGCCCCCCCCACAAAGGCTAGCTGTTAGTTCGCCGTCTGGTGCTATCTCGGTCCCCCCGGCCACATATCCGACCGAAGTCCGATCAGGCGCAAGCAGTGTCAGTTCACCGTAAGTCCTCCCTTGCGGGAAAAGTAACCGTCTTTCACCAGACATCGAGGATTGACCACCCCAGGTGAGTGAGGTGGACCATCACTGTGTCCATGCACAGGTGACAGTGACGAGGCAGCTGGTTATTCACCGGAACTGCCGTAGCTGGTTATTCACCGGAGCTACTGTAGGTAGGGGGTCGAGGCCCCCCCCACGAGCAAATGCTACACTGAGCATGCACTCGGTGACATCATCCCCCCCGCAGTGGGGGGAAGGTAAAGGGCGGCGACATATTGTCACCATCCCGACAACAGCCCTGGTGGGCGGTGAAGAGAAGGGGGGGTCCCCTTCTTCAAGCTCGGCGTGGTCGTTGGCGGGGGCCACGAGGACGTCGACGCCGTTCCGGGGACAAGGGTTCCTCGGTTGGAGGCTCTGCCGCTGGTGGAGCAGACTGAGCCGCCTGCATCGCCGCATAGGAAGCCTGGAAGGCTGCCGGAGACGTAAGGTCGAGGGGAGCTGATGCCGCGCGAAGCGACTCCATCATGCTCCCTGAAAATCGCCAGGTGGTGGTGAAGAGTTCCCACGCCATCTGACGCCAAGAGTTCCTGTCGTTGAGAGGAACTGCGGACACTTGGACGGTACCTACAAAAGAGGTCATCATGTCCAGTAAATGTAGCATGGCATCAGAGGTGGCTTCGATTTCCAACCTCTGATCCCTAGATAACGGCACTTCGTCCTCCACCAGCTCGGGGATGGGGGGCCAAGGCGGTGGCGGGGCAGGGGATGCCTCCGGATAAAGGAGCTCAGCGATGCCAAGCTCCTGGGAGTATATATCCTCCTTTGGGAGGCTACAAGCCCAGCGCTTGTGTTCGACGTCGACACCAAGTGCCCATCATACACGGTCGATTGTTTTCCTAGAGGAGAGCCTAGGCCCCCCCTCGGCAAAAAGGAGAGCCTCTTGCATAGCAAGAGAGTCGTCGTCGTCATCATCGTTAGGGTCGGAGAGGTCTTCCCCGGCCCATAGATCTCTAGCTGCCCTGAAAGCAGCTGCTACCTCCGATTCGTCTTGCACAAACTGGGTGTCGTAGTCTTGGACGCCATCATCAAAGATGTCGCCCGTGATCAAAACGGGGTCGCGTAGACCCAGATGTGGTGGTTGTTGGCCTCTGGTTCGCCGTTTGGGCATTGAGAGTATGTGTGTTAGTGCTAGTAGATGATGGTAAGAATCAAAATACGCAGCGTGGAATCGATAACGGCTGGTCCCTTATCTACATTCCGGGTCCACCCGATCCAGCCTCCGAACGCTCCGAGGGGGCGAGCAAGCCGCACATCCTGCTGCCTAGTGGGAGAATATTGAACCCGGGTCATAACACCCTAGAAGAGTGAGCACCGGAGGTAGAGAGTTGGCGGAGAGTGGCGGCCACCAGGGCGTCGACCTAGCCGCCAGGGGGCACCATCGCCCGGCCCCTTTTAACGATGGTGTATTCCAACGGGTAGTCAGTGTAGCATGTCTCTAGTAATAGAAACTCACAGAGCTTGGAGGCTGGAAGCCTCCCAGACAACCAGCAATCCAGTGATAACATCCCTTCTCCCTAAGCCAGACCTCCCCCAACTAAACGAGTGTGTCGACTTGGGCGAGCGTTGAAGCAGGCATCCCACACCCACTCTAAGCCCCCAGAGGGACCCAGACTACTCTTTCATAAACAACACTCACCTAGTCAGGATCCTTGAAGCCCAGGAGAACGAGACAGATAGCAGCCATTGTCAAAAACAATGACCGGGGCATCCCCAGGGATCGGATGGACGGATCTCTTAGCAAATCAGGGCAAGCCTGGAGACGCCGAGAGCGTTCGTGATGGTGAAATCCGATCGAAAATCGGACAAGAATTGAAGTCTCGACGTTGCTACCAACATCGAGCAGGAGTGTTTACCACTGTTTATGGTGGTTGTAACAAGTCAAGGAGCGCGGGTGATAACCAGCATCTTACCAGCGCATGTCAGAATTTCACTCGAGAAGAGGGGGGAGATCGGGCGAAGCGATGGACGAAGGGGGACCTTCCAGATCCGGTACGCCCAGAACTCCTGGCGACGATCCAATTGACTCCCTGTGGCTCTCCTTTTTTTTTTTTTTTTTTGGGTCAACAATTTATAACGCGGGGCTCGATCGCAGTCCGCGGAGCAGGATACAAACTTGGGTACTACTGTAACTACGCTTCCCCTCACCCACATCCTACCCAGGTCCTCGTTTTAGCCACTTTAGGCGGGCAGTGCCACGGACGTTGGCCTCTCAGCCAGGAAAGGCAATCATCTGGAGGGGGGCCCCCCCTCCCAAAGCTAGCCATTAACTCGTCCACCAGTGCAGAACGGTCCCCCAGCCACATATCCAACCGAAGTCAGATCAGGCGCGGCCGTGTTAATTCACTGTAAATCCCCCCTTGCGGGAGGAATAACCGTCTGCATGTTCCTGGCCAGCGAGGATTGACCACCCCAGACGAATGAGGTGGACCATCACCGCGCTCCCGCACGAGTGACAGAGATGTGGTAGCTGGTTGTTCACCTGGTTATTCACTGGAACTACCGTGGATAGGGGGCCAAGGCCCCCTTCGAGCAGATGCCGTCGAGGGCATACACTCGGTAACAACGTCCCCCCCGCAGGGGGGAGAAGGTAGAGGGAAGCGACAAACTGCCACTATCCCGATATCGGCCACCAACTAATTGGTGGGAGTAGATGTGGGGGGGTGACACCCCCCTTTCAGTAGCGGCGCTGCTGTGCTCGAGGACCTCGAGGACGGCGGCGTCGTGATGAGGACAATGGTTCCCCATGATGGAGCTCTGCATGAGCTGCCTGCCTAGCCCCGTAGGAAGCCCTGAAGGCTGCCGGTGATGTGAGGTCGAGAGGCAATCCGGCAGCTGCTAGTTCTGCCAACATTGGCTCAGACAATCGCCCGGTGGTCGTGAATAACTCCCAGGCCATCTGACGCCATGCGTTCCTCTCAATGAGCGGAACGGCGGATACTCGGACAGTACCGACGAAAATCGTCATAGCCTCCAGTAAATGTAGAAAGCCATGAGAGGTGGACGTTATGTCCACCCTCTCATCTCTCGACAACGGAGGCTCATCCTCCACCCACTCTGGGATGGCGGATGAACCCAGTGATGTGGGGAGGGGCGGCGCAGATTGCTCCTGCTGCCCCTCTGGATAGAGGAGCTTGGCAATGCCAAGCTCCTGATTGTTGTTGGCCTCAAGCCCAAGCTCGAGAGCCAGATCATGCATCTTGGTGGCCACTTGCTGTGACACCAAGAAGCAGTTTATAGTCTCCTGTGAGGCTAGCTTGGTGAGACCCGGAATGAATTCGACGTCTCCGCCGGTGGCAGAGCCGTCATCGTCGTCTGGCAGGTCGGAGGAGTCATCCTCCGCCCAAAGATTGTGGAACTGGTTAGCCACATCAGAGTCCCATCCGCTCAGGGAGACATGTCCGAACTCTGGGAGGTAGTTGTCGTCGAAGTCTGCGAAGTCGGCGTTTGTGTATAGGAGGGGGTCGCCATGAGCCGCCTGGTGTTGAGTTCGCGCTCTACAGTTTGTAGAGGGCATTGAGGATGATGTAGCACAAGTAGATGACGGTAAAAGTCAGCTCCTTGACTTGTTACAACCACCATAAATAGTGGTAAACACCTCTGCTCAACGTTGCATGCGACGTCGACACTTCAATTTTTATCCGATTTTCGATCGGATTTCGCCATCACGAACGCTCTCGGCGTCTCCAGGCGTGGCCTGATTTGCTAAGAGATCCGTCCATCCGATCTCCGGGGATGTCTCGGTCATTGTTTCCAACAGTGACTGCTATCTGTCTCGTTCCCCTTGGCTTCGAGGATCCTGGCTAGGTGAGTGATGTCTATGAAAGAGTAGTCTGGATCCCTATGGGGGCTTAGAGCGGGTGTGGGATGCCTGCTTCAATGCTCGCCCAAGTAGAAGCGCTCGTTTAGCTGGGGGAGGTCTGGCTTAGGGGGAAGGACGTTCTTACTGGACTGCTGGCCGTCTGGGAGGCTCCCAGCCTCCATGCTCTGTGAGTTTCTATTACTAGAGACATGCTACACTGACTACCCGTTGGAATACACCATCGTTAAAAGGGGCCGGGCGATGGTGCCCCCTGACAGCTAGGTCGACGCTCTGGTGGCCGCTACTCACCACCAACTCTCTACCTCCGGTGCTCACTCTTCTAGGGTGCTATGACCCGGGTTCAATCTTCTCCCACTGGGTGACAGGATGTGCGGCCTGTCCCCCCCTCGGAGCATTCGGAGGCAGTATCGGGTGGACCCGGAATAGAGATAAGGGACCAACTGTTATCGATGGCACGCTACGTATCTTGATTTCTACTATCACCTACTAGCACTAACTTCCCCTCTCAATGCCTAAACGGCAAACCGGAGCCCAAACACCACGCTGGGGTCTACACGACCCCTCCCTGATTACGGGCGACATCTATGACGATGGCGTCCAAGACTACGACACCCGGTACGATCAGGACGATCCGGATGTAGCTACTGCCCTATGGGCAGTTAGAGATCTATGGGCTGGAGAAGACCTCTCCGACCCTGAGGATGACGAGGACTCTCTTGCTATGCAAGAATCCCTCAATTATGCCGAGAGCAGCCCCAAGCTGGCCTCGAGGCAAACGATAGACCGTGTGCTGTGGGCGCAGGACGTCCATGTCGCACATAAACGATGGACTCGCAGTCTCAAACGCGAGGACATGTATTCACAGGAGCTTGGCATGGCCGAGCTCTTCTATCCGGAGGCATCCCCTGCCCCAGCACTGCCTTTGCCCCCCATCCCTGAGTTGGTGGAGGACAAAGTGCCGTTATCCGTGAATGAGAGGCTGGAAATCGAAGCCACCTCTCATGCCATGCTACACCAACTCGACACGATGACCATGTTCTTTGGTACCGTCCGTACATCCGCCGTTCCCCCTGCAGAGAGGAACGCATGGCGCCAAATGGCTTGGGAGTTATTCACGACCACCTGGCGACTGTCTGAGACGATGTCGGCGGAACTAGCAGCCATTCCGACACCTCTCGACCTCACGTCTCCAGCAGCCTTCCGGGCTTCCTACGCGGCGGTGCACACTGCTCAATCAGAGCCTCAATCTGGGGAACCCTCGTCCCCAGCACGGCGCCGTCGTCCTCGAGGTCCTCGTGGACAGCAGCGCCGCAACTAGTACAGGGGTCTATCCCCCTCTACGTTCACGGCCACCAAGTAACTGGTGGCCACTATTGGGATGGTGACATTGTGTTGCTTCCCTATACCTTCCCCCCACTGCAGGGGGGACGATGTCATCGAGTGCATGCACATGGGTGCATTTGCTCGAGGGGGGTCTCGGCCCCCTACTTACGGCGGTCACGGTGAATAACCAGGTGAACAACCACCTGCCTTGTTACTGTCACTCGTGCACAACACGGTGATGGTCCACCTCATTCGTCTGGGGTGGTCAATCCTCGTTGGCTGGAAAAACGCAGACGGTTATTCCTCCCGCAAGGGGGGATTTACGGTGAATTAACACTGCTGCGCCTGGTCTGGCCTCGGTTGGACATGTGGCTGGGGGACCGTTTGCTCCAGGGGGCGATCTAATGGCTAACTTCGGGAGGGGGGGGCGCCCCCTCCAGATTATTGCCTTTCCTGGCTGAGAGGCCAACGTCTGTGGCACTGCCCGCCTAAAGTGGCTAAAACGGGGACCTGAGTGGGAGATGGGCGAGGGGAACACATAGATAAAGTAGTACCCAAGTTTGTACCCTGCTCCACGGACTGCGTTCGAGCCCCGCGTTATAAATTCTGATCCAAAAAAAAAAAAAAAAAAAAAAAATGACAGTAAAAGTCAAGATACGTAGCGTGATAACGATAACAGATGGTCCCTTATCTCAATTCCGGGTCCACCCGACACAGCCTCCAGACACTCCGAGGGGGCAGACAGGCCGCAAATCCTGCTGCAGATTGGGAGGGACAATTGAACCCGGTTCCGAACACCTCGAGGGTGTGAGTGCCGGAGGTAAAGAGTCGGTGGTAAGTAGCGGCCACCAGAGCGTTGACCTAGCCACCAGGGGGCACCATCGCCCAGCCCCTTTTAATGATGGTGTATTCCAATGGGTAGTCAGTGTAGCAGGTCTCTAGATGTAGAAACTCACACAGCATGGAGGTAGGAAGCCTCCCAGACGACCCACAATCCAGTGAATATGTCCCTCCTCCTGAACCAGACCTCCCCCAGCTAAACGAATGCGACGACTTGGGCGAGCATTGAAGTAGGCATCCCACACCCACTCTAAGCCCCCATAGGGGCCCAGACTACTCTTTCATTGCCAACACTCACCTAACCAGGATCCTCGAAGCCCAGGAGAACGAGACGAATAGCAGACACTGCCAAAAACAGTGACCGGGGCATCCACAGAGATCGGATGGACGGATCTCTTAGCAAATCAGGGCAGGCCTGGAGACGCCGAGAGCGTTCGTGATGGCGAAATCCGATCGAAAATCGGACCAAAATTGAAGTGTCGACGTCGCGTGCAACGTTGAGCAGAGGTGTTTACCACTATTTATGGTGGTTGTAACAAGTCAAGGAGCGCCATGTTGCCTGCGGCTCTCCTCGAGCCGCAGGTCCACTCAGAATGCACCCTCAGTGGGCCCTCACAGGACCCAAAGAGGATCTCCAACCCCCTCCCCCTATGGGGCGGGCATCGTCACTCCACGAGCACAGCGTTTTAGCGTGCCAGCGTTATCTTCCAGGGATGCGACTGCGTCTCCTGCACCTCCGGCTACCCCCTCTACACCTACCTCGTGGGCTGACAAAGTGGCCGATAATCTCTCTCCCCACATCATTCAGGACACGGAGATGGCTAGCGATGACTGGAGTGGGCCCCAGACCTTCGCCAAAGACCTGGGAGAGTACGCTGAAGGGTTCCGCATTATTCTTAACAGGATGGGACCTCGACGACCGACTGCTGAAGATCGGCAGCTCATAGCTGAATGACTGGGCTCGGTGCTGGTAGCAGCTGCCGAGGCTGGTATAGATCGCGACTCGGGGAGCTCTCTGCTCCGGGGAGCAATAGACAGAATCGCAGGGGGCAGCAAACGACCCAGGTCAGGCACTGTCACCGATAACCCCAATGTGGACTATCTGGAGGGATGGGATGGGCAACGCCCGCCCCCTCACAAATCAGCGAGGACTCGAGGCCCAAAAGGGGCTCGACCTCTTCCAAAACCCCCAGCAGGGGGCGTTTCTTCATCATGGGGTCGAGGACCACCTCCCCCCGTGAACTGGTCCACCAGGCCTTCGGGCAGGGGGACCTTTGCTCAGGTCGCTCGCTTCCCTGGGGGGCGAGCACCTAACACATCCATGGATGGCCTTGTGCGACTAGCCAAGGCCTTCCCTGAACTTCCAACCGACAAGCTGGCTGACATACAGCAGCACGTTGGTCCCTCCAAACCGAAGGCTACGAAGCCCTCCCCTACTGTCCACGGACCGTCAAGATGACACGTCCTGGTCCACGTTCGTCCCCCCCTTGGGGCGGAGACGAACCCTGCTGACTTCTTGGACCACGTCCGAGCCACCCTCAGACTGCACCACTCTAAGCTAGTGGCTCAGTCCGCATCAATGCATGCTGGTAACTTATCAGTAGCTACTGACGTTGTGGCCTCTGAGGAGGACCTTCATTGCTTTAAGGAGGCTGCCCACAAAGGCGTTCCCCTTCGCGTTGCAGGTGGACGCAGCGCTACCCACATCCACATCGTACCTCAAGCTGGTCGATGTGCCGTATATCGCTAACGACAAGGCTCTAATGCCTGATGTCATCATCGCACACTTGGGAAAGTCCGGAATTTTGGACCTCACAGTGCTTCAAGTCCCCCCCCGAGTAGTACACGATTCGAAGATGTCGGATACGTGCACCGTATATCTTAACATCGCTGACTCAGTCAGTGGTGCACGAGCTAAGGCTCTTATCGGTCGGGGCGTTCAATTTGGGCGCTACGTCGCGTATGTTAGGGCTGCCAGGGTGAACCCAGGCTTGCCCCTATGCCAACGCTGCTGGAAGTGGGGCCACCCCACCCCAGCATGCAGAGCTCCACAGACCAAGTGTCCCATCTGTGCAGGCCCACACCGCAAGGAGCACCATCGTGCCCTTGCTGGGTGTTGTAAGGGAAACACTAAGGCTAACCCTCCCGTCCCAGCTACCCCAGAGGGGGCAGCCTGTCCTCACCCGGCTAGATGTGTAAACTGCCGAAAAAATCACGCATCCGACGATCGTCGATGCAATTTCTGGCGACATCGCTTTGACCGTGATTGGATCAAAGCTCGCGATGACGAGGTGAGTGTGAGACGCAACTCTCGCTCCCCTCCTGCTTACCATCCCGCAGGACGCAGTGGCCAAACGTAAATGAGGGATAGACTTAGATCTACACCGCAGCTATGCGTATTTAGTCAGAATGTTAACCGTAACTGGGGATACATGGACTCTCTACTGGCAGACCTTATAGACGATTATGATTTGCTGTTTATCCAAGAGCCTCCGTGGCGATTAATAAGATACGCCCCTTCTGCCCACAACAGGGAAGGGGAAGAAGTTATAGGCGCACCTATGAGCCCAAACTGGGGAACATTAGTGCGCCCCTCGGGCATCGACTCCCCCCCACGTGTTGCTGTATACTTTGCGAACAGCATCGCTAATCTAAGACTGGGTCTCAGACGAGATCTGATCGATAATCGTGATATCCTTCTGTTCTCATTGGGAATAGGGGAGGACGTCATGCTACTCGCTAACGTGTACTCGGACAGCCAACACTCAGCCATCATGCTCTTGTTTGAGAACGTCATGCTGATTCCTCGCCTACACTTCATGTGTGGCAATTTTAACGTGAGGCACGCCTCCTGGGACCCCCAGGGGCCTGAACACTCTATTCACGCTGACCAGTTAGTGGAAACGGCTACGGCACTAGGCCTGACCAGAGCCCTACCAGTAGTGGAGGGCCCTACCCACTTCCCCCCACAACAGGGCCTTCACCCCATGGTGATCGACCTGATGTTCGTACCTACGGATCTCAGATTCGTACTGTACTGTGAGATTGTACCTGAAGCCAGGGGAACGTCTGACCACGCCCCTCTGACATTAGTGCTACCTGGCCCAGGATCTTTGGTTCTGGTCACCAAGTGGTCCATCAAAAAAGGATCCGAGGAGGAAGCATCCTATCGGGATGCCGTCTCCTCTGCTTTAACTCCGTGGCTAAATTGGCACGGAGATACATCGGCAGAAATTGATGATGTTGTCTCAGCGATATCAATGATTTTAAACAAGGCATGGGAAAACCACGCCAAGGAATCTCGCCTCGGCAAGTCGTCCAAAGGCTGGTGGACAGACGAGTGCAGTGGTGCTCTAGACGCTTACAGGGCCTCCCGCGATGGGGAGGATTGGAAGCTCTATAGGAAAGTCATGCGACATGCAAAGCGTGATTTCTTCGACGACCGTATCCAAGAAGTGGCTACGATGAACAGGCGACCCTGGGACCTTATGTCTTGGACTCGTCAATGCAACCTCCCGTCGTATGAGGCCATCTCCTATCAGGGAGAACCTTGCAACGACCTGGATTCTCTTTGGGCTGCCCTAGATGGGTCCTACAATGCGGCCTCAGATCGAGTAGTTGATCTAAGCATTCTTGAGGAGCTAGATCCGGTGCCTGAAAGGGCCTGGATTCCGTTCTCCGTTACGGAAATGAAAGAAGCGCTAAATGCATGTTCTTCCCATTCCACTCCAGGTCCCGATCATGTTACGTGGTTGCACCTAAAACACTGGTGTAGCAACCCAGAAGTGGCAGGGCTCATCACCCGCATTGCTGAGGCGTGCATCACCGTTGGTCACTGGCCAGCTCACTTCAAGGAATCCCTGTCGGTCATCATCCCGAAACCAGATGGGCCAAGGGACTCAAAATGAGTGTTGTCGCCTTCGACATCGCTCAATTCTTCCCCTCCTTGAACCACCAGGTTCTGTTGGAGATTATCTCTCAGTCGGGGTTCCCTGCGCAAGTAGTGAACTTCTTCCGTTCATACCTGGTCAGTCGCAAGACGACCTACAAATGGAACGCTTTCTCATCTGGCTCCTTTGCAGCCGACGTGGGAGTGGGACAGGGCTCTGCCCTTTCCCCAGTCTTATCGGTGCTATATTTGACGCCTATCATGAAGCTCTTCAGAAGAAGCGAAATCGGCAGAGATGTTGATCTCATGTCTTATGTGGACGATGGTACCCTCATCGCCCGCTCTCCACAGTTGGAGGATAACCTCCCCCTTCTGAAAAAAGTGTATGGCTGGGTCTTCCAGGCATTCCCCTCCCTCGGTCTGGTCCTCGAACATGACAAGTCCGAGATATTCCACTTTTCAAGGGCGAGGAGATTCACTCCCTTACCCATTGACCTTGGCTTTGCCCCCTACATGGGCAATACCCCCCTCAAACCCAAGGTCACCTGGAGGTACCTTGGATTTTTCTTTGACCGCAAACTCTCCTTTAAAGAGCATACACGGTTCTACTCCACCAAAGCCCTTACCACTGCAAGGGCAATGGGAATGCTCGGCAATTCTGTCAGAGGGCTAACCCCTATGCAGAAACGCCTCCTATACCGTTCGTGTGTCGTACCTATCATGACATATGGACTCAGACTCTGGTACTTTAAAGGCACTCGCGTCAAAGGTGTCATCAAAACGCTGGCCCAGGTGCAGTCCATAGCTGCTCGCTGGATCCTCGGTGCCTTCAGAACCACCCCTATTGGTGGTCTGGAAAGTATCGCAGGACTGCTGCCCATGCAGCTGTTACTGCGTCGTCTAGTTGACAGAGGAGTGTTCAGAACCCCCCTATTGGCTCCATCTCACCCTCTAAGAGCAATCTTAGGGCCCAATCACGTAGGCACCACCCACCCTCATGAGCTAGGACTCTGGGGAGGGAACGTGCTTGACACACTCACCCTACAAGGTCCATCTGTCACCTCGGCTGCAGCTCTGGCCCATGTACCAGGCGATGAACACACCTGGAAACAGAGTGAAGGATTTATTCCCCACTCGCTTCTCCTCTCATCGCCTCACCTCTAAGGAGGATGGAGCAAGGAACGCTTACAGGAGTAACCTCGACGAGGCCTGGGCCTCCGCCCAGGTGGAGGATAACACTCTAGTCGTTGCTGTGGACGCTTCGGTGCCCACTGATTCTAAATTCCAAGCTGTCGCCTGCGCTCTTGTCTTCGGACAGGGAGAGCAGGTCGATTGCGTTGTCTCAGCCTCTGGGAGGAGAACCCCCCCAGAAGTCGAACTCTTCGCTCTCCAACTAGGCATCTCGGCTGCGTGCAGCAGGGGATGCAAAAAGTTGGTGATCTTTTCGGATTCTACCATGGGCATTGAGTCCCTAGTCGATCCAAAACCACGCTCTGGGCAAATCTTTGCCCTGGACACCTGTCGCTCCCTTCGTCCCTGGCTAGCCGGAGACGAGGAGAGGAATGTAACATTCTGGCATGTCCCCTCGAAATTCGAGTGGAATGTACATAAGATGGCTCATGATGTAGCTACATCTACCAAGATCTCCGTGGGCAGACACCCGCGGACGTCCTTAGATTACCTTAGAAACCAAGTCGAGAAGGCCGTTTGTAAGGATTGGCACACCCGGTTCTCAGATCCGGCGTATCGTGGTCGGCACTTCTACCAACTCAAAGGAGTAGGTGGAAAACCGGTATTACCCTCGACTCACAAGGGTGGGCCTTGGCTGAAAGTTATGGGGAGCAACACTTTGTTGACTTCCCGTTCAACTCGTATGATCACTGGCCATGCTCCTATAGGGGAGTATCGTCAACATTTATCCCTAGACGGGGAATACCAATGTTGGTGCCTTGGTCCTGAGATACAAACTCGAGACCATTTACTACGCGTCTGCCCCAAGGTGGATCGCAAAGAAACTTGTGCAAGCCCCGATTCCGTCGAAGGCTTCCATGAATTCATGGACAACAACCCAATTTTAGGGTCGTTCAACTCACTCGCGTGGGATCCCCGATAGGGTGTGCACGCAGGGCGTATGACCCCCGTCTGGTTCTAGCTAGTATTATCGGTATGTCGGGGTGGCCGTAGGGCACCAGACGAGTCCGTTAACCCTCATAAAGGGGGCCCACCCGTGTTCAGGAGCGACTGTCAGGGAGGGGGGACACGAAACTAGGTACCAGTTCGGGGAGGCGCCTGAGCGCTTTCAGATCCGCTGTCGGTTGCGCGTTACGACAAATGTGTCGACTATGCCCTCCTTCCCGAGCTGGGAGGCTCACGTCGGGGCGGCAATGTCCCCTAAATCTTGCACTCATACCCGTAGGGATTCGGGGGACACGACATTGTCAAGTCCGGGTTGTCGGTACGCCACCACTGGCAAGTCCGTTTACTCGATAAAGGGGGCCCCCTTAGTGGTCATTGCAGCTATCCAGGTGGTTGGTGTGAAGATCAGCAGGAGGAGGACTTGGGCTGGGCGTAGTGTACTTCGTTTGTATGTCTCTACCGCGGACTGCGATCGGGCGCCGCGTTATAAACTTTTGACCCAAAAAAAAAAAAAAAAAAAAAAATGCCCAAATGGCTGAACAGAGACCAAACCACACGCTGGGGCTTTCACGACCCCACCTTGATTATGGGTGACATCGTTGGTGATGATGCCCAAGACTACGACACCCAGTTCTCACAGAATGAACTGGAGGTAGCAGCTGCCCTAGGCAGTTTGAGATCTGTGGGCCGGGGAGGACCTCCCCGACCCTGACGACTACGTGGACTCTCTTGCTAGGCAGGAGGCCCTCGCTTACACTGCACGCTGCATATTTCGATCACTTGCATCATATACCAGTACTAACTTGCTCCTGATGCCCAAGCGGACAACCAGAGACGATCGTTCCAACGATCCTACACCTCCGGCAGCTGTACCAGCTTCCTGTGTGGTGATGCCAACAGCTCTAGCAGAGCTCCAATCTGGGGAACCCTCCTTCCCAGTACAGTGCCGTCATCATCACAGATGGCCATGCTGCTACGTGTGTGGGGCATCCTGCTCCACACCCATCACCGCCAGTCCGCTGGCTGCTGTCGGGTTGGTGACAAATGTCGCTACCCTTTACGTTCTCCCCGCTGCGGGGGGGAAATTGCTATCGAGTGCATGTGCTGGCAGTGCATTTGCTCGAGGGGGGCTTTGGCCCCCTGCTTACGGCGGTTCCGGTGAATAACCAGGTGAACAACCAGCTGCCACATTACTGTTACTCGTGCATGACATGGTGATGGTCCACCTCGTTCATCTGGGGTGGTCAATCCTCGTTGGCTGGGAGTATGCGGACGGTTATTCCTCCCGCAAGGGGGGATTTACAGTGAATTGACACTGCTGCACCTGATCTGACTTTGGTTGGATATGTGGCTGCGGGACCGCTTCACACCAGCTGACGATCTAATGGCTAGCTTTGGGAGGGGGTCTCCCCCTCCAGATTATTGCCTTTCCTGGCTGAGAGGCCAACGTCTGTGGCACTGCCCACCTAAAGTGGCTAAAACGAGGACCTGGGTAGGATATGGGTGAGGGGAAGCGTAGTTATAGTAGTACCCAAGTTTGTATCCTGCTCCGTGGACTGCGATCGAGCCCCGCATTATAAATTGTTGACCCAAAAAAAAAAAAAAAAAAAAAAAAGTTGGCCCATATGCGATCTCTAAAGTGATCTTGCCTAATGCGGTAGTGCTAAAATTACCCCGATCATTTAAGATTGATCCCGAGATTAACATATCCCGCCTATGCCCTTACCGTCTGCCCACTATTCCTGGCCAACAAACTACTCTGCAACCCCCGATAATAGTAGAAGGTGCTCCAGAATACATAGTTGAAGAAATTCTAGACTCACGTCTTCGACAGAACGAATTGGAGTTCTTAATAAAGTGGAAAAACTATATCGATGAAAATAATTTGTGGGAACCCGAAGAGAATTGTAAGTGAGCGCATAACGCGATCGCCCAATTCTTTAAACGTAATCCGAATGCTCCACGTTGCATTGCAAGAATGGTGCATGAGGGGATGAAATTCCGGCCTTACCAAAATTTTACAGAGGGGACAAACATAATATTTTCTCGCCTGGAAGTCGAGGCATAAAAGGGGGGTAATGTTAGGAAACCACCCCATTACCTAATAAACTTTCATTTTTATTTTATTATGTCGAATTACGCTACATGACGCCAAATGACACTACATTTTGATAGCGTGAGAATTTTATTTTGCACACCGTAACAACAATGTACAATATATGTAACATAGTATATAAACCCTAAATATATGCCTAGGGGACCCCAGTTGTGTTCTCTTAGGTATTCCACCTACGTTTTCGGTGTGAGAGGCCTATCTCAACAAACTCACCTATTAATAACTCCTTGCATCAAAACCATCAATTTCCCCGTCATGCACGCGGATCCCCCCCCCTTCTTGTAGAGAGAACCCGCACGGTCTTAGCTAGCAGATAGTGGGTGTTGCCCTAACACATGGGAACCCTGACACATGATCAATGATCGGCTACTAAGTGCAATAAAATAGCTCGAAATTCAGATATGAGTGAAAAATTCATGATTGGCCTCCAATTCATGATTATGCTGTGCCGTGGTGCTCTTGTTTGCTTTCCCTGCCTTCCCATGACTTAAATTCCCAGCATTTGCCGTTGCCATGAAAGGAAACACTATATGATTGTAATTAACTAAATATATAATTTGGCTCAGCTATAGCAACTACCCCAGGCTGGTCACGAGGCTAGAGCTAGAATTAGCTGTCTGGCAGTATAGAGTGAAGACAATTGTTGATCTATATTCAAGTGTTCAATATTGCCACACACATTTCTACTGAGGGTCTGCATCTTATTTGTGTTCTACCGCTCTTCTTCCTCACCATGCTCATTATTTTCTGCTTTGATTTAACCGTAACTCTGCCCTGATTCGCGTCCTTTTCATAGTTGCTACCTGTATACAGCCTGGTCCAGGTTGCATAATATGCCCTGAAACTTCCCTGTGCTTGTCAGGATGATTGTAGTTGTAGATGCATTTTTGAGACTGGCGGGTCTCTCCAAACATTTACCAGTCATGTGCTTGTGACCAACGCTGGGCATCGGCGTGTAGCCATGCTGTCTTGTCCTCATTCGCACCCTTTTCATTGCTGCTGCCCATATACAGGCCCTTGTCTGGGTTGCATAACATAAAATGAAACTTCCATGTTCTTGCAAGAATGATTGTAGTTGTAGATGCATTATTGAGTCTCTCCAAATGTTTACCAGTCACGTGACTTGGCACCTCGGCATGTGGCCATGCTGTCTAGATGTGCCAAACAAAAACTGGGTTACAAGAAGAACAACAACAAGAACAGCAACCATCTTCATTGGTGCTGTGTTCATTCCAATACCTACTACCGCCTTACCTTTGACTTTACTCAATACACAGCCCCTGCATGCTCAGATAATTCTCTGATTGTTTGCTAGTCGGGTCACGTTAGATTTTTAGCTACTACTCAGGGTTGATGCTTTCATTTTTTTTTTTTTTTTTTTTTGGGTCAAAAGTTTATAACGCGGCGCCCGATTGCAGTCCGCGGTAGAGACATACAAACAGAGTACACTATGCCCAGCCCAAGTCCTCCTCCTGCTAATCTTCGCACCAACCACCTGGATAGCTGCGATGACCACTAAGGGGGCCCCCTTTATCGAGTAAATGGACTTGCCAGTGGTGGCATACCGACAACCCGGACTTGACGATGTCATGTTCCCCAAATCCCTACGGGTATGAGTGCAAGATTTAGGGGATATTGCCGCCCCGACGTGAGCCTCTCAGCTCAGAAAGGAAGGCGTAGTCAGCGTTGGGGCCACCACGCACAACCGACAGTGGATCTGAAAGCGCTCAGGCGCCTCCCCGAACCAGTACCTAGTTTCATGTCCCCCCTCCCTGACAGTCGCTCCTGAACATGGGTGGGCCCCCTTTATGAGGGTTAATGGACTCGTCTGGTGCCCTACGGCCACCCCGACATACCGATAACACTAGCCAGAACCAGACGAGGGTCATACGCCCTGCGCGCACAACCTATCCTGGATCCCATGCAAGCGGGGTGAACGATTCTAGTGCAGGATTATTGTCCATGAATTTGTGGAAGCCTTCGACGGTGTCGGGGCTTGCACGAGTTTCTTTGCGATCCACCTTGGGGCAGACACGTAGTAAGTGGTCTCAAGTTTGTATCTCAGGACCAAGGCACCAACATTGGTATTCCCCGTCGAGGGATAGACGTTGGCGATACTCCCCTATAGGAGCGTGGCCAGTAATCATACGAGTCAAACGGGAAGTCAACATGGTGTCATTTCCCATTACTTTCAGCCAAGGCCCACCTTTGTGGGTCGAGGGTAGTACCGGTTTTCCACCTACTCCTTTGAGTTGGTAGAAGTGCCGACCATGATACGCTGGCTCTGAGAACCAGGTGTGCCAATCCTTACAAACGGCCTTTTCAACCTGATTTTTAAGGTAATCTAAAGACGTCCATGGGTGTCTGCCCACAGAGATCTTGGTAGATGTAGCTACATCATGAGCCATCTTGTGTACGTTCCACTCAAATTTTGAGGGAACATGCCAGAATGTAACGTTTCTCTCCTCGTCCCTGGCTAGCCAGGGGCCAAGAGAGCGACAAGCGTCCAGGGCAAAGACTTGCCCAGAGCGTGGCTTTGGATCAATTAGGGACTCAATGCCCATAGTAGAATCTGAGAAAATCACCAACTTTTTGCACCCTCTGCTGCAAGCAGCCGAGACGCCTAGTTGGAGGGCGAAAAGTTCGACCTCTGGGGGGGTTCTCCTCCCAGAAGCTGAGACAATGCGATCAACCTGTTCTCCCTGTCCGAAGACAAGAGCGCAAGCGACAGCTTGAAATTTAGCATCTGTGGGCACTGAGGCGTCCACTGCAATGACCAGAGTGTCATCCTCTGCCTGGGCAGAGGCCCAGGCCTTGTCGAGGTCACTCCTGTGAGAAGTCCTCGCTCCATCCTCCTTAGAGGTGAGGCGATGAGAGGAAAAGCGAGTGGGGAATAAATCCTTCACTCTGTTTCCAGGTGTGTTTTCTTCCCCAAAGGGGTCGAACTCATCGCCTGGTACAAGGGCCAGCGCTGCAGCTGAAGCGACAGATGGACCTTGTAGGTTGAGTGTGTCAAGCATGTTCCCTCCCCAGAGTCCTAGCTCATGAGAGTGGGTAGTGCCGACGTGGTTGGGCCCTAAGATCGCCCTTAGGGGATGTGATGGAGCCAATAGGGGGGTTCTGAACACTCCTCTGTTGACTAGACGACGCAGTAACAGCTGCATAGGCAGCAGTCCTGCGATACTCTCCAAGCCACCAATGGGGGTGGTTCGGAATGCACCAAGGATCCAGCAAGCAGCGATGGACTGCACCTGGGCCAATGTTTTGATGACACCCTTGACGCGAGCGCCTTTGAAGTGCCAGAGTCTCAGTCCATACGTCATGATGGGCACAACGCAAGAACGGTAAAGAAGGCGCTTCTGCATGGGGGTTAGCCCTCTGACAGAATTGCCGAGCATTCCCATTGCCCTTGCAGTGGTAAGGGCTTTGGTGGAATAGAACCGCGTGTGCTCTTTGACGGAGAGTTTGCGGTCGAAGAAAAATCCAAGGTACCTCCAGGTGACCTTGGGTTTGAGGGGGGTATTGCCCGTGTAAGGGGCAAATCCGAGGTCAATGGGTAAGGGAGTGAATCTCCTTGCCCTTGAGAAGTGGAATATTTCGGACTTGTCATGTTCAAGGACAAGACCAAGGGAGGTGAATGCCTGGAAAATCCAGCCATACGCTTTCTTGAGAAGGGGGAGGTTGTCCTCCAACTGTGGGGATCGGGCGATGAGAGTGCCATCGTCCACGTACGACATGAGGTTGACATCTCTGCCAATCTCGCTTCTTCTGAAGAGTTTCATGATGGGTGTCAGATATAGCGCCGATAAGACTGGGGACAGGGCAGATCCCTGTCCCACTCCCACATCAGCTGCAAAGGAGCCAGATGAGAAAGCGTTCCATTTGTAGGTCGTCTTGTGACCGACCAGATATGAACGGAAGAAGTTCACTACTTGCGCAGGGAACCCCGACTGAGAGATAATCTCCAACAGAACCTGGTGGTTCAAGGAGGGGAAGAATTGAGCGATGTTGAAGGCGACAACACTGGTTTTGAGTCCTCTGGCCCAACCTGCCCTGACAAGATGGGTGAGGTAGATTCCTGCATCCTCTGTGGAACTCTGGGCAACGCCCCCGAACTGATTTTGTTCAAAGGCCTCGTGTGCGACACCATCAAACTGAAGTCATCTAGACAGCATCTTTTCGACTAATTTGCCCAGAGTGTTCAGTAGCACGATAGGCCTGAACGACTTAGGGGTAGAATAATTAGGTTTCCCTGGTTTCGGGATGATGACCGACAGGGATTCCTTAAAATGGGCCGGCCAGTGGCCAGCAGTGATGCACGCCTCAGCAATGCGGGTGATGAGCCCTGCCACTTCTGGGTTGCTACACCAGTGTTTTAGGTGCGACCACGTAACATGATCGGGACCTGGAGCGGAGCGGGAAGAGCACGCATTTAGCGCTTCTTTCATTTCCATAACGGAGAACAGGATCCAGGCCCTTGCAGGCACCGGATCGAGTTCATCAAGAATGCTCAGATTGACTACTTGATCTGAGGCAGCGTTATAGGACCCATCAAGGGCAGCCCAGAGGGAATCCAGATCGTTGCAAGGTTCTCCCCGATAGGAGATTGCCTCATACGACGGGAGGTTACGTTGACGAGTCCAGGACATTTTTTTTTTTTTTTTTTGGGTCAACAATTTATAACGCGGGGCTCGATCGCAGTCCGCGGAGCAGGATACAAACTTGGGTACTATTATAACTACGCTTCCCCTCACCCATATCCTACCCAGGTCCTCGTTTTAGCCACTTTAGGTGGGCAGTGCCACAGACGTTGGCCTCTCAGCCAGGAAAGGCAATAATCTGGAGGGGGAGACCCCCTCCCAAAGCTAGCCATTAGATCGTCAGCTGGTGCGAAGCGGTCCCGCAGCCACATATCCAACCAAAGTCAGATCAGGCGCAGCAGTGTCAATTCACTGTAAATCCCCCCTTGCGGGAGGAATAACCGTCCGCATACTCCCAGCCAACGAGGATTGACCACCCCGGATGAATGAGGTGGACCATCACCGTGTCATGCACGAGTAACAGTGATGTGGCAGCTGGTTGTTCACCTGGTTATTCACCGGAACCGCCGTAAGCAGGGGGCCAAAGCCCCCCTCGAGCAAATGCACTGCCAGCACATGCACTCGATAGCAATTTCCCCCCCGCAGCGGGGAGAACGTAAAGGGTAGCGACATTTGTCACCAACCCGACAGCAGCCAGCGGACTGGCGGTGATGGGTGTGGAGCAGGATGCCCCACACACATAGCAGCACGGCCATCTGTGATGATGACGGCACTGTACTGGGAACGAGGGTTCCCCAGATTGGAGCTCTGCTAGAGCTGTTGGCATCGCCACACAGGAAGCTGGTACAGCTGCCGGAGGTGTAGGATCGTTGGAACGATCGTCTCTGGTTGTCCGCTTGGGCATCAGGAGCAAGTTAGTACTGGTATATGATGCAAGTGATCAAAATACGCAGCGTGCAGTGTAAGCGAGGGCCTCCTGCCTAGCAAGAGAGTCCACGTAGTCATCAGGGTCGGGGAGGTCCTCCCCGGCCCACAGATCTCAAACTGCCTAGGGCAGCTGCTACCTCCAGTTTGTTCTGTGAGAACTGGGTGTCATAGTCTTGGGCATCATCACCAACGATGTCACCCATAATCAAGGTGGGGTCGTGAAGGCCCCAGCGTGTGGTTTGGTCTCTGTTCAGCCATTTGGGCATTGAGAGTGAGTTAGCACAGGTAAATGATGATAACAGTCAAAGTACGTAGCGTAAGGTTGATAACAGATGGCCCCTTATCTCAGTTCCAGGTCCACCCGATACAGCCTCCAAACAATCCAAGGGGGCGAACAGGCCACGCATCCTGTTGCCTGGTGGGAGAAGATTGAACCCGGGTCATAACACCCCAGAGGAGTGAGCACCGGAGGTGAGGAGTCGGTGGTGAAATGCGGCCACCAGAGCATCGACCTAGATATCAGGGGGCACCGTCACCCGGCCCCTTTTAGCGACGGTGTATTCCAACAGGTAGTCAGTGTAGCTTGTCCCTAGTAGTAGTGACTCACATAGCATGGAGGTTGGAAGCCCCAGAGACGACCAGCAGTCCAGTAATGATGTCCCTCCCCCTGAGCCAGACCTCCCCCAACTAAACGAGTGCGTCGACTTGGGCGAGCGTTGAAGCAGGCATCCCACACCCACTCTAAGCCCCCATAGGGACCTAGACTACTCTTTCATAGACACCACTCACCTAGCCAGGATCCTCGAAGCACAGGGGAACGAGACGAATAGCAGCCATTGTCAAAAACAATGACCAGGGCATCCCCAGGGATCGGATGGACGGATCTCTTAGCAAATCAGGGCAGGCCTGGAGACGCCGAGAGCGTTCGTGATAGTGAAATCCGATCAAAAATCGGACGTAGATTGAAGTGTCGATGTCGCTGGCAACGTTGAGCAGAGGTGTTTACCACTGTTTATAGTGGTTGTAACAAGTCAAGGAGCGATGACGAGTCCAGGACATCAAGTCCCAGGGTCATCTATTCATTGTAGCCACTTCTTGGATACGGTCATCGAAAAAGTCACGCTTTGCATGTCGCATGACTTTCCTATAGTGCTTCCAGTCCTCCTCGTCACGAGAGGCTCTGTACGCGTCTAGGGCACCACTGCATTCGTCTGTCCACCAACCTTTGGACGACTTGCTGAGGCAGGATTCCTTGGCATGGTTTTCCCATGCCTTGTTTAAAACGGAGGAGACAGCATCCTGGTATGATGCTTCCTCCTCGGATCCTTTTTTGATGGACCACTTGGTGACCGGAACCAAAGATCCCGGGCCAGGTAGCACTAACGTCAGAGGGGCGTGGTCAGACGTTCCCTGGCTTCAGGTACAATCTCACAGTACAGTACGAATCTGAGATCCGTAGGCACGAACATCAGGTCGATCACCGTGGGGTGAAGACCCTGTTGAGGGGGGAAGTGTGTGGGGCCCTCCACGACTGGTAGGGCTCTAGCCAGGCCTAATGCCGTAGCCGTTTCCACTAAGTGGTCAGCATGAATAGAGTGTTCAGGCCCCTGGGGGTCCCAGGAGGCGTGCCTCACGTTGAAGTCGCCACACATGAAGTGCAAGCATGGGATCATCATGACATTCTCAAATAAGAGCGTGATGGCTGCATGTTGGCTATCCCAGTAGACATTAGCGAGTAGCATGACATCTTCATCTATTTTTTTTTTTTTTGGGTCAACAATTTATAACGCGGGGCTCGATCGCAGTCCGCGGGTCAAGATACTACTAAGACTACGCATTCCCTATGTCCGCATCCCACACCAGGTCCCTTGCAGAAGCCACGTTACGGCGGGCGTACCAGCATTGTCCTCTCAGACAGGAAAGGCAATAATCTGTAGGGGAGGGGCCCCCCCCACAAAGGCTAGCCATTAGTTCGCCGTCTGGGGAGCTGATGCCGCGCGAAGCGAGTCCATCATGCTCCCTGAAAATCGCCAGGTGGTGGTGAAGAGCTCCCACGCCATCTGACGCCAAGAGTTCCTGTCATTGAGAGGAACCGCAGACACTCAGACAGTACCTACAAAGGAGGTCATCATGTCCAGTAAATGTAACATGGCATCAGAGGTGGCTTCGATTTCCAGCCTCTGATCCCTAGATAATGGCACTTCGTCCTCCACCAGCTCGGGGATGGGGGGCCAAGGCGGTAGCGGGGCAGGGGATGCCTCCGGATAAAGGAGCTCAGCGATGCCAAGCTCCTGTGAGTATATATCCTCCTTTGGGAGGCTACGAGCCCAGCGCTTGTGTTCGACGTCGACACCAAGTGCCCATCGTACACGATCGATCGTTTTCCTCGAGGAAAGCCTAGGCCCCCCCTCGGCAAAAAGAAGAGCCTCTTGCATGGCAAGAGAGTCGTTGTCGTCATCATCGTTAGGGTCGGAGAGGTCTTCCCCAGCCCATAGATCTCTAGCTGCCCTGAAAGCAGCTGCTACCTCCGATTCGTCTTGCACAAACTGGGTGTCGTAGTCTTGGACGCCATCATCAAAGATGTCGCCCGTGATCAAAACGGGGTCGCGTAGACCCCGATGTGGTGGTTGGCCTCTGGTTCGCTGTTTGGGCATTGAGAGTATGTGTGTTAGTGCTAGTAGATGATGGTAAGAATCAAAATACGCAGCGTGGAATCGATAACGGCTGGTCCCTTATCTACATTCTGGGTCCACCCGATCCAGCCTCCGAACGCTCCGAGGGGGTGAGCAAGCCGCACATCCTGCTGCCTAGTGGGAGAATATTGAACCTGGGTCATAACACCCTAGAAGAGTGAGCACCGGAGGTAGAGAGTTGGTGGAGAGTGGCGGCCACCAGGGCATCGACCTAGCCGCCAGGGGGCACCATTGCCCGGCCCCTTTTAACGATGGTGTATTCCAACGGGTAGTCAGTGTAGCATGTCTCTAGTAATAGAAACTCACAGAGCATGGAGGCTAGAAGCCTCCCAGACAACCAGCAATCCAGTGATAACGTCCCTTCTCCCTAAGCCAGCCTCCCCCAACTAAACAAGTGTGTCGACTTGGGCGAGCGTTGAAGCAGGCATCCCGCACCCACTCTAAGCCCCCAGAGGGACCCAGACTACTCTTTCATAAACACCACTCACCTAGTCAGGATCCTCGAAGCCCAGGAGAAAGAGACAGATAACAGCCATTGTCAAAAACAATGACCGGGGCATCCCCGGGGATCGGATGGACAGATCACTTAGCAAATCAGGGCAAGCCTGGAGACGCTGAGAGCGTTTGTGATGGTGAAATCCGATCGAAAATCGGACAAGAATTGCAGTCTCGATGTTGCTACCAACATCGAGCAGGAGTGTTTACCACTGTTTATGGTGGTTGTAACAAGTCAAGGAGCGTCCGCCTGATCTGACTTCGGTTGGATATGTGGCCGGGGGGACCGAGATAGCACCAGACGGCGAACTAACGGCTAGCCTTTGTGGGGGGGGGCCCCTCCCCTACAGATTATTGCCTTTCCTGTCTGAGAGGACAACACTGGTATGCCTGCCATAACGTGGCTTCTGCAAGGGACCTGGTGTGGGATGCGGACATAGGGAATGCATAGTCTTAGTAGTACCTTGTTTGTATCTTGACCTGTGGACTGCGATCGAGCCCTGCATTATAAATTGTTGACCCAAAAAAAAAAAAAAAAAAAAAAAATGCCTGGTCGACCAGTTCACGGGGGGAGGTGGTCCTCGACCCCATGATGAAGAGACGCCCCCTGTTGGGGGTTTAGGAAGAGGTCGAGCCCCTTTCGGGCCTCGAGTCCTCGCAGATTTGTGAGGGGGGGGGCATTGCCCATCCCATCCCTCGAGGTAGTCCGTCCTTGGGACGTCGTTGGGATCGTTAGTGACAGTCCCCGACCTAGGTCGTTTACTGCCCCCAGCCATCCTATCTAGGGCTCCCCGGAGCATAGGGCTTCCAGAGTTGCGATCGAGACCAGCCTCGGCAGCTGCTACCAGCACCGAGCCCAGTTGTTCTGCAATGAGCTGCCGTTCTTCAGCAGTAGGTCGTCTGGGTCCTGTCCTGTTCAAAACAATTTGGAACCCTTCAGCATATTCCCCCAGGTCTTTGGCGAAGGTCTGGGGTCCACTCCAGTCATCGCTAGCCATCTCCGTGTCCTGAATGACGTGGGAGGAAGAGTTATCAGCTCCTTCATCAGCCCACTGCGAGGCAGGTGTGGAAGGAGTAGCAGGAGGTGCAGGAGACGCCGTAGCATCCCTGCAAGATAGTGCTGGCACGCTGAATTGCTGTGCTCGCGGAGTGACGATGCCTGCCCCATAGGGGGAGGGAGTTGGAGAGCCTCTTTGGGTCCGGTGAGGGCCCACAGAGGGAGCATTCTGTGTGGATCTGTGGCTCGACGCGAGTCGCAGAGAGTCAATGGGATCGTCGCCAGGAGTTCGAGGCGTACCCGATCTAGAGAGTCCCCCCTCATCCATCGCTTCACCTGATCTCCCCCCTCTTCTACTAAATGAATCTGACATGTGTTGGTAAGACGCTAGTTAAACCGGATCGCTGGGATCGTTGACGGATGGAGCCACAAAAGATGAAAACAGTGTCGACGATATTTTTGGTAGCTGTGCACATAGCGGTAACAAGACAAGAAGTGATGGATGCTTTTTTTTTTTTTTTTTTTTTTTGGATCAAAAATTTATAACGCAGCGCCCGGTCGCAGTCCGTGGTAGAGACATACAAGCAGAGTACACTATGCCCAGCCCAAGTCCTCCTCCTGCTGATCTTCGCACCAACCACCTGGATAACTGCAATGACCACTAAGGGGGCCCCCTTTATCGAGTAAACGGACTTGCCAGTGGTGGCGTACCGACAACCCGAGCTTGACAATGTCGTGTTCCCCGAGTCCCTACGGGTATGTGTGCAAGATTTAGGGGAAACTGCCGCCCCGACGTGAGCCTCTCAGCTCGGAAAGGAGAGCGTATTCAGCGTCTAAGCTGTAACGCGTAACCGACAGTGGATCTGGAAGCGCTCAGGCACCTCCCCGAACTGGTATCTAGGTTCGTGTCCCCCCTCCCTGACAGTCGCTCCTGAACACGGGTGGGCCCCCTTTATGAGGGTTAACGGACTCGTCTGGTGCCCAACGGCCACCCCGACCTACCGATAACACTAGCTAGAACCAGACGGGGGTCATATGCCCTGCGCGCACAACCTATCCTGGATCCCATGCAAGTGAGTTGAACGACCCTAGTGCTGGGTTATTGTCCATAAATTCGTTGAAGCCCTTGACAGAGTCTGGGCTTGCACGAGTTTCTTTGCGATCCACCTTGGGGCAGACGCATAGTAGATGGTCTCGAGTTTGAATCTCGGGGCCAAGGCACCAACATTGGTACTCCCCGTCGAGGGATAGACGTTGACGATACTCCCCTATAGGAGCATGGCCAGTGATCATGCGAGTTGAACAGGAAGTCAGCGTAGTGTTGCTCCCCATAACTTTCAGCCAGGGCCCACCTTTGTGAGTCGAGGGTAATACCGGTTTTCCACCTACTCCCTTGAGTTGGTAGAAGTGCCGTCCACGATACGCCGGATCAGAGAACCGGGTGTGCCAATCCTTGCAAACGGCCTTTTCAACCTGATTTTTAAGGTAATCTAGAGACGTCCGCGGGTGTCTGCCCACGGAGATCTTGGTAGATGTAGCTACATCGTGAGCCATCTTGTGCACGTTCCACTCGAATTTCGAGGGGACATGCCAGAATGTGACGTTTCTCTCCTCGTCCCCAGCTAGCCAGGGGCGAAGGGAGCGGCAGGCGTCCAGAGCAAAGATCTGCCCAGAACGTGGTTTTGGATCAATTAGGGACTCAATGCCCATAGTAGAATCTGAGAATATCACCAACTTTTTGCACCCTCTGCTGCACGCAGCCGAGATGCCTAGTTGGAGAGCGAAAAGTTCGACTTCCGGGGGGGTTCTCCTCCCAGAAGCTGAGACAATGCGATCAACCTGTTCTCCCTGTCCGAAGACAAGAGCGCAGGCAACAGCTTGAAATTTAGCATCTGTGGGCACCGAGGCGTCCACTGCAATGACGAGAGTGTCTTCCTCTGCCTGGGCAGAGGCCCAGGCCTTATCAAGGTCACTCCTGTAAGAGTTCCTCGCTCCATCCTCCTTAGAGGTGAGGCGATGAGAGGAGAAACGAGTGGGGAATAGATCCTTCACTCTGTTTCCAGGTGTGTTTTCTTCCCCAAAGGGGTCGAATTCATCGCCTGGTACAAGGGCCAGCGCTGCAGCCGAGGTGACAGATGGGCCTTGAAGGTTGAGGGTGTTGAGCACATTCCCTCCCCAGAGTCCTAGCTCATGAGAGTGGGTAGTGCCGATGTGATTAGGCCCTAAGATAGCTCTTAGGGGGTGTGATGGGGCCAATAGAGGGGTTCTGAATACCCCTCTGTCGACTAAACGACGCAGTAACAGCTGCATAGGCAGCAGTCCAGCGATACTTTCCAGGCCACCAATCGGGGTGGTTCTGAATGCACCGAGGATCCGCTTCTTGTCTTCTTACCGCGACGTGCACAGCCACAAAAATTTTCGTTGACACCGTTTTCATACTTTGTAGCTCAATCCGTCTACGATCTCAGCGATCCGGTATAACCAGCGTCTTACCAACGCATGTCAGAATCATACTCGAGAAGAGGGGGGAGATCGGGCAAAGCGATGGACAAAGGGAGACCTTCCAGATCCGGTACACCCAGAACTCCTGGCGATGACCCAATTGACTCCCTGCGGCTCTCCTCGAGCCGCAGGTCCACACAGAATGCACCCTCAGTGGGCCCTCATGACACCTTTGACGCAAGCGCCCTTGAAGTGCCATAGTCTGAGTCCATATGTCATGATAGGTATGACACACGAACGGTACAGAAGGCGTTTCTGCATAGGGGTTAACCCTCTGACAGAATTGCTGAGCATTCCCATCGCCCTCGCAGTGGTAAGGGCTTTGGTGGAGTAGAACCGCGTGTGCTCCTTGTAAGAGAGTTTGCGGTCGAAGAAAAAACCAAGGTACCTCCAGGTAACCTTGGGTTTGAGGGGAGTATTGCCCGTGTATGGGGCAAAGCCGAGATCGATGGGTAGGGGAGTGAATCCCCTCGCCCTTGAGAAGTGAAAGATTTCAGACTTGTCATGTTCGAGGACAAGCCCGAGGGAAGTGAACGCCTGGAATATCCAGCCATACGCTTTTTTAAGCAGGGGGAGGTTATCCTCCAGCTGTGGAGAGCGGGCGATGAGAGTGCCATCGTCCACATAAGACATGAGATCGACATCTCTGCCGATTTCGCTCCTTCTGAAGAGCTTCATAATGGGCGTCAAATATAGCGCCGATAAGACAGGGGACAAGGCAGAGCCTTGACCCACTCTCACATCTGCTGCAAAGGAGCCGGATGAGAAAGTGTTCCATTTGTAGGTCGTCTTGTGACCGACCAGATATGAACGGAAGAAGTTCACTACTTGCACAGGGAATCCCAACCGAGAAATAATCTCCAATAGGACCTGGTGGTTCAAGGAGGGGAAGAACTGAGCGATGTCGAAGGCGACAACACTCGTTTTGAGCCCTTTGGCCCACCCTGCTCTGACCAGGTGGGTAAGGTAGATGCCTGCATCCTCACTGGAACGCTGGGCGACGCCTCCGAATTGGTTTTGTTCGAAGGCCTCGTGTGCGACACCGTCAAACTGAAGTCGCCTAGACAACATCTTTTCGACTAACTTGCCCAGAGTGTTCAGTAGCACGATAGGCCTGAACGACTTTGGAGTGGAATAATTAGGTTTCCCTGGCTTTGGGATGATAACCGACAAGGATTCCTTAAAGTGAGCCGGCCAATGGCCAGCGGTGATGCACGCCTCAGCAATGCGGGTGATAAGCCCTGCCACTTCTGGGTTGCTACACCAGTGTTTGAGGTGCGACCACGTAACATGATCGGGACCTGGAGCGGAACGGGAAGAACACGCATTTAGCGCTTCTTTCATTTCCATGATGGAGAACGGGATCCAGGCCCTTTCAGGTACCGGATCAAGTTCATCGAGAATGCTCAGATCGACTACTCGATCTGGGGCCACGTTATAGGACCCATCAAGGGCAGCCCAGAGGGAGTCCAGATCGTTGCAAGGTTCTCCCCGATAGGAGATTGCCTCGTACGATGGGAGGTTACGTTGACGAGTCCAGGCCATCAAGTCCCAGGGTCGTCTATTCGTCGTAGCCACTTCTTGGATACGGTCATCAAAAAAGTCCCGCTTTGCATGTCGCATGACTTTCCTGTAGTGCTTCCAGTCCTCCTCGTCGCGAGAAGCTCTGTATGCGTCCAAGGCACCACTGCATTCGTCCGTCCACCAACCTTTGGACGACTTGCCGAGGCGGGATTCCTTGGCATGGTTTTCCCATGCCTTGTTTAAAATCGTTGATATCGCCGAAACGACATCATCGATTTCTGCCAAAGTATCTCCGTGCCAGTCTAGCCACGGAGTTAAAGCGGAGGAGACAGCATCTCGGTACGATGCTTCCTCCTCGGATCCTTTTTTGATGGACCACTTGGTGACCGGAACCAAAGATCCTGGGCCCGGCAGTACTAACATCAGGGGAGCGTGGTCAGACATCCCCCTGGCTTCAGGAACGATCTCGCAGTACAGTACAAATCTAAGATCTGTAGGTACGAACATCAGGTCGATCACCGTGGGGTGAAGGCCCTGTTGTGGGGGGAAATGGGTAGGGCCCTCCACTACTGGTAGGGCTCTAGTCAGGCCTAATGCCGTAGCCGTTTCCACTAGGTGGTCAGCATGGATTGAGTGTTCAGGCCCCTGGGGGTCCCAGGAGGCGTGCCTCACGTTAAAGTCACCACACATAAAGTGTAAGCGTGGGATGGTCATAACGTTCTCAAATAAGAGCATGATGGCCGAGTGTTGGCTGTCCGAATAGACGTTAGCGAGTATCACAACATCCTCTCCTATTCCCAATGAAAAGATAAGGATGTCATGATCATTGATCAGATCTCTCCTGAGACCTGGTCTTAAATTAGCGATGCTGTTCGCGAAATATACAGCAACGCGTGGAGGGGAATCGATGCCCGAGGGACGCACTAAAGTACCCCAGTTTGGGCTCATTGGTGCGCCTATAACTTCTTCCCCTTCCCTGTTATGGGCAGAAGGGGCGTATCTTATTAATCGCCATGGAGGCTCTTGGATAAACAGCAAATCATAATCATCTATAAGGTCTGCCAGTAAAGAGTCCATGTATCCCCAATTGCGGTTAACATTCTGACTAAATATATGCAACTGCGGTGTAGATCTAAGTCTATCCCTCATTTACGTTCGGCCACCGCGTCCTGTGGGATGGTAAGTAGGAGAAGAACGAGAATTGCGTCTCGCACTCACCTCATCATAGCGAGCCTTGATCCAGTCGCGGTCAAAGCAATGTCACCAGAAATTGCATCGACGATCCTCGGATGCGTGGTTCTTCCGGCAGTTTATGCACCTAGCCGGGTGAGGACAGGCTGCCCCCTCTGGGGTAGCTGGGACAGGGGGATTCACCTTAGCGTTTCCCTTACAACACCCTGCAAGGGCACAATGGTGCTCCTTGCGGTGTGGGCCTGCACAGATCGGGCATTTGGTCTGTGGAGCTCTGCATGCCGGGGTGGGGTGGCCCCACTTCCAGCATTGTTGGCAAAGAGGCAGACCAGGGTTCGCCCTGGCTGCCCTAACATAAGCGACGTAGCGTCCAAATTGGACGCCCTGACCGATAAGAGCCTTGGCTCGTGCACCACTGACTGAATCAGCAATGTTAAGATATACGGTGCACGTATCCGACATCTTCGAATCGTGTACTACTCGGGGGGGGGACTTGAAGCACTGTGAGGTCCGAAATTCCGGACTTTCCCAAGTGTGCAATGATGACATCAGGCGTTAAAGCCTTGTCGTTGGCGATAAACGGCACATTGACCAGCTTGAGGTATGATGTGGAGGTGGGTAGCACTGCATCTACTTGCAATGCGAAAGGGAACGCCTTGTGGGCAGCCTCCTTGAAACAGTGAAGGTCCTCCTCGGAGGCCACGACGTCTGTAGCTACTGATAAGTTACCAGCATGCATAGATGCGGACTGGGCCACTAGTTTAGAGTGGTGCAGTCCGAGAGTAACTCGGACGTGATCCAAAAAGTCAGCAGGGTTCGTTTCCGCCCCAAGGGGGGGACGAACATGGACCAGGACCTGTCGTCTTGACGGTCCATGGACAGTAGGAGAGGGCTTTGCAGCCTTCGGTTTGGAGGGACCAACGTGCTGCTGTATGTCAGCCAGCTTGTCGGTTGGAAGTTCAGGGAAGGCCTTGGCTAGTTGCACAAGGCCATCCATGGATGTGTTAGGTGCTCGCCCCCCAGGGAAGCGAGCGACCTGAGCAAAGGTCCCCCTGCCCGAGGGCCTGGTGGACCAGTTCACGGGGGGAGGTGGTCCTCGACCCCATGATGAAGACACTCCCCCTGCTGGGGGTTTAGGAAGAGGTCGAGCCCCTTTCGGGCCTCGAGTCCTCGCTGATTTGTGAGGGGGGGGGCGCTGCCCATCCCATCCCTCCAGATAGTCCACATTGGGATCGTTGGTGACAGTGCCCGACCTAGGTCGTTTACTGCCCCCTACCATTCTGTCGATTGCTCCCCAGAGCGTAGCGCTTCCAGAGTTGCGGTCAATGCCAGCCTCGGCAGCTGCTACCAGCACCGAGCCCAGTTGTTCAGCTATGAGCTGCTGTTCCTCAGCAGTTGGTCGTCTAGATCCCGTCCTGTTAAGAACCACTCGGAATCCCGCAGCATACTCTCCCAGGTCTTTGGCGAAGGTCTGGGGCCCACTCCAGTCGTCGCTAGCCATCTCCGTGTCCTGAATGACGTGGGAAGAGAGATTATCGGCCACTTCATCAGCCCACGAAGCAGGTGTAGAAGGGGTAGCCGGAGGTGCAGGAGACGCAGTCGCATCCCTGGAAGATAACGCTGGCACGCTGAAATGCTGTGCTCGCGGAGTGACGATGCCCGCCCCATAGGGGGAGGGGGTTGGAGATCCTCTTTGGGTCCTATGAGGGCCCACTGAGGGTGCATTCTGTGTGGACCTGCGGCTCGAGGAGAGCTGCAGGGAGTCAATTGGGTCGTCGCCAGGAGTTCTGGGCGTACCAGATCTGGAAGGTCTCCCTTCGTCCATCGCTTCGCCCGATCTCCCCCCTCTTCTCGAGTATGATTCTGACATGCGTTGGTAAGATGCTGGTTATACCGGATCGCTGAGATCGTAGACGGATTGAGCTACAAAGTATGAAAATGGTGTCGACAAAAATTTTTTGTGGCTGTGCACGTCACGGTAAGAAGACAAGAAGCAATGAGCGATGGATGCTTTCATTTTACATTTCAGGTCCATCAAGGGTTGTCTTATTACAAGCCCCAAGTCTCTATGATATAAAAATGGCAATGTAAGCGATGAAGACAGGCAGCGACAAAGTAATCCTCTACGTCTTATGCAACGACACTCCAGTCTTGATCCATTGCCGATCGTCATGGGTTTCACCAGTGAGACCTGCAATGAGATTTATTTAGACACAAGGTTTGGTGAATGCATGAAAAGTGCACTTACAGAATTGACTCAGAAGGGAGATCCTGCACCGGGAGACTTTACAGCCCTCTTTGTCCCAAGCAAATGTCTTGGCACCTCCTTGTAACCCACTCGCTGGAGCCCTGAGGCATCCAACAACTTGAACTTGCGGTGCTTGATATGTAAGCCCTGGGATCACAGACTGCAACCCGGCCTCCTCCATGGACATCTTTGCATCTTGAAGGGCGCACACCTTATGAACGAGATATGAATATGCCAGGTGGGGTGCCTCGTTGGTTGTGCTCAATACAGCCCCAGCACAGGGCACAGGATCAATAGAATAATGATCGTTTAACCCGTGCAATAGATGCCTGGCCTGCTTGCGAACATGTATGAGAAACATCCGTTCTTCAGGGTCAACACCTTCCTGGTATGTGTCAGGGTGGAGGTCATTTGCAAGCTCAGCCATGTTCATCAACGACAAAACTGCCAGGATGCCGTCCATTGTCTCAAGGTCAGGCAAATGCTCAATGCTGGTGTCTGAATGTTGACTGGGACTCATTTCCGTGATGGCTTCGAGCACAAATTGTTGATGGATGTAAATCAACATTGGGGCATGGAGTAGTTGAGATGATTTGAAAAGGCCCAGTTCAGGCAAGAGATATGGACTGATAAAAGATTGTAGCACCCCCATGATGTTCGAGATGCTGTAGAACAGTCTACATAGCGCTATGGTCGATTAGTACATTTTTTGGCGTAAAATATGACAGGGTTCGAGTCGTGGGTTTTTATTTCCATATGCATCATTCGTCAATCATTCATCAATCACGTGTGATTGTTCGTCCATCATTCGCCAATTATTCACCCCAGACAATTTTCCAGGGAAACATCTGTGGATTTGATTCACTATAAACAAAGTCTTACGGATGCATGTTAGAATTACACAGATTGATTCAACATGGCATTTGGGAGGTATCCATCATGCCGAAGGAGGAAGAAGAAACGATCAGTGTTGGGTAATGGACGCAAACACATGCTGTCCAGTATTGATACCTTTCGTCGAGAACCATATTCACCAGCATTTTTTGGGCCTTTGGCCCTTGTGGATTCTTATATGAGGGTTACTTTGTTAACACGTCTAATATCAAGCCAAAACTCTCCAGTAACAAACACCTTTTCAGGATATTTGGGCTCTCAGGCTCTCATTATAACAGTGCCTACATTAGACCTCCAGCATGGCTCTGAGCCTCTTGGCTTCCCTCTCATCACATTCTTTCTGGTACTTGGCTAGCCGTCTTTTTCTTCCTCTTTTGTCCTCTGTGTCCTCCTCGCGATAGAGCTGTTTGTCCTGTGTAATGAATTTCATATTAGTTTGTTTTGAGACAACCTTGGAAACCTTAGCCTCAGACTGAAGTAGATGAGAAGATGTTCTCATATCGGACTGACAATGATTGGATTACTTTTATATTACCTCATGCCTGGGTCATCACTATAGGTACGTCCTTCCTCATATGGATCCTGGCAAAAACCACCCAATCCTTCCACTGCCTCTGTATATCACGAGTGAAGTTGGGCAGATGCCTTGATTGGGCACCAATGCCATAGAAAATATAAAAGGTGTGTTTGTCCGCTACCTGGTAGAGCCCTTGCCAGACCCAGTTTCCGTTAGATGAGAGGGAAGGGTGAGTGTGCTGCCAGAAAGGAATAAACAAAAAATGTCGCGTTAGGATATGTTCAACGTGGACTCACGGTGATGTCAAGCTCGGATAGAGAGCCATACTTCTCTGCAGAAGCAATTACTACTCCCACACATAGCTCGTCATAGGCGTCATCCTGTTGAGGAACAAACTCGAGATCGAGACCAATCATCGGGGTTAGGTCTGAAAGAGTAAAGAAGCCAACACGTTGGTATTTTGCACATAGGCTCTCGTCATATGCGACTTCCACTGAGGGAAAAGGAACCTGAATGATGGGCATATTGAATGTGGGTGAAAGTATACATTAGGGGTTGTGAACTTTATATACCCCAAAAGATACTAATACTATTATTAGATTGACAACTGTCATTTGTGTCTTAGTTATTATTAGATGCTTCCATGAACCAAGTTGCATTGGTCCTTCGCCAACACCTATTACCTAAGCATATACAAATACACTGCCCGATATCAACCATGATGTATGGCTGGTATGGCTGCGTGACATGTGGGATGACTGTTGCCTGATGGACTATAACTTTGACCCTGATGAGCTATCCATAAAAAATTCACCTTGTCCATATGTATTTATATATTGTGTCTTTGTAGACCACGGTTGCCTTCATATGTAATGATTGTTACTGGTTAAACACAGCATATAGGAACCCCACTCAATATAGAACCCCATTTCACAACAAAATCACAACACACAGGTTATCAGTACACCGGAATATTCACCCATGATGAAGTTCTGCTCTAACCTTTCTCATAACAGCTGCCATCCGTTTAACTGCAATCATAGCAGCACCAAGTATCTACCATGTAATTATAAGGATGTTACAAGTATACGATATAGGGTACTTACAACGCTCCTTGACTTGTTACAACCACCATAAACAGTGGTAAACACTCCTGCTCGATGTTGGTAGCAACGTCGAGACTCCAATTTTTGTCCAATTTTTGATCGGATTTCACCATCACGAATGCTCTCGGTGTCTCCAGGCTTGCCCTGATTTGCTAAGAGATCTGTCCATCCGATCTCCGTGGATGCCCCGGTCATTGTTTTTGACAATGGCTGCTATTTGTCTCGTTCTCCTGGGCTTTGAGGATCCTGACTAGGTGAGTGCTGTCTATGAAAGAGTAGTCTAGGCCCCTCTGGGGGCTTAGAGTGGGTGTGGGATGCCTGCTTCAATGCTTGCCCAAGTCGACACACTCGTCTAGCTGGGGGAGGTCTGGCTTAGGGAGGAGGGACATTATCACTGGATTGCTGGTCGTCTGGGAGGCTTCCAGCCTCCTTGCTCTGTGAGTTCCTACTATTAGAGACATGCTACACTGACTACCCGCTGGAATACACCATCGTTAAAAGGGGTCAGGCGATGGTGCCCCCTAGTGGCTAGGCCTACACTTCAGTGGCCGCTTTTCACCACTATCCCTCTACCTCCGGTGCTCACTCCTCTGGGGTGTTATGACCCGGGTTCAATCTTCTCCCACTGGGCTACAGGATGTGTGGCCTGTTCCCCCCTCGGAGCGTTCGGAGGCAGTATCGGGTGGACCCGGAATAGAGATAAGGGACCACCCGTTATCGATGGCACGCTACGTATTTTGTTTTTTACCATCATCTACAAGCATTAACTTCCTCTCAATGCCTAAACGGCGAACTAGAGACCACACACCACGTTGGGGTCTACACAACCCCTCCCTGATTACGGGCGACATCTATGAAGATGACGTCCAAGACTACAACACCCGGTATGATCAAGACGATCCGGAGGTAGCTACTGCCCTAAGAGCAGTCAGAGATCTGTGGGCCGGAGAAGACCTCTCCAACCCTGACGATGACGATGACGAGGACTCTCTTGCTATGCAAGAGGCCCTCAATTATGCCGAGAGCAGCCCCAAACTAGCCTCGAGGTAAATGATCGACCATGTGCTGTGGGCGCAGGACGTCCATGTCGCACATAAACGATGGACTTGCAGTCTCGAACGCGAGGACATGTATACACAGGAGCTCGGCATTGCCGAGCTCTTCTATCTGGAGGCATCCCCTGCCCCGTTACCACCTTTGCCCCCCATCCCTGAGCTGGTGGAGGACGAAGTGCCGCTATCTGTGAATGAGAGGTTGGAAATCAAAGCCACCTCTCATGCCATGCTACACCAACTCGACGCGATAACCATGTTCGTTGGTACCGTCCGTACATCCGCCGTTCCCCCTGCAGAGAGGAACGCATGGCGCCAAATGGCCTGGGAGTTATTCACGACCACCTGGCAACTGTCTGAGACAATGTCGGCGGAACTAGCAGCCATTCCGACACCTCTCGATCTCACGTCTCCAGCAGCCTTCCGGGCTTCCTACGCGGCGATGCACACTGCTCAATCAGAGCCTCAATCTGGGGAACCCTCATCCCCAGCACGGCGCCGTCGTCCTCGAGGTCCTCATGGACAGCAGCGCCGCAACTAGTACAGGGGCCTATCCCCCTCTACATTCACAGCCACCAAGTACCAATTGGTGGCCATTATTGGGATGGTGACATGGTGTCGCCTCCCTATACCTTCCCCCCACTGCGGGGGGGACGATGTCATCAAGTGCATGCACATGTGTGCATTTGCTTGAGGGGGGCCTCAGCCCCCTACTTATGGCAGTCACGGTGAATAACCAGGTGAACAACCACCCGCCTCATTACTGTCACTCATCCACAACACAGTGATGGTCCACCTCATTCATCTGGGGTGGTCAATCCTCGTTGGCTGGAAAAATGCAGACGGTTATTCCTCCCACAAGGGGGGATTTACGGTGAAGTAACACTGCTGCGCCTGGTCTGGCCTCAGTCGGACATGTGGCTGGGGGACCGTTTACTCCAGCGGGCGATCTAATGGCTAACTTTGGGAGGGGGGGGCTCCCCCTCCAGATTATTGCCTTTCCTGGCTGAGAGGCCAATGTCTGTGGCACTGCCCGCCTAAAGTGGCTAAAACGGGGACCTGAGTGGGAGATGGGCAAGGGGAACACGTAGATAGAGTAGTACCCAAGTTTGTACCCGCTCTGCGGACTGCGTTCGAGCCCCGCATTATAAATTCTGATCCAAAAAAAAAAAAAATATAGGGTACTTACCACGGCACCAGCATTGGCTCCTTCAATACCTTCTTCTAGCAGATGCAACATCCGTACCCATTTATCAGATGTGGCTTGTCAAACTATCAAACATGTCCTGCAAGTCGTATTCCCCGTCAATAATTACGCATATACAGAGCCATCTGAACACACTTTCAAAATTGATAAGCAATTTCGACTAGCATTTTAAGGTCCGGTTAAATCCAGTTTTTGACGTCTAAATGGGGCAACCGCAACCGCAACCAGTCCAGGACCGACCCAGATATTGATGGACCCAACTGGTCCGCATAGGACCAGTCCATATTGGTCCATGGACCAACAAAAACCAGTCCAAACCGACTTTTTGTTGTAAAATTTGTCGTACCAATATAGCCCATATGTTTCTCGGCAACTATTACCCGGACAGTTTAACCGTTACTTAAGGAGTTGGATATTGTAATTCCCCAGTGATCGGTCCAATTGTTAAGAGATTTCATCAAGATTTGACTGAGATATGACCAAAATGAAAGTACATTGGATTACATGTTGTAGGTTGTGGGTTGTAGGTTGTAGTTGTAGTATATAGTTGCAGCTTGTCAGGAGTGTTAAATTAATCAAAGATACATGGTACAGATGTTTATGTGTATTATTTTTATGTATTGGATGGTGTCCAATTGTATCCAACATTTTTGTAACACAAGGTATAAAGCAGTACAATCAGAGTTATTATTTTAATCATGATGAAAATGTATTTGGTGATATCTCTCTCAGTTCTCAACCGTTTTTGATGGTCCAGGGGGCAAAATTGAAGTCATTATGTGTGGAAATCAGGGTGTATGGTTCACGTGACATGTAAACCGGTTGCAACCGGTTTTTATCAGTTTTTATTGGTTCAATGATATTTTTCAAAGTAAAAGACTGGCAACTGCACTGGAAAAGACTGGTCCTATAAATAGCCACCTGATGAACCGGACTTCAGTTAAGTTTTTTTTTTTTTTTCATAAAAACAGAGTACACTACGCCCAGCCCAAGTCCTCCTCCTGCTAACCTTCACACCAACCACCTGGATAGCTGCGATGGCCACTAAGGGGGCCCCCTTTATCAAGTAAATGGACTTGCCAGTGGTGGCGTACCGACAACCCGGACTTGATGGTCATGCTCCCCGAATCCCTATGGGTATGAGTGCAAGATGTAGGGGATATTGCTGCCCCGACGTGAGCCTCTCAGCTTGGAAAGGAAGGCGTAGTCGACTCATTCGTTGTAACGCGCAACTGACAGTGGATCTGAAAGCGCTCAGGTGCCTCCCCGAACTAGTACCTAGTTTTGTGTCCCCCCTCCCTGACAGTCACTCCTGAACATGGGTGGGCCCCCTTTATGAGGGTTAACGGACTCGTCTGGTGCCCCACGGCCACCCCAACATACCGATAACACTAGCTAGAACCAGACGAGGGTCATACCCCCTGCACGCACAACCTATCCTGGATCCCACACAAGTGAGCTGAACGACCCGAGGACCGGGTTGTTGTCCATGAATTCGTGGAAACCTTCGATGGAGTCTGGGCTTGCACGAGTTTCCTTGCGATCCACCTTGGGGCAGATGCGTAGCAAATGGTCCCGAGTTTGTATCCTGGGGCCAAGGCACCAACATTGGTACTCCCCGTCGAGGGAGAGATGGTGACGATACTCCCCTATAGGAGCATGGCCAGTGATCATGCGAGTTGAACGGGAAGTCAACGTAGTGTTGTTTCCCATTACTTTCAGCCAAGGCCCACCTTTGTGAGTCGAGGGTAATACCGGTTTTCCGCCTACTCCTTTGAGTTGGTAGAAATGCCGACCACGATACACCGGATCCGAGAACCGGGTGTGCCAATCCTTACAAATGGCCTTTTCAACCTGGTTTTTAAGGTAGTCTAGAGACGTCCGCGGGTGTCTGCCCACAGAGATCTTGGTAGATGTAGCTACATCGTGAGCCTTCTTGTGTATGTTCCACTCGAATTTTGAGGGGACATGGCAGAATGTTACAATTTTTTCTGTGTCCCCAGCTAGCCAGGGACAAAGAGAGCGACAAGCGTCCAGAGCAAAGATTTGCCCAGAGCATGGTTTTGGATCTATGAGGGACTTGATGCCCATGGTAGAGTCCGAGAATATCACCAGCTTTTTGCATCCTCTGCTACACGCAGCGGATACTCCCAGTTGGAGAGCGAAAAGTTCGACTTCTGGGGGGGTTCTCCTCCCAGAGGCTGAGACGATGCGATCTACTTCTTCCCCTTGTCTGAAGACGAGGGCGCAGGCGACACCAGCTCCTTGACTTGTTACAACCACCATAAATAGTGGCAAACACCTCTGCTCAACGTTGCACGCGATGTCGACACTTCAATTTTTGTCCGATTTTCGATCGGATTTCACCATCACGAACGCTCTCGGCGTCTCCAGGCCTGCCCTGATTTGCTAAGAGATCCGTCCATCCGATCTCCGTGGATGCCCCTGTCATTGTTTTTGACAATGGCTGCTATTCATCTCGTTCTCCTGGGCTTGGAGGATCCTGACTAGGTGAGTGTTGTCTATGAAAGAGTAGTCTAGGTCCCTCTGGGGGCTTAGAGTGGGTGTGGGATGCCTGCTTCAACGCTTGCCCAAGTCGACACACTCGTCTAGGTGGGGGAGGTCTGGCTTAGGGAGCAGGGACATTATCACTGGACTGCTGGTCATCTGGGAGGCTTCCAGCCTCCTTGCTCTGTGAGTTTCTACTACTAGAGACATGCTATACTGACTACCCGCTGGAATACACCATCGTTAAAAGGGGCCGGGCGATGGTGCCCCCTAGCGGCTAGGCCTACACCTTGGTGGCCACTTCTCACCACCATCCCTCTACCTCTGGTGCTCACTCTCCTAGGGTGGTATGACCCGGGTTCAATCTTCTCCCACTAGGCAGCAGGATGTGCGGCTTGCTCGCCCCCTTGGAGCATTCGGAGGCTGTATCGGGTGGACCCGGAATATAGATAAGGGACCAGTCGTTATCGATTCCATGCTGCGTATCTTGATTCCTACCATCATCTACTAGCACTAACACACACACTCTCGATGCCCAAATGGCGAACCAGAGGCCAACCACCACATCGGGGTCTATGCGACCCCGTTTTGATCACGGGCGACATCTTTGATGATGGTGTCCAAGACTACGACACCCGGTTCGTGCAAGACGAATCGGAGGTAGCAGCTGCTTTCAGGGCAGCTAGAGATCTATGGGCCGGGGAAAACCTCTCCGACCCTAACGATGATGACGACGATGACTCTCTTGCCATGCAGGAGGCTCTCACTTTCGCCGAGGGGGGGCCTAGGCTCTCCTCGAGGAAAACGATCGATCGTGTACGATGGGCACTTGGTGTCGACGTCGAACACAAGAGCTGGGCTCGTAGCCTCCCTAAGGAGGATATGTATTCACAGGAGCTCGGTATCGCTGAGCTCCTTTATCCGGAGGCATCCCCTGCCCCGCTACCGCCTTGGCCCCCCATCCCCGAGCTGGTGGAGGACGAAGTGCCGTTATCTAGGGATCAGAGGTTGGAAATCGAAGCCACCTCTGATGCCATGTTACATCTACTGGACATGATGACCTCCTTTGTAGGTACCGTCCGAGTGTCCGCAGTTCCTCTCAACGACAGGAACTCTTGGCGTCAGATGGCGTGGGAGCTCTTCACCACCACCTGGCGATTTTCAGGGAGCATGATGGAGTCGCTTCGCGCAGCATCAGCTCCCCTCGACCTTATGTCTCCGGCAGCCTTCCAGGCTTCCTATGCGGCGATGCAGGCGGCTCAGTCTGCTCCACCAGTGGCAGAGCCTCCAACCGAGGAACCCTTGTCCCCGGAACGGCATCGACGTCCTCATGGCCCCCGCCAACAACCACGCCGAGCTGGAAGAAGGAGACCTCCCCTTCTCTTCACCGCCCACCAGGGCTGTTGTCAGGATGGTGACAATATGTTGCCGCCCTTTACCTTCCCCCCACTGCGGGGGGGATGATGTCACTGAGTGCATGCTCAGAGTAGCATTTGCTCGAGGGGGGGGCCTCGACCCCCTACCTACAGTAGCTCCGGTGAATAACCAGCTATGGCAGTTCCGGTGAATAACCAGCTGCCTCCTCACTGTCACTTGTGCGTGGACACAGTGATGGTCCACCTCACTCACCTGGGGTGGTCAATCCTCGTTGTCTGGTGAAAGACGGTTACTCTTCCCGCAAGGGAGGACTTACGGTGAATTGATGCTGCTTGCGCCTGATCTGACTTCGGTTGGATATGTGGCCGGGGGGACCGAGATAGCACCAGACGGCGAACTAATGGCTAGCCTTTGTGGGGGGGGCCCCTCCCCTACAGATTATTGCCTTTCCTGTCTGAGAGGACAAAGCTGGTACGCCCGCCGTAACGTGGCTTCTGCAAGGGACCTGGTGTGGGATGCAGACATAGGGAATGCGTAGTCTTAGTAGTACCTTGTTTGTATCTTGACCCGCGGACTGCGATCGAGCCCCGCGTTATAAATTGTTGACCCAAAAAAAAAAAAAAAAAAAAGGATGCAGGCGACAGCTTGGAATTTAGCATCTGTGGGCACTGAAGCGTCCACTGCAACAATGAGAGTGTCATCCTCCATCTGAGCCAAAGCCCAGGCTTTGTCGAGGTCACTCCTGTAAGAACTCCTCGTCCCCTCTTCCTTGGAGATGAGTCGATGAGAGGAAAAGCGAGTGGGGAATAAATCCTTCACTCTGTTCCTGGGTGTGCTTTCTTCCCCAAAGGGGTCGAATTCATCGCCTGGAACGAGGGCCAACGCTGCAGCCGAAGCGACGGATGGGCCCTGTAGGGTGAGAGTGTCAAGCACGTCTCCTCCCCAGAGTCCTAGCTCATGAGAGTGGGTAGTGCCGACGTGATTGGGCCCTAAAATCGCTCTTAGGGGGTGTGATGGAGCCAATAAGGGGGTTCTAAACACCCCTCTGTCGACTAGACGGCGCAGTAACAGCTGCATAGGCAGCAGTCCTGCGATACTCTCCAAGCCACCAACGGAGGTGGTTCGGAATGCACCGAGGATCCAGCATGCAGCGATAGACTGCACCTGGGCCAACGTTTTGATGACTCCCTTGATGCATGCGCCCTTGAAGTGCCAGAGTCTCAGTCCGTATGTCATGATAGGCACGACACACGAGCGGTACAGAAGGCGCTTCTGCATAGGGGTTAACCCTCTCACAGAATTGCCGAGCATTCCCATTGCCCTCGCCGTGGTGAGGGCTTTGGTGGAGTAGAACCGCGTATGCTCCTTAAAGGAGAGTTTGCAGTCAAAGAAAAATCCAAGGTACCTCCAGGTAACTTTGGGCTTGAGGGGGGTATTGCCTGTGTAAGGAGCAAAGCCAAGGTCAATGGGCAAGGGAGTGAATCTCCTCGCCCTTGAGAAGTGAAATATTTTGGACTTGTCATGTTCAAGGACAAGTCCGAGGGAGGTGAACGCCTGGAAGATCCAGCCATACGCTTTTTTGAGCAGGGGGAGGTTATCCTCCAACTGTGGGGAGCAGGAAGACACTCTCGTCATTGCAGTGGACGCCTCGGTGCCCATGGATGCTAAATTTCAAGCTGTCGCCTGCGCTCTTGTCTTCGGACAGGGAGAACAGGTGGATCGCGTTGTCTCAGCTTCTGGGAGGAGAACCCCCCCGGAAGTCAAACTCTTCGCTCTCCAACTAGGCATCTCGGCTGCGTGCAGCAGAGGATGCAAAAAGTTGGTGATATTCTCGGATTCTACTACAGGCATTGAGTCCCTAATTGATCCAAAACCACGTTCTGGGCAGATCTTTGCTCTGGACGCCTGCCGCTCCCTTCGCCCCTGGCTAGCTGGGGATGAGGAGAGAAACGTCACATTCTGGCATGTCCCCTCGAAATTCGAGTGGAACGTGCACAAGATGGCTCACGATGTAGCTACATCTACCAAGATCTCTGTGGGCAGACACCCGCGGACGTCTCTAGATTACCTTAAAAATCAGGTCGAAAAGGCTGTTTGCAAGGATTGGCACACCCCCCATGCTCCTATAGGGGAGTATCGTCACCATCTCTCCCTCAATGGGGAGTACCAATGTTGGTGCCTTGGCCCCGAGATTCAAACTCGAGACCACCTACTATGCGTCTGCCCCAAGGTGGATCGCAAAGAAACTCGTGCAAGCCCAGACTCTGTCGAGGGCTTCAACGAATTTATGGACAATAACCCAGCACTAGGGTCGTTCAACTCACTTGCATGGGATCCAGGATAGGTTGTGCGCGCAGGGCGTATGACCCCCGTCTGGTTCTAGCTAGTGTTATCGGTAGGTCGGGGTGGCCGTTGGGTACCAGACGAGTCCGTTAACCCTCATAAAGGGGGCCCACCCGTGTTCAGGAGCGACTGTCAGGGAGGGGGGACACGAACCTAGATACCGGTTCGGGGAGGCGCCTGAGCGCTTCCAGATCCACTGTCGGTTATGTGTTACAGCTTAGATGCTGAATACGCTCTCCTTTCCGAGCTGAGAGGCTCACGTCGGGGCGGCAGTTTCCCCTAAATCTTGCACACATACCCGTAGGGACTCGGGGAACACGACATTGTCAAGCTTGGGTTGTCGGTACGCCACCACTGGCAAGTCCGTTTACTCGATAAAGGGGGCCCCCTTAGTGGTCATTGCAGTTATCCAGGTGGTTGGTGCAAAGATCAGCAGGAGGAGGACTTGGGCTGGGCGTAGTGTACTCTGCTTGTATGTCTCTACCGCGGACTGCGACCGGGTGCCGTGTTATAAATTTTTTGATCCAAAAAAAAAAAAAAAAAAAAAAAAACTGTGGGGAGCAGGCGATGAGAGTGCCATCGTCCACATAGGACATGAGATCGACATCTCTGCCGATTTCGCTTCTTCTGAAGAGTTTCATAATGGGCATCAGATATAGCGCCGATAAGACAGGGGACAAGGCAGACCCTTGTCCCACTCCCACATCAGCTGCAAAAGAGCCAGATGAGAAAGTGTTCCATTTATAGGTTGTCTTGTGCCCGACCAGATATGAATGGAAGAACTTCACTACTTGCGCAGGGAATCCCAACCGAGAGATAATCTCCAATAGAACCTGGTGGTTCAAGGAGGGGAAGAATTGAGCGATGTCGAAGGCGACAACACTCGTTTTGAGCCCTTTGGCCCACCCTGCTCTAACCAGGTGGGTAAGGTAGATTCCTGCATCCTCAGTGGAACGCTGGGTGACACCTCCGAACTGATTTTGCTCGAAGGCCTCGTGTGCGACACCGTCGAATTGTAGTCGTCTAGACAACATTTTTTCGACTAATTTGCCCAGAGTGTTCAGTAGCACGATGGGCCTGAACAACTTTGGGGTGGAGTAATTAGGTTTCCCTGGTTTCGGGATGATAACCGACAGGGATTCTTTAAAGTGAGCCGGCCAATGGCCAGCAGTGATGCACGCCTCAGCAATGCGGGTGATGAGCCCTGCTGCCACTTCTGGGTTGCTACACCAGTGTTTTAGGTGCAACCACATAACATGATCGGGACCTGGAGCAGAATGGGAAGAACACGCACTTAATGCTTCTTTCATTTCCGTAATGGAGAACGGGATCCAGGCCCTTCCAGGCACCGGATTGAGTTCATCAAGAATGCTCAGATCGACGACTCGATCTGAGGCAGCGTTGTAGGACCCATCAAGGGCAGCCCAGAGGGAATCCAGATCGTTGCAAGGTTCTCCCCGATAGGAGATTGCCTCATACGATGGGAGGTTACGTTGACAAGTCCAGGACATCAGATCCAGGGTCGTCTATTCATCGTAGCCACTTCTTGGATACGGTCATCGAAGAAATCACGCTTTGCATGTTGCATGACTTTCCTGTGCATTCGTCTGTCCACCAACCTTTGGACAACTTGCCGAGGCGAGATTCCTTGGCATGGTTTTCCCATGCCTTGTTTAAAATCGTTGATATTGCCGAGACGACATCATTGATTTCTGCTGATGTATCTCCGTGCCAATCTAGCCACGGAATTAAAGTGGAGGAGACAGCATCCTGGTATGATGCTTCCTCCTCGGATCCTTTTTTGATGGACCACTTGGTGACCGGAACCAAAGATCCCAGGCCAGGTAGCACTAATGTCAGAGGGGCGTGGTCCGACGTTCCCCTGGCTTCAGGTACAATCTCACAGTACAATACGAATCTAAGATCCGTAGGTACGAACATCAGGTCGATCACTGCAGGGTGAAAGCCCTGTTGAGGGGGGAAGTGGGTGGGGCCCTCCACTACTGGTAGGGCTCTGGTCAGGCCTAGTGCCGTAGCCGTCTCCACTAAGTGGTCAGCATGAATAGAGTGTTCAGGCCCCTGGGGGTCCCAGGAGGTGTGTCTCACATTGAAATTGCCACACATGAAGTGTAGGCGAGGGATCATCATGACACTCTCGAATAAGAACATGATAGCTGAGTGTTGGCTATCCGAGTATACGTTAGCAAGTAGCATGACATCTTCTCCTATTCCCAGTGAGAACAAGAGAATGTCACGATCGTCGATTAGATCTCGCCTGAGACCCGGTCTCAGATTAGCAATGCTGTTCGCAAAGTAGACAGCAACGCGTGGAGGGGAGTCGATTCCCGATGGGCATACTAATGTTCCCCAGTTGGGACTCATTGGTGTGCCTATGACTTCTTCCCCTTTTTTTTTTTTTTTTTTTTTTTTTTTTGGGTCAACAATTTATAACGCGGGGCTCGATCGCAGTCCGCGGAGCAGGATACAAACTTGGGTACTACTATAACTATGCTTCCCCTCACCCATATCCTACCCAGGTCCTCGTTTTAGCCACTTTAGGCGGGCAGTGCCACAGACGTTGGCCTCTCAGCCAGGAAAGGCAATAATCTGGAGGGGGAGACCCCCTCCCGAAGCTAGCCATTAGATCACCCACTGGTGCGAACCGGTCCCCCAGCCACATATCCAACCAAAGTCAGATCAGGCACAGCCATGTTAATTCACTGTAAATCCCCCCTTGCGGGAGGAATAACTGTCCGCATACTCCCAGCCAATGAGGATTGACCACCCCAGATGAATGAGGTGGACCATCACCGTGTAATGCACGCGTGACAGTAATGTGGCAGCTGGTTGTTCACCTGGTTATTCACCGGAACTGTCATAGGCAGGGGGCCAAGGCCCCCCTCAAGCAAATGCGCTGCAAGCACATGCACTCGATAACAGTTTCCCCCCCGCAGCGGGGAGAACGTAAAGGGCAGCAACACTTGTCACCAACCCGACAGCAGCCAGCGGACTGGCGGTGATGGGTGTGGAGCGGAATGCCCCACACGAGTAGTGGCACGGCCATCTGTGATGATGACGGCACTGTACTGGGAACGAGGGTTCCCCAGATTGAAGCTCTGCTAGAGCTGTTGGCATCGCCACACAGGAAGCTGGGACAGCTGCCGGAGGCGTAGGATCGTTGGAACGATTGTCTCTGGTTGTCCGCTTGGGCATCAGGAGCAAGTTAGTACTGGTATATGATGCTAGTGATCGAAATATGCAGCGTGCAGTGTAAGCAAGGGCCTCCTGCCTAGCAAGAAAGTCCTCGTAGTCGTCAGGGTCAGGGAGGTTCTCCCCAGCCCACAGATCTCAAACTGCCTAGGGCAGCTGCTACCTCCAGTTCGTTCTGTGAGAACTGGGTGTCGTAGTCTTGGGCATCATCACCAACGATGTCATCCGTAATCAAGGTGGGGTCGTGAAGGCCCCAGTGTGTGGTTTGGTCTCTGTTCAGCCGTTTGGGCATTGAGAGTGAGTTAGCACAGGTAAATGACGATAACAGTCAAAGTACGTAGCATAAGATCGATAACAGATGGCCCCTTGTCTCAGTTCCAGGTCCACCTGATACAGCCTCCAAACGCTCCGAGGGGGCGAACAGGCCGCGCATCCTGTTGCCTGGTGGGAGAAGATTGAACCCGGGTCATAACACCCCAGAGGAGTGAGCACCGGAGGTGAGGAGTCGGTGGTGAAATGCGGCCACCAGAGCATCGACCTAGCTATCAGGGGGCACCGTCACCCGGCCCCTTTTAGCGACGGTGTATTCCAACAGGTAGTCAGTGTAGCTTGTCCCTAGTAGTAGTGACTCACATAGCATGGAGGTTGGAAGCCCCAGAGACGACCAGCAGTCCAGTAACGATGTCCCTCCCCCTGAGCCAGACCTCCCCCAACTAAATGAGTGCGTCGACTTGGGCGAGCGTTGAAGCAGGCATCCCACACCCACTCTAAGCCCCCATAGGGACCTAGACTACTCTTTCATAGACACCACTCACCTAGCCAGGATCCTCGAAGCACAGGGGAACGAGACGAATAGCAGCCATTGTCAAAAACAATGACCGGGGCATCCCCGGGGATCGGATGGACGGATCTCTTAGCAAATCAGGGCAGGCCTGGAGACGCCGAGAGCGTTCGTGATGGCGAAATCCGATCGAAAATCGGATAAAAATTGAAGTGTCGACGTCGCGTGCAACGTTGAGCAGAGGTGTTTACCACTATTTATGGTGGTTGTAACAAGTCAAGGAGCGTTTTACTTCTTCCCCTTCCCTGTTGTGAGCAGAAGGGGCGTATCTTACTAATCGCCAAGGAGGCTCTTGGATAAACAGCAAATCATCTATAAGGTCTGCCAGTAGCGAGTCCATGTACCCGCAATTATGGTTAACATTCTGACTAAATATGCGCAACTGAAGTGTAGATCTAAGTCTATCCCTCCTTTACGTTCGGCCACCGCATCCTGTGGGATGGTAAGCAGGAGGGGAGCAAGAGTTACGTCTCACACTCACCTCATCATAGCGAGCTTTGATCCAGTCACGGTCAAAGTGATGTCGCCAAAAGTTGCACCGACGATCATTGGATGCGTGATTCTTTGGGCAGTCTATGCACCTAGCTGGGTGAGGACAGGCTGCCCCCTCTGGGGTAGCTGGGATGGGAGGGTTAGCCTTAGCGTTTCCCTTACAACACCCTGCAAGGGCACGATGGTGCTCCTTACGGTGTGGGCCTGCACAGACCGGGCATTTGGTCTGTGGAGCTCTGCATGCCGGGGTGGGGTGACCCCATTTCCAGCATCATTGGCAAAGAGGCAAGCCGGGGTTTGCCCTGGCAGCCCTAACATAAGCGATGTAGCAGCCAAATTGGACGCCACGCCCGATGAGAGCCTTAGCTCGTGCACCACTGACTGAATCAGCGATGTTGAGATAAACGGTACACATATCCGACATCTTCGAATCACATATAACTTGTGGGGGGACTTGTAGCACTGTGAGGTCTGATATTCCGGACTTTCCCAAGTGTGCGATGACAACGTCAGGTGTTAGAGCCTTGTCGTTAGCGATGAAGGGCACATCGACCAGTTTGAGGTACGATGTGGAAGTGGGTAACGCTGTGTCCACTTGCAACGCGAAGGGGAATGCCTTGTGAGCAGCCTCCTTGAAGCATCGAAGGTCCTCCTCGGAGGCGACAATGTCTGTAGCTACTGATAGGTTACCAGCATGCATCAATGCAGACTGGGCCACTAGTTTAGAGTGGTGCAGGCCGAGAGTGATCCGGACGTGGTCCAGGAAGTCAGCAGGATTCGTCTCCACCCCAAGGGGGGGAAGAACGTGGACCAGGACCTGTCGTCTCGATGGTCCATGGACAGTAGGTGATGGCTTCGCAGCCTTCGGTTTGGAGGGGCTGACATGCTGCTGTATGTCAGCCAGCTTGTCGGTTGGAAGTTCAGGGAAGGCCTTGGCTAAGTGCACAAGGCCATCCATGGATGTGTTAGGTGTTCGCCCCCCAGGGAAGCGAGTGACCTGAGCAAAGGTCCCCTTGCCCAAAGGCCTGGTCGACCAGTTCACGGGGGGAGGTGGTCCTTGGCCCCATGATGAAGAGACACCCCCTGCTGGGGGTTTAGGAAGAGGTTGAGCCCCTTTCGGGCCTTGAGTCCTCGTTGATTTGTGAGGGGGGGGGGGCGGTGCCCATCCCATCCCTCCAGATATTCCGTCCTTGGGACGTCGTTGGGATCGTTGGTGACAGTGCCCGACCTAGGTCATTTGCTGCCTCCAGCCATCCTATCAATTGCTCCCCGGAGCGTAGTGCTTCCCAAGTTGCGATCGAGACCAGCCTCGGCAGCTGCTACCAGCACTGAGCCCAGTTGCTCTGCAATAAGCTGCCGTTCATCAGCAGTAGGTCATCTGGATCCCGTCCTGTTCAGAACGATCCGGAATCCTTCAGCATATTCCCCCAAGTCTTTGGCAAAGGTCTGGGGCCCACTCCAGTCATCGCTAGCCATCTCCATGTCCTGAATGACATGGGGGGAAGAGTTACCAGCCACTTCGTCAGCCCACTGCGAGGCAGGTGTAGAAGGGGTAGCAGGAGGTGCAGGAGACGCAGTAGCATCCCTGGAAGATAACGCTGGCACACTAAATTGTTGTGCTCGCGGTGTGACGATGCCCGCCTCATAGGGGGAGGGGGTTGGAGAGCCTCTTTGGGTCCTATGCGGGCCCACTGAGGGTGCATTCTGTGTGGATCTGCGGCTCTCTTCGAGCCGCAGATTCCCCCTATGGGGCGGGCATCGTCACTCTGCGAGCACAGCATTTCAGCGTGCCAGTGTTATCTTCCAGGGATGCGACTGCGTCTCCTGTACCTCCGGCTGCCCCTTCTACACCTGCTTTTTTTTTTTTTTTTTTGGGTCAACAATTTATAACGCGGGTCTCGATCGCAGTCCGTGGGTCAAGATACAAACAAGGTACTACTAAGACTACGCATTCCCTATGTCCGCATCCCACACCAGGTCCCTTGCAGAAGCCACGTTACGGCGGGCGTACCAGCGTTGTCCTCTCAGACAGGAAAGGCAATAATCTGTAGGGGAGGGGCCCCCCCACAAAGGCTAGCCATTAGTTCGCCGTCTGGTGCTATCTCGGTCCCCCCGGCCACATATCCAACCGAAGTCAGATCAGGCGCAAGCAGCGTCAATTCACCGTAAGTCCTCCCTTGCGGGAAGAGTAACCGTCTTTCACCAGACAACGAGGATTGACCACCCCAGGTGAGTGAGGTGGACCATCACTGTGTCCATGCACAAGTGACAGTGACGAGGCAGCTGGTTATTCACCGGAACTGCCATAGCTGGTTATTCACCGGAGCTACTGTAGGTAGGGGGTCGAGGCCCCCCCCTCGAGCAAATGCTACTCTGAGCATGCACTCAGTGACATCATCCCCCCCGCAGTGGGGGGAAGGTAAAGGGCGGCGACATATTGTCACCATCCCGACAACAGCCCTGGTGGGCGGTGAAGAGAAGGGGGGGTCCCCTTCTTCAAGCTCGGTGTGGTCGTTGGCGGGGGCCACAAGGACGTCGACGCCGTTCCGGGGACAAGGGTTCCTCGGTTGGAGGCTCTGCCGCTAGTGGAGCAGACTGAGCCGCCTGCATCACCGCATAGGAAGCCTGGAAGGCTGCCGGAGACGTAAGGTCGAGGGGAGCTGATGCCGCACGAAGCGACTCCATCATGCTCCCTGAAAATCACCAGGTGGTGGTGAAGAGCTCCCACGCCATCTGACGCCAAGAGTTCCTGTCGTTGAGAGGAACTGCAGACATTCGGACGGTACCTACAAAGGAGGTCATCATGTCCAGTAGATGTAACATGGCATCAGAGGTGGCTTCGATTTCCAACCTCTGATCCCTAGATAATGGCACTTCGTCCTCCACCAGCTCGGGGATGGGGGGCCAAGGCGGTAGCGGGGCAGGGGATGCCTCCGGATAAAGGAGCTCAGCGATGCCAAGCTCCTGTGAGTATATATCCTCCTTTGGGAGGCTACGAGCCCAGCGCTTGTGTTCGATGTCGACACCAAGTGCCCATCGTACACGATCGATCGTTTTCCTCGAGGAGAGCCTAGGCCCCCCCTCGGCAAAAAGGAGAGCTTCTTGCCTGGCAAGAGAGTCGTCGTCGTCATCATCGTTAGGGTTGGAGAGGTCTTCCCCGGCCCATAGATCTCTAGCTGCCCTGAAAGCAGCTGCTACCTCCGATTCGTCTTGCACGAACCAGGTGTTGTAGTCTTGGACGTCATCATCAAAGATGTCGCCCGTGATCAGAACGGGGTCGCATAGACCCCGATGTGGTGGTTGGCCTCTGGTTCGCCGTTTGGGCATTGAGAGAGTGTGTGTTAGTGCTAGTAGATGATGGTAAGAATCAAAATACGCAGCGTGGAATCGATAACGGCTGGTCCCTTATCTACATTCCGGGTCCACCCGATCCAGCCTCCGAACGCTCCGAGGGGGCGAGCAAGCCGCACCTCCTGCTGCCTAGTGGGAGAATATTGAACCTGGGTCATAACACCCTAGAAGAGTGAGCACTGGAGGTAGAGAGTTGGTGGAGAGTGGCGGCCACCAAGGTGTCGACCTAGCCACCAGGGGGCACCATCGCCCAGCCCCTTTTAACGATGGTGTATTCCAACGGGTAGTCAGTGTAGCATGTCTCTAGTAGTAGAAACTCACAGAGCATGGAGGCAGGAAGCCTCAAAGACGACCAGCAGTCCAGTGAGAACGTCCTTCCCCCTAAGCCAGACCTCCCCCCGCTAACCGAGTGCTTCTACTTGGGCGAGCGTTGAAGTAGGCATCCCACACCCACTCTAAGCCCCCATAGGGACCCAGACTACTCTTTCATAGACATCACTCACCTAGCCAGGATCCTCGAAGCCAAGACAGATAGCAGTCACTGTTGGAAACAATGACCGAGACATCCCTGGAGATCGGATGGACGGATCTCTTAGCAACTCAGGCCAGGCCTGGAGACGCCGAGAGTGTTCGTGATGGTGAAATCTGATCGAAGATCGGACAAGAATTGGAGTCTCGACGTTGCTACCAACATCGAGCAGGAGTGTTTACCACTGTTTATAGTGGTTGTAACAAGTCAAGGAGCATGCCTGTCTACACCTGCGTCGTGGGCTGATGAAGTGGCCGACAATCTCTCCTCCCACGTCATTCAGGACACGGAGATGGCTAGCGACGACTGGAGTGGACCCCAGACCTTCGCCAAAGACCTGGGAGAGTATGCTGAAGGATTCCGGGTTGTTCTTAACAGGACGGGATCTAGACGACCAACTGCTGAAGATCGGCAGCTCATTGCAGAACGACTGGGCTCGGTGCTGGCAGCAGCTGCTGAGGCTGGTATCGATCACAACTCGGGAAGCGCTACGCTCCGGGGAGCTATAGACAGAATGTCAGGGGGCAACAAACGACCTAGGTCGGGTACTGTCACCAACAGTCCCAATGTGGACCATCAGGAGGGATGGGATGGGCAACGCCCCCCCCCTCACAAATCGTCGAGGACTCGAGGCCCGAAAGGGGCTCAACCTCTTCCTAAACCCCCAGCAGGGGGTCTCTTCGTCATGGGGTCGAGGACCACCTCCCCCCGTGAACTGGTCCACCAGGCCTTCGGGCAGGGGGACCTTTGCTCAGGTCGCTCGCTTCCCTGGGGGGCGAACACCTAACACATCCATGGATGGCCTGGTGTGATTAGCCAAGGCCTTCCCTGAGCTCCCAACCGACAAGCTGGCTGACATACAGCAGCATGTCGGCCCATCTAAACCGAAGGCAGCGAAGCCCTCGCCTACTGTACATGGACCATCGAGACGACAGGTCCTAGTTCACGTTCGTCCCCCCCTCGGGGCGGAGACGAACCCTGCTGATTTCCTGGACCATGTCCGGACCACTCTCGGACTGCACCACTCCAAACTGGTGGCCCAATGTGCATCAATGCATGCTGGCAATTTGTCAGTAGCTACAGACGTCGTTGCCTCCGAGGAGGACCTTCATTGTTTCAAGGAGGCTGCCCACAAGGTGTTCCCTTTCACATTGCAAGTGGACGCAGCACTACCCACATCCACGTCGTACCTTAAGCTGGTCGATGTGCCATTTATCACTAATGACAAGGCGCTAACACCTGATGTCGTCATCGCACACTTGGGGAAGTCCGGAATTTCGGACCTCACAGTGTTACAAGTCCCTCCCCGTGTGGTACGTGATTCGAAGATGTCGGATATGTGCACTGTCTACCTTAACATCACTGACTCAGTTAGCGGTGCATGAGCCAAGGCTCTCATCGGTCGGGGCGTCCAATTTGGATGCTACATCGCTTATGTTAGGGCGGCCAGGGCGAACCCTGGGCTGCCCATCTGCCAACGATGCTGGAAGTGGGGTCACCCCACCCCAGCATGCAGAGCTCCACAGACCAAATGTCCGATCTGTGCAGGCCCACACCGCAAGGAGCACCATTGGGCCCTCGCAGGGTGTTGCAAGGGAAACGCTAAGGCAAACCCTCCTGTCCCAGCTACCCCAGAGGGGGCAGCCTGTCCTCACCCGGCTAGGTGCATTAACTGCCGGAAAAACCATGCAGCTGACGATTGTCAATGCAACTTCTGGCGACACCGCTTTGACCGAGACTGGATCAAAGCGCGCTATGACGAGGTGAGTGCGAGACGTAACTCTCGTTCCCCTCCTGCTTACCATCCCGCAGGACGCGGTGGCCGAATGTAAATGAGAGACAGACTTAGATCTACCCCTCAGCTACGTATATTTAGTCAAAATGTAAATTGAAATTGGGGTTACATGGACTCTCTACTGGCGGATTTCGTAGATGACTACGACCTGCTCTTCATTCAAGAGCCTCCCTGGCGATTAATAAGACATGCCCCCTCTGCCCACAACAGGGAGGGGGAAGAAGTTATAGGTGCACCAATGAGCCCAAACTGGGGTACTTTAGTGTGCCCATCGGGGATTGACTCCCCTCCACGCGTTGCTGTTTACTTTGTGAACAGCATCGCTAATCTAAGACCGGGTCTCAGACGAGATCTGATCGATGATCGTGACATCCTCTTGTTCTCACTGGGAATAGGGGAGGAGGTCATGTTACTCACTAACGTATACTCGGACAGCCAACATTCGGCCATCACGCTCTTATTTGAGAACGTCATGACGATCCCCCGCCTACATTTCATGTGTGGTGATTTCAACGTGAGACACGCCTCCTGGGACCCCCAGGGGCCTGAACACTCTATCCATGCTGACCATTTAGTGGAAACGGCTACGGCATTAGGCCTGACTAGAGCCCTACCAGTAGTGGAGGGCCCCACACATTTCCCCCCTCAACAGGGCCTTCACCCCACGGTGATCGACCTGATGTTCATACCTACGGATCTCAAATTCGTACTGTACTGTGAAATTGTACCTGAAGCCAGGGGAACATCTGACCACGCCCCTCTGACATTAGTGCTACCTGGCCCGGGATCTTTGGTTCCGGTTACCAAGTGGTCCATCAAAAAAGGATCCGAGGAGGTAGCATCTTACCGAGACGCTGTCTCTTCTGCTTTAACTCTGTGGCTAAATTGGCATGGAGATACTTCGGCAGAAATCGATGATGTCGTTTCAGCAATATCAGCGATTTTGAACAAGGCATGGGAAAACCATGCCAAGGAATCTCGCCTCGGCAAGTCGTCCAAAGGCTGGTGGACAGACGAATGCAGTGGTGCCCTAGACGCTTACAGAGCCACCCGGGATGAGGGGGACTGGAAGCAGTACAGGAAAGTCATGCAACATGCAAAGCGTGATTTCTTCGATGACCGTATCCAGGAAGTGGCTACGACGAACAGACGACCCTGGGATTTGATGTCCTGGACTCGTCAACGTAACCTCCCGTCGTACGAGGCTATCTCCTATCGGGGAGAACCCTGCAACGATCTGGACTCCCTCTGGGCTGCCCTTGATGGGTGCTATAATGCTGCCTCAGATCGAGTAGTCGATCTGAGCGCTCCTTGACTTGTTACAACCACCATAAATAGTGGTAAACACCTCTGCTCAACGTTGCACGCGACGTCGACACTTCAATTTTTATCCGATTTTCGATCGGATTTCACCATCAGGAACGCTCTCGGCATCTCCAGGCCTGCCCTGATTTGCTAAGAGATCCGTCCATCCGATCTCCGTGGATGCCCCGGTCATTGTTTTTGACAATGGCTGCTATCTGTCTCGTTCTCTTGGGCTTCGAGGATCCTGACGAGGTGAGTGTTGTTTATGAAAGAGTAGTCTGGGTCCCTCTGGGGGCTTAGAGTGGGTGTGGGATGCATGCTTCAACGCTCGCCCAAGTCGACACACTCATTTAGTTGGGGGAGGTCTGGCTTAGGGAGAAGGGACATTATCACTGGATTGCTGGTTGTCTGGGAGGCTTCTAGCCTCCATGCTCTGTGAGTTTCTATTACTAGAGACATGCTACACTGACTACCCGTTGGAATACACCATCGTTAAAAGGGGCCGGGCGATGGTGCCCCCTGGCGGCTAGGTCGACACCTTGGTGGCTGCCACTCTCCACCAACTCTCTACCTCCGGTGCTCACTCTTCTAGGGTGTTATGACCCGGGTTCAATATTCTCCCACTAGGCAGCAGGATGTGTGGCTTGCTCGCCCCCTCGGAGCGTTCGGAGGCTGGATCGGGTGGACCCAGAATGTAGATAAGGGACCAGCCGTTATCGATTCCACGCTGCGTATTTTGATTCCTACCATCATCTACTAGCACTAACACACACTCTCTCAATGCCCAAACGGCGAACCAGAGTCCAACCACCACATCGGGGTCTATGCGACCCCGTTCTGATCACGGGCGACATCTTTGATGATGACGTCCAAGACTACGACACCCGGTTCGTGCAAGACGAATCGGAGGTAGCAGCTGCTTTCAGGGCAGCTAGAGATCTATGGGCCGGGGAAGACCTCTCCGACCCTAACGATGATGACGACGACGACGACTCTCTTGCCAGGCAAGAAGCTCTCCTTTTTGCCGAGGGGGTGCCTAGGCTCTCCTCGAGGAAAACGATTGATCGTGTACGATGGGCACTTGGTGTCGACGTCGAACACAAGCGCTGGGCTCGTAGCCTCCCAAAGGAGGATATATACTCACAGGAGCTTGGCATCGCTGAGCTCCTTTATCCGGAGGCATCCCCTGCCCCGCTACCGCCTTGGCCCCCCATCCCCGAGCTGGTGGAGGACGAAGTGCCGTTATCTAGGGATCAGAGGTTGGAAATCGAAGCCACCTCTGATGCCATGTTGCATCTACTGGACATGATGACCTCCTTTGTAGGTACCGTCCGAGTGTCTGCAGTTCCTCTCAACGACAGGAACTCTTGGCGTCAGATGGCATGGGAGCTTTTCACCACCACCTGGCGATTTTCAGGGAGCATGATGGAGTCGCTTCATGCGGCATCAGCTCCCCTCGACCTTACGTCTCCGGCAGCCTTCCAGGCTTCCTATGCGGCGATGCAGGTGGCTCAGTCTGCTCCACCAGCGGCAGAGCCTCCAACCGAGGAACCCTTGTCCCCGGAACAGCATCGACGTCCTTGTGGCCCCCGCCAACGACCACGCCGAGCTTGAAGAAGGGACCCCCCCTTCTCTTCATCGCCCACCAGGGCTGTTGTCGGGATGGTGACAATATGTCGCCGCCCTTTACCTTCTCCCCACTGCGGGGGGGATGATGTCACCGAGTGCATGCTCAGAGTAGCATTTGCTCGAAGGGGGGGCCTCGACCCCCTACCTACAGTAGCTCCGGTGAATAACCAGCTACGGCAGTTCCGGTGAATAACCAGCTGCCTCGTCACTGTCACTTGTGCGTGGACACAGTGATGGTCCACCTCACTCACCTGGGGTGGTCAATCCTTGTTGTCTGGTGAAAGACGGTTACTCTTCCCGCAAGGGAGGACTTACGGTGAATTGGCACTGCTTGCGCCTGATCTGACTTCGGTTGGATATGTGGCCGGGGGGACCGAGATAGCACCAGACGGCGAACTAATGGCTAGCCTTTGTGGGGGGGGCCCCTCCCCTACAGATTATTGCCTTTCCTGTCTGAGAGGACAACACTGGTATGCCCGCCGTAACGTGGCTTCTGCAAGGGACCTGGTGTGGGATGCGGACATAGGGAATGCGTAGTCTTAGTAGTACCTTGTTTGTATCTTGACCCGCGGACTGCGATCGAGCCCCGCGTTATAAATTGTTGACCCAAAAAAAAAAAAAATTACTGGACTGCTGGTCGTCTCTGGGGCTTCCAACCTCCATGCTATGTGAGTCACTACTACTAGGGACAAGCTTTGGTACCGTCTGTACGTCCGCCGTTCCCCCTGCAGAGAGGAACGCTTGGCGCCAAATGGCCTGGGAGTTATTCACGACCACTTGGCGACTGTCTGAGACGATGTCGGCGGAACTAGCAGCCATTCCGACACCTCTCGATCTCACGTCTCCAGCAGCCTTCCGGGCTTCCTATGCGGCGATGCACACTGCTCAGCCAGAGCCTCAATCTGGGGAACCCTCATCCCCAGCACGGCGCTGTCGTCCTCGAGGTCCTCGTGGACAGCAGCGCCGCAACTAGTACAGGGGCCTATCCCCCTCTACACTCACGGCCACCAAGTACCAACTGGTGGCCATTATCGGGATGGCGACATGGTGGCACCTCCCTATACCTTCCCCCCACTGCGGGGGGGACGATGTCATCGAGTGCATGCACATGTGTGCATTTGCTCGAGGGGGGCCTTGGCCCCCTACTTACGGCGGTCACGGTGAATAACCAGGTGAACAACCACCCGCCTCGTTACTGTCACTCGTGCACAACACGGTGATGGTCCACCTCATTTGTCTGGGGTGGTCAATCCTCGTTGGCTGGAAAAACGCAAACGGTTATTCCTCCCGCAAGGGGGGATTTACAGTGAATTAACACTGCTGCGCCTGGTCTGGCCTCGGTTGGACATGTGGCTGGGGGACCGTTTGCTCCAGGGGGCGATCTAATGGCTAACTTCGGGAGGGGGGGGCGCCCCCTCCAGATTATTGCCTTTCCTGGCTGAGAGGCCAACGTCTGTGGCACTGCCCGCCTAAAGTGGCTAAAACGGGGACCTGAGTGGGAGATGGGTGAGGGGAACACGTAGATAAAGTAGTACCCAAGTTTGTACCCTGCTCCGCGGACTGCGTTCGAGCCCCGCGTTATAAATTCTGATCCAAAAAAAAAAAAAACTAGGGACAAGCTACACTGACTACCTGTTGGAATACACCGTCGCTAAAAGGGGCCAGGTGACCATCGCTTCTTGTCTTCTTACTGCGACGTGCACAGCCACAAAAATTTTCGTCGACACCGTTTTCAAACTTTGTAGCTCAATCCGTCTACGATCTCAGCGATCCGGTATAACCAGCATCTTACCAGCGCATGTCAGAATTTTACTCGAGAAGAGGGGGGAGATCGGGCGAAGCGATGGACGAAGGGGGACCTTCCAGATCCGGTACGCCCAGAACTCCTGGCGACGATCCAATTGACTCCCTGCGGCTCTCCTTGAGCCGCAGGTCCACTCAGAATGCACCCTCAGTGGGCCCTCACAGGACCCAAAGAGGATCTCCAACCCCCTCCCCCTATGGGGCGGGCATCGTCACTCCGCGAGCACAGCGTTTTAGCGTGCCAGTGTTATCTTTCAGGGATGCGACTGCGTCTCCTGCACCTCCGGCTACCCCCTCTACACCTACCTCGTGGGCTGACGAAGTGGCCGATAATCTCTCTCCCCACGTCATTCAGGACACGGAGATGGCTAGCGATGACTGGAGTGGACCCCAGACCTTCGCCAAAGACCTGGGAGAGTACGCTGAAGGGTTCCGCATTGTTCTTAACAGGACGGGACCTCGACGACCGACTGCTGAAGATCGGCAGCTCATAGCTGAACGACTGGGCTCGGTGCTGGTAGCAGCTGCCGAGGCTGGTATAGATCGCGACTCGGGGAGCAATAGACAGAATCGCAGGGGGCAGCAAACAACCCAGGTCGGGCACTGTCACCGATAACCCCAATGTGGACTATCTGGATGGATGGGATGGGCAACGCCCCCCCCCTCACAAATCAGCGAGGACTCGAGGCCCGAAAGGGGCTCAACCTCTTCCAAAACCCCCAGCAGGGGGCGTTTCTTCATCATGGGGTTGAGGACCACCTCCCCCCGTGAACTGGTCCACCAGGCCTTCGGGCAGGGGGACCTTTGCTCAGGTCGCTCGCTTCCCTGGGGGGCGAGCACCTAACACATCCATGGATGGCCTTGTGCGACTAGCCAAGGCCTTCCCTGAACTTCCAACCGACAAGCTGGCTGACATACAGCAGCACGTTGGTCCCTCCAAACCGAAGGCTGCAAAGCCCTCCCCTACTGTCCACGGACCGTCAAGACGACAGGTCCTGGTCCACGTTCGTCCCCCCCTTGGGGCGGAGACAAACCCTGCTGATTTCCTGGACCATGTCCGGACCACTCTCGGACTGCACCACTCTAAGCTAGTGGCTCAGTCCGCATCAATGCATGCTGGTAACTTATCAGTAGCTACTGACGTTGTGGCCTCCGAGGAGGACCTTCGTTGCTTTAAGGAGGCTGCCCACAAGGCGTTCCCCTTCGCGTTGCAGGTGGACGCAGTGCTACCCACATCCACATCGTACCTCAAGCTGGTCAACGTGCCATTTATTGCTAACGACAAGGTGTTAACGCCTGACGTCATCATCGCACACTTGGGAAAGTCCGGAATATCGGACCTCACAGTGCTACAAGTCCCTCCCCGCGTTGTACGTGATTCGAAGATGTCGGATACATGCACCGTATATCTTAACATCGCTGACTCAGTCAGTGGTGCACGAGCTAAGGCTCTTATCGGTCGGGGCGTTCAATTTGGGTGCTACGTCGCGTATGTTAGGGCTGCCAGGGCGAACCCAGGCTTGCCCCTATGCCAACGCTGCTGGAAGTGGGGCCACCCCACCCCAGCATGCAGAGCTCCACAGACCAAGTGTCCAATCTGTGCAGGCCCACACCGCAAGGAGCACCATCGTGCCCTTGCTGGGTGTTGTAAGGGAAACGCTAAGGCTAACCCTCCCGTCCCAGCTACCCCAGAGGGGGCAGCCTGTCCTCACCCGGCTAGATGTGTAAACTGCCGAAAAAATCACGCATCCGACGATCGTCGATGCAATTTCTGGCGACATCGCTTTGACCGTGATTGGATCAAAGCTCGCGATGACGAGGTGAGTGTGAGACGCAACTCTCGCTCCCCTCCTGCTTACCATCCCGCAGGACGCGGTGGCCGAACATAAATGAGGGATAGACTTAGATCTACACCGCAGCTACGCGTATTTAGTCAGAATGTTAACCGTAACTGGGGATACATGGACTCTCTACTGGCAGACCTTATAGACGATTATGATTTGCTGTTTATCCAAGAGCCTCCGTGGCGATTAATAAGATACGCCCCTTCTGCCCACAACAGGGAAGGGGAAGAAGTTATAGGCGCACCTATGAGCCCAAACTGGGGAACATTAGTGCGCCCCTCGGGCATCGACTCCCCCCCACGCGTTGCTGTATACTTTGCGAACAGCATCGCTAATCTAAGACCGGGTCTCAGACGAGATCTGATCGATGATCGTGATATCCTTCTGTTCTCATTGGGAATAGGGGAGGACGTCATGCTACTCGCTAACGTGTACTCGGACAGCCAACACTCAGCCATCATGCTCTTGTTTGAGAACGTCATGCTGATTCCTCGCCTACACTTCATGTGTGGCGATTTTAACGTGAGGCACGCCTCCTGGGACCCCCAGGGGCCTGAACACTCTATTCACGCTGACCAGTTAGTGGAAACGGCTATGGCACTAGGCCTGACCAGAGCCCTACCAGTAGTGGAGGGCCCTACCCACTTCCCCCCACAACAGGGCCTTCACCCCACGGTGATCGACCTGATGTTCGTACCTACGGATCTCAGATTCGTACTGTACTGTGAGATTGTACCTGAAGCCAGGGGAACGTCTGACCACGCCCCTCTGACATTAGTGCTACCTGGCCCGGGATCTTTGGTTCCGGTCACCAAGTGGTCCATCAAAAAAGGATCCGAGGAGGAAGCATCCTATCGGGATGCCGTCTCCTCTGCTTTAACTCCGTGGCTAAATTGGCACGGAGATACATCGGCAGAAAATGATGATGTTGTCTCGGTGATATCAATGATTTTAAACAAGGCATGGGAAAACCACGCCAAGGAATCTCGCCTCGGCAAGTCGTCCAAAGGCTGGTGGATAGACGAGTGCAGTGGTGCTCTAGACGCTTACAGGGCCTCCCGCGATGGGGAGGACTGGAAGCTCTATAGGAAAGTCATGCAACATGCAAAGCATGATTTCTTCGACGACCGTATCCAAGAAGTGGCTACGATGAACAGGCGACCCTGGGACCTTATGTCTTGGACTCGTCAACGCAACCTCCCATCATATGAGGCCATCTCCTATCGGGGAGAACCTTGCAACGACCTGGATTCTCTTTGGGCTGCCCTAGATGGGTCCTACAATGCGGCCTCAGATCGAGTAGTTGATCTAAGCATTCTTGAGGAACTAGATCCGGTGCCTGAAAGGGCCTGGATTCCGTTCTCCGTTACGGAAATGAAAGAAGCGCTAAATGCGTGTTCTTCCCGTTCCGCTCCAGGTCCCGATCATGTTACGTGGTCGCACCTAAAACACTGGTGTAGCAACCCAGAAGTGGCAGGGCTCATCACCCGCATTGCTGAGGCATGCATCACCGTTGGTCACTGGCCAGCTCACTTCAAGGAATCCCTGCCGGTCATCATCCCGAAACCAGGGAAACCTAATTATTCCACCCCTAAGTCGTTCAGACCCATCGTGCTGCTGAACACTCTGGGCAAATTAGTCGAAAAAATGCTGTCTAGATGACTGCAATTTGACGGAGTCGCACACGAGGCCTTCGAGCAAAACCAGTTCGGGGGCATCGCCCAGCGTTCCACTGAGGATGCAGGAATTTACCTCACCCACCTGGTTAGAGCAGGATGGGCCAAGGGACTCAAAACGAGTGTTGTCGCCTTCGACATCGCTCAATTCTTCCCCTCCTTGAACCACCAGGTTCTGTTGGAGATTATTTCTCGGTCGGGGTTCCCTGCGCAGGTAGTGAACTTCTTCCGTTCATACCTGGTCGGTCACAAGACGACCTACAAATGGAACGCTTTCTTGTCTGGCTCCTTTGCAGCCGACGTGGGAGTGGGACAGGGCTCTGCCCTTTCCCCAGTCTTATCAGCGCTATATTTGACGCCTATCATGAAGCTCTTCAGAAGAAGCGAAATCGGCAGAGATGTCGATCTCATGTCTTATGTGGACGATGGTACCCTCATCGCCCGCTCTCCACAGTTGGAGGATAACCTCCCCCTTCTGAAAAAAGTGTATGGCTGGGTCTTCCAGGCATTCACCTCCCTCAGTCTGGTCCTCGAACATGACAAGTCCGAGATATTCCACTTTTCAAGGGCGAGGAGATTCACTCCCTTACCCATTGACCTTGGCTTTGCCCCCTACACGGGCAATACCCCCCTCAAACCCAAGGTTACCTGGAGGTACCTTGGATTTTTCTTCGACTGCAAACTCTCCTTTAAGGAGCATACGCGGTTCTACTCCACCAAAGCCCTTACCACTGCAAGGGCAATGGGAATGCTCGGCAATTCTGTCAGAGGGCTAACCCCTATGCAGAAACGCCTCCTGTACCGTTCGTGTGTCGTACCTATCATGACATACGGACTCAGACTCTGGTACTTTAAAGGCGCTTGTGTCAAAGGTGTCATCAAAACGCTGGCCCAGGTGCAGTCCATAGCTGCTCGCTGGATCCTCGGTGCCTTCAGAACCACCCCTATTGGTGGTCTGGAAAGTATCGCAGGACTGCTGCCCATGCAGCTGTTACTGCGTCGTCTAGTTGACAGAGGAGTGTTCAGAACCCCCCTATTGGCTCCATCTCACCCTCTAAGAGCAATCTTAGGGCCCAATCACGTAGGCACCACCCACCCTCATGAGCTAGGACTCTGGGGAGGGAACGTGCTTGACACACTCACCCTACAAGGTCCATCTGTCGCCTCGGCTGCAGCTCTGGCCCGTGTACCAGGCGATGAACACACCTGGAAACAGAGTGAAGGATTTATTCCCCACTCGCTTCTCCTCTCATCGCCTCACCTCTAAGGAGGATGGAGCGAGGAACGCTTACAGGAGTAACCTCGACGAGGCCTGGGCCTCCGCCCAGGTGGAGGATAACACTCTAGTCGTTGCTGTGGACGCTTCGGTGCCCACTGATTCTAAATTCCAAGCTGTCGCCTGCGCTCTTGTCTTCGGACAGGGAGAGCAGGTCGATTGCGTTGTCTCAGCCTCTGGGAGGAGAACCCCCCCGGAAGTCGAACTCTTTGCTCTCCAACTAGGCATCTCGGCTGCGTGCAGCAGGGGATGCAAAAAGTTGGTGATCTTTTCGGATTCTACCACGGGCATTGAGTCCCTAGTCGATCCAAAACCACGCTCTGGGCAAATCTTTGCCCTGGACGCCTGTCGCTCCCTTCGTCCCTGGCTAGCTGGAGACGAGGAGAGGAATGTAACATTCTGGCATGTCCCCTCGAAATTCAAGTGGAATGTACACAAGATGGCTCATGATGTAGCCACATCTACCAAGATCTCCGTGGGCAGACACCCGCGGACGTCCTTAGATTACCTTAGAAACCAAGTCGAGAAGGCCGTTTGTAAGGATTGGCACACCCGGTTCTCAGATCCGGCGTATCGTGGTCAGCACTTCTACCAACTCAAAGGAGTAGGTGGAAAACCAGTATTACCCTCGACTCACAAGGGTGGGCCTTGGCTGAAAGTTATGGGGAGCAACACTTCGTTGACTTCCCATTCAACTCGTATGATCACTGGCCATGCTCCTATAGGGGAGTATCGTCAACGTTTATCCCTCGACGGGGAATACCAATGTTGGTGCCTTGGTCCTGAGATACAAACTCGAGACCATTTACTACGCGTCTGCCCCAAGGTGGATTGCAAAGAAACTCGTGCAAGCCCCGATTCCGTCGAAGGCTTCCATGAATTCATGGACAACAACCCAATTTTAGGGTCGTTCAACTCACTCGTGTGGGATCCAGGATAGGGTGTGCGCGCAGGGCGTATGACCCCCGTCTGGTTCTAGCTAGTATTATCGGTATGTCGGGGTGGCCGTAGGGCACCAGACGAGTCCGTTAACCCTCATAAAGGGGGCCCACCCGTGTTCAGGAGCGACTGTCAGGGAGGGGGGACACGAAACCAGGTACCAGTTCGAGGAGGTGCCTGAGCGCTTTCAGATCCGCTGTCGGTTGCGCGTTACGACAAATGTGTCAACTACGCCCTCCTTTCCGAGCTGGGAGGCTCACATCGGGGCGGCAATATCCCCTAAATCTTGCACTCATACCCGTAGGGATTTGGGGGACACGACATCGTCAAGTCCGGGTTGTCGGTACGCCACCACTGGCAAGTCCGTTTACTCGATAAAGGGGGCCCCCTTAGTGGTCATCGCAGCTATCCAGGTGGTTGGTGTGAAGATCAGCAGGAGGAGGACTTGGGCTGGGCGTAGTGTACTTCGTTTGTATGTCTCTACCGCGGACTGCGATCGGGTGCCACGTTATAAACTTTTGACCCAAAAAAAAAAAAAAAAAGGGGCCGGGTGACGGTGCCCCCTGATAGCTAGGTCGATGCTCTGGTGGCCGCATTTCACCACCGACTCCTCACCTCTGGTGCTCACTCCTCTGGGGTGTTATGACCCGGGTTCAATCTTCTCCCACCAGGCAACAGGATGCGCGGCCTGTTCGCCCCCCTGGAGCGTTTGGAGGCTGTATCGGGTGGACCTGGAACTGAGATAAGGGGCCATCTGTTATCGACCTTATGCTACGTACTTTGACTGTTATCATCATTTACCTGTGCTAACTCACTCTCAATGCCCAAATGGCTGAACAGAGACCAAACCACACGCTGGGGCCTTCACGACCCCACCTTGATTACGGGTGACATCGTTGGTGATGATGCCCAAGACTACGACACCCAGTTCTCACAGAACAAACTGGAGGTAGCAGCTGCCCTAGGCAGTTTGAGATCTGTGGGCTGGGGAGGACCTCCCTGACCCTGACGACTACGTGTACTCTCTTGCTAGGCAGGAGGCCCTCGCTTACACTGCACGCTGCATATTTCGATCACTTGCATCATATACCAGTACTAACTTGCTCCTGATGCCCAAGCGGACAACCAGAGATGATCGTTCCAACGATCCTACGCCTCCAGCAGCTGTTCCAGCTTCCTGTGTGGCGATGCCAACAGCTCTAGTAGAGCTCCAATCTGGGGAACCCTCGTTCCCAGTACAGTGCCGTCATCATCACAGATGGCCATGCTGCTACTTGTGTGGGGCATCCTGCTCCACACCCATCACTGCCAGTCCGCTGGCTGCTGTCGGGTTGGTGACAAATGTCGCTACCCTTTACGTTCTCCCCGCTGCGGGGGGGAAATTGCTATCGAGTGCATGTGCTGGCAGTGCATTTGCTCGAGGGGGGCTTTGGCCCCCTGCTTACGGCGGTTCCGGTGAATAACCAGGTGAACAACCAGCTGCCACATTACTGTTACTCGTGCATGACACGGTGATGGTCCACCTCGTTCATCCGGGGTGGTCAATCCTCGTTGGCTGGGAGTATGCGGACAGTTATTCCTCCCGCAAGGGGGGATTTATGGTGAATTGACACTACTGTGCCTGATCTGACTTTGGTTGGATATGTGGCTGGGGGACCGCTTCGCACCAGCTGACGATCTAATGGCTAGCTTCGGGAGGGGTTCTCCCCCTCCAGATTATTGCCTTTCCTGGCTGAGAGGCCAACGTCTGGGGCACTGCCCGCCTAAAGTGGCTAAAACGAGGACCTGGGTAGGATATGGGTGAGGGGAAGCATAGTTATAGTAGTACCCAAGTTTGTATCCTGCTCTGCGGACTGCGATCGAGCCCCACGTTATAAATTGTTGACCCAAAAAAAAAAAAAAAAAAGTAGTCGATCTGAGCGTTCTTGATGAACTCGACCCGGTGCCTGAAAGGGCCTGGATCCTGTTCTCCGTTACGGAAATGAAAGAAGCGCTAAATGCGTGCTCTTCCCGTTCCGCTCCAGGTCCCGATCATGTTACATGGTCGCACCTTAAACACTGGTGCATCAACCCAGAAGTGGCAGGGCTCATAACCCGCATTGCTGAGGCTTGCATCACTGCTGGCCATTGGCCGGCACCCTTCAAGGAATCCCTGTCGGTTATTATCCCAAAGCCCGGGAAACCTAATTACTCTACCCCTAAGTCGTTCAGGCCTATCGTGCTACTGAACACTTTGGGCAAACTAGTCGAGAAGATGTTGTCTAGGCGACTTCAGTTCAACGGGGTTGCACACGAGGCCTTTGAGCAAAATCAGTTCGGAGGTGTCGCCCAGCGTTCCACTGAGGATGCAGGAATCTACCTTACCCACCTGGTCAGAGCAGGATGGGCCAAAGGACTCAAAATGAGTGTTGTCGCCTTTGACATCGCTCAGTTTTTCCCCTCCTTGAACCATCAGGTTCTATTGGAGATCATCTCTCGGTCGGGATTCCCTGCGCAAGTAGTGAATTTCTTCCGCTCATACCTGGTCGGTCGCAAAACGACCTACAAATGGAACGCTTTCTCATCTGGCTCCTTTGCAGCCAATGTGGGAGTGGGTCAAGGCTCTGCCTTATCCCCTGTCTTATCAGCGTTATATTTGACGCCCATTATGAAGCTCTTCAGAAGAAGCGAAATCGGCAGAGATGTCGATCTCATGTCTTATGTGGACGATGGCACCCTCATCGCCCGCTCTCCACAGCTGGAGGACAACCTCCCCCTGCTTAAGAAAGCGTATGGCTGGATATTCCAGGTGTTCACTTCCCTCGGGCTTGTCCTTGAACATGACAAGTCTGAAATCTTTCACTTCTCAAGGGTGAGGAGATTCACTCCCCTACCCATCGATCTCGGTTTTGCCCCGTACACGGGCAACACCCCCCTCAAACCCAAGGTTACCTGGAGGTACCTTGGATTTTTCTTCGACCGCAAACTCTCTTTCAAGGAGCACCCGCGGTTCTACTCCACCAAAGCCCTCACCACTGCGAGGGCGATGGGAATGCTCGGCAATTCTGTCAGAGGGCTAACCCCTATGCAGAAACGCCTCCTGTACCGTTCGTGTGTCGTACCCATCATGACATACAGACTCAGACTATGGCACTTCAAAGGCGCTCGCGTCAAAGGTGTCATCAAAACGTTGGCCCAAGTGCAGTCCATTGCTGCACATTGGATCCTCGGTGCATTCAGAACCACCCCAATTGGTGGCCTGGAAAGTATCGCTGGACTGCTGCCTATGCAGCTGTTACTGCGTCGTTTAGTCGACAGAGGGGTATTTAGAACCCCCCTATTGGCTCCATCACACCCCCTAAGAGCGATCCTAGGGCCTAATCACGTTGGCACCACCCACTCTCATGAGCTAGGACTCTGGGGAGGGAACGTGCTCGACACACTCAACTTGCAAGGTCCATCTGTTGCCTCGGCTGCAGCGCTGGCCCTTGTACCAGGCGATGAATTCGACCCCTTTGGGGAAGAAAACACACCTGGAAACAGAGTGAAGGACCTATTCCCCACTCGCTTTTCCTCTCATCGCCTCACCTCTAAGGAGGATGGAGCGAGGAATTCTTACAGGAGTGACCTCGACAAGGCCTGGGCCTTGGCCCAGGTAGAGGATGACACTCTCGTCGTTGCAGTGGATGCTTCGGTGCCCACAGATGCCAAATTCCAAGCAGTCGCTTGTGCTCTTGTCTTTGGACAGGGAGAACAAGTGGATCGCATTGTCTCAGCTTCTGGGAGGAGAACCCCCCCAGAAGTCAAACTTTTTGCCCTCCAACTAGGCGTCTCGGCTGCTTGCAGCAGAGGGTGCAAAAAGTTGGTGATCTTCTCGGATTCTACTACGGGCATCGAGTCCCTAATTGATCCAAAACCACGTTCTGAGCAAGTCTTTGCCCTGGACGCTTGTCGCTCCCTTCGTCCCTGGCTAGCTGGGGACAAGGAGAGGAACGTCACATTCTGGCATGTCCCCTCGAAATTCGAGTGGAATGTACACAAGATGGCTCATGATGTAGCCACATCTACCAAGATCTCCGTGGGCAGACACCCGCGGACGTCTTTAGACTACCTTAAAAACCAGGTCGAAAAGGCCGTTTGTAAGGATTGGCACACCCGGTTCTCAGATCCGGCGTATCGCGGTCGGCACTTCTACCAACTCAAAGGAGTCGGTGGAAAACTGGTATTACCCTCGACTCACAAAGGTGGGCCTTGGCTGAAAGTTATGGGAAACAACACTTCGTTGACTTCTTGTTCAACTCGCATGATCACTGGCCATGCTCCTATAGGGGAGTATCGTCAACGTCTATCCCTTGACAGGGAGTACCAATGCTGGTGCCTTGGTCCCGACATACAAACTCGAGACCACCTACTATGCGTCTGCCCCAAGGTGGATCGCAAAGAAACTTGTGCAAGCCCCGACTCCGTCGAGGGCTTCCACGAATTCATGGACAATAACTCGGCTCTCGGGTCGTTCAACTCACTTGCGTGGGATCCAGGATAGGTTGTGTGCACAGGGCATATGACCCTCGTCTGGTTCTGGCTAGTGTTATCGGTATGTCGGGGTGGCCGCAGGGCACCAGGCGAGTCCGTTAACCCTCATAAAGGGGGCCCACCCATGTTCAGGAGCGACTGTCAGGGAGGGGGGACACGAAACTAGGTACTGGTTCGGGGAGGCGCCTGAGTGCTTCCAGATCCTCTGTCGGTTATGCGTTACGGCGACCTCAGCCGAATACGCTTTCCTTTCCGAGCTGAGAGGCTCACGTCGGGGCGGCAGTTTCCCCTAAATCTTGCACACATACCCATAGGGATTCGGGGAACACGACATCGTCAAGTCTGAGTTGTCGGTATGCCACCACTGGCAAGTCTGTTTACTCAATAAAGGGGGCCCCCTTAGTGGTCGTTGCAGCTATCCAGGTGGTTGGTGCGAAGATCAGCAGGAGGAGGCCTTGGGCTGGGCCTAGTGTACTTCATTTGTAGGTCTCTACCGCGGACTGTGATCGGGCGCCGCATTATAAACTTTTGACCCAAAAAAAAAAAAAAAAAAAAATGGCATTCATTAGTTACATTTCACATCCAATTTATCTGACATCCCAACAATCATGATTAGATGCATTTGTCTGTTGATTCACACGATCCGTGACTGAAGCCAAGGCATTGGCAAAATGCGCCGATCGGTGGAAGGTAGTCACATGACTGACAACTGTTGTACTCATTATTGAACAGAGCAACATTATCACTACTCAAACACTTTCATCCAGCACCATGGAAGCTAAGACATCACTTTCAGAATGCACTCATCATAACTTGGAAACAATATGAGCTTCACACTTGAAACTGAAACATGATACATGCCCTGATCTCATAATTGTTCTATGCTTACAGAGCCATGAACACATTCATATTTACTCTAGATGGCTTCTATTTTGACAGTTCTAATTCAATGAACCCTCCATGCCACATCCACAATGCACACTTTGGACAAAATGCAACAGACTCGACCTGAGGGTGGACGAGCTGAAAGACAAGCAGCCAACCACATATTCTAATGCACTATGATGTATGAGCTCATGGATTCACCATGGATGGAAGCCAATGATCTCACAGACCACATTCGAATCCTGGTACCAATATATGTCTTTCGTAACACTCCTTGACTTGTTACAACCACCATAAACAGTGGTAAACACCTCTGCTCAACGTTGCCAGCGACGTCGACGCTTCAATTTACGTCCGATTTTCGATCGGATTTCACCATCACAAACGCTCTCGGCGTCTCCAGGCCTGCCCTGATTTGCTAAGAGATCTGTCTATCCGATCCCCGGGGATGCCCCGGTCATTGTTTTGGACAATGGCTGCTATTCGTCTCGTTCCCCTGTGCTTCGAGGATCCTGGCTAGGTGAGTGGTGTCTATGAAAGAGTAGTCTAGGTCCCTATGGGGGCTTAGAGTGGGTGTGGGATGCCTGCTTCAATGCTCGCCCAAGTCGACGCACTTGCTTAGTTGGGGGAGGTCTGGCTCAGGGTGAGGGACATCGTTACTGGACTGCTGGTCGTCTCTGGGGCTTCCAACCTCCATGCTATGTGAGTCACTACTACTAGGGACAAGCTACACTGACTACCTGTTGGAATACACCGTCGCTAAAAGGGGCCGGGTGACGGTGCCCCCTGATAGCTAGGTCGATGCTCTGGTGGCCGCATTTCACCACCGACTCCTCACCTCTGGTGCTCACTCCTCTGGGGTGTTATGACCCGGGTTCAATCTTCTCCCACCAGGCAACAGGATGCGCGGCCTGCTCGCCCCCTCGGAGCGTTTGGAGGCTGTATCGGGTGGACCTGGAACTGAGACAAGGGGCCATCTGTTATCGATCTTACACTGCGTACTTTGACTGTTATCATCATTTACCTGTGCTAACTCACTCTCAATGCCCAAACGGCTGAACAGAGACCAAACCACATGCTGGGGCCTTCACGACCCCACCTTGATTATGGGTGACATCGTTGGTGATGATGCCCAAGACTACGACACCCAGCTCTCACAGAACGAACTGGAGGTAGCAGCTGCCCTAGGCAGTTTGAGATCTGTGGGCTGGGGAGAACCTCCCCAACCCTGACGACTACAAGGACTTTCTTGCTAGGCAGGAGGCCCTCGCTTACACTGCACGCTGCGTATTTTGATCACTAGCATCATATACCAGTACTAACTTGCTCCTGATGCCCAAGCGGACAACCAGAGACGATCGTTCCAACGATCCTACGCCTCCGGCAGCTGTCCCAGCTTCCTGTGTGGCGATGCCAACAGCTCTAGCAGAGCTTCAATCTGGGGAACCCTCGTTCCCAGTACAGTGCCGTCATCATCACAGATGGCTGTGCCATTACTCGTGTGGGGCATTCCGCTCCACACCCATCACTGCCAGTCTGCTGGCTGCTGTCGGGTTGGTGACAAGTGTTGCTGCCCTTTACGTTCTCCCTGCTGCGGGGGGGAAATTGCTATCGAGTGCATGTGCTGGCAGTGCATTTGCTCGAGGGGGGCCTTGGCCCCCTGCCTACGACGGTTCCGGTGAATAACCAGGTGAACAACCAGCTGCCACATTACTGTCACGCGTGCATTACACGGTGATGGTCCACCTCATTCATCTGGGGTGGTCAATCCTCATTGGCTGGGAGTATGCGGACGGTTATTCCTCCCGCAAGGGGGGATTTACAGTGAATTAACACGGCCGTGCCTGATCTGACTTTGGTTGGATATGTGGCTGGGGGACCGGTTCGCACCAGTGGGTGATCTAATGGCTAGCTTCGGGAGGGGGTCTCCCCCTCCAGATTATTGCCTTTCCTGGCTGAGAGGCCAACGTCTGTGGCACTGCCCGCCTAAAGTGGCTAAAACGAGGACCTGGGTAGGATATGGGTGAGGGGAAGCGTAGTTATAGTAGTACCCAAGTTTGTATCCTGCTCCGCGGACTGCGATCGAGCCCCGCATTATAAATTGTTGACCCAAAAAAAAAAAAAAAAAAAAAAAAATATATATGTCTTTACCACCGAGCCTAACTTAACCGCCCATTCCTAACTTGCAGAGGCAATCACATTCATTCAATGATGATCGTGAGGGCAATCGCTTCGCATTCTGAGACTGGGATTCTTGCGTATATTGTTGCAACACTGACTAAACACGCTCATGGGCAGTTGATGCATGTAGGAAAGGACAACACGGTTGGGTTACGATCACGGCATTGACAATGATTGATATGGACCACAGAGAAATTGTATGGGTTATCTAAACTGCACACACCGAGTGAACAATTCCCTATACAAAGTCTTTTGCAAGTTGTACACATGCCCGCTGCACCGCTTCATATTCGGCATCATCGTCGGTGTCACAGAGTTGCTGATATCCATATTCCCCACTTTCACGCATGACATTAAATGCCGCATTCACAGAACAGTTCATATCTTTGGCGATTAACCGACTTGCAACATATGGGACCAGGATATGTTGGCTGAATATGGGTAGCGATGGAGGCTTGATGTATGGTCTTGTGCAGAAAGAATATGCAGCAGAACTTTCTGAATGATAATGGACCCCTTCTCGCCATAACTACAAAGTTGAATATCAATGATAAAGACAATGCCAAGTTAAATGCAAAATACACACGCTCCTTGACTTGTTACAACCACCATAAACAGTGGTAAACACTCCTGCTCAATGTTGGTAGCAACGTCGAGACTCCAATTGTTGTCTGATTTTCGATTGGATTTCACCATCACGAACGCCCTCAGCGTCTCCAGGCTTGCCCTGATTTGCTAAGAGATCTGTCCATCCGATCTCCGTGGATGCCCCGGTCATTGTTTTGGACAATGGCTGCTATTCGTCTCGTTCTCCTGGGCTTCGAGGATCCTGACTAGGTGAGTGTTGTCTATGAAAGAGTAGTCTAGGTCCCTCTGGGGGCTTAGAGTGGGTGTGGGATGCCTGCTTCAACGCTCGCCCAAGTAGAAGCGCTCGTTTAGCTGGGGGAGGTCTGGCTTAGGGGGAAGGACGTTCTTACTGGACTGCTGGCCGTCTGGGAGGCTCCCAGCCTCCATGCTCTGTGAGTTTCTATTACTAGAGACATGCTACACTGACTACCCGTGGGAATACACCATCGTTAAAAGGGGCCGGGCGATGGTGCCCCCTGACAGCTAGGTTGACGCTCTGGTGGCCGCTACTCACCACCAACCCTCTACCTCCGGTGCTCACTCTTCTAGGGTGTTATGACCCGGGTTCAGTCTTCTCCCACTGGGTGACAGGATGTGCGGCCTGTCCCCCCCTCGGAGCATTTGGAGGCAGTATCGGGTGGACCCAGAATAGAGATAAGGGACCAACCGTTATCGATGGCACACTACGTATCTTGATTTCTACTATCACCTACTAGCATTAACTTCCCCTCTCAATGCCTAAACGGCGAACCAGAGCACAAACACCACGCTGGGGTCTACACGACCCCTCCCTGATCACGGGCGACATCTATGACGATGGCATCCAAGACTATGACATCCGGTACGATCAAGGTGATCCGGATGTAGCTACTGCCCTACGGGCAGTTCGAGATCTATGGGCTGGAGAGGACCTCTCCGACCCTGAGGATGACGAGGACTCTCTTGCTATGCAAGAGGCCCTCAATTACGCCGAGAGCAGCCCCAAGCTGGCCTCGAGGCAAACGATAGACCGTGTGCTGTGGGCGCAGGATGTCCATGTCGCACATAAACGATGGACTTGCAGTCTCGAACACGAGGACATGTACTCACAGGAGCTCGGCATTGCCGAGCTCTTCTATCCGGAGGCATCCCCTGCCCCGTTACCACCTTTGCCCCCCATCCCTGAGTTGGTGGAGGACGAAGTGCCATTATCTGTGAATGAGAGGCTGGAAATCGAAGCCACCTCTCATGCCATGCTACACCAACTCGACGCGATGACCATGTTCGTTGGTACCGTCTGTACATCTGCCGTTCCTCCTGCAGAGAGGAACGCATGGCGCCAAATGGCCTGGGAGTTATTCACGACCACCTGGCGACTGTCTGAGACGATGTCGGCGGAACTAGCAGCCGTTCCGACACCTCTCGATCTCACGTCTCCGGCAGCCTTCCGGGCTTCCTACGCGGCGATGCACACTGCTCAACCAGAGCCTCAATCTGGGGAACCCTCATCCCCAGCACAGCGCTGTCATCCTCGAGGTCCTCGTGGACAGCAGCGCCACAACTAGTACAGGGGCCTATCCCCCTCTACACTCATGGCCACCAAGTACCAACTGGTGGCCATTATCGGGATGGTGACATGGTGGCGCCTCCCTATACCTTCCCCCCACTGCAGGGGGGACGATGTCATCGAGTGCATGCACATGTGTGCATTTGCTCGAGGGGGGCCTTGGCCCCCTACTTACGGCGGTCACGGTGAATAACAAGGTGAACAACCACCCGCCTTGTTACTGTCACTCATGCACAACACGGTGATGGTCCACCTCATTTGTCTGGGGTGGTCAATCCTCGTTGGCTGGAAAAACGCAAACAGTTATTCCTCCCGCAAGGGGGGATTTATGGTGAATTAACACTGCTGCGCCTGGTCTGGCCTCGGTCGGACATGTGGCTGGGGGACCGTTTACTCCAGCGGGCGATCTAATGGCTAACTTCGGGAGGGGGGGGTGCCCCCTCCAGATTATTGCCTATCCTGGCTGAGAGGCCAACGTCTGTGGCACTGCCCGCCTAAAGTGGCTAAAACGGGGACCTGAGTGGGAGATGGGCGAGGGGAACGTGTAGATAAAGTAGTACCCAAGTTTGTACCCTGCTCCACGGACTGCGTTCGAGCCCCGCGTTATAAATTCTGATCCAAAAAAAAAAAAAAAAAAAGATGACGTCCAAGACTACGACACCTGGTATTTTTTTTTTTTTTTTGGGTCAAAAGTTTATAACGCGGCACCCGATCGCAGTCCGCGGTAGAGACATACAAACGAAGTACACTACGCCCAGACCAAGTCCTCCTCCTGCTGATCTTCACACCAACCACCTGGATAGCTGCACTGACCACTAAGGGGGCCCCCTTTATCGAGTAAATGGACTTGCCAGTGGTGGCGTACCGACAACCCAAGCTTGACGATGCCGTGTTCTCCGAATCCCTATGGGTATGAGTGCAAGATTTAGGGGATACTGCCGCCCCGACGTGAGCCTCTCAGCTCGGAAAGGAAAGCGTAGTCAGCAAAATCACCGTAACACGTAACCGACAGAGGATCTGGAAGCGCTCAGGCGCCTCCCCAAACTGGTACCTAGTTTCGTGTCCCCCTTCCCTGACAGTCGCTCCTGAACATGGGTGGGCCCCCTTTATGAGGGTTAACAGACTCGCCTGGTGCCCAACGGCCACCCCGACATACCGATAACACTAGCCAGAACCAGACGGGGGTCATATGCCCTGCGCGCACAACCTATCCTGGATCCCACGCAAGTGAGTTGAACGACCCGAGGACCGGGTTGTTGTCCATGAATTTGTGGAAGCCCTCGACAGAGTCAGGGCTTGCGCGAGTTTCTTTGCGATCCACCTTGGGGCAGACGCGTAGTAAGTGGTCTCAAGTTTGTATGTCGGGACCAAGGCACCAGCATTGGTATTCCCCGTCGAGGGATAGACGTTGACGATACTCCCCTATAGGAGCATGGCCAGTGATCATGCAAGTTGAATGAGAAGTCAACGAAGTGTTGTTTCCCATAACTTTCAGCCAAGGCCCACCTTTGTGGGTCGAGGGTAGTACCGGTTTTCCACCTACTCCTTTGAGTTGGTAGAAGTGCCGACCACGATACGCCGGCTCTGAGAACCGGGTGTGCCAATCCTTACAAACGGCCTTTTCGACCTGATTTTTAAGGTAATCTAAAGACGTCTGCGGGTGTCTGCCCACAGAGATCTTGGTAGATGTAGCTACATCATGAGCCATCTTATGTACGTTCCACTCGAATTTCGAGGGGACATGCCAGAATGTTACATTCCTCTCCTCGTCTCCAGCTAGCCAGGGACGAAGGGAGCGACAAGCGTCCAGAGCAAAGATTTGCCCAGAGCGTGGTTTTGGATCGATTAGGGACTCAATGCCCGTAGTAGAATCCGAAAAGATCACCAACTTTTTGCATCCTCTGCTGCACGCAGCCGAGACGCCTAGTTGGAGAGCGAAGAGTTCGACTTCTGGGGGGGTTCTCCTCCCAGAGGCCGAGACAACGCAATCAACCTGCTCTCCCTGTCCAAAGACAAGAGCGCAGGCGACAGCTTGAAAGTTGGGATCTGTGGGCACCGAGGCATCCACTGCAACGACGAGGGTGTCATCCTCAACCTGGGCAGAGGCCCAGGCCTTATCGAGGTCACTCCTGTAAGAATTCCTCGCTCCATCCTCCTTGGAGGTGAGGCGATGAGAGAAGAAGCGAGTGGGGAATAAATCCTTCACTCTGTTTCCCGGTGTGTTTTCTTCCCCAAAGGGGTCGAACTCATCGCCTGGTACAAGGGCCAATGCTGCAGCCGAAGTGACAGATGGACCTTGCAGGTTAAGTGTATCAAGCACGTTCCCTCCCCAGAGTCCTAGCTCATGGGAGTGGGTGGTGCCTACGTGATTGGGCCCTAAGATCGCCCTTAGGGGGGGTGATGGCGCCAAAAGGGGGGTTCTGAAGACCCCTCTGTCGACTAGACGGCGCAGTAACAGCTGCATAGGCAGTAGTCCTGCGATACTTTCCAGACCCCCGATCGGGGTGGTTCTGAATGCACCGAGGATCCAACGAGCAGCGATAGACTGCACTTGGGCCAACATTTTGATGACACCTTTGACACGAGCGCCTTTGAAGTGCCAGAGTCTGAGTCCATACGTCATAATAGGTACAACACACGAACGGTACAGGAGGCGTTTCTGCATAGGGGTTAGCCCTCTGACAGAATTGCCGAGCATTCCCATTGCCCTTGCGGTGGTAAGGGCTTTGGTGGAGTAGAACCGCGTATGCTCTTTGAAGGAGAGTTTGCAGTCGAAGAAAAATCCAAGGTACCTCCAGGTGACCTTGGGTTTGAGGGGGGTATTGCCCGTGTAGGGGGCAAATCCGAGGTCAATGGGTAAGGGAGTGAATCTCCTCGCCCTTGAAAAGTGGAATATTTCGGACTTGTCATGTTCGAGGACCAGACCGAGGGAGGTGAATGCCTGGAAGATCCAGCCATATGCTTTTTTCAGAAGGGGGAGGTTATCCTCCAACTGTGGAGAGCGGGCGATGAGGGTACCATTGTCCACATAAGACATGAGATCGACATCCCTGCCGATTTCGCTTCTTCTGAAGAGTTTCATGATAGGCGTCAGATATAGCGCCGATAAGACTGGGGATAAGGCAGAGCCTTGTCCCACCCCCACGTCGGCTGCAAAGGAGCCAGACGAGAAAGTGTTCCATTTGTAGGTCGTCTTGCGACCGACCAGGTATGAACGGAAGAAGTTCACTACTTGCGCAGGGAACCCCGACCGAGAAATAATCTCCAACAGAACCTGGTGGTTCAAGGAGGGGAAGAATTGAGTGATGTCGAAAGCAACAACACTCGTTTTGAGTCCTTTGGCCCATCCTGCTCTGACAAGGTGGGTGAGGTAAATTCCTGCATCCTCAGTGGAATGCTGGGCGACACCTCTGAACTGGTTTTGCTCGAAGGCCTCGTGTGCGACACCGTCGAATTGCAGTCGTCTAGACAGCATTTTTTCGACTAATTTGCCCAGAGTGTTCAGCAGCACGATGGGTCTGAACGACTTAGGGGTGGAATAATTAGGTTTCCCTGGTTTCGGGATGATGACCGGCAGGGATTCCTTGAAGTGAGCTGGCCAGTGGCCAACGGTGATGCATGCCTCAGCAATGCGGGTAATGGGAGCGGAATGGGAAGAACACGCATTTAGCGCTTCTTTCATTTCCGTAACGGAGAACGGGATCCAAGCCCTTTCAGGCACCAGATCTAGTTCATCAAGAATGCTCAGATCGACTACTCGATCTGAGGCAGCGTTATAGGACCCATCCAGGGCAGCCCAGAGAGAATCAAGATCATTGCAAGGTTCTCCCCGATAGGAGATAGCCTCGTACGACGGGAGGTTACGTGGACAAGTCCAAGACATAAGGTCCCAGGGTCGCCTGTTCATCATAGCCACTTCTTGGATACGGTTGTCGAAGAAATCACGCTTTGCATGTCGCATTTTTTTTTTTTTTTTGGGGTCAACAATTTATAATGCGGGGCTCGATCGCAGTCCGTGGGTCAAGATACAAACAAGGTACTACTAAGACTACACATTCCCTATGTCCACATCCCACACCAGGTCCCTTGCAGAAGCCACATTACGGCGGGCGTACCAGCATTGTCCTTTCAGACAGGAAAGGCAATAATCTGTAGGGGAGGGGCCCCCCCCACAAAGGCTAGCCGTTAGTTCGCCGTCTGGTGCTATCTCGGTCCCCCCGGCCACATATCCAACCGAAGTCAGATCAGGCGCAAGCAGTGCCAATTCACCGTAAGTCCTCCCTTGCGGGAAGAGTAACCGTCTTTCACCAGACAACGAGGATTGACCACCCCAGGTGAGTGAGGTGGACCATCACTGTGTCCACGCACAAGTGACAGTGACGAGGCAGCTGGTTATTCACCGGAACTGCCGTAGCTGGTTATTCACCGGAGCTACTGTAGGTAGGGGGTCGAGGCCCCCCCCTCGAGCAAATGCTACTCTGAGCATGCACTCGGTGACATCATCCCCCCCGCAGTGGGGGGAAGGTAAAGGGCGGCGACATATTGTCACCATCCCGACAACAGCCCTGGTGGGCGGTGAAGAGAAGGGGGGGTCCCCTTCTTCAAGCTTGGCGTGGTCGTTGGCGGGGGCCACGAGGACGTCGATGCCATTCCGGGGACAAGGGTTCCTCGGTTGGAGGCTCTGCCGCTGGTGCAGCAGACTGAGCTGCCTGCATCGCCGCATAGGAAGCCTGGAAGGCTGCCGGAGACGTAAGGTCGAGGGGAGCTGATGCCGCGCGAAGCGACTCCATCATGCTCCCTGAAAATCGCCAGGTGGTGGTGAAGAGCTCCCACGCCATCTGACGCCAAGAGTTCCTGTCGTTGAGAGGAACTGCAGACACTCGGACGGTACCTACAAAGGAGGTCATCATGTCCAGTAAATGTAACATGGCATCAGAGGTGGCTTCGATTTCCAACCTCTGATCCCTAGATAACGGCACTTTGTCCTCCACCAGCTCGGGGATGGGGGGCCAAGGCAGTAGTGGGGCAGGGGATGCCTCCGGATAAAGGAGCTCAGCGATGCCAAGCTCCTGTGAGTATATATCCTCCTTTGGGAGGCTACGAGCCCAGCGCTTGTGTTCGACGTTGACACCAAGTGCCCATCGTACACAATCGATCGTTTTCCTTGAGGAAAGCCTAGGCCCCCCCTCGGCAAAAAGAAGAGCCTCTTGCATGGCAAGAGAGTCGTCGTTGTCATCATCGTTAGGGTCGGAGAGGTCTTCCCCGGCCCATAGATCTCTAGCTGCCTTGAAAGCAGCTGCTACCTCCGATTCGTCTTGCATGAACCGGGTGTCGTAGTCTTGGACGCCATCATCAAAGATGTCGCCCGTGATCAAGACGGGGTCGCATAGACCCCGATGTGGTGGTTGGCCTCTGGTTCGCCGTTTGGGCATTGAGAGAGTGTGTGTTAGTGCTAGTAGATGATGGTAAGAATCAAAATACGCAGCGTGGAATCGATAACGGCTGGTCCCTTATCTACATTCCGGGTCCACCCGATCTAGCCTCCGAACGCTCAGAGGGGGCGAGCAAGCCGCACATCCTGCTGCCTAGTGGGAGAATATTGAACCCGGGTCATAACACCCTAGAAGAGTGAGCACCGGAGGTAGAGAGTTGGTGGAGAGTGGCGGCCACCAGGGCGTCGACCTAGCCGCCAGGGGGCACCATCGCCCGGCCCCTTTTAACGATGGTGTATTCCAACGGGTAGTCAGTGTAGCATGTCTCGTCGCTTCTTGTCTTCTTACCGTGACGTGCACAGCCACAAAAAACTTCATCGACACCGTTTCCAACTTTTGTAGCTCAATCCGTCCTCGATCTCAGCGATCCGGTATAACCAGCATCTTACCAACGCATGTCAGAATCATATTCCAGAAAAGGGGGGAGATCGGGCGAAGCGATGGACGAGGGGAGACCTTCCAGATCCGGTACGCCCAGAACTCCTGGCGACGATCCAATTGACTCCCTGCGGCTCTCTTCGAGCCGCAGATCCACACAGAATGCACCCTCAGTGGGTCCTCACAGGACCCAAAGAGGCTCTCCAACCCCCTCCCCCTATGGGGTGGGCATCGTCACTCCGCAAGCACAGCGTTTCAGCGTGCCAGCGTTATCTTCCAGGGATGCGACTGCGTCTCCTGCACCTCCGGCTACCCCTTCTACACCTGCTTCGTGGGCTGATGAAGTGGCCGATAATCTCTCTACCCACGTCATTCAGGACATGGAGATGGCTAGCGACGACTGGAGTGGACCCCAGACCTTTGCCAAAGACCTGGGAGAGTACGCGGAAGGATTCCGTGTTGTCCTTAACAGGACGGGATCTCTACGACCTACTGCTGAAGATCGGCAGCTTATAGCAGAACGCCTGGGCTCGGTGCTGGTAGCAGCTGCCGAGGCTGGTATAGATCGCGACTCGGGGAGCGCTTTGCTCCAGGGCGCAATAGATAGAATCGCAGGGGGCAGTAAACGACCTAGGTCGGGCACTGTCACCAACAATCCCAATGTGGATTACCTGGAGGGATGGGATGGGCAACGCCCCCCCCCTCACAAATCTTCGAGGACCCGAGGCCCGAAAGGGGCTCGACCTCTTCCAAAACCCCCAACAGGGGGCGTCTCTACATCATGGGGTCGAGGACCACCTCCCCCCGTGAACTGGTCCACCAGGCCTTTGGGCAGGGGGACCTTCGCTCAGGTTGCTCGCTTCCCTGGGGGGCGAACACCTAACACATCCATGGATGGCCTTGTGCGTCTAGCCAAGGCTTTCCCTGAGCTTCCAACCGACAAGCTGGCTGACATACAGCAGCATGTAGGCCCATCCAAACCGAAGGTGTCAAAGCCCTCACCTACTGTACACGGACCGTCGAGACGACAGGTCCTTGTTCACGTTCGTCCCCCCCTCGGGGCGGAGACAAACCCTGCTGACTTCCTGGACCATGTCCGGACCACTCTCGGACTGCACCACTCCAAATTGGTGGCCCAGTCCGCATCAATGCACGCTGGTAACATATCAGTAGCTACAGACGTCGTTGCCTCCGAGGAGGACCTTCGTTGTTTCAAGGAGGCTGCCCACAAGGCGTTCCCTTTCGCGTTCGCGCTGCAAGTAGACGCAGCGTTACCCACATCCACATCGTACCTCAAGTTGGTCGATGTGCCGTTTATCGCTAACGACAAGGCCTTAACGCCTGATGTCGTCATTGCACACTTGGGAAAGTCCGGAATATCGGACCTCACAGTGCTTCAGGTCCCCCCCCGGGTCGTACGTGATTCAAAGATGTCGGATATGTGCACCGTGTATCTCAACATTGCTGACTCAGTCAGCGGTGCACGAGCCAAGGCTCTCATCGGTCGGGGCATCCAATTTGGGCGCTACGTTGCTTATGTTAGGGCTGCCAGGGCGAACCCTGGGTTGCCTCTTTGCCAATGATGCTGGAAGTGGGGCCACCCCACCCCGGCATGCAGAGCTCCACAGACCAAATGCCCGATCTGTGCAGGCCCACACTGCAAGGAGCACCATCGTGCCCTTGCAGGGTGTTGCAAGGGGAACGCTAAGGCGAACCCCCCTGTCCCAGCTACCCCAGAGGGGGCAGCCTGTCCTCACCCAGCTAGATGTATAAACTGCCGGAAAAACCACGCATCCGACGATCGTCGATGTAACTTTTGGCGACATCGCTTTGACCGTGATTGGATCAAAGCTCGCTATGACGAGGTGAGTGCGAAACACAATTCTCGCTCCCCTCCTGCTTACCATCCTGCAGGATGCGGTGGCCGAATGTAAATGAGGGACAGACTTAGATCTACCCCACAGTTACGCATATTTAGTCAAAATGTAAATCGAAATTGGGGTTACATGGACTCTATACTGGCAGATTTCGTAGACGATTATGATTTGCTTTTCATCCAAGAGCCTCCTTGGCGATTAATAAGACACGCCCCCTCTGCCCACAACAGGGATGGGGATGAAGTCATAGGCGCACCAATGAGCCCAAATTGGGGAACCTTAGTGCGCTCATCGGGAATTGACTCCCCTCCACGCGTTGCCGTCTACTTTGCGAACAGCATCGCCAATCTAAGACCAGGTCTCAGACGAGATCTGATCGACGATCGTGACATCCTCCTCTTCTCACTGGGAATAGGGGAAGACGTCATGCTACTTGCTAACGTCTACTCAGATAGTCAACATTCGGCCATCACGCTCTTATTTGAGAACGTCATGACGATCCCACGCTTACACTTCATGTGTGGCGATTTTAACGTGAGGCATGCCTCCTGGGATCCCCAGGGGCCTGAACACTCCATCCATGCTGACCATTTAGTGGAAACGGCTATGGCATTGGCTCCCCTGACGTTAGTGCTACCTGGCCCGGGATCTCTGGTTCCGGTTACCAAGTGGTCCATCAAAAAAGGATCCGAGGAGGAAGCATCATATCGTGATGCTGTCTCCTTCACTTTAAACCCGTGGCTTGATTGGCATGGAGAAACATCGGCAGAAATCGATGAAGTCGTTTCGGCGATATCAATGATTTTAAACAAGGCATGGGAAACCCACGCTAAGGAATCGCGCCTCGGCAAGTCGTCCAAAGGATGGTGGACAGACGAGTGCAGTGGTGCCCTAGATGCGTACAGGGCCTCTCGGGATGGGGAGGACTGGAAGCATTATAGAAAAGTCATGCGACATGCGAAGCGGGACTTTTTTGATGACCGTATCCAAGAAGTGGCTACGATGAATAGGCGACCCTGGGACCTGATGTCCTGGACTCGTCAACGTAACCTTCCATCGTACGAGGCGATCTCCTATCGGGGAGAACCCTGTAATGATCTGGACTCTCTCTGGGCTGCCCTTGATGGGTCCTACAACGCTGCCTCAGATTGAGTAGTCGATCTGAGCTTTCTTGATGAACTTGATCCGGTGCCTGAAAGGACCTGGATCCCATTCTCCGTCACGGAAATGAGGGAATTGCTCAACGCGTGTTCCTCCTGTTCCGCTCCAGGTCCTGATCATGTTACGTGGTCGCACCTTAAATACTGGTGCACCAACCCAGAAGTGGCAGGGCTCATAACCCGCATTGCTGAGGCATGCATCACTGCTGGCCATTGGCCGGCTCACTTTAAGGAATCCCTGTCGGTTATCATCCCAAAGCCAGGGAAACCTAATTACTCTACCCCTAAGTCGTTCAGGCCTATTGTGCTACTGAACACTCTGGGCAAGTTAGTCGAAAAGATGTTGTCTAGGCGACTTCAGTTCGACGGTGTCGCACACAAGGCCTTCGAACAAAACCAGTTCGGAGGAGTCGCCCAGCGTTCCACTGAGGATGCAGGCATCTACCTTACCCACCTGGTCAGAGCAGGATGGGCCAAAGGGCTCAAAATGAGTGTTGTCGCCTTTGACATCGCTCAGTTCTTCCCCTCCTTGAACCACCAGGTTCTACTGGAGATTATCTCTCGGTCGGGATTCCCTGCGCAAGTGGTGAATTTCTTCCGCTCATACTTGGTCGGTCGCAAGACGACCTACAAATGGAACGCTTTCTCATCTGGCTCCTTTGCAGCAGATGTGGGAGTGGGACAAGGATCTGCCTTGTCCCCTGTCCTGTCGGCGTTATACCTGACACCCATCATGAAACTCTTCAGAAGAAGCGAGATCGGCAGAGATGTCGATCTCATGTCTTATGTGGACGATGGCACCCTCATCGCTCGCTCCCCACAGTTGGAGGATAACCTCCCCCTTCTTAAGAAAGCGTATGGCTGGATTTTCCAGGCGTTCACTTCCCTCGGGCTTGTCCTCGAACACGACAAGTCCGAAATATTTCACTTCTCGAGGGCGAGGAGATTCACTCCCTTACCCATCGATCGCGGATTTGCCCCCTACATGGGCAATACCCCCCTGAAACCCAAGGTCACCTGGAGGTACCTCGGATTCTTCTTCGACCGCAAACTCTCCTTCAAGGAGCATATGCGGTTCTACTCCACCAAAGCCCTTACCACTGCTAGGGCGATGGGAATGCTCGGCAATTCTGTCAGAGGGCTAACCCCTATGCAGAAACGCCTCCTGTACCGCTCGTGTGTCGTACCCATCATGACATATGGACTCAGACTCTGGCACTTCAAGGGCGCTCGCGTCAAGGGTGTCATCAAAACGTTGGCCCAAGTGCAGTCCATCGCTGCTCGTTGGATCCTCGGTGCATTCAGAACCACTCCTATTGGTGGACTGGAAAGTATCGCAGGGCTGCTGCCTATGCAGCTGCTACTGCGCCGCCTGGTCGACAGAGGGGTGTTCAGAACCCCCCTGCTGGCTCCATCTCACCCCCTAAGAGCAATCTTAGGGCCTAATCATGTTGGCACCACCCACTCTCACGAGCTAGGGCTCTGGGGAGGGAACGTGCTTGACACACTTAACCTGCAAGGTCCATCTGTCACTTCGGCTGCAGCGTTGGCCCTTGTACCAGGCGATGAGTTCGACCCCTTCGGGGAAGAAAACACACCTGGAAACAGAGTGAAGGATCTATTCCCCACTCGTTTCTCCTCTCATCGCCTCACCTCTAAGGAGGATGGGGTGAGGAATTCTTACAGGAGTGACCTCGACAAGGCCTGGGCCTTGGCCCAGGCAGAGGACGACACTCTCGTCATTGCAGTGGACGCCTCAGTGCCCACTGATGCTAAATTTCAAGCTGTCGCCTGCGCTCTTGTCTTTGGACAGGGAGAACAGGTGGATTGCGTTGTCTCAGCCTCTGGGAGGAGAACCCCCCTGGAGGTTGAACTTTTCTCTCTCCAACTGGGCGTCTCCGCTGCGTGCAGCAGAGGATGCAGAAAGTTGGTGATCTTCTCGGATTCTACTACAGGCATTGAGTCCCTAATCGATCCAAAACCACATTCTGGGCAAATCTTCGCCCTGGACGCCTGTCGCTCCCTCCGTCCCTGGCTAGCTGGAGACGAGGAGAGGAACGTTACATTCTGGCATGTCCCCTCGAAGTTCGAGTGGAACGTACATAAGATGGCTCATGATGTGGCTACATCTACCAAGATCTCCATGGGCAGACACCCGCAGACGTCTTTAGACTACCTTAAAAATCAGGTCGAGAAGGCCGTTTGTAAGGATTGGCACACCCGGTTCTCAGATCCGGCGTATCGTGGTCGGCACTTCTACCAACTCAGAGGAGTGGGTGGAAAACTGGTATTACCCTCGACTCACAAAGGTGGGCCTTGGCTGAAAGCAATGGGAGGCAACACCACGTTGACCTCCCGTTCAACTCGTATAATTACTGGCCATGCTCCTATAGGGGAGTATCATCAACGTCTATCCCTCGACGGGGAATACCAATGTTGGTGCCTTGGTCCTGAGATACAAACTCGAGACCACTTACTATGCGTCTGCCCTAAGGTGGATCGCAAAGAAACTCGTGCAAGCCCAGACTCAGTCGAGGGCTTCACTGAATTTATGGACAATAACCCAGCACTAGGGTCGTTCAACTCACTCGCGTGGGATCCAGGATAGGTTGTGTGCGCAGGGCATGTGACCCCCGTCTGGTTCTAGCTAGTGTTATCGGTATGTCGGGGTGGCTGTAGGGCACCAGACAAGTCTGTTAACCCTCATAAAGGGGGCCCACCCGTGTTCAGGAGTGACTGTCAGGGAGGGGGGACACGAACCTAGATACTGGTTCGGGGAGGCGCCTGAGCGCTTCCAGATCCACTGTCGGTTACACGTTACAGCTTCGGCGCTGAATACGCTTTCCTTTCCGAGCTGAGAGGCTCACGTCGGGGCGGCAGTATCCCCTAAATCTTGCATTCATACCCATAGGGACTCGGGGAACACGACATCGCCAAGCTCGGGTTGTCGGTACGCCACCACTGGCAAGTCCGTTTACTCGATAAAGGGGGCCCCCTTAGTGGTCGATGCAGCTATCCAGGTGGTTGGTGCGAAGATCAGCAGGAGGAGGACTTGGGCTGGGCGTAGTGTACTTCGTTTGTATGTCTCTACCGCGGACTGCGATCGGGCGCCGCGTTATAAACTTTTGACCCAAAAAAAAAAAAAAAAAGTGTAGCATGTCTCTAGTAATAGAAACTCACAGAGCATGGAGGCTAGAAGCCTCCCAGACAACCAGCAATCCAGTGATAACGTCCCTTCTCCCTAAGCCAGACCTCCCCCAGCTAAATGAGTGTGTCAACTTGGGCGAGCGTTGAAGCAGGCATCCCACACCCACTCTAAGCCCCCAGAGGGACCCAGACTACTCTTTCATAAACAACACTCACCTAGTCAGGATCCTCGAAGCCCAGGAGAACGAGACAGATAACAGTCATTGTCAAAAACAATGACCGGGGCATCCCCGGGGATCGGATGGACAGATCACTTAGCAAATCAGGGCAAGCCTGGAGACGCCCAGAGCGTTCGTGATGGTGAAATCCGATCGAAAATCGGACAAGAATTGCAGTCTCAACGTTGCTACCAACATCAAGCAGGAGTGTTTACCACTGTTTATGGTGGTTGTAACAAGTCAAGGAGCGGCTTGTTTGCATGTCGCATGACTTTCCTATAATGCTTTCAGTCCTCCCCATCGTGGGAGGCTCTGTAAGCGTCTAGAGCACCACTGCACTCGTCTGTCCACCAGCCTTTGGACAACTTGCCGAGGCGAGATTCCTTGGCATGGTTTTCCCATGCCTTGTTTAAAATCGCCGATATTGCCGAAACCACATCGTCGATTTCTGCCGATGTATCTCCATGCCAATCTAGCCACGGAGTTAAAGCGGAGGAGACAGCATCCCGGTATGATGCTTCCTCCTTTTTTTTCTTTTTTTTGGATCAGAATTTATAACGCGGGGCTCGAACGCAGTCTGCGGAGCAAGGTACAAACTTGGGTACTACTTTATCTATGTGTTCCCCTCGCCCATCTCCCACTCAGGTCCCCGTTTTAGCCACTTTAGGCGGGCAGTGCCACAGACGTTGGCCTCTCAGCCAGGAAAGGCAATAATCTGGAGGGGGCACCCCCCCCTCCCGAAGTTAGCCATTAGATCGCCCGCTGGAGCAAACAGTCCCCCAGCCACATGTCCGACCGAGGCCAGACCAGGCGCAGCAGTGTTAATTCACTGTAAATCCCCCCTTGCGGGAGGAATAACCGTTTGCGTTTTTCCAGCCAATGAGGATTGACCACCCCAGACAAATGAGGTGGACCATCACCATGTTGTGCACGAGTGACAGTAACAAGGTGGGTGGTTGTTCACCTGGTTATTCACCGTGACCGCCGTAAGTAGGGGGCCAAGGCCCCCCTCGAGCAAATGCACACATGTGCATGCACTCGATGACATCGTCCCCCCCGCAGTGGGGGGAAGGTATAGGGAGGCGCCACCATGTCACCATCCCAATAATGGCCACCAGTTGGTACTTGGTGGCCGTGAGTGTAGAGGGGAATGGGCCCCTGTACTAGTTGCGGCGCTGCTGTCCATGAGGACCTCGCGGACGACGGCGCCATGCTGGGGACAAGGGTTCCCCAAATTGAGGCTCTGGTTGAGCAGTGTGCATCGCCACGTAGGAAGCCTGGAAGGCTGCCGGAGACATGAGATCGAGAGGTGTCGGAACGGCTGCTAGTTCCGCCGACATCGTCTCAGACAGTCGCCAGGTGGTTGTGAATAACTCCCAGGCCATTTGGCGCCATGCGTTCCTCTCTGCAGGGGGAACGGCGGATGTACGGACGGTACCAACGAACATGGTCATCGCATCGAGTTGGTGTAGCATGGCATGAGAGGTGGCTTCGATTTCCAGCCTCTCATTCACAGATAATGGCACTTCGTCCTCCACCAGCTCAGGGATGGGGGGCAAAGGCGGTAACGGGGCAGGGGATGCCTCCGGATAGAAGAGCTCGGCAATGCCGAGCTCCTGAGTGTACATGTCCTCGCGTTCGAGACTGCGAGTCCATCGTTTATGTGCGATATGGACGTCCTGCGCCCACAGCACATGGTCGATCGTTTGCCTCGAGGCCAGTTTGGGGCTGCTCTCGGCATAATTGAGGGCCTCTTGCATAGCAAGAGAATCCTCGTCATCGTCATCGTCAGGGTCGGAAAGTTATTCTCTGGCCCACAGATCTCTGACTGCTCTTAGGGCAGTAGCTACCTCCGGATCGTCTCGATCGTACCGGGTGTCGTAGTCGTGGATGTCATCTTCATAGATGTTGCCCGTAATCAGGGAGGGGTTGTGTAGACCCCAACGTGGTGTTTGGTCTCTAGTTCGCCATTTAGGCATTGAGAGGAAGTTAATGCTTGTAGATGATGGTAGAGATCGAAATACGTAGCGTGCCATTGATAATGGGTGATCCCTTATCTCTATTCCGGGTCCACCCGACACTGCCTCCGAACGCTCCGAGGGGGGAACAGGCTGCACATCCTGTAGCCCGGTGGGAGAAGATTGAACCCGGGTCATAACACCCCAGAGGAGTGAGCACCGGAGGTAGAGGGATAGTGGTGAGAAGTGGCCACTGAGGTGTAGGCCTAGCCGCTAGGGGGCACCATCACCCGGCCCCTTTTAACGATGGTGTATTCCAGCGGGTAGTCAGTGTATCATGTCTCTAGTAGTAGAAACTCACAGAGCATGGAGGCTGGAGGCCTCCCAGACGACCAGCAGTCCAGTGATAATGTCCCTCCTCCCTAAGCCGAGGGATAGTGGTGAGAAGCGGCCACTGAGGTGTAGGCCTAGCCGCTAGGGGGCACCATCACCCGGCCCCTTTTAACGATGGTGTATTCCAGCGGGTAGTCAGTGTATCATGTCTCTAGTAGTAGAAACTCACAGAGCATGGAGGCTGGAGGCCTCCCAGACGACCAGCAGTCCAGTGATAATGTCCCTCCTCCCTAAGCCAGACCTCCCCCACCTAGACGAGTGTGACGACTTGGGCGAGTGTTGAAGCAGGCATCCCACACCCACTCTAAGCCCCCAGAGGGACCTAGACTACTCTTTCATAGACAACACTCACCTAGTCAGGATCCTCGAAGCCCAGGAGAACGAGACGAATAGCAGCCATTGTCAAAAACAATGACTGGGGCATCCACGGAGATCGTATGGACGGATCTCTTAGCAAATCAGGGCAAGCCTGGAGACGCCCAGAGCGTTCGTGATGGTGAAATCCGATCGAAAATCGGACAGAAATTGGAGTCTCGACGTTGCTACCAACATCGAGCAGGAGTGTTTACCACTGTTTATGGTGGTTGTAACAAGTCAAGGAGCTGCGTGATGCTTCCTCCTCGGATCCTTTTTTGATGGACCACTTGGTAACCGCAACCAAAGATCCTGGGCCAGGTAGCACTAACGTCAGAGGGGCGTGGTCAGACGTCCCTCTGGCTTCAGGTACAATCTCACAGTACAATACAAATCTAAGATCTGTAGGTACGAACATCAGGTCGATCACCGTGGGGTGAAGGCCCTGTTGTGGGGGGAAGTGGGTAGGGCCCTCCATTACTGGTAGAGCTCTAGTCAGGCCTAGTGCCGTAGCCATTTCCACTAAGTGGTCAGCATGGATGGAGTGCTCAGGCCCCTGGGGATCCCAGGAGGCGTGCCTCACATTGAAATCGCCACACATGAAGTGCAAGCGTGGGATCGTCATGACGTTCTCAAATAAGAGCGTGATGGCCGAATGTTGGCTATCCGAGTAGACGTTAGCGAGTAGCATGACATCTTCCCCTATTCCCAGTGAGAACAGGAGAATGTCACGATCATGGATCAGATCTTGTCTGAGACCCGGTCTTAGATTGGCGATGCTGTTCGCAAAGTATACAGCGACGCGTGGAGGGGAGTCAATTCCCGATGGGCGCACTAAGGTACCCCAGTTTGGGCTCATTGGTGCGCCTATGACTTCTTCCCCGTCCCTGTTGTGGGCAGAGGGGGCATGTCTTATTAATCGCCAAGGAGGCTCTTGAATAAAAAGCAAATCATAATCGTCTACGAAGTCTGCCAGTAATGAGTCCATGTAACCCCAGTTCCTGTTTACATTTTGACTAAATACGCGTAGCTGAGGGGTAGATCTAAGTCTGTCTCTCATTTACGTTTGGCCACTGCGTCCTGCGGGATGGTAAGTAGGAGGAGAACAAGAGTTGCGTCTCGCACTCACCTCGTCATAGCGAGCTTTGATCCAGTCACGGTCAAAGCGATGTCGCCAGAAATTGCATCGACGATCGTCAGATGTGTGGTTTTTCCGGCAGTTTATGCACCTAGCCAGGTGAGGACAGGCTGCCCCCTCTGGGGTAGCTGGAACAGGAGGATTCGCCTTAGAGTTTCCCTTACAACACCCTGCAAGGGCACGATGGTGCTCCTTACGGTGTGGGCCTGCACAGATCGGGCATTTGGTCTGTGGAGCTCTGCATGCCGGGGTGGGGTGACCCCACTTCCAGCATCGTTGGCAAAGAGGCAAACCAGGGTTCGCCCTGGCAGCCCTAACATAAGCAACGTAGCGCCCAAATTGGATGCCCCGACCGATGAGAGCCTTGGCTCGTGCACGACTGACTGAGTCAGTGATGTTAAGATATATGGTGCATGTATCCGACATCTTCGAATTGCGTACTACTGGGGGGGGGACTTGAAGCACTGTGAGGTCTGATATTCTGGACTTTCCCAAGTGTGCAATGACGACATCAGGCGTTAAAGCCTTGTCGTTAGCAATGAATGGCACATCGACCAGCTTGAGGTACCATGTGGATGTGGGTAGCGCTGCGTCTACTTGCACTGCGAAAGGGAACACCTTGTGGGCAGCCTCCTTGAAACAACGAAGGTCCTCCTCGGAGGCAACGATGTCTGTAGCTACTGATAAGTTACCAGCATGCATTGATGCGGACTGGGCCACCAGTTTGGAGTGGTGCAGTCCGAGAGTGGTCCGGACATGGTCCAGGAAGTCAGCAGGGTTTGTCTCCGCCCTGAGGGGGGGATGAACGTGGACTAGGACCTGTCGTCTCGACGGTCCATGTACAGTAGGTGAGGGCTTTGCCGCCTTCGGTTTAGATGGGCCTACATGCTGCTGTATGTCAGCCAGCTTGTCGGTTGGAAGCTCAGGGAAGGCCTTGGCTAGATGCACAAGGCCATCCATGGATGTGTTAGGTGTTCGCCCCCCCAGGAAGCGAGCAACCTGAGCAAAGGTCCCCCTGCCCGAAGGCCTGGTGGACCAGTTCACGGGGGGAGGTGGTCCTCGACCCCATGATGAAGAGACGCCCCCTGTTGGGGGTTTAGGAAGAGGTCGAGCCCCTTTCGGGCCTCGAGTCCTCGCTGATTTGTGAGGGGGGGGGCGCTGCCCATCCCATCCCTCCAGATAATCCACATTGGGATCATTGGTGACAGTGCCCGACCTAGGTCGTTTACTGCCCCCTACCATTCTGTCTATTGCACCCCGGAGCGTAGCGCTTCCAGAGTTGCGATTGAGGCCAGCCTCAGCAGCTGCTACCAGCACCAAGCCCAGTTGTTCAGCAATGAGCTGCCGTTCTTCAGCAGTCGGTCGTCTAGATCCTGTCCTGTTAAGAACCACTCGGAATCCTTCAGCATACTCTCCCAGGTCTTTGGCAAAGGTCTGGGGCCCACTCCAGTCGTCGCTAGCCATCTCCGTGTCCTGAATGACGTGGGAGGAGAGGTTGTCGGCCACTTCATCAGCCCACAAAGCAGGTGTAGAAGGGGTAGCCGGAGGTGCAGGAGATGCAGTCGCGTCTCTGGAAGATAGCGCTGGCACGCTGAATCGCTGTGCTCGCGGAGTGACAGTGCCCGCCCCATAGGGGGAGGGGGTTGGAGAGCCTCTTTGGGTCCTGTGAGGGCCCACTGAGGGTGCATTCTGTGTGGATCTGCGGCTCGAAGAGAGCCGCAGGGAATCAGTTGGGTCATCGCCAGGAGTTCTGGGTGTACCGGATCTGGAAGGTCTCCCCTTGTCCATCGCCTCGCCCAATCTCCCCCCTTTTCTGGAATATGATTCTGACATGCGTTGGTAAGACGCTGGTTATACCGGATCGCTGAGATCGAGGACGGATTGAGCTACAAAAGTTGGAAATGGTGTCAACAAAGTTTTTTGTGGCTGTGCATGTCACGGTAAGAAGACAAGAAGCGACACGACACCTGGTATGATCAAGACGATCCGGAGGTAGCTACTGCCCTAAGAGCAGTCAGAGATCTGTGGGCCGGAGAAGACCTCTCCAACCCTGATGATGATGATGACGAGGACTCTGTTGCTATGCAAGAGGCCCTCAATTACGCCGAGAGCAGCCCCAAACTAGCCTCAAGGCAAACGATCGACCATGTGCTGTGGGCACAGGACATCCATGTCGCACATAAACGATGGACTCGCAGTCTCGAACGCAAGGACATGTATACACAGGAGCTCGGCATTGCCGAGCTCTTCTATCTGGAGGCATTCCCTACCCCGTTACCACCTTTGCCCCCCATCCCTGAGTTGGTGGAGGACGAAGTGCCGCTATCTGTGAATGAGAGGTTGGAAATTGAAGCCACCTCTCATGCCATGCTACACCAACTCGACACAATGACCATGTTCGTTGGTACCATCCGTACGTCCGCCGTTCCCCCTGCAGAGAGGAACGCATGGCACCAAATGGCCTGGGAGTTATTCACAACCACCTGGTGACTGTCTGAGACGATGTCGGCGGAACTAGCAGCTGCTCCGACACCTCTCGATCTCACGTCTCCGGCAGCCTTTCAGGCTTCCTACGCAGTGATGCACACTGCTCAATCAGAGCCTCAATCTGGGGAACCCTCGTCCCCAGCACGGCGCCATCGTCCTCGAGGTCCTCATGGACAGCAGCGCCGCAACTAGTACAGGGGCCTATCCCCCTCTACATTCACGGCCACCAAGTACCAACTGGTGGCCATTATCGGGATGGTGACATGGTGTCGCCTCCCTATACCTTCCCCCCGCTGTGGGGGGGACAATGTCATCGAGTGCATGCACTTGTTTTTTGGGGTCAACAATTTATAATGCGGGGCTCCATTGCAGTCCGCAGGTCAAGATACAAACAAGGTACTACTAAGACTATGCATTCCCTATGTCCGCGTCCCACACCAGGTCCCTTGCAGAAGCCACGTTACAGCAGGCATACCAGCGTTGTCCTCTCAGACAGGAAAGGCAATAATCTGTAGGGGAGGGCCCCCCCCCCACAAAGGCTAGCCGTTAGTTTGCCGTCTGGTGCTATCTCGGTCCCCCCGGCCACATATCCAACCGAAGTCAGATCAGGCGCAAGCAGTGTCAATTCACCGTAAGTCCTCCCTTGCGGGAAGAGTAACCGTCTTTCACCAGACAACGAGGATTGACCACCCCATGCGAGTGAGGTGGACCATCACTGTGTCCAAGCACAAGTGACAGTGATGAGGCAGCTGGTTGTTCACCAGAACTGCCGTAGCTGGTTATTCACCGGAGCTACTGTAAGTAGGGGGTCAAGGCTCCCCCTCAAGCAAATGCTACTCTGAGCATGCACTCGATGACATCATCCCCCCCGCAGCATCGCTCCTTGACTTGTTACAACCACCATAAACAGTGGTAAACACCTCTGCTCAACGTTGCCAGCGACGTCGACACTTCAATTTACGTCTGATTTTCGATCGGATTTCACCATCACGAACGCTCTCGGCATCTCCAGTCCTGCCCTAATTTGCTAAGAGATCCGTCCATCCGATCCCCGGGGATGCCCCGGTCATTGTTTTTGACAATGGCTGCTATTCGTCTCGTTCCCCTGTGCTTTGAGGATCCTGGCTAGGTGAGTGGTGTCTATGAAACAGTAGTCTAGGTCCCTATGGGGGCTTAGAGTGGGTGTGGGATGCCTGCTTCAATGCTCGCCCAAGTCGACACACTCGTTTAGTTGGGGGAGGTCTGGCTCAGGGGGAGGGACATCGTTACTGGACTGCTGGTCGTCTCTGGGGCTTCCAACCTCCATGCTATGTGAGTCACTACTACTAGGGACAAGCTACACTGACTACCTGTTGGAATACACCGTCGCTAAAAGGGGCCGGGTGACGGTGCCCCCTGATAGCTAGGTCGATGCTCTGGTGGCCGCATTTCACCACCGACTCCTCACCTCCGGTGCTCACTCCTCTGGGGTGTTATGACCCAGGTTCAATCTTCTCCCACCAGGCAACAGGATGTGCGGCCTGTTCGCCCCCTCGGAGCATTTGGAGGCTGTATCGGGTGGACCTGGAACTGAGACAAGGGGCCATCTGTTATCGATCTTACGCTACATACTTTGACTGTTATCGTCATTTACCTGTGCTAACTCACTCTCAATGCCCAAACGGCTGAACAGAGACCAAACCACATGCTGGGGCCTTCACGACCCCACCTTGATTATGGGTGACATCGTTGGTGATGATGCCCAAGACTACGACACCCAGCTCTCACAGAACGAGCTGGAGGTAGCAGCTGCCCTAGGCAGTTTGAGATCTGTGGGCTGGGGAGGACCTCCCCGACCCTGACGACTACGAGGACTTTCTTGCTAGGCAGGAGGCCCTCGCTTACACTGCATGCTGCGTATTTTGATCACTAGCATCATATACCAGTACTAACTTGCTCCTGATGCCCAAGCGGACAACCAGAGACGATCGTTCCAACGATCCTACGCCTCCGGCAGCTGTCCCAGCTTCCTGTGTGGCGATGCCAACAGCTCTAGCAGAGCTTCAATCTGGGGAACCCTCGTTCCCAGTACAGTGCCATCATCATCACAGATGGCCGTGCCATTACTCGTGTGGGGCATTCCGCTCCACACCCATCACTGCCAGTCTGCTGGCTGCTGTCGGGTTGGTGACAAGTGTTGCTGCCCTTTACGTTCTCCCCGCTGCGGGGGGGACACTGTTATCGAGTGCATGTGCTTGCAGTGCATTTGCTCGAGGGGGGCCTTGGCCCCCTGCCTACGACGGTTCCGGTGAATAACCAGGTGAACAACCAGCCGCCACATTACTGTCACGCATGCATTACACGGTGATGGTCCACCTCATTCGTCTGGGGTGGTCAATCCTCATTGGCTGGGAGTATGTGGACGGTTATTCCTCCCGCAAGGGGGGATTTACAGTGAATTAACACGGCCATGCCTGATCTGACTTTGGTTGGATATGTGGCTGGGGGACCGGTTCGCACCAGTGGGTGATCTAATGGCTAGCTTCGGGAGGGGGTCTCCCCCTCCAGATTATTGCCTTTCCTGGCTGAGAGGCCAACGTCTGTGGCACTGCCTGCCTAAAGTGGCTAAAACGAGGACCTGGGTAGGATATGGGTGAGGGGAAGTGTAGTTATAGTAGTACCCAAGTTTGTATCCTGCTCCGCGGACTGCGATCGAGCCCCACGTTATAATTTGTTAACCCAAAAAAAAAAAAAAAAAAAAATCCCCCCCGCAGTGGGGGGAAGGTAGAGGGCGGCGACATATTGTCACCATCCCGACAACAGCCCTGGTGGGCAGTGAAGAGAAGGGGAGGTCCCCTTCTTCAAGCTCGGTGTGGTCATTGGTGAGGCCCATGAGGACGACGACCACTCCATCCATGCTGACCACTTAGTGGAAACGGCTACAGCATTAGGCCTGACTAGAGCTCTACCAGTAATGGAGGGCCCTACCCACTTCCCCCCACAACAGGGCCTTCACCCCACGGTGATCGACCTGATGTTCGTACCTACAGATCTCAGATTTGTACTGTACTGTGAGATTGTACCTGAAGCCAGGGGGACGTCTGACCACACTCCCCTGACGTTAGTGCTACCTGGCCCGGGATCTCTGGTTCCAGTCACCAAGTGGTCCATCAAAAAAGGATCCGAGGAGGAAGCATCGTACTGAGATGCTGTCTCCTCCACTTTAACTCCGTGGCTAGATTGGCACGGAGATACATCGGCAGAAATCGACAATGTCGTCTCGGCAATATTGGCAATTTTAAACAAGGCATGGGAAGACCATGCCAAGGAATCCCACCTCGGCAAGTCGTCCAAAGGTTGGTGGACAGACGAATGCAGTGGTGCCCTAGACGTGTACAGAGCCTCTCGTGATGAGGAGGACTGGAAGCACTATAGGAAAGTCATGCGACACGCAAAGCGAGACTTTTTCGACGACTGTATCCAAGAAGTGGCTACGACGAATAGACGACCCTGGGACTTGATGGCCTGGACTTGTCAATGTAACCTCCCGTCATACGAGGCTATCTCCTATCGCGGAGAACCCTGTAACGATCTGGACTCCCTTTGGGCTGCCCTTTCTTTTTTCTTTTTTTTTTTTTTTTTTTTTTTTTTGGGTCAACAATTTATAATGCGGGGCTCGATCGCAGTCCGCGGAGCATGATACAAACTTGGGTACTACTATAACTACGCTTCCCCTTGCCCATATCCTGTCCAGGTCCTCGTTTTAGCCCCTTTAGGTGGGCAGTGCCACAGACGTTTTTTTTTTTTTTTGGATCAAAAGTTTATAATGCGGCGCCCGATCGCAGTCCGCGGTAGAGACATACAAACAGAGTACACTACGCCCAGCCCAAGTCCTCCTCCTGCTGATCTTCGCACCAACCACCTGGATAGCTGCAGCGACCACTAAGGGGGCCCCCTTTATCGAGTAAATGGACTTGCCAGTGGTGGCGTACCGACAACTCGAGCTTGACGATGTCGTGATCCCCGAATCCCTATGGGTATGTGTGCAAGATTTAGGGGAAACTGCCGCCCCGACATGAGCCTCTCAGCTCGGAAAGGAGAGCGTAATCAGCGTCGAAGCTGTAACACGTAACCGACAGTGGATCTGGAAGTGCTCAGGCGCCTCCCCGAACCGGTATCTAGGTTCGTGTCCCCCCTCCCTGACAGTCACTCCTGAACATGGGTGGGCCCCCTTTATGAGGGTTAACAGACTCGTCTGGTGCCCAACGGCCACCCCGACATACCGATAACACTAGCTAGAACCAGATGGGGGTCATATGCCCTGCGCGCACAACCTATCCTGGATCCCACACAAGTGAGTTGAACGACCCAAGCGCTGGGTTATTGTCCATGAATTTGTGGAAGCCCTCGACGGAGTCGGGGCTTGCACGAGTTTCCTTGCGATCCACCTTGGGGCAGACACGTAGTAAGTGGTCTCGAGTTTGTATCTCAGGACCAAGGCACCAGCATTGGTATTCCCCATCGAGGGATAAACGTTGACGATACTCCCCTATAGGAGCATGGCCAGTAATCATACGAGTTGAACGGGAAGTCAACGTAGTGTTGTTTCCCATTACTTTCAGCCACGGCCCACCTTTGTGAGTTGAGGGTAATACTGGTTTTCCACCCACACCTTTGAGTTGGTAGAAGTGCCGACCACGATACGCCGGATCTGAGAACCAGGTGTGCCAATCCTTACAAACGGCCTTTTCGACCTGGTTTTTAAGGTAGTCTAAAGACGTCCGCGGGTGTCTGCCCACGGAGATCTTGGTAGATGTCGCTACATCGTGAGCCATCTTGTGCACGTTCCACTCAAACTTTGAGGGGACATGCCAGAATGTTACATTCCTCTCCTCGCCTCCAGCTAGCCAGGGGCGAAGGGAGCGACAAGCGTCCAGGGTGAAGATTTGCCCAGATCGTGGTTTTGGATCAATTAGGGACTCAATGCCCATAGTAGAATCCGAAAATACCACCAACTTCTTGCATCCTCTGCTGCACACAGCCGAGACGCCTAATTGGAGGGCGAAAAGTTTGACTTCCGGGGGGGTTCTCCTCCCAGAGGCTGAGACAATGCGATCAACCTGCTCTCCCTGCCCGAAGACAAGAGTGCAGGTGACAGCTTGGAATTTGGCATCAGTGGGCACCGAGGCGTCCACTGCAATGATGAGAGTGTCATCCTCTGCCTGGGCTTCTGCCCAGGCCTTGTCGAGGTCACTCCTGTACGAGTTCCTCGCTCCATCCTCCTTAGAGGTGAGGCGATGAGAGGAGAAATGAGTGGGGAACAGATCCTTCACTCTGTTTCCAGGTGTGTTTTCTTCCCCAAAGGGGTCGAATTCATCTCCTGGTACAAGGGCCAGTGCTGCAGCTGAAGCGACAGATGGACCTTGCAGGTTAAGTGTGTCAAGCACGTTCCCTCCCCAGAGTCCTAGCTCATGGGAGTGGGTGGTGCCTACATGATTGGGCCCTAAGATCACTCTTAGGGGGTGCGATGACGCCAAAAGAGGGGTTCTGAATACCCCTCTGTTGACTAGACAATGCAGTAGCAGCTGCATAGGCAGCAGCCCTGCGATACTTTCCAGACCCCCAATCGGGGTAGTTCTGAATGCACCGAGGATCCAACGAGCAGCGATAGACTGCACTTGGGCCAACGTTTTGATGACACCTTTGACGCGAGCGCCCTTGAAATGCCAGAGTCTGAGTCTGTATGTCATAATAGGTACAACACACGAACGGTACAGGAGGCGTTTCTGCATAGGGGTTAGCCCTCTGACAGAATTGCCGAGCATTCCCATTACCCTTGCAGTGGTAAGGGCTTTGGTGGAGTAGAACCGCGTATGCTCTTTGAAGGAGAGTTTGCGGTCGAAGAAGAATCCGAGGTACCTCCAGGTGACCTTGGGTTTGAGGGGAGTGTTGCCCGTGTAGGGGGCAAACCCTAGATCAATGGGTAAGGGAGTGAATCTCCTCGCCCTTGAAAAGTGGAATATTTCGGACTTGTCGTGTTCGAGGACAAGACCGAGGGAGGTGAATGCCTGGAAGATCCAGCCATATGCTTTTTTTAGAAGGGGGAGGTTGTCCTCCAACTGTGCGGAGCGGGCGATGAGGGTGCCATCGTCCACATAAGACATGAGATCGACATCTCTGCCAACCTCGCTTCTTCTGAAGAGCTTCATGATGGGCATCAGATATAGCGCTGATAAGACTGGGGATAAGGCAGAGCCTTGTCCCACCCCCACGTTGGCTGCAAAGGAGCCAGATGAGAAGGCATTCCATTTGTAGGTCGTCTTGTGCCCGACCAGATATGAACGGAAGAAGTTCACTACTTGCGCAGGGAACCCCGACCGAGAGATGATCTCCAACAGAACCTGGTGGTTCAAGGAGGGGAAGAATTGAGCGATGTCGAAAGCGACAACACTTGTTTTAAGTCCTTTGGCCCATCCTGCTCTGACAAGATGGGTGAGGTAAATTCCTGCATCCTCAGTGGAATGCTGGGCGATACCTCCGAACTGGTTTTGCTCGAAGGCCTCGTGTGCAACACCGTCAAATTGAAGTCATCTGGACAACATCTTTTCCACTAATTTGGCCAGAGTGTTCAGAAGCACGATGGGCCTGAACGACTTAGGGGTAGAGTAATTAGGTTTCCCTGGCTTTGGGATGATAACCGACAGGGATTCCTTAAAGTGAGCCAGCCAATGGCCAGCAGTGATGCATGCCTCAGCAATGCGGGTTATGAGCCCTGCCACTTCTGGGTTAGTGCACCAGTGTTTAAGGTGCGACCATGTAACATGATCGGGACCTGAAGCGGAACGGGAAGAACACGCATTTAGCGCTTCTTTCATTTCTGTAATGGAGAACGGGGTCCAGGCCCTTTCAGGCACCGGGTCGAGTTCATCAAGAATGCTCAGATCGACCACTCGATCTGAGGCAGCGTTGTAGGACCCATCAAGGGCAGCCCAGAGGGAGTCAAGATCGTTGCAGGGTTCTCCCCGATAGGAGATAGCCTCATACGACGGGAGGTTACGTTGATGAGTCCAGGACATCAAATCCCAGGGTCGTCTATTCATCGTAGCCACTTCCTGGATATGGTTATCGAAAAAGTTGTGCTTTGCACGTCGCATGACTTTCCTATAGAGCTTCCAGTCCTCCTCATCGCGAGAGGCTCTGTAGGCGTCTAGGGCACCACTGCATTCGTCTGTCCACCAGCCTTTGGACAACTTGCCGAGGCGAGATTCCTTGGCATGGTTTTCCCATGCCTTGTTTAAAATCGCTGATATCGCCGAAACGACATCATCGATTTCTGCTGAAGTATCTCTGTGCCAATCTAGCCATGGAGTCAAAGTGGAGGAGACAGCATCTCGATACGATGCTTCCTCCTCGGATCCTTTTTTGATGGACCACTTGGTAACCGGGACCAAAGATCCCGGGCCAGGTAGCACTAATGTCAGAGGGGCGTGGTCAGACGTTCCCCTGGCTTCAGGTACAATCTCACAGTACAGTGCGAATCTGAGATCCGTAGGTACAAACATTAGGTCGATCACCGTGGGGTGAAGGCCCTGTTGAGGGGGGAAGTGTGTGGGGCCCTCCATCACTGGTAGGGCTCTAGTCAGGCCTAGTGCCATAGCCGTTTCCACTAAGTGGTCAGCATGGATAGAGTGTTCAGGCCCCTGGGGGTCCCAAGAGGCGTGTCTCACGTTAAAGTCTCCACACATGAAGTGTAGGCGGGGGATCGTCATGACGTTCTCAAATAAGAGCGTGATGGCCGAGTGTTGGCTGTCTGAGTATATGTTAGCGAGTAACATGACGTCCTCCCCTATTCCCAGTGAGAACAGGAGGATGTCACGATCGTCGATCAGATCTCGTCTGAGACCCGGTCTTAGATTAGCGATGCTGTTCGCAAAGTAGACAGCAACACGAGGGGGAGAGTCAACTCCCGATGGGCGCACCAAAGTACCCCAATTCGGGCTCATTGGTGCGCCTATAACTTCTTCCCCTTCCCTGGTGTTGGCAGAGGGGGCGTGTCTTATTAATCGCCAGGGAGGCTCTTGAATGAAGAGCAGGTCGTAGTCATCTACAAAATCCGCCAGTAACGAGTCCATGTAACCCCAATTTCGATTTACATTCTGACTAAATACGCGTAGCTGGGGGGTAGAACTAAGTCTATCTCTCATTTACGTTCAGCCACTGCATCCTGCGGGATGGTAAGCAGGAGGGGAGCGAGAGTCACGTTTCGCACTCACCTCGTCGTAGCGAGCTTTGATCCAGTCACGGTCAAAGCGATGTCGCCAAAAATTGTATCGACGATCGTCGGATGCGTGGTTTTTCCGGCAATTTATACACCTAGCCGGGTGAGGACAGGCAACCCCCTCTGGGGTAGCTGGAACAGGGGGGTTCGCCTTGGCGTTTCCCTTACAACACCCTGCGAGGGCACGATGGTGCTCCTTGCAGTGTGGGCCTGCACAGATCGGACACTTGGTCTGTGGAGCTCTGCATGCTGGGTGGGATGACCCCATTTCCAGCATCGTTGGCAAAGAGGCAGTCCAGGGTTCGCCCTGGCAGCCCTAACATAAGCGACGTAGCATCCGAATTGAACGCCCTGACCAATAAGAGCCTTGGCTCATGCACCGCTGACTGAGTCAGCGATGTTGAGGTATACGGTGCACGTATCCGACATCTTCGAATCACGTACTACTCGGGGAGGGACTTGTAACACTGTGAGGTCCGATATTCCGGACTTTCCCAAGTGTGCAACGACGACATCAGGCATTAGCGCCTTGTCGTTGGCGATGAATGGCACATCGACCAGCTTAAGGTACGATGTGGATGTGGGTAACACTGCATCCACTTGCAATGCGAAGGGGAACACCTTGTGAGCAGCCTCCTTGAAACAACGAAGGTCCTCCTCGGCGGCCACGACGTCTGTAGCTACTGATAGATTTTTTTTTTTTTTTTTGGGTCAACAATTTATAACGCGGGGCTCGATCGCAGTCCGCGGAGCAGGATACAAACTTGGGTACTACTATAACTACGCTTCCCCTCACCCATATCCTACCCAGGTCCTCGTTTTAGCCACTTTAGGCGGGCAGTGCCACAGACGTTGGCCTCTCAGCCAGGAAAGGCAATAATCTGGAGGGGGAGACCCCCTCCCGAAGCTAGCCATTAGATCACCCACTGGTGCGAACCGGTCCCCCAGCCACATATCCAACCAAAGTCAGATCAGGCACCGCCGTGTTAATTCACTGTAAATCCCCCCTTGCGGGAGGAATAACCGTCCGCATACTCCCAGCCAATGAGGATTGACCACCCCAGACGAATGAGGTGGACCATCACCGTGTAATGCATGCGTGACAGTAATGTGGCGGCTGGTTGTTCACCTGGTTATTCACCGGAACCGTCATAGGCAGGGGGCCAAGGCCCCCCTCGAGCAAATGCACTGCAAGCACATGCACTCGATAACAGTTTCCCCCCCGCAGCGGGGAGAACGTAAAGGGCAGCAACACTTGTCACCAACCCGACAGCAGCCAGCAGACTGGCGGTGATGGGTGTGGAGCGGAATGCCCCACATGAGTAATGGCACGGCCATCTGTGATGATGACGGCACTGTACTGGGAACGAGGGTTCCCCAGATTGAAGCTCTGCTAGAGCTGTTGGCATCGCCACACAGGAAGCTGGGACAGCTGCCAGAGGCATAGGATCGTTGGAACGATCGTCTCTGGTTGTCCGCTTGGGCATCAGGAGCAAGTTAGTACTGGTATATGATGCTAGTGATCAAAATACGCAGCATGCAGTGTAAGCGAGGGCCTCCTGCCTAGCAAGAAAGTCCTCGTAGTCGTCAGGGTCGGGGAGGTCCTCCCCAGCCCACAGATCTCAAACTGCCTAGGGCAGCTGCTACCTCCAGCTCGTTCTGTGAGAGCTGGGTGTCGTAGTCTTGGGCATCATCACCAACGATGTCACCCGTAATCAAGGTGGGGTCGTGAAGGCCCCAGCATGTGGTTTGGTCTCTGTTCAGCCGTTTGGGCATTGAGAGTGAGTTAGCACAGGTAAATGACGATAACAGTCAAAGTACGTAGCGTAAGATCAATAACAGATGGCCCCTTGTCTCAGTTCCAGGTCCACCCGATACAGCCTCCAAACGCTCCGAGGGGGCGAACAGGCTGCGCATCCTGTTGCCTGGTGGGAGAAGATTGAACCCGGGTCATAACACCCCAGAGGAGTGAGCACCGGAGGTGAGGAGTCGGTGGTGAAATGCGGCCACCAGAGCATCGATCTAGCTATCAGGGGGCACCGTCACCCAGCCCCTTTTAGCGACGGTGTATTCCAACAGGTAGTCAGTGTAGCTTGTCCCTAGTAGTAGTGACTCACATAGCATGGAGGTTGGAAGCCCCAGAGACGACCAGCAGTCCACCTGCAATGCGAAGGGGAACGCCTTGTGGGCAGCCTCCTTGAAACAATGAAGGTCCTCCTCGGAGGCCACGATGTCTGTAGCTACTGATAAGTTACCAGCGTGCATTGATGCGGACTGGGCCACTAGCTTAGAGTGGTGCAGTCCGAGAGTGGCTCGGATGTGGTCCAAGAAGTCAGCCGGGTTCGTTTCCGCCCCAAGGGGGGGACGAACATGGACCAGGACCTGTCGTCTCGATGGTCCATGGACAGTAGGTGAGGGCTTTGCAGCCTTCGGTTTAGAGGGACCAATGTGCTGCTGTATGTCAGCCAGCTTGTCGGTTGGAAGTTCAGGGAAGGCCTTGGCTAGTCGCACAAGGCCATCCATGGAAGTGTTAGGTGTTCGCCCCCCAGGGAAGCGAGCGACCTGAGCAAAGGTCCCCTGCCCGAAGGCCTGGTGGACCAGTTCACGGGGGGAGGTGGTCCTCGACCCCATGATGAAGAGACTCCCCCTGTTGGGGGTTTAGGAAGAGGTCGAGCCCCTTTCGGGCCTCGAGTCCTCGCTGATTTGTGAGGTGGGGGGCGCTGCCCATCCCATCCCTCCAGATAATCCACATTGGGATCATTGGTGACAGTGCCCGACCTAGGTCGTTTACTGCCCCCTACCATTCTGTCTATTGCACCCCGGAGCGTAGCGCTTCCAGAGTTGCGATTGAGGCCAGCCTCAGCAGCTGCTACCAGCACCGAGCCCAGTTGTTCAGCAATGAGCTGCCGTTCTTCAGCAGTCGGTCGTCTAGATCCTGTCCTGTTAAGAACCACTCGGAATCCTTCAGCATACTCTCCCAGGTCTTTGGCAAAGGTCTGGGGTCCACTCCAGTTGTCGCTAGCCATCTCCGTGTCCTGAATGACGTGGGAAGAGAGGTTGTCGGCCACTTCATCAGCCCATGAAGCGGGTGTAGAAGGGGTAGCCAGAGGTGCAGGAGACGCAGTCGCATCCCTGGAAGATAATGCTGGCACGCTGAAACGCTGTGCTCGCGGAGTGACGATGCCCGCCCCATAGGGGGAGGGGGGTGGAGAGCCTCTTTGAGTCCTGTGAGGGCCCACTGAGGGTGCATTCTGTGTGGATCTACAGCTTGAGGAGAGCCGCAGGGAATCAATTGGGTCATCGCCAGGAGTTCTGGGCGTACCGGATCTGGAAGGTCTCCCCTCGTCCATCGCCTCACCTGATCTCCCCCCTCTTTTGGAAAACGAATCTGACATGCACTGGTAAGACGCTGGTTATACCGGATCGCTGAGATCGAGGACGGATTGAGCTACAAAAGTTGAAAACAGTGTCGACGAAGTTTTTTGTGGCTGTGCACGTCGCGGTAAGAAGACAAGAAGCAGCGGCTACCTCTGATTCGTCCTGCACGAACTGGGTGTCGTAGTCTTGGACGTCATCATCAAAGATGTCGCCCGTGATCAAAACAGGGTCACGTAGACCCCGATGTGGTGGTTGGCCTCTGGTTTGCCATTTGGGCATTGAGAGTGTGTGTTAGTGCTAGTAGATGATGGTAGGAATCAAAATACGCAGCGTGGAATCGATAATGGCTGGTCCCTTATCTACATTCCGGGTCCACCCGATACAGCCTCCGAATGCTCCAAGGGGGCGAGCAAGCCACACATCCTGCTGCCTAGTGGGAGAAGATTGAACCTGGGTCATACCACCCTAGAAGAGTGAGCACCGGAGGTAAAGGGATGGTGGTGAGAAGCGGCCACCAAGGTGTAGGCCTAGCCGCCAGGGGGCACCATCACCTGGCCCCTTTTAGCGATGGTGTATTCCAACGGGTAGTCAGTGTAGCATGTCTCTAGTAGTAGAAACTCACAGAGCATGGAGGCAGGAAGCCTCAAAGACGACCAGCAGTCCAGTAAGAACGTCCTTCCCCCTAAGCCAGACCTCCCCCAGTTAAACGAGTGCTTCTACTTGGGCAAGCATTGAAGCAGGCATCCCACACCCACTCTAAGCCCCCATAGGGACCCAGACTACTCTTTCATAGACATCACTCACCTAGCCAGGATTCTCGAAGCCAAGGGGAACAAGACAGATAGCAGTCACTGTTGGAGACAATGACTGAGACATCCCCGGAGATCGGATGGACGGATCTCTTAGCAAATCAGGCCAGGCCTGGAGATGCCAAGAGCGTTCGTGATGGCGAAATCCGATCGAAAATCGGACCAAAATTGGAGTCTCGACATTGCTACCAACATTGAGCAGGAGTGTTTACCACTGTTTATGGTGGTTGTCACAAGTCAAGGAGCGAGTGCATGCACTTGTTTGCATTTGCTCGAGGGGGGCCCCGGCCCCCCACTTACGGCGGTTATAGTGAATAACCAGGTGAACAACCATCTGCCTCGTTACTGTCACTCGTGCACAACACGGTGATGGTCCACCTCATTTGCCTGGGGTGGTCAATCCTCGCTGGCTGGCAATACGCAGACAGTTATTCCTCCCACAAGGGGGGATTTATGGTGAATTAACACTGCTGTGCCTGGTCTGGCTTCGGTCGGACATGTGGCTGGGGGACCATTTTGCTCCAGGGGGCGATCTAATGGCTAGCTTCGGGAGGGGGGGGCTCCCCCTCTGGATTATTGCCTTTCCTGGCTGAGAGGCCAACGTCTGTGGCACTGCCCACCTAAAGTGGCTAAAACGAGGACCTGGGCAGGATATGGGCGAGGGGAAGCGTAGTTATAGTAGTACCCAAGTTTGTATCATGCTCTGCGGACTGCGATTGAGCCCTGCATTATAAATTGTTGACCCAAAAGAAAAAAAAAAAAAAATGCAAAATACACACTAGCCGGGCCATGCATTTGCAACATTTGCCTCCTGTAGCTGATGATTTCGAGAAAAGGAGACAAGGTCCAAATTTTCCTTTAAGAATGTGGCCCAGATGGAACAGCCCTTGAGTGCATCTTTGTAGCAGAGGATCTCCATCAAATTTGTACACATTTTTATAACTCATGGGCTGAGGAGCGCAAAGTCAATCTCCAGGGGCCAACCCTTCTTGGCCGCATCCTCAACTGACTTGCAGTGTTGGATCTCAGATGCAATCTCGATGCATATCTGGATGTCATGACAGAATATTTCCTGTGAACCACCTACCATGTTGAGTCTCCTTGCCAAGAGGGACATCAGTCGTTTTCCAGGGTTGCAAGGGATGACGTCAGAGCAATCTTCTTCTGGGCAATGTGTAGGTAACCCAGACAGGTCATCATCATCATCATTCTGGAACATCGGCAGAACATTTGCCTGTCAGAAGCACAATGTAAGTGTATTCTCGCAAAAAACAATGTGAGATCATGTCACCCCCTGGTCCTCTATTTCGCTGCTACTGGCAATCTGGTGTGCGTACCCTATAGGATTAAGACGCTTCTGCATGTTTGGTTGAGTAGAGCATTCTCCATGGGTAGGTTCTTGGGAATGCACTCGCCTGCCCAGATGGATAGGGCCTGTGGACACATCCTCTTCGATCACCCATGCAATTGCACGGGCCTTTCCCTTGCCTACATCGGTGTGCGATTGAGGGACAGGCTCCTACAGAACTGATAGATGAGCACACAAACTCCAAATGATGATCATCATGAACATGTTCACAAATGTTGTACATGTCACCAGGCTCAAGGAACTTGCGCACCCAGCAAGCGAGCTTCTCTCCAGCCAACACTGTAATAAGCCGTAGCACCAGGTTATGACTCGTCGAATGGTATGCAATGAGAATGTCATCTATATCTGACTGGGAGCGTTCTTTGTCATCATCTTGGGAATCTGACAAGTGTTGAGTTACATGCTCCAGAAAATGAGCAAGGGTTTGTCCAAATGTTTGTGAGCGAGAAGTAACCCTAGAGCTGGAGTTGCCCCCCCAGAGTGGGTCCAGGAGAACCCCGGCACCAAACTGTGGATCTATTATTGTCCATAGAAGATGCTGAAATATTCCACACATGATGGTATACAAGCAACGGACATGATTGTGTGATGCAACAATTTTCTCATGCCTGGCCTTGAATTGAATTTGCAATTTCTTCAGCTTGTTACTGCATTCGGTTTCCCTCCGAGATAATTGAATTTCTCTGATCTTGTCCAATTCTGCAGATTGGAAGGAACACTCGACATAATCCTTTTTCCAGTGTCGCCTGTCTGACGTGTCCGTCTTTTGTAACCATTCATTTGAAAATTTGATTGTATGCACTGTTCGTATGACATAGTGCACATAAGCTGTGATATTGTCCATCTGCATCACAGAGGCGAGGTACTTTGAGACAAATGAGTACAATGGCACTTGAGATTTTTTTTTTTTTTTTTTTTTTTTGGGTCAAAAAGTTATAACGCGACGCCCAAACACAGTCCGCAGTAGAGACATACAAACAGAGTACACTATGCCCAGTCCAAGTCCTCCTCCTGCTGATCTTCACACCAACCACCTGGATAGCTGCAATGACCACTAAGGGGGCCCCCTTTATCGAGTAAACGGACTTGCCAGTGGTGGCGTACTGACAACCCGGACTTGACAATGTCGTGTTCCCCGAATCCCTACAGGTATGAGTGCAAGATTTAGGGGATATTTTTTTTTTTTTGGGTCAACAATTTATAACGTGGGGCTCGATCGCAGTCCGTGGAGCAGGATACAAACTTGGGTACTACTGTAACTACGCTTCCCCTCCCCCATATCCTACCCAGGTCCTCGTTTTAGCCACTTTAGGTGGGCAGTGCCACAGACGTTGGCCTCTCAGCCAGGAAAGGCAATAATCTGGAGGGGGAGGCCCCCTCCTGAAGCTAGCCATTATATCGTCAGCTGGTGTGAAGCAGTCCCCCAGCCACATATCCAACCAAAGTCAGATCAGGCGCGGCCGTGTTAATTCACTGTAAATCCCCCCTTGCGGGAGGAATAACCGTCTGCATACTCCCAGCCAATGAGGATTGACCACCCCAGACGAATGAGGTGGACCATCACCGTGTAATGCATGCGTGACAGTAATGTGGCGGCTGGTTGTTCACCTGGTTATTCACTGGAACCATCGTAGGCAGGGGGCCGAGGCCCCCCTCGAGCAAATGCACTGTACTGGGAACGAGGGTTCCCCAGATTGAAGCTCTGCTAGAGCTGTTGGCATCGCCACACAGGAAGCTGGAACAGCTGCCGGAGGCATAGGATCATTGGAACGATCGTCTCTGGTTGTTCGTTTGGGCATCAGGAGCAAGTTAGTACTGGTATATGATGCTAGTGATCGAAATACGCAGCGTGCAGTGTAAGTGAGGGCCTCCTGCCTAGCAGGAGAGTCCTCGTAGTTGTCAGGGTCGGGGAGGTCCTCCCCAGCCCACAGATCTCAAACTGCCTAGGGCAGCTGCTACCTCCAGTTTGTTCTGTGAGAACTGGGTGTTGTAGTCTTGGGCATCATCACCAACGATGTCACCCATAATCAAGGTGGGGTCGTGAAGGCCCCAGCATGTGGTTTGGTCTCTGTTCAGCTGTTTGGGCATTGAGAGTGAGTTAGCACAGGTAAATGACGATAACAGTCAAAGTACATAGCGTAAGATCAATAACAGATGGCCCCTTGTCTCAGTTCCAGGTCCACCTGATACAGCCTCCAAATGCTCCGAGGGGGCAAACAGGCCATGCATCCTGTTGCCTGGTGGGAGAAGATTGAACCCGGGTTATAACACCCCAGAGGAGTGAGCACCGGAGGTGAGGAGTCGGTGGTGAAATGCGGCCACCAGAGCATCGATCTAGCTATCAGGGGGCACCGTCACCCGGCCCCTTTTAGCGACAGTGTATTCCAACAGGTAGTCAGTGTAGCTTGTCCCTAGTAGCAGTGACTCACATAGCATGGAGGTTGGAAGCCCCAGAGATGACCAGCAGTCCAGTAAGGATGTCCCTCCCCCTGAGCCAGACCTCCCCCAACTAAATGAGTGCGTCGACTTGGGCAAGCGTTGAAGCAGGCATCCCACACCCACTCTAAGCCCCCATAGGGACCTAGACTACTCTTTCATAGACACCACTCACCTAGCCAGGATCCTCGAAGGACAGGGGAACGAGATGAATAGCAGCCATTGTCAAAAACAATGACTGGGGCATCCCTGGGGATTGAATAGACAGATCTCTTAGCAAATCAGGGCAGGCCTGGAGACGCCGAGAGCGTTCGTGATGGTGAAATCCGATCGAAAATCGGACAAAAATTGGAGTCTCGACATTGCTACCAACATCGAGCAGGAGTGTTTACCACTGTTTATGGTGGTTGTAACAAGTCAAGGAGCGCCGACGTTTAGGGGATATTGCTGCCCCGACGTGAGCCTCTCAGCTCGGAAAGGAAGGCGTAGTCAGTGTTGAAGCCATAACGCACAACCAACAGTGGATCTGAAAGCGCTCAGGCGCCTCCCCGAACCAGTACCTAGTTTCATGTCCCCCCTCCCTGACAGTCGCTCCTGAACACGGGTGGGCCCCCTTTATGAGGGTTAACGGACTCGTCTGGTGCCATGCGGCCACCCCGACGTACCGATAACACTAGCTAGGCCCAGACGAGGGTCATATGCCCTGCGCACACAACTTATCCTGGATCCCACGCAAGTGAGTTGAATGACCCGAGAGCCGGGTTATTGTCCATAATTTTGTGGAAGCCTTCAATGGAGTCTGGGCTTGCACGAGTTTCTCTGCGATCCACCCTAGGGCAGACACATAGCAAATGGTCACGAGTTTGTATTTCGGGGCCAAGGCACCAACATTGGTACTCCCTGTTGAGGGAGAGACAGTGACAATACTCCCCTATGGGAGCATGGCCAGTGATCATGCGAGTTGAACGGGAAGTCAACGTAGTGTTGTTTCCCATTACTTTCAGCCAAGGCCCACCTTTGTGAGTCGAGGGTAATACCGGTTTTCCACCTACTCCTTTGAGTGGGTAGAAATGCTGTCCACGGTACGCCGGATCTGAGAACCGGGTGTGCCAATCCTTACAAACAGCCTTTTCGACCTGGTTTTTAAGGTAGTCTAAAGACGTCCACGGGTGTCTGCCCACGGAGATCTTGGTAGATGTAGCTACATCGTGAGCCATCTTGTGTACATTCCACTCGAACTTCGAGGGGACATGCCAGAATGTTACATTTCTCTCCGTGTCCCCAGCTAGCCAGGGGCGAAGGGACTGACAAGCATCCAGGGCAAAGATTTGCCCAGAGCGTGGTTTTGGATCTATGAGGGACTCGATGCCCATGGTAGAGTCCGAGAATATCACCAACTTTTTGCATCCTCTGCTACATGCAGCGGATACACCCAGTTGGAGAGCGAAAAGTTCGACTTCTGGGGGGGTTCTCCTCCCAGAAGCTGAGACAATGCGATCTACCTGTTCTCCCTGTCCGAAGACAAGAGTGCAGGCGACAGCTTGGTATTTAGCATCTGTGGGCACTGAAGCGTCCACTGCAATGATGAGAGTGTCATCCTCTACCTGGGCAGAGGCCCAGGCCTTGTCGAGGTCACTCTTGTACAACTTCCTCGCTCCATCCTCCTTGGAGGTGAGGCGATGAGAAGAAAAGCGAGTGGGGAATAAATCCTTCATTCTGTTCCTGGGTGTGTGTTCTTCCCCAAAGGGGTCGAACTCATCGCCTGGTACAAGGGCCAAAGCTGCAGCCGAAGCGACAGATGGACCCTGTAGGGTGAGTGTGTCGAGCACATTTCCTCCCCAGAGTCCAAGCTCATGAGAGTGGGTAGTGCCAACGTGATTGGGCCCTAAGATTGCTCTTAGGGGGTGTGATGGAGCCAATAGGGGGGTTCGGAATACTCCCCTATCGACTAGACGACGCAGTAGCAGCTGCATAGGCAGCAGTCCTGCGATACTTTCCAGACCACCAATAGGGGTGGTTCTGAATGCACCGAGGATCCAACGAGCAGCAATGGACTGCACTTGGGCCAATGCTTTGATGACACCTTTGACGCGAGCGCCTTTGAAGTGCCAGAGTCTCAATCCATATGTCATGATAGGTACGACACACGAGCGGTACAGAAGGCGTTTCTGCATAGGGGTTAGCCCTCTGACAGAATTGCCGAGCATTCCCATTGCCCTTGCAGTGGTAAGGGCTTTGGTGGAGTAGAACCGTGTATGCTCCTTGAAAGAGAGTTTGCAGTCAAAGAAAAATCCAAGGTACCTCCAAGTAACCTTGGGTTTGAGGGGGATATTGCCTGTGTAAGGAGCAAAGCCGAGGTCAATGGGTAAGGAGTGAATCTCCTTGCCCTTGAGAAGTGGAATATTTTGGACATGTGGTGTTCAAGGACAAGTCCGAGGGAGGTGGAAGATCCAGCCATACGCTTTTTTAAGGAGGGGGAGGTTGTCCTCCAACTGTGGAGAGTGGGCAATGAGGGTACCATCGTCCACATAGGACATGAGATCGACATCTCTGCCGATTTCACTTCTTCTGAAGAGTTTCATAATGGGCATCAGATATAACACCGATAAGACAGGGGACAAGGCAGATCCTTGCCCCACTCCCACATCGGCTGCAAAGGAGCCAGATGAGAAAGTGTTCCACTTGTAGGTCGTCTTGCAACCGACCAGATATGAACGGAAGAAATTCACTACTTGTGCAGGGAACCCCGACCGAGAGATAATCTCCAATAGAACCTGGTGGTTCAAGGAGGGGAAGAATTGGGCGATGTCGAAGGCGACAACACTGGTTTTGAGTCCTTTGGCCCATCCTGCTCTAACAAGATGGGTGAGGTAGATTCCTGCATCCTCAGTGGAACACTGGGCGACACCCCCGAACTGGTTTTGCTCGAAGGCCTCATGTGCGACACCGTCGAATTGAAGTCGTCTAGACAGCATTATTTCGACTAATTTGCCCAGAGTGTTCAGTAGCATGATGGGCCTGAACGACTTTGGGGTGGAGTAATTAGGTTTCCCTGGTTTCGGGATGATAACCGACAGGGATTCTTTAAAGTGAGCCAGCCAATGGCCAGCAGTGATGCACGCCTCAGCAATGCGGGTGATGAGCCCTGCCACTTCTGGGTTGCTACACCAGTGTTTCAGGTGCGACCACGTAACATGATCGGGACCTGGAGCGGAACGGGAAGAACACGCATTTAACGCTTCTTTCATTTCCATGACGGAGAATGGGATCCAGGCCCATCCAGGCACCGGATCGAGTTCATCAAGAATGCTCAGATTGACTACTCGATCTGAAGCCGCATTATAGGACCCATCAAGGGCGGCCCAGAGGGAATCCAGATCGTTGCAAGGCTCTCCCCGATAGGAGATTGCCTTGTACGATGGGAGGTTGCATTGGCGAGTCCAGGACATCAGGTCCCAGGGTAGTCTATTCATCGTAGCCACTTCTTGGATACGGTCATCGAAGAAGTCACGCTTTGCATGTCGCATGACTTTCCTGTAGTGCTTCCAGTCCTCCTCATCACAAGAGGCTCTGTAAGCGTCTAGGGCACCACTGCATTCGTCTGTCCACCAGCCTTTGGACAACTTGCCGAGGTGAGATTCCTTGGCGTGGTTTTCCCATGCCTTGTTTAAAATCGTTGATATCGCCGAGATGACATCATCGATTTCTGCCGATGTATCTCCGTGCCAATCTAGCCACGGGGTTAAAGCGGAGGAGACAGCATCTCAGTATGATGCTTCCTCCTCGGATCCTTTTTTGATGGACCACTTGGTGACCGGAACCAAAGATCCCGGGCCAGGTAGCACTAATGTCAGAGGGGCGTGGTCCGACGTTCCCCTGGCTTCAGGTACAATTTCACAGTACAATACGAATCTAAGATCCGTAGGTACGAACATCAGGTCGATCACTGTGGGGTGAAGGCCCTGTTGAGGGGGGAAGTGAGTGGGGCCCTCCACTACTGGTAGGGCTCTAGTCAGGCCTAATGCCATCGCCGTTTCCACTAAGTGGTCAGCATGGATGGAGTGTTCAGGCCCCTGGGGATCCCAGGAGACGTGCCTCACGTTGATTGCCACACATGAAGTGTAAGCGTGGGATCATCATGACGTTCTCGAATAAGAGCATGATGGCTGAGTGTTGGCTATCCGAGTAGATGTTAGCAAGTAGCATGACATCTTCTCCTATTCCCAGTGAGAACAAGAGAATGTCACGATCGTCGATTAGATCTTGCCTGAGACCCGGTCTTAGATTAGCGATGCTGTTCGCAAAGTAGACAGCAACGTGTGGAGGGGAGTCGATTCCCGATGGGCGTACTAACGTTCCCCAATTGGGACTCATTGGTGCACCTATGACTTCTTCCCCTTCCCTGTTGTGGGCCGAAGGGGCATATCTTATTAATCACCAAGGAGGCTCTTGGATAAACAGCAAATCATAGTCATCTATAAGGTCTGCCAGTAGCAAGTCCATGTACCCCCAATTATGGTTAACATTCTGACTAAATATGCACAACTGCAGTGTAGATCTAAGTCTATCCCTCATTTATGTTTGGCCACTGCGTCCTGCAGGATGGTAAGCAGGAGGGGAGCAAGAATTACGTCTCGCACTCACCTCATCATAGCGAGCTTTGATCCAGTCACGGTCAAAGCAATGTCGCCAAAAGTTGCACCGACGATCATCGGATGCGTGGTTCTTCCGGCAGTTTATGCACCTAGCCAGGTGAGGACAGGCTGCCCCTTCAGGGGTAGCTGGGACAGGAGGGTTCACCTTAGCGTTTCCCTTACAACACCCTGCAAGGGCACGATGGTGCTCCTTACAGTGTGGGTCTGCACAGATCGGACACTTGGTCTGTGGAGCTCTGCATGCCGGGGTGGGGTGGCCCCATTTCCAGCATCGTTGGCAGAGAGGCAAGCCGGGGTTCGCCCTGGCAGCCCTAACATAAGCGATGTAGCGTCCAAACTGGACGCCCCGACTGATAAGAGCCTTGGCTCGTGCACCACTGACTGAGTCAGCGATGTTAAGATAAACGGTGCATGTATCCGACATCTTCGAATCACATACTACCCGTGGGGGATGGCACTTGAGATACGAGCCACACACACCTGCTCCCTACTGAGCATCTGCTCCACACTATCTGCGATTGAATCCTTGCCACTGGATTCATCACAAATCACATCCCACATGCTATTGCAAGAAGCATATGGTCCCAGCATGCATCACTGGACAAAAGATAACATTTTGACAGGCTATATGCGCCAAGCTCTCACATACCAATGATGATTCAGATGCATCCTTATACCCTGACACTAGCCTTACAAATGCATCCTGCTCCTTTTTTTTTTTTTGGATCAGAATTTATAACACGGGGCTCGAACGCAGTCCGCGGAGCGGGTACAAACTTGGGTATTACTCTATCTACGTGTTCCCCTCGCCCATCTCCCACTCAGGTCCCCATTTTAGCCACTTTAGGTGGGCAGTGCCACAGACATTGGCCTCTCAGCCAGGAAAGGCAATAATCTGGAGGGGGAGCCTCCCCCTCCCGAAGCTAGCCATTAGGTCGCCCGCTGGTACCGACCGGTCCCCCGGCCACATATCCAACCAAAGTCAGATCAGGCGCAGTGGTGTCAATTCACCGTAAATCCCCCCTTGCGGGAGGAATAACTGATAGTCTACTTCCAGCCAGCGAGGATTGACCACCCCAGACGAATGGGGTGGACCATCACCGTGTTTGCGCACGCGTGACAGAGATGTGGTAGCTGGTTGTTCACCTGGTTATTCACCGGAACTACCATAGGCAGGGGGCTGAGGCCCCCCTCGAGCAAATGCCGACATGTGCATGCACTCGATGACAATGTCCCCCCCGCAGCGGGGGGAAGGTGGAGGGAAGCGACAAAATGTCACTATCCCGATATCGGCCACCAATTATTTGGTGGGCGTGGTTGTGGAGGAGTGTTCCCCTATTGGTTGCGGCGCGGCTGTCTCCGAGGACCTCGAGGATGACAGTGTTGTGATGAGGACAAGGGTTCCTCATGATGGAGCTCTGCATGAGCTGCCTGCCTAGCCGCATAGGAAGCCCTGAAGGCTGCCAGTGACATGAGATCGAGAGGCAATCCGGCAGCTGCTAGTTCTGCCAACATTGGCTCGGACAATTGCCAGGTGGTTGTGAATAGTTCCCATGCCATCTGGCGCCATGCGTTCCTCTCTATGAGCGGAACGGCGGATACTCGGATGGTACCGACGAAGATCGTCATAGCCTCCAGTAAGTGTAGAAAGCCATGAGAGGCGGATGTTATTTCCACCCTCTCGTCTCTCGACAACGGAGGCTCATCCTCCACCAACTCTGGGATGGTGGATGAACCCGGTGATGTGGGGAGGGGCAGCGCAGATTGCTCCTGCTGCCCCTCTGGATAGAGGAGCTCGGCAATGCCGAGCTCTTGATTGTTGTTGGCCTCGAGCCCAAGCTCGAGAGCCAGATCATGCACCTCATCGGCTATCACTTGTGATGCCAAGAAGTGGTTTATCGTCTCCTGCGAGGCTAGCTCGGTGAGACCCGGAATGAATTCGACGTCCCCGCTGGTGGCAGAGCCGTCATCGTCATCTGACAGGTCGGAGGAGTCGTCCTCCGCACAAAGATTGTGGAACTGGTTAGCCACATCAGAGTCCTATCCGCTCAAGGAGACGTGCCTGAACTCTGGGAGGTAGTTGTCGTCGAAGTCTGCGAAGTCGGCATTTGTGTATAAGAGGGGGTCGCCATGCACCGCCTGGTGTCGAGTTTGCGCTCCACGGTTTGTAGAGGGCATTGAGGAAGATTTAGCACAAGTAGATGATGGTAGAAGTCAAGATGCATAGCGTGATAATGATAACAGATGGTCCCTTATCGCAATTCCGGGTCCACCCAACACAGCCTCCAGATGCTCCGAGGGGGCAGGCAGGCCGCAAATCCTGCTGCTGATTGGGAGGGACGATTGAACCCGGTTCCAAACACCTCAAGGGTGTGAGTGCCGGAGGTAAAGAGTCGGTGGTGAGTAGCGGCCACCAGAGCATCGACCTAGCCACCAGGGGGCACCATCGCCCGGCCCCTTTTAACGATGGTGTATTCCAATGGGTAGTCAGTGTAGCAGGTCTCTAGATGTAGAAACTCACGCAGCATGGAGGTAGGAAGCCTCCCAGACGACCCACAATCCAGTGAATATGTCCCTCCTCCTGAGCCAGACCTCCCCCAGCTAAATGAATGCGACGACTTGGGCGAGCGTTGAAGTAGGCATCCCACACCCACTCTAAGCCCCCATGGGGGCCCAGACTACTCTTTCATTGCCAACACTCACCTAACCAGGATCCTCGAAGCCCAGGAGAGCGAGACGAATAGCAGACTCTGTCAGAAACAGTGCCCGAGACATCCACGGAGATCGGATGGACGGATCTCTTAGCAAATCAGGGCAGGCCTGGAGACGCCGAGAGCGTTCGTGATGGTGAAATCCGATCAAAAATCGGACGAAAACTGAAGTGTCGACGTCACGAGCAACGTTGAGCAGAGGTGTTTACCACTGTTTATTGTGGTTGTAACAAGTCAAGGAGCTCTGACCGTTTAGGCATTGAGAGGAAGTTAATGCTTGTAGATGATGGTAGAAAACAAAATATGTAGCATGCCATCGATAATGGGTGGTCCCTTATCTCTATTCCGGGTCCACCCGATACTGCCTCCGAATGCTCCGAGGGGGGAACAGGCCACACATCCTGTAGCCCGGTGGGAGAAGATTGAACCCGGGTCATAACACCCCAGAGGAGTGAGCACCGGAGGTAGAGGGATAGTGGTGAAAAGTGGCTACTGAGGTGTAGGCCTAGCCGCTAGGGGGCACCATCGCCTGGCCCCTTTTAACGATGGTGTATTCCAGCGGGTAGTCAGTGTAGCATGTCTCTAATAGTAGGAACTCACAGAGCAAGGAGGCTGGAAGCCTCCCAGATGACCAGCAATCCAGTGATAATGTCCCTCCTCCCTAAGCCAGACCTCCCCCAGCTAGACGAGTGTGTCGACTTGGGTGAGCGTTGAAGCAGGCATCCCACACCCACTCTAAGCCCCCAGAGGGGCCTAGACTACTCTTTCATAGACAGCACTCACCTAGTCAGGATCCTCGAAGCCCAGGAGAACGAGACAAATAGCAGCCATTGTCAAAAACAATGACCGGGGCATCCATGGAGATTGGATGGACGGATCTCTTAGCAAATCAGGGCAAGCCTGGAGACGCCGAGAGCATTCGTGATGGTGAAATCCGATCGAAAATTGGACAAAAATTGGAGTCTCGACGTTGCTACCAACATCGAGCAGGAGTGTTTACCACTGTTTATGGTGGTTGTAACAAGTCAAGGAGTGATGGCATCCTGCTCCTTGGTCTTCATAGAGCCCTTCCTACCATGTACCAGGAGCTGTAGGAGTGAAGATGTCGGAATCTGGTGTGATGTTTTAGAATTCATCATGTCCTCGTATCTCTCTTGACCGTCCTTTTCCAAGAATAAATTATAACCAAGAGTGGACATTGCAGGACTCACCTTCTTGCCTGGCTCCACTGAATCCCCTTCGCCACCATCCTTGCTATTATTTGCATGTGCCTGTTGATTATCCATCCTGTGTTCCAGACTACCAGACATTTCTCTATCTATGACAGCCTGGAGGTGATCTCGAACATCATTTATGATGTCATATGCATCCAAAAGTAGTGTGCTGTGGCTGCTGCGACTGATAGGACTCGCAGGATCAGGCATATTTTCAATATCGCAGTGTATATCCTGCAGACATTCAAGCAGAGCTGCAGACATTATAGTTTAAAGTAGAGTAGTAATTTCCCGCACCGATGTAATATATTGGCTCATAATTAATAATCATGTGACTGATGACCATTGTACTGATGTGAGCAAATCCACATCAAATGCAAGTGACTAATAACATTTACTTTGTTCTGGCTTAAACTTCTTCAATGTTTTGAATCTGAGCTCCTAGTAGTGATGGGGACTGGACGCAAGCCAAGTCACACCATGACCACTTGATCTTCTCTTCCAGCTTTTTGACAGAAAGATTCAACGTGCATTTGAACTATACAATGATGACAAGGAAGAACATGTGCAATCTAATACTCTGTACAGGCATGTATTACTCCTGAACCCCTTGCTGTCTAAGCCACAGATCGTTGTCTGCTGTTTTCCCATGGACACCTTAAAACAAAATTATGTGAAATTGCTGATCCCAAAGTCAGATGACACTTACCAGAAAGAGCGATAGTCATTCTGGGAGGCGCTCTCTTCAAATTGAACTGTCTGATAAATGAGTGTCCTTTTATTGTGATGTGTGTACTCCATCTAGTGCCAAAGCAACCATCTAGTTGTGACTTGATGGTATCCAAGGGTATGGCAAGCTTGAAGCCGTTGTGAACGCATGCCTCCATGGCTTCCAAGAGCATACTTGCCATGTATACAGCATGCCCTTGAATGAGGGTAATGCCAGAATTCCCACTATCATCTTGAAAATCCATTGTCTTCTGGACAATGGTTCTTGCCAATTTGTGAGTGTGAATCATGATCAATTGCTCTTCTGGAGATACCCCATTTGGGCAGTACGTGTCGCTATGCAACACATTTGCAAGTTTGACGATGGCACATACAGCCAAGACATTCTTCAAGTCCCCAAGATGCAGATTGTCAATACCTGGGTCAGCAGTGCTGGCTAGGATGTTGATCAGACGACAGGGTTTCATATCATAATATAGATGCATATACTCACTGGCTTTGTGGACAACATACATATTGTGTAGATAGGCGATGATCCGCTGCAACAACAACATATATGCGCCTGAGTGATCATCCTCCTGATAGAGGTCGTCTTGGAGAGGGAGAGAGGCTTTCTGGCAGATAGCATGGCGAACAAAGTCTTGCATGATACCGGCGCACAACTCCATCATACATGACATTGAATAGAACCCTCCACCACAATAAATCGTATTCGCAAGGGCCAACATGCAGTATGGAGTGTTCAGCCTGATGAAACTGTTGAAAAGATAAGTTCAAGTCAAGCTGGAGATAAAGACACAATTTTTTTGTTTTTTTTGGGTCAAAAGTTTATAATGCAACGCCTGAACGCAGTCCGCGGTAGAGACATACAAACTGAGTACACTACGCCCAGCCCAAGTCCTCCTCCTGCTAACCTTTGCACCAACCACCTGGATAGCTGCGATGGCCACTAAGGGGGCCCCCTTTATTGAGTAAACGGACTTGCCAGTGGTGGCGTACCGACATCCCGGACTTGATGGTTGTGCTCCCTGAATCCCTATGGGTATGAGTGCAAGATTTAGGGGATATTGCCACCCCGACGTGAGCCTCTCAGCTCGGAAAGGAAGGCGTAGTCGACTCATTCGTCGTAACGCACAACCGACAGTGGATCTGAAAGCACTCAGGTGCCTCCCCGAACTAGTACCTAGTTTCGTGTGCCCCTCCCTGACAGTCGCTCCTGAACATGGGTGGGCCCCCTTTATGAGGGTTAATGGACTCATCTGGTGCCCCACAGCCACCCCAACATACTGATAACACTAGCTAGAACCAGATGAGGGTCATACGCCCTGCGCGCACAACCTATCCTGGATCCCACACAAGTGAGCTGAATGACCCGAGGACCGGGTTGTTGTCCATGAATTCGTGGAAGCCTTCGATGGAGTCTGGGCTTGCACGAGTTTCCTTGCGATCCACCTTGGGGCAGACGCGTAGCAAATGGTCCCGAGTTTGTATCCTGGGGCCAAGGCACCAACATTGGTACTCCCCGTCGAGGGAGAGATGGTGATGATACTCCCCTATAGGAGCATGGCCAGTGATCATGCGAGTTGAACGGGAAGTCAATGTAGTGTTGTTTCCCATTACTTTCAGCCAAGGCCCACCTTTGTGAGTCGAGGGTAATACCGGTTTTCTGCCTACTCCTTTGAGTTGGTAGAAATGCCGACCACGATACGCCAGATCTGAGAACGGGGTGTGCCAATCCTTACAAACGGCCTTTTCAACCTGGTTTTTAAGGTAGTCTAGAGACATCCACGGGTGTCTGCCCACGGAGATCTTGGTAGATGTAGCTACATCGTGAGCCTTCTTGTGTACATTCCACTCGAATTTCGAGGGGACATGCCAGAATGTTCCAATTCTTTCCGCATCCCCAGCTAGCCAGGGACGAAGAGAGCGACAAGCGTCCAGAGCAAAGATTTGCCCAGAGCATCGTTTTGGATCTATGAGGGACTTGATGCCCGTGGTAGAGTCCGAGAATATCACCAGCTTTTTGCATCCTCTGCTACACGCAGCGGATACTCCCAGTTGGAGAGCGAAAAGTTCGACTTCCGGGGGGGTTCTCCTCCCAGAGGCTGAGACGATGTGATCTACTTCTTCCCCTTGTCTGAAGACGAGGGCGCAGGCGACAGCTTGGAGTTTAGCATCTGTGGGCACTGAAGCATCCACTGTGACAATGAGAGTGTCATCCTCCATCTGAGCCGAAGCCCAGGCTTTGTCGAGGTCACTCCTGTAAGAACTCCTTGCCCCCTCTTCCTTGGAGATGAGTCGATGAGAGGAAAAGCGAGTGGGGAATAAATCCTTCACTCTGTTCCTGGGTGTGCTTTCTTCCCCAAAGGGGTTGAATTCATCGCCTGGAACGAGGGCCAATGCTGCAGCTGAAGCGACGGATGGGCCCTGTAGGGTGAGAGTGTCGAGCACGTCTCCTCCCCAGAGTCCTAGCTCATGAGAGTGGGTAGTGCCGACGTGATTGGGCCCTAAAATCGCTCTTAGGGGGTGTGATGGAGCCAATAAGGGGGTTCTAAACACCCCTCTGTCGACTAGACGGTGCAGTAACAGCTGCATAGGCAGCAGTCCTGCGATACTCTCCAAGCCACCAATGGGGGTGGTTTGGAATGCACCGAGGATCCAGTGTGCAGCGATAGACTGCACCTGAGCCAATGTTTTGATGACTCCCTTGACGCATGCGCCCTTGAAGTGCCAGAGTCTCAGTCCGTATGTCATGATAGGCACGACACACGAGCGGTACAGAAGGCGCTTCTGCATAGGGGTTAACCCTCTCACAGAATTGCCGAGCATTCCCATTGCCCTCGCTGTGGTGAGGGCTTTGGTGGAGTAGAACCGCGTATGCTCCTTGAAGGAGAGTTTGCAGTCAAAGAAAAAGCCAAGGTACCTCCAGGTAACTTTGGGCTTGAGGGGGGTATTGCCTGTGTAAGGAGCAAAGCCGAGGTCAATGGGCAAGGGAGTGAATCTCCTCGCCCTTGAGAAGTGAAATATTTCGGACTTGTCATGTTCAAGGACAAGTCCGAGGGAGGTGAATGCCTGGAAGATCCAGCCATATGCTTTTTTGAGCAGGGGGAGGTTATCCTCCAACTGTGGGGAGCGGGTGATGAGAGTGCCATCATCCACATAGGACATGAGATCGACATCTCTGCCGATTTCGCTTCTTCTGAAGAGTTTCATAATGGGCGTCAGATATAGCGCCGATAAGACAGGGGACAAGGCAGACCCTTGTCCCACTCCCACATCAGCTGCAAAAGAGCCAGATGAGAAAGTGTTCCATTTATAGGTTGTCTTGTGCCCGACCAGATATGAATGGAAGAACTTCACTACTTGCGCAGGGAATCCCGACCGAGAGATAATCTCCAATAGAACCTGGTGGTTCAAGGAGGGGAAGAATTGAGCGATGTCGAAGGCGACAACACTCGTTTTGAGCCCTTTGGCCCACCCTGCTCTAACCAGGTGGGTAAGGTAGATTCCTGCATCCTCAGTGGAACGCTGGGTGACACCTCTGAACTGATTTTGCTCGAAGGCCTCGTGTGCGACACCATCAAATTGTAGTCATCTAGACAACATTTTTTCAACTAATTTGCCCAGAGTGTTCAGTAGCATGATGGGCCTGAACAACTGTGGGGTGGAGTAATTAGGTTTCCCTGGTTTCGGGATGATAACCGACAGGGATTCTTTAAAGTGAGCCAGCCAATGGCCAGCAGTGATGCACGCCTCAGCAATGCGGGTGATGAGCCCTGCTGCCACTTCTGGGTTGCTACACCAGTGTTTTAGGTGCGACCACATAACATGATCGGGACCTGGAGCGGAACGGGAAGAACACGCACTTAACACTTCTTTCATTTCTGTAACGGAGAACGGGATCCAGGCCGTTCCAGGCACCGGATCGAGTTCATCAAGAATGCTCAGATCGACTACTCAATCTGAGGCAGCATTGTAGGACCCATCAAGGGCAGCCCAGAGGGAATCCAGATCGTTGCAAGGTTCTCCCCGATAGGAGATTGCCTCATACGATGGGAGGTTACATTTACGAGTCCAGGACATCAGATCCCAGGGTCGTCTATTCATCGTAGCCACTTCTTGGATACGGTCATCGAAGAAATCACGCTTTGCGTGTTGCATGACTTTCCTGTAGTACTTCCAGTCCTCCTCGTTGCGGGAGGCTCTGTAAGTGTCTAGAGCGCCACTGCATTCGTCTGTCCACCAACCTGTGGACAACTTGCCGAGGCGAGATTCCTTGGCATGGTTTTCCCATGCCTTGTTTAAAATCATTGATATCGCTGAGACGACATCATCGATTTCTGCCGATGTATCTCCGTGCCAATCTAGCCATGGAATTAAAGCAGAGGAGACAGCATCCCGGTATGATGCTTCCTCCTCAGATCCTTTTTTGATGGACCACTTGGTGACCAGAACCAAAGATCCCAGGCCAGGTAGCACTAATGTCAGAGGGGCGTGGTCTGACGTTCCCCTGGCTTCAGGTACAATCTCACAGTACAATACGAATCTAAGATCCGTAGGTACAAACATCAGGTCGATCACTGCAGGGTGAAAGCCCTGTTGAGGGGGGAAGTGGGTGGGGCCCTCCACTACTGGTAGGGCTCTGGTCAGGCCTAGTGCCGTAGCCGTCTCCACTAAGTGGTCAGCATGAATAGAGTGTTCAGGCCCCTGGGGGTCCCAGGAGGCATGTCTCACGTTGAAATTGCCACACATGAAGTGTAGGCGAGGGATTGTCATGACGCTCTCGAATAAGAATGTGATAGCTGAGTGTTGGCTATCCGAGTATACGTTAGCAAGTAGCATGACATCTTCTCCTATTCCCAGTGAGAACAAGAGAATGTCACGATCGTCGATTAGATCTCGCCTGAGACCCGGTCTTAGATTAGCGATGCTGTTCGCAAAGTAGACAGCAACATGTGGAGGGGAGTCGATTCCCAATGGGCATACTAATGTTCCCCAGTTGGGACTCATTGGTGCGCCTATGACTTCTTCCCCTTCCCTGTTGTGAGCAGAAGGGGCGTATCTTACTAATCGCCAAGGAGGCTCTTGGATAAACAGCCAATCATAGTCATCTATAAGGTCTGCCAGTAGCAAGTCCATGTACCCCCAATTACGGTTAACATTCTGACTAAATATGCGCAACTGCAGTGTAGATCTAAGTCTATCCCTCATTTACGTTTGGCCACTGCGTCCTGCAGGATGGTAAGCAGGAGGGGAGTGAGAGTTATGTCTCACACTCACCTCGTCATAGCGAGCTTTGATCCAGTCATGGTCAAAGTGATGTCGCCAAAAGTTGCACCGACGATCATTGGATGTGTGATTCTTCGGGCAGTTTATGCACCTAGCCGGGTGAGGACAGGCTGCCCCTTCAGGGGTAGCTGGAACAGGAGGGTTCGCCTTAGCATTTCTCTTACAACACCCTGCAAGGGCACGATGGTGCTCCTTACGGTGTGGGCCTGCACAGACCGGGCATTTGGTCTGGGGAGCTCTGCATGCCAGGGTGGGGTGACCCCATTTCCAGCATCATTGGCAAAGAGGCAAGCTGGGGTTTGCCCTGGCAGCCCTAACATAAGCGACGTAGTGGCCAAATTGGACGCCACGCCCAATGAGAGCCTTAGCTCATGCACCACTGACTGAATCAGCGATGTTGAGATAAACGGTACATGTATCCGACATCTTCGAATCACGTATAACTTGTGGGGGGACTTGTAGCACTGTGAGGTCCGATATTCCGGACTTTCCCAAGTGTGCGATGATGACGTCAGGCGTTAGGGCCTTGTCATTAGCGATGAAGGGCACATCGACCAGTTTGAGGTACAATGTGGAAGTGGGTAACGCTGTGTCCACTTGCAACGCGAAGGGGAATGCCTTGTGAGCAGCCTCCTTGAAGCATCGAAGGTCCTCCTCGGAGGCAACAACGTCTGTAGCTACTGATAGGTTACCAGCATGCATCGATGCGGACTGGGCCACTAGTTTAGAGTGGTGCAGGCCGAGAGTGATCTGGACGTGGTCCAGGAAGTCAGCAGGATTCATCTCCACCCCAAGGGGGGGACGAACGTGGACCAGGACCTGTCGTCTCGACGGTCCATGGACAGTAGGTGATGGCTTCACAGCCTTCGGTGTGGAGGGGCCGACATGCTGCTGTATGTCAGCCAGCTTGTCGGTTGGAAGTTCAGGGAAGGCCTTGGCTAAGCGCACAAGGCCATCCATGGATGTGTTAGGTGTTTGCCCCCCAGGGAAGCGAGCGACCTGAGCAAAGGTCCCCTTGCCCGAAGGCCTGGTTGACCAGTTCACGGGGGGAGGTGGTCCTCGACCCCAAGATGAAGAGACACCCCCTGCTGGGGGTTTAGGAAGAGGTCGAGCCCCTTTCGGGCCTCGAGTCCTCGTTGATTTGTGAGGGGGGGGGCAGTGCCCATCCCATCCCTCCAGATTCCCATCCCTCCAGATATTCCGTCCTTGGGACGTCGTTGGGATCGTTGGTGACAGTGCCCGACCTAGGTCATTTGCTGCCCCCAGTCATCCTATGTATTGCTCCCCGGAGCATTGCACTCCCCGAGTTGCGATCGAGACCAGCCTCAGCAGCTGCTACCAGCACCGAGCCCAGTTGCTCTGCAATAAGCTGCTGTTCGTCAGCAGTAGGTCGTCTGGATCCCATCCTGTTTAGAACGATCTGGAATCCTTCAGTGTATTCCCCCAAGTCTTTGGCAAAGGTCTGGGGCCCACTCCAGTCATCGCTAGCCATCTCCGTGTCCTGAATGACGTGGGAGGAGAGATTGTCAGCCACTTCATCAGCCCACTGCGATGCAGGTGTAGAAGGGGTAGCCAGAGGTGCAGGAGATGCAGTCGCATCCCTGGAAGATAATGCTGGCACACTGAATTGCTGTGCTCACGGTGTGGCAATGCCCGCCCCATAGGGGGAGGGGGTTGGAGAGCCTCTTTGGGTCCTGTGTGGGCCCACTGAGGGAGCATTCTGTGTGGATCTGCGGCTCAAAGAGAGCCGCAGAGAGTCAATTGGATTGTCACCAGGAGTTCTGGGCATACCCGATCTAGAGAGTCCCCCCTCATCCATCGCTTTGCCCGATCTCCCCCCTCTTCTAGAATAGGATTCTGACATGCATTGGTAAGACGCTGGTTATACTGGATCACTGAGATTGTGGACGGATTGAGCTGCAAAGTGTAAAAACGGTGTCGACGAAATTTTTTGTGGCTGTGCACGTTGCGGTAAGAAGACAAGAAGCGATGAGCCACCAATACAATGCCTTGCATGTCCCAGAGTTCGCTATTCGGCGTGGTAGAGGACATGCGGCTATGTAATCGGGTTGACGCGAAGCCATCAATGTCATCGCTTCTTGTCTTCCTACCGCGATGTGCACAGCCACAAAAAATTTCGTCGACACCGTTTTTACACTTTGCAGCTCAATCCGTCCACAATCTCAGTGATCCAGTATAACCAGCGTCTTACCAATGCATGTCAGAATCCTATTCTAGAAGAGGGGGGAGATCGGGCAAAGCGATGGATGAGGGGGGACTCTCTAGATCGGGTATGCCCAGAACTCCTGGTGACAATCCAATTGAACCCTTTATCAAGTAAACGGACTTGCCAGTGGTGGCGTACCAACAACCCGAGCTTGACGATGTCGTGTTCCCCGAATCCCTACGGGTATGTGTGCAAGATTTAGGGGAAACTGCCGCCCCGATGTGAGCCTCTCAGCTCGGAAAGGAAGGCGTAGTCGGCTACAAAGCTGTAACGCACAACCGACAGTGGATCTGAAAGTGCTCAGGCGCCTCCCCAAACCGGTACCGAGTTTTGTGTCCCCCCTCCCTGACAGTCGCTCCTGAACACGGGTGGGCCCCCTTTATGAGGGTTAACGGACTCGTCTGGTGCCCTATGGCCACCCCAACATACCGATAACACTAGCCAGAACCAGACGGGGGTCATACGCCCTGCATGCACAACCTATCCTGGATCCCATGCCAGTTGGGTGAACGATCCTAATGCAGGATTATTGTCCATGAATTCGTGAAAGCCTTCGATGGTGTCGGGGTTCACACGAGTTTCCTTGCAGTCCACTGCGTGGCAGACGCGTAATATATGGTCTCGAGTTTGGATCTCGGGGCCAAGGCACCAGCACTGGTAATCCCCGTCGAGGGATAGACGGTGATGATACTCCCCTATGGGAGCATGGCCAGTAATCATTCGAGTTGAACGGGAAGTCAACGTGGTGTTGTTTCCCATTACTTTCAGCCAGGGCCCACCTTTGTGAGTCGAGGGTAATACTGGTTTTCCACCTACTCCTTTGAGTTGGTAGAAATGCTGACCACGATACGCCGGATCCAAGAACTGGGTGTGCCAATCCTTACAAACAGCCTTTTCAACCTGATTTTTAAGGTAGTCTAAAGACGTCCACGGGTGTCTGCCCATGGAGATCTTGGTAGATATAGCTACATCGTGAGCCATCTTGTGTACGTTCCACTCGAACTTCGAGGGGATGTGCCAGAATGTTACGTTTCTCTCCACGTCTCCAGCTAGCCAGGGATGAAGGGAGCGACAAGTGCACTGCTCCTTGACTTGTTACAACCACCATAAACAGTAGTAAACACCTCTGCTCAACGTTGCCAGCGACGTCGACACTTCAATTTACGTCCGATTTTCGATCGGATTTCACCATCACGAATGCTCTCGGCGTCTCCAGGCCTGCCCTGATTTGCTAAGAGATCCGTCCATCCGATCCCTGGGGATGCCCCTGTCATTGTTTTTGACAATGGCTGCTATTCGTCTCATTCCCCTGTGCTTCGAGGATCCTGGCTAGGTGAGTGGTGTCTATGAAAGAGTAGTCTAGGTCCCTATGGGGGCTTAGAGTGGGTGTGGGATGCCTGCTTCAACGCTCGCCCAAGTCGACGCATTCGTTTAGTTGGGGGAGGTCTGGCTCAGGGGGAGGGACATCGTTACTGGACTGCTGGTCGTCTTTGGGGCTTCCAACCTCCATGCTATGTGAGTCACTACTACTAGGGACAAGCTACACTGACTACCTGTTGGAATACACCGTCGCTAAAAGGGGCCGGGTGACAGTGCCCCCTGATAGCTAGGTCGATGCTCTGGTGGCTGCATTTCACCACTGACTCTTCACCTCCGGTGCTCACTCCTCTGGGGTGTTATGACCCGAGTTCAATCTTCTCCCACCAGGCAACAGGATGTGTGGCCTGTTCGCCCCCTCGGAGCATTTGGAGGCTGTATCGGATGGACCTGGAACTGAGACAAGGGGCCATCTGTTATCGATCCTACGCTACGTACTTTGACTGTTATCGTCATTTACCTGTGCTAACTCACTCTCAATGCCCAAAGGGCTGAACAGAGACCAAACCACACTCTGGGGCCTTCACAACCCCACCTTGATTATGGGTGACATCGTTGGTGATGATGCCCAAGACTACAACACCCAGTTCTCACAGAACAAACTGGAGGTAGCAGCTGCCCTAGGCAGTTTGAGATCTGTGGGCTGGGGAGGACCTCCCTGACCCTGACAACTACGAGGACTCTCTTGCTAGGCAGGAGGCCCTCGCTTACACTGCACGCTGCGTATTTCAATCATTAGCATCATATACCAGTACTAACTTGCTCCTGATGCCCAAGTGGACAACCAGAGATGATCGTTCCAACGATCCTACACCTCCGGCAGCTGTCCCAGCTCTCTGTGTGGCGATGCCAACAGCTCTAGCAGAGCTTCAATCTGGGGAACCCTCGTTCCCAGTACAGTGCCGTCATCATCACAGATGGCCGTGCCATTACTCGTGTGGGGCATTCCGCTCCACACCCATCACCGCCAGTCCGCTGGCTGCTGTCGGGTTGGTGACAAATGTCGCTGCCCTTTACGTTCTCCCCGCTGCGGGGGGGAAACTGTTATCGAGTGCATGTGCTTGCAGCGCATTTGCTCGAGGGGGGCCTTGGCCCCCTGCCTACGACGGTTCCGGTGAATAACCAGGTGAACAACCAGCTGCCACATTACTGTCACGCGTGCATTACACGGTGATGGTCCACCTCATTCGTCTGGGGTGGTCAATCCTCATTGGCTGGGAGTATGCGGACAGTTATTCCTCCTGCAAGGGGGGATTTACAGTGAATTAACACAGCCGCGCCTGATCTGACTTTGGTTGGATATGTGGCTGGGGGACCGCTTTGCACCAGCTGACGATCTAATGGCTAGCTTCGGGAGGGGGGCTCCCCCTCCGGATTATTGCCTTTCCTGGCTGAGAGGCCAACGTCTGTGGCACTGCCCACCTAAAGTGGCTAAAACGAGGACCTGGGTAGGAGATGGGCGAAGGGAAGCATAGTTATAGTAGTACCCAAGTTTGTATCCTGCTCCATGGACTGCGATCGAGCCCCGTGTTATAAATTGTTGACCCAAAAAAAAAAAAAAAAAAAAAAAAGGGAGCGACAAGCATCCAGAGCAAAGATTTGCCCGGAGCGTGGTTTTGGATCTATGAGGGACTTGATGCCCGTGGTAGAGTCCGAGAATATCACCAGCTTTTTGCATCCTCTGCTACACGCAGCGGATACGCCTAGTTGAAGAGCGAAAAGTTCGACTTCCGCGGGGGTTCTCCTCCCAGAGGCTGAGACAACGCGATCTACTTGTTCCCCCTATCCGAAGACGAGAGCACAAGTGACAGCTTGGAATTTAGCATCTGTGGGCACCGAGGCGTCCACTGCGATGACGAGAGTTTCATCTTCCACCTGGGCAGCGGCCCAGGCCTTGTCGAGGTCACTCCTGTAAGAATTCCTCGCTCCATCCTCCTTAGAGGTGAGGCGATGAGAGGAAAAGTGAGTGGGAAATAAATCCTTCACTCTGTTTCCAGGTGTGTTTTCTTCCCCAAAGGGGTCGAATTCATCGCCTGGTATGAGGGCCAGAGCCGCAGCCGAAGCAACAGATGGACCTTGTAGGGTTAGTATGTCGAGCACGTCCCCTCCCCAGAGTCCTAGCTCATGAGAGTGGGTAGTGCCGACATGATTGGGCCCTAAGATCGCTCTCAGGGGGTGTGATGGAGCCAATAGGTGGGTTCTGAACACCCCTCTGTCGACCAGACGACACAGTAACAGCTGCATAGGCAGCAGCCCTGCTATGCTTTCCAGACTGCCTATGGGGGTGGTTCTGAATGCACCGAGGATCCAGCGAGCAGCGATGGACTGCACTTGGGCCAGCGTTTTGATGACACCTTTGACGCGAGCGCCTTTGAAATGCCAGAGTCTGAGTCCATATGTCATAATAGGTACGACACACGAGCGGTACAGAAGGCGTTTCTGCATGGGGGATAGCCCTCTGACAGAATTGCCGAGCATTCCCATCGCCCTCGCAGTGGTGAGGGCTTTGGTGGAATAGAACCGCATATGCTCCTTGAAGGAGAGTTTGCGGTCAAAGAAAAATCCCAGGTACCTCCATGTAACCTTGGGTTTGAGGGGGGTATTGCCCGTGTACGGAGCAAAGCCGAGATCGATGGGTAAGGGGGTGAATCCCCTTGCCCTCGAAAAGTGGAATATTTCGGATTTGTCATGTTCAAGGACAAGTCCAAGGGAGGTGAATGCCTGGAAGATCCAGCCATATGCTTTTTTAAGAAGGGGGAGGTTATCCTCCAGCTGTGGAGAGCGGGCGATGAGGGTACCATTGTCCACATAGGACATGAGATCGACATCTCTGCCAATTTCGCTTCTTCTGAAGAGTTTCATGATGGGCGTCAAATATAGCGCCGATAAGACAGGGGACAAGGCAGACCCTTGTCCCACTCCCACATCAGCTGCAAAGGAGCCAGATGAGAAAGTGTTCCATTTGTAAGTCGTCTTGCAACCAACCAGATATGAACAGAAGAAGTTCACTACTTGTGCAGGGAATCCCGACCGAGAGATAATCTCCAATAGAACCTGGTGGTTCAAGGAGGGGAAGAATTGAGCGATGTCGAAGGCAACAACGCTGGTTTTGAGCCCTTTGGCCCACCCCGCTCTAACAAGATGGGTAAGGTAGATTCCTGCATCCTCAGTGGAACGCTGGGCGACACCTCCGAACTGGTTTTGCTCGAAGGCCTCATGTGCGACACCATCGAACTGAAGTTGCCTAGACAACATCTTTTCGACTAGCTTGCCCAGAGTGTTCAGTAGCACAATGGGCCTGAACGACTTTGGAGTGGAATAGTTAGGCTTCCCTGGTTTCGGGATGATGACTGACAGAGATTCCTTAAAGTGGGCCGGCCAATGGCCAGCAGTGATGCACGCCTCAGCAATGCAGGTGATGAGCCCTGCCACTTCTGGGTTGCTACACCAGTGTTTTAGGTGCGACCACGTAACATGATCAGGCCCTGGAGCAGAATGGGAAGAGCACGCATTTAGCGCTTCTTTCATTTACGTGATGGAGAATGGGATCCAGGCCCTTTCAGGCACCAGATCGAGTTCATCAAGAATGCTCAGATCGACTACTTGATCTGAAGCAGCATTATAGGACCCATCAAGGGCAGCCCAGAGGGAATCCAGATCATTGCAAGGTTTCATCGAAAAAGTCCCGCTTTGCGTGTCGCATGACTTTCCTGTAGTGCTTCCAGTCCTCCTCGTCATGGGAGGCTCTGTAAGTGTCTAGAGCACCACTGCATTCGTCTGTCCACCAACCTTTGGACGATTTGCTGAGGCGAGATTCCTTGGCGTGGTTTTCCCATGCCTTGTTTAAAATCATTGATATCGCCAAAACAACATCATCGATTTCTGCCGATGTATCTCCGTGCCAGTTTAGCCATGGAGTTAAAGTGGAGGAGACCACATCTCGATATGATGCTTCCTCCTCAGATCCTTTTTTGATGGACCACTTGGTAAACAGAACCAACGATCCCGGGCCAGGTAGCACTAACATCAGAGGGGCGTGGTCAGACGTCCCTCTGGCTTCAGGTACAATCTCACAGTACAATACAAATCTAAGATTTGTAGGTACGAACATCAGGTCGATCACTGTGGGGTGAAGGCCCTGTTGAGGGGGGAAGTGGGTGGGGCCCTCCACTACTGGTAGGGCTCTAGTCAGGCCTAATGCCATAGCCGTTTCCACTATGTGGTCAGCATGGATCGAGTGTTCAGGCCCCTGGGGATCCCAGGAGGTGTGCCTCACGTTGAAATCGCCACACATGAAGTGTAAGCGTGGGATCATCATGACGTTCTCGAATAAGAGTGTGATGGCTGAGTGTTGGCTATCCAAATAGATGTTAGCAAGTAGCATGACGTCCTCTCCTATTCCCAGTGAGAACAAAAGGATGTCACGATCATCGATCAGATCTCGTCTGAGACCCGGTCTTAGATTAGCGATGCTGTTTGCAAAGTAGACAGCCACGCGTGGAGGGGAGTCGATTCCCGATGGGCGCACTAAGGTTCCCCAATTTGGGCTCATTGGTGCGCCTATAACTTCTTCCCCTTCCCTGTTGTGGGCAGAAGGGGCGTGTCTTATTAATCACCAAGGAGGCTCTTGAATGAAAAGCAAATCATAGTCATCTATGAAGTCTGCCAGTAACGAGTCCATGTAACCCCAGTTTCTGTTTACGTTTTGACCAAATACATGTAGCTGGGGGGTAGATCTAAGTCTGTCCCTCATTTACGTTTGGCCACCGCATCCTGCGGGATGGTAAGTAGGAGGGAGACGAGAGTTACATCTCATACTCACCTCGTCATAGCGCGCTTTGATCCAGTCATGGTCAAAGCGATGTCGCCAAAAATTGCACCGATGATCGTCGGATGTGTGGTTCTTCCAGCAGTTTATGCATCTAGCCGGGTGAGGACAGGCTGCCCCCTCAGGGGTAGCTGGGATGGGAGGGTTTGCCTTAGCGTTTCCCTTACAACACCCAGCGAGGGCACGATGGTGCTCCTTGCGGTGTGGGCCTGCACAGATCGGGCATTTGGTCTGCGGAGCTCTGCATGCTGGGGTGGGGTGACCCCATTTCCAGCATCGTTGGCACAGAGGCAAGCTGGGGTTTGCCCTGGCCACCCTAACATAGGCGACGTAGCGCCCAAACTGGACGCCACAACTGATAAGAGCCTTGGCTCGTGCACCACTGACCGAGTCAGCAATGTTGAGGTATACAGTGCACATATCCGACATCTTCGAATCACGTATCACCCGTGGAGGGACCTGGAGTACTGTGAGGTCCGATATTCCAGACTTTCCCAAGTGTGCGATGATGACGTCAGGTGTTAGGGCCCTGTCGTTGGCAATGTATGGCACGTCTACCAGCTTGAGGTATGACGTGGACGTAGGTAACGCTGTGTCCACTTGCAGTGCGAAAGGGAATGCCTTGTGGGCAGCCTCCTTGAAGCAACGAAGGTCCTCCTCGGAGGCGACAATGTCTGTAGCTACTGATAGATTACCAGCATGCATTGATGCGGACTGGGCCACTAATTTAGAGTGGTGCAGCCCGAGAGTGGCCCGGACATGGTCCAGGAAGTCAGCGGGGTTCATCTCCACCCCGAGGGGGGGACGGACGTGGACCAGGACCTGTCGTCTCAACGGTCCATGGACTGTTGGCGAAGGCTTTGCAGCTTTCGGTTTGGAAGGGCTGACATGCTGCTGTATGTCAGCCAGCTTGTCGGTTGGAAGTTCTGGGAAGGCCTTGGCGAGATGCACAAGGCCATCCATAGATGTGTTAGGTGCCTGCCCCCCAGGGAAGCGAGCGACCTGAGCAAAGGTCCCCCTGCCCAAAGGCCTGGTCGACCAGTTCACGGGGGGAGGTGGTCCTCGGCCCCATGATGAAGAGACTCCCCCTGCTGGGGGTTTAGGAAGAGGTTGAGCCCCTTTCGGGCCTCGATTCCTCGCAACTTTGTGAGGGGGGGGGCATTGCCCATTCCATCCCTCCAGGTACTCCGTCCTTGGGACGTCGTTGGGATCGTTGGTGACAGTGCCCGACCTAGGTCATTTGCTGCCCCCAGCCATCCTATCTATTGCTCCCCGGAGCATTGCACTCCCCGAGTTGCGATCGAGACCAGCCTCGGCAGCTGCTACCAGCACCAAGCCCAGTTGTTCTGCTATAAGCTGCCATTCTTCAGCAGTGGGTTGTCTGGATCCCGTCCTGTTCAGAACGATTCAGAATCCTTCAGCGTATTCCCCCAGGTCTTTGGCGAAGGTCTGGGGTCCACTCCAGTCATCGCTAGCCATCTCCATGTCCTGAATGACATGGGAGGAAGAGTTATCAGCTCCTTCATCAGCCCACTGCGAGGCAGGTGTGGAAGGAGTAGCAGGAGGTGCAGGAGACGCCGTAGCATCCCTGGAAGATAGCGCTGGCACACTGAATTGTTGTGCTTGCGGTGTGACAATGCCCGCCCCATAGGGGGAGGGGGTTGGAGATCCTCTTTGGGTCCTATGTGGGCCCACTGAGGGAGCGTTCTGTATGGATCTGCAGCTCGAGGAGAGCCGCAGGGAATCAATTGGGTTGTCGCCAGGAGTTCTGGGCATACCGGATCTGGAAGGTCTCCCCTCATCCATCGCTTCGCCTGATCTCCCCCCTCTTTTAGAAAATGTTTCAGACATGCGTTGGTAAGACGCTAGTTATACCGGATCGCTGAGATCGAGGACGGATTGAGCTACAAAAGTTGAAAATGGTGTCGACGAAGTTTTTTGTAGCTGTGCACATCGTGGTAGGAAGACAAGAAGCGATGTGAACGACAAGGCCTTAATGCCTGACGTCGTCATTGCACACTTGGGAAAGTCCGGAATATCGGACCTCACAGTGCTACAAGTCCCCCCACAAGTTATACGTGATTCGAAGATGTCGGATACGTGTACCGTTTATCTCAACATCGCTGGTTCAGTCAGTGGTGCACGAGCTAAGGCTCTCATCAGGTGTGGCATCCAATTTGGTCGCTACGTCACTTATGTTAGGGCTGCCAGGTCGAACCCCGGCTTGCCTCTTTGCCAACGATGCTGGAAATGGGGTCACCCCACCCCGGCATGCAGAGCTCCACAGACCAAATGCCCGGTCTGTGCAGGCCCACACCGTAAGGAGCACCATCGTGCCCTTGCAGGGTGTTGTAAGGGAAACACCAAAGCGAACCCTCCCATCCCAGCCACCCCTGAGGGGGCAGCCTGTCCTCACCCGGCTAGGTGCATAAACTGCCAGAAGAACCACGCATCCGATGACCGTCGGTGCAATTTTTGGCGACATTGCTTTGACCATGACTGGATTAAAGCTCGCTATGATGAGGTGAGTGCGAGATGCAACTCTCGCTCCCCTCTTGCTTACCATCCTGCAGGATGTGGTGGCTGAACATAAATGAGAGACAGACTTAGATCTACCCCTCAGCTACGCATATTTAGTCAAAATGTAAACAGAAATTGGGGTTACATGGACTCATTACTAGCAGATTTTGTAGATGACTACGACTTGCTTTTCATTCAAGAGCCTCCTTGGCGATTAATAAGACACGCCCCCTCTGCCCACAACAGGGAAGGGGAAGAAGTTATAGGCGCACCAATGAGCCCAAATTGGGGAACCTTAGTGCGCCCATCGGGACTCGACTCCCCTCCACATGTGGCTGTCTACTTTGCAAACAGCATCACTAATCTAAGACTGGGTCTCAGGCGAGATCTAATCGACGATTGTGACATTCTCTTGTTCTCACTGGGAATAGGAGAGGACGTTATGCTACTGGCTAACATCTATTCGGATAGCCAACACTCAGCCATCACACTCTTATTCAAGAACGTCATCACGATCCCACGCTTACACTTCATGTGTGGTGATTTCAACGTGAGGCACGCCTCTTGGGATCCCCAGGGGCCTGAACACTCGATCCATGCTGACCACATAGTGGAAATGGCTACGGCATTAGGCCTGACCAGAGCCCTACCAGTAGTGGAGGGCCCCACCCACTTCCCCCCTCAACAGGGCCTTCACCCCACGGTGATCGATCTGATGTTCGTACCTACAAATCTTAGATTTGTATTGTACTGTGAGATTGTACCTGAAGCCAGAGGGACGTCTCACCACGCCCCTCTGATGTTAGTGCTACCTGGCCCAGGATCTTTGGTTCCGGTTACCAAGTGGTCCATCAAAAAAGGATCCGAGGAGGAAGCATCATACCGGGATGCTGTCTCCTCCGCTTTAACTCTGTGGCTAGATTGGCATGGAGATACATCGGCAGAAATCGATGATGTCGTCTCAGCGACATCAATGATTTTAAACAAGGCATGGGAAAACCATGCCAAGGAATCTCGCCTCGGCAAGTTGTCCAAAGGTTGGTGGACAGATGAATGCAGTGGTGCTCTAGATGCTTACAGAGCCTCCCGTGACGAGGAGGACTGGAAGCACTACAGGAAAGTCATGCAACATGCAAAGCATGATTTTTCGATGACCATATCCAAGAAGTGGCTACGATGAATAGATGACCCTGGGATTTGATGTCCTGGACTCGTCAACGTAACCTCCTGTCGTACGAGGCAATCTCCTATCGGGGAGAACCTTGCAACGATCTGGATTCCCTCTGGGCTGCCCTTGATGGGTCCTATAATGCTGCTTCAGATCGAGTAGTCGATCCAAGCATTCTTGATGAACTCGATCCGGTGCCTGGAAGGGCCTGGATCCCGTTCTCTGTCACGGAAATGAAAGAAGCGTTAAGTGTGTCTTTTTCCCGTTCCGCTCCAGGTCCCGATCATGTTACATGGTCGCACCTAAAACACTGGTGTAGCAACCCAGAAGTGGCAGGGCTCATCACCCACATTGCTGAGGCGTGCATCACTGCTGGCCACTGGCCGGCTCACTTTAAGGAATCCCTGTCGGTTATCATCCTGAAACCAGGGAAACCTAATTATTCCACCCCAAAGTCGTTCAGGCCGTCGCTCCTTGACTTGGTACAACCACCATAAACAGTGGTAAACACTCCTGCTCGATGTTGGTAGCAACATCGAGACTGCAATTTTGGTCCGATTTTCAATCAGATTTCACCATTTTTTTTTTTTTTTTTTTGGGTCAACAATTTATAACACGGGGCTCGATCGCAGTCTGCAGAGCGGGGTACAAACTTGGGTACTACTCTATCTACGCATTCCCCTCACCCATCTCCCACCCAGGTCCCCATTTTAGGCACTTTAGGCGGGCAGTGCCACAGACGTTGGCCTCTCAGCCAGGAAAGGCAATAATCCAGAGGGGGAGCCCCCTCCCGAAGCTAGCCATTAGATCGTCAGCTGGTGCAAAGCGGTCCCCCAGCCACATATCCAACCAAAGTCAGATCAGGCATGGCCATGTTAATTCACTGTAAATCCCCCCTTGCGGGAGGAATAACCATCCGCATACTCCCAGCTAATGAGGATTGACCACCCCAGACAAATGAGGTGGACCATCACCATGTAATGCACACATGACAGTAATGTGGCGGCTGGTTGTTCACCTGGTTATTCACCGGAACTGTCATAGGCAGGGGGCCAAGGCCCCCCTCGAGCAAATGCGCTGCAAGCACATGCACTCGATAGCAGTTTCCCCCCCGCAGCAGGGAGAACGTAAAGGGCAGCGACATTTGTCACCAACCCGACAGCAGCCAGTGGACTGGCGGTGATGGGTGTGGAGCAGAATGCCCCACACGAGTAATGGCATGGCCATCTGTGATGATGATGGCACTGTACTGGGAACGAGGGTTCCCCAGATTGAAGCTCTGCTAGAGCTGTTGGCATCGCCACACAGGAAGCTGGGACAGCTGCCAGAGGTGTAGGATCGTTGGAACGATCGTCTCTGGTTGTCCGTTTGGGCATCAGGAGCAAGTTAGTACTGGTATATGATGCTAGTGATCAAAATACGCAGCATGCAGTGTAAGCGAGGGCCTCCTGCCTAGCAAGAGAGTCCTCGTAGTTGTCAGGGTCGGGGAGGTCTTCCCCAGCCCACAGATCTCAAACTGCCTAGGGCAGCTGCTACCTCCAGTTTGTTCTGTGAGAACTGGGTGTCGTAGTCTTGGGCATCATCCCCAATGATGTCACCTGTAATCAAGGTGGGGTCGTGAAGGCCCCAGCATGTGGTTTGGTCTCTGTTCAGCCGTTTGGGCATTGAGAGTGAGTTAGCACAGGTAAATGACGATAACAGTCAAAGTACGTAGCATAGGATCAATAACAGATGGCCCCTTGTCTCAGTTCCAGGTCCACCCGATACAGCCTCCAAATGCTCTGAGGGGGCAAACAGGCCGCACATCCTGTTGCCTGGTGGGAGAAGATTGAACCTGGGTCATAACACCCCAGAGGAGTGAGCACCGGAGGTGAGGAGTCGGAGGTGAAATGCGGCCACCAGAGCATCGACCTAGCTATCAGGGGGCACCGTCACCCGGCCCCTTTTAGCGACGGTGTATTCCAACAGGTAGTCAGTGTAGCTTGTCCCTAGTAGTAGTGACTCACATAGCATGGAGGTTGGAAGCCCCAGAGACAACCAGCAGTCCAGTAACGATGTCCCTCCCTCTGAGCCAGACCTCCCCCAACTAAACGAGTGCGTCAACTTGGGCGAGCGTTGAAGCAGGCATCCCACACCCACTCTAAGCCCCCATAGGGACCTAGACTACTCTTTCATAGACACCACTCACCTAGCCAGGATCCTCGAAGCACAGGGGAACGAGATGAATAGCAGCCATTGTCAAAAACAATGACCGGGGCATCCCTGGGGATCGGATGGACAGATCTCTTAGCAAATCAGGCCAGGCCTGGAGACGCCGAGAGCGTTCGTGATGGTGAAATCCGATCAAAAATCGGACGAAAATTGGAGTCTCGACGTTGCTACCAACATTGAGCAGGAGTGTTTACCACTGTTTATGGTGGTTGTAACAAGTCAAGGAGCGTTGAATCGGATTTCACCATCACGAACGCTCTCGGCGCCTCCAGGCCTGGCCTGATTTGCTAAGAGATCTGTCCATCCGATCTCCAGGGATGTCTCGGTCATTGTTTCCAACAGTGACTGCTATCTGTCTCGTTCCCCTTGGCTTCGAGGATCCTGGCTAGGTGAGTGATGTCTATGAAAGAGTAGTCTGGGTTCCTATGGGGGCTTAGAGTGGGTGTGGGATGCCTGCTTCAATGCTCGCCCAAGTAGAAGCACTTGTTTAGCTGGGGGAGGTCTGGCTTAGGGGGAAGGACGTTTTTACTGGACTGCTGGTCGTCTTTGAGGCTTCCTGCCTCCATGCTCTGTGAGTTTCTACTACTAGAGACATGCTACACTGACTACCCGTTGGAATACACCATCACTAAAAGGGGCCAGGTGATGGTGCCCCCTGGTGGCTAGGCCTACACCTTGGTGGCCGCTTCTTACCACCATCCCTCTACCTCCAGTGCTCACTCTTCTAGGGTGGTATGACCCAGGTTCGATCTTCTCCCACTAGGCAGCAGGATGTGTGGCTTGCTCGCCCCCTCGGAGCATTTGAAGGCTGTATTGGGTGGACCTGGAATGTAGATAAGGGACCAGCCGTTATCGATTCCACGCTGCGTATTTTGATTCCTACCATCATCTACTAGCACTAACACACACTCTCAATGCCCAAACGGTGAACCAGAGGCCAACCACCACACCAGGGTCTATGTGACCCCATTTTGATCATGGGCGACATCTTTGATGATGGCGTCCAAGACTACGACACCCGGTTTGTGCAGGACGAATCAGAGGTAGCAGCTGCTCTCAAGGCAGCTAGAGATCTATGGGCCGGGGAAGACCTCTCCGACCCTAACGATGATGATGATGATGACTCTCTTGCCATGCAAGAGGCTCTCATTTTCGCCAAGGGGGGGCCTAGGCTCTCCTCGAGGAAAACGATCGATCGTGTACAATGGGCACTAGGTGTCGACATCGAACACAAGCGCTGCACTTGTAGCCTCCCAAAGGAGGATATGTATTCACAGGAGCTCAGCATTGCTGAGCTCCTTTATCCGGAGGCATCCCCTGCCCCACTACCGCCTTGGCCCCCCATCCCTGAGCTGGTGGAGGACGAAGTGCCGCTATCTAGGGATCAGAGGCTGGAGATCGAAGCCACCTCTGATGCCATGTTGCATTTACTGGATATGATGACCTCCTTTGTAGGTACCGTCTGAGTGTCTGCGGTTCCTCTCAATGACAGGAACTCTTGGCGTCAGATGGCATGGGAGCTCTTCACCACCACCTGGCAATTTTCAGGGAGCATGATGGAGTCGCTTTGCACGGCATCGGCTCCCCGTGACCTTACGTCTCCGGCAGCCTTCCAGGCTTCCTATGCGGCGATGCAGGCGGCTCAGTCTGCTCCACCAGCGGCAGAGCCTCCAACTGAGGAACCCTTGTCCCTGGAACGGCGTCGTCGTCCTCGCGGGCCTCACCAACGACCACACCAAGCTTGAAGAAGGGGACCTCCCCTTCTCTTCACTGCCCACCAGGGCTGTTGTCAGAATGGTGACAATATGTCACCACCCTCTACCTTCCCCCCACTGCAGGGGGGATGATGTCATCGAGTGCATGCTCAGAGTAGCATACGCTTGAGGGGGGGCCTCGACCCCCCTACTTACAGTAGCTCCAGTGAATAACCAGCTATGGCAGTTCCAGTGAACAACCAGCTGCCTCGTCACTGTCACTTGTGCGTGGACACAGTGATGGTCCACCTCACTCACCTGGGGTGGTCAATCCTCGTTGTCTGGTGAAAGACGGTTACTCTTCCCACAAGGGAGGACTTACGGTGAAGTGACACTGCTTGCGCCTGATCTGACTTCAGTTGGATATGTGGCCGGGGGGACCAAGATAGCACCAGACGGCAAACTAACGGCTAGCCTGTGTGGGGGGCCCCTCCCCTACAGATTATTGCCTTTCCTGTCTGAGAGGACAACGCTGGTACGCCCGCCGTAACATGGCTTCTGCAAGGGACCTGGTGTGGGATGCAGACATAGGGAATGCGTAGTCTTAGTAGTACCTTGTTTATATCTTGACCCGTGGACTGCGATCGAGCCCCGCGTTATAAATTGTTGACCCCAAAAAAAAAAAAAAGTCGTTCAGGCCCATCGTGCTACTGAACACTCTGGGCAAATTAGTCGAAAAAATGTTGTCTAGACGACTTCAGTTCGATGGTGTTGCACACGAGGCCTTCAAGCAAAACCAGTTCAGGGGTGTCGCCCAGCATTCCACTGAGGATGCAGGAATCTACCTCACCCATCTTGTTAGAGCAGGTTGGGCCAAAGGACTCAAAACCAGCGTTGTCGCCTTTGACATCGCCCAATTCTTCCCCTCCTTGAACCACCAGGTTCTATTGGAGATTATCTCTTGGTCGGGATTCCCTGCGCAAGTAGTGAATTTCTTCTGTTCATATCTGGTCGGTCGCAAGATGACCTACAAATGGAACACTTTCTCATCTGGCTCCTTTGCAGCCGATGTGGGAGTGGGACAAGGATCTGCCTTGTCTCCTGTCTTATCGGCGTTATATCTGACGCCCATTATGAAGCTCTTCAGAAGAAGCGAAATTGGCAGAGATGTCGATCTCATGTCCTATGTGGACAATGGTACCCTCATCGCCCGCTCTCCACAGCTGGAGGATAACCTCCCCCTTCTTAAAAAAGCGTATGGCTGGATCTTCCAGGCATTCACCTCCCTCAGACTTGTCCTTGAACACGACAAGTCCAAAATATTCCACTTCTTGAGGGCAAGGAGATTCACTCCCTTACCCATTGACCTCGGCTTTGCTCCTTACACGGGCAATAGCCCCCTCAAACCCAAGGTTACCTGGAGGTACCTTGGATTTTTCTTTGACTGCAAACTCTCCTTCAAGGAGCATATGCGGTTCTACTCCACCAAAGCCCTTACCACTGCAAGGGCAATGGGAATGCTCGGCAATTCTGTCAGAGGGCTAACCCCTATGCAGAAACGCCTCTTGTACCATTCGTGTGTTGTGCCTATCATGACTTACGGACTTAGACTGTGGCATTTCAAAGGCGCTCGCGTCAAAGGTGTCATCAAAACATTGGCCCAAGTGCAGTCCATTGCTGCTTGTTGGATCCTTGGTGCATTCAGAACCACCCCTATCGGCGGTCTGGAAAGTATCGCAGGGCTGCTGCCTATGCAGCTGTTACTGCGTCGTCTGGTCGACAAGGGAGTACTTCAAACCCCCCTGCTGGCCCCATCTCACCCCCTAAGAGCGATCCTAGGGCCCAATCACATCAGCACCACCCACTCTCATGAGCTAGGACTCTGGGGAGGAGACATGCTCGACACACTCACCCTACAGGGCCCATCCGTTGCTTCGGCTGCAGCGTTGCCCCTCGTACCAGGCAATGAATTCGACCCCTTTGGGGAAGAAAACACACCCGGGAACAGAGTGAAGGATTTATTCCCCACTTGCTTTTTCTCTCATTGACTCATCTCCAAGGAGGATGGGGCGAGGAGTTCTTACAGGAGTGACCTTGACAAAGCCTGGGCTTTGGCTCAGATGGAGGATAACACTCTCGTCATCGCAGTGGACGCTTTGGTGCCCACAGATGCTATATTCCAAGCTGTCACTTGTGCTCTTGTCTTTGGACAGGGGGAACAAGTAGATCACATTGTCTCAGCCTCCAGGAGGAGAAGTCGAACTCTTCGCTCTCCAACTGGGAGTATCCACTGCGTGCAGCAGAGGATGCAAAAAGTTGGTGATATTCTCGGACTCTACCATGGGCATCGAGTCCCTCATAGATCCAAAACCACGCTCTGGGCAAATCTTTGCTCTGGACGCTTGTCGCTCTCTTTGTCCCTGGCTAGCTGGGGACACGGAGAGAATTGTAACATTCTGGCATGTCCCCTCGAAGTTCGAGTGGAACATACACAAGATGGCTCACGATGTAGCTACATCTACCAAGATCTCCATGGGCAGACACCCACGGACGTCCTTAGATTACCTTAAAAACCAGGTCAAAAAGGCCATTTGTAAGGATTGGCACACCTGGTTCTCAGATCCAGTGTATCGTGGACGGCACTTCTACCAACTCAAAGGAGTAGGTGGGAAACCGGCATTACCCTTGACTCACAAAGGTGGGCCTTGGCTGAAAGTAATGGGAAACAACACCACGTTGACTTCCCGTTCAACTCGTATGATCACTGGCCATGCTCCTATAGGGGAGGATCGTCATCGTCTCTCCCTCGACGGGGAGTACCAATGCTGGTGCCTCGGTCCCGAGATTCAAACTCGAGACCATCTACTACGCGTCTGCCCTAGGGTGGATCACAAAGAAACTCGTGCAAGCCCAGACTCCATCGAAGGCTTTCATGAATTCATGGACAATAATCCTGCACTGGGATCGTTCACCCTGCTTGCGTGGGATCCAGGATAGGTTGTGCGCGCAGGGCGTGTGACCCTCATCTGGTTCTGGCTAGTGTTATTGGTATGTCGGGGTGGCCATAGGGCACCAGACGAGTCCATTAACCCTCATAAAGGGGGCCCACCCATGTTCAGGAGCGACTGTCAGGGAGGGGGGACATGAAACTAGGTACTGGTTCGGGGAGGTGCCTGAGCACTTTCAGATCCACTGTCAGTTGTGCGTTACGGCTCCAATGCTGACTACGCCTTCCTTTCTGAGCTGAGAGGCTCATGTCGGGGTGGCAATATCCCCTAAATCTTGCACTCATAGCCGTAGGGATTCAGGGAACACGACATCGTCAAGTCCAAGTTGTTGGTACGCCACCACTGGCAAGTCCATCTACTCGATAAAGGGGGCCCCCTTAGTGGTCATCGCAGCTATCCAGGTGGTTGGTGTGAAGTTCAGCAGGAGGAGGACTTGGGCTGGGTGTAGTGTACTCTGTTTGTATGTCTCTACTGTGGACTGCGTTCGGGCGTCGCGTTATAAATTTTTGACTCAAAAAAAAAAAAAAAAACGTGTCATCTGCAGCAGTGTTGGGTCATTGGTGGGGGCTGATTGACCTGCAGCAGCTGACTCGTCATCAACCCCCAAATGGAGGTCAGGCAATGCTACAGTACCAACGATCATGCTGTCCATTCCAGCTGGCAGGTTGGGGTCGGGTCCTACCATCTGTGGCAGTGTTGGGTCATTGGTGGGGGCAGATTGACCTGCAGCCACTGACCCGTCATCACCCCCCAAACAGAGGTCAGGCAATGCTACAGTATCAATGATCATGCTGTCTGTTCCAGCTGGTGGGTTGGGGTCAGGTCCTACCATCTGCGGCAGTGTCGAGCCACTGGTAGCATTGGCCAATTGACCAACGCCCACATCAATAACAGGTTCTAGTAACTTTGAGCCATACATCCAATGACCATGGCTGTACTCACCAGAAAACCAAGCTGCATCCTTGTCTGAAACTACCGAGGCCATGTTTTGCATAATTGTCAATGCCTCCAAAATCACCGGAATAGGCTCCTTCTCTGCCTGGATGATAGCCACAATGGCTTTCCACAAGACCCCTTCAATAGCCTCCAGCGACTTTGGTTTGGAAGAGCCATATGCATGGAATGCCTATACATACAACATCAAATATGGGTATTTGTCATTCACTGATCAACATACCGTCATGACTATGGTTCAGTTAGATCGCTGCCCCCATAGAAGCTTGGGCAATATAAGTGAAAGGGGCGATACACCTGTGGCAAGCTGCAGCGGAACTGAAAGCTGTGCATGCGTAATTTTGCCAGACCTGCTACTGTGAATCAAATATTACACAGGATACAGACTCGGTACGTACTCTTTGTGCAAAGACATTGCTTCCATCAAGGCCTCGTTTCTAGCAAATAATGTAGTTGCAACAGAGTGACAGTCAATTCATCACTCACTCTGTAAAATCCCAACATCCCTACAGACAAACATGAAAAAGGTAAATATCTTACATATGATACTACTTACTTGTTTTAAAGCATCAATGTCCATACATGCAGTCTGAATGTTGCATAAAATCTTCTCCCCCTGAGTTTGCGTTTTGAGAGCCAGCACAGACGTCATCAGTGATGCAGTGACATTGCTGCCACCCATGCCCATTGATGATCCAGAAGAGACAGATGGCAGGTTACTCATTGTGTTACTCAGTGTTTGAACTGAACAAAGAGCCTTTTCAATGGCGCTTGGCCATCGTTTAAGTTGTGTGCACCCCTTGTAATATTTTACTTTGCTGATGTCAGAGAGCATGTACAAATATGCACAAGACTTTCCAATGAAGGCCTTTTGACAGTAGACCTTGAAGCCACAGGATTGGTGTTTGCAGAGGAGGGGTTAAGGACTGACGATAAGATGTCATACACATGGTACACCAGAAGACGCCTCAGTGCCCTGCCGATGAGAGCATTGTTCAAGTCACCAATATCCGAATCTGCTGCATCATCTACTTGAAGCAATTGATGCGCAATTTGCACATCTTTCGAATGACCTGATAGCTTGATCTCAGCTTGTAGTATGTGCTGCTGTAAGGGCTAGAGGACGATATAACCCTGGAATAAATCAATACTACAAATCATGCACCAACAACTGTGGGCATTGTCGTCCAGGCTCTTCGACGTCCTCTGTCCCAAGGATTGCATTGGAAGTCCACAATATCTGTCTCAAGAGAGCCGATTCAGCATGCTGGAAGGGGGTTCCCATGTTTTAGTGGTGATAAGATCTAATCTATGTAATAGCCACACTTGTTGAACCAACACAGCCATGTGATATTCTGATCCGATTGTCTGAACATCAGCAAAATCAAGGATTGACTTATTTGGCTTATTTGGCTTAAACCCCAATTAAGGGAATCAAGGGGAATTAAGGAAAATAAGTTCATTTTTTCCCTTAAAACTGATAACTGTTAAGCAGATATAATCAACCAAGCGGTATAAGCAACATGTAAGCAAATTAAGGCTGTAAGGAGTGTGTAATCCCTTAAGGCCTTAAGGACTTTTTCAAATTTTCTTCCAAGTCCCTCTCAGCATTTCCCGAAAATGGAAATTCAAACTCAGCATCACCAACATCACATGTTGTTTGTGTTCAATCCACCGCTTCTGCTCCACACCCTCTACACCACCGTATCCATGCCAGCCAGAGCCACTAGTGACTGCAAGCAAGATTCATATTCTATGTATGTTGTAACAATGAGACGGTGCCAAGACACCCACGCCTAGGACGACGACCCAGGACGGGACCAGGAGAACCCACTGCTGTGAGCCCCTGCTTGCAGGGTGGATGGAGGGACAAATGACAAAGATGAAGATGAACCACGAGGGGGAGAGGATGACGATGATGAACCATGAACCACTACCACAGCACCTCTAACCACTGCAGCAAACAACTGCTCACAGGGTACAAATGGGGAGCAACGAGACAGGATGACAATGCCAGGGGACCGGGATGGAGAGGGGTACAAATGACATGTGCGGCAAGGAGGAAGAGAATGGTGATGGGGCCAAAAAAAAACATTAAAAGGCGAGTTTTTTTTCTTTCCCCTTTTCTAATTTCATTTCCTTGTGGCTAACAACAAAAATTTTAGGTAGTGATTTTACTATTGACAACGATGATGGGCACCCCCTGATTGACCCCCACTACTGCCTGTTCGTGGGGTGGTTAGGTGGTAGCACAACCATATGCCCATGAGGAAGGCCACAAGGATGATGGGGTGACATGACAGCAGCACCCGCCATAGCAGGTACCACAATGCAAGGAACGCCGCCACCCCTCACCCCCCATCATCTCCCTCACAGCAAGACAGGGTTTTTCGCTTTGTAGCATTGAGACGGCATGACACCCAACCAGGACACCATAATGACAAACAGCATGCCACCAGCCACCAGCCTCGCGAGCAACCGCTCGGGTGGATGGCGGGTGGAATGACGACGATGACAAGGCCGCCATGGTGATGGGGGAGCAGCAATGATTGGGGGCGAAGGGGAACATTTAAGACATTGAAAAGGTGTGTCGAGTGGGGGTTGGGTAAACACATGGGAATGATGGGAGCAGGGATGAGACCATAGTCAGGGATGTGCTTATATATATATATATATTATTCTTATTTTTTGGCTTAAACTGCTGCTTAAGTTTCCTTATTGACGTAGCTAGACAGCCCCCTAAGAGCCCAAAAGTGGTTTAAGAAGTGATATAAGCGTGAATAAGGGGAATTTTGCTTAATTCAGGAAACGACCCTACTTATTCTAAGCAGAATTTCCTTAACAGCCATTTGCTTAATCTTCCTTAATTTCCACTTTAAGTGCAATAAGGAGACATCAAGCATAATAAGTTAGTGTCAGATTTTCCTGATGAACTAAACTATACAACATGTATATGATACGTTCCCTACATACAAGATTTCCAGCCTCCCTCAATGAGTCTTCTGCTTCTTTTTCTTCAGACGTGTAGATGTCAATGACCCACTTACTGAATCATCATGGGGATCACTTTTGGATTCTTTGGTGTCCTGGTCGTCGTCTTGTGCATCATTTGGCTTGGCCCACTCGACATCATCAGAGGTGTACCCAGGCGGCCTTGAGAAATCTGGAAATACTTCTGTGAACGAACGTAAATATATAACTGAAAATACTTACCAAGGTTTGTCCCATGGGCCGCTATAGCACGCAGAGATACACTGAACTCTCCCTCCCCCTCCAACCCCCACCAAAGATGATATTTGGACTCAAGTGGTTGATCCGAGCATTCATTCCCTTTCTTCCCATCTGCATTGTTCTCTATTTCACAGTCCAGTGATTTTTTTTTTTTTTTTTTTTTTTTGGGTCAACAATTTATAATGCGGGGCTCGATCGCAGTCCGTGGAGCAGGGTACAAACTTGGGTACTACTCTATCTACGCGTTTCCCTTGCCCATCTCCCACCCAGGTCCCCATTTTAGCCACTTTAGGTGGGCAGTGCCACTGACGTTGGCCTCTCAGCCAGGAAAGGCAATAATCCAGAGGGGGAGTCCCCCTGCTGAAGCTAGCCATTAGATCGTCAGCTGGTGCAAAGCGGTCCCCCAGCCACATATCCAACCAAAGTCAGATCAGGCGCAGTGGTGTCAATTCACCATAAATCCCCCCTTGCGGGAGAAATGAACCGTCCGCATACTCCCAGCCAATGAGGATTGACCACCCCAGACGAATGAGGTGGACCATCACCATGTAATGCACGCGTGACAGTAATGTGGTGGCTGGTTGTTCACCTGGTTATTCACCGGAACCGTCGTAGGCAGGGGGCCAAGGCCCCCCTCGAGCAAATGCACTGCAAGCACATGCACTCGATAACAGTTTCCCCCCCGCAGTGGGGAGAACGTAAAGGGCAGCGACATTTGTCACCAACCCAACAGCAGCCAGCGGACTGGCGGTGATGGGTGTGGAGCGGAATGCCCCACACGAGTAATGGCACGGCCATCTGTGATGATGACGGCACTGTACTGGGAACGAGGGTTCCCCAGATTGAAGCTCTGCTAAAGCTGTTGGCATCGCCACACAGGAAGCTGGGACAGCTGCCAGAGGCGTAGGATTGTTGGAACGATCATCTCTGGTTGTCCGTTTGGGCATCAGGAGCAAGTTAGTACTGGTATATGATGCTAGTGATTGAAATACGCAGCGTGCAGTGTAAGCGAGGGCCTCCTGCCTAGCAAGAGAGTCCTCATAGTTGTCAGGGTCGGGGAGGTCCTCCCCAGCCCACAGATCTCAAACTGCCTAGGGCAGCTGCTACCTCCAGTTTGTTCTGTGAGAACTGGGTGTTGTAGTCTTGGGCATCATCACCAACAATGTCACCCATAATCAAGGTGGGGTTGTGAAGGCCCCAGAGTGTGGTTTGGTCTCTGTTCAGCCGTTTGGGCATTGAGAGTGAGTTAGCACAGGTAAATGACGATAACAGTCAAAGTACGTAGCATAGGATCGATAACAGATGGCCCCTTGTCTCAGTTCCAGGTCCACCCGATACAGCCTCCAAACGCTCTGAGGGGGCAAACAGGCCGCACATCCTGTTGCCTGGTGGGAGAAGATTGAACCCAGGTCATAACACCCCAGAGGAGTGAGCACCGGAGGTGAGGAGTCGGAGGTGAAATGCGGCCACCAGAGCATCGACCTAGCTATCAGGGGGCACCGTCACCTGGCCCCTTTTAGTGACGGTGTATTCCAACAGGTAGTCAGTGTAGCTTGTCCCTAGTAGTAGTGACTCACATAGCATGGAGGTTGGAAGCCCCAAAGACGACCAGCAGTCCAGTAACGATGTCCCTCCCCCTGAGCCAGACCTCCCCCAACTAAACGACTGCGTCGACTTGGGCGAGCATTGAAGCAGGCATCCCACACCCACTCTAAGCCCCCATAGGGACCTAGACTACTCTTTCATAGACACCACTCACCTAGCCAGGATCCTCGAAGCACAGGGGAATGAGACGAATAGCAGCCATTGTCAAAAACAATGACCGGGGCATCCCTGGGGATCGGATGGACGGATCTCTTAGCAAATCAGGCCAGGCCTGGAGATGCCAAGAGCGTTCGTGATGGTGAAATCCGATCGAAAATCAGACAAAAAGTGGAGTCTCGACGTTGCTACCAACATCGAGCAGGAGTGTTTACCACTGTTTATGGTGGTTGTAACAAGTCAAGGAGCGCTGGCCTGACAGTCCAGTGATTCATCATCGTCTGTCGCGTAACATGGCAACGCCTTCCCATCTGGACCAAGCTCTCCACACTTATCCCATGCTTCCCAGAACTCCCCCCTCAACAGGGCCTTCACCCCACGGTGATGACCTGATGTTTGTACCTACGGATCTTAGATTTGTAGTGTACTGTGAAATTGTACCTGAAGCCAGGGGAACGTCTGACCACGCCCCTCTGACATTAGTGCTATCTGGCCCAGGATCCTTGGTCCCAGTTACCAAGTGGTCCATCAAAAAAGGATCTGAGGAGGAAGCATCATACCGGGATGCCGTCTCCTCCGCTTTAACTCCGTGGCTAGATTGGCATGGAGATACATTGGCAGAAATCAATGATGTCATCTCGGCGATATCAGCGATTTTAAACAAGGCATGGGAAAACCATGCCAAGGAATCGCGCCTCAGCAAGTCGTCCAAAGGTTGGTGGACAGACGAATGCAGTGGTGCTCTAGATGCATACAGAGCCTCCCATGATGAGGAGGACTGGAAGCACTACAGGAAAGTCATGCGACATGCAAAGCGTGACTTTTTCGATGACCGTATCCAAGAAGTGACTACGATGAATAGATGACCCTGGGATCTGATGTCCTGGACTCGTCAACGTAACCTCCCATCATACGAGGCAATCTCCTATCGGGGAGAACCCTGTAATGATCTGGATTCCCTCTGGGCTGCTCTTGATGGGTCCTATAATGCCGTGTCAGATCGAGTAGTCAATCTGAGCATTCTTGATGAACTCGATCTGGTGCCTGGAAGGGCCTGGATCCCGTTCTCCGTCATGGAAATGAAAGAAGCGTTAAATGCATGCTCTTCCCGTTCCGCTCCTGGTCCCGATCATGTTACATGGTCGCACCTAAAACACTGGTGTAGCAACCCAGAAGTGGCAGGGCTCATCACCCGCATTGCTGAGGCGTGCATCACTGCTGGCCACTGGCTGGCTCACTTTAAGGAATCCCTGTCGGTTATCATCCCGAAACCAGGGAAACCTAATTACTCCACCCCAAAGTCGTTCAGGCCCATCGTGCTACTGAACACTCTGGGCAAATTGGTCAAAAAGATGTTGTCTAGACGACTTCAATTCGACGGTGTCGCACACAAGGCCTTTGAGCAAAATCAGTTCGGGGGTGTCGCCCAGCGTTCCACTGAGGATGCAGGAATCTACCTCACCCATCTTGTTAGGGCAGGATGGGCCAAAGGACTCAAAACCAGTGTTGTCACCTTCGACATTGCCCAATTCTTCCCCTCTTTGAACCACCAGGTTCTATTGGAGATTATCTCTCGGTCGGGATTCCCTGCGCAAGTAGTGAATTTCTTCTGTTCATATCTGGTTGGTCGCAAGATGACCTACAAGTGGAATGCTTTCTCATCTGGCTCCTTTGCAGCCGATGTGGGAGTGGGACAGGGATCTGCCTTGTCCCCAGTCTTATCGGCGTTATATCTGACGCCCATCATGAAACTCTTCAGAAGAAGCAAAATTGGCAGAGATGTCGATCTCATGTCTTATGTGGACGATGGCACCCTCATCACCCGCTCTCCAAAGTTGGAGGACAACCTCCCCCTCCTCAAAAACGCATATGGCTGGATTTTCCAGGCATTCACCTCCCTCGGACTTGTCCTTGAACACGACAAGTCCGAAATATTTCACTTCTCAAGGCCGAGGAGATTCACTCCCCTACCCATTGACCTCGGCTTTGCTCCTTACACGGGCAATACCCCCCTCAAACCCAAAGCTACCTGGAGGTACCTTGGATTTTTCTTTGACCGCAAACTCTCCTTCAAGGAGCATACGTGGTTCTACTCCACCAAAGCCCTTACCACTGTGAGGGCGATGGGAATGCTCGGCAATTCTGTGAGAGGGCTAACCCCTATGCAGAAACGCCTTCTGTACCGCTCGTGTGTCGTACCTATCATGACATATGGACTGAGACTTTGGCATTTCAAAGGCGCTCGCATCAAAGGTGTCATCAAAACGCTGGCCCAAGTGCAGTCCATTGCTGCTTGTTGGATCCTCGGTGCATTCAGAACCACCCCTATCGGCGGTCTTGAAAGTATCGCAGGGCTGCTGCCTATGCAGCTGCTACTGCGCCGTCTGGTTGACAAGGGAGTATTCTGTACCCCCCTACTGGCCTCATCACACCCCCTGAGAGCGATCTTAGGGCCCAAACATGTCGGCACTACCCACTCTCATGAGCTAGGACTCTGGGGGGGGGACGTGCTCGACACACTTACCCTACAAGGTCCATCTGTTGCTTCGGCTGCAGCTCTGGCCCTCGTACCAGGTGATGAGTTCGACCCCTTTGGGGAAGAAAGCACACCAGGAAACAGAGTGAAGGATCTGTTCCCCACTCATTTCTCTTCTCATCGCCTCACCTCTAAGGAGGATGGGGTGAGGAGTTCTTACAGGAGTGACCTCGACAAGGCCTGGGCTCTGGCTCAGATGGAGGATGACACTCTCGTTGTCGCAGTGGACGCCTCGGTGCCCACAGATGCAAAATACCAAGCTGTCACCTGTGCTCTTGTCTTCGGATGAGGAGAACAGGTAGATCGCGTTGTCTCAGCCTCTGGGAGGAGAACCCCCCCGGAGGTCGAACTCTTCGCTCTCCAACTGGGCATATCCGCTGCGTGTAGCAGGGGATGCAAAAAGTTGGTGATATTCTCAGACTCTACCATGGGCATTGAGTCCCTCATAGATCCAAAACCACGCTCTGGGCAAATCTTTGCTCTGGACGCTTGTCGCTCTCTTTGTCCCTGGCTAGCTGGGGACATGGAGAGAAATGTAACATTCTGGCATGTCCCCTCAAAGTTCGAGTGGAACGTACACAAGATGGCTCACGATGTAGCTACATCTACCAAGATCTCCGTGGGCAGACACCCGCGGACGTCCTTAGATTACCTTAAAAACCAGGTCAAAAAGGCCGTTTGTAAGGATTGGCACACCCGGTTCTCAGATCTGGCGTATCGTGGACGGCACTTCTACCAACTCAAAGGAGTAGGTGGGAAACCGGTTTTACCCTTGACTCACAAAGGTGGGCCTTGGCTGAAAGTAATGGGAAACAACACCATGTTGACTTCCCGTTCAACTCGAATGATCACTGGCCATGCTCCTATAGGGGAGTATCGTCAACGTCTATCCCTCGATGGGGAATACCAGTGCTGGTGCCTTGGCCCCGAGATCCAAACTCGAGACCATATACTACGCGTCTGCCACGCAGTGGACCACAAGGAAACTTGTGCAAGCCCCGACACCGTCAAAGGCTTTCACGAATTCATGGACAATAATCCTGCACTAGGATCGTTCACCCCGCTTGCGTGGGATCCAGGATAGGTTGTGCGCGCAGGCCGTATGACCCTCGTCTGGTTCTGGCTAGTGTTATTGGTATGTCGGGGTGGCCATAGGGCACCAGACGAGTCCGTTAACCCTCATAAAGGGGGCCCACCCATGTTCAGGAGCGACTGTCAGGGAGGGGGGACACAAAACTAGGTACTGGTTTGAGGAGGCGCCTGAGCGCTTCCAGATCCTCCGTCAGTTATGTGTTATGGCGACTCGTTCGACTACGCTTTCCTTTCCGAGCTGAGAGGCTCACGTCGGGGCGGCAGTTTCCCCTAAATCTTGCACTCATACCCATAGGGATTCGGGGAACATGACATCGTCAAGTCCAGGTTGTCGGTATGCCACCACTGGCAAGTCCGTTTACTCGATAAAGGGGGCCCCCTTAGTAGTCGTTGCAGCTATCCAGGTGGTTGGTGCGAAGATCAGCAGGAGGAGGACTTGGGCTGGGCATAGTGTACTCTGTTTGTATGTCTCTACCGTGGACTGTGTTCGGGCGTCGTGTTATAAATTTTTGACCCAAAAAAAAAAAAAGAAAATGCTTCCCAGAACTCATCAACGCCTGCGAAGCTTCGTATGATATTTGCTTTAACCTGTCGACCATTTACCTCCCCATTGAACGAAAAGATGCCACTCTTTTCGAGGCGCCACTTGGCCAAGCATAGAGTTTTAAGTTGATGCATGAGATATTTCCAGTACAGTGCACAGAGCGTGGAGGGTCCTTCCAACTCGTAGTGATCAAATAGCCATACCAGTATCTTGCGAGCCCAGACTCAACCCTGGATCATCTCCATTCTCTCTGCTGCTTGCAATCCACTCGTGATATATGTGCTGTGATGGAGAATATTTGATGCCTCGAGTAGGTTGCACATGCTAAGCAGCACCATCAAACCATCAGGATCTGTAACTACCGGAACATGAGAGACTGACTTCCATCCTATTATATATGAGTCTTGATTTGATTAGTAAATGGAATAAACACACTATTGTAGTTTGGTTGCCAATACACATGATGAAAATATGCAACCATTCATCGCAACATCAGCTGTGCATCGGATGTATGTTGAGCATTTGTTAATAAGGTGCTTCCAAGGAAAGAGTTGAAAAAGCCAAAATTGCTCTCTTCCAATGTAGACGAGGCATAGAAGTGTCCGCCATAACAAATAGCAGAATCCACTGTGAGTACCGTGTGGGGGGTATTCGGTCTCATATATAGCTAAGAACCCCGTTTCAATCTATTCAATAATGCACAATAGATTCGCTTACAGTTGTGTGCCTGGTCTGAACAGCATGGCTTTTTTTTTTTTTTTTGGGTCAAAAGTTTATAACACGGCGCCCAATCGCAGTCCACGGTAGAGACGTACAAATGAAGTACACTAGCCCAGCCCAAGTCCTCCTCCTGCTGATCTTTGCACCAACCACCTGGATAGCTGCAACGACCACTAAGGGGGCCCCCTTTATCGAGTAAACGGACTTGCCAGTGGTGGCGTACCGACAACCCGGACTTGACAATGTCGTGTTCCCCGAATCCCTATGGGTATGAGTGCAAGATTTAGGGGATACTGCCACCCCGATGTGAGCCTCTCAGCTCGGAAAGGAAAGCGTAGCCGGCCAAGTCGCCATAACGCATAACCGACAGTGGATCTGGAAGCACTCAGGCGCCTCCCCAAACTGGTACCTAGTTTCGTGTCCCCCCTCCCTGACAGTTGCTCCTGAACATGGGTGGGCCCCCTTTATGAGGGTTAACGGACTTGTCTGGTGCCCTACAGCCACCCCGACATACCAATAACACTAGCCAGAACCAGACAAGGGTCATACACCCTGCGCGCACACCCTATCCTGGATCCCACACAAGTGAGTTGCACGACCCGAGAGCTGGGTTGTTGTCCATAAATTCGTGGAAGCCTTCGACGGAGTCTGGGCTTGCACGAGTTTCTTTGCGATCCACCCTAGGGCAGACACGTAATATATGGTCTCGAGTTTTTATCTTGGGACCGAGGCACCAGCATTGGTATTCCCCGTCGAGGGAGAGACGATGACAATACTCCCCTATGGGAGCATGGCCAGTGATCATGTGAGTTGAACGGGAAGTCAATGTGGTGTTGTTTCCCATTACTTTCAACCAAGGCCCACCTTTGTGAGTCGAGGGTACTACTGGTTTTCCGCCTACTCCTTTGAGTTGGTAGAAATGCCGTCCACGATACGCCGGATCTGAGAACCAGGTGTGCCAATCCTTACAAACAGCCTTTTCAACCTGGTTTTTAAGGTAGTCTAAGGACGTCTGCGGGTGTCTGCCCATGGAGATCTTGGTAGATGTAGCTACATCATGAGCCATCTTGTGTACGTTCCACTCGAACTTTGAGGGGACATGCCAGAATGTTACAATTCTCTCTGCGTCCCCAGCTAGACAGGGACAAAGAGAGCAACAAGCGTCCAGAGCAAAGATTTGCCCAGAGCGTGGTTTTGGATCTATGAGGGACTCGATGCCTGTGGTAGAGTCTGAGAATATCACCAACCTTTTGCACCCCCTGCTGCACGCAGCAGACACGCCCAGTTGGAGAGCGAAGAGTTCAACTTCTGGGGGGGTTCTCCTCCTGGAGGCTGAGACAATGCGATCTACTTGTTCCCCCTGTCCAAAGACAAGAGCGCAAGCAACAGCTTGGAATTTAGCATCTGTGTGCACCGAAGTGTCCACTGCGACGGTGAGAGTGTCATCCTCCATCTGAGCCAAAGCCCAGGCTTTGTCGAGGTCACTCCTGTAAGAACTCCTCACCCCATCCTCCTTAGAGGTGAGTCGATGAGAGGAAAAGTGAGTGGGGAATAAATCCTTCACTCTGTTCCCGGGTGTGCTTTCTTCCCCAAAAGGGTCGAACTCATCGCTTGGTATGAGGGCCAGAGCTGCAGCCGAAGCGACAGATGGCCCCTGTAGGGTGAGTGTGTCGAGCACATCTCCTTCCCAGAGTCCTAGCTCATGAGAGTGGGTGGTGCCGACATGATTGGGCCCTAAGATCGCTCTTAGGGGGTGTGATGGGGCCAGCAGGGGGGTTCGGAGTGCTCCCTTGTCGACCAGACGACGCAGTAACAGCTGCATGGGCAGCAGCCCTGCGATACTTTCCAGACCACTGATAGGGGTGGTTCTGAATGCACCGAGGATCCAACAAGCAGCAATGGACTGCACTTGGGCCAGCGTTTTGATGACACCTTTGATGCGAGCGCCTTTGAAATGCCAAAGTCTCAGTCCATATGTCATGATAGGTACGACACACGAGCGGTACAGAAGGCGTTTCTGCATAGGGGTTAGCCCTCTCACAGAATTGCTGAGCATTCCCATTGCCCTTGCAGTGGTAAGGGCTTTGGTGGAGTAGAACCACGTATGCTCCTTGAAGGAGAGTTTGCAGTCAAAGAAAAATCCAAGGTACCTCCAGGTAACTTTGGGTTTGAGGGGGGTATTGCCTGTGTAGGGAGCAAAGCCGAGGTCAATGGGTAAGGGAGTGAATCTCCTTGCCCTCGTCACTCCTTGACTTGTTACAACCACCATAAACAGTGGTAAACACTCCTGCTCGATGTTGGTAGCAACATCGAGACTGCAATTTCGGTCCGATTTTCGATCGGATTTCACCATCACGAACGCTCTCAGCGTCTCCAGGCCTGGCCTGATTTGCTAAGAGATCCGTCCATCCGATCTCCGTGGATGCCCCGGTCATTGTTTTTGACAATGGCTGCTATTCGTCTCGTTCTCCTGTGCTTCAAGGATCCTGGCTAGGTGAGTGGTGTTGACGAAAGAGTAGTCTGGGTCCCTATGGGGGCTTAGAGTGGGTGTGGGATGCCTACTTCAACGCTTGCCCAAGTCGTCACATTCATTTAGCTGGGGGAGGTCTGGCTTAGGAGGAGGGACATTTTCACTGGACTGTTGGTCGTCTGCGAGGCTTCCAACCTCCATGCCCTGTGAGTCTCTAGTACTAGAGACATGCTACACTGACTACCCACTTGGAATACACCATCGTTAAAAGGGGCTGGGTGACGGTGCCCCCTGAGGGCTAGGACAACACTCTGGTGGCCGCTTTTCACCACCATCATCATACCTCCGGTGCTTAACCCCCCTGGGGTGTTACAACCTGGGTTCAATTGTCCCTCCCAATTGGCAGTAGGATGTGCGGCCTGCATGCCCCCTCGGAGCGTCTGGAGGCTGTGTCGGGTGGACCTGGAACTGAGATAAGGGACCAGCCGTTATTGATTCCATGCTATGTATCTTGACTTCTACTGTCATCTATCGTTGCTAATTCACCCTCAATGCCCTCTTCAAACCGTAGAGCGCGACCTCGACACCGGGCGGTGCATGGCAACCCCCTTCTATATACAAATGTTGACGTCGCAGACTTTGACGACAACTACCTCCCAGAGTTCGGACACGTCTCCTTGAGCGGATGGGACTCTGATGTGGCTAACCAGTTCCACAATCTTTGGGAGGAGGATGACTCCTCCGACCTGCCAGACGATGATGATGGCTCTGCCACCGGCGGAGACATCGAATTCATTCTGGGTCTCACCGAGCTAGCCTCGCAGGAGATGATAAACTGCTTCTTGGCGTCACAAGTGATAGCCGATGAGGTGCATGATCTGGCTCTCGAGCTTGGGCTCGAGGCCAACAACAATCAAGAGCTCGGCATCACCGAGCTCCTCTATCCAGAGGGGCAGCAGGAGCAATCTGTGCCACCCCTCCCCACATCACCGGGTTCATCCGCCATCCCAGAGTTGGTGGAGGATGAGCCTCCATTGTCGAGAGATGAGAGGGTGGAAATAACATCCGCCTCTCATGGCTTTCTACACTTACTGGAGGCTATGACGATCTTCGTTGGTACCGTCGGAGTATCCGCCGTTCCGCTCATAGAGAGGAACACATGGCGCCAGATGGCCTGGGAACTATTCACAACCACCTGGCGATTGTCTGAGCCAATGTCGGCAGAACTAGCAGCTGCTGGATTGCCTCTCGATCTCACATCACCGGCAGCCTTCAGGGCTTCCTACACAGCTAGGCAGGCAGCTCATGCAGAGCTCCATCATGAGGAATCCTCATCCTCATCATGACGCTGTCATCCTCGAGGTCCTCGGAGACAGCCGCGCCGCAACCAATAGGGGAACACCCCTCCACAACCACGCCCACCAAATAATTGGTGGCCGATATCGGGATAGTGACATGTTGTCGCTTCCCTCCACCTTCCCCCCGCTACGGGGGGGACATTGTCATCGAGTGCATGCACATGTCGGCATTTGCTCGAAGGGGGGCCTTAGCCCCCTGCCTATGGTAGTTCCGGTGAATAACCAGGTGAACAACTAGCTACCACATCTCTGTCACTCGTGCGCAAGCATGGTGATGGTCCACCCCATTCGTCCAGGGTGGTCAATCCTCGTTGGCTGGAAGTAGGCAATCGGTTATTCCTCCCGCAAGGGGGGATTTACGGTGAATTGACACCACTGCACCTGATCTGACTTCGGTTGGATATGTGGCCGGGGGACTGGTTGGTACCAGCGGGCGATCTAATGGCTAGCTTTGGGAGGGGGAGGCTCCCCCTCTGGATTATTGCCTTTCCTGGCTGAGAGGGCAACGTCTGTGGCACTGCCTGCCTAAAGTGGCCAAAACGAGGACCTGGGTGGGAGATGGGCGAGGGGAACGCATAGATATAGTAGTACCCTAGTTTGTACCCCACTCTGCAGACTGCGATCGAGCCCCGCATTATAAATTGTTGACCCAAAAAAAAAAAAAAATCTCCTCGCCCTTGAGAAGTGGAATATTTCGGACTTGTCATGTTCGAGGACAAGTCGGAGGGAGGTGAATGCCTGGAAGATCCAGCCATACACTTTTTTGAGAAGGGGGAGGTTATCCTCCAACTGTGGAGAGCGGGTGATGAGAGTACCATCGTCCACATAGGACATGAGATTGACATCTCTGCCGATTTCGCTTCTTCTGAAGAGTTTCATAATGGGCGTCAGATATAGCGCCGATAAGACTGGGGACAAGGCGGAACCTTGTCCCACTCCCACATCGGCTGCAAAGGAGCCAGACGAGAAAGTGTTCCACTTGTAAGTCATTTTGCGACTGACGAGGTATGAACGGAAGAAATTCACTACTTGCACAGGGAATCCCGACCATGAGATGATCTCCAGCAGAACCTGGTGGTTCAGGGAGGGAAAGAACTGAGCGATGTCGAATGCGACAACACTCGTTTTGAGCCCCTTGGCCCACCCTGCTCTGACAAGGTGGGTAAGGTAGATTCCTGCATCCTCAGTGGAATGCTGGGCGACACCCCCGAACTGATTTTGCTCGAAGGCCTCATGTGCGACACCGTCAAATTGGAGTCATCTAGACAACATTTTTTCGACTAATTTGCCCAGAGTGTTCAGTAGCACGATGGGCCTGAACGACTTTGGGGTGGAGTAATTAGGTTTCCCTGGTTTCAGGATGATGACCGACAGGGATTCCTTAAAGTGGGCCGGCCAATGGCCAGCAGTGATGCACGCCTCAGCAATGCGGGTGATGAGCCCTGCCACTTCTGGGTTGCTGCACCAGTGTTTTAGGTGCGACCACGTAACATGATTGGGACCTGGAGCGGAACGGGAAGAACACGCACTTAGCACTTCTTTCATTTCCATGACGGAGAATGGGATCCAGGCCCTTTCAGGCACCGGATCGAGTTCATCAAGAATGCTCAGATCGACTACTCGATCTGAAGCAGCGTTATAGGACCCATCCAGGGCAGCCCAGAGAGAATCCACATTGTTGCAAGGTTCTCCCCGATAGGAGATTGCCTCATATGATGGGAGGTTACGTTGACGAGTCCAGGACATCAGGTCCCAGGGTCGTCTATTCATCATAGCCACTTCTTGGATACGGTCGTCGAAAAAGTCATGCTTTGCGTGTCGCATGACTTTCCTGTAGTGCTTCCAGTCCTCCTCATCACGAGAGGCTCTATAAGCGTCTAGAGCACCACTGCATTCGTCTGTCCACCAACCTTTGGATGACTTGCCGAGGCGAGGTTCCTTGGCATGGTTTTCCCATGCCTTGTTTAAAATCGTTGATATCGCCGAGACGACATCATCGATTTCTGCCGAGGTATCTCCATGCCAATCTAGCCACAGAGTTAAAGCGGAGGAGACAGCATTCCGGTAAGATGCTTCCTCCTCGTAACAGCATGGCTTCAAGAATGTAGTCAGCGCCACTAGTGCCTTCACTAGCGGTATACTCAAACAGTTGATCAATGCACAAGAAGGTCCATGGTGTTTCCCTGTCCTGGGAACGTGCAACAACCCACCATTTACTTCCTGCGACACATTCGATATAGGTTGCAAGGCCATCACAGTTGATGTGAAACCCGTGATATGCGCCCATTGTGGCAGCTAATCACCATTTGTTGCTTGAGGCGGGAAATTCTTGGAAACAGCCTGGCATTCCATTTGTCCACTTCCATGCCACATAGTTGCTCACAATAGACGAAGGTGGATTTGCAGCATAAGGACAGGGAAAATCAAGCACATTCAAGATCTTGCCATTTGCAGATCGATGGGCTTGCAGCAACTCACGCGTTGTTCCCTGACAGCTGCGCACATTTTGGTTGTCGTGTACTTGAACAGAGTGATCTATTACAATATGAGAACTTAACCTATGCCCACAGTCTGTATCACTTGCCTTGTATAGTAAATGTTCTACTGGGAGGCGCAAGTGTTTCCAGGCCATTCTCATCGAATTCAAGCTTTTGGTCTGGTAGTCCATGGACAAGTATGTGTTTGAGTCGAAATATTTCCTGCACCTCAGCAGCAGTGAGGGCATTGAATTGGTTGATGTGGATGATATGAAAAGCAGATTTCACTGGTTGCTTGACGTGCAGTGGAAGTTCATCAACATAATTAGCCACGACCATCTGATGCAACCTTTGATACCATGCCACATCCGTTTCCCACTGCAATATTCACAATTAAAATACGTTAATAACTTGATATGCACATCCACTTACATGCATCAAGGCTCTGTATATCTGAGGCTCGCCGAGGTGGTCATACAAGGTCATTCGTACTGGGCTGTTGTGTTTGACCTCCCGAGTAGTAGGATTATGGAGTGTCCGCAGCAGTGGTTCTTCCTATATTTGTGTACCGTCAGAAGACAGGATCAGACAAGGATTCAACAATACTGATGTGATCTTTGGTAAGGTCTACAACTTGTACAATGACACTTCCTAAACACTGGGCCGTCAAGTCAATGGGGTTTGGAGCTGATCCATGACTATATTGTGATTTGGGTTGGTCAGCCTTGGGTTGGTCAGCCTTGCATGGTGGAGCATTGTCTGGCTTGCTCGCTGGTGTGGCCATCTTCTTCCGAGGGGAATGACGAACATCATCCTTTTTTTTGGCTGAGCCTTTTCCCTTTAAAGAAACTGCAGTCGTCAGTGGGTTGATGTTTGCAGCGAGGTGGTCTCCCATAATGTCGTTTGTTTCTGGTCTCGGCCCTAAAGATGTGCTGTCAACATCCATGTCTTGTTCTCCCAATCCCCGATCCTCTTCCAGTTCTGAACATTGAGTCATTGGAGTGGACATAATCATGTCCTCTTCGCCTCCATCTCCATGGTCCTTATCCATCTCGTCATTTTCTACCACAGATGGTGGATATCCTTGCAAGCTCGAGACCGGTGTTGGAGAGGGCGCATCATCACCTTCGCCTACAATATTGAATGAGGATCTCTTTTGCAATATATAATTTACTCGCCACTAGGCACAAAAAATCCAACATCCTCAGTTGGGTCCATGCATGTCAGATGTTCCTCGACTACTTTCAAGGTGTCGGTCAAAACACCAAGGGAGTTCCCTCCTTGGGCAATGAAAAGTATTGTGCCCCATAGTGCACGCTCTATCAAAAGCAGTGATGGTGGGCAAGTGCTTCCCAATCCTTGCCAGATCTTCAATATGAACATTAATACATACTTTCACATGATGGGGCTAACAAACGCACCCTAATCAGAGCAAATCTATCGAACAGCCTCTTATGCAAACACGTGTCAAGGAACAAGACACATGGCGAGACTGCCAAAGCCAACTGCAAAGGTAGGCACAACCCATGGATCCTGTACCATTTCGTAAATCCTTCCAACTCTGGCAGGGAACTAAAAATGGTGTATATCATGTTTTAACCAGCAGGTATACATAAAACCATACCATGATAGTTCGCTTGTGAGCACAGCAAGGGTGTCTGGGAAATCAAGACGTCCCTATTCAACAGGGTTCAGTCTTATGATGGGAATCATTAATTAAGGATTCACCGACTTTCAAAAGGTAGCTCAGGAATAGAGCTGCCACTTTGATATTGATGAGAAACTTGTTGACCCTAATTCTTGTCGAACACCAATAGATCATGGCCATCTGGCTCTGCAGAGCATTGCCCGTGAGCGAGGTGATAAGCAGAGAGTTATTGACAAGGTGGAGACGAGAAGTCGTTGATGCTTGTGTCATGAACACAACCCAGTTGCTGGTCAATTGCATCCAGTCCTATGCCAAGATCAACATAACATTCAGAAAGTACAACGGATATTTACAGGTATGTCCAGCCTCGGCACAAAACTACGATTAATTCCCAGTGGCATAGACTGCTCGTACTTCAGCCAAGTGGTCACGTCGAGCAGCCGATACAAAAGTATGCCCAAAACTCCCCGACTCCCAACCAATGTCTTGTTTGTCAACTTGATTGACATGTGTCGCATCAAGTAGCGACTCGTACCATAGCATGTTGGTGTTGCCCCTGTAGAGCTGCTCTTCAAACTGAACTACAACCTTCACAAGTTCCTAGGTGGGTAATCAGGTTTATTAATGATAGAAAAGATTGCATTTGCATACACTGACAACAGGCTCCCACTCCGGATATGGATCCAGAGACTGTAAAATAGTGCCACTTAGCCAAGGTAATGATCGAAGGAGGGTTAAGTCTTTTTGGAATGACATATCGCAATTTCAAGGTCCTGATAGTCTATGTTCAAGTTGGGCCATCACTCACGTGACTCACAACAGTTGTACTCATCGTACATCGTCACAAGATCACATGACGTCATGCACAAGTGCTATCTATAGATGGCGCATGAAAAAATTACTGCAGCATTGCACGTATAGAATTAATTACATATATTACCAGGTAGCGCGCCTTCAGCGGCAGAGCATACTACTTTTTACTCTTCGGGTGGTGTTACATATAATGTCAGTTTTTTGGTCAGTTTGGCTTATTTTGTGGTGTCCAGCTTTTTTTTTGGTTGCGTTTAGAGCTCGAGGCCTGAAGCATTTTTGTATTTTTTATTTGGCTCATATTTCTGTTATTTTTGTGTTTTTTCTTCTGCTACAGGTATGTACCCAACTACACTTCCTCACTTCTAACTGACACACAATTTCTCCATCCAGTATTTCCATATCAATGTGAAAAGCATCTGCGACATCGATCCTTCCGACACCCTTGTTGAAATTCCTCACCAACCTGTAGTTCCCTGCCCCACCGTAACACAACTCAAGTCATCTCAGCCACGTTCAGCAGCTGATGACGCCTTCACTGACTTTGTCGTGATGAAAAAGGCCAAGACTACCAAACAGTCCGATACAATCTCAACAAGAAAGTTACGAACAAAAAAGGGCAACGCTTCTCCGGAGGACACCATAATGGAGTCCTGAAGTGTTCACTTTCCTTTTTTCTTTCGCCCATATTTCTATCATTTCCATGTTTTTTATCTGCTTTTTGTCACCCTATATTTCTCTTTTTCACTCAGCTACATATTTCTCCTTGTCCCATACTCTATTTGTATCCGGCCTGTACTAAAGAGTTTATTGTCGGATCCCAACAGATGAATGATCCTTGCTTCTTCCATTTTCTTCATGGAAAACCCCTGTCCACGTTGATCTGTGAATATGGACTCTGTACTGAACACATCCAAAATGTATTATTTGACCCCATCCTTGAGATCAAGCACACAGTGATAGTGAAGACAATCATACGGAGGATTTGCTTTCATAATTAATCTTATTGGAACATTTTTCAACATACATTGGATGTGGTACACAAGAAAACAATGGTAGAAAACTGACAGGTTTAGTTCAATAAGTTACTAATATAATCAGTTCACAAATATGTTGTACATGCAAAGAAACTGCTTGATGGTCCATCCATTAGGCCTTATACAATTGATCTGACCCTGGAAATATGTTTCATGGTACAGTCACATGCTGGCATCAGTACAACCGTTGTCAGTCATGTGATCGGATGACCAACTTGGTCCATCCTTTTGAATTAATGAATATGATCATTCCTGCATCAACAATCATGACCTGTTATTGTGGATCTTGCCAGAACTATGTGATGAGGCAGACAACCTCTACATTGTATAACCCTGATGCCGTAACTGTGCTGCATGTGTTACTGAATGAATTCTTGCAGTTTTGACACCAAGTCACAGTGGAGCCATATATGTAAAGTGACGTGTATGTTTCAAAGACATGTGAACAATATACACAACAGATGTACTAGGGATGACAATGTTGCATGACTGATGTAATACATCGGTCATATATCATTGATGAACAATGACAAGTTCCACCCATTGGTCGACTCTATTTCCACATCCAGGAAAGCGCTACAAAAGTTAATGAAAGATGAAAGAAAGGAGCAAATGGATAATCCATATCTAGAGCAAACAGTACACATTATTTACATCGGCACTGCGCGAAAGCAAATGAAGGACAGAGAGTAAGAAAGAGCAAACAGGCTATATCATATCATGCTCAAATAGAGATAATAGCATCCATCATGTAGCTAGCAGTGAGACTACCTTTCTGGGACAAAGACATCATCCAGTCATCAAGCGACATGTTGAGAAACCCAGGAATACCATCACATCGACCAAGAAGTTCCTGTAAAGCAGGGACTTTAAACACAAGGAAAGAAATCGGCCACACAATGTCCCTCCATGGACATGCTGAACCAAAGGGTCCACTATGAAAACGCACTACTTTGTGCATAACAGAGTCCCTAAATACCTTGGGGGTCACTAAGCTTAGCAAATTCTGTGCCATGTTCATTCTACCAAAAACTTACTTTGTTTTGAAACCCACATCCATAGCAAAGACCCTTCCCATACTGAATGTTCAATCGGAAGCTTTGATACTCTGCATCTCTCCCATTCGCAGTTCCGTGTCGACATTGTGTAAGAGTATGTTGTGAATACTCACACCCCAAAGCCCAGCAGATCGCACAACCATGTTCAAGCAACCCCAATATGTCCTGCACCTGGGCTAAATGAATGGTGGCGACACCCTCAATAATCCCCAAGGTTGATGCTGGAGCCTCTATGCAAGACGAAAGTTACTAATCAATGCCAGGTGAACAATAGGACACTCCTGACCTTGGGGTATGACAGTGGCTATTTGTGGGGTTGTTGTCTGACCCGAGACACCAGATGCCACGGGCATGTCTGACAGATGCTCATGTCACACGCCAGGGCTTGGCGCAGGGAGTACTGCAGATTGTGAAGCCTGATGCTTGACCACAATTGTTGGCACAGTCGGAGTGTTTGTACCACCACAGCTTTCACATACCCAGGCAAGTACCTTCTCGTCGCACACACCACTCTCTAAAAGAAGTACAAGTGAGTAGAAGTATACTGATGCTAACAATGATGAATCAGTTGCCATTGGATTCAAGACCTGCATCCACATTGATCCCTGCATGGGTGACCTGAGCTATCATGCGGCTTCCCTTCAACTGGCCACATTCCCTGTGACAACAAAGCCTATCGACACCATGCTGTACGATTGTCGCCAACTGCTGAGACACATAGGTCATCTGACTGGCAAGTTGCATCATGTCAGCACGGCTGAGATCATAAACTATTTGCATGAACATTGGCTTTATATGATATTCTGAAACACAAACAGACTCACAGGCACCACTGTCCACCACCCTGGTATTAACATCGGATGGTGGGGCTAGTTCGTTTATAAGTACAGAACAAAACAGCAAACTTCAAGATTCTCACGCAATGTCAAGGCTACAGGGGACACCCGACTGACACTTTCCAAAGACCAGACATCCCGGTCAGTCTTTGTTAACTGCAACATGACTGTTGCTTGAGATCCATGGATAACCGGCCCTGATTCTGCAGACCCATGTATGCGCTCGTTCCAGAGTCCTGCAGGGCGCATGGCACATCTCCGCTCTATATGGTGCTATATGTGCATTAAATACAATGCATACATGCATACATTGTGGTCATTTACTTGTAGCCTTATCTGGCTAGAGACTGGATTCGAACAAAACGGACATGGGTACCCCCCTTTGATGACTCGTGTGCCCACCAGTCTGGTCTTCGCTCTGGAGATGCATTTGACTAGTCCAGAAACATTGAGCAACACGAATTGACCACGGTGACTTGTGTGTGCTTCACATCTACCCAAAACCCATTGAATTGAGCAAACAAACTAAGCGGAAGAAATGAGCACTAACCAATAAAGGCAAGAGCAGTCAGTGCTGTGGCAATCCTTGCAGATTGAGGCAGAAGAGGTACTGCATTGACTGCTTTGCTGAGCAGAAATGGACATCGTTCATGAGGGAGCCATGACAGGAAATAATGAGTGAGCAACACTTGGATTGATGTATATACTTCTATATAACAGCCTGTGACATAATGCAGCCAGAAAAGGATTACATGACACTTAACTCTTGGCATGCCAGAATAAATCGGAATATATTAGGCATGCCACTGCTGTTAATAAGCCAAATCCACTGATCAAAACTACAAGGCCCCAAGTCAAGAGAAAAACCAGGCCGAATGGCATGTGCAATAGAAAGCCACAATGGCTCGCTCTTGGATGCTGCCCATAATAATAGAAAGAGAACACCTTCATATTCACAATTTGTTTGCTTACCATCATCATATTCGTATATATATATGATCTTGGCATCATCTCCTTTGTAATGCGCCTGCGATGCATTAGGATTGGACAAACGGTTAGAATAAATGATTTACCATTTGGGGGATGCCACACCGGTAGCATGTCCCAGATGGGAGTTCGAGGCTATTTCTCCACAGGTCAAAATTGTTTGTACTGGAGGCTTGTCTTGGCTGCACACAAGTTGCCCAGATATGCTCACGTTGTGAGGCCGTATGAGTAACCCAGCATGCTGCACAACACATTGATAACTTCTGGAGCAGTAAATGAGCTGCTTTCATCCTCTTGTCGTGTTTGTCGACCAAATCTGCACATTGCTCAAACCGATGTTTGGAGATCGCTGACGCTACCTGTATTTTGAACGACGCATTTGTGGGCTGAGCGGTGAGTGGAAATTTCAGCGACAGTCCCGAGCTATGAGTGTCGTCTACAACATGTGGTTAGCATGCAATACTGTCTTCCATGGTAACACTTGCCTCCTAAACCGTCGTGCATCAATGACCATGGGAATACCATAAACTGCCCCTTTGTTGGCTTCAATATACACTGTTTCTCACATATATCGCAAAGGTGGGTGAACCTTTCCATGAGGACACACAGATCGGCTTCTCCATTGATGAACATCTGTACCAAGAGCTGGCGACAATGTTCAGTGCTGTCCAGAGCCAGTTGCACAAGTTGTTCACCAAACCTCCCTGGAGTGAGATCCATAACACCAACAGGAGGCAATACAACAACCGACCATACTTTCTGCATAACGTCATCCCTCCCCGCGCATCCTGTTTCTTGCACAAAAGAAATAACATCGCGGGGATATCCTTGATGGATCACATGCATGATGTTTGGGACATCAAGTCCAACACCCAAGATGGAACTGCAACAAAGTCGCCTCTCTTCTCCAAGTCTAAATTTTTGCAATACCATATCGATTTCATCCTGTGTCAAACTTGCATCACAATACGGAATGTTCAGAGAACAAGCTGTTTGTTGCACTTCTCACTTTGTCAAGCAGAAAATAAGCACCCGATTCATGTCAGGGTAATCCTTTGCTCTAACATACTCCGTCTCAATGGTGGTGTCTAGGTCGTGAGTGTCAGATCGCACAACATTGAATGATATGTTTGATCGAGATGTTTTGCATCGCGTGATATGGCACGATTCCACAGGAATGCCAAAATCAGTTAGAAGTTTCTCTTCTAAGGAAGGGGGCCATGTCGCAGTCTCCAAGACAATCTGGACATGCTTCTTGCCAAGCCATGCCAGTGTTTCCATAACTGGCCTGAAGCATTGATGCATTCGAACCAAATGTGCCTCATCCACAATAACATGGGCAAGTCAACCCGTAGCCACCAGCGCATCCAAAAACGTATGAAACACTTCCCATTCTGTTTGCTCAATCGCCACAATGATGCTGATAGGGGGTTGATAAACGGATGTTGTCCTTGACCAGATTTCCTATCAAATCCCATATTTTGTATACAGATACTTGTATTGCTCATGCATCGACTGAAGCAGCAGTATGATAATTGTGCTCAACCCATCATCCAAAGCAGAAGTGCATAGCAATCCAGGTGCTGTTTTTCCAGATCCTTGTGCATCGTCAGATTTACAACAGAACATACAAAGCCATCAAAGTATTCACTGGTTGGAGATATATATAGAACATACATCTTTTGCTCATACATGAGCTGAGTTGTGACAGCTTGTTGAATATTTTTGAATCCTAGGTTTTCGTGGCTCAAACCCAGAAAATGCCGCAGTTGCCCCAGGAGATAGGGATGTGGATAGATAACACACGTGGACATGGGCTTGCATGCCCTACCAAACATATTGGACCGATGAAATAGTTGCACAACTGTTGCATGTGCTTGGACTAGAGCACGTTTACTATGATCGATGACTTCAGAAACTATGCGGGTCGATGCAGCATCGGCCACTGTATCAAGGATATGGGGTGCCGGAACAAACTGCTTGCGTGAGAACACCAAATCCAGGTCTATTCTCTCAACACCATTGATAACACGCTCAATGGAAGCACTAAATATTTGTCCCTTGTTGAGTAACTCGAGCAGTTTTGGGGGGTGGCCAAATATGATGTGCAATATGGCACTAACCCTCGCTGTTTCCATGAAAAGGGTTTGCATTACGCCTTCCGGGAGTTGCACATCGCCCCCATAATGATCACTATCCACCATTCCAGTATGCCCCAACTGCACATGTGCATAATTTGTCCCAACATGCATGGGTTTCAAGAGATGCCAATGCCATGATGTTACATATGCCATGAACTGTCAAAACTTGCAGATTGTCAGGCAAATTCCCAAGTTTTGTTCCGTATATTTGGCCAATGACATCGAGATATCTGAACCTGTGACAGGCCTGTAAAGGCCAACAAAGAGGAAGGTTTTTGCATTGGCATATAGTGTGTGTCAAAAATGATACTGCCACTCCTGGTACAATGGTTGGAGATATACCAAAAACCGTGCAATCAACCGTCCAAGCCTCAGAAGTGGCACTCAAATCATCATCTTGTCCTCCCCAGTAAAGTGACTGGTTTTGTTGTATGATCCCTGGATGATAAATGTATTGAACAGCCAAAAGATGTTGCGTATGGACCCTCCTGCAACATTCTCCAACACCATCATTGCATACTCAGATGCTCGTGCGGGCTCTCCTCCTGTTAGCACAATTGCTATCGCAAAGAGAGTTTGAAGTTCATATATACTTCGCATCCTTCTCATGCAAGCACCAGGGAGCCAAAAGATGTTTCCCTCATCATCTATGTCAGCGTACTGCGACCGCAGGTGGGGAGTTGTGATGATGTGCTCAATGACAGATTGTTCTTGCATCCACAGGTTTATCTGTTCATTAACAAACCCATATCCTGCCATAAGTTCTCAAGGTTCATCATGAATATAGGTATCTTCATGTAGGGTAAACTTTCCCCACAACAAGTTATCCAATTCCGTCTTGATACAATCTATGAGTTTGTCATGCACGCGTCTCACAGAGTCCAAGGTGAGCAGTTTTCCATTGACAATCACACTCCTGCCATCATTGGTAGGCGAGGAGAACAGTATCGTGTGTTCTGATGCAGATTTAATTGATGACAGTCCACACTTCAAGAGATATAGATGGGGCATGACCCTATCCGATGATTCTTCAAGAAATGGCTTGACAATGTCATAAATCCTATGGGATCAATATGAGCATAGTACAAGATAGAAAATAGAGTTCACTGACTTCATATAAGATAACGTGGGTTTGATTGATTTCTGATGCAGCATCTCATCTGCGATAACCAGACATCCAGTAAACAAAATAGCTGCAATTGATTGGGTGATCACAGATCCCGCATGCCAACTGCCACTTGGAGTAAGCGATGAAAACACTACATAATGGGTAAAAACACTCCAGAATGGGTTGTCTTGTCCATCATTGGGATTTTGTGTGAATAACATGTACAGCAGGCGCTTCATGAGCTCCTGGGCTTTATCATGGAACACAGGTGGCTGTTGCTTTTCAGTCATGCCATATGGAGAGCCAGTGGTATCCGCAATAACATCAACTATGGTGCTTCCCATGTCATCTGCAAGAAGCACATCATATAAAACCTCAGGTAATGGCTGATTGTCAGGGAAGGAATCTTCATCATCCGAATCTTCCACATCGTCAAGAGGTCCCACATCATCGTACATCTTGTCATCATGCAGCAGAGGTGCATGCAACAGCATTGCATGGATACGTTTGTGTAGACCACCAAATTTGGGGTCTGTTGGGGAATAACTTATCAGGCCCACAGCCGTAGACACTTTGACTCCGCTAACATGTTCTAGCCACCTCTCTTTGTGCAAGAACTGATCTAGAATGCGATAGTTCTGTGGAATAGAAACTGCCTCAGCAACATGTGGACGTGCAGCCAGTTTGGCCTGGTAAAGACCCCATAACAAGGAAGTCACAGCTGGCTGGGGGATTGCCACAATTGCAAACCATGAAAAAGTCTTTCCGAATCGTTGGCCAGGTAGAACAACAAATTTGCGTCGCAGTTGATGAGGGGCCACACCACAAGAATGTTTCCAAAAAGAGTGAGACTTGCATCCGGGAGTACTTCCTGGATCCTTTGAGAATCCACAAAAACACACAGAGCAAATTTGAAGCTCCATCATTGTGTCTAAACCACGCACATAGGGAACAGGTGTCTTGGGATGATCAGGGTGAAACATGAGGTTTGGATACTCTGTCAGGACGACAGAATCAAATTGTGCCTCCAGCCGACCATCAGGATTCTTGGGATGATCAGGGTGAAACATGAGGTTTGGATACTCTGTCAGGACGACAGAATCAAATTGTGCCTGCAGCCAACCATCAGGATTAACATCTTTATGATACTTGACAACATGCTTGCAGATCTTGGCTGGATTGAGGATATATTTGCACTGCAGACAAACTATGATGTTATGGGCCTCGTTCACAATCCACCCATGTTGTTTCAAAAATGACTTGAGCGTACTGCCAGTCCTCACCAGGGGACGGAGTAGAAGCCATGGATACAGTGCGCAAGGTTGAGGATAGTGTCCTCCGGCCAATAGAGGAAGGTCGAAGAGTAGACGCAAGAGTTGGATCCCCACCACAGCCATGTCCATCAGCAGGAACATGAAGTTGAACCTCATCCACAGAAGGAGAGTCGACTGACTCAGTTACCATCATGTGGACAGGTACTTCAGGCATATCCGAAGGTTGCCCTGGTCCACACGGTACTGGTCTACATTGAACACAATGGGACTGACAACATGCAAGTCATTCGGCATCGGGACAGATGTCATGGGATACATACCTGCAAATTGCTCCCAACCTCGCATTCGAAAAGACACCAAGGACACTTCAACACTCCCATGTGCCGTTCTATGGCCAATAACCCTGAATGTTCCCGCGCTCGGATTTTCACCATGATGGGGTGGCAAATGTTGTGACAGCCTTGACCACTGGAGATGGCAACTGGTTGCTGACAGCAATAACATGCTTGTTGACTGGAAAAAGATCAGTCAGGCATGATAAAATTTGATCTGGAGTTTATATGTACTCAGAGTTCGTCTTCACTTTCTTATGTCTTCAAGAAATGAGTAAAAAATGGGGGAATAGATAGATAAATAACCCTACACAGGAAGTCTGGGAGTTGACGCAGTCTCTACAATCAAAGAGGAGTCAGTTGCCTGTGATTGAATGGACAGATTACGCTTCATAACTTGACTGTGGCACACTGGCATTAGAGAAGGAACGAAAAGAACAGATAAAAAAAAATCTTATCTACCTAGTCCAGATCAGGAAACAAAAAAAGGCAAAAGGGGGTTGGTTGTAAACCAGACTGAGAGAGAGAGGGAAATCGGAAAATATAGTGGCCAGCGAATGGGTTGAATCTTCGGTAACGATGAAAAGAAGAATCAAATATGGACATGATGCTGTCAATAATATGACAGCCATAAAAGAAGCTTCTCTATAAGGATTTCCTGCCATATCCCCATGTGCTAGACACCAATAAAGATGCCTTTACAAAGCTATCATTGCCATCAGCCCCAAATAAGAATGAAGTTTCATGCACAAAAAGATTATGTTCAAAACCACAAATGCAACCATAGTGAACACAAATGGTTCACCACCAATGCAAAACATCGGCCCTGCTATACCCACCTGATGGGTTGGCGACCACGTGATTGAGAGACGATGTGCTGTGTGCAGTAATTCTCCCATAAAAGGAATAGTTCAGACCTTCAGGCATAACAACACCGGACCTGAATAATCCATCCGGTATAGTCACATCCATGGTTGTGCAGTCATCTGATTGCACACCATTGTAGTGTCGCAAGGGAATAGGTTGACCATGCTATAAATCACAATCATGTGCACTACAGATGTACTCCCGAGAATGGCTCACTACTTAGTCACAGGATTGAATGAAGACAAGCTGAACATACGAAAACTAATACCATGTGTGGATGGAGTAACAATGTATTAGTTTAGAGGGCTTCAAGGAAGCATGTCGACATGGGTCATCATTACAATACAGAGGTAATAGACAACACTGGTAATGTTGTAAACAATCACAGTGCCAAAGTAATTAGTAGAAGTTGTACTGTTTGTGGACAGTACAAATACCAGTTAGATGGAACAGATCACATGACTGAAAGCAGTTGTACTCATGAGAGCGAGATACAAGATAGCCAAACAAGTGACCATGAATGCACATTACTTACTCAAAAGAGATCACATGACTGAAAGCAGTTGTACTCATGAGAGCAAGATACAAGATAGCCAAACAAGTGACCATGAATCCACATTACTTACTTGGAAGAGATCACATGAATGAAAGCAGTTGTACTCATGAGATCGAGATAGCCAAACAACTGACCATGAATCCACATTACTTATCAGTCTTGGAAGAGATCACATGACTGAAAGCAGTTGTACTCATCAGATTGAGACTCAGATAGCCAAACAAGTCAGAAAATCTGGGTATTGGAAATTCCACCAAGTCCAGTCCATCCCATCCATCCTGGGAGGCTTACGTCACTGACACTGCCGCCCAACTCTAACCACATTTCAATCTACTATGCTGCACTGGCAACAACTACCTTCCTCGTGCAACCTCCATACACTGCAAGTCCTGTAAACAAAGTATGTACTACCATCCTACCACCATGAGTCTCCTTTCCTTGTTTGCTTCTGCTGTTAATTCACTCACATATCTATCTTTTTCAACTGCAGGCCATGAAAACATCACTAACTGGTGCATGAATGCTAGCCGATCCTGGTTGTGGCCGACAGCATGTACCAGCTATTTTACAGGTTTTTCAGTTCTCTTTACAGGCCTATCCCCATGAGTCAAGCACTACCAACTGCATTCACCTGCAGTACTTGCCACTGCCTCCTTACTCTCAAGATCTGCAAGTCTAACAAGAATGGCAACGCAGGGCAATCATTTACAGCATGCTACAAGAAGCACAACAATGGCACCGACTGCTCTGGGATGGACTGGATGGACTGGATGGACTGGACTCGCTGGAATTTCCAATACCCAGATGTCCTCAAACAAGTGACCATGAATCCACATTACTTACTGGGAAGAGATCACATGACTGAAAGCAGTTGCACTCATGAGATCGAGATAGCCAAACAAGTGACCATGAATCCACATTACTTATCAGTCTCTGAAGCATAAAATGTTAGATAGAAATCCGATTGATGGTTAGGTATTTTGTCATTCTCGGATTGCCCATCCCGACGTGTAATTGACTGCCTGCGGCATCCTTCCAATATCGTCCAGCCTGTTCGTATCCACTTTAGTCACTCAGAAATCGCATACGAACATGCCGTTCGGTAGGAAGCTACCTGTCTACTCTAGAACCAGCCTCCTGCTCCTGGGTGCAGCACAGACAGTATGCACATGGATGACACATCAAGTTGCTATATCTGCCCCCCCCCCCCCTCCCCCCCCCCAAGTCGTGTTGAACTCCACCTCAAAATTGCAAATAACGGTACCAGTAGATGCTCAGAAGATGCTTGGATGCCCATGTAGTGGAGAATTTGCCAGACTCGCCAGGTACAGCAATCCTAATACCTTGCTTCCATCTCCTGCTCACCAATCCTCACCACCTCAAAGCTGCCCTGTGAAAAGACCAGCCTAACTGTGAATGCCACCAATGAACACAGGGTGATATGCCTTTGTTGGACATGGACATTGAGGTGTTAGGTTGATCATAAGTATTAGTGTGCTATTAGTTCTCGGTTTGCTAGGCGATTTACTTGGTAGTGGTGTTTTTGATGTTTGACTTATGGTCAACTTGTTTGGGTCGACTGCAGTCAGATTTCTCTTGTAGTTAAATTCAACTATACAACGTCAAGCGACCATCTGACTACTACCACTATCACTAAGATTCAAGTTGCCTCTGCTCTCTCACTTACCTTGTATCCTACTCTGTATGTTCTTTCATTCTTTGTTCTATCACACCAATAACTGATTCTCATCTGATTTACTTCAGCCTTAATGTCATTCCCTATTTTCGCTATTCACAAGTTCCTACCCAGATTCTCCATTGTTCACTTTCTGGCATACTGGTGCATCCATGCAGCAATTGGTCAATACCAGGCCCACATTACCTCTCATATAGGAAATCCAGGACTTTTCCACTGGGTTATTTGGTATGTCGTTCATTATTTCCTTCATTTCTTGGATCTAAATGGCTCCTTAAGCTGTAATCTGCACGAATCACCCATGGGTTCATGGAAGGTGAGGCACTGCTGCCACTGGACAGTACGAGCATTTCAATGAGGACACTCCCACTTCACCCTCCACGTCTACCCTATTGTCTTGTCACCTGAGGCATACCCAAATGGTGGGCAGTACTGGGCTTCTCACACCCTCTTTTGCAACCAATATTGCAAGCTTTGATTCACGTGAGTTATTCGTTCGTCTTTTGTGCAATTTACTTATCATATAATTTCTTAGAAAACCGTGGAGTGTATGAAAATCATGATCGAAGGGAGTGATATTTGTGAGTTTCATTCGATATACAGTTAGAATCCTCATCCTGACCTTGAGTTTCAGGTTTGCATGTAGATGATTTTGTAAATTGATGTTACTAGTATGACAGAAGACATTAATCATTATGATGAGAGGGTCCACAAATGCAAACATTCAAATTGAGTGTTCCAATGCATCTCCCTGCTAACATGTCTGAATTCTTGATGTTTTCAGGTCAGATGGATCCACGTACAGACTATCAGCCTGCAATGCAGTCATTTGGGATCATGTCCAATGACCAAGTTTTATTTTCGTATTCATTCTTTGCAGTCGCTGATATGTGATGCATCTTCCAAAGCCTCAATGACCTGAAGCTGCAGCTCCCGGACTGCACCTCGAGTTCAAGTTGATACAAGATGATGCTGGCCACAAGTCAGGAGTCTGACTGGACAGTCACATACCTGCGCTGCTGTTATCTCCAAATCATGGAGGGAAGGTGAAGGATTCTTCTAGGGGCGATAGATTTTGTAAGTTTATTTTGCTCCATGGGATATGTTGACTTACTAATGTTGGTTTTTTGCATCTTAGGAAGGAGTGGAGGGTGAGATAAGAAGATGTGATGGCAACGAGGATCATGTATTTGCTCTCCAGGCACGAGGGAAACGGGTGGTAGGCTAACTAGGAATTTGTCGTATGCATGGTATTTCGCTTTTTTATGATCATAGCTGGTAACCATGACTTATATTTTGTCCTTGGCGCACTCTCCCTTATCCATGTGTCTCTTACAATGTGCTTCCCAAAGCAATCCCCTAACCCAGAAATTTTTGCCCTCTCAACAGGAGGGCAACACCCAGATAGTTAGGCACTGCCATCACACAAATGCTCCAATGCATTCACAGAGGATGGGGGGGGGGGGGGGGGGGGGGGGTGGAATGGTATGAAAGGTAACTCAAACCTTGTTTGATGTCATGTGACTGGTGAACATTTGGAGAGGTGGCATAGCAAGCAGAAATTTTAAAAATAAAAAGAAGCAGAAAGGGTTTTTTATTAGTGGGGCAGGGATAGTAATCAAGTCTAAAAATAAAAAGAAACAACAAAGGTTGCTATTCTGTTTTTAGAATTTAACAGGGCAGATGCCGATGCACTGCATTGGCGACTTACACACCATTTGTACAACCATAAGTTGCAGAAACAGTGAACATATCTACATGTGACACATCTAAACTAGAGAAATTTGCATGTATATCACCTGCATGCTGCCGATGGGAAGCACCACCATATACCCTGCTTGATGTCCAGAGGTGGAACTATATGGACCTCCATAAGAACCAACACAGATGTGGTTATGCGGGCCTTTGGCCCTATGGTTCCCCAGTTCATCAGGATGGTGGGAGGTGAAAGAAAGGGAGGAGAGAACAGGAAAGCAACAAGGGACAGGCAAGGGGGGGGAGAGGGGACCACTCGCATACATTAAGACCTTGTGTGATGTCAGGTGACTGGTGAGCTTTCAGAGAGGTGGAGATGGGCCATTGGAACTGGTTGCAGAAGATAGAGGGAATCACATGACTCGCTGCAGTTGTACTCACTTGACATAGAGATATATAAAAGATGAGTATTTAATGGAGAGAATCACATGACTCACTGCAGTTGTACTCACTTGAGATATAGATATACAAAAGACGAGTAAGGGAGAGAATCACATGACTCACAGCAGTTGTATTCATTTGAGATATATAAAAGATGAGAAAATGGAGAGAATCACATGACTGACTGCAGTTGTACTCCCATGGGAGGCGAGTAGAAATATAGTGCCAACCAAACAAAGCCAAATGTATCTTCAAAATTGACCAATCAGATGAACTTATATAGTCACCCCCAAATACAACCAAATGCGTCTAATAAAATTGACCAATCAGATGTCTTGATTATGCACAAGGGGACCTACTACCCGGTGCATTTGGGAATACTGGTTAGGAAGTATTCCAACTCATGCTCAAACCTGCTGATAGTAGGTCAGCCTCGTTCCAAGTCCCTATCGCGCACAGAACCCGCTGGACGCATTATTGCGAGACTTAGTGCAGTTTATACACAAAGGACAGTCCCCTTTTAGTTCTATACCCTTTATTACTCTTTCATCATATGATATATATCTTTCTTGTTCGGATTCCAGTCTCCTTTTTGGCCTTGTGCCTTAACTCATATCTTTTGCCTCATGTTCTACACATGTTCTCTAGCCTTTTTAGGTGCTTTCTTTATTTTATATAAAAAGATGTACTAGATACAAAGAGAAAAAAGAAAGTCGTTGTCTTCCTCCCAGATCACAGTGATTTGAGAGTACAGTTTAGTCTTATTCAGTCCGAAGTTTGGTGTTTTACGCTAAACTTCCTCAAAATTCCTCAAAATTCCTCACATTACACTATTTTCGCCCTCGATTAGCCTTTTCGTCACTTCTACTACTCGTCTAGTCCCCCGATCTTGCATCCGAACATATCTGCACACTCGAAATTCCTCGAAACCTCTTCGAAAAATATTGCGACATCTGGAAAATCATCGCAAAGTCTCGAAACACATTCTTTTAGCCTCGAACTGCTTCGACAAGCAGTTGTTTTATGACTATTTGACGGTTGGTCTGACAGGTGACATCTAGAGGGCCTCGCAACCTTCCTCTGACTTGTGTTATACCATCTGAAGCCATTTTGTGGGTTTTGTTTGGGTTTCCGGGTTGAGTATCATCACCGATGCATTTGAAATCACATATGACCAAAGTCAGTGACTTGAATGTGACACGGTGCAGCAGTGTGCTGTTGGTGGAATTCCTTGACTAACCGAGGGGCATTCACATCGGACTCTTTGACCCACGAGTTCTCCTCATACCCATAACCCTTCCAGTGTACCAAATACTGGAGTTTTCCTCAACGTAATCGGCTGTCCAAGATCGATTCAACTTTGTACTGGGGTTCTCCCTCGATTACTTTGGGTGGAGGTGGTGGACATGAATGACATCCCAGGAAGGGATCTGGGGGAGCTGGAAGGAGTTTGACGACATGGAAGACTGGGTGGAGTCTGGACATGGAGGTTGGGAGGCGTAGACGATAGGCATGTGTTCCAACACACTTGACGATGGGGAAAGGTCCCAGGAAACAATGAGCAAGTTTCTTGGATGGACGTGTAGTGGAGATGTCACTGGAGTCAAGATAAACTTGATCACCAACCTTGTACTGAGGGGTCAGAGAATGGCATTGGTTGTAAAAGCATGCCATGTCATCCTTCGCCTTTGCCTCCTCCAAGCTATTCTGCATGTGTTCTGTGAACTCATTCACCATCCCAATGTGTGAGGGAGTTTGGCGAGGCTCAAACCCCATGCATGGATGCTGTCCAGTGTCTAAGAAGAAAGGGGTCTGTTGAGTGGAAGCATGGACATGGTTGTTGTATCCAAACTCAGCCAAGGGAATGAGATCATCCCAGTTGTCCTGGCACTCATTGACAAAGATGCGGATGTACTGCTCCAGTTCCTGGTTCACCCATTCAGTCTGGCCATCGGTTTGTAGGTGATAGGCAGTCAAAGCAAGGAGTTTGATCCCCAGGAGTCGGTACAGCTCGCGAGTGAACTCTGCCACAAACTGAGGGCCATGGTCAGAGAGGAAGGTGCCAGGAAGTCCATGTAACTTCCACACATGATGGAGATAGAGTCTGGTGGCACCCAGGGCACTGACAGTGGTATGAGTTGGAATGAAGTGAGCACATTTTCCCACTGAATCAACTGTGCACATCACCACATCAAACCCATTTGACTCCAGCAACTCCACCACAAAGTTGACACTGACAACATCCCAACAACTCTCTGGGACAGGAAGAGGGTGTAGCTCACTGATGGGTTTGCGACGAGGAATCTTGGTGCATAAGCAAAGGTCACAGGTATGACAATACTGACCAATGAGTTGTGACATTTGTGGCCACCAATAATTCCGTGAGGTGAGCTCCAACGTCTTCCAGCATCCAGGATGTCCAGCAATCTGTGAGTCATGGTGTTGGGAAATGATGTGTCAGCGAAGGTCTGGGTCATTGGAGATGTAGATGCGATCCCTGAAATACAACAGGTCCTCCTTTTCAGCCCACTCTGCCACACGCAAGGAAAGGGTGGATCCCTTCCTCAGTTCCTTAACAGCTCGGATGACAACATCGTCTTGTAAACTGCTACGGTTTGCACGATGAATGTCACGTAGGATGTCCTGCTCCTCACCCTGGGGTGTGCCTTCCAATGCTTGGATGGTGAACAGGTTCAGCTGCAACAACACAATGTCTTGATTGTTGTCGCCACCGTCCCCATGATCTGCACATCAAGAGAGGGCATCGGTCTTCCCCATGCTGCGACCCAGACGGTGGTGCAAGGAGAAGTCAAATCTGGATAGATACAGGGACCAACGAGCTTGACAACGGTTCAATTTCTTGGCCATCATAAAGTACTCAAGATTCTTGTGATCTGTCCAAATTTCCACCTTGTGTTGGGCACCCTTGAGGAAGTGTCGCCACTCCTCAAGCGCACACATTATTGCCAACATCTCCTTGTCATGGATCTCATAGTTTTGCTCTACAGCACTAAGGCTTTTGGAATAGAATGCAACAGGATGCCACTTCTGGTCTTCCGGAGACTGCTGAGACAACACGGTGCCCATCGCAAAGTCAGAACTGTCGGCTTCTACATGAAAAGGGTGCAAGTCATCAGCAAAGGTAAGAATGGGAGTGCAAGTGACCATCTCCTTAAGCTTCTCGAATGCCCCCTGCTGTGCATTATCCCACCTCCATGACTCCTTTCCTGTCAAGTCAAACAGTGGTCATGCATGGTGAGAGAAGTCCTTGATAAAACACTGATAGAAATTGATGAAGCCCAGGAAAGACTGCACCTCTTTCTTGTTCGTAGGCCGTGACCCCATTCACTTGACTGGATCCATCTCCACCTGTCCCTCTGAGATAATCAGGCCCAGATACTTGATCTTGGTCTTCTCAAACTCGCTTGTCCTGCCAAAGGTAGAGTTTGTAGCATTCCAGGATGAGACACGTGATGCGATGGTGCTCTTCAATTGTGCGAGTGAAGATGAGGATGTCATTGAGATAGATCCAAACAATGCCTTCAAGGATGAGGTCATGGAAGATGTCGTTCATCATGGTCTGGAAGGTGGCAGGACTATTAGTAAGGTCAAAGAACATGACAAGCAGTTCAAAAAGACCATGACAAGCAGTTCAAAAAGACCATGATTGGTGCAAAAGGCTGCCTTCCACTCATCTCCCTCCTTTATCCTCACATTGTTGTAACCCCCACAGACGTTGAGCTTGGTGAAGTATCAGGCCCCATGGAGTTGGTTCACAAGTTCGGAGATCGTTGAGCCTTCTATAGTCTTGAACCGGTCAAAGAGAGCCGTCCTTCTTCTTGACAAAGAAAAAGGGAGAGGCCATGGGTGACTTCAATGGTTGAATACATCCAGAGGCCAGGTGCTCGTCGATGAACTGGTCAAGCTGTCACTGTTCTTCAGGAGAGAGAGGATAGACCTTGCAGGATGAAGGGGTTGCACCGGGGGTGAGTTTGATCCCATCCCATGTGAGGAAGTAAGGAATCAGTAGAGGATTTAACAGCATTGTTTTTGTGGAAGGCCTCGGCAAGGTGTTGAGATATGTTTGATGTAGCACACACCTCATGCTATGGACAAATCGCAGTGTAGAAAATCCGATCACCTTCCTCCACTTCCTCTGGCTCCTCCTCATTGTCATCTGAGTCTGGCATAAGATCAGGGACCCCCTCCAACTCTACATCAGGCACAGGTAGGGGTCCAGCATGACACTTTTGAGTGCATCGCAGTGAGGCTCTCTGTCCACAATGTTCTTGCCTGGCTTCTGCAAAACAAGTGCGACAGCTGGATGGGCACCAGCTCATGGTAACCTCCCCAGTACACCAGTTGACCTCTGGGTTGTGGTCTCGAAGTCACGGATAGCCCAAGATCACCTGCTGCTTCCCTAATTGAGTGACAGCAAAAAGGGCATGCTCACTATGATCTTTGTAATGGAGAACCAGGTCTACAACCACCAGCTTTGTTTGGGGACCCATCCACATTATAAACAGGTATTGGGCGTGAGAGTGAGTGAGTGTTCAGGCAATGTTGTTGTGCAAGATGGGCATTGATGAAGAGACCAGTCACACCCAAGTCCAGGAGCGCAGAGACACCAAGTATCTGTCCAGTATCGGTAGTCTGTAGTTCGACTACCAGGTTCAAGGAATGTGTGGAGGGAGGGGATGCAACAATATATTTTCATGGTAATTTGTGCTCCCAGGATTTAATTTTGGGGCGTGGGGTAGAGGGAGAGGTAGGGGGAGCAGGTACGTCTTCAGCCAACTTCAAAGGGTCAGAGAGGGGAACATTCATGGAATTAGATTGATTCTCCAGGGATTCAACTGACAACACTTCAAAGTGGTTATGGCCAGGCAATGAGGGCATATGATTCACTCTCTGTGAATAGAAAAATCCTGCTCCTCTACAACTTCTGATTTGATCTCCTCTTCAACCTGACCCTTTGCTTCCTCAACATCTACTAGCACCAACAGGTCCTGGAGGAGCTCATCTCACCCCTCAGGGGTGAGCATGCAAATGTCCTGACAATGGGGGCACATCCCGGCCATGTGTCCAGTTTCACCACAGCAGTAGCAGAGATTCAGCCTACGTGTGCAGCTACGGGCGGCATCAATGTCCATTGGTACCGGAAAATTGGTGGCTGGTGCAGGAGTCTGACAGATAGGAATGGGGTTATGCTGGGGGAGAGTTTGATTGAAGGTGTAGGGCACATGAGTGGTAGTTGGAGCGTGGAAGGCAGCGTTAAACACTGCATTTGTGAGTTGGTTCTCATCACAGAGTGAAGCAGCTTCATACCAAGCATAGATATCATCGTCCGCCAGGCACCCTTCCAACATCTGTGCAATCTGGTCCTGGATTTCTCGATTGAGGCCCCGTCGGAACTTCACCACCACTGGTAGCCCACTGCCATATCCTGCCATGTCCACCAAATTCTTAAACTCATCGATCTAATCGTCCATGGATTGACATGCCTGATGGTAAGAGGATGACTCGAGCTGTGTCACTGCTTGGTGGTGTTTGTTGAGGGGACAAAAGTGGCGTACAAACTCTGCTCAAAAGTCACCCCAAGTGGAAAAAGGTAGAGAACCGAGTTCTTTAGTTTGGCGCAGAATACGGTCCACATAGAGATAGGCGTGCTCAGACTTCATGTATGTGAAGGCCCAATAAATTTTTGCAGCATCGTCAACAAACTGATGCAACTGCAGACTGATGTACAACTCACAGGAATTAAGGAACACATGCCCCTGCACATGTGCGCCATTAAATTCGGCGGGGGGGGACGGTTTGATCTGGGCACGCTCCTTAGTGGGCGCATTAGGTGGCACATTGGGCGGCACATCATTGTTGGGCCCACTTGGAGTCGCAATGGGGGGAATATTAGTCATGGGGTTAGTCTGAAGTGTCCTGACAAAGTTTTTGATCATAGATTTAAGCAAATCAATTTGCACATGTATTCTGGTAACGTTGCGCACTAAAGGTGGGAGTGTCGGGAACGGTGTGTAGGGAGTCTATGGAGCTTTGGGAAGCATCGTCCACTCTGTACCTGCCTATATTGTGCAGCATGTTCACGATTTCGGGCCTTAAAAGAGAGTTTTCTACTATAAGGGCAACCTCAGCCTCTAGCAAAGGGAAATCCAAAAGTTAAAATTATACTACATAGTACAGGGATTGGAGGTGCACCTAGCAAAGGGAAATCCGAAAAGAAAACTCTAAGGACCCCTTTGCCAATGCCCAGTATATGTGAAAACTACAAAAATCAAATAATAGTCTAAAAATAGAAAAGGTGGAGATAGGCTGATCAAGGCCGCCAAATGACATCATACCAAGTGATAGATGTCAGAAGGGGTGCTCCGCCTCTAAATATAAAACTGTCAACATGTACAAATGTGATAGAAGGGGGAAATTAGTAATAAAATAAAGAAAAATCATAGAAAATAAAGAATTTGAGGAAATGAAGTGAGGAAAAATATAGGACGAATGTAAAAAATAGGGAAAACACATGAGGCATCCCCTAGTCCCCTTACAGTGAGGATGATGCTTTGCAGGCCTCCACTTTGACAGCTACCAGTAAACAGGTACCATTGACGATTCCCAGCAACAAGGCTAGATGTAGCCAAGAATGCAGGAGCAATATTTCCAACAAGCAACAAATTTTTTTCTTTTGACTACAGGTGATTTCCTTTTGTACCTCTGTATCACCATCCTCCAATTCTGAAAAAGTTATCAGACTGGTGTATCTAGCGTTGAGATTTATTTGTCCAAATGCAGACATGAGGCACTCAACAATAGTTGTATCAAGTTACTTTTGCGAGGGCTTCAAGTCATTCGACATGATCTGTCACCCAGGGACATACAATATCATAACCAAAACAGGAAAAAGTAAGCAGCCTCTGACTCATGAGGGCTTGCGCGATCAGGTGGAGAACAAGCAAGGCTGCTTCCACTGATGGCCTATGCAACAAGGTAGAAAAGACACATAACAAGGAGAACATAACAAGGCAGGGATGTGTAGAAGCATCTCTGGAGTATCAGGAGAAGTAGTGGCACATACTTCAGTTGATATCCAATTGCATAGGAAGATATCTGAAGAGAACAAGATCCAAAGTGGGGTGCCGGTTGTGTAGAAGCATCTCCAGAGTAACATCATGTGGCAATATCATGATGGCCTGACATATGAGAAAGTAAAAAATAAGAACTCCAGTTTAAATGAGAATTAGTGACACATACTTGAGTTGATATCCAATTATGTAGGAAGATAGCTGGGGAAGAGAACAAGATTCAAAGCAGAGCAGATGATGCAGACGTCCTGCCTGATTCTACTTGAGCGATGAATGAGTTCATACTTCGCTCGGTTTTGATATCTGGCCAATCTGATTACCCTGATACAGTGGTATGGGACGAACTGGATTTTGCAAGACTACTCCTACGTCTGTGATGAACGTGCTCATGCCTTGGGGAGTTTCCAGAGCGCCATGTCATTGATTGACTTTATCGGAGAGTTACCGAGTTGGACGCAGCGCTTTCTGTTCAACATCTTGCTACCGGTTAAGACTATGTGGTAAATAAATTCACTTCTATAATTTGATGACGTTTCTGAGATGCATTATGCAATAGCGATGATACTTTTTTCCTTACAAAGATTTTGTTTACATGACAATGTAATCCTATCCACAGCCACGAATCGGGTGTCGCAATTCTTAGGACATGGCATGCAACTTTGGTGTCCGTTCCGAGTCACTGAAGCTATCCATGCACTTCATGGACACCGTTTTCTTCCAAAATATGGTGATTTGTCCACTAAGGATGTGTTGCCGGACCACTGCAACCCCATTCAGTCTTTCTGTTGGCCGATGTCAGCAACCACCCTCAATAACATGTTGTGGTGGAGCAGCATTGAGTGTGTTCATGCCTCGCTTAGTTCCTGATGGCCCCCCATCCTGGCACGTTGTCGCCTTTTGCCTCTTTCACTCTGCAGCATTTTAGTAGCAAGTTTCACAAATTCAATGTAAGCGGAAAGTTGTTTGTGTATGTTAGATTCCGTTGACCCAGCATTTAAATTACAGGAATTGTAATACAATACGTGGCCGAAGGCAGTCGTGCTCATTTGTCAAAAGCTGTATACTATGTGGTAAATAAATTCACTTCTATAATTTGATGACATTTCTGAGATGCATTATGCAATAGCAATGATACTTTTTTCCTTACAAAGATTTTGTTTACATGACAATGTAATCCTATTCACAGCCACAAATCCAGGTAAAAATATGGTATTTTGTCTGCTAAGGATGTGGCCGGACCATCTAGGCACGTGGATGAAACAACTGTGATGCTAAGCCTGGATTACCTCAGTGCCATGTATTTGAACGTGGTACAAGCAAGTGACATTCGAAGCCCAGTTACTCTCAACCTTCACCACCACTGTTTGAAAACCCAACCTTTGCCTTCAACTGACGATTGGGAATGACTGTTGGCAGTGCATACATGGCATACTGGAACCTTGTCAAAAGAATGAAGAAATTGCATGGATCATCCAGAGTAGAAGATCTGGATGTTTGAAAATGCAACAGGGGGTGTGTCTCGACTTCGCTTGGCTCTTGTCCCAAAGTAAGGGAATGGTCTACCAAGCCCCACAATGACATATCTCGTGGTGCTTTTCGTGCCATTGCAGCTGAAATGAGGGGTGAAACATGATTGACGATGATACCGAAATATACATTCTTTCTGGGAGATGAATGGAGCCAGCACCTCCTGCGAATTCCCAGCACTCCCCGATTTCATCATTCCCTGGCCCAATGACCACTGTAGGCAAATTGATGTTTGCACCCTTTACATCACACCCTTGTGCCCAAGAGACAAGCCAGGAAAGTATAGTCTTTCGAGGGAGACCATATGTGAAGGGAGCATCTCTATGATTCACCTGTGATGCAACTCCTTGAATAATCAAGGATTTCATCTGGTTCCAAATCGATAGCAGGAACTGCCAACTGCGGAGGCTACGAGCATTCAACCTCTTCATTCTAGCAATTAAATACGCAAGTCCTCACAAGTCTCAAAGTGGTTCTGTGGATCAGAAAAATATAATGTGGTCGACCAAAGGGTGTAGGTAAACCTGCTCAATGCTCGAGACACTATTTGCATTCACCAAACGTATCATCATTACAAATGTATCTTGAGGCATAGTGATCAGTTTGCAGACTTGAGTTGGACGATAATGCATTGATACATGTATAGCAGCTCTGATACAAACTATAGGTAATCATGATGGTCCTCTAGTACTACCCAACCCTTATGACATTTTGTAGAATGGCAACTGATGGCATCTGATGTTAAACTGCTCAGTGTCGATACGTGCTATTGACTTATGCAAGTCTTGGCTTCCTGATCTCTGCAAACAAAGACGGCGCCACTTTAATCATAGTCCTTGCGCCTATTGCCCCTGCTATCACTCGTCTTTCATCACTACCAACCATGCAGTGGTTCCTGCTCAGGAACATGGCTCCTGTACTTAGGATGAACATTTACTATATTATTTTAAAGATTTTTTCAATGCTTTTCTTCCTGTCCATGCCACAGGATGAATAAACTGTTTTAAATGTCTCTCATAAAAATCTATCTCAAAAAAAAGTGATCTTTTTTCTTGATAATGGGGTCCAATGACATGAAAATCATTTTGAAAATTCTATTCATTTGAAGGCCTAGCTTATCAGCAAATTTTCAAAAAAACATGTAAGATTAGTTCAAGCTCTTCTAGGTCAGATAATTTGTAGATTCCTGTAGATGTATCCTAATCACATTGAAAAGAAGTTTTTGAATCGTCCAGTTTTATTTTGAACAATATCTCCATTTTCTCTGCCAGTACATGCTGAAATCATGACTGGATTGTAGCTAAAACTATTTTGATTGTATTTTCAGTCTTTTTCTCATCATCTTAGTATTATCCTGGAACACTTTGGGTAAAAACATTCTAGACAGAGTAAACATTTGCAGGCTTGGTTGATGTAAGAAGATTGCTGAAAACTATCATAAAACATGAGATGAAACATTGTAAAGGGTTTTGAGATGTTTCTTGCACAATTTGTGCTAACTCTTTTATGAAAAACTTTTGAACAATCTATCGTTGTTTCAATTCAAATCATAGTTAGATCATTTGGAATGTCTTCTGCATAAGTTATGAATTGTTTGGCTCAGATCATGCAGATATCCACCCTGTGTTAACACCTTTAATTTCTGTTGGTGAGCTTGGTGGGAATCTGAGTTCACTGTACAAATTTCTCAGCCATGTCACCTTGCATCCAGCCTCTGACAGTGCTACATATTCTGCCTCTGTAGAGGACAATGCTATCACAGTTTGTTTCTTTGATTTCCATGTGATCGCTCCCCCTGCTGCTAGAAAAATGTAGCCAGTTGTGGATTTGAGGTCATCAGCATTTGCATATGCAGCATCTGCATATCCATGGAAGAGGGTTTTGGTTCCAGTTTCATCTTGGGGATTTTGTATATGTTATCCCTAGAGCTTTCATACCCGCCAGGTATCTGAGTATTCACTTTATTGCACCATCCTGTTTTAAACCTGGGTTTACATTGTAGGTGGCCAGTTAATTAACTGCATAGCTTATATCTGGTCTTGTGGAATTTGCCAAAAATTGCAGACTCCTCAATAATTGTGCATATGAATTGCTTCAATTGGGTTCATTATCATCTGGATTTGGTCCAAGCTTTATATTGGGGTCCATGGGAATACCAGTAGGATTTGCATTGGCTATTCCTTCATTACAGAGAATATTTCTCTGTTGAGATATAGTTATTGTGTTCTTGGTTCATGTAACTTCAATGCCAACAATTTTACTCAGTTCTCCAAGATCTGTTACTTCCCATTCTGTGTGGAGTATTTCTTTCATATGATCCATCATTTTATCAGATGAAGCAAAAAGTAGCGAGTTGTCCACCCAGATAGCCATTATTCTGAAGTCATCACCATCGTGTCATATATATGCGCATGGATCAGAAAGTAAGTGCACATAGCCATGGACTTTGAGTTTGCCATGAAGTTCATTATTCCACTCTGGGCCTGCCTGTTTTAAACCGTAAAGCAATTTGACTAACCTGCATACTCGACCCATTCCATCTTCACATCCTTTGGGCTGCTGCATATATATTGCATCTTGCAAAGTGCCATTTAAATATGTGCCCTTTATGTCCATTTGTTGTAACTTGAGTCCCTTTTCAGGTACGAGAGCTAGTATTGTGTGTAATGTATCCATCCTGACAACTGGTGAAAATGTTTCCCTATCATCAAATCTGGGTCATTGTGCATATCCCTTCACCACTAATCTTGCTCAATACCTTACTACTTCCCCTTCTTTATTGCGCTTCCTGACAAAGATCCATTTATTTTTGATTGGTACTGTGTCGTGGGGTTTCTGGATGAGTTCCCAAGTCCCCTTCTCTGACAATAAATCCAATTCAGTTTTCATGGCCTTTTGCCATTCAGGCCAAGCTGGGGAGTTCTTTGCATCTTCGAGACTTGTAAGTTCATCTCCAGCAACAATTGTGTAGACTTCTTCTAGTGATAAGAAATTGACATCTTCCTCATATGCAAAAAGGTGCTTATAATCAGTACAAATTCCACATGTCTTCTGCAGTTTGTCAATATTTATATCTTCCTGTGTTTCATTCTATTTTCACTTCTTGGGCACAAGGTTCCATGTTGTATCATTGCGGGGCACAATGGTGTAGTGGCAACCATCATACTCGGCCTAGGCCCTGTGACCAACTGACAATAGGCAGGAGGTCTCGAGTTCAAATCCCACCCCTGTTCAGCCACTGGGGGGTTTTAGTGGGTATTATCTAATGTGATGAGTCCCACACTACTGTAATCATACAGTGTGCATAAAATGCATTTCCTCCCTGGTAACCCTACTCTGAGGTTCAAATTCCTCAGAATCCCTAAGCAGGCAGTGAGAGCAGTAACATTGTCATCCCCATATTAAGCAGGATGGTCTTCCAGGAATGGAATTCTAGTGTCTCAAAGCCTCCCACAAATTGTGGGGAAAATGCTTCCACCAAAAAAAAGAAAAAAAAAAAAAAACATTACACATTGCTGAGGTATGGTTGCAATTTCAATATTAAGTGCTTGGCTGGAATATCAGTTATCAGAGCTGAAACAACAGTTCCAGTTTGAAAAATACCAATACTGCTGGAAATTTGGTCTTCCACAGAATGAATTCATTCCTATCACTCATCCAGTTTTCAAGCCAGGTGTCAAGTTGGTTTGTCCCATTGCTGAATTGACACCTTTACTGATATGGTACATCATCAACACAGAGGATATCTGGGCAAAAGCCTGCTCTGTTTGCTCAGGGCTCAAAAGTAACATGTCTACAAGCCCCATTTATTTTACAATGCATGAGAACTAGTTATTTAGTATTAGATTACATACAAGAAAGAATTTAATGGATAAGTAGAATTAATAATGAGCTTAGTATATTAACCCAATTACAGTGTTAATAGTTTCCTGTTCATTCTAAGTAATGACTGATATTATATCATGATCTGCACCTCCCCCCCCCTACAGTCACACATTTTCCTACACAGAATCATGAAAACTGACATGGCCAATATACCTATTACAAGAGGACAGCACCTTGACAACTTATTAACATTACATAGACAAGCTAGAGAAATTATTCATTCAAAGAATAATGATTACATAGATAGGCTGGACAGGGCCAGCACCAACATACAGGGTGGGTGGGGTGAGAAACATGTAACCCAAGGACATAACATGACAGACTGTTGAATAGTCCACTCCCCAAGCAATCAAAAATTGAGAAAGGTGTTAAGGCACAGTGGGGTCATACAAGGAAGAACCCTGGTAACATGGCTGAAGCAATGAAACCTCTATACCCGCCGAGGCGGTCCAACTGTGCCAAAATCCCATTCCCCAATCCTAAATGCAAGGTTCAGGAGCATCCAGTCATCTGCCATGAAGCACGAGGGCATTCATGGAAACCCAAGCCACACATCCTGTTTCTGGGGTGGGTTACAAATAAAAATGATTGATTGCCATGTAAAACATGTAGAGGTACACTAACTAAATATACGAATGTAGGGAGAAACAACCAGAGATAGGGTAACAACCAGAGAAGGGGTAACAACCAGAGAAGGGGGAACAACTAGAGAGGGGGAACAACTAGAGAGGGGGGAACACCCAGAGAGGGGGGAACAATCAGAGAAGGGGGAACAAACAGAGAGGGGGGAACAACTAGAGAAGGGGGAACAACTAGAAAGGGGGAACAACTAGAGAGGGGGAAACACCCAGAGAGGGGGGAACAATCAGAGAAGGGGGAACAAACAGAGAGGGGGGAACAACTAGAGAAGGGGGAACAACTAGAGAAGGGGGAACAACTAGAGAGGCGGACACAACTAGAGAGGGGGGAACCACTAGAGAGGGGGGAACAACCAGAGAGGGGGAACAACCAGAGAGGGGGAAACAACCAGGGCAACTAGAGAGGGGGGCACAACCAGAGGGGGCAGAGCAACTAGAGAGGGGAGAACAACCAGAGCAGGGGGAACAACCAGAGAAGGGGGAACAACCAGAGAAGGGGGAACAACCAGAGAAGGGGGAACAACTAGAGAGGGGAGGACAACCACAGAGAAGGAACAGCCAGAGAGGGGGAACAACTAGAGAGGGGAACAACTAGAGAGGGGGGAAGAACCCAGACAACAAGATGGGGGGGGGGAAAGAAAGAAAGAATGGGAAAAGATGAAAAGGATTGGATTGATATCAGCCAAGTATTCTAACTCAGCTTGACATGTGTTTGATTCTAATCTAGTTACATGTCGTTCAAATGGCCCAGTGAGTCAAGAGGCTTATGTTGATGTATCATTTGCATTATGGAAGTTTTGATTTGTGTAAGTAGAAATATAGATCAATTACTGTGGTAGATACTCATGGTGTTTACTAAAAAACCATATGGGTTTCGGAGGTACCCTGTGTTCCCTTGAGATACTTTGAGAAGCCCTGGGAAGAGCCAGGTACCCTGAGAACAGTCAGGAACCCTGGGAGTATTCTGAGTCCAAAAGTGTTTTTCCTGATGGTGTTGCCTAGCGACACCCATCAAATGTCCATCAACATTCATCCAAATCATTCACATGTCAAGCTGAGTTAGAATACGTTACTGATATCAATCCAATCCTTTTCATCTTTTCCCATTCTTTCTTTCTTTCCCCCCCCCATCTTGTTGTCTGGGTGCTTCCCCCCTCTCTAGTTGTTCCCATCTCTAGTTGTTCCCCCTCTCTGGCTGTTCCCTCTCTGTGGTTGTCCTCCCCTCTCTAGTTGTTCCCCCTTCTCTGGTTGTTCCCCCTTCTCTGGTAGTTCTCCCCTCTCTAGTTGCTCTGCCCCCTCTGGTTGTGCCCCCCTCTCTAGTTGCCCTGGTTGTTTCCCCCTCTCTAGTGGTTCCCCCTCTCGGGTTGTTCCCCCCTCTCTAGTGGTTCCCCCCTCTCTAGTTGTGTCCCCCTCTCTAGTTGTTCCCCCTTCTCTAGTTGTTCCCCCTTCTCTAGTTGTTCCCCCCTCTCTGTTTGTTCCCCCTTCTCTGACTGTTCCCCCCTCTCTGGGTGTTCCCCCCTCTCTAGTTGTTCCCCCTCTCTAGTTGTTCCCCCTTCTCTGGTTGTTACCCCATCTCTGGTTGTTCCTCCTTACATTCGTATATTTAGTTAGTGTACCTCTACATGTTTTACATGGCAATCAATCATTTTTATTTGTAACCCACCCCGGAAACAGGATGTGTGGCTTGGGTTTCCATGAATGCCCTCGTGCTTCATGGCAGATGACTGGATGCTCCTGAACCTTGCATTGAGGATTGGGGAATGGGATTTTGGCACAGTTGGACCGCCTTGGCAGGTATAGAGGTTTCATTGCTTCGGCCATGTTACCAGGGTTCTTCCTCATATGACCCCGCTGTGCCTTAACACCTTTCTCAATTTTTGATTGCTTGGGGAGTGGACTATTCAACAGTCTGTCATGTTATGTCCTTGGGTTACATATTTCTCACCCCACCCACCCTGTATGTTGGTGCTGGCCCTGTCCAGCCTATCTATGTAATTATTATTCTTTGAATGAATAATTTCTCTAGCTTGTCTATGTAATGTTAATAAGTTGTTGAGGTGCTGTCTTCTAGTAATAGGTGTATTGGCCATGTCAGTTTTCACCATGCTGTGCAGGAAAATATGTGACAGTAGGGGGGGGGGGGGTTGCAGATTATGATATAATATCAGTCATTACTTAGAATGAACAGGAAACGATTAACACTGTAATTGGGTTAATAGTTAATATACCAAGCTCATTATTAATTCTACTTATCCATTAAATTCTTTCTTGTATGTAATCCAATACCAAATAACCAATTCCCATCCATTTTAAAATAAATGGGCCTTGTCCTCCTTTGTCAGCCACTTTGTTATCTCATCAAGAGACATGTTACTTTTGAGTCCTGAGAAAACAGAGCAGGCTTTTGCCCAGATATCCTCTGTATTGATGATGTACAATATCAATAAAGGTGTCAAGTCATCAAAGGCACAAAACAACTTGACACCTGGCTTGAAAACCGGATGAGTGATAGGAATGAATTCATTCTGTAGAAGACCACATTTCCAGCAGTATTGGTATTTTTCAAACTGGAACTGTTCTTTCAGCTGAATCCAGCCAATGGCATGGTGCACAAAACGATCCTGCTTTGACTTGCTATGGATGAACTATTGATGACCTGGGGTGTTTGGTTGCCATTTATTTTTCCACATCCAACATATAATGCAGTATCCAGATTATGTTCCATGAAGGATTCCCCTGATGATAGCTCTGCCACCTTTACCTTTTTATCTTGCTACAATCTGAAACTGTGCATTGTTCAAATGCAGTGACATAGATGGCCCAGGAGTTGGATGATTTACAGAACAAACAACTTGAGAGGTGATTGGTGATGATGAAGATGTCAGTGGATGATCGAGCAGGGTGAAATCCAGAGATGTCTTGAATACCCCCCACAACAAAGATGAAGCACAGAGAAACAAGGAGAAGAAAACAGACAAACAAAAGAAGGATCAATGAGAAACCTACCATGGGTCCAAGTAGAAGGAGGCAGTAAGGAATTCTTCAGGATAAGATTTTGATAACTGGCATCCAGCCAAGCACTTAATATTGAAATTGCAAACATACCTCACCAATGTGGAATGTTACTGTAGGGACACAATTCTTCACTCTCCCAGTCACATGATGCTAGTGACTTTAGGGCAAGTTTTTTTGACTTTCTGAAGGATGCATCTTGGAACATCAGAATTCTTTGTGAATATGACTTCCAGATGTTCTGATTATGTGGTGATGTCATCATTAGGGAGACATGTGGTGTGGAACCAACTTTTGCATTCCAAACAAAATCTATGCTCTTTTATATCAGGGTTCCACAGTGCCATGCATGTCTCTAGACTGCAATGTCTGGATGACCCCTTTCATACAATTCAGTGAATGTAAGTAGTCCAACTTTTACAGAAACAACATACTTGAAGACACTGATCCTTGTGGTTCCAGAAAAATCTTCCAAGTAATGTCAATTATAAGCCAGAGAGATTTTATATCTGACACCTCATATCAGGAGAAATATGTGACAATTGGGGGGTGGTCAAGATGTATATTGTTGAGTATTATAATTTCACACTTGTGTAGGTAGGCTATCAAGGTATTTCAGTCCAAATTGTTCTGGGGTAAAGAACTAGCCCACCTGCAATCCCTTCAGAGCTGATTATAGATTCATGGTTTGAGGCATAAAGATCTTGTTGAGCTCCATTTTTTAAGTGCCTGAACCCATATCAGTAGAATTTCATGAGCTGAATTCCATGATATATTACCTATCTAATATGTCGATGCCCTTAGGGCCAACCTGCTTAATGTCATCTTTAGAGTAAAACCATCGCACTTTTAAATAGTGTTCCTGAAATAATATGAGGTGATCCAGTATCTTCTAGACATTTTCACTGCTTACTCCATTAGAGGGGGGATTTCCTTTTCTCCTTGGCTCTGGATTTCTACAATGAGTGCCTTCCAGTATCTATCTATTGTTTGTTTGTCCAGTGGAAGGCCATAAAGGCCCGTATGGCTCACTAGGAAAAATGAGCCCTCTCTAAACTTCCATTCTGAAAAATTCTGTGAGATTTCAGCAATGATAAGTCACAATCTCTGCTATACTACTCATCATCAGCTCTTCTCAACCCAGGCTTGCTCAACTCTTTCTGGCACCAGGACATGTACATACTGGCCACACACATGCTGGACTGTTTCTGGTCCTGGAATAACTTGACCCAGTCCTGGTGCAGGACATGAAATACTATGACAGCTCCCCAACACAATAATGTGTCACTGTACTCCTCGACACATCACCTTTTCCAAACATAGACTCACCAGTTACAATGGCTAGGCCCAATGCAGCCCTATTAAAACACAGGTTCAGCCTTTCCATCTTTTCACATATATCTTTCACCTTTTAATTAGATACCTTTGTTCCCACTTTTCCATGCAACAAAGATATAGTAGGTTTTATAGTGCCCATTGGTAGTACATTCCCACTTTGTAACTCTTGTCTCACCGTTCCGACTCATTGAGGATACCTAACCTGCAACCTTCCAACTATGTTACACTAAGCTATGATGCTAATACTTACAACACACGTGATGGTTCAGAACCATTATGTGCACAGTTGGTGGCTGCATGGTACAGGCTATTGCACTGGACTCCAGCCACCAGAATTGGAGATACCTATGATTCGAACCTTAATAAATCTGAGGGACCCAAGAGCAGTTGAAATTATGAATATTGGATATGTAAAGATCAAGATACAACTACACTTGGTTACACTATGATATCCTATGTTATAATATGTTACACTAAGCTATGACACTAAGCAAAGCTATCACAAATGGTCATGACCTGACGACTATAAAGGTGGGTATAGTACAGGCATGTTGGAGCTCAACCATTACTGGCCAAGGGGGGGTCACCGACAGAGTTGGGCAGAACACTGCACATACTGGATGGATCAGTCTTTGCCTACAACCACTTTCCCAAAGGGTTGCACCTCTGCTTCTACTACAGGACTGGGATTTCAGATGGGATGAGGTGAGAGAGATAGATCTACAGGCACATGCTACTAAGGTGGGCAATACAGTAGGCAGGAGTATGAAAGAGCAGGGAGGAGGGTTGGATGCAGTGAGTGCTCCACAGTAACTGAGGTCGAAGAGCAGGTGGATGGGGACGGAGACTATGGAGGTAATAGTGAAGTAACCACACTGAGCTGAATTGTAATTGTCTTCAAGTTCCAGGTCAGTACTCAATATCATTTGGAATTTATTTGGATGATCAAAATTGGCCATTTGACCAACTGATGTACTATCATGGTTTTGAACCATCATGTGCATTGAATAATAACTTTATTGTCAACAATGTTACTATTGATGTAAGACATTGTACAAAAGTAGTGGTGACTAAATGCACAGCACTATACATAACCCTAAGTTTTCCAAAGTGGCTACATGTGAGGTCTGTCTCACATCAAAAGTAATGTTGTCGACAATAAATCTATTGAGAACTGTCACATGCATCTTAATGCACATGATGGTTCAGAACCATCACATGCATCTTAATGCACATGATGGTTCAGAACCATCACATGCATCTTAATGCACATGATGGTTCAGAACCATCACATGCATCTTAATGCACATGATGGTTCAGAACCATCACATGCACATTTGACATCTAGATAGTACAGGCCATTGCACTGTACTTGGACCACTACAAATTGAGATATCTATGTTCCCAACTTTGATAGGCCTGAGGGACTTGGGAACAGTGAAAATCAAGAATTTTGCATGTGTAGTACTCAAGATACAACTTCCAGTTGTCATAATTTCATGATCAGCTCCTTCAGAACTTATGTAAGAGGGTAAAAATCACCAAACCATTTTTCTAACCTACTGGGACATGTTCCAAGACTAACTGTCAGAAAAGCCCAATTTTTGAGAGCCTCATTCATGCAGAAACTCATAAAACCTATATTTTTCAGTATCTATATAAAATAGAACAATTTTGTATGTGAGTGTCTCACCTACAGAATAGGGAGCTTGCTTTATCCCAGTCTTTCACTCAATGCTTATTAAAGTACATATTTATTCATTGAATACATATTCCCCAAGATCCATCCATGTGTATCTAAAGTGAATCCTAATGCTTCTCACCTTGTATTATCCTCTCTCAGTATCTTCATTGGCTCTGTTTCTTCACCACACTGTAGGCGTTGGATTCCAAAGGGGACACAAAAGGCTAGACCCTTCAATTTTTTGACCTGGGAAATTGCAACAAATGACAGCCCAGATGAAAAGTCCTTTGGTCCAAGGTCAATTACAGCATGTTCTAATGTGAGGCCCTGACTCTTGTGTATGGTGATTGCCCATGCTAAAGTCAGTGGAAGCTGTTCACAAGCAAGCTGGTTTCCAGACCGATCTTCCCATCGGGCAACAACTGGAGAGATAGGAACCCATGATGGATCAACCCCATGTCAGCCTGGTGTCTGAGGACCTGGTATATTTATCAGACAATGTTTGGATGTGGAGAGAAACATACATACCTGAATAACCTGGGGCTTCAAAAACCAAATGACTACAAAACCAGTAACCCTTACCAATCATCTGCATTTTGGATTGGTAGCATAACAAAGGGGAGCAAGCTCCCCAATCATTTGGAATTTTTTTTGGTGGTCAAAATTGGCCATTTAACCAACTGGTGTACTATGAAAACAATGTGAATAACAGAATTGCAAACATTGTATACAAGGAAGTGTTGAATGGAGTTCTGTAGTAAAGGTGGTAACCAAAACCATTTAGAAGAACTGAAAACTAAGAGAGGTATTAATATAGATTTCAATTTAGAATTAGACTAAGATTTAGAGATAGATTTTGAAATGTACTTGGATTGAATAAAGGGATTGAAAAGTTTCATTCAAGAAGACTTGAGGGCAGGCTTTTAAAATAACAAGTCAGCAACAAGTAAATGCAAGTTTCTAATGAAGTCAATAACAATTCATTGTGAAGTTAGTAATGAGTCAATACAAGGTTTGTAATGAGGTCAATAACAGAAGTCACTAACAAGTCCATAATAATTTGTAATGAAGTTAGTCACAAGTCAATAAAAATTTGTAATGAAGTTAGTAGTAACACTCAATACAAGGTTGTAATGAAGTCAATAACAACTTATAATGAAGTCTTCAGTTAAACCATTAATTACTTTTCTGCATTAGAATAAAGAACCTACATGCTGCATATGCCAAATCATCTTGTTCTCTGATGCCTGAACCTATAATGAAAATGGTAAGGCCATAAAACAAATTTTCATGGTCACTTACATGGGATGTGGATGGTATCATTGCGAAAGGACCTTCACCAGCAGAGGTTCCCTCAGGAGCATGGGACTTGGTTAGGGGACGGATTTTGGGAGGTGCAGGCTAGAATATATAATTTACCAGGTAAAAATGGAAAATTGAGTTAGTACTTACTTTAGTAACCTTTGTAGTGATCAGTTTTCGGATCTCCCCATTGTCCTTATGGTTTTTCGATTGAGAAGCATCCTCCATATTTTGCAGTGCTCGCTAAAAAGATAAAATTTATATCAATTCTGGGCATTGTAAAAAATGTATGAGATGCATACCTTATTGATAAGAGGGTCCTCATCACTACTTTCATCCTCCTCCACTACAGGTTCTCTCTGTGTCTGATGAAAAATTAACCTTAAACCCAAAAAGCGAAATTAACTAGTTTTAGCAACTTACAGCAAATTCTGGCAAAGTAGCCAAACCTTGAGTTTTGTATGGAGGAGGGGGGAGTGCCATCTTTTCAGAAAAGCAGATGAGTAGCCATCAAAATGAGGATTTGAAACATGAGAAAAGAGTAAATGGCTTACATCTGTCATTTTTTCCCTGTGAATTACAGGAGGTGATGCAATCTGTAGGGTCAGTAAAAATAAAGTGAGAGATAAAACAGAGGAAAAGTCACCAAGGCTTACATGGACTGTGTTTTTATACCCTGCTTTTTTATTTATACTGGCATTCATAGCAAAAGTTTGCCCAAGAGCCTCAGCCAAACTTGCATGAACAGGTGTAGAACTCTGGACAGGAATTATTCTGAGAGGTGCAAGAAAGCAGATGAAGGGGGGAAAGTTGGGGGAAAGAATGAATTTGTTGAAACATGTTCCAAAATTGTCAGGCATTGCCTAGCGATGCACATCAAATGTCCATCAACATTCATCCAAATCATTCACATGTCAAGCTGAGTTAGAATACCTTACTGATATCAATCCAATCCTTTCCATCTTTTCCCACTCTTTCTTTCTTTCCCCCCCCGTCTTGTTGTCTGGGTCATTCCCCACTCTCCAGCTGTTCCCCTCTCCAGTTGTTCCTCCTTTCTGGTTGGTCCCCCTCTGTGGTTGTCCTCCCATCTCTAGTTGCTCCCCCTCTCTGGTTGTTCCTCCTCTGTGGTTGTCCTCCCCTCTCTAGTTGTTCTCCCTTCTGTGGTTGTTCCCCCTTCTGTAGTGGTTCTCCCCTCTCTAGTTGCTCCCCCCTCTCTGGTTGCTCCCATCTCTCTGGTTGTTCCTCCCTACATTCATTCATTTATTTAGTGTACCTCTACATGTTTTACATGCAATAAATCATTTTATTTGTAACCCACCCTGGAAACGGGATGTGTGGCTTGGGTTTCCATGAATGCCCTCGTGCTTCATGGCAGATGACTGGATGCTTCTGAACCTTGCATTGAGGATTGGGGAATGGGATTTTGGCACAGTTGGACCGCCTCAGCGGGTATAGAGGTTTCATTGTTACCAGGGTCCTTCCTCGTGTGACCCCGCTGTGCCTTAACACCTTTCTCAATTTTTGATTGCTTGGTGTTAGGAAACAGCCCCATTACCTAATAAAATTTCATTTTCATTTTATTATGTCAAATTACACTACATTACACCAAATGACGCCAAATGATGCTACACTTTGATAGTGTGAGAATATTATTTCGCACGCATCACTATGTACGCGCCTGTATGCGCGCGTCAGTAACAACAATGTACAATATATGTAACATAGTATATAAACCCAAAATATACACCTAGGGGACCCCAGTTGTGTTCTCTTAGGTATTCCACCTATGTTTTCAGTGTGAAAGGCCTATCTCAACAAACTTACCTATTAATAACCCCTCGCATCAAAACCATCAATTTCCCCATCACGCGTGCGGATCCTGCCCCCTTCTTGTAGAGAGAACCTGCACGGTCTTAGCTAGCAGATAGTGGGTGTCGCCCTAACAGAAGAACACAACTTCCCATATTAGTGCGCCTTCTCTTACTTGCGCATACGTCATTGTTTCACCGCGCCACATCCGATTACTCATCCTTTCGGCACGAGCCAGAAGTACTTGTATATATGTAATCTACCTTTTCTTTCATAAGCCAACGCCAGGCCTCACCTTATATTGCGACTGCCAGTGATCGAGAGGCAGCGCTCGTCATTAGGACAGCTGCAACCAGACAACTGATCGGATCTGGTTTAGTTACGATTTACATCACTCTATTCAGATGACTATTTTAGTTACAAGCCGAATTCAGTGATATCTCCGAGATCAGGCACTGTTGGAAGGGTTGTTGATCTGAAGTGTCAAAATAGGCGCCCGACGAACAACGAACCATTGACGAACCTCGACGAACATTATCACGTGACCCATAGACGTTTGGAGAGGTCTCGAAGTAAAATTTTGAATTTGTCAAAGAAGTGATTCATCACAGATTCTACAATTATGTCCGAACCTTCAACTTCTAATCCCGGTCCTAATCCTGTTTCCATACCAGCACTAGAGGCAAAAATTGATGCGCTCACAGCGCAAATGTCGCAATTAGTGTCAGTATTGGCAGCATCACAGCCCAGACAAGTGGAAGTACAGCCAGAGACAACAGGAGAAAGAGATGATGAGATGGAGGAGATGGTGGAGTGGATATCACAGGAGGATGAGACGGTGGAGAAATCCAGAAATGGAAAAGTGTGCTTACCTAAGTATGCGCCCCCACAAATCTTTGACGGTACCATGGAGAATACAAAATCCTTCATCAGCTCTATAGTATTGTACATCCATGGGAGGAAGCCCGAGTTTCATACAGCCGAGTCTAGGATTATGTTTGCTCTCTCATACATTCAGGGGGGGAAAGCACAGTTCTGGAGAAACGAGGCTATTAATCAAATTGCCATGGGAAATAAACCATTTGCAACCTTCAAGGAATTTCTGGAGAGATTGGAGGCACAGTTTGGAGACCCTAATCCAAAGGCGACAGCCAATGCTAAATTAAAGACCATGCGCCAAGGTTCCTTAACGGTGGATGAATTTATTTTGCAGTTCAAAGCAGAAGCTTCGCAAACGGACATGGGAGAAGCTGCATTGGTAGAGTTTTTGAAAGCAGGATTAAATCCCTCTTTATTCAAGTCTATCTACCGACTACCTTCTATGCCAGAGAAGTTGGACGAGTGGTATAATTGGGCAATGCGCCTTGACCGGCAATATTGGCAGGAACAGGTGGAGTCAAAGTTGATGTATGGAAGTAGTAAATTTGGAAAGTCATCAGGAGGAAAGTCCGAGAAAGGAAAGGTGCCTCAGGTGCAAGCTCCAAGGGCACAGCCACCAGCCATGGCAGTGACACCTATAGTTACGGAGTCAGCAGCACCAGCAGAGGCAATGGAGGTTGATCAAGTGGGGAGACGAGCCCCACTTAAATGTTTTAACTGTGGGAAGTTAGGACACATTTCTAAGTATTGCAAGCAGAAGAGAAAGATCAGGGGAGCTACAATCGAGGAAGTGAAGCAGGAGGAAGGCAAGCAGGAGAATTTTGTGGAAGAGTCCCAGTGAAGGTTTCCCCATTGGTGACCCAGAATTGTTACAATGTATTAGTATCCGAGGAAACCCAGAGTAAATCAGAAAAGGAAATCGAGGAGGAGTACAACTGTTGTGAATCATGCAACAAAGAAAATTGTCACATGTCATTTCTGAAAACCCCTAAATTCTTTATTCGCTCTGTGCGAATAGAACCCAAAATCACCTTGACTGTGGGACTGAAGACAGTGGACATGCATGCAGCTATTGATGTGGAAGCGTTGCTTGACAGTGGTGCTACAGGATTATTTATTAATCGATCTTTAATTACTGGAAATGGTATTAACACATGCAAGCTGGTGCAACCTATAATGGTGTACAATATTGACAGAACAGTCAATCGTGGAGGAACTATCAAGGAGGAGGTGACTATGGTACTAAAGTATCAGGAGCATCAGGAGTGAGCCATATTCAAAGTGTGCGATCTTGGGAAAACCAATCTAATAATAGGATGTCCATGGTTACAGAAGCATAATCCCGAAATTGATTGGAAAACTGGGAAAGTACAAATGACTTGTTGTCCTAAGGAATGTAATGTGTATGGGAGGAAGATGAAGAAAGAAAAAAGGAAAAAGAAAGAGAAAGAACATCCGAGGAAGTATTCTGTTACGATGGAGGAAGTGGAGGATGAGGAAATGCCAAATGGGGAAGTTCCGATCATGATCGAGAAAGAAGAGCAGAAGCAAACCTTTAGAGCAGTTCGTGGAGGACAGTCGTGGGACAAGAATATCGTGAAGGTGGAGAAGCCAGTGGAGGAGTGGGTGCCAAAAGTGTATCATGAACATTTGTCAGTGTTCCAAAAGAAGGAGTCTGAGCAAATGCCAGTGCAGAAGCCATGGGATCATGTGATTGAGATGAAGCCAGGGTTTGTGCCAAAGAAGTCGAAGGTATATCCGTTATCTCCGATGGAACAAGAAGAAGTGGATGCATTCCTGAAGGAGCAATTGCGCAAAGGATACATATGACCTTCGAAATCACCGCAGACGTCACCAATATTCTTCATGCCCAAAAAAGACCAAAGGAAGAGGATGTGTACCGATTATAGGTATCTGAATGAGTGGACAGTGAAGAACGCGTACCCCCTGCTGTTGATCTCAGAAATAATTGATAAGGTGGGAAAAGCCAAGGTCTTTACAAAATTGGATTTACGATGGGGATACAACAATGTACAAATAAAGAAAGGAGATGAGTGGAAGGCTGCATTTGCCATGCGTCGAGGATCCTTCGAGCTGCTTGTCATGTTTTTTGGGATGACTAATAGTCCCCCGACCTTTCAAAATATGATGAACGACATTTTCAAGGACGTAATAGACAAAGGCATGGTAATAATATTTATTGATGACATTCTGATATTCACAGAGGATGAAGAGAATCATGAGGCGATAGTGCAGGAGGTGTTATGGAGGTTGGCGGAGAATGATCTATTTTTGAAACCAGAGAAGTGTGTGTTTGGGGCAAGCGAGATCGAGTTCCTAGGATTATTGATTGGCCCTGATGGGATCAAAATGGATCTGATCAAGGTACAGGTGATCACAGATTGGCCTGCGCCCACCCATGTCAAGGAGGTTCAAGCCTTCTTGGGACTCGCAAATTATTATCGTTGCTTTGTGCACAATTTTTCTAAAATTGCCCCACCCTTACATAACCTTACGCGAAAGGGAGTAGTGTGGAGGTGGGGAGAGCAGCAGCAGACAGCATTTGAGGAGTTGAAGAGGAAGTTTGTGGAGGGACCAATATTAGCCCCAGTAGATTTCACATGCCCTTTGTGAGTGGAATCTGATGCATCCAATTTTGCTACTGGAGCGGTATTATCAATGCTGTGTGAAGATGACAAATGGCATCCTTGTGCATACTTGTCAAAAGGGTTGAATGATGTGGAGAGGAATTATGATGTGCATGACAAAGAGATGTTGGGGATAATACAAGCATTGGAGGTGTGGAGGCATTATTTGGAGGGATGTACACATCAAATTGAGATCTGGACGGATCATCAAAATCTGGAATACTTCATGTCCACTAAAAAGCTTAATCGCCGGCAAGCGCGTTGGGCACTATTCCTATCGCGTTTCAACTTTCACTTGGTCCATAAAGCGGGAAGCTTAATGAGGAAAGCAGATGCCTTATCCAGACGTATTGATCATAAAAGGGGGGTGGAGGAGGACAATAAAAATGTTACCTTACTCAAACCCAAATACTTTCGCATTTGCGCTATGCATCAAGGGCATCTATTAATAGATAGCTCGGAAACGGAAATGTTGTCTAAAATTAGACAATGTTCGGAAATGGACGATGAAGTAGTGGAAGCTGTGAAAGCTCTGAAGGGAGAGAAGAAAGGTAATATCAAAGGAGATGAATGGGCTGAGGAACAAGGGTTGGTGTTGTTCCAAGGAAAAGTGTATGTACCGAAGGATCAGGATTTGCGAAGGGAGATTGTCCGGTTACATCACAATACACCGATTGCCAGACACCCAGGAAGATGGAAGACGTTGGAATTAGTAATGAGAAATTATTGGTGGCCTGGAATTTCGAAGTATGTGTTGGGGTATGTGGATGGATGTGATACGTGCATGAGGGGGAAGAAATTTCCAGAGAAACCTGCAGGAAAATTAATGCTGAACCCAATACCTAAAGTGCCATGGTGAGATATATCTGTGGATTTTATTACTGGATTACCTGAGGCTCAAGGGTACGATGCAATATTCGTAGTATGCGACCGCTTTACAAAGGAGGTCCATATTATTCCTACTACTACAGAAACCTCATCATTGGGCTTGGCGTGCCTCTATCTAAATCAGGTATGGCAGTTACATGGGTTACCCAATACCGTTATCTCCAATCACGGACCACAATTTGCTTCCACGTTTATGCGAGAACTAAACAACATATTGGGAATTCAAACTAAATTATCTATGGCATATCACCCGCAGACTGATGGGCAGACAGAGAGAATGAATCAGGAGTTGGAGCAGTACCTACATATGTTTGTCAACTACCGACAAACCGACTGGCCCGAATGGTTGGCAATTGCCGAATTTTCCCACAATAATAAATTCCATTCGGCTACTCGTATGTCACCCTTTTTCGCGAATTATGGATATCATCCTCACATGGGAGTAGAACCCAGAAGGGAAGTCAAAGTACAGTCGGTAGAAGATTTTGTATCTAAGATGCAAAGGGTACAAGAGGAAGCAGAGGCGGCATTGAAGAAAGCACGTGATGACATGATGCGACACACGGATCGTACTCGAGCACGCGCTCCAGAGTACAAAGTTGGTGACTTGGTATGGCTAAGTACCAAGGACCTGAATATTCCACGACCTTCGAAGAAACTGACAGAGAAACAAGTTGGCCCATATGCGATCTCTAAAGTGATCTTGCCTAATGCGGTAGTGCTAAAATTACCCCAATCATTTAAGATTGATCCCGAGATTAACATATCCTGCCTACGCCCTTACCGTCCGCCCACTATTCCTGGCCAACAAACTACTCCGCAACCTCCGATAATAGTAGAAGGTGCTCCAGAATACGTAGTTGAAGAAATTCTAGACTCATGTCTTCGATGGAACAAATTGGAGTTCTTAATAAAGTGGAAAAACTATACCGACAAAAATAATTCATGGGAACCCGAAGAGAATTGTAAGCGAGCACATAACGCGATTGCCCAATTCTTTAAACGTAATCTGAATGCTCCGCACCGCATTGCGAGAATGGTGTATGAGGGGATGAAATTCCGGCCTTACCAAAATTTCACAGAGGGGACAAACATAATATTTTCTCGCCTGGAAGTCGAGGCATAAAAGGGGGGTAATGTTAGGAAACAGCCCCATTACCTAATAAAATTTCATTTTCATTTTATTATGTCGAATTACACTACATTACACCAAATGACGCCAAATGACGCTACACTTTGATAGCGTGAGAATATTATTTCGCACGCATCACTATGTATGCACCTGTATGCGTGCATCGGTAACAACAATGTACAATATATGTAACATAGTATATAAACCCAAAATATACACCTAGGGGACCCCAGTTGTGTTCTCTTAGGTATTCCACCTACGTGATCAGTGTGAAAGGCCTATCTCAACAAACTTACCTATTAATAACCCCTCGCATCAAAACCATCAATTTCCCCATCATGCGCGCAGATCCTGCCCCCTTCTTGTAGAGAGAACCTGCACAGTCTTAGCTAGCAGATAGTGGGTGTCGCCCTAACACTTGGGGAGTGGACTATTCAACAGTCTGTCATGTTATGTCCTTGGGTTACATGTTTCTCACCCCACCCACCCTGTATGTTGGTGCTGGCCCTGTCCAGCCTATCTATGTAATTATTATTCTTTGAATGAATAATTTCTCTAGCTTGTCTATGTAATGTTAATAAGTTGTTGAGGTGCTGTCTTCTCATAATAGGTATATTGGCCATGTCAGTTTTCATGATCCTGTGTAGGAAAATGTGTGACTGTAGGGGGGGGGGAGTTGCAGATCATGATATAATATCAGTCATTACTTAGAATGAACAGGAAACTATTAACACTGTAATTGGGTTAATATACTAAGCTCATTATTAATTCTACTTATCCATCAAATTCTTTCTTGTATTTAATCTAATACTAAATAACTAGTTCTCATGCATTGTAAAATAAATGGGGCTTGTAGACATGTTACTTTTGAGCCCTGAGCAAACAGAGCAGGCTTTTGCCCAGATATCCTCTGTGTTGATGATGTACCATATCAGTAAAGGTGTCAAGTCATCAAAGGGACAAACCAACTTGACACCTGGCTTGAAAACTGGATGAGTGATAGGAATGAATTCATTCTGTGGAAGACCAAATTTCCAGCAGTATTGGTATTTTTCAAACTGGAACTGTTGTTTCAGCTCTGATAACTGATATCCAGCCAAGCACTTAATATTGAAATTCCAAACATACCTCAGCAATGTGTAATGTTACTGTAGGGACACAACCCTTCATGTCACAAGATGCTAATGACTTTAGGGCATGTTTTTTGGACTTAGAAAAAAAAAAAAAGGTGATTCATCTGCACAAAGCTGGCCTATCATGGAGAAGGACCCATGACCATGGGAGCTTATTAAGCACAGGAGGGGGGTGTACTTGACCACTTCTCCAGGATGCAAGTTGAACGGAGATGATCCATTAGCTCAAAAAAAAGTTCCCACACTAGGCTAGCCTAGTGAAAAAGTAAGATAGATAGGCCCGTTGGTCTGAGTACCTTTCCCAGTTCAATCTTGTCATCCGCTTCCACCCTGGAAAATTAGGGGCCAACCCAGATGCGCTCACTAGATGTTGGGACATCTACCGCAAAGGGGGAAATAGCAACTTCACCTCCATAAACCCAACCAACTTCCGACCTGTATTCACACAGGAACAGCTCACTTCTTCCCTTTGCGCCACCCACCTATTTCACCACACCCATCCTTTGACAAGCAGTAATCATGGATGTTGAAAGACTCCACCACGACATCCGCACCTCCTAGGGTGTAGCACGGGTCACACCATGGGTAAGATTTCACACACTGCACCCGCACCTGCCAACACCACACCCATTCTAACACCGCAACTGCAGTGACAGGTTTTTACCACGGTCTGTCATGAAACACCACAGGTGTGACACCACATATATACACTGTGGATTTTTGCCTCGTATTTGATGTTCTATGCTGTTAAACATCCTGTATTTGTATTGTATAAGCCCTTAACTAACTTAACTACACCCTGTACACAATACCTAAGCTATGATTCTTTTGTTAAATTTGAATTAACACAAATCCTCCATTACTTATTGATATACACCCACATGATCAATCTCATGTAAGAAAAGATATGAACAATGGGATTTTATTTTGGAGGGATTTATTTACTTAATGATTCTATACAATACTACAAAAGAAAAAACCCACTGTCTCGGCAAGGGCGAGAGGTCATCGCGTCCCCCTTCTTCACAGTGGTGCCCTTTGGATTCCCACTCGTTGCCTCCCACCGTCGTCGTGGTCCCCTGCCCCTTATGGGCGGCGCTCCTCTCCCCCGTTGTGGTTAGTTGGGGGTCGTGGTCATCGCCCTCGTTGTGGTCCTTGTGGCCCTCCTTGTAGGTGTATGGTCGTGCTACCACCTAACCACCCCATGAGCAGGAGCTCATTGCAGTGGTGGGGGTGGGTCAGGTGGTGCCAGTCATCGCCATCGTCGTAAAAGCTTTGTTAGTAACAAAAAAAAATGAATCGAGGGGGGAAAAACTTACCTATGATGTCTCTTGGGCCCTTTTGTTGGTTTTCCTTGCCATACGCCGCCGCCTCCGTCTCCTGCAGTGGTCCTTGTGTGTCATTCTTGCACCTCATCCTTGTCCCCATTGCCATGCCCTCGTCATCATCCCTGCCCTTGTTGCTCCTCATTTCCACCCTGTGAGCAGTCGCTCGCAGCGGTGGTTGGGGGTGCAGTGGTGGTGGTGGTGGTTTGTTGTTCATTGTTGTCCTCTCCCCCTCGTGGTTCCTCGTCCTCATCCCTGTCTCCTGTTCATCGTTCATTGTTCCCCTTCCCTATTGTCGGCTGCTAGCACTCGCAATCCACCCCACGAGCAGTAGCTCGCAGGGCTGGGGTGGGTGCTGGGTCGTTTGTCGTCTCTGTCGTTGTCAAGTAGTACAAATCACTGTAATGTAGAAAATCGAACAGTTAGTTAATTGAAACAAACAAACAACTTACCATTGTTGACCTGACACTGTAATCTAGAAAAAGAACATCTAGTTAGTTGAAAGAAACAAAAAAACTTACTATTACGATGGGCGATGCAAACCCAAGCATGGTTGAAGAGGTAAAAGTCATGTTTGATCGGTGTACTGGTAATGGCCAGATCTGGCAATTCAAGCAACCCATCAATACCCGTGACACCGCCAAAACAGGTACAGTATGTCACAGGTCTGGCATTTTGGCAACCGTACCCATACCTGTCAAACCTGTGGGCCGTTTACTGCGGGTTTACCCATACCTGTGCTACACCCTAGCACCTCCCTACCCATTGACCCTTTATCATCCGCACATCTTCCAACACCTGTTGACCCCAACTGGACCATAGATGAGGCAGGTCTTCTCCGCCACTTCGACCGGATTTATGTTCCGGATGTCGCAGATCTTTGCCTCAAGGTCCTTCAGTACAAACATGATCACATCCTCTCTGGCCACTTCAGACAAAACAAAACCCAGCAGCTTGTCTGCCAGGAATATGTCTGGCCAAACCTCTGCACCTTTGTGCAGGAATTCTGCAAATCCTGTACCACTTGCAAACGATCAAAATCACCTCAACACAAGCCCTATGGGTTTCTAAAGCAACTTCCAGTTCTGGAACAACCTTGGAACTCCATCTCCATGGATGGAATTGAGCAACTACCCGACTCCGATGGTCACACCGCTATCTTGGTCATTGTTGACCGTCTCACCAAACAAACCATCTTCATCCCAACTGTCAATGAAGTTACAGCCCAAGAACTAGCCAACCTGTTTGTCCTCCACGTCTTCTCCAAGCATGGTGTTCTGTCGCACATCACTTGTGACCGGGGATCTGAGTTTGTCTCCCATTTCTTCTGCTCCCTCAGAAAAGTGCTCGACATGCGGATCCACTTCACTTCCGGTTATCACCCGCAAGGTGATGGTCAGACAGAATGACTTAATCAGACCTTGGAGCAGTACCTCCAGATCTTCTGCAACTATCAGCAGGATGACTGGTCCCACCTCTTACCCTTGGGTGAATTTGCCTACAACAATGCTCCTTCCGCCTCTACAGGCGTATCCCCTTTCTTTGCCAACAAAGGCTATCACCCGAACATTTCCGTCTTTCCAGAATGCAACTTAGCTTCACAGTGTGCCCGCGAGTTTGTCATCGACTTAGATGACCTTCATCAGGAGCTTTGGAAACAGCTTGCGGCCACTCAAGAGTGTTATCAAGGTCCTGCAGACAAACATCGGGCACCCACACCTGACTTCAACATTGGTGACTCTGCCTATGTCACTGCAGAAAATATCTGCACCACTCGTCCTTCCAAGAAACTTTCTGAAAAGCACCATGACCCCTTCGAAATCATCGCCTGCCCGGGCACTCACTCAGTCACCCTGTGGCTCCCGGATCACATGCAGGCTATTCACCCTGTTTTCCATGTCTCTCAACTAGAGAAACACTCCCCGAACACAATTCCAAATTGAGTACAACCTCCACCTCCTCTGATCACCATCGATGACGAGCTCGAATATGAGATTGCCAAAGTCCTCAACTCCAAAGTCAACAACTGACATCGCTGCAAGATTCTCTACCTTGTCTGATGGGAAGGTTACCAGGGAACCGACGAAGAGACTTCCTGGCTACCTGTCACAGAACTTGACCACACCCAAGAACTCCTTGCGGATTTTCACACCCGCTACCCACAGAAACCCGGACCATTACCTGCTTAAAGACTATTCATGTTACTTATTCACTCAGTCTGAACTCAGAAACAAACTTTATTGAAAATTTTTTTTTTTTTGGATCCAACCAGATCCCTACACTACCTCTGCTTCTCCCTCTCCGTCTTTGTCACCCTCTCCCCCAACCTCGCCCTCTTCTCCACCCTCGTCCTTCTCTCCACCCTCCTCATCTCCACTCTCGCTCTCCTCCTCATCATCTGCCTGCCTTTTCTCCAGATATCTCTGGAAGGCCTCCCAGTCATCTCCCCAGATTTGCAGATCCCGCGTCTTTCCTGCTGGGACTCTCGCACTGCCCGCTCCACCTCTTCATCACCCTCATCGCTCTCCTCCCTGGCACTTTCTTCCTCCACCCTCTCTGGGTCCAAAGCATCCCAGATCTCCCCCATCGACTCCCGCACCGCATTGGCCACCTCAGTGAATCCCTTCCTTATCAACTTCATCATCTGTTGCATTACTTCCGGGTTTTCCCTGGCCGCCCCTGTCATTCCCGCTGGTCTTGCTGCAGGGGCTTCCTGCCCCTCCAACACTACCTCCTCGCACTTATGTTTGATGTGCGTGCAGTTGTTGCACATGCATCCCTTCGCACCCATCTTGAAACAAGTGATTTTTTGATATTTGCATCTAGGCCACTTGTCAGTAAAAAGAGACTGAAAAGGGAAACAAGTACACACCTTTTGCAGGGCAACGCGGCCTGCACCCGCACCAGACCCTCCGACTCCTCCGACCCCACTCACGCCTTCGACTTGGCGACTTTCTTTTTCTTTGGGGACTTGCTCCCCTTGGCCTCATTGCCCAATCCCGCATCTGCAGCCACCCACTTCTTCTCCACTTGTCTTGTGGCCGCTGCCTCTTTTTTCTGCACCTCTGCCTGGCGCACCTCCTCAGCCTTTGCAGCCTCCTCTGCTGCCTTTTGCTCCTCCTGTGCCTGGTGTTCCTCCTCCCTCGCTGCTTCCTCTAGCTCCTTCATCTCCCTTTCCATCTGCTCCCTCAGTGCCCGCTCCCTCTGTTCATGTTGGGCCTTCATCACAGCCATTTTGATCTGTGTGGAGACTGCTGGGGTGGACATTTCTGATACGTGATGAGAGTAGGAAATGACGTGAAAATTTTTTCAACCAATTGCTGCATCCGGAAATCCAACTAACTTTCTCATTCGGACTCAAACCCTCACGTGCCTCATAGGCTCGGGACTAAGGGGGAAATACTGTCAAGAACCGTTCCTCGCCCGATCGGAACCCACATCCATCCGCCCCTTTCCCGCACGTCAAACATGACTTTTGTCTATGCCTCCCAATTTTGTTCCCAGCCACATTGCACTGCCCACACTGCTGTGCACCAGGCCACCTTGTACAGCATCCACGGCTGCCTTCCCAAGGCTGCCATCTCTATTGCAAATTCGACTACAGATTCCTGTGCGGCTCCCACTAGATAATCTATCTACGCAGTCGAGACACTGCTGCAGTCTTTGTTCCTGTTCTGCATTATTCCGGACTACAGTATTTAAGCTTAGTTAGTTTCGCCTTGTATTCCTCAGTTCATATATTGACATAGACTCGACTTTTTTTTTTTTTTTTTGGGTGAACAATTTATAACGCGGGGCTCGAACGCAGTCTGCGGAGCAGGATACAAACTTGGGTACTACTATAACTACATGTTTCCCTGGCCCATCTCCTACCCAGGTCCTCATTTTAGCCACTTTAGGCGGGCAGTGCCACAGACGTTGGCCTCTCAGCCAGGAAAGGCAATAATCCGGAGGGGGAGCCCCCCTCCAGGAGCTAGCCATTAGATCGCCTGCTGGAGCAAAATGGTCCCCCAGCCACATGTCCGACCGAGGTCAGACCAGGCACAGCAGTGTTAATTCACCGTAAATCCCCCCTTGCGGGAGGAATAACCGTCTGCATATTTCCAGCCAACGAGGATTGACCACCCCAGACGAATGAGGTGGACCATCACCGTGTTGTGCACGAGTGACAGTAACGAGGTGGGTGGTTGTTCACCTGGTTATTCACCGTGACCACCGTAAGTAGGGGGCCAAGGCCCCCCTCGAGCAAATGTACACATGTGCATGCACTCAATGACATCGTCCCCTCTGCAGCAGGGGGAAGGTATAGGGAGGCAACACCATGTCACCATCCCAATGATGGCCACCAGTTACTTGGTGGCCGTGAATGTAGAGGGGGATAGGCCCCTGTACTAGTTGCGGCGCTGCTGTCCACGAGGACCTCGAGGACAACGGTGCCATGCTGGGGACGAGGGTTCCCCAGATTGAGGCTCTGATTGAGCAGTGTGCATCACTGCATAGGAAGCCCGGAAGGCTGCCGGAGACGTGAGATTGAGAGGTGTCGGAGCGGCTGCTAGTTCCGCCGACATCGTCTCAGACAGTCGCCAGGTGGTCATGAATAACTCCCAGGCCATTTGGCGTCATGCATTCCTCTCTGCAGGGGGAACAGCGAATGTACAGACAGTACCAATAAACATGGTCATCACGTCCAGTTGGTGTAGCATGGCATGAGAGGTGGCTTCGATTTCCAACCTCTCATTCACAGATAGCGGCACTTCATCCTCCACCAACTCAGGGATGGGGGGCAAAGGCAGTAATGGGGCAGGGGATGCCTCCGGATAGAAGAGCTTGGCCATGCCAAGCTCCTGTGTATACATGTCCTCGTGTTTGAGACTGCAAGTCCATCGTTTATGTGCAACATGGACGTCCTGCGCCCACAGCACATGGTCTATCGTTTGCCTCAAGGCTAGCTTGGGGCTGCTCTCGGCGTAGTTGAGGGCCTCTTGCATAGCAAGAGAGTCCTCGTCATCCTCAGGATTGGAGAGGTCTTCTCCAGCCCATAGATCTCTAACTGCCTGTAGGGCAGTAGCTACATCCAGATCGTCTTGATTGTACCGGGTGTCGTAGTCTTGGATGCCATCGTCATAGATGTCGCCCGTAATCAGGGAGGGGTTGTGTAGACCCCAACGTGGTGTTTGGACTCTGGTTCGCTGTTTAGGCATTGAGAGGGGAAGTTAATGCTAGTAGATGATAGTAGAAATCAAAATACGTAGTGTGCCATCGATAACAGTTGGTCCCTTATCTCTATTCCGGGTCCACCCGATACTGCCTCCGAACGCTCCGAGGGGGGAACAGGCCGCACATTCTGTAACCCAGTGGGAGAAGATTGAACCTGGGTCATAACACCCTAGAAGAGTGAGCACCGGAGGTAGAGAGTTGGTGGTGAGTAGCGGCCACCAGAGCATCGACCTAGCTGCCAGGGGGCACCATCACCCGGCCCCTTTTAACGATGGTGTATTCCAACGGGTAGTCAGTGTAGCATGTCTCTAGTAATAGAAACTCACAGAGCATGGAGGCTGGAAGCCTCCCAGACGACCAGCAATCCAGTGATAATGTCCCTTCTCCCTAAGCCAGACCTCCCCCAACTAAACGAGTGTGTCGACTTGGGCGAGTGTTGAAGCAGGCATCCCACACCCACTCTAAGCCCCCAGAGGGACCCACCCTACTCTTTCATAGACAACACTCACCTAGTCAGGATCCTCGAAGCCCAGGAGAATGAGACAGATAGCAGTCACTGTCAGAGACAATGACCAGGGCATCCCCGGGGATCGGATGGATGGATCTCTTAGCAAATCAGGGCAAGCCTGGAGACGCCGAGAGCGTTTGTGATGGTGAAATCCGATCGAAAATCAGACAAGAATTGCAGTCTCGACGTTGCTACCAACGTCGAGCAGGAGTGTTTACCACTGTTTATGGTGGTTGTAACAAGTCAAGGAGCGTACTTGATAGACTCGACTTTAATCTGCCAATCCAAACCTCCTTCTACTCCAACCTCAGTTCTCTAAGAGTCTGAACTCCGTTTGACTCGACCTCCAGTCTCCCTCTTTTTTTTTTTTAGGTCAAAAATTTATAACGCGGGGCTCAAACGCAGTCCGCGGAGCGGGGTACAAACTTGGGTACTACTCTATCTACGCGTTCCCCTCACCCATCTCCCACCCAGGTCCCCATTTTAGCCACTTCAGGCAGGCAGTGCCACAGACGTTGGCCTCTCAGCCAGGAAAGGCACTAATCCGGAGGGGGAGCCCCCCCTCCCAAAGCTAGCCATTAGGTCGTCAGCTAGTGCGGAACGGTCCCCCAGCCACATATCCAACTGAAGTCAGATCAGGCGCGGCTGTGTTAATTCACTGTAAATCCCCCCTTGCGGGAGGAATAACCGTCCGCATGTTCCCAGCCAACAAGGGTTGACCACCCCAGGCAAATGAGGTGGACCATCACTGTGCCTGCACACGAGTGATGAAAATGAGGTAGCTGGTTATTCACCTGGTTACTCACCGGAACTACCATAGGCAGGGGGCCAAGGCCCCCCTCGAGCAAGTGCCAACATGTGCATGCGCTTGATGACAATGTCCCCCCTGCAGTGGGGAGAAGGTGTAGGGTAACGGCTAAGCGTCATTATCCCGATAACGGCCACCACTCCTGTGGTGGGCGTATATGTGGAGGGGTGGTTCCCCCTTTTCAGTAGCGACACTGCTGTGCTTGAGGACCTCGAGGATGGCGGCGTCGTGATGGGGACGAGGGTTCCCCATGTTGGAGCTCTGCTTGAGCTGCCTGCCTAGCCGCGTAGGAAGCCCTGAAGGCTGCCGGTGACGTGAGATCAAGAGGCAACCCAGCAGCTGCTAGTTCTGCCGACATTGGCTCGGACAATCGCCAGGTGGTTGTGAATAATACCCAAGCCATCTGACGCCATACGTTCCTCTCTGTGAGAGGGACGGTGGACACCCAGACGGTACCGACAAAAATCATCATTGCCTCCACTAGATGTAGAAAGCCATGAGAGGCGGCTGTTAGTTCCGCCCTCATCTCTCGACAACGGAGGCTCATCCTCCACCAACTCTGGGATGGTGGATGAACCCGGTGAAGTGGGGAGGGGTGGCACAGATTGCTCCTGCTGCCCCTCTGGATAAAGGAGCTTGGCGATGCCGAGCTCCTGATTGTTGTTGGCCTTGAGCCCAAGCTTGAGAGCCAGATTACTCGTATCATTGGCCACCTGCTGTGACCACAAGACATGGTTTATAGTCTCCTGCGAGGCTAGCTCGGTGAGACCTGGGATAAATTTGATGTCTCCGCCGATGGCAGAGTTGTCAACTTCTGATAGGTCGGAGGAGTTGTCCTCCGACCATAGATTGTGGAGCTGGTTGTCCACATCAGAGTCCCATCCACCCAAAGAGATGTGACTGAACTCTGGGAGATAGTCGTTGTCAAAGTCTGCGATGTCGAAATTGGAGTGTAAGAGGGGGTCGATGTCTGCCACCCGGTGTCGAATTCGTGCTCTATGGTTTGCAGAGGGCATTGAGGATGATTTAGCAAAGTAGATGATGGTAGAAGTCAAGATACGTAGCATGATAATGATAACAGACAGTCCCTTATCTCAATTCCGGATCCACCCGATATAGCCTCCAATTGCTCCGAGGGGACAGACAGGCTGCACATCCTGCTGTCGAGTGGGAGAAGATCAAGCCCGGGTCATACCACCCCGAAGGAGTGAGCACCGGAGGTGAGAAGTTGGTGGTGAGTAGCGGCCACCAGAGCATCGACCTAGCCGTCAGGGGGCACCATCACCCGGCCCCTTTTAACAATGGTGTATTCCAATGGGTAGTCAGTGTAGCATGTCTCTAGTAGTAGAAACTCACAAAGCATGGAGGCTGGAAGCCTCCCAGGCAACCAGCAGTCCAGTGAGAATGTCCCTCCTCCTAAGCCAGACCTCCCCCAACTAAACGAATGCGACGACTTGGGTGAGCATTAAAGTAGGCATCCCACACCCACTCTGAGACCCCAAAGGGACCCAGACTACTCTTTCATTGACAACACTCACCTAGCCAGGATCCTCGAAGCCCAGGAGAATGAGACGAATAGCAGACACTGTCAGAAACAGTGCCTGAGGCATCCACGGAGATCGGATGGACGGATCCCTTAGCAAATCAGGCTACGCCTGGAGACGCCGAGAGCGTTCGTGATGGTGAAATCCAATCGAAAATCGGACCGAAATTGCAGTCTCGATGTTGCTACCAACATCGAGCAGGAATGTTTACCACTGTTTATGGTGGTTGTAACAAGTCAAGGAGTGTCCAGTCTCCCTCTGAAGTTCTAACCTCATCTGAACTTAACCTAAGTCCCTCCGTACTCCTTCCCATGTTTACCCACACTTTCCCGTTCCTACCTCCAAACCTCCAACTTGAAATTAGGACACCAGACGAGGTGAAGAGCGCAGCTTCTTACAAGCTGAAGCCAAGTCCTTTCCGTTTCCCCTCCTGCAGAATCCGCAATGACCCGACACCCTTCCATAAACAACATCCGCAGTGTCTGAGCGGATTCCGATGAACCCTCTAGGATCAGTTCTTAACAGCCTTCAAACAAAACCAGTTTGGAGGAGTCGCCCAGCATTCCACAGAGGATGCAGGAATATACCTCACCCACCTCGTTAGAGCAGGATGGGCTCAGGGCCAAAAAATGAGTGTTGTTGCATTTGACATCGCTCAATTCTTCCCTCCTTGAACCACCAAGTGCTTCTGGAGATTATCTCTCAGTCGGGGTTCTCTGCACAAGTAGTGAACTTCTTCCATTCCTACCTTGTGGGTCACAAAACAACCTACAAGTGGAACACCTTAGTTCTGTTGGCGTTGTACCTATTGCCCACCATGAAACTCTTCAGGAGAAGTGAGATTGGCAGAAAAGTCAATCTCATGTCTTATGTGGACGATGGCACTGTAAGGGGACTAGGGGGGTGCCCTGTGTGTTTCTCCTATTTTTTATGTTCGTTCTATATTTTTCCTCACTTCATTTCCTTTTTTTTTTTTTTTTTTGGGTCAAAAATTTATAATGTGGCGCCCGATTGCAGTCCACGGCAGAGACATACAAACGAAGTACACTATGCCCAGCCCAAGTCCTCCTCCTGCTGATCTTCACACCAACCACCTGGATAGCTGCAATGACCACTAAGGGGGCCCCCTTTATCGAGTAAACAGACTTGCCAGTGGTGGCATACCGACAACCCGAGCTTGACGATGTTGTGTCCCCCGAGACTCTATGGCTATGTGTGCAAGATTTAGGGGAAACTGCCACCCCAACATGAGCCTCTCAGCTCAGAAAGGAAGGTGTAGTCGACAGCATCATCGTAACGCTCAACCGACAGTGGATCTGAAAGTGCTCGGGCACCTCCCTGAACTAGTATCTGGGTTTGTGTCCCCCCTCCCTGACAGTCGCTCCTGAACATGGGTGGGCCCCCTTTATGAGGGTTAACAGAATCGTCTGGTGCCCTACAGCCACCCCGACATACCGATCACACTAGCCAGAACCAGACGAGGGTCATATGCCCTGCATGCACAACCTATCCTGGATCCCACGCTAGCGGGGTGAATGACCCTAGAGCCGGGTTGTAGTCCAAGAATTCATAGAAGCCTTCGACAGAGTCGGGGCTAGCACAAGTTTCTTTGCGATCCACCGCAGGGCAGATGCATAGTAAGTGATCCTGAGTTTGGATCTCAGGACCAAGGCACCAACATTGGTATTCCCCATCGAGGGAAAGACGGTGATGATACTCCCCTATAGGAGCATGGCCAGTGATCATACAAGTTGAACAGGAAATCATCATAGTGTTGTTTCCCATTACTTTCAGCCAAGGCCCACCTTTGTGAGTCGAGGGTAGAACCGGTTTTCCACCAACTCCCTTGAGCTGGTAGAAATGCCGTCCACAATACGACGGCTCTGAGAACCATGTGTGCCAATCCTTACAAACAGCCTTTTCAACCTGGTTTTTAAGGTAATCTAACAACGTCCGTGGGTGTCTGCCCACAGAGATCTTGGTAGATGTAGCTACATCGTGAGCCTTCTTGTGCACGTTCCACTCGAATTTCGAAGGAACATGCCAGAATGTGACGTTTCTCTCCTCGTCCCCCGCTAACCAGGGACGAAGTGATTGACAGGCGTCCAGAGCAAAGATTTGCCCAGACCGTGGTCTTGGGTCTACAAGGGACTCAATGCCCATTGTGGAGTCCGAAAAGATGACCAGCTTCTTGCATCCCTTGCTGCAAGCAGCAGAGACACCCAGCTGGAGAGTGAACAGTTCAACTTCTGGGGGGGTTCTCCTCCCAGACGCTGAGACGATGCAATCTACTTGTTCTCCTTGTCTGAAGATGAGAGCACAAGCGACTGCTTGGAATTTGGCATCAGTGGGCACCGAGGCGTCCACTGCAACAACGAGGGTGTCTGCCTCTGACTGGGCCTTAGCCCAGCCTTATTGAGGTCACCCCTATATGCACTCCTCACCTCCTCCTCCTTAGAGGTGAGATGATGAGAGGAAAAGCCACCGCTCCTTGACTTGTTACAACCACCATAAATAGTGGTAAACACCGCTGCTCAACGTTGCATGCGACATCGACACTTCAATTTTTGTCCGATTTCTGATCGGATTTCGCCATTACGAACGCTCTCGGCGTCTCCAGGCCAGCCCTGATTTGCTAAGAGATCCGTCCATCCGATCCCCGGGGATGTCCCGGTCATTGTTTCTGACAGTGACTGCTATCTGTCTTGTTCTCCTGGGCTTCGAGGATCCTGACTAGGTGAGTGTTGTCTATGAAAGAGTAGTCTGGGTCCCTCTGGGGGCTTGGAGTGGGTGTGGGATGCCTGCTTCAATGCTCGCCCAAGTCAACGCACTCGTTTAGCTGGGGGAGGTCTGGCTTAGGAGGAGGGACAACTTTACTGGACTGTTGGTCGTCTGGGAGGCCTCCAACCTCCATGCTCTGTGAGTCACTATTACTAGAGGCATGCTACACTGACTACCTGTCCGGAATACACCATCGTTAAAAGGGGCCGGGTGATGGTGCCCCCTGGGGGCTAGGACAACGCTTGGGTGGCTGCTCACCACCACCTACTCCCTACCTCCGGTATTCACTCCTCTGGGGTGCTCAGAACTGGGGTCAATCTTCCCTCCCACTAGGCAGCAGGATGCGTGGCCTGCCTGCCCCCTCGGAGCATCTGGAGGCTGTATCGGGTGGACCCGGAATCAAGATAAGAGGCCAGCTGTTATCAATCTCACGCTGTGTACTTTGACTTCTACCATCATCTACCTGTACTAACTCACTCTCAATGCCCAAACGGCCAACCAGAGATCAACCACCACACTGGGGGCTTCACACCCCCTCCCTGATTATGGGCGACATCTATGATGATGACGTCCAAGACTACGACACCCGGTACAAATGAGACGATCCGGAGGTAGCAGCTGCATTAAAGGCAGTTAGAGATCTGTGGGCTGGAGAAAACCTCTCCAACCCTGACGATGACGATGACGACGACCCTCTTGCTATGCAAGAGGCTCTCATTTACGCCGAGGGGGGGCCTAGGCTCGCCTCAAGGGAAACGATCAATCATGTACGATGGGCACAAGGTGTCGACGTCGTGCACAAGCAATGGTCTCACAGCCTCCCATGGGAGGATGTGTACTCACAGGAGCTTGGCATAGCTGAGCTCCTTTATCCGGAGGCACCCCCTGCCCCATCACTGCCTTTGCCCCCCATCCCCGAGTTGGTGGAGGACGAAGTGCCATTATCAAGGGATGAGAGGCTGGAGATCGAAGCCACCTCTCATGCCATGCTGCATTTACTGGACACGATGACCTCCTTTGTGGGTACCGTCCGAGTGTCCGCGGTTCCTCTTTTTTTTTTTTTTTTTTGGGGTCAACAATTTATAACGCGGGGCTCAATCGCAGTCCGCGGGTCAAGATACAAACAAGGTACTACTAAGACTACGCATTCCCTATGTCCACATCCCACACCAGGTCCCTTGTAGAAGCCATGTTACAGAGGGCATACCAGCATTGTCCTCTCAGACAGGAAAGGCAATAATCTGTAGGGGGGGGGCCCCCCCTCAGAAGCTAGCCATTAGTTCGCTGTCTGGTGCTATCTTGGTCCCCCCGGCCACATATCCAACCGAAGTCAGATCAGGCACAAGCAGTTTCAATTCACCGTAAGTCCTCCCTTATGGGAAGAGTAACCGTCTTTCACCAGACAACGAGGGTTGACCACCCCACGCAAATGAGGCAGACCATCACTGTGTCCAAGCATGGGTGACAGTGATGAGGCAGCTGGTTGTTCACTGGAACTGCCATAGCTGGTTATTCACCAGAGCTACTGTAAGTAGGGGGTCGAGGCCCCCCCTCGAGCATATGCTACTCTGAGCATGCACTCGATGACATCATCCCCCTCACAGTGGGGGGAAGGTAGAGGGTGGCGACATATTGTCACCATCCTGACAACGGCCCTGGTGGGCGGTGAAGAGAAGGGGAGGTCCCCTTCTTCAAGCTCAACGTGGTCGTTGGCGAGGCCCACGAGGACGACAACGCCGTTCGGGGGACAAGGGTTCCTCAGTTGGAGGCTCTGCCACTGGTGGAGCAGACTGAGCCGCCTGCATCACCGCATAGGAAGCCTGGAAGGCTGCCGGAGACGTAAGGTCGAGGGGAGCTGATGCCGCACGAAGCGACTCCATCATGCTCCCTGAAAATTGCCAGGTGGTGGTGAAGAGCTCCCACGCCATCTGATGCCAAGAGTTCCTGTCGTTGAGAGGAACTGCAGACACTCGGACGGTACCTACAAAGGAGGTCATCATGTCCAGTAAATGCAACATGGCATCAGAGGTGGCTTCGATCTCCAGCCTCTGATCCCTAGATAGTGGCACTTCGTCCTCCACCAGCTCGGGGATGGGGGGCCAAGGTGGTAATGGGGCAGGGGATGCCTCTGGATAAAGGAGCTCAGCAATGCCAAGCTCCTGTGAATACATATCCTCCTTTGGGAGGCTATGAGCCCAGCGCTTGTGTTCAACGTTGACACCCTGTGCCCATCGTACACGATCGATCGTTTTCCTCGAGGAGAGCCTAGGCCCCCCCTCAGCAAAAATGAGAGCCTCTTGCATAGCAAGAGAGTCGTCGTTGTCATCATCATTAGGGTCAGAGAGGTCTTCCCCAGCCCATAGATCTCTAGCTGCCTTGAGAGCAGCTGCTACCTCCGATTCATCCTGCACGAACCGGGTGTCGTAGTCTTGGATGTCATCATCAAAGATGTCGCCCATGATCAAAACGGGGTCACATAGACCCCGGTGTGGTGGTTGGCCTCTGGTTCGCCATTTGGGCATTGAGAGTGTGTGTTAGTGCTAGTAGATGATGGTAGGAATCAAAATATGCAGCATGGAATCGATAATGGCTGGTCCCTTATCTACATTCCGGGTCCACCCGATACAGCCTCCGAACACTCTGAGGGGGCGAGCAAGCTGCACATCCTGCTGCCTAGTGGGAGAAGATTGAACCTGGGTCATACCACCCTAGAAGAGTGAGCACCGGAGGTAGAGGGATGGTGGTGAGAAGCGGCCACCAAGGTGTAGGCCTAGCCGCCAGGGGGCACCATTGCCTGGCCCCTTTTAATGATGGTGTATTCAAATGGGTAGTCAGTGTAGCATGTCTCTAGTAGTAGAGACTCACAGAGCATGGAGGTTGGAGGCCCCCAGGACAACCAACAGTCCAGTAAGAATGTCCCTCTCCCCTAAGCCAGACCTCCCCCAACTAAGCGAGCACTTCTACTTGGGCGAGCATTGAAGCAGGCATCCCACACCCACTCTAAGCCCCCATAGGGACCTAGACTACTCTTTTATAGACACCACTCACCTAGCCAGGATCCTCGAAGCCAAGGGGAACAAGACAGATAGCAGTCACTGTTGAAAACAATGACCGTCCACGGTTCCTCTCAATGAGAGGAACTCTTGGCGCCAGATGGCATGGGAGCTATTCACCACCACCTGGCGGTTTTCAGGGAGCATGATGGAGTCGCTTCGGGCGGCATCAGCTCCTCTAGACCTTATGTCTCTGGCAGCCTTCCGGGCTTCCTATGAGGCGATGAAGGCGGCTCAGTCCACTCCACCAGCGACAGAGCCTCCAAGTGGGGAACCCTTGTCCCCTGCACAGCGCCATCGTCCTCAGGGACCTCATCGACGACCTCACCGGAACTGAAATGGGGATCACCCCTTCATGGCTACGCCCACCAAATCATTGGTGGCTGTTATCAGGAGGGTGGCAGTCTGCCACCTCCCTTCACTTTCCCCCCACTGCAGGGGGGACGTTGTCATTGAGTGCATGCACTATGCAGCATTTGCTCAAAGGGGGCCCTGGCCCCCTACCTACGGCAGTTCCGGTGAATAACCAGGTGAACAACCAGCTGCCTCATCACTGTTACTCATGCAGAAGCGCGGTGATGGTCCATCTCACTCACCTGGGGTGGTCAACCCTCACTTGCTGGTAAAGCGAATACGGTTATTCTTCCCGCAAGGGAGGATTTACAGTGAATTGACACTGCTCGTTGATCCAACTTTGGTTGGGTATGGATGGGGGGACTGGGCTAGCAACAGTGGGTGATCTCATGGCTAGCATCTGGATGGGGGGCCCCCCCCATCCAGAATATTGCCTTTCCTGTCTGAGAGGACAACGCATGTGGCACTGCCCGCCTAAAGTGGCTTCTGCGAGGGACATGGTGTGGGATGCGGGTGGAGGGAATGCGTAGTCATAGTAGTATCTTTGCTTGTATCTTGACCCGTGGACTGCGATTGAGCCCCGCGTTATAAATTTTTGACCCCAAAAAATAAAATAAAATAAAATGAGAGGAAAAGTGAGCAGGGAATAAGTCCTTAACTCTGTTTCCAGGGGTGTTTTCTTCCCCAAAGGGGTTGAATTCATCCGCTGGGACAAGAGCCAATGCTGCAGCCGAGGCAACAGAGGGTCCTTGTAGTGTGAGTGTATTGAGCACGTCTCCACCCCACAGCCCAAGCTCATGAGGGAAGGTGCTGCCTACATGGTTTGGCCCCAAGATCGCTCTCAGGGGGTGAGATGGAGCCAGCAAGGGGGTTCTGAGAGCCCCTTTGTCGACTAATCGGCGCAGGAGCAGTTGCATGGGCAACAGTCCTGTGATACTGTCCAGTCCACTGATCGGGGTGGTCCGGAAGGCACCAAGGATCCAGCGTGCAGCAATGGACTGCACCTGGGCCAGTGTTTTGATGACACCTTTGACATGTGCGCCCTTGAAATGCCAAAGTCGTAGTCCATACATCATAATAGGTATGACGCACGAATGGTAAAGTAGACGTTTCTGCATAGGTTCTAGCCCTCTGACAGAGTTGCCCAGCATGCCCATGGCTCTCACTGTTGTGAGAGCCTTGGTGGAGTAGAACCGTGTGTGCTCCTTAAAGGAGAGTTTGTGATTGAAGAAGAACCCTAGGTACCTCCAGGTGACCTTGGGTTTGAGAGGGGAGTTGCCTGTGTATGGGGTGAACCCTAAGTTGATTGGGAGAGGAGTGAAACTCCTCGACCTTGAGAAATGAAATATCTCAGACTTGTCGTGTTCCAAGACAAGTCCGAGGGATGTGAATGCCTGGAATATCGCTTCTTTGAGAAGGGGGAGGTTATCCTCCAATCGTGCTGAGCGGGCGATGAGGGTGCCATCGTCCACATAAGACATGAGATCGACCCTGCAGCCAATCTTGCTCCTTCTGAAGAGTTTCATAATGGGCGTTAAATATAACGCCGATAAGACAGGGGATAGGGCAGAGCCCTGTCCCACCCCCACATCGGCTGCAAAGGAGCCAGATGAGAAGGCATTCCATTTGTAAGTCGTTTTGCGACCCACAAGGTATGAGCAGAAGAAGTTCACCACTTGCGTAGGCCCCGACGCTCCTTGACTTGTTACAACCACCATAAACAGTGGTAAACACCTCTGCTCAACGTTGCCAGCGACGTCGACACTTCAATTTATGTCCGATTTTTGATTGGATTTCACCATCACGAACACTCTCGGCGTCTCCAGGCCTGGCCTGATTTGCTAAGAGATCCATCCATCCGATCTCCAGGGATGCCTCAGTCATTGTGTTCAACAGTGACTGCTATCTGTCTCATTCCCCTTGGCTTCGAGGATCCTGGCTAGGTGAGTGGTGTCTATGAAAGAGTAGTCTGGGTCCCCATGGGGGCTTAGAGCAGGTGTGGGATGCCTGCTTCAATGCTTGCCCAAGTAGAAGTGCTCATTTAGCTGGGGGAGGTCTGGCTTAGGGGGAGGGACACTGTTACTGGACTGTTGGTCGTCTCTGGGGCTTCCAACCTCCATGCTATGTGAGTCACTACTACTAGGGACAAGCTACACTGACTACCTGTTGGAATACACCATTGCTAAAAGGGGCCGGGTGATGGTGCCCCCTGACGGCTAGGTCGATGCTCTGGTGGCCACATTTCACCACCAACCCCTCACCTCCGGTGCTCACTCCTCTGGGGTGTTATGACCCGGGTTCGATCTTCTCCCACGAGGCAACAGGATGCGTGGCCTGTTCGCCCCCTCGGAGCATTTGGAGGCTGTATCGGGTGGACCCGGAATGGAGATAAGGGACCAACTGTTATCGATGGCATGCTACATACCTTGATCTCTTCCATCATCTACTAGTGCTAACTCACTCTCTATGCCCAAACAGCGAACTAGAGACCGTCCACCACGCCGGGGGGTTCACGCCCCCCCCCTGATTATGGGCAACATCTTTGATGATGACGTCCAAGACTACGACACCCGGTATGAACGAGACGATCTGGAGGTAGCAGCTGCCCTAAAGGCAGTTAGAGATCTATGGGCCAGAGAAGACCTCTCTGACCCTGAAGATGACGAGGACTCTCTTGCTAGGCAGGAGGCCCTCAACTACGCTGAGAGCAGCCCCAAGCTTGCTTCGAGGCAAACAATCGACCGTGTACTGTGGGCGCAAGACATCCACATTGCACACAAACAACCGACTCGCAGTTTCGAACGCGAGGATGTGTATACACAGGAGCTTGGCATTGCTGAGCTCCTTTATCCGGAGGCATCCCCTGCCCCATCACCGCCTTTGCCCTCCATCCCTGAGCTGGTGGAGGATCAAGTGCCGTTATCTGTGAATGAGAGGCTGGAAATTGCAGCCACCTCTCATGCCATGATACATCAACTGGATGTGATGACCATATTCGTTGGTACCGTCCGTGTGTCCGCCGTTTCTCCTGCAGAGAGGAATGCATGGCGCCAAATGGCCGGGGATTTATTCATGGCCACCTGGCGATTGTCTGAGATGATGTCAGCAGAGCTAGCTGCAGCTGCAACACCTCTCGATCTCACATCACTGGCAGCTTTCCAAGCTTCCTATGCGACAATGCTAGCTGCTCAATCAGAGCCTCAATCTGGGGAACCCTCGTCCCCAGCACGGCACCGTCATCCTTGAGGTCCTTGTGGACAGCAGCGCCGCAACTAGAACAGGGGCCTACGCCTCTGTACTCACGCCCACCAAATGACTGGTGGCTGCTGTCGAGATGGTGACATTTTGTCGCTACCCTATACCTTCCCCCCACTGTGGGGGGGACGATGTCATCGAGTGCATGCACCTTCTGGCATTTGCTCGAGGGGGGCCTTGGCCCCCTGCTTACGGCGGTTCCGGTGAATAACCAGGTGAACAACCAGCTGCCACATCACTGTTACTTGTGCACAACACAGTAATGGTCCACCTCATTCATCTGGGGTGGTCAACCCTTGTTGGCTGGAAATACGCAGACAGTTATTCCTCCCGCAAGGGGGGATTTATGGTGAATTAACACTGCTGCGCCTGGTCTGACTTCGGTCGGACATGTGGCTGGGGGACTGTTTTGCTCCAGTGGACGATCTAATGGCTAGCCTTGGGAGGGGGGGCTCCCCCTCTGAATTATTGCCTTTCCTGGCTGAGAGGCCAACATTTGTGGCACTGCCCGCCTAAAGTGGCTAAAACGGGGACCTGGGTGGGAGATGGGCAAGGGGAACACGTAGATAGAGTAGTACCCAAGTTTGTACCCTGCTCTGCAGACTGCGTTCGAGCCCCGCGTTATAAATTCTGATCCAAAAAAAAAACCACTTGCGTAGGGAACCCCGACCGAGAGATTATCTCCAACAGAACCTGGTGGTTCAGTGAAGGGAAGAATTGAGCAATGTCAAAGGCGACAACACTCGTTTTGAGGCCCTGAGCCCAACCTGCCCTGACCAGGTGGGTGAGGTAGATTCCTGCATCCTCTGTGGAACGCTGAGCGACACCTCTGAACTGATTTTGTTCAAAGGCCTCATGTGCTACTCCATCGAATTGAAGCTGTCAAGACAGCATTTTTTCGACCAGTTTGCCCAGAATGTTCAGGAGCACAATGGGCCTGAATGACTTTGGTGTAGAGTAATTAGGTTTCCCTGGTTTCGGAATGATTACCAACAGGGATTCCTTGAAGTGAGCAGGCCAGTGTCCTGCAGTGATGCATGCCTCAGCTATGTGGGTGATGAGACTCGCTACCTCAGGGTTGCTACACCAGTATTTTAGGTGCGACCATGTGGCATGATCGGGACCTGGAGCGGAGTGGGAAGAACACGCCATGAGTGCCTCTTTCATTTCCGTAATGGAGAACGGAACCCAGGCCCTTTCAGGCACAAGGTCCAGATCGTTTAAGATGCTCAGATCGACTACTCGATCTGAGGCAGCATTGTATGATCTGTCAAGGGTGGACCATAAGGAGTCCAGATCATTGCAAGTGTTTCCCCGGTAGGGGATTGCCTCGTATGATGGGAGGTTGCGTTGGCGAGTCCAGGACACTAAGTCCCAGGGTCGTCTGTTGGTGGTAGCCACTTTGTGGATATGGTCTTCGAAGAAGTCTCACTTTGCGTATCGCATGACTTTGCGGTAATGCTTCCAGTCCTCTCCATCATGGGAGGCTCTGTATGTGTCTAGTGCGCCTCTGCATTTGTCTGTCCACCATCCTTTGGACGACTTGCCTAGGCAGGATTCCTTGGAGTGGGTGTCCCACTCTTTGGTTAAAATAGTCGAGATCGCCAAGATGACCTCGTCTATTGCTGCCAGTGTGTTCCCTAGCCAATTAAGCCATGGGTTTAGAGCAGAGGCTACAGCATCCAGGTATGACACTTCTTCCTCCAAGCCTTTTTTGATTGACCACTTGGTAACCAGGATCAAGGATCCCGGGCCAGGTAGCATCAGTGTCAGGGGGGCATGGTCAGATGTGCCTCTGGCTCTGGGAATTATCTCACAGTACAGCATAAATGTGAGATCCATGGGAATAAACATTAGGTCGATCACCGTGGGGTGAAAGCCCTGTTGTGGGGGAAAATGTGTGGGTCCCTCCTCTACTGGGAGGGCTCTCGTTAGGCCTAGAGCCATTGCCGTTTCCAGTAGACGTTTGCATATAACATGACATCTTCTCCTATTCCCAGTGAGAACAACAGAATGTCATGGTTGTTGATCAGGTCCCGACGGAGGCCTCGTCTTAGATTGGCAATGCTGTTTGCAAAGTAAACCGCAACGTGTGGAGGGGTATCAATCCCTGATGGACGTACTAACAGGCCCCAGTTTGGGCTCATCGGTGCGCCAATAACTTCCTCCCCTTCCTTGTTGGGGCAGAGGGGGCGTGTCTTATGAGTCTCCAGGGAGGCTCTTGAATGAAAAGCAAATCATAATCGTCTATAAAATCTGCCAGTAATGAGTCCATGTACCCCCAATTACGGTTTACATTCTGACTAAATACTCGCAAGCAAGGGATAGATCTAAGTCTGTCTCTCATTTACGTTCAACCACCGTGTCCTGCGGGAGGGTGAGAAAGAGGGGAGCGAGACAAACATCTCAAACTCACCTTGTGGTAGTGTGCTAGGATCCACTCCCGATCAAAGCGATGATGCCAAAAATTGCATCAACAGTCATCGGACGCGTGGTTCTTCCAGCAGTTTAGGCACCTAGCCGGGTGAGGACAGGCTGCCCCCTCTGGGGTGGCTGGTATAGGAGGGTTCGCCTTGGGGTTTCCCTTGCGGTGGGGTCCTGCGCAGATCGGACACTTCGATTGCAGGGCTCTGCATGCTTGGGTGCGATGACCCCACTTCCAGCAGCGTTGGCATAGTGGCAGGCCAGGATTGGCCCTGGCAGCCCTCACATAAGCGATGTAGCGACCAAACTGGACGCCACACCCGATAAGAGCTTTCACTCATGCACCGCTGACAGAGTCAGCGATGTTAAGATATACGGTGCACATATCCAACATTTTCAAATCCCATACAACCCATGGGGGGACCTGCAGCATGGTGAGGTCAGATATTCCTGACTTCCCCAGGTGAGCTATGACGACATCAGGCATAATAGCCTTGACATTAGCGATATATGGCACATTGACCAATTTGAGGTACAATGTGGATGTGGGTAATGCTGCATCTACTTGCAGTGCGAAGGGGAACGCCTTGTGGGTGGCCTCCTTGAAACAACGAAGGTCCTCCTCTGAGGCTACAACGTCAGTTGATACCGAGATATTCCCAGCATGTAAGGACGCAGACTGGGCCACTAGCTTGGAGTGGTGCAGAGCGAGGGTAACCCTGATGTGGTCAAGGAAGTCAGCAGGGTTTGCTCCCTCCTCTAAGGGGGGGCGAACGTGTATTAGGACCTGTCTTCTCGATGGACCATGGACAGTAGGCAAAGGTTTCGCAACCTTGGGCCTGGATGGACTGACGTGCTGCTGAATATCAGCCAGTTTGTTGGTGGGAAGTTCGGGGAATGCCTTGGCTAGTCACACAAGGCTGTCCATGGATGTGTTAGGTGCTCGTCCCCCAGGGAAACGAGCAACCTGAGCAAAGGTCCCCTTGCCCAAAGGCTTGGTCGACCAGTTCACAGGGGGAGGAGGTCCTCTACCCCATGACGAAGAAGTGCCCCCTGCTGGGGGTTTAGGAAGAGGTCGAGCCCCCTTAGGTCCTCAAGACCTTGCAGATTTGTGAGGGGGGGGGGCATTGCCCATCCCATCCCTCCAGGTACTCCGTCCTTGGGATGTCGTGCAGGTTGTTGGTGACAGTGCCCAACCTAGGTCGTCCACTTCCACCAGCTGCCTTGTCAATAGCTCGTCGGAGGGTGGTGTTCCCCGAGTTGTGGTCGATGCCCATTGCTGCTGCTGCTGAGAGCACTGCGCCAAGCTGTTCAGCGATGACTTGCCGTTCTTCAGCAGTCGGTCATCTGGATCCTGTCCTCCCTTGGATGGTTCTGAATCCTGAAGCGTATTCCCCCAAATCGTTCGCAAAGGTGGCTGGACCGGCCCAATCGTTGTCAGCATCGCTTGCCATCTCTGTGTCCTGTATCGCAGGATTGGGGTGGGATGTCACCGTGTCATCAGCCCACTGTGAAGCAGGTGTGGAAGGGGTGGTAGGAGGTGCAGGGGACGAAGTAGCCCACCCGGGAGATAACGCTGGCACACTGAATTGCTGTGCTCGCGGAGTAACGATTCCCACCCCATAGGGGGAGGGGGTTGGAGATCCTCTTTGGGTCCTGTGTGGGCCCACTGAGGGAACGTTCTGTGTGGATCTGCGGCTCGAAGAGAGCTGCAGAGAGTCAATTGGATCGTCGCCAGGAGTTCTAGGCATACCCGATCTGGAAGGTCTCCCCTTGTCCATCGCTTCACCTGATCTCCCCCCTCTTCTAGGTTGTGATTCTGACATGCATTGGTAAGATGCTGGTTATACCGGATCACTGGGATCGTGGACAGATTGAGCTGCAAAGTATGAAAACGGTGTCGACGAGGTTTTTTGTGGCTGTGCATGTTGCGGTAAGAAGACAAGAAGCGATGTGTCACTTCATTTCCTTCTATTCTTCATTTTCTATGATTTTTCCGGATTTTATTACTAATTTTGCCCTTCTATCATGCTTGTGCATGTTGACAGTTTTATATTTAGAGGCAGAGCACCCCTTCCGACATCTACCCCTTGGTATGATGTCATTCAGCAGCCTTGATCTGCCTATCTCCGCCTTTTCTATTTTTAGGTTATTATTTGATTTTTGTCGTCTTCACATATACTGGGCATCAGCAAAGGGATCCTTAGAGTTTTCTCTTTGGATTTCCTTTTGCTAGGTGTGTCCTCAATCCCTGTACTATGTAGTATAATTTTAACTTCGGATTTCCCTTTGCTAGAGTCTGAGGTTGCCCTTATAGTAGAAAACTCTCTCCTAAGGCCCGAAATTGTGAGTGCACTGCCCAAGATAGGCAGGTACAGAGTGGACGACGCTTCCCAAAGCTCCACAGACTCCCTACACACCGCTCCCGACAGTCTCGCCTTTACTGCGCTGCCATTTTCATCAAACGCGCCCCCTAGCGACATGGATGCATCCGAGCGCCTCGACGTGCTTGAAAGCGACATTTCCGGAATACGCGCGCAAATTGGTTCGCTTAGATCTATGATCGAAAACTTCGTCAGGACCCTCCAGACTAATCCTATGACCAATATTTCCCCCATTGCGACTCCAAGTGCACCCAACAATGACATACTGCCAAACGCGCCCACTAAAGAGCATGCCCAGATCAAACCGTCTCCCCCTGCAGAATTTAATGGTGCACATGTGCAGGGACATGCATTCCTTGATTCCTGTGAGTTATACATCAGTCTCCAGTCGCATCAATTCATCGATGAGGCTGCAAAAATTTATTGGGCTTTCACATACATGAAATCTGAATGCGCCTATCTCTATGTGGACCGTATTCTGCATCAAATGAAAGAACTCGGTTCTCTACCTTTCTCCACTTGGGGTAACTTTTGAGCCGAGTTTGTACGTCACTTTTGTCCCCTCAACAAGTGCCACCGAGCAGTGACATGACTCGAGTCATCCTCCTACCACCAGGCGCGTCAATCCGTGGATGATTATATCGATGAGTTTAAGGATTTGGTGGACATGGCAGGATATGGGAGTGGACTACCAGTTGTGGTGAAGTTCCGACGGGGCATCAACCGAGAAATTCAGGACCAGATTGCACAGATGTTGGAAGGGTGCCCAGCGGACGATGATATCTATGCTTGGTATGAACCAACTCACAAATGCAGTGTTTAATGCTGCATTCCGTGCTCCAACTACCACTCATGTGCCCTACACCTTCAATTGAACCCTTCCCCGCCTTAACTCCATTCCTGTTCATCAGACTCCCACACCAGCTGTCAATGTCCCAGTACCAATGGATGTTGATGCAGCCTGAAGCCGTGCACGTAGGTTGGATCTCTGCTACCATTGTGGGGAAACTGGGCACAGGGCTGGAGCATGTCCCCATCATCAGGATATCCGCATGCTCACCCCCAAGGGGCAAGATGAACTCCTCCAAGACTTGTTGGCACTTGTAGATGTCGAGGAAGCAAAGGATCAGGTTGCAGAGGAGATTAAGTCAGAAGTTGTAGAGGAGCAGGATTTTTCTATTCGCAGCGAGTGAATTGTACACCCTCACTGCCTGTCCATAACCACTTTAAAGTCTTGTCAGTTGAATCCTTGGAGAATGAATCCATTTCTGTGACTGTTCCCCTCTCTGACCCTTTTTTTTTTTTTTTTTTGGGTCAAAAATTTATAATGCGATGCCCGAACGCAGTCCGTGGTAGAGACATACAAACAGAGTACACTACGCCCAGTCCAAGTCCTCCTCCTGCTGATCTTCACACCAACCACCTGGATAGCTGCGATGACCACTAAGGAGGCCCCCTTTATCGAGTAAACAGACTTGCCAGTGGTGGCATACCGACAACCCAGACTTGTTGTGTTCCCCGAATCCCTACAGGTATGTGTGCAAGATTTAGGGGAAACTGCCGCCCCGACGTGAGCCTCTCAGCTCGGAAAGGAAGGCGTAGTCGTAACATGCAACCAACATTGGATCTGAAAGCGCTCAGGTGCCTCCCCGAACCAGTACCTGGTGTTGTGTCCCCCCTCCCTGACAGTCACTCCTGAACACGGGTGGGCCCCCTTTATGAGGGTTAACGGACTTGTCTGGTGCCCTACGGCCACCCCGACATACCGATCACACTAGCCAGAACCAGATGAGGGTCATATGCCCTGCGCGCACAACCTATCCTGGATCCCACGCAAGCGGGGTGAACGATCCTAGTGCAGGATTATTGTCCATGAATTCATGAAAGCCTTGGACGGTGTCGGGGCTTGCACGAGTTTCTTTGTGTTCCACTGCATGGCAGATGCATAATATATGGTCTCGAGTTTGGATCTCGGGACCAAGGCACCAGCATTGGTATTCCCCATCGAGGGAAAGACAGTGACGATACTCCCCTATAGGAGCATGGCCAGTGATCATACGAGTTGAACAGGAAATCATCATAGTGTTGTTTCCCATTACTTTCAGCCAAGGCCCACCTTTGTGAGTTGAGGGTAGAACCAGTTTTCCGCCAACTCCCTTGAGCTGGTAGAAATGCCGTCCACGATACGACGGCTCTGAGAACCATGTGTGCCAATCCTTACAAATGGCCTTTTCAACCTGGTTTTTAAGGTAATCTAACAACGTCCATGGGTGTATGCCCACAGAGATCTTGGTAGATGTAGCTACATCGTGAGCCTTCTTGTGCACATTCCACTTGAATTTCGAAGGAACATGCCAGAATGTGACGTTTCTCTCCTCGTCCCCCGCTAACCAGGGATGAAGGGAGCGACAAGCGTCCAGAGCAAATATTTGCCCAGAGCGTGGTTTTGGGTCTACGAGGGACTCGATGCCCGTGGTAGAATCCGAGAAAATCACCAACTTTTTGCACCCTCTGCTGCAAGCAGCCGAGACACCAAGTTGGAGAGCAAAGAGTTTGACTTCTGGGGTCTCCTCCCAGAAGCTGAGACAACGTGATCTACCTGTTCTCCCTGTCCGAAGACAAGAGCGCAGGCGACGGCTTGGTATTTTGCATCTGTGGGCACTGAAGTGTCCACTGCAACGACGAGAGTGTCATCCTCTACCTGGGCCATAGCCCAGGCCTTGTCAAGGTCACTCCTGTAAGAATTCCTCGCTCCATCCTCCTTAGAGGTGAGGTGATGAGAGGAGAAGCGAGTGGGAAATAGATCCTTCACTCTGTTTCCGGGTGTGTTTTCTTCCCCAAAGGGGTCGAATTCATCGCCTGGCACGAGGGCCAGAGCTGCAGCCAAAGCAACAGATGGACCTTGTAGGGTAAGTGTGTCGAGCACGTCCCCTCCCCAGAGTCCTAGCTCATGGGGGTGGAAAGTGCCGACGTGATTAGGCCCTAAGATTGCTCTTAGGGGGTGTGATGGAGCCAATAGGGGGGTTCTGAATACCCCTCTGTCGACTAGATGACGCAGTAACAGCTGCATAGGCAGCGGTCCTGCGATACTCTCCAAGCCACCGATAGGGGTGGTTCGGAATGCACCAAGGATCCAGCGAGCAGCGATGGACTGCACCTGGGCCAATGTTTTGATGACACCTTTGATGTGAGCGCCTTTGAAGTGCCAGAGTCTCAGTCCATACGTCATGATGGGCACGATGCACGAACGGTAAAGAAGGCATTTCTGCATGGGAGTTAACCCTCTTACAGAATTGCCGAGCATTCCCATTGCCCTCGCAGTAGTGATGGCTTTGGTGGAATAGAATTGCATATGCTCCTTGAAGGAGAGTTTGCAATCAAAGAAAAACCCAAGGTACCTCCAGGTGACTTTGGGGTTGAGAGGGGTATTGCCCATGTAGGGAGTGAAGCCGAGGTCTATAGGTAGGGGAGTGAATCTCCTTGACCTTGAAAAGTGAAATATCTCCAACTTGTCATGTTCTAAGACAAGTCCGAGGGAGGTGAATGCCTGGAAGATCCATCCATACGCTTCTTTGAGAAGGGGGAGATTGTCCTCCAACTGTGAAGAGCGGGCGATGAGTGTGCCATCGTCCACATAAGACATGAGATCGACATTCCTGCCGATGTCGCTTCTTCTGAAGAGCTTCATGATGGGCGTCAGATATAACGCCGATAAGACTGGGGACAAGGCAGACCCTTGCCCCACTCCCACATTGGCTGCAAAAGAGCCAGATGAGAAAGCATTCCATTTGTAGGTCGTCTTGCGACCGACCAGATATGAACGGAAGAAATTCACTACTTGCACAGGGAATCCCGACTGAGAGATTATCTCCAAAAGAACCTGGTGGTTCAAGGAGGGGAAGAATTGGGCGATGTTGAAAGCGACAACACTGGTTTTGAGACCTTTGGCCCACCCTGCTCTAACAAGATGGGTGAGGTAAATACCTGCATCCTCAGTGGAATGCTGGGTGACGCCTCCAAACTGGTTCTGCTCGAAGGCCTCATGTGCAACTCCGTTGAACTGAAGTTGTCTAGACAACATCTTCTCGACTAATTTGCCCAGAGTGTTCAGCAGCACAATGGGCCTGAATGACTTTGGGGTAGAGTAATTAGGTTTCCCTGGTTTCGGGATGATAATCAACAGGGATTCCTTGAAGTGAGCCAGCCAATGGCCAGCAGTGATACAAGCCTCAGTGATGCGAGTGATGAGACCTGCCACCTCTGGGTTGCTACACCAGTGTTTTAGGTGCGACCATGTAACATGATCGGGACCTGGAGCGGATCGGGAAGAACATGCATTAAGCACCTCTTTCATTTCCGTGATGGAGAATGGGACCCAGACCCTTTCAGGCACCGGATCAAGTTCATCTAGAATGCTCAGATCGACTACTCGATCTGAAGCAGCATTGTAGGACCCATCAAGGGCAGCCCAAAAAGAATCCAAATCATTGCAAGGTTCTCTCCAATAGGAGATCGCCTCGTACGATGGAAGGTTTCGTTGACAAGTCCAGGACATGAGGTCCCAGGGTCGTCTGTTCATTGTAGCCACTTCTTGGATATGGTCGTTGAAAAAGTTGTGCTTTGCATGTCGCATGACTTTCCTGTAATGCTTCCAGTCCTCCTTGTCTCAGGAGGCTCTGTAAGCATCTAAGGTGCCACTGTGTTCATCTGTCCACCAACCTTTGGACGACTTGCCAAGGCAAGATTCCTTGGCATGGTTTTCTCATGCCTTGTTTAAAATCATTGATATTGCTGAGACAACATCATCAATCTCTGCCGATGTATTTCCGTGCCAGCCAAGCCACAGAGTTAAAGCGGAGGAGACAGCATCCCGATACGATGCTTCCTCCTCGGATCCTTTTTTGATGGACCACTTGGTAACCGGGACCAAAGATCCCGGGCCAGGTAGCGTTAATGTCAGAGGGGCATGGTCAGATGTCCCCCTGGCTTCAGGTACTGTTTCACAGTACAATACAAATCTGAGATCCATAGGTATGAACATCAGGTCAATCACCGTGGGGTGAAAGCCCTGTTGAGGGGAGAAGTGAGTGGGGCCCTCCACTACTGGGAGGGCTCTAGTCAGGCCTAGTGCCATTGCCGTTTCCACTAAGTGGTCAGCATGGATCGAGTGTTCAGGCCCCTGGGGGTCCCAGGAGGCATGTCTCACATTGAAATCACCACACATGAAGTGTAAGCGTGGGATCGTCATGACACTTTCATAAAGAAGTGTGATGGCCGAGTGCTGGCTGTCTGAATAGACATTAGCGAGTAGCATGATGTCTTCCCCTATTCCCAGTGAGAACAGGAGAATGTCACGATCATCAATCAGATCTTGTCTGAGACCCGGTCTTAGATCAGCAATGCTGTTCGCAAAGTAGACAGCAATGCATGGGGGGGAGTCAATTCCCGATGGGTGCACTAAGGTTCCCCAATTGGGGCTCATGGGTGCACCAATTACTTCCTCCCCTTCCCTGTTTTTTTTTTTTTTTTGGGGGTCAACAAGTTATAATGCGGGGCTCGATTGCAGTCCGCGGGTCAAGATACAAACAAGGTACTAGTAAGACTACGCATTCCCTATGTCCACATCCCACACCAGGTCCCTGGCAGAAGCCATGTTACGGCGGGCATACCAGTGTTGTCCTCTCAGACAGGAAAGGCAGCTAGCCATTAGTTCGCCATCTGGTGCTATCTCGGTCCCCCCGGCCACATATCCAACTGAAGTCAGATCAGGCGCAAGCAGTGTCAATTCACCATAAGTCCTCCCTTGCGGGAAGAGTAACCGTCTTTCACCAGACAACGAGGATTGACCACCTCAGGCAAGTGAGGTGGACCATCACTGTGTCCAAGCACAAGTGACAGTGACGAGGCAACTGGTTATTCACCAGAGCTGCCATAGCTGGTTATTCACCGGAGCTACTGTAAGTAGGGGGTTGAGGCCCCCCCTCGAGCATATGCTACTCTGAGCATGCACTCAATGACATCATCCCCCCTGCAGTGGGGGGAAGGTAGAGGGTGGCGACATATTGTCACCATCCCAACAACGGCCCTGGTGGGCGGTGAAGAGAAGGGGAGGTCCCCTTCTTCAAGCTTGGCGTGGTTGTTGGCAAGGCCCACGAGGACAATGACACTGTTCCGGGGACAAGGGTTCCTTGGTTGGAGGCTCTGCCACTGGTGGAGCAGACTGAGCTGCCTGCATCGCCGCATAGGAAGCCTGGAAGGCTGCCGGAGACGTAAGGTCAAGGGGAGCTGATGCCGCGCGAAGCGACTCCATGATGCTCCCTGAAAATTGCCAGGTGGTGGTGAAGAGCTCCCATGCCATCTGACACCAAGAGTTCCTGTCGTTGAGAGGAACCGCGGACACTCGGATGGTACCTACAAAGGAGGTCATCATGTCCAGTAAATGCAACATGGCATCAGAGGTGGCTTCGATCTCCAGCCTCTGATCCCTAGATAGTGGCACTTTGTCCTCCACCAGCTCGGGGATGGGGGGCCAAGGCGGTAATGGGGCAGGGGATGCCTCCGGATAAAGGAGCTCAGCAATGCTGAGCTCCTGTGAATACATATCCTCCTCTGGGAGGCTACGAGCCCAGTGCTTGTGTTCGACATCGACACCCTGTGCCCATCATTTTCCTCGAGGAGAGCCTAGGCCCCCCCTCGGCGAAAATGAGAGCCTCTTGCATAACAAGAGAGTTGTCGTCATCATCATCGTTAGGGTCAGAGAGGTCTTCCCCAGCCCATAGATCTCTAGCTGCCTTGAGAGCAGCTGCTACCTCCAATTTGTCCTGCACGAACCGGGTGTCATAGTCTTGGATGTCATCATCAAAGATGTCACCCGTGATCAAAATGGGGTCGCGTAGACCCCGGTGTGGTGGTTGGCCTCTGGTTCGCCATTTGGGCATTGAGAGTGTGTGTTAGTGCTAGTAGATGATGGTAGGAATCAAAATATGCAGCGTGGAATCGATAATGGCTGGTCCCTTATCTACATTCCGGGTCCACCCGATACAACCTCCGAACGCTCTGAGGGGGCAAGCAAGCTGCAGCCTAGTGGGAGAAGATTGAACCCGGGTCATACCACCCTAGAAGAGTGAGCACCGGAGGTAGAGGGATGGTGGTGAGAAGCGGCCACCAAGGTGTAGGCCTAGCTGCCAGGGGGCACCATCACCTGGCCCCTTTTAATGATGGTGTATTCCAACAGGTAGTCAGTGTAGCATGTCTCTAGTAGTAGAGACTCACAGAGCATGGAGGTTGGAGGCCCCCAGGACAACCAACAGTCCAGTAAGAATGTCCCTCTCCCCTAAGCCAGACCTCCCCCAACTAAGCGAGCGCTTCTACTTGGGTGAGCGTTGAAGCAGGCATCCCACACCCACTCTAAGCCCCCATAGGGACCTAGACTACTCTTTTCTAGACACCACTCACCTAGCCAGGATCCTCGAAGCCAAGGGGAACGAGACAGATAGCAGTCACTGTTGAAAACAATGACCGAGACATCCCCAGAGATCGGATGGACAGATCTCTTAGCAAATCAGGCCAGGCCTGGAGACACCAAGAGCGTTCGTGATGGTGAAATCCGATCAAAAATCAGACGAAAATTGAAGTCTCGACGTTGCTACCAACATCAAGCAGGAGTGTTTACCACTGTTTATTGTGGTTGTAACAAGTCAAGGAGCGCTTGCTCCCCTTCCCTGTTGTGGGCAGAAGGGGCGTGTCTTATGAGCCTCCAGGGAGGCTCCTGGATGAAAAGCAGATTATAGTCGTCTACAAAGTCTGCCAGTAGCGAGTCCATGTAACCCCAATTTCGATTTACATTTTGACTAAATACACGTAACTGTGGGGTCGATCTAAGTCTCTCCCTCATTTATGTTTGGCCACTGCATCCTGCAGGATGGTAAGTAGGAGGAGAGCGAGAGTTACGTCTCACACTCACCTCGTCATAGTGAGCCTTGATCCAATCATGGTCAAAGCAATGTCACCAAAAATTGCATCAACAATCGTCGGATGCGTGGTTCTTCCAGCAGTTTAGACACCTAGCCGGGTGAGGACAGGCCACCCCCTCTGGGGTGGCTGGGATGGGAGGGTTCGCCTTAGTGTTTCCCTTGCAGCACCCGGCCAGAGCACGATGGTGCTCTTTCCGGTGGGGACCTGCGCAGATTGGGCATTTCAACTGCGGTGCTCTGCATGCCGGGGTTGGATGGCCCCATTTCCAGCAGCGTTGGCACAGTGGGAGACCAGGGTTTGCCCTGGCTGCCCTAACGTAGGCAACGTAGCGTCCAAACTGGACACCACGACCGATGAGAGCCTTGGCTTGTGCACCACTGACTGAGTCAGCGATGTTTAGGTATACGGTGCACGTATCCGACATCTTTGAGGCAAGAACATCATGGACAGAAGGCCGTGATACAACATACTCAGAAGTGTCGTGCTGGACCCCTGCCTATACCTGAAGTGGAGTTGGAAGGAGTTCCTGATCTAATTCCGGACTTGGATGATGATGAGGAGGAGCCAGAAGAAGTGGAGGAAGGTGATCGGATCTTCTACACTGCGATTCATCCATCGCACGAGGTGTGTGCTACATTGAACATATCCCAACGCCTCGCCGAGGCCTTTCACAAAAACAATGCTGCTAAATTCTCTACTAATTTCTTGCTCCCTCATCTCCATGAGTTTGGAGACGTGTTCTCCAAGGAATCATTCAACTCTCTCCCTGCATGCAAACCATGGGATCATGCGATCGAACTCACCCCTGGTGCAACCCCTTCATCCTGCAAGGTCTATCCTCTCTCTCCTGAAGAACAACAACAGCTTCACCAGTTCATTGATGAGCACCTGGCCTCTGGACATATTCAACCATCGAAGTCACCCATGGCCTCTCCCTTTTTCTTTGTCAAGAAGAAGGATGGCTCACTTCAACCGGTTCAAGACTACAGAAGTCTCAACAACATCATGGTCAAAAATCGCTACCCATTACCTCTCATCTCTCAACTCGTGAACCAGCTCTGTGGTGCCCAATACTTCACCAAGCTCGACGTCCGTTGGGGCTACAATAATGTGAGGATAAAGGAGGGAGATGAGTGGAAGGCAGCCTTTCATACCAACCATGGTCTTTTTGAACCACTTGTCATGTTCTTTGGCCTTACTAATAGTCCTGCCACCTTTCAGACCATGATGAACGACATTTTCCATGACCTCATCCTTGAAGGCATTGTCTGCATCTATCTCAATGACATCCTCATCTTCACTCGTATGGTTGAAGAGCACCGTCGCCATGCACTCCTTGACTTGTTACAACCACCATAAACAGTGGTAAACACTCCTGCTCAATGTTGGTAGCAACGTCAAGACTTCAATTTTCGTCTGATTTTCGATCGGATTTCACCATCACGAACGCTCTCGGCGTCTTCAGGCCTGGCCTGATTTGCTAAGAGATCTGTCCATCCGATCTCTGGGGATGTCTCAGTCATTGTTTTCAACAGTGACTGCTATCTGTCTCGTTCCCCCTGGGCTTCAAGGATCCTGGCTAGGTGAGTGGCATCTATGAAAGAGTAGTCTGGGTCCCTATGGGGGCTTAGAGTGGGTGTGGGATGCCTGCTTCAATGCTCGCCCAAGTAGAAGTGCTTGTTTAGCTGGGGGAGGTCTGGCTTAGGGGGAGGGATGTTCTTACTGGACTGCTGGTTGTCTCTGAGGCTTCCAACCTCCATGCTCTGTGAGTCACTACTACTAGGGACATGCTACACTGACTACCTGTCCAGAATACACTGTCTTTAAAAGGGGCCGGGTGATGGTGCCCCCTGGGAGCTAGGACAACGCTTGGGTGGCCACTCATCACCACCTACTCTCTACCTCCGGTATTCACTCCTCTGGGGTGCTCAGAACCGGGTTTGATCTTCTCCCACCAGGCAACAGGATGTGCGGCCTGTTTGCCCCCTCGGAGCATTTGGAGGCTGTATCGGGTGGATCCGGAACTGAAGATAAGGGACCATCTGTTATCGTTGTCAATACCACGCTACATATCTTGATTTCTACCATCACCTACTAGTGCTAACCTACTCTCTATGCCTAAACGGCGAACCAGAGCCCAACCACCATGCTGGGGTCTACACAACCCCTCCCTGATTACGGGCGACATCTATGACGATGACGTCCAAGACTACGACACCCAGTACGATCGAGACGATCCAGATGTAGCTACTGCCCTATGGGCAGTTAGAGATCTATGGGCCGGAGAAGACCTCTCCGACCCTGAAAATGACGAGGACTCTCTTGCTATGCAAGAGGCCCTCAACTACGCTGAGAGCAGCCCCAAGCTAGCCTTGAGGCAAATGATAGACCGTGTGCTGTGGGCGCAGGACGTCCATGTTGCACATAAACGATGGACTCACAGTCTCGAATGCGAGGACATGTATACACAGGAGCTTGGCATGGCCAAGCTCTTCTATCCAGAGGCATCCCCTGCCCTGTTACTGCCTTTGCCCCCCATCCCTGAGTTGGTGGAGGACGAAGTGCCGCTATCTGTGAATGAGAGGTTGGAAATTGAAGCCACCTCTCATGCCATGCTACACCAACTGGACGCGATGACCATGTTCGTTGGTACCGTCCGTACGTCCACCGTTCCCCCCGCAGAGAGGAATGCATGGCGCCAAATGGCCTGGGAGTTATTCACGACCACCTGGCGACTGTCTGAGACGATGTCAGCAGAACTAGCAGCCGCTCCAACACCTCTTGATCTCATGTCTCCGGCAGCCTTCCGGGCTTCCTACGCGGCGATGCACACTGCTCAATCAGAGCCTCAATCTGGGGAACCCTCATCCCCAGCATGGCGCCGTCATCCTCGAGGTCCTCATGGACAGCAGCGCCACAACTAGTACAGGGGCCTATCCCCCTCTACATTCACGGCCACCAAGTAACTGGTGGCCATTATCGGGATGGTGACATGGTGTTGCCTCCCTATACCTTCCCCCCGCTGTGGGGGGGATGATGTCATTGAGTGCATGCACATGTGTACATTTGCTCGAGGGGGGCCTTGGCCCCCTACTTACGGTGGTCACGGTGAATAACCAGGTGAACAACCACCCGCCTCGTTACTGTCACTCGTGCACAACACGGTGACGGTCCACCTCATTTGTCTGGGGTGGTCATTCCTCGTTGGCTGGAAATACGCAGACAGTTATTCCTCCCACAAGGGGGGATTTACGGTGAATTGACACTGCTGTGCCTGGTCGGACTTTGGTCAGACATGTGGCTGGGGGACCGTTTGCTCCAGCGGGCGATCTAAGGGGTAGCTTCTGGAGGGGGGGCCCCCCCTCTAGATTATTGCCTTTCCTGTCTGAGAGGACAATGTCTGTGGCCCGCTCGCCTAAAGTGGCTAAAACGAGGACCTGAGTTGGGAAGTGGCGAGGGGAACGTGTAGATAGAGTAGTACCCTTGTATGTCCCCACTCCGCGGACTGCGTCCGACCCCCACGTTATAAATTCTGATCCAAAAAAAAAAAAAAAAGAGCACCGTCGCATCACACGCCTCATCCTAGAACGGCTTCGACGGTACAAACTCTACCTTTGTCAGGACAAGTGCGAGTTTGAGAAGACCAAGATCGAATACCTCGGCCTGACTATCTCGGAGGGTCAGGTGGAGATGGATCCTATCAAGGTGAATGGGGTCATGGCTTGGCCAATGCCCACGAACAAGAAAGAGGTGCAGTCTTTCCTGGGCTTCATCAATTTCTATTGGCATTTTATCAGGGATTTCTCACATCATGCACGACCACTGTTCAACTTGACAGGAAAGGAGGCATGGAGGTGGGATAATGCACAACAGGAGGCATTTGAAAAGCTTAAGGAGATGGTCACTTCCGCTCCCATTCTTACCTTTGCTGACAATTCATGTCCTTTTCATGTAGAAGCCAATAGTTCTGACTCTGCGATGGGCGCTGTGTTGTCTCAGCAGTCTCCAGAGGACCAGAAGTGGCATCCTGTTGCATTCTACTCCAAAAGCCTTAGTGCTGTAGAGCAAAACTATGAGATCCATGACAAGGAGATGTTGGCAATAATGCATGCGCTTGAGGAGTGGCGACACTTCCTCGAGGGTGCCCAGCACAAGGTGGAAATTTGGACGGATCACAAGAACCTTGAGTACCTTATGACGGCCAAGAAATTGAACCGTCGTCAAGCTCATTGGTCCCTGTATCTATCCAGATTCAACTTCTCCTTGCACCACTGTTACAATTTTCCTTGTAACTCATGGAACCCGATGCACCCGACGATCCCCTCCAGATGGGAGGCACCCCTTGATTCATGCCTAGGGCATGTCCTTGACATCAGACACACACATGATGCATGCCAACTGCATGCATTCAATTCCCTTCCCGTGGAAGGCACCCTTGACGCATGGTGACTCCATGCACCCAAACCCACTCCCACACATGCTGTGATACGACAACCCCTTGACATGAGGTCCGTGACGTCGGACTCTCATGATTGACATGCTGCACCGCAGCACTCCATGACATCGAATGCCTCATGCAAGGCATGAGGCCTATTGTTTCTATTATTACTTGATACGCATCTACCTTTCCGATTGGATGATAAGGACCTCCCTTCTAGTATAAGTACTGCAACTTGTAGTAGGGATGTCCTTAGTTTAGATCTAGGCAATTAACAGCCTTAACTTGCAACTCGTGAACTTACTCAAAACCACTAAGGAAGCCCCTTAGTGTGTGAACCTGAACGACTCTACACAGAAGCCCTGCTAGAGTGCACTACCCATCTTACGTCGGACGCTCCGAGTAAGACTAGTGCCGAACGACTCGTCGAATGACATCGACTAGATCGAGTGGTTGAGGCTTCACCCTTAACAACCACCGTCCGGGTCGCAGCATGGGGAAGACTGATGCCCTCTCCCAATGTGCAGACCATGGGGATGGCAGCGATGACAACCAAAACATTGTGTTGTTGCAGCCAGACCTGTTCACCATTCGGGCACTGGAAGGCATTGCACCCCAGGGTGAGGAGCAGGACATCCTACGTGACATTCATCGCGCAAACCATAGCAGTTTACATGAGGATGTTGTTGCCCAAGCTGTTAAAGAACTGAGGAAGAGATCCACCCTTTCCTTGCGTGTGGGAGAGTGGGCTGAAAAAGAGGACTTGTTGTATTTCAGGGATCACATCTACATCCCCAATGACCCAGACCTTTGCCGGCACATCATATCCCAACACCATGACTCACAGATTGCTGGTCATCCTGGATGCTGGAAGACCTTGGAGCTCACATCACGGAATTATTGGTGGCCACAAATGTCATGGCTCATTGGTCAGTATTGTTGCACTTGTGACCTTTGCTTATGCACCAAGGTTCCTCGTTGCAAACCCATTGGCGAGCTACACCCTCTTCCTGTTCCAGAGAGTTGTTGGGATGTTGTCAGCATCGACTTTGTGGTGGAGTTGCCAGAGTCGAATGGGTTTGATGCGGTGATGTGCACAGTTGATTCAGTGGGAAAACATGCTCACTTCATTCCCACTCACACCACTGTCAGTGCCCTGGGTGCCGCCCGACTCTACCTCCACCATGTGTGGAAATTACATGGACTCCCTGGTGCTTTCCTCTCTGATTGTGGCCCTCAGAGTTCATGGCAGAGTTCACTCGCGAGCTGTATCGACTCCTGGGAATCAAACTCCTTGCTTCAACCGCTTATCACCCACAAACCGATGGCCAGACTGAGCAAGTCAACCAGGAACTGGAGCAGTACATCTGCATCTTTGTCAATGGATGCCAGGACAATTGGGATGATCTTCTCCCTTTGGCCGAGTTCGGGAGTACATTACACTCCTCCACCTATTCTGGTCGGATTCCAGTCGGAATGCCCATTCCGATCAGAATTTCCAGAATTCCGGTCAATTGCATGTACATATATTTTTCTCACAATTCATAATTCTGGTTGGACTGGGGGGTCAATTTTACCTCTGGAATCCCCGGAATCTACCCGAACTCATTTTTACCTGGAATAGTCGGATCAACCGGATGCACAGCACTAGCATAACCGGAATAACCAGAATGCATGTGCTTTCCCAAATAAAATTTCGACATGCAACAAGAATTGAACACTCAACCTTGGGTCTGCACACATAACAGCATGCTTAACCACTGAGCTACCAGGTCATTATTCATCTACATACATCTAATACTTTTATTACCCAACCAAGGTGCGTAGTTACAGCCATTAATGGAATACACACACATGCATATTGCATGACACGTGACACGTGACTGCCAGCTCACAACCACCACCACCGTCGTCAAGGCCACCTCCTCCTCCTCTCCACTCTACCACCACCACTGCATGCGCACCCACCACCACCATTCCCATGCCCACTCCCACCATCACCACCACCTTCAAACGAGCCAACTGGATGGAATGCGGGCCAAACGACACAGATCATGTTGTTTGGGGCCTAAGGATGTTTTTTTTCATTTGCTTTTTGTTTTTATAAACTAACTAACCTTTTTTTTAGCTTTCTAGGTTATAATCTACTGGCAATGATGCCACCACTTGCAAACGAGCCAACGTGGGCCCAAACGACACAGATTGTGTCGTTTGGGCCCTATGTAAGTTTTTTTCGTTTGGTTTTTGTTTTAATAAACTAACTAACTCATTTTTTTAGTTTTCTAGGTTATAATCTACTAGTAACAATGCCACCACCCGCAAACGAGCCAACACGGGCCCAAACGATGCAGATCGCGTCGTTTGGGCCCTATGTGAGTTTTTTTCATTTGCTTTTTGTTTTTATAAACTAACTAACTCGTTTTTTTAGTTTTCTAGGTTATAATCTACTAGTAATGACACCACCACCTGCAAACAAGCCAACACACCCACCCCACGCCTGCGAGCCCCTGCTTGTAGGGTGGATCATGAGTGTGTGCAGGCAACAACAACAATGACGCCGCCGTCTACCAGCACCAGAACCCCCCAGAACGCAAAGCACAGCTGCCAACAACAATGGACAACAATGAGAGGGCCAACAACACACCACCCGCCCCCAGCCTCATGAGCAACTGCTCGTGGGGTGGATCGCGGGTGGAACGACAACGACGACAAGCCACCCACCTCCAGCCTCACAAGCAACTGCTCGTGGGGTAGATTGTTGGTGGAAGGACAGACAGCGTCCCCTCCCCCTCCCCTGCACTTCGTGTGGGGAGGGATTTTTTTTGTACTTTTAATTATTTATTAGTATTGTGCCCCCCCTCCCCCATTTTGCCTGGGGGAGGGTTTTTTTTTGTCATTTTTACCTCCCCCCTTGCGTTTGGCGTGAGGGGTTAGCTTTTTATGTATATAAATAAAACTCCCTCTCGCATCTTGTGAGAGGGAGGATTTTTTGTTTATGTATAATCACAATCATGCCCACTCCCTCGCATTCAATGTGAGGGATGTGGTTGATTAAAAATTTTTAATCTTAACTACTTCAAAAAAAATTAGAGTGTCATGAATAAACATTATATTACTAACTAATAATTCTCCTGTGGCTCAACTGGTTAAGCACACATGTTTGGTTTGTCATGTGATCACTCTAATCAAGATGTCTTGAGTTCAATTCTTACTCTGCACAAATATATTTTGTCTGCACTTTGACAACTTAAGACTTGAAATTTGACTATCCATTAGGGTATATACTCTAAGTTGAGCATCTGGAGTAACCAGAATCTGGTCGGAATAACCGGAATGCAGTGGAATCCAGTCGGAATAACCAGAATCCACTGGAATCCAGTCGGAGTAACCGGAGTCTGATCGGAATAGGTGGAGTATAAATTACTGGAGTTCAGATACAACAACCATGTCCATGCTTCCACTCAACAGACCCCTTTCCTCTTAGACACTGGACGACATCCACGCATGGGATTTGAACCTCACCAAACTCCCTCACACATTGAGACGGTGAATTTTTTTTTTTTTTTTTTTTGGGTCAACAATTTATAACGCGGGGCTCAATTGCAGTCCGCAGAGCAGGGTACAAACTAGGGTACTACTATATCTACACATTCCCCTCGCCCATCTCCCACCCGGGTCCCCATTTTAGCCACTTTAGGCGGGCAGTGCCACAGACGTTGGCCTCTCAGCCAGGAAAGGCAATAATCTGGAGGGGGCCCCCCCCCTCCCGAAGCTAGCCATTAACTCATCCGCCAGTGCAGAACGGTCCCCCAGCCACATATCCAACTGAAGTCAGATCAGGCGTGGCCATGTCAATTCACAGTAAATCCCCCCTTGCGGGAGGAATAACTGTCTGCATGTTCCCAGCCAGCGAGGATTGACCACCCCAGATGAATGAGGTGGACCATCACCGCGCTCCCGCACGAGTGACAGAGATGTGGTAGCTGGTTGTTCACCTGGTTGTTCACTGGAACTACCATGGATAGGGGGCCAAGGCCCCCTTCAAGTAAATGCTGACAAGGGCATGCACTCGATAACAATGTCCTCCCCGCAGTGGGGAGAAGGTAGAGGGAAGCGGCGAACTGCCACTATCCCGATATCGGCCACCAACCAATTGGTGGGCGTAGATGTGGAGGGGTGACACCCCCTTTCAGTAGCGGCACTGCTGTGCTCAAGGACCTCAAGGATGGCGGTGTTGTGATGGGGACAAGGGTTCCCCATGTTGGAGCTCTGCTTGAGCTGCCTGCCTAGCCATGTAGGAAGCCCTAAAGGCTGCCGGTGACGTGAGATCGAGAGGCAATCCGGCAGCTGCTAGTTCTGCCAACATTGGCTCAGACAATCACCAGGTGGTCGTGAATAATTCCCAGGCCATCTGGTGCCATATGTTCCTCTCTGTGAGCAGAACAGCAGATACTCGGATGGTACCGACGAAGATCGTCATAGCCTCCAGTATGTGTAGAAACCCATGAGAGGCGGCTGTTATTTCCACCCTCTCATCTCTCAACAGCGGAGGCTCATCCTCCACCAACTCTGGGATGGCGGATGAACCTGGTGATATGGGGAGGGGCGGCACTGATTGCTCCTGCTGCCCCGCTGGATAGAGGAGCTTGGCGATGCCAAGCTGCTGGTTGTTGTTGGCCTTGAGCCCAAGCTCGAGAGCCAGATCATGCACCTCATTGGCTATCACTTGTGATGCCAAGAAGCGGTTTATTGTCTCCTGCGAGGCTAGCTCGGTGAGACCTAGAATGAATTCAACATCTCCATCGCTCCTTGACTTGTTACAACCACCATAAACAGTGGTAAACACTCCTGCTCGACGTTGGTAGCAACGTCGAGACTGCAATTCTTGTCCAATTTTTTATCAGATTTCACCATCACGAACGCTCTCGGCATCTACAGGCTTGCCCTGATTTGCTAAGAGATCCGTCCATCCAATCCCCGGGGATGCCCTGGTCATTGTCTCTGACAGTGGCTGCTATCTGTCTCGTTCTCCTGGGCTTCGAGGATCCTGACTAGGTGAGTGTTGTCTATGAAAGAGTAGTCTGGGTCCCTCTGGGGGCTTAGAGTGGGTGTGGGATGCCTGCTTCAATGCTCGCCCAAGTCGACACACTCATTTAGTTGGGGGAGGTCTGGCTTAGGGAGGAGGGACATTATCACTGGATTGCTGGTCGTCTGGGAGGCCTCCAGCCTCCATGCTCTGTGAGTTTCTATTACTAGAGACATGCTACACTGACTACCCGTTGGAATACACCATTGTTAAAAGGGGCCAGGCGATGGCACCCCCTGGCAGCTAGGTTTAAGCGCCCACCAAAGTGTGATAGCACACTTTGGGCAGCGCTTATAAATACTTTGGTGGCTGCCTCTCACCACCAACTCTTTACCTCCGGTGCTCACTCTTCTAGGGTGTTATGACCCAGGTTCAATCTTCTCCCACCAGGCTACAGGATGTGCAGCCTGTTCCGCCCTCGGAGCATTCGGAGGCAGTATCGGGTGGACCCGGAATAGAGATAAGGGACCAACTGTTATCGATGGCACACTACGTATTTTGATTTCTACTATCATCTACTAGCATTAACTTCCCCTCTCAATGCCTAAACGGTGAACCAGAGACCAAACACCACGCTGGGGTCTACACAACCCCTCCCGGATTATGGGCAACATCTATGATGATGACGTCCAAGACTATGACACCCGGTACAAAAAAGACGATCTGGAGGTAGCTACTGCCCTAGGGGCAGTTAGAGATCTATGGGCCGGAGAAGACCTCTCCGACCCTGAAAATGACGAGGACTCTCTTGCTATGCAAGAGGCCCTCAACTACGCTGAGAGCAGCCCCAAGCTAGCCTTGAGGCAAATGATAGACCGTGTGCTGTGGGCGCAGGACGTCCATGTTGCACATAAACGATGGACTCACAGTCTCGAATGCGAGGACATGTATACACAGGAGCTTGGCATGGCCAAGCTCTTCTATCCAGAGGCATCCCCTGCCCTGTTACTGCCTTTGCCCCCCATCCCTGAGTTGGTGGAGGACGAAGTGCCGCTATCTGTGAATGAGAGGTTGGAAATTGAAGCCACCTCTCATGCCATGCTACACCAACTGGACGCGATGACCATGTTCGTTGGTACCATCCGTACGTCCACCGTTCCCCCTGCAGAGAGGAATGCATGGCGCCAAATGGCCTGGGAGTTATTCACGACCACCTGGCGACTGTCTGAGACGATGTCAGCAGAACTAGCAGCCGCTCCAACACCTCTTGATCTCATGTCTCTGGCAGCCTTCCGGGCTTCCTACGCGGCGATGCACACTGCTCAATCAGAGCCTCAATCTGGGGAACCCTCATCCCCAGCATGGCGCCGTCATCCTCGAGGTCCTCGTGGACAGCAGCGCCACAACTAGTACAGGGGCCTATCCCCCTCTACATTCATGGCCACCAAGTAACTGGTGGCCATCATCGGGATGGTGACATGGTGTCGCCTCCCTATACCTTCCCCCCGCTGCGGGGGGGACGATGTCATTGAGTGCATGCACATGTGTACATTTGCTCGAGGGGGGCCTTGGCCCCCTACTTACAGTGGTCACAGTGAATAACCAGGTGAACAACCACCCGCCTCGTTACTGTCACTCGTGCACAACACGGTGACGGTCCACCTCATTCGTCTGGGGTGGTCAATCCTCATTGGCTGGAAATACGCAGACGGTTATTCCTCCCGCAAGGGGGGATTTATGGTGCATTAACACTGCTGCACCTGGTCTGACCTCGGTCGGACATGTGGCTGGGGGACCATTTTGCTCCAGTGGGTGATCTAATCGCTAGCTTTGGGAGGGGGGGGCTCCCCCTCCGGATTATTGCCTTTCCTGGCTGAGAGGCCAACGTCTGTGGCACTGCCCACCTAAAGTGGCTAAAATGAGGACCTGGGTAGGAGATGGGCGAGGGGAATGCATAGTTATAGTAGTACCCAAGTTTGTATCCTGCTCCGTGGACTGCGTTCGAGCCCCACGTTATAAATTGTTGACCCAAAAAAAAAAAAACAAAAAAAACATTCAACATCTCCACCAGTGGCAGAGTTGTCATCGTCATCTGGCAGGTCAGAGGAGTCATCCTCCGCCCAAAGATTGTGGAACTGGTTAGCCACATCAGAGTCCCATCTGCTCAAGGAGACGTGCCTGAACTCTGGGAGGTAGTTGTCGTCGAAGTCTGCGACGTCGGCATTTGTGTATCAGAGGGGGTCGCCGTGCGCCGCCCGGTGTTGAGGTCGCGCTCTATGGTTTGTAGAGGGCATTGAGGATGATTTAGCACAAGTAGATGATGGTAGAAGTCAAGATACGTAGAGTGGAAATGATAGCAGTTGGTCCCTTATCTCACTTCTGGGTCCACCCAATACATCCTCCAGGCACTCCGAGGGGGCAGGCAGGCCGCATATCCTGCTGCCGATTGGGAGGGACGATTGAACCCGGTTTCTAACACCTCAAGGGTGTGAGTGCCGGAGGTAGAGAGTTGGTGGTGAGTAGTGGCCACCAGAGCGTTGACCTAGCCACCAGGGGGCACCATTGCCTGGCCCCTTTTAACGATGGTGTATTCCAATGGGTAGTCAGTGTAGCATGTCTCTAGAAGTAGAAACTCATGCAGCATGGAGGTAGGAAGCCTCGCAGATGACCCACAATCCAGTGAATATGTCCCTCCTCCTGAGCCAGACCTCCCCCAGCTAAACAAATGCGTCGACTTGGGTGAGCGTTGAAGTAGGCATCCCACACCCACTCTGAGCCCCCATAGGGACCCAGACTACTCTTTCATTGACAACACTCACCTAGCCAAGATCCTCGAAGCCCAGGAGAATGAGACGAATAGCAGTCACTGTCAGAAACAGTGACCGAGGCATCCCCGGAGATCGGATGGATGGATCTCTTAGCAAATCAGGCCAGGCCTGGAGGTGCCGAGAGCGTTCGTAATGGGGAATTCCGATCGAAAATCGGACCAAAATTGAAGTGTCGATGTCGATCACAACGTTGAGCAGAGGTGTTTACCACTGTTTATGGTGGTTGTAACAAGTCAAGGAGCGCTGTCGAGACGGTGAATGAGTTCACAGAATGCATGCAGGATAGCTTGGAGGAGGCAAAGGCGAAGGACAACATGGCACACTTTTACAACCAACACCATTCTCTGACCCCTCAGTACAAGGTTGGTGATCGAGTTTACCTTGACTCCAGTGACATCTCCACTATGCGTCTGTCCAAGAAACTCGCTCATCGCTGTTAAGGGCAAAGCCTCAACCACTCGATCTAGTCGATGTCGTTTGATGAGGTGCTTCCTCGACGAGTCATTCGGCACTAGTCTTACTCAGAGCGTCCAATGTAAGATAGGTAGTGCCATCGCTTCTTGTCTTACTACCGCAATGTGCACAGCCACAAAAAACTTCGTCGACACCGTTTTCACACTTTGCAGCTCAATCCGTCCATGATCTTAGCGATCCGGTATAACCAGCATCTTACCAACGCATGTCAGAATCACACTCTAGAAGAGGGGGGAGATCGGGTGAAGCAATGGACGAGGGGAGACCTTCCAGATTGGGTATGCCTAGAACTCCTGGCAACAATCCAATTGACTCTCTGCGGCTCTCTTCGAGCTGCAGATCCACACAGAACGTTCCCTCAGTGGGCCCACACAGGACCCAAAGAGGATCTCCAACCCCCTCCCCCTATGGGGTGGGAATCATTACTCCGCGAGCACAGCGATTCAGCGTGCCAGTGTTATCTCCCAGGCAGGCTACTTCATCCCCTGCACCTCCTACCACCCCTTCCACACCTGCTTCACAGTGGGCTGACGACGCGGTGACATCCCACCCCAATCCTGCAATACAGGACACAGAGATGGCAAGTGATGCTGACGACAATTGGGCTGGTCCAGCCACCTTTGCAAACGATTTGGGGGAATACACTTCAGGATTCAGAACCGTCCTAGGGAGGACAGGATCCAGACGACCGACTGCTGAAGAACGGCAAGTCATCGCCGAACAGCTTGGCGCAGTGCTCTCAGCAGCAGCCACGATGGGCATCGACTGCAACTTGGGGAACACCACCCTCCGACAAGCTATTGACAAGGCAGCTGGTGGAAGTGGACAACCTAGGTCGGGCACTGTCACCAACAACCCGCACAACATCCCAAGGACGGAGTACCTGGAGGGATGGGATGGGCAACACCCCCCCCCTCACAAATCTGCGAGGTCTCGAGGCCCTAAGGGGGCTCGACCTCTTCCTAAACCCCCAGCAGGGGGCACTTCTTCGTCATGGGGTAGAGGACCTCCTCCCCCTGTGAACTGGTCGACCAAGCCTTCAGGCAAGGGGACCTTTGCTCAGGTTGCTCGTTTCCCTGGGGGACGAGCACCTAACACATCCATGGACAGCCTTGTGTGACTAGCCAAGGCATTCCCCGAACTTCCCACCGACAAACTGGCTGATATTCAGCAGCACGTCGGTCCATCCAGGCCCAAGGTTGCGAAACCTTTGCCTACTGTCCATGGTCCATCGAGAAGACAGGTCCTAATACATGTTCGCCCCCTCTTAGAGGAGGGAGCAAACCCTGCTGACTTCCTTGACCACGTCAGGGTTACCCTCGCTCTGCACCACTCCAAGCTAGTGGCCCAGTCTGCGTCCTTACATGCTGGGAATATCTCGGTATCAACTGACGTTGTAGCCTCAGAGGAGGACCTTCGTTGTTTCAAGGAGGCCACCCACAAGGCGTTCCCCTTCGCACTGCAAGTAGATGCAGCATTACCCACATCCACATTGTACCTCAAATTGGTCAATGTGCCATATATTGCTAATGACAAGGCTATTATGCCTGATGTCATGATAGCTCACCTGGGGAAGTCAGGAATATCTGACCTCACCGTGCTGCAGGTCCCCCCACGGGTTGTACAGGATTTGAAAATGTCGGATATGTGCACCGTATATCTTAACATCACTGACTCTGTCAGCGGTGCACAAGCAAAAGCTCTTATCGGGCATGTCGTCCAGTTTGGTCGCTACATCGCTTATGTGAGGGCTGCCAGGGCCAATCCTGGCCTGCCACTATGCCAACGCTGCTGGAAGTGGGGTCATCCCACCCAAGCATGCAGAGCCCTGCAATTGAAGTGCCCGATCTGCGCAGGACCCCACCGCAAGGAGCACCATCGTGCTCTAGCGGGATGCTGCAAGGGAAATGCCAAGGCGAACCCTCCTATACCAGCCACCCCAGAGGGGGCAGCCTGTCCTCACCCGGCTAGGTGCCTAAACTGCCGGAAGAACCACGCGTCCGACAACTGTTGATGCAATTTTTGGCGTCATCGCTTCGATTGGGAGTGGATCCTAGCATGCTACCACGAGGTGAGTTTGAGATGTTCATCTCGCTCCCCTCTTTCTCACCCTCCTGCAGGACGCGGTGGTTGAACATAAATGAGAGACAGACTTAGATCTATCCCTCACTTGCGAGTATTTAGTCAGAATGTAAACCATAATTGGGGGTACATGGACTCATTACTGGCAGATTTTATAGACGATTATGATTTGCTTTTCATTCAAGAGCCTCCCTGGAGACTCATAAGACATGCCCCCTCTGCCCACAACAAGGAAGGGGAGGAAGTTATTGGCGCACCGATGAGCCCAAACTGGGGCCTGTTAGTACGTCCATCAGGGATTGATACCCCTCCACACGTTGCAGTTTACTTTGCAAACAGCATCGCCAATCTAAGACCAGGCCTCCATCGGGACCTGATCGACAACTGTGACATTCTGTTGTTCTCACTGGGAATAGGAGAAGATGTCATGTTATATGCAAATGTCTACTCTGACAGTCAGCACTTGGCTATTACGTTCCTGTATGAGAACGTCATGCTAATTCCTCGCCTCCACTTGATGTGCGGTGACTTTAACGTGAGACATGCTTCCTGGGATCCCCAGGGGCCTGAACACTCAATTCATGCTGACCACTTAGTGGAAACGGCAATGGCTCTAGGCCTAACGAGAGCCCTCCCAGTAGAGGAGGGACCCACACATTTTCCCCCACAACAGGGCTTTCACCCCACGGTGATCGACCTAATGTTTATTCCCATGGATCTCACATTTATGCTGTACTGTGAGATAATTCCCAGAGCCAGAGGCACGTCTGACCACGCCCCCCCGACACTGATGCTACCTGGCCTGGGATCCTTGATCCCGGTTACCAAGTGGTCAATCAAAAAAGGCTCGGAGGAAGAAGTGTCATACCTGGATGCTGTATCCTCTGCTCTAAACCCATGGCTTAATTGGCTAGGGAACACACTGGCAGAAATAGACGAGGTTGTCTTGGCGATCTCGACTATTTTAACCAAAGAGTGGGACACCCACTCCAAGGAATCCCGCCTAGGCAAGTCATCCAAAGGATGGTGGACAGACAAATGCAGAGGTGCACTAGATGCATACAGAGCCTCCCATGATGGAGAGGACTGGAAGCATTACCACAAAGTCATGCGACACGCAAAGTGAGACTTCTTCGAAGACTGTATCCATGAAGTGGCTACCACCAACAGATGACCCTGGGACTTAGTGTCCTGGACTCGCCAACGCAACCTCCCATCATACAAGGCGATCTCCTACTGGGGAAACCCTTGCAATGATCTGGACTCCTTATGGTCCGCCCTTGACAGATCATACAATGCTGCCTCAGATCGAGTAGTCGATCTGAGCATCTTAAACGATCTGGACCTTGTGCCTGAAAGGGCCTGGGTTCCGTTCTCCGTTACGGAAATGAAAGAGGCGCTCACAGCATGTTCTTCCCGCTCTGCTCCAGGTCCCGATCATGCCACATGGTTGCACCTAAAATACTGGTGTAGCAACCCTGAGGTAGCGAGTCTCATCACCCGCATAGCTGAGGCATGCATCACTGCAGGACACTGGCCTGATCACTTCAAGGAATCCCTGTTGGTAATCATTCCGAAACCAGGGAAACCTAATTACTCTACACCAAAGTCATTCAGGCCCATTGTGCTCCTGAACAGTCTGGGCAAACTGGTTGAAAAAATGCTGTCTCGACGGCTTCAATTCGACGGAGTAGCACACGAGGCCTTTGAACAAAATCAGTTTGGAGGTGTTGCCCAGCGTTCCACAGAGGACACAGGAATCTACCTCACCCACCTGGTCAGGGCAGGTTGGGCTCAGGGCCTCAAAACGAGTGTTGTCGCCTTTGACATTGCTCAATTCTTCCCTTCACTGAACCACCAGGTTCTGTTGGAGATAATCTCTCGGTCAGGGTTCCCTACGCAAGTGGTGAACTTCTTCTGCTCGTACCTCATGGGTCACAAAACGACTTACAAATGGAACGCCTTCTCATCTGGCTCCTTTGCAGCCGATGTGGGGGTGGGACAGGGCTCTGCCCTATCCCCTGTCTTATCGGCATTATATTTAATGCCCATTATGAAACTCTTCAGAAGGAGCAAGATTGGCTGCAGGGTCGATCTCATGTCTTATGTGGACGATGGCACCCTCATCGCCTGCTCAGCACGATTGGAGGATAACCTCCCCCTTCTCAAAGAAGTGTATGGCTGGATATTCCAGGCATTCACATCCCTCGGACTTGTCTTGGAACACGACAAGTCTGAGATATTTCATTTCTCAAGGTCGAGGAGTTTCACTCCTCTCCCAATCGACTTAGGGTTCACCCCATACACAGGCAACTCCCCTCTCAAACCAAAGGTCACCTGGAGGTACCTAGGGTTCTTCTTTGATCGCAAACTCTCCTTTAAGGAGCACACGCGGTTCTACTCCACCAAGGCTCTCACAACAGTGAGAGCCATGGGCATGCTGGGCAACTCTGTCAGAGGGCTAGAACCTATGCAGAAACATCTACTTTACCATTTGTGCGTCATACCTATTGTGACGTATGGACTACAACTTTGGCATTTCAAGGGTGCATGCATCAAAGGTGTCATCAAAACACTGGCCCAGGTGCAGTCCATCACTGCATGCTGGATCCTTGGTGCCTTCTGGACCACCCCGATCGGTGGACTGGACAGTATCGCAGGACTGTTGCCCATGCAACTGCTCCTGTGCCGATTAGTCAACAAAGGGGCTCTCAGAACCCCCTTGCTGGCTCCATCTCACCCCCTGAGAGCGATCTTGGGGCCAAACCACGTAGGCAGCACCTTCCCTCATGAGCTTGGGCTCTGGGGTGGAGACGTGCTCAATACACTCACACTACAAGGACCCTCTGTTGCCTCGGCTGCAGCATTGGCTCTTGTCCCAGCGGATGAATTCAACCCCTTTGGGGAAGAAAACACCCCTGGAAACAGAGTTAAGGACTTATTCCCTGCTCGCTTTTCCTCTCTTTGTCTCACCTCTAAGGAGGAGGAGGCGAGGAGTGCATATAGGGGTGACCTCAATAAGGCCTGGGCTAAGGCCCAGTCAGAGGCAGACACCCTCGTCGTTGCAGTGGACGCCTTGGTGCCCACTGATGCCAAATTCCAAGCAGTCGCTTGTGCTCTTGTCTTCGGACAAGGAGAACAAGTAGATCACATCGTCTCAGCGTCTGGGAGGAGAACCCCCCTGGAAGTTGAACTGTTCACTCTCCAGCTGGGCGTCTGTGCTGCTTGCAGCAAGGGATGCAAGAAGCTGGTCATCTTTTTGGACTCCACAATGGGCAAATCTTTGCTCTGGACGCCTGTCGATCACTTCGTCCCTGGCTAGCTGGGGACGAGGAAAGAAATGTCACATTCTGGCATGTCCCCTCGAAATTCGAGTGGAATGTACACAAGAAGGCTCACGATGTAGCTACATCTACCAAGATCTCCGTGGGCAGACACCCATGGACGTCTCTAAACTACCTGAAGACCCAAATCGAGAAAGCAGTCTGTAAGGATTGGCACATGCGGTTCTCAGACCCAGCGTATTGCGGATGGTATTTCCTCCACCTCAAGGGGATTGGAGGGAAACCTGTACTACCCTCGACTCACAAAGGTGGGCCCTGGCTAAAAGTGTCAGGAACTAGCACGACTGGCACCTCCCAACTCACCCGTTTGGTCACTGGCCATGCTCCCATAGGGGAGTATCGTCATCGTTTCTCCCTCGACGGGGAGTACCAATGTTGGTGCCTTGGTCCTGAGATCCAAACTCGGGATCACTTACTACATGTCTGCCCTGCGGTGGATCACAAAGAAACTCATGCTAGCCCTGACTCCATCGAAGGCTTCTACGAATTCTTGGACTACAACCCAGCTCTAGGGTTGTTCACCCCGCTAGCATGGGATCCAGGATAGGTTGTGCATGCAGGGCGTATGACCCTTGTCTGGTTCTGGCTAGTGTGATTGGTATGTTGGGGTGGCTGTAGGGCACCAGACGATTCTGTTAACCCTCATAAAGGGGGCCCACCCGTGTTCAGGAGCGACTGTCAGGGAGGGGGGACACAAACCCAGATACTAGTTCGGGGAGGTGCCCGAGCGCTTTCAGATCCACTGTCAGTTGAGCATTACGACGATGCTGTCGACTACGCCTTCCTTTCTGAGCTGAGAGGCTCACGTCGGGGTGGCAGTTTCCCCTAAATCTTGCACACATACCCATAGAGTCTTGGGGGACACGACATCATCAAGCTCAGGTTGTTGGTACGCCACCACTGGCAAGTCCATTTACTCAATAAAGGGGGCCCCCTTAGTGGTCATCGCAGCTATCCAGGTGGTTGGTGTGAAGATCAGCAGGAGGAGGACTTGGGCTGGGCGTAGTGTACTTCATTTGTATGTCTCTGCCGCAGACTGCGATCGGGCGCCGCATTATAAATTTTTGACCCAAAAAAAAAAAAAACAGAAAAAAGATAGGTAGTGCACTCTAGCAGGGCTTCTGCATAGAGTCGTTCAGGTTCATGCACTAAGGGGCTTCCTTAGTGGTTTTGAGTAAGTTTGCAAGTTTGCAAGTTAAAGGGTGTTAATTGCCTAGATCTAAACTAAGGACATCCCTACTACGAGTTGTAGTACTTATACTACAAGGGAGGTCCTTATCGTCCAATTGGAAAGATAGATGCATATCAAGTAAGAATAGAAACAATAGGCCTCATGCCTTGCATGAGGCATCCGATGTTACGGAGTGCTGCAGCGCAGCATGTCGATCGTGAGAGTCCAACATCACGGACCTCATGTCAAGGGGCTGTTGCATCACAGCATGTGTGGGTGTGGGTTCAGGTACATGGAGTCACCATGCGTCAAGGGTGCCTTCCATGGGAAGGGGATCGAATGCATGCTGTCGGCATGCATTGTAGGTTTGTCGGGTGTCAAGGGCATGCCACAGGCATGAGTCAAGGGGTGCCTCCTGTCTGGAGGGGATTGTCAGGTGCATCGGGTTGGTCGGGTTCCATGAGTTACAAGGAAAATTGTAACATTACCCCTCCGCTATGGTCGAAAGTTCCACACTTTGACCTAAATTTTTGTCTCTCCTCTGCAGTCTGATTGGGTATGGTCTGGATATGTGGGTGGGTCAGGATCGGGGGGTGCAGTGGAGGAATCGTTGATGTCCAAGCTTGGACCGTGATCGGGTTCTTTTCGTTCTATACTGCCCTTAGCAGTGGTGTCAAGGAGTCGGTGGTGTCGTCAGAAGGGGAGGGGTTTGTAGGGTCTGTGCAGTATCAAGGGCAATCACCATAGTTTTACATCTTTGCGGATGCTCAGTAGTTTAACGTCTCTGCAGATGGTCGGTAGTTTAACGTCTTTGCGGACAATCAGTAGTTTTAACGTCTTTGCAGACGATCGGTTTGCACCTAGTTGTGCTCAGTGGTCAGGGGTGTCAATGTGTGGGGGTGTCAGCTGGAATGCAGCAGTGTCCCCAGTTCTCCATGTCGTCTGAATAAGCGCTGCCTTGCCAGCTCAAATCCGCTTTCTTTGTCGTAGTGGGTGTTCCACTGAAGGTCATTCCACAGTAGTGGGCCAATTCCCACTAGTGGTCTCCTGCCTGGGGTCAGACCATCCCGGTCGATAATGAATTCTTCAGGGAAATAGTTGCCGTCGTCTAATTCTCCCTCAAAGCACCATTCTTCGAATTGTGCTTTTACCCAGGTTAAATCCATCTTTGTGCTCCTCCACATATAGAGGCAGCATCTCAGGCAAGTCGAGGATATTCTTTTTATCCAGTCGTCTCTGTTTATCCAGAATGTGATTCTGTCCAGGCATTCCCAAGAGGGTTGCCCTGGCAGTCTGTTCGTTCTTGGTGACCGGTCAATGACTCGTTGTCCAGTTGCCATGTTCTTCTCGTATTCATTCTTTATTGAAGGGGGGGGGGGGCGGGGGGGTGGGGGTGAACATGAAGGGCATCAACATTCAGTAGGTCAGTTGTCGTTTGGGGGGTATCAGGGGTGTCATTTGGCTGGGGTTCGGTTCAGATAGTGGGGGTTTCTTGGGTTCTCATCAGAGGTGATGTCTCTTCTTATATGCCGTCAGGATCTCGGGGGCATTCTTCAAGTTCGATTCGGGTTCCCATGTGTTCTCGGATGTCGGGTAGTCAATCCATTTCATGAGGTAATGGCGTGTCTTGCCATGCTTCTTGTGTGCAATGATCGCTTCCACCTCATATTCGTTTTCTCCTTCCACAAGGTCGGGTGGTGGAGTCAGGAAGTTTTGCCCATGAGTGTCGTTCTCATGGTATCGTGTGAGTAAAGCCGCATGGAATACTGAGTGGATCTTCCATCTCAGTGGCAGTTTCAATTGGTATGTCGTTCTCGACAAGGCATCTTCAATCACGAAGGGCCCTTCTGGTTTTGGCACCAGTTTTCTCATTGGGTAGCCAATCTTCAGGTTCTTGGAGTCAAGCCATACTTGTTCTCCAACCTTGAACGGTTCGTATTGCCCTTTCGTTTGGGTGGCCATAGCCTGTCTGGCTAGTTCATGTGCGGCAAGAGCTTCCCTCCTCGCAGAGAGAAGTTCTTGGATTCTCTGTTCGGCAGCCGGCACATTTGTCTTTTTGTAAGGGGTGGGGATAGCACGTGGTTGATATCCCATCATCAAGTAAAACAGCAAGTGTTTTACTGTGGAGTGCATCTTCTGGTTGTGTGCAAATTCTGCCGTTGGGAGATAACGCTCCCAATCTTCAGGTTTGTTCGAACAGAACATGCGGAGGTAAACTTCTAGCTCTTGGTTTACTCGCTCCATTTCTCCGTCAGTCTGAGGGTGATAGGCGGTGCTCACGGATAGCTTGATTCCGAGCAGTCGTCCAAGTTCTCAGAAGAGTTTGGACACGAATCGAGGGTCTCTGTCTGAGATGATTCTTCCGGGGAGTCCAAATCTTGTGTACACATGGTGCAGGTAGAGGTCTGCAGTGCCAAGTGCATCAATCGTCTTCGCACAAGGGATAAAAATTACCCCCTTTATAAGACCATGGTCTACCATGACCATGATTGAGTCAAATCCATTTATTATGGGCAGGTCCATAATGAAATCTGTTGTTACCAGCTCGAATGGTCTGCTGGCATCAGATGATATTGGTGTTGGGGGTGGGGTCGTCGGGTGGGTGTTGACTTTCATTTGCTGGCACTTTGTGCAGCCTTCGATGTATTTCTTGATCAAGTTGGCCATTCCTGGCCACCAGTAGTCTCGTCGAATCAGTTCAATTGTTTGCCATTGTCCAGGGTGCCCTGTCGTGATGCTGTCATGGTATTTCCATATGATTGCTCAGCGGAGGGTTTCGTCCTGTGGCACATAGCACCTGTCTTTGAAAAAGAGCAGGCCGTCTTCGAATTTCCAGTCCTCCAATGCAGACTTGATTGGGGGAGTTCCATTGTTCTTCAGGGCTCGTAAAGCATCATTTATGAGGTCGTCCTTCATTATTGCTGAGACCAGGGCTCCCTGGAGTTCAGCGTCGATCGTCTTCACAAATAGTTCATTGGTGAGGATGGTCTTGTCCTCATTATCGGTGTCTTCTTTGGCTATGTGATCTGCTCTCCTTGATAGGGTGTCAGATTGTACCATTTGTGATCCTGGTACGTGCTGTAGCTTCAGGTCAGATTGCGACAGGTAGATGCTCCATCTAGCCTGTCGTCGGTTCAGTTTCTGTGCCTGATGGAAGTACGTCAGGTTCTTGTGATCGGACAGTACCATCACAGGGAACAGTGTCCCCTGTAGGTAGTGTCTCCATGTTTCTAGTGCTCAGATTACTCCCAGTAGTTCCCTGTTGTATATCTCATAATTTCTTTCAGCTTCGTTGAAAGAATGCGAGATGCAGCTGCATGGGTGCCAGTCTCCATTGGCGTCCTGTTGTCTGAGTACCATGCCTGTCGCAAACTTCAAGGCATCAGATTCCACCACAAATGGTTTTGTTGTGTCTGGCATCGGGGCTTCATTGAACTTCCTTTTTAACACATCGAACGACTGCTGGCAGTTGTTCGTGCATTCGAATTTTTGGTTCTTTTTTTTTTTTTTTTTGGGTCAACAATTTATAACACAGGGCTCGATCGCAGTCCGCGGAGCAGGATGCAAACTTGGGTACTACTATAACTACGTGTTCCCCTCGCCCATCTCCTACCCAGGTCCTTGTTTTAGCCACTTTAGGCAGGCAGTGCCACAGATGTTGGCCTCTCAGCCAGGAAAGGCAATAATCTGGAGGGGGAGCCCCCCTCCCAAAGCTAGCCATTAGATCGTCAGCTGGTGCAAAGTGGTCCCCCAGCCACATATCCAACCAAAGTCAGATCAGGCGCACCAGTGTCAATTCACTGTAAATCCCCCCTTGCAGGAGGAATAACCATCCGCATACTCCCAGCCAACAAGGATTGACCACCCTGGACGAACGAGGTGGACCATCACTGTATCATGCACGAGTGACAGTAATGTGGCAGCTGGTTGTTCACCTGGTTATTCACTGAAACCGCCGTAAGCAGGGGGCCAAAGCCCCCCTCGAGCAAATGCACTGCAAGCACATGCACTCAATAGCAATTTCCCCCCCGCAGCGGGGAGAACGTGAAGGGTAGCGACATTTGTCACCAACCCGACAGCAGCCAGCGGACTGGCGGTGATGGGTGTGGAGCAGGATGCCCCACACAAGTAGCAGCACGGCCATCTGTGATGATGATGGCACTGTACTGGGGACGAGGGTTCCCCAAGTTGGAGCTCTGGTGGAGCTGTTGGCATCACTGCATGGGAAGCTGGGACAGCTGCCGGAGGTGTATGATCATCAGAGTGATCATCTCCGGCTGTCCATTTGGGCATTAGGAGCAAATTAGTACTGGTATATGATGCTAGTGATCGAAATATGCAGCGTGCAGTATAAGTGAGGGCCTCCTGCATAGCAAGGAAGTCCTCAAATGTGTCAGGGTCGGGGAGGACCTCCCCAGCCCACAGATCTCAAACTGCCTAGGGCAGCTGCTACCTCCAGTTCATCCTGTGCAAACTGGGTGTCGTAGTCTTGGACGTCATCGTCAAAGATGTCGCCTGTGATCAGGGAGGGGTCGTGTAGACCCTGGTGAAGTGGATGGTCTCTGGTTTGCCATTTAGGCATAGAGAGTGAGTTAGCACAAGTAGATGACAATAAAAGTCAAGATATGTAGCGTAGAGTCAATAGCAGATGGTCCCTTATCTCAGTTTCAGATCCATCCGACGCATCCTCCAAACGCTCCGAGGGGGCATGCAGGCTGCGCATCCTGCTGCCGGTGAGAGAAGATTGAACCCAGGTCATAACACCCCAGAGGAGTGAGCACCGGAGGTGAGGAGTCGGTGGTGAAATGCAGCCACCAGAGCATCGACCTAGCTATCAGGGGGCACCGTCACCCAGCCCCTTTTAGCGATGGTGTATTCCAACAGGTAGTCAGTGTAGCTTGTCCCTAGTAGTAGTGACTCACATAGCATGGAGGTTGGAAGCCCCAGAGACAACCAGCAGTCCAGTAACGATGTCCCTCCCCCTGAGCCAGACCTCCCCCAACTAAACAAGTGCGTCGACTTGGGTGAGCATTGAAGCAGGCATCCCACACCCACTCTAAGCCCCCATAGGGACCTAGACTACTCTTTCATAGACACCACTCACCTAGCCAGGATCCTCGAAGCACAGGGGAACGAGACAAATAGCAGCCATTGTCAAAAACAATGACCGGGGCATCCCCAGGGATCAGATGGACGGATCTCTTAGAAAATCAGGGCAGGCCTGGAGACGCTGAGAGCGTTCGAGATGGTGAAATTCGATTGAAAATCGGACGAAAATTGGAGTCTCGACGTTGCTACCAACATCGAGCAGGAGTGTTTACCACTGTTTATGGTGGTTGTAACAAGTCAAGGAGCATTGCCAATTTTTGGTTCTTCTTCGTCAAATCGTTCAGCGGTCTAGCCAGATCCATGAAGTGTCCGATGAATCTTTGCTAGAAGTTCCCAAATCCTAGGAAGGATCTTACATCCTTCACTGTCCTTGGTGGGCCAGTCCTTGATCCCAGCCAGCTTTGTGTTGTCCATTGCAAGTTCATTGGGCCTGATGATCATGCCCAAGAAGTCGACTTCTTGCACGTTGAACTTGCACTTCTCTATTTTCAGGTAGAGATCGCATTGTCGTAGTTGTTTGAGGACCCTTTCGGTCCTTATCTGGTGTTCTTCTTCCGTTTTCAAGAAGATCAGGATGTCATCCATATAGATGACGAGCCATCCTTCATCTATCATATCTCGGAAGAGATTGTTCATCATGGCCTGGAATGTTGCCGGTGAGTTGCACAGCCCAAAGAACATCACCATTGGCTTGAATAGCCCTTGGTTAGTCTTGAATGCTGCCTTCCACTCGTCTCCTTTCTTTATCCATACGTTATGATATCCCCATCGAATATCAAGTTTCGTGAAAAATCTTGCTCCTTACAGCTTGTCCCAGAGGTCTCCAATCAGTGGCAGGGGGTAGTTGTTCCGGATTGTTCCTTCATTCAGATAGCGGTAGTCTTGGCAAGGTCATAGAGCATCGGAGTCCTTCTTTGACATGAAGAAGAATGGGGATGCCATGGGTGATTTTGATGGTTGGATGTATCCTTTTTCCAGGTTTTCATCTAGAAACTCATTTTTTTTTTTGGGTCAACAATTTATAACGCGGGGCTCGATCGCAGTCTGCAGAGCAGGATACAAACTTGGGTACTACTATAACTACACGTTCCCCTCACCCATTTCCTACCCAGGTCCTTGTTTTAGTCACTTTAGGCAGGCAGTGCCACAGACGTTGGCCTCTCAGCCAGGAAAGGCAATAATCCAGAGGGGGAGCCCACCCCTCCTGAAGCTAGCCATTGGATCGCCCACTGAAGCAAACAGTCCCCCAGCCACATGTCCAACCAAAGTCAGACCAGGCGCAGCAGTGTTAATTCACCATAAATCCCCCCTTGCGGGAGGAATAACTGTCTGCGTATTTCCAGCCAACGAGGATTGACCACCCCAGATGAATGAGGTGGACCATCACCATGTTGTGCACAAGTGACAGTAACGAGGTGGGTGGTTGTTCACCTGGTTATTCACCGTGACCGCCATAAGTAGGGGGCCGAGGCCCCCCTCGAGCAAATGCACACATGTGCCTGCACTCGATGACATTGTCCCCCCCACAGCAGGGGGAAGGTATAGGGAGGCGACACCATGTCACCATCCTGATAATGGCCACCAGTTACTTGGTGGCCATGAATGTAGAGGGGGATAGGCCCCTGTACTAGTTGCAGTGCTGCTGTCCATGAGGACCTCGAGGATGACGGCACTGTGCTGGGGATGAGGGTTCCCCAGATTGAGGCTCTGATTGAGCAGTGTGCATCGCCATGTAGGAAGCCTGGAAGGCTGCTGGAGACATGAGATCGAGAGGTGTCGGAGTGGCTGCTAGTTCTGCTGTCATCATCTCAGACAGTCACCAGGTGGTCGTGAATAACTCCCAGGCCATTTGGCGCCATGTGTTCCTCTCTGCAGGGGGAATGGCAGATGTACGGATGGTACCAATAAACATGGTCATCGCGTCCAGTTGGTGTAGCATGGCATGAGAGGTGGCTTCAATTTCCAACCTCTCATTCACAGATAGCGGCACTTCGTCCTCCACCAACTCAGGGATGGGGGGCAAAGGTGGTAACGGGGCAGGGGATGCCTCCGGATAGAAGAGCTTGGCCATGCCGAGCTCCTGTGTATACATGTCCTCGCGTTTGAGACTGCGAGTCCATCGTTTATGTGCGACATGGATGTCCTGCGCCCACAGCACACGGTCGATTGTTTGCCTTGAGGCTAGCTTGGGGCTGCTCTCAGCGTAATTGCAAGAGAGTCCTCATCATCCTCAGGGTCAGAGAGGTCTTCTCCAGCCCATAGATCTCTAACTGCCTTTAGGGCAGTAGCTACATCCGGATCGTCTCGATCATACCGGGAGTCATAGTCTTGGACATCATCATCATAGATGTCGCCCATAGTCAGGGAGGGGTTGTGTAGACCCCAGCACGGTGGTTGGGCTCTGGTGTGCCATTTGGGCATTGAGAGCGAGTTAGTGCTAGTAGGTGATGGTAGAAATCAAGATACGTAGCGTGGCATCAATAATAGATGGTCCCTTATCTCAGTTCCGGATCCACCCAATACAGCCTCCAAATGCTCTGAGGGGGCAAGCAAGCTGCATACCCTGCTGCCTGGTGGGAGAGGATAGAACCCAGGTCATGACACCCTAGAAGAGTGAGCACCGGAGGTAGAGAAATGGTGGTGAAAAGCGGCCACCAAAGTATTTATAAGCGCTGCCCAAAGTGTGATATCACACTTTGGCGGGCGCTTAAACCTAGCCACCAGGGGGCACCATCGCCCGGCCCCTTTTAATGATGGTGTATTCCAACGGGTAGTCAGTGTAGCATGTCTCTAGTAGTAGAAACTCACAGAGCATGGAGGCTGGAAGCCTCCCAGATGACCAGCAGTCCAGTGAGAATGTCCCTCCTCCTAAGCCAGACCTCCCCCAACTAAACGAATGCGACGACTTGGGCGAGCGTTGAAGTAGGCATCCCACACCCACTCTGAGACCCCAAAGGGACCCAGACTACTCTTTCATTGACAACACTCACCTAGCCAGGATCCTCAAAGCCCAGGAGAACGAGACGAATAGCAGACACTGTCGGAAACAGTGCCTGAGGCATCCCCGGAGATCGGATGGACGGATCCCTTAGCAAATCAGGCTATGCCTGGAGACGCCGAGAGTGTTCATGATGGTGAAATCCGATCAAAAATCGGACCGAAATTGCAGTCTCGACGTTGCTACCAACGTCGAGCAAGGATGTTTACCACTGTTTATGGTGGTTGTAACAAGTCAAGGAGTGCTCTAGAAACTCATTGAGTTTCTCTTGTTCTTTTGGTGTCAATGGGTAGACTTTGCAATCCTTCGGTACAAAGCCTTCTTTCAGATCAATTGCGTGATCCCATGGCCTTGATTCTGGGAATCATTGAGATGCTGCTTTCTCGAACACCTGTCTGTACTTCTGGTATTCTGGCAGCAATAAATCGTCCAAGGTTTGTTGGCTAGTCTCCTTTCCCTCCTCCTGTTTGTGTGCTAGTCGTTGAGATATGGATGTCTTTGCTCTGATCCATATGTCCGAGTTGAGTAGGTACCGTGGGGAGCCCTTGCCTTTTGTGAGCCTGCTGATCATGTTCATTTTTCGGATGTATCTGTGTGTTGGCTCTCAATGTTCCTCCGTCAGGGGCAGTTCTATGTCTGGTCCGAATAGGCCAATGACCAGTTCACCTCGCACATATGCGATCAACACCGAGTCATCCTCAATTGTGTCTTGTTCGGGGGTCTGGTTTGTCATTTGTATGTCCATGACCTCTTCAATCTTTACTTGAGGTGGAGTCTCCCTGGGCGTAGGTATTCTGGTGTCGTTAGTACCATAACCTGGGGTTCCATGATCGGGTATCAGGGTAGCCTCCTGATGAGGGTCTTTTGTCCTATTTCGTAATGCCATTTTCGAGTTTCATTTGCTGGTGCTTTCCTCCCCTGTGGAGGTCAGCAGTTCTTTTATCTTCTGCAAGATTCGCCGTGTCCTGTCGCATTCGTTGTTTTTGCCCTTTTCCAGTTGTTTCTTCTTTTGGTTTTCTCGGGTTTTGGCAATGGCCCATTGTGCTGCTTTGAGGTTTCTGGGTTCTTTAGGGGTGTTTCTGCTCGTGGTTTTTGCGATGGCTATCTGGACAGAATTTAGTTCTTTTGCTTTCCTCTCTGAAAGCCTTTCTCTTGTTTTTGCCATGGCCAATCAGGCTCGGGCAAGGCTCCTCTCTTTTTCTTCAGCAAGCCTTTCTCTCGTCTTTGCCATGGCCAATCGGGCTCGGGCAAGGTTTCTCTCTTTCTCTTCAGAGAGTGTCTTTCTTGTTTTTGCCACGGCTAGTCGTACCCAGGCAAGGCTCTTCTCTTTTTCTTCGGAGAGCCTCATTCTTGTTTTGGCCACGATGTGTTGAATTCATGCCATTCTATCGTTTGGCACCTCCTTGTTGGTGTCGACCCTGGGAAGCTTTAGGGTGTTTGGGAGGGCCTGTTCAGCTCTTCTTGTCTTCTCCAAGATCCATCGGATTTGAGCTTGTCATTCTTCATTTCAGAACTCAAAAGTTCCTTTCTTCCAGTCGATGATCGGGTTTATTTCCCACAGCCATGGCAGGCCCAGGATTACTGATTCTTTCCCTTGTCCGGCGACTAGGTACTCCATTGGGTAGTTCGCCCATTGATGTGGATCCTCCCTTTCACACATCTGGTGATTGTTCCCTGCTTGTTTAGGGTTCCATCCACATTTGTAGCCCAAATGGTATGGCCTAAGGGATATGTCTTGATCCCTTCTTGTTCGATGAATTTCGAGTCAATAGAGACTCCTCCTGCTCCAGAGTCGAGGAGCACGTTCGTTGTGACGTCTTTCCCATTGTCTGACTCAGCTACCCGAATAGACAGGCGCATAGATTGTCTATTCATGGTAGCCAAGAGTACAGACCCTAGGGAGACTACAGTGGTGACTGGCATTGTATCAGGCCGCTGTTCTAAAAACCTGATTCCTCCAAGAGGTTGAGGGCTCGTTCTTTTTCTTCTTCATCTAGTTCGTCCAGCATCGTGCAGATCTTCTGGTAGGTGTCCACCCCAGTCTTCTTCTGGGTGAAGCAGTTTTGGTAGGGAGGGGGCGCTGACCCCATCTGAGTGGGGTTCTTTCCATCCCTGTGGTTGGATGATCGGTGTCCCGGTTGGTGGCAGATGAAACACAGTCCCTTTCGGAGGTGTTCCACGTGTTCTTGGTTCATCAGTCAGTTGATGTCAAGAGAGGGCTGTCCCTTCTTTGTCATTTTGTTTGTCTTCTGGTTCTGCCTGGTCTTTCCCAGGATCGCCATGGCCCGTTTCCATTGGCCTTTGTATTTCGAAGCTGCCTTTATCCAACCTTCAAGAGTGCTGGGTACTGTCTCCATTGTGTGTACCCTCTTCAGTAATTTGGGATGCAGTCCGTCCATGAAGTACTCGATCATGGCTGCATCTTCTGTGATTCCTGTCCTGTCTTTCAGGATGCAGAAGTTCGCCACATATTCTTCGAGGTTCCCTGAACCTTGTTTGAGATTCTTGATCTCGGTCTTTGCCGTTCCGGCATCATCAATTGGTGAGAAGGCTTCTAGGACCTTCTGTCTGAAGTCTGCATATTCTCCGAGTCCCTCGGATTGGTGTTGGTTGACAAATGCCTGCGCCCAGGCAGCTGCTGTCCCTCCATTCATGAAGGACAGCGTGAAGATGATCTTCTTGTCATTCATGTCATAGACCTGGTCATTGATTTGCAGGTACAGGTCTATCTCCTGCAGGAACTTGGCAGTCCTAGTCCACTCTCCTGAGAAGTCTGTGGGTGATCGGATTCGAATGTCCCTTACAGACGTTATCAGTGTGGTTGCAGCAGGTTTGGACATCTCGCTAAAGAGGTCATCGGTTTCGTCTATTAGGAAGCGGGTGGATGTTTCGGGTGGGGGTGTGTGTGGTTGTTCAAAGTCTTCGTCGGTGAGGAAATCTCCTCTTTGTCTGTCGGTTGATCTGTAGAACCAACGCTGTGCTGGGGTTGAGTAATGGACTAGTCTTCCATTGTATCAGTACCAAGATGAACCTAGCTGTGGTTCTGCTTCTCTTGGTGGTCAGTCTGGGGTTTGTCTAGACCCAGGTCGCTGTGGTGTGTATCAAGACATATTGCCTACACCTAGGTAGGTGGGCTAGCAGATAGTTTAGATCTTATGTTAAGGGCAAAGCCTCAACCACTCGATCTAGTTGATGTCGTTTGACGAGGTGCTTCCTCGACGAGTCATTTGGCACTAGTCTTACTTGGAGCATCCGATGTAAGATAGGTAGTGCACTCTAGCAGGGCTTCTGCGTAGAGTCATTCAGGTTCATGCACTAAGTTAGTGGTTTCGAGTAAGTTCGCGAGTTTGCAAGTTAAGGCTGTTAATTGCCTAGATCTAAACTAAGGACATCCCTACTATGAGTTGTAGTACTTATACTACAAGGGAGGTCCTTATCGTCCAATTGGAAAGATAGATGCATATCAAGTAGGAATAGAAACAATAGGCCTCATGCCTTGCATGAGGCATCTGATGTCACAGAGTGCTGCAGCGCAGCATGTCAGGAAACAATAAGAGATATGCCTAGCATGAGGCGTCCGATGTCACGGATCTGATGTCAAGGATCCGATGTCAAGGACATGCTGCGGTGCAGCATGTCGATTGTGAGAGTCCGACATCACGGACCTCATGTCAAGGGGCTGTTGCATCACAGCATGTGTGGGTGTGGGTTCGGGTACATGGAGTCACCATGCATCAAGGGTGCCTTCCATGGGAAGGGGATTGAATGCATGCTGTCGGCATGCATTGTAGGTTCATCTGGTGTCAAGGGCATGCCACAGGCATGAGTCAAGGTGTGCCTCCTGTCTGGAGGGGATTGTCGGGTGCATCGGGTCGGTCAGGTTCCATGAGTTACAAGGAAAATTGTAACAATCGCTTCCTGGGACCTTTCCCCATCATTAAGTGTGTTGGAATGCATGCCTATCATCTATGCCTCCCAGCATCCATGTCCAGACTCCACCCAGTCTTCCATGTCGTCAAACTCCTTCCAGCTCCCCCAGATCCTTTCCCGGGACACCATTCACATCCACCACCACCGCCTACAGTGATTGAGGGAGAACCCCAATATGAAGTCAAGTCAATCTTGGACAGCCGGTTGCGTCGAGGAAAACTCCAGTATTTGGTGCATTGGAAGGGTTATGGGTATGAGGAGAACTCATGGGTCGAAGAGTCTGACATGAATGCCCCTCGGTTAGTCAAGGAATTCCACCGATGGCACACTGCTGCACCGCATCGCATTCAAGTCATGGACTTTGATTGTATGTGATTTTGAATGCATCGGGGCAATGCATCTTAGAGAGGGGGTAATTTAAGGGGACTAGGGGGGTGCTGTGTGTTTCTCCTATTTTTTATGTTTGTTCTATATTTTTCCTCACTTCATTTCCTTCTATTCTTCATTTTCTATGATTTTTCCGGATTTTATTACTAATTTTCCCCTTCTATCATGTTTGTGCATGTTGACAGTTTTATATTTAGAGGCGGAGCACCCCTTCCGACATCTACCCCTTGGTATAATGTCATTCAGCGGCCTTGATCTGCCTATCTCTGCCTTTCTATTTTTTTTTTAGGTTATTATTTGATTTTTGTTGTCTTCACATATACTGGGCATCAGCAAAGGGATCCTTAGAGTTTTCTCTTCGGATTTCCCTTTGCTAGGTGTGTCCCCAATCCCTGTACTATGTAGTATAATTTTAACTTCGGATTTCCCTTTGCTAGAGGCTGAGGTTGCCCTTACAGTATTTGACTGGTCATGTGTACACTAAATCAATGTTTGGCTTCCTGTGAGAGATCTATGGGAGATATTGTCAAGGTCTAAGTTATATATGATAGGTAGGCATCAACAGGCTCCTTGACTTGTTACAACCACTATAAACAGTGGTAAACACTCCTGCTTGATGTTGGTAGCAACATCGAGACTTCAATTTTCGTCTGATTTTTTATCGGATTTCACCATCACGAACGCTCTCGGCGTCTCCAGGCCTGGCCTGATTTGCTAAGAGATCTGTCCATCCAATCTCCGGGGATGTCTCGGTCATTGTTTTCAACAGTGACTGCTATCTGTCTCGTTCCCCTTGGCTTCGAGGATCCTGGCTAGGTGAGTGGTGTCTAGAAAAGAGTAGTCTAGGTCCCTATGGGGGCTTAGAGTGGGTGTGGGATGCCTGCTTCAATGCTCGCCCAAGTAGAAGTGCTTGTTTAGTTGGGGGAGGTCTGGCTTAGGGGAGAGGGATGTTCTTACTGGACTGTTGGTTGTCCTGGGGGCCTCCAACCTCCATGCTCTGTGAGTCTCTACTACTAGAGACATGCTACACTGACTACCCATTGGAATACACCATCGTTAAAAGGGGCTGGGCGATGGTGCCCCCTAGCAGCTAGGCCTACACCTTGGTGGCCACTTCTCACCACCATCCCTCTACCTCCGGTGCTCACTCTTCTAGGGTGGTATGACCCGGGTTCGATCTTCTCCCACTACGCAGCAGGATGTGTGGCTTGCTCACCCCCTCGGAGCGTTTGGAGGCTGTATTGGGTGGACCTGGAATGTAGATAAGGGACCAGCCATTATCGATTCCACGCTGCATATTTTGATTCCTACCATCATCTACTAGCACTAACACACCCTCAATGCCCAAACGGCAAACCAGAGGCCAACCACCACACCGGGGTCTATGCAACCCCATACTGATCACGGGCGACATCTTTGATGATGACGTCCAAGACTATGACACCCGGTTCGTGCAGGACGAATTGGAGGTAGCAGCTGCTCTCAAGGCAGCTAGAGATCTATGGGCCGGGGAAGACCTCTCCGACCCTAACAATGATGACAACGACAACTCTCTTGCCATGCAAGAGGCTCTCATTTTCGCCGAGGGGGGGCCTAGGCTCTCCTCGAGGAAAACGATCGATTGTGTATGATGGGCACAGGGTGTCGACGTCGAACACAAGCGCTGGGCTCGTAGCCTCCCAAGGGAGGATATGTATTCACAGGAGCTCGGCATTGCTGAGCTCCTTTATCCGGAGGCATCCCCTGCCCCGTTACCACCTTGGCCCCCCATCCCCGAGCTGGTGGAGGACAAAGTGCCGCTATCTAGGGATCAGAGGCTGGAGATCGAAGCCACCTCTGATGCCATGTTGCATTTACTGGACATGATGACCTCCTTTGTAGGTACCGTCCGAGTGTCCGCAGTTCCTCTCAATGACAGGAACTCTTGGCGTCAGATGGCGTGGGAGCTCTTCACCACCACCTGGCGATTTTCAGGGAGCATGATGGAGTCGCTTCGCGTGGCATCAGCTCCCCTCGACCTTATGTCTCCAGCAGCCTTCCAGGCTTCCTATGCGGCGATGCAGGCGGCTCAGTCTGCTCCACCAGCAGCAGAGCCTCCAACCAAGGAACCCTTGTCCCCGGAATGGCGTCGTTGTCCTTGTGGGCCTCGCCAATGACCATGTCAAGCTTGAAGAAGGGGACCTCCCCTTCTCTTCACTGCCCACCAGGGCCGTTGTCGGGATGGTGACAATATGTCGCCTCCCTCTACCTTCCCCCCACTGCAGGGGGGATGATGTCATCGAGTGCATGCTCAGAGTAGCATATGCTCGAGGGGGGGCCTTGACCCCCTACTTACAGTAGCTCCGGTGAATAACCAGCTATGGCAGTTCCGGTGAACAACCAGCTGCCTCATCACTGTCACCCATGCTTGGACACAGTGATGGTCCACCTCATTTGCGTGGGGTGGTCAACCCTCGTTGTCTGGTGAAAGACGGTTACTCTTCCCGCAAGGGAGGACTTATTTGCGTGGGGTGGTCAACCCTCGTTGTCTGGTGAAAGACGGTTACTCTTCCCGCAAGGGAGGACTTACGGTGAATTGACACTGCTTGTGCCTGATCCGACTTCGGTTGGATATGTGGCTGGGGGGATTGAGATAGCACCAGACGGTGAACTAATGGCTAGCTTCTGAGGGCCCCCCCCCCCCCCCCTACAGATTATTGCCTTTCCTGTCTGAGAGGACAACGCTGGTATGCCCACCATAACGTGGCTTCTACAAGGGACCTGGTGTGGGATGTGGACATAGGGAATGCGTAGTCTTAGTAGTACCTTGTTTGTATCTTGACCTGTGGACTGCAATCGAGCCCCACGTTATAAATTGTTGACCCCCAAAAAAAAAAAAATAGGTAGGCATCGAAATATGTTGTGTATGCAACCTGGTATCCAGAGGTTGCAGTCTGGATGCCTACCATCAGCCTCCGATGGTACCTGAATTGACCAAAATGGCTCACTTGTACACTTTTGCCAGAATAGCCTGTAGAATGGCTATAGTATATAATTCTGAGCTCTAAAAATTAAAACCAGTATTTCTATGCCTAATAGTATCAAAATATAGTCTCCATAGTCAGGTAATCAAGTACTACAGAATATAAAGCACGAAATGTGTACCTGTGACATATGTGACATATGTCACCCTTATCCTCATCATTTCATGTAATCTGACTCATAGAACATGATTCCATTATTTATTAGTGAAGTTTTGCTGTTAAATATGTTAACAGGCTCTCATAGATTGGGTTGGGAAGTTTTCTTTTCATTCAAATAGTCCTTGTTGTCACGGAGAACTGGGTTTCTATTTTTATGATCATGCACTAAACCGGATCAATCAGCCACCCTAAAATGGCAAACCTAGATATTCACTACCAACTGCTTATGCAAAGTGTATAGATACTTGTTGGACCTCAGGAAGCAAAAATATGTATTCCCAGAGCCAATATGAGTAAGAAAAAGGCAAATGTACAAGTGACCCATGGTGTACAAGTGACCGGTCAAATACTGTATAGGCACCCTCATTGCCCACTCCCCACAGTTGGAGGATAATCTCCCCCTACTCACAGAGGTGATTAACATCCCTCAGACTTGTCCTAGAACATGACAAGTCTGAGATATTCCACTTTTCAAGGTCAAGGAGCTTCACTCCCTTGCCAATAGATCTTGGATTTGCCCCATACACAGGTAATTCTGCACTCAGACCCAAGGTCACCTGGAGGAACCTAGGATTCTTTTTCGATCACAAACTCTCCTTCAAGGAGCATACACAATTTTACTCCACCAAAGCCATCCCTATGGTGAGGGCTATGGGATTGCTCGGCAATTCTGTAAGGGGGTTAAACCCCATGCAGAAATGCCTCCTTTACCACTCATGCATCATGCCTATCATGACATATGGGCTGAGACTTTGGCACTTCAAAGATGCATGCATCAAAGGTGTCATCAAGACACAGTACTTTACACTCCCCCCCCCAGTCCGAGCAGACTCCGCTTGGACACACTTGGACACTCAGACTCTGCTCGGACTCTGCTTGGACACTTGGACTGTCCGAGTTGTCTGAGTAAAGTCCAAGGACTGCACTTGGACTGCACTTGGACTTTGCTTGGACAACATCAATTGTGCATTTATTTACACCTTCTAAAGTACTGACCAAGTAAAGTCCAAATTCCAGTCTTAGAGAAAGTCTTGTAAGTCTCACAAAATGATGTGTGTACAGCAGGAATTGAACCAACAGCCTTCTGGACTAGCAATCACATGACGATGAAATATGCACACTCTACCACTTAAGCCAAGTAGTCATTTAAAGTTACATACATTATATCTATTTATTACTGAAATCTAATTTTTTATATATCATGAATAGATTATTAAATTGACCCTCTCATATCTGTGCAAGGGGTAATGAATATGGGTAATTAATATGTATAATACTAAGCCCTCCCCTCGCAAGCTTGAGGGGAGGGGGCCATAACTATCAATTATAAAAATAAATTAAAAACACCCACCATGAGCAGTTGCTCGTGGCGGTGTTTGTCTCTCCCCGGGTCGTCCCCTGGCTGTCTCGCTCTCCTGTCCCCATTCTTCTCCCCCCCAAACCACCCCACAAGCAAATGCTCATAGGTGTGGGGCAGGTGTCGTTGTGGGTGTCCCCACTCTCATTGTTGTCTCGCTTCCCTCTCATCTCCTTCCCCCTTGTCTCTTCCCCCTCACCTTCCACCCTGCAAGCAGGGGCTCGCAGCAGTGGTGGTGGAGGTGTCGTCGTCATCGTCGTCGCCAGTAGTAGTTTGTACCTATAAAAAGTTAGTTAGCATCGAAAAATGAAATGAGAAAAGAAAAAAAAACTTACCTAGGACCCTAATTGTGGTTGTTCCACCCATCGTCCACCCTACAAGCAGTGGCTCATAGGGCTGGGGTGGGTGCTGCCATTGTTCCCTGCCATCATCGTCATTCCACCCACCATCCACCCCACAAGCAGTTGCTTGTGAGGCTGGAGGTGGGTGGTGTGTCCTGCGTGGTGGGCGTGAGTAGCCATTCTTGTCATTTCAAAGTTGCACCCATTCCCACCCCGCGAGCAGCTGCTCGTGGCAGTGGTTCTGAGTGCTCATCGTCGTTGTCATCAGCAGTACTAGATAATACGTAAAAAGTTTGTTAGTAACAAAAACAAGAAAAAAAAACTTACCAACAGCCCAAGAGATGTCAAATGATGTCTCTTGGGCCTTTTCTTCATTTGCTTTGCCTTCCTTTCATTGTTTCCTGCTTGTCCCCTTGTCATTCCATCTCCCAGTCCCAGTCATCTCCAGTCGCCTCATTGTGTTGTTATTCCATTTGGCCAGGTCAGCGTCGCCGTTGTCTTGCTGTTTTTCAGTTGTACCCGTTCCCACCCTGCAAGCAGTTGCTTGCGGCAGTGGTTCTGGGTCCTAGGGTGGTGGCTGTGGTAGCCGTTGTCGTGGTTTTGAGGCTGCGGCATCGTTATAACATAGATAAAACCTATGATTAAGGAAATTTCAGTTAGTTAAACAAAACAACAAAAACCATGTAAAAAAACACTTACAAGTGAGCCCAAACGACAATGCCATCATTTGGGCTCGTTCCCATTGTTGGTTATTGGGGTAGGAGGTAAGGAGGAGGCGGCGCCATTGCCAGCATTGTGGATGATGTGGCTGTGTTGATTTGTCATCACAGCTGGGGCAGTACATAGAGAGATATAACTACTTACCTGTAATGATGCTTTAGTCTATCTGTTATATTGCTGACTTAATTGTACTTTATCATGTGACTATGAGGGTTCAATCCCTGTGGTAGCCACAGTTTTTCAGTCAATTATATAAGCAACTCGGACAGTCCTAGGACTGTACGAGTGCTGGTCCACTCGGACGCTCAGACAGTCCTAGGACAGTCCGAGGACTCAGCTCAGACTCAGCTTGGACTGGACATTTAGTTTGGCAGGACTTTCAGCCAAAGAAGTCCAAGCAAAGTCCAAGCAAAGTCCTCGGACAGTCCTAGGACTGTCATGCTGGATCCTTGGTGCATTCCATACCACCCCCATAGGTGGACTGGAAAGTATTGCAGGGCTACTAGCTGCTACTGTGTTGATTAGTTGACAAGGGGGCGTTCAGAACCCCCCTGCTGGCTCCATCTCACACCCTAAGAGCAATCTTAGGGCCAAAACATGTAGGCAGCACCCACCCTCATGTAGTGTTGAAGGGTTCAGTCCATAGGACCAAAAAAAAGACCAAAATTGGACTGATTGGACTGGAAAAGACTGGACCAGTGGTCTATTTATGGACCAGTCTTTGCAGTTCAGTTAGCAGTCTTTCTATTTTGAAAAATGTTGTAAAACCGAAGAAAACTGGTCTAAACTGGTTAGGACCGGTTTTATCATGGGGACATATATTGTACCATGTTCCCATATGAAATCCGGCAAATTCAACTTCTGGTTCATAGAAAATGTGAAGAATTGAGCAAGATATAGCCAAATCGATTTTTGCATGAGTATTTTGTTGTATCAGATTGATTTTCATTTCATCTTACTCATATGTTGATCACTTGCTTGATTCTATTATTGATCATAGGACTAACATGTATAATAATACTCCCACCATTTGTCAATGCATGCTATGCATCACATAATTTATCGTTGTCACATTACATTTCTTGGTGTTCAGCATGAGTCATTCAGTAGATGTATTTTTATATTGATCATAGCCAAGTCAAATCTTGATAAAATGTCTTAAAAGTTAGACCGAATGATGGAGAATTACAATGTCTATCTATCTGTACAGTGGTTATAACTTATGGTCCGGGTAATATTTGCTAAGATACATATGGGTTATACTAATACAACAAATTTCACAACAAATTTCATGACAAAACATCGGTCTGAACCAGTCTTAACCGGTCTGTTTCAATCTTTTAACCGGAAAGGACTGGTCCTAGGTGCTCCAGTGCGGTTCTAGCAGTAACTGGGTCAGTCCTGGATTGGTTTAGGTTGTGGTCTTTACATGTTTGGGTCAAAAGTCCGAACTGGACTGGACCCTTAAATACTACCCTCATGAGCTCAGCACTAGCTTGCTACTTACTAGCTAGCTAACTATCTTACTGGATACTAGCTTACTAGTTACTTACTAGTTACAAGTTACTTACTGGTTACTAGTTACTAGTGACTAACTGCTACTACCTGCTAAGTAACTATCTTATGTACTACTTACTACTTACTACTTGCTAACGGCCACTACTTTCTAACTAACTATCTTACTTGCTTACTAGCTTACTAGCTTACTAGCTTACTACTTGCTATTTACTGGCTAACTAACGATCTTACTAGCTTACAACTTCCTACTGACTAGCTAACTACCTATCTTACTAGCTTACTATGTTCTACTTACTAGGTAACTAACTATGTTACTTGCTACTAGCTTACTTGCTTATGAGCCTACCATACTACTTACTAGCTAACTAACGATCTGACTAGCTTACTATTTTCTACGTACTAGCTAAGTAACTATGTTACTTGCTATTAGCTTCTACTTACTAACTAACTAAGTATCTTACAAGCGTACTACTTTCTACTTACTACCTAACTAACTATCTTACTAGCTTACTACTTTCTACTAGCTAAATAACTATCTTACTAACTAACTACTTTCTACATACTAGCTAACTCACTATCTTACTTGCTACTAGCTTTCTACTTACTAGCTAACTAACTATGTTACTTGCTAGTAGCTTCTACTTACCAGCTCACCAACTATCTTACTTGTTACTAGCTTCTACTTACTAACTAACTAACTATCTTGCTAGCTTACTACTTTCTATTTACTAACTAACTAACTATATTACTTGCTACTAGCTTCTACTTACTAATTAATTATCTGAGTAGCTTACTACTTTCTACGTACTAGCTAACTAACTATGTAACTTGCTACTGACTTCTACTTACTAGCTCACTAACTATGTTACTTCCTACTAGCTTCTACTTACTAACTAACTAACTATCTTACTCTATCTTGCTAGCTTACTACTTTCTACTTACTAGCTAACTAACTATGTTACATGCTACTAGCTTGTACTTACTAGCTAACTATCTTACTAACTTACAACTTTCTACGTACTAGCTAAGTAACTATGTTACTTGCTACTAGCTTACTACTTTCTACTTAATAACTAACTAACTATATTACTTGCTACGAGTTTCTACTTACTAATTAACTATCTGACTAGCTTACTATTTTCTACATACTATCTTACTAGCTTATGACTTTCTACTTACTAACAGACTAACTATATTACTTGCTACTAGATTCTACTTACTAATTAACTATCTGATGAGCTTACTACTTTCTACTTACTAGTTAACTAACTATGTTACTTGCTACTAGCTTCTACTTACAATCTAACAAACTATTGTACTACCTTACATACTAGCTAACCAACTATGTTACTTGGTACTAGCTTCTACTTACTAGCTAACTAACTATGTTACTTGCTACTAGCTTCTACTTACTAGCTAACTAACTATCTTACTAACTAACTATCTTAGTAGCTTACTACTTTCTACTTACTAGCTAACTAACTATCTTACTAACTAACTAGTTTCTACATACTAGCTAATGAACTATCTTACTTGCTACTAGCTTTGTACTTACTAGCTAAGTAGCTAACTTACTAACTAACTAACTATCTTACTAGCTTACTACTGTCTTTCTACTTACTGACTATCTGACTAGCTTACTACTTTCTACGTACTAGCTAACTAACTATGTTACTTGCTACAAGCTTCTACTTACTAGCTCAGTAACTATGTTACTTGCTACTAGCTTCTACTTACTAGCTCACTAACTATGGTACTTGCTACTAGCTTCTACTTACTAACTAACTAAGTATCTTACTAGCATACTACTTTCTACTTACTAACTAACTAACTATCTTACTAGCTTACTACTTTCTACTTACTAACTAACTAACTATCTTACTAGCTTACCACTTTCTACATACTAGCTAACTAACTATCTTACTTGCTACCTAGCTTCTACTTACTAGCTCACTAACTAACTATGTTACTTGCTACTAGCTTCTACCTACTTACTAACTAACTATCTTACTAGCTTACAACTTTCTACTTACTAACTAACTATCTATCTTACTAGCTTACCATTTTCTACATACTAGCTAACTAACTATGTTACTTGCTACCTAGCGTCTACTTACTTACTAACTAACTAACTATCTTACTAGCTTACTACTTTCTACTTACTAACTAACTAACTATCTTACTAGCTTACTAACTTTCTACTTACTAATTAACTAACTATCTTACTAGCTTACTACTTTCTACTTACTAGCTAACTAACTATGTTACTTGCTACTAGCTTCTACTTACTAACTAACTAACTATATCTTACTAGCTTACTATGTTCTACTTACTAGGTAACTAACTATGTTACTTGCTACTAGCTTCTACTTATGAGCTAACTAACTATCTTACTAACTACCTATCTTACTACCTTACTACTTTCTATGTACTAGCTAACTACTAACTAACTATGTTACTTGCTACTAGCTTCTACTTACTAGCTAACTAACTAACTACCTTACTAACCAATTATCTTACTAGCTTACTACTTTCTACTAGCTAAATAACTATCTTACTAACTAACTACTTTCTACATACTAGCTAACTCACTATCTTACTTGCTACTAGCTTTCTACTTACTAGCTAACTAACTAACTTACTGGGGGGGGGGGGTACTACCTAACTAACTATCTTACTAGCTTACTACTTTCTTTCTACTTACTAACTATCTGACTAGCTTCCGACTTTCTACTTACTAACTATCTATCTATCTTACTAGCTTACCACTGTCTACGTACTAGCTAGCTAACTATGTTACTTGCTACCTAGCTTCTACTTACTAACTAACTAACTATCTTACTAGCTTACTACTTTCTACTTACTAGCTAACTAACTATGTTACTTGCAACTAGCTTCTACTTATCAACTAACTAACTATCTTACTAGCTTACAACTTTCTACTTACTAACTAACTAACTATCTTATGAGCTTACCACTTTCTACATACTAGCTAACTAACTATGTTACTTGCTACCTAGCTTCTACTTACTTACTAACTAACTAACTATCTTGCTATTACTACTTTCTACTTACTAGCTAACTAACTATGTTACTTGCTACTAGCTTCTACTTACTAGCTTACTAACTATGTTACTTGCTACTAGCTTCTACTTACTAGCTCCCTAACTATATTACTTGCTACCTAGCTTCTACTTACTAACTAACTAACTATCTTACTAGCTTACTACTTTCTCCTTACTAACTAGTGAATACCATTTTCATACTCAGCTTGAAAAACCAATCAGAATGATGCATAACATCACTATATTCCATGACATCATTCCAGGAATCCCTGTAGTCCCAGTAAAACTACAGGATTCCTCCAGGAATATGTGGCTAAGTGTAATTAGAGGGTGGTCGGCAACCCGAAACTGAGAATTTTTCCCATGTATTCTGGCTGCATTGCCGAGCCGCCAGATTGGTCATTTTGTGACACATGTGTGACACCACAATCCTCACCATGCAAACTCGTAGCGCCTCGCAAAGCCCCACCGCTGCCACCTGCTAATCGTGGTCATAAAGTAGTTAATCCCCCAACTGACCCTGCCAGGAAACCTGCAGAAAGTCTCACTGGATGCCTGCAGAAGAAGAGCACTTAATCTCGTTTCTTGTGTCTAAGAAGTCTGAGGCTGGTGACAGTGGATCTTTCAAGCCGGTTACATGGACTGCTACTGTCCAGGAGATGGTGAAGATCCCTCCTGTTAAGGGTCTTGCCAAGAATTCAACTGCGTGTTCCTCAAAATATGGCTGTGTATGTACTAATCTCTGCCGATCGCCACTCACTAAGCATTTGGCAGCTCTGTACTCAATACAATATAGTTACCACTCTGAAAGGCCTTTCTGGGATAGGATGCAAGTATACCATGGAGTTGGGGATGAATATTGGTGTTGCAGAGCAGTCAGTGTGGAAGGAGTACATAACAGTGCATTTCATAATTACTTACTATCCAGAATCTGATAAAAATTGATAGAAACATCCTGCAAGTGCTGTATTCGCACACAAGGGTTTTGCGCTCTATGATCTTATGTCCCCGCTCATGCCCAGCCTTGTGAAGGGCCATAGCGTCTATCGACCTGGACAAGGAACTCATGGCACCACAAACATGATGCTCAGTGCACTTCCTCAAGATCCACCTGACGATAATGCTCTTGGCTTCGACAACCCCCTCGAGAGACATGGAGATGGTATCCCTAGCAATGGATCTAATGGGGGGCATGCCTCTGATGGTGATCACGCCCCCCCACCACCATCGTCAGTGTATCCATCTTCATCGCTGATCTCTCCTCCTTTGCCTCTCCACACTGATTCAGCAACCACCCCTGACCCTCATTCTACCACATCTGCTTCCCAAACAGCTACTACCATGGTGTCTACATCATCTAAATGTAAACAGTCCACACTTAGTGCGTCGCTATTGACGAGCAGCAAAAAGCAGTGCACGGCTGTAACTGGTGCCATTCCATTGAATGGCATCAAAGAATCTCTTGATAGCTTCAACAGTACAATTGAGCGCAGCCTCCTAATGCAGCCAGACCGCATGCGTTCTGACACTTCACCCGAGTGTCGGGCCAAAGCAATGGACTTTTTCAAGAGCAGGAGTCTTATTTAAGTGATGATTGTATGGTTGCATTTATTGATCTGTTCAGAGTAGATTCTGCCGCTGCAGATGCCTACATTGCACTGAAGCACAATGGTCTGAGGAAGGCATGGGTTCAGAGGCAGATGAAAGACCTAGGGTTTCCTTTGATTTAGAAGGAATGTCTTGCTAATCTTGTTTCAATTGACTGTAGCCATTACATTGTATTTCTCCATATTCCTTGCATGATGTACTGTACATGTATAGTACAATGTCATGTACCTTTCAAATTTCAACACCTGTGACACCATGAGGACAATATCATCCAGTACATGCTAGTTTTCTCTCCTTGCCTCAAGGACCTGTTGATATTGGATCCACATACATTCTGCAATGTCATCCCTCCTCTTGTCAGCATCTTGCTTCTCAGCTCACTTTGGTGGTCCCTCTGCCAGCTCTCCCTCTGTGCCTTCCTCACCTTGCAGATCTGATTCATCAAACAAAAACTCTTTAGCCTCTAACTCCTTGATACAATCCTCAATTTCACCAGGGTCATATTCCGGATTACATTTTGTATCGCTGCAAGTGCAGCAGGAAGATGTGCTTGTACTGCGGGTGTGAGATGAGGATTGTGTTGCAGGATTTCAAACCAGTTCTTCAGGATACCAAACATCCTTTCAATTATATTTCGAGCTGATGCATGGCGAAAATTAAAGAGCTCCTGTGTATTGGTTGGGCTAATAATGAGTACTTTACACTCCCCCACCTATTCCAGTTGGATTCCGGTTCATCCGGCCAGAATTTCCAGAATTTCTGGAATCCGGTGGAATTTTTTTTGTATGTAGTTTTCCCTATGCAGCACAATTCCAGTCGGAATAAGGATCCAATGTACAGCCGGAATCCCCAGAATCTGACCAGACTCATCACAACTGGAATAACTGGAATAACTGGACTAACCGGAATAACTGGAATGCATGTGCTTTCCCAAATAAAAGTTCAACACACATCAAGAATTGAACACTCGACCTTGGGTCTGCATACATAACAGCATGCTTAACCACTGAGCTACCAAGCAATTATTCTTGGGCATACATTTAATACTTTTATTACCCAACCAAGGTACGTAGTTAATCACAGCCATTAACGGAATAATTAATAAGTATGCATACGCATGACACGTGACACATGACTGCCAGCTCACAACCACCACCACCACTGTTGCCAATGCTGCCTCCTCCTCCTCTCCACTCTACCACCACCACTGTGTGGGCACCTACCACCACCATTCCCACACCCAATGCCACCATCACCACCACCTTCAAACAAGCCAACTGGACGGAACGTGGGCCCAAACAACGCATATCGTGTCGTTTGGGGCCTAAGTATGTTTTTTTCATTTGCTTCTTGTTTTTTCATGCTAACTAACTTGTTTTGTTTGTTTTATAGGTTCTACTCAACTGCCAGACATAACATGGGCCCAAACGACGTGATTGGACAGAACACAGGCCCAAACGATGCAGATCGCGTTGTTTGGGCCCTAAGTAAGGTTTTTTTCATTTGCTTTTTGTTTTTATAAACTAACTAACCTTTTTTTTAGCTTTCTAGGTTATAATCTACTGGCAACAATGCCACCACTTGCAAACGAGCCAATGTGGGCCCAAACGACGCAGATCGTGTCATTTGGGCCCTATGTAAGTTTTTTTCATTTGGTTTTTGTTTTAATAAACTAACTAACTCATTTTTTTAGTTTTCTAGGTTATAATCTACTAGTAACAACACCACCACCCGCAAATGAGCCAACACAGGCTCAAACGATGCAGATCACGTCGTTTGGGCCCTATGTGAGTTTTTTCCATTTGCTTTTTGTTTTTATAAACTAACTAATTGTAATTTATTGCTTTTCAGGTTGTATACTACTGGGGACGACCTGCCACGATGAAAAATGTGCAACCCATGCCCACACCCACTTGATCCCCTCCTCCCCATTCAAATGGGATGTGAGGCTGTCAACACGGGCTAGGAGGGTGCAGAGGGATGCCAGGAGACCCTGGAAGGGGGGTACCTGCCTAGTAAGCACCCACCAACCTCTGTACTCATGCCATGTCGCACTGACGTGCCCAAACCCCCCCCCCCCCCAAAAAAAAAAAGAAAAAAAGAAATCCAGACGGGGGACGACATGGATGAACGATGACAAGCCCCCCACCCCCAGCCTCACGAGCAACTGCTCATGGGGTGGAATGTGGGTGGAACGGCACCCAGGTGCAGGGATAGGAGACGACAATGACACACCACCTGCCCCCAGCCTCACAAGCAACTGCTTGTGGGGTGGATCGTGGGTGGAAGGACAGACAACAGTGGGGTCGTGTCCCCTCCCCCTCCCCTGCACTTCGTGTGGGGAGGGATTTTTTTTGTATTTTTAATTATTTATTAGTATTGTGCCCCCCCTCCCCCATTTTGCATGGGGGAGGGATTTTTTTCTTCATGTTTTTACCTCCCCCCTTGCATTTGGCATGAGGGGTTAGCTTTTTATGTATATAAATAAAACTCCCTCTCGCATCTTGTGAGAGGGAGGAGTTTTTGTTTATCTATGTAATCACAATCATCCCCACTCCCTCGCATTCAATGTGAGGGATGTGGTTAATTAAAAAAATTTGATCTTTCACTACTCCGAAAAAAATTAGAGTATCATGAATAAACATTATATTACTATCTAATAATTCTCCTGTGGCTCAACTGGTTAAGCACACATGTTTGGTTTGTCATGTGATCACTCTAATCAAGATGTCTTGAGTTCAATCCTTACTCTGCACAAATATATTTTGTAGGCACTTTGACAACTTAAGACTTGAAATTTGACTATCCATTAGGGTATATACTCTAAGTTGAGGAGCTGGAGTAACCAGAATCTGGTTGGAATAACTGGAATAACTGGACTCCGACCGGAATAACTGGACTCCAATCGGAATAACTGGACTCTGACTGGAATAACTGGACTCCAACCGGAATAATTGGACTCCGACTGGAATAACTGGACTCCAACCGGAATAGGTGGGGGAGGGTAAATTACAGCTAATAATGAATAAGCATCATGGCAATATTTATAATGAAAGGCAACACACCGAAGATCTGCACAGCCCCATTCTGCCAGATGATACCGCACACCTCAATATGGTATAAGAAGTGCATTGGCAACTGGGAATCCTGCATCAGCAAGATAGAATTTACCCGACTGGAGCCTTAAATTGGTTATATGGGAATCAAAGAACATTGTTGAATTGCTAACTGATCCCTCCCAACCAGTGGAGAGATATGTGAAGTTGTGATCAAAATCACATCCACAAGACAGTTTGTAGTGGTAAGCCCTTTGCGATCATGTGCCAAGGCTCGCTCCTCTGCTGTACCAGAGCTAATAAAGTGACTTCCATCCAGACCACCAATGGCATTCTCAAAGTAAGGATAAAACTTGGGGTTGTCAACAATGTAGGGAGAAGGGGGATCTGTGCTCTGTGGCTGGCGGACAAAGTCAGTGTAGAAGGGTTTAGATGAGAAGATATAAAGCATCTTTGAAAAATATCTGATGCCCAGTAGGTATAGATGTGAATCTAGACAAGGATAACTTACTTTGATATTGTATCATTTGAACATTGAAATCTTTCACCAGCATGGCACACTGATATACCCATGACAGATCTATACAAAAAAATGGCCAGCTGCTCCTCCAGAAGAATACCCCTAGAGTGTGATATTCCCATCTGTTGTAGGTAGGCAACCAAGAACCAAAACACTCCTTTGGATACACCTGGGTGACCTTCCAGAAGCTCAAGGACCCATGCAGCCCCAGAAAGTGCTGATGTATGGTATGCTTCTTTATCATACAATGGAGCTGCAAATAGGATCAGAGCAACAATGATTGTATTCACAAATATGCCTAGAATTTGAATGAGTAGCCGTCGTCTCTGAGTACGATCCATGATGATAAGATGAAGAATGTGTGACTATCAGTAATTGCCTATTTAAGTAGAGTGACAATATTTCAACTTCCACCAAGTTTTGACATGGGAAAAATCATCAGTTTTGGGTTGCCAACCACCCTCTAAAGAGCTCGAATTTTCCTTAATGATAGGTGTTATCTATGTTATAACGATGCTGCAGCCTCAAAACCATGACAAGGGCCAATACAGCCACCACCCTAGGACCCAGAACCACTGCTGCAAGCAACTGCTCGTGGGGTGGGAACAGGCACCAGGATGACAGGACAAGACAACTGGACGACGAGACAATGACTAGACAAGACAACTGGACGACGAGACAATGACTGGACAAGACAACTGGACGATGAGACAGGATGATAACGACAAACAAGAAGCAGCAGCAAACAACGAGAAAAGGCCCAAGAGATGTCAATGGACATCTCTTGGGCTGCAAGTAAGTTTTTTCTTTCTTTTCTTATTCCTTTCTTTCTTTACTAACAAAGTTTTTTAGGTACTAATTTAAACTATTGATAACAACGACAACAAGACGGCAGGGGCCAGTGAAAACAGATGATGGGGATGACAGGAAGGGACAGCAGGAGGAATGAGAAGGCCAACGACCAGCACCAGCCACCACCCTTGTGAGCCCCTGCTCACAAGGTGGATCGCTGGTGCTTGACAATGAACCAACAACAATGGGAGGGGAGGGACAACAGGGGACAACAGGGGACAACAACAACAACAGGGGACAGTGATGGCGACAGGGACAACAACAGGGGATGACAACAATGAGGGGGGAGGAGATGAGAGGGGAGAATGACCATGACAATGGGACGACAACAGAGACAAGAGGGGGGGACAATGACAACAGAATACACCACCCACCCCCAGCCTCATGAGCAACTGCTCATGGGGTGGACCATGTGTGGAATGATGATGAGGCCCACCACAGCACCCCAGAGACAGAAAGGGGGGAACAACAACAGGAGGGGGAATGACAATGAAAAGGGGAGGGGGGAATGATGAAGGGAAATGACAAAGAGGAAAGGGGAACAACAACAGAGGAATAGTTATATTCAATTAAACTATTTATAAAATATACCCCAAAGAAATTAGTAGTTTGGATATCTGTGAAGGTCTGTAATGAGGTCAGGAGAAGTTTGCCAATTATAAGGACATCAGTAGAAGTTTGTAATGAGGTCAGTAAGGTTTTGTAATGAGGTCAGTAAAGTTTTGTAATGAGGTCAGTAATGAGGTCAACAACATTTTGTAGTGAGGTCAGCAAAAGTTTGTAATGAATTCAGTGAAATTTTGTAATGAGGTCAGTAAAAGTTGGTAATGAAGTCAACAAATTTTTGTAACGAGGTCCGCAAAAGTTTGTAATGAGATCAGTGAAATTTTGTAATGAGGTCAGTAAAAGTTTGTAATGGTATGGATGTTAGTAACAGTTTGTAATCAAGTCAGTAAAAGTATGTAAATAAGGTCAGTCAATGTGTGCAATGAGGTCAGTAAAAGTTTATAATCAAGTTGGCAAAAGCTTGTAAACCAGTCAGTACAAGTTTGCAGTGACTTTGTGCACAAAAATTAAGGACACGATATAGTGGACACCTACTTTCATGCCTCACGGTATCTACACACAACACAACCAAACAACTCACACTGCCAACTGTATCAGACATACCAATGGCTCATTCATTCACACATGTCATTTTTGTAAGTCTTGCATCATTAAATGTGTAAATGACAAGTTAATGTTTATATTCACAGGTTAATACTTTGTGGCATTTGGTAAGCATATTGAGCTTAAATGTGAAATCAACCTGATGACCTATTGCAAGTTAAGTAATGACTTTTGTAAGTCATTTTTTAGTCAATATATTTATAGTACTAACTAAGTCAATCATTAGCACATTACTGACTTCACTACAAACCTGTTCACTGCTTTGTTACAAACCTTTATTGACCTTGGCATAAACTATTACAAAAATGTTATTGACTTTAATACAAGCCATTACAAATTTGTTTACTGACTTTGTTACAAACCTTTACTGAGCTTGGTGTAAACTATTAAAATGTTATTGACTTCAATACAAACAAACCATTACAGACTTGTTTACTGACTTTGTTGCAAACCTTTACCGACCTTGGTATAAACTATTACAAGCACAGTATTGACTTCAATACAAACCATTACAAACTTGTTTACTGACTTTGTTACAAACCTTTACTGACCTTGGTATAAACTATTATAAAAATGTTGTTGACTTCAATAAAAACCATTACAAATATGTTTACTGACTTTGTTACAAACCTTTACCGACCTTGGTATAAACTATTACAAACATGTTATTGACTTCAATACAAACCATTACAAACTTGTTTACTGACTTTGTTACAAACTATTACAAAAATGTTGTTGACTTCAATTCAAACCATTACAAAAGTGTTGTTGACTTCAATACAAACCATTACAGACTTGTTTACTGACTTTGGTATAAACTATCACAAATTGTTGTTGACTTCAATACAAACCATTACTGATCTTGGTATAAACCATTACAAATATGTTATTGACTTCAATACAAACAAACCATTACAAACTTGTTTACTGACTTTGTTACAAACTTTTACTGACCTTGGTATAAACTATTACAAACATGTTATTGACTTCAATACAAACCATTACAAACTTGTTTACTGACTTTGTTACAAACCTTTACTGACCTTATAAACTATTACAAAAATGTTGTTGACTTCAATACAAGTTACAAATATGTTATTAACTTCAATACAAACCATTACAGACTTGTTTACTGACTTTGGTATAAACTATTACAAAATGTTGTTGACTTCGATACAAACCATTACTGATCTTGGTATAAACCATCACAAATATGATTTTTATAATTGATAGGTATGGCCCCCTCCACTCGAGCTTGCAAGGGGTGGGCTTAGTATTATACATATTAATTACCCCTTGCACAGATGCGAGGGGGTGAATTTAATAATCTATTCATGATATATAAAAAATTAGATTTCAGTAATAAATAGATATAATGCACATAACTTTAAATGAGTACTTGGCTTAAGTGGTAGAGTGTGCATGTTTCGTCATCATGTGATTGCTAGTCCAGAAGGCTGTTGGTTCAATTCCTGCCATGCACACATCATTCTGTGAGACTTATAAGACTTTCTCTAAGACTAGAACTCGGACTTTACTTGGACAGTACTTTAAAGGTGTAAATAAATGCACAATTGATGTTGTCTGAGCAAAGTCTGAGTGCAGTCCTCGGATAGTCCTAGGACAGTCCGAGCAGAGTCCGAGCAGAGTCCAAGTGAAGTCCGAGGACAGTCCTAGTGTCCGAGTGGAGTCCACTCGGACTGGGAGGGGAGTGTAAAGTACTGGTATAAGAAAAACATTTCCTTTTTCCCCATGGTCAGTAAGTTCTGTGCAACCATTCCAAAAATTACTGACTTTACTAACCATGGGACTCAAAAATTAGCTGAGACATGGATTTTGACTATAAAAGGAAATTTTGCATCTGGCCATTTAAGTCACCAGAACCTATAGTAATTGACTTCAATACAATCCATTACAAACTGTTATTGATAGTTGCATTACAAACTATTATTGATCAGTTACAAGCTTTGTATCAAAATTTTGAAATTTGATGATACTTCAGGGGCGCCCTGAAGTTATCATGTGCACCAAATATCGACTTCTCTCACCCCCCAGGAGATGTCGATATTTGGTACATGTGACGCTTTAAGCTATGCTTTTTTTTAGCACATCTACAATGAAAGTCTTGTATCACTACTGGGGCTGACCTGTGTTTCCCACAGAACCACAGCCTTAGAAAATTGTTTTAAGACTTCTGATGTGTATATAATATCCTTTGGATATTCTTAATATGTATGTAAAAGAAATGTCAGGGAAATATTTTACATGTATCCAAGCTGGATCTGCAAGGAACATAAAAGGTGTATTCTACAATGTTTCTTTCAGATCCCTTCTGGAAACATTTTTCATGTTCCCTTTGTGTAAGTTAAGGAAACACTTTTTATGTAATTATGGCTGTATCTGCAGAAAACACTTGACATATATTTTATTATGTGTTTTCTATGGATACATGCAAAGAACAAAGGGGTTACAACAATGCTAAACACCCTCCCAATGATTGGCCAATAATGTATCTTCTCATTCCAAGTTAAATAAAAGAAATCAGCCAAGAATTGAGCAAGATACAGTATTTTGATCTAACAAACAAATATAAACAACTTTTGTCAGAACAGGGCAAAGTGTCCAAGTTACATACCCTTCCACAAGTTAAATAAACTCAATTGAGTAAAAACTGGCTCTGATATAGTGATTTTGATGTTTTTGATGTATAACCAAACAATCCTAAATACTTGTAAATATCTCCCAATGATAGACCAACAGCATACTTTTCATTTGCAAGTTAAAACATGCAAATTGGATTAAAACTGAAGGAGATACTATATTTAGCATAACAACAATACCAAACAATGTGAACTATTCTCCCGGTGACTGGCCAATGATGTACTTTCCCATCTGTAGTTAAATGAACCTAATTGGACAGGAAATAAGTGAAATACAAGACTTTCATTGTAGATGTCCTAAAAAAAAGCATAGCTTAAAGCGATCACATGTGCCAAATATCGACATCTCCCGGGGGGGCAGAGAAGTCGATATTTGGTGCACGTGATAACTTCAGGTCGCCCCTGAACTATCATCAAATTTCAAAATTTTGATACAAAGCTTGTAACTGATCAATAATAGTTTGTAATGCAACTATCAATAACAGTTTGTAATGGATTGTTTTCAAGTCAATTACGATAGGTTCTGGTAAGTTAGATGGCCAGATGGAAAATTTCCTTTTATAGTCAAAATCCATGTCTCAACTAATTGTACCGTCCGACAGTTAGTAAAGTCAGTAATTTTTGGAATGGTTGCACAGAACTTATGGACCACGGGGAAAAAGGAAATGTTTTTCTTATATCACTGAATTTTTCATTGATGCCTGGATGAAAGAACAAGTCTTAACTTTGTTGAAGGACTCGTAACTTTGTTAAGGACTCGTAATAAATAAAAAAACATAAGGACTCATATCTGCCAGTACTGGCCATCTACCTCAAGTAACATAGTTAGTTAGTTAGTAAGTAGTAAGCTAGTAGCAAGTAACATAGTTAGTTAGTTAGTAAGTAGAAAGTAGTAAGCTAGTAAGATAGGTAGTTAGTTAGTAAGTAGAAAGTAATAAGCTAGTATGTAGAAAGTAGTAAGCTAGTAAGATAGTTAGTTAGTTAGCAAGTAGAAAGTAATAAGCTAGTAAGATAGTTAGGTAGTTAGTAAGTAGAAAGTAGTAAGCTAGTAAGATAGTTTGTTACTTAGTAAGTAGAAAGTAGTAAGCTAGTAAGATAGTTAGTTAGTAAGTAATAAGCTAGTACGTAGAAAGTGGTAAGCTAGTAAGATAGTTAGTTAGTTACTAAGTAGAAAGTAATAAGCTAGTACATAGAAAGTGGTAAGCTAGTAAGATAGTTAGTTAGTTAGTAAGTAGAAAGTAGTAAGCTAGTAAGATAGGTAGTTAGTTAGTAAGTAGAAAGTAATAATGTTAAGGGCGAAGCCTCAACCACTCGATCTAGTCGATGTCGTTCGACAAGGTGCTTCCTCGACGAGTCATTTGGCACTAGTCTTATTCGGAGCGTCCGACGTAAGATAGGTAGTGCACTCTAGCAGGGCTTCTGCGTAGAGTCATTCAAGTTCACGCACTAAGGGGCTTCCTTAGTGGTTTCGAGTACGTTCATGAGTTTGCAAGTTAAGGCTGTTAATTGCCTGGATCTAAACTAAGGACATCCCTACTATGAGTTGCAGTACTTATACTACGAGGGAGGTCCTTATCGTCCAATCAGAAAGATAGATACGTATCAAGTAAGAATAGAAACAATAGGCCTCATGCCTTGCATGAGGCGTCCGATGTCACGGAGTGCTGCGGCGCAGCATGTCAGGAAACAATAAGAGATAAGCCTCATGCCTAGCATGAGGCGTCCGATGTCACGGACCTCATGTCAGGGGGCTGTCGTATCACAGCATGTGTGGGAGTGGGTTCGGGTGCATGGAGTCACCATGCATCAAGGGTGCCTTCCATGGGAAGGGGATCGAATGCATGCAGTCGGCATGTGTTGTGTGTGTGTCTGATGTCAAGGACATGCCCTAGGCATGAATCAAGGGGTGCCTCCTGTCTGGAGGGGATCGTCCGGTGCGTTGGGTTCCATGAGTTACAAGGAAAATTGTAACATTACCCCCCCGCTATGGTCGAAAGTTCCACACTTTGACTTAAATCTTCATCTCTCCTTCGTGGTCTGATTGGGCGTGGTCTGGTTATGTGGGTAGGTTGGGGTCGAGGGGTACAATGGAGGAATAATTCATGTCCAAACTCAGACCATCATCGGGTTCTTCTGGTTCGTGCTGCCCTAGGTAGCAGTGTCAAGGAGTCGGTAGTATCGTTGAAAGGGGGGCATTGCAGGATGGCAAATTCAATGTCTGTAATCAGAGGTTCGGGTTCTGTTCGGAAGATGGCATAGAGGCAGAATGAGAAGGTTAGGGCTGCTGCTGCAGCCAGGGTCATGCCAACAACGATGGCAAGGATCGTAATCCCTGTGAGCATGGGTCTGTCTTGTCATGCCATCGTCTTGAGCTCTGCCTTTTAAATCCTTCCATATGGCTCCCCTGTCATGTTTCCCATTGCGTCGTCATCAAAATCATCGTATCCAGAGTTAAAGAAGAGCCGCTGTCTGTGTTCGGCTTCTCTTTGATTGGTCTCTCGATCTTTCCGGGGTTTCTCCGGGCAGTTCATCCTATAGTGTCCAGGGCCTCGCTGTTTGCAATACTTGCAAATATATTGTGGGCAAATCAGGCCGAAATGGCCTATCTCTTGGCAGACGAAACATCTGGCATGTCTCATGTGTGGGGGGGACCAAGGTGGTTGGGTCGTTTTCGGTTCGGGTTTGGGGGTGGTCAGATCAATTATTTCAGGTGCCCTAGGCACGATCTTTGGGTTCTTCATAGAATGGGAGGAGTCTCCAGAGGGAGCTTGTCGTTCGTCTCTGTCGCTCCACTCGCTGAATGGCGAGGGCGAGGTCGGTGGTCATCCGTGCCAATCTAAGGGGGTGTGAGGTCTCTCCTCAGTCATTCTCGGTCTGTCTGACTGCAGTGCAATCATCTCCTGGATCATCTGTTCGATCCCCAGGGCAGCTGCATCGTTCATTGCTTCTTCTATATTTTGTTCCATCTGTTCAATAGTGCTAGCATAGTAGAACAGTGTTCCTCACTACTCAGCAGTAGGGAATGTGGAGGAGAGAACACGGAGGAGAGAAAGCGGAGGAGAGGGATAGGCATTCCCTGCTACTCAGCAGCAGGTAATGGGAAGGATAGAGAAGTCAGATACAAAGGCGTTAGATATTATTGCCAAGGATACTTAGTTCTCCACTGCTCAGCAGCAAAGAATGGCCGAATGAGAATTGACAGGGCGAATGATGACAGAGACAATAGGGAAGAGTGGTCCAGAACAATGGCATTCCCCACTACTCAGCAGTAGGGAATGCGGAGGAGAGGAAGAGGCATTCCCCGCTACTCAGCAGCAGGGAACTTGGTGATTAGACAAGAGATTCAGACTTAGAAGTTTGCAAACATTTTGAAAATCACATGACTGATGTCATAACTTGGATGAATCTCCATGAGGTTCGGATGCCAAACCTCACGGAGATTTGTCCAAGTATGACATCATCATGTTTGTATATAGTTATGCTGGACTTAGAAATTGTTTCTCATGTTACTCATCGACGTTCCTTGCTGCTGAGTAGCAGGGAATGCCTCTCCCTCTCCTCTGTGTTCCCTACTGCTGAGTAGTGGGGAATGCTCTTATGCTCAACACTCTCTGTCCTTTTATTCGCTGGCGCTCGCCCCATTAATCCTCGTTCGGCTGGTTCTTTGCTGCTTAGCAGCGAAGAACTAAGTATCCTTGGTGAGAATAACTAATGCCTTTGTATTTGATTTCTCTATCCTTCTTGTTTCCTGCTGCTGAGTAGTGGGGAACGCCATTGTGCTCAACGCTCTTCGCTCTTGTATTCTCTGGTGCTCACCCTGTTAATCTTTGTTCGGCTGGTTCTTTGCTGCTGAGCAGTGAAGAACCTTTTATCTTTTTTATTCCTAACCACTTATCGCTTATCTACTTATTGTTCTCTACTGCTGAGCAGTGGGCAACACCATTGTGCTCAACCCTCTCTGCTCTTGTATTTGCCAGTGCTCACCCTGTCATCCCTCATTCAGCTGGTTCTTTGCTGCTGAGCAGTGGAGAACCTTCTCTCTCATATTTCTATTTAGTTATCGTTTATCTACTTATTGTTCCCTACTGCTGAGTATTGGGGAACACCGTTATGCTCGATGCTCTCCACTCTTCTCTCTTTTTTATTCCTATCTACTTATCGTTCCCTGCTGCTGGGTAATGGGGAATACCATTGTGCTCAACGCTTGTCACCATCATCTTTCCCAACACTCCCACTGTTAATTCTAATTTGACAGGTTCTTTGCTGCTGAGCAGCGAAGAATATCTCTTTTCTTCATATTTTCACTCAGCGTATAATGTATTTTCCTCTCTGCTATGTAATCTTCCATGCATTCAAATATACGTGATATTACTGGTGTACTGTACTCCGAGGCATTAACTTAAATTGGCAATCATCAATTGCCTGTTGCCTTAAATCCATATATGATGGCATTTAGGGCACATGTCGTGCCTTGCGCTGCCACTGCTCTCTTTAGTCTCTCGCTATCAAATGTCTGTATATAAAAGAGCTACATCTTTTTCAGAACATGAATATGTCTGAACAAGGCATCAATGCCGGTATGCTCATGTCCCTTCCTTAATTATCATTTATTAATTGTTCTATCAGAAGACCTTACCAAGGATGAACTTAATCGCATCGGACAGTATTTGCATGAACACAGAGTGGGAATGAATGTACGGTTAGTCGATGTGGTTGATTTAGAAGTATTTGGTATGTTGTTAGCCAATTATCATAGTTATAAAACAAAACTAATCTCTCAAAAGATGAGCAAGTCAAAGCCTGGCCGTACATGGGCATGCCAGTAGAAGGTGGACTCATTGCTGTGATAAAGCCACCTCGAGAACATTTCTCTTATTGCGAGGGCAATTTGCTCCTGTCTGTCCATTGCCGTCTTTGGAATGATCTTCAACCTTTGCCAGCTGCGACTCCTCCTCAAGGCCATAGTTATCCACAGTCGCCCACTTGGAACTACACCAAAGATCATTGGTATCGGTCTCGTTTTGTGTATTCCACACCTTATCATCTTCATAACATAATGGCGCATCATGCTCGGCAGTCGGTCACGGATACTCCCCCAAACATGGTCCCAAAGAAAGTTGGCGACTGTTACGTTACTGATGAAGTTCCAGGGTTGGTGCAAATGGTACCCGGGATTCCATTTGTATACTACATCGACGGAGACTCAGACGCTGCACACACCATCACCTGTTTGCATACTCTCGAGTTGTTCAGACCATATCCGTGCTTTCCTCAGGTCCTGAACCTTTCTGTTCAGCTTGCGAAGCTCAGCTGGGGGTGCAAGGCACATGATACAACCCCAGAAATCATGCGAGTTTCTCACCTTCCTGGTTTGAAATGCAACAATTGATCCAAAAAGGTTTCATCTGATTCTGCATCATCAGACAGTGCTTACAGTCTTGCGAACACCGTCCTGGAAGGAGAAGGACAAGGAAAAGTCCTCCCTGCTGTCCAGGTCGACACCAGAGAGGCAAGGATGCACATTGGCTCGGTGCTGAAATGCTTGAACAATCTTTATCGCCTCATAATGCCGCTATGTATTTCAAAGTTTGAGTTTGAGATTGGGGACTTTCACTCTGACATAAACAATGTTATGAGTTTCAGTGGACTTATGCCAAATGGCACTAGCTGCCAGCTGAACTCTTCATCCCTTGGGAAGACTCTACTGGAGATGATAGGGGCACAGGGCTCTTGGCATACCGACTCAAAGGATGATTTGACAAGGTTAACATTGTTTGCCTTGCTCTTACTCATCGGCCCAAGTATGTACTCGATATCCATTCATTCGCAATGTCGAACTGAATTCACCGTAGATGGCCATCCTGGTTCTTTTTGCTTGGGAAGACCGGGTTTATATGTATGAGAACTTGGGGCTTGGATAGTGTTTCTTGCTTTCAAGGGAAACAACATACATTCTGGATTTGCTCCGGTTGAAGATCCCGATGATCATCAGAACTGGGTTGATAGTATTGTTGCACCCGCATGGGACCATGCTGGTCCCGAAAATCATATTGGATATGTGATATACCCTAGCAGTCCTGTGGTACAATGTAGTTCCTCGATGAATGTAATGGCATCACAGCTCTTCGGCAACTTTGGTTCTGCTCAATTGCATAAAACTGGACAACTCAACTTTTCCAGACATGGTCAAGTCACACTGGGAGATCAAGAAGACTGGGCAAATCGGCTAGGTCGAGAGATCTTAGGATCTCTTGTCAATCAGCTTGCTCAGTGCAATCTTGACTGTGATTTGGATGCAAACAATATCCTACAAAGCTTCAGCTTCAAAAGACATCAGGACAGTGTTTCTGTTCCCTTGAAGCCTCTTCCCTATCATCCTATCAATGATGCGGATCATGTCAACCTTTACCGGGGTTACTACCAACATTTCTGGGAACAATGCCGTTCCCTTCTCATTCATATAGACAGAAAGGACTATGTGAGTGTGTGGGATAAAATGTGGCAGCAAGATGCTGCGGTTAAGGCTCAGTCAATCTATCTCTTGTCCGAGCATCACTCGCTCAACACATTTGTTTCATCGTCATCCGATGTGCAAATTGAAGAAGTCTTAAGTCGCGAGTTTGAGGTGGGTAAGGTAAGCATTGGTTTCATGCTTTGGAGATATTCAGGCTGATAGTGATCCCCATGACAGGTGTATTTCGTCGTGTGGCTGGTCAATGCAACAGATATGGTCCAGCTAGAGGAATCTACATGTGTCACTTCGTGTCTTATATCTTGGCTTGTAAACTGATCTCTCATAGTCTTAAAGGAAATCCGAAGATTATAGAGTACCTTAGATTGAACAAGCCATCTGTGCTTCCATCCCAGATAATTATAGCTCCACCTGTTGAGGTTAACACCCTCTTTGTATGCGAGCGCTCAAGTCCCTTGGAGGCCCCCCTTTCTACCCTGTCTGTGTGCGGCGATTCTAATGCACCTGACAACTCAGAAAGCCTGGCTCCTGCTGGTGTAGCACTTATTGCTCCCGATGTAATGCCCTCTTCTAGTGTTCCACCTTTGTCTGATGTACTGCCTTCTCTCAATGTTCCACTGTTGTCCAACATGCCACCCTCACTGAGGTCTTTACTGTGCCCCATGTATTCTGAGCCAGTCCGCGCAGAATTTGGTGGACTCCGCACGGACTAGCTCGGACTCCGCACAGACTGGCATTCACTCATTTGGCTCAAATGTCCTGTATAGCAGTTGCTCAGACTCCGCATGGACTTTTGTGGAGTCCAAGCTGTTTTTGCACCTTTACTCGGAGTGCGCACGGACTTTGTCCGAGCAACATCAATTTATTCGGACTCGGATGGATACATGTCCGAGTCATCCGAGTTGAGTCCATCATGGGGATGCATACCAGAGGCTACGGAAAAATTATGTAGTAAAGGAGAATCAAACTCCAAGCCTTATCACCAAGCATAAATAGCAGCAATTAACCACTACACCACAGAGCCATTGTCAAACAAGCAAACAATTGCATTATGTCACTGTAGAACCGTGAGAACGTATAGCCACAATCAACATCAACCTCAGCCACAACCACATCGCCACGACATCGACACAACCCCAAAGCCTCAAGATCAAATGATTAACATGTTCAATACTTGCTTGACTGTCCCCACCACCTGTAGCGGCCACAAACGGGACAATCCGCGCAGCCACAAACACGCCACATCATTGGCTGATGCAGGGGCTGCCAAAGCGAAAAAAAAAGATTGCCAGTAGTGACGACAAAACAGATGTGCTGAAGGGGAGGAAAGGGAACAAGAAAGGGGAGGAGAAGAGGAAAAGCAGAGGAAAGGAGGAGAAGGAGAAGGAGAAGGAGAAGGGAGGACAGGGGAAGAGGGGTACAAAGGCAAGGTAAGCCGCCCGCTCCATCTCCAGCCTCTCCCCTTACCCTTTCCCCCCCTTTTTTCACAGGAAAACTTCGATGATGCGAGCACAGGAGGATGCGGCTGCTGCTCTCCCATCTTGTGTCACCAGGTATGTTTTCACTTTTTTTTTCATCTTTTTTCTTGTTTTACTCACTTCTTTTCTATCCATCTTGCGCAACCAGGTATGTTTTATCTTTTTTTCTTCTTTTTTTTCTTGTTTTATTCATTTCTTTTCTATCCGTCTCACATCACTAGGTATGTTTCTCTTTTTTTTTCTTCTTTTTTTTTCTTTTTTTATTCACTTCTTTTCTATATTACTAGGAGTGCTGCTGTGCTAGAGGCAAGCGGCATCACTATAGCTCCCCCCAAGCGTACCAAGGGGACATCCTCCACCCCCACAGCTCCACCCTCTCTCCCGAAGCCAACCCATCTCTGCCGTGCCGACATGGCAATGGTGGCCTCAGCATCCAGCAAAAACATGGCCAGGAAATCCATGGAGGAGACCGACAGCTCCCAAAGTGACAGCAACAACAACTCCCAAAGCGACAGCAATGACAACTCCCAAAGCGACAGCGACGACAGCTCCCCAAGTGACAGCGATGAGAGCAGTGAGGGCAACATGAAGAGAAACCAGGACCAGGATGACAGCCACAGCAGCAGCAATGACAGCACCTCAGGGACTGGCAACGGCGGGAGTGACGACAGCGAGGACGACGATGAGGACGACAATAACGATGATGGTGAGAACAGGGATGAGGAGAAGGATGGCAAGGACAAGGGCAACAATGGCAAGGGCAAGGACAACAACAACGAGGGTGAGGACAACAACAATGAGGGCGAGGACAACAACGAGGGTGAGGGTGAGGGCACAGTCAACGATGATGATGCTACCAGGGCCCCCAATGCTGCGACAGTGGTGACCTCTACGAACGAAGACACCAACAACCATGGCCCCACCTTCACCACCGCCTCTACCACTGTGGCGGCAACCTCTACAATCGAGGATGCCAACAATGGACCCCCCCTCACCCTCACCACCTCTACCATCGTGGTGGTGGACTCTACAAATAAGGACACTAACAATGGCAGCCCCACCCTCCCTGCCACACCTACTGCTATTCCCACTACCCCCACCGTTAACAAGGGGATTGAACCTACCGCTACTGATAACAAAACTGCCACCACCACCCTTCCAGGAAACCAAGGTGCACCAACTGCTGCGACCACCCCTAATGCTCACACCGACATTGTCATGGCCAGTCCACCTGGCACCCCCTTGCACCATGAACTTCAGGGTACCCTGCCTCTCACATAACAGGGGGAATTCTACATGGGCGTGCCCAAGGTAATGTGTACAACATTGCTGATCATATCAAATATGAGGGGGATATTTCCCCAACTACTGGTGAATTCTTCTTTATTAATATCATCATACCCAAGTATAATAACCTAGAATAATAGGGAAAGTTTTTGTGTTCCGGTCACATGGTAACCCTGATACTTCTGAGCCATACATGACCCTTAGCCATCATGTAACACCAACCTTGGGGCCAGTTTTGAAGAAACTTGGCATTCAATATTCTCCTGTTTTGATAGTGCTGAGTGGAAAGTTATCAATAATCAATTTCATTTGAGGTTACTGATTGTGAGATTTTATTCTTGATTTGAAAATCTTCTTCTCACCATTAAATTAGACTGACAATGAACTGATTTCTTCAGCATCTCAGGGTCCTTTGTCTGCATCAACCTCAGAACCCCCTCCATATGTTGGACGTATGGCCCCCACAGTTGACATGTTCAAGTCGCAGCTTATTCACATCCTTGATGTTCCCTCCAACCTGATAGGTACTGGTGATGTGTCACTCAAGATTGCATATCAAAAGTACAAGGCATTTCTTGTTGCCAGTCGTACTGTTAATGACATGGTGGCAAATGGGACTTGGGAAATCAAGCAACCAACAAAAACTGACCTCATTGAAATTTTTGTCTCCAAATCATATTTCCATTCTCACTATTGTCGATATTTCACAAAGGTAGCTGCTTATCCACAGATGGTGGTGTGGTTGGAGGGGGAGACTGATGAGGAAGACATTGGCATTTGGGGGTTCAAGAAGATTTCATATACCTTCACTGATTTGAATACTTGGCTGTTGAATGGTGGGCCCTTGGAGTTTGAGGATGAGGATGAGGATGGGAAATTGGTGAAAAAGAAGAAAAAGGGGAAGGGAAAAGCAAAAGAGATGGAAAAAGAGAAAGGAAAGGAAAAGAGGATGGAAAAGAAGATGGAAAAGGAAATGGAAATGGGAAAGGGGAAGGGGAAGGAAACGGTGCATAAAAAAAAGAATACCAGCAAAAAGGCCCAGTAAGTAGGGATGATAAACCAAAATGATCAATAATTATATGATCTCTTTGCAGTACTTGGATAGTATCAACTTGGATTATAAGCCACATCCTGGCTCTGGTTTCCAAAATCCTTTTATTGTCCATAAATCTTGTACCCTGGCACATCTGGACTTGGGTGGTTTTGTCAGCATTTATTCCTATTGCCTCTGCAATGCCAGCAGGAGAGGATCCTTTCCCAAATATCACATTCAAAGTCTTTGCTCAATTTATCAGCCAACACTTCAGCTCTAAAACATCACTATCAGCAGTGCTTGTCCTATTGTTTTCATTGACTGAAAATCCTGAGTTGTTGAATCTCCATGCCTGGCAGCAATACATTCAATGTGAAGGAGAAAATTGTGTCATGGCATCAGGTTGGATCAAGGGTCTTGCATGGGCAATCAAAGAAAATATGGATAACAATCAGCAAAGGCCTTTGAAGATGAAGGAGGTTGACAAAAACATGGATGCTGAACAAGAAATTACTGCACTCAGCCTCAAGCTTGATGCAGCTGCAAAACTTTTGAATTTGCATCCATACAATGCACATGGACATCTGCGAAAGAAACTACAACCCATATCCCATAAATTGATCCAGCCAGTACATGTTCTTTGTCCCAACTCAATGGAATGTGAAACAGCAAATTGCAATTCAGGGGCACTACACCAGGCCATCCGAACACGGGATATTCCTTGAGTCACACTGATCAAGAATTCAGTAATACATGAAAATGTTTTTGTTTTGACTGGGGAATGCTTAACCTGCAAGACCAAATATTCAGCAGACCATGAACAGGCAATTGAAGTTGGGGAGGCACATCAATATAGCAGGGTTTATCTGAATTCTGCCTAATACCTCAAGATAGGTCAGAGTGTATGGGTGGACAGGGCATTTTCTCATGGTGTCTTGAATGGCATCTACAATTTCCATGCATCAGCTTCAGCATATGCAGAATATTGGAATAACAGCTTTAAAAAGCATCAAACTGTCAATTTCAATGGGGTGACACGCCACCAGGTCTGGCAAGCATTTGTTCAGGAGTCTATTTGGACAGTTGCTTCTCCATATGGAACTGATCTCACACTTTGTGATGGCTTAGCAATTGATGAAGTGACCAGGGAGGCATTCTTATCTCTGGGACAAGATGGAATTATTCTGGCAGCCAAAGACCACCACTGCTCAGATTGCACTCATCCATACAGACGAACATCTGATCTCACTGCCATCAGTGATCCAACTGCAACTCTTGAAAGCAATAATATACCTGTATCACAGAGTGCAGGTGATAATTTGCAACAGGGTTCATCAGCTGGACAAAGAATGGAAGTGGAGGATTCAACTGCTTGAGATGTGACAATGGCTGTTGTTGATGGAATTGTCTTTGGACCCCCACCCAGTATGGAACATCTACTGGCAAATACAAATTGATCACTTATAATATTTTTTTTGATAATTAGCATTGTGCATATGATGACTGCACTGCAGAGTTGGCAAATGCAAGAGGTGGGGTTTTTTGTGCTCTGCATGAACAACAACATGGGGCCACATGCCATGTTCAAGGATGTGAAAACCAGAAAGTTCATGGGACAAATGCATGTCAAGATCATGAGGAAATGTGGAAGAGATATCTCAGTAACCATTCTTGCAAACAGCTGTCTGGCTTTCGAAGGATGCTGCATAGGCCTGGTGAAAATCTACCATGGCAACCTGCTCAAGACTCAATTGGACAACCTCATGACCAACCAGCACCTGATGTGCAGTATGCAACCTACTTCATGCCACGCCACTTTTACTGTTGAAACAATATGTGCACCATGTGGAGTTGTCATTGCTTGGGCAAAATTTGCAAAATCGGAATCACCCACTAATATTATGCACTTTTTGGAGACAGTATATCCAACAGAAGAATCACGGCCTGATTATATATGCATTGACAAAGCCTGTGTGGTGCTGAGCCATAGTATTGCTGATGGTAGCTGGGAATCATGGGCTAAAACAAGCCGATTTATTGTTGACTCCTATCATTACACCAACCATCAAACAAGTGATTATTTGTGCAGGAAGTGGTGCAATCCAGCTCCTTTGGATGGCTCAGCTCCAAATTTGGTCATTCTGGACTACAATAATGAAGGGCAGCCATACTACAAACCTGCATTCAATACACAGGCATGTGAACAACTCAATGCATGGCTTGGTGGGTTTGAATCAATATTGAGAAAGATGACACTGGGGAATTTCAATTGGTTTTTGCATACAATGTTGTTTTACCATACCCAGATGGTTCTTGAAAGGAAACAACAGAAGGTTAGTGACAGTGGTGATGATAGTGATGGAGATAATGATAGTGAGCAGGAGTAGTACAAATCTCTATTACTTATAGTGTATCACTGGTTTATTCTTTACATATGTCTATGATAGTCATGTTTCACTGATGTTAACTTGTACTAGCTCAGACTTCACACAGACTAGCTCGGACTCCACACAGACTAGCTCGGACTCCATGCAGATTAGTGTAACAGTCCATTTGGGTGGGTTTCTACTCAGACTAGTGCGGACTCTGCACGGACTAGGTTGGACTCCGTGCGGACTGGATTGGACTCCACATGCATAAGGGTGGGAATTTCCATTTTAGTCACCAGGTCGTCGGACTCCGCATGGACTAGCTCAGACTCTGCACAGTCCACGCAGAGTCTGCTAGGACATGTGGGGCACTGTAAATTACTGCCCTCACTCAATGTGCCACCCTCGCTCAATGTGCCACCCTCTTCTGATGTAGTGACTACCGCTTCCAAGAGAAAGACTAAGACTAAGAAAACAGTGGACCCTGCCCAGCATCCAGTAACATGGAGACAAAGCCATCTGCAGTCCAACCATCCAGATGTATCTGGCAGTCGTCCAGTTGCCCGTGACTCTCCCTGGACAGATGTTCCAGAGGACTCAGATGGAGAGTCTGATATTATCAATCATCATCTTTATGATGTGGAAGAGATTTTGGCTTTCAAGTACGATGAACAGGTATTTATTCTAATGTTCTGTATGTCCACCATACTGAGGCTTTGCAACTAGGACATTGCTCTTTGGCTAATAAAATGGAAAAGTTATGAAAAGACAACATGGGAACCCGAGGGAAATCTATTGTATGTGACGATTCTGTATCTATATATTTTAAAAGACGTTGACCCTATCATGTGTGCAGAACTTGTTTGGACCTCTTAACCGAATTCAATCGGTGTCATAACATTACAGTCCAAAAACCTCCCAGTCCAGACAGTGGCAACAAGACAGTCAGAGGAAGGGGACGTCCTGGCAAAACAATGCAGTTATCATGGAACATTGACCGGCTGACAACATTGCTGGATGTACCCCGATTGCAAGGCAAACTTAGAGACATGGTAGAAGCTAGGGCGTTCACGAAGATGAAGGCCTATTTTGCAAATTCGGATATCAACTCCATGGTGTCCACTTGGACTAATCATAATCACGTTCATAGCATGCTGGGCAGCTACATCAGTGTGCTGTCTGATGATCAGTGTTCTGCCGCTGGCCTTTTTCTCTATTGACTGCTGCATTCGGTTCAAATATTGCCCAGTCTGGCGTTCAGCTCACAAAAGCTTGCTACACTTTTGAATGCCCAGCACTGGGAAATGTGCTGATCGTTGATGGTTGTCTTCAACTGGTACCGTGACACTGGTCTGAGAACTGTGAAGAGTGTTCTCGGCATCCATCATGACAAGGGTTATGAGCAGCTAAAAAGTCAGAGCCTGATGCTAGCCGACTTCATTGATCACATCGTATGGTTTGTATATCAAGAGCAGAAAAGTTGGTTGGAAGGGAAAAAGGCAGATAAATGGAAGAGAAACACATGAGCTGTTCCGGTTGGACCAGAACTTCATGCACCAGCGCCATCTGTCTTGAGTCCACTGTGGTCACATTTTGGCCCACATCCCTCTACCCTCCAACAACTCCCATACAATCTCTATGGACTCCAGTCAGACAAATCTTGTGTAAAGCCTGTGGATTTGTGTCCATTGTGCACCTTCAACAGAGGACAGGATGAGCTATATGCTAGAAGCGAGGTTCTCATACAAGCCGTTTGGACAAACAAACTAATTGTTCCTGCTTTAAAGCCTATCGGCAAGACCTTTTCTAGCACCTGGCAACAAACATCTGACAATGATGATGTCCTCAATCGCTGCCTGACTAGAGGCGCCATACTTCAATATATTGCAGACGCTTGTGGCACAGATGCAATTTTTGCATCAACCTCTGTGAAAGAGTTTCTTGCAAGTCCCTCATTGGTGTTCCATAAACAACTACATTGCGACAGCGTCTTTGCAAAAAGAGCAGTCAATGATGCAATTACAACGCTCCAACCTTTGTTTGAATGGCTGGCAGTGCATATTGAGGAACATTCCGAAATACTAGAGATTGCTGAACAAATCGGTGATCTCACCCATCTCAATATGCTCGAGCTCAGCATGGGATGGTCTCTGTTAGTGGAACAAGCACAAGATCCTAGCCAGAATACCATCATCAAAGCTCCTGTCATACCGATAACTGGGCGTCGCTTGCAGAAACAGATATTTTCAGAGGTGACATTTGCATCGTTGGTGCCAGGCCAAGACATGGTCGGCATTGGTGTAATGGGGTTAATTGTTCGAGAGGCATTGGCTGCCCAACGCGAGCTTCCTGTGACCGACAAGGTCCTCCATCAAGTTCTTCAAGGAAAGCATGCCACACGAAGCAGTGCTTTGTCTCACAACCCCGATCACACCAACCCTATTTGGCAGTACTCTCTGGGAGCCAATTTGCTTTATCATCACTTACCTGGCATAAACCTTACCAGCAAAGTAGGGTTATCAAATATATTATCTTGGCTTGGAACTGGCCAAGGATTCACGACACAGTCTTTTTTGGAAATGGTAGAGCCCAAAGGTTTTTATAAAGACAATGTGACAGCTATGATCAACCAGTTTCAGATGGCTGTTTCTACAAATTGGTATCTCCTCGACTTGTGAAACAAATCTGATTCCGATCCTGGCTCAAAATCAAAATTGCAGTCTGCCAAAATTCCTGAACTCATCGTGACTCATGATGCTCATATTTGGGGTCAAGCTAGCAACCATCTTGCTTTGTTGCCCACTCATGGCTCTGGAGATCGATGTGGAAAGAAATACACTTTAGATGAAAAATTCAAACAATATTTTACCCCTGTTGTATGAGAAAAATGGATGCATGCGCTTGGCAATATGTTACATCAAGATCCTTCACAATATACTGGAGATCGGCAATCATGGGGCTATTATCATCATATGGTCAACATCCCTGGCTTTCAACAAGGTTTAACTGTGTTCCAGCTGGCAAACTGTCTTGTTTTTCTGGGCATTGCCACAATGCCTCACTGGACAGAAATTGCAGATTTTGTTGCTGAGAATTGTCAGAAAGGTGCCTTTTGCAGATTAGAAAAACTTGGATTCCATATGCCAGACTCATTGTCCATTTGTGCCGCATTCTTTTGCGTTCATCAGCACTTGGATAAATGCCTAACCGACAAAGACAAGAAGATACTAGGCTTCAGTCCTCTCTTCACTGAACACTTGCTTTGTAAGGTGGTCAGATGGGCCAAGCATCTGTCGATGGAGGGTGACATCAATGTTTACAACAAGGGTCTCATCGCTGAATCTGCTGCTGGTGTTTTGGAAGCAGGGTGCAATCAGACTAACAACATAGCTTTCCCTTTCCCTCTGATAATCAACAGAGAGAATTTGGAAGAAGCTATCAAAGAAGCTGAGGTGAGTACAATGCTACCATCATTGCATCGTAAATCTCAATACCCTCTTTTAACATTGCTAGGTTTTTTGTAGTTGATTCTTGCAACAGAGTTATGTGAACTGGATGTAATGATCAATGTTGGGTGTTTTATATGCCGATCGTATTGGAAATGCAACTTGCTTTTATTATGTACTGTTGGCTTTGAGTGTAAAGTACTGTTGTTTACAATGTTTACTACAATTGCAGATTGAGATCCGCCTACGTCTCTAAAGACTGAGGTCATGTCTACGACTGCTTTGACATACCTGAATCTGTCAATACATAATTTAATATGCTGTCCACCATTTCCCATCAAATACTCACATGCTTAAACAATACACACGAGTCACATGTGGTTTGAACTTCTGCTGGCAACCACAACAGGCATTATGGCTGATCGCTCGTTTCATGTTGTTCTCTGGGCTGTGTTATTGTTTTTTCTCTGGCGATTTGCCAGTACTTCACATCTGCCAATCAATACAACTAGCAGGAATAACTTGTCTGATGATATTGTGCATCCTTGGGTTGTTCGATCTTGTGCTCAGCTTTGGTTCCTCGAAAGGTGTGTATATCTTTTACTGTCTACTGTCTGGCATCTGTTTGATTTAATTCTTAAAGCTGTTCTGTAAAGGAGAACAACCAAACATCAGGCCCTTGGGCAGACTCAAGATGTAACTCGAGTCACTCTCAATCATTAGGCGCTTGGGCAGACTCAAGATGTAGCTCGAGTCACTCTCAATCATTAGGCCCTTGGGCAGACTTGAGTAGTAACTCAAGTCACTTTCAAACATTAGGCCCTTGGGCAGACTCGAGTAGTAACTCGAGTCACTTTCAAACATTAGGCCCTTGGGCAGACTGGAGACTTTACTTGAGTCATTCACAAACATTAGGCCCTTCGGCAGACTTGAGACTTTACTCGAGATATAACTCGAGTCACTTACAAACATTAGGCCCTTGGGCATCTTCCAGTCACTCAAAAACATTAGGCCCTTGGGCAGACTTGAAAAGTAGCTTGAGCCAGAGAAATTACTTACAAATGTCAGGTCCTTGGATAGTATCAGCATTTGACTCTCATGCATTGCAATACACAGATCCGCATTTACTTTGGCTCCAAGCATTTTTCTGCAACAGCGCCAAAGCCCTTTGCCTTTGCATATCCATTTTAATATCTCTATATGAAACATACTTGTGCCACATGCTACAATCTCTGATTGACCATGCTGTGCTGGTATATATTCATACTGCATCCAGTCATCTGTCTTATCTTTGCTCCAAGCTTGCCATTCAACTTGTTTGAAGATTTATGCTGAAACACGACTTGAAAAGTCTACAACAATCTATCAAACTAAAGGCATCCTATAGTGATTGTGTCTTATTGATGTGGTATTGCTATCCCTTGCACTGTGCCACATTGTATCTTGTATCATGTAGTGCTTATCAGGGTTTTGCAATTGCTTCGGAATCTTGGTATACTGTGTATGCATGGTATGATTTTGAGATGCTTATATCAAATAGAATACATCGCGATGGCGATAAAGCATTTAAAATATTTGTTTTATCTTGGCTTAAGGATTCAATTAGCTCAATAACGCACTGGTATCATTGGGATCCTTCTTTAAAGCAATCTCAATCCACCAACTCACATATTGGTGGTGGTGTCACTGAAAAGTCCATTCTCACTTACAATTTACTCAAGTCATATGTTTTGGGTTCACCCTCATCCTGTTCTGACAATGCAAGATTTAAATACATTTCACATATTTCCTATCAAGAGGCCACAAGTATTGTGAAAAATAACACAACATATTTAATGTGTTGCATACCACTGGAAGGCATTGCACACTATCTAACTTTAGGTCAAGCAGAAGCCATTGCTAAAATTCATGGTGTCTTTGTACCACATTGTGCACCATTATCCATTGTGGTTGACTCACTTGTAAAACACCGGTGTTCGATGTTATGCTATGATAATGTATTCATGTTCAAACCAGCTTCTACACAGAAAAAGAATTTAAAAGCTCAAGTTGATACTAAAAAATATGATATTTCCAGATCGAAAAGAAAACAATCACATGTCTTTAAGCAAAAACGCAGTGCGGAAAATAAAAAGGCTTATATTTGCACACAAGAAAATAAAGATATGTTTCCGCCCACTGCTCCTGACAAGAGCTTACTACATAAAATAATCAACGGTTTTTGTAAGGATACACACCCTTCCAAATTCCAAGAGGCTGGATGTGCTGTATGTGGTCTGTTGAACCTGTTGAACAATCTACTTGCAATGAATACAGTAACATGTAGTCTAGATCCCTTAAAAACTGGATTGGCTTGTCATGAACATAAGACAGATGGAGATGAGCAATCTTTCACAGATCCTGTCATCGATCCTGAGTGTCAAAGCATGTGCAAAAGCTGTTACAAATACTTGGATAAAAAACAGATGCCACCCATGGCTCTTGCCAATGGTCTATGGCTCGGAAAGGTGCCTAAAGAGCTTTCAGGTCTAACTTTTGTTGAAAAACTTCTCATTTCAAAAGTGCGACATAATCGATGTATCATCTGAGTAGCTTCCAGGCGCTATAAGATGAGAGCAAATGCCATTAGTTTTCAGAACCCTATACCTAAAATATATGAAACTTTGCCACCACCTTTAGAAGAATTAGATCAGGTGTTGGCATGCATGTTTACAGGCCCATGTCAGCCAACTAAGAAAGATATTGAGAGAACACCTTTGCTTGTTAGATGCAATGATGTTGGAAATGCATTACATTGGCTTAAGCTAAATCATGCAGACTATCGAGATATAGAAATATCTAAAGCCAATCTGGAGCAATATCCTTTAAAAGATACACCGGTAGTTATTGATTTTCGAGAGTCTATTGTTAATCGTGACAAAGAGGCAATGAGTATACATGATAATGAGGAAGAAGAGGGGGTTGAAACAGGCAATTGCGGTTTTGTGGTTCATGGTATTACCGGCAAAGAATTTACTGACTTAAGTCTGGAGACTCTTAAGGCCAGAGCTATGGAACACTTAATGAGCAATGGTAAAATCATGTTTGTTGGTCATGCCTCTCAACCAGAATCCATTTACAATAATCCACAGTTGTTTCCATCAATGATGCCTTGGCTGTTTCCATATGGAATAGGTGGTATAGGAAATAGTGATCATATTGGCAAATTATCCAGCCTTGCACACAAGAAGCATTTACTTATGTATCATGACAAGCATTTTCAAATGGACCCTGCATTTGCCTTGATAGCATTAAATCACAAACAAATCAAAGATTCTTCAATAGGCAGTTATCTGACTGCCGAGAAGCCATATTTCAAAGAAATCACAGATAGATTGCTTGGTATTGATTTAAGTGTTTTATCTGATATCAGTCAGCATCTAGGTCAAGGTATTCGAGTAAAACCAGAGACAGAGGCAGAAAAAAATTGCTACAGACTTATGAAAGATCTTGATATTGTTGGAGGTCATGTTAAGGGTTCCCTTGCAGGCAAAAAACATATGCGTAATGAAATATGGTCCTTGATATCACATCTTGGAGCACCTTCTTGGTTTATTACTTTATCTCCTGCTGATAGCAAACATCCCATTTGTCTGTACTTTGCTGATACAAAAGATGAATTTAAACCTGAGATATGATTACCTGATGAGGCATCTAGACTAGTGGCTAATAATCCTGCTGCAGCAGCTCGATTTTTTGACTTTATGTGTTGTGCATTCATAAAAAATGTGCTGGGTGTAGGATCAAAACATCGTGGACTGTTTGGAAAAACTTCTGGGTATTATGGAAGAGTGGAACAACAAGGCAGGTTAACATTGCATCTGCATCTTCTTGTTTGGGTAAAAAATTCATTGTCACCACAAGATATTCGTAGCAGAATCGTAGACAGAACTTCTGATTTCCAAGAACAAATGGTACAGTACTTGGAATCAGTTTGTAAAGGTGAATTCTTTAATGGTAACCTTGATGACATTAGTCAGAATGTAGCAGACAAAAAAAAGAGTAATGTCAATTACACTGATCCTACAAAAACCATGCCAGAACCATTACCCCCTCAATGTAAAAATAAAGAACATGAAAATTGTAAAGATTGCCTAGCTGTAACCAGCTGGTGGTTGAAATTCACAAGAACTGTAGATGATCTTCTATTGCAGTCCAATGTTCATAAGTGTAGGATGTCAACAAAGGATAAAGATGGAAATGATGTTAGAAAAGGTTGCCTCAATAAAAAAGGTTGTTGTAAAGCCCGATTTCCACGTGAAGTGGTTAACCATACAATGGTGGATCCATTGACTGGTGCATTATGAATTAAAAAGGGTGAATCCTGGCTAAACACCTTCACACCTGCTGTAACATATATATTCAGATGCAATACTGATACAACTAGTTTGCTATCAGGTACTGCAGTAAAGGCAATAGTTGCATATATTTCAGACTATGTGACCAAGCCTGGTTTATCAACATATTCGATGTTTGATATGATTCGACGTATTTTTGACAGGTCATCAGAAACAATTGTTGCTGGCAACTCAAATAGAAAGAATACTGCAAAGTCTTTAATAACGCAAATGGTAAATGCTTTGACCAGTAAGATGGAATTTGGAAGCCCAATGGCTTGTCTGTATTTGCTATGTAATCCAGATCATTACACCGGATTTAAGTTTGTCAATTTCTATTGGAAAAACTTTGTACATGAAGTTCAAAGTTCTTGGAATTCTGCTACTGATAAGCCAACCAAAGTTGTTCTCAATAACAATATGGGTAAAATAGTTGGTTTATCAAATGTGCAAGATTATATGCATCGACCCAAATTATATGACAATTTAAGCTTATATGATTGGATCCAATGAGTTCAAAAGAAAAAACAATCTAAAGTCCAGCAAGCGGAGTTTGATGAAAAAGAGCAAGACAAATGTGATCATGATACAATTGACAGTGATGATACTGATGATGAATTTGACCTATTGCAAAATGATCCTTCATTACATCGCGGAGGTGGAAAATCAAATAATGAATTGGACAATGAATTAAATGTATTGGATAATGAAGATGCAGATGAATTATATGAAGATGTAGGACAAGAATATGATTTATTGTCATCACATCCTCAGTATAAAACACATTATGCTCAACAGGTAGATGATGAAAGTATTGTTCCAAATTTTATTGGAGGTACTTTACCAAGATGTGATCAAGGCAATCATGAATATTATTGTTTGACAATGCTTACATTATTTAAGCCATGGTGAATTGGAACTGATTTAAAATCTGTTCATGAAACATGGGATGAAACATTTGTAAAGCATGATTTTACTGTCAGAGATAATCAATTGATGAAAAACTTCAATTTAAGATACGAATGTAATGATGCAAGAGATGATTATTATGCTAAGTTGAAAACAAAAGAAAATAAAGATGGGATTTTTCCATTGTGGGCTACAGACAATGTTCTTAAAGATCTCGATCAGAATATATTAGACTACAATGATAATAATAATGATGAAGTTGATGAAATGGATGAAAATCTTTATCTCGAGCCAACGTTTGCACATATTCAAAAGTTGGAAGAGATGAATACAATTGAAAATATTGTACAAAATGCAGGATGGTTAGATAAATGTCCTGATGCTATTGAGCATATTAATCCACAAGGCTTCAGTCCTGAAATTGAACTTCCAGGTAGTAAATGGAGTACATTAATAAAGACAGCAAGGGATGCAGTCTTAGCACTCAGAGGACAACATCTTCTTGTCAATGAAAAAGGTGAACCATTGGAAGCACACAATTTTAACAATGTTGTTGTTCAAGATATTAGTTATTTACAAAAAAACTTTAAGGCTGAACAACAAGAAAAGCAAAAAATAATTGATGATACTGTTATTGAATATATGTTAAACAATGATCAGGAGCGTGCTTTCAGAATTGTAGCTAATCATGCCACAATGGCAAAGCCAAGTCAGCTAAAGATGTACTTGGGTGGCATGGGTGGTACTGGAAAATCACAAGTTATTAAAGCGTTAACAGCCTTCTTTGAAAAATGAAATGAATCACATCGTATTATGATACTGGCTCCTACTGGCACTGCTGCTGCTCTGTTAAATGGTTCTACTTATCATTCTGTTCTTGGAATAAGAATGTCTAATAATCAACAACATGAACTGGGTGGAAATGAACATTCAATGATGGCACTTGTCAAAGCACAACTTGATGGTGTGGACTACATCTTTTTAGATGAAGTCTCAATGCTCACATGTCATGATTTGTATAGAATAAGTGCACAAATTGCAAAAGCAAGGAATACAACGGATACTCCATTTGGAGGTATCAACATGATTTTTGCTGGGGACTTTGCACAGTTACCTCCAGTTGGAGGTAATAGTTTGTATGCTGGTAGTGTTGGAACATCAGTGAATGCATCACAAACAGCAAGAGGACAACAATCAGCTATTGGAAAAGCATTATGGCATCAAGTTACAACTGTTGTAATCTTACGACAAAACATGCGACAAAAAACCCAAACACCTAATGATACTAAGTTACAAACAGCACTAGAGAACATGTGATATGCTGCTTGTACTCCACAAGACATATCCTTTCTGAGATCAAGAATAGCTGGCCAAGGTTCCAAGCAACCAAAGTTGGCAGATAAAAAATATCGTAATGTATCAATTATCACAGGACTAAATGTTCAAAAAGATAAAATTAACCAATTAGGATCAGAGCAGTTCGCAGCAGAAACAGGTCAAACATTAACTTCATTTTATTTGGTGGATCACTTTGGACAAGAGGACGATCCAGCTAAAGGAAAAAAGCATATGCATAAAAAATGAACTTTGAATAATGGAGAAATTCCACCAAAACTTCAGAATATTCAATGGGATTTGAGACACTCTGCTTCAGATCATGTGCCAGGTAAATTGTCATTATGTATTGGCATGCCTGTAATGATTCAACGCAATGAAGCTACTGAATTGTGCATTACTAAAGGACAAGAGGGCCATATAGTTGGATGGCAAGCAGCTATTGGCCCTTAAGGGCAGAAGATAATTGATACTTTGTTTGTTAAGCTCAATAATCCTGCAAAGTCCATACAATTAGAAGGCTTGCCAGAGAATGTAGTACCTTTGACAAGGTTGTCAAGTCCTATAGTATGTGTGACTCCTAGTGATGTTGCCTTGAAAGTTACCTGATCACAAATTCCTGTGCTTCCTAACTTTGCAATGACTGATTATGCATCACAAGGCAAAACAAGAAAGATTAATGTTGTCGATCTTAATAGCTGTAGAAGTCATATGGCATATTATACTGCATTGTCAAGAAGTGCAACTTGTGAAGGCACTGTTATAATTCAAGGATTTGATGACTGTAAGATAACATGTGGTGCTTCTGGATATCTTAGACAAGAATTCAGAGAATTGGAAATTCTTGATGATATCACAAAGTTATCATATGAGGATTTATTACCAAAGCACATTGATGGTAACTTGTGCAATGCATTAGTGCGTCAATTTCAGACATACAAAGGGACAACATACATCCCACCAAATGTTCCAAGTCAGCTTAAATGGACTTCATCAAATCCTATGGATCTTCTTCCTGTTATAACAGATACTCCATGGCAAATTATTGATAAGAAAGATCAATCAAATAAAGGAAAAGATAATAGTATACAGATATCACCCAAAGTGCCTGACACTCATAATTTTATTATTGCCAAAGGGACTATTACAAACAGCAACAGTAAAAAACACAAGTTGGCTGAAGATGATGATGAAACTGCATTAAAAAAGAAAAAACTTAAAGTCTCCTCCTCATCAGATGATATGCAAACATCACCAGTTGGGCTATCATGGGATTCAAAAGACTGGAGCTGTGCATATGATGCAATCTTTACAATACTTCATGATATATGGATTCAAAATCCAAACAAATGGTTTAGAATACTTAGTTTGGTTAGCAAACCTCTTGAAATGCTTGTAGTTGGATTTAAAGAAACTGCAAGAGCTAAAACATCACTGAAAAAATCAAGGAATAAGGTTAGAAACATGCTTCATAATGAAAGTCAAGAAATGTTTCCTAAAGGTGCCACTGGTACTAGTATCATAGATCTGGCAAGTAAACTTGTAAATGGTACAGAAAGATTTTCCTATGCCAAGATTCAATGTGCAGTCTGCAATGCTGAAATGCCAACAAATCAACCAGACAATTTGATGTATATTCATGCAAGAGCCAAAAGTGTTAATGAATGGTTTAAATCATGGCAGGAGGAATCTATAATATGTAATGGCTGTAACTCTCAGCAAACATTAAACCGTGGGTTGATATTTCCACCTGAGATTCTGGTCTTTAGTCTTGAGTCAAACAATATTGCCATTAGCAAAACTGTTAAAGTTAATGGAAGCACCACATCCTCTATTCCACTAAGGGGTATTGTTTATCTTGCTGACTTTCATTTTACATTGAGAATAATTTCTAACAAAGATGTGTGGTTCCATGATGGTATGGTAACAAAAACAAAATGCAGAAAAGAGGGTCACATTACTGACTTTGATGAGAAAAAATTCAGATATTGCAATAATGCACCAGCTGTACTGGCAATATACGCGAAGAAATAAAAAAATTCTAACATAAGAACTCGTATATGCCAGTAATTGGCCTCTACCCCCAAGTGAAAGTCTTGTATCTCACTCATTTCTTGTCCGATTAGGTTCATTTAACTACAGATGGGAAAGTACATCATTGGCCAGTCATCGGGAGAGTACTTGGCATTGTTTGGTATTGTTGTCATGGCTAAATATAGTATCTCCTTCAGTTTTCATCCAATTTGCACGATTTAACTTGCAAATGAAAAGTATGCTGTTGGTCTATCATTGGGAAATATTTACAAGTATTTGGGATTGTTTGTTTATAGATCAAAAAGATCAAAATAACTATATCAGAGCCAGTTTTTACTCAATTGAGTTTATTTAACTTGTGGAAGGGTATGTAACTTGGACACTTTACCCTGTGCTGACAAAAGTTGTTTATATTTGTTTGTTAGATTATCAAAATACTATATCTTGCTCAATTCTTGGCTGATTTCTTTTATTTAACTTGGAATGAGAAGATACATTATTAGCCGATCATTGGGAGGGTATTTGGCATTGTTTGGCACTGTTGTTATGGCTAAATATAGTATGTTCTTCAGTTTTCCTCCATTTTGGATGATCTAACTTGCAAGATAAAAAGTATACTGTTGGTCTATTATTAAAAGATACTTACAAATATTTGGCATTATTTGTTTATATATCAAAAAATCAAAAAGATGATGTCAGAGCTGGTTTTAACTCAATTGAGTTTATTTAACTTGTAGAAGGGTGTAGCTTGGGCACTTTACACTGACAAAGGTTGTTTATCTTTAATTGTTAAATCATCAAAATACTGTATCTTGCCCATTTCTTGGCTGATTTGTTTTATTTAACTTGGAATAAGAAGATACACCATTGGCCCATCATTGGCCAATCATCAGAAGAGTATTTGGTATTGTTTGACATTGTTGTCATGCCTAAATATAGTATCTCTTTTAGTTTTCATCCATTTTGGATGATTTAAGAAAAAGATACTGTTCGTCTATCCTTAAAGGATATTTGCTATTATTTGTTAATATATCAAGCAGATCAAAAAGACTATATCAGAGCCAGTTCTAATTCAATTGAGATTGACTTGTAGAAGGGTATGTAGCTTGGGCATTTTATATTGACAAAATTGTTTATCTTTATTTGTTAAATTATCAAAATGCTGTATCTTGGTCAATTCTTGGCCAATTTGTTTTATTTAACTTGGAATAAGAAGATACATTATTGGCCCATTCATTGAGATCATACATGGTATTGTTTGGCATTGTTTGTGGTATCTCAGTTAGTTCTTCTTTAATCCAACTGATTTAACCTGCAAATCAAATATATACTGTTTGTACATTATCTGAATCAGGTGTGTTAACAAAAGTTGTTTATATTTGTTATTAAATCATCAAAAATGCTGTATCTCACTCAATTCTTGTCCCATTTGTTTTATTTAACTTGAAATAAAAAGATATATTGTTGACCCCATTATTGAAATCTCATTTGGAATTATTTGGCCTTGTTTGTATGGTTTCAATTTATTATTTCAGTCAGTCCTTATATAAACAATGCTGTATACTATTAGACCATCATTGTTAAGTGCTGAACTTGAGGGTGGAAATCTGTCAGACTCATATTGGATGGTGTATCAGAGAGGACTTGGCTTCAACTTATAAGAAATTGTGCCCTTCACCTTGTCAGTGTCTAATTTCAAGACAAAGGTAAATGTAAGAATATCAGAGTTCAAGAGGAAGTCTGAGACAGGAGAGGAGACTAGAGATTGAGATGGGTAAACTTGGTTGCTTTATGAACCAAAGAATACACACAGAAGTAAATAGGTTAAATACTAAAGAGCAGAGTTAGGTCAGAGACCAGTGGAGAACAGAGTAGTGGAGGTATCATAGGAATGGAAACTATATCTAAAATACTAATGCTATGCCAATCATTACTGGGTGACCTTGGTGGGAAAAAAATCCACATTGCTGAAACAGAATCAAGAGATATTATTATTATTTGTTATTAATGAAAATAAACTATATCTTCCTTAATGTTTAACTTGTAATAGAACAGATTATCATTGATGCATCATTAACATAATGGTTTCCACTATTTGGTATTATTTATTAGGGCTAAATATAAAGTTTATATCCTGTATTTTATGTTTTATATATCATTCTGATCAGCTTCTTGAGCTGATTTTTTATTTTTTATTTCTTTGCATACTATTGGGTTTTTTATTACCAAATATTGTCAGGTATTTAGCATTATTTGATTATAGATCATAAGATATAAGGACTTGTACCTGCCAGAATTGGCCCTCACCCCCAAGTTTACATTCTGACTAAAAACCCTTAAACAAGGGACAGATCTAAGTCTGTCTCTCATTTACATTTGACCACCATGTCCTGTGGGAAGGTAAGCAGGAGGGGGACGAGACATACATCTCACACTCACCTCATCATAGCGAGCTTTGATCCAATCACGGTCAAAGCAATGTCGCCAAAAATTGCATCGACAATCGTCAGATGCGTGGTTTTTCCAGCAGTTTATACACCTGGCCGGGTGTGGGCATGCCTCCCCCTCTGGGGTGGCTGGTACAGGAGGGTTTGCCTTGGTGTTTCCCTTACAACACCCCACTAAGGCACAATGGTGCTCTTTGTGGTGTGGGCCAGCACAGACCAGACACTTGGTCTGCATGCTGGGGTGGGATGGCCCCACTTCCAGCATCATTGGCATAACGGGAGCCCAGGGTTTGCCCTGGCTGCTCTAACGTATGCAACATAGTGTCCAAATTGGATGCCACATCCAATGAGTGCCTTAGCGCATGCACCGCTGACTGAGTCAGTGATGTTAAGATAGACGGTGCACATGTCTGACATTTTCAAATCATGTACAACCCATGGGGGAACCTGTAGCACTGTGAGCACTCGCTGTACCTTCATGCAGAGAAATGTGAACTCTACACTGAAAAGGTGGAGTGTCTCAGTCATATGATTGATGAGCATGGGCTACACGCAGATAATGATAAGATGGCACGTATACGAGAGTGGAAAACACCTCGTAACTACCACAAAGTCCAGCACTTCTTAGAACTTGTGCAATATCTGGCACACTTTCTGCCAGACATTGGTGCTTATACTAGTCCACTTTCAGCAATGACTAAGAATGGCCAAGCCTTTCATTGGTGGCCATTGCATGATTCCTGTGTCCAGATGATTAAAACCATCTGTTGCATGACACCAGTGTTGAAGCCAATCGACCCTGAATCACCTGAGCCCGTATGGGTGATCTGTGATGCTTCAGTCTTTGGGACTGGAGTTATGTATGGACAAGGACCTGAGTGGCAGACTTGCTGCCCTAAAGGAACTACTGCACCTTTGAGCATGAAACAATAGCCATACTTGAGGCTCTCCTCAAGTGGGAAGACAAACTGATCAGTAGACAGATTCACATCATCACTGATCACAAGGTGCTTGAGTTTTTCCAGACTCAACACTGATTGTCTGCTAGGCAGATGTGATGGATGGAATATCTATCGTGTTTCGACTTTGACATTAGATATGTCAAAGGTAAACTAAACAAAGTAGTGGATGCTCTATCCCACTACTACCAATTTGACTCTTGGGATGATGCACCATCAGTCCAACACTATGACATACAACTCGATCCTAACCACGAGGACCTCCCATGGGATCGACATCTCAAAATAAGAAATCAAGTGATTGAAACTCACTCTGCAGCTTCTCAGCAGAAGCGAGTTGGCAAGCAATTAAAGGCTCTTCAAGAATGGATCAAAGAGTGTGAAACAGCCACAGCCCTGATGACTGCGAATGCTGAAGAAGGGAATCCACCTTCTTCGAGAGATAAATCAGAGGGTGACCCTTTGATTCACAATTCTCAGGCCAAAGGGCCTGATCTGCACATTCATATTTCAGAGTTAGATCCTCTGAACGACAATATCTGGAAAGGGTATGCCAACGACAATGTTTTCAAGAAAGTTTTTGAAAAACCAGAAGACCACCTGGGTTTCCAAATCTGGGACGGGTTCATATGGATGAAGAATTGTGGCAGAGAGGATGTTCTTTGCATCCTTTCCACCTTATCTAAAGGTACAACCTTACATGGTCATATAATCAAACAAGTCCATACTGTTGTAGGGCATTTTGGTCCTTTGAAAACATCAAAGTACATCCGGCATTGGTATTGGTGGCCTTGACTTCAAGGCAAAGTCAAGAAATATTGTGATTCTTGCGAAACATGTGTTTGCTCAAAGGGGGAATATCAACCCCTGCAAGGCAAATTGCATTCACTACCTACTCCCATGAGACCATGGGAATCAATTGGGATGGATTTCATCAGACCCTTCCCAGAGTCTGAAGGCTTTGACTACCTTTGGGTAATCATTTGTCATTTGTCTTTGATGGTTCACCTGATACTGGTGAACACAACTATGACAGCTTCCCAACTATCTCCAATCTTTGTGAAGGAGATCATATGATTGCATGGGCTACCAGGCTTGATTGTTTGCGATTGAGATTCAAAATTCATGTCCACATGGTGGTGTGAAGTAAACCATATCCTGAATGTCAAGATACTTATGTCCACATCATTCCACCCTCAGACAGATGGAATAACAGAACACGCAAATCATTTGATCGCTCAAATCCTCAGAGCGTTCATTGTGTCCAATCAAAAAGATTGGGTAAAGTTCCTCTCACTAGTAGAGTTTGCAATAAACTCTACCATAAACAGGGCAATGGGGATGGCCCCGCTCAAGATCAACTATGGGCTCTTGCCTCAGATGTTGCAAGAACTTCCTTCAACAGAATGCATTCTGCCAGGGGTGCGCACTTTCGCTATAAATGCATTGCAAAACATGGCAGTGGCCCATGACAGCATCATTGCTGAAAGAGTATTTTAGTGACACTATGCTAATAAACATCGGTGCAAAGAGCCCAATGTCAGACAAGGTGACCTGGTCTACTTGTCCACCAAAAATCTTGCATTGCCCAAGGGCCATGCAAGTAAGCTACTACCTAAATTTGTAGGACCTTACAAGGTCCTACAGGCATATCCTGAAACTTCCCACTATGAGTTGGACCTTCCTAACAAACTGAAATGCCAGTGTTTGCACCAGCATTTCCATGTGAGCCTGTTAAGGCCTCACCACCCTAATGATGATGCCTTGTTTCCCAACAGGTGTGGTCTGGATGCATATGACTTTGGTGCACCTGATGACACCAAATGGTATGTTGAATAAATTATGGCCCATAAATGGTGTGGCTGTACTATCCAATTTGAAGTCAAGTAGAGTCTGGGTGACACCACTTGGGAACTGTTGGCAACTGTAATGATCTTACAGCTTTGGATGCATATCTGATGCTTATGGGTGCCAGAGAGGCATGAACTACCAAAACACCCAGTGGGTACTGTGCATCAATGTTGTTAACGACTTGAAAATGTATAAGTTGCACCAGACATGTGATGTGTCCTGTGGCATTCAAACTCTGCTGCTGTATAGCACAATGCATGGAGTTTCAATAGTTTTTTCTTTCATCCTTTGCCTTGGTACACACCATGGCAAATATCCTGCCTGATAAAGACAACCCCATGGGGGACAACAAATTCAGATATATAACTCACCACGCATGTGAGACCAACCATGGTTGGTCTTGAAGGGGGAAGGAGAAGGAGAGAGAGCTCAAGCCAACAGGCTCGAGCAACTACAACCATCACTCACCTAGCCCAGGCAAGATAGAAACTGCAATCTGTGTCAGCAGACACATGGAAAGAGAAGACCAGCAGCGGTGCAATGGCATGGGCACCAGCTCCACCACCGCTGACACCTGGAGAATTGATGGCAAAGGAATCATCATTCACTGAGGCTCTTGCGAAACTTGCAAGAGCTATGCTTTACACATGTACAACCATGTGTACGACCATGATGAGGGATATTTCAACACAAAAGACTGTCAAGATAAGCATATTGCTTCGCACATAAGGGCCAAAGCCAATCGTATTTATGATGAATACGAGAAGGATATTGGGGCCCTCTAGGAGACCATCCATAACCTGGAGGATGAAAATAACCATCTTCTGGAGCAGCTCAAAGGACGTTCATCCAAACGAGCTCATACTCACAAATCCTCACCTTACCCTGAGAGAATTCAGGGTAACTTGTATGCAAATGTAGCTGCTAGGCCTGCTCCACCTCCTGCACCCCACCCTGTCATCCCCAATGAGGACGTCGACATGAAAGAGGTATACCCACCTCTTCCCACTCTTCTCACACTGAGGAATACCTCCTTGGTGCCCCATGTCCCCAGGACTAGTGTTTAAAGGTCTGGTCCTACAAACTGGAAAAAGACCAAAACCAAACCGAAATTAACCAAAGTCCGGTTCATCAGGTAGCTATTTATAGGACTAGTCTTTTGCTGTCCAGTTGCCAGTCTTTCACTTTGAAAAATATCATTGAACTGATAAAATAACCCTGATTTCCACACATAATGACTTCAATTTTGCTCCCTTGACCATCAAAAACGGTGGAGAACTGAGAGAGATATCACCAAATACATTTTGCACAAGAACTTTGTTGTGATTAAAATAACTTTGATTTTTTTGATTTTTGATTTTTTTGGGTCAAAAATTTATAACATGGCGCCCAAATGCAGTCCACGGCAGAGATGTACAAACAAAGTACAAGGGGTTGGGATATCATTCCAAGTCATCCCCCTGCTGATCTTCACACCAACCACCTAGATAACTGTGAATACCACTAAGGGGGCCCCTTTTATTGATTAAACGGATTCGCCAGTGGTGGCATACCGACAACCCAGACTTGACGATGTGTTCCTCGAGATGCCACGGTGATGATGCTCAACCCGGAAACCCAAACAAAACCCACAAAAAGGCTTCAGATGGTATAACACGAGTCAGAGGAAGGGTGCGAGGCCCTCTAGATGTCACCTGTCAGACTAACCATCAAATAGTCATAAAAGGACTGCTTGTCGAAGCAGTCCGAGGCTAAAAGAATGTGTTTCGAGGACTTGCGATGATTTGTGAGGTGTTGTGATGATTTTCGAGATGTCGCGATGCTTTTTGAGGAAGTCTTGAGGAATTTCAAGTGTGCAGATATGTTTGGACACAAGGTCGGGGGACTAGACGAGTAGTAGAAGTGAAGAAAAGGCTAATTGAGGGAAGCGAGAGCGAAAATAGTGTAATGCAAGGAATTTTGAGGAATTTTGAGGAAATTTAGCGTAAAACACCAAACTTCAGACTGAATAAGACTAAACCGAACTCTCAAATCACTGTGATCTGGGAGGAAGACAACTAGTGTTTAAAGGTCCAGTCTGTAGGACCGAAAAAAAGACCGAAACTGAACTGAACTGGACCGATTAGGACCAGACCAGTGGTCTATTTATGGACTGGTCTTTTTCAGTCCAGTTGCTGGTCTTTCATTTTGAAAAATATAGTAGGACTGATGAAAAACTGGTTAAAACCGGTTGCAACCGGTCTCTTGTTCCAACATGTGTTAGACCTTACTCCCACACATGTTTCCTTTATTTTCGGTCCCTGGATCATCAAAAACAGTCAAGAATTGGTTGAGATATGACCAAATACATTTTTGTATGAGTATTTTGTTGTATCAGAACAACTTTGATTGCATTGCTTATTACCTGAGCTATAATCTTTTTTGTACAGCTATATAGCATCATAAAAGTAACAACAACACACCTAATCATCTGTACCATGGGATTTTATTTATACAACAGCCCAAATGAGTGCAACTACAAACTACAAATTACAAACTACAAACCGCAACTTGAATGCATGTCCTTTCGGTTTTGGCCATATCTCAGTCAAATCTTGACGGAATTGCTTAAATGTTGGATCGGTCTACGTAGCATTACAATTTCTATCCATTAATATAACATATATGAGGTGATGGTCATATTTGTTGAGATACATATGGGTTATTTGGCACAATAAATTTTATGACAAAAAACCGGTCCGAACCAGTCTTTTTTCGGTCCATGGACCAATTAGAACCGGTCCTAAAGGGTCCGGTTGCGGTCCTCCAATATCTAGGTCGGTCCTAGACCGGTTGCGGTTGCTGGTTTCCCCATTTGGAAGTCAAAAACCAGACTGGACTGGACCTTTAAACACTAAAGACAATGACTTTCTTGTTTTTCTTTGTATCTAGTACATCTTTTTATATAAAATAAAGAAAGTACCTAAAAAGGCTAGAGAACATGTGTAGAACATGAGGCAAAAGATATGAGTTAGGGCACAAGGCCAAAAAGGAGACTGGAATCCGAACAAGAAAGATATATATCATATGATGAAAGAGTAATAAAGGGTATAGAACTAAAAGGGGACTGTCCTTTGTGTATAAACTGCGCTAAGTCTCGCAATAATGTGGCCAGTGGGTTCTGTGTGCGATAGGGACTTGGAACGAGGCTGACCTACTATCAGCAGGTTTGAGCACAAGTTGGAATACTTCCTGGCGCATGGTATTCCACCATATAGATAACAAATGTGGTGCCTGATGTCGCTCACAGTCTCTCAATATTGATTGATGATGCTCAACGATGCTCAACGATGCTCAATTGCATTTGACAATGCTCGATCGCATTTGATATGATGCTCAATGATGTTCAATCGCGTTTGACGATGCTCGACCACATTTGACGATGTTCGACAATGGTAGGGGATACGTCTGGCATGTGTGCGATGAGTATTCAGATAGCAATATAGTGTCCAATGTCGATTTGCAATGTTCGATGATTTTCGAAGTTGGTCGAGGAAATATCAGACTTGTTCAAAGGCCGATATTGCTGCGATATTGCTCGATACTGGTTTGGTACCCATTGACGATGCTCCAAGTGTATATTCTGAGCTGTCTGAAGGTTGGGGGAGTTGTACTATGGCGGCCGAAGGCATACGAAGAATTTCGAGGTGTCGCAAAGAGTTTTGAAGCATTGCGAAGAATTTCGAAGCATTTTTGTGACCTTGTAGAGGTTCGTAGAGGTTTGTAGAGGTTCAGAGGGGTTTGTAGAAGTTCAGAGGGGTTTGTATGGGTTCGTAGAGCTTTGACAACAATTGTAGATGTGTTTTCCAAGCTTGAATGACAAGGTGGACCTATCAACAGGGTATAAGTTCAAGATTTAGGGGAAACTGCCGCCCTGATGTGAGCCTCTCAGCTCAGAAAGAAGGGCATAGTCAGCATCAAGCTGTAATGCACAACCGACAGTGGATCTGAAAGTGCTCAGGCACCTCCCCAAACCAGTACCTGGGTTTGTGTCCCCCCACCCTGACAGTCACTCCTGAACATGGGCAGGCCCCCTTTATAAGAGTTAACAGACTCGTCAGCCGCCTTCTACAGCTGCCACCAACATACCAATCACACTAGCCAGGACCACACGAGGGTCACGCACAACCTATCCTGGATCCCATGCTAGTGGGGTGAACAACCCAATTTCTGGGTTGTTGTCCAAGAATTCCTGGAAGCCTTTGATGGAGTCTGGGCTTGCATGAGTTTCAGTGTGAACTACCACTGGGCAGATGTCCAATATATGATCCCAATTTTTTTTTTTTTTTTTTTGGATCAGAATTTATAACGTGGGGCTCGGTTGCAGTCCACGGGTCAGGATACAAACAAAGGTACTACTATGACTACACATTCCCCCTGCCTACATTCCACACCAAGTCCCTCGCAGAAGCCACTTTAGGCGGGCATGGCCACAGACATTGTCCTCTCAGACAGGAAAGGCAATAATCTGTAGAGGGGGGGCCCCCCCCACAGAAGCTAGCCATTAGTTCACCATCTGGTGCTATCTTGGTCCCCCCAGCCACATATCTGACCGAAGTCAGATCAGGTGCAAGCAGTGTCAATTCACTGTAAACCCTCCCTTGCAGGAAGAGTAACCGTCCTTCACCAGACAATGAGGGTTGGCCACCCCAGGCAAGTGAGGTGGACCATCACCATGTCCAAGCATGAGTGACAGTGACAAGGCAGCTGGTTACTCACTGGAACTGCTGTAGGTAGGGGGCCAAGGCCCCCCTCAAGCATACACTCCTCTGAGCATGCACTCAATGACATCGTCCCCCCCGCAGTGGGAGGAAGGTAAAGGGAGGCGGCATATTGCCACCATCCCGAAATCGGCCCCCAGAAGTTTGGTGGTCAGTGTTAAGAAGGGGTGGTCCCCTTCCTCAAGCTCGGCGCAGTCGTTGGCGAGGCCCACAAGGACAACGGTGCCGTTCCGGGGATGAGGGTTCTCCAGTTGGTGGCTCTGTCACTGGTGGGGCAGACTGGGCTGCTATCATTGCCTCATAGGAAGCCCAGAAGGCTGCTGGAGATGTAAGGTCTAGAGGAGCTGACACTGCCCAAAGTGACTCCATCATGCTCTCTGAAAACTGCCAGGTGGTGGTGAAGAGCTCCCATGCCATCTGGCGCCAAGAATTCCTCTCATTGAGAGGAACCGCGGACACTCGGATGGTACCCACAAAAGAGGTCATCATGTCCAGTATATGCAACATGGCATGAGAGGTGGCTTCAATCTCCAGCCTCTCATCCCTTGATAATGGCACTTCATCCTCCACCAACTCAGGGATGGGGGGCAAAGGCGGTGACAGGGCAGGGGATGCCTCTGGATAAAGGAGCTCAGCTATGCCAAGCTCCTGTGAGTACACATCCTCTCATGGGAGGCTGCGAGTCCATTGCTTGTGTGCGACGTCAACACCTTGTGCCCATCGTACACAATCAATTGTTTTTCTTGAGGAGAGCCTGGGCCCTCCCTCGGCATACATGAGAGCCTCCTGCATAGCAAGAGAGTTGTTGTCATCATTGTCATCAGGGTCGGAGAGGTTTTCCCCAGCCCACAGATCTCTAACTGCCCTTAATACAGTAGCTACCTCTGATTCGTTCTGTTTGAACCGGGTGTCGTAGTCTTGGGCGTCATCATCAAAGATGTCACCCATGATCAGGGAGGGGTCATGTAGACCCCGGTGAGGTGGATAGTCTCTGGTTTGCCATTTGGGCATTGAGAGTGAATTAGCATGAGTAGATGATGGTAAAAGTCAAGGTATGTAGCATGGAATCGATAGCAGATGGTCCCTTATCTAAGTTCCGGATCCACCCGACTCAGCCTCCAAATGCTCCAAGGGGACAGACAGGCCACACATCCTGCTGCCTGGTGGGAGAAGATTGAGCCCAGGTCATGACTCCTCAGGGGGAGTGAGCACTGGAGGTAGAAAGTGGGTGGTGAGAAGCGGCTGCCCAAATGTTGTCCTAGCCCCCAGGGGGCACCATCACCCGGCCTCTTTTAACAATGGTGTATTCTGAGTGGATAGTCAGAGTAGCATGTCTCCAGTAGTAGAAACTCACAGAGCAAGGAGGTTGGAAGCCTCTCAGATGACCAGCAGTCCAGTGAAAATGTCCCTCCTCCTAAGCCAGACCTCCCCCAGCTAAACGAATGCAGCGACTTGGCCGAGCGTTGAAGTAGGCATCCTACACCCACTCTAAGCCCCCATGGGGACCCAGACTACTCTTTCGTTGACAACACTCACCTAGTCAGGATCCTCGAAGCCCAGGAGAATGAGACAGATAGCAGACACTGTCAGAAACAGTGCCTGAGGCATCCCCGGAGATCAGATGGACAGATCCCTTAGCAAATCAGGCCAGGCCTGGAGACGCCGAGAGTGTTCGTGATGGCGAAATCCGATCGAAAATTGGACGAAAATTGCAGTCTCGACATTGCTACCAACATCAAGCAGGAGTGTTTACCACTGTTTATGGTGGTTGTACCAAGTCAAGGAGCGGTGCTCCATCCGGGGTGGTCAATCCTCATTGGCTGGGAACATGCAGGTGGTTATTCCTCCCACAAGGGGGGATTTACTGTGAATTGACACAGCCATGCCTGATCTGACTTCGGTTGGATGTGTGGCTGGGGGATTGGTTTGCACCAGAGGGCGATCTAATGGCTAGCTTTGGGATGGGGGGGGGCTCCCCCTCCAGATTATTGCCTTTCCTGTCTGAGAGGACAACATTAGTGGCCTGCTCGCCTAAAGTGGCTAAAACAAGGACCTGGGTTGGGAAGCAGGTGAAGGGAACATGTAGATAGAGTAGTACCTTTGTTTGTTCCCACTCCACAGACTGCATTCGAGCCTCACGTTATAAATTCTGATCCAAAAAAAAAAAAAAAAAAAAAATTGAGAGTGCCATCATCCATGTATGGCATGAGGTCGACTTTTCTGCTGATCTCGCTTCTTCTGAAGAGCTTCATGATGGGTGTTAGGTACAACACTGACAGGACTGGGGACAAAGCAGAGCCTTGTCCTACCCCCACATCAGCCGCAAAGGAGCCAGATGAGAAGGCATTCCACTTGTAGGTCATCTTGTGGCCGACAAGGTAAGAATGGAAGAAGTTCACTACTCATGCAGGGAACCCCAACCAGGAGATAATTTCCAATAGAACCTGGTAGTTCAAGGAGGAAAAGAATTGAGTGATGTCAAATGCGACAACACTCATTTTTAACCCTTGGGCCCATCCTGACCAGGTGGGTAAGGTAGATTCCTGCATCCTCTGTGGAACGCTGGGCAACTCCTCTGAATTGGTTTTGTTTGAAGGCATCGTGTGTGACTCCATCGAATTGAAGCCATCTAGACAGCATCTTCTTGACTAATTTGCCCAGAGTCTTCAGTAGCACAATTGGCCTGAACAACTTTGGTGTAGAGTAGTTGGGCTTCCCTGGTTTCGGAATGATGACCAATAGGGATTCCTTAAAATGTGCAGGCCAATGGCCAGCAGTGATGCATGCCTCTGCGATGTGAGTGATGAGACTTGCCATCTCAGGTGTGTTACATCAGTGTTTTAGGTACGACCACGTAACATGATCAGGACCTGGTGCAGAATGGGAGGAGCAAGCATTAAGAGCCTCCTTCATTTCCATAATGGAGAATGGGATTCAAGCCCTTTCAGGCACCAGGTCCAGATCATTTAGGAAGCTCAGATTGACTACTCAGTCTGAGGCTGCATTGTAGGACCCATCAAGGGCATTCCATAGGGACTCAAGATCATTACATGGTTCTCCCAGGAAGGAGATAGCCTTGTATAATGGCAGGTTGCATTGATGCATCCAGGACATCAAATCCCAGGGGCATCTGTTCATGGTAGCCACTTCATGGATATGGTCATTAAAGAAATTACATTTTGCATGTTGCATGATTTTTCAATACTGTGTCCAGTCCTCCCCATCATGGGAAGCTCTGTATGCCTCTAGGGCACCACTGCATTCTTCCATCCACCATCCTTTGAAAGCTTTGCCTAGGTGCAATTCCTTGGCATGGTTGTCCCACGCCTTGGTTAAAATTGTTGCTATCGCTGAGATGACATCATCAATTTCTGCTGGAGTATCTCTGTGCCAATTATGCCACAGAGTTAAAGTGGAGGAGACAGCATCCAGATATGATGCTTCCTCCTCAGAACCTTTCTTGATCGACCACTTGGTGACTGGGACCAAAGATCCCAGGCCAGGCAGTGTCAGTGTCAAGGGGGCATGGTTGGACGTACCCCTGGCTCCCAGTAGAATTTCACAATACAACACAAATCTGAGATCCATGGGTACGAACATCAGGTTGATCACTGTGTGGTGAAAGCCCTGCTGTGGGGGAAAGTGTGTAGGTCCTTCCTCAGTGGGGAGGGCCCTCATCAGGCCTAAGGCCAATGCCGTTTCCACCAGGTGGTCAGCATGAATAGAATGTTCAGGCCCTTGGGGGTCCCAAGAAGCATGTCTCACATTGAAGTTGCCACACATGAAGTGTAGGAATGGGATCATCAACACGTTCTCATACAGAAGTGTGATGGCTGAGTGTTGGCTGTCTGAGTAGACGTTAGCGAAGAGCATGATGTCTTCCCCTATTTCCAGCAAGAATAGCAGGATGTCACGGTTATCAATCAGGTCTCTGCGGAGGCCCGGTCTCAGATTAGCAATGCTGTTTGAGAAGTAGACAGCGACACATAGAGGTGAATCAATCCCTGACGGTTGCACCAGTGTGCCCCAATTGGGGCTCATAGGTGCGCCAATTACCTCCTCCCCTTCCCTGTTGTGGGCAGAGGGGCATGTCTTATAAGGCGCCAAGGTGGCTTTTGGATAGAAAGCAAATCATAATCATCTATAAAATCTGCCAGTAGTGAGTCCATGTACCCCCAGTTATGGTTTACATTTTGACTAAATATCCATAGGCAAGGGATAAATCTAAGTCTGTCCCTCATTTATGTTTGTCCACCCCATCCTGCGGGGGTGTGAGTATGACAGCTGCCTCTCACGTACCTCATCATAGCGAGCTTTGATCCAGTCATGGTCAAAGTGATGTCGCCAAAAATTGCATTGTCGATCATCGGATGCGTGATTCTTCTGGCAGTTTATACACCTGGCCAGGTGAGGACAAGCAACTCCCTCTGGAGTGGCTGGGACAGGAGGGTTCACCTTGGTGTTACCATTGCAGCACCCCACAAGAGCACAATGGTGCTCCTTGTGGTGGGGTCTGGTGCAGATTGGGAATTTCGACTGTGGTGCTCTGCATGCCAGAGTGGGATGACCCCATTTCCAGCATTGTTGACCTAATGGGAGACCAGGATTAGCCCTGGCTGCCCTCACATAAGCGACATAGCGTCCAAATTGGACACCACACCTGATAAGAGCCTTAGCTTGTGCACCACTGACTGAGTCAGCAACATTGAGGTAGACGGTGCAAGTGTCTGACATTCTCGAATCATGTACAATCCGTGGGGGAACCTGCAGCACTGTGAGGTCAGAGATGCCTGACTTCCCAAAGTGGGCAGGCAATGACAACGTCAGCCATGATGGCCTTGTCGTTGGCGATGTAGAGCATGTTGACCAACTTGATGTATGATGTGGACATGGGTAGCGCTGCATCTATCTGCAGAGCAAAGGGAAATGCCTTGTGGGCAGCCTCCTTGAAGCATCATAAGTTCTCCTCAGAGGCCACTACATCTGTAGAAACCGAGATGTTCCCGGCTTGCCTGGAAGCAGACTGGGCCACTAGCTTGGAGTGGTGCAGTGTGAGGGTGATCCTGACATGGTCAAGGAAGTCTGCTGGGTTCGCTCCCTCCTCTAGGGAGGGGCGAACATGAACCAGGACCTGCCATCTGGATGGTCCATAGACAGTGGGCAAAGGCTTCACAGCCTTTGGCCTGGAAGGGCTGACATGCAGCTGGATGTCAGCCAGCTTGTCGGTGGGAAGCTCAGGGAATGCCTTGGCAAGTCGCACAAGGCTGTCCATGGATGTGTTAGGAGCTCGCCCCCCTGGGAAGCGAGCCACCTGAGCAAAGGTCCCCTTGCCCGAGGGCTTGGTTGACCAGTTCATGGGGGGGGGGGGGGGGGGAGGTCCCCTTCCCCATGACATAGACACACCTCCTGTTGGGGGTTTAGGAAGAGGTCGGGCCCCCTTAGGGCCCCAATTCCTCAAGGACTTGTTGGAGGGACGTTGAACATCCCAGCCCTCTAGATGGTCCACTCTCGGGACATCATGAGCGTTGTTGGTGACAGTGCCCAACCTAGGTCGTGCACCCCCTCCAGCAATCCTGTCAATAGCTCTTCAGAGGGTGGTGTTCCCTGAATCGCGAGTGAAGCTGACTGTGGCTGCTGCTTCAAGCACTGCACCCAGCTGTTCAGCAATGGCCTGCCATTGTTCAGCAGTTGGTCGTTTGGGTCCTGTCCTGTTCAGGACTATCCAGAACCCAGTGGCATACTCCCCCAAATCACTGGCAAAGGTGGCAGGACCGGCCCAGTTGTTGTCCTCATCACTTGCCATCACTGTGCCTTGAATAGCAGGTTGGGGGTTGGAAAGCACCATCTCGAAGGCCAGCTGTGAAGCAGGCGTCAAGGGGGTGGTAGGAGGTGCAGGGGACAATGTCACCCCTCTGGGAGATAGTGCTGGCATGCTAAAATGCTGTGCTTGTGGAGTGATGATGCCTGCCCCAAAGGGGGAAGGGGTTGGAGAGCTTCTTTTGGTCCTGTGAGGGCCCACTGAGGGAGTGTTCTGTGTGGATCTGCGGCTCCCAGAGGGCCACAGAGAATCAATGGGGTTGTCGCCAGGAGTTCTGGGTGTACCGGATCTGGAGGGTCTCCCCTTGTCCATCACCATGTCCGATCTCCTCCCTTTTATCATGAAAGAATCTGACATGCATTGGTAAGACACTATATAAACTGGATCACTTGGATCATTGACGGATTGAGCTACAGAAGTTGAAAATGGTGTTGACGAAGTTTTTTGTGGCTGTGCACATCACGGTAAGAAGTCAAGAAGCAAATAAATTTGATTGTACTGCTTATACCTTGTGTTACAAAAATATTGGGTGCAATTGGACACCATCCAATACATAAAAATAACACACATAAACATCTGTACCATGTATCTTGATTAATTTAACACCCCTGAAAAGCTGCAACTACATACTACAACTACAACCTACAACCTACAAACTACAACATGTAATACAATGTACTTTCATTTTGGTCATATCTCAGTCAAATCTTGATGAAATCTCTTAAAAATTGGACCAATCAGAGAATTACAATATCCAGCTCCCTACATAATGACTAAATTGTCCGGGTAATAGTCACCGAGAAACATATGGGCTATATTGGTACAACAAACTTTACAACAGAAAGTCGGTTTGGACTGGTTTTCATTGGTCCATGGACTGATATGGACCAGTCCTATGCAGTCTGGTTGGGGTCCATTGATATCTGGGTCAGTCCTGCACTGGTTGTCGTTGTGGTTGCCCCATTTAGACATCAAAAACCAGACTTAACTGGACCTTAAAACACTACTCAGGACTGCCAACTGGATCCTGGCTAACAAGCCATGTGGTCATGTCCTGGCCTCCATTCCTCAGAACACTGAGGAATTCAATGAATGGTCCCAGTTGGCTCACATCGACGGGAACTACCCATTCTTCAAACCAATGCATGAATACATGCACTTCGTTAACAATACCACTCCAGGGGATCATATGCCCCTGATGCTACATGCCCTTGCCAACTGGAGACTACCCAATTGGCTCCCGGTTGAAAGCAGTCAGCGTGAGGATTATGCCAACTCAATGACCCTCACCACCTGGAGCAGCCATCACTTCAGGACTCCCCTGAAAGTTGGGTGCAGTTCATGCACTGACACCTGTACCAGTGACAATATCACCCTGGTACCATGATGGACAAGCAAAAAGTGTAGCTTCCACATGTCAGGGGACAGCTCCTGCTCCGGCAACAGATTCCTTTGGGGCTGACCCCAAAGATGAAATTCCTTCTATCACAATGGGCAAGCCTTGAGGCAGTTGATTCATAGTTGATTTGTGTTTGACTTGTGTTTGACTGGTAGTTGTCATTTGTAGTGATGTAATATACTTTAGTAATAATAATTCATTTCATGAGTGACATTGACACTGAATGTTTATCATCCAGCTCTTGCCAAGTTCATGCTATAGTTTTAGCTGAAAACTTTATTCTGTACTTCAATAAACAATTTTATTATTTCTGATCAGAACTACAATACATTGCTGCCAGAGGTGTTGAGGGTGTTGATGACTCAACATGGTGAGTTCGGCAGGTTCCGACACATCATGTGATCATGCTTGCAGCAATTTTGAATTCCTTTGTTCTCAATGTGTTTGCGCATACTCATCTTCTGGCTTTACTGGATACCTGGACTCTTTATTCCATCATCTTCTATTGACTCTGAAACTACAATGGATCCTCATGCGAGTTCTAGTTCAGGGGAGGCTGGCCCATCTCAGGCTGGACTTGGCAAGCGCAAGCGTTCTCTGAGCAACATGAACCCTGGTTCAAGAGCTTTGCAAGCAAAGAAAGCCCACAAGGCCTTCACAAAGCAACCCAAGAAGCCCAAGAAGCCCAGTGATTGGCACATGAGAAAAGGAGAGGTACCAAAGGAGGCTGAGAAGACAAAGGTGCACATTCATTGTATTCAAGCACTTTAAAGTCTAAATCACTTTCAGGCTGCACTTGAGCTTCATCTCCATGTCCTTTGGGGCTTACCACACCAGACTACTGTCCCCCCCAAGGTCACAGAAGATGACAAAGTACCCTTCACCCACCACTTTACCTATGAAGCACAGTTGCAGAACTCTGTCACAGCCAGTCTTGACGACAACTCATCTAGCATTCAGGGCACCCAAATGAAAGTGCACGAGCTCCTTAACTCTATCTCAGACTCAGTTGGGATTATTGCCAACAATATCAAGTGCATTCCAGAATCCCATCTGTTGCTCATGTTCAGGTCGGTGGCATGCCTTGGGCTTCAACAGTGGGCACCTGATGTCTTGGGTAATGATCTGGAGTCTATGTATAATCTCCTTCATGAGCACATTGCCCTCAAGACATTTGAGCAGGTCTTGGGCACATTTGGATACTCTCACATGGGAACGAACCTGTTGTGTGTCAACAATTTGCACTTATGCGTAAACTTTATCGAAGCTTAGTTTTCTCGTATATGCATGGTATTGCCAAGTCAGAGGCAAAGAATCCAGGAAGTGTTGTGAAAGCAAAGCAGATGACTGGAGTATGGAAACGACGTAGTGTGGTATGTAATTCCTGGAATTCTGTATATGCCATTTGCAGATTGTATTTACTAATAAACCTTGATAGCTCGCTGATGGCAGGATGGATGTGTTCAGGGCATGTGGTTACAATAAACACATTGTGGCCTTGGCTAGAGAGAATGAGGCCCATTCAGATGATGAGTTGGCTGAAGGGAATGCTGAGTCAGTTGATGCAGTATACCACATCAAGGAGAAGGAGGGACATTTGACAAAAGTTACTGCATTCTTTAGAATGGCTGATCAAGAGCGCAAGCAGATGAATAGAAGCAAAAGAAGACACCTTAAGTTGGCCAATCTTTGTTTTTCTTTTTACATTTGACTGATCCTATTTATCTGTAGACTGGAGTGATGCCATGAAGACCCCCCCCCCATGCCAAAGTTATCTGAGCTCACTGCTCTCCCAAAGAAAGTCCCAATTGATTGGTTTGATCCTATCTATTGGAACAATCTTTCTCTCCGTGAGCATGCCCAATATGTCAAGAATGGTACTTATGTTGCTCTGCCACCTGCAGAGCTCTGTTCCAGCTGGGATGAGTGTGAGAAATGGAAGAGTATGCCAGAGAAGGAGTTTATGGCCAAATATGGTGATGAAGTGCAGGCAGAATACAAGCTACCTACGCCAGACAAATTGGAACAACTTGAGCAGCAGGATGATGAGGATGATGAAGATGAGCCAGATGTATCAGGTGAGGGGTCAGGAGATGAGGGCTCGGGTGATGAATGAGATATGGGTGTTGTTTAATACATATTCTGGTTAATGGTGGTAATTGATTTACTTACCTCTTCATATTCATGCTTGCCAAGTCACTTAATGTATTTCAAGTTAATACTATCTTTTCTATTTATCCAAAGCTATTGTTACAATCTGAGACACATGAGAGACAGATGTAGGGCAAAATGGACATGGAGAAAATCTACAACCTGATGAAAGACAACTGTTGTGATCTGAGATATGTGAGAGACATGGATGTAGGGTAAGGCAGATAAAGGGAAAATCTATGACCTGACAAAAGACAACCGCACGAGTAGAGCGCAATATGTGCACAGAGCAAGTGAGCCATGCGGCAACATACAAGGGTGGAACAGACTTGGCTTCAGTGAGCTGTGCCTCCCTGCACTTATGTGTGTCCATAATTTTGAGGGGTGTTGTGCATGAGATGAGCAAGCTAAGAACTAATGCATGGGATTATGAGTTGCAAGTTGGTGTTAATCAAGTGCAATTATCAGACTAAGGTATTACAAACAATACTGTAGACTTAAATATGCAGAAACAGAACATAGGTAGTATGCTAAAGATAGCACAGAACAGAATAAGGAAGTAGAAGTGGCACAAGATTTCAAGTTGGAAAGAAGTCAGAACAGGAAAATGAAGCATAGAATGAAGGCATAATTGTGGTTATAACAGCTATTTACACATTGCCAGGGATGCAAAATTATTGGCACCCTCTGTTGGGAGCCCAACATACAACCAGGACCTTCCTGCCAATACCATAAGTGCCTGCTGGCCGCTGGACAGTTGTGACATGAGTGATAATATGGACAGGCTCAATAATACTAAGGTTGTTAGAGGGGAGTGCATCAACAATTCGTACCATAAGTCCAGGGTGGTATATGAATGGTGCCTGCCTCTCCTCTTGTGTTGATAGTGATTGATGTGAGCAGACTCTTATAAAGGTGTGCATTATTCCCTCCAGCAGAAGTCTCCAAATGTTTTGAATGAATCCTGTATCATGAGCCTGTGTCAATGGATTGTAGAACTTTATAGCACTGTTTCCTTTATGTGACTTTTCACAACTGAATGTGCACTCATCATGGTGCACCTGCAAAAGATGCTGGGCTTGTGGAGGGAGAATAATGGCATTTGGCAGATGGGGAAGATCAGAGTAAGCTTGGTATGGTCTTCCTGTCTGGTGAAGATAATTAAGCAGATTGTTATAATCTACTTCAAGAAGGCAAGGTACCTTTGCTAGAATATCTGCCACTTCTGTAGGCTGGAGAGGTACTGGATGGTCATCCATGGCCATGTCTCCTGGCTCAAGAATATCACATAATTCTTTTAAATGATCTTCACTGTGCAGTAAAGCATCTACACATGCTTGACAACTCATCTGACGAAGCATTGTAAGATCTAAATCCCCTGATCTTGGTATTAGCTATCAATTTTTGAGCAAAATAATTGAAACACATATGGAGATGATAATTGGTGTTCATTTTTTGCAACTTTCCATTCATTTGTTCACCTGGAAACTGACTAAAAGAAGCCAAAGGACCCCAATATTTGAGAAGAGCACTATTATGCATTGCATAATGATGGTTTGGCTTGGATGGACAATGTGGAAAAAGTTGTTGAATAGCAGTTCAATATTGAATATAATGCTGAGTATAGGCATCAGCATCAGCATTGGAGGTTTGATATGCAGCTACAATATTTGTTGCTGGAACAACATGATAGAAGCAGTAGAAGTGCTGGTGGTGAGAATTTGTGGCAGTAGTCATGTACCAGAATTCAGGAATAATGAGGGGAAAGATACATGTGAAGAGGGTGAGATATTCCTGAGCTTTGAGCTTGCCATGGCTTGATTCACCAAGATTGGTTGGTGGTCTTTGTATCCATGTTGGAAGAGTGATATCATGAATGCAATTTCTTATTGCTTGTAGCTCAGTTTCTGTGAAGCTAAAAGGCAAAGGGTCAACAGGAATATAGTTATCATCATCATCATCATCATAATTGAAGTCATATGCATAGGGATTTATGTGGCTCTGTGTGGTGGCTGTAGGTGTTGATGATGAGGATGAGTCTGATAATTCAGAAGAAGATGGTGAGGGAGACATAGGTGGTGGTGTATGATGCATTGCCATTGCAGCCTCAAGACTATGTTTAGCTGCTTCTTGAAAAAGGTCATCCAATTCTTCAGCAGAATCTGATACATCTGCCTCACTCCACTGCTCATCCTTTCCCACCTCTTTAACTTTTTGGCTTTCATCCTCATCCTGTCCAATTTCCCAAAGTGCATGAAGATGATGCTGTAAAACACCCTCAAGCCAGTTATGCATAAAACCTAGTACAACATGTTTGACTGGATCCCAATATGGAAGATTATGCAGTGGAGTCCATCACACACCAGTTGGGTTTTGCAGAGCATTTTGACCAGCTTTGGTTGTCTGATGCAACCATGCTTCTGCCTGTGCTCACACCTGTGCACCATTACGGAGTTCCCAAGATTGAATATTGAGATCCTCTAGCTGATCACTGGTGCAGCAGAAAGAACAGAACATTGTAGCACCATGTCCCAAAAAGCCAGTAGCCTTGCGACTTCCCTCAAGATCAGCAATCACAGGTGCAATTTTTGCTTTCACAGAGATGCCATCAGGATGTCTAGATGTTGGCAAATTTTGGCCTGGTGCCACACCATACTTGGCAACAGATTTAATAACAGGTTCAAGAAGATGAGAGATGGTTGTGGGGTCAGGAAGATGGGGAGGAGGTGTGAGACCAACAATAAATGTATTCTCAAATCGATACTGAAGATGAAAAGGTAAGTTCAAGCAATAAAGCAGGATTGCTCCACAAGACACTTTTTTGCCTATATATAAAATAAGCTGTGTCACAGTCTATGCAGAATTTGTTAATAACTTACCAGCAATCTTATTGGTATAAGGATTGAACCAATCAATATAGATTCCAAATATTAGATGATAAGGAGACTGTAAAAAACCCTGCAAGTCATCCCAAGCAGGACTATCCTGGATATCATTCATAGTGGCACCAAAAGCAGCTGGTATATGGTTTCTGTGGTGGTTGAAAGCCTCATGAAGGCCGCTTCAATGACCTTGGAAGATAAAAAGAACTGAAGCCAAGAATCAAAGGATTGTGTAGTGTATAGATGACATGGGACCCATTTAGGCCCATTTGGAGTATTCTGAGTTGTCCAGAGTTTTGTGTTACAGGATTGTGATCTTGGGGATGCCTTCCACTGACATTGCCAAGGAATAGGATGAGAAAAGAGGGAAAAGCACTTGGGGCAGCATGCTGTCCAAATGATTTCTGGCTCTGAGCAGTGAAGCCGATATGCTGTATGGACATCATGAGGAAGTTTGATGTTTGGAAGCTTGACATTGAGTCCAGATGATGAAAGAGCAACCTCGACAATAGAGAGAGTCACAGAAATAATAAGTTGAAGTCCTTGTAGAATTTTGTTGGTGATAGAATGACTCACACCAGCTCTATTGTGGAGCCAGATGACAAGGAGGCAGATCATCTTTGTGATAAGTACTGTAGAAAAGTTGATATCTGCATAATACTATCAGTCTTGATCTAACAATAACAATGTAGCACTTACCTGTGGGAGAATTAGAAGCTCTAGAACATTTTGGCGATGGGCTTGGGGATGATGATTGCCACTTCCCCTTTGCCAGTTGTGAAACAGGCTGTTTATCCTGTTTCTCATGCTTCAAATGGGTAGAACCATCAACATACTGTCCTGGCTGTTCAACACCATTGATGAAGATGGTTTTTGTGCTACAAATTGTGCAGTTACATATGACTGGAGGCATGGTGAACTTGGTGAAGCCTCAGTGAAGAAAAAGAGGGGAAAGAATGACAGCTGTTTTGGACCATTTTAATAGAAACATCAAAATTGGTTGCTATTGTAACTGATGTACATCCTCTAACCATCCCATGCAACAGTCTGATGCCTATCACCATAGTCACTATCATGAACCTATTGATTTAAACAGATATTTGTTTGTAAAAGGAAGCATCAATCCAAGTGCTCAATTTGGTAGGATTATGTAATAAGGTGCAAACTTCAGTCAACCATGAGTCAACTGTGAGTCAACTGCCTCAGAACTTGCCCATTGTGTATACCTTTGGATAGCGGAGGTACTCATTATGCTGGGACTTTACTGACAGACTAGAGAGTGTGGGTGCATCTCACTGTCCCCTGTGCACTGCCAGCTATCCATGCCGATTGATACAGAAAATGTCACCCTCAAGGGTGTCATTAGACACCTCGCATCAATGGGTGTCTTGGATGAGGTCCAAGAAGGTTCTCACTATGCCATTGGCTGGCTCATAGCAATGGCGACTGCCCACTCTTCTCAAACAGAAGAGTCTTCTTCTGCCACAGACATTCTGAGGCGTCTGTGGCAAAACCCCAACTCTCATTCAGAGGATGCCCCTCTGATGTCTGAACCCCAGTGGTGGGTTGCCAGGCCTCATGACATGGCTCTCCATGAGCCATGAAGGAAAAGAAGATGAAGACCCCACCATTCCCACCTGGGGTGAAGCTCCTCATTCAGGGCAGTTCTGCCCTGAATCCATAACTTCTACTGTACCATTCTCTGGATTTTCCAGTGGACTTCTGGCCTCTATGCACGTGAGCACCTCTCGCATGGACAACCCTAACCAGGGTTGGTTTGGTGAAGTTCCCCTTGTCATGAAAGCAACTCAAGGCCAAAAGGAGGCCTTGAAGAGGGAAAGGCGTATCGCTGCCAGGATATCTCCTAATGGGCACAAGAGACCCTTTAGTGCTACAGTCAAGGTCACACCCTTCAAGCAGCAAAAAGTCAGAGACCCTAACTGCAAGAATGACAGCACAGATTCTGCCCTAATGACCAATGGTGACACTACCACCATCAAGAAAACCTAATTCGGAGCTGTTCCTCTTCAGGAAGAGCTTACTGACCATTCCACCCTGGGGAACTCCCCAGAAATATCCACCATACCTTTCCCAACATTACCATCCAATGTTGAGACCTCTTTACTACCAACCATACCTGATTACAAGCACAAAGTCTCCCTTCCTCCCACTCTGGAGGATATCAGAATTATGTTGGTTGACCCCAACCCCCCCAAATCATCGTCAAACATTGACGATACTCATTTATCATTGTTGCACCTCAACGATACTCACAGCCCCGATGACCCCATAATCTAAGGTCATCTTGTTTTATTATTGAACAAAAATTGCCCTATCATCGTGCCCTGACAAAACCCATCCACATGATGAGCCTTCCTTCAAGGTCATCTTCTACACAAAACATTATGCTTCTCCCCTGGACAAAGCCTAAGGGTGAGGGTGTGGTGACCCAGGGCTTGACCCCATTGTTTATATGTATTATAATTACTTGACATTGGCCTGACTGGTCCCTATATAGGGACCAGTCTTCTATCTTACATAATAATCATTTTACTACCACTACTTACAAAAACTATATACATTATTCATGTTCCATTGTGTGTGATAGCTAAGAGATCACCCCACAACTCACTACACTTGTGCTTCCACACCTAGTCAGCGATCTGCTCTCAAAACTCACTGCCACTGTGAGTTGATACAAGAAATCTGGTGTTTGCTGCTAGACGAAGAGTTTATTAAAGTCTATAGGCATGGCATTGTCTTGACCTGTGCTGATGGCATCCTGCAACACATTTTCCTGCATATTTTCATGTACTCAGCTGACTTCCCTGAAAAGTAAGCCCATAAACAGCCCTGCTGTGAGTGACATTCACTGATGGTCATCAGGGTGCGATTAGGCACTATGCACAACAAGGGTGACCGCATATGTCCCTGGTGCACAATTCCCACTGCCAATTTTGATAAATTGGGGCTTAAAGTGGATACAACAGGATGTGTTGCTTGAGCACGACACTATTCTGAGTTTCAGGTAAATAGGGCTCATGATAGTATTTATTCATACAGATCCCTGGTGAATCACACAGGAATTGAATGCATGCTCAAACCAATGTCTTTGGTGCCAACTGTAGTACATTATCAGGACTAGTCCCTGTTGCTTGAACTAAGAATTTCTTTGTTAGAACACATTTGCAGAGAGGCTGGGGCCCTTTGGGTTCAACCCTTACCCCATGCTAGTGGTGGATTTGATGCATGAGTTTGAGTTAGGGGTCTGGAAGGGCACATTCATGCATATCATTTGGGTTCTATATGCAGTGCCAGGGGGAGGTGCAGTGGTGGAATTGAATAAAAGGCAGGCCCAGGAAGCCATCTGCTCTGCCCATACTGAAGTTGTAAACAGATTCTGTCTGATACTGGCCTTTGGGTCTGATTTTCAGCACTTCTCCAACAATGTTTCTGGGATGAAAGAACTTGCTGCTCAAGATTTTGAGGATTTACTTCAGGTTCCTTGAATCAGTTTCTACTGTGTTGCAGAAGCTGACATGTTTGAAATCCCAGAACATGATACCAGCCATTGAGGGTCTACTTCCTGAACCTCACAATTGCAAACTCACCACTCTACTCTTCCGACTGGCTGAGTGGCATACCCTTGCCAAGCTTTGGATGCACACAGAACTAACCCTTAGTCATCTGCACCAGTCCACAGGTGTCATTGGAAAGGAGTTACGGTCATTTGCAGCGTGGACTTGAGCATTCAAGATGGTTGAACTTCCAGGAGAGTGTGCCAGCCGAGATCATCACAAATGTAGGAAGGCAGCTTCCAAAACAGCTCCTCAACCAGTGCCCTTGAACCAAGCCACATCAACTGGAGGGCACCAGCCAAGGGTCGTAGAAAGACCCCCAGGTGGTGCTGCAGGTCAGAACAAGTCAGTAATTCAGAGTACCTCCACCAGCACTGCCTTAGGCCAGAAGTCAGAAGCTCTGTCACATCTGAATGCATCTGCAAGCTCAAGAGCTAAACCAAAGGCAAAACTTTTTAGTTTACTCACTTATAAGCTGCATGCGCTAGGTGACTACATGTGGACCATACAACTATTTGGGACAACAGATTCATATTCTACTCAAATCGTGAGGTCTCAACTTTATTCTGAGGGGGCAGACTAACCTGGCCTTATGCAGGGGGAGCTGGCACATCGCCTAGTCAAATGCCTCTATCAGTGGACCAACAAGAGAAATGCAATATGACAAATCACAAAGCATGAAAGACACCACACCAGACTACACCTTGCCAAAGAGGCAGCTACTTCTCCTCAAAGGTGGCACTCCCACCATGTTGCCTTCTCTGCAAGTGATCCACTGCCACCCAGCAAGATTGACCTTCATCATCACATGAGCAACTATACAAACTTCTCACATCACCTTTTAAGTTTTGTACACCAACCACCAAACGATCCTGCTAAAAGGGTACCCAATTCCACCCCACAAAGTACTTTAGGACTCATGCCTGCCCTTAGAACTTCATTCCAAGGCTTAAAGATCATCTTCTGACCTGCCTTACTGACCAAGAATTTGATAGTGATGAGGCTCAGTATTCTGATGAAGACCATCACACAGTCAGAATAGTTGGGGACAAGATATATTCTGTGAAGGTTCTTTGCATTAACTACACCACATACAACATCTGTCATGATCAGGATTCGATGAATCCCCATACCCACTGTGATGTTATGGTCCTTTCTGCAGAAACAGGTCCAAAAGCTCACCCATACTGGTACAACTGCATTCTTGGTGTTTTCCATGCCAAAGTGATATACAGCAGACCGAAAGCCTGAAATTGCTCTATTCAACACATGGAATTTCTTTGGGTTCAATGGTTTGGCACTGAACCTGGTTATCATTGGGGCTTCAAGTCAGCACTACTCCCAAAGATAGGCTTTGTGCCTGAAAGTGATGGCAATGCATTTGGGTTCCTGGATCCATCACTTATTCTTAGAGGTTGCCACCTTGTCCCATGCTTTTCTGATGGCTGCACTTCACAACTACTACAATGCCCACAGCAACATGCCAGCTAAATGAAGTTGATGATTGGGCAACACACTATGTGATGATGTACGTTACACCTGCTGGCCCCTGCACTGTGAAATGCTAATGTTGGTTAGGTTTGTGGATAGGGATATGTTCATGATGTTACAATTTTCCTTGTAACTCATGGAACCTGACCAACCCAACACACCCAACACACCTGACAATCCCCTCCAGACAGGAGGCACTCCCTGATTCATGCCCAAGGCATGCCCTTGACACCAGACATACACACAACACATGTTGATGACATGCATTCAATCCCCTTCCTGTGGAAGGCACCCTTGATGCATGATGACTCCATGCACCCGAACCCACTCCCCCACCTGCTGTGATACAGCAGCCCCTTGACATGAGGTCTGTGATGTTGGACTCTCATGATTGACATGCTGCGCCACAGCACTCCATGACATCAGATGCCTCATGCAAGGCATGAGGCTTATTGTTTCTATTCTTACTTGATACACATCTACCCTTCCAATTGGATGGTAGGGACCTCCCTCCTAGTATAAGTACTGCGACTTGTAGTAGGGATGTCCTTAGTTTAGATCTAGGCAATCTACAGTCTTAACTCATAACTCATGAACTTACTCAAAACTACTAAGGAAGCCCCTCAGTATGTGAACTCACTCGAAGCCCCTTAGTGCATAAACCCTGACAACTCTATGCAGAAGGCCTGCTAGAGTGTACTATCCATCTTATGCCAGACACTCTGAGTAAGACCAGTGCTGAACAACTCATTGAGGAAGCACCTCATTGAACGACATCGACTAGATCAAGTAGTTGAGGCTTTGCCCTTAACATAAGATCTAAACTATCTGCTAGCCCACCTACCTAGGTGTAGGCAATACATCTCGAAACACACCACAGTGACCTGGGTCTAGACAAACCCCAGACCGACCACCAAGAGAAGCAGAACCACAGACAGGTTCATCTTGGTACCGATACAATGGAAGACTAGTCTGTTACTCGACCCCAGCACAGTGTTGGTTTTACAGATCAACCAAAAGACAAAGAGGAGATTACCTCACCGACAAAGACTTCAAACAACCACCCACACACTCACCCAAAACATCCACCCACTTCCTAACAGACGAAATTGATGACCTCTATAATGAGATGTCCGAACCCGCTGCAACCACACCCATGATGTCTGCAAAGGACATTCGAATCCGATCACCCACAGACTTCTCAGGAGAGCAGACCAAGCCCACCAAGTTCCTGCAGGAGATAGACCTCTACCTTCGAATCAATGACCAGGTCTATGACACGAACAACAAGAAGATTATCTTCACACTGTCCTTCATGAATGGAGGGACAGCAGCTTCCTGGGTGCAGGCATTTGTCAACCAACACCAATCCAAGGGACTCGGAGAATACGCAGACTTCAGGCAGAAGGTCCTAGAGGCCTTCTCACCAATCAACAATGCCAGAATGGCAAAGACAGAGATTAAGAATCTCAAACAAGGTTCAGGGAACCTCAAAGAATATGTGGCAAGTTTCCGCATCCTGAAAGACAGGATGGGAATCACTGAAGATGCAGCCATGATCGTGTACTTCATGGATGGACTGCACCCCAAATTTCTGAAGAGGGTACACACTATGGAAATGGTACCCAACACTCTCGAAGGCTGGATAAAAGCAGCTTCAAAATATGAAGGCCAATGGAAACAGGCCATGGCAATCCTGGGAAAGACCAGGCAGAACGAGAAGACAAAAGAAATGATGAAGAAAGGACAGCCCTCTCTTGACATCAACTGACTGATGAACCAAGAATGCATGGAACACCTCCAAAAGGGATTGTGTTTCATCTGCCACCAACCAGGACACTGATCATCTGACCACAAGGATGGAAAGAACCCCACCCAGATGGGGTCAGCACCCCCTCCTTACCAAAACCGCTTCACCCAGAAAAATTCTGGGGTGGACACCTACCAGACGATCCACACGATGCTGGACAAGCTGGACAAAGAAGAAAAAGAAGAAAAAGAATGAGCGAGGTCTTTACACTGCCCCATATGTTCTGCGTGGATCCATGCAGAATTGTGTGGACTCCGCACGGATCTGCATGGACTCCGTATAGATTTACATCCCATCTAATGAACAGTTTTAGTTATGCAACAGGGGCAGACAGTCCGCATGGATCCACATGGACTAGCTCAGATTCCACACTTTTTACTCGGATTCCATGGATTTCGGCCATCCGCATCTGAGATCAGACAGCAAGTACGAGAAAAGACCAGCAAGGACAGTCTGCATGCATCCAAGCAGACCATTTGAGCTTAGCAAAATAATGTCATGAATGGTGTTTGAACTCGGAGCCTCATGGTTAACTAATAAGTACAGATGCACATTACTGTTACACTATGCAGCCATTATTGTTTGGAGCCATTGATGCAACTACATATGACTGTTTGGCTTTGTATGACAAAGCACACAGCTGCGTCATCAACATTGCCAGCTCATCACTCACCACCACCACCATCGACGATGACCACACCGCCACCTCACTCCCTCCCTCCTTCCCTCTCTACCACCACCATCACCTCCACCCACTCCCAGCCCCATTCCACGGCCATGAAGAGCTGCCAACAAGCCGACCAGAAGCAACATGGGCCCAAACGATGCAATTGCGTCGTTTGGGCTGTAGGTAATTTTTTTTATTTGTTTCTTCTTTTTATCAACTAACTAATTGTTGTCTTTGTTTTTAGGTTCTAATCTACAGGTAACGACAGATGACAATGCAGGCCCAAACGACGCAATTGCATCATTTGGGCCATAGGTAATTTTTATTTATTTGTTTCTTCTTTTTATCAATTAACTAATTGTTTTCTTTGTTTTTTGAGTTCTAATCTACAGGTAACAACTCCATGGCCACAAAGAGCTGCAAACAAGCCGACCAGAAGCAACATGGGCTGTAGGTAATTTTTTTATATTCATTTCTTCTTTTTCTCAACTAACTAATTGTTTTCTTTGTTTTTTAGGTTCTAATCTACAGGTAACAACAGATGACAATGCAGGACGATGCAAACCCCCCCAAAACAGACGAAAATGAGCACCAGGGCCCCACCACGACCACCCATGGCAACGGATGACACACCACCTGCCCCCAGCCCCACGACACCAATGAAACCGACGCCAACCACAGAATGACACACCACCCACCATCCACCCCACAAGGACACACCACCCACCTCCAGCCTCGCGAGCCACTGCTCATGGGGTGGATGGTGGGTAGAATGATGACGAGGGGGATGGGAGATGAGAGGAAAGGGAGACGAAGGGGGAGGGGGAGGGAGACGACGAGGGAGATGGGACAGGAGATGACAGCACACCACCCACCTCCAGCCTCGCAAGCCACTGCTCATGGGGTGGATGGTGGGTGGAATGATGATGAGGGGGATGGGAGACGAGAGGAAAGGGAGACAAAGGGGGAGGGGGAGGGAGACAACGAGGGAGATGGGACAGGAGACGACAGCACACCACCCACCCCCAGCCTCACGAGCAACTGCTCATGGGGTGGATCGTGGGTGGAACAACGACGAGGAAGGGGGGTGCGTACAGACCAACGGGGAATGGTGAGGGGGGACAAGAGGGGGCCACAAGGGAGGGCTGATGATGAATGCACCCGCCCCTGCCGTCTCGCATGCTAGCGAGACAGTGGGTTATTTATTTTATTCTATAGTCTACTGCCCCCCTCTTCGGCAGGGGGGCAACTTTTTTTGTATTTAATACTACCAATAAAATGTCCCCCGTCATGGGGCATCCTTGTTTTTTTTTGCCATCAACCCATGCCTCAATTCTTTATTTGGGTCACCACATGGTTGGAATCTGTGTGGACTTATGTGGACTTATGTGGACTCCGCGTGGACTGGGGTGGAGTCCACAGCGAAAGGGGTGTAATTTTTCATTTTGGTCACCAGATGGTTGGACTCTGCATGGAGTCCGCACAGTCTGCACGGATCCGCACGGATCCGCATGGAACATATGGGGCAGTGTAAATTACTGGAATGAGCCCTCAATCTCATGGAGGAATCGGGTTTTTAGAACAGTGGCCTGATACGACGCCAGTCACCACTGTAGTCTCCATAGGATCTGTACTCTTAGCTACTATGAATAGACAATCTATGCACCTGTCTATTTGGGTAGCTGAGTCAGACAATGGGAAAGACATCACAACAAATGTGCTCCTCAACTCTGGAGCAGGAGGAGTCTTTATTGACTCGAAATTTGTCGAACAAGAAGGTATCAAGACATATCCCGTAGGCTACACCATCCAGGCCACAAATGTAGATGGAACCCTGAACAATCAGGGAATGATCAAAAGATATGTGAAAGGGAGGCTCCACATGAATGGATGGAGCTACCCAATGGAATACCTAGTTGGTGGACTAGGCAAGGAATCAGTAATCCTGGGCCTGTCATGGCTGTGGGAGGTAAACCTGATCATCGACTGGAAGAAGGGAACTCTTGAGTTCTGAGATGAAGAACAATGGGCTCAAATCCAACAAATCTTGGAGAAGACAAGAAGAGCCAAACGGGCCCTCCCAAACACCCTAAACCTCCCCAAAGTCGACACTGGAAGGGAGGTGCCCAATGACAGAATGGCACAAATTTGAACCATCGTGGCCAAAACAAGAAAGAGGCTCTCTGAAGAGCAAGAAAGGAGCCTTGCCCGAGCATGATTAGCCATGGCAAAAACAAGAGAAAGGCTTTCCAAAAAGAAAGCAAAAAAACTGGATTCAGCCCAGAAAGCCATCACAAAGACCAGGACCAGAGGCACTCCTAAAGAAGTTAGGAACCTTGAAGCAGCAAGATGCGCTGTTGCCAAGACCCAAAAGAAAGAACAATGGGAAAAGGGCAAACACAATGAGTGTGACACAACACAACAAATCTTACAGAAGTTAAAAGAATTGCTAACCTCCACATGGGAGGAAAGCACTGGCAAAAGGAGCTCGAAAATGACACCACAAAACAGGACAAACAACCCTCAACAAGAGGCTACCCCGACCCATGATTATAGGACCCCAGATTGCGATACCATCAACACTGAAGTACTTATGCCCAGGGAGACTCCCCATCGAGTAAAGGTCAAAGAGGTACTGGATGAGGAACTACTGGCAGACACAGGCATGGAGATACGAGCAACAGGAGAAACCCACGGGATGCGACAGACATCCTGATCACATACATATGAGGAGAACTGGTCATTGGCATATTCAAACCACCAGAAGAACCACCCCTGACCAAGGAACACCAAGGACTGACCCATATGTACACATGGAAAATGAACACAATCTCCAGGCTCACAAGAAGCAAAGACTCCCTGTGATATCTACTCTCAAAAAGTGCATGGATCAGAGCAAAGACATCCATTTCCCAGTGACTTGCACACAAACAAGATGAGGGAAAAGAGGCCAGCAAGCAGACCCTGGATGACCTACTGCCACCAGAATACCAGAAATACAGACAGGTATTTGAAAAAGCCGCATCTGAGCAATTCCTGGAATCGAAACTGTGGGATCATGTGATCAACTTGAAGGAAGGCTTTGTCCCAAAAGATTGCAAAGTCTACCCACTGACACCAAAAGAGCAAGAGAAACTCAATGAGTTTCTAGACAAAAACCTGGAGAAAGGATACATTTGACTGTCGAAATCACCCATGGCATCCCCATTCTTCTTCATGTTGAAGAAGGACTCTGACACTCTATGACCTTGCCAAGACTATTGCTATCTGAACAAAGGAACGATCCAGAACAACTACCCCCTGCTGCTGATCGGAGACCTCTTGGACAAGCTGAAAGGAGCAAGATTTTTCACAAAACTTGAGATTCAATGGGGATATCATAGTGTATGGATAAAGAAAGGAGATGAGTGGAAGGCAGCATTCAAGACTAACTGAGGGCTGTTTGAGCCAATGGTGATGTTCTTTGGGCTGTGCAACTCACCAGTGACATTCCAGGCAATGATGAATGATCTCTTCCGAGATATGATGGATGAAGGATGGCTCATGATCTACATGGATGACATCCTGATCTTCTCAAAGACAGAAGAAGAACACTGAATAAGGACCAAAAGGGTCCTCAAATGACTATAACAATGCAACCTCTACCTGAAAATAGAGAAATGCAAGTTCAATGTGCAAGAAGTTGACTTCTTGGGCATGATCATCAGGCCCAACAAACTTGCAATGGACAACACGAAACTGGCTGGGATCAAAGACTGGCCCACACCAAAGATGGTGAAGGATGTAAGATCCTTCCTAGGATTTGGAAACTTCTATTGAAGATTCATCGGACACTTTGCAGATCTGGGCAGACCACTAAATGATTGATGAAGAAGAACCAGAAGTTTGAATGGATGAATGACTGCCAGCAGTCGTTTGATGCACTGAAAGGGAAATTCAACAAAGCTCCAGTACTGCTGATGCCAGATGCAATGAAACCATTCGTGGTGGAGTCTGATGCCTCGAAATTTGTGACAGGTGCAGTACTCAGACAACAGGACACCAATGGAGACTAGCACCCATGCAGTTACATCTCACATTCTTTCAACAAAGTGGAAAGAAATTATGAGATATATGACAGGGAACTACTGGGAGTAATCTGAGCACTAACCTACAGGGGACACCATCCCTGTGACAGTACTGTCTGATCACAAGAACCTGACATACTTCCATCAGGCACAGAAACTGGACCGACAACAGGCTAGATGCATCATCTACTTGTCACAATTTGACCTGAAGCTACAGCATGCACCAGGATCACAGATGGTACAATCTGACGCCCTATCAAGGAGAGCAGACCACATAGCCAAAGAAGACACAGATAACAAGGATAAGACCATCCTCGTAGACAAACTATTTGTAAAAATGATTGATGCTGAACTCCAGGGAGCCCTGGTTTCAGCAATAATGAAGGATGACCTCGTAAATGATGCTTTACAATCCCTCAAGAACAACAGAACCCCCCCAATCAAGTCTGCATTGGAGGACTGGAAATTTGAAGATGGACTGCTCTTTTTCAAAGACAGATGCTATGTTCCACAAGATGAGATGCTCCACCGGGCAATCATACAGAAATACCATGACAGCATCATGACAGGGCATCCTGGACAATGGCAGACAATAGAACTGATCTGACAAGACTACTGGTGGCCAGGAATGGCCAATTTCATAAAGAAATATGTCGAAGGCTGCACAAAGTGCCAGCAGATGAAGATCAACACACACCCAATGACCCCACCACCGACACCGATATCATCCAATGCTAGCAGACCATTTGAGCTGGTAATGATGGATTTCATTATGGACCTGCCTGTAATAAATGGATTTGACTCAATCATGGTCATGGTAGACCATGGTCTTATGAAAGGGGTAATTTTTATCCCTTGCACAAAGATGATCGATGCACTTGGTGCTACAGACCTTTACCTGTGCCATGTATACACAAGATTTGGATTCCCCAGAAGAATCAAATCTGACAGAGACCCTCAATTCACGTCCAAACTCTTCTGAGAACTTGGATGGCTGCTTGGAATCAAGTTATCCATGAGCACTGCCTATCACCCCCAGACCAATGGAGAAATGGAGCGAGTAAACCTGGAGCTAGAAGTCTACCTCTGCATGTTCTGTTCAAACAAACCAGAAGATTGGGAATGTTATCTCCCAACAGCAGAATTTGTGCATAACCAAAGATGCACTCCGCAGTAAAACATTCACTGTTTTACTTGATGATGGGATGTCAACCACACACTATCCCCACCCCTTACAAAAAGATGAATGTGCTGGCTGCCAAACAGAGAATCCAAGAACTTCTCTCTGTGAGAAGGGAAGCTCTTGCCACACACAAACTGGCCAGACAGACTATGGCCGCCCAAACAAAAGGGTGATATGAACCATTCAAGGTTGGAGAGCAAGTATGGCTCGACTCCAAGAACCTGAAGATTGGCTACCCAACAAGAAAATTGGCACCAAAATGAGAAGGGCCCTTCGTGATTGAAGATGCCCTGTTGAGAACAACATACCGACTGAAACTGCTGCCAAGATGGAAGATCAACCTGGTCTTCCATGTGGCTTTACTCACACGATACCATGAGAATGACACTCATTGGTGAAACTTCCTGACTCCACCACCCAACCTTGTGGAAGGAGAAAATGAATATGAGGTGGAAGCAATCATTGCACACAAGAAGCACAGCAAGACATGCCGTTACCTCATAAAATGGGTTGACTACCTGACATCCGAGAACACATGGGAACCCAAATCAAACTTGAGAAATGCCCCCAAGATCCTGATGGCATATAAGAAGAGGCACCACCTCTGACGAAAACCCAAAACCCCCCTTTCCTAACCCCCCACAATGACACCCCTGATACCCACTGGACAATGATTGACCTGAGACCTGTTGAACGTTGATGCCCTTCACGTTCACCCTCACCCCCATTGATAAATATGAAAAGAACATGGCAACTGGACAATGAGTCATTGACCAGTCACCAAGAACAAACAGACTGCCAGGGAAACCCTCTTGGGAATGCCCCCATGGAATCATATTCTGGTTGATGAGAGATGACTGGGTAAGAAGAGTATCCTCGACTTGCCCAAGATGCTGCCTCTATGCACAGAGAAGCACAAAGATGGATTTAGGCTGGGTAAAGGCACAATTTGAAGAATGGTGCTTTGAGGGATAGTTGGACAATGACCACTACTTCCCCAAAGAATTCCACCTTGACTGTGATGGCCTAACCCCAGGCAGAAGACCACTGGTGGGGATTAACCCATCACTGTGAAGAGACCTTCAGTGGAATACCCACTATGATGAAGAAAGCAGATTTGAGCTGGCAGGGCAGCTTTTATTTGGATGACATGGAGAACTAGGGATGCTGCTGCATTCTGAATGACACCCCCACACCTTGATACCCCAGACCGCTGGGCACAACTAGAACAATAACTGATGGTCTGCAAAGACATTAAACTACCGACTGTCCACAAAGATGTTAAACTACCAATTGTCTGCAAAGATGTTAAACTAGTGACCGTCTGCAGAGACAATAAACTACCAATCATCTATAAAGATGTAAAACTACAATGATTTCCCTTGATACTGCACAAACCCTACAGACCTCTCCCTTTCCAATGACACCACCAACTCTTTGACACCACTGCCTAGGGCAGTGTAGGGCAGTGTAGGGCAGCGCCAACAAGAGAAACCCAATCATGGTCCAAGTTTGGACACAAATTATTCCTCCATTGCACCCCTCGACCCCAACCCACCCACATATCCAGACCAGATGTGATCAGACTGCAGAGGAGAAACAAAGATTTAGGTCAAAGTGTGGAACTTTTGACCATAATGAGGGGGTAATGTTACAATTTTCCTTGTAACTCATGGAACCCGACCAACCCGACACACCTGACGATCCCCTCCAGACAGGAGGCACTCCCTGATTCATGCCTGAGGCATGCCCTTGACACCAGATATACACACAATGCATGTTGATGACATGCATTCAATCCCCTTCCCATGGAAGGCACCCTTGACGCATGATGACTCCATGCACCCGAACCCACTCCCACACCTGCTGTGATACAGCAGCCCCTTGACATGAGGTCCATGATGTCGGACTCTCATGATTGACATGCTGCGCTGCAGCACTCTGTGACATTGGACACCTCATGCAAGGCATGAGGCTTACTGTTTCTATTCTTACTTGATATGCATCTACCCTTCCGATTGGATGATAGGGACCTCCCTCCTAGTATAAGTACTGCGACTTGTAGTAGGGATGTCCTTAGTTTAGATCTAGGCAATCTACAGTCTTAACTCATAACTTGTGAACTTACTCAAAACTACTAAGGAAGCCCCTTAGTACATGAACTCACTCAAAACCACTAAGGAAGCCCCTTAGTGCATAAACCCCAATGACTCTATGCAGAAGGCCTGCTAGAGTGCACTATCCATCTTACGTTGGATGCTCTGAGTAAGACCAGTGCTGAACAACTCATCAAGGAAGCACCTTGTTGAGCGACATTGACTAGATTGAGTAGTTGAAGCTTCACCCTTAACACATGAGGTACACCGGTGGTGGAGTTGGCCATGCAGCAATTCAAATTCAAATGCAAAGGAGCAATGATGAAGATGAAATGGACATTGATCAGGAGGACGATGATGCTGCAGTGGGCCTCAAGCTAGGCAGAGATGTAGAAAATAGACTGCAGGAGGACAAGGCCTTGCTGGAAGAACTACACCAGGTAGCAAACACCTTGGGTGCAGGAGGGATGGCCAGCCACTGGGATGAGATGGAGGAGCTGCTGGATTTGGCTAATGAAGATTCAGATGATGAGACAAGTGAGAATGAGGGAAGCAAAAATGATGTTGAGATTGAAACCTTGGATGCTGAGGACAGGCTGGGCCTGGAGGATGGCAAAGATGAAGATTACTTGGATACTGGATATGGGGCCTTGTAGACTAGTAGGCTAACACTGCACCAATGCGCTGCTGTTGCCACAACAATCACCATCGTTGCTTTGGGCACCAATGTCAGGTCAGCAATCATCGATCATCTGCCACAGCAACAGTCAATAAGTTCCAGAACTTCCAACATTGCCAAACACCTCCATTCTGTGATCGTGTTCCATCCATACTGATCCAGGATCTTACCTGTCTGTGATAGTACCAGGCTTCCCAATGATTTTTCTCATCATGATGTGTTAGACAGCTTCTATTCCTTCTTCGTAAACCATTTTATTGATCATCACGTCCATGAATTCATCACTAGTTTGTAATAACATGTTTTGTAGTTACAGCTTTGGTACTTTGAGTACACTAGTACAAGTTTCTTGGTTTGAAGTTCTCAGAAACCTGGAAACCCTATCAGAAACCAGGAATATAATTTTCCTTTTACTGATTAGGCTGGTCTAGTTCTCATCATAACGGTTAAAACTCTGCACTTGCAAGCTAGGCTGCCATTGCATTGTAATCTTGGTGATCATCCATAGGTGTGATCAGTGAACAGAATACTACCAGACATGCAACAGCTGTTGACAGATTGAAGTCAGAAGTGCACACATCAATGGACTCATGTACATGTGAGTTATTTAGAGTTAGAGCCATTACTACTAGGCTAAGCTACTAGGATGATACACTAACATCAGACCAGTCTGTATTACATTACAACTTTGATGCAGTCTTGGATTTGCCACCTATCGACAATGGGGTGACCACATACTTGTATTCCTCCTCCTCCTTGCAAGAACATCTCAATAAGCTATGCACTAATGGGACATCTCAATAAGCCATGTGTCAAAACAAAAACCCATTTCCCTGCTCATTGAAACCTTGCTAGATGATATGCTAATGGGTGAAAGGAGGCACATCAAACCACAGTCTGTATTACTATACAATGTCTTTGCCACAGTCTCATATTTGCCACCTAGTGACAATGATCGACCAGTATTTGTATTCAGCTAGGTACTTAATGAGGGCTAACATTGACCCATCTCCCCTTCCATTGAAAATTTGGTAAGTATATGGTGAAAAGGGGCACATTGAACTACAGTCTGTATTCCAAATTTCCATTACAACCCCTTTGACAGAGACATTGCATTTGCACAACACTGTTCCAGATGAGTATTAAGAAATGGCCTGCATACAATTGTTTGGGAACCAGACCACCTTCGCGATATTAGTTTTCAATGTTGTTTATTCTCTGAAATGGTGTGATATAGTGTTCTAAGGATATTCAACAATCACCTTATCTTAATAACGATGACAAATTGTGGGGCTTGAAGAAAAAGTTAATCTGAACTCTTGATGAACATCAGGTTATAAAGATGAGTCCTTGGTATGAGGACTCATAATTTGTCTCCGGCATGTGTAGAAGCTCATCCAAGAAGTAGTCAGGGTTCTCACAAATGAGTTGCAGATATTCAACATCATTGCAGTCAAGCAGATGAATTCACCCTCAAAGGCTTTTCCTCAGGTTTATTACATCACCAGTCTCTTTCCAAAGCTTGAGAATGCAATAGAATGTTCGTTCCAAGAAACCACAGCAGTCAAGAATGTCATCTAGAGCTAAAAGGTGACAATTATATAAGCAGACAGCTGCAATCTTGACATCACGGGAGATATTGTGAAAGCCCATGGCAGTGGGAAAGTTTACAAAAGTTCTGAATTCTACTAGGTTATTAATTTCCTAATTGAACGAAATTCTGCATCGACTGCCATCCTCTATGCAAATGGCTGTAAACTCAGCTTCCCTCTATCAGCCACATTGTGCTGGGGGTAGAATTCCAAGAATTCAGGGTTATCCTCATTTCCCATATAGGTAAGCTACATTGTATCGAATGATACAACCTATTGAATGCATACATTGTATCAAATGATACGGGTTCAATGGACACTCGAACTCACTATATAAGGTCACTATACTATATTAACCAATGACTACATTGTACACTGATTACTATACCTTACAATAGACATGCATTAGGAATGTAATACAGACATTAGTAATGTTTGAAATGCAATGGGCACAGACACAGACACAGACATGGGCATGGAGACAGACATGGGCATGGACATGGACATGGACACAGGCACAGGCATGGAGATGGAGATGGACATGGGCATGGACACAGACATGGGCATGGACACGGACATGGACATGGGCATGGGCATGGGCACAGGCATGGAGATGGACACAGGCACAGGCACAGACATGCCATGTACATACTATGTTAACCAATGACTACATTGTACACTGATTATTATACCTTGCAATAGAGATGCATTAGGAATGTAATACAGACATTAGCAACATTTGAAATGCAACAGGCACAGACATGGCCACAGATACAGACACAGCCACTGACACAGCCACTGACATGGCCATGGACATGAGGACAGCCTTGTATATCTGTTTTGATGTATGCTGTCAAACTATAGACATGCATTAGGAATGTAATACAGACATTAGTAACATTTGAAATGCAACAGGCACAGACATGGACATGGACATGGCCATGGATGCAGGGATGGCCTTGTATATCTGTTTTGATGTATGCCATTGAACTATAGACATGCATTAGGAATGTAATACAGACATTAGTAACATTTGAAATGCAATGGGCACTGACACAGCCATGGCCGCAGACACAGCCACGGACACAGCCACTGACATGGCCACAGGAACAGGCATGGACATGGGGATGGCCTTGTATATCTGTTTTGATTTATGCCATTGAACGATAGACATGCATTAGGAATGTAATACAGACATTAGTAACATTTGAAATGCAATAGGCACAGACCTGGCCACAAATACGGACACAGCCACGGACACATCCACTGACATGGGCATGGTGATGTTACTCAACCAGGAAACCCAAACAAACCCACAATAAGGGCTTGAATGGTATAACACTAGTTAGAGGAAGGTTGCAAGGTGGTACTAAATATCACTGCTGTTACCCAAGGTTATGAAAACGACTCTAGAGGGTGTCCAATGAGGTTGGATGAGGTTCAAGAGTATTCGAAGCACTGCAATGGCACTCGAGGGAAGTTCAATAAAGTTTGGGAGTGTACAAAGAGATGCGATGATGTTCAAAGAAGTACAAAGAGGTGTGATGATGTTTGAGGATAGTTCGAAGAGCTTTATAGAAGATGAGGACGTTTTTGACGATGGCTGAGGACAGACTATAGGGATGTAGAAAGGCATTGAGAGGGGATAGACAATATGCAATAGTTTTGAGAAGCTAGTACGAGGAGTTTGAGGAAATTCGGCGTAAAACACTGAACTTCGAACTTTGAGACTAAGTCGAGACACTTGGACTCAAGAGAATGGCTCTTAAATCAGATGATTGGTGTGAGAGGACAATGTATTCTTCTTCTTCTAAGTAGCTAGTACAAGGCTATATATGTTTGGGAGAAGTGATACTAAAAAGGAAATAAAACATGAGGAATACATGAGGCAAGATATAAAACAATAGAGAATCTTTGCAAATCATAAAATAAATGAAAGAAGATGAAAAGGGAAACATATAGAGTCACAATTTATCACAGGTACCTGTCCCCATTGATCCGATATATCATCAAGATGTCAAAGCACCACAATCGCATCCTAAAATCCCATTGTTGTGTCTCCTCGTGTCCGGTGGTGCTCGATATGTGATGCACTAACTCTTACAAGGTGTGCTGCATGTATCTGAAGGGCGGTGCAATAGGTATACGGTGGCCAAAGACGTTCAAAATCATTCAAAATTGTTCGAAGTCGTTCAAAATTGTTCAAAGTCATTCAAAATTGTTCAAAGTCATTTGAAGTTGTTCGAAATCATTCAGAGCGGTCTCACAGGGTTTGTAGGGGTTGGGAGCGTGCTTGTTGATGTGTTGATGCCTCTGGGGACATTCCCAGAGCTTAGTGCACATGGTGGACCTATCATCCTCCCCCTTACTGAAATCCTGACTGTCCCAGTCAGCTGATCAGGGTCACATGTGAAATGTGTGATCGTGTTGAAGCTGTAAACAAAACTCGAAAAACTTCTTGTTCTCCTTCATTAACTTACACCCTCAATACTAGCTTTTCGTTATGTCTCTCCTTGCCAAACTCAATACTGACATCTTTGACTATGCCAAATCAATGCCTGAGCACAATGCCGTTGAAGATTTGGACTTCGAAGTGTGGGGGAAGGGTTTTTGCAACAGAATGGTATGTTCCTGCATTCATTTTGTCGTATGGGTGGCTAAAATGTTTGGTCTTAAGCTGAATATGATGAGCTCACCAACAATCTTGGCAAAGAGTGCGATCCAACTGTTCAAAAGGTCGTTGATGAAGTTTTCGAGCTTTATCAACCATTGGCCCAGTGTGAATGGCTTTCATGGGGTGCCAAGCTCTTAATTTCGGAGTTGCATGAAGAGGTGAAACCCAAAGATCGAGAGGCTGCTGAGGCGAAAGCATAGGCAGAGGTCGAGGAAGAGGCGAGGCACATTTGGGAGGAGGAGGAATTAGCTCAAGAGGTGGCAGCTGCTGCTAAGAAGGCAGAACTGGACAATCAAAGGGCCGCTCTTGTTGAGGCTTGCAAAATGGCGCTGGGTGAGTTTTGTGCCAAGACCCTTTTGAAGGCCAAGCTGTTGCAATGAAATGAGCAACTAGTGGCCAAAGCTAAATCGATTGAGGAGGCCGAGGCAGGGGTCGAGGACAAGGAGGAGCTACCTGTGGTGTGGGTAACAAAATGAAAGGTAGTGGAGATTGATGGAGGCAAAGATGGGGAGGATGAAGTCGAGGACTCCATGGAGTCAAAGCAAGCAAAGTTTGCAACAAGCAGACTGCTTGATTTCGAGGGTCTGGTGAGTTTTTATTTTGTTTTTGAAGGTTGTTTGGAGTACTGATCGCGTTGTAGTGCAATCGATGTGCTGGGATGAGATCTCAGCTGCGCTGTGTAGTTGAAGAAGGGGCCCCAAAGTGCATCAAGTGCACCGATGCTCTGCAGGGTTGTTATTGGGAGGGGGTGTCAAGGAAAAGCTTTCGAAAGGGTGAGGGGAGGAAATTCAGGGCTGCAAAAGATGTTTCGCAGTCAAAGCCAGGTGTGTTTCTTGTTCGTACTTTGCGAATATTTCTAACTTTCTGATCGGATTATTTTAGCTCTTTGCATTCGAGTTGTTGGGCTGGTTGAGCCAGAGGAGATGGTTGTGGGACCATTGAAACTGTCTACGCCAAATCAAAGCACAAAAAGCGGTCGAAAGGGAAAGGCAAAGTGAAGGAGGTATTGTCAAATGATGATATTGAGGTCATTAGAGACAAATGGGTCGTTCGACGGAAGATGCTTGCAACCAAATTGGTACAGAAGAAGGTGGAGATGGAAGTTCTGGGTAGGGAGATAGAACTTTTAGAAGTTATGATAGAGGAGTAAAAAAAAAGGACTTCATTGTATTTTTCTTTTTCTTTTCAATTTAAATCTTGTGAGTCTCGAAAAAATAGTGAATAAAAGTAGAAGAAAAAGAAAGAAAAATGAAGAGAATAAGGGAAAGGCTCATAGATTATCATGGCCAAAAAACCCTTTTGGAGTTTGCACAACCATGCTGTAATGCAATATTGCAACTTGTATTGTACACTAAAAGAGATCGAGGTCATAGGTAAGTGATCACGAACAAAGAAAGGGGATAATTATTCATCTTCGAAGTCCGGAAGGTCTTCGGGAATATCTTCATCAATGTTTGAAGTGTTTTGAAGTTTTTTGAGTCGTTCGGAGTTGATATCGAGGAAGTTCGGGGGCAGGGGAATTGATTTTCATGCAAAATAGGGCAGGAGTCAGAAGGCTGCAACTGGTCAATGAAATACTGATCCATCGAGTTTGCAGATGATGTAGGCTCCTCCATAGTTTCGATCAATGATGATGAGGGGACCTAAATATCAAGGTCGCATCTTGTGATTGAGAAATTTCTTGATTTGCATGTTGCAAAGTAGGACCAGGTCACCTTTTTTGAAGTCGTAGTTGTGCATTGTTCATTTGTGATTGAGTTTGAAACATTTTGCAGCTTCGAGTTGAGCAGTATAGACTTTTGAATAGAAAATATTGAGGTCAGATGATCGTTTCTGTAGTGCTATTGCTCTTCAAGCGATGAGATTGGTTGTTGATAAGATAGAATCAGGAGGGGGTTGCAAGTATGTTGCTTCAGAAATGTCGAGTGGGATTAGGGGATGTGATCCTGTAATTGCGAAGTAAGGAGAGCAACCCATGCATCTATGAACCATAACTTGTTCTGCCCAAAACACCGAGTGTGCTCCAGCTGACCATTTGCTCTGATGTCCATTGACTGCTTTGAATAACGATTGTCGAATATTGAAGTGAGCTTGTTCGACAATTCCATTTGCATGAGAGTTGTAGCCACTAATTTGAATGTGGTTAATGTGATATCATTTCAAAAGATACTCCAATGCTGCGATGAATGCTGATCCATTATCGCTCATGATTTTGTATAGCGAACCCTATCTACAAATGATATCTTCGAAGATCCAGTCCCCGAGGGTCATGGCATTTTCTCATCGAAGGTTTTGCCACTTGGGATAAGTCGTTAGTGAACATCAACCTTGTACAATACTTGGGGGTGAGGGCCAATTCTGGCAGGTACGAGTCCTTATATTTTATGATCTATAATCAAATAATGCTAAATACCTGACAATATTTGGTAATAAAAAACCCAATAGTATGCAAAGAAATAAAAAATATTAAATCAGCTCAAGAAGCTGATCAGAATGATATATAAAACATAAAATACAGGATATAAACTTTATATTTAGCCCTAATAAATAATACCAAATAGTGGAAACCATTATGTTAATGATGCATCAATGATAATCTGTTCTATTACAAGTTAAACATTAAGGAAGATATAGTTTATTTTCATTAATAACAAATAATAATAATATCTCTTGATTCTGTTTCAGCAATGTGGATTTTTTTCCCACCAAGGTCACCCAGTAATGATTGGCATAGCATTAGTATTTTAGATACAGTTTCCATTCCTATGATACCTCCACTACTCTGTTCTCCACCGGTCTCTGACCTAACTCTGCTCTTTAGTATTTAACCTATTTATTTCTGTGTGTATTCTTTGGTTCATAAAGCAACCAAGTTTACCCATCTCAATCTAGTCTCCTCTCCTGTCTCGGACTTCCTCTTGAACTCTGATATTCTTACATTTACCTTTGTCTTGAAATTAGACACTGACAAGGTGAAGGGCACAATTTCTTATAAGTTGAAGCCAAGTCCTCTCTGATACACCATCCAATATGAGTCTGACAGATTTCCACCCTCAAGTTCAGCACTTAACAATGATGGTCTAATAGTATACAACATTGTTTATATAAGAACTGACTGAAATAATAAATTGAAACCATACAAACAAGGCCAAATAATTCCAAATGAGATTTCAATAATGGGGTCAACAATATATCTTTTTATTTCAAGTTAAATAAAACAAATGGGACAAGAATTGAGTGAGGTACAGCATTTTTGATGATTTAATAACAAATATAAACAACTTTTGTTAACACACCTGATTCAGATAATGTACAAACAGTATATATTTGATTTGCAGGTTAAATCAGTTGGATTAAAGAAGAACTAACTGAGATACCACAAACAATGCCAAACAATACCACGTATTATCTCAATGAATGGGCCAATAATGTATCTTCTTATTCAAGTTAAATAAAACAAATTGGCCAAGAATTGACCAAGATACAGCATTTTGATAATTTAACAAATAAAGGTAAACAATTTTGTCAATATAAAATGCCCAAGCTATATACCCTTCTACAAGTCAATCTCAATTGAATTAGAACTGGCTCTGATATAGTCTTTTTGATCTGCTTGATATATTAACAAATAATAGAAAATATCCTTTAAGGATAGACAAACAGTATCTTTTTGTTAAATCATCCAAAATGGATGAAAACTAAAAGAGATACTATATTTAGGCATGACAACAATGTCAAACAATACCAAATACTCTTCTGATGATTGGCCAATGATGGGCCAATGGTGTATCTTCTTATTCCAAGTTAAATAAAACAAATCAGCCAAGAAATGGGCAAGATACAGTATTTTGATGATTTAACAATTAAAGATAAACAACCTTTGTCAGTGTAAAGTGCCCAAGCTACACCCTTCTACAAGTTAAATAAACTCAATTGAGTTAAAACCAGCTCTGACATCATCTTTTTGATTTTTTGATATATAAACAAATAATGCCAAATATTTGTAAGTATCTTTTAATCATAGACCAACAGTATACTTTTTATCTTGCAAGTTAGATCATCCAAAATGGAGGAAAACTGAAGAAGATACTATATTTAGCCATAACAACAGTGCCAAACAATGCCAAATACCTTCCCAATGATTGGCTAATAATGTATCTTCTCATTCCAAGTTAAATAAAAGAAATCAGCCAAGAATTGAGCAAGATACAGTATTTTGATAATCTAACAAACAAATATAAACAACTTTTGTCAGCACAGGGTAAAGTGTCCAAGTTACATACCCTTCCACAAGTTAAATAAACTCAATTGAGTAAAAACCGGCTCTGATATAGTTATTTTGATCTTCTTGATCTATAAACAAACAATCCCAAATACTTGTAAATATTTCCCAATGATAGACCAACAGCATACTTTTCATTTGCAAGTTAAATCGTGCAAATTGGATGAAAACTGAAGGGGATACTATATTTAGCCATGACAACAATACCAAACAATGCCAAGTACTCTCCCGATGACTGGCCAATGATGTACTTTCCCATCTGTAGTTAAATGAACCTAATCGGACAAGAAATGAGTGAGATACAAGTAGATGTGCTAAAAAAAGCATACTCTAAAGCGATCACATGCGCCAAATATCGACATCTCTCGGGGGCACTACTGGGGCTGACCTGTGTTTCCCCACAGAAACACAGCCTTAGAAACTTGTTTTAAGACTTCTGATGTGTATATCCTTTGGATATTCTTCATATGTATGTAAAAGAAATGTCAGGGAAATATTTTACATGTATCCAAGCTGTATCTGCAAGGAACATAAAAGGTGTATTCTACAATGTTTCTTTCAGATCCCTTCTGGAAGCATTTTTCATGTTCCCTTTGTGTAAGTTAAGGAAACACTTTTTATGTAATTATGGCTGTATCTGCAGAAAACACTTGACATATATTTTATTATGTGTTTTCTATGGATACATGCAAAGAACAAAGGGGTTACCATGGTTACACATGTATCCCTAGGAAACACATAATAAAATTACATGTTAAATATTTTCTGCAGATACAGGCATAATTACATAAAAAGTGTTTCTTTAACTTACACAAAGGGAACATGAAAAATGTTTCCAGAAGGGATCTGAAAGAAACATTGTAGAATACACCTTTTATGTTCCTTGCAGATATAGCTTGGATACATGTAAAATATTTCCCTGACATTTCTTTTACATACATATTAAGAATATCCAAAGGATATACACATCAGAAGTCTTAAAACAAGTTTCTAAGGCTGTGTTTCTGTGGGAAACACAGGTCAGCCCCAGTAGTGGGGGGAGAGAAGTCAATATTTGGTGCACGTGATAACTTTAGGGCACCCCCGAAGTATCATCAAATTTCAAAATTTCAATACAAAGTTTGTAACTGATCAATAATAGTTTGTAATGAAACTATCAATAACAGTTTGTAATGGATTGTATTGAAGTCAATTACTATAGGTTCCAGTAATTTAGATAGCCAGATGAGAAATTTCCTTTTATACTCGAAATCTGCATCTCGGCTAATTTTTCAGTCCCACAGTTAGTAAAGTCAGTAATTTTTGTAATGGTTGCACAGAACTTACTGACCGTGGGGAAAAAGGAAATGTTTTTCTTATAGCACTGAATTTTTCCTCGATTCCTGGTACTTGGGGGTGAGGGCCAGTACTGGCAGGTACGAGTCCTTAATTTTTTTATGTTATTCATTCAATATGAAATTAATTGTTACAGGCTAATATAATAGTTATACATACAGCCAAAACTATCTACACTAATTACTTCTTGGCATATATTGCCAGTACTGCATGCTTGTTATTACAAGTTATAAACATCTTGTCAGAGAAATCTGTTATATGACCTACTTTGTCACATTTGCTTCTGGTTGTTATGCCATCATGAAACCAGACATTTTTGTCTGATATAATTCTACATGTAAAATGAAAGTTTCCAGAATAAACAATACCTTTCAAGGGAAGCATGGTATCTTTGTTATTAGCACCTTTTATTTGAACACTTTTGCTTACTGCTATTCTAGTCACATTCAAACTGAACATAAGTAGCTCTGGAGTGACTGTAAAGTTGTGAATAATATGCTGTTTGGATTGACATTCACAGCAATTGTCTGTAGTTTCATTTTGCCAGTTCTGAAACCAATCATTAACAGATTTCAAGTTACTGCTCATTACATGCATGAAATTTTCTGGAGGTTCAAGGTTCTCTTGCTTGCTGCATGTTGTACACTGAAGTTTGGCATAGCACACAGATTCATCTCTAATCATCAACTGTCTTGCCAATTCAGCTATGTTGGTACCAACTTGTCCATAGGGAAATAATATATTGTCTTTGTTATGCAGCCATTTTCTAACATCATTTCTGGCAGCTTCCAAAGATTTTTTACCACAAAGAATTTCTCTATAGTTGTAGGCAAGTCTTTCTAATGGGGTACTCAACCAGCAAAACCATTTTGTCCATTTTTTGGGATTCTGGATCCATACATCACACAGAATAGAGAATATAGCATCATATGCACAACTATAATTCTCTGAATCCCATGTAATACCCACTGGAGTATCTTGTGCCGGAATAAATGTCAATTTGGCTTTCTTTTTTTTAGAGCATTCATTTATCAGCTCTTCATCAGCTTTTCATTTTGTAACAGTAGTATTTTGTACTGGTGCTGTACCTTTAGCCACAACAAATGTATGTGTACTGAAATCCTTTATTTTTGTTTGAAACTTTGGATTTTCATTGTGTTCAAGTACATTACCATGCTCTTTCTTGTCTTTAATAACTTGCCAAGGACTATCTGTTACAATATTAAGTAAATCCATAGGATCTTCTGAAGTCCACTTCAATTGTTTTGATACATTGGCAGGTACATATTCAGTTCCCTTATATAATTGAAACTGACAAATATGAGCATTACACAAATTGCCATTGATATTGTTGGGTAAGGTACCTTCATATGACAATCTAGTTATTTCATCTAGAAGTTCTAGCTCTCTAAATTCTTGTCAGAGATATCCTGATGCTCCACACATAATTTTGTGTGGATCGAAACCTTGCACAATTACAGTACCTTCGGCAGTTGAACCTCTGGATAAACATGTGTAATAAGACATATGATCACGACAACTACTCAAGTCAACAACATTGATATCTCAAGTCTTTCCTTGGGATGCATAATCTGTCATTGCAAAGTTGGGCAAAATTGGTACTTGTGAACGATTGATTTTTAATGCAACATCACTTGGTGTGACACACAAAACAGATATTGATAACTTTGTTAGAGGAACAACATTTTCAGGTAAACCATCAATCTTAATTGTCTTTGCAGGCCAATCAAGTTTAACAAAAAATGTATCAAGTACAAGTTGACCATGTGGGCCAATAACTGACTGCCAGCTAGCGACATGTCCTTCTTGGCCTTTTGTAATACACAATTCAGTTGCTTCATTGTTGCGTATCATTACTGGCATTCCCATACAAAGAGACAATTTGCTGGGTACATGATCAGATGCTGAATGTCTCAAATTCCAGAGAACATTTCTTAGCATTGGGTTTATATCACCACTATTAAGTGTACGGTTTTTTTTCATCCATTTTTTTTCTATAGCAGGATTTTCTTCCTCTCCAAAATGGTCTACAGAATAAAAGTGTGTCAATGTTTGACCAGTTTCCTTTGCAAATCGCTCTGAGCCAAGTTGGTTGATATGGTCTTTTCTTGCATTGAATGCTGTAATGATAGACACATTACAGTATTTATTGTCTGCCAATTTTGGCTGACCTGGACCCTTACCAGCAATTTGGGATCTCAGAAATTGTATATCCTCCAAAGTACAAGATGCATATCACATATTCTCAAGTGCAGCCCTTAGCTTGGCATCTTCTTTACTTTGTTTTTTTTGTCACATATTTTGTTGTAGAATTACTACGGTTGTCACTTGATGCCACAATGCTTTTCCAATTGATGCTTGTTGTCCTTTTAATGTCTGTGATGCATCAACAGATGTACCAACAGCTTTATTGCTAAAAGAATGACCTCCAACCGGTGACAATTGTGCAAAATCACCTGCAAAAATCATGTTGATACCACCAAATGGTGTGTCTCCTATGTTTCTTGCCTTGGCCAATTGAGCACTGATCTTATATAAATCATGACAGGCTACCATTGATACTTCATCCAAAAATATGTAGTCAACACTGTCAAGCTGTGCTTTGACTTGTGCTATAGCTGTATGCTCATTTCTGATTCTGACCATATCACCATCTTTTGTACTGTTTATACCAAGTACAGAATGGTAAGTTGAACCATTCAACAATGCAGCAGCAGATCCTGTTGGAGCCAGAATCATAATTCTGTGAGACTCATTGCATTTTTCAAAAAGGGATATTAATGATTTGATAACCTGTGATTTTCCGGTACCTCCCATTCCACCAAGATACATTTTTAGTTGACTTGGCTGTGACATGGTTGCATGATTAGTGACAATACAAAAAGCTCATTCTTGTTCTGTATTTAACTTGAAGTCTTTAACAGTATTGTTGATAATCTTTTGGTTATCAGCTGTTTCTGCTTTGAAGTTTTTCTGAAGATAACTAATATCGTCTACAACAACATCATTATAATTTTGAGATGACAATGGTGTTCCTTCTTCATGTACAGGAAGATGTTTTCCTCTATCAGCTAACACAGCATCTTTTTCAGTTTTCACCAAGGCATTCCATTTACTACCAGCCATATTTACTTGTATATCCATGCCTTTTGAATCAATATGGCTAATAGCTTGTGGACAATCATCCAACCAACTGGCATTTTGAACAACATTCTCCATTTGATTCATTTCATCAAGTTTATTCATATGTTTCAATGATGGTTCAAGATACGTGCTCTCCTCTGTAATAATATCAAGTGGATTATCATCATCATATTCAACAAATGAATTTTGTTTCAGATCTTTTAGAACTTCAGAAGAAGTGCACAATGGAAAGAACCCACCATCTTCTTCATCTTTTTTTATTTTGGCAGAATAATCATCTCGAGCATTCATACACTCATAATGAAGATTAAAGTTTTTCATTAGTTGTTGTTGCCTTGGTGTAAAATTATGAACATGAAATGTTCCATCCCATGCACTATCAACAGATTTTAAATCTTTTCCACTTCGCCATAGTTTGAACAATGTAAACATCGTTAGACAGTAATATTCTCTATTGCCTTGATCACATCTTGGTAATGAACCACCAAGAAAATTGGGCACTATATTGTCCTCATCAATACAGTGAACATGATGTGTTTGGAATTGTGGATGAGCCTTCATAAATTGATGTTTCTCTTCCTCATCTTCATACAAGTGCTGAGCATTTCCATCACCAATATTTAATTCATCACCAGTTTCATCATCTACATCTTTGTCATCAGTTGGCTCATCAAGTGAATCATAATCAGTATAATCACAATTAGTTTGATCTGATCCTCCACCTAATTGAGGAATATTTAAATCAAAGACCTCATTATCATTAAGAATGTCAAGCTCATCAATTTCATCATCAATCATTTCTTTGTCATATTCATTTGTTACTTCATGCTTTTTGTCAAATTCTGCTTGCTGAACCTTTGACCGCTTAGTTTTTGTAGATTGTCTGATCCAATCATACAAGCTGAGATCATTGTATATGAACGGTCGATGTATGTAGTCTTGAACATTTGACAAGCCTACATATTTGCCCATATTTTTGTTTAAAACAACTTTGGCTGGCTTGTTGTCTTCTTTTAGTGATTCCCAGGCATTTTGGACTTCTCGCACATAATTTCTCCAGTAGAAATTAACAAACTTGTGGCTGGTATAATGATCTGGATTTCCTAACAAATACATGCAAGCCATGGGACTGCCTATTTCCATTCTTTGCTGTAAGTGCATTAACAATCTTTGTCATTAATGACCTTGACATGCTTTTACAGTCTGTAGAATCAGTAATAAGCTCAGAGCTTTGATCAAACACACATCAAATTGTATCAAATATTGAATATGTCTTCAGGCCAGGCTTGGTTACATAATCAGAGACATAAGCTATAATAGCTTTGATTGCAGTTCCAGACAGAAGACTTGTTGTATTGGTGTTGCAACAAAGAACATAAGTTATCAATGGGGTAAAAGTATTCAGCCATGATTCACTCTTTTTAATCATCAATGCACCTGTCAATGGATCAACCATGGTTTGCTCTACAACATCTCTTGGAAACCGTGCTCTGCATTGCCCTTGCTTGTTCAAACAACCTTTTTTTATATCGTTTCCATCTTTATCTTTAGTTGTCATGCGGCAGCTGTGAACATTTGAATGCAGGACCAGATCGTCTACTGTTTGTCTAAATCGTGACCACCAACTCTTGAGTTTTTCACAGTTTTCACAAGAGTCACATCTAGTTTCATGGCATTGCTCCGGTGGAGGTTCTGGCATAGTTTTAGTGGGATCAAGATATTCAGAGTCATTATGTTGTGCTTCTTTGACACGTTGGTTTACATCAGCAGTGTGGCCATTGAAAAATTCACCCTTGTATACGGATTCTATATATTCAACCATCTTCCATTGAAAATTTTAGGATCAATCCATAATTCGATCATGAATCTCCTGAGGTGACAATGCATTCTTTATCCAAATTAATATATGTAGATGTAGTGTCAATCGACCTTGTTGTTCCACAGTGCCATAATATGCAGAAGTTTCTCCAAATAGTCCAGGATGCTTTTGTCCTATGCCTAAAACATTTTTTATAGAGGCCTGACACATAAAATCAAAAAATCTTGTGGCAGTAGCAGGATTATTGGCAACAAGACAGAATGTATCGTCAGGTAATCTTATGTCGTGTTTGAACTCCTCATCTGTGTCAGCAAAGTAAAGACATATTGGATGTTTGTTGTCTGCAGGTGATAGTGTAATGAACCATGATGGTGCTCCAACATATGACATAAGAGACCAGATCTCATTCCGCATATATTTTCTGGAAGCTGCAGAACCTTTGACATGACCGCTGACAACCTCTAGATCACCCATTAGCTTGTAGCATAATTTTTCTGCATCTGTTTCTGGCTTAACATGAATGTTCTGACTTAATCGAGTAGAAATGTCTGTCAAAACATTCAAGTCAAGATTGTGTAATCAGTCTGTCACTTGTGAGAAGTAAGCCTTGTCCGCAGTTAGATATCCTCCAGTGGTGCTTTCTTGTATTTGTTCATGGTTTAAAGCAATAAGTGTGAATCCTGGATCCATTTGAAATCACTTGTCATAATACATCAGAAGATGTTTCTTATGTGCTAGCACTGATAAATGGCCTTGATGATGGCTGTTACCAATTCCACCTAGTCCATATGGAAACAGCCATGGCATCATCAATGGAAAAAGTTGTGGATTTTTGTATATTGACTCAGTTTGAGATGCATGACCAACAAATGCTATTTTTCCATCCTTTGTAAGATGCTCTAAAGCTCTCGCTTTAATGGTTTCAAGTGTCATCTCTGAAAATTCTTCTCCAGTGAGTCCATGTACTACAAATGAACAACCACCCCTTTCAACGCCTTCTTCTTCTTCATTATCATGCACACTCATGGCCTCCTTGTCCCTGTTTAAGATTGACTGGTGGTAATCAATGACCACTGGTGCTCCATTCTCTGGATATTTATCCAAGTTGTCTTCAGAAAGTTCAATGTCATGGTAATCAATATGATTCAACTTCAACCATTGAAGTGCTTTTCCAACTTGTTTATGTCGAACAAGCAAAGGTGTTCATTGAATATCTTTTTCCATTGGTTGACATGGTCCTGTAAATATGCATGCCAAAACCTGATCAAGTTCTTCAAGTGGAGGTGGAAGTACATTATACAGCTTGGGAATGGGATTTTGAAAGCTTATTGCATTTTCTCTCATCTTATATCGTCCTGAAGCAATTCGAACAATGCATCTATTATGGTGTACTCACGATATAAGTATTTTTTCTACAAATGTCAAACCAGTAAGTTTGGAAGGCACTTTGCCTATCCAAAAGCCATTAGCCAATGCCATAGAAGGGCAATTTCCCCTTTCCAGATATTTATGACATGTAGTACACATACCAGTACAATCATAATCAATTATAGGGTTCTCAATCTCTTGTTGCTCTTGTGACTCACATGTTTGCTCGATTGAAGTTACTCCACTTCATTTGAGAGGATCAAGACTGCAGTTGACATCTTTTAATGGTATGCTTTCTTTTTTCAAGGTCAATCGACCACAGACTGCACATCCCATCTCTTCAAACCGAGAAGGATGTGTATCACTACAAAACCCACTTATGATCTTGTGAAGAAGCTTGTCTTTTGGTGGAGATGGCAGAAAACTACATGCATTCTGGTTTTTGTAATTATTCTTATTCTGCACCATTTTTGCTTGTTTAAAGGTTGTTGTAGACTTTTTATGCTGATAAAGGTTTGTTTGATATTTTCTAAGTTTCACCCTGGTAAGGCCTTCCTTCCAAGATTTATACAGTTTGTTAACCGGTTTAAAGACAAAGACATTGTCATAACAATATTTCAAACATAAATGTCCAGTGAGACTATGCAGTATAGCTCCTAATGGTGCTTTGTTTGCCACAAATATACCGTGGATCTTTGCTACAGACTTTGCTTGGCCAAGTGTAAGGTGATTTATAATTGCACCAAGTGGCATACAGCATACCACCATATTTCTGATCAGCCGCATCTATCGTGTTCAAGTAGAGCATGTGAGAAACAAATTGATACTGGGTACTGTCAGCAATATTTGAAATATGACTGTTTGGTAGAAGATATGATGCCTGCATTCCATATGTAATATGCAATTTTTGGTCACCTATCAGCATTGCATTTGTGGTGGCTGGTGTATCATTTGAAAATATGACTTCATTTTCTATGTTGTATGCTTTGTTATATTGGATGGTGAGAAGTGCATATATAAGATGATTTTGTAGATGCCAGATAAAAGCCCATGCAACACAATATAATGTACTGGATACATTTGTATCAAGAATGTCCATGGATGCCCGATGTGAAGGTTTGCATGTTGAATTGCAAACAATATTAATGTAATCATGCTTAAGCATATAGTTTCACATTGTGTGCATAGCAACTATCTGGCAAATATGTGTTGGATTCATATGCATTGAGACTAAATGAAGCATTGACATCCAACCAGGCAATATAAACTGAGTTGAATAAAAATATTCCCAAAAAATCAGTCGCCATACAAGCAACTTCAGACTCAAGACTCGCAAACGTATGTTCCTTAATGATTTGTTTTCTCTCGAACTATTGTTTGATAAAGCCTCAGACATGTCTGAACAAGTCTGGTAGATTGACAAGTGATCATCGATGTTATAATTCCCATTGTTCAAGATCTTCCACAATTCAGAGAGTAGCTCAGTGCTTTTGCCAAGCACAAGAAAAGTGTCATATGTTGGCAAACTTTCTTTAGAGACATAGTTTCCCATAGTCCAGCTATTCAAAGATTGCATAACAAGCTTTGACTGGCTTGGACTATCAGTAGGAACACCAAAAGACCAAGATGAACTAAGTCCATCAAAAGATCCATTACTAATAGCATATGAGAAGACATCTTTCTTTGAGCATGTGCAGACTTACTTGAATGTTAAAGGTATAGCAGAAGTTAAATGAGCAATACAAAGCCAACAGAAAGTTATGAGTATCTGTAATGACATGTTGACTAGAAGCAAAGTGCAAAGTAATGTGAGTATGCTGAAACATCAACAAAAAATCATGTGGTTTCAAGATCAAATGTGGACATCTTGCAATGTTTTATCAAAGTCTTATCTCTGTAACTAATGATGAGCACAAAGATGGCTGAATCTACTGTTGCTAGTACCAGAGTCAGTTCTGAGTGAGCCATTAGCTTTGCTTTGGAATATTTAACAAACTGGTCGCAGGCATGCCATGGATATGGATGCTTCTCACAAACTACCTCAGATCCCAATCAATGTAGCTTCAACACCACAAGATATAATTCAGGTGAGAATAGTGTCTATGTTAACAATGGCTCATGTGTGTTAACTTGTATACAAATTCATCGGCGCAATACAAGCCATGGTCATAGTGATTCCAGAGATCAGCCTGGTGGTAATTATCCTGATCATCACAGGGAGAAGATAAATGGGGTGCAGCTGATATGAAATAATCTGTAACAACAAAGTTACATTGCACAATATTGAATATTACAGTATGTACAACAATTCTCAAGATATTAACAAAGAATTGTTACAAGACACATTTACAAATGATAACTATGCTGTGCTATTTCTTTACAAGTCATGTATATTTACAAAGGCCATGCTCTAACATATCAATATCATAGCCAATCAACTCCTTCTCCTCTGCAGTGAGATTGGTCTCAAGATAGTTGTGCAAGAATGAAAGTCTGATCTCAACCTCTTGAACAGAAGGATTCAGTGATTTGACAATACCAAGGCATTGCAAGCTGAGTATAGCACCTTTATCTACATCAAACATCAGCCTTGCCATCTGTTGGACTGTAGGTTATTCCACCACTCCCGCATTCGCTAAATCACCACATATAAGCAGCGCTGTCAGCTCACCAATATTTGGGAAGTTTAGAGGAGGGTTCTTTCCATCATTCTGTTGCTTCAACTTCTTTTTTCTCCTCCTTTGGATTGTAATCGGCAAAGTTGTCAATGACTTTGGGTTTGATGGGTTGTGAATACAAGAAGCAAAACAAGGACATGATGCCATTGAACTTATTCGCTGAGAAGTTGGTCCATTTGTGTCGCAAAGACCAGTATTTCTCAATCAACTCCAGCATTCAGTGATAGTTGGCAGGACCATAGGCATTTGAAATAACAAAATATTTGTCTTCTTTGGTCAAGCCTTCTCCATCCTTGTAAGAAATCCAATCCTCCAAGGTTGCAAACCGACCCCCATGAGTACGAGCAAATTCAGAACCATAAAAAGCTCCACGATGCAGAGAATATTCCAGAAATCTTCTGGTGTCAAACCATCTTCCAAACCATCATAGACCATATCGATTGCATGTTTTCAAGTGGGTGCACATTCCCTAAATGGAAGAAAATGGTCGGGTCTATTTGCAACTTTGGACAGCATCTGATCCTTGCTTTTTAGATATGGCTTTGTTCCATTCTTGACTATAGGCATCAGCATCCGAAGATACTGGAGAAAGACATTGCATTGAGATGAAAGATCATCTGTTGTTGATGATATAGGCAATGAAGGGGGGGAAGGTGTGACAACAGCTGGAATGCATAATTGTGTAGGCTTTCTTGTAGGCTGTAACATCCACAGGCCATGAAGATCTGTTAAGACATCTAAAGCCAAGTGCAGTGGAGATGATGAATCCAAGAAACCTGCTGTCTGCAGGCTGATGTGGAGAGTGCTGATGACTTTATCGAAATCTTTAATTGTAAGGTCTCTTTTACACCACACACCCAAGAGTTTTCCAATAGGATCATTATACAAATGCCACATTGGATCAAGGAGAAGCACAGAGGCTGGAGCTACAGAAAGAATCATATCCATAGCCTTGTATTGCAGAATCTGTTTAGGTTCAGAAGGGAAATAGAGCCACAGTTTGAGACAATCGTTAACCACATCAATAGTAAGCACCAACAATGAAGTGAGGGACCTTGTATTTGAAAATACATGGGGTATCAAGGGAAAGGAGGTAGTTTTCTGAACAAAAGTTGATTGTCTGGCCTGCTCCAATACTGGATGTGTGATAGTGTTCAATGTCATTTATTAAACGTTGAAGCCAGTTGGACGAGGATGATCATGATGTTGATGAATATGCTGAACTAATCTCCATTTGAAGCCAGTTTATAATCTTTCATTCTGACGTCATGATAACACTTTGCATATAGCAAAGCTCCACAGCAGTGATGGATCTATAGCATTCCAACCCTCTGAGCTGATCCCATAGAGCCAGCACTAACTTGGCAGTTTCAGGTTCAGAAGGCCTGTCATTTAATAGCCCCATCATAACAGTGATATTCTGTGTGATCGACCAGGTGTCTTCAGAAGGCTTTTTATCTGAACGAGCATGTAGGCCCTGGATAAAATCCTTGATGGCATGGAATACAGATATCAAACTAAACATATTGACAAAATATTCTGCTGGATGTCATTCTTTAATAATGTCAGCTTACTACCAAAGAATGAATGTTTTGTAATACATATGAAGATTAACTTCAATGGCTTCTGATGCATCAACACGAGTTATTCTTGAATTTGATTCAACAGTATCCTTTCTTGGATCGTAAGGAGAATCATCCATGGACATGTCATCTTCCAAGAGGGAAGATAGCAATGATAATTCTTCATCACTTCCAAGACCAAAGGAATATGGTACTATTCTAAGCAGGCCCAGAGTAGCATTCTTGACCAACTCGACAACATCAGGTTCCACAGGTGAAACCACCAAGTGAGAGCTATCAACCTGCATGCAATCATCATCTTGGGAAGTAACATTTTGAGGAGGTTGGCATGTGTTTTCTTCTTTGAAGTCACTGTCGTTCAAATTGTCAGTTGGTTGGTAATCATCATCTTTAAATTATAAGGTAAATAATTGTACAAAAACATTTGATTGATATTATATTACACACCCATGTTTGTATCACCATCATATCCTTTGTCAATTGGCACATGCAATGAAAGAGGAGGAACAAGTATACCATCAAACACAAGTTTACCCTTTCCTTTTCGCTTCTTTTTGGCCTTTGAAGATGAGATGGAGAAATTTGGTAGTGGTCTGGGTGGTCTGGGTAGTGGAGGAGCTCCTTTATTTAATAAGGAATGAGTTTCTGGTCAGGAAGAAATCATGTTTTTAGCAGAATGTATTATAACCAGAACTGATGAGCACTTACGTCTTCAAGCGACTGGATTATTAAATTCATCGTCTGGAATAAGTCATCAGTGTTTTGACAGGCAACTTTTCCGAGCATGTCCGAGCTTTTATCTCCTTATATGGTGCGAATTTAATGCAATTTGATGAGATTTTGCAATCTTGCAAGCCACATCTAAAAAGCCACAAGTTGGTGAATTTTGCATCACTACAGCAACTCAAATTCAAATCCCAGAGCTCCAAGATTTTTTGTATGGGAAGTGGGCCTGAAACAGTACATTTCCTACCTTGCAACCTTGCCAGTTTATGGCTTGCTTCAGGCACAGTGAATCCTCTGCAAGCTCGAAAAGTTGGGAAGTTGGCAATCAAAATGTGCTCTTGCTGATGAATTGTAGATGTCATTGCCACAGGGCCATCTGTGTTTCAGTTGTCAGTAACCAAAGTTGATATTAAAGTACAACCACTTAACCTATATCCATGTCTGGCAGTCTTCTCTCATTCATATCAGGCAGTCATTTGTCAAAGGCATTCATGATTAAATTTAATGCAACTTGGCCAGCTACAGGATAATCATTAGATGGCATTGAACTTTTATCTTGCTTAGTGTGTTGTCCTAAGATATAACACATTACCCAATAAAATCAAATTTATAAGTCGTGAATACATACACTTTGAAGCAATGGTAGACATATTGGTTTTATTCTGACTTGTATGCGCTAGACATTGCTCAACGTATTCCTTATGTTAAAGGGGATAAATTCATACCCTTTCTCTTTCTTGAGGGGCCATCCCTCTTAGTGGCTCTTTGAAAAGGCCTGACATCTCTTCCAACCAAATGTGGAATGAACTTTGCACCATCCACTTCCTGTTCCAAGAACTCCGACACTGCAAATTTTATGGCATCGATTGATCGACGGTCAGCATCCATTATGCTTGGATCCTCTTGTTCTTCTGGTACAGAATGTGTATATCCTGTGGGGGTGTGCGGCCAATCCTTGGCATGGACACAATTTCCATTCACCTCAGCAGAAAAAGCACTCAGGCAAATCTTTGGATCAATGCGTGCACAGCATTTGATGGGAAGTTGTCATAGGAAATAATTGTTTATGAGAAGATTTCGACATGAATATTCAAAGAGGTCATGTGTTTCCATCATTACAGGACCATCAGTCAACCATGTTGCTTCGTTTGGAGGTTTGATGGGATTGTAAGCATCCTCTCTAAGCAAAAAGCAAAAAGAAATATCAGCATATCAGCAAAAGCATACATGGATTGTGACTCACAGCACACTCGTCATCTCAGGAGCCAAGGTGAAGATCTTGCCATTTTGGAGCGACCTAGAGCCTGCACGATGATTGGCTGATTGAGAAAGCATAGATGCTGGGGGATACATAACAACCATTATTCTGCATGCCGAATCTGCAAGAGGTTTTCCTGGTGGGGATAAAGGTGGAGTGCCTTCATGCTTGCAAAGGCCACTAAATCCTGTCAGCTTGAACAGATCTAGCTTGATGTAGAGTCCCATGCTCAATAAGTTAAAGCGACCAGATTCATATCCCTTGTCAGCTGGCACAGCGACGAGTGAAAGCATTGCAGTCTCTGCACCCGGGTCATCCTTCTGGTCAATATGGCCATTTTTCTGACCAAAGTGACCCATGTCTGGGCTCATGTCAGTCACTATGATAAAAAACCTGCATAAATTTACAATACTAAAAGTATGTAGACAAAGACATACTTTCACATCCATCCCCTTTGGATAGCAGATGCAAGGTTCAACTGTATGGTGGGGTAAGCACAGTTATCCAAGACACCAATTCGTGGCATGTTGGTGGCCTCTGCAAGCAGTTCAAGATGTTGGACAAATTTGACTGGTGCATGTTTTTGAATTCCCACCATGCCAACTTTCCCAGTGATCTGAGTTCCATCAGAATCAATTGTAATGTAGTAAATAATTGGGCATACCTTCACAATGTCATGGTGGAGCTCTTGATGCTCATCAAGAGTATGATCAGCAACCTTGGCCGAGGCTGTAGGCAATACCAATTGGCGAGAACATTGATGGGAAGGTCCCAGAGTGTAGCATTGGCTCCCCTTGACACCACTCAGACCATTGCAGTGCTCCCATGTGGTGCCTCCAATCCAAACACCATTTGCCTTAACAGGGCGCCCCAGCTTTGTGAACGCCTCATTGCCTACTATCAAACATTGGACATGGATCATTTCTTTGAGGACACTAGGATCGTCCGCATGTAACCGGGTACTGAAATAAAGGTTCACAAGATTGCCAGTGTCTGAACTGATGAAACTTACTAATCACTAACCCACCCACCCAGAACATCCTTTTCAGGATTCGGATCCTGCATGTCCCTTATGAAGACGAGGTCATCATGATCGATTTCAAATATACCTTGAAATCACTGTAAACGATTACAAGAAAGTTAAAATGCATACACGCACCAAGGTTTGAAACACTGTCATTTGGGCCCAATGGAACCTCCAAACTGGCCTCGAAAGCTTCAAGAGCTTCTAAACCTTTGACTGATGTATCCTGAATGTACATGAGGATGCGCCCAGGAGATAACAGGTTGTGATCGTGAACTAACGGATGAGAATCGACCTGGAAGATGTAAGGGAATTGGCCATCCCGATTCACATTGTAAAGAAGAACGCTGTCTGGCACCACCAGCTCCAGAGGCGCTATTTGCAACATCCTAGGATGGATTGACATGTTGGAAATCACCAATGAACAGAAACACAATTGGTCTGCAGTTAAACTGCTGATGGACAGTTGCTAGGAAAATGAAAAAAAAAGAATGTAACAATGAGGGGTGATGCCAAACGACCACTGAAAACAACTGGTTTGGAAAGAGCTGTCTGTAGTTGAACTACTGACAGAGTGTATCCAGAAAACTGAGGTGCAAGTGCAGATGGCGAGGAGTAGATTATGATGGCAAGAAGAAAGGGCATGGATAAAAGCATGTGACAACATCATAAAAGTCTATTTTTAAACACATGTAACTACATCAAGTAAGTACCAATAACAAGGCTGTTAATAAAGGTTCAAGTGCATAAGTTAACAATGTTCCTTGCAGTTGAACTGCAAGGAATAGTTTGAAGCCAATGCAGATGATCCAACACAGGAAGGCCGCCAACCAGGAGTTGAACCTTTCAGAATGTCAACAGCAAGAGGAGGCAGCAACCGTCTGCATGAACGGTTGGTCTTCCTGAACAGACTTTTCTTGCCATTCAATGGCGAGGAATATTAAAGGCAAAAAGAAAACAAGAAGAAGTCGAAAGTGAACAGGGTAAAACATGGTTCACTGAACACCCAGATTAGAATAGGGACACTGGTGATGAACAAATGTTACCAACCGTTCAACAGCAAGCATCAATGACAAGCAAGTTTGTTGGAGCAGGACAAGAGCACCTTGAAATTGATGCCAAGTGAAGCCAACAAGAAAACAAATAAATGTTCCTTGGGGTTCAACCGCAAGGAACAAGAGATCGAGAAATATTTGAAGATATGGGTACATCAGGATGGAAGGAAAGTTACCTGCTGTTCAACAGCAGATAACAACAAAAAGATTCAATATTCTGGTAATACTCATATGAAATAAACACTAACCTCAATGGCAACGATGACAGGTGTGAAGGTTACCAACTGTTAAATGGCAGGCAACAATGACAAGCAGGATTGTTGGAGCAGGCAAAAGTGCCTTGAAATCAATGCCAAGTGAAACCAACAAGAAAACAAATAAACATTCCTTGTGGTTCAACTGCAAGGAACAAGAGACTGAGAAAGATTTGAAGATATGGGTACATCAGGATGGAAGGAATGTTACCCATTGTTCAACAGCAGATATAATAATAAAACCAGTATTTTCTAGCTGTTAACTTGCCAAAAAATTGAAAATGACAAGATTCAGGCACCAACAAAAAAAAAATAGGAAGGCCGGTTCACAAAGCTTATTCTCCTGAAGCATGAAAGGATTGATTCTGGTAAGTTCGACCTAGCAGAACAAGTATAAATGAAAAAATGGATGGAGATTGAGGTCACATGCACCAAATATTGACATCTCTCCCCCCCCCCGAGAGATGTTGATATTTGGTGCATGTGACTTTTTTAGAAATGCAAAAAGTAAAATGCAAAGGAAACATGAATATTCCATGCAATTGAACTGCAGGAACATAACATGGCTTGAACATTCTCCACCACACTGCACCTATAGTAAGTAAAATATGGCAACTACAAAACATTCTCAACAGGGAACAACAGAATGAAACTGGTTCAAAGACACTGGAACGCTGATACTGAATCATCCATCATTCTCCCTTGAGCATGAACGCTCTCCGCAGTTCAACTGCAGGGAACAATGTACTGAGAAAGATCTGGAATGCGGGTAAGGGTCAAACATTATCCACCATTCAATGGTAGGTAACTATGAACTTCCATACGACTGATGGTGTGATTGCTAGAGCAGGACGACGTTCTTTGAACTTGAAAGCCTGGAAAGTATAACTTGGCAACAACAAAACATCCTCAACAAGCGAATGTTCCCTGCAGTTGAACTGCAGGGAACAACATGACAAAAACATTTCGAAGATATGGGGAAGCTGGCACTGACATCCGTTGTTCAACAGAAAGAAACTATGATGAAGCAAGCAAAAAAACTAAGCTAAAACCAGGTGGTTGAACTACACCCAACTAACTCGCAATGCCGATGGAAAGACAAATTCAAAAAGAAAATAGCGTACACATTGCTCAACATCACCCAACATGCACGCATCATGGTCTACTGTGGGCACAAAGGTAGGTAAATTCTGCTAAGCTCATGTTGAATGATTCCAATGACTTCAACAACATTCTCTGCACTTCAACTGCAGGGAACAACCAAAAGGTAGAAAGACAGCCATCATTTCCTAGCTGTTGAACAGTGCGGAAGAGGTTATAGTCAAAGAAACCAGGTATTTCTAGCAGTAGAATTGGCAAAAAATTGAAATTGTCCAGATGCTAGTGCCAAAGAATAGAAATAGCATGGTTTCTCTGTAAAGAGTAAACTCCTGAAGCAGGAGAAAATTGTTTATGTTAAGTTCAATATAGCAGAAGACATACAAAAGACAAAATGCCTGGAGATAGAAGTCACGTGCACCAAATATTGACATCTCTCGGGGGGGGGGAGAGATGTCAATATTTGGCACATGTGACCTATTTAGAAATGCAAAAGCAGAAAACACAATGGGAAAACAATCATTCCATGCAATTGAACTGCTGGGAATAAGGCAACACAGCATGTGTTAAGAGTGAAGCCCTAACCACTTGATCTAGTCGATGTCATTTGACGAGGTGCTTCCTTGACAAGTCGTTCGGCACTAGTCTTACTCAGAGCATCTGATGTAAGATGGATAGCGCACTCTAGCAGGCCTTCTGCATAGAGTTGTTCAGGTTCATGCACTAAGGGGCTTCCTTAGTGGTTTCAAGTAAGCTCGCAAGTTCACAAGTTAAAGCTGTAGGTTGCCTAGATCTAAACTAAGGACATCCCTACTACAAGTTGCAGTACTTATACTAGAAGGGAGGTCCCTATCGTCCAATCGGAATGGTAGATGCATATCAAGTAACAATAGAAACAATCAGCCTCATGCCTTGCATGAGGCATCCGATGTCACAGAGTGCTGTGGTGCAGCATGTCAGGGAACAATAAGAGATAAGCCTCATGCCTAGCATGAGGCGTCCGATGTCACGGATCCAATGTCAAGGATCCAATGTCAATCATGAGAGTCCGACGTCATGGACCTCATGTCAAGGGGCTGTTGTATCACAGCATGTGTGGGAATGGTTTCAGGTGCATGGAGTCATCATGCATCAAGGGTGCCTTCCATGGGAAGGGGATTGAATGTATGTTGTTGGCATGCATTGTGTGTGTGTGTGGTGTCAAGGGCATGCCCTAAGCATGAATCAGGAGTCTCCTGTCTGGAGGGGATTGTCGGGTATGTCAGGTCAGTCAGGTTCCATGAGTTACAAGGAAAATTGTAACATTACCCCCTCGTTATGGTCAAAAGTTCCACACTTTGACATAAATCTTTGTTCCTCCTCCGGGGTCAATTGGTTGTGGTGTGGATATGTCATGGCATTGGCATCTGGGTGTGGGATGGAGGGACTGTTCATGTCCGAGCCTAGACCGTGATCAGGTTCTTTTTGTTCTATACTGCCCCTAGCAGTGGTGTCAAGGAGTCAGTGATGTCGTCAAAAGGGGAGGGGTCTGTAGGGTCTGTGCAGTATCAAGGGTAATCATCATAGTTTTACATCTTTGCGGATGCTTGGTAGTTTAACATCTCTGCAGATGGTCAGTAGTTTAATGTCTTTGCAGACAATCGATAGTTTAATGTCTTTGCGGACGATCGGTAGTTTAATGTCTTTGCAGACATTTGGTAGTTTTCTAGTTGTGCCCAGCAGTCTGAGGCATCGCGGTGTGGGGGTGTCATTCAGAACGCAGCAGCATCCCTAGTTCTCCATGTCATCCAAATAAGAGCTGCCTTGCCAGCTCGAATCCACTTTCTTCATTGTAGTGGGTGTTCCACTGAAGGTCTTTCCACAGTGATGGGTTAATCCCCACCAGTGGTCTTCTGCCTGGGGTTAGGCCATTGTGGTCAAGGTAGAATTCTTCAGGGAAATAGTTGTCGTTGTCTAACTCTCCTTTGAAGCACCACTCTTCAAATTGTGCTTTTACCCAGGTCAAATCCATCTTTGTGCTCCTCCGCATATAGAGGCAACATCTCGGGCAAGTCGAGGATACTCTTTTTATCCAGTTGTCTCTGTTTATCCAGAATGTGATTCTGTGCGGGCATTCCCAAGAGGGTTGCCCCAGCAGTCTGTTCGTTCTTGGTGACTGGTCAATGACTCGTCGTCCAGTTGCCATGTTCTTCTCATATTCATTCTTTTATTGAAAAAAAAAAAGGGGGGGGGGGCGGGGTTGAACATGAAGGGCATCAACGTTCAGTGGGTCAATCATCGTTTGGGGGGTATCAGGGGTGTCGTTTGGCTGGGGTTTGGTTCAGATAGTGGGGGTTTCTTGGGTTCTCATCAGAGGTGGTACCTCTTCTTATATGCCATCAGGATCTCGGGGGCATTCTTCAAGTTTGATTTGGGTTCCCATGTGTTTTCGGATGTTGGGTAGTCAACTCATTTCACAAGGTAACGGCATGTCTTGCCATGCTTCTTGTGTGCGATGATCGCTTCCACTTTGTATTTGTTTTCTCCTTCTACAAGGTCGGGTGGTGGAGTCAGGAAGTTTCACCCATGAGTGTCGTTCTCATGGTGTTGTGTGAGTAAAGCCGCATGGAAGACCAGGTGGATCTTCCATCTCAGCAGCAGTTTCAGTCGGTATGTCGTTCTTGACAGGGCATCTTCAATTGTGAAGGGCCCTTCTTGTTTTCGTGCCAATTTTCTTGTCGGGTAGCCAATCTTCAGGTTCTTGGAGTCGAGCCATACTTGCTCTCCAACCTTGAATGGTTTGTATCGCCCTTTCATTTGGGTGGCCATAGCCTGTCTGGCCAGTTCATGTGCGGCAAGAGCTTCCCTTCTCGCAGAGAGAAGTTCTTGGATTCTCTGTTTGGCAGCCGGCACGTTCGTCTTTTCATAAGGGGTGGGGATAGCATGTGGTTGATATCCCATCATCAAGTAAAATGGCAAATGTTTTACTGCGGAGTGCATCTTCTGGTTATGTGCGAATTCTGCTGTTGGGAGATAAAGCTCCCAATCTTCTGGTTTGTTCGAACAGAACATGTGGAGGTAAACCTCTAGCTCTTAGTTTACTCGCTCCATTTCTCCATCGGTCTGAGGGTGATAGGTGGTGCTCATGGATAGCTTGATTCCAAGCAGTTGTCCGAGTTCTTGGAAGAGTTTGGATGCAAATTGAGGGTCTCTGTCTGAGATGATTCTTCTGGGGAGTCCAAATCTTGTGTATACATGGCACAGGTAGAGGTCTGCGGCGCCAAGTGCATCAATCATCTTTGCGCAAGGGATAAAAATTACCCCCTTCATAAGACCATGGTCTACCATGACCATGATTGAGTCAAATCCGTTTATTACTGGCAGGTCCATAATGAAATCTGTCGTTACCAGCTCAAATGGTCTGCTGGCATTGGATGATATTGGTGTCAGGGGTGGGGTCATCGGGTGGGTGTTGATCTTCATTTGCTGGCACTTTGTGCAGCCTTCAACGTATTTCTTTATGAAGTTGGCCATTCCTGGCCACCAGTAGTCTCGTCAGATCAGTTCGATTGTTTGCCATTGTCCAGGGTGCCCTGTCATGATGCTGTCATGGTATTTCTGTATGATTGCTTGGCGGAGGGTTTCGTCCTGTGGCACATAGCACCTGGCTTTGAAAAAGAGCAGGCCATCTTCGAATTTCCAGTCCTCCAATGCAGACTTGATTGGGGGAGTTCCATTGTTCTTCAGGGCTCGTAAAGCATCATTTATGAGGTCGTCCTTCATTATTGCTGAGACCAGGGCTCCCTGGAGTTCAGCGTCGATTGTTTTCACAAATAGTTCATCGGTGAGGATGGTCTTGTCCTCATTATTGGTGTCTTCTTTGGCTATATGATCTGCTCTCCTCAATAGGGCATCAGATTGTACCATCTGTGATCCTGGTACATGTTGTAGCTTCAGGTTTAATTGTGACAGGTAGATGCTCCATCTAGCCTGTTGTCGGTTCAGTTTCTGTGCCTGACGGAAGTATGTCAGGTTCTTGTGATCGGACAGTACCGTCACAGAAAACGGTGTCCCCTGTAGGTAGTGTCTCTATGTCTCCAGCGCTCGGATTACTCCCAGTAGTTCTCTGTCGTATATCTTGTAATTTCTTTCGGCTTTGTTGAAAGAATGTGAGATGTAACTGCAAAGGTGCCAGTCTCCATTGGCATCCTGTTGTCTGAGTACTGTGCCTGTCGCAAATTTCGAGGCATCAGATTCCACCATGAATGGCTTTGTTGCATCTGGCATCAGCAGTACTGGGGCTTCATTGAATTTCCTTTTCAGTGCATTGAACGACTGCTGGCAGTCGTTCATCCATTCAAATTTTTGGTTCTTCTTCATCAAATTGTTCAGTAATTTACACTCCTCCACCTATTCTGATCGGACTCACCGGAGTCCAGTGGATTCCATTGCATTCCAGTGGATTCCGGTTATTCCAACCAGATTCTGGTTACTCCAGATGCTCAACTTAGAGTATATACCCTAATGGATAGTCAAATTTCAAGTCTTAAGTTGTCAAAGTGCCTACAAAATATATTTGTGCAGAGTAAGAATTGAACTCAAGACATCTTGATTAGAGTGATCACATGACAAACCAAACATGTGTGCTTAACCAGTTGAGCCACAGGAAAATTATTAGTTAGTAATATAATGTTTATTCATGACACTCTAATTTTTTTCAAAGTAGTTAAGATCAAATTTTTTTAATTAACCACATCCCTCACATTGAATGCGAGGGAGTGGGCATGATTGTGATTATATACATAAACAAAAATCCTCCCTCTCACAAGATGTGAGAGGGAGTTTTATTTATATACATAAAAAGCTAACCCCTTGTGCTGAACACCAGGGGGGAGGTAAAAATGATGAAAAAAATCCCTCCCCCAGGCAAAACAGGGGAGGGGGGGCACAATACTAATAAATAGTTAAAAGTACAAAAAACATCCCTCCCCACATGAAGTGCGGGGGAGGGGGAGGGGACACAACCCCACTGTTGTCTGTCCTTCCACCAATGATCCACCCCATGAGCAGTTGCTCATGAGGCTGGAGGTGGGTGGCTTGTCGTTGTTGTCGTTCCACCCATGATCCACCCCACGAGCAGTTGCTCATGAGGCTGGGGGTGGGTGGTGTGTCGTCGTTGTTGCGCCTGGGCATCGTTCCACCCACAATCCACCCCACAAGCAGTTGCTCGTGAGGCTGGGGGTGGGTGGTGTGTCGTTGGCCTTGTCGTCGTTGTCCGTCATCATTGGCAGCCATGCTTTGCATTCTGGGGGGTTCTGGTGCTGGTAGACGGTGGCATCATTGTTGTTGTTGCCTGCACACACTCACGATCCACCCTACAAGCAGGGGCTCGCAGGCATGGGGTGGGTGTGTTGGCTCGTTTGCAGGTGGTGGTGTCGTTACTAGTAGATTATAACCTAGAAAACTAAAAAAACGAGTTAGTTAGTTTATAAAAACAAAAGCAAATGAAAAAAACTCACATAGGGCCCATGTTGGCTCGTTTGCGGGTGGTGGCATCGTTACTAGTAGATTATAACCTAGAAAACTAAAAAAATGAGTTAGTTAGTTTATTAAAACAAAAACCAAATGAAAAAAACTTACATAGGGCCCAAACGACGTGATCTGCGTCGTTTGGGCCTGTGTTGGCTCGTTTGCAAGTGGTGGTATCGTTGCCAGTAGATTATAACCTAGAAAGCTAAAAAAAAGGTTAGTTAGTTTATAAAAACAAAAAGCAAATGAAAAAAAACATACTTAGGCCCCAAACGATGCGATCTGCATTGTTTGAGCCCGCATTCCATCCAGTCGGCTCATTTGAAGGTGGTGGTGATGGTGGGAGTGGGCATGGGAATGGTGGTGGCGGGTGCACATGCAGTGGTGGTGGTAGAGTGGAGAGGAGGAGGAGGCGGCCTTGATGATGGTGGTGGTGGTTGTGAGCTGGCAGTCATGTGTCACGTGTCATGCAATATGCATGTGTGCATATTCTGTTAATGGCTGTAACTATGCACCTTGGTTGGGTAATAAAAGTATTAGATGTTTGTAGTTGAATAATGACCTGGTAGCTCAGTGGTTAAGTGTGCTGTTATGTGTGCAGACCCAAGGTCAAGTGTTCAATTCTTGTTGCACATCGAAATTTTATTTGGGAAAGCACATGCATTCCGGTTATTCTGGTTATGCTAGTGCCATGCATCTGGTTGATCCAACTATTCCAGGTAAAAATGAGTCCGGGTAGATTCCAGGGATTCCAGAGGTAAAATTGACCCCCCAGTCCGACCAGAATTATGAATTGTGAGAAAAATATATGTAAATGGAATTGACCGGAATTCTGGAAATTCCGATCAGAATGGGCATTCTGACTGGAATCCGACTGGAATAGGTGGAGGAGTGTAATGTACTCAAATCGTTCAGCAGTCTAGCCAGATCCGCAAAGTGTCTGATGAATCTTCAATAGAAGCTCCCAAATCCTAGGAAGGATCTTACATCCTTCACTGTCTTTGGCATGGGCCAGTCCTTGATCACAGCCAGCTTTGTGTTGTCCATTGCAAGTTCATTGGGCCTGATGATCATGCCCAAGAAGTCAACTTCTTGCACATTGAACTTGCACTTCTCTATTTTCAGGTAGAGATCGCATTGTCATAGTTGTTCGAGGACCCTTTTGGTCCTTGTCCTGTGTTCTTCTTCCATCTTCGAGAAGATCAGGATGTCGTCCATATAGATGATGAGCCATCCTTCATCTAGCATGTCTTGGAAGAGATCATTCATCATGGCCTGGAATGTCACCGGTGAGTTGCACAGCCCAAAGAACATCACCATTGGCTCGAATAGCCCTCGGTTAGTCTTGAATGCTGCCTTCCACTCGTCTCCTTTCTTTATCCATACGTTATGGTATCCCCATTGAATGTTGAGTTTCGTGAAAAATCTTGCTCCTTTCAGCTTGTCCAAGAGGTCTCCGATCAGCAGTAGAGGGTAGTTGTTCCAGATCATTCCTTCATTCAGATAGCGATAGTCTTGGCAGGGTTGTAGAGCATCAGAGTCCTTCTTTGACATGAAGAAGAATGGGGATGCCATGGGTGATTTCGATGGTTGGATGTATCCTTTCTCCAGGTTTTCATCTAGAAACTCGTTGAGTTTCTCTTGTTCTTTTGGGGTCAGTGGGTAGACTTTGCAATCCTTTGGTACAAAGCCTTCTTTTAGGTCGATCGCATGATCCCACGGTCTCGATTCCGGGGATCGTTCAGATGCAGCTTTCTTGAATACCTGTCTGTACTTCTGGTATTCCGGTGGCAGTAAGTCATCCAGGGTTTGTTGGCTAGTCTCCTTCCCTCCTCTTGTTCATGCGCTAGTCATTGAGATATGGATGTCTTTGCTCTAATCCATATGTCCGAGTTGAGTAGGTACCATGGGGAGCCCTTGCTCTTTGTAAGCCTGTTGATTGTGTTTGTTTTTTGGATGTATTTGTAGCTCGGCTCTCAAAGTTCCTCCATCAGGGGCAGTTCTATATCTGGTCCAAATAGGCCAATGACCGGTTCGCCTTGTACATATGCGATCAATACCGAGTCGTCTTTGATTGCATCTCATTTGGGGATCTGGTTCATTGCTCGTATTTCCATGCCTGTGTCTGCCAATAGTTCTTGGTTGGGTACCTCTTCGATCTTTACTCGAGGGGGGGTCTCCCTGGGTATCGGTACTCTGGTGTCAGTAGTACCATAATCTGGGGTTCCATAATCGTGTATTGGGGTAGCCTCCTGACAAGGGTCTTTTGTCCTGTTTTGTAGTGCCGTTTTCGAGTTTCATTTGCCAGTGCTTTCCTCCCCTGTGGAGGTCAGCAAGTCTTTTTTCTTCCACAAGATCCATCACGTCTTGTCACATTTGTTGTATTTGCCCTTTTCCAGTTGCTTCTTCTTCTGGTTTTCTTGGGTCTTGGCAACAGCACATCATGCTGCTTCGAGGTTTCTGGTTTCTCTAGGAGTGCTGCTGCTCCTGGTCTTTGCGACAGCTATCTGGGCAGAATTCAGTTCTTTGGCTTTTCTTTTGGAAAGCCTTTCCTTCATCTTTGCCATGGCTAGTCATGCTCAGGCAAGGTTTCTCTCCTTTTCTTTGGAGAGTCTTTCTCTTGTTTTTGCCATGGCCAATCTGGCTTGGGCAAGGCTCTTCTCTTTTTCTTCAGAGAGCCTCTGTCTTGTCTTGGCCACGATGCGTTGAATTCATGCCATCTTGTCATTTGGTGCCTCCCTTCCAGTGTCAACCCTTGGGAGGTTTAGGGTGTTTGGGAGGGCCCATTCAGCTCTTCTTGTCTTCTCCAAGATTTGTTTGATCTGAGCCCATCGTTCTTCATCTCAGAACTCAAAAGTTCCCTTCTTCCAGTCGGTGATTGGGTTTATCTCCCACAGCCATGGCAGACCCAGGATTACTGATTCTTTGCCTAGTCTGGCAACTAGGTATTCCATCGGGTAGCTCCTCCCATTGATGTGGAGCCTCCCTTTCATGCATCTGGTGATCGTTCCCTGCCTATTCAGGGTTCCATCTACATTTGCGGCCCGGATGGTGCAGCCTAAGGGATATGTCCTGATCCCTTCTCGTTCAACAAATTTCGAGTCAATAAAAACTCCTCCTGCTCCAGAGTTGAGGAGCACGTTCATTGCGACGTCTTTCCCATTGTCTGACTCAGCTACCCAAATAGACAGGCACATAGATTGTCTATTCATGGTAGCTAAGAGTACAGATCCTAGGGAGACTACAGCGGTGACTGGCGTCGTATCAGGCTGCTGTTCTAAAAACCTGATTCCTCCCTGAGGTTGAGGGCTCGTTCCTTTTCTTCTTTGTCTAGTTCATCCAGCATCGTGCGGATCTTCTGGTAGGTGTCCACCCCAGTCTTTTTCTGGGTGAAGCGGTTTTGGTAGGGAGGGGGTGCTGACCCCATCTGGGTGGGGTTCTTTCCATCCCTGTGGTCGGACAATCAGTGTCCTGGTTGGTGGCAGATGAAACACAATCTCTTTTGGAGGTGTTCCACTCATTCTTGGTTTGTCAGTTGGTTGATGTCAAGAGAGGGCTGTCCTTTCTTTGTTGTTTTGTTTGTCTTCTGGTTCTGCCTGGTCTTTCCCAGGATTGCCATGGCCCGTCTCCATTGGCCTTCATATTTCAAAGCTGCCTTTATCCAGCCTTCGAGAGTGTTGGGTATTGTTTTTATTGTGTGTATTTTTTTTAGTAATTTGGGGTGTAGTTTGTTTATGAAGTATTTGATTATGGTTGTATCTTCGGTGATTCCCATCCTGTCTTTCAGGATGTGGAAGTTCGCCACATATTCTTTGAGGTTCCCTGAACCTTGTTTGAGATTTTTAATCTCTGTCTTTGCCGTTCCGGCGTCATCAATCAGTGAGAAGGCTTCTAGGACCTTCTGTCTGAAGTCTGCGTATTCTCTGAGTCCCTCAGATTGGTGTTGGTTGACAAATGCCTGCACCCAGGCAGCTGCTGTCCCTCCATTCATGAAGGACAGTGTGAAGATAATCTTCTTGTTGTTTGTGTCATAGACCTGGTCATTGATTCGCAGGTATAGGTCTATCTCCTGCAGGAACTTGGCGGTCTTGGTCTGCTCTCCTGAGAAGTCTGTGGGTGATCGGATTCGAATGTCCTTTATGGACATCATGGGTGTGGTTGTGGCAGGTTCAGACATCTGGTTATAGAGGTCGTCGATTTTGTCTGTTAGGAAGTGGGTAGATGTTTTGGGTGGGGGTGTGTGTGGTTGTTCGAAGTCTTCGTCAGTGAGGAAATCTCCTCTTTGTCTGTCGGTTGATCTGTAGAACCAACGCTGTGCTGGGGTCGAGTAACGGACTAGTCTTCCATTGTATCGGTACCAAGATGAACCTGGCTGTGGTTCCGCTTCTCTTGGTGGTCAGTCTGGGGTTTGTCTAGACCCAGGTCATTGTGGTGTGTTTCGAGATGTATTGCCTACACCTAGGTAGGTGGGCTAGCAGATAGTTTAGATCTTATGTTAAGAGCAAAGCCTTAACCACTTGATCTAGTCAATGTCATTTGATGAGGTGCTTCCTCGACAAGTCGTTTGGCACTACTCTTACTCGGAGCATCCAATGTAAGATGGATAGTGCACTCTAGCAGGCCTTCTGCATAGAGTCGTTTGGGTTCACACACTAAGGGGCTTCCTTAGTGGTTTCGAGTAAGTTCACAAGTTCACAAGTTAAAGCTGTAGATTGCCTAGATCTAAACTAAGGACATCCCTACTACAAGTTGCAGTACTTATACTAGAAGGGAGGTCCCTATCGTCCAATCGGAATGGTAGATGCATATCAAGTAACAATAGAAACAATAAGCCTCATGCCTAGCATGAGGCGTCCGATGTCACGGATCCAATGTCAAGGATCCAATGTCAAGGACATGCTGCGGCACAGCATGTCAATCGTGAGAGTCCGATGTCGTGGACCTCATGTCAAGGGGCTGTTGTATCACAGCATGTGTGGGAACAGTGATAGGTTGCTCCTCGGCTCAAAGGCTGATTCACCATTTCAACCACATTCTAATCACATTGGATAACTTGCACAAGGTCCCAGAAGCAGCGCGACCACTCCCGACCAAGTCTACCAAGTGCAATATTGTATCAAATGCGGTCGAGCATCATCGAATGTGATCGAGCATCATATCGAATGTGATCGAACATTGTCGAGCATCGTTGAACATTGTCAAATATTGTATCGAACGCGGTCGAGCATCGTCAAACATTGTCAAGCATCATCGAGCATCATTGAGCATCATCGATCGATATCGAGAGACTACGAGCAACATCGATTGATATCGAGAGACTATGAGCAACATCGGGCACCACCTTCGTTATCTAAATGGTGGAAGACCATGCACTAGGATGTATTCCAACTTGTGCTCAAACCTGCTGATCATAGGTCAGCCTTGTTTCAAGTCCCTATTGCGTACAGAACCCACTGGATGGATTATTGCAAGACTTAGCATGGTTTATACACAAAGGACAGTCCCCTTTTAGTTCTATACCCTTTATTACTCTTTCATCATATGATATATATCTTTCTTGTTTGGATTCCAGTCTCCTTTTTGGCCTTGTGCCTTAACTCATATCTTTTGCCTCATGTTCTACACATGTTTCTCATTCCATTTTAGGAAGTTTCTTTAAAACATATAAAACTCTGTAGTATCTACTGGGAAATACAAGAAATCATCTCGTATACAGTTCTAAGCATCTGATCAACTTTCTAAAACAATCTAAGTCTCTACGGGTTTTCTCGATCAACGAGAAACCTCTGCGATCATTGTGTCCTCAATCCTCCCTCAATCCTCTCATCATTAGCACTAGCAACCCTTCCAACACTTCATAGCCATTTGCCATACCCTTCATATACTATTGACCTATCGAAAGGTCTGCAGAATTCACACATCGACCATCAATGATAAACTCATTCGCCGTCGATCTCATCAATCACCCTCGATATTGATCGATACTCGATCGGACAGCACCAAACACCTTCATCTCTCATAGCACTACCTTCACAACTAGTACCAACTAGTTATCTTCCCATCGGTTGGGCCATGAACATTCGGAATGACTCGCAACCTTCCTCTGACTTGTCGCAAATATCATCGATTGCCTCATTGGCAGTTTAGGTGGTTTTCCCAGGTTGAGTATCATCATTTTTGGAGCCCACTGTGAGGGTTTCTGAATCATTTCATCCTTGGACCAACCTCGACTTCCTCGGCTTAGGCCAACACAAGCAAGAAACCTTCGTATTGATACTCGCCATGCCTTCAAATCTCTCAAACAATCAGGAGACATTCTAATTCCAGTTTCCGAAGCAGAATCTACTCATCATAGACTATTTCCTTCACCTATATCATTGCCTTCCACATCATCATCTACTTTGTCATCATCATCAACCTCTTCATACATCCTTCCAATAACTTCGACACCTCTACCATCCATCATCCAAGTCTTAACCCCTACCCCTAGAGTCATTGCATTCATGACTACCCAAACTGCGATGCCAGCTTGTGGGCACTCGACTGCTCTGACATTCGACCCTACTCAGCCTCGAGAGCTCCGATGATACTTCAAAGAGCTTGAACTATTATTCCTGACCTGCGGCGTCACCAAATCGAATCTGATGAAGAAACATGCCTGTTGCTACCTCAACATCGACTCTTCTGAACTCTGGGAATTGCTTCCAGAGTATCAGCCCAGCACATCATTCAACAAATTTCAAACAGCAGTACATAAACTCTATCCCGGCTCGGAAGACGATCGCAAGTGGAGCATATCGGACATGGACAAATTAGTGGGAGAACAGCTACGCATTGGGATATTCGACACGAGCGATCTAGGAATGTATTATCACGCGTTCTACAACATTACTCACTTTTTGCGAGCAAAGAATAGGATCTCGGAAGCCGAGCAAAGCAGAGCTTATGTTCGAGGATTCCAACCCGGCTTATGGACTCAAATTGCTCGACGACTCAAACTCAAATTCCCCAACCATTAACCCGACGATCCATATCCACTCAACGACATTCACAACACGGCAAAATTTGTACTAGCAGGCTCTAACACATCGAGCTCAGTAATCCACCAATCGACCTCTTCATCGCACTCGACATCAAACATCAGAAATACAGTCACCTCATCACCCAGAACTATTACGATTAAAACTGAAGATCTAAACACGATGTTTGAACAATTTGCTAGCACCATCACTACGCACATCGCAGGTACTAAAAATAAAAATCCTCACACTAATTCGGCAGACAGACAGGCACATATCGACACACTCATCTGCATATTTTGCAGTTTATCAGGACATTTTATTCCTGACTGTATGGTTTGTCAGTCGTACTTGAATAAAGGGAAGTGTAAGCAAAATGCGGAAGGAAAGATCATACTTCCAAATGGACAATTCACCCCTCGAAGTATCCCTGGCAGGTTTATCAAGGAATGCATTGACAAATGGTGGAAATGCAACCCAGATGCAACCCCAGCAGCCACACTTTTATTCAGCATCGCACCATCGGCACCTTCAACTTCGACTAGTTCAACCTCGGCTGCAATCACTTCGATAACAGAGTCCGATGCCGTTTCTACATCGGGATCAGAGATGAAAGGCATTTATCATAATTTGATGTTGACAGCTGACTCCGAAGATAGAATAGTGGCTCTCAAGCGTGAAATATTTGCGCTTCGAAGTGGTCGACCATTTTCGCATCTGAACAAAGAGGTTCGAAATTTGGTTCCAGCCACGACAACCCCTGTCCCTGCATCGTCAACATCTACTGCTCCAGTCCCACCACCCTCGACATCTGCATTGACAACAGTCAACCCTTCAACTATGGCTCCAACATCGACATCGATGTCTCCCACATCAACCACTTCACCATCGACCACCATACCCCCAACACAAACCTCGGTACACCCATACGCATTGGTCAGGGAGAACACCTATTTGCCACCACACAAAAGGAACTTTGCTGGTGCATCGAAGGGTAAGGAAAAAGATGGACCATCATATGCGACACAGGCACCAGTACAGAACGAGAAAATCGTGCATGATATCTTTGCATGCTCAATGAAAATGCTGATCGTCACGCTGACATCTGAAGAACTACTCTTGCTTTCACCCGAGGTTCGAACAAAATGGAGAGAACAGGTCACACCAAAACAAGTCCCACAATCTGGAAACAATGCGACGAACATGTTTAGTCCTGACGCGATCATTGTGCCTGACCCATATGAGACCTATATTAGCAGTCTCTGACCTGGTGAAATCCCTCAGCCTTTCATCATCACTAAAGAAACTTTATCGATTAGATCAGTTATTATGGATGTCCATGGTAACAACCAGGTAGAAAGCGTCATCGATCCCGGTTCCTTGATCATATTGATGGCTGAAGATGTTTGCCACGAACTTGGTCTGGCATATGACTCCTTGATTAGGCTTCTGATGCAGTCTGCCAATGGGACTGTGGACAAAACACTCGGCTTAGCACGCAACATGCCCTGTGATCTTGGTGGAATCACCTTATACATGCAGATACATATTATTTGGGACCTGGCTTACGATATTCTACTCGGATGACCTTTCGACGTCTTAATGGAAAGTGTCATTAGAAACTATCAGAATGAAGCCCAAACCATCATGATATGCGATCCTAACTCAACTTGGACCGCTACCATTCCCTCGATACATCGATCACACTGTCGTAGAAAAGTAGTTCGAGAGGATTTTCAGTGTTAGAGAATGAAATTTCGGAACAGTGCACTTTCATCATCTCGTTCAACTCTTCTGACTCCTCTATATTTATCGAGCACACTGCAAATATCCCCAAAATTGACTCCTCTGAAGAATTATCCACGACGCTTTCTGACCTATATTTATCTGTGTGCGACAAGTTCCATGTTCCTCGAAATGCCTCGATGGTGTTTATACCTATGCAAACTTCTTCATCATATGTTTCCCCTTCTCAGTTATTTCTGACAATTGCCAGTCTAGTTATTTATCGATGAAGAAAAAGTATAAACCAGTCGCACAGAAGGTCCATCCAATCGTGGCTGGACTACCCAATCATTTTCAAATTATTCGACGCATCGAGGGTGACCCCCTCAAAGACATGCCTCCACTAAATCCCCATCCTCCGATATTCAAACCAACTCCCCAATATAACCTCAAATGCAAAAACATCATTGATCGAAATCATCCAGGTGATTTCTTATGGCCTCAAGAATGAGACCTCATGCATGACTTCATTTGAAACCAGCAAGCAGGGTTTGCATGGACTGAAAATGAACCAGTACTTTACAGTCCCCCACCTGTCCTAGTGGACTCTGACTGGACTGACCAGAGTCCACTGGAGTCTGAGTGGAGTCCAATTGAACTACACTAAGTCATGTAGAGTTCAATCCCCCATTGGAGTCCAACTGGAGTCCAAATGGAGTCCAACTGGAGTCCAAATGGAGTCCAACTGGAGTCCAAATGGAGTCCAACTGGAGTCCAAATGGAGTCCAACTGGAGTCCAAATGGAGTCCAACTGGAGTCCAAATGGAGTCCAACTGGAGTCCAAATGGAGTCCAACTGGAGTCCAAATGGAGTCCAACTGGAGTCCAAATGGAGTCCAACTGGAGTCCAAATGGAGTCCAACTGGAGTCCAAATGGAGTCCAACTGGAGTCCAAATGGAGTCCAACTGGAGTCCAAATGGAGTCCAACTGGAGTCCAAATGGAGTCCAACTGGAGTCCAAATGGAGTCCAACTGGAGTCCAAATGGAGTCCAACTGGAGTCCAAATGGAGTCCAACTGGAGTCCAAATGGAGTCCAACTGGAGTCTGAGTGGAGTCTGAGTGAAGTCCAACTGGAGTCCAAGTGCAACCAAATGATAAGTCAATTAGATATGAGCTCAAAGGACTTCAGACTTGGTGAATTTCATAAAGTACCCGCAAAATAAATTTGTGTACTGCAGGAATTGAACTCAAGACCTCACCATAAGGAATCACATGACAAACCAAACAAATGTGCTCAACCACTTGAGCCACAGGAGATTTATTGGGGATCAATATAAGGTTTATTTATGACTCAACTTTTCATATTCTTCGAGGAGGCATTTTTCAAACAATTAAGATCAAAAAATTTTAATTAACCACATCCCTCGTGTAGGACACGAGGGAGTGGGTATAATATAATAATAAACAAAAAAAAACCCCTCTCGCATCTTGCAAGAGGGGGGGGGATTACTACTATGTACATAAAAAACTAAACCCCTCGCATTCAGTGCAAGGGGGGGATTTGTAAGTACTACAATATATATACCCATCGCACGCGTCTGTTGCCATAGCAAGCCACACCCATCATCCACCCTATGAGCAGAGGCTCGTAGGCGTGGGGATGGGTGCCATGGTCGTCGTAGCCCTGGTCTACCCACCATCCACCCGACAAGCAGGTGCTCATCGGCGTGGGGTGGGTGTGTTGTTGGTTTTGCAGGTCTCCTAGCTCGGAGGGGTTGGGGGGAGGGGTCAGTGATGTGGCATGTGAGGGAGGGGGTAGGTGGGTGCTTACCGGGTGGGTATCCTGCTCCGCAGGTCTCCCGTTACCCCTCTGCCATCTCCTACCCTTTATCAACACCCTCACATCCTGTTTGGATGGGGAGGAGGGGGCTGGCATGGGTGTTGTTGGGTCTGGGTTGATCCCCGTCATTCCATGTTGGCATCAGTGTTGCCCTGTCATCATTCACCATTGTCACCTCCATTCCACCCATGATCCACCCCCCGAGCAGTTGCTCAAGGGGCTGGAGGCGGGTGGTGTGTCGTTGGCCCCATTGCTTCGCATTCTGGGGGTCCTGGTGACACTCATGATCCACCCTACAAGCAGGGGCTCGCAGGCATGGGGTGGGTGTGTGGGGTTGTCTCGTGTCCAGCCATCGGTTGTTACCAGTAGAGTAGAACCTACAAAACAAAAGAAACGAGTTAGTTAGTTTATAAAAACAAAAAGCAAATGAAAAAAACTTACGTAGGGCCCAAATGACATGATCTGCATCATTTGGGTCCACGTTCCATCCAGTCGGCTCGTTTGTGGGTGGTGGCATTGTTACCAGTAGATTATAACCTAGAAAACTAAAGAAACTGGTTAGTTAGTTTATAAAAACAAAAAACAAACAAAACAAAACTTACCTAGGGCCCAAATGACGCAATCTGCATCGTTTGGGCCCACGTTCCATCCATTCAGCTCATTTGCGGGTGGTGGTGATGGTGGATTGGGCGTGGGAGTGGTGGCAGTGGGTGTCCATGCAGTGGTGGTGGTGGTAGAGAGAGGAGGGAGGGAGGCGGCGTCGATGGTGGTGGTGGTGGTGAGTGATGAGCTGGCACATTTGATGATGCGGCAATATGCTTTGTCATACACAGCTGCACCATGGTACCTAATGCAAGTAGATGATGCCTTACACAAGGTACTGTGGTGTAATGGTTATATTGTGCATCATGATTCATTACATAAGCAACCTACGGGGATCTGGGTTCGATTCCTTTTCTTACACACTTTTTCAGCAGAATCCAACCGGACTCCACTCAGACTCCACTCAGACTCCACTTGGAGTCCAGTTGGACTGGACTGGGACTGGACTGGCAACTTTGCAGGCAGTTGGCTGGTGACCAGTCCCAGTGGACTCCAGTTGGAGTCCACTAGGAAAGGTGGGGAGTGTAAAGACCTCAAATGAACGAGGAAGGTTTTGACCCGATTTCTTCCCCCCTATCAAGTTCCCAGTTGTCCCTCACACTCCTTGGGTCGAACACAATATCCCCATACCACCTGGTTTGTATGAACAGATTTGTGAGATGCTGAAAAAGAGATCGAAGCAGGAGTCTACGAATCATTGAACTCATCATACCGATCACAATGGTTTTGCATTGCAAAGAAGGACACAAAATCGCTCCGAATAGTCCACAGTCTCAAGCTGCTAAACCAAGTTACGATTCAGCACTCAGGCATCGTCCTGATCCCCAAGCATTTAGCTGAACAGTTTGGAGGATGCGCTTGTGGTGGAATGTTGGATTTATATGTTGCTTTCAATGAAAGGCTCATATCTGAATCCTCTTGAGATCTAATGACTTTCCAGACCCCATTCGGCACACTTCAAATCATCACCCTACCAATGGGTTGGACAAACTCGGTTCCGATCCTACACGACGACGTCACTTTCATCCTACAACCCGAGGTCCCTCACATCACGATCCCTTATATTGACGACACACCAGTGAAGGGTCCGAAATTGGAATATCGAACAATCGGTGGGTCTTACAAAATGATCGCCAAGAACTCAGGCATTCGACGATTCATATGGGAGCACTTCAAGAACTTGAATCGCATCATCCAGCGCATGAAGTATTGTGGTGGGACATTCTCAGGACCAAAGTTATTTGCTTGTGTCCCCGAAATAATCATTTTAGGTCATCAATGCAATATTCAAGGTTGAATGGCTGACCCAACGCGTATAGATAAGATTCAGAAGTGGGGTCCATGTCATACGCTCATGGAAGTTAAGGCATTCTTAGGAACGATCGGAGTTTGTCAAATTTTCATTCAAAGTTTCACACATCGAGCAGCTGCGCTAATCAACCTTACTCGAAAAGATGTGCCCTTCGAATTTGGCCCATCTCAGGTAGCAGTGCAAGAGGATCTCAAGCATGCGCTCCTAGACTCACCAGCAATTCGAGACATTGACTATACCTTGAACACTCCAGTAATCCTCGCAGTTGACACATCGACCATTGCCATCGGCTATTTCCTAGCGCAATGCGACCGCAATAACCCTCGAAAGCGATACTACAGTTGATTTGGCTCAATCACACTTAACGACCGCGAATCCCGGTTTTCACAACTCAAACTCAAACTTTATGGTCTATATCAAGCCCTTGGGGCACTTTGTTTATATTTGATAGGGGTACAAAGCCTTATCGTCAAGGTTGATGCAAGGTATATCAAAGGCATGCTCTCAAATCCCAATATCATGCCTAGTGCTAGCATCAACCAATGGATAGTTTCCATTCTAACGTTCCACTTCACACTAGTTCATGTCGCAGGTATGCACCATGGGCTGGACGGTCTTTTGCGACGTCCTTGACAAACCGAAGATGATGATGTCAAAGTAGAAGAAGAATTCAGCAACTGGATTGACAAATTACATGGTTTCATTCACCAAATCAACCCAGTTTTGATTCAACCATTCCCCTCTCACACGACTTATCCCACTTTCGCCCAAGCTTCAGATTTCAGTAAGGGGGAGGATGTTGCATACCAAGACATACCTCAATCGGACAAAGCAAAGAAAGAAGATGAACAATTACTGCTCATTCATAGATGGTTAGACAATATGGTGTGACCCCCAAATCTATCAGACACCGAGTACGCTACCTTTGTGCAATATTGCACCGAGTTCTTCATAGATTCCGGAAAACTATGGCAAAAAGATCGTCACAGCGAACACAAGATTGTTGCAATTCCAAACTGTTGCATCGATATTATCCGGTCATTGCACAACCATATTGGCCACAAGATGATCTTTGCCACGAAGTCTCACATCATGCTATGATTCTGGTGGCCCAACCTGAAAGCCGATATTGCATGGTACATCTGAACATGCCACTACTGTCAGTTGCAACAAACTCGAAATCTTCTTATCCCACCAATTGTCACCACCCCCACTCCTCTATTCGGAAAAGTCTACATCGACACAATGCACATGCCGCCTTCTGGCAGATATCGCTATATAGTACAAGGTCAATGTTCAATATTGTACTGGCCAGAGTTCAGGATGCTTCACAATGAAACAGCAAAGACCATTGGCGATTGGATCTTCAAAGAAATCATTTGTCAATGGGGCTCGCTTTATGAGATCAATGGCCCAGCATTCCTTTCTGCTCTTGAATATTTGTCAAAGCGCTATCACATCAATCACATTTGGATAAGTGGCTACAATCCTCATGCCAACGGCCTCATCGAACGAGCCCACTTTGATGTACAACAATCACTCTACAAGGCCGTTGATGGTGATCAAACTCAATGGTCGGTTGGGACATACTCAGTGTTTTGGGCAGAATGGGTAACAGTTTGAAAATGAATGGGCTGTTCACCCTATTTTGTGATCACAGGTTCTCATCCACTCATCCCTCTCAACATCTCAGAAGCGACATATCTACAACCACCACCCGATTTGATACTCTCCTCCACCAATCTTATTGCCTGACATGCTATCACACTACAGAAACACTCGATCGATCTCAAAGTACTCTACTCTAGAGTCTACACTGCTCGATGAGAAGCTGCGAGACGATTCGAAGAAGTTCACAAGCAAACAATTCAGGACTACAATTTTGAAAAAGGTGACCTCGTACTCACACAAGAGGCAGAGCAATATATTACCCTGGAGAATATGTTGGGAATAATAGGGAAAAAATACACTTTTTCCCTGGGGAAAAATAAAAGCAACCATCAGTAAAAAAATGTTGTTTTTCCCACACTTTTCTCTTTGCTCTTGCTCAGCAAAAATAACTCATCCATTCCTGGGAGAAAATCAGGTGAAAATGGAGGGGAAATATATCTTTTTTTCCACATTTTCTCTATATCTGGTGAAAATAACTTTTTTTCTCCTGACTTCCACAATTTTTTCACCTAGAAACAGATTAGTTATTTTTCCACAGAGAAAAAAGTGGGAATATGTGGGAAAATGCCCTTTTTCCCCCTAATGTTCACAAGTTTTTCTCCTGGAAACAGATTAGTTGTTTTCCTGCAGCAACCAAAAGGACAAAGTGTGGGAAAATAACATATTTTTACTGATGGTTCCTTTTATTTTTCCCCAGTGAAAAAATGTCTTTTTCTCCCATTATTCCCAACATTTTCTCCAGGGTAATATATTGCTCTGCCTCTTGTGTCATCACACAGATTGAGAAAGCTCTTAATCGAAAAATGTGAGCTCAATATCTTGGCCCACTCATTGTCATCGCATGAAACTATGGTGGCACTTATATTCTTTGTGAGCTTGATGGCTCAGTTCTTCATTGACCAGTAGCTGCCTTCCGAGTTCTACCCTATCTAGCATGGAAATCGATTCCCCTTCCTCCAAACTTCTTCGATATCGACAATCGTTGGCTCAAACAACTTCAAACAACATTGGACATCAACAGAGACATCGACAAAGGCATTCCTGACCTCGATGAAGACAAATCGAGCTTTTTCTTTTTCTTTTTCTTACTTGCGATATTAAAACAAACTCTCGATCTTATAACAGTGTACTATTACAAGTCGCGATATTGTTCGAAACGTGTTTGTGCAAGCTCGACGGGGTTTTTCGGCTATGAAGGAGTTCTGAGCCTTTCCCCTATGTCTCATTTGATGAATTGTCCATCTTACTTTCTTTTTCTTTTTCTCTCCTATGTTTTTTCGCATATATCTTACATTTCCTGACTTCAATCGCATGCAATATTTCTCATTTCAAACTTATCTCACTCAGACACATGAAAAACAATAAAGTTAAAATGATAAAACAAAATTCTACTGGGATTCCTCCCACTTCCTCTCCAACACCTCTATTTCCTCCATCAAAACTTCCACCTCCAGTTTCTTCCGCACCAGCACTTCTGCAAGATACCGATGACAGAGTTTTGCTATGTCCAACTATGTCATCTCGTCCTCCACCGCCATTGATGCCCCCTCAACCATACCCGCAACCTTGGGTTCGACTTCTCACACTCTCGCTTTCCCTTCCCCTTCCCCTTGTCCTTCTCAGCCGACTTCATCTTTGCCTTTATTGTTCATTTTGGGCGCTCATCGACTTTCGAGGGCCCGGCCTCCGCGTTTTGGATGGGCTGGATAGCCCGAATGTGTATGGCTAAGTAATCATACAGATTAGTGATCGTACTCATTATTGAAAAGGATCACTTACTACGTCTTGGAGTCGACACTTCCATCGACTCCACAGTACTCTGTGTTGCTTGCTTGGAGCCCACTGTTTTCCTCAACTTGCCTCGACGGAGTCCTTGCCTCGATACTCCCTCCCAGTAGCACCCCTGCAGCCCCTGAGTGCATTTCTTGCACTTTGGGGTGCCCTCCTCGACAATGCATTCCAGAGATGTCTTCAGCCCGGTGCAATGATCACACTAAAGCAATATCAAGAGCGTAATTAGTCTTAACGATATCAACATAGAACAATGACTTACGGGTCCATGGAACTCAATCAGTTCACCTTCCTCTAAGCGGACCCACTTCGCGACCACGGGCTCCTGATTGAGTTCGTCTTTGCCCTCCTCCTCCTCCTTGTCCATCTCATCGGCCTTCCTCTTCTCGACGATTCACTCGACAACTGGAAGGTCATCGACCAAAGGTTCCTCTTCTTCTTTGGCCTCGTCTTGATCGATTGAGAGGTGCATCACCTCGAGCACAGCTGTTCGATCACGGAACTCATCCTTCAAAACTGTCTTGGCCTGGACTTCAGCCAAGAATGCTTGATGCACCTCGACCAGTGCGTCTCGTCTATCCTTGATCCTCTTCACTTTGGCCTTGATGGCCACCTGCTGAGCCACCCTCTCCTCCTCTCTCTGCCTCTCCCCCTCGACTTTCCTCAAGTACTCCTCGAAAAGATATCTGCCACCCCATGAAACCCAATCCTCCTGAGCAAATGGTGCAAATAGACCGATTGCCTTGTCCAACGTCGTGTGCCTCGTCGAACAACCTGATCAGGTCATTGTATTCAGCCTATCAACAATGTCAAGAAGCAGATAAGTGAAGAAAAACAAAACACACAGCATTTTCTTGCAAAAAACTCAACCCCATACCTCGAAGTCGAGGTCTTCAACTTTGCCAGCCTCGGGCATCGATTTTGCTTGGTCGAGGATAGGAATGGCAAGTTCAGCGAGGATAGACATGTTGTTGAGGTTTAGAAGAGAACGATGAAGGAGATCCAATGAGAAGGAGAGAAGTTTGAACCACGATGCATCTTAAATCAATGATCAACAATGTCACATGACCTGGTTATTTCAGCTCGACTGACTGGGACAGTCAGAATTTCAGTAAGGGGGAGGATGATAGGTTGCTCCTTGGCTCAAAGGCCGATTCACCATTTCAACCACATTCTAATCACATCAGATAACTCGCATGAGGTCCCAGAAGCAGCGTGACCACTCCCAACCAAGTCTACCAAGCACGATATCGTATCGAATGTGGTCGAGCATTGTCAATACATCGTCAAATATCGTATCGAACGCGGTCAAGCATCGTCGAGCATCGTCAAGCGTCATCGATCAATATCAAGAGACTATGAGTGACATCGGGCGCCGCCTTTGTTATCTAAATGGTGGAAGACCATGCACTAGGATGTATTCCAACTCGTGCTCAAACCTGCTGATCATAGGTCAGCCTTGTTTTAAGTCTCTATTGCATACAGAACCTGCTGGATGGATTATTGCGAGACTTAGCACAGTTTATACACAAAGGACAGTCCCCTTTTAGTTCTATACCCTTTATTACTCTTTCATCATATGATATATATCTTTCTTGTTTGGATTCCAGTCTCCTTTTTGGCCTTGTGCCTTAACTCATATCTTTTGCCTCATGTTCTACACATGTTTCTCATTCCATTTTAGGAAGTTTCTTTAAAACATATAAAACTCTGTAGTATCTACTGGGAAATACAAGAAATCATCTTCACCTATCGTCTCATATACAGTTCTAAGCATCTGATCAACTTTCTAAAACAATCTAAGTCTCTATGGGTTTTCTCAATCGACGAGAAACCTCCGTGATCATCGCATCCTCAATCCTCCCTCAATCCTCTCGTCATTAGCACTAGCAACCCTTCCAACACTTCATAGCCATTTGCCATACCCTTCATATACTATCAACCTATCGAAAGGTCCACAGAATTCACACATCGACCATCGAGAATAACCTTGTTCGCCATCGATCTCATTGATCGGACAGCACCAAACACCTTTGTCTCTCATAGCACTACCTTCACAACTAGTACCAACTAGTTATCTTCCCATCGGTTGGGCCACGAACATTCAGAATGACTCGCAACCTTCCTCTGACTTGTTGCAAATATGATTGATTGCCTCATCAGCAGTTTAGGTGGTTTTCCCAGGTTGAGTATCATCAATGGTTTCAGGTGCATGGAGTCATCATGCGTCAAGGGTGCCTTCCATGGGAAGGGGATCAAATGTATGTTGTCAGCATGCGTCGTGTGTGTGTGTGGTGTCAAGGGCATGCCCTAAGCATGAATCAGGAGTGCCTCCTGTCTGGAGGGGATCATTGGGTACATCGGGTTGGTCAGGTTCCATGAGTTACAAGGAAAATTGTAACAGTGTGTACATATAAATACCAGTTCAACAAAGCAGAAATAAGACAATGTGAATCTTGTTCCTTGCAGTTGAACTGCTAGGAACAACATACCAAACCATATTGAGAAGCCTTGGCCCAACCGCAGGGAACAAGGTATTGATGAGGCAGGAACAGTTGGTCATGTTGACCAGAAGATACTTCCAGTTCAATGATGAGGAGGTACAAGTTAGAACCAGAGGGTAGAGAACGCTGGCGAGAGATGCATTGAATAACAAGCAGTAGAGCCAGCACCAGCAGATTACAGCAGTCCTATTCTCGGCAGCTGAACTGTTGAGAATTTGAGAGTGTCCTTCCAAAGGAGAAGTGCGCCAGTTTGAATCCATCATCTGTAGAAGGTCTTTCATGCAGCACAGCAAGTAGGTCTACCGGGAAATTGAGATGGTAAGAACGTTCAATACATGAAGACTCTATTGATGTAGAACATCTCTGCAGTTGAACTGCTGAGAAGTCATTGGTTGCCACCAAAGGAACTGCCAAGATGGAAGACTGTACACATGTGTGTAGCATACACATGAATAATATAGTAGCTTAGCATTCCCTGCAGTTAAACTGCTGGGAACGAGGAATGTAGGTAAATAAGATAGCAGCTAAGCATTCCCAGCTGTTCAACAGCTAAGAATGAGGGAAAGATATGGTGTAAGACACACACATCTGAGGTGATGAGTGACTTTGGCATTTGTGATGTCACATCTGGACTGTCACCATGAAACATTTGAAACGTGTTTTCATTTATCTTCATTTCCCAGCGGTTGAACCACAGGGAAAGCTAAACTATCAGCTTATTTACCTGTCTGCCTACTCACCATTGCTTTCCCACACCTACAGTCCTTGATGCTAGTGCCTCATTCAATGGCAACTAGTGATTTCTCAGCAATTCAACTGCAGAGAACAGACCTGTCTACAGCACACGTGGTGTTGCTTTGTGGTGTTGCTTTGGCAAGCTTTCCTCGCACTGTGCGTCCACTGACTTTTCCACATGTACTGTCCTCAATTTCCTTGACTTATACAACAGCCAACTAATTCTCCACAGTCAAACTGCAGGGAATTTCTATGGTGTACTAGGTCCTTCCAGTTCTCAACGCCCACTTCGAGTTCTCAACAGTTCCATCCCATCAATTTTCCAACCTGGCTCTATGATTTATTTGCTATTTTTTGAAACAACTCTCAGCCGCATTCACTTACTGTCAAATCTGCCTGTTCCCCCTGTATGCCCAACATTCCAACCCAAATGCTTATCATTTACTGTTGACACAGTTTCATGTTATCCAACACTCAGGAATGTGAACAATCAACAGATTATGGCCACAGGAAGAATTTGTGCACATTGTTGAACACACTGGGAATGGAGTTAGTGGTAGATGTCTAGTTGAACCACTAGCAGAGGCCCCTCATTGGTTTCATAAACCTTTATCTTTGAACAACAAGTGTTATTAGATCATCCTTTTTACCTCCTTCTCAAGGCTTCACAGGCGTGTTTGATTGTCTCTTTTTGATTCCAATGTTCATTATTGAATCCATGAATATTACATGCATATAGCATGGAGGCTTGGCATTCGTAACCACTCTTCATCAATCAAAGATCAAGGAGGTCCGAAAGCCAGCATTGAGACTAAGTATTTGTACATATTTACACCTTCTACTCTTCAACCCAGTCCATTCAATGGAACAATGCCTGGAAGCCGTGGAGCTCGTGCAACTCATTGCATTAAATGTTTGTGGCATACACAATCTTCTACATCTTGCACTAGTGTGCACAAGGACTGCTAAACCAGCACTAGAAGAACTTTGGAAAAGAAACTATGACTTGAAGAAGCTACTGCATTGCCTGCCGATCTCAGGCGATGGAGACATGCTGAGTCTCCTAGGCTCTAGCTATGCCCAAGACAATGTAGTTGTAGTGATATTGTGACTATGTACATGCGTGACTGTCTACTGACTAGGTGATCACATGACTACTGGAGTAGGTGACCACTCACCCTACTCCATCTGCCCTTCTCCAAGATGGCGACATCCCCATCGCCTCTGAAAAAGAAAGAAAGGAAAGGAGAAGAGAAGGAAACAATAGGTATATGAATGATAAAACCAATGCAATAATAAAAAATTCTATGTGTAATATAAAAAAATAAAAGACAACTCAACATGGTGGTGTCCATCCCAAAGCATGAAGGGCTCAGCTTAAGTTGACGAGACAGGGGTCTTGATCCCAGTCTAGCTTCAGAACAGGAGCAGGAGTAGGGGTTGCTCCAAAGGGAACAATGATGATAGGTTTTCCTGGTCCTATACCAGAAGGGTGACATCGGGTGATAAATGCTTGAGGCTGGTTGAAGAGTGGAAGAGCTGGTTGAAAAGATCTACAAGATGAAAATATATTTGGCAGGGTTCATCGTTGAACAGTGTCATATCGTTGAACATGCCTGCATAAGGACCGAATGGACCCAAGAGCTTCGATCGAAGACCCGACAGGTCTCGTGGGGATGCAGGTGCAGCAGGTGGGGGAATGGGGAGGGATTCCACATCTTTTGCCCAGTCGAAATGAGGGGGTGCAGGTATCAAACTTGGAGGTACCAAGCTTGAGGGAGGTTCGTCGAGAGCTGGGGGCTGTAAAACAAGAGCTGCAGGGGGTTCAGATGTGTGGGTGGCTGCATAACATGTGGGGGTTGGCAAAACAGCTTGTCAATGGCTGATCTGGGGGGAAATGGGCAATGTGGTTTGTTTTTCGGGCTGGGTAGGGAAACGAAGGGGTCCAGAGGGTTGCATAGTCGTCACTGTACTGTTTTTTCATAGCTGTTGGTGTTCGTCATCAAGGGCTGTCATAGGTGGCACAACAGTGCATTTCAGAGCATGCAGGTGTGGGCTGGGGTGTACAGGCAAAGATGGGGGAGGATGGTGGGCTCAGGGTGCAGAACAAGGGGATAGGGATTAAGCTGGGGCAAGCTGGATGGTGTTGGAAGGCTCCAGGACCATCATTTTGAGTTCCTGGTGGAGCAGGGTCATTCCGTCAAGTGAACGATGCATTTCGATGAATGCAGTTGCTCGTCGTTGTGTACTTTCATTCTCAGGGCTGCAGGCTGTAGTAGTATGTCATTTAGGGCCTGGCAATCAGTACACAAGCTAATAGCAGTCATTTGCATGCTAGATGAGACCCAGGTCATCATTTCCAGAGTGGTTAGCAGGCAATGTTGCTGTTGTTGAAAACGATGTGGTGGTGGCAATGGGTGGTTCTGGATGCAAGACGAGGGGCTGTAGAGGCTGCAGGGAGCCTATACGTCGACTTGGCAGGGTATAGTGTCGTGTCAGAGGTGTTTGGGGCTGGTTTGAAGCTGGAAAAGTGGTAGTGGTGCTTGTCAATGATGTTGTCATCATTGATGGTAGTGGTGCTTGTCAATGATGTTGTCATCATTGATGGCAGCTGTGCAGCCATTGTTAGTGGTGAAGTGCTGAGGGGAGTGCTGGGGTGCATGTCAAGAGTTTGCATGGCCGTTTCCATGGTATTGGGGGTGACTTGGGTGCTGAAGTTGACAGTGGCAGTAACATCGGTCTGAGAGGCCATTTCATTGGACCTGGGGGCTACCTGGGTGCTCACATCGCTCCAGGTGGTTGTTTCAGTCTGTACTTTGGCATCGTCAAGGAGGATGGCACCTTGACATAGCTCATGGATGTGGGCCTCCTTCGAGATGCATAGGCCTAGGCCATGGCCTTCAGCGAGCCACCTCTGTCATCCATCATACTCCCCTGCTTGCAATCCCATCTTTATGCCCTCAGATCTGCCCTCTTCATACTTCTTGACCTCTACCTCTTCATTCGCTAACCTCACCTCCTTATACCCTTCCTCTCTTCCTTCTCTATGGCTCTGTATCTTCGCATCCTCCAAGTACTCTTTACCATCCTCAAGCCCATCTTCAAACCCATCTCCATATCCAATTTTCCTTCCTTCTTCCCATCCTTCTAGTCGAGCTTCGTCCAAGAACACTCAAACTTCTTCGTGCATGTAGGTGAACTGTGGTGGTTGCGAAGTTGCATCGTCTGATGACGCGGCAGTGGCTGTGTTGACGCATGTTGCATCGTTGGCAACATTGGCATCTGTTGTGTTTGCTGTAGTAGCTGTAGTAGTTTTAGTATATAGTGGAGCTGCATGTAAGACAGTGTTTGGTGCTGTTTCATTTGCGAGTGAAGGTGTGGTAGTGGCATCATTAGGTGACAATGGTGCTGATGTTGCCATTCTCGCAGTTAGGGCTGCTGTGCTCAATGCTGTCATTACGGTGTTTACGGCCACTATGTTTGCATTCAGGTTGAACGTTTTCTCATGCCACTTCTTCTTGTGGCTTTGTTTGCCCTGTCCTGGACCTGGCATGCTGGTGTTGGCAGGTGGGAGGCTGCTAGTAGACTAGTAGACTGATAGAGTGAAGCCAAGATTTGAGAGCCCAAAGATAATACCAAAAAGCAGATAGCACAAGCTCAACACAAACTCAACACATCATGACATGGTGCGCAAGAACACAAAACTCAGGAGACACAAGACAAGACTCAAGCTCAAGAACCAGATAGAAGGACAAAGCTGCGTGAGTCGAATCATGCTCTCATCACCAAGATGGAGACATGCCGAGTCTCCTAGGCTCTAGCTATGCCCAAGACAACATAGTTGTAGTGATATTGTGACTATGTACATGTGTGACTGTCTACTGACCAGGTGATCACATGACTACTGGAGTAGGTGACCACTCACCCTACTCCAGCGATAAGCTAATCGTACACTTGATATCATCTTGGTGAAAGCCATACTTATCTTTCAACATCTTATAGGTTCTGAACTCCACTCCAACCGATTATGATTGGAACAAGTTTACTGCTCGTGCACAACTCATGACTGAGCTTGATTTCAATTTTTATACTTCATTCAACTACAATACAGGAAGATATGAGGACCGTGTTGTAATCCACAATGACGTGTACAATGCAATCATTAATGCATCCCTAACATGGCTGTCCAATGACCACTTATTCCATCACCTGCAAGAACTTTCTTTTAATGGAAGATCTCCAATGACACTGACAGAAATCAATTCTGGCATGCTATATCTTGTTAATAGCAAAAGTTTCGGTGCACCAGCAGAACTTACCCTTCATAACATCAATATCCATCTGAAGCAGCTCATACAATTTTCTCACTTTGATTCAATCACAAAGCTGGAGATCTCTGCTATGCAAGCAATTGAACTACCACCAGAAAACTCCCTCCATTTCTGTAACCTCTGATGAGTTACACTATCTTTAGTCTTATTCGAAGGTGATTGCCAATGCACATTCTTCAAAGCTCTCAGCCAAGCTAAACTGGAATACATTGATATTGGTGGCATGGAATATGCACCTAGCATGCAAAAGCTACAAAAAATCCTCACTGCACTACGTGATCATTGCAATCATGATACACTCCAAATCTTGATCATGCATATCAGTCCAGATGATGAAGGAAATTTTGATTGGGTGGATGAGATTCAATCTGTTGAGGTTGGTGATCTGGAGCCACTAGCTTGTTTTTCTCATCTTCAAGCGTTGCACATCAGTGAAGCAACAGAAGTTCACAAAGACGATGTCAAACCTATGTAGTGCTTGAAAGTCCAGTCCAGTCCCGGTTTTTTGCCCTCCTGGGGTTGAACTGGGAACTGAACCAGTCTTGTATATTCACATTATCTACAGAACCGTGGACCAAACCACCAGGGACCAGTTAGACTGGTCCTGAACTGGACTGCAGTCCCAACCAGTTCTGACTGGTTGGGACCGGTCTCTGCAGACTAGATACTACTACTGTACTTATATGTAGTAAATTTGAGTACAACAATGAAATTAAAATTAAAAGAAAAGAAATCCACCCCGCGAGCAGTGGCTCATGAGGCTGGATGTGGGATGGCTCGTTAGTACAAAAAGAAAGATAATGGCCCCCTCCATCTTGCGCTTCGAGCGAGGGAGGGGGCTGCTGCTGCTGTTGTTGTTGTTGTCCCCATTGCTGCTGTTGTGGTTGTTGTCCCCATTGTGGCCATTGTTGTTGTCCCCACTGCAGCCGTCACCGTCACCATCATCCCCACCCACCATTCATCTTCATCGTTTGCTGTGCCTCCCTCACTGTCCCTTGTTTGTTTGCTGTTTGTTGCTTGTTTGTTGTCCATCCCTCATTGTCTTGACTGCCCCCATTTGTCATTGTCTTTTTCGTTGTCCCATCATTGTTGGGCAGTTTGCACCCACAATCCACCTCATGAACAGTGGCTCATGAGGCTGGACATGGGTGCTGACTGGGGTTGTCGTTAGTGATGTGGCAATGTTGGGGTGACAAGGCACACATACCTCGCATTGTTGGAAAAGTAGCACCCACCCCACAAGCAGTGGCTCATGAGGCTGGATGCAGGGAACATCCATCATCTCCATCTGTTTTGTAGCTGCCCATCGTTGTCTGGCATCTGGTTGTTGGGATCCACCTCATCCTGTTATCCACCCTGCAAGCAGAGGCTTGCAGCGGTGGTGCAGGGGTCATCTAGCCAGGTCATTGTATCATAAAGAACCTACAAATCAAAGAAAACACTAGTTAGTTGAAAAGATGAAAAGAACATAAGAAAATACTTACCCTGGCCATACAACCTGCAAAAGAAGAAAGAAAACTGTAAGAAATGAGAGTGAAAGACTTACTAGAAACAAGATAAAGGTGATAGAGGCTGGATGGGAGGCATGAGAGGTGGTGGAAAGTGTGAGGTGGCAGTAAGACAAGTGTACACGTGTCGATCAAATGTATCTGGCAATTGCCAGACAATGATTGACACAGTGAGCTCATCAATTTTGACATCTCTGAAGCTCCCTTCACTGCCCCCAATGCACAAAATACAGGTGGGGCATGTATAGTATCAATACTGCAATATATAGCAACTTCGCTTTTATTTTTATGTAGAGTATTCAATATACAATTGCCAAACAATTGTTGTAAACAAAACAATCAAATGGTCAATTCATGCACTTCAACTAGATTTCTGGCCACAACCACTTCCACATCACATTAAACACTCAACTACTTATCTCAGAACATTGAAAGACATCCTATGGCTCATTCCCAACCCTCCAAATTAATTTCTGACATGTACTAAGCTCAAAAGGGTAAAACATATTAATATAATCTTTATTCATAAATTCATTCTATGCATTTGGATGATTTTAGAAGTGCATTTCTTTTTCAATTTGGATGTTCAAAGCACAAGATATAGCCTTAAACTTATCAGACAGTTGTCAATAGTGTTTAAAGGTCCAGTCTGTAGGACCGAAAAAAAGACCGAAACTGAACTGAACTGGACCGAGTAGGACCGGACCAGTGGTCTATTTATGGACCAGTCTTTTTCAGTCCAGTTGCTGGTCTTTCGTTTTGAAAAATATAGTAGGACCGATGAAGAACCGGTTTAAACCGGTTGCAACCGGTCTTTCGTTCCAACGTATGTGGGACCTTACTCCCACACATATTTACTTCATTTTCGGTCCCTGGACCATCAAAAATGGTCAAGAATTGGTTGAGATATGACCAAAAACATTTCTGTACAAGTATTTTGTTGTATCAGAACAACTTTGATTGCATTGCTTATTACCTGAGCTATAATTTTTTTTGTACAGCTATATGACATCATAAAAGTAATAACAACACACCTAATCATCTGTACCATGGAATTTTATTCATATAACAGCCCAAATGAGTGCAACTACAAACTACAAATTACAAACTACAAACTGCAACTTGAATGCATGTTCTTTCAGTTTTGGCCATATCTCAGTCAAATCTTGATGAAATTGCTTAAATGTTGGATCGGTCTATGGAGCATTACAATCTCTATCCATGAATATAATATGTATGAGGTAATGGTCATATTTTCTGAGATACATATGGGTTATTTGGCATGATAAATTTTACGACAAAAGACTGGTCCGAACCAGTCTTTTTTTGGTCCATGGACTGATTAGGACCGGTCCTAAAGGGTCCGGTTGTGGTCCTTCAATATCTGGGTTGGTCCTAGACCGGTTGCGGTTGCTGGTTGCCCCATTTGGAAGTCAAAAACCAGACCGGACTGGACCTTTAAACACTAGTTGTCAAGTGTCCTGCTACTAATTCTCTTGCTTACTAGATTCAATTACAACTATTGGAAAGTGAACTAGGGACTACAAAGTTAGTTTACTACATATTTAGAAGTAGCTGATTGCTTATGGTCCTTGATGCGCAGCAAAGTGACATCTGTGCATCCAACATTGTCTGGCAACTGCCAGACTGAGTGATCGACACGTTGATCAACGCCCGTACACTGTTAGTGCCAGCTCATAGCCTCCCCACCTCACATTCAACCTATGTAGTGCTTGTTTTTGTTAAAGTAAGTCATTTTTTGTTCTTTTCAATGGCTTAATTATCTTTTTATCTAGATTATCTCAATAGGATACCAAAACTAGGCCCAAACGATGCTGGATGTTGTTTGGGCCCCCAGGTAAGCCTGCTTCCTTTTTTTTCAAGACTAACTGACATTTTACATTGTTCTTTAGGTTCTAGCAGTGCAATTACAAGGTTCACAACCCCCAAACAGCACCTACCCCATCCGGTAAGCCTCCTCTACCCATGCCATGTCATTGATGTGCCACTGACCCCCTCGACTAGGCACCACTGCACCCACGACACACCAACAACTCCGCATCTGCCTCCAGCCCTATGAGCAGCTGCTCATAGGATGGACTGTGGGTGCTAGTATATGAGGACGATGAAGGGGAGCAATGTGGACAGTAGGGATGCCCAATGCTGCCAATGCAAACTGGCCCCAACCAACCACCAACCACCACTGCTGCGAGCCACTGCTCGCAGAGTGGGTGGGAGGTACTAGAATGACAATGAAGGACCCACCACTCCGCTCCCAGCCTCACAACCCACTGCTCGTGGGTGGGTCATTGGTGGATGGATGACTACAACAGGGGAGGGAGATAGCAGGAAAGGGGGCACAATGAGGGATGGTGGGGAAGGGGAACAATGAGGGATGGCGGGGAAGAGGAATGATGAGGGATGGCGGGGAAGGGATGACAATGAAGGACCCACCACCCACTCCCAGCCTCACGAGCCACTGCTCATGGGGTGGATCATGGGTGGAAGGATGACAACAACTGGGGAGGGAAATGGTGGGGAGGGGGAATGATGAGGGGTGGCGGGGTGGGTGAATGATGAGGGGGTGGGGAAGGGGAATGACAATGAAGGACCCATCACCCGCTTCCAGCCTCACAAGCCACTGCTCGTGGGGTGGATCGTGGGTGGAAAGATGACTATGACTAGGGAGATGGCGAGGAGAAGGGATGGTGGGGAGTTCCTCCCCAGCACTCCTAATAGTACTCAGAGTAGTAGTATACATTATATATGTTGTATATGCCAAAGTTTGGTTCGAGACTGGTCCTAACCGGTCTCGAGCGGTCCTGCTGCTCACCATGAGATCAGCAGACTGTGGACCAAACTGACCCCATAACCAGCAGGACTGGGACCGAAAGTCTGGTTCTATCGGTTCTGGTTCGGTCTGGTCCCAGTCTTTTTCCAGTCCTTAGGACTGGACCTTCAAGCACTAAACCTATGGCATCGTTCTTAGCTAGATCATTTCCTGATCTAGAGGAATGCAGTGTAGTACCTCTCCAAACACATACACCCAACAGAGAAACTGATTATGAGGATTTAAATTTGAAACCAGGGGAAGATTGGCAAGATTGGCAAGCTGTTCGGAAGGAGCTGGAAAGAATCAAGGGTAGAACAATATGTACTGGGGATGTTTGTTCACAGCTTTTGTAATGTTTCCTATATATATCACTCCTTATATGGCAGCACTTCACAGATGCCATATCGGTCTGGCATCATGCAAACAAACAAACACGTGGAAACCCGCAAGCTCCACACAACTACCACTGCAACTGCTACATGAAACTTATAGTAACATACCATGGGTGGGTTTAATTCATTGTACCAGCCAGTAGTTTTAATAACAATCATGAGAAATATAGCCTCAAGACCATCCGTTTTCGTCGAAAAAGATGGCAGCATTTATTCATCCCCAAACATGACTTATCTCCCTGCGATACCAGCTTATGACAATGTCTATAACGATGAAATCCACCATCCCAGAGAAATTAAGAAGCTCAGATGGGCCTCTGGTCTCTCACCACACTTGGCATATGTTCCACAATCAATGACTTTTGATAACCCTATTTTCAAGCACTTGATCTGCTCTTACGGCAACATAAGGATCATCAGGAAGGAAACTGGTACATCCTCTTGTTGGAGATATGAGAGCGATGGTTGAGACTTGAGCAAGCACTCCGATGGGTGGCAACTGCCATTCTTTCGGACAACAGAGTCAATTTGCCTTTAGGTTTTGATCCAAGTCCTTTCCCTTCCACACATGGGTACCTGCAAAAACATAAAGAGGAATCTCATGCATGATACTGCGCTATGAAGTCACACGATGCCTTCCTCAGTCTTATGGCACTCTGCGCATTCACAATATCAACAACCAAACCTTCACCCCATCATAAACCTCAGCGATGGGTTACCATCCTTCAGCGCAACTGTCACGATCCATTCCTCGCCCGCTTGGAACCCGCAACCTTCCGATCTTTTCCGCTGTTCCTAACTCAACTCCTATCGCCTTCGTTCTGGCCCCCTTGCACTGCCCACACTGCTGTGCACCAGGCCGCCGTGTACAGCAACCATGGCTGCCTTCCAAGGCTGCCGTCTAGTTTTGCAAATTCGACTACGGATTCCTGTGCGGCCTCCGCTAGGCAATTTATCTATGCAGTTGAGACACTGCCGCAGTTTCCATTTCTATTCTGCTCTTGTTCCGGACTCTAGTATATAAGCTTAGTTAGTTTCGCTTTGTATTCCTCAGTTCGTATATCGACATAGACTCGACTTTACCCTGTCAATCTAAAACCTCCTTCTACTCCAACTCCTGACCTCTAAGAGTCTGAACTCCATTCAACTCAACCTCTAGTTCCCCTCTGAAGTTCTAGTCTCATCTGAACTTAACCTAAGTCCCTCTGTACTCCTTCCCGCATTTACCCGCACTCTCCCACCCCTATCTCTAAAACCTCTACCCAAAATTAGGACACCAGACAAGGTGAAGGGCACAGCTTCTTACAAGCTGAAGCCAAGTCCTTATCGTTACCCATCTGCATAATCCGCTACGACCCGACAATCTTCTGCTCTCAAAGACCCGCCAGGTCCGACCAGATTCCAATGAACCCTTTTGGATCAGTTCTTAACAGCAACAATGCCAACATACAGGCTTCTTGGATTGAAGATTTTGCACATTCCACTGCTGTTGTTTTTCCGAAAACATTGGGTGAGTCAGCATGGTTGCCAATGTTGCTGACATGGAGTGGACAGAATTCATTGACTGCATGATACTCGCAAACATACCAATATGGTTATACTGGGGTAACAAATACAAACCACCTAACAAGTATCACGCATGGCTTTGTAAATACCTGCCCCTTTCAACCGAACTCAATTCTCCACAGCTGCCACAGGCATCCCCAGATGCAACTATGGCTGACATAAAACTCCCAACTGGGTCAAGAAAGAAGCCGAATGAAGACTGGAAAACATACTTCATTTGAAGGACAGCACAATGAATGAAATTCATTGAACACAAGTCTAACGAGCAGTGTTCCAGACGTGAAGCTCAAGAGATAAAAAATATAACCTTCCCAACTCCTACATGAAAAGGTGCCCATGTGTTTCATTGGGAAGAACAAGGCAATGGGGTTCTAATCAGAAAGTGGATACCCTTCCAGGATATCTATGAGTTTTGGGGGGAGTATGCAAACACACAAAAGCGCTACAATGACATCACAGATGAGTGGGATGTGTGCACCGAGTTTGATCCTGGGGCAGTTGGTCCCGATGTACTTGATGAGGATGATGAAATTGCCAATCAACTCTACCAACCCATCGATGACACCGTCCCTGATGGAACTGTCTGGCAAGAGGTTAGCCCCAGCTACCAAGCAGAGGCTAACAACATCCAGTATCAAGAGCCACCTCAAACCCTCGATGCAATCGCACATTGCAGATACAGTATTCAAATATGTAACAGCCCTTACACAAGGCTTCAACTGCCTGAATGAATGGATTGGGATAAAGCAATGCACATTATGGGCAAAGAGGACAGGCAGGTTGAAGACAAACGATTGGAGGAGGCAATTCCAGATATGTTACAGTGGCTTATCAACATGGATGGAGCGGGCGCTGCCAACCCACTTGCTTCACTTTGGGACCTTCATCCCGAAAATCATCTATATCTATTTCGTCGTCCAGATTCAATCAGCACAGTTACGGTCAAGGACACAAACCAGGACAAAGTATATCTTATCTGATCAAATCTACTACATTCAGAGAATAATACAGAGTGGAGTCTGGTATTGTCAAACCCAGCTACTGCACTCGAATGTCTATGTCGAAGATGGGGTCCACATTATAGTGATATTGTGCAACAACTGCTTCTATGAGGATGTCCATTTAGCACAAGAATAATGGGACCAAAGCCAATGGCATCTTACCCAAGACCGTATGTCACCACGCTCGGCTATCGACCCCCAGGTTACGTGCCCTATGACTGTGACTATGCATCTTATGAAGCCTTGCATGACAAGTTCCTTCAGACTCCCCAAGCCCGGGCTGCATTGTTAAAAGGTGGTATCATTTGGTGTCTATTATGGGATGCTGTTGGGGTAGAAGCAGCCCTTGGTGGTCTATCTCCAGAGGTGTTCCAGACCAGCCATCACTTCTTCTCTGAGCAAGCATATCTTTGGGATGATGAGTTGTCAGAAGATGAGCTTAACTTGATATGCGGCATATACAAAGTATTCACAGGTAAGCAATATCAACATTCTTGACCAGATGCATTGATGGCCTGTGCTTAAATATGCATACATTAGGGAGTGGTAAGCAAGATACCCATCAATCTTGGTGGCCAAAACCCAATGCTTGGGAGAAATGCTCGCTAAACATTGGACAGTGGACAGACAAATGTGAAACATGGTTTCAGATATGCCTCAAGAAGATTTGATCTGGCAATGCACAGCTAAAAAATGGTCAAGAGTGGACTCATTCACTGAACCTGCATCATGATACAAAGAAGGTCATGAGCATCAACAGAAAGCTGGCAAGGAATGTGTTATGCTTGGATTGATATTTTTAATATTTGCAATCGTTATAACATCCAATGTAAGCCCCAACGGTTTACTATGTAACATATTTGATCCAAATATATCATGCAATGGCTGGCCCAAGTTTTCCTAATACTATTAACTCCAGCTATTAGCATTCAAAGCAAGTACTTAAGTCTTTTATAACTTTGAGCTTGCTCACATGTCACACGATAGGAACAATACTGTCAATATAATAAACAAACTGCATATTACAAGAGTACATGATCATGAAGTGGTATGATAGGAGTCAGACCTTGTCAACCAGTTGAATGGAGACTTCCACAAGAGTTGAATCCTGTGAACGATCAATGAGAACTCTCAATTGACATGTTCAGCCAACATTAAAAAAAACAGGTCATCAGTGAAAATATGTTGGGAGTACGGCTTATATCTAGGCCTATCTGGAAGGAGAGATTAGTACATTTTGTAAATCAACAAATTTGAATATACTTACACATCTGCTGAACAAAGGACAGCAGCCCACAAGATGTTATGAGAAATACAGAATCCACCAGCGGCAGTGGAATAACTTCCAGCTGTGAAGCAAGCCAGAATGACAGCATCTTCTGGAACAGGACCATGAAACCGAGGAAGGTTGTTGTTACTGCCCATTGTGTTGAGACTCTCTGGAAAGTCAAGCTTACAATTCCTGGCATCAAATATAGGAACTGCTTATGGTAAGCAACCAGGAACAATCTTAGACTAGAAATGAATGCACGATCATCTAACGGACCATGGGAGGCTATTGATGTGCTCAGGATCTTGGTTGGAGCACCCACAGACCTAACCCTAACCTGCCCAGTCATGTTGTGACCAAATGTTACCTGATGCGGTGGTTGCAGTAGTGGAGCACATAGGCTGGCAGATCATTGAGGTTGACTTGTGCAGAACTTGCGAAAACTTCCAATGAGTCTAAAAAATCAGCAACACATTCACCTTTAAAAAGAGGAGCATGCGGGGAGCCTGGAGTAGGCATAGGCATGCCGAAATGTGTGGCAAGCTGAGGATGGGGCTGCACTCCCGTCTGAGCTTGAGTGTTAGCTGGTGCTTGGGTGGTAGTCGGTGCTTGGGGCTGAGCCATAGTCAATGTAGAAGCAGGTGTTTGGTTCATTGTGGCTTGTGTTGCAGAATTTTGTTGTGCAGCTCTCTGGCGAGTTAAGAGAGGTGTTGGTACCATTGGTTTTCATGAAGACAGCTTGATGGAGACTGATGGGGCTTGAACTAGCATTTTTTGAATGGTCTAAAGGGTAAAAAAAATCACTAGAGGCTTTGGAGGCTTCTGAAGGAACACGGCCTCTAAGGACTGCTTGAAGGCTTATGATATTTGCAGAACTTGAAAGTGCCAGATTTGATGGTCAATGGTAGCAAGGGAAAGTGTCTTGTTTTGGGGCTACCCAGGACAAGGTTGTGGGAATGATGAAGGTAGACTGCAAATCAGGAGGTTTGTTGAAGTGTCACATGTTTTTGGAGATTTGTGGTTCTGTAACCAACTAATCAACAAATTTAACAATGTTGTAGGCTTACCTGGGTTGGGAAACTGCAATGGTGAATGGAAAACCTGTGCCCCTGTCTCAGTCACCACTTGTTGGTGGGAAAATGGTCTACTGGGAGTTCATTGATGATGGTCATCACATCACAAAGAATGAGGTAAGTGTAGATGTGCAGATTAGTGGAGAAAGGAAAGTGTGAGGGGAGGAGTTTGACAGATGGTAGGTACAACAGGCAACACAAATGCGTTCAACAGAGTCACATGAAGCATGCGTTAGAAACATGGGTCATCAAACGCAGAGTGCAATGGGGCTGTTTGGCAGTAGGTAAACTCAACGTAACAAGTTGAGTCTTGGAACATTATGTGAATGAAGTTCTTATGTATGAGGAGACAAAAAAGAAGAGCCACTCAAGCCCATGAATTTAAGAACTTGGGAACTTAACTTGGTTTCTGCACCTTGGTGTGCAGAAGACTTGAGAGACTAAGGAGAAACTTTGTGTAGGGAGCATTAGGTAAAGGGTCAAGAAAAACACATTCCACATTCGACAGGTGGGAGGACACCCAAATACAAATGAGCTGTAATTACAAGCTAAATCTGATTGTGCACATTCTCCTGTGTCAACAGCCTGAGCAACCAGAAATGAACAATGAAAAGGGGAAGGGATTGCTGGATTTGGGGTGGTAATGGGAAGGTTCTATACTAACTAATTGTCCTTGAGAGAAGCAAGATGGCTTTTGTCAAATCCTTGTCTAACCCACTGGGAATGGCTCGGGGAGAGGTTGTTGTTGAGTTCCTCTATTGATGTTGCATCGCCTGTACCCCCTGCAAGTGCAGAGGATACCCAAATGATACCCCTCAACCCTATCGTACAGTGGTTCAACCTGTCGAGTTGGATTTAGCCGGCCAAAGCATTGAAGTTTGATGTTGTGGATCATCAAAGCAAAAGGTACAAGAAGTGAAACTGTAAAAGGCAAAAAGAAGGGGGAAGATAGAAATGTCAGCACTGATCCTTCAAACTGGTGATGCTGTCGATGAGAAGGCCAAGGGAGCTGAGAATGCAGCAACGCGCATGGCTGATGCGACTGCATGGGTGAAATATTGACCTAAATAAAATATAATAATCTGCGAAACAAAAATATCAGATGATTAACCAGTAAAATGAAGCTGTTGGGTATATGGGGATGCATCAAGAATGTATGATGACATGGGGTCATCGTCATGTAACAAAGGGCTTCCTGGAAAATTCTGGAAATGGTAGGGGTTGATGAGTGGGACTCATCACCCTACCACAACAGCCACTGACACAGACATGGGGATGGACACAGGGACAGCCCTGTATATCTGTTTTGATGTATGCCATCAAACTAAGGCCACTCCCATGTCTCTGGCCACTCCCCTTTCTCTGTCTACTCCCTTTCTCTCATTATTATACCTTATAATCGACATGCATTAGGAGTGTAATACAGACATTAGTAACATTTGAAATGCAATGCGCACAGACATGGCCATGGCCACTGACACGGACATGGGGATGGACACAGGGACAGCCTTGTATATCTGTTTCGATGTATTCCATCGAACTAAGGCCACTCCTGTGTCTCTGGCCACTCCCTTTTCATGGCTGCTCCCATTTCTCTGTCTGCTCCTGTTTCTCTGATTATTATACCTTACAATAGACCTGCATTAGGAGTATAATACAGACATTAGTAACATTTGAAATGCAATGGGCACAGACATGGGAATGGGCAATATTAACCTATGCATACTATTCACTGTACACATTGTATATCTGTTTCAATGTATGCCATCGAACTAAGGCTGTTGCCATGTCTCTGGCCGCTCCCATTTCTCTGTCCACTCCCATTTCTCTGTCTGCTCCCATTTCTCTGTCCACTCCCATTTCTCTGTCCACTCCCATTTCTCTGTCTGCTCCCATGTCTTGTCTATCCCAACTGATATTATGATCAATTTGCAGTCTGGCAACATGACAGCTCGGCCATCCTACCTGGTGGCCCATAACCAGCTCACCCTACCTGCTGATCTAGTAAGTGTCATCCTCATTTGCATTTCTACATTAGTTCTTCCTGTTGCAGGACTTGACAGACAGGGAGTTGTTGAGCTGCCATGCTGAAGTGAAGGCCCTTCAAGACCAGCTTGGCACATTGTACAAAGATGCCAGTCATTGTCTGTACATGGCAGAGGTGGAGAAGCTCAAACAACAAGATATAACATTGAGAACATATGCCACTTTGCAGGAAAGGGTTGAAAATAAGTTGAAATCATTCAAAAGGAGGTTCTCAGAAATTATGCTGTCATCCCACTCAGATGCTATGGACAATCCCCCTGCCAATTCCCAGTGATGTGGAAGGATAATTAATACCTTACTCATTATATATACATCTATGTAGCTTTTGTCTGTATTCTGTTCTTAATGCACATCATTGTAGTAATATCATTGTTTTTGTTAGTGTTTTAAAGTCCAGTTAGGTCCAGTTTTTTTCCATTTTTGGAGTGAACCGGGAGCAAGACTGGTTTGACTACATTCAAAATGTATATAAAACTGGACTGGACTGCAGGAAACTGGTTTGTTGTGGTCCAGTCCAAGTCTGACAACCAGTTGTAGCCAGTTTGGGTTACAACTGGTTGTTGACTGACTCGCGTTGGTCTAAACTGACTTTATATACATAATAATACTACTATTCTATACTAAGATTGTGCCCCTCACAAGCAGGGGCCTGTAAGCGGGCAAGTGGATAATAAAGACACAAAAAATAACTAAAACAAACCACCCCTACCTTGCAGGATGTGCAAAGGGAGGGGGCCCGTTACCATCAAAATGAGAGAGAGAAAAAAACCCTGAGAGGGGGCATCATTGTTGTCATTGTCGGCAGCTGCACCCCCCAACCCACCCTGCGAGCAGTGGCTCACAGCAATGGTGGTAGGTGCTGAGCTCGTCGGCAGCCTCTTCCAGGGTGGTTTTCAATCTGTAGGTGGGGGGCTCATGGTTAGCAGGACAAGGAGCAATTGGGGGGGCAGTCGCATACTGCATTCCCTTTGTTCATTGTCCCCATTGGCATTGTTGTCACATTGTTCCCCCATCACATTGTTCCCCTGCCACTGCTGTTCCCCTGTCCCCCCCCATTCATAGGCCATTGTCTTAGCTACTGGCATTGTCATCAGAGCTGCATGAGGTGGCATCATTCATCATCTTCATTGGCATCAGCAGTGGATGCTGGTGATGTGGCAGCAATGCCATGTTGTTGTTATAGTTGGTTGGTGACATGGCAGCAAAGCCACATTGTTGTTGTTGGTGTTGATGGCCATTCGGTGTCGGGTCTGGGGTGTGCCAAGTCAGGGGGGGGGGGTCATTATAACATGTGTAGTACCTAAAAATCAAGTTGAAGTATTAGTTAATAAAAATGAAACAAGTATTAAACAAAAACTTAACTAGGGCCCATACAACAGCTATGGTCATTTGGGCCCATCCTGTGTGATGCTTTGTGGGAGGCAGCATCGTGCTGGGCAGAGGAGCAGTGGTGGTGGTGAGGAGACACAGTGTTGTTGGTGGTGACATGTTGTGGGAATGGTGTCTGCAAAGTGGCACCACTTCTATTTTTCGTGAGCAAGCACAACCAAATGGTCCATGCATAGCTCCAGGGTATATAAACCCTCACTGTTGGTCATCTTTCACCCCATTAGAATTCTTTAGTATTAGTTAGTATATAATCAAGTAGGTACTATGTAAATAAGTCGATTGGGACCAGTTAGGACTGGTTTCAATCAATTTTACAATTTAAAGAACTGCAACCGACCCCATAGCAAAATGTAAGGCAACCACAACCGCCAAAAAAACTGGACTGCAGTTTGGTCCAGTTTGGTTTGTGGTTTTTTCCGGTTGCATGAACTGTACTTTTAAACACTAGTTTTTGTGGTCCTGTCAAGCCCTGATGTCAGTCCCACTTCCCCATTCCCATTCCCGTACCCCTTCCCCTACAATTTCATTAAAAACATTACTAATGTCTGTACTATGTGCTTAATGCACATCTATCTGTATGGTACAGCAAGTAAAGTAGTAGTCATTGGTTAATTAATAGAGTATGTACAGATATATAGTGAGTTTGATGGCATCCATCAAAACAGATATACAATGTGTATAGTCAATAGTATGCATAGGTTAATATTGCCCATTCCCATGTCCGTGCCCAATGGCAATGCCCTGGCCATCCCTGTGGCCATGGCTGTGTCTGTGCCCATTGCATTTCAAACTTTACTAATGTCTGTATTACATTCCTAATGCATGTCCATTGTAAGGTATAATAATCAGAGAAACAGGAGCAGACAGAAAAACAGGAGCAGACAGAGAAACAGGAGCAGACAGAGAAACAGGAGCAGCCTTAGTTTGACAGCATACATTGAAACAGATATACAATGTGTACAGTCAATAGTATGCATAGGTTAATATTGCCCATTCCCATGTCTGTGCCCGATGGTGATGCCCTGGCCATCCCCATGGCCGTGTCTGTGTCCATGGCTGTGTCTGTGCCCATTGCATGTCAAACATGACTAATGTCTGTATTACACTCCTAATGCATGTCTATTGTAAGGTATAATAATCAGAGAAACGGGAGTGGACAAAGAAACAGGAGTGGACAAAGAAACGGAAGTGGCCAGGATATGGCAGCGGCCTTAGTTCGACAGCATACATTGAAACAGATATACAAGGCTGACCCTGTGTCCATCCCCATGTCCATGGCCATTCCTGTGTCCGTGTCAATGGCTGCATCAGTGGCTGTGTCCATATCCATGGCTGTTAGGGTGACACCCACTATCTGCTAGCTAAGACCGTGCGGGTTCTCTCTACAAGAAGGGGGCGGGATCCATGCGCGTGATGGGGAAATTGATGGTTTTGATGCGAGGGGTTATTAATAGGTAAGTTTGTTGAGATAGGCCTTTCACACTGAAAACGTAGGTGGAATACCTAAGAGAACACAACTGGGGTCCCCTAGGTGTATATTTTGGGTTTATATACTATGTTACATATATTGTACATTGTTGTTACCGATGCGCGCATACAGGCGTGTACATAGTGATGCATCCAAAATAATATTCTCACGCTATCAAAGTGTAGTGTCATTTGGCGTCATGTAGCGTAATTCGACATAATAAAATAAAAATGAAAGTTTATTAGGTAATGGGGTGGTTTCCTAACAATGGCCATGTCTGTGCCCATTGCATTTCAAATGTTACTAATGTATGTATTACATTCCTAATGCATGTCTATAGTTTGATGGCATACATCAAAACAGATATACAAGGCCGTCCCCATGTCAGTGGCTGTGTCCATGGCCATGGCCATGTCTGTGCGCATTGCATTTCAAATGTTACTAATGTCTGTATTACACTCCTAATGCATGTCGATTGTAAGGTATAATAATCAGAGACACGGGAGTGGCCAGAGACATGGGAGTGGCCAGAGACACGGGAATGGCCAGAGACATGGGAGTGGCCAGAGACACAGGAGCGGCCTTAGTTTGATGGCATACATTGAAACAGATATACAAGGCCGACCCCATGTCCATCCCCATGTCCATGTCTGTGTCTATGTCCATGTCCATGGCCATTCCCATGGCTGTGTCCATGGCTGTGTCTGTGGCTGTGTCCGTGTCTGTGCCCATTGCATTTCAAATGTTACTAATGTCTGTATTACATTCCTAATGCATGTCTATAGTTCAATGGCATACATCAAAACAGGTATACAAGTCCATCCCCATGTCCATGTCCATTCCCATCCCCATGTCAGTGGCTGTGTCAGTGGCTGTGTCAGTGGCTGTGTCCATATCCATGGCCAGGTCTGTGCCCATTGCATTTCAAATGTTACTAATGTCTGTATTACATTCCTAATGCATGTCTATAGTTCGATGGCATACATCAAAACAGATATACAAAGCCGTCCCCATGTCCTTGGCCATGTCCGTGCCCATTCCTGTGCCCATGTCAGTGGCTGTGTCAGTGGCTGTGTCCATATCTGTGGCCAGGTCTGTGCCTGTTGCATTTCAAATGTTACTAATGTCTGTATTACATTCCTAATGCATCTCTATTGCAAGGTATAATAATCAGTGTACAACGTAGTCATTGGTTAACATAGTATGTACATGGCATGTCCATCCCTGTGCCCATGTCTGTGCCCATTGCATTTCAAACATTACTAATGTCTGTATTAGATTCCTAATGCATGTCTATTGTAAGGTATAGTAATCAGTGTACAATGTAGTCGTTGGTTAATATAGTATAGTGACTTTATATAGTGAGTTCGACAGCGTCCATCGAACCTGTATCATTCGATACAATGTAGCTTACCTATGTGCATTTTCGGAAGGACAATAACTTATTCAGGGAGTTTTCTACGGTGGCAACACTACCACTACAATCGTTTGGCGTCATTTTACTTGCACTCTAGGTAAGTGCTAGCAGAGACAACACTCATGTTGAACTGATGGTGACGATATACGACTTTCGAGAGTCTGGGTTCTTCTCCCAGTAGTCTGCGTCCAACACTGGTCTATAAATACAATCTGTATATCTGATATTGCAGCCATGTAGCCACCTCCGTTCAAGAATTGACTCCTCTTGTTCTACGCCTTCATCCGACGAGAAAGACATGTGAGGTGCCATGCTCCTAACAGTACATCGTTCGACCATAGGTCATCAGAGGTAACAGCTGAACTGGAATATACAGTGACCGACTCCCGTGATCTTGATGCAATCATGGGTTCAAGGGGCGCTAATGGGTTTTAAAATTAGCCTGGATCCCGGACACTAGGCAAAAAATCCTACCAAGCGTTTGCGATCCTGCCGGCAAAGCGCCATCGGTATTTGTGGATTCGGAAGCGACTAGCCTCATGAGTTTGGTGTCCGTATCTATGTCCTGCAATGCAGCTCTGCCATTGACCTGCTCTTGTCTCTGCGGAGTTTGAGTAAGCAGAAGCTGGTACTTCATAATCCTAAACCTTAACACTTACCTCCGTTTCCATGTGTCTCCCTCGAAGGCGCCGTATAGCGCGGCACGCGTCTCGATGTTTCAGCCAGAGCCCGGAATAGTACGCGCCCTTGCGTTTATCCAGGCTAAATACCTTGTTACACCCACCACAAGTAACAGAGCGGGGCTGTACGTCCCTTGCCCATTCGTCACGCTCTAGAAAAGTTTTTCGATCTTCTTCTTTCATCATGTTCTTCCTCTTGCTGCCCGTTCTGGCACGACGTCTCCGCTTTGTGTCACTTATAGAGTTGGCCGCCGTTCTTCGCCTCTTAGGTAACTGTATAACTTCGCCACTGGAATGAACCTGTTAGTCTTCCGTACTCGTGATCCTCGGTGAATTAAAAACCACCCACCTATAGTTGAGCGTCTCCTGCCCCAGCCCACGGGACACGATTTTAGGACGTTCTGACTGGGGAAGAACTTGCTAATCACTTACAGTGACCTGGAGCCGCGCTTTACTTCTCGTCTTCACCATTCCCGACTATGAGGTGATGAGTTTTTATAGATAGGATAACCTTTTACAACACAAATAGCAAGGAATCATAAAACTGGGAAATCGAACCAAGGTTTAAGTAAGGAAACGCACCTGGTGGCATTTGTGCAGTCGTTCCACGTGATGTATTGGGATGGACCAAGCACCATTGTTCCTGGTGGGCAATCGTTGTGTGGTGGTCTCCGTGTTTTCTTAACCTGGCAGTTGCATTGTCCTGATGGCCATAGCAATAACAGCAGAAAACGAGTAGCATTTCTGGTCCTGTACGTGTTCTTCACTGTCTGTGTGATGCGTGTTATTTCTTCACAGCATAGAGTTCATGGTAAATCATTTAGCTCTCCAGTTCTTTGACTTACTAGGTACTGTCGGCAGAAATATCAATGATCCTTGAACAGAACTCGGAGCCATGCATCACTGAATGCATGGCCCGCTACTGTGTTTTCTCCACCATTTCTTTGTGTTTATTTGGTGGAAACTGTAAATATGTTTTATCCGCGCCCATTGACATTAGGTTGTATTATGGATTGAGGAGAGGGGAGGGGAAGAGCTGTCAAAATGAGATTTCTACCACACAAGAAGACGCAAAGAATTCTAGATGTTACATAGGTGTCACTGCGGAGGATGGGCAGCAAGGAAACAGCAAACCCACAGTCCAAAGGTCGAGGAAAGCGGACAGATGGAGGAAGTAAGCCAAAGGTAAGTTCACCTAGAAAGTGTGCAGTTCGACTTTGTGAAAAAAGTGGAATTGAATGAGTAACATACCTCATACGTTGTCTAATTGTTTTCTGTAGCTTGAAGAAGGCAAGAATGGATTCTGGGAACATAGAGCAACCATGTATCAAGTGTAATCATGCAATGGCAGAGTCTTCAGTTGGTGACCATCATTCACTTCAACTTGTAGGGCTGTGCACCGTCCGTATTACGGCCACGGCCTAGGGTACAACGTACGCTAGTTTGACGGATACGGTAGACTGTATACCGTCCGTATATCTAATGCATACTTAAGCTCTGATGGTACGGTACGGGTACTAATATACAAAATTGTTCGAATATATGATGTTCCAGTAAACAACGCAGCGACGGGAATCCATCGGTTGCAATGGTCCAGAGGGTTTTTCACCCGTAGATTGGAATTTGAATACAAATGTTGGGGAGATGACATAGGGGCTACAAGGATAATGAATGATAGAAAACAGAAAAACCCCCCTGCTCGTTTTCCCCCGCCGTGTGTTGTTGCCACGGCTCGGGCAAGCGTTAGTTGGCTTTGTAGCTCATGCACTGCTATCGTGTCTGGCCGCTTCCCCTGCGCTCCCTCCCTTTCCTGTGAACTCCTCAAATGGGGCATCAGAGATGATTCTAACGACAACAAGGACCTGGGAGAACAAATGGAAGTGACGGGAGGCCCGTGCAGTGGGGTACCCTAATGGTATGTGACTATCACTATACCGAAAAACGCCCACTGACCTCCTTGCCTCCCCTTGCATGAAATCCGGGTCTCACGATGAACGAGAAGCAAGGACACAAACCACTCTCCCCATTGCTGTCAGTATCTACTCGCAGGGTGCGTAAGGGGTCACACCGCAACGGCAACGGGATGACAGCAGGCACCAAAATGCAGACGGCGCACCCTGGACGACCCAGCAGGCTTCCGATGGCGAGTTCTCAGAGGATGACCAGGCCAACGAACCGACATGACCACCATCACTGCCAGCAGGACAGCCTAGACGCAAGAGACAGCCCCATCGACAACGCCTACGTGACAACACCAGGATGCAACCACCACACCGACAGGACAACCCGAGCACTCAATTCTACCGCTGCGAGCCACTGCCCGCAGGGTGGATGGGAGGTGCTAACGGCTCCAATGAGCGACAGAGATGACCGGGAACGCCGATGGCGACGAGCTGGGGCCAATGCCCCTCGAGCTCGGATCTTCTTTTCCTTGGTATGTATCTTCTTTCTTTTTTCTTGTCTCATATTCACTCTATTGACTACATACAGGTCAAGCCCCCGGCGGAGAGGCGGACGAACGGACCACCTCCACCACCACTAACGAGCAACGATGAACCGAGGTATGTATTTTCAAAAATTTCTTCGTCTGTTTTACTGACTATGTACAATGTCAAAGGTTCGAAAGGGCCCGCGTCACCAATGACAAACAAAATGATGACGATAACGACAACCCAGGGGTGATGGCGATGGTGAGCGATGACGAGAGGGCAACAGGTTACAAGGGTGACAGGGTGTGGCATGGGATATGCATAAGGTATATGACAACTCCCTACTAACTGCAAGCTGCAACCACACCCACCTACACCACCATCCACTGATGATGACAACCAACCCAATGCGAGGGGCGAGATGATGCGGGACTCCCGCTACGGGAGGGACTTCCATTTTAGACTTCGCCCCTCCCTCAGGTGGTGAGCTGGAGGGGGTTTCTTGTATCTTAATTCGTAGAATACTACAACAATACAGGTTTTATTTTACTTCCATGCCTGAAATGAGCCCGTAACACTCGTATTAAGCTACAAATTATGTGAAGATCTTTTAACTTTTAAGTAATATTCGAAAATGCCCTAATTTAAGACAAGTCCGAGGTACGAGGACTCAGCGCGTCGAACGCGTCGAACGCGGGACACATGTAACCGCTGCAACCATCAATCCAACTCGGTTGCACTAAATCGAGCTGATATCAAACCGACTACTTATCCTTAAATCAAGCTTTAATCGAGCCTAAATTGAATCAGTTCACCTTTAATCAATCCGAGATACTTACCCCTCTTATCTCTCACTTATCCCCCAAACCTATGGAATGAGCACAGGCTAAGGCTTGTAACAGAGTGCAAATAGTTCACATATACATATATTCCCTACTACAGCAGTGCTAGTCCACTATTTCGAAACAAGCACACATTTGGTTACTGCCATGAATCATGCAATCAGCTGTAACTGCCTTCTTGACGTTCTAGGGGCCAAACGCCGCAACGTCGTGTGGGCGCTCTGCAAAGCTGTCATGGGAAAAACATAGAGGCATATCACAGGGAGTCATCTGGATCTGAAAATTGACGCCCCCACATACATCCTGTGACTGCTTCGCTGATAAGGCCGGGGGTTGAATGCTAGGACAACCCAAGAATCTCTCATTCTTCCCCATCATCTCCCACTGTTGAAACTTTGAACCATGCGTCGCTTTTCAACTCTTGTCACGAAATCATCTCCCCGCCCTCACCCTTGGACTGTGGCGTCTACTAGTAACACTGCTGACGACGATGACTCTGACGCGCTGTCAGAGTCGAAGGTGTCTGCGTTTACTGTGACTCGTGACGAATCGTCCCGACCTGCCCCGTCTCTCAAGGTCAAGCGTGTCGATCATTATTTCAGTCGATGGACAAAGAGCTGGAAGTATCGAGTAAGCCGTCCTCCACATCTTTTCAGCCTCAATACAATGAATGACACAACATTATCAGAACATGGATGCGAAGGTCACTGTGGAGAATATTCCGATCCTGCAGAGCGGGAATAACGATCCTTGGAAGGATTACAGTTTCGTGTATGTAGTCCACTCCTTGGTGTTTCATTATTCCTTATTTTCATTTTCATAGCATTGTTCGAAAGATGCCTAGACATGAAAACATGGAGCCGACATTCAAAATTGTCATCAAGAGCGAGTACATTCTCAAGGCATGCAAGGATGTAATCCAAACCTGGCCAGGGATCTCCTGGAATTCTGATCCTCTTGAGGTTCGCTCTGATCATTGTATATTTATTTCTTGTCTGATCGACTGAAACCAGCTTGACCCCGAAATATTCCTCACTTTCCTTACTGAGTTCACTGAATACCGCGATGCGCTCTCCAATAAGAAGCCCCACTCTTCGGATTTAGACATGCACCTCCTCTCCTCCGTCTCCTTGCTCATCTCTACCATTTCCACTGACTACCGCAGCACCATTTCTAAGATCAATCGGCTCATTCAGCACGGAGAGATGACTTTTGATTTACTCTACTCTATCCTGGTACCACGCACCTTCTTCGTCGGATCCTGCGCCGTGACCAGGCGGCCCCGGCTCTTCAAACTTGTCTCATTCACGCGTACCACTGTCGGTGGCATGTCCGTGTACCAGCTGATATGCGAGAATGTGGACCTCATGAACCAGCTCGATACTTTCGTAGTGGGCCGCGTACACACTGTGATTCTGATAAAATACTTTAAGGGAACTGTGCGCATCCAGTCACTGGATGTGTTTCCGTTGAAGTATCATCCTGATGAGAAAGGGTTGAAGGAGATGTTGATCACGAGAGGGAAAAAGTGGGCGGCGCTTACTGGAATACACCACAAGCAGTACAACGGTATTGCGGCAATCAAATCTGACGATAAAGTTGTGAAGCATAATGTGGGTCCTTGTATTTCGGTTTCGTGTATTGTCACTGAATATTGGTTCTAATAGGTCAAGGGCAGGATTATGATTGATGCAGGCACGGTTTATTGTTAATTAGCACATCTAAAATACCTAACACCCTCATTTCTAGTCACTTTCCGCCGTCTCAACGCAACCCATCAATTCCCTATTCCCGCGCCGTCAAAATCCGAACTAGCCATGATGGAACAGGCACACCCAGCAAATCGTACTTATGACTTCCCCGTTGCCCCTCTACCGACGATGCCTCCACCTCCACGAGTTCCGTTCGGCGGTCAACTTGTGACCCTGAACAATCAATTTGGGAATCGTACGTTCTTTCGTACGATGCAACAATTTTATTTAATTCACATGTGTACAGGCAATTTAGTGCAAAATGTGACCAACACTGCGAGGAACGCAGATCTATCTGAAGAAGATCTACTTCTTGCTTCGACAACTGTGTATGGATTCAGCCTTTCCGATAAAGTATGGTGTAAGTATCTTCGTACCCACCTTGTCTTCTGCGCATTGTTCACCTCGGCTGTACGCAGTGGAATTCGACGCCGAGAAAGTCGAAGATGTGGAGTGGAACGAGGATGCATTTGATAACCTCGTGCTCCCAGCTGACCGGAAGCATCTCCTTCAATCGCTTGTCGAAGCGCACCACCAGGAACTTGGATTCGATGACTTCATCAAGGGGAAGGGACATGGGTTGGTCATCAACCTGTTCGGGCCGCCTGGTGTTGGTACGTTCAGATCCTCCGTTTATACTGGGGAAGCCTGACTTGGCCCCTCCCCCATTCCAGGTAAAACATTCTCAGCAGAAGCCACGAGCGAACATGTTAAGCGCCCACTGTATGTGATTGGAGGCGGGGATTTGGGTACAAATGCGTCCTCTTTAGACGCAGCGCTCGAGCGTATTTTCGATGTTGCCACAGCATGGAAAGCTATCGTCCTAATTGACGAGGTTGGCATTGATTGTTCAACTATCTATCGAGACCTTGGCTGACGATGATGAACGATTACAGGCTGATGTCTTCCTTGAACAACGTTCGCTCCATGATTTAGAGCGTAACGCCATGGTGGCTGTATTGTACGTCGTTTCCTTCTCATGTACGGAGAGACACCGAATTCCCATTCTTTCACAGCCTCCGACACGTCGAGTACTACAGAGGCATCCTCTTTCTCACCACCAATCGCGTACAAGTATTCGACGAAGCCTTCCTCTCTCGTATCCATGTTGCCCTGCACTTCCCGCAGCTCTCGCATGCATCCAAGGTGCAGATATGGAAGGCGTTCATCACCAAAGCCGGGGCTCAGCATGTAGTAAGCGATGAACAGATTGCGGAGCTGGCAAAACAGGAAGTCAACGGGCGACAGATTAAGAATGCAGTGCGTACTGCGCATTCGCTGGCGAGAGGAAGGGGAGACCAAGTGTCGTATGTGCATTTGATGGAGACGATGGATGCGATGAGGGAATTCGTAGGAGTTTGAAGGGTGGAAGGTAAATAGTAATGAGGGAAGCGGCTGCTGAATGAAGATGATACTTTGTACAACACTTTTGTCGCCAGATAGTCAATGTGTTTTTATTAACGTTTCGATTCGGTCTCGATCGCACTGGTGCAGGGCACAATTCCTTGTGGGAAGCATCTCAAAGATGCTCTAGCTTTGTTGTTACAGGACGGCGAGAAGGGATATGTACGTGATGCGCCTCCCGGGGTGGGTTGTGCAGCGCCCTTATCTTTCTTTCCATTTCTACCCGCCATCCTCTTGTCTAAGGCCAAAATTGCTCATGTACCGGTTCACAAGGTCAATGCTGTACGTTAACACTACTGCACCCACCTTTTGTACCGCTCCAAAATCCTTGCCAAATCTTTGGCACATTGTTGAAATCTTGCTGACAGATAAGGCTCCAACTGTTCTATCTATATAACCATTTTACATGGTTTATACCGTATATGTTTACATACATGTATACCCAAGCCATGTATACCAGGAGATCCATTCATGACAAAGCACGACTGGTGATTTCCGGGACACGGCATGTTAGTGGCATGGACCATTGCTATCAAATTTGAATCAACTGCGCTCCAGCGCGGTGAATTGAAATGAAAGATTACAAGTACAACACCTGCAGTAGGACCCCTCACTGGGACAGATCACATGACTTCATTACAAACTTCATCGTTGCTCCGCCGTCCACCCTGGATCATCGCAGGGGCTCGCAGCGGTGGTGTGGGGGTGCCGTGGTGGTTTGTTCGTTCGGTCCCCGCCGTCTTCCGTCGTCGTCCAGTACCTAAAAAAGTTCATCCCCGTTGTGGTTCCTGCTCCTGTCATCCCCCGCCCATCGTCCCTCGTTGTTGCCTGTTAGCACCCGCGATCCACCCTGCAAGCAGGGGCTCGCAGCGGTGGCGTGGGGCACCGGGGTTGAGAACGGGGTGTCCTAGGGTTGGTGGGTCCGTCATTATAACATATTCATAACCTAAAATATAGTTGGTTAGCAAAAATACAAAGAAAAAAGAAAAAACTTACCTAGGCCCAAACGACGATACTTAGACATCGTTACCAAACGGTGAAACTTTCAAGTGGAAAGCAACTGTTTGTTTACGCATCAATGGAACCGAAAACAATCCTTTCGGTCACAATAAGGCAATTCAGTATTTCGTCTAGTAGCAAGATTAAGATACTCGACATTCATAACAAATAAACGAAGAGAACATAAGGGACAACCAAAAAAGGCCAGGAAAAAAAGCTAATACAGAAACAGAACACGAGTGTGTATAACGTACAACATGTACGGCTATGAGTATACTACTTGTTTTTTTTTCGGACGTGTAACTAATCGGTAATGGTTGATCGAGATGGAATGGAACGCGTTGTCACGGAGTTGTGTCCATATAGATATATGTACATGCACAAAAGAAAACAAGAGCGCGGTGAGTGCAGGGAGAAAGCTCGCAAAGGTATTCGAAAAAATAGAACAAAGGAGAGAGACCAGTCAACCTAGGGGTGGAGCTAGTGATGTTCCGAGGCTGGCGTAGGGTGATTGTTCTGGGAAAGAGGTTGTACCCAGCAAGGACTATCCCATTTTTTATCCGTCCATACTGAACAACTCGTCATCATCGTCGGGCGTAACCACGGGCCCGCTCAACGGGCTCAGTGGGTGCTGCTGGTACCTCCCGCCACTCGCGTTCCTCTGCAGCCCCGGCGGACTCATATTGCTTCCGTTATTGATCCCGCTTCCCGTACCATTGCTAATCCCATTATTGGTACCATAGTTTCCCTGTCCTCGCGCGGCGGTGGCAGCAGAATATGACAACCTCGAGAACATTGATTCCAATCCAGACGGGTTGCCAGTAGCCCCACTCCCACCGGTAGGTGGCGGCGACCCTGCGCTCTTCCATCCACCATACGGACCGCTGCTAGGAGCATGGGCATCGGCGGGAGGCGTGCCGCCTCCAAAGATGCTTGCGGATCCAGGAGATGCTAGGCTCGGCGGTGGTGGTAGGGCGTGGATACGGGAGTACCCCGCGGCGAGGCCCTGTGGGAGACTCTGGCCCGGCGCGTGGGCCTGCAGCGCGCGCGCGCTTGGGGATAGGAGATGTGTACCGTGGTGTGGATCGTCGGGCTTGAGGGAGGGGGTATTGGTCCCGCTGCCACCTGGGGAGGGGATGGCGAGGGAGGTGTGTGGAGGCTGTGGGTGTAGATGGTGGTGGTGCTGTTGTTGTGTGAGGTCGAAGGGGGAGGGTGTAGTGCGATACATATGCTGCGGAGGCAGGTGCGGGTTGTGTGAGGTATTAGTGGAGGATAGGGTGTTACTGCCTAGGAGGTAGTTGGTGGCGGAATCGTTTGTCCCGGCTGTACTAGTAAACAAGGGTCCACTGGTACCACGCATGCCGACGCCTCGTCCTAGCCCCAGCCCCAGCCCGAGCTGCTGTTGCGTCTGCTTGGAAGATAAGTAATGTTGGTGTAAGCCTGGTAAGAACGCGGCACTGGCGTTACTTGGGCTCAGACTATTCATCCCCGCGCTGCCGATGCCGACGCTAGAACTCGACTCATCTCCGACGTGGCCTGTCCCTGCCCCAGCCCCAGGGTCGAAGCGAGAAACAAATGATGAGGAAGGCGTAGGGCGATGACTGGGTGATGGTAGTGGAGGTACATTTGTGTCTGCCCAGATGGATCTAATGTCGCCGAGGAGGGTAGGTGCGGGCACGGAACGAGAATACCGATGCCCTATCCCCAAGCCAGATCCTGCTCCAGTACCAGTACCAGATCCCAGCTCTCCTGCGCCAAACCCACCACCGTTCGTGACCCCAGGACCCTGCCCAGAGTTGCTCCTCGACATCCTCCTGCTACGTTCCTCGGGTGTAAGCAAATCAGTCAAGGAGCTAGGAAGGAAATCCTCCAGATCCTCGTCCTCCACTGCAATATCCTTTCCGAATCGCCCTGAACCCTTCGTGGAACCCAAGCCGCTCGTTTTCCCTTTACTACTCGCTGCATAGTCGTCATACTCCATCCCTATGTCGTATCCAATTCCTGGCGCACGCCGTTGAGGCATCATACCGCCGAGTCCGCCAGCCCCAACACTCCCACTCCCTCCATTGCTACCCCACCCTTTCCGCCCGCCCATCATCGCTATTCCGCTTCCCAGACTCGCAGTGATGCCACTGCCGCCGTTATATGAACCCCCACTAGGCCATACAGACTGCCTACCCGGTGCCGAGAATGGGGATGTTGACAGAAAGTCGAAGTTGTTTTTCCTGTTGGCGGTGTTGGGTGGCGTGCCCGCAACTACGTCGATCCCGTTGATAGCCTGTGGGGACGAACCGGGGGAGAAAGCAGTAGTGCCGTTTGCTTTATATGAACCGCTGGTAGGCGGGGATCCGATAGGCCCAAAGTCAGGCTGTGCTTTCGTGGAGATTGCGGTAGGTCGAGGTGCGGACAAGGGTAAGGGTCCCGGGGACGAGTTGGATCTGGGTTTCTGATCGTACTCCTGATTTGGGGCGGAATTGGAGGGTGTGCTGTCCTGGGAAGATTGTTTGCCTTGGGCTGGAGCTGTGGCCAATTGAACGCCGGCGTCATCCAAGTCGTCTGGGATACCAAACGACGCTAATGGGGGTGCAGGGGCTGATGGAGAAAGGGTGGCCTTGAGAGGCATTGTCATTGGAGGACGGCTTGCGGGATTGGGAGAAACCGGGACTCGAGTAGGGGCTGTGGAGCCGCCTGAGAGAAGAGGATTTCGATTACTGGGAGTTCCTGTGCCAGATCCAACAGCGTTTGCACCATGGCCATCACGTTTTGCGTTGCTTCCACCACGACCCCCTTTCCCGTCCCGACCCCGTTCGGATCTTTCGCTTCGGTCGGAATGACCAGCAGCAGCGACTTGAGCAGCTTTCTTGTTCTTCCTGTCCATTGCCATGGATTGTCCAGGAAGAATGTGAGCAAGTGCGCATTTGTGGCCGAATTTACAGTTTCCCTTGACGAACCACGCGCAGGTTTCTTTCTGACCTCCGGGTTCTACGAGTGCATGTGAAAAAGGACAAGAAGCACCTGCGGTGCAGCCTCCAACTTTGTAAAATTTACATGGAACATGCGATAAGTCCTTTGCTGCAAAGTATGATTGTCAGTGAAGAAAAAAAAAAAGAAGCTGTTTCGTGGACGGCAGAATACACACTTTTCGAAGCAGCATTTGTTGAAGATCTCTGTCTGTGACCTCCTCTATCACCCCGCTCACCCTTTTCTGCGTCTTTGTCTCGAGTCCCGTCCCGCTCCTTGCTCACCACCTTGTCCTCCCCTTCGTCAGGGTTAGTAGAGGAGTCCCTGGTTGACATTTAGTAATAGTAGAACTTGCAGCAATCTACGACGATAGAGATAAAAAATATATGGAGAGCAATGAAGGAATCTGAGAGAGAAGCTGAATGAGAGAGAAGAACGAGTTGAGTTGCAGTTCAGCAGTTGTCCGTTCCTCGCCAAGAAAAGATTTCACCGTACACGTGCTGTTATGTAATCTCCATATCTCGTGCAGCGTATAGCTGTATCTCCAATACTTTATCCTAGCCTGTTGTTTCAGTATATCAAGTTGCTCTGGAAAGATCGAAAGATCTAGAGTGTCTTTGGTTACAGTTGTTTTCTTTTTGGCACCTAGGGCTAAGTAATAGACGTAGTCGCAATGGCGGAGATCGGGAGTTGCACGCCAAATTCGACAAATAATGCAATCATAATACAATGTATGGATGCTCGACGTTGTCAGGGATATGATATTCATAATTTCGTTTGCGTAGTTCTTCGGAGAAAAGTTTTGCTGACGAAAAACAAGCTCGCCTCGCTGCCCAACTCTTCCTCGGCTATAGCAGGCGATATGCTTCTGCAGGCCATGTAGGCCCCCTCGTGGTACATCAATCTGCAAAGGCTTTAAGTGACAAGGTGCGATACTAAGCGAAGAAACGAAAGAAGCCGGTTAAAATGCGGGGATGAGTTAGGATAGCGCCGGCTCACCGATACCGAAGTTAGTCGATTGGTATATTGGTATGGAAACAACGGTGTGTGATTCTTCTTCATGGCAGTTTCCACAGGACCAAATTGACTGCGACTCGCGTCCGCTTTCTACCTACCCTGCATGCACCAGCCATAGCTGGAGTGTTGGCCCCATCCAAGTTTCCGAACAATGGTTACACGTATCTCGCAGGGTAGAATCCGCCTCTTCGATCAACAGGAAGATTAAGCGGTTCTTCAGGCCGCTGCGGTAGAACCTTAGTTACAATGCATAGTGAGAAACACGCGTTACCTCTCCTATTTCGGTTAAAACCAGACAAATAGAATGAATTTATCACTACTCTTTGCCTTGTTGCAGTCTGAACAAAGAAAATGCAAGCAAAATTATCTCTTTTTTTGCTGCTTGGTGTGATATGTCAAAAAGATTCAAAAGAGCTTCCAAGTTCGAACGACATAGTAAAGACGATTAGATTAGATTATCTCTGGATTCCCGTTGGAATCACATGATGAATATATACAAATTTTTAAGCGTCTTCCACACGACCATTGACTTGCGCCGCAAACTTGTTGAAGTTTCACTGGCAAGTCGTGGGGGCAAAGTCATTTTTGTATAATTTATTGCTCATACCAGACATCGGGTTAAAGCCAGTCAAATGTATGTAATACAGTTGCTGCCAAGGCATTAAACTCTTACTAACCAAATCGCACATTTGAAAAAAAAAATGCAATGTTCGATACACACTCATACAGGTTTAGTGCCGCCTCAGGTATACGGACATCACGATCATATGCTTCGGTATCTCGACACCATTGCCGAACACAAGCTGCGAGATTCCTTCAGCGTCCCCGCATAGAACGTCGTTGGAAGCAATTGGATAATCTATCACCCTCCAGAACGTCCTGGTTCTCGAATTCCTGGATACGTAGAATACATTCGTCTCCGGGTATGCCTCTCATCGCTGGCATGGTTCAGACAGTTGTGATAATCTTCATTCTTCAGCTGTAAGGCATGGTGGCATCGATCGACCGGAATCCGGGGCTGGGTACGCAACCTGTCTCTTCTGTCGATGTATGACTGACCCTGCTCATTCAGAATCAAAGTTCATTTCAAGGATTCAAAGGGTGCACCACTTAAGACGGTGGAAGCGAATGAGGGAGACGACTTATTGTCAATTGCTCATGAGTATGACATCGACCTGGAGGGTACGTGGCTCGTGCTCTTCGATCTCTCTCTCGCTGACGATAAAACTACTCACTTTTGGGTCCTATATCTCCATTACCTTGCCGATGATCACACCTTCATGATATTTCTCTGTCACGTTCCTTGTGAACGATTGTTCCATATCAGGGGCATGCGAAGGTTCTGTAGCGTGTTCCACCTGCCATGTAATTCTCCCAGAAGAGTACTATGACAAACTACCAGAACCGGAGGACGATGAGAACGACATGCTTGACATGGCGTTTGGGCTGACCGACACAAGTCGGCTGGGCTGCCAGGTAGTGCTGACACGGGATTTGGATGGCATCACGGCAACCCTGCCTTCGGCTACACGGAATATGTTCGTGGATGGTGGGTAATGTCCCTAATCCCCACATTCATCTACTTCTGCTTATTTGTTCCTGCGGTTTAGGGAAGAAAGCCACGCATTGATAATCATCACCATGTTTGCAGATCTACTCTATATCCATATAGTTGCATTCTCCTCGCTACCGCAGCGTATCTCGATATCTTGTCGCCTGAATGCTTAGCGCTAAGTACTTACTATAGTCTCGTTTTAGGGGGCGAACCGGTTATCCACCGGTCCGAGCTGAGTTTGAAGTCGGAGGCCAAAAAACTGAATTGATCACCTTGCGGCGACAGACCCTCGTGGGAAGTTGCGTCAAGTTGGCTGCAACTACAAGTACATTTATTTATGCAGCCTCTGCATTTATGGCTTACTCGTCGCCCTGTCCGTCGCGTTGTCTTTTTCTTTTGGATTCTGTGAAGTGTCAGATATGGTGGTGGAAGATCTGGAAGAAGTTTGGGACTCAGTATCTGTTTTCCTTTTTTTAGTGGGAGGTTTCGTTGTAAACACTGCTGGCACTGACCTGTGTTTCCCACAGAAACACAGCCTCAGAAACATGTTTTAAGACTTCTGATTTGTATATCCTTTGTTAATTCTCAAGATGTATTTAAAAGAAATATTAAGGAAATATTTTACATGAATCCAAACTGTATCTGCAAGAAACAGAGAAAGTGTATCCTACAATGTTTCTTTCAAATCCAGTCTGGAAACATTGTTCATGTTTCCTTTGTGTAAGTTAGAGAAACACTTTATATGTAATTATAGCTGTACTTGCAGGGAACACTTAACATGTGATTTTATTATGTGTTTCCTAGGGATACATGCAAAGGACAAAGGGATCACCATAGTTACACATGTATTCCTGGAAAACACATAATAAAATTCTATGTTAAGTGTTTTCTGCAGGTACAGCTATAATTACATATAAAGTGTTTCTCTAACTTACACAAAGGAAACATGAAAAATATTTCCAGAATGGATCTGAAAGAAACATGGTAGGATACACTTTTTCCATTTCTTGCAGATACCGTTTGGACACATGTAAAATATTTCCTTGGTATTTCTTCTAAATACATCTTGAGAATATCTAAAGGATATACAAATCAGAAGTCTTAAAACATGTTTCTGAGGCTGTGTTCCTTGGGAAACACAGGTCAGTGCCAGCAGTGAAAGGCAGCCTTTTTGCAGGCCTCTGTGCCACCACATGATCACATGTCTAGCCCAGCTATCCATGCTGAGCCCTGCTCAACCCCTCTTTTTGCATGGTCTGAGCCTTGGTGCTAGGGGCTAGCAGATGCCAGGGTATAAGACAGTGGATTGTGACTAGGGGGTTTCTGTATTGCTTCCCCTCAACTCCCATCTCTCAGAAGCAATACAGGTAAGTGCTTTGCGCTGCAGATTGTTTTTTTAGCCTCTTACTTTTTCAGTATTGTTATTCAAGGCTTCACCTATCGCAATAACACTCGCCTGCATTGTAAGAGCTCACACAATCTCCAGTGGTCCAAACTCAACTAGATCTTCTCACTGTCCAGGATTCAACTGGTATTCTTTATAGCTTTGCTATCTCATCCAGTTGTATCCTATCAGTGAGCAGGTGTCTTCACCTACATCTATCATAGTTTGCTGCTTATCTGGTCACTTACAGATTCATCGATACATTCAGTTAACATTCAATTTCTTGCAGCTTCGTCAATATCTTGTGGTCTTACTCTCTCCTGTCATAAACCACCCACTATTGTCATCACTCCTCCCTCTCTCTATGTCTGATACTCCTCCCTCTTGTTCCCCGACTCCTCCAGTCATGACTGAGGATGCTGTTGGAGCAGACTATATATGCTGCACAGTGGAAGAGACAACACGTTCCTTACAACCTACCTGGGGTTTACTTAGACTTACAGCTAGGGTTAGCAGAGGTAAGAACACTGTATTCCTACTATGGTACAGGTTCTCCTTATATACATAATAATAAGGATGTCACATGACTCAGGAATGTGTTTACTGCATGTATGCGCAGTAAGCACAGTAACATGCATATGCTGCATGTATTGCCTCATGTATACAGCATGCATCACTGGGATTAATTTCAACACCCCCCCTCAAACTGTACAGTGCTCTAAGCAGCTAAGTTTGAATCTCAAAAGTAATTCCGAGAGAGTCTCTAAATTTCCTGAATAGGACGGTGCCAAGGTTCTTTGTGAACATGTCAGCTGGATTATCACTTCCAGGAATGAAAACGACTGTGACTTTGTCATTTTCTATGCATTCGTGGGTGTAGTGGTAGCAAATGTCTATATGTTTGGTCCTTCTTTCCTGAACTGGATTTGATCCAATAAAGATGGATCCCTGATTATCAGCGCAGATTGGTATGCGCTTCAGTGTATATCCAAGTTCCTGGAATAAGGACTCTATCCACACTATCTGCCGACAAGTGTCGGAGAGAGCCATATATTTGGCTTCTGTGGATGACAGTGCTACAGTTTTTGTAAACAGGACTGCCAGCACACAATGCCACTCACCAGAGTAGCAAAGTAACCCGTTGTAGATCGGCGCTTGACAGTGTCAGCTGCCCAATCAGAATCTGTGAAGGCCTACAGCCCCTCAGATTTCTCTCCATCATAGACTATACTGTACTTCTGGGTTCCCACCAGATAGCGCATTATGTACATTGCTTTGTCTAGATGTTCTTGGCTAGGATTAGCCAAGAATTGCAACATCTTGATTACCGTGTAAGCGATATCAGGTCGCGTTCCGAGCATCAGATACAATAAAGATCCGATCACAGACTGATATTTTGATCTAAGTGCCGCGTTTGGCGTCGCTGTGTTCTCCGATGGTTTGTAGCCAGTTGGGAGCGGAGTGGGGGCAACTTTGGCATTTGTCATCTCGAACCTCTCGAGCACTTTGGCGAGATATTCTGTTTGATCGAGTTTGACTTTTGTAGCAGTCTGGGTGACGCGCATGCCTAAGAATTCCGTGACTTTTTCAGTACTACGGCACTCCCAATGCTTCAGGCAAGCATTCTTCTTTTCATCCACAAGTTTCTTGTTCTTGCCCATGAACAAGCCATCGTCAACATAGACTAGCGCAATAATGATGCTGCCTGTCTTAGGATCCTTGTGTATGAAGATGCCGGCATCAGAGCTGGCGCGCACAAACCCAATGGTGCGCATAAATGCCTCTAGCTCTTTCCACCATGCTAGTGAAGCCTGTTTAAGGCCATACAATGCTAATGCTCGGCGTAAGCGCATTACTTTGCGCTCTTTACCCTCGAGTCTGAAACCCTCGGGTTGATCCATATAGATCTCCTCATCAAGTTTGCCATATAAAAATGCAGTTTTTACATCTAGACCGGTCATATACATGCCTTCTAGAGATGCAAGGGCAAACATGAGGCGTACGGTCTCGTAGCGGACTACTGGTGAGAAAATCTCATCAAAGTCAACGCCTTCGACTTGTGAAAAGCCTTTGGCCACGAGTCTGGCTCGTTTTCTTCCATCCGATTTCACGGAGAAAACCCATCTATTTTTGATCGTTTTCCGATCATGTGGAAGATCGACGATATCATAGACTTGTCGCTTGCGAAGAGCCTCTAACTCTTCACGACAAGCCTGTTTCCACTCAAGTTGCTGCTGCTGGGATAGGCGCGCAATATCGTGAAATTGGTTTGGAACTAGGCTTTTTCCGCTTGATGGTGTGACTGCTTTTGATAACAGCCAGCGGATAAGCTCATCTCCACCTTCCTTGGTCATCTTTTTAATATAACCTGCTTTGTCCGGTTCCCCCATTGGGTAATCATGTTCTTGATTATTGGAATCGGGCACACTCTCGTGGGGTGCCGAACTCGGTCCAGCAACCGGTTCTTGCTGTTGAGGTCGTGGTCGTGTTCAGTTATGATCCGAATCTTGACCCACAGACTTCTTCCAATATCGATCATGTGCAATGTCTCTCTCTATGTCAGAGGGGAGTCGCTGTTCTCCATAGGTATTGCCGGGACAGTTTGGGATTTTCCTCTGCCTGCCTGATCGACGGGGCAATTGCTGCCATTCCTGTTGATCTTCACGTCTTGGACGAAAGTCCTCAGTGTTAACTGGAGGTGGCGGAGGAGGAGCGTTAGTCGCATCGTCATGCGCCTTTTGCTCGCTTGGTAAATCATCATCATCATCTTCTAATGATGGAGGAAGGGGCGGATTTTGTGGCGGTATAGGGTCATCGCCATCCGTTCCAGATGAGTGGTCGTCATCTTCTGGTTCTGGAGGTGGAAAATCACCAAGGTCTGTCTTGGCAGGAGTTTTAGCTCCGGGACAGCATGGGAACATCGTTTCATCAAATAGTGCCGTGGCACCAATGAATATTGCACCATTTTGTCACATGAAACAATATGCTTTAATGCCATCTTCTACTCCAAGGTACGTCATTAACTCTGATCGAGGAGATAATGTTGTTGGATGTTTTTCCTTTGGTAGATAGACATAAACACCGCAACCAAAGACCTTCAGATTGTTTAGATCTGGGCAGACCTTTGTCAGGTCCTCAAAAGGTGTCAGCCATTTCAGGCGCCTTATTGGGGTTTGGTTGTATAAATGTGTTGCATGTTCTATGCAAAATTCCCACCATGATTGTGGTAGACAAGCGGTGAATCGCAAGGTTTGCGACTTTTCCATTATTGTCCTTATGGCATGCTCTGCATGCCCATTCTGTTGATGAACGTGGGGTGCAGACATCTCTATTTTGATGCCTAAGTCCTTGAGCTGTTTTTGTAGCTCATGATCCTTGAACTCCCCCCCTGGATCGACACGCCAGCGCTTGATTGTAGCGCCATATTGGGTTTTAGCCATCACTTGAAATTGTCTAATCGCTGCAGCAGCGTCAGATTTCTTTCTGAGACATTGGACCCAAATATGTGACATTTTGTCATCCAGAAATACAATGAAGTATTTATGTTTGTGGTACGATAGTACCAGGAGTTCCTTTAGGTCGGAATGTATTAATTCAAAGGATTTGTCAGCTCATGAGTCTGACTCGAGAAAAGATTTTGAGGTCATTTTCCCTTCTGCACATCCTGGACATATAATTTTGTCTTTAGGAATAATTAAATTCCTTGGGAATTTTATGGTGCTTTTAGGCATTTTCCCTAGCGCCTCTTTGGATGGGTGTCCAAGTCGCTTATGCCAAGTCAAGTAGTCAGCGACATAAATGGTCGCAACATTAACCTTTTTGGTGCTCAATATATGAGTCCGAGCCCAATAGATCGTGTCATTCCTCCTTAGAGGGACACAATGCATGATTGGGTTTCCATGCTCGATAAATGAAATGTGTGTGGAGGAACCACGCACATCACTTCCGTCTTGTAAAAAGACCCCCATTGACATCAATCGAGTATTAATGTCGGGTATGTAGTAGACAGGGTATAACCGTGTTTCACGTGTCTCTGACTTCCCATGACATACTACCTGGTGTTTAATGAAGACTGCTCCTTTTCCTACTATATGAGTAGTACCAGTGGCCATTTGGACCAAGGTAGAGTCCTTTCTCGGTAAAGGCTCGTAAGAAGCGAAATCTTTTATTTCACCAGTGAAGTGTTTTGATGCGCCTGAATCCATGATCCAGTTGGCACCTTTCTTACAATCTCCCTTTGCACACATAGCACATATATTAAGATCTAAATAATTCCATGATACATTTGATAGCGGTAAAATTTCACATGAAAAGTTTGCTGTATTCATACAAATATTAATCTTAGTGCTTGTGGCAGGGAAAAGGACTGACCTGTCATCATACGCCCCTGTATCAAGGGGTTCATCAACGAGCATTTCGTCGACAGCTTTCCACACTTCCTCATCAGACACTGGAGGTTCAGATCCAAGGGAGACGGTATCGTCTTCTACCTCCTCGATCCATCCTTCTTCTCTTTCCTTCTCGCACCATCAGGTGCTCTTTCAGCGGTCGCAGATTTTTCGCACTGCGCGGAAGTTGCATTTGCTCGAGGGTGTCTCGAGCTTGCTGATATTCGGCATAAACCAAACGAGAGGTAGAGGCCGCGCCCGTATATGCCTGTGCAGGCGGTCGGCAGCGAGGATCCCTTGTGGGAGTGTGTTCGCATCTTTCGATGCGCTGTATAAGCGGCATCAGCGGTATGATGGTGCCATTACCATTTATGGTGGTATAGGCTTTGGAGGCGAGGTGGGTATGTTTATCCTTCGGCTTCTCCTCCTTAGTCTTTCTGTCCCCATGTTGTCCATGCTTTCGGGACGAGTCTCTGTTGCTGTTTTGCCCTTCTTTGGGCTGCCATTTGAGGTTTCCCCCTTTGCGCTTAACAGCAGAAAGTTTGTTGGCCTGAGGCTGGCCAGCGGGCTTTCCTACTGCTGTGTGCCTTGAGGCTTCAGCGACAATGGAGTCCTTGACATGTTTAAATGTCAAGGCGCTAGTAGCGGTCGTGTTAAGGACCGTTGCGGACAAGGAATCGTACTCACGCAGCATCGCAGCAAGTAGAATCATTGCTTGCACTAGCTCGGGGATGGTGACATTAGCAGCTGTAAGGCGCTCAAATTTGTCTGCCATTCTAGCAATCTCCGGTGCGGGGTTCACAGCCGGGATCTTGATTGCTATTGCGGACCTAAAGTTTGTGAAGACTTGGGAGGGGCCGTCCACACCATAATTGGTGTGGATGAGATCCCACACCTCCTCAGCAGTGTCCTTTGAGTTGGCACGCTGCCGAATGGAGGGGGCCAGGCGGAGCACTAGGCTACCAATGGCCTGGTCATTTTTGTTGCTCCAGGTCTGGAGCTTGGCATTAGCATCCGCTACCAAAGTAGCGTTCGTTGCCGTCAAGGGAGGCGCCGGGGGCGGTTTTTGCTCTGCCCCGCTAGTTATTTGCCAGAGGCCCTGAGACCTGAGCCACGCCTTCATTGAGTCAGCCCATTGAATGTAATTTGATCCGTCGAAAGTTTGAATGAGTTTCTCAAGAGTTGAAGACATGATTTTGTGGTGGCAGCTGTTAAAAGCGCTCAATCAGTCTTTTTACTCAATAAAACACGTTTAACGTTCTCAGGAGAAAACACTCCTTCAGAGTGGTTAACCCTAGTCAACCTAGGTTTTATGTGCAGCTCGCAGGGAGCGCAATGCAGCTCACAAAGAGCGCAAGGTTATAATTTGGAGACGATGAAGTCAACATCGTTTGCAGCCAATTAAGGCGCGTTCGCAACGTGCCCAGCAGGGCCCATAACCTGTTGGAGCAGACTATATACGCTGCACAGTGGAAGAGACAACACGTTCCTTACAACCTACCTGGGGTTTACTTAGACTTACAGCTAGGGTTAGCAGAGGTAAGAACACTGTATTCCTACTATGGTACAGGTTCTCCTTATATACATAATAATAAGGACGTCACATGACTCAGGAATGTGTTTACCGCATGTATGCGCAGTAAGCGCAGTAACATGCGTATGCTGCATGTATTGCCTCATGTATACAGCATGCATCACTGGGATTAATTTCAACAGATGCCATTTGTGCTTGCACAGAAGAATGTCAATGGATTGTGGATGAAGCCATTTTGGGGTTTTCCTCCAGTTGAGATTTCCTCAATTGGCTTAAAGGGGCAGGCATGATACCTGATGAGGCACAGGATTATATCGATCAATATGCTCAGCACAGGAGGGACCAAGAAACTGCAGGAGGGACCAACATGGATGGAGGACTGATTGTTCAGCCCAATTTGATCATTCCTAATCTGGTTGACACTGCCATGTCAATCACTTGGGCATTGCTTCATGCAAAGGTCAATCACTTCCAGTCAGCTACCCCTCAAGCAGCTTCAGCTTCTGGGGGCTCCCTGTCTGATGAGCTGGCAAATCTGCTTGGACTCTCTAGCACTAAGGGTGCCATCCTTGCTTCCATGCTCATGAAAACACCCCATCTCTCCAAGCTCTCTGATCTGACTGCTACTGATCCTCATCTCAAGAAGACTCAAGAGCTTCTTTGGCTACTCAGTGATTACCTGCCAGCTCCTTGCTGGATTGTAAGTGCTCTATCTGTGATGGAGCTTTCATACATCATCTAGGGATTATGAACTGTCTGGAAACAAGGAACCTCATCAATGAGGGTTTAGCTATGTACAGCCCCCAGGGCCAACTCATGCATGGTGACGGTAAGGATCTACCTAGAGGATCAGGGCCCGGCTGTGTTGCCAAGGCCTTGCAGGAGGAACATGCCTTAGTCTTGGACCCTTCTGCTCCTAGAAAAGGTAAAGAACGTGAACAGCCACCTCATTTCACTGAGCCTGAAGTATGATGCATTGTCTGTATTCAGAGTTGGCATTGGAACAGTAAGGGAATGCATTGGGAAAACTGATCCGCTGGACCCAGTACTTGAAACACCAGGTGTAGATGAACTGCCAACATTTGAGGCAGCTGATGTCGAAGGTGTCATATTGGAAGCTGGAGGTGTAGGGTTTTGTGTGGGACTTGTGTTGCTTGGTGGAATGGTTGCTGAAGGATTGAATGAAAAACTGTGAGGATTCATGGTTGTTATTCGGATGCCGATTGGGGATCGAACATCAATGATTGAAAATCTATCTCTGGATACTGCTTCCAGATGGCAGGCGGCCCAATCTTGTGGCAATTGAAGAAGCAGCCGACAGTGGTGTTATCATCAATGGAAGCTAAATACATGGCGGAAAGCCTAGCAACATGCTAGGTTCTATGGCTGCAAATGCTTACTTCTGAACTTGGCATCCCATACTCTGGACCCACCAAACTCAACGTAGATAACCAAGGTGCAATAGACTACTCAAATAATGCCATTAACCACAGCCACACAAAACATATTGACATCCAGCATCATTTTGTACATGAGAAACTAATCTCTCACGAGATTGACATTCAGTACTGTGCAATGGACGACAACCTAGCAGACATATTCACCAAGGCACTACCAAGACCTAAACACAAGGATCTTGTCAAGCGCATAGGTATGGTGTAGGTGTCGAGGGGGAGTGTTGAATAAGCGGTTGTAGCATTAGGTGACACTGACACTGACTCCAATTATAGTAGTAATGATGCGCCCACAAATTGTTAATAGCAGGACATTCTAATTACCGATTATGATTACTGATCAATGCATCAAACACTTGTATAAATAGTCATTGTAGATAAACACAATAATAAGTCAGTTATACTATCAAGTCTTCAGTCTCAACAGTAGAGCCCCTCAATGGAGAGAAGAGACCCCCCCTCCTCCCCTGATGGAAGGAGAATGTTGATTTACAAGCTTAATATAGGTGAAAAAGTGAAAATAACTGTTTATTAACACTACATATCCATCAATTGATGTTATCTACACTGCTGGCACTGACCTGTGTTTCCCACAGAAACACAGCCTCAGAAATATGTTTTAAGACTTCTGCTTTGTATATCCTTTGGATATTCTCAGGATGTATTTAGATGAAATACTAAGGAAATATTTTACATGTATTCAAGCTGTATTTGCAAGAAACAGAAAAAAAGTATCCTATAATGTTTCTTTCAGATCCATTCTGGAAACATTTTTCATGGTTCCTTTGTGTAAGTCAGAGAAACACTTTATATGTAATTGTAGCTGTACCTGCAGAAAACACTCAACATGTAATTTTATTATGTGTTTTCTAGGGATACATGCAAAGGACAAAGAGGTTACCATGGTTGCACATGCATCCCTAGAAAACACATAATAAAATTACATGTTGAGTGTTTTCTGCAGATACAGCTATAATTACATATAAAGTGTTTCTTTGACTTACACAAAGGAACCATAAAAAATGTTTCCAGAATGGATCTGAAAGAAACATTGTAGATACACTTTTTCCATTTCTTTCAAATCCAGGTTGGATACATGTAAAATATTTCCTTAGTACTTTGTCTAAATACATCTTAAAAATATCCAAAGGATATACAAATCAGAAGTCTTAAAACATGTTTCTGAGGCTGTTTTCTGTGGGAAACACAGGTCAGTGCCAGCAGTGCTAATAAAAAAGCGAAGGGAAAAGGGCAGGAATGAGTAGACTAGCATGCTCGTCGTCGGGGATGGCGAGCGCGCGGTTAGCCGAAGGTGTCGCGTGCGTTGATGGACCGTGGGAGACGGTGATCGGTTGATGATTGGGATGGGAACCACGGTGGGAAGGTGCCGCGCACATCCCCGCAGCTACAGTTCATGTCTTTGGAGTTGAAATAAGTACATGGAGACAGAATTAATGCTGGTGTTGGGTTTCAACGAGATCGAGCCATGTTAAAGTAAGTATGTAACGAGCATGATGCTCATATATATTAGGCTAGTACTGTGGGAAGGGTCAGGTGGGATACATATATAAATATAGTAGCCGTGACATGATAGGGATCATGACTCATTCATGTCAATGAATATGTGACATAAGTACTAAGTATGGGAAGGTTAGGTGACCTGCAGGGTGAATTCGAATTTTCAGTTCCTCTGCGGCCTCCTCCTTCCCAATTTCTTCCTTCCCCTTCCTTATAATCCAGTCATCTTATCTTGCTCTAACTTAAGTATCCCATCCTACCACCGTTCTATTACTATGTCTTCTTCCCGCTCTAGTATATTCTCTTCCTCCTCCCGCTCGCCACGAGATTTGGAAGATGCGTTGATCTTTAGCGAAGACCTCAAGCCAGTAAAAGACTGGTATAATAGACAATCAAGTGATGGTTCCACTACCGTCAAGATGATGCAACTTCGCAACGAATATGTCGTGCCTTTCCACCAGTTTATTGTGGTACAGACTCAGGGTGAACTCACCTGTGCATATCGCGTGGATCGTGGGAGGGAAAAAGAAGGATGGTCAGTTTTCGACACTATCAAGAAGTTGGGTGTCCCGCCACGAGATACGATTGCCCTTCTTCAGCAACCTCTGGAGGAGCTAGATAAAACGTCACACTGCGCAAAGAAGTTGTATTGCAGTGATGACAAGAATATCGACTTATCATTTGTCCTTGCTATTTGCTTCCGAATCCACAACAACTGGGGGACGCGGTACAACCTGATAACCCACAATTGCTATTTCTTTGCACGTACAATCATCGGCACTTGCGATGATAAGTTGGACAAGGAATCATCAAGATTACAGAGCGTATGGAGGCGCATACTTGAGACATTTTATAGGCGTTTAGCACTATTGCTATGGGTGGTGGTGTGGGCGCTGGTGTTAGTGCTACGCATGTTCCATTTTGAAGACCGGCTCGGTTTTTCCCTCGGGGTTGTGCTTGGGGTGGTGAACATGCTGCTCATGCTGCTGGTCCTGCTGCAGGTGCATGTGGCACTGGCAGTGCGAGCGGTGGTTGATAAGGCGGTTCAGTGGGAGCGGGAGCTGGAACTGGAGCAGGGGGGAGTGCAGGAACTGGAGCTGGAGGAGCTTGAGCGGAACCGAGTGCTGGAGATGATGCGGGAACGGAAAGATGAGCAGGCGCGGGCGCGGGTATGGGTGCGAGTGGGGCGACGGGTGCTGGCGGTGTTGAAGACGGTGTTGATCATGACGGTGACCCAAGTGCTACCTCTGGCGCTGGCGCTGCTGCTGCTGCTGCTGCCGTTGGGGTTCGGGCACTCTCTCACATTTGAGGCGGGATTTTTGTTGGGTGGTGTCGGGATTGTGATTCTGAGTCCATTGTTAGTGTGGCTGGTATTGTTCTTTCGCTGGTGCTCAGCGTGGAGCAGAGCAGTACGCACTAGCCGTGGCCGTCCATCGGACTCTTATGCTGAAGAGGGTGGTATTCTTGCTGCTGGCGCTGTCGCGGAGCAGGAGCAGGAGCAGGAACTGGGGGTGAATTTAGCAGAGACAGGGAGGCTAGCGCACTGGGGTAATGGTTGGGCTGCTGTTGCCACAGAAGAAGATCAAGCAGAAGCGGGGTCAGTTACAGGAAGAATTGGGGGATGACGATAATGGTTGTGGGGCTGTATTGGCGCTGGTACGGAGTCGGAGCAGGAACTGGGGGCAGACTCGATGTAGGAGTAGGCTATAGGAACAGCACGGAAGTGGGGCAAGAATAAGGGGGCGTTGAACTGCATTGTCAGAAAACTTTCATGAGCGTGAAGAATCATAAAGATAGAGGAAGTACTTGGCCTATAAGCTGGTAGCGTGTTAGATCGAAGCTCATCTCTACCTTACGTGTCTATCTACCGCTGGGTGAGTCTTAATGGAATAGTGACGTAAAGTGCTTCCAAAGTGCTTCTCTGTAAACCCGAACTGCCCCTTCTTGTCAGGGATTTCATACTGCAAACGACAATACTGTAATTGGAGCAAACAAAATGAAGATCACGGAAATTAAAGTATGACGACAATTGCACGCACCTTCTGCATATATGTGAGGTCGTTTGCGAAATCGTTTCGTCCTACAAGTAATGTGATTATCGTGCAAATCAACGATTATTTTTGGTCCGCCTACGGGAGACTGCCATCACCTGAAGCTTTAATGCGGCATTTGCATCGGTGCATACGACCAGCTCATCAGACAACAGCCTGATCGTCATCGGTCCCACGTGTAAGCCGCCATGCATCCACGCCACCCGTCTTGGCTTTTGAGCGACGGAAGATACGCGTCACCTCACGGTTAATGACCCGTACGGCCCAGGACTGCCCATCCCGACGAGCGCGACTTCCTCGCTTCATAGAGCAGGGAGAGCAGGGGGGAAAGACGTGTCGTTTGGATCTCAGAGGGCAGGAAAGAGGTGGTATTCCTAAATCATGACGTCAAGATACGTGTACAATTGGAAATGATAAAGCTCACTCTTCAGAATCGGATTATCCTAAGCATATCACAGAAATCACCGCATACAGGGGCTCAAGACTCCTGATTACCTTGAGCACCTTTCTAAATTTCTTGATATCAGCCCTAAACCTGCATTTTCAAACACAAAAAAAGTGCATATGGTACAAAGCAAACACGAAGCTTGTGCTGCTTGTCAATGATCTGGGAAACAAGTTGCTCCAAAAGTCCGTCTGGGCGGGCTTTGCGGTATTACCAAATCGGACGCGATGAATCCCAACTTCTCGAACATTGTGTGTGTTATGATACACTGGAATGGCACCTTCATGGGATCTTGGACGTGTCAATATCCCCACTGGACAAAAACATTGTGTGCAGCAACAGAGCCTTGACATCAGCCCGCATTGTGGAGACGGTAATACAGCAATGCGCACTCATTCCTGAGAGGAATTATGAGATGATACAAGTCACAGAAGGATGAGAGATATGGAATATTGCACAGAACAGGGTGAGATGAAAAGAAAGAATGAAGTCAACCGCAGGACGTAGGCACGTCACATGAAAGAGGATACCTGTAAGAAGCGTGCAGCACTGCACATGTGCATTCCTCGTGTACTCGCACGATGCATCCCATCGTGTGTCACATACAGTCATGTTATAGATACTGGGTTTTGAGCTGTGTTTGACCATATATGGAATATAGTCAGGTTATATATTATTCTGACCCATTTTTTGAGCTTTGTGAGTTCTTACAAAGTAAGACTGATACGTAATTTTGCTATTAAAATATAAAGGATGAGTATTGCCACACACAGTTAGTGCTGTGCTTGCCAGCCGGGCCAAGCCGGGCCCAAATAGGCCAGGCTAGTGATGCCACGGCTCGGCTCGGCTCGCCCGTGGCGCGGCTCAGGCACTTGAGCCGATCAAAATGGCGCTAAGTCGCCCTGAGCGACTCTGAGCCGGCTAAGCCGATTGAAATTGCCCAAAGTTGTGGGCTCACTGTTCTGTTGGAGCAGACTATATACACTGCACAGTGGAAGAGACAACACGTTCCTTACAACCTACCTGGGGTTTACTTAGACTTACAGCTAGGGTTAGCAGAGGTAAGAACACTGTATTCCTACTACGGTACAGGTTCTCCTTATATACATAATAATAAGGACGTCACATGACTCAGGAATGTGTTTACCGCATGTATGCGCAGTAAGCGCAGTAACATGCGTATGCTGCATGTATTGCCTCATGTATACAGCATGCATCACTGGGATTAATTTCAACACCCCCCCTCAAACTGTACAGCGCTCTAAGCAGCTAAGTTTGAATCTCGAAAGTAATTCCGAGAGAGTCTCTAAATTTCCTGAATAGGATGGCGCCAAGGTTCTTTGTGAACATGTCAGCCGGATTATCACTTCCAGGAATGAAAACGACTGTGACTTTGTCATTTTCTATGCATTCGCGGGTGTAGTGGTAGCGAATGTCTATATGTTTGGTCCTTCTTTCCTGAACTGGATTTGATCCAATAAAGATGGATCCCTGATTATCAGCGCAGATTGGTACGCGCTTCAGTGTATATCCAAGTTCCTGGAATAAGGACTCTATCCACACTATCTGCCGACAAGTGTCGGAGAGAGCCATATATTTGGCTTCTGTGGATGACAGTGCTACAGTTTTTTGTAAACGGGACTGCCAGCACACAATGCCACTCGCCAGAGTAGCAAAGTAACCCGTTGTAGATCGGCGCTTGACAGTGTCAGCTGCCCAATCAGAATCTGTGAAGGCCTGCAGCCCCTCGGATTTCTCTCCATCATAGACTATACTGTACTTCTGGGTTCCCACCAGATAGCGCATTATGTACATTGCTTTGTCTAGATGTTCTTGGCTAGGATTAGCCGAGAATTGCGACATCTTGATTACCGCGTAAGCGATATCAGGTCGCGTTCCGAGCATCAGATACAATAAAGATCCGATCACAGACTGATATTTCAATCTAAGCGCCACGTTTGGCGTCGCTGTGTTCTCCGACGGTTTGTAGCCAGTCGGGAGCGGAGTGGGGGCAACTTTGGCATTTGTCATCTCGAACCTCTCGAGCACTTTGGCGAGATATTCTGTTTGATCGAGTTTGACTTTTGTAGCGGTCTGGGTGACGCGCATGCCTAAGAATTCTGTGACTTTTTCAGTACTACGGCACTCCCAATGCTTCAGGCAAGCATTCTTCTTTTCATCCACAAGTTTCTTGTTCTTGCCCATGAACAAGCCATCGTCAACATAGACTAGCGCAATAATGATGCTGCCTGTCTTAGGATCCTTGTGTATGAAGATGCCGGCATCGGAGCTGGCACGCACAAACCCAATGGTGCGCATAAATGCCTCTAGCTCTTTCCACCATGCTAGTGAAGCCTGTTTAAGGCCATACAATGCTAATGCTCGGCATAAGCGCATTACTTTGCGCTCTTTACCCTCGAGTCTGAAACCCTCGGGTTGATCCATATAGATCTCCTCATCAAGTTTGCCATATAAAAATGCAGTTTTTACATCTAGACCGGTCATATACATGCCTTCTAGAGATGCAAGGGCAAACATGAGGCGTATGGTCTCGTAGCGGACTACTGGTGAGAAAATCTCATCAAAGTCAACGCCTTCGACTTGTGAAAAGCCTTTGGCCACGAGTCTGGCTCGTTTTCTTCCATCCGATTTCACGGAGAAAACCCATCTATTTTTGATCGTTTTCCGATCATGTGGAAGATCAACGATATCATAGAGTTGTCGCTTGCGAAGAGCCTCTAACTCTTCACGACAAGCCTGTTTCCACTCAAGTTGCTGCTGCTGGGGTAGGCGCGCAATATCGTGAAATTGGTTTGGAACTAGGCTTTTTCCGCTTGATGGTGTGACTGCTTTTGATAACAGCCAGCGGATAAGCTCATCTCCACCTTCCTTGGTTATCTTTTTAATATAACCTGCTTTGTCCAGTTCCCCCATTGGGTAATCATGTTCTTGATTATTGGAATCGGGCACACTCTCGTGGGGTGCCGAACTCGGTCCAGCAACCGGTTCTTGCTGTTGAGGTCGTGGTCGTGTTCAGTTATGATCCGAATCTTGACCCACAGACTTCTTCCAATATCGATCACGCGCAATGTCTCTCTCTATGTCAGAGGGGAGTCGCTGTTCTCCATAGGTATTGTCGGGACGGTTTGGGATTTTCCTCTGCCTGCCTGATCGACGGGGCAATTGCTGCCATTCCTGTTGATCTTCACGTCTTGGATGAAAGTCCTCAGTGTTAACTTTTGGTGGCGGAGGAGGAGTGTTAGTCGCATTGTCATGCGCCTTTTGCTCACTTGGTAAATCATCATCATCATCTTCTGATGATGGAGGAAGGGGCGGATTTTGTGGCGGTATAGGGTCATCGCCATCCATTCCAGATGAGTGGTCGTCATCTTCTGGTTCTGGAGGTGGAAAATCACCAAGGTCTGTCTTGGCAGGAGTTTTAGCTCCGGGACAGCATGGGAACATCGTTTCATCAAATAGTGCCGTGGCACCAATGAATATTGCGCCATTTTGTCACATGAAACGATATGCTTTAATGCCATCTTCTACTCCAAGGTACGTCATTAACTCCGATTGAGGAGATAATGTTGTTGGACATTTTTCCTTTGGTAGATAGACATAAGCACCGCAACCGAAGACCTTCAGATTGTTTAGATCTGGGCAGACCTTTGTCAGGTCCTCAAAAGGTGTCAGCCATTTCAGGCGCCTTATTGGGGTTTGGTTGTATAAATGTGTTGCATGTTCTATGCAAAATTCCCACCATGATTGTGGTAGACAAGCGGTGAATCGCAAGGTTTGCGACTTTTCCATTATTGTCCTTATGGCATGCTCTGCGTGCCCATTCTGTTGATGAACGTGGGGTGCAGACATCTCTATTTTGATGCCTAAGTCCTTGAGCTGTTTTTGTAGCTCATGATCCTTGAACTCCCCCCCTGGATCGACACGCCAGCGCTTGATTGTAGCGCCATATTGGGTTTTAGCCATCGCTTGAAATTGTCTAATCGCTGCAGCAGCGTCAGATTTCTTTCTGAGACATTGGACCCAAATATGTGACGTTTTGTCATCCAGAAATACAATGAAGTATTTATGTTTGTGGTACGATAGTACCGGGAGTTCCTTTAGGTCGGAATGTATTAATTCAAAGGATTTGTTAGTTTGTGAGTCTGACTCGGGAAAAGATTTTGAGGTCATTTTCCCTTCTGCACATCCTGGACATATAATTTTGTCTTTAGGAATAATTAAATTCCTTGGGAATTTTATGGTGCTTTTAGGCATTTTCCCTAGTGCCTCTTTGGATGGGTGTCCAAGTCGCCTATGCCAAGTCAAGTAGTCAGCGACATAAATGGTCACGACATTAACCTTTTTGGTGCTCAATATATGAGTCCGAGCCCAATAGATCGTGTCTTTCCTCCTTAGAGGGACACAATGCATGATCGGGTTTCCATGCTCGATAAATGAAATGTGTGCGGAGGAACCACGCACATCACTTCCGTCTTGTAAAAAGACCCCCATTGACATCAATCGAGTATTAATGTTGGGTATGTAGTAGACGGGGTATAACCGTGTTTCACGTGTCTCTGACTTCCCATGACATACTACCTGGTGTTTAATGAAGACTGCTCCTTTTCCTACTATATGAGTAGTACCAGTGGCCATTTGGACCAAGGTAGAGTCCTTTCTCGGTAAAGGCTCGTAAGAAGCGAAATCTTTTATTTCACCAGTGAAGTGTTTTGATGCGCCTGAATCCATGATCCAGTTGGCACCTTTCTTACAATCTCCCTTTGCACACATAGCACATATATTAAGATCTAAATAATTCCATGATACATTTAATAGCGGTAAAATTTCACATGAAAAGTTCGCTGTATTCATAGGAATATTAATCTTAGTGCTTGTGGCAGGGAAAAGGACTGACCTGTCATCATACGCCCCTGTATCAAGGGGTTCATCAATGAGCATTTCGTCGATGGCTTTCCACACTTCCTCATCAGACACCGGAGGTTCAGATCCGAGGGAGATGGTATCGTCTTCTACCTCCTCGATCCTAGACTCGGGTTCTGGTTCTATCCTTCTTCTCTTTCCTTCTCGCACCATCAGGTGCTCTTCCAGTGGTCGCAGATTTTTCGCGCTGCGTGGAAGTTGCATTTGCTCGAGGGTGTCTCGAGCTTGCTGATATTTGGCATAAACCGAACGAGAGGTAGAGGCCGCGCCTGTATGTGCCTGTGCAGGCAGTCAGCGGCGAGGATCCCTTGTGGGAGTGTGTTTGTGTCTTTCGATGCGCTGTATAAGCGGCATCAGCGGTATGATGGTGCCATTACCATTTATGGTGGTATAGGCTTTGGAGGCGAGGTGGGTATGTTTATCCTTCGGCTTCTCCTCCTTAGTCTTTCTGTCCCCACGTTGTCCACGCTTTCGGGACGAGTCTCCATTGCTGTTTTGCCCTTCTTTGGGCTGCCATTTGGGGTTTCCCCCTTTGCACTTAACAGCAGAAAGCTTGTTGGCCTGAGGCTGGCCAGCGGGCTTTCCTACTGCTGTGCGCCTTGAGGCTTCAGCGACAATGGAGTCCTTGACATGTTTAAATGTCAAGGCGCTAGTAGCGGTCGTGTTAAGGACCGTTGCGGACAAGGAATCGTACTCGCGCAGCATCGCAGCAAGTAGAATCATTGCTTGCACTAGCTCGGGGATGGCGACGTTAGCAGCCGTAAGGCGCTCAAATTTGTCTGCCATTCTAGCAATCTCCGGTGCGGGGTTCGCAGCCGGGATCTTGATCGCTATTGCGGACCTAAAGTCCGCGAAGACTTGGGAGGGGCTGTCCACACCATAATCGGTGCGGATGAGATCCCACACCTCCTCAGCAGTGTCCTTTGAGTTGGCACACTGCCAAATGGAGGGGGCCAGGCGGAGCACTAGGCTACCAATGGCCTGGTCATTTTTGTTGCTCCAGGTCTGGAGCTTGGCATTAGCATCCGCTACCAAAGTAGCGTTCGTCGCCGTCAAGGGAGGTGCCGGGGGCGGTTTTTGCTCCGCCCCGCTAGTTATTTGCCAGAGGCCCTGAGACCTGAGCCACGCCTTCATTGAGTTGGCCCATTGAATGTAATTTGATCCGTCGAAAGTTTGAACGAGTTTCTCAAGAGTTGAAGACATGATTTTGTGGTGGCAGCTGTTAAAAGTGCTCAATCAGTCTTTTTACTCAATAAAACACATTTAACGTTCTCAGGAGAAAACACTCCTTCAGAGTGGTTAACCCTAGTCAACCTAGGTTTTATGTGCAGCTCGCAGGGAGCGCAATGCAGCTCATGAAGAGCGCAAGGTTATAATTTGGAGACGATGAAGTCAACGTCGTTCGCAGCCAATTAAGGCGCATTCGCGACGTGCCCAGCAGGGCCCATAACCTGTTGGAGCAGACTATATACGCTGCACAGTGGAAGAGACAACACGTTCCTTACAACCTACCTGGGGTTTACTTAGACTTACAGCTAGGGTTAGCAGAGGTAAGAACACTGTATTCCTACTACGGTACAGGTTCTCCTTATATACATAATAATAAGGACGTCACATGACTCAGGAATGTGTTTACCACATGTATGCGCAGTAAGCGCAGTAACATGCGTATGCTGCATGTATTGCCTCATGTATACAGCATGCATCACTGGGATTAATTTCAACACGTTCTACTTGTAATTATGCTTCAGTTATGCTTTTTAACATCAAGTAAGTCGTGTAGACCATTATTACAAAAGAAATGTGGCATACTATTGAGTTTTGTATGCGATCTGTATCATTGATGAGATTGTTTGGCTGTGTTTATCTCCTCGTTACCTATTACAAAAAATGCTTGCGAGATGGCAGTGTGAAAATATGCATTCAAATTAGCAGCAGGGACTTCTACAGTCTACAGAATATTTTCAGAAGGTTTACAGTCATCTAGCACCTCTGAACTTTAGACAACTTAGAGCACAGCTTGAGCGGCTCTGGGCAGCTTTGAGCTGCAAGCTGATTTATCAGCGCAGCTGGCCCAAAATAGCAGCTCGGCTCAATGGCTCGTGACTCTGAGCCATGCCATTGGCAACACTAGGCCAGGCTGAGCCAGGCCATGACTATGGCTTCATGGCGGCTTTGGCCTGGCTTGCATTGAGGAAAAGCCAAAGCCAGGCTGTCAGGCCATGGCTTTTTAGTGAGCTATATCATAGTATATGCGCATCACTAAATATTGAATGTGTGAACATCAAACTTTAAACTTGAAGATGTACAATCATTACACACACTACATCATGATCATTGTCAATCATTGGGCAATTCCTGTGCCTAATGAACATGCACTCACTTTCATCTGTCTATTGATATTCTTTCCACTTTCTCTACCTGCCAGGGTCTCCACACAGGCTCTTCCTGTTATGATCTCTATCTGTACTCCTTTGTTCTTCTGCAATGCACATACTACTTTATCCATCTATGGTTGTCCTTCTTAGTATTTATCATCTTGTCCGATACTCAATGCTTGATAACAATTTTTCACCTCCACTCATACTTGTTGTGTCAACTTTTTAGTGTGCAAAATGTCTACTCCCACTGCAACTATCAGACTACTTGTGAAGGAGATCAGCACTCTCTCAAACCCTTTGTTGGATTCTGTGCCCAAGGGTTTGAAGGACGACAAAATCTGGTCTGTTATGAACACAGAGGAACACGATACTCTGCATGAGACCTTCAACTGACAATTTGATGCAATGTTTGCAGAGGACTGTCATGATTCTGATGCCTGCCTGCACCATGTTCATCAGGGTAAACTTGGCATGGGTCTTGTAGTGTCATATCTTTCAAAAATCAACTGGACGATGGGCTTTCCCTTGGATCTTGTAGAGCTTAAACTGCAGTGTCTCATCACAGAGCTGAAATTTCTCCAGTGGGTACCAGATTTAATTATCTGCCTTCCATATTAATCTTATTAGGTGACTGGACATACCCCGACCCATACACCCTCTCAATCTTACTGCAAAACTGAGGGACACAGCCAACACTCCAGCACCCAAACTTTCCTTCCAATGCAAAGCTGTCCAAGATTTCCATTGTCACCAAGCAAATTTTTCTCAGCTGTCTCACCCAGCAGAAAGTGATAATTGCCCTGCTTCATCAACACTCGATTCCCACCTCCTTGTCCACTCCACAGATACAGTGTCAACTCCCCAAAACAAGCATACCTTCTCTTCCATCGCTGGTGCTAGTGATGCTGAAGATGCGGACAGTCAGCCTGAGCAATGTTTGTCTTCATCTGACAACTTCTTTTAAATACTTACTCCACCATCATTTACAGCCAGAAAACAGTGTGTTAAGGGCGAAGCCTCAACCACTCGATCTAGTCGATGTCATTCGATGAGGTGCTTCCTCGACAAGTCGTTCGGCACTAGTCTTACTCGGAGCATCCAACGTAAGATAGGTAGTGCACTCTAGCAGGGCTTCTGCATAGAGTCATTCAGGTTCACGCACTAAGGGGCTTCCTTAGTGGTTTCAAGTAAGTTCACGAGTTGCAAGTTAAGACTGTAGATTGCCTAGATCTAAACTAAGGACATCCCTACTACAAGTCGCAGTACTTATACTAGTAGGAAGATCCTTATCGTCCAATCGGCAAGGTAGATGCATATCAGGTATGAATAGAAACAATAGGCCTCATGCCTTGCATGAGGCGTCCAATGTCATGGATCCAATGTCAAGGATCCGATGTCGATCGTGAGAGTCCGACATCATGGACCTCATGTCAAAGGGCTGTCATATCACAGCATGTGTGGGAGTGGGTTCGGGTGCATGGAGTCACCATGCGTCAAGGGTGCTTTCCACAGGAAGGGGATCAAATGCATGCAGTCGGCATGTGTTGTGCATGTGTCTGGTGTCAAGGACATGCCCTAGGCATGAATCAGGGGTGCCTCCTATCTGGAGGGGATCATCGGGTATGTCGGGTTCCATGAGTTACAAGGAAAATTGTAACATTACCCCCTCACTATGGTTGAGAGTTCCACACTTTGACCTAAATCTTCGTCTCTCCTTCGTGGTCTGATCGGGCATGGTCTGGTTATGTGGGTAGGTTGGGGTCGAGGGGTACAATGGAGGAATAGTTCATGTCCGAATTCAGACCATGATTGGGTTCTTCTGGTTTGTGCTGCCCTAGGCAGTGGTGTCAAGGAGTCAGTGGTATCACTGAAAGGGGGGTGTTGCAGCCTTGCAGGATGGGAAATTCAATGTCTGTAATCGGGGGTTCGGGACTTGGTCGGAAGATGGCATAGAGGCAAAATGCGAAGGTCAGGGCTGCTGCTGCAGCCAGGGTTATGCCAATGACGATGGTGAGGATCGTAATTCCTGCGAGCATGGATCTGTCTTGTCATGAGCTCTGCCTCTTAAATCCTTCCATATGGTTCTCCCGTCATGTTTCCCATTGCGTCATCATCAAAATCATTGTATCCGGAGTTAAAGAAGAGCCGCTGTCTGTGCTCAGCTTCTCTTTGATCGGTCTCTCAATCTTTCCAAGGTTTCTCTGGGCAATTCATCCTGTAGTGTCCGGGGCCTCGATATTTGCAATACCTGCAAACATATCATTGGCAAATCAGGCCGAAGTGGCCTATCTGTTGGCAGATGAAACATCTGGCATGTCTCATGTGTGGGGGAGACCAAGGTGGTTGGGTGGTCTTTGGTTCAGGTTCAGGGGTGGTCAGATCAATTATTTCGGGTGCCCTAGGCACGATCTTCTGGTTCTTCATAGAACGGGAGGAGCCTCCAGAGGGAGCTCGTTGTTCGTCTCTGTCGCTCTGCTCACTGAATGGCGAGAGCAAGGTCGGTGGTCATCTGTGTCGATCTAGGGGGGTGTGAGGTCTCTCCTCAGCTATTCTCGGTCTGTCTGACCATGGTGCAATCATTTCCTGGATTGTCTGTTCAATCCCCAGGGTGTCTGCATCGTTCATTGCTTCTTCTAGATTTCGTTCCATTTGTTCGATTGTGTGCACATAGTAGAAGCACATCCTTGCAAGATGGTATTTTGGTGGGTCGTGGGCGAGGTGAATGCGAAGGGCGTCAGCATTCAATCGGTTTTGTAGGTATTCTCAAGTGAATCATCGTTTGGCAGGCATTTTTGGGGAGTGTCGTAGTGGGAAGAAGGGGGGGGTTTCTGGGTTTTGTCAAAGGTGGTACCTCTTCTTATATGCCGTCAGGATCTCTGGGTCATTCTTCAGGTTTGATTTGGGTTCCCATGTGTTTTCGGATGTCGGGTAGTCAACCCATTTCATGAGGTAACAGCGTGTCTTGCCGTGCTTCTTGTGTGTGATGATCGCTTCCACCTCGTATTCGTTTTCTCCTTCCACGAGGTCGGGTGGTGGAGTCAGGAAGTTTTGCCCATGAGTGTTGTTCTCATGGTATTGCATGAGTAAAGCCACATGGAATACCAGGTGGATCTTCCATCTCGGCGGCAGTTTCAATCGGTATGTCGTTCTTGACAGGGCATCTTCAATCATGAAGGGCCCTTCTTGTTTTGGCGCCAGTTTTCTTGTTGGGTAGCCAATCTTCAGGTTCTTGGAGTCAAGCCATACTTGCTCTCCAGCCTTGAACGGTTCATATTGCCCTTTCATTCAGGCAGCCATAGCCTGTCTGGCCAGTTCGTGTGCGGCAAGAGCTTCCCTTCTCGCAGAGAGAAGTTCTTGGATTCTCTGTTCAGCAGCCGGCACATTCATCTTTTCATAAGGGGTGGGGATAGCGCGTGGTTGATATCCCATCATCAAGTAAAACGGCAAATGTTTTACTGTGGAGTGCATCTTCTGGTTATGTGCGAATTCTGCTGTTGGGAGATAACACTCCCAATCTTCTGGTTTGTTCGAGCAGAACATGTGGAGGTAAACCTCTAGCTCTTGGTTTACTCGCTCCATTTCTCCATCGGTCTGGGGGTGATAGGTGGTGCTCATGGATAGCTTGATCCTGAGCAATTGTCCGAGTTCTCGGAAGAGTTTGGATGCAAATCGAGGGTCTCTGTCTGAGATGATTCTTCCGGGGAGTCCAAATCTTGTGTATACATGGTGCAGGTAAAGGTCTGCGGTGCCAAGTGCATCGATCGTCTTCGTGCAAGGGATAAGAATTACCCCCTTTGTAAGACCATGGTCTACCACAACCATGATTGAGTCAAATCCATTTATTACGGGCAAGTCCATAATAAAATCTGTCATTACCAGCTCGAATGGTCTGCTGGTATTGGATGATATCGGTGTCGGTGGTGGGGTCGTTGGGTGTGTGTTGATCTTCATTTGCTGGCATTTCACGCAGCCTTCGATGTACTTCTTTATGAAGTTGGCCATTCCTGGCCACCAGTAGTCTCGTCGGATCAGCTCAATTGTCTGCCATTGTCCAGGGTGCCCTGTCATGATGCTATCATGGTATTTCCATATGATTGCTCGGCGGAGGGTTTCATCCTGTGGCACATAGCATCTGTCTTTGAAAAAGAGCAGGCCATCTTTGAATTTCCAGTCCTCCAATGCAGACTTGATTGGGGGAGTTCCATTGTTCTTCAGGGCTTGTAAAGCATCATTTACGAGGTCGTCCTTCATTATTGCTGAGACCAGGGCTCCCTGGAGTTCAGCGTTGATCGTTTTCACGAATAGTTCATCAGTGAGGATGGTCTTGTCCTCGTTATCAGTGTCTTCTTTGGCTATATGATCTGCTCTCCTCGATAGGGCATCAGATTGTACCATCTGTGATCCTGGTACATGTTGTAGCTTCAGGTTGAATTGTGACAGGTAGATGCTCCATCTAGCCTGTCATCGGTTCAGTTTCTGTGCCTGATGGAAGTATGTCAGGTTCTTGTGATCGGATAGTACTGTCACAGGGAATGGCGTCCCCTGTAGGTAGTGTCTCCATGTTTCCAGTGCTCGGATGACTCCCAGTAGTTCCCTGTTGGATACGTAATTTCTTTCTGCTTCATTGAAAGAGTGAGAGATATATCCGCATGGGTGCCAGTCTCCGTTGGCATCCTGTTGTCTGAGTACTGCGCCTGTCGCAAATTTCGAGGTGTCAGATTCCACCACAAATGGTTTTGTTGTGTCTGGCATCAGCAGCACTGGGGCTTTGTTGAACTTCCTTTTTAGTGCATCAAACGACTGCTGGCAGTCGTTCGTCCATTTGAATTTCTGGTTCTTCTTTGTCAAATCATTCAGTGGTCTGGCCAGATCTGCAAAGTGTCCAATGAATCATTGGTAGAAGTTTCTGAATCCTAGGAAGGATCTTACATCCTTCACTGTCTTTGGCGTGGGCCAGTCCTTGATACCAGCCAGTTTTGTGTTGTCCATTGCAAGTTCATTGGGCCTAATGATCATGCCCAAGAAATCGACTTCTTGCACATTGAACTTGCACTTCTCTATTTTCAGGTAGAGATCACATTGTCATAGTCGTTCGAGGACCCTTTCAGTCCTTATTTGGTGTTCTTCTTCCATCTTCGAGAAGATCAGGATGTTGTCCATGTAGATGACGAGCCATCCTTCATCTAACATGTCTCGGAAGAGATCGTTCATCATGGCCTGGAATGTTGCCGGTGAGTTGCACAGCCCAAAGAACATCACCATTGGCTCGAATAGCCCTTGGTTAGTCTTGAATGCTGCCTTCCACTCGTCTCCTTTCTTTATCCGTACGTTATGATATCCCCATCGAATATCAAGCTTTGTGAAAAATCTTGCTCCCTTCAGCTTGTCCAAGAGGTCTCTGATCAGTGGGAGGGGGTAGTTGTTCTGGATCGTTCCTTCGTTCAGATAGCAATAGTCTTGGCAAGGTCGCAGAGTGTCAGAGTCCTTCTTTGACACGAAGAAGAATGGGGATGCCATGGGCGATTTTGATGGTCAGATGTATCCTTTTTCCAGGTTTTCGTCGAGAAACTCATTGAGTTTCTCTTGTTCTTTCAGTGTCAGTGGGTAGACTTTGCAATCCTTCAGTACAAAGCCTTCCTTCAAGTTGATCACATGATCCCATGGTCTTGATTCCGGGAATCATTCAGATGTGGCCTTTTCGAATACCTGTCTGTATTTCTGGTATTCTGGTGGCAGTAAATCGTCCAGGGTCTGTTTGCTGGCCTCCCTCCCCTCATCTTGCTCATGCATGAGTCGCTGGGAAATGGATGTCTTTGCTTTGATCCATGCGCTCTTTGAGAATGTATATTGTGGGGAGTCCTTGGCTTTTGTAATCCTGGAGATCGTGTTTGTTTTCCGTATGTACGTATGGGTCAGTCCTCGATGTTCCTTGGTCAGGAGTGGTTCTTCTGGCAGTTCGAATATGCCAATGACCAGTTCTCCTCATACATATGCGATCAGGAGGTCTGTCACATCTTGTTTGTGGGTTTCTCCTGTTGCTCATATTTCCATGCCAGTATCTGCCAGTAGTTCCTCATCAGGTACCTCTTTGACCTTCACTTGAGGGGAGGTCTCCCTGGGCATAGGTACTTCAGCATTGATGGTACCGTGATCTGGGGTCCTATAATCATGGGTCGGGGTAGTCCTTTGTCGAGGGTCATTTGTCCTGTTTCATGGTGTCGTTTTCACGTTCCTTTTGCCAGTGCTTCCCTCCCCTGTGGAGGTTAGCAATTCCTTCATCTTTTGCATGATTCATCGTGTCCTGTCGCATTTGTTGTTTTTGCCCTTCACATCCCAAGTTCAAGTCAATGATCAATGTTGCTTCTTGTGCAACAAATGGAGTCAAGATTCCAGGTTGGAAGTCAACCCAGTGATGATGCTCAACCTGGAAACCCAAACAAAACCCACAAAAAGGCTTCAGATGGTATAACACAAGTCAGAGGAAGGATGCGAGGCCCTCTAGGTGTCACCTGTCAGACCGACTGTCAAATAGTCATAAAACAACTGCTTGTTGAAGCAGTTCAAGGCTAAAAGAATGTGTTTTGAGGACTTGCAATGATTTTCGAGGGGTTGTGATGATTTTCGAGATGTCGCGATGCTTTTCGAGATGTCGTTCTTCGAAGAAGTTTTGAGGAATTTCGAGTGCGCAGATATGTTCGGATGCAAGATCGGGGGACTAGACGAGTAGTAGAAGTGAAGAAAAGGTGAATCGAGGGACACGAGAGCAAAAATAGGGTAATGCGAGGAATTTTGAGGAATTTTGAGGAGGTTTAGCGTAAAACACCAAACTTTGGACTGAATAAGACTAAACTGAACTCTCAAATCACTGTGATTGGAGAGGAAGATGACAACTTTCTTGTTTTTCTTTGTATCTAGTACATCTTTTTATATAAAATAAAGAAAGTACCTAAAAAGGCTAGAGAACATGAGGCAAACATGTGGAAAACTCGAGGCAAAAGACAATATAAGTATATCAGAACAATAAAGTGAGCCTAGAAAGGGTGAATATAACACATGATGAAGAAATAATAAGAAAGAATAGCTAAAACCAGACTGTCCTTGTTATAAATTGAATAGAAGATCAGAAACTGCTTCAAGCAGATTGTATGCGTGCACATGCGGTCAAAATGTGTTTGATATACTCGATATAGTTTCCCATGTGTCCAGCATGTGTCCAAAGATCATTCAAATATGAAATACTGTGTCCGACGATGTTTTTCGAGGTTCAATGTTTTTCAAAGATTTTCAAAGATTCTTCGGACTTTGTTCGTGGCCTGATATCGGTGCGATATTGTTCAACAATGGTAGGGGATATGTCTGGCATGTGTGCAATGACCATTGGCATAGCGAGATAGTGTCCGATGTCGATTTTTGATGTTTGATGATTTTTGAAGTCGGTCGAGGAAATATCGGACTTGTTCGAAGGCCAATATCGCTGCGATATTGCTCGATACTGGTTCGGAACCCATCGACAATGTTCCAAGTGTATATCCTGAGCTGTACAAAGGTTGGGAGAGCTGTATTATGGCGGCCAAAGGCATACAAAGAATTTCAAGGTGTCGCAAAGAGTTTCGAAGCATTCTCGTGACTTTGTAGAGGTTTGTAGAGGTTTGTAGAGCTTCGGAGGGGTTTGTATGGGTTTGTAGAGCTTAGACAACAATTGTAGATGTGTTTTCCGAGCTTGAATGACAAGGTGGACCTATCACTGGGGAGAGATCAAACATCTGTTCAAGGACCACCTTACTACATTGAAGGCCCAACTAAATGTAAATCTTCTCTCAGGCCTTTTGTTCTTTGATCATTGCTTTATAGGGTCCAACCGTCAAAGGCAAAGTTAGTCTAACATGTGCTGCATGGCAAGCTAGTAACACAGATGGATATTTTGCAGTCATAGTGTTTGAAGGTCCAGTCCATGGTTATGTAACACTCTTTTGGAATTTTGAGATGTAATCTGCTTGTTAAAGCCTTACAACTTATCCTGGCATTTCAGGACTTTTTGTACACAATGTCAATATAGGACCAAAAATGTTTTGTCATTATGCCTCAGTGGTTTTTACAGAATTAAACATATTAAACACAAAACAAATTTTCCAGTTCATACATTTTTCTCAAAACCTCAGAAAATGTATAGACTGGGAAAATTGTTTTATGTTTAATATGTTTAATTCTGTAAAAACTACTGAGGCATAATGACAAAACCTTTTCAATCATATATTGACATTGTGTACAAAAAGTCCTGAAATGCCAGGATAAGTTGTAAGGCTTTAACAAGCAGATTACATCTTAAAATTCCAAAAGACTGTTACATAACCATGGACTGGACCTTCAAACACTACTTGACATGCCTTGGCAAATAGTTTATGGATAGGTACTGTGCCAGAAGTTTTATCCTGCCATACATACATTGAGAGGCTGTTGGTTGCATGTGTCCAAGTCAATAGCTGTTTCATTCACATTGCCAACTCTGGCTTATGAAAAATGGCATCACACAATGTTAAATGAAGATAGGATTATGTAGAAAGTGGATCCTAGTACAAATAAGATTGTCTCAGTCTCTGTACAAGTGACTATATTCATGTATACTGTACCTAGTACAAATAAGATTGTCTAAAGGGTACAGTAAGTATAGGCATATAAGTAAGTGGTATAAAATGCACTCACCTCAGTCTCTGTACAAGTGACTGAGGTGGTAACTAAAGTATGTACTGTATATATATATGTATTGTGTATAACAAAGAGAATTAGAGATAAAGGGGGCTCAGTAACAAACCATAGACACGCATCAAAGGAAAAGGCTAAATATAGCACATGCATCAAAATGATACTCATGGTGTATTCTTAGCAAGGCGACTGCAGGCGCGTGCACTCTCAACACTCCTCCTCACCATGAAGACTCCTTGCATGGAATTGCATTAATGAAGGCCAAGGTAGTTGCGGAGATGTACAAATTGTTTGGTGTCCAATGCTTTGGTGAACATGTTGGCAACATTATCGCAGGTGTTCACATAGGCAATATTTAAGTCACCGAACTGGACACACTCGCACAGGAAATGATATTTGATGTCAATGTGCTTGACACGGGAGTGGAGTAGGGGGTCCTCCAATAGGGTTTTAGTGGCATTGTTATCACAGGAGATAATTGTAGGCATATTTTGTTTGTAACTGATAGCATTAAGTAAAGTGCATAGCCAAACACACTCTTTTGCAGCTTCAAATGCTGTGATGTATTCTGCCTTGCACATGGATGCTGCAACAACTTTCTGCTTACGAGCAGCCCAAGAGACTGCCCCAGACCTGAGGGAGCAAACATAACCACCGACACTTCAATGTGTATTGAGACAGTTGGCCCAGTCTGAGTCAGTAAATGCATGTAAGGTGATGGGAAGGTGGCCGCCCAGGTGAAGTTTGAGATCCCTGGTGCCTTTAAGATAGCGTACCCATCTGATAGCAGCATCCCAGTGTTCAGATGAATATTGTGAGAGCTGTTGGACTGCATAAGAAATATTCGGATGGGTAGAAATTGCCAAGTAAAGTAAGCACCCAATGAGAGAGCAGTAAGGGAGTTTGAGAAGAGCATTTTTGGCATCCAGTGACATGGTTTGCTGATCAAGGCGTCATAGTTTTGAGCCAGGCTCTAGGGGAGCAGAAACTGGGTGAGCATCCTTTTGACCAAATTTCTCCACAAATTTGTCAATAAGTGCAGTTTGTGAGAGCACTATGGTATGCGCATCCCGGTCCCAGGTGACAGCAATACCCATAATAAAATGTGCTGTCCCCAATTCGGATATAGTCCATACCTCATGCATTTGATTTTTAAAATGCTCATTCTTGTCTTTGGTGTCCACAATGGCTAGATAATCGTCAATGTGGACAGCAGCAATTATCGTACCAGTATCAGTTTTGTGGTAATAGATACAGGATTTGCAAGAAAGATGGGTGAATCCCCAATTGAGCATTTGTGCATTGAGAGTTTGATTCCAAATACGTCTGCTCTGCTTCATACTGTGCAGGCCATGCTCACTGCTGGGACTGACCTGTGTTTCCCACAGAAACACAGCCTCAGAAACATGTTTTAAGACTTCTGATTTGTATATCCTTTGGATATTCTCAAGATGTATTTAGAAGAAATACTAAAGAAATATTTTACATGTATCCAAGTTGTATCTGCAAGAAACAGAAAAAGTGTATCCTACAATGTTTCTTTCAGATCCATTCAAGAAACATTTTTCATGTTTCCTTTGTGTAAATTAGAGAAACACTTTATATATAATTATAGCTGTATTTGCAGAACACACTTAACATAAAATTTTATTATGTGTTTTCTAGGGATACATGTATAACCATGGTGACCCTTTTGTCCTTTGCATGTATCCCTAGAAAACACATAATAAAATTACATGTTGAGTGTGTTCTGCAGGTACAGCTATAATTACATATAAAGTGTTTCTCTAACTTACACAAAGGAAACATGAAAAATGTTTCCAGAATGGATCTGAAAGAAACATTGTAGGATACACTTTCTCTGTTTCTTGCAGATACAGCTTGGATACATGTAAAATATTTCTTTAGTATTTCTTCTAGATACATCTTGAGAATATCCAAAGGATATACAAATCAGAAGTCTTAAAACATGTTTCTGAGGCTGTGTTTCTGTGGGAAACACAGGTCAGTCCCAGCAGTGGCTGGAGCTGCCAAACCCAGTCCTCCTTGCCTGGCTCCTTGAATCCTGTAGGCTGCTGCATATATTGAATTTTGTTGTCCAGGAGTACTGTAAGCCATGGAGAAAAGCAGTTTTTATATCTATTTCTTGCATGTCCCATCCAAGAGAGGCAGCAATGTGTAGGAGAATCTGCCAAGATTCCATGCACGCAGTTGGTGAGGTGGTTTTAGTGTAATCCCTGCCATAAATCTGCTCATGACCCCTGAAAACAAGGCATACCTTCCACCTAATAGGGGTGCCCGCTGATGATACTCAACCTGGGAAAACCACCAAAACGGCCGATGAGGCAATCGATGATATTTGCGATGAGTCAGAGGAAGGGAGCGAGACATTCCGAACATTCATGGTCAAACCTATGGGAAGATAACTAGTTGGTACTAGTTGTGAAGGAAGTTCTATAGGAGACGAAGGTGTTTGGCATGGTCTGATCAAGTATCAATCAATATTGAGGACAATCAATGAGATTGATGGTGAACGAGTTTATCATCAATGGTCGATGTGTGAATTCTGGGGACCTTACGATAGGTCGATAGTATACAAAGACTATAATCGATGGCTAGGAAGTGTTGGAAGGGTTGCTAGTGCTAACGATCAGAGGATCGTAGGAAGATCGAGGATGACGATGGTTGCAGAGGTTTCTCATCGATCAAGAAAACTTGTAGAAGTTTAGATTGTTTTAGAGGATAGATCTGATTCTTAGAACTTAATATGAGATAATAGGTGAAGACAATTTCTTCTTCTTTCCAAGTAGATACTACAGAGTTTTATACGTTTTAAAGAAACTTCCTAAAATGGAATGAGAAACATGTGTAGAACATGAGGCAAAAGATATGAGTTAAGGCACGAGGCCAAAAAGGAGACTGGAATCTGAACAAGAAAGATATATATCATATGATGAAAGAGTAATAAAGGGTATAGAACTGAAAGGGGACTGTCCTTTGTGTATAAATCATGCTAAGTCTCGCAATAATTCATCCAGTGGGTTCTGTGCACAATAGGGACTTGGAATGAGGCTGACCTACTATCAGCAGGTTTGGGCATGAGTTGGAATCCTTCCTGGCACATGGTATTCCACCATATAGATAACAAATGCGGCGCCCAATGTCACTCGTAGTCTCTCGATATTGATCGATGATGCTCGATGATGGTTGACAATGGTCGACGATGTTTGACCGCAGTTGTGGTTTGTTTGAAGATGATTGGGGATGTTCAATGGTCATTTAGAGGGGGTCTTAGGGGCTTTCGACAAGTCCTAAGGTTGTGTGATGTGGTCTCTTGGTACGATCGATGTTGCTGGTGATGTTTCAATGCAGTCGATATAATATTGCGATCGATAGACTGGGTTGCACTGCATCTGGGACCTCATAGGAGTTAGCCGATGTGATTAGAATGTGGTTAGAATAATGTATCAGCCTTTGAGCTGAGGAGACAACCTATCACCGCTTCATCATGCTTGATATGGAAGACAGGTTTCCCACGTCTAATACGTTTCCCTGGTGGGACCTTGGACCAAGGTATCAACTTATAGACTCCCATCTCCTTCAATGAGTTCAATTCATTGTGGTACCCATGTTCCCAACCCGCTGCATCGGCTGAGTTCTTGGCCTCATCCCAAGTTTTTGGCTCATCCTCAAATTGAAGTGATTCTGGATCAAAATCTGCCATTTCCAAGATCAGGGCCTGAAGTTGATGCGCCTGATTGCCCAGATCAAGATTATGAAATGATTGACAAAGTTCTTCAATGACATCACAATCATGATTGGTGGATTGATTTGGAACATGGTCTGATCTGGCAGCAACAAGTGCAGCCCGACATTCCCGCCGTGCCTCCTTGATCCGAGCAGTGCTTTCCAGAGAGTCATGCATGGCAGCAGCAGTTCTGGTAATTGCAGGGTGACCATTAGCATTATTCTCAGTGGGTATAATCATGTGGGTTGATTGACATATTGACTGGGCTGGTGGTGGTAGTGGCAGGGCTGTGTTATGAGAATGCGCATCAGGGACAACGGAATCATGAACAGACTCATCATCAACATCATTTTGTAAAATGGGACCCAGGAAGGGGGGTCAGCTTCCAACGGAGTCAATATTTCCATCCTCCTGTAGTGTGGTGGGTGGGGGCAGTACATGGCCATCATGGCTCTCAAGGAATCTGACATGATATGAGCTATGGAGCTTATGCATGGTGTCATAACATCAGTATGACTTCGATTTCAGGTCATAACCTACCAAGATGCATTCAATTGACTGCTCATAGATCTTGGATTTATCCTTCTTTGGGGATAAATACAAATGCCCTGCATCCAATTTTGCAAAGGTAAGAGTAGTCAGGTTTTCTCTTGTACCATAATTCCCAAGGTGTTAGGCCTGCAAGAGAACGTGTTGTAGTCTTCACATGTAAATGAGCAGCTGTGAGGTAGAATTCATCCCATAGATAAGAGGGCAGTCCTGCGTAAATCCGCATTGTGCATGCTTTAGCCATTAGTGTTCTATGCATTTGCTCAACACAGCCTATATGTGCAGAAGTGTAAGGAGCTATGAAGCATTGATTGGTACCCCTAGTCTTCAACCAGCTCTCCATTTCAAGTGATTTAAGTTCACCATTATTGGTGATATAGGTTTTGACCTTGAGTCCAGTTTTGTTCTCCCGAGCAAGCTCCCAGGCCCTGAGTTCAGAGAAAGCATCATGTTTATTTTGTAAGGGTATAGACCATGGGAAGGAAGTGTAGTTGTCTACTATATCCATGATATAACGGTTGCCTGCTCGCGATACCACAGCATGCAGCCCAGATAGGTCCACCCACACCTTTTTCAGTTTCCTTGTTGCTTTATGACCCAGTCCTTCCTGATGTTTCTTGGGAACTGGTGTTTTTGTCTGCTTGCCAAGAACACATAAATCACATTTAGGCAATTTTGGGAAAGAGGCAAGCAGTGCACCAGTGAGAGCACCCTTTTTGGCCATATCCCAGAGAGCCTGGTAGTTCGTGTGACCCAGATGGTGATGCCAAGTTTTGAGAGTAGGGGACTTGTGAACTGTGAGCATGTGATCAACCTCGGCTAATGGAATATTAAGCATGTAAAGTTTCCTGGAGAAGCGGGTGCCACGAGCAATGAAAGCGCTGGAGGATTTGTCAGTAACCCAACAGGCGTCAGCATCAAAATGAGCAACAGCATTAGAGTCATCTGCAAGTGTGCCCACAGATATTAACCAAACTGCCAAGTTTGGGATGTAGAGAGCGTTATGTGAGATAATCAATGTGCCCCAGGCTATTCTTAGCTGTATATCTCCGACACTGATGGCAGCAATAGATGAACTGCCAATGCCTTTGACTGACCTAGGTGGAATGGGGCACAGGCTAAGAAAATCAGATCTGTCAGGGGATATATGAACTGTTGCCCCAGAGTCAATGATAAAAGGGAGATCATCCAAGGTAATACATGAGTGTTGAGTCTGGTTAAGGGGTTCCACAGCAAGAGCAATGTCATCGAGGGGTAAAGTATGATGCTCCCAGTCAACAGTGAGTAGGCTCCTCCTCAACAGCAAGCCACCCCTCATACTCTATGATGTCAGGGGGGTCAACAGGTAAAGGGTTGTGAGCAAGTCCTGCAAATTCCAGCGCAGGCGGGGTTGATGCCTCGGAGTCGATCATGACAGTGAATGCTTGACCATTAATATCCTTTATGGTGACAGGAACCTTGGAGGTACTAGTGGGCAGTGGTTTCTTCTCATGAGCCACCTTGCGAGTGGCGATTAATTCCTCCAGTGACTTCCCAGCCATATCGCTGCCAGGTTTAATGCAGTATTGCTTCATGTGCCCCTGCTTCCCACAGTTAGTGTTGGTACAAGTCAGTGCGTTAGGGAACCTGGAAGGCTTGGGCTGTGCTGCAAGGGCGATGTGGCTTTTAGAGTCATTGCAGTGATCATTCTCAAGTAGGGATTGCTCATTCTCCAGGAATAAGCAGATATCCTTAGAGCCATATGGAGCTTCAATAGAGGAAGCAGCAATGTCTCGAGAAATAATGGAGCAGGCATGGGGGAAATTGTCACTAAGGGAATTGAGTAGAGAGATGCAGCAGAGGAGGTCAGCTTTTATGTCACTCATGGCAAAGGCACATTCTATTAATGCACAAATCTTTTCTGCTGTCTCGGGGAGTGGTGTGTCCTTTGTGCATTGAATGGAGAGTGCTTGTTGCAGAAGCTGAACCTGGCTTACCAGCCCTTCCTTCTGATGGTGGTCCTGAAGGATCTTCCAATTTACCTTAGGGCCCTTCTTCATGTCCAGGAATTGTCATTCAGAGGAAGAAACACTGGACACAATAAAGGCATACACAAGGCAGGAATTCGCTCTCCAGTTGGCAAGCACATGGAGCTCAGTAGGGGTGGGCTCAGGTATATCACCCATAACATACTCGTAAAGGCTGTTTAGAGATAGAGCAATAATGATTTCCTCACACCATTCTTCATAATTAGATTTGAGTTTGTCGAGCTTCTCCTGGGTATATTGTACAGAAAGTTTGATAAGAGAAATGGATGGGGGGTCGATAGTATCGGTACCCATGGTAGGAAATCAATGGTTACTGGGCAATGGATTGTAAAAGGAGAATATGGAAATGCAATGGTAGACGAGCAGGGTTTGTGAAAGACAAAGGGCTGATCTGAGATGAAAGTGATCAGGGAAATGGATCAAAAGATATGATGTAGTGGAACATTGAGTGGCTAGGATACTTTCTTCCATTGTTTAAAAATGACAGGAGTGGCCCATAACCTGTAGAAAGTGGATCCTAGTACAAATAAGATCATCTCAGTCTCTGTACAAGTGACTATATTCATGTATACTGTACCTAGCACAAATAAGATTGTCTAAAGGGTACAGTAAGTATAGGCATATAAGTAAGTGGTATAAAATGCGCTCACCTCAGTCTCTGTACAAGTGACTGAGGTGGTAACTAAAGTATGTACTGTATATATATATGTATTGTGTATAACAAAGAGAATTAGAGATAAAGGGGGCTCAGTAACAAACTGTAGACATGCATCAAAGGAAAAGGCTAAATATAGCACACACATCAAAATGATACTCATGGTGTATTCTTAGCAAGGCGACCACAGGCGTGTGCATTCTCAACAGATTAATCCTTTCTTGAGTTGATGCATAAACACCTAAAGTAATTCTGTAATCCAATCCAATCCAATCCCATTCTGATCATATATGATCCCATGTACAGTACTTATATCATAATTATCCATGTCCTTTCTCAATCCCATCCCATCCCAATCCCATCCCATCCCATCTAAATCCCATCTTGTCTGAATCTCATCCCATTCCAGTCTCCCATCCAACCTTCTGATCCTCAATGTGATGACATAGTCATCAGACTTAGTCAGCTGCAGGTTTCACATGTTCATTGCAGTTCATTATTTGCTCATTCTCACCTGCCAATATGACCATCCTTACTGACCAAAAATGGCTATGATATAAAATGAAACAATTTGAGGCCATAATATAATGGTATTAGAAGGCAGAAGTTCTGATAGAGGCATTGACATTTGTTTGTTATCTTTGTAATCAGAACTGAAAATGATAATTGGCTAGGATTTTTGTAGGATTATCCTGTAAAGTTTGGATAAGATTTACATAGGATTATGGCACATGGTAGTTCATGATCACTGCAGTAGGATTATCCTATGTCTCTTCTTGTTGCCTTGTCATACCAGGATAGAATTGATAGGATTGAACACAGGAATGGGATGGGATTCTGCAAGGGTGATAGGATAGCTCTCTATGTTCTGCATAGGATAATCCTAACATTATTAAATATTCAATGTAAGATCAATCCTATGAACTGCAAAATGTGCATCACATGTTATTGCATTTGAATCCCCTGTTCCAAAACTGTATCATTGCCTTCCTCCACCTATCGAGGATCTGGATGAAGTACTTGCAGTTCTGTTTACTGGTCCATGTGAGCCAAAGTTCAAATGCACTCCCTTGTTGGTAAGGAGAAAGAATGTGCACTTGAGTGGCTTAAATTAAACCATGCTGATTATACTGATATTGATATCTCATATGAGGAACTTGACCAATATCCAGAAGATGTACCCCCTGTCTCTGTGCATTATCAACATTCTCTGACAAATAAAGTGGAGGAAGGTACAAGTGTGTTTGATGATGCAGCTGATGATGGTGTTGAGGATGGAGATTGTTCCTTTGTTGTTTATGGTCTTACAGGAGACAAATTAATGGCAAAATCTGTCAGTGCATCAAAAGGTATTGCTCTCCAACATTGGAACAGTTGTGGTGGTGCACTAGCCATCTCACATGATGGGTCTCCACAGTCCATTTATAACAACTCAAACCTATACCCACAGATTTCTCCTTGGTTATTCCCATATGGATTGGGAGGCATTGGCTCAACAAAATTGTCAGAAAATCACACAAGCACTATTTGTTAATGTATTATGATAAGCACTTTCAACAAGATGTCTGCTTCCCATTTGTTGCATTTGGCCATCAGCAAGTAAAATCATCAACAACAGGAGGTTTTTTACTGGCAGAGACATGAAAGTTTGATGATATTGCTAACAGGTTGCTTAATGTCAACCAGGGTGTGCTCCAAAACATTGCACAATGAATGTCAAATGGTGAAGTAGTAAGGCCTTCCACTGAAGATGAAGGTAATTGTTTCCAGTTGATTCAGGACCTTGATCATGTAGACAGGAAAGTTAGTGGTTCAATAACTAGCAAAAGATATATGCACAGCAAGATATGGTCTATGATAGCATACATGGGTGCTCCAATCTGGTATATTACCTTGTCACCTCTAGTGTTTTAAGGTTCACTTTGGTCCAGTTTTTTTGATCCCAAAGTGGGTTAACCATGACCACAACTGTAAGGGGACCACTGGACAAAGGTCTACGAGCCCTACCAATGTGTATGAACCATACAAACATGCACAAACATGCCTGAACACATTCAAATCATCTTCAAACCTCCCAAAACAACTTTGAACAATTTCAAAGTGGTCTGAAACTACTTTGTATCCTTCCAGATGGTCTTTGTGTGCTCCCTACCACCTTTGGTAGTCATCCCGATGTCTGGACTGGTCCCCATCATAACAGGATCACCTGTCTATCTTGTATATTGACCCTGTTGGCATATCCCCTTAGGGACTGCTTCCAGCTATATTGTAACATGGTCATTAGTACATAGTCCTTGTTCTTTGGACAGAACTCTATGATGAAGTCAAGTATGAATTTGTCCCAGGTTTCATACAACAGACGCCCTTCATCATGGAAACACTGCATGTGGCGGTCTACAAAATGTGAAGCACAGCCACTCTTCATAAAGGAGAGGGCCCACATGATTTTTGCATGGTCGTCCACAAATTGATGGGGGGCTAGAGCCGTATACAGTTCACACAAGTTGAGAAAGGCACAACCCTTTGTACAATCACCTCCGAAATCATTCAGACTTGCTTGTTTGATGTGGCAAGTACCTATCATCATGGAAGGTCATTCACAAGCAGCATAATGGGTGGGAGATGCATGAGGGTCTTCAGACCCTGGGTTTGAAGTGCTAGGGAGCATCTTCATGGCCTCATTCAAAGTTTTGTGGTCAAGAAGACATTGAAAGGATGTGTTCAGTGCTACAAATGTATCCTCCATTTGATGCATGCACTCCTTGGCATTGGTAGATTGTTGAGAGTCAGTAGCCATGGGCTAGTGTGCCTGAGAAAGTAGAGGAAATGTGGGGAGGGAATTCTAAAGCATGAGCAAAAAGTGCAAATTCTTCAAATTGCTTGCAGACTGACTTGCTGATTTAGGTACCTGTCCACCTTCAGTCCACCAAGGAGAGAGTTCTTCTGTAAGGGCAACCTTATGATCAGTGCTACTTAGCACAATACTTGCAATGGAAAACCAAAGAGAACTCTCTGAGGTTTCCATTGCAAGTATCGTGCTAAGTAGCACTGATCATAAGGTTGCCCTTAAGAAGAACTCTCTCCTTGGTGGACTGAAGGTGGACAGGTACCTAAATCAGCAAGTCAGTCTGTGAGCAATTTGAAGAATTTGCACTTTTTGCTCGTGCTTTAGGATTCCCTCCCCACATTTCCTCTACTTTCTTAGGCACACTAGCCCATGGCTACTGACTCTCAACAATCTACCAATGCCGAGGAGCGCATGCATCAAATGGAGGATACACTTGTAGCACTGAACACATCCTTTCAATGTCTTCTTGACCACAAAACTTTGAACGAGGCCACGAAGATGCTCCCTAGCACTTCAAACCCAGGGTCTGAAGACCCTCATGCATCTCCCACCCATTATGCTGCTTGTGAATGACCTTCCATGATGATAGGTACTTGCCACATCAAACAAGCAAGTCTGAATGATTTCGGAGGTGATTGTACAAAGGGTTGCACCTTTCTCAACTTGTGTGAACTGTATATGGCTCTAGCCCCCCATCAATTTGTGGACGACCATGCAAAAATCATGTGGGCCCTCTCCTTTATGAAGAGTGGCTGTGCTTCACATTTTGTAGACCGCCACATGCAGTGTTTCCATGATGAAGGGCGTCTGTTGTATGAAACCTGGGACAAATTCATACTTGACTTCATCATAGAGTTCTGTCCAAAGAACAAAGTGCAGACTTTGAGAACATCACTCAAAGCATCCATGTTCTTCCAAGGGTTGACAAATACATTGATGACTTTTGTGAATTAGTTGAATGCGCATGTTATTTCGAAGGTGCCCACATTGTCTTGAAGTTCTGTCAGGGACTCAATTCAAAGATCCAAGACCATGTGGCATGTCTGACATCTGGTCGTCTGTCTGATGACTCCCCAAAACAGTGGTACAATGCCACTATCCTATGAAATGAAAATCACATTTCTAACAAAGCATTTTGAACATCTTTGAGAATCATTTTGTCAGTGCAGACATCCTCTTCAAACACTTCAAGTTTGTTTTGAAGACCTCTTCCCCGTGTTTCGATGCTCCCTACTCCCCTCGCATGCTACTCCCCTGCCGTTTCGAGTATTTTGGCACAGTCTCAAACAGCTCCACCACATTCAAATATACCCACATCTCTTCAACCTAAGGACACAACAGGACTCATTTGCTTTCATTGCAGTGAGGCCAGACATACATGCCCCTAATACCTGATGCATTTTGATGTCCGCTACATGCTTGAAGAATGACAGGAGTTCATCCAGGACAAATTCGTAGCCCTTGATATAAAGGAGGTAGAGGAACAAGTGATTGAAAAGGAGGAAGAAGTGAATGAGGATTTTGGGCGGGACAACGAGTGAGCAGTATGCCACCATTGTCATTGAAGAATCATTTCAGAGTTTTGTCAGTAGAAGAAGTGTACAAATTAGATGCTATTTCTTCGACTGATAACCCTACAAACGATTTGCAAGCCATACCAATCGCCTCACTCCCTCATTTGCATTTTTGTGGACATCCAAATTGGGAGAAATGACTCCCCATACACTACGTCGTAGCCTTGACCCCAAGTGCAAATTCCTTTGAACTCAATGTTTTGATGCAGACCACTGACACTGGCGAGGTGATCACATCAAAAGCACTCCTAGACTGTGGGGCTATGGCCTTATTCATCAACTCAGATTTCATAAAGTAAAATTTCTTCACCACCAAAAAACTCAGTCGACCCATCTCTGTTAGGAAACAGCCCCATTACCTAATAAAATTTCATTTTATTTTATTATGTCAAATTACGCTACATTATACCAAATGACACTACACTTTGATAGCATGAGAATTTTATTTTGCATGCATCAATATGTATGCATGTGTATGAGCACATTGGTAACAACAATGTACGATATATGTAACATAGTATATAAACCCTAAATATACACCTAGGGGACCCCAGTTGTGTTCTCTTAGGTATTCCACCTACACTTGTGGTGTGAAACACCTTTCTCAACAAACTCATCTATTAATAACCCCTCACATCAAAACCATCAATTCCCCCATCATGCGCGCACATCACGCCCCCTTCTTGTAGAGAGAACCCACATGGTCTTAGCTAGCAGATAGTGGGTGTTGCCCTAACAGAAGAACACAACTTTCCATATCAGTGCGCCTTCTCTTACTTGTGCATACATCATTGTTTCACTACACCACATCTGATTACTCATCCTTTTGGCACAAGCCAGAAGTACTTGTATATACATAATCTACCTTTTCTTTCATAAGCTGATGCCAGGCCTCGCCTTACATTGTGACTGCCAGTGATTGAGAGGCAGCGCTCATCATTAGGACAGCTGCAACCAGACAACCAATTGGATCTGGTTTAGTCATGATTTACATTACTCTATTTGGACGACTATTTTAGTTACAAGCCGAGTTCAGTATTATCCCCAAGATCAGGCACTGTTGGAAGGGATATTGATCTGAAGTGCTTGACAAACAAATGAACAAACAAACAATTGATGAACAAATGGGTTTTGCTGAGTTTGGTACCCAAGTTACTGAATCACATGACCCATAGATGTTTGGAGAAGTCCTGAAGAACAAGTTTTGAGTCTGTCAAAGAAGTGATTCATCACAGATCTAACAATTATGTCCAAACCCTCAACTTCTAATCCCAGTCCTAATCCTGTTCCCACACCAGTGCTAGAGGCAAAAATTGACCTGCTTATGGCGCAAATATTGCAATTAGTGTTGGTGTTGACAGCATCACAGCCCAGACAAGCAGAAGTACAGCCAGAGACAACAGGAGATAGAGATGATGAGATGGTGGAGATGGTGGAGTGGATGTCACAGGATGATGAGCAGATGGCAGAGAAATCTGGAAATGGAAAAGTGCACTTACCTAAGTATGTGCCCCTGCAAATCTTTGACGGTACCATGGAGAATACAAAATATTTTATCAGCTCTATAGTATTGTACATCCATGGGAGGAAGCCAGAGTTTTGTACAGCTGAGTCTAGGATTATGTTTTCTCATACATTCAGGGGGGGAAAGCACAGTTCTGGAGAAACAAGGCCATTAATCAAATTGCTGCAGGAAATAAACCATTTGCAACCTTCAAGGAATTTCTGGAGAGATTGTAGGCACAGTTTGGGGACCCTAATCCAAAGGCAACAGCCAATGCCAAATTAAAAACCATGCGCCAAGGTTCCCTAATGGCAGATGAATTTATTTTGCAGTTCAAAGCAGAAGCTTCACAGACAGATATGGGAGAAGTGGCATTGGTAGAATTTTTGAAGCAGATTAAATCCCTCTTTATTCAAGTCTATCTACTGACTACCTTCTATGCCAGAGAAGTTGGATGAGTGGTATAATTGGGTGATGTGCCTTGATCAGCAATATTGGCAGGAACAGGCAGAATTGAAGTTGATGTACAGAAGTAGTAAATTTGGAAAGCCATCAGGAGAAAAGTCTGAGAAAGGAAAGGCGCCTCAGGCACAAACTCCGAGGGCACAGCCACCAGCCATGGCAGTGACACCTATAGTTACAGAGTCAGCAGCACCAGCAGATGCAATGGAGGTTGATCAAGTGGGGAGATGAGCCCCACTTAGATGTTTTAACTGTGGGTAGTTAGGACACATTGCTAGGAATTGTAGGCAGAAAAGAAAGATTAGGGAAGCTACAATCAAGGAAGTGAAGCCGGAGGAAGGCAGGCAGAAGAATTTTGTGGAAGAGTCCCAGTGAAGGTTTCCCCATTGGTGACCCAGAATTGTTACAATGTATTAGTATCCGAGGAAACCCAGAGCAAACCAGAAAAGGAAATTGAGGATGAGTACAACTGTTGTGAATCATGTGACAAAGAAGATTGTCAAGCACCATTTCTGAAAACCCTTAAATTCTTTATTTGCTCTGCGTGAATAGAACCCAAAATCACCTTGACTGTGGGATTGAAGACAGTGGACATGCATGCAGCGATTGATGTGGAGGCATTGCTCGATAGCGGTGCTACAGGATTATTTATTAATTAATCCTTAATTACCAGAAACTGTCAAGAACTGTTCCTCACCTGATTGGAACCCGCATCTGTCTGACCCTTTTCTGCACCTCAAACCCATTCATCAACTCCTCCCACTTTCGTTCCCAGCCGCCTTGCACTGCCCACACTGCTGTGCACCAGGCCACCTTGTACAGCACCCATGGCCACCTATCCAAGGCTGCCATCTCTTTTGCAAATTTGACTATGAATTCCTGTGTGGCTCCCGCTAGGTAATTTATCTATGCAGTTGAGGCACTGCCGCAGCCTTCATTTCTGTTCCACCTTTATTCTGGACTACAGTATTTAAGCTTAGTTAGTTTTGCCTTGTATTCCTCAGTTCGTATATCAACATAGACTCGACTTTAACCTGCCAATCTAAATCCCATTCTACTCCTACCTCAGTCCTCTAAGAGTCTGAACTCCATTTGACTCGACCTCTAGTCTTCCTCTGAAGTTCTGGTCTCATCCAAACTTAACCCAAGTCCCTCCATACTCCTCCCCACATTTACCTGCACTTCCCTGCTTCTACCTCCAAACCTTTGTCTTGAAATTAGGACACCAGATGAGGTGAAGGGTGCAGCTTCTTACAAGCTGAAACCAAGTCCTTTCCATTTTCCCCTCCACAGAATCTGCCATGACCCGACAACCTTCCGCTATCAACACCTGCAGTGTCCGATCAGATTCTGACATGCCTTCTAGGATCAGTTCTTAACAGAAACTGTATTAGCACATGCAAGCTGTCGCAACCTATAATATTGATGGAACAGTTAATCATGGAGGAACTATCAAGGAGGAGGTGACCATGGTACTAAAGTATCAGGAGCATCAGGAATGAGCCATATTCAAAGTGTGCGATCTTGGGAAAACCAATCTAATAATTGGATGCCCATTGATAGGTGGTCTCTTTGGCTTAAGGGCCAATTTAGCATTACAACCACATTCTAATCACATTGCTTAACTCCCACAAAGTCCCAGAAACAGTGTGACCACCCTCAACCAAGTTTATCAATCCTGATATTACATTGACTGCCTTGAAGCATCACTAGCAACATTGACCATCCTTCGAAACTACATCGCACGACTCTGGGACTACCTAGGAACGTTTTACAAACCCTCTGAACAAATGTCGAACATGTCCAATCACTTTCACTACGATCGACCAAAATTGAATGTCCTCGGTCATCATCGAGCAATATTGATTGAACTCAAACAACTTTGAACGACATCGGGCACCATGTTTGTTGACTCAATGATCAAGTACCATGCACTAGGAAATGTTCTACCTTGTGCTCAGACCTGCTGATAGTAGGACAGCCTTGTATTGTGTACAGAACCTGCTGGGCAGGTTATTGCGACATCTAGTGCAGTCCCTACACAAAGGACAGTCTCCTTTTGGTTTCCTCTTCTTATTACTCCTGCGTCAGATGATACATCACCTTCTTGTTTGAACTCTAGTCTCATTTTGGCCTCATGATCTATGTCATGTCCTTTTGCCTCATGTTCCTACACATGTTTCCTATACCATTTTAGGAAGTTTCTCTTAAAACATATAAAAGCCTGTAGTATCTATCTTGTAATGCCAGAAAAGAAAAGGAATGATCTTTGTACATCACCTCGCATAAAGTCTTAAAAGTCCGAACTCTTTTCTAGTTTTGGAAACCTTCTAAGAGCTTTCTCAATTGTCGAGAAACCTCTTTGACTAGCATCGCTCTCGATCGACCATCATCCTACTTAAGTCCCGACATTTGAAATCAATCCAACACATCACAGTTATCGACTATCTTCCTTCAATATGATTTTCCATCAATAAACTCCTTGAAATTCACATATCAACTTTCATTGATATAGGTCACTTGATATCGTTCTTATTGATCTTCATCGACCTTCATCGATATCGATCAATACTGCATTGGACCTCACCAAGCACCTTTCTCTCTCATTGGACTACATCTATGGCCAATATTAACCAGTAGCCTTACGATTGGTCTGACCATGGACATTCAGAATGTCTCATGCCCTTCCTCTGACTTGCATAACATCATTGATTGCCTCATTGGCATATTTGGTGGTTTTTCCGGGTTGAGTATCATCACTGTGGTTATGGAAGCATAATCCCAAAATTGATTGGAAAACTTGGAAAGTACAAATGACTCATTGCCCTAAGGAATGTAATGTGTATGAGAGGAAGATGAAGAAGGAAAAAAGGAAAAAGAAAGAGAAAGAACATCTGAGGAAGTATTCTGTTATGATGGAGGAAGTGGAGGATGAGGAAATGCCAAATGGGGAAGTTCCAATCATGATTGAAAAGGAAGAGCAGAAGCAAACCTTTAGAGCAATTAGTGGAGGACAGTTGTGGGCCAAGAATATTGTGAAGGTGGAGAAGCCAGTGGAGGAGTGGGTACCAAAAGCATATCATGAATATCTGTCAGTCTTTCAGAAGAAGGAGTCTGAGAGAATGCCGGTGCGGAAGCCATGGGATCATGCAATTGAGATGAAGTCAGGGTTTGTGCTGAAGAAGTCAAAGGTATATCTGTTATCTCCAATGGAACAAGAAAAAGTTGATGCATTCCTAAATGAGCAATTGTGCAAAGGATACATATGACCTTCAAAATTGCCACAGACATCACTAATATTGTTTGTGCCAAAGAAAGATCAGAGGAAGAGGATGTGTACAGATTATAGGTATCTGAATGAGTGGACAGTGAAGAATGCATACCCCCTGCCGTTGATCTCAGAAATAATTGACAAGGTGGGAAAAGCCAAGGTCTTTACAAAATTGGATTTACGATGGGGATACAATAATGTACAAATAAGGAAAAGAGATGAGTGGGAGGCTGTGTTTGCCATGCATCGAGGATCCCTTGAGCCACTTGTCATGTTTTTTGGGATGACCAATAGTCCCCCGACTTTCCAAAATATGATGAACAACATTTTCAAGGACATAATAGACAAAGGCATGGTAATAATATTTATTGACGACATTCTGATATTCATGGAGGATGAAGAAAATCATGAAGTGATAGTGCAGGAGGTGCTATGGAGATTAGTGGAGAATGATCTATTTTTGAAACCGGAGAAGTGTGTGTTCAGGGCAAGTGAGATCAAGTTCCTAGGATTATTGATCAGCCCTGATGGGATCAAAATGGATCTGATCAAGGTACAGGCAATCACTGATTGGCCTGCGCCCACCCATGTCAAGGAGGTTCAAGCCTTCTTGGGACTTGCAAATTACTGTCATTGCTTTGTGCATAATTTTTCCAAAATTGCCACACCCTTACATAACCTTATGCAAAAGGGAGTAGTGTGGAGGTGGGGGGAACAGCAGCAGACAGTGTTTGAGGAGTTGAAGAGGAAGTTTGTGGAGGGCCCAATATTAGCCCCAGTAGATTTCACACATCCCTTACAAGTGGAATCAGACCCATCCGGCTTTGCTACTGGAGCAGTATTATCAATGCTGTGCAAAGATGACAAATGGCATCCTTGTGCATATTTGGCCCAAGGGTTGAATGATGTGGAAAGGAATTATGATGTGGATGACAAAGAGATGTTGGGAATAATATGAGCGTTGGAGGCATGGAGACATTATTTGGAGGGATGTATGCATCAGATTGAGATCTGGATGGATCATCAAAATCTGCAATACTTCATGTCCACTAAAAAGCTTAACCACCTGCAAGCATGTTGGGCATTATTCCTATCATGTTTCAATTTTCATTTGATCCACAAAGCAGGAAGCTTAATGAGGAAAGCAGATGCATTGTCCAGATGTATTGATCACAAAGGGGGGTGGAGGAGGACAATAAGAATGTTACCTTACTCAAACCCAAATACTTTCACATTTACACTATGCATCAAGGGCATCTATTAATAGATAGCTTGGAAACAGAAATGTTGTCTAAAATTAGACAATGTTCAAAAATGGACAATGAAGTAGTGGAAACAGTGAAAGCTCTGAAGGGAGAGAAAAGGTAATATTAAAGGAGATGAATGGGCTGAGGAACAAGGGTTGGTGTTATTCTGAGGAAAGGTGTATGTACCGAAGGATCAGGATTTGTGAAGGGAGATCATCCAGTTACATCATAATACACTGACTGCCAGACACCCAGGAAGATGGAAGACATTGGAATTAGTAATGAGAAATTATTTGTAGAGGGCCACTACCCAATTGGGTAGGTGAGCTTACATAATATGGGAGACCCCAGATATACATAGCCAACTGGCTAGTACCAGGATCTCCCAAGCCTTACACTACCACTATATCGAGAATACCACATACTGTTATATTCTCATCGGGTGGCTAAGTAAGCAACTACTACCACACCCTTACACTTTTTTGAATAGACTTTACTATTTTTGATATACTGTGGATACCCAGTGTAATCTACTAGAGGAAATTCTAAAATAGAATTTCCAGTTTAAAACATGGTGATGACACGTGCCCAACAACACAAAATGCCAAAAAGGCAAAGAAAGCAAGGAGCCAGGGGCAACAGAGCTGACACTCCTGATAACCCCCAGCAAGCGACGGAGGAAATGGAGAAAATGATGCCTGATGCTGCCATGTCAGAGCTGCCAATTGTAAGGGGAACACCTTACGAGCCCCTACAATGGTTGGCGCACATTTGTGAATGTTTCCGCACACCCACAAATGTTTGCGCAATGAGGCGCCTTTTTGCACAACGAGGTGCCTTTTGTGCCAACCATCTACAAACATTCTGATATGTCGATCCATCAGCCCCTATTGTACTCTCACCATTCTCGCAGTCAATACCCCTGTGCAAACCATTGTTGCAGTTTGTGCCTTTGCACAAACCAGTTGCACAATCATTGCACCTGCAGAAATGATTGAGGATGTCTTTGCATGCCCATTACCAATCATGGCCTGATGCAGACACCACTTACCAAGTATGGCCTGATGTGGACACTATCACTGATTGATGGCCGTCTCCCCAAATGGGAACACGACCCTGGATCTGAATTAGTGCTAGGATGGAAGGGGCTCCAAGTATTTTAGAATGTTGCATGCCTTCCATATATATACTTTGGCCTTGCACTGGACTCCTTAGAGTTTTCTCTTTGGTTTTTCCTTGCAAGGTATGGGTCTTTTCCTGGTTCAATAGTTATTGAATCTAATCTTTGGTTTTCCCTTGCAAGTATTGAGTTCTTAGGACTCTGATCGTAAGGTTGCCCTTACACTGATAGAGCATGCAAGGGATGGAAAACACCCCATATTGCTGTTTCCCAAGGTGAATACCTTGACACTGAACTTCTCAACCCCAGAATGGGTGGAATCACAGGAAATAGGAGGGGGGGCTAAAAGCTCCATACTGCAAGACAATAACATTCCATCAATTATAATGACTGAGGTACTGCCAGATGGTGGACCACCTGGACTCACATCAATGAGAAGTGCAGCACGAGGACTTGGGGATATGGTGGATCATGAGATGGGTGCATGGTGTGATACCATGGTGCTCATTCAAGAGAAGGGCCCAGGTCCAGGATTTAGCCAGGATGGATGGAACAAGTGCATTTGCTGGTTAGCTGGGGGTATTACCGACATGGGGAATGAAGGAACACTGCTAGACAAGGCTTGGAGGATGCCACCTCCAAAGGGTTTCAAACCTCACGATTGGAAGGTTTTCCTCACAGTCACAGAGGTGGACCTGGCTAGAGCAGGCAACACGTCATTCAGAACAATGAAATGTTCTGAGATGAAAGTGGAATTGTCACCTTCAACGCCAGATACATTGAAGAAGGTAGAAGCGAGCCTGGAATTGCCATGCCAACCAGGTGAGTCGATTGAATCAGAGGAACAATGACAGAATGCCATCAAAAGATTAAGGAACCTGCCACGAGTAGCAAACGATGCAGCAACATTGTCAACAAGTGGGAATTCCTACTTTGGAAATGGAAAAGATGAAGTTGGGGAGCGAGTCGTCCACCAGAGGATCTGTATCTCACAAATAAAGGAGATGGGACAAACCTTGGTGCCGGACCAAGGGATCATTTTCAATCACAATAACTGACCCAGGGATACTAGACCTGAGCAACAGCTCATGAGGGAGAGTATACCACCAGTTAGTGGTAAGGACTGGAAGGATCAGGCAAGTAAGAGAGGTGAGACTGTTAAGAGAGGGATCCAGAGGAGAACCACCCAAGAGACCACCTGGGAATGGACCAGGAGGTCAAGGTAGAGGCGGGAATGATGGGGATCCATCAGATAGCAGTGATGATGGAAGTGGACAGCCCACTGACAAAGAAGAAGATGCAGAAGGGAGGCAACTCCATCCATTTGGATATAGTGCAGAGCTGAGGGACACACCTCAGACATTGGCCTATAATACCCCATATATATGGGCATCAACCTTGGAACTAGAGGCATATAAAGGTAGAGGAGCACCTCAACCTACAAAACATCAAAGGGTGATACATGACAAGTATCGGAACCTGATAGAAAGACAGGTCAGCCAAAGGGTTGACCATAACCAAATGAAACCACCAAAGGTACCAGAGCCTAAGGCATATGAAGGTGAGGAGGACACCGAGGTGTTCGAGAGGTGGCTAGTAAGCCTCCTCAGGTGGTTTCGCATAAACTGGTTCTGCGGACCAGAAATGGACTCAGAATGCATAGTATGCGTGGCCATATTCCTTCAAGGGACTGCCTTGACATGGTATAATGACAATATTGATGGCATGGACCATTGACAAGAAGCATGGTCATTCACAACAGTAATAACTGGGCTGTACGACCATTTTATACACAACACTGCCTTAGGGGTAGCAACAGATAACTTCTGGAGCACAACATATGCTTCAAATGAAGGAGTCATGGCATTCTACCATCATCTGACTAGATATGCAGATCGGATGGTGAGGCCACCCAATAGGTATACATTCAAGAAGCACTACATAATGAGGCTTCTGAGGAAAATCTTTGAGCATTTGCTCAGTAGAGATGTGATGCCGGAGCATTCCAAGATGGAATCCATACTCCACCACACAAGAAAGGCAGAAGAAATCACCATACAGATGTCCCATTATTGGAATGAACAAAGGATGATAAGAGCGACGAAATACACTGCTAGAGAGAACACCATGTGAAAACTGTATGGCGATAATGAATATCAAAAGCCTGTTGAATGACAGGACAACCGACAAAGTGCTGATAGGTCCACCTTGTCGTTCAAGCTCGGAAAACACATCTACGATTGTTGTCGAAGCTCTATGAACCTCTATGAACCTCTACAAAGTCATGAGAATGCTTCAAAATTCTTCGCAACACTTTGAAATTCTTTGTATGCCTTTGGCCGCCATAATACAATTCCCCTGACCTTCATACAACTCAGGATATACACTTGGAACATCATCTATGGGTTCCGAACCAGTTTTGAGCAATATCGCAGCGATATCAGCCTTTGAACAAGTCCGATATGTCCTCGACTGACTTCAAAAATCATTGAACATCGAAAATCGACATCGGATACTATATCGCTATCCGAATGGTCATTGCACACATGCCAGATGTATCCCCTACCATTGTTGAACAATATTGCACCAATTTTGGGCCACAAACAAAGTCTGAAGAAACTTTGAAAATCTTCAAAAAACCTCGAACCTTGAAGAACATCTTTGGACACAGTATTTCCTATTTGAACGATCTTCAGATGCATGCTGGACACATGAGACACTATCTCGAGTATCCCGAACACATTTTGACCACATGTGCATGCATACAATCTGCTCGAAGCAGTTTCCGATGTTTTATTCAATTTATAACAAGGACAGTCCACTTTTAGCTATTCTTTCTTATTATTTCTTCATCATGTGTTATATTCACCTTTCTCGCTTTATTGTTCTGATATACATCTATTATCTTTTGCCTCGAGTTTTTCACATGTTTGCCTCATGTTCTCTAGCCTTTTTAGGTTGTTTCTTTATTTTATATAAAAAGATGTACTAGATACAAAGAAAAACAAGAAAGTCGTCATCTTCCTCCCAGATCACAGTGATTTGAGAGTTCAGTTTAGTCTTATTCAGTCCAAAGTTTGGTGTTTTATGCTAAACTTCCTCAAAATTCCTCAAAATTCCTTGCATTATGCTATTTTTGCTCTTGTTTCCCTTGATTCACCTTTGCTTTGCTTCTACTACTCATCTAGACCCCACGATCTTGAGTCCGAACATATTTGCACACTTGAAATTCCTTGAAACTTCTTTGAAAAAACCTCGAAAAATGGAGCAACACCTCGAAAAATATCATGACATCTCGAAAATCATCGCAACATCTCGAAAAATATCGCAACTCCTCGAAACACATTCTTTTAGCTTTGAACTGCTTCAACAAGCAGTTGTTTTATGACTATTTGATGGTCGGTCTGACAGGTGACATCTAGAGGGCCTCACATCCTTCCTCTGACTTGTGTTATACCATCCAAAGCCATTTAGTAGGTTTTGTTTGGGTTTCTGGGTTGAGCATCATCAATGAACATGATGAAATCATCTATGAATCGAAGGTGCTGATTGCAGCCTTAAAAACAGGGGAGGGATTACCCCCACCAAAGGTAAAGAAGATAGCAGATGAAAGATCATCGACTAAGATAAGGAAGTCCAGCAAACTACTGGACAGACCAGTATGGCTAAAGGATGAATCAAGAGCTTCATCGTAATGGTGAAACTGAACAGACAACCACCAGTAGCACGGCTGGACTCAGGGTGTACCACAGATGCAGTATCACCAGAGTTAGTATGCATCGCAGACCTAAAGGTCTACAAATTGACTGAACAAGTCCCAGTGCAGTTGGGGACAAGGGGAAGTCAGGCAAAAATAAATTATGGCACGAAACCATGGATAAAATATGGGCACGTAGATGTGAAACACTATTTTGATATAGTGAACATCAATAGATACGATGTAATCTTAGGAACAGTGTTTATGAGAAAGGATGGTATTGTGCTAGATTTCAATAAGAACAAAATCAGACATAAGAAAGAAGTGCTCCCAGCATTACAGGAGAGCCCAGATGCATACCTATTGGTATGCAGGCGCTTGGCCATGAGGTTTCAGGAAGATGGACAGGGGACAAAAGAACCTGTCAAGAAAGTAGGGATGCCGAAAGGCACCAATGAATGACTGGAATGCCACAAGAATGCCGCACCTAGGATCAAAAAACCACCAGATAAGATGCATATACTGATCATTGAGGAGGAGATCAATGAGGATGAACATCAATCTGGCAAAGGACTTCCTTTACCATTTCCAGTTCTGTTGGGACCCGGAGATGACATCACAATAGATGATGTCGAAAGGATGGTTGAACAGGCAGCTACCTTTGACAGTAGTACAAAGGATCCAAAGCAATTGTTAGATGAGATGAAGGAAGTGAATGAAATTGTCCATGAATTTTGCCTCAAAAAGAAGGGGAGAAAGGTAGTTCCTCCAGAAATTACCAGCCAAGAGGCAGGGAATATGCTGACAGGATGAATACAGTCCTGATTGCAAACAAAATGAACCAAAAAGGTTCATTAATGGAGAAGGACATTCCTCATTTATGTGAGGAATGGATGAAGACATGTGAAGACATCATGAAAGGAGCACTGGAAAAGCTGCCACCTCTTTGAGACGTCAACCATCAAATACCGCTGGTTGATGAGGAGAAGAGGTACAAGTACCACAATCCACGTTACCCGGACTCATTGAAGCCTGAGCATGCAGAAAAAATCACATGTTATATGCATGCAGGATGGTGGGAACAGGCTCAGGCTGAACAAGCGGCACCTATGCTCTGTGTCAGGAAAAAGACAAATAAGCTGAGAACTGTCATCGACAGGCAACAGCGGAATGATAATACGGTGAAGGATGTGACACCTTTACCGGAACAAGAGGCTATTCATCTCAATGTGGCCAGAGTGAAAATATGCTCTAAGATTGACTTGTTGGATGCAAATGAACAGATACACATAGTCCCAGATGATGTGCATAAGACTGTGTTTGCAATGATCTATGGCATGTTTGTGAGCAATGTGATGCAACAGGGTGATTGCAATGCCCCATCAACATTTCAACGTGCGATGAACACAATATTCTGGGAATTCATAGGCATATTCCTACATGTTTATCTGGACGACATATTCGTCTTTAGTCAATCGGTGCAGGAGCACCAGAGACATCTGGGATTGGTGTTCACGCATCTATGCAAACACAAGTTCTATCTCAAAAGGGAGAAGTGTGAACTATATGCAGACAAGGTGGAATGCCTTGGACACATGATAGACAAAAAAGGCCTCCACACAGACGCCAATAAAATGGCAAAGATATGGGAGTGGAATAGACCCCATAACTTCAACAACGTACAGAGGTTTTTAGGCCTCATACAATATCTGGCTCATTTCTTACCAGATATTATGGTGTATACTGGCCTGTTGGCTGGTATGATGGTGAATGGAACACCATTCTATTGGAAACTGCTGCACAAAAAGTGCTTTCAGATGATAAAATCCATCTGCTGTCAGACACCTATGTCCTATCGATGCTACAAAGAATGAACCCATATGGGTCATATGTGATGCATCTGTCTATGGCATAGGCGCCATGTATAGACAAGGTGAAACTTGGCAGACATGTTGCCCAGCGGGGTTCATGTCTCGAAAGTTCACGGACACCCAGTGGAACTACCAAGTGTTCAAACATGAAACACTGGCTATACCGGAAGCCCTCCTGAAATGGGAGGACAAACTCCTAGGGTATCAAATACATGTGGTGACAGACCACAAGGCCCTGGAGCTCTTCAAGATGCAGCCATGTCTTTCCAGTAGGCAGACAAGGTGGATGGACTATCTCACCCGATTCAACTTTGACATCAGGTACATCAAAGGAACCTTGAATAAGGTAGCAGATGCGCTATCGCGATACTACAAGCATGACTACTTGACAGAGGTGCCAGAGTTACATGACTACATGAATGCAGATGTTTGCTTGGATCCAGAACACAATGATCTCCCATGGGAGAGACTCTTCAAAGTCGAAGAGGGTGTCATTGAATCAAGAGTTCAAAGGATGAACTCTGCCAAGGTGGTCACAGAAATACGAGCACTAAGAGAACACATCCAAGAATGGGATGCATTAGCAGTGAATATGGCTGCCAGTATGGAAGAACCTAAGGATCCACCAGATGGTGGACAAATGGGGGAGGACCCCACGATCTTTGAATCAAGAGTGAAAGGAACAGATCTTCGTATGGTGCTATCTCAGATGGATACATTTGAGGATAGTATTCATGAGGGATACCTCATGGATCCTTGGTTTAAGAAATTGAAGGAAAAGATAACAATACACCCCACATTCAGAGAGTGTGACAGGTTCATTTGGGCCAAAAATAAAGGTGGGGAGGACGTAGTATGCATCCCAAATACAAACTTGAATGAGACAACATTGTGTTTGAGGATACTCAAACAAGCCCACCAAGTGGTGGGCCACTTCGGGCCACAACATACTGCGGACTATGTGCAATGCTGGTATTGGTGTCCAGGTATGTTTGAGACGACGGAAAAGTTTTGTCGATCCTGCATAACATGCACACAGGGTAAAGGAGAATACAGGAAACCAGCGGGGAAGTTACACTTGCTGCCCATAGCCAATAGGCCTTGGGAATCGATAGGAATGGATTTCATAGGACCATTCCTGGAATTGGAAGGATATAACTACCTATGGGTAGTTATTTGCAGGATGTCGTCGATGGTACACCTAATACCAGTGAACACCAATACGACAGTGTCCCAACTGTCAGTAATTTACATGCACAAAGTTGTAAGACTCCATGGATTACCACAATTGATCGTATGTGATCGAGATCCAAAATTCACATCGAAGTGGTGGCGTGAACTTCATAGGATATTAGGAACAAAGCTCCTAATGTTGACAGCCTTCCACCCACAAATGGATGGAGCGATGGAATGGGCCAATAGGTCCATTGGACAAATGTTCAGGGCATTGATACAGCCAGACCAGAGGGACTGGGTGCAGAAATGCCCATTGATCGAGTTTGCAATCAACTCTAGCATAGGAAATGCTATGGGACTAGCGCCATTCAAGATAAATTGCGGGTACATGCACACAATGATGAGGGAAGTAACAACAAATGACAAGATACCTCCTGGTATCAGAACGTTTGCCATGAATGCTCTCAGAAATATGACACTGGTGCATGACACATTGATTGAGTTGCACATATTTCAGCAACATCACGCCGATGGAAGATGGCATCCAGAGCCAAACATGAAGGAAGATGATCTTGTCTACCTATCAACAAAAAACATAACCATGCCCAGAGGTAGGGCAAGTAAACTGGTCCCAAAATTTGTGGGACCATACAGAGTGTCGAAGGCGATACCTGCAACGTCCAATTATGAGTTGGACTTACCAACTGACCTTGCCAAGAGGTGAATCCATAAGAGGTTCCATGTGGGACTGATGAGGCCACATTACCCCAATGATGACACTGATGATGTGCAACCTGGAAACCCAAACAAAACCTACTAAATGGCTTTGTATGGTATAACACAAGTCAGAGGAAGGTTGCGAGGCCCTCTAGATGTCACCTGTCAGACTGACCATCAAATAGTCATAAACCAACTGCTTGTGAAAGCAGCTCGAAGGTAAAAGAATGTGTTTCGAGGACTTTTGAGGATTTTTGAGGAGTTGCAATATTTTTCGAGACGTTGCAATGATTTTCGAGACATCACAATATTTTTCGAGGTTTTTTCAAAGGTTCGAGGAATTTTGAGTGTGTAAATATGTTCGGATGGAAGATCGGGGGACTAGACGAGTAGTAGAAGCGAAACAAGGGCGAATTGAGGGAAATGAGAGCAAAAATAGCATAATTTGAAGATTTTTGAGGATTTTTGAGGATTTTTGAGGAAGTTTAGCGTAAAACACCAAACTTCAGACTGAATAAGACTAAACTGAACTCTCAAATCACTGCGATCTGGGAGGAAGATGACTTTCTTGTTTTTCTTTGTATCTAGTACATCTTTTTATATAAAATAAAGAAACTACCTAAAAAGGCTAGAGAACATGAGGCAAACATGTGGAAAACTCGAGGCAAAAGATAATAGAAGTATATCAGAACAATAAAGCGAGACTAGAAAGGGTGAATATAACACATGATGAAGAAATAATAAGAAAGAATAGCTAAAAGTGGACTGTCCTTGTTATAAATTGAATAAAACATCAGAAACTGCTTCGAGCAGACTGTATGCATGCACATGCAGTCGAAATGTGTTCAAGATACTCGAGATAGTGTCCCATGTGTCCAGCATGCATCCGAAGATTGTTCAAATAGGAAATACTGTGTCCAAAGATGTTTTTCGAGGTTCGAGGTTTTTCAAAGATTTTCGAAGATTCTTTGGACTTCGTTCATGGCCCGAAATCGGTGCGATATTGTTCAACAATGGTAAGGGATACATCTGGCATGTGTGTGATGACTATTCAGATAGCGATATAGTGTCCAATGTCAATTTTTGATGTTCAATGATTTTCAAAGTCAGTCGAGGAAATATTGGACTGGTTCGAAGGCTGATATTGCTGCAATATTGCTCGAGACTGGTTCGGAACTCATCAATGATGTTCCAAGTGTATATCCTGAGCTGTACGAAGGTCAGGGGAATTGTATTATGGTGGCCAAAGGCATACAAAGAATTTTGAGGTGTCACAAAGAATTTTGAAGCATTTTCGTGACTTTGTAGAGGTTTGTAGAGCTTCGGAGGGGTTCGTATGGGTTCGTAGAGCTTTGACAATAATCGTAGATGTGTTTTCCAAGCTTGAACAACAAGGTGGACCTATCAACACCCATTGGCATGCCAAGAAGGGGAGAATGTAGAGGGCCACTACCCAATCGGGTAGGTGAGCTTACATAATACAGGAGAGCCCGGATAGACATAGCCAACCAGCTAGTACCGGGATCTCCCAAGCCTTACACTACCACTATATTGAGAATACCACATACTGTTATATTCTCGTCAGGTGGCTAAGTAAGCAACTACTACCACACCCTTACATTATTGGTGGCCTGGAATCTCTAAATATGTGTTGGGGTATGTGGATGGATGTGATATGTGCATGAGGGGGAAGAAATTTCCAGAGAAACCTGCAGGGAAATTAATGCTGAATCCTATACCTAAAGCACCACAGCAAGACATATCTGTGGATTTTATTACCGGATTACCTGAGGCTCAAGGGTACAATGCAATATTCATAGTATGTGACCACTTCACGAAGGAGGTCCATATTATTCCTACTACTACAGAAACCTCATCATTGGGCTTGGTGTGCCTCTATCTAAATCAGGTATGGCAATTACATGGATTACCAGATACCATTATCTCCGATCATGGACCACAATTTGCTTTCGTGTTTATGCGAGAACTAAACAACGTATTGGGGATTCAAACTAAATTATCTATGGCATATCACCTGCAAACTGATGGGCAGACAGAGAGAATGAACCAGGAGTTGGAGCAGTACCTACATATGTTTGTCAACTACCAACAAATGGCCCAAATGGTTGGCAATTGCCAAATTTTCCCACAATAATAAATTCCATTTGGCTACTTGCATATCACCCTTCTTTGCTAATTACGGGTATCATCCCCACATGGGAATAGAACCCAGAAGGGAAGTCAAAGTACAGTCAGTAGAAGATTTTGTATCTAAGATGCAAAAGGTACAAGAGGAAGCAGAGGCGGCATTGAAGAAAGCATGTGATGACATGATGCAACACGTGGATCGTACTCGAGCATGTGCTCCAGAGTACAAAGTTGGTGACTTGGTATGGCTAAGTACCAAGGACCTAAATATTCCACGACCTTCTAGGAAACTTACAGAGAAACAAGTTGGCCCATACACAATCTCTAAAGTAATTTCACCTAATGTGGTAGTGCTAAAATTACCCCAATCATTCAAAATTGATCCCAAGATTAACATTTCCCACCTATGCCCCAACTGCCTGCCCACTATTCCTGGCCAACAAACCACTCCACAACCTCTGATAATAGTAGAAGGTGCTCCAGAATATATAGTTGAAGAAATTCTAGACTCACATCTTCAACAGAATAAATTGGAGTTCTTAATAAAGTGGAAGAACTATACTGATGAAAATAATTCATGGGAACCCAAAGAGAATTGTAAGCGAGCACGTAATCTGATCACCCAATTCTTTAAATGTGATCCAAATGCTCCATGTCGCATTGTGAGAATGGTATATGAGGGGATGAAATTCTGGCCTTACCAAAAATTTCACAGAGGGGACAGATACAATATTTTCTTGCCTGGAAGTCCAGGCATAAAAGGGGGGTAATGTTAGGAAACAGCCCCATTACCTAATAAAATTTCATTTTATTTTATTATGTCGAATTATGCTACATTACGCCAAATGATGCTACACTTTGATAGCGTGAGAATTTATTTCGCACACATCAATATGTATGTGCATGTATGAGTGCATCAGTAACAACAATGTACAATATATGTAATATAGTATATAAACCCTAAATATACACCTAGGGGACCCCAGTTGTGTTCTCTTAGGTATTCCACCTACACTTGTGGTGTGAAATGCCTTTCTCAACAAACTCATCTATTAATAACCCCTTGCATCAAAACCATCAATTCCCCCATTATGTGCATGCATCATGCCCCCTTCTTGTAGAGAGAACCCACACAGTCTTAGCTAGCAGATAGTGGGTGTCACCCTAACAATCTCTGTGTACAACGTCAATGGCACACCAAATGAGGTGGGCAGCATTTCGGAGGTTTGGGACTGCATCCTACATTATCAAAATCACTCTGAACATGCTACATTTGTGGTAACAGGTCTGGGCAACCAGGACATTATCCTTGGCATCACCTGGTTAGGGAATAGCATGGGTGCAGGTAAACCTGCGGTGTTTAGGTCACGGGGTATACAGGTGCGGATATGGTGCCTGAAATCCTCAACCTGTGTCATACCATACCCATACACATGGTGTTGCAGGTTTTCATGGGTATTGCTCAGCTACAGTAACTTATCATAATTATACTTAATTTATCTATTTCAATCTTCATTAGTTGTCTAATGGTCACTGTGGCCAATACACATGAAAAATGCAATGTCTGGAGACCGTGGGAATGGGACTGACAACAATGATTGAGCTTCAATCAACGTTGTTATCACACTCACAGTAAGTAACCTTTTATGTAAAAGGTTGTCTTGTCTTTTCACTACTAATCTGCCTTTCTTCTTTTATAGATCATATCTTGTATTCTCACCATGACAGCCTCCCCCATTGACATTCCCAGTAAGTTGTTTCTTTCTGTTCAACTACTCTAACAAAATGTTCTTTTTTCTAGGTTTCAGTGTTTCCAGCTCGACAATGGCTGCCCAATGCCAGGTATGCCCCCTATCACCTTCTCCACCCACCCCAACTCACACCCCACCACCGGATGAACCACGACCCAGCACCGTAGGGACTACCTGACAACGATGGAGATGGCAGATGACGATGATGGCAACGAGGGGTGGACAACAATGAGGGCAAAGAGGACAGGGACAGAGACCAGGACTAGCCCAACGCCCTGATAACGCAATGCCATGGAAAATGACAACGGATTGAAGACAAAGATGCATACGAGGGTGAGGTACAGGCCAAAATGACGTGTAGACACACATTGTTTGGGCCCTAGGTAAGTGTTTTTTATGCTCCTCTCTTGTTTTTTCTCATTAAACTAACTTCTATTTTCATTATTTACAGCTCTTATCTCACAACAACACTACCACCGCCCGCAAACTTCCCACTAACCCCAATTACCTCCATCCCCCACCACGACCTTCTCCACCACTGCAAGCAACTGCTCGCAGGGTGGCAACGGGTTCTGCTCCCATACAGCAGTGGCCACACCAACAACTATGGTCCAGGACCACAAAGATGGCTCCTCCACCGTGAGCTGGCCTCGTCAACAACAGTAGCAGCAGTAGCAAAAGTTATGAGGGCTGCTGCCATGCCAGCACCGCTCCTTCTGCTATGGGGAGTAAATGTGGCAGGATGATCACAACCAGGGGGTGGAGGTGACAAAAGACAAATGACGGAGACCAGGGGCAACATAGGGTGACCACAACCAGGGGGCAGGGGCAACAAACAATGGAAACTGGGGACAATGTAGGGTGACCACAACCAAGGGGTGGAAACGATGAACAACAGGGATGGGGTATTGAGCAACAAGGATGAGAGGAAATGACAGGGACAGGGAAGGGCCAGGGGATCGGGCAGCAGTGACAGCAAATGATGACTCAGCCATTTGGCCTAGGTAAGTTTTTCTTCCTTCATTCTTCATTTTTTCATGTAACTAACTATTCTTTTTCCTGTTTAGTATTACTACATGTTTTAACAGCAACTACTAATTGACAATAGAGACAATTGGAGGAGACGGGATGGGAAGAGGGGCACAATGATACCTGGGGATGACAGGCTACCACTGGAGGATGATACATAGGTTCATGTTGGCTTTGCTGTATCTGTTATCCCTGTAATAGTGTAGTATTGAATTGCTAATGAGATTGCTTTATGCTGCAATCTCAGTCTTTAATTATTTGTTGGACTATATAATTCATTTAAAGTTCATGGGTACAAAGGTGAATATTTTATAATGTAAATACATTGTTTTTACAAAGTAGAACTTCAAAAATGACACAAATTGAGAGGTAATTACTGTGGTGAATCAACATGGTGTTGTACCTGTGGTGTTGTTGTTCCCAAAAAAACTGTGGTAAAAAACTGGCACCACAGTTGCAGTGTTCAAACAGGTGTGGTTTTGACAGGTGTGGGTGTGGTGTGTGAAATGTTACCCATGGTGTCACCCGTGATTAACCCTAGTAGAATATCATATACTGACACTTTTTAGACCCTCGGATAACTGTGATGGAGTACAGTGGTGTTCCTGTCATTGTTGATTCTGTTGCTGAGGCGTGGGAACTCATGGCAGTACATCGCATTCATGATGATCTTTCAATACTTACCTCCGAGGTGAACATATCACAATTTGTATGGTAAGTTTTTATTGTTTCGTTGCATTTTTCTTTAGTAACTATTGTTTCAATTAGATTTTAGGTTCTAGTTGTTTTGTGACAATGGTCACCAATGGCCTGGACTAAGATGAACAACAACAACAACAATGTGACAGCAACAGTGATGGGGCAAGAACAACACATGAAGAACTGGTGCAGGTGATGGTGTAACCGTGCATCTTGCCATCACCACAGTCAGCAGGTACATACATGGTCACATGACCACATTTAGATACCCACGTAGGCTACAGACGGTTCATCATTCCATACCACTGCTATAGATTGTGTTGCCCATGCTTTGGGGCTCTTATCCTGTGTTTGCCGAGTCTCTGCACTGTCTGCGTTGAGACTGTACATCTCCATCTGGTGACAACCGGTCGATTTGACTCTGCACACTCCATTTTGGCCCATTTTCCTCAGCTGTTTCACTGTTTTTTCCTCAGGCTCTGTTTTCACTCTGCTACCCTCTCTCTGCTTCTGTGCTTTGTCTCTGTTATCTACTGTCTACTGTCTACAGCAGGCAGTAGCTACTCTATCTGGGACTCTATCACCATGGCAAAGAACAACCAGGCCACGAAAATGGCAACATCATCGATAGCAGCACCACACCCCATCAAATTTGACCCGAGATTTGCCATCATGCTCAATGGTGAGCATACACCAATGAAGCTATCACTGGCAACCTGCATTTGGGGCATGCAACAATACAAGAATGAGATCTACAAGGAGATCATATGATGCAGCCATGAGGAAGGGTTTAGACAAGCACAGGATTTCTATGGGCCGATGCTAGAAGAAACACAGGAGACACAGCTTGAGGTAGGGAGATCGCTAGGGGATAAGGAAGGCTACGATAGGGGACTGAAAGAGGGAGAAGAAAAAGGGAGAACAGCTGAATGAGAGGTATGGGAGGTGAAAGGTGTGTTGAGCCGCAGACATGGATCTGGGTCGATGAGGACATACAAACAGAGCAAACAACATGCACAACTATGAACTGCAGCACACAGACCACCACCTCCTGCACTGCCGATGCCATTACCCAAATGGCACCCTGTGATGAGCTGCCACATCCACTGGTCGATGTGGGGACGTCTATGGACACCGTTCCCCAGCCTTCCACCACCTATGTCGACACCAGCTCCCAGACAGCCTCCAGCTCCACTGCTGATGCTTTTATGCAGATGGAACCCCATGATGGCACCCCCACCAGTTCGCCATCACCACCGCCATCTGCCATGTCACTGCTGATGATGCCAGCACAGCCCCCATCACTGATGCCAATGTCGTCGACAATGGCCACCACCACCTCATCCCCAGCTTTGAAAAAGCAAGCCACAGCCTCAAAACGATGGCACACTCTGCCAAGTCGACCTACAACCCCACTGCCGAGTCCCCAGCCCTGCATTCCACACACTGAGCCTCACCATCCCACGGCCACGACACTGCTGACAACGGCAACAGTACCCGCTACAACCACCCCAGAAACAACAACCTGGGCTACATCTAGCACCAATCCGGCTACCACTACATTGGAGCAAGCTGCCCAGGCAGACAACCACCCATGAAGACGGTCTACAGCCCAGCAGACCGAGCTATGTGACAATGAGCAGGTGTGCTTGTCAAAACACATTGTTTACTCGGCAGAACAACCCTGCTCACCCCAGGACTCCCAATGAAGGCCCAGGACACCTCCTACATCACCCTGCCACCCACAGCTCCCTTCCTTGACCCCTGCTCCAGACCTCGAGCCCCAGACCCCCTGCAAATGAGCCATTTTGCCACTGCCTGGGTGGTACACCCCTCCTGCATCACCAATGACACTGTCCACACCCACAGAAACTCCCTGTTTGCCCCCTGTGCTCCCTCCACTGTATATAGCCCCTGCAGCCACTGTTTTACAGCCCCCATTCCCTACTGAACCCCCTTTGAGCCCCGTACTGCCGCTGTCAATGCCTGCACCCCCACGTTTCGACTGGGCTGACGACACCGTGTTGATGCCAACCACTAGTATGCAGTCGCAAGACCTCTCCGGTCTGCGAATGGGCTGTACCCAGCCGTTTGGGACCCTGTGACAATGACGACCTCCACCCTGTTCCTCTATACCCCCATGACAATTCTTTCACCGATCTCATGTTTCCCCACCTCATTCTAAACCATTCATTACCTGATGTCATCCCTCCGGTATAGGCCCAGGCAAGCCTGTCATCACCATTCCATTTAGAACCCTGGCTCCTACCCCTACACCTGCACCTGTACCTCCAGCTCTGGTACTCAACTGGGATCGAGACCCCCATTTCATCAATTTGAGTCAGGCCCTTCATGCCTTGGGATAGACACCACCATGCTGAGCTTTTTATTTTAATTTTTCATTCACTGCATATATTATCATTGGATATTTCAGACATCATTTTCCTGTGTTTCTTTTCATCTAGAGTTGATCGCAATGAGGGCATTGCTATTGTGTAGGGAGGCACATGTAACCGTGCATCTCGCCATCACCACAGCCAGCAAGTACATACACAGTCACGTGACCACATGTAGATATCCACATAGGCTACAGATGGTTCATCATTCCATACCACTGCTATAGATTGTGTTGCCCATGCTTTGGGGCTCTTCTCCTGTGTTCACCGAGTCTCCGCACTGTCTGCATTGAGACTGTATGTCTCCAATGGCGATGGCAGCATACAAAGAAGAAAACAAGAAAAACAGCCCAAGAGACGTCGACAATGCCTCTTGGGCCATAAGTGAGTTTTGTTTCTTTTTTTCTCACATTTTGTTGCTACTATATTTTTCAGGTACTAATTCAACGATGATGGCTATGACCAGCACCAAGGGTGAATGACAGTGACAACAACCTGGCACCCACTACCACCGCTGCACAATGGAGAGTACTACAACAGCAACAACAAGGACAATGGGGACCACCACAAGATGACGACGTGGGCACAGCATCAATGGGGATGGGGATGACAGGAATGGGGATGATGCCATGACACAAACTGCAGCAAGCGGCAGACAATGAGGTGGACAATGAGGAAGGGAACTAAGGTGGAAAGCACAGGTGCTGAAGACAGCACCATACAGCGAGGGAGGAACACAAAAAGGGCCCAAGGGACATCAATGACATCTCTTGGGCCATAGGTATTTTTTTTTCTGTTCTCATTTCATTTTTTATTACTAACAAAAATTTTAGGTCTGCCCAGACCACAAAATGAACAAGGAGACCCAGTGGCATAGCGACAAGGGGAATGCCTGGGACAGGGACGACCCAGACAATGGCAAGGACACCAGGGAAGAGGACAACGACGAGGAAGAGAACAGCAACAACAAAGAGGACAGCAATGATGAGAACAATGACAATGAAGGCCCAGCAAACTGGGATGATGAGGACAGGATGACAGGCATGGCCCAGCACCCACTGCCATCACTGTGACCACAAAACAACAGTGGGGACAAAGATGAGGCTGGACCACAGGATGATCAGGACAGCAGCAGCAGAAGATGGCGAGGGGAGGAGGGCCATGTATGCTCTTCACTGGGCAAATGTCCATGAGTTGATGCTTGCACATGTAGGATGTATGTGTTGAGGCTTATAGACTTCTACTATGTAGTCAACAGGATCCCCCCACTGCAGGGAAATTGAAATATATGTTTTTTTTCCCTGGAAGCCAAAAAATAACAAAATGTGTGGAAGTATCTGAAGGTTGACACCTGCCACATATCTAATATATATTCTGGGAAGTGAAAATAATATCAGGAAACATTGGAAAGTGGAAGACATATCTGACAGGAATCAAACATATGAATGGAATACATCATGAAGCAAAGACATCTGTAAATATTGTGGGCCTGTCAAACCTGACTCCTGAGAATCGGTACATAGAATAGAAGGCCCATCAATCAAGCATCAATCATATAAGAAGCACATCCTCAGAGGCTCGAATACAGATCTAAATGCAAAATAACAATCTATAATTAGGCAGAGGGTGGGCAAGTCACCAATGGGCCAATGATCAGCAGCCTGCTGGTCATCATGGGAGACATCCAGTAGGGCATGGAACAGAATGGTAACTACAGTTGTTTTGATATATCAATCTGTCCTCTAATTGACAGTTGTACATGTATCAGCTATGAACGGTAACTACAGGTGTTTATATATCATCCTGCCAGCATCTGGTGCTAGACCACTGTTTAGCCAAACAGAAGTTGATATGGAAACTGGCAGTATTGATATGAAAAAAAGAGAATCATGGTTGAATACATTTACATATCCAGTAGCTTATCTTTTTAGATGTAACACAGACATTACAAGCCTCTGCTCAGGAACAGCAATCAAGGGTGTCCTTTTATATGTCTCAAACTATGTAACAAAACCAGCTCTTAAGACACATGTTATCTTTGAAACAGTCTGTTCTATGTTCCAGAAGCACTCAATTGGTGGATCTGACAGCCACAAAGATAAAGCATGTAAACTGATGACAAAAATTGTCAATTCACTTAGTGTTAAAACTTAAGTTGGAGATTGGTTCTCCAATGGCTTGCATGTATCTGTTGGGTAATCCTGACCACTACACAAAATTTGACTTTGTTCCAGTCTATTGGCAATCATTTGTAAGAGAGGCAGGAAATCCATGGGAGCAAACTCCTTCCCATATACTGAAGCATTCAGACATTGTAAGTGGTGAGCATGCAAAAGCAAAAGAAGAATGCTCAGATGTATCAAACAGTACAAAATCTCAGATGAACTCTGAGGAAGAAAAGGAAGCTCATCCTGAAAAGTTGACTATATTTAAGTGTAATGGACATGTGGTAGGGTTTTCACCTGTTCATGATTATGTCTACCATCCTTAGTATTTTAAGGACCAGTCCGGTTTTTTGCCTTATTTAGCATGTAACTGAGACCGGGACAGTTACATAATGTTCCCAATAAGGAAGGACTGTAACCAGACTGTTTGTAACTGGTTATTTGCAGTTAAACAACCAGTTACAACTGGTTAAAAATTGAACCACTTATTAGCAGGTTGAGATCAGTTGCAACCACTATTCTTCTGGTATTTTGAGTCCAAATTATGCATATTCATGACACATATAAGGCACAAAAGAGTTGGTGTAAATATACCAAGTTGCTGTCAAGTTATTTCAAAAACATGTTTGATGTGAGTGCCAACTCAGCATGGCTATTATGTTAAAGTACCTTGACATTCATGGTATGGAGTAACATGAAACCTTCTTAGCCCATTGGAATGAGTAACTTCATATCAGAATGAACCAGGTTACTTGATATTTTCAGTAGGTATTCTTGTGTTCCTAATTTGGATAAACCAGGGACCTAAATTAACCGAACTTGTCACCCTATACTTTCTGTCTATGTGTCTAAGACCATGGTCCAGTTTTAGACTGGTCATCAGTTTTTGTCAGTTACAATGTTCATACACATCAGGCATAACTGTAACTGCAACTGGAAAATAACCGGATGTAACCGAACCAATAGTCTGGTTACAATCAGTTACAGTCTGGTCCACTTATGGTCTTTTCTCAGTTACAGTGACCGGACCTTGAAACACTAACCATCCTGCACAATTTCACTCACATGCTGACATGAAAAGCTACCTGCCAGGAAAGCAAGTAAGGTATTGTCTGAACCTATTACTGATGCTGAATCAGATGAGCAACATAGCTACCTCAATGACAATGTTGCAACTAAAATACCAAAGTCTAAGCTACTACAATTCCCAAGTCAACATCCACTAGCAGAAACACAAGGGGTATGTTACTTGAAGACTACATGCATACCAAATTTTGTTGGTAACACATTGCCATGTTATGATCAGGGAGATTGTGAGCACTACTGTTCTGTCATGTTAACACTGTTCTGTCATGTTAACACTGTTCTGTCATGTTAACACTGTTCTGTCATGTTAACACTGTTCTGTCATGTTAACACTGTTCATGCCATGGAGATCTGGTTTGGACTTATGGCATAAATCTGATTCCTGGGATGAAACTTTTCTGTCCCATGAATCTTTGGTTTGACAACTTGAAATAATGAAAAACACAAACATTCACTATGAAGGTTTAGATGCCAGAGATGACTCTCATGCTCAAATGAAGAAAGGCACTACAGTAGTGCCACTTACCTGCCAATATTAGTTCTGGATCTGTGCCAGCTCATTCAAGCATTTTTATCCTGAATGAGTGATGTGCATGTCATTGATAAGTCATATATGAGCTGTTCATTTCATTCAAAGGAGTGGCAGCAGACAATCAGCAATGTTGCCAAGCAGTTTCATTTAAATAAAGAACAGGATCATACATTTTGTGTTGTGGCCAATCATGCATGTAGTCCTAACTCAGATCAATTAAAGATGAACATTGCTGGAATGGCAGGAACAGCAAAAACACAAGTATTGAAAGCTCTGGTTGAGTTTTTTAAACAAAAAATGAATCTCACCATTTTGTTACTGCTGCACCTACTCAAAGTGCTGCTTAGGCAAGTGCATGGGTAACCCATGGGTACTTTTGAGCATACCCATACCTGTACCCACATCTACCTGCAGAGAAATGAAAGATAAAAAGATAAAAGAAATGGTCCAGGAGATGCAAGTCCCCTGGGCCAGAGAAAAGAAAGAAAGAAAACACCCAGGAGATGAGTGTCTCCTGGGCCTGGTGTTGTTGTCCATGGTGGTTGTGTTGTCCCCCCTCTTGTCATTGTCCCCCCTCTTGTTGTTGTCCCCCCTCTTGTCATTGTCCCCACTCTTGTTGTTGTCCCCCCTCTTGTTATTGTTCCCCCTCTTGTTGTTGTCCCCTCCATCTCATCATCATCTCTGCTCCCTCCTACCCACCCTATGAGCAGGGGCTCACAGTGGTGGTGGTGGTGCATCCCCCTCAGTTGTCATTGCTGTCAGTCCACCCATGATCCACTTCACGAGCAGTTTCTTGTGAGGCTAGCATTTTAAAGTCCAGCTCGGTCCAGTTTTTTTCCATATTTAGAGTGAACTGGGACTGTAACCAGTTTGACTATGTTCCACATCTCACTAAAACTGGACCGGACCACAATGAAACCAGTTTGTTGCAGTCCAGTCTAGCCTGACAACTGGTGATGATACTCGACCCATAAACACAAGCAAAACACCTGAAAAGGTCTCGAATGGTATAACACAAGTTAGAGGAAGGGTGCAAGGTGGTACTAAATATCACCGCTGTTATCCAAGGGTGGGGGAACAAAGTTTGAGGAGGTCCAATGAGATCTGATGAAGTTTGAGGGTGTATGAAGTTCTGCGAAGTGCTTCAAGAAAAGTTCAAAGATGGTCAAGAAAGTTTGAGGAAGTTCAAGGGGTTTGTAGAGAATGAGAATAGTTTCGAAATAATATGTAGATAGACAATAGCAATGTGAAATGATCTTGAGAGGGGATAGACAGTGGACGATAGTTTCAAGAGACTAGTGTGGAATTTTCGAGGAAGTTCGCAGTAACCCACTAAACTTCAGGACTAAGACGAGGGGCTTGGACTCAAGAGAATTACTCTTAAATCAAATGATAGAAAATGAGAGGGCAATCCCTTTCTTGTTCTTCTAAGTAGCTAGTACAAGGCTATATAAGTTTTGAAAGATAGTACTAAAAAGGAAATAGAACATGAGGACTACATGAGGCAAGATATAAAACAATAAAGAACTTTCCAAATCAGAAAATAAATGAGAAATGATAAGAAGGAAAATGTGTAGAGTCACGATATATCAAGGGTACCTGTCCTATTGATCCAATATATCATCAAAATATCAAAGCACTGCAATCACGTCCTAAAAGTGCATTGTCATATCTCCTTGTGTCCGGTGTTGCTTGATATGCGATGCACTAACTCATGCAAGGTGTGCTGCATGTGTCTGAAGGGTGGTGCAATAGGCATACAGCGACCAAAGGTGTTCGAGGTGCTGCAAAGTCATTTGAACTTGCTCAAAGTGTTGCAAAGTCATTCAAAGTTGTTCAAAGTTGTTCAAAGTGCCACGAAATAGTTTTGAAGTGATGTCACAGAGTTTGTAGTCATTTTGTGGAATTTGTAGGGGTTGGGAGCATGTGTGGTGATGTGTCGAAGCATTTGGAAACATTCCCAGAGCTTGGAGCACAAGGTGGACCTATCATCCTCCCCCTTACTGAAATACTGACTGTCCCAGTCAGCCAATTGGAGACACATGACAATCACAGGGTCATGTAGAAAAGTATAAACAAAGGTCAAAAAACTTCCCTTTCTTCTTCATCAACTCCTACATCTCCGATACTAGCTCGTACCATGTCTCTACTCGCTGAACTCAACAACAAAATTCTCAAATACGCCAAATTGATGCCAGATCATGGTGCTGCTGAGGACCTCTGCTTTGAAGTGTGGGGGAAAGGATTTTGTGAGAAGATGGTAAGTTTTCATGTTCATTTTGCTATATAGGGGCTCAAGTGTTTCGTCTAGGCTGAATATGACAAGTTAGCAGACGATCTGGGCGAAGAATGCCATATGGCCATTCAAATGGTCATCAATGAAGTTTTCAAGGTATTCAAACTGTTGGCCCATCAAGAGTGGGTTTCGTGGGGTGTGGAGCTTCTTTTCTCCGATTTGCGCGAGGAGGTAGAGCAAGAGATGAAGGAGGTGGAAGAAAAGCAGGTTCGGGAGGAGGATGAAATTTGATGAGTGGCCGATGCTGCTAGGAAGGCGAAGCTCGACAATCAAAAGGCCTCGCTCACTACAGCTTGAAGCTTGGTGCTTGCCAAGTTTTGTGCAAAGAAGACGTTGAAGGAGGAGTTGCAGAGGCTAAATGCAGAGTTCATGGCTGAAGCAAGAGCAATTGAGAGGGCGGAGGCTGGGGAGGATGACAAAGAGGAGGGGGAGAGCGAGCTGCCCATGGTGAGGGTGGCAAAATGAAAGGTAGTGGAGCTCAAGGCAGTTGAAGATGGGGAGGATGCACTTGGGGAGGACACAATGGAGGTGAAGTGGGCAAGGTTCATGATGAGTGGACTGCTCAATTTTGAGGGTCCAGTAAGTGTTTCATTTTTTTGTTCGAAGGTTTTTCGGATTGCTAACAATTTCATAGTGCAATCAATGTGCTGGGTTCAAATCCCAGCCACGCTGTGTCATTGAAGAAGGAGCCCCAAAGGGCATCAATAGGGTGTAGCACGGGTCACATTGTGGGTAAAGTTTCACACACTGCACCCGCACCTGCCAACACCGCACCCGTCCTAACACTGCAACCGCGGTGACAGTTTTTTACCACAGTCTGTCATGAAATACTGCAGGTGTGACACCGAGTGTATACACCATGGTTTTCACAATATTTTTGCCTTGTATTCGATGTTCTATATTGTTGAACATCCTGTATTTGTATTGTATAACTCCCTGACTAAGTTAACTACACCCCCTGCATTCAATACCTAAGGTACAGATTTTTTTAAGTTTAAATAATGCATGTTACCATTTCCATTCCTTGATTTACATTCACAGGCAAAAAAAAAATACTGCTCGAGATGAGCGACAGAGGGATTTATTGATTGAATAATTTTATACAAATAGTACAATACTTGAAAAGAAAAACCCCGTCTTGCCGTGAGCAAGAGAGTGTGGGGTGAGGCATGGCAGTACTCCTCCCCCATGTCATGGTACCCGCTTGTTCTGTCCAGCTCCTCCCCCTCACTGTTGCCTTCAGTCCCACTGTTCATTTGTTCCCCCTGTGGTTCATTTCCCCTGTTGCTCCAGCTTCCCGTCGTCCTCTTCATGTCCATGTTGTTATACCCATTGTCCTGTCTCTCGTCCCTTGGTGTCTCCATCCATTAGTCTTCGTGCCATCTCTGCATTCCACTTGGCTTCATACTCATATTTCCAGACTAGAAAACCCTGTATGGCATCAGTTAGAGATCCCATGTCACTGGCTCCTGTCCACTCACTACCTTTGAAGGTTATGATCGTCATTGGCCCCTGAGGCACTATACGAGGAACCCCTGGAGATAAGGTAGAAGTACCGGAGGAACATGCAAGCAGCATGGAATCGTGTTTCTGGGGAAGTAGATAGCTGCTCGAGAAGGTTGAACTTGGTGTTGCAGAAGTTGAGACTGATGACAGAAGGGACTTGGATAAGGATGTGGAAGTTGATGACTCAGAGTGGAAGCTCAATGAGGAACAAGAGGAACTGCAAGAAGATGACCTTGAAGGGCACAAACTTCCTCTGCTAATCAGCACATAGATAGGAATGACCTAGAGACCCTGTTTCCACCCCGTGAGCAGTTGCTCACGGCAGCAGTTGGGGGTGCTGCAGTGCTGTGGTGGTGGTGGTGGTGGTGGCCATCATTGTTGTCGTCGTGGTAGTCGCATCATTGTAAGTGAGTTAAAACCTGTAAATAATGAAAATAAAGTTAGTTGAATAAAGAAAAACAAGATATGAACAAAGAAAAATATACCTGGGGACCCAAATGACAATAAACATTGTTTGGGCCCCATTTCATTTGCTTCATGTTGTTTGCCAGTTGGTTAGAACCTAAAAAACAGTTAGTTGAAAATTAAAAGTACGGTTGAAATGATGACGCAGCTTGTTGATCAATGGCCAGCAACTTCCACAGCCGGTGACTTAAATACCCATTAATAACTGTGACACTACCAAAACAGGTACGGTATGCCACAGGTATGGCATTTCAGCAACCGTACCCATACCCATCAAACCCGTCACCTATTTACCGCAGGTTGACCTGCACCCATGCTTTACCCTAGGCATCAAGTGCACAGAGGTGTTGCAGTGGTGTTCTTGGGAAGGTGTATCGAGGAAAGGGCTTTGAAAAGGCAAGGGGAGGAAGTTCGGGGCTGCAAAAGGTGTTTCGCAGTCAAAGCCAGGTATGACTTTTGTTCAGACATGTTTTGAACTTTTCTAACCTTTTGTTCGGGTTGTTGTAGCACTTCAAATTCGGGTTGTGGGGCCTGTTGAGGCAGAGGAGATGGTTGCAGGGCCATTGAAACTGTCAATGCCAAAATCGAAACACAAGAAGTGGTCTTCGAAAGGGAAAGCAAAAGTGAAGGAGGTTCGTGTGGTCAAAGAGTTCGAGGGGGCTGACAATGAATGGATAGTGCGTCATAGCTTGATTGTGGCAAAGCTGATGCAGAAGAAAATTGAGATGGAGATATTGGGAAGGGAAATAGAGTTATCAGAGGTTATGTTGGAGGAATAAAACTCTGTATCTTTTTCTTTTTGCAATTTAAATTTTGTGAGTCTCGAAAAGTAGCGATAAGAAAAGTAAAAGAAATAGAGAAATAAGGGAAAGGCTCAGTAGATCATCATGGCCGAAAAATCCTCTTGGAGTTTGCACAATGACACTATAATGCGATATCGCGACTTGTATTGTACACTAAAAGAAATAGAAGTCATAGGTAAGTAATCACGACAAGGAAAAGAGAATTATTAATCATCTTCGAAGTGTGGAATGTCTTCAGGAATATCTTCATTGATGTTTGAAGTTTTTCAAAGTGTTTTGAGACATTCCAAGTCGATGTTGAGGACGTTCGGAGGGAGTGGAATCAATTTTTGAGCTAGGTATGGCAGAAGTCGAAATGCAGCAACAGGCCAATGGAGTACTGACCCATCGAGCTCACAAAGGATGTAGGCTTCTCCATAGTTTTGATCAATGATGATGAGGGGACCTAAATATCAAGGTCACATCTTGCAATTGAGGGACTTCTCAATCTGTGTGTTTCGAAGTAGCACTAAATCACCTTTTGCAAAGTTGTAGTCTTTGACAGTCAGCTGGTGGACTTGTTTGAATTGCTTTGCAGCTTTGAGACATGCTGAAAAAACCTTCGAATAAAGAGTTTCAAGGTTGATCGAACATTTTTGCAAGGCGATAGCTCGTCATGCAATAAGATTGGTTGTCAAGAGTATCAAATTCAGAGGGGGTTGCAAATACGTAGCTTCGGAGATGTTGAGTGGGATGAGGGGATGTGATCCTGTAACTGCAAAGTAAGGAGAACAACTCATATGTCTATGAACCATAACTCATTCTGCCCAAAACACAGAGTGTGCTCCAGCTGACCATTTGCTCTGATCTCCATTGACTGCTTTAAATAGTGATTGTTGAACATTGAAGTGAGCTCTTTCGATGAGTCCATTTGCACAAGAATTGTAGCTGCTAATTCAAATATGGTTAATGTGATATCATTTTGAAAGGTACTCCAATGCTGTGATGGAGGCTGATCTGTTATTGCTCACAATTTCATATAGGGAGCCCCATTGACAAATAATGTCTTCGAAGATCCAATCGCTGAGGGTCATAGCATTTTCTTATTGAAGTTTACCCCTGGGTGTCAAATCTCATACCCTTACCCCTACCCCTGAACACCCTACCCTTAGGGGTAAGGGTATGGAAACATATAAGGGTTGCCAAGGGTATGGGAGGGTTTGTCAAGGGTACAAGGATTTGGCACAAAATCAACATATTTAGAGCAAAATTCATTTGAAAAGTGTTGATAACTATTGTATTTAGTATTAATATCACATATTAATACCTCTTATTAATATATGAAAGCCATTATCATGTTGGACAATCCCAAAATCTGAATTTAATTGATTAAAATCTTGGATATGAGTCTTTGTAGCTGAAAAAATCAAATGATATTCTTACATAAGCATACCCCTGGCATACCCCTGTACCCTTAGTAAGGGTACAGGGGTATGCAAGGGTATGAACTTCCAAACCCCTACCCTTACCCCTCATACCCTTAGCCCAAAAACACAAGGGTATACCCCTACCCCTGCCTTGGCTTACTTGCTTAAAAGGGGTGCTGGAGTGGTGACTGTAGGTGGAATAAGGAGATTTCAAGGTTGTCAAATTTGGCAGAGGTGGCAAGTACAAATAAACCATGTGAAGTCAGCTTTCATGTTCGGCCAGCAAAAACCATCTTGTGGCCGATATTGTTGTGTGCTGCACAAATAATTTTGAGACAGCATTTGGGGACTGCGACAATCTTTTGAGCTCCATGAGAGTCCTTTTTCCATAGTCTGCCTGAGTCTAAAAAGAAATTAGTGCAATATTGAATGAAGGTAGTGTATTTGGAATCCAATAAGTCTGGGGGTCGTACCAAATCATCTAACCATTTTCGAATGCAAAGTAATTGTTTGTCATCCTTTTTCACATTGTTCATTTGTGGGACATCATTGTAGGTAAAATCCTCCCCTTTACTGAGATCTGAAGAGAGGGAGAGTGTCGAAATTTGATGGGAAGGAAAGGGACGAGTTGTAATGGGATTAATTTGATGTACAAAACCATGAAGCAGGTTGATCCAGTCTCCGAAATCATTTTCGTTGTCAAACTGATCATCTTTGTTTTGTGGAGGACATCTCGAACGTCTGTCTGGACCATGATGTGTGCCTGCCACATGGACTAATGTGAAGTGGAAGGTTAGAATCGATACAATCCATCAATTGATGCTAGCGCTAGGTGTGATATCAGGATTCGAGAGCATGCCTTTGATATACCTTGCATTGACTTCGACAATAAGGTTTTGGACCCCTATTAAATACAATTGAAGTGCACCAAGGGCACAATATAGACCATAGAGTTTGAGTTTGAGTTGCAAGAACCAGGATTCCCAGTTGCTAAGCATGATCGAGCCAAATCGACTGTAATACCATTTTTGAGGATTGTCGGGATTGCATTGCGTGAGAAAGAAACCAACAGTGATGTGTGAAGTGTCAACTGATAGGATAACTGGGGCGGGGGATGAGTAGTTGATTGCTCAAATCGCTGGGGAGTTGATTAAAGCTTCCTTCAAATCTTCCTGTGCTGCTATTTGTTTTGGTCTGAATTTGAAAGGAACATCTTTTCAAGTGAGGTAAATCAGCGCTGTAGCACGTTGAGCAAAATTTTGAATAAAGATATGACAGACTCCAATAGTTCCTAAGAACACTTTAACTTCAGTAAGGCTTTGACAAGGTCCCCATTTGCTAACTGCTGCAATGTGAGCAGGATCGGCCAGACGACCTTCAATGTTGCATTGATGCCCTAAAACAATTATTTTGGGAACACAAAGATATAGTTTTGGACCCAAAAATGTTCCTCTGCAATACCTCATGCATTGGACTATGCAATTCAAATTCTCAAAATGCTCCCAGACAAAGCGTTGAATGCCTGGGTTGTCAGTGATCATTTCGTAAGATCCACCAATTGTTCAATATTCTGATTTCGGACCCTTAACTGGTGTGTCATCAATGTAAGGGATGGTGATATGAGGGACTTTGGGTTGTAGGATGAATGTGATGTCATCGTGTAAGATTGGAACCAAGTTCGTCCAACCCATTGGTAGGGTGACAATTTGAAGCATGCGAAATGGAGTCTGGAAAGTTGTTAGATCTCAAGAAGATTCAACTACTAGCCTTTCATCGAATGCAACATATAAGTCCAACATTCCACTGCAAGCATGGCCCCCAAACTGTTCAGCCAAATGCTTGGGGATTGGGATGACACCAGAGTGCTGAATTGTTACTTGGTTGAGCAGCTCGAGACTGTGGACAATTCAAAGCAATTTCATGTCTTTCTTTGCAATGCAAAACCATGGCAATCAATATGATGAGTTTGATGACTCATATACTCCTGCTTCTATCTTCTTCTTCAGCATTTCACAGATATGTTCATACAGACCAGGAGGTATAGGGATGTTACATTCAACCCAAGGAGTGTGAGGAATAATGGGGAATTCAATAGGAGGGAAGAAGTCAGGGCAAAAACTTCCTCGTTCTTGTTCGGTCCATGCAAAACCTGTTTCATGATTTCGAATAAAGTCATGCATAAGCTTTTGTTCTTCTGGCCATAGGAAATTGCCAGGGTGATTTTTGTCGATAATACCTTTTCGTTCGAGTGAATATCGGGGAGATGGGATAAATGATGGGAAATGAGGATTGAGTTTTGGCATATTCTTGAGGGGGTCACCAGTGATAGTTCGAATAATGCAAAATTGATCGAGTAGTTCTGTAATAACTGGTTGAACTTTCTGTGCGACTGGTTTGTATTTCTTCTTCGGAGCTGCGAAGATTGGGTATAGGGAGTTGGTTGACAAGACATCAGGAGGGGAAATGATACTAGAATCGTGCATAGGGGTGGCCATCAAGGCCAATACAAACATTGCATACTGGTGGCTAGCCATTAAATATAAGTTCACAAGAATCAAGGAAAAGCAAGGAGTGTTCAAAGAATTCGAGGCATCAATATTGGGAATATTCACAGTGTACTCAATAGTTATAGAAGAATTAGAATGGTCGAAGGAAATAATGAGAGCGCACTGGTTATTCTCTGAGATTTATCCTCTAGTTGCGAAAATCCTCACAAACTACTCTTCTTTGGCAATTAGATTGGGGAATAGTCAGAATAGCACAAGATCGTGTCAAATTCAGATTAAAAAATATTTTTGTTTGAGCTTCGTTTCAATAATTCTTGACAGTACTTTCGGTGAGAACATTGAATGGTCGTCCAAGCAGAATGTTGTAGGCTGGGTCTCAGATGATGTGAATTTGCATGTAGAGGGTGATGCTACCAACTTTGCAAGGTATGTTCCATGCTAAACCTAAGATTTGGTCAATGCTAGTGTTTGAAAGTCTGGTTCATCGAACTGGAAAAAAACTGAAACTGAGCCAAACTGGACTGTGGTTCAGTTATTTTGTGGTTGCAGTTGCCCTCATTTGCCCAGCCCATTGGTTGCAGTTGCATTGATTTGAATACTTATTTAAAGTCAATTGAAACTGGTTCTAACCAGTTCTAACTGACCTCAGTCTACACACTATATAGTAGATGTAATTTAATTAAAATCAAATGTAATAATAACTAAAATAAAATAATACTGGCACGTGCCCAAGAGAAGAACACAAAAAGCAAGGGCTTATATACCGTGAGGCTGTGCATGGACCATTTTGTCATGTTTGTGCAACCAAGAAAAGAAAGTGGCACCACTTTCAAACATCTTTCACATGACTGCCAAACAACCAACACCATGTCACCCACCTTCCACATCCACCAGGACCACCACCACTGCTACAAACGAACCAACATGGCCCACCCAGACAATCCCAGTTGCATCGTCTGGGCCTTAGGTATGTTTCTTTATTATTGATTCCTTGTTTTTCAACTAACTAACTATTTTGTCATTGTTTTAGGTTCTTACCTTTTGATAACGGCACCATAGCCACAAATGGACCAACACAACCACCCCAGACAATGCCAGTTGCACTGTTTGGGCATTGGGTATGTTTTTTATCATTGATTCATTGTTTTTTTAACTAAATATTTTGTCGTTGTTTTCACGTTCTTAATCTTTTGATGACACCTACACCCAACCACCACACTATGCCTGCAAGCCCCTGCTTGTAGGGTGGTAATGTGAGCAATGCCAGACAATGAGGGCAGCAGACAATGACGCCAAGACCAGACAACAACAACGACACCAGCAACCTACAATGACACCAACACCAACACCAATGCTAACACCAACACCAATGCCTAATGCCAATGCCAGACAACGACACCATTGATGAGGACACTAACACCAACACCAGACACACCTGCCACTACACCCACATCCCCCACATCGGATAGCACTGCCAAATGCCGCCAACAAAACACATTGGGTGCAAACAATGACAGATGTCATTTGTGCCCCAGGTAATGTTCATTTAATGTTCTTTTTCAATTAACTCATGTTTTCTTTTCTTTTCTAGGTTCTAATTATGTTATAATAATGTTAACGAGACCACACCAAGATGCCCCGCCCACCGCTGTGAGCCCCTGCTTGCAGGGTGGTTAATGGGTCTTGTCAATGTGGCAGCAGTGCCATGTCACAACCACCTACCATGAACATTGACAACAATGACAACAATGAATACGATGACAACGACAATGAATACGATGATGTGGCGCTGCCACCATGTCACCAACGATGATCACAACATGGCAGCAGCTGGCATATAATGCCAACACTGGACACCGATGACACCAGCCCCTCTCACTCCAAACGTGGGAGGTTTTTTTCTTTCTTTTGATAGATGACTCCCCCTCCTCACATATCCTGCGAGGTGGGGTTTTCTTAGCTCTTATTTTATTATCTACATGCCTGCTTGCAGGCTCCTGCCATTATTTTACTCTATAATATTATTAGTATGTATATAATTGTGTAGATAACCTTGGTTTAGACCGATGCGAGTCAGTCGACAACCAGTTGTGGTCGAACCGACCATAACCAGTGGTCGAGCTGGACCGAACTGCAGTGAACCAACTACGTGCAGTTCGGTCTGGTTTTATTTAACTTTTGAATGTATTTTGACCAGTTCCAGTTCCGGTTCCATCCTAAAATGGAAAAAAACCAGACTGAGCCAGACCTTCAAACACTAGTCAATGCCACCATTAGCCAATTGTAGAGGAGTGTGTATCAAAGGATCATAGGTGAGACCGAGTTTGTGACAAACTTCTTCAGACATTGCAATAATTGAGGAACTGGGATCAACAACACTTTCGACTGGGTTTCTGCTGTTGATGTTCATAATGACTGATCAAATGGAGTGGGATTCCTTTGCTGCAATAAAAGGTTTGGAAATTTCTCCAGGATGAAGACTGCTAATATAAGTTTTGTAAGGATCATCAATCATGAAAATATCATTGTTGAGAGTATTCATAGCATTATTCCCTTCAGATTGCTGGATATAATGTGATGTGACCTGTTCCTTCCATTTCATACAAACTTTGAAAGAGAGTGAAAGTAATTAATTCTTCAGGGGTTAAAGTGATAATCAGGGTTTCCATTGATCAGCGAAGATGTCTTTGGTGATTTTGTCCTTGTGAATTGGGGCTTGGGTATGGTATGAAGGACCATCTTTGTCTTTGCCTTTTCCTGTTGATGCGAAATTGTGTTTGTGAGGAGGTAGATACAAATTTTCCTTAGTGCTGTTGTAGGGATGTATTATAGGTTGCAAACTTGTTTCAGAGGTCGAAGATGGTGCCGAAGTCAAAGTAGGTGGATTGGTTGCTGTAGACAAGATAGATGGGGCTGGTACATGTGGGACAGATCGTTTGACTGATGCAGGAATTTGAGGTCCAAAGGCTGAGGGGTAGGAACTGTTGGCACATTCAAGTCAGTTCATGCAAAGGGTCTCCCACTTTGTAAGGCATATAGCTCTTGCTCAAGTTTTGTGATACAATCTTCAGCTGTTGTAGATAGGTTGGTAATTTGGTAAACACCTCTGGATGGTGTCATAGAAACTGTCAAAGGTGCGATGATGATGCTCAACCTGGAAACCCAAACAAAACCTACTAAATGGCTTCAGATGGTATAACACAAGTCAGAGGAAGGATGCAAGGCCCTCTAGATGTCACCTGTCAGATCGAGCATCAGATAGTCATAAAAAGGACTGCTTGTCGAAGCAATTTGAAGCTAAAAGAATGTGTTTTGAGGTTTTTCGAGGTTTTTCAAGGAATTTCGTGGCTAGATCAATGAATTCAGAGTGTGCAAATATGTTTGGATGTAAGATCAGGGGACTAGACGAGTAGCAGAAGTGAAACAAAGGCGAATCAAGGGAAACAAGAGTGAAAATAGCGTAATTCAAAGATGTTCAAAGATTTTCAAAGAAGTTTAGTGTAAAACACCAGACTTCGGACTGAATAAGACTAAACTGAACTCTCAAATCACTGCGATCTGGGAGGAAGACAACAACTTTCTTGTTTTTCTTTGTATCTAGTACATCTTTTTATATAAAATAAAGAAAGTACCTAAAAAGGCTAGAGAACATGAGGCAAACATGTGGAAAACTCGAGGCAAAAGACAATAGAAGTATATCAGAACAATAAAGCGAGACTAGAAAGGGTGAATATAACACATGATGAAGAAATAATAAGAAAGAATAGCTAAAAGCAGACTGTCCTTGTTATAAATTGCATAAAACATCGGAAACTGCTTCAAGCGGATTGTATACATGCACATGCAGTTGAAATGTGTTTGATATACTTGAGATAGTGTTCCATGTGTCCAGCATGCATCCGAAGATTGTTCAAATGGGAAATACTGTGTCCAAAGATGTTTTTTGAGGTTCAAGATTTTTCGAAGATTTTTGAAGTTTCTTCGGACTTCATTTGTGGCCTGAAATCAGTGCGATACTGTTCGACAATGGTAGGGGATATGTCTGGCATGTGTGCGATGACCATTTGGATAGCGATATAGTGTCCGATGTTGATTTTCAATGTTTGATGGCTTTCGAAGTCAGTTGAGGAAATAATATTGGACTTGTTCAAAGGCCAATATCACTGCGATATTGCTTGAAACTGGTTCGGAACTCATCGACAATGTTCCAAGTGTATATCCTGAGCTGTATGAAGGTCAGGGGAATTGTATTATGGCAGCCGAAGGCATACAAAGAATTTTGAGGTGTTGTGAAGATTTTCGAAGCATTTTCGTGACTTTGTAGAGGTTTGTAGAGCTTTGGAGGGGTTCATATGGGTTCATAGAGCTTTGTAGAGGTCTGTAGAGACTCATAGAGCTTTGACAATGATCATAGATGTGTTTTCCGAGCTTGAACGACAAGGCGGACCTATCAGCAATATTATACATCAATGAAGGGGTAACGTTAGATTGAGGGTTTTGTCGAGTCCATTCATCAATCCTGTCCTTGATAAAATGACTGGGGATGTTTCAAGGAGTAAATTGACCATTTGGGAGAACAATTTTGCCTTCAGTGTTCTTCTTACACTTTCTTTCATTGATATATGATTGGCAAACCTAGCAGTCACTAATAAAATGTCCAGTAAGCCCACAAAAGATGCAAACTAAATTTTCGAGCTGGTCTGAGCAAAATCCACTGTTAGGTCAAGTAGTATTAGTGGTTTTTGAACCTGCTAAAGTGGTTACGAGAGTGGCTGTAAATTTTTCAAGAATTACCATAAGATCTTCCAATTTAATTTGAGAAGAAGATGTCAAGGTTGTAGATATTGCCAAGGATGTTGAAGAATGTGAGCTGAGTAGAGATGTCGAGTCCAAAGCAATAGATCCAGCCAGAACAAATTTTGCTGCTGCATGGATATTGTTGAGTGGGTAGGGGTCATTGGGATAGTGATCAGGGAATTTTAGTTCAAGTCATTGGGCGATTCTAGCCCATAAATCTGGTTGGAAGCCATGAACGAAGGCTCTGCTTTGCTCAGCGTTGGAAATCCTGCCTTTAGTAGATAAAAACTTCATGATGTTATAAAATGACTGAAAGTATAATCCCAAATCGTTTGCATTGAAAATACCGATGCAAAGTTGTTCACCGACAAGTTTGTCCATGTCCAAAATTGACCATTTGCGATCATCTTCAGAACCAGGGTACAGTTTGTGGATGGCAATGTGAAAGTCATGGAACAAAGTACCGGCATCATATTCTGGAATCAACTCCCAAAGTTTGGAAGTGTTGATGTCAAGGTAACGGCAAGTGTGCTTCTTCATTTCTTCAGAGTTGGTAACATTGATGCTGAAAAAAGCAATTTGAGCTCACTAAAATACCTGTGAAGTTCTCGAGGCTGGGTAGGGTTGAATTTCAGAGCCGTGGAATGACCATGAGATGGCATAGTGGCTTGCATAGTCATGAATGCGATGACTCTTGGGGTAGGGGTTAAAACTTGGGTGAAAGATGGTAGAGGTGTTGAAGTTGTTGGAAGGATGAATAAAGAGGTAGAGGATGAGGATGAAGAAGTAGAGGATGAGGATGAAGACAATGGGATAGGTGAGGGGAATAGTCAATGATGTGTCGATTCTGCTTCGGAAACTGGGATTAAAATATCTCCCGATTGTTTGAGAGATTCAAAGGCATGGCAAGTATTGATTTGAAGATTTCTAGCTTGTGTTGGCCTAAGCTGGGAAATTTGAGATAGGTTAGGTGATGAAATGATTTAGAAACCCCTTGCAGTGGGCTCCAAAAATAATTATACTCGACCCGGAAACCCAAAAAAAACCCACTAAAAGGTCTTGAATGGTATAACACAAGTTAGAGGAAGGGTGCGAGGTGGTACTAAATATCAGTGCTGTTACCCAAGGATGGGGGAATTAAGTTCAAGGAGGTCCGATGATATTCAATGAAGTTCAAGGGTGTATGAAGCTCTGCGAAGATGTTTGAGAAAAGTTCAAAGATGTTTGAGAAAGTTTGAGGACGTTCGAGGGGTTTGTAGAGAACGAGAAGATTCTCGACAAATGCTGAGAATAGACGATAGATGATAATTTCGAGAAGCTAATACAGAAAGTTCAAGGAAGTTTGTGGTAACCCGCTAAACTTCAGGACTAAGACGAGAGGCTTGGACTCAAGAGAATTGCTCTTAAATTAGACGATGGATGTGAGAGGACGATCTGTTCTGGTACTTAAAAGGAAATAAAACATGATGACTACATGAGGCAAGATATAAAACAACAAAGAACTTTCCAAATCAGAAAATAAATGAGAAATGATGAGAAGGGAAACGTATAGAGTCACAATATATCAAGTGTACCTGTCCTATTGATCCAATATATCATCAAGATGTCAAAGCGCCACAATTGCATCCTAAAAGCCTGTTGTCATATCTCCTCATGTCCAGTGGTGCTCGATATGCAACGCACTAAGTCATACAAGGTGTGCTGGGTGTGTCTGAAGGGCAGTGCGATAGGCATACAGCGGCCAAAGGCATTCGAGGTGCTGCAAAGTTGTTCAAACTTGCTCAAAGTATTGCGAAGTCATTCAAAGTTGTTCAAAATCATTTGAAATCATTCAAAGTGCTACAAAATAGTTTCAGAGTGGTTTTGTGGGGTTCATAGGGGTTGAGAGCATGTGTGGTGATGTGTCAATGCATTTGGAAATGTTCCAGAGCTTAGAGCGCAAGGTAGACCTATCAGCGATACATGTGTAAACTATAAATAGTACAGTAAGTAATCGAGTCTATGGATCAAGCAATATAGTCTACTCACCTCAGTCAGTGTATAACAGACTGAGGTGTTTGGTAGGTATATGTGAATATATATACTAAATGACTAACAATGAGAATAAGATAAAGGGAGAGTTAGAAAGAGAGAAATAACAAGGGAAACTTTGCATCATACAATGTTCTATAATTAGCACACCACATCAAAGGGGTGCAAAAGCACCATTCATGGTGCAGATCTCAACACATTACACATGCCATTTCCCATACATCAGTGGGGGGATCTTCGACAACGAATACAACCACTATTATTTCATGGCTGATTCTGAAAAAAATGGTGGTCACTCACATTGATAAAAATGCAAGCACCAACGATAATCATGAGCGTGTGACAAAGGCCACTTCCTAAGTGTAGCTTGTAATGATGGAAGAATGCGTACGCGATTCTGAGATATAGACAGGACTGAATGAGATTGAACAGGACACAGCCCAAGGTCTCGTGATCGTGACAGCTGAGAGGCATGTGGGGGTGGACATGAAGTTGTCGCCATTGTGCTGGTAACGTTGGTTAAGAACAATTTGTTGTGTGAAAAATAGCAGACAAAATCCTCACCAACTCTCAAGAGAATTCCAGAGACCATGCGTGTTCGAATGATAGATTCAAGTCCCCCATCGTCAAGTTCTAGAAGAGGATAAGGCACTTGACATGGTAAAATGGGCCAATCATCTGACCATGGCCAAACGAGCAGAGCAGCAACATGAGTTGCTGACACTCATCTTGAGTAAAGGGATATGAGATATTGCGGTGCAGGGAATACCGACGATCTAAGTAAGAACAAGTATATTGGTCCTCGCACCGCAACAACCAACTTACTGGTCTGCACCCACACTAGCACATTCATAGCTTGGACCTTTGCATTGTGAGGAAGGGGGGCATGTGCAGGGTGCATCTGAATAAATGCCCAATACCTGTAATCCACATCAAAATCTGTCCCACTTCAGAAATGGCCAACCAACAAAAGCTTATACAATATACAATGCTCACAGTTATCAGTTTCAACATTCTCTATCATCGCATTTCCATCTGCTTCACTAGCAAGATCAGACTGCAACACCCACTTCCTATGATCAACCCAGCATTTCACCGGTATGAACAAGTTCTGCTTTGACTTGGACGACTCTGGCTCTCTGAGCCACAGTTCCACCCCCTGCGGCACATGTTCATCTTTCTGTTGTTCAAGAAACGCAGTGACGACATCGAGGATACTATCCGCACGCAGGTCCACGTCGGTCGTGACGCGACGTGCCGGGTGTACATAATACACTGTCCCGTCAAGAAGTGGATACTCGATCCACCCATGGTTGTGCAGACGCGCAGACGATTGAACTGGCCAGAGGGGTGGTGTGGGTATCTGAGAGTTGTCGGAGATCCTAACTTTGACAGGGTTGCCTGCGGTTGGGTTAGGCTGCAGGTAGTTGCGTCTGAGGTACGGCGATTTTGTCGTGTTCAAGTCGTGTCCAAGTGGAGTTGGGAGGATGGACGCGTACTCTGTCGAGTGTTCTTCTGATACACTCTGATGTTGCACAGAGTCGCACGGACTAGCATGAGTTGTCAAGGTTGTACTTGTACCGATATTAACTAGGACGTGCTTTTCTAGTTCCGGGTGCTGCGATACCATAATCTTTGGCTCTACAGGGTCTTCCAACGCCCTGTTATGATACCAAATTATTCAGTTATTGACTGGCACTAGGAAACATATTTTGGAATACTGACCACATGCCCTGAACGTATCTTGGACTAGCACTGTCATCTATACTCGGCACCATAAACCTTAATTCCTCGTCATCTGTAAGTGAGGCACCCTCCCACTCTTCGTGGACATCGTACATCGGGGTAGAAGCAGGTGCTGGACGCTCAGCCAATTGGGTGGGAATTTCAGGAGGTGTAACGGTAGCCTCTGTCAGATCTGCGCCACAGCTCCATCGCTGAGAAAGGTCCGGATCTTCTTCTCGAAAAGTGCTCGGCCCACCAGCGGTCCAGAGTGCCTCCGCGGGTCCTCCATTGGGCTGTGGAATTGTAATGGCCTCCCCTGTCTGTCCCAGGAGAGCGAAGTAGGGTGCAGCCTCTCCGACAGGCGTAACAGGTTGCACTGGGAGCAGATCCGTCAACACTTCCATCGCGGGAGTGCCAGAATCCGAAGAGTGCCCGGACCGCAAAGCTGGTATGGCGTCTACTTCTGATTGGACAGAAGGAAGGGCTTTGATTGGAGATGCGACAACTGAAGTCGTTGTGACGGGCAGTTGGTGGTACGAAGTATGCTGACTATAGTCATACTGGTTCCAGTCATTACCAACGCCAGTCAGCTGTCCACCATTGATGGAGAATCTTTCTGCATTCGCGAAAAGGGACGTTTTGTCAACCGGGCTTTCAAGAATGCCATGCTCTGCTCCAGCTTCAAGTTTATGAGATGGTGGTTGAGGAGTTTCAGTAGGTCCTTTCGTCGCCTGTGTTTGGAACAACGAAGGATCCCTGACGGCTTGCGGCTGCGGTAACTCGTCAAGATCGTCTATGAAAAAGCCTGGCCCGACGGCAGTGGAATCTATCAAGGGTGGGGGGACGTACTCCAGCGGCGTGGAGGGTAAGGACGTTGTTTCGGGAGAAGGGACTGTAACTGTAAGGAGTGAATGATCAAGACTCCGAGTCGGAATAAGGGTAGGATCATCCGAGTCGACCATGGTTATCTGGATGTCGGGGATGGGAGAGACAAAGGGTGGTGTTGTATTGATGCCCACGATGGAAGCTTTTGTGGAGGTGGCGTCGTCACGGTCAGAGGACGAAGAGCGGGGAGCGACGAGAGTAGAGGCTCGTCGTATCACGGTGCCCATGCGAGACCATCTGGACTTGGAAGGGGTGGTCATGGTTGGTAAAGGGGGTGAGGAGTGTCGGGGCAATCGCGGTCAAGGAAAACACGTTGCAATCTCGAGCGCTTTGCCCATGCCTCGATGCAACCTCCTGGCCGGATATGTAAAATAAGAATGCAAATACAGCGCTAGCACTTATCATGGATTCCCCACCTCCCTGGTCTTGCTTTCCCTCACCGCCCTTTGATGCTGCTAGCACTGAGTCTACTGATGCCTTTCGTAGCGTCAGCTCAACACCTGGCCCCGTGACCGATTCATCGCCTTGGTCTCAACCATCACCATCCCTCGAGCTGTTAGCGAACAACGGACAGTCACCTGATGTTAGTGGTGGATGGGAGTACGACACGCAAGCTGTGTGGGGAGATGATTCACGTATGGGACTGAGTATGGACAGTTTGAGAAATGTAGCGACAAACAAGGGTATGTCCAAGTTGGCCCTTTCAAGTTTGTGTTATACTCACGTTCACAGTTATCAACTTCAACCTACCACAACCACAAATTATCCCTTGGGCATCATATCCACCATTCATCCCGCCAGAGTTGACGGAAAGCCCTGCTGAGGCTTTCCAGTTTCTATCTCTAACAGCTCTGGTTGAGCAAGTCGTCCGTGAAAGTCCGGCTGAGAATGAACCTCGCACTTCTGAGGCTGCTGAGCCCGTTCCGTTACAGACCCAAACCCCAACACTGTTCCTGGAGAACGAGGACTTCAGTGGGGACTACCGCAGTGTGCCCTTCAACGAGCCGGGAAATTACGATATGCCCTCCCTGGAACTGGAGATCGAAGAAAGATACCTTCCCGGGACGAGGATCGTGCCTCAGCAACCCGCACTTTCTGCTTCTGTTCATCCCATGCAGGTGGACGACGCGCAGGGAGATGCTTCGCCTTCCGATAACACCCCAACACTGAGGAATGGGGATAACTCCGAGAGTACTACTTTCGATGGTGGTCGGGAATACCTCCGTGTACCCTTTGATGGACCCATGAACTGCAGAAGCCTGCTCTCCTTGGACTTGGGGATTGAAGAAGGATGTCCTCCCAAAACGACGACCACGCCTCACCAGTCGACACCTCATGCTTCTGTTAATCCTATGTCTGTGGCCGACGTGCGTGAGGTGCAGGGAGGTGCTTCGCCTACGGATGACAAAGAACCGAGATCTATTACTCCAAATATGAAGATTGTTGAACCTGGTCCAAGAAATGTAGCAAGCATTCGGTCCGTTTTTTAACTATTCCGCTGTGTCGAGGGCTGAATAATTTTGTTTTGAATCAGGCCCTTGCTAGAATACCCAGGTTATCGTCAGAAACTACTGGTTGCTGAGTCGTCGCCACGGAAAGAGGCCCTCTCCTTTGGGTACGTCGTAATTAACTTGCAAACTTTGTCTAAAGTTTCAACTATTCAATAGTCCAAGGAAATCCGCGCAAGATCTTCTCGCAACGCAAGAACGCGTGCCTCGAGTAGTCGTTCCGTGGGTATAAAATATATTGTCTAAAGCAATCCAATTTACAGAACTTCAACTCCCTAGATCAATCCCATCAACAGGAAGTGTCAATGCAGGAGGGCCCAACATGAAAACTGATCGTACCTTCAGGCCAGCCCAACCGCCCTCCAGCCAAACCCGCCCCCTCATCGTAGGACCTAGCGTGAGAAACCATTACATGCAGCCTAACGCACCCGTGGGTAGCAGCGTCAACGTCTGTATCAGTCCCGCCACTAGGGTACCCGCATCCTCCGTCCAGTCCGCTCGATCATCCGGGATTGGTCCCCGTCTGCATAACCTCGGATGGATCGAGTATCACCTTCCCAAACAGATGGTGTATTACACGAATCCAACGCGTCGAATCATAACCGACGTGGACCTGCGCATAGACAGTACGCTTGACGTCATCACTACGTTTCTAAAACGATGGAAGGATGAGAACCTGCCACAGGGGACGGAGTTATGGATCAGAGAGGGGCCCAGGTCAAAACAGGGCTTTGTCGTGCCGACCGGGTGGCGGGTTGATCATACGAAGCAGGTGGTGCACTTTTATGCGAATGAGGCCAATAAAAATGCAAAGCGGAGAAACGTCGAAACTGATGATGGTGGGTGTTGTATCAGCTTTTATCTTATGGCTTGTCTGACGCGTGGATGGGATAGATTTGGACATGAAATGCAGGTATTGGGCGTTTATTCAGGCGCACCCTGCACATGGCTCCCTTCCTATTAGTGCGAAGGTCGAGGCTATGGATATACTAACATGGGTATGGACCGGTAAGTCAGCCGTCGTGGTATAAAGGCTAGATGCTCATTCGTATTAAGATCGTTTACTTTTCCCGCGATCAACTTTCCCTCTTCCCTTTACCCTAGATGAGTGTCAAGAACTCATGTTGCTGCTCCGTTCCTCCGGCAAAAATGGTAGATGATTGACTCATTCAAGTTAAATAGTACCTTATCCTTTTTTTAGAACAATGCGATGTAGAACCCCAGTATATTGTCCAAACACGTACCGTCTCCAGGATTCTTTTTGCAGTTGGTAAGGACATGTCCACCATCGTCTACACAACGAGATTATTCTTATCAATGTAAACAGTACTCTGGCAACAACAATTACATTCCCTCCCCCACAAACCTCTCCTTGAGAACGTCAATGGTCATGACCTTCACTTCCCCAAACACGACGAGACCTCGGGCCGTCCTCTGCACAACCTCGATCTCTACCTTGAAATCCCGTACATATTCTTCAAGCGCCACCTGCACCGTAGACCGGAGAAAGAAAGTAGGCTATACAACATGGTACCTATGATTGTGACTGGTGCTTGCGCTTGTATCATTGTATTGACTTTTCTATTTGACTCCCTATTATGAGATTATTTTCTAGGCTTGGACAATATTATGCAAGTTGCCCGCGTGAAGTCTGGTGAAGAGGGAGATATTGTTAGTGGGGCAGCACAGTGATTGATTTGGCAGGTCCAGTACACTAATGTCACCTGAGCAACATTACAAAACAGGAACATGGTGGTTAAGATCTCTCTCTGGAGACCAGCAACTGCCAATGCGCTGTTTATTCAGGCAATGGAGGGGAACCCAAAACCCCATAGATGGATCGGGAGAAGGAGGAGTGTAGAATTAAAACGGAAAGGCATACCAAGGTAAGCATGAATCTTGTGAGCAATTTGCATGTCAAGAGTGGCAGCCTGAGCATGTGTGAGCAGCGGGAAGCTCAGCAATGGCCAGAGGCGAGAGATTAGTTTGAGAGAGAGGATGCGTCGTAATGCTGTTAGAGGCAGTGGCTGTGGGTGAAGAGGAAACGAAAAATGGAAGACGAGATCCTGGAGATGTTGGAAATGGATCTCAGGCTGATTAATTGGGACCTGTAGGAAAGTGATATAATCAGTGTTGACTTTGACTGGGTTTTCAAAGGTCTGAGGTGAGGAAGGGTTAGCGTAATTTACAGAAGGGATCGGGAAAGTTCATTGTTCAGTTGTGGGTGGGAAATCAGGAGCCTGAAAAGCATACAATATGCTCTTTGCCCATTCAGTTTCCTAGCCATATGTTCCCTGGAATCTGTAAGCATGTCGAGCAAGAAAAAGAAGCAAGGAGAGGGAGACAGAGATGAGTAGGGTGTCATCCATTGCCTCAACCATGGTGATAGGTTGTTTTATGTTGTCTAGGCTAGAGTGAGGTAAGTGTTTGCGGGCTTGTTCAGAGGATATGACGAGGTGGTGTAGTGAATGAGAAACGAGGTCAGAGAGCCAGCAATTACACATGCTTGTTGTTAGAGTGCATTTTAGTGGTGACAGTGAACCTCCCTGTTTAGTAACACCATTAACAATGAAGGGGTCAGTCAATCCATAGGCAGTCTTGACATGGTAAGGGACATGAGCTTGGGAGGAGTGTCCAAGTTAGTGATTGATGAAGGAAGTCCGTAAGCAGCAAGGGCGTTGTAAAAACCCTCAGGCTTGAGCATGTCAAAGCCTTTCTTCTGATCCTCTGCAGAATATAGAGGGGGACTTTACACCACTGAGCCCACTTTTGGACTTGAGCAACCACTGAGAGGAGATCTCAGCCCTGAACACCAGGCTGGGTTGCAACCTGACATCCAGGGATAACCTGCAGCTTTGCGAGATAAGGGGATAGATGGAAATTCAGCCAGGCAAATGGAAGGTTACTGCAAGCTATACCTCAGTAATGTTTGAGAATTGTGGTAGGGCCTCGCTTATGGATAGTGGAGATGTTAGTATCTTTAATGCATGCAGGAAAATGAGAGAAAGAAAGGATGTAGTTCAGAAGAGAGACGACATAGGACAGTGTATTGTCAGTGGCTGCATGCAAAAACCATTTTCCCCATCCATCAGGGCCAGGGGTAGGGCGTCAATTACCCTTGGAGAGCAGGAGGCAAAGCTATGGTACATCCAGTAGTCATGGCCACAGGAAGGGTTCCTTTTGTGTTAGCATTGCAATGGATTTTACAGAAGGTGTCAACATCCAGGGCTTCTCCTGAGCAGGGCAAGGCATTTGGTGATAAAGGTTTTGGAAATATTGAACAGTGATGGATTTGGTATTGTCTTATCCTGTTAGAAGGTTGTTAGGGTCAGTGAACCAAGGCTATAGGTAGAGCCATGATTTTGTTTGGGTAGAAGGTTTTTGGGGAGCCACCATGGAGGAGGTTTTGCACTCGAGCTCCAGCTGAACAGGACTGTCTGGTGATGCATTTGGCACATTCCTCAGCATAGCAGATTTTCTACAAGGTTCACCTGAGATTTCACAGGTAAGCTCTGAAATGATGGTAAGTATTATTTGGGGCAGAGTGAGAAGAGTAAAAAGCATTAAGATTGGAGTAAGTGAACTGGTGAGGGGGCAGAATGACATTTCGATTGATGGCAGAGAGCAGTCGATCCACTCATTTGCGCTCCTTTACTATGAGGTCAATAGTGGCATTGGTTGGTTTTGTAGAGCATTGGGTTTTTCGTAAAGGGGATGGGAATGATTGTGAGGCACTGTGAGAGAAGGCTAGTGAGAGGATGTGGTAGAGCTGCTCAAAATTTTTATCATCAGAAATCTGTGCAGGTTTATGGGGGCAGTTAGCAAGAAACTCATTGACAAGGGTAGAGAATTGTGTGAGGTGAAAGCTTTCAGAAGAGGGTGGGTGGTGAAGTAGGAGGAATATTGTCAGGTAGGACTGGTAGGCCATCAAGCTTGGTGGGGATAAGGGTAGTGGATGTGAGGATTGCTTGATGATCAGTGCAGGGAAAGAAGGTCAGGAGAACTTCAACAGTGACAGCAGCGGTGCCAATCCAGGAAGAAGCAGCCTGATCAATGATAGACCGACCAATGATAGACCAACCAGGGGTGGTGGCATCTGTCTCAAGGTGTGATGCCAGTGAGTAGGTGTAGTTGGAGTGAACATTGTGGTCAGGTATCGTTGACCAATGGTCAATGCTGCCTGTCACAGTCAGAAAGTTGGAGTAAGCTTGTTGTGCAGCGGAGATTCGATAATGGTGGGCTGTAGATTCTGTGGAGAATAGGGTCACATTACAATCACCAGCCATGGACCAGGACCCAGCTGAGGAAAGACATAATTCAGTCAGTGTTGGCCAGAACAGGTTGTTATCATCTTCGGTTGTCCCGGCATGTAGATGCCCATGAAATGGTGGATGAAGCCATGACCTGTTTTTAGGGGAATTGTGATGTTAAGGGTGACGACTTGGCCAGCCAGGGAGGGTGGGAGAGGGACACATTGAACACTGAAGAGGTGATGGCAAACCGCAAGTATGACACCCCATTTACCCCTGTTACCGCTGATGATACTCAACCCAGGAAAACCACCTAAACTGCTGATGAGGCAATCAATGATATTTGTGATGAGTCAGAGGAAGGTTGCGAGTTGTTCCAAATGTTCGTGGCCCAACTGATGGGAAGATGACCAGTTGGTACTAGTCGTGAAGGTAGTGCTATGAGAGACAAAGGTGTTTGGTGTGGTCCGATCAAGTATTGATCGATATCGAGGGTGATTGATGAGATTGACAGCGAACGAGTTTATTGTCGATGGTCGATGTGTGAATTCTGGAGACCTTTCGATAGGTTGATAGTATACGAAGGGTGAGGCAAATGGCTATGAAGTGTTGGAAGGATTGCTAGTGCTAATGACGAGAGGATTGAGGGAGGATTGAGGACGCAATGATTGCCGAGGTTTCTCATCGATCGAGAAAACCCGTAGAAACTTAGATTGTTTTAGAAAGTTGATCGGATGCTTAGAACTGTATACAAGACGATAGGTGAAGACAATTTCTTGTATTTCCAAGTAGATATCTACAGAGTTTTATATGTTTTAAAGAAACTTCCTAAAATGGAATGAGAAACATGTGTAGAACATGAGGCAAAAGATATGAGTTAAGGCACAAGGCCAAAAAGGAGACTGGAATCCGAACAAGAAGGATATATATCATATGATGAACGAGTAATATAGGGTATGGAACTGAAAGGGGACTGTCCTTTGTGTAGAAATCGCGCTAAGTCTCGCAGTAATTCATCCAGCGGGTTCTGTGCGCGATTGGGACTTGGAACAAGGCTAACCTACTATCAGCAGGTTTGGGCACGAGTTGGAATCCTTCCTGGCGCATTGTACTCCACCATTTAAATAATGAAGATGGCGCCCGATGTCGCTCGTAGTCTCTTGATATCGATCGATGATGCTCGACAATGGTCGTCAATGTTTGATCGTGGTCACGGCTGTTCAAAGTTGATCAGGGATGTTTGATGGTCATGTAGAGGGATCTTAGGGGCTTTCGGGGTAGTCCTAAGGTTATGCGATGTGGGCTCTTGATATGATCGATGTCGCTGGTGATGTTTCGACGCAGTCGATATGATATCGTGATTGATAGACTGGGTCGCGCTGTGTCTGGGATGTTGTAGGAGTTAGCCGATGTGATTAGAATGATGTTAAATTGGTGAATCGGTCCTTGAGCCAAGGAGATGACCTATCACTGCTTAGGGTTGGGTGGCCAGGGCTTTCATGCAGATCATAGCCCGGCAGATGCAGGCACGAAGCAACCTCCCACGTTGACCATGTCTCTTGGAGGATGATGACATGGGGTTTTGAAGTCTTAACTAAAGAACTTACAGCATTAATTTTCATAGGGTCAGCTAGACCATTAGTATTAATAGCTATTATAGCTATTGCCTAGAGAGAAGGGGCTGGGGAAGCAGACAATGCAGAAACTGAAGCAAGAAGCAAGAAAAGAAAAACAATAAACAAGAATGGGTGTGGCAAGGGCCAAAATGAATTTAGAGGACAAGCAGCAGAGGTAATACAACTTTTGAAAGAAAGGGGGTGCAGTTGCTGCACCCATGTAAAGTGAATGTTATGTGGTACCCAGAAAACACCCCTGCAGTGCTGTAGTAGACCTTGGTGCAAGTCAGGCTGAGGATCATTTACTGCAGGAGTGGGGGGTTTAGGAGGGTGGGGTTTTGGGGGGTTTTGGGGATGTACATGAGGTCCTCCCATATTATCAACTTCCATTGGCTGTCTCTCAGTTGAACCCACCAGTTGGTCTTGCCGGTTGGTCGTCCAGTTGGGCCCTTTTGGTGGGAACACATGATGGAGGGGCAAGAGAAGCCATTGTTGTTGTGGGTGGAGCAGCTAGGTGTGGCATGAAGCTAACGTGGAGGCTAGTCATATCTTGTTGGAGTCAGGCTACATTTTCTGTTGATGCCCCTAGGCACCATTGGAGGTCTACCACCTGTTCTGTAACAGCTGCCCAGGCATTGTCATCGGTGGCCATTATGCGCAGGAGGTTGGCAGTTGAGAGGGAGGATGTGAGGTTGTTGCACTCAGGGTGAGTTGAGTGTTAACTGTCATAATTGCGAAGACACTAGCAATGGTGTCAGTAAAGGAAGCTTGGGCATCAGACAGTTGTTTGATGAAGTCCTGATGGTTGAGGATAAGCTTGTGGACTGTTTGTGAGATGCCATCCATGGATGTCTGAAGGGAATCAAGCTGTGAGCAGACAAAGGGCAATTCCTGGGTGGTGATGATGGGGCGATTGGCAAAAGAAGGAGGAGGGAACCCCCTTGAATTGAGGTTATAAAGGTAGGCAGGCTTGCCAGGGGAGGAGGGCAGGTCCATGTTGAGGAAGTGAGCAGCAATGTCTGGCATGCTGATGATTACACAGTAGACAGTATCCTCGAACTCAAGGTGACTGGCGTGGATGACTGGGTCATCAGCAGCACCAGTGCCATATTTCCGCTTAGTGTTGCCATGGCTCAGCCGCGTTTTTTGCTACTTTGGGAAATAAAATAGCTAAAATTCTGAAAATATTTGAGGACCTAGATCACATGATAAGCCGAGGGGTCCTCTGCCAACTCTAAGCAATCTGACCACTGGTTCCCACATTATTTAAGCGGTGATAGGTCGTCTTCTTGGCTCAAGGACCCATTCAACACTTTAGCATCATTCTAATCACATTGGCTAACTCCTATGACGTCCCAGACGCAGTGCGACACACTCTATCGATCGCGATATCATATCGACCGCATTGAAACATCACCAGCGACATCGATAGTATCAAAAGACCACATCGCACAACCTTAGGACTACCCCGAAAGTCCCTAAGATTCCCCTACATGACCACCAAACATCCCCGACCAACTTCGAACAAGCCACAACCATGATTGACCATTGTCGACCATCATCGAGCATCATCAATCGATATCGAGAAACTACGAGTGACATCGGGCGCCACCTTCATTATCTAAATGGTGGAAGACCATGCACTAGGACGTATTCCAACTCGTGTTCAAACCTGCTGATCATAGGTCAGCTTCATTCCAACTCCCTATCGCGCACAGAACCCACTGGACGCATTATTGCGAGACTTAGCACAGTTTATACACAAAGGACAGTCTCTTTTAGTTCTTTCCCTTTATTACTCTTTCATCATATGATATATATATATCTTTCTTGTTCAGATTCCAGTCGTCTTTATGGCCTTGTGCCTTAACTCATATCTTTTGCCTCATGTTCTACACATGTTTCTCATTCCATTTTAGGAAGTTTCTTTAAAACATATAAAACTCTGTAGTATCTACTTGAAAATGACAAGAAATCATCTTCACATATCGTCTCGTATACAGTTCTAAGCATCCGATCAGCTTTCTAAAACAATCTAAGTCTCTGCAGGTTTTCTCAATCGACGAGAAACCTCCACAATCGTCGCATCCTCGATCCTCCCTCGATCCTCTCGTCATTAGTTCTAGCAACCCTTCCAACACTTCATAGCAGTTTGCCGCACCCTTCATATACCATCGACCTATCGGAAGGTCCCCATAATTCACATATCGACCATCGATGATAAAACTTGTTTGCCGTCGATCTCGTCAATCGCCCTCGATATCGATCGATACTCAATCAGACCATGACAAATGTCTTTGTCTTGCATAACACTACCTTCATGACTAGTAATCTTCTCAGAGGTTTGACCACGAACTTTCGGAACGTCTCGCAACCCTCCTCTGACTTGTCACAAACATCATCAATTGCCTCATCGGCAGTTCCCGGGTTGAGCATCATCATTTTTGGAGCCCACCGCGAGGGTGTCTGAATCATTTCATTGTCGGACCAACCTCGACTTCCTTGGCTTAGGCCAACACAAGCGAGAACCCTTTGGATCGATACTCGCCATGCCTTCGAATCTCTCGAACAATTGGGAGATATTCTAATTCCAGTTTCCAAGGCAGAATCTACTCATTGTAGACTATTTCCTTCACCTATATCATCGCCTTCCACATCATCATCTACTTCTTCGTCATCATCATCGACCTCTTCATTTATCCTTCCAACAACTTCAACACCTCTACCATCTATTACACAAGTCTTAACCCCTACCCCTAGAGTCATCGCATTCATGACTACCCAAACTGCAATGCCAGCTCGTGGGCACTCGACCGCTCCAAAATTCGACCCGACTCAGCCTTGAGAGCTTCGATGATACTTCAAAGAGCTTGAACTATTATTCCCGACCTGCGGCGTTACTGAATCGAATCTCATGAAGAAACACGCTTGTCGCTACCTCGACATCGACTCATCAGAACTCTGGGAATCGCTTCCAGAGTATCAACCCGGCACATCATTCAACAAATTTAGAACAGCAGTACACAAACTCTATCCCGGCTCGGAAGACGATCGCAAGTGGAGCATATCAGACATGGACAAATTAGTGGGAGAACAGCTACACGTTGGGATATTTGATGCAAGCGATCTAGGAATGTATTATTGCATGTTCTACAACATTACTCACTTTTTGCAAGCAAAGAATAGGATCTCGGAAGCTGAGCAAAGCAGAGCTTATGTTCGAGGATTCCAACCCGGCTTATGGACTCGAATTGCTCAATGACTCGAACTCAAATTCCCCGACCATTATCCCGATGATCCGTATCCACTCAACGACATTCACGATGCGGCAAAATTTGTTCTAGCAGGCTCCAACACATTGAACTCAGTAATCCACCAATTGACCTCTTCATCGCACTTGACATCAAATGTCAGAAATATGGGCACCTTGTCACCTGGAACTATTACGATCAAAACCAAAGATCTAAACACAATGTTCGAACGATTCGCTAGCACCATCGCTATGCATATCGCAGGTACTAAAAATCCTCACACTAATTCGGCAGACAGACAGGCACATATTGATGCACTCCTTTGCATATTTTGCGGTTTATCCGGACATTTTATCCCTGAATGTATGGTTTGTCAGTCGTACTTGAACGAAGGGAAGTGTAAGCGAAATGCAGAAGGAAAGATCATACTTCCTAATGGACAATTCACCCCTCGAAGTATCCCTGGCAGGTTTATCAAGGAACACATTGATGAATGGTGGAAACGCAACCCAGATGCAACCCCAGCAGTGACACTTTTATTCAGCATCGCACCATCGGCACCTTCAACTTCGACAAGTTCAACCTCGGCTGCAATCACTTTGATAACAGAGTCCGACGCCGTTTTTATATTGGGAGTGGAGACAAAAGGCATTTATCATAACTCAACGTTGACAGCTGACTCCAAAGATAGAATAGCAGCTCTTGAGCGCAAAATATTCGCGCTTCGAAGTGGTCGACCATTTTCGCATCCGAACAAAGAGGTTTGAAATTTGGTTCCAGCCACAACAACTCCCGTCCCTGCATCATCAACATCTACTAGTACAGTCCCACCACCCTCAACATCTTCATCGACAACGGTCAACCCTTCGACTTCAACTACCGCTCCAACATTGACACCGACCACTTCACCATCGACCACCATACCCCCAATGCAAACCTCAGTACACCCATACGCGTCGGTCAGGGAGAACACCTATTTGCCACCACACGAAAGGAACTTCGCTGGCGCATCAAAGGGTAAGGAAAAAGACGGACCATTGTATGCGACACAGGCACCGGTACAGAACGAGAAAATCATGCATGATATATTTGCATGCTCGATGAAGATGCCGATTGTCACGCTGACATCCGAAGAACTACTCTCTCTTTCACCAGAGGTTCAAACAAAATGGAGAGAACAGGTCACACCAAAACGAGTCCCACAATCCAGAAACAATGCAACAAACATGTTTAGTCCCAATGCGATCATTGTGCCTGACCCGTACGAGACTTATATTAGCAGTCTCCGACCCAGTGAAATCCCTCAGCCTTTTGTCATCGCTAAAGAAACTTCATTGATTAGATCAGTTATTATGGACGTCCATGGTAACAACCAGGTAGAAAGTGTCATCGATCCCGGTTCCTCGATCATATCGATGGCCGAAGATGTTTGCCATGAACTCGGTCTAGCATATGACTCCTCGATTAGGCTTCCGATGCAGTCTGCTAACGGGACTGTTGACAAAACACTCGGTTTAGCACGCAACGTACCCTGCGATCTTGGTGGAATCACCCTATACATGCAGATACATATTATTTGGGACCCGGCATACGATATTCTACTCAGACAACCTTTCGACGTCTTGACGGAAAGCGTCATTAGGAACTATCGGAACGAAGCGCAAACCATCACGATATGTGATCCTAACTCAACTTGGACCACTATAATTCCCTTGATACCTTGATCGCACCGTCGTCAAAAAGTAGTTCGAGAGGATTTTCAGCATTAGAGAATGAAATTTCGGAACAGTGCGCTTTCATCATCTCGTTCGACTCTTCTAACTCCTCTATATTTATCGAGTGCACTGCAAATATCCCTGAAATTGACTCCTCCGAAGAATTATCTGCGATGCTTTCCGATTTATATTTATCTGTGTGTGACGAGTTCCACGTTCCTCGAAATGCCTCGATGGTGTTTATACCTATGCAACCTTCTTCATCGTCAGTTTCCCCTTCCTCAGTTATTTCTGACAATCCACAGTCTAGTTATTTATCGACGAAGAAAAAGTATAAACCAGTCGCACAGAAGGTCCGCCCAATCGTGGCCAGACTACCTGATCATTTTAGAATTATTTGATGCATTGAGGGCGATCCCCTCCAAGACATGCCTCCACTCAATCCCCATCCTCTGATATTCAAACCAACTCCTCGATATAACCTCGAACGCAAAAACATCATTGATTGAAATCATCCAGGAGATTTCTTATGGCCTCAAGAACGAGACCTCATGCATGACTTCATTCAAAACCAGCAAGCAGGGTTCGCATGGACCAAAAACGAATGAGGAAGGTTTCGACCAGATTTCTTCCCCCCTATTGAGTTCCCAGTCGTCCTGCATACCCCTTGGGTCGAACACAATATCCCCATACTGCCTGGTTTGTATGAACAAATTTGCGAGATGCTGAAAAAGAAGATTGAAGCAGGAGTCTACGAGTCGTCAAACTCGTCATACCGATCAAGATGGTTTTGCGTTGCAAAGAAAGATGCAAAATCGCTCTGAATTGTCCACAGCCTCGAGCCACTAAACCAAGTTACGATTCAGCACTCAGGCGTCGTCATCCTGATCCCCGAGCATTTAGCTGAACAGTTTGGAGGACGCGCTTGTGGTGGAATGTTGGATTTATATGTTGCATTTGATGAAAGGCTCGTATCTGAATCCTCTCGAGATCTAACGACTTTCCAGACACCATTCGGCGCACTTCGAATCGTCACCCTACCGATGGGTTGGACAAACTCGGTTCTGATCCTATACGATGATGTAACTTTCATCCTACAACCAGAGGTCCCTCACATCACGATCCCTTATATCAACGACACACCGGTGAAGGGTCCGAAATCAGAATATCGAACGATCAGTGGGTCTTATGAAATGATCGTCAACAACTCAGGCATTCGACGATTCATGTGGGAACACTTTGAGAACCTAAATTGCATCGTCCAGCGCATGAAGTATTGTGGTGGGACGTTCTCTGGACCGAAATTATTTGCTTGTGTCCCCGAGATAATTGTTTTAGGTCATCGATGCAATATTCAAGGCTGAATGGCTGACCCAACGCGTATCAATAAGATCCAGAAATGGGGTCCATGTCGTATGCTCACAGAAGTTAAGGCGTTCTTAGGAACGATTGGAGTTTGTCGAATTTTCATCCAGAGTTTCGCACATCGAGCAGCTCCGCTAATCAATCTTACTCAAAAAGATGTGCCCTTCGAATTCGGCCCATCTCAGGTAGCAGTGCAAGAAGATCTCAAGCATGCACTCCTAAACTCGCCAGCGATTCGAGCCATCGACTATACCTCAAATGCCCCAGTAATCCTCGCAGTCGACACATCGAGCATCGCCATCGGCTATTTCCTAACGCAATGTGACCGAGATAACCCTTGAAAGCGATATTACAGTCAATTTGGCTCGATCACGCTCAACGACCACGAATCGCGGTTTTTGCAACCAAAACTCAAGCTTTATGGTCTATATCGAGCCCTTGGGGCACTTTGTTTATACTTGATAGGGGTACGAAACCTTATCGTCGAGGTCGATGTGAGGTATATTAAAGGCATGCTCTCAAATCCCGATATCATGCCTAGTGCTAGCATAAACCGATGGATAGTCTCCATTCTAACGTTTCACTTCACCCTAGTTCATGTTGCAGGTACACACCATGGACCAGACGGTCTTTTGTGACGTCCTCGACAAACCGAAGACAATGATGTCGAAGTAGAAGAAGAATTCGGCGACTGGATCGACAAACTACACGGTTTTGTTCACCAAATCAACCCAATCTTGATTCAACCATTCCCCTCTCACACGACTTATCCCACTTTCACCCAAGCTTTGGATTTCAGTAAGGGGGAGGACGTTTTGTACGAAGACATACCTAGATTGGACAAAGCAAAGAAAGATGACGAACGATTACTGCTCGTTCATAAATGGTTAGACGATATGGTGCGACCCCCACATCTATCAGACACAGAGTACGCTACCTTCGTGCGATATTGCACCGAGTTCTTCATAGATTCCGGCAAACTATGGCGAAAAGATTGTTAGGGCGAACACAAGATTGTTGCGATTCCAGAGCATCGCATCGATATTATCCGGTCATCGCACGACCATATCAGCCACAAAATGATCTTCGCCACGAAGTCTCACTTCGCACTACGATTCTGGTGGCCCAACCTGAAAGCTGATATCACATGGTACATTCGAACGTGCCACTACTGTCAGTTGTGACAAACACAAAATCTTCTTATTCCACCAATCGTCGCCACACCTGCTCCTCTATTTGGAAAAGTCTATATCGACACAATGCACATGCCGCCTTCCGGTGGATATTGCTATATAGTACAAGGTTGATGTTCAATATCATACTGGCCGGAGTTTAGGATGCTTCGCAAGGAAACAGCGAAGACCATCGGCAATTGGATCTTCAAAGAAATCATTTGTCGTTGGGGCTTGCTTTATGAGATCGTTACTGACAATGGCGCAGCATTCCTTTCTGCTCTCGAGTATTTGTTGAAGCAATATCATATCAATCATATTCGGATAAGTGGGTACAATTCTCGTGCCAATGGCCTCGTCGAACGAGCCCACTTCGATGTATGACAATCGCTCTACAAGGCCATCGATGGTGATCAAACTTGATGGTCGGTTGGGACCTACTTGGTCTTTTGGGCAGAACGGGTAACAGTTCGAAAACGAATGGGCTGTTTGCCCTATTTTGCGATCACAGGTTCTCATCCACTCATCCCTCTCGACATTTCAGAAGTGACATATCTACAACCACCACCTGATTTGATACTCTCCTCCACCAATCTCATCGCCCGACGTGCAATCGCACTCCAGAAACGCTCGACCGATCTCAAGGTACTCTACTCTAGAGTCTACACCACTCGACGAGAAGCTGTGAAACACTTCAAAGAAGTTCACAAGCGAACGATTCGAGACTACCATTTCGAAAAAGGTGACCTCGTACTCATGCGAAACACACAGATCGAAAAGGCTCTTAATCGAAAAATGCGAGCTCGATATCTCGGCCCACTCATAGTCATCGCAAGAAACTACGGTGGCACTTACATTCTTTGCGAGCTCGACGGATCAGTTCTTCATCGACCAGTAGCAGCTTTCCAAATTCTACCCTATCTAGCACGGAAATCAATTCCCCTTCCTCCAAACTTCTTTGATATTGACGATCGTCGGCTCAAACAACTTCGAACAACATCGGACGTCGATGGAGACATTGACGAGGGCATTCCTGACCTCAACGAAGACGAATAAACCATTTTTCTTTTCTTTTTCTACTTGCGATATTGAAACAAACTCTCGATTTTATAACAGTGTACTATTACAAGTCACGATATTGTTTGAAACGTGTTCGCACAAGCTCGACGGGGTTTTTTGGCTATGAAGGAGTTCTGAGCCTTTCCCCTATGTCTCGTTTTGATGAATTGTCCATCTTACTTTCTTTTTTCTCTCTCTCTTTCCTATGTTTCTTTGCATATATCTTACATTTCCTGGCTTCGATCGCACGCGATATTTCTCATTTCAAATTTATCTCATTCAGACACAAGAAAAACAATAACATTAAAACAATAAAACAAAAATCCTACTGGGACTCCTCCCATTTCCTCTCTAACACCTCGATCTCTTCCATTAAGACTTCCACTTCCAATTTCTTCCACACCAGCACTTCTGTGAGATATCGACGACAGAGTCTTGATGCATCCGACTGCGTCATCTCGTCCTCCACCACCATCAATGCCCCCTCAACCATACCCGTGACCTCGAGTGTGACTTCGCGCGCTTTGGCTTTCCCCTTCCCCTTCCCCTTCTCCTTCTCAGCCATCTTCGGCTTCGGCTTCATCGTTCATTTCGGGTGCTCGTCGACTTTCGAGGGCCCGGCCTCCACGTTTTGGATGGGCTGGATAGCCCGGATGCGTATTGCTAAGCAATCATACATATTTAGCGATCATAATTATTAATGAATGATTTGACTTACTACGTCTCGGAGTTGACACCTCTGTCGACTCCGCAGTACCCTTTGTAGCTTGCTTGGAGCTCGCCGTTTTCCTCAACTTGCCCCGTTGGAGTCCTCTCCTCGACACTCCCTCCCAGTAGCACCCCTGTAGCCCTTGAGTGCATCGCTTGCACTTTGGGGCGCCCTCCTTGACGATACACTCCTGAGTCATCTTCAGTCCAGCGCAACGGTCACACTAGAGCAATATTGAAAGCATAATTAGTCTTAACGATATTGACAAAAGAACGACAACTTACCGGCCCATGGAAGAGGATCAGATCGCCCTCCTCCAATCGCACCCGCTTTGCGACCACGGGTTCCTCATCGAGTTCGTCTTTGCCCTCCTCGTCCTCCTCGTCCATCTCGTCGGCCTTCCTCTTTTCAATGATTTGCTCGATGACCTACTGGTTGTTGACCAGAGTTTCTTCATCCGCGGCTTCATCCCGATCGATCGAGAGGTGCAGAAGCTCAAGCGCAGCCATACGATTGTGGAATTCATCCTTTGAGATGGTTTTGGCCCGGACTTTGGCCAAGAAAGCTCGATGCGCCTCAACCAGTGCATCTCGTCATTCCTCAATCCTCTTTGCCTTTGCCTCGATGGCCACCTGCCGAGCCTCCCTCTCCTCCTCTCTCTTCCTCTCTTCCTCGATTGTCCTCAAATACTCCTTAAACAGATACTCCCCCCCCCAAGACAGCCAGTCCTCACAAGTGAATGGTGCGAACAGCCCGATGGCCTCGTCCAATGTCACCTGCACATGTTTGTCGCATGCCTCGTCAAATGATCCGATCAGGTCGTTGTATTCAGCCTATCAAACAAGATTAGAAAGCAGATAAACAAAGAAAACAAAACAACATACCATTTTCTCACAAAAAAGCATGACCCCATACCTCGAAGTCGAGGTCTTCAGCTTTGCCAGCCTTGGGCATCGATTTCGTGTGATCAAAGATGGGAAGAGCGAGTTCGGTGAGGATGGACATGTTTGTCGAGGAGGTGGATGAAAGAGATCGAATGGAAAGAGAAAGGTTCAAACCACGATGCGTCTTAAATCAATGGTCAACAATGTCACATGACCCAGTTACTTCAGCTCGACTGACCGGGATGGTCAGAATTTCAGTAAGGGGGAGGATGATAGGTCGTCTTCTCGGCTCAAGGACTGATTCAACACTTTAGCATCATTCTAATCACATTGGCTAACTCCTATGACGTCCCAGACGCAGTGCGACACACTCTATCAATCACAATATCATATTGACCGCATCGAAACATCACCATCGACATCGATAGTATCAAAAGACCACATTGCACAACCTTAGGACTACCCCGAAAGTCCCTAAGATTCCCCTACATGACCACTGAACATCCCCGACCAACTTCGAACAAGCCACAACTGTGATCGACCATTGTCAACCATCATCGAGCGTCATTGATCGATATCGAGAAACTACGAGCGACATCGGGCGCCACCTTCATTATCTAAATGGTGGAAGACCATGCACTAGGACGTATTCCAACTCATGTTCAAACCTGCTGATCATAGGTCAGCTTCATTCCAACTCCCTATCGCGCACAGAACCCGCTGGACACATTATTGCGAGACTTAGCACAGTTTATACACAAAGGACAGTCTCTTTTAGTTCTTTCCCTTTACTACTCTTTCATCATATGATATACATATATATCTTTCTTGTTCGGATTCCAGTCTCCTTTATGGCCTTGTGCCTTAACTCATATCTTTTGCCTCATGTTCTACACATGTTTCTCATTCCATTTTAGGAAGTTTCTTTAAAACATATAAAACTCTGTAGTATCTACTTGAAAATGACAAGAAATCATCTTCACATATCATCTCGTATACAGTTCTAAGCATCCGATCAGCTTTCTAAAACAATCTAAGTCTCTGCGGGTTTTCTCGATCGATGAGAAACCTCCGCAATCATCGCATCCTCAATCCTCCCTCGATCCTCTCATCATTAGTTCTAGCAACCCTTCCAACACTTCATAGCAGTTTGCCGCACCCTTTGTATACCATTGACCTATCGGAAGGTCCCCATAATTCACATATCAACCATCGACGATAAAACTTGTTTGCCATTGATCTCATTGATCGCCCTCGATATTGATCGATACTCGATTGGACCATGACAAATGTCTTCGTCTCGCATAACACTACCTTCACGACTAGTAATCTTCTCAGAGGTTTGACCACAAACTTTCAGAACGTCTCGCAACCCTCCTCTGACTCGTCACAAACATCATCGATTGCCTCATTGGCAGTTCCGGTGGTTTTCCCAGGTTGAGCATCATCAGTGGCTTGGATGGTGGCTTGCTAAGCTGCATTTTAAGCTGCTTACATAACCTGGGAACCGGTGATCGGATCGCTTAGAGTTGGCAGAGGACCCCTTGGCTTATCATGTGATCTAGGTCCTCAAATATTTTCAGAATTTTAGCTATTTTATTTCCCAAAGTAGCAAAAAAACGCGGCTGAGCCATTGCAACACTATTTCTGCTTGAGGTAATTGTCGATAATGTAATGGGCTTGCAGGATATCACCAACATTTGTCACTGCAATTTCGAGGCCATATTTGGGTTGAATGTAATGGGGGAGAGTTGGTGGGTAAGAAACCCTATCTACAATAGGGTATTCACATTGGAGGGTGTGGATAATGGAATTGTCAGTGAAATGATAGGTGATACGAGTACCTTCCTTTGGGACCCAGCAAGACTGTACGATGAAGCCCTTCGATTGGAAGATTCTGTCCAATTTTTCTTTAAGGGGTGCAACCCAAGAACTATCGTCAGTGTGGAAGGCAAGCTGCCTGCTTTTGTCAACACCACTGCCAATTTTCCAGTTGGCTTCAATCCCGGGGGCATTTTTGTTGAGAACTCTCTGAATATGTTGGAGGAGATCGGGGCACAGGTTTTCTTGGAGTGATCCAGAAAGGGAAATATTGACATAATCTAAGCAATCCCAGGCAGATCCTGAAGGTGAGACATAGTTCAGGGCCGGCAACACTATGCCCTGGGTGGGGAGATCCTCAGAAATGACCTTGCGGATGGAAACTGGGATTAAGATATCTCCCAATTGTTTGAGAGATTCAAAGGCATGGCAAGTATCAATTCGAAGGTTTCTAGCTTGTGTTGGCCTAAGCTGGGAAATTCAAGATGGATTAGGCAATGAAATGATCTAGAAACCCCTCGCAGTGGGCTCCAAAAATGATGATACTCAACCCAGAAACCCAAACAAAACACCTAAAAAGGTCTCGAATGGTATAACACAAGTTAGAGGAAGGGTGCAAGGTGGTACTAAATATCACCGCTGTTATCCAAGGGTGGGGGAACAAAGTTTGAGGAGGTCTGATGAGATTCAATGAAGTTTGAGGGGATATGAAGTTCTGTGAAGTGCTTCAAGAAAAGTTTGAAGATGTTCAAGAAAGTTCAAGGAAGTTTGAGGGGTTTGTAGAGAATGAGAATAGTTTCGAAATATTATGTAGATAGATGATAGCGATCTGAAATGATCTCGAGAGGGGATAGACGATGGACAATAGTTTTGAGAGACTAGTGTGGAATTTTTGAGGAAGTTTGCGGTAACCCACTAAACTTCAGGACTAAGATGAGGGGCTTGGACTCAAGAGAATTACTCTTAAATCAAACGATAGAAAATGAGAGGGCAATTTCTTTCTTGTTCTTCTAAGTAGCTAGTACAAGGCTATATAAGTTTTGAGAGATTGTACTAAAAAGGAAATAGAACATGAGGACTACGTGAGGCAAATGTTGTTCCATTTTATATTATTTAAATTGAGCCAGGTCATGAATCGATGACACCTTTAATTAAATCCACATTGGCAGCAGCAGCAGCATCGGCACTGGTAGCAGTAGTTGGACAGGGACCTGGACCTCACTATGTGGGCCATCTCATCAGCACTATCCAGCCAAGGATACATTGCATCATTGGATGTGAAGGTGCACTAATTCACTTATATGTGAGTCCTTCACTATGGCATTGCATTGGAAGTGGCAGTGGGATCAGGATTGGGATTGGGATCAGGATTGGGATTGGGATCAGGATTTGGATTGGGATCAGGATTGGGATTGGGATCAGGATCAGCAGTCCGATGCAGCATGATTTGGGCCTCAGAAATGACATCCCATGGATGGGGAAGAAATTGAGCAGTTTTCACACCATGATTGGCACGGACCAAACCATCAACAATAGTATTACACATTGTAAGTCATGAAACAGTACTATATATATGAAGGGTGCATCATGAGTCAGTATCCATCATGTCATCAGAGCCAGACAACCAAGTAACATCAACATAGCTGAAGTCCACAGGTAGGGTGTAGCATGGGTCACACCATGGGTAAACTTTCACACACCGCACCCACACCTGCCAACACCGCACCCATCCTAACACCACAACCGCGGTGACAGGTTTTTTCCATGGTCTGTCATGAAACACTGCAGGTGTGATACCATGTAATATACACCACAGTTTTGACAATATTTTCCCCTTGTATTTGATGTTCTATGTTGTTAAATATCATGTATTTGCATTGACTAAGTCAGACTAACACCCCATATACATACCTAAGCTACGATTTGACTAATACCAAGCCTTATGTTACTTTTTCACATGCAAAAAAAAAGACACCCCCACTCGAGATGAGAGACAGAGGGATTTATTTATTTAATAATTGTATACAATACTAAAAAGAGAAAACCCCACCCCCACGCAAAATGCAGGGGAGGGGGTTGTGATGAAAAAAGACACCCCGCTTGAGATGAGAGACAGAGGGATTTATTTATTTAATAATTGTATACAATACTAAAAAGAGAAAACCCTGCCCCCATGCAAAATGTGGGGGAGGGGGTTGTGATGTGGGCATCATCACCCTATTGTTGTTGTAGTCCCGTCGTGTCCTCCCTGTCCTCCCTGCCATCCTGTTGGCCCCACCCTCCCCACTGGTGCATTGTTGTCATTGTCATTCCCCTCCCCTTCCCGCTGTTGTGGTGGGTGCCTCTCCATCCTTGTCCTTGTGCCTGTCATCTGGCCCTCCCCATTCTCGTCTGCCTGTACCACCGTCTCGATGTTGTTGTCCCACTCCCCATTGTCGTCCTCCCCTTGTCGGCCTGTGGTGGTGGTGGTGGTGGTGGTGGTGGTGGCTCCTCATTGCTGCTGCTGTTGCCGCTGCTCCCATTGCAGTTGGTGGTGGCTGGCTCATCTTCCCCATCCCCGTCCCCATCCTCGTCCCATTGTTGCTCCCTGTTTCCACCCCGTGAGCAGTTGCTTGCAGCTGTAGTTGGGGGCGCTGCTGTCGTGGGTGTATCATGGGTGTATGGTCTTGCTACCACCTAACCACCCCATGAGCAGGGGCTTGTGGCAGTGGTGGGGGTGGCTCAGGGGGCACCAGTCATCATCATCAATGGTAAAATCACTAGCTAAAGTTGTTTCAGTTAGTAACAGGGAAATGAAAGGAAAAAAACTTACCATGTATTCATTGGGGTGGCCATATCATTGTGAGATAAAACCTGTAAATAATAAGAATGGAAGTAACTTTAATGAAGAAAACAAGAAAGGAACAGAAAGAAAAAATACCTGTGGCCCAAATGATGCATATCTATGTGTCATTTGGGCCTGTGCCTTATCCTCGTATCCCATCCCATCCTATCCCATCCCGTCCTATCCCCATGTGCTGTTTGTTCATTTGGCATGGTGTGCCCCCAAATGACATGTATCTACATGTTGTTGGAGCTCATGCCTCATCCTCGTCCTCCTATCCCATCTTGTTGCTCCCCATTTCCACCCCATGAGCAGTTGCTCGCAGTGGCAGTTGGGGGTGCTGTGGTGCTGTGGTAGGGGTGGTGGTGGCCATCGTCATTGTTGTTGTTGTGGTAGTCACGTCGTTGTAAGTTAAAACCTGTAAACAATGAAAATGAAGTTAGATGAATAAAGGAAAACAAAAGAACAACTTACCTGGGGCCCAAACAACAATAAAAGTCATTTGGGCCAGTTTCATGCACTTTGTGTCGCTGGAGTAGGACCTAAAAAACTGTTAGTTGTGAAAAAAGAAAGTAAAAATACTTACAGACGATGATTTTGTCATCGTTTCTCATGATGATCAATATCTGGCATCTTCCACAGCCGGTGACTCAAATAACCGTGGATACCCATGACACCACCAAAACAGGTATGGTATGTCACAGGTCCGGCATTTTGGCAACTGTACCCATACCCGTCAAACCTGTGGGCTGCTTACCGCGGGTTTACCCATACCCATGCTACACCCTATCCACAGGACCATAGAGATCAGAACGTGGGAGTGTGATGCAAAAAGGAGTGGGGAAGTCTATCTGAAAGCTACTAGGGGATGCGGTATGAGAGAGATTGGAGTCAACATCAGGGACCTCAGCATTGGATGCAGCATCATCCTCACTGTTAGATTCATGGGTGGAATCAGTCTCCGAAGATGAAAAGAAAACATCTGCTGCATCAGATGCAGTGGGAACTGCTGTTGGAATGAAATTTGTGGGGCCAGATGCTGAAGAGGTGGTGTCAGCAAGGTAGAAGGCAGTGGCATCAAAGCCAGTTAGGGATTGTGCTGTGATACCAGAAGCAGGAGGGGACGGATCCTCATCGCTCTGCCATCCCATGGCTGCCTCAAAGGCGGTTGGCTGGTCAGCACGAGGTGAGCCATCTTCACTATCCCTTGCCATAGCAGCCTGAGAGGCTGTGGGCAGTGGGCGATTGGCCATGGCATTGTCCTCCCTATCGCCATCATCACCATTGCTGTCACTGTTGTCATCACCATCACTTTCACTGTCCTCATTGTCATTGTCATTGTCATTGCCATTGTCATTGCCATTGTCATTGTCATTGCCATTGTCATTGCCATTGTCATTGTCATTGCCATTGTCATTGTCATTGTCATTGCCATTGTCATTGTCATTGTCATTGCCATTGTCATTGTCATTGTCATTGCCATTGTCATTGTCATTGTCATTGCCATTGTCATTGTCATTGTCATTGCCATTGTCATTGTCATTGTCATTGCCATTGTCATTGTCATTGCCATTGTCATTGTCATTGCCATTGTCATTGTCATTGCCATTGTCATTGTCATTGCCATTGTCATTGTCATTGCCATTGTCATTGTCATTGCCATTGTCATTGTCATTGCCATTGTCATTGTCATTGCCATTGTCATTGTCATTGCCATTGTCATTGTCATTGCCATTGTCATTGTCATTGCCATTGTCATTGTCATTGCCATTGTCATTGTCATTGCCATTGTCATTGTCATTGCCATTGTCATTGTCATCATCATCATCATCAGCATTGGCATTGGCATCGTTATCATCATAGGCATCATCATAGGCATTGCCAATGGCATCACCCACCTGCCGATCATCTTTGTCACCATCACCATCTTCACTATCCCATGCCATAGCAGCCTGAGAGGCTGTGGGCACACTGAGTGGGTGATTGGCTGCGGCATCATCCTCCCCATCACCATTGTCATCACTGTCATCATCATCACTTTCAATATCCTCATCGTCATCAGGAGTGGCATCATTGGCATAGGTGTGGCCCTCACCCTCGCCCACATCAGCAATGGCAATGGCATTGGCATTAGCATTGGCGAATGGCTTGTTCAACTCAGTGTCTGTAGAATAAAGGGCAGCGTTGAGGCCAGTTACATTGGGTGGTGGACTGTAGTTGGCAGAGGCAGCTGTTGGGATGCTTGCTATGATTGAATTCTCCTTGTTGTCGGCACCATCAGGCAGAGAGTATGTGTACCCAGAGTTCAGTGTTTCTCCCTTGCCCATGGTTGTCTGGTTGGATCCCAGAACATCCTTCTCTGTGAGGTCAACACCCCAAGTCCACTTGTGGGACATGGCAGAAAGAGACTGAAGCCGCTCAAGTTTGGCCTTCGCGTGTGCTGTGATATGGTTTGACTGTCTTGTTACTGATGCCTTTGAGGAGGCTGCCAGTGCTGTGGCCGCTGCCAATGCTGGTGTTTGAGCCTGAAGCTCCTTGAGCAGGGCGAGCTCATAAAGCTGATGGAACCCTGCTGCTTGCCTGGTATTTGCATTTAGTGCAGCATCAGCTGAGGATTCACAACCATTGATGAAGTTATGCATGCTGTGTAGTTCAGCTAAAATATCTTGCACAAGACCCTGGAGATTGAGACATGATTGGCAATCAGGCTGACTCAGTGGCACCTGGCTACCAGGGTGAGATGAGTCAATGATGGGTGCCAGAACATATTGCTGATGGGTATTGAGGCACTCGTCCAGGGTGGTGATGCCCAAATGCACTCGGGTCCTGGCTCCTGATAGTGTCTCCACCAATCGCATGCATATGAATCCACAAGGCAGATGGGCACCTCAGTCACCACACCATCATCCAATGCAGCCAAGAGAGACGGATGGAATCCGAGCAGCAAATGTTCAATATTGATGTCAGCCAAGGACCAAAGCAGGATTGGCACCTCGATCATAAGGCCAACCAGGAAACCCAAACAAAACCCACAATAAGGGCTCAAATGGTATAATGCTAGTTAGAGGAAGGTTGCAAGGTGGTACTAAATATCACCGCTGTTACCCAAGGCTAGGAAAACGACTCTAGAGGGTGTCCAATGAAGTTCGAAGAGGTTTGAGAGTATTCAAAGTGCTGCAAAGGTGTTTGAGAGAAGTTTGAAGAAGTTCAAGAGACTTGTAGAGGATGAGGACAATTTCAACGAAGGCTGAGGATAGACTATAAGAATGTAGGAAGGCATCGAGAGGGGATAGGTGATATGCGATAGTTTCGAGAAGCTAGTATGAGAAGTTCGAGGAAGTTCGGCATAAAACACTGAACTTCGAGACTAAGTCGAGATGCTTGGACTCAAGAGAATGGCTCTTAAATCAGACGATTGGTGTGAGAGGACGATCTATTCTGTTGTTCTAAGTAGCTAGTACAAGGCTATATATGTTTGGGAGAGGTGATACTTAAAAAGGAAATAAAACATGAGGAATACATGAGGCAAGATATAAAACAATAGAGAACTTTGCAAATCATAGAATAAATGAAAGAAGATGAGAAGGGAAACATATAGAGTCACAATTTATCACGGGTACCTGTCCCCATTGATCCAATATATCATCAAGATATCAAAGTGCCACAATCGCATCCTAAAATCCCATCGTTGTGTCTCCTCGTGTCTGGTGGTGCTCGATATGCAATGCACTAACTCTTACAAGGTGTGCTGCATGTATCTGAAGGGCGGTGCAATAGGTATACAGTGGCTGAAGTCATTCAAAGTGCTGCAAAGTTGTTCAAAGTTGCTCGAAGTATTGCAAAGTTGTTCAAAGTTGTTCAAAATTGTTCAAAGTAGTTTTGGAGCAGTCTCGTGGGGTTCATAGGGGTTCATAGGGGTTGGGAGCATGTGTGTTGATGTGTTGATGCCTTTGGAGACATTCCCAGAGCTTAGTGCACATGGTGGACCTATCATCCTCCCCCTTACTGAAATCCTGACTGTCCCAGTCAGCCGATCAGAGTCTTGTGCGAAATGCATGATTGTGTTGAAGCTGTAAACAAAACTCAAAAAAACTTCTCGTTCTCCTTCATCAACCTACACCCTCAATACTAGCTTTTCATCATGTCTCTCCTCACTGAACTCAATACTGACATCTTCAACTATGCCAGATCGATGCCCGAGTGCAATGCCGCTGAAGATTTGGACTTCGAAGTGTGGGGGAAGGGTTTTTGCGACAGAATGGTATGTTCCTGCATTTGTTTTGTTGTATGGGTGGCTAAAACATTTGGTCTTAGGCTGAATATGATGAGCTCACCAACGATCTGGGTGAAGAGCGTGATCCGGCCATCCAAAAGGTCATTGATGAAGTTTTCAAGCTGTATCAACCATTGGCCCAGCGCAAATGGCTTTCATGGGGTGCCAAGCTATTACTTTTGGAGTTGCATGAAGAGGTGGAATGCAAAGATCGAGAAGCTGCTGAGGCAAAAGCACGGGCAGAGGCCGAGGAAGAGGCGAGGCACATTTGGGAGGAGGAGGAACTAGCTCGAGAGGCAGCAGCTGCTGCTAAGAAGGTGAAACTGGATGATCAGAGGGCCACTCTTGTCAAGGCTCGCAAAATGGCACTGGGTGAATTTCACGCCAAGACCCTTTCGAAGGCCGAGTTGTTGCGACGAAATGAGCAACTAGCGGCCGAAGCTAAATTGATCGAGGTGGCCAAGGCAGGGGTTGAGGACAAGGAGGAGGAGGAGCTACCCGTGGTGCAGGTGACAAAACAAAAGGTAGTGGAGATCGAGGGAGGCGAAGATGGGGAGGACAAAGTCGAGGACTCCATGGAGTCAAAGTGAGCAAAGTTCACAACGAGCAGACTGCTCGATTTCAAGGGTCCTGTGAGTTTTTGTTTTGGCTTCAAAGGTGTTTCGGAGTGCTAATCGTGTCATGGTGCGATCGATGTGCTGGGATGAGATCCCAGCCATGCTGTGTGGTCAAAGAAGGGGCCCCAAAGTGCGTCAAGTGCACTGATGTGCTGCAGGGCTGTTATTGGTAGGGGGTGTCGAGGAAAGGCCTTTGAAAAGGCGAGGGGAGGAAATTCGGGGCTGCGAAAGACATTTCGCAGTTGAAGCCAGGTGTGTTTCTTGTTCGGACTTGTTGCGAACTTTTCTAACTTTCTGATCTGATTATTTTAGCTCTTTGCATTCAAGTTGTCAGGCCGGTCTAGCCAGAGGAGATGGTTGTGGGACCGTAGAAACCATCTACACCAAAATTGATGCACAAAAAGTGGTTGAAAGGGAAAGGCAAAGCAAAGGAGGTATCATCAAATGATGATATTGAGGTCGTTAGCCACAAATGGGTCATTCGATGGAAGATGCTTGCAGCCAAATTGGTACAGAAGAAGGTGGAGATGGAAGTTCTGGGTAGGGAGATAGAACTTTTAGAAGTTATGATAGAGGAGTAAAAAAAGGACTTCATTGTATTTTTGTATTTTTGTATTTTTTTTTTTCAATTTAAATCCTGTGAGTCTTGAAAAAGTAGCAAATAAAAGTAGAAGAAAAATAAAGAAGAATAAAGAGAATAAGGGAAAGGCTCAGTAGATCATCATGGCCGAAAAACCCTTTTGGAGTTTGCATGACCATGCTATAATGCGATATCACAACTTGTGTTGTACACTAAAAGAAATCAAGGTCATAGGTAAGTGATCGTGAACAAAGAAAGAAGATAATTATTCATCTTCGAAGTCCAGAAGGTCTTTGGGAATATCTTTGTCAACGTTCAAAGTGTTTCAAAGTTTTTCGAGACGTTCGGAGTTGATATCGAGGAAGTTCGGCAGCAGGGGAATTGATTTTCGTGCAAAATAGGGAAGGAGTCGGAAGGCTGTGACTGGTCGATGAAATACTGATCCATCAAGTTTGCAGATGATGTAGGCTCCTCCATAGTTGCGATCGATGATGATGAGGGGACCTTAATATCAAGATCGCATCTTGCGATTGAGAGATTTCTTGATTTGCATGTTGCGAAGTAGGACCAGGTTGCCTTTTTTGAAGTCATAGTCATGCATTGTTTGTTTATGAACAAGTTTGAAACGTTTCGCAGCTTCGAGTCAAGCAGTATAGACTTTTGAATATAGAATTTCGATGTCGGATGATCATTTCTGTAGTGCTATTGCTCTTCGAGTGATGAGATCAGTTGTCGATAAGATAGAATTGGGAGGGGGTTGCAAGTATGTTACTTTGGAGATGTCAAGCAGGATTAGGGGATGTGATCCTGTAATTGGGAAGTAAAGAGAGCAACCCATGCATCTACAAACCATAACTCGTTCTGCCCAAAACACTGAGTGTGCTCCAGCTGACCATTTGCTCTGATCTCCATCGACTGCTTTGAATATCGATTGTCGAATATCGAAGTGAGCTCATTCGATGATTCCGTTTGCATGAGAATTGTAGCCGCTAATTTGAATGTGGTTAATGTGATATCATTTTGAAAGGTATTCCAATGCTGTGATGAAAGCTGATCCGTTATCGCTCACGATTTCGTATAGCAAACCCCATCTACAAATGATATCTTCGAAGATCCAGTCCCCGAGGGTCATGGCATTTTCTCGTCGAAGGTTTCACCACTCAGGATAAGTCATTAATGAACATTGACCTTGTACAATATACTTGAATCTGCTCGAGGGAGGCATTTGCATGGTATCGATGTAGACTTTGCCAAATAGTAGATGGGATAAGGAGATTTTGAGTTTGTCGTACTTGGCACAGGTGGCAAGTGCGAATATACCATGCGATGTCTGCTTTCATGTTAGGCCACCAGAATCATAGGGAAATAATGGCTTTCATCGTGAAGACCATTTTGTGTCCGATATCATCATGAGCTGCACAAATAACTTTGAGATGATGCTCGGGAATTGCAACGATTTTGTGAGTTCCATGAGAGTCCTTCCTCCAAAGTTTGCCGCAATCTAAGAAGAATTTGGTGCAATATTGAACAAAGGTAGCGTATTCAGAATCTGATAAATCTGGAGGTCGTACCAAATCCCCTAACCATTTTTGAACACGAATTAGTCTTTCGTCTTCCTTTTTCGCATTGTTTGTTTGTGGGACATCGTCATAGGTCAGATCCTCCCCCTTACTGAGATCTGAGGAGAGGGAGAGTGTCTAAACTTGATAGGAAGTGAAGGGTCGAGTCGTAATGGGATTGATTTGGTGTACAAAACCGTGAAGACGGTCGATCCAGTCTCCGAAATTGTTTTTGTTATCGAACTGGTCATCTTCATCTTGTGGAGGACATCTCGAAAGTCTGTCTGGACCATGATGTGTACCTGTGACATGAACTAACGTGAAGTGAAAAGTGAGGATCAAGATGATCCATCGATTGATGCTAGCGCTAGGTGCGATATCAGGGTTCAAGAGCATGCCTTTGATATACCTTGCATCGACTTCGACAATGAGGTTTCGGACCCCTATTAGGTACAATCAAAGTGCTCTGAGAGTGCAATATAGACCGTAGAGTTCGAGTTTTGCTTGCAAAAACCAGGATTTGCAGTTGTTAAGCATGATTGAGCCGAATTGACTGTAATATTGTTTTTGAGGGTTGGCGGGATCGCATTGCGCAAGAAAGAAACCAATAGCGATGTACGAAGTATCAACTGATAGGATAACTGGGGCATTGGATGAGTAGTTGATAGCGCAAATTGCTGGGGAATTGATCAGTGCTTGCTTCAGGTCTTCCTGTGCTATGATTTGTTTCAGTCCGAAATCAAAAGGGACATCTTTTTGTGTAAGGTGTATTAGAGCTGTAGCACGTTGAGCAAAGTTTCAAATAAAGATACGACAAACTCCAATAGTTCCTAGAAATGCCTTGACTTTGGTAAGGCTTCGACAAGGTCCCCATTTGCTAACTGCTGCGATGTGAGTGGGATCGGCCATATGACCGTCGATATTGCATTGATGACCTAGAACGATTATTTTGGGGATGCAAAGGTAAAGTTTCAGACCAGAAAATGTTCCTCCGCAATACTTCATGTGTTGGACTATATGATTTAGATTCCTGAAATGTTCCCAAACGAAGCGTCGAATGCCTGGATTATTGGTGATCATTTTGTAAGATCCTCTGATAGTTCGATATTCTGATTTTGGACCCTTAACTGGTGTGTCGTCGATGTAAGGGATGGTGATATGAGGGATTTCAGGTTGTAGGATGAATGTTACATTGTCGTGTAAGATTGGAACCGAGTTCATCCAACCCATCGGTAGGGTGACAATTCGAAGTGCTCCGAAAGGTGTCTGAAACATTGTTAGATCTCGAGATGATTCTGCGACTTTCCTTTTGTCGAATGCGACATATAGGTCCAACATTCCACTGCAAGTGCATCCGCCAAATTGTTCAGCTAGATGCTCGGGGATTGGGATGATGCCAGAGTGCTGAATCATTACTTGATTAAGAGGCTTGAGACTGTGGACGATTCAAAGTGATTTCGCATCTTTCTTCACAATGCAAAACCATTGCAATCAATGCAACAAGTTTGATGACTTGTATACTCCTGCTTCTATCTTCTTTTTCAGCATTTCGCAGATCTGTTTGTACAGACCAGGAAGTATAGGGATATTATGTTCGACCCATGGAGTGTGAGGAATAACAGGGAATTCGATAGGAGGAAAGAAGTTGGGGCAAAAGCTTCCTTGTTCTTGTTTGGTCCATGTGAAACCTGTTTTGTGATTTTGGATAAAGTCGTGCATAAGCTTTTGTTCTTCTGGCCATAGCCAGGATGGTTTTTGTCGATAATAGCTTTGTGTTCGAGTGTATACTGGGGAGAAGGGATGAACGATGGGGGTTGAGGATTGAGTTTCGGCATTTTCTCATCACCAGTGATTGTTTGAATAATGCGAAATCAATTGGGTAGTTCAGTAATAACTGGTCAAACCTTCTGTACGACTGGTTTGTATTTCTTCTTCGAGGCTACAAAGATTGGGTATATAGAGCTGGTTGACGAGATGTGGAGAGAGGAAATGATAGCAGAGTCATGCATATAGGTAGCCATCAAGGCCGATAAGAAAGTTGCATACTGGTGGCTAGCCATTAAATATAAGTTTGCAAGAATTGAGGAAAAGGAAAGGGTGTTCAAAGAGTTCAAGGAGTCAATATTGGGAATAATCGCAGTGTACTCGATAGTTATAGAGGAATTAGAATGGTTGAAAGAAATAATGAGGGCGCACTGGTTATTCTCCAAGATTTTATCCTCTAGTTGCGAAAATCCTCGTGAACTACTCTTCTTTGATGATTAGATCGGGGGATAGTTGGAATAGTGCAGGATCATGTCAAGTTCGGATTGAAAATAGTTATCATTTGTGCTTCGTTTCAATAATTCTTTACCGTACTCTCTGTGAGAATGTCGAATGGTCGTCTGAGCAGAATGTCATAGGCTGGATCATGGATAATGTGTATTTGCATGTAGAGGGTGATGCTACTGACTTTCCAAGGTACATTCCTTGCTAAACCTAGACTCTGGTCAATACCACTGTTAGCCAATTGTAGAGGGATGTGTATCAAAAGATCGTATGCGAGACCGAGTTCGTGACAGACTTCTTCCAACATTGCGATGATCGATGAACCTGGATCAACTATGCTTTCGACTGGATTTCTGCTGTTGACGTTCATAATGACCGATCTAATAGAGTGTGATTCCTTGGCTGTGATAAAAGTTTCGGGTATTTCTCCAGGGTGAAGACTGCTAATATATGTTTCATAAGGATTGTCAATTATGAAAATGTCACCGTTAAGGAGATTTGTAGCATTATTTCCTTCAGGCTGCTGGATACGATGTGCAGTGACCTGTTCCTTCCATTTCGTATGAACTTTGGGCGATAGCGAAAGTAATTCTTTGGGGGTTAGAGTGATAATTGGTGTTTTCATCAATTGAGTGAAGACATCTTCAGTGATTTTGTCCTTTTGAATGGGGGCTTGGGTATGGTATGATGGGCCATCTTTTGCTTTTCCTGTCGATGCGAAGTTGCATTCATGGGGAGGTAGGTACGAATTTTCTTTAGCACGGTTGTAGGGATGTATTACCAGTTGCGATGGTTTCTCGGAGGTTGAAGATGGTGCCAAATTTGAATTAGGTAGGTTGGCTGCTGTGGACAATATCAATGGTGCTGGTGGTTGTGGGACGAATCGTTTGACCAGCACAGGGATTGAGGGCCATGAGGTAGGAACTGTTGGCACATTCGAATCAGTTCGCACAAAAGGTCTACCACTTCGCAAAGCATATATCTCTTGTTCGAGTTGTGTGATATGATCTTTGGCTGTTGTGGATAAGTCAGTAATTTGGTAGACACCTCTGGATGGCATTGAAGAAACTGTCAAAGGTGCGAATATTATACATTAGCGAAGGGGTAACGTTAGATGGAGGGTTTCGTCCAGTCCATTCGTCAATCCTGTCCTTGATAAAACGACCGGGGATGCTTCAAGGAGCGAATGGACCATTTGGGAGAATAATTTTGCCTTCAGTGTTCTTCTTACACTTTCCTTCATTGATATATGACTGGCAAACCAAGCAATCACTAATGAAATGTCCTGTAAGCCCACAAAAGATGCAAACTAAAGTTTAGAGCTGGTCCAAACAAAATCCACTGTTAGGTCGAGTAGTGTTCGTGGTCTTTGAACCTGCTAAAGCAGTTACGAGAGTGGCTGTGAATTTCTCGAGGATTGCCATAAGATCTTCCAATTTAATTTGAGGTGAAGATGTCGAGGTTGTTGGAATTGCCGAAGGTGCTGAAGAATGCGAACTGAGTAGCGATGTCAAATCCGAGCCGATAGATCCTGCTAAAACGAATTTTGCCACTGTGTGAATATTGTCGAGTGGGTAGGGGTCGTCAGGGTAGTGATCGGGGAATTTTAGTTCGAGTCGTTGAGCAATTCTAGCCCATAAACCTGGTTGGAAACCCCAGACAAAGGCTCTGCTTTGTTCAGCATCGGGTATCCTGCCTTTAGTAGATAGAAACTTTGTAATGTTATAGAATGACCAAAAGTATAATCCCAAATTGCTCGCATTGTAAATACCTATGTGAAGTTGTTTCCCGACGAGTTTGTCCATGTCCGAAATTCACCATTTCCAATTGTCTTCGGAACCAGGCTACAGTTGGTGAATAGCGATGCAAAAGTTCTGGAATGAAATGCCAGCATCATATTCTGGAATCAATTCCCAGAGCTCGGAAGTGTCGATATCGAGGTAGCGACAAGCATGGTTCTTCATATCTTCTGAGTTTGTGGCATTGCATGCTGAGAAAAGCAATTTGAGCTTGTTAAAATATCGGTGAAGTTCTCGCGGCTGGGTAGGGTCGAATTTCGGAGCCATGGAATGACCACGAGCTGGCATCGTTGCTTGTGTAGTCATGAATGTGATGTTTCTAGGGGTAGGGGTTAAAACTTGTGTGAATGATGGTAGAGGAGTTGAAGTTGTTGGAAGGATGAATGAAGATGTAGATGATGAAGACGAAGAAGTAGAGGATGATGTTGAGGGTGATGAGATTGGTGAAGGGAATAGTCAACAATGAGTCAATTCTGCTTCGGAAACTGGGATTAGAATATCTCCCAATTGTTTGAGAGATTCAAAGGCGTGGCGAGTGTCGATTTGTAGGTTTCTAGCTTGTGTTGACCTAAGCCGGGAGATTCGAGATGGATTAGGCGATGAAATGATTTAGAAATCCCTCGCGGTGGGCTCCAAAATGATGATTCTTGACCAGGAAACCCAAACAAAACCCACAATAAGGGCTCGAATGGTATAACACTAGTTAGAGGAAGGTTGCAAGGTGGTACTAAATATCACCGCTGTTACCCAAGGCTAGGAAAATGACTCTAGAGGGTGTCTGATGAAGTTCGAAGAGGTTCAAGAGTATTCGAAGCACTGTGAAGGTGTTCAAGAGAAGTTCAATGAAGTTCAAAGAAGTTCAGGAGACTTGTAGAGGACGAGGACAATTTCAACAAAGGCTGAGGATAGACTATAAGAATGTAGGAAGGTGTTGAGAGGGGATAGGTGATATGCAATAGTTTTGAGAAGCTAGTATGAGATGTTCAAGGAAGTTCGGCATAAAACACTGAACTTCGAGACTAAGTCGAGATGCTTGGACTCAAGAGAATGGCTCTTAAATCAGATGATTGGTGTGAGAGGATGATTTATTCTGTCATTCTAAGTAGCTAGTACAAGGCTATATATGTTTGGGAGAGGTGACACTTAAAAAGGAAATGAAACATGAGGAATACATGAGGCAAGATATAAAACAATAGAGAACTTTGCAAATCATAGAATAAATGAAAGAAGATGAGAAGGGAAGCATATAGAGTCATGATTTATCATGGGTACCTGTCCCCATTGATCCAATATATCATCAAGATATCAAAGTGCCACAATCGTGTCCTAAAATCCCGTTGTTGTGTCTCCTCGTGTCTGGTGGTGCTCGATATGCGACGCACCAACTCTTCCAAGGTGTGCTGCATGTATCTGAAGGGTGGTGCGATAGGTATATGGTGGCCGAAGACGTTTGAAGTGCTGTGAAGTCATTTGAAGTTGCTCAAAGTGTTGCAAAGTCATTCAAAGTCGTTCAAAATTGTTCGAAGTAGTTTCGGAGTGGTCTTGTGGGGTTTGTAGGGGTTTGTAGGGGTTGGGAGCGTGTGTTGATGTGTTGATGCCTTTGGAGATGTTCCCAGAGCTTAGTGCGCACAGTGGACCTATCACCGGGAGGGGTATTGTCAGAGATCAAGGCAGAGGAGTGCCACTTCTGACTGTGATACATGAAATAGTGCACAGTCCACTGCATTTTGTATGTGACCAGCAGAAGTTCCTCCTTCCATCTATGGCTCTGAGCCCGTGATCTAAGCCAATGTACTTGATGGACTGAGAGATGTGAGTGGATTGAAAATAAATGGCATAAAATGTACATACATTCCCAGAGTCAGCCACCACCATCAGCATTGGCATTGGCAGCGGCAGCAGGAGTGGCCTCAGCACCAAATGCGGCCTCCCCTATAGAACCAGATCGGCGAGACTTGGGCCACATCACAGAGCAACCAAGTGCCTTCAGCAATGCATATACATTTGGGCATGCAAAGTAATGTCATCTACCAATTCCTTGACCACAGATCTGGCCTGGGTGGGAATACCCTTCCTGGGCACCGCATTCGACTGGCAATTATTGAAATGATTTTTTGGCAATGAGCTCCCCAAGCCAATTCAGCAAACAGCTTGCCTAGTTCTTCTGAAGCAGAATCTCCACTTTAGCAAGATGTCCATCAGATGGTAGTTGTATTTGTCACTCTTCCACTGGAATGGCATATGTGACATCCAAAAATTGTGAAGTGCCTGCAGCCAGAGTTTCTTCATCTGAAAGGTCAAATTCAGCTTCATTGTCATGGGTGATACATGAGGGGGCAATCTGATGATCAGCAACATTGGCAGCACTTTGTAATTGTGTTAATGTTATCATGTGGGAAGCAAGCACTTGTCTTTTGCGTTCAACAAATTGCACATCAGAAACATGCAGTGATTTACCAAGCCGATGGACTTGGTCTTGTAGGTCAATCCTGCAGAACAATGGTGAGATGAGATATACAGTCAACAATTTGACATACTGCATCTCTTCAGAACTGATGGCGAAATCAATCCACTCCTCAACAGATTGAACCACTGTTGATGCAGAGTCTGATGCCATTGCCATTGCCATTGCCAATGCCGGTGCCAATGCTGCTTCCGTTGCCAGTGCCCGCATTGCATAAATATCCATCACCTTTACGTTGACAAGCCTCATTGCTTCTGCAGCTATCACTTCATCTTCCCATTTACCAACAGCCTGGTTGCCAAATGTTGCTGTGAGTTGTATGTGATGCTTGCTGAGTTGCATGGAGGTCTTGAGGGCTTCTTGATATTTTTAGCACAGTATAATTGCCATTCCAAGCATTTTCTTGTGATTTGAATCTGTAGCATGATCATCAAGCATTTCTGCCTGATGTGGCAAGGTTGCTGTTCTGACTGTGGGGGAAATGGAATTCAGTGTCGACCACAGAGACTCGAGTATTTCGCCTGCTACAATGCTGGACCCTGGAATGAAAGATGTAGCATAGCAAAAAAAGCATTCATCCTTGTGGCCATGAACATGCATAAGCCCAATGTCCTGGTCAATAGTCAAGCCAACCGGAAGATGGGCACCAATATGTTCCCGAAGGTGGATAATGTACTGGCAGACAATGTCGTAAATGAGCATGCTCCCTGTTGAGGGTCAACTCTGGTGGTCTTCAGCGCTTGAAGGAAAGCAAAGTCGACATTCTTCTGTTGTTCTCCCCAAAACAGGTTTACCAATGCATTGGGGGCATAACAGCCATGCCGTGCACATGCAATGGCCACCAACCCAGTAATATCACAGGCCTTTGATGCCTGTAGAGCATGCACAATGGCCCAGAATTTATTTTCACAAGGAGCCTTCTGGACAAGCAAATATGCATCAGGCCAGCTTTGGACATTGGGAAGGGACTGGTACATACTGTCAAGCATTCTATGGCAGACAGGAGGAACTGCTCATATTCAGCCTTGTTTGGGGCCATGCCTGCTCCATCCCATAGCCACACATCATTGGAGTTCTTCTGCCGAACATGGTCAGCCTTGAAATTGCCATCGGCCACAAAAATGTGTTTATAAACAAATCTGAATGCCATATTCATTGTTGATGCTAATGCAGTGGTTGATTGTAGTCATGCACCGGTTCACATCTTCCTGCCAATTTTCTGGTATATTTATGCCTGGCTGAAGACAGGCTGGACAGAAATTGGCCAGTGATCCTGGTTCAGGATTTAACGGATCCTTTTGATTGTGTCCATACCCTGCCCACTTCATCCAACACCATAGGCGGGACAAGCGCCGAAGCTCATGGTAGAGATTTACAACTTCAGCTGGCCGTGTTGGTAACGTGATGCACTGAATCAGCTGATAAAATTGATATGCTGATGCCTTCAATTCCAGATTGCAGAGCCAAAGTTGATCGAGGATGTGGACAGTGAAAGGAGTCCATATTTTGGTGAAACTTGTAAGAAGTAAATGACTGGCCACAAGGTCCAATGGAATTCAGTGTTCCCCCATGCAACTGCAGGTTACCATTGCTAAGTGATGGACTCCATTAGTATGCACCACACGGACATAAGTGTTGTTCAGGGCATCAGCAGTCAGTGCCATGGTCAGCCCAGCATTGGTCGGCTTGGCATTGGCCAGGTTCTGATGCGCTGGTATATCACTAGGCAAGTATGGTGCAAAGCTGAGAATGTCTTCATCAGTGGGTTGCACTTCACATTCATCATCACCATCGATGAAGTCTTGAAGACCATCATTGCCAACTTCAGTATTGCCCTGTCTTTCATGCAAGAGGGCATCAAAGCATGCAAAAAATTTGGCATCGGCCTGGGTGTCATCTGCATGATCATTGCCTTCCATTGTTCTATCCATCTCTGTATCTCGGGGCCGATGCCGTGGGTCAGCCCAGAGATTGGCCCACTGTTGCTCTGCATTTGAGCCATTCATTGAGTCAAGGCCATGGGGTCGATGCCGACATTTCTCAGGGCCGAGGTGATGGGGCTGATGCCGACGTATCTTGGGGCTGATGCCGTGCGTCGGCTGGTAGAGTGGCAGACTGTTGCTCTGCATGATCTTTCATCTCCTCAAATGCCTCCAAATATTGACTTTGAAACTCCAGGGACTTGCAAATTGGTTGATCAGTCTCATGCTTGATGAGAGTGTATGTTCCAACTTCCCATAGCTTGGCCTGGCAGAAGTGTGTGCCAGTCCAGCATTCAATACAATGGAAGGGATTGTGCTGGTGTGTTACGCACATATATGCATGACACAGTGTACTACCTACTGAACAATCAATGCATCTCCAAATTTATTGAATGCGCAGTGGTTGCACACTTGTCTGTCAATGAACCATGCCTGCCGCGATAAGGATGCTTGTAGCAATTTATCCACACATCCCACAAATTCTAAGACATAGTCTTGCTGTCTCAGTGATGTACTTATGAACCTTCTCTGTTTGTAAGTGAATGAGAGTGAGATGCTGACCATCCTGATGCTTGAGCAGAGAGCATGCTTGAGCAAGGTGAGTGCTTGAGCAGGAGGGTGCTTGAGTGGGGAGTGGGGATAGTGCTTGAGCAGGAGGATGCTTGAGTGGGGGTGCTTGAGTGGGGAGGGTGCTTGAGCAGGGAGGGTGCTTTAGCAGCATGGTTGAGACAGGACATGAGCTCAGGGTGTTCAATTATTGTTTCTGTGCATACAATATTACAGGCAATATGTGCTTAAGCCGACTTATACTTAAGCAAGCCGTGCACCTACATCTTAGGTTGCTTAAGCAAACCCCCTATAGATTCATAAGGTACTGGAATTTGTGATGGTGATGCGAGATTTGATGGTGATTCAGGCATGATGCATCATCACCCGAAGTCTGCTTGTCATTTTCTCCACTCTCCCCCTCAAGCTGCAATGACATTAGTGTTTCAAGGTCTGGTCTTTTGCTGTTTTGTTGTATCTCAGCAATGACTGGATGAAATTATTCATCAAAGAGAGGACCCCCCATTATTTTTACTTCTCTATCCATGATTAAAGTTTGTGATTATATTGACAATCACTGACCAGAATCCTTATGTTCCAGAGATGACCCTCCGGTCTTTGGCCAGATCTGTCTGCTCAAATATTTTCATGATTTTATCTCATTGTTTGAGGTAGTAGGAGGCAGTTTAAATTTTTAAAAGACTGCAAAAGACTGCAACCCAACTGGACCTCGAAACACTAAGCTGCTGCTGCATAGGGTGAGTTACTTCTACTTCATCATATTTCTCCTCCACTACTGAAAATACCACATTTCGAGAGGTGAGGGTTTGATGGGTTTGGGAATTATAGTACCTGTATCCTTTTGTACCATCAGCTATTCCCACAAAAATAAATTGGTGCAATTTCGGATCCAGTTTGGATCTTTTGCCATCCTGCTGCAGAACCCAGCATGTTCTGCCAAATTCCTCCAGGTGCGATACATTTGGTTTCTTTCCCCAGAAGACTTTGTTGGGTACCTTATGATCCTTGATCAATTGCATGGGAGATCTATTTTTGAGATGGGTTGCATAATCAATCACTTCTTTCCAAAGAGAGTGTGGGAGTGCATGCTGATGCAGCATTGCATGCACATGTTCTACCAGGGTTCAGTTTAATCATTTGGCAATTCCATTCTGGGAAGGCAAGTGAGGGGTGGTGACATCCAATTGTATTCCGTTGTCTACCAGAAATTTCTTGAACTCCTTGCCAAGAAATTCCCCTGCTCCATCAACACAAAGTTTCTTGAGTTTGCGCCCAGTTTGAATTTTGACAAAACTCTTGTACTGTTTGAACTTCATCAGCACTTCAGATTTCTGTTTCAAGAAATAGGTCATTGTGCATTGTGCCTTGCCATCAGTGAATGTTATAAAATACTGGTTTCCCCCTGGAGCCTGAGTGTGTGCTGGTCCCCACAGATTGCTAACTGTCAGATCTCCAATCTCTTTGATCTCCGACTTGCTTTCTTTGGGAAATGGCTGGACTTGTTGCTTTGCAGGGATGCATGCCTGGCATTGCAAAGCTGGTTCCACCATCCTGTCCACCTCCATTCCCAAAACCATTTCCTTTTCTTTGAGCATTTTTACTGAACCCATGTTTAGATGCCCCAAAATTCTGTGCCATTCGCCCCACGTTCTCCTGTGTTTGGCAGTGTATGCTTGGTCATGTTTGGCAATACCTTTGATGTTCATATCAAGTAATCAGTTTGTGACCCAACCTTCCATGATGATTGATCCATTGGGCGATCGGAATCCGACTCCTGGTGCTGTGAATAAAACAGCTGCCCCAGCCTCAAGCATGTGCAAAATTGAAATGAGATTGAATAGCACATCAGGGGTGCATGCCACATCCTTGAGAGTGATTCTGGATGTTTTTCCTCCCACAGTGCATTCCAGCTGTATTGAGCCTCATCCAAGCACAGGTGCCTTTCTGAATCTGGAAATCTGGTGTCCAGGGGTAGGGGTGTAGTCAATAAAAATACCTCGGTTTTGAGCAATGTGAGATGTGCATGCCGAATCAGCTAACCAAGAGTCTGGTGAGACAGCCAGTGCCACATCCTTCCCATCATCCCCATAGAACATGAATTCATCATCAGCCACCATCGTGCCCTTCTGCTTCCCTCCCGATCTCCACTTTCCTGATTTGGACTTCTTCTTACATTGCTGGCCTATGTGCCCCTTTTCTCTGCATTCAAAGCATGTGATATTGGGATTGTACTTCCTATTCCCATACTTACCTATTAAGGCCATATCATCAGTGTTATGCATGTTAATCCATCAATCATGTTTGAGGATGCGCATGATCAGTTTTGGGGCATCTGTTAAGGCCATTGTGTCAATAGAGGCAATATAATTGTTCCAGGCTTCAGGGAGTGAGCTTAGCAGAATAATAGAAAATTCTTCCCCATCAATTTTCTGTCCCAGGTTGTGTAGCTCCTCCTGGTAGCCATGCAACATCCTAATGTGTTCCTCGATGGGTGTTGATCCTTCACATTGAGCCCAAAATAACTTTTGTCATGCCAACACTATGCCAAGTGCCCCCTGCATTTCCAATAATGACTTCAGCACATCCCATGCTTCCTTCGACATTGTCAAACTTAGCGACATATACCAACATCTTGTCAGCAACCCTTAATCAGATTGTGGATAGCGCCATCCTATCCTTCTTTACCCATGCCACTTGTGCCGCCTCATCTGATGGCCAAATAGTTGATCTGTTGACATATTCCCACAAATCTTGTCCTGTCAAGATGTCCATCATTTTGATCTTATACAGCATAATTCTTGGCTCCTGTCAAGGGTTCAATCCAGTAAATGTTTGTGTGCATGTTTGATGTGTCTGTCATTTTGAAAAGTGGCTCGGTGTGTTAAGAGTGAGTGTATGTGAAAATTCAGTTAAGCCCAGGGCCCATAACCTGTTGAGACTCTGAGGACTTGATAATAATATAACAGACTTATTATTGTGTCTATCTATGACAACTATTTATACAAGCATTTGATGCATTGATCAGTAATCATAGTCGGTAATTAGAATGTCCCACTATTAATAATCTGTGGGCGCATCATTACTACTATAACTGGAGTTGGTGTTGGTGTTGCCTAATGCTACAACCACTTATTCAACAGTTGTTGCCTGCTGTTGTTTGCTGTCCCTGTTGCATTGCATCATCTGTTGTTGTTCCCAGTTTCTGTTGCATCCCATTGTCCATTGTTAAGATGTGTAGTGGTTGATGTCAAGTTGATGTTCAAGTGCTTCAGAACTCAAACCTTACCATTAAGTAATATCTTTATTAGTAATTCGGAAAGTAACATGTCCATGTGATGAAAACATACCATAAGTGGCAGGAGTGGGGGCCATGAAAAAAAAAACTGACATCATATGAAAATTTCCCATTCTGCCACCCCCTTGATTCTGCTGAGAAAGAAGTTGTGACATACAGTACATTTGTGGTCACTGGTCTACAAGACTATATTCTCAATTTGACATTGTAATACAAGCAAGCCTGGTGCTGATTGACCAAAGTTCCAATTTTAATTAGATGTGCACATTTCTGCATATGGTTGCGCTCAAAGTGCACAGGTCAAAAATAAATTAGACCATGGCCATGATGATTTTTTGATGGCTACAGAGAAAAATAGTATAGACATGCAACTCATTGGTTGCATTGAACAGAGTCTTGCTATCCTGATGAATGGTCAAATTGACATCTACCTATTCCACAGTATCCCTCTTTCCTTTTTTGGTTTTTATTTTTTATTTTTTATTTTTTATTTTTTTCCCACAACAATCAGTATCAAGCCAGAAATCTGAGTGGATATCACCCCTTTGCCAGACTGTTGAGATATACACTGTGGGTTGACACATTACCATATGTGGATGTGTCGGCATCTTTGATGCGTGCCCTATGTTCAGCGCATCCCTTTGATGCATGGGAACAAGCATGATCGTGATTACCTTTCTTACTATTCTCCTTTGTCTGACAGAATGTATATATACAGGTAGATAGACAATATGCCACCTCAGTCATTTGTACAAGGACTGAGGTGAGCATGATTCTGGACATCATATTATGAGGATCGCTTACCATACCTTTAGTATAACCTTGTTTACTCTGGGTACCATATAACTAATAGAGTCATTTGTACAAGGACTGAGTATAACCTTGTTTACTCTAGGATTGATTCTCTACAGGTTATGGGCCATTGCCATTGTTGATCTGACAGTAGAGAATCCCTAGTTACTCGACGCATCACTTTAATCTGATCGATCAGATTCCGATCACAATCTTGTCTCAGATCACGGAGCCATTCCCTCTGCAGTAGCCACTCTGGTGCACATCTAATCTCTTTGTTACCTTCATATTTCCCTCCCGTCACTCTATGGACTTTTACCCTTGTTATCATGACTGGCAGTTCTGAACCTACCGCAGTCTCTGTTTCCCTCATCAAACTTTCTGTTCAATATTCAGGAGTCAAGCTCGACAAACTCAAGTCCAACTACAAAGAATGGTGTGAGGATGTTACCATCACACTTTCTCTTAATGGTCTCTATGAATATGTCTCTGGAACTAGTTCACCCCCACCTTCCACAGAAATGTGTGCTACCATGAACTGGGCTGCTAATGCCCATCTCGCCTATGCATTCTTAGCATCCAGCGTGGCCACTAGTGGACACCCTTTCCTGGACATGTCAAAGAGCCCCAATGACAATTGGACAACCTTGCAAAACCATCATCAGAAGGAAGGGCCTGTTTGTCAGGTCCAGCTTCTACAACAAGCTCTCTCCTTTCAGTGTTCAAAGGACATTCCACTCCCCAAAACCGCAGATCAGATTTGCACCCTGATCGAGCATGTGTTTGCCATGGGAGACATCAAAGCTGACCTTCTGTGCTTTATAGCCCTCCTGAATTCACCCAGCAATAATTTTCCCCATGCCTGCTCCATTATTTTATGTGATATCCCAAATTCTAACCAGATGACCCTGTACACTTCCAACAACATTTGCCATTTCTTGGAGAATGAACAAACCCTACTCGAAAGCGATCAACATGCTGAAAGCAAGTTGCATGTTGCACTCACAGCCCACACTAAGCCCCAGAAAACTTCCAGCTCTCTTCTCTGTAGCAACCAAGTTTGCAAGAAAACTGGTGATAGGTTGTCTCCTCGGCTCAAAGGCTGATTCACCATTACAACCACATTCTAATCACATCGGCTAATTCCTATGATGTCCCAGAAGCAGCGCGACCACTCTCAATCAAGTCTACCAAGTGCGATATTGTATTGACTGCATTGAAACCTCACCAGCGACATTGATCGTACTCAAAAACCATATTGCACAACCTTATGACTACCTCGAAATGCCCTAAGAACACTCTGAATGAACATCGAGTATCCCCGATCAACTTCAAACAACCGCGACCATGATCAAACATTGTTGACCATCATCAAGCATTATTGATCGACATCGAGAAACTACGAGCAACATCAGGTGCTGCATTCATTATCTAAAGGTGGAATACCATGCGCCAGGGAGTATTCCAACTCGTGCTCAAACCTGCTGATAGTAGGTCAGCCTCATTCCAAGTCCCTATCGCATACAGAACCCGCTGGATGGATTATTGCGACACTTAGCGTGGTTTATACACAATGGACAGTCCCATTTTAGTTCTTTCCCTTTATTACTCCTTCATCATATGATATATCTCTGTCTTGTTTGGATTCCAGTCTCATTTTGGCCTCGTGTTTTAACTCATATCTTTTGCCTCATGTTCTACACATGTTTCTTATACCATTTTAGGAAGTTTCTCTTAAAACATATAAAACTCTGTAGTATCTACTTAGGAATACAAGAAATCGTCTTCACATATCGCCTCATATAAAGCTCTAAGAATCTGATCTATCCTCTAAACAATCTAAGCTTCTACGAGTTTTCTCAATCAACAAGAAACCTCTGTGACCATCGTCATCCTTGATCCCTCTTATCATTAGCACTAGTAACCATTCCAACACTTCCTAGCCATCGGCTATAACCTTCATATACTATCAATCCACCAAAAGTCCTTAGAATTCACACATAGACCCTCAATGATAAACATCATTCGCCATCGATCTCTTTGATCATCCTCGATATTGATCAATACTCCATTGGACTGCATCAAACACCTTCCTCTCTTATAGAACTACCTTTATGACTAGTACCAACTAGTTGTCTTCCCATTGGTCGGACCATGAACATTCAGAATGTCTCACACCCTTCCTCTGACTTGTGCAAATATCATCAGTTGCCTCATCGGCAGTTTTGGTGGTTTTCCTGGGTTGAGTATCATCACTGGCCACACCATCAAATTCTGCATCAAGTCGGATGGGGGCATGGCTGGGAAAATGATTGATGAGTCAAAGGCGGCTCGGAGACTCATGCTTGAGAAGAAAAGGTCAGGTACTGATGCTTCCAAAGTACCCATCACCGTAAGGGACATTAACAGACAGGAATTCACTGTCATGGTTGACTCCGTGTTGGGACCATCCCCATCACCTTCACCTGAATTTGCAGGCATTGCATGTGATCCCATCCCTGCTTCCTCCATTGAGGAAATCGAATACGAGGGCTGTTTGGTAGTTGAGGAGGAGCCTGTCACTTCCATAGACTGGAATCAACACTCCACCCCAGCTGTCGAAGTTGCACTTACCGCCAAGCCACTCAACCAAACAATGTGCACTCAGATATCCCTCGATGATTTTCCTTTCATTGTTGACTTCGGCGCTACAGTTCACATTTCCATAGATTGTTCTGATTTCATTTCACTCTGTCCTATCAAATCTCATTCAATAAAAGGCGTAGGAGGATCTTCCATTTCTGCTATTGGTGTCAGCGACATCAAAGTATGGGTGGCATGGGGCGCATCAATTACCTTACATAACACACTTTACATCCCAACCGCAAACATCCACCTCATCTCTGTCAGCTCTCTCACCGATGATTCCAATGCAGTTGTGCATTTTGACTCATCATCCTGTTGGATAACTGATAAATCCACCACTACCTTCATTGCCTGTGGCCCCCTACTGACTACTAAAAAAACTCTATGCGCTCACCCTACATTCCGCTACTGCTGATCACACCCTTACTGTTCACGGCACTCCCATGCTTGAAACCTGGCATCAATGTCTTGGCCATGCAAATTATCAGTCCTTATGGGACATGGCCAAAAAGGGAACACTCACAGGTGTGTCTGTCTCCTCAACTTTGAGACCGCCCAAATGTGATGCGTCTATCCTTGGGAAACAGATGAGAATGCCGGTTCCAAAGAAGCGTGAGGAGGGGGTTGGACACAAAGTGATGAGGAAGCTAGAGAAAGTATGGATAGATTTGTTGGGGCCACATTCTGTTAGATCACGCACTGGAAATGAATATGTCAAGGACATCATTGATGACTGCACTTCTTTTCCATGGTCTATACCATTGAAGAATAAGGATGACACATTTCCAGAGCTGAAAGCATGGGAACTAGCTCGTGAAAACAAAACAGGCCTGAAAGTTGGGATTTATATCACCGATAATCGGGAATTGAAATCCAACAAGATGGAGGCTTGGCTTAAATCTTGGGGCACCGAACAGCGGTTCACTGCACCTCACACTTCTGCACACATAGGGCATGTCGAACGGATGCACAGAACTCTTATGGCAAAGCATGTATGATGTGTATTTACACATGTCTACCAACATACCTGTGGGATGAATTTTACCTAACTGATGTCCATCTACATGCCAAAACCACCACCTGTTCATTAAAAGGGACAACACCCTGGGAACTGTGACATGAGCATAAACCAGATTATTCGTACATGCATGAGATCAGTTGCCATGTGTTCATGCTTATCCCCAAGAAAGATAACCCAAAAATCTTTGAATGCTCAATTGAATGTGTACTCATCGGATATGAACATAAGTCCAAAGCATACTGATGTTATAACCATTCCACACACTGGGTACATAGCTTGTACCATGTTCAATTCATCTAGAGCCATGAGGGACAAATCCCACCTGAGCCCATGCCAGACATGTCACAAGACACAATGGAGCCTGAGGTAGGAGTCCCAGAAATGCCGATGGTCATACAACTACCAGATGATGATGATGAATTAATTATCCCACCAATGCACCCAGGTACACCCATGACCACAATCCCACCCCAAACCCTGTGTTGTTCTTCCCATGTACCAGTACTGACCAAACGCAACCCCAATGGAGGAGCCACCATTATGCACACAGAAGCAGCTGTACATGCATCTTGTCAAAGCACCACCCAAGCAAAAGAAACCCATCAGGAACACAGACTGGCCAAACAAGCAGAACAAAGCACCGATCATCTAGAGGTGCCTACTGCCGATAATGCCAGTAATGACATCACCAATGATCTTCATCAAGCCTTCAAGAACTTAGATCTTGGCAATCAGGCACATGAGCTCCTTGCCCTGATCTTGGAGATGACCAACATTGATCCAGAGTCCCTTCAATTTGAGGATGAGCCCAGAACTTGGGATCAGGCCAAGAATTCCATGGATGCAGCAAAATGGGAGGCTGGGTACCATGATGAATTGAAGTCACTAAAGGATGTGGAGTATATACACTCATTCCCCATTCAGAAGTCCCTCCCAGAAAGTGTGTTCGAAAAGGGAAACCAGTGTTCCATATCAAGTGCAATGAAGAAGGAAAAGCAGTCAGGTGGAAAGTACATCTCATTTTTAAGGGTTTTGAGCAAATATATGGGAAAGATTACACTAAAACTACCTCACCTACTGTGCACATGGAATCATGGCATATTCTCCTGCACATTGCAGCTTCTCTCGGATGGGATGCACAACAGATCGATGCGAAAACTGCATTCCTATACAGCCTGCTACCTGCTGACGAGGTCCAATATATGCAGCAACCTGCTGGATTTGAGGAGCCTGGGAAGGAAGACTGGGTGTGGCAACTCCAATGCGGACTATATGGTATGAAGCAAAGTGGCCACATTTGGAACCAGACACTCAATGCCCAGATGATTTCCTGGGGATTTACCCGCTTGGCTTGTGAATCCTGCATTTACTACCGCAAAACTGACATGGGAATTATAATTGCAGCTGTTCACATTGATGATTATCTCTCGATCGTGGACTCAAAAGGGGAGAACGAGTGTCTCAAAGTGCAGATGCAAAAAGTATGGACTATTTCCAAACTTGGCACTGTGCGCTTCATCATGGGTATTGCCGTGTCCTGGGACAGGGCTAGTCATACAGTTGCACTCTCCCAATCCGCGCTCATTGACAAAATCATAGAACAATTTGGTCAGAAGGATGCTCATCCAGTATCAGCCCCTCTGGAACCAGGCTGCAAACTCCGCTGCACCAATCCACAATCCTTCACACCTGAGGAACACATTCAACTCAGTAAACTTCCCTATTGTTCCCTTGTCGGCTGCTTACTGTACCTTGCCATTTCTACCCAGCCGGATATCTCTTATGTGGTTCAACAACTCTCTCAATACCTTGACTCCTATTCATTTGAACACTGGAGCTCAGCCATCCAACTCATCCGATATCTCAAGGGGATGAGAAATCTCAAACTACATCTCAGGGGGATGTTCCCATGACACTTCATGCTTACAGTGACTCTGACTGGGCTAATTGCCTAGACACATGTCATAGCATTGGAGGTTATGTATGCTCCCTTGGCTCTGGTGCAGTCTCCTGGACAGCATGAAAACAGAAGGTAGTTGCTGCATCCTCCTGCAAAGCAAAATACATTGCGGCGTTTGAGACTGCCAAGGAGTGTATCTGGTCACAGACATTGCTTGACTCTATCAATTACTGCCAAATATCTCCTACAATAATCTCATGCAATAACACTGCAACTAAAACCCTTTCCGAAGATACCCTCCTTCACTCCCAAGTCAAACATGTCGATATCAAATACCATTTCCTTCGCGAACACATTCAATCCGATGACCTGCACCTGACTTACATCAACACTTGCAAAAACATTGCTGACATGTTCACCAAAGCCCTGCATGTTAAACAGTTCACTTACCTGCGGGATTCCCTGGGCTTACAATAACATGATTCCATGCGAGGAGAAGTATCCATGGTGAGGAGGAGTGTTGAGATATACACCGTGGGTTGACACATTACCATATGTGGATGTGTCAGCATGTTTGATGCCAATGTGTGCCCTATGTTCAGTGCATCCCTTTGATGTGTGGGAACAAACATGATTGTGATTACCTTTCTTACTATTCTCCTTTGTCTGACAGAATGTATATATACAGGTAGATAGACAATATGCCACCTCAGTCATTTATACAAGGACTGAGGTGAGCATGATTCTGGACATCATATTACAAGGATCACTTACCGTACCTTTAGTATAACCTTGTTTACTCTGGGTACCATATAACTAATAGAGTCATTTGTACAAGGACTGAGTATAACCTTGTTTACTCTAGGATCGATTCTCTACACAGACATTCAGAGTTTCCAATATCAAGCAACTTAGTTTTCTAACACCTGCAATACGAGCCTTTAGAAAACAGATCACATAACACTCTACTCCAACTTGTTTTGAAGTTTAAGCATTCAGTGGGGTGAATCAAGACAGTATGACATCAAACAGTGCAGTAAACTAGTGGAAATGAATTTGTCCTAAGGTTCTAGGGAGAAAACATGTGTATTGGCCACTAAATATAGGATTAACATGGGAATGTAACAAAAAATCTGGGCAACGTGTTGTGACAACTCGATGTGCCTCATGGAAGATAGCATACTGCCAGTAGAGACCCCCCCTCGACACCATGTGTTTCCACCCTACTAGTACAGTGCCCTGCTAATCCAAAATCCCACCAGCTCTAAACACCTAGACAGGTACATCCATGCTGAGTATACATCGTAGGTTTGACAAAGTGGTGTTATGGTGACAGAGGTGGCATCTGCAGCTGTGATCTGGACTTCATGCAGCCTCAACCACTGAGTACCGAGTTGTTGAGGGGATGGCTAAGTGTGCGACCATGTGTCTCATCAGGTTGAGTGATCCTTGAGGAGAAGAGGGGAGAGTCCAGAGGCAGTGGAAAAGATATGACATGTCCTCAGCCTATCTGGTTAGGGGACATGAGGAGCAAGAGAAATTAAAAGTCATGAAGTGAGTAAAACAAACTTGGCACGCACTCACGTGCTCAGGCTTTACTCATGTGATCTGTTTTCTAAAGGGTCGTATTGCTTGAGACTGATTTTCTGGCAACGTGACGTAAGTACCCAAATCTTCCAGCAAAAACTTGGCAAAAACGTATACTTACCCAAAGCTGTCCCAAATACAAGAGACTCATTGTCTGGTATGCTTCTAACCTTTCTATACAATGATCATCGCGCTATAGAATGTGAAATAAGTCCCAGCCTCGTAGTAGGCAGACGCTCAGTATGGCACTAACTTTTGCCTTCACGGCGGTAACGGTCGGCTTCTTCGTTTTAAATTTCTTGAAGGACTGCTCTCGGGCATATTTAGCTGTAAAATGTCTGTGGCAATAGAGGTATGCAAAAGAGAGAACTGTTCTTGAACTGCTCTTGAACTGCCTACTAGAACATTGCCCGGTCGACTAAGTACGCAACACGCGGTGCTGCACCTCTCGCCCTCTATTCGTTGTTGCCAGGGTTGTTTGAACTATGTCGAGATTTTCCCCTGCGCTTCTTTCTTGCAGTCCTTTCCCGCTCTATTGACGTACAACTTCGCTGCAGGTTCGGTCGTCACGACGTTTGTAACATTCACCAGTTTCCGTCCTGCTGCCTTGATGGCTCGCATCGACATGGAACACAAACTTTTGAATGGGATCTATGTACAATGTTGGGACTACCGATGCTATGGGGTATATTTCCTTCAAGGAATGACAAAAATTGCGGAGACAGATCACTAAACAATGATGATCAGTATGAACAATCCGTAGAGAAAGTTAATTGGAACTAACAAGGTCAAAGGACTCGATATGCAGAGAAACATCCGGACCACCCTTGAGTATGTCTAACGGTCGAGGAGCACGTGCAGCTGACCGAACGGCGTTTGCCATTGCATTGGCCCCACAAACTGAAGCTTGCGTTAACGAACTCCAACAGCTTTGAATCGGTGGTACTATACCATTAATAGATACATCTCCCGCCGCGCGAGCGATCTTATCCTTCACGAGGCCATGCAAATCTGGTCTACCTGGTTGCACGCGCACAAGTGGAGAATTAAGGACTCTTAGGACAGACTTATTGCTGCCCTCAGTCATAGACCTGAATTCTGCGTCACCATATGACCTGATACCGGTAACGAACAGACGGATTTCGAGAGAAATGTTTCGCGGAACGTTGCGGATGCCTGGAAGAATTGCCTCCGCTATCCATTCGATTTGACCTTTTATCGGATGAAATACATGTGACGACAATGAACGAGGAACACTCACATGTGTCTCGAATGGCCCACACAAAAGTAATATTGCGACATACATCTTCCCCCCTGCTTTCACAGCTAAAAATCACACATTAGACCCTACCCAATATAAAATTGAACAGTGTACTTGCTGGATGAGATCGAGGAGCAGAGGCAGTGTAAACGACACCCCAGTTCCACCTGATAATATTTTGTGAATGCTTCTGCAGCTAACTCAACAAGATACTTACCAGCAATCAACACTACCGTCTCGAATCCGCTCAAGAGGGGAGGTTCACCGTACGGACCGTCAAAGAAAATCTTCATTGATTCATCGTCCTGGGTAGTACTCCGCAAAAGCTTGGTGAAGCCGTTGTGAACTCGTATCAGGAATGTTAATTGCTTGGATTCGTCAAAGTCACCAAGAGTTTCGTAGGAAGCTTGTTTCTCCAAGTGCATGGTCGACTTTTTGTAAGTGCATGGCACATCGATGTTAGAAATAGTGAATGGATGTGCATCAAGAGTCGACAGGCCAGGGATGGTGAGGTAGGCGCATTGTCCAGGAGCCCAATGTACATGACTTGGACGTCGCAACGTAACGCGAAGGAAATCAGGCGAGAGAACTTCTACATGGGCATCTAGCATCGAGGCACGCTTGAGCCTGAAATAACCGAAATTGAAGACAACCATGCGCATGGCGCGGAGGAGGCGATCGACGCTCCACATGAGAACAGAAGGCCAAACGTAGTAGCCCACCGACCTGAGAGAAAGTCAGAAGCTCGTCGGGAATTGGCGATGATCAGTGAAAATTTACTTCTCCTGGGCATGAAAGTAGGTCCCCAGAAGAAAGAGTCTACCAATCAAAATTAGCTCTTCACAATTCGACCAACAATGATTGAAGACCTCTCACAAAACCAATTGAAAGTGGATAAAGAGGAAAATCTTGTAACACCGCCGCCGAACGGGGCGGATGGACAGCATACACAGCATGGTGAGTGCAATGATTGCAAGAAAGCCGAATTGTATATATGGGAGAGCCAATTCCGAGGTCACCCTAAAACAACGGGAATGAGCGCCCAACATGAGAAATGACAACACCAAGAGATAGCCCCGATATGCGCACCCTAATTTAACCTATGATTGTTCAGAGTTGGTTACTTTGACAGTTAGGAATAACCGAATACTCACCCTGCCTGCCACATGTATCCATATCAACAGACAAAGAGTACGGGCTGTAATTCTGTGGAAATAGTTCAACTTAGAGCGGAAATCAGTCGATTCCTCTATGCAAATAGATGTGCGCACCTTGTCAAAGCTGACTCCAGTAAGGACTATTCCATGCATCAGAAAGGGAGTCAATGTATGCCAACACACGAACGTGATATAATATTGTTTTTCATCCCAAGTGCAACGACGAGCGGAAGCTGAGAAGCAGCAATATTCCCCGATGTGTTTGCCCAGTATCTAGGATCCAATCTCACGCCTTTTGTGGACGTTGCTACGATAAGTTAGCAGGAGCAAAAGTAGAAAGTGGATCAGCTGCATACAATTAACAAAAGCCCAGGTAAACAGCGTTGCCATGTATGCTGCGGTTATGAAAAACTGGGTTACATTGAGCGTATAGGATTTTCCAATTGTGATCGTCCAGCGAAAAGCAAGAGCCTGAAATGTGTGGATGATGGCAGCTGGTAGCCTCCGATAGGATATGTTCCCACGAGGGCGAGGGCGAGCGATGCTTAAAGGTGGATATCGTCGTTTGTGGCGACAAAGAAGACCAAGAACACGGCAGAATGGAAGGAACAGAATGAAGGAGGCTACACAATACCATACCAGGATCGGATGCCCAGCCCATTGAGCTTTTGCAATGATTGAGTCTGCCGTGGGGGCGTTGGTGGCGTTAGCCAGAGGCATTATGCAGAAGTTAGGAAGGGAGACCAGCCCAGGAACAAGTGGGTTGCGGTATCATTACTATCTCACTTTATACTGCCCAGAACCGAACGTTAGATCGCTTTGTATATCCACAATGGGGGTAGCGACAAAATAAACATCAAACTTGAATGGGCGTCGTCCTGACAGCAAACATGTTGTGACAGCTATATTTCTATCTCATTCTGTATATTACATAATCACAAAAAAAAAAAGTACCAGATCATAACATCTTGGCTTCTTCCACAAGCTAAATTACTAAAGTTACGAATCCGAACAAAATTTGGGATTTTTCGGTCTTCACGCCGTGGGCCTGATCAATAAATAGAACGAAGAACTTTGTAAATTTTTCGGAGCCCGGGTTTTATCCCCAATTTATCCCAAAAGCATTTGAGCTTCGTTGGAGCTTCGTGTCCGTGAACTCGTACTGAATTTTTTGGGGGATCAGGCCTTTCTTTACCACGACACTGCGCACAGTTCGTGGAATAGCTCGGAATGTAGTTCTCTCCGATCGATCTGAGATCGGGCTACATACGAGAGCATACGAGGCGTGCCCTTAATTTTGGTCCGTTGAGTTCAAAAGTGAGCGCTAGCTATAAATTTCAACTGTAATCATGCAGAGAACTTGACATTAGAGATCGAAGTCTGAATTACGGTGAGAATATATGTATGTATTGAACGAAGACCACACAAGACTTTGGTCACCAACAGTCCTCGTGATAAAAACGACAGGTGAAAAGGAGCTGCATTATCTGGGGAGGGTGGGAAATGAAGATCAGTACGTTGTACGTTGCTGTGCATGATAAGAACGAGGAGACCAGAGGATCTCGATCTATGCTTACGCAGCTTCTTTCAAGTTTCAATTGTCCAGGCACTGTGCTATATGCTACATATCTCAGAGTGGCTTGAACGCTTCCTGAGAAGACTGATGCACAACAGGCACATATTGTTGTATCCACAGGCATTCAAGTGAGATGATTTGCATAGCAGGTTTTCATAGCAAGCGATAGCGGAGGTAACCATAGCACAGATGTTTTTTCTTACATGCTCATGTGTGTAGTAACCAACTGGTCGGGACGCGCTGATAAATCTGCAATCTTCTAATGCCCATCCACCACGATGACTGACAACAGTAACATACTCATTACTTATTAGAACACTTCAGCAACCCGGTCAAACTTGGGGTCAAACTTTGTTTTTCAGTCGTTCCTGAGCGAATTTCGTTCGAAGCCAAGAAAACCGAGAAGGTGCAATCAATGTGAATCGCCGCCGTCAGACTTAGACTAGCGACTTACATATGGAGCGAGACATTATGACCAAGTCTTGGCAACTTTTGGTGGCCAAATCGGATCTGGAAATTTTTTAAGTTTAGAGACTGACTTTTGCCCAAATTTTAGCAGTATTTAGCATCAAACAGCATCCAAATTTTCCTTTTAACACTATTTTTTCAACAAGATTCAGTCAAGAGAAATCTCATCTGAAATGTTTTTCGCTCGTTCCTGAGGGAGTTTCGGTCGAAATGGTCCAACTGAATTGAGTGAGTTGTTGAACTCACGTGAGCAGGGTATGATAAACATGTCATTGTCGATGAAGTCAATACAACACCCCAACCATGTATAAAACGTCATAAAAACAACAGAAACTAGTTAGCACAACTCATAATAACCGAGAAATCCTTTAAAAACGCGAAGACAAAACGAAATGACCTACGCGGCGTGGTCACGCGTGTTGCTAAATCCTTTGCAGAGGTGGTGGAGTTGTGGTGGAGTCGCCTGCTCGCAAATAATCCTTGGCATTTTTTGGTCGTTCGGTTCCACTTGACCGGGATTGCTGGAGGTGCTCCATTTATAATTCCATCAACTTTGTCAACTGTTCTAGCCAATCGATAGTAGCTCTCATCAAAGGGAGTACTTTGGCTAAAGGGATAATAAAAAGATAACAATTTACAGGTGGAGTATTGTTTGTACAAAAGTAGCAGTGACTTGATGTCCGCTCCATATATTAGAAAACCTCGAAGCTTCCGATTTTAGGTGGACTGAAACTACGAAATCTCTACTGAAATTTCCCGAACCTGGGTTTCTGCAAGGTTTTAGTTTGCCTAAAAAGGTGAACCTCCAGCTAGCCTAGTACGAAAGGGTCCAGTAATATACAAACTGCGGACAACGAGGAATTAGCGCGAATGAAACGATACAACAATAACCCAATTGTATGCCTAATCGCAAGGACATCAGAAGCTGTGGGTGAAGTGATACCATGCGCTGCGGAGGAAAATCAGAATCTCCGCCCATCAGTAGGTAAATTACTCACTAATCACGTAGATACTATGCGCAGCAACATCCTGGTTGAACTGTATGAGTGAAATCTAACTCATAAATTTGGGGAGCATCAAGGAGGATCGGCATGGCTGCGGAATGATATACTAACACCGGATCCGAAAACGGGGAAGCTTAGCGCTTATCACTAGCTTATCAACTTGAGGGCTCCGTAGTGAAGGGGTCAGTTCCGTAGTAATCGGACACCAAGCGACACGTCACACCAAATAGCTATAGCCTAAAAAGATGCTTTCAATTTGTCATACATCAATCATAATCCGAAAGTGATCACATGAGGCAGATGCGTGAAGGCGCGTCGCGCGAATAAGTGATGAGCAGGATGCACGCATAGCGTCAAAACTCAACATTTGCTCATTTATTTTTGTTCCTGTCCTTAGTGATTCAATAAAACAATGTTAGACTCGCGACCGTTCGGTACATCAGCACGTGCACGGGTGGACGAAAAGGGAAGGGTGCTAATGTCTGGAATACATGGTCACGATTTTGGAAGGAGGTCGTGACACACAGCCAAATTAGTCGTGGGACTTAACAAAATTTCTATTCCGAGTTCTCAGTATGTATTGAGAACGAGGCTTATGGCTCAACGAGTGTAACGTAAACAGAGGTCCGCCCAGTAAGCGTACCCCGAAATAGATAGGCGACGAGGCGGACATGCTACGTATGTACGACTATATATGCAAAGACCATTTGACTACGTAGACCATTTTACTAAATGTAAAAAGAAACACAAATAAGAAAAGGAAAAAAAAGAAAAGGGAAGTGGTGGGTGGGCCGCGAAAATATCGAACGTTCCGAGAACTAATCGATAAGGCTACAAGAATCCAACTGGGTGAGGTAGCAACAGCTAAAAGATAACACCAGCTGGATCAATGTAAATAGTTGTTGAAGCACGAGATGGAACTCTCGAGGCGAAGCCTTGTATAACAACTGTGTTGCTTGTAAACGAGATGGAGGTCGAAAGAAAGCAACACAAGAAGACCTCCTAATCGCACTGAAACTTCCTATAGCCCGGCATCTGCTAGACCCTAGCACCTGACTATGGACAGCATGATTAGGAGATTGAGCGGAGCTCGGCACGGATAGCGGAGCTAGGTGTGAGATGGCTTGGAGCGGCGCAGAGGCCTCCGAAAAGGCTCCTTACCCTCGGAACCCGCCTTTACGACGACCTCTGCCACGTGGCTCAACGAGTGTAGCGTAAACAGAGGTCCGCCCAGTAAGTGGACCCCAAAATAGATAGGCGACGAGGCGGACATGCTAAAAGGTGCTGTTTGTGTTGTGTGAGGGGGTGGTGGAGGTGTGAAAAAGATGGAAAGCAAGGAGCAGTGATCAGTGAGCAATTAGTTTCGCAGTCGGATAGCCGCCAGCTCTTGTTCCACTCTAATGGCAGGGTTTTCGTGAATGTATATCTTCCAAGCCTCTGAAGACCACCATCCTATTGCTTGGATGACTGATTCTGACACACCCAAGGATGCTAAAAAGGTGGCACAACCAGTATGAGCAGAATGTCCCCCAAAACGAAAGTCAAGAACAGTGAAGAACTTCAACTCGAACCAAGAGCGTGATGGGTGAGAACCATTTTCCCACAGGAACAGCGCGGCCTTGGCGCCATGGAAACGATCACGCCAACAGAGATACTCCGTTAGCAAATAAACAGGGTCGGCAACCTCTTGAGACATAAAAAGAACATTTGTTCCACGGAAGAAAGGATCGCCCTTATGGTAGGGCAAATGATACTGTACATGTCCATTCTCGAACATGACAGATGGTCGCTTAATGATCTTTTGCCAGTCGAACAGGCTCTGATTGTTCTTCTGGACCAATTCGCCCATTCGATGGCATCCATAAAAAGCGCAGGACAGCAACACGGCAAATAGGAAGTCATCATATGTCCCCATACAACGCGCCACATTCAGAAAGGATTGCAAATGTGCAATTTGAAGAGGGAGTTTTTGTTGCACAGGATCTGCCCACACCTTCTTTGAACCTTGAATAGTTGTTTTAACCAGTGCATGCGTGCGATTAGCATCAAACTCGGGATATATGTCCTGCAGGAAATGCTGGACACCCATTAAGTACTTTGGACCAGAGGCAATGAACTGGGAGGAGTATGCAATATAATGAGACAAGGTTGTTGGTGTGGGGTCGAGCGGAAGAGAGTGCAAAATACAAAAATTGATGTAATCATGAGTCCCAGTAGCATAGTTTTTAGAAGTGGAGTGCTCAATGGAGTTGACCTGTAGGTAGAGAGTTCGAGCATCCAGATCAGCCAGATCCATGGGGGGGCAATGCATGCAAGGCACAGTCGATCGTCCCCCCAGTGTGCTCAAAAGCACCCTCTCCATTGCGCCGGCAGAAGCTCCCGTGGAGGAGTAAAGCGGTGGATGCAGTCAGCAGGAAATTTGCTCTGGTACTTGTCTATCAGCAGACGAGACAGCATATCGGCACGTACGTTCATTTTTCCTTCGATGAATCTGTACTCGTAAGTCCATGCCCATGCACATGATGACCTCAGCAATGGCCAGCAGTGGTGCATTATGCAAGGACTCAGCTATGTGGAGTGAATTCAAGACTGTGACAGAATCCAAACTGTCAGTCCAAATGAGAATATGACGAGGCGGTTGAGAAAGCAACCCAGCGTGATGAACAGCAGAAGTGATAGCCAGGAGTTCTAGAAAGAAGATGTTGACTTTCATTCCTTCTGGGGGAGCCTTGATGGGGTACAGAAATCCTTTATTCAAATAGACAAAGGATAAGGCATTGTGAAGGCTTGCATCTGTCTACATCACCATGTCAGCCTCTTGATCAGACCACAGACCCACATCAGTGAACCGAATGCCTATCGCAGAAGGAATAACATCCTTCAACCAAGACAGGTCGACCCTCATGGCTGCATTGATGGGAATCCCACAATGAGACCAGTTCTTTCCACTGGTTTTTTGGTACAATTCTGTCAATGCAGGCTGACCCCAAGGAAGAACATTCAGCATCCCATTGAGATGGCCTGCCAAATGTTGCCAAGCTCAAAGTGCTGGTGAGCAATCTGGGGTGGCGAGAAAATGATCAATCTTTGCAATAGCATTGGATATGGAGTTTGGGGGCAAGGAAATACTACCGGCATTGATGTCCACCCAAAATCCAATTATTTTGAGGACCTCTCCATGATCCTGTTTCCGATCTTCGAAAGGGCAAGAAATTGACTCCCAGAGCACCAAAAGCTGCACTTGTTGATGCAGCCATAACCTCCCTTGGTACCAAACTGGGTTGTTGGCATAATCCCAGCCAAAGAAGTTGTCCATGTACACATGTAAGCCGTTGATGTTAAATTTCTGGATGCCTAACCAGCACAGCAGGCCAGACACTGCACACCAACATCATGGAGACGTGCGATTACTGAACACAAGGCAGTGCACAATATACAATTTTCCATCAACCTTTACCACTTGATGGAGTTGGAAGATGGGATGTGCTGGGAGGTTGAGGAAGGTGGACACTACGTCAGATCTGAAGGTCACCAAATGTTTACCGGGATTAGCATTGCGAGCATCATGTAGTGTCTGACCGAAAGTACACATATTGTCATACTTGACTTTAGCATCCGCATGAGGAATACCATCATTTATTCCTGAGTGTGAATGATCTGTGATGACCCATGGTTTCTCGTTCTGCCAGACAACAAACATGGGAGAGATCTTCATCCCAGGAAGCAGCTCCGTACTAGGCAGAGAGTCAGACCATCATCCTGCAGCAATTTCCTGATTGCGAAAGGCATGAATAGCATCAGCATCTTCAGGGTCAGAATCATAGTTAGGTACAACCTCTTCCAACTCGATTTTCCACTCTCCTTCATCAAAAGGCCAGAATCCTTCATGAAGCCATGTCATAACTGACTGCACAAAAGGCTGATTGGGGTGGTCAGCCAGCAGGAGCTCAAGCTTGTCCACATCGAAAGGGGTCTCAACTTTAGCTGAATCACCCAGTGATTGAAGTGACACTTGGATTGTTATGTCATTGAGGAGGTGTTGAGGTGGTGATGGCAGAGGTGGAGCAAACTCAGTGTAAAGGGCTGAAGGAGAGATATAATTATTGGAACTATCAGACCCCACAAAACCTTGGCGGAACCAAGGGGCATCAAGAGAGTCTGCCGGTTTACGCTTTAAAGATGGGGAAGAACTACTAAATGTCTGAGGTCCCTTCTCAACGAATGTAGCCATGTTCTCCCATGCCTCAAGCAACTCCCATTCAATTGCGAGTTTGGAGGACAGCAAAGCATGGCTCATTGTCTCTTGCTCGATGTCCTTCACCACAAACACAGCAGATGCCATGCTTCCTATGATTGGGGCATACCTCAGCCTTGCATGTACCGAAGCTCCAGTTACAGCATGGAACATCAGCACGCTGATAGGTCCACCTCACGCTATAAGGTCTGTAACCACTCACAGCAGTTCTGCATCAATCTCCCACAGCACTCAGAACCCCTCAAACACCTTTGAGCCTCACAAAATGCTCCCGAACAGGCTTCGAGCGGCCTTGCGCTACCTCGATCCCCCTTGATCCCCCTTGATCCCCCTCAAACGATTTAGGAACACTTCGAACGCACTCGGCCACCGTCATCATGGCCTCGGGCACTCTTACTACATGCTGACAAGTCATAGCAAGGTTGACCAAGCTATTCAGCCACCGACTGAGCATGCGTGAGACAACTTAGGATGCAATGAGGTGAATTTCTGACGTTTAGACGGTTTGTAATGACATAGGACGAGTACATTTCACACATATCAGGACTCCAGAGATTTAATTCTTATCTTTTATTGTTTTACTCAGTGATAGAGGTTTATCTTTTATCCTAGACTTCACCTCATGTAGGCCTCATGTTCTCCTTCCCTTTTTGGTAGTACCTCTTCAGAACTTATTTAAACTTGTAATAGTTACTCACTTGAGGAGGGGAAAAAGAAATTGTCTTACTTCACTATTGTCTGATTTAAGAGTTCAGCTCTTGAGTCCAAGCCTCTCGTCTAGCCCAAAGTTCTGCGAATCGTCGCAAACTTCCTCGAAACTTCGTATTAGCCCTCAAACCCTTCGTCCATCATATATCATTATCGCCCCTCATCACTATCATTGCCACCCCACTCACATATTCTTTCTACACCCTTCGTAAGCCATCTACACCGTTCCCAATTACCTCAAACGTCTCCTCTACCCCTCAAACCTTATCAATCTCCCTTGAACTTACATCGAGAGATCTCGCACCCCTTCATACCCACTCGGACATCTTACGTGTCCATCAGGTTGACTTTGGTGACTTTTAGTACCACCTCGCACCCTTCCTCTAACTTGTGTTATACTATCCAAGGCCATTTTGGTAGGTTTTGTTTGGGTTTCTGGGTCGAGCATAACCAACGCTTCTGGTTACTACCAGAAGCCATAGGCTGAGAGGAGGCCACACACTTATTTGCACGAGGAGAAGCCAATGGAGTCATAGAAAGCATTTGCATAAGGAGCAGAAGATTAAGTTGGTCCCAATCATTGAGGTGGAATGGCTTCTTGGAGTATTTGTCGTGAATGTGGACATTGAACGAGATAGAAATGAGTGGATTCGAAGGCGCAGCTTGGAAAAGATCCATAACGATGATCCTATACTCACACAACTCTGCATCGCAGTGAGGAAAGAAGAAAGCGACGCCTCCAGACCATGCGCCAAATACTCGTGCCCAATTGGCCTCAGTATGCAGAGGGCATTTAGAGAAAGCCTGGTCCTTTTTAACAAGAGCATAACCCGCTCCAAAGTCCTTTGGATCGTTGTGGTGGTCGTAGCCCTTATCCATTGATGTGAAAAGTTTCTCAAAATCAACAAAAAGGTCGAGAAGGATTCTATGCCAGATAGTATGTGGCAGAGGATCCCCAACAGGAGTGAACTGAGCCTTGTTAATGAGGATGTCTTGCGAGCTCTGTGGGCTGTAGACCAAGAGCAACTCTTGAGTTTTTTTGAGGTGAGGGTCAGTGACCATAGGATCCAAGAGCTTCGACAAGTGGGGAGCTTTAGCAAGTACAGATGCTGGAATGGCTCCCTTAACATTGGAAAGACCCAAGAGATTGGTGATCTCATCTGAAATAGACCCATCATGAATAGGGGTCAATTGTAAAGTTGTTGATTGAAGATGGTTGACTTTCACATGCAATAGGGCCCATGCCACTGAAGTAGCAGCATCGATCTGGTTGGAAGGTGCAGTGACATCCAGGAGTGGTTGAGGCCCTCCCAAATTGGCTGAACTGGCGATGGCCTGGCTCCTATGCTCAGAAAGCTGTTTGATATAGTCCCTCGCCTCATCAGGTGTAGCCCCTGTACCCTTAAGGCCTTTGAGGAAGACTGGTCCACTAATGGTTCCTGTGACAGCCTCATCCACCAGCTTCTGGCATGCTTTGGTGTGCGCATGAATGTCGTCAATATTGTCGGCCTGAGGGCTTCTGTGGTGAGAGGGTGCATTCAACATTCACTTCTCAGGCCCATTCCGTGACATTCTCCTGAGACATCCTGATCCCTATAGCAGTCTTTGTACAATGTTTCATGGTGATCACAATGACTTTGAGGCTTATGAAACATGTATCCACTCCTTCCATCTCTCATCCCTCGACCATGCCATTGATCTTCCCACATTTCCTCACCTAATGCATGCATTCCTGTCTTTGCATACTTCTGGTCCTAATGTTTCCCCATATCGATATACTTACCTATCACCAGCACCCTGACCAACATTATTTTGACACAATCCCTCATCTCTCTTCTTTTGTCAACTATTCTTTGGCCTTTACTGCATTTCCTTGCCTAACACATGCATTCCTGTCTTTGTGTACTTCTGGTCCTAATGTTTCCCCATATCGATATACTTACCTATCGCCAGCGCCCCGACCAACATTATTTTGACATGATCCCTTGTTTCTCTTCTTTCATTGACTATTCTTTGGCCTTTACTTAATTTCGGTTTGATAAAGTTTGTATAGTATACTTGTAGTATACTCACATATTTAATTGTATTTTAGTTTGGTGCCTCTACTGAGTCTACTCTGATTCTCAGTTGTAGTCATGTGATAACCTGCCAAAAATTCCCGCTACTTTAGTAGTGGGTTTTAGGGTGCTATAGCACCAAATGCAAAATGAGTGCTAGATTGAAACATGTGATATTTGTGGGCTGCTCAATGGACTGCAAAATTCATCTCACACCATAGTCATTTCAGATTTCTCAGCTTTGATTTCTTTTGCAACAAACCACCATGAGTGCACATATAACTGGTCAATCTGTTTCTGTCATGTTTGATGGTTGTTTGTCTCGTTCATATATTGCTCAGGATTGGGGGTTGCTACACAATATTCATTCTGATACATTAACAATTGGTGTTAATGCCAACATGAGTCGAGGTGCGCTTACTTGTGTTGTCGAACTTATTGTTGGCGAGAATTTAGTGGCCAATTTGATTCTCAGAGCAGATTGGCATACTTACTATGGGGAATATTTGGTATTGGAGGGACTGATCTCTGAACAGAATTATGAAGTTGATAGATTCTGTAGTCCTTGTGAGTACCAATTGGTCTATTTTGGAATTGTTGCTGATGACCATCATCATCACAACTTCAATAATTTTGATAACAATGAAACTATGATTAATTGAAATTGTTCTTCTACGTGTTATAATCTGCCTTTTGTGAAACAATTATTGCTGGACCCAACCTCGGCCCTTTATATGTTTCCCTGTGATTTCAAAGATGTCTTAGGTGGCCATGGCATTCAATTTTCAGTCAAAAATCCTCATTCTTCTCAGCTGGCTTTAATACATCATATATTGAATGGACTTTGTGCATCTAATTCAAATTGTGACTGTTGTCTTTTATCTGGCTCTGTTCAACTTGTTGACATATCTCTTGCTATGTGTGATGTTGTAGCTGATGCTCCCATACACCTTCTTCGATTAATGTGCAGAGGGATTGGTTATTTGTCTACTGATACTTTGAATGATGTTGAATTGTTGAAAATGATATGCATTCATCATGATGCTTTGTTGAAAAATTCTTCTCATTCTATTAACACTTGCCTCTCTGATTTTGAATGTATGATGAAGCCTGACACATTGTCCTTTGCAGCTGCTCATGGACTTTCTCTGTCAAAAACTTTTGATGATATCAAAAATACCATTGTTCATCATATTTCTGAAGGGATGTGCAGACAATTCCATTGTTGTACTCCTCCAGGATGTGCTATGATACAGCTTGAATATCCTGGAGACCTCATGCACAATATTAACAATTACAATGATCTCCAAATTTTTTTCTTGTCCAATTTGGTGAACAAAATTTGGTGTCGACCTTTGGCTCACTTGTTAGAAATTTATGGGATCCCTCATGATTGTCAGTGCACTTTGAATGATTTACGAAGATGTTTGAAGAATTATATTGATAATCTATGTAAGGGCAAAAAATCACCTCTCACTATTCCACAAGCAGTTAATAAGAATACTACAAAATGATCAAAAATCCAGAATATATGGCCTCAACCGATATCTCAAGTGCTAAAGGATAAAATTTCAGAATGGTTTCGAAGGGAGACTTCTCATGATGTTCTTCGGCAATGTACTTGTGCCTCTTGTGCAGAACTATGTAAGGGCAACCTTACGATCAGAGTCCTAAGAACTCAATACTTGCAAGGGAAAACCAAAGATTAGATTCAATAACTATTGAACAAGGAAAAGACCCATACCTTGCAAGGGAAAACCAAAGAGAAAACTCTAAGGAGTCCGGTGCAAGGCCGAAGTATATATATGGAAGGCATGCAACGTTCTAAAATACTTGGAGCCCCTTCCATCCTAGCTCTAATTCAGATCCAGGGTCGTGCTCCCATTTGGGGAGACGGTCATCAATCAGTGATAGTGTCTGCATCAGGCCATACTCGGTAAGTGGTGTCTGCATCAGGCCATGATTGGTAATGGGTGTGCAAAGACATCCTTGATCATTTCCGCAGGTGCAATGATTGCACAAGTGGTTTGCACAGGGGTATTGACTGCGAGAATGGTGAGAGTACAATAGGGGCTGATGGATCGACATATCGGAATGTTTGTAGATGGTTGGTGCAAAAGGCGCCTCGTTGTGCGAATGTTTGTGGGTGTGTGGAAATGTTCACAAATGTGTGCCAACCATTGTAGGGGCTTGTAAGGTGTTCCCCTTACATCACCCCCCCCTTAAGGCACAGCATCCTGATGCACAAAGTTCCATTGGTGCGGATATCGTGGTTGGAATCCCATCTGTCCAAAGGTAAGTGCATTAACATGTTTTGGGGCATTTGGATGAGCCCTATAGAAGTTTGCGATTAGTTTTGCGGCATTGAGATCCTCCTCTGGAATCCATGAATTCTCTTCGTGCCCATAACCTCTCCATCTGACCAGATACTGCAACTTCCTACCCTTCATCCTGCTGTCCAGCACCTCATCCACCTCGTACCTCTCCTCTCCTCCTATGATCTTGGGAGGCAGCAGTGGTTTTGCATGGTGACCTTCGATTGGGTCCATTGGCATGGGCATGAGCTTGATGATGTGGAACACCAGATGTATTCAAGCCATCGATGGTGGCAGTTGGAGGCGATATGCATGCAAGCTGACAGGATGAATGACTGGGTATGGCCCCAGGAAGCGGTGCACAAATTTCTTTGTGGGTCTAGTTGTGCTGATATCCAAAGCATCTAGGAAGACCTTTTTGCCGATTGTGAAAATTGGTGGGGATTCGCCATTGGTTATAGTACCTTGCCATATCATCCTTCAATTTGGCAAGGGTGGCACGAGCCTCCTCCAACATCGACTTCATCTGATCTGCAAACTCATTGACTGCCTCAAGCCTCAAGGGTCACTGGTTGGGCTCAAAACCCATCCACGGATGTCTGCCAGTGTCAATGAAGAAGGGGGAGTGCTGGGTGGATGAGTGGACATGGTTATTGTATGCAAATTCACCCAGAGGGAGCAGAGTGTCCCAATCATTTTGGTGCTCATTCACAAAAATGCGGATGTACTGCTCGAGCTCCTGATTGACTTGTTTGGTCTGCCCATCAGACTGTGGGTGAGTATGCTGTGGATGCCAAAATGGTGATCCCCAACAAGCGATACAATTCGCACATGAATTGCACTACGAACTGCAGTCCCTGATCTGAGAGCATCAATTTTGGGAGGCCATGAAGCTTCCACATGTTCTGCAAGTACAATTGTGCTGATCCCAGCACTGTAATGGTGGTGTGAGTGGGTATGAAATGGTTGCGCTTGCTCACTGAGTCCACCACCACCATCATTGCATCAAAGCCATGGGAGTCCGGAAGTTCGGTGATGAAATCAACACTTACCACATCCCAGGAATTTTTGGGGATTGGGAGGGGGTGTAGTTCACTGAAAGGTCAGCACTTCTGTGCCTTCATGCAAAGACACAGATCACAGGCCTTACAGTACTGACCAACAAAGTGTGACATGTTTGGCCACCAGTAATTGTGTGAGATGAGTTCAAGTGTTTTCCAGTGTCCCACATGTCCACCAATCTTGGAGTCATGATGCTGTTCAGCAATTCTGCATCATAAGTCTGGTATGAGTAGAACATAAATGCAATCACAAAACCTCCATAATCCATCCTCCTTTGTCCACTCCGAGCTTTGCAATGTCTTGCCCTTGGCCCTATCCAACTCCTTCATTGCTAGTACCACCGCATCTTCACTCTTTCCATCCCGAACCCCCTTTCGCACTTTGCGCAAGATATTTTGCTCCACTCCTTTGATTGTCACCCCTTCAAGTGTGTGAATCATGGAGAATTCGGGGCAGAGCAGGGTAGTGTCACAATTATCATCTGCACCGTTCACATGATCAGCTCATTGTGAAAGCACATCGCACTTACCCATACTCTTTCCAGGACGGTGGTGCATGATGAAGTTGAACCGCAAAAGATAGAGCGACCAGTGAGCTTGTCTGCAATTTAGCTTTTTTGCGGTCATGAAGTACTCCAGATTTTTGTGGTCAGTCCAGATCTCTACCTTGTGCTGCGCACCTTCAAGGAAATGCCTCCATTCCTCTAATGATCTCATCACTGCTAGCATCTCCTTGTCATGGATCTTGTAATTTTGTTTGACCACATTGAGCAATTTTGAGTAGAATGCAATAGGGTGCCATTTGAGATTGTTGGCTGATTGCTGCGACAGCACTGAGCCAGTCACATAGTCCGAGCTGTCCACCTTGATGCAAAATGCTTTGGCATCGTCAGTGAAATGGAGAATAGGGGAGGATGTGACCCAATTCTTGATTTCATCAAAGGCACCTTGTTCCGAAGGTCCCCATTCCCATTTGCACTCCTTCTTTGTGAGCTCAAAGAGGGGTTTCACATGATGCAAAAAGTCTTCAATGAAGCACTGATAGAAATTCGTGAACCCCAGGAATGACTGTACCTCCTTGCATGTTTTGGGGGTGGGCCATTCGGTGACTCCCACTACCTTGATGGGATCCATACAAATTTTGCCCTCGGATATGATGAGTCCAAGGTACTCAATCGTTGTTTGCTTGAACTCACACTTGTCATGTTGCAGAAACAACTTGTGTGCACAAAGGTGCTCCAGGACAAGGTGCGTAATGCACTGATGTTCATTGATCGATTTTGTAAAGATGAGGATGTCATCCAGGTAGACACAGACCACTCCTTCCATAATGAGATCCTGAAAAATGTCGTTCATCATTGTTTGGAATGTGGAAGGGGAGTTTGTGAGTCTGAAAAACATCACCAAGGGTTTGAAAAGCCTGCAATTCATGCGAAAGTGGCTTTCCATTTGTTGCCCCTTTTCATGCGCACATTGTTGTACCCCCATCACACGTCAGGTTTTGTAAAGTATTTCGCGCCTCATAGTTGATTTACCAGTTCTGAAATCAGTGGTAGCAGATATCAGTTTTTGATTGTGAGGGCATTGAGAGTGCAATAATCTTGTACAAGCCTGAGGGATCCATCCTTCTTCTTGATAAAGAAGATGGGGGATGCCATCGGCGACTTCGAGGGGCAAATGTGGCCAGTGGCTAGGCTCTCCTGGATTAATTCGTCCATCTCAGCCTGCTTGTTGGGCGCGAGGGGGTAGACCTTGCAGCTAGTGGCTTTTGCACCAGGGATGAGTTTGATCGCATGATCCCATACCTTTCAGTCAGGCAAGCGGTCAAATGAAGACTTTGTGAATAGGTCCTCGAACTCATAGAAGTGCACAGGGATGGATTTGTGAAAGGACTTTGGTTACACATTCTTATGGAAGGCCTCTGCTAGCTGTTGTGAAATGTTGGATGTGGCGCAAACAAATTCCACTTCGCAGGGAATGGTAGCAACAAAGATGCGATCTCCCTCTTTGACCAAGTTTTTGCTCAAAAGGGGTGGTTCATCATGGTCTTCATCATGGTTATCATTGTTCACCAGTTGCAGAAGGTCTGGGATGTCCTCCATCTCAACATCAGGGGTAGGCATGGGACCCGCATGACAGGCATGAATGCTAGCGATTTCCTGAAAAGCACTTTGCGCTCTTCATTTGTCTCATTCTGACAGGTGCAGCAGTGATTTGGGCATCGACTCATTTTGACCTCATTAGTCTGCCAGTCCACCTCAGGATTATGCTCACAGAGCCAGGTGAGGCCAAGAATAACATCTTGCTTGCCGATGCCAGTCACCGCAAACATCGCATGTTCAGAGTGGTTGTGAAATCGTAGTAGGACCTCTACAATGTCCAAGATATCACCTGCTTCATTTGCTGAGCCATCGACATTGAACACAGGGATGGGTCGGCTGAGCGCTTTTGTTGCGAGGTGATTTTGCACAACAAAATTGGAACTGATGAAAAGGCTGGTGGCACCACAATCAAGTAGCACCTTGGTCATGTGCACAGCACTGGTATCAGTGGTTTGCAGCGATACTTCAAGCTCAAACAAGTGGGGGCTCGGGGTCGCTGCTATGACATAGTGGTTGGGGAGTCATTTCTCCCATTTAGGGCGCTTACAAAAACACGAACAAGGATACGGAGGGGTTAGTATGGCTTGCACATCATTCACAGAGAGATTGGTCAATGAAATAGAATTTGATTCGTACACTTCATCTACTGACAACACTGTGAAATGATTTTTTGTGGACAACAGTGGCATACTGCTCACTCGTTGTTGCTGTGAAAATCCTCCTTTACTTCTACAATGGGCTCCTTGTTCCTCTCGTTTGTGTCATTCACATCTGACACTGCAAATTCCTCCTGTGCAAAATTGTGTCGCTCTTTGCCATCCCATGTACCAAATGTCAAATTGTCTTGGGCATTTGGGTTGTGTATGACCAGAATGAAAGCAGACAAGCACAGATCCATCCTTTGGTTTAGTGGGTGCAGAGACACTTTGCACTGAAGGTGTGTATTGTGATGGGGCAGTTGTGTGTGAAATTGGGGGGAGGGGCCATGCCATGGTCGGAACAAGCTTGCAGAACATGTTCCCCAGCGGCGAGCTGGTTTCGGATTGTGAGGCCATTCACGAAGACGTGTGAAAAGCCTCATTCGCAATGCGATTTTTGTTGCAGACAATAGCAGCATTGTACCACTGCTTGGGGGTGGTATCCGAAGGTCGTCCAGTGGTGAGACAGGCAACATGGTCTTGGATCTTTGCATTTAGACCTTGTTGGAATTTGAGGACAATATGCGAGCCCTCAAAGTACTGCACTTGCTCTACCAGTTCACAAAAGTCGTCGATGTACTTGTCTGGACCTTTAAACACTATGAGTCACAGCCAAAATGGAGATTGGAAGTCCTATGGCATGCATGTATCTGCTGGAAAATCCAGATCACTATACCGGCCACAAGTTTGTTAATTTCTACTGGAGAAATTATGTACAAGAGGTCCAGAGTGCATAGTGTTTAAAGGTCCAGTCCAGTCCAGTTTTTGACTTCCAAATGGGGCAACCAGCAACCGCAACCAGTCTAGGACTGACCCAGATATTGGAGGACCACAACCGAACCCTTTAGGACCAGTCCTAATTTGTCCATGGACCGAAAAAAGACTGGCTTGGACTGGTCTTTTGTCATAAAATCTATCGTGCCAAATAACCCATATGTATCTCAACAAGTACATATAACCATTACCTCATATATATTATTTTCATGGATAGAGATTGTAATGCTCCATAGACCGATCCAACATTTAAGCAATTCCGTCAATATTTGACTGAGATATGGCCAAAACTGAAAGGACATGCATTCAAGTTGCAGTTTGTAGTTTGTAATTTGTAGTTTGTAGTTGCACTCATTTGGGCTGTTATATGAATAGAATCCCATGGTACAGATAATTAGGTGTGTTGTTGTTACTTTTATGATGTCATATAGCTGTACAAAAAAAATTATAGCTCAGGTAATAAGCAATGCAATCAAAGTTGTTCTGATACAACAAAATACTCATACAAAAATGTTTTTGGTCATATCTCAACCAATTCTTGACTGTTTTTGATAATCCAGGGACTGAAAATGAAGTAAATATGTGTGGGAGTAAGGTCCAACATATGTTGGGACGAAAGACCGGTCGCAACCGGGTTTAACCAGGTTTTCATCGGTCCTACTATATTTTTCAAAACGAAAGACCAGCAACTGGACTGAAAAAGACCAGTCCATAAATAGACTACTGGTCCGGTCCTAATCGGTCCAGTTCAGTTCAGTTTCAGTCTTTTTTTCGGTCCTACAGACTGGACCTTTAAACACTAGGAGTGCATGGGGCTCTCCATCAGAAGATGATAAGCCAGCAAAAGTGGTGATAAACAAGACCATGGGCAATTACATTGGTGTTTCACATGTTCAAGACTATGTACACAGACCTTTCATTTACCATGATTTCAGCTTATATGAATGGATTAAACAAGCAAAAAAATCCAAATGTTCAAAAGTTGAACAAGCAGAATTTGATGAGAAACACAATCCTGGTGATGAGTATGACAAAGAAATTATTGATGATAGAGAAGACAAACTGAACATACTCTGTGGTAGTCCAGAGATATCCAAGTTAGGTGGTGGTATAGCATATTCAGATGATACTTTGGACCTTGATTCACTCAAAGAACCAGTTGAAGACAATGATGAAGATACTATTGATGAATTGAATATCAGAGATAATAATGCTCAGTGCTTATATGAGGATGAGCAAGGGGAGCATCAGTCTCATCCACAATTTCAAACTCATCAAATTAGATGCACTGATGCAGAAGATGTAGTACCAAACTTTCTTGGGGGATCTGTAAGGGGAACACCTTACGAGCCCCTACAATGGTTGGCGCACATTTGCGAATGTTTCTGCACACCCGCAAACGTTTGTGCAACAAAGCGCCTTTCACACAACAAGGCGCCTTTTGCACCAACCATCTACAAACATTCAGATATGTCGATCCATCAGCCCCTATTGTACTCTCACCATTCTTGCAGTCAATACCCCTGCAGAAATGATTGAGGATGTCTTTGCATGTCCATTACCAATCATGGCCTGATGTGGACACCACTTACCAAGCATGGCCTGATGCGGACACTATCACTGATTGATGGCCGTCTCCCCAAATGGGAACATGACCCTGGATCTGAATTAGTGCTAGGATGGAAGGGGCTCCAAGTATTTGAGAACGTCGCATGCCTTCCATATATATACTTCGGCCTTGCACTGGACTCCTTAGAGTTTTCTCTTTGGTTTTCCCTTGCAAGGTATGGGTCTTTTCCTTGTTCAATAGTTATTGAATCTAATCTTTGGTTTTCCCTTGCAAGTATTGAGTTCTTAGGACTCTGATCGCAAGGTTGCCCTTACAGGATCATTGCCAAGATGTGACCAAGGTGACTGAGAATACTACTGTATGACAATGCTTACACTGTTTAAACCGTGGCATTCAGGAAAAGACTTGAAGACTGAAGACTATAGTTGGGATGAAACCTTCACACAGCATAAATTTACAGCCAAGCAAGAACAGCTGATGAAAAATTTCAATCTGAGATATGAGTGCAATGACGCCAGAGATGACTATACAGCAAAATGAAAAAGGGATGAACCTGAAAGTGGGTTTTTCCATCATGGGCTTCATCAGACATGTTAAAAGATTTGGACAATAATACTTTTCTTGACTATGAAGATGATAATCCAAATGACTTAGATGCAGAAGAAAATACTTACACAGATCCATCTACAAATCATTTGAAAAAACTTGAAGAAATGAGTCAGATGGAAAATATTGTTCAAAATGCAGGATGGCTAGATGACTGTCCTCAGAAAATAGACCAAGTAGATCCAAAGGGACTTTGTTTAGAAGTGAATTTGCCTGGTAGTAAGTGGAGCTCTAGACAGCAAAGGATGCAGTGTTAACAGAGAGAGGAAAAGATCTTCCTGTTAATCAGCCAGGGGCTTTGGCATGTAGCAGAAACAATGTTGTTGTTGATGACATCAGTTATCTTAAGAAAAATTTCAAAGCTGAAAAGGCAGAAAAACAGATATTAATTGATGATACAGTCAAAGAATTCAATTTAAATACAGAGCAGGAGCAAGCATTCCGAATTGTGGCCAATCATGCAACAATTTCCCAACCCAGCCAACTAAAGATGTATCTTGGTGGAATGGGAGGCACTGGAAAATCACAAGTAATCAAAGCATTGATTGCCTTTGAAAAGCGGAACAAATCCCACAGAATTATGATATTAGCACCTGCTGGATCAGCTGCTGCATTGCTAAATGGCTCAACCTATCATTCTGTGCTTGGAATAAATTCCACCAAAGATGGAGAAACTATATGCAATGAGCATACCACAATAGTACAAGTTAAAGGAAGGCTTGATGGTGTGGATTACATTTTTCTAGATGAAGTCTCAATGGTAGCATGTCACAATCTCTATAAAATTAGTGCTCAGCTTTCCAAGGCAAGAAATATGGCAGATATACCATTTGGTGGCATCTAGGGAACTGCATGGGTTTTACCTGCGGGTTTCCCACACTTTTATTTCCTAATTTATTCAATGAGTTTTGCATGAAAACTCATGAAAAAATGATTTTCTGATAGCTATTCAATGGATGCTTGTGATACAAGGGACAAAATAATTTATTTTTGACCTTGTCACATGACAGATGTCACCCAAATATTGTTCGGAACTTCCCCATTTGGCATTTCCTCATCCTCCACTTCCTCCATCATAACAGAATACTTCCTCGGACATTCTTTCTCTTTCTTTTTCCTTTTTCCTTTCTTCATCTTCCTCCCATACACATTACATTCCTTAGGACAATGAGTCATTTGTACTTTCCCAGTTTTCCAATCAATTTTGGGATTATGCTTCCATAACCATGGACATCCTATTATTAGATTGGTTTTCCCAAGATTGCACACTTTGAATATGCCTTGCTCCTGATGTTCCTGATGCTTTAGGACCATAGTCACCTCCTCCTTGATAGTTCCTCCACGATTGACTGTTCCGTCAATATTGTACACCATTCTAGGTTGCGCCAGCTTGTGTGTGTTAATACCGTTTCCGGTAGTTAAGGATCACTTAATAAATAATCCTGTAGCACCATTGTCAAGCAACGCTTCCACATCAATAGCTGCATGCGTGTCCACTGTCTTCAGTCCCACAGTCAAGGTGATTTCGGGTTCTATTTGCGCAGAGCGAATAAAGAATTTAGGGGCTTTCAGAAATGACATGTGACAATTTTCTTTGTTGCGTGATTCGCAACAGTTGTACTCCTCCTCGATTTCCTTTTCTGATTTACTCTGGGTTTCCTCAGATACTAATACATTGTAACAATTCTGGGTCACCAATGGGGAAACCTTCACTGGGACTCTTCCACAAAATTCTCCTGCTTGCCTTCCTCCTGCTTGCCTTCCTCGATTGTAGCTCCCCTGATCTTTCTCTTCTGCTTGCAATACTTAGAAATGTGTCCTAACTGCCCACAGTTAAAACATTTAAGTGGGGCTCGTCTCCCCACTTGATCAACCTCCATTGCCTCTGCTGGTGCTGCTGACTCCGTAACTATAGGTGTCACTGCCATGGCCGGTGGCTGTGCCCTCGGAGCTTGCGCCTGAGGTGCCTTTCCTTTCTCGGACTTTCCTCCTGATGACTTGCCAAATTTACTACTTCTGTACATCAACTTTGACTCCACCTGTTCCTGCCAATATTGCTGGTCAAGGCGCATTGCCCAATTATACCACTCATCCAACTTCTCTGGCATAGAAGGTAGTCGGTAGATAGACTTGAATAAAGAGGGATTTAATCCTGCTTTCAAAAACTCTACCAACGCGGCTTCTCCCATGTCCATTTGCGAAGCTTCTGCTTTGAACTGCAAAATAAATTCATCCGCCGTTAAGGAACCTTGGCGCATGGTTTTTAATTTTGCATTAGCTGTCGCCTTTGGATTAGGGTCTCCAAACTGTGCCTCCAATCTCTCCAGAAATTCCTTGAAGGTTGCCAAAGGTTTATTTCCCGCGGCAATTTGATTAATAGCCTCATTTCTCCAGAACTGTGCTTTCCCCCCCTGAATGTATGAGAGAGCAAACATAATCCTAGACTCAGCTGTACAAAACTCTGGCTTCCTCCCATGGATGTACAATACTATAGAGCTGATGAAGGATTTTGTATTCTCCATGGTACCATCAAAGATTTGCGGGGGCACATACTTAGGTAAGTGTGCTTTTCCATTTCCAGACTTCTCCACCGTCTCATCCTTCTGCGATATCCACTCCACCATCTCCTCCATCTCATCATCTCTTTCTCCTGTCATCTCTGGCTGTACTTCCACTTGTCTGGGCTGTGATGCTGCCAATACTGACACTAATTGTGACATTTGCGCTGTGAGCGCATCAATTTTTGCCTCTAGTGCTGGTATGGGAACAGGATTAGGACCAGGATTAGAAGTTGAAGGTTCGGACATAATTGTAGAATCTGTGATGAATCACTTCTTTGACAAATTCAAAATTTTTTCTTCGAGACCTCTCCAAACATTTATGGGTCACGTGATAAGGTTCATCGAGGTTCGTCAATGGTTCATTGTTTGTCAGGCACCTATTTTGACACTTTGGATCAACAACCCTTCCCACAGTGCCTGATCTCGGAGATATCACTGAATTCGGCTTGTAACTAAAATAGTTGTCCAAATAGAGTAATGTAAATCGTAACTAAACCAGATCCGATCAGTTGTCTGGTTGCAGCTGTCCTAATGATGAGTGCTGCCTCTCGATCACTGGCAGTCACAATGTAAGGCGAGGCCTGGCATCGGCTTACAAAAGAAAAGGTAGATTATGTATATACAAGTACTTCTGGCTCATGCCAAAAGGATGAGTAATCGGATGTGGCACGGTGAAACAATGATGTATGCGCAAGTAAGAGAAGGTGCACTAATATGGGAAGTTGTGTTCTTCTGTTAGGATGACACCCACTATCTGCTAGCTAAGACCGTGCGGGTTCTCTCTAGAAGCAGGGGGCAGGATCTGCGCACGTGATGGGGAATTGATGGTTTTGATGCGAGGGGTTATTAATAGGTGAGTTTGTTGAGATAGGCCTTTCACACCAAAAACATAGGTGGAATACCTAAGAGAACACAACTGGGGTCCCCTAGGCATATATTTAGGGTTTATATACTATGTTACATATATTGTACATTGTTGTTACCGATGCGCGCATACAGGCACATACATAGTGATGCGTGCGAAATAATATTCTCACGCTATCAAAGTGTAGCATCATTTGGCATCATTTGGTGTAATGTAGTGTAATTTGACATAATAAAATGAAAATGAAATTTTATTAGGTAATGGGGCTGTTTCCTAACACTTAGGTATTCCACCTACACTTGTGGTGTGAAATGCCTTTCTCAACAAACTCATCTATTAATAACCCCTTGCATCAAAACCATCAATTCCCCCATCACATGCGCACATCATGCCCCCTTCTTGTAGAGAGAACCTGCACGGTCTTAGCTAGCAGATAGTGGGTGTCACCCTAACAGACAGAGCTGACCTCACTTACATATATATTTCATTTGCAAAGTTAAAGTATACAAATTAGATCAAAACTGATTAATATATCAAACTTGGGACTAATATATCAAACTTGGCAATAAAAAACAATGTCAAACAACCTTAAACACTCTTTGATAATGGACTTGTTTAAAGTTAGTCTAAGGCATCTCTCACAAAAAGAGAGTGCAAAGTATTGCTGCATAACAGGTAAATACAGTTAACATATTAATTATCTAATAGGTAGTTTAGAGATATTACATAAGCTATTTTGAAATCTTATCAAAAATGGCACAGAATGATATATAATATCTAAAATCACCAAATAAGGGGATTTATGAGAAAACAAATGAGGAATATTAAATCAGCTCAAGGAGCTGATCAGGATGATATATAAAACATAAAACAGTCTATTGGGTATAGGTCCTATATTTATCCCCAGCAAATAATACCAATTAGTGGAAATTTTTTTGTAGTGATGTATCAATGACATTCTGTTTTATTACAAGTTAAACAAGTCTAATAGTACAATAACTAAGGAAGATACAGCTTATTTCTACAATAACAAATAATGCCAAATATATAATAGTATCTCTTGATGATGGTCCAACAGTATACATTTCTTTTTAGGACAGATTACATTGATTATACAAGAACTGTCTGAAATAATAAATTCAAACTATACAAACAAGGCCAAATAATACCAAATATGATTCTAATGATGGGCCAACAATATATCTTTTTATTTCAAGTTAAATAAAACAAGACAAGAATTGAGCAAGATACAGTATTTTTTATTTTTGAGGATTTAATAACAAATATAAACAACCTTTGTCAGCACACCAAAATCTGATAATGTACAAATAGTATATTTTTTTATTTATTTTCAGGTTAAATCAGTTGGATTAAAGAAGAACTAAAAGTTTATTCAATACAAACAATGCTAAACAATGCTAAATATGATATCAATGACCAAATTGGATAAAAACTGAAGGTGATACCATATTTTGCCATGACAACAATGCCAAACAATACCAAATATGATCTCAATGATAGGCCAATAATGTATCTTCTGAGTTAAATAAAACAAATTGGCCAAGAATTAAGCAAGATACTGTATTTTGATAATCTAACAAACAAATATAAACAACCTTTGTCAGCACAGTGTAAAGTGCCCAAGATACATACCCTTCCACAAGTTAAATAAACTCAATTGAGTAAAAACTAGCTCTGATATAGTCTTTTGATCTTTTTGATGTGTAAGCAAACAATGCCAAATAGTTGTAAATATTTTGAAATGACAGACCAACAGTATACTTTTCATTTGCAAGTTAAATCTTGTAAATTGAATGAAAACTGAAGGAGATACTATATTTAGCCATAACAACAATGCCAAACAATGCCAAACACTCACCCAAAGATTGGCCAATAATGTACTTTCCCATCTGTAGTTATTGCTCTTTTCATAAATAATGACACTCATGTAAATGAATAAAAATAAGTTTTGTCATGTTGCATTGCACCCAAGCTTTGCGTCTCAACACTGCTCATCCATCCAGCACCATGACCGACTTGCCATCTACTCATGATGGTTCTGACCATGACAGTGAAGCTGAGGATGATAACAGTGTGTTATTCCTTGTACTACATGCTGTCTGACTACTGATACCCATCATCCATCAGTAAGCTCGCACAACAATGGAAAAGGCATTCAAATCAGTGCTATGCTTTTTGGTGTTCTCCAGCACCCCAAAGCTGGTGAAAAGAAGAGGCATGCCAATGCAAAACCACCTGTTACCACCAAAGTGGTCTACATGCACAAGAAGACAAAATTTATTGATGGCCTTGTTCAAATCATTGGTCGAGCCTTGAACCAGAATGACCTATGCAAAGGAGGTCTGGATGAGTATGAGAATCTGAGTGAACAAATGGCTGCATTGTTTTTGCTCGAGTACACCATTCCCCACACCCAGCTGAAGGATGTCAAGCTTTGCTCTGAAGGCGACTGGACAACTTTCCTCGAAGAGGCTGGGAAGAAAGCTGTGGTGCAGGGAAAGCTGGTAAGAAGAGGATTCACACACGGCAAGCATCCATTACCTTACACCTGGTCACGATACCACTTATTACAGTGCCTACAGAAGCTGGTGATCAGGGAGAAGAAGGTGAACATACCCAACCAATAATACACGCATAGCAAGCTGACTTCAATGACGGATGCAGATGGTTGAGGATGAGGATACAGATCAATCAAACTCAGAGGGCTCGGATGAAGAGGATCAGAGACCAAAGAAGAAGAAGAAGAAAAAGAAGAAGGTATGTAATGTTGCCTGTGGTGGTACCACTGCTTGCTAACTGTATGCAAAGCATGTTCCAACAGATGAGGAGATAACCAAAACCTGATTATCAAGCACCTCACCGAAATACATATGTGTGAAGACCAAAAGTGCTCTTTCACAGGCCCATGTTGGGTTCAGCCCAACAGTGTGATGCATATACACCTCACTCACCTTCATCTCCGAACCTGGGTGGCAGCTATTGTCAGATCCTAAGTATCTCATACATTTGTTGCTCTTCCTGATGCATCTCATCCTGTAGGATTCTGGTCTTGAAGATGTTGATGAGCAAAACCCACCAAATATGAAGATTTTTGATTTGATGGCAACAAATGTGACTGCAGACATAACCACAATGGCAAAGCACTGTGCTGCAGCCAGTACTGTAAGTACTGGGTCAAATGTCTATGTCAGCTTTGATGGCCTGGCAGAAATCCTTCGTGGTCCACTGGCACAGCCTGGTATGCATGTGGCTATGCCAGAATCTCCGAAGAGGGCTGTCAACTCCTCGAAGTGGCCGAAGTTGTCTCTTGATGACTTCTGCATGGACTATGAAATTCCGGAACCACTCCATGACAAACTTCAAAAGCTCTGTGTTCAAGGCCCACATGCTCTTTGCTGGATCAGTGATGATGACCTTCATTGGGAAGGTGGCCTGGTGCTTGGTGAATTGGGAACTCTATGTGATGCCAAACAACATTGGAAAAATCATTGTACTTGGGACAACTGACTTGGACTTCTATCTCACTGCTGTGCTCATGTTCTTTCACTTGTGCTTGACTTTCTTGCTACTAGAATTACTGTACATGTATTCCTTGCCTCATGTCCATGTCCTGTTATATTGTAATTATGTTTTTGCGACAGCATGCTCAACCCACATAGTAACCAGAATGTTGAAAGTAACCCCATGTCATCTCTGGTTTGATGCATGAACACGCTTCATAAAGCTCCAAGTAAAGTTCTTCTTCATGATAAAATGAGAGACCCTGATGGTGCAGATGAGCTTTGATGGCTGAAAATGCAGGTTCAATTGGGTTGTAGTCAGGTGAGTAGAGTGGAAGGTATTCAATGCAGCAGCCTGGACATTGACATCAGTGAAGGATCATAAAGACATTCAATAATTACCATAGCTTTCAACAAGATCTGTAATGTCATCATGGTGGTGTATGTGGGCATTATCCATGATAATCACACTATGGGGTCTGGGATATAGTGTCATGAGGGGCAGCTAATAGCGAAGCATACAGTTCAGAATGAGCATGTTACACCGATGTTGAAAGGACTCACCAGATCTTTGCAAAGGAAGGTAAGAAAGAGGTCGTGATTGAAAGATCCTTCAACAACTTGAGCCACAACAATGCCTTCATCCAACACCATGCCAGCCAGCATCGAGAAACAGTGCTTGTGAACAAATGGCTGGCTGACCTCAACATGTGTTCCTCTCTCTGAACGACCCCATAGCTGAGCATATGTCCAATCATCCTTCGATACCTCATCCAGTGCAATGATATAGGAAGCTGGATACTGAGCAATTCTACAAATGAAGTCAGCCCATTTGATTGGATCTCATTCAGAAGCAAGTTTCTGTACCCTCTTGATGCTGAGTCATGCCCTGCAAAGTTCACAATGAATTGTGGTCATCAATAACAAGAGCAGCTGGTATTGGTTGAGTTGAGATTGATACTCATCAAGAAACAGGGTTGGCTTGTGATGTGCCAGTCAGATCAAGTATCAGATGTCCCCAGGAATGGCTTTGGGAGGATGTCCTCTGCCAATAGCTTGAGCTTTGGCCATGGTATTGAAGTGATGATATCTCTTCTGGACATGGTAGAAGGTCCTGTGAGAAAATCAAACAATATTGAGGATATCAGTGATTGTATCATGGCCACAAGCACTGAGTCTGAGAGCAGCCATTTTGAGGTCATTGCTGATATGACAATTGCCCAAATTGACTGGACAGGAGCTCAACAAGAACAGAAAGGAACTTGCACATGACTTGCATAAACTTTTATTTATTTACACAAGTGTCATTATTTATGAAAAGAGCAATAAATGAACCTAATTGGACAAGAAATGAGTGAGATACAAGACTTTGATTTTAGATGTTCTAAAAAAATCATACCCTAAAGCGGTCACGTGCACCAAATATTGACATCTCTCACTGGGGGCATTTCCCAATTACCCCCCTGGGAACATTGTGAACAAATTGGGGAATGATGCATTATATCTGTGTCATTTTCTCATATGACAAATTGACATATTATTATGGATTTGTTTTGACTTATTCCATTTGCAAAAATGTGAACCAAATGCCTCATTCCTTCTCATTGTGACGGTCTGTAGCAATGTGATCCCAATCAGGAGAAATTTTGAAAGAGTAGATGTATGAAATTTGAGTTACTATAATACATTTACCCCAATGTATTCGACTTTTCATCTCTATCATCAGGTTGAAGGAATGAAAAGAAGCACCTAAAATGATTTCACATTGTGACCACCTTGCAAATCCAGAAATCTCTGTCTGTAGACTTCAGAATGTTACCCATGGAAAAAGTGTACTATAATCAATCATTTAATGTCCATTTTTGTGCCTGACAAAGCCTAAACACATTGAAAATGAGTTCCACATTATTCCTCATTTCCTAAACCAGAGATCTTGTAAACACATGATGGAAAAATGGATTGTTTGTGCGATGAATACAGGCTGAATGTTCCTTTCATTTGTTTACCATGCAATGTAATGAAAATTTTATAATATGTCTACAATTTCCTCGGGGTCTCAACAGTAGAGTCTTTCAAAAATGTCCCAGAATATTAGACCATGTTTGGCAATGGAAATTCACATTATTCTCAAGGCAGCTGAGCAATGCCGCATTTCCCAGAGATTGTGACATAGGTGTGACCATCTACAATCACATTCCTCAGGCTTATCATGCCAGAAACCTGCCTCTCATCAAGGAGCCCATCAATCCCAGAGGTCAATCCCACTGGCAGCTCTGCTGCTGATGTGCTCGGAGATCCTGATGCCCAGTGCTCCTGGTCCAAGAAAGAGGAGGAGCTTCTGATCCTATTTCTCTGTGATAACAAAGATAAGCAGGCCAATGGTGGTAACTTTAGAGCCGTTGTCTGGAATGATGCGGTCAAACACCTGGCACTGCACCGCAAGAAGGGGGGTGTGAAGACAGTGAAAGCATGCCAGTCTAAGTATGCACGGGTATGTGATTGTCTCAGTTACTTGATTTCTGGACTAACCACAATGACCTAGTTATGATCTGCTTACAACATGGTTACCACTCTGAAGGGCCTCTCAGGATTTTCATGGGATGCTGAACGAGGGATGAATATTGGTGTAAATGAGAAGTGTGCTTGGGATATGTATACAGTAGTACGCCTTATCCTTTGTTGATCAAGGATTCTGATTGTGATTACTGGCTAGAAACACCTGGGTGCAAAGTCTTATGTGCACAAGGGTTTTGTGCTCTATGATCTCATGGCTCCACTTATGCCCAGCCTCGGAAAAGGCAGCTATGCCTTTCGTCCATCACAACAATCCAGGGGTGCTGCTAGTACAATGTCAGTAGACCAACAACCATTGGAAACTCAGGGATCTGATCAAATGGATACTGGTCACCTGGCTACTCCCCCAGTAAATGGTGATCCTGACCTACCACCCTCATCACCGCAGCCTCCACCACCATCATCTCCCCAGCGTCTGACACCATCTGTGCCATCCACCTATGCCACATCTACATCCGCTATGTCTACATCTCCATCCACCAAGCGCAAACAGTCTGCGCTTGATGCTAGCCAGCTCCATTCAGAGACCAAAAGGGCTCACACAGCTACACCTCTCTCTGGTGCAGTCGCACTAAATGGAATCAAGGAGACCTTAGTTACATTTAATAATACTATTGAGCATACTCTTGGGCAACCAGATCGAATGCATGCTGATACATCACCAGAGCAGCGGTCTAAAGCCATGGATCTCATCCAGGAGAAGGAGGGCGATTTGTGTGATGAACAGCTTGTTGCACTTATTGATCTTTTCCAGGGAAATATGGGCACGGCTGATGCATACATATCACTGAAGCGTGACACACTCCGTCAGGTGTGGGTTCAGAAGTGTCTCATTGAGCTCGGCTTTCCTCAAGCATGATTGTTGTATGAAAACGATACTAGAAATTTCAATATGATTCTGACTATACTACAAAGGATCGTGTCAAACCCTACATGTGAGCTCCTGCTGATATTGATTCCACATTTGCTGGGCAATGATTTCCTTTTTCCGATCTGCTTCTTGCTTCTCATTTCTTCTCACAGGCCCTGTTGCCAACTCTCCTTCACATCCTCCTGGTTGTGGATATCTGTAATGTAGTTGTTGATCTCCTCGTTGTCATATTCGCGAATGAAGTTATGGATTGCTGCAAGTGCTGGTGGGATGAGTGCCTGTATGCCCATGTCTACATCAGGGCTGGATCATAAAATCCTGAAACAATTCTTGAGGATACCGAACATTCGCTCAATGATATTACGAGCTGATGCATGGCGAAGGTTGAACAATTCCAGTGCGGTAGCTGGGCTATAAGCATATAACTATAAGCTTAGGTGCGAAAGACTATACTTGAAAATTACAGCATACCGAAGCTCAGCAAGATGATAACGTACCCCCCAAAAAGGTATGAGAAGTGCAAGACAAATAGGGAAGCCTGCATCTGCCAGATAGTACCTATCAGGAGGAATTCTCATATCAGTGATACAGGCGTCGTTGAACATGGTTGAATCTGAAACAGATCCCTCCCAGCCACTGAAGATATAAACAAATCTGTGATTGAAATCGCATGCGGCAAGACAGTTCTGGGTTACACACCCTTTGCGGTCATGAGCAATAGCACGTTGCTGTGCTGTACCAGAGCAGTCAAAATGTGTTCCATCAATTGTGCCAATTGGACCATCAAAATATGGGTGAAACTTCAGGTTGTCGAGGATATATGGGGAAATGGGGTCATTGATTTTTGGCAGCCAGACAAAGTCAGAATAGAAAGGTTTGTATGAAAAAATGAGTAGCATCTTCATGAAATATCTAAAGGCAAGTCACAGTTAAAATAAATCTCTAGCCAAAAGGAGGGAACATACTTGTGAATTGTATCATTCGAACGTTGAAACCTTTCGCCTACATGTCGAATTGAAAGTCCTGTAACACATTTATACAAGAATATTGCCAGCTGTTCTTCAAGGAGAACATCCCGAGAGTGTGATACTCCAATGATTTGGAGGTATGAGATGAGGATCTGAAAGACATGTTTATGGACACCAAGCTCACAGCAAATGTGCTCAGGGTGACCATTTAATAATTCAACAACCCAAGCAGCACCCGACAAAGCAGAGGTATGGTAAGGTGTTTTGTCGAAGAGTGGTGTGGCGAAAGTAACAGATGCAGCTACAGCAGCATTGATGACAAGACTAGCAGCTTGCACAACAAAGTGTTTCCTCTGATTGTGGTCCATAGAAGATTAACAAACAAATATATCATGTGAAATATATATACAGAGGAGTACCTATCCCATTAAAGCAAATGGTGTTATCTTGTGTAGGTCACTAGATGTGTCTTGTGCTGCACAAGTACATGTATCTTGCAGACGAGTACATGTATCAGATATCTTGCAGATGAGTACACATATCACGTATCTTGCAGACGAGTATGCATATCACATATCTTGCAGATGAGAGCACATATCTTGCACGCGAGAGCCCCTATCTACAATGTATGTGAGAGCGCGTATCTGCAATGATGATCTGAGCAGACATCTGGTGTGCAAGACATATCTTGTATGTATAGATGAGTGTGCATATCACATATCTTGCAGACAAGAGCACATATCTTGTGTGCGAGAGCCCGTATCTTGTGTGTGAGAGCCCATATCTTGTGCGTGAGAGTCCATATCTTGTGTGTGAGAGCACGTATCTTGTGCACAAGAGCATGTATCTACAATGTATGCAAGAGCACATATCTGCAATGATGATCTGAGCAGACATCTGAGTCTGGTGTGCAAGACAATCTTGTATGTATCCCATGCATACAAGACTGCACATATCTTGTGTGACAGCTTTTCCAAATCCAACTAATCTAATCAGCAAAATTTGCAAAAGATACATGGGAGAATAAATCCATTTGTGTTCTGAACATGATCTTAGTTCCAAGTATTCACCATGGAAGCAAAATGTGAAAAGTGGTGACAATCTTTATATTTTCCGAACATTGGAAATCCCTTACTTTGACTGCCTAATTCAGAATGTGCCTACCATGCCAAAGCCATGTTAATGTGGGGGTCAATCTCAATGTATCTTCACCTTTTACAGCATGCAATCACACAAAAGGCTGTTGGCAATCCAAGTACATGATAGAAATGCAATACTCATGTATTTTCATTGTTTTCCAATGCCCCATAGTGAATGATAACCATGGCATCATTTGGGAAATGTTGGTTGACACATAAATTATGTGTCATAGATGTTATCACAGGGAGAAACATGAGGAAATTTTGATACAAAACAGGAATCTTCCAGGATCCTACAGCTCAAAGAGGAAAGTTGAGTATCTGATGATTTGTCCATTTGAGTCTTAGGATTTCATTAAAATGTGAATCTCAAAACTGGAATGTGACAATAACCAAATACATTCAATACTATGTCCACATGCACTTGATTCAACACAACATAGATTGAGCAATAGTAGCAGTCAAACATGGCAATTCAAAAAGTGATTTGAAGGGCAATTCACGTGCTGATTCAAGGTGGTAAATCGTCAGTGAATCACCCATTTACTCTGACCATCAACTTTTCTCTGCATAATTCATAATGATTCAATGGGTGATTCATATTGTTCTATCTACTACATGTACAATGTTTGATTTGATCTATAAATTTCCCTCAGAACTAATACCATGTCAAACAGGACGTGATGCTCGAGCCACAAAGCTTCTTCAGCCCTATGTGATGTTGCGACACAAGTATGAACAACGAAAATGCCATCATATCTTCAAGCTCAGGCATCAATTTCATCTCGGAGTCTGAAGCAGCATCTTTTGCAGAAGATTTTGGCTTTGGAGAATCCGGATGTTTGTCTGTCCATCCATCTGTCTGTCTAAATTTAGAATAGGTAGACCACGCCAGGCCATGCCAGCCATTGTTTGACTTGTAGTCATTCCACTTCTTCATCACCATTGTTCAATAGATTTTGATAGTGATGAGTGAACTTGACTTCGAGGAGCTAGTCCAGCAACTTCATGGACTCTCATTCTCTTTTCAAGGTCTGAAGTGGAAACAGATTGTTGATTTTGTCACCCTTGCTTTGAGGCTTAAGGATCCCATCTTGCTGGCTCAACCCACTGGCATCTCTGTCATCAAGCCTCCTGCCATTCTCCCACCCAGTGTTGCTGCATTCCTTGGCAGCAGCTGCAACCTTACACCACCTGCTGTCAAGAACTGTTGGAAGATCCTGAAGACAACAGTTTGGAACTACTCAGAGAGCAAAGTTGAGACTGCTTTTGCCAAACATGGTGTCAAGCACAGTTTAAGTATGCATAATTATCACACCATTCTTCTTGGTTATAACCACAGGGCTGACTATTCTGTACACTATCAGCATCATGGACATTTTACCCACCACATCAAACATGTCAGAATTTAGGATGCACTCAGCATGCCAAAGGTCAACTGCTTAAGAAGGCCAAGCCATGGGAAGTTGTGTTCTACACACAGAATGAGGGGGTCTTGCCAGCATACTCCATTCACTTATACTGCGACTGTATGTACTCAGTTGCCACCTTAAAGTCTGCTGACCAAATATTTTTGACATAGCATGCCACACCAATTACCACCACAATTTTCGAGTGAAGCACGGTGTGCATACATACTATGATGGGGTTCCTGATGTGATCCAGGTTGGCAAGCAACAGTTTGTAGAGCAGAGAGTGATACAATTGTGGAGGGACTTGATGCTCATTGCATGGTAAGTCTGAGTCAATAGATGATTACCTATGAAGGCCATGATATCAAATCTCATGTTTATCAAGACCTCAGCCACAAATTGCATGCAAATATACAATGACATGTTTTCACAAAACAATACCCCACCACCCGACTGGCTGTTTGGGTTCAAACTGAAGACCAATCATGTCTGGGATGGCTTCATGATTCTCTCCCTGCTTGAAGACTCCCATGAACATCAGGAGTCTTTTGAGGTCCCTCATACTGGAGCACAAAAGGACCGGTTCACATCTGCAATCCAGGCACACAATATCCATTTCTGGCTGTACAGTCAACCCAAGATATGGCATTATTGCAACAAATGCATACACTTTTACCATGGGCCTGATGGGAAGGTAACGCACATGGTCTATGTTGTTGTGATTGATGGTGTTACTGTTGGACATCCATGCTGCACTATCCACAATTGTCAGGTTCCCCTTGCAAACAATCAACATCAGTTCTGTCCTGAGGATGCTCCACTGCATGACACAATCTACTCTATTGTTGGCTGCAGTGACCCTGTAGTGCATGGCCAACTTACCTGTGAGCAAGCTGAACATCAAGAGGTCGAACGTCTCCATTGTGAACATGGTCAGGCCCATTTCCAGCTCCAGGAATGCCTTGAACATGCATGTGTGGCACATCCTGAGAATGTGAGCCCAGAGGAGCATGATTTATCTGAACTCGTTGATATGGTTCAAAGTGAAGAAGTGTTTGAGGTGAGCGAGCAGCAAGGGGATGCAGCAGATGGCCGCACAGTTTGGCCAAAAATGGACACACAACAAACAAATCATTGTTGCCCCATGTGGCATGATTATTGCACGCGAGACATTTTATGGTGCAGAAGGGGTTGCAAGCATAGTTGTTCGTCATATTCCTTCTCTCACTGGGTGGATTTTCTCTGATGTTACAGATGCAGGAGATGATCAAGCACACTTTCCAAGAAGACATCAAGCCCAATCACATTTTTTTTGATAACAACTGCACACTAGCAAAGATGGTAGCAACAGATGATGATATCAGACTAAGCATGGACGTCTTTCACTTCAAGTCAAAACATGCAGTAGCTGATGAGTTTTGTCAAGCTCACTGCAACCCTGCTGCATTCCCAGAGCTGGAAGGGGAGAATGGGAAACCCTGGTATTTCAACTCATCCATTGCTGAACAAACTAATGGCTGGCTCAGCAGTTACCATGTGATATGTTGCAAGATGCTTGTTGACAAGTATAACTTTTTTTGGATGAGATGATCATGCATCAGAATTGGGCAACAAAAGCAAGACTAATTGAACAGGGACATTGCCCCAGTAATTCAGTAATTTACAGTGCCCCACATGTCCTAGCAGACTCCCCATGGACTGTGTGGAGTCTGAGCTAGTCTGTATGCAGAATCTGGGTCAATTTGATATCTTATGAGTTCCAAGCTTTTCAGACTTTATGAAAGTCATGACGTGCCTACAAAATATAGGTGTGCAGAGCAAGGATTGAACCCAAGACCTCCAAGTCATCACACAACAAACCAAACACATGTGATCAACCAGTTGAGCCACAGGAGAATTATTTGTTAGTAATACATAGTTTATTTATGACACTCAAACTCAAACTCAAGTATTTATCTTTCAAAAATTGAACAAATAAATTTTATTAACTGCATCCCTTGCGTCTAACACGAGGGAGTATACAATCAAAGAAATACAAAAAAACTAATAATAATTACATTACAAACTATAGATTTAAAAAAAAAACTCCCCCCGAAATGTGGGGGAGGGCTAAAAGAAAAAGAAGAAAAAAAAACCCACCCCATGACCCCACAATGGAGGTGGGTGGCTTGTCGTTGTTGTTGTTCCACCAGTGATCCACCCCACCAGCAGTTGCTCGTGAGGCTGGGGGCAGGTGGTGTGCTGTTGTCTCCTATCCCTGCGCCTAGGTGTTGTTCCACCCACTCTCCACCCCACAAGCAGTTGCTCGTGAGGCTGGGGGCGGGTGGTGCATTGTTGTCATCTCCTTTCCCTGTGTCTGGGCATCGTTCCACCCACGTTCCACCCCACGAGCAGTTGCTCATGAGGCTGGGGGCGGGTGGTGCACTGTTGTCTCCTATCCCTGCGCCTGGGTGTTGTTCCACCCACTCTCCACCCCCGAGCAGTTGCTCGTGAGGCTGGGGGCGGGTGGTGCATTGTTGTCATCTCCTTTCCCTGTGTCTGGGCATCGTTCCACCCACGTTCCACCCCACGAGCAGTTGCTCATGAGGCTGGGGGTGGGTGGCTTGTCATCGTTCATTGCCATTGTTCCCCATTTGGGTTTCTGTATTTTTTTTTTGGGGGGGGGGGAGGGGTTTGGGCGCGTCAGTGTGATGTGGTGCAATTACGGAGGTTGGTGGGTGCTTACTAGGCAGGTATCCCCCTTCTGGGGTCTCCTGGCATCCCTGGGCACCCTCCTAGCCCGTGTCGACAGCCTCACATCCTGTTTGAATGGGGAGGAGGGGATTGGGTGGGCATGTGCGTGGGTTGCGCGTTTTTTGTTGTGGCAGGTCATGCCCAGTAGCATACAACCTAAAAGGCAATAAAATACAATTAGCTGATTGATAAAACAAAACAAAAAAAAACACTTACTAGGGGCCCAAACGACGATTATCGTCGTTTGGGCCCATTGTGTCAGCTTGGCTCATTGGGTCCTGTTGCATCAGCTCAGCTAGTTTGCTGTTTGTTGCTAATGGTGCAAGAGGCATTGGAGGCAGGGGCTGACTGGGCGGTGGTGGTGGTAGAGGGAGGTGGGAGGCAGTGGGGTTGAGAGTGATGGTGGTGATCAACATCAACAATGATTGTTGATGCGTCTTGAACTTGCACATGAGTCATGTGATTTAAATATGGTTAGATAATGCAATTGTTTGCACTTACTGATAATGGTTCTGTGGTGTAGTGGTTAATTGCGCTATTTATGCTTGGCGACAAGGCTTGGGGTTCGATTCTACTTTAATACATAATTTTTCTGTAGTCAGCTAAGCCTCTGTTGTGCATCCATGGACTCAACTCGGACTTGACTCAGACATGTATCTGTCTGAGTCTGTCTGAGTCCAAGTAAATTGATGTTGCTCAGACAAAGTCCATGTGCACTCCGAGTAAAAGTCCAAAAATAGCTTGGACTCCACAAAAGTCCGTGTGGACTCTCTAGGAGTCTGAGCAATATACAGGACATTTGAGCCAAATGAGTGGGTCCAGTCTGAGCTAGTCTGTGTGGAGTCCAAGCTAGTCTGTGCAGAGTCCACCAAATTCCAAGTGGACTGGCTCGGAATATGTGGGGCACAGTAAAGACCTCCAGTAATTGGCCAATAGCTGAATAGAGGTGATAGAATTGTACAAACTGAGATAATACATACATGCATTGTAATGTGAGAATGGGCACAATACAAGTCGACAATATGATGACAAAACAAGAAACAAGCAGTATAGTATTATAGATCAATCACCATCGAGAGTGCTTCTTTGCAGCCTTGGGTGTGCAAGCCTAACTCGCCTTCAGGAACATGGACCACTGCCCTTCGGATGTCTTACCAACTGCAAGGGATTTATCACACAGTGACTGGTGTGCATCATCCCACCATTTCTGGTTCTCATAGAAGGTTGTACACTGGAATGGAACACCAAACAGACCTGTGAAGGTCTCACCGACACTACAACCAGAATGGTGAGCCTTGTCACACACACAGAAAATGCAGCCATGATGTCAATGACAAAGAAGTTGGCAGGCCAGACCAGTTCTCTTTGGTCGGTGTCATCCCCACTGTTGTCCTCCTCACTGTAGTGCTTATCCCCGTCATCGTCATTGATGCAGATCACATCACTTGCAGTGCACCCTGTAGGTGAGCAGGGAGAGTCGCTGTCCTCCTCTGAGGAAGAAGGCAGGTGTTTGCGCTTTGGTGGAGCAGAAGAGGAAGGGATGGCCTGCACATGAGAGTTCAGGACAGCCTGTGCATGAGAGATTGGCACATTCTCCTTGTCGGCACCTGGTTCCAGCTTGATAATGACAGGGCAAGGCTTCAAAGCAGAATCTTCCTCTCAAGGCTTTGAAACAGATTCTTCATCTTCTGAGGATCAGCTCAATATCAGGTGCTGTGGACTTCAGCGCATGCCATTGATTGCATACATGTGCCCATTCCCAATGAAGATCTCGATGGAGGTTGAATGGCTCATTCCTTGTGATGCTGTTCTTCAAGTGGGCATCAAAGTTAAGGCAGTCCATGATGTTCGCTGCCTTGAATAACATGCAGCATTGTTCCTCCTTCAGGGTAACCACATATGGTAGCTTGAACTTAGTCCAGGACTGCAGCGAGAAATTGTAGATCAAGATACAAAGTCAGGAGGTGTCATCGACCTCTTCTGGCACAAGATTGAGATCACGGAGAACCTCCAGGGTGACAACAAAGTGTGGCCAGGTGAAGCCATCCTGGAAAGTAAAGACAGTCGGCTCCTTGGAATTTTGGATCCAGGAATAGGCAATGATGCAATGCTTTGCCTTTTCAATAGCACCCAGGAATTCAGCCTCTGCCTTTCATTGCTTCTCGGTGATCTCTTGCTGTGTTGCATAAAGCTTGGTGAAGATAGGGCACATGTGTGATACATAGCGTGGATTTGGGCAAGGGTCAACTGCGGAGGACAGAGCAGCAGGATTTGTGGATGGATGAGCAATGACGGTTGAGGATGATGGTATGGTAGAATCATCATGTCAAGATGGAGAAGGCAGCAGGGAAGGGGTGGTAGCAGCAGGTTGATGGCTCGAGCAACTAGATGCCACAGCTCCTTGACTAGCACCAGAGCTGTGGTGGTCCTTAGCAGTACATCCACCAATCTCACAGCAGTGCTTGCAGCACTGTTTATTGACACACCACATGTTGATTCGGGTTGAAGTACAGTCTGGTCTTGCACAGGTTGTTGGCGAGGGCAAAGAAACCAAGGTCAAAGAGATGGGTAGCACTGTAGATGAGGAGGGAGCAGCAAGGAAGTGTGGGACTTGGAGATAGAAGGACTGGTGATGAGGCAGGTGTCAAAGTCAGTGTTGACTTTGGGGTTAGCCAATGATAGTACTTGCATTGGGAGCCATCAGGTTGCACATTCTCACAGCTAACAAATGATTGCCCAGCATTTCCATTGATGTTCAACTGACATATCTGGGCAGGGACTTGTCGGTGGCAGCTAGTAACAAGTCAAGCTAGTTTGGGACATGACAGCAGTGTACGAACGTTGAGAGGAAGACACATGGCAACAATATCAACCATTATTTACACTTAATTAGGCTTGCTACCTAAAGTGGATGGATAAACAGACATCCAGATTTTCCAATCTTGAAATGTCCTCATCTTTTGCAGCTTTGGCTTTGGTGGAGGGCTTTTGAGCCTGGCCAGGAGGCTTCTTTTCAGTAGTTTTCATCAAGCACTCTCCAGAACAACTCGTTAATCAAATTGTATAAAACTGCCTTATCTAATTTTGAACTCAAAAGGATGTTGTTGAATCATCAGAAAGTGAATCGTGATTCAAACAGTTGAACCACCTCTGGAGGCAATTCATTTTTTGACAATTCAAGTGTACAATTCAAGTGTTTGGCATTGTTGAATCACCCACTGATTTGCCAACTTGAATCATTGTTGAATCAGCATGTTTGACCGCTACTAATATATTCCAGTCCAATGGTCAATGACCATTAGAATACTCACACTTCATGCCCTTGCTGCTGGATCTGGGTTCCATTGGTATTGGTTGTGTGCAAGATCATAACAGTATGGCATAACCACAGATGTTCCACTGGTATGTATGACAAACCCTTGCACTCCATCGGTAACTTCAACAAAATCACTGGGCTCAAAATGTTTTCTCATGTCAGCATAGTGGACCTCGTAAACAGTTTCGAATCATCTTTTGGAAAGAATTGACTCCTTCACCTCTACAGCAAAACCCAAATGATGCCTCTGCTTGATTGCTCATGCGATGTCCAAAGATTCTGAGCTACTATCTTCCTCCCAATCCTCAACATCCCAATGATACGGAGGGCCATGAGATTCAGTGCCTCTATTGTCATTGACAACAAACTCTGGCATAGTGCACAATAGACATGAGAAGATGCCAGTCACTTCACCCAGCAAGAAACTCACTGTATCCCTCCCCACTGTTGAACCCTCCACCATCGCTATTGTTGTCTACCTGCACTTCAACATCCAAGAGTCATTTTGGTGGTTGTTTCTGGAAAAAGTTATCAAAGTTGGAAAAGGAGGCGATTCTCCATACACCCTAGTTTGACAATGGGATGATGCTTGCCGAGAGACACATATCTTCTCAAGATGAAGCTCTTCCATTTGCCTAATTTGAGCATACATAAGCTTCCTAGATTGAGAAACATTGTAGAGCCTGACCCTGACAGAGTTCCAATGACATCCAAAGGGCCTGAAGCAACAGAGATCACGATGTCCTGCAACTCAAACAGAAGCATCACTTGAGTGCCTGATTGGCAGGTTGGCCCTGGACAACTCTGCTTGTCATGTGTGCACTTCAAAGCACAAGGCTTGCATATGACACAACCTATCTTCCAGGCAGGTGGGATACATGATGGTGATAGGAAGAACAATGAAAGAACAAAGCCAAGTCTTGATTAGGTTATCAGGATCCAGAGTTGAAGTGGAACTGGACATCTTACATGATTCAAAAAGTCTTTATAACATAGTGCTGCAAGTTCCTCAGGATCACATGGATTAGAGCTTGAATAGGATTGAACTTTACTTACTGTTAAGAACTGATCCTAGAGGCTGCTTCGGAATCTGACCGGACACTGCGGGTGATGATAGCAGGAGATTGTCGGGTGGATGCGGATTCTGCGGGAGGGGAAAATGGATAGGACTTGGCTTCAGCTTGTAAGAAGCTGCGCCCTTCACCGCGTCTGGTGTCCTAATTTCAAGTTGAAGGTCTGGAGGTAGGAGCAGGAAAGTGCAGGTAAATGCAGGGAGGAGTACAGGGGGACTTAGGTTAAGTTCAGATGAGACTAGAACTTCAGAGGGAGACTAGAGGTTGAGTCAAATGGAGTTCAGACTCTTAGAGGACAGAGGTTGGAGTAGAAGGAGGTTTTAGATTGGCAGGGTAAAGTCGAGTCTATGTCGATATACAAACTGAGGAGTACAAGGTGAAACTAACTAAGCTTAAATACTGTGGTCCAGAATAATGCGGAACAGGAACAAAGACTGTGGCAGTGTCTTGACTGCGTAGATAAATTATCTAGTGGGAGCCGCACAGGAATCCGTAGTTGAATTTGCAATAGAGATGGCAGCCCTGGGAAGGCAGCCGTGGATGCTGTACAAGGCGGCCTGGTGCACAGCAGTGTGGGCAGTGCAAGGTGGCCGGGAACAAAAATGGAAGGCATAGACAAAAGTTGGGTTTGAGGTGCGGAAAAGGATCGGACGGATGCAGGTTCCAATCGGGCAAGGAACGGTTCTTGACACTTACCTGGAAAACAACTCACATCAGCTACATACCATCTGGTGCTCATGTTCCTCAGTGGGATTATTATCCAAATCGGATTATCAGTGAGCGCTGCCTCAAAATACATCCTGGTCTTGACGAACAGTAAACTCAAGCCACACTGATCATACTCTGAGGCTCACCTTCGAGAGACAACCTTGTCAGATTATTTTCCTTCAATGGTTTGTTACTATGTATATGTATATATGTATGACTGGTCCGACAAGTACACAAATTGACCAAGAGTGAATATTACAGCGACTTGGAGCAAGTCTGAAGAAAAACTTGTGAGAAGTGCAAAATGCTCAAGCTCCTCAGTGGATGCAACATTCAGCAATTTCCTTGGCTCTAGCAAAGAACCTTCATGCAAATGATGCTAAAGCAGGTAAGCGGCATCAATAATGACAGTTATTTGTACATTTACCAATCAAGTTTAGGAAGTCTCACACTGTGATCGATGGCTGCAAAGGTTTGCAATGAGCTTTGGTGTTGTTGCCATGAAAAATCCCTGCTGCCCAATCAGCTGCTAGCACCATATATGATACATGGGCACATACTGCACTGTGATCTGCTGTTGCACATGGAAAACACTATAGCTAGCTGGTGGAAGGTGTTCCTCTTTGCCTCATTTATGGAACAAGACCAATTCAGTCCACCTCTTTTAAGTAAATTGGTTTGGCCATCTCGCCATTCCACTCGGTTATTTGGTCCAGGAAATGAGGCCCTCACATTCACCAAGTCCTCACACAGATTTAGAACCTCACCCCACTCAGTCACACTGAAAACAAAGGACTCAGCTTTTGTCACAAGCACCAATGTCGCATTCATAATTGCTCTACACAATGACAGTGGGCATTACCCTATTCTTCATCATTTTTGCCATCCTCTATTTCTCAATTAATATGATCTCTCACCACCTATGCATACTGGAGGTCTTGATTTCTACCATGATAGGGAGCATAGTTATGCTCATCAAAACAATCTGTGATGATGCTGAAAAACAAGTGGCAGAGCAGCATATTTCACTGGTGAGCAGCTAGATGACCATCTCTTTGAAATCACTCAGACTCTGGGTATGATGTCGGGAATGGTGGCAGAGCAATTCACCACTGAGATTTCAGCACAGTTGCAGAGATTGGTGGGGGAGATTGAGAGGTTGAGAATTATCTCGGAATCTCTCATAGAGTTGGACAGGGGTGATATGGTTGCAGGTTCAGGTCAGAATGTTTTCTTCATTGTTTGTCTGTTTGCTCAATGTATGGAGGGAAGACATCACTTGTTTGGAACCAGTAATGTGTGACGGTACTTGTCTGTACTGTCTTGGGCCTGAGGCATAGGTGGTTGTGATGCAGATGTCCATTACCTCTATGAGATGTTCAGTTGTCAGTTACATTAGATTCTCCACCTCTCTGTCTTGTTGAGGACTATGTGATTCTTTACATGTGTGATTACATTCTCCACCCCTCTTCCTCAGTATACAAACATATTGTACCTTTATAATTACTGTTGTTGAGGACTGTGTCATCCGATCTCTTCAGAACCTTGCAACATTCACATTATAAACTAGGAGGTGTTGGTGGATTTCTTATTCTTGTTCAGGTACATTTTATATCTCAATGATAAAGCTATTTTCAAAGCAACCTATATCTAATTAGAGAAAATCCAAAAAAGAATGGGGGAAGGCATGTCAAAGTACTAAAGTCAGTATATCATATGCTCCAAACTAGTTAATGGGGTACTATGGTCTGTGTGCAACTGGCAAAGTGAAATAACCAGAGATCATGCATGCATGCTTGATTGGCCTCTAATGTGTAAGTAATGGCATTGCAGAGTATGGCCATACACCCCATTCCAACTTTGGTTTCCTTCAAGGCCAGGCCTAATGATAATGACACATGAGTTGATAGCAGAGGTGATCGATGTTGCAGCATCTGCATTCACAAACCCTTGTTGCCTGGTGGTCATTTCTGGAAAAAGTGGTTGAAGTTGGAAAAGGAGGCGATTCTCTGTACACCCTAGTTTGACAATGTTCAAGGCCATTTCATTTGAAGGTGATTGCATGAGGACAGTAAATCCACCTCAATTTTCATATCTGCCCTTGTGAAATGCAGGAATGATGGTACCTCAGATTTGGACATCTAGTTTTCTGCATAGCAGATGTGGATCAAGAAGCCAGTTCTCTGAATGATGAAAAATCAATGTATATATTGCTTGTGACCTCTGCATGGATGGCTTACCAGAGAGTGGCATTGAATTAGGGGATGTTGGCTCAGATATATCTTTGCCTGACAAGCAGGGTGACTTCAAAGAATCACCTTTAGCATGAACGTTCACATAAAGCAGGAGACCTTGTTGGCTCCAGGGTGCATCAGCATACTTGGACTGAGATGCGTTGGCATAGATGGAGTTGGTCCAGAAGGAGCACCTGTTTAGGGTTGCAAGTGCCACAATGGAATCCAACGTGCTTTGGCCAAGGGCAAACCAGTACTATAACAAAGAATAATCAGGTACAGGAAAGCCAGGCAATAATCCAACCTTTGACAAGATACCTGTGAATTCCCTGGGCAGTTTTCCTTCGACATCAAAGAGCTTCTCAAGGCCATTTACCATGACGTGGTTATGCAAACCCAAACAAGAATGGACCTGCATAAGCAAAGGACATTACATATACATTCATATGTTTACACATAGTCTCATTCTCCATTTTTCTTGTAATGCTTGTTTCTCATTTCTTACATAAAGGATGTTTTATTTTTGACAGTCATCTTTCATGTATGGCTCAAACTGCATTATACGTTGGGCTATATAGCCTATGTACCATACTAACCCTAAAGCGAGACATACTTACATATTTTCTAAGTTGAAGATCATGGTTGGAGTATAAGAGGAAAGAACAGTTCCCAGTCATAGCACACGCCATATAGCTACACAGCCAAATATGAGCCAAGGGAATTGCCAAAGATCGACTTAACCAGAATTTTCCATACCTCATCTTGTTTGGCATGTTTATACTCAGATGCCTGGCACATGTGGTATGATTTTTCCCTTCTCTTCAAACACCCATGTCTGTTGGTATATAGTAGAAGTAACTAGAGTTAGCCACATTATCTATTTATGACATTTGCTAGTGTAGTTGTCAATGATTTGCACAAGACTCTTAACTATGAACAGAGGGAGTAAAGTACAATGTATTGGTAAAGGTTATGTGGAAGGAAAGATCTAGAAGGTATAGTTCCAGCATGGTCTTGTTGAGGAAAAACTGGCAAAAAGACTGGCATCAGTATGTACATGACCATCTAACATGTATGCTATGGCTATAACACATGGTGGTAAGTAGGTTGAAGTCTGTCACAACGTCGACTAGCTCAAATGTCAATCTCAAAATGATGCTATCCTTTTGACAGGGTCTTTAAAGTTTGGACAATCTCAAAAATGAGGGTGTAGTAGATTTGCCCCCACATGCTTGCAAGGTGTTTCAATTTTAAACTCGGATTAAGGCAAGGGTAACATCTTATTCACTCTAGCTAACTTGGCACACACCAGTGCCCAGTAGTCAAGAATCTTGCTTGCTCTGGTTCTTCAGTTCACCTGGAAACACACTTTGGTGTCTCATACCTTCGATCATCTTGTCTACACTTAACCTGGAGCACCTGCCTCACTTTGGGTCCCTCTTATGGACAACCATGCACTCCTTCCTCTCATGATGCCCCTGAGTACTTTCAATTGTCCTATGTATCTGATTGTCCTACGTACCTTTCACTTTCAGACTCAGATCATTGTCATGACCCCTTCAATTCACATTTCCCTTTCATACACTTCCCTTTGGCATATATCCCTTTCACACATTCCCAATTCACACATTTCCCTTTTGTCATCAAAGATGTACTATCTATTTAAATACCTCAATTTCATGCCTCTCCTCACTTACCCCTCACCCATGTCGAATCACCCACGCATTGTCTTAGCAGGTGACAAGTCATCAGGTGGGAGTATTCATCATCCCAGTATGACACCAAATATCTTAACTCAACCCACAGGAAAGAGTAGCTTAATACATAGCTTATGCAGAGTGGGTTCTTGTGAACAACAGGACTAGTATATATAACCTGATCGCACCCTTTGCAGGTTTCCCTCAATTATCCTATGCATTGTGCCACTGAATGGCATCTTTGACCTGCTAGCTTCTGGCTTAGCCACGCTTACATCCAAAAGGTGGATGACAATCTTCTAGCTTCTTTTGGTCCTCTTTGCTTCAATGGCTTGCAACTGGAATTGCTGCTCTGATGAGCTCAAGTAACTGTCCTCCTTACTGAAGAGCTTATGCTTGACACAATTCAAGCTATCATTGAATTTGATGATGTTACCGTTGAGCACACACACACAAGCTTAGGTGCATCTCATAACTACACCAAGCATCAAGTCTATGTCAAGTTGTGGAGCCCTGACCTACCTGCATTTGAAATGACTGTAGTTGATCTTCCAGGCATGTTTTCTGCTGCTATAATCCAAGGTTTTCCACAACGAGCATCTAGGGATAATATGCAACACTGAACAGCCTGTTGTGGACTTTGTTAAAGAAATAACCACAGCAGAGATACACAAGCCAACCATCATCCTTGTTGCTAGGGCATAGCACAGTTAACCCTTGGGTATATTTTCTTATACCCCTACCCATACCTGTGAACACCATACCCACACAGGTAGGGGTACAGTGTTACTGCGGGTTTTTGTGGGTTACCCGTGGTTATTCATGGGTATTGATATGAATATGTATTTTAATAATCTAATTACACTAAATTAATATATAGAAAGTGACCCCCCTCTCACGTTTGGAGTGAGGGAGGGGGGGTGGTGCCTGTAGTCACTGAGAACAGAATGAGTAACCCCCCCACTCACATTTGCAGTGAGAGAGGGGGGGGTGCTGCCTGTAGTCGTCATTTGATCCCTGTTTCCACCCCGCAAGCAGTTGCTTGTGGCGGCAGTTGGGGGTGCTATCATGGTGGTGGTCCTCCAGTCCTCCTTCTCATCCTGCCCTCATCATTGTCATTGTCATCCTGCCCTCGTCATCATCATCCTGCTGCCCTCGCCATCATTGTCATTGTCATTGTTGTTGTCCTGCATTGCCGTTGTCTTGCATTGCCATCTCCTCCTGGTCATCATTGTCATTCCACCTGCTATCCACCCCACAAGCAGTTGCTGGGGGGTGGTGTGCCATCATGACATGGTGGCGTTGGCATGGGGTTGTTCTGTGTGAGCTCCTCGTTCCGAAGGAATCCCAACCTAGGAAATGAAAGAAACAAAATAGTTGGTTTAGGAAAAAAGAAATGAATGAAAAAAAACTTACCGTGGGCCCAAATGATGCAATCACATCATTTGGGCCTGGGTGATGTGGCACCATTGGGTGTGTGTCGTTAGCTGTCGTCATCCATCATTATCAGTAGTTTAGAACCTGAAAAAGAAGAAACATAATCAGTTAGTTTACAAAAAACAAGAAATGAAACACAGAAAAACTTATTATTGGCCCAAATGACAATTCGTGTCATTTGGGCCATGTTGTGGCCATTGTGGTTGCTTAGTTGTCGTCCTCGCTCCCTGTTTCCACCCTGCAAGCAGTTGCTCATGGCGGTGATTGGGGGTGCTATGGTGGTGGTGGTGGTCATGATTGTCGTTTAGCATTACATTGTCACTGTTGTGAGTGAATCAACAAAGTCATATGACCACTCACCTGACTGGAATTCAGCACTGTGATACCTGTAAACCTGCAGCTATGGGTATGGTTTTTCACAGGTATGGCAATCCCATATCCATGCATACCCATGACCAGAAACACATGGTGTTACCTGTACCCATGCTGTGCCCTACTTGTCGCTGTGAGGATGTGTTGTAAGCATGGTGCTTTATTGTAGAAGCTGTTAAGCACTAAATATTTGCATAGAACCCAAGTCCAGTCAATCATTGCTTGATGTGGTCAGACGCCAAGATCCTGCAGGCCAGCATACAATTGGTACCACCTCACTTCCTAATCCAAGTTCTCCTACTGACCCATCAGATAGTAGTCTTAATGGGGCCTCAAATCTTTGATGGCCATTTGCACATATGGCTTGAGATATTAAGAGGAATTCATCCAAGGCCATATTATCACAACTGTGTCTATTTTCCTCTTGATACAGCTGAACATGGAACAGTAGACCAGGCTTGTCAGAACAAATTTACATTCTTCCATACAACTGCCCCTTGGTCCACATTGGACTGCAGACACCTGTTAGGAATGGATGGCCTTGCTTGGGCATTGGAGCAGTTTTGGGAGGACTTGGTAAATGACATGTTAGTCTAATGAGATGATAGTGTTAGATTTGGATGTCTTGCATATACAAGTAGAATGTGTTCTTGCTTCTCCATTGGTTCATATGTTCCCTATCTCCAAACACTCTTCAGTTTCTTCTTTTGTAATGATGACACACATATGCATGTTGCTCTGTATAGCCTGAAAATGGTGACCATGAAGCGGTGGCTCTGTCATCAGGAAATTGACATGAAATTGGGCTTACAAAACACATGTTTAGGCCAAGGATATAGGAGACAATGAGTATCATGTTGAATGTGATTAATATCTACAAGACTACAATGCAGTAATAGAAGAACTCTGTATAGCCTGAAAATGGTGACCATGAAGTGGCGGCTCAGTCATCAGGGTCACCATACTGGCCCACAGGCTTTGCATTGAACAGGTAAACCAGAGTTGAATTGAGTTCATGTAGACATAGTGTTGAATGTATCTGGCTATAGTCACATTCCAGTTATGAGTTTCACATCTTAATGGAATCCTACAACTTGAATGGACAAAACATCAGATATTCAACTTTCCTCTTTGAGCCATAGGATTCTGGAAGATTCCTGTTTTGTATCAAAATTTCTTTGTGTTTTTCCCAGTGATAACACCTATGACACATAATTTATGTGTCAACCAACATTTCCCAAATGATGCCACAGTTATCATTCACTATGGGGCATTGGGAAACAATGAAAACACATGAGTATTGCATTTCTATCAAGTACTTGGATTGGCAACAGCCTTTTGTGTGATTGCATGCTGTAAAAGGTGAAGATACATTGAGATTGACCCCCACGTTAACATGCCTTTTGCATGGTAGGCACATTCTGAATTAGGCAGTCAAAGTAAGGGATTTCCAATGTTGGGAAAATATAAAGATTGTCACCACTTTTCACATTTTGCTTCCATGGTGAATACTTGGAACTAATATTCTGGGACATTTTTGAAAGACTACTGTTGAGACCCCAAGAAAATCATAGACATATTATAAAATTTTCATTACATTGCATGGTAAACAAATGAAAGGAACATTCAGCCTGTATTTGTTGCACAAACAATCCATTTTTCCATCATGTGTTTACAAGATCTCTGGTTTAGGAAATGAGGAATAATGTGGAAATCATTTTCAATGTGTTTAGGCTTTGTCAGGCACAAAAATGGACATTAAATGATTGATTATAGTACACTTTTTCCATGGGTAACATTCTGAAGTCTACAGACAGAGATTTCTGGATTTGCAAGGTGGTCACAATGTGAAATCATTTTAGGTGCTTCTTTTCATTCCTTCAACCTGATGATAGAGATGAAAAGTTGAATACACTGGGGTAAATGCATTATAGTAACTCAAATTTCATACATCTACTCTTTCAAAATTTCTCCTGATTGGGATCACATTGCTACAGCACAATGAGAAGGAATGAGGCCTTTGGTTCACATTTTTGCAAATGGAATCAGTCAAAACAAATCCATAATAATATGTCAATTTGTCACATGAGAAAATGACACAGATATAATGCATTGTTCCCCAATTTGTTCACAATGTTCCCAGGGGGGTAATTGGGAAATGCCCCCAGTGTCAGTGTGAACTTTCCTCATGCATGTTCCATTATCTCCTGTGATATAGCAGTGTTGATGGTTTCTGCACCTTACACCTCGAAGGACATTTGCCTCTTCCTGGAGAATGAACAATCCCTTCAGGAGAATGATCACCATATTCATAACACCCATTCCCTTGCCCTTGCCATCAGCTCTAAACCCCCTAGGTCAACTTCTGCAGTGATTTGTAGTAATTGCAAGCACCCTGGTCATATTGTCCCATACTGTGTCTCGAAAGGGGGGAGCATGGAAGGCAAGACTATTGAGGAGTCAAAAGCAGTGAAGAAATTAGCATATGAACAGAAGAAATTTGGCAATGGCACAGCAAAGTCATCCCCCAAAATTCCCATTACCTTGAAGGATAGTGCTGGCCACACTTATATGGTTATGCTCGACTCCAGCATCCTATCCACCACCCAGGTGGCTCCTACCGAGTTTGTGGGCCTTGCTAGTGAATCCACTTCCCCATGCTATGGTAGAGGAGGTAGAATATGAGGGGTGGCTCATGACTTAGGAGGAGTTCTCTACTTTGGTTGACTGGGTCCAGAATTCCATACCAAACAATGAGGAGGCGCTCACAGTCACTCCCCTCAACCAAACTCAGCATACCACCATCTCACTTACTGACTGTCCATTTTACATCGACACTGGCGCCACTATTCACCTTACCCCTGATCATGTGGATTTCATCACCCTTTGCCCCATTGCCTCACATGGAGTTAAAGGTGTGGGGGGATCATCTAATGCAGCTATTGGCATGGGCAATATCAAACTTCAGATCACTAGAGGCACATCAATTATCTTATGTGATGCACTTTATGTCCCAAATGCAGTGGTACATTTGATTTCTGTCAGTTCACTCATGAGGGATTCTAAAGTTGTAGCTCATTTTGATGACTCATCTTGTTTGATCACCAATAAGTCCACTGGTGCCTTCATAGCAAGGGGTACCCTACTCCAGAACAAACACTTATACGCTGACATTGCAATCCACAACTATGGATCATGCGCTCACTGTTCACAACACCCCCAACATCGTAACTTGGCATCATTGTCTCGGGCATGCGAATTATCAAGCACTGCAGGACATGGCCAGGAGTGGGTCCATCACAGGTATGCCCATGCAATCCTCATTCAAACCCCCTAAATGTGACTCTTGCATACTTGGAAAGCAGACTCAAACACCTGTTCCCAAGAAGTGAGCAGAGGGGAAGGGGCATAGAGCTATGTGTCAATTGGAGAAAGTCTGGGTAGACTTATCTGGACCGAACACTGTAAAGTCACAAGTTGGGAATCTGTATGTCATGAATATAGTCGATGATTGCACATCACACCCATGGTCCATTCCCCTGAAACATAAAGGTGATGCATTTTGAGAACTCAGAGCTTGGGAACTTGCCAGGGAAAAGGAGATGGGCCTTCAAGTAGGCACATATATTACTGATAATGGTAAACTCAAAACCCACAAAGTGGAGGCTTGGCTCCAGTCATGCAGGACAAATCATAAATTTACTGCGCCATATACTTTTGCCCACATTGGATGCGTTGAACGCATGCACAGAATGTTGATGGGAAAGGCATGCACTATGTGCCTCTATGCAAACTTACCCGCATACCTCTTGGACAAGTTATACCTGATGGCAGCTCATCTACATGCGAAAACTACGACCCACTCACTCAATGGTATCACACCTTGGGAGAAATGGCATGAATGCAAACCCGACTACTCCTACATGAGGGAAATTGGATGCAAGGCATACATCTTTATTCAGAATCAACATAACCTCAAGATCTATGAACAATCTATAGAGTGCATTCTAATTGGATATGAGCTGAAATCAAAACCATATTGGTGCTATCACTGAGAGACACAGAAAGTTTATAGCTCATATCATGTCAAGTTTGTTGAGACCCATGATGGTCATATGCATATTCCATCATGACCCCTGTTAGATCTGTATCCAGTAGAGCCAGTCGAAGGCCCACTGATCCACAACCATATGCCTATCATTGATGATGTTGATGATGACTTCATCACCACCGATGTATCTACCCAGGACCCTATTGCTGACCCACCTACTTCAGTAACAATGCCTACTTCACTGGTACCAGTCATGTGTCGATCATCCAGAATACCAATACCCACTGATAAGCATCCTGGTAAGGACCAGCAGTGACCAGGCTCGGAAAGGCTGTACAGGAATCCACAGAGTCAGCTGAATGGGTCAAGGCAACTCGCGCAGAACAGAGAAAACTCTTAGATGACCTCCTTACCATCATTGGACCTGATATGTCATCGATTGATCATGATCAGCAGGTCAAGGAATCACTTGATGACACCATGTTTGGTGATCAGGCACATCAGCTCTCCACATTAATTTCAGAGATGTCGGTTATTGATCTGGAGTCACTACAGTTTGATGATGATCCACAATCTTGGGAAGATGCCAAGAATTCAGCAGACGCTAAATGATGGGAAGAAGGCTACCAGGAGGAATTGCAATCTCTGAAAGATATGTCCATATACAAATTTATCCCATGCACTGATGTACTACAAGGTTGCTGAATTCATAAAGGTCATCTGGTCTTCCATATTAAATGCGATGAGACTGGTCAAGCAGTTTGTTGGAAGGTATGGCTTGTATTCAAGGGATTCAAACAGATCTATGGTAAAGACTATACAAAAACCACCTCACCTACAGTGTGCATGGAATCTTGGTGGATTCTCTTACACATAGCAGCATCACTTGGATGGGATGCCCAACAGATTGACATCAAAATAGCTTTCCTCTATGGCCTCCTACCAGATGACAAAATTCAATATATGGGACAGCCAACTGGTTCTGAAGAACTGGGGAAGGAGGATTGGGTATGGGAGTTGCAGCAAGAATTATACAGTATGAAACAAAGTGGACATACTTGGAATCAGATGCTGCATGGCCAGATGGTATCCTGGGGATTCATGAGATTATCTTGTGAGTCATGCATCTACTACCAAAAATCTGACACGGGTACCATCATAACAGCTGTTCATGTGGACGATTACCTTTCCATCACTAGTTGCAAGGAGGAGAATGAGCACTTCAAAAACCAAATGTGAAAGGTGTGGACAATATCTGATCTTGGCACAGCCTGATGTGTTGTTGCCATTGCCATCACCTGGGATACTGCACACCATATGGTTGCTCTGTCCCAAACAGCACTAATTGACAAGATTGTCTCTCAGTTTGGTCAGACTGATGCTAACCCATTGTCGGCACCAATGGAACCTGGACAGAAATTGTGGTGTGTCGACCAGTCAAGTCTTACACCTGATGTGCAGACTAAACTACTAGGACTACCATACTGATCACTTGTAGGCTGTCTCCTATACCTCGCCATTGTTAGGAAACCACCCCATTACCTAATAAACTTTCATTTTTATTTTATTATGTCAAATTATGCTACATGACGCCAAATGATGCTACATTTTGATAGCATGAGAATTTTATTTCGCATGCATCAAAATGTACGTGCATGTACGAGTGCATCAGTAACAACAATGTACAATATATGTAACATAGTATATAAACCCTAAATATATGCCTAGGGGACCCCAGTTGTGTTCTCTTAGGTATTCCACCTACGTTTTCGGTGTGAAAGGCCTATCTCAACAAACTCACCTATTAATAACCCCTCACATCAAAACCATCAATTCCCCCATCATGAGTGCAGATCCCGCCCCCTTCTTGTAGAGAGAACCCCCACGGTCTTAGCTAGCAGATAGTGGGTGTCACCCTAACAGAAGAACACAACTTCCCATATCAGTGCGCCTTCTCTTACTTGCGCATACGTCATTGTTTCACCACGCCACATCTGATTACTCATCCTTTTGGCACAAGCCGGAAGTACTTGTATATACATAATCTACCTTTTCTTTTGTAAGCTGATGCCAGGCCTCGCCTTACATTGCAACTGCCAGTGATCGAGAGGCAGCGCTTGTCATTAGGACAGCTGCAACCAGACAACTGATTGGATCTGGTTTAGTTACGATTTACATTACTCTATTCGGACGACTATTTTAGTTACAAGCCAAATTCAGTGATATCTCCGAGATCAGGCACTGTTGGAAGGGTTATTGATCCAAAGTGTCAAAATAGGCACCCGACGAACGACGAACCATTGATGAACCTCGACGAACCTTATCACGTGACCCATAAACATTTGGAGAGGTCTCGAAGAAAAATTTTGAATTTGTCAAAGAAGTGATTCATCACAGATTCTACAATTATGTCCAAACCTTCAACTTCTAATCCCAGTCCTAATCCTGTTCCCATACCAGCACTAGAGGCGAAAATTGATGTGCTCACAGTGCAAATGTTGCAATTAGTGTCAGTATTGGCAGCATCACAGCCCAGACAAGCGGAAGTACAGCCAGAGACGACAGGAGAAAGAGATGATGAGATGGAGGAGATGGTGGAGTGGATATCACAGGAGGATGAGACAGTGGAGAAATCCAGAAATGGAAAAGCGCGCTTACCTAAGTATGCACCCCCACAAATCTTTGACGGTACCATGGAGAATACAAAATCCTTCATCAGCTCTATAGTATTGTACATCCATGGGAGGAAGCCCAAGTTTCATACAGCCGAGTCTAGGATTATGTTTGCTCTCTCATACATTCAGGGGGGGGAAGCACAGTTCTGGAGAAACAAGGCTATTAATCAAATTGCTGTGGGAAATAAACCATTTGCAACCTTCAAGGAATTTCTGGAGAGATTGGAGGCACAGTTTGGAGACCCTAATCCAAAGGCGACAGCCAATGCAAAATTAAAAACCAAGCACCAAGGTTCCTTAACGGCGGATGAATTTATTTTGCAGTTCAAAGCAGAAGCTTCGCAAACGGACATGGGAGAAGCCGCATTGGTAGAGTTTTTGAAAGCAGAATTAAATCCCTCTTTATTCAAGTCTATCTACTGACTACCTTCTATGCCAGAGAAGTTGGACGAGTGGTATAATTGGGCAATGCGCCTTGACCAGCAATATTGGCAGGAACAGGCAGAGTCAAAGTTGATGTACAGAAGTAGTAAATTTGGAAAGTCAACAGGAGGAAAGTCGGAGAAAGGAAAGGTGCCTCAGGCGCAAGCTCCGAGGGCACAGCCACTGGCCATGGCAGTGACACCTATAGTTACGGAGTCAGCAGCACCAGCAGAGGCAATGGAGGTTGATCAAGTGGGGAGACAAGCCCCACTTAAATGTTTTGACTGTGGGCAGTTAGGACACATTTCTAAGAATTGCAAGCTGAAAAGAAAGATTAGGGAAGCTACAATCGAGGAAGTGAAGCCGGAGGAAGGCAGGCAGAAGAATTTTGTGGAAGAGTCCCAGTGAAGGTTTCCCCATTGGTGACCCAGAATCGTTACAATGTATTAGTATCCAAGGAAACCCAGAGTAAATCAGAAAAGGAAATCGAGGAGGAGTACAACTGTTGCGAATCACGTGACAAAGAAAATTGTCACATGTCATTTCTGAAAACCCCTAAATTCTTTATTCGCTCTGCGCAAATAGAACCCGAAATTACCTTGACTGTGGGACTGAAGACAGTGGACAAGCATGCAGCTATTGATGTGGAAGCGTTGCTTGACAGTGGTGCTACAGGATTATTTATTAATTGATCCTTAATTACTGGAAATGGTATTAACACATGCAAGCTGGTGCAACCTATAATGGTGTACAATATTGACGGAACAGTCAATTGTGGAGGAACTATCAAGGAGGAGGTGACTATGGTACTAAAGTATCAGGAGCATCAGGAGTGAGCCGTATTCGAAGTGTGCGATCTTGGGAAAACCAATCTAATAATAGGATGTCCATGGTTACGGAAGCATAATCCCAAAATTGATTGGAAAACTGGGAAAGTACAAATGACTCGTTGTCCTAAGGAATGTAATGTGTATGGGAGGAAGATGAAGAAAGAAAAAAGGAAAAAGAAAGACAAAGAACATCCAAGAAAGTATTCTGTTACGATGGAGGAAGTGGAGGATGAGGAAATGCCAAATGGGGAAGTTCTGATCATGATTGAGAAAGAAGAGCAGAAGCAAACCTTTAGAGCAGTTCGTGGAGGACAGTCATGGGACAAGAATATTGTGAAGGTGGAGAAGCCAGTGGAGGAATGGGTGCCAAAAGTGTATCATGAACATTTGTCAGTGTTCCAAAAGAAGGAGTCTGAGTGAATGCCGGTGTGGAAGCCATGGGATCATGCGATTGAGATGAAGCCCGGGTTTGTGCCAAAGAAGTCGAAGGTATATCCATTATCTCCGATGGAACAAGAAGAAGTGGATGCATTCCTGAAGGAGCAATTGCGCAAAGGATACATATGACCTTCGAAATCACTGCAGACATCACCAATATTCTTTGTGCCCAAAAAAGACCAAAGGAAGAGGATGTGTACCGATTATAGGTATCTGAACGAGTGGACAGTGAAGAACGCGTACCCCCTGCCGTTGATCTCAGAAATAATTGATAAGGTGGGAAAAGCCAAGGTCTTTACAAAATTGGATTTACGATGGGGATACAACAATGTACAAATAAAGAAAGGAGATGAGTGGAAGGCTGCATTTGCCACGCGTCGAGGATTCTTCGAGCCGCTTGTCATGTTTTTTGGGATGACTATTAGTCCCCCGACCTTTCAAAATATGATGAACAACATTTTCAAGGACATAATAGACAAAGGCGTGGTAATAATATTTATTGATGACATTCTGATATTCATGGAGGATGAAGAGAATCATGAGGTGATAGTGCAGGAGGTGTTACGGAGGTTGGCGGAGAATGATCTATTTTTGAAACCAGAGAAGTGTGTGTTTGGGGCAAGTGAGATCGAGTTCCTAGGATTATTGATCGGCCCTGACGGGATCAAAATGGATCTGATCAAGGTACAGGCAATCACAGATTGGCCTGCACCCACCCGTGTCAAGGAAGTTCAAGCCTTCTTGGGACTCGCAAATTATTATCGTCGCTTTGTGCACAATTTTTCTAAAATTGCCGCACCCTTACATAACCTTACGCGAAAGGGAGTAGTATGGAGGTGGGGAGAGCAGCAGCAGACAGCGTTTGAGGAGTTGAAGAGGAAGTTTGTGGAGGGACCAATATTAGCCCCAGTAGATTTCACATGCCCTTTGCGAGTGGAATCCAATGCATCCGAATTTGCTACTGGAGCGGTATTATCAATGCTGTGTGAAGATGACAAATGGCATCCTTGTGCATACTTGTCAAAAGGGTTGAATGATGTGGAGAGGAATTATGATGTGCATGACAAAGAGATGTTGGGGATAATATGAGCATTGGAGGCGTGGAGGCATTATTTGGAGGGATGTACGCATCAGATTGAGATCTGGACAGATCATCAAAATCTGCAATACTTCATGTCCGCAAAAAAGCTTCATCACCAGCAAGCAAGATGGGCACTATTCCTATCGTGTTTCAATTTTCACTTGGTCCACAAAGCAGGAAGCTTAATGAGGAAAGCAGATGCATTATCCAGATGTATTGATCATAAAAGGGGGGTGGAGGAGGACAATAAGATGTTACCTTACTCAAACCCGAATACTTTTGCATTTGTGCTATGCGTCAAGGGCATCTATTAATAGATAGCTCAGAAATGGAAATGTTGTCTAAAATTAGACAATGCTCAGAAATGGACGATGAAGTAGTGGAAGCCATGAAAGCTCTGAAGGGAGAGAAGAAAGGTAATATCAAAGGAGACGAATGGGCTGAGGAACAAGGGTTGGTGTTGTTTCAAGGAAAAGTGTATGTACCAAAGGATCAGGATTTGCGAAGGGAGATCATCTGGTTACATCACAATACGCCAATTGCCGGACACCCAGGAAGATGGAAGACATTGGAATTAGTAATGAGAAATTATTGGTGGCCCGGAATTTCAAAGTATGTGTTGGGGTATGTGGATGGATGTGATACGTGCATGAGGGGGAAGAAATTTCCAGAGAAACCTGCAGGAAAATTAATGCCGAACCCTATACCTAAAGCACCGTGGCGAGATATATCTGTGGATTTTATTACCAGATTACCCGAGGCTCAAGGGTACAATGCAATATTCGTAGTATGCAACCGCTTTACAAAGGAGGTCCATATTATTCCTACTACTACAGAAACCTCATCATTGGGCTTGGCACGCCTCTATCTAAATCAGGTATGGCAGTTACATGGGTTACCCAATACCGTTATCTCCAATTGTGGACCACAATTTGCTTCCGCATTTATGCGAGAACTAAACAACATATTGGGAATTCAAACTAAATTATCTATGGCATATCACCTGCAGACTGATGGGCAGACAGAGAGAATGAATCAGGAGTTGGAGCAGTACCTACGTATGTTTGTCAACTACCAACAAACTGACTGGCCCGAATGGTTGGCAATTGCCGAATTTTCCCACAATAACAAATTCCATTTGGCTACTTGTATGTCACCCTTTTTCGCGAATTATGGATATCATCCTTGCATGGGAGTAGAACCCCGAAGGGAAGTCAAAGTACAGTCAGTAGAAGATTTTGTATCTAAGATGCAAAAGGTACAAGAGGAAGCAGAGGCGGCATTGAAGAAAGCATGTGATGACATGATGCAACACGTGGATCGTACTCGATCACGTGCTCCAGAGTACAAAGTTGGTGACTTGGTATGGCTAAGTACCAAGGATCTGAATATTCCACGACCTTTGAAGAAACTTACGGAGAAACAAGTTGGCCCATATGTGATCTCTAAAGTGATCTTGCCTAATGCAGTAGTGCTAAAATTACCCCAATCATTTAAGATTGATCCCGAGATTAACATATCCCACCTACGCCCTTACCATCCGCCCACTATTCCTGGCCAACAAACTACTCCACAACCTCCGATAATAGTAGAAGGTGCTCCAGAATACATAGTTGAAGAAATTCTAGACTCACATCTTCAACGGAACAAATTGGAGTTCTTAATAAAGTGGAAAAACTATACCGACGAAAATAATTCATGGGAACCTGAAGAGAATTGTAAGCGAGTGCGTAACACAATTGCCCAATTCTTTAAACATAATCCGAATGCTCCACGTTGCATTGCAAGAATGGTGTATGAGGGGATGAAATTCCGGCCTTACCAAAATTTCACAGAGGGGACAAACATAATATTTTCTCCCCTGGAAGTCGAGACATAAAAGGGGGGTAATGTTAGGAAACCACCCCATTACCTAATAAACTTTCATTTTTATTTTATTATGTCGAATTACGCTACATGACGCCAAATGACGCTACATTTTGATAGCATGAGAATTTTATTTCGCATGCATCAAAATGTATGCGCATGTATGAGTGCATCAGTAACAACAATGTACAATATATGTAACATAGTATATAAACCCTAAATATATGCCTAGGGGACCCCAGTTGTGTTCTCTTAGGTATTCCACCTACATTTTCGGTGTGAAAGGCCTATCTCAACAAACTCACCTATTAATAGCCCCTTGCATCAAAACCATCAATTCCCCCATCATGAGTGTGGATCCCGCCCCCTTCTTGTAGAGAGAACCCGCATGGTCTTAGCTAGCAGATAGTGGGTGTCGCCCTAACAGCCATCTCCATGCACCCAGACATATCATACACTGTTCAACAACTCTCACAATTCCTTGATTCCTATTCCTTTGAGCATTGGCATGCCGCCATCTGCCTTGTTCGCTACCTGAAGGGAACGCGGGACCTGAAACTATATTTGGGGGGCAATAATCCAATCTCTTTATTGGCATACACTGACTCTGACTAGGCTAATTGCTTAGATACAAGGCACAGTGTTGGAGGATATGCGTGTTCCCTTGGATCGGGTGCCATATCCTGGACAGCTCACAAGCAGAAGACTGTTGCAGCCTCATCTTGTGAGGCCAAGTATGTCACCGCTTTTGAATTAGCAAAGGAATGCATCTGGATTCTGGATTTTTACCCTACTCACAGCCATTGGACACTCACCTACTGCACCCACCCCCATGCTTTGTGACAACACTGCTGCCATCAATTTATCTGAAGACCCACTTCTCCACTCTTGCTCCACTCCCGCATCAAGCACATCAACATCAAATTCCATTTCCTTTGTGAGTGCATCCAATCCCAGGAGCTTCATGTACAATATGTGCACACCCATGATAATATTGCGGACATCTTCACTAAAGCCCTGGATGTCAAATCTTTTGCCCACCTTCGCAGATTCCTTGGACTCCAGTAATTACCTTCTTTATGCCAATTCCATGCGAGGAGGAGTATTCACGGTGAGGAGGAGTGTTGAGATCTACACTGTGAATACGCACCATAGGCGCCCCCTTTGATCTATTAATATTCCCCTTTGATGCATATCTCTCCTCTTGTCTCTTTCTCCCTTTATGTCTTAGCCTTTACCATTCCCCCCATTGTTAGCATTATAGTATATATACCTACCTACATAGATTAGATACCTCAGTCTACAGTACAATAAACTGTGCTCATTTTGTACCACTTAGGTTGGATCTCTACAAACACCCCTAATGGGTGTGGTGTTATCACAGGTACCCACGTGTTTGCTCAAAACCCACGGTTACCCTACAGGTCTTGAGCGGCATCACTACAATCATTGTATATTATGTTTTATACTATGTACAATACATATATACTTATAATAAATAAAGATCACGACCCCATGCGCTCACATTTGGGGCAAGGGTGGGGCAGTTGTGGGACTGAACAAGGGAGGGGCATTGACAGGAGAGTGGTTCTAAGAGAGAAAATATCCCCCTCCATCTCATGTTTGGAGCAAGGGAGGGGGGTGGTGGTGGTTGATGGGAACAAGAAGATCCCCTCCGCTCATGTTCGCAGCAAGGGAGGGGGTGGCATCTTCATAAGTTTGGCTGGCATCTGTATGATGCAGACCCAAAGTCTAATGCATCGATGCTTGGGGAGCTTGGGTACTTTACTCAGACTGGGATGATGTTGGCCCAGGGACAGAAGCCAGTTTATATAAATCTGAAATGCGGAGGACTAGATGTACCCAGAGTCTCCACAAAGAGATGTGATGGCTTCCAGATATGCCAAATCATTGTCAGTTGCACACAACAATGAAAGAAGAGTCTGGGGAGCTACAGCCTGAAAATTGTCAAGAGCTCTGGGTTGGTAATGGAGGTATTATGCACCTTCTCATCATTGTCATATGGAACATACCATTTGGACAATCTGGTTTTACTTTATCAATTCTTTGTCCACATCAATGAAGTCCTGCTTGTGCCTGACCCACCTGGACGAGAATGAACCTGATTCTGGTGAGCACCAAATTTGTTTGTTGTTTACCAGAGGCCACCCACTTCAGGCAACCACCCCTGACCCCCTACTTATGTCACAAAATTATGTAATGCAGTATAACCTAATATGACCCACGTGACCCATGTAACCGCCATAACCCATTAAAATCAACACTCAGAACTGATGTTAAGCTAGCTACCAAGTCTCGGGTTCAGTTCAATAATGTAGTTTACATATGTAGGTAATAGATTTTCCACATTAGGGCCCAGTATACTAGCTGAGAGGGAGTGATAATCCACATATAATCTAGGTGAGGTTATAATGCCATCCGGAAATTTCCGACATAGGGTAGATTGTCCCACCAAGAAAGACTACCCTAAGTAGGCCTAAGACCAGGGGATAGTTCCAAGCTCCATGGTCCTCCCCATGCTTAGGCCTGGACATCCCATGGGAAGCCCCAAAAGGCAGTTTGGTCTGCCCCACAGAACTATATTTGGACCAAGTATACCTTGGGGAGGACCAACTGCTGTGGGCAGCCCCAGGTTACATTTGGGCCAGTCCCAATAATGTGGGATTCCCCTGCCCTGTCACATCACATATACTTGGGAGTCCCAGAGGTGATGTGACAATTAACTAATATAGCTTCATTTAAACAAGAGATCCAAGTCTTTACATGTTATATGTATAACTTATGTTTGAATAGCCAGATACTCTACTGTAACCTACAGGTATGAGAAGCCAGGTGAAGATAGAATGTAATACAATTGAATGAGGTATTTTACTTTTTGTGACATGTGACAATTCTTTTTACAGAAAAATCCAAAGCTCTATAGCAGTTATTACAAAGAGACTCTGATACACACCTTTTTTTATGTATATTAGTTCTTTGTAGGATGTACCCCAGTGGTGTATCCCCTGCCTACTGAGGCCACAACTTTCCCCTTCTGGTGTATTGCTTGTACATGTTTATGATAGGCCAGTGTGTGACCATTTCACCTCACCTAACCTTCCCACAGTATGTCACATATTAGTTGACATGATCCTATCACATCACGGCTACTGATCTGTGGTAACTTAGGGACTGGTTGGCAACCAAACCTGGGTTGAGGTTGAGGTTATGGTTAGAGTATGTAAGCATCAAAATATGATATAAGTCATGTGTCATCCATCATCCATGGGAGATGCTGTTGTTTCTTGCCATGCTTCATTGCTTCATGAAAGTTATTTGGTTCTTGGAATCATTCAGAAGTATGGGGGCAATGTTTTTGATGCCTAGTGATTGTTGGTTGATGGTGAGCAGGCAGTTCACACAGATATTTCATTACATTTGCAAAATAAGTATTTATTGTAAAGTACTAATCTACTTTTAATAACTGTTCCCAATGATGTGAGGAACTCTATGTAAGCTAGAATCTATAAACAATCTGATAGAATAACCCCTTGACATTGTTGGGAATGGTGTCAAGAGGTGGCACTCACCACGGTTCCTGGTGCTATGGGATCGGCATGTCCTGTTTCTGATCATCATCGGCATATCCTGTTTCTCAGCATGGTTGATGCATCAAAGTGTGGCCAAAAAACAACAACATCTCCCATGGATGATGGATGACACATGACTTATATCATGTTTTGATGCTTACATACTCTAACCATAACCACTGAACGCTATTGACCCAGCAGATTCTTCACAACATGTGACTTTCAGAAAATGCCGTTGCTGGAACTTATGCAGATTTTCGGCAAGCGTTTGCTTGAGCATTGTAGTCTTCTTACATAATACAGTTTTCACATTGATACTGAGACTGTAGGAGACAGTCAGACTCCAAAGGATGGTAAAAGGTTTTCTCACAGACCACAACTTCAATGCACTATCATATTACTGCATGACTGGCAAAACTTGTAAATTTGGTCATGTTTGTACTTTGATTTATTTAGAATGGGAGATCTTCTGCAAGACATTCCTCGACAACCATGCCACATTTTGGCATGATTCTGTAGTCTATCTTATGTTACTAACTGAGCTCTAGAGCTCTGCACAATAGTTTTATTTTTTAGTTCATCTGTGAAAATTAGGTTGACCCTTGCCAATTATGTGTGTGTGCAAACAATTATCTCAAGAACTAATGGTCAGAAAAACAAGCTGAGAGTGGTACAGTGTCAAGGGTAATCTAGGTGAGGATGTCCCCTGCAAATAATTGAGGTTGTGAGTCACTAGTTCTTGAGAAATTGTTTGCACACTCAAATAATTGGCAGGGGTCAACCTAATTTTCACAGATCAACTAAAAAATAAGAATATTGTGTGGAGCTCTAGAGCTCAGCTAGCAGCATAAGATAGACTACAGAATCATGCCAAAATGTGGCATGGTTGTCGAGGAATGGCTTGTAGAAGATCTCCCATTCGAAATAAATCAAAGTACAAACATGACCAAATTTACAAGTTTTGCGCAGTAATATGATAGTGCGTTGAAGTTGTGGTCTGTGAGAAAACCTTTGAAGTCTGACTGTCTCCTACAGTCTCAGTATCAATGTGAAAACTGTATTATGTAAGAAGGCTACAATGCTCAAGCAAATGCCTGCCGAAAATCTGCATAAGTTCCAGCAATGGCATTTTCCGAAAGTCACGTGTTGTGAAGAATCTGCTGGTTTGGTTGCCGAACAGACCCTTTTATTAGTAAAAGTTAGTAAATCTGCTTATCTCCCTCACCCATCAATAATATCGTTGACTTCAACCTTGTAAGGTATCCCACCTAGCCCGCCCAATGTAGGCCGCCCTTTGATATCATGTAAGCAATAGATAATGGACTGATAACAGATCAAATCATAGATCAAGCTTGGCACAATGAGATCAATGTGATGGGCAACTCAGCTACTTCCAACATTGCCATCAATGTTGCCATGCCACGTCGCACTCATCATCCCCCACGATGAGCTCACTATTCCACTCATTCTGCACCCTTTTCCTTCGCTTTTTTTGGTAGATAATACTTATATATGTGCATAGAGTGTCATTAAACAATCAATTTCGCTTTTACACCCATTTTGGGCCTATAACAAACATCTTCTCTTGATAAAGAGAGGAGTAGGGGTCTCTTTTTCCATTGAGGGGCTCTACTACATGTGCATGGGTATATAATTATATTTAGAGCTATGTACACAAGTGTTATCCATGCTGTATGAGGTAGGAAGGGAGGGAAGGGGGAGAAGTGAGAGAGTGACCAAAGAGGGTAACCTGTAATGAGCATGTACATGCTCCACAGTCACCAGGGTGTATGTAGAAGGATGGAGGGAAATATGTAGAGGTTGGGAATGAAGTTGGGAGAGCTGGGAGTGAGGAGTTGTGTGTCAATGCAGCTGTATGGGGAGGGGGAGAGGTGATCACTTACCTACACTCCTGGGCCTTCCACTTCTAATATTGGCATTGAAAAAGAACAGGATAGTTATAGTGAATGATGTGATATGCCTCCTAAAGACTCTAGAGTGGTCAGTATAGACAGAAAAGACAATGAGGAGTGAGGAGGAGGAATGCTTACTCTGAGAGATCTGTGGAGCCAAAACGTTCACTTTCTTCAATTCCTAGGTCTGATATAAAAGTATAATTAAGGTTAGTAGAGGTTATGGCAGGGGGATAAGGTTCTGGCTCACTATGGCATGGGTTCCCCATCAACATGGGTGAACTTCACTCACCATGGAGCATGCACCTTACCTGGCATCTGGATATCCTTCCAACCATTTAGTATAGTCCATTCCCTGATAAAAATAGCCTAGATACAATCCTGAAAGTCAAAACTTCATCCTCCAATGTAGGGTTTTCACCTACTCACCTATTCTCCTTGTCACTCTATGCCAGCTCATATATCCCATTAGTGACAGTGTAGACAGGTATACCAAGGCATTATAAGCAATATTAATGCCTCAGGACAGTCCATGAGTCTGTAAAAGAGAGGTGAAGAGTCAATGTGAGGAGGTAGGTTACAGTCACTCACCCAAGGTCCATAATACTGTATTTGCTTGTTGTACTATGGAGATTAGTGCATAATATAATGGAAAGTGGAGTTTTTTTGAGCTGGAGATAGTCCAGATAGCAACAGAGGTGGTAGCATGTACCAGAGAGCATGTTGAACCAAGTGTTCCAAAAAAGGTAATAATTCAGGAATAGCTCAAGAACAATGCAGTGTGCTCATAATCAGATAGCTGAAGTAGATAGAGGCAAGTTGATTCCATAGAATGCAAAATGATTGAAGGGAATCTGTGGAGAAATTGAGGCAGGGTGCTTGAAAGAGTACTGATGACACCAGGGGCAAAACCTAGGGCAGTTGAAACTCAACTGCCATCAAGGCAGTAGGTGCAGCAGTTGGATTTAAAATTTTAAACACTTAGCAGTTATGTAATATAATTTGAAAGTATGCAATCGATGATCAATGCCCATGATGTTTTCACCTGCCAATATGCTGCCATACCAATCGCGGCCCATCAGATTGCCCCAGACTTTCCAATTTTTTCTGGCACGAGGATCCTTTATTCCACCATGTGATCGCGCTGGATTCTTTTGTTCTCAATGCATTTCATGCCATGCGCTGTGCACATGTTCTGGCTTGACTGAATACCTTGGATCTTGACCACCACCATCCCAATGGCTGACTCTGATGCTCACATGCAACCTCCTGCTGATTCTGAATCTGGGTTAGGGGAGGGCACCTCATCTGGTAACAAGCGCAAGCGCTCACCAGACAGTAGCAGTGCAAACACCAACTCCTCATGAGCAAAGAAAGCACCCAAAGTTTTTGCTAAGCGACCCAGGAAACCCAAGAAACCTAGTGACTGGCACATGAGAAAGGGAGAGGTACCAAAAGAGGCAGAGGAAACAAAGGTGTGCAACTTTTGTTACATTGTATTTGATCACTTCACAGTTCTTCTGTATTTTAGGCAGCTCTTGCTTCTGAGCTTCATCTTCATGTCCTGTGGTGTCTACCACACCAGAGCACTGTTCCCCCAAAGGTCACTCCTGAAGACAAAGTACCATTCACTCAGCATTATTCATCTGAAGCACAGCTCCAAAACTCAGTAACATCCAGCCTGGATGACAACTCAGGTAGGATACAAGATGCCAAAGCCAAGGTAGCTGAGCTTGTCAGCTCTCAAGGATGGGATAATTGCTGCAAACATTAGGCACATCCAGGAGTGTCATTTGTTACTCATCTTTAGGACTGTGGCATGCCTTGGACTTGCAAAGTGGGCACCCAATGTCCTGAGTGGCGATCCCGAGTCCATGTACAACCTACTCCATGAACATATTGCACTCAAGATATTTGAGCAGGTCTCAACTGCATATGGGTATAGTCACATGGGAGCTAACCTGTTGTGTGTCCATGACTTTGCACTCATGCGCAAACTTTACTGAAGTTTTGTCTTTTCCTACATGTATGGGCTTGCAAAGTCAGAGGCAAAGAGTCCAGGGAGTGTTGCGAAGGGAAAGGAGATGACTTCGGTGTGGAAGAGATGTAATACTGTGTGTATTTTGCTTCCATTGAAATGTGGACTATACTGAGATAAGTTCAATAGCTTGCTAGTGGCAGAGTTGAAGTATTCAAAGCACAGGGTTTCAATGATTGAGTCTTGGCCTTAGCTAATGAAAATGAGGCCCATTCTGATCATGAGTTGGCAGAAGGGGACCCAGACTCAGTCTACCATATCAAGGAGAAGGAGGGTCAGGCAACAGGGGTGGCTGCATTCTTCCATATGGCAGACAAGCAATGCCAGCGGATGAATAAAAGCAAAAGTGGTCGCTTCAGGTGAGTTCAAGTGTCATTACCTTTTATCATTGGCTAATTTTATAATTACAGAACTGAGCGATGCCGTGAAGATCCTCCAATACCAAAGCAATCAAAGCTTCTGGCACTACCAAAGTCAGTCCCAATTGATTGGTTTGATCCAATCTACTGGAATGAACACCTTATGCTCCATGAGCATGCTGATTACACCAAGGGTGGATGGCATGTTGCTCTGCCTGGTGATCCACAGTTGTACAGCACCTGGTCTGCATGTGTGGCATGGAAAAATCTGCCGGAGAAAGAGTTCATGGAGAAGTATGGGAATGATGTGTTGACACAATATAAGCTGCCTACTGAGGAGGACCTGAAACAGCTTGACCGATATGATGAAGAGCAGGAGGGGCAGGCAGATGGGGCAGAAGAGGGGGATGATGATGATGATGGTGATGACTTGTATGGTGATGACTAGCCTAAGAATGCAGGATAGATCAAGGTATATCCTTCTTGACTTTGCATGTTTGGCCCTTTGCAACGAACTGGTAGCTGCTAGCAGCACTTCTATGCTTTCCACTAATATTTCAATTCTATGCCTATTTACTCACTATGGTCTCTTTAGTAGTATGCTCTACAATTTCTCTATGATTCTCTTGACTCACTGTACATTATGATATGGACACTTCATTTAATACAAAATTATGATATTTATTCATTAAAAAAAGTTACAAAAAAAAGATTGTTGCTCCCCATTTCCACCCCGTGAGCAGTTGCTCGCAGTGGCGGGTGGGGGAGCTGTGGTCGTTGTGGTGGCCGTCATCATTGTTGTTGTTGAGCCTGCTCCCCCAAGAAGTCTCCTCCCTCATGTTTGGAGCAAGGGAGGGGGTGATGGTGCATGTTGTCGCTAAGAGCAGAATGAGAAACCCCTCCTCTCGCGTTTTCAGCAAGAGAGGGGGTGGTGGTTGTCGCCAAGAGCAGAATGAGAAACCCCTCCTCTCACGTTTGCAGCAAGGGGGGGGGGGGGGTGGTGGTTGTCGCCAAGAATAGAACAAAAAACACCCCTGCTCATGTTTGCAGCGAGAGAGGGGATGGTGGCAGTAATTTACACTCCTCCACCTATTCTGATCAGACTCACCAGAGTCCAGTGGATTCCAGTTATTCTGACTGGATTCCGGTTATTCCGACCAGATTCTGGTTACTCCAGATGCTCAACTTAGAGTATATACCCTAATGGATAGTCAAATTTCAAGTCTTAAGTTGTCAAAGTGCCTACAAAATATATTTGTGCAGAGTAAGAATTGAACTCAAGATATCTTGATTAGAGTGATCACATGACAAACCAAACATGTGTGCTTAACCAGTTGAGCCACAGGAGAATTATTAGTTAGTAATATAATGTTTATTCATGACACTCTAATTTTTTTCGAAGTAGTTAAGATCAAAATTTTTTAATTAACCACATCCCTCACATTGAATGCGAGGGAGTGGGCATGATTGTGATTATATACATAAACAAAAAATCCTCCCTCTCACAAGATGTGAGAGGGAGTTTTATTTATATACATAAAAAGCTAACCCCTCGCGCCGAACACAAGGGGGGAGGTAAAAATGATGAAAAAAATCCCTCCCCCAGGCAAAATGGGGGAGGGGGGGCACAATACTAAGAAATAATTAAAAGTACAAAAAAAATCCCTCCCCACATGAAGTGTGGGGGAGGGGGAGGGGACGCGACCCCACTGTTGTCTGTCCTTCCACCAACAATCCACCCCACAAGCAGTTGCTTGTGAGGCTGGAGGTGGGTGGCTTGTCATCATTGTCGTTCCATCTGCAATCCACCCCATGAGCAGTTGCTCATGAGGCTGGGGGCGGGTGGTGTGTCATTGGCCCTGTTGTCGTTGTCCATCATCGTTGGCAGCCATGCTTTGCATTCTGGGGGGTTCTGGTGCTGGTAGATGGCGGCGTCATTGTTGTTGTTGCCTGCACACACTCACGATCCACCCTACGAGCAGGGGCTCGCAGGCATGGGGTGGGTGTGTTGGCTCGTTTGCAGGTGGTGGTGTCATTACTAGTAGATTATAACCTAGAAAACTAAAAAAAACAAGTTAGTTAGTTTATAAAAACAAAAAGCAAATGAAAAAAACTCACATAGGGCCCAAATGATGTGATCTGCATCGTTTGGGCCCGTGTTGGCTCGTTTGCAGGTGGTGGTGTCATTACTAGTAGATTATAACCTAGAAAACTAAAAAAAAAATGAGTTAGTTTATTAAAACAAAAACCAAACAAAAAAAACTTATGTAGGGCCCAAACAATGTGATCTGTGTTGTTTGGGCCCGCATTAGCTTGTTTGCGAGTGGTGGCATCATTGCCAGTAGATTATAACCTAGAAAGCTAAAAAAAAGGTTAGTTAGTTTATAGAAACAAAAAGCAAATGAAAAAAAACATACTTAGGCCCCAAACAACACGATCTGCATCGTTTGGGCCCGCATTCCATCCAGTCGGCTCATTTGAAGGTGGTGGTGATGGTGGGAGTGGGCATGGGAATGGTGGTGGCAGGTGCACCAGTGGTGGTGGTAGAGTGGAGAGGAGGAGGAGGCGGCCTTGATGACGGTGGTGGTGGTTGTGAGCTGGCAGTCACATGTCACGTGTCATGCAATATGCATGTGTGCGTATTCCATTAATGGCTGTAACTACGCACCTTGGTTGGGTAATAAAAGTATTAGATGTATGTAGTTGAATAATGACCCAGTAGCTCAGTGGTTAAGCGTGCTGTTATGTGTGCAGACCCAAGGTCGAGTGTTCAATTCTTGTTGCACATCAAAATTTTATTTGGGAAAGCACATGCATTCCAGTTATTCCAGTTATGCTAGTGCCATGCATCTGGTTGATCCAACTATTCCAGGTAAAAATGAGTCCAGGTAGATTCTGGGGATTCCAGAGGTAAAATTGACCCCCCAGTCCAACTGGAATTATGAATTGTGAGAAAAATATATGTAAATGGAATTGACTGGAATTCCAGAAATTCTGATCGGAATGGGCATTCTGACTGGAATCTGACTGGAATAGGTGGAGGAGTGTAATGTACTTGATGGTGGTGGTTGTTGCCAAGAACAGAACATGAAATGCCCCCACTCACATTTGCAGTGAGAGGGGGTGGTGGTGGTTGTTGCCAAGAAACCCCTCCTCTCACATTTGCAGCAAGGGAGGGGTGGTGGTGGTTGTCGCTGAGAATAGAATGAAAAACACCCCCGCTCGCATTTGCAGCAAGAGAGGGGGTGGTGGTGGTTGTCACCGAGAACAGAACATGAAACATCCCTGCTCACATTTGCAGCGAGAGGGGGGTGCCTGTCGTCGTCATTGTTGTGCCTGCTCCCCCTTCTTGTCATCTCCATCCTCATTGCTCCCCATTTCCACCCCACAAGCAGTTGCTCATGGTGGTGGTTCGGGGTGCTATGATGTGTGGTGGTGGTGGCGGCAAGAGAGGGAGGATGTTGTCATTGTCGTCGGTTCTATCCTGTTTGGATCGCGAGGGGGTTTGCATGGACATGTCTGGGCATGCATCATGTCATTACCCCATGCCTGCTCCCTCTTCTGCCATCTCTGTCACTGGCAACCACAATCCTGCTTGTATTCATGGTGGGTGAGAGTTGGGAAGGGGGAAGATGGGGTAGGGGGGCGTACCTGGCAGGTATGCCGCTCCTTGGGTCTCCTGGCACCCCTCAGCTGTATCCTGTACTAAGACAAAGCCCTCACATCCCGATTCTATGGGGAGGAGGGCAGAGCAGGCATACATGGCTGTTGTCAAGCTAAGGTGACTGTTGTATCTAGAACATAAGGCAAAAGATGTTTGTTAGAAGAAAGAAGTAGAATTACTCAAGGCCCAATGCATCTGAAAACGCATATCCATCATTTCTACAGTCCCAAAAAGGCCATAGCCTCCACCAACCCACATTGTCCCCAATCGTCATGGCATCGTCATCTTGAGGTGTTGAGATGGCATCGGCATGACACGGTATGCATGAAATGTTCAAATTCAAATGCTATATCTAAAGCAAAGTCAAACACTTTGTTAGCATTTGTCATGGACCCAAGTAAACATGTGTACTCACCTGGTATGGTCACGAGGGGATCTGGCCACTATAGGAGGTTGGAACGAGTTGACGAGAGACTTGGGGTGTGTTACACCCCGAGAAAGAAAGGTGAATGATGTACAAGTTGTTCACCAGTAGGAGTTGAGTGAAACTTGACAGTTACCCATCAAGTTGAAATGTGTGACAAATGTCACATGACATGCAACCTGAATCAAACACGTTCGACATGTTTGTCACCAGATAGTCAGGATTCTCCCGACTGCTCCTGTGCTCAAATAATAGGAAACTACTATGAAAATTCAACTGACATGTTTCCCAACAACAAGATATATTAAGTTGAGTGGATACAAATGTACAATTAAATACTTGTCCCTAAGCATCCACTGGCACTCCTGCTCTTGTTCCTATCTACATCCTCTATTTGGAGCCCAACAAACAACTAGCACCTCTCTTCCAATATTGTAAGTCCCTAATGGGCGCTGTAAGGTTACAACATGGGTAATGATATGAGCAGGTTCAATAATGATATTGGTGTTAGAGGGGATTGCATCCACAATCCGGGTCATAAATCCAGGATAATATTTGAATGGTGCTTTTCCTTCCTGTTGTTCAGATAGTGGTTGATGTGGGCAGACATTTATGAAGATCTGCATTGTGACTTCTATTGGAAGCCTCCAAATTTGTTGAATAAAGCCTGTATCATGAACTTGAGTCAAAGGATTGTAAAACTGTATGGCACTATTTCCTTTGTGTGATCTTTTACAACTAAAGGTACATTCATCTTGGTGGATCTCCATAAGATGCTGAGCTTGTGGAGGAAGAATAATGCTGTTCAATGGATGGGGAAGATCAGAGTAGGCTTGGTAGGGCCTTCCTGTCTGATGAAGGTAATGAAGCAGCCCATTATATTCTACATCTTGAAGGCTAGGGGCCTTCTCTAGAATTTCTGCCACTTCAGTAGACTTCAGAGGTACTGGTGGATCATCCACTGAAATGTCAACTGGCTCCAGAATGTCAGACAACTCTTTTATAGCATTGTCACTGTGCAGTGAAGCATCAAGATAAGCTCTACAACTCATTTGGCAGAGCATTGTTAAATCCAAATCTCCTGCAATTGATATTAGCTACTAGCTTTACATAAATGAGTGTAAATAAACATACGAATATAGTGATTAGTATTGATGTTTTGCAACATTCCGTTCATTCACTCTCCTGAAAACTCGCTCAATGAAGCCAAAGGACCCCAGTATTTGAGCAGGGAGCCATTACACATGGCATAGTGGTGATTTGGCTTGGATGGATGGTAAGGGAAGAGCTTTTGAATTGCAGTCCAATACCAGATATAATGCTGGGTATGGGCATCAGCATCAGCATTTGAAGTCTTGAATGCAGCAATAATATTTGTAGCTGCAACAAGGTTATAGAAGCATTCAAAGTGTTGGCGGTGAAAGTCTGTAGCAGCAACAATGTACCAGAATTCAGGAATAATGAGAGGGAAAATGCATGTAAACAGAGTGAGATATTCTCTTGCTTTGAGCTTGCCATGACTTGGTTCACCAAGATTGACTGGTGGTGGTTGTATCCATGTTGGAAGAGTAATGTCTTGAATGCAATTCTGTATTGCCTGTAGCTCTGTAGGTGTAAAGCTGAATGGCACTGTGTGTGCAGGAATATAGTCACTATCATCACCATCATCTTCATCATCAAAATTGAGGTCATAGGGAACTGGATGGGTTTGTGTAACTGTAGGGGTTGAGGATGATTCAGACATGCTTGAACCAGCAGTAAATGAGGAAGATGGTGAGGGAGACATAGGTGGTGGTGTATGTTGCATTGGCATCATCATGGTAGTCTCATATTCAGCTGTTTCCTGGAAAAGACCTTCCAACTCTTCAGCAGAGTCTGATACATCCTCTTCAGTCAATCGCTCATCAAGCTCTATTTCTTTAATCTTCTGGCTTTCATCCTCATCTTGTCCAATTCTCCAGAGTGAGCAAAGATGATGCTGTAAAATACCCTCAAGCCAGTTGTGCATAAACCCTAGAACAACATGTTTGACTGGGTCCCAGTATGGCAGATGATGTAATGGAGTCCACCATACACCATTTGACTTTGATAGAGCATTTCGGCCAGCCTTGGTTGTCTGGTTAAGCCATGCCTCTGCTTGTGCTCTCACCTGGGCACCATTACATAGTTCCCAAGATTGCATATTAAGGTCTTCCAGCTGATGTTGGGTACAGAGGCAGAAGGAACAAAACATTGTGGCACCATGTGCTAAAAAGCCAGTAACCTTCCGACTTCCCTCCAGATTAGCAATGACAGGTGCAATTTTTGCTTGCACAGGAATACCATTGGGATGTCTGGATGTTGGCACATTTTGACCAGGTGCAACACCATACTTGGCAACAGAAGTAATAACAGGATCAAGAACATGGGAAATAGTGGTAGGGTCAGGAGGATGAGGTGGAGGTGTGAGACCAGCAATAAAGATATTCTCAGGTTTATACTGGAGATTGAAAGGTAAATTCCAGCAATAAAGCAAAATTGCACCACAGGACACCTTTTTACCTATATGTAATATTATTAGCCATATTAGTATATAATTTCTTTCTAGTGACCTACCAGCAATCTTGTTTGTGTGAGGGTTGTGCCAATCAACATAAATTCCAAAGAGTAAATGATAGGGAGACTGGAGAAAGCCTAAAATATCATTCCAAGCAGGGCTACCTTGGATATCATTAATAGTGGCACCAAAGACAGCTGGAGGATGATTTATATGGTCATGATAAGTCTTGTGAAGAGAGTCTTCTATGATCTGGCAAGACAAAAAAAATTGAAGCCAAGAGTCAAATGACTATGTACTGTACAGCTGGCATGGAACCCATTTGGGGCCATTCCGGGTATTCTGAATTTTCCAGAGATTTGTATTGCATGCACGTGATCTTGGAGATTCCTTCCACTGACATTTCCAAGGAATTGGATAAGGGAAGAGGGAAAGGCACTGGGGACAGCATGCTGTCCAGATGATATCTGGTTCAGGGCAGTGAAGCTGATAGGCTGTACGAACATCATGAGGAAGTTTGACATTAGAAAGTTTGATAGCAAATCCAGATGACATCAAAGCAATGCCAACAAATAAAGAGTTGCAGAGATGATAACCTGAATTGCTCGTAGAACTTTGTTGGTGACAGCACGACTTACACCAGCTCTGGTGTGGAGCCAGATGACAAGAAGGCAGACCATCTTTATAATAAGTGTAGTGGAAAAGTTGATATCTGTACTATACCTTTCAACTATATTCTTATGGAAACAGTTTAGCACTTACCTGTTGGAGAATTGGAAGCTGTAGATTTTTTTGATGATGAACTTGGGGATGATTGTGGCTTCTGTCTTGCCAAGGCAGGGTTTTTATCCTGTTTCTCATGCATCAAATGAGTTGGACCACTAACAGACTGGCCTGGTTGTTCAACACCATGAATGCAGACAGTTTTCATGCTGCAAACTGTGCATGTACATATAACTGAAGGCATTGTTGAGTGAAAGAGGAAGGGAATGGAGGAAAGGAGTATTCATGGCACTAACTGCTACTCCATATTTATGTAAAGTATGTAACCCAGTAACAAGAATAATACAACAAAAGTTGTTGCACCACATGATGATCAATGATCAATGATTAATGATTAACCAATTTAATGATTATTGATATATATATTGATAACTTTGTTACGATCACAAGGGCAATATTACATAATTACTCTGTCAACTGCCATACCCACTGCCTCAAAGGCAGTTGAAACTCAACTGCCCTAGCTTTTGCCCCTGGTGTGAATGGTCCAATGAAGTGATTGGGCAAGGGCATGTCGTTCATGATCGGATGTGTCCTCGATCAACCAGCTCTGAAACTATTGTTTTGCTTGTATCTTACTTGTTCCTCCACAGATTTCTTCTGGAGTTTTTGCATCCCATAGAATCAACTTGTCTCTGTCCACTCCTTCTCTCTGATTACAAGCGCGCCATGTCATTCTTGAGCTATGCTCAAATTATTGCCTTTTTGGGAACTCCTGGTTCAACCCTCTCTCTGGTATGTTCTACATCCTCAACTACTATCTGGATGCTCTCCAACATGAGGGAACCTCATTTACTGTGATATTACATCCTAATATATGCAACTACACCAAGCAATTGCAGTATTATGTATCTTGGGTGAGTGACTGTAACCTACCTCCTCACATTGACTCTTCACCTCTCTTTTACAGACTCATGGACTGTCCTGAGGCATTAATATTGCTTATAATGCCTTGGTATACCTGTCTACACTGTCACTAATGGGATATATGAGCTGGCATAGAGTGACAAGGAGAATAGGTGAGTAGGTGAAAACCCTACATTGGAGGATGAAGTTTTGACTTTCAGGATTGTATCTAGGCTATTTTTATCAGGGAATGGACTATACTAAATGGTTGGAAGGATATCCAGATGCCAGGTAAGGTGCATGCTCCATGGTGAGTGAAGTTCACCCATGTTGATGGGGAACCCATGCCATAGTGAGCCAGAACCTTATCCCCCTGCCATAACCTCTACTAACCTTAATTATACTTTTATATCAGACCTAGGAATTGAAGAAAGTGAACGTTTTGGCTCCACAGATCTCTCAGAGTAAGCATTCCTCCTCCTCACTCCTCATTGTCTTTTCTGTCTATACTGACCACTCTAGAGTCTTTAGGAGGCATATCACATCATTCACTATAACTATCCTGTTCTTTTTCAATGCCAATATTAGAAGTGGAAGGCCCAGGAGTGTAGGTAAGTGATCACCTCTCCCCCTCCCCATACAGCTGCATTGACACACAACTCCTCACTCCCAGCTCTCCCAACTTCATTCCCAACCTCTACATATATCCCTCCATCCTTCTACATACACCCTGGTGACTGTGGAGCATGTACATGCTCATTACAGGTTACCCTCTTTGGTCACTCTCTCACTTCTCCCCCTTCCCTCCCTTCCTACCTCATACAGCATGGATAACACTTGTGTACATAGCTCTAAATATAATTATATACCCATGCACATGTAGTAGAGCCCCTCAATGGAAAAAGAGACCCCTACTCCTCTCTTTATCAAGAGAAGATGTTTGTTATAGGCCCAAAATGGGTGTAAAAGCGAAATTGATTGTTTAATGACACTCTATGCACATATATAAGTATTATCTACCAAAAAAAGCGAAGGAAAAGGGTGCAGAATGAGTGGAATAGTGAGCTCATCGTGGGGGATGATGAGTGCGACGTGGCATGGCAACATTGATGGCAATGTTGGAAGTAGCTGAGTTGCCCATCACATTGATCTCATTGTGCCAAGCTTGATCTATGATTTGATCTGTTATCAGTCCATTATCTATTGCTTACATGATATCAAAGGGCGGTGTTAAGGGCAAAGCCTCAACCACTCAATCTAGTCAATGTCGTTTGACGAGGTGCTTCCTCGACAAGTCGTTCAACACTAGTCTTACTCAGAGCGTCTGACATAAGGTGGATAGTGCACTCTAGCAGGCCTTCTGCATAGAGTCATTCAGGTTCACACACTAAGGGGCTTCCTTAGTGGTTTTGAGTAAGTTCACAAGTTCACAAGTTAAAGCTGTAGATTGCCTAGATCTAAACTAAGGACATCCCTACTACGAGTTGCAGTACTTATACTACAAGGGAGGTCCTTATCATCCAATCAGAAAGATAGATGCGTATCAAGTAAGAATAGAAACAATAGGCCTCATGCCTTGCATGAGGCATCCAATGTCAAGGACATGCTGCGGCGCAGCATGTTGATCGTGAGAGTCCGACGTCATGGACCTCATGTCAAGGGGCTGTCATATCACAGCATGTGTGGGAGTGGGTTTGGGTGCATGGAGTCACCATGTGTCAAGGGTGCCTTCCATGGGAAGGGGATCAAGTGCATGCAGTCGGCATGTGTCGTGCATGTGTCTGATGTCAAGGACATGCCCTAGGCATGAATCAGGTAGCACCTCCTGTCTGGAGGGGATCATTGGGTCGGTTGGGTCGGTCAGGTTCCATGAGTTTTAAGGAAAATTGTAACATTACCCCCCCACTATGGTCAAAAGTCCCACACTTCGACCTAAATCTTTGTCTCTTCTTTGTGGTCTGATCAGGCATGGTCTGGTTATGTGGGTAGGTTGGGGTCAAGGGGTATGATGGAGGAATAGTTCATGTCCGAACTCGGACCATGATCGGGTTCTTCTGGTTTGCACTGCCCTAGGTAGCGGTGTCAAGGAGTCGGTGGTATCATTGAAAGGGGGGCATTGCAGGATGGCAAATTCAATGTCTGTAATTGGGAGTTCAGGTTCTGTTCGGAAGATGGCGTAGAGGCAAAATGCGAAGGTTAGGGCTGCCGCTGCAGCCAGGGTCATGCCAATGATGATGGCGAGGATTGTAATTCCTGTGAGCATGGGTCTGTCTTGTCATGCCATCGTCTTGAGCTCTGCCTTTTAAATCCTTCCATACGGTTCTCCTGTCATGTTTCCCATCACATCATCATCAAAATCATCATATCCGGAGCTAAAGAAGAGCCACTGTCTGTGTTCGGCTTCTCTTTGATCAGTCTCTTGATCTTTCCGAGGTTTCTCTGGGCAGTTCATCCTATAGTGTCCGGGGCCTCGCTGTTTGCAATACTTGCAAATATATTGTTGGGAAATCAGGCTGAAATGGCCTATCTCTTGGCAGATGAAACATCTGGCATGTCTCATGTGTGGAGGGGACCAAGGCGGTTGGGTGGTTTTCGGTTCGGGTTCAGGGGTGGTCAGATCGATTACTTCAGGTGCCCTAGGCATGATCTTTGGGTTCTTCATAGAACGGGAGGAGTCTCCAGAGGGAGCTCATTGTTTGTCTCTGTCGCTCTGCTCACTGAATGGTGAGAGCAAGGTTGGTGGTCGTCTGTGTTGATCTAGGGGGGTGTGAGGTCTCTCCTTGGCTATTCTCGGTCTGTCTGACTGCAGTGCAATCATCTCCTGGATCGTCTGTTTGATCCCCAGGGTGTCTGCATTGTTCATCGCTTCTTCTAGGTTTTGTTCCATTTGTTTGATTGTGCTCGCATAGTAGAAGCACATCCTGGCAAGATGGTATTTCAGTGGGTTGTGGGCAAGGTGAATGTGAAGGGCATCAGCATTTGATCAGTTTCATAGGTATTCTTGGGTGAATTGTCATTCAGCAGGCATTTTTGGGGGTGTGTCGTGGTGGGAAGAAGGGGAGGGGTTCTTGGTTTCATCAGAGGTGGTACCTCTTCTTATATGCTGTCAGGATCTCGGAGGCATTCTTCAGGTTCAATTTGGGTTCCCATGTGTTTTCAGATGTCGGGTAGTCAACCCATTTCACCAGGTAACAGCATGTCTTGCCATGCTTCTTGTGTGCGATGATTGCTTCCACCTCATTTTCATTTTCTCCTTCCATGAGGTTGGGTGGTGGAGTCAGGAAGTTTTGCCCATGAGTGTCATTCTCATGGTATCATGTGAGTAAAGCTGCATGGAATACTGGGTGGATCTTCCATCTTGGTGGCAGTTTCAATCAGTATGTCGTTCTCAACAAGGCATCTTCAATTACAAAGGGCCCTTCTCGTTTTGGCACCAGTTTTCTCATTGGGTAGCCAATCTTCAGGTTCTTGGAGTTGAGCCATACTTGCTCTCCAACCTTGAACGGTTTGTATCGCCCTTTTGTTTGGGCAGCCATAGCCTGTCTGGCCAGTTCGTGTGCGGCAAGAGCTTCCCTTCTTGCAGAGAGAAGTTCTTGGATTCTCTGTTCAGCAGCCGGCACGTTCGTCTTTTCATATGGGGTGGGGATAGCACGTGGTTGATATCCCATCATCAAGTAAAACGGCAAGTGTTTTACTGCGGAGTGCATCTTCTGGTTGTGTGCAAATTCTGCCGTTGGGAGATAGTGCTCCCAATCTTTGGGTTTGTTTGAACAGAACATGTGGAGGTAAACCTCTAGTTCTTGGTTTACTCACTCCATTTCTCCATTGGTCTGGGGGTGATAGGTGGTGCTCATGGATAGCTTGATCCTGAGCAATCGTCTGAGTTCTCAGAAGAGTTTGGATGCAAATCAAGGGTCTCTGTCTGAGATGATTCTTCCAGGGAGTCCAAATCTTGTGTATACATGGTGCAGGTAAAGGTCTGTGGCACCAAGTGCGTCGATCGTCTTCGTGCAAGGGATAAAAATTACCCCCTTCATAAGACCATGGTCTACCATGACCATGATTGAGTCAAATCCATTTATTATGGGCAAGTCCATAATAAAATCTGTTGTTACCAGCTCGAATGGTCTGCTGGCATCAGATGATATCGGTGTCGGTGGTGGGGTCATCGGGTGTGTGTTGATCTTCATTTGCTGGCATTTCGTGCAGCCTTCAACATACTTCTTTATGAAGTTGGCCATTCCTGGCCACCAGTAGTCTCGTCAGATCAGTTCAATCGTCTGCCATTGTCCAGGGTGCCCTGTTGTGATGCTATCATGGTATTTCCATATGATCTCTCAGTGGAGGGTTTTGTCCTGTGGCACATAGCATCCGTCTTTGAAAAAGAGCAGGCCATCTTCAAATTTCCAGTCCTCCAATGCAGACTTGATTGGGGGAGTTCCATTGTTCTTCAGAGCTCGTAAAGCATCATTTATGAGGTTGTCCTTCATTATTGCTGAGACCAGGGCTCCCTGGAGCTCAGTGTTGATCATTTTCATGAATAGTTCGTCGGTGAGGATGGTCTTGTCCTCATTATCGGTGTCTTCTTTGGATATGTGATCTGCTCTCCTCAATAGGGCATCAGATTGTACCATCTGTGATCCTGGTACGTGTTGTAGCTTCAGGTCAAATTGTGACAGGTAGATGCTCCATCTGGCCTGTCGTCAGTTCAGTTTCTGTGGCTGATGGAAGTATGTCAGGTTCTTGTGATCGGATAGTACCATCACAGGGAATGGCATCCCCTGCAGGTAGTGTCTCCATGTCTCCAGCACTTGGATCACTCCCAGTAGTTCTCAGTCATATATCTCGTAATTTCTTTCTGCTTCGTTGAAAGAATGCGAGATGTATCCACATGGGTGCCAGTCTCTGTTGGCGTCCTGTTGTCTGAGTACCATGCCTGTCGCAAATTTCGAGGCGTCAGATTCCACCACAAACGGTTTTGTTGCATCTGGCATCAGCAGTACTGGGGCTTTGTTGAACTTCATTTTTAGTGCATCGAACGACTGCTGGCAGTTGTTTGTCCATTCAAATTTCTGGTTCTTCTTCGTCAAATCGTTCAGCGGTCTGGCCAGATCCATGAAGTGTCCAATGAATCATTGGTAGAAGTTTCTGAATCCAAGGAAGGATCTTACATCCTTCACTGTCTTTGGTGTGGGCCAGTCCTTGATCCCAGCCAGCTTTGTGTTGTCCATTGCGAGTTTGTTGGGCCTGATGATCATGCCCAAGAAGTCAACTTCCTGTACGTTGAATTTGCACTTCTCTATTTTCAGGTAGAGATTGCATTGTCATGATCATTTGAGGACCCTTTCGGTCCTTATCTGGTGTTCTTCTTCCATCTTCGAGAAGATCAGGATGTCATCCATATAGATGATGAGCCATCCTTCATCTAGCATGTCTTGGAAGAGATCGTTCATCATGGCCTGGAATGTTGCCGGTGAGTTGCACAGCCAAAAGAACATCACCATTGGCTCGAATAGCCCTCGGTTAGTCTTGAACGCTGCCTTCCACTTGTCTCCTTTCTTTATCCGTATGTTATGATATCCCCATCAAATATCAAGTTTCGTGAAAAATCTTGCTCCCTTCAGCTTGTCCAAGAGGTCTCCAATCAGTGGCAGGGGGTAGTTGTTCCAGATCATTCCTTCATTCAGATAGCAATAGTCTTGGCAAGGTCGCAGAGCATCAGAGTCCTTCTTCGATGCGAAGAAGAATGGGGATGCCATGGGTGATTTTGACAGTCGGATGTATCCTTTTTCCAGGTTTTCATCGAGAAACTCATTGAGTTTCTCTTGTTCTTTTGGTGTCAGTGGGTAGACTTTGCAATCCTTCAGTACAAAGCCTTCCTTCAAGTCAATTGCATGATCCCATGGTCTTGATTCCAGGAATCATTCAGATGCGGCTTTTTTGAATACCTGTCTGTATTTCTGGTATTCCAGTGGCAGTAGGTCATCCAGGGTCCGTTTGCTGGCCTCCTTCCCCTCATCTTGTTCATGCGCAAGTTGCTGGGAAATGGATGTCTTTGCTCTGATCCATGTGTTCTTTGAGAATATGTATCATGGGGAGTCCTTGGCCTTCATAATCCTGGAGATTGTGTTCATTTTCTGTATGTACATATGGGTCGGTCCTCGGTGTTCCTTGGTGAGGGGTGGTTCTTCTGGTGGTTTGAATATGCCAATGACCGGTTCTCCTCGTACATATGTGATCAGGAGGTCTGTCACATCTTGTTCGTGGGTTTCTCCCATTGCTTGTATTTCCATGCTGGTGTCTACCAGTAGTTCTTCATCAGGTATCTCCTCGATCTTTACTTGAGGGGGAGTCTCCCTGGGCATAGGTACTTCAGCATTGATGGTACCGTGATCTGGGGTCCTAATATCATGGGTCGGGGTAGTCCCTCATTGAGGGTCAGTTATCCTGTTTCATGGTGTCATTTTCGAGTTTCTTTTGCCAGTGCTTCCCTCCCCTGTGGAGGTTAGCAATTCTTTTATTTTTTGCAGGATTTGCCATGTCTTGTCGCATTTGTTGTTCTTGCCCTTCTCCAGTTGTCTTTTCTTCTGGTTCTCTCAGGTCTTGGCAATGGCACGTCTCACTGCTTCGAGGTTCCTGTCCTCTTTAGGAGTGTCCTTGGTCCTGGTCTTTGCGATGGCTTTCTGGACTGAATTCAGCTCCTTTGCTTTCCTCTCGGAAAGCCTTTCCTTCATTTTTGCCATGGCCAGTTGGGCTCAGGTAAGGTTTCTCTCCCTTTCTTCAGAGAGTCTCTCCCTGGTCTTTGCCACAGCTGATCTGGCTCGGGCAAGGTTTCTCTCCCTCTCTTTGGAGAGTCTCTGTCTTGTCTTGGCTATGATGCATCGAATTCGTGCCATTTTGTCATTGGGTGCTTCCCTTTCAGTGTCGACCCTGGGGAGTTTTAGGGTGTTTGGGAGGGCCCATTTGGCTCTTCTTGTCTTCTCCAAGATTCATTGGATTTGGGCCCATCGTTCTTCGTCTCAGAACTCAAGAGTTCCTTTCTTCCAGTCAATAATCGGGTTCACCTCCCACAGCCACGACAGGCCCAGGATCACCGATTCCTTGCCTAGTCCAGCGACTAGGTATTTCATTGGACTGCTCTGTCCATTGATGTGGAGCCTCCCTTTCACATATTTTGTCATCGTTCCCTGCTTGTTCAGGGTTCCATCTATGTTTGTGGCCCAGATGGTATAGCCTAAGGGATACGTCTTGATCCCTTCTTGTTCAATGAATTTCGAGTCGATAAAGACTCCTCCTGCTCCAGAGTCAAGGAGCACATTCATTGCAATGTCTTTTCTGTTGTCTGACTCAGCTACCCAAATAGACAGGCACATAGATTGTCTATTCATGGTAGCTAAGAGCACAGATCCTATGGAGATTTCAGCAGTGACTGGCATTGTATCAGGCTGCTGCTCTAAAAACCCGATTCCTCCATGAGGTTGAGGGCTCATTCTTTTTCTTCTTCATCTAGTTCATCCAGCATCATGCAGATCTTCTGGTAGGTGTCCACCCCAGTCTTTTTCTGGGTGAAGCGGTTTTGGTAAGGAGGGGGCGCTGACCCTGTCTGGGTGGGGTCTTTTCCATCCTTGTGGTCGGACAATCAGTGTCCAGGTTGGTGGCAGATGAAACACAATCCCTTTTGGAGGTGTTCCACCCATTCTTGGTTTGTCAGTCGGTTGATGTCAAGAGAGGGCTGTCCTTTCTTCGTCGTTTCCTTTGTCTTCTGGTTTTGCCTGGTCTTCCCCAGGATTGCCATGGCCCTTTTCCATTGGCCTTCATATTTCGAGGCTGCCTTTATCCAGCCCTCAAGAGTGTTGGGTACCATTTCCATTGTGTGTACCCTCTTCAGTAATTCGGGGTGCAGTCCATCCATGAAATATTCAATCATGGCTGCGTCTTCAGTGATTCCCATCCTGTCTTTCAGGATGCAGAAGTTCCCCACATATTCTTTGAGGTTCCCTGAACCTTGTTTGAGATTTTTGATCTCAGTCTTTGCTGTTCTGGCATTGTCAATCGGTGAGAAGGCCTGTAGGACCTTCTGTCAGAAGTCTGCATATTCACCGAGTCCCTTGGACTGGTGTTGGTTGACAAATGCCTGTGCCCAGGCAGCTGCTGTCCCTCCATTCATGAAGGACAGGATGAAGATGATCTTTTTGTCGTTTGTGTCATAGACCTGGTCATTGATTCGCAGGTACAGGTCTATCTCCTGCAGGAACTTGGCAGTTTTGGTCTGCTCTCCTGAGAAGTCTGTGGGTGATCAGATTTGAATGTCCTTCACGGGCATCATCAGTGTGGTTGCGGGTTTGGACATCTTGTTATAGAGGTCATTGGTTTTGTCTGTTAAGAAGCGGGTGGATGTTTCAGGTGGGGGTGTGTGTGGTTGTTCAAAGTCTTCTTCAGTGAGGAAATCTCCTCATTGTCTGTCAGTTGATCTGTAGAACCAATGCTGTGCTGGGGTCGAGTAACGGACTAGTCTTCCATTGTATCGGTACCAAGATGAACCTGGCTGTGGTTCCGCTTCTCTTGGTGGTCAGTCTGGGGTTTGTCTAGACCCAGGTCACTGTGGTGTATATCGAGACATGTTGCCCACACCTAGGTAGGTGGGCTAGCAGATAGTTTAGATCTTATGTTAAGGGTGAAGCCTCAACCACTCAATCTAGTCGATGTCGTTTGACAAGGTGCTTCCTCGACAAGTCGTTCGGCACTAGTCTTACTTGGAGCATCTGATGTAAGGTGGATAGTGCACTCTAGCAGGCCTTCTGCATAGAGTTGTTCGGGTTCACGCACTAAGGGGCTTCCTTAGTGGTTTCGAGTAAGTTCACAAGTTCACAAGTTAAAGCCGTAGATTGCCTAGATCTAAACTAAGGACATCCCTACTATGAGTTGCAGTACTTATACTACAAGGGAGGTCCTTATCATCCAATCGGAAAGATAGATGTGTATCAAGTAAGAATAGAAACAATAGGCCTCATGCCTAGCATGAGGTGTCCGATGTCATGGACCTCATGTCAAGGGGCTGTCGTATCACAGCATGTGTGGGAGTGGGTTTGGGTGCATGGAGTCACCATGCATCAAGGGTGCCTTCCATGGGAAGGGGATCAAGTGCATGCAGTCGGCATGTGTCGTGCATGTGTCTGATGTCAAGGACATGCCCTAGGCATGAATCAGGTAGCACCTCCTGTCTGGAGGGGATTGTTGGGTCAGTCGGGTCAGTCAGGTTCCATAAGTTACAAGGAAAATTGTAACAGGTGGCCTACATTGGGTGGGCTAGGTGGGATACCTTACAAGGTTGAAGTCAATGATATTATTGATGGGTGAGGGAGATAAGCAGATTTACTACAGATCAGTAGCTGTGACATGATAGGATCATGTCAACTAATATGTGTGTGTGGGCACCTACTCCAGGTAGTCACGTGACCGTAGCTAGTTAGCAGTCACATGTAGTAGAGTCGCATCAGAACATTGTTGCTTGCTGCCTCCACCATAGCTAGGACCACCTCTGGCATGTCCAATACTGTGGGAGGTGAAATGGTGGCTCAATATTGATGTTTGTGGGATGATATAATTAATTAGAAAATAAATTCTCGAAAAGGAAAAATACAAAAAAGGAAGGAAAAAGATTTTCTGTTCATTCCCTCACAGTCCCTGTGCATCTTGGCAATTAATTAACTACCCCATGTGTAAACATGGATTTGGGCCTCTTGTATGCACTAGGATTTCCCTGAATTATTTTAGCTTTTCTAAGCCACACAATTGGAATAGTAAAGTGTAAATCAATCACACATCATCTGGAGATGCATGAAATCCTATGGGAACTGGGTAACCCAAGAGCCATTTTAAGGATAAATAGTTGGGATTAATTTCAAGAATGACAAACAAGTATTAGATGAATTAACAAGGAAGTTAAAAAAATTGCAAAATATAAAAATTGCAATAGGAGAATAAAGGCTGCATCAAAAGTCCTAGGACTTAGCAGATTGTAGAGAGCCTTCAGTAGATTATTTGGAAGAAAGAAAGAGATAAGCAATGGATGTACTAGTATTTGTGGTGGGACCTACTACCTAGATGCATAAAAATTCCAGAATGAAAGAGCAAGTATGGGGATTGATCATGACAGGAAAGGAAGCATGGTGCAAGTTAATTAGAGTCCAAAAGAGATGATAGAAAATGAACCCACAACAGAGGAGATATGATAGTCCAAAGATTTTGAAAAATCAAAGTGGCTGTGCAAGTGAAAACATTGTGTCGCATCGAGACACAAACATGTAGTAGCTCCCGAAATCTTGAGTGAGAATGTCCAAAGGCATTCAAGAGTTATAGTATGATGTTGTAAGGGTAGTGCCCTAGAAAGACAGCAAAGAGGTGACACCCAAGACCCTGAGATCAAGGCAGCCCAAGAATAAATGAACCATGGTTAAAAAAAGCTGAGAAGACCCCATTGCATCAAGATAAACAAGATCAGTAACTGGCTCTGGGATTGAAGGATTTTAGGGGCATCTAGTATGGAATATTGTACACTACAACTAATGAGGCCAAATGCAGACTTGATACTGGTGTGGGAACTTGATACTGAGTATTGAGCCCACAAACATCAATATTGAGCTGAAATGGTCAGTGTCACAGGCCTATCATAAACATGTACAAGCAATACACCAGAAGGGGAAAGTTGTGGCCTCAGTAGGCAGGAGATACACCACTGGGGTACATCCTACAAAGAAATAATATACATTAAAGGTGTGTATCAGAGTCTCTTTGTAATAACTGCTATAGAGCTTTTGACTTTTTCAGTAAAAAGAATTGTCACATGTCACAAAAAGTAAAATACCTCATTCAATTGTATCACCTTCTATCTTCACCTGGCTTCTCATACCTGTAGGCTACAGTAGAGTATCTGGCTATTCAAACATAAGTTACACATATAACATGTAAAGACTTGATTCTCTTGTTTAAATGAAGCTATATTAGTTGATTGTCACATCACCTCTGGGACTCCCAAGTATATGTGATGTGACAGGGCAGGGGAATTCCACATTATTGGGACTGGCCCAAATGTAACCTGGGGCTGCCCACAGCAGTTGGTCCTCCCCAAGGTATACTTGGTCCAAATATAGTTCTGTGGGGCAGACCAAACTGCCTTTTGGGGCTTCCCATGGGATGTCCAGGCCTAAGCATGGGGAGGACCATGGAGCTTGGAACTATCCCCTGGTCTTAGGCCTACTTAGGGTATTCTTTCTTGGTGGGACAATCTACCCTAAGTAGGGGGTCAGGGGTGGTTGCCTGAAGTGGGCCACCCCTGAATTTCTCTCATCCAATCATTTTTCCACAAATAATGAACACTGATAGGTTGTCCCCTCAGCTCAAAGGCCGATTCACCATTTCGGCCACATTCTAATCACATCGGATAACTTGCACAAGGTCCCAGAAGCAGCACGACCACTCCCAACCAAGTCTACCAAGCGCGATATCATATTGTAGAACGCAGTAGAGTATTGTTGAATGCGATCAAGCATCATATCGAATGCGGTCGAACATCGTCAAGCATCGTAGAGCATCGTAGAACGCAGTCGAGCATTGTAGAACACAGTCGAGCATTGTATCGAACAGCGCAAGCATCGTATCAAACAGCATGAGCATCGTATCAAACAGCGCGAGCATCGTATCAAACAGCGCGAGCATCGTATCAAACAGCGCGAGCATCGTATCGAACAGCGCGAGCATCGTATCGAACAGCACGAGCATCGTATCGAACAGCACGAGCATCATATCGAACAGCGCGAGCATCGTATCGAACATCATCAAGCATTGTCGAGCGTCAAACACGGTTGAACATTGTCGAGCATTGTCGAGCATCATCGAGCATCGTATTGAACGTGATCAAACAACATCGAACCTCGAAAAACATTGTCGGACACAGTATTTCTTGTTTGAATGATCTTCGGACGCATGCTGGACACATGGGACACTATATCGCGTATATCGAACACATTTTGACTGCATGTGCACGCATACAATCCACTCGAAGCAGTTTCCGATCTTTTATTCAATTTATAACAAGGACAGTCCAGTTTTAGCTATTCTTTCTTATTATTTCTTCATCATGTGTTATATTCACCCCTTCTAGGCTCGCTTTATTGTTCTGATAGACTTATATTGTCTTTTGCCTCGAGTTTTCCACATGTTTGCCTCATGTTCTCTAGCCTTTTTAGGTACTTTCTTTATTTTATATAAAAAGATGTACTAGATACAAAGAAAAACAAGAAAGTCGTCGTCTTCCTCCCAGATCACAGTGATTTGAGAGTACAGTTTAGTCTTATTCAGTCCGAAGTTTGGTGTTTTACACTAAACTTCCTCAAAATTCCTCAAAATTCCTTGCATTACGCTATTTTCGCTCTCGCTTCCCTCGATTAGCCTTTTTGTCACTTCTACTACTCGTCTACTCCCCCGATCTTGCGTCCGAACATATCTGTGCACTCGAAATTCTTCGAAACCTCTTCGAAAAATATCACGACCTCTTCGAAAAATATCATGACATCTCGAAAAGCATCACGACATCTCGAAAATCATCGCAAAGTCTCGAAAATCATCGCAAAGTCTCGAAAATCATCGCAAAGTCTCGAAACACATTCTTTTAGCCTCAAACTGCTTTGACAAGTAGTTGTTTTATGACTATTTGACGGTCGGTCTGACAGGTGACGTCTAGAGGGCCTCGCATCCTTCCTCTGACTCATGTTATACCATCCGAAGCCTTTTTGTGGGTTTTGTTTGGGTTTCCGGGTTGAGCATCATCAACACATATTTTCCTCCATAGATGTTTACAGTCAGCCATATCAAGTGGTAGACCTCCTCTTCAGGACCAGGAGGAACTTGAATGTCATGGCCCAAAAGATGTCATTTGGAACATGATCCACATGCTGTTACAGATTGTGAGTACCATTGCTCACCCAGATTGCATCAAAGATGCACTCAATACTGTATGAAGCATCCTTGACAGTCATGGATCCCCCATTCTAGTTTGTAGGACAGCCGAAGATGCCCTCCTGAAGGTATGTGCACAGTAAATCATATCAACCACACCCTTGCAGTCACCCACTTGTTCGGATGTGCTAGCTGGCGAGGATGAATCACTTTGAATTTTCTATTTCAGGAATCAAGTTTTGGAATACTTACATACATGCTGCACCCATTACCAGGTGTGTATGCTAGTACAGATCATCTGTCATCTGTCATCCCTGAGTGTACTACAGATCAAGCCCAGTCAAAACCAGTTCTGACCAGATCTGACTATGCTGAGCAAGCAAGATTTATATCGCACCTGATTGATATCCTAGTCTCACTGGTATCTCAATTTGTTTCCTTTTGAGTCCTTTCAAGTTCTACAATTATCCTATGAATGTTCTACTTCTGCACCACACATATTGTCCACATCAACTGTCTCAATTATATCATCAACCCAAATTCAAATCTCTTTCCTATAATTTCGAAGCACATCATATGTGTAAGTATCCACAGTTTTCACTTTTAGCTGGGTATTCTCCTCACGTCCATGTCAACTAGAGTGCTACATGCCTCTTCAACGTACCTTCTCCTGCTGCAATTTCAATGATGAAAATCAGCCTGTCACAGTTACACCACCATCTGCCCCAGACCTGCCTATAACACATGGTTTGAGAAGATGAATGCAGTCTCTGTGAGGGTTGGCATTGTTCAATTCACTTTCCAGCTCTTCTCCAACTACAAACCAGCCTTCCAATCCATGTAACCATTCCACAACAATCCCTTATCAGCGCTCCCTGCAGTACTATAAGGACCAGTGCCAGATTGAGAAGTTCAAATGAAACAAAGGAGCTACCACTAGCCTTGCCAATTCCCCTTCTGCAGTCTCACAGGCTGTTGTGCTGCGCAGTCCTGAGCAACCATCAGGACCGTGCATGGTGGGCCTGCCTATCATCAAACTCCCAGCCATGGTGATTTCAAATGGTAGTTTCATTACAGCCAGCCAGTTTATCTTCAAACTCCCAGTTGGGACAATGTCCTCTCTCTGCCAATCTTCCCTGCTTGGCCCCCACCAGCATTCACTTCCTGGATGTCCTGTGTTTCCACCCTCGGTTCACGAGCCTGATCTATACTGCCAAGCACTCAGGAAGTCTGCTCACCAGCATTCACTTCCACCCTCAGTTTGCAAGCTAGAGTTATGCTGCCAAGTGCTCAGGAAATCTGCTTGCCAGACCAAGATACATATTTGTCACACTGGAAAGAAGTCAAAAGGGGTCAAGAACATTGTCTAACTTACAGGGAGAGGCAATGGGTGGAGATTAGGTTATCGCAAGGACAATGAACAACGACTGATGCTTTTCGTCATACTTATCACAAATTCTTCTATGTTATTTTCTCTCATGCATCTCATGCCTGATTTCTATGAACAATATCATTTTATCTTGATGATATCTTATACTCCCTACAAGGTTCAATATCATTTTATTTTGATGATTTCTTATATTCCCTACGAGGTTACTTGATTTTGCTCTTGCCTCGTGTAAATATCAAATGTATGTAACTTTCCTTTTTTGGATATCAGTTTGTGTTCATGTGGCTTGCCATGAGGATGCCACATGGCCATATCCTTATAATAAGCCAACTGAGTTTCAAGACATTCTTTGACCTTCTTTCCCATTCTCTTAGCTATGCCAGGATCTCAAAGCAGCAACACATATACATGCACATGTACCCACTTTTGTGGAGGGTACAAAACAGGCTTATCACATGCCACCTTCTACAGACATGCTCCTTACTGTGATGCTGCCCAGCCTAGTTATTATTCATCATCATTTCAGGACTTTCTTGATAAATCTGGGGGAGCAGAGTTTCCAACTGATGCTCTTGGTGGTAGTACCCAGAATACAGGCCCAAGCACTGTAAACCTTGAGACTGTTGGAGGAAACTTCCCTTTCTAATTTTGTCTATTACTGAGGTAATCTTGGCCTTTAGGAACATGATGATATGCATAATCAGTGGCAGATGGATTTGGATTTGGATAATATGGTATGTTTCATATCTCCACTGGGACTTCAAAGGTCCAATGATACATGTCATCTAATCTTTGGTCAGGCCTCTCAACAGCAAAGTCATTTTCATACTGTAACAGGTAACATGGGTCAACAATTCAGACATGATGATGATGATGATGATCCTGATCCTGGGAGTCATTATGATATTGATAGGCTTCTGCAAAGCAGGCATGATAGTGATCAGGAGGGCACAGGCTTGTCTGATAATGAGCAGCAGTGAAGAGGAAGAGCCTGAGGAAGAGGGAGAAGGTTTATATAATCCAATGGAGCTTGACACTGATGCTACCAGTGCCAGTGGAGCTGGACAATCTGCTGAAGCAGATTGGTTGTCCTACATATCCAGACTTTCATGCTTGGCCAAATTGGATAGCATGAAAACAGCTATGGCATATATTGAAGCCTTGAAAACAGCATCACTTGATGATGAGTGGTCAAAACTTGATGCAGATACTTTATATCAATGGCGAAATCCTCCTACCACACCTGTCAACATTAACAACAACCCCTCATGGCACCTTGGATTTGATCTATATCTTAGCATTAGCAATGTGTCTCAGGAGACATATACCTTAGTCAGAAAGGCAATTCTTTGGCGATATCCTGATGAGGATATTCCTTCAAATCATCAGATTAAAAAATATGTTGCTGAATTGAGCGGAGTCCACTCAATTGAAGATGACATGTGCATCAACAGTTGTATTGCATATACTGGTCCATTCAAGAATCTACAGATTTGCCCTGAGTGTGGAGAACACCGCTTTGACCCATTTTCCAAACAGCCTCGCCAGCAGCTTCATACAATTCCACTAGGCCCTCAATTGCAGGCAATATGATGAGGGGCACAATCTTCACTGGAAGCAGAGTACCAGTTAGCTGTTACAGAGAAAATAATGAAGGATCTGGATCTTCATGATGGAAAGATTCCTATCATAAAGGACTTTTTTTTTGGTCAAGCTTATATTGACAAAGTGGATGAGGAGTTCATCAAGGCACATGATATGGTTCTGATGTTCTCCATGGATGGTGCCCAGTTATATGCTAGCAAAGCTTCAGACTGCTGGATATACATATGGATAATTTTTGATTATATTCCTGGAACTCGCTACAAAAAAAAGTGAGTTCTAATTGGAGGCTTCATTCCAGGACCAAACAAGCCAAAGCATCCAGACTCTTTCACCTTTCCTGGTCTACACCATTTAGCAGCTTTGCAGAGAGAGGGACTTCCCATATGGAATTGTATTACAAATACAGTGGATATCTGGCATCCATTTCTTAGCTTAGCAACAGCTGATGGTCCTGGAACAACATATTTGAATGGACTGGTGGGTCACTGTGGAAAAATGGGCTGCCATTTATTTTGTTCACTTCCTGGGCATCACAAAAGAGGGAAGCCACATCATTTTCCAGCTTTATTGAAACCAACCAATTATTCAGTTAAAGGCTCTGATTATCCTGATATTGACATCAATAAGCTCCCATCCATGTCAAGCAAAGTTTATGAGCAGAAATTGGAATTTGTTGTAGGATCTTCAAATGAAACACAACACAAGAAGCATCATTTAGAGACAGGAATAGTTGAGCCAAGTATCTTTCTAGGCCTTAATCCATGTTATCACCTAGATCTTTGGTTCTGATATTATGCATTTGGCAGCTCTTAATATTCCAGACCTTCTAATAAACTTATGGTGAGGTACACATGACTGTGATAACAGTGATGATATAAGGACATGGTATTGGGCAGTGCTAACAGGTAGCACTTGGGATGATCATGGAAAAGATGTTGCAGCTTGTACACCTTACCTTCCTGGTTCATTTGATCACCCTCCAAGAAATCCTGCAGAAAAGGTGTCTAGTGGATACAAGGCTTGGGAATTTCTTGTTTATACCTATGGACTTGGGCCTGCATTGCTTTATGGTGTTCTTCCAGAGAAATACTGGATGAATTTTTGCAAATTAGTTTATGGAATGCACATAATTCTCCAGCATGAAATTGAAGCTGGTGATCTGGCAAAGGCACATCTTGCTCTTCTTGACTTTTGTAGTGAATTTGAAGTCCTCTACTGTCAGCAGCATCCAGAAAGACTTCACTTTGTGCAGCAGAGTATTCATTCTTGCACCTGAAACTGTTCAAATTGGGCCTGGAATTTGTTCTTCACAATGGACAATGGAGAGAACTATTGGAAACTTGGTTGCAGAGATTCATCAGCCTTCTAATCCCTATGCAAATGTGTCACAACGAGGTCTGCAGCGATCCCAAGTTAATGCAATAAAAGCCATATATCCTGATCTGGATGAGGAAACAAATACAATACCAAGAGGGGCTATTAATCTTGGTAATGATTTTGTTCTTCTCAGAGCAAGAGAGTGGACCTTTTATAAGCTTAGTCATGAATATTTGACTGAGTTGAGAAGCTTTCTGTTAAGAGCCTACAACATGGTTCTACCAGAGAGAACTCCTGTTTCAGTTCAGCGATGGGCTAGACTTCGTATTCCTACAGGTCAAGTGGCATGCTCCAGATGGAAAGAAAGTTTGAAACCATTAGACAAGGTGCACATGGTGAGAAATGTTAAGGTGAATCACACTCAAGTTTTCTTATGTGATCATAGTATGAAACTGACATGTAACTTCAGATAACAAAGTCGGATGGAAATACAAGTTTTGCTGAAGTACTATTTTTCTTTCAATTTCCCATTCAAGTTGATGGGGAACAAGAAAAAATTGAAACCTTGGCATTTGTTTCAGAACATTCCTCTCCACATCCTGATATCTTCAAAAAATTCATGTTTTGGTGGTGCAAACCTGATGTCTGCCTAAATGTGATTAATGTCAAGGATATTACATCTGTTGTTTCTATGGCCCCAAGACAAATTCCAGGAAGTCAAGAATCACAATTATTCCTCTGTGAGAAGCCTGGGCTTCATGTTGCATATATGGGAGGAGTTATGGAAGCAGCTGAAGAAGAATAGATCTACAAGTATATTTCGAAGTGTTTTTTCAATTCTTCTTCTTAGTTTTGCAGGCTTCATTACAGACTTGGATGCGGTGTGCACAAACCCATAAGTATGTAGATAGTAGATAATGAATATAGCTTCTACTTGTACACCACAGTGATGATTTTTTGAATGCAGCAATGGCCTCACATCCAAAAAAGGAAGGTTACTTATACCATGACCATGTGACCTCCAAGGCTAATAGATATGATTGATGACTAACCCAAACATGTTTCAGAACAGCTTTGACTCAAACCTTTTGCTTGAACAGAATGACAATGACCAATATCACAACCCATCCCAGCACAGCCAATCGAAACAACACAGAGGTACTAGACACTTGCCCCACATCTTATGAGGGGGTATTCAGAGGCCTGAGACACCCATCAGCCACCACGCATCTGGTATCCGGCTACCTCATGACCAATCCCCAAAGAGCTTAGGGGAGCTTGAAACCCTTCTTAACATCAATGTCCGTAGTTCCACAGATTCATATATCGATAAAGTAATTGAACTTCTCACTTCAGATGGGGGGCCTTTTCCCAGATTCAAAACTACTGATTGCCCCTTCCAAACACCTCCTCCATCAGCTCTCCTGCTATAATTTGCAGGCAAACAAGTGGAATCTTCCTGACATCTCCCACTCTCCTGATTGAAAGAAGATGCAGAGTGAGATGAAACTTGCCGACTTTCCCAACCAAATTTGCGAAGATATCACAACTATCACAGGGGTGAAGCGAGTCAGAACATGGAATGCCAACTTCTGCAACACAGTACTTGAGGGATCCCCAATCTCCCAAAAACCTGACATAATGCTTCTTGATGTTGTTAAGTTGTCTCCCACTTCATGGACCTCTGTTTGAGCCATAACCAAGGTAACCACCCAAGAGCATGAAACAAAGAAAATCTCCAACACTGTCACCAATAAATCATACATCATTCTTACCACACAGCCCAATTGCATCCTCATCCCAATCCTCAGTATCTGGGGCAATTTCAATTTCAGAGTAATGGTCACAGACCACCAAGGGCAGCTATGCTCGTCTGCCTGCTATATTGGGGAGCCACGTCTCACTGATTCGCTCAGGTTTCTGCGAGTCATGATTGGGTTTTGCTTTGCACCCAAGAGTGTGGTGGGCTATGATCCAACCATGCTGATGGACAACTGGGATAAGGTGACACATATCATCTGTGATGGCAAGAAGTTCAAAGTCATCAAAGCTATCTTTGAGACTCAGTTGCTGGTCGGGCGCACTACAAGGGTGTGGGAGGTTGAATTTGAAGGGAGGAGACTTATCCTCAAGGACTCATGGATTGAGTCTTCACATCCTATGGCAGAATACAAGCTCCTACAACATCTGCAAGGGGTGGAAGGCATTTCTCAGTTTTTTTGTGGAGAAGATGTCCGTATCGATGGCGAAAAGCTCTCTACAGATATTATCTGGCAAGGCAAGTGGGGGATTAGACCAAAGTTCGGGTTTGGCAAAGAATTGTCTCATCTCCTATCAGTGACCATATTGCATCTTTTTGCTCAAAGAGAGAGCTGATATCAGCTCTCCATGACATTACTATTGGTATGTATCTCTCACTCTCCCTGATTTGTGCTCAATGTTTTTTTTTGATAATTAGTACTCAAAGAACTGTACCAAAAGAATGACTTGATACATCAGGACATCAGCTACAACAACATCCTTCTATTCCATTTGGAAGACAATCCAAGAGATTTATGTCCTGGATTATTGATCAATTTTGAATATGCTGTAACCCTAAGCAAAAGCCATCTGTTAGCACCTGGCTCTCATACAGTTTCTATCCTTTTCCATGCCATTTCCAATTCTTGTTTATCCATCCTATATGGAACTGCACCATATATGGCAATCGAACTCCTCGTGAAGAGGATGAAGTTACGACATGCTCCTCATCACAATCTTGAGTCCCTCTTTTTTTGTTTTGATCTATATCTGCACCAACTTGAGTGGCCCAGGTGCCATCCGGACCCAGGAAGAGTTACGTCAGTTCAGCAGCATCCCTCTGTCATCATGGTTCCAGACATCAAACTCTCTTCATGCAATTGGGACTGCCAAACTTGGTGCCATGTGTGAACTCAACTCACTGATTCTTAGGTTTTTTGCACCCTATTTTGAAGATCTTAAAGAATGTATTGGGAAGCTCTTAAAAGCCATGTACTCTTCTCCTGGAATGCCTGCACCTGTGTTGCAGTGATCAAGATCTTTGATGAAACATTGCAGTCCCTTCCTCGTGAGGCCATTATCTCAGTCACATTTGAACCACTATTGGCTGGTTCTCTGTCCCAGATATGAAAGCTTTCTCTCAGTATTCACGACAACCACCTTGGTGGAATGTGGAAAAAATTCAAATCTTTAGGCAAAGACACTTTGGTGGGACATATGAGCAGTTCGACTGGGGGGGAAGATCTCTCCTTCTCATCATACTGTCTTGACATCCACCAGGGGAGGCAGCCATGGAGCTCGTGGTTCAAGATCTCATCAGCCTGTTTCTTGTTCGCATTAATTTCATGACATATATGCTCTTATCAGTACTAGTCAGTACTCCCCCAGCAGTTGTATACTATGCAGACACCTTATATACATATGCAGACCTTATGTACTTACGGACCTTATGTTTACACATGTGTATGATGTCAATGAATTGTATCAATCAATATATATTGTTTTGTACCAATTATAACATGGGAGTTTGACTCATACCAAACCACAAACCACATACTGACCAGTCTACCATGGATCTAAACCATGCCCTATACCAAGCATCTAATCTTGGTCAATTCAAAGAACCCTCTCCTAGCCTGTTGGTAGATTCATACTACCCTCAGGTGGAAGATCATGGAATACCTAGCTCGGAAAGTTGCTGTAGTTCGCTTGTGAACCATTCATGGGACTCCTTTGAGGTGAAAGTCTGCTTTATTTATATATTATATTTGTACTCACTACTTGGCAGAGTCAAATTCCATCCTCCTGCTCAAGATCACACCACAGCACTATGACAGTGAGTTCACAAGAAGGGTATTTAGCTCTTCTACAATCTCATCAGAAAATACAGCAGGAGAAACTCATTCTCGAAGGGAAACTCAATGCTCTTGAGTGAGTCACTATTCTTGTTGAACCTGGTGAAGTCTTAGTCCATGTCAATCATTAATCAAGACAGGCATATTTGTTGTTAGCCCAGTCTCTAAAGCCTGCCATTCCCAATTTACCAGCAACTATTCCTGTGCTTTCTTCAGTCAAGCCAGAGGATCTCTCAATACCTCTCAGTATAGTTCCTACTGCTGAACGTGAAGACTACTCACTAGTAATGTTCTGGTATCAACACAAATGGAATGCTGCAGAGAATAATCAAGTCATGCACATTGGGGACAGTGCTCAAGGAAAAACCTGTGCAGCCCAAGGGGAAAATGTTACACTTAGATTCATTGAGGATGAGAATGGGACTGTCATAGATGGTTTCAGGGCCATGGTGATGCATAGGTTTGCTCGTGAGCTCTGGGCAGGCCTGAACAGTATTGGGAAAGCACCAAAAACTTGGGGCAAGGTTGACGCTGCAGTAGCTGCTCAATACTGGAATGAGATGGAGTGGAAATTTCCTGAGCTTCGCCTCTGTGACAATCACTGGAGATCTGATTTCATAGCAACCTTGAATTATCCATCTTAGTACAATAACAACATCAAGAAGCAAGAACATTCAAAGTGTGCATCTGTCAATCCCCCTCCTGATGCCAAGAGACCTAGAGTATCCGCAGAAGATCCAGTCACTCCTTCTGTACACCCACCTCCACATAAGAAGTGCACTAAGCACAGTGCTAGAATTCCAGTCAAAGGGGATTCTCAATTGTCCATGTCAGGGGTGAGTTTGTCTTTAATTTGCAAATGTGTTGATTCATCCATGACATTCGCAGGATTTCCCATCAGCAGAAGGCACCAAGGCACCTGGATATAATGCTCACTCCCCTATACAGCATGTACATGATCCACTGGTGGGCTCCAGGGATCCTGAAACTCATCTGAGATCCTGGGTAAGGTTTCAGAGTTTATCACTACCATTTGACAAAGACTGACTATGCATATCGAGGTCAAAAATCCTTTGTCTTCAGTTTATCCTGTGACTGCCAATCCAGGAGAGAACATCCAGCAACCAATTCCTATGGCTCCCCACGTAATATCCATGTGTAGTGTGGAGTTGGCAGCGATTAGCCAGATGGAGATCCCAATGGTGACAACAGCGGGGATAGCAGTGGACCAGCCAACAACAATGACCCCAGCAGATGGCAATACAGCAGCAATGCTAGCAGCAGATCAGATAGCAATGATGCTGATGGTGGACCAGATGGTGACAATAGCGGTGGACCAGGCAGCACCAACAAACTTGAACATGGTTAGCCAGAAAGCAACAGTGACAGGACAGACCAGAATGGAGACAAGTAATCCCCCCTCTCCCACTTACCCCAACACGACTACCGGTGAGATGCCCACAGTCAGTGCAGAAACCTTTGACATGTCCCTCATTGAGGACTCTGGGGATAGGGCACAGGGCACTAAACCCAGAGTTTTGCTAAACCCAATAGTTCCGTCAGTTTCAACCTTTGATAATCTGACTACAACTTCTGCAGCTCTTGTCAATGCTCTGGCTCCTGTCAAAGCTCCCGCTACTGAAGCTCCTGTTTATGCTCCTGCTACCATCACAGTCCCTAGTGTAGGACTTGGGACAGGGAAGAAAGCTGGGACAATGCGGCCAAACCCTCATTTGACTACTGCCTGGTAAGTGATCGTATTGTAGAAGTTCTAGGTATAGACTAATGTTGCCTATTGATAACCAGAAACCTATGTGCTTTGGATTAGAAAGAGCATAACCCTCATGGTTCCACAAGCGATTTCAAGTACTATTATGATAACCTCTCTGCAGAGCAGAAGAAGGTCTGCATGCCTTTGTATGTTCTTTAGTATCATGACTCACATAAATTACAGCACTGGAAGGATCGTGAATTCTCCATGGTAAGCTGTCCATATCTATGTGATACAGTCCTAACTTCTTTTTTTGATCACAGAAAGCTGCATGCGCTGCCAACATGCTGCTCCTGGGGTGTCCGACTGATCAATCGATTACACATTTGGGTAGATTGGAAATGCAGGAGGTCACAGCACTGCAAACTGGCTCCGCAGGTTAGCATCATAATTTCTATGTTTCTATGGGCTCTATATATGTTCTCGCAATATAATATGTCATGCATTTTGCCTCGAGAGATTGATCAGTATCGATTCACCTCGATTAGTATTGATTGATATATTATTTGGAATAGAGCAAAATTGAAGCTTAATACAATGTCATTTTGACCCTATGTATATCTATCTAAAAACATCTGACTAGATCTGGCTGTGCATGCACATGAAGCTTGATCAACAGTATCTGAGAAGTGTCTCATTCCTCGATATATATGGAGTCATAGCTATTTACATACATTTACATCAGGACAGCAGTTTTTTTTTGTTCTAACTCAATCTAACCCTCTCTGGTTCAACCGACTTTTGTCGAGTTTAAAGCTTGTTTACACAAGTCCAATAGCGAGTGGTATGCTGTGGCGACACTTACACACCCCCTGCACCACATGCACATGAGGCTCACACTTGAGCCTCCATGGCTGTTACGATTTTCTGTTATCGTAACCCACAACGACCAGACGTACACTGGCAAGACTGGGTACTTTCAACTCGACTCACTTCTGATGGGAGACGCTTTGACGCATGGTGACTCCATGCACCCAAACCCACTCCCATACATGCTGTGATATGACAGCCTCCTAACATGAGGTCCATGATGTCGGACTCTCATGATCGACATGCTGCGCCGCAGTATGTCCTTGACATCGGATCCTTGACATCGGATCCATGACATCGGACGCCTCATGCTAGGCATGAGGCTTACTGTTCTATTGTCCCTTCTATATTTACTTGACAAGGATCTCCTACTCCGATTGGACGATAGACATTCTCTGAACTGTATATAAGCTACAGTAATACTACCTGTATTCCTTAGCTTGACCTAATTCAAATAATGGTCTTAGACTCAACCAGAACACTCGACAGCTTAGGAAGCCCCTAGCTGTGATAACTCAAACTCGACAGTTGGAAAGCCTCCAACTGTGATACACGAACCGATGGTCTACTCAGAAAGCCTCTGAGTACGGATAGCCATATTGACTTAGGAAGCACCAAGTCCCAAACAGAACCCGATACAGTAAGAAAGCCTCTTACTGCAAGAACTGATACAGTTGGAAAGCCTCCAACTGCAACATACGAAGACTAGGCTGAGTTGAGACCTATAGTCTTAACAAAAGGTCAAGCTGATCTACGAAGTCCACCTACCTAGGTGCAGACACAACGTCTTTCAGACAAAGCCCAGACAGACCTCCGACAGGAGCATCATCAGGAAGAACCCCATGGTATAGATACCAGGGTCGACTAGTATGATACTTGGAACCAGCACAGAAGTGGTTCTCAAGAAGAACCAGTGATGAAGAACCCCGATACCTCAACAAGGAGGATTTTAGATCCTTCAACAGGGAAGAAACCCCAGAACAAGACTCATTCTCCTTTTCCAATGACAACGCCAACATGTCTACCGAACCCACCACATCCACCAAGGAGATTAGAATACAAACCCCCTCCGACTTCACAGGGGACCAAACGAGAACTGCAAAGTTCTAACAAGAAGTAAAACTCTATTTGAGAGTGAACCATGGAATCTATGACACCGATGAGAAGAAGATCATCTTCACGTTGTCCTTCATGAATGGAGGAACCGCCGCACCCTGGGCACAGACATGGGCAGAGAAGGAAGACATGGGAACATGGTCAGCCTTTGAGATGGCGCTGAAAGTAGCGTTCACACCAATCAACGAAGCTGGCAGAGCCAGAACCGAGATGAAGACACTGAAGCAGGGACAAGACCTGGAGGACTACATTGCACAGTTCCGAATCCTGCGAGAGAAGGCGAGAATCAACGATGACACCGCCCTCATCGAACTCTTCATGGATGGGCTGAACCCCAAGCTCCTTGAAAGAGTTTTCAATATGGAAACGATCCCGACAACCTTGGAAGGAATGATCAACGCCGCCTCCAAGTACGATGGACAGTGGAGGAGAGCAAAAGCCATAACAGGAGGGCTGCAGGAGGCTTTGACAAAGAAGCTACCGAGCTCTAAAGCAAAGGAGACCCCACTTGAGATCAACCGACTCTCCTATCAGGAGAGGATCGAACACATGAAGAAAGGATTGTGCTTTGTGTGCCACCAGCCTGGACACAGAGCAACCGAACACAAGAAAGGGGAAAAGAGGACCGAGGACTGGCCACCCCCAAAGAATAAAGGCAGGGAAGCCTACTCAAAGATCTGAGCGATCATAGGAGAACTCGATGAAGAAGAAAAGAAGGGAGCTCTCGCCGCTATTGAGGACGAGGGTTTTTAAAGAGGTGGCCTGCCTCGATGCCAGGTACCACCAAACTCTCTGTCTGCTCTGTACTACTAGCCACTTTGAAGAATCAATCTATGCATTTAGATATCAAAGTGCTAGGAGCAGGCAGAGGGAAAGCCATCAAAACCAAAGCCCTACTCGACTCTGGAGCAGGAGGGATATTCATGAGTCATGAATTCATGGAGAGCAGCGGATTTAAGCTGCACCCCCTGGAGAAGGTGATCAAGGTCAGGAATGTGGATGGAAACAAGAAAGGGGAGATTTCCCACTACGCCAGGGAACTCCTGACAATCAATGGAAGAACCTTCCTGACGACCTTCCTCATTGCAGGACTGGGAAAGGAATCGGTCATCTTGGGCTTGCCGTGGCTCAGAAGAATCAATCCAGTAATCGACTGGAAAATCGGAACCTTCCAATTCAGGACGAACAACAAGACCCATCCTGAATTCTCATATGGAAGAGGAAGAACCCTTATCAGTAGGGTGCTGACCAAGAAAACTGACGACGAACACCTGTCATGGCGCCGAAGGGGAACCAAAAATAAGAAGAACCCCCTTGACATGACAAAAGAAGAACAACAGGCATGGTGCCGAGGCATCATCGCTAGAGATCAAGAAAGGCTCGCCCTCAAGAAGAAGACTGCCGAGGAAGAACAAGCACAATGGAAAAAGGTAGCCACCAGAGAGCTAGAGAAACTGGCCACCAAGAAAGAAGAAGGACAACTGGCAGTAGCCCGAATAGTCACGAAAGAAAGGGAAAAGATAGCCCTGAAAGACAAGAAAGCAGAGCTGGCAAAAGAAGAATGCCGAGAGCTATGCCAAAGAGTTGTTGCCAAGGTGAAACTGATGGGAGGAGTCCTCCACGAAGAATGAAAGAAAAGCAAGATGCCCGTCAAGACAAGAAAAGCGACAATCAAAGAAATCGACGATGAAGAGATTGCAATCATGACTCTTCAAGATGCAGAGCCCATTGGGCTACAAGACAAAGAAGACACTGGGAAGGAAAACCCAGCACAGGCAAACCATGAACAGGCAACGGAACAGGCAATGGAACAACCGAAAGAGACACCTGAACTGAGGATCAAGGATGACGAGCTACTGGTCACCTACATCCAAGGAGAACCCGTCGTCAGAATATTCGAACCAGCTAAGACACCACTGACAGGGGAATATGACAAACCAAGATACAGATACTCTCAGATGACGAAGACAATCTCTCAGATCATAAAGGCAAAAGGGTCACCGCGATATGCTTATGGACAAAATATCTGGATCAGGGCAAAGACATCGGTCTCACAACACCTAACACACAAGAAGGAAGGAGAACCCAAACAAAGGACCCTGGATGAACTACTCCCTGAACAGTACAGGGAGTACCGGCAGATATTCGAAAAAGAAGCATTGGAGAGATTCCCAGAATCAAGACCCTGGGATCATGCGATCAAACTGAAAACAGACTTTATGGCAAAAGATTGCAGGGTTTACCCATTGTCACCAGCAGAATAAAAGAAACTCGACAAGTTTCTCAATGAGAGCCTGAAGAAAGGATACATTCAACCATCGAAATCACCCATGGCATCACCATTCTTCTTCATTGCGAAGAAGGATTCGGATGCGCTATGGCCCTGTCAAGATTACAGGTACTTGAATAACGGAACAATCAAGAACACCTACCCGCTGCTGCTGGTAGGAGACCTGTTGGACAAACTAAAAGGGGCGAGGTGGTTTACGAAACTGGACATCCGGTGGGGATATCACAACAATGGAGACCAATGGAAGGCAGCCTTCAAGACAAATCGAGGGCTGTTTGAACCAACGGTGATGTTCTTTGGATTATGCAACTCACCAGCGACCTTCCAGGCGATGATGAATGAGTTATTCTGTGACATGATTGGAGAAGGATGGCTCATGATTTACATGGACGACATCCTGATATTCTCCAAGGATCAGAACGAACACCAGGAAAGGATGAAGAGGGTACTGCAAAGACTGGCAGAGAACGACCTATACCTGAAACTGGAGAAATGCAAGTTCAATGTCCACAAAGTGGAATTCTTGGGTCTAATCATCCGACCCAACGAAATTGCCATGGACAACACAAAACTGGCAGGTATACAGGATTGGCCTACCCCGACTAACATAAAAGCAGTCAGATCCTTCCTGGGATTTGGGAATTTCTACAGGAAATTCATTGGACATTTCGTGGAGACAAGCAGACTGCTTAATGAACTGACAAAGAAGGACAAGATGTTCAACTGGACAACGGAATGCGAACAAGCCTTTCAAACGCTGAAAAAGAAATTCACAGAAGCACCGGTACTGCTGATGCCAGACCCAACAAAGCCATTCACAATTGAATCAGATGCCTCGAAACATGCTACAGGAGGAGTGCTGAGACAAAGGGACATGAATGGGGACTGGCACCCATGCGGATACATATCGCATGCGCTAACACCAACGGAATGGAACTACGAGATTTATGACAGGGAGCTACTAGCGATAATACGATTGCTAGAGACCTGGAGACACTACCTAGTGGGTTCAGGACACCTGGTGGTAATCCTGTCAGACCACAAAAACTTGATGTACTTCCGAACAGCGCAGAAACTGAACAGATGACAGGTGAGATGGAGCCTATTCCTATCGGAATTCGACTTGCAAATCATCCATGTGCCTGGATCGCAGATGGTGCAGAGTGATGCGTTATCACAGAGAGCGGATCATGTACCTGAAGAAGACAATGACAATGAAGACGTCACGATGTTACCTGAAATGGTATTTGTGAAGTTCATTGATACGGAAGTTCATGATCTACTTGCAAGTAGTATCATGAAAGACGATCTGGTAAAAAGTGCAATTGAAGCGCTAAAGACAAAAGGAACCCCGCCGATAAAGTCGGCAGTGGAAGATTGGAAAATAGAGGACAGCCTTCTATTTTTCCGAGACAGGTGCTATGTCCTGGACAACGGAGATCTACGGAAGAAGCTGGTGCAAAAATACCACGAAGGAGTAACCAGCGGACACCCGGGACAATGGCAGACAACTGAAATGGTTAGGAGAGACTACTGGTGGCCAGGAATGATGACGTACATCAAAAACTACGTCGCTGGATGCACAACATGCCAGCAAATGAAGGTCAACACCCACCCGACGACACTGCCTCTACAACCAATTAAATCCAAAGCAACAAGACCATTTGCAATGGTGACAACCGATTTCATAACTGACTTACTGGAGTCCGATGGTTATGATGCACTCATGGTCATGGTAGACCATGGGCTTATGAAGGGGGTAATTTTTATCCCTTGCAGGAAAACTGTGGATGCATTGGGAGCGGCCACCCTCTATCTAGACTATGTCTACAAACGATTCGGCCTCCCAGACAAGATCATCTCCAACAGAGATCCCAGATTTGCCTCACAGCTGTTCCAGGAGCTAGGAAGACTGCTCGGAATCAAGCTGGCAATGAGCACAGCATACCACCCCCAGACCGATGGGGAGACAGAACGGGTGAACCAAGAAGTGGAAGTATACTTACGGATCTTCTGCTCAAACAATCAGGAGAATTGGAAGCACCTCCTCCCGACCACGGAGTTCACGCACAACCAGAGAATGCACTCCATACAGAAGAACTCCCCATTCTACCTCATGATGGGCTATGAGCCCAAGGCGATCCCACTCCCCTACCTGAAGACGAACATACCGGCCATAGAAAAACGAATAGTTGCACTGCAACGGGCCCGAGACAAAGCGAAGGCAACTCACGAGCTAGCCAGACAGATGATGGCGGAAAGAACAACAAGGCACTTCACCCCGTTCAAAGAAGGAGACAGAGTGTGGCTAGAAGTGAAGAACCTCAGAACGACGCACCAAACAAAGAAGCTCGCACTGAAAAGAGAAGGACTGTTCTCTATTGAGAAGGTCCTGAGCCCACTCTCCTACCGACTGAAGCTGCCAGAACAATGGAAGATACACCCGGTATTCCACGCGGCACTTCTTTCCCCATACAAAGAAACTGAGACACATGGACCAAACTTCCCAGAACCACCGCCCGACCTGATAGAGGGCAAATCGGAGTATGAAGTGGAAGCGATCATCGGACATAAGAAGAAAGGAAGGACCATGCACTTCTTAGTGAAGTGGGTCAGATACCCGACCTCGGAGAACTCATGGGAGCCCGAGGGAAACCTGAAACATGCCGGAAGAATTCTAGGAGCATATAAACGACAGTGACAGCTGTAGAGGTGGAACCATGCCCACAGGGATTGAGATCCTCGCCATTGTCATTGGCATGATCCTGGCTGTGGCTGCGGCCCTGACCTTTGTATTCTGCCTCTATGCCATCTTTCAACCAAGACCCGAACCCCCGATTACAGACATCGAATTCTCCATTCTACAGAACCCTATAGAGAACCCATCTCTCTACAAGATCACCACCCCGCTGACACCACTGCCTGAGGCAGCACGAACCAGAAGAACCCGATTGTGGTCCAAGTTCGGACACGAGTTATTCCTCCATCACACCCCTCAACCCCAATCCATTCATCTATCCAGACCACATCCGACCAGACCCCGGAGAAGGAACGAAGATATTATTCGAAGTCAGTGACTTCAAAGATAGAGAGAGGGTGATGTTACGATTTTCTGTTATCGTAACCCACGATGACCAGATGTACGCCGGCAAGACTGGGTACTTTAATTTTCTCATTCAACTCGACTCACTTCCGACGGGAGACGCTTTGACGCATGGTGACTCCATGCACCCGAACCCACTCCCATACATGCTGTGATATGACAGCCTCCTAACATGAGGTCCGTGACGTCGGACTCTCATGATCGACATGCTGCACTGCAGCACTCTGTAACATTGGATGCCTCATGCCTGGCATGAGGGTTATTTGCTATTGTTCTTCGACATGCTGTGCCGCAGCACTCCATGACATCGGACTCCTCATGCTAGGCATGAGGCTTACTGTTCTATTGTCCCTTCTATATTTACTTGACAAGGATCTCCTACTCCGATTGGACGATAGACATTCTCTGAACTGTATATAAGCTACAGTAATACTACCTGTATTCCTTAGCTTGACCTAATTCAAATAATGGTCTTAGACTCAACCAGAACACTCAACAGCTTAGGAAGCCCCTAGCTGTGATAACTCGAACTCGACAGTTGGAAAGCCTCCAACTGTGATACACGAACCGACGGTCTACTCAGAAAGCCTCTGAGTATGGATAGCCGTATCGACTTAGGAAGCACCAAGTCCCAAACAGAACCCGATACAGTAAGAAAGCCTCTTACTGCAAGAACTGATACAGTTGGAAAGCCTCCAACTGCAACATACAAAGACTAGGCTGAGTTGAGACCTATAGTCTTAACAACAGCGGCGCTGCGCGCCCATAAAATCATGTTGACCTCCTATTCCATCGCCTGGAATGGCTCATCACCCCTATACTTGGAGAGTAGTGCGAGCCACGGAATCTATTCCTGTCTTAGATTTCCTCTGACTCTCACTCTCTCCCAGTTTGTTACATACAAAACTCGCTTGTATTTTTGATCTGCTCATTATTTTTAAACATCGTTACTCTCATGACTGGGGATGAGCACGCCTCCTATTTCGGACAGTTCGTCGCCCCAATGGGGGACCAAGCTACCACTGGAAACGCTGGAGCCGTCGCGAGTACTACCGGAGATAGCGTATCAAATAACCCTTCCTCTCAGACCATCGATACTGCCAGTGGAACCACTCAAGACCACGAGAATAGAAGAAACATCGTCATCATCCGACCCGAAGGGCAGAACACTGCTGGAACGCCTCAGCAACCGGCAAGACCTCCCCGTGTGCACGGGCCAGACAATGCCAATGCATCACGAGCAAAAGCCGTCGCTACTGGCATGGCTCAGCAACCCAATAGCGCGCCAGGCACCCATACACAGAGGGAATGCGGGGATGCATCAGACGCTCGAAACGATGATCCTTTCAGAGCAGCCATCGTATCGCGATTGGACGATCTCGTCGATGACTTCAGGAAAGATAACGCGTCGCAGATGGAAACCTTATATCAAATCCTTTCAATGTTGCACGATGCAGGACTCGACGAAGAGGACAGACGCGCGAGACTCGAAGAGTACACCCTATACGTCGACATCATCGCCTCGAAGCACAAGGATGCAGAGCGACGAGGAGTGGAAATGGGAGTCAGACGTGAACGAGTGGGAGATGGAGAGGCGACCGTCGGACGAGATGAGCGAGGAGAGAGAGCAGTTCAAAGAACACCGCGGGAGGAAGAGGCAGAGCATCTCTTGCGACACATTTGGAAAGAACTTCTCCACAAGAGGCGTCGAAGCCATTCCTCTGATTCGAGCACCGACAGCGACACTTCCTCCAGGAGATGAGATGGCAAATCTAATAAGAAGAAGCACGTCTATCAATCCCAACTACCTTGGTACACTGCAGAGATCACCGCAGAAGCCAGAGAGATTGATGAGAATCGAAGGAAGACGCAGGAGACTCTCGCCGTATTCCAGAAGGACCTCAACTTTGCTGAACGAGAAATCCGAAGGGCATCGACTGCACCACAAGGATTTCCCGACTCCGAGTGGAAACATATCTTCAAGGGAGAAGCGTTCAACCTCAATGTCATCTTCAGCAACCTGCACCACATTGCCCCTCCTAAAGAGAATGTGGGACGCATCGGAGGAACAGAGATTTCTCTTGGAAAGACAGATCCAGTTAGAAAGGTCCAAACGAGTGGAGACTGGACTGTTGCGTGGCACGCCGCAACCAAAGCGATCGTATTCGCTTTCCCTCACCGAAGCGAAGAGCTTCGCGAATGGGGCGACTACATGGCGTCTGAATTCTCCGCCAAACAGCTTGGAGCCCATCACAAGCTCATTGCTTTTGACAAAGCGGTCAGAGCGATGGTTGGGGGGGGACAGTCTATCCTCCTCACTGACCGGGAACGTTTCACCTACCTGTATTCTGCCTATCTCCTCCCTGATGGAATCCAAGGAAACTCGGGGTCACGACTCACTATTGGGGATCGCACGAGAGAACGAACCATCGAGGCGTGCAGGCGGTTTAATACCGTTGAAGGATGCCGCCGAACAGCTAGCTCATGCAGATACAGACACACATGCCTCAAGTGCAAGCAGTCAGGGCACGGACAGAATAGCTGCACTCAGTCGAATTGACGCAGCATATGGCATGCATCCGAAGTATCTAAGATACAACCTATGGAGCAGTGAGGAGGACGCGAACTTCGGAAACACAACTGCACCACCATGCCTCGCAGACTGGACTGAAACGGCAAAACCACTTCCGTCGGTTCCCATGAAAGAACTAGCCAACATACATGCAATGAGCACTATCAGAGATTACCCACACCTTTTCAGCATTGTCACCCCCATCAACATGGATCGTTTCGAAGAGTTACTCGAGACACACCCGAATCGCCCATTCGTCGAGTCAGTTTGCAGAGGACTCCGGGAAGGTTTCTGGCCCTGGGCTGACACCCACTATGAAACATACCCAATCATTGTCGATGAGGCACTAGGAATGCCGAAAAAGAAGGAGGAAATAGATTTCCTACGAAAGCAAAGAGACCACAAACGTGCGAAGGGGAGATTCTCTGGATCTTTCGGTCAAGACCTCCTCCTGGGCATGCATGCGTCTCCCATCCACGTGGTCCCAAAACCACATACAGACAAGTTACGGATGGTGATAAACCAGAGTGCAGGTCAGTACTCACCAAACTCAATGATCAGATGTGAAGACATCAGAGGCTTCCCCTTGGACAACATGAGGCACCTGGGCGAAGGCTTACTCGCACGACACCGCGCCAAGCCTGAACAGCCTTTTGTACTGTACAAATTTGACGTTGCAGAGGCCTACCGGCTATTACCAATGCACCCTCTGTGGCAGATCAAGCAAGTCGTCACGATCGATGGCCAATGAGACTTAGATAGAAACAACTGTTTTGGTGGACACAGTTTGGCAGGAATATATATTTCTTTTGATGGGCTTGTGACCTGGATTGCAAAGAATATCCGTGTCATCCCCGACATCTGGACTTACATGGACGACTCCTTTGGCATCGATGAAGAGGGAAACGTCGTCTGGTATGATCGCTACCAGAAATATCTTCCGCGAAACCAAGCCAAGCTTCTGTCCCTTTGGGACGACTTGGGGGTTCCTCACGAGCGACACAAACAACTGTCTGGTGGAAGACTGACAATCATTGGCATCGAAGTCAATGCGAACAACCTCACCTTCACCCTTCCCGCGCAAGCACTGCACGATCTTCTCGAAGAACTTGAAGCCTTCACAGCACGTTTGGTGAAGAGAAAGGGAGCATCGTGGACTTTGAGACGCTGGCAAAGGTTAGCCGGATGGATGAATTGGAGCTTTAATGTCTTCCCGATGATACGTCCTGCTCTGAACAACCTGTACCCCAAAATCGCCGGGAAAGACCAGCCACTCATGAAAATCTGGGTGAACAACGAAGTACGATCAGACTTACAGTGGGCAATAAAACTGCTCCGTAACTCTCTAGGTGTCAGATTGCTGTCCTTGGTTGGCTGGAGTGCAGACGATGCAGATGAAATTGTCTACTGCGATGCCTGCCCGGAAGGAATGGGTTTCTGGTTTCCAAGCCGCCAACGAGGATACTACTCACCAGTGCCAGAAACGCTCAGCCACGAAACCATCTTCTTCTACGAAGCGCTCGCTGCAACCAGTGCAATCGACAACCTAAAGGAGAGGGGAACTCACCACTTGAAAGTCGTACTGTACACAGACAGTATGAATACTGTCGACATATTCAACTCCCTGAAATGCAGGACAAACTTCAATCCCATGCTCCTTTACTGTGTGGACACCAGCATCAGTAATGGCCTCGACTTACGAGTACTACATGTCCCGGGAGCAGAAAACGAGGTTGCGGACGCGATTTCCCGACGCAACTTCGGGAAGGCACTGAGGATCGTGCCCGACTTACAGATCACTTTATTTCAACCCCCACAACGAGCAACGCTGGGGGCAATCAAAAAATGATTGTCTCCGTGACACGCGCACGGCAACCGGAACGGGTGCCGTGGACACGTGAGCGAGCAATTGCTCTAGGGCAGGCAATCGAGATCAGCACATGGAAAAACTACGGTTCAGCCTTAAACTCTTACTTGTCATTCGTACGCATGCACAACATGCCGGTCGAACCAACCGCCGACACGCTCAGCCTCTTCACAGTGTACATGTCACATCATATCAAACCGGACTCTGTCGACACGTACTTATCCGGAATCTGCCATCAATTGGAACCATACTTCCCACACGTCAGGGAAGCCAGAAAATCTCGACTCATGCAGCGCACTCTCCAAGGTTGCAAACGTCTAAGAGGCTCACTGATGAAACGGAAATGAGCGCTCACCATCGACGATCTGAATTCCGTATGCGCCGAGTACTCACAAAACCCATCTCACGACGACCTTCTGTTCTGCACGCAACTGTGCACGGGCTTCTTCGCACTGATGCGTCTTGGAGAACTAACTTGGCCGGACGACAGAGAACTCAGGGATCCACGGAAACTTACAAAGCGAAACTCTGTACTCATCAAGAATACTTATTTCCAATTTTTCTTGCCTGGCCACAAGGCCGACAGATTCTTTGAAGGAAACACCATCATCTTATGCACGAACCCTTTCCCTTGCAACCCGAAATCTATTTTCACTGCTTACTTGCAATCACGCGACCGCTGCTTCCCGCTATCCTCTCCCCTATGGCTCAGATCGTCCAGAACAGTACCAACAAGATCTTTCTTCATGCGCCGACTACGCCTGTTCTTTGAGAACGACGTAGGCGGACAATCGATGAGAGCAGGTGGAGCGACATCTTTAGCAGAGAACGGGGTAGCCCCCCACATCATTCAAGGGATAGGACGGTGGGCATCAGACACATGGCACATTTACATTCGTAAGCACCCTGTCCTACTACAGGCTATGCTACACGCTTGAAGAACCCAGAACCCCCCATTTCTCAACTTATCTTTTTCTTCTCACAAGCAGGACACGACGGTAACACACGATCCATTCGCGCTCCTCACATCAAACATTTCATCTTCACTTTTCTTACTACAACGGACAACTCCCTATCCTACGATGTACTACGTACCTCCCCCCCAGACATCTATAGCCTTTAGGTGTACCTCAAGAATGTGATCTGTTTGGGCCCCCCGTCTAACCCGTTGGGTTGTCGGGGGCGCCATTTAACCTATTCCGCTGTTCTGACCTGCGTGAGAAGAATAAACAAATACCCTCGCCATTGGACTGGGGATCAAGTGTCGTCCATCAGCCCGGAACGAAGCGGAGCGCGCACTAGTATAAATCGACTTTCGTCCATCAACCCCGCACGAGACTAGGATGATTTTGCAACCGATTTGTGTAGATCGGGTTACATATTGGTTACATATTGCATGTTCGATAAAAGGGCTGCTTCCACATGTCACATTGTTGAACGTTGGTTCACAGCCTCCAGAAATTCAGCATGGGAAGCATGTAGTCATAAAAGGTCCCAGCAGCACGAGGTTAATGACCACAGAAATCTCTAATGCATTAGGATTCAACTTCCAGGCAACCCTTCACTATTCCCCAGAAAACGTCAAAAATGATCTGCCCTGGGTAAAGTAGGCAGACCCAAAACAGACATACAACGGTGAATGCAAATACGACATCGGATCCCAACTTGACCCATGCTAAGAGAGCAATCTGCAACAACAGGCTGGACGCACCTAAGATCAGCGAGATCTGACAGTGCGCATAAGTCTTCCTCACTCTCGAACTACTTCCGTGGTGCTCGAGCAACTCAAAATCCGACTGGTTACCTTGAAGTTCTGCAACGGGCTGACCGTGACGTTGCTGACCTAACCGCCAGTATTGTTCTGGAAGATGGCCAAGTAAATCGATGAGGAACATCGCGGATAGCGATGCGCCAACGTTGAGTACAATGCCCCCATAGCTGAAGATATTCAGTGCTTTGAGCATTGAAGGCGTGGTGTGGTCGGATGGAATACTAGATCTGAGTTGGCCTTGGAGACCAGCAAAAAGCGCTGCCTGGAGATGCTAGGTAAAGTTGCACTCTGTTTGAACGTGGATGTAACTTACAACCACGGCATTTGCTTGGGCACTTGTAATGTGAGCCTGTCTTATGCCCTCAATTACAGGTGGTAATGCATGGGCTGGAATCAGAAAGTCGTTATTAATCAATTATTAATATACAAACGGGAACGAACTAGCGTTATGGGAAGGAGGGGACTCGGAAATTGGGGCTAACTCGGACAACATCGGCGGTTCAAAGGGCTTGACTCTTGTTTACGGGGTATCACAGATTTTTCCCATGGCGTGGCAGCCTCATGCACATTCAAGTTGACAATTATCATGATGACATAACAGATCCAAAGTCGGTCTACTTAAGGCTTCAACTCAAGTTAGGTAGCGTGTTTGATTCCGAGTCTTTGCTTCGCCCCAGGATGCCAGTACGTGATTTTGTCGTATAGGTACCCTGAATAACATGTCCCCTAACATTTACATCCAATGTCCCCTCGCTGCCCCTCACAGGATGTACGTGATCTTGTCTGATAACTGCAGAACATCTTGCTCACATCCATCGTCTCATTCGCCTGCTCACAGATGGTATGTGATCTTGTCCGATAACGGCAGAACATCATGCTCATGGCCATCGTCTCATTCGCCTGCTCACAGCCTGTACGTGATCTCGTCCGATAACTGCAGAACATCTTGCTCACGGTCATTGTCTCACTTGCCCGCTCACAGCATGTATGTGATCTTGTCCGATAATTGCAGAACATCTTGCTCACGGCCAGTATCTCATTCGCCCGCTCACAGCCTGTATGTGATCTTGTCTGATAACTGCAGAACATCTTGCTCACGGCCATTGCCTCATTTGCCCGCTCACAGGATGTACGTGATCTTGTCTGATAACTGCAGAACATCTTGCTCACATCCATTGTCTCATTCGCCTGCTCACAGGTGGTATGTGATCTTGTCCGATAACGGCAGAACATCATGCTCATGGCCATCGTCTCATTCGCCTGCTCACAGCCCGTACGTGATCTTGTCTGATAACTGCAGAACATCTTGCTCACGACCATTGTCTCACTTGCCCGCTCATAGGGTGTATGTGATCTTGTCCGATAATTGCAGAACATCTTGCTCACGGCCAGTATCTCATTCGCCCGCTCACAGGCTGTACGTGATCTTGTCTGATAACTGCAGAACATCTTGCTCACGGCCATTGTCTCACTTGCCCGCTCACAGTATGTATGTGATCTTGTCCGATAATTGCAGAACATCTTGCTCACGGCCATTGCCTCATTTGCCCGCTCACAGGCTGTACGTGATCTTGTCTGATAACTGGAGAACATCTTGCTCACATCCATCGTCTCATTCGCCCGCTCACAGATTGTACGTGATCTTGTCTGCAACTGCAGAACATCTTGCTCACGGCCATTGTCTCACTTGCCCGCTCACAGTATGTATGTGATCTTGTCCGATAATTGCAGAACATCTTGCTCACGGCCATTGCCTCATTTGCCCGCTCACAGATTGTACGTGATCTTGTCTGCAACTGCAGAACATCTTGCTCACGGCCATTGTCTCACTTGCCCGCTCATAGGGTGTACGTGATCTTGTCCGATAATTACAGAACATCTTGCTCACGGCCATTGTCTCATTTGCCCGCTCACAGACTGTACGTGATCTTGTCTGATAACTGCAGAACATCTTGCTCACATCCATCGTCTCATTCGCCCGCTCACAGGTTGTACGTGATCTTGTCTGCAACTGCAGAACATCTTGCTCACAGCCATTATCTCATTCGCCCGCTCACAGTTTGTATGTGATCTTGTCCGATAATTGCAGAATATCTTGCTCATGACCATTGTCTCACTTGCCCGCTCATAGGGTGTATGTGATCTTGTCCGATAATTGCAGAACATCTTGCTCACGGCCATTGCCTCATTTGCCCGCTCACAGCCTGTATGTGATCTTGTCTGATAACTGCAGAACATCTTGCTCACATCCATCGTCTCATTCGCCCGCTCACAGGTTGTACGTGATCTTGTCTGCAACTGCAGAACATCTTGCTCACAGCCATTGTCTCACTTGCCTGCTCACAGCATGTATGTGATCTTGTCCGATAATTGCAGAACATCATGCTCATGGCCATTGTCTCATTTGCCTGCTCACAGCATGTATGTGATCTTGTCTGATAACTGCAGAACATCTTGCTCATGGACATTGTCTCCTTCGAATTCCCATAGCATGTGCGTCATCTCATATGATCATCAGTTTTATGCTGCCTTCTTAACTCTACACACAGGCTGTATGTGATTTGGTCTGATTATAACACACCATGCTCATGTCATCTTTGCACTCACAGGAGGTATGTGGTCTCATCCCATAACTGTGGAACATCATGTACAGACTGTTGTCTCATTTGCCCGCTCACAGGCTGTACGTGTTCTCATCTGATAAATGTCATCATGCTCATGCTGTTCTCTTGTTTGTCTGCCCACAGTTTGTATGTGATCTGGTCTGATAATTGCACCCTGTGCTCATGTTGTCTTCACCTTTGCCCACCTACAGGGAGTATGTGATCTTGTCTGATGACTGTATAACATGATGCTCATGCTGTCTTCTCATTTGCCCCCCTCATAGCAAGTATGTGATCTTGTTTGATAACCACCAGAATATCATGCTCATGGTCAATTGTCTCATTCACCCGCTTACAGAAAGTATGTGATCTTATTTGATAATGGCAGAACATGATGCTCACCAGCCATTGTGTCATTCACCCACTCACAGATTGTATGTGATTTTGTCCAATAACTGCAGAACATCATGCTCATGGCCATTGTCTCATTGCTTGCTCATAGGGTGTATGTGATCTTGTCCAATAACTATAGAATATCATGCTCACAGCCATTGTCTCATTTGCCTGTTCACAGCGTGTACATGATCTTGTCTGATAACTGCAGAACATCTTGCTCACAGCCATTGTCTCACTTGCTTGCTCACAGCATGTATGTGATCTTGTCCAATAATTGCAGAACATCTTGCTCATGGCCATTATCTCATTTGCCCACTCATAGGGTGTATGTGATCTTGTCTGATAACTGCAGAACATCTTGCTCACAGCCATTGTCTCACTTGCCTGCTCACAGCGTGTATGTGATCTTGTCTGATAAGTGCTCATGGCCATTGTCTCATTTGCCTGCTCACAGCATGTATGTGATCTTGTCCAATAATTGCAGAACATCTTGCTCACGGCCATCATCTCATTTGCCTGCTCACAGATTGTATGTGATATACCCCACTACATGCAGAACATCTTCATCTTGTATTTCTCTCTGGATACTCACAGCTTGTATGTCATCTTGCCTGGTAGTTGCAGTGGAATAGGCTGATGGTAAATTACCCTTTCCTCCTTACAGCAAGTATGTGATCTGCTTTGCCCACCTATAGTCACACTGTGATCTTGGCTGATAATTGCAGAACATCCATGTGATGATAAAAACTAACAGCCAGGTGAATTTGGTTTCTTGCAGCTTGTTTTGCAGCTACTCAGGTTTTTCATTGTTTGCATATAGGATGCCTCTGAGTGTACAGATGGGACCATATTTGTGTGTGTCCTTGAGTAATGAAATTTACCCATTTTTTTTCTCATCCATCTTTTGGGTACAAGGAAACCAATGGAGAGGTGCGTTCTAGGTACCTGCAGCTTGTCTTGTACATGTTTTTCATTCTTTGCCTATAGGGTACTCCTGAGCCTACTACAGCCCCTTCTGAGCCTGTAGCCAGGACATTACCTGTGAGTCCCCTTGAATAATGAAATTACCTGTATCTCTTCTCATAGTCTTGTTGGGTACTTCTGTGACAAAGGAAACCAATAGAGAGATGCATTCTGGGTACCTGCAGCTTGTCTTGTAAATGCTAATGCTGTTTGTTGATGAAGAATCTAAACAACTATAGGCCCAAAAGACCTGGGTTCCTCACCAAGCTCCTCAGTTTTATCAAAGATAAAATTCAATACAAGAACAAGAGAAATAACCCTGTGGTCTTCTGTTTTATTCCTCTTGGTTATCATAATCTGAAACCCTTTCTGTAGGAAACTGTTTAGATAGGTGATAATTGGTTTGATTGATTTCAGCTTGTTTAGGACAAGACCAATGTAGGCTATCTTTTATGACAGTTAAAGCTGCTTGACTGACATGCACAAAACATAACTTACAGATCAATTGCTGGAGAGTGTTCTATGTATATGTAACAATGTGTCAGTAAAGAAATAACTTATGTACCAATGGATGAGAATGAACAGTGACAAAGAGTGGTAACTTTGAGTATATGTGTGTGTCATTTTCTCTAGTTAAAGTGGTAGTCTGAGGAATAAATAGAAATAGAATCATATGTTATTAATTAAATGTTTTGGATGCTTGAACTTGTAGTCAGCATGCCAAGTTCACAATCTTCAATCAATAAAATAATGTGGACAGGTTTTACTACATAATAGTCCACTGTTGAACTCCCACCACAAATCATATTCTTGTCCAGATATTGCTTCAATTATCAGGTATCAGGACAAAATTTACAGATACTACCCATTTTGCTCAAGCAGTTTCCTAGGCCTGGAGATGACAGATCAGCTTCTCTTCAGAACTTTATAAGCTCTGAGCTTGTCCAATCCTTTAAAAACTCTATTAGGGCCACCAGGGAATGTCACAGGCCAATTCCTTTGGCTACTATGAAAGTCAGGCATGGACAAACAGGATAGCCCTCAGTTAAAAATTGCATAACATTGCAGTGGGGGTCGGGGCTGGGCACAGGCATAGCATTGCATCAACATTGTCTCGCCAGGAACCCAGCGATTTCTGTGATTCCGGAAGGCTACTTAGTGGAACGTAAGGATCCATGATGTTGTTTGCCCTGAGAGACGAAGGAATGCATCAGGCTGTTGACAGCCTTCCAAACAGATTATGGGAGAACTGGAAAAAAGTCCATATCATTTTTTTTGGAGAGATTCAGCATATCAACTTGGCCAACAGAAATTCATCCCAGCCTCCAAAGTCTTCATTTTACCTTACTCCAACAAGGTACAAGATAGATTGTCAATGGTGTCCTGCAAACATGCTATCTCCTTCAACTGTGAGATGTCATCTCACAGTTTTCTGATGACATATCTGATTAGGAACAGTGAATGGTTCATATGGTATTGACAGGGTCTAGGCAAGGGTTGAAAGATGGACCAAGTTCCACTTGAAATAACAGACTTGATACGAAGGTGAGGTTGTGAAAAGTTGCTTGGTGACAGCTTGACTAGAACTCAGAAAGTTGCATGCTCTCACTATCAATCATATATGAAAGAAGAATCATTATTCACAGCGAGATATTTGAAAGATGTGCATTTCATCATACTATTGTCCTTATTTTTCCACTGTAGGGAAAGCAGCTGGCCCTGTGCTCCACTTCACCTTGAATTACTTCACTCTATTAAAATCCCCACAGTAAGATTTAAGCACTATCTGGACAGATGACCAGTTTCACTCTGGATACTTCACCATTCTGCATATGTTGTAGCCTTCTGTGATCCCTCCCAACCCACCAAGAAGTACCTCATATCTATTAGGCTGATGAAAAGTTCCATGAGCAAACATCATTTATTCAAAACATGCCACAATAATGCCTCCTTCCTCCAGGAATCTGGTGAGTATACATAACCTCAAGAAGCTCATGATGCTTGGGAATGCTCTGAATGCCTGTGACATAGAGGATGGTCTTATCATCCACCTTCGTGATTTTCTGTGGTAGTACAATATTCAATTGACCCCCTGGCACAAGGAGGTCATGACCAAATTGTTGGGTCTCTTGGGATGAGATGGCATCATATACATGTTTAATTAGAGTGTTAGCAATCTTTTTGATTTTGCCATGGAGCAATGTGGCAGTGTTTGTGCAATCAATAATGTGTGTCACTCCTAGGGATTTAAGGAATTATTCATGCTTTGAGGAAGCAGTCGTAATGATTGGTGACAGACCCAACACTTTCACAAGTTGAATGACTATGATTAATAAAGAAAGTTAGCATACCTATCTGGAACCTGACAAGAAGAGGATTTACTGTACTGTCTGACAGAACTTGATCCACCCAATATGATGAAGGGTGTGCTGGCTAGCTGTCCTTGCTGGGAAGGTTCCAAAGGTCCAGTGAATTTTAATCCACTGTAGTTGGTATTGAACATTTCAAGATAAGAAATAGTAAGCGCTACTGGAATGGTTGATGCATCCTTGTATGATAGCTTGGCTGGGATCTGCAGGTGTCAATGTCTCAGTCAGTATATTAATGAAACACTCAAATAATCACACCTTGCAGTCATAGTAGCATCAGCAACCATGTACTGCTGGAATCCTGTGTTATCATTTTTATACAGTCCCTGGAATAATCTACCAGCCATAAATGATAGATATGAAGTGCCAGTGCAAAACCAGAGAAGATGTGATGTACACTCTATTGCCCTTCAAGAACTTAGTAACTCCTTCACCGACTTCCTCCGTGTCACCAGCAATATCTGTGCCAAGAATGAGCAGTAATGGGCTGCCAATTGGGAAGAAGCCATGATCTTCCAGTCAACAGGGTTGAGAGCTGTTGCCTTGATCTTCACCAATAGTTCACCCAGGCCAGGTTTGGGAATATCTTGACTCCCTCAGATGAGGTTACCCTGTTCAGATATGAGCCAGGGCACTTGTTGCCTGTTAGGATCTGTGGACATTGTATAATTTTAGCAGTAGAAAGGTAGAAAGGAAGTTGAATTGTTGTTCCATAAGTGAGACTCAACTAAGACTCAGAGGTCACATGGAGGCATGAAGGACAAAACTCTTCTTATGATAATATACCTGAGCTGCATCTGCAGATTGTATCGAAAATTCGACATGTGCTCAGCGATGGCAGTTCTGTGATGGCTTTGACATTTCTGAAGGCAGCAAATATGAATGCCACCTTCATGATTATTATGTACTAGCCTGAGTACACATGATTATCAGCTATAACTGTTACAATTTTCCTTGTAACTCATGGAACCTGACCAACCCGACCAACCCAACGATCCCCTCCAGACAGGAGGCACTCCATTTTCATGCCTAGGGCATGTCCTTGACACCAGACACACACACGATGCATGCTGACTGCATGCATTCGATCCCCTTCCCATGGAAGGCACTCTTGATACATGGTGACCCCATGCACCCGAACCTACTCCCACACATGCTGTGATATGACAGCCCCCTGACACAAGGTCCATGACATCGGACGCCTCATGCTAGGCATGAGGCTTATCTCTTATTGTTTCCTGACATCCTGCGCCACAGCACTCCATGACATCGGATGCCTCATGCCTTGCATGAGGCCTATTGTTTCTATTCTTACTTGATATGCATCTATCTTTCCTATTGGACAATAAGGACCTCCCTCATAGTATAAGTACTGCAACTCGTAGTAGGGATGTCCTTAGTTTAGATCTAGGCAATTAACAGCCTTAACTTGCAACTTGCAAACTTACTCGAAACCACTAAGGAAGCCCCTTAGTGCGTGAACCTGAATGACTCTACGCAGAAGCCCTGCTAGAGTGCACTACCTATCTTACGTTGGATGCTCCGAGTAAGACTAGTGCCAAACGACTCATCAAGGAAGCACCTCATCGAATGACATCGACTAGATCGAGTGGTTGAGGCTTCGCCCTTAACAATAACCAGGGATTTCAAGGTGGGTACAAACAATGTTATCCAATAGTTATTTAAGAGGAATTTTGAATCTGCCTGTCAGACTCATCACATCCTTTGGATCATATTTTTGCCTCATTTGACTCAGCCATGCTGTAATTCTAGCCCCACAGACTTACCACATTGCTGGCAAAGCCACTGGCAACCATAGCAACAATACACTGGCAACATGCACACCAGTGACATGCACACCAGTGACTGACATTACAAGAAGACACTCACCTATGCTGCTGCCATCTCACCCCCCCCCCCCCCCCCTGGCACCAGCACAGCCACCACCAGTGATGTGTACTCATTCTCCCCAGCACTGCACAACCACTGGCACAGCCACCAGTGACAACAGCAGCAACATGCTCACAGCACACATGCTGCAACACATACACTGACAACACATGCACCAGCCACAATGCTCCTCACATTATCGCCTCCCTATACCCATCAGTGCTGACATTTCACCGCTGATGCAGTACCTGCCTTTTATGTGACCACAAATAATAAAATCATAAATAAATCGCATAGATAAGTTTTAAGCTACAAAAAAAAGTCTAGTCCATAAAAACCAGCTTGAATAGTAAGTCAGAAGAAAGGCTTGCTGAAATAGTATGATGCACATGTGTTGAACATATCAGGAAAGCCTTTGCTAAAACAGTACAAACCTTATCCTATAATTACCACAGGATAATTTCTATGGATCCATAGTAGCTGTTCTGTGAAGCAGGTAAATATCACTCATCTGCCAGACATTTTCTTTAGGTTGAAGTGTGTGATGACACCAGCTATAACCCCAAATACTTGTCCAGGTCTCACAGCCACCTGGACTCCACACTGAGGTGCCACAAATTCTGCCCCTTCCAAATCACCCACTGCCCAAATCCAAGTAACAGTATTTTTCACATCATTCCAGTCTATGTGATAACACCTTCTTTTATTGCTACAGAAAAGAATGCTTGTCACTGGATGCAGTCCAATAGGACAGCAACCAGATACCCACAGTGTGCTAGTAGGGCACAGCTCCAGAATAAGGCCCAGCCTTGAGCCGACCCTTTGTCAGCTCCAGATAATCCCCATTGGGATACAAAAGAACAGCTGGGTGGCACACAATTGCATGCCACATCTCTCGAAAGACAGGAGAGTCCATTTCAAAGCTGAGGAGGGCAGAGATTGAACATGATCTCTGAGAGGCAAGGGACCTCGACTGGTGAGGTGCCCATCATATGGAAGTTTTGTACTACTGTGGACATTGGATGCCTGTCAGAGAGGCAGCAGAGCTATGCTGCCAGGAGTTCTATAGTCAGGATGAGGCATCTTGGGCAGTGGACAATGAAAAATGTTCAGGCCTTACAGACAAGGAGCAGTATGTGGATCTCATACAGCTTTTGATACAGGGGTTATATGCCTCAGGTCCAGCTGCAGGTTTCAATCTGCAGGAATGGAACATGTGCGTGAAGTGCCTTGGAGACCCAGTAGTACACTGGGGAGTCAGGACTCGGATGGAGACTTTGACAAATCAGACTAGTGTTTGAAGGTCCAGTTTGGTCCAGTTTTTTTCCCTTTTGGGATCAAACCACAACTGCAACTGGTTGCATTACATTCAAAAACTAAATAAAACCAGACTGGACTGCACACAACAAGTTCATTGCAGTTCACTCCAGTCTGACAACTGGTTGTGGCCAGTTGCAGTTGTCGTTGACTCAGGGTCAGCCCCATGCCTCATGGTGACCTGAGGTGTGGTATTTTTGTGCAGGTTATCACAAGAAAATGAAAACCTGCACTTCATGGCAACCTGAAGCATGGGTTTTTCTCATGATGATCCATGCAAAATGAATCCCATGCCTCAGGTCACCATGAGATGCAGCATTTCTTTTGTGATAACTGTACAAAGTACCTACACCAGTCTATTTTTGTGTGGATTATCATGAGAAAATGAAAACCCATGCTTCATGGCAACATGAAGCATGGGTTTTTCTTGCAATGATCCATGCAAAATGAATCCTGCACCTCAGGTCACCATGAGACGTGGCATTTCTTCAGTGATAACATGTTCAAAGTACCTATACTAGACAGAATCAGTTTGAACTGGTTTGAACCAGTCTTTACCAGTTCATGTTTTTCCAACATGAGGATGAACTGCAACCAGTCTGCAGTTGAACTGACCAAGACTGCAACTGATGGTCTGGTATTTTGCAGTCTGGTTCGGTTCAGTTCCAGTTTTTTTGCAGTTCATAGGACTGGACCTTCAAACACTAGATCAGACTGGGTGGCATTTATGCATGCCATTCAAAGAGAAGTAAGGTGGCTGGAAGAAGAGTATTCAAGCTCTCCTTTGGTGGGAGAAAGAGCCTCCCACACAGATGAAGGCGATGAAAGCTGTCGCAGCAGTCTGCTTAATGTGCCCAATGTCTCCATGGTGTTCAGGTCCAAGTAAGGGCAAACAAAATAATGAAGGCCATTGTTTAACACCTTCCTGGGATCGACATGTCACTAGGACATTCGTCAAATGGAGGGATGGTACAGGGGCCTGGCAAATGACAAGAGTCAAGAGCAGGCAAGGTGCTGATTCATTGACAATAATAGTAGATTGTAGGGACGAACACCATGAGCTAAAAGAAAGGTCAGTTCCAGAAGGTGCAGCTGCCTCGCCTGTAGGATGAGACAGAGGGGGAGAACAATGGACAAGTTTGTTCATAGATGATCAGGGATGCATGATGAGGAGTGGTGGAAAAGACAGTTTGCATTGACTGCACAGGCATGCTATGGCAGCTGCACATGAGCAGTAGCAACATGGCCATGTCCTTATCCCAACTCCAGGCAATGGATGGTGTGAACATACACCGATCTAATGGAACAAGACTGAGCTGCAATGACACAGTCAAAGAAAGCAGAATGGCAGCCCACAAGGAGCCACATTTCTCATGCACCTGAGTGGTGCACGTTCCAAACAGTCAACCACGTCCAGGGAATACCCAGACATGACCTCTAATGTAAAATGTTTGGATGCAAACATTAAAACTGAGAGAACACTGATGAATTTGTCAGTACAGTACAAAGGACAGCAAAAAATCCTGTCCCAGCCAAATGGTGGCAATAGCATGTGGGACAGAGGGCCCCAACACACAATGAAGCAACAACAGGCTGAGGCACCATGTACCTCAACAGCAGAACAGAAATGCACTGGAAAGCCAGACACAGCCTGCTAGAAAAAGGACCAGCAGTTCAAAAGAGGCCGCAGGTAGTGTCCAACTGCAGCTGACAGATGATGTGAAAGTACACCAATCCAACAAGACAGGACTGTGCTGTGATGATGCAGTTGATAGAATATGGCTTGGCAGCTCAACAACTGTTGTGTTTGTTGTGCAGCAGAAGCCAGTGAATGATAATTGTTCCAGTCAATTGCAAGTGGCCAGGGTAACATACAGCAGCAGCTGAGGAGCGGCACATGTTCGAATCAGCCCCAATGGTCACAGTTGACAGACAGCACATGTTCCAGTCAGTCCAGAGAGTGCAAGAGATGCCCAGATAAGGCATCAGACAGAAAATGCTTGAATTTGAGCAATGAAACTAATAGGTTGCTGACAAGTTCATCAGTAATGTGACAGAGACAGGCCAGGCATACAGGCAGTGCACCACTATCCTATTGATGATGAGCTGTCTGATGGTGAGGAGTCATGGCCTAATGAAGTAGGCCAGGACGAAGAGGGGCAACAGTGGATGTATTATGTCAATGATATCCTCTGTGAGGATTACCCAGACTATGAGTTGACAGTGGAACACTGGCAGGAATGTGAGGAGCCAGACTTTTATACCTTCAAAAATGAAGGTTCAGAGGAGAAAGAAGAAGCCTTAGGCTATGAGGAGGAGGAAGAAGCCTCGAGATACAAGGATGAAAGTGACTACTAGTGGTTAATAGGCTGCTATAGTGACTGATAGTGGCTAATAAGCCACTATGATTTCTATTGTTAATTTTTCTTTTCTTCTTCTATTGCTTGGCAAATTTGTCATTAAAAGAGTGTCATTGAACAAGCACACTATTTAAATTGCAATCATTGTGGATGTCTCTCAAGTCCAGGTGTCCTTGTTAAGCATGTGCGAGACATTTTCTTTGTTGATATGGACTAGTGCTGACTGTGTGGGGTAGATTGCCTTACACTGAACATGGGCTAGTGGGCCATTGCTGCACATGGCAGGTCTGAGTTCTCTATAGGGCTGGCACTTGGCCATAAATGGCACAAATTGCTGTACTAATATGATGTTCTTGTAGTGGTTGCCATGCCAATGCCTGGCCTGTACTTATCCCATCATGGAACCAAGCTCCAGAAGCCACAGAAATGTGTGCAGTAAAATGGTTATTTGCATAATGAATTAAACCTCTAAATGTGTACCTTTTTTGTGTGCTACCTGCAGTTATATTGACCTCTTGTGTCAAAGTTGGTGTAGTTCCACCTACCCATTGAAATGCCAGCAAAGGAGGTAGATGATTAAATGTGGCAACTCTGACTTGTAACTGTCCACAAATTTCACAGTGAGATGCCAGTTCCTGATAAAAGTCATCCAAGTGTCTTTGCAAACTTTGGTCAGGCAATGGATAAGTTGTGACCAAACATGTGTCATCAGTTGTCTCTCACATTGTAGGATGGGTTGGTACTCTGCACTTTTGCACCCAAGAAGTGATGGGCTGATTACATCTCAAAACACATTCAAGCACTGATGAAATGCTAGTATAGCGCCCAAACTGAAATTGATCAGATAAACAAACTAGCCCTCTTTGCATAGACTCATGCACATCCTCTAATGATAATTGGTGCTGTTCAGGTGCAACATGTCTGTTTGTGTAATCATTGAACCCTTGAATCAATCTTGACATTAAGTCATTATTGATCTCAGTCCAACTTATGTTATTTACATGAGCATTTTCTTTCCAAGTATTGAAAAGCACTGTAGACCACAGCATCATATGCACAACTATTGTTTGACCAATGGGTTCCTTCAGGCTGCCCAGGAAAATGTCTCAATGCAGAAGCATCAGTCTTTCTTTGGCTTTTTCCTCTTGTTATTTTCTGTTTCTTTTTTGGTGATTCAGAAGTTTTTCCTAGTGACTTTAGAACTGTAGATTCTGCCTCAGTGTCTTTGCGTTTTCTAGAGTTACTTGCAGTATTTCCTAGATTTTTATTCTGAGCAACAGCAGCACTATCATTTCCAGAAGGTTTGATTAAGTGCCAATCCAAGTCACTATAAGTCCACTCTAAGTAAGGATCTCTTGGACTCCATTGCAATGCTTTGTGCATAGTTTCAGGCATAAATTCTGCTCCCTTTTTTTTTCTCAACAGAGAGATCAGTGTGTTGCATCTGTCTGCCATCATCATGTCTGCATCTAGATTTCCATAAAATTGCAGAGTTGTAATTGTGTCTAACATTTCTAATTCTCAGAACTCTTGTCTAAGTGCACCTGAAGCTCCTCCTTGAATTTTGTGAGGATGGAATCCAGAAAGAATCAAAGTTCCTGCAGCAGTTGAACCTCTTGACAGAGCAGTGTGATAAACTTGATGTGTCTCACTATGTCCTAAGTCAACTACATTTTGTTTCTGGGTTTTTCCTTGTGAGGCATAATCTGTCATTGCAAAGTTTGGCAAAACCTCCACCTGGTTATGTGAAATGTTGAGGTGAGTGTCATCAGGTAAGTGAACAGAGGTTAAAACAGATGTTCTTGTTAGAGGCACTACATGTGGTGGTAAGCCATCAATTTGAACATTGGTTGGGGAATTTACTAAGCACACAAATAAAGTCTCCAAAATCATTTTCCCTTCTGAGTTTGTGCTATAATCCCAAGAATGAACAATTGCTTCCTGACCCTTTGTGATTGAAAGCTCAGTTGCAGAGTTAGTCCTAATCATAACAGGCATTCCCACACATCAAGCCAGTTTTCCAGGAATTAGCTTTGAATTTGCACATGTGGATTGGTCCCACAATTGCTGTTGCATGTGTTGTGCAATTGTTCTCTTCACTTTACGTTGTCTTGCTGTTTCAAATTATTTTTAAAACCTGAGTCAGTTGCATCTTCTTGAGCAACTGTGTCAATAGATACAAAGTGTGACAGTGATTGGTTTGTCTCCAATGAAAACCTCATTACACCTAATCAATTAATTTCATCTTTTTTAGCATTTTGTGCTGTAATTATAGACATATTTCTAAATTCTTTATCTGTAACACAAGGCCTACCTGCTATGTTAGCAGAAATCCATGTCTTTAGAAATACAATACCTGCTGCAGTGCACACTTTGTAATGCATGTTTGTCAGGGCTGTATGAAAGCACTGATTCATGCCTCTGTCTCATGTTCTGTCGCAGTATCACTATGGTGGTGACTTGGTGCCACAATGCTTTTCCCATAGCTGATTCTTGATCATGAAGTGACACAGCATTTATTCCCACTGTTCTGCTGCACAATGCAGCATGCTCTTTCCCAATTGGAGGAGGCAGTTGTGTGAAATCTCCTGCAAATATCATATTGAGGCCTCCAAAAGGACTCTCAGGATTGTTATTAATTGTTGCTAGCCTCTCACTGATCCTATACATATCACAACAAGAAAGCATTGAGACTTCATCTAAAAACACATAGTCTACTCCCTGTAAATGTGACTTAATTTGAGCCAGTTGGGCACTTGTTGTCTTTCATCCATCACTATCAATTCCAAACATGTAATGATATGTCGATTCACCCAAAAGAGCCGCTGCACTTCCTGTGGGAGCAACAATTACTAATCGATGTGCTTCTTTTTTCAGGGCAAAAAAATTCATAAGTGCAAGTAACATTTGAGTCTTTCCTGTTCCTGCCATCCCTGCTATATTCATTTTTAGTTGGTCAGGATTGTCACTACATGAATGGTTTGCAATTATATGGTAAGCATGTTCCTGTTCTTTATTCAAATCAAAGTTCTTTGCAATCTGAGCAATAGATCCCTGCCAACAATCACTTTGAAATGAATTAGTCAAGTGTTCTTTGTTCACAATTTTAACTTCATTTGGTGTAAACTTTGAGTGTTTTGCTGTGTTTTTTGTTATTGAAGAAATCTGATGCTGACTATGTTCCTGCAACACCTGTGCTCAGTGTTCTGCAACTGATGTCTTCCATTGGGTTGATGGTTTAGAGACACCTATTTGTTCAGGGTTTAAAACCAAACCAGATGGCAACATTTCAGGCCACACAGTTGTCCATCCAGCTTCTGTCAAAATCTGTTTCATGGTGGCCATCAAGTTTTTTCTGAACATTCCTTTTTGCCAGTAAATTCAGCTATCTGCATATTCTCCCAAACTGCCTCTGTGTTTTCTGCCTCTGTATAGTCATCTGCAATTGTCTGGTCTAGCTCTTGCCATATATGTTCATCATTTGACCACTTAGGCATTGATACAAGACCTTTCTTCATCTGAGCATGAAAGTCATCAAGTGAGTCCAAACACTCATAATGTATATTTATTTAAATTCTTTATCACTTGAGTGTGTCACTTTGAAAAGGAATGGTTATCAAACACTTCCTCCCATGTGTTTGTCTTGTTTCTGAGATCATGCTCTGTTTGCCATGGTTTAAAAATAGTCAACATGGTACAGCAATAGTAATCCCTGTCTCCTGATCAGGTCTTAGAAGTGTAGGGCCTATGAAATTGGGAACCAGTTTTCTTTCATCAGAAAGCCAGCATACTCCATGAGTTGCTGCCAATGGGTGTTCAGATGCAAATGACAGCAGATTCCCTAATTCAACTGTAAGAGGCTCTTCATTTTCAACTTCATCATCAGAGGCTTCTGGTGAAGTCAAATTCTGCCCAACTTCATGTTTTTTAGTAATTTTATTCTTTTTCTCTTGAACACAATTACTTATCCAGTCATACAAATTCAGTGATTCTAATTCATGTGGTCTCCAGACATAGTCCATTACTGGTGACAACCCAATAATTTTTTTCCCTTGTTTAAACACAGCAACTTTGGAAGGCTTATCTTATGGATCAATTTCACCAGTTGTTGGTTTGTCAATGGGAGGTTTATCCTGGAAATCAAATTCTTTGCTTGATGGCCTATTAAACCTCTAGATGTTGTAACAAATGCTTTCCAATACAAATGTCCAAATTTGTGACTGCAGTAATGGTCAGGGTTATTTAATAAATATAAATTGATCATAGGGCCTCCAAGCTCTAACTTGACACTTAGAGAGTTCACAATCTTTGTCATCAGTTTGGGTGCAATTTGCTGCCTGCTTTCTGAGCCAGTCACAATGTCCAAATTCTTCTGAAACACAGAACAAACAGTGTCAAAAATCACATGAGCCTTTAAAGCTGGTTTTGTTATATAGTTTGTAACATATAAAAGCACTCCTCTGATTGCTGTCCCAGATTTCAAACTGGTAACATCAGTGTTGCAACAAAAAATGTATGTTACCAAGTGTGTAAATGTATTCATCCACTCTACTTTTTTTCTCATATGAATGTGTCCTGATTCATCATCGATGTATGTTCTCTCAACAATTGGCCTAGGAAAACATGCTTTGCATTTTCCCCACACATTATCTAAACAGCCAGTAAATGAATGTGACTTATTTTGTGACCCATCTTTATTTCTGTTTGAACTACATTGATGTGTATGTGACCTGAAGAGAAGATCATCAACTGTCTGTCTGAAGTTTACCCACCAGGTATCCATTGTGACTGTGTCACTCATGAGTGGTGGAGGTATAGGAAATGTTTCAGTAGGGTCCTGGTATCCAGTTTGTGCTCTTATTTTTTCCACAGATTCTTCTGCATTCTCTTGTGAGCCAGTCATAAAGTCTCTGGAATGTACACTTTCCAAATACTCGATTAAACTTTTTTGAAATTGTGAATCTGGGTGTAATATCCTTTGTCAAATTTCCTCTGGTGACAGTGTTCCCTTAATCTATAACAGCATATGCAGATGCAAAGTTAGTCGTCCTTGTTGCTCAACAGTGCCATAATAACCAGAGGTTTTTCCATAAAGTCCGTCGTGCTCAGTACCCACTCCCAGGACATGCTTTATAAACATCTTGACCATAAAGTCAAAAAAACAAGCCCCTGCTACAGGACTTTCAGCAATCAAGCGATATCTGATATCTTCAGCCAATGGAAAGGGGTGAAACTCTTCCTTGGTGTCTGCAAAGTATAAACAAATGGGATGCCTGTTGTCAGCTGGTGAAAGTGTGATATACCACAATGGAGCTCCAAGATAAGCAATCAAAGACCATATTTCATTTTGCATATGTTTTTTGCTTGAGATTGATCCATGCACATGTGTACCTACATGATCCAGGTCCCTAATAACTTGAAAACACAACTCTTCATCATGATTTGCTGCTTTCACTGTCTCACCATTTGCCATCCTTTTTGCAATGTCAGCCAAAACATCTTGGTTGACACTCAGAAAACATTCTGCAATACTAGAAAATTTACTTGTATCTGCTACCAAAAAAGAGCCTCTTGTTGTTGCCTTGACTTTCTGATGACTAAATGCTACAAATGAGAATGCAGTATCCATCTGAAATTGTTTATCATGGTACATTAACAAAAAAATTTATGTGCTTTGTCTGATAATGGTGTGGTTCCTACACCTCCATATCCATATGGAAACAACCAAGGAAAAATCTGAGGATATAAATTAGGGTTGTTGTAAATTGATTGGGGATCTGCACTTTGTCCCACTGCTGGTGCAGCACCATGGCTATTCCAATGTTTCAATGCAACTCCCTTTAAAGTTGTGACTGTCTTTGTGGACAGTTGTTCACCTGTAATACCATGTACAACAAATGGACATTTTCCTTCTTCTACTCCATCCTCAAATGTTTGGTCAAATGTGCTAGTGCCTTCAGGTACTTTGTTTGATTGTTCTTGGTTGTATTCTATAGAGACAGGGGGAATGTCCTCTGGATACTTTTCAAGTTCCTCATATGATATAGTTATGTCAGTGTAATCAACATGATTTAATTTTAGCCATTCTAAAGCACGAGCAACAACTTTTCTTTGAACCAAAAGAGGAGTATGCTGGAACTCTTGTCTAGTAGGCTTACAGGGACCAGTAAATAATACAGCCAAAACTTCATCCAAGTCATTAACTGGAGGAGGCAAAATGTTGTAAATTTTTGCTACTGGAGATTCAAAGGCAATAGCATGAGCAACCATTTTTTTTTGTCCTGAGGATGCCACACATACAAAGCAGCCATTGACACATACCTTTTGAATAAACAGTCTTTCTACATATCGAAGACATTGCAATCCCTTGGGAACATTGCCTATCCACAAGCCATTTGCTAGTGCATAATGAGGGACTTTGCCCAAACGTATATCTCTCCAACAAGATGAACAAACATGATCACAGTTATTATCTACAATTGGACCATTTAAACTTTCAATTAAATCACTTTCTTTCTTTCTCTCTTTTCTTGTTCCACAGTTTGATTGCAGCACATGCAACTGTTTACTTATTGACTTCAGTTTAGTCAATTCCCTGTTTGGTGTTAGCCTTCCACACACAGCACAACCCCCTTCTTCTAACAACTCTTTTGATGAATCCTCACAAAAGCCACTTATAATCTGATAGCTAAGTTCATTACTCAATGGTTTTAAAGGGAAAGGCTGAACTTGAGGTTGCTCTTCTTTGGGCACAAAATATGTGCTAGAAGTTTGTTGTAATTTTTTTTTTTTGTTTCTCCATTGCTGCTGACATTCTTTTCGTTTTACATGCTCAATTGGTATGATTTTAAATACAGAAGTAAACAAGTTACAAGACAGGCAATCATGTTGATCAAAAAGACTACGCAACTCAGCCCTGGTTAGTCTTGAGCTCAGCTTGATGTTGTGCTTTCTCACTATCATGAATACTTGACTTGGACAAGTACAGAACAAGAATACTCAATGGAACCATTGTGTGTACACTTTCTTGTAATATTGGATACTTCAACAGTCCTACACTATCTGTATGACATTCAAATTTTAGTGCAATCTCATCGTTATCATAATCATTAAGGATTGCTGTTACATATGGCTTAACTACACTTCCAGGGATTTCAGAAGGTTTACTTCCTCCAACAGGATGTTTGAATTTATGATTTGAATCTTGTCTTCTGGGTTCTACAAATTGACACACTTTCTTCATTCTCCTGGGTTCTACAAATTGATGTACTTGTAGTGAAGGATTGTTCTTTGATACTAAATGCCACTGAACCCAAGGTAGACTGCTTTTAAATTCAAATAGTAGCCTGTACCTCATGATATAGCTGACATTTTGGATTAAAAACAGCCAGATGACCATTTGGTGCCCATTCACACAGTGGTCAAGAAATACATTGCACAACAGGTGGCATTGTTTCCAGGTGCTTGTCTTTTGCCATTTGCAGTTCTTCAAAAGTTGGCTCAGGTGTTTAGCAATATTTTGAAATGCAATTTTGTACTCACAGCTTGGCATCTTGAATCAAGATAGTTGTGTTTGGACATCCAGTACTTGTTGCAGTATGTGTTCACATCTGACACAGTGTAACAACCATAGCCAGACCTGTATTTTGTTACAATGTAAATATATCAGTTTCCACATTTGCATATTGCCAGTTACTATTTTTTGCACTGTTGACAATAAAATTTGCCAGCAGTGTTTTATTCTGGTGTACCTCAAGCCTGTCCTTCATTGTTCTAACCCAGAGCAGGTGAAAACTTTGACAAGTAAAGGTAATGGTTGTGACGCAAACATTTTTGCAAAATATGTATGATACAGACCATCTGTAATCACAGGCCCTTGACAAGTATGTGAGAACTCATCAAAGTCTGTTATGTTATGGTGCAATTCCACATGACATCCATCTGGAATGGATCTGTACAGCAAAGCTGTGATAATACATGGGTTTTCACCATGTTCTGCATCACCCTCTCTTCCAAACAGCTCCTAGTCAAAGCACTTAGAAATACAATTCTCTCATCTAATAGAAACACACCTTTACAACATTACTAGCAGCTCTTTCTCCTAAGCAAGAGTATGTCTCTTCTTTTGATGACCTGTCCATGTCAGGTTCTTTGACACATTCAATATCATAATGGAGTACAACACAGTACTACAAATTTGAAGGTTAGAATAGCCTACACATACAACAAAGTTATACCTGAGCTGTCCAGTTCCATAAATCGCTTGCCCTATCACAGAGTAATTGACTGTTCCCACAACATTCAGTTTTGCTACAGATTTAAAGTGATAAAAAAAATTGTACCTTGCAACATCGATGCAGATCCAGTTTTTGCACAGTTTCCAAACAGTATTTGTTTGGTAGTAACCAATTATTGCCAGTAATATGAGCCACAAATGCATAGCAGTGAACATCATTAGCAATTCAGAAGAAAAGCACTTGTCATGGTTTGAAACAACTTGTTGTTACCTGCAAGACAGCAAAATAAATAGGGATTTAACTATTTAGGAGGCATGGTAACTCCTAAGTAGTCATCATCAGAGTACAATCCATGACTTGCCCCCTTTTTTATCTTTTTATTTTTTTAAATGTGGTTTCCTGTTACTTCGAGTCCATTGTTATTCGGTATTTGCTAGGCAGATATACACCAGATATATATATCAACTGATTGCCCTAATCAGAGCCTTTTGGTACCGATAACACAATAATGAACAACACATTAGATGACAAATTACTCTTACCTGTTCTCGACGCTGATGATGCTTGACCCAGAAACCCAAACAAAACCCACAAAATGGCTTTGGATGGTATAACACAGGTTAGAGGAAGGATGTGAGGCCCTCTAGATGTCACCTGTCAGACTGACTGTCAAATATTCATAAAAGGACTGCTTGTTGAAGCAATTCAAAGCTAAAAGAATGTGTTTCATGGAATTTCAGAGAATTTCATAGCTAGATCAATGAATTTGGAGTGTGCAAATATGCTCGGATGCAAGATCAGGGGACTAGACAAGTAGTAGAAGCAAAGCAAAGGCAAATTGAGGGAAATGAGAGCGAAAATAGCATAATGCGAGGATTTTTGAAGATTTTTGAAGAGGTTTAGTGTAAAACACCAGACCTCAGACTGAATAAGACTAAACTGAACTCTCAAATCACTACAATCTGGGAGGAAGACAATGACTTTCTTCTTTTTCTTTGTATCTAGTACATCTTTTTATATAAAATAAAGAAACTACCTAAAAAGGCTAGAGAAGATGAGGCAAATATATGGAAAACTCAAGGCAAAAGACAATAGAAGTATATCAGAACAATAAAGCGAGACTAGAAAGGGTGAATATAACACATGATGAAGAAATAATAAGAAAGAATAGCAAAAAGTGGACTGTCCTTGTTATAAATTGCATAAAACATTGGAAACTGCTTCAAGTGGATTGTATGCATGCACATGTGTTCAATATACTCAAGATAGTGTCCCATGTGTCCAGCATGCGTCCAAAGATCGTTCAATTAGGAAATACTGTGTCCGAAGATGTTTTTTGAGGTTTGAGGTTTTTCAAACATTTTCAAAGTTTCTTTGGACTTTGTTTGTGGCCTGAAATTGGTGCGATATTGCTTGAAACTGGTTCGGAACTCATTGATGATGTTCCAAGGGTATATTCTGAGCTGTACAAAGTGTTCAAAGTCAATTGAAAGTGCAAAAACCAATATGTTGGTGCTCGAACTGTGCTGGGGACCTATTAACGCATATTTTGAAATGGTATAACCTACAGTAACAACCACGTTTAATGGAACTTCTTCTTCATTGTCTTTGTACAATGGCCAAGACAGTAAACACCTAAAGTCTGCATCCGAGAACTTGAATGTGGCATGGGTCTTCGTGGCTCTGCCATCGTAAATTGGAACTGTCAATTTTTGATGAGCACCAACCTGAAAACAGTACATCATACATACTTCTTTCTTCATAAGCCCTTGACAAATTGTATACATCATCTGCCTCATGAGAAAGTAAGGGGGAAGACACAGTTTTCACATTTGATGAACATTGTCTCTGCAGAGCACTGTAATCTGCAGAGCACACATCAGAAAAAGCTGGTTTCAAAAAGTAGGACTTACTCCTTTCTGCCCCGCCACTTAAGTCTTCAGAGCGTGTTGTAAAAGTGAATCCTAGTTCACAGGAAGAAGAAGGAATAATGTGAAACTGCAGTGCTTGCCCCCAGAATGAAGTGTCTCATCTCATGTCCTGTGTGAAAGGTGCAATCATAATTTTGTGCATAGTCCACAGATTCATCCTGGGCCCTCCAAGTCCAGGCATAACCAAAAAAGATTTGGAGACAGATCCCATCAACATTCCAGCAAGCTGTTTAAGATGACCTTCCTCAGCATAAATTTGTTTGGGGTCGATGCACACAGTGTTCACGTATTGCCCAAATTGTGTGAAAGAGAGCGCATTCAGCAATTGTCTGCCACTTGCATTAGTTTGCCATCATCAGTAAAACATAAATTCTTACCATGTTTCTTCTGTTGATAACTTTTTACAGATACTATCAAATTGAGCATGAGATGTTTTGTTAGAAGCTGATCTGTCATATGGTTTAACCTCACACAACTGACTATCCATAGAACTAGTTTTCAGCCAAGCAAAGGAAAGGAAAAATATAATAAAAATCTCATGGGAGATGTGGCAACCCTTGGTAAATGACCCTTAACACAGGATCTTGAAGCCCCTCTATCATTACAGTGTGACCATCATTGACAGCCATTGGCTTGCCATCTGACATTTCATCTGTATCATGTTCACTTTCTTTGACACTGGCTCCCTAATTTTCACTGTCGGCCCTACTTTGAACCATGTGTAACATCAAACACATGAAATAGCAATAACCACTTATGCATTGTTCAGATTGTCCCACACTGTGTCTGACCCCTCAAGAAACTCTTCTACTGTGCCCTCTTCTGCCATGCTCACATCCAAAGTAGAGTCAATTGTAACTCCCTGGGCACTCCCACACAACATAAAGACAAATGAGGTCATGTCCTTTAAACAATGAAAGAAGAAAAAAAAAACCTATTGATGGTGTCAATCGCTGTTGCCTGGGCATTTTGCTTATAAAATGCAACTAGTCTGTGTCTTGGCTAATAAGCATAATCTGATAAATGTAACAGACTACTTACTCTGCCATAGATAGGAGGTCGTCGTCTGACACCACAGCAGGGATCTCATCTGATTTGCTAACCAATGAAAGTTCATGTTAAGTTAAACTCATCTGAAAATTGAAGTCCTTACCTTTCTGCAGTTTGAGACATCATTGCAGTGGATGATACAACCGCATGCTTCAAATTCTTCCCAGACATACTGACCATCTTGATAAGTTCCTGTTGATTTGGCTATAACCAAAACCCACCTGTTGTTTTCTACAGTAGTTTTTTTTTTTCATTTTCCAGCACTTTTTTGCTCTTTGTGATTGTTCTCCTGTATGTGATTAATGTTTGACAATAAATTCTGTTTAAATGATCTTGCACTTGGGATGATTGTTTTTTTTCTGCAAAGAAAACCTGATTGATTATTGAACACCTATGAATAAGCAAAGCATTTACATAGTGTCCCCGAATTCAAGAGGGGCTTCTTTGCTGCCTGCCCAGCGAAGTTCGCCATCCAACACAGCACTTGAAGAAGGAAAAAAAACCCTCCCCCATGAATTCCAGGTTTCCAAGAAAACATTGTAGACACACAGTACAGAGATGGCCAGGAGAGCTTTAAATTCAGCCAAATCAGGAACAGGCTTGACCTCAGTTCACCCCTTTTTAGCAGGTGGTGCTTCTAAAAACTGGCTGGCAACTGTTGAGTAAAGAACCACCAGAGATAATTAAAAACCAGATTACTCACATTTCTGGTGAGGTCGATTTAACCACGCATACTTTCCTTTTCTTAGAAATCATCGGCCTGCTATCCATGTCAGTTTCTGTCTGCAATACCAATGTGCGACACACACAGCTGTTTCAACGTAATCTCCCTTGCCACAAGACTAGGCAATAGCACGGGTTGGGGTAACCCATGTGGGTCATGGCTACGGGTATCTCCGGGTACGGGTACGGGTCACACTTATGTCACCCGTGACCCGCACTTAACCCGCCCTGTATATGAGTTATGATTTTGGGCGCTCTATATTATGGTAAGTTTCCATCTATTCCATATGATATTATATTCATTATAACTCTATTTGAGTCTCGTTCTAAGGTCCCAATAAGATGAGAGACCTGCGTTCATTCATTACTTCACAATAGTGCTATCTTGTTGGGTAGGGGGGCTTGGTATGAGTATCTGGGATCTTAGTGAGTTCTCACTCATTTCATATGATCTTATACTTATTCTGACTCTATTTAGGTGTCGTCTGAAGGCCCCGATAAGACGAGAGGCATGCATCTATTCGTTAGTTCACAATAGCGGTATCTTGTTGGGTATGGGGGCTTGGTATGAGTATCTTGGATCTTAGTGAGTTTTCATTCATTTCATATGATCTTATACTTATTCTGACTCTGATTAGGAGTCGTTCAATAGCCCCGAGGAGACGAGAGGCCTGCGTCCATCTGTTATTTCACAATACCATTATCTTGTTGGGTTACCGGGTAGGGGGTCTTTGGTATGAGTATCTCAGATCTTTGTGAGTTCTGATCTGTTTTGTATTTATCTTATACTCATTCTGACTCTAATTAGGTGTCGTTCGAAGGTCCAGATGAGATGAGAGGCATGTGTCTATTTGTTACTTCACAATAGTGCTATCTTGTTGGGTAGGGGGGCTTGGTATGAGTCTCTCGGTTCTTAGTAAATTTATATGATCTTATACTTATTCTGACTTTATTTAGGTGTCGTCTGAAGGCCCCGATAAGACGAGAGGCATGCATCTATTCGTTAGTTCACAATAGCGGTATCTTGTTGGGTATGGGGGCTTGTATGAGTATCTCAGATCTTTGTGGGTTCTCATTCATTTTATATGATCTTATAAAGAGGCCTGCATTAATCCATTACTTTGGAATAGCACCATCTTGTTGGGTAACTATAAGCCACTGTGATAGTCAGTAGAATTGAGCAGTGTATCGTTAGTGTATTAAATATGTAACTCAGACCTGTGGAACTGACCCACACCCCCAATACCTGCAATGTACCCTACCCGCAGCAACGGGTAGGTAACCCGCAAGGGTACGGGTACGGGTAGAAGCTGGGGCACCCGCGGGTTTACCCGTGCCAATGCCTACACAAGACTAGAAGAAATATCAGAATTTTTTGTTTATGATTCGTAAAACTCAACAATGTACTCACACTGCTAAATCCAGTTCAGCTCTGAAAAAAAGGGTCAACATTTCCCAACTCTTCCAAGTAGCTACTCACTTTTCTCTACTAGTGAGCCATATGACAGGTGCTTTGATAGTGATGGGCTTGCTGAAAACAATGATATTAGAAAATTGAACCAAAACACACATTAACTTGCCTTCTCTGAGTGACAGGTGTTTTTGGCATGCTATTGACTTTTAGATAAGAAGCAAAGATCATAAGCCTTTATAACAATGAGGGTAAACAGGAGAGTAACTAATTTGAGCGGCAGAACATCTGCAATAAAAATAATCAGACACTATTCTTGTTGATCATTCATGGGAGTTATGTTGACTGCACAGGAGGAGTAACAGTTGTGTCAGTACTTTGTAAGGAGCAAATGATCATAATACTGTTGAGGACGTCTGTATCTTAGAATCGACTGTCCGGCTGTCCGACTGTCCGGTTGTCCGGCTGTTTGGTTGAGTTTGGTACAGCCACCAAGTTGGGTCTTCCTCTTCATCCATACAGTAGTGGTCGCAGTGAGTCGCAATGTCCTTGCCCGCCATTAGCCAAATTGACCTATCATATCAGATACCTCACAATGAGTTACCCATTGAAGTGTTCCTATTGCAAGCAGGTTCTCACCCCAGCCATTACCACGACAAATGCCATTGGAAACCTCGGTCGTCGCTATGTCCTTTGCACCTCGTGGCCTGAAGGCGAGTTTGGGCGTGGATCAGTTTCTCACCAACATTTTTTCTGCTGGGTTGATTGGACACCATCACCATCTTCAACACCGACAGTAACATCATCAACCACACTTCCATCTCCCCCTCCAACTTTGCCGCCTCCCACTATACAGAATACACCGATATATTGCTACTTCATGGGCTGTAAATCACAGTGTTTGCCTGCCAAAAACTGCACCCGAAGGATGTGCCATACACACTGTCAACTTAGCGGCGGATGTCCACGAAAAGACCACATCAACAAAGCCACTACTTCTCTCCCTGCTATGTCTACTCCTCTCCCTGCTATTTCTACTCCAACTCCTCTCTCTGCTACTCCAACTCCTTCATCTGATCATGCCATCAACCACCGTCTCTCGCCTCCAGACTCACTTATTGATGCCTTACTACAAACCCAGCCAGCGGCATCTCAGGGCTCGCCAACTGATCCTCCGCTGCAACCCCAGCCAGTCACCAACCTCCCGCTTCCCCCAAGGCCTCATTCCAAGACCCCACAATCCCGCTCATCACACCATGCAGTTCAAATCCCTCCTGTGTTCACTGAACAGCAAGCTGCTCTGCAATGGATCAATGCTGACCGCCAAATGCATCAAGCAACTTTGCAACAGAATGAGTCCCAGTCGAAGAATGTAGTACAAGTGTTTGCCTGGTCTCAAGATGAGTGTGATCCACTCTATACGACTTCACACTACCACCTGGTTCTAGAAGCTTCAAAATCACTGAATCCATCCTCCATGACCTAGCCCTCATTTCCGAGGGTGATGCCACTCTTCAACTGCAAAAGTATGATGATGCGGAGGATCTATGGGTTCAGAGCCAGTCAAGTTTTCGATGCCGAGATCCACCGACGGTGTTTTTTCTTCAAACGGCGGGAGGTGAAACACTGTCTAGGCTTCGAGAACTATAAGGGCAACCTAAGCCTCTAGCAAAGGGAAATCCAAAGTTAAAATTATACTACATAATACAGGCATTGGGGACACACCTAGCAAAGGGAAATCCGAAGAGAAAACTCTAAGGATCCCCTTGCTGATGCCCAGTATATGTGAAGACGACAAAAATCAAATATAACCTAAAAATAGAAAAAGGCAGAGATAGGCGGATCAAGGCCACCGAATGACATCATACCAAGGGGTATGTGTCGGAAGGGGTACTCCACCTCTAAATATAAAAGTGTCAACATGTACAAACATGATAGCAAGGGAAAATTAGTAATAAAATCCGGAAAAATCATAGAAAATAAAGAATAGAAGGAAATGAGGTGGGGAAAAATATAGGACGAACATAAAAAAATAGGAAAAACACACAGGGCACCCCCCTAGTCCCCTTACATCACCCCCTCTCTAAGATGCATCCCCCCGATGCATTCAAAATTGCATACAACCAAAGTCCGTGACTTGAATGCGACGCGGTGCAGCAGTGTGCCGTCGGTGGAATTCCTTGATTAACCGAGGGGCATTTACGTCAGACTCTTCGACCCATGAGTTCTCCTCATACCCATAACCCTTCCAATGTACCAAATACTGGGGTTTTCCTCGATGCAAATGGCTGTCCAAGATTGACTCGACTTCGTATTGGGGTTCTCCCTCGATCACTGTAGGTGGTGGTGGTGGGTGTGAATGGCATCCCGGGAATGGATCTGGGGGAGCTGGAAGCAATTTGACGACATGGAAGATGGGATGGAGTCTGGACATGGAGGCTGGGAGGCGTAGACGATAGGCATGTGTTCCAACGCACTTGACAATGGGGAAAGGTCCCAAGAAGCGATGAGTGAGTTTCTTGGATGGACGTGTAGTGGAGATGTCACTGGAGTCAAGATAAACTCGATCACCAACCTTATACTGAGGGGTTGGGGAGTGGCATTGGTTGTAAAATTGCGCCATGTTGTCCTTCGCCTTTGCTAAGGCTGCCCTTGCCTCCTCCAAGCTATCCCTCATGCGTTCTGTGAACTCATTCACCATCTCGATGTGTGAGGGAGTTTGGTGAGGTTCAAATCCCATGCATGGATGTTGTCCAGTGTCTAAGAGGAAAGGGGTCTGTTGAGTGGAAGCATGGACATGGTTGTTGTATCCGAACTCAGCCAAAGGAAGGAGATCATCCCAATTGTCCTGGCATTCATTGACAAAGAGGTGGATGTACTGCTCCAGTTCCTGGTTGACTCGCTCCATCTGGCCATCAGTTTGTGGGTGATAAGCGGTTGAAGCGAGGAGTTTGATCCCCAGGAGTCAGTACAGCTCACAAGTGAACTCTGCCATGAACTGAGGGCCACAATCTGAGAGGAAGGCACCAGGAAGTCCATGTAATTTCCACACGTGGTGGAGGTAGAGTTGAGCGGCACCTAGGCCACTGACAGTGGTGTGAGTGGGAATGAAGTGAGCATGTTTTCCCACTGAGTCAACTGTGCACATCACCACATCAAACCCGTTTGACTCTGGCAATTCCACCACAAAGTCGACGCTGATGACATCCCAATGACTCTCTGGAACAGGAAGAGGGTGTAGCTCACCAATAGGCTTGCGACGAGGAACCTTGGTGCATAAGCAAAAGTCACAAGTGCGACAATACTGACCAATGAGCCATGACATTTGTGGCCACCAATAGTTCCATGAGGTGAGCTCCAAGGTCTTCCAGCATCCGGGGTGGCCAGCAATCTGTGAGTCATGGTGTTGGGATATGATGCACCGGCGAAGGTCTGGGTCATTGGGAACATAGATGCAATCCCTAAAATACAACAAGTCCTCCTTTTCAGCCCACTCTGCCACACATAAGGAAAGGGTCGATCCCTTCCTCAGTTCTTTAACAGCTCGGGCAACAACATCCTCATGTAAACCACTATGGTTTGTGCAACGAATGTCATGTAGGATGTCCCACTCCTCGCCCTGGGGTGCGATGCCTTCCAGTGCCCGAATGGTGAACAGGTCTGGCTGCAACAGCACAATGTTTTGGTTGTCACCGCTGCCATCCCCATGGTCTGCATGTCGGGATAGGGCATTGGTCTTCCCCATGCTGCGACCTGGACAGTGGTGCAAGGAGAAGTCGAATCTAGATAGATACAGGGACCAACGAGCTTGACGACGGTTCAATTTCTTGGCCATCATGAAGTACTCGAGATTCTTGTGATCCATCCAAATTTCCACCTTGTGTTGGGCACCCTCGAGGAAGTGTTGCCACTCCTCAAGTGCACGCATTATTGCCAACATCTCCTTGTCATGTATCTCGTAGTTTCGCTCTACAGCACTAAGGCTTTTGGAGTAGAACGCAACAGGATGCCACTTCTGGTCCTCCGGAGACTGCTGAGACAACACGGCACCTGTCACAAAGTCAGAACTGTTGGCTTCTACATGAAAAGGATGCGAATCGTCAGCAAAGGTAAGGATCGGAGCAGAAGTGACCATCTCCTTAAGCTTTTCGAATGCCTCCTGTTGTGCATTATCCCACCTCCATGCCTCCTTTCCTGTCAAGTTGAACAGTGGTCGTGCATGATGTGAGAAATCCTTGATAAAACGCCGATAGAAATTGATGAAGCCCAGGAAAGACTGCACCTCCTTCTTGTTTGTGGGCGTCGGCCAAGCTGTGACCCTGTTTACCTTGATAGGATCCATCTCCACTTGACCCTCCAAGATAATCAGGCCGAGGTACTCAATCTTGGTCCTTTTGAACTCACATTTGTCCTGACAAAGGTAGAGTTTGTACCGTCAAAGTCACTCTAGGACGAGGCGTGTGATGCGACAGTGCTCTTCAACTGTGCGAGTGAAGATGAGGATGTCATCGAGATAGATGCAGACAACGCCTTCGAGGATGAGGTCGTGGAAGATGTCGTTCATCATGGTCTGAAAGGTGGCAGGGCTATTAGTAAGGCCAAAGAACATGACAAGTGGTTCAAAAAGACCACGGTTGGTACAAAAGGCTGCCTTCCACTCATCTCCCTCCTTTATCCTTACATTATTATAGCCCCACTGGACATCGAGCTTGGTGAAGTATCGGGCTCCATGGAGCTGGTTTACAAGTTTGGAGATGAGGGGTAGTGGGTAGCGATTTTTGACCGTGATGTTGTTGAGCCTTCTGTAGTCTTGAACCGGTCAAAGTGAGCCATCCTTCTTCTTGACAAAGAAAAAGGGAGAGGCCATGGGTGACTTTGATGGTCGAATATGTCCAGAGGCCAGGTGCTCATTGATGAACTGGTCAAGCTGCCATTGTTCTTCTGGAGAGAGAGGATAGACCTTGCAGGATGAAGGGGTTGCGCTGGGGGTGAGTTCGATTGCGTGATTCCATGGCTTGCATGCAGGAAGAGAGTCGAATGACTCCTTGGAGAACACATCTTCAAACTCATGGAGATGAGGGAGTAAGGAGTTAGTAGAGGATTTAGCAGCGTTGTTTTTGTGGAAGGCCCCGGTGAGGCGTTGGGATATGTTCAATGTGGCACACACCTCATGCGATGAGCAAATCGCAGTGTAGAAGATCCAATCACCCTCCTCCACTTCCTCTGGGTCCTCATCATCATCATCCGAGTCCGGCATTAGATCAGGAACCCCTTCCAATTCCACTTCAGGTATAGGCAGGGGTCCAGCACAACACTTCTGAGTACGTCGTATCGCCGCCTTCTGTCCATGACGTTCTTGCCTGGCTTCTGTGAAACACGTCTGACAGTGGGATGGACATCGGCTCATGGTAACCTCCCCAGTATGCCAGTCGACCTCTGGGTTATGGTCTCGAAGCCATGGATATCCCAAAATCACCTTTTGCTTTCCTAATTGAATGACAGCAAAAAGGGCACGCTCACTATGATCTTTGTAATGGAGAACCAGGTCTGCAACCTCTCAGATGGCACCAGCTTCATTTGGGGATCCATCCACGTTATATACAGGTATCGGATGTGAGAGTGAGCCAGTATTTAGGCGATGTTGTTGTACCAGATGGGAATCAATGAAGAGACCAGTCACACCAGAGTCCAGGAGCGCAGAGACACTGAGTATCTGTCCAGTGTCGGTCGTCTGCAGTTCGATGGCTAGGTTCAAGGAATGTGCAGAGGGAGTGGATGCCACAATATACTTGCATGGTAGTTTACGCTCCCATGATTTAATTTTGGGACGTGGAGTAGAAGGAAAGATGGGGAGAGCAGGTACGTCTTTAGCCAACTTCGAAGGGTCAGAGAGGGGAGCAGTCACAGAAATGGATTCATTCTCCGGGGATTCAACTGACAAGACTTCAAAGCAGTTATGGACAGGCAGTGAGGGCGTACGATTCACTCACTGCGAATAGGAAAATCCTGCTCCTCTACAACTTCCAACTTAATCTCCTCTGCAACTTGATCCTTCGCTTCCTCAACATCTACAAGCGCCAACAAATCTTGCAGGAGTTCATCTCGTCCCTCGGGGGTGAGCATGCAGATATCCTGATGATGGGGACATGCTCCAGCCCTGTGTCCAGGTTCCCCACAATGGTAGCAGAGATCCAACTTACGTGCACGGCTGTGGGCTGCATCAACATCCATTGGTACTGGGACATTGATGGCTGGTGTGGGAGTTTGACGAACAGGAATGGGGTTAGGGCGGGGGAGGCTTCGATTGAAGGTGTAGGGCATATGAGTGGTAGTTGGAGCACGGAATGCAGCATTAAACGCTGCATTTGTGAGTCAGTTCTCATCACAGAGTGAAGCAGCTTCATACCAAGCAAGGATATCATTGTCCGCTGGGTGCCCTTCCAACATCTGTGCAATCTGGTCCTGAATTTCTCAGTTGAGCCCCCGTCGGAACTTCACCACCACTGGTAACCCACTCCCATATCCTGCCATGTCCACCAAATTCTTGAACTCATCGATATAGTCATCCATGGATCGACGTCCCTGGTGGTAAGTGGATGACTCAAGTCGTGTCACTGCTCAGTGGCGTTCATTGAGGGGGCAGAAGTGGCATACAAACTCAGCTCAAAAGTCACCCCAAGTGGAGAAAGGTAGAGAACCGAGTTCTTTAGTTTGACGTAGGATACGGTCCACATAGAGATAGGCGCGTTCAGATTTCATGTATGTGAAGGCCCAATAAATTTTTGCAGCCTCATCAATGAATTGATGTGACTGGAGACTAATGTATAACTCACAGGAATTAAGGAATGCACGTCCCTGCGCATGTGCACCATTAAATTCGGCGGGGGGGGACGGTTTGATCTGGGCACATTCCTTAGTGGACGCATTTGGCAAAACATCATTGTTGGGTGCGCTTGGAGTCGTAAAGGGGGAACTATTGGTCATAGGGTTAGCCTGGAGGGTCCTAACGAAGTTTTCAATCGTAGATTTAAGTGAGTCAATTTGTGCACACATTCCGGAAACGTCGCTTTCAAGCGCGTCAAAGCATTCTGATGCGTCCATGTCGCTAGGGAGTGCGTTTGGTGAAAATGGCAGCGTAATAAAGGCGAGATTATCTGGAACGGTGTGTAGGGACTCTGTGGAGCTTTGGGAAGTGTCGTCCAGTCCGTACCTGCCTATCTTGGGCAGCGCGTTCGTGATTTTCGGGCCTTAGGGGAGAGTTTTCTACTATAAGGGCAACCTAAGCCTCAAGCAAAGGGAAATCTGAAGTTAAAATTATACTACATAATACAGGCATTGGGGACACACCTAGCAAAGGGAAATCCGAAGAGAAAACTCTAAGGATCCCCTTGCTGATGCCCAGTATATGTGAAGATGACAAAAATTAAATATAACCTAAAAATAGAAAAAGGCGGAGATAGGCGGATCAAGGCTGCCGATTGACATCATACCAAGGGGTATATGTCGGAAGGGGTACTCCGCCTCTAAATATAAAAGTGTCAACATGTACAAACATGATAGCAAGGGAAAATTAGTAATAAAATCCGGAAAAATCATAGAAAATGAAGAATAGAAGGAAATGAGGTGGGGAAAAATATAGGACGAACATAAAAAATAGGAAAAACACACAGGGCACCCCCCTAGTCCCCTTACAAGAACCTTGTCGGGCATGGGTGGATGAGTAGCCTGCACTTTCGGGACAATCTCCCAGGTGAAAAGTCATATATCAGGGAGGCCCTTAGTAAGAAACGTGGTCTAATCGACATACTATGACAACTACAACATATGGATTAGAACCCCCAGAGAATTTCGTATGAAATACGTGGACTATGGCTGGACAGACAAAGGATCATGGAAGCATTTTTTAGCAGCCCATGCCAAGTATCTGGAATGATGGCGAACATAACCCACCTTCGTATATCAATTTGTATCTCAGCTCTTTGGTTTGTATTTTAGATTGCCTTGTATTTTAGATTGTCAGTTTGTATGTAACACAATGTGATTTGCATGTACACCCAGTACTCAACCTGGCTCGAAATTGTAGGCGCACGGTGGGGTCAAAACCGTGCACCTCATCTTCATGTTTTTGGGTGAGCGGGGTTTATGTCAGTTAAAGTTAGGCAGTGATACACATCCTCTGCTGCATTGCTCAAGAAACTAAGGTAGTGCAAACTGAGGCCCATGAAGGACCCCAAATAAATAGACGGTGAGCAGGGCAGCTAATTACAGAGGCGAGTAAGCTAAATTTCAACAAAAAGTAAAACCCAGTATGTACTTGGCTTAGTCATGGCTCAAATGGCTCAAATGGCTCAAATGCTTGATTCGAGCCAAACATTCATCAACACAAGGGCAGAGGTGGGAGGGTACAAATGCTAGATGTAGCAAAGAAAGACACAGAAAAAAAGAAAAAGGGGAGAGGAGGGAGGGCCGCGAAAAAGACAAGAGGCACTTGAGCAACATGATAACACCTAACAATTCCGTGAGTCAAAAATAACTTATTGCCTTACCCTTGGAACCCACGTTTACGTTGAGAACATAGTAATGCAATGTCAGAACTGTTGACCACACAAAGATGAACGTGATTTGCATGTACACCTAATACTCAACATTATGAGGGTGTTGATTCTCCCATTCAAGCTTCTGCCTGATGTCTTCATTCCTCCTCAAGATCATTTCATCCAAAAAGAAATTGAACTTATCCACACCCATCTCCTGACAGATAGCATGATATCCACCAATCCAGACATTTGTTTGCTCAGCTATTGAAGAGTAGCGATATGGATTGCAGTGTTGCTGGCAAAACATATCTTGAGTCGAATGTTTGCAACTCCAATGAAACACATCAACAGTGAGTCTGATATCAGCAAAGAACTCATCATTTTGGAATGTCCTCTTGAGCATGCGAAAAAGATGTGTTTTGGCTTTGGCCTGGTATGAAAAACATTCTTCATGAAATTCTGAATAGGAAAACATGAGCAGATTCATGGGCAAGTTTCGAAATGACTCAACTCCAACACTGCTAACACCCTCTGCTCCATAAAATGTTTGCCGGGCAAGAACTATGCCACAGGGTGCGACAATGAGCTCCTCATTATGGGTCCTCCTCCACCCAAACTGTGCTCGCAGCTTCTTCCGCCGAGTATCCATGTTGCGGGCATCATTCTGGATGGCGACCACAATTTCAATGTCCTCCTCCACCTCAAGGTCATCTGATATCTGTTGTTCAGCTACACTGTCATTCGTATGAGCCACCCATGCTCTCTCAAGGTGTTCTTTGAGTTGAAACCGTGCTTGGCCACGTTGGACATGGATATGCTCTGCCTCAATGTGCTGCAGATCACCGCACACATGGGAGTCCTTCTGCCGGACTTGGGTGCACCCCTTGATCTGACAAATTTGCCCCTCCATCTTTTTGTGACTCTTGCAATAGTGGTCACATTGATTCTGTAATGGTTCAAAGCAGTTGTGCACCACGCAGCATGGGTGTCCAACCATTACACCATCTACCACCACAACCCACACCTCTTCTCCTTGGAACACCCATGTACACTTATTGCATTGATGGTTCAGCTCTGGCTGACCATACAAGCGAAGACGTAGATTTTGTGCTTGCATTGCCTTATTGAACCAAGTTTTTTGAGGACCATTGTTGGGAATAATCAGTTGACTATTAAGCCAGCCACAGTCATCGAGGAGACATACAATGATGAAAGCATCCCATATGTGTTCTGTAGTGGGCATAAATCCCACAGGCCAGTCTGGAGGAGGGAGACTGTGACAAGAGAATGAACGGTGATAGAGGCAGCTACAGTTGGTTGCTGATGTGTGGGAGATGGCCATCACATTGATCCAGAGGTCGATGACTTTTCTATTGACAAATTGGTGTTCGCCAACTTCAATAATTGGAGGCTGTTGGGCATAATAGTACCAAAAGTCTTGTTTAATGTAGTAGTTATGGTGGTAGCTGGTTTTACACTCTGCCGTATGCATGGTATAAAATAATTGCACAGACATTGAAAGAAACCGTAATGCACCTTCACAGTAAAGACTAACGGCATATGCTGGTACAGCACCCCGGTCCAGTGTGTAGAGTACCACCTTCTGATAGTAAGTCTTCTTGAGACAAAGTCCTTTGCTGATGTGAGGGCACGCTGGCTGAATGCATGAATGTTGTGGGGGATAAAGCATGTCTGGCACAAATCCGAGGCCATGACCATACTTGAGAATGGTTCCTGCAAGATCGCGCCTTGGAAAGTCTTCTTTATCCCAGATTAAGTGCCGTAGCTCCATCCAAAGCACATCTACATCCTTGATTTGGATATTGCAGCTGTTGGCAAGAAGTCCCATGACACTTGGTGGTAAAATTTCAGGTGCATTATCTTCAGGTTCTTCAGCAGGTTGGGGAAGCAAGATGTCATCCCTCAGTCGCTTAGCAATATATAAAGGTAAAAAGGCCCATAATCGATAGGTTGGGCACCAGAGTCGATACATTTGCGAGCGTAGCCATGCAAGTAGTACTAGTCACATGACATTCAGACAGACAGCCGGACAGCCAGACAGTCAGACAGGACTTTCTAACACACAGACTTTCTGATACTGTTGGGTGCTGCATCCTTGACTACTATTCCAGACTGCACCGGAACCTGGTAGGGTTTAACAATGTGAGATAATCTGAGAGTGCACACCCTGGAATCCAATGCAAATAACTCATATCGAAAATTGAGTTCGCACAATTCCCATAAAACCTCCTCTCGTATCTTGTCTGTGACTGCCTCAACTCGCTTGCCAGCCCAGGTCATCTATTCCTTCTCCAATCCTAAAAACTCTACTCCATCTGCATCAATACATTCTTCAAACAACCACAAAGCCAGATCCCATTGTTCTTTACTTTTTGTAGCTGTCAATTGGACAGCAATGGTCAAGGAGGTCAAAGGTCGAGTGCATTCATGTGTCAAAATATCGCACCAGACCTGCACTGGAATAGGTCAACTTGCTGCAGTTCCAGCAATTGCACAATAAATAAATGCTGCATGATACTTCAGCCAAGATTTGAAGTACATGTTTTTTCTTTTGACCATCTGAGCACGAATAAACATTGCAGCCTCAGGAAAAATGTATCCAACATTGATTGGGCTTCCTTCATGGGTAAATATGGCCTTGCTGGTGTCAAAATTTACCAAGGCATCTCACCAGACTGCGAGTGCCAGTGGGTAGATATTATTAGTAGGATCAACAAACTTGTCAACTCTATAGTTTTTAGCTTGCCGTTTTCTTGCTTTCTGACTGTCTACAACATCATCAGCAAATTATTGGTTTAAATTATGTGAAAAGCTTACATGGTGAATACTCCTCAGCCCATATTTGTCATTTTGAGTGTTCAGTTATCGCTGGTTGCATGGACTGAACTAAGGCCCTGGTGTACTTGAAATGATTTGGAAATGCTAACAACTTAATCATGTTAACGCTTATAGCAAAATATCTCCCAACACAGTCTCCGCTTCCCTCAAAAATAATTGGATACAAAGGTTGAACACATGTGTCCATAGGGAAAAAATCTTGAGCATACTTCATCACAACTAGGGATCTGCACGGGTTTTGTGTACCCATACAGGTTACGGGTACAGGTACATGTGGGTATGGGTACGGGTCACAATAGTCCTACCCATGAGCTACAAAACGCACCAAAAATCAAGCAAAATGGTCAAGATTTGCAGGTTTACAGGTAAAACCTGTCACGGGTACGGATATGGGTACAGCGCGAAATATCCGGGGGTTACCCATGCAGATCCCTAATCACAACAATGTCTTGGATTCGAATAGAAGGTAGAAGGTCATAAGGCTGAATAAGCCATACTGGTATCCCAGCATCCATCATTCCTTGACAAACAAGTTGGCTTGTAGTAAACACCCCCATCAAATGAGTAGCAACATTAGTTGCCCCTGTCCAGTGACAATAATGTTCCTCGAAGTCTAAAAAAGCCAACAATTCCAAGAAAACATGTTGGAGCTCACAGATGAATCCTTTAGTTGTCTGACGTTTCTTGGATGCGATACAACAGGTTTGCCAAAATCAGAGCCAGTTGATCAGGAAGCTGTTTACCCTTGAAACAAGGTTGTTCTGCTCATTCAAGTAAAGTTGTGCATGGTCTTTGCAGTTGATTATAGCACCCAGAGTGTCACTTGCTGATTCCACCCAAAATTTGATTATCATGAGTGAAATCCCGAGGCTCCAGAGTCCACCACATAATGTTTATAGACTTATTGTGATTGGAAGCTGTATCGAAGATTGCTTCTAAAAAACACCTTGCAATCAGCTCCAAGAGGCAGCTCATAAACTTCGCAAACATTGGGACTTGTGACAATATGCCATCCATCTCTTGTTATTGCACTGATGATACTCAACCCAGAAAAACCACCAAAATGATGAGGCAATTGATGATATTTGTGATGAGTCAGAGGAAGGGAGCAAGACATTCCGAATGTTCGTGGTCCAACCTATGGGAAGATAACTAGTTGGTACTAGTCATGAAGGTAGTGCTATGAGAGACAAAGGTGTTTGGTGTGGTCCAATCGAGTATTGATCAATATTGAGGATGATCAACAAGATCGACGATGAACGATGTTTATCGTCGATGGTCAAAGTGTGAATTCCGAGGACCTTTCGATAGGTTGAAAGTATACAAAGGCTATAGTCGATGGCTAGGATGTGTTGAAATGGTTGCTGGTGCTAATGATGAGAGGATTGATGAAGATCGAGGACGCAATGATTGCAGAGGTTTCTGACTTGTAGAAGTTTAGATTGTTTTAGAGGATCGATCTGATTCTTAGAACTTAATATGAGACAATAAGTGAAGACAATTTCTTTTATTTCCAAGTAGATACTACAGAGTTTTATATGTTTTAAAAAAACTTCCTAAAATGGAATGAGAAACATGTGTAGAACATGAGGCAAAAGATATGAGTTAAGGCACAAAGCCAAAAAGAAGACTGGAATCCAAACAAGAAAGATATATATCATATGATGAAAGAGTAATAAAGGGTATAGAACTGAAAGGGGACTGTCCTTTGTGTATAAATTGTGCTAAGTCTTGCAATAATTTGTCCAGCATGTTCTGTGCATGATAGGGACTTGGAACGAGGCTGACCTACTATCAGCAGGTTTGGGCACGAGTTGGAATCCTTCCTGGCACATGGTATTCCACCATATAGATAACAAATGTGGTGCCCAATGTCACTCGTAGTCTCTCAATATCGATCAATGATGCTCGACAATGGTCAACAATGTTCAATCGCAGTCGCAGTTTGTTTGAAGATGATCGGGGATGTTTGATGGTCATTTAGAAGGGGTCTTAGGGGCTTTTGACAAGTCCTAAGGTTGTGTGATGTGGTCTCTTGGTATGATCGATGTCGCTAGTGATGTTTCGACATGATCGATAGACTGGGTCATGCTGCATCTGGGACCTCGTAGGAGTTAGCTGATGTGATTAGAATGTGGTTAGAATGACGTATCAGCCTTTGAGCCGAGGAGACAACCTATCAGCGCCGACTAATCCATCCAAAGGGCCGATGACTGTTTATTCAACAACTTAAAATTGAAATCAAGAATAAGATCCAGCTTGCTTATGATCATCGGAATCCTTTTGTTAAAAGCTCAGGTTGTTGTAATAGCATTGTAGGTGTAAGGTTTGAAAGTAAATTCATCTTTTTTTTTTGCATTCTGTATACAGCCAAAATGAGGCTACAGAAAGTATAAGCATGCAAAGACTCAAAGAGAAACAAAAACTGTATGTTGATTAATTGTTTGCCCAATCACAAACTAGATAACAGAAGTAATAGACACCATGTCTGCCAAGCCTAAAAACCACGACCTCACCCAGGTCTGACAATGTCAGGCAACTGCATAAACATCTGCATCTTCATATAGTCAAGTATGTGCAAGGAACAAATTGGACACCTGGTCCAATCTGTTAGACGGCTGTACTACAATGTGTCTGAGGAAAGGGGTGTGCAACTCTTGTGTCTACTGCAATCTTATCTGCCGCAGAAAACAGACAAAGACAAGAAATTAGAGAGAGAGAAAACTCACCAAGAGCAAATGAAGAGGACTTCTAGAGAGGAAAAGATGAGATTGTGCTAGAGGCTATTAGAGCGAGAACTTGAACGAGGAATTAAGTTTGTACAAATAATGTGACAGTTAACACATAGGTCACCTGTTTTTAGACCAAACATCTCTGTTACTCTAAAGTCTACAGCTTACATAAGTCATTGACTTGTGATTGCTTCAAGGCAAGACTTGTCTCCAAGCTTCAAGGACACACCTCCATTTTCCTAAGATAAGTTGAACCAGATGTTCAATTTTCATTCGACAATCAATTTCCCATCAACAAGCATGAAATGCATAGCCTCTTGACAAGACATGTCCAAAACAAAGCTGCATTCATAAATTAAAATGATAAACAGAAAACCATTTAGGTACTGACAAGTCAGTAGGTTTCTTCAAGCTTCAAGGAAAAACCTCTGCTTTCCTAAGACATGTCGCAGTGCGGCCGTCTAATGAGTTGATCCAGGTGTTCAACTCGATCTTTTGACAATCAAGTTCCCATCAACAAGCATGCTTTTTATTAAGGAACATCAGTGTACACTCTGCATGGGTTGAAGTCAAGTCCTTGTCTTCAAGTACAAGGCACCTCACATTCCTAAGACTCATTGCAGTGTGGCTGTCTAATAAGTCAAACCAGGTGTTTGATTTGTTCAATCAGCAACAGGTGTTCAACTTGTGCTACCAACCATGTACACAGGTCTGCAACTTTGCATCTACACAAACTTGCAATACAGACCTATCTACACTTGCTGTCAATTTCAAGCAATACATGATCCTTTTAAATCAGTCACTCCACCTCCACCTCCATTTCTTTGTCCTTTCTCCACTTCTTTGCATCTTGGTCTGTCATTCTGTATCCAGCCTGTCACTTTAATATAACACCCTTGGGCAAAACTATACCAGCTTTAAGTTTGAGAACCTTCAACAAAGGACAATAAGAATCACACTCATAATCAAAGATCTGTCCAACTTACCGTGCTAAACTGTGTGTCTAACAGTGCCATAGATCGCAAAACCACTAACAATTTGCATCTCTTTCCCTTCTGTGGGTCCTCCTTTAATGCAACGATGACAAATGACAACTGCAACTCTACAATATCTCCTTTCCTGAAAGATTGTGGTCGACACACTTCAAACCTGCACAAGAGTTGAAAAAATTACTGAAGTCAAATCGACACACATACCTATATTTGCCATCTAACTCTCAAAATCCTCGACAGTACTCCACCTCATTGTCATCAGTGTGCACACAGTGAGCCCCAGACAACGCTAACATTTTTGCTAGGACTCTGCTAGGATCAATGTTCTCCTGGAAGAGAACACTCTCCAAATGCAACCCAGGCCTCGATGGAGTAAAATACTGATTAGACGCTTCAATCAAAGGGCCATCAGTCTCTGCAAGGTTCCACAGACCTAGTGCTCCCTGTGTAAATGCACAGTCAAACACACCGTATATCTTATTCATGGCCGAAACCACATTGTTGAAAAAAGAAGTGTCCAACTCACTCATGGTTACCAATTATTGAAGTAAATGGTACTTAGAGGAATGCATACTAAGCATGGTAAGCATTGTTAACACCATTAGTAAAAAAAAACACATACTTTGGAATCTTCTCCATAGGCAGCAACTGAAAATCTGTAAGCACTCCCTGTACAGTGAATACAGCCTCCCAAAGAGCTTCCTCAGCTCCCAGCTTCTTAAACAAACACCACGTTGGCAACTCAGGATGAGACTTAACAATAAAAGTCTCCTCCCAATGGGGTTGCTTTCAAAATAAATAACATGAACAATAATTAAAAACGTGTCAAAAACACACCTGAAGTAATGCACCCAGCTGATCTCAGTCTTCAAAAATTCCCGGGTCAACAACAAGTTCATTCAGATGGAGACCTGCACACGACTGAACAACCTAAGGACCTAACATAGAATTTGACTCATGAGTGTTCACAAAATCAAACTTGGGATCCATCATGTCAGCATCAACAAAAATGGGCAGGGTTTTTATGTCACATTTTGAGCAACCCCTTTCTCACTTCTCATGCATTTCTAATGCACCTCAGCTCATAAATAGGAGACTGCATCAACAAATTCGCAAAAATTTTGTGGTACAGATTGTGAGACTGTGAGCATGTACAAACTGGAAAGGGTTCATATTCCGACTTAACAAATGATAAGAGATTACTGATTATTACAAGGTTGCCATCACCTATTCTACAAATTCACAAAAAAAAAAAAACCATGGTATGTATTCTGACTTAACAGACGATAGGAGATTACTGATTATTACAACGTTGTTGTCACCTATTTTACAGGAGTCTATGAAACACCAACACTGATCCTACAAACCAGAAAGCCCACATTATCACATTAGGGTTGTTCATGGTAGCCATTCTTGGGCCATTTTCAGCTCATTTTCAAACTCATTTTTGACTCATTTTCGTGTATTTGGCAGAGGAACAAACAAAAGGGAACAAAAAATGGAATGGAAAATGATATGAAAAATGGTTACTGTGAACACCCTGGCAAGGAAAATTTAGAAAAATGGAGCAAAAATTGCCAGGCACAGTGCTAAAAAGATGAAAAATGATCATTTTTCGGTTCCCTTTTTACAAAAGCAAGGGTAGGGTTCCATTTTACATTCATTTTACATTGATTCTCAGTTCCATTCTTGAGAAAAATGGAATAAAAATAGAAAATGATTGAAAAATGAGTGAAAAATGAACCAAAAATGCCAACTGTGAACAACCCTATTGCACAGGATATTGACAACCTTCATGAACCAAGCGCCGAGTGCACATGTTTAATCAGACAGTGAGGTAAGGCACGCTTCCTTTAGCAAAAAGCAAGTCTTTGATATTGTGAATTCAACAGTACAAAAAAACACCAGTCGCCAAGACCTGTGAAGCCAACCATCACAATCTTACAGAAACATAAGCGAGAGCAGAACAAACAATAAGATGAACAAATTACAAGGGATGTCACCATAGGCAAACAACAGCAACATGAAGTTCTCCTTGTAATGGACTTGCCTCTACAAAGCCTGTCAATGATCATTAAAGAAGAAGATGCTGCAGGAAACACACCTGAAGTAACACATCCAGCAGATCCCATCTCTCGGAGATTTTTAGGTCAACATGGAAATGGACACCTGCGTACACAGTACAACTGAGCAACCTCGGGACCTAACCTAGAATTTGACTCACGAGCGGGATCCATCATATTGGCAACAACAAACGTGGGAGCCCAAGCCACTACACCACACAGGACACTGACAACCTTTTCCGACAAAGCGCAGAATGTATACCTCCAATCAGAACAAGAGGTAGGATGTGTTTCCTTTAGGAGAAAACAAGTCACTGATACTGTGACCTCAACAGTATGAAGAAACGCCAGCTGCCAAGCAGGTAAATTGCTCCCATGCAGATACTGCCCACTAAACCACCAAGATCTGTGAAGCCTCTGGTCATGATCTTAAAGAAACATAAGCGAGACCAGAAGAAACAGCTATGGGAAGAGTACAAGGGATGTCACCATCAATGGACAAGAGCAATGTCTCTAGTCCGCTTTGTCCATGAACACACATCCACACTTCTTCGCCATTCTCCTCCCAGGTCGCCTCAAACGCGAGTGGGCGAACAATCCCATGTTCCATGAGACACCCCAAAAACAACGAAACAGCTTTAACCTTGCACTTCGGACGGAGGGGTTCCGGCTTGAAGCGGATGTTCTTCGTATGCAAGAATGCACACCACGAAAGCAAAGGGACTGCGGGGCGAGAACAGAGAGGTCGCGGCAAATCACGGGACCCAAATCTGGCTGGATCGCGGATTTCGCTGGCACCCCATAAACCCACTACTAAAGTAGCGGGAATAGCCATGAACTCATTCGTACAAGGATTTCAATTTCGATGCGTTACACACCACCACGCACCACCCTAGAAGACACGACTGCTAACATTCGTAATTCCTGATCACATACCGCAGCCCAAGGAAACTGATGCAACTGGTATTACGACACAAGATGTTCCCGCTTGAAAGATCATTCAAAGAATTGTTGAACTAGTTGCGAATCCTCATACCTACGTGCCAGGAATAACTCAGTGTCATTCGTTCGGCGTTCAAAGGCTGCCATGGCTGTAGAAGTTTGGAACCCCGTACACCGAGGCCAGTCCGTTAGTAGTCCACGTGGATCCAGGCCACAGGGACAGGATTCAATTACGCTCAATCGCGCTCACCGTCGGATATAGTAAGCAGAACAGCCACACCCGATAGTATAGTATGCTTCGTCCAAACTTGGTGACGTGAAGCATGGATCTATGATTGCATCAGCGGGTATCTCACAAGTATACTACATATGTGATAGAAAGTATACGATGTCAAACCACTCACCGGTCCCAGCGACGAGCCGTACATTCCTAGAAATTCTCTAGGGGAAAGTAGTATAATATGGGAGGGTCGTTCAACGATCGCGTGAGCACTGGTTGGACCAACGCTATATCCCAGTTTGTCTCTGCAAAAAAAACTCAGCGTTGAGGAGCGAGGGTATTAGCGAGTCAGCAGAGGATTCGAATGCGCTGGTTCACGTTACTTGCACTGTGAATATCCATAGTAGAGTCCAAAAGCCCTTCAAGGGTGTAGTGTGCTTGACTGTTTGTGACAAACGTGGCTCAGACGCCCAAACAGGATACAACTTTCAATTCACGCCATCCCTTCATCACCGACAACGTCCTGCACGTCTCAACTTTCAACGTCCTTCTCTTATAAGCAGCCCCGTTTTCTCATTCTTATAGAACTATATCGAGTGTGGATCTTGTTGGCATTCAACTGGTGGCCTTGTAAGTCTCTGTTTTCCCACTTCATCGTCATCCTTATCATCTATCAGACAACTATTTCGCGCTAGATAACAACAAGATTGAGCACTTTGGATAGAAAGGGAAAGGAGGAACCACACAGGTTTGTTATCATTACGGCGCCGAACCTGGTGCTCGTAAACTGGCAAATATTTGCCCATGGGCTGTGGTGGCATTTGATGTCCGTCGCTAATCTTTTCTTGCAGTTTGGATCATCAATCTTGCTTTTTCATTCGAAATGTATGCCTTCATCGTCACCTTATCAACTAGACTCAGAGCAAGGTTGCTAACTTTGAACATCAAGTCTTTGCGTTTTCTTGACGACTTTCTCCGAACACACCTGCTTCCAAATTACGCGCCGCGTTGATAGACGTATGTCTTATCTTTTCATCGCTGGCAGTATGGCTTGTTGGAATTATGACGGAATCATGATGTTCATCGTACAAGCTATGCTGGTGACATCCATCATGCTAATTATTATCTTCAGTCTACCTAAAGAACCCGTCTTATATTCAACCCTTCCGATTAATCAACCAGCTAGCATCTAATGTCAAATCGAAATTCACGGCAACCCCCTTCTTCCACTGCACCACCTACCCAACAAGCTTCCAAGCTTCCCAAGTTTCTCCAAAAGCAAGCAAACCGCGACCGATCCAGATCCGCCGACCCTGCGGCTAAAAGCGTCACTAGCCTGGCCAGTGGTAGCTCTACATCAACATCTCCTGAACTCCCTTCTACACCATTCGTATCCAAGCAACCACGCAAATCTAGCAAATTTCTCTCTATACACCGCGATAAGGACCACAAGTCGAGACGATCTTTTGATGCACCACCATCCCCTGCGGAGCATCAGATGGGCGCCATGAACAACGAGATGGAGGAGCCGCCAGTGATAATAGAGCCTCTCAACGTACCCCGCTCTCGCACTCGCTCAGATCGCTCTCTCAGCGTATCAGCATCAGAGCCCGGACAGCACCCGCACATCTCGCTCTACTCTTCCTCATCCTCGACCTCTGGCATCAGCAATCTCCCAACAAGGCTCTCAGGATGGTTCTCACACACCTTCAGCACGTCATCAACCGATCTCTCCCTCCCTGCTCTGCTATCCCACGCCGCATCCGCCTCATCACCCAAAGGCAAGAACGCCCTCCTAACTGCCGCAAAACACGGTAAAGGGCATCTCGACAAGGCCATGCGCTACCTCCTTGACAGCGACTCCACGCCCGACAAGTGCTCAGACCCAATCTGGTTGCTAGGTGTGCAACACCCAGGGTACGAGCCTCCACCGTTATCCGCACCAACGCTCATGGTCACCAACTCGCTTTCCTCCTCAACTAGCTCCCGGCGGAACTCAGGCTCCTTCCGCTCTTCCACTTCCTCCGTCTCTCACCTCTCCACTTCCTCCACCGCCGAGCAGCTCTCCTTGTCACACTCGCAGTCCAGCGTGACCCCCACACCATCCTCAAAGCATGCTAATCCCGCCGCGCACTGGCCACCGGCCTTCTACGCCGACTTTACATCCCGGGTGTGGCTGACATATCGCTCAAACTTTATGCCCATACGGGACACACGCTTGGCCGATCTAGCACAGGAGGCCAGTGAGGTGCCGAGCAGCCCTAGTACGGTCAAGTCAAAACCGTGGAATTGGGGTAGCGAGAAGGGGTGGACAAGCGACTCGGGGTGGGGATGCATGCTACGAACAGGCCAAAGCTTGCTGGCTAATGCGTTAGTTCATCTCCATCTAGGACGAGGTAAGGTTTATTTCCGCTATGTTGATGATGACAGCTGACTTAATGGACCACGTTTCAGAATGGAGAAGACCTCCATATCCCGTGCACACTGTGGATTATGCAACCTATGTGCAGATCTTGACTTGGTTCTTTGACTCGCCGTCCCCTGAGGCTCCGTTCAGTGTTCATAGGATGGCACTCGCAGGGAAGGAGCTGGGCAAAGACGTGGGGCAGTGGTTCGGACCTAGTACTGCGGCTGGTGCTATTAAGTACGTTTGCTTCGATCTTCTCATATTGCAGTTCTTCAACGAGCTTATACCACACTAGAACACTCATTGCCGGATATCCCGAAGCAGGCCTAGGTGTGTCTGTGGCCACGGATGGGGTTCTCTTCCAAACGGACGTGTTTGCAGCATCCAATGGAAGGGCAATCAGTCGTTCTCCCAGGCGGCAGGTGGGAGCTGCATGGGGTGACCGTCCGGTCCTGCTTTTGATTGGGGTGCGGCTGGGAATAGACGGCGTAAACCCAATTTATTACGAGACTATAAAGGTATGTGCTTCCATTCCCATCAACATATCATTACGAAACTGATTGAATGGATTAAATCTAGCTGTTATACACGTTCCCACAATCAGTAGGCATCGCAGGGGGGCGTCCTAGCTCATCGTACTACTTTGTTGGCTCTCAAGCTGACAACCTTTTCTATCTTGACCCGCACCATGCCCGTGCTGCGATCCCCCTGTGTCCAACGCCACAGGATCTGACTTCTTACCCCTCGAACTGGGAAACGCCACCAGAATCAGATCAACCACGTCCGCAATATTCACCAACGCAGCATCACCGTTCCCAGACCTCCCCATCCTCCGTGCGTACCGGCTCCTCCACATTCTCTTACCGCGCCCCCCTCTCGCCGTCGCCTCTTCAAAAGGAGTTCTCCACGTCATCCAGCACAAGCTCGTCGTCTAATAATCACCAGAGCTCCCGCTCGCCGCAGCCATCGCAGCAGTACCACCAGCCCCGATGGCAGTCTTCCAGCCAGCCCAGTTCACCTACATCCGAGATGGACTACCGAGAGCTTTCCAGCTTCGGGCAACTTGATCCCTTGCAGGAGCATTATGTCAGTGCTTATCACGCTGCAGAGCTCAAGACGTTCCACTGCGAGCGAGTGCGGAAGATGCCGCTTAGTGGGCTTGACCCCAGCATGCTCATCGGGTTTTTATGTAAAGATGAAGCGGACTGGCGTGACTTTAGGCGGAGGGTGGGAGAACTTCCACGTACGGTGTTCTCCATCCAGGACGAGCCCCCAACGTGGCCGTCTGATTCGGACGATAATATGGGGTTGGAATCCATATCAGAGCCTGGTGATGTAGAGGTGGATGCCGAAGAGGAGGGAGGGGAGGTGGGGGATGAAGATGGGGATGGAGAGCCATTCTTTGATACGAGGTCTGGATCGCCGTCGACGTCCAGTGTGGGAGCGAACGGTTCCCTCCATGAGGCAGGAAGAAGCGAGCGAGGGAATAGCGAGGAGGTGGACACGGAGGAGGATCCGGTGGACCCTATCACTCCTGGTCCGAACTCCCGGTTCTCGATTGGAATGCCGCTGGAGGGTAAGATGAAGCAGGCGGATGAAATCGAAGGGGGAAGGGGAGGTCTGGATGACGATGACGAGCCTCCTTTTGAGGGAGGGGATATTGAGGACGACTGGGTAGACCCTTCACCTTCTGGTGCTCGGCCGTCGTCTATTTCTGTCAATGATCTTCCTCCACCCGCTGCCGTGCATGCTGCTCTGTCCACGCCGATCAGAAGGAACGGAAGCGTAAAGAAAGGGAAGAAGGGGAAGAAACGTCTCGAGGTTCCTGTTCCTGTACCGCTGGTCAAGATACCTTCTCATTATCCCCAGGAGCACCTGCCGTTCCCGGTGACAGGGGAAGATCATCCCCAGGATCCGAGCCAAGACAATTCCACGAAGAGCATGGAGAAGCGCATGCACACAGCTCGTGCTAGGGATGGAGGAAGGACACAGAGTGGAGGCGTCAAGGGCGTTATCACCGAGAAGTGAAGCAGGTCGTGGTTATGTTTTGCCTAGCCAGGTGCAAATTGCGTCACGGTTGTTCTGCTGTTTGATCGTGCTCACTTTTTATTCGGCTCATGCATGTAAGTTTATCACGTCGTACATTAAGTAGTTAAGTAGGTAGCTTGGCTGTCATTCTCACTGTTTTTGTGATCAATTTATTTCTCTCTCATATCTCCGTTTCGTATATATGGCAAGTTACTGGGTGCAGGGCACAATACCCCTGATGGGGTATTATGTAAGTATCTTGGAAGTATTCCTAATACTGTCAAGATACTAGCCCAGAAGTATGTTGCAAGTATGCTGATTGTTGATTACCATACCTCCACATTAGTAACTTGTGCATATTGTAACTGTATTCTGAATGTCTTGGCTGAAAAATAATACAATATTTCCTCCCTACTATCACAATAATATTAAGATACTTCTAATGGAGTATTGAAGTTAAAGATCAAAAGATTTTTCAAGTACTGAGAAGGCAGTAACTTGGTGGTATTGAGGTAATTCTTTCAGTACTACCAAGATACTATCTACAATACTAACAAGATGATATCACAATACTTTGCTTGGGATATGTTAGCAATATGATGGAAAAGATCTAGAAAACCTCTGGGTCAGTATGCTTGAAATATCATGGAAGTACACAAACAAAAAGAGTAGTCATGCACCCCATACCTTCACCATACCAAAGCCAGGGAATATTGGAAGTATTGAAGTGTTGTTTATTCAATACTGTCAAACTACTCTATGGGAAGTACATAAGAAGAAATTTGATAAATTGGGAAAGTATTATTAGCAGATGTCTGCACATGCAGGTCTGCTGTTGCAAGTATCTACTTCCATGTCTGAGTACCTACATGTCCACTGGCAGGTATCTACTCAGGTACTCACTTGCACATCCAAGTTGTATGTCCAAGTACTTACTCAAGTACTTACTGGCACCTATTTGAGTGCTGACTAGTACTTGCCAGTGCATATCCAAGTACTTACTCAAGTATCTACTGGAACCTATTCAAGTTTGAGTACTTACTTGTATATTCAAGTACCTACTTGTATATTCAAGTACCTACTTGAATGTCCAGGTATCTACTCAGGTACTTACATTCATCCAAGTTGTATGTCCAAGTACTTACTCAAGTACCTACTTGCACCTATTTGAGTACTTACTTGCATATCCCCTACTTTATATCTACCTGCATGTTCAGGTATCTACTCAAGTACTCACTTGCACATCCAAGGACTTACTCAAGTACCTACTGTTACCATATCCAAGTACCTACCAGTGGTTAGTTGAGTATTTACTTGTATGTCCAAGCAGTGCCTACTAGTATCTATTTGAGTACTTACTTGTATATCCAAGTACCTACTTGATATCTACTTGTGTGTCCAGGTATGTACTCAAGTACCACTTGCACATCCAAGTTGTACATCCAAGTACTTACTCAGGTACCTAGTACTGGCACCTATTGGAGTACTCACCTGCACATCCTAATACTTACTCAAGTACCTACTGTTACGTATTTGAGTCCTTACTTGTATATCAAAGTACCTATTTGATATATACTTGTGTGTCCAGGTATCTACTCAAGTACTTACTTGCACATCCAAGTTGTACATTCAAGTACTTACTCAGGTACCTAGTACTGGCACCTTATCCAAGTACTTACTCAAGTACCTAAGTGGGTACTTACTTTCATGTTCAAGTTGTATGTCCAAGTACTTCCTAAAGTACCTATTAATTAGGTATCTGGATATCCAAGATAGGTACTTAAATAGGTACTTTGTCATGGATGTAGGTACTAGTACTCAGATATGTACTCAGACATTCAAGTAAGTACTCAAGTAAATACCTGGTCATGGAAGAAGGTACTAGTACTCAGATATGCAAGTAGGTCAAGATGGTACTCAAATAGGTACTTCAGGAAGTGCATGGATGTATAACTTGGATGTGCAAGTAAGTACTTGAGTAGATACCTGGACACACAAGTATATATCAAATAGGTACTTTGATATACAAGTAAGGACTCAAATACGTAACAGTAGGTACTTGAGTAAGTATTAGGATGTGCAGGTGAGTACTCCAATAGGTGCCAGTACTAGGTACCTGAGTAAGTACTTGGATGTACAACTTGGATGTGCAAGTGGTACTTGAGTACATACCTGGACACACAAGTAGATATCAAGTAGGTACTTGGATATACAAGTAAGTACTCAAATAGATACTAGTAGGCACTGCTTGGACATACAAGTAAATACTCAACTAACCACTGGTAGGTACTTGGATATGGTAACAGTAGGTACTTGAGTAAGTCCTTGGATGTGCAAGTGAGTACTTGAGTAGATACCTGAACATGCAGGTAGATATAAAGTAGGGGATATGCAAGTAAGTACTCAAATAGGTGCAAGTAGGTACTTGAGTAAGTACTTGGACATACAACTTGGATGAATGTAAGTACCTGAGTAGATACCTGGACATTCAAGTAGGTACTTGAATATACAAGTAAGTACTCAAACTTGAATATACAAGTAAGTACTCAAACTTGAATAGGTTCCAGTAGATACTTGAGTAAGTACTTGGATATGCACTGGCAAGTACTAGTCAGCACTCAAATAGGTGCCAGTAAGTACTTGAGTAAGTACTTGGACATACAACTTGGATGTGCAAGTGAGTACCTGAGTAGATACCTGCCAGTGGACATGTAGGTACTCAGACATGGAAGTAGATACTTGCAACAGCAGACCTGCATGTGCAGACATCTGCTAATAATACTTTCCCAATTTATCAAATTTCTTCTTATGTACTTCCCATAGAGTAGTTTGACAGTATTGAATAAACAACACTTCAATACTTCCAATATTCCCTGGCTTTGGTATGGTGAAGGTATGGGGTGCATGACTACTCTTTTTGTTTGTGTACTTCCATGATATTTCAAGCATACTGACCCAGAGGTTTTCTAGATCTTTTCCATCATATTGCTAACATATCCCAAGCAAAGTATTGTGATATCATCTTGTTAGTATTGTAGATAGTATCTTGGTAGTACTGAAAGAATTACCTCAATACCACCAAGTTACTGCCTTCTCAGTACTTGAAAAATCTTTTGATCTTTAACTTCAATACTCCATTAGAAGTATCTTAATATTATTGTGATAGTAGGGAGGAAATATTGTATTATTTTTCAGCCAAGACATTCAGAATACAGTTACAATATGCACAAGTTACTAATGTGGAGGTATGGTAATCAACAATCAGCATACTTGCAACATACTTCTGGGCTAGTATCTTGACAGTATTAGGAATACTTCCAAGATACTTACATAATACCCCATCAGGGGTATTGTGCCCTGCACCCAGTGAGTATATGGATACAAGAATTGCACAATGCATGATACATATGGTTAATTTCACACTGTGTTGTGCAACACATCTCCAAAATTAGGGGTGCTCAATTCTAAAGTTGGGTAATGTCTCTCGTGCCTGCAGTGGTGAGAGACTTTGAACTCCCAACCTTGACAATCGATTGATTCCTCGTATTGCGATGAGCACCTTCCAATCCAACCAAGTTCCAAGAGCTTTACTCTGCTGGACCTTTTGTCTGCTACCCATTACTTCCACCTCTTGCAATGCATGAAGAGGAGATTCTTACACTCTGGTGCCTCGTTGTTGGTGATCACACTCCAACTCAAGTCCCCATTGATGCCAGAGCCAACAGTGACGACGATCAAGCACAAAAATGCTCTTCATGGTGTCAGTACCTCTAGCCTAGTGCTTTGGAAGGTGAGGACCTTCTACAAGCCAACGTAAACATTCCGGCTGACATACTCCTTCATCATTTTGAAGGTGGGTTTGTATTTATGGGGCCCACGTTCCATCGCAGCTGACTCTATTTTACCAGCTTATCGAGCCAGAACCTGTGGAACCAGAAGATAAGTACTCTTGCACAGCGCATTAGGTCGAGAGGCAATGATGTGGCGACTTTCGCAAAAAGGTACAGAACATGTTAAGTTTTTGCCACACCCTCTCGGACCATATCCTGGTGCAACTTCCAGCCACAAGTGAGTCGATCTTTACAACATGGGAGTGGGCAATCCCCACATATTGCCGAAAGTGCTCAGCAATGCCACGTGATGCGTGTGCGTCATTCGATGCTCCAACAAGTGACCCAAGCAATTTCAAGTGGGCACAAAAGCACCATTGGCTCGGAGCCATTTTCAAGAGCATTTAGTATACATGTACAATAGTTCTATCATGCTAGATGTTTAAAAGCTCTTGAATATACATATCTCTAGGGCATGACTCGGGTAATCCCTGGGTATAATTTCATGTACCCATACCCATGAACACCGTATCCATTATGGTTACAGGTGTGGTTTTACTGTGGGTACGGGGGGGTTTTGGTCGAAACCCATGGGTATGACATTAATAATTTATTATAATTCTAAATATATCTAAATACAATGAAGAACAATTGTGAGTGAGGGGGGGTGGTACCAGTGATGTACTAGCCATCGTGAGTTAGCAAACTAAGAAACACCCCCACTTCGCATTTGTGAGCGAGAGGGGGTGGTAGTTGGGACTTGGCAGCCATTGTGAGAGAAACAGATGAAGAACCACCCCCAACTTGCATTTGTGAGTGAGAGGGGGTGGTACCGGTGATATACCAGCCATCATGAGTTAGCAAACTAAGAAACACCCCCACTTGGTGTTTGTGAGTGAGAGGGGGTGGTAGTCGGGACTTGGCAGCCATTGTGAGAGAAACAGATGAAGAACCACCCCCAACTTGCATTTGTGAGTGAGAGGGGGTGGTAGTGGTGATGCCGCAGCCATTGTCGACTAGAGGGGGCCGTTGTTGATGAGAGGGGGCCATTGTCATCATTGTTGCCTAGTAGAAAAACCACCCCCCACTTGCATTTAGAACAAGGGGGGCATGTCATCGTTGTCTAGTAGAAAAAACACCCCCACTTGCATTTAGAATGAGGGGGGCATGTTGGTAGTAGTTGTCATCATTGTTGCCTAGTAGAAAAAACACCCCCCACTCGCATTTAGAACAAGGGGGGCATGTCATCATTGTCTAGTAGAAAAAACACCCCCACTCACATTTAGAACGAGGGGGGCATGTTGGTAGTAGTTGTCGTTGTTGTTGCCTAGTAGAAAAAACACCCCCCACTTGCATTTAGAACGAGGGGGGCATGTTGTCATTGCCTTGTAGAAAAAACACCCCCCACTCACATTTAGAATGAGGGGGGCATGTTGGTAGCAGTTGTCATTGTTGTCGAGCCATTGTTGTTGTTGTTGATGTTGATCAACAAAGTCATTTGATAAAACATGTGACTGTTGGACCGGTACTGTGATACCCATAACACCGTGGGTATGGGGACAATTTTGCCTCAGGTATGGAAATCCAAACCCATACCCATACCCGAGCATACCCATAAGCAGAAACACACAGTGTTACCCATACCCGAGTCATGCCTTACATATCTCAGCCAAAAACCCCCTTCAAATAGGCTGAAAACTCAAACCTATACAACTCATTAGTGGAGTTCACAGTACAGGAAAATGGTTGGTTTCAAGGCCAGTTTCAAATCTGGTTTTGAATTTTTTACTGTAATGCTTTTTGTCCTGAAAACCTCCAAACCTGGTTTCAACTTTGAATGCCCCCAATTTCATCAGTTTCAGCCAGTTCAAAAATGTCGGAACTTGAAATAATTGTTGCCAGATATGGATGGCGATAAGATAACAATGTACAAGTGCAACTTGAAGTGGCAGCACTCGATGCCTATGGAAACTGATCACCAACTTGCTGCAGATGCTCTTTACCAAGGTTTCCTTGTAAACATGATTGTGGAAGTGGAAGCCCAGGTCGGATCTGACTCTGAGGATTTATCTGATGTGACCTTGACCATCAGCACCAACTTATCTTCCTCCCCATCCTCATCCTCCCAGTCAGATCATGGGGCACCACCTGCAAGCCAGGTATATCTAAATATCTTGGGTGAACTTTATTCACAGAGATATCTTAATGCTAGGGAAGAGATTGTGAAAGACAGTACCCAACTTCAGCTGTTGCTCATGGAGTGGAAGATCAATCACCCTGAGATCTTCTGCTCCTATCTTTGCATCAACCCTTCCTGCTTTGATGACCTCATTAATGTCATCCAGGATGATCCCATCTTCTCCAACAACTCGAATAATCCTCAGATGCCAGTTCAAGCGCAGGTTGCAATCACGCTCTATCATTTTGGCCATTATGGTAATGCTGCAAGCACTATGAAAGTGGGGCTATGGGGAGGTGTTGGTGTTGGAACTGTTTCTCTGGTCACCAAATGGGTGATCAAAGCTTTGTGCTCTGAATGCTTCTGATCTTTGGCTTTACAGTGGTCATCTGATCAAGCTAAGGCTACAGCAAAGGCTTGGGTTGAAGAAGTATCCTGTCCTGCATGGCATGATGGTTGGCTCATGGTGGATGGGACACTAGTGCCACTTTTTATGTGACCTGCTTTCTTTGGCAATACATGGTTTGACCATAAATCAAACTATTCCATGAATGTGCAGGTATTGTACATGCATAACTGGATGAACTGCTTTGATATGCCATTCACCTCCATAATTACAAATCATTTCAAGACTGGATCTTCAAATTATTGATTATGGTGTGGATATACCTGGGAGCCAACATGACACAACAGCCTGGGTGGAAACCCGCATCCCAAATGAGCATGAGAGGCTCCTCAGACATGATGAGTGGGTCTGGGGTGATTCTGCCTACCCATTAAAGAACTGGTGTCAAGCCCCATATAAAAAGTCTGTCCTTCTGCTATGTTCACTATTCACCCATCTATAATTTTTTTGAGGCCTGAAAAAGATATGGTGGAAAATACAACATATAACTACCACTTATTGACCACATTCATTCAGAACATTGCATGGGATTCTTGAAGGGATGTTGGTCTTCACTTCATGGGCTGTGTGGCTGAATCAATAATGAGGAAAATCTACAATTTGCATCACTATGGATTACAGCATGCATCCACCTTCATGCATTTGTGATGGATCATAAAGACACTCAATTTGTTACAAAGGACCAGTTTTATAAGGCTGGGCACAAGATTATGAGGAAGGAAAAAAAGGATCTAAGGGAATGGAATGCAGTGAGGGAAGAAGCAGTGCTGGCATCTGAACGAGAAAGGGAAGAACAGGCAGATATCGAGCTTTTGGAGGGGAAATTAAAATGTGAGCTATTAAAGAAGGTATTGTTTGCATATTTAAATGGAGAATAATGGTGAAGGATTGTAGCTAATATGACTCAGAGATGATTATAATAAGTTTGGATCAATGACATTGTGAAGAGAAGTGGGAACATATCCTTGACCACCTTGACCAGCTTTGGCCATTTCAAGAGAGGCCTGCCTGTCAAACATAGCAGCCTCATGAGCATGTTGTGCAGCAGCCTCATCACATTGATGCTGCATATGAGCAAGCTCCAGCTCCAGGTTTGTCTGTCTCTTGATACCCTCTTGCTCACTAGAGCATTTTGTCCTGGCTGTCACATTGATCTTTGCAATCTTGATACAATTGTCCCTCTCCCGTGCAGACACCTCCAAGATGGAATCAGCCATGGATTTGTGCTTTGATCCACGGGGTGTAGAAGATGATGATGTAGCTGTTGGTGTGGTCAACGGATCACCATCTGTACTCTCGTCATCATTGTCATCATCCATGTTGCCTTCATCACCATCATCATCTTCCTTACCATCTGTGTGGTTACCATCTTGCAAGCAGAGAGGAGAGGTTGCATGGGAAGGGATAGCACTTTCATCTTTGATATCCCAGTGTGTTGGAGACCCATCACAAGTGGAAGCCTTGTTCAAATAGTCAGCAAAGATCTAGAGTAAAACATATTTGCATGACATACCCATCCCCTTGCCCTATGATCAAGCAAGCTGAGGTCAACAGGAGTTTTACTATGTGCAATCGCAGCCTTACTAACTACAGGACTGGTCCCCATAAGGAGGTGCATCCACTTGTACCATGGGAACTGAGCTTGTACCTTCTCTGTGAAAATACAGTGTCAGAATGATAGAAGACAGTACAAGTTCATGACACACATACCCCAGATGTTAGCAATCTCACTTCTTGCCATAATGTCATCTTCCCTGCCATTGTCAAGGAGGTGTCAAGAACCATTCCTTGCCCGATCGGAACCCACATCCATCCGACTCTTTCCTGCACGTTGAACATGACTTTTGTCTACACCTCCCAATTTTGTTCCTGGCCACCTTGCACTGCCCACGCTGCTGTGCATCAGGCCGCCTTGTACAGCATCCACGGCTGCCTTTCCAAGGCTGCCGTCTCTATTGCAAATTCAACTATGGATTCCTGTGCGGCTCCCGTAGGTAATTTATCTATGCAGTCGAGACACTGCTGCAGTCTTCGTTCCTGTTCCGCATTATTCCAGACTACAGTATTTAAGCTTAGTTAGTTTTGCCTTGTATTTCTCAGTTTGTATATCAACATAGACTCGACTTTACCCTGCCAATCTAAAACCTCCTTCTACTCCAACCCCTGTCCTCTAAGAGTCTGAACTACATTCGACTCAACCTCTAGTCTCCCTCCAAAGTTCTAGTCTCATCTGAACTCAACCTAAGTCCCTCCGTACTCCTCCCCATGTTTACCCACACTTTCCCGCTCCTACCTCTAAACCCTCAACTTGAAATTAGGACACCAGACGAGGTGAAGGGCACAGCTTCTTACAAGCTGAAGCCAAGTCCTTTCCGTTCCCCCTCCCGCAAAATCCGCATTGACCCAACAATCTCCCGCTATCATCACCCGCAGTGTCCAGACGGATTCTGAAGTGGCCTCTAGGATCAGTTCTTAACAGTATATACAAACTCACACTTCACTCGTCCATTTCCTCTCTATGACCCCTACTGAGACCCGCCAGCGCACAACAAGAAACTCCCAACGCGCCGGTACTATTCCAGGGATCTCTGCAATCCAGCGATCCACCCTTTCCGACCCATGACCTGCCACTACTTTTGGAGTGTCTTCCAGACCCTCAAACATCTTTCGACAAATTGGCTCAGGAGCTCCCTCAATCAGTGCCAACCTCATGTCTGCCCGTGCCCAGCAACCTTCCGGCAACCCAGAAGGTTTTTGATCAAGAACTCCCCTTGAGTACGTAGGAGGCATCAACCAGCCTGAACCCTTTGGGTTGGAAGATCCTGGTCTAGAGGATGGACCCCCCAGCGGACCTGACGGCCCTGGGGGTGACCCCAATCCCAATGATCCTGAGGATCAACCTCCCATGGGGGAAAACCCTGACCCAGGGGATAGGTTCATAGATGTCCTTTACAACCTCTCAGAGAGTATCCGCACCCTTCGTCAGAATAACACACCCAAGACCGAAAAAATCAAAGTTCGCGAGCCCGACACTTTCGACAGTGCCAATCCAAAGAAACTTAGAGACTTCTTAGTCTCCTGCAATCTTCATTTCCATGACCATCTGCACGTATTTTCCTCTGATGAGAAAAAGATCATATTCATCCTTTCTTATCTTAAGGGATCAGCTCTCAGTTGGTTTGAGCCTGGTCTGAATGACCCAACAGATTCCGCACACTGGATGTGGGACTACGAAGCTTTCCTCACCGAGCTGGAAAGCAACTTCGGTCTGCACGACCCAGTCGGAGATGCGGAAAAGGCTCTCTCTGATTTAGCAATGAAGAAAGGTGGTCATATCATGAAATATAATGTTGACTTCTGGGAATTAGCTTCTAGGGTCAACTGGAATGAAGCAGCCCTTCGCGACCACTATTTCTGTGGTCTTCTGCTCCAGCTTCGCATAGAAGTTCTCCGGGGTGGTAAACCCAATACTCTCGCAGAACTGCACTTGAAAGCACAGGACAGTGATGACATCTACTGGATGCAAGAAGACGAATCCCATTTTGAAACAAAGAATTCCAGTAACATCACTAACTCTAGTCGGAAGGACTCTTCAAAAAGCCCTTCCCCATCAACAAACCAAGCATCTTCAAACTCCACCCGCAGTAACACCTCCAACCAGCAGTCTTCTGCAACAAAGAACACTTCCCGGGACAAGCCCAAGTTGTCCATCTCTGATAAGTTGGGGAAGAACGGCAAGCTTACTGGGGAGGAATGAGAACATCGCATGAGAGAATGACTTTGTCTCTACTGCGGTGAGGAAGGGCACGTAGCAGGAAACTGCCCAAAATCCAAAGCCGCAAAAGCCTGTGCATCCACTGTCGTTCCCGAGACTATGGACTCGGAAAAATAGTCTGCAACCCTCAGGATACAGCCATTGGGGCTGGGGGTTGCATTGACCTTACCCACTTGGCTGCCTATGTTCGTCTCAATGTGTCCGCTCTTTCCGACCCTGACTCCCTAATCATCCTCTTAACTATTCCTGACCTTTCCACCCCTGTCCAAACCCTCATTGATTCTGGTTCATCCCACTGCTTTCTTGACTCCTCTTTCATGTTGAATAACCAACTCAGCATGGAATCCATTAACCCGATCAGTTTACGACTCTTTGATGGATCTTGCAACTCCACCATAACTCAGATCGTCAAACTTCCGGTCACCTTCCCTGCCAGTGAAGTATTCAATTTGTCATTTCATGTAACCTCACTCGACTCTTCCTGTTCCGCTGTACTTGGTCATAACTGGCTGAAGCAATACAATCTGTTGATTGACTGGTCTTCAAGCCAACTCGCTTTCTGCTCTGCAGATCATAGAGGTCCAGCACCCCTGACATTGCCTTTGTCCCCAAATCTTCCGGTAGAAATCCTCAACTCTTCCGCACTTTCTGAACCCCCCATTCCTCCTAAGTTTACACCTCCTGACATCTCCTTCATCAACGCTGCCGCTTATGCGCGTGCTAGCAAACTTCCTGGGGCATTAGCTTTTCAGATGACCTTCGCTCCAGAAGGGTTATCTGCCTGCTCTGCCCATTCCGCTAACTCTTCTGACCTTTCCAAGATTCCGCCTGAGTATCACGAATTCACTGATGTCTTTAATAAGACTAAAGTGGATACCCTTCCTCTGCATCGGTCTTACGACCTCAAGATAGAGACAGAAGACAATACTCCTCCACCTCCAGGCCGAATGTATTCTCTCTCCCCCTCTGAATTAGAAGCCTTATGAGTCTTTATTGACAAAAATGTCCACTCAGGTTTCATCCGCCCATCCAAGTCGCCGCATGGCGCCCCTATTCTCTTTGTCAAGAAGAAGGATGGTAGTCTCCAACTTTGTGTCGACTACCGAGGACTTAACTGTCTTACAAAGAAAGACCACTACCCACTTCCTCTCATTTCCGACCTACTTGACTCTCCCCGCAAAGCCCGCTTGTTCACCAAAATAGACTTGCAGCATGCTTATCACCTAGTCTGCATCGCTGATGGTGATGAGTGGAAAACTACTTTCCGCACCTGCTACGGATCCTTCGAGTGGTTGGTGGTCCCCTTTGGGCTCATTAATGCACCCGCAGCTTTCCAGTGGTTTATGAACGACATCTTCAGCAACATGCTGGATGTTTGTGTCATTGTATACCTCGACGACATCCTAATCTATTCTGATGACAAGTCCCAGCACGGGGCTCACGTCAAAGAAGTCCTCCGCCGTCTCCGGAAAAATGGACTTTATGCCTCTCCACAGAAATGTGAGTTCCACAAAGACACCATTGAATATTTAGGTTTCATCCTTTCACCGGATGGACTTTGGATGGCCAAGGATAAAGTCAAAACCGTGCTCGACTGGCCCGAGCCTAGGAAAGTTAAGGACATCCAATCATTCTTAGGCTTCTGCAATTTTTACCGCTGTTTCATTAACGGTTATTCAGACATTGTCATCCCACTTACCCGCTTGATGCGGAAATCCGCACCTTGGGACTTCAACAAGAAGTGCTGCGATGCCTTTGAAAGGCTCAAACAAGAATTCACTCATGCACCCATCTTAACTCAATGGGTACCCGACTCACAAATGGTACTTGAAACCGACACTTCTGACTATGCCCTAGCTGCTATCCTTTCGGTTTACACTGCGGATGGAGAAATCCATCTGGTCGCTTTTCATTCCCGCTGCTTCAATCCCACTGAACTAAATTATGACACACATGACAAGGAACTCTTGGCCATTTTCGAAGCCTTCAAACACTGGAGGCAGTACTTCGAGGGTTCCACAAACCCGGTTGATGTGGTCACCGACCACAAAAATCTTGAGTACTTCAGCACTACCAAGTTGCTCACCCGCCACCAGGCCCGTTGGTCTGAGTACCTTTCCCAGTTCAATCTCGTCATCTGCTTCCGCCCCGGGAAACTAGGGGCCAAGCCAGACGCACTCACTAGACGTTGGGACGTCTACCGCAAAGGGGGAAATAGCGACTTCACCTCCATAAACCCAACCAACTTCCGACCTGTATTCACACAGGAACAGCTCACCTCTTCCCTCTGTGCCACCTATTTCGCCACACCCATCCTTCAACAGGCAGTAATCATGGATGTTGAGAAACTTCACCACGACATCTGCACCTCCCTACCCCTTGACCCCTTTTTATCTGCACATCTTCCGACACCTACCGACCCCAACTGGACCATAGACAAGGCAGGTCTTCTCCACCACTTCGACCGGATTTATGTTCCGGACGTCACGGATCTTTGCCTCAAGGTCCTTCAGTACAAACACAATCACATGCTCTCTGGCCACTTTGGACAAAACAAAACCCAGCAGCTTGTCCGCCGGGAATATGTCTGGCCAAACCTCCGCACCTTTGTGCAGGAATTCTGCAAATCCTGTACCACTTGCAAACAATCCAAATCGCCTCGACACAAGCCCTATGGGTTCCTAAAACAACTTCCGGTTCCGGAACGACCTTGGAACTCCATCTCCATGGACTTCATTGAACAACTACCCAACTCCAATGGTCACACCGCTATCCTGGTCATCGTTGACTGCCTCACCAAGCAAGGCATCTTCATCCCAACTGTCAATGAAATCACAGCCCAAGAACTAGCCAACCTGTTTGTCCTCCACGTCTTCTCCAAGCATGGCATTCCGTCGCATGTCACTTGCGACCGGGGATCCAAGTTTGTCTCCCATTTCTTCCACTCCCTCAGAAAAGCACTCGACATGCGGATACACTTCACTTCTGGTTATCACCCGCAAGGTGATGGTCAGACAGAACGACTTAATCAGACCTTGGAGCAGTACCTCTGGATCTTCTGCAACTATCAGCAGGATGACTGGTCTCACCTCTTACCCTTGGGCAAATTTGCCTACAACAATGCTCCTTCCGCCTCTACAGGCATATCCCCTTTCTTTGCCAACAAAGGCTATCACCTGAACATTTCCGTCTTTCCAGAACGCAACTTAGCTTCACAGTGCGCCCGCGAGTTTGTTGTCGACTTAGATGACCTTCATCAGGAGCTTCGGAAACAACTTGTGGCCACTCAAGAGCGTTATCAAGGTCCTGCAGACAAACATCGGGCACCCGCACCTGACTTCAACATTGGTGAATCTGCCTATGTCACTGTGGAAAATATCCGCACCACACATCCTTCCAAGAAACTTTCCAAAAAGCACCATGGCCCCTTTGAAATCATCGCCCACCCAGGCACTCACTCAGTCACCCTGCGGCTCCTGGATCACATGCAGGCCATTCACCCTGTTTTCCATGTCTCTCAACTAGAGAAACACTCCCCAAACACAATTCCAAATCGAGTACAACCTCCACCTCCTCCGATCACCATCGATGACGAGCTCGAATATGAGATTGCTGAAGTCCTCGACTCCAAAGTCGACAACTGATGTCGCTGCAAGATTCTCTACCTTGTCCAATGGGAAGGTTACCAGGGAACCAAGAAAGAGACTTCCTGGCTACCTGTTACGGAACTTGACCATGCCCAAGAACTCCTTGCAGATTTTCACACCCGCTACCTGCAGAAACCCGGTCCATTACCCGCTTAAAGACTATTCACGTTGCTTATTCACTCGGTTTGTACTCAGAAACAAAATTCACTGAAAAAAGATTTTTTTGGATCTGACTGGATCCCTACACTACCTCCGCTTCTCCCTCTCTGTCTTTGTCACCCTCTCCCCCAACCTCGCCCTCTTCTCCACCCTCGTCCTTCTCTCCACCCTCCTCATCTCCACTCTCGCTCTCTTCCTCATTCAGACTCAAACCCTCATGTGCCTCGTAGGCTCGGCACTAAGGGGGAAATACTGTCAAGAACTGTTCCTCGCCCGATCAGAACCCGCATCCATCCGACTCTTTCCCGCACATCAAACATGACTTTTGTCTACGCCTCCCAATTTCGTTCCTGGCCACCTTGCACTGCCCATGCTGCTGTGCATCAGGCTGCCTTTCCAAGGCTGCCGTCTCTATTGCAAATTTGACTATGGATTCCTGTGCGGCTCCCATAGGTAATTTATCTACGCAGTCAAGACACTGCTGCAGTCTTTGTTCCTGTTCCGCATTATTCCGAACTACAGTATTTAAGCTTAGTTAGTTTCGCCTTGTATTCCTCAGTTTGTATATCAACATAGACTCGACTTTACCCTGCCAATCTAAAACCTCCTTCTACTCCAACCCCTGTCCTCTAAGAGTCTGAACTACATTCGACTCAACCTCTAGTCTCCCTCCGAAGTTCTAGTCTCATCTGAACTCAACCTAAGTCCCTCCATACTCCTCCCTGTGTTTACCCGCACTTTCCTGCTCCTACCTCTAAACCCTCGACTTGAAATTAGGACACCAGACGAGGTGAAGGGCACAGCTTCTTACAAGCTGAAGCCAAGTCCTTTCCATTCCCCCTCCCACAGAATCTGCATCGACCTGACAATCTCCCGCTATCATCACCCGCAGTGTCCAGATGGATTCCGAAGCGGCCTCTAGGATCAGTTCTTAACAGGAGGCCTTGTCCTGTCTCCGAGATGCTAGCCCAATGCTTGACATAGTTTTTCTTGATCCTAAATACCATTCAGCAATAACGTAACAAGAGGGTGTGTGTTATTGCACACCAAGTAACCCAATTCTTCACAGATTCACCCAACACTTTCACATAATCCTTCGTGTTGCTCCACATTGAGTTCTCAACTTCAATGAAGAGCCTCCATGCAATGGATTGATACTGTTTGATTACCTTCTTGCCACCACTGGACACAGCACCCACATCACCCTTGTCAAATCTGAGGGCAACCATTCAATGAAAGGGAGATGGTAATTTCCTTGCACCATTCTTTGTAATTTGATTTGAGTTTGTCGAGTTTCTCACCAGAATACTGAACTGAGAGTTTGATCGGGGTAACCAAGGGAGGGCTAGAGTCTGTCATGTTGGGTATGGGAAGAAAAATGAGATTCAAAGAGGCCATCTAGGGGTTGATTGCACAAAGGATAATCTGTGATCCGAAATGGGATAGTGATCAGAATTTCGATCAAAAAAATGATGTAGGTAAAGTGTCGAGTGGCTAGGAAATTGTCTACCATCACTCAAAAGAGACGGGAGTGGCCCATAACCTGTAGAGAATTGATCCTAGAAAAGAATAGACTCAGTCGATGTATAATTGACTATATACAAGCAAATAGTACCTAGATATATAGAAAATCAATCCTAGCATAATCAGAGTTTAACTCAGTCTCTGTACAAGTGACTTCAATAACACAAGTACTGTACCTAGCATAATCAGAGTTTAACTATAGGTACAGTAAGTAATGATCCATAATTGAGTGATAACAAACGCACTCACCTCAGTCTCTGTACAAGTGACTGAGGTGAACAGTGATGATGCTCAACCCGGAAACCCAAACAAAACCCACAAAAAGGCTTTGGATGGTATAACACAAGTCAGAGGAAGGATGCAAGGCCCTCTAGATGTCACCTGTCAGACTGACCATCAAATAGAACTGCTTGTCAAAGCAGTTCAAAGCTAAAAGAATGTGTTTCGAGGACTTGCAATGATTTTTGAGAAGTTGCGATGATTTGCGAGGTGTTGCAATATTTTTTGAGGTTTTTTCAAAGAAGTCTCGAGGAATTTCGAGTGTGCAAATATGTTCAGATGCAAGATTGGGGGACTAGATGAGTAGTAGAAGCAAAGCAAAGGCGAATCAAGGGAAACGAGAGCAAAAATAGCGTAATGCGAGGAATTTCAAGGAATTTCAAGGAAGTTTAGCATAAAATACCAAACTTCGGACTGAATAAGACTAAACTGAACTCTCAAATCACTGTGATTTGGGAGGAAGACAATGACTTTCTTGTTTTTCTTTGTATCTAGTACATCTTTTTATATAAAATAAAGAAAGTACCTAAAAAGGCTAGAGAACATGAGGCAAACATGTGGAAAACTCGAGGCAAAAGATAATAGAAGTATATCAGAACAATAAAGTGAGACTAGAAAGGGTGAATATAACACATGATGAAGAAATAATAAGAAAGAATAGCTAAAAGTGGATTGTCCTTGTTATAAATTGAATAAAACATCAGAAATTGCTTCGAGTGGATTGTATGCGTGCACATGCAGTTGAAATGTGTTCGGTATACTTGAGATAGTGTCCCATGTGTCCAGCATGCATCCAAAGATTGTTCAAATAGGAAATACTGTGTCCAAAGATGTTTTTCGAGGTTCGATGTTTTTCAAAGATTTTCGAAGTTTCTTCGGACTTTGTTCATGGCCCGAAATCAGTGCGGTATTGTTCGACAATGGTAGGGGATACATCTGGCATGTGTGCAATGACCATTTGGATAGCGATATAGTGTCCAATGTTGATTTTCAATGTTTGATGATTTTCGAAGTCTTTTGAGGAAATATTGGACTTGTTAGAAGGCCGATATCACTGTGATATTGCTCGAGACTGGCTCGGAACCCATCGACAATGTTCCAAGTGTATATCCTGAGCTGTACAAAGATCGGGGGAATTGTATTATGGCAGCCAAAGGCATATGAAAGATTTCAAGGTGTCGCAAAGAATTTTGAAGCATTCTCATGACTTTGTAGAGGTTCGTAGAGCTTTGTAGAGCTTTGGAGGGGTTCGTATGGGTTCATAGAGCTTCGACAATGATCATAGATGTATTTTCCGAGCTTGAACAACAAGGTGGACCTATCAACAGTTGACTGTCTACTCTATATATATGTGAGGCCAGCTACACAATGCATGAAAGGAATAAACAGCACAAAGAGACTTATGAAATGACACATCAAAGAGATAAGCTATAAATAGTACATGCATCAGATGCATGATCACGTACACTCATGGTGTGATAATGGGCATTCTCAACACTCCTCCTCACATGGAATCACATTAGCGGAGACCCAAGAAGTTCCTCAGGTAGGTGAATTGTTTAATGTCAAGGGCCTTTGTGAACATGTCAGCAACATTTTGATGGGTATACACATAAGAGAGATGTAAGTCATTGGATTGGATGCTGATAGGTTGTCTCCTCGGCTCAAAGGCTGATTCACCATTACAACCACATTCTAATCACATCGGCTAACTCCTATGATGTCCCAGATGCAGCGTGAACCAGTCTATCGATTGCAATATCATATTGACCACATCGAAACATCACCAGCGACATCGATTGTACTGAGAAACCACATTGCACAACCTTAGGACTACCTTGAAAGCCCCTAAGATCCCTCTAAACAACCACCGAACATCCCCAATCAACTTTGAACAAACTGCGACCACAATTGAACATCGTCGACCATCATTGAGCATTATTGATTGATATCGAGAGACTATGAGCAACATCAGGCACCACATTTGTTATCTATATGGTGGAATACCATGCGCCAGGAAGTATTCCAACTTGTGCTCAAACCTGCTGATAGTAGGTCAGCCTTGTTCCAAGTCCCTATCGCATACAGAACCCACTGGATGGATTATTGTGAGACTTAGCATGGTTTATACACAAAGGACAGTCCCTTTTTAGTTCTATACCCTTTATTACTCTTTCATCATATGATATATCTCTTCTTTGGATTCCAGTCTTCTTTTTGGCCTTGTGCCTTAACTCATATCTTTTGCCTCATGTTCTACACATGTTTCTCATACCCTTTTAGGAAGTTTCTTTTAAAACATATAAAACTCTGTAGTATCTACTTGGGAATAACAAGAAATTGTCTTCACCTATCATCTCGTATACAGTTCTAAGCATCTGATCAATATTCTAAAACAATCTAAGTTTCTATGAGTTTTCTCAATCGACAAGAAACCTCTGCGATCATCATCATCCTCGATCTTCCTTCGATCCTCTTGTCGCTAGCACTAGTAACCATTCCAACACTTCATAGCCATTGGCTATAGCCTTCATATACTATCGACCTATCGAAAAGTCCTCAGAATTCACACATCGACCATCAATGATAAAACATTGTTTGCCATCGATCGTCCTCGATATTGATCAATACTCCATCAGACCTCGCTGAACACCTTCCTCTCTTATTAAACTACCTTTACAACTAGTACCAACTGGTTGTCTTCCCACAGGTTGGACCATGAACATTCAGAATGTCTTGCACCCTTCCTCTGACTCATGCAAATATCATTGGTTGCCTCATCAGCTGTTTTGGTGGTTTTCCCGGGTTGAGTACCATCAACATGTTTGTGGAGGAAATGGTATTTGATATTGATATGTTTGACATGGGAGTGGAGAAGGGGGTCTTAAGACAGGGTCTTTGTTGCTGAATTGTCACAGTAAATAGTTGTTGGGATTGTCTGTTGATAACTGATGGAGTGTAGAAGAGTGCACAGCCAAGTACACTCCTTAGCCACTTCAAACACAGCTATGCATTCAGCTTCACAAGATGAGGTGGCGATGACTTTCTGTTTATGGGATGTCCAAGAGACAGTGCCAGACCCAAGAGAACAAACATAGCCTCCAATGCTGTGACATGTATCAAGGCAATTAGCCCAGTCAGAGTTGCTAAAAGCATGAAGATTTATGGGGAGATCACCACCAAGATAGAGTTTCAGATCCCTTGTCCCCTTGATGTATCTCACCACCCTGATGGCAGCAGCCCAATGTTTGAAAGAGTAACAGTCGAGATACTGTGATAGTTGTTGTACTGCATGTGAAATGTTGGGATGAGTAGAAATTGCCAAGTATAGGAGACATCCTACAAGTGATCGATATGGGAGTTTAGAGAGCTGTAGATGGTCTTCTGAGGAAATGAGCTGAGGGTTAGGCCATCGTAGTTTGGAACCAGGTTCCAGAGGTGCAGAGACTGGTTGTGCTTTCTTCTGACCAAATTGTTTGACTATCTTGTCAATAAGTGCCATCTGTGAAAGTGCAACAGTACATGTGGCCTGGTCCCAAGATATGGCAATCCCTACAATAAAATGTGCTGTCCCAAGCTCAGAAATAGTCCAGACCTTATGCATCTGGTCTTTAAACCACTCATTCTCCTCCTTTGAATCAGCAATTGACAGGTAATTGTCAACATGAACCACCACAATAATGATGCCAGAGTCCAATCTGCAATAGTATATGCAAGACTCACAAGATAGGCAAGTAAATCCCCATTTAATCATCTGTGCATTAAGCATCTGATTCCATATTTGCCCGCTCGTACAACCCACATTGAAGTTTCCATACCCAGTCCTCCTTCCTGGGTTCTTTGAAGTCAGAAGGTTGTTGCATGTATTGTACTTCATCATCCAGTAGAAACCCATATAGGAAAGCTGTCTTTATGTCAATCTGTTGCGCATCCCAACCCAAAGAGGCAGCAATATGCAACAGAATCCACCAAGATTCAATGTGCACAGTGGGTGAGGTGGTTTTAGTATAGTCTCTACCATAGATTTGTTCATTGCCTTTGAATACGACACCTACTTTCCAGTGGATGGGCTTCCCAGTTTTATTTCACTTAATATGGACAATTGGTTTTCCTTTTCAGATGTGCTTCCCCTGGGGTACCTCGGCTCTTGTAAACTCCCATGTCTTTCAGGGATTTCAACTCATCCAAATACCCTTCCCTCCATCTCTCAGCATTGATGGTGTTCTTAGCCTCCTTCCATGTCCTTGGTTCATCTTCAAATTGAAGGGATTCTGGATCAAAATCCACCATCTCCAAGATCAGGGCTTGAATCTGATGTGCCTGATCACCTAGATCGAGGTTATCCAATGATTGATGTAGGTCTTCAATGACATTGTTGTCCCAATCATGATCGATGATCAGCAGGTTATTTCCATCAGTCAGGGAGGGTGTTGGATCAGGGCCAAGTGATCAAGTAGCTACCACAGCGGCACAACAAGCATGCCATGCTTCTTTGATGTGTATGGCACTTTCTTGGGATTCCTGAATGGCAGTTGTTGTCCTAGTGGTGGCTGGTCCACCATCAGGATACCTCTCAGTATGGACAGGTATTCGAGAAGAATGGCACAGGGGTACAGGGGGTGCTAGTGGTGTCAGTGCTTGTTCACATCTATTGTCGACCTCAATGGTGAGGTTGTGGGCAGGGAAGGGATCATCCTCATTGTCGTTCACAGGTAGGTATGTATGAGTAGATTTATTGTTTTGAATATCCATACATGTTGACTTGGCAGGAGGGATGTGTGGTGAATGGCCATCATGACTCTTGAGGAATTTAACATGATACGAACTGTGGACCTTCCTAGTAGCCTGGTTCACAGCTGGGGCTGGCCTGTGTTTCCCATGAAAACACAGGCCTCAGAAATGTGTTTTGTGACTTTGATGTGTGTTTCCTTGAGAAACACCTTATGTAAGCACTGCCAAAAAGCTGATTATATAACAGTTATCCCAAGGAAACATGGATTAGAAGTCACAAAACATGTTTCCGAGACCTGTGTTTCCATGCGAAACACAGGTCAGCCCCAGCTGTGGTTGTAGCAACAGTATGATTTAGATTTGGAGTCATAACCAATCAATACACATTCAATCGACCGCTCAAAGATTTTGGGATTGTTCTTCTTAGAAATGAGGACAAAAGCTCAACAGCTGATCTCCCACAAGTATGAATAATCAGGTTTGTGCTCATACCATAATTCCCAAGGTGTAACACCCTGTAGCAATTGTGTTGTGGTTTTTGCATGCAAATGAGACACCGTCAAGTAAAATTCATCCCAAAGAAATGGTGGCAACCCTGAGTAGATCCTCATAGTCCAAGCCTTTGCCATGAGAGTGCAGTGCATCCATTCCACATGACCAATGTGAGCAGAAGTATGTGGAGCAGTAAATCATTGGTCTGTACCTCACATTTTCAACCAAGCCTGCATTTTGTGAGACTTCAGTTCGCTGTTATCAGTGATGTAGGTCCTGATTTTTAGTCCTGTCTCATTTTCCCAAGCAAGTTCCCAAGCTTTCAGTTCTGGAAAAGAGTCATCCTTATTTTGCAGAGGTATCGACCAAGGAAAAGACATGTAATCATCGACTATATCCATAACATACAAATTCCCATCCCAAGATTTGACTGCATGGGGGCCTGATAAGTCCACCCACACTTTTTCCAACTTTCTCATCACCCTATGTCCTCTCCCCTCTTCACATGTCTTAGGAACAGGAGTTCTGGTCTGTTTACTGAGAATGCAAGATTCACATTTAGGAGGTTTAGGGATAGAGCTAGTAGGCACACCTGTGAGTGCACCCTTTTTGGCCATATCCCAGAGAGACTGATAATTTGTGTGACCGAGACGGTGGTGCCACATTTCTAGGTTGAGAGGTTTGTGTATGGTAAACTTGTGATCAGCAGCAGCAGAATATAGGATAAGATTGTAGAGTTTTTTGGAGAGTCGAGATCCCCAAGCAGCAATGAGTGCTCTGGTGGATTTGTCAGTGATCCAACATAGGGAGTGGAAGGAAGCTGGAGCTTCCAACACTTAAGGAGACAGAAACATGTTAGGAACTTAGTATATTCAAGGGGAGGAAACTAAGCTACAGCACAAGTACTCGAAGTGTAGACTATATACCAACAGAATAACATGTGATAATAGACATGCATGTGATAATGCAATGCTGATGTAAGAGGCACTCTTACACTCTCTCATACTCCAAAAAAATGACCGGAGGGGGGGGGCTTGTATCAACAAGTCATAGGCACACTTTACACATCGGTGAAAACATTGAGTTGCATGGTAGTGGACTGATGATGAAAGTGGGCATTGAACATGGCAGGCTTTGATGAGGACTGGTGTTGACAAGGATGGGGACAGGTGTTGATGAGGGTGGGGACAGGTGTTGATGAGGGTGGGGACAGGTGTTGATGAGGATGGGGACAGGTGTTGATGAGGGTGGGGACAGGTGTTGATGAGGATGGGGACAGGTGTTGACGAGGACATTGATGAGGACATTGACAGGTGTTGATGAGGACGTCACAACGATGGGGACAGGTGTTGCAAGGACAGAGACAGGTGTTGAAAAAATGACTGTTGCATTTGAGGGGAAGGTATTGATGGCAAAAAATGGGGGTTGGGGTGTGTTACAAGGCCACATTTGTGAACAATGGGTGTTGGGTGTGAGTGGAGGGCATTGACAGTAGAAAACAGAGGGGTGGGGGCATGTACAAAGGCTCCTTGGCAACAGAATGGGGGCTGGGGCATGAGATGGGGAGGTGAACAGGGAGCGAGGGGGGCCAATGGCATCCTCAGTGATGTAAGATGGTGGGGGGGGGGGGAGGGGGGGGGGGGGGGTCTGAGCCAAGCAGGGGTGCATAGAAAGCAAATGAGGCACAGGCAATGAAGAGGGGGTGTCATCAGTGACATGGCAGTGGTGTACCACACAGACGATGCCCAAATGGCGCATTTATGGGGGGTCTGGGGCAAGCTGGGTGGCTAGGACAGGGTTGGCAGTGAATGGGGGGTGTCGATGACAATGTGGCAGTGAGATGGGGTGGTTCTGGGTGCAGCATGGAGGGCTGAGGATCAAGCTGGGGTGAGTGGTGCTGTCATAGGCTTCCTGGACCATTGTCGAGAAGGGCGAGGCTGGTGGGGTGGTTTCGTTGAGTACAGGACATGTTCCGATGAGCACAGCTGCTCATCATCACATGGTTCCATTTGCAGGGTTGCAGACTGTTGCTGTGGGCTGTCATCCATCTGGGTACCTGTCTCTGAGGTGCTAGAGGTGGTCCGGGTGCCAGAGGGGACCCAAGCTGTCATTTCTGGGGTGGCTGCAGCCAGTGTTGTTGCTGTTGCCGATGACAATGTGGTGCTGGCAGTGGGAGGCTCAGGGTGTGACAGGAGGGGCTGTGGACTGGGCTGTTGGCGGTCATCACCAATGTTGATGAACAATGCCACATGGCAATGAACGGCTCTTGAGGAGGTTGAAGTAAAGGAGTGAGCGAGTGTGGAAGCAGTGAGTGATGTCATTTATAGAGGGTCATGTTGCATTTTGAAGGTGGAGGTGGTGGGGAAGCTGCAGTCATCATGTGTGACATGGTAGTTGCATTGCACAGCTCAAGCTGTTTGATGGGAGTGAAGGGGATGAGCTGGGGGGGAACAGAGGGGTGTGGGAGGTTGCATGGGCCATCATTGGGGATCCTGGAACCAGCAGAGCCATTCTGTCAAGCAGCAGACACATTCTGATGAATGCGTCCACATGTAGCCGGTGTCCATGTTGTTAGCATAGACACAGGTGATGGGGGGAAAATGATCTTGAGAAGGTGTGGAATCAAAAGAGGAATCCTGAATAATGGCATTTGCACTTGAACAGCACAGGAGTGACATGGCAGTGGCAGTGAGCGGCTCAGGGCATGTAGCAGGTGGTCTGAGGGTTGCTGTTCATTGTTCTGGAGGCTGCAGAAGCATTTGGGGGGATGTGGGTTGTCCAGGGAGCATGTGCTATTGTTCACAAGGTGCTGGGTGCAGTTCAAGAGCTGGGAGAAAGGTCATCGTTATCATTGTCAATGATGTTAATGTGGCTGACAGAGGCTGTGTGGTTTTGATATGCCATTGGCTGAAGGACATTTCTTGGGATAGATGAGGGAGTTGTGGGAGTGTCTGATTGCAGTGATGGAAACATAATGGTGGGGACGAGGCAGGTGAATTTGAGGGTGTCGGTGGGTGTTCAAGACAGAGACATGGTCAGGGAGTTGTTCAGTGCATTTGCACTGAATGGCATGGAATCTACCTGAGTGAGTGATGTGTTCAACACTCTCAACTATGACATCGAACAAGCATAGTGGTAGCTTGTCAGCTGTGAAGGAATGGTGGACATGGACATCCCAGTATTGTCGCCCTCAGAGGCTACAGGTTCTGTAATGGTGGTGTTTGCTTTGGTGGGTTGGGCATTTGAAAGCATGAAAATGGAGAAGATGGCAGTGGCAATAGTAAAGAAAGTCAGGACAAACATGATTGACGGATGCACTTTGAAAGAACATAGCTTGCAAGTCAACTTGTATGGTAGCCTGCCCAAAAATGTTGAAAGTCAAGCCGTCAGTGTAGGTGGTGTCAATGGCAGTGGCAACATGTCAGATGGGGGGATGTGCAGGGTTGGTAATTGTTGTTTTGCAGCCAAGTGAGATGCATGGGGTGGAGATGGGGTATAGGTGGTGTATAAACAAGACGATAGTTCAGGGAGAGTGCTATTGTTCTGTGTCCAGAAAAATTGACCATTTTGGAAATTTCAGGGTTGGCGGGGTAAAGAAAAGATGTGCATCATGAGAGAGTACTAGAGTGTGGATAGTAAGTTTGTAACAAAAAAAAAGTGGAAGGAAGCCAGAGCTTCCAACACTCAAGGAGACAGAAACATGTTAGGAACTTAGTATATTCGAGGGGAGGAAACTAAGCTACAGTGCAAGTACTCAAAGTGTAGACTATATACCAACAGAATAACATGTGATAATGCAATGCTGATGTAAGAGGCACTCTTACAGGGAGTTGTCGAAATGGGCTGTAGTGTTAGAGTCATCAGCCAGTGTTCCCACTGAAATAAGCTGAACTGCCACATTAGGAATATAGGGGGTGTTATGTAATGTGATTGATGCACCTCAAGCAACCCATAATTTGATGTCGCCAACTCTGATGGCAACAATTGATGTGCTGCCAATGCCTTTGACAGAACAAGGCTGAACCAGAGGAAGAGTGAGAAAATCTGACTTGTCGGGGGAAGTATGGACAGATGCCCCAGTATCAATGATAAATAGATGATTGTCGATGGATAGTTGAGAATGGCTTGCCTGATTGAGAGGTTCAACAGAAAATGCATCAGTGATGGGTGTAATAGAATTATGAGCCCAATCAATACTAGTCATTTCCTCACCCTCAGTGACAATCCAACCCTCATATTCCAATCTATCATTGGCAGTAGGAAGCTGATCACTAGTCAGCCCAATGAAACCTGCCACATGGGCCACTGGTGGGTCAGGTGGGGGGGCCGTTGAGGCAGAGTCGAGCATGACAGTGAAAGCCCAACCGTTAACATCTTTCACAGTGATCAGAACCCTGGAGCTCGATTGAGATGAGGTACTGTTCTTCTTTCCCTTATCCTGTGCTGCCCATTGGGCTGCAACTGATTCCTCAATAGACCTCCCTGCCATGCCACCACCAGGTTTGATGCAATACTCAATGGTATGCCCAGGCTTCTTACATATGGGGTTCATGCAAAGATACGAACTTGGAGGCCTTGACAGCTTGGAGTGGGCAGAGAGCACAATCAAGGAATTATTACAGTGGAGATTCTCGAGAAGAGACTGCTCATTTTCAAGAAACATGTGTATATCTTTGGATGTGTAAGGCAATGAAGCAGTGGAGGTGGCAATGTCATGAAAAATAATGGATCGCGCATGGGGGAAATTTTCACTGAGGGAACTAAGCAATGCAATACACCAAAGGAGGTTGGCTTTAATGTCCCCCATGGCAAAAGCATGCTCAATAAGAGTGCAGATTTTTTCAGTGGTCTTGGGGAGGGGAGTGTCCTTCGTGCACTGAATGGATAGGGCCTGCTGTAATAGTTGCACCTGTTGAACTGGAGGGCCTTCCAATTAATACTAGGACCCTTTGACATATCAATAAATGGACACTCAGAGGGAGCAATGCTGGACACTAGAAAGGCATAAGCTAAACAAGAGTTGGCTTTCCAATTTGTGAGGGCACGGTAATCGGATGAGGGTGGTTGAGTGATATCATCAGTGACATAGTCATAGAGACCATTGAGAGTGAGAGCAATGATGATTTCTTTGCACTATTCTTTGTAGTTAGATTTGAGTTTATCGAGCATCTCGCTGACATACTGGACAGATAATCTGATGAGTGGGATGGATGGGGCAGTAGGATCAGAAGCCATAGTTGACTTGACCATCACAGGCTAATGTGGAGTGGCAGGAAGATGTGTAGTGGCGACAAAGGAGCACACATGCCAGAATTATCAGGTTGTGCACAAAGTAAAGTCTGTGACCTGGGACGGCAAGAGTGATCGAGATGATTGATCAAAAAAAGAAGAGACACCAGATGACGTATGTCATCAAGTGGCTAGGAAGCTTTCTATCGTTGTTTCTAACAACAAGATTGGCCCATAACCTATAGAAAATCAATCCTAGCATAATCAGAGTTTAACTCAGTCTCTGTACAAGTGACTTCGATAATACAAGTACTGAACCTAGCATAATCAGAGTTTAACTATAGGTACAGTAAGTAATGATCCATAATCGAGTGATAACAAACGTGCTCACCTCAGTCTCTGTACAAGTACACTGTCCAAGGTCCAGGCCAGGACCTGCTGACCCAGGTCCAGACCTGTGAGGATGGTGGCTTGGCCCAGGAACACTAAATGGAACATCTTACAAATCAATATACCATGTGATTTATGTGTTGGTTCATTTTCCAGACCGCACGTCAACAACAGCAGCCACCACCACTGTCAATGACACTGCCTCCTCCCCTACTCCTATCCCTAGAACCAACAGCAGATATGGGCCCAAATGATGATAACGTCGTTTGGGCACCTGGTAAGTTTATTATTATGTTCTATGCTTTTTATTTGATTCAACTAACTTATATTTTTCATTTCTTGTAGGTTTTGATTTATAACAACGAAACAACACCCGGACAATGACAATGGCCACTTACAGGACCATGGAAGCACCCCCAACCACCATCATGAGCAACTGCTCACAGGGTGGGAACACGTGCAACTACAAATCAGTGAGAGAACAGTAATGCCACCACCAGACCAAACAGAATGACAATGGAACAACGAGACAGCGGGAGACAAGGGGAGACAATGAGAAGGAGGCAAAGCACACGAATAAAAGGCCCGAGAGACATCAAGCTATGTCTCTTGGGCCATTGGTAAGTTTCTTATTTCATTATTTTGTTACTAACAAACCTTTTTAGGTACTAACTAGAACTGCTGATAATGATGACTGGATGACGATGCCAGTACCCGCCACACAGCAGGGTGGATCACGGGTGCTCAACAACAAACCAGGGGACAATGATGATAGGAGAACCAGGACTGGGACAAGACAATGACAACAGGGATGGGGATGGGGACCACAATGAAATGGGCAGGGATGCAGGGATGACAATGATGAGGAAGAGGGGACAGCAACGATGCACAGGACGATCCAAGCACCCCACCCCACCGCTGTGAGCTGCTGCTCATGTGGTGGATTGCAGGTGGTTGATGACAAACAGGGTCCCAACAGTGATGAGGATGATGGCCCTAGCACCCATGCTGCTGCGAGCGACTGTTTGCATTGCAGAAAGTGGGTGCTAATGGATGACCAGAATGACAGGGGATGAGCAAACAGCAGGGTGATGGTGTTGACAATGCAGTGCAACACAATGGCACTGCAGCCCCATGCCCTTAGCCTCCCCCTATGCATTGCAATAGGAGGGAGTACTTTAGTTTTATTTTATTTTTCTCGCTTTGGATGATGGGATGACCCTCTCCTCTCCCCCATGTTTTGTGCCAGGCAGGATTTTTTTTTTTGGTTTAATATTGTTGTGCTGCCCCCTCGCGTTTGTGTGAGGGGTTAATTGTATCTTTTCTTTTTCAGTGTTTCTTTGACTCTCTGACCAATTTGACTGTTTTTTTTTTAAAAACAAATGTTTCTGCTTACTTGGGTTCCCAAGCCACACGTAGCAGCATGATATGTGCTGTTGCACAACTAACACTCATTTTTGAAACTTTACAGGTAAAAAATGTCTTTTAGCAGGTTGGACCCTGGTCTGGACCTGGACTGGGCCAGACCTTGGACAGTGTATGTACAAATGACTGAGGTGAACAGTTGACTGTCTACTCTATATATATGTGAGGCCAGCTACACAAAGAATGAAAGGAATAAACAGCACAAAGGGACTTACAAAATGATGCATCAAAGAGATAAGCTATAAATAGTACACGGATCAGACGCATGATCGCGTACGCTCATGATTAGTGATGTGCAAGGCTCGGCCCAAAGCCCTGAAGCCCGGGCTGCCGAGCCCCAGAAGCCTGAGCCAAGCCCTTGAGCCCGGGCTTTATGGTAGTGAAGAAGGATGTTCACGAGACGAAGGATTTATGGCCTGAAAAGTCATGGTGAACCGGAAATCGACTCTACAAGGCGTTGTTTTACTGGAACTCCTTCAAGATCGGGACCTGTTCACAGCCACTTCGGCCCCTATACTGATCGTTTCGCTTATTCCCTCTATGAACTAGGCATCACCTGTCGTCATTATCGCTTATTATCAGTCCTCTGCGATATCCTTGTTTCCTGTGGCATCAAAACTCCCTAGTTCTAAGTTCTTCAACAGACAGCACTGAGTATTACGCACTGGTTACAGGCTCTGCACATACTAGGGATGATTGGCCTGCCGTATAACCTCTGCATCCCTGGTCGAATCAGTTTTGAGGGATATGCAATGGAAAGCCAGGTTCTACTCGGATATGGCAGTCACCATGGGACCCTGTTAGTGGTTTGTTCTCACCTCTTTGGCTTTCACCACCAGCTAATTATGTGTTATGATCAGACAGAAAGACAAAGAACCTGCTACTCGACGTCCTCGAAAAGGGATGAAAAGAGGGCCATGAAAGAGGAAGGACCCATGGGTATGATGAGGGATATGACGCGGGGTTGACGTGGGGCTTCAGGACAGACCCGGGGACGATTTTTTTGAGAAGTTGAGGAAGGAGGATGAGATGAAGGCCCAAGACGATGTGTACGAGGGCTAGGTGTCAACCCCCTGAATTCGAACTACTACCCACGCCGCTACCCACGCAGCCCCTACAACCGCCAAACCTCGGTGTGCCGCCCTCCACACGGAGCCGCCTGTCGACAAATTCTTCACCTCGCTGAAAAGTGCGGAGATGACGGCCGAGCCTCGCATTCTGCCCGACTTCAGACCACGAGCCGCAGCTCGGAAACGACAGAACAAGCTACCAGAGCCCTCAGAACACCCCCAAACTCTGTCCCAACCACAATTTGAAAGCCCTTCTCTGTGCCGCATCACTCGGATTCACATGCACCACTACCGCTTTTTTTCACTGTTGTCCCCACAATCATGGCAAGCTCAGACCTCTCGAAACATTTCTTGACGTCCCTACTGATTTCTTCATTCCCCCTCTCAAGCCCAGGCCTGAGCCCGAGCCGAGCCCGAGCCGAGCCTGAGCCTGCTACCAGGGCTCGGCTCGCGATGTATTGAAGCCTGAGCCCACTCAAGCCGAGCCGGGCCCTGTGTACATCACTACTCAAGGTGTGATAATGAGCATTCTCAACAAGATAAGAATAGACTACGGTACTATTAGTAATCTAGTATGTAAAGTTCTATGGAACGTTACTCACCTCAGTCGATGTATAATTGACCGATGTCTAACTAATAATGTAGGGTATATATACTAGAAGTCATAAAGGTAACCAGAGAGTATAAAGGGAACGTGCCAAAGGACTCATTACTAATAATGCCGACACGCCATAATGGGATGTCGGTGGATGGGATCAATGACCGTATCATCGGATACGATGATACCCGTTCACGGTGTACATCTCAACAACTACTGGTCTTCAGCTTTCTCGAGAGTATATATATGCTTCTTATCTAGACTTTCATGTAGTAAAAACACGAGCATAACCAACTGTGCAATTGGCAATGCGATGCCGGTTTGAGGGTATACTTTTTATAGGCTTTTGAACAGATCAGTCACGGTTCCTGACATGCCGAATTCAATGCTCTGCGGTTCAACACTGGTTGCCGGCCCCTAATGATATTGTCTAGGAAAATGTTCAACTTTTCCAACCAAGTCGGGTTGTTCACTTCTCAGAGTCGGGTTTGGATCGTTCGTGCAAGGTCTCCTGTCGCCTTTCGACCACTTCCACCAACTTGGCGACACTTTACGAGCCAGTCTCAGCCGTCAACCAGCCGAGGCTCGTTCAACTTAGTCCGAAGTTGCTCTCCATGGTCCAATGATTTCTCAGGCTCTCCCCGAATGCGGATCGTTCTGCAATCAACTACCTATGCTGTTTGTATTGTAGGGTTGACTTGGATTGTCAATTCGCATATATTTGTACGTGTCATAACCATCACAGGGTGGAGAGATTGTCTGTCCTACAACTTACGTTAACATTTCAAGCCAAAAGATACCGCTCAAGAGCGACATGATCAACAATCATGTTATGCATCACAAAGGGAAGTACGACTAGCCATCGACGAGTTGCGCAAAGCATTTCCGGGCATAAACGCGGTTACTACCCATCCGGATGCCTTGAAGGCTTACGGTTTCTCTGAGAATTCGTATCACCCAGCGTCCCCACATTCAGTAGTGGTAATGTCCTTCTTACTTCTTAGCGCGCATTTGCCTCGCTCATTATGTCAAGGTTCGACCTAAGACGACTGAGGATGTGGTCAAGATTGTCAACATTTCCCATAAATTCATGCTACCTATCACTGCTTATAGTGGCGCCACGAGTCTTGAAGGCCACACGTCTGGGGTACCCACCTTCTCATCCTCCCTTGCAACATTTGCTCAAGCCATCTGTGTTAGTATCCATCTGGTAGCATCTGTTTAGACATGTCTGGCATGGATCAAATTCTCGAAATCAATGGTGGGCAACATTTTAGTCGATTCGATATCTTTCCGGACCAAACTGGATATAATCAGAGGCCGATTCCGACCTGACATGCCAATCTGGGGCCCGCTGGGAAGATATCAATCAAGCACTCGAGGATAAAGGGATTCCGCTGTTCTTTCCCGTAAGATCTACGTTCTGCCTCGCTTTCCGGATAACACACTCGCTTCTTCTGAAAGTTGGATCCAGGACCAGGCGCTGTAAGCCATTCTCTGGCTAGTACAATGCCTTGGTCTGACATACTCGATGCAAGACAATCGGCGGCATGATCGGCACAGGATGTAGTGGCAGTCAGGCAACTTCAACTTCATGAAATCTTCAATCTTCTTAATCAGAGCTTTCAATGCAGCAAACGCAGTACGATACGGAACGGCTAGAGCCGAATGGTTTCTCAATATCGTCAGTTCCTGCTTGGAACGTGTTTGAACGGTATGAATGACTATGCCCCTCAGACGGTCGTCCTTCCCAATGGCGAAGTCATCAAAACGCGCAGGAGGGCAAGAAAATCAGCGGCCGGTTTTGACATCACCAAAATGTTTATCGGTGCGGAAGGAACATTAGGTATCGTCACAGAAGGTCAGCTAGGAAACCTTTCCTTTCTGAGGCTAATTCTTTAACACACAGCAACCCTGCGGCTTGCTCCTGTGATCCCCACCAAGGTTGCTATGGCCCAATTTCCTGACGTCGAGCATGCCGTTAGGGCCGTGCAAGAGATCCTTAGTACCCCCTATGGTCCACACATCCGTAAGTTACCATGCAAACGTTTCTGATGCTGTAAGGTAATGTCGGACAGAGTGTGTTGAACTACTCGATGATAATAGTAAGCGAACGCATATTTCTTCTCCTTAGACGGAAGCTCATAGATGCAACATAGTGATGGGAGCTATCAACAAAGCAGGTCTTGTTGACCATCCGTACCCCACGAAAGATACTCTCTTTTTCAAGATTCAGGGTGATCCGATAGCAATCAGAAATACATATGAAGCAATTCGGACAAGTGTCATGAAGCATGGAAGTAACCGATTCGAGTTTGCGGCCACCGATGACGAGGCCCAGGATTTGTGGCAGAACCGGAAATATGCGCTTTCTTCTACCATAGCAGCAAACCCAGGGACGCGGTGCTGGACCACGGATGTTTGGTAACACCATCGTCAACCTTCATTGCAACTGTCGCTAGAAAGGTCATTTAATAGTGTACCAGTCTCACGTCTTCCTCAACTTGTCCTTGAAACCAAGAAGGATCTCGCGGACTCCAACTTGCTGAGCACGATAGGGGGCCACGTAGGCGATGGGAATTTCCATGCTTTAATCCTGTTCCACAATGATGAAGAGCTGAAATCTGTGAGGGATGCTGTTCGTCGCCTGGTGCATCGCGCAATTGCGCTAGATGGAACATGTACGTACCTCGTGTAGGACCATAGCCTGTGGCTCACATAACTTTTTAGGCACGGGAGAGCACGGAGTAGGCATAGGGAAGAAGGAGTATCTGGTTGATGAGCTTGGGGAAGGTACAGTTGAATTGATGCGAATTATTAAACAAGCAGTGGACCCTCTCAATCTCATGAATCCTGGAAAGGTGAGGCCGTACGGAACTGATGTTTCCGAAGTAAGGTTTAACTTCTTCCACAAGCTGTACCCAGAACGGCGAAAGGCATCCTTTAAATTTGAATAGAAAATTTGCTGGATGAAGGTCAGGCTCAAAGCTTATAGGATATGTCAGCATCGGAATTCTAGGCTCATGTGGGTGCGAAGGTTTTTTCAAGTTTTTTCAAGTTGGGAAAAGAGAGGCTTAGGTACCTATATAGATCTCATAGCTTGTGGTCCAATACTTCCCAGTATGCAGAGCGAGCGAGGGCCTGACCGTTTTCAAGTTGAAAACCATCAGCCGGCACTTGGTCCGAGTCCTGACTCCAAGATAGGAAAACGTCCCCATTTGGAGTCAGGACCTGACCAATGGTTACGAGTCCGAGGTACGAGGACTCGTCTTTATATCCCGACGAACATGCCTGATTCATTGATTCATTGATTCAAAAAAATGTTTAAGTGCGGTGCCAAATAAGCTTTCTTTTCAAAGTCAGCCCCTACCAATCTTCAAAGTCAGCGGGTTCTTCCGACACGTGGATTTTGGATCAAAATGGAAAGTAAGTCTCACGGTTCATTTTGAACATTCAGCTTGATCACACAACCTGTCAAGAGGTGTCAGATCCACTGATCATGGCCGTCAGATCCATTCATGACAAAGCACGACTGGTGATTTCCGGGACATGGCATGTGCACGGCATAGACCCTTGCCATCAAATTTGAATCAACTCCATTCCAAGTCCAACACTGGTAAGTTTAATATGAAAATTATATACGACAAGTAATCTAGGAAAACACATCTTTACCATGCATACCTGAAGTGTAATTAAGTCTGGGTGAGATCAGAAGAGAAATTGGAGGAAATGGTTCAAGAGAAGCAGGCACAAAAGATGTTTGCCTTGATCTTCGTGGAGAATCTCCCTGACCATCATGGATAAATGGGAGGTGGTTCAGATGACGTAAATCATACACATCAGTGTATATGACTGTGGACCAACCTTGTTTACTTTCTGGTATCTTTAGCCTATTCTCCTCCTCGTTGGTTATGGTGATCTTTTCACAGAATTCATTGAGCTCTGAGGCCACATTGCTTTCCCAAGAAGGGTGTCATTCCTGAAGGTGTCGGTGCATGTTGTACTTCCAATGGATATTTGGACAGAATTTGCATTGGATTGGAACATTTGTGCATGCCTTCTGCTTTGAGATCTTTGAAGTGGGAGAGATCTTGAAATCATAAGCACAAGAGCATGTCGAAATAGCCTTGCCAGTTTGAATGCATACTGAACATGCCCCATTGAGACTTGATTGGGCGCAGAATCCACATGGATACTGCATTGAAACCTGGAGAAAGTGTATTGACATTGACGCATCTGAAGATATGTGTCCAAACCATCAGTCGAGATGAAGGCTTGTTGCAAAAGCCATCTGAGATGCCGACCTTGCTGAGCAATCTCGCTTGCATCGCCATTCTCTTGCTTTGCTTACATTAGTTTCCTTTTTTGGGGGGTCCCCCCCCCCCACCCCACCCCACCCCACCGTGGGAGCCATGGCCACAATCAGTGAATTGGACACCTCTTGCAACCTGTACCAAGGTCCACCACTTCCATCTGCCAGCACCACCACTTCTGTCTATAAGCACCTCTACTCCACCTACACCCAGCACCACCACTCCCATGCCCCACTCCCACAGCAGCAAGAACTGGTGCTGGCTGCAAACAAGTCATTTCGGATGCAACATGAGCCCAAACGATGCAACTGTTGTTTGGGCCCTAAATATGTTTTTTGTTTTTGTTTTTTTGCTTGTGTTTATCAACTAACTAAATGTTTTTCTTCATTTTTTGGGATCTAAACTACTAGTGATGACAGACCCAGACACGAGATGCACCATGACCCCAGATGCCAGACTAACCCCCTCCTCCCCATCCAAATGGGGTGTGAGGCTGTTGACACAGGCTAGGAGGGTGCAGAGGGATGCCGGGAGACCCCAGAAGGGGATACCCGCCTGGTAAGCACCCAGCAACCCCCATACATGCGCCATGTCACACTGACCCCTCAAACCCCCTCAAAGAGAGTTCCATGACAATGCCGAACACCACCCATCCCCACCACTGCAAGCACCTGCTTGCAGGTTGGGTAGGGCGAGTGGATGATGGTAGGCACCAATGATGATGAGGAACGAGCACCAGGGCCCCACCACAATGATGAACAACCCCAGGACCCCACCACAATGATGAGGCAACAACCCCAGGATGCCCAATGATGACCCCGGCACTGGCATTGGCACCAACACACCAAACAATGCCCTGCAGGCCCCAGCACTACCCACCCAAGGCACTGGGTTCTGAACAACACACCACCTGTTTCCAGGCCCATGAGCAACTGCTCGTGGGGTGGATCATGGGTGGCATACTGGCTACAAGGGGAATGACAAACAGAGCCAAGACAACACTCACTGCACCTGCAAGCACGACCACAGCAGCATCCCGACCCACCACCATAAATTCAGATACCTATAATCTGTACACATCCTCTTCCTCTGATCTTTCTTTGGTACGAAGAATATTGGTGATGTCTGCAGCAATTTTGAAGGTCATATGTATCCTTTGCGCAATTGCTCCTTCAGGAACACATCCACTTCTTCTTGTTCCATTGGAGATAACAGATATACCTTCGACTTCTTCAGCAAAAACCCTGGCTTCATCTCAATTGCATGATCCCATGGCTTCTGCAACTGCATTTGCTCAGACTCCTTCTTCTGAAACACTGACAGATATTCATGATACACTTTTGGCACCCACTCCTCCACTGGCTTCTCCACATTCACAATATTCTTGTCCCATGACTGTCCTCCACCAATTGCTCTAAAGGTTTGCTTCTGCTCTTCTTTCTCAATCATGATTGGCACTTCCCCATTTGGCATTTCCTCATCCTCCACTTCCTCCATCATAACAGAATACTTCCTTGGACATTCTTTCTCTCTCTTTTTCCTTTTCTGCCTGGCATCAGCTTACAAAAGAAAAGGTAGATTACATATATACAAGTACTTCTGGCTTGTGCTGAAAGGATGAGTAATCAGATGTGGCGCAGTGAAACAATGATGTATGCACAAGTAAGAGAAGGTGCACTGATATGGGAAGTTGTGTTCTTCTGTTAGGGTGACACCCACTATCTGCTAGCTAAGACCATGCAGGTTCTCTCTACAAGAAGGGGGCAGGATCCACGCATGTGATGGGGGAATTGATGGTTTTGATGTGAGGGGTTATTTATAGATGAGTTTGTTGAGATAGGCCATTCACACCACAAGTGTAGGTGGAATACCTAAGAGAACACAACTAGGGTCCCCTAGGTGTATATTTAGGGTTTATATACTATGTTACATATATTGTACATTGTTGGTACAGATGCATGTGTACATGCACATACATCTTGATGCGTGCAAAATAAAATTCTCATGCTATCAAAGTGTAGCATCATTTGGCATCATTTGGCATCATTGGGTGTAATTCGACATAGTAAAATAAAAATGTAAATTTATTAGGTAATGGGGCAGTTTCCTAACAGTTATCTTGTTGAGTTTTTGGTAGTCATTCACCCATTGTGGAAGCACTGTGGGGTCTGCCTTGGGGATGATGAATGATGGCAAAGCGTAAGGTGAACATGAAGGCCTTATCTGCCCTGCTTTTGAGTGCTGCTCAATCAATGTCTTCCAACCATCCCAGTACTTTTGGGGGCAGGAGTATGCCTGGCCTACTGAGATTGGGGTGCCTGGTTGAATTTCAATGTGATGGTAGACATCGGTAGGCAGCTCTGTAGTGTGTGGGATGTCTGTCAGGAAATGGTGCTTGTTTGTTTCCAGATGAGGTTCTCATCACACATCACACACTTGTTTGTTCTTCCTTTGTTTGTTTCCTTCTTTTGTTTCTAGGCTTCTTCCCTGTTAAGACTATAGGTCTTTAACTCAGCCTTGGCTTCGTATATCGCAGTTGGAGGCTTTCCAACTATATCGGTATCACACTAGGAGGCTTTCCTAGTGTATCGGGCTTCTGGCCTTTGCTTGGGTACTTCCTCAAGTCGTTACGGCTATCTGTACTCAGAGGCTTTCTGAGTAGACCGTCGGTTTGTGTATCACAGTTGGAGGCTTTCCAACTGTCGAGTTCGAGTTATCACAGCTAGGGGCTTCCTAAGCTGTCAAGTGTTCTGGTTGAGTCTAAGACCATTGATTGAATCAGGTCAAGCTGAGGAATACAGGCAGTATTACTACAGCTTATATACAGTTCAAAGATATCTATTGTCCAATCGGAATGCAGGATCATTATCAAGTATAAATAGAAAGAACAATAGAAATGACAGGCCTCATGCCTTGCATGAGGTGTCCGATGTTACGGAGTGCTGCAGCACAGCATGTCAGGGATCAATAAGAGAATAGCCTCATGCCTAGCATGAGGTGTCCGATGTTATGAATCTGATGTCAAGGATCCGATGTCGATCGTGAGCATCCGACGTCATGGACCTCATGTCAAAGGGCTGTCATATCACAGCATGCGTGGGAGTGGGTTCAGGTGCATGGAGTCACCATGCATCAAAGCGTCTCCCATCAGAAGTGAGTTGAGTCGAATGAGAAAAATTAAAGTACCCGGTCTTGCTGGCGTATGTCTGGTCGTTGTGGGTTACGATAACAGAAAATCATAACATCACCCTCTCTCTATCTTCAAAGTCACTGACTTCAATCAAAATCTCTTCCTCCTCTCTAGTCAGGAGGTGGGGTGGGGTCGTGGGGTTTGAGGGAATCGGTTGGAGCACAGCAGTGTTCCCAACTCTCCATGTTCTCCAAGCAGGAGCCTCTTCGCCAGGCTATATCCGCTCTCGTTATCATAGTGGGTATTCCACTGCAGGTCTCTCCACAGGGGCACACTTACCCCTGATAGTGGTCTTCTGCCGGGGGTGAGTCCTTCTCGATCGATGTAGAAGTCCTCTGGGAAGTAGTCCTCCTCGTCTAATTCTCCCTCGAAGCACCACTCTTTGTACTGTGCCCTCACCCAATTGTAATCCGCTTTTGTGCTTCTCCAGGCAAAGAGACAGCATTTTGGACAGGTCAAGGTCATCCTTCTTATCCAATCATCCCTTGTAATCCAGAAGAGAATCCCATGCAGGCATATCCATGCGGGTCTGCCAGGGAGTATGTTTGTCAGTGGTCGTTGGTTGACGACTGTTTGCCCAGTCCTTGCTGGGGTTCATGGTAGGTGTAGTGTCAATGGGATGGTGAGCATTCTGTGGTTTCTTTTGTTGGTTCGGTGGGTGTTTTGGTCCTGGGGGTTCTACAGCTGTCGTCGCTGTTTATATGCCCCTAGGATTGTCTTGGCATGTTTCAGGTTTCCCTCAGGCTCCCATGAGTTCTCCGAGGTTGGGTATCCGACCCACTTCACTAAGAAGTGCATGGTCCTTCCTTTCTTCTTATGTCCGATGATCACTTCCACTTCATAATCCAATTCACCTTCTATCAGATTGGGTGGCAGTTCTGGGAAGTTTGGTCCATGTGTCTCGGTTTCTTTATATGGGGAAAGGAGCACTGCGTGGAACACCGGGTGTATCTTCCACTGTTCTGGCAGCTTCAGTCGGTAGGAGAGTGGGCTCAGGACCTTCTCAATAGAGAACAGTCCTTCTCTTTTCAGTGCGAGCTTCTTTGTTTGGTGCATCGTTCTGAGGTTCTTTGCTTCTAGCCACACTCTGTCTCCTTCTTTGAACGGGGTGAAGTGCCTTGTCGGTCTTTCTGCCATCATTTGTCTGGCCAACTCGTGAGTTGCCTTCGCTTCATCTTGGGCCCATTGCAGTGCAACTATTCGTTTTTCTATGGCCGGTATGTTCATCTTCAGGTAGGGGAGTGGGATCGCCTTGGGCTCATAGCCCATCATGAGGTAGAACAGGGAGTTCTTCTGTATGGAGTGTGTCCTCTGGTTGTGTGTGTGCATCAAAGTGTCTCCCATCGGAAGTGAGTCGAGTAGGGCTTTGGTTTCGATGGCTTTCCCTCTGCCTGCTCCTAGCACTTTGACATCTAAATGCATAGATTGATTCTTCAAAGTGGCTAGTAGTACAGAGCAGACAGAGAGTTCGGTGGTACCTGGCATCAAGGCAGGCCACCTCTTTAAAAATCCTTGTCCTCAATTGCGGCGAGAGCTCCTTTCTTTTCTTCTTTGTCGAGTTCTCCTATGATCGCTCGGATCTTCAAGTAGGCTTCCTTGCCTTTATTCTTTGGGGGTGGCTGGTCCTCAGTCCTCTTTTCCCCTTTCTTGTGTTCGGTTTCTCTGTGTCCGGGCTGGTGGCACACAAAGCACAACCCTTTCTTCATGTGTTCGATCCTCTCCTGATAGGAGAGTTGGTTGATCTCGAGTGGGGTCTCTTTTGCTTTAGAGCTTGGTAGCTTCCTCATCAAAGCCTCCTGCAGCCTCCCTGTTATGGCTTTTGCTCTCCTCCACTGTCCATTGTACTTGGAGGCAGTGTTGATCATTCCTTCCAAGGTCATTGGGATCGTTTCCATATTGAAAACTCTTTCAAGGAGCTTGGGGTTCAGCCCATCCATGAAGAGTTCGATGAGGGCGGTGTCATCGTTGATTCCCGCCTTCTCTTGCAGGATTCGGAACTGTGCTATGTAGTCCTCCAGGTCCTGTCCCTGCTTCAATGTTTTCATTTCTGTCCTGGCTCTGCCAGCTTTGTCGATCGGCGTGAACACTGTCTTGAGCATTGCTTCAAAGGTAGACCAGGTTCCTAGGTCTTCCCTCTCTGCCCAAGTCTGTGCCCAGGGTGCAGCAGTTCCTCCATTCATGAAGGACAATGCAAAGATGATCTTCTTCTCGTCGGTTTACTCTCAAATAGAGTTTCACTTCTTGTAAGAACTTCGCAGTTCTAGTTCGGTCCCCTGTAAGTCAGAGGGGGTTCATATTCTGATCTCCTTGGTCGATGTGGTGGGTTCGGTAGACATGTTGGCGTTGTCGTTGGATAGGGAGAATGGATCTTGTTCTGGGGTTTCTTCTTTATTGAAGGATCTAAAATCCTCTTCGTCGAGGTATCAGGGTTCTTCGTCACTGGTTCTCCTTGAGAACCACTTCTGTGCTGGTTCCGAGTATCGTACTAGTCAACCCTGGTATCTATACCACGGGGTTCTTCCTGATGATGATGCTCCAGTTGGAGGTCTGTCTGGGCTTTGTCTGAAAGACGTTGTGTCTGCACCTAGGTAGGTGGACTTCGTAGATCAGCTTGACCTTTTGTTAAGACTATAGGTCTTTAACTCAGCCTTGGCTTCGTATATCGCAGTTGGAGGCTTTCCAACTATATCGGTATCACACTAGCAGGCTTTCCTAGTGTATCGGGCTTCTGGCCTTTGCTTGGGTACTTCCTCAAGTCGTTACGGCTATCTGAACTCAGAGGCTTTCTGAGTAGACCGTCGGTTCGTGTATCACAGTTGGAGGCTTTCCAACTGTCGAGTTCGAGTTATCACAGCTAGGGGCTTCCTAAGCTGTCGAGTGTTCTGGTTGAGTCTAAGACCATTGATTGAATTAGGTCAAGCTGAGGAATACAGGCAGTATTACTACAGCTTATATATGGTTCAAAGATATCTATTGTCCAATCGGAATGCAGGATCATTATCAAGTATAAATAGAAAGAACAATAGAAATGACAGGCCTCATGCCTAGCATGAGGTGTCCAATGTTACGAATCCGATGTCAAGGATCCGATGTCGATCGTGAGCATCCGACATCACGGACCTCATGTCAAAGGGCTGTCATATCACAGCATGTGTGGGAGTGGGTTTGGGTGCATGGAGTCACCATGCGTCAAAGCGTCTCCCGTCGGAAGTGAGTTGAGTTGAATGAGAAAAATTAAAGTACCCGGTCTTGCCGGCGTACATCTGGTTGTCGTGGGTTACGATAACAGAAAATCGTAACATTCCCCTTCCCTCACTGTTGGCTTCCTGGCTTCTTCCACCATCGCAGATTCTGACATGGCGATCCACCTATAAATTTTGTGAATAACATATATATATATATATGATGGCCTCGGAAAACATATGTTGGGTACCCTTTGTATGGATTGGTTACCCTAGGTAATGATCTGATCCTTTATCTAGCCATTACTTTCAGCCAACGGTGAGAATGTGTTGGTTGCCCTAGGTAATGATCTGATCCAAAGTTTACCTAGCCGTTACTTTCAACCAACTGTGAGAATGTGGGTGATCCTGGTTCTCCTCATTCCCCTTGTTACTGAGCACTACTCTCCCTTCCAGCTTTTCTCCCTTGGACCTTTCTGACCTGCTAAGCATCATTCCAAATAGGATCTCACATCCTTCACCGCCGCTGTCCAATTTCAATTCTCAGCAGCCCTCCACCACTTCAAGCCAATCAAGACAGTGACAATCCCGTTTGGACCTCCCTTTTGGAGGCTTGGTAGCGGGCGGGATTCATGTGGCCCAATCAAAAGTGGTAGGCTTCCACTTTGCATTGCCTGCCTCCATTTCAGCTGCAAGGCATTCCACCATGTAATCCACTGGCTTGCGAATGTGGGCAACACATTGAGGTCGGGGATTGTGTTGAATTTATGGGTATGTAACCAATGGCTGAGCTCACCAGGGCGCAGTTTCGCTTTGGATAAATGAGCCTTTGGTGGGGTGAGCTTCTCTCCACATTTATCAGAAGGAAACTTACTGATGACACATCGTAGTAGCCGATGTCTTTCTCAAGCTGCAACCAAATCTCTACGCATGCCTGCCATATTGGATCAGTGTACTTGCTCTTAAATTTACTATCCAGCATCTTCAAAACCTTTACTGTTGCCAGTTCCTTTATCTGTGTTTTTATCACTGTGATCACACATGGTGGTCCCATTGTGTGAGCATCCATGTTGAATCAATCTGGGTTTTTGTCAAACAGATGTTGCAGTCCCTTGTGAATCCAAACATGTTGCATTCAGGTCTTTATGTGACATTCCTTATCCTCTTGCCATTTAGTGGCCCAACGCTGGTGTGGGGATTGAAGGATAGGTTTTGGGCTCACCGGGGGAGGGTTCAGAAGGTCGAACCCAGATTCCTTAGCAACCGCAGTCCTCAGCTCAACATCCACCACAATTTTATTTCTTGACAGAAAATCAAGGCTGAGGATCAGGTCAGTGTGCAGGTTCAGACAAATAATTGTGTTCAAGGTTCTCAATTTCCATACAGCATCTGTTGACTGAAGGTGTAATTTACAGTAATCTGTTAAGTCCATGCTAGTGTCCAATTTCTCTCCTTGGTGTTGAAAAGCTCCTGTTACTGAGAAAGGCTTGTACAGCTTCCATTGTGCTAACCCCAATATCTTGACAAGACTAGAGGAAATCAGCACTGGAGGTGAACTGTGGTCAATAAGGGCTCAAAGCAGTGTGGGAGCACAGGTGAGAGGCACGCCGATACAACACTCCCACCAAAGGTGAGATGGCAGTGAAAAAGGTTGAGGTATGTGCTCAGTTGCCTTGTCCACCACCATTTCAAAGCTGCTGTTGCTATCCTCCATGAATACTGCAGCAACCGCTAGGTTGGTACTCTCTGCCTTCTCATAAGCTGCCTTAGCTTTCAGTGCCTCTGTGATGGTGACTTTCTTGCATGCATCCATGGAAGGATGACCATTCTTTCCCAGTGGGCAATCCACCAAGTAGTGGTTGACATAAAACTGTCTGCAATGGAAACATCCATGGTGAGCTTTCAATAAATCATGTTTGACTGTTGTCAGCTTAGCGATAAAGGTAGAACTGTTCATAGATGTCATGCCCACGGTCGATGCCATGTCTTTGACTCCAATGTTGCTATTGTTCATGGACGTCAATCGTTGCAGCCCAGTCTTTGGTGCCGCAGTTACTTTCATAGCCTTGACCCATTCATTTCACTTATTGTTCAGTTCAACATCAAGAAGGTGAACCCGTCCAATCCAGGAATTGAAATCTATGATTTTGTCCAAATCTCCATGTGTGTTATTCGCGTCATATGAAAATTTCAGAGCAGGACAGAGCCGGGGGACAAAATGTGCTTGTAGCTTGTCTTCCTCAATGTGGTAGGTCAATCCCACTATACCCAGCTCTGCGTTGGCCTCTCATGTCTCTTCAGTCCATGGCAAGAAATTGAGTGGCCCTTGCATCGTGATTTGAGTTGCTACCAAGTTGTCTTGCCAGTTAGGGGGCAAGAATTTCTTCTTGAACTCAAGGATGAATTCGGGGAATGTCAAGGTGAGAAGTTGGTCATGGTGAATGTTCACCCATGACTGGATGGCTGACAACTCGAAGTTGTAAATGATTGCTGCGACACAATCATCTCCCTCGACTTTCTTGTGCTGGAAGAAATGTCGGCAAGTGTTTTCAAAAATGCAGACCATAGCAATTGTGATATGTCCTGCACTAAGGACCAGGGCATGGCCGCCTTTGCCACCCTCAATGGTAGCAGGCACATATTGAATGTTGTCCATTTTACTGGGATGTATGCATTGACAATTTTGGAATCTGATGAGTCTGTGATTGAGACTGGGCTGGGTGCATGGTTGTGACATGGAGAAGCAGAAGCTTCTGAGGGGGGGCTGGGCAGTGCAGGGGTGGAGAGGGGGCTGGATGGTGGGGTGGAGAGGGGGCTGGATGGTGGGGTGGAGAGGGGGCTGGATGGTGGGGTGGAGAGGGGGCTGGATGGTGGGGTGGAGAGGGGGCTGGATGGTGGGGTGGAGAAGGGGCTGGATGGTGGGGTGGAGAGGGGGCTGGATGGTGGGGTGGAGAGGGGGCTGGATGGTGGGGTGGAGAGGGGGCTGGATGGTGGGGTGGAGAGGGGGCTGGATGGTGGGGTGGAGAGGGGGCTGGATGGTGGGGTGGAGAGGGGGCTGGATGGTGGGGTGGAGAGGGGGCTGGATGGTGGGGTGGAGAGGGGGCTGGATGGTGGGGTGGAGAGGGGGCTGGATGGTGGGGTGGAGAGGGGGCTGGACAGTGCAGGGGTTGGCTGATTTGGTCTAGGGCGTGCGTGACTACATGTGAGCAAGGCCATATGGGTAGACAGTATGTGAGACAGGGTGACTTTGAGGTACAAGACATGGGTGGGGACAGTTGTTTGCAAGGTGATGCTGGGGGTACAAGGGAGAGGGGCAAAAAGGGTTGGTTTGGGTCATTGAGTGTTTTTGGTGGGGTTTTTATATGGGGGTAGCTATATGCAGTGACACAACTTCCCAGAGGTGACTATATGCGGTAGCATAATATACATGTGAGTTTGTGAAGATGTAGGGGTTGTGGAGTGATGTGGTGTCTCGGCAAGGTTGCAAGAAAATGGTGATGTGTTTGTTATCTGGTGGTCTTCTCTCCCAGGTGTTGTGCAAGGGTGTGCAACTGCATGAGAATCACGCCCATCACAAAAAAAAAGTGGAAGGGAGTAAGATCTCCCAACACTCAGAGTGTGCGCATTGTGAGGAATGTGGTATCTATTCAAGAGGGAATGAATCTAATAATAGTTGTAAGTCTACATATCAATGTACACATGACCAATGCAGTCATGTGGTTAGAGTTGTCCATGTGACCGTGTCATGTAGTGGTAACTGTTGTAAGAATAGTAGTCATTGTTGTAAGAGGATTGATCCTCTTACAACTTCCAGTTGCTTTTCTTCCCATTCCAAAGAGTAAGTGGTCAGGCTAAATTGGGCACAATCTTTAGCTGACTTTGAATCGGAATATAAGTGAGCAAATGTCAGGTGAAATGTCCAGAGTTTCAGCGCTTTGTCTGCCAGATCTACCACACATGTTTAGCTTGGGTTTTTGCACCTCTGAAGGCTGGCATGACAAAACCTGAAGCCATTGTCTGCCCGGATGGACATTTCTGAAGCACTGTCTATTTGTTAGGACCTTACATTGCTGATTACCCAGAGCAAGTATGGTTGGCATCAATTGTTCAGGGGTGGTGCCCAAAGTATGTAAATCATTTTATATGTTGTTTTAAGATGCTTATTGTAGGATGATCCAACCACAGATGCGGTGCATGACCCAAAAATTTGGATAACAAGGCTGCACACCTCCAATCTCATGAGAGATCTGACTTCATCATCTCACAGTCTCACAGTTCGATCCTGGGATCATTTGGCTTCAGCATGGGATGTGGAGTGATGTTATTATAAGTATTTTTGTGTTTCTTCTCATTTTGTACATTGATATTGAGATTCATAGCCATTCACACATGGGTTTCCTTGTGCAGACATACACATGCTTCTTGCACCAGATTTTCTCCATCAGATAATCAAGGGGACATTCAAGGATCATCTCGTGGAATGGGTCAACCAATATCTCCATCAAACTCATGGTGAGAAATGAGCCCTGGAGATTATTGAAGACATTGATTGGTGGTGAGTGAGGTCATCATAGTTTCATGGGTATCAAGCTAAAATTATTGTCAGCATATTATTTGTTCCACCATATGCAGGTCTTCACCATTTTCCTGATGGGCAGAATTTTGCACAGTGGACAGGCAATGATTCAAAGGCATTAATGAAGGTGCATGATCATAAATGACCTTGACCTGTTCAGAGCTTGATTTCATTATCAGATCTATATTGCTGCACTTGCTGGACATGTACCATCAGAAATCACTCAATGTTTATCAACTTTCCTGGATCTTTGCTATATATTTCGCCAAAATTCCATTTCAAGCACTGCCCTTAGCGAAGCCAAAGCACTTCTTGACAAATTTCACAACCTGCACCAGTTTTTTGTTGATGCTGGTGTCCACACCTCCCCGTCATTACCTTGCCAACATGCTCTCCTTCACTATCTCACCTTGATACCCTTGTTTGGTTCCCCAAATGGCCTCTGCTCATTGATAACAGAGTCAAAACATATCAAAGCAGTGAAAGAACCATGGAGAAGATCAACCCATTTCAATACACTTCCACAAATGCTGTGCACCATTGTCTGATTGGACAAGCTCACAGTGTTATGGCAACAGTTTCTCAGAAAGGGCATGCTGTTTGGTAGTACTGCGGGTTATGTCGTTCAACTCTTGGGCAGCAGCAATCATGTTGGTGATGATCATGAGATAGCTGATAACCTTGACCATGATTCAATGGATGTTGATGCTGAGAATGATGAGGACAACCAAATTAAGGAGTTGCATGATGTTCAAGATGATGTTGGAGCTGTGGATGGGCCTCAAGCACTGTCATCAATTAGGCTTGCATCAACACCTGGTATATTTGAGCTTTCAGAAATTGATTCAATTACTGACCGCTGATAATTAGAACCAAAATATCCCAAGCAGCTGGATGCATTGGCAAAATACATCAATGAGCCTGGCTTCCCATCCACCCTCAAGGAGTTCCTGTTTGCACAGCGCCATCCCAATCACCCTATCCCTGATGACATCAATGTTCATTGCTGGCAAGATCAAGGTCTTCCATTCAGCTACCACCTGCTTCTATTCATCAAGTGATCTATGTGGGGCTGGAGGGATGTATCAACAGTGCATCCAATGCAATCCATCTTGGTATAGTCATCCACACCATGATACTGTTTTCATTGTTCAGGATGAGGATTGAGTTGGCATGGGGGGACTACTCATGGCCTGAGTTCATCTCTTTTTCTCAATTGTGGATGAGTATGATGGAGAGACAGTGCCATATGCACTTGTTAGCTGGTTCATACCTGATCAAGACCATCATGATCCAAATACATGCATGTGGACTGTGAGACCAGCAGGAACATGCAGGCAATGGCCAGTCCAGGTTATACCCCTTAAAAGTATTGCTCATGGAGCACATCTATTACCTCAATATGGCATTGGACTGCTTCCTGATTATATATAGTGAATGGCAAGGGTTTACATACCCCTGAGGGTATGGGCAAAGGGTACATGAGGGTAAGGGTAAGGGTATGAACTTTCCTACCCTCTACATACCCTTACCCCTGAGGAGGGTACAAGGGTATACAGAGTCACACTTTAGAAGATGTCAACCACCCATGATATCAGTATAGTAACCCTTATGAAACTTGATGACCTCTCTGACCACTCTTTGCTGTGCAAGTTGGGTTATTTCCTCTATGGTCCCAGCCTATTGAGTTATTCAGGCAAGGGTATTCTCCTAAAGACAGTACTAGACTACTACTACCTTGTGCTTTTCAACATGCTAAAAGCTCAGATAATTACTAAAAATGGATCAGACCATGTTTGAGCATCATCAGGAAACTATTTGAAATAAACCCTTGCATCATACCCCCAAGGGTATTGAATACTCTCTATACCCTGGGGTACCCTTACCCTTACCCCTGAAAACCCCTACCCTTGACCAAGGGTAAGGGTTTTGAAGGGTAAGGGTAAGGGTAACAATGAAAATACCCAAGGGTTACCCCTCTAATTATATATCCCATAATAACACACTTGACAAGTTCCAAACATAAAATATTAGGGTTGTTCACGGTAGCCATTCTTGGGCCATTTTTGGCTCATTTTCAAACTCATTTTTGGCTCATTTTTGTGTATTTGGCAGAGGAACAAACAAAAGGGAACGAAAAATGGAATGGAAAATGACATGAAAAATGGTTACTGTGAACACCCTGGGAAGGAAAATTTAGAAAAATGGAGCAAAAATGCATTTTTCTCGCCAGGCACAGTGCCAAAAATATGAAAAATGATCATTTTTCGGTTCCCTTTTTACAAAAGCAAGGGTAGGGTTCCATTTTACATCCATTTTACATTCATTCTCAGTTCCATTCTTGAGAAAAATGGAATCAAAATGAAATAGAAGATGATTGAAAAATGAGTGAAAAATGAACCAAAAATGCCAACTGTGAACAACCCTATTGACCACCACTGCCATGAATTTCTATCAGATTAGCCACATGGTACTTAGTTTTAGTTCTGTTGGTAGCTTTTTGACTTTTGTGCTTTTTGACTTGTAACAAGTAGAAAACCATGAAAAAGCTGACAAGTAAAATGCCAGCTTGCTTTGAGCTTGCTGATGCAGAGATCAGAGTTAGTGGCTGGCAGGTTCTCCTTATTGCTATTTTCATGTTTCTTCTCTGCAGCATTTTGAGACCTCTTTTCCTGTTGAAATTAAACCCTGAGATACATGCTGCATACATGAGGCAATACATGCAGCATACACATGTTACTGCGCTTACTGTGCATTTACTGCACTTACTGTGCATTTACTGCGCTTACTGCGCATACATGTGGTAAACACATTCCCAAGTCATGTGACATCCTTATTATTATGTATATAAGGAGAACCTGTACCGTAGTAGGAATACAGTCTTCTTACCTCTGCTAACCCTAGCTGTAAGTCTAACTAAACCCCAGGTAGGTTGTAAGGAATGTGTTGTCTCTTCCCCTGTGCAAGCATATATAGTCTGCTCCAACAGGTTATGGGCCCTGCTGGGCACATTGCGAACGCACCTTAATTGGCTGCGAACGACGTTGACTTCATCATCTCCAAATTATAACCTTGCGCTCTTCGTGAGCTGCATTGCGCTCCCTGCAAGCTGCACTTAAAACCTAGGTTGACTAGGGTTAACCACTCTGAAGGAGTGTTTTTTCCTGAGATTGTGAAATGTGTTTTCTTGGATAAAAGACTGATTGAGTGCTTTTAACAGCTGCCACCACATAATCATGTCTTCAACCCTTGAAAAACTCATACAAACTTTTGATGGCTCAAATTACATTCAATGGGCCAACTCCATGAAGGTGTGGCTCAGGTCTCAGGGCCTCTGGCAGATAACTAGCGGGGCAGAAATCAGACTGCCTCTGGCGCCTCCTTTGACGGCGACGAACACTACTCTCATAGCAGATGCTACTGCCAAGCTCCAGACCTGGAGCAACAAAAATGACCAGGCTATTGGTAGCCTAGTGCTCCACCTGGCCACCTCCATTCAGCAGCATGCCAACACCAAGGACACTGCTGAGGAGGTGTGGGACCTCATTCGCACCGATTATGGTGTCGATGGCCCCTCCCAAGTCTTTGCAGACTTTAGGTCTGCAATAGCAATCAAAATTCCGGCTGTGAATCCCGCGCCAGAGATTGCTAAGATGGCTGACAAGTTCGAGCGCCTCACAGCTGCCAATGTTGCCATCCCTGAACTAGTTCAGGCGATGATCCTACTTGCTGCGATGCTGCGCGAGTATGATTCTTTGTCCTCCACAGTCTTTAACACAACTGCTACTAGTGCCTTGACATTTAAACATGTCAAGGACTCCATTGTCACTGAAGCCTCAAGGCACATGGCAGTAGGAAAGCCCGCTGGCCAGCCTCAGGCCAACAAACCTTCCGCTGTCAAACGCAAAGGGGGAAACCCCAAATGGCAGCCCAAAGAAGGGCAAAACAACAATGGAGATTCATCCTGAAAACGTGGACGACGCAGGGACAAAAAGACTAAGGAGGAAAAGCCTAAAGAGAAACATACCCACCTCGCCTCCAGTGCCTTTACCACCATAAATGGTAATGGCACTATCATACCGCCGATGCCGCTCATTCAGCGCATCAAAAAATGCGACCACACTCCCACAAGGGATCCTCACCACCGACTGCCTGCACAGGCATATACAGGTGCGGCCTCTACCTCTCATTTGGTTTATGCCAAATATCAGCAAGCTTGAGACACCCTTGAGCAAATGCATCTTCCGCGCAGCGCAAAAAATCTGCGACCGCTAGAAGAGCACCTAACGGTGCAAGAAGGTAAGAGGAGGAGGATCGAACCAGAACTGAGAATCGAGGAGGTAGAAGATGACATCGTCTCCCTTGGATCCGAACCTCCAGTGTCTGATGAGGAAGTATGGAAAGCCGTCGATGAGATGCTTGTTGATGAACCCCTTGAAACGGGAGCGTATGATGACAGGTCAGTCCTTTTCCCTGCCACAAGCACAAAGATTAATATTCCTATGAATACAGCAAACTTTTCATGTGAAATTTTACCACTATTAAATGTATCATGGAATTATTTGGATCTTAATATATGTGTTATGTGTGCAAATGGAAATTGTAAGAAAGGTGCAGAATGGATCATGGATTCAGGCACATCAAAACACTTCACTGGTGAAATGAAAGATTTCGCTTCTTACAAGCCTTTACCGAGAAAGGACTCTACCTTGGTCCAAATAGCCACAGGTACTACTCATATAGTAGGAAAAGGAGCAGTCTTCATTAGACATCAGGTAGTATGTCACAGGAAGTCAGAGACACGTGAAATGTGATTATACCCCGTCTACTACATACCCAACATTAATGCAATTATACCCCGTCTACTACATACCCAACATTAATACTCAATTAATGTCAATGGGCATCTTCTTACAAGATGGAAGTGATGTGCGTGGTTCCTCTGCACACATTTCATTTATTGAGAAAGGAAACCCAATTATGCATTGTGTCCCTCTTAGGAGAAGTGACATGATTTATTGGGCTTGGACTCATATAATGAGCACCAAAAAGGTCAATGTCACGACCATTTACGTCGCTGACTACTTGACTTGGCATAGGCGACTTGGACACCCATCCAAAGAAGTGCTAGGGAAAATGCCTAATAGCACCCCATGTTCACCAACAGAACGGGTGCGCTCTGCACGCCATAAGGACAATAATGGAAAAGTTGCAAACCCTGCAATTTACCGCTTGTCTACCACAATCATGGTGGGAATTTTGCATTGAACATGCAACACACCTATACAACCAAACCCCAATAAGGCGCCTGAAATGGCTGACACCTTTTGAGGACCTGACAAAGGTCCGCCCAGATCTAAACAATCTGAAGGTCTTTGGTTGTGGTGCTTATGTCTATCTACCCAAGGAAAAATGTCCAACCACATTATCTCCTCGATCGGAGTTAATGATGTACCTTGGATTAGAAGATGGCATTAAAGCATACCATTTCATGTGACTTAGTGGCACAATATTCATTGGTGCTACAGCACTATTTGATGAAATGATGTTCCCATGCTGTCCTGGAGCTAAAACTCCTGCCAAGACAGACCTTGGTAATTTTCCACCTCCAGAACCAGAAGATGACGACCACTCATCTGGAATGGATGGCAATGATTCTATACCGCCACAAGATCCGCCCCTTCCTCCATCATCAGAAGATGATGATGATGATGTACCAAGTGAGCAAAAGGTGCATGATGATGCGACTGATGCTCCTCCTCCGCTGCCTCCAGTAACCACTGAGGACTTTTGTCCAAGACGTGAAGATCAACAGGAATGGCAGCAATTGCCCCATCGATCAGGCAGGCAGAGGAACATCCCAAACTGTCCCGGCAATACCTATGGAGAGAAGCGACTCCCCTCTGACATAGAAAGAGACATTGCACGTGATCGATATTGGAAGAGATCTGTGGGTCAAGATTTGGATCATAACCAAACATGACCACGATCTCAACAACAAGAACTGGTTGCTGGACCAAGTTCGGCACCCCACGAGAGTGTGCCCAATTCCAATAATCAAGAACATGATCACCCAATGGGGGAACCGGACGAAGCAGGTTATATTCAAAAGATAACCAAGGAAGGTGGAGATAAGCTTATTCGCTGGCTGTTGTCAAAAGCAGTCAAACCATCAAGCGAAATAAGCCAAGTTCCAAACCAATTTCACAATATTGCATGCCTACCACGGCAGCAGCAACTTGAGTGGAAACAGGCTTGTCATGAAGAATTAGAGGCTCTTTGCAAGCGACAAGTCTATGACATCGTCGATCTTCCACATGATCAAAAAATGATCAAAAATAGATGGGTTTTCTCTGTGAAATCGGATGGAAGAAAACGAGCCAGACTCGTGGCCAAAGGCTTTTCACAAATCGAAGGTGTTGACTTTGATGAGATTTTCTCACCAGTAGTCCACTACGAGACTGTATGCCTCATGTTTGCACTTGCATCTCTAGAAGGCATGTATATGACTGGTCTAGATGTAAGAACTGCATTTTTGTATGGCAAACTAGATGCGGAGATCTATATGGATCAACCCGAGTGTTTCAGACTTGAGGGAAAAGAGCACAAAGTAATGTGCTTATGCCGAGCATTGTACAGCCTTAAACAGGCCTCACTAGCATGGTGGAAAGAGCTAGAGGCATTTATGCGCACCATTGGGTTTGTGCGTGCCAGCTCTGATGCCAGCATTTTCATACACAAGGATCCTAAGACAGGCAGCATTGTTATTGTGCTGGTCTATGTTGATGATGGCTTGTTCATGGGGAAGAACAAGAAACTTGTGGATGAAAAGAAGAATGCTTGTCTGAAGCATTGGGAGTGCCATAGTACTGAAAAAGTCACAGAATTCTTAGGCATGCGCGTCACCCAGACTGCAAGCAAAGTCAAACTCAATCAAACTGAATATCTCGCCAAAGTGCTCGAGAGGTTCGAGATGACAAATGCCAAAGCTGCCCCCACTCCTCTCCTGACTGGTTACAAACCATCGGAAAACACAGTGACACCAAATGCGGCGCTTAGATCAAAATATCAGTCTGTGATCGGATCTTTATTGTATCTGATGCTTGGAACACAATCTGATATCACTTATGTGGTAATCAGGATGTCGCAATTCTCGGCTAATCCTAGCCAAGAACATCTAGACAAAGCGATGTACATCATGCACTATCTGGTGGGAACCCAGAAATATAATATTGTCTACGATGGAGAGAAATCCGAAGGGCTACAGGCCTTCACAGATTCTGATTGGGCTGCTGACACTGTCAAGCACCGATCTACAACGGGTTACTTTGCTACTCTAGTGAGTGGCATTGTGTGCTGGCAGTCCCATTTACAAAAAACTGTAGCACTGTCATCCACAGAAGCTGAATACATGGCTCTCTCCAACACTTGTCGACAGATAGTGTGGATAGAGTCCTTATTCCAAGAACTCAGATATATACTGAAGTGTGTACCAATCTGCACTGATAATCAGGGATCCATCTTTATCAGATCAAATCCAGTTCAGGAAAGAAGGACCAAACATATAGATATTTGCTACCACTACACATGCGAATGCATCGAAAATGACAAAGTCACAGTTGTTTTCATTCCTGGAAGTGAAAATCCGCCTGACATGTTCACAAAGAACCTTGGCGCCGTCCTATTCAGGAAATTTAGAGACTCTCTCGGAATTACTTTCGAGATTCAAACTTAGCTGCTTAGAGTGCTGTACAGTTTGAGGGGGGGTGTTGAAATTAAACCCTGAGATACATGCTGCATACATGAGGCAATACATGCAGCATACACATGTTACTGCGCTTACTGTGCATTTACTGCGCTTACTGCGCATACATGTGGTAAACACATTCCCAAGTCATGTGACATCCTTATTATTATGTATATAAGGAGAACCTGTACCATAGTAGGAATACAGTGTTCTTACCTCTGCTAACCCTAGCTGTAAGTCTAACTAAACCCCAGGTAGGTTGTAAGGAACATGTTGTCTCTTCCCCTGTGCAAGCGTATATAGTCTGCTCCAACATTTCCAAACACAGCTGACACAACTTTGAGAACTCATCATGCATCATTTCGACGAAAGTTTGACATGTCACAAGGGAGTGGCAATATTGACGCTTGTTATGGGAAGGGGGGTTTTGACCCCTAGCATTATATGACGCGCCCTTAAATTTACGTCCATAATTTAACGTATGGAAAATCGTTCTACCAGGTGTGCAGTCCGTGGCTCTATCAGTGAGTCGCATACTATGAGTTGTTTCTGCTTTTACGACTGTATGACTAGATCACGACGAGTATTTCTATGGTAAGGCTCGACCACTGTCTAATGCGACCAGTATAGCCGATATCGAAGAAATATCATCTAGTCAAATCTATAGCTCGTCCAGGGGAGACTATATCCTCTGATCGCTATGAAAGTCGTGTGGGAGGCAAAGGCGCTAACCAAGCTATCGCTATCGCACGAGCCGGGCGCATTGTTGATTTCTATGGAACTATCGGTCATGATGGGTTGTGGATTAAGAAGAAACTTGCCGCATTCGGCCTTAATGACAATGGAATCCTTGTCGCTGACGTATGCTTTTTAGTTCTCGTGTGTTATACTTAGACGTTCGTTCGTTCTAGGTGCCGACCGGTCGAGCCCTCATACAACTGTCGAACTCGGGAGAAAATTGTATCAGTAAGTTTAAGATCCTTCCAGCGTAACAAAATTTAGCCACAGTTCAGTTCTTTTTCCTGGGGCAAATCACAGTCGGCTGCTAGAGGAGAAATGGGCCGACCGCGGTTCCAGTAACATCTTCGCAGAAGTGAGCCATCTTCTCTTACAGAATGAAATCCCAATGGATGCGATCCACTATGCCCTGAACCACTCTGGAGAGGTGACGACAATTTTCAATCCCTCTCCGCTTCCTACTCCTGGCGAAATCGATCATTTTCCGTGGCAAAAAGTCGACTGGCTGCTTGTCAATGAGGGTGAAGCTCTTGACTTGTACAAAGCCCTTGTTCGTTCGGAGTGGGATAACGCTACTACTATCTCAAATATGTCCGAGTCCCCACCTATTCGGGAACTCATCTCTAGCCTGTCTGAACAACCGTCATTATGCAAGGCGAACATCATATGCACCCTCGGAAAGGACGGTGTATTGGCCTTCATACCGACGTTCCATAAACCAAAATCATCTCACGACGTTGCGACATTTATGTACTTCCCCGCAGCAAAATTGCAAGGCTCGATCCGAGATACAACTGGAGCGGGCGATTGTTTTACTGGTTACTTTGTTGCCGGCTTGATGGAATTCGGCGCTCGTGCCAGAGTTGGGAAAGAGATACTGGAGGACGATATTGCCCAGATCTTGAAAAGATGTGTGCAGGTAGATAGCAACTCTTTTGGCATCGTTCTAGTGCTGATAGTTCAGGCTGCAGGCATGTGCGTTGAGAGACAAGGAACAATTGATAGCATACCAACGAGAGCAGACGTGGATGCCCGAATGGCCACTATCTGAAACAGTATTACTGTTGCATGTCATCGACATACGTTTTCCTTTGATCTCTACCTTCTTGAAGCTCGTGCCGACGCAGATATGGGTGAGACCTGAAGCAATACATGGGGTGAAAACAAGATTGGGGTCGACCACTAGTGCTAACTATCTGCAATAAGTGAAGTGGTCGCAAGCCTAAGTATGCCTCTGCGCGGTGCTAGGACTATGCCAAATGGCCAGTCACCTCTAGCAAGACCTATTCGATGCAAGTATATCAAGAGAAGAAAATCTCGTAGCAAAATTAAGTGGATTGTAGTGTACCTTCGAAGTTAACCAGAATTAAATGTAGGGTATCAAGAGGGCTTCTGGAACGCCTTTCCCAACTAAATCTATCAATTGTGTCGAACAATTCCAATTAGAATACCAAGAGAGGGTATCAAGGAACACGACGTCAAAAAGAACAATGGAGCAAGGATCCAGGGAAGGGGCACGTCAAGACATCCCCGAAAGAAGGAATGATGCTTGGCGATGGTCCAGTCGTGTGACTTCTTGGTATATGAGTACTGCAGTAAAAACCGAGAGTTAGAGCGTGTCAGATGCGGAAGTACAAACATACCTTTCAACTCCTCCTTACCCAAGGGATCACCGTTATCGAAGTCGAAAAACGATGGGTCAATAGGTTCAGCTACGGGCTCGTCGAGGGGGTCATGATACGGCTAGGAAACCAAATAGGTCGGTAAGAAATCGGCGATGGACACCACTTACTTGTAGGTATGGATGCTTCAACGCCTCACCCACTTCGATACGTCGCTTCGGGCTGAATGTCAAACACTTTTCCATCAGGTCAATCGCCTACGAAGGTAGAGGAATGGCGATCAGTTGTAAAGAGAGAATATAAACAGTTGTAGACGCTTACAAGTGGGTTTGCTTTGGGGAACAGCTGAGCAAAGTTTTTCTTTTTGCGAAATGGTAGCGCCCGGATATATTCTTTGGATCGGTGTGAAGTAATGGCATAGAAGTCGTCGATCGATGGTGTGCCAAGAACATCGAGAATGATTGATAGTTGATGATGATCTAAGTAAACGAAAGCATAAAATTGAATTTAGAGAAAATGGACCATGAAAACGAAAGTAACTTACAATCACGACCTGGGAACAGGGGTTTTCCACTGAGCATCTCTGCAAGGACGCAGCCAACACTCCACATGTCGATCGCGCGTGTGTATTCTTTGAACGTGAGCATGACCTCTGGAGCACGGTACCATCTGTGCAAGCAAAGATTACTCATTGGTGGTGATGATAAGAAAGATTGTAACACTTACCTCGTCGCCACATACTCTGTCATGAAAGTACTGCTGTCGTTAGCCGCGTTTGGTCGTCTACGAGCGGAACGGGCAAGGCCAAAATCACAGATCTATTGTGCACATATTCAGACGACGCGTATGTTACTAGAGGAGAGACAGGCTTGCTTTAAGATCGCAATTGGCGTTAAGCAAAAGGTTGGATGGTTTGAGGTCGCGATGAAGAACATCTGCTGAGTGCAAGGCCTTGAGTGCTCGAAGAGTCTGTGCAGCAGATAAGATGCTTGCTACTTGAACAAAGAGGTTGGACTGGCCTGATAGATGAAGTACTGACAATGATCGTCACTCAATTCCTGCGTGCGAATCACGCGATGCATATCCGTCTCCATAAGTTCCTGCACAAGATAAACCTCTGTAAAGTCATCGAGACTTGGAGGGCGTAGAATATCGAGGATTGAGATGATATTTTCGTGATGAAAGTGACGCAAAAGCTTAATCTCGCGAAGAGTCCTGAGACAAAACATGGAATGATCGAAAGGAGTGATTCGTTTTATTGCCACTTTTCTTTGTGTCTGGTTATGAACTGCAGAGCTTTAGAAGACAGATGAATGGATGATCGTTCGCAACCCAAAGTAACTGACCACACAGTACCATAAGCCCCTTCTCCGATGACATCCAAAGGCTTGTAGCTTGATCCAACGATAAAATTTGTCATTTTCTCATCCATGATATAAGTTGCGGGGCAAACGAGGGATAACCGATGAGTACAAGGAAGAGAAGTTTAAAACTAACAGACAATAGTGAGTTTCGGCATTTACCGAACGCCACAAGTCGCTCGCCAAATGCGGTGCATATATGGTCCAGCAAATTCCTCGACTTCTTCAAGTTATGCCACGATCTCTCAGTCTCCTCCTGCAAGGATATGAGCCAAGTTCTTCTGCTGTCAGGTGAGAACATTAAGTCTCACAGACCATCGGATATCATCTGTTCCGTCCGGAGCATCATCAAACTTGATGTGAATGATCAGAAAAGGGTAGGGCTGCTGCATTCCTCCAGCAATTTCTACTGATAGAACCAACACCATTAACTCCCACATCATTGCTTATCGATGGTTCTTCACGGGACAGAAAAAACTCGTCCATGATCAGCAGGTCAATCAAGTAACTCCATCAGGTTCACGAGTCTGACAACTGTCTGACATCATAGACGATTCGGCAGGGAAAACTCCATACGGCAGTGTCATGTCAATCTTGCAGGCTCTGGCTCTTTGAGCAGAGAGATCGTCGATCTCGTCTTGCTTACGCACCGTCCTCTACCCCGAATGATCAGAAGGTACGCCAGTCGAAAGTTGAAGTCACCTGGTCAAATCTGTGTAGGCTGTGCTGACTCGGTCAAGGATTCGTTCTGCGAACTGTCGGGAGCCGGACCTATATGCGGGTCGAGCTTAGGCACAAGGCAAATAAATATTTCATGCAAGGACTTGACCGATAGCGACCCTAAAGTCTCCGGGGCTTTACGACTGTTCGCTCGTGTTTCGCAGGCAGCACTGGCTCCCACGATCAGTTTCAAACCAGGTACCACTGACAGTGATCGAAGGTCGGTGTGAACCACGTGGCATTCATTGCAGTTTCTCGAAGAACCGGGGTAACCGTCATCCATTTCTTTCTCCAGAAAGGTCACTATACATACATGCAGAAGATGCACTAATCCCAGAGGAATATATATATTATCCCGAGTTTGTCATGAAAGCACTTAACATCGTCCGTCACGTTGCCTCGGCCTGGGCACGACAAATATTGCCGGATACCTGACAAGCGAAAGTTCATTCGTCATGGGAAGCATTTACGAACATTCAGAACTTTTGATATTTATTCTGGGTTGATTCCAGCGCGGTGGACTTGGAGATCTTCCTGCTACCAGATGGAGAATTGAATAAAATCTCTCAAATGGTTTGATCGGATGAGAAGAAAGACATAGCACTCATCAGAACGACGACAACTATGTATATAGCCAATCTATACTTCAACTTGATGGATCAATTCTTAGTCAGCATTCCTGAGTCCATACGCATCGCTCAAGTTTCATTATTTCGAGTAGCTGCGGGTAGCTGACATATGATTAGTTGACTATTTATCTTTTACTAGACAATGCTGCGCTTATGCACAGGTCCACGTGAAGCCACTGCGCTTTGACTCCTATAAGTCAACACCCCTCTATTAGACTCTTACTTCAATCGATAGCCATGTCCAATCAGCAGTACTATGGCTCGCCCGTAGAAAAGCCGGGCCCAGTGCATCACGGTTCTGGTAAACATCAACGTGAGCCCTTTCTAAATTAATCATTTCAATCGTCATTAACATAAAACTCTCTCTCCCATTGCAGAACCGTACCCTGCCGGCGGTAATATGGCATACCAACCATATCAAGGCTATGGCCAACCGCAACCGCAACCGCAAATGGTATATGTCCAGCGGCCCCCAGAGAAGAAGAATGACATCGGATGCTGTGGTATGTGTTGCGGGTGGTACGTACTTTCGTTATCTTTTTCCTTATTTCGCATTTCCATTTACGTTGATGTTCTTCGTAGTTTGGCAGGATGTTGTGCAGGATTGTGTTGTGCACCATGCATTTGCTGTTGATCGCGCGGACCCTGGACTCTCTGGATATGGCATGACACTCATTCTTTACTTCGACACTATTATCTCATTCCAACTGTATCTTTATACAAATATCCGTATGCGAGACGCGTTTGAAGGTATTAATCAAAGCAGTGATACACGAATATTACTCGTATGTTATGGCTCATCGTTTTCAGGACTCGGTCGATTCGTCGAGCCAGAAATCAGCTCCTCTTCAAGCTTCAAGCTTCAGACATGGGCATAATTGTAGTTTACAAGTATCGTTGATACCACTGTACGTCATGTGCATACGCTGCATTCCAATTGCGTTTATAGATATTCTCGCCTGCTTGAAGCCCTTATCGACGTGTAACTTGAACATCACTACGGTACATCGAGTCTCCAGTTGGGTATATGCATTTTCCACAGACTTCCTCTTCCCCAGCTTTCGTCGGGAAGCCCCCGCAATGCCAGAGGTCCATGTTTTGCAATGAAATTAAACTATCTTGTAATGAGTTTTGAGACTCACTCGGATCCGCATTTCTAAAAATTCGAAACGCAACATCGGTTTCGTTCAAGTTCTGGGCAACACAGAAGCTGATGCACCAGATTGGATGTCGATCTGTCCACATCGCTATCTTCCCTGGTTCAAAACTCCCTTCCACTTCTTCTCAGCACTCGGCTGCCCAACGGCCGCCATTTCTTCCTCCAAGAAATGTGCCAAGAATCTACCACAAGACCCTAACGACAACATGGATCGATGTCCTCGTGAGCGGATGTGGCCAGCATGCAGCATGGTCACGCGATGGTGACTTGGCCAGGCTGAATGACCCTGCTTTCGGACCTCTTGGTACCTATCACTCTTGGCGAATTGGCAGCGACAGATATGAAAGGCAGCGTTATCGCCGCTCAGATCGCTGCCCGCAGCCGTGTCACACTGTCATTATACCAATTTTCAGCGGAGCCGAGCTCGAAGTTCGAACATCTGGAGTATGGAACGGCGACAGTGATCCCGATTGGCCAAACTCATCTTGCCCACTCGTCTCGATGGACCGTCCTATACACTCGACGCCGCGCACATAACCCTGTGTCGGACTAAGCTCTGTACTACTCGTGCTTGACTTGAAGTCTTTGTTAACCGATGAAATCTCTGAACACTTCTGCGTCATATTCCTGTCTACGGCGATCAGCATCTTGGCACAAACTTGCCCCTCGAAATGTCTTCTCATGCCGAGCGTTTCATTCACGGAGCTTCCGTTTGATGCCGAGGTCACCGCCGACCCACTTCGTTGTCGGACAAACAACTTTGACTAGTCTTGACACAAGACAATCCGTGTAACCTCCCAGACTCCAACCCAGCGTCGAGAGGAAAAAGAGAAAAACACGAGTACATGGATTTTGAGGGCATGTTTGAAATGGGAACTCCGGCATCAAAACTCTGCCATCACTCCGGCATCAATATGGCGGCAACTTCCGACAGTCACAAGATCATTGCCAGTGCACTCTGCACTACAGTAGTGTTGTCATCATCCAGATGAACGTCGAGGTCCTGCGACATTTCTTTGACCATCCTGTGCTACGTACTACTACTATAACCCAAATCACAACATATATTCGCCTTGCAGCTCAATTAAAATGAGAGATACAGCTCCCACAACCCCTTGATGCAGATGGTCCTGATTGCGCACCAAGTGTCCTCCCTCGAGCTATCGCAGTCTTCCTGAGCAGGTCAATTGGTGTGCCATGTGAGTATATGGAATACATATGGGATGTCCTCAAGAATCAAGTCTGGGCAAGTCCATCAATGCCTTCTTCCACTCCAGAAGACCTCGCATTATTCAAGGAACATGGATGGGAGCTCGGTCTAACGTTCTTTTTGCTTTATCCCCCTTCTGAGTGTTGCACCAACCCACACTGTCCACAACAAGGCAAGGTGCTGAAGAAAGAACAGCAGTGGCGGGTCGTCATATACACTCTTGGAAACGGTGTACAGCCTGGGTGGTCCATTCATCTGTACTGTCAAGGTGCGTACATTGAGGCTTCTGGGATTGCTTCCCTTTCCTGATCTACATTACCCCAGGTTGTAGCACAAACTACCATAACAACTTCAGTGTCTGCAATGGGATATGCACCTACTACATGCAGAAGCCCCAATACATCCAAGTCGGCAAGCACCAGTTTGTGGAAGATAGGGTTGTGGACATGTGGACAGGGCAGATGCTGATTGGGTGGTGAGTGAACTGCTGCAGGCATATCTGTTATCATGATTTCCAGAGACTCATGTGTACATCAGGTTTTCGGCTTCCAATGCAGCAAAGCTGTATGATATGGCTCTCGCAGGGGATTATCTACAGACTAGCAACTGGCCACTTGGCACAAAGCTAACGACATACCACATTTGGGACGCCTTCATCATCTCCACACTTCTCAATGATCACGAGAGACAGGACACCATACTCGAAGTACCTCACACTGGTGATCAGAAGGACCGTTTCAAAGCCGCAATGGAAGAGCACAACAACAGGATTGTTCTTAATGGCCAGCCAGATGCTGTGAAGCATGTCTGTGATAAATGCATGCACATGTTCATCATGGATGATGAGTATCAAAAGTGTCAGGTTATTGTTGGTGATGGTATAAACATGGGGCATCCATGTTGCGGTGTCTTTCGTTGCATCACAGCTCTCTCAAACAACCACCATCGTTTCTGTCCAATTCACTTTGCGAATCATTCTATTTGTGCTATCACTGGGTGCTCACTGCCAGTTACTATCGATAAAAAGATGTGTTCACTGCCAGCATGTTCCGAAATTGTTACATCTGGATTTAACGTGAAGTCCATGGGCGAAGAAAGCCATTCGTCATAGGTAGACATGATAAGTGGCGAGGAGACAGGGCGGCGAGGATGAGGGTCGTTATGGGCAGGTGGCAACTGTGATTGGCATTGTTTTCCCCTCTGCCGCTCCAACAGTGCTGCAAAATTATGACCAGGTGCTATGCAGCCACCCATGCGATCGATGCAGCACAACTTACACATAGTATTGGGGCATGAACGATGGGGTGCCTTGGGACACAGCAGTTGAGCACAACCCTTCGTAGGCCTGGGCATCCTAGAGCACTGAGCTGGCATTGCTGGAGTAGAGGAGATCATGGGGAATACATAGTGGTTCTTGCAGTACTGGCACTGTGGACATGTTGACTATACAACACAATCAAATATCATACATAACATATGTGCATATAGTGATGCCCTGGGTACTGCCCACCCTTTGCTAACTTCACAGGAACTATGCAACCACATCACAGACAAGGATTGGTAGGGCGAGCGACATCTGGAATGGGAGCCATTGCAGGTATCGCAGGTATCGCAGGTGTGGTTTGGAAGTGGTCAGATGCAGTCACATGATGTCAGCCACATAGTGATGCTGGAGTAAGTGCCGTAGTTTCCAAATCCCACATTCTCTGTGGATTTTGTGTTTAATCTGATCACCCTATCACGTGTTTCATCCTACAAACCTTATTTTTTCACTATTAAACACAAAATCTATGTACTTATATAAAACATTGGGTTTTTGCATGCAGAGTACAGGCCCCAAGAAAGCTTGAACATTGTGCATTCATACTACTTATGCTGAATGTTTTAAGGTGATCAGATGACTAAGTGGCCATCACGGCGGCCTCAGCTATTTGGCATCAGGGTCTGATGGCAAACATTGCCCATGCGCACTTCCTCAGATATGTGTCATGTCGCAAGATGGCAGCCTACAGTAGCCAGTAGAGAGTAGCTGACTGTCCATCCAATGTATCCCCTATTTACTTGCAGGTCTCAAATCATACTGTGCTTTCCAATCCATTGTGAACCTCTGATAGGCAGATATGGCTGAACATGACACCTTACACCACTGGTTTGCAGTGATAAGCTCAATTTCAAGTGCTAAGTAACTTATTCCTGGTCAATTTAACGTGAACTGATTCAATTTAAACTCAATTTAAGCTTGATTTAAGGAAACTCGGCTCACCATCAGTTTGATTTAGAGCAGCTGAGCTCGATTTAAGCTTGGGTAACAGTGCCTCCAATTATTCAGCTGACACATTGACATTATTCTCACACGAATTGGGCAGTATGACAGCTGTTGATCAAATTGTCGAGAACCTGCTCATCTGGGCATGAGTCAAGGCCAGAAGCTGTTTTTTCTTGCTAATATTCTCCCCACACAAATTGCCTTGTACTAGTTGTAGGTTTTCTGTACAATCCATTGTTTTTCAATACACTTTAAGGCCTACAAGGCTACAAATCCAATTCATACTATACAAAATAAGGAAAACATGGATTATTAAAGAAAAGGGGGACTATGTACAGCTGCCACTGCCCTCTGGTGTTGAGCAGAATACTATGGACATGTTTCCAACATGCAATGCAAGGCAATGCGGTGTGGCTGCTCTACCATTGATGTGCTGATGGCACTGCTGATGCAGGTGTTGGCTGAAATAAGCAAGGCATGGCAAATTCCAAATTTAGTTCGATTTAACATTCAGTCCCTTAAATTGATTGGGATATAGCTACTTAATAATGTATAGAATAAAATTATGTTTAAGTTGTAGTGCTGCAGAGTAAAGAACTGGTTCATCGTTGGTGTGTGGCAGCTTGTTGAATTTTGATGGTCATCTCATGGGTTACATGGTGCAAGGGCCAGACTGGTCAGCTTTGGGGACAAGTGTTTCATGTTGAAATTGTTAATGCAGCAAGCCAAACACACTTCAGGTGGTGTCATGCAGGGTGGAGTTTTTGGCTTATCACATACAAGTTAAGGTGTTGTGGGTATTAGTGTTCATATGGTGAGATGGTGCCCAATAATTTCAGCCCATTTGGACATTCCAAAGGTGAAAAGGACAAGAGATGCAAACAGGCATGATGTATCTGCTAGCTTTTCCCTCCAAACTGTGTGATGCTACAGTATTTCATGTATGTGCTTGATATTGACTTGCGCTAGTGGGCTGCTGGCCTGCTGCTGCACATGGCATATCTGAGTTCTGTTCAAAAGGAACATAGATAGACTCCAATTATAGGGTTCTCACTTGGTATCTGATCCAGATGCATGTTTTCATAGACTAAGAATGACCCGTTAGCAAACCATCATGATACTACACCATGCCTGAACCTGTGATAATCTTCACAGTAAAATGATCTGCTGAATAGTATATCACACCTCGTAAGTTGTATTTTTGACAGATGCTGGATGACATGAGGTCTATTGTCTTCTGAATGATGGCATCTTCTCCTAACCCAATCACTATCAGAGGTGAGTGACACATGAACCTGAATCTTTGCCCCAGACTTTCTGCACAAACAGGACATGTAGCAAACAAAGGAGTGGTGATATCATTGAGAGATTACACCCACATTGTGATAACACAATACAGCAGGAGGTTTCTTGCAAGTCTCACCTCTCTACATCATGGCCAAGTGGGCAAAAATGTGCAGACACCATGATGTCAGTAGCTGAGGTAAGTAAATAATCCAAAACAAAATCAATGCTTGTGAACTTGCCAAAAGCGAAATTTGGTGATGATCTCACCATACAACACCTCAGGTCCTGTCTGATTTCATCTAATGAACATCAAGCCTCTGAATTGATTGCAGGAAGGCTGTTGTGCATTCGAAATGTGGTTAGCAAGTCAAGTAGCGGATCCAATGCCATCTCCTCCCAACAAGCCTGTACAGCCTCCAGATCCTCCTGCCAGGCATTGAAGAGTATGGTGATAACAGCATCATATGCACAGCTATTGTTGATCCATTGTGTACCTATTGGTATGTTCACTTGGTGGGGTTCTCCATTATCTGATGTGGATATGATCTTGACCATCTTCAACCTTTGTAGAGCAGGGCAAAATGTATCTGATCTTTTCATCTTCCTTGGTGGGCTGCACAATTTTTGTGATGGAGTTGCATCTCACTTTTCAGGAGTCCAGGGCACATCCAGATTACCTGCAGTTTTTTTCTCAGCCATTGTCATACACTTAGCTGCTTTTTTGTTGACTATCCTCCATCCCATGTCAGCATCTTCCCACTCAAGGAATGGCACTTTTACTCCATCTTATTGCCTTGTGCATAGTAGAAGGGATGTAACCCTTACTCTTGTGTTCTCAAAACAGCACAATAAGAGTACTCCTATGATCTGCCATTGGAAATTTTCTCAGAAGCTTACCCACAAACCTCAGGGCTGTTATGTTGTCTAATAGCTCTAGCTCATGAAATTCCTGCTGAAGAGCACCCAATACTCCCCTGGTAATCTTGGATGGATGGAAGCTTGACAGAATTAATGTCCCAGCAGCACTGGAACTCCTCGATAATGCCATGTAATACCCCTGGTGTGACCAGCTATATGTCAAGTCCACAACATTGTAAGGCCTGGTCTTTCCCTGCTGGGCATAGTCTGTCATCACAGAGTTAGTGTAAGGGGACAACCCCTGGGTAGGATACCCAGCCCCTTCCTATGTTTATATTATTTTACTTCAGTCATGGACTCATTCCTACATTCCTACATTCCTTTCCATCACATTACTCTAGCTTTGTTATTGTTTGGCTACAGCCTTATCTTGGACAGTTGGAGTAGTTACCTTTCTTTAGTTCATTATTATAAGATTATCCTCTGCTTCTAGCAATATACTGGCCATGCCTTAGTGCCCCCTCTCTCTCTGATCGAGTCTCCTCTTGTTGATGCAGGGTCTTGCCCTTACAGTTAGGAAGTCATTTGATCTGGGTATGTGATATGGTAACTGTAGTGTCATCTAGCAGTTGACAGGTAGAGACACTCGTCTTTGTCAACAGTACAACATTCTGAGGCAACCCATCCAGTGTAATTGTGGTAGGAGGGTCTATCAGCTCAACGAAGAGAGTTTCTAAGACTCATTTTCCCTCAGTGCTAAGCAAGGATTCCCAAATGCACAAATGCTTCCTGGCCTTTTGTGATGCACATCTCAGTTGCAGCATTGTTCTAAATCATCAGTGGCATGCCTACACACAGTGACAGCTTTGCAGGACTGAGTTTTATATTTGCACAGCATGGTTGTTCGCAAAGTGACCTTTGGATATTCTTGGGAAGTTTGTTGTGTTTGACTGTTCACCTCCTGCCAGCTGGTCGACAATGGCCTTGGGAAGTAGCAGTGGTTTCTTGGATGAGACCATATTGATAGAGTAGAAGTGAGTTAATTTCTGACCTGTTTCTGTAGCAAATCTCAAGCTTCCCAGTCTATTTATCTCGTCTTTGACTGAATTAAGTGCTGTAATAATTGAGACATTTTGAAACTGTGGCTCATTTATAGATGGTTGTCTGGGCAAGTTGCTCAAGACTCTACTTCTGAGAAATGCAATATTGTCAACCTGACTCAATGGCAAACCCTACTCATGCACACTTTACATGTTTAACAAGTTAAGTTTGTTAATCAGCACTCATCAGTGCTCATCTGGTCAAGGCCCCGGTGTGACTTGAAGTAAGTTGTTTGGTCAATCATTAATCATTGCTTAGCTGTGCAGCATGCCTCTGGCACTGCTGAATGGTTACTGATGAGTTTATTTACAGAACAGCATATTCCATTGCTCTGGCACAGTTCAATGCCATCAAGATGATTGCAAAGTGATTCCTCACAGAATCATCAGTAGATTGACAGAATGGCTGCTGTGGGGCCACTGGATGTTGTGACATGTTTTTGAGTGCATAGGATTTGGGGTAACAGGTGAGTATCTTGTTTGATTGGCAAAGGAAGTGTGTATAAATGACATCAGAAGATATCTGTCAAGTAAACATCTTGTTTAATAGGTTTTCTGAGATGTTGCACTGAGAAATAACAATATTAGATTATATGCAAGCCAGAATCTTCTAGAGATCTATTTTGGAAGTATAGAATCATAGACAATTGAGCCAGAAAGCTGTTGTAGAAGCCATAAAATGACTATGAGAGCAAATTTGCTCATGTTTATCACATTTTTGGCAACTGTCAAGCTTTATGCAAATAACTGTAAGATTGCTCAGAAGGAAATGGGAAGTGAAGAGGAGGTGGCACTGGCTGCACAGCAAGATACTTCTGAGAAGGTATGATGTCAGTATTCTGGAAGTACTCCTAATACTGCCACCATACTCACCAAGGGATATTTTGCCAGTATGCATACCAATCTAGAATACTACTTCAGTACCTTCAGTATCTGGTCATGTTTTTTTTATGGTGGGGGGGCCAGTTACATTGGGTGTGAAGTATCAACCAACAGTCACATTGTCTACAATGGAGGCTGTGTACATGGCCTTGATTTGAGCCACATAGCAGGTTCTTTGGATATATAGTGCATTGTCCAAGGTCAGCTTCCTGCAGCCAAACCAGCACATTTATATGGTGATAATGTGGGTGCCATTGCACTTATGAGAAACATGACACACAACACTCAAGTCAAGCATATTGACATCCAGTGATGATACTCGACCCAGAAACCCAAACAAAAGGCCTTGGATGGTATAACACAAGCTAGAGGAAGGGTGTGAGGTGGTACTAAATATCACTGCTGTTAATCAAGAGTGGGGGACCAAAGTTTGAAGTGGTTCTAAGAGATTTGTCAAAGTTCGAAAGGGTATGAAGTTCTGCAAAGATCTTTGATAAAAGTTTGAAGAGGTTCAAGAAAGTTCAAGGAAGTTCAAAGGGTTTGCAGAGGATGAGAATAGTTTCAACAGATGATGAAGATATATGATAGTGACATGCAAAGGTCTTGAGAGTGGATAGACAATAGACAATAGTTTTGAGAAGCTAATATGGAATTTTTGAGGAAGTTCACAGTAAGCCACTAAACTTCCGGACTAAGATGAGAGGCTTGGACTCAAGAGAATTACTCTTAAATCAGATGATAGATATGGGAAGATGATCTGTTCTGTTCCTCTAGGTAGCTAGTACAAGGCTATATAAGTTTTGAGAGATAGTACTAAAAAGGAAATAGAACATGAGGACTACATGAGGCAAGATATAAAGCAATAAAGAACTTTCCAAAACAGAAAATAAATGAGCCATGATGAGAAGGGAAACATGTAGAGTCACAATATATCAAGTGTACCTGTCCTATTGATCCAATATATCATTGAAATATCAAAATGCTGCAATTGCATCCTAAAAGTGCATTATCATATCTCCTTGTGTCCAGTGGTGCTCAATATGCGATGTGCTGCATGTGTCTGAAGGGCAGTGCAATAGGCATATGGCAGCCAAAGGCATTTGAGGTGCTGTGAAGTCATTCAAACTTGCTCGAAGTGTTTCAAAGTTGTTTGAAGTCATTTGAAGTTGTTTGAAGTCATTTGAAGTCATTTGAAGTGTTACAAAAAACCTTCGAAAAAGGTTCATAAAGTTCATAAGTGTTTGACATGTCATGGGCATTGACTGTAATATGTGGAAACATTTTCTGAGCTGAATCCACAAAGTGGACCTATCATCCTCTCCCTTACTGAAATACTGACTGTCCAAGTCAGCCAATCAAAGACATGTGATGATCACAAGACCATGTTGAAAATGTAAACAATGTTGAAACACCTGTTTTCCTCAAAAACCACCAACTGCCATCATTTGAATTCACCCACATCATGTCTCTACTCACCAAACTGCAAAATGGGGTCCTTGACTATGTGAACATGATGCCCGAGACCAGTATCACAGAGGATCTCGACTTTGAGATATGGGGAAAAGGTTTTTGTGTGCAAATGGTAAGTTTCTGGTTTTCATTCAATATTTGAGAATGCTAACATGATATGTTCAGGCAGAATATGATGAACTGGTGGATGACCTGGGCAAAGAATGTGACTCAACCATGCAAAAGGTTGTCGATGAGGTTTCCAAGCTTTTTAAACCAATGGCTCAATGTGAATGGCATTCATGGGGGGGGGAACTTTTGTTTATGGATTTGAGTAAGCAGGTAGAGCAGGAATGAAGGGAACAGGAAGCAAGACAGGTCTGGGAGGAGGAGGAGGAGGCTCAAAGGCTGGAGGAAGATGTGAAGAAGGCCAAAATCAAGGCTCAAAAGGGGGTGTTAGGAGACGCTCGAAATGCAGCTCTTGCTGTGTTTCATGCTAAAATGTTGTCAAAAGAGGAGTTGCAGTGATGAAACACAGAGCTGGCAGCAGAGGCAAGAGTGATCAAGAGGGCTGAGGCTGGGCTGAAAGATGAAGAGGAGGGGGAGAAGGCACTGCCCATGGTGAGAGTAGCAAAGTGAAAGGTGGTGGAGCTTGAGGCAGGTGAGGATGAGGAGGACGAGATGATTGAGGATGAGGTAGAGGGCAAGCAGAGGAAGTTTGCAGAGGGCAGACTGCTTGATTTTGAGGGACCGGTAAGTTTTCAAAATTGAATTTGATTTCCAAACTTTATTAACTAGTTGCATCATAGTGCAATCATTGTGCTGGTTTCAAGTCCCAGCCATGCTGTGTCATCAAAGAAGGAGCCCCAAAGTGCATCAAGTGCACAGAGGTGTTGCAGGGATGTTATTGGGAAGGGGTATCGAGGAAAGGGCTTCAAAAAGGTGAGGGGAGGAAGTTGAGGGTTGTGAAGAGCGGGGATTCAAAACAGTGATGATGCTCAACCCAGAAACTCAACCAAAACCAACTAAACTGGTCTTAGGAGATATAACACCAGTCAGAGGAAGGTTGCGAGGTAGTACTGAATATCACCGTGCTATCCAAAGGCTGGTAAATGTACTGTAAAACGTTGTGAAGCAGTATTAGGCCATGCAAAGTTCTGTGAAGCTGTCCAAAGTAACACAAAACACTACGAAGTGTTCCGAAATGATACAAAAGAGTTTAGCAGCAGTGTGAAGGAGTTCAAGAATCTCTGAAATGGTTTCACGACTTTGGGAGAGGGTGATGATAGTTGAAGGTGAGGTAAGAGACGATGACACAGTAGATAGATGATTTGATGAAAGTTTTGAGAAACTATGTGGCAAAACAATGTAGTTTGCAGAATACTTGAGCGAGTTCGGACTAAGACTGAGCTAAAACTCAAGAGTTAAACCCTTAAGTCAGACAATAGGCAATGGGAGAAGACAATTTTTTGTTCTCTCGACAGTAAATACACCAAACTATATATGTTTTAGAGAGATAGTACTAAAAAGGTAAAAGGCCATGAGGCAAAACATGTGGTAAATGTGAGGCAGTGAACAAAGTGTCAAAATCATGAAGTAAATGAGAAAATGATAAGAAAGAAATGTGCCATATACATGATATATCAAATCTCCTTGTCTTGTGGTTCCAATAAATCATGAATATGTCTAAAAGCACCTCAATGTGTGCTAAGTTGCTAGCCATTGTGTTTCCTTGTGTTTGTGGTGGGGGGAATGCAATGCATTAGTGTGTGTAATGGTGGGAGCATGTGTTTGAGGTTTGGTACAATAGGAATACAGTGGCCAAAGTTGTTCAAAATGGTTCGAAGTCTTTTGAAACATTTCAAAGTGTTGTTTTGTCGTTTTGTGCATTCATAGGTGTTTGTAAGCATTTGCAAAATCGTAGGACTTTGGGATTGAGGTGTCCAAGTGTGATTTCTTGATTTCAGAGCTTTGCTGCCATAGTGGACCTATCAATGGGTGACATGCCCAAAACCAGGTACAGAAGTCATTCGAAGTAATTTCATAGTGTATGCTAGCCTATTTTTCAGATTGGGAAGTGCCTCAAATCTGTGTCATGGGCCCCATCGAGGAAGCCGAACTGGTAGCGGGACCTTCAAGACCAGCAAAGGAGAGAAAGAGGTCATCAAAGGGAAAGGGAAAAGCAAAGGCAAAGGGGTCGGGGGGTTTTGAAGAGGGGGGGGAAGTCAATGAAGAAATTGCAATTTGTCATCAATTCCTGGCAACGAGGTTGGTGGAGATGAAGGTGGAGATGGAGGTTCTTGGTAGGCAAATAGAACTGGTCGAAGAAATGTTGGAGGAGTAGAGTAGAAAGAAAACTTTGTAGTATTTTTCCTTGTATGAAATTAATATTTTGTGAGTTTCAAAAAGTAGCTGTAAGAAATGTAAAGAGAAATACGAAAATAAGGGAAAGGCTCAGTAGATCATCATGGCTGAAAAACCCTTTTGGAGTTTGTATGACCACACTATAATGTGATATTGCGACTTGTATTGTACACTAAAAGAAATCAAAGTCATAGGTAAGTAATGGTAAACAAAGAAAAGAGAATAATTAACCATCTTTGAAATCTGGAATGTCTTCGGGAATATCTTTGTCAACATTCAAAGTTTTTTGAAGTGTTTCGAGACATTCCAAGTCGATGTCAAAGAAATTCGGAGGGAGTGGAATCAATTTTTGCGCTAGGTATGGCAGAAGTTGAAATGTGGCAACAGGCCAATGGAGTACTGATCTGTCAAGTTTGCAAAGGATGTAGGCTCCTCCATAGTTTCAATCAATGATGATGAGGGGACCTAAGTATCAAGGTCGCATCTTGCGATTGAGGGACTTCTTGATCTGTGTGTTTTGAAGTAGCACTAAATTGCCTTTTGCGAAGTTGGAATCTTTGACAGCCCACTGGTGGACTTGTTCAAATCATTTCACAGCTTCAAGACATGTTGAAAGAACCTTCGAATAAAGAATTTTGAGATCAATCAAACATTTTTGCAAGGCAATAGCTCATTGTGCAATAAGATCAGTTGTTGAGATTATTGAATTTGGAGGGGGCTGCAAATATGTAGCTTTGGAGATATTGAGTGGGATGTGATCCTGTAACTGTGAAGTAAGGAGAACAACCCATGCGTTTATGAACTGTAACTCATTCTGCCCAAAGCACTGAGTGTGCTCCAGCTGATCATTTGCTTTGGTCTCCATTGATTGCTTTGAATAGAGATTGTCGAATGTTGAAGTGGGCTCGTTTGATGAGTCCATTGGCATGAGAATTGTATCCGCTAATTCAGATGTGGTTAATATGGTATTATTTCATGAGACACTCCATTGCTGTGACAAATGCAGAACCATTGTCAGTGATGATTTTGTATAGGGATCCCCATCGACAGATGATGTCTTCAAAGATCCAATCACTGAGTGTCATCGCATTTTCATGTCAACACTTTCGCCATTCTGGATAGGCTGTTAATGAACATCAATCCTGAACAATATACTTAAATCTGTTTGATGGGGACATTTGCATTGTGTCGATGTAGACTTTGCTGAAAAGTGGAGCTGGTATTCCAACTGTAGGTGGGATAAGAAGATTTCAAGTTTGTTGAATCTGGCAGAGGTGGCAGGTATGGATAAACCATGCAATGTCAGCTTTCATGTTAGGCCACCAAAATCGTAGGGCAATGACAGATTTCATAGTGAAAATCATCTTGTGACCGATATCATCATGTGCTGCACAAATTATTTCAAGATGATGTTCAGGGATTGCGACAATCTTGTGAGCTCCATGGGAGTCCTTTCTCCATAGTTTGCCTGAATCTAAGAAGAAATCAGTGCAGTATCGGATGAAAGTAGCATATTTGGAATCTGATAAGTGTGGGGGTCACCAAATCATCCAACCATTTTTGAATGCAAAGTAATCATTCGTTGTCCTTTTTTTTATTGTTTGTTCATGACATGTCATTGTAGGTAAGATCCTCCCCCTTACTGAAATCTGAAGAGAGGGTGAGTATTGAAATTCTTTGGGAGGAGAAGGGGCATGTTGTGATAGGATTTTGATGTATGAAACTGTGAAGACGGTCAATCCAATCTCCAAATTCTTCTTCTACTTCAATATTGTCATCTTCTGATTGTCGAGGATGTCGCAAAAGACTGTGTACCTGCCACATGGACTAGCATGAAGTGGAAGGTTAGAATCGATACAATCCATCGATTGATGCTAGTGCTAGTGTTAAGAACTGATCCTGAAGTGCACATTGGAATCTGGTCGGATCCTGTGGGTGTCGATAATGGAAAGTTGTTGGATTGTAGCAGATTCTGCAAAAGGGGAACAGAAAGGACTCAGCTTCAGCTTATAAGAAGCTGCACTCTTCACCTCATCTGGTGTCCTAATTTCAAGATGAAGGTTTGGAGGTAGGAGTGGGGAAGTGTGGGTAGTGTGGGGAAGGAGTACAGAGGGACTTGGGTTAAGTTTGGATGAGACCAAAGATTGGGAGGGAGAACTAGAGGTTGAGTTGAATGAAGTTCAGACTCTTAGAGGACAGAGGTAGGAGTAGAATGAGATTTAGATTGGCAGGTTAAAGTCAGGGCTTTGTCAAGTCTATGTTGATATACGAACTGAGGAATACAAGTTGAAACTAACTAAGCTTAAATACTGGAGTCCAGAATCGGAGCAGAATGTCTTGGTAACTGTGGCAGTGTCTTGACTGCATAAATAAATTACTTAGCAGGGGCTGCACAGGAGTCTGTAGTTGAATTTGCAAAAGAGACAGCAGCCTTGGGAAGGCAGCCATGGGTGCTGTACAAGGCAGCCTGGTGCACAGCAGTGTGGGCAGTGCAAGGCGGCTGGGAACAAAAATGGGAGGAGTTGGTGAATGTTGGATTTGAGCTGCAGAAAAGTGTCAGATGGATGCGGGTTCCAATTGGGCGAGGAACGGTTCTTGACAGCTAGGTGCAATCGAGAGCATGCCTTTGATATACCTTGCATTGACTTCGATGATAAGGTTTCAGACCTATTAAATACAATCAAAGGGCACCAAGGGTGTGATATAGACCATATAGTTTGAGTTTCAGTTGTGAGAACCGGGATTTACAGTCATTAAGTGTGATCGAGCCAAATCAACTGTAATACTGTTTTTGAGGATTGTTGGGGTCACATTGCACGAGAAAGAGACCAACAGCAATGTGCAAAGTATTGATTGATAAAATAACTGGGGTGGGGGATGAGTAGTCGATTGCTTGAATTGCTGGGGAACTGATTAATGCTTCCTTCAAAATTTCCTGTGCTGCTATTTGTTTTGGTCTGAATTCAAAAGGAACGTCTTTTCAAGTGAGGTGGATCAGCACTGTAGCACATTGAGTGAAATTTTGAATAAAGATATGACAGACTCCAATAGTTCCTAAGAATGCTTCAACTTTGGTAAGGCTTCGACAAGGTCCCCATTTGCTAACTGCTGCAATGTGGGTGGGATCAGCCATATGACCTTTGATATTGCATCAATACCCTAAAACAATTATTTTGGGAACACAGAGATATAGTTTGGGACCAGAAAATGTTCCTCCGCAATACTTCATGTGTTGGACTATGCAATTCAAATTCTCAAAATGCTCCCAGACAAAGTGTCGAATGCCTGGGTTGTTGGTGATTGTTTTGTAAGATCCTCTGATCATCCAATATTCCCATTTTTGACCCTTAACTGGTGTGTCATCGATCTAAGGGATCATGATATGAGGGACTTTGGGTTGTAGGATGAATGTGACATCGTTGTGTAAGATTGGAACTGAGTTCGTCCAACCCATTGGTAGGGTGACAATTTGAAGCACACCAAATGGAGTCTGGAAAGTTGTTAGATCTCAAGAAGATTCAGCTACTAGCCTTTCGTCAAATGCGACATATAAGTCCAACATTCCACTGCAAGTGCATCCCCCAAACTGTTCAGCCAAATGCTCAGGGATCAGGATGATGCCAGAGTGCTGAATCATTACTTGGTTTAGCAGCTTGAGACTGTGGATGATTTGAAGCAATTTCACATCTTTCTTCGCAATGCAAAACCATCATGATCGATACGATTAAGGCAAGGCACAGGTACAGGTGACACCATGACAATGTGGTCATGGGTATGCACAGGTACAGCTATGGGTTTCGGATTGCTGTACCCATGCAACACCATACCCCTGACCATGGGTTTATGGGTATCCAATCCATCATATTATAGTGAGTTCTGCCTTGTTTGCAGTGATTGTATACTTGATTTAAATATATTTAGTAGTTGTTTCAAGTTACTGAAGAGACCAGAGGGCCACGCCCTTCTGTTTTTCCAATAGGTGCTTATCTGTCTCAGGGGGGGGGATGGTGGGTTGTACTCCTTCTTGGTGAGTTCCCATTCATTTCCAATGATCTTATACTTGATTTCAATCTATTTAGTGGTCGTTTCAAGTTCCCAAAGAGATGAGAGGGCTGCACCCTCCTGTTTTTCCGCTAGGTGCTCATCTGTCTCAGGAGGGGGGGGATGGTGGGGTGTACTTTTTCTTGGTTAGTTCCCATTTGTTTCCAATTATCTTATACTTTATTTAAATTTATTTAGTGGTTGTTTCAAGTTCCCAAAGAGAAGAGAGGGCTGCACCCTCCCATTTTTCCACTAGGTGCTTATCTGTGTCAGGAGGGGGGATGAGGTGTACTCTTTCTCAGTGAGTTCCCCTTCATTTCTAATGATCTTATACTTGATCTTAGTCTATTTAGCAGCTGTTTTAAGTTCCCAAAGAGATGAGAGGGCTGCACCCTCCTGTTTTTCTGCTAGGTGCTTATCGGTGTCAGGAGGGGGGATGAGGTGTGCTCTTTCTCGGTGAGTTCCCCTTCATTTCTAGTGATCTTATACTTGATCTTAGTCTATTTAGCAGCCATTTTAAGTTCCCAAAGAGACGAGAGGGCCACACTCTCCTGTTTCTGTGCTAGGTGCCGATCTTCTTGAGTAATATATAATAGATATTTATATAGTTGGAGCAATGTACCCGGAAACCCACGAACATTGTGGGTAACCCCCAAAACCCATGGGGGACACCATACCCTTACCTGAATGGGTATGGTGTTCACAGGTATGGGTACAGGTACAGCAAAATTTACCTGGGGGTTACCAGTGCTGTGCCCTAGATACGATGAGTTTGATGACTTGTATACTCCTGCTTCTATCTTCTTCTTCAGCATTTCACAGATCTGTTCATACAGACCAGGAGGTATAGGGATGTTACATTCAACCCAAGGAGTGTGAGGCACAACAGGGAATTTGATAGGAGGGAAGAAATCAGGTCTAAAGCTTCCTCATTCATTTTTGGTCCATGTGAAATGTGTTTCATGATTAGCACTGATAGGTTGTCTCCTCGGCTCAAAGGCCGATACATCATTCTAACCACATTCTAATCACATCGGCTAACTCCTACGAGGTCCCAGATGCAGCGCGACCCAGTCTATCGATTGGGATATCATATCGACCGCATCAAAACATCACCAGCGACATTGATTGTATCAAGAGCCCACATTGCACAACTTTAGGACTACCCCAAAAGCCCCTAAGATCCCTCTAAACGACCATTGAACATCCCCAATCAACTTTGAACAAACTGCGACTGCAATCAAACATCGTCGACCATCGTCGAGCATTATCGATCGATATCGAGAGACTACGAGCGACATCGGGTGCCGCATTTGTTATCTATATGGTGGAATACCATGTGCCAGGAAGGATTCCAACTCGTGCCCAAACCTGCTGATAGTAGGTCAGCCTCGTTCCAAGTCCCTATCGCATACAGAACCCACTGGATGGATTATTGCAAGACTTAGCGCAGTTTATACACAAAGGACAGTCTCTTTTTAGTTCTTTTCCTTTATTACTCTTTCATCATATGAAATATATCTTTCTTGTTTGGATTCCAGTCTCCTTTTTGGCCTTGTGCCTTAACTCATATCTTTTGCCTCATGTTCTACACATGTTTCTCATTCCATTTTAGGAAGTTTCTTTAAAACATATAAAACTCTGTAGTATCTACTTGGAAAAAGAAGAAATTGTCTTCACCTATTGTCTCATATACAGTTCTAAGCATCCAATCAATCTTCTAAAAACAATCTAAGTCTCTACGAGTTTTCTCAATTGACGAGAAACCTCTGTGATCATCATCGTCCTCGATCTTCCTACGGTCCTCAGATCGTTATCACTAGCAACCATTTCAACACGTCCTAGCCATCGGCTATAGCCTTCATATACTTTTGACCTATCGAAAGGTCCTTGGAATTCACACTTCGACCATCGATGATAGAACTCGTTCACCATTGATCTCGTCGATTGTCCTCAATATCGATCGATACTTGATCGGACCATGCCAAACACCTTCATCTCCCATAGCACTACCTTCATGACTAGTACCAACTAGTTATCTACCCATAGGTTGGACCACAAACATTTGGAACAACTCACATTCTTCCTTGGACTCATCACAAATATCATCAATTGCCTCATCGGCAGTTTAGGTGGTTTTCCTGGGTTGAGTATCATCAGCGCATTGAGGTCCGGTCACTATAACTGAAAAAAAACTGCAAACTGAACCGAACCATAACTGTTTGTAACTGGACCGCAGTCACGGTTACAGTCAGTTATGTGCCAGTCACAGTTATGGTTATATAAATTTGAATACTAACTAAAACTGATACAAAACCAGTTATAACTGGTTATAACTGCACTACTACTATATAAGAGTTATCGTAGACTATAAACACTACTGACACACATTTCGTACACTATAAGGAACTACACAAACTAATCTAATACTAATAAGTAGTTAAGTAGTGTCTACTTACACATACATTTTGGTTGTTATAGTAATATAATTAGTGTTTGCAAGTCATTATAATAGCTATTACATAGTTTATGACTGAGTCCAGTTACTTACTGGTTCTGACCAGTTTTATAACCATGTCTGAACTGGTATTGACCAGTTTTTGTCAGTCCGGTTATGGTTATGTAGTTTTTTGAAAATATAGTAACTGGTTGCGGTTTCAGTTATGCCTCGAGAGGGGCAAAAAACCGAACCAAACTGGACTTTAAAGTGCTATTCGTGATTTTGAATAAAGTTGTGCATGAGCTTTTGTTCTTCTGGCCATAGGAAATCGCCAGGGTGATTTTTGTTGATAATAGCTTTTTGTTCAAGTGAATATTGGGGAGATGTGATAAATAATGGGGGATGAGGATTGAGTTTCAGCATATTCTCGAGGGGATTGCCAGTGATAGTTCAAATAATGTGAAATTGATTGGGTAGGTCGGTAATAACTGGTTGAACTTTCTGTGTGACTGGTTTATATTTCTTCTTCGGAGCTGCGAAGATTGGGTATAGGGTGTTGGTTGACAAGACATCAGGAGGGGAAATAATAGTAGAATTGTGCATAGGGGTGGCCATTGAGGCCACTAAAAATGTTGCATACTGGTGGCTAGCTGTTAAATATAAGTTCACAAGAATTGAGGAAAAGGAAGGAGTGTTTGAAGAGTTTGAGGAGTCAATATCGGGAATACTCACAGTGTACTCAATAGTTATAGAAGAATTAGAATGGTCAAAGGAAATAATGGGAGCGCACTGGTTATTCTCCAAGATTTTATCCTCTAGTTGCAAAAATCCTCACGAACTACTCTTCTTTGACAATTAGATCGGGGAATAGTAGGAATAGTGCAAGATTGTGTTGAATTTGGATTGAAAATGGTTATTGTTTGATGGGTATGGTATGAAGGACCTTCTTTGTCTTTGCTTTTTCTGATTGATGCAAAATTGCATTTGTGAGGTGGTAGATACAAATTTTCTTTAGTGCCATTGTAGGGATGAACTATAGGTTGCAAAGTTGTTTTGGAGGTCAAAGATGGTGCCAAAGTCGATTAGTTGTCATGGACGAGATAGATAGGGCTGGTACATGTGGGACAGATCGTTCAACTGGTGCAGGAATTTTAGGGATCGAAGGCTGAGTAGTAGGAACTGTTGGCACATTTGAGTCAGTTTGTGCAAAGGGTCTACCACTTTGTAAGGCATATAGCTCTTGCTCGAGTTTTGTGATTCGATCTTCGGCTGTTGTAGATAAGTTGGTAATTTGGTAAACACCTCTGGATGGTGTCATAGAAACTGTTGAAGGTGCAATATTATACATCAATGAAGGGGTAACATTAGATTGAGGGTTTCGTCAAGTCCATTCATTAATCCTGTCCTTGATAAATGACCAGGGATGTTTCAAGGAGTAAATTGACCATTTGGAAGCACAATCTTGCCTTCAGTGTTCCTCTTACACTTTCCTTCATTGATATATGATTGGAAAACCAAGCAGTCGCTAATGAAATATCCAGTAAGCCCACAAAAAATGCAAACTAAATTTTCGAGCTGGTTGGAGCAAAATCCACTGTTAGGTCAAGTAGTATTAGTGGTTTTCAAACCTGCTAAAGTGGTTATGAGAGTGGCTGCAAATTTTTTGAGAATTGCCATAAGATCCTCCGATTTAATTTGAGGAGAGGATGTTGAGGTTGTAGGTATTGCCGAAGATGTTGAAGAATGTGAACTAAGTAGAGATGTTGAGTCCGAAGCAATAGATCCAGCTAGAACAAATTTTGCTGTGGCATGGATATCATCAAGTGGGTAGGGGTTGTCAGGATAGTGATCAGGAAATTTTAGTTTGACTCATCAGGCAATTCTAGCCCATAAACCTGGTTGGAAGCCACAAACAAAGGCTCTGCTTTGTTTAGCATCAGAAATCCTGCCTTCAGATAAAAACTTGGTGATGTTATAAAATGACTGAAAATATAATTCCAAATCATTTGTGTTGAAGATACCAATGCAAAGTTGTTCACTGACAAGTTTGTCCATGTCCAAAATTGACCATTTGCAATCATCTTCGGAACCAGGGTACAGTTTGTGGATGGTGATGTGAAAGTCATGGAACAAAGTACTGGCATCACACTCTGGAATCGACTCCCAAAGTTCAGAAGTGTTGATATCAAGGTAACGGCAAGCGTGCTTCTTCATTTCTTCAGAGTTGGTAACATTGCATGCTGAAAAAAGCAATTTGAGCTTGTTAAAATACCTGCAAAGTTCTCGAGGCTGAGTGGGGTCGAATTTTGGAGCCATGGAATGACCACAAGCTGGCATAGTAGCCTGCATAGTCATGAATGCAATACTCTTGGGGTAGGGGTTAGGACTTGGGTGAAAGATGGTAGAGGTGTTGAAGTTATTGGAAGGATGAATGAAGAGGTAGAGGATGAGGATGAAGACAATGGAATAGGTGAGGGGAATAGTCAATGATGTGTTGATTCTGCTTTGGAAACTGGGATTAAGATATCTCCTGATTGTTTGAGAGATTTGGAGGCATGGTGAGTATCAATTTGAAGGTTTCTAGCTTGTGTTGGCCTGAGCCAGGAAATTTGAGATGGATTAGGCAATGAAATGATTTAGAAACCCCTCACGGTGGGCTCCAAAAATGATGATACTCGACCCAGAAACCCAAACAAAACCCACAAATAGGCAAGACTTTGCACTCCCCCCCATATTCCTATTGGAGTCCTAGGAGTCCAAGTTTTCTGATAGGAGTCCGATCAGAATCTGATAGGAGTCCTACTAGTCCAATACTAGTCCTAGGAGTCCAATAGGAATCCAATTGGAATGTATCTTGATGACCATGTACTCTTATTTCCAAGAAATTCCTAGTAAATTCTGAGTAAAGTCCTATGCAATTCCAACAGGTAGTCAGAATACCACACCATTTCGGAAGACTTAACTTTGGTGAAAGTGCTTACAAAATAAATGGGCAGAGCAGAGATTGAACCCCAGACTTTGGGATATATAAGCCACATGACCACCAAACAAGTGCTCAACCAGTTGAGCCACAGGAGCATTAATAAACATGTAATATAAAGTCCATTTATAGCACTTAGGATTACTTCACTTATTGAGCCCTCACGTCTTCGCGAGGGAGTAGATAACTAATATAGATTTTAAAAAAACCCCCCATGCAAATGCAGGGGGGGAGAATTAATTATACTATTTAATTATACTATTTTAAATTCTACAAATAAAACCCACCCCCCCGCAAAATGGGGGGGAGGGGGTGGTGGTGCATCATGTTGGCTGTCTTGTCAGCCCTGTCCCATTGTTTCCCCTCCCTCTCATCTCCGTCGTGTCTCGCCTCCCTCACATTGCCTCCCCCATGGCTTCCCTCCCCTCCCTCATCTCCCCTCCCTTGTCATTCCACCCACTGTCCACCCCACAAGCAGTTGCTCGCGAGGCTGGTGGTGGGTGGTGCGTCGTATGTTGGTGGCAGTGTTTGTCCATTGTCCCCTCCCTCCCTCCCCCTCCCCTTAAACACCCTACAAGCAGATGCTCATAGGCGTGCATGGGGTGGGTGTTGCCATTGTCTCCCCTTCTGGTCGTTGTCTCCCTTTCCCCTTGTCATTTCGTCACCCTTGTCATTCATCCCCCTTGTCATCTGCACCCACGAACCACCCTATGGGCAGCTGCTCATAGGTGTGTCATTTGGTGCCATCATCGTCCCTCCACACTGTTCCCGTGTTCTCGCACCCCATATACACTCTGCGAGCAGTCGCTCATGGCAGTGATGGGGGGTGCTGGATGTTATTGGTGTCGTGGGGGGTCCATGCACTCACGATCCACCCTACGAGCTGCTGCTCGTAGGTGTGGGGTGGGTGCATTGTTGGTTCATCAGTGACATGGCATGAGGGGAGGGGTTGGGTGGTGCTTACCGGGTGGGTATTCCCCTTCTGGGGTCTCCTGGTGTTGCTCCCCATGCTCCTGACCATGATCGATACCCTCACATCCTGTTTTGACAGGGAGGAGGGGGGTTGCCAGGGGCATCATTGGGTGTGGGTTTGGCTTGCGTCGGTCCATAGTTACCCATGTAGATTAGAACCTAGAAACAAAACAAATGAGTTAGTTAGTTTACAAAAGTGAGAAATGAATGAAAAAAAAAACTTACTATGGGCCCAAATGATGATTGCATTGTTTGGGCATCGTTCAGCATCAAAACCAGTCATTTCCAGTCTTGGGGGCTCGTCTAGAGATGGGGGTGAAGTGGGAGTGGTGGGAGTTGCTGGGTTGAGGTGGCTGAGGTGGGGGGGATGGAGGTGGCCTGCTTGTCGTTGTTGTTGGTGGGAGTGATGAGCTGGCAGGTGTGATGATGCGGCTATGTGCTTTGTCATCACACCCATGGGAATGGTATGTAGTGTAGTATGATCACTTACCTGTAATGAATGTTTAGCTTAATGGTATTGTTGTCAGTTTAGGCTTACATAATCTTCTGCAATGTCAAGGGTTCAATTCTGGTGTGTGCATTGACTTTTTCATACTATATTACTAAGCAAGGCTGCTTTCATTCCTATCGGAATCCTATGTTGTCCGATGTTTTAGCATAACTTTGGAATCACATCGGACTGGACTAGGACTAAATCTGCTATTTCATGTCAATTTGGCTGGTGAAAATGACATTGGAATATGGTCGGAATCTGATTGGACTCCAATTGGAATCATTGGAATCATTGGATTCCTATAGGAATATGGGGGGGAGTGTAAAGACCTCCAAATAGGCCTCAGATGGTATAACACCAGCTAGAGGAAGGGTGCAAGGTGGTACTAAATATTACTGATGTTAACCAAGAGTGGGGGGCCAAAGTTTGAAGTGGTTCTAAGAGATTCGTTGAAGTTTGAAAGCGTATGAAGTTCTGCAAAGAGGTTTGATAAAAGTTTGAAGAGGTTCGAGAAAGTTTGAGGAAGTTCAAAGGGTTTGCAGAGGATGAGAATAGTTTCAACAGATGATGATGATATATGATAGCAATGTGCAAAGGTCTTGAGAGCAGATAGATGATAGACAATAGTTTTGAGAAGCTAATATGGAATTTTCAAGAAAGTTTGCAGTAATCCGCTAAACTTCCAGACTAAGATGAGAGGCATGGACTCAAAAGAATTTTTTACTCTTAAATCAGGCAATAGATATGAGAGTGTGATCTGTTCTGTTCCTCTAGGTAGCTAGTACAAGGCTATATAAGTTTTGGGAGATAGTACTAAAAAGGAAATAGAACATGAGGACTACATGAGGCAAGATATAAAACAATAAAGAATTTTCCACAACAGAAAATAAATGAGAAATGATGAGAAGGGAAACATGTAGAGTCACAATATATCAAGGGTACCTGTCCTATTGATCCAATATATCATTGAAATATCAAAATGCTGCAATTGTGTCCTAAAAGCATGTTGTCGTATCTCCTCATGTCTGGTGGTGCTTGATATGCAATGCACTAACTTGTGGAAGGTGTGCTGCATGTGTCTGAAGGGTGGTGCGATAGGCATACAGTGGTCAAAGGCATTCAAGGTGCTGCAAAGTTGTTTGAACTCACTCAAAGTGTTGCAAAGTCATTCAAAGTCGTTCAAAGTGTTGCAAAGTTGTTTGAAGTCATTTGAAGTCATTTGAAGTGTTACAAAAAACATTTGAAAAAAAGGTTCGTAAAGTTCATAAGCATTTGACATGTCATGGGCATTGACTGTAATATGTGGAAAGGTTTTCTGAGCTGAATCTGCAAAGTGGACCTATCACTGGCACCACTCCATATGGGAATGTGTTGTGGGGATATCATTGTTGATCAGATTCCCTGGATAGCTAGTAACCGGCCTCCCAAGGCAATGACCTGGAACTGTTTTGTCATATTGGAAATAAGGGAATTCTGGTTGGATGAATTGGTCTTGACACTTAGCTGAGGTACTAGTCTACCAAATCCTCCAATCTGATTAAAGAAAGGTGAAGCCAATGTGTTATAATCGTCTATTTGCTCAAAATTTCACAACTCCCTGTTTGTGATAGTAATACTAGCAGTAGGTGCATAAGCATGCATGAAATTTTTCTTTCATGCATGCACACACCTGTGATTATACATACAATAATTAAATCAAATATATGTACTCCTAGGGGAACTCTAGTTGTGTTCTCTCAGGTATTCCATGTACTTCTGTGTACATGTCTCCACTCTATGAAATACAATGCTCTGACTTTCAGCTCTACATAGGCTATGCATGACTGGCAGGATGCTACTGAACCTGCAGATTGCAATGGACTTTGCAAGTCTATGCAATGATGCACGATGAGATCTGCCCCTCATTACTCCAACATTACTCTCATCTAAGTACCTAGCATATGTAGCTACCAAATATTCAGGCACTGATACACAGCAGTAAATAGCCCACATCCGGCTGTCAAATTCTGATGGGGCCCGAACACTTTTTTCCTGATGGACTCTTTGTCAGAAATATCCCAAAGATCAAGGAATGGTCTGATCTTTTGCAAGTGAGAGTTCAGGTTCTGCGGAACATATGGTCTACTTGTGATTGAAAACTTTTTCAACATGTGCAGGAACTCACGCAGTTGGCAAGGGGCCTCTGAGAAGAATGAAGCAGATATGACGTGATCAATTGCGGCTGTTGCCGAACCGGAGTCAGAACCAAGCAATCTTACTCAGCTAATTTCTGCGGGGTTTAGTCATCGGTCTCGGGGTACAAAAGCCCTCGTTCTTTTCCCGTTCGCCTCATAATCTACCCCCAGAACGAATGTAAGTCTGTTTTCCTACTGTTTCTGACTTGGAAAGCCGTTTTGGAGCTGTTGGATGCGCTGAAATGGTTGGATGCAGCGCTGGAGATTTGGATGACGATGGATTGAATTTTTGATTGCACAATTCGATGCTGATATATGGATTTGCTTTAGAATCCAGATGGGTCGTCGTCCAGCTCGTTGCTACCGCTACTGCAAGAACAAGCCTTACCCTAAATCCCGCTACAATCGTGGTGTCCCTGACCCAAAGGTTAATCTCCTTCCTTCCTTAGCCTTTGAGTCTCGTATAAATTTGCTGAGAATTGGGAATATATAGATCCGTATTTTTGATTTGGGACGCAAACGTGCCAACGTTGATGAATTCCCCTTCTGCGCTCATCTTGTCTCCGATGAATACGAACAGTTGTCAAGTGAGGCACTGGAAGCTGGACGTATCTGCGCCAACAAATACATCACCAAAACGTCCGGCAAGGATTCTTTCCACCTGAGAGTCCGCGCTCATCCCTTCCATGTCATCCGCATCAACAAGATGTTGTCATGTGCTGGCGCCGATAGGTCAGTCATTTTCAAGTATTACTACGCAGGTTGCTGATACAGGTGATGTAGGCTGCAAACTGGCATGCGTGGGGCATGGGGCAAGCCGTATGGCACTGTCGCCCGTGTGAACATTGGCCAAATTATCCTGTCTGTACGTACGAAGGAGGCCAACGCCCCCGTAGTCATGGAGGCGCTCCGCCGGGCTCGTTACAAGTTCCCAGGTCGCCAGAAGATCATCGTCTCGAAGAAGTGGGGCTTCACGAACGTCAACAAGCAGGACTACTTGAAGCTGAAGGAAGAGAAGAAGGTGTTGCAGTGCGTATATTACTCTATGTGGGTGTGTATCCAGATGCTGACCCTGACATTCGATAGGGACGGAGCTTATGTACAATTTATCCGGCCGAAAGGCCCTCTAGAGCGGAACCTGCGCAGTCAGCTCAAGGCTTGATTGACGCGGGTTGTAGTGTTGTTATATATCATGTCAATGATATCGATTGTTGACGTGTGCGCTCATGTAAGGTTATCCGGATGGGCCTTTGGTGGTTGATTTCTACTTTTCCTGCACGCCCCTTATTCACTACGTCACCTTGAACATTGGGTGATGGTTAGGGGAAAGGGGGCGTAGATTGACTCGTTGGCGATGCGAATAGCGTTTCTTTACTGGAGGCTAATGTTGTTAAAAGCCTGTAGCTATTATCGTTGTTCCCAATACAATTCTGGCGAAACCTGCGATACTTCTACCCAGGTGTCTACGGAGACAGATTTGAACCATTCATTACCTGTTCGCATATAAGTATACATATTATACTTTCGAGTTTAGGGGGTGTAGGTTTAAATCTTGCTGGCGTCGTATTCAAGCTTCTACTTTTCCTTCTTATGCACTGCCGAAACCCCTATCAACAAGCACCAGACTTCGAGGCTCTTGCACATGTATACCCGACTCTCAAACAACAGTTTGTTTTTTGGTTCTTCATTGTGTCAACATCCTAAACATTCATAGTCTCATTGGACATACAATCAACTTTCAAGACGAAGCTGCTCAACGGTACATATATTCTATTAAACATTGATATTGTTGAATCCGATGGTAGACGTGATGTAGATGCTTGACAGAGGCTCTTCTCTATCGCGATTTTAACCTCACAGTCAAACTTCCATCTGACAGGCTCTGTCCACCTGTACGCAACCAACGATTATCTTCACATTCACACGTTGACCTCGATACAAGGTACCTAATAGGTGCGCTTATGTACTGTTCACCCTGACTCGACGCAATGAGGCTAATAACTTCAGATTGAACTATGTGCTTTGGATCCAGGATGTTGTGCGGGCTCATACGGTCGGAATACCTCGCAGGGTTGGTAACGAAAAGACTGTCGTTCATGGCGTTGATATGTGTGTTGTTCGCCCACAGTCCTTGTTCTTGTGTATATTCATAGTGATTTCGCAGAGGAACAGGTGCATCAGCGATCTACCCCCTTCTCGCGTGCACTCTCGAACCTTCGTGGAGGTTTGCGGCTACGGGCAAGCCGTCCTTCCATGTTGCCTTCTTGCTCTTTCTCATCAGTCTTGACTTACTTAGAAATCGACCCATCTTCTCTCACATACGCCGAGAAACATGTCACTTCAAATGGGCTGGCAGATCGCATACGTGTTGTCAAAGTTGATGCGGCTGGTGGAGATGTTGAAATGCAAGGACAAGAGATGGGGCTGGTGTTCAGTTTTGGCCATCTCTTTGAACAAGTCCCTAGTGCAGATTCAGGCACTGAGTGTGGAAATGAAGTCGTAGAATATGACCCCGAGTACGTCCGTGTCCTTTGCTTTTATTTATGGCGATCTCATAGAAACTTCGTAGCGCTCTTACTGTCGAATTTACGATGTGTAACCCTCCTTTCTATAGCACACTGGCAGAGGTGGAAGCAGCAAAGGGTGGATGGGATAAAGAAGAGATGCCATTGGGGGTAGGCTTTCCATCTCCATCTATTCCTGCAAAGTGGTCATCATAACTATATAGGTCTGTACGGGTGCACCTGTGGAGATGATCACGCCAGGGGGGGAAGCTAGGTTCGTGGGGCAGATGGTGAGAGAGAGCGTTCGAGAGAGGTATGTTGCGGAGTTTAACCTTAAGCAGCTGGGCTTGCTGACTTTCTTACAAGGCAGGAGGAAACGGATGAGATGGATGACTGGAAGCCTCGGAAACGCAGAGGCCAAGAGAATGATCGTTTGGAATCACCTGCGTTATTGCTTTCACGACCTAAAGACCAAGACTCGGAGTCGCAGCCTACACGGTGCACCCAGACCTCACGATCAAGGCAGAGATCGAACTTGGGACTCAGGTCGAAGTGGTATACCTCGATGTTAGGAAAACTGTCGTCGGTGGCAAAGGTTGTGGACGTTATTCGGGGGTATGAAGTGAGCCACCGACGCTTATTTAAATCTCGATTCATCCAATGACGGACGCCCCATTTTACTCTATTCGTTCGCTTCATATTAGAATTCAATTGACCAATAAATGATCTTTATAGATAACGAATTACGCTGTCACGGAATTCATACAAGGACAAACCAGGCGGTGGGCTGTTGGGTGGTCATTTGGCGCGTTTCGCATGCCTGATGTATGTTTCTCATTCCACTGTTCAATGCTTTCGCACTTCCTTTCCTTCTTCTCTCTTGTCTCTTGTCTCTTGAAAGCATAACTGACGTCCTTTCGCTTTGGTTGCTGGGAACAGGTAACTTCACGCATCGAGCACCCAAACCCAGCACTGCAGCGTCTTCTACCTCCACGAAACACCGTGCATTTTACGATTCCAGAGTCCTTTCAGACGTCGAGAAGCTATGACTCTTTCGGTGAAGTGCTGTGGGGGGTGTTGTCGTCCATCGAGGATGCCGTTGTGGAGGAACGCGGACAGCAGGCGGAGGCGACGTCATCGATAGCACGCAGGGATGGTAGCGGTACAGATCAGCGTCACCTACCATCGGAGTTCCTCGTTCGCGCTTCCCGTGATTCGTGGTCCCGCAGTGCACGTCGTAAGCGAGGGCGGGGGGACATTGTTGGCTCTACTAGGGAATCGCTGCCGACAGATAAAAATGAGTTGGAAACAGTAACGGATTTCTTTGCCTCGGCTGCGCTGGTGTGTACCGTTCGGTTTGCTGGTGGAGAACTTGAACCTGGGGTGCAAGGGCAAGGGAAGCCACTGGATAAAGTGCTGAGATTAGAATTCCAGTGGGTGTGTGGACGGGACCGGGGGTTGTTCGAGAGTTTTGTTAGTCATGTAGGGAGGGGGACAATGGGCGGATGATGAGCGAGGGTTTAACGGTTGTGTGCCTGCCAAAAGTTATGATGGCAAATATTAATGTTTATGTAATTAGAAACCATATACAATTATGGATAAAACCAAAAAAACGCATGTGTCGGTCGGAACTGCTGTAAAACCTTGAAACAAGTCTTATTAGGTACTGTACGCCACTGTGGTATGAGAATGAAAGCGTATCTGTCGTGGCGACTGAGTGAGACACTACAGTGTGGCTGTGCCGGCGTATGGCCACTTGCCAACTTCAACAGCGAACTGAAGATGGGGAAACGAAAACGACCTGGTCTCACCGAAAAAATGATGCATATGATCATCGACAGACTTGACGCCCTCAATAAGGAACAACTTTCGGAGGAGCTTTGTGGCTTGATACCCGACTTGTTGGGCGCAAAAGGAAGGGGTGGAGTCACTAAGGCAGCCGGGGATTTTACTCTTCTCGAAGTTGTCCAGACGTTCGGGTTGAATTACATCATTACGCCAGGTGAAATGGAGCCTCACACCTGGAGGATTGAGGATTCGAAACTTGATTTTACAATGACCCCATGTCTCTGTAAGTTGCCTTTACCTTCCTTTAACAACGCAATTAACTCATGAATTATTTGGCGACAGCTTCGTTGGTGAAGAACTATTCTAAGAACTTTGATCGTTCTAGTAAGGCCGTCTGCAGAACCGGTCTCGATTTCATCCTTAATGAATGTTTGACTGTCCTGGTGAGTTTAACAAGTTTCTTGTCTGTGGTCTTGGCCATGAACCTTCAACATCTCAGAAAGACAACCACGTCGATACCGCAACTGAGAAGACCACTGACTATCAATCGAACACCCCTACCCCTTACGACGACATCCGAGTTTATGGCGAAGTCACCTTTAATCACCGAGTATCCCAGTCGAAAACCCTTCCGACCCCTCCGAGGAAACTTTCAGTTAGTGGTCGTTTAGACTATGGAATTGGTCGCATAATCAAACATGTCGAGAAGGCCGAAGATCAGCGCCGACGCCGTTTCCAATGCTTCCTGGTGATTGTTGAGGCTAAAGCCCAGTTTGCCGTTAGCCTAGCCCTCCCCCAACTACTTGCGTATCTCGCCTGCCTTCGTCAGTCTCGGCTTCAGCACAAGCGGACTGATGCCTCCGTCTACGGTGTTTGTTCCGATGGATACCAATTTCTATTCGTAACAATCACACATGACGGTACGGTCAAGGTTAGCAAACTTTTTGATATCCTTCAAGAAGGGGACCTGTCGAAGGTACTCGGGTGGTTGTCATTCATGTTGGAGACGACAGCAGCGATGAGTCCCAATGCATCACCAGAAAGGAACGGTGCAGACGAGAAGGATGAAGGGGATCTTGATGACCCCACGATTGACCTTGTTGATAATGACTACACAAATTCACCTGACGACGATGACGACGACGACGACTACTACTAATATTAAAGGCCTCCTATTACCTCTCACATACGCCACTGATCTTGACGAAACAAAGTGTTCTGGTGCGATTATAAACTATTATTATTTTTGGCAAATGCCCATCCTTTCCCCCTCCTTCTCCCTTCGGTTTGTTCATATGGTATGCCACCCTCCACGCTGCCCATGCTACTCAGGTTGCGAACCCAGACTGCAGATTTACTCTTTTCGACTCAGCGCCCAAGAAATATCAAAACGCTGGTCTACGGAAGGATCTCAAGCTGAATTCAAAGAACTCGAAGGTATCCGAATCCATTTGAAAGTGGCGGCCTTGCGGACGAGGATGTCGTTTCTGTTACGCCTTCCTTCACCAGTCATGCTGACCACAGCGCACCTGTCCCTCGAGCTCGTACGACATACCCTGAAGACCTACAGCGCGATCATTTGCGAAAGAGTGTGTCCACTCGTTCTTCAATCACTTATTCGTATCTGACTTGATTGGTCTATTAGCTTGTTGAGATAGCTCTCGATCAGAGTGACTCTGAAAGAGATTTATTATCGAATATAAACAGAGGTTCTAACATGATTGTCTAGAATTCCCGAACCAAGCCGCAGAAGGTGAAGATCAAACATGAGAAGAAAGCAGAACCTGCGGCTACACTTTGCTCGTTATGACTAGCTTGTCTATTGTGCCAGGCTCCCGATGGGTTCCTTCAGTCTAAGTTCATACCACCCTTCGCCGAGCAAAATCTCCGATACGCAAGAAACTCGGTCCTTCATCCTTCGCTTGACGCAAAACACCCACCCCAAGGTTTATACACTCTGATTCTTACTGCGGTATGTCACATTTTCTCTCTGCATCATAGCTGTAATTGATAATCAACAAATTGACAGCGTGGAACGTGGTTTCACTGCGCACATAAAAGGAAGCTACATAAAGGCTCCCATTTTCGCCTACAAGAATTACTGGCGACCACTGCAGCAGTTCTTAGGCAATACTGATCGTGTCAGCGAGAGGCGCTGGAAACTTATCTTGAATTTCAAGGATGCCGACAACGACACAGACAACGATCTCTGTGCAGATGAACCGCTGTGAGCCCCTGATCACAAAGTGGTTACGGGGAGCAGCGTCAACGGCAAGCAGACCAACACGGCAGCCAGGTCCACAGCAGCAGCACCCCCAACCGCCGCCGCGAGCAACTGCTCGCGGGGTGGAAACAGAGAGCAATTGGCACGGGCGAGGGGACAACAACAACGGCTACCAACCCCAACTTCCGCCAGCAACTGCTCGCGGGGTGCAAGCGTGGAGCAACAGGGAGGGAGACGTCCCTGAGACAGCCACCACGACCCAGCCTACGACGAGGATGACCACGACGAAGACAACGACGAAGGAGGACGAGAACGACGGGGACGAGGGACGATAGGGATCAGGACGAGGACGGAACGACACCGACGTCAACACGCCAACACGCCAATACCATCGACGAACAACCTAGCACCCGCCCCCACCGCTGCGAGCAACTGCTCGCAGGATGAACCACGAGTGCTACCGACGACGAGGACATGAGGAACAGGACAAGGAGGAAGATGGACGATGACGAGGACCAGACGACAAGGGTGAGGATAACGAGGACGGCGAGGACCAGACGACGAGGAAGAGGAAGAGGATGACGACGGGGATGGAGACGGTGATGGAGACGGAGACGATGACGATGGAAAACAACGAGGGAAAAAGACGGCGGGGACGAACAAAGCACCCGCCCTGTCCACTTAGTACTTTGCCTGTTCTCAATCACGTAACCCGATTCTTGTCATATACTCGTTTTCGCGGGTTGGGAATTCAAGTTGACAGGTACTCGTTTTACAGTTCAGTTAAGTAGTACTGAATAACTGAGATATATGTAAGATGCATCATTATATAAAGCTAAAGACCAGAAGATGTTCAAAAGACTATGAAAGATCTCTCAGACTTGAAAGATGTTGAAAAGACTACCTTCTGTGAGACGAAGATCCAAAAGATGAGGCTCGGGTTTTACTGATGGGCTGACTCACTCAGGGTTGGTGTCGGCGGTATCTGGGCCTGTGGGGTGCATGTATGCGTTTGGGCGGGTATAGATGCGTCCAGACCAGGAACGAGTATCTCAGTATGAGGATCGGTATCAGGCAGGGACGCGTTCAGACCAGGTATGGCAGACCAGGCCACGTCCAAGTCTGCGCCTGCGTCTGGGTCAGACACCTGTCTCCGCTTCGCACTGTGCCCGTGCTCTCTCACACACCACCACCTCTTCCGTGCTCGACTTTCCCGCAGCTCTGTTCGCCGTAGGAGGAATAGCGGGGGGTGAAGAAGGAAGGCGTACATGCATTCGGCCGCTGCGTATTTACCCTCCGACGTTGCTCTCGTGCTTGAGCGCATCGGGGATGCCGATGACGGCTAGTAGGGATTGGTCGCATTTCTACAATGGGTGTGGGGGTTAGTAAAGGAGGAAGGAGGGATAAGGGATGACCTTGACGGTGTGGTCTTGCTCTGGTTCGGTTTGCAGCCCATAGTTTGGTTAGGTCTTTCGTTGTTTGTGTTTTGCGATCTGTGTGAAGTGAATCAAAAGTACTCCCGCGTCTCGGCACACTAACACTTGTCGCCCAACGTGTTGTCGCATTAGTCCTGCCCTGTCAACATTATTTCCAAGTGATCGAGTCGAGTGAGACCACCAGCTTATATTCATGCCCTAGCGTTCACTGCGACTTCGAGCATCCGACCAGATGGGCATATCTGGGAGGTTGACTGTGCTTGATTTGGGGGGACGCTGAGGGTAGAGTTGTTGTGGGTGACGGTAATGAAAATGGAATGAGCGAGGATTATCCCAAGAGTTCTATGTAACCTTACATAAATTTGATGCATAAATTCCTCGATCGTCCACACCAGCGTGGTCCTGCCCAGAATAACGGTTGAGCTCTCCTGAGGAAACAGTAGTTGGACGTTGTGGTGCTAGATTGAAAGGTATGGTACAGAGAGGGTTGATTGTCGTCGATAACCATCATCAACCAAGGTCCGAAGGCACGAGTACTCTAGCGCGCAAGCTCGTCCTTGTTCTGAATCATCATGCCCAAGTGTAATTTCCTCAAGAAGTTTCGAAAAACCAAAGCCCGAACACCACCCTCCTCTCCGTTGAGCTCCAATCTGGTTCACCATCAGCCTTTGCGAGCCCCGGCCCCGAATCTTAATCCAGATGGCCCTGCGATGCCGGAGGCAAAACCCCCCAGCGTCCTTGCTACCTCGGCAACCCAGCAGCCATTGCGAGGCCCAATGCCAAATGCCATCCCACTTAGTTCAGAGATTACTCCTACAAGCGGTTCTACGGCGAAAGATACAGCGCTTAACGCCTTAAAACTAATGATGCAGATCGTGGCTGATGCTCCTGTGCCGGGCATCAAAGTTGCAATGTCAGGATTGTTGACAATCATTGGAAAGGTTCAAGTACGTTAGCGAAGGATCAGATACTTGACGACGCTGACCCAACTGGGCAATTGCTTAGGAAACCTCAGGGAACACTCAGGGTTTCCTAAACCTAGCTACGCGGATGGAGAATCTCCAACCTATCTTCTCGAAGATGAAGGATATGGAAATTGAAGGCGCTACCGCGGACATATTTAAGAAGCTGGAAGTGTGAGTGTGAGTAGATAATCATTGATTGGTCTGCTTGATATTTTTCTCCATTAGCGAAATCAACAGCCTGGCTGCTGAGATAGAATGGGCGAGATCTAATGGAACATTGGCCAAGTTTTTCAATAGCACTGATGATGCATCTTCACTGAAAAGCCATAATGACCACCTCGATCAAATTATACATGGGGCTATTGTGAGTCAATAAGTCATTGCTTGTACAGTGGCCTCTAACTATCCTTGTCATGATGATAAAGCTTGCCATCACTGTTGATATCCACCATGAAGTCCAGAAGGTTGGTTGATGCCACTCTGATCACACCTGTTGAAACTTAACATCATTTGCAGTTACTCACCACCACAGGTTAATATTTTCCTATCCTGATGTTGTCTTCCTCCAAGTTCCATTACCACAGCATGAGCAAAGCTAATAAGTTATATTCTGTCCAGATGATGAACGAAGAAAAATATTTTCTTGGTTATCTGCAACAGTGCCCACTAACAACTATGATGGTGCACTTGAGAAACGTCTAGCAGACACAGCATCCTGGATCTTTGAGGAGGACCATTTTGTGCAATGGAGGCAGAGTTCAGATTCAGTTCTCCGGTTGATTGGAAAATGTGAGCCAAGAGAACCTGATATCTGATTATCTGCTGATGATGGTCTAGCGGGAAGTGGCAAGACAGTATTATGGTATGTAGCTTCCACTAACTGACAAGAAGGTTCTATGACTATGAATTCTAGTGCATCAATTATCAAATCTATCAAGGATGATGGTGCTACTTGTGCATACTTCTTCTTTGACAGGAGAGATGCTCAAGGATCTCTACAATCATATGATGGCCTCCTGCGCTCCATCACTTATCAGCTATGTGGCCATCTTGATGCATTTCCTGATATATTGATGGCAAGTTACAAGAATTCTCATTCTGGCACCACTCCACCATCACGGGATGTTGTTGAGCAGATTTGCACCTCTGTTCTTCAACAATTACCAGAGACATCCATCATTATTGATGCACTGGATGAATGTACTGAAATAGACAAGGTTGCAAGATGGCTAAGAAAGATCATAACTGCAGAAGGAAGGAGATTGCATGTGTTGATAACTAGTTGGGATGAGCCTCATATCACTGGTCATCTTTCAATGATTCCACTGCAACCAGCCATCCAAGTTGATGACTTGACTGGAGCTGATGTCAAGCTATACATTGATTCAACCATCAACAATTATGTAGGCCTGAAAGGATGGAGTCCTGAAATGCAGATGAATATCAGGCAATCTTTGCTTGCTGGTGCTGGTGGAATGTAACTCAAGTTGATAATAATTCTCAAGGTCATATGCTGAGTCCTATCTGATTTTACAGGTTCCAATGGGTGGCAATGCAACTTCATGCACTGAATGACTGTGACAGCTATGATGAGCTCACAACCCAATTGAAGAATCTGCCTCATGATCTCAATCAAACATATCAGCAAATCTTTGCCAAGATTGGGCCTCATCGCCATGACATTGTTCTGACCATCATGCAATGGCTTGCTTTTTCAAAAGCACCACTTACAGTGGACCAGATTTGTGAAGTTGTTGCAATTGTCATAGATGATAACCAATACCCCACGTTTGAACCAGGAAAGAAGTGGACAAGGCAGGCAGTGGAAAAAAAATTGTGCTAATCTTGTCACAGTTATGAATGGTAATATATTTCTCAGTGCTGACTTGAAAAAAAGGGGTCTGACAAAGATTGCAGAAGAGATTAAATTGGCACATTTCTCTGTCAAAGAGTATCTCATTGGATTGGGGCCCAAGTTCGACAAGGAGCATTCCAGCTGCTTTATTGCAAAATCCTGCCTTGGTTATCTGCTTCAATTCACTACACTTGACAGTTTGAATAGAGAAAACATCAATAACTTCCAGCTTGCTCCCTATGCTGCAAAATATTGGGTTGATCATTCTCAAGATGCAAGAGAAAGCAGTGGAGAAAGCAGTAGATCATCAGTGTTGGAGAAGTTGATGGATGATCTCTTCCAGCCAAGTGGTGCAGCATTTGTTACATGGGTACAAGTGTGGGATCTTGACACTCCATGGAAATTGATCAATCTAGCCAGAAGGCCAGCCACATCTTCACTGTATTATGCATCATTCCTTGGTCTGTTTCATCAAGTTCAAATATTGATACAGAAGGGAGAAGATGTCAATGCACAAGGAGGGAGACATGGCAATGCACTCCAAGCTGCATCATATAAGGGACATCAGGAGATTGTCAAGCTGCTGATAGAGAAGGGGGCAGATGTCAATGCACAAGGAGGGGAATATGGCAATGCACTCCAAGCTGCATCATCTGAGGGACATCAGGAAATTGTCAAGCTGCTGATAGAGAAGGGGGCAAATGTCAATGCACAAGGAGGGTTCTGTGGCAATGCACTCCAAGCTGCATCATCTGAGGGACATCAGGAAATTGTCAAGCTGCTGATAGAGAAGGGGGCAAATGTCAATGCACAAGGAGGGTTCTGTGGCAATGCACTCCAAGCTGCATCATATGAGGGACATAAGGAGATTGTCAAGCTGCTGATAGGGAAGGGGGCAGATGTCAATGCACAAGGAGGGTTCCATGGCAATGCACTCCAAATTGCATCATATATGGGACATCAGGAGATTGTCAAGCTACTGATAGAGAAGGGGGCAGATGTCAATGCACAAGGAGGGTTCCATGGCAATGCACTCCAAGCTGCATCATATAAGGGACATCAGGAGGTTGTCAAGCTGCTGATAGAGAAGGGGGCAGATGTCAATGCACAAGGAGGGGAATATGGCAATGCACTCCAAGCTGCATCATATAAGGGACATCAGGAGATTGTCAAGCTACTGATAGAGAAGGGGGCAGATATCAATGCACAAGGAGGGAGATATGGCAAAGCACTCCAAGCTGCATCATATAAGGGACATCAGGAGATTGTCAAGCTGCTGATAGAGAAGGGGGCAGATATCAGTGCTGTATAATCCCAGCAATCTGGAATTTGACTGAGTTTAATTCATATGGAGTAGAATTTCATATTCCGTATCATGATATGCATTTCAACATTACTATAACATACATATTTCATTTATATTGACTGAACATCTCTGATATCTAGCCAGTTTTCCCAGATTGCTTCTGCTTAACATTTTGTCCTGAAGCTATTGAGATATCAAATTATTCATGGTTTGGATCTGCTTTCTATAACACATCCAGCATTATTCTATTAGGTGAAGAGTAAGACTTGAGCTATTGAAATCAGTGTTGCCACCATTTGAACTAGTCTACCTTTGAAAATGGTCATGAGATTAAACTTGAAGTTACTAATGTCCTTGTAGATTTTGTAGAAACAGGGCAACTAGCTTTGGGTCTAGAGGAATTGGATCATTAGTCACTATGTCATTTGAACAGCTTAAAAGAAGCCAAGCATGTGTGTCATCCTACACCTCTGAAACATCAAGAACATCTGTCATGACCTAATTTTTCTGCTGACTTTTCCAGCTGCCTCAAAGAGCGCACTTTGTTCTGAATTTTACACTCCCCCACAGAGTCCTGGAGGAATTCCAGAGGGACTTACCAGGATTCCTGGTACTTTATAGTACCCAAAGTCCAACCATATTGGAAAGTCAATTTGATATCTTATGAGTTTCAAGTGCTTTGAACTTAGGGTGTAGCACAGGTCACACCTCAGATAAACTTTCACACACCACACCTGCACCTGACAACACCACACCCATCCTAACACCACAACTGCAGCAACAGGTTTTTACCATGGTCTGTCATGAAACACCACAGGTGTGACACCATTTATATATTCCATGGATTTGACAATATTTTTGCCTTGTATCTAATGTTCTATGTTGTTAAATATCTTGCATTTCTATAATATAACCCTTTGACTAACTTCACTACACTGCATGTACAATACCTAAGTGACAGATTTTTTTAAAGCAAAGGGGGTCGTTTATGTTACTTGTTAATTTACATTCACACACAAACAAAAAAGACACCACTACTTGAGATGAGCAACAGAGGGATTCATTTAAATAATAATTCTATACAATACTAAGAAGACAAAAACCCCATCTCACTGTGAGCAAGACAGTGGGGGGTGAGGGGTGGTGTGATTCCTGGCATTGTGGTACCCACTTGTTCTGTCCTGTCCTTGTTATTTTTGTTGGGCAGTGGTGATGGCCTAGTAGCTGACCCCTACTCACCTCTCTGTTTCCACCCCAGGAGCAGTTGCTCATGGCAGTAGTTGGGGGTGCTGCTATCATGTTGTCCTCATTGTCCTTGTGGCCCTCCTTGTGGGCATATGGTCTTGCTTTTACCAGTGTTGGGGGTTGATCAGGGGGTGCCCATCATTGTTGTCAATAGTAAAATTACTACCTGAAATTTTTGTTGTTAGCAACAAGGAAATGAAATGAGAAAAGAAAAAAAAGGCCCAAGAGATGTCAAGATCTCTTGGGCCATCATCAGCCTGTTCCTCATTGCTATTGTCATTGTTGCCCATGTTGTTGTTCATCCCCCTCTCCATCCCTGTCCCCTGGCATTGACATCCCATCTCATTGCTCCCCATTTCCACCCTGTAAGCAGTCATCCACAGTGATGGCTGGGGGTGCTGTGATGATGGTGGTGGTGGTGGTGGTGGTTTGTCATCCATTGTCATCCTCTCCCCCCCATGGTTCATCATCATCATTCATTGTTCATCCCTCACATCCCCATCTCCTTTTCATTGTTCATTGTTCCCCTTCCTGTTGTTCCTCATTGTTTGCTGCTAGCACCTGTGATCCACCTCATGAGCAGTGGCTTGCAGGGCTAAGGTGGGTGCTGAGCCATTCATTGTTGTCCCTGTCATCATTGCTCCATTATAACTCATCCATCCTGTGAGCAGGGGCTCACAGCAGTGGGTTCTCCTGGTCCCATCCTGGGTCATTGTAAGGGCAACCAAAGGTTCAGACACTAAAGTCATACTAGTATAGGGGATCCAAAGTAAGATTGGGTACTTTAGAGATACATCACTACTCACCTAGTATGGGGGATCCAAAGAGATTACTCTGAGGAACCCCATACTAGGTGGGACTACTTATGTATGACTAGCTGACCTCATGTATCCCACATGTATCACCTCATGCATCACCTCATGCCTTTAGTCAATGTGACCCTGATACTTTGTGATGCTTTGAAATACTTCACAACACTTTGAAGGACTTTGTGATGCTTCATGGGTTGTCATAGGGCTTTGTAGACCTTCAGGACACTTTGGGGACCTTTGTAGATGCTGAGGGGGGTAGACGACATCCAGGAGATATGGCAGGTGTCCCCTTACATCACCCCCTGTTCAGGTCATGACGTCCTCATTGTGAAGATCTGGGTAATGGAGTGGCTTAGTGGGGTGGAGTGTCAAAAGTAGGGTTGGTGCTGCCTAGTTGTGTTCCCCATCAATACCTGAATTGTCAATGTGTAATCCACCATCTGAAAAAAACTTCGAAGGATCCTCAGAGCTCTGGTAGTAGCTTCAATGTATGCAGTATCATAGTTGAGTGTCCTTTCAGACTGACCATGCTGATTGTGTGGATGATCTGCAGAAGGGGGGAGAGTCGCAAAAAAGAGGGGTTGTTGGGGGGCAAAGATTTGAAGGAATTGATAGAAGGTTTTCAAAGTTAAGAATTAAAAATTTTGAGGTGATGGTGGACCTCGAAGGAATGGGGGGAAGAGGAGGGGGAGTTCAGCACATGAGAATGGGGGACAAAATTGTCATACCACTGAAGATGGTGCATTGTCATCAGTCTGAGGCTGGTGACAAAAATAATGGTGTTTTGAACAACTTCTCAAGGACACAACAAACTGAAACATATTGAGGTTGGTGAAGCTGGAAAGTCAAAGCAAGGCCCTATGTCCCTGTTGATCAGTCTGCCAGAAGGTCCATAACCACAGCCTGAGATCTCTACAGCAGGTAGAAACTGCTAACACCCATGCTAACAGCCACCTATGTGCATTCCACCACTGCCTTGACCATTTAAAGAGTTGCAAAAACAGTTTGTGTGTTGATCCATGGTCCAACAATCCTTCAAAAATGTTTCAGAGCCTCAATTGCATGGATGACATATGCAAGATCATAGTTTAGTGTCATTGCAGAGTGAACAGGCCCATTGTGTGGATGATTCATGGAAAGGGGATGCTCATGTGTCATTTTCAAAGGCTTGTATTGGCAGCTAATGCTTACCACTGAGTTATGACAAAGGAGGTTTTGAAAGTGGGGGCAAAATTTGAGGGAGGAGGGGGAAAAGAAGTTGCTAAACACTCAGCAATGCTCGTACTACTATAAACACCTGACAGTGTGAGAGGAAAGGGGGCAAGTCGAAATTTAGGAGTGGGAATCACTGTGAATTTTTTCAGCCAATGGCTAGTATGGCAGCTCATGCCTACTGAAGACCTACATAGTGGAGTGTGGAAGGAGGATGGGAGGGGACAGTACAGACACCGCTTCGTCAAAGGGGAAACTGATAGCACAGTATTGTCAGCTGTGCAAATTCATTGTGAACAAAAAGTTCAGGTTCTTGTCAATCACAATATCACACCACCAGTTGGCCCCAGAGTGAGAGTAATCTACTGTAAGGGCAACCAAAGGTTCAAACACTAAAGTTGTACTAGTGTGGGGGATTCAAAGTAAGATTGGGTACTTTAGAGATACATCACTACTCACCTAGTATGGGGGTTCCTCAGAGTAATCTCTTTGGATCCCCCATACTAGGCGAGTAATGATGTATCTCTAAAGTACCCAATCCCACTTTGGATCCCCCACACTGTATGACTTTAGTGTCCAAACCTTTGGTTGCCCTTACAGTCATCATCCTAGGTGTGGGTGTGCCTTCTTGGCATTGTCTTATTGTTACAACATAGACAGAACCTCTACAAAAAAGAACAGTTAGTTAATTGAAAGAAATAACAACTTACTGTTGTTGAGCTGACACTGTACTCTAGAAAAAAGCACATTTAGTTAATTGAAAGAAACAAAAAACTTACTATTATGATGGGTGATGCCCATGGGTGAAGAGGAACAGGAAAACTGAAGCTGATTGGTAGTCTGGCATTTCAAGTAAGGCTGAACACGAGTGTGGGTCACTCACAGGTACCTGTGGGTTGAACCGTGGGAATACTCATGGGTATGCACACTCACAGGTCTGGGTCATCTGTGGGAAAATACTCATGCAGATCTGAGTATGGCTTTTGGAGGCCACGAGTACTTGTACAAGTACTTGTGCATGAACCAATCCACTATTCACCTAGTGGTTTGGGGAGAGTGTAAACATAATATATACCATGTGGAAATCCAACTTTATGAAATGAATCACTGAAGCATCATCTAACTACACTGCACTGGATTTTTGAAGGAATAAGGAGGAAGGGGTGTTTACTATAGGTGAACAGCTGCACCATTAAATTAGTGCATTGGGGGAGATTTAGATATACTATATATCTTGTTGAAACCCAATTTGCGAAAGGAACGGTTGTGTTGTTATTGAGTTACAGTGCTACGGGTTTTTGAGAAGAATGAGGAGGAAGGGTGATTACTATACATTAACGGCTACACCATTAAATTATTTCATTTGAGGAAATGTAGATATACTATATATCTTGTTTATCACCAATTTTTTAAAGGAACAGTCATGTTGTTATTGAGTTACAGTGCTACGAGTTTTTGAGAAGAATGAGGAGGAAGGGTGTTTATCATAAATTAATGGCACCACCATTAAATTAGTGCTTTGGGAGAAATGTAGATATACTATATACCTTATCGAATACCAATTTGTGAAAGGAACAGTTCTGTCGTTATTGAGTTACAATGCTACGGGTTTTTGAGAAGAATGAGGAGGAAGGGTGGTTACTATAAATTAACGGCTGCACCATTTAAGTAGTGCATTGGAGGAAATGTATATATGCTAGATGCAGTGGGAATCCCCAATTTACGAAAGGAATAGTCCCAGCATTATTGAATTACAGTGTTGTAAGGTTTTTAGAAGAATGAGGAGGAAAGGGTGTTCACCATGAAAGAACAGCTAGACCATTCATCTAGTTCATTGTGTAGCACAGATGTATACTATATAGGGTGTAGAATACTGATTTACAAAAGGAACTGCCCAGGTGTTATCAAATTATACACTAACTGAAAGTTCAGTTACTCAGATAACTTAATATCAGTGTTGTACTGGTATATTTTCTATCTACTTGTGTGATACAAGATACAGGTACTCATGAGTTACCTGTGAGTTCTCATTCTACTCTAAGACTTACAAGTACTTGCATACTCGCAAGTTTTACACTCACAGATCCGAGTGATCCATGGGAAAATACTCATGCGGATCTGAGTATGGCTTTTTGGCACAATAATACTCACGAGTTCGGATCCAGGTCACCCATGGGTGCACTCGTGTTCAGCCTTAATTTCAAGCAACCCATCAATACCTGTGACACTGCCAAAATGGGTATGGTATGTCACAGGTCCAGCATTTTGGCAACCATACCTGTACCTGTCAAACCTGTGGGCCATTTACTGTGGGTTTACCCATACCCCTGCTACACCCTATTTGGACTTCATGAATTTCACAAAGTGCTGACAAAACAAATGTGTGCAGAGCAAGAATTGAACTCAAGACCTCATGATGACATAACAAACCAAACAAGTATGCTCAACCAGTTGAGCCACAGGAGAATTATTTGTTACCAATAGAAAGATTATTTATGACACTCAAACTCAAACTCAAGTATTCAATCTCTCTCAAAGGTCACACAATCAAGATCAAATAAATTGTTTAACTACATCCCTCGTTGTTAAGGGCGAAGCCTCAACCACTCGATCTAGTCGATGTCGTTTGATGAGGTGCTTCCTCGATGAGTCGTTCAGCACTGGTCTTACTCGGGGCATCCAACGTAAGATGGGTAGTGCACTCTAGCAGGACTTCTGCGTAGAGTTGTTCAGGTTCACACACTAAGGGGCTTCCTTAGTGGTTTCAAGTAAGTTTGTGAGTTGCAAGTTAAGGCTGTAGAATGCCTAGATCTAAACTAAGGACATCCCTACTACAAGTTGCAGTACTTATACTAGAAGGGAGGTCCCTATTGTCCAATTGGAATGGTAGATATGTATCAAATAACAATAGAAACAATAGGCCTCATGCCTTGCATGAGGCGTCCGATGTCACAGAGTGCTGCAGCGCAGCATGTCAGGGAACTAGTGTTGAAGGGTCCAGTCCATAGGACCAAAAGAAAGACCGAAATTGGACTGAATTGGACCGGAAAAGACCGGACCAGTGGTCTATTTATGGACCAGTCTTTTGCAGTTCAGTTAGCAGTCTTTCCATTTTGAAGAATGTTGTAAAACCGAAGAAAACCAGTCTAAACTGGTTAGGACCGGTTTTATCGTGGGAACATATATTGGACCATGTTCCCACATGAAATCCGGCGAATTCGACCTCTGGTTCATAAAAAATGGTTAAGAATTGAGCAAGATATAACCAAATCTATTTTTGTATGAGTATTTTGTTGTATCAGATTGATTTTCATTTTATCTTACTCATATGTTGATCATTTGCTTGATTCTATTAATGATCATAGGGCTAGCATGTATAATAATACTCCCACCATTTGTCAATGCATGCTATGCATCACATAATTTGTGGTTGTCACATTACATTTCTTGGTGTTCAGCATGAGTCATTCAGTAGATGTATTTTTATATTGATCATAGCCAAGTCAAATCTTGATGAAATGTCTTAAAAGTTAGACTGAATGATGGGAAATTACAATGTCTATCCATCTGTATAGTGGTTATAAGGTCTGGGTAATATTTGCTAAGATACATATGGGCTATATTAATATGACAGATTTCACAACAAAACATTGGTCTGAACCAGTCTTAACTGGTCTTTTTCGGTCTTTTAACTGGAAAGGACCGGTCCTAGGTGGTCCAGTCCAGTTCTAGTAGTATCTGGGTTGGTCCTGGACTGGTTTAGGTTGCGGTCTTTATGTTTTTGGGTCAAAAAACTGAACTGGACTGGACCCTTAAACACTACAGGGAACAATAAGAGATAAGCCTCATGCCTAGCATGAGGCGTCCAATGTCAATCATGAGAGTCTGACGTCATGGACCTCATGTCAAGGTGCTGTTGCATCACAGCATGTATGGGTGTGGGTTCAGGTGCATGGAGTCATCATGTGTCAAGGGTGCCTTCCACGGGAAGGGGATCGAATGCATGTTGTCAGCATGCATTGTAGGTATGTCTGGTGTCAAGGGCATGCCTCAGGCATGAGTCAAGGGGTGCCTCCTGTCTGGAGGGGATCATCAGGTGCGTTGGGTTCCATGAGTTACAAGGAAAATTGTAACATTACCCCCTTGCTATGGTCAAAAGTTCCACACTTTGACCTAAATCTGCATCTCTCCTTTGTGGTCTGATTGGGCTCGGTCTGGTTATGTGGGTAGGTTGGGGTCGAGGGGTATGATGGAGGAATAGTTCATGTCTGAACTTGGACCATGATTGGGTTCTTCTGGTTCGCGCTGCCCTAGGTAGCGGTGTCAAGGAGTCGGTGGTATCATTGAAAGGGGGGGGGGGTCTGTAGGGTCTGTGCAGTATCAAGGGCAATCACCATAGTTTTACATCTTCATGGATGCTTGGTAGTTTAACATCTCTGCAGATGGTCAGTAGTTTAATGTCTTTGTGGACAATTGCTAGTTTAACATCTTTGTGGATGATCAATAGTTTAATGTCTTTGCGGACGATCGATAGTTTAACGTCTTTGCAGACAATTGATAGTTTAACGTCTTTGCGGACAATTGATAGTTTAACGTCTTTGTGGACGATTGGTAGTTTAACATCTTTGTGGACGATCAGTTCACACCTAGTTGTGCTCAGTGGTCTGGGGTATTGATGTGTGGGGGTGTCGGTTGGAACGCAGCAGCGTCCCCAGTTCCCCATGTTGTCCAAATAAGAGTTGCCTTGCCAGCTCAAATCTGCTTTCTTCATTGTAGTGGGTGTTCCACTGAAGGTCATTTCACAGTAGTGGGCCAATTCCCACTAGTGGTCTTCTGCTTGGGGTTAAGCCATAGCGGTCGATGATGAACTCTTCAGGGAAGCAGTCCTCATCGTCTAATTCTCCTTCAAAGCACCATTCCTCGAATTGTGCTTTTACCCAGGTTAAGTCCATCTTTGTGCTCCTTTGTGCATAAAGGCAGCATCTTGGGCAGGTTGAGGATACTCTCCTTATCCAGTCATTTCTTGTTAACTAGAATATGATTCCATGGGGGCATTCCCAAGAGGGTCGCCCCGGCAGTCTGTTCATTCTTGGTGACTGGTCAATGACTCGTCGTCCAGTCACCATGTTCTTTTCATGTTTATCAATGGGGGGGTGAGGGTGAATGTGAGGGGCATCAATGTTTGATGGGTTTTGGGTCAATTGTCGTCTAGTGGGTATCAGGGTGTTGTTGTGTTGTGTTCAGGAAAAGGGGGGGTTTTTGGGTTCTCATCAGAGGTGGTACCTCTTCTTATATGCCATCAGGATCTCGGGGGCATTCTTCAAGTTTGATTCAGGTTCCCATGTGTTCTCGGATGTCGGGTAGTCGACCCATTTCACGAGGTAACGGTGTGTCTTGCTGTGCTTCTTGTGTGTGATGATCGCTTCCACTTCATACTCATTCTCTCCTTCCATGAGGTCAGGTGGTGGAGTCAGGAAATTTCGCCCATGAGTGTCATTCTCATGGTATCGTGTGAGTAAAGCCGCATGGAATACCAGGTGGATCTTCCATCTCGGCGGCAGTTTCAATCAGTATGTTGTTGTTCTCAACAGGGCATCTTCAATCACGAAGGGCCCTTCTTGTTTTGGCACCTGTTTTCTCGTTGGGTAGCCAATCTTCAGGTTCTTGGAGTCAAGCCATACTTGTTCTCCAACCTTGAACGGTTTGTATCGCCCTTTCATTTGGGCGGCCATAGCCTGTCTGGCTAGTTTGTATGCAGCAAGAGCTTCCCTTCTCGCAGAGAGAAGTTCTTGGATTCTCTGTTTGGTGACCAGCACATTCGTCTTTTTGTAGGGGGTGGGGATAGCACGTGGCTGATATCCCATCATCAAGTAAAACAGTAAGTGTTTTACTGTGGAGTGTGTCTTCTGGTTGTGTGTGAATTCTGCTGTTGGGAGATAATGCTCCCAATCTTCTGGTTTGTTCAAACAGAACATGTGGAGGTAAACCTCTAGCTCTTGGTTTACTCACTCTGTTTCTCTGTCGGTCTGGGGGTGATAGGTGGTGCTCATGGATAGCTTGATTCCGAGCAGTTGTCTGAGTTCTCAGAAGAGTTTGGACGCGAATTGAGGGTCTCTGTCTGAGATGATTCTTCCGGGGAGTCCAAATCTTGTGTACACATGGTGCAGGTAGAGGTCTGTGGCACCAAGTGCGTCGATCGTCTTCGCACAAGGGATAAAAATTACCCCCTTCATAAGACCATGGTCTACCATGACCATGATTGAGTCAAATCTGTTTATTACAGGCAGGTCTGTAATAAAATCTGTCATTACCAGCTCAAATGGTCTGCTGGCATTGGATGATATCAGTGGGGTTGTTGGGTGAGTGTTGATCTTCATTTGCTGGCACTTTGCGCAGCCTTTGACATATTTCTTTATGAAGTTGGCCATTCCTGGCCACCAGTAGTCTCGTCGGATCAGTTTGATTGTTTGCCATTGTCCAGGGTGCCCTGTCATGATGCTGTCATGGTATTTCCATATGATCGCTCGGCGGAGGGTTTCGTCCTGTGGCACATAGTACCTGTCTTTGAAAAAGAGCAGGCCGTCTTCGAATTTCCAGTCCTCCAATGCAGACTTGATTGGGGGAGTTCTGTTGTTCTTCAGGGCTTGTAAAGCTTCATTTACGAGGTCGTCCTTCATTATTGCTGAGACCAGGGCTCCCTGGAGTTCAGCATCGATCGTTTTCATGAATAGTTCATTGGTGAGGATGGTCTTGTCCTTGTTATTGGTGTCTTCTTTGGCTACATGATCTGCTCTCCTCAATAGGGCATCAGATTGTACCATCTGTGATCCGGGTACATGTTGTAGCTTCAGGTCAAATTGTGACAGGTAGATGCTCCATCTAGCCTGTTGTTGGTTCAGTTTCTGTGCCTGATGGAAATACATCAGGTTCTTGTGATTGGACAGTACCATCACAGGGAACGGTGTCCCCTGTAGGTAGTGTCTCCATGTCTCTAGTGCTCGGATCACTCCCAGTAGTTCCCTGTCATATATGTCATAATTTCTTTCCGCTTCATTGAAAGAATGCGAGATATAGCCGCATGGGTGCCAGTCTCTGTTGGCGTCCTGTTGTCTGAGTACTGTGCCTGTTGTGAATTTCGAGGCGTCAGATTCCACCACAAATGGTTTCGTTGCGTCTGGCATCAGCAGTACTGGGGCTTCATTGAATTTTCTTTTCAGTGCATTGAACAACTGCTGGCAGCCATTCGTCCATTTGAATGTCTGGTTCTTCTTTGTCAAATCATTCAGCGGTCTGGCCAGATCCACAAAGTGTCCGATGAATCTTCGATAGAAGTTTCCAAATCCTAGGAAGGATCTTACATCCTTCACTGTTCTTGGCGTGGGCCAGTCCTTGATCCCAGCCAGCTTTGTGTTGTCCATTGCAAGTTTGTTGGGCCTGATGATCATGCCCAAGAAGTCGACTTCTTGCACATTGAACTTGCACTTCTCTATCTTCAGGTAGAGATCACATTGTCGCAGTCATTCGAGGACCCTTTCAGTCCTTATCTGGTGTTCTTCTGTCTTTGAGAAGATCAGGATGTCGTCCATATAGATGATGAGCCATCCTTCATCTAGCATATCTTGGAAGAGATCGTTCATCATCACCTGGAATGTTGCCGGTGAGTTGCACAGCCCAAAGAACATTACCATCGGCTCGAATAGCCCCCAGTTAGTCTTGAATGCTGCCTTCCACTTGTCTCCTTTCTTTATCCATATGTTATGATATCCCCATCGAATATCAAGTTTTGTGAAAAATCTCACTCTCTTCAGCTTGTCCAAGAGGTCTCCAATCAGTGGCAAGGGGTAGTTGTTACAGATCATTCCTTTGTTCAGATAGCAATAGTCTTGGCAAGGTCACAGAGCATTGGAGTCCTTCTTCTACACGAAGAAGAATGGGGATGCCATAGGTGATTTCGACGGTCAGATATATCCTTTTTCCAGGTTTTCGTCTAGAAACTCATTGAGTTTCTCTTGTTCTTTCAGTGTCAGTGAATAGACTTTGCAATCCTTTGGTGCAAAGCCTTCCTTCAGATCGATCACGTGATCCCATGGCCTTGATTCTGGGAATCATTCAGATGCTGCCTTCTCAAATACCTGTCTGTACTTCTGGTATTCTGGTGGCAATAAATCATCTAGGGTTTGTTGGCTAGTCTCCTTTCCCTCCTCCTGTTTGTGTGCTAGTTGTTGAGATATGGATGTCTTTGCTCTGATCCATATGTCTGAGTTGAGTAGGTACCATGGGGAGCCCTTGCCTTTTGTAAGCCTGCTGATTGTGTTCATTTTTCAGATGTATTTGTGTGTTGGCTCTTGATGTTCCTCTGTCAGGGGCAGTTCTATATCCGGTCCAAACAGTCTGATGACTGGTTCTCCTCACACATATGCGATCAACACCAAGTCATCCTCGATTGCATCTCATTCAGGGGTCTGGTTTGTCATATGTCCATGCCTGTGTCTGCCAATAGTTCTTCATCAGGTACCTCTTTGATCTTTGCTCAAGGGGTGGTCTCCCTGGGTATAAGTACTCTGGTGTCAGTAGTACCATAATCTGGGGTTCTGTAATCATGTATTGGGGTAGCCTCCTGACGAGGTCTTTTGTCCTGTTTTGTAATGCCGTTTTTGAGTTTCGTTTGCCTGTGCTTTCCTCCCCTGTGGAGGTCAGCAGTTCTTTTATCTTCTGCAAGATTCACCGTGTCCTGTTGCATTCGTTGTTTTTGCCCTTTTCCAGTTGTTTTTTCTTCTGGTTTTCTCGGGTCTTGGCAACAGCATGTCGTGCTGCTTCGAGGTTTCTGGCTTCTTTAGGAGTGCTGCTGCTCCTGGTCTTTGTGACAGCTATCTGGGTGGAATTTAGTTCTTTGGCTTTCTTTTCTGAAAGCCTTTCTCTCATTTATGCCACAGCCAGTCGAGCTCTGGCAAGGCTCCTTTCCTTTTCTTCAGCAAGCCTTTCTCTCGTTTTTGCCACAGCCAATCGGGCTTGGGCAAGGTTCCTCTCTTTCTCTTCAGAGGGTCTTTTTCTTGTTTTTGCCATGGCCAGTTGGGCTAGGGCAAGGCTCTTCTCCTTTTCTTCGGAGAGCCTTGTTCTTGTTTTGGCCACGATGTGTTGAATTCGTGCCATCTTGTCATTTGGCGCCTCCCTTCCAGTGTCAACCCTGGGGAGGTTTAGGGTGTTTGGGAGGGCCCGTTTGGCTCTTCTTGTCTTCTCCACGATTCGTTTGATCTGAGCCCGTCATTCTTCATCTCAGAACTCAAAAGTTCCCTTCTTCCAGTTGATGATCGGATTTATCTCCCGCAGCCATGGCAAGCCCAGGATTACCAATTCTTTGCCTAGTCCGGCGACTAGGTATTCCTTTGGGTAGCTCCATCCATTGATATGGAGCCTCCCTTTCACATATCTTGTGATTGTTCCCTGCTTGTTCAGGGTTCCATCTATGTTTGTGGCCCAAATAATACGGCCTAAGGGATACGTCTTGTTCCCTTCTCGTTCAACGAATTTTGAGTCAATAAAGACTCCTCCTGCTCCAGAGTCGAGGAGTGTATTTGTTGTGATGTCTTTCCCATGGTCTGACTCAGCTACCTGAATAGACAGGCGCATAGGTTGTCTATTCATGGTAGCTAAGAGTACAGACCCTACAGAGACTACAGCAGTGACTGGCATCATATCAGGCCCCTGTTCTAAAAACCTGATTCCTCCATGAGGTTGAGGGCTCATTCCTTTTCTTCTTTGTCTAGTTCATCCAACATTGTGCAGATTTTCTGGTAGGTGTCCACCCCAGTCTTCTTCTGGGTGAAGCAGTTTCGGTAGGGAGGAGGCGCTGACCCCATCTGAGTGGGGTTCTTTCCATCCCTGTGGTCAGATGATCGGTGTCCTGGTTGGTGGCAGATGAAACACAATCCCTTTCAGAGGTGTTCCATGTGTTCTTGGTTTGTCAGTCAGTTGATGTCAAGAGAGGGCTGTCCTTTCTTGTTGTTTTATTTGTCTTCTGGTTCTGCCTGGTCTTTCCCAGGATTGCCATGGCCCGTTTCCATTGGCCTTCAAACTTCGAGGCTGCCTTTATCCAGCCTTCGAGAGTATTGGGTACTGTTTCCATTGTGTGTACCCTCTTCAGTAATTCGGGGTGCAGTCCATCCATGAAGTACTCAATCATGGCTGCGTCTTCTGTGATTCTTGTCCTGTCTTTCAGGATGTGGAAGTTTGCCACATATTCTTTGAGGTTCCCTGAACCTTGTTTGAGATTCTTGATCTCAGTCTTTGCTGTTCCAGCATTGTCAATTGGTGAGAAGGCTTCTAAGACCTTCTGTCTGAAGTCTGCATATTCTCCGAGTCCCTTGGATTGGTGTTGGTTGACAAATGCCTGCACCCAGGCAGCTGCTGTCCCTCCATTCATGAAGGACAGCGTGAAGATAATCTTCTTGTTGTTTGTGTCATAGACCTGGTCATTGATTCACAGGTATAGGTCTATCTCCTGCAGGAACTTGGCGGTCTTGGTCTGCTCTCCTGAGAAGTCTGTGGGTGATCAGATTCAAATGTCTCTTGTAGACGTCATGGGTGTGGTTGTGGTGGGTTCAGACATCTCATTATAGAGGTCTTCAGTTTCATATGTTAGGAAGCAGGTGGATGTTTCAGGTGGGAGCATGTGTGACTGTTCAAAGTCTTCGTTGGTGAGGAAATCTCCTCTTTGTCTTTCAGTTGATCTGTAGAACCAACACTGTGCTGGGGTCGAATAACGGACTAGTCTTCCATTGTATCGGTACCAAGGTGAACCTGGCTGTGGTTCTGCTTCTCTTGGTGGTCGGTCTGGGGTTTGTCTAGACCCAGGTCATTGTGGTGTGTTTCGAGACGTATTGCCTACACCTAGGTAGGTGGGCTAGCAGATAGTTTAGATCTTATGTTAAGGGCGAAGCCTCAACCACTTAATCTAGTCGATGTCATTTGATGAGGTGCTTCCTCAACGAGTCGTTTGGCACTGGTCTTACTCGGAGCATCCAACGTAAGATGGGTAGTTCACTCTAGCAGGACTTCTGCGTAGAGTCATTCAGGTTCACACACTAAGGGGCTTCCTTAGTGGTTTCAAGTAAGTTTGTGAGTTGCAAGTTAAGGCTGTAGAATGCCTAGATCTAAACTAAGGACATCCCTACTACAAGTTGCAGTACTTATACTAGAAGGGAGGTCCCTATTGTCCAATTGAAATGGTAGATATGTATCAAGTAACAATAGAAACAATAGGCCTCATGCCTTGCATGAGGCGTCTGATGTCACAGAGTGCTGTGGCGCAGCATGTCAGGGAACAATAAGAGATAAGCCTCATGCCTAGCATGAGGCGTCCAATGTCACAGATCCAATGTCAAGGATCTGATGTCAAGGACATGCTGTGGCACAGCATGTCAATCGTGAGAGTCCGACATCATGGACCTCATGTCAAGGTGCTGTTGCATCACAGCATGTACGGGTGTGGGTTCAGGTGCATGGAGTCATCATGTGTCAAGGGTGCCTTCCACGGGAAGGGGATTGAATGCATGTTGTCAGCATGCAAGGTAGGTATGTCTGGTGTCAAGGGCATGCCTCAGGCATGAGTCAAGGGGTGCCTCCTGTCTGGAGGGGATCATCAGGTGCGTTGGGTGCATTGGGTTCCATGAGTTACAAGAAAAATTGTAACACTCATGTTAGTTAGATGCAAGGGATACAATCCAATTAACTACATAAAAGCCTCGAGGTCTTTACACTCCCCCCTGTATTCCTATAGGAATCCAATGATTCCAATGATGGAATCCAACCATATTCCGATGTCATTTTCACCAGCCAAATTGACATGAAATGGCACATTTAGTCCTAGTCCAGTCCGATGTAGTCCGATCAGAGTCTGATCGGACTATCGGAATTTCCTAGGAATTTCCGATCATAGAAATCACATAGGACTAGTCCGAAGTTATGCTAAGACATCAGACAACATAGGATTCCAATAGGAATGAAAGCAGCCTTGCTTAGTAATATAGTATGAAAAATTAAATGCACAGATGAGAATTGAACACTTGACTACAGAAGATTATGTAAGTGTAAACTGACAACAATACCATTAGGCTAAACAGTCATTACAGGTAAGTTATCATACTACACTACATACCATTCCTGTGGGTGTGATGACAAAGCACATAGCTGCGTCATCACACCTGCCAGCCCATCAACTCCCACCACCACCACCAATGACGACAAGCATGCCACCTCCATCCCCCCCACCTCAACCACCTCAACCCAGCAACTCCCACCACTCCTACTTCACCCCCATCTCTAGATGAGCCCCCAAGACTGGAAATGACTGGTTTTGACACCAAATGACGCCCAAACAATGCAATCGTCATTTGGGCTGTAGTAAGTTTTTTTTTTCATTTGTTTTTTACTTTTGTAAACTAACTAATTCATTTGTTTTGTTTCTAGGTTCTAATCTACATGAGTGATGATGGACTGACACAAGCCAAACCCACACCCAACAACACCCCTGGCAACCCCCCTCCTCCCCATCAAAACGGGATGTGAGGGTATCGATCATGGTCAGGAGCATGGGGAGCAACACCAGGAGACCCCAGAAGGGGAATACCTGCCCAGTAAGCACCACCCAACCCCTCCCCTCGAGCCACGTCACTGATGAACTGAAAACGCACCCACCCCATGCCTATGAGCTGCTGCTCATAGGGTGGACTGTGAGTGCATGGACCCCCCACAACACCAATGACATCCAGCACCCCCCATCACCGCTGTGAGCGACTGCTCATGGGGTGTATATCAGGTGCAAGAACACAGGAATGGCATGGAGGGATGATGACAGCACCAAATGACACACCTACAAGCAGCTGCCCATAGGGTGGTTCGTGGGTGCAGATGATGAGGGGGATGAACAACAAGGGTGATGAAACGACAAGGGGAAAGGGAAACGATGACCAGAAGGGGAGATGATGGCGACACCTGCCCCACGCATGCCTATGAGCATCTGCTTGTAGGGTGTTTAAGGGGAGGGGACAATGGACAAACACTGCCACCAACATACGATGCACCACCCACCAGCAGCCTCACGAGCAACTGCTCATGGGGTGGATGGTGGGTGGAACGATGAGGGAGGGGAGACGAGGGAGGGGAGGGAAGCCATGGGGGAGGCAAGACACAATGGAGACGAGAGGGAGGGGAAACAATGGGACAGGGCTGACAAGACAGCCAATGCGACGCACCACCACCCCCTTCCCCCCACAAAATGGGGGGTGGGTTTTTTTTGTAGAATTTAAAATAGTATAATTAAATAGTATAATTAATTCTCCCCCTTGCATTTGCATGGGGTTTTTTTTTTAAATCTATATTAGTTATCTACTCCCTCGCGAAGATGCGAGGGCTCAACAATTTCTTTTCAAGCTCTTGTGAGAGAGGTTAAAAATAAGTGAACTAATCCTAAGTGCTTTAAATGGACTTTATATTACATATTTATTGATGCTCCTGTGGCTCAACTGGTTGAGCACTTGTTTGGTAGTCATGTCACTTATATCCCAAGGTCTAGAGTTCAATTACTGCTCTGCCTATTTATTTTGTAAGCACTTTCATCAAGTTAAGTCTTCCGAAATGGTGTGGTATTCCGACTACTACCTGTTGGAATTGCATAGGACTTTACTAGGAATTTCTTGGAAATAAAAGTACATGGTCATCAAGATACATTCCGATTGGATTCCTATCAGACTCCTAGGACTAGTGTGAGACTAGTAGGACTCCTATTGGATTCTGATTGGACTCTTATCGGAAAACTCGGACTCCTAGGACTCCGATAGGAATACGGGGGGTAGTGCAAAGTTTACGATAACACCCCCAAGCAGTGGTATGATGCCACTATCATCTGCAATGAAAATTGCATTGCAAATGAGGCTTTTCACACGTCTTCGCGAATGGCCTCACAATCCAAAACCAGCTCGCAGCCAGGGAACATGTTCTGCAAGCCCATTCCCACCATGGCACAGCCCCTCCCCCCGATTTCACACACAACTGCCCCATCATGATACACACCTTTGGTGCAAAGTGTCTCTGCACCCACTAAACCAAAGGACAGATCTGCACTCATCTGCTTTCATTGCAGAGAATCCAGTCATACATGATCCGAATGCCCAAGATGGTTTGACATTTGGTACATGGATGGCAAAGAGCAACACAATTTTGTGCAGGAGGAATTTGCAGCGCTGGATGTGAATGACACAAACAAGAGGAACGAGGAGCCCATTGTAGAAGTAAAGGAGGATTTTTGCAGCGACAATGAGTGAGCAGTATGCCACCATTGTCTGCAAAATATTGTTTTGCAGTGTTGTCAGTAGATGAAGTGTATGAATCATATTCTATTTCATCAACTGATCTCTCTGTGAGCGATGCACAAGCTGTACTAACCCCTCCCTATCCTCATTTGCATTTTCATAAGCGCCCTGAATGGGAGAAACAACTCCCCAACCACTATGTCATAGCGGCAACCCCAAGCCCCCACTCGTTCGAGCTCGCAGTATTGCTGCAAACCACCAATACCGGTGCTGTACACATGACCAAGGCACTACTTGATTGTGGCACCACTGACCTTTTCGTCAGTTCTGATTTTGTTGTGCGAAATCACCTCGCAACAAAAGTGCTCAGCCGACCCATCCCTGTGTTCAATGTTGATGGCTCAGCAAATGAAGCAGGTGATATCTCGGAAGTTGTAGAGGTCCTACTACAATTTTGCAACCACTCTGAATGTGCAATGTTCATGGTGACTGGCATCGGCAAGCAAGATGTTATTCTCAGCCTCACCTGGCTCCACAAGCATAATCCTGAGGTGGACTGGCAGACTAATGAGGTCAAAATGAGTCGATGCCTGAATCACTGCCACACCTGTCAGAACGAGATGAATGAAGAGTGCAAAAGCACTTTTCGGGAAATCACTAGCATTCATACCTGTCATGCAGGTCCCATGCCTACCCCTGATGTCGAGATGGAGGACATCCTGGACCTTCTGCAACTGGTGAACGATGATAACGATGATGAAGACCATGATGAACCACCCCTTTCAAGCAAAAGCTCAGTCAAAGAGGGAGATCACATCTTTGTCACTACCATTCCCTGTGAAGCGGAATTTGTTCGCGCCACATCCAACATTTCATAATGGCTAGCAGAGGCCTTCCATAAGAATGTGCAACCAAAGTCCTTTCATGAATCCATCCCTGTGCACTTCTATGAGTTCAAGGACCTATTCGCAAAGTCTTCATTTGACCACTTGCCTGACCAAAAGGTATGGGATCATGCGATCAAACTCATCCCTGGTGCAAAAGCCACTAGCTGCAAGGTCTACCCCCTTGCACCCAATGAGCAGGCCAAGATGGACGAATTCATCCAGGAGAACATAGCCACTGGCTGCATTCACCCCTCAAAGTCGCCGATGGCATCCCCCATCTTCTTTATCAAGAAGAAGGATGGATCCCTCTGGCTTGTACAAGATTATCGTGCTCTCAATGCCCTCACAATCAAAAACCGATATCCGCTACCACTGATTTCAGAACTGGTAAATCAACTACAAGGCACGAAATACTTTACAAAACTCAACGTGTGATGGGGGTACAACAATGTGCACATGAAAAGGGGTGACGAATGGAAAGCTGCTTTTCACACGAATCACGGGCTTTTTGAACCCTTGGTGATGTTTTTTGGACTCACAAACTCCCCTTCCACATTCCAAATGATGATGAATGACATTTTTCAGGATCTCATTATGGAAGGAGTGGTCTGTGTCTACCTGGATGACATCCTCATCTTTATGAAATGGATTGATGAACATCAGCACATTATGTGCCTTGTCCTGGAGCACCTTTGTGTGCACAAGTTGTTTCTGCAACATGACAAGTGCAAGTTTGAGCAAACAACGATCGAGTACCTCAGACTCATCATATCCGAGGGCAAAATTCATATGGATCCCGTCAAGGTAGTGGGAGTCACTGAATGGCCCACCCCCAAAACGTGCAAGGAGGTACAGTCATTCCAGGGGTTTGTGAATTTCTATCGATGCTTCATTGAAGACTTTTTGCATCATGTGAAACCCCTCTTTGAGCTCACAAAGAAGGAGCACAAATGGGAATGGGGACCTTCGGAACAAGGCACCTTTGACAAAATCAAGAATCGGGTCACATCCTCCCCTATTCTCCATTTTGCTGATGACACCAAAGCATTTTGCATTGAGGCAGACAGCTCAGACTATGCAACCAGCTCAGTGCTGTCGCAGCAATCGGCCAACAATCTCAAATGGCACCCTATTGTGTTCTACTCAAAATCACTCAATGCGGTCAAACAAAATTACGAGATCCACGACAAGGAGATGCTAGCAGTGATGAGATCATTAGAGGAATGGAGGCATTTCCTTGAAGGTGCACAGCACAAGGTAGAGATCTGGACTGACCACAAAAATCTGGAGTACTTCATGACTGCGAAAAAGCTAAATTGCAGACAAGCTCGCTGGTCACTCTATCTTTCATGGTTCAACTTCATCATGCACCACCATCCTGGAAAGAGTATGGGTAAGTGCGATGCGCTTTTGCAATGAGCCAATCATGTGAACAGCGTGGATGATAATTGCGACACTACCCTGCTCCACCCCAGATTCTTTGTGATTTGTGCACTCGAAGGGGTGATAATTGAAGGAGTGGAGCGAAATATCTTGCGCGAAGTGCAAAAGGGGGTTCGGGATGGAAAGAGCAAAGATGCGGTGGTACTAGCGATGAAGGAGTTGGATAGGGCCAAAGGCAAGACATTGCAAAGCTCGGAGTGGACAGAGGAGGATGGATTACACAAGAGGCAGAGCAATATATTGCCCTGGAGAATATGTTGGGAATAATAGGGAAAAAAGATGCTTTTTCCCTGGGGAAAAATAAAAGGAACCATCAGTAAAAAAATGTTGTTTTTCCCACACTTTTCTCTTTTCTCTTGCTCAGCAAAAATAACTCATCCATTCCCAGGAGAAAATCAGGTGAAAATGGAGGGGAAATATATATATATATATATTTTTTCCACATTTTCTCTATATCTGGTGAAAATAACATTTTTTCTCCTGACTTCCACAATTTTTTCACCTAGAAACAGATTAGTTATTTTTCCACAGAGAAAAAACTGGGAATATGTGGGAAAATGACCTTTTTCCCCCTAATGTTCACAAGTTTTTCTCCTGGAAACATATTAGTTGTTTTCCTGCAGCAACCAAAAGGACAAAGTGTGGGAAAATAACCTATTTTTACTGATGGTTCCTTTTATTTTTCCCCAGTGAAAAAGTGTCTTTTTCTCCCATTATTCCCAACATTTTCCCCAGGGTAATATATTGCTCTGCCTCTTGTGTTATGGAGGTTTTGTGATCACATTTATGTTCCGCTCATACCAGACTTACGATGCAGCATCACTGAACAGCATCATGACTCCAAGATTGGTGGACATGTGGGACGCTGGAAAACACTTGAACTCATCTCGCACAATTACTGGTGGCCAAACATGTCACACTTTGTTGGTCAGTACTGTAAGGCCTGTGATCTATGTCTTTGCATGAAGGCACAGAAGTGCTGACCTTTTGGTGAACTACACCCCCTCCCAATCCCCGAAAATTGCTGGGATGTGGTAAGTGTTGATTTCATCACTGAACTTCTGGACTCCCATGGCTTTGATGCGACAATGGTAGTGGTAGACTCGGTGAGCAAGTGCAGCCATTTCATACCAACTCACACCACCGTTACGGCGCTGGGATCAGCACAATTGTACTTGCAGAATGTGTGGAAGCTTCATGGCCTCCTGAAATTGATGCTCTCAGATCAGGGACTGCAGTTCATAGCGCAATTCATGTGTGAATTGTATCGCTTGTTGGGGATCACCATTTTGGCATCCACAGTGTATCACCCACAGTCCAATGGGCAGACCGAATGAGTCAATCAGGAGCTCGAGCAGTACATCCGCATTTTTGTGAATGAGTGCCAAAATGATTGGGACACTCTGCTCCCTCTGGGCGAATTCGCATACAATAACCATGTCCACTCATCCACCCAGCACTCCCCCTTCTTCATTGACACTGGCAGACATCCACAGATGGGTTTTGAGCCCAACCAACAACCCTCGAGGCTCAAGGCAGTCAATGAGTTTGCGGATCAGATGAAGTCGACATTGGAGGAGGCTCGTGCTGCCCTTGCCAAATCAAAGGATGATATGGTGAGGTACTATAACCAACAGCGAATCCCCGCACCAATTTTTGCAATCAGTGAAAAGGTCTTCCTGGATGCTTCGGATATCAGCACAACTAGACCCATGAAGAAATTTGTGCACTGCTTCCTGCGGCCATACCCAGTCATTTTCCTGTTGGCTCGCATGCATATCGCCTCCAACTGCCACCATTGATGGCTCAAATACATCCAGTGTTCCATGTCATCAAGCTCATGCCTGTGCCAACAGACCCAATTGAAGGTTGCCATGCAAAACCACCGCTGCCCCCTGAGATCATAGGAGGAGAGGAGAAGTACGAGGTGGAGGTGCTGGACAGCAGGATGAAGGGTAGGAAGTTGCAGTATCTGGTCAGATGGAAAGGTTATGGGCATGAAGAGAATTCATGGATTCCAGAGGAGGATCTCGATGCCACAAAACTAATCGTGAACTTCTACAGGGCTCATCCGAGTGCCCTAAAACATGTTAACGCACTTACCTTTGGACAGATGGGATTCTGACCACGATATCCACACCGATGGAACTTTGTGCATTGGGATGCTGCACCTTAAGGGGGGGTGATGTAAGGGGAACACCTTACGAGCCCCTACAATGGTTGGCACACATTTGTGAACATTTCTGCACACCCACAAACGTTCATGCAACAAAGCACCTTTTGCGCAATGAGGCACCTTTTGCACCAACCATCTACAAACATTCCGATATGTCAATTCATCAGCCCCTATTGTACTCTCACCATTCTCACAGTCAATACCCTGTGCAATCATTGCACCTGTGGAAATGATTGAGGATGTCTTCACACACCCATTACCAATCATGGCCTGATGCAGATGCCACTTACTGAGTATGGCCTGATGCAGACACTATCACTGATTGATGGCCATCTCCCCAAATGGGAACATGATCCTGGATCTGAATTAGTGCTAGGATGGAAGGGGCTCCAAGTATTTTAGAACATTGCATGCCTTCCATATATATACTTTGGCCTTGCACTGGACTCCTTAGAGTTTTCTCTTTGGTTTTCCCTTGCAAGGTATGGGTCTTTCCTTGTTCAATAGTTATTGAATCTAAACTTTGGTTTTCCCTTGCAAGTATTGAGTTCTTAGGACTCTGATCGTAAGGTTGCCCTTACACTGGGCTTTTCAGTCATTTCTTGCAGTGATGCTTTGAGGAGTGTCTCCATCTCATGTTACTTCATGTTTGAATTAGATTGACATCTGCACTGATATTCCTTGGAGCTGTATGTCAAAATTACATGTAAACAGATACATATGGCCATGCTACTTTGGAAAACACATCCAGACAAATGACAAGGTTCAGAGATGTTGCAAAAAATGCTGATCACCAAACATGTCATGGCAGTGTAAGTCACATGATATATGTGTTTGTTGATCTCAAGTTCAACTTGAACGTCGCATCAACAACCACTTTCTCCCATTCTCTCAGCTCTGATGTTGTTGAGCTTACACCAGCCCATCTGTGAGGGCATGTACCACATTGTCTGTGGCTTCCTTGATGCTTGTATGACCTGGTCTTGTGGGTTGCATTGGAATGGTGTTGTGTATTTGGAGCTGGGAACATTTGTATCCTCATTCTTTGTGTCTGAAAGGGTTGGGGCAGGACTTGGAGGCTGGAGTGAGGTGGATAGTGCATGATCTCATGGAGTGTGGCATCCTGCTTGTCAAGTAATAGGAGGATGCTATCTTAGGTGAGTTACAGTTATCATGATAATAAGTATATGACTTGACATATATTGTTTAATGTGCATGTTGGTGGTTGCTCTCCCAGTGTACTCTGTATCACCTGTCTTTCATTCATGCCATACTATTATGACTATTAATATAATACATATATTATACTGCATTACTGTTTGAATTTGAGCCTGTTTCTGAACCAGCAAATGAGCAGGGGAGATATTTTGAGCTATTCAACGTCAGTACAGCCTGGATGTAAATGACACAATATAACCCCAGTTTAAATTCAATTGAGGTTGAGGCTAACCCAGTGAGCATTTCATCAGGATCAAACACTCTCCTAATTAGTTGCGGGTTCTATCATACTAACCCACATTTCATTGGCACCAATTTTGACTTGGGGTTAATAGAAACACCTGCCTGTGTAGACATACACCACCAGCCATAGAGAAAGGCCACAACATGTTGCGACACATCACTTCAGGGCAGAGAAGTGGACTTGGAATTCTGATCAAAGTGGAATCACAGAATGTCATGCAAAACCAATGTTAACCTTTGACACTTGTTCCAGCTGCATGAGGCATCTGGAGATTTTGCATAGCCTTTTGTTATAGTACATTCCTTATGTATCCAACAGCTTGAGCCAAAAAGTGAGCTAGAGATTAAAACCAAGGACAGTCTTTCCAGAATTTATAAATCTCTGCTCAATGATCAAGCAATTGCAAGACAATGGTGTGCTCTGTTCTCAAGCAGCTTAAGATCCAAAGATGATTACTATGAAGGTATTTGGTTCATGGGATGATCAGGTGCAGAGGTGCCTCAATCTCTTAAAAAATTGCATTTTGCAACTCCCTGTCATTTTTCAACTCAGTACACATGATAGTACAGTCAAAAGAAACACCAAGAAAAACATGTATATATGCATTTTGGATGGAAGGATGATCATCAAAGGCCCATGGAAAGTCTTGCATATGCTTGCCTGGGCCACCATCTTCTGGTAGATTCCAGTTGAATATGTCCTGGTGAGAGAGGAACGATGGGTCATCAGCAATGTTTTCAAGATCATTTTCAACAGAATCATAGGTTAATAGAATCACGGAGCATGAAAAGAAAGAAGAGGTAGTGGAATCAAGGGATCAGGCCCAAATAGAAGAGTGCATTATTGGAAAAGCTATTATGAACATGAAAAGGAAAAGAATGGACAGAAGAAAGATTGTGGGGTGATGGTACACTATCTACAGTGTTGGATTGCCATTGTGATAGGTTTATGCTGCAGAGTGGTGCACCTCAAGTGTCAAGGAGGCACAATAATGGATAGATAGCATCCACTTGGTATCAATCCTATCAAACTCTGAAAGCCAAACAGAGCATGCAACTGCCTAATATGGGGGGTACCTACCCCCTACCCTTATGCTCAGTAAAAATGAATAGTCAGCTAAGGTAAGGTGGAAGTCATGCATGGTCCAATCTATGTCACTTTGTAGTCAAACATTTTGTAAAGTAGTTAAAATTGATGTGAATTTTGAGTGAGAAGGTTGATCAATCACAACTCCCTCACATACTTGTATGGCTATCAATATGTTGCAGCTCACTTGGACATTTCAAAATTTTCTCCAAGCTGGAATTTCCCAAAACTGGAAATGCTGACAAACCTGCTGGGTTGAAAGTCTGACCATCACTGTGACAATGACACTGACAATGCTGCCAATGACAATGATAATGACAGTGACAACAATGGGACAATGATGAGCTCATGAGGCATCACCTCACAAGCTACAAATAGAGCAGGGCCAACAATGACAGAAGTAATGACCCCACCCCTCAACATACATATTGGTGCCTACAACAAGCAGGCTGGGCAGATATGACAAGGAAATGACATGGGGGTGTGAGAATGACAGAACAGGGGACATGAGAACAACAACCAGAGGATGGCAAGCACAGCAAGGGAGGGTTTGAGCCATACATATGTATGTTTTTTTATCTTTCTTTGTTTTCTTTTACTAATTTTATATTGTGATGCCGATCTTAGAAATTGAACACCAAAATCCAAGCTACTTCCATTTCTGAGTGCCCATCTGCTTGCTGAAACTCATGGAGTACATCTCCTCAAAACAATGCATATTCCAAACTTCATAGATAACACCTAACACCAAACCAGGACAGTAAGAACAAGCATGGCAATGAGGACAGCCACAATGAAGGCCCAGCAAACCAGGATGACAGGCACAGCCCACCACCCAGCACCACTGCTGCAAGCAAACAACTTGCAGGGTGGAGAGGACAGAAACAACCATGAAACAACAGTGGGAACAAAGACTAGGACAACAGCAACAGAAGACAGTGAGGGGGAGGAGGATGAGACAACAATGACCACCACCATTACCTGCTGCCATGAGCAACTGCTTGCAGGATGAAAATAGGGACAGGGACAGGGATGGGGATGTGGAGGGACAGAGACAGGGACATGGCAGGGGGGGAGCATGAGAGGGATGGCCAGGGAGGGTAACAGAAATGGGACTGATGCACCCAGGACCACATAGTGTTTGAAGGTCCAGTCCATAGGACCACCAAAAGGCCAAAACCAAACTCAACTGGACCATTTACACGAGAGGCAGAACAATATATTACCCTGGAGAAAATGTTGGGAATAATGGGAGAAAAAGACACTTTTTCACTGGGGAAAAATAAAAGGAACCATCAGTAAAAATAGGTTATTTTCCCACACTTTGTCCTTTTGGTTGCTGCAGGAAAACAACTAATATGTTTCCAGGAGAAAAACTTGTGAACATTAGGGGGAAAAAGGTCATTTTCCCACATATTCCCAGTTTTTTCTCTGTGGAAAAATAACTAATCTGTTTCTAGGTGAAAAAATTGTGGAAGTCAGGAGAAAAAATGTTATTTTCACCAGATATAGAGAAAATGTGGAAACAAAGATATATTTCCCCTCCATTTTCACCTGATTTTCTCCTGGGAATGGATGAGTTATTTTTGCTGAGCAAGAGCAAAGAGAAAAGTGTGGGAAAAACAACATTTTTTTACTGATGGTTCCTTTTATTTTTCCCCAGGGAAAAAGTGTCTATTATTCCCAACATATTCTCCAGGGTAATATATTGCTCTGCCTCTTGTGTTAGGACTGGACTGGTGGTCTATTTATGCCAGTCTTTTGTTTGAAAAATGTAGGACTGATGAAAAACTGGTTGCAATTGGTCTGTCATGGGAACATGGGTTGGACTATACTCCCACACATATTTACATCATTTTTGGTCCCTGGATCATCAAAAACAGTTAAAACTTTGTTAAGATATGACCAAAAGCATTTTAGTACAAGTATTTTGTTGTATCAGAACAACTTTGATTGCATTTCTTATTACCTGAGCTATAAGAATTCTGTGTTGACATCATAAAAATAACACAGCTAACCATCTGTTCCATGTGATTCCATTCATGTAACAGCCCCAATGAGTTGCAACTACACACTACAAACTACAACTTCAATGCATGTCCATTTGGTTTTGGCTATATCTCAGTCAAATCTTAATGAAAGCTGGACCAATCAATGGGGAATTACAATATCTATCCATATATGTAATATACATAAGGGGTTCACCATATTTGTTGAGATACATATAGATTATTTGGTATGATACATTTTACAACAAAAGACCAGTCCAAACCAATCTTTTTACCTCAATATCTAGGTCAGTCCTAGACCAGTTGTGGTCCATGGTTTCCCCTTGTGGGGTTCAAAAACTGGACTGGACTGGACCTTAAAACACTAGGACCATGCACCACCCAGGATGACACACCAAGGATGGCACACCAACCACAACACACCATGGCAATGCACACAGGACAGCAGGCACAACAACACACCACCAGGCTGCCCCTCCCCCACATTTTCTGTGGGGCAGGAATTCTTTTTTTTTTTTTTTTTTTTTCTTCTTTTCTTTTATTGCCCCCCCCACATTTTGCATGGGGAGTTTTTTTTTTGGTTTATGTTTTTTTTTACTCCCTCTCATGCCAAATGTGAGGGGTCAAGTTTCTAATGTAATTATAGTACCCCCCTCTTGCATCTTGCATGAGGGAGGCTTTGTAAACCTTGCACTCCCCCCTGTATTCCTATTGGAGTCCTAGGAGTCCAAGTTTTCCAATAAGAGTCCGATCGGAATCCGATAGGAGTCCTACTAGTCTGACACTAGTCCTAGGAGTCCGATAGGAATCCGATGGGAATGTATCTTGATGACCATGTACTTTTATTTCCAAGAAATTCCTAGTAAATTCCGAGTAAAGTCCTATGCAATTCCAACAGGTAGTAGTCAGAATACCACACCATTTCGGAAGACTTAACTTGATGAAAGTGCTTACAAAATAAATAGGCAGAGCAGTAATTGAACTCTAGACCTTGGGATATAAGTGACATGACTACCAAACAAGTGCTCAACCAGTTGAGCCACAGGAGCATCAATAAATATGTAATATAAAGTCCATTTAAAGCACTTAGGATTAGTTCACTTATTTTTAACCTCTGTCACAAGAGCTTGAAAAAATTTTGTTGAGCCCTCGCATCTTTGCGAGGGAGTAGATAACTAATATAGATTTAAAAAAAAAACCCCACGCAAACGCAAGGGGGAGAATTAATTATACTATTTAATTATACTATTTTAAATTCTACAAAAAAACCCACCCCCCCATTTTGTGGGGGGGAGGGGGTGGTGGTGCATCGCATTGGCTGTCTCGTCAGCCCTGTCCCATCGTTTCCCCTCCCTCTCGTCTCCGTTGTGTCTTGCCTCCCCCATGGCTTCCCTCCCCTCCCTCGTCTCCCCTCCCTCGTCGCTCCACCCACTGTCCACCCCATGAGCAGTTGCTCATGAGGCTGGTGGTGGGTGGTGCATCATATGTTGGTGGCAGTGTTTGTCCATCGTCCCCTCCCTCCCTCCCCCTCCCCTTAAACACCCTACAAGCAGATGCTCATAGGCATGCGTGGGGCGGGTGTTGCCATCATCTCCCCTTCTGGACATCATTTCCCTTTCCCCTTGTCATTTTGTCACCCTTGTTGTTCATCCCCCTCGTTGTCTGCACCCACGAATTACCCTACGGGCAGCTGCTCGTAGGTGTGTCATTTGGTGCTGTCCCTCCATGCCGTTCCCATGTTCTCGCACCCCATATACACCCATGAGCAGTCGCTCACAGCGGTGATGGGGGGTGCTGGATGTCATTGGTGTCGTGGGGGGTCCATGCACTCACGATCCACCCTATGAGCAGCAGCTCGTAGGCATGGGGTGGGTGTGTTGTCAGTTCATCAGTGATGTGGCTCGAGGGGAGGGGTCGGGTGGTGCTTACTGGGCAGGTATTCCCCTTCTGGGGTCTCCTGGTGTTGCTCCCCGTGCTCCTGACCATGATCGATACCCTCACATCCCGTTTTGATGGGGAGGAGGGGGGTTTCCAGGGGCATTGTTGGGTGTGGGTTTGGCTGGTGTCAGTCCATCATCACTCATGTAGATTAGAACCTAGAAACAAAACAAATGAAAAAAAAAACTTACTACAGCCCAAACGATGATTGCATCATTTGGGCATCATTCAGTGTTGAAACCAGTCGTTTCCAGTCTTGGGGGCTCATCTAGAGATGGGGGTGAAGTAGGAGTGGTGGGAGTTGCTGGGTTGAGGTGGTTGAGGTGGGGGGGATGGAGGTGGCATGCTTGTCATCATTGGTGGTGGTGGTGGGAGTTGATGAGCTGGCAGGTGTGATGACACAGCTATGTGCTTTGTCATCACACCCATGGGAATGGTATGTAGTATAGTATGATAACTTACCTGTAATGACTGTTTAGCCTAATGGTATTGTTGTCAGTTTATGCTTACATAATCTTCTGTAGTCAAGTGTTCAATTCTCGTCTGTGCATTTAATTTTTCATACTATATTACTAAGCAAGGCTGCTTTCATTCCTATCAGAATCCTATGTTGTCTGATGTCTTAGCATAACTTCAGACTAGTCCTATGTGATTTCTATGATCGGAAATTCCTAGAAAATTCTGATAGTCCAATCGGACTCTGATCGGACTACATCGGACTGGACTTAGGACTAAATGTGCCATTTCATGTCAATTTGGCTGGTGAAAATGACATTGGAATATGGTTGGAATCTGATCGGAATCATCAGAATCATCGGATTCCTATAGGAATATGAGGGGGAGTGTAAAGACCTCATGTTATCCAAAGGTCGTCCAGTGGTGAGACAGGCAACATGGTCTTGGATCTTCGCATTTAGACCTTGTCGGAATTTGAGGATGATATGCGAGCCCTCAAAGTACTGCACTCGCTCTACCAGTTTGTGAAAGTCATCGATGTACTCGTCAATGGTTCATGTACCTTGGAAGTACTTCACAGTCTTGAGCTTGGTCCTGTGAAGATTGGATCTTGTTCTTCAGACAGAACTTGTTCACAAATTCATCTGCAAAATTGGAGTAGGAGGTGTAGGGGAGTCTTCTGCTTAGTTGGTAGTTGCACATGAGATGATCCACAAACTGTGCGGCTCATCCACCCTTCATGAATGAGAGAGCCCACATAATCTGTGCATGCTCGTCTGCAAATTGATGAGGAGCAAGGGCAAAATAGAGTGTGCATAAATTCAGGAATGCTCATCCCTGTGAATGATCACCTGAAAAATCTGTGGGGTTTGCAGGCTTGGAGCGGTAATCTCGCGATGATGTTTCGCAATGGATTTCATGAACTACTGGGCCAGGAGACCCTAGGTCTGTGGGGTTGGAGATGCTCGGAAGCACCTGTGGCTCTTCACGGTCTGCCTCTCATTGTGTGAATACTGCCATAGTCTGTACACAATGCTCACTTCAATGCGCTGGAGGTGGTCCTCATTGTCTGTCTCCATGGGAAGGTTGGTAATTGTGTAAAAGGGGCAGAAGAGTCGAGTGGAGGGATGATAGCGAAGCTTTCCGAAGTTGTGAAGCAGGCACAAAAATGTGTGAAAATTTCATAAACTAAGTCACTGGCTGTGGTAACCTACTACCTTCAGTCCACTAAAGAGGGAGTTTTCTTCTGTAAGGGCAACCTTATGATCAGAGTCCTAAGAACTCAATACTTGCAAGGGAAAACCAAAGTTTAGATTCAATAACTATTGAACAAGGAAAGACCCATACCTTGCAAGGGAAAACCAAAGAGAAAACTCTAAGGAGTCCAGTGCAAGGCCAAAGTATATATATGGAAGGCATGCAATGTTCTAAAATACTTGGAGCCCCTTCCATCCTAGCACTAATTCAGATCCAGGGTCATGTTCCCATTTGGGGAGACAGCCATCAATCAGTGATAGTGTCTGCATCAGGCCATACTCGGTAAGTGGTGTCCACATCAGGCCATGATTGGTAATGGGTGTGTGAAGACATCCTCGATCATTTCCGCAGGTGCAATGATTGCACAGGGTATTGACTGTGAGAATGGTGAGAGTACAATAGGGGCTGATGGATTGACATATCAGAATGTTTGTAGATGGTTGGCGCAAAAGGCGCTTTGTTGTGTGAATGTTTGCGGGTGTGTGGAAATGTTTGCAAATGTGTGCCAACCATTGTAGGGGCTTGTAAGGTGTTCCCCTTACACCCAGCCCCTTGTGCAACCACCTGGTGATGATTTACAAGAGCCCCCCCAGAACTACCAGGTACTGCTGAGCGACCAGAATTAGAACTCTCAGAACCAGCAGGTAACTCTGTACCAGCAACAATGGAAGCAGTAGTGGGCTCAAAAAAGGTTTCTGTGTTTGAGGCTGCAAAGCATGCATTGTCAAGTATAATTATCTCATTCACATAGCTGTTGAGATAACATTAGATCAGCCTGCCAGAGTTTTGACCCAGTACACACACTCTTTCCACTGTGATCCTGTCAGATTACGACCCCATTTGGGGATCTCACAAGTGAAGAAACTGTCCACCTTACTCCAGAAATCTTCCCCCTTTTGGTATATGTCCACCAACAGTCCATTTACCCTTCTTTTTTGCTTGGCTTACATCACCATCTTTGAAGCTTTCTCCATCAGACTCATCAGGTGCTCCGTGAAGGCCTGGGTTGTCAAGAATAAACCTTTGTTTTGGTTTTACGTTAGTAGAGTCTATTTGTGCTCAAAAAAGGAAACATTGTGGACTGTATATCCATGGTCAAGTTTCTTGCTGGTGCCCCCTCACTTATACTTCATTGCAGATTCATAGGTAAATTTGGCTAATGACTGGAATGAATCTGGGGAAACACTATCTTGTAGCTGTGAACTTTGGGTCAACAAGTGACAATAGCTGGAGCACTGTCAACATACATCTTGTTGAAATGCATTTCAAACACTAGAACATGTTTTCTTTATGATCGATGCAAGCTGTTTCTCGTGCGCTGGACTTCCAAAGACATTTTCCAGTTTCATCTGTGCATTCTTTGTTTAAAACAGCCTACATTTTGATGAATCATCATTGTAATAGGGGCATATGACTAGGGGAAAAAATACCTCAACATCCATGTGCATAGTTGTGAAGGTGGTACGGTTGCTTGGTAAATAATATCTTGAGCAGTGCCTCAGATATTTCCCTGCTTAGCAAGTAAGCATGAGATGCCATATTTTGTAAGTTAGTAGTGCATACTCACTGTTCTGCACTGAAGGTAAATGTCTGCTTAAGATGTATCTTCAGATCTGTGAACAGTTCTTTCAGATCGCCAACTCCCTGTTGGGGTGCTATTCATTGCCATTCTGCCACATCACCATACATAACTACTAGCATGTAGAGATGTGTCAAAAGATCTGCTTGTGAAAGTGGTGGATGAAGGGATCCCAACTAGCAACATGAATTATGTGTCAGTCTTCCCAGTAAATGATGCAACGTTGATGCACCCACACAAACACATGTAAGTTAGCATGCTGCTGCTGATCAAGTCTGAAGTCTTTGGCCAATCCATCAATGGTTTCTGCATCAATGATACTGCCAGTGGTAGCAGTAGGTGGTGAAGAAAATGGAGATCTTCTTGTGTTCAGCAACCCTGGCCCACCTGGAGTAGCATAGAGTGGAGAGTCATGCATTGGGTGAGGAGAAGGAGAAGAGAGTGAGTTGTCAAGAGGGGTAAATGGATCAGAGACATGATCACAAGACTGGTAAACTGAAGACCAATAGGTCATTGCTTGCATGTTGGGGGGTAAGCACAAGTCCATGTGGGAATCAGAGGGTCAAACAGAGAGACTGCAAGCCTTTTATAGATACATGGTATGTCACAAGTTTATGTTTTGTTGATTGCATTGTCAATGTGTTGTTTGTGCCAATCATGTAGGAGAAGTATGAAAGGTGGGATACTTGTTTGTTCATTGTTACACCCGACTGACCCTGATCTTTGAGAGCGCTGAAACATCTGAAATCAGACCCACTTTCTCCATCACATCATGCTCAGTTTTCACTGTGATCTGGACATGGAAAGTATGTCTGCCAGTACCGACACTTGATGTTTGATGCAACATGTACCACACCAGATTACTCACACCACCAAAGCTCTGAGTTGGGAATTCCTGTTGTCTACCAAGAGCTGCAATGGAAAAGGCAAATCAACTCCAGCTGACAACTAGGTCAGTGTTTAACTTTGGCATGTTGGGTCTTAGTAACTTACTATGGCTCTGCTTATTCATGGGTGTGCAGTCTCTTTCAGGGTGGCACTTTAGATAGTCAAGTTTCTGACTCACAATATATCTGAAACATCACAGAAGATTTTGGAAGAAATGTTCTTCCAATAGCAGATGTCAATGATGTGCTTGTGGAGTCACAGGATGATGAGAATACTTTGGTTGGAAGTATAGTCAACTTGGACTACACTGATTTTGACCTCCATTGCTCCCAGAAATATCAATGTAAGTGGATTTTTAGCAATATGTCATGAACCAACTTCAAATTATATCAGACAGTGAAGCAATCTAGCATCTCATCTTCCTACAATGTTCCACCTGCAATCCTTGGGCCATCCTTGCTTTCTCCATCACAGCCCCAAGCACATCCTGTGATTTCATTCAAAGTTTCTCAGGCAGAACATGAGATCATTCAATTAGTCCATTCACTGCAGAAGCCTGATGCAGAGAGGTTGGAGCAAGAGCGAGAAGAGTTGCAACAGCTTTGTGTGGAATGTCAGAAGTTGTGGGCATGGATTAGAGAACTTATGGTAGGCCATTGGAAGAAAACAAAATTGAGATACCAAATTTTCCTACGGTTACTATTTAACATTCATGTAGACCTTTAACACATCACAAATTTTGTAATGCTTAAGAATTGGCAATGAGTTGTGAGATTTATCATGGATGAGCACATCCTTCTGCAGATAAGCCTGAAGCAGTGGACCCATGGCTCAAGCAGTTTTTGAACCTGACCATTCACTGGCTCCAGTGGCAATGGTTTCCAAGGCCTTGATTGCTGCTAACTCCTTTACCGCACTTTTGTGAACAATGTCATCAACATCCAAAGTCTCTGAGCTGACACAAAACTGCTGGACATGGATTGCATCCTGCATTTGAGCTGTATCTAACACAATATTATCAGCGCCTCAGTTGTGATCTACCACTGGTTGTGTCTGTGTTGTGAGTTGCCACTCTTGGTAGACATTTTGATGCCCTGTGGCCTTGCATTGTTGTTTTGCACAATTGTGGGGTGCATTGACAGTACAAAGTAGATCCTGTGAGAAATTGACTTCAGTCCAACCAACACGACTGGAAAGACAATTACCTTTGGATTGGCAAGAACCAGTGATGCAACAACTGAATTATTGGCATCCGATACTGTTCAGCTGCATCCAAAGCATTCACTGTTTGAAGCAGAATGAAATCACCCTGATTACTTAGGTCAAAAACTGAGCCTTTGATTTGCACTATTTCATCAACCCAAGCCACTCTTGTTTGACCCAGAACACCAGGACTTTGTGCAATGACAAATGCTCCAATATGGCAAACATCCCCATTCATTAAAGTCATCTTGCGGTGTGTCTTGAACAACGAGAGATGTGAATTAGCAACTGCATTGGGTAGATGCTGTCCAGTGAGTGTTTCTACATATGGATGTGGAGCACGCTTGTCACTCAAGCAAATACCTAATGATGTTCTCCAGTCAGTGATGCAGTCACTCCACAATGTGTGCATAAACAAACTGGGTCTTGCAGGCTTATCCAGATTTAATCCAAGATATTGGGTGACAGTAGTGGGTTTTGCAACCAAGCTCAATGGTCCAGGACCTGCTGCCCTCCATGCCAAAGGAACTTTAGAGAAGTTCTGGTTTGAACCAGTGTTTTGATTCACAAGAAAGAGCCACTGAGCAAGTGGCTCCTTGAGCAAAGGACAGTGTGATATCCCATGATGGTGCATGATGATTAGAATGAACACTTTTGGCTCAGATGATTGTGTTGAATGATTTGAACACCTCAGTTGCAAATAAAATTGCTGGCCCAAAACACCAAATATGATCAATGAGGTGTAGTAGAATATGGAATTTTGGCTTGTTGAGCCAACAATTGGTCCATCAGGCAGTACAATAAAGGAAGTAATCAATTTCATGAGTTAAGAGAGCCTAAGAATTACATGTCAGAATGTTCACACCAACAGAATAGACATAAACTTGCAAGGTGAGAGTTGATATTTTGAATTTTGGGCTGCCATATAAGTGGGATCAGCTTTGAGAGTGCCACCCAAGTTTCAAAACAGTCCTTTGAGACCATGTCATAGATTACAAAGGGAGCCACTTGCACCAAAGCCCAGAAATGTTAATGAACCCAAATACTGTATGAGAGTGTTGCCAGCTGGAGGTGAGATACCAAGCCTAGATGTATCAAATGAAGAAAGGCGAGTAGACAATAGAGACTTCTTATCATCCTTATTCTTGAGCTGTAACTGAACTAGATCATGCCAAAGGTATTTCACAAAACTGAGGAGTACAACATGCAAAATTTCAACTGGGGTATCCTGGTGGGGATCCAGAGCTGTAGTATGCAGATATGAGTATACAGTGTTGATGCTGGGGCAGGTGGGTCAACTAACCTTTGATACACCATACAGGGCTTTTAATCTGGTCAGGCAGCTCAGCCAACTTTTTGTCAAGTGCATTTTGCTTCGATTCCCACCCATGTTTTTTTTTGTATGAACTGAATAGGTTATCCAAAAAATGCATCTGATATGTGTCTTTAATTCCACTCTCAGTTTGCATTTTCCTGACCTTTGTCTTTGTATCTAGAGTTGATGCCTATAAGGGCAACCTAAGCCTCTAGCAAAGGGAAATCCGAAGTTAAAATTATACTACATAATACAGGCATTGGGGGCGCACCTAGCAAAGGGAAATCCGAAGAGAAAACTCTAAGGATCCCCTTGCTGATGCCCAGTATATGTGAAGACGACAAAAATCAAATATAACCTAAAAATAGAAAAAGGCGGAGATAGGCGGATCAAGGCCGCCGAATGACATCATACCAAGGGGTATGTGTCGGAAGGGGTACTCCGCCTCTAAATATAAAAGTGTCAACATATACAAACATGATAGCAAGGGAAAATTAGTAATAAAATCCGGAAAAATCATAGAAAATGAAGAATAGAAGGAAATGAGGTGGGGAAAAATATGGGACAAACATAAAAAATAGGAAAAACACACAGGGCACCCCCTTAGTCCCCTTACATCACCCCCTCTCTAAGATGCATCGCCCCGATGCATTCGAAATCGTATACGACCAAAGTCCGTGACTTGAATGCGACGCGGTGCAGCAGTGTGCCGTCGGTGGAATTCCTTGATTAACCGAGGGGCATTTATGTCAGACTCTTCGACCCATGAGTTCTCCTCATACCCATAACCCTTCCAATGTACCAAATACTGGAGTTTTCCTCGACGCAAACGGCTGTCCAAGATTGACTCGACTTCATATTGGGGTTCTCCCTCGATCACTGTAGGTGGTGGTGGTGGGTGTGAATGGCGTCCCGGGAACGGATCTGGGGAAGCTGGAAGCAATTTGACGACATGGAAGACGGGATGGAGTCTGGACATGGAGGCTGGGAGGCGTAGACGATAGGCATGTGTTCCAACGCACTTGACAATGGGGAAAGGTCCCAAGAAGCGATGAGCGAGTTTCTTGGATGGACGTGTAGTGGAGATGTCACTGGAGTCAAGATAAACTCGATCACCAACCTTGTACTGAGGGGTTGGGGAGTGGCGCTGGTTGTAAAATCGCGCCATGTCGTCCTTCGCCTTTGCTAAGGCTGCCCTTGCCTCCTCCAAGCTATCCCTCATGCGTTCTGTGAACTCATTCACTGTCTCGATGTGTGAGGGAGTTTGGCGAGGTTCAAATCCCATGCGTGGATGTCGTCCAGTGTCTAAGAGGAAAGGGGTCTGTTGAGTGGAAGCATGGACATGGTTGTTGTATCCGAACTCGGCCAAAGGAAGGAGATCATCCCAATCGTCCTGGCATTCATTGACAAAGAGGCGGATGTACTGCTCCAGTTCCTGGTTGACTCGCTCCGTCTGGCCATCAGTTTGTGGGTGATAAGCAGTTGAAGCGAGGAGTTTGATCCCCAGGAGTCGGTACAGCTCACGAGTGAACTCTGCCATGAACTGAGGGCCACGATCTGAGAGGAAGGCACCAGGAAGTCCATGTAACTTCCACACGTGGTGGAGGTAGAGTCGAGCGGCACCTAGGGCACTGACAGTGGTGTGAGTGGGGATGAAGTGAGCGCGTTTTCCCACTGAGTCAACTGTGCACATCACCACATCAAACCCGTTTGACTCTGGCAATTCCACCACAAAGTCGACGCTGACGACATCCCAACGACTCTCTGGAACAGGAAGAGGGTGTAGCTCACCAATAGGCTTGCGACGAGGGACCTTGGTGCGTAAGCAAAGGTCACAAGTGCGACAATACTGACCAATGAGCCGTGACATTTGTGGCCACCAATAGTTCCGTGAGGTGAGCTCCAAGGTCTTCCAGTGTCCGGGGTGGCCAGCAATCTGTGAGTCATGGTGTTGGGATATGATGCGCCGGCGAAGGTCTGGGTCATTGGGAACATAGATGCGATCCCTGAAATACAACAAGTCCTCCTTTTCAGCCCACTCTGCCGCACGTAAGGAAAGGGTCGATCCCTTCCTCAGTTCTTTAACAGCTCGGGCGACAACATCCTCATGTAAACTGCTACGGTTTGCGTGACGAATGTCACGTAGAATGTCCCGCTCCTCGCCCTGGGGTACGATGCCTTCCAGTGCCCAAATGGTGAACAGGTCTGGCTGCAACAGCACAATGTTTTGGTTGTCACCGCTGCCATCCCCATGGTCTGCACGTCGGGATAGGGCATCGGTCTTCCCCATGCTGCGACCCGGATGGTGGTGCAAGGAGAAGTCAAATCTAGATAGATACAGGGACCAACGAGCTTGACGACGGTTCAATTTCTTGGCCGTCATGAAGTACTCGAGGTTCTTGTGATCTGTCCAAATTTCCACCTTGTGTTGGGCACCCTCGAGGAAGTGTCGCCACTCCTCAAGCGCACGCATTATCGCCAACATCTCCTTGTCATGGATCTCGTAGTTTCTCTCTACAGCACTAAGGCTTTTGGAGTAGAATGCAACAGGATGCCACTTCTGGTCCTCCGGAGACTGCTGAGACAACACAGCGCCCATCGCAAAGTCAGAACTGTCAGCTTCTACACGAAAAGGACGTGAATCGTCAGCAAAGGTAAGGATCGGAGCGGAAGTGACCATCTCCTTAAGCTTTTCGAACGCCTCCTGTTGTGCATTATCCCACCTCCATGCCTCCTTTCCTGTCAAGTCGAACAGCGGTTGTGCATGATGTGAGAAATCCTTGATAAAACGCTGATAAAAATTGATGAAGCCCAGGAAAGACTGCACCTCCTTCTTGTTCGTGGGCGTAGGCCAAGCTGTGACCCCATTTACCTTGATAGGATCCATCTCCACTTGACCCTCCAAGATAATCAGGCCGAGGTACTCGATCTTGGTCCTTTCGAACTCGCATTTGTCCTGACGAAGGTAGAGTTTGTACCGTCGAAGTCGCTCTAGGACGAGGCGCGTGATGCGACGGTGCTCTTCAACCGTGCGAGTGAAGATGAGGATGTCGTCGAGATAGATGCAGACAACGCCTTCGAGGATGAGGTCATGGAAGATGTCGTTCATCATGGTCTGAAAGGTGGCAGGGCTATTAGTAAGGCCAAAGAACATGACAAGCGGTTCAAAAAGACCACGGTTGGTACGAAAGGCTGCCTTCCACTCATCTCCCTCCTTTATCCTCACATTATTATAGCCCCAATGGACATCGAGCTTGGTGAAGTATCGGGCTCCACAGAGCTGGTTTACAAGTTCGGAGATGAGGGGTAGTGGGTAGCGATTTTTGACCATGATGTTGTTGAGTCTTCTGTAGTCTTGAACCGGTCGAAGTGAGCCATCCTTCTTCTTGACAAAGAAAAAGGGAGAGGCCATGGGTGACTTCGATGGTCGAATACGTCCAGAGGCCAGGTGCTCATCGATGAACTGGTCAAGCTGCCGTTGTTCCTCCGGAGAGAGAGGATAGACCTTGCAGGATGAAGGGGTTGCACCGGGGGTGAGTTCGATCGCGTGATCCCATGGCTTACGCGCAGGAAGAGAGTCGAATGACTCCTTGGAGAACACGTCTTCAAACTCATGGAGATGAGGGAGTAAGGAGTTAGTAGAGGATTTAGCAGCGTTGTTTTTGTGGAAGGCCTCGGCGAGGCGGTGGGATATGTTCGATGTGGCACACACCTCATGCGATGAGCGAATCGCAGTGTAGAAGATCCGATCACCCTCCTCCACTTCCTCTGGGTCCTCATCATCATCATCCGAGTCCGGCATTAGATCAGGAACCCCTTCCAATTCCACTTCAGGTATAGGCAGGGGTCCAGCACGACACTTCTGAGTTCGTCATATTGCCGCCTTCTGTCCACGACGTTCTTGCCTGGCTTCTGTGAAACACATCTGACAGCGGGATGGACATCGGCTCATGGTAACCTCCCCGGTGCGCCAGTCGACCTCTGGGTTATGGTCTCGAAGCCATGGATATCCCAAAATCGCCTTTTGCTTTCCTAATTGAGTGACAGCAAAAAGGGCACGCTCACTATGATCTTTGTAACGGAGAACCAGGTCTGCAACCTCTCGGATGGCACCAGCTTCATTTGGGGATCCATCCACGTTATATACAGGTATCGGACGTGAGAGTGAGCGAGTATTTAGACGATGTTGTTGTACCAGATGGGAATCGATGAAGAGACCAGTCGCACCAGGGTCCAGGAGCGCAGAAACACCGAGTATCTGTCCAGTGTCGGTCGTCTGCAGTTCGATGGCTAGGTTTAAGGAATGTGCAGAGGGAGTGGATGCCACAATATACTTGCGTGGTAGTTTACGCTCCCATGATTTAATTTTGGGACGTGGAGTAGAAGGAGAGATGGGGAGAGCAGGTACGTCTTTAGCCAACTTCGAAGGGTCAGAGAGGGGAGCGGTCACAGAAATGGATTCATTCTCCAGGGATTCAACTGACAAGACTTCAAAGCGGTTATGGACAGGCAGTGAGGGCGTACAATTCACTCGCTGCGAATAGGAAAATCCTGCTCCTCTACAACTTCCAGCTTAACCTCCTCTGCAACTTGATCCTTCGCTTCCTCAACATCTACAAGTGCCAACAGATCTTGCAGGAGTTCGTCTCGTCCCTCGGGGGTGAGCATGCGGATATCCTGACGATGGGGACACGCTCCAGCCCTGTGTCCAGGTTCCCCACAACGGTAGCAGAGATCCAACTTACGTGCACGGCTGCGGGCTGCATCAACATCCATTGGTACTGGGATATTGACGGCTGGTGTGGGAGTTTGACGAGCAGGAATGGGGTTAGGGCGGGGGAGGCTTCGATTGAAGGTGTAGGGTGTATGAGTGGTAGTTGGAGCATGGAATGCAGCATTAAACGCCGCATTTGTGAGTCGGTTCTCGTCACAGAGTGAAGCAGCTTCATACCAAGCAAGGATATCATCGTCCGCTGGGCGCCCTTCCAACATCTGTGCAATCTGGTCCTGAATTTCTCGGTTGAGCCCCCATCGGAACTTCACCACCACTGGTAACCCACTCCCATACCCTGCCATGTCCACCAAATCCTTGAACTCATCGATATAGTCGTCCACGGATCGACGTCCCTGGTGGTAAGTGGATGACTCAAGTCATGTCACTGCTCGGTGGCGTTCATTGAGGGGGCAGAAGTGGCGTACGAACTCAGCTCGAAAGTCACCCCAAGTGGAGAAAGGTAGAGAACCGAGTTCTTTAGTTTGACGTAGGATACGGTCCACATAGAGATAGGCGCGTTCAGATTTCATGTATGTGAAGGCCCAATAAATTTTTGCAGCCTCATCGACGAATTGATGCGACTGGAGACTAATGTATAACTCACAGGAATTAAGGAATGCACGTCCCTGCGCACGTGCACCATTAAATTCGGTGGGGGGGGACGGTTTGATCTGGGCACGTTCCTTAGTGGACGCATTTGGCAAAACATCGTTGTTGGGTGCGCTTGGAGTCGTGAAGGGGGAACTATTAGTCATAGGGTTAGCCTGGAGGGTCCTAACGAAGTTTTCAATCGTAGATTTAAGTGAGTCGATTTGCGCGTGCATTCCGGAAACGTCGCTTTCAAGCGCGTCGAAGCGTTCTGATGCGTCCATGTCGCTAGGGAGCGCGTTTGGCGAAAATGGCGGCGCAATAAAGGCGAGAGTATCTGGAACGGTGTGTAGGGACTCTGTGGAGCTTTGGGAAGCATCGTCCAGTCCGTACCTGCCTATTTTGGGCAGCGCGTTCGCGATTTTCGGGCCTTAGGGGAGAGTTTTCTACTATAAGGGCAACCTAAGCCTCTAGCAAAGGGAAATCCGAAGTTAAAATTATACTACATAATACAGGCATTGGGGGCGCACCTAGCAAAGGGAAATCCGAAGAGAAAACTCTAAGGATCCCCTTGCTGATGCCCAGTATATGTGAAGACGACAAAAATCAAATATAACCTAAAAATAGAAAAAGGCGGAGATAGGCGGATCAAGGCCGCCGAATGACATCATACCAAGGGGTATGTGTCGGAAGGGGTACTCCGCCTCTAAATATAAAAGTGTCAACATATACAAACATGATAGCAAGGGAAAATTAGTAATAAAATCCGGAAAAATCATAGAAAATGAAGAATAGAAGGAAATGAGGTGGGGAAAAATATGGGACGAACATAAAAAATAGGAAAAACACACAGGGCACCCCCTTAGTCCCCTTACAATGCCTCTTTGGAGTATGAGCACAATTGATTGACTGTCTCATCTTTCTTCCTAGGTTGGCCAATCTGTCTGTACAATCAGTTCATGTTCATTAACACTGGGATCATCACCTACCCTCATAAATGACTTAACCCAATCCACCATTTGCACCATAGTTTCTACAACTTTCTTTTTCCTCCCTTTACCTTTTTTAGCTTGTACATCACCTTCAGCAGAGGTCATGCTGCCAGCATCACTATGCACCATATCAGAGACATCACTCTCATTACCATCATTAGGTTGTTGCACAGGAGACTCAGAATATTCATGAGTAGTATTTGGATCTAGATCCGGTGTCCCTTGACCCAACATGCCCAACAGAATAGCTTCCCCCATAGACCTATGTGACAAGCAAATTCACTTTGCATTGGATTGTCACCCAGTAGTACTAGAACTGCTGGAATCACAAGCATGGGCTCACTGGGCTTGATATCCCAGGCCCAAATACCATGCTCCTGAGCCTCCCTGAGTCCTGACAGAAGTCAATGACTCAGAACAAGAATGGATGCCTTTTAGCAAATTGGGAAACTTACTCAAGCTGTTCAACAATGCCATCAAGCATTTCCAAGGGTGGTGCTATGTTGGATGTCAAAAGAAAATGAATGTTGTACTCTTTCTCTGATTGTTCATGTTGCAAGCCAGCTGGCAAAAATAGAAAACTGTTGTGCTTGTTCCATTTCTTTGAAAGATTTCCAGATGTGTCATCACAATACATCCAAATGGGAAATGCAATGACATGTGATCCCTGTGCTAAGATACACCATCAATTTCTAACAGAGGGGTCTGTAGATGTCATGGTGTGTGTATGGATGTTGCAGGATCAAACACATCTGACTGGATGTTAGATGACAAGTATAGCAACAAAATATGACTGACCAATGATCTTTGAGGGGCATGGGAGGTTATACAATGAGATGGCATCACTCTTTAATTCCATAAAATTCTTCATGAAATCATGTAGGGGTACTTCATAGTCCTCATTCATAGTCACTCTCCAACCTGAAGACTCCACTGTGTTCACAACATTGAGCTTCCAACATTTTGCAAACAATGCATCACCATGCATAAACCACCTAATGGGAATGCAACATTGATGATTGTGCAACATGGTAGGCTCATAGATAAAAAAGTCATTGTCATCGATATGCGCCATGGGTGTCATCTGATTGGCCAGAAGTTCATGCAGCCATTGGTCACCCTGTTGAGCTTCTTCAAGCCTGGGATAGCTATCCTCTAAATAGAGGTGAAGGTGTGGACAGACCTTAGGGTTGGCCATTTCCTGTTGATAATATGACTTCCTGGATACCAACGAAAGTACTAGCATACGAGAAAATACCTGAGCTATGATTTGTGAGAGAGAATTCACAAAGTAGCAGTGCCACCCAAGTGCACCATTGTACGGTATACTTTCAACACCACAGATCTTCTGGAGGGCAGCATTGATGTTTTGCATGGCTTTGACAGATGGCACATCATTAATGTTGTTGACCTTGCGCAACCATAAGAAAAGATCTAGTTGCCAATAAAATACTGAATGCGGGAGATGCATCAAGACAACAAGGGTACATGACTGTATTGTCCTCTGTGAGTAACCAGGGGAGTCAGAGTTCACAAAATAGCAGACTTACTATTTTGTCTGGCCATGGAAACCAATGATGGGATGCATCTTGAGGATCAACAAAGCAAGAATGTTTGCATGGCTGCTCAGGCATATTGGAACTATCATTTTCATCATAAACTGGACAGATTCTGAATAACAGTTCCCAGTATAAAAGTGAGTATGAAACCGACCAGCCACAGTAGGTTTGTGGCTTGACCTCAGATTTTTCATCTAACTCATCCAGGATCCTCAGAACTCATTGAAAGTTCATCAAGGTGGTCCAAAAGGCCCTGCGCAATAAGAGCAACACCTTGCTGTTCTGCTGATTGTTCTAGATCAGTATCTTCATTTGCTTCAAATAGGTTCCAGTTGAATGCAGTACTCCATGGTGGTGAGAGTCCTTGACTTGTAGCCATGGGATATGGGTGTGTAGAAGGACCAGTGAGTGAGGCAAGGAGATTTTGAAGACCATGTCTGTCTGAGAAGGGACTGGTGGTGAAGGTTGAATCACATTGCATGCTTGAGATTGATGAAATTGTAGGTGGTTCTGATGTGTAGTGGACTTCTCATGTTTAGGACAGTGAAATAGTTTACGAGATTGCCCATCATTGCAGACCAAGCATTTGGCTGTTGTGGTTCCATAGGTGTCTGTCAAACATGCCCAAACTGTCAGTCTGAGTGAGCTATATTTAGATAGAGCAGTCAATCAATGGACTGACCTCATGGATCTAAGTGCTCAGTCATAATATCAACCTTCGACTCAGAATAGGCATAGGCTGAGCTCCTTACTCAATCCAGATATGGATTCCAGAGAGTTAAGGTCTATCTGTCCCTGATCTTAACCCAGTTTCATATTTTTCAAATTGCATTTGGGATGGCTAAAGGTTATGCTAGATCTATCTGGAAGGTTAAGCCAAACATGTGCAATATGCCATCAAACCCTGTTTATCTGAAGCTCTGGCCATGTAGTGCTTGAAAGTCCAGTCTGGTCCTATACTATTTGAAATTCCACATAACCGCAGACTGAACCACTCAGAGCTGGTTCTGAGTGGTCCATCTGTGGTTCTCATCTGGTTCTGACTGGTCCTACAACTGTATACTAACTATTTTATGTAACTAATATATATACCAAAAAATAATATACTAAAGCTGGAGGTGGGGGCTTGTCGTTGTAATCTCTGGGCATCGTGGTTCCATCAGCCACCCTGTGAACAGGGGCCCACAGCGGTGGGAGACAGTTGCATTGTTGTCACAAGTATAGAACCTAAAAACAAATAAAAAAAGTTAGTTAGAAATGTTAAGTAAGAAAAGATAGCAAATTTACCTGGGCCCAAATGACAACTCATCATTTGGACCCCACTTTGTTGCACATTTGAGTGGTTCTTGGTGGTGGGAGAGACACAAGTTGCATTTCAATGCCATACAAATAAGTGTAAACATATAAACAAAAAGTGTAAACACATCAAAAATGCATAAATGAAAGTGCATGACCATGCAAACAGATACAAATGGTCCATGCTCACATTGCAGTATTTAAACAGCTCACTTTTTCAATCTTTTCACTTGGGTGTGCCCCATTCTTTGTAATTATATATGCAAATATTATTAGAGTTGGTGTATATCTATATGTTTGTAGCTTTCTAAGTTAAGGACCACCTGGACCAGTCTAGACCGGTCCTCAACAATTACAGAAAATGTTAGCAAGAATGGAAACTGAGGACTAGACTGCTTCAACAAGCCATTGAACTGGGACCATTGGTCCTATCAGTCCAGTTACAGTCCAGTTCAGTTCTCGGTTTTTTTCTGGTCCTATGGACTGGACTTTTAAGCACTATGTATGTCCAAATGGCAACCCTCAGTGCCAGAGTCACTGAGAATCATTTTCCTCTCTGACACATCCAATCCTCTCACCGTTGTTGCTCCCTAGGCCTGTTCATTACTATACACCATTTTTCTAATAATCCTTAATCTTTCAGTCTATATACCATCAATTACACATACTTCTGTATATAGCTTCCTAGTTCATATAATATTACACTCTACATGCACTCTTGAAAGCACAAGAAACTCAAACATCAACCCCATCAACTAGAGGGTGTGCTGAAGCAGAGATGAAACTGGCTACATGACACACCATGACAAAAGTTTTGCAACTCCCTGTTTTTAGGATCTGGCCATCTGGCTTCCTTCCAAGAGGATTCCACAACATCCTATCAAGAACCTGATATTATAAGCACTTAGCTGAGGTACTAGTCTACCAAATCCTCTAGTCCGATTAAAGAAAGGTGAAGCCAATGTGCTATAATTGTCCATTTGCTCAAAATTTTGCAACTACCAGTTTGTGATAGTATGACCCCCAAGGCCGCATCACTCATGTTGAATGGCTTTGCAAATGCCTTTAGCTCAGCTGCATATGCTGGACTAGAAATTCCTGGGGTTGAGCATTTTGCACAAACTATTGGAATGGTAGAGAAATGCCTTGGTGTTTCCACTGAGGGCTTCATTATTTACTTAATTATCTGTCCAATCTGCTGGCATTCACATCTTCCCTCAGAGCTTTCAAGGTTTGAATCACTGCTCTGCCACTGGGTCAACTGTCCGGGAGTCCTGTATTCTACAAAGTGTCTCTCAGATGGTACTGAGAAAAGGACCCCAATGTTGACCTTTCCCTATGTTCCACCTTCCAGGGCCATCCAATGGATGTGTCTCCAACCTGGCAAGGTTGTGCAATAGCAACATTGGAGAGGGCCAAGTGACAAATCTGGTATTCAGCCACCAACCATGGACCAGGGGTTTGATGCATATCCCAACCCTGATAAATTATTGCACAATGTTACAGATGCCTGGGGTTGGTGGGCAATCCAGGCAGGGTTAGAACAACACTGAAATGGATTGTGGGAAGTTTGTGATACAAATTTTTGTGAATTAGTGCAACAATTCATTGCACTTTCCAACAGGCTCATATTGCAGATGAACATTGACTGGTAAGTGTTGCAAGGATCACTGATGCCCACTCCCTTGCAGGTTTCTGGCAGTGAAGCAGAATATTTATTCCACAGGTGCCCTCTATTTCACTATTTGCAACAATCCCAGAGTGGTGCAATATCTGCATGAAGAGACAATCCTCATTCTCATCCTCCCCCCTCCTGAACCAACAGTACCACAGCTCAATGAGGCACTCTGCCTTTGCATTCAAGATCTCAAAGCCCTGTATAATGGTCAGTGGTTCTGGTTGTATTGCTTCTATTCCTCACATATCAAGATTCAGGGGTTGAATTTTAGGTCTATGGACATGATGTTATGGAATTGTTTCATGCACAACTTGCGACTGATGTATCTGACCTCCCCACCTGCCACAAACTCATGCCCTACAAAGTTTCAGTTCAACCCATTTCATGAGCCACATCTGTACAGCCAAGTTCAACAGTCTTACAGACCCTGATGCTTTTAAACCCAAATGTAAATATTTTATTCTAAGGACAATTTCCAATCTAATGATTCCTAGACTGCATGGTGCGAGATCCTTGGCAATACCTTAAATACACATTTCATGCCCATGTTGACAAAGAAATTGCTGATGAAATCTATTGGTGATGAGGTATATGCTATAGTACTATTCATGAACTGGTCAACTGGCTTCCAGGAAAGTCATCATTCCTGGACTTTATGCACCTATTTTATCTTTGTATGTATTGTTTCTCATGGTGCATCCCATTATTATGGATTTTAACCAAGGCATCATCAAACATTCAACAAAAAGTATTCTTTACAACAATGGGATGTTCACAACCAATGCATTACAAAAGCTATCAAGATTTTTTGATGACCTTGTCTAGCCTTTGTCCATTAGCTGTCTTCCACCATCCATAGGTTTTTTGGTACTTAATTTCATTCATACTCATTAGGTGTTGTCAGATTGCATGAGCAGCTGGCTCTGTTAAAGTGGACCAATGGAAATCCCATAGCGCAATATTTTTTGTGGCACTTTTTATAGCCTGGGAGGTTGATGACAAAATCCCCAATATCAATGCCCCACCTCCAGGTAGAGGTACAAAGATTGAAACAGCTATGCTCTCCCAACAGAAACTTGTACATCAACATCTCAAAGCCCACATATTGACACAAGATCCAGACACACCACCAGATGACCTCCCCACTCTCAAGGATGCAAAAACAGATTGCTCACTAAGGTGTCATTATGGTGCAGTTTTGCAATTTGCTGTCTCATGGTGAATACTTAGCTCATATGCCATTAGTCCCACAGAGATCAAATGGGGTTGCAGTGCCTTCAATTGGGCAATCCAGTCCTTGGCCCGCATGAAGGCACATCTTACACCATATTTTTATCTTGCTATACATCTTGAGGAGCAGTTTCTATGTTTTGGACCCTTGCCTGGCTTTGGTGCATATCCATATGAATGAAACAATCGCACTTTAGGTTGTTTCAATAATAATGGTCATTCTGGGGGCGAGTTAGAAGGGACAATGATTCATGGCTGGTGGAAAACAACATTCATACAAGAGCTAGTAGGCTTCTAGGCTCAGGTTTAACATAATACTGAAAACCCCTAGATTTCTCATCTGGAACATATGCCATGCCCATGGTCAAGAGAAGACTGTAATTCTATCCAACTCCTGAACTCCTACCTCAAGGGTGGCACCCCTGAACAACGTGGTACACTTCAATCCTACATTGAACATATTCAAGTTGTGTCAAAGCTTGGTGAGCTGGTATATTGTAATCCTGTGCACTTTCATGCTTGACTTCATATAGACTGTGTTGACTTTCCTCGGTTTCACCAAGATATTCAACTTTGGACCCTTGGCCATGGTTCATACAATCTTGTCTTCAATTATTTGCAGCAGGCATGGTCAGAAATCTTCAAGCTTATTTCAGATGTTGTGCTTGCAATGATGCACTCCCAAGCAAGCTTTTTAGGTGTTGTCAAGTCCTTCACACACATCTGGGTATCCAAATGTTGTTATGGAGCTGGAGAGTATAGCCATGGCATATCTGCCCAATATGCATACATCGATACAGGGGTTCCTGTTTTAATTGACTATATTTTTCAGGTGTCTGTGACTCACAGTTCAAATGAGCACATGTTAGCTTTTGCAATTGTTTGGAAATCCAGGGTGGATGCTTCCATATCTCAGATGGTCTTCCCTTGGTCTCTTTGGTATGATATTTGTGGCAGATGGGATTGTCGTTGACATTATTCAGGGCACTTGATCTTGGTGTTTGTGTCTGGACTGCAAATAGTCTTTGGAAATTGTGAGGCCGTATTACTGAGGCATCATTTCATTTTGGCCCCAATTGTCATTCAAAAAAGGGCTCTCTGGATTATGGTAACTTTTGATCATGTGCATAAAAATGTGCAACAGTCTTCCCACTAACACAAGCTGTCCAGGATACACCAGAAGACAATGTCAACATTACAAATGATGCAAATGATTAAGTAGAATATTTGACTGAGCTACAAATAAAGGTCATTGCCACTGTTGAATTGGTTTTTGCTGTCTCTCTGTTTGGGGCTATTTCTGTGCTCACTGTATAATTCATTGTCATCTTGTACTTCTTCATCCCAATCCCCAATGCAAGTTGGCCTGTAGCACTCAGGATGATTTTCCAGCCAGAATTTATCAATTGTGTATCTTGGTATCTTTGCATTCTTCTTCTTGAGTTTTGGAAGAGGGGCATCAACTGGATGACTGTGGTGGCAAGTGTGTGGTGCCATCTTCCCCTTGTGGTCTTTCTCATCCAGTCTTCTACTCTCCATCACTGCTCCATCCAGCTTCAAAACCCATTCATCAAACTGAAGCAGAAATGTTGAGCACATATCTGTTCTTTCTATTCTTCATTTTCTATGATTTCTCCTTGTTTTATTACTAATTTCCCTTTCTATCACATTTGTGCATGTTGACTGTTTTATATCTAGAGGCAGAGTACCCCTTCCAACATCTACCCCTTGGTATGATGTCATTTGGCAGCCTTGATCTGCCTATTTCTGCCTATTTCTATTTTTAGACTATTATTTGATTTTTGCAATCTTCACATATACTGGGCATTGGCAAAGGGGTCCTTAGAGTTTTCTTTTCAGATTTCCCTTTGCTAGGTGTGCCTCCACTCCCTGTAATATGTACCATAATTTTAACTTCAGATTTCCCTTTGCTAGTCCATTAATTAAGTGGCTTCTAAGGTTGCTCTTATATTGGTGGCCAAAAGATCTCATGTGAAAGATGGGTATATTGTTGGTGCTTTTTGCTTGATCATGGTGAGCATGTGATCATTCCAGGCCACATTCCCAGCAAAATTTGTAGTCCAGTCAGGTTGAACCAACTTGCTGTTGTGAGTCTCCCAATCTTTGATAAAACCACCTCCCCTGGCATGAGAAAGAAGTCGTGTAATGTCTTTTGCCTTGGCTCTCAAGCCCAATCCCATAGCAAGCAGCATTGTTTTTCATACTGCATTCTGATGAGGAGGTATGTCACCATATTACATTCTTAAGGTGGCCACTTATGTTGAAGCAGTTATCTCTTGTTTTACTTTTTTTCAGGTGTGAATCTTCATCACTAAGGCAAGGCACGGGTATGGGTAACACTGTGACAATGTGGTCATGGGTATGCATGGGTATGGGTACAGGTTTCAGATTGCTGTACCCATGCAACACCGTACCCCTAACCACAGGTTTATGGGTATCCAATCCATCATATTATAGTGAGTTCTGCCTTGTTTTCAGTGATTGTATACTTGATTTAATCTATTTAGTAGTTGTTTCAAGTTACTGAAGAGACCAGAGGGCCACACCCTCCCATTTTTCCGATAGGTGCTTATCTGTCTCAGGAGGGGGGATGGTGGGTTGTACTCTTTCTTGGTCAGTTCCCATTTGTTTCCAATGATCTTATACTTGATTTAAATTTATTTAGTGGTCGTTTCAAGTTCCCAAAGAGACGAGAGGGCTGCGCCCTCCCATTTTTTTGCTAGGTGCTTATCTGTGTCAGGAGGGGGAATGAGGTGGGGTGTACTCTTTCTCAGTGAGTTCCCCTTCATTTCTAATGATCTTATACTTGATCTTAGTCTATTTAGCAGCTGTTTCAAGTTCCCAAATTGACAAGAGGGCTGCACCCTCCTGTTCTTCTGCTAGGTGCTTATCTGTGTTAGGAGGGGGGATGAGGTGTGCTCTTTCTTGGTGAGTTCCCCTTCATTTCTAGTGATCTTATACTTGATCTTAGTCTATTTAGCAGCTGTATTAAGTTCCCAAAGAGATGAGAGGGCTGCACTCTCCTGTTTCTGTGCTAGGTGCCGATCTTCTTGAGTAATATATAATAGATATTTATATAGTTGGAGTAATGTACTCGGAAACCCACAAACATTGCAGGTAACCCCCAAAACCTGTGGGGGACACCATACCCTTACCCAAACAGGTATGGTGTTCATGGGTACGGGTACGGGTACAGTGAAATTTATGCAGGGGTTACCCGTGCTGTGCCCTATTCATCACTATCTGCCAGTGCATGTGATTCCTTCTTTTCAAGACAGGAAAAAAGTTTATTGATTGTTGCTCATGGTCTTGTACCACATTTTCTAAAATTATGTTTTGCTTGGTAAGTTGTTGAACCATCTCCTCCAATGTCTCGCTCCTGGTTTTCAGAAGTTTGATAATGTCCACTTGTTGCTCTAATCTTTCAAGGTGAGTTAGCATATCTTTGGATGTTGTCTCAAGCTTCACCAGTTTATCTGTTATCAGTTTTGGAATAGGAGCAAAGAGTTTTGCAAGACCACCAGGATGAGCTGCTGTTGGGCATATACTATCACATTCAGGGCAATTAACAGGCAGTTCAATACAGGGGATGATAGAGGCCCAGAACCAGGATGTAAAGTATGATTTTGAGGCTGGGCAGAAGATCCTTGAGGCTTAAATGCTGTTCATCATTGGACTGCAAACAAGGCTACTGGAAACAAGGAAGCACGATTGGGTACAGGTGGGAGAATTCTCATAGGTTGATGTGGTGTCTTGAATACAGGCAAAGAATTTCTGTGGAATGGATTGGGAGAGCCTGAGGATGGAATAAGTGTTTGGTCCTGTTGTTCAAACCTGTGGCTGACATCCATGGCAGGGACAGTCTTGGTCTTGGTCGGGCATTCATTTCCATGCAAGGTAAACATCCTAGATGCTGACCGATGGTCTGACAGAAACATGGCAATGAAGGGAGATCGGGGGGATATATTCTCAAAATCATCTTGTGTTTGCTGTTTGTCATCTCTAGTGAGGTATTGGGATGAAGTCGCAGTTTGTGACAAAACAGAATTTGATGGAGAGGAAGCATGAGCAGGCGGTATGTTTTGTTTTTTGATGAATGGAGTTCTTTCTAGTGACACAAGACAGCTTATGAGTGAATTGATGGATTTATAGCTGTGGTATTCTTTGGAGAGTGCACATTGGAGTCTGTAGTAGGAGAATGGGAAGAGATGACAGTGCCATGCACTTGTGGAGCCACTTGCAACCAGTCCTCTCATCTGTGGCTTAGCTGTCAAACATATTCACAGCTGCGTACTTGGTCCTCCATGTTCTGCAGGGATGGATCAATCACGAAGGCAAAGTCAGGTTGAGGAGTGGAGGCAAGTGTCATTGAGGCTGATGCATGTTCGTTGGAGGTTCTATTCTGCTGATTGATTCCAGATGCAGCAAGTAAGTCTGCAACCATATATGAAGGTTCCCAGGCAAGTTCTTCCACTTTTTGAGTGCATATATCTGAGGATCCCAACAACAGGAATGGATTGCAAAACTGGCTGCTCGCTGGGAGTCCAGTCACCTGATGTTCTTTCTTCTTCCTTGGACTAGTGCCAACTCCATCAGCATCCAAATCTCTGCTGGGACTGGAGTTGGTAACAGGAGAAGTTGGGCTCTCAGGGGTTTTGTGTGCAGTGTCAGATTTCCATTTCCCTTTGTTTGGCCTTGATGACCAACACAGAAGCACAGAAGGTAGACTAGCAGGATCCTTGGCCTTTGCTGACTTTGGGGCCATGCCACAAAAGGGAGGTGCCATGAAATATGTATGGTCTTGTGTTGTATATATATATAAGTATGAGGTGGATGTGACACAACTAGCACATGTGATCAGAGACTAGTCTCTAATAAATATTTGGTTACTATTGAAAAATTATTCAACAAATACCTGGCTAATACAGCCTCTTTTTACTGAATATCTGCTAGTGATTATTTGTTACTATTCAGAAGATACATCTTGTATTAGCCACATATTTTCCACAGGTGATTTGGTTCAAAGTGCGGTGTACACATCACAGGGCAAAAAACAAATGTAATCTTACCTGCCAAAAAATTGATTTGTAATGCTCTTCATGGCTATTTGTTACATGTTATACCTCAAAAATGTAAGGATAGCGTGATCCTGGTTGCGCATCCCAATATTTTACTTTCCATTGTTCTGTTCTGTTATTTCATTGATATTGTTTCCATGGTTCTTGTCCTTTTCATTTACCCTTCTCATTCATATTCAACAATATACTTAGTCTGATCTTTTGCCCTTTGCCCTACTTTCTTGCTTATGACAAGCCAGACTCATTATTTTTAGGATTAGGATTAGGATTAGGATTTCCTACTTTACCTGAGTTTCTAGATATATAAACAAGAAGTTTGTACCTAGTAGGAGTACTATTAACTTTAGTAAGATTCAGCTATTCAACTGTTTGGCCTGGGCCCTCCAAATAACTATTTTCTTCATGATCAAAACACTTTAAGCAATTGTGTGCCACCAAAATATTGAGAGGAGAGAAGAATCAGAGGGACCCCAGATGAGCCTATTATGGACATCAAACATTGAGGTTGTTGATCTCATTCAAGTTTGAAGCAAGCTTTGAAGTAATTACTGTTGGATTATCAAGTGCATCATGAGAACTGACTTGTTTAGGGGGGTGAGCAACATTGTCATGCTCATTCTAACTGTTAGGTGAATTTTGAAGTTGTCGGGAACCTTTGAATTTGGTAAACTTTCAGTCACACATTGACATGTTAGTGTGCTCATTGTATCAAACAAACCCCCACATAAACACAAAGGGGGGGATGTTCTAACTAGCAACTAATAAAATTTTGGCTCCCCCAGTGTCATAAGGGGAGTTGCTGTCTGTCCCTGCCATCTCTTGCATGCCTGTAATACCACCCATCCACCCTGCAAGCAGTCAGTGGGCCATGATAGGATTGCAACCTACTTGAAAAAGTGAGTAGAGTAAAAGAACATGACCATAGTACCATATTTTGAAGTCTTGTGGGCCTTCGGGAACACAGGTGTTTTGGATTATATAATCTGCCACTGCTTAATCAGTGCTTAACAGACCATAGTTTGCACACACACACAAGTGATGTGATAGTTGTAGCAATCCATGTCTGGTTATATGGTATCCTTGTTCTGTTGAATCCTATAAGACCTGATAGCTCAGTTGGTCAGAGCATCTGGTATATGTCCAGGAGGGCCTGGGTTCAATCCCCAGTCTGGTCATCTTTTCTGCATTCCTAACAAGGTGACATTCAGCATAAAATGTGTTTGACATGGCACATCTGCAACCATGAGGTTTGCAGTTGAGTCAAGTTATGAGTCCTTAACAAAGTTTAAGACTCATTCTTCAAACCGGGAATCAATGAAAAATTCAGTGGTATAAGAAAAACATTTCCTTTTTCCCCACGGTCAGTAAGTTCTGTGGAACCATTACAAAAATTACTGACTTTACTAACCATGGGACTGAAAAATTAGCCGAGATGTGGATTTCAAGTATAAAAGGAAATTTTTCATCCGGCTATCTAAATTACCAGTAACCTACAGTAATTGACTTCAATACAATCCATTACAAACTATTATTGATCAGTTACAAACTTTCTATTGAAATTTTGAAATTTGATGATACTTCGGGGGCACCCTAAAGTTATCACGTGCACCAAATATTGACTTCTCTCTAGGGTTGCATAAAAAATTCATATTTCTTTACTGACCCATTTTTTACCTATTTTTTACTGGTAATTTACTAGTAAATTACCACCCCAAGATCTTGAAGTAGTAATTTACCAAGTCATGTGATAGGTACCTATCACATGACAACTCTGACAGCTCTAGTTTGGGATGCTGACAAGCTGGAGGTAGGAGTCACTTAGTTACTAGGCTTGTTCACCCAAAGTTGTTACAAAGTAATGTACATATCAATTGGTTACCAGTTTGGGTCATCATTGTGAATGACAGTTGACAACATGCATGTGACCATGGTTCAAACTCAAACTCCAAATCAAAGAAGTTTACATATGTAATGCCTTCAAAAACTGTGAGATCATTGCTGTTAACTATGTGTCATGTGCCCACAGCTATCATTGATATCACTGGCCATACCATTTATGTAACAGTTCAATGACTAGATAAATCCTGAATCTGTTGGATGTGCCAGTGCCCGAAAATTTTGATGATGAAAAACCCTCCCTAAAGTCATGTGAACCGATCACATGCAATATTTTACTGGTAATTTACTAGTAAATTATTGCCCAGCAAATGGACCTTGTAAATTACCTAGTAATTTACCAGGCCAGAATATTTTACGCAACCCTACTTCTCTCCCCCCCCGAGAGATGTCGATATTTGGCGCACGTGACCGCTTTAGGGTATGCTTTTTTTAGCACATCTACAATGAAAGTCTTGGATCTCACTCATTTCTTGTCCGATTAGGTTCATTTAACTACAGATGGGAAAGTACATCATTGGCCAGTCATCGGGAGAGTACTTGGAATTGTTTGGTATTGTTGTCATGGCTAAATATAGTATCTCCTTCAGTTTTCATCCAATTTGCATGATTTAACTTGCAAATGAAAAGTATGCTGTTGGTCTATCATTGGGAAATATTTACAAGTATTTGGGATTGTTTGTTTATAAATCAAAAAGATTAACATAACTATATCAGAGCCAGTTTTTACTCGGGTATGTAACTTGGACACTTTGCCCTGTGCTGACAAAAGTTGTTTATATTTGTTTGTTAGATTATCAAAATACTGTATCTTGCTCAATTCTTGGCTGATTTCTTTTATTTAACTTGGAATGAGAAGATACATTATTGGCCAATCATTGGGGGGTATTTGGCATTGTTTGGTGTTGTTGTCATGGCTAAATATAATATCTCCTTCAGTTTTCATTCATTTTGGATGATTTAACTTGCAAGATAAAAAGTATACTGTTGGTCTATTATTAAAAGATACATACAAATATTTGGCATTATTTGTTCATATATCAAAAAATCAAAAAGATGATGTCAGAGCTGGTTTTAACTCACTTGAGTTTATTTAACTTGTAGAAGGGTGTAGCTTGGGCACTTTACACTGACAAAGTGTTAGGAAACCACCCCATTACCTAATAAAATTTCATTTTTATTTTATTATGTCAAATTATGCTACATGACACTAAATGATGCTACACTTAGAATTTTATTTCACATGCATCAATATGTACGTGCATGTACAAGTGCATCGGTAACAATGTACAATATATGTAACATAGTATATAAACCCTAAATATATGCCTAGGGGACCCCAGTTGTGTTCTCTTAGGTATTCCACCTACACTTTCAGTGTGAAAGGCCTTTGTCAACAAACTCACCTATTAATAACCCCTTGCATCAAAACCATCAATTCCCCCATCATGAGTGCGGATCCCACCCCCTTCTTGTAGAGAGAACCTGCACGGTCTTAGCTAGCAGATAGTGGGTGTCACCCTAACAGAAGAACACAACTTCCCATATCAGTGCACCTTCTCTTACTTGCGCATACATCATTGTTTCACTGTGCCAAATCCAATTACTCATCCTTTTGGCATGAGCTGGAAGTACTTGTATATACATAATCTACCTTTTCTTTCATAAGCCAACGCCAGGCCTCGCCTCACATTGCAACCACCAGTGATTGAGAGGCAGCACTTGTCATTAGGACAGCTGCAACCAGACAACTGATTGGATCTGGCTTAGTTATGATTTACATTACTCTATTCAGATGACTATTTTAGTTACAAGCCGAATTCAGTGATATCTCCGAGATCAGGCACTGTTGGAAGGGTTATTGATCCGAAGTGTCAAAATAGGTGCTTGACAAACGACGAACGATCAACGAACAATTGATGAACCATCACGTGACCCATAAACATTTGGAGAGGTCTTGAAGAAAAAATCTTGAATTTGTTGAAGAAGTGATTCATCACAGATCTAACAATTATGTCCAAACCCTCAACTTCTAATCCCAGCCCTAATCCTGTTCCCATACCAGCATTAGAGGTGAAAATTGATGTGCTTACAGCACAAATGTCGCAATTAGTGTCAGTGTTGGTAGCATCACAGCCCAGACAAGCAGAAGTACAGCCAGAGACAACAGGAGAAAGAGATGATGAGATGGAGGAGATGGTGGAGTGGATGTTGCAGGAGGATGAGATGGTGGAGAAATCTGGAAATGGAAAAGTGTGCTTACCTAAGTATGTGCCCCTGCAAATCTTTGATGGTACCATGGAGAATACAAAATCCTTCATCAGCTCTATAGTACTGTACATCCATGGGAGGAAGCCAGAGTTTTGTACAGTGGAGTCTAGGATTATGATTGCTCTCTCATACATTCAGGGGGGAAAAGCACAGTTCTGGAGAAACAAGGCTATAAATCAAATTGCTGCAGGAACTAAACCATTTGTGACCTTCAAAGAATTTCTGGAGAGATTGGAGGCACAGTTTGGAGACCCTAATCCAAAGGTGACAGCCAATGCTAAATTAAAGACCATGCACCAAGGTTCCCTGATGGCAGATGAATTTATTTTGCAGTTCAAAGCAGAAGCTTCACAAACAGATATGGGAGAAGCCGTGTTGGTAGAGTTTTTGAAAGCAGGATTAAATCCCTCTTTATTCAAGTCTATCTACCAACTACCTTCTATGCCAGAGAAGTTGGACAAGTGGTATAATTGGGCAATGCGCCTTGACTGGCAATATCGGCAGGAACAGGCAGAGTTGATGTACAGAAGTAGTAAATTTGGAAAGTCATCAGGAGGAAAGTCCGAGAAAGGAAAGGTGCCTCAGGCGCAAGCTCTGAGGGCACAGCCACCAGCCATGGCAGTGACACCTATAGTTATGGAGTCAGCAGCACCAGCAGAGGCAATGGAGGTTGATCAAGCAGGGAGATGAGCCCCACTTAAATGTTTTAACTGTGGGCAGTTAGGACACATCACGAGGAATTGTAGGCAGAAAAGAAAGATTAGGGAAGCTACAATTGAGGAAGTGAAGCCAGAGGAAGGCAAGCAGAAGAATTTTGTGGAAGAGTCCCAGTGAAGGTTTCCCCATTGGTGACCCAGAATTGTTACAATGTATTAGTATCCGAGGAAACCCAGAGTAAATCAGAAAAGGAAATCGAGGAGGAGTACAACTGTTGCGAATCACATGAACAAGAAAATTGCTGAGCACTATTTTTGAAAACCCCTAGATTCTTTATTTGCTCTGCATGAATAGAACCCAAAATTACCTTGACTGTGGGATTGAAGACAGTGGACATGCATGCAGCAATTGATGTGGAAGCATTGCTTGATAGTGGTGCTACAGGATTATTCATTAATCGGTCCTTAATTACTGGAAATGGTATTAACACATGCAAGCTGGTGCAACCTATAATGGTGTACAATATTGATGGAACAGTCAATTGTGGAGGAACTATCAAGGAGGAGGTGACTATGGTACCAAAGTATCAAGAGCATCAGGAGCAAGCCATATCTGAAGTGTGCGATCTTGGGAAAACCAATCTAATAATAGGATGTCTGTGGTTACGGAAGCATAATCCTGAAATTGATTGGAAAACTGGGAAAGTACAAATGACTCATTGTCCTAAAGAATGTAATGTGTATGGAAGGAAGATAAAGAAGGAAAAAAGGAAAAAGAGAGAGAAAGAACATCCAAGGAAGTATTCTGTTACGATGGAGGAAGTGGAGGATGAGGAAATGCCAAATGGGGAAGTTCCAATCATGATTGAGAAAGAAGAGTAGAAGCAAACCTTTAGAGCAATTCGTGGAGGACAGTCATGGGACAAGAATATTGTGAAGGTGGAGAAGCCAGTGGAGGAATGGCTGCCAAAAGTGTATCATGAATATCTGTCAGTATTCCAGAAGAAGGAGTCTGAGTGAATGCAGGTGCAGAAGCCATGGGATCATGTGATTGAGATGAAGCCAGGGTTTGTGCCGAAAAAGTCGAAGGTATATCCATTATCTCCAATGGAACAAGAAGAAGTGGATGCGTTCCTGAAGGAGCAATTGCGCAAAGGATACATATGACCTTCGAAATCACCACAGACATCACCAATATTCTTCGTGCCAAAGAAAGGCCAAAGGAAGAGGATGTGTACAGATTATAGGTATCTGAATGAGTGGACAGTGAAGAATACGTACCCCCTGCCATTGATCTCAGAAATAATTGAAAAGGTGGGAAAAGCCAAGGTCTTTACAAAATTGGATTTACAATGGGGATACAATAATGTACAAATAAAGAAAGGAGATGAGTGGAAGGCTGCATTTGCCATGCATTGAGGATCCTTCGAGCCGCTTGTCATGTTTTTCGGGATGACTAATAGTCCCCCAACCTTCCAAAATATGATGAACGACATTTTCAAGGATGTAATAGACAAAGGCATGGTAATAATATTGATTGATGACATTCTGATATTCATGAAGGATGAAGAAAATCATGAGGTGATAGTGCAGGAGGTGCTATGGATCCATAATAACTGATCTAATCGATGAAGTTTCTTTAGCGATGACAAAAGGCTGAGGGATTTCACTGGGTTGGAGACTGCTAATATAGGTCTCATATGGGTCAGGCACAATGATCACATTGGGACTAAACATGTTTGTCGCATTGTTTCCAGATTGTGGGACTCGTTTTGGTGTGACCTGTTCTCTCCATTTTGTTCGAAACTTGGGTGAAAGTGAGAGTAGTTCTTCCGATGTAAGTGTGATGATCGGCATCTTCATCGAGCACGAAAAGATATTGTGCATGATTTTCTCATTCTGTACTGGTGCCTGTGTCGCATACGATGGTCCATCTTTTTCTTTACCCTTTGCTGCGCCAGCGAAGTTCCTTTTGTGTGGTGGCAGATAGGTGTTCTCCCTGACTGATGTGTATGGGTGTACCAAGGTTTGCATTGGGGGTATAGTGGTCAATGCCGATGTTGGAGCCATAGTTGAAGTAGAAGGGTTGACCGTTGTCGATGAAGATGTCAAGGGTGGTGGGACTGGAGCAGTAGACATTGACGATGCAGGGACAAGGGTTGTCCTGGCTGGAACCGAATTTTGAACCTCTTTGTTCGGATGTGAAAATGGTCGACCACTTCGAAGCGCAAATATTTCGCACTCGAGAGCCACTATTCTATCTTCGGAGTCAGCTGTCAACGTCAAATTATGATAAATGCCTTTCATTTCTGATCCTGATGTAGAAATGGTGTCGGACTCTGTTATTGAATTGATCGCAGCCAAGGTTGAATTAGTCGAAGTCGAAAGTGCCGATGGTGCAATGCTAAATAAAAGTGTGGCTGCTGGGGTTGCATCTGGGTTGCATTTCCACCATTTGTCAAGGTGTTCCTTGATAAACCTGCCAGGGATACTTCGAGGAGTGAACTGTCCATTTGGGAGTACGATCTTTCCTTCCACATTTCTCTTACACTCCTTCGTTCAAGTATGACTGACAAACCATACAGTCAGGAATAAAATGTCCCGATAAACTGCAAAATATGCAAAGGAGTGCATTGATGTGTGCCTGTCTGTCTGCCGAATTAGTGCGAGGATTTTTAGTACCTGCGATGTGCATAGCAATGGTGCTAGCAAACTGTTCGAACATTGCATTTAGATCTTTGGTTTTAATCATAATAGTTCCGAGTGATGAGGTGACCATATTTCTGATGTTCAATGTTGAGTGCGATGAAGAGGTTGATTGGTGGATTACTGAGTTCAATGTGTTGGAGCCTGCTAGTACAAATTTTGCCGCGTCATGAATGTTGTTGAGTGGATATGGATCATTGGGATAATGGTCAGGGAATTTGAGTTCGAGTTGTTGAGCAATTCGAGTCCATAAGCTGGGTTGGAATCCTCAAACATAAGCTCTGCTTTGCTCGGCTTCTGAGATCCTATTCTTTGCTCGCAAAAAGTGAGTAATGTTGTAGAACACGCAATAACACATTCCTAGATCACTCGCATCAAATATCCCAACACGTAGCTGTTCTCCCACTAATTTGTCCATGTCCGATATGCTCCACTTGTGATTGTCTTCCGAGCTGGGATAGAGTTTATGTACTGCTGTTCGAAATTCATTGAATGATGTGCTGGGCTGATACTCTGGAAGCAATTCCCAGAGTTTGGAAGAGTTGATGTTGAGGTAGCAACAAGCATGTTTCTTCATTAGATTCGATTCAGTAATGCAACAGGTCAGGAATAATAGTTCAAGCTCTTTGAAGTATTGTCGGAGCTCTCAAGGCTGAGTTGGGTCGAATTTCAGAGCAGTCAAGTGCCCACGAGCTGGCATTGCGGTTTGGGTAGTCATGAATGCGATGACTCTAGGGGTAGGGGTTAAGACTTGTGTAAAGGATGGTAGGGGTGTCAAAGTTGTTGGAAGGATGGATGAAGAGGTCAATGATGATGACGAAGAAGTAGATGACAATGTGAAAGGCGATGATATAGGTGAAGGAAATAGTCTATGATGAGTAGATTCTGCTTTGGAAACAGGAATTAGAATGTCTCCCAATTGTTCGAGAGATTCAAAGGTGTGGCGAGTATCGATACAAAGGTTTCTCGCTTGTGTTGGCCTAAGCCAAGGAAGTTGAGGTTGGTCTGATGATGAAATGATTCAGAGACCCTCACAGTGGGCTCCAAAAATGATAATACTCAACCCAGGAAAATCACCAAACCAGCCGATGATATCTGCAACGAGTCAGAGGAAGGGTGCAATGCGTTCCAAATGCTTGTGGTCCAACCTATGGGTAGATAACTAGTTGGTACTAGTCGTGAAGATAGTGCTATAGAAGGTGAAGGTGTTTGGCATGGTCTGATCAAGTATCGATTGATATTGAGGACGATCAATAAGATTGATGGCGGATGATGTTGATTGTCAATGGTCGATTTAGGAATTCTGAGGACCTTTCAATAGGTTGATAGTATGCAAAGACTATAGTTGATGGCTAGGAAGTGTTGGAAGGGTTGCTAGTGCTAATGATCAGAGGATTGTTGGAAGATTGAGTTCGACAATGGTTGCAGAGGTTTCTCGTTGATTGAGAAAACTTGTAGAGGTTTAGATTGTTTTAGAGGATAGATCTGATTCTTTAGAACTTAATACAAGACAATTTCTTGTATTTTCCAGTAGATACTACAGAGTTTTATATGTTTTAAAGAAACTTCCTAAAATGGAATAAGAAACATGTGTAGAACATGAGGCAAAAGATATGAGTTAAGGCACAAGGCCAAAAAGGAGACTGGAATCCGAACAAGAAAGATATATATCATATGATGAAAGAGTAATAAAGGGTATAGAACTAAAAGGGGACTGTCCTTTGTGTATAAATCACACTAAGTCTTGCAATAATTCATCCAGCGGGTTCTGTGCACGATAGGGACTTGGAAGGAGGCTAACCTACTATCAGCAGGTTTGGGCACGAGTTGGAATCCTTCCTGGTGCATGGTATTCCACCATATAGATAACAAATGCGGTGCCCAATGTCGCTCATAGTCTCTCAATATTGATTGATGATGCTCGACAATGGTCGACAATGTTTGATTGCAATTGATAGACTGGGTCACGCTGCGTCTGGGACCTCATAGGAGTTAGCCAATGTGATTAAAATGTGTTTAGAATGATGTATTGGCCTTTGAGCTGAGGAGACAACCTATCAGCGTCAGTCATCACCCTCTCACGGTGTAATTCTGAACACTCCTCCTCACTGTGATTACTCCTCCTCACATGGAATCGGTCATTTCAAGCCCAGAAAATTTTGAAGATAGGTGAATTGTTTGACATCCAAGGCTTTCATGAACATGTCAGCAACATTGTGTTTGGTGTTAACATAGGTAAGGTGCAAGTCGGCAGATTGTACTTGCTCATGAAGGAAGTGGTATTTGATATCAATATGCTTCACGCAGGAATGCAGAAGAGGGTCTTTGGAAAGGGTCTTGGTTGCTGTGTTGTCACAGGAAATTGTAGTAGGAGTAGTTTGACCATAGCCAATAGCATCAAGTAGAGTACATAGCCAAATGCATTCCTTGGTGGCCTCAAATGCTGCAATGTATTTGGCCTTGCAGGAGGATGCAGCAATGACTTTTTGCTTCCAGGCAGCCCAGGAAATAGCTCCAGAACCAAGGGAGCAGACATAACCTCCAATGCTCCGGTGGGTGTCAAGGCAATTAGCCCAATCGGAGTCACTGAATGCATGAAGTGTAATGGGATGGTTACCCCCAAGGTGTAATTTGAGGTCCCAAGTCCCCTTGAGGTAATGAATGAGTTGAAGGGCTGCCTTCCAGTGGTCAAACAAATATGAATCAAGGTACTGAGATAGTTGTTGGACTGTGTGTGAAATATTGGGACGTGTGGAAATTGCCAGGTAGAGTAGACAGCCAACGAGAGATCAATATGGTAATCTATTGAGCTGAAGTTGTTCATCGGGGGGAATGGAATCATGGTTGGCAGGTCTAAGTTTAGATCCAGGCTTGAGGGGATCAGATGTTGGGTGGGCATCTTTCTGCCCAAATTGTTCAATGATTTTATCAATGAGAGCCATCTGTGAAAGTGCAACAGTGCGAGTTGCCCTGTCCCAAGTCACTGCAATACCCATGATGAAGCAAGCTGTTCCCAAATTGGAGATCGTCCACACCTTGCGCATTTGATCTTTGAAGCGCTCATTCTTGTCTTTGGAATCAGCAATCACCAAATAGTCATCGACATGAACAGCGGCAATCACAATCCCTGAGTCAGTTTTGCAGAAGTAAATGCAGGACTCGCAAGAAAGGCGGGTGAATCCCCATTTGATCATTTGGGCATTGAGTGTCTGGTTCCAGATGCACCCACTTTGTTTCATGCCATATAAGCCACATTGTAATTGCCATACCCAGTCCTCCTTTCCTGGTTCCTCAAAACCAGTGGGTTGTTGCATGTATTGTACTTCATCATTGGGTAAGAGGCTGTATAGGAATGCCATCTTCACATTGATCTGTTGGGTGTCCCAACCTAAGGAGGCCGCAATGTGGAGAAGAATTCTCCAGGATTCCATGTGTGCAGTAGGTGAGGTTGTTTTGGTGTAATCCTTACCATAGATCTGCTCAAAACCTTTAAAAACAAGGTGTACCTTCCATCTTACCGCCTGTCCCATTTCATCCCGTTTGATGTGGAATACCGGTTTCCCCTTTCTGATACGTTTTCCTTGTGGAACTTCAGATCTGGGAATGAGTTTATAGACCCCCATGTCCTTCAAGGATTTTAACTCATCCTTATACCCTGCCTCCCAGTGTGCTGCATTCACTGAGTTCTTTGCTTCATCCCAAGTCTGTGGCTCATCCTCAAATTGGAGTGATTCCAGATCAAAATCAGTCATCTCCGAGATCATAGCCAGGAGATTGTGTGCCTGATTCCCAAGATCAAGGTTCTTGAACACGAGTCGAAGATCATCAATGATGTCATTCCCATCAGTAGAGATGTTTGGGTGATCGTCTTGGGATCCAGCGCATTTGGTGGCCCGATGTTATTGATGCATCTCTTTGACACAAGCCACACTCTCCTTGGATTCTTGGATGGCCATCTCAGTACATGTAGTAGAGGGTCCACCAGTTGGGTTCCATTCTGTTGGGATAGGTACCCGGGAGGAATGGCACAGGGGTCTGGGTGCTGGTTGTGTGATAATGTCCGGATTGGGAGGTGTGGGAGGCACAAGAGGTCCAACCTCATCATCATTATCCTCGTGTGGAAGGATAGGTGTTGGGGCAACAGGATTGGGATCAGAGTGGTTTGGTTGCATATCTAGGGCTGGTGGTGTGTGTCCTTCATGACTCTCAATGAAGCGGATGTGATATGAGCTGTACACTTTGTGGGTAGTATGGTGGTAACATCTGTAGGCTTTTGATTTTGGCTCATAGCCAATAAGGATGCATTCAATTGCCTGTTCGAAGATTTTGGGGTTGTGTTTGTTAGGGATTAGAATGAATGCACAGCAACCAATTTCGCGCATGTATGAGTATTTGGGTTCATGTTCATGCCAAAGTTCCCAAGGTGTAACCCCTTTTAATGAACACATAGTAGTTCTGGCATGTACATGAATGGCCATCAAATAAAACTCATCCCACAAGTATGTTGGCAAATTTGCGTAAAGTTGCATAGTATGTGCTTTCACCATGAGCATCTGATGCATTCGTTCAACTCACCCAATATGAGCAGACGTACATATGTGGTGCCATGAAATGTTGGGTTGTCCCCCGGGATTTGAGCCAAGCTTCCATTTCATTGGACTTCAGTTCACCGTTATCTGTGATGTATATTTTGACTTTCAGACCAGTTTCGGATTTGCGTGCCAACTCCCAGGCTTTGAGTTCCAGAAACGCGTCGTCTTTATTTTTAAGTGGTATAGACCAGGGGAATGAAGTACAATCATCCACTATGTCCATAACATACTCATTTCCAGTACGGGACTTGACAGCATGTGGACCTGACAAATTGACCCACACCTTCTCTAGCTTCCTTGTCGCTCTATGCCCCTCCCCCTCTTTGCGCTTCTTGGGGACCGGAGTCTTTGTCTGCTTGCCAAGGATGCATACATCACATTTGGGCGGTCTCAAAACAGAAGAGATCGGCGCACCTGTGAGTGTACCCTTCTTGGCCATGTCCCATAGGGACTGGTAGTTGGCATGACCAAGGCGACGATGCCAGGTTTCAAGGTTCAGCAAACCGTGGACAGTGAAAGCATGGTCAGCAGTGGCAGAGTGTAAGGTGAGCGCATAGAGTTTCTTGGTGGAGAGTTGAGGGCCCTGGGCAATGAGGGTGCCAGTGGATTTATTGGTTATCCAGCAGGAAGAGGAGTTGAAGTGAGCTATGGCATTTGAGTCCCCAGCGAGGGACCCGATGGAACTGAGGCGAACTGTCACATTTGGGATGTAAAGTGCATTACATAAGGTGATTGATGTGCCCTGCGCCACCCTTAGTTTGATGTTGCCAACACCTATAGCGGTGATGGAAGATCCCCCTATGCCTTTTACTGAGCAGGGTTGAATGGGATGGAGGTAGAGGAAGTCAGAATGTTTGGGTGATGTGTGAACCATGACACCTGTGTCAACGATGAAGGGAAAATCCATGAGGGATATTTGGCTGCAGTTTGATTGGTTCAGAGGTTTGACCACAAATGCGCCGTCAATGGCTGTAGTGTGATGCTCATCCCAGTTGACCAAAGTGACAGGCTCCTCCTCAATTACTAACCATCCTTCATATTCAACTTCATCAATTGTAGCCATGGGGAGAGGATCAGCAGCTAATCCAGCAAATTCTGGAGTGGAGGAAGGTGACAGCACCTGGGCGGAGTCAATCATTACAGTGAATGCACATCCATTGACATCTTTTATGGTTACTGGAACCTTGGAAGAATCAGTACCTTGCCTCTTCTTCTTGATCATAAGTTTCCAGGCAGCGTTGGACTCATCAATTGTTTTCCCAGCCATACCCCCTCCCAGTTTGATACAAAAATTGGTGGTATGGCTGGATTTTTGCAAATGGGGTTTCCGCAAACAGGTGTGTTAGACAATTTTGTTGGTTTGATGTGGGCAGCGAGGGCAATGGTCGATTGGGATGCATCATGCTGGTCATTCTCGAGTAGGGATTGTTCATTTTCCAGGACATGGTGAATGTCTTTGGAGGTATAAGGTGTGGACTCAGTTGAGGCAGTAATATCATGGGAAATGATGGAGCATGCATGAGGGAAATGTTCACTAAGGGAGTTAAGGAGCACTATGCAACAGAGGAGATCAGCTTTTATATCCCCCATGGTGAATGCATGCTCAATCAGCATGCAAATCTTGTCAGCAGTCTCCGGGAGTGGAATTTCCTTTGAACATTGTATGGAGAGAGCCTGTTGGAGCAGCTGGACCTGACAAACTGGGCCCTCCTTCTGGTGATGATCCCAAAGAGTTGTCCAGTTCTTTGTCATATCCATGAAAGGGCATTCAGAGGAAGACATGCTTGATGCAAGGAACACATATGCCAAGCATGAGTTGGCCTTCCAGTTGGAAAGCGCTCAAGGTTCTGTAGTTGGTGGGGCTTTAATATCCCCAGTGGCATACTCATACAAACCGTTGAGTGAAAGAGCAATGGTGACATCTTCGCACCATTCTTTGTAGTTAGACTTGAGTTTGTCGAGTTTCTCCCCAGAGTATTGTACCAATAGTTTGATAGGTGAAACAGAGACAGTAGTTATAAGGGCAACCTAAGCCTCTAGCAAAGGGAAATCCGAAGTTAAAATTATACTACATAATACAGGCATTGGGGGCGCACCTAGCAAAGGGAAATCCGAAGAGAAAACTCTAAGGATCCCCTTGCTGATGCCCAGTATATGTGAAGACGACAAAAATCAAATATAACCTAAAAATAGAAAAAGGCGGAGATAGGCAGATCAAGGCCGCCGAATGACATCATACCAAGGGGTATGTGTCGGAAGGGGTACTCCGCCTCTAAATATAAAAGTGTCAACATATACAAACATGATAGCAAGGGAAAGTTAGTAATAAAATCCGGAAAAATCATAGAAAATGAAGAATAGAAGGAAATGAGGTGGGGAAAAATATGGGACGAACATAAAAAATAGGAAAAACACACAGGGCACCCCCTTAGTCCCCTTACAGTAGTGGGTTCAGAGTTGGCAGCCATGATCAAATGAGGTTTGGGTATAGCAGGGGAGAGATGTGGAGGGATGCGCTAGGCAACAAAGGAGGTCTACATGACCGTATAGGGTCCAAGGCACAAAGGTCATTGATCGATCAAAAATTTGACATCACTGTAAGGGGACTAAGGGGGTGCCCTGTGTGTTTTTCCTATTTTTTATGTTTGTCCCATATTTTTCCCCACCTCATTTCCTTCTATTCTTCATTTTCTATGATTTTTCCGGATTTTATTACTAATTTTCCCTTGCTATCATGTTTGTATATGTTGACACTTTTATATTTAGAGGCGGAGTACCCCTTCCGACACATACCCCTTGGTATGATGTCATTCGGCAGCCTTGATCTGCCTATCTCCGCCTTTTTCTATTTTTAGGTTATATTTGATTTTTGTCGTCTTCACATATACTGGGCATCAGCAAGGGGATCCTTAGAGTTTTCTCTTCGGATTTCCCTTTGCTAGGTGTGCCCCCAATGCCTGTATTATGTAGTATAATTTTAACTTCGGATTTCCCTTTGCTAGAGGCTTAGGTTGCCCTTATAATCACGAAGAAATGTCGAGTGGCTAGGAAGTTTCTACTGTTGATTCAACGACGAAAATGGCCCATAACCTGTAGAAAATTGGTTCCTAGAATATATGAGAATACACTCAGTCCTTGTATAAGTGACTTTATTTGATGTGTACTGTACCTAGAATATATGAGAATACACAACAAGTACAGTAAGCAAACCATATGAAAAGTATGAGAGTTGATGCTCACCTCAGTCCTTGTATAAGTGACTGAGGTGGTTGAGCAACTATCTCCTGTATATATGTGAGTCCTGTCAGATAAAGAAGCAAAGGGATAAAGGGAAAGAATGTTTGTTTAAGCACATCAAAGGGGTGTGCTAAGAATAGCATATGCATCACACGCATCAGTCATCGCCCTATCATGGTGTAATTCTCAACATTTATAGGTTCTAACAGTATTATAATGACACAATGATACAAAAACAAAGCACCCATGCCCAATGACACTGGAACTGACCCCAGGTCACCACTGTGAGTCCCTGCTCACAGGGTGGTTATGGGGAGTAGTGCCCCCCACCACAGAAGCAACCCCAACTGCTTGCAGGGTGGGAACAGGGAGCAACTGGGATGGTGAGATGGCTATGATGATGATGAGTGGCTGATGACACACCTACAATGGGGACATGGGTGAAAGACAATGACAGAAACAGAAAAAGCATGCCACCACAACCACGACCACCACAACACCCCCAACTGCTGCCACAAGCAAGTGCTCACAGGGTGGAAACGGGGAGCAACTGGGATGGATAGGGACAATGGGGAGACAATGATGAGGGAGAAAACAGAAAAAGGCCCAAGTGACATTGTTGACATCTCTTGGGCCATAGGTATGTTTTCTTTTCTTTTCCCATTTTGTGTTCTTGTTACTAACAAAGTTTTTTAGATACAATTTTGACTATGACAACAACTACCAGCCCCACCTAATCCACCCCCCACCACTGCCGCTGGGTGGCTGGGTGGTAGCAAGGACCACTGATGACAAGGGAGGACACCAACAATGGACAACTCAGCAACAGGGATGCATAAGCAAACAGGTGCAGGTGGCGGGGGAAGGGGGAGGGGGACGATGTGCCCAGGTAATTTTTTTTACGTTTGCTTCTTTTTTTTCATTCAACTTAATTCTTTAATTTCTAGGTTTTACTGTTTCTGTACCTATGGAAACCCACCACCACCACCCTGCACCACTGCCATGAGCCAGTGCTCATGGGGTGGGAGGGATGGCAGGGATGGTCAAGGATGAGGATGGCAGGGATGGTCAAGGATGAGGATGGCAGGGACAGCGAGGACAATTACAATGGGGCCAAGGGAGAGGGAGAGGTGCACAACAACGATGAACACCACCACCACCCCCAACCTTTGCCATGAGTAGGCGAGGAGGACAGCCAACCAACCCCATGGCCCATGGACAACCAAGCACCCATCCCTGCTGCTGTGAGCGCAGTGGACCACAGGTGCTATGGACAACAACAACAGGGATGACAGGGAGGTAGGGAGGATGGCAACAGAGATGTTACCTCAACTGCACCCCAAGCCGATGACAGGGGCCACATTGTTTTACATATTTATATTGTATGCACCCCTTGCATCTTGCATGAGGAGGGTTAGTTAGCGGTTATGATGTATGTACTATACTCTATTTCAATAGCCAAATATATCTTTTTTATGATTCTTACTTTTTTGCTTAACCTTCTGCCTACTTAAATGTCTCCTTAAATGTCTCCTTAATTTTCTTATTGACATAGCTAGGCAGCCCCCTAAGAGCTGATACTTGCAGAAAAGAAGTTTAAGCAGCAATATAAGGAGAAATTAAGCAAATAAAGATGAATTTTGCTTAATTCAGCTACTTATTCTAAGCAAGATCTCCTTAACAGCTTAATTCTGCTTAATTCTGCTTAATTTTGACTTTAAGGAGCATTAAGCATAATAAGTCAGCATCAGATTTTCCTGATGGACTGATGATTTACCCAAAACGGAACGGATAAGACAACACGTCGAACATGTCGTAAGATATAATACATAGAACAAAGTAATCCACATGACACCAGGAACCAGGACATCTGCGTTCCACAACATTTCCAACGCGGAGTTGTGCGCCACTTCTTTTATTGTTGCCGCGTCCATTTTTTTTGCAGCGTGCAAGTCGGTTGAACATCGTTGGCGGAAATTCGCCGGCATTGATGACAGCGCTACCCATTCCTGCGTCGGCGCCTTGTTAGCGGTACCAGAATTTCATCACCGATGGATGAACGGACAAAGTAGAGTTCATACCCTGGCACGTGATCGTATTTAGCCCCGAGGACGAGTCGAAGAAGGTTTACAAACTACACGTCCTCGCAGTTGAATCAAAATATTATTTTCAAGGATCCTGACAATTTGAAGCAAGCAGTGTGGGTGAACATGCGCGCTGAAGACGACATTTTAGACGGTGCTAAGACAACGCGTAATCTCATCCGTCCATTTTAGGTAATCCATCAAACTCATTTATTATATTGCTCCAGGAGAGCTGAGAAAAAAATTGACGGAGTTGTCTGAAACGGCTGTAATAATGCACCTTCTACTGTGAGGAAATTCGCGAAATCTCGCTCCTCGTCCACGACTGACACGTTGCCAGGAAACCCAAGGAAGATCGCGGTAGATATACCGCATCCTCACTACGAAGATCACAATGGTAGCGGTCAAAGTAGGGCGATTATCCGCGGATTATGTCCACGATTTCTGGGACGCGGATAATCACGATTATTGTAAGATTATTGACACGATTTTTGATTCATAATCTTCAATAATCTAGGTAAGAAAAATATGTGTTACTTAGTAGCGGCATGGGCATCTAAACAAAGTAAATCAAAAAATACTTACGTTGGTAGTACTACAAATTACGATGTACCAAAGGAAGGAACGACCAGGCGAGATGCACGGGGAGGGTGGTGCTAGTGGTGCAAAGATTACACTGCAGAATACCATATAGCTGCACGGTAGGCTGGGAGGACCGTCAAAGTTCAAATGAACGACTCACTGACAAAGTCTACTAACCCCTGATGCAACAGTCTTGATATAACTCAGGTACTCACTCAGGCCTCAGGACCTAACATCGGCGGTGACCGAAGGGTAAAAAATGTTAATTGACAGTGAATAGTAGACGCACGTCGCACGCTCTGTTTGCCTGACTTGCTCTTATTCTTGAGCAATCGTCTATTTTCTTCCTGCTCCACCTAAATGGGTTCCGTGTCAGTTTCTTCACACAGAGCCTTGTAATCTGACTTTCATTTCAAAGTATCGTCATGAATTACACGAGTATCGTAAATCCGAGCTTATCATGCAAGATCAATGTGCAGGGGGGATGAGGAAATGCTTGCGCCAATATGGGTTGACGAAGATCTGACGCGGGTCCAATCTTGCACGTACCTGCATCCACTCATCATACTTCGGGTACATGCGGCGGAGGCGCTGCAGATCACCGAACCCAGGTGCTATGTACTTGCCCAGATGACATCTGTACGACGGGCCATGCTTGTCGAAGTACTCAAAGTACGGGCGGAAGAAATCAGCTGGATCATAGCGTTCGGTCAAGCTGCCGAACGCCATGTCGTACTGGAAAAGGTTGACATCCAGGCGAAACTTGTCTCCCGTAAATGACGACGAGAGCCAGAATGGGCTTTTCTGGGCAGTGGAACTCAGCTGTGAGATGTTGAAAGTGGAAGGTTGCAGGAACAGACCTTGGCCGCGTAAAACTCCGTGAAGAAGTTGCCAATCGTGCTTGAGTCACTCAAATGCAATGCCTTCAATGTGCTGACGGCATCTGGAACAAGAGGGTTCGACGGGTCCACGTAGAAATGGACATGGCACTTACCAGCAGCCTTATCCATGTCGAACCAGAATTCCGTGAAACAACTTGGCATGAGCGTATCTTGCATTGAGTTGTCCATGGGGAGGGCTCGGGACCAAAGGTCCACAAATGGTATCGACTCCTTCAGCGGAATGAAGAGGTCGAGGAGCTTCGCCGCAATCTTCTTCCCGATTGAGCCCACAACTGGTGTATCGCGGAAATAGTTCATTTGCCACAAGAGCCAAAGTCCAGTCATAGCACCGAACTGATGAATCCTAAGGTGTTCATCCGCCATCCGTGAAAAAGCAGATACTTGGAGAGCAGGTGGCTACGTACAAGTCGAGTTCCTGAAATGGCTTCGGTGTGTCACTGAGAATGGTGCGTTTCCCTGTCCATATCTGCACACGCGGCGGAAGGTCCACCTGAGGCCAGTAACGCTGAGAAGAGATTTTATCAGGACGAGATTGGTCAGACTACTGAAAATTTGTACCATGCGCATATATTCGTTGTTGGGATCTTTGAAATACTGCTCGATGCCTGGCACTCCTTGTGATGCTGGGCCACAAAGGTTTACAGGACAGCCCTTGGTCCAATCTGGGTCGAGGGGTGAAACTAGGGAAGTCTGCTGGACTCCCATGACATCGAACGTGGGCGTCAGGGAGAGCGTGACCTCTGTGATAATTCCGCATAGTCCAACTGACACTCCGGTCGCAAAGAAGAGGGTGGGATCCGTATCATCTCGAGAAAGAACATGCTTGGTTCCCGTACCATCAATGAGGGTAAAGCCGTACACAGCATCGTGAAAGCTGTATAGAAGAGAGCCTCCGGCAGATCCTGGGGCTCAAAGTGAGGAAATCCAATGAGTGAAAGATGACCGATACACGTACCTGTGGCCAAGAAACCGGCAATGGTTTGGTGAGTGATACCTCCAGTCACTGGCAACGCAAAACCAGCATTCTGCAACTGAAAAGCAAGGCTATTTCCCTGTGTCGAGTCAGAATCTTCTGGGTCGATATCAAGGTTTGTGCCTGCTTTGACAGTGGCAAATTTCTTGACTTTATCGATCGTCACCCCGCGGTATTTCGTGAGTGTAATGAGGACAACATTGGGTGGGAGCACGCCGTGAGGTGCATCGACGATGATGTTGCTTGGACTTGAGTGTGCAGAACCAATCACGCGCACCTGGGAGCGTGTAGCGTAAGCTTTCTTCACAATGGCGACGATTTCATCTTCTGACATCGGAGCAATGAGTGCACTGGGAGGGAAGGGGTTAACACCTGAGCTGCCAAGCATATTTTTGTCCTCGGTGACAAACGATTGCATGTCCGCGGGTGGGAGATCGTTCTGCTCACCAAGAGCATGACAGTGTTGGACGAGCGGGACTACGTTTTTATTGAACCTATCCGGCATAGCAGAGTATAGTATAGCAAGGAAATAATTGCATGACTTACTTATATAGTTCGAAAAACAAATTAGTAAATTACACGGGAGCGCTGTGCCTTTCCTCACCTTTTCGACCACTCCCACTGAGTCGCGATCTAATCCGCGGCTCAGCCGCAACGGTTTGCTGTTCTCGCTGCCCTGCGTTTCCGTTTTGTCCTTGAATAACTCCTGCCGAAATCTAGGATTACAACCATCTCGCCTGTGGTTGACTTCTGCGGTCATAACAATTCTGGTGTGCTACTGAGTATTCATTCATTGGATAAGTGGACGCGGGTTTGTAATTTAATTCATTATCGCGGAGCCCATTCCTTCCATATTTGGTAATGCTTCATCACGTGCATGTTACCAATGATCACCGCAGGACACGCGGGTAACCATGATGCCGCAAGGATGAATTGCTTATTTGAAGGTCAGGTGTAGATTCCATCAACTTGAGCGTAGTGATCAGTTCCGTTTCCGTAGTTATCGGATATCAAGCTGTGCCAAACGAAGTCCAATCCCCGTGATGGTCGCGGCAGTGTGACACCGCCTGATCTTAGCTGATCTTCCCACAAACCCAGCTTTATAATAGTACACACCATGCTCACATAAGCACATAGGTCCGGGAATGTGCGGGACAGCTTCCCCGATCACTGTCGATCACTATCTCCCACGGTTGATCAACACGCGCCACAGCTTCGGCTACCATCGCGCTCATCATCCCCGACGATGAGCATGCCTTTCCACTCATTCCTGATCATTTTCCCTCGCTTTTTTTGATATATAATACTGTAAGCACCTTAATTATAACAATTTGTCATGTCACGAAAGGCATTTGTTGTGTTAATTTTCAAAATGTCACATCACAAAACAGGTCATTTGTTAACGTCAGGACCGATGTCACAGTGATTTCCAAAAATTTCTGAAATCACCACAGAACATATCTACGAATATTCGATACCAAGATACAGCATCGTTTCATCTTGCAATCTCTCCAAAATCTCCATCAGCTTGCTCCTCGAAAATTTCGGACCTGTTCCTTCTGTCTTTCCATATCACTTGTGCCTCTCTCCCATTTAGCTTCCAATCCCTCCCAAATCTTTATACAGTCTTCATGCTTGTGTTCTACAAGTTCCTCAGGAGAATATTTGACAAGAAATTTTTTCCATGAAGATCATTATAAGTTAGGGCTGCACACCATACCATCTGATGGGTACAGCCATACAATCAATGGGCATCAGACAGGTACGGCTCAACCGTCCACCGTCCATATAGTTTGGTAAGTAGAACTCCAACAGCTACAGGACGGGTACAGATATGGCCATTGGACAGTCATGTATGGTAGATGGGATGCAATAAAAGAAGGCAAAAATAGACATATAGGATTGACTATCTACGTATTCAACAATGTAGGGCTGCAGTAGCCTTTGCGTGAGCCAGATGTAAGTGCTTCTTAACAAGCATTAAAATACAGATGGTATCAGCATTAAGGCTTGCACAGCAAAGAGAAATGGTGTCCTGACCACCTGAGAAGACCCGCTCGACGGCAACAGCAGAACCTAGATGTGAAGATGATGCGTTAAATTTTTGTAAATATGCTAGAATGACTCACCAGGTATACATAAAATGTCATGAGCAAGGCGAAACAAGTTTGGGAACTGAGCTCATCGACCCATCCACCAGTGAATTGGATTGCACGCATTGAAATCTTCAGCAGGAAGTTTGAAATATTCTTTGAGCTCATTGATGAATGGCTTCTCTTTCCTGCGATATCGAGCTGTGAAGGATTTCTGAGGGGAACCCACAATAGGTTCAGTTTGAACAGATGGACTCAGAGAATTCACTGATGACGGTGTAGAGACGACCGCATGTGCATAATTTTCATGGAAGTAGTTGAAGAAGTTTGATTTTGATTGTTCAAGGTGCTCGGCAAGCATCGGGTCATCGGCATAATCTGTCTTCATGCCCTCGTATGATATCCAAGGATCAAGCACTGTTATCATTCACTCAGTAAGTGAATGATCGCACAGACAATTAGGCACATACATGCAGCCCATGTATAGAAGGGAGATGCATCGTACTGGTAGTAGTAATCACTGAGTTTGCGGTGGGCATCTGTGAGTCCCACTTTGATATTCAGCGAAACTGAATCTGGAAGATTGCGAAGAATAGTTTTGATGTCGTCTTGTAGTCCTCGAGATATTACACAGGCTGATCTGCCATACTGAGATGACAGTTCTGAGCTTCGAGTTGTTTCCATGAGCATTTTATCTTGTCTCGACCTCATGATGAAAATTTTCCTCGGCGACACTGTGAGCCTGTCTTGATTTTTTTTCCAATTACTGTGGATGCCCCTGTGTTGGTTTCACATCTCGGAGATCAATGATAAAGACAAAACCATGGTTATCAACACTATTGCATTGAAATGTGATTAAAATGTACTCCACATACATTTCTTGAGTTGTCGACGGCCAGCCTAGCGTGAGTACTATCCCAGGTTTGACATCGTCACTGAATAAAATCAGGGCTCAAAAAAATGAAGGGACACTAAAGGAAATCTGAAAGAACAAGATATATTTCAAAGTGGGATGGCGGTACAGCTAGTATGTGGTTTGCATGGTGTTCAATGGCAATGGTGCGAGTTGTGTGTTGTTCGATCATCTAGTCTGTGGCGTGTTGATAGGAAAAAAATTAAAGTTTGCTTGGAGATTCCCGTCCAATGCTGTCTAATCCCATTGACGGCCGTACCTTGGACGGCATTGGACGGGTACTGACCATCCCGTCCGTCTACATAGTTGCAAAGAGCTGCAACGGTATGGGTATGGGTCTGTCTATGCCGTACTGTACAGTCACGGTGTGCAGCCCTATTATAAGTAGATAAGAGTGCTTGGGGAAATTTTACTAGTAGCAGTAGGGCAATATAAACAGTTAGGATAGCACGAGCATGGGTAAATAATATGTTTTACGAGTACTTGCTGCTGAGTTTGGTCTCATTGGCATCAAATCTCAGTCAGTTTGTTAGCGGTCACGCATTGATTCCACCCATTTGTTATGACCAGGACCATTTGTTAAGGTCACAGCGTCACAGGCAATTGTTATAATTAAGGCGCTTACAGTACTTATATATGTGTATAGTGTTAATACAGCTATATTTAGCCCAGAGCAAGCACTCTTCTTGAGTTTGAGGAGGAGGAGAGGTCTCATCTTTTCATGGGAGAGTTATATTGCATGTAACTTGCTATATGACTATCCAAATGACTGTGGATGGCACTACATGAGTAGAGAAGAGAGGGAACAGGGAGAGGTGATGGGAGTGTGAGACAGGGTACCCACTGCTGGGCTTGCACACCCTCCACAGCCAAAAAAAAACAGTAGAGGGGTAGAGGGATGTACATAGAGGCAGGGATTAAGGGAACAAGGTGCTCTCTGTGAGTGCACCTGTATGGGGAGGGGGAGAGGTTGTCACTTACCTGCATACCTAGGCCATCCCCTTATGAAATGCACATGGAAAATGGATATAATAGTCAAATAAAATGATATAATAGACCCCCTGAAGTCCCTGTAGCAATGGGGATGGCCATAGCAGAGAACATGGAGTCAGGAGGAGGTATGCATACCCTGGGAGATCCGTGGCACCAAAACATTTGCTTTCTTCAATTCCTGGGCCTTATAGTAAAGTAGAACAAAGGTCAGTAAAAGAGATAGCAGGGATATGAGATCCTGACTCACCAGGACATGGATTCCCCACTTACAGATGTGAACTTTGCTCACCATGTATCCCACACCTCACCTTCTGTACAAAGCTCCTCCAAGGCATCTATAGTAGTCCTGTATCCCTTGTTTATAGCCTACAAGTCATCCATATAGTCAATAATTCACCCTACAAGTCAGGATCTTCACCTACTCACCTTTTCTCCTTGTTAATATATACCAACTCACAGGACCCACTGGTGGCTGTATAGATAGATTAACCAAGGTATTATAAGTAGAATCAATACCTTGGAATAGTTCATGAGTCTGTAAAGAGTGGTAGAGACTAAATGTATTGAGGTAGGAAACAGTCACTCACACAAGGCCAACAGTACTTCACTTCCTTGGTGTTAGGGATGCCGAAGTTTGGTTTGGTCTGGTTCTCTGAGAGATTTCTCCAAACCGTGAACCTGAACCCAATGGTGGGCAGGGAGAGGGCAGAACTGCAAACCAGAACTGACAGAACTGGGTTTGGCAGGTTTGGTTCTGGTTTGAACCTTAGAACCTATGTGGTTAGCAAAAAAATGTGATTCACCCTATGAGCAGTGTCTCATAGGCATGGGGGCGGGTGCCACTGTTCATCATTGTGGGAGGGGGGTATGGCTGTTAGCACCCGGTCCACCCTGTGAGCGAGTGATCACAGCAGTGGGAAACAGGTGCTGGGGCGCTGTCTCCCTCCTCCCTTGTGGTAGACACCCACGATCCACCCTAGAGGGGGTGCTCATAGACATGGGGGTGGGTACCGTGTTGTTCAGCATCATTGTTGTCCATCCCTGGCACCATCTTCCTCTTTTTGTTATGGTGGGGTAATTGTTTGTTGGCATTGCCCGATGTTGCTGGCACCCGCGATACCCTACAAGCAGAGGCTCATAGGCGTGGGGCAGGTGCTGGTTGTTCCTTGCCAGTTCTGGGTGTTGTTGTGTCATAATTCCTGGTTTGGTGGGGTTTGGGGGAGCTGTTAGCATGGTGTGGCAGGCATGAGGGTGGGGGTACATACCTGGCAGGTACCCACTACACAGTGCCATCCCTCGTACGTCAGAGCTGCTGTTCCCCCCTTTTCATTCATCGTTTGTCATTTGAGGTGCGTGGATGCCCATTTTTGTGGTCATCATCACATCATTACTGTAAAAAGATAAAGCAAAATAATTAGCTAGTATAATAAAAAGAGAGAGAGAAACTTACAGGGGCCCAAACGACAAATGCATCATTTGGGCCAGTGTTGCACATGAGGTGGTTCATTTGTAACCATGAAGAGTTGTTGATGGTGGAGTGGTATGGCTTTGTTTGCATGAGTAACTTGAACAAAAGTAGCAAGTATTTTGAAACTCAGTTGCATGGGACAGGATTTTCGCCAATTTTTGACTTCAAAAACCTTGCATCGGTTCTCGGTTCAAACCCATTCAAACTGAGTTCACATAAATGCTAGAGGTGCCGAACCTGGGACCGAACCTACTGAGGAGGGAGAGAACCAGAACCAGACCAAACCAGAACCGCAGGTTCAGTTCAGGGGTTCAAGGTTCAAACTGAGGTTCTGGACCAAACTTCAGCATCCCTACTTGGTGTAGTTACAGAATTAGTGCAAAGTATCATATCATACAAGATTACATTGAGTTAGAGAATATCCATATAGCAGGAGAGGCCAAGCTATGCACCAGAGAGCAGGTTGAACCAGGTGTTCCAAAAAAGGTAATAATCTTGGAATATATTAATACACTGCAATTTGAGGCTGAGGTCAGTGGGAGGTTTTGGGCACCTTAATAAACAATGTTGGGCATACCATCGAAACTGATCTGGGTGATGTGATGGTGAGCTCAGGATGCCAGTTCTAAACTCATTGATAAATGTAACAATGTTTTTTTGAGGTTTGAGTGTAAGATGAAATAAATACTTTCTTCGCTGACCTGCATCTGATGCTGTACTCAATCTTTAAGAAGCCTTCAGAAAAGATCAGTCTGCTAACCACACTGACCACTTATTGACAATGGTTGCACATTATTTTAACAACCCTGGTCAAGGCTCCCTTACTATTTCTCAATCCTTTGACTGACACTCAGGCAAATCCAATGCAAAGGAGGAGAGATGCTGTGAAAAAGCACATAAAATGATATTCAAAATGTGAGATAATATATTTGGAGCGATGATACATTCAGGCAGACAGATGCTTCCTCTTCAATCCCTTTCCCTTCTTCTTCTTGGTCTGTCCACCCAGAACCTTTGAAGCATGATTGTTCACCACAACAATCCAGTCAGGGATATGCTTCAGGTCAGTAGCCTGATGGCTGGTATTTGCAGGATCACCAAACTTAGCCTTATCTTCATTGTAGATGTTATTGAATGTGCTAGACCCACCCACAAAAAGATTAGATTCTACTCCAATTGAAATGCAATTGGACTTATGCAGTAAGTGTGGCCTTGTCCTTGCAGGTGGTTCGCCATACTTCAAGAGTTTCATCCACCTGGAGCCAGAAATCATCATCTCAAACCAACTCAGGGTACTGGAGGAAGTGCCAGCACTGACTCAAATACATCATTGAGCAACATGGGATTCCAAAGGGCAGGTTGTGCTTACCAAGACAGCAAGATGCATGTAAAGCTGGAGTGTAGGTGGCACAGAAGTCTTCTTGAGCACTGCTTGGGTGAGTTCAGCAATGTTATAAGTGGGTGAATCGACAGCCATAGAATCGTCGATCTATCATGAAATCATAATGTTGATGAGAACAGACTGACACTCGAGACATGTGACCAATGTACCTTCTGCTTAACAGAATTTCAGTTAGGATATCAGAGATGACAAGATGGAGCAGACGACAAGGCTTGTGCATGTGGGATCTTTCTCAGATGGTAACTCCCTGATTTTCATCTCATGCATTGTCTTCTATTGTGATCATGTTAGTACCTTCACTATTCACAACCCAAAGAACTTACAAGGACATTCTCCACACAATTACCACAATATGCAGTGATGTTAGGCAAGAGAATGAATGTGTGTGTGTACATGCAAATGTTCTTCTGTTGAAATGGCAGGGGCAAATTTAACAGATCAGGGTTGGAATCTCATGCCTGTACAGTGTAATGGCATACCTTGAGGTCATCCAACAACCCTTGAGAAGCCTCCAGCTTCTTTGCATCTTGCCCCATATCCTCCAATTGGAGGACCTTAGCATACAAGAGGATCAGGAATTCATCAATGGATGATGTGTTCTGTGAGACATGGTGATTACCAGTAAATAGAAAGAGTAAAAGAACTCACCATACAGAAGTTACTCAATGCTGCTTCAGCCTGATCACTGAGGTTCATGTGGCTCTTGACAAGATGACCAAACTGTTTGCGAGTGTGAGTAGATGATGTATTGAGCTGATCAGTGGCAGTGGCACCTAACACAGTGGGGAAATCTTCATCATCGGGCCCAGAGTCCCCAGCATTCTGAGAAATTGGATCAGTTGGCATTGTTTAGTAGAGTAATGTAGTTCAATGCAGGGTTGTTTGTAAGAAGCTTGGGGTCAATTGGAATGTCAGACATGCTGATAGACTGGGGAGTGTCTGAGCATTATTGTGCAAATTTATACAAGTGAAAAGAGCCAATGCGAGAGAGAGACATTCAAAGAGTGGGCAGAGTCAAAGCTGAATTGGACATGTTCAAGTTGACATGTTCAGCATCTGTTTGGTCATGTTTGACACAAGTCATAATCATTGTGATTTGTGCCAGTGACAACTTGGGTTATACCGCTCAAAGATTGAATGTTCCTTCAAGTTTGAGTCTCATTCCAACCTGTCAGAAATAGAGTTCAAAATTTCCTCAATTTTACTTTATTTTATATCTGATAATGTCCACTGGGATACAAGATGTTCAACAACAATTACATAATGCTCAAGTTATTGTCATTGACTCATTGCTCAAGCCCACACCAAATGCTTGCTTTATTTCTTGATATAGGCTCACTGACTCTGTACTATCAAGCTGATTAGTATGCCACAACCAACACCACCCACCAGGTATGGAAATAACTAAAAAGTTCAAGATATCAACACAACCTACCTCTCATGAACTTGGAAGGAATCGAACAAGATCCTCAAACAAAGAAGGTCCACTGCCAAGTTTGCAAAGAAGAAGATCCTCTTCAACTTGGTACATGGATGCTCAAGAAATCATTAACAAAGCACCTGGATTCCAATGTTCACAAAACCTGTGTTCTCCAGAAGGTGCAGCATGAAGAACAAGCAACAGCTGAGCAAATGCATCTGGAGCAAGTATACCATGCAGCACCAGTGTCCCCTATTGATAGCTTCCTGGATATGGACTTGCAGCCACCGTCTGGCATGTTTGATATGCCAGACACAAATCATTGTGCCCCTTGCCACTGGAATGAGCCACCGATTCCAATCTCAATGAATCCCATTATCCACAATTCTTCAGCTGAAAGTGAGCACTTACAACAGCAGCTTGAAGAACTGCTTCTTCAGGCTGAATATGAAGACGAATTCAGAGTCAGTGACTCATCAGATGATATTACTGTGACTAACATATCTGAACAATTTGACTCATTGGGTATGACATTTACACTTCCATTGAATGATTTCACTAATAGACTCCACTCCAACAGAGATGTGATTTGGTAGATGGTGATGAAGAGGACCAGGACTTCATCGGCCATCTTCCAACTAACAGTTTTTCTCCATATCTGTTACAATTTTCCTTGTAACTCATGGAACCCAACTGACCCGACCAACCCAACGATCCCCTCCAGACAGGAGGCACTACCTGATTCATGCCTAGGGCATGTCCTTGACAACAGACACACATACGACACATGCCGACTGCATGCATTTGATCCCCTTCCCATGGAAGGCACCCTTGACGCATGGTGACTCCATGCACCCGAACCCATTCCCACACATGCTGTGATACGACAGCCCTTTGACATGAGGCTTATTGTTTCTATTCATACCTGATATGCATCTATCTTTCTGATTGGACGATAAGGACCTTCCTACTAGTATAAGTACTGCAACTTGTAGTAGGGATGTCCTTAGTTTAGATCTAGGCAATCTATAGCCTTGACTTGCAAACTCATAAACTTACTTGAAACCACTAAGGAAGCCCCTTAGTGCGTGAACCTGAACGACTCTATGCAGAAGGCCTGCTAGAGTGCACTACCCATCTTATGTCAGATGCTCTGAGTAAGACTAGTGCCGAACGACTTGTCGAGGAAGCACCTCGTCGAACAACATTGACTAGATTGAGTGGTTGAGGCTTCACCCTTAACAATATCCAAACAAAACCATAAGTCCAAGTCATCTCATGTGCTTTTGTGCTTAATCTTACAATGGATAGGCAATGTTGCTGGATATTCTGGACAACCTACCACATCTGCACATGTCAAGCAATCAGCTCCAGATGACTCTCTGGGTTCTCAAAGAATCTGGTGTTGACAATGTTCCATTCTACAACTCCTTCCAAAAAATGCAAACAAAACTTTGCAAACTATGTGGTAGTGAACTGAAGCCTTCTACCTCAAGCATAGGTAATCATTTTTATGTTAACAATATCTGCGAGTCAGTTGCACATGTATGTCAAACCTCATTTTTGCATAAACAAGCTCTGAAGTACGTATAGGATTTTGGTAACCCTGAGATTGCCAAACATCTCCACTTCTATCCAGAAGAAACCACTGGTCCAATTTCTGAAGTGTGGCAGGCTGAGCACTGGAAGGAGTTCAAGCCATCTGAACTCACACCCATGTTCTCCCATGGACTGCAGCAGTTCTACATTGATGAGGTTGCGCAACTTGATAATGGCAATCATGTCATTCCTCGTAACTGGATTATCTGTGGTGGCCAACTAACAGCTGATTGTTCAAAAGTAACCATATCTATGGTCAGTTTTCTTGCCAACATAGTCTCATCAAGTTCTTATTATTAATAGACTGGATGGCATATTGAGTCCACCTTGGTAAATGTTGTACCGGCCACTGCATTTCAGTGGAATTACCATGATGTAGTTGTGTGCACTGGTGAAGACATAACATGGACAGGTAAAAACATTATTGCATTGTCTGGCAGCTTTCAGAACTGATGGTCTGAAAGCTGATTCTCAGGTCCCAGTAATGCCTAACCCCCTCTGTGAACTCACCAGAGATGAAGACCTGTATGTTGTCATGGTTCCACTATAGTGTGATGATGTGTCAGGCAACAAATCGAAGCAGTATAACAAACATATCAATATGTACATGGTCAATTCAAACCTTCCTGGATGACTGCTTCAGCAGGAGTACTTTGTCTGCTTTGTATCGACTTCACCTAATGCAACCTCACCAGAGCAATTTTCAGCACTGAAAGATCAAATCAAGTATTTATTTACATTGCTGTATATGACCCGAAGAATTGATCATGCAGTTTCAGCACTACTCAAACAAACCCCATTCATTGCTACAATGCTGCCACTGGATGGAGCTGTTGTGTTATCCTCCAGGTGCCAAGCCTTCCTGTTGACAATCCACAGCAATCTGAAGAATCTTCACACATGGGAGGAAATGCTAATCATGGGTGTCGCAAGTGTACAGTTGGTGGGCCTCATGAATATACTGAATCTGATGAGGGATACCATGCCCTTTATTTTGTACATAGTTTCAGTGGTGTCTTACACAACATTTAATATTTTGTCCTATACAGGCTGGGGAAGCTCGGAATGCTGAAGAAAATCTTGAAGAACAGATTAGGCTCGCAACATATGGGGTCGAGAAGCCAATTGCTAATCTGCAGACAGCTACTGGGACCAAGGATAAGGTAGCACAATACTGAATTGATATCCTGCTAGAGAAGGCACACGAGATGAAAAGTCAACAGCCTGGTCAATCATCAGAAGCAATTGCCAAAGAATTGCAACAGTGGCTTATTTTGCAACCTGGTGATAAGGTCAACCCTCTTTTGTTTGTTGCTGGTACATTTTGCTGCCCTTTTGCACTTATCCTGTGATGTGATCATTAATTCTGGCAGGTCTCAATCCCACCCAAGATACACCTGTCGAAATCCTGCATACCATCCTGCTCGGAATCATCAAATATGTCTGGCACATGCTTCACACATCATGGTCTGAGGCTGATCATAATCTTTTTGCAATTCACCTCCAATCCACAGATCTTGATGGTCTCACTGTACCCCCTATTCACCCAGCATACATGATACAGTATCACAACAATCTCAATCTTGTTACACCTGGCCAATTTGCTCTTGTAAAAGCTGTTGGAGCATTGGGAGTGATGCTCTGGTACCATGAGATTAACAATATGGATGAGTATTTAGTGCATTCAAGTTGTTTCAAAGGAAATCAGGAAAATTGCTTACTTGCATACATCCAGAGTGACCTTGAAATTCTCATTGGAAATGTGCTCAATGCATTTGGTGACATTGACCCTGCAAAAATCATCATCAAAATCAAGCTTCATCTCCTACCCCATCTTGTGAAAGATATCTGCCACTTTGGTCTGGCCATTCAGAATTCTACTGAGGTCTTTGAATGTTTCAATGCTATATTTTGCCTGTGCTCCATCTTGAGCAACTACTTGGCCCCCAGTTGTGACATTGCATCCAAATTTGCTTCCATGGATTGGCTAAAGCATATTTTGAGTGGAGGATACTGGCAAGAAGATGGTGAATGGGTTCAAGCAAGCGAGTGTGTTCTACAACTTTTGCATTCTCAACCTGTTGTTCAATGCCACTTAGGGTGGGTTCCACCCATCAAGATTGTCCCAGGCAAGTAATATGGGTTTCATTTCACTTCAAACAGAAATAATTTCAAGTGCTATCATAGGAACTTTCCACCTCAAGGGCAAAGCAAAATTTCCACCCTGTGGTTGGAATGAGACACAGGCTTCTGGTCATTTTTGAGGCTTTGGTTTGTTGGGTTTAATGCTGGACATATTGACTGATGCACCTTGGCGACATGCGCACTGTGTTGTTGCTCAATCTGGGGATAAATGTCATATAGGATCTTGGATTTTTGCTCACCCTGGGGGCAGTGTGGACTCAGAGGTATCAACTTCATTCATAACTAAGTTGTCTCTTCAAGTCATTCTGAAATGATTTCTGTGCAACAGCAGTCTTTGGTTATCAGACGCATTGCAGAACTTATTGTCCCAGAAATCAGTTCTGCTACACTTGCACTAACTACAATCGAATTGTTTCATCTTGGTGAAGAGCAACATCCAGATTTTGATATGCCAATCCTTCATTGTCCTATAAACCAATCCAAGAAAATAGTGTTCAATGCTAAAGTATATTTCATTCATCTTCCTGTATCTACATGATAGTCTGATTAACTTCTATCAGGACATCCTGTTTATATTCTCTGCTCAGCATGACTGTCACATGAACAAGTGTCTGGCATCCATTCTGCTGCCTCAAATCCAAGAATGACAACCAACTGAATGCATGAACAAGCTTGTTGCACATTCTGATGATGATCATTTCCTCATCTGCATGTGTATGCACTTCACAATGCGAGCTTATTACAGAAGGCATTACCTCATGAGCTTGTTGCTCCTGTCCCGCTCTATCAGGATCAGCAAGCACACCATCATGCTATCATGGCCACCTTGCGAGTCTCTCAAGCAACAAAATGAACAATCACTCAGGCAAAATGGAAGGCTACTCTTGCAGCAAAAAAAGCAAAGATGGTGATCAAAGAACAACATGATAGCAATGGCAATAATTCAGACAATGGAGAGCTTGAAGATGCCAGTGTGTTAGATGAGCAATCACAACATGTATTAGGGAAATGACGCTGGAAGTAGATGTAATACTAAGTATGACTTTGCTTCCTGAAATGAACATCTCAAGATTCCTGCTCAGCTGGCTCTTTTCACTCAGAGTCTGTTGTTGTAATACATAAATGAATGGGTGGGAAGTTATGAAGTGCAAACTTACTGGGGCCATAGCCACAACTGCTTCATCCTTGGTTTCAGATTCTGTCACAGACTCATCTGCAATAGCCTGAGGAACCACATCATCAGACTTGGGTTCAGTAATGCTCTCATCATCATTGAGGAAGCATATGCAGGTGCTGTTGTTGCAATGACCACCAGAATGACTGGTGCTTGCAACTTGGGTGAGGTGTGAATCAGTGTGAATCCGACTATTGTATGATGGAGCCAGTGTGTTATCAGGATTCCTAGTGACTGAGTCTGTTGTAATGATTGTTGGATGATAGAGCTCAAAAGAAAGAGTCTATTGTAAATGCAGTGAGAAGTAATCAGGCAGAAACAAGCAGTGTGTGACTTACAATTTGACCAGGTCCAGAAGGAGTGATGACGATCGTCAACTGTGATGATGTCCCACTGCTGATGATATCTGCAAAATAGTTTGATCCATGGGTGTGCACCACAGAATTGTGGCTCATGGTTGTTTCAAGTTGAGCAATGACTTTGATGGTGTGGAAAAGGAACTTATAAGAATAAATTTGGATTGGCCAAAGCTGTGGACATACCAGGAGATATTCAGAAGGTCAGGTGAAGGTAAATGACAGCTTTGGCAGCATTGTAGATGACGCTCTGTAAAAACAGAAATTTCCGAGAGTCATGTGACCACTGGGTGCAAGTCAACAAAGTCAGGTAAATGTTAAAAAGACAGTCAAAAATGTCAGGTCAAAGTCAGGTCATGCATTTTCTGACATGACTTTGACCTGACATTTTGACTGGTTTTTTAACATTTACCTGACTTTGTTGACTTGCACCTAACTATCACATGACTCTGAGAAATTTCCTTTTTTACAGAGGATGACGTGCCAAAGTGAACATCTGAAAATTGCTCAAATGTTGCAATACCCAGCTTGAATGTGAGGTTAAAGAGCGAGGATGCAGTCATGAGTGAGAAATGATACTCTGAGGTGACAGAAACATTGGCTGAGGAATGTTTGAGAAGTAGGTGTTCATAATGCCTGCTTTGCATTGCATCAATGCTTTGAAATTGTTGCGCACAAACATCAAATTTTAATGTCTGAATTAGATAATTTTCAGGTGCTGCAATAATCTTAACCTACTAACAAACTAGGCTAATCTGCCTCTCAGGTTCAGCTGCATTTGCAGTGTAGTGAACCAATGCACCATTGATTGGAGAGCATAGGTGAATAAAGATGAGTAGGTTCCATAGAAAGCAAAAGGACTGCAGTCAATCCATCAAGGAGTAGAGGCAGAGTGCTGAAGAAAGTGTTTACAAATGGAATGATCAGACATGTCTAAATGCCTGCCACAAAGAATCATGCTGAAATCTGTTGTTTTGCACATATCTCACCCAATACTCCATGGATTCCCTTTGGTACTGTTGCTGCATATGCAGTAGACCCCCTTCTATCTACACTTGGTGTTCAATTAATGGTGCACTATGTTGCTGTTGAGCTATCTTCAGTTTATCATCATTTTGGGAATGCTTGGTTCAACCCTCTCTCTCATGCATCCTATGGCCTCGTACACTATATGGATGGTCTTTGATTTAAGGTAACCTGTCTTAGGATGGGATTATATCACTATCTTTACACTACATTGAGATGTAGAAGCTCTGCAGGTCTTGGGTGAGTCACTGCATTCCAACTCAATCTATGCCAGTGGACTTTCCACCTCTTTAATACATGAAGCACTGAATCTGGTTGATGGATTCAAACACATTTGGAAGTTGATGGAGTTGAGCTGTCTGTTTATCATTTGAAGTTGCATTGTCACCAACAAAGGTCAATATCTATAGTAATGTCAGCTATAGAACATTAAAATCATCACAGTCCTTACCTTTTGAGTTAAGCCATGCTCAATGAGCATCTTATGGAATGCCCATGCCAACACATCACCAGTATGGGATTCAGGTACCTTGACAACATTTAGAGGAAGGTGAGGATATGGCCTTCATGATGGAGGTGCACAGTCCATGCAACAAACACCCAATGAATTTGGGATGTCCAAGCATCCATAGCAAAATGAATATGGCCTGAATGTTCCTATGCCACAAGTAGGTTACTTTGTAATGTGTTAAAGGAAATATATGTAGAAAATCAATCCTAGTGTAAACAAGAATGAACTCAGTCTCTGTACAAGTGACTCTATTCCAGATATACTGTACCTAGTGTAAACAAGAATGAACTATACAACATACAGTAAGTAACAATCCATGTCTGTAATAAGGTCGGTACTCACCTCAGTCTCTGTACAAGTGACTGAGGTGGTAGGGTAATTATCTACTGTATATATATGTATCATGTAAGATAAAGAGGAGTAGGCATAAAGGTATCTATGATATAGATCCAGACACACACCTCAAAGGGATCACACTAAATATAGTACGTGCATCAAAGGGCGTGCTGGGATCCGTATAGGGTAATACGGTGCTCAGGTGTGTTCATGGTGTGATTCTCAACACTCCTCCTCGCATGGAATCATATTAGCGTAACCCTAAAAAGTTGCAAAGGTAAGTGAATTGTTTGATGTCTAGGGCCTTTGTGAACATGTCTGCAGGGTTTTTGCGGGTATTGATGTATGTGAGTTGTAGTTTGTTTGATTGAATGCGTTTGTGAAGGAAGTGGTATTTTATATCGATGTGTTTGATGCAGGAATGGAGAAGGGAATCCTCGGATAGGGACTTTGTTGTGGTGTTATCACAGTGTATAGTTGTTGGAAGATGTTGTTGGTAATCGATAGATTTGAGTAGTGCTCACAACCAGATACACTCCTTGGCTGTTTTGAAAGCTGCCACATATTCTGCCTCACATGATGAGGTTGCAACAACTTTCTGCTTATGAGCCATCCAAGAAACAACTCCTGAACCAAGGGAACATACGTAACCACCAATGCTACAGCGTGTGTCAAGACAATTTGCCCAGTCAGAGTCACTGAATGCTTGAAGGTTAATAGGGTGATCACCTCCAAGGTAAAGTTTGAGGTCCCTTGTCCCCTTGAGATATCGTACCAATCTGATAGCTGCATGCCAATGTTCAAATGAATAGCAGTCGAGGTATTGCAAGAGTTGTTGGACAGCATAAGAAATATCGGGTTGCATTGATATGGACAGGTAAAGTAGACACCTGACTAAGGATCGGTATGGGAGTTTATTGAGTTGGAGTTGATCTTCGGAAGACATTGATTGTCAATCTGGGCGGCGTAATTTTGAACCCAGTTCTAGAGGTGCTGACACAGGGTGAGCATCCTTTTGACCAAACTGTTCAATTATTTTGTCGATCAAAGCAGTCTGTGAGAGTGCAACTGTCCAGGTGATCCTGTCCCAGGTGACTGCAATCCCAACAATGAAGTGTGCTGTGCCCAATTCTGAGATGGTCTATACTTGCCTCATCTGGTCTTTGAAACGTTCATTTTCAGCCTTGGAATCTGCAATAGCAAGGTAGTCATCAACATGAACAGCTGCAATGATAATACCTGAGTTAGATTTTTTGTAATAAATGCACAACTCGCATGATAGGTGGGTGAATCCCCAATTGATCATTTGGGCGTTAAGCATCTGATTCCATATGCGCCCACTCTGCTTCATATCATATAGACTGCATTGAATTTGCCATACCCAGTCTTCCTTTCCATGCTCTTCAAAACCTATCGGTTGATGCATGTATTGTACCTCATCGTCTGGTAATAGGTCGTAGAGGAATGCCATCTTCACATCAATCTGTTGAGCGTCCCAGCCAAGTGAAGCTGCTAAATGTAGGAGTATTTGCCACAATTCCATGCACGCAGTAGGTGAGGTGGTCTTGGTATAATCCTTGCCGTAGATCTGTTCAAAACCTTTAAAGACTAGATGGACTTTCCCCCATATGGCTTTTCCAGTCTCGTCCCGCTTAATGTGGAAGACTGGTTTCCCCTTTCGGATCTGGTTCCCCTGTGGTACATCATTTCTAGGAATGAGTTTGTAGACGCCCATGTCCTTTAGCGATTTCAGCTCCTCCAGATATCCCTGTCTCCATCATTCCCCATCAGTGGAATTCCTGGCCTCCTCCCATGTCTTGGGGTCATCTTTGAACTGAAGTGATTTGGGATCAAAGTTCGTCATCTCCAAGATCAAAGTCTGGAGATGATGCACTTGATCACTGAGGTCAAGGTTCCTAAATGATCAATGGAGGTTGTTGATGACATCATGATCATGATCAATTGGAGGATCTAATGGAACTTCATCAGCTGTCCGGGCAGCTACTGTGGTGGCCCTGCATTCCTGTCGTGCCTCCTTGACTCAAGTAGCACCCTCTTGAGATTCTTGAACAGCTGCAGTGGTTCTAGTGATGGCTGGTCCACTATTTGGGTTCTTCTCAGTGGGGATAGGTATGCGTGATGAGCGTCGGGGCAAGGTATTGGGTGGTGGTAGTGGATTCTCATGGATAATTTCATCGGGTGGATCAACAACGGGTTGGTCTGTGCCAAAAGGTTCATCCTCACTATCATCATCCTGGGGCAGTATATTGAAAGATGGTTTGTCATTTGTGAGGTTGTCCAGGGTGTTGTCACTGACAGGGTCAGTGGGTGCAGATGATGAGTGACCATCATGACTCTCGAGGAACCTGACATGGTAAGAGCTATGAATTTTGTGTGTGGCATGATTATAGCATTGGTATGATTTAGACTTCAAATTGTAACCCACCAATACACACTCAATGGAATGCTCAAATATTTTGGGATTATCCTTCTTGGGAATAAGTACGAAGGCACAGCACCCAATCTCTCATAGGTAAGAGTAGTTGGGTTTTCGTTCGTTCCATAGTTCCCAAGGTGTATATCCCTGGAGTGAGCGAGTCATAGTTTTTGCATGTAAATGAGACGCTGTAAGATAGAATTCGTCCCAGAGATATGGTGGTAAGCACGAGTAGATTCGCATTGTACGAGCTTTGGCCATAAGCATCTGGTGCATGCGCTCAATGCAGCCAATGTGTGCAGAAGTGTGAGGGGCTGTAAATCGATGATCAGTCCCTTGTGTCTTCAGCCACACTTCCATCTCATGCGACTTCAATTCATCATTGTCAGTGACATATGTACCGACTTTGAGACCAGTCTCAGCTTCACAAGCAAGTTCCCAAGCTTTAAGTTCAGGAAATGAATCATCTTTGTTGCGAAGGGGTATCGACCAAGGGAATGATGTATAGTCATCAACAATGTACATGACATAAGAATTCCCAGTATGTGATTTCACAGCATGCGGTCCAGACAAATCCACCCAAACTTTCTCTAATTTCCTTGTCGCCCTATGACCTGGCCCTTCTTCACGCTTCTTCAGAACAGGTGTCTTTGTCTGTTTACTGAGTACACATGATTCACATTTGGGTGGTCTAAGAGAGGACATAACAGGTGCACCTGTGAGTGTCCCTTTCTTGGCCATATCCCACAATGATTGATAATTCACATGACCAAGGCAACAATGCCATGTCTCCAGAGTAGGGGACTTGTGTATGGCAAGAGTGTGATCGGCAGCTGCAGAGTGAATGTCAAGTGAGTAGAGTTTCTTGGAGAGTCGAGAGCCCTGACTGATGAGTGCACCAGTGGATTTATCAGTGAACCAACAACTATTGTTGTCGAAATGAGTGGTGACATTGGAGTCATCAGCCAGTACACCCACAGAGATGAGGCAGGCTGTCGATTGTGGGATGTATAGGGCATTATGTAAGATGATTGATGCACCCTGAGCTATTTTCAATTTAATATCACCAACGCCGACGGCGGCAATAGACGTGCCTCCCACACCTTTGACAGAACGGGGTGAAGTCAGACAAAGTGTAAGGAAATCACCACGGTCAGGTGAAATGTGTATGGTCGCCCCTGAATCTACTATAAATGGGGAGTCATCTAGGGAAAGTTGTGACCGTCGAGTTTGGTTAAGGGGTTCTGCAGTGAAGATGTTGTCAGGAGGTGTGGAAGTGTATTGATTCCAATCGATGGAAGTGATCGCCTCCTCCTCAATGGCAACCCATCCATCATATTCCACTGCTTCAATAGACATGGAGGGAAGGGGGTCACAGGCAAGGCCAGCAAACTCGGGATGGGGGGGAAGAGGGTTATCCTCGGAATCCACCATAAATGTATAAGCCTGCCCATTGACGTCTTTCACCATAATCGGAGTTTTGGAAGTGGCAGAGCTGGGGGTCTTCCTCTCGATCGCCAGCTTACGAGCAGTCCTAGTCTCCTCAATGGTCTTTCCTGCCATATCACCCCTGGGTTTGATGCAGTACTCCATCGTATGCCCAGTCTTTTTACAGACTGGGTTTCCACAAATTACTGTGCTGATCGATTTGTTGGGTTTGATGCGGGCAGTAAGGGCAACGTGAGAGTGTGAGTCCATGCATTGATCATTCTCAAGCAAAGACTGTTCATTCTCCAGGAACAAACAGATGTCCTTGGACCCATATGGGGAGGAATCAGTCGAAGCGGCAATGTCACAGGAAATGATGGAGCGCGCATGAGGAAAGTTATTGCTAAGTGAATTAAGGAGTGCTATGCAACAAAGAAGGTCAGCCTTTATATCCCCCATGGCAAAGGCACATTCAATGAGAGCACAAATTTTCTCCGCTGTTGCAGGAAGCGGGACATCCTTTGTGCATTGAATAGAAAGTGCTTGTTGAAGTAGTTGGACCTGGCAAACCAGCCCCTCTTTCTGATGTCAGTTCTGGAGTGTCGTCCAATTGACATCAGGGCCTTTCTCTTTGTCAAGGAATGCGCACTCAGGTGGAGTAATGCTGGATGAAAGGTAAGCATGCGTGAGATGGCAGTTGGCCTTCCAATTGATGAGGGCACACAGCTCTGCTGAAGTAGGTTCAGGGATTTCATTCACCATGTACTCATAAAGGCCATTCAGGGAGAGAGCAATACTGATTTCCTCGCACCATTCTTTGTAGTTGGACTTGAGTTTATCAAGCTTCTCACCGGAGTACTGAACTGAGATTTTGATAAGGGAAATGGAAGGTGGGCTAGTTTCTGTAGTCATAGTGGCAATATCAGGGGTGGGGATATCAGAGTGGCAAATAGGTGGATGGTGAAAGACAAAGGGGGGGGAACGTGTCAGGAAGCCCAACTCTGTTAAGCTCTGATCTGAGATCTAGATGATCGCAAAAAAAACGATCAAGAATGACATAGTTAGACATCCAGTGGCTAGGAGATTTTCTTCTGTCATTTAAATGCGATGGGAGTGGCCCATAACCTGTAGAAAATCAATCCTAGTGTAAACAAGAATGAACTCAGTCTCTGTACAAGTGACTCTATTCCAGATATACTGTACCTAGTGTAAACAAGAATGAACTATACAATGTACAGTAAGTAACGATCCATGTCTGTAATAAGGTCAGTACTCACCTCAGTCTCCATACAAGTGACTGAGGTGGTAGGGTAATTATCTACTGTATATATATGTATCATGTAAGATAAAGAGGAGTAGGCATAAAGGTATCTATGATATAGATCTGGACACACACCTCAAAGGGATTGTGCTAAATATAGTACACGCATCAAAGGGCATGCTGGGATCCATATATGGTAATATGGCACTCAGGTGTGTTCATGGTGTGATTCTCAACAAGAGGAACATGAGGTTGCACAATCTTGGCCCATGATAATGGAGCAAGATCTTGAAAAGAAAGATTGAGGTCAGAGTAGGCCTGGTTTTTATCCACAACTGCATGCCTTGACCATTATCACATAAAACTTTGCTTAATGTTAAATTGGGTTTCACTGGCTTGAAAAGAATGATAGTTAGCTGAACTCCTATGTGTGGAAAGCAAATTAGCACAAGTTAGGGGATTCACCTTTGCTTTAAGAAGGTATCAGCTGGGAGACCTGAGGATGGTGTGCAGTCTGTCAACTGACACAACAATGAGGCAAGAAAACTCCTGATTTGACTGATAACCCAGAAGAATTTGGAAGGGGCAGTTGAAGCTTTGAAGGTGTTGTGTAACTTGTGTGGCTGTCAGATGGGGGCATTTATGAAATGTCCTATGTACCTAAAAAGTGAATGAGCGACAGGATGCACAGTCAAACTAAGCCATGGGTGAGGAAGAAAATAATTGGTGTTGCCATGCCACATATATGATGTTGATCCAGCAACCTCCATTTCTGGTACCTGTTAATACCAATGACACCACCAAAACAGGTATGGTGTGCCACAGGTGTGGCATTTTGGCAACCATACCTGTACCTGTCAAACCTGCCAGCCACTTACCGAGGGTTTACCCATACCTGTGCTACAGCCTATGCACTTTTCATCATCTGAGAGAAGTTCAAATGCCTCTTTTTCTAATTTGATGACTAGTTGCTCCAGCGCAGTTGCTTTTGTTCTGGCCCCTCATCCTCTGAAAGGTTATTCCATTTAGCTTTTCCACCAGCATTCTTTATCATTTGATTATTTGCTTTGAAAAAATTAAGAAGAAGTTCTTCTGTTGACTTGTCCAGAATTTCTGTCTCTCCCAGAGTTTGGTGTATTGCATCTGTTTTTGCTTTCATGCCTTCAAAATCCTTTTTTTCTTTGCTGCAATGATCACTATGCATCCCAACAAGTTTGATCAAAATGTCAATAACATGCAGTAAATTCCCCATCCACTTTCTGAATGGCCTGTGGTTGAATAAATCAACCACCATTTTCAGAATGTTGTCATAATTTTTAATGATTCAGCACTACTACCATCCAATGATGGCTGAATGCCAAGAAAATTGGTGACTTTTTTCTGTTTTGTTGCTATCAGAGGAATAATCTTCAGCTGTCAAATTGACATGCCAGGAATTATAGTTGATGCTGTGATGAGCAGTCCCATCTGCACTTAATGTCATACCTTTTCAAATAATATGAGTATGCTGTGACATAATCTGTATAGTGAGTGAATACATACTGTCTGTATTTCTAAGCTCATATCTAGGCTGTATTTGAGCTGCAATATATCCTTCTGCAATTATACATGAAACAGTTGTATGACTTATTGTCCCAATTGTAGTAATTCCAGCAGATTTTAGAACTGCATGAATCACATCATGGACACAGTGTCTTGAGCATCCAGCCTTCACTAGGAAGCATACAAGATTCCAGGTAGTTTCTGTATATACACCTTTATGATGGAGATGATGGACAGCAGACAATTTTTGTTGCTTCTGCTGTGCATTTGCTACTGCTTGTTTCTCTTTAGCCTGGTTGACTTGTTTCTTGAGCTTCAAGGACAAATTTCTTGAGTCAGAAAGCTTTTTCTGAACTACATCAATCCTATTCTGGCAATGGTGCATTTCTGTCTGGAGATTTTTCATACATTGGGAGAGTTTATTTTTCAATGTAGAATTTTGGTTTTCAAGCTGCAGAAGTGAATTGATGGCTGTCTGGGTTTTGACAGACATATTTTTCAATTCATGGGATTGTGAAAAGGCAGCAGCTTTCAACTGAGAAATCTGCTGCTCCAAATTCCCCTTGGTACAGGCCTGTTTTGCCTGCTGTCTTTCCAAACACAACTCCTCATATAGTGTTTGTACCTATTTGACAACACCTTTGGCAGCCAATTTAACAGCCAAACCTGCACTGGGTTTCTGAAGAGCTAAACCCAGTGCAGGTTTGGGCTCTTGTTTTGGCTGGAATTTGGCAGTAGAACATCCAGCAGCAATAGATTGTAATTTGGTGTCATAATCTATAGTGTATGATGCATATGATACATTTTATGGTGAGAAACACAAAAAACCCCATATATTTATGTTGTGGAGGACAGAGGATGCATGTCTCAAGGTTTGGGAGTGTGACAGGTTGTGACATGCATATGACTGAGAGTCACACTTACTGAGCATTGGTCACCCCCAAATGAAGATGCTTTGTAATACATTCATGTAAGTCCAAAAGTGTGGGCCAAGACTTAAATTACTGGTAAAATATTGCATGTGATCAATCCACATGATTTTTACAGTCACTTTTGGCTCAATACTAGGGTTGCGGAAAAAATTCATGCTTTTTTACTGACCTATTATTTACCCATTTTTTACCTGTAATTTACTGGTAATTTACTGGTCCACTCTGGAGGGTAGCAATTTACCAGGTCACATGTCACATGAATGTAATATATGAACATCAATACTGCATCAATGACTGAGCACAAATCAAACATTCAAATTTTAAATAATATATGAGCAAGGTTTCCATTCTTGTCAAGCCATGGAAGATATCCCAGAACATGTCCAAAGAAACATTTTACCAGCTAATAATCTCAACATCCTTGAAATTATTGACTCTGGAACTCCTCCCATAACATCAAACCCTGCATGCTTACTCCTTATGGAAGAGCTGTTTTTGAAATAAAACAAGCATGGTCAAAAATGCTGTTTCAGCACACATTCTACTATTTCTACAGGTCCCTAATACAGAAGACACTGATGAGCTCAAAATCAAGGCTCAGGAGGCCAAACAAAATGGAATGTTTTATTCAGCTATCCAGTTAGCACAGGTGCAAGATGAAAGGCTGCCTTGTTGGGCAGCCACACTAATCAGTGGAACAGAATGACAGGATCAAGTCATCTTCATTGCACAGAAGTAAGAATCAGGTAATCAGTACTATACAAAAGAGAGGAATAATAACTATACCTTCATTGCACAGAAGTAAGAATAAGGCAATGAAGGGGGAAAGTTTGCTATATATGTGAAGTAAGAAGCATGTCCATATCAGTTGTAGGCCATGTAAGTAAATGGCTGCATCAAGACTTTCTACATATATAAGGGCCACATCAGGACATTGGAGTGATGGGAACACATCATTCCCAGGATTGATGGGAGATTGATGGGAATTTGATGGGAATGTTTAGTGGGCACTGATTGATGGGGAATTGATGGCAATGTGATGGCAATGCATAGTGGGTATAAGGGCAACCTAAGCCTCTAGCAAAGGGAAATCCAAAGTTAAAATTATGCTACATAATACAGGGATTGGGGGCACACCTAGCAAAGGGAAATCTGAAGAGAAAACTCTAAAGATCCCTTTGCCAGTGCCCAGTATATGTGAAAACTGCAAAAATCAAATAATGACTAAAAATAGAAAAAGGCGGAGATAGGCTGATCAAGGCCGCCGCATGATGTAATACCAAGGGGTAGATGTCGGAAGGGTACTCTGTCTCTAAATATAAAACTGTCAACATGCACAAATGTGATAGAAAGGGAAATTAGTAATAAAATAAGGGAAAAATCACAGAAAATGAAGAATAGAAGGAAACGAGGCGAGAAAAAAAATAGGACAAATGTAAAAAATAGGAGAAACATGTGGGACACCCTCTAGTCCCCTTACATCACCCCCCTTCTAAGATGCATCACCCCAATGCATTCGAAATCACATATGACCAAAGTCACTGACTTGAATGCGACGTGGTGCAGCAGTGTGCCGTTGGTGGAACTCCTTGACCAACCGAGGGGCATTCACATCAGACTCCTTGACCCATGAGTTCTCCTCATACCCATAACCCTTCCAGTGTACCAAATACTGGAGCTTCCCTCGACATAACCGGCTGTCCAAGATTGACTCGACTTCATACTGGGGTTCTCCCTCCACAACTGTAGGTGGCGGTGGTGGTCATGAATGGCATCCTGGAAAAGGATCTGAGGGAGCTGGAAGGAGTTTCATGACATGGAAGACTGGGTGAAGTCTAGACATGGAGGCTGGGAGGCGTAGACAATAGGCATGCATTCCAATGCACTTGACAATGGGGAAAGGTCCCAGGAAGCGATGGGAGAGTTTTTTGGATGGACGGGTAGTGGAGATGTCACTGGAGTCAAGATAAACTTGATCACCAACCTTGTACTGCAGCGTTGGAGAGTGGCGTTGATTGTAGAAATGTGCCATGTCATCCTTTGCCTTCACCAAGGCCACCTTCACTTCCTCCAAACTGTCCCTCATGCATTCTGTGAACTCATTCACTGTCTCAATATGTGAGGGGGCTTGGTGAGGTTCGAATCCCATGCGTGGATGCCGTCCAGTGTCCAAGAAGAAGGGGGTTTGTTGAGTGGAAGCATGGACATGATTGTTGTATCTGAACTCGGCCAGGGGAAGGAGATCGTCCCAATTGTCCTGGCATTCATTGACAAAGACACGGATGTATTGCTCCAACTCCTGGTTGACTCGTTCGGTCTGGCCATCAGTTTGTGGGTGATAAGCAGTCGAAGCGAGGAGTTTGATACCCAGAAGTCGGTACAGCTCACAAGTGAACTCTGCTATGAACTGAGGGCCACAGTCGGAAAGGAAGGCACCAGGGAGTCCATGTAATTTCCAGACATGGTGAAGATAGAGGCAGGCGGCACCCAGGGCACTGACAGTGGTGTGAGTGGGAATGAAGTGAGCGTGTTTCCCTGCGGAGTCAACTGTGCACATCACTGCATCAAACCCATTCGACTCTGGCAACTCCACCACAAAGTCGACACTGACAACATCCCAATGACTTTCTGGGACAGGAAGAGGGTGTAGCTCACCAATGGGTTTGCGATGAGGAATCTTGGTGCGTAAGCAAAGGTCACAAGTATGACAATACTGACCAATGAGCCGTGACATCTGTGGCCACCAATAATTCTGTGAGGTGAGCTCCAAGGTCTTCCAGCATCCAGGGTGACCAGCAATCCATGAGTCGTGGTGTTGGGATATGATACGTCGACAAAGGTCTGGGTTGTTGGGTACGTAGATGTGATCCTGGAAATACAACAAGTCCTCCCTTTCAGCCCACTCTGCCGCACGTAAGGAGAGGGTAGATCCCTTCCTCAGTTCCTTAACAGCTCGGGCCACAACATCCTCATATAAACCACTATGGTTCGCGTGACGGATGTCACATAGGATGTCCCGCTCCTTGCCCTGGGGTTCGATACCTTCCAATGCCCGGATCGTAAACAGGTTTGGCTGCAACAACACAATGTCTTGATTGTCGTCACCACCATCCCTGTGATCTGCACATCAGGAGAGGGCATCCGTCTTCCCCATGCTGCGACCTGGACGGTGGTGCAAGGAGAAGTCAAACCTGGATAGATACAGGGACCAACGAGCTTGACGACGGTTCAATTTCTTGGCCATCATAAAGTACTCAAGATTCTTGTGATCTGTCCAAATTTCCACCTTGTGTAGGGCACCCTCAAGGAAGTGTCGCCACTCCTCAAGCGCATGCATTATTGCCAACATCTCCTTGTCATGGATCTCATAGTTTCATTCCACAGCACTAAGGCTTTTGGAGTAGAACGCAACAGGATGCCACTTCTGGTCCTCCAGAGACTGCTGAGACAACACGGCGCCCGTCGCAAAGTCAGAACTGTCGGCTTCTACACAAAAAGGGCGCGAATCATCAGCAAAGGTAAGGATGGGAGCAGAAGTGACCATCTCTTTAAGCTTTTTGAATGCCTCCTGCTGTGCATTGTCCCACCGCCATGCCTCCTTGCCAGTCAAGTCAAACAGTGGTCATGCGTGATGTGAGAAATCCTTGATAAAATGCCGGTAGAAATTGATGAAGCCTAAAAAGGACTGCACCTCTTTCTTGTTTGTGGGTGTCGGCCATGCCGTGACCCCATTCACCTTGACCGGATCCATCTCTACCTGGCCCTCCAAGATAATCAGGCTGAGGTACTCGATCTTGGTCTTCTCAGACTCGCACTTGTCCTGGCGAAGGTAGAGTTTGTACTGTCAAAGTCAGTCCAAGACGAGGCGCATAATGCGACGATGCTCTTCCACTGTGCGAGTGAAGATGAGGATATCATCGAGGTAGATACAGACGACACCCTTGAGGATGAGGTCGTGGAAGATGTCATTCATCATGGTCTGGAAGGTGGCAGGACTATTAGTAAGGCCAAAGAACATGATGAGCGGTTCAAAAAGACCCCGGTTGGTACGAAAGGCTGCCTTCCACTCATCTCCCTCCTTTATCCTCACATTATTGTAACCCCAATGGACGTCGAGTTTGGTGAAGTATTGCACTCCACGGAGTTGGTTCACAAGTTCGGAGATGAGAGGTAGCGGGTAGCAATTTTTGACTGTGATGTCGTTGAGCCTTCTATAGTCTTGAACTGGACGAAGTGAGCCATCCTTCTTCTTGAGAAAGAAAAAGGGAGAGGCCATGGGCAATTTGGATGGTCAAATATGTCCAGAGGTTAGGTGTTTGTTGATGAATTGGTCGAGCTGTCGCTGTTCCTTGGGAGAAAGAGGATAGACCTTGCAGGAGGAAGGGTTTGCACCAGGGATGAGTTCAATGGCATGATCCTATGGCTTGCATGCAGGGAGAGAATCGAATGAACACATCCTCGAACTCATGAAGATGAGGGAGTAAGGAGTCAGTAGAGGATTTAGCAGTATTGTTTTTGTGGAAGGCCTCGGCAAGGCACTGGGATATGTTCGATGTAGCACACACCTCATGCGATGGACGAATCGCAGTGTAGAAAATCCGATCCCCTTCCTCAACTTCCTCTGCTTCCTCCTCATCATCAGGTATCAGATCAGGAACCCCCTCCAACTCCACATCAGGCAGAGGTAGGGGTCCAGCATGACACTTCTGAGTGCATTGTACCGAGGCCCTTATGTCTGCAGCACTCTTGTCTGGCTTCCGTGAAACAGGTGCAACAGCTGGATGGACATCGGCTCATGGTGACCTCCCCAGTATGCCAGTTAACATCTGGGTTATGGTCTCGAAGCCATGGATAGCCCAAAATCACCTTCTGCTTCCCTAACTGAGTGACAGCAAAATGTGTACGCTCACTATGATCTTTGTAATGGAGGACCAGGTCCACAACCTCTTGGATGGCACCAGCTTCATTTGGGGATCCATCCACATTATAAACAGGTATTGGACGCAAGAGCGAGCGAGTATTCAGGCAATGTTGTCGTATGAGGTCAGCGTCAATGAAGAGACCAGTAGCACCAGAGTCTAGGAGTGCAGAGACACCAAGTATCTGTCCAGTGTTGGTAGTCTGTAGTTCAATCGCCAGGTTCAAGGAGTGTGCAGAGGGAGTGGATCCAACAATATATTTGTGTGGTAGTTTGCACTCCCATGATTTAATTTTGGGGCATGAGGTAGAGAGAGGAGGGGCAGGTACGTCTTCACCTGACTTTGAAGGTTCAGAGAGGGGAATAGTCATGAAATCAGATTCATTCTCTGGGGATTCAACTGACAAAACTTCAAAGTGGTTATGGACAGGCAACGAGGGTGTACAATTCACTCGCTGCGAATAGAAAAATCCTGCTCCTCTACACCCTCTAATTTGACCTCCTCAGTGACCTGACCCTTCACTTCCTCGACATCTACAAGCGCCAACAGGTCCTGGAGGAGTTCATCTTGCCCCTCGGGGGTGAGCATGCAGATATCCTGACAATGGGGGCATGCTCCAGCCATATGTCCAGTTTCCCCACAGTGGTAGCAGAGGTTTAACCTGCGTGCATGGCTACGGGCTGCATCGACATCCATTGGTACCAGAACATTGATGGCCAGTGCAGGAGTTTGACGGACGGGAATAGGGTTGCATTGGGGAAGGGTTTGATTGAAGATGTGGGATGTAGGAGTGGTAGTTGGAGCCCGGAATGCAGCATTGAACGCCACATTTGTGAGTCGGTTCTCATCACAGAGGGAAGCAGCTTCATACCAAGCATAGATATCATCATCCACTGGACGTCCTTCCAACATCTGGGCAATCTGGTCTTGAATCTCCCGGTTGAGGCCTCATCGGAACTTCACCACCACTGGTAGCCCACCCCCATACCCTGCCATGTCCACCAAGTCCTTAAACTCATCGATATAATCGTCCATGGATCGACATGCCTGGTGGTACAAGGATGACTCAAGTCGTGTCACTGCTTGGTGGTGCTCATTGAGGGGACAAAAGTGGTGTACGAACTCTGCTCGAAAGTCACCCCAAGTGGAGAAAGGTAGGGAACCAAGTTCTTTGGTTTGTCACAGAATACGGTCCACATAGAGATAGGCATGCTCAGATTTCATGTATGTGAAGGCCCAATAAATTTTTGCAGGTTCATCAACGAATTGATGTGACTGGAGACTGATATACAACTCACAGGAGTTAAGGAATGCACGTCCCTGCATACGCGCACCATTAAATTCAGCAGGGGGGGACGGTTTGATCTGGGTGCACTCCTTGGGCACGTTTGGCAACGCATCGTTGTTGGGTGTGCTTGGAGTCGTAATGGGGGAAATATTAGTCGTGGAGCTGGTCTGAAGTGTTCTGACAAAGTTTTCGATCATAAATTTAAGCGAATCAATTTGCACGCATATTCCAGTAATGTCACTTTCAAGCGCGTCGAGGTGTTCTGATGCGTCCATAGCGCTAGGGGGCGCATTTGGCGAAAATGGCAGCGTAATAAAGGCGAGACTATCTGGAACGGTGTGTGGGGACTCTGTGGAGCTTTGGAAAGCATCGTCCAGTCCATACCTGCCTATCTTGGGCAGTGCGTTCGCGATTTTCAGGCCTTAGGGGAGAGTTTTCTACTATAAGGGCAACCTAAGCCTCTAGCAAAGGGAAATCCAAAGTTAAAATTATGCTACATAATACAGGGATTGGGGGTGCACCTAGCAAAGGAAAATCCGAAGAGAAAACTCTAAAGATCCCTTTGCCAGTGCCCAGTATATGTGAAAACTGCAAAAATCAAATAATGACTAAAAATAGAAAAAGGCAGAGATAGGCTGATCAAGGCCACTGCATGACATAATACCAAGGGGTAGATGTCGGAAGGGTACTCCGTCTCTAAATATAAAACTGTCAACATGCACAAATGTGATAGAAAGGGAAATTAGTAATAAAATAAGGGAAAAATCATAGAAAATGAAGAATAGAAGGAAACGAGGCGAGAAAAAATATAGGACAAATGTAAAAAATAGGAGAAACACATGGGACACCCTCTAGTCCCCTTACAGTGGGCACTGTTTCACTGCCCAATTCCATATTTGGTAGTTTTTTGATGTGAATATTGATGCATGCACACATTGGAACATTTGGTGTCCATATGAGTGATTTGGGTTGTTTAGGTGTCTGTGCATCCTGGAGGTGTGTTGGTATGTGTCAGTTACTTGTAGTAGGGTAGGGAAGTATGTTTCTGTGTATAAGGGCCATTATGTATGTGCATAATGATTATCATGTGTGCATGTTGTGGTGGTGTAATGGTTGGGGGCAATCACCAGTGGCAGCAGGGTGTGTTTCAGCAGTGTGTTTTACAGTGTGTTACATGTGTTGCATTAGTAATGTTGTGAGTCTGTGGAGGCAGACTTACACAAGATTACAATTGCCATTCTGGGTCCTGGAGTTTTGGCAAGCCATACATGAAGTTGTCTCTGCAAAAGCTCTCTGGAGGGCATCACCATGGAAGAACACCACAGAACTATGGAGGAGGAATCAATCAGTTGAGGATCTTGCACCATTGTGTTCAGAAAAATGGCTTGCCTTGAGGCATATGGGCCTCTAGTGGTCTGCCTCTCACATCCAAAAACTTGGAGAAGCTCTCGCTAACAGGACATACACAAATATTGCCATGAGCATCTCAATCCGAGTTGATGCAGGCTAAACAGCTTTGCCCACTGATTCAGAACCAGGCAATCACTGGGAGATGGTCATCCTTGATGTTGAGATGCCATCAATCTCATATGGAGACTCATATAAGCTCCCACTGCCAACCGAGCTACACAACATGCTGCAGTGGTGGTTATGACATCACCAAACAGACATATTCCAGTGGGGAGACCTGCCAAGCTCCATGCAGTCCAATCACTTTTCCTCCCAATATTCAGTGCAAATACCATGGTGCACACACTCCTACCTACAGGATTTTCTCTCATGCCCAACACAGAAGATAGCTGTATTTTGGCATGCATGGACATGTTGATACAGATCGTGAATTATCTGAAATGGACCAGCTCAGTTTGTGATAAATTGCCTTTGAAGCCAGGACATTAACTTACAATACAACTAGGAGACCCTTGGCACATCCAACACAGCATCCACACCTGCCTTCACATTTCAGATGATGGTTCCTCAGCAAACTCAATTTTCTCCAGCTGTACAGCAGAAAATTTCAGGAACGTTGGTAGCTAAAGCCATGGTACTTGCCTCATCAGATCATCAAACAAAATGAACAACCACACCACCACTGCATCTGCCTACAAAGTGCAAAAAACTTTTGCACACCACACCAATACCATTGGTGCAAACTGACAGATATGAATCTGAAAGAAGTGATACAGATCAGAGTGCTACAACTGAACAGAAGAACAAGTTCAACAGTTACCTTTTGATTGACATCACCCCTGCAAAACCAAAACATTGCATAGCCTCTGGACATCCACAGAAAGCCATACTCAACCTTTTCCTTCAAAAATGCTTCTAGGAGTCTTTTGGTCCTATGGACTGGACCCTCAAACACTAGTTTCCCCATTGTAATTATTTAAGACTTTGATGCTTAAATTTACAATCAGGTAAAGCAAACCAGATCAATCAAGCATCAGTGCCAGTAACATCTTGAATGACTTTCAAGCCAAGGTCCAACAATCAACTTTGCTGATAGTCCAGGAAGGCAAGCCAATAACTGAAACTTCCACCATCCCAGCAAATGGTCAGTTTCAAGTTATTGTAATTTTGTATAATTTTCAGAAAATCAGTGGTTGCAAAAGAGGTTGATGTGTCCACATCATCTCTCCATCGATCTACATTTGAGCCTTGGTCCATGCAATCTAGGTTGCATGATGTCCCACAGCTCAATCTGTCAGCTGCCATTGCCCACACCATTAACCAGAAATGAAAAGCCTAAGAAAAAGATGATAGTGGAGGTTGAGATCAAGCCATTGAGGCATAAAAAATCCAATCAGAACCTGATCCAGCAGTGGAACAGTGATTGAAGTCATTGACACAGTGCTCCATCAAGCATAGTAACTATTGTGGATTCAGCATCCAGTTGGGTCAACTCAGAAACATCAGCCTCACCTTTCCCAATAGGACCATGGGACATTGAACATTCTCATGCATTCTCACTCCACCCCAGGATGATGATCATGCACAATGAGGATGGAGTTTCTGACTTTCCTCCTGATGTGAAGTGCACAAACTTTGCCATGTTTGCAGTACATACTGCAAACATCTTCCCTTTCCAGCAATATCTGGGGCTCAAACATGCATATCTTCCCCTTCTTTGTGCATGATGCACACAGCTCCCTGGCTGGAATAGCTTTGACAATGTTGGAATCCTTGTTAGGAGGGTGTGACAAACTTCATTTCACCATGGTGTGGCTTGTGGTATTTCTTCCCCTTTCACAGACTGGGAGGTTGAGTGGGTGGCAGGAGTAGTCATTTCCCTGTACCATGTATATGCTCCTCCCCAGTATGTTGTAGATCCAATGCATGGACAGGCATGGTCAAGTGAAATGAAATAGCAGGAAATGTTGATTGTGAGGTGATGTGGTGTTGGATATGTGAGCATCACAGGATTTGCTTCAGATATCTCCTCCCTCATGGGATGGGCATGCATTGGGTGTCAGACTGGCTTGAGAATAGTTGGAACTTGGTTGGAACTGGTGAAATTTCAAATAAATAATATTCAATAACTCTAATTGAATACAAAGAAGGAGCAAATGAGCCTTACTAGGTGTCAACTGACCACTCAGTACTCATCCACCACCTCTGTTGGGACTTATTCCAACGTAAAGTAAGTCCCCTCCCAATTAGGGTAGTTAGTCCCTTATTGACCAGGTATTTTTTACTCCCCTATGACTGTTGTTAGCTGGTAGGCTACATATTTGGAATTTTCCCCCTATTTCTCATGATTCTCCTGTTAGCTGTCTTAGAAGTACAGAATCAGTTATTACATAATTTATCAGTCCATTCTATTTGCCCAGAGCTGTAATTGAATGCCTGACCTCTTGGTTACAGGACTTACTTTATGTTGGGATTTATTCCATAAGGTAAGTTAGCCTTACGGAATAAATCCCAACACTCCTCCTCCATAGCCCCATTTATCACAATCATTGGGTGATGTGTCACCGCTTCTTGATCTTTAACCACCACCATCTGGTCGTGGGAATTCGGTGCCCCCACTATGACTGTGCTTTATTCTACCTAACACCTCCTCACTAATCACTGTCGGGCCTCTCTCATGGCTCGAGCCGTCATCCTTTATAAACTACCCCTTCATTTTATCTTATCGGAGTTCATCGCGACGATTTGCGTGGTGGACCCCACATGCTCTTGCTGGCGGCAGGAATGCCCTGCTATCCATCTTACCCTCAATGCGACTCAGGCACCATTTTCGAGGCCTCGACGTACCACCACCAGCTCTGCTTAGCGCAGACCTTGGCCTTGTGTCAAGGGCGCAATCCATTGTCGATTGGGTAGAGACCTACAACCTTCGGGGAGGAAGACCAATAGTGGAAGGTCGCCAATGGCCGATCATAGGACCGTCCCTGCACGGCCTACACCCTATTGGGAGAGCGTTGGCATACTCGACTTGGGACTTCATCGGCAAGGGGTGGACCGTGGACGTATATACCATGGGAGGAATAGATGGGGAACAGGGGGAGTATCGGTTGAGGGGGATGGGGGGTGGAACTGCAGAGTAAAGGCAAGAGTCATTCATTTAACCACAATCGTTTTTTCTTTTCCGACAGGCACAAGTTAAGCCTTCCCGTGATCGATCCCGTGTTCATACACCAACTATGCAGTTTGCTGACAGCTGGAAGCCTCGGTGCTCATGTGGGCTCGGGAAGTATAGAATACCGTAGTGGGAGGAAGCGCATCAGCCAGTCCTGCAAGCTTGAGAGGGCGTGGTAGCGGTTCAGGTGCTTGTCGATGAGGAGGGTTCTTTAGGTGTAGCCTACTTCCGGGGGATTGTGTTCGGGCGCCCTTTTAAAAAAGGAATAAATCCTTAATCCAAAAAAAAAAAAAAAAAAAAAAAAATTGGGTGATGTGTTACCTCCTGATTTGATTAACTTGCTTCGAAATTAGTCATTCGTTCCTGAATCCTGATTATCAGCATCACGACATCTTAGCCTTTTTGAAGACCAGATCTATAATAAGTATTTGATAGGCACAACCAGAAGATATCTATTTTGATTTTTGTGATTCTATAATAAAGAACAGAAGGACATCCTGTAATATTCCCGAAACAAGAAACAAGCACATAGGGGTAAACGAGTGTGAGCAACACCTGGGTGTATTATACGGCGGAAAAGAAAAGGAAAAAATTATCCGATTTGAAAACCAAAAAAAAAAAAAAATGAATGTCGAGGTTGGTGGTCCATATGAAAACCAGGTAATTAAAAAAAAAAAAAAATTCCCAAAACAAAAAAAATTCACAAGTCAGAACCAACAGCATCAACAACATAAAGCACCTGCTGCGGTCTCACAAAAAGTCCTCTCGACTCGCTTCCAGAAGCATCCGAAACAGCAGGACTGACGCTCCTGAACCTCTTTGCCCGGCCCACACTAAGCTGATCATCACCTTCCCTCTTCAACAACCCTTTCTCCCCCCCAAACACACTCCCATAGCCACCCCCATAGCCACTCCCATAGCCACTCCCACTCCCACTCGACAAATCCAACCTTCGTCTCCTCGAAGCCCTCTCATCCCCAGCACCATATTCCCACTCACTCTCTGCAGCACTCCCAATCTCAAAATACCGCACCCCACCCCAAGTCCCATCATGCCACTGTCGTTCATTGTCCATATCCTGATCCCCACCCCAGCTCTCGCCCACCGGCACCTCCACGCCCACCCATGGTCCCAACTCGCCTTCGACCTCTCCAATGTATCGCGCGTAGGCTTTGAACCGCTTGCGTTTGGATGAGATAATACATGGGATACCAATCTCGAGTGTGGCGCCGCGAGGAGCGAAAGATAAATTAGGGACAAGGTGAGTTTCGGTCGTTGCGGATGTGGATTTCTTCTTGGTGGGCGTCTTGTTCGCGCTGAGATCATTGTTCGTGTTATCCAGTCCACCACTGATATTGGGAGTGATGGTATCGGAGGAACCTTTCTTCTTCAATGTGGCGGTACTCCCCGTACTGCTCGTCTTCCTGTGATCACCCACAATCTCCGTGGCTCTTCCCTTGCCTTTAACACCGATACCACTGTCCAGCTCCTCTATCAATTCCGACGTGCTTTCCACCGCCGGTGACGCCGGAACGTCAGGTTCTCGCTGCGATTTCCTCTCCCTATCCTTCCCAGGGACTTTCTCATCCTCCACCCCAGATCTCCTCCCAGCAAGACCAACAGCAGAACTCTTCCTCTTAGCAGTCGACACCGTAGACCGTACACTCGGCGTAATAGAAGCAGGCTTCTTATTCAATACCCCCAAACTCAACTTCTTCGCGTCAAGCGCAGGCACAGGCGGTCTCTTCGTTGGCGTCTGCCCACCCACACCACTCTTCGTCGACGTCGACCCCGTGGAACTCTTCCTCGCTCGCACGCCTGGGCCTGGGCCTGGACCTGGATTTGGACCTGGGGCCGTTCCTCCTACTGCTCCGGAGCCTGAAGACCCGCCTAGCGATGCTCGAGCACTACTGACATTAGAAACGGTAGAATTAGTTGATGTCCTTCTTGACCGAGTGCCCCCCGTGCCTGTGCCTGTTCCTGTTCCTGTTCCCGTTCCCGTGCCGGCACCAACACCAACACCGACACCGACAGAAGAGTTGGCTGTGTAAAAGGTATCGCTGGCGGTGACGGTGCTGATGTTTGAAGTGGGCCGGGCTGAAGATAGAGAGGATACCGTTGTAGAGGTGCGGGAGGTGACAGTTCGTGTGCTTGGAGACGGGACGGTGGTCTTGCGGATGGTGGATGTGTGTGAGCGGATAGAGGCAGATGAAGATCGAATGGATGAAGTGGAAGATTTGGGCCGGGGGTGTGGGGATACACTTGCGTTTGGTCCTTGGTTTCGTGAGATGGTAGATCGGACGGAAAGTGTAATCGAGGGTGTCCCTGGTACGATTTTACGAACGAGGGTCTTCTTGATAGGAGGGCTGGTCTTGTCTTTGCGAGCGGCGTCTGCGCCGATGGGGGAGCCCACTGAGGATTGTGGGGATTCGGGGGTATTGTCGTCGTCGCCGTTTTCAAGGATACTCTTGCCATCGTCATCTTCGACGAGATTATCTTCGTCCTCGAGCTCGACTGTGGAGGATTGGTGAGTGGGTGATATTGGCGGGGTACGTTCTGGTAGTCCGATGGACGACGATGCGGGTGTGAGCTTGGAGTCACGTCGTAGACTCTGAACGTCTACACCCTCGTCCTCGTCCTCGTCCTCGTCCTTCTCGCTTATATGGGATTCCCTCTCTTCAAGTTTCCTACGTGGAAATACGGCAGAAGACATACTTGAACTCCTCACTGTACCGCCGTTGGAGCGTGATAATGTTGCGGAGGTAGAGGATGGTGCTACCGATGGGGTTGGCGTGCTGCCTGCTCTTCTTGGTCCTGGGGGAACGGTGCCTGGAGCATTGGATAAATTTCGAGAAAGGACGCTGACGCGCATGGAAGAGTGCATGCTGATACTGTCGTTGTTGCTGTCGGTGTCTCTGCCTGGGCGAAGCACTGTAGAAGGTCGATGGTGGTTCTTGGAGTAGGAGGGTGGTGCGGGTGTGAGCAGGTCTTCGAGTGATACTTCGATGTCTATATGAGATGTTAAATATTAGAATGGGTTTTTCAAAAAAATTAAAAAAATTTGAAACGACTTGCTGTCGCTGATCTCTTTGATTGCCCACCCTTCGAGCTCATCGAACCCGCCTTCTTGTCGGACACCAATCCAGCGCTTGCCTAGCCAACGTAAAAGGTCCATGCGCGCTTGCTCTACTTGCACGCGGATATGGGAGGTTGAAGAAAGCATCGGTGCGTTGGTCTCTGTAGGATGTGGACGTAGAAGGATGGAAGAGACAAGTGTCTGCGAAAAAAGAAAAAAAGTTCATTTCGATCCTACATATAATGAGGAAAAGTTTACCTGGTATAACAAAGCAGCATTTCGCTCGTTGACGCCCCGAGAAACAGAGGCCATGATCCATTCAACTCTATCCGCATCCTCAAAAGCTACTCCATCCCTCTCCATAATCTCACTCCACTCTCTACTGGTGAAACAAGCCTCACTCTTTCCGCAGATAACGTCGTCGACGCCCCTACGGCCAGTGAGTATGATCTCCTTTACTTCCGCAGACCATGCATCAATCACCGAAGCCAGCTTAGCGAGCGCATGTTCCGCCGCAAAAAGAAGAGCAAACGCGTTCGGAGGCGTCGTCCGTTTCCCGACGCCCTTCAAAAGAGTTTCCCTAACCTTGACTGGCAAAGCAACAAACTCGGACGTACACCAACCTTCACCGAACAACCCCACCAGAGCACGTCTAGCACCTCGTTCCAACAACCCGTTCTTGACGTCATCTGCGAGAGCAAATTCGAGTACGCGGGGTACACGTCTTGCGCATTGACGGCATCTACACCCACCTGTGCCCCAAGAACCTGCTGTGAGGCGCTCGTATTCTGGGAATTCGAGAAAGGCGTGAAATAGGCCGTGGAGCATTTCTTGGACGATGCGGGCTTGGATCTCGTCGTAGAGGGTTGGGAGGGAAAGGTAGGTTGCTGCGCGCATGATTTGAAAGGCGGTTATGAGATCGTAGGAACGGTGAGAGAAGATGAGAGTGCCTGTGTATATGAAGCCGAGAGTAAAGTGGAGAGAAGCAGGGGTGAAGGGGGGTGATGGGAGGGTGAGTGTGAGTGGTTCGTTGTTTGAATTTTGAGGGTGGTTTTTGGAGGGCCAGGCGATGAGGGCTGTATGAAAGTAGGGAGAACGAGAGACGAGGATGAAGCGATGAGAAGAAAAGATGGCGGTTGTGTTTTCATGATTGTTGGAAGAAAAGTTGCCGGTGAGGGAGATGCGTATGTCAGAATAGAGACGAGAACGCCACATGAAGACGAGATCTTTACGAAGTTTGTCGATGCGTAATTCAGCAGCTTCTACATCACTGTTGGTAGATTCGAGAGAATCGAAAAGAAATTCAAAAGCTTCACCGAAGCCTTGACCTGTATAAAGATATTCGAGTTCATTTGAAAAGAGAGCGGGGCTGATTGGAGTGGTAAGACGAAGAAGAGAACTTGAGATGAGAGGTAGGTTTGAAGGAGCAGGAGAAGAAGAAGAAGAACGAAAAGGAGAAGGAGAAGGAGTACGAGAGAGAGAAGGAGGGATATCCAAGGAAAGAGCAGAAGTCCCCAATGGCAAAGGGGAAGACGAGTAGGGCGTAGGCGTCGTCAGATTTGGTCTGAAAGAAAAGTAACGAGTTTGAAAAGTTGGAGGAGCTCTTGCATAGACGATTGCTGTTTGAAACAAGTCAAGACTTGTACAGTTTTCCTTGACCTTCTTACCTTTATGTCCCCACACTTCCTCAACGTCCTTACCTTTATGCCCCCCCCACACTTCCTCAACCTCCTCACTCTCAAGCTCCCACACCACATCTGGGAAACGGTCTTTTGCGTTATGAAAAAGAGCCTCTAGCTCTGCTTGCCACACTGTGGTAGAGTTTTTAGTGGCCTCTTGTAAACCTGGGCTGGAGATATTAGCCATGCGGTGGTCGTCGCGTGCAACGACGAGAATACCATGAGGCGATTAGTCAGCATGGTGCAGGCTATGGTAGGGTTGTTTCGGAATTTAAATTTGTTTTTGTTTCCAGTACTTAACAACAGCAATGGCGACGTCAAGACTTGCAAGGAATCTGATAAATAGAAACATTCGCTCTATTCAGACTTCTGCTGATACAACGAAACTAAAGCAACAAGCTCCTTCTGATCCTTCTGCTCCTTTTACTGTCAGACTTCACCAAGACTCTTTTCGTTCTCATCAGTGCGAATCACCAGACCTCGATGTTACCGTTACAAAGGATCAGTTACTTCTAATGTATAGGCAGATGCAGACCATGCGTAGAATGGAAATGGCTGCTGATGCTTTGTACAAGGCAAAACTCATTCGTGGTTTCTGTCATTTGGCTATTGGCCAGGTACGTCTTTCAAAAAAAAAAAAAAAATTTAGCCCGCTTGCGTGTTTCTCAATCTTTTCTCAAAGGAAGCTGTGTCTGTTGGTTTGGAACATGGTATTCAAAAAGATGACCGTGTCATTACCGCGTATCGATGCCATCCCTTTGCTGTCCTTCGTGGTGGTACCATCGCTGGTGTCATTGGTGAACTCCTTGGTCGTCAATCTGGCATGTCCCATGGCAAGGGAGGATCCATGCACATCTTTACCCCAACCTTTTTCGGTGGTAACGGTATCGTTGGCGCTCAAGTTCCCATAGGAGCAGGTATTTCATTCGCTCAGAAATACTTGGGTGAAAAGCACGCGACATTCGCATTGTATGGAGATGGTGCTAGTAACCAGGGACAGGTGTTTGAAGCCTTCAACATGGTTCGTTACTTCTGTTTTTTTTTTTTTTTTTTTTGGCCATTCTAAACGGTTGCACAGGCCAAGCTATGGAATCTTCCTACAGTGTTCATCTGTGAAAACAACAAGTACGGTATGGGCACCTCTGCAGAGCGTAGTTCCTCCAACACCGAATACTTCACACGCGGTGACAAGATCCCAGGTCTCCAAGTCAATGGCATGGACATCATCGCTGCCTCCCAAGCTATCCGCTTCGCCCGAAAGTGGGCCGTAGACGATGAACGTGGTCCTCTCCTTCTCGAGTTTGTTACCTATCGTTACGGCGGTCACTCGTAAGTTCCATTCTGATCGTGTGAAAATAATAATGTCCTGGCCCCACCCCATATAGAATGTCTGACCCAGGTACAACGTACCGCACACGTGAGGAGGTTCAAAGGATGAGAAGCACGCAGGACCCTATTCGTGGACTGCAGCGCTATATTGAGGAATGGGGTTTGGCGTCGGAGCAGGAACTCAAGGTTCGTCTTCCTAATTTGATTTTTTTTGGTATACGAGTTTATTGTGGATTCTCAGCAAATTGATAAAGAAGCCAAAGTTGAAGTCGATGCCGCGGTGGAACAAGCCAAAGCATCACCTGAACCTTTCGGAAAAGATCTGTGGACGGACATTTATTACAAGGGTACAGAGCCGTCTTCCATGAGAGGCAGGGAACGTGAAGAGGTGCATCGGTATTATTAGACGAGTCATGTGATGTCATGGAAAACAAATGATTAGACATATGTTTTTCTTTTTCTTTTTCTTTTTCTTTTTCTTTTTATACATTCTTCCAAATGTCAGCTGGGTTTCGCATAACACCTGGGCTATGGGACAAGATTCATCACTTTGCTTCGTTTCCTCAGACAGGTGGTAGGTTGGCAACCTCTTTGTAGTCCTTTTAGTTCATCCATTTCCCATAGTCTCATTGCAGCAGATGGTCTTGTTCGGACAGAATCCCAGTCAAGGCACTCTTCTCAAAGCAAGCCAGTTTCTTGCAGGTTCGTATACCCAAATTTACATCATAATCATCATCATCATCATCACCTCTCGTTTATAGAGGAACTCCCTGTCCGCCTCGCACATCGAGTTAGGGAGCTTGACAAGCTACCTCACAATCTCAGCGATATGCCATCTATAAAAAAAGTGAGGAATTGGTATGCTCAGTCCTTCGAGGTGCGTGCGTTGTTTCATATCACTCCTATACATTTGTCTTCATCCCCTCGTACTTGATAGGAACTCATCTCTTTTCCACCTATCGTCTTGCCTCCTGCCATCCGACAAGCCCTCGTCATTCCTCGAGCTGAGAATTCTCTACCAGAATCAACTCCTAATCCCTCACTCAGACACTTTGACGACCCCTCTCACGGTAATCCCAATGGAAACGGGTTCAACAAGCTCAAACTGCGTGTACCAATGGAAAGAAGGTGTGCCTGACTTACCCTCTCTCTTTTCTCCCTTCCAACAACCGTCTTTAATTGTGTATTCTAGATACTACGCTGACACGGATAACATCTCCTGGCCTCCCCAAGTTCAAGATTTCAACAAACAGTTCACCAAAATGCTCGAGACTATAAAGACACGTCATGATCCTACCGTAACCACCGTCGCTCAGGGTGTACTCGAATGGAAACGACTCCGAAATGCACAACACATTGGACTCGATATCCAGTCTTGGCTTGATCGGTTTTACATGTCTCGTATAGGCATTCGATTCCTCATCGGCCAACGTGAGTCCGATCTTTGCGCTTCTCCATCATCTAACTCCCCCTCTCACCATTCACCATTCACATCATCATCAGATGTGGCATTGAACACACAACAAGCACACGAAGACTACGTCGGGATCATCTGTACCAAAGCCGTACGTCCCTCCCTTTTTTTAAAAAAAAAAAAAAAAAAAGAAAGTCCCAATACAATTAATAATAACAAAGCAACTAATATACAGAACGTGCACGACATCGTCCAAGAAGCCATCGAAAACGCGCGTTTCGTCTGCGAAGAGCACTACGCCATGTTCAAAGGCCCACCCGTCCAGCTCATCTGTCCTCAAAACCTCACATTCGCCTACGTCCCCGGCCACCTCTCACACATCTGTTTCGAGCTCCTCAAAAACTCCCTCCGCGCCGTCGTAGAACGCTACGGCGTGGATAACGAGAATTACCCACCCATCAAGGTCGTGGTAGTGGAGGGAAAGGAAGATATCACTATCAAGATCTCGGATGAGGGTGGGGGGATTAGTAGGAGTGCTATTCCCCTTATTTGGACTTATATGTATACGACTATGGAGAATCAGGGGATCGAGGAGGGGTTTCAGGAGAGTGATTTCAAGGCGCCTATGGCGGGATTTGGGTATGGCCTTCCACTGTCGAGATTGGTGAGTGTGTTATGGTTGTTGTACGGACGTAGGCTCATTTTTTTTTCTAACAGTACGCTCGGTACTTTGGGGGTGATTTGCGTCTGATTGCGATGGATGGCTTTGGGACGGATGTTTACATTCACTTGAATAGGCTCTCGAGTAGTCGCGAACCACTTCTTTAGCTCTTGCTTAATACTTGCTTGCTTATTACAACCTCGCATACGGTGTATATATACATCCATTCATGACATGTATCATAATATTGTAACAATGGGCTCTATCGCCCTTCACTTGATAAGCCAAATTTACGATTTGGACATACCTTATCCCGAATGCCCCTAGCAGCTCATGTCTACAAAAACCCAACGATACAACCACGTATGACCCTTCAATTTCAAAAAAAAAAAAAAAAAAAAAAAAAAAAAAGTTCCATTCTCTGATATGAATTTCCAGCTCCAGGTAGGCTCGGAACCGTAACGCGTTGCTCATTTGCATTAATCTCAGAATTCGTCTACCGTCTTTACTAAAGAAGTAAAACGTAACAAATCGGCTCTTTCCTGAACCATTCTGTACAAATTACAATTACGTACTTCATTGAACGCCACTAATGACAGCTTACGCCACACACCTCCAATATAAACCAAGATCCATCACATGGAACTAAGCTCGGCAACGTCAACGCCAGCCTTTGCCACGTGGCGTTAGTTTTTGAATCTTTGACGAGAATGGGTTGGGGGAGGTTGGGGTTGGGGGTTTGATTTTGTCAGCCCTGAGGGCAAGGCAAAAGGTGTGCCAGTGTGTCACAGGCGGGGTGCGGATAAACTGTTGGTGTGTTGTGGCGATGGGGATATAAAGTGGGTGGGGGGAGTAGGCCTTAGGGCTCTACGGCGTTCTTGGTTCTTGGTTCTTGGTTTCTTTTGGAGAAGAAATTGGAGATTGCAGTTGAGGTTTGCTCTACTCCGAGATTCGTTTATAGATGGAGAAATGGCTTCTTTGCTTTTTGTACGAAGAGGTCTGAATCTCTCCACGTAACGTCAGCGCAAGGGTTCTATATACAATGTACGTACAGCGAGGAGGAAAAAGTTTGTAAAAAAGTTGTGTCGAGAAGCGACTATAGTGAGGCTAAGGTTGAGTGTGATTCCCATCAGTCTACTGCTGTCAATAAGACAAAGCTTAGAAGAGCCCCGGAGGGTCGTTGTTGCGGTAAAGTAAGTACTTTGATATCGATGAGGACAACGCAGACCTACTGATAATGAAGGTTTCGTACGTCGTCCTCATTGACTACGATGATTAATTAAATCGAGATACACGCAGCCCCACTTACTTATTCCAGTGGGTCATGAACGTGTACTTTTACTTACACGAAAAGGGACTGCGTTGGGACTAGTAGTTTAAAGTGCCCCCCAGAAGCCCGTGGTTTGTATATATAGTGTAGATTTACATAAATGGATGGGTTGTTTCGTTTTTGAGTTCCGTAAGTACTGGTGCATGTTCACGGAGTTGGGGGAAGATCGCGGAGCATAGCAGCGACCCTGAGCGCCTGAGCATTGACAAGCATATATCATACCAGTCTGGCGTACTTATCTGGTCATCGGAAGAAGATTGTGATTGCCGGAAAGATCTCGGTTATCTTAAAACGATAACTTGTATCCGTATGTATAGAGCGAGCGGGTACTACTAAGGCTTCGCGGTCACAGTGGAACTTGTTTCACAGGTAAAATCCGATTTGAGCGTCGAAGAAAACGGAGATAGATGGTTCACGTGGACGGAAACGTTTTTGAGTCTAATCGTCTTAGAGCGCGTATACTACTAGTCAAGTGGTATATTGAGAACTGACCTTTACTAACCACCTTTCGCCCCTTCCACAGCACTGCCAGTGGGGCAAACTATGCCCTTTGATAGATATCTACACGGCCACAGTTCTAATGGCAATTCTAATGATAATCCTAATGGCAATCATACCACTGGTGGCAATCTCAGCGGCTCTGTTTCTTTCTCTCCTGCTTTCGGCTTTCAGGTTCCACCTTTTATCTATGCTGGTGCTCCCATTCTTGCCCCAGGTGGTGGAGCAGAGGTCCTCCCTTTCAGCCCCAGCGCTTCGGCGTGGTTCACAAACAATGGTTTCACTGGATCGTATGTCTTTTTATCCTATAATTGCTAATCAAACAACACGTTTCATATCATCTACCCAGTTTCACAAAGCCTTCATTCGAGCACCACCCTTTCCCTTCTAGCATCGCCGGCGGCCAACCCTTTCCTTTCCTCCCTCAGGCTCACCCGATTACCGCTCCCTCATCTCTTGGCCTTCCCGTTTATTCTGCATCAGGCTTCGATCTACTCTCGATCCTCTCTCGCGTTGCCACACGTCCCTCCCCCCGTATATCACTAGGCCCTGTAGATCTCACTTGCTCCTTTGTCGTCGTCGATGTTCGCCGACATGATCACCCCATTGTTTATTGCTCCCCTTCCTTCTGCAGCCTCACTGGTTATCCCGAGATCGAGGTTCTCGGCCGTAACTGCCGATTCCTCCAGGCACCTCCAACCGTCGGCGTTCGTCGTGGCGATGAACGCATCTATACTGATGGCGAACGTGTAAAAAGCATGAAGAAGATGCTCGCCGCCGATAAGGAGTGCCAGATCAGCATCGTCAATTATAGACGCGACTCTAGTGCTTTCTGCAATCTTATTACTGTAATACCCATCGGTGGTGGCGAGGTAGGCCAGGGCGGCGAGAACGATATCGTCTATCACGTCGGTTTCCAGGTCGATCTTGGTGAGCAGCCAAGTGCCATCCTCCAAAGATTGAAAGAGGGTAGCTATGCAGGTGTCGGCGTCGTCCCACCCATTCAACAACAGATTGCTCTCACCAGGGACTCTAGTGTCTCAGCTCTAGCCAACATCAAGAAAGGCCTCGTGATACCCCCACTCGTCATGTCCAAAACCCTCAAGAAGCTCCTCAACAACCCGAAATTTATTGCCTCCTTCCCTATATCGACCTCCACCACCGTCCCCGCTCCACTCCCTGCGTCTACAAGCTCAGCACATGAGAACAATCCTCTCTCCTTGATCCTCCTCGAGTATAGCTCCGATTTCGTGCATGTCGTGTCGCTCAAGGGTGCCTTCCTCTATGTTGCACCGAGTGTCAGGCGGGTGCTCGGATGGGAGCCCGAGGATCTTGTGGGGAAGAGTGTGGCAGATTTAGCCCACCCTGAGGATGTTGTTCCACTCATGAGGGAGCTGAAGGAGGGCAGCGCCGCAACCGTCGGCGCTGGCATTGGGGAAAAAATCTCAGGCGAGACTCTCACTGTGGTTTCTGCTAACAACGATACGAAGGCTTCTGGAAGTAGTGCGGGAGCTACCACAGCTGGTCCCCGGATAGTGGACATGTTGTACCGCGCACGCACGAAGGCGGGGCGGTACGTTTGGGTGGAGAGCAGAGGCAGGCTGCATGTTGAGCCCGGGAAAGGTCGAAAAGCTATCGTGCTTAGTGGCCGTGCAAGGGAGATGGGGAATGTGTCCTGGTGTGCCATCGCGGAGAGTGGAATGTGTAAGCCGGCGTATGTGAATGTAATCACTGTGGAACAGAGTGGGAAGGCGGATAAAGGGAAAGGGACCGAGATCGAGATCGAGAACGAGAATGAGAACGAAAGCACTGTCAAGGTGGTGAGGCGCGAGTTTTGGGCAATGGCGAGTGGGAGTGGGAGTACATCGTTCTTAACAGTGGGGAGCGGCGTGGCAGATGTGCTCGGCTGGACGGCGGAAGAGCTCATTGGAAGGAGGGTGGGTGCGCTAGTCGTCGGTGTGGATGGGAATGCTGATGGGGAGGCGGTAAGAGTACTGCAGCGCGGTAGTGTGGAGGACGAAGTGAGGGAGGTGAGGTGCGCCATGGCGAGGAAGGACGGACGTATGGCAGACGTTGCGGTAGTATTTTATCCATCAACCAACACTAAAGCTAAGGATGCGACGGAGAAGCTCTACGTCTCCCCAGCGCCTGTTATCGTGCAGGTCAAGCTGCTTGACTCGTCGACTTCTTCATTTTCCCCTTATGTGGTATCACCTACATCGAGATCAGGCTCGTCGGGTGCCGCATCGTCCTCCAGTCTTGTGCATCCTCTGGATGCGAATATATTCGAGGAGCTCGAGATACCTCGTGGGACAAGCTGGCAGTATGAACTGGAGAAGCTCAGGTTTGCGAATGCGAGGCTCGAGCAGGAGATTGAGCGATTGGAAGGCATTGTGGGTGGAGCAGGTGGAGACATAGCTGGTGTTTGCGGTGATAATGCCGACGATACTGTCGAGAGTGATAAAGGAAATGGGTCCAGTGGGCATGCTCAACATCATGTATATCCGGATTTGGATGGACCGTCGCCTGGGGAATTCCAGCAGAGTGTCCAGCAGCAGCAGGATCCATACGAGCAGGAGTATCAGGTTCACCCGCAACCACAATACCACGAGCAACAGCCACAAAATCAGTCCCAGGAGACACCAGCGCCTTGTCGCTACGTGTATCCCCAACCTCAACGTCGGCATTCACAATCCCAACTTCACGTCCAAAAGCCGCAGCAGCACCAAGGCATGTATGCGACGACCCCGCTTCAGGCTCCTGCCGCCCAGACTATGACCCTTCCGCCGGTTCTGGTTCTGCAGCACCAAAATCACAACGAGTACACTGGCCATATCCATCACTCCCAGTATCATGAGTACGAGGACCTTGACCGAGAGCATCAGCGGAAAAGGTTACGGCAGTCGCAGTCGCAGTCACAGTCACAAGTGCACATGGGCGCACGTCCTGAAGCTCAGTTGCCCTCGCGAATGACAGGAGCGTCGGTGATGGGATATTATCAGGCTTCTCCTATGCTGTCGCAAGTGGGGCTACCCACTTCCCAGCCATCGTTGTCAATGCAGGAGTGGGTTCAACGGCAGCAGCGGTATGTGCCACAGTCGAGGGGATCGAAGAGGTCATGGCCTGATCATGAGCAGTAAGCCTTGGAAGGGGCAGCGTGAGGTGAGCGTGGGTGGGGGGCCCTGATCAAGTTCCTTTTCTTTTTTTTTTTTATTCTGTCCCTGGATTTTTTTTTTATTGAAACACGGATTGGTACGGGACGTTGGCATACCGCTTTTCTTTTTTTTATTGTCTTGTTTTCTTGGGTGCATCTGTTGTTGTACGCGGACAATACACACGTTCTCTTCATCATATACTTGCACGATTGTACACATACACGTATACACGTATACACGGTATTATTCCAATTGTATTTATATCGCTTAGCTACATGTACTACCGTATCAGTAGACACGCGCTCCATCGATCTGTTTTTTTTGTCGATGGTTCCATATGAAATAATGAAATCGTGCCATAATTCAAGAATGTAGGCTCTTGAGTGTAGCTCTACAGGGTGCCACTCCGGATCCAGGCCTAGCGTTTTCCTGCAGGTCAATCGTCATCCTAGTCCGCCTCCGAGTCATTTCCCTAGGACTCTGAACGTTCGGAAGAACTTGAAGTCGATGAGCAAATGCGAGGCAGGTTGAGGGATCTCAGGAGGCAGATCTTAGCCAGGCATCATCAGTGCAGTGCATTCGGTACTCGACTTTCATTCTATGAATGCGATTCAGCGACACGCATCCTCCAACCACTGCCAGTGGAGCACTGAGTTCTGCCGTCCCACCCTTCTATTCTTGGCACTTGCCGACATCGGTCCAGGGGGTGAATCCCTTGAAAGTTGAGGAGATGTCTGCTCAGGTCTGACCGGTACCCGTACTTACGATGCAAAGCCGTTGAGTGTGCTATCAATGTAGACGGCAATACGCTCGCTGCTTGGTACCAATAGCGACCCTGCTTGGAAAGGCAAACGCCTACATGCTCGCTTTCTGAGCGCCCTGCTTGAACTTGTCCGCTGAACATCGACATGATGGGTACAAGTCGGATATAATACGTTAAGATAGCAGAAGTCTAAAAGAAAGTATCTTTGAATGTAACTGCCCCGTAGCTCGCTCGCCTACCACACAATACAGAACCATAGTAGCTATGATGTGCAAGTAAAAAATGGTGCGTCTCTCGGAGGTGAGCAAAGGTATAGCTGTAGCAGGGAACCCAACACGCGACTCGGACGATAGATGTCAGCCACAGAACTTATGTAAGAAAGGATACACTTTCGGGTGATTACGTCACATAAATATAAACTCATCTTGAGATGGCGAAGGATTCAAACTCCGATAGAGCAAATAACGCTCAACAATCAACCACCACATTCTTGACTTTGACCAGAATGCATAGTTCGCCTTTCACTGTAGCTGGGATGACTGCATCCACAAGCGCGCACAACCACCAATTTCATGGCACAAATCTCAGCACATGGGGCAGTACAAGCACTAGTGGGCCACTCGCGTCATCTTTCAGCGACGTGCTATCGCAATCAAGAAGTCAGTACCAGTCGGGGTATCTAATGGTATGTCGCGTGTTTTCTTTTATACTTGAAATTCGTGGTCTGATATTGTCATCTACTCAGTCTTCCCAAAACAATGTACACGTTACTCTTTGTCATTACAAAGAGTATTAACTAAAATTTTTTAGAGCTCGCCGACGGGAAATCAGCGAGGAGACGAGCTGCCTATCGTGCCTACAAAAGCAAAGCTGAACCATGTGCTCTCTGCAGGTTCCGCCTCCGATTTCGGCATGGATTCGATGTTTCAGAGCACAAGGTTCGTTTGGCATTCTTCGTGTATCGACATGATAATCTTTACACCACGGAATGTAGACGACGCCAGAAGTTGACAGACGAAGATGCTCCTCCTACAGATTCCGTGAACGACATTCCACACCAGGTTCCGATGGACACCAACCCTTCGCAATTCCAGCCTCGGGTACTTTTTTTTTTTTTTCTCCCATCCTATCTGCGCAACCATTCATTTATTACCACAGCCTTCCGCGTTTGATAGCTTGAACTTCCCTCGCCGCCCACAACAATCACAGCCCCACACCCCGTCGCAACAACATCCACAATCGCAACAACCCTTCTATGTGATCGTCTTTGGGTACCCGCCCGACAAATACAGCCTGACCGCTGAATACTTCCGTTCCTTTGGTGGAGAGTGGACGGAGCCAGACCCGAATCTCGAGGTCAGCAACTGCTTTAGGATTGGGTATAAAGATGCTGGGGACGCGCTACGTGCTGTGAGGAAGAATGGGGAGGTGCTTGGCGGCAGCTGGATGATCGGCGTCAAGTGGGCTGTAATACAGTTTGATCTGTTTATCCTGACATCCGTATACTAATGGCTCTTACTTGATGTAGGATCCCGCCCAAGCGGAAGTTATCCTCGGACAGCTACACACTCGTAACGGGAGCGGTGCCTTTAGCCTCAGCACCTCGCACTCCCTCTCTGCCGAGCTCTTGCAGTCCATGTCCGTCGATCCCCAGTCCAACTCCGCCCCTCCTTCCTACCCCGCAGCCGGAACCCCAAGCTCGAATGTGGGGACACCTACATTTAGCACGCCCATCAAGCTCGCACCCTCCACCTCCGCTTTTAAGCGTTCCGGGTCCAACAAGACGTCGACGCCCCAGGGTCAGGCGCAGGGTCAAACCCAAGTACAGAGGGGCCCGAAGATGCCTGGTGTTAGTGCCAGCGCGAGTGCTCCTGTAATCGGCAGCGGCTCACCTGCGACGACGGGAGGCATGAATGCGGCGGTGGGTACGCCGAATAAAAGCGTGTTGGGCCAAGTTTCGGATCTGATATTCGGGTGGTAGGCCGAGGAAGGGGTGGGTGGGGTGGGAGTGTGTTGCCGAGTGATCTGTACCAGTCTGTACCAGTCTGTACCGGTAGATACCAACACCCAATTTACTGAGGAAGCTCGTACAAGGTCATTCGGAGCCATGACGTGAAGGTTTTGCCACGACCGTCGGCCTAACAAAAGTGAAACGATGCCGGACGATCGAATCCAGAAGCTAAAGAGCAAGAAAAATGTCTTTGTCCAGTATGAATCCCGTAGTGGCCGAGCGATATAACGTAAGTAACTACAGCGCAGAAGAGACCGCGTGCGCTACATTGAGGCTACATGTGGAACTAGGTGGTATACCATAGACGAACGTGGGCCTGCAGAACCACAAGGGCCCCAGGGAAAATAAAAAATTTTAGGGAGCCGAAATCGAAAGCAGTCGACAGTTCGCCGTTATTTTGCGTACCTGACGATGTGTTGGCGGACGCGTTGACAAGCCGTCAATGATAAATCACGCGTACGACAGGAGGAACAAGATGGGAATTTTTGTCAATTATGTAGCAGATTTCGGCATCATCTGTTATATTAGCGTGTCTACGAATCAACTACGAATACAAGGATTCTGTTTTTTGGCCTCTTTCGTAGTCTAGCTAATTATCTGTTGATTATCAGCTGCCACAACAAACGTCTAAGGCGAGTAACTGTCCTGGGCACGGTTTGGCACCCTTACATACATAGGTAACCGATACACGACAAGACGGTACCGAGTCTAATTATAACTCTGAAGATATAAGAATAGAATATGGTCTTCGTGACATGCGCTCACCCAGGCCATCACATATCACAGCCCATCACGTTCGCTCAACGAACCACTCGTCGAACGATGAAACAGATGATAACTAGTAAGATGTAAGTATTGTATTATGCAAGCTGGATGGCGTGGCGCCTCCCGAGTCCCGACTCAAAGAGCAGAAGCTGACCTCAGGCTACAGGCGAGGCGAGGCGAGCTAGGGCAGGTTGGGAACCTCGCTGTCCTCTTCCTCTGTGGGTTACTGGACATGCTTATCGCATTGCGGCATGCGATGCTTATATACATCTAGTGAACACGCGATAGGGACTCGGAGCACGCCAGTCGCATGTCGAGCCAGTACTTGATCAAAGTTCAAGCTAAAAAATTTGACACAGAGAAAGAAATACATATGAACGGAGTGTAACAAAAGAAAAGGACCCTTACCTGCACTGGTAACTTTAGCGCGTCTTAGACTCGTGACCATCCATTCGTTCAGTTTTCCACCTTTCACACACCGCTCGGAATCCCACATAGCAGACTGGTCCTTTTCTGCCGTTCTAATCCACGTTTGACCCATCTATGTCCCCTTTTGCCTCGACAAACGTGCACCTAGCCTATGTCGTATAATACCTACACGCGCACGACTACAAAATGTAGCCGCGCATCCTCTGAGTCCTGAGCCCTCAGTCGCATTCGAAATGGTGGTTACTCGATCTTTTGCTGTCTTCGCTCTCTTAGCTCTTTCGCACCTTGGCTAGTGCAGCACGGATATCCAAAGGTGGTAAAAACAACAACGAAGATTCCTCGTTGACAGATCGGATTAAAAAATGTTGTCGTCCTCGTACTGGAGAACAGGTCCTTCGACAACATCGCTGGTGGCTTCACTTACAACCGTCACATTAACGGTGCTTGGAACAACAAATTCTGCAACCCCGTAAACGTCACCGATCCCGCCCAAGGCACCCGTATGTGCTGCGCCCACCGCCCCCAACGTCGCGGCCGACGACCCAAACCACAGTGTTAGTGGGGCTCAACATGGAGCTCTTGAGCATCTTCCACCCCAACGCTTCATCCAGGGAGATATCATGCAGGGCTTCGTCTACGAGCAGGCGATCACCTTCAACTCGACCAATGCGACTCGCGCTGCCCAGGCAATCGGATACTACAGCGAAACAAACCTGCCCACCTTGAGAACCCTCCTCCCCCCCCCCTGACTCCCTCTTTTACAACTGGACGGTGTCCAACGGGGCAAACAAGACCAATGTCAAGCCACCTCACCCAGTTTTACACGGACGCCAAAGCAGGAAAGCTTCCCCAGTTCTACGTACATCAACCCGGAGTGCTGCAATGTCCAGTCCTTCCACCCCCCGAGCTCCATGCGCGAACGGCATAAAGACCATATACGCAAGCCCTCCGCGCCTCCCCACAGTGGGAAAAACACATTGTTCATCTTGACCTTTGACGAAAATGGTGGGTTTGGGGATGATCACGTTACCTCCTCCAGTCGGCGGCCGGTGACATACCTCACTTACACCGAGACCGCACCGGATGGCAAGGCCGTGACGTTAGACTTTACGCGTCTCGGTGTACGAGTGCTTGCTGCCTGGCTTATCTCGCCGTGGGTTGGAAGCAGTGTGATTGAGCACAAGGGGAAGAACAACGGACATGTCTATATCCCATACATTCTATCCTCAGGTTCTTGGCGAATCTGTGGGAGTTGGACATTTTTTTGACGCCGAGGGTTGCATTCTCTTCGACATTCGAACATTTTGATCTTGAAGAAGCCGAGGGACACTCCGGAGACGCTGCCAACGCCATTTAACTTCTAAGTTGGAGATGTGGGGTTGAATTGAAGGTTAGAAAACATTCTCTGGAGCATTTAAATATTGGTCGTAGAGGCGTATGTGGTTAAATGTTATCAAATGCGTTTTTAGTTAGAAGTAAAAGGTACGCAAAGTGGATAGATAAAACAATATTTCAAAAGTTATGTGATGTCAGCTGACATTACCATGTTGATTCCATCCTCACTGTGACTTGTCTGGACTGACACTGAGGATGTAAAATTCTACAAGATTCTACACTATCGTTGATGTACCTACTCATGTACATTAGCCGACGCGTTCTCGGCATTTTCTTGTGGTTTTTATGTGCCTCTTATCACTCATTTGGCTGCATAATCTTATCGACGCGACATTCCGATAATCCCGCAGTTTCCTCATGAACTACGATGACTTCCTACCTTTCGTCTCCATCGATCTTCGTTACGATCAGCTCTCGTTCCAAGTCTTTTACTGCCGTCTTACCCGAGCAACCTCAGGCACACACGAATCTTCTCATGGAAAGGCTCCTCAACGCGACGACCGTGTATTTTATCCTTCGCCCACTCCCCGTCCTTTCCAAAATAGTTCGTCATTTTTACCTACTGGACTAATATGACCAACTCTTCAAACATTTTGGTCAAAAATAAATCAAAAAAATTCAGAAAAATCAAAAGAAAAACATTTTGGGTGAGCGATTTTTTGGGGTGTGACGCGTGACTGAAGAGTTGGTCACGCATATACCTACCTTCTATCATAATACACCGCCGTTTACACAAAATACCATACATTGCATTATTTGCCTCCATCCACAAATCCACCCATTTTTACGGACCACACCATATTCCTCCACCGCCCATGATATATTGATACCTCAACCTCGCCTTACTTCTTCGCTACATACTGTACCTACAATTTCTTCTCTTACGCATATACCTATCTTGACGGGCAAAGGAGATTGGATACCAATGAACTCGGAGGAGCCAAACACCTAAAATGGCTTTTAGGAACCCGTTTATCCCATGTCCCCACCCGACTAATTTCATATTGGACTCGGTCAGTGAAAACGTTGATGTTTGGGGGGGTTGCAGATACGCTCTAGTATCAAGGTAAGTGCACTAACATTTTTCTTCTAATACTGTGCTCTAATGTACTTTGATTGGCTGTTACGATTGTGCAATCCACCAGCATGGGGACGTCTTCGTAGGGTTGCCGAAGTTCAGTCCCGAACCGACACAAAGAACCGGAACCGACAGAACTGAACTGACAGTTCTGTTCAGTTCGGGTTCAGTCCGGCCACTGGACTGAACGGTTCTGGTTCTCGGTTCTGGACTTGGAGTAGACAGGGGAACCGGGTTCGGACTGGTTCAAACCGAACTTTTGTGGGGGGAGAGGCGCATTGACATTATTAATATGATATGATATGATGTGCCCTGACTTGATGCGTACTCGGCCGGAAATAATTTTTTCCAAGTGAATATATTTTTTTCTGCTCTCGCTTCACGCTATGCCTGACTCTGATGCACCAGCACTAAATGACGATGGCACGCTCAAGGACGCAACGGAGATTGAATGGCTCAACTCTCTGAGTGATGAGAGCCGCCCTGCTACTCGCAAGCGCAAAAGATCCGACAGCTCGGCTCAACAGACATCAGATACCGAGGACGATCTTCTCCCAGGATTGAAGAACAAAGCCCCAGCAAGAAAAGTCAGCGGCAAACGAGTCCCAAAGCTATCTGACAGGGCAGGTGCAGGTGCTGCATTCCAATCGCCCAAAAGCCGCAAATTCTTTCAATCAAAATTTATTCGTGCGTTTACATTCCATATCTCCTATTCATGACCATTCATCTCTAATTTCATCTGTGTAGTCGGCGAGAAAAGTGAACTTGTTCATCTTATCTGCTAACTGCTCAGCTGATCTCGCTTATCTCAGAACCCACTAACGCCGCAAAGTTCAAGCCTGAACGAAAATGTGCGAACTCTGCCCCTCCGTCCCCAGAAAAGGGTTCTGTTGCAAAGGTAGCTACTTCCACTTCAAAACCCTGCCGCCCTACCACATCAAAACCGAAGACGAGGGTGATTGAAAGCGACGACAAGTCTGACAGCCGAAAGGAAGTTGGTAACGAAGTTGATGAGGCCGAGGATGAAGTGGCAGAGGATCCGCTGGAAAAATATGAGAAGATGAAGGAAGAGATTCAGTGCGAACGTATGGTAAGTTGCATGGCCTTTCTGTCAACCTCTTCACTTACAAGTATTCTTAGCCACCACGAAAGCACTTCCATCGAGGAGAAGATCCACGTACACAAGACTTACGCGTAATGTTTACACCAGGCGAAATCCGGGACAAGGCGATGGGTAAAGTTAAAAAAGGCCATTTCTGCAAGGCCTGCATGTATGTCCTTGCATTTATCGTGTTTTATTGCACTCATAGGTTTGTTTATTAGCGCTAAAGGTTACTGCCGGGACCATGCCTTTTTAAAAGGTGCCAACAGCACCTTGCATACACATATTTCGCGGTAATTGATTAATGTTTTGTTACAAATATACCTTGCTAAATTTTCTTTTACAGCCGCTGGTCATCTCACGATGACATGTATATTCAAAGGTGCCGAGAGCTAGAAATCCCCCCCGATCAACGCGCATTGCCAAAGCAAAAGACTAAAAAGCTGGAAGGCCTTCCCAACCAAATGAGTGTTGACAGTTTTGTCGAGACTATTCCAAACATCAAATGGAGCCGACAAGGTCTTCTCGAGCACATCATGGACTTCGTCGTATCCGATGACCAGGTAAGCATAGTGTGTGATTATTTTTATCCTGTGGTTTCTAAATTGTTCTTCAGTCATTCCGTGTTGTCGAAATAGCGCCGTTTCGACGACTCTTGCAGTCTCAACATCCAGCTACAAAGGAGTCGGATATCCCCCATCGAACCAAGCTTCAGGAGGAGGTCATCGAGAAGTCAAAAGTGGCAATTCAGCGTCTTAAGGAGGAATCTGCAGTACATGCCTTCTTTCAACCGTATTCCTTTTTGTCTGACTTTTTTTGAGTGTGTGCCCAGCAGGGTTTCAATTACATTTGATGCCTGGACATCAAAAGCATATGACCCATATTTGGTGATCACTGCCCACTACGTCGATGCGCCGTCTGATCAACCATTAGATGGGAGCTGAAGAGCAAACTACTGGGCTTCGAAGAACTACAAGGCAGTCATACTGGTGCGAATGTCGCTGTTAAGATTATTGAGGTCCTTGACCAGTACAACATCAGGCATAAGGTGAGTTTCATCTTTAGTTCTATGAGAATGCCAACCCATGTATACTGTATATTAGCTTGGTTGGCTGACAGCTGACAACTTGACAACTAACGATAAAGCATTGTGGGTGATCCAACAAGTGATGCCTGATTCTGTCCAGAAGTGGTATGCCTGGGATTGGCAGGTTCGGTGAGACTAGGATTTTGTCTATATTGATATTCTAATTGTATCTAGATGCATGGAGCATACCGTCTACCTCGCTGCAAAAGTCTTTATCAATAAAGTGAAGCCTCAAACCCCCAAAAACAAGAGGTCAAGTAAAAACGGTATGGCCTCTGTGGAGGATGTGGATGATGATGATGAAGACATGGATGTTGACAATGATGACTGGATCTTGGACTGGAACCAACTCAATGAGCTTCCAGATGATGAAGAGGTAGATGATGTTGTTGATTTCACTGCAGGGGATGTCCTCGGAAAAACTCTAGCACTTGTCAATCAGGTGTCTTTTTTTTTTTCTTTCATTTATTTTCCCCTGCTTATATATATATAATAGATCCATGCTTCTCCTCAAGCAAAGCAGTATTTTGCCCTGTGCTGCAAGTCTGAAGGTATACCTATTCTTGAGCTGATTAAATGGGTCCAAACCCATTGGGGATCCATGCACAATCTCATCAAATGATTTACAAAATGCAAAGTGGTACTTCAAAATTATTTTCATTTTAATTTTTGTTAATTCTTCAAAGGCTGTCCAGAAGTTTTGTCTCTTTGCTGATGAGAAGCTCCCAAAGCTCAAAAACAAAAAGTATTCTGACTACAAACTTGAGCCCGGTGAGTGGGAGATCCTAGATTTGGTTCAGGAGGTCCTTGCAGTATGTACCTACCCATAATTCTCTATTTATTGGCATCTTATGTATGAGGTAAGGAACCCTGTGGGGCCCAAGCATCATTTTCATCAGAGACTGAGCTGACTCTTTGGAGGACAATTCCTTATCTAGAGTTGCTCCAACATCGCTGGGAGACTATGTTAGAAACCCCAAAATTTTTCCCGGTCAGTGAGGCAATTGAAAAGGGCCTCGACAAACTGGGTAAATGGTACAAGTCTCTTGACCAGAGCGATAGTTACTTTATTTGTCTTGGTACGTTGGCAGAGTTTTCAATCCTTCAGCACGATTTTTGCTGATGTCAGCACTTAGCATTGCATCCATTGATTAAACTTAGTTATTGTAAGAACAAATGGGATCGTGAAGCCTACAATGCAGGTTATGCCTCTTTTGAAAAAGTGGTGCGTGCTGTCATTTTTTTCTTCTGAAGTAGTAGCTCTCTAAGCCATTTTGCATAGTTTGACTCCTATTATCAACATCCTGTGAAATCCACAGCCACCGCTGCTGCCCCCACCCCCAAAGGTTCTTAAACTTTTGAGTTTCAGTAATTTAAGCTTTTTCTGAATTCTCTTAGAAAAACCATTGCCATTTAATGGTTATGGTGCAAACTGGATCTTATCGTCTCTCAATGATGGACCAGAGGAATTGGTCCCCAGTGATCCAAGGAAAGAGCTTTTAGAGTATGTCAATAGTCCTCGGGAGGCAGCTCAGGCTGGAGAGCAGGACCTGGACCCAATTAAGTGGTGGGGGGTATGTACACTTCTTTTCGTGAGACAGACAGTTACTAAATGACCTCTCAGTATCATTCGAAGCAGTACCCTACCCTATCACAAATTGCACGCAATTATCTGGCCATCCAAGGCTCATCTGTGGCCTCGGAAAGATCTTTTTCGAGTAGTGGCATCACAGATACTCTGCACCGAAATGGTATGGATCCATTCCTGTTTGGGAGGGTGCAGATCCTCAAACATGCCTACAAATCTCACTTTATTGATGCTCGTACTGATGCTGATGCCCATGAAGTAGTAGAACCAATCAAAATTTGATAGATAGGTGTTACCATAGAATTTTATTTTATTTTGAAATCTTCCAGTTCACCCAGTTCGAACCGAGAACTGAACTGGACAGAACTGTTCTATCCAGTTCTGTTCAGTCCTCAGTTCGGTCCAGGAAATTTTCTCAAAGTTCAGTTCGGTGTTCGGCAAAAAGTGCGAAGAACCGGACTGAACTGAACTTCGGCCACCCTACGTCTTCGGGATGACTCTAAACGGTGCAAATAGTCGTCTACTTGAGTCATGTATTCGAGATTCGGAGCCGTCCAAAAGGATTGTCAGCGTGATCGTGAAGGTGTGTGCCGTCAAGAAAATCCAGCAGTGCACTCACATCACCCTCGAACGGTGCAAAAACAATCCGAAGGGTACTTTCCGCACCAGAGGAGAAGGCGACGAAGGGATTTGCGAGACACAGGGTGAGGGGCTCACGAAGAGTTCCAGCTGTAACTCGACAGTTTATCTGATTTCATGAATCTAGGGTTACATTTCGCAAACTGATTGTTAACACACCTCGTAGTACTTAGGACATCAGCAATGCCACCAATGGAAGAGGCTGGAAGATGCTTGACGAACAGGATACAGCATCTCAGGTTGGTTGGACCCTTCACTTAGGGACATGATGATGATGAATATCAAGCGTCCCTGTACGTTTTCTGCATGTACATCTGTGATCCCAATCCCACTCTCTATTAGTTGCCAAACAATTCTCAAACGTATGCACTCGCACAGTGGCGGGACTTTTGAACAGTGAAAAATAAGACTTGACGTACTTGGAAGGGCCGAGTATCGAACGAAGTGAAGAGTATCGTTGGTCTGCGCGGTACATTGACGGTTTACATGATATGGCACCGACTATATCAGTACCGTTAGAGTTTCGTTTCTCCCCATGTTACCAGTGTTGACAAATAATGCACGCAACATCGCACAGGTTGCTTCCTGACATTTCTATATGAAGTATGGAGGAAAATGATCCGCGACGATCAATGACTTCCATCGAGTCATGGGACAGTGCCAGATGGAGGGAAAGCGCAGAACCATGGTTCTATTCCGTTCGTCGTTAAGCCTCGATTTCAATAAGGAAATAAAAAAAGAGGTAAAACCTTTCAATCCCTCTGAACCCGAATTCGGGCAAGCATTGCTAGTACCTCAGGATTCATTATTGGATCAAAAGGCTCAGGCGCGGGGGGTTCTGACATTTGGTTATGCTTTTGGAGCACAATTCCCAGACGCCACGAAACTTCTTTGTGCGTCTTCTGGTATACTGTCTCGACAAGCCGCTTGTCTAGGATAATCATGGGATAGGACCAAAAACGACACCACTTGCTCCGCGATCCATTAGAGTAGAGCGGAGGGGCACTTGGGAGAGTCCTGAGAGCATCAAGGTAAATTAAACAGGCCGCACACGATACTTTAGATGTGCCCAAATATTCCAGTGGGGTGATATAGGACCAAGGAGTGGCTGATCTGGTTGTCAAGGAGTAGAAATATGCGGCAAGGACACTCTCGCAGTGAGGTTGTTGTTTGGCGTCGGATCTTCCGCTGAACGCATCATGAATCTCCTGCATGATCTTCAGCGGCACAGGACGCTTCCTTGGGAACTGTGAATTGATAAAGTCTTCCCAGCTGATGGGAACCGAGAAGTATTCAGGATTACTGTTGACAAGGATGGTCTTGATATCGAGCTTGTAGCCGAAGTACAGGCTGTTGCGTTGTCTAGACGCAAATTCCGTTAGAGTTCTGACGGAACGTGGAAGGACCACTAAACTACGGAGATGTTCCTTGAGAGGAAAATGTCTTGTTCTCGCTGTGCCGCTGCCATTAGTTAAATTCATTGGATCCCCGACAAATGGATTGTACATACAATCCGTTGGTTGGCTGACATAGTCACAAATAGACTTGTTCATAAGTAGATGTGCCACGAACACCCGTAACACCTCCATTATCACACCCATCTTCCTCGCATTCCACGATGTAGGAGGCTGGTCTCGCACGAAGATTTCGCTGAACATGATCATGACGTGAAGACAACCGTCAAAGTACATTGACCACTGGGCAAAGTCTGTACGAGAAGACAATTCAGAATTGTCGCGCAACTGTTCGACCTCTTTACTGAACGACAGAAGCGCGTCAAAATGTTTGTAGAAAACGTGAATTTGTCTTTTCACAGAATACGTGAAAACAGCTTCCCGAAAATCGCTGCGTTGCTCTGGTATAGTTTGTTGCTCTAGATCATCCTGCTTGTGCATCTCGGATAGTCTCTTTAGACGCTCCCAGAGATCCTGTATATGATCTACGGCGTGACGAGGCACAGCGGTATTGGCAGCCAAGGTCAAACGGATATTCGAGGTAGTGTCATCTACTTGAATGCCACAAGCAAAAGCCTCTTTCTTGGTTTTCCTGACGCAAAGCACCGCGATTGAATCGAGAACGGGGGAGAAAGCCTCATTCAGATGGAAAGGATTTGCACGGATGTCGTCGGCGGCTTCGGACTTAGGGACGGCTAATGAAGCCGCCATTGATACGAGACGCTCTATCTCGATAATCGTGTCCATCCTGACAATGATCGTGGCGATAAACTTCTGAGAGGTGGGAAGATATGTTTTTTCGGTTATCGTTGTCATATAACGTACCGCGTTTCTGCAGGGTCGCCAGACTGTGGAATAAGTAGACGTTACCATGTCATGCATGCTGTCATGGTTAAAAATACCGAAAGGGTTTCCACGAGTTAGCCACTTCCCCGATTAGAGTCTACGTTAGGATCTCCAGCCGAAGGCCGAGCAATAATAGAGAAGGCGTGAAAAACGGAGCTATAAAACGACCTCGGTTGCCCGACGATCTGAAAAAAAAAAATCGGCTACCCCTCGAAGCATATCCAGAGTGATATGTAGTCAGTCATAACAGCGACAAAATGAGGAGCCATGGTAATCAGTGATCACATCACACGGTTTCAGTTCGGCCTACAAACCACAAGTAGTGGGCGACTTATGCAGGACATCTAAATATAACGCCACTCTAAATGCTACTAGCCTCATCGAGCAACAAAGGATCAATGATGTCAAAATGTCCCATATAAAATGAAATGTCCCCATATAAGTATTCCAGGTACTTACTTCAGCAAAATGAATTAATGATGGATTGAATTTTCGACCACGTAAAATGCGTCACCCTGACCAAAAAAAGATCGGACATACTGCGTTCTTCGGTGTCAGGGAATGACGTCACCGCGAGGTGTTCTATGTCGAGCCGAGTCCATATACTTAGTTAGAAAGGCATTCCAATTTTCTTCGATCCGCGATGTAACCGGATGATAGCTGGAAAACCTATGTCCTCCCATAACCTGATCGCTTCGCTAAACGCAAGGGATAATTCTAAGACTACGCATAGAGTGATACCGTCCTCATCAAAGAGTTTCGGCCAAATCGAATTAGAACATCGGGAGCTCCTTGGAGTATGCACAATATTAGCAGGGAAAAATACCGGCTTGTCAGGATCGGAAAATCGTCATCACTGCTCGTGAACGTGATGATATATTCTCGTATACGGAAATCTGAATCAGACTCTTTGAGCTTCCTGTATGGGTTTACTTGACTCTGTCATTCGACACTTCTTAAAACGTCTACATAAATAGCAAAAAAACACATACAGGCTCCAGCCAAACGTCGAATGGCCGGCCCCGAGCTTAACGGCATGACATTCTCCATACAATTGATGTTTATCCGCCTTGAGCTCTTCGGAGATCCTCCTGCCTAAACATCTGTATTGACCTCCCACGTCACAGAAGAATTGAAAAAGTCTGGTGGAAATGTGGAATTTCGTTGGCGTCCGTACCTATGAGACATGGCCATGGCCATTTTTCAGTTTTGTTTTGCGCCAAAATGGGATGATGTTAGCAGGGCATACCTACCGTGTGGCACGCTTTACTGATTCCCTGGCTGAATATGCACAAGCTTCGTCGTCGTAATCGAGGCTTGATCGAGGCTGATCGTATGTATGATGTGCGAATGAGAGCCACTTACAGACGGTCACCGAACCCGATCGGCCCACAGTCTAAACTGCCCAGGTAACAGCGATCGGTCGCACAGAAACGGCCTCAATCAACGTAACGAAGGTTTGCAGAATTGTCGGAACTCCGCAGAACACCTAGAAGGACGTTCATGGTATGACCCACCCACGACCTTCAGCCTGTCAACGGTGGCACCTGTGAATCTGAACGGCATACCCGTGACGGGTCCTATTGGTATAGGGATCGTACATTGTACACCACCCAGGCCACCGTGACAGTTTTCTCCTTCAGGTTGCCTTCGAGAGTTGGAGCATAATCGATCATGCGAGTACTTAATGCTGCTGTAGCGTCAAGACTCCTCAGATTGATGTCGATGTCCTCGTGGTGAGAGATGTTTCTTCGATTATTAGACGATCGCGATCGATAGTCTCGATCCCAATCACCAGCGGGGGGATCCGAGCGGAGTGCGAAAAATATTTGCACAGCTGGTAATAGAACGTCTGGTGACTTTTGCAAGGCCGGGTGTGTGGGTAACTGATCATGTGACCTAAACGCGCCCATAAGATACAGTATATCGACGCGTTGTCGACACAGATCTGCCTCCTTCTTGAGATGTCCGCCCTCAGTTCTGACAATGAAACTTTGGATGATGACTATGAGGGACCTCTGGATGGCATACATGAACAAACTTCGAGCACTGACCCTCATATCCGACAAACTGATCAGTGTCGACAATTTCTGGTGGATACTAGTGACATTTCTGATTGGGTGCTACAGGTTCTTGACCTGATGGATGAGCTACATCTCAACCTTCCATTGTTTCTTTGGGCAATCAGCTGGAATGTGCCAGAGCTCACCTCTAATAACCATGTCTGCTTTGCGAGGATGGCATTAATGGTTAGCGATGAACTCCCTGGAATACTGGCTCACTAGCACAGGCCTCCTCGTTCTCATGGTCAAGGAATATGGACAAAAGCTGCAAGGAAAGCACTGAATGACTGGGCTCTGGATACTCTCTGTGAGACCTTGGACGATGAACTGTCAATACTGAAGCTGACAATACTATCACAACAACATCTGTCTGAGGAGGTTCTGCTTGCAATCAGCTGGAAAGAAATGATACTGGAGATCAAATCCCTAGCACCAACCTTGTGGAAACTCTTTCGCTATACATTGTACACGCCAATGCAAGAGGAGAGAAACAAAATGAAGAATCCTGATGTGGTGCAGTTCGACATAATCTGCTTCTCAAACTTCTAACTCTCCTTGGTGGCTAGGCGACTCTTCTTATGATATCAATGGCATCATTCTCGTGTTCACACCACCGTTGCAAGCTTGCCAAACTGTTAACGGTATACTTCAAGAGTTCTGGGCTGGCAACAAAAGCATTCGACACTCTACATGCCCTTGGGATTACGATGAGTCAGAAGTGGGCTTACCGTGCAATCACACTTCTCTCCAAACAGATTCATGTCACTCTGTTGGATGACATTGAGCATTATCCATGGTTTGGCTGTCATGACAACATCAACCTGCCATTCAAGGTCTATGAGCAGCGACTTAGCAATCAATCTCACTTTGACAGCGGAACTGCAGCAACAATCCTGGTCATCAAGAATCCCAGGGCCGTTCAGCCAGACAATCAGGTGTTCCAGTGACAGAGAGTATTAGGCACCACCAACCCAATTGCATATAAGGATGTTGTCAAACTTGAACATGACGCTAGTCCCCATCTTAAGGCTTATGCTGTTCACCAGGTTCTCATGTATTTGACGGCTGCACCCAATTTCAGTTTTGAAACATACACCAGCAAGAAACACTCATTGTTCAACTCTTGCCCCATTGAGGAACTACCCATTGGTCCAGAACATGTAACCTGTCAGTACATGCTCAATACAGCACACATCGAGGAAGCATCATATGAAGGAAATGATTGCATACTCAGTGAATGGTGGTGTCAACTCAAACTCGATACATTGGACAAGCAGAAAGAGACCGGCAAGGAGAAAGTGATCATCTGGGTTGGTGACCAACTTACTGTTTCACGACTTTGAGGCTTGCAAAGGTTTTGGTGCAATGACCTCAATTCATTTGAACGCCTTGTATTTCTCAAGGAAGTTTTCAGGTGGTTCCACCTGCAAATAGTGTTTGAGCACTTGCTCCACCCTCAGTACTATGGCACTCAACATGGCTTTGGACTTGCTCATGCATTTGATCTTCTCAAGTGCAAAGGCCTTCAATCACCAACAGTAGAGGGAACCTTTCATCACCACCTAAAATAAGCCCTTCTTCACATATCAGAGGCTCACTTTCATGATCTCTGGGGCATTATTGGCAAAGTCGACAAACTGGCTGACCTTCGCAGTTGTACTCCGGAACAACTCTATGTACTGGCAGTCAAAATTGTGGACAATCATGCATCAATGGCTGCACTACAAAAGATGGCAGCAAAAAAATTGAGGAAAGACAAATTACTGTACCAGTCAACACAGATGGCACACGATCTCTTGGACTATGTGAATTTTGATGTTGCAATCAAGACTGGTGATGTAGGATATTTACAGGACCTTTTGCCACATTTACTTTTCCAGTTCATTGGTGGGAAGAACAAGAACTATGCAATCAAGATACTTGAGTTATTGCAAGGTTTACACTGGGAATGGCCTCCCGACCTGAGGTGTGCTTACTTTTCACATTCAATAGAACTTAATGTCTGAGTGCATCACACAGAAATTATATCATCAAATACTGCTGGTTAGCTAACACAACTGGAAGGCAGGATGGGTTTCTCCTGATTGACCTGCTACAAGAACACAATGTCCGCAACATCAAGTACACTTTTGCTGCAAAAGGTCCCTATATGGATTGGGACTACAATCGGCAAAATGTCAGCCTCAATCCCTTGTCAATGAAAAGTCAAGGATCACGTCGAGAGTGATCTCAATCATTTCCTCCATGGAAAGTCACATTCATCACCAGAGAAGGATGAAGACATCACTCGTTTATGCATGTCATACCAGGCTTCAAAGATTCACAGTAACCATTCCAGACAAAAACTTGACTCAAAGGATAGGGTAGTGAATACTATGTCTATTGGCACAGAGAGCGGCAAATTGTTAAAAGCAATAAGCAAATGGGTGGCAAATTGGGTATCAGAGTGGTCGTGTGAAGAGGACTGGAAAGAGTATTAAAAACACATGTATTTTTCACAGTGTGAATGTTAACATGTCTTCTAGCTATTGGGTGGATGATATGGAATGAATGAGAGAGGAGGATAGCCAGGTACTGAATATGCTACACTGTATTGCATGGAATGGGGGTAATACTGAACGGGATAGTAGGCCATCATTGTTGTTGGTTGAAGCACGTTTTGATGATTCAGAGCTGGATACACTTGATGGAGTGCTGGACGAGATGTTGAGGCCACCCTACATTGCGCTGTTGCCTCTCAACCCTTTGCAAGGCATTCTTCATCACGCATTGCTTTCTTCTCTGCAGACACTTTCGCTCATTTGGCTTTGTTCTCTGCTTTCTGCTGCTCGTTCTCCTCATGCCATGATCTGTCAATGGGCTCTAGGAGCTCAAGGACAGCATCTCCATATTTGTCAGCCCAGATCCACTCCAGGATCTCTTCCTTGATGTCATTGAGTGTCTGAATTTGTGTGCGATGATGATGCTCAACCCAGAAACCTAAACAAAACCCACAAAAGGGCTTTGGATGGTATAACATGAGTCAGAGGAAGGGTGCGAGGCCCTCTAGACATCACCTGTCAGATTGACCGTCAAATAGCCATAAAAGGACTGCTTATCAAAGCAGTTCAAAGCTAAAAGAATGTGTTTCGAGGACTTGCAATGGTTTTCGAGATGTTGTGATGATTTTTGAGATGTTGCGATGGTTTTTGAGATGTTGCGATATTTTTCAAAGAGGTTTTGAGGAATTTCAAATGCACAAATATATTCGGACGCAAGATTGGGGGACTAGACGAGTAGTAGAAGCGAAACAAAGGTGAATCAAGGGAAACGAGAGCACAAATAGTGTAATGCAAGGAATATCGAGGAATTTTGAGGAATTTTGAGGAAGTTTAGCATAAAACACCAAACTTCAGACTGAATAAGACTAAACCAAACTCTCAAATCACTGTGATCTGGGAGGAAGACGATGACTTTCTTGTTTTTCTTTGTATCTAGTACATCTTTTTATATAAAATAAAGAAAGTACCTAAAAAGGCTAGAGAACATGAGGCAAACATGTGGAAAACTCAAGGCAAAAGACAATATAAGTATATCAGAACAATAAAGTGAGCCTAGAAGGGGTGAATATAACACATGATGAAGAAATAATAAGAAAGAATAGCTAAAACCAGACTGTCCTTGTTATAAATTGAATAAAAGATCGGAAACTGCTTCGAGTGGATTGTATGCATGCACATGCAGTCAAAATGTGTTCGATATACTCAATATAGTGTCCCATGCGTCCAGTATGCATCCGAAGATCATTCGAATAGGAAATACTGGGTCCAACAATGTTTTTCGAGGTTTGATGTTTTTCAAAGATTTTCGAAGATTCTTCAGACTTCATTTGTGGCCTGATATCGGTGCGATATTGTTCGACAATGGTAGTGGATACATCTGGCATGTGTGCGATGATTATTTGGATAGCGATATAGTGTCTGATGTCAATTTGCGATGTTCGATGATTTTCTAAGTCGGTCGAGGAAATATCGGACTTGTTCAAAGGCCGATATCACTGCGATATTGCTCGATACTGGTTCGGAACTCATCGACGATGTTCCAAGTGTATATCCTGAGCTGTATGAAGGTCAGGGGAATTGTACTATGGTGGCTGAAGGCATATGAAGAATTTTGAGGTGTTGCAAAGAGTTTCAAAGTGTTGCGAAGGATTTCGAAGCATTCTTGTGACTTTGTAGAGGTTTGGAGGGGTTTGTATGGGTTCGTAGAGCTTTGTAGAGCTCTGTAGAACTTTGGAGAGCTTCGACAACAATTGTAGATGTGTTTTCTGAGCTTGAACAATGAGGTGGACCTATCAGCGAGTGGCAATTTTGGTCAGGATAGTGTCCAATAACAAGACGTTTGGCCCCCATATGCAGTCCTTGAAATCCTTTTGCCCCGTTTTGTGTTGCCAGTCTATTAGCACATTTTGACATGCCTCCAACCGCTCCTTCTGACGTGAACCTGGATGGCGGATTTGTTTGGTGCTAGTGGCTTGTCCATTTGTGTTCCTGCTTATCTGATCTTTGTCACTGCTCTCGCCTCCCTGCTGTGTCCCCCCATTGTTTGCTGGAGCAGTTGGGACCTTGCAAGAGTTGATGCAGTTGTACAGTGTCAAAATGTTGGCCTCAGCAGATGTCAATTCAATGTTGGGATCCTTGAGTTTCTTGAGCACACAAATGTTGCAGCAAGGGACAATTAATTCTAAAAATCATATGATATTATACAATTTATACAAGGAACCACTCACCAGGCATACGTGGTGGATTGTTAAAGTATGCATCTGAAACATCCCGATGACACTCAATTGCCTCGATCCATTTCTGCATCACTTCCTCAACCTTCTTCTGGTACATGGGATCCACTGGGCCGGTCTCTGATTCACCATCTTCCTTTTCCTCCTTGTCATCTTTCTCTTCATCATCTGCGTCCTCAGCTCCCACGTCACCCCTCGACTTTCTCAACTTGTACACCGAGGGTTCAACCAAAAGGATGACAATGGCAGGTGCTCCAGATCTCCCAGCATGGCCAAGGCATTGCATCCAGACAGAAAGTGAAGGTGGGACCATGAACTGGATCACATGGGAAACATCTTGGATATCCATCCCCTAGAGCAAAGGTAGGTGTCAGTAGGTGGAACTAAAAGTGAAAAGAATTACATACCATACCAGCTATCTCAGTCGCACAGAGGATGTCCAATGTTCCATCCTGGAACTTGTTCATAACCTTGCATTTTGTGCGCCTAGTTCGACCTGCATGCAAGAAGTCGATTCAAGATTGTATTTCTTCTGGAACAAGGCTGCATAGATGCTTCTGTCCCTTGTAGGTGAGATCGTGAGTGTTGAAGTAGATCATTGCCCATATGAGTGGTTTTGAGTTGTTGGCTTCATCAATGGTAAAGTTTAATGCATCGAGGTCACTGGCTGCACTACGCATCTGACCGACAATAGGAGTGATGTTTGGATGATTATTTCCAAGGTTTACAGTGAAAGTTCGAGATTCAGAGAGGTGCAATTTGAGCCAAACATCGTCCAGGATGTGATGTGGCATGGTCGCTGATGCTGCCAAGATAGGAATGTGGTCAGGAACAAAAGACCATAGTTTGCCAAGTTCGGCATATTTCTTTCGAAACATGTCACCCCATTGTGAAATGCAATGGGCCTCGACGATGACGAATGCAAAAACATTCTGCATGAATTCTGGCATGCGCATGAGTTTCAAAAACTTTGGATGCTCAAGGCACATTTCCGGCGATGTTAAAAGAACACAATTTTTACCTTCTTTGATCTCCTGTAATAAAGATTGTGAATATTATTGGGATAGAAATAATGTTGACATGTACCTTGTGAAGTTGTAGGTTATATATGTTGGCATTGACAGCAGTTGCTGTGAGGCAGAGTTTATGGAACCTTTCAGCCTTAGAGAAGGTCAACAATGGGAATATTCTCCAAGAATGAAAATACTTACCTGCTCCGCCTCCAATTCATTGAGAGGTGAAATTATGATGACAATTTTGTCCTTGGCTTCATCAAGGAGAAGCAGCATCCCAAATGGCATAGTTTTCCCGGAACCAGTTCCAGCAATCACCATGCAGTCCAAACTGAGTAGGAGAGCTTCTGTGACATCTATTTGCCAGGAGTAAGGGGCTTTTCCATCAAAAACTGCTTTGAATTTGTTTTCAATGGATTCTTGAGTCACGATGTGGTTATAATTCTGAGCTTTCAGAGCGGTTTTGCGAGCACAAGTGAGCATGTCGACTGAAGGAGATACTGGGCGGTTTGAGTCTGACATGATGTTGTGAGTGAGAAGCTGATACTCAGGCTGGTGTTCTCTGCAGACACATTAAGATCACATGACCACTTACCCACACCCGGCCTTACAAATGTCACCAGACGTTCTATCCCGACTGTCATTTTCTCTTTTTTGCACTCCGATTTGAGTGCACTTAGATCTTTCTGCAGAGGGATAGAATGTCTGGGATTGAGACTACGCAATCAACATGTCATGGTACTTACCATACAGGAAAAGACCTTCCCACGGCTTTAATTGAGTAACATGTGAGTTCAGAAATGTGAGGTAGTGCAAAACAGAGGCCCAGTGGGCCCCAAATTGGAGTTGATGGTGATGTTGGAACAGACAATCCTATGTAGTACACTTGTTTACTCATTACTCTATTTATAGGACTCAGGAGTCCAAATTCTTTTTGTTCTGTTACTGTACCCATTATGACACAGCCTCTGCTTTACTTATAGTTAGTGTAGTTACAGTTGACCTCCCTCAGACTTTGCCACTATGTCGAGTGGGCTGAGCTGAGGTGAGTACCCTTCACTTACTTTACCTGTGCACACTATTACTTACATTATTACCTATAGTCTCATACTTTACAGGTAATATCTAAGACTTTGCCACTATGTTGAGTGGGCTGAGCTGAGTCTCGTACTTTACAGACTATCCTCACTCTTTCAGGCTATGGGCCCTGCCCTTCCTTGAATTTCTGGAAAGCAAGTCTCAAATTCATGCTCATTGGTTCATCTACCTGTTCAATTCATCAACACGCTCCTTTGCAAACATATTTGCAAGGTCTACACCTACCCCTGTCTCTATAAGCAAGTTTGGCTCTGCTGTCGACAAGCTCGATGCCTCCAGGAAGAATTGGGTTACATTCCAAGGCCATTTCATAATCACAGTGAAGCAGAAAAAGGTCTTTGGACACTTTGATGGCACTGACATAAAGCTGGTACTCTCATCGCCCACCATGGAGGATGAGGCTAAAGCACTGACAGCCTGGCAGGAGAAGGAGGACACAGTGATGTACCTCTTATCACAGAAACTTGCTGACTTGACCCTCACCAAGTATATGTGGAAAGACACTGTAGCTGCAATGTGGTCAGCAATCGTCCTTGAATTTACACAGAAGAGCATGCTCATACAATCTAACATGCACTCAAAATTCATGGCCATGCACTATACATCAGGTGCAAACCTTCACACTGAGTTGGACTGTGTTCACATCGAATACAAAACACTCCTAAATGCAGATGTCGCAGTGACTGATAACAACTACCACACCCTCATGATAAACTTCCTCCCATCCTACCTCACATCCTTCATTGCCCAGATATCTGCAAACACAAAGGCCATCACGTGTGCCCAAGCCCCAAGACAGATGAGAAGTTGAAGGACACAAAAACCAACGATGCGAAAGGGAACAGAACACTGAAGCCTGTTGCCAAGTTCCCAAATACAGCTGCTGCAAACACAGCTGCTAGCGCCACCCTCGATGAGGTTGCTGGAGCATGGAGCATATTTGACTCATACGAAGACCCCATTTCGAGTTATGATGGATCAATGTGGGGACTTGTACTCCCTCACCACCTGCGCATCATACCAGATGGTGGTGATGAAGACACACTCACTGACCCTGACATGCCTGGCCTGATCCCTAATGATCCATCTGATGAGGGGGAGAATGTAGTGGAGCATTGCGCTGTGACCATCCATGTTGGCCAGTGCTGCAATAACAATCTCAGGAGGAACTTACCTGATGACGAGGACCCTGACATTGCTGGGATTCTCGAGCTTCTGGAAAAGGTAGTGTGAAAGGTTTGAACAACCAACTCCTCATCCCATGCAGCATACAAATACCTGAGGTGACCATTGAGGAAGTCACTGAAGGTGAGAATGTGAATGATCAGGGGGAGCTCGTGGAGGAAATCCCTGGGATAGCGATGGCAGCCAAGATGGCTGAGGCTCATGGGATGGAGCCAAGAAATCTTGCGGAGGCAAAAAGAAGTCCTGACTGGCCAAGGTGGCAGGAGGCAATGGAGGTGGAGAAAGCTGCACTGGAGAAATTTGGAGGGTGGCACTTGGAGAAGCCCCCACCCAATGCGAACATTGTAGAATGCCACTGGACATTTGTCATAAAACACAACACAGTTGGAGCAGTCTCACGCTACTGTGCGTGGCTTGTCACTCAAGGATTCTCTCAGGTCCCTGGGGTTGACTTCTTTGAGACATATGCACCTGTTGCCAAAATGGCATCCATGCGCATTTTGCTTGCAATGGCCACACACCACAATTTTGAGATCCACCAAGTTGATATCAAAACCGGTTATCTAAACAGTGAATTCAAGGAAGGCAAAATTATATACATGTGTTTGCCTCCTGGCATCCATTTAACCAATGACAAAACCCTTGTCCTCCACCTCCTCAAACCCCTCTATGGATTACGCCAGAGCGGCAGGCACTGGTACAAAAAATTCTTGAGTGTCTTGATGGGACCACTGCAAATGAAACACTGTGAAGTCAACCAAGCAATCTTCTACTGTGTTGAGGGGGAGTCAGTGATGGCGTTAGCATCACATGTTGATAACTTTTCAGCTATTGCTTTGTCTCTTGAGCTGGAGCAGGAGATCAAAACTGAACTTGAGAAAGTGTTTGAGATCTCTGATCTTGGTGAGATCAACTGGATCCTGGGTATGCAACCATGCTGCACAGACAATTGGGCTATCCCAAAAAGCCTACATTAACTCGATGTTAAGCTGATACAGATTCAAGAACATCAAGCCTGTCACAATGCCCATGGACCCCAGCGCTCACTTCTCCTCCTCTCAAAGCCCCAAAACTGTGCAAGAATTTGCCAAGATAAAAGACAAGCCATACTGCAAAGCTGTTGGCTTATTAATGTGTGCATCGCTTGGCACAAGGCCTGATATCACCTATGCAGTCAGTATTCTCTCGAAATATGCTGACAATCCTGGATTAGTGCACTGGAACACCATAAAACATGTTTTTGCCTACTGTTAGGAAACCGCTGTGGTAGGATGATGAGTCCTACTCGTCAACCCCACCTTTTTCCTATTTTCTCTCCAGTCTTGATATCTTGCCTACAGAGGGCCCTTTCAGTTCCTTTACTTGATTTTGATACAGTTCCTTCATGATTTGCATCACTGACATTCTTCATTCTATTTTTACTTTCCAGATTACACAATTCTCCTCAAGCATGACACACAATACATGTGATGTGTTGATCACACAATCAACCATGTTTTCTCAGCTCCCTCGACCTCCGCATCGACAGCTTCACACTCGTTCCAAAGGATTGGTGCCAGGTTTTCCATTTTCATTTCATTTTCCTTTTATAGTGTTATTTTGTGCCTTAATACCATGACGATCCACAATGTCAAGCATTGACAATTTCTCAGCTGGCAAAATCTGACTTGACGGGTCTAGTAGCTGGATGGTAGGGTTGAGGGGCATTGTTTGGGTGTCCTCTGTGCTTGCTGGGGGCACAGGCGATGTACTGTCAATAGAGGTGCTCAATGGCAGCCTCTCCCCAAGTTATTCCCAGTTGCGAAAACTCTGAGACAAAGATTCAATAAAGCCATCACATCAAGACTTCTCATAGGGTTGAAGATCCTTCTTGGACTTTGGTAGTATACCCCAAATTCAATGATCCTCTTTCCTTTTCATTTCTTTATTTTATTTTATTTGGTTGCTCAGGCTGTCGACACAAGAGAACATGTGCAATCAGGTTTCGCTGCATAGCTACCTTGTTTTGTATTTAGGTGCACTCCCACCTGTCGAATGAGATACTTTCCTGATCCCCAATTTTTACGCTCTCCTTACTAAGTTTTCCCCCTGTCTCTCAAGTTTCTACACACCAAGGTGTAGACCATAAGCCAAGTATCTAAGTACCCCATTGAATCCCTTTTCCCCCTGTTCTTATAATACACTGATCTCCAAGATCACACTTACCTCCTTCTTTGCAATGTGATGACCATCATCAACAAACTCCCAGTAGGCCATCTACCCTGCCACACCGCATTACCTAATAGAATTTCATTTTTATTTTACTATGTCGAATTATGCCCAATGACGCCAAATGATGCTACACTTTGATAGTGTGAGAATTTTATTTCACACACATCAAGATGTACGCGCATGTATGCACATGTTGGTAACAACAATGTACAATATATGTAACATAGTATATAAACCCTAAATATACACCTAGGGGACCCATTGTGTTCTCTTAGGTATTCCACCTATGCTTGTGGTGTGAATGGCCTATCTTAACAAACTCATCTATAAATAACCCCTCACATCAAAACCATCAATCCCCTGATCACACATGTGGATCCTGCCCCCTTCTTGTAGAGAGAACCTGCATGGTCTTAGCTAGCAGATAGTGGGTGTCGCCCTAACATTATCTAGGTACTATTCTCATGTATAGAGTCAATTATACATTGACTGCATCTATTATTATCTAGGATTGATTCTCTACTGCACACTTCTGTGCTGCCTCTTCATTCCTTTTCTGATTACATGGTCCACAGGTTTTCAAGTACTGCAAGTTTGATATGCATGGAAAGTCTGTTTGGACACTGCAGAAACTGCATCACAGGCACTTAATGAGGTCTGGCATTGGGGGAGCAGGGAATGATTGATTGTACAAACTACGTGTCCACCAGATGAACAATGGGTCTCGATGAGGGCCATCATAGTATCTATTAATAGTCAAGCAACTTTCATACTGACCTATTATGGTAGAGATAAGATCAGTGGATCTCTTCATGTGGTGAGAAAAGTCATGTGATGTGTTTTTCTAAAGACCCGAGCCGTCTAAGTTAGTAAGTGTAGTTAATCGCCTCAATTTATGGGACTGAATAGTAAGCCAGTAAATTGATCATAAATTTGCACTTTGCTGGATTCCACTCATTAAGCAACCATCAACTGTGCCTATCCTTACGACCAAAGCTTCAACCCTCTGCCGCTGTCCCACCTCCCTCAATGTTCATGGCCACGCTGTCCTGTGACAATATCTATTGCTCTTCACCTCAAGTTTTAGCCTCTCCCTCTCCTGTTTCTTTTCCCTCAACTGATCCGATCCGATAAGCTCTTGAAGTTGAACACACGCCTGACAATCTTTAAACTCTGCTATTTTGCTTGTCTGCATGTTTGCTAGCCATGAATGCACTCTATGTACCCACCATTCATAATTCTTCTCCAAGCATCTCTGGACCCACTCACTTGGGAAATTGGTTGAGGAAGTGGCCATCTATCAATGAAGAGGTACACGTGGAATGGGGGAACCTTTGTTTGCCAAGGACGTACTAATTCAAACCATCAGCTGGCCTGTCATTTTGCCCATTCTCTTCCAAATCTATGGACCATGGCTGCACCAGCACATATCATTCTTTTTGATGCTCTCCAAGATGATGCTGCCTTTACTGTTTGATGGCTGCCTATGACGTGTGACCGGGGACATTGTGTTCCTGAGATGGGCACCAATGCCATCTCCTGTAAAAGGTGAGCACTCCACTTCTACTCACCAACCTCTGCTTACCATCCGTGCACCAACCATTGCTAGCCATGAAGTGTTGGCTCCTGTTTTTGGCTAATTGGCCATGAATTCATGGACAAAAGGATGGTGGATGGCTGTTTAATTGGCTGCAAATTCATGGATAAAAGGATGGTGGATGGTTGTATGTACCTCAGATTGCTAGGCTGAAGCAGGGTCACAGTGGATTGCAGTGGGCAGGATCACGATGGAACCTTATGTTTGCATAGCACCATATAAGTAGATAATATTGTAATGGATGATGGCCTGTCTCGAGACAATGGCCTGCTTAATTTTAGGACCTGAGTAAGCAGTTGCAAACTGAACGCACCCTCGGCATTCTGTAAATTGAACATCAAACCATAAATTGGACCAGTTGGCATCACCTGCCCATAAATTGAGCATAAGTTGAACTCAATTTATGGTAAATTATCAGCCGTTAAGTTCTTAAGCCCTCAGAATGAGCACTTAATAACTTAATGCTTCCAAAAGAGGTATGCATATGGGACTGACCTCCACACAACACTCACTTCCTTTTCTGAAAACTTGGGTATGTGTTACTAGTGCATGTTGCTATATATTACCCTGTATTCTTTTTTTTTTTGCTGTACAATATCCTCAATGTCAGTTCTGCGGTCATCAACATGAAAGTCGCATTGCATCGCATCAATTCATGTGTTCAACACAGTCATGGGAGCACACCATCCAATGTTGAGAACCAACTTGAATGTCTGGCAGTGATTTGAACATCTTCACCGCTTCGTCTGGCCCCAACCACCAATCCGCATGTTGAAAAGCTCAACATGGCAACTCCACATCTTTTGCCCAAGCAACTCTTTGTCCCATGATCATGGTCTCACCATAGGTCTCACTTATGAGCATACCTCTCCCTTTGTATCGATGGGTGTCCCTGGCCTTTGGAGTGTATGTCTGCTTCTAATACGGATTCTGTATTGCTCATGCTATACCATAGATTCTACTTCCCGCTGCACAGACCCGCTCTCTTACCCAGGTTGCAACTGTTGAGGGCTTTGAACATGACAGCCGTGGTCTGAAAACCATGATTCTGGGAGTCAACACAAGGCAAATGGGAGATTCCATTGGCTCTACTCAGCTAACTTGCCAGTTTTTTTAGCATTTGGATGAGGAAGTCTCAGGCCAAGTTTTATCATCCCCAGCATGCTCAACCCTGAACTGCACGTGCTCTTCTACCGACTATGCTATCTTCTATGTTGCCCAATTACACCCATATTTGTCTTTGATGGTCCTGCTATCAAGTGCAACATGAACGTCATTGCTCAGGCTCATTGGCTTACAGGATGGTTTTGGGAGTTCATATCCATGTTTGGCTTTCACTCCCACATGGTGTGTTACATATCATTTACTTGTTTGTACAATACTGATCATGACTGTAGGCACCTGGAGAAGCCGAAGCAGAGTTGGCTTACCTCAACCAGGCCAATGTGATTGACACCGTCATGATGGACGATAGTGATGCCCTTATCTTTGGTGCTACATGTGTTATTCAAGAGTATGCATCCAGCACATCATCTTGTCTTTCTTATTGACAATCTCTTTCTTAGCCTCAACATCAAGAAAGATGGTGATGCTGTCACCATTTTCACCAAAGTGGCTGTTCGAACAACACAAGATGTTTGATTGACAGAAGGTGGAATGTTGCTGATTGCTCTGCTGAGTGGTGGAGATTATGACACAGTTAGTTCCTCATCCTGTTAGGCATGCTTTGCATACTGATATCTTTTGCACTCTGTTAGATTGGCCTTCCTCATTGCAGAGAAACAATTGCATACAGGCTTTCTCATACCAGCCTTGGTGACTCTCTACTCGACGCAGCCCAGCGGCTGTTGCCTTTTGAGCTCTCTCTGCTTCTGGCTTTGTGGCGTGAGCAATTGCGGGATGAGCTCTCTACTGACAAGTCCAGCTTTCTCGGTCGCTGTCTTTCTGGTGTTGCTAGCTCTGTTCATCACAATTTCCCCAGCATTGATGTCATCTGCCTATATGCCAGACCTGCAACATCCTGGTTGGATGGAGGGAATGGACCTGACACATCTACATGGCTGCCACAGCTGCCCCTTCTTTCGATGGTAGCAGCTCTTTGTGAGCACTCCTTCTCATGGAACTTGCAAGCTATTGCAAGTTCCTTTCAAAGCAATGTCTGGGATGGCTGCTGCATATGGCACTTGGCACAAATCATGAAGGTATGTTCATGATGCGATCATGTGCCCCTGAACTAACTCCGGTCCATGTTTGAGAAGGCCTTTTCTGTCATGAGTCTACAACAGCATGTTAATGATGGTGTAATCAATGATCCCCCCCCTTTGCTGTCATCGTTTCTTCAAATTCAGAAGGTGAAACTCAGTCTGGCTTCACTCAAGGTGTACAGGGTCAAAACATTGCTTCATAGTCTCATGGTTGCCATGCGTTCAAGTCTTGCAAAATGGTCCTCCCACCTGCCTACTGCCAAGAACAACACACAGAAAATGCTGGTCTCAATTGCAGCTCCAATTCTTGAGTCTGCGCTGCCAATGCTGGTTTGGCAATTCAAGGGCCGAGAACTTTGCATTAGTTCCCAGCCAGAACCTGTATGTCTTTCATTTTCTCAAAATGAGATGAGGTCTGATGCTTTCCACAAATTCTTCCCCCGCTTCCGACATGGAGCACACATGCTCACATTTCTCCACACACTGACTATACACACACCAACATGATACAGGATGCTGATCAGGGCTGTGCTTCTACAAGCTCGCTGCTGCAAGAGCAGGATGTCATTGATTTGACAATGTATGCAAATGACCAGGAGGCACGCGCTGGACCCTTTACTGACTGGGACTCCTCTGTCATTGACCTCACCCTTAGTGATTAGTTACTGTTGTTTCCTTGTGATGCTCCCACTATGCTAAAACTGTACAATAGTGTTCCTGCATTTCTATGCCTTTTATTCAACTGTAAAGTAGCTCATATGTTTTACTGCCCTTGAAAGTGATTGATGGTTTGCACTTTGTAATGAAAAAAAAAGTGAAACCTGTCCACGATGAACAGCAAATCCTGATCATCCATCCTTCACTCAAATGGCAAAGAAAGGTCTGTATGCTGTTCCACCTAGAGGCAAGAAACCAAAGGTGACCTCAAAGAAAACAAGGGGTGCGGCATCAAGCCTGGAAACTCTAAAAAAGATCAAAGAGTCTAGTCGCACACAATGTGGGTGTCCTAAGGCTACCTGGGATAACTACAGTGGATATGTACAGCAAGGAAAGAAGTTTCTTTCAGAACTTGTTGCTGAAAGACGCGCAAATGGAGATGGTGGTCATACTCAGCCTGAGGAAGATGATATGGACATGGACATCCTGGAGAAGGCTTTTGACAACCCTCCAAACAAATGCTTGGTGATGGCGCTCAAACTGTTCCTAGTTCAGAAGTGTCTCACAGAGAACAGAGGCTCAAGTACTGCTGCAGGGATTCAAGGTGGTTTTGCAGACTATTGGGACAACATGTAAGTCAACATGCCGCTTCATGAAGATCCCTAGCAATGAACACATTGATGTTGTTGATTAAAGGGATGGTGACACCTTTGCTGGTCCATACTCATTTGACAAGGAGACAGGGATTGTCAAGGGATGTCCAGCACACTCCTCCACAATCAAGTCATACATCAAGGTAATTGGGGCAAAGTCAGGTACCAAAGGTGCAGCAGCAGCCACTTGACACCATGCAGAGGCGATGAAGATTGAGGAAATGAGGAAGATCATGCAGTGGTCAGAAGTCCAGTACCCATCGGAGAAGCTGTCAGAGCCACCAAAAGATCTTGATGATTTGATGCTTTCTGTAGAACATGTGATGATGAGAGCATTCATGACGACAGGATTCACCTTGTGGACAAGGTACTTGTGAACTTCGAGCAGTATACACAGGCTGATTGGAATACATCTAGGAATTTTGAGCTTACTAGCCTTCAAGCACGCGACATCACTCGAGATTGTGAGGGTCCAGCTCCATACTATCATCCTCATTTCAAGGTCCATCTTGAAAATCGCAAGGGATGGCAACGCAAGCAGGGGAATGATGGGCCACTTCAAAGTATGTGGCTGCTATCGTGTCACTAACCAATTTACAAATTTGTTGTCAGGCAACACCTACAATGTCTATCGGCAGGACATTCCAGAAATAGACATGTATACTCACCTCCCTAGGTGGATTGCTTTGCTTGAAGGTCGCCTTGGTCGCAAGCTGGAACCTGACGATTACATTTTCCCATACTTCTCGCCCAATGGCATCCTGGACCACTCGCCAGATGACACACGACATGGTCCAGAGCCTCATAACCCAATTTGCATCAGCAGCCAGCCTCCCCAAGATGTACACCACACACTGCTTCCGAAGAGGTGGTGCCCAGTACCGCTTCATGTATGCACCAATTGGCAAGTGATGGTCTCTGTGCAAGATTTGCTGATGGGGAGGATGGGCTGTTGGAGACCATGTAAGCAGAGTCTCACCTGTTCCTGCTCATGACTCCAATGAGTATGGTTGATACCTGTTGGCAGGTGGATACATTGATGAAGTATTTGATTGACTCACTACAAAGCTATGAAATGGACTACAGTGATGCCCTTTGCCCGATGCAAAATGAGCCTGACCAGAGTTTCATGGGAGACCACATCCTAACACAGCCAGTCACTGTCAATGAGTTCCGCATGTTCATGTCCACCCTCATGTCAACACTGAAGACACCGCTCGCCTCTATGTGCCCACCCATGAACAACGCAGGACTCTCAATCACATCACCAGTGTCTGTTTCTCCTGATACAAGCTCATCCCCATCTCCAATCCTTCCCACTGGACAACTGAATTTCTTGCTGCCAGATCAGGCAGCAGCAACACTGGTCCCAGCTTCGGAGAACCCTGAATCAACAAACATGGCCAAATTGATCCCACTTGCTGGCATCTACATTCCTGATCTGCCTCAATGTAGAGGTGGCTGGCACATTGCACTTCAGCAGTGGAATGATGTCAATCCCAAGACCGGGCAAGCTCTGAAAGACTGGCCAGACGAATGGTTCAAGGATGCGATGAAAAGCAAAACTGCCACAAAATGATCCCAATGGGCACTGATTGCCCACAAGTTTGAATGGTGAGCCACAGTTTTTGTTCATTGCTGCATCACTGATCAGAAGATCGGTGAAACAGGTTGGGAGGCACTGATGACTTGTTTCTTGGCACCCATCCAGGAGCTGACTCCATGAGGGTCATGGATGTGCTCAAGGCAATTCAAGGTAAAAATGGACTTTGGAGGGATAGCAGAAATGGCACTCCCCAGCAGAGGTACAGTCATGGTCCAGAGCCATCTGGTGTTGACACAGATTGAAGGAACTCATGTTTCATTCCATGCTCTGATTCAATTGAAGGAACTCATGTTTTGTTCCTCTTTCCCCTTGTTTTTGTCATTTATTCATCTAACTAGCTCAAATCACTTCTAATGTAAATATCACCAATGTTCTAATGTACCATATATTGGTCATAATGTCAAAGGGTCTTGTCAATCAATAGAACAAAGAAACCTAGAACAAAGAAACCACAATAGAAAAGAATGGAGATACCATGATTGAATGGAACAAAGAAAACACAATCGAAGAGATAGCAATCACTGTACAATCAAAAATACAGTAGGGATATCTTGATGATGTTAACATCTGTAGTTTGGTCAATAGAAACACTCGACGACAAAAATACAGTAGGAATATCTTGATGATGCCCATCCTACCACAGTTACTAGTATCTGTATCATCTGTAATTCGGCCTGTAGAAACAACTTGAATGATATTCTGATTATAATATCTAAACTATGCTATTCCTACAAGTTCTCCCTCCATCATCACACATCACATGCAAGGGTATACAAGACAGGTACACCAAGAAGGGAGATGGGTGCAAGCGTTCACAATAACGATGAGTGCTAGGACAGTACTAGTAGTGGCGTTGCCACTTGCCACTGTGAACAAACAAACAAACCCTAATCAAGCGATGACCAAGCTGAATCCGGGCGCAGCCGGTAAATTATCAGTACTAAGTTAGTTCATCATAAAGGTGGTTCCAAGGGTAAGGAGCCTTTTTGTGGGCGAGGCGCGTCGGCACGCCGGCACCGGCAATGTCCGGTAAATCATCGGTACTTCAATCAATTCGGCAGTCACGCGCACGGTCACAGGCGGTTTGAGTCACATGTTGGTCTAATCGAAATCTCTACAGCTCTCTCTCAAGCATCAACCATAACCACTATGCGTTACTATGAACAGAAGTATCCTGAGGTAGACGAGCTTGTCATGGTTCAAGTTCGCCAAATTGCAGAGATGGGGGCTTATGTCAAGTTGGTGGGATGAAAGCATATCCTTTCGTTGATATTTTATTCATCGTTTCGCAGCTTGAATACGACAACACGGAGGGCATGATCCTCCTGTCGGAGCTCTCTCGGAGACGCATAAGGTCGGTGCAAAAGCTTATTAGAGTGGGAAGGAATGAGGTCGTCGTGGTATTGCGAGTAGACAAGGAGAAAGGTGTGCCAGAGGTCAATCGTCGCAGATCGCAGGTGCTGATATTGCGGGCGTTTACAGGTTACATTGATCTCTCAAAACGGCGTGTCTCGCCGGAGGATATCGTAAAGTGTGAAGAAAGATACATAAAGTCGAAGACAGTGGCGTCGATCCTCCGCCACGTCGCTTCGAGGTTACCATCACTTGATGCGGAAGGCGCGTCGATCGATGTACCTGCATTGGAGCCAGCAGATAGGGAGAGTAAAAAGGCCGCGAGACGGGCACGCCAGGCTGGAGAGGAAGATATTCCCGAGCTTGATATTCCTATTGGTGGTCCGAATGAAGAGGAGAAGATGGAGATGTTATATGACACAATCGCATGGCCATTGGGGAAGAAATATGGGCATCCCTACGATGCGTTCAAACTTGCTCTGACGTTTGTGTTTTCCTTATTTCTCCGTAAAGTTTACCTTACCCACTGCCCTGCATCCCGCTAGAGAGCCTGACGTTGTTTTCGGATCACTCTCAAAACCTATACCGACTGCCATTCATTCGTTACTAATGTCCACTATCGCGAGACGGCTGACGCCTCAGCCGATCAAGCTCCGCGCTGATATCGAGCTGACGTGTTATACACCAGCTGGCATCGACGCGATCAAAAGAGCACTACGAGCTGGTGAGAAGGCTAGCAGCGAAACAGTACCGATCAAGGCCAAGCTTGTGGCTCCTCCGCTGTATGTGCTAAGCACAAACGCCACGGACAAGGTGCGTTCTTGTCTTTGTTCTGTGTTGTCCAGGCTGATCACCAAGTTCGCATCATGATTCACAGTACGCTGCTGTTGAACGTTTGGAGCGAGCGATTGAGTCAATCCAAAGCACAATCGAAGACCAAGGCGGTAATCTTGTGGTCAAAATGAAGGTCAGTTATCAGCCGCCTTTGGAGATACCATGACGAATGAGAACACTTCACAGCCCAAAGCAATTTCGGAGACCGAAGAGCAGGACCTCGCGCAACTCATGGCTAAGGCTAGCCAGGAGAATGCCGAAGTGTCTGGAGATGAGGATGAAGAAGAGTGATCAGCTCTTTCAAGTTTTCGCGGCCTTTGTCGACTGATTGGTTCTTCGATGAAGGACGATTTCTAGTAAAACTACATTGTGCAATATATAACTCCTCATGAAAGTAGATAGCATGATTCAAGTATATCAGCCTCGGACGGTATGAATACCCGACAGGTTTGTATTCCAATTTATCGAGGAGACATTCTTTCGTACCACAGCTTTCTCGGCCTTCGGAGCACACCATCATCCTCTTCCAATACCTGCTCGAACAAGAAGTCGCTCCTCATAGCATACTTCAGGCCTTCCGTAATCTGTTCTCCGCTATGAAAGAGCTTCCTCTGTTGAAAGATCAACACCCTCCCCATCTTTGCCTCTATGTCCATGAACCGGTCCCCATTTTCACTCCAGATACGAGTCGCGCCGCCCTTGAGACCTTCGTCGTTCAAATATATCTGAAGCGTTACTCGGGATTTCCTGCCATCCGGAAGTCTGAGTTGGCCATCGTAATGGGGTTTGAAGAAGCCCCCTGGTCCATATTTGAGAAAACTCAAACGTTCGTTGACCCTACGAATATGTTCAAATAAGCATCTGTCAACTCGCAAAGTACGTATTCGACTCACCCAATCATCTTCCACACGCCAGTCATGCCGCCTGGCCGCTCAACGATACTTTCCCACTTTTGTCCAGGTTTAATCTCCACAAGCTCCTGTACAAAGGGCAACAGGCGCTGATATATCTGATTCGCCGTATCGTGATCGAACCGCAAGATCCGCCCACTGTTTCTGTAGGTCTCGTCGAGCACCATCCCAAGGTTGGTTGTGATGGCAGCTGGCTCCCATACAGCATCTGAGTCAGCAAGGTCAATCATATATTTGCATTCCGAGGGCGTGAAAACGTTGTCGAGAACTTTAACATAAAAGCCAGAATAGTCGGTTGCTAGGGGTGTGGTGGAGAAGTCGATGACATCCGTATTAGGAACCGCAGGTCGGTGGTGCTGCTCCATGAGATGTTGTTAACTAGGGCGCCCTTGAAGGAGGGCAATAGTCTGATGCGGTGCTAGTGGCATAATAGCTTTAAGTATACGTTCCCATGAATCTTTTACGTAATACGACGCGACGCGTTACTTACTGTACCTTTATTTGTCTTAGTACAGTATACAGTCGCGGACAAACAAACACAACAAATTTTTTGGTCAGATTACAGGTAATCAACATTGTTATTACACTCCACCACACTTGCCGAAGTAAGGAATCTTTTTAAAAGGCTCCCTACATAATTTTACCTCCTTTTCTTGTTCTTTTTACTGCTAATAATCTTCTTTTTTTGTATAGATCATAACTTGTATTCTCACCAGAGCCACCATGATGACCTCCACATCAAAATAGTAAGTTTTTTGTTTCTTTCTCTTCAACTATAACTAACAAAATGTTCTTTTGCCTAGGTTACAGTGTTTTCAGCTCAACAACAGCCAACAATGGACACAATGCAATGCCACCCTCCTCCCCATCCAAATGGGATGTGAGGCTCTTGTTTGGCTGTAAGAGACTACAGAGGGGTGTCAGGAGACCCAAAGAGCAGGATACCTGCCAGTTAAGCTCCCTATTCCCATCTCCACCCACCCCCAGATCAACAACAAACCCAGCACCCACCCCCATTACCTGATAATGACAGAGACAGCAGACTAAACTGATGATGATGACAGGATGATGATGATGGGGAGGACAACAACAACAACAACAACAACAACAACAACCATCCACTGGTTGCTTGCTGGTTGCTTGTTCTGGCTGCTATGAGAACAGGACTTTTGTTGCCATTGACAGGCTCAATTCCTGATTAGTGCATTGAGGTCTGGTCCATTGTGACTGGATGAACCGCCAAACCGGACTGGACCATGACTGCAAAAAACTGGACCATCAGTCCAGTTTTTTTCAAATTTGAGGTGAGAAAACCACAAAAGAACTGGTTTTACAGGACCAGTTATGACCGGTGTGACAGGTTTTACATAGCCACATGCTTTTTCTACCAATTACCTTGAAAATGACCAAAATTTTAAGCAAATAGGTCAAGAATTGAGTGAGATACAACCAAAACCAAGTTCTATGTTGTGTGATGTTGTGTTTCAACAACATCAAACTTGGTTTTGGTTGTATCTCACTCAATTCTTGACTGATTTGCTTAAAATTTTGATCAGTTTCAAGGTAATTAGTAGGGAATGTGTCCCACAGGCAGTCATAACTCCTGATAACCAGTATGAACTGCAGGTTCAGTCATGAACCAGTCATGACTGCATATGACCAGTTTTTTGCAGTTTTTATTGGTTATGGTCCAGTTTTTTGGTTATTTCCTTTTGTAGTAGACTCATCACAGTCACAGTTCTCTCACAAGGTGATGAAAAAACCAGACTGGACCGGACCTCAAAGCACTATTCCTGATACCACTTTATGTGAGGTTTCAAACCCACACACACACACACACCATGACACTAACACCCCATATGCATTCCACCACCACCACTCTGGCCTCTCAGCAGGTGGCATCTGTCCTTGTTCTTTGATGCCCCATATCACCTGCCTTGATGCCTCCCAAACCAAGCAGATTCAGCTGCATGCATGCACTTTCAGCTACACAAAAGGACCTCCAATCCACTCTCAACACCCTCCATTCCACTCACTCTGCTCTCACACTGTCACTTGCCACAACCTTGTCAGTATTGATGCAGATGTTGAAGAGCCTTGCAGGGTTATCACACAACATCCAGACTCACACATCCAGCCCATTCAGCACAACTATTGCCTCAACTTTCATTCTACTTCTAACTACACACCCTGTCATTGGCAACAATGTGTCTTTTTCCCTCAAAAGACCTTGCACTCCTTTGCCATTGTGCACATTGCCCAGCAGACCCCCAAAACGTAGTCAGATCACATGATTGTTGGTTTTGGATAGGAATGGACTCTTTGCACAGTCAAGTACATACAGTATTAGTTAAACTCCATATCTAGGTCCATCAAGGCTTACAACAACAACCAGGTTGAAGAGGATGAGGATTAGAACCAGGACAAGCCCAACACCCAAATGGACTGGCACTGCAGAAAATGACAGGAAGATGACAATGAGGACCATGTGGCCACTGCTACCATCACCGCCACCACTGTGACCACCATGACAATGCCCCCAACCACCACCATGAGCAACTGGGGCGAAAACAGGGAGCAATGGGGAGGGGGATTGGATGGTTTCCACCTGGTGACCATGATCCCACCATCTACAACCTAGCACCAGCATCACCACTGCCAGCCCCTGCTCACATGAGGGTGATGAGGACCAGAAGAATGCAGGTGACAAGGATTGTGAGGTGATGAGGACTGTGAGGATGAGGATGATGTCAATAAAGACATCCAGGACCAAGGCAGGTGGCAGACAACTATGGGGAGGACAAGGATGGGAACAACAGGGATGATGACAATGATGAATGAAGTGGATGAATCACAAATGGTGAGGGGAAATAACACATGAGGACAGGGGAAGTCACCCAACCACCACTGCAAGCAACTGCTCATGGGGAAGCCTCCCTTGTGAAAAATGCACAAGTTTTTTGTTTTATTTCTCTCATTAATTACTTTTGTGGCCCCTTGTTTCATGCAAGGGAGGTTGGTTAGCTTAATAAAAACTTCAAACAACACTTTTGTCAAATACTAATATTTTAACTGTGTATACTGTACCAATGCATTCAATTCATCAGTCACGCCCAGTCAAAAGTCCATGCCACAGTATCCCCACGGATGCCTGGGAAACCCTTGAGATCCCTTTTCATCCCTTCGGATCCCTTATTGGAGGGATCAAGGTGGAGAAATGAATGATTTAGCATCTTACCTCGGCTTGAAATTTAATTCAAATGATGTAAGTAGGGATTGTTGAGTTGATCAACTGACAATGTCACGTTCTTTTGCATCACATCATAATTTGACTTGAGTCTAAGTTCTCCTTATGCACATTCCCCCTCCTACTGATTCCACCAAAACCAAGATATGCAAGTGCCTTAAATACTGCAAAGGAGGAGCTTGGGTTACAATGAGGCAGTTAAGATATCATGCTACTATTACTAATGCTCGCCAAGAAAGGACACAGGCTGCTCCATCTGTAAACCTAATGATAGTCCTCTCAGTAACTTGGTGATCTTGACTGGTGTTGTTGTGTTCTCTAGGCAGCACCTAGTGGTTCTTGTGCTCCTGATACTCAGCAGAATGCTTTTGACAACTATGATGACAACTTCTCGGGTGATACCAATATGGATCTCTTCGAGCCGCCTCCTCCCATCCCTCCAGTTCCTCCCATCCCTCCAATTCCTCATCAACCTCTCTGTTATGACACTTTCCCTCATGCTTTTCTCGAGAATCTAGTGCTTTCTCAGGATATGATAGCCAACATCCAAAACGCACGACTTGAGGATGATATTGACGATGACGACATTCTTGAACAACTTCGAAATCCATCGAGAGAGGTTCCTGAACTCGACGAGCAGACTCAAATATCCCTTGAGTTGTTCAGTTCCTTGGCTGCTCACCCCAAATCAGCCTATGAGGAGGCATGCCAAGTATTCAACAAAACTCACCCTGACAGTCCTCTCCATTCATATTGGGTTGTCAAAAGCTGCCTCGAGAAGATCTCTGGGATCACACAAATTGAAACCGATATGTGTCAGAATTCTTGCATCACGTTCACTGGCCCTTTTGCCAACTTGGAACAATGTCCTAAATGCTCTGAGGCCCGATACAATGATAAGAAGCCTGGCAAAGTTCTGTACAAGCAATTTTACACTATTCCACTGGGCCCACAATTACAAGCGCAATGGCAGACTCTAGAAGGTGCAAATCAGATGCGCTATCAGAATCGCAAAACTGAGGCCATCCATGCGAAGTTCAATCAGAACCCTGGAAAACCTATTGATGCATACGAAGACATCTATGATGGCTACCAGTACCTCGAGGCAGTGAGATCTGGACTTATCAAAGAGGACGACACTCTTGTCTTATTTTCTCTAGACGGCGCTCAGCTCTACTGCGAGAAGAATTCTGACTGCTACTTCTTTGTCTGGATTATTCTCAATTTGAGCCCTGATATCCACTGCAAAAAAACTTACATTCTTCCTGGCGGCTTTGTTCCTGGACCCAATGCTCCCAAAATTGTCGAGTCATTCTTACTTCCAAGCTTTCGACATGTCTCTGCTATTCAGCATGAAGGTGGCCTTGCTATCTGGGAAGGTCAGAAGCAACAAGTTCACTATTCAAATATTTTTTTTGCAGCAGGTAATGCGGACATGGTAGCACTGACAGATCTCACTGGATTTGTCGGGCACCAGGGAGCCCATGGCTGTCAGATTCAATGCCCTCCCGGTGGGCACCACAAACCTGGTGTTGGTATCTATTATCCTATGGCAACACTTCCTTATGATTGTGAAGACCATCCCTCACGAAACTGTATCAATAATTGCAAGGTGCCAGATAAATGCCGGCACCCAGACATCAATGTTGGGTCCCTTACTGTTGGCGATCCACAACAATATTTGGAAAATCTTCAACATGTCCTCACAAGTCGAACCAAAGCCATATTTGAAGAATGTCGGCTTGATACTGGAATTGCTCGTCCAACTATTTGTCTTGGTTTGCAATCTAATTCCACATATCCACCTCCTCTCATCTTCACTGTTGACTTGATGCACTTGAATGGCAACAATCTTCCTCACCACCTTCTCAACCTCTGGCGTGGCAAGGTCAAGATTACTGGACCCAAGCCAAATTTCAAGGTCCTTGACAATGATGCCATCTGGACTGAACATGGTAAACTTGTTGCTTCAATGGCCTCTTTTTTCCCTGCCTCATTCGGTTGCACTCCACGAAATCCAAAAGAGAAGATCAATACTGGATACAAGGCTATTGAATGGATCAACTACTTCTGGATACTTGGTCCTGCTGTCTTTTGTCTTGTTCTCCCTCATGAAGTCTGGATTCATTTCTGTAAACTTGTTTCTGGGATTCGTGTTATCCACAGGAGGAAGATTCCTGTGCTTGAGCTCCAACATGCTGATAAACTCCTCTTATGATGGGTTACTGAATTTGAGAAGATCTATTGCGACCGAGACCTCCACCGCATTCACCTCGTACTACCCTGTGTCCATACCATTATCCATCTTGCAGCTGAAACTGCATGTTTGGGTCCTCTTGGTGTTTATGCTCAGTGGGCCCTCGAAAATATGATCGGTAACCTTGGCCGCAAAGTCCACCAACACTCCAATCCTTTTATGAATTTATCAGAGCATGGGTTACTTCATGCACGAATAAATGCTGTAAAAGCACTTGTGCAAGACTTCGATCTGGTAACTAACAAATTGCCTCATGTGGCTTGTGATCTGGGAGGTGGCTATGTCTTCTTACCTGAAAAGGAAGATCACCAACACATCCCAATGGAAGGCTCAAAGGAGGAACTTGTGATTCAAGAATATTTGAACGAAATCCAACCCGGACTGCAGGGTTCATTTTTAGTACAATGCTGGGCACGACTGCGGCTTCCCAATGGACAGTGTGCTCGCTCTGCCTTCAAGGAGAAATTGCAGACACAACCTCGAGTCTCTCGCAATGTAAAGGTATTTGAGTCTTTTGTTATTGGTTCCACAAGCTTATTTTTGGTCAGTTTGAAGTCGACAGACAGGACTACTTTGCTGAGGTTCAATATTTTTGCCACCTTCGATGCATGGACCAAATACACGCAGTTGCAGTACTATGCCCATATTCTGAACCATTGCCTGCTTACCTGCAAGATTCTAGCCAGGCACTTCACATTTGCCGATACTGAGGCCCCGAGAAAAATGTCACAATCATTGAAGCAAAGGCAGTCAAGAGTGTTGTGGGCATGTTTCCATTTCCTCTCAAACCCGAGGAACACAGCAACCCCGAAACCTTTGCAGCACTCAAAAATTGTTTTTTTGTAGGAGAAAAGATTACCTTAGATACTACTTTAGATACCAAAGAGGATTTTATAAATTGATATGTATTCAAGTCTCTGCATTTATGTTTGAGCGAGAAACTGCAATTGTTTGTTGGTTATCAATACAATACATGCAAAGCAGAACATTTTTTTGATGAAGAGGATGATGACAACAGTTCCATAAACTACTTTTTTTCATGCATCACGTGCGTGTCAATGTCTACAAGTGTAACATCGTTGAAAAAAGAGGAATTGTCAAGCGCCGAGTCATGTTGAACCTTGGACTGAAAAGGTTAGAAAATGCATGAACTATTATAATTGGGACCCTTACTGATAGCATTGAAGGAGATTTGACGTGATAGACAAGACGGTTGCCACCAGGAGAAATGTGTATGCCAAGAACAGGACCAAGAATTGAATTTGCATGGAGACTAGACCCAGGAGAAGAAGATTCCATCATCTGTTTGTGAGCACTTGAATTGCCGCAGAGGGAGTCAGTGGCATGAAATCCAAGATTGAAAAAGATGAAAGGTGGTTACCGCAGCTGATCGAGTTCTTCTAAAGCTTGTAATAGGTGCAGATTGCCACTGGTGATGAGAGTTTCAAGGCTTGTGTTACGAATCGCAGCAAGAAAAGCCATATCAGTGTGTTGCGCGATGTTCATGATTGACTTGGAGATGCAAGACGCAATAGAAATACGTGATGGTCACAAAGTGTGACAAATGCAGGTGACCATCCTCTTTACCATGTCTTTACACAATGGCAAGGACATTGACATCGGTCAGTCGGAAGGCTTTGTGAGCCTCATGGGAGAGTACTTTATAGACCAGCCAGTAAGTAACTGATTTAAACCTGAAGAATATGACTAACTTGTCATCTTAGCGACACAATGCACCAGGCCAGGATCTCTTCAAGCATGGAGGCTCCAGCAAAGCACCAGCTCATCAAACTCTTCAGAAGCCTCAAAAACCCTACCAGCAACTTCAATCCATCCACCAAGCACCTCAGGCAACATATTCCCAACAAGAAGTTGAATATATGCGGGATCAATTCAAACTGCAATCGCAAATTCAAGAACTCAAGTGCACAAGGCAACATTCTTTTCATTATGTTGATTTTTTCCTTATACATTTCCCTGTATATTGATGTTACAGATGAAAATGGAGGCACTTGAGCAGGCAAATGAAAGCGAAAAGTACTGGAGGTATACATGACTGCAATCAGCCTGCACATGCTTCATCACTATATTAACTGCTTTGAAACTTTTCTCATGTATAGGTCTATGTATACAGATGCAAATAAGGCAGCTAGCAGCAACAGCAATCCATCTCGCTGTCGACGTCGCTCTCTTTCTCCAATCAACATCACATCCTCCCCTGAAGGCTCTGCACATGGCCGATCACCACAATCCAAAAAGCACCAAAGAGAACACCATAGCTACAAGTCAAATAACCGATACGATCCCCTATCATTGCTTTTCCCAAGCGGAACCAACCCAAAAGTTTCTGAGCTGGAAGATGACAGGGACGAACTCATAGTCCATTTTTGGAACGCCCATGAATTCGATAGCAAGAGCATTCTGGCTTCAACACCTCCCGACACAGACAGTACATATCAGCCCTGCACACAGAAATATAGTTACTTTGAAAATGGTATGGGTCGTTCAATCACCAAGTCACAGCTCGACCAGTTTCGCAGCTACATCACTGACATATTTGTGACTCTCAACAACGACCATCAAGAGTTTATTGCTGGGAAGGGTTTCTGGAAGGATCTGAGCAAAGGCCTCAAGGACACATTTTGGAAGGAGGTTCGCATCAAGTTTCCATACCTTCACTACTGTGAGGACAACTGGAAGGGTCAAAAATTCGTAGTCGATTACTACCAACGGTGGTATGTATCTGTCAATGAGAAGGCTCAAGAGGCCACGTCAAGTGTCAAGACCAAAGATGATACTAGGGATGTGTCAACATCCCCAGCCAAGCAACAAAGAGGGACGGCTTCTACACTTCGCCAGGCATCGGTTTTTACTGCACAAATTGTCCGACCCATGTGAGTCTTCATTCAATTTTACATCTCTGGTTTTCTAGACTTATATGCACTCCAAAGCCTGGGGGAAGTCAAAACTCCTTCATCAACAACACTACATCTCAATCATTCCCCAGTTTTGCCGTCATCTCCCTTGAGCCCAGATCCATTTTCAAGTTCATCGGCAGCAAAATCCCTCAGCATTTCTTCAAGTTTGTTTTCGCCTCGAGAGCATCAAGAGTCGAGTGTACCACCTACAATCACTGATGTGCCCCCTCCTCACTCACATATAGATGATGAACCGATGGTTCTGAGCACGCTGATCAATATATTCCCCCACAACGCATATCTCGACTACTAGTTCAGCACAGACAAGCACACGACCTCAAAATACTGTTGCTCTGGCAGCTGACAACTACACTCCGCCCTGCTCTCCACCACCTGAAACCGAAACTTCTACATCACCCACGACAGCAAAGAATCTACAAAGGGCTAAGGACCTACCCCCTTCGAAACCAAAGTCAAATGAAAAGGTGATCACATTGCCTGTTGAGGTTAGGAAGTCAACGGAGCCAAGGTGAGTGTTCAAATAGTAGATTTCATATGTTATGCTCATTATCCCATCTAGAGCGCTTTGCAAGGCCGCATGGCTTGACAATCTGGCACATGAAAAGTTCAAGGATCTCGACAGCAAGGCTCAAGAAAAATCATTCAAGGAAAGCGGCCACTGGCAGAATGCTGACAGGAAGGTGAATTTTGGCATCCTGTTTGTTGGAAGCAGGACTAACCACAAATATCTCTCTCAAGGTTTGGAAGTGAGAGTCAGACAAAGTGTGTGCAGAGGCTGTGGGTGTTTTCATTTGCTACTCTTCAATAATAACTGACTTATCTACTTCAGCTTGTGAAACTGAGGGAGGATAGTGGAATGACATAATCCATGCCACCACAAGGTGAGCGTTGCCAAGCGCAACCTCACATTACTACCTACTACAACGCCAGTCATTTCTTGATGTTGAAGTTCATCAAATTTTTGCAAGGCGCGTTTGCTTTCCACTCTGTGATTCTTTCTTCTCACACCTACACCTGATCTAGTGTCTTAGAAGCAAAAATGGGCTGAGAGAGGTGATGACAAGGAACTAGCAAGTATCATGAGGGATAGCGGGGAAGTGTGACAAGGGGATTGGGAGGCATCTGCAGGGATCAGGGGGGATCAGGAGGTATTGACAGGTACATATAGGTATTACATTCAACAAAGGTCTTTTTGGGTATTTTGAGGGACTGAGAGGGATTTGAAAACCATTCCATCCCGTGAAATCCCACAAATATACCTGTCCATCCCGCATGTGACAAGTAGGTATGTCAAGGTTCGAGTAGGTATGTCAAGGTTTCAACAGGGATTTTCCAGGGATAAAAATACCCTATTGTGACAAAATACCTCATGTGTCCCTCGATATACCTGAGAATCCCTCAAGGGATTTTCAGGTATTCTCCCTTACGGATTTTTCACTGGGAGTCACGGGTCATGGGCCTTTGTGTCAAAACAAAATGTCACAGAAGTAACAGGTCACAATGACAATGATGAACTTGGGAGACCCAAAAGCATCCAAAAAAGGCAATTTTTACATGTTTCTGGCTGAATTTTTGCCCAGGTCACAGAAATTTTCACAACCTGACAAAAATCACTTTTCATCAGGTCTGTCACAGGTCACACCCCCTGGTGAATTGATTGTGTTGATACAGTATACTGTTTATTAAACAGTATATAGATAGTTACACTGTTTAGGCTACTGTTTATGTATACTTGAACTTTGTCAAGTAAATGTAAGCTAAATGGTTGAGCCTTCATCACGTTATCTGATCTTGGTGAAGTCACACATCATCTGACCAAAGTCACATCATGTGATGTTGGTTTGCTCAATAGCATTGCATAAAAAATTCATATTTTTTTACTGACCCATTTTTTACCCATTTTTTACCAGTAATTTACTAGTAAATTACCACCCCAAGATCTTGAAGTAGTAATTTACCAAGTCATGTGATAGGTACCTATCACATGACAACTCTGACAGCTCTAGTTTGGGACATTGACAAGCTGGAGGTAGGAGTTACTTAGTAGGCTTGTTCACCCAAAGTTGTTACAAAGTGATGTACATATCAAATGGTTACCAGTTTGGGTCATCATTGTGAATGATAGTGACAACACACGTGTGACAACCATGGCTCAAACTCAAACCCCAAATCAAACAAGTTTACCAAGGGGGCACCAGCCTGGGAATCCCGTACCGGTACCTGGTTAGTTAGTCCAGCCTCAGGGTGCAAAAAAAAAACTGTGACACCTCCAGAACAGGGCCTCAGAATGCAAAATTAAGTACATAAAAGCATGTTACAGGACCTACAGATGGTATGGAGAGTGGTTCAGCCCCATGAGAGGCTATAAAACAGTTTAAACACCCAAAAATGAGTCAAATAACATACCACTTCCATATTTGGATATTGTAAAAAATTATGTCATGGGATCTGCCAATGGCAATTGAAAGCACATCTATCCCTATCAAAAGGATGGATTCTATTCAAGGGTCTATAGTATGTTACAAATCACATGTGTAGATGTACTGAACATTAACGATAAAGACTACAATTTCTGAAGCACTACCTATTCTTGATGCTGAGGGATATGCACTCTGTCCAGATTGCAATAGCTGCATAAAGTGTGGCAAGATTGGGCTGGCTAACCTCAAGAAGCGACATCACGGAACAAAAGCATGTAAAGCAGCTCAAGAAAAACAAGACAAGGTGAAAACAAGGAAGGACAGAACCATACTCACATTTTTAAAACCAAAAGCCGCCACCATGTCATCGACAGTTGGCAGTCAAGCAGTCGAATTCCTGCAATGTATGTCATTTGTTGTCCTTGTCATATGAAAAAGCTTCATTTTCAAATTGGTTTGTTAGTGATGATGGTGAAACATGTTCAAGGCCACATTCCCCTGAGGTGGATGAAGCCAGTGAGACTGAGGGGATTGATGCCAACGAAGCAGAGGGGGACGATTTTGGCAAAGAAGAGGAGGGCAAAGACTCAGCAAGTGGCATTTTTTTGGAGGGAGGTGAAGATCTTGACAGCGTCGTGAGTGCGGAAAGGGCAGAGGTCGGTGTAGACATTCCAATCATGCGAGAAGAATCAACTGACAGCGTAAGACCTATCTTGTAACAGTGAAGATTGCTTACCACATCTAATCAATAGAACAACTGAACAACCAGAAGTGGCAGTGAAAACAACAATGAAATGACTGAAAGTAGTGAAAACAGCATGAACACTGCAAACGCAAACACGGAAGTGGGTGCAACATCATCCAACAAAGTAAATCACATACCACCAGCAACTGAACCTGAAATTCCTGAGGAATCAGGGCAGTCAAAGTGTAAATGGGTTCCGTGACAACTCGCTGACACATTGAATGGGTGTTTATGTGGATTGGTCCTCGATGGTTCATTGGGTGGGGTCCTCAAATGCAAACAAGCCAGCTGTGAGACTCAGTGGGTAAGTACATTGTATTGTGGGTGTTCTTTTGACTCATCTTATGTGTCTAGTATCACCTTCAGTGTGTAGAACTTGAGCAAGAGCCACAAAGTTGGGTGTGCATGGCTTGTGAGGCATCAGGGCGAGGACACGTGCCAACGCAGATGATGTCATATTACTATATTTAGACATGTGCCTGATTACATAGTTAGTTAGTCCACCTTGGTATGCCCTTAGCAAAAAAATCGACCCCAGGTCTCATTTTTTGATCCCGGTGCCCCCTTGAAGTTTACATATGTAATGCCTTCAAAAACTTTGAGATCATTGCTGTTAACTAAGTATGTGTCATGTGCCCACAGCTATCATTGATATTACTGGCCATACCATTTATGTAACAGTTCAATGACTAGATAAATCCTGAATCTGTTGGATGTGCCAGTGCCTGAAATGTTTGACAATGAAAAAACCCTCCCTAAAGTCACGTGAACTGATCACATGCAATATTTTACCAGTAATTTAAGTACTAGTAAATTACTGCCCAGCAAATGGACCTTGTAAATTACCTAGTAATTTACCAGGCCAGAATATTTTACGCAACCCTATTGGAGGCTCGAGCCCACGTACGTGTAATGTCGATAACAGTTACCGTGCTGTGGAACCTTGGTGGAGCCTTCATTTTTCTTCTGCACATTCTAAAAACGAACTTATTCACGTCTGTATAATCGATCCCCTGTAAAGATTGGCAAGTCGGTAATAGATGGTTTATTCGTCAAATTTATATTTCGTGGAATAAGCAGTCTTAGTCTTACTGCAACTTGAACCGCTATAAATTCACCTTCGAGACACCTTAGTAGCAAGGCGTGCTCTCACACTTTCCGGGCGGTGCCACTGACACCATGGTCCTCGGTGTCGATTCGTCGAAGTGCGCACGAATTCGCGAACCTTGCACCAATTAATGTATTCCTCTTCTGAGGGAAGGAGTTGGGAAAGCTGGCTCGTGTCCGACTGTGAGAGTGGATGGCTGTAACGAGGCAAGAATGCTACGACGTCTAAGAAATTGTTCAAGGATCCTGCGTCAGTGCCATGTTTAGCGGGAATTATCTCTCCTATGTATGTACACATAACTCTTCAGCCATACTTGTGTTGTTAGGAAGGAATATTGCGATCTTGCCAGGAATCCAGGACCAGAATAGGTATATGCCGTAAACTACACAATGTAAGAATACGTGAGCGGATGAGCGTGTATTGTATGCAAATCCATACTCTACCACTCCGTGGGACCTATCAACCGGGCCAAAATTCCTCAGCAACACTAGATACTTAATGACTCAGAATTCAAAAAGGCAGGAATTTAAACAGTGTCAGAAACGTCAGTCTGTGGGGTTTTATAGCCAGCGGTGCTGGATGCAATTGTCCCTTTCTCAGGGGCTGGAGTACCACTGACTGAATCGATGTCTGGCCTTGCAGGCTTGGGATCAACTGGAGCAGGGATAGGGACAGTAGGATAGAACCAAAAGACAGGGTAACGCCGTTGGACGTTGTTCAAAATGAGTGCGACAACTAGGGCGAGAGTGGAGGAGAGGAGCACGACAGGCAAGTAATACCATCCTAGGTTGCGGACCTGCAGATTTACAGCTGCCATGATGGCGGTAGCACCTGAAATCACGCAGATGTTTCCGTCAACATTTGGATGGAAGATTGAGTAGCAAAAGGTGACGTACCTGCTGGCGGATGCGTTGTGCGCGTTATTTGCATCAAAACTATGGATGTTGCCACTGAAAGCGATCCTGCAAGCCATTCAAGCTGATTATACCTCGCTTCTGTAGGCAGATGGAGGAAAAGCTTGGTGATGCAGATCCCGGTCAGCGCACCAAGAAAGTGCCCACCCAAGAGTGCACGAGGCTGTGCGAGTGGTGCATTGATTTCGCCGTAGATGAGAACCGCAGATGCCCCCTAATAAAAGAGTAAAAACTGCCCTCGATCATGGCGAATTTTAAGTTAAACTCACATAACTAGCAATGATCGACGGGACATTTCTCTCGATAAAATAGTGTGCCTTTCCAAAGACTAGTTGCAGAACCGACATCCCACAAAACGCTCCAATGAATGACCAGAACCAGACAACGTATGTTTGAGGAACTGGAGGTGGGGTAGCACGATAACCCAACCACCTTGATAACCAAGACGGCCATTTGGCGAGACGGTGGTGGCGACTATGAATGCAACGTTCGAGCCATGGAGGAATCATGTCTCCCAATGATATTTTCGCGGTCAAGTCGAGGCCAAAATATGTTCCCGGACTTACTTTCAGGTGAAGGCAATCGTTTAACTCGAAAAGACCCCAGAAATCTCAGGTACTTGTGATGGTAGAAAATTTGCACTTAGTCATGCATGAATAACTTCCGGACAGATAGGCGTAAACATCTCCCGGTTCCAACCGAAATTGTTCAAGCCGAGTGGCTCGTCAGCTCGCGTCAGTCATCAGTCCTGCCCGTCCCGTCCCGATCAGCCCGTACAATTTAGAGGGGCGAACCATCCGTAGACTTGAATAGATGTCCTCTCTAAGGCTGCGGGATACCATTCTCCTCACTGAGCAGCAAGCTCCCCTTCGGCTGCTGTGCGAACGCGGCTGTCATCTGTGACGCATATCGTGGGTTTGCAAACACGTCCGTCGCAGTTGATGTGCTGGCGGTGGCGGTGGCGGTGAGGAAGACGGCGATGGCAATGTGAAAGGCGACACTACCTCTGCTGGTCTGATGCTGAAGTAGACATGATCGTGGGAATGTGGCTTTTCGCTCCTTGACAACCTCCAGCTTCTACACAATGCCAGCGGCACATTTGGTGAGAACATGCACGGTGGAGCCGCACAGTGCTGCAACCAGGCTTAGAGCAGGAAAGTTCGGCAGAACGTGCAGCATTTCAGGCGTTCTGAGTTGCTGGAGGAACTGTGGTCGGCTGAGGGAGGATGCCAGAGAGGACGAGGCAAATCGTGACGAGGGAGGTGATAGTGTTGGATCGACCCAAGCAAAGAAATGACAGCGGGTCTGGTTGGAATGCCTTTTGTAGTAGTTGGTGTAGGCCCTGCCAGCGTTACCATTCTTGTCGGTCTTGCAGATCTTCCTATGCAGATCTTCACAGAAAGCAAACGCTGACAGGTGCCACATGCGAAAACTGACATATTTCTGATAACATCAACCTCTTTCGCACGATGGCAAGTATCTCATTCCAACCACCTTTCAAATAATTGTCTTGCTGGCCATTACAGTTGCAACAGTGTATACCTTTGCACGACTTATATTCTCATGGAAACGAGTAGACAAGGAGGGTAATCCCATACCAAACGGCCCTGTAGGCCTGCCAATTATCGATACGGTGTGTTCACTGAAGCTTGATTCTTCGCATTCAGACAGTACTTAATCGTCCTTCCCATTTAGTCACACTACCCTGAGCTAACTCTCCATCACTGGGCGAAGGAACTTGGACCTCTGTATTCTATGTGGTTTGGAAATCAACTTTTCGTCGTAGTCTCAGACCCTCGCATCGCAAAAGATCTGATGATGACCATTGGGTGACCAACGGAGCGGTGTTCTCCTCACGCAAGGAAATGTTCATCAAATCTCATACCGTCTTTGCCCGCCGCGGAATCACAGCAACACCATACAACTCCGAATGGTAATTTTCTGACCCATTTTCTCCACGTTTTCTGTTGATAAATTGTGCTGACCCAGGAGGAAACATCCTAGGATCGCAACTGGGTTTTTAGATGCCCGCATCCTTCATGAATTCACCTACGACTTTGATGGCGAGCAACAGTCCTCGTACAGGAATTAAGATACAGAGAAGGAGGCATGAAGCCTATAAACCCGCAACCTCATGCTTGCCGATGTTTGCTCAACAACATGCTTACTATCGGTTTCGGCACACGCACGGACACGATCGATCATCCGCTCATGGGACGTGCCCTCAGGCTGTCGCGTGAATTTATGTCGGTTCTCGACTTATGCAGCCTATGTGCATACTGACTGACTTACATCACAACGAATTTGACTGGTCCAGTATCGAATCTTACCGACTTTGTTCCTCTTCTTCAATATTTGCCTAATTCTATGAAAACGCGAACGAAGAAACTCCACAAAGATGTTGAATGGAGGTATGATAAGGACGGATGAAAGCAGGGGAGGACATGCCAGATTGTCTTGTAAAGACTCTGCTTGAGACATAAGTGCAAGAGAAATTGGGTCATCTGGACTTGGCGATACTCTGTTCAGCGTTCATGATCGGTGACGTAGAGACAGTACGTACCTATTACGATTGGGCATTACTTAGGCCTATCGCTGACTGAGCAATTTATAATTCAGACGGCTTCCATCATGCAATGGCTCTCGCTCTTATCCCGTCATACCGAGATATTCAAGCCAGAGCTCATGTTGAACTTGGTTGTGTTGTTGGCTGCAATCATCTGCCTGATATTAACGACCAGCAGAACCTTCCTTACCTTCCTTACCTTCAATCTATCATCAAGGTGTGTGTCGTTGCTTTCATTGATGTTGAACCAATAAGATTGCTCTATGTAGCCTCAGCGTTCGACTTCCTATGGGCTATAGGAAGTCGAACGCTGTCACAACCCGTTCTGGCTGGGTACCCCTCATCTAAGCACTGAAGACTTCACGTACCAGGGACAATTCATCCCGAAAGACACAGTCGTGATATTGAACACTGTACCTTGCTCAATATCTACTTCGCCTCAGACTGGCAGGTACTCGTGATTATTTTTCAGTAAACCATGCACCACAATCCTCAACGTCATGCTGATCCTTTCACATGCAATGCAGCGTCATTCTTCTCGCTGTGTTAACACTCTAACTAATGGCAGCCCGATCCCTACGTACATCGGCATCGGAGTCGGCCCACTTAAAGAATGCGATGGATCGCGATCACCGGATGTTCGGAGCTGGGTAAATATGTCTTAATTCTTCATGCAGTAATTTTGTACAGACATCGTAAATCTGCCCCGGAATGGATGTAGCCGGGCGAGAAGTGTGGCTCGTGATCGCTCGCATGCTCTGGGCCTTTAAGATGGAACAAGTACCTGGCGAGCTTATTGATGTTAAAGAGTATGACGGGCTGTCTTTGTGCTGTCTGGTCGGTCTCCGGTCCCTTTCCGCATCAAGATGATTCCTCGCGACCATAATGTAGCTGATGTTTTCTCGAGCTCTGAATAGTTTGTTCAGGGTACAAGGTTCATCAACTGTAATATGCATTCTTTACTTCATCTCAGTCAGAGTCAATACATAGAGTCCAAATACTGTGAGCGCGGAAATTATAACTTATTATTATTAATAAACTTTCAAAGAAGGCCTTTTCGGCAACTGGTTAGGTTATTAGGAACTGGTATAATGATTTCCCAGTTCTATTTCAGGAAGTATGAAACATGTGGGCAAGCGTCCAAGGTATGGCAATATGCGCTAAGCCTAGTCTTTCTGCCAGCTAAAAATTCTCCATCCTACCGCCCAATAGGGCGTTGAAAGATCCGAGGTTCGTCTTTGTACAGGGTCAGCCGGAAAGGGCCGCCGCAGAACTGGTTGTGGTCACTGGTACATGTCATGTGGCAGTCTGTGGCAGGGGCTTCTGTGGTGCTAAAGAGACTGTTGCCGCACCCTGTTGGGATGTGAAATTGGAAATGTCAGCAGAGAAAAAGCGAGAAAACAAAATACGTACAGCATTCGTTCCCGTATTCCAGTCCGGCGAGTATATAGCCATTTTTTTTGCATGTTGCGGTGCAGGTTTGCGCCGTAACGCCGCCTGTGACGTCGAAACGCCTCAGTAGGGTGCGTTCGTTGGTAGTATCTCTGCAGGGGGCATTATTATCAACTCAGATCCTGACGATGTTGCTAACATAACGCTACACACGTGTAGCATCCGTGATATGACCAAGCGCCCACCAATGTTGGGATAACGGGGTCAGCTGTACCATCAAAATAGATATTGATTCGATTGCTGGACCCGCACAACTCGAGTGCTGATCCTGCACATAAAATATTGCATTCGGTTGGAGAGGTTGGACTTCCCGGATTCTGAATGGCATAGTCGCAATCTGTTGTCGGTCGGAATATTGTTGAAAAACGGGTAAGGTGGAAGTGAAAAAAAAGGCGTACAGCATTCCTATTGTCGTGATGGTGATTCGGTTACATGTAAGTCAAAATTTATGGAACACACCCTTCCGTATTCGACCCCAGCGTAATGGTACCCACCGTGATTGCAGAAAGCTTGGCATGTCTCGATGGTCATGAAGGTGGCGTCGGAGTAAGAGGAGGCAGCGAGCGTGCGAGACGGGGAAATGTCACTGCCAGGTTGTCAAAGAGGAATAAAAAAGACTAGATGCAGCTAACGTATAACATCCTTTGGACGTCCAAGTGCCGTGAAGCACATCTCGAGATGATGGTTTGCTGAGCGGCACAAGACCACCTACACCCTGGTTGTGGAGCATCAGATGTAAAAACATGTCGACTTGCACCTCACTTACAAGGAAGACAAGAGCTGGAAGCGCGAGGAGGGCAAATAAGTGCAAGGAGGGAGCCATCCTGAAGTGCGGCCTCAGTGAGAAAGAGAGGGTTATAAGCCGCGTATCTATCAAGCCAATTTACGTACCGAGCTGGAATTTACGACATTGGAAGGGCATCATCGATTCGCCATCATGATGGTGGCGAAACAATGTAAGCCGTTCAGAGCCAAAATTCTTAATGACTGTTGACCTTGGGCTAAGGAATGTCTGACATGCTCTGTTTGTACGTTGATTCTAGAAGCCGGATTAGACTATAATAAATAAAGACCTTCAATTTCCTCTTCTCCGATGGAACCGATCCAATTGTCAATTAGAATTCCCAAAGTCAAACCCGAGAAGAATAAGTTCCAAGACAAACACGATTCTTGGGGCACCCTTGGATTAGACGCCAGAACTTTATCTGCAGTTTCGATTTTCCGAGTACAGGATGTCATGCATATAAGTCTAAGCATTGGAAGCATGGGGTAACGCAGGAAAAGGCTTACCTAGCAGATGATGATTCTGGAAGGGAGGACCGGAATCCATTAAACCCATAATAAGGAACGACTGTCCCGGAGACTACATTAAACCCGACACCAGAAGTTCTGGTAGAAGATGTTGCAGGACACCATGTAAGTTGTTTGTAAGCTTAGTTTATCATTCGGACCAACGCTCGAGGTTCTTAGCACGAAGTATCGATAGGTGCCGCGGTGGAACTGAGATCAGCGTAGCAGGGGAAACTTAAAAGGATTGACAGGTCAATGGACGACATGGGGGGTGTTCACATCATCCGCAGATTTGAATTACACACACGTTCACGCCACAGAGATTTAAATACGCACCACCCAGTCTTCTCCGCTATCCTAGAGCAATAGTGAACAAGCCCCGCTGTGACTCCAGCTCCATTCCCAATGCGAGCACTTTCTTGATCTTTGGAATTGACGTGTTGTCGGAGAGTCCCATATTATAATATAAGCGCTAATGTAAGGCAAGAGAAAACACACCTTCCTGTGTTTGTAATCCATGAAGTCCATGACATAGCAGAGTTTCGTAAGCGCTTCAGATATCTGTGCCAAAGTCGACAAAGAGCGGTCCTAAAAGGTCGTGTAAGACGACAAAAGAATGCGCCCAGTGTGAGATGAATGCCCATAACCAGCCTAGGTGGTTAGATATAAATATAAAAATGTAGTCAAGGGGGTGCACGATCAGGGCCAGGTCAGGATATGGTTAGAACACGTCAGCTTTTGACAGAACCTCTCCTGGTACCTAGGTTTCGTTTGTGTTATGGGATTGTGGGCGAAATCTGATCCAGCTGATATCATGTCGATGGACCCCTTCACAATGGCCTCTATTTAGTTGTTGTTTGGTTCTATCAGCGACGGAACTCTACATGCCGACGAGCCGAGTACGTGGCAAAGTTGCACCTGTATCTCGCGTCGTAGGCTCGGCACGGGGTTCATCGCTGATATGTAGAACCAAACAAACAACTAAACAGAGGTGTCGTGCAGGGACATGATATCTGGGGGAGGGCAATCCCCGCTATTTGCCAATTATTTACTGTTGTTTGGCTTGGTCACAAAATGATGGTTTTGCTGAAGCATCGATTTTTTGCATTACACAGCAACTTTCACAGCTTGTCGTAGCAGAGAAAGTTCTCACATTTTTTATTCTCTACAACTTCTTCGGGGCCGATTTTTTAAATTTGACTTTGTTGTTGAATAAGAGCAGAAATACATCACTTCTTGAGGCCTAGAGAAGCCAAAGAGAAGCAATAAGAAAGAAATTAAAAATTCTGGCATGAAGAACTTGTAGCCGAGGTACAACAACTCTAGCACTATTAAGTTATTAGGTTACTCAGTCCGATCATCTGAATGACTATTTTGTTGTGAATGACTATTTTTCATAACCATTAACTAATTTTTCCAGATGTCACGCATCTTGCTGAGGAAATGTGAGTTTATGAGTTCTAGGTATGTGTTGATGCAAACCATACCATTTTAGGTCAAGTCACCCACTGTCCCTGACCATCCAATACCATGAAAAGCTACAGTGAGCATCATCAAAATTTCCCCTTGCTTTCTGCCTTTTTGCCTCCCAACTGCCTTGCTAGCTTCTTAAAATGGTTCCCAATTGGGTGCAAAAAAGTTTGGACAATGCGACAGAGAAGCAGTTGAAGATCTACAACGAGGAATGGCTAGGTGAGTGCATGACATCCTCAGTTGCCAAATTTGAAGCTCATGGCATCATGGTTGGAACAGGCATGCTGACTGAGCTTGTAGAACATCCATTTTTGGGCCTAAAGAACACAGGAAAATGGGTCAATCTCTTACAATATGAGCTCTTTCTCCATAACTCCATTGGGCAGTCCGTTAGCAAGCCCAGGTGATGATCACAGCAATGCCAGCACTGTGAATTTCACTAACTTTCTTCATTTTTAGCAGGATCTCACTGTTGATGCCTGCAGTTAAAATAGAACCCAATGCAGAGGTTTGCTTACCTACTGTTTGACCCAGATGTACACATATTGACTTTGGCATTTCCGAACCAGTTGTCAAATGCACATTGCAAATGCATACGCGAAGTCATTGTCATCTCAGATGATAGTGAACCTGAGAGCATCGTCCAAAGCAACAGGAAGCCCCAAACATCTCACAAGCAGCCCACAAAGTGGCACACATTGAACCCAGACTCGGAAATCATCGACATCATTGATTCCCCTGACAACAAGACCAAATCGGTTCTCAAATCTGAGTTTCAGTCCATGGGAGGTGCAAAAACAGCCTCTGATGGGTTTCCAAAGGATCAGGAGGGACAATACATTGTCACCAGGAAGACCAAGGTAGACACTGTCAAACTTCTTGATGTGGTCCCTCACCACTGGCCTGTTCCTGAGGTGGACACTGCATATGTTCTTGATTTTGGGGATGATGCACAGGTTTCAGGTCAGAACAATGGAGTTATGGTCACAAGAAAGCCAAGGGGGCTCGACTCATTCCTAAAAGTGGAGGTACATGGTTGTTTGTCAATTGCAACTAATAACTGAACATCAACTTGAATGCAGGATCAAGATTTGTGGGGAAGGGGCACAAACAGCAGTACCTCTCACGATGTAAAGCTCACACTTCTTGACAATCTCTCAGCTCACTGTTCCATGCATGAGTGCAATGGAGCCCTTCATTGTGAGATGTTTAGTACTAGATTCCTTGATGGGTATGAGCAGATTGATAGTGGTGACTTGAGCAAGATGGCAGATATATTTGAAGCAGAGCAGGCACAAAACCAGGCTGATGGAGATACTGTGCTTGGGATCACTGATGTGTATGCGCCGAATTCTCAGTAGTGTGTTCAATCATGACTGTGTCTGTATCAGATTCTATCGATTAATCCTTATGCTGAGATGCAAGAAGCAATGTGATAGTTTAGCCATCTTAAAGCCTCTCCAAAACATGTGTGTGATCCCTTGAACCCATGCCCCAAACTGACATCTTGAGCACAGCCCCCATCCAAAGAGGGTAAGGCATATTTTGTGGGCTGCAGCAAGTGGATGATGGGAGGACGATGGGAACATATTTATGTGCCAATCCCATCAGCAGTTGATGAGGGCATCTTGTTCCAGCTGATAAATGGCCAGCCTGTCACATCACCTGATCTCATTGTATATGAGAGGAGCTGCTCTACATTTCTTCATCCTCAGCATGGAAAACAAAAACACTGTAGCCAGTAATCTGGGTTGGTCCATTTGATAACATCATTCTTGTGTTGACATCTGAGTCTGGACAGAACATATTCATTTTTGCCAGGGACATTCAGTATCTGGTCGATTGGTCCATTTCGAGTGCCCAGTGAAGAAGATTGTCTACACATCAAAAGATCCCCAGAATCCTAAAGTTGTAGTCATCTTTCAAGGTTGCCACTCACACCCTCCGTGGCCCAAGGAAAAGCCATCAGCAGCTGCAAAGGATGATCTTCAGTGATGCCTGGATGCATTTGGTATTTTGGGTGCCACCACAGACAGACTTGACAACAGTAAGGAAATCAATCAACTTGGATAACGTCCATCTAATCTTTCCATGGACCAGCCTCCACAACTCTTGCACTTCTTGGTTCATCCTTGAGTGCTAAGCATGAAGCCTTCCGAAATCAGAAGCTTCTTCAAGGGAAAATCCAAGAGAAAAAGGATGAGAAGGTAGCCACCGGATATCAATGGCAAGGTGAATACAGACTCAGACCCACAATCAACTAATGAGCTGAATGTGTTGAACAGGGATTGTGGATCAGTATGAACAGGACCAGAAACTGTCACCTAATGAATGGTACATCTGGGATCTTCGTATGGAAGGTGATATCAAGCTTGCTGTGACCATGAATCCACCTCTTGCAGCTTTAATTCATACAGCACAATATCTTGTTGGGGACTACACCTTCAAGCGAGTCAATGGTGAATTAGATGAGTGCGAATTTGTTATCTGGCATGCCGAAATGAATGAGTGTGAGTTGAGAATCGTAATCTCAATTGATGGATTGCTGATTTTCAAATCAGGTGTTACGATTGTGCAGCTATACTGCAATTCTGCCACCTGCGAGGCATTTGGTTATGCTTTTGAAGCTCCTTTCACTTCCATCAAAAAAGCGACACATCAACAGGTAAAATTCAAGGTCTTTGATAAATCAGGTCACCTCCTTGCCATTCTCCTTGACATGGAGGCTGCCCAAGTCCAAGGTCTCGGAGATGCAGTTGTTCAATTGCACATGAATAACCCAGCAACAAGTGGAATCCATGAAACTGACCCCAATGTTCTTGTTCAGTTTTTCATCAAGCTCTGCATGGTACTATAAGGGCAACCTCAGCCTCTAGCAAAGGGAAATCTGAAGTTAAAATTATGCTACATAATACAGGGATTGGGGGTGCACCTAGCAAAGGGAAATCCAAAGAGAAAACTCTAAAGATCCCTTTGCCAGTGCCCAGTATATGTGAAAACTGCAAAAATCAAATAATAACTAAAAATAGAAAAGGTGGAGATAGGCTGATCAAGGCTGCCGCATGACATAATACCAAGGGGTAGATGTCGGAAGGGTACTCCGTCTCTAAATATAAAACTGTCAACATGCACAAATGTGATAGAAAGGGAAATTAGTAATAAAATAAGGGAAAAATCATAGAAAATGAAGAATAGAAGGAGATGAGGCGAGAAAAAATATAGGATGAACGTAAAAAATAGGAGAAACACGTGGGACACCCTCTAGTCCCCTTACATCACCCCCCCTCTAAGATGCATCGCCCCGATGCATTCGAAATCACATATGACCAAAGTCACTGACTTGAATGTGATGTGGTGCAGCAGTGTGCTGTTGGTGGAACTCCTTGACCAACCGAGGGGTGTTCACATTGGACTCCTCGACCCATGAGTTCTCCTCATACCCATAACCCTTCCAGTGTACCAAATACTGGAGCTTCCCTCAACGTAACTGGCTGTCCAAGATTGACTCGACTTCATACTGGGGTTCTCCCTCCATGACTGTAGGTGGCAGTGGTGGTCGTGAACGGCATCCTGGAAAAGGATCTGAGGGAGCTGGAAGGAGTTTCACAATGTGGAAGACTGGGTGAAGTCTAGACATGGAGGCTGGGAGGCATAGATGATAGGCATGCATTCCAATGCACTTGACAATGGGGAAAGGTCCCAGGAAGCGATGGGAGAGTTTTTTGGACAGACGGGTAGTGGAGATGTCACTGGAGTCAAGATAAACTTGATCACCAACCTTGTACTGCAGCATTGGAGAGTGGTGTTGATTGTAGAAACGTGCCATGTCATCCTTTGCCTTCACCAAGGCCGCCTTCACTTCCTCCAAACTGTCCCTCATGTGTTCCATGAACTCATTCACTGTCTCAATATGTGAGGGGGCTTGGTGAGGTTCGAATCCCATGCGTGGATGCCATCCAGTGTCCAAGAAGAAGGGGGTTTGTTGAGTGGAAGCATGGACATGATTGTTGTATCTGAACTCAGCCAGGGGAAGGAGATCGTCCCAATCATCCTGGCGTTCATTGACGAAGACACGGATGTACTGCTCCAACTCCTGGTTGACTCGTTCAGTCTGGCCCTCAGTTTGTGGGTGATAAGCAGTCAAAGCGAGGAGTTTGATACCCAGAAGTCAGTACAGCTCACGAGTGAACTCTGCTACGAACTGAGGGCCATGGTCAGAAAGGAAGGCACCAGGGAGTCCATGTAATTTCCAGACATGGTGAAGATAGAGGCAGGCAGCACCCAGGGCACTGACAGTGGTGTGAGTGGGAATGAAGTGAGCGCATTTCCCTGCGGAATCAACTGTGCACATCACTGCATCAAACCTGTTCAACTCTGGCAACTCCACCACAACGTCGACACTGACAACATCCCAATGACTTTCTGGGACAGGGAGAGGGTGTAGCTCACCAATGGGTTTGTGACAAGGAATCTTGGTGTGTAAGCAAAGGCCACAAGTACGACAATACTGACCAATGAGCCATGACATCTGCGGCCACCAATAATTCCGTGAGGTGAGCTCCAAGGTCTTCCAGCGTCCAGGGTGACCAGCAATCTGTGAGTCATGGTGTTGGGATATGATACGTCAACGAAGGTCTGGGTCATTGGGTACGTAGATGCGATCCCGGAAATACAACAAGTCCTCCTTTTCAGCCCACTCTGCCACACGTAAGGAGAGGGTAGATCCCTTCCTCAGTTCCTTAACAGCTCGGGCCACAACATCCTCATATAAACCACTATGGTTCGCATGACGGATGTCACGTAGGATGTCCTGCTCCTTGCCCTGGGGTGCAATACCTTCCAATGCCTGGATCGTAAACAGGTTTGGCTGCAACAACACAATGTCTTGATTGTTGTCACCACCATCCCCATGATCTGCACGTTGGGAGAGGGCATTGGTCTTCCCCATGCTGCAACCTGGACAGTGGTGCAAGGAGAAGTCGAACCTGGATAGATACAGGGACCAACGAGCTTGACAATGGTTCAATTTCTTGGCTGTCATAAAGTACTCGAGATTCTTGTGATCTGTCCAAATTTCCACCTTGTGTAGGGCACCCTCGAGGAAGTGTCGCCACTCCTCAAGCGCATGCATTATCACCAACATCTCCTTGTCATGGATCTCATAGTTTCGTTCCACAGCACTAAGGCTTTTGGAGTAGAACACAACAGGATGCCACTTCTGGTCCTCCAGAGACTGCTGAGACAACATGGGGCCCGTCGCAAAGTCAGAACTGTTGGCTTCTACACAAAAAGGGCACGAATCATCAGCAAAGGTAAGGATGGGAGCAGAAGTAACCATCTCCTTAAGCTTTTCGAATGCCTCCTGCTGTGCATTGTCCCACTGCCATGCCTCCTTGCCAGTCAAGTCAAACAGTGGTCGTGCGTGATGTGAGAAATCCTTGATAAAACGCTGGTAGAAATTGATGAAGCCTAAAAAGGACTGCACCTCTTTCTTGTTTGTGGGTGTTGGCCATGCTGTGACCCCATTCACCTTGACCAGATCCATCTCTACCTGGCCCTCCAAGATAATCAGGCTGAGGTACTCAATCTTGGTCTTCTCAAACTCGCACTTGTCCTGGCGAAGGTAGAGTTTGTACTGTCAGAGTCGGTCCAAGACGAGGCGTGTAATGCGATGATGCTCTTCCACTGTGCAAGTGAAGATGAGGATATCATCGAGGTAGATACAGACAACACCCTCGAGGATGAGGTTGTGGAAGATGTCATTCATCATGGTCTGGAAGGTGGCAGGACTATTAGTAAGGCCAAAGAACATGACGAGCGGTTCAAAAAGACCACGGTTGGTACGAAAGGCTGCCTTCCACTCATCTCCCTCCTTTATCCTCACATTATTGTAACCCCAACAGACGTCGAGTTTGGTGAAGTATCGCGCTCCACGGAGTTGGTTCACAAGTTCAGAGATGAGAGGTAGCGGGTAGCGATTTTTGACCGTGATGTCATTGAGCCTTCTATAGTCTTGAACTGGATGAAGTGAGCCATCCTTCTTCTTGACAAAGAAAAAGGGAGAGGCCATGGGTGATTTGGATGGTTGAATATGTCCAGAGGTTAGGTGTTCATCGATGAATTGGTCGAGCTGTCACTGTTCCTCAGGAGAAAGAGGATAGACCTTGCAGGAGGAAGGGGTTGCACCAGGGATGAGTTCGATGGCGTGATCCCATGGCTTGCATGCAGGGAGAGAATTGAATGATTCCTTGGAGAACACGTCCTCGAACTCATGAAGATGAGGGAGTAAGGAGTCAGTAGAGGATTTAGCAGTATTGTTTTTGTGGAAGGCCTCGGCAAGGCGCTGGGATATGTTCGATGTAGCACACACCTCATGCGATGGATGAATCGCAGTGTAGAAAATCTGATCCCCTTCCTCAACTTCCTCTGCTTCCTCCTCCTCATCATCTGAGTCTGGTATCAGATCAGGAACCCCCTCCAACTCCACATCAGGCAGAGGTAGGGGTCCAGCACGACACTTCTGAGTGCGTCATACTGAGGCCCTTTGTCCGTGGCGCTCTTGTCTGGCTTCCGTGAAACAGGTGCAACAGCTGGATGGACATCGGCTCATGGTGACCTCCCCAGTACGCCAGTTAACATCTGGGTTATGGTCTTGAAGCCACGGATAGCCCAAAATCACCTTCTGCTTCCCTAACTGAGTGACAGCAAAAAGTGTACACTCTGATCTTTGTAACAGAGGACCAGGTCCACAACCTCTCGGATGGCACCAGCTTCATTTGGGGATCCATCCACATTATAAACAGGTATCGGATGCGAGAGCGAGCGAGTATTCAGGTGATGTTGTCGTGCAAGGTCAGCGTCAATGAAGAGACCAGTAGCACCAGAGTCTAGGAGTGCAGAGACACCAAGTATCTGTCCAGTGTCGGTAGTCTGTAGTTCGATCACCAGGTTCAAGGAGTGTGCAGAGGGAGTGGATGCAACAATATATTTGCGTGGTAGTTTGCGCTCCCATGATTTAATTTTGGGGCATGAGGTAGAGGTAGAGAGAGGAGGGGCAGGTACGTCTTCACCTGACTTTTGAAGGTTCAGAGAGGGGAATAGTCATGAAATCAGATTCATTCTCTGGGGATTCAACTGACAAAACTTCAAAGTGGTTATGGACAGGCAATGAGGGCATATGATTCACTTGCTGCGAATAGAAAAATCCTGCTCCTCTACACCCTCTAATTTGACCTCCTCTGCGACCTGACCCTTCGCTTCCTCAACATCTACAAGTCCCAACAGGTCCTGGAGGAGTTTATCTCGCCCCTCAGGGGTGAGCATGCAGATATCCTTACAATGGGGGCATGCTCCAGCCATATGTCCAGTTTCTCCACAGCGGTAGCAGAGGTTTAACCTGCGTGCACGGCTATGGGCTGCATCAACATCCATTGGTACCAGAACATTGATGGCCGGTGCAGGAGTTTGACAGATGGGAATAGGGTTGCATTGGGGAAGGGTTCAATTGAAGATGTGGGATGTAGGAGTGGTAGTTGGAGCCCGGAATGCAGCATTGAACGCTGCATTTGTGAGTCAGTTCTCATCACAGAGGGAAGCAGCTTCATACCAAGCATATCATCGTCCGCCGGACGTCCTTCCAACATCTGGGCAATCTGGTCCTGAATCTCCCAGTTGAGGCCTCGTCGGAACTTCACCACCACTGGTAGCCCACCCCCATATCCTGCCATGTCCACCAAGTCCTTAAACTCATCGATATAATTGTCCACGGATTGACGTGCCTGGTGGTATGAGGATGACTCAAGTCGTGTCACTGCTCGGTGGCACTCATTGAGGGGACAAAAGTGGTGTACAAACTCTGCTCGAAAGTCACCCCAAGTGGAGAAAGGTAGGGAACCAAGTTCTTTGGTTTGTTGCAGAATACAGTCCACGTAGAGATAGGCACGCTCAGATTTCATGTATGTGAAGGCCCAATAAATTTTTGCAGCTTCATCGACGAATTGATGTGACTGGAGACTGATATACAACTCACAGGAGTTAAGGAATGCACGTCCCTGCGCATGTGCACCATTAAATTTGGTGGGGGGGGGATCTGGGCGCACTCCTTGGGTGTGTTTGGCGACGCGTCATTGTTGGGTGCACTTGGAGTCATAATGGGTGAAATATTAGTCGTGGAGCTGGTCTGAAGTGTTCTGACAAAGTTTTTGATCATAGATTTAAGTGAATCAATTTGCGTGCGTATTCCAGTAATGTCACTTTCAAGCGCGTTGAGGCGCTCTGATGCATCCATAGCACTAGGGGGCGCGTTTGGCAAAAATGGCAGCATAATAAAGGCGAGACTATCTGGAACGGTGTGTAGGGACTCTGTGGAGCTTTGGGAAGCGTCATCCAGTCCGTACCTGCCTATCTTGGACAGTGCGTTCACGATTTTTGGGCCTTAGGGGAGAGTTTTCTACTATAAGGGCAACCTCAGCCTCTAGCAAAGGGAAATCTGAAGTTAAAATTATGCTACATAATACAGGGATTGGGGGCGCACCTAGCAAAGGGAAATCTGAAGAGAAAACTCTAAAGATCCCTTTGCCAGTGCCCAGTATATGTGAAAACTGCAAAAATCAAATAATAACTAAAAATAGAAAAGGTGGAGATAGGCTGATCAAGGCTGCCGCATGATGTAATACCAAGGGGTAGATGTCGGAAGGGTACTCTGTCTCTAAATATAAAACTGTCAACATGCACAAATGTGATAGAAAGGGAAATTAGTAATAAAATAAGGGAAAAATCATAGAAAATGAAGAATAGAAGGAAACGAGGCAAGAAAAAATATAGGACAAATGTAAAAAATAGGAGAAACACGTGGGACACCCTCTAGTCCCCTTACAGGTACACTTTGAAAGGCAAGTTCATGTCCTGACTATGTTGACTTTATCTTAATTGCCATGACACAATACTTTAGCAATCATGATCTCACTCAAAATATCTCTGCAGACTGGTATGCCCACAAGATCAGATATCCATGGTTACTACCAGGTTTCAACAAATACCTCTTGCGGATGCCCAATGACTTTTGGGATAGAACACCTCATCACACAAACCTTGTAGAAATGGCACATGCTGGGACTAATCAGAGCACGCAAATCAATCTCTGGCCACTTGAGGCCATCCAATGGTGTGTGGCAAGAACCACCTACATATGCTAAATATCCTGAAACATACAATAGGGCAAGAACCCTTGATGCTTCAGTAGCTGCATCAATTACAGCAGCAAAACAAACATATATTTTTCGTAATCCTCACAATGGCCAGATTGACCGAATGACTCGTGTGATTACCTGCCAAACAAAGAATGCTCATCGATGTGCAACTCACCAAGACCTTGACAACAACATTGATGATGTTTGAGAACATATCACTAATGCCTCACAGGTTCAAAGGGAACTGCGAGCACAACTGAAAGACCTAACAGAGCAGAAGAAAGAGGCCAGTCGAACACCATGGCATAATCAATCCACATTGAAGTTTGACAATGTGAAGATACCGCCAATTCGCAGTCTGAATGTTGTGCTGGGAGTGGCACTGGGTGGGAGAGTTACTACGATGCTTGACACAACTAACTACTGACATGCAACATACTAGCCACCAGCCCTGCCCCCACCAGTTCAAGCTTGCATGCCAGAGAATACAATCCCAAAGCCTCATTCACACCTGGTGACCTTGATTGGGAAGGTATTGCGCAAATGCAGGTCAATCAAAACTGTGATGAAGGGCTGGCACAGCTCAGTTCAGGGCCACAGCTGGACATGCACCTTGTTCCACTCCCTATAAGGGCAACCTAAGCCTCTAGCAAAGGGAAATCCGAAGTTAAAATTATGCTACATAATACAGGGATTGGGGGCGCACCTAGCAAAGGGAAATCCGAAGAGAAAACTCTAAGGATCCCCTTGCTGATGCCCAGTATATGTGAAGACAACAAAAATCAAATATAACCTAAAAATAGAAAAAGGCGGAGATAGGCAGATCAAGGCCGCCGAATGACATCATACCAAGGGGTATGTGTCGGAAGGGGTACTCCGCCTCTAAATATAAAAGTGTCAACATATACAAACATGATAGCAAGGGAAAATTAGTAATAAAATCTGGAAAAATCATAGAAAATGAAGAATAGAAGGAAATGAGGTGGGGAAAAATATGGGACGAACATAAAAAATAGGAAAAACACACAGGGCACCCCCCTAGTCCCCTTACACTCCCATCCACAGCCCCCTCCAATGCCCCACCTCATCAACAGATCCAGCACCCCTTTTCCACCATGATCCCAGCCCCAGCCTTGACACCTCACAATCCTCCAATCCAACAAGCAGATGGTTTCGGCCCTCCCATGTTCCCTGGACAAGATCACAGCTTGAACATGACCGATTTAGCTCATTTTCCTGGTTGGCACCCTGGATATGACCTGCCTATGATGGATCTGGACCTCTTGGCTATTGAATTGGAGCAGATCTACCCGCCTACCTACTAGTAGTAGTGATGATTCAGACAAGACTAGAAGTACAACTTTAAATAGGCTTACTGTGGTTGAAAATCATCTTACTCATTTGTAAATGAGTAAGTTCAACTTCGGCAGTTGATTGAACATGATGTTGAATGCAATGTCGATGCATCTGTGGGTTGCCGAATGACCAGGATGGAATGGAATAGGTGTTCCTTAACCAAATAGAGCCAATCAGGAATGTCCTGTCCTGGTCACAACTTGGTCACAACAACAGGAATATAGTTATTCAAGATGGAAGAGTCATTGCATTGGTCTAGGTAGTTATTCACACCTCCGGCCCAAATAAATGAATAACTGAATATTACTCAAGTTGATAGTACTCGGTTGCCTACTTTTGAGATGCAACAGACACAATAGTGGAGTTCAAATTCAATGATTGATGTGTCCAATGCGTGTTGAGGTCAGGAATCCCTCCCAATCACTTCTGTAACACATCCAATGTCAGTATATAGGTAAAATAAGATATTTTATGGACTATGTGTCACTAAATCACTATTTCCAACTTTGAGGAGGTTGTAGGATGGATTTATACTACTACTAATTGACTTGTATTATAGTTGTTTCAAAGCATGAGCACCTAACTGAGCAGTTCAACAATAAATTATGGGTCCCTGTGAAGGTAAACCAACCATTAAGTGACTCTGAAGGTGTTGAGAAGTGGTAGGGATGGTGTAGGATTTAGTAAAACTGTAAAATAGGGAGATTGTGATAAGTTCATATTTTTGACCAGAATCTTCTCTCTGGCTCTTACAGTAGAGATACCACAATACAGGACATAAGGGGTATGCACAATGTTAGTTTGGATATCATAGAAGTCATATATATAGAAAAACTACAAGATTTGCTTGAGAACTGCACAAAAACGGTCTGCTTCACTCAAAATGATGGTTTAGTGATGTTTGTTTACTTAAGTTTGACCACAGCTTTACCTGAGATTGCCCCCTCCATGATATCGGCTGTCATGGTGCGTTGGATTGGATCTATACCTTAGCATTACCTTGGAGACATATACATTAGTCAGAAAGGCAGTGATACTGGGTCACATGTCACAGGCCTTCCAAAATCGATGAAATGTCACACCTGTACGGTGTCCCACTCTCTGGGTGATGAATCAGCTGGAGGAAAATGTCACAAAATCAGCTGTTATCTGATGAAAATCAGCAGCGGTTTGGACAAGTGATCACATGTCACAAGAGGTGATGGATTGAATGAAATACAGTATTCTGATGAGGATATTATCAGATTAAAAGATATGTTGCTGAATTGAGTGGAGTCTGCTCAATTGAAGATGACATGTGCATCAGCAGTTGTATTGCATATACTGGTCCATTCAAGGATATACAGACTTTCCCTGAGTGTTAGTGCTGCCGCAGTTCAGTTCTGGACTGAAGTTTGAACCTGAACCTTTCAGAACTGGACCAAAGTTCAGTTCAGGGTTCAGGCAGATGCAAAACAATGTGCACCTGTTTGAGCCTGTTTGAACCAATGAACTTGTGTGCACAAATGATTCACCTGATGATTATGAAAATTACCAGGATGGACCTGTGATGGGTGTAATTCAGGGTCAGATCAACTTCTTCAGTCTCCATTCTAGAAATTTGGCACATCAGCAGCATCATGACCAAACCTTGCTTGACATTGAGGCTTGTTTGCTTGAGGCACAAAGTACTCTTACTCTCCCACACTAACATCCAAAAAAAGAAGGTTGTTCACAAAGTCCAAATTTTAATTTGAGTGCTAAGAACAACTAACTTCTGCTTGAGCTAGCACTCAGGCATGGGCATTGTATATTAGCAATCTGAACTCAAATGAATAAAAAAATTTAACTCATGCAAATGCACCCATAATTTAATCAAAAAAAGATAATTAACCTCCCTTGCAGGTACTACACAATCATATACATAAGAAAACTAACTCCCACCTTGCACAAATGCAAGGGGGGCAGGGCAACAGTATTAATTAACTGAAAAAAGAAAAGGCAAAAGCCCCACCCCCATGCAAAATGTGGGAGGGGGTCGATGGGGCTGCCATCCTGTTTGGAATTGTCAGCTGGGGAAGTGTTGCCTCATATAGAAATGTCAGTGGGGTCAGCTAGGCTCAGCCTTCAGTTGCAATTGGGTACTCGGCAGTCGCAGGCTTCCATGATAATCATTTTCCCATTCTTCTGTGAATTTTTTCATCATCCCAATCACAACATAGTATTTTTGCAGAATTGTGTTTGGTTCTTGGTTTGAACACCCCTTGAACTAAAGTTCAGTTCTAGGTTCACAAAAAACCTTGGAGAACCAGACTGAACTGAACTGCAGCAACACTACTGTAAGGGGACTAGAGGAGACTTATTAGGGACCAATATAAGGTTTATTTATGACTCAACTTTTCATATTCTTTGAGGAGGCATTTTTCAAACAATTAATATCAAAAAATTTTAATTAACCACATCCCTCATGTAGGACACAAGGGAGTTGGTATAATATGTATAATAATAAACAAAAAAAAACTCCTCTCATGGGGGATTACTATTATGTACATAAAAAACTAAACCCATCGTGTTTGGCATGAGGGGGGGATTCATAAGTACTACAATATATATACCCCTTGCATTCAGTGCGATGCAGGGGGCAGAGATAAAATAAAAATAATAAAGACCCCTCCTCGCACGTGTCCATTGCTGTAGCAAGCCACACCCATCATTAGTGTTTGAAAGTCCAGTTGCATGGACCAAAAAAAACTGGCAACCGAACCGGACCCAACCACGGTCCGGTCTGTCTTGAAGGTTCTGCAGCAGCGGTTGTGGACCGGTCCGGTTGCCGGTTGCATAGTTTTTCAAATAATTATGGACCGGGTAAAGACTGGTTCCAACCGGTCTTTGATCATAATTTGATGTGTTGCTAAGGCAAGTGATCAATTGATTACATGTGATACAAGTAATCTGTGTGCTGGCACTGACTAAATAAGTTATTGTAGGATTGTAATGCCTTAACAGCTATGTCCATAAACCAGGATTCCACACTGTATAGAGTATATCTACATCCACCCAAATGCACTAGTTCAATGGTGCAGTGGTTCATTCATGGTAAACACCCTTCCTCCTCATTCCTCTGAAAACTCCGTAGCACTGTAATTCAATAACGGCTTAACCGATCCTTTCGGAAACTTGGATTAAGTACCATATATATTATATATATATGCTCCCAAAAGTACTAGTCAAACGATGCCACCATTCATCTATGGTAAGCAACCCTTCCTCCTTATTCCTCTCAAAACTCCGTCGGACTATAATTCAATAATGACTGAATGCATCCTTTCGTAAAGCTGGATTAGACACTATATATAGTATATATATATGCTCCCCAAAGCACTAGTTGAACGGTACAGTCATTCATTTATGGTAAGCAACCCTTCCTCCTCATTCCTCTGAGAACTCCGTAGCACTGTAACTCAATAACGGCTCAACCGATCCTTTCGTAAACTTGGATTAAATACAATATATATTATATATATGTGCTCCTTAAAGCACTAGTCAAATGGTACAACCATTCATCTATGGTAAGCAACCCTTCCTCCTCATTCCTCTGAAAACTCTGTAGAACTGTAATTCAATAATGGTTCAATGTATCCTTTCATTCAACTTGGATTAGACACTACATATATGATATAGATACACCCCCCAAAGCACTAGCCACATGGTCTAGCCATTCATTTATGGTTTTGTCTGTAGTGTTTACTTATATTACTACTACTAGTTTTCAAAATATATTACTTCGAGACATGTATATTAGTGTACAAATAGTCGGTCCTGACCGGTTGTGAACTGGTCAGGACCAGTCTAAGTATGGACCAGTTTTAAACCAGTTTGGCAACCATGAGGCAACCGAGTAGGACCAGTTTACACCAGTCCGGTCCTCAGTTGCCTTGATGTTGAGCATGTAAGCAACCAGTCCAGTCCACGGTTGCCCCTGTTGTCGTCAAAAAAACCGGACCAGACCAGACTTTTAAACACTACCCATCATCCACCCTACGAGCAGTTGCTCATAGGTGTGGGGATGGGTGGCATGGTCATCTTATCCCTGGTGTGCCCACCATCCACCCATCCACCCTATGAGCAGAGGCTCGCAGGCATGGGGTGGGTGTGTTGTTGGCTTTGGGGGGTGCTGGTAGGCATCATTGTTGTCATCGTCATTGACTGCACACACTCATGATCCACCTTACGAGCAGGGGCTCACAGGCGTGGGGTGGGTGTGTTGGGGGTTGTCTTGTGTCTGGCCATTGTTACCAGTAGAGTAGAACCTATAAAACAAAAGAAACAAGTTAGTTAGTTTATAAAAACAAAAAGCAAACAAAAAAACTTATGTAGGGCCCAAATGATGCAATCTGTGTCATTTGGGCCCATGTTGGCTTGTTTGCAGGTGGTGGCATTGTTACCAGTAGATTATAACCTAGAAAGCTAAAAAAACAGGTTAGTTTATAAAAACAAAAAGCAAACAAAACAAAAAACTTACATAGGGCCCATCCAGTCAGCTCGTTTGCAGGTGGTGGTGATGGTGGATTGGACATGGGAGTGGTGGCAGTGGGTGGCCATGCAGTGGCAGTGGTGGTAGAGCGGAGAGGAGGGAGGAAGGCAGCATCAATGGTGGTGGTGGTGGTGGTGGTGAGTGATGAGCTGGCACATTTGATGATGTGGCTATATGCTTTGTCATACACAGCCGCACCATGGTACCTAACACAAGTAGATGATACCTTACACAAGGTACTGTGGTGTAAGGGTTATATTGTGCATTATGATTACATAAGCAACCTCCAGGGATCTGGGTTCAATTCCTTTTCTTACACACTTTTTCAGCAGAATCCAACTGGACTCCCACTGGACTCCCACTGGACTCCCACTGGACTCCCACTGGACTCCCACTGGACCAGTCCAAGTGGAATCCAGTGTTTGAGTGGAATCCACTCAGAGTCCAGTTGGACTGGACTGGGACTGGACTGGCAACTTTGCAGGCAGTTGGCTGGTGACCAGTCCCAGTGGACTCCAGTCAGAGTCCACTGGGAAAGGTGGGGGAGTGTAAAGACCTCACTTTCCTGCACAGCGTTTGGATCCAAAATTGAGTTCCAACTTGAGCGCTCCCTGAGCAGAAGACTCCCATCAAAAAAACAACTGGAGAGAAGCCTGATTTGTTGCACCTGTTGGAATGGGGCTCTGTTGTATGGGTAAAGCAGCTTGATGTGGGAAAACTTGATCCAAGGGCTGAAAAAGCACATTTTGTGGGCTACAATGCTGAATCAAAAGGCTATAGGGTCTACTGGGCAACAAAAAGGAAAGTTAGCATTGAGAGGGATGTGTTTATCAACAAGGACAATGCACTCCAGCCTGGAGAAGTCCAAATTGAGGGGGAGTGGGACATACCAGTCAATTTGAACAATCCAAACATTCTGGACACCTCCCCAACCTCCAGCACTTCCAAAACCACTCCCAAACCTCCTGAGGATGTCAATAACACCCAAAGTGCACCAAACGACAACCTAACACCCAAAAATGTGAACCAGAATGTGCAAAATCAACACATCAGCACAGAATCATCAGAACCACCTGAAAACTCACCAGAACCTCCTAATAACCAACAGAAACATCGAGACTCCCTTCAGGGACTTCCCCAGTACAACACCCCTGAGTATGGTCATAGAAAACGAGCTAGGATTCCCCAGAATCATGCCCAAGCTGCAGAAACCAACGAGGGAGCTTTTGTTCTTGATGACAATGGATCACTTGAACCAGGGGGAGTGGAAATCAATGTGAACGAAGCAGAATGGTTCCTGAGAGGCAATGGAGGAAGCTATGGTCGCTAACAGTGATGATGAACCATTATTGAAAGAGGCGTTGAGCAGTCATGAGAAAACAAACTGGTTGGACATGATTGAAGCCAAACTCAGCCAAATTGAGAACTCGGCACTTGGGATCTTGTCAACGCACCTCCTGGAACAAATATAATTCCATCCCACTATGTTTTTTGCCAAAAACATGACTCAGAAGGCAATATTGCCAGGTACAGAGCTCAACTCATCGTAAAAGGCTACAAATAACAATTTGGCATTGATTACACCAAGACATTTGCACCAACTGTCAGACCGGCCACTCTCTGCATCCTTCTAACCCTCAGGGCTCAAAAAACTCCTCTATTCACCACATTGATGTCAAGAATGCATATTTCAATGCTCACCTAAAGGATAACAAGGTTATTCATATTCATTTACCCCCACTCTATGAGGATTTTTGAGAACTGCCTCCCAATCTCAAGAAATCTAAAAATATTGCTTGCAAACTTCTTTGCCCACTTTATGGAACCAAACAAGGTGCCCAAAGCTGGTATCTCAAGGTTGTTCAAATTTTTCCTGGATTTGGATACACCGTCTCAATGGCTGACGAAGCTGTTTTCTCAAAGTTTGATGGCGACAAGTACACTGTCATTGCAGCCGCCACTGACGATTTTACCTTCATCTCAGATTCTGATGAATCCAACAAAATTCTCAAACAACAAATCTGCCAAATTATGGATCTCGGCTCAATCAGTTGGCTACTTGGTGTCCAAATCACTCATGACCTTGAAGCCCGGACCATTTCACTATGTCAATGATCTTACATTGAACAGATCCTTGCCCGTTTTGGTCTTGAGGACTTCTGAACAGCTGTCACACCACTTGAGCCTGGTATTGACCTCACCCCAGATTCTCCCACAGTCTTGCTGACTCTTCTGACTCCATCTGAGAAAACCAAATATCATGAGATGATTGGTTCCTTGATGTATGTCACTGTAATGACATCACATTTGCAGTGTCAACACTCTCACAACACCTCAAGGCTCCACAGTCCACTCACCTAAAGACCATAACTCGTGTTTTTCGCTATCTCTCAGGAACCAAAAGCCTCAACTTGTGCTTGGTGGTACTCACTGTACCATCACAGGCTACTCTGATGCTAATTGGGCTTCCCATCTCCATTGCCACTCAATCTCTGGATTTGTCTACTTCATTGGTATTGGAATTGTGTCCTGGAGCTGCAAAAAGCAACCTATCATCACTTTGTCCAGCACCAAAGCTGAATACATTGCACTCACTCACTCATCAAAAGATATTCTGTGGATTCACAAACTCCTCACAGAACTCTTCTCATTTTCAATGCCCACTACACTTTACTGTGATAACCAAGGTACTATCCAACTCTCAAAAGATTAACTTTTCACAGTCACACAAAGCACATTGATGTACATTTTCATTTCATTTGACAAACTGTTTCTTCCAGTCACATTCACTGGCTGCACAGCAAGATACTTCTGAGAAGGTATGATGTCAGTATTCTGGAAATACTCCTAATACTGCCACCATACTCACCAACGGATATTTTGCTAGTATGCATACCAATCTAGAATACTACTTCAGTACCTTCAGTACTATCAAAATATAGTACAATACTGTCAAAACACCTCTAGTGAAGTATGTTGACAATATTAGGAATACTGTCAGGATACTTTCACAGTACTTCTCAGGCAGTATTGTGCCTTGCACCCAGTGATTACCCTTCAATACTGCCCCACTGCAGATATGATTGCTAAGGCATGACTTGGGTATGGGTAACACTGTGAGTATTGGGTCATGGGTATGCCCAAGTATGGGTATGGGTTTGTAATTATTATACCCACACAAAACCATACCCGTACTCATGGGTTTGCAGGTTTCTCATTCTATTTCTTTCCATAATTATAGTTCAAAACTTTGAGGAATAGCTAATCCAAAGTAATTGACATATAATGATTTCCTCCTATTTACATACATAGGCACGATCTGGTCCATGGGAAACTTGTGATCTGTCCTCCATTGGGAACCGAGCACTGCAAGTTTTAGCTCTATGGCTGCCATGGCCTCATACGATCTCCCTGAGCCTGATGAAAAAAAGCAGTATATTGAGATCTGGCTTGGACATATAAAGGTGAGCAGAACATTCCCATTTTTTTGTGTGCTTTTACTCATGTCTTCGACGAAGTCTTCAGCAAAATCGTCACATTCATCTCTCTGATCTATCTCATCATCCTCCATATCCAGTGCTGCCAGATCTAGTACAAAGGCTATCGACCATGGCATCAAGCATGGGATCAAGCACATCAAGAAAGGCACCAACACAATCACTTGCCCTCTCAAGTGGGCCAAACATGCATTGTCGAATGTTTCGTCTCTGATCATCAGCAACACAGAGGATCCCATCGGAGATGAAGCCAGTGTCAAGGCCAACGAGTCGCTGGAGGTTATAGATGTCAAGTCTGACAGTGAGGAGCTGGACGACCTGGAGAAAGAACTTGGTACGTTCACTCAATATTCTTTCCTCACTATCTCACTTATTTTGATCCTCAGCAGCAGCCAAGGAACTCATTGGAACTCAACATACTATATGCTCAGCTTCGCAATCAAATATCGCACTGCCATCAACACTATGACTGTGGACAAGTCCCTCAAGCTCCAGAAGTATGAGCTGGAAATGGAGGAGTGGACTATCGCTGAAGATCTGGTTACAGTCTTACTCATAAGTATCTTATATCTTGACTACCCATGTTTCATTAACCCTCTGTAGCAATACAAAAATGCGACGCTCTTTTTTTCTCAGGACTCCACCAGTGTTGCGGCTGTCATTCCCACAATGGACCGTATCACAAATCAGCTCAACCTCCAAACTGGGAAAGCTTACCACCCCTCCCTCGCTGCAGCCATGAAGCTTGCTCGCAAGAAAATGGACTGCTACTACTCCCTTACTGACTCCTCCTCCATATACCAAATTGCCATGATCCTACACCCCGGCATGAAACTCGAATATTTCTGCAACCAGAAGTGGGAGGTAGAATGGATCAAGGAAGCGGAAAGTCTTGTCCAAGACGAGTACATTACAAAGTATGAGAAGTCAGCCAATGAAAAGACACCCTCAACAAGTCCGAACATGAAGAACGATGGCAGATTTGCATCCTTCAGTGACCTCTCAGTTACCACCGCTCCTCATGCAAGCGAGATTCAGGAATACCTCAGCCACCCTGTTGAGAATGTCAAGGATCCTTTGAGGTGGTGGGTGGACAACAAGCATGTATATCTGAACCTTTATCGCATGGCATTGGACTATTTGAGCATTCCAGGTATGTCAGTCCTATGATTACATAGTGACAACTCTGATATGCTTCCCAGCTACTTCCACCTCTGTTGAACAAGTGTTCTCGCAAGGCCGCCACCTTCTCCCCTTCACTCGCAACAGCCTCTCATCTTCCTCAGTTCGGGCATTCCTCTGCTTTGGGTCATGGGCACGTTGTGGGCTTGTGATGTTTGATGATGTGGTAGCTGCTGTGTCAGCGAGGAGCAAGTAGTATTTTCAGAACACTTTGTAGCACTTGTCAGCTTGTATGCCCTATGAGTCGAAACCACGGTGTTTGCAAACCGTGTGTTTTTATGTATACCTGCAGTATTAGATATGTACCCATGAACTTTTCACAGTGAACCTGTACCCTTAACCATATGGGTACGGTGTTCACGGGTACAGGTACAGGTAAGAGAAATTATACCCAAGGGTTACCCGAGTCATGCCTTAATGATCTTCACAAAATTGCTTCCACATGGCAAATTCCAAAAGTTTTGAGAGCTCCTTGGGCTCGCTTGATCCATCATCATCTCGAGGGGCAGTGTTGGACTTATATTATCTAACCGACTTACATAATCCATGTTGGTAAATTTTCATCGCGACTTGTAGACATCTCAGTGCTTTCTATTCAGTGTAAGTTCTTTTCTTGATAGCTAATGTATCATATTTATTGCTCACTATTTCATAGTGTAACTTTACTAGGTACATAGTTCTCAATATACAGTGCTTTCTATTCACTGAGGTTGTAACCTTACTAGTCCTCTCATGTACACATCAGGAAAAAAGGAGCAGACAATGTTGGAGTATATAGCATATATAGTGCCCATAGCCCAGTTGCTTGCCCCCAAAATTATAGCATGTGGTAGTACTCACTGGATATTCTGTAGTACTATTACTGGCCAGTAGTTGTGGCTGGGTACTATGACATGCAATGTAGTTGTGTAGTCTCATAGCCTTAGTAGCCTATAATGAGCTAGGTAGTAACACATAGATGCCCTAGATTAATGTTGCTTCACCTTACTTGGTATAGCTCATGATAATAAGGTTAACATTTGTTTCGGCCAGGCAACATCAGGAAACCAAGGAGGAAATGATAATATTAGACTATGCTGTACAATACCTGATAAGCTAAATCTTTGGTATAACATGTCCAATTCTTGTACACCCTCTGCTAATGAAAGATATAGCACAGTAGAGTTGGCCAATTCCATCAGATCTGCCAGACTGATGGATTTGATCATTGACTGGCATTTATCTACGTATAGGTCAACCCTTGTAATTGGGACACAAGAAGAAAGGAAAATAGTACCATTTTTGTCCCTTTTCATTCCATTTTTATGAGATATACTTTGTTGTTCAGAAATTGACTTAGTAAAGTTGTTGAATTGTTGCCTTATAAATATAATTAACTTAATATTTGTTCATTTGTTTGTCTCATTTCACACAATCTTAATGTCTTACTCACACACCCATGTTTATTTGTGGCTGAGGTCATGATCAGTTTTTTGCATTTTGTTGAGCTCAAGGGGTTGTGGCTGTGCAGACTCTGTTTTTTGAAACATCCTGAATCTTATACTCTGACAACAAACCAGCCATATAAAAATGTTGAGTTCAGCTACTGGCAATGTTAGCATTCTATTATCTGTGCTAGTGCTAGTAGCATTTTGAGTTGTTTGGGTATATTTGACTATATAATCCATTTCTGGCAGGTGGACTACAATTAGCTACAAGACTGATAGAATATTCTCATAGCTTTTCAGCTCTGCAACATAATTGCAAAACAATTATCATGCTTGTCCAATGCTGTCTCAGACTTGTATCAGATGGCCCAAAACTCCATACTGCTTTAACATTGCAATGTTAGCTCTGGTAGTAAATTACTTGTAGTATAAAGATAACAGTATTTAATTATATCTCATTATATAACATTTTGATGACTATTTGTCACTATTGGCCAGAAATACCAGCATCTCCACAGTTTCCTGATGAATGCCATAATCAAATAAACATTAAAAACACTTGTACTCGAGCACAATCATATATAACAGTAACTAGAATCACAAATAGAATCAGATATATGGAAAGAAGGTAGAAAAATGTATGGAAATCAAAGAAAAATGTATTGAAATAAAAGCAGTACTTAGTCTGAGTCCCCACGCTCACCATCAGTCTCAGTCTCAGATTTGTCGATGTATTGCTTTAATGCGGCCACAATCACATCATTGGAGATAGTACAGTGGTCAGCTGTAGAGAGTGGCTGGGCACCAGAATGGAATCTACATAGCCATGAGTGAAGTTTTGAAACATTCAAACAACATCTACTACCTTCCCCAATTATAAAGCTTGAGAAGAATATTGTCAAGGATGCCATACTTCTCAGTGTGTTTCTTGAAGCATTCGAGGCAATGAACATGGTCTTTGTATACATCTTGGTAGAGTGCAGTGGTGAAAGGGATATCAGTTTTGATCCCAGTGATCCACTCATCGATGCAGCATTCAATCTGTCATCAAGATGTATTAGTAAACAGATGAATGAAGAATGGTAAGAATCAGAGCAACTTACAGCTGTCAGAACAAGAGTGAGAGCCGGAATGGTAAATGGATTGAAGTAAGAACTGTATGTTATGCCTTTGTCTTGTTTTTTTCTGAACCATATAGTATTGACAACTTTCTGAATGAGCTTTGATTGGTAAAGCCCTTGCGCTCTAATAATTCAGTGTGGGTAATCTTTCAGACAATGACATGATCAGATGCTCATATTACTCAAGAAGAAGCATACCTTGTAAACAAAAGTATGGCCTTCTTTCAGCTCCTCCACCATCTGGCGATTACATACAATGATCTTGTGATGGTGGCTACTTTCAAATCCATAGAATGTCTCAACTAAAGGCCAGGTCTTTGTCTTGAGCTCTCCTCAAAGATGGGAGCCATGACCAGTGATCTAGGAAAGTATTATCAAGCTTGTGATTGTTCATTCATATGTGGCTTACCAGCTTAGCAATTGAAGGAGTGAGGCATGGCAAGTTGAGCTGAATACCCATACAAGCTCTTCCCATGCAATACCCAGTATTTCATGTTCCATTTCACTGTCTGGAAATGCCTGCACCATGCTGAAACTCGGCTGCTGCAAGCAGAATGGCCCTCTTGAGTGTATCATCATAGTCACTGGCTTTGGGACACTATAAGGGCAACCTGAGCCTCTAGCAAAGGGAAATCCAAAGAGAAAACTCTAAGGATCCCCTTGCTGATGCCCAGTATATGTGAAGACGACAAAAATCAAATATAACCTAAAAATAGAAAAAGGCGGAGATAGGCGGATCAAGGCCGCTGAATGACATCATACCAAGGGGTATGTGTCGGAAGGGGTACTCCTCCTCTAAATATAAAAGTGTCAACATATACAAACATGATAGCAAGGGAAAATTAGTAATAAAATCCGGAAAAATCATAGAAAATGAAGAATAGAAGGAAATGAGGTGGGGAAAAATATGGGACGAACATAAAAAATAGGAAAAACACACAGGGCACCCCCCTAGTCCCCTTACATCACCCCCTCTCTAAGATGCATCGCCCCGATGCATTCGAAATCGTATACGACCAAAGTCTGTGACTTGAATGCGACGCGGTGCAGCAGTGTGCCGTCGGTGGAATTCCTTGATTAACCGAGGGGCATTTACATCAGACTCTTTGACCCATGAGTTCTCCTCATACCCATAACCCTTCCAATGTACCAAATACTGGAGTTTTCCTCGACGCAAATGGCTGTCCAAGATTGACTCGACTTCATATTGGGGTTCTCCCTCGATCACTGTAGGTGGTGGTGGTGGGTGTGAATGGCGTCCCGGGAACGGATCTGGGGGAGCTGGAAGCAATTTGACGACATGGAAGATGGGATGGAGTCTGGACATGGAGGCTGGGAGGGGTAGACGATAGGCATGTGTTCCAACGCACTTGACAATGGGGAAAGGTCCCAAGAAGCGATGAGCGAGTTTCTTGGATGGACGTGTAGTGGAGATGTCACTGGAGTCAAGATAAACTCGATCACCAACCTTGTACTGAGGGGTTGGGGAGTGGCGCTGGTTGTAAAATTGCGCCATGTCATCCTTCGCCTTTGCTAAGGCTGCCCTTGCCTCTTCCAAGCTATCCCTCATGCGTTCTGTGAACTCATTCACTGTCTCGATGTGTGAGGGAGTTTGGCGAGGTTCAAATCCCATGCGTGGATGTCGTCCAGTGTCTAAGAGGAAAGGGGTCTGTTGAGTGGAAGCATGGACATGGTTGTTGTACCCGAACTCGGCCAAAGGAAGGAGATCATCCCAATTGTCCTGGCGTTCATTGACAAAGAGGCGGATGTACTGCTCCAGTTCCTGGTTGACTCGCTCTGTCTGGCCATCAGTTTGTGGGTGATAAGCAGTTGAAGCAAGGAGTTTGATCCCCAGGAGTCGGTACAGCTCACGAGTGAACTCTGCCATGAACTGAGGGCCACGATCCGAGAGGAAGGCACCAGGAAGTCCATGTAATTTCCACACGTGGTGGAGGTAGAGTCGAGCGGCACCTAGGGCACTGACAGTGGTGTGAGTGGGAATGAAGTGAGCGCGTTTTCCCACTGAGTCAACTGTGCACATCACCGCATCAAACCCGTTTGACTCTGGCAATTCCACCACAAAGTCGACGCTGACGACATCCCAATGACTCTCTGGAACAGGAAGAGGGTGTAGCTCACCAATAGGCTTGCGACGAGGGACCTTGGTGCATAAGCAAAGGTCACAAGTGCGACAATACTGACCAATGAGCCGTGACATTTGTGGCCACCAATAGTTCCGTGAGGTGAGCTCCAAGGTCTTCCAGCGTCCGGGGTGGCCAGCAATCTGTGAGTCATGGTGTTGGGATATGATGCGCTGGCGAAGGTCTGGGTCATTGGGAACATAGATGCGATCCCTGAAATACAACAAGTCCTCCTTTTCAGCCCACTCTGCCACACGTAAGGAAAGGGTCGATCCCTTCCTCAGTTCTTTAACAGCTTGGGTGACAACATCCTCATGTAAACTGCTACGGTTTGCACGATGAATGTCACGTAGAATGTCCTGCTCCTCGCCCTGGGGTGCGATGCCTTCCAGTGCCCGAATGGTGAACAGGCCTGGCTGCAACAGCACAATGTTTTGGTTGTCACCGCTGCCATCCCCATGGTCTGCACGTCGGGATAGGGCATCGGTCTTCCCCATGCTGCAACCCGGACGGTGGTGCAAGGAGAAGTCGAATCTAGATAGATACAGGGACCAACGAGCTTGATGACGGTTCAATTTCTTGGCCATCATGAAGTACTCGAGGTTCTTGTGATCCGTCCAAATTTCCACCTTGTGTTGGGCACCCTCGAGGAAGTGTCGCCACTCCTCAAGCGCACGCATTATCACCAACATCTCCTTGTCATGGATCTTGTAGTTTCTCTCTACAGCACTAAGGCTTTTGGAGTAGAATGCAACAGGATGCCACTTCTGGTCCTCCGGAGACTGCTGAGACAACACAGCGCCCGTCGCAAAGTCAGAACTGTCGGCTTCTACACGAAAAGGACGCGAATCGTCAGCAAAGGTAAGGATCGGAGTGGAAGTGACCATCTCCTTAAGCTTTTCGAACGCCTCCTGTTGTGCATTATCCCACCTCCATGCCTCCTTTCCTGTCAAGTCGAACAGCGGTCGTGCATGATGTGAGAAATCCTTGATAAAACGCCAATAAAAATTGATGAAGCCCAGGAAAGACTGCACCTCCTTCTTGTTTGTGGGCATCGGCCAAGCTGTGACCCCGTTTACCTTGATAGGATCCATCTCCACTTGACCCTCCGAGATAATCAGGCCGAGGTACTCGATCTTGGTCCTTTCGAACTCGCATTTGTCCTGACGAAGGTAGAGTTTGTACCGTCGAAGTCGCTCTAGGACGAGGCGTGTGATGCGACGGTGCTCTTCAACCGTGCGAGTGAAGATGAGGATGTCGTCGAGATAGATGCAGACAATGCCTTCGAGGATGAGGTCATGGAAGATGTCGTTCATCATGGTCTGAAAGGTGGCAGGGCTATTAGTAAGGCCAAAGAACATGACAAGCAGTTCAAAAAGACCACGGTTGGTACGAAAGGCTGCCTTCCACTCATCTCCCTCCTTTATCCTCACATTATTATAGCCCCAACGGACATCGAGCTTGGTGAAGTATCGGGCTCCACAGAGCTGGTTTACGAGTTCAGAGATGAGGGGTAGTGGGTAGCGATTTTTGACTGTGATGTTGTTGAGTCTTCTGTAGTCTTGAACCGGTCGAAGTGAGCCATCCTTCTTCTTGACAAAGAAAAAGGGAGAGGCCATGGGTGACTTTGATGGTCGAATACGTCCAGAGGCCAGGTGCTTGTCGATGAACTGGTCAAGCTGCCGTTGTTCCTCCGGAGAGAGAGGATAGACCTTGCAGGATGAAGGGGTTGCGCCGGGGGTGAGTTCGATCGCGTGATCCCATGGCTTACGCGCAGGAAGAGAGTCGAATGACTCCTTGGAGAACACGTCTTCAAACTCATGGAGATTGGGGAGTAAGGAGTTAGTAGAGGATTTAGCAGCATTGTTTTTGTGGAAGGCCTCGGCAAGGCGTTGGGATATGTTCGATGTGGCACACACCTCATGCGATGAGCGAATTGCAGTGTAGAAGATCCGATCACCCTCCTCCACTTCCTCTGGGTCCTCATCATCATCATCCGAGTCCGGCATTAGATCAGGAACCCCTTCCAATTCCACTTCAGGTATAGGCAGGGGTCCAGCACGACACTTCTGAGTTCGTCGTATTGCCGCCTTCTGTCCACGACATTCTTGCCTGGCTTCTGTGAAACACGTCCGACAGCAGGATGGACATCGGCTCATGGTAACCTCCCCGGTGCGCCAGTCGACCTCTGGGTTATGGTCTCGAAGCCATGGATATCCCAAAATCGCCTTTTGCTTTCCTAATTGAGTGACAGCAAAAAGGGCACGCTCACTATGATCTTTGTAATGGAGAACCAGGTCTGCAACCTCTCGGATGGCACCAGCTTCATTTGGGGATCCATCCACGTTATATACAGGTATCGGACGTGAGAGTGAGCAAGTATTTAGACGATGTTGTTGTACCAGATGGGAATCGATGAAGAGACCAGTCGCACCAGAGTCCAGGAGCGCAGAGACACCGAGTATCTGTCCAGTGTCGGTCGTCTGCAGTTCGATGGCTAGGTTTAAGGAATGTGCAGAGGGAGTGGATGCCACAATATACTTGCATGGTAGTTTACGCTCCCATGATTTAATTTTGGGACGTGGAGTAGAAGGAGAGATGGGGAGAGCAGGTACGTCTTTAGCCAACTTCGAAGGGTCAGAGAGGGGAGCAGTCACAGAAATGGATTCATTCTCCGGGGATTCAACTGACAAGACTTCAAAGTGGTTATGGACAGGCAGTGAGGGCGTACAATTCACTCGCTGCGAATAGGAAAATCCTGCTCCTCTACAACTTCCAGCTTAACCTCCTCTGCAACTTGATCCTTCGCTTCCTCAACATCTACAAGTGCCAACAAATCTTGCAGGAGTTCATCTCGTCCCTCGGGGGTGAGCATGCGGATATCCTGACGATGGGGACACGCTCCAGCCCTGTGTCCAGGTTCCCCACAATGGTAGCAGAGATCCAACTTACGTGCACGGCTGCGGGCTGCATCAACATCCATTGGTACTGGGACATTGACGGCTGGTGTGGGAGTTTGACGAGCAGGAATGGGGTTAGGGCAGGGGAGGCTTCGATTGAAGGTGTAGGGTGTATGAGTGGTAGTTGGAGCACGGAATGCAGCATTAAACGCCGCATTTGTGAGTCGGTTCTCGTCACAGAGTGAAGCAGCTTCATACCAAGCAAGGATATCATCGTCCGCTGGCGGCCTTCCAACATCTGTGCAATCTGGTCCTGAATTTCTCGGTTGAGCCCCCATCAGAACTTCACCACCACTGGTAACCCACTCCCATACCCTGCCATGTCCACCAAATCCTTGAACTCATCGATATAGTCGTCCACGGATCGACATCCCTGGTGGTAAGTGGATGACTCAAGTCGTGTCACTGCTCGGTGGCGTTCATTGAGGGGGCAGAAGTGGCATACGAACTCAGCTCGAAAGTCACCCCAAGTGGAGAAAGGTAGAGAACCGAGTTCTTTAGTTTGACGTAGGATACGGTCCACATAGAGATAGGCGCATTCAGATTTCATGTATGTGAAGGCCCAATAAATTTTTGCAGCCTCATTGATGAATTGATGCGACTGGAGACTAATGTATAACTCACAGGAATTAAGGAATGCACGTCCCTGCACACGTGCACCATTAAATTCGGTGGGGGGGGATGGTTTGATCTGGGCATGTTCCTTAGTGGACGCGTTTGGCAAAACGTCGTTGTTGGGTGCACTTGGAGTCGTGAAGGGGGAACTATTAGTCGTAGGGTTAGCCTGGAGGGTCCTAACGAAGTTTTCAATCGTAGATTTAAGTGAGTCGATTTGCGCGCGCATTCCGGAAACGTCGCTTTCAAGCACGTCGAAGCGTTCTGATGCGTCCATGTCGCTAGGGAGCGCGTTTGGCGAAAATGGCAGCGTGATAAAGGCGAGAGTATCTGGAACGGTGTGTAGGGACTCTGTGGAGCTTTGGGAAGTGTCGTCCAGTCCGTACCTGCCTATTTTGGGCAGCGCGTTCGCGATTTTCGGGCCTTAGGGGAGAGTTTTCTACTATAAGGGCAACCTGAGCCTCTAGCAAAGGGAAATCCGAAGTTAAAATTATGCTACATAATACAGGGATTGGGGGCGCACCTAGCAAAGGGAAATCCGAAGAGAAAACTCTAAGGATCCCCTTGCTGATGCCCAGTATATGTGAAGACGACAAAAATCAAATATAACCTAAAAATAGAAAAAGGCGGAGATAGATGGATCAAGGCCGCCGAATGACATCATACCAAGGGGTATGTGTCGGAAGGGGTACTCCGCCTCTAAATATAAAAGTGTCAACATATACAAACATGATAGCAAGGGAAAATTAGTAATAAAATCCGGAAAAATCATAGAAAATGAGGGAAATGAGGTGGGGAAAAATATGGGACAAACATAAAAAATAGGAAAAACACACAGGGCACCCCCCTAGTCCCCTTACAGACACCCACCAGAGGTCTTCAGCATCTTGGTGATGTGCAGCGAGTCAACAGATGATGCACATTGTTTTGATGATGTGTCCTCCTCTTTGACAGATGGTGCTTTAGAAAGATCATGGGAGTTGCAGAAAAGAGTTGGACTATAAGGGAAGTTCAACCCACTGTCAAAGCTGTTGCTATGCTGACCACCATTAGAGCATCTTGGGGAACAACCTCATTTCTGGTGATGATCTTGGTCAGTTGCTATGATACTGGTGATGAGCTTACCTCATTGTCATTGTAGTCAATCATGGTCTGAACTGGCATGAGAGAGTTTGAGTTAATGCAGGCCTCACACTGTGCCATGGCCTTGTTCTTGACAACACTAGCTTTTGAGGTGACAGTATGGGTCGTAAACTACAGATGTGATCAGCAGTTGGTATGTAGTCAGTGAGTAGTGACATACAGGGTTTGTGTCTCCATCATGTGCTTCAATGCCATCTTCCTCATCAGAGTTTTTGACCCTGCATGCAGCACATTGTGCTTTCTTGATCTTGGCTGCCTGAGCACATTCCCCAGCAGCTCTTCCACACCTAGCCACTTATATTATAAAAACAGATTACCTGACAGAATGAAACACTTACAATGCTCATGTACCTTTTGACTAGGTCTATGGTTGCATCCTGATAGAGACCTAGCAGTAGGAACTGTGGTAGGGGGCATAATATTTCCTTTCAAAGCTAAAGAGAGGAATATGGTAAGTGGATGAAGGACAGCGAGAGAATTTGGAGAACCTTGGTTGTGGTCATGACAAGAGCGAGCTTGAGCAGTGGTAGGCAGTGGTGGCATGTTGATCAGTGAATGAGAGGTGTAGTGAATGAGAGGTGTATGACTGGGCACAGAGTATGGACTGTCAGCTAATCATATTTATCAGGTTCAAGAACAAAGAGCATTCAACGTTGGGCAGTTGAACATTGAGCATAAATTAATGAATCATCCATGCGCAAATGTGCAACATTGATAAAGCCCAAAAATAGGCCACTGGAACTGCACCCACAATAGGGGCCATCAGATGAAGTGGACAAGGAAGTCCATCCACAATTTGAATTTGGAAAACCAAAACTTGAACTGAAAGGAACCAAGGACTCTTGCCTTTTGATAGCTAGATTGCTTTGTACAATCATGATATCCTGCAGATATTGTCATCAGCCAAAACCCTCTCAGACAGCAGTCAACCGACACATCAGACACTCACCTAATTGTTTTCAGGCATACACGCAAGACCTCGCTGATCTCTCTAACCTCAGAAACCCTACTTGGCATGAAGGTCAGACCATCCTTGACAACCAACCACCTATCACTGTTGAGCTGGGAGTTGATGGTGAGGGAGTTGACAGCGATATAGAAATGGGTAGCCCTAAAGACTTGGAGCCATTCAATTTTGACAACAATGTTGAATCTTCCTCTGCTCTGAATGTCCACCTACCTCGACACCACACAGTTGAAATCGAGGAGGTCAAGGATGAAGATGACACATGCAAGACCGCAGATCATATCCCAGTCTTGTCACACAGATCCTTGGTGTAGGCAAAACCCCATTCAAGAAGTTGAAGGAAGAACAGGTTGCACTTGGTGAAAGCGAGTGGGCACCATTTGCAAGCCAAGAGGAGTGGGATTTAGCCCAGTGGTTGATGAAAAGCATAGGCCAGAACTCCATTGATGAATTCCTAAAACTTTCAATCATAAGTTCACAGTGTGCTGGAATTACTAATCGCAATAAGCTTATCTGATATTATAGACCAGAGAGCGCAGTGGCCTCTCATTTCACAACACCTACTCCTTCTTGAAGAAGATTGATCAGCTGCCAAAGGGTCCTGCATGGACATGCAATGTTGTCACTGTGGAGGGTGACTGCACTGGTGAAGATGGCAAGATGTTTGAAGAGCTCGAGCTTTGGTGTTGTAACCCTGCGGAGTGCATTCAAGAATTGCTTGGTAATCTAGCACTAGATGGTGATATCGCATATGCACCTGTACAGTGTTTCACAGACAAAGATGGCACCAACTGTGTCATTGATGAGGGATGGATGGCAGACTGGTGGTGGAAGACACACGTAAGAGTGTGTTATGGCAAGTGTGGTATCTGTCAAACTTATATTCCCAGGGCAAAATTCTGGAAGGGGGTGTGGTAGCACCAATCATTCTGGCTTCAGACAAAACACAACTGACTAACTTTGGAGGAGATAAGACGGCATGGCCAGTTTACCTGACGATCAGTAACATCGCTAAAGAGAAGCGACACCAGGTCCATAATATGTCTACTACACATAGTATGAATATATTGTATCAGGTATCTTCAAATGTGACCATGCTCATTGGCTATTTACCTGTTTCCAAACTTGAGTGCTTCTCAGACACTACTCAACCTGTCACAGGCTACAGATTGTTCCATCATTGTATGTCTGAACTGTTGAAGCCCCTGATCAAAGCTGGAAGGGAAGGAGTCAAGATGACATGTGCGGACTCATACATCCACCATAGCTGTCCACAGTGCAAGGTTAGTGCCAATGAAAGGGGTGAACTTGTAACATCCCTGTGGAAAGAGACAGACAAGACTGTTCAGTTGCTGAGCCAGGATCAAAAATGTAAGGCAAATCACCAAGACTCAGCAGAGATGTTTGTCAAGCTGGGTTTGTGCACCATATATGAACCCTTCTGGAAAGCCCTCCCTCATACCAACATCTTCCAAATGTTCACTCTGGATATCCTTCATCAACTTCATAAAGGCATATTCAAGGATCCTCTGGTCAACTGGTGTACCAGGGTTGTCAGTGCTGCAGAGCTAGATGCACAGTTCAAGGCCATGAACGGTCATGCTGGTTTACGACACTTCAAGAAGGGAATCTCATTCATATCGCAGTGGACAGGCACGGAGCACAAGCAAATGTAGAGAGTATTTGTGGGCGTGATGGCTGGTGCTGTCAATGAGCAAGTACTCATGGTGGTACACTCAGTCATTGATTTTATCTATTGCTCCCAATTCCACTGTCACATAACCCAAACTCTTGCCACACTTCAGAGGTGCCTCAACACTTTTCATGCTAACAAGAACATCTTAGTCAAACTCAGCATCTGGGAACATTTTAACATACCCAAGCTTCACATGATCCAACACTACATTGACGTGATTCTCACCCATGGATCCACTGATGGATACAATACCGAATCACCCAAACAACTCCACATTGATCTTGCAAAAAAGGCCTATTGTGCAAGCAATAAACATGACTTCCTGGAACAGATGGCGCTTTGGCTTCAGTGACAGGAGGCAATGTTTCTTCAAACATCATACCTTACATGGCTTCACCCTCAGGCTAAGTCTGCTGTTGACAATGACGATGATGATTTAGACACCAATGATGGGGACAATCATGATGATGTGTGGAAATTAAAGTGGTCAATGTTGTTATGGTCAACATCAACATCTGCCCCTAACACAAGAGGCAGAGCAATATATTACCCTGGAGAATATGTTGGGAATAATAGGGAAAAAAGACACTTTTTCCCTGGGGAAAAATAAAAGGAACCATCAGTAAAGAAATGTTGTTTTTCCCACACTTTTCTCTTTGCTCTTGCTCAGCAAAAAAAACTCATCCATTCCTGGGAGAAAATCAGGTGAAGATGGAGGGGAAATATTTTTTTTTTCCACATTTTCTCTATATCTGGTGAAAATAACATTTTTTCTCCTGACTTCCACAGTTTTTTCACCTAGAAACAGATTAGTTATTTTTCCACAGAGAAAAAAGTGGGAATATGGGGGAAAATGACCTTTTTTCCCCTGATGTTCACAAGTTTTTTTCCTGGAAACAGATTAGTTGTTTTCCTGTAGCAACCAAAAGGACAAAGTGTGGGAAAATAACATACTTTTACTGATGGTTCCTTTTATTTTTCCCCAGTGAAAAAGGGTCTTTTTCTTCCATTATTCCCAACATTTTCTCCAGGGTAATATATTGCTCTGCCTCTTGTGTAAGTGTTGGTATGTTGCAAAATGCCCACCATTCCAGAATGTCACAATCGATCAGCTCACAACTCACCACCTTATTCCCAATTTTCTGGTTGTGTTTTCAGAGTTCTTCAAGATACATAGTCCTCATGCTCCTTGTCCATCCAAGTATGACCGCTTCGATGTTTACAAGCAAATGCACATCGTCCATCCTCCGAATCACTTCAGTGGCTCAAAGCAAATGTGTGAACATATTCTTACTACTCCTGCTCAAGATGCAACTGGACAAGGATCTGCAGTGCCAGCATGCTTTGATACTGCATTCATGATTGAGGATCTGACTCACTACCAACATGGCACACCATTCCCCCAAGGTATGTTCAGTCAACTCTGTTCCCAACTGTCAACATTGTCATTCTATTGTTATCACAGGTCTGCATGTTGCTCAAGTACATGCTATCTTTAACCTCCCCCCACAATTCAGTCAACTCCTGCACCCACTGGCATACATTGAATGGTTCACAGCTCTTGGTCAGCTCGATCGAGTGACAGGGATGTACAGCATATGCCATTCAACACATCATCACCATCCAAATGCCAAGATCATTCCAGTGAATCACATAGTACGCAGTGCTCATCTTATGGGGAAATCTGGCCAGGAGATGAATCATACTTGGATGACAATAACATATTAGAGAAGGCTGAAGTATTCTGGGTCAATCCTTACATTAACATTGATATGTTCATTGTAACACAGACATAGATTCATTCAATAAAGTTATTTGAGATTCTCTTACTATACCAATGCACTGTAGTCCACAGAGTTATGGTAGCAGTCTGCAAGACCTATGTAAACTACCAACAGTAGGCAGAGTGCTATGGATGATTTCAACTCCTATCACATCCAATATGAATGCAACCGAGCACTATCCACTCATCTCTCGGACCTATCGCATTGCCATTGAGTGGGTATCACTATGGGAGCAGTCATATTAACATATGCTGTGCACTGGAGGCTACCTATGGCTATCAATCAGTGGTGGTACACTATGGCCAAAACACTTTTTCCTGATGCAGGTCACCCTGCAGTTGCAACAGACAGGTGCATCTTTAGCTTATGAGGCTCAAGATGTGGATTCAATCTGTAAAGATGGTGCAGTCATGGCCTTCTATGTGCTGTCTTCACCAGAAATCTGACTGGCTTAAAACTAATCATGATTGATCCATGATACCTGGGCCAAATCACTTGAGCTTGTAATGATTCAGATTTACATTAATTTATATCCCCCCCTCCCCCTGAAGAACTCAGACATGCCATGTGGAGCAGCAGCCCTCACAGCACAAGTGCTGAATTTGTATGTTGTGGTACACTGAGGAGAGTGAAGCTACAGTGAAAATCTTCAGCACTACAATATCATGATGTGTGAAAACTTGAAACTACAAATTTGAAAAATTCAGAGCACCTGATATTCTATGTAAATATCAGCTAGGCACAAGTACAAGGTTATCATCAATGCATTAAATAATAGAACCTCAAAGATCAGAAGGATTGAGAGTAGGGGAAAGGATTGAAGGCAAATGGTGATAACATGACAGATAACATGTGGCAGTGCCACTGACTGGCTGGCACAATTTCGCCAGCTCACAGGTCACCAAAAATCAATCAGAAAAGACAGATATGTAATCAATTTGTTCAACTATCTACAACTGAACATACAAGACAATACATGTGGAATTGCAGCTAGGAGGGACGAATGTTAATGAGCTCGGGAATTTCCGTGTCAGATAACATGTTGCAAGGTCTGATTGTTTCATGCATTTTTTAATATGACATGCGCAAACAGACCTCTCTTTTAGGTACATTAGGGGCAGATACAGTTTGCGCTGCGAGGAGTCAACCGAAGGTTGACGATGAGTGACTGGGTGTTGCCACGTTTTCAGTACTCAGTGTGGCAGCTTTTTTTTGAATATCCGTAAGCAAGGTGCGCTTGCGACAGCACCCAGTTGAGTTCCGACTTCGGCGCTTCGCGAAATTATTCGGTTGCCGGAACCATTCGGGCTGTATTCCCGATATGGTTCAATGTTCAAGCTCGTCGTTTAGTGTAGACGCCACGACCTCGATTTATGTCACCATGCTGTCGGACCATCGATACATAATGCCTGAGGCCTGATCTCTTCTGAGGTGAATAATTCTTCAAAGTTACGTCGGGGATAAGCTGTGAATCTGATGCATGATGGTCATAGATCTTATTCAGTTCTCCATGTTACATGCCAGTTTGACAACCTTCACTTACGTTTTCTGACTCTGTTTGTGAAGCATCAGACCCATTCGTGAGCGGCATGCCAGATCTGGTTAGACCTTGATGACGCCTCAAGGTGTACTAGAACTCTCCACTGGTGAATCTATCGTAAAGTGTGATCATTGATCCACCAGCCCGGGAGCTCCACTTTTGCCTTTTGGGTTGCTGACAACCAGATATATAAATGACCGAAGTCTGAACAGTGGACGGACAGAGACTCCCCAAATTTTACGCTGAAGATCGCATTTGAACAATTTAGTCTGGTGAGTGTCAGCGCGACCTTTTGAAATTATTCCCTCACCTATAGAGCCGAGTAGCATGTCTCACTTTAATTCTGAAATCTGGGCCATCATCAGGATTGAAGGAAGAGACCAAACGATATTCGAAGGTGTTGTCAAGACCAACGGCCATGATGTTACTGCCTCAACCGGCGGCACTCACCCTGCCGACGGAACGAACAACAACGAGCACCCTTATGCAGTTCCTACTTGCACATCTGCGCTTGCTGATATTGCCAAGGTGCAACATTTCACATGGGATGGGTACGTGTTCTACAGCTACAGGGTCGAAGTTCGCCTCCGCAGACTAACTAAATTCAAAAGGAAATTCTATGAGAGCTTTGAAGACTTTTTCATCACGCGCATCAAGAATGACACGGCTGGTAGTGGCGAATACTGGCAGCTAGCACTCAACTTTAGACGGGCAAACCTGGGGGGAGGTCAGCTGGAGATAAAGGCAGGAGATAACGTGTTGTGGGCATTGATCAAGCCAGAGCCTTCTTATAATTCGTTGGCACCCCTCAAACTCACCGGTCCCAGGTCTGCTAAGGTCAATGTAGAGTTTATGGTCACTGTCCTTGATGGTGAAACTCGCAAGCCGGTTGCAGGAGCGATTATCACACCGGGGGAGCAGAAGACAGATAGTCAGGGCCAAGCCAAGGTAAAGTATAACGCGGCCCAGATATACACCCTGAAAGCGAACTACGATGGCCATTATGTTCGTTCCGATGCGCTTAACGTTACGGTGACCCAGTGAAGGGGGGGAGTTGCCGCTTCAACAGATATTTGACTGATAATATGTGCTTGTACTATATCTGCCACTTTATTCGTTAACAGTTACTACGCTTTCTCACCCGGCCCTCAATGTCTAAAACATGGATGCTCGGCCTCATACGGACCATCTTCAAATTACCAACAAATATCACGACAGTTAAGTGACCATTGTCGGTCTCACGGTACATTCATACTTAACATTTAAATGAGCTGAAAACTTTAAAAAAAGACCAACAACAGCATTCGATATACTGTGAGAACTCGGAAATGACATGCGAAGCAGTGGCCCTCTAGCACAAGTCATGAGCCTGTCAAAAGAATTGTGGCCCATAATCGTCAAGTAATTGTGCTCGATAATCGTCATGGTCAAGGTGGTTTGGATTATCGTCACAATTTTTTGTACATAATCATGCAACAATTGCCCTAATTTGACTGCTACTAATGTCAAAGTGGTTACAAAACAAGGATCTAAAAATCAAGAATGAGGTCTGTGACAAAAAATGTACCCTCTAAGACGCACGAACATTGATCAACTCATAGACTTTGATCCAAATATTTGATGATGAGGACAACACATTTCAGTTTGGATGAAACTTGAGGCAGTTGACAACACTGCAACAACCCTGCTATGTCCATTTGCACGGGCAATACAATGCCTTGAAGCTAGGGATACAACTCTGGATGACATATACCTGTACTGGCTTGCGATCATTGCCGCGGGCCGAATCACCAACTATCAATTCTCAAAGATGATTGAAAATGAACGAGCTCAAAACATTTATCTGGTAGCTTTTGCCTTGCAACCAGGTAAGCTGCACCTCTATTTGCTATAAACGTGCATTTGCTATAAACGCGCACCTGCGTACCCTTCCGCAGACCATCGAAATGCATCAATCTTGGATGATCCCTTGAACCCCCTTTCTATCTCAAGCATCACCATTAACACCTGCTTCGACTCAAATGGTCTACCTCGCCGTGTCAAGCCCAAGATTTCTGTTGTCCAGAAGGTTGGTATTAGTCTCCAGCTCATGCTCAAAAAAAAGCATTTGGCAATGCATACGAGAATGAGCGATCTGTGGATGAGGCAAAGAAGATTATTATGGCAGATCGGAGTTGCGCAACTTGCCCACCGTTCTCCTGCTGCGGCACTGCGAGTGCAGTTGAAGGCATATTTCAATCGAGAGGACCCTTTCAATCGAAAGAAGCGTGAAAATAAGACGGCGCGAGAATGCCAGTGGTGGATGGATCTGATTGATCACGAAGATGCTGACGTCCTGGCGGTGGGTCATTTCCTTATGCTTGCTAGGCTGGCTGAAGTACACGGTACTTATTAATTAGTCCACAGGCTTTAGCAGTCAAGATTTTTGCTCTAATGCCTGTTTCAATGGTCGAAGAGCGTGCAGTATCAGTCACGACATGGATCAACAGTGCAAAAAGAAGTCAACAAGGTGTTACAACGGTCTCCAATCATCTCCAGATTCGACAGTTTGAGCAGAGCGATGTTCAGAATGTGCTCAAGTTTTATCTATACTCTCGAAATCATTTATATTTGACATGTTTGAAATTCTTTTGCACACTGCCAGGATAGACGAAACAAAAATCAGTTGTCGATCCGGTGGCGTGACATGCAGTCCACGATCCATAAACTGACTTCGGCGGAAGGCAAACCCTGTCACTGGTGAAACTGAAGTTAGCGGTGATGAAGTTTTCTGATCTTGCAGCTAAGGATCCTATTGATCCTGCAGCTTGATGATAACCTTCCTCCAGAGTTCCAAAGCATTGAACATCATAATTTTCTCATTGCAGACACCTTCAATATCACCTCTGCATTTCTACTCGACAATCTCGGAGATGCAGCTGGAGCTGGATCTTCCGTGTCCAATACTTCACAGGTTACCAATCTCAAAACGACGCACTGGCAGACGGACTTAGTAGGTAGAGGGAAAGCCAGTAGTAACTCATCAGCCTCAAGATGCCAGTGGACGAGTGGAGTAACATTCTAAATACAGTATAACTAGGTAGTCCCCCTTGCGAAATAGGGCTAAATTCACCCACCGGCTAATCATTTAACGCAAAATAACTAGAGCTACTGGGGCTGCCAGTGCGCGCCCCAGATCCCTACTGCAAAACAGCTGTGAATTTCACGGCCAAAGTTTATATTTATCAAGGTAAGACTGACCTAGTATCATGAGGCGAAGAATCTTATCTTATAAGAAAGGGCCCGCTCTCTGTGGCCAAACATTTGTTCCCATGACCCAAGGAGCACACTGCCATCATCTCATACGATGCTTGCCAATGCCCATCTTTGAAGATCTACGGTCGCGCCACCAGGCACGACTCCACGAGCAGAGCGCAATACAATATATTTTGAGCCAAATTTGAGCCAACTGCCATAGTAGTATATCGACACTAACACGCAATCGCACGCACCTCTATTCCCAACATGGCAGTGGCTGGGCTTTTGGGTGCCTTGTTTTTTCCTATATATCGTTGGACCCGCAAAATTGAACCCTGAAATCTCCAGATTTCCCGGCCTAATGTCCCTGATTGTACTAGCTCGCGACTTCGAGCGCTGTTTGTGGGGGGTGGGCCATATCAAAGAACCTCGTTTTTCGTTCCCCAGAAACTCTGACTTGGTTGGTATCCCCCCCCCCCAAAAATATGAAACCTTCATATATCCATCCACACCTCTCCGCGTGTTCCATCGATCAACATTTTGATATTTGCGAGTAGGGACGGCAGCAAATCAAAAAACGGTTGTCCGCTGAACGAGCTAAGCCATATTCACCAGTTGCCTTTAGCTTGCTTTGAGCCGGGAGCCCATCCCCCCAGCCCATGGCCATTTTTATGGACTTTGGGGGTTTAGGGGTTGGATGGCAGCAATTTGGTGTGAGTTAAGCAAACAAGGTTGGAATTCCCATTGTTAGGCTTTAGTGGCAACATCGGTGGTATCCATGCTCAGTAAGTGACATGTCAGTTGTGTTTTATATTATACTTTTTTTTACAATGGGAATTTCAACAGTGAGTAGGCACGCGCGTCGCGCATAGCTATAGCTATAGGAAGGGAAGGTACACCCAACAACACCATTTTTATGGAACGATCTTAGTTTAGCAGAACGGTAATGTCAAGGGAAGGCGGCAATAATCCGGTTCTGAGCAAACCGCTCCAAGACAATCTAATTTTGTTTACAGAACCGCGCCCATCTGCAGAACCGATAGAACTAGGAACCGCCTCTGGAGTTTGGGGTTTTTTAACCATAGAGTTGACAGTTTTTGGACATGATTTGTGAGTTCTGACCTTATCCCAACCCATACAAATAGGCCCCTCCCCAACATCTCGCTTTTGTTCTAGTCTCTATATCCATCTTCTGTCGGCAACCTACCCTCATTATATGCCATGGATATCAGGGTTATGGGTATTGATGACGGGCCTCGCGCTCTTCCAGGCGAAGACCTCGACCTCTCCTTTCCAATGTATAACCAAAGCCCCTCGTTATGGTCAGCAGGAGTCAGCCCCCCGTGTCTGTGGCGTGCGGTCGATGCCCCATACAAACCAGGACAGAATCTCGCATTCTTCCATGCACCATTTCCCCTTGATCTGTCCTGGTCTGAAGAGGCAGCTGAGCAATACACCTTGACTGACCACCCATCTGTCAACCATAGCGGCAACGACGATCTTGATCTTCCTTTGTCTGACCAATCCTACTCCAGCCTCACTCGCTCGGATTCTAGTAGTCATCACTCTTCGCGCACGTATCCTTACTTCTCGGGCACTCTGCCACAAGACGGAGAGCAAGGGCTCGATAGCACTCCGGAGGCTCATTGGCACAATATACCCACCTCATACAGCACCTGCGTCCAAGATCTTTCTTCTTTCCAGTCCCTAGATGCCACCGCCGGACCATCAGATGTGCATGAACGCCAATATGAATCTGTTCCCGTTGCTCCAAACTACATCGCCACCACCTCATGCCCTCTTTCTCAAACTCCACATCTCACCGCACCGTTGTCCGCTCTCTCCTCTCAGCACGACCTCCATTCACCTCCAGAATACTATGGCACATCCTCAGGCTTCTTCTTTGTCCCTCCTTGTAACATTCCCGCTCCCCACTCGCCTTCTCACTCTCCACAGCTCCCTAGCACTGAAGAAATCGAACAACAACAGCCGCCGGATGTCGGTGTATCGGTGCTCACCAGACCGTACATCCCAGATGCTCTTGAGCAAGAGAGTTTCACCATGGGTTTAGAGTCGTGCCATGACCGAGGACGAGGCGGGGATATAGACACACATGGTTCTCGAGGGAGCGTTGTAGAACGTGACAGAACATACAGCAGCCTGAGGTCCAGTTTTCTCTCCTATTCACAGATTTCAGCTGTAGTCACCAGCACGTCTAAACCCAAGCGTCGCAGATCCTCACACACCTCTTCCTCTGTTTCCTCTGCTTCTATGCCCACAACGTCTGATCAAGACGAGGAAGGCGGCGAGAGTGATGATTTTACTCCAAAGCGTGCTTGGCAACGAACGACCAGGAATAGGAAAGTGAAAAAGAGCTGCACCTTCGCGTATAGCAGTGATGACGTGGACGGGGAGGAAGACGCGTGTGTGCAATCGTCTTCTGGATCGCCACTGGACCAGAAAGAGCACTTTAATTTGGGGTCGATGACCAGGCAAGGGACGAGGAGGTTCAAAGGGAGAGTGGTGTCGAAGAAGGGTAAAGGCAAGATGAGGAAGATTAGTGCGGCGGATGCGTTGGCGTATGCGGCGGCAAGATTTTCACATTGTGGTGGTTCTTCGTCGGGTGTTGGGACTGGAGAGGAGACTGAGAGAGATGAAGATGAAGATGGAGAGTGGGTGCATTTACCGTTTAATTCTTCCGTGTCGATGTCTGGAGGAAGGAAGAAGGGAACGACTCCGTTCCCTGTGCCTGTGCCTCATCTGACGAAGAAGAGCAGAGGTCGGAAGGCCCCTTCTATCAATGTGCGGAAGGTGAGCGATGATGAAGATGAGGATGAGGGTGAGGACGACAAGGAAGGGGACAGTGTGGGGAGAGGTGGTCGGGTGCGCAGTGGACGACAGGGAAGTGAGAAGAACTTGGGGCGTTCGTTTGTGTGCAAGATTGCCGGGTGTGGAAAGTGTTTTGTGCGAAGGGAGCATTTGAAGAGGCATGTGCGGAGTATTCACACGTATGAGAAACGTAGAGTTCTCTGTTATCAGTCTCGCTAAGATTACCTTGGCTAACTTGTCTGTTTTCTTTTCAGCTCATCCGTGCCCGTATCAACAGTGCGGGAAGACTTTTAGTCGTCGCGATAACCTTGGCTTGCATATACGTTTACACATCATCAAGTCGATTTAACTTTTGTAAATATTTTACTATTAAAAATGATGACAAGAGTGGGATTCGAACCCACGCCTTCAAACGAAGATGAGAAACCCTTGTAAGGGCAAGCTTTCACTTGAGTCACACGCCTTGGACCGCTCGGCCATCTTGCCATGTTGATATGTAGTGAATGTTTGTTTATCAAGTAACAAGTAAAGTCCATGGATGAGATAAGCCAACGTCGAGTTGACACGTTAAAACTTATAACTTACTTACAAGTTAACAACACACATGAGCGGTTGTAAGTCTTTTTCTTCTAATATCCTTTCTCTTTATAAACCCTATTCAACTTTCATTCTAGTTAGGTTTCTCAATCTTGTCAGGCCATTCCTTCCAATTCTCCCTGAAGTCTCGTCCCCGGACCGTAAAGTACATCCAATTATTTCCGTACTTCTTTCTTAATCTAACAATCCATATAGGTCCCTTTCAACCAAAAAGTATTATGGACTGCAGTAACTCTCCTTATTTTCCTGGTTTGCTCCCAGGTTCCGTTATATGGCATCATGTCGTCAGACTCGTCCGATCCCCTCTACTGGATGCGTGTCATCCTCGCCTCTAACCGTGGCACACTTATGGAACTTGGTATCACCCCCATCGTAACTTCTGGAATGATCATGCAACTCCTCGCTGGCGCCAACCTTATCGAAGTCGACTTTGCATTGAAGGAGGATCGTGCTCTTTTCAGCGGTGCCCAAAAACGTGACTTTGAACCTCACATATTTTTTCAAGTAACCAACTAAACGCTTTCACTTTAACAGTGTTCGCCCTCATCATCTCCCTCGGCCAAGCAACCGTATACGTTCTCACTGGACTCTACGGACAACCCAGCGACATCGGCGCAGGTGTCTGTCTCCTCCTCATTATCCAACTCATCGTCGCAGCTCTCATCGTCATCCTCCTCGACGAGCTTCTCCAAAAGGGATACGGTCTCGGATCCGGCATCAATCTCTTCATCGCCACCAACATCTGCGAGTCCATCGTATGGAAAGCGTTCTCCCCAACCACCGTCAATACCGGTCGTGGGCCAGAATTCGAAGGCGCCCTGGTGGCGTTATTCCATCTCCTTTTCACATGGAACGATAAAGGTCGTGCGCTCAGGGAAGCGTTTTGGAGAGACCGTTTACCGAATATCATGAACCTCATCGCCACGATTGTCGTCTTTGCAGCTGTTATCTATTTGCAGGGATTTAGGATTGAGATTCCGGTGAAGAGCAGCAGGTTCCGTGGTCAAAGGGGATCGTACCCCGTTAAATTGTTTTACACTTCCAACATGCCGATCATGCTCGAGAGTGCGCTCACGTCGAATGTGTTCATCATCTCACAGATGCTCGCAGGCCGCTTCCCGTCCAACTTTTTCGTAAAGTTGCTTGGCGTTTGGGAGGTTTGTTGTTATAGTAAGTTGATGTTTTGTGGCTAATCCATAAATCACCGTACTACAGCCTACCGATGACTCCCCCCAACTCGTCGCCAAGTCAGGACTCGCGTACTACATCTCCCCACCACGGACAATGAGCGAGGCAGTCCTCGACCCCATCCACACTGCCGTCTACATCACCTTCATGCTCTCCGCCTGCGCCTTGTTCTCCAAGACTTGGATCGAAGTCTCAGGCTCTGGCCCTCGGGAAGTCGCTAAACAGCTCAAGGACCAACAAATGGTGTGTGTTTCTACGTTCTTGTTTAACATGTGTATCCCATGAAGCTGATGTGGGTGGTTATTAGGTTATGGCTGGTCATCGTGAGGGGTCGATGTATAAGGAGCTTAAACGTGTTATACCGACCGCTGCGGCGTTTGGAGGTGCGATGCTTGGGTTGTTGTCCGTTACGGCGGATCTGCTTGGTGCGATTGGGAGCGGGACGGGAATCTTGATGGCTGTTACTATTATTTACAGTTGTGCGTTTCATGTTCTTTTCCGTTTTTTTTTTTTTGCTTACTGCTGATGTGTGTTTTTGTTTTTGTTTTTGTTTTTGTTTTTTGTTGTAGATTGGGAGATTGGTATGAGGGTAATGTTTTCTTTTTCTTTCCCCCCCTATATTGTGTACACTAGTGTGCTGATGATTTGTGTTCGGAATTATAGGAATCTGGCGGACCGGAGATGGCTGCGTTCGGAGACCTGATATAGGGGATAGACAAACGTTTCCGATGCTCCGTCGAATTGTCCTTGTCGGCATTGCAGATTATTTAAATAATTGGCATGCTTTCTTACTATGAATGAATTCGGTGCCCTAGACCGACGATAATGTAAGGGTTTGATTTTTCGTTTTTTTTTTTTTGTGTGTGTGTACGGAATAGTAGTCGATCTTTGTTCCTTCTGAAGACTGACTGACATTCGTTGAGCGATATCGATTCAAGTTGCATTATGGGCGAGCGCGGTCGTATGATCATGAATGACGTGTAAACTGAGTCTCTCATTCTATCGTGGCATCCGTCTCCACTGTCCAGTGTGTCAAGGATCCAACGTCGAACGACTTTACTTTGGAATTTCGAATTCATTGTTCATGTAAAAAGACGAAAAAGCTACATTAACCTCGAGTTCGCGTGTTCCAAGTCTTGAATAGTGTAAAAGTCTAGTCGCTATGCAAGGTGGTTTGTGAACAAAGACTTCGCGATCGGAATCTCGGACCCGGCAAGTAGCCAGTAGCTGAAAAACTCTTACAAATGTCTCTTGTTCGAGAACGACTGATCTGCTCATCAGAAACAAAGAGAGTCAGGTTAACGAGACTGTAGTACGAATGCGGTAACCGGGACAGGAACGGCGAGGGTCTTATCTGAGATCTCGCCCGTGGTCGTACCTTTCTCAGGTTCAATAATATAACTTCAATCCGTACGCGCGCTGAGTCAGCGCTTCAGCTTCAGCTCCTGTTCCACGTTCGTCACGGTGTCGTTTATCTCTAGGTCTTTAACAAACAAACGTGCACCACCACCCCTCCTTCTCTTCTTGCACTCCTTTGCTCCTGCGCATGCGGAAGAAACCCCGACGCGGACTCGGTCACGGTTTGACTACTTGCAACAACTTCCAAATTGTCTCGAACACTGGCATTTGACGTGCGATTGGCACACATAAGTATACTTATCACCGAGATTTCTCTGTTCTGCTTTTCATGTTTATCCTGAACTCAAGCCTGAACTCCCTTGGTAATTAAGTCCAGGAAGTAATCCGATGTTTTTTTTTTTCTTTCTGGTCTTTAAAAATACTGAAAGGCCTTAAAAAAATAAAAATCTGAGAGTTTTCCTTGAGTGTTCCTGATGCTTACAATGCTCGAAGAATAATGTATGTAACGAATTCTACTACTTACGAATAAATTTATATTCCCATGCATGATGCCAGCAACTTAAAGCGACTTGAAGAGTCTGACATCGCCGGCTGAAGTAAAAACAGTCGGTGTTCAATTTGCTTATCATGATACTTTGTGACGAGATCTCGTTGACAGTGTTATCACGGTGCAGCGGTGACTCCGTACAAATGTGAAACTGGATTTCTTCCCCTTTCTCGCGGTTGCGTAGGGTTTGCGTTGCACACAACGTCATGGACCGATCGAATGGTATCTACACCGCCGGGAGATATAACACGCCTGCGACTTGCCCCTATCAAGTAAGTACAAGTGAAATTCACGTGCTTGTGTGGCAGTGATGCAACAAAAAATACTGTTGAGTAATGGCTGACTGGTAGTGACTGCTTTTACACGTAAGTGGAGACTTTGTAACATGCATCATGGTTTCGATCTACGATCGACTAGCTGCAAGCCCACTTGTAAATGTTTGGGTGGAATGCAACGTTCGGGTTGTCGGAGAAGTGATGCTGTGATTTACATATCTGGCCGGTACGCCACGGCCCAACCATTGTTCTGCGGTTCATTAACGTTCATTTCTTACGCAGGTCTAGATTCACAATAATTTTCGGCAGATGTGCCTGGTTCCGGTCCGTATCGATATCGCTCGTGTCTCCATTCAGTATGTCGACCAAAGAACAATTCGTTGAAAGGCAGTGATAACACATAGTGACAGTACATCCATAGACAACGATGAGGGTACAAATGTTTGCGGTTGTCCCGAAACGGATTTTCTGAACGAGATAAACTGCTCTTGTTAATTCGATGCGCTGGTCTTTAAGGTACGGGCAAAATTTTAGTTGTGTTTTCCATCCCTGAAGGAGCGAATTCGGGGTACCCGCAGGTTCGTGCGAAGTCTAACTTGTTATCTGGGCTGGATCGTCTTAGAATCATCCCTGATGTCTGCGATTGGTTATGCTCATCGGTTGTCCAAGTTACAACACATTCTAAGTTGCTTCTCTTCTGCCGTCGTTTGATGGAAGCCTTCCTATAGAGTGATATGGTTTGGCTTTACAACAGATATAAAGCTGCCAGAAAGTCCAGTCGTTTCGCGTCGGTGCCTATCGTCCCAAAATCTGTACATCGGTCGATCAAGTCAACTGGATATCCACATTTTATAGGTCATCGAGGCCATAATATACTAGTAGTATCAAATGTCGATCAACGGTAAGTTCATCATTCGGCTACAAGGAACTTTTAGATTGACATCTACCGATATTTTCCTCCATTGTGCCAATGTACCCAGTGGACCCAATGGCACTAGAATCCCCGTATTACAGTTATGTACCAACCCGTTGGGTGACCATTCTAGTCCTTGTGCTTTTTACTGTGTCAACCGGTAAGCGCTTAAGCACTGGTCCATCATAGAATTGTAGGACGCTTACAATTCGTGCTGCGCTGTAGTTATCCATATCGGCCAAGCGGCTCATTATCGCACATGGTGGCTCTTCACAACCCTCGTCGTCGCAGGCCTTGCCGAGATTGCTGGCTGGGGTGCGCGAGTGCACAGCAGCATTCAACCCGCGAACTATGCCGCGTACTTGATACTGTAAGACCATCAGTATGTTATAACGCGATGAAGTTGTTGGCTTACCTTCTTAACTTGTAGGATGATTTCCACTTCACTCGCCCCAACTTTTATTGTAGCAGCCAACTTAATCATTCTTGGACGCATCATCACCCAAGTAGGAACGCACTATAGCAGAATACCTCCACGTTTGTGTGGGTAGTTTGCAAATATGCGCTGGATTACAATGTATTAAAAATGTTATCTTAGACGCCATTATCTTTTGTTCAGCCGTAAGTCCTTGTAATATCTTTTGTGTTGACCAACATTTATGTCGTTCATTCAGGATGCCATCACCTTGGCTATACAAGGTGCTGGCTGCGGGATGTCCATGTCAGGAGCAGCCCAAAGCGATCTTGTCACAGCAAACCACGTGAGCCCTCTATTCCATGCTCGTTTTTCGGGAGCTAATATTAATGCTGCGAAAGGGTGCCCGAATCATGTTATCCGGTATTTGTATTCAATTAGGTGACTCTTTCGAGGTTGTAATATCCGGTCATCGTCTTAGTAATATTCGTAGGCATTATGTTCGTGTATGCTTTCTTCGCGCTGGAATTTTTCGTGAGATATGCAAGAGACTTACCCGTCCGGCGCTTGGAAACACAAACCTTGGAGTCTTTGAAAAGTCCCAAGGCCAGGATGACTTCAAACTTGCAAATGATGACACGCGTTCTCATTTTGAGTACCATCCTTTTGCTTACCCGGTGCGTATAACCGAGGCTGCCTCGTAGTTCGTATCTCCTTGACTAGCGCACAGTAACATTTACCGTGTCATCGAGTTCAAGAACGGATGGAGCGGAAAAATCATCTCAACCGAATTCTATTTCAGTACGTTGTCGCCAAGTTGTCGCACATCTTTGGTACCCCCTCTTGTTGTGTAAATTGCTAACGAATGGTCAATGTCCTCTATAGACGTTCTCGATGGTGCAATGATCATTCTCGCGATGTATGTCATGAACCTCGTTCATCCTGGTCATTTCCTTGAGCCGGAGCAGTCATTGCCCTACGGTGATGCTAGCTGGCTAGAGATCAAAGATGAATACAGTAGCAAATCATCTATGGGTTCTTTCTTTACGCACGCGACATTCCGTTAGCTCGCTATAGGGATTTGAGTTTGCGTTATAATAATTGCACTGGCTGCTTCATCAGCAAATTCACAAAAAAAAATTCGAGCTTTATAAAGATGGTATACAGTCAATAAAGTCGAAAAGTGAGAAGCCATTTGGCTAGCCCCCCCCTGAGAGGTTACGGTGTGGAGGTCGGCTGTAAGGCTAGGAAAGTCAAAAAAGTAATGTAAAGTTTGTACAATGTAAAATACCAAAAAGACATAAAGTTGTGCCAGAATTATGTCGGACTAAGTACTTCAAACTACATAGTCGTGCGACCGCTTCTTGATCTTTAACCACCATCCGGTCGTGGGAATTCGGTGCCCCCACTATGACTGCGCTTTATTCTACCTAACACCTCACTAATCGCTGTCGGGCCTCTCTCACGGCTCGAGCCGTCATCCTTTATAAACTACCCCTTCATTTTATCTTATTGGAATTCATTGCGACGATTTGCATGGTGGACCCCACATGCTCTCGGTGGCGGCAGGAATGCCCTGCTATCCATCTTACTCTCAATGCGACTCAGGCACCATTTTCGAGGCCTCGGTGTACTGCCACCAGCTCTGCTTAGCACAGACCTTGGCCTTGTGTCAAGGGTGCAATCCGTTGTCGATTGGGTAGAGACCTACAACCTTCAGGGAGGAAGACCAATAGTGGAAGGTCGCCAATGGCTGATCATAGGACCGTCCCTGCATGGTCCACACCCTATTGGGAGAGCGTTGGCATACTTGACTTGGGACTTCATTGGCAAGGGGTGGACCGCGGATGTATATACTGTGGGAGGAATACATGGGGAACAGGGGGAGTATCAGTTGAGGAGGATGGGGGGCGGAACTGCAGAGTAAAGGCAAGGGTCATTCGTTTAACCACGATAATTTTTTCTTTTCTGACAGGTGCAAGTTAAGCCTTCCTGTGATCAATCCCGTGTTCATACACCAACTATGCAGCTTGCTGACAGCTGGAAGCCTCAGTGCTCATGCGGGCTTGGGAAGTATAGAATACCATAGTGGGAGGAAGCGCATCAGCCAGTCCTGCAAGCTTGAGAGGGCATGGTAGTGGTTTGGGTGCTTGTTGATGAGGAGGGTTCTTTAGGTGTAGGCTACTTCCGGGGGATTGTGTTCAGGTGCCCTTTTAAAAAAAAGGAATAAATCCTTAATCCAAAAAAAAAACTACATAGTTGTGACAGTGTGACTTCGGAACTTACTGATTAGTTACAATGTTTGTTTACTTGTTTGTTGTTCTTTATGTGCTGTTTCAAGTCCAATACAAGCATGGAAATCTATTGACTGAGCTCTGTGTGGTCCCGCTGCAAGTCATTTCAATACAAGCACATCACGGGTGGCTCCCATTCACCACAGCTGCACTGAGGATCTATTCCAGTGCTGGGACTGCACTTCTAGACTGGAGACTCAGTCACTAAGGCAATCCAAAAGCCCTGCTGGCACTTGCAGGCAGTTTTCTAAGGCCCTGAAATCTCTGGCAACATATCTAGCTTCATTATTAATCATCCTCTGTTCTATTTACTCCATAAAGTCTCACTCTAGGCAACTTACAACAAGCCACCTCATAACTACCATCTCACACCACACCAAAACCCTACCAGATGAAAAATGCACCCAATGCAAGCATTACACACATGGCCCAAGCCCCTGACAAAACAAACAAATCAGTTGAGAACGCACAGCTGCATCTCCTGAATCTGCTAAGAACTCGACACCATCGACAAAACTTACCAAAACCCATGAAAATGGACAAAAAGCCCCAGAGCAGCGCATCAAACACTAGCCCTAGGGATAAGAGCCTAAAGGAGGAAAGAAGAGGGAAGTAGGAAGTCAACAAAAGGACCGATGAACCCACCTGCAAAGCTGCAAAAACTGCCACATCACCAATGTCCACTGGAACTCCTGATGGAATGAGCCCAATGGGGCTGGCTAGGGTAGAATAGGGACATAAAAGGTACATAAAGCAGCAACGCAAGGGAGACATGGAATGAATCTAGCGAATGCAACAACAAATTTTTGAGCCCACCCAACCAATCCCTAACATGATGAATCATGATGTGCTAGACGCAAATATATTTTATAATGGGTTCAATCCACATGTCAACACTAGGAACAAAGGGGGGAAAAGTCTAATTGGGAGATACTTAAGTGTGTGACATCCAGCTCGAGGGGGAGAGTAAGGGGTAGTAACCCTGGCTATTGTTGAGAGAGGAGGCAAAGGGAAAGAAGTAGAAGGAAAGAAGGAAAAGAAGTGAAGGCTAGGAAGGAGAAGGAAGGAAGGGCAAAGAGTAGGCGAGGATAGGTGGATGAGACACAACACAACCACCGACCGCTGACACAAGAAACAGGCAAAGGCCAGGTAGACAAGACATGAGACAACCACCGACTACACCGACATGCATCCATTGGAATGACTGACCACACTGCCAAAACATTGGGAGGAAGGCACAAACTCAGGATGTCCATCATGACCATAAACTGAGCCTGGGAACCGAAGCGCCAAGTGGGAACAATTGAGGAAGTCCAGCATGACGACATAAACTGCAACTCGACATCAAAACACTGGAACATATGCACAGAACCAATCATATGAGAATCAGTGGTACAGCAAACCAACAAATCTTTTTTCAGGAAATATTCTGATGTTCACAGTGCATCATGCGCATCATCATTCATTCCTCATTCGACACTCCTTACATTGCTCCAATCAAGGGGGAGCCAAGTCATTCATTGAGGGGGAGTAAGTATACTCCATTTATTACATTCTTTTATCCTTCACAACTTCTTTGTTTGAGGGGGACTGTTGGACTAAGTACTTCAAACTACATAGTTGTGACAGTGTGACTTTGGAACCTACCAATTAGTTACAATGCTTGTTTACTTGTTTGTAGTTCTTTATGTGCTTGTTTCAAGTCCAATACAAGCACAGAAATCTATTGACTGAGCTCTGCATGGTCCCGCCACAAGTTATTTCAATAAATTAGAGGTTAGTACCTTCTGGTCCTGAGTCCTGACCCGCTGTATGTCCGTGAGGCATTAGTTTGGGGATTAGAGGCCTAGAAACCTGCTTCAGAGGGTGATCATAATCACGTCATCTTTATGGCACCACAATCCTTTGATTGTAGCAAGGCCTTAAGGCATGTGTGGAGAGTAGGGCACAGCACGGGTACGGGTAACACCATGTGTTTCCGGTCACAAGTATGCACGGGTATGGGATTGCCATACCCGGGCAACACCATACCCTTTTCCACGGTGTTACGGGTATGTGCAGGTATGCTGGTACCCAGATTTTGGTCAGGTGAGTGATCATCTGTGTTGAGATTTCAACTTTTTAATGACATCTGACTCACGGGTTTACCCCCTGTGATGAGATGCAAACATCTTTTTCAGCAAATTTCTATCAAATATCATGAAAAATAACAGTAAAAAATGCAGGGGTACTTTTTGATGACATATCGTGGGAAAACCCGCAAGTCAGGGTGACATGACTTGCGGGTTTACCCCCTGTGAGAAGATGCAAACATCTTTTTCAGCAATTTCCTATCAAATATAATGAAAAATATCAATACCCACAAATAACCATGGGTAACCCGCAAAAACCCATGGTAACACCATACCCCTACCCATGCGGGTATGGTGTTCATGGGTACGGGTAGGGGTATAAGAGAATATACCTGAGGGTTACCCGTGCCATGCCCTAGTGGAGAGGCTGCCTCAACCACACCCCAGGGCCCAAATTGAAGGCACACATTGTTGCAAAGGTGCCACCTCCTTTCATAGGGCCAGCTCCTGTGAAGTACATTGAATGGGTCGAGCATGTTCTCAATTTCAAGAAGGAATATTTTCACAGCTTCAAGCAAATAATAAGGTTTTCCAGAATCTGAGCCCTCAACGTCATTCAACCCTCATTCTGAAGATTCCAACAAACTTTGAATGAAACTATTGATAGGATACTCAATCTGGAAGAGAGATTGAAGAAGAAGGGATAAACCTGCAAGTTCCAGACCTCAGTGCTCATCTCTAATTTGTTACTATTCTTTGTCCTTCAAGCAAGGGGGTTCCGGGATCAGAATCCCGGACCGGGGTTGATTAGTTAGTCCAGCCAAAGGTCACAAAAAAAATGAACATTCATTTAATATACCTTAAAAGGTCCTCTACAGCCATTGTCCCATGCTCAGGATACTCAGAAGGCGCATTGTGATGTATCCTTTGTTGAGAAACACACCATGGAATGACACACATCAATATTTGATGTGTGTCCTATCTTTAGCACAGCCCTTTGATGTGCATAGTAAACAAACATCTTGTTCCCTTTCTTCTTCTCTCTCTTTGTTTGATAGAACATATATATGAGTAGATAGACAGTCAGCCACCTCAGTCATTTGTACAAGGACTGAGGTGAGTATGATCTTAGATGTTGTACCTGCTACCCTCAGGGACCGATTCCATGACATATTGTGCACCATCTTGACATGTCAAGTGTTGACAACTCTCTGGGTCTTTTGTGCCTATTTGACTTGGATTCAACATAATATGATAATGTAAAGGCCATGCAAGTAGTTAATGTCCGGTAGTATGCACAGAAAGTGAAAACAAAAATTATGAGAGAAGATAAAATGGAGTGGAAATTTGACAAAAGACCTTAAATGAGGATTGAAGGATAAGTAATGGTGAAATATGAAAGTAGGTAATGTCCAATACATGAAATCATAAGAGAGAATGCCAAAGAGCATAATTTGAGAGACAGTCCTTGAAAAGATGAACCACGATCCAAGAGTGAGCAATGGAGTCAAACTGTAACAGAATAATGAGGTCTGATGTGCACACAAATTACTAAAGTGCAAGGCATGCAAGGATGACAAAAAGCAGAAAAGAAGTCCATAAAAGATGAGGCCCATTTGAAGATAAATAAGGTGTGACAGTTTTTGTGCATGCATGGCAAGTGGTTCAGCTCAACAAGCAAGCAGTCTCAGCAAAAACTTACATTCAGGTACAACAGCAGACAGCTCAGAGAGTGTGGGCAAGGCTCTGAGCCCTTGTCCAATGCTTATGTCGCTGTCAGAGTGGAAGAAGGTTTGAGGAAGACCAAAGGACGACAAGTGAGAGCTCCTGAAGGTTCGACACATTGGACACCCGGGGACCCCAGAGGTGCCCTATAGCAATGGCGAGGCCACGAGATGGTATAGCAATGCTGAACTACAACAATCTGACTACGTGACTCTACCAACATGGTCACGTGACTACCTGGAGTAGGTGACCACTCACCCTACTCCATCTGCCCCTCTCCAAGATGGTGATGTCCCTGTCACCTTGAAAAAAGGGAAACAAAAAGAAAGAGAAAGATAGATATATGAAAAAATAAACAAAATAAAACTGATGCAATAAAAAATTCTATGTGTAATAAAAAGAAATAAAGACAACTCAACATGGTGCTCATCCCAAAGCTTGGAGGACTCTACTCAGATCCACCAGTCAAGGGTCACTATCCCAATCAAGTTTTGGGGGCGGGCCATGCAGTATTGGATTTGAAACTACTATCTTTGGATTGCCAGGGCCTGAACTGAGGGGGTAACGGTAGGTGACTATGGGACCCATGCTCCATACTGGCTGACCTCATCGAGTGAAAGTGTGGATTTGGGGGTTCCTCATTCGATTACAATGACGGGTTTGCCTTTGTATAGAGTCGAAAGGTCGGGAGGTATTCAAATATAGTACCAAAAGGTCTCGTGGTGGTGGTGACTGAGAGACAATGGGTAATGACTCAGCATCCTCTGCCCAGTCAAAACATGGGGTGGGGTCGAGCACAGGTGGTGGTGTGGGTGTGAGCTGTCATTCTGGGGGTTCGACCAACTCATCATGCAGGAGGGTGGAATGGGAGACTTGGGGCTCAGGCTGGGGGTCTATGACGATGGTGGGGCTGGGTTTCGTCGAGACCTCGATGCCTTCCGACAAGTGGGGCCGATCGTCGTCCCAGAGCTCTGTCTGCACTGCGGCCATTCTCTGTTCATGTTTGTATGTTGCCTGGATGCTGGCATTGATGACAACAGGGCTGGTTGTGGTTGTCCGGGTGTCAACATCGGCAGTGGGGGCAGTGATGATGATGACGGTGTCTGTCTGGGTGGTGGAGTCGATGGTGGGGGAGTGGTAGCATCGATGGGGGGGTTGGGGAACGAGCTGGGGGGCTGTTGATGGTCCAGGGAGTGTGTGCTGTCGTTTTTCAGCTGTGGCCTGTGGTCCGGAGTGGGGCAGAGTGGGGGATATGGCTGTCATCAATGGACACATCGGTGATGATGTGGCAGCAATGGTGGATGCGTGAGGCATTGTGGTGGGCTTGTTGTGCATGACAGGGGCAAGGGGTTCAAGCAGGGGGGGACTAGGGGGTGTAGGCAGGTGTAGAGCTTGTCGTAGGAGAAGGTGGGGCTGGCCGAGTTCATCTGTTGAGCAGACAATGTGTTTCGATGAGCACAGTTGCTCGTTGTCTTATGAATCGGTTTCCTTGGCTGTAGACAGTCCCTGTATGTCGGTTACGGCCTCATTAACAGTCTCTGGGGTGTCAGCAGCCATCTGGATGCTAGACGATGCCCAGGTTGTCGTTTTGGGGGCGGTTGCAGCAGTTTTCATCATTGTTGTTGGTGGTGACATGGCAATGGCAGCTGGAGGCTCCAGATGCGAGACGAGTGGCTGTGGAGTCTGCAGTAGGGCTGTGTGTCAACTAGGCAGGGTGTGGCATCGTTTGCAAGATGTTGGTAGTAGTTTTGAAAGTGGGGGAAAGGTTGTCATCATTGTTGTCAATGATGTTGGCTGTGATGATGTTGGCTGTGTGGGTGTTGTCAACAATGACATGGCAGCGTTGGAAGGTAAGGGGGGGCTGGTAATGAGGGCTGTGGCATTGTTCTTGGTTTGAGTAGCTGCCTGTGTAGTTTTTGTAGTAGTCTGTGTTTGAAGGGCGGTACAGCGACGTTCAGGGGTGTCGTTGATCTGCGCAGCCATTTCTTCGGTCCTAGGTGCTACCTGGGTGCTATTGTCAATCCAAGTGGTCATTTCGGGGTTGGTTTGGACTTCAGTGTCATCAAGGAGGACAGCACCTCGCCACAACTCGTGAGCATGAGCCTCCTTTGAGATGCACAGGCCCGGGCCATGGCCTTTGGTGAGCCACTTCTGTCATTCGTTGTACTCCCCTGCTTGTAGTCCTTTCCCTATCCCTTCAGATCGGCCCTCCTCATACTTCCGGACTTCTACTTCCTCATTTGTTAGCCTCACCTCTTTATACCCTGCCTCCCATCCTTCTCTATGACTCTGCAACTTTGCATCCTCTAAAAATTCCTGCCATTCTCGAGACCATCTTCAAACCCATCCTCATATCTGAGCTTCCTCCCTTCTTCCCATCCTTCGCATCGAGCTTCATCTAGGAGTACTCGAACTTCTTTGTGCGCGTAGGTAAACTGTGGCAGTTGTGATGTTGCATCATCTGATGACGCGGCAGTGTCAATGCACGTAGTGTCGATTGCAGCTGCAGCTGCTGTGTCCGTTGTTGTGTTGTTGTTGTTGTTGCAATAGTGCATGTAGCAGCTTCATTGTTTGTATTATCACACCATTTCTTCTTGTGGCTTTGTTTGCCCTGTCCTAGACCTGGCATGCTGGTGTTGGCAGGTGGGAGGCTGCTAGTAGACTAGTAGAGTGATAGAGTGAAGCCGAGATTTGAGAGCCCAAAGATAATACCAAAAAGCAGATAGCACAAGCTCAACACAAACTTGACACGTCGTGATGTGGTGTGCGAGAACACAAAACTCAAGATGCAAGACAAAGCACAGAGACATGAGAACTCAGAACTCAGAGACACGACAATGGAAGTGAGCCAAATCACAATCTCATCACCAAGATGGACACCCCAGAGGTGCCCTATAGCAATGGCGAGGCCACGAGATGGTATAGCAATGCTGAACTACGACAATCTGACTACATGACTCTACCAACATGGTTATGTGACTACCTGGAGTAGGTGACCACTCACCCTACTCCAACGTATGGTTGTTCGACAGTCAAATTGTGTGGCTGAATCAGCAAGAGCAAAATCTGCTCAAGCATCTACTTCAGGGCCAATGCTTATCAAGGTGCCTCCAGGGGTGAAGCCATTGGCCAGATATCATTACGAGGTTTTACTGCCTGTAGAAGACCAGGGCAAGAAGGCACTGGAGTTGCTGGAGGAACTGGAAGACATGTCTGGCAAGGTTGGTGGCTCTCAGGACATCACTGCAATCCAGGCAGGTCCAAAGGTCCTCTTGGCAATGAAAGTTGGTCGGAAGCAGGCAGCAACCAGCAAAGCACCAGGGGCCTCAGAGCGCACTCAGATTCCTCCTCTTGCATCAGCAGTGGACTTCTTGCCCACTCACTTTGATGAACTGCAGAGCAGGGGCCTGCTTGATGCATGGCAAGACAACATGGCAACGAATGCACAGGCAGCTGAGCCATGGACAGCAGGGGTTGGGGGGAAGCTTCCCTCACCAATGACAGTTGAACCAAGAGCATTGATGTGGGTAGAGAAGGGGAAAGGAAAGGTAGTGGGAACCCCAGTCTCGAGTCCTGTGGCCAGGAATCCCTTTCGCCATCAGTCAATGCAGGACATCTACCATACATGTGATGCAGACATAGCTTGGTCAGTAGCACAAGGCTTGGTGCTGGTGGGAGATGAATACCACCTGGTAGGTTATACCCCAGTAGGCAGAGTCATGTACAAAGTTGTCTCCCCCAAAGCTAGGGAATTGAGTGTGCTGTTTACAGAGTACTTGGAAAACATGCAAGGCACTGTGCATACACCATAGAATTTACTGCATCTGGGGCCGCATAGTGCCCAGGATGCTTTGTTGGCTCATGTACAGCCAGGACAGTGTACTCCTCTTACTGTAGTGGCAGTGCATGCACACATAGTGCCAGGACTGCAGGGTCCCCATATTACTACAGCGGTTTGTATGTGCAAACAATTAGGTCAGCGAACTTGGTTATTGTGTGGCAGCACACCCTGACATTGCTGCAGTGGCAGGTGTTTTCATAGATCCTACTATAGCAGCTTGCACATGTGAACAACCAGGTCAGCAAACTCAGCTATTGTGTGGCAGCATGCCCTTATATTACTGCAGCAGCAGGCATTTTTGTAGGCCCACAGATAGCCACAGCGTCTCGCATGCGCAAACAAAAAGCAGCACAGACACCCTCATGTGCACCTCACATGTCTGCACCAACATTTCCTGTTGCAATCTAGCCTGATGAAGACGGTCAGCACAAACATGCTATTTTCCCAGCCCAGACATCAGTAGTAGATTCTGTGGCAACCCATCCAGTGGTGAATGCAGAACTTGTTGTGGCAATAATGGCCACATTGGATGTGGGTGGGGCAATACTGGTGACAGGCAGCAGCACCCCTCTTCAGCAGGGAGAATATTTTTCTGCAATGATCACAAATGCTATGAACTACCTTCCTATCACCATGATCAAGGAGCTGAAGGGTGGGTTCAACAACTATATCCTGCTGTCGCTGTGCACACACAAAGCCTGTTCAAATGCTACTAGGGCTACAGATCTCTTCGACACAGAGATTGGACTGAATGAGAAAGGGGAAATCAAGCTGAAGCAGAAGACACTGATGGCAGCAAAGGATCATTACCTCACAACAGATGATTTCACAGAAATCTGGGAGAATTTTGTTCAAGGGATGCACAGACATTTGGTCTTAGGAGATGAAAGCGAGGCTGGTGTTTTGAAGGTAAGCATGATGCACATCCATGTTTTCAGACTTCTTTAGCACAATAGCAGTGCAGCCCAACTTCACACTCGACTGGAGTTTATACAGAGGCTACATCATCAAGACATACACTTCATGGGTTGGTCGCAGAAACGACTCTTATGGGCTGATTTTTGATGAAAGCATTTTCCATCAGTACAAGATGAAGAACCTGATACGTCTATGCTCAAACATTTGAAGCACCAGACAGGTGGCTCACTTGGTGTGAAGGGGGGCAGTGGTCAAGCAGGAGGCAGTGGTTTCAGGGAACAGTGGTTTTGTGGGTGGCAGTAGCTTTTTTTGGGGGGGAGGTCACCAGCAAAATTTTCCACTGTCTTTTTGCACCCATCAGACTTCCTCCACAATCAAGTGCTTTCTCTGTGCAGGACCCCACTCCTATAGGGAACACCAAGGAAGCACAAAACAATTGGTCCTCAGTGAGAACAGAAAATGGGTTGACAAGGCCTTGGGCAACCAGATCATGTGTATCACTTTCAACATCAGTCTGTCTGGGTGCAGGCACCCCTCTTGCAGTTTCAGCCATTCATGCTCTTTGTGTGGCAGCCTCTCACAAGGATGCAGGCATCTTGGAGGAGTATCAGGATATTCTAGTGGGCCTCTGGGAGGGTTTCCACTGCGGCCTAGAAAATTTTTCACTGTCATGTACATCCATTCCACCAAACCACTACATGTCAGAAGAATATGAAGAATTCATGATAGCAAAATACACTGAGGAGATCGAGCTTGATAGACTGTTGCACAGTTATAATCCAGACACACTTTTCTCTTTAATTGGACATTTTCACACAGCACCTCTTGCAGTCATTGACCAGGGCAACAGTAAACGCTGCATCATTGTGAACCACTCTTATCCAATAAATAAACATTGTGTTGATAACTTGATCTTGAAGCTTCCCCGTCTGACTCGACTGAAAAAATCATTATTGATCCTACAACAACCTTTATTAATACGATCATCGACTCTACAAAATTCCAGTGTGCTTGGGGATCCTTTTCCAAATGTTACCTTTTGGTGGCAGATGTGCCTGAAGGAGCCCAGGCAGTGGTGTTTGACGTGGATGCTACATTCTGAAACATACCCACCCATCCTTTGGCACACTGTTTTCTAGCAATAATGATGAAAGGGATAATCCATCTTGACCCTGTTTTGAATTTTGGAGCATCACCATCACCTGGAATTTTCAGCAGGGTTGCAGATGCCATGGTGCAAATACTCATTAGTTGGGGCATTGAGGCAGTCATTAAATGGGTGGATGATTTTATTTTTCTATGCTACCCCTTGCATCACCTTACACCTCTGACCTTGTCTGGAGGATTACTGAGGAGCTGGGGTGGCCATGGGCCCCTGTGAAATTCATTGACTTTGTGACAGCTTTCATGTATATCAGTTTCTGGTGGGACCTGGGGGGGAAGAAGGTGGAGCTACCAGAAAAGAAGAAGGTGAAGTACCTGAAAAGAATAGCCAATTGGACACAGGGCTCATATAAGGGCAACCTAAGCCTCTAGCAAAGGGAAATCCGAAGAGAAAACTCTAAGGATCCCCTTGCTGATGCCCAGTATATGTGAAGACGACAAAAATCAAATATAACCTAAAAATAGAAAAAGGCGGAGATAGGCAGATCAAGGCCACCGAATGACATCATACCAAGGGGTATGTGTCAGAAGGGGTACTCCACCTCTAAATATAAAAGTGTCAACATGTACAAACATGATAGCAAGGGAAAATTAGTAATAAAATCCGGAAAAATCATAGAAAATGAAGAATAGAAGGAAATGAGGTGGGGAAAAATATAGGACAAACATAAAAAATAGGAAAAACACATAGGGCACCCCCCTAGTCCCCTTACAGCTCAGTTCATAGTGTGAAGGAGGCAGAGAAGGTGATAGGCACATTGAACCATGTCTGCTTGGTTGTACCAGAGGGGCATTCAAGAATGGTCTCGCTTTACAAGTTTCAGAGTGGTTTTAGGGCAGGACAATTTCAGGAGGTGAAGCATAAACTCGCAGCCATGGCAGCAAAAGATATGGACTGGTGGAGGTGATGGTTGCAAGATGAATTTGTAGAAATGGATATAATCTGCCCGCTGGAACCATCACAGATGAGGCTTTTTATGGATGCATCAACTGGGTGGGGCATCAGATTGGTTATTGATGGGAGATAGTTAGCCTGGCAACTCAAAGAGGGATGGAACTTGGAAGGGCAAGAGATTGGATGGGGTGAGATGGTAGCCATGGAGCTGGCAATCCAGACATTGATCACAGTGAAATTCTCCAACATGTATGTCATTATGCATTTAGACAACCAAGGGGTGGTAGGAGCATTGAAAGCAGGCAAATCATGAGGTACCCAGCAGAATGCCATTTTACGTGAGATCGTCAGGCTCATTCAAGAGCATAACCTTTGGGTTTTGACAATCTGGATACCTACATCAGAGAATCCTGTGGATGATCCATCAAGGGGTGTTTTTACTGATAGGAAATCGTTATATGCATTTTTCCCTAAGATTTCTTTTCATTTGGAAAATTTGTATATAAGACAGTAGATTACCATGATTGACAATTATCATGATTATAGTAACATTAGCGATTTGTCATGTTGCTCATGCAAGTGGACCATTCTGTATTCTCAACCACCACAATCACCACGCACCACTGTGATGCCTCCCATCAGAGCCCCACAATTCACCTCGTGCACTAGGAACAGCCTTACCCAGGTGGCTCAGCAGCATGGTGGGCAGCTAGCACACTGCCACAGTTGACCACAACCTTACACAGCATGGATCCTGGTGCTACACACAAATCTACCACACCTTCCCTCAACAATACCACTGGCATTGCGAAGACTGGCGACTGAAGTTGAGAATGCAGCAGTAAGCAACTCAACACACATAAAGGATGCAAGCAGGCTGCACGAGTTCCTTACCTTCTGCAAAGGCTTGGGAATCAACCACGAGAGCACACTCCCAGCTCAGGAGGACCTCCTAATTGTGTAGGCTGCATCTTATGCAGGACAGTTCACAGGGAAGACAGTAGGCACAAAGATTTTGGCTATCAAGAAGGAGCATGAGAGGCAAGGACTATTTTGGCTCGGAGCCCAGCTTTGTCAGATCATTAAAGGCATTGAGAAACTCAGGCCAGCTTCTTCTTTCCATCCCAAGAGGGCGCCAGTTACTATTGCTATGCTCATGGATCTCAATGGGGAACTCAGCAGGACATCTGGTCTCGACATCTGGGTTTGGACAATCTGCCTTTTGTTATTCTTCAGCCAGGTATGCAGTGGTGAATTACTCCCCTCTATGCAACATCTAGAGAAGTTTGACCCCTGCCATCATGCTACCTTCTCCCACATTGCAGAATCTACCGCACAGAATGGCACATGCAACCTTCATCTTCCATAGTCAAAAACACAGAAAGCTCATGAAAATGATGTATGGATCCCATGTCAGGAGGCTCCATTGGACCCCGTTCATGCCATTCACAAGCACTATATCAAAAACAAACTATAAATGAATCATCCTATTGCTGCATACCGGGATACTCATGGCACGCTGGTCATGCTCACAAGATCCAAGTTCATCCGCCGCATCAATTAGATTCTTCGAGTGACAGACAAGCACTATCCTCATGTCACAGGTCACTGCTTCTGTATTTGAGGCACTACATTTTACTTGGTTTCAGGAGTGCCACCTGACATGGTGAAGAAATTCGGCCATTGGCATTCTCAGGCATTCTTGGAATACTGGCATTGTCTTGACTATTTGGAAGCAATTCACATTGAAATGCTACCACTGAACCCTCGCACATGACAGAAGCAGAGAAGTCCCATGGCTTGATTTGCATCCTTGGGTGAGTCTTTATCACAACTACGATGGGCCTTTGGGCTTGTTTCTCAATTTGGGTTCCTGTAGTCATTCCTCAGCTCACCCCCAGCTCAGTAGGATGGAATCTGGTTTTCTTGGTCACTAGTTGGAATCACAGATTCTGCCTCTAGATTCCAACCTGTCACATCTGCTCCCAAATGTCTTAGTATGTGAACTTAGATTAAATTTGTAACACTCTCACATATCTCAATGTACAAGACAATTCTATTAACTGCAAAAGTAGAGGTAGATGAATGAGGCACGAGTGTAGTATACCAATATTTTGCATACTAAAATTTTGATGCGTTGAGGTCATGTGATAGTGTCTCATTCTTGTCTTCAACTTCCACCTGCTGTGCAGAATAGCAACTCACATTTTTCTATCTCACTGCTTCTGAACCTAGCTCAGTCATCAAGTTTTTTACCCACCTACCCACATACTATTTCTGCCTCTGCTCATTAGTACTATTGGGTGTGTTCTCACTAGTGTTTTTGGTCCAGTTTTTTGACCCCCAAGAGGGGCAACTGGCAACTACAACTGCAACCGAACTGAGTAGGACTGGTCCACATCGGTTCGGTTGCCCCCAAAAGACTGGTTAAGACTGGTTTTAGTCACTATGAGGGGTGACTTCCTTTCCTGCGATGATATACCCCACAAGTCATGTCACTATGAGGCACAGGTTTCTCATTTGCTATACCAAGGATATAGTCGTTGAGGATGTTATTGATTGTATCAATTTGGATAGAGGAATAGTAGACAGACTTTTGGAGCTTACCCATGACGAACTTGCTGCTGTGCTGGGCCATATTGCAAATAAAGAGGACATCTCCACTGCCACCTTTAAAATGGCTAGGAGTGCTCTCCCCTCTTTCTCAACCATGAAATGGGCTGCCTACAAATCCTGAAAAGGTTCAATTTACACCCTATTTTACCTCTCTATATCATCTTCTGCCCTCTTTTCAAAAGACTATGTCTCAAAATGCTTGGAATGGGCAAGACGTCTATTACAAGACAGTTTATTAAACACGAAAGCAAGCAAGGCTGAGGATTTTAGAGCCAGTATGTCAACTAAAAGGTAGACCTTTGCTATGCGCTTATTGATGATGTGTTGCTGCAGTATATTGTTCAGATTATATAGCTTTGTTTCATGGTTGAGTCATCAACAAGCCTGAGCAAGCAATGACTGAGACCATATATTCCACTAGAGGTGAAGTTGAGCACAAAGTTTGTCCATAGTTCAATATTTAATCTGTCCAGGCCCTGAAGTGAGTACTCCAGTAGATCTTCATGGCAGGAGGTGTCCTTTTTGTCATCATCAAGTTCAAGCTTGTTCTGCTGGATGCTAATGCTTTGGCTCAACTCTTCTTTGTGCTTCTGTGTGCGTGGTTTCTTTTTGTGACACGCATTATGGTGCCAGCATTGTGTGTGTCATTTGTGGCTCCATTGGCTGTAGTAGGTATTGTAGCCATTGCTGTAGTGTGTTGTAAAGATGCATGTGGACTGGTACTGGTGCTGTTTTGTTTGTGTATGTGTCTGTAGTAGCAGTATTGCTAGGTGGTAACATTGTAGGTGTATCCATCCTTGCTGCTATATTCAATGCCAATATTATAGTGTTTACAGCCGCTATATTTGCATTGAGGTGTGGATTCTCATGCCCCTTTTCTGGCAAACTGATAGACTTTATGTTTTGTGGTTCTATGGACTAGGTTCTGGGTGCAGAAACAAGAGACAAGAGACAATGCAAAAATATCTATTGTGATGTGGCATGCAAGACAAAAGCAGAAGTGACAAGAATAAGCTAAGCAGTAGTGAGAAAAACTAAATAGTAGTGCATGCATTGAATCACGCTCTCATTACCAAGATGGAGATGCCTAAGGTGTCTCCTATAGCAAAGCAGGCGATGCCATAGTGATAGGCTAAGTATAAGAATTATGTACATGTGATTGTCTACTGACTATGCAGTCATGTGACTAACAGAGTAGGTGTGCCCACACACACACTTTCAATCTCGATACAGATCAGAGTCACAATACTGCTCTTTCTTCGGAGGCGACAGGCAGATGGGATCTAAAAGAGGACTACGAGGGAGAAACACTAGAAGAAGGAATGGGGGCAGTGAGGGAAGTAGACAAGCATAGACATCCTAGAATGGAGAGACAGCAAAGTAGAAGTGCAAAAGAGGCTCTACAGGAGTATGAATTTGTACACCCAGGAGGACAAGGTGTACATACAGGAGAGGATGTGAAAGAAGAAGAATGGAGTGTACAGTTACAGAGTGTTCCTTCAGGTTTGGAAATGGCAATGGGGATGGGGAGACAGTATAGCTGTAGTGCAGGGGAGAATCTGCATCTACATCCACAGCTGCATCAGCAAAATGCTTATTTTGGCTTTGAATCTGCTTACCCTGGTATAGAGATGTAGGTGGGTGAAGAAAAAGCAGCAAGCAGGGTATGTTTGATGGCGCTTGAGAGGCAGAGGAGTCATAGTGCAGGAGAAGGTGTACACTCTCAACTGTATCCACACCAGCACTCACACCCATGCCCATGTCTATCTGCTGAACTGTGAGCAGCATGATGTCTATCCCATTTATTTAGACGCAGGTGTGGGCATGGGTGATGTACATGCAGGGAGCTATTAGTATGGGCATGAGAAAGAAATGGGGATGGGCAAGAACATGGGAAAGCACCAGAGTCAGAGCACTGGGTTGAATATGATTCACCATCTACGCAGATCTGCATGGCATTGTATTCAATGTCTAGTTGGCACAATGACAATCTCATCTCAATTATTGTCCTCCTCATTTCGATGCTCAAGCTTATCTCCAATATCACTCTTAATTTCAGCCAATGCCACATTCAATTTTGTGCATATGAAAATGTATGTCTGACCTTGACAAAGAATTACCCATTATTGCTGTATCATTTGCCTACCACTCTGCATCTTGTCCTTCTCTCCTTTCTTCCTCTAGCTCTTGTTCAATAGAATAGTAGTACCAGACCAGTAAATTGATTTTCAGGGGATCTAAAATAGAATGATCAGCTCAAATGAATGATCAGTTGAGCAATGATATAATAAGGATTATTGGTCATAATACCAACAGAAACGACTTGGGAGTAAGCCACTAATAATGCTAGAGAAGTCGCCTGTCTCTTATAGATGTGATCAGATCAAAACAGCCCCTCTCATATGACTCCCAGCCATTGAGTTTTCATGTGAACCCTAGAATGATAGTGAAAAAGTCATTTTCTGGAAGAAAGAATATGGGCATATTTAGCATGTTCTGATGGTACATTTAAGAAGCAGAAATCAAAGATAGGACAAACTCAAGTGATCTGGCTCTTGGTAAAGCCAAAAGGTATTACACCAAAGAATGCCAAAATTATATGAGTATAATTCAGAGCATCATCACTCTTTAAACCATTCTATCCACAATATAGTCATTGTTCTCTATGGTGGAAATCACCAACTATTATCATCAGGGCTTCAGAAACTTGATACTGGCATCATTTCAATTCCCTAGCAATTAGCATTTGTTGACATTTCTTCAGACTAAAACCCAACCAAAAGAATATTCATCAAAAGATGTAGGCTTCAAAATTATATTACTATTAATTCATTAGCAAATAATCCAAGTGACTTTATGTATCTTATCTGGAAAAAGGGCATCTAGTTTCAGCACTTTTGTTTGGCAGCTAACCATCAAATATGCTACTGCTCAGAAAAAGAGCACACTGAGTGCCCTTTTCTAGCACAATCAGCATTTGTTGAAATTTCTTTTGACTCTAATCTATTTAAAAAAAGATTTTGACCACTATCCTATCCATGTTTGACCACTATACTATCCATGTTTGAATGACATAACAGCACCATTGGATATAGAAGGATCTGCCAAATAAAAAGGGAAATGTTGAAATTTATTTATTTTTATTTTTATTTTTTGAGATTGAAAAATTATATTTTATTTACTAAACAAAAAAATTTTAATTTAATTTAATTATTATATTTATCTTATATATCATATTTTTATATTATCTTGATAATAACTTTAAAAACATAAAATTATTTACTTTGATTGCTTAACTTAAAAGTTATTATATATCCAAATATTAAATTAAAAGAATTTTGTTTTTGTTTTTGTTTTTATTCTTTATTGATCCAAATTTTAAATTTATTTTATCTTGCTTGTTTTAATTTGGAATCAAATGGACAGGGATAACAGGCATTGTTGGATCAACAGCGGGATTCTGGTGTATGAATGGTGGCAGTGTCATATTTTATATTTGATGTAGTTGGGTTATAGTTGAGTCACAAGCAAGAGTGCAGCCTGCATGTGGGCATCCAGGCATGATGTACATCTTTGACACCTTCCAATATGCACTTAAGTTTATGCATATTACTGACATTTGAATGGCAGCGGTGTCCATGTTTTATATTTGATAAAAATAAGTTATAATTCTTTATATGTAACCAACTCTTTCATGTGCAAGTATAAGATTTCTGGATTTGACTAAAATATTACAGTAGCACATCATACACAGATGTTCTGAATGCCCATATGTGACCTAAATCTCTTTGATGTGTAAAATATAAGACACAACTGCTATTTTTATAGCTGCTTGCACTTGCCTGCAGTCATATATTTAAAAAATCGTAAGTCAATCCAACTACACTCAAATGTAGATAATAATACAAACTTAAGTGCACATTGGAAGGAGTCAAAGGTGTCTACATCCTCTGTATTAAGTGAGTTAATTTTAGAAATCAGATAGGTTTGCTATCAACTTTCTAGTGTAAATTCTTTGTGGCAAGCCAGATTTCTGGGAGAGCAGAAAGTATTGGCAAAATCACATGTTCAGAGACAACAGCAGATAGTCCCGATAGTAGACAACTTGGAGGATGGTTGGCAATAGAAATGTATATTTCTTCTCACATATATTTTGTGATGTGATATGTTGGATCTTGAATAAATATGATGTGGAATGAGAAATGTGATGTGTTCTATCTTAGTGGAATTCTTGCAATTCATTATAGTATGTAGCATCAGCACAAAGACTGAATGAGAGTTGCATTTGATATAATGATATTCTCCATAACAACCTCTATCATCAGCTAAAAGACTCAGAGAGAGCCATGCTCACCCGATTGTTCTTTATGATTATGAGGAGAGCCGCATTCACTATTTGTCACAATCATACTACAGGTCAGAGAGCCATGTTCAGTACCCTCATGATAAAGATTTAGCTTATAAATGTGATGATATCTACTATTTATCAACTCACCTCACATATCATGGATTGGGAGCAACGCAGGCGATTTCTTGCTCAGGTCGCAGCCATAGTTGTCAATTTAGTTGCATGTGCTACATTGGCCTATGGTACTCTACTCTCTCATGCAATGTTCATGTTCATCCCTAGTAAGCTTACTGTTCTTCTGAGTACTTTACACTCCCCCACCTATTCCGGTTAGATTCTAGAATTTCTGGAATTTCTAGAATCTGGTGGAATTTTTTTGTATGTAGTTTTCCCTATGCAGCACAATTCTGGTCAGAATAAGGATCCAATTTACACCCAGAATCCCCAGAATCTGACCAGACTCATCACAACCAGAATAACAGGAATAACCGGAATGCACATGCTTTCCCAAATAAAAGTTCAACACACAACAAAAATTGAACCCTCGACCTTGGGTCTGCATATCACAGCGTGCTTAACCACTGAGCTACCAGATAATTATTCCTCTATATACATTTAATACCTTTATAACCAAACCAAGGTGCATAGTTAACCGCAGCCATTAACGGAATAATTAATAAGTATGCATACATGCATGACACGTGACATATGACTGCCAGCTCACAACCACCACCACTATCGTCAACACCGCCTCTCCTCCTCTCCACTCTACCACCACCACTGCATGCGCATCTACCACCACCATTCCCACGCCCACTGCCACCATCACCACCACCTTTAAATAAGCCGACTGGATGGAACGTGGGCCCAAACATTGCTTTTTAGATTGTATACTACTGGGGACAACCTGCCACAACATTACTGTATCGGGTTCTGTTCGGGACTTAGTGCTTCCTAAGTCGATACAGCTATCCTTACTCAGAGGCTTTCTGAGTAGACCATCGGTTTGTGTATCACAGTTGGAGGCTTTCCAACTGTTGAGTTCGAGTTATTACAGCTAGGGGCTTCCTAAGCTGTCGAGTGTTCTGGTTAAGTCTAAGACCATTATTTGAATTAGGTCAAGCTAAGGAATACAGGCAGTATTACTGTAGCTTATATATAGTTCAGAGAATGTCTATCGTCCAATCGGAATATGAGATCCTTGTCAAGTAAATATAGAAGGAACAATAGAACAGTAAGCCTCATGCCTAGCATGAGGCATCCGATGTCATGGAGTGCTGCAGCGCAGCATGTCGAAGAACAATAGCAAATAACCCTCATGCCAAGCATGAGGCGTCCGATGTCACAGAATACTGCAGTGCAGCATGTTAATCGACAGGAGTCAGGTCAGGGGGTGTCTCCATCAGAAGTGAGTTGTGTCATGTCAGAAAGGAAAAATGAAGTGCCCGGTCTTGCGGATCCAGATAACAAATTGTAACAGGGGGTACCTGCCTAGTAAGCACCCACCAACCTCTGTACTCATGCCACGGCGCACTGATGCACCCAAACCCCCCCCCCCCCAAAACAAAAACAAAAAAAACAGAAATCCAAACAGGGGACAACAGCAACAAATGATGACAAGCCATCCAGCCCCAGCCTCATGAGCAACTGCTCGTGGGGTGGATCATGGGTGGAATAACACCCAGGCACAGGGACAGGAGATGACAATGACACACCACCTACTCTCAGCCTCATGAGCAACTGCTCATTGGTGGAACAACAATGACAACAAGCCACCTACCCCCAGCCTCATGAGCAACTGCTCATGGAGTGGATTGTGGGTGGAATGACAGACAACACACCTAGCACAGCCGGGTCATATCCCCTCCCTCTCCCCCGCACTTTGTGTGGGGAGGGATTTTTTTTGTACTTTTAATTATTTATTAGTATTGTGCCCCCCCTCCCCCATTTTGCGTGGGGGAGGGATTTTTTTTCATGTTTTTACCTCCCCCCTCGCGTTTAGTGCGAGGGGTTAGCTTTTTATGTATATAAATAAAACTCCCTCTCGCATCTTGTGAGAGGGAGGATTTTTTGTTTATGTATGTAATCACAATCATCTCCACTCCCTCGCATTCAATGTGAGGGATGTGGTTAATTAAAAAAATTTGATCTTAACTAATTCAAAAAAAATTAGAGTGTCATGAATGAACCTTATATTACTAACTAATAATTCTCCTGTGGCTCAACTGGTTAGGCACACATGTTTGGTTTGTCATGTGATCACTCTAATCAAGATGTCTTGAGTTCAATCCTTACTCTGCACAAATATATTTTGTAGCTACTTTGACAACTTAGACTTGAAATTTGACTGTCCATTAGGGTATATACTCTAAGTTGAGCATCTGGAGCCACCAGAATCTGGTCGGAATAACTGGAATAACTGGACTCCAATCAGAATAACTGGACTCCAATCGGGATAACTGGACTCCAACCGGTATAACTGGACTCCAACTTCAAAGAGAATTGGTTGGTAGATGAGGAAGGACTTTTGGAAGTGTCCTTCTGGCTGGGGTTAGAAAAGTTATTGGAATTCTTTGTTTCAAGGTGGGCTTCTTCCTCTTGTATCCAGTAGATGTTATTGCTGTCCTGCACTTTCCAGTGCAGTTCCGCAAGAGTCTTGGGTTTACCACCCCAAAGAACTTCTATGCAAAGTTGGAGCAGAAGATCGTGGAAATAGCGGTTGCAAAGGGCAGCTTCATTCCAGTTGACTCTAGAAGCTAATTAACGTTATACTTTGTGATACAATCACCTTTCTTCGTTGCTAAGTCAGAGAGAGCTTTTTTCACATCTCCGACTGGGTCATGCAGGCTGAAGTTGCTTTTGAGCTTGGTGAGGAAAGCTTTGTAGTCCCACATCCAGTGTGCAGAATCTGTCAGGTCATTAAGACCAGGCTCAAACCAACTAAGAGCTGATCCCTTAAGATAAGAAAGGATGAATATGATCTTTTTCTCATCAGAGGAAAATATGTGTGGACAGTTGGGGAAATGAAGATTACAGGAGACTAAGAAGTCTCTAGGTTTCTTTGCATTGGTGCCATTGAAAGTGTCAGTGTCGCAAGCTTTGATTTTCTTGGTCTTAAGTGCGGTATTCTGATGAAGGGTGCAGATACTCTCTGAGAGGTTGTAAAGGACATTTATGAACCTATCCCCTGGATCAGGGTTTTCCACCATGGGAGGTTGATCATCTGGATCATTGGGATCAGGGTCACCCCCAGGGCTGTCAGGTCCATCCTCTAGACCAGGATCTTCCAACCTGGAGTGTTCAGGCTAGTTGATCCCCCCTACATACTCAAGGGGAGTTGTGGGCCAAAAATTTTCTGGGTTGGCAGAAGAATGTGGGGTGCAAGTAGATATGAGATTAGCACTGATTGATGGGGCTCCTGAGCTGATTTGTTGGAAGATGTTTGAGGGTCTGGAAGATACTCCAAAAGTAGTGGTGGGTCAGGGGTCGGGGGTCAGAAAGAGTGGATTGCTGAATTGCAGAGATCCCAGGAATGGTACTGGCGCATTGGGAATTTCTGGTTGTGTACTGGTGAGTCTTGGTAGGGGTCATAGAGGAGAGTGAGATGAGTGAAGTGTGAGTTCATATATACTGTTAAGAACTGATTTTGAAGTGCACCTCGGAATCTGGTCAGACCCTGTGGGTGTCAATAGTGGAAGGTTGTCGGGTCATAGTGGATTCTGCAGAAGGGGAACAGAAAGGACTTGGCTTCAACTTATAAGAAGTTGTGCCCTTCACCTTGTCTGGTGTCCTAATTTCAAAACAAATGTCTGGAGGTAAGAGCAGGTAGGTGCAGGTAGTGTGGGGAAGGAGTATGGAGGGACTTGGGTTAAGTTCAGATGAGACCAGAACTTTGGAGGGAGAACTAGAGGTTGAGTCGAATGAAGTTCAGACTCTTAGAGGACAGAGGTAGTAGTAGAACAAATAGGATTGGCAGGTTAAGTAGAGTTTATGTCAAATCTTTATTGAGTCTTTGTCAATATACAAACTGAGGAATACAAGTTGAAACTAACTAGGCTTAAATACTGGGGTACAGAATCAGAGTGGAACATCTTGGTAACTGTGGCAGTGTCTCAACTGCATAAATAAATTACTTAGTGGGGGCCACACAGGAGTCCATAGTCAAATTTGCAAAAGAGATGGCAGCCATGAGTGCTGTACAAGGTGGCCTGATGCACAGCAGTGGGGAGTGCAAGACGGCCAGGAACAAAAGAGGAGGGAGTCGGTGAATGTCGGGTTCAAGATGCAGAAAAGGGTCGGATGGGTGCAGGTTCTGATTAGGTGAGGAATGGTTCTTGACATTGTCCATTTGGACAATTTGGACTTTGCTCAGACTCAACTAGAATTCTGTGTGGATTCCTAGCATTCTGTGCAGACAGCTCAGACTCCATTCAGACTAGGTGGGGGAGTGTAAATTACAGGCCTAGCTTGCCTTTCCACACCATTTTCGAGTGTTCAAGTAACATCGGCAAGCAGTCCATTGAGCATTCAAGTAACGTCAGGCTGTGAGGCATCTCGGTAGTTGGTTCAGGGCTCCAGAAAACATATCACCTCGCTTGGCTGAGCTACTTCTCCCATGGGTTACAAGGTGCAATCAGTATGTATGGTTTCTTCTATGTCTATCATTTTGTTCAGTGTCTTACTCAAGCAGTGGTTAGCTTATGGATGTTAGAACCTTCATTTCTTGCTGGGATCTTATTGAAGAAACCATAGGGTTTTCCCTCCTCAGGTAGGAGACCCATCACCTCCTTGGCTTGAATATAATTTTGCTTACTATAGTTGTACATAGTTAGTTAAGTCGCATGTAGGCAGACTACCTGCCTATGTGGTAGCAGAAGTTTAGGCTGGGGGCTTAGAGGAATTTGAACAGAACTGTTTACCATGCCTAACCCAAGTTTGTCATCCCCACCAATCTTAAGCCATGTTATTGCCATCCTCACCATAACCACACCCTACATCTTCACACCAGTCATGGTGGCCCACCTTGAGCCCACCTTACCATCACTGGCTAGAAGCATATCATTTCAGAAAGACTGAACCATTTATTATCCAACCCATTGCATGTTGTCATTCTTGCCCATCATCCTCACCTTTGGCCTCCCCCACTACAGCCACCCTCACCATCACTGCCCTCATTGTCGTTGTCGCACCTACATATTCCCAATCTTCTCAAGCTTATAGAACTTTGACTGTCCAGACAGGTACAATTGTCATTTCTATAGGTAATGACTTAACCCATTTGATTATGCTGCCAAGGTCTCGGGGCTTGGCTTCCTCAATCTCTTGACTCACATGTTAATGCAGGGGGTGTGTGAAACACCATCTGTTATCTTCCTGAACTAACACCTCCTTTCTTAGACCATAGGCACACTCCACTCGGTGATGGAGTGAATCTGCCTCCTTTGTTGGGCGACTTGAAAACATACAAATGTGAAAAGCAAACTTAATGAGGAGTTTTGAGTATCTTTCACAAACTCTAGACATCAGAGCCAGATTAGTACATTCAAATTTAGCCCGTATGATTACTACTGTGTTTGGTCAGTATGTAAAATGCATGTCTAACTTGAATTGCTGCCTGTCCCAAATGTATGCGACATGATATGGTGGTGTTAGGCATTATGCACTTCCATCTGTCAGCAGTAAATTTGTTAAATAGTACTTGGAGACCATTTCAAAGTATAGTAAGGCTGGAGCTGCTGGATGTGATTCAAGGAGCTAACTCCTCAAGCATTCCATCCCCAAAAGTTAGCGACTGCCAACTCGAGTTTAATCAACTTGAAGGAGCTAACTCCAAATGAATCAAAGCACTAAAGCAAGCAGCATCAGAAACACAAACTTATTTACACTAATGACATTTTAAACTCAGATAGTTCAACATCCAACCACCACCACCTCATGCACAATCCAATGTTTCACAACCAACACCAGTGATGATGCTCAACCCAGAAATCCAAACAAAACCCACTAAAAAGGTCTTGAATGGTATAACACAAGTTAGAGGAAGGGTGCAAGGTGGTACTAAATATCACCGCTGTTATCCAAGGTTAGGGGAACAAAGTTAAAGGAGGTCCGATGAGATTTGATGAAGTTCAGGGGTGTACAAAGCTCTCCGAAGTGCTTTGATAAAAGTCCAAAGAGGTTCGAGAAAAGTTCAAAGATGTCCAAGAAAGTTCGAGGATGTTCGAGGGGTTTGTAGAGAATGAGAATAGTTTTGACTAACATTGACGATAGATGATAGTGATGTGGAAAGGTCTCGAGAGCAGATAGACGATAGATGATAATTTTGAGAAGCTAATATGGGAAGTTTGAGGAAGTTCGCGGTAATCCGCTAAACTTCAGGACTAAGACGAGAGGCTTGAACTCAAGAGAGTGGCTCTTAAATCAGACGATGGATGTGAGAGGATGATCTGTTCTCCTTCTAAGTAGTTAGTACAAGGCTATATATGTTTTGAAGAGATGGTACTTAAAAGGAAATAAAACACGAGGACTACATGAGGCAAGATATAAAACAATAAAAAACTTTCCAAATCAGAAAATAATTGAGAAATGATGAGAAGGGAAACATATAGAGTCACAATATATCAAGTGTACCTGTCCTATTGATCCAATATATTATTGAGATGTCAAAGCGCCACAATCGTGTCCTAAAAGCCCGTTGTCGTATCTCCTTGTGTCCAGTGGTGCTTGATATGTGATGCACTAACTCATACAAGGTGTGCTGCATGTGTCTGAAGGGTGGTGCGATAGGCATACAGCGGCCAAAGGCGTTCAAGGTGCTGCAAAGTTGTTCGAACTTGCTCAAAGTGTTGTGAAGTTGTTTGAAGTTGTTTGAAGTGCTATGAAATAGTTTTGGAGTGGTTTCATGGAGTTCATAGGGGTTGGGAGCATGTGTGGTGATGTGTCAATGCATTTAGAAATGTTCCCAGAGCTTAGAGCACAAGGTGGACCTATCCTCCCCCCCCTTACTGAAGTCCTGACTGTCCCAGTCAGCCGATTGGAGTCATGTGCAAAATGTGTGATCGTGTTGAAAATGTAAACAGAATTCGAAAAACTTCTCGTTCTTCTTCATCAACTCCTACATCTCCAATACTAGCTCCTACCATGTCTCTACTCGCCGAACTCAACAACGAAGTCCTCGAATATGCCAAATTGATGCCAGATCGTGGTGTCGCCGAGGATCTCGACTTTGAGGTATGGGGAAGAGGGTTTTGCAATAGGATGGTAAGTTTTTTGCTGTTCTTTTGGCAGTCAAGCATGCTAAAATGCTTGGTTCAGGTGGAATATGATGAGCTCGCCGATGGCCTGGGTGAAGAGCATGACTCGACTGTGCAAAAGGTCGTCAAAGAAGTTCGAATCACGTATGTGAATTACCCAACCTGCGAGTGTTTATCACAACTTGTGCTGAACCACTCGCCATGGGTGCAATGTTGAAAATCTTGGAGAAAAGAGACAGATTCAGGAACAGCGAGAGAGCAGAACACTAGCTACTGTGCACAGCGGGTGGTTGAGAAAAGCTCGAAGCACCGATCACATGACTCGACCGCGTCAGAATTCTACTCTTGTACACTACGCTCGCACCTCGCTCGTCTACCTCCACTCCAAGTTGATCATTGATGAGCGCATCGATGAGCCTGCATCTCCTATATTTTATGTAATAATCATCGCCAGGCTGAGCCTGCTACCCTCAGGGACCGATTCCCTGACATATTGTGCACCTTGTCGACATGTCAAGTGTTGACAACTCTCCGTGTCTTTTGTGCCTATTCGACTTGGATTCAACGTAATATGATAATGTGAAGGCCATGCAAGTAGTTAATGTCCGGTAGTATGCACAAAAAGTGAAAACGAGAAGATAAAAAGGAGCGGAAATTCGACAAAAGACCTTACTTAAATGAGAATCGAAGGATAAGTAATGGTGAAATATGAAAGTAGGTAACGTCCGATACGTGAAATCATAAGAGAGAATGCCAAAGAGCATAATTTGAGAGACAGTCCTTGAAAAGACGAACCACGATCCAAGAGCGAGCAATGGAGTCAAACTGAAACAGAACGATGAGGTCCGATGTGCACACAAATTACTAAAGCGCAGGGGGTGCAAGAATGACAAAAAAACAGAAAGGGAGTCCATAAAATATGAGGCCCGTTCGAAGATAAATAAGGCGTCTTTGCAGCTCCAGCCCATATACCAATATTGCATTTTCTATCCCAAAACATATTGACCTCTTGATCAGCCTTAGGTGTGTTGTTATAACCAAGGAGCGGACAGGTGCAAGAGGCCTTCGGGCAATGTCAGAAGACTGATATTTGGTGCTTCTAACGCCTTCACGAACCCACACCACGCTTCAGCAGGAAGTTCACCAAGGAAGAAAAGCCCAAGGAGGACGCGAGGTGCAACAGTGTTTGTCCGCTTGACATCGGATTGGACAGGGGTTTTCCTGTTGAGGATGGGGTCGAGGCTTGGCGGTCCGAGGGTACGTCGGTAAACTCCAAGAAGTCGATGATCAATTTTTCAACGCCTCCGCTTTTATCATCGTGGGTAGAATGAAGCTCGCGAATTTCAGTGGAACCAAGCTGTATCATACTACCATTGATGCCGCTGTCGTCATGCGATTCAGCGCCATCCGAGCTACTGAGAATGCTCAAGGCGACATCCCTTGCATTTTCGACCTTTCCGGTGATCTTCAGGCCGACAACTTGAAGAGCAAGTTCCATCCTTAAGATAAGTTCAGCGTGAGCTGTCCAAGGGCGAACAAATGAAGATACTTGCAAGGCACTAACAGACTCATCCACGTAAGTGAACGAACATAGGGATGGGTTCGTCTGGTCCTCCATTGAAAACTCATTAAAGTAGACTGAGACGACATCAGCGGTGGTTCTGGGCGGAAGCACGCACACCAGAGTATTGTCGCTCCATCGTCGGGTTGAGACGGCAGTAACATCACCAAAGACACAATTCAATTGTAGAGAGGGATGAAAATTTAAGCCCAACACCGTAACCTCGATTCCACCATGCATGGGTCCCTTGTCAGGGATGAGACGGTGAATGATGGGAAGCTGAGTTGGCACATTCTCCGAAGATCGAGAAAAATCGAAGAACATGGGATCCGCGTGGGTAGGCGTGACCACGGGAGGCGCGATCATGGGCAATGAGAAGGGAGACAGGTTGTGGTCCATCTCATGCTGTTGGTGGTCATCAGCCATGATACTAGTATGCGAACTACCATCCAGCGGAGTTATGAGGCTGTCAGAGGAAGACGATGGATGGGACGCATGAGGCGAATATTGGAGGTGTGGCAGATGTTGCATTAGCTCTGAATCGGTCAATAAAGGTTGAAGAACATCAGAGGGTGTTGGCGACCACATCGTGGGCAAGGAGGAAACTGAGGTAGGGTATGGGATGCCCTCGATACTACCTTCTCTTGATACACAGTCGAGCCTTCGGGGCGAATTGTTTGGCTTCGCTCTTTTCTTCGTGGAGGTGTTAATTCTAAGATCCTTTCTTCGTTTTGAAGGCTGGCGCATGGATTCGCCCGAAATACCCCCTGCTTGAGACTGCTCGGAATTCACGTTTAAAGAACCATCCTCGAATTCGGCTTGTCGAGTCGTCTGCGCAGACAAGTGTTGTTTGTGGTCATCCGTAATCATGATGGGCCTTGACGATCCACCGCCTACAACCCTGCCAGCATGGTCCATCATAGTGAAGCGTAATGTAAACCCAACTTTTTCGCGGTGATGGCGACAGTAGCAACTTATACGAAGGGGGAGTACTACCGAACCCGTGGAGAAATCGAGAACCTCGGCGCAATGAAATTGGATTATGCTATTCGTGTCTTCGGTCTCTATGTTCTTTGATGCTTTTTTCGACGACTGATCATCGCCGCCAGAGTCTGTGTCTGAACACATGGGTCTGAGACGAGCGGAAAGCTTTTTAATGAATCGTTTCGCCTGTAGACAAGTCAAAAAAAAGCCATAAAGCATAAAAGCATGTTCACTTCACGAGCTCTGCAAATGGAACAACTCACGACAGGGCGGTGAGGCGGTGAGGCGCATGTAACAGTCGCTGAAAGGTAAAGGATATCCTGAGGGGGTGGATCTTTCGATATGGGAGTCGCATATAGATCAAGAAGAGAAGTTACTATATGACGAACCTAGCTTTCCTTCCTTACGTGTTCGTTGCTTGATTGTTGTTCTTGGCGGTAACTTCAGCCACTTCCACGAGCCGATGCGATCGTAGCTATTGGTATCGGAAGACGAACGGGCCCCCGCGAGATGGACAGTTACCCGAACCTGAGTCTCAACGCGCGACTTGGTACCACCTTCTGGAATGCTGGGGAAGAATATTTTGAGACTTCAGAATGTTGATTAGCAAACGAGAGGTAGAAAAATGTGAGACTAGGTACTTGGAACAGGTATCTTTTGGAGGGTATACAACCTCGTGGCCGATTAGTAAAGCACCTTGCTTGCGGGGTGGGGTTACCGGCGGGGGAATTGGTTTAGTGAACGATAGTGGTCCATTGAGAGCAGACACTAGAGGGCCGAAAATGGATTCAATTGGATCGGCGGTGTTTCTGGGACTGTGGTGTTGGACTGGGTGTGACTCTAGTGTAGGACAAGCGTGTGACAGAGCATCTGTTATAGGCCTACTGTTGGGGAATAGGTGAAAGGCTAAGAACACAGGGACACGAAAGTATATACTCTTCGTAGGCATGACTTTCAACTAGATCATCTAGACGAAGCATTAAGCGTGGTGACGAGATGCAGTCAGAAGTATCGATGTTCCAAGGTGAAAAGCTGACGGGGTCAAAGCCGTTGCGAACAGCAAGTGAATTTCGAGGCTCTAGGTGAACTGGGAATATAGAGCAAGAAGTGGCCGCCATTGCCTGAAAAGACATCAGAGAAGGGCACCAGTCGTCAATAGGAGCACCATCATAGCGGTCAGTGAAGAGACACCCGTTTGGCAGATAAAAAGGTTATCCGGCAAGCGGAGAGGCACCAAACGACAAATAGGAGGATAATCACAGTAAACCCCGTGTGGCAGCTGCCAGCTGCTGGAAAAGTGAGCGCCCGCCGCCCAGTGGCAATAGGAGGGGGGCAAGGATCGCCGTCACATCTCAGATCTGAGTCGATACTTAGTGAGAATTTTGTACTTTGCAGTTGTAAGATCCTCGTCGAAGTTCACGCGTTTGGCACGTAAGTATTGAGTCGGCATTAGTGAACACGTGACGTCGAACTCTTGCATCGATCTTGCATCCCTTAGTATTACAACTCATATGCCAGCTAATCGTATTTTGAAACTTGCGTACCTGATCCAAGTTGATCGCACTTCGCAGGATGCCTTTCTCTTGGTTCATGTCACCTTCCCTCGCGGTACAACAGCAATCTTCACAATTCGAACATGGCACAGGCTGGATGTACTAGGGTGTTATGGACGCTATAGGCTCAGGGAACCATGCCATATGTCACTACCTAGATGACCCAAGACTTACCGATGAAGGACCAATGGACGTGCCTAAGACGAGTACCTGGCGTGATGGCTCATCTGATGTCTCCTTTTCTATAACCGAGACCCTATTCCACCCACTGAGAGATACATAATGCTCATCCAGAATTCGTGCGATATCTTTTCAGCCTTAGTACTCATCTTCACAGATCTTCCTCAAATATGTTTTCAGAAAACATGTCTTCCAGATACGTCGTCAATCCTGCTGAAGTCAGTATCTACATCCACCCTTCTTGCCTTCAGACTAATAACATGCTCCTATTAATATCCGATTTTCTAGCACACCCGCCTCCATAGCGGCTCGCTCTTCCAGCCCTGTACGAACGTATCTAGTGTTCCGAGCCCTCCATCCGACACGAGCAAAGTACCTTCTTCCTACCGTCAGGTATATCGTGAGAACCTACCGTAAAATAGCCTTACGCACTATCCATAGCGCAACCCTGATATCAACGACTGCCCTACTCTAGCTCTTGCTGAAGGTCTCCGTCCTGTCCATCGCGTTGTAAATTTTCGGTACTATCCCCAATGTCTCAGGGTTGATTTATTTACAGAATAATTTTCACAATAATACCTCGTATGCCAATCCCCCCCACGCTCGCTATAGTCCATCTGTTTCTTCTTTAACTGCCAGTGCATTTTTGTCGAAATCTTCCGTACGTCTTCAAAACCCGTCGTTGAAATTCATCTTGCTCATCGTTATCCACTGGCTGACTCCGTCACACGTAGTTCGATGATATTAACTCCTTGAAATCTACCGCTACCGCTGTTGGTTCATCTGCCGCCATCGTACGTCGCCCGGTCTTTCGTGCTCAACGTCACGGTTATGACGGGCTGACATCTCTTTGCAGCATACTAACAATAAAGTTACCCCGTTAAGACCTACACCTGCTGTTAGTTCTTCACATCTGGCTTCTGCGTTTACTTCTGTATGTCGTTGAATTCCCTAATTTACCCTTAGCTTCTTCTGAGGCTGACAGTCTTCCTTGTAACGCCCAAGTCTTCAATGGCTGATATCCTTCCTCTGTAGTCCCAATCACGCAATAATTATACGCCGCTCTCTCAGTCTAATTCCAGTTATGATCCATCTATGGCCTCTCAAAATTCCCATTTTCGCCCTCCTGGCCGAACTTTTGCCGATTTCGACATTTTGAAACTTATCGGAACCGGCGGTACAAGCCGCGTCTACCTTGCTCGGGATAAACTTTCCCTTAGGCTTGTCGCGCTTAAAAGTATCAGCAAAGCGTATCGTTCCGACGCCCAGCTAGAAGGAGTTGCAAATGAACAACAAGTGCACTGCTTTATATGTAACTCTAAGAACGAGTTTATCCTGCCGATCATGGGCAGCTGGCATGATAATGAGAACTTTTTCATAGTTACTGTGCGTCGACTATATGTCGTTATTGAAATGGTGTCACATTTTTCATTTAGGAGTACATCCCGGGATGCGATCTCGCAGTCGATCTTCTGAAAGTACGGAAGCTGGAGGAAGATGCAGTGAGATTTTATGCTGCGGAACTGGTAAGTTCTATTTTGTTTCCATTTCCACCCCACACCTACCTATCTTCCACAGGTTGTAGCGCTAGAGTCCTTGCATGAGAAGAAGGTGATGCACCGGGACATCAAGCCAGGCAACATCCTTATTGACCCGGACGGTCATATCCGCTTGTGCGATTTTGGCTCCGCGAAGGCATTCTACGAGCCAACGGGGTGGAGAGAGAAGGAGGAACCAATTCCTGATTTTATAAGTTTTGACGTGGATGGGTCTTGTAATTCTGGATCTTTCCTCAAGCCAAATTTAGAACCTGTATACATGGCACAGGAAAGTTGCGGTACTCCGTACTTTATGTCACCGGAGCAGCATCTAGGAACGGATTATTCGTTTGATGTGGATTACTGGGGACTAGGAGTGACGATGTACCGGATGCTCACAGGAAGGGTGTGTTGTGATCCTCGACCTTTTTTTTGCGCTTTCATAGTCCTTGACTGATGGCGACTTACATCAGATGCCCTTTGGAAATCATGCTTCCTCCAGAGTTGATATCAAGGCTTGTGTTCTGAAGGAGCACCTCGTCTTCCAACCCGTAGATAGTGTCTCTCCCGTGGTGCGCGCATTGCTGAAACAGCTGCTCGCGAGGCGTCCCTCCCATAGACTCACTCTAGAGGACCTCAAGGATCATCCCTTCTTCGCCGGCATGTTAGTGACAGAGATAATCTTCAAGACTAACTTTTACTGACTTGCTATTCTTTCGGACAGTGACTGGAAGGTAGTCGCAAAGAAAGGACTCATTCCCCCCTCCAAGCCCTTTGTCCATCCTATTCCGCAACCCAGATCCGACCTACCCATCACCCCCGGAAGAGTCTATACACGTGCTGACGACCCATACCCTGCCTTTCGTTACATCTCCAAGGAGCTCGATCGACCCCTCCCTTGTCCCAGCCTACTTTCTGACCGATCAATTATGACGATGTCAAAACATAATATATTCAAAAGGGCCGGAAAATCCCTACACTCTTTACTCCAGAAATCAGAAAATATGCGATCTTTTATGAACCTTCCTAGAACCACAAACCCAATCCTTCGTCCCCTCCTCCTCCCGTGTGTTTTCTCGGATCAGTCTGGTTCCCTCTCACCGCCTACCACTCCCGTATATCCTCCTCTGACCCCTCCTCGGTTGACGCCTACCTCTAGGTCCACCTCCAGAACGCCTCTCTCAACCCTTCATCCCCTCCTTCTCCCATGCATCAGTCGCTCTGGTAGCGTCTCCCCTCCCCCTCTCAGGCTCATAACCTCTCCCGTGCTTCCTCCCTGCTCACCTCATCTCTCCAGACCCAAAACAGAGCCTCTTACGCAGTGCGCTTCCTCTCCAACTAGGGAAAGCTCGTATGTCTCTCAGGCCCATAGGGTGAGCATGTTGAAGACATCCCCGTCGCTACCCCCCTTACCGCCTCAGTCACCATCTCTTGGTACGGTGCCACGCCTATGGCTTCTGAGAGAACCAAACCGTGTTGTCCCATCAATTCAAGTTCGACGTAGTCACTGGTCGTCCAGTAGGAGCCGTCCCCCGGAGCAGTTTAGTTGGTCAAGGAGGCTAAGCTGTGTGCGTGAGGACCCTGAGGCAGAAGAAGAGTGTGAAAAGATGACTAGCCCAACGGAGAAGGGGTGGGCGGGTAAAGAAGACAACGATGGCGTAGATTTCAAGCGCCAAGGAAACCCCTATGAAAGTCCTGAAGCTCTCTTTGTGCATCTTCTGAGTATGTAGGTTGCTACTGCAAAATGGGCATCAAGACACGAGTTACCTGCTCCGAGTTGTCTCTTCGAGGTTTTTCTTTCCACCACTTTCTGTGCACCTGGTTCCAGAAGATACGTGCTGCTGGGATGGAGCTGGTCATTCGCGGAATAAAGCAGGAACATTCCGATTTTTACCTCTCAACGACATCGCTTCTTCAGAGAAGTGGACGGTGGCAAAGAGGATTAGGACGCCGGAAATGCCAGCAACCGACAACGCAGTCCATCCCTTGCTAAAAAGCTAGATCGAAATTGTTTGTCCGCAACTGTAGTATAACTCGCCGTCTCGAGGGTCTCTTGGCGTAAGACTCTGCGACGAACTCTAGCGTTTGCTCCAGTCTTTTCTCATTGATATGGCCAGACATTTTTAAATACTATATTCAATCGCCGATATGACAGATAGTTGTTGTATTCCCCCAACCCAAAGCTGAGGAACTGTTTCCGTTCTTGCTGGATGTTCCGCCATTAGCTCGAGTCGCATCCGTAGTGGCTGTGATGCTCTATCCACACCCACTCAAGACAGCGGCTCGTCTCCGGTAGAATGGGACAGGCTCGCCAAACCAATCACGACCAGACTTACGGCAGAAGTCAAAACGTAGTCTGGCTCCGAATCTGACGCGCAGACATAGGTTTGCGGTCGTACAGACGCGCTAAGCCGAAACTAGTAAGTTTAACCATCTGCACCACTACTTACAAGACTAATTTACTATAGATGGGGGGCTTGAAACTCCCCCCCCTCACAAAATTCTCAGATGGCACGTCACCGTTATGCATGCCGAAGCGCAAAGCTGATCTAACAGAGAAAGGTGCAAATGATCCATAGCCAAGAAATGAGACCAACAAGTCGAAGGCCTGTATTTCCAAATCGTGCCCTCCATCATGCCCTACATCCGCAGAAGGGCTCCCATGCGACACCTATTTTCTAAACCGCCGCCCACGACTCCCCTTGGCCATCCTCCCATCCCAGCTGTATCAAGATCAAGCGGAGCTGTCATCCCGTGGGGCACTGGTGCCCTATTCCCATTCTCAACAAATTCCTGTAACAGGTCGCACTCACTGGAATTCGCTGGATGCAACAATGCAGCAGAGCTAGGTGTACTAAGCGGTGATCCGATCTTATGCTCAGAATTAGTTCGAACAGGAGAGGCAGATGCTGCAGCAGTGGAAAGAGAGTTTATAGACAGTACACGCGTATGCGTAGGCATTGATGAGGAGGATTGAGATGTGATGGAAGGGCGAAAGGTTAGATCGAGGGTCTTTGCTGAAGGGGGACTCAAGGAGGGTTTACCAACAATTTGGAGACGATAGAAGGGTAAACGTACTTCGAACTGCTGATCAAACGCGATGTAGGTCCTTCACTTGGTCTATTATCTCTTCTCTGCCCTCCCATCGCAGAATGCATCCGCCGAGATCCTTTCTGTTGATCATATATCATCTTCTCCCCTGTTGCTTGCAAATCCTGAGGCACCGCCGACTGCGGAATATTCGACGCGAGTCCACGAAGCGCCTCCGCAGCGGCGGTCTCAAGCCTGGAGTGGTTGCTTACGGACTCGACGAGGTTGGGGGAACGAGGGTACGCGGTCCTTTGTGAGATGTCGTCATGTTTGTTTCGGGTGTCTTGAGTCTGTGTTTCCTGGCTCTCATTCTGACTTGTTTGGATCCTATTCTCAATCTGGATCTGCAAAAAGTGAGTATGTTGCACGGAGTTTATCGACGTGTGACAGAAAAAAAATGGGGTAGAAGCGGATGGGGAGGCAGAAGTGGGAAGGTGGGAGAAGGCTATTCTGGACCTGATTGGAGAGATGGGAAATCTTACCTTCGAAGAGACAGCCGACGGTGGGTCCAGGAGGGCTTTGATTTTGGGCTTGTTGGGCCCGCGTACCCTTCCTTCCTTTGAATACTCGCATACGAGGCCGCGTTGTTTGCAGCGTGCACAGGGACGTTCGCCACTACACTGTTGTACGAAATGAAAGGCACGTCAGCAACTTTGGGGACTTGAACAAAGGAAGCGCCAGGTTACAAACCTTGGACTTTCGCAGGCGACACTTCTCGCATGCGTGGGCTGTGCGCAAGCGCAACTGTTTTGGAGAGCGATAAAGTATACCCATCTGGATGTGAGGTGAATTTGATGAAGTCTTTTGAGGGACTTGGTTGCCGATCCTGCCTACATCATTTTGGATACTTGGGTGCTGCGGCACCTGTGGAATCGAGGATGACGAGAAGGATGGGGAACTAAAGTAGTTTTGTGAATACTGCGTGGGTATAGGTACATTGGTGGGTGTGGACTGGTGCATTGGAATAGTCTCTAGTTGGAAAGGGGAAGGAGGAGACCAGCCGTGGACTCGTGGATGCAATCTTTGGAGGTAATGTCGTTGTGGAAGTGGATAGAAAAGGAGATCCGAGTGGGGTTGGTGTTGATGACCAAAATATGATTGTTGTTGTAGAGGGGCTTGGTACAGATCATGAGCCTGCAGACCGTTAGTACGGGGGCAGTCAAGGTCATAGACGTCTTGTGTAGGACTATGCCTCGAGATGAAGGGGGTGGTGTTCCGGTTCTGCAAGGGATTGTACTGGTCTGCTGGGTCAGGGAGACCGTACCGCAGATACGGTTGAAGGGCAGCACTCGAGTTCTGCTGAGGGAAAAAAACATTGGGATAAAGGTTGACTGAACTAGAATTTTCAGCCTGCATTGTGGTGGTAACAGTAATAGCAAATTCGTATTCAATGAGTGTTGATCGCAGGAGGGGAGTCAACCATAGAAGGAAAGAGAGAAGCAAACACTTGGTGGGAGCGAAAAGTTGGAGTTCAAGGTGAAATCGAAGGCGCGCTTCCTTTGGCTGCTTAACATGCAAGTCTGTGGACCAAAAAATACAATACCAGTACACATCCTAGACTCGGAGGTAGCACCGACTCGATCGCTAAGTAATGATCGGGCTATGAGCAGAATAAGAAGTACGGAAGGAAAAAGCAAAAAAAAAAAGATCCGCACATCTTGTCAAAATCCTGATGTTGCCGACATTCTTGGGGTGCGCTTTTTAATTAATTTGGGCCGCTTTTTCATACAGAATATTTCAAAACACGGAAGCTGGACACGTTCTAGTTTCGTAGTGGCATGGGGAACGCAAATCAGTGGGGCGATCTGTTCTGAGTCGATAAATGAGGCACCACTACGCTCGACGGAGACAAGATCCCGGACACTGCAACTTAGAGGGAGTGTGACTTCACATGAGTGTTGACACCCAACCCCTAATTGACAAATGTCAGATTCCCTAGGAAATTTACCGAAGGATTAAGTACTAGAGGATACAATAACTGGCATACATTAGGTCGCGTCGCGCCGGGCGTCAGTGTCAGTTGCTGCCCTTGAGCATGCTACTAGTAAAAACGAAACTGACGGATAGTTTTTGGGAGCTATTTCCGGCAAAAAATGGTTCTTGATGATGGGCTGCCAGTGTACGAAGCAAAAACAATGCAATGAAAACGTACTCAAAAGGTGTTGTCTCCAGCTCCGATGGTATCTCTTCACATTTCTCTGAAGAAAATTGTCGCTCCATTATGATCACTGGAAAATCTTCAACTTGAGATGCCATCTTTAGGGGTGTCACATTTCTCGGTTGTCGGAACAACTCGTGATATCAGGCACCTACCTGTTTGACCCCTCTTAAAGAAAAGACCTCTCCCTACGATGGTAATCCCCAATATGAGTTACTTAGATCCCCAAATGTCTGGGACTGTCTTTATCATGGAGATGGTTGGCCGATGGGTGAACTTTACATCCGTGCGATGGAGAGAGCGGCGAACGCGGATAAGGTGTCGGCTACCCTCTACACTTACATTGAATGGCACATATCCTATCATATAATGTGACAACTGGTATTCAAAATTGGCCTGCGCTGGGAGGTGAAGCAATGCGAAACCTTGGCAAAATCAGTCGAAAATCAACTTTGTTACTTAGTGGCTGGCACTATCCTAGTTAGCATCTGGATCTCAGGTTAGCCATGTGCATGAATGAGTATCTGTATAGTCGTACGTACTCGGTCACACCCTTTAGTTTGGTCAGAAGGAAAACTTGAACTACATTGTTTACGTCTGTTGGTGTTACAAAGCACCACTTAGATAAATACATAGAAGAACTACATAGACTACATAGCGGAATAGCACATAATTTTGTAAGGTCCGGTAATTCCTAACCATAGCATTACATTTAACAATTGTCTTCTGTAAGGACCCAGAACCTGCAAAGCGCGGGAAACTGAACTATCAAAAGCGATAACTGAATTCCAAAGTCCCCTATCTCTTTGGCCTTTGCGTATTTTATTGCTGAATGTTACGAGTGAGACACCAACATACTGAAAGCGTGAGGGCTTTCATCGCTCGTTCTCCTGGAAGCTCGCTTGTTGTTGACTCTCCGGGAGATAACTTGGCAAATACCGGATTTGAAGAAACCACCGCTTCACCCGCCGGAGAACGCCCATCCGTGGCTGGGGCTTGCATGCAGGAGTGGATAGTACCTTAGACTGCTCCTTCGGAGAGGAAAGGGTGGATGAGACGGGGATTGATGTGATCGAAGCAACAGACGGCTGTCGAAACGAGGATGAGGAGTTAGGGGAGATAGCCAATCTGGTATTTTCCGATTCGCTGAAGGAGCGCAGAAGGGAATTTGTCTGGAATGAAGCAAGCTCGTTGCTGTCATTTTCGATAACGGATAACTTCGCGGCAGAAAAGCTTATATTGGGCAGTCGGGCTAGAGTGATCGAGCTCGCAGATGGCGATTGGGAAGGAGACGAGTTCGAAGAGAAGGTAGCCGATTTACGATTCTGGAACCCGCTAAAGACGTGCTGAACACTGCTCTTGGCGAATTCCACCGATATACCGAGTCCGACAGCCGTCCGAGCCACAGGTGTAGGAGGAGGACTAGGATTGGGAGGTCGGACGATAGAAGAGGTCGACAAGTCACAGTTAGAAGTAACAAGCGAACCAAATTGTTGTGGCTGGTTGAACATGTCCTGGACCATGAGTAATGTGGGTGCTGGTTGGGAAAGGGAGCTGGCTTCCATGTTCTCCATGGCGATGGTAAAGATCGGGGTATCATCCACTTTCGTAGCAGCAACAAGCTTCTCCGAGGTATATAAAAACCCAGGATCGGGGTCGGTGGAGGAGGCATAGGGAATGCCAGGAACAATGTGATCGGCCGGCCCGAGGGTGTAATTCTGGAACAGCTTATCAGGGACCCAGGGCGGGTCGTAATCCCTGTTCTTCACATGGTCCCAGTTACTGATATGAGTATCAGCGCACCGAGGTGTGGAAGAAGACCTGAGGAAAACCTACACGCCGTCAAAGTACTTATGATAGAACATCATAGGATGAACGCTCAACCGGTCTTTCGGGCTCTTCTCGAGCATCTGAGGACTGCGTCAACGACGTACGATAGGTATCACGTTGTAGAAGAAAGCGTACCCATCTCAAATAATCCTGTGCCACTTCCTCGACGTTGTCAAAGGGATCAAAAACCAGGGGGTCTTCACACACCATTCGTGTTAATTCTTCATCCTGTTCAGAATACCAGGGAGACTGGAGATGAGGTGTCAACTTGGAATCGAAGCTCTAAGAATGCAACGAAGAAAAACTGACTTGCCCTGTCAGCATCCAGTAGAGAGTGACTGCTGCCGACCATAAATCCACCCCGAACGAATACCACTCTCCACGATGGACTTCAGGCGCCATTTCCTGAAGTGATCCGCACCGTGTCCGGGATATGAAATGCAGGAGAGTAGGGTCTCGTGGATGAAGATCCTCGCTGTACACCTCATCAGGAAGGCATGGCCAATATGGCTGGGCCAACCGCTCGGGAGGCATAGGCGCTAGCTCGAAATCCTTTGCCACTCCAAAGTCGGCTATGACGATGTGGCCTTCGCGATCGATTAGGAGGTTAGCTGGCTTGATGTCCCGATGGACGATTCCGAGCTCGTGCAGGGCGGTGACCGCTACTAACTGATGGTGTTGTCAGCACAGCTCAGGATATAATAAGGACAAAAGACGACGCACTAATTCACACATATAAAATCGCGCACGGTCAGGACTTAACCGGCCGCAGCGCATTATTTCCTTGTCGAGCTCGACAGGGTAGAGAGGCTGTAAGTTTTATGAAAATAGGCTAGAATAAATGACGAAATATGTACCATCAACAAGTAAAAATTCTCAGTATCGTGGAAGCTCGCCTCGAGAGACAAAAACCAAGGAGACCCCTGCGTCTTCCTAAGAATTCTCTGCTCTGAAACAATAAGCTCAAAGCCCGCCTTCGAGAGTCTAGTCTTCTTCATAACCTTTAATGCCAACGTTGCATTCGAGACCTTGTCTCTAACTGAGTAGACACAGCCGAAAGTGCCTTGTCCCAGCGTGTGCAGGATATGAAGATCGAAGAATTGGACGACGCGGGAAGGGGTAACAAGAGTCAGCGTAGAGGAGTTCGCAAATTCGTTGCCTTGCTGATCGGGTTCAGGTGCAGGGCGATTAAAAGTTATGTCAGTCCGTCCAAACGTAGAACCGACGAGGGTACGGAGTGCAGCAGACTCCTTGGTCTACATATGATGAAATTGTTAGAGGAAGTGCGCATGATAAAGGAAAGAAGAGCAATATGCCTGATCATGAAGACTATACCGAACAGATCTCCAGGCGACGGGGACGTCAGGTTCCAAGTAGCCGTCCAATATAGAGGAAAGGACGGAGATATCATCCATTCTCTGGAGGTAGTAATGAGATCACGAACGGAGGCGCAAGGTGCATTACTCACTGGTGCTCGTTGCACAGGTGTTGGGGCAACTACGAAACTGGCATGAGGCGTTAACGAAACAAAAGGCATACACAACGAAGGCTTGAATTTCTGCTACAACAAGTAATTTGTTAGCATCTGCCATAAAGAAAGAATGGCATCAAGTGCCTTTTCATTCTTGAAAAACGCCTTGAGAGATATGGAGAACGAGGAGAGTGACATTGTGAGGTGGAACGAGAACAGACGGATTAAGAAGGGGATAGGAAGTGGAAAGAGGTGTGTAGTCAAGCCCAACAGAAGAGAGACTTAGAACTTCGAGATGCGTTAAGATTTAAAGTTGCAGAAGATGGCAGAAGTTCAGGATTGAGATGATGGAGACTTGAGAAGGAGAGAATCTCATAATGCAAGCTGATATATCCCAATTTCTGTTGTTCATCATTAGGGGTTTGTAGCCGTAAAGAAGTTGACGTATGGTGCAGCCCCAGGGCGAAATTGCGGTTCAGCGCATGATTCAAGACATGCCGCACAGTGAAGTGACCAAATCTACCATAAATACCTGCGACAGGTCAAGGGAATGTCGGCTGGTAAACTCAATCAGTGCATCATCTCCTTCGGGTGTGGGTATGTTGCACGTGCGCTTGTCGATAAGGCACTTAGCTAATAGCATACGACTGAAGACTTTTGATCAGATTATTGAACTTGATTATAAAACTTGAACTTACGACCGGATTTTAATGTGCATTACATGATCAGACATGCTACACATCGGCTCCCAAAACGCGTTGGTCTCATAGCTTCGAGAACATATAGTGAATACACAAGGGAATATTCCGTTAGTCTCTGGAACTATTCTGCGCCCCTTTCTTGTCGTGTAATTACAGCGGTAGATAGGGATAGGAGTTTGACGAGCATAGAAAGCAGTTGCGATAGGGTTACCCCGGCGGTTGTCCAAGGTTGCCAGCTCAACACACGGAGAAATCGCATGAGTGAACAAGCCTCCCAGGCCCACCGAACATCCAGAAGTACCATGAGTGCTAGCTGAGGGCGCATAAGTCGCTTGGTATGGAATACGTCACGACATAATATATCAACTGAACATGTGGGGAAATGCTTACCGTGGCCGGTGCCCATCAGACGAGTATGCTCTGACTGCTACCAAACAGTCGTCTGTGACCTGACATAAGTGTCGTCGTAGTTCAGGCTGTTCGTTGAAGGTTTTGGAGAGTGGCGTGGGCCAGGTTCTGGCCTGCTGAAGCACTGAACGAGTGGGCATATACTTAATCCTGCACTTACCTGTGCGCTACCACATGCACGAGATTAATGAGGAAGACTCCACCTTTAGTCTGGCAAACCCGGCTTGTAGTTTGCTTGTAGTATAGAGTGAAGACAATCGTTCACCTACTTATAAGTAGAGCACGCGAGGTGGGGAATTTAAAACTCCGTATTGATGCCGATTAGTTGCCGACCATGTGACTGAACTAGACTCGCTCTGCTAATTTAAACTCCGACACATGCAGATTCAAAGCAACCAACATCTGCAGAGCCTCGTACTTATGCCAACTGGAGAGCGCCTCACTTATACTTAGTCTCCCGTAGCCAGACTACAAATTTCAAAATGTAGATGACAGTCGATCTACTTCAATTGTAGTCTGATTTAATTGGCACGGCCGGAAGCCTGCTGATTCCGACGCACGTGAAATCACGTGCAAACTTACTTCTTTCGACGTTCAACACCTCGCGACGCATCCCTACTGCCATTGACGCGTTAAGAGGATCCATTCTGCATCGTTCTGACAGTTATTGCCACGATATTGACTTGGAATTGACTTGCCACTCGAGAGATGCCCGAATCATCAACATTAGCCATGCCTGTATCTCAGTTGCTTGCTGGAGTCTCCGACAATGCACTCCTACCTCTACGGGCCCCATCTGACCAGCCTCGAAGGCCCCAGCTGTCGCCACTGATGACTAGAATTCATTTTGAACCAGATTACCATGCTAGCCCATCATCTGCTTGTTCCTCACTCTTGTCATGATCCGTTCCTCGCCCGCTCGGAACCTGCAACCTTCCGATCTTTTCTGCTTTTCCTAACTCAACTCCTACCACCTTCGTTCTGGCCCCTTGCACTGCCCACACTGCTGTGCACCAGGCCACCGTGTACAGCAACCACGGCTGCCATCTAGTTTTGCAAATTCGACTACGGATTCCTGTGTGGCCCCTGCTAGGCAATTTATCTATGCAGTTGAGACACTGCTGCAGTTTCTGTTTCTGTTCCGCTCTTGTTCTGGACTCTAGTATTTAAGCTTAGTTAGTTTTGCTTTGTATTCCTCAGTTCGTATATCGACATAGACTCGACTTTACCCTGTCAATCTAAAACCTCCTTCTACTCCAACTCCTGACCTCTAAGAGTCTGAACTCCATTCGACTCAACCTCTAGTTCCCCTCTGAAGTTCTAGTCTCATCTGAACTTAACCTAAAGTCCCTCCGTACTCCTTCCTGCATTTACCTGCACTCTCCCGCTCCTATCTCTAAAACCTCTACACAAAATTAGGACACCAGATGAGGTGAAGGGCGCAGCTTCTTACAAGCTGAAGCCAAGTCCTTTTCGTTACCCATCCACATAATCCACTACGACCTGACAATCTTCCGCTCTAACACCCGCCGGGTCCGACCAGATTCTGACAAGCCCTTTTGGATCAGTTCTTAACAGTATATACAAACTCACACTTCACTCGTCTCTTCTCCTATGACCCCAACTGAAACTTGCCAGTGCACAACCAGAAACTCTCAATGCGCTGGTACCATTCCAGGGATCTCTGCAATTCAGCGATCCACACTTCCTAGCCCACGACCCGCCTCAACATTCGGAGTAACTTCCAGACCTTCCAACATTTTCCAACAAATTGGTTTCAGAGCCCCATCAATCAGTGCAAACCTCATGTCTACTCAAGCTCAACAATCCCCCGTGAATCCGGAAGAACCCCGATCCATGACTCCCCTTGAGTACGTAGGGGGCATCAACCAGCCTGAACCCTATGGGTTGGAAGATCGTGGTCTAGAGGACGGACCTCCCGGTGGACCCAATGACCCTAGTGGTCCAGACGGCCCTGGGGGTGACCCTGATCCCAATGATCCTGACGATCAACCTCCTGCAGGGGGAAACCCTGATCCAGGGGATAGGTTCATAGATGTTCTTTACAACCTCTCAGAGAGTATCCGCACCCTCCGACAAAATAACGCACCCAAGACCAAGAAAATCAAAGTTTGTGACCCCGACACCTTCGATGGCTCCAACCCAAAGAAACTTAGAGACTTCCTAGTCTCATGTAACCTTCATTTCCACGACCGTCCACACATATTTTCTTCTGATGAGAAAAAGATCATATTTATCCTTTCTTATCTCAAGGGATCAGCTCTCAGCTGGTTTGAGCCTGGTCTTAACGACCCAACCGATTCCGCACACTGGATGTGGGATTATGAGGCTTTTCTCGCCAAACTAGAGAGTAACTTCGGCCCACACGACCCACTCGGGGATGCAGAAAAAGCTCGTTCTGATTTAGCAATGAAGAAAAGTGGTCGCATCACAAAGTATAACGTTGACTTCTGGGAATTAGCTTCTAGGGTCAACTGGAATGAGGCAGCCCTCTGTGACCGCTATTTCTGTGGTCTTCCGCTCCGACTTTGTATAGAAGTCCTTTGGGGTGGTAAACCCAACACCCTTGCAGGACTGCACTTGAAAGTGCAGGACTGTGACAATATCTACTGGATGCAGGAAGATGAAACCCGGTTCGAAACTAAGAATTCCGGGAACTCTTCTAACCCTGTCAAGAAGGACAACCCCAAAGGTTCCTCCCAGTCCACCAATCAATCCTTGTCGAGCTCCCCTTGGGGAAACTCCTCCAACCAGCAGCCCTCCACGACAAAGAACACTTCCAAGTTGTCCATCTCTGACAAGCTGGGGAAGAACGGCAAACTTACTGCGGATGAACAAGAACATTGCATGCGGGAAAGACTTTGCCTCTACTGCGGTGAAGAAGGGCACATAGCAGGAAACTGCCCAAAGTCTAAAGCCGCAAAAGCCCGCGCATCCACTGTAATTCCCGATTCTGCAGACTCAGAAAAATAGTCCGCAGCCCTCAGGATACAGCCATTGGGGCTGGGGGTTGCATTGACCTTACCCACTTGGCTGCCTACGTCCGTCTCAACGCGTCCACTCTTTCCGACCCTGACTCCCTAATCATCCTCTTAACTATTCCTGACCTTTCCGCCCCTGTCTGAACCCTCATTGATTCCGGTTCATCCCACTGCTTTCTTGACTCCTCTTTTGTGTTGAATAACCAACTCAGCATGGAATCCATTAACCCAATTGGTTTACGACTCTTTGATGGATCTTGCAACTCCACCATAACTCAAGTCGCCCAACTTCCAGTCACCTTTCCTACTGGTGAAATGTTCAATCTGTCATTTTATGTAACCTCACTAGACTCTTCCTGTTCTGCAGTACTTGGTCATAACTGGCTGAAGCAATACAATCTGTTGATTGACTGGTCTTCAAGCCAAATCACTTTCCGCTCCGCTGATCATAGAGGTTCAGCACCCCAGACGTCTCCTTTGTCCCCGAACCTTCCAGTAGAAATCCTTAATCCTCCGCATTTTCCGAACCCCCCATTCCTCCTAAGTTTACACCTCCCAACATCTCGTTCATCAACGCTGCCGCTTATGCATGTGCTAGCAAACTCCCTGGGGCAGTAGCTTTCCAGATGACCTTCGCTCCAGAAGGGTTATCTGCCCGCTCGACCCAATCCTCAATCCCGCTGGATTTATCCGACATTCCTGCCGAGTATCATGAATTCGCCGATGTCTTTAATAAGAATAAGGCAGACACCCTTCCTCCACATCATCCTTACGACCTCAAGGTAGAGATGGAGGATAATGCTCCCCCTCCTCCAGGTCGCATGTACTCCCTCTCTCCCTCCAAATTAGAAGCCCTACAAGTCTTCATTGACGAAAACGTCCGCTCAGGCTTCATCCGTCCTTCTAAGTCTCCACATGGAGCTCCTATACTTTTTGTCAAGAAGAAGGATGGTAGCCTCCAGCTTTGTGTCGACTACCGAGAACTCAATCGTCTTACGAAGAAAGACTGTTATCCCCTTCCTCTCATTTCCGACCTCCTTGACTCTCCCCGAAAAGCCCACTTGTTCACCAAGATAGACTTGAGGCACGCTTATCACCTAGTCTGCATCGTGGACGGTGACAATTGGAAAACTACTTTCTGCACCCGCTATGGATCCTTCGAGTGGTTGGTGGTTCCCTTTGGACTCACTAATGCACCCGCAGTGTTCCAGCATTTTATGAACGACATCTTTAGCGACATGCTGGATGTTTGTGTCATTGTGTACCTCGACGACATCCTGATCTATTCAGATGACAAGTCCCAGCATGGGACTCACGTTAAAGAAGTCCTCCACCATTTCCGGAAAAATGGACTTTATGCCTCCCCACAGAAATGTGAGTTCCACAAAGACACTGTTGAATATTTAGGTTTCATCCTTTCACCGGATGGACTTCGGATGTCCGAGGATAAAGTCAAAACCATGCTCGACTGGCCTGAGCCTAGGAAAGTTAAGGACATCCAATCCTTCTTAGGCTTCTGCAATTTTTACCACCGTTTCATTAACGGTTATTCAGACATTGTCATCCCACTTACCCACTTGATGCGGAAATCCACACCTTGGGACTTCAACAAGAAGTGCCACGATGCCTTTGAAAGGCTCAAACAAGAATTCACTCACACACCCGTCTTAACCCAATGGGTACCCGACTCACAAATGGTACTTGAAATGGATGCTTCCGACTATGCCCTAGCTGCTATCCTTTCGGTTTACACTGCAGATGGAGAAATCCATCTGGTCGCTTTTCATTCCCGCTCCTTCAATCCCACTGAACTAAATTACAACACACATGACAAGGAACTCTTGGCCATTTTCGAAGCCTTCAAACACTGGAGGCAGTACTTTGAGGGTTCTGCAAACCCAGTTGATGTGGTCACGGACCACAAAAATCTTGAGTACTTCAGCACTACCAAGTTGTTCACCTGCTGCCAGGCCCATTGGTCTGAGTACCTTTCCCAGTTCAATCTCATCATCTGCTTCTGCCCTGGGAAACTAGGGGCCAAGCCAGATGCACTCACTAGACGTTGGGACATCTACCACAAAGGGGGAAATAGCAACTTTGCCTCTGTAAACCCAACCAACTTCTGACCTGTATTCACACAGGAACAACTCTCCTCTTCCCTCCACGCCACTTATCTCGCCACACCCATCCTTCGACAAGCAGTAATCATGGATGTTGAGAAACTCCACAATGACATCCGCACCTCTCTTCCCCTTGACCCTATATCTTCCATTCATCTCCCGACACCTGTTGACCCCAACTGGACCATAGATGAGGCAGGACTTCTCCGCCACTTTGACCAGATTTATGTTCCGGATGTTGCAGATCTCCACCTCAAAGTCCTCCAATACAAACATGATCATATCCTCTCGGGCCACTTCGGACAAAACAAAACCCAGCAGCTTGTCCGCTGGGAATACGTCTGGCCAAACCTCCACACCTTTGTCCAGGAATTCTGCAAATCCTGTACGACTTGCAAATGATCCAAATCGCCTTGACACAGGCCCTACAGGTTCCTAAAGCAACTTCCAGTTCCAGAACGACCTTGGAATTCCATCTCCATGGATTTCATTGAACAACTACCCAACTCTGCTGGTCACACTGCTATCCTAGTCATCGTTGACCACCTCACCAAACAGGGCATCTTCATTCCAACTGTCAATGAAATCACAGCCCAAGAACTAGCCAACCTGTTTGTCCTCCATGTCTTCTCCAAGCATGGTGTTCCGTCGCACGTCACTTGCGACCAGGGATCTGAGTTTGTCTCTCATTTTTTCCGCTCTCTCGGAAAAGCACTTGACATGCGGATCCACTTCACTTCCGGTTATCATCCACAAGGTGATGGTCAGACAGAACGACTTAACCAGACCTTGGAACAGTACCTCCGGATCTTCTGCAACTATCAGCAGGACGACTGGTCTCACCTCTTGCCCTTGGGCAAATTTGCCTACAACAATGCTCCTTCCGCCTCTACAGGCGTATCACCTTTCTTTGCCAATAAAGGTTACCACCTGAACATTTCCGTCTTTCCAGAGCGCGACTTAGCTTCACAGCACACCCGCAAATTCGTCGTCGATTTAGACAACCTTCACCAGGAACTTCGGAAACAACTTGCAGCCACTCAAGAACGTTATCAAGGTCCTGCAGATAAACATCAGGCACCCACACCTGACTTTGACATTGGTGATTTCACTTATGTCACTGCGGAAAATATCCGCACCACCCATCCCTCCAAGAAACTCTCCGAAAAGAACCACGGTCCTTTTGAAATCATTGCCCACCCGGGAACTCACTCAGTTACCCTACGGCTCCCAGATCACATGTGGGCTATTCACCCTGTTTTCCATGTCTCTCAACTAGAGATACACTCCCCGAACACAATTCCAAATCGAGTACAACCTCCACCTCCTCCGATCACCATCAATGATGAGCTCAAATATGAGATCGCTGAAGTCCTCGACTCCAAAGTCGACAACTGAGGTCACTGCAAGATTCTCTACCTCATCCGATGGGAAGGTTACCAGGGAACCGATGAAGAGACTTCCTGGCTACCTGTTATGGAACTTGACCACGCCCAAGAACTCCTTGCGGATTTTCACACCCGCTACCTGCAGAAAATTGGACCGTTACCTGCTTAAAGATGATTCACGTTACTTATTCACTCAGTCCGAACTCAGAACAAACTTTATTGAAAAAAGATTTTTTGGATCCGACCAGATCCCTACACTACCTCCGCTTCTCCCTCTCCATCTTCGTCATCCTCTCCTCCGACTTCACCACCTTCCTCTGCTTCTCCACCTTCCCCACCTTCATCCTCCTCTTCCTCACCCTCGCCCTCCTCCATGTTGTCTGCCCGCCTTTTTTCCAAATATCTTTGGAATCCTGCCCAGTCGTCTCCAGACTGGCAGATCCCACGCCTTTCCCATTGGGACTCTCATACTGCCTGCTCCACTTCCTCCTCGTCCTCGTCACTCTCCCCCTCAATACTTTTGTCTGCCTCCCACTCCGGGTCCATTGCATCCCGGATCTCCTCCATCAACTCCCTCACCGCTGTCGCCACCTCCCCAAACCCTTTCCTCACCACCTTCACCAGCTGCCATAGCAGCTCTGCCACTTCTCTGCTGTTTTCCAGTGGGCCCGCTGTTCCCGCTCTGGACCTTGCTTTTCTTACTGTTGGGGCCTCCTGCCCCTCCCACATGACCTCCTCGCACTTATGCTTAATGCACGTGCAGTTATTGCACATGCATCCCTTCGCACCCATCTTGAAGCATGAAATTTTTTGATATTGGCACCTAAGCCACTTGTCAGTCTGAAAACATTGAAAGAAAACCAACTATGCACCTTTTGCAGGGCAAGGCAGCCTGCACCCGCACTGGACTCGCCGATTCTTCTGACCCCACCCGTGCCCTTGACGTGGCAATCTTCTTCTTCTTTGGGGACTTGCTCCCCTCAGCCTCGTCCTCCAAACCTGCAGCTGCAGCCGCCTGCTTCTTCTCCACGTGTTTTGTGGCTGAAGCCTCTTTTTTCCGCGCCGCTGCCTGGCGCGCCTCCTCTGCCTTCGCAGCCTCCTCTGATGCCTTCTGTGCCTCCTGCGCCCGACATTCCTCCTCCCTTGCTGCCTCCTCCAATTCTCTCACCTCCCGCTCCATCTGTTCTTTCATCTCCCGCTCCCTCTGTTCGTACTGAGCCTTCATTGCGGCCAATTTCAGTTGAGCGGAGCCTGCTGGGGGGGACATTTTGTATAGGTGATGGAAGAAGGAAAACAACAAAATTTTTCAACCAATTGCCGCATTTGGGAGTCAACCAACTTCCTCATTTGGACTCGAACCTTCACGTGCCTCGTAGGCTCAGCACTAAGGGGGAAATACTGTCACGATCCATTCCTCACCCGCTTGGAACCTGCAACCTTCCGATCTTTTCCGCTTTTCCTAACTCAACTCCTACCGCCTTTGTTCTAGCCCCTTGCACTGCCCACACTGCTGTGCACCAGGCCGCCATGTACAGCAACCATGGCTGCCTTCCAAGGCTGCCATCTAGTTTTGCAAATTTGACTACAGATTCCTGTGTGGCCTCTGCTAGGCAATTTATCTACGCAGTTGAGACACTGCTGCAGTTTCTGTTTCCATTCCGCTCTTGTTCCAGACTCTAGTATTTAAGCTTAGTTAGTTTCGCTTTGTATTCCTCAGTTCATATATCGACATAGACTCAACTTTACCCTGTCAATCTAAAACCTCCTTCTACTCCAACTCCTGACCTCTAAGAGTCTGAACTCCATTCGACTCAACCTCTAGTTCCCCTCTGAAGTTCTAGTCTCACCTAAAGTCCCTCCGTACTCCTTCCTGCATTTACCCACACTCTCCCGCTCCTATCTCTAAAACCTCTACCCAAAATTAGAACACCAGACGAGGTGAAGGGCGCAGCTTCTTACAAGCTGAAGCCAAGTCCTTTTCGTTACCCATCCGCATAATCCGCTACGATCCGACAATCTTCCACTCTCAAACACCCACTGGGTCCGACCGGATTCCGACGAGCCCTTTCGGATCAGTTCTTAACAACTCTCCATGAAAGAAAATGTTTGGCAACTTCTCTATCCAGATCTCCACTTTTCGAATCGCCAAGTTATGACTCGTTCTTTAGCACCTTTAGGAAGCCACTCTGTAGCTCTTCTATGACCTATGAGGACCTTTGGAGCTCCTCCTCATTTCTATCAAACCAAGCATCCTTTGGAAACTTGGCAGTGGGGCAGAGACTTGCATCCTTCAAAACAGCGAGAAGTATGAGGATGTACAGCAGATGGTAACTAGTTTGCCGCTGCCAGTTGGTGTAATTGCCAGAAGATCCACTCCATCAAGACTTTTACAAACACCTTCTATCTGCCAGTCATGAGGTTCATTTTCAGCTGGAGTGCCATTTAAGATGTCATGGCATAGAATGTGCCCAGAGGGAGAGCTCCATTTGAAACGCTCGGACATGAGAAGACACGATGATTGAGATATCCAACCAACTAACCAAGAAAGGGAAAAAAACACGTGCTGACACATGATCTAAAAATAACACCTTAACCTATACTGTCATTGCATCTGGAGTGGTGTCTTCTGAGCGCCCCTTCATAGATTCTTCAAACACTGCACAGGAGAACTGGGAAGCTCTTCAGGCTCATCACCAGAAGGAAGGACCTGCTCTCCATACAGTGCACAACTGATACCCCCCTACCCAAAATGGTGGAGAAGATTTGTGCACTCATTGAATGGGCATTTGCCATGGGAATGATCTTCTGTGCTGTATTGCACTCCTGAATCCCCTCAGTGCAAATTTCCCTCATGCCTGTTCCATCATTTCCCATGATGTCAATGCCTTCTGCACCTTACACCTTGAAGGATATTTACCTCTTCCTTGAGAATGAACAATCCCTCCAGGAGAACAATAACCACATTCACAATACCCATTCCCTTGCTCTCACCACTAGCTCTAAGCCTCCCGGGTCATCTTCTGCCATGATCTGCAGCAATTGCAAGTGCTCTGGTCATACCATCCCATATTGCATCTCTAAGGGGGGCTGCATGGAGGGCAAGACTATTTAGGAGTCAAAGCAGCAAGGAAGTTGGCATACGAACAGAAGAAATCTAGGAACAGTGTGGCTAAGTTGTCCCCCAAAATTCCTGTTACTATGAAGGATAGCACTGGCCAATGTGGCCATGCATTTATGGTCATGCTCAACTCAACAGTCTTGTACACTACCCAAGCAGCTCCTACTGAGTTTGCAGGCCTCACTAGTGATCCACTCCCCCATGCTATGATAGAGGAGGTAGAAATTAGAATACAAGGTGTGGCTTGTGACTGAGGAGTTTTCTACATCGGTTGACTGGGTCCAAATTCTGTACCAGTCAATGAGGAGGCACTCACAGTCACTCCCCTCAACCAGACTCAACATGCTGCTGTCTCACTTGCCGACTATCCCTTTTACATAGTGTTGCCGCAGCTTAAGCTGACTTAAGCTGAGGTTTTTTGCTATCTTGGGAAATAAATTACATAAAATTACCAAAATATTTGAGATTTGAGGAGCTAGATCCCATCAAAAGCCGAGGGGCCTCCTGCCAACTCTAAGTGATTGGAGAAGCCATTCCTGAGATATCTCAATGGCTTTGAAACAGCTCTAAAATGGCTTGGCTTGAGCCATTCAAAGCCACTTAAATATCTTGGGAATGGCTTCTCCAATCACTTAGAGTTGGTAGGAGAGCCCTAAGCTTTTGATAGGATCTAGCTCCTCAAATATTTTGGTAATTTTACATATTCTATATCCCAAGATAGCAAAAAACCTCAGCTTAAGTCAGCTTAAGCCATGGCAACACTACAAGTTTTGTGCCACTATTCACCTTACTCCAGATCATGTGGACTTCATCAATCTTCACCCTATTGCCTCACATGGGGTTACAGGTGTGGGGGGATCATCCATTGTGGCCATTGGCATAGGCAGATATCAAACTTTGAATTGCTCGAGGCACATCAATGAGGATGTGAGTTGTTCTTGGGTAAAGACTGGATGGAAATTGCTTGGGTTTACAGAAGTGAGGTCACTATTTCCCCCTTTGTGGTTGACATCCCAGTGTCTAGTTTTATTGGGTTTTGCCCCTAGTTTTCCAGGGTGGAAGTGAATGGTGAGGTTGAACTGTGAGAGGTATTCTGACCACCATCAATTTTCTTATGTGATGCACTCTATGTTCCAAATGTGGCAGTGCACTTAATTTCCATCAGTTCACTTGCAAGAGATTCCAAAGCAGTAGCTCATTTTGATGACTCATCTTGCTGGATCACCAATAAGTCAACCAGTGCTTGCATAGAAAGGGGCACTCTCCCCCAGAAGAAGCACTTGTATGCCCTGATGTTGCAATCTGCAACTGTGGATCATGCACTCACTGTCCACAATACCCCCAACATCATTACTTGGCATCATTGTCTCAGGCATGCAAATTACCAAGCATTGCAGGACATGGCCAGGAGTGGGTCCATCACAGGTATGCCCATGCAATCCTCGTTCAAACCCCCTAAATGAAAATCTTTCATCCTTAGAAAACAGACTCAGACACCTGTTCCTAAGAAGTGTGCAGAGGGGGCATGGAGCTACACATAAACTGGAGAAGGTCTGGGTAGACTTATCTGGACCACATGCTGTAAAATCATGAGTTGGGAATTCATATGTCATGAATGTAGTCAATGATTACATGTCACACCCATGGTCTATTCCCTTTAAACATAAGAGTGACACATTTCATGAACTCCAAGCTTGGGAACTTGCCCAGAAAAGGAGACAGGCCTTCAAGTGGGCACATATATTACCAATAATAGTGAGCTCAAAACCTGTGAAATGGAAGCTTGGCTCCAGTCATGTGGAACAGATCATAAATTGACTGTGCCATATACTTCTGCCCATATTGGATATGCTGAATGCATGCACAGAACACTGATGGAAAAGGTGTGCACTATGCATCTTTATGCAAACTTATCTGCTTTCCTCTGGAATGAGTTATACTTAATGGCAGCTCATCTACATGCTAAAACTACAACCTGCTCACTCAATGGTAGCACACCTTGGGAGAAGTGGTATGGGTGCAAACCCAATTATTCCTATATGAGGGAAATTGGATGTAAAGCATATGTCTTTATTCAGAATTAACATAACCCCAAACTCTATGAACACTCTGTAGAGTGCATCCTCATTGGGTATGAGCTGAAATCAAAAGTGTATCGATGCTATCACTGAGAGACGTGGAAGGTCTATAGCTCATACCATGTCAATCCCTGAAGGATATGTCTGTATACAAACTTATTCCACACACTGATGTACCACAAGGTTGCTGTATTCATAAAGGTTGGCCAGTCTTCCATCTTAAGCATGATGAGACTGGGTGGGGAGTCCATTGAAAGGTACACCTTGTATTCAAGGGTTTCAAACAAATCTATGGCAAGGATCACACCAAAACTACCTCACCTATGGCATGCATGGAATCTTGTCAGATTCTATTACACATTGCTGCATCACTTGGATGGGATGCTCAAAAGATTGACATCAAAACTGCCTTCCTGTATTGTCTTTTACTGGATGACAAATTCAGTACATGGAACAGCTGACTGGTTTCAAAGAACTGGGGAAGGAGGATTGGGTATGGGAGTTGCAGTGGGGATTATATGGTATGAAACAAAGTGGGCATATTTGGAATCAGACACTGAATGCACAGATGGTATCCTGGGGCTTTACAAGATTATCTTGTGAATTGTGCATCTACTATTGTAAAGCTGACACAGGTACTATCATAGCAGCTGTTCATGTGGACAACTACCTTTCCATCGCTAATTGCTTAAGCCAACAAGTTCCTGTCCTTCTGAAGTTGGGCATCATTTTCTCAAACTGTCTCGGTCATCCTTTTTCATGTCAAATGTAGGTCATCAAAGATCTTCATCATTAATTGTATTTTGGCCATGTCACCAGCGGCATATGGGACCAGCCATAGGTCTTGCCAGGTGAACTGGATCTGATGAAACTTAAGATAAATTGAAGGACAACATGTTACTCACCTGTGGCCAATGAACCACCAGGAAGTTGTGTGGAGCAAATGGGTATGAGTTGTAGTTCTCCAGATCATTCTGTTTACTCCACCAAGAGTTGATATAGCTATTGACAATATGGGTGGGGTCATCAGCATCGACCTTCAAGTACCTTTGTATCGCCAGAATGTATTCTAGTTCCAGAAAATCTTTGCCCTCAGGATCATTGCATTCTGAGCACCACAAAGTCCCATCCTGCACCATCTTTATGGTTTCCATGACGAGCAGGTGAGTGTATGGAGCACTGCCACCCATAGAGGCATAAATTCCAATGGCCATCAAGAATTCCTTCTAAGTTGGTATTGGTGATGAGATAATTGGCAATCACAATATGTTCACTTACAGTCTCATAAAATATGCCAGACACCCACCCCAACTGTGACTCATCATAGTCTTCATCGTTCTCTACTGCATGAATCCATGCAGTGATTGCTGCATGGAGACATGATGTTCCATACAACAGCACTTCCTCCCCATGTGCTACATCATTCCATGCTGGTAGTAGTCCCATAGTACTCTCTCAAATGCTGAGATCACAAGCTACCTGTTGAGCAGTGATAGCCTGCTCATGGAACTCAGTAGGCTTGACTGTAGGGTGAGGGTTCTCTAGGAAATCAGTGTTCCTCTGATGCTCGACCTCTATTTGATTCAATGCAGTAGCCAATTTGCCAGCAGTAACAGGGTCAGATTGATATGGCCAGCAAGGCACAGATTCAAGGTTTGTATACTGGGATAGCATAACTTCAATGCAGTTGTAGATAATGTTTGGATGATTAAGTGCTGATTAAGTAATCAATGGACAAAATTATCATTGGCACTGGGAACAAGCACCAATGATATGTCCGTATGGGCTGATGTCTATAGGAAAACCAGTGGTGGGCCAATACGATCGTTCCCTATCAAATGGAATCATCACATGGGCCCATGTATATGTGGTAAGCAGTTCAAACTCTTAACTACACCCTCTGTCAAGTCAGTGAAATTGTGTGCTCATACCTCCAGATTCTGGCCCCTACATTGGGACATTCATTTACATCTAACCATAATCTATAGCAGGACATTACATCAATAATCAGTGTCTAAAAAAATCGGCTAGTGTGGCATGTCCCAGCACCACATGCATCCAACTGTATCTGCTGTGACCCAACACCATATGCATCCAACTGCTGATATCTGCTGACCTGCTGCTGCACTTTTTCCTACCAACCTACAATGATCATCAGCACCGGGAACCAGTGGTGGGCAAATACAATTGTTCTGTATCACATGTATTCATTGCATGGGCCCATGTATATGTGGTAACATGTAGTAAAATGGTGACCATGCTAGCCGGCGCCGTGATTCAGATGTTACTGCCACTGAGAATTTTTCAGTGAATCTGTATACTGGGCCCACACGGATGCATCACACCCTGGGCCCACATGAGTATTTCCTGATGTGGGCCCAATCCACTACTGATGGATCTATTGTGGTTTTGCAGAAATCCACTGAACGGATATACCATTGTTTTTTACTGAACAGTGTGACTGGATGTGCTTGCGAAGGAAGTGATATTTAATGTTGACGTGTTTAACATGGCAGTGAAGGAGGGGGTCTTTGGACAAGGTCTTGGTGGCAGAGTTGTCACAATAGATAGTCATTGGTGATAATTGTTGGTAATTGATAGAGGCAAGCAATGTGCATAACCACACACATTCCTTGGCAGTTTCAAAGGCTGCAATTGTTAAGAACTGATCCTGGAAGATGCATTGGAATCCGATCGGACCCTGCAGGTGATGATAGCAGAAGGTTGTTGGGTCATTGCAGATTCTGTGGGAGGGGAAACAGAAAGGACTTGGCTTCAGCTTGTAAGAAGCTGTGCCCTTCAACTCATCTGGTGTCCTAATTTCAAGTTGAAGGTTTTGAGGTAGGAGCAGGAAAGTGTGGGTAAACGTGGCAAGGAGTACGGAGGGACTTAGGTTAAGTTCAGATGAGGTAGAACTTCAGAGGGAGACTAGAGGTCAAGTTGAATGGAGTTCAGACTCTTAGAACTGAGGTTGGAGTAGAAGGAGGTTTAGATTAGCAGGTTAAAGTTGAGTCTATGTCAATATACAAACTGAGGAATACAAGGTGAAACTAACTAAGCTTAAATACTGTAGTCTGGAATAAATGTGGAACAGGAACAAAGACTGCAGCAGTGTCTCAACTGCATAGATAAATTACCTAGTGGGAGCCACACAGGAATCTGTAGTCAAATTTGCAAAAGAGATGGCAGCTGTGGGTGCTGTACAAGGTGGCCTGGTGCACAGCAGTATGGGCAGTGCAAGGCAGCCGGGAATGAAATGGGAGGAGTTGATGCATGTTGGGTTCTTGGTGCGGAAAAGGGTCGGATGGATGCAAGTTCCAATCGGCCAAGGAACAGTTCTTGACAGTATTTCCCCCTTAGTGCCGAGCCTATGAGGCATGTGAGGGTTTGAGTCCAAATGAGGAAGTTGGTTGAAAAATTTTCATGTTGATTCTTACTCCCATCACCTATCAGAAATGTCCCCCCCAGCAGTCTCCACGCAGATCAAAATGGCCATGATGAAAGCCCAACATGAACAGAGGGAGCGGGCACTGAGGGAGCAGATGGAAAAAGAGATGAAGGAGCTGGAGGAAGTGGCGAGGGAGGAGGAATGCTGGGTGCAGGAGGCACAAAAAGCAGCAGAGGAGGGTGCAAAGGCAGAGGAGGCGCGCCAGGCAGAGGTGCAGAAAAAGGAGGCATTGGCTGCAAGACGAGCAGAGAAGAAGCAGGTGGCTGTGGCTGCAGGTTTGGAGGATGAGGCCAAGGGGAGCAAGTCCCCAAAGAAAAAGAAAGTCACCAAGTCGAAGGTGCGAGTGGGGTCAGAGGAGTCGGAGGGTCCGGTGCGGGTGCAGGCCACATTGCCCTGCAAAAGGTGTGCACTTGTTTCCCTTCTCAGTCTTCTTTTACTGATAAGTGGCCTAGATGCAAATATCAGAAGATTGCTTGTTTCAAGATGGGTGTGAGGGGATGTGTGTGCAACAACTGCACATGCATCAAACATAAGTGCGAGGAGGTAGTGTGGGAGGGGCAGGAGGCTCCTGCAGCAAAACTGGTGGGAACAACAGGGGTGATGGGGATTAGTGGGGAAAACATGGAGGTGATGCAGCAGATGATGAAGTTGATAAGGAAGGGATTTGCCGAGGTGGCCACTGCAGTGTGGGAGTTGATAGGGGAGATCTGGGATGCTTTAGACCCAGAGTGGGTGGAGGATGAAAGCGCTGGGGAGGAGAGCGATGAGGGTGATGAAGAAGTGGAGCAGGTGGTGTGAGAGTCCCAGCAGGAAAGACATGGGATCCACCAGTCTGGAGACGACTGGGCAGCTTTCCAGAGATATCGGTGGGCAGATGACAAGGAGGAGAGTGAGAGTGGAGATGAAGGTGGAGAAGAAGGCAAAGTTGGCAGAGAGGGTGCTGAAGATGGAGAGGGAGAAGCGGAGGTGGAGGTGTAGAACCTGCCGGAAATTTTTATTTTTGCTTTGTTTACATTTCATAATAAAAATTTTTCTGAGCCTTGACTGCATTAAAGAGTAAGGTGAATACTATGGCACCCAACGGGTCTGAATTCTCCCAGGGTGTCTGAATTTTGATTTTCTTATTTTATATTCTTGCGCTGACCTTCCGGAGTTTTACGGAATTTCATCACATAGTACTCATGTATATACATATAATTTTACTAAGGAATTCAAAGTGTAGAAGCAATCGAAAAATAGTAGCCGGAGTGATCAGTCAGTGATTTTGATGTAACTATTTTGCTCACAACTTCATACTCCACTCTGAGTGCTCAGAAAAAATTTACAGGCCACCTATACTGGACTGAAACATGGCCGCATACTAATTTTGAGTTCCCGGTGCAGTGCGCCTGTGCTTACAAGGAAGGAAAGGAAGCGTGACACAGCACACTGAAATTCAGGCTCCACCAGAAACGTTTTGACATTTACGCGTTTTCTGAATTCAGGCCTCACGCATGCCATCAGAGCGCGCGTGGCATGAGACTGAGGAGCTGCTCAAAGAGGGCTGCCGCCGCCTTATCTGTGAGAAATGCAATGGCATTAAGATCAATGTCAAACAGACAGCTTGTGATCTCAACATTCCTTATTCTACTCTTCGGGCTCGCTTTCTCAACATCCACAAGCCTGCCCAAGAAGCTCACACATCTCAACAATTCCTCTCTCCTTCTCAAGAGAACCTTCTTGTCAAATGGATTACACACCTTGGGGCAACTGGCCGTCCTCTCTGTAAACGGACCATCCGAGTCAGAGCACAGCACCTTCACCCAGACAACAAGCGGCCCAGCAAAAACTGGATTTATGCCTTCCTCAAATGACATCCCGATATTGTGCTATCCTCAGCATCTGGCCTTGACCCGAAATGTGCCAAGGCCTTTAATCGTCCTGTTGTCAACCGGTACTTTGATGTCACACAGCACTTTCACTGCTGTCCAACCAAATCATCCTCAAATCAATTTCTACCCCCCGGGAACACTTCATCAGCATTACCACACCAACCATTCTCCATTATACCCACCTTTGCACTCACTTTTGAACATACATTCACCTCCCCAGCCCATAAGTACCAATCTAGCTCATACCTCAATTCTATAACTCATTCCAAGCTAATCATCAGTATATATTTCATTTATTTCATCCTCTAGGTCATACCTTACTTTATACATAGTTGTATATACTTCAATTCAAATAGTTGTCATGGTTTTGCGTGTTCGAATGAGGTGGCGGTTGACGACGCGGCGGAGAGCAAATCTAATTGTGACAAAGTGTGACAAAAGAGACAAAATGTCTTCTCCCCTCCCAAGCACAGGCATACTGCACCGGCAACTTAAATTGGGCATGAAGCCGTATTTCAGTCTGGTATAGGTAGCCTGTAAATTTTTATTGAGCACCCGGAGTAGAGTATGAAGTCATGAGCAAAGTGTTTGCATCAAAATCACTGACTGGTTACTCCGGCTACTATTTTTCGATTGCTTCTACACTTTGAATTCCTTAGTAAAATTATATGTATATACATGAGTACTATGTGATGAAATTCCGTAAAACTCCGGAAGGTCAGCGCAAGAATATAAAATAAGAAAATCGAAATTCAGACACCCTGGGAGAATTCAGACCCGTTGGGTGCCATAGTATGTTAAGTGGACAATGGACCAGGTTTTTGTGGGTAGCAGGTGTGAAAATCCACAAGGAGTTCTTGGACATGGTCAAGTTCTGTAACAGGTAGCCAGGAAGTCTCTTCATCAGTTCCCTGGTAACCTTCCCATTGGACGAGGTAGAGAATCTTGCAGCGACGTCGGTTGTTGACCTTGGAGTCGAGGACTTCAGTGATCTCATATTTGAGCTCATTGTTGATGGTGATCAGAGGAGGTGGAGGTTGTACTCGATTTGGAATTGTGTTTGGGGAGTGTTTCTCTAGTTGAGAGACATGGAGAACAGGGTGGATGGCCCGCATGTGGTCCAGGAGCCGCAGGGTGACTGAGTGAGTGCCCAGGCAGGCGATGATTTTGGACCATGGTTCTTTTCGGAAAGTTTCTTGGAAGGACGAGTGGTGTGGATATTTTTCACAGTGACATAGGCAGAGTCACCAATGTTGAAGTCAGGTGTGGGTGCCCAATGTCTATCCGCAGGACCTTGATAACACTCTTGAGCGGCTGCAAGCTGTTTCCGAAGTTCCTGATGAAGGTCATCTAAGTCAACAATGAACTTGTGGGCACACTGTGAGGCTAAGTCACATTCTGGAAAGATGGAAATGTTCAGGTGATAGCCTTTGTTGGAAAAGAAAGGGGATATGCCTGTAGAGGTGGAGGGAGCATTGTTGTAGGCAAATTTGCCCAAGGGTAAGAGGTGAGACCAGTCATCCTGTTGATAGTTGCAGAAGATCCAGAGGTACTGCTCCAAGGTCTGATTAAGTCGTTCTGTCTGACCATCACCTTGCAGGTGATAACCAGAAGTGAAGTGGATCTGCATGTCGAGCACTTTTCTGAGGGAACAGAAGAAATGGGAGACAAACTTGGATCCCTGGTCGCAAGTGACATGCGATGGGGCACCATGCTTGGAGATGATGTGGAGGACGAACAGGTTGGCTAATTCTTGGGCTGTAATTTTATTGACAGTTGGAATGAAGATGCCTTGTTTGGTGAGGTGGTCACCAATGACCAGGATTGCTGTGTGGCCAGCGGAGTTGGGTAGTTGATTGGTGAGATCCATGGAGATTGAGTTCCAAGGTCGTTCTGGGACTGGAAGTTGCTTTAGGAACCCATAGGGCTTGTGTCAAGGTGATTTGGATCATTTGCAAGTGGTACAGGATTTGCAGAATTCCTGCACAAAGGTGTGGAGGTTTGGCCAGACATATTCCTGGCAGACAAGTTGCTGGGTTTTGTTTTGTCCGAAGTGGCCAGAGAGGATATGATCATGTTTGTATTGAAGGACCTTGAGGCAGAGGTCCACAATGTCCAGAACATAAATCCGGTTGAAGTGGCAGAGAAGACCTGCCTCGTCTATAGTCCAGTTGGGGTTGACAGGTGTTGGGAGATGAGCGGATGAGAGTGGGTCCAGGGGTAGAGAGGTGCAGATGTCATTATGGAGTTTCTCAACATCCATGATTACTGCTTGTTGAAGGATAGGTGTGGCAAGATAGGTGGTGTGGAGGGAGGAGGTGAGTTGTTCCTGTGTGAATACAGGTTGGAAGTTGGTCGGGTTTACGGAGGCAAAGTTGCTATTTCCCCCTTTGTGGTAGATGTCCCAACATCTTGTGAGCATGTCTGGCTTGTCCCCCAATTTTCTGGGGTGGAAGCGGATGATGAGATTGAACTGGGAAAGGTATTCAGACCAATGGGCCTGGCAGCGGGTGAGCAACTTAGTAGTGCTGAAGTACTCAAGATTTTTGTGGTCAGTGACCACATCAACTGGGTTTGCAGAACCCTCGAAATACTGCCACCAGTGTTTGAAGGCTTTGAAAATGGCCAAGAGTTCCTTATCATGGGTGTCATAATTTAGTTCAGTGGGATTAAAGGAGCGGGAATGAAAAGCAACTGGATGGATTTCTCCATCCGCAGTGTAAACCAAAAGGATAGCCACTAGGGCATAGTCGGAAGCATCAGTTTTGAGTACCATCTGTGAGTCGGGTACCCATTGAGTTAAGACGGGGGCATGAGTGAATTCTTGTTTAAGCTTTTCAAAAGTGTCATGGCACTTCTTGTTGAAGTCCCAGGGTGCAGATTTCTGTGTCAAGTGGGTGAGTGGAATGACAATGTCTGAATAGCCATTAATGAAGCAGCAGTAAAAATTGCAAAAGCCTAAGAAGGATTGTATATCCTTAACTTTCCTAGGCTTGGGCCAGTCAAGCACAGTTTTGACTTTATCCTTGGACATCCGCAGTCCATCTGGTGACAAGATGAAACCCAGATATTCAATGGTGTCTTTGTGGAACTCACATTTCTGTAGAGAGGCATAAAGTCCATTTTTCTGGAGATGGCAGAGGACTTCTTTGATGTGAGCCCCATGCTGGGACTTGTCATCGGAGTAGATTAGGATGTCATCGAGGTACATGATGACACAAACATCCAGCATGTTGCTGAAGATGTTGTTCATAAACCACTGGAAGGCTGAGTCCAAAGGGAACCACCAACCACTCAAAGGATCCATAGTGGGTGCGGAAAGTAGTTTTCCACTCATCACCATCAGCGATGCGGACTAGGTGATAAGCATGCTGCAAGTCTATCTTGGTGAATAAGCGGGCTTTGTGGGGAGAGTCGAGGAGGTCAGAAATGAGTGGAAGTGGGTAGCAGTCCTTCTTCGTAAGACAGTTGAGTCCTCGGTAGTCGACACAAAGTCAGAGACTACTGTCCTTCTTTTTGACAAAGAGAATTGGAGCGCCGTGTGGAGACTTGGATGGGTGGATGAAACCTGAGTGGAATGTTTTCATCAATGAAGACTCATAAGGCTTCTAATTCAGAGGGAGAGAGGGAATACATGCAACCCAGAGGAGGGGGAGCATTATCCTCCATCTCTATCTTGAGGTTGTAAGGGCGATGTGGAGGAAGGGTGTCCACCTTAGTCTTATTAAAGACATCAGCAAATTCATGATATTCAGCAGGGATGTCAGATAAATCTGGTGGGGGTGAAGATTGAGCAGAGTGGGCAGATAACCCTTCTGGAGCGAAGGTCATCTGGAAAGCTACTGCCCCAGGAAGTTTGCTAGCATGTGCATAAGCGGCAGCGTTGATGAAAGAGATGTTGGGAGGTGAAAACTTAGAAGGAATGGGGGGTTCAGAAAGTGCAGAGGATTCAAGGATTTCTACTGGAAGGTTCAGGGACAAAGGTGACGTCGGGGGTGCTGGACCTCTATGATCTGCAGAGCAGAAAGCAAGTTGGCTTGAAGACCAGTCAATCAATGGACTGTATTGCTTCAGTCAGTTATGACCAAGTACAGTGGAACAGGAAGAGTTGAGCAAGGTTACATAGAATGACAAATTTAACACTTCACCGGCAGGGAAGGTGACCAGAAGTTTGACGACCTGAGTTATGGTGGATTTGCAAGATCCATCAAAGAGTTGTAGACCAATTGGGTTAATGGATTCCATGCTGAGTTGGTTATCCAACACAAAAGAGGAGTCAAGGAAGCAGTGGGAGGAGCCAGAGTCAATAAGGGTTTGGAAAGGGGCAGAAGAGTCAGGAAAGGTTAAAAGAATGGTTAGGGAGTCAGGGTCGGAAAGAGTGGACACGTTGAGACAAACGTAGGCAGCCAAATGGGTAAGGTCAATGCAACCCCCAGCCCCAATGGCTGTTTCCTGAGGGTTGCAGACTATTTTTCCAAGTCCATAGTGTCGGGAATGACAACGGATGCACAGGCTTTTGTGGCTTTGAAATTCGGGCAGTTTCCTGCTATGTGCCCTTCCTCACCGCAGTAGAGACAAAGTCGTTCTCTCATGTGACATTCTCGTTCCTCCCCAGTGAGCTTGCCATTCTTCCCCAACTTATTGGAGATGGACGACTTGGGCTTGTCCCAGGGAGTGTTCTTTGTTGTGGAAGACTGCTGGTTGGAGGTGTTACTGTGGGCGGAGTTCGAAGAGGTTTGGTTTGTAGATGGGGAAGGACTTTTGGAAGAGTCCTTCCAACTAGAGTTAGTGACATTACTGGAATTCTTTGTTTCAAAATGGGATTCATCTTCTTGCATCCAGTAGATGTCATCACTGTCCTGCGCAAAGTGCAGTTCTGCAAGAGTATTAGGTTTACCACCCCAGAGAACTTCTATGCGAAGTCAGAGCGGAAGACCATGGAAATAGCAGTCACGAAGGGCTGCTTCATTCCAATTGACCCTAGAAGCTAATTCCCAGAAGTCAATGTTATATTTTGCAATATGACCACCTTTCTTCATTGTTAAGTCAGAGAGAGCTTTTTCCACATCTCTGACTGGGTTGTGCAGGCTGAAGTTACTTTCCAGCTCAGCAAGGAAAGCTTCATAGTCCCACATCCAGTGTGTGGAATCTGTCAGGTCATTAAGACCAGGCTCAAACCAACTGAGAGCTAGTCCTATAAGATAAGAAAGGATAAATATGATCTTTTTCTCATCAGAGGAAAATACATGTGGACAGTCATGGAAATGAAGATTGCAGGAGACTAGGAAGTCTCTAAGTTTCTTTGGATTGGCGCCGTCAAAAGTGTCGGGGTCATGAACTTTGATTTTCTCGGTCTTGGGTACGTTTTTCTGACAAAGGGTGTGGATACTCTCTGAGAGATTGTAAAGAACATCTATGAACCTATCCCCTGGGTCAGGGTTTTCCCCCATGGAAGGTTGATCCTCTGGATCATTGGGATCGGGGTCACTCCCAGGGCTGTCAGGACCACTAGGGTCATTGGGTCCACCGGGGGTCCATCCTCTAGACCAGGATCTTCCAACCCAAAGGGTTCAGGCTGGTTGATGCCCCCTATGTACTCAAGGGGAGTTCTTGATCGTAAACCTTCTGGGTTGGCAGAAGGGTGCGGGGCATGGGTGGACATGAGATTGGCACTGATTGAAGGGGCTCCTGAGCTGATTTGTCAGAATATGTTTGAGGGTCTGGAAGACACTCTGAACATAGAGGTGGGTCGAGGGTCGGGAAGGGTGGATCACTGGATTGCAGAGATCCCTAGGATAGTACCAGCGCATTGGGAATTTCTGGTTGTGTGCTGGTGGGTCTCAGTAAGAGTCATAGAGAGGAATGGGATGAGTGAAGTGTGAGTTCATATATACTGTTAAGAACTGATCCTGGAAGACATGTTGGAATCCAATTGGACCCTGTGGGTGATGATAGTGGAAGGTTGTTGGGTTGTTGCAGATTCTGCAGGAGGGGAAACAGAAAGGACTTGGCTTCAGCTTGTAAGAAGCTGCACCCTTCACCTCATCTGGTGTCCTAATTTCAAGTCAAAGGTTTTGAGGTAGGAGCAGGAAAGTGCAGGAAAACATGGGAAGGAGTATGGAGGGACATAGGTTAAGTTCAGATGAGGTAGAACTTCAGAGGGAGACTAGAGGTCGAGTCAAATGGAGTTCAGACTTTTAGAGAACTGAGGTTGGAGTAGAAGGAGGTTTAGATTGGCAGGTTAAAGTCGAGTCTATGTCAATATATGAACTGAGGAATACAAGGTGAGCTTAAATACTGTAGTCTGGAATAAATGCAGAACAGGAACAAAGACTGGGGCAGTGTCTCAACTGCATAGATAAATTACCTAGCAGGAGCTGCACAGGAATCCATAGTCAAATTTGCAAAAGAGACAGCAGCCTTGGGAAGGCAGCCTGGTGCACAGCAGTGTGGGCAGTGCAAGGCAGCCAGGAATGAAACAGGAGGAGTCGACACATGTCAGGTTCTTGGTGTGGAAAAGGGTCAGACAGATGTGGGTTCCAATTGGGCGAGGAATGGTTCTTGACAGCAATGTACTCTGCCTCACACAAGGATGTGGCAACTACTTTCTGTTTAGTGTTTAAGGGTCCAGTTCGGTCCAGTTTTTTGACCCCCAAGGGGGTCAACCAGAGACCAAAACCAGTCCAAATCAAGATTAGATGGACTGCAACCAAACCAAATAGGACCAGTCCTATTCAGTTTGGTTGACCCCAAAAGACTGGTTGTAACTGATCTTCAGGCTGTTTTTATGAGTCTAACTAAATTATAATATATCATAGATAAAATTAATTATATTTACACCCTGCAAGCAGTTGCTTGCAGCAGTGTTGCTAAAAGACTGAAAGAAAATGAAGAAGAACAAGATAATAATAAAATAGCCCCACCATCTTGTGTTTGTAGCAAGGGTGGGGGGTCAAGAGTGGTTGTCATTTGTCATCTCCTCCCCTGTTCTTGTTGTCATCTGTTTTCTGCTCCCTGTCATTCATCTGACCCTGTGTGCATTGTTGTTTGTCATCAGCACCTCCATTACCCCCTACGAGCAGTGGCTCATAAGCAGGTTGGTGGTGCTGTGACATGGTGTCAGCCGTCATCCCTGGCTGCCGTTGCTGTTGCTGTCTGGAAGTGGTGGTACCCATTGCCACCCTGCAAGCAGAGGCTCACAGTGGTAACATAGGGCATGGGTGGGGTACAGTGAGGGCCCAGGTGCATTGTGTGGTGGCTAGGTGATGTTGTTAGTAAAAGTAATAAGATTAAAACAAAAAAAAACATACCCAATGGCCCAAACAATGATAGTCATTGTTTGGGCTGTCTGGATGTGGCAGTACCTGTTGCCACCCTGTGAGCAGAGGCTCGCAGTGGTGACATAGGGCATGGGTGGGGCACAGCAAGGGCCCAGGTGCATTGCATGGTGGCTAGGTGACATTGTTAGTAAAAGTAATAAGATTAAACAAAAACAAAACATACCTGATGGCCCAAACAACGCTAGTTGTTGTTCGGGCTGTCTGGATGTGCCAGTACCCATTGCCACCCACAGTGATGTAGGGCATGGGTTGGGTATGATGGTGCGGGTCCAGGTGCATTGTGTGGTGGCTAGGTGATGTCATTAGCAAAATATAAGAAACTAAGAAAAGAATTGTTGGTAAAAGAAATAAGATTAAACAAAAAAAAAACTTGCTTGACAGCCCAAACCATGACTAGCATCATTTGGGCTGTCTGCTTTGCATTTGTTCTGAATTGTTCATTGGCAGTGCTTTCAGGGCAGGTGGTGTGCATGTGTTTATGGTGGTGGTGGATGTGGGACTGGATTCATGGGAGTTGTTTGTTGTCATGGGAGTCATTTGGCAATCGTGCCACTTTTATTTTTTTTCAGGAGCACATGACCACATGGTCTGTGCATGGCCACATGGTATATAAGTACCTGCCAAATGACTCCTTTTCCCCTGGGCTTGTCCCACTTCATGTAAGCATAGTATAAATAGTAATAGTAGTGTTTATATTTTGTTCTTTTATATACTTTTATATACTTATTTCTGTATTTTGTACTTGAATAATACTATATATCTAGCAGTATAAACATGTGTGAAAGACCAGTTAAGACTGGTTTCAACCAGTTTTCCATCAGTTTTGTGATTTTTTTCAAAACTAATCAACTGACAACCAAACCAACTCCCATATGGGGTCAACTGCAACCAATGGTTCGGTCTCTTGCAGTTAAGTTTGGTTAAGGGTCTGGTCTTTTTCCAGTCTTATGGACTGGACCCTTGAACACTATTTCTGTTTGCAGGCAGTCCAGGAGATAGTGCCTGAGCCAAGAGCATGCATATATCCCCAAACACTACAATGCATGTCAAGACAATTAGCCCAGTCAGAATTGCTGAATGCATGGAGAGTGAGAGGGCTGTCTCCCCCGAGATAAAGTTTGAGGTCTCTTGTCCCCTTCAGGTAACATACCAATCTGATAGTGGTTGCCCAGTGATTGAAGGAGTAGCAGTCAAGATATTGGGATAATTGTTGGACTGCATAGGCCATATCGGGACACATAGATATGGCCAAATATAGTAAGCAGCCAACAAGTGATTGATATGAAAGTTTACTGAGTTGTAATTGATCATTGGGGGTTATGGACTGTTTGTCAGGATGGCAGAGCTTGGACCCATTCTCTAGAGGGGCTGATACTGGGTGGGCATCTTTCTGACCAAACTGTTCAACTATTTTGTCAATAAGAGCTGTTTGTGAAAGGGCAACTGTATATGTAGATCTGTCCCAGGTGACAGCAATTCCAATGATGAAACATGCAGTACCCAGTTCAGAAATAGTCCATACCTCTTGCATGAGTTGCATCTGACTTTTGAAGTGTTTGTTCTCAGCCTGCAAGTCTGCAATGGAGAGAAAATCATCGATGTGAATGGCTACAATAATGATCCCAGTGTCAGATTTGTGATAGTATATGCAAGATTTGCAAGACAGGCAAGTAAAGCCCCAGGCAATCATCTGCATGTTGAGCATCTGGTTCCATATGCATCCACTCTGTTTCATACCATATAGCCCACGCTGAAGCTGCCACACCCAGTCTTCTTTCCTAGTCTCTTCAAAACCCACAGGTTGTTGCAGATATTGAATTTCATCATCAGGTAGTAAGCCGTATAGGAATGCTGTCTTAACATTGATCTGTTGGGCATCCCAGCCTAGAGAGGCAGCAATGTGTAATAGAATCTGCCAAGATTCCATGCGCGCAGTCAGTGAGGTAGTTTTAGTGTAGTCTTTTCCATATATTTGTTCAAAACCTTTGAAAACTAGATGTACTTTCCACCTGACCACTTTTCCTGCCTCATCTCACTTAATATGGAAAACTGGTTTCCCTTTTCAGATCCACTTCCCCTGAGGTACTTCATCCCAAGGAATTAATTTGTAGATGCCCATGTCCTTCAGGGATTGCAGTTCATCAATGTAACCTTCCTTCCATTGTTCAGCATCAACAGAATTTATGGCCTCCTCCCACATCCTGGGGTCATCCTCAAACTGAAGAGACTCAGGATCAAAGTCTGCCATCTCTGAAATGAGGGCTCAGAATTGATGTGCTTGATCACCGAGATTGAGATTATCAAGAGATTGCCATAGTTCCTCAATGATGTCATGATCATGATCAAGTTCAGGGTCCGGTGGGCAACCAGGGTCTGCTGTTCAGGTTGCTATTATTGCTGCTCTCTGTTCCCGCCATTGTTCCTTCACCCGGGCAGCACTCTCTTGTGATTCCTGGACAGCAGTAGTAGTTCTAGTAGTTGGTGGACCACCATCTGGGTTTCTCTCAGTAGGAATGTGTATACATGATGACCGACGTGGGGGTGGTGGTGGTGTTACCACTGGTGGTTTGTCAGTGTCATGAACACTCTCACCGGGTATATTATTATCAGCACATGGTTCCTTGGTGTTGCCACTGTCTGGAATTATAGGATTGGTATTCAAGTTGGGAGTACTGACCTCACCAAGAATTTCACTATCTCCCATAGTGGATGGTAGTGGTGAGTGACCATCATGACTTTCAAGGAATCTTACATGGTATGATGAGTGGACTTTTCCCATAGTATGGTTATAGCAATGGTATGACTTGGATTTTTGGTTGTAACCTACCAGCATGCATTCAGTGGAACATTCAAAGATTTTGGGGTTGTCTTTCTTTGGAATGAGGACAAAGGCCTGGCACCCAATCTCCCATAGATAGGAGTAGTCAGGTCTGCACTCAAACCATAGTTTCCAAGGTGTAATCCCATTGAGTGAGCATGTAGTCTTCCTGTGCAAATGGGAAGCCGTTAAGTAAAATTCATCCCAGAGATAAGGTGGTAAGCAGGAATAGATCCTCATTGTGCGAGCCTTTCCCATAAGTGTTCAGTGCATGCATTTGATGCAACCTATGTGTGCTGATGTGTGGGGTGCCATAAAATGCTGTTCTGTTCCTCGAGTCTTTAACCAGGCTTCTATTTCGTGTGATTTAAGTTCCCCATTATCAGTGATATATGTTCCCACTTTAAGTCCAGTTTCATTTTCATGTGGCGAGTTCCCAGGCTTTAAGTTCAGAGAAAGCATCATCCTTGTTTCAAAGAGGTATCGACCAAGGGAATGAGGTATAATCATCAACTATGTCCATTATATAGGAGTTCCCAGTATGAGACCTCACAGTGTGTGGCCCTGATAAATCCACCCAAACTTTCTCCAACTTCCTCATTGCCTTATGGCCCCACTCCTCCCTGTGCTTCTTGGGAACAGGTGTCTTTGTCTGTTTTCCAAGTACACATGATTCACATTTAGGCAGCTTCAAGGTGGAAACAATGGGTGCACCTGTAAGCATGCCTTTCTTGGCCATGTCCCAGATGGATTTGTAGTTTGCATGGCCAAGGTGGCAATGGCATGTTTCTAAAGTTGGAGATTTGTGTACAGTGAAGGCATGGTCAACAGCAACAGAGTGGAGATCGAGTGAGTAAATTTTCTTGGAAAGGTGGGATCAACAAGCAATTGCTAAATGGAAAGCTGTGGTTACAAATAAACGTGCTCAAATTTTGCAGGCCCATGCACAGCATCTGCAAATACAAAGACAGTCTGCCTCTGCCAATGGCTCTTCTTTTATACTTAATGATGTAAAAGTTATACACAAGGAATATATGACACGCTCTTTAAGAAACACCAAGTGGACCAAAGCAATTGATTTTTTTTCACAAGCATTTGAACTAAATAATGAGCAGGACTGCATCAGGAAACCAAGGAGGAGATGATAATATTAGACTATGTTGTACAATATCTGATAAGCTAAATCTTTGGTATAACATGTCCAATTCTTGTACACCCTCTGCTAATTAAAGATATAGCACAGTAGAGTTGGCCAATTCCATCAGATCTGCCAGACTGATGGATTTGATCATTGACTGGCATTTATCTATGTATAGGTCAAACCTTGTAATTGGAACACAAGAAGAAAGGAAAATAGTACCATTTTTGTCCCTTTTCATTCCATTTTTATGAGATATACTTTGTTGTTGTTCAGAAGTTGACTTAGTAAAGTTGTTGAATTGTTGCCTTATAAATATAATTAACTTAATATTTGTTCATTTGTTTGTCTCATTTCACACAATCTTACATGCTTACTCACACACCCATGTTTATTTGTGGCTGAGGTCATGATCAGTTTTTTGCATTTTGTTGAGCTCAAGGGGTTGTGGCTGTGCAGACTCTGTTTTTTGAAACATCCTGAATCTTATACTCTGACAACAAACCAGCCATATAAAAATGTTGAGTTCAGCTACTGGCAATGTTAGCATTCTATTATCTGTGCACTAGTAGCATTTTGAGTTGTTTGGGTATATTTGACTATATAATCCAATTCTGGCAGGTGGACTACAATTAGCTACAAGACTGATGGAATATTCTCATAGCTTTTCAGCTCTGCAACATAATTGCAAAACAATTATCATGCTTGTCCAATGCTGTCTCAGACTTGTATCAGATGGCCCAAAACTCCAATACTGCTTTAACATTGCAATGTTAGCTCTGGTAGTAAATTACTTGTAGTATAAAGATAAAAGTATTTAATTATATCTCATTATATAACATTTTGATGACTATTTGTCACTATTGACTGGAAATACCAGCATCTCCACAGTTTCCTGATGTGTGCTTACTGAATCATTGCCAATCATTCCTGCAGTGACACCCCAGACCAGTTGAAAATGTACTTGGGTGGTATGGCAGGAACAGGAAAGACACATGTTCTCCATGTGTTGACACAATTCTTTAGCCACAAAAAAGTAGTGCTTAAAAGTCTGGTCCAACAGACCAAAAAAAGACTAGGAACTGAACTGGACCTTAACCTATGTAACTGGACTTTTGGTCCCGGTAGTGTTTAAAGGTCCAGTCCTATGAACCGGAAAAAGACCAAAACCAAAACCAAACTGAACTGAACCAAAGTCCAGTTCACCAGGGGGCTATTTATAGGACCAGTCTTTTGCAGTCCAGTTGCCAGTCTTTCACTTTGAAGAATATCATTGAACTGATGAAAACCAGTTTAAACTGGTTGCAACCAGTTCATATGTCATGTGAGCTATAATCCCACATTTCCACACATAATCCCATCAATTTCGCTCCCTGGATCATCGAAAATGGTTAAGAATGGAGAGAGATATGACCAAATACATTTTGATGTGAGTATTTTGTCATGATTTGAGTAGTTGTGATTGCACTGCTTATACCTTGTGCTACAAAAATATTGGGCACAATTGGACATTATCCAGGGCAAAGGAATAACATACATAAATGTTTGTACCATGTGCATTTGATTCATTTAACACCCCTGACAAGTTGTAAATACACATGACAAACTACAAACTACAAACTACAAACTACAACATGTAATACAATGTACTTTTGTTCTGGTCATATCTCAGTCAGATCTTAATAAAATCTCTTAACATTTGGACCAATTGCCAGGGAATTACAATGTCCAAGTGCCTACATGACGATTAAACTGTCTGTGTAATAGTTATTGAGAAACAGATAGGTTGTATTGGCACAACAAACTTTACAACAAAAAACTGGTTTGGACCAGTCCTATGCAGTCTGGTTGCAGTCCATCAATATATGGATTGGTCCTGGACCAGTTGTGGTTCCAGTTGCCCCATTTAGATGTAAAAAACTGGACTTAACTGGACCTTAAAACACTAGGTCCCAGTTCAACCACTTCTTGAAGCAGTCCGGTCCTCAGTTTTCATTCTTGTCAACACTTACTAGGACTGTTGAGGACCAGTTTAGACTGGTTCTCAACTAGACTTACAGTCCTAAGTTAGAATGTAACAAATATATAACTATATTATATATACAACAGTATAACTATGTACATATCCAGGCTACCTGATCACAGGAACAAAACCCATGATTCAGGTCACCATGAAGTGTGGGTTCCTTTCCCACAATGATATATCCCACGCCTCAGGGCACCATGAGGTGCAGGTTTCTTATTTCTGTAATAATTTTGTATCTTTTCAACAAATTATTACAGAAATGAGAAACCCACACCTCATGGTGCCCTGAAGCATGGGGTATATCATCGTGGGAAAGGAACCCGCACCTCATGGTGACCTGAGGCACAGGATATATCATCACAGGAAAGGAACCTGTGCTTCATGATGACCTGACTTGCAGGTTTTTCCCATGATCAGGTAGTCAGTTTTCAACAAATTATTACAGAAATGAGAAACTCACACCTTGTGTACTAATTACTCTATAGTCTGGTTATTGACCAGTTATAACCAGTCCAGTTCATGGCCCACTGGCTACATGAACTGGTTATATGCAGTTCAGTTTGGTGTTGGCAAGATTTGGAGAAACTATGGACCAGTTGTGGTTTTGGTTCTTCAGATTTTGGGCTAAAAACCGAACCGAACCAGACTTTAAAGCACTACAAAAAAGAGGCCCACCACTTTGTAGTGGTAGCTCCAACAGGAAGTGCAGCTGCCCTTCTGAATGGTTCTACATATCACTATATGTTCAGTATTGAATCTGATGGGAGAAAAATAACTAATATACAAATGGCACAAGTAAAGACAAGGCTGGAAGGTGTGGACTACTTTTTTTTGATGAGCTCTCAATGTTATCATGCCAAGACATGTATAGGATCAGTGAGCAACTGGCCCATATCAGCAACAATCTTGATGTTCCTTTTGGAGGACTAAACATGATTTTTGCAGGTGACTTTGCACAGCTACCACCAGCAATTGGAAAAGAACATGCATCTCTCCACAGTTGGTCAGTGGGACGTGCTGCCAAATCTTTATGTGATCAGGAGGCTGCTATGGGCAAAGCTTTATGGCACCAAGTACACATAGGTAAGCTACACTGTACTGAATAATATGGTCTATTGAACGCATACAGTGTATTGAATGATACAGGTTCGGTGGACGCCATCAAATGCTCTCATAGTATGTATAACATGTACTAGTATCAAATGAATACACTTTTACAATTCTTGCTTGTGATACACTATGAAGAATGTTAATAATATACAGATCAGAGATAGCATACATGGTACTCGGCAATGGCATTGGCATCAGCAACGGCATCAGCATAGAAGTACAGCATCAGCATCAGGCACCACTTTGCCATAACAGTATGACCTAGCTGCATGTACTATAGTGAATTACAATGCTTGGTATAGATGTGCATAGGAGACTGTATGGCCTAGCTATGGGCAATGATGCAATAATTCATTCTATGTAGTGCAGACCTACCAAACAGGTCTTTTACAATTCTTGCTTGTGATACACTGTGAAGAATGTTAATAGACAGATCAGTGACCTATGAGATAGCATTGGAAATGGTATTTGGCATTGGCATTGGCATAGATGTGCAGTAAGAATCTAATACCGATGATGAAATAGTCACAGCCATCGGCATCAGCATCAGCAGACATGTTGGCACAGAAATCTACATTGACCTCAACATCAGCAGCAGCAGACAGACACTTTGTGGTGGAAATCTATATATCAAGAGCATCGGCAATGGGCATTAGCAAACCAGACACACAATGGGTGCAGGCAGTATGAATGAACAAAATCAACAAAACAGCAGTGTTCATCCTAGCTAAAATAACAATGTCGGTACTAGCTAATTGTGAGAACCGGCAGGATCAGCCATGTTGTCATCATGGGACAATGATCTCATTCAAATGTCTGAGAACCTGCATTCAAATGATTTCAGATTATATTCCATCCTTTCCTTCAAGGTCGCATATGTCTTCAATGTGACATCTTGCTGTTCCAGCTTCTCAACCTTGGCCATGTAGAGATGATGACTGGCATCCTTGTATGAGGTGCCAAGGTTGTTTTTCAGGGCTTTCACTTTGGCATGGCAGCTCAACAGCTCCCTGTCTGTCAATTTCTGCAACAGGATGAACTAACAGTCATACAAATGAGGACAAGGCACTTACTGGATCAGCAGGTAGCATTAGCTGGTTGTGGGCCAATGCATAGTAGTATGGTGTATCAGTCATGTTTCCAGACTGCAAAGTCATCAGTGAGAGGATAGACAAGGCAAACAAGACACGGCATCGGCCAAGACACAGCATTGGCTAAGACACAGCATCAGCCAACAGGACAACATCGGCCCAAGGATGGCATCAGGCAAAGATGGCTAGGCTGGCAGCAACGAGACTTTGAAAAGAAGGAAATCTTACCCCCCCCATGTGCCATGTGTACATTGAATTCAACCTTCTTGCAATAGGCCTCCATTGCCTGGTGGGTAGCTGGAATCATAAAATGGGGCACTAGATAATGCTGCCCATTGTCACCTCAGATAATGACATATCCATCAGGAATATAAGTGTCGGTTTGCTGATTGCTCATGGTATAGATAACACAGATGATAACAAGTGATACCATTTAATCAGGACATTATTTGTTTGTATATATTGTATATCAATCAACAACACGTGATTGTTAATTTTCAGTGTTTCACTCTTTTTCATCTCAACATCGACCCTGGTGCTGCAGCTGACTCATCAACCATGAACGTTACACACCAACAAGTGCTCAGCCAGATTAGCGAGATCAAGCAATCCATCTGCAATGGCCTTTGGGACCAAAGTATCAAGGCCATGATGAAGGAAAGAAAATCGGCCCTTGTGAGTGGATTGGCATGCTATCAGATCAACAATGCACTTACAAATTGTAGAAAACATTATTTGCCTGGCAAAGAGAGGTTCTCACAGAGGATGTGCAGGCCATCTTCTGGGCCTATGCCTTTTTGTGGGGATTTGTGGTAGCATGGTCAAAGTCAGACAGGACAGGGGACCAGAAGTTTATTGAAGGTCAACTGAGGGCAATGAAGACCTTTGACAAGAAAAAGGGCATAACAGGTCCTGTGTCCACATTGGCTGGACCAATGGCAGTGGCAGTGGCAGTTGGAATGGCAAGGGCAGGTGGAACGGCAAGGGCAGGTGGAATGGCAAGGGCAGGTGGAATGGCAAGGGCAGGTGGAATGGCAAGGGCAGGTGGAACAGCAAGGGCAGGTGGAATGGCCACTGCAGCAGGAATGGGAATGGCAGCAGGAATGGAAACAGCAGTGGGAATGGGAACAGCAGCGGGAATGGGAATGGCACCAGCACCAGCCAAGAAAGTGGGGATGGCAGCAGCAAAGACAGGGATGGCAGTGGCAGAGAAAGGAAGAGTGGCAAAGGCAAAGGCACAAGGAGCAGCAGTGGCAATGGCAGCAGCAACACTGACACCAACAAGGATAGAAGCAGCACCGGCACCAGCCAAGATGTGGGCCCAACCAGAAGCATCAGGATCCAGACTTCCAGCCCCAGCCCAGCAACCAATGCTGCCAGCTATCACAGTGAGACCCAGGCTGCGAGAGGTGCAGAGTAGCAGGGGATCAGAGGAGGATTTTGATGAGGAGACAGAGAGCGATGCTGGTGCCAATCCCAGGATGGAGTGGAAGCAGCACAACACAGCAAGGGCGGCACAAGGAGCACCCCAGTGAGGGAGTTTGCAAATGACCCCATGTGCATGATGTGTCAGGCTTAGGCATGAGTGTTGGGAGCAGGTGAATGGGAAAATGGCCTGCTACTTCTGTGGGAAAGGGAAAGTTCGGTGCGATCCAGAGGATGTGGATCAAGTGCTGAGAACCAAGAAAGCAAAAGGATCAGCAAGGAGAAAAGCAAAGAAGGCACAATTTTCCAGTGAAGACAGTGGAGAGGAATCATCTAGGCAGTTCACCGCAAGCCAAAAAGGAAAATCCAAAGGTTAGTTCTTCCATATCATGACACATAAAACCACTAACACGTATACCCATAGCTGTGGAAGAGGATATTGACATGGCTGATCCTGAGCCCAAGCTGACTGCCCTCCCTGCCCTGACTCCCTACCCCTCTGCCAGTGACTATGCCACCTTCACTGGACGTCTATACCAACTGGAGGAAGACATGTACAAGCATGCACAGTGGAATGAGTCATTCATAGAGTCCTGACTCCATGTACAAGAACTCTGGGAGATGATTGACTTGCTTCAAAACAGGGTGAACATTGAAGGATACTTTGGGTTGCAGGCAGGTGCACAGCCCATTACATTGTACAATGGTTACATGGCTGGGCAGGTGGTTCACCTTGAGAGGACTCCAAGCAGGAGGGCAGAGGTGGATTGGGAAGAAATGACAGATGCTGAGGAAGGCGATGCCGCTCCCACTCCTGTTCCTGCTCCCAGTCCTGGTCCTGGTCCTGGTCCTGCTCCCACCCCCACTCCTGCTCCTGCTCCCACTCTTGCTGCCACTGCCACTGTCACCCCAACTCCTGCTCCCACTCCCATTGCCGCTGCTGGTGACAAAGATGAACAGATGGCAGAACTGGTTGAGGAGGGGGGATTCATCAAGGGTAACACTGAGCCTGAGCACAGTAAGGAGGGACTGGCTGTGCCAGAAGAGGTGGCAGGGGAAGCATCCTTGGCTGGCACCCCCCCCCCCCCCATCCAAATTATTCCTGCCACACCACAGGATTCTCAAGAAATGGTACAGCCCACAACATCAATGGCCCCACCACTCCCTCTCCTCTTCCCCCCAATGTCACTCACCGAGCCCAAGCCTGCTGCCCCAGCATCAGCAGTTGATGTAATTACCTCACCCTGGCCCTCCCCTCCCCCTGCACAGCTGCGCTGATCCCCATGCAGGCTGACCCCTGGTCCATCTGGACTGTGTTCCAGAAGTGCCACCCCTCAGCCGAACCCAAGGAAGAGAGCAGGAAAATCTGAGGACAGAGGGGAGACAAAGCGAGGCAGAAAAGAATAGATGTGATTCGGCATGTACATAAAAGTTGGACTATCTTTTTTTTCACATTACATAGTGTTTTATTTGTAAATCTATGCAGCAAATTTCACTTTTTTAATTCTCTGTCTCCTCCCAACAGCCTGGGTTGAAATGGCTTCCTGCTGTGCAAGGTCATCGGCTGTCCTTTGGATAGGTCATGCTCGTGCCAAGGATGGATTTGCTGCTGATCCTGATGTTGCCATTGCCGATCATACTTTTGCCATTGCCGATGTTGCCGTTGCCAATCCTACTGTTGTCATTGCCAATATTGGTGTTGCTGTTGCTGATCCTACTGGTGCTGCTGCCGATATTGGTGTTGCTGTTGCTGATCTTACAGTTGCCATTGCCAATATTGGTGCTGCCATTGCTGATTGTACTGTTGCCGTTGCCGATATTGGTGTTGCCATTGCCAATCCTACTGGTGCCACTGCCAATATTGGTGTTGCCATTGCCGATCCTACTGGTGCCATTCCCAATATTGGTGTTGCCATTGCCAATGCCACTGTTGCCATTCCTGATCCCCCTAACACTGCTAAAGCCCTTGCCCTTGCAATAGGATGCTCCGTCCAATTTCCCCCTAAAAGTGGTCGAGGCTTAGGGCATTGTGAGCTCTCTTGAGGTATATCCAACAGAAATGGATCAATTGGGCATGGGGGATCATTTACAATGACATTTCCAGCTGATCCAGGTGTGATGTATCTCATGTAAATGTGTCAAGGAATGAGATATTCTGGTTCACCATCACTAGGACCATTAATTGGCTGTGGTTGAGTGACACCAACCATGCAGAGGCTGTCCATTGTCATTTGATCCACTTGGACATATTGTGATTCAGTTGTATCAGAATTTGGGGTCTGTCCTGCTGTTGATATTTGGTGAGCTTCCTTGTGCTTGGGTTTGCCTTTGACAACTTTTCTGCCTCTTGATGCAGCAGGCAGTTCAGCAGCAGCAACGGCCTCCAGTTCAGTACTGGGTTGAGGATCAGCATCAGCATCATCATTTCTTTGGCCCCTGTGGTTTGCAGAAGGCATTTTGGCATTGGCAATGGCCCTGAGCTCAGTGCCGCTATGAGGATCAGGATCATCATTTCTTTGGCCCCTGCATTTGGAAATGTGTCGGGAGGGTGAAGGGTTATTCAAATCATTCAGATAGTGTGCAGGAGCCACACTCCCGTCCATGGCTTTGATCGCTTTGAACTGGAACGCTCTTTCAGGGCCCTGCACTATTTGTTGCTGCAGAACATGGTCAAAGAAGTCTTCTATGACAGTCTTGTGCATGTTCCATGGGTCTCTGATTTTGAACCTAGCTGGGAGATATTCTGGACTCACAAATGATGATGTCCAATCTGCAATTGCTTTGAATGGGATATGGTGACTATGACCATTGTTTGCTAGTTCTGCAGGAGATAAGTAACAGTTTGTGGAATAGGAAGTCAACATACTGTAATGCTGGCCAACATACAACATAAACCATTCTTCCAGCTCTTTTTTCTTGAATTGTGATCCTTTCCATGATGTGGGAAGGATCAGGAAGCCATCGTTAGTCATTGTTAATCGGGTTAGTGTTGCATTATGTTGCATTGCCAACCTTGAAGCAAGGTGTGATGGGCATAAAAACTTGATATAACTCATAAAGTTTCACTTCAGTTCAGTTACTTGATCATGATACGTGTCCAGAAACAATCATGCAGGGGTGGCTATCAGAGAGGCAACATTTTTATGACTGGAGTTGGCATTGGCATTGGCATCGCATTGGCAGTAAATGATTCAGGGACTCACGCATCAACAACCATCAAACCATTAGGTGCAGTATAGGCTGTAAATGTCACAGACAACACCCCCATTCCAGCCACTGTTGTTGTGCATTCTCCACCACACGTTTAAGGAGGTATTTGTCTGCTAGACTGTGAAATGTTCATTATGTCCGGCAATGGCAATGGCAACAGCATTGGCTTCAACTTACACTCACTTTGTCTGCTTGGGATATCCTTCCCGCATCATTTTCTCCTGTTTGACTTCAAGGATGGCTTTCTCCTCTGCATTCATGGTGTCAAAAACATGCTTGATAGCTGGCAGTCATGCTTGGAACCATCCTGGTGTACTTGTGGTGGTGTCCTCAACACCTAACAGGTTTGCAATCTGTTGGAAAACTTGGTCCCAGTACAAGCTCCAAATGACTTCTGACCACTTTACTTTGAAGTGGTTTGATTTCCATGAGAGGCCTTTGGTCATTCACCAGTTGTTGGAAAGCCAGGTTGTTAGTTCCTGGCAATGTGATCAATAATACAACCTTCACATGCTTGTGAGTTTACCTTGGCACAAATATGACTCTCCTCCTCATCCATAGGGGCCCTGTCAATTGACACCCAGTAGTTGAATATTGCTGGGAGGATGTTGCACTTGAGTATTTGCAATCGGCCAGCTTTCAATTCCTGCAATTGGAATGCAACTTTATAAGGCTCAATGATCTTCTGCTCTTCAACCATATATCTGCTTCCCTTCTGGTACTGTCTCAACCGCAGGTTCTCTGATGGCTCAGGCAGCATTGGGGGGGACTGATGTGAAGGAAAGAATCATTCTTGTCATTGACATAAAACATATCATCGACACAAGGATCACACGAGGTCAATAGTACAATACCCCCATCAATAATTGGGTGTTGTTGTGACTCACCCCAAATCATCATGAGCCTAACAAGAGTTCCTTACAAGCAAAAGAGAAGATCAAAGAAGAATGCCCCCCTGCATGAGGACAATGACAATGCAGTCGATACTGTTACACCTGTAGAAGTTGAGGTCAACATGAAACATGGACCAAAAACAAAGCACATCAAGGTCCCCCTGACTGCAGTGGAAGAACCAGGTCAATCAAATTCTGTTATACAGGATAATCCCAATGTTGCTCCAGAATGGGACATGCAAGAACCTCAGGTGGCCACCAAGACAACTCGGCCACACATCAGCATGGTTAGTTTCTGACACTGATTGCTTATGGAGCAAGGCTCATATACAAATAATAGAGACAGCGAGACTATGTACTGGAGTTTGTGGGATGAGTAGATGAATTTCTGCAAGCATCCCTCGCTCAGCAGGCATGGTCAGTTGACAAACAAGTTTGCAACCACTGTCCATTCAATAAACAGGCAATTTGGCGATGCATTGATTGTTCACTTGGAAGCATGCTTTGCCACACATGCATGCATGTAACCCACAGGCAAAATCCCTTCCATTGCATTGAATGCTGGACCGGCATGCACTTCCACCAGGCTGAGCTATGGGAGGTCAGCACATACATTTTAGTCCAGCACCAGATGGATCAGCCGATTTGCAACACTCTGAACTTCCAATTGAAATATCTGGAGACATTTGAAGATGTGAAGGATAAAGCAGAGCAAGAGTCAGCCAATTGGCAGGCAAACGATCAGCAACAGCACTGGCCCTCTTCACCTGACTCAACCTCAGACACATATAATGAGTCTCAGGCTGACGACTGGGCCAAAGATGAAACTGGGGCAAACTCAGCCTTTTTTAATCACCTTGATGCCCTTTGGCATCAAGGGAAGGGGAATATTGATGTTGAGAACGGTTTCCAAGACTTCTTTGATGGCAATGACAAATCTGAAGTTGAGCATGCCAATGACAACCTCCATGGGTTTCAACCATATTTGCCTAATCCTAATCAAACTGCCAATGCTGTCCCAGCTGCCAATGCCGTGCCCACTGCAGATGCCATCCCAACTGCTGATGCCCTGAACAACAGTTATATCCATGTGGTCCATACAAATGGAATACATCACTTAGCGATGGTTACCTGCCAGTGTCAGGGGGAACACTGAATTCCCTTGGACCTGGTAACCAGTAACTTACTACTCACAAGCTTCACCAACATATGGACTCTGTTCATCATGCAGGTCCTAGACCATTTTCGGCTCTGTAATCTGGAATTAAAGGCATTGGCCTATCAGTTTTACCAGCTGATTTGGCATGTAACATTGCCAATAAGGCCTGCTGAAGTGGTCAATCTCTACCATGAGCTTCAGCGCATGTCCTACTTATGGCATTGGATGAAAAGATTGAAGTGGGCAGGGTATGGACACAATCAAAGAGATCCTTTGAATCCTGAACCAGGATCACTTGCCAATTTCTGTCCAGCCTGTCCTCAAGTAGGCATTAATATACTGGAAAATTGGAAGGACAATGCGAACCGGTGGGTGTCAACATACCTCGGTGCTGTGGCATCTAAAATGATACTATGGATTTCAGATTTGTTTTTAAATGCATATTTGTGGCCAATGGCAATTTCAAAGCTGATCATGTTTGGCAGAAAAACTCCGATACTGATATATGGCTATGGGATGGAGGTGGGATGGCCCCAAATCAGGCTGAATATGAGCTGTTTCTCCAAGCTGCCATAGAATGATTAATGGTAGGTACCTTCCCTTGGTGGTGGCCAATGCCATTCCCGATGCTGCCCCCAAAGCCGGTCTGATTTGTGTTTGGGTTTCCAGAAGGCTCCTTGCGAAAATAAATTCCTAGCTGTTGTGAATGCTTTTCTGGCATCGAAGGCATGTGACAGGACTGGAGTAGCAGCCATTGTGTGTGCACAGCATGGATGTTATGTGCCCAATGCATTGGTAGACCTGTTTCATGGAGAACAGCAAAAGAATGTCGACTTTGCTTTCCTTCAAGCGCTGAAGACCACCAGAGTTGACCCTCAACAGGGAGTCATGCTCATTTATGACATTGTCTGCCAGTACATTATCCATCTTCAGGAATGTATTGGTGCCCATCTTCCAGCTGGCTTGACCATTGACCAGGCCATTGGGCTTTTGCATGTTCATGGCCACAAGGATGAATGCTTTTTTTGCTATGCTCCATCTTTCATTCCAGGGTCTGGCATTGTAGCAGGAGAAATACTTGAGTCTCTGTGGGCATCACTGAATTCCATTTCCCTGACGGTCAGAACAGCGACCTTGCCACATCAGGCAGAAATGCTTGATGATCATGCTACAGATTCAAATCACAAGAAAATGCTTGGCATGACAGTCACACTCTGCTCAAAATCTTGGGAAGCCCTTGAGAACTCTACACAACTCAGCCAATACCATGGTGAACTAATGGCAGCATTCAGCCAACTGGCAATCGAATGATGGGAGGATGAAGTGAGGGCAGCAGAATCCCGGAGGCTCACAGATATCAGGGTAATGGATATGTATGCCACTCACATATCAGAAACAGCAGAGGCAGTGGGGACAGGATTGGCAGCGGGGACAGGATTGGCAGCGGGGACAGGATTGGCAGCGGGGACAGGATTGGCAGCGGGGACAGGATTGGCAGCGGGGACAGGATTGGCAGCAGGGATGGGATTGGCAGTGGGGACAGGATTGGCAGCAGGGACAGGATTGGCAGTGGGGACAGGATTGGCAGCGGGGACAGGATTGGCAGCGGGGACAGGATTGGCAGTGGGGACAGGATTGGCAGCAGGGATGGGATTGGAAGCAGGGACGGGATCGGCCTTAACTTTGGCATCATCACTGGTTCAATCCATGGTCAAGGAGTGGATTGATTTTGCTATTCTTTTTGAACAAATGCGGTGAGTTGTACTGCCTACCACCAATCACAACCCATCATTGATCATCACCAGGATTGAATTACAAGACAAAGTCCATCGACTTGGTAAATCACCTCACATTTCTGACATGCAAGCTGTTGAATGGGAGAGAGAAGCTCTCACATCTCACATGGTAACCTTAACGCAGTTACAAAATGCTGCCAACATTGCCGATCATGACATTGCTCCCTCATGGATCACCCATGATAATGAAGGGGAGTTTGATACCCCCAGTGACCTGGATGATGACAGTGCTGTGGCATCGGGCCTGTCAGATCTCCCAGCCCACACACATGCTATTCCAGTTGAGGAGCAACAAGTATACCTCTAATGGCAATCTTGCAGATGTAGAGATTAACCTCTGCAAGATCCAGGCAAACTGACTGCTGCACCAGCTGTGGGAGCTCATTGCCAACAAATCATTTCAATATTTCGAGCGGCACTGCAAAAGGGAGTTTGCACCCAGTCACAAGCTGTTGTCCATGAGTTGGTTAACAAAATTAGCTTGCATGCCCGAATGTATAACCATTGCCATAGCCGAATGCTGGCACTGGATTGTGATGATGACACATTGAGAATGTTTCACCAGTTATCCAAGGATGACCTCAATGCCAGCACAGCTATTTTGAATCTGAATGTACCTGGTTCCACCTCTGTTTGTCTGTCCTGGATTTGGCATAATTCCCACATTCATACTGGTCTCATGGCCAATGCCGATGCCATTCCCATTCCTGATGCCGTTGCCGATGCTGGCTGATTCTGGGAATGTAAATATATTTTGTAGCCATCCATATTCATTGTACTAACAATTTTCATAGTCAGGTGAGTACATTGGCTTCATTCACGGGCTCAGAGAAATCGATGGAGGGAGGAATTTCTACTGGTCACATATGAAATGCAGTGGACTGTGCGGTATTTCATCTATCACAGCTAACAGTGGCAGTCAGCCTCACAGTGTTGAGATCTACACCGTGAATACTGTTAGGAAACCACCCCATTACCTAATAAACTTTCATTTTATTTTATTATGTTGAATTATGCTACATGATGCCAAATGATGCTACATTTTGATAGTGTGAGAGTTTTATTTTGCACGCATCAAAATGTAGCGCATGTATGAGTGCGTCGGTAACAACAATGTACAATATATGTAACATAGTATGTAAACCCTAAATATATGCCTAGGGGACCCCAGTTGTGTTCTCTTAGGTATTCCACCTACGTTTTTGGTGTGAAAGGCCTATCTCAACAAACTCACCTATAAATAACCCCTTGCATCAAAACCATCAATTCCCCATCACGAGCGCGGATCCCACCCCCTTCTTGTAGAGAGAACCCGCATGGTCTTAGCTAGCAGATAGTGGGTGTCGCCCTAACAGAAGAACACAACTACCCATATCAGTGCGCCTTCTCTTACTTGTGCATACATCATTGTTTCACCGCGCCACATCCGATTACTCATCCTTTCGGCATGAGCTGGAAGTACTTGTATATATGTAATCTACCTTTTCTTTTGTAAGCCGATGCCAGGCCTCGCCTTACATTGCGACCACCAGTGATTGAGAGGCAGCGCTCATCATTAGGACAGCTGCAACCAGACAACCAATCGGATCTGGTTTAGTTACAATTTACATTACTCTATTCAGACAACTATTTTAGTTACAAGCCGAATTCAGTGTTATCTCCAAGATCAGGCACTGTTGGAAGGGTTGTTGATCCAAAGTGTCAAAATAGGCGCCCGACGAATGACGAACCATTGACAAACCTTGACAAACCTTATCATGTGACCCGTAAACATTTGGAGAGGTCTCGAAGAAAAATTTTGAATTTGTCGAAGAAGTGATTCATCACAGATTCTACAATTATGTCTGAACCTTCAACTTCTAATCCCGGTCCTAATCCTGGTCCCATACCAGCACTAGAGGCGAAAATTGATGCGCTCACAGTGCAAATGTTGCAATTAGTGTCAGTATTGGCAGCATCACAGCCCAGACAAGCGGAAGTACAGCTAGAGACGACAGGAGAAAGAGATGATGAGATGGTGGAGATGGTGGAGTGGATATTGCAGGAGGATGAGATGGTGGAGAAATCCGGAAATGGAAAAGCACGCTTACCTAAGTATGCACCCCCACAAATCTTTGATGGTACCATGGAGAATACAAAATCCTTCATCAGCTCTATAGTATTGTACATCCATGGGAGGAAGCCAGAGTTTCGTACAGCCGAGTCTAGGATTATGTTTGCTCTCTCATACATTCAGGAGGGGAAAGCACAGTTCTGGAGAAACGAGGCTATTAATCAAATTGCCGCAGGAAATAAACCATTTGCAACCTTCAAGGAATTTCTGGAGAGATTGGAGGCACAGTTTGGAGACCCTAATCCAAAGGCGACAGCCAATGCTAAATTAAAAACCATGCGCCAAGGTTCCTTAATGGCGGATGAATTTATTTTGCAGTTCAAAGCAGAAGCTTTGCAAATGGATATGGGAGAAGCCACGTTGGTAGAGTTTTTGAAAGCAGAATTAAATCCCTCTCTATTCAAGTCTATCTACCGACTACCTTCTATGCCAGAGAAGTTGGACGAGTGGTATAATTGGGCAATGCGCCTTGACCGGCAATATCGGCAGGAACAGGCGGAGTCAAAGTTGATGTACAGAAGTAGTAAATTTGGAAAGTCATCAGGAGGAAAGTCCGAGAAAGGAAAGGTGCCTCAGGCGCAAGCTCCAATGGCACAGCCACCAGCCATGGCAGTGACACCTATAGTTACGGAGTCAGCAGCACCAGCAGAGGCAATGGAGGTTGATCAAGTGGGGAGACGAGCCCCACTTAAATGTTTTAACTGTGGGCAGTTAGGACACATTTCTAAGTATTGCAAGCAGAACAGAAAGATCAGGGGAGCTACAATCGAGGAAGTGAAGCAGGAGGAGGGGAAGCAGGAGAATTTTGTGGAAGAGTCCCAGTGAAGGTTTCCCCATTGGTGACCCAGAATCATTACAATGTATTAGTATCCGAGGAAACCCAGAGTAAATCAGAAAAGGAAATCGAGGAGGAGTACAACTGTTGCGAATCATGTGACAAAGAAAATTGTCACATGTCATTTCCGAAATTCTTTATTCGCTCTGTGCAAATAGAACCCAAAATCACCTTGACTGTGGGACTGAAGACAGTGGACATGCATGCAGCTATTGATGTGGAAGCATTGCTTGACAGTGGTGCTACAGGATTATTTATTAATTGATCCTTAATTACCGGAAATGGCATTAACACATGCAAGCTGGTGCAACCTATAATGGTGTACAATATTGATGGAACAGTCAATCGTGGAGGAACTATCAAGGAGGAGGTGACTATGGTACTAAAGTATCAGGAGCATCAGGAGCGAGCCATATTCAAAGTGTGCGATCTTGGGAAAACCAATCTAATAATAGGATGTCCATAGTTATGGAAGCATAATCCCAAAATTGATTGGAAAACTGGGAAAGTACAAATGACTCGTTGTCCTAAGGAATGTAATGTGTATGGGAGGAAGATGAAGAAGGAAAAAAGGAAAAAGAAAGAGAAAGAATGTCTGAGGAAGTATTCTGTTACAATGGAGGAAGTGGAGGATGAGGAAATGCCAAATGGGGAAGTTCCAATCATGATCAAGAAAGAAGAGCAGAAGCAAACCTTTAGAGCAGTTTGTGGAGGACAGTCGTGGGACAAGAATATCGTGAAGGTGGAGAAGCCAGTGGAGGAATGGGTGCCAAAAGTGTATCATGAACATTTGTCAGTGTTCCAAAAGAAGGAGTCTGAGCGAATGCCGGTGTGGAAGCCATGGGATCATGCGATTGAGATGAAGCCAGGGTTTGTGCCGAAGAAGTTGAAGGTATATCCATTATCTCCGATGGAACAAGAAGAAGTGGATGCATTCCTGAAGGAGCAATTGCGCAAAGGATACATATGACCTTTGAAATCACCGCAGACATCACCAATATTCTTCGTGCCCAAAAAAGACCAAAGGAAGAGGATGTGTACCGATTATAGGTATCTGAATGAGTGGACAGTGAAGAACGCGTACCCCCTGCCATTGATCTCAGAAATAATTGATAAGGTGGGAAAAGCCAAGGTCTTTACAAAATTGGATTTACGATGGGGATACAACAATGTATGAATAAAGAAAGGAGATGAGTGGAAGGCTGCATTTGCCACGCGTCGAGGATCCTTCAAGCTGCTTGTCATGTTTTTTGGGATGACTAATAGTCCCCCGACCTTTCAAAATATGATGAACGACATTTTCAAGGACGTAATAGACAAAGGCGTGGTAATAATATTTATTGACGACATTCTGATATTCACGGAGGATGAAGAGAATCATGAGGTGATAGTGCAGGAGGTGTTACAGAGGTTGGCAGAGAACGATCTATTTTTGAAACCAGAGAAGTGTGTGTTTGGAGCAAGCGAGATCGAGTTCCTAGGATTATTGATCGGCCCTGACGGGATCAAAATGGATCCAATCAAGGTACAGGCGATCACAGATTGGCCTGTGCCCACCTGTGTCAAGGAGGTTCAAGCCTTCTTGGGACTCACAAATTATTATCGTCGCTTTGTGCACAATTTTTCTAAAATTGCCGCACCCTTACATAACCTTACATGAAAGGGAGTAGTATGGAGGTGGGGAGAGCAGCAGCAGACAGCATTTGAGGAGTTGAAGAGAAAGTTTGTGGAGGGACCAATATTAGCCCCAGTAGATTTCACACGCCCTTTGTGAGTGGAATCTGATGCATCCGATTTTGCTACTGGAGCAGTATTATCAATGCTGTGCAAAGATGACAAATGGCATCCTTGTGCATACTTGTCAAAAGGGTTGAATGATGTGGAGAGAAATTATGATGTGCATGACAAAGAGATGTTGGGGATAATACAAGCATTGGAGGCGTGGAGGCATTATTTGGAGGGATGTACGCATCAGATTGAGATCTGGATGGATCATCAAAATCTGCAATACTTCATGTCTGCTAAAAAGCTTAATCGCCGGCAAGCGCGTTGGGCACTATTCCTATCGTGTTTCAACTTTCACTTGGTCCATAAAGCAGGAAGCTTAATGAGGAAAGCAGATGCATTATCCAGATGTATTGATCATAAAAGGGGGGTGGAGGAGGACAATAAAAATGTTACCTTACTCAAACCCGAATACTTTCGCATTTGTGCTATGCGTCAAGGGCATCTATTAATAGATAGCTCAGAAACAGAAATGTTGTCTAAAATTAGACAATGTTCAGAAATGGACAATGAAGTAGTGGAAGCCGTGAAAGCTCTGAAGGGAGAGAAGAAAGGTAATATCAAAGGAGATGAATGGGCTGAGGAACAAGGGTTGGTGTTGTTTCAAGGAAAAGTGTATGTACCAAAGGATCAGGATTTGCAAAGGGAGATCATCTGGTTACATCACAATACGCCGATTGCTGGACACCCAGGAAGATGGAAGATGTTGGACTAGTAATGAGAAATTATTGGTGGCCCGTAATTTTGAAGTATGTGTTGGGGTATGTGGATGGATGTGATATGTGCATGAGGGGGAAGAAATTTCCAGAGAAACCTGCAAGAAAATTAATGCCGAACCCTATACCTAAAGCGCCATGGCAATATATATCTGGGGATTTTATTACCGGATTACCCGAGGCTCAAGGGTACGATGCAATATTCGTAGTATGCGACCGCTTTACAAAGGAGGTCCATACTATTCCTACTACTACAGAAACCTCATCATTGGGCTTGGCGCACCTCTATCTAAATCAGGTATGGTGGTTACATGGGTTACCCGATACTGTTATCTCTGATCACGGACCACAATTTGCTTCCGCATTTATGTGAGAACTAAACAACATATTGGGAATTCAAACTAAATTATCTATGGCATATCACCCACAGACTGATGGGCAGACAGAGAGAATGAATCAGGAGTTGGAGCAGTACCTATGTATGTTTGTCAACTACCGACAAACCAACTGGCCCGAATGGTTGGCAATTGCTGAATTTTCCCACAATAACAAATTCCATTCAGCTACTCGTATGTCACCCTTTTTTGCGAATTATGGATATCATCCTTGCATGGGAGTAGAACCCAGAAGGGAAGTCAAAGTACAGTCGGTAGAAGATTTTGTATCTAAGATGCAAAAGGTACAAGAGGAAGCAGAGGCGGCATTGAAGAAAGCACATGATGACATGATGCGACACACGGATTGTACTCGAGCATGCACTCCAGAGTACAAAGTTGGTGACTTGGTATGGCTAAGTACCAAGGACCTGAATATTCCACGACCTTCAAAGAAACTTACGGAGAAACAAGTTGGCCCATATGTGATCTCTAAAGTGATCTCGCCTAATGCGGTAGTGCTAAAATTACCCCGATCATTTAAGATTGATCCCGAGATTAACGTATCCCGCCTACACCCTTACCGTCCACCCACTATTCCTGGCCAACAAACTACTCCGCAACCTCCGATAATAGTAGAAGGTGCTCCAGAATACATAGTTGAAGAAATTCTACACTCACGTCTTCGACGGAACAAATTGGAGTTCTTAATAAAGTGGAAAAACTATACTGACAAAAATAATTCATGGGAACCTGAAGAGAATTGTAAGCGAGCACATAACGCGATCGCCCAATTCTTTAAACATAATCCGAATGCTCCGCGTCGCATTGCGAGAATGGTGTATGAGGGGATGAAATTCCGGCCTTACCAAAATTTCACAGAGGGGACAAACATAATATTTTCTCACCTGGAAGTCGAGGCATAAAAGGGGGGTAATGTTAGGAAACCACCCCATTACCTAATAAACTTTCATTTTATTTTATTATGTCAAATTACACTACATGATGCCAAATGACGCTACATTTTGATAGTGTGAGAGTTTTATTTTGCACACATCAAAATGTATGCGCATGTATGAGTGCGTCGGTAACAACAATGTACAATATATGTAACATAGTATATAAACCCTAAATATATGCCTAGGGTACCCCAGTTGTGTTCTCTTAGGTATTCCACCTACGTTTTTTGTGTGAAAGGCCTATCTCAACAAACTCACCTATAAATAACCCCTTGCATCAAAACCATCAATTCCCCATCACGAGCACAGATCCCGCCCCCTTCTTGTAGAGAGAACCCACACGGTCTTAGCTAGCAGATAGTGGGTGTCACCCTAACAAATACGCCCTTTGATGCAGCATGCTAATTATAGCACACAAAGTGATGCATATTTCCCCTTGTCCATATTCCTTTCTTACAGTTCCTTTATCACCTTTTCTATTGTCATACTCATATATATATCTTACAAGATAGATACAGACACCTCAGTCCATCATACACAGACTGAGGTGAGCAGACACTCTAACACTTACATTGACTTGATTACTTACTGTACTATTTATAGTTTATTTGTGTATTATCTAGGTACAGTGATAACCAAATATAGTCTGTCATACACAGACTGAGTTTATTTGTGTATTATCTAGGTTGGATCTCTATAGGTTATGGGCCACTTCTGTCATGCATAGTGACGATAGATATCTTGCCAAAACTACTCAACTGCCCTGTGCCTTGTTGCATGTTTCTTTGATCGAAATTATCTGATCTAATATCTTATCTTATCAGAATGTGTCATACCGTGCGTGTTAGATCTCTTTGTGTCCTCCTCAAATTAAACCTCACTCTTGTCTACCCTCTCGCTCTGTTTTTTTTACCTGCCAAAATGACTGCACCTATGGAACCTCATCCCCCATCTATTTCCCTTATATGGCTTTCCACTCAATACTCCGGGGACAAGCTCGATAAGCCCAAGTCCAACTACAAAGAATGGAGTGAGGATATCAGCATTGCTCTATCTCTCAACAGACTTTTCGAATATGTCACTGGTGATGTACCAGAGCCCACTTCTGCTGAACCCCATGCCCTATCTAATTGGAAGGCTAATTCCCACCTTGCATACACTTTCATTGCCTCCGGAGTGGCGTCATCCAAATGTGCATTCTTAGAATCTTCAAAATCTCCGAAGACAAACTGGGAGACCCTGCATGACTGTCATCAGAAGGAAGGACCAGTTAGGCAAGTCACTTTGTTACAACAGGCGCTCACTATCCAGTGTACACCAGATACACCCCTCCCCGAAACCGCCAAATAAATTTGTATGCTTATTGAGCACGCATTCGCTATGGGGGATATCACTCCTGATCTCCTGTGCTGTATCACACTTTTAAATTCCCTTAGCTCACATTTTCCTCATGTGCATTCCATTATTTCCTGTGACATTGCTGCGTCTACGCTGTCTGCACCATACACATCCAAGAATATTTGTTTTTTCCTGGAGAATGAACAGTCCCTCCAGGACAGCGACTGACACACTGATACTTCCCCTTCCCTTGCTCTTGCTGCGACTTCCAAACCGGGTAAGTCCTCTGGGACTACAATCTGCAGCAACTGTAAACACCCCCAACATACTACAGAGTATTGCATCTCCAAAGGCAGCGGTATGGAAGGAAAGACGATTGAGGAATCAAAAACAGTGAGGAGGCAGGCATATGACAAATGGATGTCCAAGGCTGGATCTCCCAAGTCTACCACAAAGGTTCCCATTACTGTGAAGGACAACACTGGTTGTGCATTCACTGTCATGATTGATCCTACTGCCTTAAATGTAGCTGATACAATTCTGGGTGAATTTGCCAGTTTGGCTAGTGATCCCCTTCCTCAGGCGACTATTGAGGAGGTCGAGTACGAGGGTTAACTTGTGACTGAGGAGGAGTTTCATACCTCGGTCAATTGGACTGAAAATTCTGCACCAGTAACCATGGATGCTTTTACAGTCACCCCACTCAATCAACCCCAATGTACTCCTATCTCCATCCATGACCACCCATTCTATGTTGACACTGGCACCACTGTCCATATTTCTCCTGATCAGTCAGACTTCATCACAATTCGTGCTATTACCCCATGCTCAGTCCGAGGCATCGGGGGTTCTTCAATCTCCATGATCGGTATGGGGGACATCAAACTCCGCATTGCCAGGCACATCAATCATTTTATGTGATGCACTCTATGTTCCAAATGTGGCAGTGCACCTGATCTCAGTTAGCTTGCTCACAAAGGACTCAAATGCTGTAGCACATTTTGATGAGTCATTGTGCTGGATCACAAATAAATCCACTGGTGCCCATATAGCCCAAGGCATCTTGTCGCCCAACAAGAAACTTTACTCCCTCTCACTACACTCTGCCTCTGCCAAACATGTCTTCACCGTCCACTCAGCTCCCAATATTGTCACCTGGCATCGTTGTCTAGGGCATGCAAATTATCAAGCTTTGCAAGACATGGCATGAAAAGGGACTATTGCCAGTATGCCTGCACAATCCTCTTTCAAACCCCCAAAATGTGAATCTTGCATCCGTGGAAAACAGACTTGTTCACCTGTTCCTAAGAAGTGTGCAGATGGGGAAGGACATAGGGCTACACAGAAATTAGAGAAAGTTTGGGTGGATCTTTCAGGACTGCATGATGTAAAGTTGCATTCTGGGAATTTGTATATCATGAACATTGTGGATGATTGTACCTCACACCCATGGTCCATACTACTTAAGCATAAGAGCAATGCATTCCCAGAACTCAAGGCATGGGAGCTAGCATGAGAAAAGGAGACTGGACTGCAAGTGGGGATGTACATCACAGACAACGGCAAACTCAAATCACATGAAATCAAAGCCTGGCTAAAGATGAGAGGGACCAATCATCAATTCACTGCACCTTATACTTCAGCTCACATTGGCTGTGTTGAGCATATGCACAGGATGCTGATGGGGAAGGCACATACCATGTGCATTTATGCAAACTTACCACCTTATCTTTGGGATGAATTTTACTTAACAGCTTCTCTCCTACATGCCAAGACTACAACAAGTTCACTCAAAGGCTCTACCCCTTGGGAGAAATGGCACGAATGGCAACCTGATTATTCTTACATGAGGGAGATCAGCTGTAAAGCATATGTTTTCATCCAAAACAAAAACAACCTGAAAATCTATGAATGTTCGATCGAATGTGTACTCATTGGCTATGAACTCAAATTGAAGGTGTATTGCTGCTACAATCGAAAAACCCACAAGGTATATAGTTCATATCATGTCAGGTTTGTTGAAAGCCATAATGGTCATGTACCGTCGTCTCCAATGCATGATGCACCCATCCAAACAGAAGAAGTTCCTCTGTCGACTCTCATCCCCTTCGACATCAATGATGATGACATCTCCCCACCTGACACAGGACCCATCGATGACCTACCCATAGATGAGCCTGTCACAATGAACACTCCTGAACCAGCCACCTTGGAGCCACGCGGATCTACCAGAGTGCCAATTCCTACTGACAAACTTCCAAACGGAGGCACAACCACTACTAGACTAGATCAAGCTGTCCATAATTCACGAGAATCTGCAGAGCGTATAAAGGAACAACGTACAGAATGGAAACAAATCTTGGAAGGGCTCCGTGATGTCATCGCACCTACATCTGCTGATCATGATCGAGCCAAACTGCAATTGATTGAGGACCCTACACTTGGCGATCAGGCACATCAATTATACACCCTGATCTCGGAGATGTCTGATATAGATCCCAAATCACTTCAATTCAAAGATGACCCATGCACCTGGGAGGAAGCCCAGAATTCAGCAGACTCTAAGCATTGGGAGGAAGGATATCGCAAGGAACTCAAGTCCTTGAAAGACATGCAAGTCTACAAATTGGTTCCACAGGCTAATGTACCACAGGGGCACCACATACGTAAGGGTTGCCCAGTCTTTCACATCAAATGAAATGAAGATGGCACTCCAGTGCATTGGAAGGTACACCTTGTTTTCAAAGGGTTCGAACAGATTTATGGCAAAGATTACACAAAAACTACCTCACCTACTGCACGCATGGAATCTTGGCGGATCCTTTTGCACATTGCCACCTCGCTTGGTTGGGATGCCCAACAGATTGATGTCAAGACCGCCTTTCTCTATGGACTCTTACCGGCCGATGAAATTCAGTATATGGAACAACCAGCCAGTTTTGCAGAGGTTGGAAAAGAGGATTGGGTATGGGAATTACAATGAGGACTTTACAGTATGAAACAGAGTGGACGCATCTGGAATCAGACACTAAATGCACAAATGATTTCTTGGGTTTTACAAGACTTTCATGTGAGTCATGTATCTACTACAGAAAGGCTGACACAGGTACCATTGTAGCGGCAGTCCATGTCAATGATTACTTATCCATCGTGAGCCAGAAGGAAGAGAACGAAAGGTTCAAAGACCAGATGCAAAAAGTCTTGACAATTTCAGATCTGGGAACAGCACAGTTTGTCGTTGGCATTGCGATTACCTGGGATAGGATACATCAAACCATTGCACTATCGCAAAGGGCTTTAATTGACAAAATTGTATCCCAATTTGGTCAATCCGATGTGTTCCCCCTATCTGCCCCAATGGAACCAGGACAGAAACTACATCATTTCAACTGCACCACGCTCCCTGCTGATGAACAAGCTAAACTCTTAAACTTACCTTATCGTTCCTTGGTCGGATGCTTATTATACTTGGCCATCTCAACACGTCCAGATATCTCATTTGCTGTCCAACAACTTTTGCAATTCTTGGATTCTTATTCTTTTGAGCATTGGCGCGCTGCTCTACATCTTGTTCACTACCTCAAGGGAACATGGGACCTTAAACTCTACCTGGGTGGAGATAATCCTATCTCATTATTGGCCTATACCAATTCTGACTGGGCTAGTTGCCTAGATACTAGGTGCAGTGTCGGTGGTTACATGTGTTCACTTGGGTCTGGAGCCATTTCATGGACTGCTTGCAAACAAAAAAACAGTTGCAGCATCATCATGCAAAGCCGAGTACATTGCCACTTTTGAGACTGCAAAAGAGTGCATTTGGATTTGTACCCTACTTACTGCTATCGGTCATTCGCCCGATACACCAACTCCAATGTTATGTGATAACACCACTTCAATTAGCATTTCAGAGGACCCCCTCCTTCACTCCAGAGTTAAACACATCGACATTAAATTCCACTTCCTTCATGAATGTGCCCAATCTCAGGAACTCACTGTATCCTATGTCAATACCAAGGATAATATTGCCAACATCTTCACCAAGGCTCTCAATGTCAAACAATTTGTATGCTTATGCAGCTTCTTAGGTCTTCAGCAAAATATGCCAATTCCATGTGAGGAGGAGTATTCACAGTGAGGAGGAGTGTTGAGATCTACACCATGAATATGCCCTTTGATGCAGCATGCTAATTATAGCACACAAAGTGATGCATATTTCCCCTTGTCCATATTCCTTTCTTACAGTTCCTTTATCACCTTTTCTATTGTCATACTCATATATATATCTTACAAGATAGATACAGACACCTCAGTCCATCATACACAGACTGAGGTGAGCAGACACTCTAACACTTACATTGACTTGATTACTTACTGTACTATTTATAGTTTATTTGTGTATTATCTAGGTACAGTGATAACCAAATATAGTCTGTCATACACAGACTGAGTTTATTTGTGTATTATCTAGGTTGGATCTCTATACACAGTCCAAGAATACCCTACCTGGTCCACTAGCCTATGCTAATTGCCAGCATGCTTCATGGTATGAATTAGCATTGAGGGCTTACAATGCATTTAGATCAACAAATGCTGATTATATCTCCCCTCTGTGACTGAAAAGGGCCACATGTATTATGTAAACATGATGTAAACACAATTATCTTGATCACCAACCATGACCATGTTGAACAAAAGTCTCTCAATCTTCAACCCTTTTTCTTTGCAATCGGGCCCAAAAGGGCAACTCCAAATGCAGACACAAGAGATCATTTGGTACACAGAGTCCCAATTCCATCAAGTTTTGTTGGAGTTAGACCAGGCAAACTTTGTAAAACAACATTGGATGCAAAAAATTCTCTATGCTGAGCTTGTATGTTGAGATCTTTCCTAAAGGAAGTAAGTATACATCACTGACAAGTATGACAGATGTATGTCATGTCTTGGATCAGCATCGGCACCTCCATTGGCCTTATGATGGATGTGCCAATCCTTCTTCAGTCCTTGGCCGACAGTCTCACCAATGTGAATTTGGACCACCTACCCCTTGGATTCCATCTGTCTCTCTTGGCCTCATTGGATGATGGTGTTGCCAGCGATGGTCCTAGCTGTCTGGTGGATTCATATGTATGTGATTGGTGGAGCCACAATAGTGAACTGGCACCAGGGCAATTTTTTGCCAGTGACACCCTGGATAAGTGCCTCGATAGCTATTGGCAGTATATCCCTGCCCCTGTGATCACCAGCTCACCACTCACTGATAGCCAGCCAGCAGACAATGCTGCTGATGGCTGAGCCGACTGCTGATCTTGCATTGACCTGCAGGCTCTCATTGGGGATTTGTTCAATGAAACATGTGGGATGCGGGACTTCATAGATGGCTGCGAATCATCAGCAGAGGCTGTGATGAATGCGAATGGCAGGCAATCAGCAGGGTTCTAATGGCTTCATGAGCTAGCCCTGCTCAAGGAGCTTCAGTCCAAACCACATAAGTTAACAATGGCTCCAGCAGTGGCAGCAGCATCAGCATCAAAAAACAACCATGGACATGCTGGGAGACAGTCAGCCATAAGAAGACAATCGGAACTGGTATCTGCACATGCACAGGCTGAACTTGAGCGCCTGAAGGCCCTTCCCCCAACCTCCTACAAGTGGACCTGGGGCGTTGATATTGCAGAGAATGAGGTTTTAGCAATCAATCAGGCAACCAAAGGCAAGAAAAAGGCACAGCATTCTGGGTACACAGGGTCTCTACCTGATGACACACAGCAAAAGAAGAAGTGGTCAGATGCACCAAGTCTCCCAACAGTTGTCTCTGCCTACAGTTGACCACCCATGGTTACTGGTCACAATGCTGGCCTATATTTTTCAGATGCTGAATCCAATGTGTCCAATGCTGGGACTGCTCCCATTGTTCCTGTCCCCACTCCCATTGCTTCAGTCCCCATTGCCAATGCTGATCTCTCCACTGCCGATGCTGATTCTGATTCTATCCCTGTTCCCACTACCGATCCTGTCCCCGCTGCCACTGCTGATGCTGAGGCACTCATGGTTTGGCAAGGTGAAGATGATGTAGCAAATGATGCTGATCAGCATACTGCCCTTCAGGCAGCCATGGCATATGGTTCTGATTCATCATCTGCCCCTATGGGTTCCCCAACCGGCATTGATGCTGCTGACTTCTAGCTCGATGATTCTACCTCTTCATCTCCACCCTCAAATCCCCTATCAGCTTTTGCCACTGCGTCTGATGTGGTGGATGTTTTTCTCTCATCATCAGAGACAGATTCTACTGGACCTCAGGGTGAATCCAATGCTGATGCCGATGATGCCAGTGCCAATTCTGACAATTTTAGTGATGAGTCCCCCAGCACCTCCCAGATAGAGCACCCCACTCCTTCTTCCATCATGCTGCCCATCTATACTCATGCAGACTTTGATTATGTTGATGACACTTGGTTGCGTGGCTCTGATGATATGGACACTACAGATGATGGATGATGCTCATCTATTTCATTTACATATTCTATACATGAACATGTAGTAATAATTGTTGGTGCTTCTGGAACACCGAATGTTTTCTGCCTGATCCCTAATCCCGGTGCTGGTGCCGTGCTCAATTCTGATGCCAATCTCTGATTTCATGAAGGTCTGTATTACATGTCTGCTGCTGCCGATGTCGGTAAATTTTTAATTTCTGCCAGTGCCAGTGCCGACCCATTTCATAGGTCTGCATACAACAATTAAATGATTGCTAATTGAGGCATTTATCATACATGTCACTATATAACCTTTGGCATCAGGAAATTTCCTTAGGTGGCATCAGCAGCATTGACCAACACCAATCGGGTTGGCAAGCTGATCCCATTTGGTAGGTCTGCACTACATAGAAAATCAGTATCATTGCCTATAGCTAGGCCATACAGTTTCCTATGCACATCTATACCAAGACCGTTAGCCTGATGCCAATGCTGTATATCTATGCCAATGCCATTGCCATTGCCGAGTACTGTGTCCAACAGTATCTCTGATCTGTATATTAACATTCTTCATAGTGTATCACAAGCAAGAATTGTAAAAGTGTATTCATTTGATACTAGTACATGTTATACATACTATGAGAGCATTCAACAGCGTCCACCAAACCCGTATCATTCAGTACACTGTATGTGTTCGATAGACTGTATTATTCAGTACATTGTAGCTTACCTATCTGCCAAGTAACTATTGTAGTAATATTGTGCAAAAATATGAGGCAGCAACATGAGTCACTTGAAGACAGTGCCTTTCGAACTGCACTAGAAAACATGTGATATAAAGCATGCACATACTTGGACATTGCATTCTTAAAGACTTGCATCTCATGCAACATTGAGAGATGTCCAAGCATCACACAGCCTCAATTTAGGAATGTGTCAATCATAACTGCTTGCAATGCCAAGAAAGATGAGATAAATCAGCTAGGCAGTAACAGGTTCACAGCAGAAACTGTGCAACACTTGACTCACTTTGTATCACATGATACTATCGCCCATGATGAGCCTAACAATATAGACTATAAAAGACATCTAAAAGCACCTTACAAAGCTTCAAAAAAAAGAAAGGATTTGCCACTTTTGATGCAACAGGCCTTGTGGGCACAACTGCCATGTGCAAACACCAAATTGATTCCAGGATGTCTAACTCATGCCAATATTGATCAGAGCAAATTCTGCAACAGAACTTTGCATTACCAAGGATCAGGAAGCTGTTGTTCACTCATGGGACTACAGTGAGACAGCCAATTAGGGATCTGCATGGGTTTGGTGACCCGTGCGGGTTGATGGGTACAGGTACTCATGGGTATGGGTATGGGTCACAGCTAGGGTACCCGTGGACCCGCCGCCATAGGTGCAGCAGGATGTTGCTGCAGTAGAATATATTTACAAGTCACATCACCACATTGATTGTGGGATGTGGCCATACATTTACAAGTTGATTATTATACTATCATCTATCTACAGTAAGTACCACAAAGGGGGCAGAACCCCAGGTGAGAGGTGACAAAGGAGTATACCACTTATGTATGTTCACTTTGTTGTGACATGTTTGTGTAAGTAAACAAGATGCATTGACATGTCACAGTATTGATGCGTTGAACCTACCACTGCACTACCACAACCACCACCACCACCCTCCTCCTTGGCCTCTATGACAACATCATTTTTTTCTTCTATTCTTTTTTTGTTTTATCTACTAACGATCAGATTTTTTATTCAGGATATTAAACTACATTCATAGAGATACCCACCACCACGAGCAACTGCTTGTGGAGTGGGAATGGGTGCCACTTCAAAACGGCAAGACAATGGCAATGCCACCACCATGCCAAACAGAATGACAATGGAACAATGGGCCCGTGGGAGATGACTGAGGGGGAAACAATGAGGAGGAGGCAAAGCAAGGGAAAAAAAGGCCCAAGGGTAAGTTTTTTTTACTCCTGTTTCATTATTTTGATTCTACTGCTAACAATATTTTTTTGGTACTAACTAGGATACTACGACAATGATGATGACAGGACAATGAAGCCGACCAGCACCTGCCACCACCATTGTGAGCCCCTGCTCACAAGGTGGATCACAGGTGCTTGATGACATGGAGAGAGGACAGCGGACATGCATCTCCTGGACAGTTTCTTTTTTTCTTTTTCTTTTTCTTTTTCTTTTTCTTTTTCTTTTTCTTTTTCTTTTTCTTTTTCTTTTTCTTTTTCTTTTTCTTTTTCTTTTTCTTTTTCTTTCTTTGTTTCTCTGGGCCACAATCCACCCCACACCTATGAGCGCCTGCTCGTAGGGTGGTTTGATAATTGTAGTTAAGTATATAATTAAATATATGTATTTTTGTTACCTAGACCCCTGACAAAACCCGTACCTGCCGTGACCCATAGCTCACGACCCACGGGTTGCGGGTAGGGGTAGACACGGGTACGGGTACAGGTATGCTCAAAAGTACCCATGGGTTACCCATGCCATTGCCTACAGCCAATAGGGACAAGATACTAGACACCTTGTTTGTCAGACTAATTCATCCACCAACTGCGGTCCAGTTAGATGGCCTGCCACTAAATGTAGTTTCTCTGATTAAGACTACTGTTACAACCTGTTGTAGATTCCCTGACAACTCAAGCATCATGATCTCTCGAAGCCAAGTTGAGGTTTTACCAAACTTTGTAATGACAGATTACTCTTCACAAGGCAAAACCTGTGCAAAAAATATGGTAGAGCTGGGCCACAGTGAATCTCACCAAGCATACTACACTGCACTTTCAAGAAGCTCAACTGCAGCTGGAACACTTCTCTTGACAGGATTTCACCCACACAAAAACCAAGGAGGAGCATCTGGAGCACTAAGACAAGAATTCTGTGAGCTGGAATTATTAGACACAATCACCAATTTACAATGGGAGGAGCAACTCACAAAAGAGATGGCCTTACCTGACCGACGCAACACCTTGATTGCATTATTCCATAAAATAAAAGGACCCAACTTTATGCCACCTACCATGCACAAGGCACTGCAATGGAGCACCAGAGATCCTTACTTAGAAAACCCTCATGTACCTATGGATTGGAGGATTCTTGCCACCACCAATTCAAAGAGAAAGGCAACTGTCATTCCTGCTAACCTTCCTGAAAACCCTTCTAAAAGAATAAGACCCACACCTTCTGAGCCAAAGCACATCTTGCAAACACCACCAGCTGCAGATTTTGGGCCCACCACACTTCTCACTCAGCCACCCCAACCTAGAGGGACAAAATGGTCAAACGACAGCTGTGCTTATGACACCATCATCACAATCTTGTATAACACTTGGAAGGAACATCCAGACAATTACTCAGTAACTTGGCTAGAAACAAATAACAACCTCATGATTGCTTTGATAAATGGTTTCCACAACCATGTCACAAACACACCAACAAGCCACCGATATTGTTCTTTGGAAGATGTTTGTGACCACATGAGATGAGCACTCAATAGAATCTCACTGGAGTTTGAGTTTGGCCAATTTGCAAGTGTGCACAGTATTTTGGATCGCCTGCTAACCCACAGATCAGATGTAACAACATCAGTCCGATGTTGCATAATACCACATCATACCACTGCGGTAGAGGCCAGCTCTCGCTCATGTTTGATCACAGTGCCACCTGTCAACAGTCTACACCTCCAAGCCCTCCTTGACAATTTTCAACAAGAACTTGCATCAGTGTGTCCTATTTGTCACAGCAGACAGATCAGACACACAGTATTGCCAACCTCCACCCCTTGCTTTTGAATGGGGGCTCCATCAACCAGGCCTCACAAACACCATTCATATCACATCTGATACCGGTATGGCAACTTACTCTCTAAGAGGGATCAATGGTATGACAACCCAATGCTCCCTGACATTGCAATCCTTGCACTGGGTGCCACAGATGAGAACAGCTGTTGCAGCTGTATATTGCCGAACCACCTAGGTAACCCCCCGACAACAAAGAACTCGGACCTGCCATGCATCGCACTGGCCCACTCCCACAAGTAAAATATAAAGCGCGCTGAGTGTTTAGACACTGGTGTCATTTGAATAGCTGTCATGCATTTGCCAAAGTTAAAGTACTCAACAACACGTGGAAGCGATCGTTTGCTGACATGTCCACAAAGCAGCAGTGACAGGATCACTCTAATTGCCATAAGCATACATACAGGAAAGGAGGGTGAGGAATAACACTGGACAGTCTTGCATCAATGGATCAGAAAGCAAGGTGAACGTTACGTCACGTAATAAATGAATCGGCGACTCTGTGATCCGAAATTCATGATGTTGAACGGTTCTTGAGAAGTGGCTAAAAAGTATCTCAACAGATCTGGAATCTTTCATTAAACGAGCAGGCAAAACTTAAGTAGAGATTGAGTAGAGATCATATATGTGCCCTGAAAGGTAGCTTGATGTAGAGATTTTGAGAAGGAGCAAAACGAGCTTGTAAGGATTGAAGTATATGCTAAACATCAGTAAAATCGAGCCGCGAAGCAGCCCAATTTCTGACCAAACCCAATTAAAGTTTGCTAGATTTGAAGAAGCGATATGGAGCTCTTGGAAGCCAGATTATATTTAACAATTAAATCAGACTTGGTGAACCGTTCGGGACGATACGATGCTATGAATTCAAAGTAATGTCATGCAAATTATGTAAATGGGGTGGTCCGAGTCATGAATTAGGTGTGGAATGCAGCGACCACTACATTTTGCTGTTAAGACGTAGGGCTTCCCCCTTGTAATAGAGCCAGATGGGGAACGGAATGCCCAGCACGATGGCAAGACCAGCTAGCAACTGTAAAGAATTAACCCAAGATCATGCATATAACTTTCGTTGCTAGAAACCACGTACGGAATTTCCGCCACCAGTCCCGAGCGCATTGAACATTTGCTGTCCGAAGAGAGGAAATACAAATCCCAACAGAGACCGGAACACCTGGTAAACGAAACTTCCAGAATGGCGAACCATTGGGACTAGTGATACATGAATTACTTACGGATGCCGCAGCCGATGCACTCGCGGCGAACATAAAAGCTTCAACTACGTATAGCAGGATAGGCAAGCTGAAAATGAATAAGGCATATCAGTACGTAAGCAGCACCTCAATATACGTGTGTCAGACCAGCTGGTCATCATCCCTGCATGTAAACATATCAATTAGCACGGGGTGCAGAGAGGATCACCATTCTCTATCTTTCATCTCACCAAAACCAAAAATGCCAGAACCAATGATCGGCATGCTCCAGTGAAGTTTCGCTTGTACAGACCAACCGTACCAGCTGCCAACACGAGACGCGAGGACGAGGTCAGCGGAGTGAGCAAAGAGTATATAGGAACACATACAAGAGCCCAATCGGAGCGAACAAAGAACCAAAGAGCAGTACGGGCATATGCATCTCCGGCTTTCCCTTGCCTCCGTTCTTGTCTGCCAACTGCCACACGATTAGCAAATCGTCTTGCTGAGAAAACACAAACCCAAGACTGACGTGCTGGTAGATCTTACTTCCACACTTGGCGCTGAAAGACGTCGCCATGATGAATCCCAGTCCTAGACCTAAGTATGCCAGTCCTTCGTTTCCCGGAGAGAAGCCGTATGTTGAACTTAAAACTTCTACGGCCCAAAGCAATATTAGCATATTTGATGAAACCTGGCATAAAGGAGTGCACCGGGAAACGTGGTAAACATAAGGTAATAGACACCTTCACATGACGTTGATTATTTAGCATCTGCGATTTAACAAAAGTATGAGGTTTACTGACCATATACACTAGCATCAATCAGTTCAGTCAGTCACGTAATCTCGGGAAGAACCAAAAGACGCACAAGGACATGTAAAGACTAAGTGAGAAGCAGACAAAGCTGCGGAATAGCAAGGTGACAGGCCTACGCAGATTAATCCAGATGTACTGAAGCTTGTTCTCCTGTGCTTGATTGACAAATGGCAAACCAGGCAAATTTTCGGAATCAAAGGAACGTGTGGTGCGCCGACAACGGATAACTGGAGCATAAGTTTCCCTCAACAGAATGATACCAACTGTAGTAGCAAGGAGTGCAAACGCTAAGTGCAGAATATAGGCCGTGGAAGGATGAAAAGTTTGAGGCTCTCACCAGCGATGACAAGAAAAACGTATTTGATGCCCAAGGTCTGTGCAATATAACCACCAGCGATGGGACCAATCACTGGTCCTGTTATTCCGTTAGCTCAACATTTTCACTACCATCCGCCGAGTTTACCAACATACCCAGTAGTGCACCAAGAGTATAAACTGACATGGGTAACGCGCGATCGTGTTCAGAAAAGAGATCACTAATGCTTCCCGGTCCACATGCGATGGGACCACCTCCCGCGAGTCCGGCTGCATCATGTCTTAGAAATTGCAGCACTTTCATGGAAGAACTTACCTAGAAAGCGCAATCCAATGAGTGATCCTGCATTAGGAGCAAAGGCGCACCCAAAATTGCATCCTGCAAACAGTAGAGTGCTGATATGGAAAATCTATAGGGCGTTTTAAATGTAGAAGATAACAAATGAATGAAGAAACGCAAACCCAGGTTCGACCATACATCTCAGAGAGCGGGGCAAAGAGAATTAGCTTTAACCTGTATTAGACAGTGATATTCCAAGGTAGGCAGTACTCACAGAAATAGCGAAAGAGAGCAAATATATGCTCAATGATAGCGCAAGAATCGTTTCGCTTGTAATCCCATACTTGGTGGCTACCTGCGGGAGACCAGGAGACATCATCGAGCTACCCAAAGGCGATAGGAAACTATAGAGCGATATCTCAACATGTACGTCAGAAATCGTCAGGGTCTGTGGAACATGACTCAACGAACAATAAATACGCCCGTCCACCTCTTACCAAGTGGCCAATTTCGCGCATTAGCAGGATCATTTTCCCAGTCATCTTGCAATGGCTGGATTCTTGGATCCTCCTTAGCTTCGGGAACGGTACCTCCACCAGGAACAGGCTGGTTCTCCAACTGAACCTTTCCGGAAGGGATGACGATGGTTTGAGAGAAAACTAGGGAGGCCCGTCGAATGTGCGCCATGCTCAGCGAAAAAAATCCGTTCGTTTATAAACGAGTGAGGCGAACTGGGGCACAGATAAACTGAAAATCAAACATGGATTGACGTGATGGGATATCGCTTCCCATCATGAATTTGCCACCAGGAAGTAGGCAGTGTGATCTGGCCAGAGGGCCCTGAGTCCGTCAATGACGAAACAGCTTGCCGTCATCCATGTAATGCCACTGAATGCTACTGTATCCAACGGCGATAGTACCCCGGCCATCGAATGATGACCCTGTGAACTATGCGACTAATTTTGCGACGCCATTTTGGTGGAGGCTAGAATATAGCTAAAGGTTTGTCGGCTGAGTCCAAAATGTTGCTAGCGGTCCGAAGCGGATACAGAACGCATGACCTTCTTTGCAGGATCCCGAAATAATTGATACCGCAAACAGGAGGGAAGAAAGAAGAAAAAGGGGATCCAGATAAAGTAACGACATCTATCCGTGGTGCAATTGAGGTTTTCGGTGTGTCTGTGGCGTCAATAGGAAGGCTTGGAGGTAACCAAAGGCGAGGTGCTCAAGAGCCCGAGGCCGACTGGGTGCTCAAAATTTCTGATTCCGGGTATGCGCACATTTGACCCTGAAGCAGGGGCCACAGAAAAACGAAGGCATCATCTCCGGATCGTGGTTGTCCAGAAGGATGAAGGCTTCGGCGCGCGGAAGAGATGCGCTGTCACGGACGAGAATTATTTAGGCACAGTAGACAAGAGACATGGGTCGAGCAGCTTCAGCTCCGAATCGAAGAGTCGGCGAAACTGATGAAACTTGATGTACATAATAACTAGTGGAGTTTCGATGGTCCTAGATTCCGTGTCATCGGCCACTGGTCATACGTATACCACGCAACCATATACTGCTTTAGCATTTTGTGCTCCCTTGAATGCCAGCTAAGAGGAAATAATGACGATCAGAGTTCGAAGACATTAGTAAGCAGAAGACTGCGTCCACAACGAAGACCATGAGGTGTTTTATCGACCATCCGAGTCCGTCCAAGTGGCAAATATATAGCCATGACATGCAGCGATAGACCCATCAGACTCAGCCAACTTAGGAGGCAGTTTTTCTGCCGTTTTACGCAAAGTAAATTGCTGGTAAGTAATCGACTCCGTTAGATAGGACAAAAGCAAAGCGGGCGTCACCATGGGTGTGGATTATTATATCGGTATCGCCCGACATCTCATTGAAAAGAGCCCGTAGCACAGGTACTCAGGTTTTGGGATCCACCTGATTGTGAAGTGCGACAAACGAGAGCCCACTTATCTTGCAGCCTTTTAGTATGTTTGCGCCAAAGCCGAAGCGTTCGATCGTCATCATCGCCAGTTGCCTTATGTTGTTCCGTGTAGTCGCAAAAGGAAGGATTCCATCGCGCAATATTTCCCTGGGCTCAAATTGGCTGTCCAAGGTTGAGCAAACGTATGTAGTCTCAGAGACTTACGAAACCCTGGGAATTTGTATCCTGTTTTAGAACTTCCAGAAAATCCTTCTTTTCCCCAACAACGACGTCGACGAGGTCAAACCGCGGCAATATCAGTCGAAAGCACATATTCTGGGAGAAGATTGTACAATATGAAGCTTGTAAGGTGTGTATTTCGGCTACGCTATTTTCTGGAAGAAGCACGATGGCACGAGCCCTGGATGTTTATTTTCTGCCGGACTCGTTCACCTCTTCATTCTAGTGCTGACGGTGCGTTTTCCTGCCATAATCTAGATTTTTGATGAAGCTGAACAATGAGACTGTGACGGTCGAGTTGAAAAACGGGTCTATTGTTCATGGAACGATCACCGGTGCGTTTTCTCTTTCAGGATTGATTGTCTGTTTAGAATTCTCACAACTTCCATCTGCTTTACCCAATCACAAATCCGAATAACAAATAGGCGTTGACATGCAAATGAACACACACCTCAAAACTGTGAAGATGACGACGAGAAACCGTGATCCTACATCACTAGACTCCTTATCCATCCGCGGAAATAATATTCGGTATTTCATGTTGCCTGATGCGCTGCCATTGGACACTCTACTCGTTGATGATGCTCCGAAACCAAAGGGGCGTAAGAAGGAAGATGTGCGGGGCCGAGGGCGCGGTGCCAGAGGCGGACCCGGCGATCGAGGAAGAGGCAGAGGTAGGGGTCGTGGCGGCGGCAGGGGGCGAGGGTTCTGATAAAAAGATCGGTTGTGAGCTCTCAATCGGATCAATCTTGTTGTGTTGTAGCTCCGTTGTGTTAACTAATCCACTTTATTCTTTGGACTGTACACCTCTGAAATTGATGTCACCGCCATGAACTGGCTACACAACATGGACAGCAACCTAGCAGCGACCTCTGCAATCAGGTTTGAAACCCAACACCTACACGTTTGCTTGTGGGCTTCTGCAAGGACATAAGAACACCAATCGCTTAGCTCTATGTTGTTAGCACTGAGAAATGTTTCGTCCAATGCTCGTCAAGATTTTGCAGGTGGCGAAATTCTTCATGCGATGTATCTCGGAAGGCTATAGTATGGATACAGCTATTCGCAAATCTTAGTTGATCCATAAATTATCGAATGTCCTCAGACCACCGTGACGAACTCTACCGACCAAAACAGGCTGAACCAAGTATATTTAGGACGCAGCATAGGATCGTCTGCAAAGTTCATTGTGGTCTTGAAGATCCGAGATATTGAAGTCTTTCGGAGGCGTAGAATATCAAGTGGCCTGCAACAGCTGGGTTTTCCTGCAACAGGACAGGTTCGTTCTCGACAGGAATCAAGATTTGTATACTCGTGCCTTTTCCTGACCGCCTTCATAGCAATGTTGCGACATTGACGTAGTAACGTCAATGTAGTGTTGTTGGTGAACCGGAACTTCTCGCCAACTTGAATGATTTGCTCCGCAAGAGAAATGTCTTCATGAGGCCACCCTGTAAGTTCCGTCGGTATTCATAAAATATTAGTCGTGAACATTGGTTCATAACGTGTCATAGACTCCAACTGGCAGTGTGATCCAAGTAACGTAAAGAATAATACAAGCCGATGTGACGATGTCATCTTGAATGAAATGAAGCTTCCCCGGTTTTATGTACCCTTTGGAGTTAAGGCAAAAGCCAACGGTGCAAGACAAACAGTGCGCTCGTCCGTCTTGGCAAAATCCTAAATGGCGTCCATGTGGATCGCGATGCAATTAATTTGGTATTGTCGATCTCTCCAGTTCTACAATCCGCATCCCAAGGATCCTCTACCTTACACACCAGTGTTCATCTATGATGCTCTGTCGGCATTCGATATGTAATTTCTTCGCTCGACATATTGTTCCTGTCCCTTTTTCTAAAGTGTCGATGTTGAATCTATTCATCAAGCTCTATTAGGATAAGTAGGCCTGAGTCCAAACTGGAAGCCAAATCAGATTGGAACATCGCTTAAACACCTCCCGCGAACAGGCAGACTCAGTCACTGCCATCTCATTGTCAATTTGTAAACTCATGGTCGATCATCCTACCTCATTTTAGGTAAGCCTCACCATACTCTCCTGCAATTGTCACATGGCGCTGCAAATATTCCAAAAACTCTGAACGGAGTAAGAGCACTGGTTGCATCCTTGAAATTGGTACTAATACTATGAATGTGGTCAGACTCTGAGAAAAATAGAAGAATGTCAAGCATTAGCTACTGAGGGAAGCAGCCAAGAAGTCAACTAGTATGGAGAGATTGACATGGGTATGTTGGTCGACGTCAGCGAGTGCCTGTGTATATATGTTTGGATGGGACGACGTTGCCAATTCAAGGTGGGTGACAAGTCGCGTTGTCACGCGTCACACGCGTGCCCAGATTGTGATTGCACTCATGGCCCCCCAGCAATTCGGACAAGCTTCAACGTCTTCGAAACTCGTCAAGACACCGCCCCCACTCTCGAAACGCTCTGTTAAACTCAATGAAACGCCACTCAGTAAGAAAGTATCCGGCGCCATGCCCTACACATCAATGCATTACAAAAGAGACACGAGGATGAAAGAATTGGGAGAGGAGATGAAGGGTAAATTTGCGGGACCGATTTCCCCTTTGGCATTCTTGAAGACATTCCTGCCCTTTCAAAATGGCGAACTTGCGCGAATGCCACGGAGACAGAAGCAGATGTTCCAACGTGTCGCTAACATGAAGAAAGAGTCTTCTATGTATAAGCCTATGGTATGTGTTTCTTAATCAATCTACCATTTCTTACCAGTAGGAATATTCTAGATTGAGGCACTGAAGCGCTATTGTCCTGGTTTCAATCTGGTTGACACACATAGTCATCCAGACATGAGCGTCACAAATGAACCCGAAATCAAGCCGGATGTTTCTCTTTATGAATCTGGATGTCGAAAAGACCCCAATGTCGTGACCGACATCTCCCTCATAGATATGATCATGGAATTCAAGTTGGACCCTAAGGACGACCCTTTCCGTGATAACGGTACCTTCGAGCATGACACGGTCCAGAGTGCCGACACTAGAGGTCAAATCACCACTTATGCGACTAAGCAACTCGCTAGCCAGTTTCGCACACATGCCTTCTCCGTTGTCATCTGTAAAGATATGGCGAGGCTGATCTATTGGGATCGCTCAGGAGCTGTTGTTACGGAATCATTTTCATATGTCGAACAACCATGGCTGGCGAACTTTTGTTGGCGATACACTCATTCGTCAAGACAAGTCCGTGGGATAGATGAATCAGTCACTATGCCCACTGATGTCGATGCGGCCCAAGCTCACAGAGCAAGAGTTGCTCTCGAGTTGGATGACGATAAACCCTTGTTCAAGTTTGCGATATACTGCGAGGAGGGGGGCGACGTTTCTTATTGCTTCGGTAGCAAGCCATGGTTCAAGGGCAATGGCTCACCTACGGGTCGAGCCACTCGAGTCTTCATAGTTTATGACCCGGTCCTCGACAGGCGCGTCCTCATGAAGGATACTTGGAGAGTGTCCCTTGACGGGATGCAAACGGAGGGTGCTATCTATAGGCGCCTTCATGCCGCTAATGTATCACACATTGCCCGTTTTCTCCGAGGCGGCGACGTTACCTCACCGTTTTGCCGCACTCGTTCACACAAGTTCGCCAGACAGTTCTGCCTTAAGCTTCGACCTCATAGCCATTATCGGTTCACGCTTGATGATATCGGTCGTGATCTTACATCGTTCACGACGACAAAAGAGTTGGTTGAGACCATGGCTGGCGCCTTTCAAGGTGCGTGAAGCAACCATTTTCTGTTTTCATCTCTCACTCCGCCTTTCCTACCAGCTCACACCGAAGCAGTTGACAATGCCAGAATTCTGCATCGCGATATCAGCATTGGCAACGTTATTATCAGCGATCGTGGAGGACTTTTAATTGACTGGGATCTCTCCAAGGATGTAGATGATCTCGCAAACATTTCTCGGCAACCATATCGCACGGTAAGTCTCATCTTTAAATGGCTTCATCGTGCATATGTCGTGATATCGTTGTAGGGAACATGGCAGTTTATTGCGGCTCGGCTCTTGCAAGCCAGAGAATCGGTAACGCACACTCCAGCTGACGACTGGGAGTCTTTTTTCCATGTCTTGAGTTGGGTGGTCTTACGCTTTACCAAACATGGACTGGACTCCGCTAGCTTGACGTATGAGTTGAGAAACATTTACGATGACTGGTATGTGGCACACGGCAAGGTATGCGGAGGCGTGAACAAGGCGAGGAGTATTAAAGACAAGTTCATATTCAACGACGCTCAAGTCCCTCCTGGCCCTCTTCTTGATCTGCTCAGGGACCTTGTCGACGTGTGTGCTGTTCGTTATGAAGCCCCACCTACTAGAGAAGATCAGGAAGAGTACGAGCATTTGTTGACGGCAGTTGCTCGAGATCCGTCCCTGGCGGGTTTCCTCGTCAAACACCCTACCAGACGTTACCATGATCGCAATGAGAAACTCAAGGCGTCGTGGATGCTAGAACGATTTAAGGAGGCAGCAAACAGTCACGAATGGGATATGGGGCCGGGGGGTCGACGTTCAGAAAATCTCCTAACTCAAGTTGATGAGATCGTCATCACCAAAAAGCGTCAAAGTGAATTCGAGACTGATATGCCCCGGCAGAGTAAAAGGTTCAAGTCGACGCTGGATGACGATGACGCTTCGAAGGAGGAGGGTGTCGAGGTTGAGGAGGAAACTGACGATGACGAGCTTGACGCAAACGAGGATGAGAACACTACCGGTGGAGACGAGTTGGATGATCAAGTGCTGGAAGCCGATATCTACTATGCCGATACGGACTGGGAACCTGATGAAGACGATGCTGTCGATGAAGACGCGTCAAGCTCAAAGGATGAGCAACATGACGAGCTTCCCACAGCGTTCGAATAATAAACCACAGATTTAGATAATTCGTACGGTCTTTGATTATTGTAGACGACGGGTGAGGTGAATTTGGATATCGTATGAAGGTTTAAGCTTAAGGCTTGCGCTACTGTTAATTAACAGATTCGGACAGCTAAATATCCGTGCTCGAAAAAATTGTTTAAACACCCTTAGCGCTGTCTAAATTTCATTCGGCTACTTATCGCCCTTGGACTTGTCGTGAGAGCACGAAATTAGACTAAGTGAATCTAAGAGAGATCACTAGGAGAGAGTGAGAGGATTGCAGAGAGGTCCTGAAACAGGAAAGTCTCTGAATCTTTTCTCCTAGGTATAGGGGTCTCGGCATATGACGTGTGCAAAAAAACGCACGCGGTGCAGCGGTTCAGCGTGAACATTACTCTACGCAGGTAGAGGATAGGAAGAGCGTGCACGCAGCGACGACACTCGCCATTGGCTTTAAACTCGATCTAATCTGGGACTCTGCATGACTCCGGTACCGAGGTTTTGTCTCATCCTAAGTAGTAGGAGCAGCTGGCTCCGTACACATGGTGCATAGCAGTTGCATAGCATGCTGCGGAATCACTGATGTTCGGAATGTGGCGTGGAAATCTAAGTTGTGGAGAGGTTTTTCCGGGGCGGCGGCATTGCTCCGCTTCCCCACAAGTCTACTTTTACTTACTTACACTCAGTAAGTCCTGGATTTACCGAGCACTCATCCTTCTAATGTCGCGATACAGTTTTCACTAACTGATTTCTACTACTAACATATGGCAGCGAGGGGACTCAACTCTCACACAGGTTAGCATAGATCTTTCTCAAGGCTTGATTTGTATCGAGAAGCACACTTTACATCTACTTTTACAAGTGAGCTTGTGGCCTGAAGGCCTCATGATAGCTGTATCTTGTACCGTTATCTCCTCGCTATGCGGACTTCGTCATAGAACATCATTGACTAGCATATTCGTTACAGATGCCCCCAGCCAACCTCCGTCCTCTGTAAAGATGTCAGGTACAACCCCGCTTGGTCATGTCTGACATGCTGTCTCTGACTCGTGTAAAGAACACCAAACTCGCTTCTCAAATTCTTCTCAAACAAGGCTTGCTTCAGGTGACCTTATATCTGCATGCTTTACTATCATCATCTGACACTGACACTGCTCCAGACTACGGTGAATCTCCCGAGGACGAGCGTATGTATAACTTCAATAACCGCTTTCTACTTTCACTCCTGAACTTCCCCATAGCCCTCCTCCCACCACCAGGTTCTAGCCCTGCTTCTAATCGCTGTACGTCCATTTCTTTCATCCGCACTACGACCCTTCGCTGACGGTTATTTTTCACTTGGAAGCCGACAAGGTCTCCAAGTACCAATACACGCTCGTGCTGACACCTTGGTCGATGTTGATCGGGGTACTTGTCCTTGGGGCTGGAGCCCTGTTCGCCAACATCATATTTGCGTCCCGAGCTTCGCCCCCTCCTGCTCCTCTAAACCATCGTATTGGTCGTCTTCCTTGTGAGTGTGATGGTGTTTCTGCTTATACCGAAGCTGAATACGATTATCCTGAAAATAGTCATGGGGTACAACAGTACGCGTTCTTACTGATACAACTTCAACCATTCACTGATGATCCTCTAGCATGGAACGCATACCACGTCAGCAGGTCCCAATATCTTCTCTGATGCCTCCTTGACTTACTGTCTCATCTCCCCATAGTGCGCCATCAATGAAACCGTGATTCTCGAGACAGCCCAATACATGAAATCCCTTGGCTTCCTCGTGAGTTCTTGACAACATCTCAACACTGTTGTTTCGTGCCTGACCCCAGGATGTGTACAGGATGTCGGGTACGACCATGTAAATCTGGATGATTGTTACTCTGAGAGACAGCGCACCTCAAATGGAGATATCATTGCTAGTGCGTTTCGGTCCCTTTGTCACGGAACTTCCGAATGGATGAAATGAACCACTTGTCATTTAACAGATAATGCACGGTTCCCTTCGGGAATGAATAACCTAACTGATCAGATCCATGCTCTTGGATTGTAAGTGTTGTTATATTGAAGGTTAGACTGTTTGTTCACTACGATACAGGAGCGCTGGGATTGTAGGTTTTATTATGTTTTTGGGAGCATGATGTGTCGCTGATGCTGTGGATCGTAGTACAGTGATTCGGGGTGGACTACTTGCGCTCTCTACCCTGGATCCTTCCAGAACGAAGCAAGGTTCTTCAACGAGTGGCATGTTATTTATTCTAACACTGACGCTGATCATTCATCAGGGACATAAAACTATTCCAGGACTGGGGTTTCGACCTACTCAAGTCAGTGATCTCCTTTCAGACACATGCACCTCACACTTAATCCGGGATTCAAGATACGATAACTGTGCAGGTACTTACAATGTCCACACTCTACAATATACTCGTATACTGATATCTCTATTCATAGTTCCTTTCGACGAGATCATCAAAGAAAACATAAAAGGGAGTAAGTACCAAACCATATCTTTATTCCTACTCACACACGCTTGTTCCCGGTAACAAATAGAATACCAACGTATGGCGAACGCAATCGCGGACCTGGCAAAGTCGTCGGGGAAACCTCCGATTTTGTTCTCACTGTGCGAGTGGGGAAGGGTACGCATTTCTTTACGGTTTCGTGTTCTTTTTTTTTGCTGAAGGGTTGGTGGGCTTTGATGTTTATAGGAGGAGCCATGGTTGTGGGCCAGAGATGTTGGACACAGCTGGAGGGTGGGTGGATTCCTTAGGATTTGTTGGTCCTGAGTCTTGTCTGATGGGTTTGTTTTTGTTAGACTACGACGGATATTGGTCGGTGCCTGTTTGTTGTATTCACAGTTCCTCGCTAATATCTTTCTGCAGATCCGAACTGGGAGTCGATAATGCATCTTCTCAACTCGTGAGCATCATATATCGTGGTCCTCGTCGTCATAGTTGACACAACAAAGAAACTCGTTCATCTCGTGGGCGTCCGATTTCTATGGCCACAATGATATGGACATTGTTCGTCGTTTCTTTCCCCGACACGTTTTACTTACACTACCCGATCGTGTTTAGCTTGAAGTGTATGTATCGTTTATGTGCGATGCCGAGCCTGTGATGGCTGAGACGGATTTAGAGGAAATGGTGATCTTACTTACGAAGAAGCCAAGTCACACTTCACTGCTTGGGCATTAATGAAATCACCTCTTCTCATCGTTCGTTTTTCCCCTCATCCTCTCATTATTCTTACTTGATGGATTTACAGTCAACCGATGTATGTCCTCCTTGCATCCCTGAAACTCTATAGCAAACCCGGGTCGATCATTCCTTTTTAGCTCTCATCAATCACTAGCCAATCGCTGGAGATCCTCAAGAACACAGAGATTATCGCCATCAACCAAGATCCTGTAGTTGGGAAGGCTATCACACCTTTCAGATGGGGTGTGAACGTGCGTCCTCCCATTGACTCCTTGAGGTACTTTTGGCCCTAGGCACTGATTAACACTTTTGACAGCCGGACTGGACGAGTAATGTGACACACCCGGCGCAATACTGGAGCGGCGAAAGTGAGAATGGGACAGTTGTCATGCTTGTAATGTCGTCTTTTGCTTTTTGTGTGGTGGATGTGGATGGCTTGAATTTGTGTTCGTGACAGCTGAATGTGCTTGATCATCCTGCGGATATGTTCTTCTCTTTGACTGAATCCCCATGGATTCGTGCTGGGCGTCAATATTCCGTTCGGGTACGATCGTTCTCTAGGGGCTTTTTTTCTGAACATGGATGCTGATTTCAGACCATCTTTTCTAGGATCTTTGGACGCATACCGATAATGGGACCGTGGTCAGGAATATGACAGTCCCGCAGGTCCCGGCTCATGGAGTGGTAGCACTGTTGCTGAAAGATGCTGGCGATGAGCCAGCGGGAACGATGCCGCCTTGCGCTAGGCCTGAGTGGTGCATGGATCAAAACGGAACTTTGATTCCGAGTCCGTGAGGTGTGTTGGGGAACTGAAACAATTGTGGTACTTGCTCGTGTGATATTTACTGGACGATTCATTCATTGATATTCACCTACGTGTGGGTAAAATTTTTGGTCCTGAACGGATAGTTCATTACCGATTATTGCTAATGTGAATACATTCATTTATGGGTTTGGAGGTCTGATCGCACTCGGCAGAGAAACCCTTGAACGCGATAGATCGATCATCTCGCCAATCTTCAACTTGTTATTACTTCACATCACCTAATTCGCGTATCAGCAAGCCACTACACGAGTTTCTAAGCTTTTCAACTACTATCACTTACCGAGTGTTTCACCACGATTTACTGATTACTAAATTACACCGCATCGACTACAAAATTATACTGATGGCATATATGGTTCAAAAGATAGGCTTCATTGCTTCCAGAAAATCTAATTATCTCAATGAAAGGTGAAGATGAAGCAACGACGAGCCCCCATGTCAAAAAGTACCTAGTCTTTCACCACCATGTCACGCAAAAGTAACGCCTTTGATGGCAGAATTCTGTGATCCGACGTTGGCATCTGACAAGCCGAACGAAGTACGTTTTCGTAAAAACATTTGTTGATCGAGTTTGCCCAAAATAGCACACTTGTCGGCGTTTAAATTCTGTCCGTGAAATGTCACGGTGAGCCAGAAAACCAAAAACTGCGGTATGATCATGGTGCAACTACTCTCAGTCTATGGGAAATAGATATTATTGCTTTGAGAAAAAAAATGGGAAGGATTGATTCACTCCTCATATCTCAATGTCAGAAATATGTGATTCACCCCTCATAATGTAGCTTTTACCAACCACGACCTCAACCGAAAATCAGGGAAAAATCAGAGGAATGTTTTTAATACTTATAACCTCTCAGATCGCCAATTTGAAGATGGTTGGAGATGTTTTGGGGCTTAGAAAGTGTTATCAGTGTGGTGGTGAAACACTAGTACCCGTGGTAAAACACTCAGTAAGTGATAGTACTTCGAAGGTTACGTTTCTTTTTTTTTGGCAGTTTGTATACGTAGTATCTGGCTAGGCTTTGTGAAATTGTGATGTGAGTACGCAGGTATCTCGCCAAATCGGCCAATGTATCATAGATGTCTGCCGGGGCCGAGAAAGCAAGTATAAAACTTTGGCCTCGTGCAAGTGGAAACAACCTTGCCGAAGTTGAGCATCGACTCGGAGATGACATGAGGTGGTAATCCGAGTCAGCATCATCAAACTCCGCCGCTGTACTATAAGTCAAGGGGGTGGCGGAAGGGGACTTTATATATACAGTCGGAACTTCTGTTTCAGCGTGGAATAGCCCCCCTCCCCCCCCTCTTCTATATATGGTAATTTCACATCACGTGTTCGATCACATGTTTGCTCAAGAAATTGTATTTTCTTATGATGGTACGATAATATCAAGTACGGCGCCGTTTTGTGCCAGTGGCACTCAATTTACAACTTTGGCAGGACCAATTCTTAGGTATGATATCATATCCCATGCAGTTGTGATGATACTGACCGAAAATCATCAGCTGCCTGGGTGATTATTTTCTTGATGACTCACCCAAACAGTCTCGCACCCAGCCACCTTACATTGCATGACAGTGTCACCCTTTTCAATCTCTACATTTGACACCTCATGGCCACACTCGCATGTGCTGAGGTCAAATTGCCTGGTCTTACGAAAATGCTGACCTTGAGACTCATCATGTGAAGTGGCCAGAGGGGATTAGGGTGTAGCATGGGTCACACCGTGGGTAAGATTTCACACACTGCACCTGCACCTGCCAACACCACACCCATTCTAACACCGCAACTGCAATGACAGGTTTTTACCACGGTCTGTCATGAAACACTGCAGGTGTGACACCACATATATACACCATGGATGTTTGCCTCGAATTTGATGTTCTATGCTATTAAACATCCTGTGTTTGTATGGTATAAGCCCTTAACTAACTTAACTACACCCTGTACATAATACCTAAGCTATAGATACTTTTTTAAATTTGAATAACATGAGCAATGGAATTTTATTTAATCATGCTTATCCATCTACATGCAAAAAAATACACCTTGCCCCTCGTCTCGAGTGATGGAGGGATTTATTTACTTAATAATTCTATACAATACTACAAAAAGAAAAAACCACCGTCTCGCTCACAGCAAGACAGCAAGGGGCAAGAGGTCATCATGGTGGCACCCTTCCCACTTGTTGGCAGTTTGTTGTCATCATTCTCATCTCCCGTCATTCTTGTCCTCCCTGTTCTTGTCCCCCCCTTGTCCCCCCCCTTCATTCTTGTTCTCCCTGTTGTTCTTGACCATTCTCGTCCCCTCCCCCCTCATCATCATCAATAGTAAAATCACTACCTAAAACCTTTGTTGTTAGTAACAAGAAAATGAAATGAGAAAGGCAAAACCAACTTACCTATGGCCCAAGAGATGGCAGCATCTCTTGGGCCTTTTTTTTTGTTTTGCCCCATCACCATCCTCTTCCTTGTTGCCATCGTCATCATTGCCACCCATGACATGGTCGTTCATCCCCCTCTCTGTCCCTGTCCCCTGGCATTGTCATCCCATCTCATTGCTCCCTGTTTCCACCCCGCGAACAGTCATTCTCGGCGGCGGATGGGGGTGCTGTGGTGGTGGTGGTGGTGGTTCATTGCTTGTCGCTTGTCATCCTCATCGTCATCCTCTGCCCCGCATGGTTCATCATCGTCTTCGCTGTTCTCCTCCCTTCATCCCTTGTGTCCCCATCTCCCATTTGTCGTTCATTGTTCCCCTTCCCATTGTCCCTTGTCATTGGCTGCTAGCACCTGCGACCCACCCCACGAGCAGTGGCTCACAGGGCTAGGGCAGGTGCTGGGCCATTTGTCATTGCTTCCTTCATAACTCATCCACCCTGCGAGCAGGGGCTCGCAGCAGTGGGTTCTCCCAGTCCCATCCTGGGTTGTCATCCTAGGTGTCTTGGTGCTGTCTCATTGTTACAACATAGATAGAACCTTTAGAAAAAAGAAACAGTTAGTTAATTGAAAGAAATAAACAACTTACTGTTGTTGAGCTGACACTGTACCCTAGAAAAGAGCACATTTAGTTAGTTGAAAGAAACAAAAAACTTACTATTACAATGGGCGACACCCATGGGTGAAGAGGAACTGGAAATCTGAAGTTGATCGGTAGTTTGGCAACTGCCAGATCTGGCAACTCAAGCAACCTGTCAATACCCATCACACCACCGAAAAGGGTACAGTATGTCACAGGTCTGGCATTTTGGCAACCGTACCCATACCTGTCCAACCTGTGGGCTGTTTACCACGGGTTTACCCATACCTGTGCTACACCCTAGAGGGGATGCTGTAATCTCTGTATCAAGCTGTGTTGTCAGTATCTCATATTGGTCCCCTGCAAGGTGCATTTCTTCAAAGGTGGGAGCTGGTGTCATGCATTGAAATTGTGTCAGCAGCATAGGGTCTGGTGATGTAAGTTTGAAGATCTCAGGCTCAGGCTGATCAGCCATAAGGTCATCCATCTCGATGGCTTCATCTTTGTCCAATAGCGGTGGAGTGGAACCATGGTTTTTGTCGCTCTCTCTCAGCATGGCAAGGCTTTGATGCATGGTGGATATCGAGGTTTTTTTGTCCGCCTGTGCCAACTCGGATGTCACTTCCACAGTCTGGACACTCAAGCATACTCTCCAAGGTAAATTCACCCATTGTTCTAAAGGACACATTAGATCAACCTTTGGGCCTCTAGATGTTTTACCTTTTTTTCTTTGGCATTTTTTTGCTGTTGTGTTGCTCATGAAGTAGAATGAATTATTATTAGGTATTAACTGTTGACAATAGCTTCCTATGGCTTCCTATGATGCTTGAGTACTTCTCAAGAGTAATTATGTGGCCCGCTGCTGCCTAAGTACACAAGACCAAACTTTTTTTTCAGCCTCCAGCTGGACCCCCCTACATAAGGTTTGGGATTCCCATTCCGCCACCCCCTTGCTATAAGTCCAGACAACATGCATTGTTGAATATGGTTGTAGCATTAGGCGACGCTGATGCCAACTCTGAATATAGTAGTAATGATGTGCCCACAAATATTAATAATGTAGCCTACTAATCACCGAAGTTAGATTATGGATCAACACATCAAAAGCTTGTATAAATAGTCATTGTAGATAAACACAATATCAAGTCAGTTATACTATTACCAAGTCCTCAGTCTCAACAGGTTATGGGCCCTGAGCTTAACTGAATTTTCACATACACTCACTCTTAAGGTAGATACTCAACCAATGTCAGGTGATGTGACATGACTGTGACTGGCAGGATAGCAGAACATGATCTAGCAATCCATAAACCGACGTGCTCTCGTTGCATATCTGGGAGAGGTGTCAATTGCTGGCCCAACTTCAATCCAGTGACAAAGACGTCCATTGCACTGCGTGCTTTAACCCAGTACAAGTGTCTTTGCACTGCATGCGCTCACTGTTTACATTGAGTTGGTGACATCTCCTATTCCTTGGGAGAGATGTGGACTGTCTGAGACAACCCCCTTTTCACGGTTCTCTCTGCTTCCCACATTCTCTCCCAGGTGAGATTGCCATTTGCTTAGTTCTCTCTGGTTCTCTCATTCTCTTCCAGCTTCACAGTACTTTGTAATTCTTTGTCTTAATCTACAACATCGTTCCTCATATGTCAGACAATGCCCATACTTTCTACTTTGGACAGTCCTTGCCTCATGTTATCCCTGAGAACAACGAAGTGCGAGCAGAGGAGCAGATGAACCCATTGACAGTGATGGACCCAGCCAGGCTCTCCTAGCAAGCATACAACAATCTGATACAACTGGACAAAACCAAACTGCCCCTGTTGCTCCATCTGATGGACCCACCAGGAAGTTCAGAGCTGATCTCATCACAAGAATGGATGGACTTGTCTGAGACTTCAGGGAGAGGAAAGCATCAAAGGTTGAGACACTCTTTCAAATCCTCCAGATCATCCGACTGGGAAGCATTGATGAGTCCATCAGACAGACAGCTCTTGAACAGTACTCAAAGCACATTGAGCTCATTGATCGACAACACCAGCTTGCTAGTCAATGAGGAGACTGTGCATTGACAGGCGAAGGTAATGGAGAAAGACAAGAGACCAGAGGTGATGGAGATACAGATCAAAGGTGCACAGGGCCTAGACAACAGAATGCAGAGGATTTCTTACGGACACTTTGAAAGGAACTTGTCAGAAAAAGGAAACAACAAAATACACCAGGGTCCTCCAGCTCAAGTGATGGGTCAGATGATGAGCAAGGAGAGGGAGAGACAAACAAGAAGAAAAGGGTTTACCAGTCAAAGCTCCCCTGGTATGCAGCAGAAGTTGAGGCTCAAGGAAAGGAAGTCGATGAGAAAAACAAGAAGACAAGAGAAATTCTCGGAGTCTTCCAGAAGGATATCACCTTTGCAGAATGAGAGATCCGACGATCAGCATTGGCCCCACAGGGTTTTCCTGAGTCGGAATGGAGACACATTTTCAAGGGAGAAGCCATTAACCTCAATGTTGTCTTTAGCAACCTCCACCACATTGCCCCTCCTAAGGAGAATGTGGGATGCATCAGAAGAATGGAAATCTCTTTTGGAAAAACAGATCCAGCTAGAAAGGTCCAAATGAGTGGTGACTGGACTGCCGCATGGCATGCGACTGCCAAAGCAACAATGTTTGCTTTCGCTCACTGCAACAACGAACTCCGACAGTGGGGGGACTACATGGGTTCCGAGTTCTCTGCTAGACAGTCAGGATCTCATCACCGACTTATCGCTTTCGACAAAGCTGTCAGGACAAGAGTCGGTGGAGGACAGTCAATTCAGCTTACTGATCGTGACCAATTCTCATACCTCTACTCTGCTTTCCTCCTACCCAATGGTATCCAAGGAGGGTCCAATAGCCAGTTTGGAACTGGGGATTCCAGACAACGAGACCAGTCTGGAGAAGTCTGCCAATGATTCAACAGCCCTGGAGGTTGCAAGAGCCTGACAGGCACCTGTCGATACCGCCACACATCAGGAAAAACACTGTTGGACTCAGAATACTCCCAGGGTTTCTGACTGTTCTCAGGGTACCTGGCTCTTCCCAGGGCTTCTCAAAGTATCTCAAGGGAACACAGGGTACCTCAGAAACACATATGGTTTTTTTGGTAAACACCATGAGTATCTACCACAGTAATTGATCTATATTTCTACTTACACAAATCAAAACTTCCATAATGCAAATGATACATCAACATAAGCCTCTCGACTCACTGGGCCATTTGAATGACATGTAACTAGATTAGAATCAAATATAGGATCATGAGAAACAAAGCAGAACTCACTGTGTTCTGCCAGACCCAAATTGTAACATCTGCAAAGCAAAAACTTCAAAATGCAGAAGAACGGATTGACTTAGGCCTCTCATCTCACTGGGCCCTTCAAACGACATGTAATTAGATTAGAATCAAATATATAAGATCATGAAAAACAAAGCAGAACTCACTGAGTTCTGCCATACCTATGTTGTAACCCCTACAAAGTAAAAACTTCGAAATGCAAAAGAATGGATTGATGTAGGCCTCTCATCTCACTGGGCCCTTCAAATGACATGTAAATAGATTAGAATCAAATATAGGATCATGAGAAACAAAGCACAACTCAATGAGTTCTACCATACCCAAATTGTAACCCCTGCAAAGTGAAAACATCGAAATGCAAAAGAATGAATTGGCATAGGCCTCTCATCTCACTGGGCCCTTTAAGCGACATGTAAATAGATTAGAATCAAATGTAAGGTCATGAAAAACGAAGCAGAACTCATTGAGTTCTGCCATACCTAGTATGTTGTAACCCCTACAAAGTGAAAATGGTGAAATGCGAAAGAACAAATTGACGTAGGCCTCTCGTCTCATTTGGCACTTCAAACTACATGTAAATAGATTAGAATAAAATATAAGATCATGAAAAATGAAGCAGAACTCACCAAGTTCTGCCATATTCATGTTGTAGCCACTTTGAAATGAAAACATCAACATACGAAAGGACAGCATCATAGGCCTCTGTGCTCTGAATGACATGAATATTAGATTAGAAAAGATCACAAAGCAGAACTCATCAACTTGTTACAACTTTACAAGTTGTAGGTCATGGTGTCATTTAGAATGGACTCAGATTTAGTGTGCACTGGCAAGTGAGGTGAAATCTCAAACATTTATATAGAACTATTCGAGATTAAACATGAGAGCAAAGCACAAAACACAGGGAAAGTGTTGTGTTGGTAAGAGGGGTGGTCTCAAAGTTGCAGGGTAACCAGAAATGAGAGCTAGAAGATAATAATGTAGTAACCTCAGTGGTGGTCAAACACTGATGTATTGAGTAGTACCTAGAAGATAATAATGTAGTACTACTACGAAGTAAGTAAAGAATGTAAAGAAGTAAAGAATGGGACTTACACCTCAGTGGTGGTCAAACACTGAGGTGTCGAGATGTAACTATGGGTGTTTTACATAGTAGTGAGAATAGGGGTAAGTAATAAATGAGTGATAGGAGAAAGTAAAAGTAATAATAAATAAATATAGTACCATGATGACACTCCCCCTTGAGATGGACATGGGATTAGAGGATTCCAAGAAGACTGCAGAACTTCTCGAATTTAAATCGGGCAAGCAGTTTCGTGAAGATATCGGTGATCATGTTGTCGGTAGGACAATATTGTAACTCGATGTGACCATGAGAAACAGTTTGTCGAACAGAGTGGAAGTGGACGTCGATGTGTTTGGTGCGACCGTGGAAAGTGGAATCTTTCGAGAGGTGGATGGCACCTTGGTTATCACAGAAAAGAGTAGTAGGTACTAAAAAGAAAAGATAGAAGAAAATTCAGTAAGTAATTTATGAATCCAAATAATATTGATGAATGAGTAAGAGCAACATATTCGGCCTCAGTGCTGGAAAGGGTGACAATTGGTTGTTTCTTTGAACTCCAAGAAACAGTGCCGTTCCCCATGAAAAAGGCAAATCCAGAAATAGAATGGCAATGAATCTGAGAAGCCCAGTCTGCATCCGAATATCCTGAGATAGCCGAGTGAGAGCTACCGAGAACAAGTTTTAGTGCCAGATAGATAGCAGAAGACTTGGGTTACCGCTTGGAGATGAGTGGCACAGGGTGTTTCGAGGTATTGGGATAAGGTGGAGACAGCAAAGGCTATATCTGGGCACTGATGGTACTCAACCTGGGAAAACCACCAAAACAGCTGATGAGGCAATCAATGATATTTGCGACAAGTCAGAGGAAGGGAGCGAGACATTCCAAATGTTTGTGGTCCAACCTATGGGTAGATAACTAGTTGGTACTAGTTGCGAAGGTAGTGCTATAGGAGACGAAGGTATTTGGCGCGGTCCAATCAAGTATTGAGGATGATCGACAAGATCGATGGCGAATGAGTCTATTGTTGATGGTCAAAGTGTGAATTCCGAGGACCTTTCAATAGGTCGAAAGTCTATGAAGGCTATAGTTGATGGCTAGGGACGTGTTGAAATGGTTGCTAGTGCTAGCGACAAGAGGATTGAAGGAGGATCAAGGATGCTATGATCGCAGAGGTTTCTCGTCGATTGAGAAAACCCATAGAGACTTAGATTGTTTTAGAAAGTTGATTGGATGCTTAGAACTGTATATGAGATGATAGGTGAAGACGATTTCTTGTATTTCCAAGTAGATACTACAGAGTTTTATATGTTTTAAAGAAACTTCCTAAAATGGAATGAGAAACATGTGTAGAACATGAGGCAAAAGATATGAGTTAAGGCACAAGGCCAAAAAGGAGACTGGATTCCGAACAAGAAAGATATATATCATATGATGAAAGAGTAATAAAGGGTATAGAACTAAAAGGGGACTGTCCTTTGTGTATAAATCGTGCTAAGTCTTGCAATAATTTGTCCAGTGGGTTCTGTGCATGATAGGGACTTGGAACGAGGCTGACCTACTATCAACAGGTTTGGGCACAAGTTGGAATCATTCCTGGCACATGGTATTCCACCATATAGATAACAAATGCGGCACCCGATGTCGCTCGTAGTCTCTCAATATCGATCAATGATGCTCGACAATGGTCGACAATGGTAGACAATGTTCGATCGCAGTCGCAGTTTGTTCAAAGATGATCAGGGATGTTCAATGGTCATTTAGAAGGGGTTTTAGGGGCTTTTGACGTAGTCCTAAGGTTGTGCAATGTGGTCTCTTGGTACGATCAATGTCACTGGTGATGTTTTGACGCAGTTGATATGATATCGCAATCGATAGACTGGGTTGCACTGCATCTGGGACCTCATAGGAGTTAGCTGATGTGATTAGAATGTGGTTAGAATGACATATCGGCCTTTGAGCCGAGGAGACAACCTATCAGTGTGTCATGATGGTAGCATACATTAGGCAACCAATCATCTCGTGGTACTTGGTTTTCTCAGTGGGCATGAGCAGGGTGGCTGAAATGTGATGCAAATTGGGTGTAAGATTGAGACCGACTTCCATAGGTGTCACAGCAGCATGGGCATTCTCAAGTCCAAACTGATTGATAATTTGTTCGATGTAAGTTTGTTGTCCCAGCGAAATTGTGTGGGCAGTCAAGTCTCAAGTGATACTGACACCAAGTAACCAGCTGATAGAGCCAAGATCCAAAATTTCGAATTGCTCAGCCAGCTGCTTACGAATTAAGTGGTTAGTGGAATTGCTGGAATCAGCAATTATGGTGAAATCGTCAGTGGCAGCGGCAATGATGGTAAATTTGTCACCGTCAATTTTGTAGAACACTGCCTCATCCGCTACGGAGACTGAGTACCCAATATTAGTGAAAAACTTCTTCACTTTGGTGTACCAATCGTGAGCACCCTGTTTTGACCCGTAAACTGAGATGAGCCACTTGCAGACTACTTTCAGTTTGTCTCTGAGATCCTGCAGTAATTCACGGAAAGATCTATATTTGGGTAGTAGATCAGAATAGATGATGGTGTCGTCAGATAAACGAGAGTTAAGATATGCATTCTTAACATCACATTGATGAATAGTGGCACCTTTTTGAGCTGCAATCGAGAAAAGAATTCATAAGGTGGGAGCGCGAACGGTTGGAGCAAACATTTCAGTGTAATCAATGCCAAATTCCTGTTTGTAACCCTTGATGACAAGCCGAGCCTTGTAATGGACAATAAAACCCAAACCATCGCATTTTCGGCGAAACACATAGCAGGAAGGAATTATGTTGGCATCGCAAAGTGGTATTACTGGGACCCAGGTGTTCACCTTCTCCATTTGGGTAAGTTCCACATTGATCACGTCGGACCATGATGACTGTTCATTGCCGCCTAATGCCTCAGATAGAGATGGTTCGTCCTCACTCATCACTAGTGCCATCTCCACGATTTGGCCAAACCACTCTTGCTCGTTAATATCCAACTCTACTCCCCCTGGTTCTGACACTTCATCATCTTCAACCATGAAGGCTCCCTCAACATCAGCAACTGCAGCATTAGTGCATGATGTGGCTGTTTGCTGGCATTTCCCACAGCCAAACTGTGCTTTGTTGAACTGGGGAAGACCGTCTGTGGAGTTTCTTTGCAAGGATCACTGGTGTGGGGCTGCTATTTGTGTACTCTGAGTTGTCTTGTCGGCATCAGAGGGGACAACAGACAGATTTTCAGTTGCATTTTTGAAGTTTTCAGGTGTTGGTGTACTCGGTGTACTTTTGACATGTTGAATGGGTGTCGGGACAATTAGTGTTTGAAGGTCCAGTCCATGGTTATGTAACAGTCTTTTGGAATTTTGAGATGTAATCTGCTTGTTAAAGCCTTACAACTTATCCTGGGATTTCAGGACTTTTTGTATACAATGTCAATATAGGACCAAAAATGTTTTGTCATTATGACTCAGTGGGTTTTACAGAATTAAACATATCAAACACAAAACAATTTTTTCAGTTCATACATTTTTCTCAAAACCTCAGAAAATGTATAGACTGGAAAAATTGTTTTATGTTTAATATGTTTAATTCTGTAAAAACCACTGCTGAGGCATAATAACAAAACCTTTTCAATCATATATTGACATTGTGTACAAAAAGTCCTGAAATGCCAGGATAAGTTGTAGGGCTTTAACAAGCAGATTACATCTTAAAATTCCAAAAGACCGTTACATAACCATGGACTGGACCTTCAAACACTAGGGACAATTTGAGAGGTTTTGGATGGCTGGGGAAGGTTCGAATTGGTGAATACGTCATTCTCCCCCTCAATTAGGACTTCCTCAGGCATCAATGCTTCATCCCCATTGAAATATACACCCCTCTCAATAGTGACCTTGTTATTTCCTGGCCAATATATTCTGTAACCCTTTGATTCAGTGTCAAAAACAGCCCACTTCTGCTCTTGGCTCAAGTTTTCCGGCATCTAGTTGTTTCACCCATGCCTTACAACCCCAAGGGTGTACAGCCGATAAATCTGGCTTCTTGCCTGTTCCCATCTCATGTGGTGTCTTCATCTCAGGAAGGGTGTGAGAGGGCATGCAGTTGTGAATCCATACGTGATGATGGACCGCTTCTGCCCATAAGTTTCTTGGGAGTCCCACCACTACCATCATTGCTCGAGCGCCTTCAACGTGTGTTCGGTTGGCTCATTCTGCAGAACCATTGGATGCGGGGGAGTCATGAATGGTTAAGTGATCAACTGTTCCAGCATTTTCAAGGTGTTCAGTGAACTCGTTACTCATAAATTCTCCACCTTGATTGCAACCAAAAATTCGAATCTGGCTCTCTCTCTGGACTTTGAACCAAGCCTCGTACTTCTTGTAGTGGGTGAAGGTTTTGGATTTTTGCTTCAAGAAGTAGACATATTCTTCGTGGCTATGCAGATCTTGAAAAAGAGTGTAGTATTGCTTTCCCCCAATGGATGGGACTATAAGGGCAACCTCAGCCTCTAGCAAAGGGAAATCTGAAGTTAAAATTATGCTACATAATACAGGGATTGGGGGCGCACCTAGCAAAGGAAAATCCGAAGAGAAAACTCTAAAGATCCCTTTGCTAGTGCCCAGTATATGTGAAAACTGCAAAAATCAAATAATAACTAAAAATAGAAAAGGCGGAGATAGGCTGATCAAGGCCGCCGCATGACGTAATACCAAGGGGTAGATGTCGGAAGGGTACTCTGTCTCTAAATATAAAACTGTCAACATGCACAAATGTGATAGAAAGGGAAATTAGTAATAAAATAAGGGAAAAATCATAGAAAATGAAGAATAGAAGGAAACGAGGCGAGAAAAAATATAGGACAAACGTAAAAAATAGGAGAAACACGTGGGACACCCTCTAGTCCCCTTACATCACCCCCTCTCTAAGATGCATCGCCCCAATGCATTTGAAATCACATATGACCAAAGTCACTGACTTGAATGCGATGTGGTGCAGCAGTGTGCCATTGGTGGAACTCCTTGACCAACCGAGGGGCATTCACATTGGACTCCTCGACCCATGAGTTCTCCTCATACCCATAACCCTTCCAGTGTACCAAATACTGGAGCTTCCCTCAACGTAACTGGCTGTCCAAGATTGACTCGACTTCATACTGGGGTTCGAGTTGTGGTGTTGGGATATGATACATTGATGAAGGTCTGGGTCGTTGGGTACATAGATGCGATCCTGGAAATACAACAAGTCCTCCTTTTCAGCCCACTCTGCTGCATGTAAGGAGAGGGTAGATCCCTTCCTCAGTTCCTTAACAGCTTGGGCCACAACATCCTCGTATAAACCACTACAGTTTGTGTGACAGATGTCACATAGGATGTCCCGCTCCTCGCCCTGGGGTGCGATACCTTCCAATGCCCGGATTGTAAACAGGTTTGGCTGCAACAACACAATGTCTTGATTGTCGTCACCACCATACCCATGATCTGCATGTCGGGAGAGGGCATCAGTCTTCCCCATGCTGCGACCTGGATGGTGGTGCAAGGAGAAGTCAAACCTGGATAGATACAGGGACCAACGAGCTTGACGATGGTTCAATTTCTTGGCCGTCATAAAGTACTCAAGATTCTTGTGATCCGTCCAAATTTCCACCTTGTGTAGGGCACCCTCGAGGAAGTGTTGCCACTCCTCAAGCCCACACATTATCACCAACATCTCCTTGTCATGGATCTCATAGTTTCATTCCACAGCACTAAGGCTTTTGGAGTAGAATGCAACAGGATGCCACTTCTGGTCCTCCGGAGACTGCTGAGACAACACGGCGCCCGTCGCAAAGTCAGAACTGTCAGCTTCTACATGAAAAGGGCATGAATCATCAGCAAAGGTAAGTGTTAAGGGTGAAGCCTCAACCACTCGATCTAGTCGATGTCGTTCGACGAGGTGCTTCCTTGACGAGTCGTTCGGCACTAGTCTTACTTGGAGCGTCCGATGTAAGATAGGTAGTGCACTCTAGCAGGGCTTCTGCATAGAGTCATTCAGGTTCACACACTAAGGGGCTTCCTTAGTGGTTTCGAGTAAGTTCATGAGTTGCAAGTTAAGGCTGTAGAATGCCTAGATCTAAACTGAGGACATCCCTACTACAAGTTGCAGTACTTATACTAGTAGGAAGGTCCTTATCATCCAATCAGAAAGGTAGATGCATATCAGGTATGAATAGAAACAATAAGCCTCATGCCTTGCATGAGGCATCCGATGTCACAGATCCAATGTCAAGGATCCGATGTCAAGGACATGCTGTGGCGCAGCATGTCAATCGTGAGAGTCCGACGTCACGGACCTCATGTCAGGGGGCTGTCATATCACAGCATGTGTGGGAGTGGGTTTGGGTGCATGGAGTCACCATGCATCAAGGGTGCCTTCCAAAGGAAGGGGATTGAATGCATGCAGTCGGCATGTGTTGTGTGTGTGTCTGATGTCAAGGACATGCCCTAGGCATGAATCAAGGGGTGCCTCCTGTCTGGAGGGGATCGTTGGGTGCATCAGGTTCCATGAGTTACAAGGAAAATTGTAACATTACTCCCTCGCTATGGTCAAAAGTTCCACACTTCGACCTAAATCTTTGTCTCTCCTTCATGGTCTGATTGGGTGTGGTCTGGTTATGTGGGTAGGTCGGGGTTGAGGGGTACAATGGAGGAATAATTCATGTCCAAACTCGGACCATGATCAGGTTCTTCTGGTTCGCGCTGCCCTAGGTAGCAGTGTCAAGGAGTTGGTAGTATTGTTGAAAGGGGGGCGTTGCAGGATGGCAAATTCAACGTCTGTGATCGGGGGTTCAGGTTCTGTTTGGAAGATGGTGTAGAGGCAAAATGCAAAGGTTAGGGCTGCCGCTGCAGCCAGGGTCATGCCAACGACGATGGCGAGGATTGTAATCCCTGTGAGCATGGGTCTGTCTTGTCATGCCATTGTCTTGAGCTCTGCCTTTTTAAATCCTTCCATATGGCTCTCCTGTCATGTTTCCCATCGCATCATCATCAAAATCATCGTATCCGGAGTTAAAGAAGAGCCGCTGTCTCTGTTCGGCTTCTCTTTGATCGGTCTCTCGATCTTTCCGAGGTTTCTCCAGGCAATTCATCCTGTAGTGTCTGGGGCCTCGCTGTTTGCAATACCTGCAAACGTATCATTGGCAAATCAGGCCAAAGTGGCCTATCTGTTGGCAGATGAAACATCTAGCATGTCTCATGTGTGGGGGAGACCAAGGTGGTTGGGTGGTCTTTGGTTTGGGTTCGGGGGTGGTCAGATCAATTATTTCAGGTGCCCTAGTCACGATCTTTGGGTTCTTCGTAGAACAGGAGGAGCCTCCAGAGGGAGCTCGTCATTTGTCTCTGTTGCTCTGCTCACTGAATGGTGAGAGCGAGGTCGGTGGTCATCTGTGTCGACCTAAAGGGGTGTGAGGTCTCTCCTCAGCTGTTCTTGGTCTGTCTGACCATGGTGCAATCATTTCCTGGATTGTTTGCTCAATCCCCAGGGTGTCTGCATCATTCATTGCTTCTTCTAGATTTTGTTCCATCTGTTCGATAGTGCTCGCATAGTAGAAGCACATCCTGGCTAGATGGTATTTTGGTGGATTGTGGGCGAGGTGAATGCAAAGGGCATCAGCATTCAATCGGTTTCATAGGTATTCTCGGGTAAATCATCATTCGGCAGCATATTGGGGAGTGTCGTTGTGGGAAGAGAGGGGGGTTTTTGGGTTTCCATCAGAGGTGGTACCTCTTCTTATATGCCATCAGGATCTTGGGGGCATTCTTTAGGTTCAATTCGGGTTCCCTTGTGTTTTCGGATGTCGGGTAGTCAACCCATTTCATGAGGTAATGGCATGTCTTGCCGTGCTTCTTGTGTGCGATGATCGCTTCCACTTCGTATTCATTTTCTCCTTCCACAAGGTTGGGTGGTGGAGTCAGGAAGTTTCGCCCATGAGTGTCGTTCTCATGGTATCACGTGAGTAAAGCCGCATGGAATACCGGGTGGATCTTCCATCTCGGCAGCAGTTTCAATTGGTATGTCGGTCTTGACAGGGCATCTTCAATCACGAAGGGCCCTTCTTGTTTTGGCGCCAATTTTCTCATTGGGTAGCCAATCTTCAGGTTCTTGTAGTCAAGCCATACTTGTTCTCCAACCTTGAACGGTTTGTATCGCCCTTTCGTTCAGGCAGCCATAGCCTGTCTGGCTAGTTCGTGTGCGGCAAGAGCTTCCCTTCTCGCAGAGAGAAGTCCTTGGATTCTCTGTTCAGCAGCTGGCACGTTCATCTTTTCGTAAGGGGTGGGGATAGCGCATGGCTGATATCCCATCATCAAGTAGAATGGTGAATGTTTTACTGTGGAGTGCGTCTTCTGGTTATGCGTGAATTCTGCTGTTGGGAGATAATGCTCCCAATCTTTGGGTTTGTTCGAACAGAACATGTGGAGGTAAACCTCTAGCTCTTGGTTTACTCGCTCCATTTCTCCGTCAGTCTGGGGGTGATAGGCGGTGCTCATGGATAGCTTGATTCTGAGCAGTCGTCCGAGTTCTCAGAAGAGTTTGGACGTGAATCGAGGGTCTCTGTCTGAGATGATTCTTCCAGGGAGTCCAAATCTGGTGTACACATGGCGCAGGTAAAGGTCTGCAGCGCCAAGTGCATCGATCGTCTTCACGCAAGGGATAAAAATTACCCCCTTCATAAGACCATGGTCTACCATGACCATGATTGAGTCAAATCCGTTTATCACGGGCAAGTCCATGATAAAATCTGTCGTTACCAGCTCGAATGGTCTGCTGGCATTGGATGATATTGGTGTCGGCGGTGGGGTTGTCAGGTGTGTATTCACTTTCATTTGCTGGCACTTTGCGCAGCCTTTGACGTACTTCTTGATGAAGTTGGCCATTCCTGGCCACCAGTAGTCTCGTCGGATCAGTTCGATTGTCTGCCATTGTCCAGGGTGCCCTGTCGTGATGCTATCATGACATTTCTGTATGATCGCTCGGCGGAGGGTCTCATCTTGTGGCATGTAGCATCTGTCTTTGAAAAAGAGCAGGCCATCTTCAAATTTCCAGTCCTCCAATGCAGACTTGATTGGGGGGGTTCCATTGTTCTTCAGGGCTCATAAAGCGTCATTTACAAGGTTGTCCTTCATTATTGCTGAGACCAGGGCTCCCTGGAGCTCAGTGTCAATCGTTTTGATGAACAGTTTGTCAGCGAGGATGGTCTTGTCCTCGTTATCGGTGTCTTCTTCGGCTATGTGATCTGCTCTCCTCGATAGGGCATCAGATTGTACCATCTGTGATCCTGGTACATGTTGTAGCTTCAGGTCAAATTGTGACAAGTAAATGGCCCATCTAGCCTGTTGTCGGTTTAGTTTCTGTGGCTGATGGAAGTACGTCAGGTTCTTGTGATCAGACAGTACTGTCACAGAGAACAGTGTCCCCTGTAGGTAGTGTCTCCATGTCTCCAGCGCTCGGATCACTCCCAGTAGTTCCCTGTCATATATCTTGTAATTTCTTTCGGCTTCATTGAAAGAATGTGAGATATAGCCGCATGGGTGCCAGTCTCTGTTGGCATCCTGTTGTCTGAGTACTGTGCCTGTCGCAAATTTCGAGGTGTCAGATTCCACCACAAATGGTTTCGTTGCGTCTGGCATCAGCAGTACTGGGGCTTCGTTGAATTTCCTTTTCAGCACATTGAATGACTGCTGGCAGCCATTCGTCCATTCAAATTTCTGGTTCTTCTTTGTCAAATCATTCAGCGGTCTGGCCAGATCTGCGAAGTGTCCGATGAATCTTCGATGGAAGTTCCCAAATCCTAGGAAGGATCTTACATCCTTCACTGTCCTTGGTGTGGGCCAGTCCTTGATCCCAGCCAGCTTCGTGTTGTCCATTGCGAGTTCGTCGGGCCTGATGATCATGCCCAAGAAGTCGACTTCCTGTACGTTGAATTTGCATTTCTCTATTTTCAGGTAGAGATCACATTGCCGTAGTCGTTCGAGGACCCTTTCAGTCCTTATCCAGTGTTCTTCTTCCGTCTTCGAGAAGATCAGGATGTCGTCCATATAGATGACGAGCCATCCTTCATCCAGCATATCTCGGAAGAGATCGTTCATCATGGCCTGGAATGTTGCCGGTGAGTTGCACAGCCCAAAGAACATCACCATTGGCTCGAATAGCCCTCGGTTAGTCTTGAATGCTGCCTTCCACTCGTCTCCTTTCTTTATCCATACGTTATGATATCCCCATCGAATATCAAGTTTTGTGAAGAATCTCGCTCCCTTCAGCTTGTCCAAGAGGTCTCCAATCAGTGGCAGGGGGTAGTTGTTCCAGATCGTTCCTTTGTTCAGATAGCGATAGTCTTGGCAAGGTCACAGAGTGTTGGAGTCCTTCTTCGACATGAAGAAGAACGGGGATGCCATGGGTGATTTTGATGGTTGGATGTATCCTTTCTCCAGGTTTTTGTCTAGAAACTCGTTGAGTTTCTCTTGTTCCTTCGGTGTCAGTGGGTAGACTTTGCAATCCTTCGGTACAAAGCCTTCCTTCAAGTCAATTGCATGATCCCATGGTCTTGACTCTGGGAATCGTTCAGATGTGGCCTTTTCGAATACCTATCTGTATTTCTGGTATTCTGGTGGCAGTAGGTCGTCTAGGGTTTGCTTGCTGGCCTCTTTTCCCTCATCATGTTCACTGGGAAATGGATGTCTTTGCTCTGATCCATGCGCTCTTTGAGAATACATATCGCGGGGAGTCTTTGGCCTTTGTGATCCTGGAGATTGTGTTCATTTTCTGTATGTACTTATGGGTCGGTCCTCGGTGCTCCCTGGTGAGGGGTGGTTTTTCTGGCGGTTCAAATATGCCAATGACCGGTTCTCCTCGTACATATGCGATCAAGAGGTCTGTCGCATCTTGTTCGTAGGTCTCTTTCATTGCTTGTATTTCCATGCCGGTGTCTGCCAGTAATTCTTCATCAGGTATCTCCTCGACCTTCACTTGAGGGGGAGTCTCCCTGGGCATAGGTACTTCAGCATTGGTGGTACCATGATCTGGGGTCCTAATATTGTGGGTCGGGGTAGTTCCTTGTCGAGGGTTGTTTATCCTGTTCCGTAGTGTCGTTTTCACATTCCTTTTGCCGGTGCTTCCCTCCCCTGTGGAGGTTAGCAATTCCTTCATCCTTTGCACAATTTGTTGTGCCCTGTCGCATTCTTTGTTTTTGCCCTTTTCCAGTTGTTTCTTCTTCTGGTTCTCTCAGGTCTTGGCAACAGCACGTCGTGCTGCTTCAAGGCCTCTGGCTTGTTTAGGGGCATTGCTGTTCCTGGTCTTTGTGACAGCTATCTGGGCAGAATTCAGTTCCTTGGCTTTCTTTTCGGAAAGCCTTTCCTTCATTTTTGCTATGGCTAGTCGTGCTCGGGCAAGGTTTCTCTCCTTCTCCTTGGAGAGTCTTTTTCTGGTTTTTGCCACAGCCAATCTGGCTCAGGCAAGGCTCTTCTCTTTCTCTTCAGAGAGCCTCTGTCTTGTCTTGGCTACAATGTGTCAAATTTGTGCCATCTTGTCATTGGGCACCTCCCTTCCAGCGTTAATTTTTGGAAGGTTCAAGGTATTTGGGAGGGCCCATTCAGCTCTTCTTGTCTTTTCCAGGATCCGCTGGATTTGAGCCTGTTGTTCTTCATCTTGGAACTCAAAGGTTCCCTTCTTCCAATTGATGATCGGGTTTATCTCCCGCAGCCATGGCAGGCCCAGGATTACTGATTCTTTGCCTAGTCCAGCGACTAGGTATTCTATCGGGTAGCTCCTTCCGTTGATGTGGAGTCTTCCTTTCATGCATCTGGTGATCATTCCCTGTTTGTTCAGGGTCCCGTTTACGTTCGTGGCCCGGATGGTGTGGCCTAAGGGATATGTTCTGATCCCTTCTCGTTCGACGAAGTTCGAGTCGATAAAGACTCCTCCTGCTCCAGAGTCAAGGAGCGCGTTTGTTGCGACATCTTTCCCATTGTCTGACTCAGCTACCCAAATAGACAGGCGCATAGATTGTCTATTCATGGTAGCCAAGAGTACAGATCCTACAGAGACTTCAGCGGTGACTGGCGTTGTATCAGGCCGCTGTTCTAAAAACCCAATTCCTCCATGAGGTTGAGGGCTCATTCTTTTTCTTCTTCGTCTAGTTCATCCAGCATCATGCAGATCTTCTGGTAGGTGTCCACCCCAGTCTTTTTCTGGGTGAAGCGGTTTTGGTAAGGAGGAGGCACTGACCCTGTCTGGGTGGGGTCTTTTCCATCCTTGTGGTCGGACGATCGGTGTCCGGGTTGGTGGCAGATGAAACACAATCCCTTTCGGAGGTGTTCCACATGTTCTTGGTTCATCAGTCAGTTGATGTCAAGAGAGGGCTGTCCTTTCTTCGTTGTTTCTTTTGTCATCTGGTTTTGCCCGGTCTTCCCCAGGATTGCCATGGCCCGTTTCCATTGGCCTTTGTATTTCAAAGCTGCCTTTATCCAGCCTTCGAGTGTGTTGGGCACTGTCTCCATTGTGTGTACCCTCTTCAGTAATTTGGGATGCAGTCCGTCCATGAAGTACTCGATCATGGCTGCATCTTCTGTGATTCCCGTCCTGTCTTTCAGGATATGGAAGTTCACCACATATTCTTCAAGGTTCCCTGAACCTTGCTTGAGATTCTTGATCTCTGTCTTTGCTGTTCCAGCATCATCGATCAGCGAGAAGGCCTCTAAGACCTTTTGTCGGAAGTCTGCGTATTCACCGAGTCCCTCGGACTGGTGTTGGTTGACGAATGCCTGTGCCCAGGCAGCTGCTGTCCCTCCATTCATGAAGGACAGCGTGAAGATAATCTTCTTGTCATTCGTGTCATAGACCTGGTCGTTGATTTGCAGGTATAGGTCTATCTCCTGCAGGAACTTGGCGGTCTTGGTCTGCTCTCCTGAGAAGTCTGTTGGTGATTGGATTTGAATGTCCTTCACGGATGTCATCGGTGTGGTTGCGGGTTTGGACATCTCATTATAGAGGTCATCAGTTTTGTCTGTTAAGAAGTGGGTGGATGTTTCGGGTGGGGGTGTGTGCAGTTGTTCAAAGTCTTCATCAGTGAGGAAATCTCCTTGTTGTCTGTCGGTTGATCTGTAGAACCAACGCTGTGCTGGGGTCGAGTAACGGACTAGTCTTCCATTGTATCGGTACCAAGATGAACCTGGCTGTGGTTCTGCTTCTCTTGGTGGTTGGTCTGGGGTTTGTCCAGACCTGAGTCGCTGTGGTGTATATCGAGACATATTGCCTACACCTAGGTAGGTGGGCTAGCAGATAGTTTAGATCTTATGTTAAGGGTGAAGCCTCAACCACTCAATCTAGTCGATGTCGTTTGACGAGGTGCTTCCTCGACGAGTCATTCGGCTCTAGTCTTACTTGGAGCATCCGACGTAAGATAGGTAGTGCACTCTAGCAGGGCTTCTGCATAGAGTCGTTCAGGTTCATGCACTAAGGGGCTTCCTTAGTGGTTTCGAGTAAGTTTGCGAGTTGCAAGTTAAGGCTGTAGAATGCCTAGATCTAAACTGAGGACATCCCTACTACAAGTCACAGTACTTATACTAGTAGGAAGGTCCTTATTGTCCAATCAGAAAGGTAGATGCGTATCAGGTATGAATAGAAACAATAAGCCTCATGCCTTGCATGAGGCTGTCGTATCACAGCATGTGTGGGAGTGGGTTCGGGTGCATGGAGTCACCATGCGTCAAGGGTGCCTTCCATGGGAAGGGGATCGAATGCATGCAGTCAGCATGTGTCATGTGTGTGTCTGATGTCAAGGACATGCCCTAGGCATGAATCAAGAGGTGCCTCCTGTCTGGAGGGGATCGTCAGGTGCATTGGGTTCCATGAGTTACAAGGAAAATTGTAACAGTAAGGATGGGAGCAGAAGTGACCATCTCTTTAAGCTTTTCAAACACCTCCTGCTGTGCATTGTCCCACTGCTATGCCTCCTTGCCAGTCAAGTCAAACAGTGGTCGTGCATGATGTGAGAAATCCTTGATAAAACACCAGTAGAAATTGATGAAGCCTAAAAAGGACTGCACCTCTTTCTTGTTCATGGGCGTCGGCCATGCTGTGACCCCATTCACCTTGACCAGATCCATCTCTACCTGGCCCTCTGAGATAATCAGGCCAAGGTACTCAATCTTGGTCTTCTCAAACTCACACTTGTCCTGGCGAAGGTAGAGTTTGTACTGTTGAAGTCGGTCCAAGATGAGGCATGTAATGCGACGATGCTCTTCCACTGTGCGAGTGAATATGAGGATATCATCGAGGTAGATACAGATGATGCCCTCGAGGATGAGGTCGTGAAAGATGTCTTTCATCATGGTCTGGAAGGTGGCAGGACTATTAGTAAGGCCAAAGAACATGACGAGCAGTTCAAAAAGACCACGGTTGGTACGAAAGGCTGCCTTCCACTCATCTCCCTCCTTTATCCTCACATTATTGTAACCCCAATGGACGTCAAGTTTGGTGAAGTATCGCGCTCCACGGAGTTGGTTCACAAGTTCGGAGATGAGAGGTAGCGGGTAGCGATTTTTGACCGTGATGTCATTGAGCCTTCTATAGTCTTGAACTGGACAAAGTGAGCCATCCTTCTTCTTGACAAAGAAAAAGGGAGAGGCCATGGGCAATTTGGATGGTCAAATACGTCCAGAGGTTAGGTGTTCATCGATGAATTGGTTGAGCTGTCGCTGTTTCTCGGGAGAAAGAGGATAGACCTTGCAGGAGGAAGGGGTTGCACTGGGGATGAGTTCGATGGCATGATCCCATGGCTTGCATGCAGGGAGAGAATCGAATGATTCCTTGGAGAACACATCCTCGAACTCATGAAGATGAGGGAGTAAGGAGTCAGTAGAGGATTTAGCAGTATTGTTTTTGTGGAAGGCCTTGGCAAGGCGCTGGGATATGTTCGATGTAGCACACACCTCATCAATGGATGAATTGCAGTGTAGAAAATCTGATCCCCTTCCTCAACTTCTTCTGCTTCCTCCTCATCATCATCTGAGTCTGGTATCAGATCAGGAACCCCCTCCAACTCCACATCAGGCAGAGGTAGGGGTCCAGCATGACACTTCTGAGTGTATCGTACCAAGGCCCTTTGTCCGTGGCGCTCTTGTCTGGATTCCGTGAAACAGGTGCAACAACTGGATGGACATCGGCTCATGGTGACCTCCCCAGTACACCAGTTAACATCTGGGTTATGGTCTTGAAGCCATGGATAGCCCAAAATCACCTTCTGCTTCCCTAACTGAGTGACAGCAAAAAGTGTACACTCACTATGATCTTTGTAACGGAGGACAAGGTCCACAACCTCTCGGATGGCACCAGCTTCATTTGGGGATCCATCCACATTATAAACAGGTATCAGATGCGAGAGCGAGCAAGTATTCAGGCGATGTTGTCGTGTGAGGTCAGCGTCAATGAAGAGACCAGTAGCATCAGAGTCTAGAAGCGCAGAGACACCAAGTATCTGTCCAGTGTCGGTAGTCTGTAGTTTGATCGCCAGGTTCAAGGAGTGTGTGGAGGGAGTGGATGCAACAATATATTTGCATGGTAGTTTGTGTCCCATGATTTAATTTTGGGGCGTGAGGTAGAGGTAGAGAGAGGAGGGGCAGGTACGTCTTCACCCGACTTTGAAGGTTCAGAGAGGGGAATAGTCATGAAATCAGATTCATTCTCTGGGGATTCAACTGACAAAACTTCAAAGTGGTTATGGACAGGCAATGAGGGCGTACGATTCACTCACTGCAAATAGAAAAATCCTGCTCCTCTACACCCTCTAATTTGACCTCCTCTGCGACCTGACCCTTCACTTCCTCGACATCTACAAGTGCCAACAGGTCCTGGAGGAGTTCATCTTGCCCCTTGGGGGTGAGCATGCAGATATCCTGATGATGGGGGCACGCTCCAGCCATATGTCCAGTTTTCCCACAGCGGTAGCAGAGGTTTAACCTGCATGTGTGGCTACGGGCTGCATCGACATCCATTGGTACCAGAACATTGACGGCCAGTGCAGGAGTTTGACGGACAGGAATAGGGTTGCATTGGGGAAGGGTTCGATTGAAGATGTGGGATGTAGGAGTGGTAGTTGGAGCCCAGAATGCAGCATTGAAAGCCACATTTGTGAGTTGGTTCTCATCATAGAGGGAAGCAGCTTCATACCAAGCATAGATATCATCGTCCACCGGACGTTGATAGGTTGTCTTCTCGGCTCAAGGACCGATTCAACACTTTAGCATCATTCTAATTACATCGGCTAACTCCTACGACATCCCAGATGCAGCGTGACACATTCTATCAATTGCGATATCATATCGACCACATCGAAACATCACCAGCGACATCGATAGTATCAAAAGACCACATCGCACAACCTTAGGACTACCCCGAAAGTCCCTAAGATTCCCCTACACGACCACCGAACATCCCCGACCAACTTCGAACAAGCCACAACTGCGATCGAGCATTGTCGACCATTGTCAAGTGTCATTGATCAATATCGAGAAACTATGGGTGACATTGGGCACCACCTTTGTTATCTAAATGGTGGAAGACCATGCACTAGGACGTATTCCAACTTGTGCTCAAACCTGCTGATCATAGGTCAGCCTCGTTCCAAGTCCCTATCGCGCACAGAACCCACTGGATGCATTATTGCGAGACTTAGCGCAGTTTATACACAAAGGACAGTCTCTTTTAGTTCTTTCCTTTTATTACTCTTTCATCATATGATATATATATCTTTCTTGTTCAGATTCCAGTCTCCTTTATGGCCTTGTGCCTTAACTCATATCTTTTGCCTCATGTTCTACACATGTTTCTCATTCCATTTTAGGAAGTTTCTTTAAAACATATAAAACTCTGTAGTATCTACTTGGAAATAACAAGAAATTGTCTTCACATATCGTCTCGTATACAATTCTAAGCATCCGATCAGCTTTCTAAAACAATCTAAGTCTCTGTGGGTTTTCTCAATTGACAAGAAACCTCTGCAATCATCGCATCCTCGATCCTCCCTCGATCCTCTCGTCATTAGTTCTAGCAACCCTTCCAACACTTCATAGCAGTTTGCCGCACCCTTCGTATACCATCGACCTATCGAAAGGTCCCCATAATTCACATATTGACCATCGACAATAAAACTCGTTTGCCGTCGATCTTGTCGATCGCCCTCGATATTGATCGATACTCGATCGGACCACAACAAATGCCTTCGTCTTGCATAACACTACCTTCACGACTAGTGTCAACTAGTAATCTTATCAGAGGTTTGACCACAAACTTTCAGAACATCTCGCAACCCTCCTCTGACTCATCGCAAACATCACCGATTGCCTCATCAGCAGTTCTGGTGGTTTTCCCGGGTTGAGCATCATCAACGTCCTTCCAACATCTGGGCAATCTGGTCCTGAATCTCCCAGTTGAGGCCTCGTCGGAACTTCACCACCACTGGTAGCCCACCCTCATATCCTGTCATGTCCACCAAGTCCTTAAACTCATTGATATAATTGTCCATGGATCGACATGCCTGGTGGTACGAGGATGACTCAAGTCGTGTCACTGCTCGGTGGTGCTCATTGAGGGGACAAAAGTGGCGTACAAACTCTGCTCGAAAGTCACCCCAAGTGGAGAAAGGTAGGGAACCAAGTTCTTTGGTTTGTCACAGAATACGGTCCACGTAGAGATAGGCACACTCAGATTTCATGTATGTGAAGGCCCAATAAAATTTTGCAGCTTCATCGACGAATTGATGCAACTGGAGACTGATATACAACTCACAGGAGTTAAGGAATGCATGTCCCTGCACACGTGCACCATTAAATTTGGCGGGGGGGGACGGTTTGATCTGGGCATGCTCCTTGGGCGCATTTGGTGACACGTCGTTGTTGGGCATGCTTGGAGTCGTAATGGGGGAAATATTAGTCGTGGAGCTGGTCTGAAGTGTTCTGACAAAGTTTTCGATTGTAGATTTAAGCAAATCAATTTGCGCACATATTCTGGTAATGTCGCTTTCAAGCACATCGAGGCGCTCTGATGTGTCCATAGTGCTAGGGGGCGCATTTGGCAAAAATGGCAGCATAATAAAGGTGAGACTATCTGGAACGGTGTGTAGGGACTCTGTGGAGCTTTGGGAAGCATCGTCCAGTCTGTACCTGCCTATCTTGGGCAGTGTGTTCGTGATTTTCAGGCCTTAGGGGAGAGTTTTCTACTATAAGGGCAACCTCAGCCTCTAGCAAAGGGAAATCTAAAGTTAAAATTATGCTACATAATACAGGGATTGGGGGCACACCTAGCAAAGGGAAATCCGAAGAGAAAACTCTAAAGATCCCTTTGCCAGTGCCCAGTATATGTGAAAACTGCAAAAATCAAATAATAACTCAAAATAGAAAAGGCGGAGATAGGCTGATCAAGGCTGCCGCATGACGTAATACCAAGGGGTAGATGTCAGAAGGGTACTCTGTCTCTAAATATAAAACTGTCAACATGCACAAATGTGATAGAAAGGGAAATTAGTAATAAAATAAGGGAAAAATCATAGAAAATGAAGAATAGAAGGAAACGAGGTGAGAAAAAATATAGGACAAATGTAAAAAATAGGAGAAACACGTGGGACACCCTCTAGTCCCCTTACAGGGACTGCAGCTGGTCCCCAAACATTGCTCACGACTTTATCGCCATAAGACTTGTAATTAGTCTTGCTCTCCCTAGGAAACAGTTTACGTGTTGCCTTTGCTTTGATGCAGGCCTCGCAAAACTCTGGTTTCAATGTCATGTCAAGATTAATACCAGTTACTGTTCCAGTTTCCACCATCTGCCATACATCCTCATGATTCACATGCCCCATCTGTCGATGAAGCTTGGTAATCAATATTTGAGTGACAGCAGTGCTAGCAACATGAGTGCCAGGTGAAAATGGAGAGTTGCTGGTATGATAGAGTCCTCGAACTAATGGAATTCGGCCAATAATGTTCAACTTCGGACTACGAATGACACAGGCACCATCTTTTATAAAAAGGGAGAATCCAGCTCGATCGATACAGGAGACTGACATAAGAGTGAATGCCATATGCGGTGAGTAATAAGCATTTTTGAGCGTAATCAGTGTCAGTTTTTGATCACCATTTGGAAGCTCCATCTGTATATCACCTTTGCCCAGCATGCTGAAAGTCTGTCCATCAGCTGCTTTTATCGGTTCAGGATTTACAACTTCCTGATAATTTAGGAACCTTGAGCGATCGGGGGAAAAATGGCGGCTGGCACCACTATTGAGAATTGTTCCAGCACTATTCGAGATGGCATATGCTTTGGAGTGAAAATCAGAGGAGCAAATGAGGGCATTAGGGTCATCAGGAACATTGTAAGTGAGCATAGCAAAATTTTCCAAATCATTGTTTTTGGGTATCTTCTCTGCGACATTGGCATTGGCTGATTTTTCTTTCATCCTCCACCACTCTGGTGCCTTGCCCTCTTGCCCTCCACCTTTCTGCCAACAGTGGTCCTTTGTATGCCCACGTTGACCACAATTGGGGTTAGTGCATAGGATATCATTCTTTGAAGATTTGTCCTTGTTGTTAACATTTCCACCATGGACCTTCGATGTAGCTGCCAGCATAGCAGCATTGGACTCCTTGATGCTGTCCTCGATTTCGGCCGACATGGCTTCCTTGGTGAGATGCCAGATCACATCAGTAGGTGTAAGTTTCTTCCCCATTTGATGATCCATAGCACTAAGAGTCGTAAATAGGGTTTGGAATGATGGTGCGAGTGAGAGCGAGGTGTGAAGGTAAGATATGAAAGACTCATCGGATACCAGCGTATTCATTTCAGCTAACTGTTCCCTCACTTCTGTCATCTTTGTGATATGATCCCTCATGCTTTCTCCCTCAGCATAGTGAGTGTTTTGAAGTTGAGTAAGAAGATTTGTCTCGTACAGGCTACCCTTATCGGCATAAATTGAGATGACCTTCTTCCACATTGCTGCAGCATTAGGTTCATTCTTGATCTGGAGGAATGTGGTGTTGTCAACAGTCCTGTAGATGACCTCGCGAACAGCTGCTTGCATTTGATCGTAGGAGTCCTGCATTTCTTCGTGCTTCTTGATTTCCTCATCAGTAAGTGGAGCTAGGGAATTCGCTCTGAAGAAACTCCCATTGCTCTCCTGGAGGTTTTCTGGTTTGTGTGCTGTACCCATAACATGTCGACATAGTCCCTTTGATGTAAGGTAGTTCAAGATCTGCTTGGAATACGTAGCCCAATTGGAACTGTCGCTTTGAAGCTTAGAAAGAGAAGAGACTTGATTGTTGGAAGTCAAAGACATGTCAGATATATCATCAGGGCCCATAACCTCTCAAAGTTGCAGGGTAACCAGAAACGAGAGCTAGAAGATAATAATGTAGTAACCTCAGTGGTGGTCAAACACTGATGTATTGAGTAGTACCTAGAAGATAATAATGTAGTACTACTACGAAGTAAGTAAAGAATGTAAAGAAGTAAAGAATGGGACTTACACCTCAGTGGTGGTCAAACACTGAGGTGTCAAGATATAACTATGGGTGTTTTACATAGTAGTGAGAATAGGGGTAAGTAATAAATGAGTGATAGGAGAAAGTAAAAGTAATAATAAATAAATATAGTACCATGATGACAGGTGGGAAACAACTTGGTCAGCCAAATTGTTTCCCACAAATCTTGGCATTTTTTGAAGAACTCCATGCCTTACCTGCAGTTGGACGAGGAGATTGTGGTCCTTGTTCATTACCTCAAGTTCCAACAGGTAGGGATCTGCATGGGTTTGGCATACCCATGAGGGAACAACACCAACAACACCAACAACACTAAAGACAATGACAACGCTAGCAGCAAGAACAACAATACCACAGCAATAGCAACCCTAACAATGGCACATTGGACAGCACTTGGGGGTGTCGCTCCCTCCTCATAAGTTTCATTCATTTTATTCTTTGCTTTTACACTAAATCTACTGGTTTTACAGGCTAACACTCATGACACTGCCCAACGCAACGACATGAACACACCAGCTGCCACGTCACACCAACCGCCCCACAAGGGACTGCGATGCCAGATAACAGGAGGAGCAATGCAGGGGAAATACTCGGGAGGTGATACCTCTCGAGCTGTTCCTATGTTCTTTTTTTTTTGTTTCTCAATCTTCTTTTTTACTGATTTTGTTCATCTTACTTCTGTAGGCAACACCATAGGGTGGTGACATGTCCCCCACACCTCACGATCCGCCACATGAGCCAGGGAGCCAAAAACAATGCCAAGGGACTTCAGTGACACCAAGGCCACACCTCCAGCATCCCAACCTGCCACGTCAACACCACAAATGAAGAGCACCAATGACACAATGGGGAGGACTGTGAAGACAGCGAAGATGAAGACGAAGATGAAGGCAAAGATGGCAAAGATGAACACAAAGGCAAAGATGGCAAACAAGGCCAAGGACAAGGATGGAGACAAGGACAGGGATGAGGATGGCAGCGACGATGCGGGTCCCGGGCCCTCTGGTATGTTTTTCATTTCTTCTTTTTTATTATTTTACTAATCTTACATTGGTTTTAGTTACTATGAGGTGGAAGGGTGTGCCTCCCAAGCTAAACTTATCTTCTTTTCTTCTTTTTCATCCTCATCTTTTGTTACTTACAACTTCTATGAACAGAGTGCAACGGAGTGGAGAGCAAAACAGTGGTGATGCACGTCAATGACCAAGGGCCAACAAGCAACACAGGAACACAGGGCTGCCAACCACAATGATGGAATGATGAGACCAGGGCCACCAAGGCACAGGAGCACAAATGACTGGGAATACCGACGATGACAGCGACTCAGCACCAACGAGGTCCAGCCAACAACAAAACCACTGGGAAGCCCTAACAATATGCGGGGAGCATGTAAGGGGACTAAGGGGGTGCCCTGTGTGTTTTTCCTATTTTTTATGTTCGTCCCATATTTTTCCCCACCTCATTTCCTTCTATTCTTCATTTTCTATGATTTTTCCGGATTTTATTACTAATTTTCCCTTGCTATCATGTTTGTATATGTTGACACTTTTATATTTAGAGGCGGAGTACCCCTTCCGACACATACCCCTTGGTATGATGTCATTCGGCGGCCTTGATCCGCCTATCTCCGCCTTTTTCTATTTTTAGGTTATATTTGATTTTTGTCGTCTTCACATATACTGGGCATCAGCAAGGGGATCCTTAGAGTTTTCTCTTCGGATTTCCCTTTGCTAGGTGCGCCCCCAATGCCTGTATTATGTAGTATAATTTTAACTTCGGATTTCCCTTTGCTAGAGGCTTAGGTTGCCCTTATAGTAGAAAACTCTCCCCTAAGGCCCGAAAATCGCGAACGCGCTGCCCAAAATAGGCAGGTACGGACTGGACGACGCTTCCCAAAGCTCCACAGAGTCCCTACACACCGTTCCAGATACTCTCGCCTTTATTGCGCCGCCATTTTCGCCAAACGCGCTCCCTAGCGACATGGACGCATCAGAACGCTTCGACGCGCTTGAAAGCGACGTTTCCGGAATGCGCGCGCAAATCGACTCGCTTAAATCTACGATTGAAAACTTTGTTAGGACCCTCCAGGCTAACCCTACGACTAATAGTTCCCCCTTCACAACTCCAAGCGCACCCAACAATGATGTTTTGCCAAACGCGTCCACTAAGGAACGTGCCCAGATCAAACCGTCCCCCCCCGCCGAATTTAATGGTGCACGTGCGCAGGGACGTGCATTCCTTAATTCCTGTGAGTTATACATTAGTCTCCAGTCGCATCAATTCGTCGATGAGGCTGCAAAAATTTATTGGGCCTTCACATACATGAAATCTGAACGCGCCTATCTCTATGTGGACCGTGTCCTATGTCAAACTAAAGAACTCGGTTCTCTACCTTTCTCCACTTGGGGTGACTTTCGAGCTGAGTTCATACGCCACTTCTGCCCCCTCAATGAATGCCACCGAGCAGTGACACGACTTGAGTCATCCACTTACCACCAGGGACGTCGATCCGTGGACGACTATATCGATGAGTTCAAGGATTTGGTGGACATGGCAGGGTATGGGAGTGGGTTACCAGTGGTGGTGAAGTTCCGACGGGGGCTCAACCGAGAAATTCAGGACCAGATTGCACAGATGTTGGAAGGGCGCCCAGCGGACGATGATATCCTTGCTTGGTATGAAGCTGCTTCACTCTGTGACGAGAACCGACTCACAAATGCGGCGTTTAATGCTGCATTCCGTGCTCCAACTACCACTCATACACCCTACACCTTCAATCGAAGCCTCCCCCGCCCTAACCCCATTCCTGCTCGTCAAACTCCCACACCAGCCGTCAATATCCCAGTACCAATGGATGTTGATGCAGCCCGCAGCCGTGCACATAAGTTGGATCTCTGCTACCGTTGTGGGAAACCTGGACACAGGGCTGGAGCGTGTCCCCATCGTCAGGATATCCGCATGCTCACCCCCGAGGGACGAGACGAACTCCTGCAAGATCTGTTGGCACTTGTAGATGTTGAGGAAGCGAAGGATCAAGTTGCAGAGGAGGTTAAGCTGGAAGTTGTAGAGGAGCAGGATTTTCCTATTCGCAGCGAGTGAATCGTACGCCCTCACTGCCTGTCCATAACCGCTTTGAAGTCTTGTCAGTTGAATCCCTGGAGAATGAATCCATTTCTGTGACTGCTCCCCTCTCTGACCCTTCGAAGTTGGCTAAAGACGTACCTGCTCTCCCCATCTCTCCTTCTACTCCACGTCCCAAAATTAAATCATGGGAGCGTAAACTACCATGCAAGTATATTGTGGCATCCACTCCCTCTGCACATTCCTTAAACCTAGCCATCGAACTGCAGACGACCGACACTGGACAGATACTCGGTGTTTCTGCACTCCTGGACTCTGGTGCGACTGGTCTCTTCATCGATTCCCATCTGGTACAACAACATCGTCTAAATACTCGCTCACTCTCACGTCCGATACCTGTATATAACGTGGATGGATCCCCAAATGAAGCTGGTGCCATCCAAGAGGTTGCAGACCTGGTTCTCCGTTACAAAGATCATAGTGAGCGTGCCCTTTTTGCTGTCACTCAATTAGGAAAGCAAAAGGCGATTTTGGGATATCCATGGCTTCGAGACCATAACCCAGAGGTCGACTGGCGCACCGGGGAGGTTACCATGAGCCGATGTCCATCCCGCTGTCGGACGTGTTTCACAGAAGCCAGGCAAGAACGTCGTGGACAGAAGGTGGCAATACGACGAACTCAGAAGTGTCGTGCTGGACCCCTGCCTATACCTGAAGTGGAATTGGAAGGGGTTCCTGATCTAATGCCGGACTCGGATGATGATGATGAGGACCCAGAGGAAGTGGAGGAGGGTGATCGGATCTTCTACACTGTGATTCGCTCATCGCATGAGGTGTGTGCCACATCGAACATATCCCAACGCCTCGCCGAGGCCTTCCACAAAAACAATGCTGCTAAATCCTCTACTAACTCCTTACTCCCTCATCTCCATGAGTTTGAAGACGTGTTCTCCAAGGAGTCATTCGACTCTCTTCCTGTGCGTAAGCCATGGGATCACGCGATCGAACTCACCCCCGGCGCAACCCCTTCATCCTGCAAGGTCTATCCTCTCTCTCCGGAGGAACAACGGCAGCTTGACCAGTTCATCGACGAGCACCTGGCCTCTGGACGTATTTGACCATCGAAGTCACCCATGGCCTCTCCCTTTTTCTTTGTCAAGAAGAAGGATGGCTCACTTCGACCAGTTCAAGACTACAGAAGACTCAACAACATCACGGTCAAAAATCGCTACCCACTACCCCTCATCTCCGAACTCGTAAACCAGCTCCGTGGAGCCCAATACTTCACCAAGCTCGATGTCCGTTGGGGCTATAATAATGTGAGGATAAAGGAGGGAGATGAGTGGAAGGCAGCCTTTCGTACCAACCGTGGTCTTTTTGAACCGCTTGTCATGTTCTTTGGCCTTACTAATAGCCCTGCCACCTTTCAGACCATGATGAACGACATCTTCCATGACCTCATCCTCGAAGGCGTTGTCTGCATCTATCTCGACGACATCCTCATCTTCACTCGCACGGTTGAAGAGCACTGTCGCATCACGCGCCTCGTCCTAGAGCGACTTCGACGGTACAAACTCTACCTTCGTCAGGACAAATGCGAGTTCGAAAGGACCAAGATCGAGTACCTCGGCCTGATTATCTCGGAGGGTCAAGTGGAGATGGATCCTATCAAGGTAAATGGGGTCACAGCTTGGCCTACGCCCACGAACAAGAAGGAGGTGCAGTCTTTCCTGGGCTTCATCAATTTTTATCGGCGTTTTATCAAGGATTTCTCACATCATGCACGACCGCTGTTCGACTTGACAGGAAAGGAGGCATGGAGGTGGGATAATGCACAACAGGAGGTGTTCGAAAAGCTTAAGGAGATGGTCACTTCCGCTCCGATCCTTACCTTTGCTGACGATTCGCGTCCTTTTCGTGTAGAAGCCGACAGTTCTGACTTTGCGACGGGCGCTGTGTTGTCTCAGCAGTCTCCGGAGGACCAGAAGTGGCATCCTGTTGCGTTCTACTCCAAAAGCCTTAGTGCTGTAGAGAGAAACTACGAGATCCATGACAAGGAGATGTTGGCGATAATGCGTGCGCTTGAGGAGTGGCGACACTTCCTCGAGGGTGCCCAACACAAGGTGGAAATTTGGACGGATCACAAGAACCTCGAGTACTTCATGACGGCCAAGAAATTGAACCGTCGTCAAGCTCGTTGGTCCCTGTATCTATCTAGATTCGACTTCTCCTTGCACCACCGTCCGGGTCGCAGGATGGGGAAGACCGATGCCCTATCCCGACGTGCAGACCATGGGGATGGCAGCGGTGACAACCAAAACATTGTGCTGTTGCAGCCAGACCTGTTCACCATTCAGGCACTGGAAGGCATCGTACCCCAGGGCGAGGAGCGGGACATTCTACGTGACATTCGTCGCGCAAACCGTAGCGGTTTACATGAGGATGTTGTCGCCCGAGCTGTTAAAGAACTGAGGAAGGGATCGACCCTTTCCTTACGTGCGGCAGAGTGGGCTGAAAAGGAGGACTTGTTGTATTTCAGGGATCGCATCTATGTTCCCAATGACCCAGACCTTCGCCGGCGCATCATATCCCAACACCATGACTCACAGATTGCTGGCCACCCCGGACGCTGGAAGACCTTGGAGCTCACCTCATGGAACTATTGGTGGCCACAAATGTCACGGCTCATTGGTCAGTATTGTCGCACTTGTGACCTTTGCTTATGCACCAAGGTCCCTCGCCGCAAGCCTATTGGTGAGCTACACCCTCTTCCTGTTCCAGAGAGTCGTTGGGATGTCGTCAGCGTCGACTTTGTGGTGGAATTGCCAGAGTCAAACGGGTTTGATGCGGTGATGTGCACAGTTGACTCAGTGGGAAAACGCGCTCACTTCATTCCCACTCACACCACTGTCAGTGCCCTAGGTGCCGCTCGACTCTACCTCCACCACGTGTGGAAGTTACATGGACTTCCTGGTGCCTTCCTCTCGGATCGTGGCCCTCAGTTCATGGCAGAGTTCACTCGTGAGCTGTACCGACTCCTGGGGATCAAACTCCTCGCTTCAACTGCTTATCACCCACAAACTGATGGCCAGACGGAGCGAGTCAACCAGGAACTGGAGCAGTACATCCGCCTCTTTGTCAATGAACGCCAGGACGATTGGGATGATCTCCTTCCTTTGGCCGAGTTCGGATACAACAACCATGTCCATGCTTCCACTCAACAGACCCCTTTCCTCTTAGACACTGGACGACATCCACGCATGGGATTTGAACCTTGCCAAACTCCCTCACACATCAAGACAGTGAATGAGTTCACAGAACGCATGAGGGATAGCTTGGAGGAGGCAAGGGCAGCCTTAGCAAAGGCGAAGGACGACATGGCGCGATTTTACAACCAGCGCCACTCCCCAACCCCTCAGTACAAGGTTGGTGATCGAGTTTATCTTGACTCCAGTGACATCTCCACTACACGTCCATCCAAGAAACTCGCTCATCGCTTCTTGGGACCTTTCCCCATTGTCAAGTGCGTTGGAACACATGCCTATCATCTACGCCTCCCAGCCTCCATGTCCAGACTCCATCCCGTCTTCCATGTCGTCAAATTGCTTCCAGCTCCCCCAGATCCATTCCCGGGACGCCATTCACACCCACCACCACCACCTACAGTGATCGAGGGAGAACCCCAATATGAAGTTGAGTCAATCTTGGACAGCCGTTTGCGTCGAGGAAAACTCCAGTATTTGGTACATTGGAAGGGTTATGGGTATGAGGAGAACTCATGGGTCGAAGAGTCTGACGTAAATGCCCCTCGGTTAATCAAGGAATTCCACCGACGGCACACTGCTGCACCGCGTCGCATTCAAGTCACGGACTTTGGTCGTATACGATTTCGAATGCATCGGGGCGATGCATCTTAGAGAGGGGGTGATGTAAGGGGACTAAGGGGGTGCCCTGTGTGTTTTTCCTATTTTTTATGTTCGTCCCATATTTTTCCCCACCTCATTTCCTTCTATTCTTCATTTTCTATGATTTTTCCGGATTTTATTACTAATTTTCCCTTGCTATCATGTTTGTATATGTTGACACTTTTATATTTAGAGGCGGAGTACCCCTTCCGACACATACCCCTTGGTATGATGTCATTCGGCGGCCTTGATCCGCCTATCTCCGCCTTTTTCTATTTTTAGGTTATATTTGATTTTTGTCGTCTTCACATATACTGGGCATCAGCAAGGGGATCCTTAGAGTTTTCTCTTCGGATTTCCCTTTGCTAGGTGCGCCCCCAATGCCTGTATTATGTAGTATAATTTTAACTTCGGATTTCCCTTTGCTAGAGGCTTAGGTTGCCCTTATAGAGCATGCACGACACAAAGGCGACAACTAAGGTGATGAAACCCTGAGTTGCAGCAATGCCTCCAAGATCTGGTATGTTTTCTTTTTCTTTATTTTTTTGTTGATTTGTTTTTTTACTAATCTTATCTTTATTCTAGTGACTACAGGCTACAAAATGCAGCAAATGGGCACAAACCAACACCAGGCAACACTTGGAAGGAACCTGGACCATTTGCTCATCCATGAGTGAAGGCAGTGGTGGTGGAGTAATTTACCAATTTTGTGTTTATACATTCCATAAATAATATCATCATTGTCGACCATCAAAGCTGCTAAAGCTGACAAGGCTGAGAGGATAAGGAAAATTGAGCCATCTGAAAGGTGCTCCTTATGGCTTTTGATGATATTTGTGTGACCTTGAGATGCCTTCAGATACCCTAGCAACCCCACTCAACCTCAACACTTGTTCCTCTGAGTCCCTGGGAGAACTTTGGAGCCTTGAAAGCTCTGGGAGCATCTGGGAGCAACCCAAAGTCTCTGAAGGTGTCCTGGGACACAAGTCATTTTTCCTGATGCAACTGTTCACAATGCCGACAACCTGGGCACAGCAAAGAAAACTGCAGCCAGCAAGCTTGATGCAATTGATGGAATGAGGCCCAAGTATCTCCATTACAATGTATGGTCAGATGAAGGAAGCAATGATGATGAAATGTTGCAGAAGAGCTGTTTGGCAGATTGGACAGAACATGCAAAGCCATTGCCTGGAGTTCCTGTTGAGGAGTTGGAGAACCATGAGGCAATGAAGACGATCAGGGATCTACCAGATCTGTTCAAAATAGTCACCCCAATCAATGTTGACCATTTTGAGGAGTTATTGGAGACACACCCGAATTGACCTTTTGTTGAGTCAGTCTGTCGAGGACTACGTGAATGGTTCTGGCCTTGGGCAGACACGCGACATTGTGAGTGTCCTTCCATTGTTGACAAGTCACTAGGCATGCCACGAACACAAGAAGAAGTGGATTTCTTACAAGCACAGCAAGATCACAAATGATCCAAGGGGAGATTCTCTGGCTCTTTCGGCTGGGATCTTTTACCAGGAATGCATGCATCTCCTGTCCATGCCATGCTGAAACCTCACTCAGAAAAATTGCATATGGTAATTAATCAGAGTGCCAGTGAGTATGCACTGAACTCAATGATCAAGAGGGAGGACATCAGAGGATTTCCACTGGACAATATGTCTCATCTCGGGGAGGCATTGTTGAACTTGCATCGCACCAAGCCACACCGGATGTGGGTTCTATACAAATCAGATGTCGCTGAGGCTTTTTGACTTTTGCCCATGCATCCACTTTGGCAAATCAGACAGGTAGTGACCATAGATGGAGAACGAGACATTGATAGAGACAACTGTTTCAGAGGAAGAGGTTCTCCAGGAATTTATATTTCATTTCATGGTCTCATGACATGGATTGCCCGATACATCAAGCTGATTGAGGACCTTTGGGCATACATGGATGACTCTTTTGGTGTAGATGAGGATGGAAATGTTGTGTGGTATCACAAATATGACCAATGGATGCCAGGAAACCAAGTGAGGCTTCTATCCCTGTGGGATGAACTCAGTATACCACATGAACGGCACAAACAGGTGTGGGGGAAATGACTCACCATTATCGGCATTCAAGTAGATCCCAACAGTCTCACTTTCTGCCTTCCTCAGCAAGCACTGACAGATTTACTTCAGGAACTGACAGAGTTTACTTCATGGTCAGAAGTCAACCATGGAGCTTCCTGGACTTTGCAATGTTGGCAATGACTTGCAGGGTGGATGAACTGGGGCTTCAATGTTTTTCCCTTGCTCCAACCGGCACTAAACAGAGTCTATCCTAAAATGGCTGGGAAAGATCAACTGCTGATGAAAATCTGGGTCAACAATGCAGTATGCGAGGACCTCACCTGGGCCACAGAACACATGCAAAGGTCACTGGGCATCAAAATTCTCTCTTCCATTTGCTGGAGCCCCAAGGATGCCGATGTGACAGTATTTTGTGACATGTCTCTGCGAGGCATGGGTTTCTGGTATCCCGAGTGTGCGACAGGTTTTTATGCACCAGTGCCTCTGGACACTGCTTGTGACATCATCTTAGCTGCGACCATGGAACACTACTCCAAAATCATCATATATACAGATAGCATGAACACTGTCAACATCTTCCACTCTCTCAGGTGTCAGCCAGTATTCAACCCCTTGCTCCACCACTGTGTTGATATCATGATCAGGAAGGACTTCCAAATCCGGGTCCTCCATGTTCCAGGCACACAGAATGTTGTCGCTGATGCAATTTCACATGGAGAGTTCAACAGAGCGCGTTCCACTGTCCCTACTTTGCACATCACAAGTTTTCAACCCCCACATCTGTATGTGCTGGGGGCAGCCAAAAAATGATCTCATCCCATGTCCATGCATAGCAGCCACATAGGGAGCCATGGTCATGGGAGCACCTGGTCCACGAGCGTGCAATTGCACTGGGACAGGCAATCGATATCAGCACTTGGAATAACTATGGCTCCGCACTCAATTCTTACCTCTCTTTCATTCGGCTCCACAACATGAATGTCGAACCCACTGGAGATACTCTCAGCCTCTGTACTGTGTACATGTGTCATCACATCAACCCTACATCTGTTGACACATACCTCTCTGGTATATGCCATCAACTGGAACCTTACTTCCCCGACGTGCAAGAGGTCCATAAATTGCGTCTGGTGCACTGCACCCTCGAAGGGTGCAAATGGCTTAGGGGGACACCCACAGCATGGAAACGTGCACTGACAATCAAGGACCTCTCAGCCATGTGTGCAGCTTACCGACTGAACCCCACACATGATGACATCCTTTTCTGCACCCAGCTCTGTGTTGGGTTCTTTGCGCTGATGTGCCTCGGAGAGCTCACCTTTCCAGACACCCTCACACTTTGCGACCCATGGAGCTCCGTCATCCTACAACCCCACTCCATCCAATTTTTCTTGCCTGGCCATAAGGCCGACAGATTCTTCAAGGGAAATCTAATCATACTGCATCACAACGATCTAGACTGCAATGCAGCAGCCTTGTTTCAAGTTTACCTGCAGTTGTGTGACCATCTCTTTCCCATATCGTCTCCTTTATGGCTCACTGCCGATGGCACAGTGCCTACCCGATCCTTTTTCATGATCTGCTTACACCATTTCTTTGACAATGACGTCGAGGACAATCAATGCATGCAGGGGGCGCGACATCACTGGCCGAACATGGCGTCGCCCCGCAGATCATCCAAGGAATCGGCCGATGGGCATCTTCTGCATGGCAAATCTATATCCGGAAACATCCCGTCCTGCTGCAGGCCATGTTACATGCATGATGCATGCACAACAGAACCTTTCTCCATGTTGGCCCCACAGGGCTCACCTTACAGCACCATCCCTGCAGGGATGGCTCACAGTTTCTGGAACAGACTCCCAACTCGGACTTTTCTTGGCTTTTCAACAGACTTTTCTTATTTTCTTCACATATGGACATCTCCTCCTTTGTATCCATGCTCCTCACATCATTACACTCATCTTCTGTCTCCCCTCTGTTTCTTCCCCTCTCCTCTATTTAGGCTTTAGGTGTACCTCAAAGATCCAAATGATGAGCAGCCCTTCTGGTTGACCCAATGGGTTGCCAAAGGTGCCTTTTCTCCTACATTCCATGAAAATACATGTCCCTTACACATTGGTTGAGTTTAAAGTCTGTTTACACAAGTCCAATGGGAAGGGCCTGAACCACAGCAACAAAGATGTCCATTGCACTGCATGCTTTCACCCAGTACAAGTGTCTTCACACCGCGTGCATTCACTGTTTACATTGAGTTGGCAACATCTCCTATTCCTCGGGAGAGATGTGGACTGTCTGAGACAACCCCCTTTTCACGGTTCTCTCTGCTTCCCACATTCTCTCCCAGGTGAGATTGCCATTTGCTTAGTTCTCTCCGGTTATCTCATTCTCTTCCAGCTTTACAGTACTTTGTAATTCTTTGTCTTCCCACCATCCCACCCTAGTTACTAGTAGGTAGGTGTACCTCAAAGATCCAAATGATGAGCGGCCCTTCTGGTTGACCCAATGGGTTGCCGAAGGTGCCTTTTCTCCTACATTCCACGAAAATACATGTCCCTTACACATTGGGTAGTAATGATGTGCCCACAAATATTAATAATGTAGCCTACTAATCACCAAAGTTAGATTATGGATCAACACATCAAAAGCTTGTATAAATAGTCATTGTAGATAAACACAATATCAAGTCAGTTATACTATTACCAAGTCCTCAGTCTCAACAGGTTATGGGCTCTGAGCTTAACTGAATTTTTGCATACACTCACTCTTAAGGTAGATACTCAACCACTGTCAGGTGATGTGACATGGCTGTGACTGGCAGGATAGCACTAGCAATCCATAAACCGACACACTCTCGTTGCATATCTGGGAGAGGTGTCAATTGCCGGCCCAACTTCAATCCTAAGTTGAGAATATGAGTGCACTTGCACTTGGTCTGGCCAGCCATTAATTCATTTTCGACATGACATGACATGTTTACTACCCATATCATGTGCCTTTGATAATATTATATCAGAAGAGCGAAGATTGCAAGATGCCAATTCCTCACAACACATTATCAAAAATCAGTCCATGCCAATAATTCTAAATTCCTAAAACAAATCTTTTGGCGGGAACACATTTCTATGTAGATATCTAGTTCCTGGGGCATCTTGATTTTCATGGTTTTTGTCACACTTTATCACAATTCATCATGTGACAGTAGATGGTGATGTGTTTCATCTACCTTAACACACTGAGCCACTTTTCAAAATGACAGATGCATCAAACATGCACACAAACATTTACCGGATTGAACCCTTGGCAGGAGCCAAGAATTATGCCATGTGGAAGATCAAAATGATGGACATCTTGATGGGACAAGATCTGTGGGAATATGTCGATGGATCAACTATTCGACCATCAGAATCTTAGGGACTACCATGGATGATGTACTAAAGTCCATGGATATGGGTGGCATCCATGGATCATCCATGGGTATCCATATGAATACTACTATTTTTTATGCTCTCAAATGCTCTAATATATGTACCATAGTCTGTTAAAATGGTTTAGCAAGGTCAATTACCTGTTGGAGTGCCTTGTTGGCACACATAGTGTTGCCACTAGCCAAGCCACTTGTTTTCAATAATCCGGCTATAGCATCACAAATAAAATAGGTAAATGTCTCAAAATATTTGACATGGTAGAGGACCTCAAAAGCTGGAGGGTCTTCTGCAAACATTGGTTGATCCATCAGTTATTGGTAAGCAATTTTAATTTAGCCACTTGCCATGAGCCAATGGCCAATAGAACTTCTATATCTCAATGTTATGAGTCCTTAACAAAGTTAAGACTCATTCTCAAACCCAGAATCAATGAAAAATTCAGTGTGACCATTTTTCCACATCTGTTTTCCCCATGGTCAGTAATTTTCAGCAACCATTACAAAAATTACTGACTTTATACCCATGGGAGTCAAAAATTTATAGTGATGTTATACATCATTCTAACCAGTTTTTGAGCTGAGTTCAAAAATGATATTGGGAGAGTCATGTGACTTACCATAAATGGAATATAGTGATGCTATATACCATTCTGATCAGTTTTTTGAGCTGAGTTCAAAAATGACAATGGGAGAGTCAAATGTGACCATGATATAAATGGAATATAGTGATGTTATATACCATTCTGATCTGTTTTTTAAGCTGAGTTCAAAAATGACATTGGATATAGTGATGTTATATGATATATCCATTCTAACCAGGATTTTGAGCTGAGTTTGAAAATCTACATTAGTGATGTGATTTACCATCCATGGAATATAGTCATGTTATATACTTGGGGGTGAGGGCCAATTCTGGCAAGTATGAGTCCTTATGTTATTTTATTATATTATTAAACTGGATATGAACAGAATGGTAAATCACATCACTCTGTAGATGTCATTTTCAAACTCAGCTCAAAATCCTGGTTAGAATGGATATAACATCACTATATTCCATTTATGGTAAGTCACATGACTCTTCCAATGTCATTTTTGAACTCAACTTAAAAACAGATCAGAATGGTATATAACATCACTATATTCCATTTATATCATGGTCACATTTGACTCTCCCATTGTCATTTTTGAACTCAGCTCAAAAACTGGTTAGAATGATGTATAACATCACTATAAATTTTTGACTCCCATGGGTATAAAGTCAGTAATTTTTGTAATGGTTGCTGAAAATTACTGACCATGGGGAAAACAGATGTGGAAAAATGGTCACACTGAATTTTTCATTGATTCTGGGTTTGAGAACGAGTCTTAACTTTGTTAAGGACTCATAACATTGAGATATAGAAGTTCTATTGGCCATTGGCTCATGGCAAGTGGCTAAATTAAAATTGCTTACCAATAACTGATGGATCAACCAATGTTTGCAGAAGACCCTCCAGCTTTTGAGGTCCTCTACCATGTCAAATATTTTGAGACATTTACCTATTTTATTTGTGATGCTATAGCCGGATTATTGAAAACAAGTGGCTTGGCTAGTGGCAACACTATGTGTGCCAACAAGGCACTCCAACAGGTAATTGACCTTGCTAAACCATTTTAACAGACTATGGTACATATATTAGAGCATTTGAGAGCATAAAAAATAGTAGTATTCATATGGATACCCATGGATGATCCATGGATGCCACCCATATCCATGGACTTTAGTACATCATCCATGGTAGTCCCTAGTTCAGTGGCACACTTGGTGTCTGCAGGAGGATTTAATTCTCTGGTGTGTTTGTTGGGTTTTGTTCACCTTTGTTATCTGGTGTTCTGCCACTATGTGTGGCACTGCAGTGTGGTCTTGTAGAGCCCCTTTCATCCAGTGCCTGGGCTGCAGGGGCCCAAGAACTCCTTCCAGAAACTCTTGATAAGGTGCCTGAGGCATAACAGTGTTGTGCATGGTTGTTGGGGGCAAAAGTGCCCATGTAGGCCTGCCAAGCAAGTTACATGGGGTCTTGGGGGGCTGCAGTGAGTTCAAGTCTCTCAGGCAGCTTGAACTCATTGCCTGCAGTTTTGGTTAGGCATCCCCCATAGTCTAATATTAGAGGTTGTTACATCTACTGTGAAGCACTAGTCTCCAGCAGTAGGTGTGGTGCAACCTATTCCTTTCCAAGTTCTCAGTATTGAGGACTCAGTCTTTACAACCTGAGCCCCACAAAATCTGATGGGTCTGTCATCTATTCGTGCAGGTTTAGCTGGTTGGTGTTTGAAAAATCCTAGCTTGATGGCACTTCTATAGTTATCTACAGTGGGCTCAGAGACTGGGGCCTGGTGTTCTAAGGTCTAGTAGGCATACAGAATACATGTAAGTATTTATGTTAGCTCAATTCCCAACTTTCAGAAGTACAGAGGCAGCCAAAATGATTCTATTTGCAAATTCATTACTGACTTCCAAAAATATCCATTGCCATGTGACCCATGATGATCCACTTTGAAACACATCGCAAGTTTAAAGTACTTGTCATACTTACTACTTTAAACTTGAAAATTGGTTCTACCTGTACTTTTTTTAATACTGTAATACTCGAGTATCATTTCTATGTTATCAGTAGTTAACAGATTCATATATTCTTGAAGGTAGGGTGTCAAAGTAGTTTCTGTTGGGGCAAGACTGATTCATGTGTGTGAGTATCTGAATGTTAGGGAACTTGAGCATGAGTTTGCACAACTCTTGCTCATAGTAGTGTATGATGCTCTGTGTGAGTAACAATCTTTGGTTCAGAATGTAACCTGTACAATGTAGCTCCTTCATCACCATTGCTGTCGTCATCATCACTGCTCTCATCACTGCTGTTGCCACTGTCTGACCACTCTTCTATCAGTCTCCATTCCGGATACACAAGAGTAAGCAGATGTTGCGCTGAAAGCTGCAATAGATGGTGCAACTGCATGACTTCTGGGCCTGAAAGCCATAATGGAAAGTTTCATAATGCAGCCTGCAGCTCAGTGGGCTGTGTCGAGGGGATATGGGACAGGGGTTCCTATAGCATTGATCAATAATGATCATCTGAGTTAAATGAAATAAGCAAGCTCACATTCATTCAACAAGTATTGCATGTTTCAGCCACTAGACTAATGCCAGCATCAACCATGATATTTGTAAACTGTGGGTATCTAGTGTCAGTATCTTTCATAGGTGGTGTCCAAAGGCAGCACACACATGTTCATCAGTAAGCATAGTTTCTCGTTCTTCAATCACTTTCTGCACTTTCTGCTGCTTCTCATGCATAAAAGAAAATGGCTCCAGGATACTCTGTACAAAGGACACAATCACCAAAAGTTCAAGGGTTTCAGGCCAAAGGATAGTGAATGGACCTGAAGATAGCTTAAGCAATTAAGGATGCATACAGCTTGGTCCCACCTGTTTCTTCTCTTCACTGGTAGTGGCACACATTTCAACAGCAGGATCCACCATGATATCAAGGATCTTCTTGAAACTGGCAACTTGTTCAGTGTTATCCTCACTGATTAAAGAGGTCTGGTAGACTGTCCTGATGTTGCACAATATCTGAGCATGGTCCAGGATTGGAAGGGGTGGATTCAGTGAATGGTTGTTCAGGTCCTATCGGACAATTTGTATGATAAAGAAAAATAATGAAAGAAATAGAGGTAATAGTGCATGAGAGTAACACATAGGAGAGCTCAACCTTGGGCTTCTATTGATTTGTAGAATATGCTGTACATAATGTTGGTAATCCTGTTGAAGCACCTGTTAGAGATGTATGATTATGTCATATGGTAGACACTTACTCTAAAAGAGTCATTGATAAAAAAAGTGTTCTCCCCAATGGTTCGACACATCATAATCAGGTAAAACTGTAGTAGGTTTGCAATTTTGTATGAAATGATGCTGCTCTCCTGGGACCGCACTGTTGTTGCACCTGAATCTATAGCCTGGTTGAGCTCACTGGCAAAGATAGTAACCCAAAACCCTACCTTGAGTGGCATACACAGCTTCCCCATGCAAGTGTCCATCAACTCCTGTATCCACTCCTCTTCCTCACTATCCCCATTAAAAACTCTCACACTCCCAACCATCCTGCCATCACTACTAAGCCCAAACAAACTCTCAAGGAGTTCCCATTCAGCAGTGATAGCCTGATGAACCCAAGCAAGCATGTCTCCAACATAATGCAGTGGATCGTGGGTGTGGAGTTCAATTGGTCAGGGCAAACCCAAAGGACCTCCTCTTGTCAGGGCTGTCAGGAAACATGACAGCAGTGTGGCTTGCCAGGTATGTGAAAACACAAGTTAGTGCTTCCCTTAAAGTTGGGACACTGTCAGTGAAGTGTAAATTACTGCAATTTATGAAAACCCATGTTAGTAATTTGAGATGCTCCTGACTGCTGCTTGCATTGTTTGGCTAATGTCCACATGCATGTCCTGACCTATTCCTTGGAAATCATGGGAACACCAGCACAATATCTTTTTGTAACCCTGTTTGAGGTTTGAAGACGTAGACACCATAATGTCAAGGCTAGTTTCACATCAGCAACAGATCTTAACCTATTCAACAATGGGAACTCACTCCACTTTCATCACACCATCTTCACCAGCCATGAGGACTTAGCAATTGTCTCAGATTCTTTCTATCATCCATGGCATCAAAGAATTGGGTACCAACAGGAATGTCCCTCGAGATTATAGCTTCCACCTCCTCATCCCTAAGTGTGAACCAGTCAAGGAAGAGGGTTGCAATGGATCTCTTATTCTCCACCTCTTGTCTAACAGTCAGTTAGTTTGTGAATCCTAAACAAGCACCAGCACACAAACCTCTCTTAAGTTACCAGCTCATTCCAACAGAGTTTTGCTTGCTTCCATAGTTAAAAGGAGCTGAGCCTCTGCTTCATCACAACTCCATCGCATGTCACTGATATGTTGCAGCAATTCATCCAGTTTCTGCCCATTATGAGTGTTAACCACAGCAGAGTGAAGACATATTTTATGAATGACCCACTTTGTCCACTTCTCCAAAAGCTTTCAGAAATTGATGACTTCCTTCCACAAGCTTAACTTCCATATCCTTGCAAAGGTTCTTGCATGCCCTGGCAGCGGACTCACCCAGGATGGTCTCTGACAAGACATATTCAGGATGCAGGTTTGCAATCCATTCCACTGTAAAAGTCAACTTATTCCCGATATGCCAGACAGCCCAGCACAAGTGGTACCAAACACCTGTTAGAGTGTGAATAGATTCATAACCCTATATCACAATTCTGAATGCCTGTGACTTGAATGTCTTGGCACGTCATCCTGATTTCTGTGCCAGCTTTGTGAATGATTGCAGGAGCTGTGTTGTAAATCCCTTCACCATCGAACATGCCTAGATGTGTGTGACTCAGATGCAATGCATTGGATCACATGTTATTGTTTGATGATCAATGTGTTGATCTTGTTTCCATGCATTGCATCTTGCTTCTCACCTTCACAAGCTCCAAGTCATGCAACTTATCCATGTCCTTGCACTTGCATTCTGTTGCCTCAATGTTATCCTCCTACAGGGTCTGTATACTGCCACTGTAAGTTGGTTTGTATTGCTCCTCAACTTATTGTGCTAAGTAATGCTTTTTTGACCAGCATATATTACCTTGCACTATTCAATGTCATTCATTGTACAACAATCCTTGCACATTTGGATTTGTCTGTCCTCTTCATCTGGTAGAATGTTCTACCTTGACTGTCAAACCTCTTGAGCTGCATGTGCAGTCTCATGAAATTCACCATTCTGTCTTCGAACAAAAAACTTCCATGTGTTTTGGTATGAACAGACAGTGTCTCATTGATACTACCAATGGTTCTCATGTGTGCAATGTGATTTTGAGTTTGATCTATCAGATATTGCTCTTTGTTCTGCATTGCATTGCAACTTTTTTATTACATATTTCAGCAAGGTCATTAGAATTTTACCTTTCTGCTTATTGGCAGCTACTGCTTCTGATGTATGTTCTTCCTTTGCATCATGTTTCAGCAAGCTGTTACTGTGTGGCCCTAGGTTTCTTACAAAACCAATGTTACTGACATGATTAGATGGTCATACATAATTTATTCCTTATGACCATCATGGACTGCTATGTCACCACATACTCCTCAACAGCATTTTTCCACTCACCATGGCATGCACTCTCTTCTTTATGGAACAACTGTTCTAGTATTGACAAGTAATCTGATTGGATTGTTTCCCTCTGCACTTTATTTTAGCCCATTTTCATTTCATTGCCCATGTATGCCATGCAGTTCTGATGGTCCTCCATCAAGTTTTCTATCCCAGTTGCCTACTTTTGATCATGCTTCAATTCCCATGGGTGGAGGGAGGCCATATTTATTTTCACATGCATCGGTCACCTCATTTATTAAAAAAGGTAATGAACAATTGTCTACAGTTCATGTGTTTCGATATGTGGACCATGCAGATGAAATAGGTTGCCTAGTATATCCTGTTGAGCATCAATTTGTGTATGCAGACTTGTCCCTTACTGATATTGTTCTGCATCTTTCTAAGCAGATGGTCCAAAAAATTGCACAAATACATAAAATCCCTCTTAGCTCTCACTGGTGTCTTACTAAGGATCAACTTGTACAGGTCTTTGAAGGTCATGACTGTGTCAATTGCAATCATTACACTTCTGTTTTAGAAGCACAGATGTCTCAACTGAAAAAAAACATATCTTCTAGTAACACATTTGCAAACCTCTCAAAAGAGAAGAAAGATGAACAGAATGTTAAAAAAGCTATAAACTGTAAAAAAAGAAATTCATGCAGCCAAATTCTAATGTGGACAATGTCCAACTTGACCCATCTGTTCCCTTTCCTCCTCCTCCATTAACAGAGGCCCTGAAGGAGACAATAGTTAGAGATTGGTGCAAAGATTCAAAACCATCATCTCTTGAAGAATCTGGATGTGCTGTATGTGGTGAGTTAGTGCATATTTCTCAGCTGAGTCACCTCAAAGCCATAAAGACAATACTTGGAATCTTGGAAACTCCAGATGTAACTCAAACTGAATGCAAAACTGCTTCTCAAGTAATTTCTGAGTTCAAAGGTCCAGTCCCACTACTGTGGCTGACCTGTGTTTCCCACAGAAACACAACCTTAGAAACTTGTTTTAAGACTTCTAATGTGTATATCCTTTGGATATTCTTAATATGTATGTAAAAGAAATGTCAGGGAAATATTTTACATGTATCCAAGCTGTATCTGCAAGGAACATAAAAGGTGTATTCTACAATGTTTCTTTCAGATCCCTTCTGGAAACATTTTTCATGTTCCCTTTGTGTAAGTTAAGGAAACACTTTTTATGTAATTATGGCTGTATCTGCATAAAACACTTGACATATATTTTATTATGTGTTTTCTATGGATACATGCAAAGAATAAAGGGGTTACCATGGTTACACATGTATCCCTAGGAAACACATAATAAAATTACATGTTAAATGTTTTCTGCAGATACAGACATAATTACATAAAAAGTGTTTCTTTAACTTACACAAAGGGAACATGAAAAATGTTTCCACAAGGGATCTGAAAGAAACATTGTAGAATACACCTTTTATGTTCCTTGCAGATACAGCTTGGATACATGTAAAATATTTTCCTGGCATTCCTTTTACATACATATTAAGAATATCCAAAGGATATACACATCAGAAGTCTTAAAACAAGTTTCTAAGGCTGTGTTTCTGTGGGAAACACAGGTCAGCCACAGTAGTGTCCTTGACTATCAGTGTGGCAAAGTGTGTGATAATTGCTGCAAGAGCATAAGAAAAGGGAAAGTGCCATGCCTTGCTTTAGCTAACAACCTTTGGATTGGTAAGGTTCCCAAAGTGCTGTCTGATTTCAACTTCATGGAAAGACTTCTCATTGCATGCATTCATCACAACTGTTGTTTTGTCAAGGTAGCCTCTAGTGGTCTCAGAAAAATGGTTGCTTATGTAATTACATTTGAATCTCCTCTCCCAAAGGTATACCACACCCTGCCTCCTCCAGTGGAAGAAATGGATAATGTTCTTGCCATTCTATTCACAGGACCTTTAAAACCCACTGAACAGGACCTGTCATGCATACCACTTCTAGTCAGAAGAAATTATATAGCAAATGTACTTGAATGGCTAAAACTGAACCATGTAGATTACAAGGACTTGGACATCTCATATGAAAATCTAAATAGCTATCCAGAGGATTCTCCTTCTGTATCTGTTGAATATCGTCATGAGGTCTCCAACAATGTACCACAACCTGCCTCCTCCAGTGAAAGAAATGGATAATGTTCTTGCCATTTCATTCACAGGACCTTCAAAACCCACTGAACAGGACCTGTCATGCATACCACTTCTAGTCAGAAGAAATTATATAGCAAATGCACTTGAAATGGCTAAAACTGAACCATGTAGATTACAAGGACTTGGACATCTCATATGAAAATCTAAATAGCTATCCAGAGGATTCTCCTCCTGTATCTGTTGAATATCGTCATGAGGTCTCCAACAATGTTCCTGAGGGTACGAGCACATTTGATAATAGAGCTGATGATGGTGTTGAGGTAGGAGAGTGTCCTTTTATTGTTCATGGCTTGACAGGTGCATAATTGGATACAAAATCAATTGATGAACAAAAGGCAATTGCTCTTCAGCACTGGTCAAATAGAGGAAAGGCTCTTGCCATGTTAAACAGAAAAGATGACCAGACTGGGGATTGAACCCAGGCCCTCCTGGACATATACCAGATGCTCTGACCAACTGAGCTATCAGGTCTTATAGGGTTCAACAGAACAAGGATGCCATATAACCAGACACGGATTGCTATCACTATCACATCACATTTTAGTGTGTGTGTGTGCAAACTATGGTCTGTTAAGTACTGATTAAGTAGTGACAGATTATATAATCCAACACACCCCCTTAATCTGGCACATCTAAATCTGCTTAGGTAATCTGGCTGACAAAGTGCCAGGGCCCATAACCTGTTAAACAGAAAAGATGACCAGACTGGGGATTGAACCCAGGCCCTCCTGGACATATACCAGATGCTCTGACCAACTGAGCTATCAGGTCTTATAGGGTTCAACAGAACAAGGATACCATATAACCAGACACGGATTGCTACAACTATCACATCACTTGTGTGTGTGTGCAAACTATGGTCTGTTAAGCACTGATTAAGCAGTGACAGATTATATAATCCAACATGCCATTGGCTGTAACCCATATGCTGAATCAATTTATGAAGATCCTGGATTATATCCACAGTTGTTTTCTTGGCTCTTCCCCTATGGGCATGGAGGGATTGGGTCTGCATCACTATCTGATAAAGAGCACAAGAGACATCTCCTCATGTACCACAACAAGTGCTTTCAGCAAGATCTGAGTTTCCCCTTTGTAGCTTTCAGTCATGAGCAGATAAAGGCTAGTACCACAGGAGGTTTCCTGTTGGCTGAAACAAAAAATTTGATGACATAGCACAGCGTCTTCTTAACATTGATCAAGATGTTCTGTCATCAATGGCTGATCGTATGTCAAAGGGAGATATTATCAAACTGTCTACTCAAGAGGAGAAAGAATGCTTTCAAGTTATTTGAGACTTGGATCATATAGGTGGAAAGGTTTCTGGCTCAGTCACCAGCAAAAAGTACATGAGAAATGAAATATGGTCACTAATAGCTCATTAAGGTGCTCCACTTTGGTATTTAACTCTTTCACCTGCTAATGTCAAGAATCTAATTGCTCTGTGCTATGCTGACCAAGACATAATGTTCAGGCCCAGAATCAGACTTCCAGAGGACCAATATTGACTCATTGCAAATAATCCTGTAGTATGTGCTTGCTTTTTCCATTTTATGGTAAAATAATTCATCAAACATGTACTTGGAATTGACTCAGACCATCCTGGGCTTTATGGAGAAACATCTGCATACTATGGTACTGTTGAACAGCAAGGTTGGCTTATGCTTCACATTCATCTTTTGCTTTGGATTAAAGGTGGCCTGACTCCAGATGAGATAAGAGATCGTACAATTGACCCCACATCTGATTTCCAGCAGCAGATGGTTGATTATCTTGAAAGTGCTTCACAAGATGAATTTTTGACAGGCACACAAGCAGAGGTGTTATCTGATGTGTTTAACACTACACAAAGTGGAGATTATCAGAAACCTTGTGTGAGCCTCCACCTGCACCATGCAAAACATCTGAGTGTAACAGTTGCACAAAGTGCCAAAATCTAAAGACCTGGCAGGAAAGATTTGCCTGTGATGTTGATGATATAGTGTCAAAATCTAACATGCATACCTGCAGTACTAATATTTACAAAAATGGTACTCAGAACAAGGGAGAATCTTACAAAGGTTGTCTTGACAACAAGTGGGGTAGATGCAAGTCCCACTTTCCCCATGAGACCTTTGAAGTAACAGATGTTGACACAGTGACTGGTGCACTCAACCTAAAAAAAAAGAGCCTTGGATAAACACTTTCTCACCTGTGATTTCCTATCTGCTTCATTGCAACACTGATGTTACCAGTCTCAGGTCTGGAACTGCCATAAAGGGAACTCTGTTGTATATGTCAGACTATATCACCAAAATGAGTTTGAAAACACATGTAGTTTTTGAATCTATTCACTCCATATTCCATAAGAATACAGAAATGCTAGGTGGCTGTGAGAGTAGACATGTGAAGGCCAGGAAACTCATGACAAAGATGGTGAATACAATGTGTGCAAAATTAGAATTAGGCTCACCCATGATCTGTTTGTACTTGCTTGGTAATCCAGATCATTACACAAGCTATAGATTTGTACCATTTTACTGGCAGTCATGTGTTCATGAGGTTAGAAAGGCATGGGATGAGGATTTTACTGGAGAGCAGACCCAAAAGGTTGCCATCTTGAAGCATGGTGGAAGAATTGTTGGAATATCAAATGTAGATGATTATGTATGCTGACCAGCAGAGCTAGATGATTTGTCACTTTATGACTGATTATAAACATGTAAAGTTTCCAACCAAACCCTCAAAAAAATCTGCAGCTCCACTACTTGATCCATCTGTCAGTGACCAGGATGATGACATACAGCAAGATCAAGATGCCAATCAGGATACTCAGGATGATGACATACAACAAGATCAAGAAGCCAACCAGGATACTGCTGAGGATGATTTCCCAGAAGATAACTGCTGTGATGTGCCAAATAGCATGCTGCAGTTTTCAGAGTCACACCCACTGGCTACAACTCATGGCTTGAAGTGTTTTTTCTCTCCACGTGTACCCAATTTTGTAGGACAAACACTTCCTCATTGTGACCAAGGTGACAGAGAGTTTTATTGTACAACAATGTTGACTTTGTTCAAGCCATGGCATTCTGGTTCTACTCTCAAAGCAAAAGATGCCTCTTGGGATGAATAGGGAATGTCATGGGCTACCCTGGGGTTTTTCAGGGCAACCCATGCCCATACCCATCAAAACCTGTACCCATACCCTTGTGTACAGTTTCTGATAGGTACAGGTCATGGGTTGGGTATAACCCACAGGTATCAAAACCTGTACAGGATCAAAACATGGGTTCCCATTAAAAGTGACTGAATCATTGATCATTAGTCATTTATATGTTTTTGTATGCTCACCACATCAACCACCACTCTCGATGATGCTGCCACCTCCTCCCTTCCTCCTACCCATAGAACCAACCACAGAAACAGGCCCAAACAACATTATCGTCATTTGGGCCCCTGGTAAGTTTCTTTTTATATATTCTTTGCTTTTTATTTTTCAACTAACTTACATTTCTCGTGTCTTATAGGTTTTGATGTATAACAATGAAACGACATCAGGACAATGGTAGTGGCCACTTATGGGACCACGAAAGCACCCCCAACCACTGCCACGAATGATTGCTCGTGGGCTGGGAATGGGTCCAACTGCAAAACAGCAAGAGAACTGCAACACACTCGCCCCACACCGCTGTGAACCCCTGCTCATGAAGTGGATCACAGGTACTCAATGACAACAATGACATGGAGAGGGGAGGATGATGACAATGACAATGAGGGGACAACAATGATGACAACAAGGGGACAACAATGATGACAATGAGGGGACAACAATGATGACAGCGAGAGGACAAAAAACCCACCATGCCCATACCCATACCCATCTGCACCTGTGGCATCTACCCACATGGGTTTACAAACCCATGACATTCCCTAGGGATGAAGCTTTTGTTGCACACACATTTACTAACTGTGAAGAAAAAATAATGAAAAACTTTAATATCCAATATGAGTGTCTTGATCAGAGAGATGATTTCCTGTCTGAGTTAAAGAAGGGGGCTACTGCTGTGCATGGTTGGATGAATGATGATGTCATTGTCCATGAAATGAATCAATCGGGTGTTTTGCATAGCCTGTATGAGATTTCAGTCAATGACTTGCCCACTGATGAGATTGAGGTTGATGATCAGCAAAGTCAAAAGTATAAGCAGCAAATGAAATCAATGTCTATTACAAAACTTATTATGACTAGGCTTGGTTGGACTGCATGCAATCCAGAAACCCTTCCAGACAATTATGACTTGACATCCCACACATCTGTTTCAGGCATATGTATTGGAAGTGAATGGAAGAATGTGGTCATATCTAAAAGGAAAAGCATTCTTGAGAGCCAATTGCAAAGTTACCAGCAAAGTAGAACCAACATCCCTCAGCTGAGCAGCAAAAACATATTTGAAGGTGTCAAAATTGTTGACAAAAGTTATCTAGAGAAAAAGTGTGTCAGCCCTGAGTGGCAAAATGAAATGGACTCTGTGGCAACAGCCTTCCATCTGAATGCTGAGCAGGAACATGCATTTCATATAGTTGCCAATCATTCATGTCATCCAACTTCAGAAAGATTGAGGATGCATATTGGTGGAATGGCAGGAACAGGCAAATCCCAGGTGTTGAAAGCACTGATGGAATTCTTCAAGTGGAAGAATGAATCACATTGATTCATCATTGTTGCACCAACTGGCAGTGCAGCTGTATTACTTTGAGGTTCAACTTATCATTATATATTTGGCATAAATGACTTCTCATTTGGAAAATCTTAATTTGCCAAAAGATGTCATCAACGACCTAGGTTAAGATTTGCGACTGAGACTGGTCAAGATCTGGTTCATTTCTATTCTGAAGACACAGTCAGTTCAACAGATGATCGTGCACAAACTCCAAAGAAAAGTCATTTAGGAAATTTGGAAATAAGCAAGTACAGAAACCTTCTTTATCATTAGCCCTTCAGCAGACTCTTTGGGATTTGACACCTTCCAGTAATACAAAAAACATACCTGGAAAACTGTCACTTCATCAGGGACTACCTGTGATTATTCAGTTGAATAGTGCAACAGAGTTGTGTATAACTAAAGGTCAGGATGCTACAGTATATGACTGGCAGGCAACTAGGGGGTCTAGAGGTCAATGTATTCTTGATACACTATTTGTCAAGCTTGTAAATCCACCCCACAGACTGTGCAACTGGATAACTTACCTGAAAATGTTGTACCACTGACAAGAACAATTACCAACACCCAATGTAATCTTCCAAATGATGCAACTATTAATATATCCAGGAGTCAAGTTGAGGTACTCCCAAACTTTGCTATAACAGATTATACCTCCCAAGGCAAGACAAGGGAATTCAATGTTGTTGATCTTTCCAGTGCAAGGAGCCACCAGTCATACTATACAGCACTTTCCAGAAGTGCATCAGCAGCAGCAGGTACAGTGATTCTGCAGGGGTTTGATGCATACAAAATTACAGGGGGTGCTTCAGGTGCACTACGACAGGAGTTTCAAGAGCTTGAGATGCTAGATGACATAACCACACTGTGTTATAATGGAAAGTTGCCAGTTTCTGTAGTGGGTGAGTGTAGGAATGATCTCATATCTGCCTTTTGCATGGTTAGAGGAGATAAATACATACCTCCAAAGGTTCATCGAGCAATATGTTGGAAAGATAGTGATCCATTTCACTTGTCAGATGGTGTCGAGACCAAATGGATTGTAGACTCTTCTAAGCAACCCCCTCCTTCACACTCCAAAAGATCTGCAGTTTCTCAATTTGTACCAGCAAAGGTCACAGCATCCAAGACAGTCAATCTTAAAAAGTGTAAGTTAAGGATTTTAATCAGACAGTGCCCAAACCTAGGTTGAAAAGGAACAAAACAGTATCAAGCATTATTACTGATCAACATGCACCAATTAGTAATCCACAGGGGTCTCAGTGGAGCAACAATAGCTGTGCATTTGATGCAGTGATGTCAAATCCTATACAATATATGGCAAGATGATGCAAGGAATCGAACTGTTCAGTTCAAGGACATCAACAATGAATTTCTAGGACAGATCTCAAAGAGCTTCTCACAGACTAGGCCTTATGGCACTACATATAATCTTGAGGATGTCCATGATTTTATGCAACAGCATTTGCAGTGACAAGATTCTGTGGCTTTTGCTTGGGGCAGATACACAGGAATTCAAAACATTTTAGATTACCTGTTGGCTACAGATTGAGCTATCACATCATCATCAGTGTACTGTCCAAATAATTATTCTGTGAATAGGGCTGAATCACTTATCCACAGTTGTCAGATTACAATTTTACACCAATCCCCAACCATACAAGCATTTGTTGATGATCAAACCATTGAGTGCACATCATGCTGCCACATATGTCAGTCTCTCAATGTGCGACAACATATTTTTAGAGAAACCCCTGCTGTCATTGCATTTGACATGTCGCAGTATCGGACATCCCTGTCAGATAATATAGTTGTTACTACAGTTGATGGACAATGCACAACAAACAAACTTGGACTCATGTTTGGCAAAGATTGGTGCCCTGACCAGCAGAACATTCCCTGTCATCATGGACCCAATGTTGCACCACCACAATTTGGCCCTCCTGCCAACTATCAGTGACCTCACCTCCCAAACAACTTTGTCCCTCACCTTCCACATGATGGGTATCTAGGTGCTTTGCAGTACCAGCAATGTGAAGGACCTTGGGCACATTATTCTCCACCTCCACCTCATTATGCTGTTCCTCCAATGCAGTATAACCTGCCCCCACCTCCTGGATTGCATGCTCAGTATCACCACCCACAACTCTATCAACAGCCACCAGTTCCAAAAGCAGCTTCACCTGCTTCCCAAGTATGTGAGTGCCCCAATGCAGAAGTTTATCCAGGTGGTATGGACTTCTCATCCTTTGTAAATGGTATTGTTGTTGATTGAATGACTGACAGTGTATTGAATGGTTGCAGTGACAAACACCACTACAGTTCAGAAGCAATTTTTGATTGAATCTGACATTCCATATATTGACTTATGGTCCCGCTCCTGTGCAAACTTGGACTTGGACTCTGCAACTGCTGAACTGGGGTATAAGATTACTGGTGCTGATGGTCCAAAGACCCAACCTTCTCCATTTGCCAGCAAGAATGATTTTTTGCTTGCGATGACTCACATTTGTGGGCTGATCTCTCATGCGCATACAAAGGAGTACAGCATTGAAATTATCAACTTGGTGAGCTGTGGCTGTTTGTGATCCCTTCTTCACATCTGATCTATGTTTGTAATCAAGAAACCAACACCAGCACCCACTTCGACATGAGCTAAGTCTAAGAAGTGCTCATGGGAGGATGACATTCCTGAGGAAGTACAGACTGAGGTAGCTTTGATGAAGGAATACAAGATCCTCACTGCTCATCTAAAGTGTGAGGCACACAAAGGTCACTGCTATATCAATTGAATGTGGAACACAAGCAGCTTGACTATAAAGACATGTCTTACTGGGCAAAGAAAATGGTATTGTTCAGTTCTTTTTGGTAGCAACAACAAACTAAGCAACTTCCAGGTTCTTGGTGAGGCCAACAAATATAATCCTCCAAATGTGTTCTCTATGGATCACCAGCCCAAATGTGGACATCCCAACCATTTGGCACCCTCCCCCAAGATCCATGTCCATTTTGAGGGGCTTGGTAACACTCTGCAGTTTGGCAGGTCAGTACTTGGTAATCTGGCTACCCCAACATCCAGCACTCCATTGTCCAGCCCTGTGTCATCAAGTGCTGTGTCATCAAGCACTATGTCATCAAGCGCCAGGTCATCTGAGTTGAGCACCGCATCATCAAGTGCCACTTCCCTTCCTTCCACTTTGCTGGGTCATTCACCTATCATTGACCCTGTTGTCGACAACTTGCTGTTACAAGATGCTCTCAATTCCTTACACAAGGTACACCCTGAATTGAACTTCCCTTCCATGCTTGTGCTGTTACTCGGTGCTGGCATGAAATGATCTCATTGTGTGTGGAGTACCATTGATTGTACAGTGGACTGGCTTACCAAAAACCAGTGCTGTTGAGCTTTGCGCCTATGCACGTCGCTGGAAGGCCTTGGATTGTATCAATGGGCAAGTAAGTCCAGAGCCTGAGTCTGACCATAGTGATGGTGGAGACACAGAGGATTATGAAGAGCATGCTGACAGTGGTGAAGAATGTGAGTAGCTACCTTCAATGCAGCGTATAATGTCTATTTTCCCTCTAATTGCTTCTTTTGTACATATCTGCTTCTTATATTTGTCTATCCTCCCTCTAATTCCTTCTTTTGTATATATCTTCTCCTTATATTTGACATAACCCATAGCCTACAGCCTATTTAATGTTGATCATGCAATATAGCCACTGTGTCAAAACCAGCCAACTGCCTTTTCTGGTGTTACACTAAATTCTGCATCCCACAACATTTTGTATGGGTCACCATGTGCACCTCCTGTTATCTCTCCCAGGACATAGTCATGGTTTGCTTGAATCCATGCCTTGATAGCAGAAAATCCTTCTTCAATCGGATCAAGGTCAGGAGAATAGGTAGGGAGAAAGACAAGTCACATTCCTCTGAACAATGGTTTTAGTTTCTTTGTTAGTCATATTCCATGCCTGTTACACACCTATCCTCAATCATCTGTTAAGTTCCTCAGATTTGTGAATGCTTGCATTGTCCATGATGATAACTGAATTTTTTTGCAGCCAAGGGTTCATCTGATCCAGTAAGCCCTCAATAAATTTGTTAGTGCTTCAAGGTCCAGTCACAAGAACCGGAAAAAGACTGAGACTGAACCAAACTGCAACCAATAGAACTGGACCTTCAGTCCCGGTCCTACCAGTCATAGCATCGGTTCAGTTCTTGGTTTGCTGATCTCCCAAGGATGGCAGAACCATTGAAAACCAATTTGAACCGGTCCCAGACCAAACTGATGAGTGTGTAAAGTAAATAAATTTATTATACATTGAAATGAATAAACAAAACAAAGACTCATATAGATTTAATACTATTTAATTAATTATTCATAGTAGAAGAAAAGTTGGGGCAAACCCAAGCAAAAAGATTGAATTGTGAGCCACTCATTTAGTGCAAGGTGAGCATGGACCATTTGCATCTGTTTGCCCACCTCACGTGGGTTTTCGTTTACATGTTTACATGTGTTGTAGTTGTTGAACCCTCAACCACCACCACCATCAATCACAATGCCACTGCCCCCAAAGTAAGTTATCATTCATGTTTTCTTCTTTCTAACTTACTAACTAACTTTTTCATTCAGTTTTAATCATGATAGCGAGACCAACATGTTGATGACAACACACGGCACTGCACGATGCAGCTCCCACCACCACGCACACGAGCCACTGCTCATGGGGTGGATCGGGGATACTTTGCAACACCAATGATAACGCCAGGTATGTGCCACATCACCCCAACGTTGCCATGTCACTAATGACACCCAACCCAGCGCCCACATCCAGCCTCACGAGCCACTGCTTGTGGGGTGCATGGTGGGTGCTAGCTATTGATGAAGGACAACAGGGCTGACAGACGACAACTGAGCACCTGCAACCAGCCTCACGAGCCACTGCTCATGGGGGGATCATGGGTGCTACCTTGCGAATGAGGCCAACGATGAGGCCACGTCCATGCCACATCACCCCAGTGCCGCCGCAACAACAACACTGACAGAAACAGCAACAACAGCAGCAGCATCAGCAATGGCAACCACAACCACAATGATGACAACGACAACTACAACGGGGGTAAGAACAATGACAACGACAGTACCTATGACAGCCCCCTCCCTTGCTTGAAGCATGAGATGGAGGGGGCCATTCATTATCTTTCATTTAGTACTAACAAATGTTCCCCAGCAATTGCATCCAGCCTCGCGAGCCACTGCTCGCGGGGTGGAGTTTTTTTTTTTTTTGTTATCCAGAGATCATGCCCCCTCGCTCGAAACGCGAGATGGAGGGGGCTATTTTCTTTACTAACGAGCCTTTGCCCAGCCTCACAAGTCCCTCATGGGGTGGATTCATTTTTTTTTTGTTCTTTGTTTTTTAACGTAGTTTACATTAATTACAAATAGTTAATAAGTGTCGGTCACAGTCGGCTGGACTAGTCTAGGACCTGGTCCAGTCGTGAACTGGTTTTGACTGGTTAGTGAACTGATTGCAACCAACATGGACTGGTCCTGTAGGGTCCGGTGATGATGCTCAACCCGGAAACCCAAACAAAAGCCACAAAATGGCTTCAGATGGTATAACACGAGTCAGAGGAAGGATGCAAGGCCCTCTAGATGTCACCTGTCAGACCGATCGTCAAATAGTCATGAAACAACTGCTTGTCGAAGCAGTTCAAGGCTAAAAGAATGTGTTTCGAGGACTTGCAATGATTTGCGAGGTGTTGCGATGCTTTTCGAGATGTTGCGATATTTTTCGAAGACGTTTCGAGGAATTTCGAGTGCGCAGATATGTTCAGATGCAAGATTGGGGGACTAGACGAGTAGTAGAAGTGAAGAAAAGGCTAATTGAGGGAAGCGAGAGTGAAAATAGCGTAATGCGAGGAATTTCAAGGAATTTCGAGGAAGTTTAGCATAAAACACCAAACTTTGGACTGAATAAGACTAAACCAAACTCTCAAATCACTGTGATCTGGGAGGAAGACGACGACTTTCTTCTTTTTCTTTGTATCTAGTACATCTTTTTATATAAAATAAAGAAAGTACCTAAAAAGGCTAGAGAACATGAGGCAAACACGTGGAAAACTCGAGGCAAAAGACAATATAAGTATATCAGAACAATAAAGCGAGCCTAGAAGGGGTGAATATAACACATGATGAAGAAATAATAAGAAAGAATAGCTAAAACCAGACTGTCCTTGTTATAAATTGAATAAAAGATCGGAAACTGCTTCGAGCGGATTGTAGGCATGCAAATGCAGTTGAAATGTGTTCGATATACTCGATATAGTGTTCCATGTGTCCAGGATGCATCCGAAGATCGTTCAAACAGGAAATACTGTGTCCAACAATGTTTTTCGAAGATTTTTGAAGATTCTTCTGACTTCATTCATGGCCCAATATTGGTGCAATATTGTTCGACAATGGTAGGGGATACGTCTGGCATGTGTTCGATGACCATTGGAATAGCGATATAGTGTCCGATGTCGATTTTCGATGTTCAATGATGTTCGATCGCATTCGATATGATGCTTGACAATGTTCGATGATGCTTGTCCATGTTCGATATGATGCTCGACGATGTTCAATGATTTTCAAAGTCAGTCGAGGAAATATCGGACTCGTTCAAAGGCCGATATTGCTGCGATATTGCTCAATACTGGTTCAGAACTCATCGATGATGTTCCAAGTGTATATCCTGAGCTGTACAAAGGTCAGGGGAATTGTATTATGGCAGCCGAAGGCATACGAAGAATTTCGAGGTGTTGCAAAGAATTTCGAAGTGTTGCAAAGGATTTCGAAGCATTCTCGTGACTTTGTAGAGGTTTGTAGAGCTTCGGAGGGGTTCGTATGTGTTCGTAGAGCTTCGACAACGATTGCATGGGTTCGTAGAGCTTTGGCAACGATTGTAGATGTGTTTTCCAAGCTTGAACGACAAGGTGGACCTATCACCGGTCCAGTCTTTTTAGTATATGTGAAATATAAGAACCGGTTTTGGTCCCGGTTCTGCCTCGAGGAGGGCGAAAACCAGGACTGGACTGGACTTTCAAGCACTAAAATTCGTTGAAGGTGAAAGCAGTAAAAGAACGATTCAAAACTTCGAGCACTAGTATCCCATCCAGTGACAAAGCAGGTAGGATCAAGTATCTGGACTGAACATATGAGTTGAGCATGGACAGACTGTTTCACAAATCATGCACCATTTTCCACGAATAAAAAAATCACACCTTCTTGCACAACTTCCCATTGGTGCCCAAGCATATGGACAGCACAAGACATGTCTATCAAAGGAGCTTTCATCAATGAAAACAAGTTGACTTGGTTCATAGTAAGTTCCAATAACAAGCTGGTACTCCACATGGTCATTTTCATCTCGCTGTATAGCAGGGTGAGTCACCTGTGATGATACATGTCGGTTCACCCAGATCAACTTGAACAAGTTATATGATTACCCGTTTGCATGAGAGCCCATGCTGCCTAAGTGCACGATGTGTTGTCATGGGTGAAGCTTGTACTCTACAAGTACCCTCAAGTTGATCTTGCAACTCTGACAACAGCAGGTCGGGTTGTCATTCAACACAACTCTCAAGAAACTACCTCTAGCATTAAAAATGATGTTGTCAAGAACTTGTAGCAAAAGTGACTGATTTACCGATATATGAAAACCATTGAGTAAATGGGGGCCACCATCAACAACCCTCTTCTTTACCACATCCCCTGTCCGCTGATGAAGAGCACAGATGTGTTTGGTTGTCCTCTCACTAACACCTGATATTTCATGAATTTTCTTGTACTTGTATCCACATACAGTTGCAAGTCGCAATACCAGCTGCTTTATGTCTGTTGATATATGCCATCTCATAGTAATGGTGTTTTAGGGCTACATGGGTGAGTCCTTCTATAATGCCAAGCACGTGTTTGAGGTGTGGCTGCCGCATGGCGGTTCCATCACTGAACCAAACAAACACTAAATAGAGCCTGTCCTATCGACATGATATCGGCTGTCATCACAGAGGCTGGTTCTGTGTGGTATTGGGATAGCATGTCTATGGGTCGTGAGATGGAGAGTGGAGGTGGCATCATCAACATACCTGACTTAGGGACTTGTCGCTAGTGTTGCCAATGATGTGGCTCTGAGCTGTGAGCTGCTGAGCCGAGCCACTATTCTGGGTGAGCTGCACCAATAAATCAACTCCCAGCTCAGAGCCGCCCAGAGCCACTCGAGCATGCCTTAAGTTGTCTAAATTTCAGGGCTGCTACATAGCTTTAAACCTTCTGAAAACATTATAAAATACTCTGTACAAGGCCCTAGTGCTATTTTGAATGTATATTTTTATACCTTACTTGCCAGAGCTATCTCGCGAGCATGTTTTGTAATATGTACGAGGAGATAAACATGGCATCAAAGATACCGATCTGTGCAAAACGCAATAGTATGACTTACTTCTTTTGTAGGCATGGTCTACACAACCTATTTGACAGTTAAAAGGCATAACTGAAGCATAAATACAACTAGGATGGCGAGCCCATAACTTTGGGCAATCTCAATCGGCTTAGCCGGCTCAGAGCCGCTCAGGGCGACTTAGCGCCATTTTGATCAGCTCAAATGCCTGAGCCGCGCCGCGAGCGAGCCGAGCCGTGACATCACTACTTGTCGCTCGCGTGTTGCAACTTCCAGGAGAACTCAGATCTGCCGTGCTGAAAGCAACGGCCTGCTCAAACCAGTATGCAAAGGGAGTCACGCCCGAAAACACGGCACACTCGTTATACCTGGCAGAGGAGAAATGTATTGGTGCTACTTAACAGTATAGGTACGTCTATGGGCCTATTCTGGTTTCTGCTTCCTCTTTCCACCTTCACGGGCAGGGGGAGCGGGGACCAGGTATCCATGGACCTTTCCAATCAACAATGTTTGGGAGTGGGCAATTCGCGCTACTGTGGGTTTCGGCTTTGCACCAGACACAACCGAAAGGGGTTTTGTCTGGTTCGAGTCTCATGATTCGGTCTATCATGAAGGTTGTTCGTCGTCTGAACCCTATTACTTTCATCACAGTACTAGACGTTGTGATCATATGATTGAGTTGTCTTCCGACAACAAAACAGACACGAATTTATGGTCTGTCTACGGAGACAACCATCGTTTTAAGCGTGAAATTCGTTTCCGACGCGCCGCGGCGGTCGCGATGCAGACAGTAATTGGCCTTGTTCTTATGCTCGTCACTGGTCGCATAACTATATATGAATTCACCATCACTGGTGTGCTGCGGAATCAGTGAATGTGACTCTTGGCTTCAAGATATAATAAGTATTCACTGTAGCTCATCTTTATTCATAACTCCATTCAACGAGATCATCAATGATCAAAGAAGGCTGGTGGTGCAGTGACCCGGTCAGGAGTAACAAAATGTCTTTAGTACTTACCCGTGTTTTCAGCCGAAAAAAAAAATAGAATACAGTCAGAACGCCATCGTGGACCTGTCACCTGGCAAGGTCGTCGGGGAAACCTCCGATCGGTGGTTTTAATATCCTTGTGCCACTGGCACTTCGCTGTAGAGGGGCGCATTTATTTTATGTGCGGTTTCGTGTTCTATTCTTGCTCAAGGGTTGGTTAGGTTTGATGTTGATAGGAGGGATCTTGGGCAGAGTCGAAGTGGGTTGATTCCTTAAGCTTCTTTCTTTCGTATAGATGTGTTTGTTTTTTTGATGATTAGACTACAACGAATGTCGTTTAGTCGTTGAGTTAACGTTGGTACTATTCACTAACTGTCGTGGTATATAGATCTAAACCGGAGGTCAATAAAACGAGTCTGCTCAACTCGTGATCATTGCAAGATCACTGTCATACTCTCTTTCTCCATATCGACACGATATAGAAATTCATTCATGTGACTGCATGGGATCTATGACCAAAAATGATATGGGTATCGTTCGTCGTTTCTCGCCCTCGTGTGTTTTGCTTAAGCTTTTAGAAGTGTATGTTTTATTTTTGTGGGAAGAAGTCGCGTCGCACTTCACTGTTTAGGCGTTAAGACACACCTTCGAATCATTCGTTTTCTCCCCTATCCCCATTATCACTTAGTACAAGTCACATGCAAAGCAAGTTCTCTACACCCCTAAAATCTAAACCCGGGTCCATTGTTTCATTTTAGCTCTCGAGGATAACCAGCCAATCGCTCGCCGAGATCTCCAATTCATAACATAGAGATTATCGCCATCAGATCATTGGCATACCTTTCAGATGGGCTGTGAACGCCGTCCTCCCGTTGTCCCTTGGAGATAATTTTTGGCGCCAGGGAGTGATTATCAACTCTATCTACAGCCGAACGAAGACTACGACACACCCGTCCCAGTACTGGAGTGGCCAAAGCCAGAATAAGACGATTTTCTTGCTTGTAATGTCATTTTTGTGAGGCGGATGGCTTGAATTTGTGTTTGTGACAGCTGAATGTGCTTGGTCACCCTTCTCTCTGACTGATTCTCCCTGGATCTGTGCTGGGCGTATATTCCGTTCGATATGGTCGTTCTCAGGAGCACTTATCCATGACATACACGCTGATTTGGGCCTTTATAGGATCTCTGGAGCATACCGATAACGCGACCATGGTCAGCAGAATGAGAGTCCCGCAGGTCCCGGCTCACGGAGTGGTGACACTGTTGTCGGTGCTGTTAAATATGAGGACGGCTTGATGGACGATATGACTACATTCATTGAATAGCTACGCGTGTCTAAGGTCCTGGATGGATAGTTCCTGCCGATTATAATTTATGGGTACATGCAAATACATTCGTTTTGCGTTTAGGTATATTAGAACCAGCTAGTGTGATTGTAGCAGAGAACATGATTGATGGTGAGAGATTTGAAGCAGATGAATTATTGACTCGTCATGTAACGCCCTGCAGTAAGTTCGTAACTTGTAAGAAGTATTGAGCAGCAGGGAACATACATATCCGAGCCACGCTGTCCCCGCTCCCTGTAGCAAGAAAGCTATCTTGAGGGTTCAGATCAAGCGATATGACTGTGGGCACCAAAGTGTCAATGAGGAATGACGGTTGCAGATGAAAAAGAGAACACAAACCCGAGTTTCGATGGCCGTGTAACATGAATTGCAGGGTTGCAGATCGGGCATCCCAGAATTGGACACAACGGTCTTTGGAACCAGATGCGATCCATTGGCCATCGTGAGAGACGCCTACTGAAAGGACGTAATCCTTGATCAAGCATACCCTTATTAGTATGACGATGCCGCACAACAGATCAGGATACCTTGTGACCAACGAAATCGATTGAGGGTGGAGAAGGAGAAGGGCCACCCGGACTAGTTGTAGAAAACCCAGCCAATAGACCGCTGACATCCCAACATTTGAGTGTCTTATCTAGACTTCCGCTGACTAGGCTCCTTCCATCTGTGGTGAACACGACGCTGTACACACTGTCTTGATGTCCTTGTAGCTTCTGTACCAATGTCCCCGTCGAGACATCCCAGATTCGTACGATGGTGTCGAGGCTTCCGGCGGCGACGAGTCGACCGTTGGGAGAGATGGCGACAGACGTGACGCCTGCGTCGGTGTTGATCGATTCAGCGTCGGTGATAGAAAGTATTTTGCATGAGCCGTCGAGCATATCCCATATTCGGGTGGTCCTGTCACCAGAACCTGAGACAATGAGCCGCCCGTCTTTGGAGAAGTCTAGAGAGTAGATTTCTTGTTGGTGCCCATCGAAGACATTGACAATACGCTTCTTCGTGATGTCCCAGATCTGAATGTGAATACTTAGTAATGATGTAAAATGGTGATGATTTTGTAGAAGAGCACGAACCCTAACTTTCCTATCTTCGGCACCTGTGGCGAGATATTTCCCGTCAGGACTGAACCTTACGCTGCGGATGTAAAGATCTCCGGATTTTGCAGCCGAATCATCAGCTAGGATGCTGGAAGCTTTACATTGATGATAATTCACGGGCACGATGAAATAAGACTTACCATATCTTAGCACCTGTCTTGACATCGTATATCTGGGCTGTGCGATTACAGCCTGTTGCCAAATATCGACCGTCTGATGAGAACTGGACGCAGCAGACGACACTATACATCGTACAACTATTAATTTATTGTCTTGAAGGACAAGTTTATGGCTTACCTGGGATGTGTAAACGAATGGACGAGATTTATTTCTAGATTCTTCTTGGCTTTAGGATTGTAAAGGGCGAACCAGTCGCTACCTTCAACTTTTCTAAATTCCGGCAGACCATTGGATTCTTCTGAAGCCTGACTTTGAGGTCTGGCACTGAGAGAGGGAAGCACACCATGATAATCAGAAAGTTCTCCGAGTCGAGGCGGAAGGGTGATAGTGCTAGGACCAGCAGCATTAAAAGAATGTGGGGCTTGTAATTTTGTTGTGTGATCGATATCAAGGGGAGAACGTGCACCTGAAAATCTAATGTGTTATGTCTCATTGGGACGGGGAGAAAAACAACATGACGCTGCTATACCTGGTCCGATACTCTCGGGTTCCCGTCGTTGGGGATTACGTTGATTCAGAACACGGTCAACCTCGCGTCTTTCCCGGGACTTCTCTCGATCTCGTTCGCAATCTGGTGGCAGGGCACCGAGTCCGAGTCCGCGTTCCTTCGTCCGCTCCCGATCTCGGTCTCGAAGGAAGGTGTCTGTGATAGCGGCTGTGGCATGTCCGTGGCCTGAATGTGGCGGAGATAAGCCTGGGATTCCTAAAGAAGGAGCGGTGTTGGGGGTAGTCAGGCTTTGGCGCAGGGTTGCGATTTCAGCTCGTAGGCGACTGATCTCGTCTTCGTAGTGCTGGCGAGCTTTGCGTTGTTGTGCTTCAAGGTCGTAGAGGGATCTTCGTATGACGTTGACTTCATTAAGCTGGGAAGTCACTGTTATGGATGACGGAATTTAGCTAAATGGGATGTCCGAGGAGTGGTTGTGGCTCACTCTTCGCCTCATACTCGTCCCTTTGCGTACGTATAACATTACACTCTGATCGTAAGGCATCGAATTCTTGTTTAATAGCCTCGAAAGCTTCGGATAGTCTGGTGCTAGTTCCAGGTTGTTGGTTGGGGACTGCGCCGGGGGTCGTACGGGCAGGATTGGGGTGAAGACTTCGGTGCTACCACAGGAAAACAATCAGGACAGGACCTGTGTGGTTATTTTGATACCATAAACTAAATTGGGCCACGTGGTGTACCTCGCCACCTGCAGGTGATTGTAGGGAAACGATAGGAGCAGACACGTACGTTGTACACGCCATTGGAAGACATAGCAGTTTTACTGCCTGTCATAAACAACCAGGCCAACAGCGAACCAGGGCCACTTGATGGAAGGTAGGAAGAGGGAGTCAAAAAGGGTCATTCACTGATGCCTTTCCTTTATATAAGTAACGGAAGATTGAGATTGGGCGATTTCCAATTTCAGTTCGTGGAGTGTTCGCGGAGTGTGTATGTCGGATATGTGCCTATGTACCTAGTCGCCGTAGTTGCCGCGGTGCTTTTTGGAGTCACTTGTGATTTGCAAGGAATCAGACGGTCGATGTTCCCTCGCTGAATCAATGATTGTCGGTTCTGCTTCCGGGTTCTTCCTGTTTTCATTCTGTACGTCCACTTTCTAGGATGTGCTGTGAAAATGATTGGCCTTGAATACTTATTGTCGTCCGCTGTACATGTTGCATCTCACAATCTCAGCGCTTGCCACGCGATTACGGCTACATTTGAGTAACCGTGGTTTTGCAAATTGGATCGGAAACCCTGAACCAGGACTTTGGCTACGTCCTAATTGGGGTATGGCGGACTTCATCAATATACCGAAGCAAAATTGTATGTAACTCCATCATGGTGATGTCGATGATGGACTACGAATCTCACCTGGGGACAAGTTGGAAGATTTGGATCAAAGTCGAGAAAGTTTTACTAAATACCATCTACTGTCCATACCTGAAGCCGTTCCAAGAATTTCATGCTCCAACCACATTTCGGTGTAGTACATAATGATATACTATCCAGAACCTCAGAAGGGTCTAGAAGCTTACGGGCACCTTAAACAAATAAGGTTTTATCCTCTTGTCTGATGATCAGATCTTCTGAGATCCTTTGTCAACGCAAACATAATAAGACGCCCTATGACTGCAAATTGTAACTTGAGCGACGTGCACAGCTTATGCTACCCGTGATCTCGGGAGAAACAGGAATGCCCATCTCAGGGTGCTGAGAATCCTCTCACCACAATCCTCTCACCAGTTGTTGTAGACATTTGCCAGGGTCCTAGGGCGAGATGACACGACCGCGTCAAAAGTATATGCTAGCTCGCTGTGCCTTTCGATATCCTTCTTGGCAAACTATGCTCGTCCTGAAAGACGACCTGACACCCCGGAATTAGTATCCAATCGACGCTGGGCGCTTTTTGTAACTTGTCAGCTCTAGACTCTATCTACGGAGTATGAATATATGAATCCTGAGTCATTAGCGCTGAACATGTGAAGCTTTACACTAAACGTGCGCAAAGTGCGGTAGTTTACTGTGACGAGCACTGAACAGTGGACAGATTATAACGCCCACTGACGACCATACTAAGTTAAATAGATGTTTCAAAGTTGGCTGTGAGAAAAGCACAGTATATATACCTTGTACTTAAATGCGATCAGTCCGAGTTAAACCCTGTCTGTCGCTCTGTGGCAGATAGCTTGAAAGATAAGCATCGGATACCACACAAAAGAGAGATAGGCTCTCTAGAGGACAACGTGTTGAAGATACGGAGTGCCTGAGTAACGACAATTCAGTAGACAATAGGCATGACTCTGCAATAGATGCGGAGAACTGCGGACAGAAGATAAGTGTACGCCGCAGGCTTGAACCGAGTCCGTGAGATATCGTAAGATTTCGGCATTAGGACGAGAGTGCGAACCGTAAATCAGAATAAGTACTGGACCACTTGACAGAGCTGTTGTTGGCAGTGATAATGATGTCCAGAGCTGGCAGGTGTTGAGTCTTTATATAACCCATTGAACGTGAAGTCAATTAAGCTATAGGAGGCTATTCTCAGTTCTACTTTTTGTGGCGTTGGTCAATGGTGATTGGTTGGTGACGTGTTGCATGATGAAAGAAGAATGATCTATGCCCGGAGGTGTGTAAGAGGATGCATGATGCTGAGAGGATATCTCGTGAACTTATAGATGCGTGAACCACGATGATACACAAGGGGGTGTCGGGATTTGAAGGAAGGGATATTTTTTTAGTAGGACTTCGGCAGGCACATGTCTATATTAGGAAATTTGAAGTTCTTCCTCCTCACACTTACAAGCCTGGCAAACCCTCCTCGTTGAGTTTGATAATCCGAAATGAAACTAGAACACATTTACCCATCAATCAGTCAAAGATTCCCATCAAAAATTGAACTGAAAGTAAGTTACTCTGATTGTTTCACATCTCTTCCGTTTGCATTGAATCATGTCGTCTGCAGATGGATCCACCTGATCACTGCAGTCACACTCATAAACAGCAACAGCCCTATGTTTCTGCTGTGCTCGTTGCTCCATCACCCCATCCAAAGGTCCAGTTGAAGGGCTCACTCTGAATTTGTAACAGTATGGTCTCACCTGTATTGAGGCCATTTTGTGACTCAAGAAGTAGAACCTACAAATCAATTAATCACATCATACATGACAGTTCCCAGATCTTGATGCGTAAACAAACAACGAGTTTCTTTCAAACTTTCACTGTTTTCTATATCATGCCTGTCATCAACCTTGTGTCACCCCAACTAGACTCTCCCCCACACTCCCTGTATTTATTTCTAGTAAGATTACAGTTGTCTCTGTCCTAACCCATACCTGTGATAACCCATAACCTCCCATAAGCCATACTTTCCCATGTCCACCAAGTTGGTTCCCTGCCAAATGGACCAAACTCTCCCATATCCCATAATCCATACCTTTTGGCAGACCATAACCCATAGGTGGACATGGAACCAATCACAAAATTGCCATATATGGATGCTCCTTTGTCAATGACCACACTATATATGGACTTTCTAAGCTATCTATGTCAAATTTCAGCTAAACAAATACCATAGGAGAGAGGATAGTGAGTATGGGTGCTGAAAAATATGATTGAACCATTTTTCACATTTCTCAACACTTTCTATGGGCAAAAACCCACTTCAAGTCCTCAAAGGAGGGCTGACCAAGCTCAAGGAGACAGCCAAAAAAAGAAGGAATCCCTTGTGACTCTTGTGGGTACAAGAACAGCAGAAGATCTCCTTGGAAGATGAAGATTGGCATGATCAATGGGGGGGGACAATACCAACAGGGAGATCATCGACATGCCAAGCCATCGAGATGCTCTAGCAGCATCACTCATCCTGCAACAGTATGTAGCAGATCTCAATGATCCCTGTGCATGTAAACTCAAGGCCATTCTTGCAGGCTTTGGCTATCAAGTGCACCTGTAGGAATTGTGAGACATGAAACCTGTTAAGACTATAGGTCCTTAACTCAGCCTTGGCTTCATGTGTCGCAGTTGGAGGCTTTCCAACTGTATTGGGTTCTGTCCTAGACTTGGGTGCTTCCCTAGTCAATATGGCTATCTGTACTTAGAGGCTTTCTAAGTAGACCATCTGTCATGTATCACAGTTGGAGGCTTTCCAACTGTTGAGTTTGAGTTTATCACAGCTAGAGGCCTTCTAAGCTGTTGAGTGTTCTGGTTGAGTTTAAGACCATTGATTGAATTAGGTCAAGCTGAGTATTACACCAAGTGTAGCTACAGCTTATATACAGTTCTAGATTACTTATCGTCCAATCAGAAAGTGAGATGCTTATCAAGTAATAATAGAATGAACAATAGAAATGCAAGCCTCATGCCTGGCATGAGGTGTCCAATGACAAGGATCCGATGTCAAGGACCAGGTGTCAAGAGGTCTCCCATGGAGTGAGTTGAGTCAAATGGTTTGGAAAAATAAAGTACCCGGCCTTGCCGGTGATGATACTCAACCCAGGAAAACCACCTAAACAGCCAATGAGGCAACCGATGATATTTGCGACGAGTCAGAGGAAGGGTGTGAGATGTTCCAAATGTTCGTAGTCGAACCTATGGGAAGATAACTAGTTGGTACTAGTCACAAAGGTAGTGCTATAGGAGATGAAGGTATTTGATGCGGTCCGATGGGGTATCGATCAATATCGAGGAAGATCGATGAGATCAACGGTGAACGAGTTCTATCATCGATGGTCGACATGTGAATTCCGAGGACCTTTTGATAGGTCGATAGTATATGAAGGGTATAGCAAATGGCTATGAAGTGTTGAACTGGTTACTAGTGCTAGCAACAAGAGGATCAAAGGAGGATCGAGGATGCGATGATCACAGAGGTTTCTTGTTGATCGAGAAAACCCGTAGAGACTTAGATTGTTTTAGAAAGTTGATTGGATGCTTAGAACTGTATACAAGATGATAGGTGAAGACAATTTCTTTTTATTTCCAAGTAGATACTACAGAGTTTTATATGTTTTATAGAAACTTCCTAAAATGGAATGAGAAACATGTGTAGAACATGAGGCAAAAGATATGAGTTAAGGCACAAGGCCAAAAAGGAGACTGGAATCCGAACAAGAAAGATATATATCATATGATGAAAGAGTAATAAAGGGTATAGAATTAAAAAGGGACTGTCCTTTGTGTATAAACTGCGCTAAGTCTCGCAATAATTTGTCCAGTGGGTTCTGTGCGCAATAGGGACTTGGAACAAGGCTGACCTACTATCAGCAGGTTTGAGCATGAGTTGGAATACTTCCTGGCGCATGGTATTCCACCATATAGATAACAAATGCAGTGCCTGATGTCACTCATAGTCTCTCAATATCGATCAATAATGCTCGACAATGCTCGACAATGCTTGACGATGTTTGATCACATTCGATACGATATTGCACTTGGTAGACTTGGTCGGGAGTGGTCACGCTGCTTCTGGGACCTCATGCGAGTTATCCGATGTGATTAGAATGTGGTTGAAATGGTGAATTGGCCTTTGAGCTGAGGAGACAACCTATCACCGGCATATGTCTGGTCATCACAGGTTACGATAACAAAATTGTAACATCACCCTCTCTCTATCTTTGAAGTCACCAACTTCGATCAATGTCTCTTCTTCTTTTCTCCTCTTCTTCTTTTCTCATCAGGAGATGGGGTGGGTTGAGGTCTGAGGGAATCAGTTGGAGTGTAGCAGTGTTCCCAACTCTCAGTGTTCCCTGAATAGGAGTCTCCTCGCCAAGTCGTACCCGCTCTCATCATCGTAGTGAGCATTCCATTGGAGGTCCCTCCACAAAGGTCTGCTCATGCCTGCTAGTGGCTTTCTGCCTGGGGTGAGGTCTGCCCAGTCAATGTAGAAGTCCTTGGGGAAGTAGTCTTCATTGTCAAGTTCTCCTTCAAAGCACCATATGCATCCTCACCCAAGTCAGGTAAGTTGAGGACACTCTCCTTATCCAATTGTCCCTCGTTATCCAGAAGGGGATCCTATGCAGGCATACCAAAGAGGGTCTACCTGGGAGTACATTTGTCAGTGGTCTTTGATCAATGACCGCCTGCCCGGTCATTGCTGTGGTTTGCATTTGGTTCTGTCTTTGTAGCAGTGGTGGGATGGGGAACATTCGGTGGTGTCTTTTCTGTTACTGTCTGGTGAGGGTTCCAGTCTGGGTTTCTACAGCTGTCATTGCTGTTTATATGCCTTCAGGATTTCCTTGGCATGTTTCAGGTTTTCCTCGGGCTCCCATGAGTTCTCTGAGGTTGGGTATCCAACCCACTTCACTAGGAAGTGTGTGGTTCCTCCTTTTTTCTTATGTCTGATGATCGCTTCCACTTCATATTCCAGTTTGCCTTCTATCAGATCAGGTGGTGGTTCTGGGAAGTTTGGTCCATGTGTCTCAGTTTCTTTATATAGGGAAAGGAGTGCCATGTGGAACACTGGGTGTATTTTCCACTGTTCTGGTAACTTCAATCAATATGAGAGTGGGCTCAGGACCTTCTTGATGGTGAACGGTCCTTCTCTTTTTGGTGTGAGCTTCCTCATTGCATGTGTCATCTTGAGGCTCTTTGCTTCTAGCCACACTCTGTCTCCTTCTTTGAATGGGGTGAATTGCCTTGTCATCCTTTCCGCCATCATTTGTCTGGCTAACTCGTGTGTTGCCTTCACTTTGTCTCGGGCCTGTTGGAGTGTGACAATTTGCTTTTCTATGGCCGGTATGTTTGTCTTTAGGTATGGGAGTGGGATTGCCTTGGGCTCATAGCCCATCATGAGGTAGAACGGGGAGTTCTTCTGTACAGAGTGTGTTCTCTGGTTGTGCGTGAACTCTGTGGTCAGGAGGAGGTGCTTCCAATTCTCCTGGTTGTTTGAGCAGAAGATCCGCAGGTACACCTCTACTTCTTGATTCACCCATTCTGTCTCCCCATTGGTTGGGGGGTGGTTAAGGAGTGACATGGGTAACCCTCGGGTATAATTTCCTGTACCCATACCCATACCTGTGAATACCATACCCATATGGATATGGGTGCAGTGTTTATCGTGGGTTTGCTCAGGTTACCCAGAGGTGGTCCCATGTCTGTTGGCACCCACTATCCACCCTGCAAGCAGTGGCTTGCAGCAGCGGTGATGGGTGCTGGGTTGCTGCTCATTCATTGTCATTGTAGTCCCTCATCATCTGCACCACAAACCACCCTACTGTTAGGGTGACACCCACTATCTGCTAGCTAGGACTGTGCCGGTTCTCTCTACAAGAAGGGGGCGGGATCTGCGCTTCTGATGGGGGAATTGATGGTTTTGATGCGAGGGGTTATTAATAGGTGAGTTTGTTGAGATAGGCCTTTCACACCAAAAACATAGGTGGAATACCTAAGAGAACACAACTGGGGTCCCCTAGGCATATATTTAGGGTTTATATACTATGTTACACATATTGTACATTGTTGTTACCGATGCACTTGTACATGTGTGTACATTTTGATGTGTGCGAAATAAAATTCTCATGCTATCAAAGTGTAGCGTCATTTGGCATCATGTAGCATAATTTGACATAATAAAATAAAAATGAAATTTTATTAGGTAATGGGGTGGTTTCCTAACATTACCCCCATTTTATGCCTCGACTTCCAGGTGAGAAAATATTACGTCTGTCCCCTCTGTGAAATTTTGGCAAAACTGGAATCTCATCCCCTCATACACCATTCTCACAATGCGACGCGGAGCATTCAGATTACGTTTAAAGAATTGGGCAATTGCATTACGTGCTCGCTTACAATTCTCTTCAGGTTCCCACAAATTATTTTCATTGGTATAGTTTTTCCACTTTATTAAGAACTCCAATTTGTTCCATCGAAGACATGAGTCTAGAATTTCTTCAACTATGTATTCTGGAGCACCTTCTACTATTATCGGAGGTTGCAGAGTAGTTTGTTGGCCAGGAATAGTGGGCAGGCGGTAAGGGCGTAGGCGGGATACATTAATCTTGGGATCAATCTTGAATGATTGGGGTAATTTTAGCACTACCGCATTAGGCGAGATCACTTTAGAGATCGCATATGGGCCAACTTGTTTTTCTGTAAGTTTCCTTGAAGGTTGTGGAATATTCAGGTCCTTGGTACTTAGCCATACCAAGTCACCAACTTTGTACTCTGGAGCGCGTGCTCAAGTACGATCCGCGTGTCGCATCATGTCATCACGTGCTTTCTCAATGCCACCTCTGCTTCCTCTTGTACCTTTTGCATCTTAGATACAAAGTCTTCTACCAACTGTACTTTGACTTCCCTTCTGGGTTCTACTCCCATGCGAGGATGATATCCATAATTCGCGAAAAAGGGTGACATACGAGTAGCTGAATGGAATTTGTTATTGTGGGAAAATTTGGCAATTGCCAACCATTCAGGCCAGTCGGTTTGTCAGTAGTTGACAAACATACATAGGTACTGCTCCAACTCCTGATTCATTCTCTCTGTCTGCCCATCAGTCTGTGGGTGATATGCCGTAGATAATTTAGTTTGAATTCCCAATATGTTGTTTAGTTCTCACATAAATGCGGAAGCAAATTGTGGTCTGCGATCAGAGATAACGGTATCGGGTAACCCATGTAACCGTCATACCTGATTTAGATGGAGGCACGCCAAGCCCAATGATGAGGTTTCTGTAGTAGTAGGAATAATATGGACCTCCTTTGTAAAGTGGTCGCATACTATGAATATTGCATCGTACCCTTGAGCCTCGGGTAATCCGGTAATAAAATCCACAGATATATCTTGCCGCAGCGCTTTAGGTATAGGGTTTGGCATTAATTTTCCTGCAGGTTTCTGTGGAAATTTCTTCCCCCTCATGCACGTATCACATCCATCCACATACCCCAACACATACTTCAAAATTCTGGGCCACCAATAATTTCTCATTACTAATTCCAACGTCTTCCATCTTCCTGGGTGTCCGGCAATCGGCATATTGTGATGTAACCGGACAATCTCCCTTTGCAAATCCTGATCCTTCGGTACATACACTTTTCCTTGAAACAACACCAACCCTTGTTCCTCAGCCCATTCATCTCCTTTGATATTACCTTTCTTCTCTCCCTTCAGAGCTTTCACGGCTTCCACTACTTCATCGTCCATTTCCAAACATTGTCTAATTTTAGACAACATTTCCATTTCCGAGCTATCTATTAATAGATGCCCTTGATGCATAGTGCAAATGCGAAAGTATTCGGGTTTGAGTAAGGTAACATTTTTATTGTCCTCCTCCACCCCCCTTTTATGATCAATACATCTGGATAATGCATCTGCTTTCCTCATTAAGCTTCCCGCTTTGTGGACCAAGTGAAAATTGAAACACGATAGGAATAGTGCCCAACGCGCTTGCCAGCGATTAAGCTTTTTAGCGGACATGAAGTATTGCAGATTTTGATGATCCATCCAGATCTCAATCTGATGCGTACATCCCTCCAAATAATGCCTCCACACCTCCAATGCTTGTATTATCCCCAACATCTCTTTGTCATGCACATCATAATTCCTCTCCACATCATTCAACCCTTTTGACAAGTATGCACAAGGATGCCATTTGTCATCTTTGCACAGCATTGATAATACCGCTCCAGTAGCAAAATCGGATGCATTGAATTCCACTCGCAAAGGGCATGTGAAATCTACTGGGGCTAATATTGGTCCCTCCACAAACTTCCTCTTCAACTCCTCAAACACTGTCTGCTGCTGCTCTCCCCACCTCCATACTACTCCCTTTCACGTAAGGTTATGTAAGGGTGTGGCAATTTTAGAAAAATTGTGCACAAAGCGACGATAATAATTTGCGAGTCCCAAGAAGGCTTGAACCTCCTTGACACGGGTGGGCGCAGGCCAATCTGTGATTGCCTGTACCTTGATCAGATCCATTTTGATCCCATCAGGGCCAATCAATAATCCTAGGAACTCAATCTCGCTTGCCCCAAACACACACTTCTCTGGTTTCAAAAATAGATCATTCTCTGCCAACCTCTGTAGCACCTCCTGTACTATCGCCTCATGATTCTCTTCATCCTCCGTGAATATCAGAATGTTGTCAATAAATATTATTACCATGCCTTTGTCTATTACATCCTTGAAAATGTCGTTCATCATATTTTGAAAGGTTGGGGGACTATTAGTCATCCCAAAAAACATGACAAGCGGCTCGAAGGATCCTCGATGCGTGGCAAATGCTGCCTTCCACTCATCTCCTTTCTTTATTCATACATTGTTGTATCCCCATCATAAATCCAATTTTGTAAAGACCTTGGCTTTTCCCACCTTGTCAATTATTTCTGAGATCAACGGCAGGGGGTACGCGTTCTTCACTGTCCACTCATTCAAATACCTATAATCGGTACACATCCTCTTCCTTTGGTCTTTTTTTGGCACGAAGAATATTGGTGATGTCTGCGGTGATTTTGAAGGTCGTATGTATCCTTTGCGCAATTGCTCCTTCAGGAACGCATCTACTTCTTCTTGTTCCATCGGAGATAACGGATATACCTTCGACTTCTTCGGCACAAACCCTGGCTTCATCTCAATCACATGATCCCATGGCTTCTGCACTGGCATTCACTCAGACTCCTTCTTCTGGAACACTGACAGATGTTCATGATACACTTTTGGCACCCATTCCTCCACTGGCTTCTCCACCTTCACAATATTCTTGTCCCATGACTGTCCTCCACGAATTGTTCTAAAGGTTTGCTTCTGCTCTTCTTTCTCGATCATGATCAGAACTTCCCCATTTGGCATTTCCTCATCCTCCACTTCCTCCATCGTAACAGAATACTTTCTCAGACGTTCTTTCTCTTTCTTTTTCCTTTTTTCCTTCTTCATCTTCCTCCCATACACATTACATTCCTTAGGACAACGAGTCATTTGTACTTTCCCAGTTTTCCAATCAATTTTGGGATTATGCTTCTGTAACCATGGACATCCTATTATTAGATTGGTTTTCCCAAGATCACACACTTCGAATACGGCTTGCTCCTGATGTTCCTGATACTTTAGTACCATAGTCACCTCCTCCTTGATAGTTCCTCCATGATTGACTGTTCCGTCAATATTGTACACCATTATAGATTGCGCCAGCTTGTGTGTGTTAATACCATTTCCGGTAATTAAGGATTGATTAATAAATAATCCTGTAGCACCACTATCAAGCAATGCTTCCACATCAATAGCTGCATGGGTGTCCACTGTCTTCAATCCCACAGTCAAGGTGATTTCTGGTTCTATTTGCGCAGAGCAAATAAAGAATTTAGGGGTTTTCGGAAATAGTGCTCAGCAATTTTCTTTGTCATGTGAATGACAACAGTTGTACTCCTTTTCGTCACATGATTCAAAACAGTTATACTCCTCCTCAATTTCCTTTTCTGATTTGCTCTGGGTTTCCTCAGATACTAATACATTGTAACGATTCTGGGTCACCAATGGGGAAACCTTCACTGGGACTCTTCCACAAAATTCTTCTGCTTGCCTTCCTCCGGCTTCACTTCCTCAATTGTAGCTTCCCTAATCTTTCTTTTCTGCCTACAATTCCTAGAAATGTGTCCTAACTGCCCACAGTTAAAACATTTAAGTGGGGCTCGTCTCCCTGCTTGATCAACCTCCATTGCCTCTGCTGGTGCTGCTGACTCCATAACTATAGGTGTCACTGCCATGGCCGGTGGCTGTGCCCTTGGAGCTTGTGCCTGAGGCGCCTTTCCTTTCTCGGACTTTCCTCCAGATGACTTTCCAAATTTACTACTTCCATACATCAACTTTGACTCCGCCTGTTCCTGCCGATATTGCCGGTCAAGGCACATTGCCCAATTATACCACTCGTCCAACTTCTCTGGCATAGAAGGTAGTTGGTAGATAGACTTGAATAAAGAGGGATTTAATCCTGCTTTCAAAAACTCTACCAACACAGCTTCTCCCATGTCCATTTGCGAAGCTTCTGCTTTGAACTGCAAAATAAATTCATCTGCCGTTAAAGAACCTTGGCGCATGGTTTTTAATTTAGCATTGGCTGTTGCCTTTGGATTAGGGTCTCCAAACTGTGCCTCCAATCTCTCCAGAAATTCCTTGAAGGTTGCAAATGGTTTATTTCCCACAGCAATTTGATTAATAGCCTCGTTTCTCCAGAACGGTGCTTTCCCCCCCTGAATGTATGAGAGAGCAAACATAATCCTAAACTAGGCTGTACGAAACTCTGGCTTCCTCCCATGGATGTACAATACTATAGAGCTGATGAAGGATTTTGTATTCTCCATGGTACCGTCAAAGATTTGCGGGGGTGTGTACTTAGGTAAGTGCACTTTTCCATTTCCAGATTTCTCCACCATCTCATCCTCCTGCGATATCCATTCCACCATCTCCTCCATCTCATCATCTCTTTCTCCTATCGTCTCTGGCTGTACTTCTGCTTGTCTGGGCTGTGATGCTGCCAATACTGACACTAATTGCGACATTTGCGCTGTGAGCGCATCAATTTTCACCTCTAGTGCTGGTATGGGAACAGGATTAGGACTGGGATTAGAAGTTGAAGGTTCGGACATAATTGTAGAATCTGTGATGAATCACTTCTTTGACAAATTCAAAATTTTTTCTTCGAGACCTCTCCAAACATTTATGGGTCACGTGATAAGGTTCGTCGAGGTTCGTCAATGGTTTGTTGTTCATCGGGCGCCTATTTTGACACTTCGGATCAATAACCCTTCCAACAGTGCCTGATCTCGGAGATATCACTGAATCCGGCTTGTAACTAAAATAGTTGTCCGAATAGAGTAATGTAAACCATAACTAAACCAGATCTGATCGGTTGTCTGGTTGCAGCTGTCCTAATGACGAGCGCTGCCTCTCAATCACTGGCAGTTGCAATGTAAGGTGAGGCCTGGCGTTGGCTTACAAAAGAAAAGGTAGATTACATATATACAAGTACTTCCTGCTTGTGCCGAAAGGATGAGTAATCGGATGTGGTGTGGTGAAACAATGATGTATGCGCAAGTAAGAGAAGGCGCACTGATATGGGCAGTTGTGTTCTTCTGTTAGGGCGACACCCACTATCTGCTAGCTAAGACCATGCAGGTTCTCTCTACAAGAAGGGGGCGGGATCTGCGCTCGTGATGGGGGAATTGATGGTTTTGATGCGAGGGGTTATTAATAGGTGAGTTTGTTGAGATAGGCCTTTCACACTGAAAACATAGGTGGAATACCTAAGAGAACGCAACTGGGGTCCCCTAGGCATATATTTAGGGTTTATATACTATGTTACACATATTGTACATTGTTGTTACCGATGCACTTGTACATGTGCATACATTTTGATGTGTGCGAAATAAAATTCTCATGCTATCAAAGTGTAGCGTCATTTGGCATCATGTAGTGTAATTCGACATAATAAAATAAAAATGAAATTTTATTAGGTAATGGGGTGGTTTCCTAACACCTACGAGCAGCTGCTCGTAGGCGTGTTGTTTGTGGCTGCCTCATCCTCCTCACCCCCCCCTTGCCACCCTTGTCTGCCCTCATTCCCCTCATTGTTTCATCTGCCCTCATCATCTTGCCTCCCCCTCATCCCCCCTCATTTGTTGTTTCAACCCCCTCCTTGTCCCCTACTCATCCCCCAACCCTCCCCTATCATCATCGGCCCCATTCCACCCATGATCCACCCCATGAGCAGTGGCTCATGAGGCTGGGGGTGGGTGGTCTGTTGTCTGTTGTCTGGCACCATTTGGGTGGGCATTGTCTCCATTATAGCCTATAATTTAAGACCTAGTAGATAAAAGAAAGAGATTAGTTACTTTATATAATCAAAATCAAATGAAAAGAAAAACTTACCTAGGGCCCAAACAACATGGATTGCATTGTTTGGGCCAGTCCATCCATCCATCTGTCGTTACCCAGTAGATTAGGACCTGAAAAACAAAAGAAAGAGTAGTAAGTTTATAAAAACAAGAAACAAATGAAACAAAAAACTTACCACAGCCCAAACAATGATTCCGTCATTTGGGCCTCGTTGTTGGCACCAGAGAAGCCAGCAGAGACCTCCATCTCACTTTTGAGGTGAGGGAGGGGCATTGGATGGGCCATGTACATCATTGTAGACAAAAGTGTAACCTAATCAACAGACTCACATGACCGGAATCCTGGCACTAGCATACCCATAACACTATGGAAAAGGGTACAGTGTTGCACGGGTATGGCAATCTGGAACCATACCCATACCCGAGTGTACCCATGACCAGATATCCACGGTGTTACCCATACCTGTGTCACACCCTAGGGGTGGTATGCCATGCTCATCGCCAGCTTGATTCTGAGCAATCTTCCTAGCTCCTGGAAAAGCTGCAAGGCGAATCTGGGATCTCTGTTAGAGATGATCTTGTCTGGGAGGCCAAATCATTTGTAGACATAGTCTAGGTAGAGGGTGGCCACTCCCAATGCATCCACAGTTTTCCTGCAAGGGATAAAAATTACCCCCTTCATAAGCCCATGGTCTACCACGATCATGAGTGCATCATAACCATCAGACTCCGGTAAGTCAGTTATGAAATCTGTTGTCACTATCGCAAATGGTCTCATTGCTTCAGATTTGATCGGTTGTAGTGGTGGTGTTGTTGGGTGGGTATTGACCTTCATCTGCTGGCATATTGCACAACCAGCGACATAGTTCTTGATATATGTCATCATCCCTGGCCACCAGTAGTCCCTTCTGATTATTTCTGTTGTCTGCCACTGTCCTGGGTGTCCCCTGGTCACTCCTTCATAGTACTTTTGTACCAGCTTCTTCCATAGATCACTGTTGTCAGGGATGTAGCATCTGTTCTTGAAGAATAGAAGGCCGTCTTCTATCTTCCAGTCTTCTAATGCTGATTTTATCAGTGGCATTCCTTTGGTCTTTAGTGTCTTGATTGTGCTCTTCACCAGGTCATCTTTCATGATACTTATTACTCCCTGCGAGTAGATCAATGAATTTCACAAATACCGTTTCTGGTAACATTGTGACGTCTTCATTATTGTTGTCTTCTGCTGGTATGTGGTCTGCTCTTTGTGATAACGCATCACTCTGTACCATCTGTGATCCAGGTATGTGGATGAGCTGCAAGTCAAATTCTGATAGGAATAAGCTCCATCTTGCCTGTTGTCTGTTCAGTTTCTGTGCCATCTGGAAGTACATCAAGTTCTTGTGGTCCAACAGGATTACCACCGGGTGTCCTGATCCCAGTATGTAGTGTCTCCAGGTTTCTAGCGATCACACTATGGCTAGTAGCTCCCTGTCATATATCTTGTAGTTCTGTTCCGTTGGTGTTAGCGCATGCGATATATATCCACATGGGTGCCAGTCCCCATTTGTGTCTCTCTGTTTCAGCACTCCTCCAGTTGCATGTTTTGAGGCATCTGATTTGATTGTGAATGGTTTCATTGGGTCTGGCATCAGCATTACTGGTGCTTCTGCAAATTTCCTTTTCAGTGTTTGAAAGGCCTGTTTGCATTCCATTGTCCAGTTGGATGTTTTGTTCTTCTCATCAGTTCATTGAGCGGTCTGCTTGTTTGAGCAAAGTGCCCAATGAATTTCCTGTAGAAATTCCCAAAGCCCAGGAAGGACCTCACTGCTTTTATGTTTGTCAGTGTTGGCAAGTCCTGTATACCTGCCAGTTTTGTTCTGTCCATTGCAATTTCATTGGGTCGGATGATCAGACCCAAGAACTCCACCTCATGGATGTCAAATTTGCATTTCTCTGGTTTCAGGTATAGGTCATTTTCTGCCAGCCATTGCAGCACCCTCTTTGTCCTTTCCTGGTGTTCTTTCTGATCCTTGGAGAATATCAGGATGTTATCCATATAAATTATGAGCCATCCTTCTCCAATCATATTGTGGAAGATTTCATTCATCATTGCTTGGAAGGTTGCCAGTGAGTTGCACAGTCCAAAGAACATCACCGTCAGCTTGAACAGCCCTCTATTTGTCTTGAAGGCTGCCTTCCATTGATCTCCATCCTTGATTCTGACATTGCAATACCCTCATCAAATGTCCAGCTTCGTGAACCACTTCATCCCTCTCAGCTTGTCCAATAGGTCTCCTACCAGTGGTAGTGGGTAGGTGTTCTTGATTGTACCATTGTTCAAGTACCTGTAGTCCTGACAGGGTCTCAGGGTGTCCAAGTCCTTCATTGCAATGAAGAAGAATGGTGACGCCATGGGCAATTTCGATGGTCAAATGTATCCTTTTTCTAGGCTCTCGTCAAGGAACTCATCAAGTTTCTTCTGTTCTGCTGGTGACAGTGGGTACACCCTGCAATCCTTTGCCATAAAGTCCAGTTTGAGTTCTATCGCATGGTCCCAGGGTCTTGATTCTGGGAATTTTTCTGATGCTTCTTTCTCAAATATCTGTCAGTACTCCTTGTATTGTTTGGGGAGCAGTTCATCTAGGGTTTCTGTTCCAGGTCTCCTTCCTTCTTATGCATCAGGTGCTGTGAGACCGATGTTTTTGCCCTAATCCAGATATTTTGTCTGTAAGCATATCACGGTGATCCTTTTGCCTTCACGATCTGAGAGAGTGTCTTCATCATTTGAGAGTATGAGTACCTTGGGTCATTGTACTCCTCCATCAGTGGCAATTTAGCCAGTTCAAATATTCCGATGATGGGTTCTCCTCGGATGTAGGTGACCAGTAGTTTGTCATCTGTGATCCTTTGTTTGGGTGTCCCTTCCAGTTGTTCCATTGCCTGTTTGTGGTTTGCTGGTGCTGGGTTTTCCTTCCCAGTGTCTTCCTCATCTTGTGGCCCAATGGGCTCCACATTCTGAAGAGTCGTGATCACAATTTCTTCATCTTCTACTTCTTCAATTGTCACGCTCCTTGTCTCAATGGGTATTCTGCTCCTCCCTGTCTCAGCATGGAGGGCTCCTCCCATCAGTCTTGTGTGAGGACACCACCCACTCTACACACCGAATTGGGAAGTTCAGGCTTGGGAAGGTTCCGGGCTGAGGATTACCAAGCAATTTCACTGCCTCTGAGGCATGGCAATTTGTGGAAGGTTCTGGTAGCCATTCATTAAGTATATAGTTGGCTCGGAAATTTGTGAAAAGGGCAGTTAAATACAATTTTATATCCAACTCACTCTCTACTTCACCCTCAACATATAAGCCTTTCCAAACATCAACCAGTCATGTGTCACGCATCGAGACTGCACTTCGCGTTTCTTCAGTCTCTCAAATTCTTGGACAATCCTTATCTAGCTGGTGTGATACATGGCTCCCTCTAAGAGTTTTGATCTCCTTCCCCAGACCTCACATCATCATTACAATTGGAGCCCACCATGGGGGGTATTTTAAGGTTTGCCATCCATGAGACCCACAAGAAATCTTCATCAAGAACTTGTCTTGGCCCTTCACCTACCAGAAAGGGCAGACTTTGATTACTTAATTGCCATTCCGCATCACAATTCCTCATCAAACTCTACCTCCTCAGATTCTAGCACAGATTCTGGCAATGAACTTCAGCCATCCTTCAGACTAAGACCAGCCATCTTCCCAACATCATATACATCCACATCATCTCCTATCTCTTTCACTTCCTCATTTACCCTTCCCTCATCACAACATCATCTAATGTAACCCTACAATCCATCACACCTGATCCTCAATCAACACCAGTGCCACCATCAAATCATACAATCCCCACCCCACCTCCATTGTTCCCATCTTTCCCAACTCCACCGCTGCTGCCACAAGGTCAATCATCTCCTGCTCCATCAACACAGCCACACAATCAATCAATTCCCGCACCACCTCCACTGCCACAAGATCATTTGAGTCCCAGAATACAGGCACCACAACAGTCATCACCTTTCCCTGCGCTATCAGTGTCACCACATCATCAATCACTCACAGGGCTGATCATTCCAACAACTACAAAACAAGCTGCAATCTCATACTAATGCACCCATCATGTTGCAACCTGTCTTTCCCATGCTGGCACAAAACCATCACTCAGCGCCAAAGTTTGATGGCCAGTCAGAAGAGCTCAAAAGATTTCTGACCTAGAACGTCTCGCGCACCATGGAAATTTGTCTGACCAAGATAAGATCAACTACACATTGCAGTACATGAGCATAAAGATATCTCATCTCTGGGGCAGGTTACCAGAAACTAATGGAGATGACTGAAATGCTTTCAAGAAAGCTGTTCTAGCCCTATACCCAGAAACAGTCGAAGAGCAAAGGTTTACAGTGCTAGATCTTGAGAACTTGGTGGAAAAACAAGCGATGCTACCTTTAAACACCCAGGATCACCTCAGAGAGTACTACCGAGATTTCTTTGACCTAGTGTCCTACCTCAAAGATGCGAATAGACTCATGGATCAGGAAATCTCACAACTATTCATTCGTGGTTTCCCCATCAGCTTTCATACCAAGGTACACAAGCACCTAGTACAGAAACATCCAGATCATCACCCAGATGATCCATCCACCCTCAAAGAAATTTATGACTCAGCACAATGGATCCTGTCAGTTGGCCTTCCTATGTTACCAAGCTCATCAGTCGCATCCCCTTCCATCTCCAAGACCGAACCTCCAGATACACAGACTCTCATTCAAGCAATGATGGCGGCCCTCATTCCAGCAATCACCCAATCCATGGCTCAGTCCATTAGCCCCCTCATCCAACAGCTCAATTCCTCTACCCCTGCCACAAGTACCAATGCAGCACGCACTCTCCTGTGCCTATTTTGTGGCCTCATTGACCACCGTGTAGGAAATTGTCCCAAAATCGAGGACTACATTAATACCGGAAAATGCAAGTGCATGAGTGGAAGGATTCAGCTACCTGATGGCATGGAGTTGGGGCAAGACTTACCAGGGTTTAACTTTCAGCAGAAGATTGACAACTGGTTCACATCAAACCCCAACACCAAAACAATCCTGATCAGTGAACAGAACTGCATGGCACACCCCCATGCAACAGTTGGGCTCTGGCAAGTGAGCAAGCCTTCAGCATCATATTATCAATGGGCAGAATTGAGTCACATCGAAGAAGTGATAAGTGGAGACAGAGAAACAAATGCATTAGAGGCAAGCATCGAGACACAAGAAGATGATGCAATCCTTGCTGTGGTGCAGGCTGTAGTAGAGAAATGAATGACTCAATCAGCATCCAAGAATGTCCAGTTTGATATGCTGCCTGTATGACCATTTACAGGAAACCCAGCAAATCACACCACTCCTTTGTCCACCTCTTCTCTGAGCAAACCCATTGAGCCTCCTGTAACCAAGCCAACCACGCAGTCATCCCCATCTTCGACAGTCTCTCAGAAAGTAATGGCCCCTACTCCTTCTTCCACAATATCCCCATCCAATGCTCCACAGTTCTCATTCAAAATGCCTATTGAAGACTCCAGCCATGCACAGCAGTTATATTCCATGATCCTCAACACTCTGATTCCAGGCATAACACCTCGCCCCATTCTGGCAACATCCCCAGACATACAAAAACTTGTGAAGGAAGACACGACTACAAGAAAGGTCCCATCTGCTTCTGTAGATCTGTTAGCACCATGCCAGACAATACACCAGTCGCCGAGACCTTCCTGCAGGAATTTGATGCATCGTCTTATACAGCCAGACACTTGGAATCCTTACAGTTGATTAATTTGGTAATAAACGATGACTTCTCAGTGGAGTGTATCCTTGACTGAGGCTGTCAAATTGGTATCATTCGAAAAGATGTGTGGGAACACTCTAGGCTGCCCATAATAGGAAAGGAGTCAATGACAATGGAAGCAGCAAATGCGACTATGAGCAATACCTTGGGACTTGTCAGAAGCCTCAAGTATCAGTAGGTGATTTCTCATATTTCCTCTTGTGTCAGGTAGTCGAGAATGCAGGATTTGAGATCCTCTTAGGCTGTCCATTTACCGTAGTTGCCCAAGCCAACATGAAGGATTTCCAGGATGGGGACCAGCATATCACCATCTATGAGCCAATTGCAGGAGCCAAACAGACCATTCTGACTTTTGCATGCACTCGCCACCTTTCTCCACATGTGGGCTTTTAGCTGTCGAGGATTCAGACACAGCCTGAGGAGATACACTAGATGGCCCACCATTCCCATTCACCTCAACTAATTTAGAAGCCAAGCCAACTGCCCAGTACTCACCAAACTTATATGCAGTACCCACAATTTTAGATTTAAACACATTTTCTTCTTTACCTATGCCATCAACCATATATGCCCCTATGTCTTCCATTTCCAATCCATCTACCACACTACCTCCACCTCATAATCCTGCCTTATCAGTCAACCCTCCTCCTTTCTTACCTCATAACACTATGGAAAACAATAGATCAGTGCTTTTCAAATATTTTGACGCCTATGAAATTTCCCTACAAGAAGAAGATTATTTCCAAACATCAGCTGAAGTCATAACCACCGCATCAAATTATGCATACAAGAAAGTAGCTAACAGAGTCAAGCCCATTGCCACCACACTCCCAGAAGAATACCAAATCGTCTGAAGGCCCCCCCATGATCCCCTTGCAGACCTCCCACAACTTCCCACACATCCACCAAGTTTCTCCCCAGGAAAACAATACACTGCTGAAAGAATGACAGCACAGAAGGTCAATCCTAATAATTTCCTCACATCAGAAGAAGAAAAACTGTGCCACTGGATTTTTTGAACTCATGAGGGAGGATTCATGTGGTGTGAAGAGGAAAAAGGGAAATTCAGCTTGGAATATTTCGACCCTGTGTGCATTCCTGTTATTGAACATGTTCCTTGGTTCCAGAAAAACATCCCAATCCCACCCAGAATCTTTGACAAAGTAGTCAGCATCATCAAGGACAAAATAGCTTCAAGGGTATATGAAGAATCAAATTCATCTTACTGTTCACAATGGTTCTGCATACTCAAAAAGGATGGCAAATCCTTATGGCTCGTGCATGACCTTCAGCCACTAAACCAGGTCACTATCAAAGATGCATCAGTGCCACCCATTCTTGAGATGTACGCTGAGTCATTTGGAGGATGAGGATGCTATGGAATGTTTGATCTATTTGTTGGATTTGATTAGCGTGCCCTCGACAAGAAATTACGAGACCTTACCACATTTCAAATGCCACTTGACGCACTCCATCTGACCTCGATTCCCATGGGGTACCCGAATTTGGCCCAGATTTTCCATGGGGATGTCACTTTCATTCTCAGAGAGGAGATCCCACATGTCACCATGCCATACATTGACGATGTACCTGTAAAAGGGCCACAAATGCACTACAAATTGCCAAATGGAGAACATGAGACTATCCCCAAAAATCTGAAAATTTGTCAATTCATAGAGCTCTTTACACTGCCCTACATATTTCTCCAGGATTCCTCCAGGATTCCTGGTAGTCCCTGCTTCAGCCATTGTCCACCAAATGGCTTATTACTGGCTGTTTCTCTTTCAGTAGGATTCCTGGTGGATTCCTGGTATAATCCTGGTAAATTGGGCTCTTCCTGGTACTATTCCAGGAATTCCCCAGGACTTGGACTATGAGGAATCCAGGAGGACAGACCAGGAATCCAGTAGGATTGAACCAGGAGTCCTTACTTACTAAGTACTAAGTAATAAAATAAATGACATGAGCCAGAATTGAACCCTAGGCATTAGACGACAACATTTTAGCACAGCCAATATAACCACTACACCACATAGACTTACAAGCTATGTCCACTCACTGCTCTAGGTACCATTGGGGCAGCTGTGCATGACAAAGCACACAGCTGCATCATCAACACTGCCAGCTCATCATCCACCATCACCACCACTCTCGACAATGATGCCACCTCCCTTCCACCGCCTCCCCTCCCTTCCACTGCCTCCCCTCCCTTCCACTGCCTCCCCTCCCTTCCACTGCCTCCCCTCCCTTCCACTGCCTCCCCTCCCTTCCACTGCCTCCCCTCCCTTCCACTGCCTCCCCTCCCTTCCACTGCCTCCCCTCCCTCAACACCTGTTGCCAGTGCTACTATGGCCACCACCACCTTGTCTAGTGCCGCCAACGGCCACATTTGAACAACCTCGGGCCCAAATGACAATGGATGTCATTTGGGGCCCAGGTAATGTTTTTACTTTTTTTTTTATTGAACTAACTAATATTTTCTTTCCTTCTTTAGGCTCTAACTATATCATGACAACAAGACAACACCAAACAACAAACAAAGAGTGACAAACAAGCAACAGACGACAGATGACAAGCAACAAACAACAAACAACAAACAAAGAAATGGAGAACGACGACACAGAGAACGACGACACAGAGAGGGAAGGCTGGCAAAGGACCCAAGAGACATCATCGTAAGTTTTTTTTCTCTTATTTTTTTGGTCACTGACAAAACTTTTTAAGTGCTAGCTACTGACTACAATGACAATGACAATGACTACCCAGACCCAGCCCCAAGCAGGATGACAGGCATGACCATGACATGACAATGAGCAGGCACAGCAATGAAGGGAGCACCTGGGACAGGGATGACAAGGACCACAGCCAGTATGGCAAAGAAGAGGACAGCAACGACTAGTGTTTAAAGGTCCAATCTGTAGAACTGAAAAAAAGACCGAAACTGAACTGAACTGGACCGATTAGGATGGGACCAGTGGTCTATTTATGGACTGGTCTTCTTCAGTCCAGCTGCTGGTCTTTCATTTTGAAAAATATAGTAGGACCAATGAAAAACCGGTTGCCACCAGTCTTTCATCCCAATGTATGTTGGACCTTACTCCCACACATATTTACTTCATTTTTGGTCCCTGGATCATCAAAAACAGTGAAGAATTGGTTGAGATATGACCAAAAACATTTTTGTACAAGTATTTTGTTGTATCAGAACAACTTTGATTGCATTGCTTATTACCTGAGCTATAATTTTTTTTGTACAGCTATATGACATCATAAAAGTAGCAACAACACACCTAATCATCTGTACCATGGGATTTTATTCATATAATAGCCCAAATGAGTGCAACTACAAACTACAAATTACAAACTACAAACCACAACTTGAATGCATGTCCTTTCGGTTTTGGCCATATCTCAGTCAAATCTTGACAGAATTGCTTGAATGTTAGATCGGTCTATGGAGCATTACAATTTCTATCCACGAATATAATATATATGAGGTAATGGTCATATTTGTTGAGATACATATGGGTTATTTGGCATGATAAATTTTACCACAAAAGACTGGTCCAAACCAGTCTTTTTTCGGTCCATGGACCGATTATGACCAGTCCTAAAGGGTCCAGTTGCAGTCCTCCAATATCTGTGTTGGTCCTAGACCAGTTGCGGTTGCTGGTTGCCCCTTTTGGAAGTCAAAAACTGGACCAGACTGGACCTTTAAATACTAGCAACAATGACCAGGAGGGGCACAGTGACCAGGAGCAGCATGGAAATGATGCCCAGGATGGCAACAATGAGGACAGAGACCATGAAGTCCCAGCAACCCAGGACGATGACAGGCATGACCTACGACCCACCACTGCTGCTGTGAGCAACTGCTCACAGGGTGGAGGGGATGATGACACAGGAGGGTGAGGACTGAGGATGACGACAAAGGGATGAGGGATGGGGAGAGGATGACAATGAGGGGGAGGGGAAGGGCAACAATGAGGGGAGGACAATGAGGCAAAGGAGGGGGACAATGATGACGAGGAAGGGAGACACCAATGCCGGCCCACAACAGGATGCAAAGCATGACAACAACAACAACAACAATGGCAGGCACAACAGAGAGGAACAGCAGCTAGGGACAACAAGAACGAGACCAATGCGCCCAGGATGATGCACCCGAGGACGACACAGGTGTGTCAACACACCCAGGTAGTGTTTCAAGGTCCAGTCTGCAGGACCAAAAATGCCCATAGGACCGAACTGGACCAAACCTCGGTCCGGTCTTTTTTTCGGTTGCGGTTGCCCCCACTAGGGTCAGTACAGTTGCCAGTTGCATCATTTTGTAAATATTTGAAAACTGTTTGAAGACCGGTTGCAATCGGTCTTCTCACAGTATATAAGATGTACTATATACATGCTTATAAGTAAGTAAACAGAACTAATATAATACTAATTATAACTACTTATAATACAATCAAACATAGTGGGACAAGCCCTGGTAGAAAAGTGGTTGTTTGGTGGGTACTTATATACCCTGTGGCCATGCACAGACCATCTGGTCATGTGCTCCTGAAAAAAAAGAAAAGTGGCACCATTTGCCAGGTGACTTCCATGACAACAAATGACTCCCATGACTCCAGTCCCATTTGCCACCACCATTAACGCATAGACCCCACCTCCCCAAAGCACCGCTAACAAACAAATACAAAGCAGATGGCCCAAATGATGCTAGTCGTCGTTTGGGCCATCGAGTATGTTTTTTTAGTTTAATCTTTTTTCTTTTACTAACTATCTTTTTCTTAGGTTCTTATCTTTTTCTAATGACATCACCTAGCCACGACACTATGCACTGAGGCCCACTGAACCCCATATATACCCTATGTCACTGCTGCAAGCCTCTGCTTGCAGGGTGGCAATGGGTACCAGGTCCCAGACAGCAACAGCAGTGGCAGCCAGAGACAATGGCTGATGCCATGTCACCACACCACCAACTCGCCTATGAGCCACTGCTCGTAGGGGGCAATGGTAGTGCTGATGACAAATGACACCACATGCAGGGAAGGGCTGATGAACAACAGGGAGAGGTTAACAGACAACAGGGAGGGGGGAGTGAATGACAATGAAAACAGGGGGGCAACATCATGCAACGCCGAAGACACGACAAACGACCATGCAGGGACGACAAACAACAAATGACAAATGACAAATGACAATGACAATGCAGGGACAACTCACAACAACGCAGGGATGACTAATGACAATGCGGACGGGGGGGGGGTTATGATGTACGACAACCACAATGAATTCCGGAGGACGATGTATGACACCCCACGACACCCCACTCTTGCATGTGGGGTGTTTTATTTATTTATTTATTCTTTTGTTGTGATGAACACCTCCCTGCACCTTGCAGGTGTAGGGATTCTTTTTCTTTTTCTCTTTTTGTATTCTATTAGCAACACCCCCACCACTGCGAGCACCTGCTCACAGGGTGGATGTAATTAGTTTTATTGAGTGTATAATAGAATTTAATTACACTAGAAAAAATTGTAGTAAAACTGGTCACAACTGGTTTTTTGAGGGCAACCAAACTGAATAGGACTGGTCCTATTTGGTTCGGTTGCGGTCCTCCATTTGTGGGCAATGGTTTGGACCGGTTGCCCCTTTAGGGGTCAAGAAACCAGACCAAACTGGACCTTAAAACACTACACCCAGGGGCTGCATCCCCTCCCCCACATTTTGCGCGGGGAGGGTTTTTTCTTTTCTTTTCATTTTGATTAATATTATTGTCCTTTCCCCTCTCCCGCATCTTGTGTGGGTGAGGGGATACTTTTTTGTTCATATTCTTGCCCTCCCCCTCACGCCGAATGCTGAATGCAGGGGTATTTAAATTTTTATGTATATAATTGTTATGATTCCCCCCTTGTGTTTGGCGCGAGGGGGTTTATTTTTTTTTCATGTACCACCCACAACGATGCACCAAGATGGCAAACCCACAACGATGACACACCCTGGACAATGCTGCATCCCCAGTCTCCTCCCCCGCATTTCGCATGGGGAGGGGTTTTATTATTATTTGTATTTCATATGATTTCTGCCCCCCCTTGTGCGAGATGCTGATAGGTCCACCTTGCGCTCTAAGCTCTGGGAATGTCTCCAAATGCATCGACACATCACCACACATGCTCCCATCCCCTATGAACGCCTACAAATGCCTACAAACCCCACAAAACTGCTCCAAAACTATTTCAAATGACTTCGAACAATTTCGAACAATTTCGAATGACTTTGCAACACTTCGAGCAAGTTCGAATGACTTCGCAGCACCTCGATCGCCTTCAGCCACCGTATGCTTATTGCACCACCTGTAAGGGGACTAGGGGGGTGCCCTGTGTGTTTTTCCTATTTTTTATGTTTGTCCTATATTTTTCCCCACCTCATTTCCTTCTATTCTTCATTTTCTATGATTTTTCCGGATTTTATTACTAATTTTCCCTTGCTATCATGTTTGTACATGTTGACACTTTTATATTTAGAGGCGGAGTACCCCTTCCGACACATACCCCTTGGTATGATGTCATTCGGCGGCCTTGATCCGCCTATCTCTGCCTTTTTCTATTTTTAGGTTATATTTGATTTTTGTCATCTTCACATATACTGGGCATCAGCAAGGGGATCCTTAGAGTTTTCTCTTCGGATTTCCCTTTGCTAGGTGTGTCCCCAATGCCTGTATTATGTAGTATAATTTTAACTTCAGATTTCCCTTTGCTAGAGGCTTAGGTTGCCCTTATAGTAGAAAACTCTCCCCTAAGGCCCGAAAATCGCGAACGTGCTGCCCAAGATAGGCAGGTATGGACTGGACGACGCTTCCCAAAGCTCCACAGAGTCCCTACACACTGTTCCAGATAATCTCGCCTTTATTACGCCACCATTTTCGCCAAACACGCTCCCTAGCGACATGGACACATCAGAACGCTTCGACGTGCTTGAAAGCGACGTTTCCGGAATGCGCACGCAAATTGACTCGCTTAAATCTACGATTGAAAACTTCGTTAGGACCCTCCAGGCTAACCCTACGACCAATAGTTCCCCCTTTACGACTCCAAGCGCACCCAACAACGACGTTTTGCCAAACACGTCCACTAAGGAATGCACCCAGATCAAACTGTCCCCCCCCACCAAATTTAATGGTGCACGTGCGCAGGGACATGCATTCCTTAATTCCTGTGAGTTATACATCAGTCTCCAGTCGCATCAATTCATCGATGAGCCTGCAAAAATTTATTGGGCCTTCACATACATGAAATCTGAACGTGCCTATCTCTATGTGGACCGTATCCTATGTCAAACTAAAGAACTCGGTTCTCTACCTTTCTCCACTTGGGGTGACTTTTGAGCTGAGTTTGTATGCCACTTCTGCCCCCTCAATGAATGCCACCGAGCAGTGACACAACTTGAGTCATCCGCTTACCACCAGGGACGTCGATCCGTGGACGACTATATCGATGAGTTCAAGGATTTGGTGGACATGGCAGGATATGGGAGTGGGTTACCAGTGGTGGTGAAGTTCCGATGGGGGCTCAACCAAGAAATTCAGGACCAGATTGCACAGATGTTGGAAGGGCGCCCAGCAGATGATGATATCCTTGCTTGGTATGAAGCTGCTTCACTCTGTGACGAGAACTGACGCAAAAATGCGGCGTTTAATGCTGCATTCCGTGCTCCAACTACCACTCATATGCCCTACACCTTCAATCGAAGCCTCCCCCACCCTAACCCCATTCCTGTTCATCAAACTCTCACACCAGCCGTCAATGTCCCAGTACCAATGGATGTTGATGCAGCCCGCAGCCGTGCACATAAGTTGGATCTCTGCTACCATTGTGGGGAACCTGGACACAGGGCTGGAGCGTGTCCCCATTGTCAGGATATCCGCATGCTCACCCCTGAGGGACGAGACGAACTCCTGCAAGATTTGTTGGTGCTTGTAGATGTTGAGGAAGCGAAGGATCAAGTTGCAGAGGAGATTAAGTTGGAAGTTGTAGAGGAGCAGGATTTTCCTATTTGCAGCGAGTGAATCGTACGCCCTCACTGCCTGTCCATAACCACTTTGAAGTCTTGTCAGTTGAATCCCCAGAGAATGAATCCATTTCTGTGACTGCTCCCCTCTCTGACCCTTCGAAGTTGGCTAAAGATGTACCTGCTCTCCCCATCTCTCCTTCTACTCCACGTCCCAAAATTAAATCATGGGAGCGTAAACTACCATGCAAGTATATTGTGGCATCCACTCCCTCTGCACATTCCTTGAACCTAGCCATCAAACTGCAGATGACCGACACTGGACAGATACTCGGTGTCTCTGCGCTCCTGGACTCTGGTGCGACTGGTCTCTTCATCGATTCCCATCTGGTACAACAACATTGCCTAAATACTCGCTCACTCTCACGTCTGATACCTGTATATAATGTGGATGGATCCCCAAATGAAGCTGGTGCCATCCAAGAGGTTGCAGACCTGGTTCTCCGTTACAAAGATCATAGTGAGCGTGCCCTTTTTGCTGTCACTCAATTAGGAAAGCAAAAGGTGATTTTGGGATATCCATGGCTTCGAGACCATAACCCAGAGGTCGACTGGTGTACCGGGGAGGTTACCATGAGCCGATGTCCATCCCGCTGTCGGATGTGTTTCACAGAAGCCAGGCAAGAACATTGTGGACAGAAGGTGGCGATATGATGTACTCAGAAGTGTCATGCTGGACCCCTGCCTATACCTGAAGTGGAATTGGAAGGGGTTCCTGATCTAATGCCGGACTCGGATGATGATGATGAGGACCCAGAGGAAGTGGAGGAGGGTGATCGGATCTTCTACACTGCGATTTGCTCATCGCATGAGGTGTGTGCCACATCAAACATATCCCAATGCCTTGCCGAGGCCTTCCACAAAAACAACGCTGCTAAATCCTCTACTAACTCCTTACTCCCTCATCTCCATGAGTTTGAAGACATGTTCTCCAAGGAGTCATTCGACTCTCTTCCTGCGTGCAAGCCATGGGATCACGCGATCGAACTCACCCCCGGCGCAACCCTTCATCCTGCAAGGTCTATCCTCTCTCTCCGGAAGAACAACGGCAGCTTGACAAGTTCATCGATGAGCACCTGGCCTCTGGACATATTCGACCATTGAAGTCACCCATGGCCTTTCCCTTTTTCTTTGTCAAGAAGAAGGATGGCTCACTTCGACCAGTTCAAGACTACAGAAGGCTCAACAACATCATGGTCAAAAATCGCTACCCACTACCCCTCATCTCCGAACTCATAAACCAGCTCCGTGGAACCCGATACTTCACCAAGCTCGATGTCCATTGGGGCTATAATAATGTGAGGATAAAGGAGGGAGATGAGTGGAAGGCAGCCTTTTGTACCAACCGTGGTCTTTTTGAACCGCTTGTCATGTTCTTTGGCCTTACTAATAGCCCTGCCACCTTTCAGACCATGATGAACGACATCTTCCACGACCTCATCCTCAAAGGCATTGTCTGCATCTATCTCGACGACATCCTCATCTTCACTCGCACAGTTGAAGAGCACCGTCGCATCACGCGCCTCATCCTAGAGCGACTTTGATGGTACAAACTCTACCTTCGTCAGGACAAATGCGAGTTTGAAAAGACCAAGATTGAGTACCTCGGCTTGATTATCTCAGAGGGTCAAGTGGAGATGGATCCTATCAAGGTAAACGGGGTCACAGCTTGGCTGACGCCCATGAACAAGAAGGAGGTGCAGTCTTTCCTGGGCTTCATCAATTTCTATCAGCGTTTTATCAAGGATTTCTCACATCATGCACGACCACTGTTTGACTTGACAGGAAAGGAGGCATGGAGGTGGGATAATGCACAACAGGAGGCATTCAAAAAGCTTAAGAAGATGGTCACTTCTGCTCCAATCCTTACCTTTGCTGACGATTCACATCCTTTTCGTGTAGAAGCCAACAGTTCTGACTTTGCAACGGGCGCCGTGTTGTCTCAGCAGTCTCCGGAGGACCAGAAGTGGCATCCTGTTGCATTCTACTCCAAAAGCCTTAGTGCTGTAGAGCGAAACTACGAGATCCATGACAAGGAGATGTTGGTGATAATGCGTGCACTTGAGGAGTGGCGACACTTCCTCGAGGGTGCCCAACACAAGGTGGAAATTTGGACGGATCACAAGAATCTCGAGTACTTCATGATGGCCAAGAAATTGAACCATCGTCAAGCTCGTTGGTCCCTGTATCTATCTAGATTTGACTTCTCCTTGCACCACCGTCCGGGTCACAGCATGGGGAAGACCAATGCCCTATCCCGATGTGCAGACCATGGGGATGGCAGCAGTGACAACCAAAACATTGTGCTGTTGCAGCCAGACCTGTTCACCATTCGGGCACTGGAAGGCATTGCACCCCAGGGTGAGGAGCGGGACATCCTACGTGACATTCGTCGTGCAAACCGTAGCGGTTTACATGAGGATGTTGTTGCCTGAGCTGTTAAAGAACTGAGGAAGGGATTGACCCTTTCCTTACATGCGGCAGAGTGGGCTGAAAAGGAGGACTTGTTGTATTTCAGGGATCGCATCTATGTTCCCAATGACCCAGACCTTCACCGGCGCATCATATCCCAACACCATGACTCACAGATTGCTGGCCACCCCGGATGCTGGAAGACCTTGGAGTTCACCTCACGGAACTATTGGTGGCCACAAATATCACAGCTCATTGGTCAGTATTGTCGCACTTGTGACCTTTGCTTACGCACCAAGGTTCCTCGTTGCAAGCCTATTGGCAAGCTACACCCTCTTCCTGTTCCAGAGAGTCATTGGGATGTTGTCAGCATCAACTTTGTGGTGGAATTGCCAGAGTCAAATGGGTTTGATGCGGTGATGTGCACAGTTGACTCAGTGGGAAAATGCGCTCACTTCATTCCCACTCACACCACTGTCAGTGCCCTAGGTGCCGCTCGACTCTACCTCCACCACATGTGGAAATTACATGGACTTCCTCTCAGATCGTGGCCCTCAGTTCATGGCAGAGTTCACTCGTGAGCTGTACCAACTCCTGGGGATCAAACTCCTTGCTTCAACCGCTTATCACCCACAAACTGATGGCCAGATGGAGTGAGTCAACCAGGAACTGGAGCAGTACATCCACCTCTTTGTCAATGAATGCCAGGACGATTGGGACAATCTCCTTCCTTTGGCCGAGTTCGGATACAACAACCATGTCCATGCTTCCACTCAACAGACCCCTTTCCTCTTAGACACTGGACGACATCCACGCATGGGATTTGAACCTCGCCAAACTCCCTCACACATCTAGACGGTGAATGAGTTCACAGAACACATGAGGGATAGCTTGGAGGAGGCAAGGGCAGCCTTAGCAAAGGCAAAGGACAACATGGTGCAATTTTACAACCAACGCCACTCCCCAACCCCTCAGTACAAGGTTGGTGATCGAGTTTATCTTGACTCCAGTGACATCTCCACTACACGTCCATCCAAGAAACTCGCTCATCGCTTCTTGGGACCTTTCCCCATTGTCAAGTGCATTGGAACACATGCCTATCATCTATGCCTCCCAGGCTCCATGTCCAGACTCCATCCCATCTTCCATGTCATCAAATTGCTTCCAGCTCCCCCAGATCCATTCCTGGGATGCCATTCACACCCACCACCACCACCTACAGTGATCAAGGGAGAACCCCAATACGAAGTCGAGTCAATCTTGGACAGCCGTGTGCATTGAGGAAAACTCCAGTATTTGGTACATTGGAAGGGTTATGGGTATGAGGAGAACTCATGGGTCGAAGAGTCTGACATAAATGCCCCTCGGTTAATCAAGGAATTCCATCGATGGCACACTGCTGCACCGCATCGCATTCAAGTCATGGACTTTGGTCGTATGCGATTTTGAATGCATCAGGGTGATGCATCTTAGAGAGGGGGTGATGTAAGGGGACTAGGGGGGTGCCCTGTGTGTTTTTCCTATTTTTTATGTTCATCCTATATTTTTCCCCACCTCATTTCCTTCTATTCTTCATTTTCTATGATTTTTCCGGATTTTATTACTAATTTTCCCTTGCTATCATGTTTGTACATGTTGACACTTTTATATTTAGAGGCGGAGTACCCCTTCCGACACATACCCCTTGGTATGATGTCATTTGGCGGCCTTGATCCACCTATCTCCGCCTTTTTCTATTTTTAGGTTATATTTGATTTTTGTCATCTTCACATATACTGGGCATCAGCAAGGGGATCCTGAGAGTTTTCTCTTCGGATTTCCCTTTGCTAGGTGTGTCCCCAATGCCTGTATTATGTAGTATAATTTTAACTTTGGATTTCCCTTTGCTAGAGGCTTAGGTTGCCCTTATACCACCCTTCAGACACATGCAGCACACCTTGCACGAGTTAGTGTGTTGCATATTGAGCACCACCAGGCACGAGGAGATACAACAACAGGATTTTAGAATGCAATTGTGGTGCTTTGATGTTTCAATGATATATTGGATCAATAGGACAGGTACCCTTGATACATTGTGACTCTATATGCTTCCCTTCTCATCATCTTTCATTTATTTTATGATTTGCAAAGTTCTTTATTGTTTTATATCTTGCCTCATGTAGTCTTCATGTTTTATTTCCTTTTAAGTACCATCTCTTCCAAACATATATAGCCTTGTACTAGCTACTTAGAAGGACAGAATAGATTGTCCTCTCACATCCATCATCTGATTTAAGAGCAGTTCTCTTGAGTCCAAGCCTCTCATCTTAGTCCCGATGATAGGTCCATCTTGTTGTTCAAGCTTGGAAAACACATCTACAATCATTGTCAAAGCTCTACAAACCCATACAAACCCTTCCAAACCTCTATGAACCTCTACAAAGTCATGAGAATGCTTTGAAATTCTTCGCAACACTTCGAAACTCTTCACGACACCTCAAAATTCTTTGTATGCCTTTGGCCACCATAGTACAATTCCCCCGAGCTTCATACAGCTCAGGATATACACTTGGAACATCGTCGATGGGTTCCGAACCAGTTTCGAGCAATATAACAGCGATATCGGCCTTCGAACAAGTCCGATATTTCCTTGACTGACTTCGAAAATCATCGAACATCGCAAATCAACATTGGACACTATATCGCTATCCAAATAATCATTGCACACATGCCAGACGTATCCCCTACCATTGTCAAACAATATCGCACCGATATCGAGCCACAAACGAAGTCCGAAGAAACTTCGAAAATCTTTGAAAGACATCGAACCTCGAAAAACATCATCGGACACAGTATGTCCTATTCAAATGATCTTTGGACGCATACTGGACACATGGGACACTATATTGAGTATATTGAACACATTTCGACCGCATGTGCATGCATACAATCCACTCAAAGCAGTTTCCAATCTTTTATTCAATTTATAACAAGGACAGTCCAGTTTTAGCTATTCTTTCTTATTATTTCTTCATCATGTGTTATATTCACCCTTTCTAGGCTCACTTTATTGTTCTGATATACTTATATTGTCTTTTGCCTCAAGTTTTCCACATGTTTGCCTCATGTTCTCTAGCCTTTTAGGTACTCTCTTTATTTTATATAAAAAGATGTACTAGATACAAAGAAGAACAAGAAAGTCATCATCTTCCTCCCAGATCACAGTGATTTGAGAGTTCGGTTTAGTCTTATTCAGTCCAAAGTTTGGTGTTTTACACTAAACTTCCTTGAAATTCCTTGAAATTCCTTGCATTATGCTATTTTCACTCTTGTTTCCCTCAATTTGCCTTTGCTTTGCTTCTACTACTCGTCTAGTCCCCCAATCTTGCATCTGATCATATTTGCGCACTCAAAATTCCTCAAAACTTCTTTGAAAAATATCGCAACATCTTGAAAATCATCGCAAGTCCTCGAAACACATTCTTTTAGCTTCGAACTGCTTCAACAAGCAGTCCTTCTATGGCTATTTGATGGTCAATCTGACAGGTGACATCTAGAGGGCCTCACATCCTTCCTCTGACTCGTGTTATACCATCTGAAGCCATTTTGTGGGTTTTGTTTGGGTTTCCAGGTTGAGTATCATCACCGAAGTTTAGTGTATTACTGCAAACTTCTTCGAACTTTCCATACTAGCTTCTCAAAACTATCATCTATCATCTATCCCCTCTCAAAGCCTTTCCACATCTCTATAGTCTATCCTCAGTATCCGGTGAATTCATCCTTGTCCTCTACAAGCCCCTCGAACATCCTCAAATTTCCTCAAATTTCCTTGAACTTCTTTGAACATCCTCGAACATCCCTCGAAGCACTTCGCAGAGCTTTGTATGCCCTCGAACATCATCAAATATCATTGGACCTCCTCATGTTTAGTTCCCTTACTCTTGGGTAACAGCAGTGATATTTAGTACCACATCACAACCTTCCTCTAACTAGTGTTATACCATTCAAGGCCATTTTGTGGGTTTTGTTTGGGTTTCCTGGTCAAGCATCATCAACGCGAGGGCCACAGTTAATTAATATTGTTGATCTTAATGAAATTGGCTTTCTCAAAGATAAACAAAAAATTGAGTTTGAGTTTGAATCATAAATAAACCTTAGAGTAGTAAGTTGTAATTCTCTGGTGGCTCAACTGGTTGAGCACACTTGTTTGGTTTGTCATGTGATCCTTGATCATGAGGTCTAGAGTTCAATCCCTGCTCTGAACACATTTATTTTGTAGGCACTTTGTGAAATTCATGAAGTCCAAAGCACTTGAAACTTGTAAGATAGGACATCCTGGTGAGTCCCGGTTGAGTCCTGGTTGAGTCCTGGTTGAGTCCTGGTTGAGTCCCACTGGATTCCTGGTGAGTCCTGGTTGAGTCCTACTGGATTCCTCCAGGACTCTGTGGGGGAGTGTAAAGTTCAGCAATTCATATGGGAACACCTCCAGAATGTGAACCATGTCATCCACCAAATACATAAAGCGGGGGGACCTTTTCTGGAAAGAAAACAGACCTCTGCCTTCCAGAAGTTGTCATAGTGGGACATAGGTGTACTTATGAAGGGTGGCTCCCAGATGAAACAAGGGTACAAAAAGTCAAAGACTGGCCTCCATGCAAAGACCCTATGGACATTCAAGGGTTCCTAGGTACAGCGGGAACAGTTCAGATGTTCATCAAAAATTTTGCCATACATGCCCACCCACTCGTCCAGCTAACAAAGAAAGATCAGGAGTTTGTGTTTGGAGAACCTGAGCAGAAAGCCATGTGCACCCTCAAACACCTCATCATCAATTCCCCCACCATTTGAGCCATTGATTATTCATCCAAAAACAAAGTCATTCTTATGGTCAAGGCATGCTGTGGGTTTCGTCCTCTCACAAATGGGTTCTGACAACAAATGTTACCCTTCCCATTTTGGGTCTATTACATGGAATGAAAGAGAACAGAGGTACTCACAAGCAAAAATAGAATTATATGCCCTTTCCATCACCTTACACAACACCCAGTTGTATATCATGGGCGTTCAAAATTTCATTGTCGAGGTAGATGCAAAGTACATTAAAGGAATGATAAACAATCCCAATTTTCAACCTAACACAACAATCAATTGTTGGATCGCCGGTATCCTGCTGTTCGACTTTGAGTTATGACATGTTCCAGGAAAGGATCACTCACCCACAGATGGGCTATCACAATGGCCACCAGCACCAGAAGATGAAGGTGAAGAGGATGACTATAACAACTGGATTGATAAGTCATATGCATTTGCAATCGAGATTCTGAACCAATCATACATCACCGCCAAGAACTCCAACTGCCCACAAGTTCACCCATCCACTCCTGCATCACACCATACAGCAGCTGTTCAACAAACATCTCTTTCCAAATCCACTCCACCCAGATTCATTTTTAGTCTCCTATCATGATTCCCTGATCAGATAATGCTCATTGGCAGGACAATGAACTGTCGAAAATTGAAGAATTCTTATGAAATATGTTATGGCCACCTGACATGAAAGAGGATCAGTTCAGATGCTTTGTGAAGAAAGCATCATGGTTTTTCATTCTGGAAGGGAAGCTTTGGAAATGCAACTCACATGGTAAACACAAACTCATGATTCCAGAGGCAAAGCACCTGGTACTCGTCTGAGAGGCGCATGATGTGCTCAGACATAAAGGCTTATTCTCCATTCATACTCACCTCCTTGATAGATTCTGGTGGCCCATGATGGAGCAAGACATCAAATAGTACATACATACCTGTCATGAATGTCAAGTCTGCCTCCTAAGAAAAATCCACATCCCACCATCTGTCCCTACTCCTCCATCCCTGTTCCGTAAAGCATATGTTGACATGTTTTTCATGCCAAAAGCAGGGGGCTATCGATATGTCATCCATGTGCACTGTTTGCTTTCATCGTATCCAGAATGGCGTAAACTGTGTACAGAGACTGGTGCCACCCTCGGTGCTTTCATTTTTCAAGAAATCCTGTGTCATTGGGGAGCTTTAGAAACCATTGTAACGTATAATGCTGCATTCCTCAAGGTGCTAGATTGGCTTGCAAAGAAATACCACATACATCATATTTGGATCTCACCATACAACTCCCAAGCACAGGGTCCCATTGAACAATGACATTTTGATGTCCGTGAATCATTGATCAAGGCAGCGGATGGAGATGAGACTAAATGGCATCAAGTCGCATACTCAGTTTTCTGGGTGGAACATGTTACCATTCAGAAATCAACTGGGTACTCACCTTATTATATAGCACATGGTGTTGAGCCCCTCCTACCATTTGACCTTGCAGAGGCTACGTACATGGCTCCTACACCCTCCAAACTCATGTCCACACAAGATCTTGTCATATCACGTGCAATCCAGCTCCAGAAATGCATGACTGATCTTGAAATCATGAAACACCACCTTGTCGCTGCCAGGTGGGCATCAGTACATCAATTTGAGAAATCTGTCCATTTGTCAATCATTGATTTTGATTTCAAGCCTGGAGCACTCGTGTTGGTATGCAACTCAGCCTTGGACAAGATGATGGACAAAGTCAAGCCACAACATTTTGGCCCAATGGTGGTGATCCAACAATCAAAAGCTGGAACCTATATCCTCAGAGAATTAGACGGGTCCTTGTCTAAACTTAGATATGCAGCATTCCAGCTCATTCCTTATCACCCACAATCTCAATTAGGAATCTCCATTCAAGATTTTTTCAGATATTCCCACAGAGGTCCTCAATGACATCACTCATGATTTGCCTCACCCTGAACAAGATTATTTCCCCCCTGATTGATTCTGATTGTGTTTGAATTTCCATACACTCATCCTTCTTTTTGGGTTATTCTCCTATCTATATGTTTTCCCCCTGATTCTTGCTTGCTATATGTATTTCCTTCTTTGTTTCTTACACCAAAAACAATATTTGCCTACTTTATATATATCGCAACATAATTTTCTTTCATGGGTCACCCTTTTTAATGATTTTATGATACCTTTCTCCTATGATTTTCTGTGCTGCCTGTGCATCCGCTTCTACAACCTTCCACTATTGCCTTCCAGTTGTCATCCAATTCCTGATGTCCCATGTATGCTGGTCCCCATATGTTTGCTCGGTTCCACCACATCTCGTCATAATTTATGTTATCTATCACTTTGATTTCTCATACCATGGTCTTGATCCAACCCCAACTATCACATCTGTCATGACCATCACCTTTGGAGACACCCTTCCTATCATAGGCAGGGTGGTGCTCATTGTTCTCCTTGGTTCCCTGTTTCTTGTCTGCCTGAACCCATTCACCATTCTAATTCCTGATAGAAATGAAGCCAGGCCTGCACCAATCCAGCTCCAATGTGTTCGTGCATACCCTGTCCTTCCAGCATATACCCCATCATCCCCTCCTCCCATATATCCATATCTCAATTACAGTCATCATTTGTCCTCTCATTTGTCATTGTCTTCATCATCAGGTCACATCACTGTCATTACCCATCCATCATCTAGCATTTGTTTTACCTCATCGCACACCGCAGCACTCTCCTCTCTTACCAGCCTGTCCTCCTCCATTGTCTTCACCCAATCAGATGAATCAGGAATCGTAGTCGATAAGGCTCCCCCCTCATATTCCAGTGATTCCAGTTCAGTGGGACACCAGGCCACTCCTTCTACCCATGAGCATCATTTGTTGTCACCCCAGTCACGAGACACTGTGGAAAATGTTCTGTCACCCCAGAATGCAGGTGACAGTGGAGGTGTCGGTTTGAGCAGCTCAGATCAGAACTTGGAATTGGGGAATGATACTGTGCTCACCACTGATGAATGAGAGGGGGATGATGCCTAAGAGAGTCATCAATGTTGGGCAGACAAGGGATTGGTTTCCAACAGTTTCATTTCACATGGGTACAGGTTCTGGAAGCAATGTCATGCACTGTCACATGCATCGTCAAAATTTTTCCACACTCCCTTTTGACTTTCTTTGTACATATTTTGCCCCATCATCTCCACACAAGTTTACCAGTTGACCAGGGGTGGTCAATATTCAAGTACCCCAGGGGTGTGAGGACACCATCCACTCTATGCACTGAATTGGGAAGTTCAGGCTCGGGAAGGTTCCAGGCTGAGGATTACCAAGCAATTTCACTGCCTCTGAGGCATGGCAATTTGTGGAAGGTTCTGGTAGCCATTCATTAAGTATATAGTTGGCTCAGAAATTTGTGAAAAGGCAGTTCAATACAAATTTATACCTGACTCACTCTCTACTTTGCCCTCAACGTCTAAGCCTTTCCAAACATCAACCAGTCATGTGTCACACGTCAAGATTGTGCATCGCATTTCTTCAGTCTCTCAGATTCTTGGACAATCCTTATCTAGCTGGTGTGATACACAGCTCCCTCTAGGAGTTTTGATCTCCTTACCCAGACCTTGCATCATCATTATACCGAGTCTTCAACCAAGCTTCCATTTCATGTGACTTTAGTTCTCTGTTGTCAGTGATGTATGTTCTGACTTTAAGCCCTGTTTCTCTTTCTCAGGTGAGTTCCCAGGCCTTAAGCTCAGGAAAAGAATCATCTTTGTTGTGAAGGGGTATTGACCAAGGGAAAGCTGTATAGTCATCCACTATGTCCATTACATATGAATTCCTGCTACAAGACTTCATGACATGTGGTCCCCATAAATCCACCCACACTTTCTCCAGCTTCCTCATTGCTTTATGACCAGGCCCCTCCTCACGCTTCTTGGGAACAGGTGTTTTTGTCTGTTTGCTGAGCACGCATGATTTACAATTTGGCAGTTTAGGGGTGGAAACAAGGGGCACACCTGCGAGTGTCCCTTTCTTGGCCATGTCCCAGATGGATTGGTAATTTGTGTGGCCAAGGCACCATGCCACATCTCCAAAGTTGGCAATTTGTGCACTGAAGGTGTGGTCAGCGGTGACTGTGTGGAGATTGAGTGAATAAAGTTTCTTGGATAGTCACAATCCATGTGCAATAAAGGCACCAGTGGATTTATCAGTAACCCAACAACCTGAATTATCAAAATGTGTTACCACATTTGAGTCATCTGCTAGCATGCCCACAGAAATAAGACAGACCATCAAATGCAGGATGTAAAGTGCATTACAAAATATAATTGATGTGCCCTGAACTATCTGTAGTTTGGTGTCTCCAACACCAATGGCAGCAATAGAAGTACCTCCCACACCTCTGACAGAACAAGGTGGTGTTGGGCAAAGAGTGATGAAGTCACCTTTGTCAGGAGAAATATGTACGGTTGCCCCTGAGTCCACAATGAATGGGTGGTCATCCAAGGAAAGTTGGGATCACTTGGTCTGGTTAAGGGGTTCAATGGTAAATGCATCCTCAGCAGGTGCAGACATGTAGTGGTTCCAGTCAACAGCGACAGTTACCTCCTCCTTGATGACAACCCACCCATCATATTCCACTTCATCAATAGTAGTGGTGGGAATAGGATCGTGGGCCAGACCAGCAAACTCAGGGCATGATGGAGAGGATGGAGTGGTCCTGGGGTCGGTCATGACTGTGAATGCATGCCTGTTGACATCCTTCACCATGACCAGGACTTTGGAAGTCTGAGATCCTGATGATTTCTTCTCAAGTGCCAGCTTACAGGCAGCTTTAGATTCCTCAATGGTTTTTCCAGCCATACCTCCCCCAGCCTTAATACAGTACTCTGTTGTATGCACAGTTTTCTTACAACCCAGGTTCCTGCAAATAGGTGCATTAGGTGATTTGAAAGGCTTGGTGTGAGCTGTGAGTGCGATGTGGGAGCATGAGTCTTGCACTGGTCATTTTCAAGTAGGGACTGTTCATTCTCCAGGAACAAATGGATGTCCTTTGACCCATATGGAGAGGTGGCAGTGGAGGCAGCAATATCATGGGAGATAATGGAGCACGCATGGGGAAAATTGTTGCTGAGGGAATTGAGGAGGGCAATGCAACAAAGAAGGTCAGCTTTGATGTTCCCCATAGCAAAAGTGCATTCAATGAGAGTGCAGATCTTTTCTGCAGTTTTGGGGAGCAGGATGTCCTTTGTGCATTGTATGGAAAGAAACTGTCATTCATGTTGAGATCTACACCATGAATGTGCCCTTTGATGCGGCATGCTAATTATAGCACACAAAATGATGTGTGTTTCCCCTTGTCTGTATCCCTTTCTAATAGTCCCTTTATCATATTTTCTATTGTCATACTCATGGTATATATATTCGACTAGATAGACATAGACACCTCAGTCCATTATACACAGACTGAGGTGAGTAGATTTGCTAGCGCTCACTTTGATCAGATCACTTACTGTACTATTTATAGCTTATTCATGTATTATCTAGGTATGAATATAGTCCATTATACACAGACTGAGTTTATCTGTGTATTATCTAGGCTGGATTTCTATAGGTTATGAGCCACTTCTGTCATGTGTAGTGATGATAGCTATCTTGCCTAGCCACTCGACCACTCTGTGCCTTGTCGTGTGTTTCTTTGATCAACTTGTTCAATCAATATCTTATCAGCACACGTCGCACGTCTTAGATCCCTTTGTCTCCTGCTCAAGTCAAATCTCCCTCTCATCTACCATCTCGTCTTTGTCTTTTATTTTTTTGCTTGCCAGAATGACTGCACCCACCGAACCTCACCCCCCATCCATTTCCCTCATATGACTTTCCACTCAATACTCCAGGGACAAGCTCAATAAGCTTAAATCCAACTACAAAGAATGGAAGGAGGATATCAGCATTGCCTTGTCCCTCAATGGACTTTTTGAATATGTCACTGGTGAAGTACCAGAGCCCACCTCTAACGAACCCCATGCTCTATCTAATTGGAAGGCTAATTCCTGCCTTGCATACACTTTCATTGCCTCTGGGGTAGCATCATCTGAATGCTCTTTCTTAGATTCTTCAAAATCTGTTAAAACAAACTGGGAGATCCTACAGAACCGTCACCAGAAGGAAGGACCGGTTAGGCAAGTCACTTTATTACAGCAAGCACTCACTATCCAGTGCACGCCAAATACACCTCTCTCCAAAATGGCTGAATGGATCTGCACACTTATTGAGTGTGCGTTTGCTATGGGAGATATTACCTCTATCCTCTTATGCTGTATTGCACTTTTGAATTCCCTCAGTTCACATTTTCCTCATGTGTGTTCCATTATTTCCCACGACATTGCTGCATCCACGCCATCTGCACCATACACATCCAAGAATATTCACTTTTTTTTTGGAAATGAACAGTCTCTCCAGGACAATGACCAATGTACCGATACATTTCCTTCCCTTGCTCTAGCTGCAACCTCCAAACCAGTCAGGCCTCCTGGGACCACGATCTGCAGCAACTGCAAATGCCCCCAGCACACTAAAGAGTATTGTATCTCAAAAGGTGGCAGTATGTAAGGAAGTACAATTGAGGAATCAAAAGCGGTGAGGAAACAGGTGTACAACAAATGGACATCCAATACTGGAGCTCCCAAGTCTACTGCAAAGGTCCCCGTTACCGTGAAGGACAACACCAGTCATGTGTTCACTGTCATGATTGATTCTACTGCTTTGAACATGGCTGAGACAATTCTGGGGGAATTTGCTGGCCTGGCTAGCGACCCCCTTCCTCACGTGACTATTGAGGAGGTTGAGTATGAAGGTTGGTTTGTGACCGAGGAGGAGTTCTGTACCTCAGTTAATTGGACCAATAATTCTGTACCAGTAACCGTGGACGCTTTTACAGTCGCCCCACTCAACCAAGCCCAACGCACTCCCATCTCCATCCATGATCACCCATTTTATGTTGACACTGGAGCCACCATATTTCTCCTGATCAATCAGATTTCATCACACTTCACGCTATTACCCCACCATCAGTTCAAGGCATCAGGGGTTCTTCTATCTCCACAATCGGCATGGGAGATATCAAACTCCACATTGCCCGAGGCGCATCAATCATTTTACATAATGCACTCTATGTTCCAAATGCAGTGGTGCGCTTGATCTCAGTTAGCTTGCTTATGAAGGATTTGAATGCTGTAGCACATTTTGATGAATCATCGTGCTGGATCACAAATAAGTCCACTGGTGCCCACATAGCCCAAGGCATCCTGTCACCCAACAAGAAACTTTATTCTCTCTTACTACACTCCACCTCTGCCAAACATGTCTTCACTGTCCACTCAGCCCCTAACATTATCACCTGGCATCGCTGTCTAGGGCATGCGAACTATCAAGCTTTGCAAGACATGGCACGAAAAGGGACAATTGCTGGTATGCCTGCACAATCCTCCTTTAAACCTCCTAAATGTGAATCTTGCATCCTTGGAAAACAGACCCACTCACCTGTTCCTAAGGGCCCATTCGGGTCCCCGGTATAGCTCTGCCTTGCCATACGCCTTCACTTTGTAAGCTACGAAAATGATTGATTTCTCGGGACCTTCCGAAACACGTAGTGTGTCACACCAAGTAATGCTTCTGATCGCGTAGTAAACTGACATGGTGGGAGGGAGGGGGTAATGCAAGCCATTGAGCATGTTGGGTATTTTGTAAAAATTATAATTATACTTCTTATCTATGAAATTCATTTTCTTGTACACAAAAATCATAACAAGTGCACCCACAACACAGAAATACTTTTGACAACAATCAAGCCGGTCAAGTTCAAAGAGATAATTGTTCAAAAATTATAAATATATATATATATTGGTCACTTTGCATGTCGTGAAGAACAGGGATGAAGAAGTTACTGCAGTCGCATCTTGGGCAACATCACCATGGGGTTCTCAGCCTCATATTATGTTGAAGAATGTAATGTTGAGAAACATTATAAATACTATACAAAGGTTACAAATGAATAAAATGATGATTCTAATTCAAAATTTAACCAATGTCGACGATGGCAAACCTCAGAGTGCGATTGTCACAACTGCTTGGCTTGCCGAGGTTCCATCAGCAGGATTTGAATTATGTCATCAGGGGTTTGGCTGCCAGGAGCTGACCAAGGCATACACCCTGAATTTTGGCAGGGGAGCCAAGCAAATACTGGGGACCCGAATGGGCCCTAAGAAGTGCATAGAGGGGGAAGGACATAGAGCTACATGAAAATTGGAAAAAGTTTGGGTAGATCTTTCAGGACCGCATGATGTAAAGTCACGTTCCAGGAATTCATACATCATGAACATCATGGATGATTGTACCTCACACCCATGGTCCATACCACTTAAGCATAAGGATGACACATTTCCTGAACTCAAGGCATGGGAGCTAGCACGAGAAAAGGAGACTGGCCTGCAAGTCGGAACATACATCACAGACAATGGAGAACTCAGGTCACATGAAGTTGAAGCCTGGCTAAAGGCAAGAGGAACTGATCATAAATTCACTGCACCTTATACTTCAGCTCACATTGGTCATGTAGAACATATGCACAGGACGCTAATGGGGAAGGCATGCACCATGCACATTTACGCCAACTTACCGTCTTATCTTTGGGATGAACTTTACTTAACAGCTTCTCTCCTGCATGCCAAGACTACAACAAATTCACTAAAAGGCTCTACCCCTTGGGAGAAATGGCACGGACAACAACCCAATTACTCTTACATGAGGGAGATTGGTTGTAAAGCATTGATGATGCTCAACCTGGGAACTGCCAATGAGGCAATCGATGATGTTTGCGACGAGTCAGAGGAGGGTTGCGAGATGTTCCAAAAGTTCGTGGTCAAACCTCTGAGAAGATTACTAGTTAACACTAGTCATGAAGGTAGTGTTATGAGAGACAAAGGTGTTTGTTGTGGTCCGATTGAGTATCGATCGATATTGAGGGTGATCGACAAGATCGACGGTGAACGAGTTTTATCGTCGATGGTCGATATGTGAATTATGGGGACCTTTCGATAGGTCAATGGTATATGAAGGGTGCAGCAAACTGCTATGAAGTGTTGGAAGGGTTGCTAGAACTAATGACGAGAGGATCGAGGGAGGATCGAGGATGCGACGATTGCAGAGGTTTCTCGTCGATTGAGAAAACCCGCAGAGACTTAGATTGTTTTTAGAAAGTTGATTGGATGCTTAGAACTGTATACGAGATGATATGTGAAGACAATTTCTTGTTGTTTTCAAGTAGATACTACAGAGTTTTATATGTTTTAAAGAAACTTCCTAAAATGGAATGAGAAACATGTGTAGAACATGAGGCAAAAGATATGAGTTAAGGCACAAGGCCATAAAGGAGACTGGAATCCGAACAAGAAAGATATATATATCATATGATGAAAGAGTAATAAAAGAAAAGAACTAAAAGAGACTGTCCTTTGTGTATAAACTGTGCTAAGTCTCGCAATAATGCGTCCAGCAGGTTCTGTGCACGATAGGGACTTGGAATGAGGCTGACCTATGATCAGCAGGTTTGAGCACGAGTTGGAATACGTCCTAGTGCATGGTCTTCCACCATTTAGATAACGAAGGCGGCGCCCAATGTCACTCGTAGTTTCTCGATATCGATCAATGACACTCGACGATGCTCGATCGCGGTTGTGGCTTGTTCGAAGTTGGTCGGGGATGTTCAATGGTCATGTAGGGGAATCTTAGTGACTTTCGGGGTAGTCCTAAGGTTGTGCGATGTGGGCTTTTGATATGATCAATGTCGCTGGTGATGTTTCAATGTGGTCGATATGATATCGCGATCGATAGAGTGGGTCACACTGCGTCTGGGACATCATAGGAGTTAGCCGATGTGATTAGAATGATGCTAAAGTGGTGAATCGGTCCTTGAGCCAAGGAGACGACCTATCATCCTCCCCCTTACTGAAATTCTGACCGTCCCGGTCAGTCAAGCCGAAACAACCGGGTCATGTGACATTGTTGATCGCTGATTTAAGATGTGTCATGGTTTGAACTTTTCTCTTTTTATTCGATCTCTTCCATCCATCTCCTTGACAACATGTCTATCCTCGCCGAACTCGCTCTTCCCATCCTCGAACACGCAAAATCAATGCCCGAGGCTGGCAAAGCCAAAGAGTTGGACTTTGAAGTGTGGGGTCATGTTTTTTGTGAGAAAATGGTATGTCCTTCCCTTTTCTTGGGTTTATCTGCTTCCTAATCTTGTTTGATAGGCTGAATACGACGACCTGATCGAATCGTTCGATGAGGCATGCGACAAACATGTGCAGGCGACGTTAGATGAGGCAGTCAGCCTCTTTGTACCATTTGCTCACAAGGATTGGGTTTTGTGGGGTGGGAAGTATCTTTTTGTGGAGTATTCAAGGAAGGTTGAGGAAGAGAGGAAGAGAGAGGAGGAGAGGGAGGCTCGGCAGGTGGCCGTCGAGGCAAAAGCAAAGAGGATCGAGGAACAACGAGATGCGCTGGTCAAGGCACGTCGAGCTTTCTTGGCCAAAGTCCAGGCCAAAACCGTTTCAAAGGACGAATTCCGCGATCGTACAGCTGCACTCGAGCTGATGCGCCTCTCGATCGATCGGGACGAGGCCGCAGACGAAGCAGTGCCCCTGGTCGATGACAGCAAGTCATCGAGAAGAGGAAGGCAGATGAGATGGATGAGGAGGAAGAAGGTGAGGACGAGTTGGATGAAGAACCTGTGGTCGCAAAGCGGGTGCGATTGGAGGAGGGTGATCTGATCACCTTCCATGGGCTGGTAAGTAGTCATCTCCTTTCGATATCGTTCAAGCTAATCACGCTCCCGATATTGCTTTAGTGTGATCGTTGCGCCAGGCTGAAAATGGCTCCGGAATGCGTCGTCAAGAAGGGCGCCCCAAAGTGCAAGAAATGCACTCAGGGGCTGCAGGGGTGCTACTGGGAGGGAGTATCGAAGCAAGGACTCCATCGAGGCAAATCGAGGAAAATGGCAGGCTCTAAACGAGCTACAAAGGGTGCTGAGGAGTTGACGGAGGTGTCTACTCCTCGACGTAGTAAGTGATCCTTTTCGATCCACGAGTACGATTGCTAATCTGTATGATTCATTAGCCATATGCATTCGGGCTATCCAGCCCATCCAAAATGCAGAGGCTGGGCCCTCAAAACTCGATGAGCACCCAAAACGAATGGTGAAGGCAAAGCCGAAGACAGCTGAGAAGGAGAAGGGGAAGGGAAAGGGGAAAGGGAAAGCATGAGAAGTTGAACCTGAGGTTGTGGGTATGGTCGAGGAAGCATCGATGGCGGTGGAGGACGAAATGATGCAGTCGGATGCAGCAAGACTCCGTTGTCGATATCTCGTGGAAGTGCTGGTGCACAAGAAGTTGGAAGTGGAAGTGTTGATGGAGGAAATAGAGGTGTTGGAGAGGAAGTGGGAGGAATCCCAGTAGAATTCTGTTTTTATCGTTTTAATTTTATCATTTTTTGTGTGTCTGAGCGAGATAAGGTTGAAATGAGAAATATCACGTGTGATTGAAGCCAGGAAATGTAAGATATATGCAAAGAAACATAGGAAAGAGAGAAAAAAAAAGAAAGTAAGATGGACGATTCATCAAAACAAGACATAGGGGAAAGGCTCAGAACTCCTTCATAGCCAAAAAACCCTGTCGAGCTTGCGTGAACACGTTTCGAACGATATCACAACTTGTAATAGTACACTGTTATAAAATCAAGAGTTTGTTTCAATATCGCAAGTAGAAAAAGAAAAGAAAAATGGTTTATTTGTCTTCGTCGAGGTCAGGAATGCCCTTGTCGATGTCTCCGTCGACATCCGATGTTGTTCGAAGTTGTTCAAGCCAACAATCGTTGATATCAAAGAAGTTTGGAGGAAGGGGAATCGATTTCCATGCTAGATAGGGTAGAATTTGGAAAGCTGCTACTGGTCGATGAAGAACTGATCCATCAAGCTCGCAAAGAATATAAGCGCCACCATAGTTTCTTGCGGTGACTATGAGTGGGCCGAGATATCGAGCTTGCATTTTTCGATTAAGAGCCTTTTTGATCTGTGTGTTTTGCATGAGTATGAGGTCACCTTTTTCAAAATGGTAGTCTCGAATCGTTCGCTTGTGAACTTCTTCGAAGCGTTTTGCAGCTTCTCGTCGAGCGGTGTAGACTCTAGAGTAGAGTACCTTGAGATTGGTCAAGCATTTCTGGAGTGCGATAGCATGTCGGGCGATGAGATCGGTGGAGGAGAGTATCAAATTGGGTGGTGGTTGTAGATATGTCGCTTCTGAAATGTTGAGAGGGATGAGTGGATGAGAACCTGTGATCGCAAAATAGGGCGAACAGCCCATTCGTTTTCGAACTGTTACCCGTTCTGCCCAAAAGACCGAGTAGGTCCCAACCAACCATCGAGTTTGATCACCATCGACGGCCTTGTAGAGCGATTGTCGTACATCGAAGTGGGCTCGTTCGATGAGGCCATTGGCATGAGAATTGTACCCACTTATCCAAATATGATTGATATGATATCGCTTCAACAAATACTCGAGAGCAGAAAGGAATGCTGTGCCATTGTCAGTAACGATCTCATAAAGCGAGCCCCAACAACAAATGATTTCTTCGAAGATCCAATCGCCGATGGTCTTTGCTGTTTCGTTGCGAAGCATCCTGAACTCCAGCCAGTACAATATTGAACATCGACCTTGTACTATATAGCGATATCCACCGGAAGGCGGCATGTGCATTGTGTCGATATAGACTTTTCCGAATAGAGGAGTGGGTGTGGCGACAATTGGTGGAATAAGAAGATTTCGTGTTTGTCGCAACTGACAGTAGTGGCACATTCAGATGTACCATGCGATATCGGCTTTTAGGCTGGGCCACCAGAATCGTAGTGCAACATGAGACTTCGTGGCGAAGATCATTTTGTGGCCGATATGGTCGTGCGACGACCGGATAATATCAATGCGACGCTCTGGAATCACGACGATCTTGTGTTCACCGTGACGATCTTTTTGCCATAGTTTGCCAGAATCTATGAAGAACTCGGTGCAATATCGCATGAAGGTAGCGTACTCTGTGTCTGATAGATGTGGAGGTCGCACCATATCGTCTAACCATTTATGAACGAGCAGTAATCGTTCGTTGTCTTTCTTTGCTTTGTCCGATCTAGGTATGTCTTCATATGAAACGTCCTCCCCCTTACTGAAATCCGAAGCTTGGGTGAAAGTGGGATAAGTCGTGTGAGAGGGGAATGGTCGAATCAAGATTGGGTTGATTTGGTGAATGAAACCATGTAGTTTGTCGATCCAGTCACCGAATTCTTCTTCTACTTTGACATCATCGTCTTCGGTTTGTCGAGGACATCACGAAAGACCGTCCGGTCCATGGTGCATACCTGCAACATGAACTAGGGTGAAGTGAAACATTAGAATGGAGACTATCCATCGGTTTATGCTAGCGCTAGGCGCGATATCAGGATTGAGAGCATGCCTTTAATATACCTTGCATCGACCTCGACGATAAGGTTTCGTACCCCTATCAAGTATAAACGAAGTGCCCCAAGGGCTCGATATAGACCATAAAGCTTGAGTTTTGGTTGCGAAAACCGCGATTCGCGGTTGTTGAGCATGATCGAGCCAAATCGACTGTAATATTGCTTTCGAGGGTTATCACGGTCGCATTGCGTTAGGAAATAGCCAATGGCGATGCTCGATGTGTTGACTGCGGGGATTACTGGGGCGTTCAAGGTATAGTCGATGGCTCAAATCGCTGGTGAGTTTAGGAGCGCATGCTTGAGATCTTCTTGCACTGCTACCTGAGATGGGCCAAATTCGAAGGGCACATCTTTTCAAGTAAGATTGATTAGCGGAGCTGCTCGATGTGCGAAACTCTGGATGAAAATTTGACAAACTCCAATCGTTCCCAAGAACGCCTTAACTTCTGTGAGCATATGACACGGACCCCATTTCTGGATCTTATCGATACACGTCGGGTCAGCCATTCAGCCTTGAATATTGCATCAATGACCTAAAATGATTATCTTGGGGACACAAGCAAATAATTTCGGTCCAGAGAACGTCCCACCACAATACTTCATGCACTGGACGATGCGATTTAGGTTCTCGAAATGCTCCCACATGAATCGTCAAATGCCTGAGTTGTCAATGATTGTTTCATAAGACCCACCAATCGTTCAATATTCCAATTTCGCACCCTTCACCAGTGTGTCGTCGATATAAGGGATCGTGATGTGAGGGACCTCAGGTTGTAGGATGAAAGTTACATCATCGTGTAGGATCGGAACCAAGTTCATCCAACCCATTGGTAGGGTGACGATTCAAAGTGCACCGAATGGTGTCTGGAAAGTCGTTAGATCTCAAGAGGATTCAGATACAAAGCCTTTTGTCAAATGCAACATATAAATGCAACATTCCACCACAAGCGCGTCCTCCAAACTGTTCGGCTAAATCCTCGGGGATTGGGACGATGCCTGAGTGCTGAATCGTAACTTGGTTTAGCAGCTCAAGGCTGTGGACTATTCGGAGCGATTTTGTGTCTTTCTTCGCAATGCAAAACCATTGCGATCGGTATGACGAGTTCAACGACTCGTGGACTCCTGCTTCGATCTTCTTTTTCAGCATCTCGCAAATTTGTTCTTACAAACCAGGCAGTATGGGGATATTGCATTTGACCCAAGGGGTATGTGGGATGACTGGGAACTCAATAGGGGGGGAGAAATCGGGTCGAAACCTTCCTTGTTTGTTTTCGGTCCATGCGAACCCTGCTTGCTGGTTTCGAATGAAGTCATGCATGAGGTCTCATTCTTGAGGCCATAAGAAATCTCCTGGATGATTTCGATCGATGATGTTTTTGCGTTCGAGGTTATATCAAGGAGTTGGTTTGAATATCGGAGGATGGGGATTTAGTGGAGGCATGTCTTGGAGGGGATTGCCCTCGATGCGTCAAATAATTCTAAAATGATTGGGTAGTCCGGCCACGATTGGATGGACCTTCTGTGCGACTGGTTTATACTTTTTCTTCATCGATAAATAACTAGACTGTGGATTGTCAGAAATAACTGAGGAAGGGGAAACTGACGATGAAGAAGGTCGCATAGGTATAAACACCATTGAGGTGTTTCGAGGAACGTGGAACTCATCACACGCAGATAAATATAAGTCAGAAAGCGTCGCAGATAATTCTTCGGAGGAGTCAATTTCGGGGATATTTGCAGTGCGCTCGATAAATATAGAGGAGTTAGAAGAGTCGAACGAGATGATGAAAGCGCACTGTTCCGAAATTTCATTCTCTAACGCTGAAAATCCTCTCGAACTACTTTTCGACGACGGTGCGATTGAGGTATCGAGGGAATTGTAGCGGTCCAAGTTGAGTTAGGATCGCATATCGTGATGGTTTGCGCTTCATTCCGATGGTTCCTAATGATGCTTTCCATCAAGATGTCGAAAGGTCGTCCAAGTAGAATATTGTATGCCGGGTCCCAAATAATATGTATCTGCATGTATAGGGTGATTCCACCGAGATCGCAGGGTATGTTGCGTGCTAAACTGAGTGTTTCATCCACAGTCCCGTTAGCAGACTGCATCGGAAGCCTAATCAAGGAGTCGTATGCTAGACTGAGTTCATGGCAAACATCTTCGGCCATCGATATAATCGAGGAACCAGGATCGATGACGCTTTCTACCTGGTTGTTACCATGGACGTCCATAATAACTGATCTAATCAATGAAGTTTCTTTAGCGATGACGAAAGGCTGAGGGATTTCACCGGGTCGGAGACTGCTAATATAAGTCTCGTACAGGTCAGGCACGATGATCACGTCGGGACTAAACATGTTTGTTGCATTGTTTCCAGATTGTGGGACTTGTTTTGGTGTGACCTGTTCTCTCCATTTTGTTCGAACCTCTGGTGAAAGCGAGAGTAGTTCTTTGGATGTCAGCATGATGATTGGCATCTTCATCGAGCGTGCAAATATATCGTGCGCGATTTTCTCGTTCTGTACCAGTGCCTGTGTCGCATACAATGGTCCATCTTTTTCCTTACCCTTTGATGCGCCAGTGAAGTTCCTTTCGTGTGGTGGCAAATAGGTGTTCTCCCTGACCGACGCATATGGGTGTACCGAGGTTTGTGTTGGGGGTATGGTGGTCGATGGCGAAGTGGTCGATGTCGATGTTGGAGCGGTAGTTGAAGTCAAAGGGTTGACCATTGTCGATGAAGATGTTGAGGGTGGTGGGACTGTACCAGTAGATGTTGACGATGCAGGGATGGGAGTTGTCGTGGCTGGAACCGAATTTTGAACCTCTTTGTTCAGACGCGAAAATGGTCGACCACTTCGAAGTGCAAATATTTCGCGCTCGAGAGCCACTATTCTATCTTCGGAGTCAGCTGTCAATGTCAAGTTATGATAAATGCCTTTCGTCTCCAATCCCGATATAGAAATGGCATCGGACTCTGTTATCGAAGTGATTGCAGCCGAGGTTGAACTAGTCAAAGTCAAAGGTGCCGATGGTGCGATGCTGAATAAAAGTGTTGCTGCTGGGGTTGTGTCTGGGTTGCGTTTCCACCATTCATCGATGTGTTCCTTGATAAACCTGCCAGGGATTCCTTAAGGGGTGAATTGTCCGTTAGGAAGTACGATCTTTCCTTCCGTGTTTTGCTTACACTTCCCTTTGTTCAGGTACAACTGACAAACCATACAGTCAGGGATAAAATGTCTGGATAAACCACAAAATATGCAAAGGAGTGCGTCGATATGTGCCTGTCTGTCTGCTGAATTAGTGCGAGGATTTTTAGTACCTGCAATATGCATAGCGATGGTGCTAGCAAATCATTCGAACATCGCGTTTAGATCTTCGGTTTTGATCGTAATAGTTCCAGGTGATGAGGTGCCCATAATTCCGACGTTCGATGTCGAGTGCGATGAAGAGGTCAATTGGTGGATTACTGAGTTCGATGTGTTGGAGCCTGCTAGAACGAATTTTGCCACATCGTGAATGTCATTGAGTGGATATGGATTGTCGGGATAATGGTCAGGGAATTTGAGTTCAAGTCATCGAGCAATTCGAGTCCATAAGCCGGGTTGGAATCCTCAAACATAAGCTCTGCTTTGCTCGGCTTCTGAGATCCTATTCTTTGCTCGCAAAAAGTGAGTAATGTTGTAGAACGCGCGATAATACATTCCTAGATTGCTTGTGTGGAATATCCCAATGCATAGCTGTTCTCCCACTAATTTGTCCATGTCTGATATGCTCCACTTGCAATCATCTTCCGAGCCAGGATAGAGTTTGTGTACTGCTGTTCTAAATTTGTTGAATGATGTGCCGGGTTGATACTCTGGAAGTGATTCCCAGAGTTCTGATGAGTCGATGTCGAGGTAGCGACAAGCATGTTTCTTCATGAGATTCAATTCAGTAACGCCGCAGGTCGGGAATAATAGTTCAAGCTCTTTGAAGTATTGTCGAAGCTCTCGAGGCTGAGTCGGGTCGAATTTCGGAGCGGTCAAGTGCCCCCAAGCTGGCATCGCAGTTTGGGTAGTCATGAATGTGATGACTCTAGGGGTAGGGGTTAAGACTTGTGTAATAGATGGTAGAGGTGTCGAAGTTGTTGGAAGGATAAATGAAGAGGTCGATGATGATGATGAAGAAGTAGATGATGATGTGGAAGGCGATGATATAGGTGAAGGAAATAGTCTATGATGAGTAGATTCTGCTTCGGAAACTGGAATTAGAATATCTCCCGATTGTTTGAGAGATTCGAAGGCGTGGCGAGTATCGATGCGAAGGGTTCTCACTTGTGTTGGCCTAAGCCAAGGAAGTCGAGGTTGGTCCAACGATGAAATGATTCAGACACCCTCGTGGTGGGCTCCAAAAATGATGATGCTCAACCTGGGAAAACCACCAGAACTGCCGATGAGGCAATCGATGATGTTTGCAATGAGTCAGAGGAGGGTTGCGAGATGTTCCGAAAGTTCGTGGTCAAACCTCTGAGAAGGTTACTAGTTAACACTAGTCGTGAAGGTAGTGTTATGAGAGACAAAGGCGTTTGTCGTGGTCCGATCAAGTATCGATCGATATCGAGGGCGATCAACAAGATTGACGGCAAACAAGTTTTATCGTCGATGGTCGATATGTGAATTATGGGGACCTTTCGATAGGTCGATGGTATATGAAGGGTGCAGCAAACTGCTATAAAGTGTTGGAAGGGTTGCTAGAACTAATGATGAGAGGATCGAGGGAGGATCGAGGATGCGACGATTGCAGAGGTTTCTCATCGATCGAAAAAACCTGCAGAGACTTAGATTGTTTTAGAAAGTTGATCAGATGCTTAGAACTGTATACGAGACGATATGTGAAGACGCTTTCTTCTTATTTTCAAGTAGATACTACAGAGTTTTATATGTTTTAAAGAAACTTCCTAAAATGGAATGAGAAACATGTGTAGAACATGAGGCAAAAGATATGAGTTAAGGCACAAGGCCATAAAGGAGACTGGAATCCAAACAAGAAAGATATATATATCATATGATGAAAGAGTAATAAAAGGAAAGAACTAAAAGAGACTGTCCTTTGTGTATAAACTGCGCTAAGTCTCACAATAATGCGTCCAGCGGGTTCTGTGCGTGATAGGGACTTGGAACGAGGCTGACCTATGATCAGCAGGTTTGAGCACGAGTTGGAATACGTCCTAGTGCATGGTCTTCCACCATTTAGATAACGAAGCCGGCACCTGATGTTGCTCATAGTTTCTCAATATCGATCAATGACACTCGACGATGCTCGATCGCAGTTGCAGCTTGTTCAAAGTTGGTCAGGGATGTTTGATGGTTGTGTAGGGGAATCTTAGTGACTTTTGGGGTAGTCCTAAGGTTGTGCGATGTGGGCTTTTGATATGATCAATGTCGCTGGTGATGTTTCGACGCAGTCGATATGATATCACGATTGATAGAGTGGGTCGCGCTGCATCTGGGATGTCATAGGAGTTAGCCAACATGATTAGAATGATGCTAAAGTGGTGAATCGGTCCTTGAGCCGAGGAGATGACCTATCAGCATACATTTTCATCCAGAACAGAAACAACCCAAAAATCTACAAACATTCGATTGAATGTGTACTCATTGGCTATGAGCTCAAATCAAAAGTGTATTGTTGTTACAATCAGAAAACTGGCAAGGTATATAGCTCATACCATGTCAGGTTTGTTGAAAGCCATAACGGCCATGTACTGTTGCCTGCACTGCACGATGAACCAGGTCAAACAGAAGAGACTCCTCCGTTGACTTTCACCCCTGTTGACATCCATGATGATGACATCACTGTACCCAATACAGGACCTGTTGATGACTTACCCATAGATGAGCCTGTTGCAACAGACACTCCTGAGCCAGGACCCTCAGAACCATGCAGATCCACCAGAGTGCCAATTCCTACTAATAAACATCCAAATGGAGACACAGCCACTACCAGACTAGGTCGAGCTATCCATGATTCACAAGAATCCACAGAGCATATAAAGGAGCAATGTATGGAACAGAAGCAAATCTTGGAAGGGCTCCATGATGTCATCACGCCTACACCTGTCGATCATGATCGAGCCGATCAGCAATTGATCGAAGACCCTACACTTGGTGATCAGGCACATCAATTACACACATTGATCTCAGAGATGTCTGATATAGATCCCGGATCACTACAATTCGAAGATGACCTGCGTACCTGGGAGGAAGCCCAGAACTTGGCAGATTCTGAGTGCTGGGAGGAAGGCTATCACAAGGAACTCAAGTCCCTAAAAGACATGCAAGTCTACAAATTAGTTCCAAGAGTCAACGTACCACAGGGGCACTGCATATGTAAGGGTCGCCCAGTCTTCCACATCAAATGAAATGAGGATGGCACTCCAGTGCATTGGAAGGTACACCTTGTTTTCAAAGAGTTTGAACAGATTTACAGCAAAGATTACACAAAAACTACCTCACCTACTGCACACATGGAATCTTGGTGGATTCTCCTGCACATTGCTGCCTCGCTTGGCTGGGATGCACAACAAATTGATGTCAAAACCGCATTTTTCTATGGACTCTTACTGGCTGATGAGATTCAGTATATGGAACAACCAACTGGTTTTGTAGAAGTTGGGAAAGAAGATTGGGTATGGGAGTTACAGCAAGGACTTTACGGTATGAAACAGAGTGGATGCATCTGGAATCAAACACTGAATGCACAGATGATTTCTTGGGGTTTTACAAGACTCTCATGTGAATCATGCATCTACTATCATAAGGCTAACACTGGAACTGTCGTAGCAGCAGTCCATGTTGATGACTACCTGTCCATTGCTAGTCGGAAAGAGGAGAATGAACAGTTCAAAGACCAAATGTGCAAAGTCTGGACAATTTCAGATCTGGGAACAGCACGGTTTGTCATTGGTATTGCAATCACTTGGGACAGGATACATCGAACTGTCGCTTTATCACAAATGGCATTAATTGACAAAATTGTGTCCCAGTTTGGTCAATCCGATGCACATCCCCTATCTGCACCAATGGAACTGGGACAGAAACTTCACTGCATTGACCGCGCCGCACTCCCTGTTGATGAACAAGCCAAATTATCAAACTTACCCTATCATTCCTTGGTTGGGTGCCTATTATACCTGGCCATCTCAATGCATCTGGATATCTCATTCACCGTCCAACAACTTTCACAATTTTTGGACTCTTATTCCTTTGAACATTGGTGCGCTGCTCTATGTCTTGTTCACTACCTTAAAGGAACAGGGGACCTTAAACTCTACCTGGGTGGAGACAACCCTATCTCGTTATTGGCTCATACAGATTCTGACTGGGCTAGTTGCCTCAATACTAGGTGCAGTGTTGGTGGCTACATATGTTCACTTGGGTCTGGAGCTGTTTCATGAACTGCTCGCAAACAAAAAATGGTTGCAGCATCATCATGTGAAGCTGAGTACGTTGCAGCTTTTGAGACTGCAAAAGAGTGTGTTTGGATTCATACATTGCTTACCACTATCGGTCATCCACCAGACATGCCAACCCCAATGTTATGTGACAACACTGCCTCAATTAGCCTGTCAGAGGATCCTCTCCTCCACTCCAGAGTTAAACATGTCGACATTAAATTTCACTTCCTTTGTGAACGTGTTCAATCTAAGGAACTCACTGTATCCTACATCAATACCAAGGACAATATCGCTGACATTTTCACCAAGGCTCTCAATGTCAAACAATTTGTGCACTTATGTGACTTCTTGGGTCTCCAATAACATGTGCCGATTCCATGCGAGGAGGAGTATTCATGGTGAGGAGGAGTGTTGAGATCTACACCGTGAATGTGCCCTTTGATGCAGCATGCTAATTATAGCACACAAAAGGATGCATGTTTCCCCTTGTCTGTATCCCTCTCTAATAGTCCCTTCATCATATTTTCTATTGTCATACTCATAGTATATATATTCGACTAGATAGACATAGACACCTCAGTCCGTTATACACAGACTGAGGTGAGTAGATTTGCTAGCGCTCACTTTGATCAGATCACTTACTGTACTATTTATAGTTTATTCATGTATTATCTAGGCTGGATTTCTATAATTCAAAGGGAGAAATGTTGGAGGCGATGAAAGCATAAGCAAGGAGGGAATTGGCTTTCCAGTTAGCGAGAGCTTGTGGTTCAGTGGATGTGGGCAAAGTGATATCACCAGTTACATATTCATAGAGGGCATTCAAGGAAAGGGCAATAGTGATTTCCTCACACCCTTCTTTGTAGTTAGATTTGAGCTTGTCAAGTTTCTCCCTGGAATATTGAACAGATAATTTTTGATGAGGGAAATGGATGGCAGGCTGGTTTCAGCAGTCATAGTGAAAATACTTGTGAAAGGAGTAGTAGGGGAGTGGCAAATGGAAGGTGTTTGAAAGACAAAGGGGGGGGGGGGGGGGGAATAATGTGTTGGGAGTTCCAGTTCCATTAATTTGTGATCCGAGATCTAGTGATCGGGCAGACCAATCAAAAAAAATGATGTAGGTAAGCATTGGGTGGCTAGGAGATTTTCTACCATCATTTAAGTGTGATGGGAGTGGCCCATAACCTGTAGAAAATCAACCTAGAGTAAACTCAGTCCTTGTATAAGTGACTATATTTAACGAGACTGTACCTAGAATACACAAGAGTAAACTAAGGTACAGGAAGCAATCTGTAACTTGGAATGTGGGTTAATGCTCACCTCAGTCCTTGTATAAGTGACTGAGGTGATTGGGTATCTATCTACCTGTATATATACGTTCAGTCAAACAAAGAGATAGGTATCTATGAGTCGCACATCAAAGGGATGTGCTAAAAATAGAGTGCGCATCAAACGTGCTGATTGTGCGATCACGTTGTGAATCTCAACAAGGTGAGGCTACAAACATACTTAGGTAACTGAAAAGTGTGACAGCAAGTGACGGCACCTAGGAATCCAAGTTATTACGATAGAGTCGCATCATCACTATGTTCAGACGTATGTTCCCGTCAAGCCCACAAACTCACCAATTGGATGATGTTGCAGCTGAATGTGATGCACCGTTCTGCTCGATATGCTCGATGCTGGACTTCAATCTTATCCTCCGGGAAGGCGTCGCAAGGGAGATCGCAATCCCCCTTGGTCCTCTCCTCCAAATCCTAAACAAATCCAGCAAATGCAGTTTCTGCCGTCTAATCGCCATAGTAATTCGCCGATCCTGGCTTTTGGATAAACATCCAAACGTCGACCTTTCTGCAATCACCTGCTCGATGTATTCGATGTTTGCAAGATCCCGCACCTCCGCAGAGGAAACCATGTCACCGCCTTAATATCATTACCTCAGATCGCCCATACGAGATATATGCTGCTATGACTGCAGCACGGACAGGACTTACGCTTGACATCCAGCTCCTGGAAGAAGATGCTTCCAAGTTCGGGAGACCGAGAGAGCTACATGGACGAAAAGTGGACGAGACTGTCGATATAGACATGATAAAGAAGTGGATCGGGCTCTGCAAGAAGGAACATGGAAGTATTTGTGATTCGGTATGGTGGAGAGTGGTGAGGGGAATCTTCCGAATAGTATGCGAGTGGTGGATGTAATAAACATGGCGATCGTTCCCACCCCTTCAACCTGCCGCTTTGTAGCCCTAAGCTATCTCTGGGGAGGAGTAGGCGAAGAGTACTGGACAGCGCAGGCAAATGTGAAACAGCGTGAGATGAAGGCCTTTGATCACCTCCATATATTGTTGTGGAGTACGAGTGCCGGGACGAAGTCCCGGAAGCAGTCTTGCCGCCGGCAGCAAATATGGTAAAGACGGAACTGCCATATATCAATTCCATGGTATGGATCTGCACGGCCTTATCATCTGGATCATCCTGGACAATACATAAGACATCAACCCAAAGGTAGCGTTCGCCGAGCTGGCGAACAAGTCCAATTGAATCCGCGATGGTTTCTGGCAGCACGGATATCTCAAGGCCGCCCGGAACACGCCATACCAATGCCAACTATCCGGGAAGCTCTGGCCAAGTCTGCCTGGGATACACGAGGTTGGACGTATCAAGAACTTATGCTCTCTTGTTTCACAAACCAACAAGTATACTTCGAGTGCGGCAAGGACGTATGGTGCGAGGATGTTATAGCAGAGAGCAAGCTTTGGCCAAGATCCTCCCAGCCCCTGAGGTATACAGGTGGAGGAGGCTTCACCTACCTCTCCGCTCCACCCAGCTGGGCCGAGAGTGACTACATCATAAGCTATCTGAGCGCCATAGCGCGGTATACACAACGCCAACTCACCGTGGAGTCCGATATCGTGGACGCAGTAGACGAATGCAATGACTAAAGGATTCAAGCTCGGTGGGAGTGACCCAAGGAAAGCATTTCAGTTTGGTATGTCAGTCATGGATTTGAACTATGCGTTGTTGTGGCAGCCGGATGCAGATACCCCGCATTCTCGACGTTTGATTAATGGCAAGCCTTGCACACTGTGGCCATCTTGGTCGTGGGCGGGATGGCGTGGCGCTGTTTGTTACGCTGGTACTGACCAATACCTGAACATCCACGGCGGTACTGATTTTCCACGGCCGATAGAGACTTTGGTTGGCGTTTGGTACATCGTGCACGACAGTGGAATAATCCAGCTAGATGTCAGACGCATAGATCGTGCTATTGCCTATCCTGAGGATGAAGTGGGATTGGTGCGGCCCTCTGCTTCACACGGAGCTGTTGACCTGCTTAGCCATAAAAATGGTAGGCCAAGGCTGGAACCTGGCACTCTCATCTTCCGCACAACAACTGCGTACTTTAACGTCGTGAGAGTGGGCGATAACCACGCGCACCATGCTGTTTTCGCCATACTGTCCAATGCGTCGTCACCATCACAATCAGCTCGGGTAGGACGCATTATACTACCACTCTCAACCCGCTCGCCAGCGTCTTTCGAGTTTGTTGTTCTTTCGCGAACCAATGGAGACCCAGGGCTGTATGACAAAGCCATTTTCAAGGAGCGATACTCCGGATGTTTGTTGTATGTGATGGCAGTCCAGAAGGTGTGTCACACAGGTACTGTGGAGCGGGTTGGTGTCGGTGTTATCTTTGAAAAAGCCTGGCTTCACTCGATGTTGGGAGGGACTACTGTGTTGTTAGGATGATAGTACTCTGATTTCAAGTTATTTCAAGTTTCTGCCTGTAACAATGCTACATGACTTAGTCCTCGCTTTTCGGCAAGGCTTGAGAGGTCTTGAGGCAATCTATTACTCTAGGTGTGATTTTCGCTCAACGGACATGGCTTTTAACTGACTTTACGGCCACCGGCGCATCATGCATCTACCAAGCCGCAGGCTTCAACGGTATTGTGATAGTAATCAGCAATTGCAATCTAATCATTCACCAAAAATATTTCATTCATTCAATCTACTAAGAAAACTGGCACACAAAAGCTAGATAGTAGTATACCAAGAACGAAAGACTATCGCTAAAAATATACGAAGAACGAAAAACTACTTTTGAAAATCGAAAGTAAATATACGGAGATAGAACGAATGCATCTCCTGTCGACAATAGATATAGCATGGTATTGAGGGTAGAAATGAATTTACTGTAAGAGAAAGCGGAAAGAACTCCGACGGCAGCGTAATAAGAGGGGGCATGAACGAAATGCGACACAACAAGGTGGAGGAACGAACATAGTATAGGGACTCTCCTATTCATGTTTCCTAATCACGATATTAGTCACCCCAGGGTCCTGAAACGTGATTTCAAACCTCCAGAGCACGCTCGCCGCATAAGACAGAACTTCGTTACTAGCGAAGAACCTACCCGGACAAAGCGACACACCCCCTCCAAACGCACGAATCATCTTCGGATCGGCCGTCATTCCTTTCGCAAGTACAGGTCGAATAAACCGATCGGGATCAAACTTGTCTGTGTCTTCGCCAAAGTATTCCGGAAGGTGGTGTTGCACGTATGGCGGACAGATGACACCGATTCCCGCTCTCAGGGTGTAGCCGCCGATGTCGGTCTCCTCCTCCACGACTCGGTTGGATGAAGAGGTGGTGTGCAGTCGGAGGGTTTCGTCGTAGGAGGCACGGAGGAGCGGGCAGGAAGTGAGGTGTTGCACTTGCTCCAGTGTGGTGATGGAGTTTCCGGCTGCGAATGCGGGAGCTACTTCGATGCGCAATCTGGCCAATAAATCTTCATGAGAGAAGATATGGTATAGTAACCAGTACGCCGTAGGATTAGCATTGTTTAGAAGACTAGATGTAGGTCAGGAAAATAATGGCAGTAAGGATTGGTAGGAATCACGCACGCCTAAGAATCACGAAATGGGTTCAGTTGTTTCATGTACAGTGCAAAGGAACCTCACGGCATAAGTAGAGTAGGAATAAGCGGCAATATCTCTTGTCGAGATGCCTTTAGAGCGTAACTGGGACTCACGCTCCCACACCATCGGTGCACTCCCTTGCTTATTTTTTGCGTCTTTAAAATAACGCGTAAAAGCTGCAAGCACACGATCCCTAGCTCGGTAGTATTTCCTTGCAAATATCCTCGGAATCCTATAGATAAATAAAAGGAAGGCCTGTTCGACGAGCCAGACGGATGAAAGCAGATCAGGGTATTCACAGAGGAGGGCAGGGCCCATCATGGCGTTCGTAGATGCAGTGCCGAGAATCAACTTTGACCAATGATTGAGGGATGTAACATCGGAAATTTGTTTGGCTTCAAACTCGTCAAGGGCCTTCTCCAGATAGTGCAGGAAGTTCAGTGTGAGGACGTCGAGTTCGGGCCCGACTTTGAGAGCCTCACGATGGAAGACATTGGAATTGCGGAACAGGCTGTCGCCCTGTTCGTCCACTTCTGAAAGACGATTCATGCCATCGGATGAAATGTCCCATGCAAGCCCCGTGAGACTTTCAATGAGGGGCAGAAAAGGCAGAGCTTTTGATTTTCGGAACACTACAGAAACGTCTTTGTTATGTGTGAAGATCTGCTTCGAAGATCGGTGAGTTGAAGACAGTCGAAAAAGGAGGAACGTACATAGACTCGTCTCCCAAAAAGCAAGAGAGAATATGGCTTGCAGTCTGGAAAGTATTCCCTACAGGTATTTCATAATGGACTCCCCGCAAGTAAAGTCATTAGATGCATTCACGTACTGTGCGGCCCTGAAAAGTCCAAGACAATCCGAACGAAACATCAACGCATGTCCAAGAATCGGTATCCTGTAAGGCAACAGAGGGGGCTCGTTTGTCCACTTGTGGGACCAGCGTTGGTAAACCTGGTCGATGATCACGCCAACAAGTAGGATCACAGAGATGATTCCGACAATGGTGTAATACGCTGTCAGTCCCATAGTCGTGAAGCGATAGTCAGTTAACAACTCGTCGTCAAGCTATGGAGAACGTTATTCCTGAACAAGAGGAGGAAAACAAAGATGTCCTGTCAGTGCATGACAGAAAGTCCATAGTGAGACAATAAGACAATAACGACCTGTCTTGTTAGCTCCACACGTATGTAGTAAAAATACTTAGGTTAGAGCGTGAGACAAATACACCACCTTATTACTTACGAGTCCGAGGTCACGAGGACTCGTTTTTATAACCTATTGACTGCCTAATTAGTTTTTTTGTATAGGTTCTGAGTCTCATGAACCAGTTCTGTCCTTGGTTTGGAGCAGATACAAGGTGAGTCCGGCAATTATCTTGGTCCAGAGAAAATGCTAACAAGGTTCTTGACTTCGTTCAAGATATACTCGAACGTTTAGACTGGTATTTCGCATCTGTCAGTGAGAATTCGGGTTGGTCAAGGCTACCGCCATTGAGTTAATAAGTGCTGGAATGTGTTGACTGACTGCTAATTATTCCGTTTGTATAATGACTCTTTACTTTAAAATGGAGGACTTGTTCATGCCAGGCTTTAGCCATAGCCCAATTAGACGAGCACATTCATGACAGAAAACCATAATGAGTATGTCTACATAATTCCACCAAACAAATATGCAAGATTTTAGACAAACAAATGGGTCCCGGTCCTGGCTGTGTCAAGGGAGCTAATCAAATTCCAATCAGTTTGTCCGGTTGAAGTTGCATACATGTGAGCCAAATTGGGCCAGGAGGTCGACAAATTGTTATTTCAGGACGACCGACTCGGAGGCCCGGGCAGCAAGTTCGTTACGAATACAATGTCTCGTGTCCCACTAGGCACACATAGCCCGCGAATACGGACATTCCCTAGCGAATATCATGCTGGCTAATCACGAACCACGGTTCAAAGTTTTCACTGTACTGCCTGGAGGCTCGGACTTACAGGTTAATCTCCATCGAGAGCTGGCACGTACACATTCTCAACCTCCCAACGTCATATACCATTCCTCTTGGTTTTACTGAATAAAGAAAAGGACGAGAACTGGGACATGAACTCAGAGAAGTAGTCCAGTGCAGCGACGGTATATTTTTCTTTCCGTCGATAACATTGGATCAACTGGCTAACTTTTCGTTCTTTTACTGAAAGATATGCCCCCAATAGATTGTATCTGCAACTTCAAAGTGGAGCTCTGTCAGCCAATCAGAGTATTGCGATCACAGAAAAATTCCTTTCATATCCGAGCTCTACTGTATTCTACATAGAGCAGTAAGTACAACGTCCGCACCCTTCATCTATCTGTCGGAAAATCGGCGGTTTTGGCGGTTCCCATTCCCATCTTCTACTGGCCCATCAACATCAGAAAAGTCAGTGACGAGTACGTGATCTTTCTATATCTTTCTTCAGACTTCCATTACTAAACTCGGTGATGAAGTGCCCAGGCTTCGTTCCGCGCAGTATCTAGTTCGATAACGGACCAGCGCTCAGCCTGTACCATTTCAAGAGTGTCAGACTTCAAAAGCTTCAACTCGTGGCTCATTAATGTGGAAACAATGTTACTTGACCTCGAAGTGTTTGTTTGACGTTAAACAGCTGTGCAATGTGTCAAAGGAGAAGTCGTGCTGCGCCGGAATTTTATTCTTGTCGCTTCTGATCATCTTATCAGTACTCTTGATTGTGGATGGCATTTTATCCATAACAATTACCAAATGTCAATTTATTTCCAGTTTTCACCCAAGACCCTAGTAAGACGTGCCATGCCACGCCATCCAATTTCACATCAGAAAGATAGATCGAGGTAAACTGGTCCATAGCTGCTAAGTCCTGGTCTCCTGGTCTCCTTCCATCCTCCCAACTCTCCACACCTCCAGCCCACCCTCTCCGGCTACACCTAACACACCCTTTCCTCCTTCCGCACTCGCACCGGTGTCCCAATCCACACTCAACACTTTCTTGCCTCTATCCCATGCCCTAAAGCTCGCCACCGCACCTTTGGTACTCCGCAAATCCCACACCCGCACTACCCCGTCGTACGCCCCCGTCACCACCTGCTGCGATGCGCCAGAACCCCGTCCAAGGGAAATACATGAGGGCGTCGCTGGGTGTTGGAACGACGCTACTGCTGAGGCAGAAGACGCCGACAGGTCGTACAACGTCATAGTGCGGTCTGTCGAGAGCGCGAGCACAGTGGATCCCGACCCTGACCCAGCTGCAGCGAGCGAAAGGAATGGTTTCTCAGCAGCGGTCTAGGGGGAACGGTGAATTTCACGTGTTGCAAGCTTAGGAAGAGCTTGGAAGACTTACGATAGTGTGCGTACACAACGCAGTCTCCGTATCCCACGACCGGACTGTGGAATCAAAACCACAGCTATACGCTGTTGTATTATCACTGCCTGCAGTTCCGAAAATGGCTCTCGAGACTCTCCCCGTATGCGACTTGAGGACCATAAGCGGGGCCTTGCGAATCGCTCTCTCACCGTCCACCTTCCGTTTCTTTGTCCTACGGCCACCTTCTGCGGGGATATCCTCAGGTACTTCATCACTGCCAGGGATGGTGGTATCCCACAACCCAATGAGGTGGTCCCACGAGGCCGTCAGGAGGTGGGAGCCGGCAGAGTTGGCTGTAATGGAGGAGAGCGGGGCAGTGTGTAGGTGTAGCGTTGCTAGGGGTTTCGCGCTGGTGCGAGCTTGTGCCTTTGTGCTTGTGGCGTTAGTTGCTGGGCGATCGGCACTGGAAATACCTGAGATGGTGAGTTGGGTTAATTGCCCAGTAAGATCGTGCGATGCGGTGGCGACTGTCATTGTTTGGGATTCGTTTGCAGAGGACTGGGAAGAAAGAAGGCAGAAGGAAGTGATAGGTGCATTGTGCAAAAGAGCACTAAAGGTCATGTTTTTAGAATAATCAAATGAGCGTATATGTCCGTCATAAGAGGACGTGATGAAATGCCTGTAGATATATTAATATATTGGATGACTTCTTGAGAGGGAGAATACTCTGGTAGTTTGCAAGAGACACAAGACACCCAATCATCGTGAGGAAACTCTGACATTTTCTGAGGCGGCAGAACCGACTCAATATACTCAATCTCGAGTGTTTCTTCCTATACAACCAAAGCGATCAGCGAAGTGACAAGATTTACGATACGCACAACGTGTACTTCACCAATCCCATTGTCTGCACACCATTCTACCAGAGAAGTTCTAAGAATTTCCCCTTTGACCAGAAAATCAAATGGTACAGGTTGTGTAAGGGATAGAGCCTTGTTGACTAGTTGTGACAGCTGATACCGCTTCCATATGGCTGGGATCATAAATTTTTGGGAGGGCAGCGGGTAAGATGTTTGTGTAGAGAACACCACTGGCAGGGAGGGCCCATTTAACGATGCCATGGTCGTCGGGAGTCGAAGCCCAATCAGAGATCAAGTTGACGAAAATTCGTGTGACCAGTCACGTCACTCGTGTACTCACCTGACCTTCCCACAGTAATAGCCTTATTATAGTAATACTAGTTACTATGTTACTATATTGATATCTACCTCCGCTACCTAAGTAGCTAAGGACATACTAGAAGTAAGCCTCGATAGACCAAGTAGTAAAAAGCCGGAGTAGGTACAAGTAAAGGTGCAAGTGGGGTTAGGGCTGCCGCACCGTCCGTATTACGGCCACGGCCGTACAACACACGGTAGTTTGACGGATACGGTAGACCGTACACTGTCCGTATATCTAACACCCATAACCTCTGACGGTACGGTACGGGTACCAATACGGCCGTATTACGGTTGACGGAAATATAATAATACACAAAATTGAATATAACATTCCAGTACTATAGTAAACAAATGCAGCGACAGGAGTTTGTTGTTTGCAATGGTCCAGAGTGTTTTATACATGGAATTTTTAATCAGATAGTGTGAGGGATGATACAAATGTTCTTATTGAGATAAGTACAGCTAACCGCCCTCGCATGCAGTGAGGGAAGGGGCTACAAAAATAATGAATGACAGAAAACAAAAAAAGCTCCCGTGAAAAATGCGACTTATTTGCCCTGGCCGTCTGATAGCCATCCATCCCCCCTCCCTGTTGCTCCCCGTTTCCACCCCGCAAGCAGTTGCCCGCGGTGGTGGTTGGGGGTGCTGTGGTGGTGGTGGTGGTTCTCGTCCTCATCCTCCCCATCCTGCTCATTGTTGTGTTCACCCACCATCTCTGTCATTGTCGGGTACTCTCTCTGTCTCCGTCCCATCCCCGCCATCGTGGGGTCTGTTCCACTGCTCATTCTGGCCCTGCCACCCTGGTCGTCCCTGGTCATCCCCTCATCGTTGTTCGGTTTCCTTTTGCTTGCGTCACCGTGGTCATAATCCACAGCAAAAGTAGTCCACCCTGCAAGCAGTAGCTCACAGCGGTGGGGACGGGTGCTGGGTCTGGGTTGTTGTCGTGCTCATCCCTGTCGTTCCCATCATCATCATCCTCTTCATTGTTGTTGTCATGATTTAGTCGTCGGCATCCTTCGTCTTCATGCCCTTCTGCAGTCTCCTATGCCCAAATGACAAGGCAGTCCTCAGCCAGCAGGTGGAGGTGCGTTGGTTGTCATTGTAGTGTCGTTGTTAGATAAAACCTGTAGATAATAACAATAGAAGTTAGTTGAATGAAGAAAATGAGAGAGGAGACATAAAAAACACTTACCCGGGGTGGTTGTATTCCCACCATTTGTTTGTTCAGTGGTGGTGGTAGCCCTGCATCATCATCATCATTGTCTTACTGACAAGGCGAGCTCGCCATTGTCATCGTTGGGCTTATCTTCATTGACTGTTTGGTCATTGTGTGATCAAAACCTAAATAAATTTGTCAGCATTTCTATTTTTGGCTGAGTGCTTATAGAAAGCACTGTATAACTGTATGCATGGCTGTAATGGCTGTCTTTTGATGGTCAATACGGCATAAATCTGTACCGTACACCGTATTGTCAAGGCAAGTCTCAAGGTCCTGATGGTACGGGTACTGTAACCATCAGATGGCACCATGTAACCGTCAGTGTATGGCACAGTGCGCAACCCTAAACTGTGGGGTAGCATCAAAACCTCATTTGAGGAAAGGTTGCCACCACTGTGGGCAAAGTACATGGTGGTGCGCAAAGTCTAAGTACAAATATAGAATTAAGAGAGCATCAGAGGCCGGCTTTAGTGGCAGCAACACATTGAACCTGTCCCCAAATGCGACTGGCCAGGCGAATAGAGTGGGTGTGCCATTCCATGGCAATAGAGTGGATGTTGTGAGAAAGTGGAATTGAAGGGAGAGGGAGGAATGTGGTGTTGATTGTTTGAAGCCCAGGAGTCTAGTAATGTCTGGGATCCGACCTAAGTAGAAAGCCGAATGGTGCAGCGGCCAGGTTGTATTATCATCAGAGAAGAGTGACTTAGCTGCAGTGATGAGGCGTAGCACCATTTCATGAGACACCAGGTTCTTCTCAACCAATTCCAGACACCTGCTTTCTGTGAATTCCACAACGACTGCAAGACTACTTGACCTCAGTTCGGTGAAGTATGGGCATTCAACAAAGATGTGATGATCATCCTCAGGAATCTCAATGCAGCCAAAACAGCATTGAAGGGAGTCGATCTTATGTCAAGAGTAAAGACGTGTTGCTGTAGGGAGCTGTCCAGAGCATGAGTAAAGTTGGATGAGGGCAGAGTAACACAACAAGGAGCATAAGTATGGATAAGAAGGGGGAGGGGTAGGACCATAAACGGATCGAACGAGTTGAAGGCCATGACCGAGCTCAAGTTGGTGAGAGGCTCAAGTGGAAAGCAAATGGTCAGTAAAGCTACGTATGTTGGACTCAACCCAGCCATCAACCGGAGTGAAGAATGTGAAACGATCCATGAAGAAAGTGGGGAGAGGAGCTATATGTAGGTTGGACCGGATATGTTGAGACCTGGTCTGCAGACGTGTTGAGAATGGATGGGATGGAGGACTTGGCAGAGTGACCCTTCATGTAAAGGACAGCCGCCTGTTGTGAACCTAGCAGGTGAAGTATCCACTTGTAGTAGGAGTGGCTGTTCATGTGCCGAAGACAAGCGTTGATGTTGGCTGAAGTTCGGCTGTCATCGATGAGTCTAGTGGAGTTAAGATGGTCAGTATAGATCACAGCGGGATCACTCAGAGGGTCAGAGAGAACAAGGCTGCCGATGATTCCAATGAGTTCGCTGTGAAGGATTGATAGATTACAGCCACAGAGCCTCATGACAATGGTGTGTTGGCCCGTGATAGCTGATGTGACAGACTTGTCATCTAAAGGGCCAGCCGATGCTGGAATCATAGAGCCGTTGGTACCCCAGACTTGGGTGTCCTGGGATACATCAGTGGGGAGGAAGAGGTTAGCTAACACAATAGATTGGATGAATTTCTCAGCCTGTTGCCGTCTGAGTGACCGAGAGAGTAGTAGGTCAGCAGGACCACTATAGAGCGCTCCGATCTGGGCTTGAGAGAGGAAGTTCTTGATCAGATTCCAATTCTTCTTTTGAGTGAGCGACCAGTTTCTGGGTGGGCAGGTCCTGACAGCAAAAGTGGTTAGGTTCAGGGCATTCACAGTCCAGCCACCAATGTGGCATAATAAGCGGACACCCATAGAGCAAAGTGAGCAAATGGTGTGGCCTGTTGGATGTTTGGCTTGGGGAACTAACAGCTTTATGAGAGAAACAGCGTGAGATATCAAGCATTGTCCCTCGAGCAGATGACTTTGATCAGTTTGACAGAGGGTGAGATCGAGTTTCAACATCTGATCCTGTGCAATGATCCATGCAGCAGGAATGGAACCTACAAAACAAGAGAATGATCTGATTAGGCCCATGTGATCAAGGGGGTATACGCATCTGTTGACTTGACAAGTCCAATCCGCCATTGTGATCAGTGCCATTGTCCTATAGGCTGGAATGTGGTGATTTAGACCGCATGCGAGACCATCGATGGCTATGCCAGCATTGATGCAAGCTAATGATGGGAAGTCAAAACCACCAAGGGCCAGAGGGAGAGAGGACACTATTGATGAAGGGCAGAAAGGAAAACCAAGATGGGCATGTATGCGTTTCATGATTCTCTGATCCAGGCTGACAGTATCAGTGTGGAGAATCAGTTGGAGGGAGAGAAGCACACAACACCGGGAGATGATGTTCTGTGATACGATCTTGTGTAGGAGTGTGAATGGAGTACGAAATGAGAAGGCAGGGAAGGTGAAGGAGTCGATGACATTGACTAGTTCGAGGTAGCGAGTCTTGGGGTCATCAACCTGAGTGCGTAAGAAATTGAACTTGTTGGTGGACACAGGAACTCGATGCAGTGTGATCATCCAGGGGTCGATTCCCAGAGCATTGGTGATAGACTGAAGTGGGAGGGTTTTTGGTGGTGTGTCAGGGCTGTTGAGAATGTGTAAGGTTGTCTTCTCCCACAATGTCAGCCATCCATATATAAACTGAAAATGCTCCATGGCCAATGTGAAGCGCTGGAGGGCCGGGAAGGTTAGAGCAGCTATGTAAGAGTCATCAGTAGCTTCAGCCATAGTAAAGTGTAGTGAGACTGTGTCATCATGAAGATGCGGGTCATTTACTAAATTAGAAGTGCTCCAGATAATAATGCAGTCCAGGTCTGAAGATGCTAGGTTGTCCAAATAGCGATGTCCGAGGCTAGTGGTGATGGTGGCCTTGAATGGTGACATTGGCCCACCTTGCTTGGTGATGCCTTCAACTGTGACAGGATCCACAACGCCAAAGCCATCCGAGGAAAGCATTGTGTAGAGGATTGAGCTGTGCAGTCCAGATCTGCCACTTCTTGCGGCAAACCGTAAGCTGTACATGCATCGTAAAAACCTTGTGGGGCGAGATAGTCAAAGCCTTTCATCTGGTCTCGCTTCAGGAGATAGAGAGGGGTCTTTGTGTGGTGACTCCAGGTTTTCAGTCCACAGAGGAAGCTCATAAGATCGCGAGTTTGTACGCCAGGCTGAGTGGCAACTTGGGTTTTGGGGATTATACCCATCCACACAGCGTAAGGTGAGAGCTTGAAGTTCAGCCAGGTCATGGGTGAGTTTGCCAAAAAGTTAGAGATAAGGAGTCCTCTCCAGTTGGACAGGTCAGTACGGATTCCTCATTTGTGGAAGTAGGTGAGATAGGTGTCCTTGATATTACCCAGGAAACTCGCGTTAATAACAGAGTAGTTATGTAGATCAAGAACAAGTTGAAGAGCCTTGTCCGAAAGGTTCTTGATGCACCATTTTTCCCATCCATCAGGACCAGGCGAAGGATGAGGGTTCCCTTTATGAAGCATGGCATGAAAGTCAGCTAGAGTTGCGGCTATGGGCCAGAGAAAGGGATCATCCATGATGTGCCTTTTGATGGTCAGGACTGAGGGAGTTGTGAGCCATGGTTTGGGCTTGTCGGGAGGCATTGAGCATTTGTAGAGTTTGGCGAAGTATTGTCTCGTTTCTTCAGCAACAGAGGCAGGGTCATTTGCAATGGCACCAGGTGTCGAGATAGAGTTGACTGCCATTGGAAGAGAGATGAAGGCTGCAGATCCGGACATCAATTTCTTTGATGAGCCACCAGAGAGCACCCCCTTGATTCGACCTGTATCATAGCGCTTAGCACGTTCGAGTATCTCAGCCCTCTTGGCAGCATATAGCTCTTTGTGGCAGGTGCATCTGGCATTCACCAGATATTCAGTGAAGTTCTTGAAGTGCGACTCGTTGAGAAGGGTGAACTGTGCCAAGTATTGGTCAAAGATCTTAAGTGAGCCATAGGACATTTGTCGTGAATTGCCTCTAGATTGCGAGACTGCTTCACTGAGGGGTCTGATAAGAGCAACTAGTTCCCTTATACGAGGTGAAGTGACTTGCCTCTCAATGAATTGATATGGTTTGTTTTGACCAAAGGTATTGACCGTGGCCTGATCGATGAGTGTGGTCAGAAAATCATATCTTTCATTGTAGGACTTGTCGCATGTAATTTTGGCTGACAAGAGTGTTGAGTTTGATGCCACAAGACGATCCACAGAGTCGGTGAAGAGTGCAAACTTATACCTGTCTTCTTTTGCAGGGTATTTGATCCTGGGAGGTGGGAGAGGTTGGGACGGGATGAGTGGCATCGAGGAGGTAACCTGCGAGTTGGGGGTCATGGATTTGAGGATGATCTTAGCTTTGATAGCCCTGTGGTCGGAGCCAGGTATCCAGGCATGGTCAGTTGAAATTTCGGAGTCCAGAAGATCGTGGCTCGAAACAACAATGCGATCAATGATGTTGCCCCCATCAGTCGAATGCCAGCCTCAGCAAGTCCAATCAATGAATTGGTTGTGATCCAGGCACTGTTGCCATAGGTCAGTACCAGATGTGTTCCTGAGGAACTCGTTGAATGTGCACCGAGTCAGCACATTGTCAGAGGCATGCTCCAAGGCAGAGACAGTAGCATTTAGGTCACCAAAGAGAGACCATGATGTCTTAGATCCTCGCACCACATCCATTAGACATGGCCAGAATTTATGGGACAATTCATCAGCACCAGGATCACAAGGAGCATAGACTGAGAAAACACAATGAATAAAAGAGGAAGAAGAAGAAGAAAGGGAGGGAATGATGACATCGACACAAACCATATGACCTTTGAGGGGCTCATGATTAAGAGGTACATGTGCCACTATCTGTAGGTCCTTTTGGACACCTAAAATGATTCCCCATTTTGCCAACAATGAGGGGGCAGCACATTGAACCGCCTTCTCCTCAAAGATCTCATAATTAGAGATTGGAAGGTTGGAGGCAGCATTCGAATGGGTCTTTGTCTCCAAGAGTGCAAAGAAGTGGGGGGCTAGCTTCATGAGAAGCGGCCCAATAAATGCCAGCTTAACTGGGTTCATCAAGCCATTAGAGTTCAATGCACACACAGAGATTTCAGATTGTGCAGAGGTGGGCATCACCAAGGTAGTACCAAAAATAACAACATAGTAAGAAGAGATATCAAGCAACGAAGTCGAAAGAATAGCCTAAGCACATGAGAAAAGGAACAAGGCAGTTTGATATGGTATAACAGGTCATAGACAGTCAGGATCGGGGAAACTGGAACAAGCCCAACCAATGGCTCACCCAGACAAGAGGTTGACAATGAAATGGGGAGAATCATGGGCTCCTCACGACAAGAATAAGTAGATATGCGAGCAGCATCAAGATCATTAAACGATGAAAAGGTGGGAAATTTAGGTGCAATATAAACAGGGCAACATGCAGTACCACTTTGTAAGGACATCCTCCGTTGTGCCAGCCTAACATCACAATTAGCTATCAACTTTGTGATGTTGGTGGTAGTAGGCAAAACCTCATTGGATCATTACTAATACGCTGAACACCCATGTTATCAGGCAAAGAATATAAGGAACACATGTAGTTAGAGCTCACCGGGTTCACATCCTGGACCATGGAGGCACCTTGGGCATCCATATCGGGCAGACCGGCTGTCGACAATGAGGAAGTGGAGCGCATGATGCGAGATGCAGGTGGAACCACAGGGCCACTGATCTTCCTTTTCTTCGCTGGGTTGTTGGGTTCGCTCACTGACAACCGGTGGAAAGAGGCCTGAGCCACAGGTGGTGAGAAAGTAGGAGGAGGAGGGAGAGAGGCGACCAGGGGAGGGGGAAGAAGGGTGGTTGTAGATGAGGGAAGTGGGGGAGAGGGGAGCAGGGGGCGTCCAATGACAGCTGCAAGTTGATTAGAAAAATTTGAGAGACGCTCTCTTTTGTTATCCAAGGCCACCTCAAAATCTTTGATAGCCTTGCCATAATCCTCCTTCGCTTTGCCTTCCGAGAACATAGCCGCAACATGAAGACTGCTGACTCTGGACTTGTCGTCACTGATCTGGGAGCATAGTGAGCATTCTTGACCTTGGAGGAGGAGGGCATGCTGTGTCTGGCCCATGCGATAATCAAGTTCCGAGATGGCCTGGAACATGTTGGATTGGTTTGAGACTATATCCTCCTGTTGACACTTGATGACTGTCACTTCACCATGCAGCTCCTGAATCTGGCATGATAGCGACACAACACTCCTGTTTATTTGGGAAGCACCTTTCACAACCTGATCACCAAGTGAATTCTTGTTGAGGGGGTCGTTGTTGTAATCCCACAGCAGGCAGGGCACTGAGAGATGGTCATGAAAGCGTTGACGGAAGGAGTCAGCACCACATAGAATCTTAGCAGTGTCAGCCCATGTTGCCATAGAGAAGATGATTAGGTCTGAGTTGAGAGGGGTAGTGCATGTTTTGATCAGAGAGTGGGGCACCATCTTCTTGATCCACTTCTCAAGGACACCTTTGAGCAGATTGTAGTCTCACGCACCCTTGACAACTAGCTCGAAGGGGTGAAGGATGGGAATTTCCTTGAGTGGCTCGATGTGGGCACACTCCTTTGAGACCTTAGCCGGGACATCAATGAACTGTAGAGCATAGAAATGATCAGCATCCGAGGGTAGGAGGAAGGTTAACTGTGGTCCTCTGAACGATGCAAAGATGCTAGCAACCTTGAAACCCTTTTTCTCAATGTGCACTTTGATGAGCAGAAGATGGTCGGGAGGAATGGACAAGCGGTCAGCGACACCGGGGTAGAGATCAAGGAGGCAGCACGACAGACAATTGTTGCTCTTGCCCTTCTTGCTAGCACTCCACCTGACCTCCAAACCTGGTTTTGCCTCAACAATGGCATCCATAACAACCTCAAGCAGATCAACATGTGGCTCTGCATCTCCACTAGACAGGATCTCAATGTAGCAGGCAGAGGAGAGATTAGAGGAGCGGTCGCTAAAGGGTTGTACGTCCAAACCGAAGCTCGCAAACTCACTGTATCACGGATCTGAGGCTAAATCGGCCAGCAGATTTCTCATAGCAGTCACTGGGGTTTCATTTAACATGGGAACTACACCATGAACCGTGAGCTGGTGGCCTTTAGGCAACATCACCAGGGAAAACAAGTCGTCATTGTCATCCGAGCCATGATCAGACTCCAGGGTCATGGGCCTAGCAACACCTCTTCTTATAGTGCGAGGGGTAAACGGCGGCTTCAAGTTTCTGGGGGTCACTGGAGGGGTGGATGGAGTGGTCAACAGGGCATCCGCCATGCCTCTGGCTATCAGGGTCCTGCCAAAAGGAGAATCACATAGATGGGTTTGAGTGATCGTGTCAGAAAGGGGAAAGTAGCGGGAAAAGCACAGTTTTGAAAGTTGAGAGTGGAATATGGGTTAAATGAGACTTGATTGGGCATTGGATAGTGGATTTTAAAAGGATGTGGCCACTGAGAGCGGCTTTTTAGGGTAGGATGGGGTGGGGTGGTGGTGGTTGTTGTTGTTGTTACCTGCTGCACAACTCAAAAATGCGAGGTAGTGCAAACAGGGCCACTGAAGCAGTCCCAAATAAGATAGGCAAGCTCAGAGCAGGGTGCTAAAAGTGGCTGATGATGTTGTGTGTGGGGGTGGTGGGGGTGAGAGAAAGATGTAGAGCGAGGAGCTGTGAAGAGGATGGTGAAGCCAAGAAGAGTTGAGAAAGGATTAGGGAATGAAGTACTTGAGATGCCTTGTGGTTGCCCACAACAGCTGAAAGTAAATGTGGATAGCAGTCCCATGGTATCCCATGAAATGCTGGGGCATGATGGCAGAGCCAAGCAGAAGGTAGTGCAATCATATGGTAGCCCATGATAATCGCTATGATAGATAGTGTCAACATTGTCTGTCAAGTTAAACAGAATAACATTGAGAAAGACATTGAGCAAAGGATAGAGTACAAAGGAAAGAACTGTTCATAGCTTATTTGTAGGTTGTAGATGACAATTAATTAACCACATTGGAGGCTTCAGCAGCATGGCTGCACGAGACCACAGTGTGACTAAACAAATGTCATTGTCCTTCACAGAATGGTCCTCTCTGCAAACACAGCAGATGCCATGCTTGCGATGATTTGGGCAAGGGTCCTGGCATCTGCCCCAATTCCAGTTGCAGCATGGGACATCTGCGCTCTTAGCAGATGAAGTGAAAGAAGAGGGAGAGACTTGCGCTGTGAGGGCTGCTGCTCCACATGGCATGTCCGAGTTCCTCAGGAGCGGGGAGGGTAAAGTGAATACAACACCATTGAAGCATGATCTGTAGTAATTGAGCCCAATTCCTGGGATTCATATAATAGTGACCATCCCGTGAACATCCTGTCATGGAACCAGACCATACCAGTGCTTGTTATGATGCATTCTGTGAAATGATCATCTTTGAAATAGATAACTCCTCTAAGAGTGTAATGCACGTGGTCTCCAGCACATGTAATCCAAATAACAAGATCCAAGGATAGTAGGGCCCTATTTCCTGTGTCAAATGCAAGGACAGGTGGCATTTGAACAAATGTGATGTTCCTTGACAAATGAGCACCACATGTGGAGCATTTTGAAGATAGTTGAACTGCGAAGTCATCCATGCAGGCTTGCAAAGTTTCATCTTCCCCATTAAGGATGATTATCAGGCAGTTGGATGTTGATGATCAGCCATCTGTGTTTATATCGTGGTTATTGGGGCAAATGATATTAGCAGTTGTGACTGGTTCATGCATATGAAATAATCTATCTGCAATTGAGTATACACTAGCATAAGAACCAAAGGCAAATTCTGGTGAAACTCTTGCTAGCTGCCTCCTGAAGAATTCTCTGATTTGCTCTAAAGAAAAGGATGATGATCCCTCATTGTGACAACTCTTGTGCCTATGAAAGCTCCAGGTAAGAGAGTTCAACAACTCTGAGTTGCACTGTGCATCTTGCAAACCGGTCATGGGTGCAGGACAGTCATGCCATATATTAAAAAGTATTGTGATTAAGGCATCATACACACAACTGTTGTTCTGCCACTGTGTGCCGATTGGGACTTGTAGTTGTACTGGAGCAGACTGATCAGCAGGGTCATGATGAAATTTCACCTTTTTCATGGTTGGTCATTTGTCCACAGGGACAGCATAGGATCTTTTGTGTTTCATGGGGGTTAGTGAGGGTATCCTGTGAACTTTGGCAGGGGTGCTAGTAGTAGGAGGAGTTACGACAATCTTAGCTGCAGGTGCAGAGCTAGCATTGAAATTGCTAGCCTTGGACTCCGTGATCACTCGCCAGCAATTGTAATCTTGCATTTCCAGGAAAGGGTCAGCCTTACTCCATCGAATAGCTGAATGCATCATCAAGGGTATGTAATTTTCACCTTTCCACTGTCAGAATAGTTTGATTAATGTGTTTTTGTGATCAGCCATTGCGACTTTCCTAGGAAGCTTGTTATCAAACATGAGTGCAGTTATGTTGTCAAGTAGCTCAAGCTCACAAAATTCTTGATGCAACGTGCCAGACGCCCCACCGGTAATTTTATTAGGGTGAATGCTGTTGAGTATCAGAGTACCAGCTGCCATTGCACTCCGCAACAAAGTGGTGTAGTAACTTTGATGTGAATGGGCTTGACTAAGGTCGACTACATTATAGGGACACATTTTTCCTTGTGATGCATAGTCAGTCATTGCAAAATTAGGAAGCGCCTTGACCTGACTTCATGAAACGGTAAGGGAGCTGTCATCTGGTAAGCGACAACAAGTGGTGACACTGGTTCTTGTAAGTGGAATCACGTTCAGTGGCAAGCCATATAGCTTGACTGGAGTAGGAGGATTTGTCAGCTCAACAAACAATGTATCCAGGACATCTCTTCCCTCTGGGGTTTTGTGCAAGTCCCATGCATGCACAATTGCTTCTTGACATTTTGTGATACACATCTCTGTGGCAGCATTGGTCCAGATCATAATGGGCATGCCGGCACATATGGATAATTTCCCAGGAATGAGTTTTGTGTTTGCACATGTAGGTTGCTCCCACAGTGCATGCTGTATTGCTGCTGGGATTGAACTGTGTTTGACAGAACACTTTCAACCTGCAATGTACCTTTTCTTTTGCTGATCTTCCTCAGAATCATTGGAGTGGACACTATCGATTGAAAACAGGTGCATCAAGTTTTGCCCTGTTTCCACAGCAAATCTCTCACATCCCAGACGATTTATTTCATCTTTTTGTAAATTGAGGTTGGTTATAATGGAAACATTTCTAAATTCTTGTTGGTTCAAAGTAGAGTGGCCTGGGAGTTCACTTGAAATGCATGTTTTAAGAAACACGATATTGCTTAGAGTGCAGGCCTTGTAGCACATATTAGCAAGTACTTTGCGGAATTGAGCATCTTCAGCAGTCTGTGCTTGCTGACACATATTCTGATGAAGGATTACAACTGTTGTTGTTGAAATTAATCCCTGATGCATGCTGTATACATGAGGCGATACATGCAGCATACGCATGTTACTGCGCTTACTGCGCATACATGTGGTAAACACATTCCCGAGTCATGTGACATCCTTAATATTATGTATATAAGGAGAACCTGTACCGTAGTAGGAATACAGTGTTCTTACCTCTGCTAACCCTAGCTGTAAGTCTAACTAAACCCCAGGTAGGTTGTAAGGAACGTGTTGTCTCTTCCCCTGTGCAGCGTATATAGTCTGCTCCAACAGGTTATGGGCCCTGCTGGGCATGTCGCGAACGTGCTTTAATTAGCTGCGAACGACGTTGACTTCATCGTCTCCAATTTATAACCTTGCGCTCTTCGTGAGCTGCATTGCGCTCCCTGCGAGCTGCATATAAAACCTAGGTTGACTAGGGTTAACCACTCTGAAGGAGTGTTTTCTCCTGAGAACGTTAAATGTGTTTTATTGAGTAAAAAGACTGATTGAGCGCTTTTAACAGCTGCCACCACAGAATCATGTCTTCAACTCTTGAAAAACTCGTTCAAACTTTTGACGGATCAAATTACATCTTATGGGCCGACTCAATGAAGGCGTGGCTCAGGTCTCAGGGCCTCTGGCAAATAACTAGCGGGGCAGAGCAAAAACCGCCCCCGGCGCCTCCTTTGACAGCGACGAACGCTATCTTGGTAGCGGACGCTAATGCCAAGCTCCAGACCTGGAGCAACAAAAATGACCAGGCTATTGGTAGCCTAGTGCTCCGCCTGGCCCCCTCCATTCGGCAGCGTGCCAACACAAAGGACACTGCTGAGGAGGTGTGGGTTCTAATTCGCACCGATTATGGTGTGGATGGCCCCTCCCAAGTCTTTTCGGACTTTAGGTCCGCAATAGCAATCAAGATCCCGGCTGCGAACCCTGCACCGGAGATTGCGAGAATGGCAGACAAATTTGAGCGCCTCATGGCTGCTAACGTCGCCATCCCCAAGCTAGTACAGGCGATGATTCTACTTGCTGCGATGCCGCGCGAGTACGACTCATTGTCTGCAACGGTCCTTAACACGACCGCCACTAGCGCCTTGACATTTAAACATGTCAAGGACTCCATTGTTGCTGAAGCCTCAAGGCGCACAGCAGTTGGAAAGCCCGCTGGCCAGCCTCAGGCCAACAAACTTTCCGCTGTTAAGCGCAAGGGGGGAAACCCCAAATGGCAGCCCAAAGAAGGGCAAAACAGCAATGGAGACTCGTCCCGAAAACGTGGACGACATGGGGACAGAAAGACTAAGGAGGAGAAGCCAAAGGAGAAACATACCCACCTTGCCTCCAACGCCTTTACCACCATAAATGGTAATGGCACCATCATACCGCCGATGCCGCTCATACAGCGCATCGAGTGACGCGAACACACTCCCACAAGGGATCCTCGCCGCCGACCGCCTGCACAGGCATACACGGGCGCGGCCTCCTCTTCTCGCTCGGTTTACACCGAATACCAGCAAGCTTGAGACACCCTCGAGCGCATGCAACTTCCGCGCAGCGCGAAAAACCTGCGACCGCTGGAAGAGCACCTTACGGTGCGAGAAGGTAAGAGAAGGAGGATAGAGCCAGAAACCGAGGCAACGATCGAGGAGGTAGAAGACGATACCGTCTCCCTTGGATCCGAACCTCCAGTAACTGACGAGGAAGTGTGGAAAGCCATCGACAAAATGCTCGTCGATGAACCCCTTGACACAGGGGCGTATGATGACAGGTCAGTCCTTTTCCCTGCCACAAGCACTAAGATTAAAATTCCTATGAATACAGTGAACTTTTCATGTGAAATTTTACCGCTATTAAATGTATCATGGAATTATGTAGATCTTAATATATGTGCTATGTGTGCAAAGGGAGATTGTAAGAAAGGTGCCGACTGGATCATGGATTCAGGCGCATCAAAACACTTCACTGGTGAAATGAAAGATTTCGCTTCTTATGAGCCTTTACCGAGAAAGGACTCTACCTTGGTCCAAACGGCCACTGGTACTACTCATATAGTAGGAAAAGGAGCAGTCTTCATTAGACACCAGGTAGTATGTAATGGGAAGTCAGAGACGCGTGAAACGCGGCTATACCCCATCTACTACATACCCGACATTAATACTCGATTGATGTCAATGGGGGTCTTTTTACAAGATGGAAGTGATGTGCGTGGTTCCTCCGCATACATTTCATTCATTGAGCATGGAAACCCAATCATGCATTGTGTCCCTCTAAGGAGGAATGACACGATCTATTGGGCTCGGACTCATATATTGAGCACCAAAAAGGTTAATGTCGCGACCATTTATGTCGCTGACTACTTGACTTGGCATAGGCGACTTGGACACCCATCCAAAGAGGCGCTAGGGAAAATGCCTAAAAGCACCATAAAATTCCCAAGGAATTTAATTATTCCTAAAGACAAAATTATATGTCCAGGGTGTGCAGAAGGGAAAATGACCTCAAAATCTTTTCCCGAGTCAGACTCACGAGCTGACAAATCCTTTGAATTAATACATTCCGACCTAAAGGAACTCCCAGTACTATCGTACCACAAACATAAATACTTCATTGTATTTCTGGATGACAAAACGTCACATATTTGGGTCCAATGCCTTAGAAAGAAATCTGACGCTGCTGCAGTGATTAGACAATTTCAAGTGATGGCTAAGACCCAATATGGCGCTACAATCAAGTGCTGGCGTGTCGATCCAGGGGGGGAGTTCAAGGATCATGAGCTACAAAAACAGCTCAAGGATTTAGGCATCAAAATAGAGATGTCTGCACCCCACGTTCATCAACAGAACAGGCGCGCAGAGCGCACCATAAGGACAATAATGGAAAAGTCGCAAACCCTGCGATTCACCGCTTGTCTACCACAATCATGGTGGGAATTTTGCATAGAACATGCAACACATTTATACAACCGAACCCCAATAAGGTGCCTGAAATGGCTGACACCTTTTGAGGACCTGACAAAGGTCCGCCCAGATCTAAACAATCTGAAGGTCTTCGGTTGCGGTGCTTATGTCTATCTACCAAAGGAAAAACGTCCAACAACATTGTCTCCTCGATCGGAGTTAATGACGTACCTTGGAGTAGAAGATGGCATTAAAGCATATTGTTTCATGCGACGAAACAGCGCAATATTCATTGGTGCTACGGCACTATTTGATGAAACGATGTTCCCATGCTGTCCCGGAGCTAAAACTCCTGCCAAGACAGACCTTGGTGATTTTCCACCAGAACCAGAAGATGACGACCACTCATCTGGAATGGATGGCGATGACCCTATACCGCCACAAAATCCGCCCCTTCCTCCATCATCAGAAGATGATGATGATGATTTACCAAGCGAGCAAAAGGCGCATGACGATGTGACTAACGCTCCTCCTCCACCGCCTCCAGTTAGCACTGAGGACTTTCGTCCAAGACGTGAAGATCAACAGGAATGGCAGCAATTTCCCCGTCGATCAGGCAGGCAGAGGAAAATCCCAAACCGTCCCGGCAATACCTATGGAGAACAGCGACTCCCCTCTGACATAGAGAGAGACATTGCGCGTGATCGATATTGGAAGAAGTCTGTGGGTCAAGATTTGGATCATAACCGAACACGACCACGACCTCAACAGCAAGAACCGGTTACTGGACCGAGTTCGACACCTCATGAGAGTGTGCCCGATTCCAATAATCAAGAACATGATTACCCAATGGGGGAACCGGACGAAGCAGGTTATATTAAAAAGATAACCAAGGAAGGTGGAGATGAGCTTATCCGCTGGCTGTTGTCAAAAGCAGTCACACCATCAAGCGGAAAAAGCCTAGTTCCAAACCAATTTCGCAATATTGCGCGCCTACCCCGGCAGCAGCAACTTGAGTGGAAACAGGCTTGTCGTGAAGAGTTAGAGGCTCTTCGCAAGCGACAAGTCTATGACATCGTCGATCTTCCACATGATTGAAAAACGATCAAAAATAGATGGGTTTTCTCCGTGAAATCGGACAGAAGAAAACGAGCCAGACTCGTGGCCAAAGGCTTTTCACAAGTCGAAGGCGTTGACTTTGATGAGATTTTCTCACCAGTAGTCCGCTACGAGACCGTACGCCTCATGTTTGCCCTTGCATCTCTAGAAGGCATGTATATGACCGGTCTAGATGTAAAAACCGCATTTTTATACGGCAAACTTGATGAGGAGATCTATATGGATCAACCCGAGGGTTTCAAACTCGAGGGTAAAGAGCGCAAAGTAATGCGCTTACGCCGAGCATTGTATGGCCTTAAACAGGCTTCACTAGCATGGTGGAAAGAGCTAGAGGCATTTATGCGCACCATTGGGTTCGTGCGCGCCAGCTCTGATGCCGGCATCTTCATACACAAGGATCCTAAGACAGGCAGCATCGTTATTGCGCTAGTCTATGTTGATGATGGCTTGTTCATGGGCAAGAACAAGAAACTTGTGGATGAAAAGAAGAATGCTTGCCTGAAGCATTGGGAGTGCCGTAGTACTGAAAAAGTCATGGAATTCTTAGGCATGTGCGTCACCCAGACCGCTGCAAAAGTCAAACTCGATCAAACAGAATATCTCGCCAAAGTGCTTGAGAGGTTCGAGATGACAAATGCCAAGATTGCCCCCACTCCGCTCCCGACTGGCTACAAACCATCGGAGAACACAGCGACGCCAAACGCGGCGCTTAGATCAAAATATCAGTCTGTGATCGGATCTTTATTGTATCTGATGCTCGGAACGCGACCTGATATCGCTTACGCGGTAATCAAGATGTCGCAATTCTCGGCTAATCCTAGCCAAGAACATCTAGACAAAGCAATGTACATAATGCGCTATCTGGTGGGAACCCAGAAGTACAGTATGGTCTATGATGGAGAGAAATCCGAGGGGCTACAGGCCTTCACAGATTCTGATTGGGCAGCTGACACAGTCAAGCGCCGATCTACAACGGGTTACTTTGCTACTCTGGCGAGTGGCATTGTGTGCTGGCAGTCCCGTTTACAAAAAACTGTAGCACTGTCATCCACAGAAGCCGAATACATGGCTCTCTCCGACACTTGTCGGCAGATAGTGTGGATAGAGTCCTTATTCCAGGAACTTGGATATACACTGAAGCGCGTACCAATCTGCGCTGATAATCAAGGATCCATCTTTATTGGATCAAATCCAGTTCAGGAAAGAAGGACCAAACATATAGACATTCGCTACCACTACACCCGCGAATGCATAGAAAATGACAAAGTCACAGTCGTTTTCATTCCTGGAAGTGATAATCCGGCTGACATGTTCACAAAGAACCTTGGCGCCATCCTATTCAGGAAATTTAGAGACTCTCTCGGAATTACTTTCGAGATTCAAACTTAGCTGCTTAGAGTGCTGTACAGTTTGAGGGGGGGTGTTGAAATTAATCCCTGATGCATGCTGTATACATGAGGCGATACATGCAGCATACGCATGTTACTGCGCTTACTGCGCATACATGCGGTAAACACATTCCCGAGTCATGTGACATCCTTAATATTATGTATATAAGGAGAACCTGTACCGTAGTAGGAATACAGTGTTCTTACCTCTGCTAACCCTAGCTGTAAGTCTAACTAAACCCCAGGTAGGTTGTAAGGAACGTGTTGTCTCTTCCCCTGTGCAGCGTATATAGTCTGCTCCAACAGTTGTGACTTGGTGCCATAAGGCCTTTCCAATTGCAGCCTCCTGGGAGGTCTTTACACTCCCCCACCTTTCCCGTTGGACTCTGACTGGAGTCCACTGGGACTGGTCACCAGCCAACTGCCTGCAAAGTTGCCAGTCCAGTCCCAGTCCAGTCCGACTGGACTCCAAGTGGAATCCACTCAAACACCGGATTCCACTTGGACTGGTCCAGTGGAGTCCAGTTGGAGTCTGGTTGGAGTCTGGTTGAATTCTGGTTGGAGTCCAGTTGGATTCCAGTTGGATTCCAGTTGGATTCCGCTCAAAAAGTGTGTAAGAAAAGGAATCAAACCCAGATCCCTGTTGGTTGCTTATGTAATCATAACACACAATATAACCATTACACCACAGTACCTTGTTTAAGGTATCATCTACTTGTGCTAGGTACTGTGTGCGGCTGTGTATGACAAAGCATATAGCCGCGTCATCAAATGTGCCAGCTCATCACTCACCACCACCACCACCACCATTGATGGCCACCTCCCTCCCTCCTCTCTCTACCACCACCACTGCATGGACACCCACCGCCACCGCTCCCATGCCCAATCTGCCATCACCACCACCCGCAAATGAGCCCAATGGATGGAATGCGGGCCCAAACGACGCAGATCACGTCGTTTGGGCCCTACATAAGTTTTTTTTTGTTTGCTTTTTGTTTTTATAAACTAATCAACCTGTTTTTTTAGCTTTCTAGGTTATAATCTACTGGCAGCAATGCCACCACTCGCAAATGAGCCAACACGGGCCCAAACGATGCAATCTGCATCGTTTGGGCCTTATGTAAGTTTTTTTCGCTTGGTTTTTGTTTTTATCAACTAACTAACTCGTTTTTTTAGTTTTCTAGGTTATAATCTACTAGTAATGACACCACCACTCACAAACAAGCCAACACAGGCCCAAACGATGCAGATCGCGTCATTTGGGCCCTATGTAAGTTTTTTTCACTTGGTTTTTGTTTTTATCAACTAACTAACTTGTTTTTTTAGTTTTCTAGGTTATAATCTACTAGTAACGACACCACCACCCACAAACGAGCCAACACACCCACCCCACGCCTGCGAGCCCCTGCTTGTAGGGTGGATCGTGAGTGTGTGCAGTTGACGATGATGCCTACCAGCACCCCCCAAAGCCGACAACACACCCACCCCACGCCTGTGAGCCTCTGCTCACAGGGTGGATGGGTGGTGAGAGCCCATGCCAACAAGCAGCTGCTCATCAGGTGGATGGTGGGCACACCAGGGATAAGATGACCACGGCACCCATCCCCATGCCTATGAGCAACTGCTCATAGGGTGGATGACGGGTGCGGCTTGCTATGGCGACGGATGTGTGCAAGGAGGGGTGGGCGACAACACCCACTCCAGACCGCATCCCCCAACCCCCCCTCCCCCGCATTTTGCATGGGGAGGGGTCTTTATTATTTTTGATTTATCTCTGCCCCCCCCTCGCACCGAATACAAGGGGTATATATATTGTAGTACTTACGAATCCCCCCCTCGCACCGAATGCGAGGGGTTTAGTTTTTTATGTACATAGTAATAATCCCCCCCCTCTCGCATCTTGCAAGAGGGGTTTTTTTTGTTTATTATTATATTATACCCACTCCCTCGTGTCCTACACGAGGGATGTGGTTAATTAAAATTTTTTGATCTTAATTGTTTGAAAAATGCCTCCTTGAAGAACATGAAAAGTTGAGTCATAAATAAACCTTATACTGATCCCCAGTAAATCTCCTGTGGCTCAAGTGGTTGAGCACACTTGTTTGGTTTGTCATGTGATTCCTTATGGTGAGGTCTTGAGTTCAATTCCTGCAGTACACAAATTTATTTTGCAGGTACTTTATGAAATTCACCAAGTCTGAAGTCCTTTGAGCTCATATCTAATTGACTTATCATTTGGTTGCACTTGGACTCCAGTTGGACTCCAGTTGGACTCCAATGGGGGATTGAACTCTACATGACTTAGTGTAGTTCAATTGGACTCCACTTGGACTCCACTTGGACTCCACTAGGACAGGTGGGGGACTGTAAAGTACTGCCTCCTGGTCACAAAGTGATGTGGCCTTCATTCTGACAGAGCGACTGTACAAGGAAGTGTGTTCATGCCCGACAACAGGAGGTAGCTGCACAAAGTCTCCTGCAAAAATGAAGTTCAAACCATCAAACGGAGCATCAAGATTGTTCATGACATGAGCCAGCCTCGCGCTTATGAGATACATATTGTGACATGAGAGCATGGAAACCTCATCAAGGAACACGTAATGTACACCTTCTAGTCTTTCCTTGACCTGTGCTAACTGGACCCCAGATATCCATTTGCCATTGGAGTTGAGCCCAAACACTGAGTGATAGGTCGAACCCTGTAAAAGAGCAGTGGTGCTTCCAGTCGGAGCAACAATGATGAAATGGTGAGATTTGTTTCTTTGTTTAAAGAACTCAACAAGCGCTTTCAATACCTGTGTCTTTCCAGTGCCTGCCATTCCGGCAATATTCATCTTCAATTGATCTGCATCAGTACTACATGTGTGATTGGCTACAATGCGAAATGTGTGATCCTGTTCTTGATTTAATTGAAACTGGTTGGAAATGGCATCAGTGGTCTGCTGCCACTCTTGAGAATGAAATGAACGGGTCATGTAAGATTTATCAACAACATGCACATCATTTGGGACAAATTGGGTTGGACAACCCGGTGCAGCTCCAGAATCAATGTTGGCAGGTAAGTAGCATGCTCTTTCTTCCAGAATTTCTGCATGCTTCTTCATCACCACAGCCCTCCACTGAGCAGGGGATTGTGGTTTGATAGGGTCAGGAGAAAGGTTCAAAGTAAGTCTGCATTCTGATTCGTCCATCCAAGTGATACAAGCATTCTTCTTATATCTGTCATCAGTCCTGTACGTGCCCGTTGACTCTTGCCCATGATTGAAGATACCAAATGTTCATCTAATGTGGTCAGTATATTTATAGCATTGTCAATAACCATTTGATCTAAATCATCGAAGACCTGTGTGCCCACTTCAGCCCAACTTGGCATCGCTGTAGTGCCTTTCTTCATTTGAGCATGAAAGTCATCTTGGGCATCTAAGCATTCATAGCGGATGTTCATGTTTTTCAATACTTCAACTTGTCGCACTGAAAAACTATGGGACAGGAAAGTTTCATCCCAGGAATCAGAATCACTCTGTAGGTCCAAACCAGATCTCCACGGCTTGAACAACGTTAACATGGCAGAACAATAGTATTCATGATCACCCTGATCATGACTTGGCAAAGTGTTACTGACAAAATTTGGTATGCATGCAGTTTTCAAGTAATGTACCCCATACGTTTCTGCAAGTGGATGTTCACTTAAGAACGGTAGTAGCCTAGACTTTGGCATTTCAGTTGTTATGTTGTTGTCAAGACAACCTTGCATCCTCCCTGACAGAAGATCTATTGTGCTCATCAGGATTGGTGTTAGGTTTGGCATGATCTTTTTTTGCTTTTGTGGTGGGTAACTTTTCATGGTGGCATGTAGAAATCCAGTCATATAGACACATAGAGTGAAATTGAGCTGGACAGTACACATAATCGTGAACAGGTGAAAACCCTATGATGCATCCATTACACTTAAATATGGTCAACTTTTCAGGGTATTCTCCATTTTTGTGGTCGGGGTCTGTAACGTTGGACGTCTGGGGGCCATTTGATATGTCTGAATGCCCTTCATTTTGTTTTGTATGCTCACCACCAATATTGGGGCATTTCGGCAAGTGGGAAGGTGTTCGCTCCCATGACTTTCTCGCCTCTCTTACAAATGACTGCCAGTAGAATGGAACAAAATCAAAATTTGTGTAGTGGTCAGGATTGCCTAAAAGGTACATGCAAGCCATCGGAGAACCTATCTCCAACTTTGCACTGAGTGAGTTGACAATTTTCGTCATTATTTTGTGTGCTTTATCTTTGCAACTATCAGAACCACCAATGATGTCTGAGTGTTTCCCAAACATAGAATGGATGATTTCGAAGATAACATGTGTCTTAAGAGCAGGTTTGGTTACATAGTTTGAAACATATAAAAGGACACCCTTGATTGCTGTTCCCGAGTGGAGGCTCGTGATGTCTGTGTTACATCTGAGAATGTAAGTTACTAGATATGCGAATGTATTCAACCATGATTCCCCTTTTTTTATATCAATAGTGCCAGTGTCCATGTCAACCTCAGTTCAGCTAAATAATGGTCTAGGAAATTGAGCTTTACATTTGCCCCAGATGTTGTCAAGACAGCCCTTGTAAGGACGTGCCTTGTTTTGTGAGCGGACATTTGTGGATGTTAGACTTTAGCAGTAGGTCATTGACTGTAGCTCAAAACCTTGACCACCAAGATTCCACCAACACGCACCCATTGCAACTGTTGCTGGGCATATCATGGCAGATTGATGGAGGGGGTTCTGGCAAAGTCTCAGTTGGGTCACGGTAATTAGCATGTTGCGAAGTGGCATGAATGTCCTCCTCAACATCTGCCCTATCTTTTAATAGGAAGTCCCCAGCATGTGCACTTTCTAGGTACTCCACAAATCTTAGTCAAAAATCAGAATCTGGGTCAAGTATTTTGGAATGGATCTCATCTGGAGTGTGACTGCCTTGAATCCACAGCAGCATGTGAAGGTGCAGGGTCAGGCGGCCTTGCTGTTCTACAGTTCCATAATAACCAGACGTCTCACCATACAAACCATGGTGATCCATACCAGCCACTGTAACATGACGTTTAAACTTTCATCATCATCACTAGAGTGAAACCCAATGTCAATAATCATGAAAAATAATGATAGCAAATAACATATGGCTGAATGTCAGAGACAGCATCCTCATTGCCATGGGCAAGGGTGGTGGGTTCAGTGGTGGCAGGTTTGACAACAGCAGATTTAGCAGCTGTAGCAAAGTCAGTATCACTTACACCAGAATCAGACCATGCCTCGATGGCCAATGGGTCAGCCGGTGGTGAGGGTTTACTATAGAGTAACAACCATAAGTAGATTGAGGACAGCAAAAAAGATATTGATGGACTCTTCAGAAGTGAGACTGAAGATGGAAGAAGCTCTGTTTTTACCCTTCATATGCTGAATTTTGGAAATAACCCTAATAAAGGCAGGTCCAGACCATGCTCGTCCCGACAAATAATGAAGGAACATACCAGGACATTTCAGGAAGTTTGTCATCCATGGATTTGTGTTCCGATCACGTGGATACAAGAGATTCCGCAGGTGTAGGAGCACAATCCACAAGAGCCATGGCAGTACCACTAGGCAGATATCAATGATCAGGAAATTAGGGAGTGAACGAAATGAAACTAACACAGGTGCAGCCTTTGCTGCCGCGGATGAAGCAACAGTGGAAGGCTTCAAGAAATGACGAGAATGTGACCTGTGACAAGTCTGAGCAGATGATTATGAAATAAGATAAAGATACACTTACTTCAAGTCCTTATCAAATGCCTTTGCTTTTTCCATCTTTACCCTAAGTCGCCTATGGACAAGTAAGATAACTAGATGTGGGACAGAAGCAAGCAACTCACTTTGGGCGACCACCAGTATCATTCCTGCAGAGATGAATGAGAAGATGAACATGTTATGATGACAGCAATTGTATAAACTTACATCATGGAGCTGAACTCGATACCTGGAGATACAGTATCAGCTGCAGACACTGTGAGAGAAAGACAGAGAGCATCAGACACCATGCAAAGGAAGATTCTCAAACAAAGTGAAGACATACATTACAGATACAGGTTCGAGTAATCTAAATGCATCAGTTCCTGGAGGGGGGGGTGTCTTTTGCATGCATTTTTTGACAGGGGTCACAGGTGCTTTGAGCACATCACTGGAAGAAAAATGCTGGTAAGGATCTGAGAGGAACAGTAGGATAAAGTTTAGTATGCATCAGAAGAGTCACTGACAACAATGATATGGCTCTTGCATTTTTTGGAAGGACTGAGAACAGAAGTGATCAGAGATTGTTAAAGCACATGAGTAACACCAATGAACAACCTAGGAGGATTGTTGGTAGCCAACTGATCGTCTATCAAGCTACACAAGAATGAACAAAATCACAAGCTGGTTCAACTGAAGGGGGGAAAAAACGGATGCTTCAAGGTCGATTTCAGTCCTATTTTTTTTACAAAAGAAAAGGAAAACAGTTAGCGTGGAGATGAAAAAATGAAGAAAACTAAATCACATCTCAGATTTTACCAGCAATGTGGTAATCTTTTTGTCAGGTGAACTTAAAACAGACATAGTCAAGTAGTATATGAAGTGCCGAAATAAAAAAATGCAAAGATTACATACCTGGAGACTTTGGACAAAGGTTTGACTGGCATAGTTTTCAAGGCAGATAGTTCGAAAAAGTGGATAAAGTGGGTAAGCAAGTTATAAACCCTCCTGCATTGAGGATTTATAACATAGACTCTTCTGCACTCACCACGGACACATGGAAAAAAAGGAACAGATGATGTACGGTTGGCAGGACAGCGTGACAGCAGGACAGCGGAGATAATGAAGATTCACAGACAAAAAAATTAGAACCCAGTGCAGAGCATAATATGAGAGCCCTGAATCAGAGTTTTGGTGGAGCAGCAGACCCGCACCCAACAGAGAACACTACAAAGTAGTGCATCAAAGATGCAGTTATAGAACAAAGTTTGGATAAGTGCACATTAAACAAGATGGCCAAATGTGGTAATGTGAGCAGTAAAACTAGCAAGGTTGTAGTTAGCACAAAATTTCAGGAAGCAATGAATCAAGCATGTACCTGGTAAACAAAGAACATTCAGTGACATGCCTGCGATGTATGCATGAGCAAAAGGAAGAGCAATGTACAATAAAATTAGACAGTCCAAAACGAGCAGAATGATACCCAGATGCTGCATGTCAAGAACCATTCCTCGCCTGATCGGAACCCGCATTCCGTCCGACTCTTTTCCGCATGTCTAACCCAGCATTTGCCTACTCCTTCCGATTTCATTCCCGGCCACCTTGCACTGCCCACACTGCTGTGCACCAGGCCGCCTTCCCAAGGCTGCCGTCTCTATTGCAAATTCGACTACGGATTCCTGTGCAGCGCCCGCTAGATAATTTATCTACGCAGTTGAGACACTGCTGCAATCTTCGTTCATGATTCTGCATTATTCCGGACTACAGTATTTAAACTTAGTTAGTTTCGCCTTGTATTCCTCAGTTCATATATTGACATAGACTCGACTTTAATCTGCCAATCCAAACCTCCTTCTACTCCAACCTCAGTACTCTAAGAGTCTGAACTCCATTCGACTCAACCTCCAGTCTCCCTCTGAAGTTCTAACCTCATCTGAACTTAACCTAAGTCCCTCCGTACTCCTTCCCACGTTTACCCGCACTTTCCCATTCCTACCTCCAAACCTCCAACTTGAAATTAGGACACCAGACGAGGTGAAGGGCGCAGCTTCTTACAAGCTGAAGCCAAGTCCTTTCCATTTCCTCCCGCCGAATCTGCAACGACCCGACAACCTTCCATAAATAACACCCGCAGTGTCCGATCGGATTCTGACAAACCTTGTAGGATCAGTTCTTAATGCTGCAATTTGCCATGGCAAAAACTAGGAACAACAAAGCAAGTTCCTGGACAGGCATATGAGTCAGCACGCAATCACCCGCGTATATGACTCCCTCGATGCACACAAGCACATAACATCCCTGACCAAAAATGCTCGACAAAAATTATGACAAGGCAGGCGCATGTAAGTCCAATATTGCAAATTCATTACAATGCTAACGATCATACACAGGCAGTGCATTGGAAGCAAGCACAGTTCAGAATCACAGCGCAGAGAATGATGATAGGCTAGCTGATCTGTTGAAGGTGAGAGTCACATTGAACACAATACATCATGGACTTACATGCAGACTATTTACCAGACCACTGATGCGCTTTTGGACAAGTTCATGATCAAAGAAATGGACAACCTGAAGAGTTGGCATTTCTTGAAGCGGCACGCCGCACGATGACAACGACCTTGTAATGGAGGAAGCTGTTTTTAGTGTGCAGGGTATCATCATGTCAAAAGACTTACCACCAATTTATGACAAACCAAGGTGCACAACAGTGATGTGGGTTGCGAGAGGTTCACTAACCACAATATCATACAGGATACCTGTGCATCGCTTCAAGTATCTTCGACAGAATGTTGTGTTGACAGGGCTCAGATCTGCAACATTTTCAAGTGCTTTAGATGCTGCACAGGCGATATACAGATATTTTGATCAACAATTTCCCAAAGGTCTACTAGATAGTTGGTCTTCTGTGCAGTCGGGCAGTTCAGGCATCGACAGTATGGACCTATCTAACCATTTCTTGACACTGTTGAAAGACACGAGGGGCTTGGAAAGCATACCATTCCACAAAGGCTTCGATCTGCATAGCATCCTATGTGAGCTGGCAAAAGATGACCACATTCATACCGAGGATAATTATGTTGAATACTTTTCAATGCGCAAGGACAGGCTACAGCGCTGGACACAGACAGTCAGTGATCTATGCACACCAAGGATCAATTAGAAAACTCATGTTGTTTTGGATACACCGGATTCCAGGCTTGTGAACCGCAAATATTCTGAGTAGGCGATATTGTCCAGGCACAGCTGTTGTTTGTTGTCATTCCTGTGAAGGGAGGACGTCGAAAGATGCTTACAACCTTACGATCCCTTGCACTGCTGGATGTAGTGTTCACTAACAACTTGGTATGTATAGGGAACTGCATGGGTTATACCCGCGGGTTTCCCACGCTTTTATTTCCTAATTTATTCAATGAGTTTTGCATGAAAAATCATGAAAAAAAGATTTTCTGAAAGCTTTTTGTTGGCTCTTTGTGATGTAACACATAAAACAATATTTGGGTGACATCTGTCATGTGACAAGGTCAAAAATAAATTATTTTGTCCCTTGTATCACAAGCATCCATTGAATAGCTATCAGAAAATCATTTTTTCATAAGTTTTCATGCAAAACTCATTGAATAAATTAGGAAATAAAAGCATGGGAAACCTGTGCAGTTCCCTAGGTATGTACACTTGAGGAATCCTTAATCCAGCATTGCTAACATTGATATCTGGTAAGATCACCAATCCAACAACAGTCAATATGCCCTCTGTGTTGCCAAGATTGAAGTGAAAGATTGGATGACATAGAAGCAACCTGCAATGGGGAAAAAAGGAATGAGAAGCGTGACAGAATGGCAGTTGACGAAGCTATGTAGATCGAATGAAACAACAAGTAGTCAGTAAACAGATTTCTGGGTGCACAATATAGAGCTTGTACACGTAGTGAGCGCGATCGAGCACAAGGTGACAACAATGTGGCCATGTAACCACTACAATCATAATTTCACATGTTTGTCAAAATCAACAGTAACCACTCGGCACTTGGCCCCATTGTCAAGACACAATCATTGGCTTGCAACATGGCCAAAATCATGGAATTTGAGGCACTATCCTGTTGATTATTGGGCTGGGTCAGGCTTGTGGCATTTGGGAGTACTCGGACGTGGCTGCGTGCATCAGCAGCCGGTCAGCGTAATAGTTGTATGTGAATCAGTCTGATTTTGGGTAGCACCACTTGTCACTAGTTACACAACACCCATTTGATAGTATGAACTGAAAGCATTACAGGTGAAGACGTAGATTGATGAACAGTACTGGAAGCCCTCAGCGCAGTGACATCAGGTACTTAAAAGATGAAGTTGCCGGGTATGATGTCACTTAGTGCTCATCAATCGGCAAACACTGCAATGATAGAGGTAGTTCCCACACTAGCTCAACTCACCCAAGAAAAAAACACGTGCATTAGTCGGTCGGCAAACACCACAATGATAGATTTGTTCCCACAGTAGCTCAACTCGAGATAAATAACCTCATTCTCAATACTGAGAACTCAGAACAGCTCATTTACAAGAGACAGACAAAGATGACAAAGCATTGGCAGTCATGAATAGGTAGGTGAACAGTGGGAGATGGAGGTGGGAACAATCATCCATGTGGAAAGGTTGTTTTGCATACTAGTCATGAGCCTCAACGTCAAAATTAATTGCTGTAATAGGATTGTAGGAGTTGCACAAAATATATCCATCACCATGCTTTGATAACCTTGCAGCTCAGTTGTTCAGTGTGGATAGATAAGAATAACACCTGCTTCCCAGGCACTGAACACACAGATCCATTCTGCTTCAGTATGAACAGGGCATTTTGCAGAGAGATGGTTTTTCTTCACAATTGTGAACCCTGCTGTGAAATCTTCTGCTTCATCATTGGGATCATAACCTTGCTCCATGGAAGCAAAGAATTTTGTGAAGTCAACAAATTCTTTGAGGAGGATCTTCTTCCAAATTGAATGGGGGAGTGAATCGATAAGGGGTGAGAGCTGAGTGTTGGTAATGGTGGAGTCATGAAAAGTTTCATTCTTGAACAAACCCCTAATTTCCCTGGTCTTCTTCAAGTACGGTTTGTCCTTTGTAGGACCAGCAATGCTAGCAAGATGGGGTGCAACAACAGATGGAGAATTGTTGGCAGGGGATCCTCCAAGCAGAGCAATCAAGGTGTTGGCTAGATTGGTGGTGGAGGGAGTCATGGTGGGGACAGTATGAGTTGTGATATTTCACAATTGTGTGATCTTTGCTTGAAGAGTTGCCCATGCTAGTTCATCTGCAATTTTGTCAGGAGAGCAGTTTTGAGGAGTATGATAGCCTCTTGACATTGTTGAAGAAGTGCCTCATGTCTCACCCAAAAATCCAGTAAATCCAATTCCTCAGGAGTAGGTTGACAATGAATAGGAGCTGGAGATGTCTGGTGGGAAATAGGAGGGTGGCAGTCACAATGTCCTTGCTGCTCCACCCATTGGATCATCTGCTCAATGTAGTTCCTTGCTGCCTCAGGAGTTATCCCAGTCTCTTGAAGGCATACATAGAAATGATCTTGAGAGATTTCCCCTCTTGCTACTTGGTCAACAAGGAAGTCACATTTTTCTGTGACTACTCAGACAGCTTCTCAAAAGGCTTTAGCTTGTTTGGCTCATGTGAGAGGGTCTGGCTCAGGCATCATGGTTTGATGAGATAGAAGATGGTGAGGGCTTGAATAAGCTAAAAGCCACAAAAAAACTATGGCAAAGATGATGAAGTGAGGAAGCAGGAGAGCTAAGTGAAACTGTCTTACAATACTGGGACTTTCCTCATCACAGCATCTGCTAAACTATAGCACTATGTGAAGACAGTATGCTGAACAAGTTCACATTGAATGCAGGCACAGCCTGGGAGTTGGCGAGGCCATGAGAAAGTTCTTGCTTAGCACAGAGGCCTCCAAGGTAAGCATACACACTATGCTCACATAAGCATAGGTCCAAGGATGTGTGGGACAGCTCAATACATTTACTTTCCACCTCATTTACACAGACTTATTTTTTTTTTTTGGGTCAAAAATTTATAACATGGCACCCGAATGCAGTCTGCAGCAGAGACATACAAACAAAGTACACTCCTCCTGGCCCAAGTCCTCCCTCCAGCTAATCTTTGCACCAGCCAGCCTGATAACTGCGCAGACTACTATGGAGGCCCCTTTTAAAGAGTAAGTGGATTTGCCATTGGTGTAAGGGGACTAGGGAGGTGCCCTGTGTGTTTTTCCTATTTTTTATGTTTGTCCTATATTTTTCCCCACCTCATTTCCTTCTATTCTTCATTTTCTATGATTTTTCCGGATTTTATTACTAATTTTCCCTTGCTATCATGTTTGTACATGTTGACACTTTTATATTTAGAGGCAGAGTACCCCTTCCGACACATACCCCTTGGTATGATGTCATTCAGCGGCCTTGATCCGCCTATCTCCGCCTTTTTCTATTTTTAGGTTATATTTGATTTTTGTCATCTTCACATATACTGGGCATCAGCAAGGGGATCCTTAGAGTTTTCTCTTCGGATTTCCCTTTGCTAGGTGCGCCCCCAATCCCTGTATTATGTAGCATAATTTTAACTTCGGATTTCCCTTTGCTAGAGGCTGAGGTTGCCCTTATAGTAGAAAACTCTCCCCTAAGGCCCGAAAATCGCGAATGCGCTGCCCAAAATAGGCAGGTACGGACTGGATGACGCTTCCCAAAGCTCCACAGAGTCCCTACACACCGTTCCAGATACTCTCGCCTTTATTACGCCGCCATTTTCGCCAAACGCGCTCCCTAGCGACATGGACGCATCAGAACACTTCGACGTGCTTGAAAGCGACGTTTCCGGAATGCGCGCGCAAATCGACTCGCTTAAATCTACGATTGAAAACTTCGTTAGGACCCTCCAGGCTAACCCTACGACTAATAGTTCCCCCTTCACGACTCCAAGCGCACCCAACAACGACGTTTTGCCAAACGCGTCCACTAAGGAACGTGCCCAGATCAAACTGTCCCCCCCCGCCGAATTTAATGGTGCACGTGCGCAGGGACGTGCATTCCTTAATTCCTGTGAGTTATACATTAGTCTCCAGTCGCATCAATTCGTCGATGAGGCTGCAAAAATTTATTGGGCCTTCACATACATGAAATCTGAACGCGCCTATCTCTATGTGGACCGTATCCTACGTCAAACTAAAGAACTCAGTTCTCTACCTTTCTCCACTTGGGGTGACTTTCAAGCTGAGTTCATACGCCACTTCTGCCCCCTCAATGAATGCCACCGAGCAGTGACACGACTTGAGTCATCCACTTACCACCAGGGACGTCGATCCGTGGACGACTATATCGATAAGTTCAAGGATTTGGTGGACATGGCAGGATATGGGAGTGGGTTACCAGTGGTGGTGAAGTTCCAATGGGGGCTCCACCGAGAAATTCAGGACCAGATTGCACAGATGTTGGAAGGGCGCCCAGCAGACGATGATATCCTTGCTTGGTATGAAGCTGCTTCACTCTGTGACGAGAACCGACTCACAAATGCAGCGTTTAATGCTGCATTCCGTGCTCCAACTACCACTCATACACCCCACACCTTCAATCGAAGCCTTCCCTGCCCTAACCCCATTCCTGCTCGTCAAACTCCCACACCAGCCGTCAATGTCCCAGTACCAATGGATGTTGATGCAGCCTGCAGCCATGCACGTAAGTTGGATCTCTGCTACCGTTGTGGGGAACCTGGACACAGGGCTGGAGCGTGTCCCCATCGTCAGGATATCCGCATGCTCACCCCCGAGGGACGAGACGAACTCCTGCAAGATTTGTTGGCGCTTGTAGATGTTGAGGAAGCAAAGGATCAAGTTGCAGAGGAGATTAAGTTGGAAGTTGTAGAGGAGCAGGATTTTCCTATTCGCAGCGAGTGAATCGTACGCCCTCACTGCCTGTCCATAACCGCTTTGAAGTCTTGTCAGTTGAACCCCCGGAGAATGAATCCATTTCTATGACTGCTCCCCTCTCTGACCCTTCGAAGTTGGCTAAAGATGTACCTGCTCTCCCCATCTCTCCTTCTACTCCACGTCCCAAAATTAAATCATGGGAGCATAAACTACCACACAAGTATATTGTGGCATCCACTCCCTCTGCACATTCCTTAAACCTAGCCATCGAACTGCAGACGACCAACACTGGACAGATACTTGGTGTCTCTACGCTCCTGGACTCTGGTGTGACTGGTCTCTTCATCGATTCCCATCTGGTACAACAACATCATCTAAATACTCGCTCACTCTCACATCCGATACCTGTATATAATGTGGATGGATCCCCAAACGAAGCTGGTGCCATCCGAGAGGTTGCAGACCTGGTTCTCCGTTACAAAGATCATAGTGAGCGTGCCCTTTTTGCTGTCACTCAATTAGGAAAGCAAAAGGTGATTTTGGGATATCCATGGCTTCGAGACCATAACCCAGAGGTCGACTGGCGCACCGGGGAGGTTACCATGAGCCGATGTCCATCCCGCTGTCGGACATGTTTCACGGAAGCCAGGCAAGAACGTCATGGACAGAAGGCGGCAATACGATGAACTCAGAAGTGTCGTGCTGGACCCCTGCCTATACCTGAAGTGAAATTGGAAGGGGTTCCTGATCTAATGCCGGACTCGGATGATGATGATGAGGACCCAGAGGAAGTGGAGGAGGGTGATCGGATCTTCTACACTGCAATTCGCTCATTGCATGAGGTGTGTGCCACATCGAACATATCCCAATGCCTCGCTGAGGCCTTCCACAAAAACAACGCTGCTAAATCCTCTACTAACTCCTTACTCCCTCATCTCCATGAGTTTGAAGACCTGTTCTCCAAGGAGTCATTCAACTCTCTTCCTGTGCGTAAGCCATGGGATCACGCGATCGAACTCACCCCCGGTGCAACCCCTTCATCCTGCAAGGTCTATCCTCTCTCTCCGGAAGAACAACGGCAGCTTGACCAGTTCATCGATGAGCACCTGGCCTCTGGACGTATTCAACCATTGAAGTCACCCATGGCCTCTCCCTTTTTCTTTGTCAAGAAGAAGGATGGCTCACTTCGACCGGTTCAAGACTACAGAAGGCTCAACAACATCACGGTCAAAAATCGCTACCCACTACCCCTCATCTCTGAACTCGTAAACCAGCTCCGTGGAGCCCGATACTTCACCAAGCTTGATGTCCGTTGGGGCTATAATAATGTGAGGATAAAGGAGGGAGATGAGTGGAAGGCAGCCTTTCGTACCAACCATGGTCTTTTTGAACCGCTTGTCATGTTCTTTGGCCTTACTAATAGCCCTGCCACCTTTCAGACAATGATGAACGACATCTTCCATGACCTCATCCTTGAAGGCGTTGTCTGCATCTATCTCGACGACATCCTCATCTTCACTCGCACGGTTGAAGAGCACCGTCGCATCACGCGCCTCGTCCTAGAGCGACTTCGACGGTCCAAACTCTACCTTCGTCAGGACAAATGCGAGTTCGAAAGGACCAAGATCGAGTACCTTGGCCTGATTATCTCAGAGGGTCAAGTGGAGATGGATCCTATCAAGGTAAACAGGGTCACAGCTTGGCCAACGCCCACAAACAAGAAGGAGGTGCAGTCTTTCCTGGGCTTCATCAATTTCTATCGGCATTTTATCAAGGATTTCTCACATCATGCATGACCGCTGTTTACTTGACAGGAAAGGAGGCATGGAGGTGGGATAATGCACAACAGGAGGCATTCGAAAAGCTTAAGGAGATGGTCACTTCCACTCCGATCCTTACCTTTGCTGACAATTTGCGTCCTTTTTGTGTAGAAGCCGACAGTTCTGACTTTGTGACGGGCGCCGTGTTGTCTCAGCAGTCTCTGGAGGACCAGAAGTGGCATCCTGTTGCATTCTACTCCAAAAGCCTTAGTGCTGTAGAGAGAAACTACGAGATCCATGACAAGGAGATGTTGGCAATAATGCGTGCACTTGAGGAGTGGCGACACTTCCTCGAGGGTGCCCAACACAAGGTGGAAATTTGGACGGATCACAAGAACCTCAAGTACTTCATGACAGCCAAGAAATTGAACCATCGTCAAGCTCGTTGGTCCCTGTATCTATCTAGATTTGACTTCTCCTTACACCACCGTCTGGGTCGCAGCATGGGGAAGACCAATGCCCTATCCCAACGTGCAGACCATGGGGATGGCAGCGGTGACAACCAAAACATTGTGCTGTTGCAGCCAGACCTGTTCACCATTCGGGCACTGGAAGGCATCGCACCCCAGGGCGAGGAGCGGGACATCCTACGTGACATTTGTCGCGCAAACCATAGCGGTTTACATGAGGATGTTGTCGCCCGAGCTGTTAAAGAACTGAGGAAGGGATCGACCCTTTCCTTACATGCGGCAGAGTGGGCTGAAAAGGAGGACTTGTTGTATTTCAGGGATCACATCTATGTTCCCAATGACCCAGACCTTCGCCGGCACATCATATCCCAACACCATGACTCACAGATTGCTGGCCACCCTGGACGCTGGAAGACCTTGGAGCTCACCTCACGGAACTATTGGTGGCCACAAATGTCGTGGCTCATTGGTCAGTATTGTCGCACTTGTGACCTTTGCTTATGCACCAAGGTTCCTCATCGCAAGCCTATTGGTGAGCTACACCCTCTTCCTGTTCCAGAGAGTCGTTGGGATGTCGTCAGCGTCGACTTTGTGGTGGAATTGCCAGAGTCAAACAGGTTTGATGCGGTGATGTGCACAGTTGACTCAGTGGGAAAACATGCTCACTTCATTCCCACTCACACCATTGTCAGTGCCCTAGGTGCCGCTCGACTCTACCTCCACCATGTGTGGAAATTACATGGACTTCCTGGTGCCTTCCTCTCGGATCGTGGCCCTCAGTTCATGGCAGAGTTCACTCGTGAGCTGTACCGACTCCTGGGGATCAAACTCCTCACTTCAACTGCTTATCACCCACAAACTGATGGCCAGACGGAGCGAGTCAACCAGGAACTGGAGCAGTACATCCGCCTCTTTGTCAATGAACGCCAGGACGATTGTGATGATCTCCTTCCTTTGGCCGAGTTCGGATACAACAACCATGTCCATGCTTCCACTCAACAGACCCCTTTCCTCTTAGACACTGGACGACATCCACGCATGGGATTTGAACCTTGCCAAACTCCCTCACACATCGAGACAGTGAATGAGTTCACAGAACACATGAGGGATAGCTTGGAGGAGGCAAGGGCAGCCTTAGCAAAGGTGAAGGACGACATGGCGCGATTTTACAACCAACGGCACTCCCCAACCCCTCAGTACAAGGTTGGTGATCGAGTTTATCTTGACTCCAGTGACATTTCCACTACATGTCCATCCAAGAAACTCGCTCATCGCTTCTTGGGACCTTTCCCCATTGTCAAGTGCGTTGGAACACATGCCTATCGTCTACACCTCCCAGCCTCCATGTCCAGACTCCATCCCGTCTTCCATGTCGTCAAATTGCTTCCAGCTCCCCCAGATCTGTTCCCGGGATGCCATTCACACCCACCACCACCACCTACAGTGATCAAGGGAGAACCCCAATATGAAGTCGAGTCAATCTTGGACAGCTGTTTACGTCGAGGAAAACTCCAGTATTTGGTACATTGGAAGGGTTATGGGTATGAGGAGAACTCATGGGTCGAAGAGTCTGACGTAAATGCCCCTCAGTTAATCAAGGAATTCCACCGACGGCACACTGCTGCACCGCGTCACATTCAAGTCACGGACTTTGGTCGTATACGATTTCGAATGCATCGGGGCGATGCATCTTAGAGAGGGGGTGATGTAAGGGGACTAGGGAGGTGCCCTGTGTGTTTTTCCTATTTTTTATGTTTGTCCTATATTTTTCCCCACCTCATTTCCTTCTATTCTTCATTTTCTATGATTTTTCCGGATTTTATTACTAATTCTCCCTTGCTATCATGTTTGTACATGTTGACACTTTTATATTTAGAGGCGGAGTACCCCTTCCGACACATACCCCTTGGTATGATGTCATTCGGCGGCCTTGATCCGCCTATCTCCACCTTTTTCTATTTTTAGGTTATATTTGATTTTTGTCGTCTTCACATATACTGGGCATCAGCAAGGGGATCCTTAGAGTTTTCTCTTCAGATTTCCCTTTGCTAGGTGCACCCCCAATCCCTGTATTATGTAGCATAATTTTAACTTCGGATTTCCCTTTGCTAGAGGCTGAGGTTGCCCTTATAATTGGTGGCATACATCAGGAAATTTACTTTTGTCCCCAGGGTGTCCTCAGTTACCCTCAGTTACCCTAGGGTGCCTTGGGGCATGCCTGGGCATCCAAGGCAACTGGCTACCCTGGGAGCTCTGTAAGCTAAGTGCCTTTATTTGCCAGCCTTCAGGGTAGCAAAATTTGGTCCAAAGTGCTTCAAGGCATCCCAGGAATGTATGATTCTTGTGTGTCCTGGGTATCCTTTGATGCTCTAGACTATTTTTTCTAGCCTGGCTACCCTCTAGATTTCATTTACACCAGATATGTTCAATTTAAAATATATATATTTTCTACATCATACATGCATGAGGGAGCAGGAAAACTAATAATACAAGAAAGAAAGAGAAAGGTACCATCTGCCATGGCGCTGCTCATCATCCTCATCTTCAACCTCGTCACCTTTGTCCCATCCTCATGGTTCCCCTGGTTTGCCACCAGCCTCATTTTCATTGTGTCATTATCCCCCTGTCATGGTCATCATCCCCCTGTTGTAGTCATAGTTGTCCCTTCATCATGGTCATGGTCATCCCCCCATCCCATTGTTGTCATTGTCATTGCCACATTGTGGTCATCTAACCCCCATTGTGGTCATTGTCCCCCCATCATAGTCGTTGTCCCCCTATCTGTTGATGCCATCACTTTGCAGTGGGGGTCCTGGGTCATGCCCATCACCCTGGGTTCTGGTAGTCTTTGCCATCACTGCTAGTCAGTAGTTAATACCTAAAAATTTAGTTACCTACAAAAAAGAAATAAGATGGGCAAAAAAAAAACTTACCTATGGCCCAAGAGATGTTTTTAACATCTCTTGGGCCCTTTTTGGTGTTCCTTGTTGCCTGTGCCTTGTTCTGTCCTCGTTACCTGCCACCAGCGCTGCTGTTTTTGTCTATTCATCATTGTTGTCATCCTGGTGGTGCTCTGTTGTGTAGTGGCAGTGGTGGGTGCAGAGTCATTGTCCATACACTATTATGTGTTATGCTATGCTACAGTGTACTATGGCAAACACTACATATGTTACATTTTAAGTAGTCTATACCAAAGATCTTGCTGTTATGAGTCTGAGGTACAAGGACTCATCTTTTTAACCTGACCAACCAGCCAGCAAAAGTGATACGTTAAGTCTGACAGCTGCTCGGCAGATGTCGGAGTTTCAACACTGTCTGAAGACAGGCTTATATTTTGAAGTCAGTCCAACTCAGCCCCTTATAGACTTTCACACTCTGCAGGTTTTACCGACACGCAGATTTTGAATGAAAAAGGAAACTGTCACATTGAGTCACACTTCCTCAAAAAGCTCAGCAGCACAACATACATGCAAAAGAGTTGTTTGTTGGGCCCTAAGTAATGGGTTTCAAGTTCTTTTATTTTATTTTATTTTCAACTAACTAATGTTCTAATTTGATCTTTAAGTTCTATTACCATGAGACACCGCCAAGACAGCAGATCCACACCTGCGCCACTGCTGTGAGCATCTGCTCGCAGGGTGGATAATGGATCACAACATGGGGACGGGGACGATGACACAACAAAAATAGCAGCTGCAGCAGATGACAAGGGGGATGACAAGGATGGGATGAGAGGGAAGTGCAGGCAAAGGATGCAGCACCATACAACAAAAAGGGTCCAAGAGGCATCGCTGACATCTCTTGGGCTGTAGTTAAGTTTTTTTCTTATTCATTTCATTTTTTTTGGTGCTAACAAAGTTTCTAGGTATTAAGTATGGACAACAACAACAACCCTGACCCAGCACCAAACCAGGACAACAAGGATGATGGCAAGGACAGCAAGGAACATGGGAGGACAACAACAATCATGGCGAAGGCACAGCAACAATGGGGACAACGACAACGACAACTCCCAGGACGATGACAGGGGGACGACACAACCAAAACAAAAACAGTGGCAGCAGTGACCAGGGTGGGACAACAACGGCACACAAGGAAGGCACAGGAGACAGAGATGGCCCATACGATGACGAAACAGGCCCAAGAGATGTCTCTTGGGCCTGTAATATGTTTTCTTCTCTTTCATTTCATTTTCTTATTACTAACACAACTTTTTAGGTACTACAAACTCAAACTACTGACGACAATGACTGGAATTCCCGAACCCACTGCCACCACCACTGCCACCAAAACCAAGGGACTGACAATGGCGAGGACAACAACAAGCAAGAAAGGCCAACCAACACAGTGAGGACGGGGGCTACGGGGACAATTACAATGAGGCAGATAGCGATGACAGTGACAACAAAAAGACAGCAGGGACAAAGACCAGGCCGGACTACAGGACAACCAGGCACAGGGATGGCAACAGCGAGAGACAGGTAGGAGAACAAGATGATGATGATGGCTACCACCATAGCACCCCCAACCACTAGGGATGGTGGCCAGGGACAACAGGAGTGGGACCCATGCACCAGGATAACGCACCTGCATCAATGCACCAAGATGACACATCCACGAGGCCGACACACCAGTGCCAATGCACAGGACCACGTCCCCCTCTCCCCCACATTTTGTGTGGGGCAGGGATGTTTTTGTTTTTGTTTTAATCCCCCTCCCCTGCATTTTGCGTGGGCGATGGGTTTGTATATATAATTGTAGTACTCCCTCCTCACATCTTGTGCGAGGGATGTAGTTAATCAATTTTTTGATCTTGATTATGTGACAAGCACCTCCCTCAAGGAAGATGAAAATAGAGTTTTGAGTGTGAGTGTCATAAACAAACCTTATAGTTATTACTAGTAATCTCCTGTGGCTCAACTAGTTGAGTACACTTGTACAGTATATGTGATCATACCATTAAAAGGTCTTGAGTTCAGTCTTTCCTTCACACAAATTTATTTTGTAGGCACTTCATGAAGTTTCAAAGAGCTTGGAACTTGAATATATCAAATTTGACTACCCAATATGGTATACTTTTGTCAAGTACCTGGAATCTGGTTATTCCAACCAGAATCCCCAGAGTCCAACTGGAATTGCTGAATTCCACATCTGTGAATGTTATGGACAAGTAGAGATCATCAGGGCCTGTACACCCCCCTATCTACAAGCTTGCAAAGGGAAAACTAAGATATCTTATTTCTACTGAACATACAAAAAATTTGCATTTGCATTTTTGGGTTCTCCTGATGTCTATGATAAAGAAGATGATTGATTCAGAGGACTCGTACATGCCAGGTGCAGCCATGGCCCAACTAGAAGAAGTGAGGCAATGGTATGAGCCTCTCATCTTTTCAGCACCTTAAAACAACATTAAAGTAGTATCAGAACAAGTACAAGATCATGGTAAACTAATAAAAACTCACTGAGATAATATATATCTATTTCAACCCCTTCTCCTGACACAGATGTTGAGATTGAAAAGAAACCGATAGGCACTAGCCTCTCGTCTATTCAAACGATGTTGAAATAGGGTCAGATCAAGTCTGAGATCATGGTAGACTAATAAAAACTCACTGAGATAATATATATCCATTTCAACCCCCTCTCCTGACACAGATGTTGGGATTGCAAAGGAACCAATAGGCGCTGGCCTCTCGTCTCTTCATAACCTTCAAACAATGTTGAAATAGTATCAGATCAAGTGCAAGCACCTGATAATCCCACCAATCACCTCTTATTAGAGGTGGAGGTCCTCCTCTAATAAGAGGGAATTAAATGTGTATGGCCCTCCTCCGATAAACCTTGAATAAATATAGTGTAGACTCCTCCAAGACATCTACGGCATGTGCCAGACATCAGTACCTGCCATCAATGTCATCAGCTACCGTCACCATCAAGGCCATCAATCTCTCCCATCACTGTTGGCTTATGTCTGCCCACGTCGGCTAACATTGTCACTGTCTCTGACAGCGAGCTCACTATTTCCTTCATTCTGGCCCATTTCCCTTGGTTTCTTTTGCTTACATTAACTACATGTGTACATAGAATGACTACCTGCCATCCTTTCTACTTTACCTGCCCTGATAAGCCTACTAGAGCACTACCTTCTTGAAGTGAGAATGAGAGATTGTTGTACTTATGCATGAGGCTCTCCCTTGATATCCAGGCCAATAAAATCATGTCAAGGTCTATGTACATGATAGGGATAAGTGCTCTAGCCCATAAGGCAGTGACTACAGTGGGAAAAAAGCGAAAATGTAGGGGAGGAGGAGAGCAGTAATTTACAGTGCCCCACGTGTCTGAGCTAGTCCGTGCGGAGTCCGACCACCTGGTGACTAAAATGGAAATTCCCACCCTTATGCATGTGGAGTCCGACCTAGTCTGTGCGGAGTCCACACTAGTCTGAGTAGAAACCCACCCAAATGGACTGTTACACTAATCTGCATGGAGTCTGAGCTAGTCCGTGTGGAGTCTGAGCTAGTCTGTGTGAAGTCTGAGCTAGTACAAGTTAACATCAGTGAAACATGACTATCATAGACATATGTAAAGAATAAACCAGTGATACACTATAAGTAATAGAGATTTGTACTACTCCTGCTCACTATCATTATCTCCATCACTATCATCACCACTGTCACTAACCTTCTGTTGTTTCCTTTCAAGAACCATCTGGGTATGGTAAAACAACATTGTATGCAAAAACCAATTGAAATTCCCCACTGTCATCTTTCTCAATATTGATTCAAACCCACCAAGCCATGCATTGAGTTGTTCACATGCCTGTGTATTGAATGCATGTTTGTAGTATGGCTGCCCTTCATTATTGTAGTCCAGAATGACCAAATTTGGAGCTGAGCCATCCAAAGGAGCTGGATTGCACCACTTCCTGCACAAATAATCACTTGTTTGATGGTTGGTGTAATGATAGGAGTCGACAATAAATCGGCTTGTTTTAGCCCATGATTCCCAGCTACCATCAGCAATACTATGGCTCAGCACCACACAGGCTTTGTCAATGCATATATAATCAGGGCATGATTCTTCTGTTGGATAAACTGTCTCCAAAAAGTGCATAATATTAGTGGGTGATTCTGATTTCACAAATTTTGCCCAAGCAATGACAACTCCACATGGTGCACATATTGTTTCAACACAGTAAAAGCGGCGTGGCATGAAGTAGGTTGCATACTGCACATCAGGTGCTGGTTGGTCATGAGGTTGTCCAATTGAGTCTTGAGCAGGTTGCCATGGTAGATTTTCACCAGGCCTATGCAGCATCCTTCGAAAGCCAGACAGCTGTTTGCGAGAATGGTTACTGAGATATCTCTTCCACATTTCCTCATGATCTTGACATGCATTTGTCCCATGAACTTTCTGGTTTTCACATCCTTGAACATGGCATGTGGCCCCATGTTGTTGTTCATGCAGAGCACAAAAAACCCCACCTCTTGCATTTGCCAACTCTGCAGTGCAGTCATTATATGCACAATGCTAATTATCAAAAAAATATTATAAGTGATCAATTTGTATTTGCCAGTAGATGTTCCATACCGGGGGTCCAAAGACAATTCCATCAACAACAGCCATTGTCACATCTCGAGCAATTGAATCCTCCACTTCCATTCTTTGTCCAGCTGATGAACCCTGTTGCAAATTATCACCTGCACTCTGTGATACAGGTATATTATTGCTTCAAGAGTTGCAGTTGGATCACTGATGGCAGTGAGATCAGATGTTCGTCTGTATGGATGAGTGCAATCTGAGCAGTGGTGGTCTTTGGCTGCCAGAATAATTCCATCTTGTCCCAGAGATAAGAATGCCTCCCTGGTCACTTCATCAATTGCTAAGCCATCACAAAGTGTGAGATCAGTTCCATATGGAGAAGCAACTGTCCGAATAGACTCCTGAACAAATGCTTGCCAGACCTGGCGGCGTGTCACTCCATTGAAATTGACAGTTTGATGCTTTTTAAAGCTGTTATTCCAATATTCTGCATATGCTGAAGCTGATGCATGGAAATTGTAGATGCCATTCAAGACACCATGAGAAAATGCCCAGTCCACCCATACACTCTGACCTATCTTGAGGTATCGGGCAGAATTCAGATAAACCCTGCTATATTGATGTGCCTCCCCAACTTCAATTGCCCATTCATGGTCTGCTGAATATTTGGTCTTGCAGGTTAAGCATTCCCCAGTCAAAACAAAAACATTTTCATGTATTACTGAATTCTTGATCAGTGTGACTCAAGGAATATCCCGTGTTCGGATGGGCTGGTGTAGTGCCCTTGAATTGCAATTTGCTGTTTCACATTCCATTGAGTTGGGACAAAGAACATGTACTGGCTGGATCAATTTATGGGATATGGGTTGTAGTTTCTTTCACAGATGTCCACGTGCATTGTATGGATGCAGATTCAAAAGTTTTGCAGCTGCATCAAGCTTGAGGCTGAGTGCAGTAATTTCTTGTTCAGCATCCATGTTTTTGTCAACCTCCTTCATCTTCAAAGGCCTTTGCTGATTGTTATCCATATTTTCTTTGATTGCCCATGCAAGACCCTTGATCCAACCTGATGCCATGACATGATTTTCTCCTTCACATTGAATGTATTGCTGCTGGGCATGGAGATTCAACAACTCAGGATTTTCAGTCAATGAAAACAATAGGACAAGCACTGCTGATAGTGATGTTTTAGAACTGAAGTGTTGGCTGATAAATTGACTGAAGACTTTGAATGTGATATTTGGGAAAGGATCCTCTCCTGCTGGCATTGCAGAGGCAATAGGAATAAATGCTGACAAAACCACCCAAGTCCAGATGTGCCAGGGTACAAGATTTATGGCCAATACAAGGATTTTGGAAACCAGAGCCAGGATGTGGCTTATAATCCAAGTTGATACTATCCAAGTACTGCAAAGAGATCATATAATTATTGATCATTTTGGTTTATCATCCCTACTTACTGGGCCTTTTTGCTGGTATTCTTTTTTTTATGCACCCTTTCCTTCCCCTTCCCCTTTCCCATTTCCATTTCCTTTTCCATCTTCTTTTCCTTCCTCTTTTCCTTTCCTTTCTCTTTTTCCATCTCTTTTGCTTTTCCCTTCCCCTTTTTCTTCTTTTTCACCAATTTCCCATCCTCATCCTCATCCTCAAACTCCAAGGGCCCACCATTCAACAGCCAAGTATTCAAATCAGTGAAGGTATATGAAATCATCTTGAACCCCCAAATGCCAATGTCTTCCTCATCAGTCTCCCCCTCCAACCACGCCACCATCTGTGGATAAGCAGCTACCTTTGTGAAATATCGACAATAGTGAGAATGGAAATATGATTTGGAGACGAAAATTTCAATGAGGTCAGTTTTCATTGGTCGCTTGATTTCCCAAGTCCCATTCGCCACCATGTTATTAACAGTACAACTGGCAACAAGAAATGCCTTGTACTTTTGATATGCAATCTTGAGTGACACATCACCAGTACCTATCAGGTTGGAGGGAATATCAAGGATGTGAATAAGCTGCAACTTGAACATGTCGACTGTGGGGGCCATACATCCAATATATGGAGGGGGTTCTGAGGTTGATGCAGACAAAGGACCCTGAGATGCTGAAGAAATCGGTTCATCGTCAGTCTAATTTAATGGTGAGAAGATTTTCAAATCAAGAATAAAATCTCACAATCAGTAACCTCAAACAAAATTGATTATTGATAACTTTCCACTCAGCACTATCATTATCTGCCACTGCTATGTTGTATCATCCTTTAACAGCCCAAAAATCATCCTCATAGACAAAAATCCACTGATTTTTCTCTAAAAATCCCAAAATAAATTTATCCACCAAATATTTATTTTAATTAATGACTTACTGGAAACAGGAGAATATTGAATGCCAAGTTTCTTCAAAACTGGCCCCAAGGTTGGTGTTACATGATGGCTAAGGGTCATGTATGGCTCAGAAGTATCAGGGTTACCATGTGACTGGAACACAAAAACTTTCCCTGTTATTCTAGGTTATTATACTTGGGTATGATGATATTAATAAAGAAGAATTCACCAGTAGTTGAGGAAATATCCCCCTCATATTTGATACGATCAGCAATGTTGCACACATTACCTTGGGCACGCCCATGTAGAATTCCCCCTGTTATGCGAGAGGCACCCTGAAGTTCATGGTGTGAGGGGGTGCCAGGTGGACTGGCCATGACGATGTCGGTGTGAGCATCAGGGGCGGTCGCAGCAGTTGGTGCACCTTGGTTTCCTGGAAGGGTGGTGGTGGCAGTTTTGTTATCAGTAGCGGTAGGTTCAATCCCCTTGTTAATGGTGGGGGTAGTGGGAATGGCAGTAGGTGTGGCAGGGAGGGTGGGGCTGCCGTCGTTAGTGTCCTTATTTGTAGAGGCCACCACCGCGATGGTAGAGGTGGCGAGGGTGAGGGGGGGTCCATTGTTGGCATCCTCGATTGTAGAGGTTGCCACCACGGTGGTAGAGGCGGTGACAAAGGTGGGGCCATGGTTGTTGGTGTCTTCGTTTGTAGAGGTCGCCGCCATCGCAGCATTGGGGGCCCTGGTAGCGTCGTTGTCATTGCCTGTGCCCTCACCCTTGCCCTCGTTGTTGTCCTCGCCCTTGCCATCATTGCCCTTGTCCTTGCCATCCTTCTCCTTGTCCCTGTTCTCACTGTTGTCATTATCATCGTCCTCATCCTTGTCCTCGCTGTCGTCACTCCCGCTGTTGCCAGTCCCCGAGGTGCTGTCGTCGCTGCTGCTATGGCTGTCATCCTGGTCCTGGTTTCTCTTCATGTTGCCCTCGCTGCTCTCATCGCTGTCGCTTGGGGAGCTGTCGTCGCTGTCGCTTTGGGAGTTGTCGTCGCTGTCACTTTGGGAGCTGTCGGTCTCCTCCGTGGATTTCCTGGCCATGTTTTTGCTGGATGCTGAGGCCACCATTGCCATGTTGGCATGGCAGAGACGGGTCAGCTTCGGGAGAGAGGGTGGAGCTGTGGGGGTGGAGGATGTCGCCTTGGTATGCTTGGGGGGAGCTATAGTGATGCCACTTGCCTCTAGCACAGCAGCACTCCTAGTAATATAGAAAAGAAGTGAATAAAACAAGAAAAAAAAAGAAGAAAAAAAAAAGAGAAACATACCTAGTGATGCGAGACGGATAGAAAAGAAATGAATAAAACAAGAAAAAAAAGAAGAAAAAAAGATAAAACATACCTGGTTGCGCAAGACGGATAGAAAAGAAGTGAGTAAAACAAGAAAAAAGATGAAAACAAAAGAGAAAACATACCTGGTGACACGAGACGGGAGAGTGGCAGCCACATCCTCCTGTGCTTGCATCATCGAAGTTTTCCTGTGAAAAAAGGGGGGGAAAGGGTAAGGGGAGAGGCTGGAGATGGAGTGGGCGGCTTACCTCACCTTTGTACCCCTCTTCCCCTGTCCTCCCTTCTCCTTCTCCTTCTCCTTCTCCTCCTTTCCTCTGCTTTTCCTCTTCTCCTCCCCTTTCTTCTTCCCTTTCCTCCCCTTCGGCACATCTGTTTCATCGTCACTACTGGCAATCTTTTTTTTTTTTGCTTTGGCAGCCCCCACATCAGCCGATGACGTGGCGCGTTTGCGGCTGCATGGATTGTCCCATTTGTGGCCGCTATGGGTGGTGGGGACAGTCAAGCGAGTATTGAACATGTTAATCGTTTGATCTTGAGGCTTTGGGGTTGTGTCGATGTCGTGGCGATGTGGTTGCAGCTGAGGTTGATGTTGATTGTGGCTATACATTCTCATGGTTCTATGGTGACATAATGCAATTGTTTGCTTGTTTGACAATGGCTCTGTGGTGTAGTGGTTAATTGCTGCTATTTATGCTTGGTGATAAGGCTTGGAGTTTGATTCTCCTTTACTACATAATTTTTCCATAGCCTCTGCTATGCATCCACAGACTCACTCAGACGACTCGGACATGTATCCATCTGAGTCCAAGTAAATTGATGTTGCTCAGACAAAGTCCGTGCACACTCCGAGTAAAGGTGCAAAAACAGCTCGGACTCCACGAAAGTCCGTGCGGAGTCCGAGCAACTGCTATACAGGACATTTGAGCCAAATGAGTGAATGCCAGTCTGTGTGGAGTCCACCAAATTCCACGCGGACTGGCTCGGAATATGTGGGGCACAGTAAAGACCTCGAGGAGAGGGTACCCACTGCTGAGCTGGCATGTGGATCAGGACCAAAGGTGTACAGCCAAAAGGGTGTGAGGGTACCATATAGAGTTGTATACCAAGTATAGAGACTAGGGGGCCAGTGGGTGGATGTCAAATTATGTGTTAGTGTGATATCAGAGATGGTGACTCACCAGCTCTCCTGTTCATCCCACTGCTTGAGTGAGCATCATAAATGCATCATAGAAACCTTACAAACAATGGGGAGAGCCTACCATCAAAGCTACATGGGATAAGATAGTCAAAAAAGCGAACTAGGGGTGGGGAGGAGGAATACTTGCTGCATGAGATCCGTGGCACAAAAGCGTTCGCTTTCTTCGTTTTCCAGGTCTATAGGTGAAGTAAATAAAAGGTATGTATGTATAATGGGATGGGACTGAGGTCCTGGCTCACAGGGGCATGGGTTTCCCATCAACAGAACAGAACTTTGCTCATAATTGGTCACACACTTTTCCTATTGTCCAAATCTCCTTCTGAGCAGTTAGGGTAGTCACCTACCCTATATTTATAGCCTGCAAGTCAACTATATAGTCAATACTTCGAGCTACAGAATAGGATCTACACATACTCACCTAATCTCCTTGTTACTCAATTCCAGGTCATAGTACCCATTAGTGGCAATATATACGAGCATAACAAGGTACTACAAGTAGAATTAACACCTTGGAATGGTCCATGAGTCTGTACAAGAGGGATGGAGAGTCAATATATTGAAATAGGTTATACTCACTCACCAAAGGCCAGCAGAGCTTCAGCTTCTCAATATGGTACATAAAATAGTGCATAGTAATATATCTTATGAGGTTAACTTGAGCTATAGTCCATCCAGATAGCAGGAGAAGCCATGCCATACACTAGAGAGGTAGGTTGAAGCAAGTGTTCCAAAAAAGGCAATAACTCGAACATAGCTCAACAGTGACACAACGAGCTATTGATCAGAGGATGGGGATAGATAGAAGGGGATTCATTCCATAGGCCATCAGCAGGACCGAAGGCGGTTCATGGAGTAACAAGTGAGATATGTGCAATACAATGAAGTCTAGTGGTGATCGGATACAGGGATCAGTACGAGTCCACTCATAGAATGTCATGCAATCCTGATCACACCATTCATCATCACTCTCTTGAACATCCTGCCTCCAGTTCTCGATGGATTACCTTCATCTCTTTTGCATTCTATGAAATACACTTTCCCCATCCTCTGATCAATAGCTCGTTGTGTCACTGTTGAGCTATGTTCGAGTTATTGCCTTTTTTGGAACACTTGCTTCAACCTACCTCTCTAGTGTATGGCATGGCTTCTCCTGCTATCTGGATGGACTATAGCTCAAGTTAACCTCATAAGATATATTACTATGCACTATTTTATGTACCATATTGAGAAGCTGAAGCTCTGCTGGCCTTTGGTGAGTGAGTATAACCTATTTCAATATATTGACTCTCCATCCCTCTTGTACAGACTCATGGACCATTCCAAGGTGTTAATTCTACTTGTAGTACCTTGTTATGCTCGTATATATTGCCACTAATGGGTACTATGACCTGGAATTGAGTAACAAGGAGATTAGGTGAGTATGTGTAGATCCTATTCTGTAGCTCGAAGTATTGACTATATAGTTGACTTGTAGGCTATAAATATAGGGTAGGTGACTACCCTAACTGCTCAGAAGGAGATTTGGACAATAGGAAAGGTGTGTGACCAATTATGAGCAAAGTTCTGTTCTGTTGATGGGAAACCCATGCCCCTGTGAGCCAGGACCTCAGTCCCATCCCATTATACATACATACCTTTTATTTACTTCACCTATAGACCTGGAAAACGAAGAAAGCGAACGCTTTTGTGCCACGGATCTCATGCAGCAAGTATTCCTCCTCCCCACCCCTAGTTCGCTTTTTTGACTATCTTATCCCATGTAGCTTTGATGGTAGGCTCTCCCCATTGTTTGTAAGGTCTCTATGATGCATTTATGATGCTCATTCAAGCAGTGGGATGAACAGGAGAGCTGGTGACTCACCATCTCTGATATCACACTAACACATAATTTGACATCCACCCACTGGCCCCCTAGTCTCTATACTTGGTATACAACTCTATATGGTACCCTCACACCCTTTTGGCTGTACACCTTTGGTCCTGATCCACATGCCAGCTCAGCAGTGGGTACCCTCTCCTCCTCCCCTACATTTTCGCTTTTTTCCCACTGTAGTCACTGCCTTATGGGCTAGAGCACTTATCCCTATCATGTACATAGACCTTGACATGATTTTATTGGCCTGGATATCAAGGGAGAGCCTCATGCATAAGTACAACAATCTCTCATTCTCACTTCAAGAAGGTAGTGCTCTAGTAGGCTTATCAGGGCAGGTAAAGTAGAAAGGATGGCAGGTAGTCATTCTATGTACACATGTAGTTAATGTAAGCAAAAGAAACCAAGGGAAATGGGCCAGAATGAAGGAAATAGTGAGCTCGCTGTCAGAGACAGTGACAATGTTAGCCGACGTGGGCGGACATAAGCCGACAGTGATGGGAGAGATTGATGGCCTTGATGGTGACGGTAGCTGATGACATTGATGGCAGGTACTGATGTCCGGCACATGCCGTAGATGTCTTGGAGGAGTCTACACTATATTTATTCAAGGTTTATCGGAGGAGGGCCATACACATTTAATTCCCTCTTATTAGAGGAGGACCTCATATGTAGCTCCACCTCTAATAAGAGGTGATTGGTGGGATTATCAGGTGAGTGCAAGATCATACATAGGGATGCCGAAGTTCGGTTCGGTCCGGTTCTCTGAGCTATTTCTCCGAACCGCGAACCAGAACCAGGCAGCAAGGAGGGGGTAGCCAGAACCGCGAACCAGAACCGAGAGAACCGAGTTCGGCAGGTTCGGTTCAGGTTCGAACGAGGTTCAAACCGTAGAACCTAGTTAGCAAAAAAAAAAAAATCTCACATATGAATTTGAGCAACAAGAACAGAAGCGGGTGAGCAGAGAATAGATCATGCAGATATGTACACAGTTCAGGAGTAGGTAGAATATAAGATTCACCATTTGCCTCATCATCACTGTCGACAGTTGCAGCTTTTTTCACTCATTTCTTTGCCTGTGCTTTTGGCTTGGGCACTGACTTTGAGGTTGCTGGCACTTTTGGCTTGGGTGCTGACTCGGAGGTTTGTGCTTTAGTGGTAGCTGATTTTTTGCACTTCCCGCCTATTTCTTCTGTATCCTCAGGATCGGATGTTTGGTCATCCTCCCCGGAAACTATACCTGCCGCAGCTTTTGCTTTCCTGGATGGCTTGATCACACGTCGTTGGCCAACAATGACCTCCACCGCAACTGCACTGGCAGCCTTCAGGCGTTTCATAGCTTCCAAAGGGTAGGGTCAATATTACCATAAATGTCAAGAATGCCCAATGCACTTTTGGAAGACGGTCCCGCGGTTATAGATGCCCTGTCATTTGGTCTCAACTTGCCTGTTGCAGGAGCGATTGGTGTCTCGTCGTCACCAGAGTTATACCACCTAATATCATTTGCATCTTTCAGCTTGCCGTCAGCACCTACAGCACAATTCTCAGAAGCCATGCTAGGAGGGAATAAGGAGAAAAGTTTTTTCTTCAATTATTTGAATGGTCAAACTATTACTCCAATTTACAGGCACTGATGGAAATGTATATTACTTTCAATCCCAACTTGGACATTTATGGCTTGAAAACCCTGTGTCATTCATAGTGTAGGTTCTCAGTTCGAACGTGTTTGAACCAAGTTCATATAGATCCTGGAGGCCCCGAACCTGCGACCGAACCTACTGGTGAAAGACAGAACCAGAACCAGACTGAACCAGAACCACAGGTCCAGTTCAGGCATTCGAGGTTCGAGCCTAGGTTCTGAACTGAACTTCGGCATCCCTAATCATACAAAACAAATGAGAACTCACTGAGATAATTTCAACCCCTTCTCCTGACACAGATGTTGAGATTGAAAAGAAATGGCTATGTGCTGTCCTCTCGTCTCTTTATAGTCTTCAAACAATGTTAAAATAGTATCAGATCAAGTCCAAGATCATACAAAACAAATGAGAACACACTGAGATATCGCTGTATGTCCATCTCAACTGGTCCTTTCTCAGGCTGTGACAAAAAAGCTAGCATTAAAAAAAACAGACACTGGACCTTAAAGCAACAGAAACACAGTGTTATAATAAGTGTAGCATTATGCAAACCATTCAAGAACTCACCAAATGTAATATGTCCACCAGAGAGTGGCAGGTTGGATGTGGGTCATGGGTGACATCACTGTAACCTGTACCTGTACCCAAAAATACCTGTATCTGTGACGTGTGCAGGTTACCCCAAATAAAAAAAAACAATCCATGAACAAAGAAAGACTTACCTGATGCCCAAGCGATGATAAACATTATTTGGGCCCCATTTCATTCACTTTGTGTCATTTGCCAGTGTGGGCAGTAGATTAGAACCTAAAAAAAAGTTAGGTGTAAAAAAATAAGGAACATTTGTTAGTTATAGTTGAAGAGAAAAAAACAAAAAAAAGACTTACCATTTCAACAGGGGAAGTCATCATGGTGACTCTGGGCAGAATGGAGTGATGACCGACATCATTAGCTATTGCTGGCCCTGGATTAATGCATGTCATGTGAAGTTGGCGCCCCATGGGGTGCTCACATGACCATGTTCAAAGTCACAAGTTGAACGTTGAACGTTCAAGTTGAGACTCCCACTCACCCTGCTGCCACTACCTCCTCCTTCTATCACACCTCTGCCACCACTGCCACACCATCAACCCCCTCCTGGCTAGGGATCTCCATCAACAGCAAACAGCAAACCATCAACATGGCCCAAATGACACTAAGCATTGTTTGGGCCCAGTAAGTGTTTTTTTTCTGATTGCTTGCATATTCAATTATACTAACTACTTGTTTTACAGGTTGATACTACCACCATAAGCCCGAAATGAGGGCCCCACAGCCAGGTACACACCCCCCCCCTGGGTTCTGCACCTGCCACATCACTTATGATGACCCCAGCACCCTCCCATGCCCATGAGCAACTGCTCGTGGGGTGGACAGTGGGTAGAATGATGACAACAATGACCCAGGACCACCAGCATCAGATGACAATGACCACAGCACCGGACAACAATGACTACAGCACCGGCCAACAGTGAGGGAGGCAGGTGAGACAGGGGGCAAGACAAGGGGGAGCAAGACAAAAGGGGGGGAGACCAGGGGGAGAGGGAGACCAGGGAGACCAAACAAGGGGGAGGGGGAGGGAGACCAGGGGGAGGGAGGCAAAACGAGGGGAAACACTGGGAGATGAGACAACACAGGGGAGGGGAGACGATGAGGGGGAGACAGGGAGGGGAGATGAGAAGATGGGGGGGAGGGGAGATGCTGGCACCAGCCCCATGCCTATGAGCATCTGCTTGTAGGGTGGTTCATGGGTGCAGATGAGGGGGAGGGGGAGAGTGACACAGAGAGGGGGGGAGGGGGACCATGATGGTACCAGCACCAGCACCAATGCTGCCAGCAGACAATGACGGAGCACCGACCCCCACACTGATGAGCCACTGCTCATCAGGTGGACGATGGGTAAATGAGCCACCTTGAGCACAACATGGCTGCCAACACTGTCCACACCCCACACCACACCACTGCGGACGGCACCCACCCCCATGCCTATGAGCAACTGCTTGTAGGGTGGATTGCGGATGTAACATGTCTACAATGACAGGGGGGGACTAACACAATGACGATGATGATAACATGGCACCTGCCCCATGCCCATGAGCCACTGCTCATGGGGTGGTTCACGGGTGCACCCTAGGGACAAGGGAAATGATGACCACAACCATCTGACCCTGCACACCCCCTGCTGCCACAGCTGTGAGCCATTGCTCACAGACTGGGCTGCAGGAGAAGCATAAATCACTCACAGTAATGATACTGCAGTGATTTCGCCAACACCATGGTATAACACTGTACCCATGGGTATGGTGTTACCAGTGGGTGTGGTGTATGTGGGTACAGTAAGTTCTAATCCCACCCACAGGTGTACCCATGTCAAACCCTAAAGAGGGGGGACGACAATGAGAGAGGGGGATGACAACAACAAGAGGGGGGCGACAATGATGATGATGAGAGTGTAAGGGGAACACCTTACGAGCCCCTACAATGGGTGGCACACATTTGCAAACATTTCCGCACACCCACAAATGTTCTTGCAACAAGGCGCCTTTTGTGCCAACCATCTACAAACATTCCGATATGTAAATCCATCAGCCCCTATTGTACTCTCACCATTCTTGTAGTCAATACCCCTGCGCAAACCAGTTGTGCAATCGTTGTGCCTGCAGAAACAATTGAGGATGTCTTTGCACGCCCATTACCAATCATGGCCTGATGCAGACACTATCACTGATTGATGGCCGTCTCCCCAAATGGGAACACAACCCTGGATCTGAATTAGTGCTAGGATGGAAGGGGCTCCAAGTATTTTAGAATGTTGCATGCCCTCCATATATATACTTTGACCTTGCACTGGACTCCTTAGAGTTTTCTCTTTGGTTTTCCCTTGCAAGGTATGGGTCTTTTCCTTGTTCAATAGTTATAGAATCTAAACTTTGGTTTTCCTTTGCAAGTATTGAGTTCTTAGGGCTCTGATTGTAAGGTTGCCCTTACAGAAGAAAACTCTCTCTTTAGTGGACTGAAGGTAGTAGGTTACCACAGCCAGTGACTCAGTTTACAAAAATTTTGCACATTTTTGCGCCTGCCTTGTGACTTCAGAGAGCTTTGCTATCATCCCTCCACTTGACTCTTCCGCCCCTTTACACAACTACCAACCTTCCCATGGAGACGGACAATGAGGACCGCCTCCAGTGCATCAAAGCGAGCATTGCAGGCCTTGTACAGACTATGGCAGTATTCACCCAATGAGAGGTGGACCATGAAGAGCCACAGGTGCTTCCGAGCATCTCCAACCCCACAGACCTAGGGTCTCCTGGCCCAGTAGTTCACGAAATCCATCACGAAACATTGTCACGAGATTACCGCCCCAAGCCTGCAAACCCCACAGACTTTTTGGGTGATCGTTCACAAGGATGAGCATTCCTGAATTCATGCACACTCTATTTTGCCCTCGCTCCTCATCAATTTGTGGGTGAGCATGCGCAGGTTATGTGGGCCCTCTCATTCATGAAGGGCGGACTGTCAAGAACCGTTCCTTGCCCGATCAGAACCCGCATCCATCTGACCCTTTCCCACACATTGAACCTGACTTTTGTCTATGCCTTCCAATTTCATTCCCAGCCGCCTTGCACTGCCCACACTGCTGTGTACCAGGCCACCTTGTACAGCATCCATGGCTGCCTTCCCAAGGCTGCCGTCTCTATTGCAAATTCGACTATGGATTCCTGTGTGGCTCCCGCTAGATAATTTATCTACGCAGTTGAGACACTGCCACAGTCTTTGTTCCTGTTCCACATTATTCCGGACTACAGTATTTAAGCTTAGTTAGTTTTGCCTTGTATTCCTGAGTTCGTATATCGACATAGACTCAACTTTAATCTGCCAATCCAAACCGCCTTTTACTCCAACCTCAGTTCTCTAAGAGTCTGAACTCCATTCGACTCAACCTCTAGTCTCCCTCTGAAGTTCTAACCTCATCTGAACTTAACCTAAGTCCCTCCGTACTCCTTCCCGCATTTACCTGCACTTTCCTGCTACTACCTCCAAACCTTCAACTTGAAATTAGGACACCAGATGAGGTGAAGGGCGCAGCTTCTTACAAGCTGAAGCCAAGTCCTTTCCGTTTCCCCTCCTGCAGAATCTGCAACAACCTGACAACCTTCTGCTATCATCACCCGCAGTGTCCGATCGGATTCCGATGAACCTTCCAGGATCAGTTCTTAACAGTGGATGAGCCACATGGTTTGTGGATCGTCTCATGTGCAACTACCAACTAAGCGGAAGACTCCCCTACACCTCCTACTCTGATTTTGTGGATGAATTCGCAAACGAGTTCTGTCCAAAGAATGAGATCCAATCTTTCCAGACCGAGCTCAAAACTGTGAAGTACTTCCAAGGTACACAAACTGTTGACGAGTATGTCGACAACTTTCGCGAACTGGTAGAGCGAGCACAGTACTTCGAGGGCTTGCATATCGTCCTCAAATTCTGACAAGGTCTAAATGCAAATATCCAAGACCATGTCGCCTGTCTCACCACTGGACGACCTTTGGATAACACCCCCAAGCAGTGGTACAATGCCGCTATCGTATGCAATGAAAATCACATTGCAAATGAGGCTTTTTGCATGTCTTCACAAATGGCCTCATGATCCGAAACCAGCTCGCAGCCGGGGAACATGTTCCACAAGCTCATTCCCACCATGGTGTGGCCCATCCCCTCAATTTTGCACACAACTGCCCCATCGCGATACACACCTTAGGCGCAAAGTGTCTCCACACCCACTAAACCAAAGGATGGATCTGCGCTCATCTGCTTTCATTGCGGAGAACCCGGTCATGCATGACCCAAATGCCCAAGATGGTTTGACATTTGGTACATGGATGGCGAAGAGTGACAGGATTTTGTGCAGGAGGAATTCGCAGCGCTGGATGTGAACGACACAAATGAGAGGAACGAGGAGCCCGTTGTAGAAGTAAAGGAGGATTTTTGCAGCGACAACAAGTGAGCAGTACACCACCGTTGTCCACGAAAAATCATTTTGCAGTGTTGTCAGTAGATGAAGTGTATGAATCAAATTCTATTTCATCGACCGATCTCTCTGCAAATGATGCGCAAGCCGTACTAACCCCTCCCTATCCTTGTTTGCATTTTCGTAAGCGCCCTAAATGGGAGAAACGACTCCCCAACCACTATGTCATAGCGGCGACCCCGAGCCCCCACTCATTCGAGCTCAAAGTATCGCTGCAAACCACCAATGCCGGCGCTGTGCACATGACCAAGGTGCTACTTGATTGTGGCGCCACCGGCCTTTTTGTCAGTTCCAATTTCGTTGTGCGAAATCACCTCGCAACAAAAGTGCTCAGCCGACCCATCCTGTGTTCCATGTCGATGGCTCAGTGAACGAAGCAAGCGATATCTTGGAAGTTGTAGAGGTCCTACTATGATTTCGCGACCACTCTGAATGTGCAATGTTCGTGGTGACTGGATCGGCAAGCAAGATGTTATTCTCGGCCTCACCTGGCTCTGCGAGCATAATCCTGAGGTGGACTGGCAGACTAATGAGGTCAAAATGAGTCGATGCCTGAATCACTGCTGCACCTGTCAGAATGAGACGAACAAAGAGCGCAAAAGCACTTTTCGGGAAATTGCTAGCATTCATACCTGTCGTGCAGGTCCCATGCCTACCCCTGACATTGAGATGGAGGACATCCTGGACCTTCCACAACTGGTGAATGATTCTAACAATGACAAAGACCATGATGAACTGCCCCTTTTGAGTGAAAACTCAGTCAAAGAGGGAGATTGCATCTTCATTGCTACCATTCCCTGCGAAGCGGAATTCGTTCGCGCCATGTCCAACATTTTACAATGGCTAGCAGAGGCCTTCCATAAGAATGCACAACCAAAGTCCTTTCACGAATCTGTCCCTGCACACTTCTACGAGTTCAAGGACCTATTCGCAAAGTCTTCATTTGACTGCTTGCCTGACCGAAAGGTATGGGATCATGCGATCGAACTCATCCCTGGTGCGAAAGCCACTAGCTGCAAGGTCTACCCCCTTGCACCCAATGAACAGGCCAAGATGGATGAATTCATCCAGGAGAATCTAGCCACTGGCCGCATTCGCCCCTCGAAGTCGCCGATGGCATCCCCTGTCTTCTTTATCAAGAAGAAGGATGGATCCCTCTGGCTTGTACAAGATTATCGTGCTCTCAATGCCCTCATGATCAAAACCTGATATCTGCTACCACTGATTTTGGAACTGGTAAATCAACTATGAGGCACGAAATACTTTACAAAACTCAACATGTGATGGGGGTACAACAATGTGCGCATGAAAAGGGGCGACGAATGGAAAGCTGCTTTTTGCATGAATCGCAGGCTTTTCAAACCCTTGGTGATGTTTTTCGGACTCACAAACTCCCCTTCCACATTCCAAATGATGATGAATGACATTTTTCAGGATCTCATTATGGAAGGAGTGGTCTGTGTCTACCTGGATGACATCCTCATCTTTACAAAATCGATTGACAAACATCAGCGCATTACATGCCTTGTCCTGGAGTGCCTTCATGTGCACAAGTTGTTTCTGCGACATGACAAGTGCAAGTTCGAGCAAACAATGATCGAGTACCTCGGACTCATCATATCCGAGGGCGAAATTCGTAGGGATCCCGTCAAGGTAGTGGGAGTCACTGAATGGCCCACCCCCACAATGCGCAAGGAGATGCAGTCATTCCTAGGGTTCGCAAATTTCTATCGGCACTTCATCGAAGACTTTTTGCATCATGCAAAACCCCTCTTTGAGCTCACAAAGAAGGAGCACAAATGGGAATGGGGACCTTTGGAACAAGGTGCCTTTGACAAAATCAAGAATCGGGTCACATCCTCCCCTATTCTCCATTTCACTGACAATGCCAAAGCATTTTGCATTGAGGCAGACAGCTCGGACTATGTGACTGGCTCAGTGCTGTCACAGCAATCAGCCAACAATCTCAAATGGCACCCTATCATGTTCTACTCAAAATCGCTCAATGCAGTCGAACGAAATTACGAGATCCATGACAAGGAGATGCTAGCAGTGATGAGATCATTAGAAGAATGGAGGCATTTCCTCGAAGGTGTGCAGCACAAGGTAGAGATCTGGACTGACCACAAAAATCTGGAGTACTTCATGACCGCAAAAAAGCTAAATCACAGACAAGCTTGCTGGTCGCTCTATCTTTCATGGTTCGACTTCAACATGCACCACCGTCCTGGAAAGAGTATGGGTAAATGTGATGTGCTTTCACGACGAGCCGATCATGCGAACGGCGCTGATGATAATCGCGGCACTACCCTGCTCTGCCCCAAATTCTTTGCGATTTGCACACTCGAAGGGGTGACGATCGAAGGAGTGGAGTGAAATATCTTGTGCAAAGTGTGAAAGGGGGTTTGGGATGGAAAGAGCAAAGATGCAGTGGTACTAGCAATGAAGGAGTTGGATAGGGCCAAGGGCAAGACATTGCAAAGCTCAGAGTGGACAGAGGAGAATGCATTATGGAGGTTTCGTGATCACATTTAGGTTCCGCTCATACCAGACTTATGACACAGAATTGCTGAACAGCATCATGACTCCAAGATTGGTGGACATGCGGGGCGCTGGAAAACACTCGAACTCATCTTGCGCAATTACTGGTGGCCAAACATGTCGCACTTTGTTGGTCAGTACTGTAAGGCCTGCGATCTGTGTCTTTGCATGAAGGCACAGAAGTGCTGACCTTTTGGCGAACTACACCCCCTCCCAATCCCCAAAAATTGCTGGGATGTGGTAAGTGTTGATTTCATCACCAAACTTCTGGACTCCCATGGCTTCAATGCGATGATGGTGGTGGTAGACTCAGTGAACAAGCGCAGCCATTTCATACCCACTCACACCACCGTTATGGCGCTGGGATCGGTGTGATTGTACTTGCAGAATGTGTGGAAGCTTCATGGCCTCCCAAAATTGATGCTCTCAGATTGGGGACCGCAGTTCATAGCGCAATTCATGCGCAAATTGTATCGCTTGTTGGGGATCACCATTTCAGCATCCACAGCATATCACCCACAGTCCGATGGGCAGACTGAGTGAGTCAATCAGGAGCTCAAGCAGTACATCCACATTTTTGTGAATGAACGCCAAAATGATTGGGACACTCTGCTCCCTCTGGGTGAATTTACATACAATAACCATGTCCACTCATCCACCCAGCACTCCCCCTTCTTTGTTGACACTGGCAGACATCTGCGGATGGGTTTTAAACCCAACCAATGACCCTCAAGGCTTGAGGCAGTCAATGAGTTTGCAGATCAGATGAAGTCGATGTTGGATGAGGCTCGTGCCGCCCTTGCCAAATCGAAGGATGATATGGCAAGGTACTATAACCAACAGTGAATCCCCACACTGATTTTTGTGATTGGCGAAAAGGTCTTCCTGGATGCTTTGGATATCAGCACAACTAGACCCACAAAGAAATTTGTGCACTGCTTCCTGGGGCTGTACCCAGTCATTCGTCCTGTCGGCTTGCATGCATATTGCCTCCAACTGCCACCATCGATGGCTCAAATACATCCAGTGTTCCATGTCGTCAAGCTCATGCCTGCACCAACAGACCCAATTGAAGGTCACCATGCAAAACCACCGCTGCCCCCCAAGATTGTAGGAGGAGAGGAGAGGTATAAGGTGGATGAGGTGCTGGACAGCAGGATGAAGGGTAGGAAGTTGCAGTATCTGGTCAGATGGAGAGGTTATGGGCACAAAGAGAATTCATGGATTCCAGAGGAGGATCTTGATGCCACAAAACTAATTGTGAACTTCTACAGGGCTCATCCGAATGCCCCAAAACATGTTAACGCACTTACCTTTGGACAGATGGGATTCCGACCACGATATCTGCACTGATGGAACTTTGCGCATCGGGATGCTGCACCTTAAGGGGGGGGGGGGGACCTTACAAGCCCCTACAATGGTTGGCACACATTTGTGAATGTTTCCGCACACCCGCAAATGTTCACACAACAAAGCGCCTTTCATGCAATGAGGTGCCTTTTGCACCAACCATCTACAAACATTCCGATATGTTGATTCATCAGCCCCTATTGTACTCTCACCATTCTTGTAGTCAATACACCTGCGGAAACAATCGAGGATGTCTTTGCATGCCCATTACCAATCATGGCCTGATGCGGACACTATCACTGATTGATGGCCGTCTCCCCAAATGGGAACATGACCCTGGATCTGAATTAGTGCTAGGATGGAAGGGGCTCCAAGTATTTTAGAACATTGCATGCCTTCCATATATATACTTTGGCCTTGCACCAGACTCCTTAGACTTTTCTCTTTGGTTTTCCCTTGCAAGGTATGGGTCTTTTTCTTGTTCAATAGTTATTGAATCTAAACTTTGGTTTTCCCTTGCAAGTATTGAGTTCTTAGTACTCTGATCATAAGGTTGCCCTTACAGAGAGGGTGTATATGTAGTGTAGTTACATATCAAATATATGTATTATATAGGAAATATAATAATTTTTTGGTATATCATATGCAGTGTGAATGATATTTGGAGGATGAAAAAATCTTCTCAAGTGTCAGAGGATATTCAGGAAGTGTCTGAATCTTACATTCCTGAGGTGCCCTGGAGCACTTTGGGCCAAAATTCACTACCCTGAAGACTGGCAAATAATGGCACTTTACCTACAGAGTGCCCAGGGTAGACAATTGCTTCGGATGCCTTGGCATGCCCCAAGACATCCTAGGGTAACCCAGGACACCCTGGGGACAAAAGCAATTTTCCTGATGAGTCAAGGAAAAGAGTGGATGCGACTTGACCTTTTCTCCATGCATCTTTTACCACTTTTGTCAGCATGTGTACTGAGTCTGTTGTTGTGCATCCTGGTCTTGCTCCAATGTGGTTGGCTGGGAGTATGTTGTGCTCTTCGCACATTGTGACAATGTCAAGCATTTGGCAGCTGTTGAGTAGACAGGCTATTCCATCTGGTAGCACTATCGGTCGCCATGCTGAGGGTGATGTGTAATTGGGTTTTCCAGGTTTTTTCAGGATAAGTGTTTCTGTGGTCGCCCATTCCTGTGGATAGTATTTCAGTGAGTTAGTCACATGAAACAGTGGGCCTAAATGTGGGACAAGGTCTCCTCTGGTGTGCATAAAGATTGAGTTTGGTATTGTTCAATTTTTGGTGGCTTTGTATGGCTTCATTTAGCATTCCCTTTGATCCACGTGGTCGGCTCGTGTTTAAGTTTCCCCTTGTCTCTTTTCCTTTGACACACATCCTTTTGTTATGCATTACACATATATATATCTTCAGTAGTTTACTTTATCACCTCAGTCACTTATCCAGAGACTGAGGTGAGCTATATTTACTATACATATTTATTGATGCGTACTTACTCTACTACAACAGTTGTTTATACTAGGTATAGTACGGATTAATACAGTCACTTATCCAGAGACTGAGTTGTTTATACTAGGATTCACTTTCTACAGGTTATGGGCCATTCTTGTCATCTTTGAACAACGGGAGAAAGTATCCTAGCCACTCGACGTTCTGCTTCATCATACCTTCTGATCCATTTCCCCAATCATTTTTGATCTCGGATCAATTCCTTTGTCTTTCATGGACCTGGCTGCTCTACCATTGCATCTCTCTCATCTCCCTTTGCACACTTGTTGTCCACTGACCTCAGTTTTCTATCATGGGTACCGATACTGTTGATCCCCCGTCCATTTCCCCTATCAAACTTTCTGTGCAATATACCGGGGAGAAGCTTGACAAACTTAAATCAAATTACAAAGAATGGTGCAAGGAGATTATTATTGCTTTATCATTAAACGGCCTTTATGAATATGTTATGGGCAGAATACCTGAGCCCACTTCTACTGAACTCCAAGTGCTTGCCAACTGGAAGGTGAATTCCTGCCTCGCATATGCATTTATCGCGTCCAGCATCTCTCTGTCTTAGCATAAATTCCTGGACATTAAAGTAGGCCCTGATGTGAACTGGAAAATTCTCCAGGACCATCACCAGAAGGAAGGCCCCGTTCAGCAGGTCCAGCTCTTACAACAAGCGCTTTCCATCCAGTGTACAAAGGACACACCACTCCCCAAGATGGCAGAAAAGATTTGCGTGTTAATTGAATGCGCTTTTGCCATGGGTGATATACAGGCTGATCTTCTTTGTTGCATTGCTCTCCTTAATTCCCTTAGTGATAATTTTCCACATGCTCGCTCCATTATTTCACGAGATATTGCCGCTTCTTCCCTCTCAGCTCCATATGGCTCGAAAGATATCAAATTATTTCTGGAGAACGAACAATCATTACTTGAGAATGATCAGCGTGGTGATTCCAAAAAACCATGCCGCTTTTACCGCACAGTCCAAATCTTCCAAGCTCCCTAACACACCAATCTGCACCAACACTAACTGTGGGAAACCTGGCCACACAAAACAATATTGCATTAAACCTGGCAATGGTATGGCTGGGAAATCACTCGAGGAGTCAATCGCTGCTTGCAGGGCCGCCCGTGAGAAGAAATCCTTACCAGCTGGCACTACAAAGGTTCCTATTACCGTGAAGGACATTAATGGTCATGCCTTCACTGTCATGGTTGACCCCGATATTCCTACCCCACCTGCACCGGAATTTGCCAGGCTTGCTCATGACCCACTGCCATTAGACCCTTCGGACGCACTGGAATATGAAGGATGGGTTGCTGTGGAGGAGGAGCTCACCACTACAGTGGACTGGAAACACCATACATCACCCATCCCTGACAATGCGCTCACCGTGGAACCCCTTTCACAGACTTGTCGCTCACGCATTACCTTAGATGCTCTCCCCTTTATTATTGACTCTGGGGCTACAGTACATATATCCCCTGACAAGTCTGACTTCCTCACCTTACAACCCATTTCACCTCGCTCTGTCAGAGGTGTCAGTGGTTCATCTATTGATGCTGTTGGTGTTGGTGATATACAGCTAAGAATAGCCTGGGGTGCATCAATTATTTTACGTAATGCCCTCTACATCCCAAAATTGGCAGTTCGGCTGATCTCAGTGGGCACGCTGGCTGACAACTCTAACGCTGTTGCACATTTTGACAGTAACACATGCTGGTTCACTGATAAATCCTCTGGGGCCTTCATAGCTTGTGGATTGCGCATATCTAGAAAGCTTTACACACTCAACATTGCATCAGCCCAGGCTGATCACACGCTAATGGTTCACAAGACCCCTACTCTCGAGACATGGCATCGTCGTCTGGGTCACGCAAATTACCAGGCACTCTGGGATATGGCCAAGAAGGGCGCTTTCACTGGTGCGCCGCTCGCTTCATTGCAAAAATTACCTAAATGTGATTCCTGTGTCCTTGGCAAGCAGACCAAGTCTCCAGTCCCCAAGAAACGTCAGGAGGGACCAGGCCATAAGGCAACAAGGAAGCTGGAAAAGGTGTGGGTGGATCTATCTGGACCACATTCAGTAATGTCGCGTGCGGGGAACTGTTATATCATGGATATAGTAGACGACTACACCTCATTCCCATGGTCTATACCATTGCAAAATAAAGATGATGCTTTCACGGAACTTAAAGCTTGGGAACTTGCCCGGGAGAACAAAACCGGCCTCAAAGTCGGGACCTATATCACTGATAATGGTGAACTTAAATCACACGAAATGAAGGAGTGGTTGAAGACTCGTGGTATTGATCAGCATTTCACGGCACCTCACACCTCAGCTCACATAGGCCGTGTTGAGTGAATGCATAGGATGCTTATGGCTAAAGCGTGCACTATGCAAATATATGCTGGTCTGCCAGCTTATTTGTGGGATGAGTTCTACCTCACAGCTGCCCACTTGCATGCCAAGACTACGACCCATTCACTAGCAAGCCTAACACCTTGGGAATTATGGTATGAGAGAAAACCTGATTATTCTTATCTTCGCGAGATAGGTTGCAGGGTGTTTGTGCTTATCCCAGGAAAGGATAATCCCAAGATACTTGAACGATCCATCAAATGCGTTTTGATAGGCTACAAGCCAAAATCAAAAGCATATTGCTGTTATAACTCCACAATGCATAAGGTTCATATTTCATATCATGTCTGCTTTCTTGAGAGCCATGAAGGCTATTCACCACCTTCAATCGATGAATTAGGGGAGGATGATAATATTGGGTCCAGTGGTAGTCTACCCACATTCCTTGGTCCTATTTTACAGCAAGACGATGATGTTGAGTCTTCTCATGAATTCACTCTCCCTGATGCGCCCTCTAATAGTCTCATGACACCACCACCGCCACCCATTGCCCAGCCTATTTGTTGATCTACCCGTGTTCTAATACCCACAGACAAAAACCCCAATGGTGGCCCTGCTATTACTAGAACAGCGGCTGCAGTGCAAGAATCCTTGGAGAGCACTGCGCATGTAAAAGAGGCGTGGCGGGAGCATTGGGCTGCTATTGTGGCTGCACGATCGGATCACATTATGGATCAATCCTCTGATCATGATTGTGATGTCATGGAAGAACTCCAACAATCATTTCATAATCTTGATTTGGGCGATCAAGCGCATCAATTTCAGGCCCTGATCTTGGAAATGGTAGATTTTGATCCGGAGTCACTTCAATTTGAGGATGAGCCGAAAACATGGGATGAAGCCAGAAGATCTGTTGATGCAATGCAATGGGAGCATGGATATCTGGAGGAATTGAACTCATTGAAAGACATGGGGGTATACAAACTAATACCTAGGTCAGAGGTTCCACTAGGGAAACGTATTAGGCATGGGAGACCGATTTTCCACATTAAGCGCAATGAGGTGGGTACCCCTATTAGATGGAAGGTACACCTAGTCTTCAGAGGAAATGAACAAATTTATGGCAGGGACTACACCAAAACTACCTCACCAACTGCGCGCATGGAATCATGGCGGATTCTCTTACACATAGCCGCCTCACTTGGCTGGGACGCACAACAGGTTGACATAAAGACAGCCTTTCTTTACGGCTTACTTCCGGACAATGAAATTCAATATATGCAGCAGCCTGCTGGTTTTGAGGAGCAGGGCAAGGAGGACTGGGTTTGGCAACTACAGCGCGGCTTATATGGTATGAAACAGAGTGGGCGCATTTGGAATCAGACCCTTAATGTGCAGATGCTAAATTGGGGATTCACCCACCTCTCGTGTGAGTCCTGTATCTATTACCATAAAACTGACACTGGTACAATTATTGCTGCTGTCCATGTCGACAACTATTTAACCATTGCCGACTCCAAGGACGAAAATGAGCGCTTCAAGAACCAGATGCACGAAGTATGGACTATCTCCGAATTGGGGATGGCACATTTTATTATGGGTATTGCTGTCTCATGGGACCAAGACATGCGTACTGTTGCACTTTCACAGACCACTCTTATTGACAAAATAGTGGAACAGTTTGGTCAGAAAGAAGCACACCCCGTTTCTGCCCCATTGGACCCTGGTTCGAAACTACGGTGCTCCAATCTGCAATGTATGTCCCAGGATGCCAGGAACACCCTGGCCAAGCTTCCCTACCACTCTCTTGTCAGATGCTTATTGTACTTGGCAATATCTATGCATCCTGACATTTCTTATGCAGTACAACAGCTCTCTCAATACCTTGATTTGTACTCCTTAGAACACTGGAGTGCTGCTATATGGCTAGTACGTTATCTAAAGGGAACTAGGGACTTGAAGCTTTATCTGGGTGGACAGAACCCCATTCTCCTGCATGCCTATAGTGACTCCGACTGGGCTAATTGCCATGACACTTGTCACAGCATTGGGGGATACATGTGCTCTCTTGGCTCAGGCACAGTGTCTTGGGCAGCATGTAAACAGAAGGTAGTGGCAGCTTCCACCTGTGAAGCAGAATACATAGTGGCGTTTGAGACCGCAAAGGAATGCATGTGGTTGCATACGCTACTACGCGCTATTGATTTTCATCAAAACTTGCCTACTACCATCCTCTGCGACAACAACGCTATGAAGACATTATCTGAGGACCCATTACTTCATTCATGTGTTAAGCACATCGACATCAAATATCATTTCCTACGTGAGCATGTACAGTTGGGCGACCTAGCTATCACTTACATCCACACCCGTGACAATGTAGCCGACATGTTTACTAAAGCCCTGGAACCTAAACATTTTGCCATCCTTTGTGCATCTCTTGGCCTTTGTTAGTGGGATTCCATGCAAGGAGGAGTGTATTCATGGTGAGGAGGAGTGTTGGAATCGCACCGTGAGTCCATAACACTTTTGATGCATTTGATGTGTGTGCTATTTTAGCATTCCCTTTGATCCACATGGTCAGCTCGTGTTTAAGTTTCCCCTTGTCTCTTTTCCTTTGACACACATCCTTTTGTTATGCATTACATGTATATATATCTTCAGTAGTTTACTTTATCACCTCAGTCACTTATCCAGAGACTGAGGTGAGCTATATTTACTATACATATTTATTGATGCATACTTACTCTACTACAACAGTTGTTTATACTAGGTATAGTACGGATTAATACAGTCACTTATCCAGAGACTGAGTTGTTTATACTAGGATTCACTTTCTACATGGTCGAGCCCTTCTAGCCATTCTGCCCAGTGCTCTACCTTTGCCTTGTGTATCATTTCTGAGTAGCAGTTGCATTGTCATCGGTATTCTTTGTGTACTGGTGTCTAGGGCATGGCATGGGTAACCCTTGGGTATATTTCCTCATACCCTTACCCATACCCGTGAACACTGTACCCACATGGGTATGGGTATGGTATTACTGTGGGTTTCCATGGGTTACCTGTGGTTATTCGCGGGTTTTGAGAAGAATACTTATTTTAATAACTTATTACACTAAACTAAGTTAATAGAAACCCCCTCGCTTGCGTTTGGAGCGAGGGAGGGGGTGGTGGACCTATTCTAATAAATAAATTACATTAAATTAATATAGAAAACCCCCCCCCTCCACATTTTGAGTGAGGGAGGGGGTGGTGGTGCCTGTAGTCAATGAAAACAAAACAAAAACCCCCCCTCTCATGTTTGGAGTGAGGGAGGGGGGTGGCGCCTATAGTTGCCGAGAACAGAATGAGTAACCCCCCCGCTCGCATTTGCAGCAAGAGAGGGGGGGCTGCCTGTAGTTGTCGATCCCTGTTTCCACCCCACAAGCAGTTGCTCGTGGCAGCAGTTGGGTCCTTGGGTCCTCCTCCTGGTCATCATTGTCATTCCCCCCACTATCCACCCCATGAGCAGTTGCTCATGAGGCTGGGGCAGGTGGTGTGCCGTCGTGATGTGGCGGCGTTGGCATGGGGTCGTTCCGTGTGAGCTCCTCATTCCGAGGGAATTCCAACCTAGGAAATGAAAGAAACAAAATAGTTAGTTTATGAAAAAAAGAAACGAACTAAAAAAAATTACCATGGGCCCAAACGATGCAATCATGTCGTTTGGGCCTGGGTGACATGGCACTGTTGGGTGTGTGTCATTAGCTGTCATCATCCATCATTATCAGTAGTTTATAACCTGAAAAAGAAGAAACATAATCAGTTAGTTTACAAAAAACAAGAAATGAAACACAAGAAAACTTACTATAGGCCCAAATGACAATTCACATTGTTTGGGCCATGCTATGGTGGTGGTTGGATCATCCTATAGTTTAAAATTAGATGTGTCATGAGTATTCAACAAGGTCAGATGATTACTCACCTGACCAAAATCTGGGTACCAGCATACCCATACATACCCATAACACTGTGGAAAAGGGTATGGTGTTGCCCGGGTATGGCAATCCCATACCCGTGACCGGAAACACACAGTGTTACCCATACCCATGCCATGCCCTATGGGTGTCGAGTATTGCAGCGGTGGTATTTTGATCTTCCTCTGAGTTGTTGCATTCTTTTCTTTTCGTTTGCGAGTTTGGTTGACCACCATCTTTTTGAGTATGGGCTGGGTTTTGTTAGCTTTATGTGTTTCTCAATGGCATCTTGTACTGCTTCATTTAGGACTTTGAGCCTGGAGTTGAATGTTTGAATGTCTTCAATTTCTGTGGGTGCAGGGATGTTAGCAAGGTTGTCTTTTAGAGTTTTAACAAGCTCTGTCCAGTTTGTCATTCTGGAGTTACATTGTGGTTTCCATGTTGTTTTTGGTGTGTAGATGTCAATACATGTGATGATAGGGTAATGGTCAGTTTTTACTGGCACAAGAGGCAGAGCAATATATTACCCTGGAGAAAATGTTGGGAATAATGGGAGAAAAAGACACTTTTTCACTGGGGAAAAATAAAAGGAACCATCAGTAAAAATATGCTATTTTCCCACACTTTGTCCTTTTGGTTGCTGCAGGAAAACAACTAATCTGTTTCCAGGAGAAAAACTTGTGAACATTAGGGGGAAAAAAGTCATTTCCCCACATATTCCCAGTTTTTTCTCTGTGGAAAAATAACTAATCTGTTTCTAGGTGAAAAAATTGTGGAAGTCAGGAGAAAAAATGTTATTTTCACCAGATATAGAGAAAATGTGGAAAAAAAGATATATTTCCCCTCCATTTTCACCTGATTTTCTCCTGGGAATGGATGAGTTATTTTTGCTGAACAAGAGCAAAGAGAAAAGTGTGGGGAAAACAACATTTTTTTACTGATGGTTCCTTTTATTTTTCCCCAGGGAAAAAGCAAGGAAAAAGTGTCTTTGTTCCCTATTATTCCCAACAGATTCTCCAGGGTAATATATTGCTCTGCCTCTTGTGTGGTTGTGATGCATCATCAGTGTTACATTTGATGATTGCATCCATGATGGCTTCTGTGCAGAATACATTGTCGACTCTTGTGTGGTTGCCTGAGTTGTGTGCACAAAGGCTTGGTATGAATGGTGGTAGTGCCATCTTCATGTTGTGTCTTCCTAGCATGTTGAGAAGTGGTTGTGTTAAGTTTAGGTTGTCACAGGTGAATAGGTGTGTGTTTCTGGCTTTGTCCCACAGCAGGTGGTGTCGGTTGAAGTCCCCAGCCATATGGTGTGTAGCAGTCCTATTGAATGTATCTGTCTCTTGCAATCTTGCATGAAGGTGGAGATGTGTGTTGGTGCATGATTGTTGTCACTGTCACTGTATATGTTGATAACACATAATGTTCCAAACTGACCTTGGATTTCTATTGCTGTAATGTCTGGGTGTTGGAAGTGGATTTGTTTCCATGAATCTGTTAGGAGGTTAGCATTGACAAGGGTGACCAATCTCGTACTGTCTGGGTGTTCCTGATGTGTACTGGGGTATATGGCATTCCAGTGTTGGTTTGCTCGTGTTTTACCTCTGAGGTCAATGTATGGTTCTTGTATTGCACATATGTTGTAGTTGTCACATTTGAGACTTTGAAGTAGGTCAAGTTGGCTGATTAGGGATTTGTTGACATTCTGCTGTCAAATCTGTAGCAGCCTTTGGGGTTCATTTTGATCTTGAGTTTCAGGCATATTTGAGGGGTGTGGGTTCTCTGTTTGGTGATCATCTTCCTGGGCTTGGCCCTGGTCCTTGTTTGTCCAGATCTCTAACTCCCCATGCTATATTTTGTTGTGCTAGTCTGTGATTCTCGTCTTGTCTTTGTTGGCCATTTGTTGCTGTGTGGTTGAGGTATCCATCTAAGGTTGTTTGGGCTGGTCTCACTGGCCATCTGCTGTCAGCTGTGCATGTGTTCACTCTTGGTTGGTTATCTCGGTACCTGCCTTGTTGGTCATGTTGGGTTTGATGTCTGCCATGTTGCGCTGTCTGCCAGTTTTCCATGAAGTTCTGGTGGTCAATTGGGTTGTCCCTATGTTGGTTCCAGGCTGTGTTTCATTGCCCCTGTTGTAGTTGGTTCTCTGTGTATTGTTCTGGTTTGTTCAGTAGCTTCCATGTGCTCAGTACAAATGTTGGGAAATACTTGTACTTATTTTCTGGGACGTGATCTTGTATTTTTTCTCATTCTACTCTGGATTTTTGACAATTCCTGTCTGCTGCTCCATGGCCTTTGGCTTCCATACCTGTACAGTTAGCACAGCAGAATGCAGAGGTGTCTTTGATAGTACATGCTGATGTTTGGTGTTGTTCATCACAGCAGGTGCAGGTGTCTGTGTTTGCTTTGCAGTCTGGTACATAGTGGCTGTATTTTTGACATTTGAGGCACCTTCTCAGTTCGGCAAGCTTTTTATGTACTTCAGCATCACACTCATCATCCCCAATGATGAGCATGCTATTCCACTCATCCTAGACACTTGCACACTTATTTTGGCATACACCAGTTTTTTATGTATATATTGTCATAATCAACCTTTATTCATACTATTACACCAACATTGAGCATGCAATAAGCATTCTCCCTTGATAAGGGGAGGAATGGGAGTCTCTTCTCATCATTTGGGGGCTCTATTACATATACAGGGATAGATAATGATGTATATAGCTCAGGAAATGACAAGGAATGGGCTACATGAGGTAGGAAGGGGGGAAATGGGGAGAAGTGACCTGTATGGGGAGGGGGAGAATTTGTCACTTACTTACTTCCCTAGACCTCCCACTTATGGAATGCACATGAAAAGAGGGTAGAATAGTCCTAATAAATGATCTGATAGACCCCCTAGAGACTCTAAAGCTGATAGTACAGCCAGAAACAAGAATATGAAGTCAGGAGGAGATATGCTGGCCCTGTAAGCACTGAAATGTTCACTTTCTTTGATTTCTAGGCCTAATCTTAAAGTAACAAGGGTATGTAAAAGGGATAGCAGAGAGATAAGGTCCTGGCTTACCAGGGCATGGGTTCCCCTTCAACAGAGGTGAACTTTGCTCACCATGGATCACACACCTTACCAATTGTCCAAAGTTCCTCCTAGACATGTAAGATAATCCTTGGCCACTCATTTATTAGTACAAGTAGTCCATATAGTCAATACTTTGTCCTACAAGGTAAGATCTTCACCTACTCACCTACTCTCCTTGATGCTCCATGACTCATAGGACCATTAGTAGCAGTGTATACAGACATGGAAAGTCATTGTGATTATAAGAAACACCTTGGAACAGTCCATTAGTCTGTATAAAAGAAGTAGAGAGTCAATGTATAGAGGTAGGTCACAGTGACTCACCCAAGGCATACAGAACCTCTAAATCTCAATGCAGTGTAGATATAATGCTATAATCTCATAGCAACACAGCCTCTTTAAGTTAGGACCATCCAGATAGCAGAAGATGCACCAGAGAGGAGAGTGAACCAGGTGTTGCAAAAAAGGCAATAAACTGAACATATCTCCATAGTAATGGGATGTGCCATTGTTCTGAGAGGAGGGGCAGAAAGAGGCATATTTACTCCATAGAATGCAAAAGATACAAGAGGAATCCATCTACAACTAGAGGCTAGGTACCCCAAACAGTGATGATGAGTAGCATGATCAGGAGTGCATGGCATGGAGTTTTAAGCTCTGAAAGCAGGCTGTAATGATGTGCAACATTTCTCAAGTAATTTTAATGGAGTTATATTCAGTTCTTTCTTATGGTAAGCTCCTACAGTATAAAATCCACAGTTTGCTTGAAGCCCTGGTAAAAAACCACACCTGCAGGTATGGTGTTGAAATGGGTATGGTGTTGGCAGGTGTGGGTGTGGTACATACCAAAGTCACCCAAAGTGTAACCCATGTTACACCCTATGCAACTTGGACATTTGCCCCCCTCTCTATCAGCAACTTGACACTCTCATGATTTCTATTGTATAATGCAGCTTGGAGTGCATTGCTACATTTCCCTCCTTGTGCATGGACATTTGCCCCCTTCTCTATCAGCAACTGGACAATCTCCTGATTTCCATTCCATGATGCAGCCTGGAGTGCATGGCCATATTCCCCTCCTTGTGCATTAACATTTGCCCCCTTCTCTATCAACAACTGGACAATCTTTTGCATTCCTTTCACTGATGCAGCCTGGAGTGCAGTGCCATATTTCCCTCCTTGTGCATTGACATTTGCCCCCTTCTCTATCAGCAACTTGACAATCTCCAGTGTTCTTTTCACTGATGCAGCCTGGAGGGCATTGCCATATTTCCCTCCTTGTGCATTGACATTTGCCCCCTTCTCTATCAGCAACTGGACAATCTCCTGTGTTCTTTTCACTGATGCAGCCTGGAGGGCATTGCCATATTTCCCTCCTTGTGCATTGACATTTGCCCCCTTCTCTATCAGCAGCTGGACAATCTCCTGTGTTCCTTTCACTGATGCAGCCTGGAGTGCAGTGCCATATTTCCCTCCTTGTGCATTGACATTTGCCCCCTTCTCTATCAGCAACTTGACAATCTCCTGTATTCCTTTCACTGATGCAGCCTGGAGTGCAGTGCCATATTTCCCTCCTTGTGCATTGACATTTGCCCCCTTCTCTATCAGCAACTGGACAATCTTCTCCATTCCTTTCACTGATGCAGCCTGGAGTGCAGGGCCATATTTCCCTCCTTGTGCATTGACATTTGCCCCCTTCTCTATCAGCAACTTGACAATCTCCAGTGTTCTTTTCACTGATGCAGCCTGGAGGGCATTGCCATATTCCCCTCCTTGTGCATTGACATTTGCCCCCTTCTCTATCAGCAACTGGACAATCTCCTGATTTCCATTCCATGATGCAGCCTGGAGGGCATTGCCATATTCCCCTCCTTCTGCATTGACATTTGCTCCCTTCTCTATCAGCAACTTAACAATCTCCTGATTTCCATAGTATGATGCAGCCTGGAATGCATTGCCATATTCCCCTCCTTGTGCATTGACATTTGCCTCCTGCTCTATCAGCAACTTGACAATCTCCTGTATTCCTTTCACTGATGCAGCCTGGAGTGCATTGCCATATTCCCCTCCTTGTGCATTGACATTTGCCCCCTTCTCTATCAGCAACTTGACAATCTCCTGATTTCCATTCTGTGATGCAGCCTGGAGTGCATTGCCATATTTCCCTCCTTGTGCATTGACATTTGCCCCCTTCTCTATCAGCAACTTGACAATCTCCTGTGTTCCTTTCACTGATGCAGCCTGGAGTGCATTGTCATATTTTCCTCCCTGTGCATTGACATTTGCCCCCTTCTCTATCAGCAACTTGGCAATCTCCTGATTTCCATTCTGTGATGCAGCCTGGAGGGCATTGCCATATTCCCCTCCTTGTGCATTGATATTTGCCCCTTTCTCCATCAGCAACTTGACAATCTCCTGATTTCCATAGTATAATGCAGCCTGGAATGCATTGCCATATTCCCCTCCTTGTGCATTGACATTTGCACCCTTCTCTATCAGCAACTTTACAATCCACTGTATTCCTTTTACTGATGCAGCCTGGAGTGCAGTGCCATATTTCCCTCCTTGTGCATTGACATTTGCCCCCTTCTCTATCAGCAACTGGACAGTCTCCTGAGTTCCACTCCATGATGCAGCCTGGAGTGCATTGCCATATTCCCCTCCTTGTGCATTGACATTTATCCCCTTCTCTACCAACAACTTGACAATCTCCTGATTTCCATAGTATGATGCAGCCTGCAATGCATTGCCAAAAAACACCACTTGTGCATTGATATTTGCCCCCTTCTCTATCAGCAACTTGACAATCTCCTGATTTCCATTCCATGATGCAGCCTCGAATGCATTGCCAAATGCCCCTCCTTGTGCATTGACATTTGCCCCCTTCTCTATCAGCAACTTGACAATCTCATGATTTCTATTGTATGATGCAGCCTGTAATGCATTGCCATATTCCCCTCCTTGTGCATTGACATTTGCCCCCATCACTATCAGAAACTTGACAATCTCCTGTGTTCCTTTCACTGATGCAGCCTGGAGTGCATTGCCATATTTTCCTCCTCATGCATTGACATTTGCCTCCTTCTCTATCAGCCACTTGGCAATCTCCAGATTTCCATTCTCAGATGCAGCCTGGAGGGCATTGCCATATTCCCCTCCTTGTGCATTGACATTTGCCCCCTTCTCTATCAGAAACTGGACAGTCTCCTGAGTTCCACTCCATGATGCAGCCTGGAGTGCATTGCCATATTCCCCTCCTTGTGCATTGACATTTACCCCCTTCTCTACCAACAACTTGACAATCTCATGATTTCCATTCTGTGATGCAGCCTGAAGTGCATTTCCATATCTCCCTCCTTGTGCATTGACATTTGCCCCTTTCTCCATCAGCAACTTGACGGTCTCCTGATTTCCATTCCATGATGCAGCCTGGAGTGCATTGCCAAATATCCTTCCTTGTGCATTGACATTTGCCCCCTTCTCTATCAGCAACTTGACAATCTCCTGATTTTCAATCCATGATGCAGCCTGGAGTGCATTGCCAAGTGGCCCTCCTTCTGCATTGACATCTGCCCCCTTCTCTATCAGTCTTTGAACTTGATAGAACAGACCAAGCAGTGATGCATAATATAATGGGAAAGCATCTGGCCTCCTTCCAAAATCAACCTGTCTCCCTGGACTGCCTGGATTCCAAAGTTGTATCCATGTAACAAATGGTGCTCCATTGGGCTCAAAAAGATCTTCCATCAGTGTCCTCATCACTGCTGACTCCCTGTCACCTCGTTCTGCATCTCTGGCATGATCCACCCAATGCTTTGCAGCATAATAAGCAAGCTGGAAGTTATTGATATTTTTGTGATTCAGAGTTCCACGTGCAGTGAATTGCAACAGGTATCCAAGACAAGATTCAGCAATAAGGCAGCTAGCATCCCCCTCACTGAACTTGGCCTGTACTGCAATAAGATATTCTTTCACTGTGAAATGTGCCAATTTTATTTCCCCTATCATCTCTGTGAGCATTTCTTTTGAAATAAGTATTGATACATCTGTTACCATTGGTGACTGTCACAAGATCAGCACATACTCGTTGTACTGATACCCTATTCCACTTTTTTCCTGGCAGAAATTTAGGGTATTGGTCTTCAACCCTAACAATTGCCACAGCTTCACAAATCTCCTCAACTGTAAGTGGTTCTTTGGAAAAAGCAAGCCATTGGATAATAGTTAGAACTATGTCATGGTGTTGAGGATTAAGCTTGGCAAAAAATTGCTGATATGCTTGATCAAGATCTGCAGGCAGATTCTTTAATTGTGTTGTGACCTCATCAGGACTGTTGCAATCATTCAATGCACTGAGCTGCATTGCCACCCATCGGAACCTATAGACACAGATAAAACTTAGCATATGACTCTGAGAATCATAATGAGCTTCAGTTACATTCCACCTGCACCAGCAAGCAAAGACTCCCTAATATTTGTCTGGATTTTTTCACTCCACACTGCCAGCTGCTGAGAATCTTTCATGCTTGAGTCAATATACAGCTTTATATCAGCATTGGTGAAACCATCAAGATGGACAGCTTGTTTCTGGGGAATCCTTGAAAGCTGGTCAGTAATATCAGGCTTGTCCCTGCTAGTTACCAACACATGCAATCTCCTCCCTCCTGCAGTCAACAACTTCTTTAGCCATGCAGCTACCTGGCTGATTTCACTGCATTCATCCAGTGCATCAATGATAATAAATGTCTCTGGTAAGTGTTGGAGTGCAGAGCTGCAAATCTTCTGGACAACATCTCTTGAAGGCAAAGTGGTACCAGAACCACAATTCTTGTAATTTGTCACCAATATGTCAGGTAATGTGTCAAGATGGACACACAACTGATAAGTGATAGAGCGAAGGAGGCTATCATATGATTGTAGTGATGCTTGGGCATCTCTGCTGTCAAAAAAGAAATATGTGCAAGTAGTATTGTCACTCTGAACAATAGACTTGATAATTGATGCACTGGAATTCATATAATCATGGACCTTCTTGTCAGTTCAGTGAATATACATACCATAATACTGTCTTGCCACTTCCGGCTAGATTATGATCAACAAACCATCAGAATATCAGTGTTCTCATGACTCACACTTCCCAATTAATTGGAGAACTGAATCTGAATCCTGCTTCCACTTTGCAAAAAAGGCTTCTTTGAAGATCCAGGATGTCGTATCCTCAAGGCATTTCTCAAGTGCACCATCATAGTTGTTGTTGGGCACTGTCACAGATGCAGACAACCAAGAAAATATTTTCTTTCTTTCATCAGCTGGATAACAGATGACTTATTAGCTTTGCTCATGTTATCATGAATGAGACTTTGAGGAAGAATAGCTTCAAAGTAAAAAGATACTAACCTGTGGTGACAATGGTATCTTGAACTTGGTGTAACTGCAAATAATGTCAAATTTTGATGGTATATGGTCAGAGTAGTGCACCATCTAACCTTCATCTGGTCCCGGACACCACGGACTTCCAAGAGGGTATCAATATTGACCACAAGCTTTACCATTGTAACAAGGGATAGTTGGCAGCCACTATAAAAGCAATGACCGATCAACTCACATTAGCTTCATTGATAATTCGATCCAGGTTGTCATTATGGCCTTTCAGCGAAGATGCATCATTGGTGCTATTGAAAAACCGGACTAATGTTCCACGAGATCTCGACTGCTCTATCTCGGCAGTCAGGCTTTTGATTTCGCTAACAGAGAGATATATCAGGGATATCAATCAATGAATCTCCAGACACGCACACTTCCAGCTTCCCGAGAAAATCGACTATGTCCACACTAGCTCCTGCAGTTTCCATCTCCTTCACCTTTGAGAAGATAGGTTGGAGATCTTTCATCTGCGTGGCTAGGGTTCTGAACCCCTGAATATTGTCCGAAGTTTCCTGAGCGATCATCTCGTTAGATCAGGGTCCACAGCTATCAGATACTTCACCAATGTACTTGAACTCTTTCAATGATTGTCAACAATCCTAACAATGCAACTTTAACGCCCGGCCCAGGAATATCGCTCGAGATCCTGAGTAATAGCTTTAGCGCGTTGACAGCTGTATCTTTCGCCACGGAAGGGCTCGTAGGGGCAGTTTCCGAACGAGACTTATTGACATTCGAGGTTGGAGCTTCCACTGAGGTAGCAGGGTTGTACGATGGTGCCTCAATCTCAGGACGGTCTGTGAGAGCGTGTGCGGTAGGATTCGGAATCAGGATCCTCGAAGACTGTTGCTGGACCAGACTGGAGTTCGGCTGCTGCGATCCTGGGGATTTGGGCTTTACCAGCCTCTTGAACACTGAAGGTATGAATTTCGGCATGATCAGAACAAAGTTGAAAGAACTACGTATGTAGTAGAGCAACGACACAGGATAATCGATAAACTCGTGACCAATCTTGACCATTACATAATTAATAAAGTTCACAACTACAACGCGACACCTCCTAAGTTCTAACGCTGACCGATGGTGCGAATCAATATCGAAAACTAGAATCTCTTGAACTCATGTAATTGACGCTTTTCATCCACATCCTGTGTTCAAACTCCTCAAAATTCATCGTTCACTGGAAGGATACTGCGCAGTCCAGTGAACTAGAGCTCCCATTCACCACTGCCAATTCGATGCCACGTTGTCTACGTCATTACAATCTAGACTCGTTTTTCGGCAGGATCCTCAAGTTCTACGTCCTTGGATACTCTTTACCACGGCATGCCCTCATGAAGTGCGCAGACGATTCCCACGATGCAGCCTCGCACTTGCTCCAAACCAAATTTTTTATGTATTCTCTGATAAGTATGTTCAATCACTGATCCAGGGTCCAGGGATGCCTCATGTCTGATTTTCCTTACGACAGAACCTCCACTGCCGATGTTGCTATCGAAGAAATTAAAGGAGGTTATCTCTAAATGTTCCCACAAGCTTCCGGAGTGAGTTTAATACCCAATTCACCATGAAGCCAATAACAGCTCGCCAAACCCTCAGACGTAATGTCCGCAACCGACGTCCCAGTGCTACAGGATTCTACTCATAAAAAACCTGTTGATAGTGGGTTATTTTATGGACCGATAAGCGATCGAGCCAACGAGAAGAGAAGAGATACCAAGGTTGATTCTCAGACCGTGACCGACACATCGGCCACAGTGTCTGCACCATCGAGGAAGCAGGTGAACAAGACTCGGTTTCAGTTCATCGCTCTTTGTTGGACCTTATTCCTCGCTGGCTGGAACGATGGCTCGATAGGACCACTCTTACCCAGGATCCAAAAATTTTACAATGTAGTATTTTCTCGCAGATATCATGCGGGAAGCTGTTGACTCATGCCCGTAATCATGTAGGTAGGATTCACCATGTGATTTTCGTCGTAGCCTGCGTGGTATGAGACTTTCACAAAGTGACAAATTCTCATTTACTTATTTTTGTTAGGGATACGTATCAGGTGCTTTGGCGAACTTACCGCTATCTGACCAACTGGGTCTGGGGAAAGTTTGTTTTCACAATGTCAAACAAATTTTAATGCGTAGTTCGCTAGGCTCTTGTTATAGGTACTCTTTCAAATGTTCGACGCATGTAGTAAGGATTATGACCCCACTTGCAGGTTCCCTTTGTCAAATTGTAGCGTATACCATTCAGGCTCCAGCTTTACTGTTCCCGATGTTTACTGTACCATTTCATTCAATTCGGCAGGCCCCGTGATGCATGACGCCGCTACTGAAATTATGGTTTTGGCAGCCTGCTAGGTCCACCGTGACATTGACATTTTTTTCGGCAGCTGCACAATTTTCGTCCAACTAAGTTCAATAGAATAGAATATATGTGAACCTGCACCAATCAGGTTTTCGAAAGGGTGGAACACTGACGTCCCTCACCGACGCCGAAAATGCGGATTTGGATGAAGGAATGCTTCCGCTTGCGGAAGCAAATGTTGAAAATCCGACGATTCCATCAGGGGAAGTGGGGCGTGGGAAGAGACAGAAATTTGCCAGCAAACGTTACAATGGAGAGGAATTCTGGTGGCACAATGACGACGATGACTGGGAGGATGACAGCTTACTTCCAACTCATTGAAATCAATGGAAATCGATGTGGGAATGTAAACAGTTGGTCAGCATGTTTGGCTGTTTGGCAGCCACCTCCCAGTAAACCCCGACTTGATGAGCACGTTGTCTGACACTTATTATTATTTCATCAAACATGTAAATACGATGGAATAAGCTACCAGGGAAAAAATCCCATTTTTAGCGCATTTCAGGGGTTTTTTTTAATTTCCAGATGATTTCGGCACTTGGTCCAAAGCTCCATGACATCTGTGACATTTAGGGATTTTGGAGGGGTCCATGACACGTGACTGCCAAATTGAATGAAATGGTACAGTATTATCTGTTTCACTATCATTGGTTTCAGCCTAGCAGTTCAGGTCGGTCATTCCTCTCAAAAGTCCATGCACTCCAGGCTAACTTAATCCATTGACAAAGGAATCCCAAGTGATTGGCTATGTCGCAAGTATCAAAGACAATGCCGGACTCTCCTTGATCTCATACCGCCACCACCTCTTTTCTTCCCATGGTATCATCACCAGTGGAGGAATGAAGGAAGGTGATTTTGAGGATTAGAATAGTGTCAATACATCCTACATATCCTTAACCTCTTATCTATAACTACTTAACAACTATGTCTACATCACCTGGACCAATGACCCAAACAGCTAGACAAAAAGCAATAGTGTCAATGAAAAAACTCGGAAGGAGTTAGAAGGTGCCAACAATGTAAACACAGCCATAAAGTCAAAACAACAAGCAATAGCTTACCTTAAGACAGGTGACTATATACCACAAGGTGCATCTGTCAACTCACATACTCTGGATCATGTACTATTGCAGATCAGTGTATCCAACAAAACACTGAAGACAATGATGGACAGGATTAGAGCAGTGGTGTTCTTAATGAAAGAAGCATATGCACAGCAATTAGCTGAGGACATCACCAACATCGTAAAGGAGAAACTTGAAGAACAACTGGAGGCTTACACATCAAACATAGAGATAATGCGCGACATGGTAGAACACATCACGGGAGCCACGAAGGTAATCATGGGCAAGCTAGAAGAATTCACAGATGGTCTTCAAGCTTCAACAGACCAATTAGCCCAAGCCATGCACGAGCTCATGGAAAAAATGACAGATGCAGCGAACCAGAACCCAACACCAACACCACCTATGCAAAACCACAACACATATGCAACAATCCTACAACAGCAGCCAAACTCAGACCAAGCAGAAATTGTAGCGAGGACTGAAACCACCGATAAACAACTACTCATTCAAAAAGATAAAAATTCCACTGACAACTCCCTCAATGATTTATCAGAGAAAGACTTAGTGGTGAAAGCAAACACAGCTCTAGATCTCATGGGGTGGAAAGGGTCAGATAAACTGCACAACACCGCCTTTGTAGTGGCAAGGAAACTAAGGAGCGGGTGCATACTGTTCCACATGAACTCACAAAAAGCAGCAGCCTGGCTACACATGGCGGACATTAAGAAGGCTTTCATGGACCACTTTGATGGAACCTCCAACATGCAAGACAAGTTGCACTACGTCATAGCTGAATTTGTACTGGTAACATATGATGCAGGAGTGAGTTATGCCCACACAGGCCTAGAGGAAGCTAACCATTTCACAGATGGCATCATTGGCTTCTCAAAATACATCAAACCACTGCACCTCCACTCATTGAATCAAAGAGTAGCTCATCTCACCATTGGTTTCAGGACCCACAATGATGCAAACCGCGCAATTCAGGGAGGTTTATACATCGAGGGGAAACATGTAACCATATGAAAGACACTGACTGAACCGAGGAGGTGCCTCAAATGTCAGAAGTTTGGACACTATGCCCCAGATTGCAGAGCAGATGGCAACACCTGTGTGTGATGCGCAGCAAAACACCACACATCCCTATGCACAGTCACAGACACCTCCCTCTAACTGTACAGGAGAAGTAGTGAAGGGACATGGGGCCACTGACTGCAACTGTCACCACTTCAAGGCCGAAAGGGAAAAAACCCTATCTTGCACTCTGGAAATAAGTATAAGTATTTCCCCACTCAGGATCCAAACACATGGAAGCTACTGAACAAAACAAACTTGAACAGAGAACCCACACAACAGATAACAAGATACAACACATCTCGGAATGCACACCAAACAGACAGATGGCATCAATGTGTAACTTGAGTAATCAACACAGGCAGGTACCCACTGCCACAAAACCAAGCACCAGGTACACAAACAGCTAATCAAACAGGAGCTTACATAGTAGCTATGGACAATGGGCTGGGCTAGTGTTTCAAGGTCCAGTCTTTTGCTGTTTTGCTGTATCTCAGCAATGACTGGATGAAATCATTTTGTCAAAGAGAGGACCTCCCATTATTTTCACTTCTCTATCCATGATTAAATTTTGTGATTATATTGACAATCACTGACCAGAATCCTTATGTTCCAGAGATGACCCCCTGGTCTTTGGCCAGATCTGTCTGCTCAAATATTTTCATGATTTTATCTTATTGTTTGAGGTAGTAGGAGGCAGTTTAAATTTTAAAAAGACTCCAAAAGACTGCAACCCAACTGGACCTCGAAACACTAACAATGGCTGGCCGGTAAGGCCAGCACAAACCACATTAGAAGAGTATGGTTACAACACTGGCAGGTGGCTGTTCCCAGACAAGGTTACACCAGAAGAGGCAGAAAACTTACAGGCACAACAACCAATATTCTGGGGAGATGGTGATCCATATGAGCCAGGCCTGGGACTGCCTCCAATGAATGCACCAGTGCAGAAGCCTAACACCCCTTGAATATGCCTGAAACCCCACAAGACAAGACGATATGAAGACCCCTCAATTATGACAACAGAATGTTAACAAATCTCTATTAAGCCAGCTCAATCTCCTCAGAAGCCTATGATGAGACAAATACAACATATGCACTGTACAGGAACCATATATCGACTTCAACAGTAAATCACAAGCCAACAGACAATGGATCACCCTATATCTGAGCACCCACAGTACCCATCCGCAGAGCTCAAGATCACTCATCCTTATTAACACTAACCTACTAACGGACTCATGGAAACAGATAACTTTTCAACACCCAGATATCATGGCAATAGAAATCACAGGAGCCTCAGGTATGTTATGCATAATCAATATATACAATGACTGCAAGAATAATGGAGTGCTGATGCATGTATCTGCTTATATGTGAGATCGAGAGAGACAAAGATACACTATAGGACCACTACACACCATCTGGTTGGGAGACTTCAACCAACACCATCAGCTATGGGACAAAGCCAGAAATGCTCACCTCTTCACCACAGCAAACATAGAACTAGTGCAACTGCTGCTGAACATGCTCGGTAGACACAACATGAAGATGGCTCTACCACCATTTATACCGACGCTATGATCACACAGCATGGGCAACCACATGAGGGTCGATAACATTTTTTGCAGCACAGCGCTCGTGGATGCCATAGTCAAGTGCAACATGGATGACACCTCCCAACCAGTAAAAATGGACCACTACCCAATCGTAACACAACTCAACATCCATGCACCGAAGGTAGTGCAAAGGCCAAGATACAATTCAGACTCGCAGACTTGCCAGAACTGGTAACAATGCTAAAAACTAACCTCAATAATTTACCACCCCCAACAGAAATCACTAACATACAGGAATTCGACACCAAACTTGATGCCCTGAACATGGTGGTCCAAGACACCATCAGTAAGCATGTACAACTATTGAAGCCAAGCCCATACTCCAAAAGGTGGGTTGACGGAACTGGCAAAGGAGAAAAAGAAAATGGTGCAACTGGGTGGAAGATCCAAGTACTACCGTGAAAGTCCGAATCACCCAATACACGAAGAATATCGCCAACAATGCAACACATACTCAGAAAAGATAAAAAGCACCAAAGCGGATCATTGGGTAGAGTGGTTGGAAGGTTTGGATGAATTGAGCATATGGAAAGTGAGTAAACTAGTTCACCTCACCACCCATGGATGCAGGCAGCACGAGAACCCCGACTCTGCAAGTCAAAGATCCAGCCATGAAAAGGGTGATCAGAGAAGAGTCAGTCAACTCAGGCAAAGGAAAAGTATTCTATGAAACATTCTTTCCACCAGCGAACCCACTACTAATACCCCCACTGGAGGATTTTAGGTACCCACCACCACAGTGGATGTTCCAGAACATAACGGATGACCAAATACACTGAGCCATCAAGAAACTGAAGCCATTCAAAGCCAGTCAAAGTGGCACCATTCCAAACTCAGTACTCATACATGCTAGAGAAGTTATCATTCCCCATCTTGGAGCTCTATACCATGCCACTAACTCACTGAACTACTATCCACAGATATGGTCACTCACAGAAATGCTGATCCTCAAGAAACCTGGGAAACCAGACTACACTGCACCATCAGTGTGGCGACCCATCGTGCTATCGGATGGAATAGTGCTCCTATTAAACAGTTGCCAGACAGAAGAAATTGTCTGGATGTGTGAAAAATTCAACATTCTGCCAGCAAATCACTTCAGTGCAAGACCTGGATGCACCACCATGGACTCGATTCACATGTTAACAAAGACAGTCAAGGATGCATGGTGCAAAGGGCAGGCCACCTCCACCCTCTTCCTCAATGTCAAAGGCACCTTCCCCAGTGTGGACATCACGAGACTAATACACAACATGAGAAAGTGAGGGATCCCCAAGGAATACACAGAATGGATGAAAAGGTGCCTCAGAAACAGACAAACAACATTATCATTCAATGACTTCCAGATGGAAATGTTTGCTGTACTCAACGGTTTGGACCAAGGAGACCCCTTCTTGGCTATCTGTTACCTGCTATATAATGCTGACCTATTGAAAATCCCAGACATCAAGAAAGGCAAGTCAATGCTACTTTTTGTCGATGATGCTGCAGTGATCACCACAGGGAAGGATTTCATGGAGACACATGACAAACTATGCAACATAATGAATTGATCAGGGGGCACTTTTGAGTGGGCAAAGCTCCACAACTGCAAATTTAATATTGAGAAGTTTCAACTGCTCGACATCACAAAGAAGACAGTGCCAAACCCAGTCAATCCAAGGAGAAGAATACCCACCCCATGAAGCGCACTAGTCCTAGGGACCCAAAGGATACCATCAAAAGAGATGGCAAGGTTCCTAGGAGTTATGGTAGACAACAAAATGAACTGGAAAGTGCAATGTGCTGCTGCACTAGGGAAAGGACAAGACTGGATCATTCATTTCAGCAGAATAGCATGCACATCCAAGGGAATACATGCTAAGTACTTCTGACAGCTTTATATTTCCATCACAATTCCCTGCATGCTTTGCGCAGCTGACATTTTCCTCACCCCACACCAGAAAGTTGGCATAGCAACACCAGACAAAGGCAGAACAAAACAGGCAATACTGAACAAGCTCACATCAATGCAGAGATGCGCAGCAATCATGATCACAGGTGCTATGAGCACCACTGCCACTGACATCGTGGAAGTCATGGTGAATCTACTACCCTTCAAACTGCTAGTGGATAAGCATAGACAATGAGTGGTGGTATGGCTTGCCACTTTGCTGATAGCCCACCCATTACACAAACCAGTTCTGAATGTGGCAAGCCAACTAGTTAAATGACACCCAACACCCCTACACGACCTCATGCACAGGTACAACATTCAGCCGCAGAAGATAGAAACAATCAAAGCAGTCAGGTTTGACACAAAATGGAAACCTGGAGTAAAAACCGAAATCTCAATGGACACTGATCACGCAATAGCATCAATCCCACAGGATGAAGCAGACATAAAGATCTTCACAGATGGTTCAGGGATGGAAGGAAAAATAGGGGTGAGTGCAGTACTCTATGGGCAAGGAAGACCAAAAAGCAGCCTACAATACCAGCTAGGTCCAACCCGCCACCACACCATCTATGAAGGAGAAGGTATCGGAGCAGTACTGGGCACATGCCTGATCAAAAAGGAATGGGGAATATGGCCGGCTTACATATACATTGACAATCAGGCTTCCATCACAGCTATGACACTAACAAAACCCAATCCAGGTCATTACATCTTCGACGCATTCCATAACACCATCACAGCATTACAGAAGGTACATAGCAGCATAAAGATCAAAGTCAAGTGGGTACCAGGACACAAGGGCATGGAGGGAAATGACCAAGCAGATGAGGAAGTGAAGAAAGCCATAATGGAAGGTAGCAGCAACACAGATGGTCTACCCAAATTCCTATGCAACAGACTCCCACACAGCACATTGGCAGTAAAACAGACATACAGGGGAAAACTGAAACAATGAGCGCAACACATATGGGAGTCGGCATGCAGATACAAGAGAATGAAGAGCACAGACCCAGTTACACTGTCAGGAAAATATATCCAACTCATCACGCCACTGCCAAGGAAACTAGTGAGCATCCTCATGCAACTAGGGACAGGACACGTGTGATTAGCTAAGCACCTCCACTGTATAGGAAAAATTGACTCACCAAAATGCCCAGCATGCCAACAGAGAGACAAAACAGTGCAACATTATCTGCTACACTGTCCTACGCATGGGGAAGCCAGGCAAACCCTATGGAACGCAACTGGAGGGAGAGACATTGACTTAATGAAATTATTCACGACAAGAAAAATGCTTCGAGCCCTCTTTACTTTTGTAGCCACAACCAGCCACTTACATGACACTTTTGGGGAGATACCCACATTAGACAAAGTACCACAGCAGAGGAGGGAATGATAGTTCTCAAGGACCTCAGTGGAGATACCCATGGAAGAAGGGAAGACGATAACACTGACACATGACGAGCCAACACATAACCATACTCTATACACAGTCCAGCACCATCTATTTTAGCACCAACAGCGCTTGAGAACCACTCTGTGGTTTCTCTAAGCTGATGACGAAGGAACTTAAAAGGGCGGCATATTAAGGGCATACATTACCATGTAGATATTTAGTCTCTCACATACTATAGATGATCAGCTACTCAGCCACATAGGGGTTTCAGAAGATATTAGAGTCAATGTAGTGTTTTTAGAGTTTTTGAACATACTTCATACATTGTCCAGGATGTTTGGAAGAAATTAATATATGCTACATGATATTATGTTTGGTATTGTGTCTGCTATGAGTGTTCTCCAAAAATGGATGCAATTTTGAGAAAACCCAGGTAGTCAGCCATTCAAAGCATAGGAAATGCAAATTCCTATCCTTGTACACAGTGAGACCTGAAAATTGAAGAAAAGGGTCAAAGGTTTGTGGGAGTCCATACCCATCACCAATTTTCCAATGCGAGCTGATGGTAGGGTGGGAGACTTTACCATATCAGGCAGGATTAGCAAATGTGCCGAGGCAGCCAAAATTCCACATTGTTGCCATCATATCTCGACAATGAATCATCATTGGTAGATATGCTTCGGTACATGGTTTACTGTGAGGTTCTTCTTGAAGTATACACATAGTCATAGATATTGTACTCTACGGACTATAATTTGAGAATTGGCCGAGTACCTGGTGTGGCTGAGATGGTGACTGGCTATAGTATGGTATGCCACAAAAAGAGAATAAATGGGAAAAAAAAAAAAAAAAAAAGACAATGCCAAAACCAGGATGGGAATCATCCATGCTTGTTATGGTGCATCAGGAGTTTTCAGCCACTCAATAATGTAAACATTTATTCACTAGGTGCTGGTGCACTATGTTCCCCTCTGGTTGTGACACAATTCACCCAAGCGTGCCACTGGTCATTTCCTTATCTCATCTCTCTTGGTATTGCAATTTTGAACACTGCCATCCTGATAGATGTCTTCCAATTCAAAACCCAGGATGGTAAGTATCTTCTTTCTGGTTTCTATCTGGCACTCATCTATGGATCCCAGAATGTTTGGTTGAGATTGGTCAATCCACCACAGAAAAGGGAACTAGTAGCGATAGCACATTTCGCCAGATTCTATTGCAGAAAACTGTACATCTTCTTGCCTTCTTCAGTTTTGTCTATGTCGGGGTTGAACTCACCCTTGGAGTTGGCCTTTGCTTAACTATTCGGCCCATGATGTGTTATATGCCAGGATGTAGTGTAACCTATGTTATCGACATACAAGGCGGTGGTCCATCATCTGGCTACATCTCTACTGGATTTTTCAGTGGTGTGTGCTCTGACTGTCAGCAACAAACATATAATTCACGAGGAATTGGAGTTCTCTGAGTAGTCTTGCATAGGAATTACTACGACTCCCCTCATTCCCATCAGGGTTCGGTTGCAACTTAATATTTGGGTCCATCGGCATACATACTGGGTTTGCATGTTCCAATCCTTCTCTGTGGAGGATGGCTTTGATATATTTCTGTTGGGAAATAGTAATTGAGTTTTCTGTGCGATTTATCTCAATGCCCATGATTTTTGCTGGTTCTCCAAGGTCTGTGATATCCCACTCGGAGCACAAGTTGCATTTCATTTTCTCCATGAGCTCATCATTTGTTGCAAATAATAGTAAGTCATCCACCCAGACTGTGATTATTTCTAGGTGTTCTCCATCCCATCATATGTATGTACAGGGATCCAATTGCAAGTGTTGATAACCTTTGTCCTTCAGCTTTTTATCCAACTCGCTGTTCCACTTGCATCCTGATTGTTTTAGGCAATATATTGTTTTGATTAATAAACAGACTTGACCTGTACCATCATCAAACCCTTCTGGTTGTTGCATATAGACTTTCTCCTTCAAAATACCATTAAGGTACACTCCCTTTATGTCCATTTGTTGAATTTTTGAGGTTTTTTATGGTTGCTAATGCCAATATTCCTTGTATAGTTTTGATTCAAACTACTATCACTTACTGAGTGTTTTACCATGGGTACTAGTGTTTCACCACCACACTGATAACACTTTCTAAGCCCCAAAACATCTCCAACCATCTTCAAATTGATGATCTGAGAGGTTATAAGTATTAAAAACATTCCTCTGATTTTTCCCTGATTTTCAGTTGAGGTTGAGGTTGATAAAAGCTACATTATGAGGGGTGAATCACATATTTCTGACATTGAGATATGAGGAGTGAACCAATCCTTCCCATTTTTTTTCTCAAAGTAATAATATCTATTTCCCGTAGACTGAGAGTAGTTGCACCATGATCATAGAGCAGTTTTTGGTTTTCTGGCTTACCATGACATTTCATGGACAGAATTCAAACACCGACAAGTGTGCTATTTTGGGCAAACTTGATTAACAAATGTTTTTACAAAAACATACTTTGGCTTGTCAGATGCCAACATCGGATCACAGAATTCTGCATCAAAGGCATTACTTTTGTGTGACATGGTGGTGAAAGACTAGGTACTTTTTGACATGGGGGCTCATCATTGCTTCATCTTCACCTTTCATCTAGATAATTAGATTTTCTGGAAGCAATGAAGCCTATATTTTGAACCATGTATGCCATCAGTATAATTTTGTAGTCGATGTGGTGTAATTTAGTAATCAGTAAATTGTGGTGAAACACTCGGTAAGTGATAGTACGGGTGAGAAAGTCTCCAGGTAACCCTGTCCTGGTCTTTGTGTGCAACCCTTTGCTACTAACCTTTCTTTGTATTTAAGGAGGTCGCCTTTCTTATTGTATTTTTTATTGAATACCCATTTATTGGATATCGGAATAGCATCTGCAGGCTTGTCAACTAGTTCCCAAGTCCTCATCTGTCAGAGCTGGTCTAGTTCTGTCTGCACTGCATGCTTCCATTCCAGCCACTCGGGGGTCTGCTTTGCCTCTATTAAGGTTTTCAGTTCACCTCCTCCCAATGGTGTTTCAGCAAATGCAGCGTAGATTTGTTCTTCTGATGTGAGTTGAATACTTTTTTGTTCTTCATCAGGAAATGGGTCTGTTAGATAACTGTAATTTTTTTGTATGCCACACGTTTTCCATGGTGTGTCCAAATCTGGCAGTACATTCTCCTCTTCTACACATTTTCTCTTTGAGCTGTCATGTTTGTTGCCCATTGGCTGCATGCTCCCCTTCAACTCCCCTTCATGCAGCATATTGGGAGCAACCACAATTTCCTCTGGTGAGGAGTCCTTTTCTTGAAGAGATAGAAAGTGGGAGTTTCAGGAGGTAAGTATCTTTCATGTTTCAGCATTGTAGTATTTGACAGATTGTGATCCATCATCATAGCTGACATATGCGCATTGTTTGGATTTTGGTAACATTTTTCTTTGTTCCTTCTGTCCTTGGAGTAGGACCCATACTGGGGCTCCAAACTCTCTGAGGTGTGATACTTTTTGTGCCAGACTTCATATGGTGTATTTATTTTCAATGGTTTCATGTATGAGTGATTTCACAAGTATATGGCATGTGCAACCACCAGTTCCCCCAAAAATTGTGGTAAGTCTTGACTATTATCCATTGCCCTTGCTAGCTCCATGATTGTTCTATTCATGCACTCAGCAATACCATTTTGCGCAGGTGAGTAGGGTGTGGTCATTTGTATTTCAATGCCTTTCTCACAGCACCATTTTTTCCAGAGTTTCATTTATGAACTCATTGCCCCTGTCTATCCTTATTGCTTTGGGTTTTTTTCCCTGTGTTGCGAGATGTGCCAAATATTCAATTACTTTCATCGTGGCCTTGTCTTTCCTTTTTAAGAAGTCGACAGTTGTATACCGTCCTGCATCATCCATGAAGATGATGTAGTATTGATTTCCATGTATAGAAACCACATCATATTTTCCCCAGAGATCGATGTGGGTCAGTTCATCTGGTAGTGTATTCCATTCAGTGAATGGCTTTACTGTTTGTTTCACTTCCATGCACATGATGCAATCTGGCTTGGGCATTCGCGTGTCTATGGTGCCGATCACTTACACACCGCTACTTTTGTACAAACTTTTCTGGTCCTCCAAAAAATAACCATTTTCTTATTCCTCTTGTAGAAACACTCCTTTTAGTGATAAGAAGATATTGTATTGAGGGTTTCTTATTAGCTTCAAAACTGAGTGAGAAAATTTCTCGAGCAGACTTCAGTTTGGTGGGCGGTTACATTTTTACCTCTACAACTTGCGAAAAAAGGGGTAGTTCTTATCCCTCTTGTATAAACACTCTTATATGTGTTTTGAAGAGGTTGTATTGACATAATACTGATATCACAAAAACTGGAAGAGAAATTTCATGACAAACTATGGTGTGAATAACAAAATCCAATTATTGTTTTAAGTTCATTATACCTGTTTCTGGTGTTTGCACAGACTCCAAACCAGCTGCGGGCTGCATTTAACTTTTTTTGCTTATGTAAACTTGAACTATTAACGCGTCCCAGCGACTGGCACAACTTGTAAATTTGGTTGTGTTTGTACTCTGATCTATTTTCAGTGGCAAATCTTCTGCAAGCCATTCCTCAACAACCATGCCATATTTTTGCATTATTCTGTAATCCATCTTATACTACTAATTGAGCTCTAGAATTTCAAACAATTTATTTATTTATTGGTTGACATCTGTGAAAGTTAGGTTGACCCTGCCAATTATGTGTGTGCAAGCAATATTTCAAGAACTGATGGTCAGAAAAATAAGTTGAGAGTGGTACAGTGTCAAAGATAATGTAATTAATGGTCCCTAAGGCAAAACTTGAGCCCTTGTGGCCAATAATGCCAAGTATGTAACTTCCCAAAATGGCAATCACGCTTCAAAGCAGCATTCAGCCACCACAAGAGCTCAGAACCTCAATTATTTGCATGGGGAACCCTCACTGAGATACCCTTCACATTTTACCACTCTCAGATTATTCTTCTGACAATCAGTTCATGAGATATTACTGGCACACACATAATTGACAGGGGTCAACCTAACTTTCACAGATGTCAACTAAAAAATAGATAGATTGCATGGAAATATAGATCTCAGTTAGTAGTATAAGATAGACTACAGAATAATGCAAAAATATGGCATGGTTGTTGAGGAATGGCTTGCAGAAAATTTCCCACTGAAAATAGATCAGAGTACAAACACAACCAAATTTACAAGTTAGTGCCAGTCGCTGGGATAGTTCAAGTTTACATAAGCAAAAAAAAAGTTAAACGCGGCCCGCGGCTGGTTTGGAGTATGGTGTTTGCGTTATTTGGCCACAATCCACGTCAAAATTTTCACACTATTTACTCAACCTCAAATGTGCTTAAAAATAGTTCTGACTAGTCTCGATTCCAGACGTTCTATCACATGCGGAAGAATCCGAGGGAGCTCGAATCGGAGTGCGAAAAACAGAAACAAATGAAGCTATGAACATTTGTGTGGTTGGCATGTGACTCATTGAAGTTTGGAGAGGTACCCCTATGGGGTGGACATCCTTTTATACAGCATAATAACTCCTGATCTATATATATACTGGTGTTGGCTTGTTTCCCAACAACCCCAATACCTGGCAACGCCACCAGTAGGCCGAATATGAACTGTGTCACATACAAAGCAGCCCAAACGACGATAAACGTTGTTTGGGCTGCAGGTAAGTTTTCTTCTTTACGTTCTTTGTTTCACAAACTAACTAACTGTTTTTTATTAGGCTAACAACAGCACTTCACAACCCCAAAATGGCACGCCCATGCCTCTGCTGCGAGCCCTTCTTGCAGGGTGGAGGATGAGGTGGCAATCTGACAGCAACAACGCACAGGTGGGAATGCTGGGAGGTGTGTCACCCGCAAGGTACGCACCCCAACCTCGTACACCCACCACCTGGCACTGACCGCCGCCACCACCCTTAGCAGGCAGGATGGAGGACGACTGAACACGCGCCCCGTACCCACGAGCACCCACCAACGCCGCTAACGACACCACGATCACTGCTGCGAGCAACCGTTCGCAGGGTGGATACTGCAGGGGCACAGGACTACGGAAGACGGACGAGGGGGACGACACCACCTCTGCTGTGAGGTGAGCGAACGACGCCAGGGTGAGGGGCCCTATGTCTACGAGCATCTGCTCGTAGGGCAGTTCGCCGACTGTTCGCTTGTGCGTCCCGGCCACGATGATAAGGAACAGAGCGAGGGAGGAGAACGGGTGGGGCGAACACCGTGCGTCACCATCGGTCGACGGTTGCCCTGCGCCCACGCACCTGCCGCCTCGCTCAGTAGTTTTCATTACCTAGTACCTGCTGCCTCCCCTATACGGGGGGAGGTAGCTTTATTTCGTTCGACTAGTTTGTAATTTGATATACACCGTATGCATTCAAAATCTTAGTACAAATTCAATGGGACTTGGAAGATTTTTTTTTGAGTTTTGCTGACCTTTTGCTCGCAGTACCCTCCTGGGGTTCTACAATATCGCATCTACGATATCTACGATGTCTACAGATTTGCTACCAATTTACTACAAAACAACTACCAGATAACTACAATGTCTATGGTGTCTACAGCAAGTCTACAGTCTCTACAGTCTCTACAACGATTTCCAGAGTTTGCTGATGCCTCGGAAGGACCGGTAGGTCAGTTCTTGTATATACCAATTCTCGTGATCCTTTGAATATTAAATAATGAAAGCTGGGATATAATTTCAATACCATTGTTTGTCAGATAGACAACTATGATATGGGTTGTACGAATCATCCCTACTACTTCTAACTCCTCGTCACCCCAAGCGGTGTTTCGGCGATCATCCACCGCGGTCGCTACCAACACTGCCTCGCTGTAACCCTTTGGCTTCTCCCATATCTATCTCTCCCGCGGCCATCTTCATAGGACCACCTCTCTCCTTCTGCGCGAAAAGTTCAGTGCGCTTCTGCTCCTCAACAATCTGCCAGACCTCCATCTCCCTCTCCAGGACACGCTTCTGGACAGTGCAGCGTGCACGGCATCCTTCAACGAGCTCCACTAGCTGCGCACTGAGGCCTTGGGAAAGAAGCACAGGAGCATCAGGGAGCACATTGCACGCCTCATCGAGAACTGCAACGACCGTGCTCAGGTTCTAGTAGCCAGGAAGAATTTTGAGCTCCAGAAAGTTTAGGGGCAAAACTATACCTGGGGGAGGTATCGTAAAATTGGCGAGCCTCCGGTAGCAACCTCATAAGAACTTCGGCGGATGATGTACTCTTTAGTGAAACGCCAATGACGGTCCCTAAACTCGCGGATCTGACCAAATGTTGAGGGATCAGATGCGGTATTGCTGCAAGAACGCCTCGGACAATCTGACCTGATCAACATTCAGAATATACAACGCAAGGCTCCTGGGATCAGCAAAAGCAAACTCCTTGACACGACCACGAGTTGCGCGTACTTCGACCGAGGCGATGTAGCTGCGTTGATTGGGAGGGCGGCTACGAGTTATGGTCAGTTAGAATTTGGATGCACTGCGACTTACAACACGTACTATTCCCTGAAATCCCGCAAGACTTTGGTAAGTTCATTGTCAGGAAGCTTGGCCGTGACTACCGACTGTCAGCATCAGAATTTGCCAATAGGGGAGGAGAGATACTAACTCTCCAAAAGATTATCGCCAAGCGGGATCATTCTACGTATGTGCGTACCTGATCAGTCTGTCATCTTGGCATAGATAGATAGAAAAACTGACGAATCATTCGCACCGCTCTCGCCCCTGAAGTAAGTCGGCTTCTCGTCTCCAACGCCCGCGTACACAACACCATTGGGGAACATGGGATTGCCCTCCTTTGGAGCGGTCCCAAAAATAAAGCTGCGAAAGTTCAAATAGTCTCTAATCAAAACATAAACGTCAGGTCTATCGAGGAGAATGGAAAGCGCACGCAGGTTTGGACCGTCCCCACATAGTGTCCATCGAAAGATTGATCTAAAAGAAAGAAGGATGTGAAGTTTTTTAGTGCATAAAGTCAAAGTTACTCACTGTCTTGTAGGACTCATAAAGTCTCTCGAGGGCATCGTTGAATGATTCTCTTGTCTTGTTTGCAGCAGCCAAGAGAGTATCCTCTGCAGCGGATACCAGCTTCCCAGAATGTGCGACCATATCTCTGTCGCGAACGGTCAAAAAAGATGAAAGGAGACATAGGCAAAGGCAACTTACACATGCACAAGGATGAATCCTTTCTCACTCCCTTCCGCATCTTCAAAAGCCCTAATGAGGCGAAGGTTATCGAATTCAATTCCCTTGGAAGCATCTTTACGAGCCCAGTTCTCTACAAGGGCAGACTAAAATCGTTAGAATGGCTCTTGAATTAGGAAGGGAGCGCCCACGAAGTGCGTAGGAACTAGCATATTCCATGTAAGGGAACTGTCCAAGTTTATTTGCAAGCAGCGTCATTGGTTTTGCAAGCTCGCACGGCAGAACGGCTCTGCCCGGCACATACTTTCCGGTAGCGCGGAAGGCGAGATCCACAGGTTCAAGAAGATACGCAGAGGTTAGGAAACTGAATACCGATCGATTAGGCGCTACTAAGAAGAAAGACCATTACAGACCTGTAGTCTCTGAAGAGCGCAGAGATCAAGTTCTGTTTTTGTACGTCGTAAGAAATATTGTGGAAATGTGTTCGTTGAGAAACGCACTTGATCTCCTGCATCTACTACTTTCTTTACCTCTTTATCCAAGTCAAGCTTCCCGAGCTCAGCATTAACGGCATCACCGAATTGTCCTTTAGCAAGCAAACCAGGAGATCCATCGGGCTGACGGATGGTCATACGCTCTAGAAGAGATCCTATCGCTCCAAAAACAGGCGGGAACGTGGAAATGGGATCCTGTTACGCACAACTCAGAAGGTAAGATGAAAAACGGGGGGAAAAAAGGACTGACCTCTCGGGGGAGGAAGCCCCGTTCCCTGGTAATACTAAAAATTGGAGTCGTCTTTTCCTTGACGCCGACAAGGCGATCGGGGATACGAATCGACCGTATGGCTACAGTAGCCCGTGCTGGAAAGTCGCGAAAGGACGCTGAAATGCGAGGAGTCTGGTACATCTTGTTAGGATATTGAATCAAGGGAAGCCTAAACGCATTCCAGTTCTTATATCGTGATTTCGTTTCATTGCCAAATCTCAATATTGGCCAGTATGCTCCGCTCAGGCTCGCTCAGGTGACGCAAGGCCTCAAGGCCTCACCGGTCGACCCCTGAGCTTGCTCCCCTTTTGTCCTGTACATCCCGATCGAAAATGCAGATGCTTACTAAGCGTCGCTTGTTTCGTTAGTACGTCACGTGGTGTTACTTTTTGCTCTCGGCTCCAAATCGGGAAATTCCATGTCGAAGACTCCAAAGAGTTAAACACATAGGTTTTACTAGTTTTGCCTTATAAAATCTCTTTAAAACATATATCCCTGACAGTTTACTTGAGCGATCAAGATTAAGTACTACCAGTAGTGTTATGACTGATACGAGTGATTACAACCTATATATGCACTATGTACTATCTAGAGACTACCATAACTACATACCAATTAAAATAAGCTATATTAATAAGTGAGTCATTCATTGTATTAATTAAGGTAGGTTAGCCTTCTCGAGATTGTCCATAAAGCTTTCAGGAAGCACACAGTGACCTTTGTATTTCCTTGCTGCACACACATGGCCTGTTGGCCATTGAGAGTCTGAGACCCTTATTGTATGCATCCATAAAATGTTGTGCTTACAATGTTGCCATGTTCAACACAGTTGTGAGATTCAGCACTTCCAGATCAAGAACTATAGTATTATTGACTATCTAGGAATCATAATTAGTCATTTAAGTACAACTTTTATAAGATGGATTTGTACCCAAGTATGTGTGGCAACTACAAAGTCAAATTTCAAGAAAGTTTGCCATATATGGTGTCACAATTGTGCACATGACATTAGCAGCTTTGTAAGGGGACTAGGGGGTGCCCCATGTGTTTCTCCAGTTTTTTATGTTTGTCCTATATTTTTCCTCACTTCATTTCCTTCTATTCTTCATTTTCTATGATTTTTCCTTATTTTATTACTGATTTTCCTTTCTATCACATTTGTGCATGTTGACAGTTTTATATTTAGAGGAGTACCCTTTCCAACATCTACCCCTTTGGTATGATGTCATTGAGCAGCCTTGATCTGTCTATCTCCACCTTTTCTATTTTTAGGTTATTATTTCATTTTTGCAGTCTTCACATATACTAGGCATTGGCAAAGGTCCTTAAAGTTTTCTCTTCAGATTTCCCTTTGCTAGGTGCGCCTCCAATCCCTGTGATATGTACTATAATTTTAACTTCAGATTTCCCTTTGCTAGTCCATTAATTAAGTGGCCTCTAAGGTTGCCCTTATAGTAGAAAACTCTCTCCTAAGGCCCAAAATCGTGAATGCACTGCCCAAGATAGGCAGGTACAGAGTGGACAACACTTCCCAAAGCTCCATAGACTTCCTACACACTGTTCTTGACAGTCCCACCTTCAGTGCACCACCATTTTTGCTTAACATGCCCCCTAGCGCCATGGACACATCAGAATGCCTCGATGCACTTGAAAGTGACATTACCAGAATGTGCACACAAATCGATTCAATTAAATCTACAATTGAAAACTTTGTCAGAACCCTTCAGACTAGCTCCACAACCAATGTTCCCCCCATTGCAACTCCAAGTGCACCCAATAACAATGCACCACCTAACACGCTCACTAAGGAGCATGCCCAGATCAAACCGTCCCCCCCCCGCTGAATTTAATGGTGTGCATGCACAGGGGCATGCATTCCTTAATTCCTGTGAGTTGTACATCAGTCTCCAGTTGCATCAATTCATCGACGATGCTGCAAAGATTTATTGGGCCTTCACATGCATGAAATCTGAATGTGCCTATCTCTATGTGGACCGTATTCTGCACCAAACTAAAGAGCTTGGTTCTCTGCCTTTCTCCACTTGGGGTGACTTTTGAGCAGAGTTTGTATGCCACTTCTGGCCCCTCAACGAGTGCCACTGAGCAGTGACATGGCTTGAGTCATCCTCTTACCATCAGGCACATCGATCCGTGGACAATTATATTGAATAGTTTAAGCATTTGGTGGACATGGCAGGATATGGGAGTGGGCTACCAGTTGTGGTGAAGTTCTGATGGGGCCTCAATCGAGAGATTCAGGAGCAGATTGCACAGATGTTGGAAGGGTGCCTGGCAGACAATGATATCTACATTTGGTATGAAGCTGCTTCACTCTGTGATGAGAACCGACTCAAAAATGCAGCATTTAACACTGCATTCCATGCTCCAACTACCACTCATGCACCCTACACCTTCAATTGAATCCTTCCCCAGCATAACCCCATTCCTGTCCATCAGACTCCCGCACCAGCTGTCAATGTCCAGGTACCAATGGACATTGATGCAGCCCATTGCTGCACACATAGGTTGGATCTCTGCTACCGCTGTGGGGAAACTGGACACATGGCCAGAGCATGTCCCCATCATCAGGATATTTGCATGCTCACCCCTGAGGGGTGAGATGAACTCCTCCAGGACCTGTTGGCACTTGTAGATGTTGAGGAAGTGAAGGACCAGGTTGCAGAGGAGATCAAGTCAGAAGTTGTAGAGGAGCAGTATTTTTCTATTCACAACAAGTGAATTGTACACCCTCGCTGCCTGTCCATAACCCCTTTGAAGTTTTGTCAGTTGAATTCCCAGAGGATGAATCTAATTCCATGACTGTTCCCCTCTCTGACCCTTTGAAGTTTGCTAAAGATGTACCTGCTCTTCCTATCTCTCCCTCTGCCCCACACTGTAAGGGGACTAGAGGGTGTCCCATGTGTTTCTCCTATTTTTTACATTCGTCCTATATTTTTTCTCACCTCGTTTCCTTCTATTCTTCATTTTCTATGATTTTTCCCTTATTTTATTACTAATTTCCCTTTCTATCACATTTGTGCATGTTGACAGTTTTATATTTAGAGACGGAGTACCCTTCCGACATCTACCCCTTGGTATTACATCATGCGGCGGCCTTGATCAGCCTATCTCTGCCTTTTCTATTTTTAGTTATTATTTGATTTTTACAGTTTTCACATATACTGGGCACTGGCAAAGGGATCTTTAGAGTTTTCTCTTCGGATTTCCCTTTGCTAGGTGCACCCCCAATCCCTGTATTATGTAGCATACTTTTAACTTCAGATTTCCCTTTGCTAGAGGCTGAGGTTGCCCTTATAGTAGAAAACTCTCTCTTAAGGCCCAAAATTGCGAACGCGCTGCCCAATATAGGCAGGTACAGAGTGGATGACACTTCCCAAAGCTCCACAGACTCCCTACACACCATTCCCAACAGTCCCGCCTTTAGTGCACTGCCATTTCCACCAAATGCACCCCCTAGCGCTATGGACACATCAGAGCACCTTGACGTGCTTGAAAGCGACGTTACTGGAATATGTGCGCAAATTGATTCGCTTAAATCTATGATCGAAAACTTCATCAGAACACTTCAGACCAGCTCCACAACTAATATTTCCCCCATTACGACTCCAAGCGTGCCCAGATCAAACTGTCCCCCCCCACCGAATTTAATGGTGCGCATGCGCAGGGACGTGGATTCCTTAACTCCTGTGAGTTGTATATCAGTCTCCAGTCGCATCAATTCGTCGATGAAGCTGCAAAAATTTATTGGGCCTTCACATACATGAAATCTGAGCATGCCTATCTCTACGTGGACCGTATTCTGCGACAAACCAAAGAACTCGGTTCCCTACCTTTCTCCACTTGGGGTGACTTTCGAGCAGAGTTCGTACGCCAATTTTGTCCCCTCAATGAGTGCCACCGAGCAGTGACACGACTTGAGTCAATCTCGTACCACCAGGCACATCGATCCATGGACAATTATATTGATGAGTTTAAGGACTTGGTGGACATGGCAGGATATGGGGGTGGGCTACCAGTGGTGGTGAAGTTCCGACGAGGCCTCAACTGGGAGATTCAGGACCAGATTGCCCAGATGTTGGAAGGACGTCCGGCAGATGATGATATCTATGCTTGGTATGAAGCTGCTTCCCTCTGTGATGAGAACTGACTCACAAATGCGGCGTTCAATGCTGCATTCCAGGCTCCAACTACCACTCCTACATCCCACATCTTCAATCGAACCCTTCCCCAATGCAACCCTATTCCTGTCCGTCAAACACCTGCACCGGCCATCAATGTTCCGGTACCAATGGATGTCGATGCAGCCTGTAGCCATGCACGCAGGTTAAACCTCTGCTACTGCTGTGGGGAAACTGGACATATGGCTGGAGCATGCCCCCATCGTCAGGATATCCGCATGCTCACCCCCGAGGGGTGAGATGAACTCCTCCAGGACCTGTTGGCGCTTGTAGATGTCGAGGAAGCGAAGGGTCAGGTCGCAGAGGAGGTCAAATTAGAGGGTGTAGAGGAGCAGGATTTTTCTATTCACAGTGAGTGAATCGTATGCCCTCGTTGCCTGTCCATAACCACTTTGAAGTTTTGTCAGTTGAATGAATCTGATTTCATGACTATTCCCCTCTCTGAACCTTCGAAGTCGGGTGAAGACGTACCTGCCCCTCCTCTCTCTACCTCTACCTCACGCCCCAAAATTAAATCATGGGAGTGCAAACTACCACGCAAATATATTGTTGCATCCACTCCCTCTGCACACTCCTTGAACCTGGCGATCGAACTACAGACTACTGACACTGGACAGATACTTGGTGTCTCTGCGCTCTTAGACTCTGGTGCTACTGGTCTCTTCATTGATGCTGACCTTGCACAACAACATCGCCTGAATACTCGCTCACTCTCACGTCCGATACCTGTTTATAATGTGGATGGATCCCCAAATGAAGCTGGTGCCATCTGAGAGGTTGTGGACCTGGTCCTCCATTACAAAGATCATAGTGAGCGTACACTTTTTGCTGTCACTCAGTTAGGGAAGCAGAAGGTGATTTTGGGCTATCCATGGCTTTGAGACCATAACCCAGATGTTAACTGGCGTACTGGGGAGGTCACCATGAGCCGATGTCCATCCAGCTGTCGCACCTGTTTCACGGAAGCCAGACAAGAGCGCCGCAGACAAAGGGCCTCGGTACGACGCACTCAGAAGTGTCCTGCTGGACCCCTACCTCTGCCTGATGTGGAGTTGGAGGGGGTTCCTGATCTGATACCAGACTCAGATGATGATGAGGAGGAACCAGAGGAAGTTGAGGAAGGGGATTGGATTTTCTACACTGTGATTCGTCCATCGCATGAGGTGTGTGCTACATTGAACATATCCCAGCGCCTTGCCAAGGCCTTCCACAAAAACAATACTGCTAAATCCTCTACTGACTCCTTACTCCCTCATCTTCATGAGTTCGAGGACGTGTTCTCCAAGGAATCATTCGATTCTCTCCCTGCACGCAAGCTGTGGGATCATGCCATTGAACTCATCCCCGGTGCAACCCCTTCCTCCTGCAAGGTCTATCCTCTTTCTCCCGAGGAACAGCAACAGCTCGACCAATTCATTGATGAACATCTAACCTCTGGACATATTTGACCATCCAAATCGCCCATGGCCTCTCCCTTTTTCTTTGTCAAGAAGAAGGATGGCTCACTTCGTCCAGTTCAAGACTATAGAAGGCTCAACGACATCATGGTCAAAAATTGCTACCCGCTACCTCTCATCTCCGAACTTGTGAACCAACTCCGTGGAGTGCGATACTTCACCAAACTTGACGTCCGTTGGGGTTACAATAATGTGAGGATAAAGGAGGGAGATGAGTGGAAGGCAGCCTTTCGTACCAACCATGGTCTTTTTGAACTGCTTGTCATGTTCTTTGGCCTTACTAATAGTCCTGCCACCTTCCAGACCATGATGAACAACATCTTCCATGACCTCATCCTCGAGGGTGTTGTCTGTATCTACCTTGATGATATCCTCATCTTCACTCGCACAGTGGAAGAGCATCGTCGCATTACGTGCCTCGTCTTGGACTGACTTCGACAGTACAAACTCTACCTTTGCCAGGACAAGTGCGAGTTTGAGAAGACCAAGATCGAGTACCTCAGCCTGATTATCTCAGAGGGCCAGGTGGAGATGGATCCAGTCAAGGTGAATGGGGTCACAGCATGGCCAATGCCCACAAACAAGAAGGAGGTGCAGTCCTTTTTAGGCTTCATCAATTTCTACCGGTGTTTTATCAAGGATTTCTCACATCACGCACGACCACTGTTTGACTTGACAGGCAAGGAGGCATGGTGGTGGGACAATGCACAGCAGGAGGCATTCGAAAAGCTTAAAGAGATGGTCACTTCCACTCCCATCCTTACCTTTGCTGATGATTCGTGCCCTTTTCGTGTAGAAGCCGACAGTTCTGACTTTGCGACGGGCGCCATGTTGTCTCAGCAGTCTCCAGAGGACCAAAAGTGGCATCCTGTTGCATTCTACTCCAAAAGCCTTAGTGCTGTGGAACGAAACTATGAGATCCATGACAAGGAGATGTTGGTGATAATGCATGCGCTTGAGGAGTGGTGACACTTCCTCGAGGGTGCCCTACACAAAGTGGAAATTTGGATGGATCACAAGAATCTCGAGTACTTTATGACGGCCAAGAAATTGAACCATCGTCAAGCTCATTGGTCCCTGTATCTATCCAGGTTCGACTTCTCCTTGCACCACCATCTGGGTCGCAGCATGGGGAAGACCAATGCCCTCTCCCAACATGTGGATCACAGGGATGGTGGTGACGACAATCAAGACATTGTGTTGTTGCAGCCAAACCTGTTTACGATCCGGGCATTGGAAGGTATCGCACCCCAGGGTGAGGAGTGGGACATCCTACGTGACATCCGTCGCGCAAACTGTAGTGGTTTATACGAGGATGTTGTGGCCCGAGCTGTTAAGGAACTGAGGAAGGGATCTACCCTCTCCTTATGTGCAGCAGAGTGGGCTGAAAAGGAGGACTTATTGTATTTCCGGGATTGCATCTACATACCCAACGACCCAGGCCTTCATCGACGTATCATATTCCAACACCACAACTCATGGATTGCTGGTCACCCTGGACGCTGGAAGACCTTGGAGCTCACCTCATGGAATCATTGGTGGCTGCAGATGTCACGGCTCATTGGTCAGTATTGTCATACTTGTGACCTTTGCTTATGCACCAAGATTCCTCATTGCAAACCCATTGGTGAGCTACACCCTCTCCCCGTCCCAGAAAGTCATTGGGATGTTGTCAGTGTCAACTTTGTGGTGGAGTTGCCAGAGTCAAACAGGTTTGATGCGGTGATGTGCACAGTTGATTCCGCAGGGAAACGCGCTCACTTCATTCCCACTCACACCACTGTCAGTGCCCTGGGTGCCGCCCGCCTCTATCTTCACCATGTTTGGAAATTACATGGACTCCCTGGCACCTTCCTTTCCGACCGTGGCCCTCAGTTCATAGCAGAGTTCACTCGTGAGCTGTACCGACTTCTGGGTATCAAACTCCTCGCTTCGACCGCTTATCACCCACAAACTGATGGCCAGACCGAACGAGTCAACCAGGAGTTGGAGCAGTACATCCGTGTCTTTGTCAATGAATGCCAGGACAATTGGGACAATCTCCTTCCCCTTGCTGAGTTTGGATACAACAATCATGTCCATGCTTCCACTCAACAAACCCCCTTCTTCTTGGACACTGGATGGCATCCATGCATGGGATTCGAACCTCACCAAGCCCCCTCACATATTGAGACAGTGAATGAGTTCATGGAACGCATGAGGGACAGTTTGGAGGAAGCGAAGGCGGCCTTGGTGAAGGCAAAGGACAACATGGCACATTTCTACAATCAACACCACTCTCCAACGCCGCAGTACAAGGTTGGTGATCGAGTTTATCTTGACTCCAGTGACATCTCCACTACCCATCCATCCAAAAAACTCTCCCATCGCTTCCTGGGACCTTTCCCCATTGTCAAGTGCGTTGGAACGCATGCCTATTGTCTACGCCTCCCAGCCTCCATGTCTAGACTTCACCCAGTCTTCCACATCGTGAAACTCCTTCCAGCTCCCTCAGATCCTTTTCCAGGATGCCGTTCACGACCACCACCGCCACCTACAGTCGTGGAGGGAGAACCCCAGTATGAAGTTGAGTCAATCTTGGACAGCCGGTTATGTCGAGGGAAGCTCCAGTATTTGGTACACTGGAAGGGTTATGGGTATGAGGAGAACTCATGGGTCGAGGAGTCCGATGTGAACGCCCCTCGGTTGGTCAAGGAGTTCCACCAACAGCACACTGCTGCACCACATCGCATTCAAGTCAGTGACTTTGGTCATATGCGATTTTGAATGCATTGGGGCAATGCATCTTAGAGGGGGGGTGATGTAAGGGGACTAGAGGGTGTCCCATGTGTTTCTCCTATTTTTTACGTTTGTCCTATATTTTTTCTCACCTTGTTTCCTTCTGTTCTTCATTTTCTATGATTTTTCCCTTATTTTATTACTAATTTCCCTTTCTATCACATTTGTGCATGTTGACAGTTTTATATTTAGAGATGGAGTACCCTTCCAACATCTACCCCTTGGTATTACGTCATGTGGTGGCCTTGATCAGCCTATCTCCACCTTTTCTATTTTTAGGTTATTATTTGATTTTTACAGTTTTCACATATACTGGGCACTGGCAAAGGGATCTTTAGAGTTTTCTCTTCGGATTTCCCTTTGCTAGGTGCGCCCCCAATCCCTGTATTATGTAGCATAATTTGAACTTTGGATTTCCCTTTGCTAGAGGCTGAGGTTGCCCTTATACACACCCCAGGATTAAATCATGGGAGCACAAACTACCATGCAAATATATCATTGCATCCACTCCCTCTACACATTTCTTGAACCTAGCAATTGAACTACTGACTATTGACACTGGACAGATACTCGGTGTCTCTGTGCTCCTGGACTCTGGTGCAACTGGTCTCTTCATTGATGCCCATCTTGCACAACAACATCACCTGAATAGTCGCTCACTCTCACGTCCAATACCTGTTTATAATGTGGATGGGTCCCCAAATGAAGCTGGTGGTTGTAGACCTAGTCCTCCATTACAAAGATCATAGTGAGCATGCCCTTTTTGCTGTTACTCAGTTAGGAAAGCAGAAGGTGATCTTGGGCTATCCATGGCTTTGAGACCATAACCCAGAGGTCAACTGGCATACCGGGGAGGTTACAATGAGCCAGTGTCCATCCTGCTGTTGCACTTGTTTCATGGAAGCCAGACAAGAACGCCGTGGACAAAGGGCCTCAGTACAATGCACTCGGAAAGTGTTGTGCTGGAACCCTGCCTGTGCCTGAGGTGGAGTTAGAGGGGGTTCCTGATCTGATGCCAGACTCAGATGATGATGATGAGGAGCCAGAGGAAGTGGAGGAAGGTGATTGGATCTTCTACACTGCAATTTGTCCATTGCATAAGGTGTGTGCTACATCAAACATATCCCAATGCCTTGCCAAGGTCTTCCACAAAAACAATGCCACTAAATCCTCTACTAATTCCTTGCTTCCTCATCTCTATGAGTTTGGGGACATGTGCTCCAAGGAATTGGTTGACTCTCTCCCTGCCCGCAAGCCATGGGATCACATGATCAAACTCACCCCCCGGTGCAACCCCTTCATCCTGCAAGGTCTATCCTCTCTCTCCTGAAGAACAGTGACAGCTTGACCAGTTCATAGATGAGCACCTGGCCTCTGGACATATTTGACCATCAAAGTCACCCATGGCCTCTCCCTTTTTCTTTGTCAAGAAGAAGGATGGCTCACTTCAACCAGTTCAAGACTACAGAAGGCTCAATGACATCATGGCCAAAAATCACTCCCCATTACCTCTCATCTCTGAACTTGTGAACCAGCTACGCGGAGCCTGATACTTCACCAAGCTCGATGTCCATTGGGGTTACAATAATGTGAGGATAAAGGAGGGAGATGAGTGGAAGGCAGCCTTTCGTACCAACTGTAGTCTTTTTGAACCACTTGTCATGTTCTTTGGCCTTACTAATAGTCCTGCCACCTTTCAGACCATGATAAATGACACAACCTCATCCTTAAAGGCATTGTTTGTATCTATCTCAACAACATCCTCATCTTCACTCGCACGGTTGAAGAGCACCATCGCATCATGCGCCTCATCCTGGAATGACTTTGACAGTACAAACTCTACCTTCATCAGGACAAGTACAAGTTTGAGAAGACCCAGATTGAGTACCTCAGCCTGATTATCTCAGAGGGTCAGGTGGAGATGGATCCTATCAAGGTGAATGGGGTCACAGTTGACCAATGCCCATGAACAAGAAAGAGGTGCAGTCTTTCCTGGGCTTCATCAATTTCTATTGGTGTTTTATCAAGAATTTCTCACATCATACACAACCACTGTTCGACTTGACAGGAAAGGAGGCATGGAGGTGGAATAATGCACAACAGGAGGCATTCAAAAAGCTTAAGGAGATGGTCACTTCTGCTCCCATTGCTGATAATTTGTGCCCTTTTTGTGTAGAAGCTGACAGTTTGGACTTTGCGACAGGCACCATGTTGTCTCAGCAGTCTCCAGAGGACCAGAAGTGGCATCCTGTTGTGTTCTACTCCAAAATCCTTAGTGCTGTAGAGAAAAACTACAAGATCCATGACAAGGAGATGTTGGCAATAATATGCACGCTCGAGGAATGGTGACACTTCCTCGACAGTGCCCAACACAAGGTGGAAATTTGGATGGATCACAAGAATCTCGAGTACTATTATGGCCAAGAAATTGAATCATCGTCAAGCTCATTGGTCCCTGTATCTATCCAGATTTGTCTCCTTGCACCACTATCCTGGTCGCAGCATGGGGAAGACCAATGCCCTCTCCCAATGTGCAGACCATGGGGATGGCAGTGATGACAATCAAAACATTGTGTTGTTGCAGCCAGACCTGTTCACCATTCAGGCACTGGAAGGCATCGCACCCCAGGGTGAGGAGCAGGACATCCTACATGACATTTGTTGTGCAAATCGTAGCAGTTTACACAAGGATGTTGTTGCCTGAGCTGTTAAAGAACTGAGGAAGGGATCCACCCTTTCCTTGCATGCAGCAGAGTGGGCAGAAAAGGAGGACTTGTTGTATTTCATGGATCACATATATGTCCCCAACAACCCAGACCTTCGCTGGCACATCATATCCCAACACCATGACTCACAGATTGCTGGTCATCCTGGACACTGGAAGACCTTGGAGCTCACCTCATGGAATTATTGGTGGCCACAAATGTCACAGCTCATTGGTCAGTATCATCATACTTGTGACCTTTGCTTATGCATGCCAATGACTCTCTGGAACAGGAAGAGGGTGTAGGTTTGCGACTAGAAATCTTGGTGTGTCAACTTTGTGGTGGAGTTGCCAGAGTCGAATGGGTTTGATGCGGTGATGTGCACAGTTGATTCAGTGGGGAAACACACTCACTTTATTCCCACTCACACCACTGTCAGCACCCTGGATGCTGCCCAACTCTATCTCCACCATGTGTGGAAATTACATGGACTTCCTGGCACCTTCCTTTCTGACCATGGCCTTCGGTTCATGGCAGAGTTCACTCATGAGCTGTACTGACTTCTGGGGATCAAACTCCTTGCTTCGACTGCCTATCACCCACAAACTGACAGCCAGAGTGAGTGGGTCAACCAGGAACTGGAGCAGTACATCTGCATCTTCATCAATGAGCACCAGGACAATTTGGACGATCTTCTCCCCTTGGCCGAGTTTGGGTACAACAACCATGTCCATGCTTCCACTCAACAAACCCCTTTCCTCTTAGACACTGGACAGCATCCATGCATGGGATTTGAAGCTCACCAAACTCCCTCACACCTTGAGATGGTGAATGAGTTCACAGAATAGCTTGGAGGAGGCAAATGTAAGGGGACTAGGGGGGTGCCCTGTGTGTTTCTCCTATTTTTTACGTTTGTTCTATATTTTTCCTCACTTCATTTCCTTCTATTCTTCATTTTCTATGATTTTTCCAGATTTTATTACTAATTTTCCCTTTCTATCATGTTTGTGCATGTTGACAGTTTTATATTTAGAGGCAGAGCACCCCTTCCGACATCTACCCCTTGGTATGATGTCATTCGGCGGCCTTGATCTGCCTATCTCCGCCTTTTCTATTTTTAGGTTATTATTTGATTTTTGTTGTCTTCACATATACTGGGCATCGGCAAAGGGATCCTTAGAGTTTTCTCTTCGGATTTCCCTTTGCTAGGTGTGTCCCCAATCCCTGTACTGTGTAGTATAATTTTAACTTTGGATTTCCCTTTGCTAGAGGCTGAGGTTGCCCTTATAGCAAAGGCAGCCTTAGTGAAGGCAAAGGATGACATGGCACGCTTTTACAATCAATGCCATTCTCCAGCCCCTCAGTACAAGGTTGGTGATTGAGTTTATCTTGACTCCAGTGACATCTCCACCATACATCTGTCCAAGAAACTCGCCCATCACTTCCTGGGACCTTTCCCCATTGTCAAGTGTGTTGGAATGCATGCCTATCGTCTGTGCCTCCCAGCCTCCATGTCCAGACTCCACCCAGTCTTCCATGTCGTCAAACTCCTTCCAGCTCCCCCAGATCCGTTCCCAGGATGCCATTCACGTCCACCACTGCCGCCTACAGTGATCGAGGGAGAACCCCAGTGTGAAGTCGAGTCGATCTTGGACAGCCAGTTGCATCAAGGAAAACTCCAGTATTTGGTGCACTGGAAGGGTTATGGGTATGAGGAGAACTCATGGGTCAAGGAGTCCAATGTGAATGCCCCTCAGTTAGTCAAGGAATTCCACCAATGGCACACTGCTGCACTGCATCACATTCAAGTCACTGACTTTGGTCATATGCGATTTCAAATGCATCGGGGTGATGCATCTTAGAGAGGGGGTGATTTAAGAGGACTAAGGGGTGCCCCGTGTGTTTCTCCTATTTTCTACATTCATCCTATATGTTTCCTCACTTCATTTCCTTCTATTCTTCATTTTCTATGATTCTTCCTTATTTTATTACTAATTTTCCTTTCTATCACATTTGTGCATGTTGACAGTTTTATATTTAGAGGTGGAGTACCCCTTCCAACATCTACCCCTTGGTATGATGTCATTCAGCAGCCTTGATCTGCCTATCTCCACCTTTTCTATTTTTAGGATATTATTTGATTTTGCAGTCTTCACATATACTGGGCATTGGCAAAGGGGTCCTTAGAGTTTGAGGGTTTAAACCAGAAGATTGTGTTATGATAATGGTCTCAATGATTTTGTTGAATGGAAAGAGTTATGAGCAATCTTTTTGAGCCAGATATTCTCTTGGGAGGGTCTCTGCAGTTAGTGTTTTAAGGTCCAGTTCAGTCCAGTTTTTTGACCCCCAAGAGGGGCAACCATGGACTGCGACCAGTCCAAACCATTGCCCATACTTGAAGGACCACAACTGAACTGAATAGGACCAGTCCTATTCAGTTCGGTTGCTCCCAAAAAACCAGTTTTGACCAGTTTTACTACTATTTTTTACTGTCTAATTAAATTATATTATATACTTGATAAAACTAATTACATCACCCTGTGAGCAGGCACTCGCAGTGGTGGGATGTTGCTAATAGGAAGAAAAAAAGAAAAAAAGACCAAATAACAAAAGAAAGAAGAGAAAAAAAGAAAAGAAACACCCCACAGTCTCATATTTGTAGCGAGAGTGGGGCGTTGTTCCCTGGTACTCATTATTGTCAGTTGTCATTCATTGTTTCCCCCATTCGTGTCATCCCTGCATTGTTGTTTGTCATCGTCCCTGCATAGTCATCCCCGTGCTGTCTTTTGTTGTTGTCCCTGCATTTTTGTCATTGTCCTCCCCATCATTTGTGGGACAGGTGGCTCACAGAGGAGACATGGGGCAGGGGTGTCGTTATTGTCAAGGCTGAGGAAGAAATCAAGATGGTTGGTTAAAAAAAAAAGAAATCAATGATAACGAACATACCTGTGGCCCAAACGATGCTAGTTGTCATTTGGGCACTTTGTGTTCGTTCGTCTGTGGTGGCAAGGTTCCGAGCTAGGTGGTATGGGTGTTAATGGAGGTGGGGAATGGAAATGGCAGTGTGTCACCCCCATTGGTGTTGGCAGCATCATTCCCATTGGCATCATTCATGTTGCATCATTAAGAAAAGAACAGAACCTAAAAGAAAGTAAAAACCAGTTAGTAGAAGTGATAATAAATCAATTAAAAAAAACATACCCTGCCCAAATGACAGACTGGCATCGTTTGGGCTGCCTGCATTGTGTTCATTCATTTGCATGGTCATTGGTGGGGACAAGGTGGTGACGCAGCATTGTTGATGTTGTTGTTGCAGTCATGGGAAGTTGTCAGGAAGTGGTGCCACTTTTGTTTTTGGGAGCACAAACATGACCACATGGTCCGTGCGGTGCCACAGGATATATAAACCCCACCAAATGAGTACTTGCATCATAGACCTGTCCCACTTCATTAATAGTTAGTTATAATTAGTACTTATATTAGTTCTTTTTATCTATATTTATGTAGCTTCAACTGTATATATGGTACATATTGTATACAGTGAAAATACTGGTCACAACCGATTGCGACTGGTCTTTGATTGGTTTTTGAATATTTTCAAAGTGAGGCAACCTGCAACCACACTGACTTCCAAATGAAGCAACCGCAACCAATGGTCCAGTTGCCTTTGGTTGTGTTGGGTTGGGTTTCAGTTTTTTTTTCATTCCATGCGACCAGACCTTTAAACACTATCCACAGTGACACTTTGCTGCAGTCAAGAGAGACAAATAATCCATCTACTGAAGGTACTGGCTCATGGCTTGGATGCAATGGCCCCCCTGAGCACCTTAACAAGGTGCCTGTGGAGCCACCAGCAGGCATTTTTTTAGTGGAAGAGCTTATGTGGATTGATGGGGCACTAGCTCATATGGCAGGATCTGTAGATGATGCTGATATAGCAAGACTCTGGGTTCAAGCACTTGCATTAGCCCATAATATCTATCCTGACATGTTCTAGACTAAACAATTCATCCAGTTCACAGACCACAGTTTGCAGTTTGTAGTTTCACAGTACAAAGTTAACCAACCACAGATCGTCAGTTACTCAGGAGCTGTTTGGATGAGGTGGGGCTGGAATTGGTGACAGGGGTTGACCATGTATTCTGGCGTGAACAAGAACTGCCAAGGGGAGTTTTACCCTCCGCTAAGGTCTGCCAGGAGATCTTGTGGGAGCTTTATGAGCTAAACTTCAGATTTGAATTGCTTGCTCTGCACTGCCAAGCCCAACTGGTGGTCAATGACTCACCAGAACATCAAGACCAGGTGCTAGCTTGTTTTCCAGGGCAGGGCCCACTCCTAATTGCTGATCTTAGTCTAGTGAATCAAGGGCTCACAGCTCCATTGATTGCAGACCAAGTGCCGTACCTTCTTGCATTGAAGAGGCTAATAAAGGGATGGAAAGGAAATGTACATTTGGAAATCAGCTTGGATGAAAAACCTGTGCACAACTATTCCAGAATTCAACTCACAGCTCTGGAGGAGGCACTTGCAAGGTTCTATACACAATTGTTCTTCAATTTTTTTGGTCGTGCAGCTGTAGTCCCTCACCACCTGTAGGCTTCATTTCCTGGGGCCTTAGAATGTTTGGGCTGCATTCCATTTTCTTCTCTCGAGCTCTTCAAACACTGATATTTTGCCTCGACTCTCTATAATATTACAAACAATCTATGGTCCTATTCTATCATTCAACATCCATAGCCCTTTCCTTCTCTTGCCTCTTTGCTTCCTGTTTAGTGGTTCCATAGTCAGCTCATCATTTCAATGTAATTGGCTTTGGTTGAGTGTTAAGCAAAGCCTGTGAGGGATGGTGAGTTGCTGACAAGTGAATATGATGTTCCACAAACATACTGTGCTGAATTGTGTATCCAGAAGGGCCATAGATTGCAAGACAGCCAATATTTTATATTGCTTTCCTTTCTTGGGGTGCTCTCTAATTGGAATGACAACAAAAGATAGCGATAATTCCACAATATCCCCCTTTCTAAAGGATTGAGGCCTGCATGCCTCAAACCTGCATTGAACGTCTTGACATTGGTGAGCACCCATGACATTAATAAAGCACACATACCAATATCCACCGTCCAGCTCCTTGAATCCTTGGCAATACTCCACCTCATTTTCCTCTGTGTGTGAGTACCAAGCATCAGGTGAGGCCAACATTTTTGCAAACACACCAAATGGGTCTATGGTCTCCAGAAAAGGAACACTCTCCAAATGCATCCCTTGCTTCCAAGGTGTGAAATAACGATTTGACACTTCAAGCGACAGGCCATGTGATTCTGTCAAATTCCAAAGGCCCAACATGCCCTCAGCGAATGTGTGGTAAAACATGCCATATATTTCATTTACTGCAGCCACAGCATCGATGAAAAATGTGGTGTCCAGTCTGCTTACAGTAACTGACTGTTGAAGATAATGATATTTGTCTGGTTGCATACTGTGGATCATAAGCATCAACACAAATATGTCCAGCTCACATACTTCGGAATCTTTTCCAGAGGAGGTAACTGTAGCTCTGTTAACATGCCTGCACGGTAAACACTGCCTCTTGAAGGTCCCCTTTGGTTGCCCCTTTTTTGAGTAAACACCACAAAGGCAGGCTAGGATGATGCTTGTTGGAGCAGACTATATATGCTGCACAGGGGAAGAGACTACATGTTCCTTACAACCTACCTGGAGTTTAGTTAGACTTACAGCTAGGGTTAGCAGAGGTAAGAACACTGTATATGGTACAGGTTCTCCTTATATACATAATAATAAGGAAGTCACATGACTTGGGAATGTGTTTACCACATGTATGCGCAGTAAGCACAGCAACATGTGTATGTTGCATGTATTACCTCATGTATGCAGCATGTATCTCAGGGTTTAATTTCAACACCCCCCCTCAAACTGTACAGCACTCTAAGCAGCTAAGTTTAAATCTCAAAAGTAATTCTGAGAGAGTCTCTAAATTTCCTGAATAGGACAGCACCAAGGTTCTTTGTGAACATGTCAGCCAGATTATCACTTCCAGGAATGAAAATGACTGTGACTTTGTTATTTTCTATGCATTCACGGGTGTAGTGGTAGTGAATGTCTATGTGTTTAGTTCTTCTTTCTTGAACTGGATTTGATCCGATAAAGATGGATCCCTGATTATCAGTGCAGATTGGTATGTGCTTCAGTATGTATCCAAGTTCCTCAAATAAGGACTCTATCCATGCTATCTGCCGACAAGTGTCGGAGAGAGCCATATATTCGGCTTCTGTGGATGAAAGTGCTACAGTTTTTTGTAAACAGGACTGCCAGCACACAATGCCACTCACTTGAGTAGCAAAGTAACCCATTGTCTTGACTATGTCAGCTGCCCAATCAGAATCTGTGAAGGCTTGTAGCCCTTCGGATTTCTCTCCATCATAGACAATATTATATTTCTGGGTTCCCACCAGATAGTGCATGATGTACATCGCTTTGTCTAGATGTTCTTGGCTGGGATTAGCTGAGAATTGTGACATCTTGATTACCACATAAGCAATATCAGGTCGCATTCCAAGCATCAGATACAATAAAGATTCAATCTCAGACTGATATTTTGATCTAAGAGCTGCGTTTGGCATCTCTGTGTTTTCTGATGGTTTGTAACCAGTCGGGAGCGGAGTGGGGGCAACTTTGGCATTTGTCATCTCAAACCTCTCAAGCACTTTGGCAAGATATTCGGTTTGATCGAGTTTGATTTTATTTGCAGTCTGGGTGACGTGCATGCCTAAGAATTGCCTGACTTTTTCAGTACTATGGCACTCCCAATGCTTCAGACAAGCATCTTTCTTTTCATCCACAAGTTTCTTGTTCTTCCCCATGAACAAGCCATCATCAACATAGACTAGTGCAATAACAATGCTGCCTGTCTTAGGATCCTTGTGTATGAAAATGCTGGCATCGGAGCTGGCATGCACAAACCCAATGGTGCACATAAATGCCTCTAGCTCTTTCCACCATGCTAATGAGGCCTGTTTAAGGCCATACAACACTCAGCATAAGCACATTACTTTGTGCTCTTTTCCCTCAAGTCTGAAACCCCCGGGTTGATCCATATAGATCTCCTCATCTAGTTTGCCATATAAAAATGTGGTTTTTACATCTAGACCAGTCATATACATGCCTTCTAGAGATGCAAGTGCAAACATGATGTGTACAGTCTCATAGCGGACTACTGGTGAGAAGATCTCATCAAAGTCAATGCCTTTGACTTGTGAAAAGCCTTTAGCCACAAGTCTGGCTCATTTTCTTATGTCCAATTTTATGGAGAAAACCCATCTATTTTTAATCATTTTTTGATCAGGTGGAAGATCGACAATGTGATAGACTTGTTGCTTGCAAAGAGCCTCTAATTCCTCATGACAAGCCTCTTTCCACTCACGTTTCTGCTGCCATGGTAGGCGCACAATATTACAAAATTGGTTTGGAACTTGGTTTATTTTGCTTGATGGTGCAACTGCTTTTGATAACAGCCAGTGAATAAGCTTATCTCCTCCTTCCTTGGTTTTCTTTTTGATATAACCTGCTTTGTCTGGTTCCCCCATTGGGTGATCATGTTCTTGATTATTGGAATCGGGCACACTCTCGTGGGGTGCCGAACTCGGTCCAGCAACCAGTTCTTGCTGTTGAGATCATGGTCATGTTCGGTCATGATCCAAATCTTGACCCACAGGTCTCTTCCAATATTGATCACGTGCAATGTCTCTCTCTATATCAGAGGGGAGTCACTTTTCTCCATAGGTATTGCTGGGACAGTTTGGGATATTCCTCTGCCTGCCTGATCGATGGGGCAATTGCTGTCATTCCTGTTGATCATCACATCTTGGACAAAAGTCCTCAGTGGTTACTGGAGGCAGCAGAGGAGGAGTGTCAGTTGCATCTTCATGCACCTTTTGCTCACTTGGCACATCATCATCATCTTCTGATGATGATGGAGGAAGGGGCAGATTTTGTGGCAGTATAGGATCATTGCCATCCATTCCAGATGAGTGGTCATCATCTTCTGGTTCTGGAGGTGGAAAATTACCAAGGTCTGTCTTGGCAGGAATCTTAGCTCTGGGACAGCATGGGAACAACATTTCATCAAATAGTGCTGTAGCACCAATGAATATTGTGCCATTGCATCGCATGAAACGGTATGCTTTAATGCCATCTTCTAATCCAAGGTATGTCATTAACTACAATCAAGGAGCTAATGTGGTTGGACATTTTTCCTTGGGTAGATAGATGTATGCACCGCAACCAAAAACCTTCAGATCGTTTAGATCTGGGCGGACCTCTTTCAGGTCCTCAAAAGGTGTCAGCCATTTCAGGCACCTTATTGGGGTTTGGTTGTATAGGTATGTTGCATGTTCAATGCAAAATTCCCACCATGATTGTGGTAGACAGGCAGTAAATTGCAGGGTTTGCAACTTTTCCATTATTGTCCTTATAGTGTGCTCTGTGCGCCCATTCTGTTGGTGAATGTGGGGTGCAGACATCTCTATTTTGATGCCGAAATCCTTGAGCACTTTTTGTAGCTCACAATCTTTGAATTCCCCCCCTGGATCGACATGCCAGCGCTTGATTGTAGTGCCATACTGGGTCAAAGCCATTGCCTGAAATTGTTTGATCGCCGCAGTGGCATCAGACATTTTTCTAAGGCACTGGGTCCAGATATGTGATGTTTTGTCATCCAGAAATACAATGAAGTATTTATGTTTGTGGTATGAAAGTACCAGGAGTTCCTTTAGATTGGAATGTATTAATTCAAAGGTTTTCTCTGTGCGTGAATTTGATTCAGAAAAAGATTTTGACATTATTTTCCCTTCAGCGCACCCTGGACATATAATTTTGTCTTTAGGAATAATTAAATTCCTTGGGAATTTTATGGTGCTGTTAGGCATTTTCCCTAGCGCCTCTTTGGATGGGTGTCCAAGTCACCTATGCCAAGTCAAGTAGTCAGCGTACATCGTCACAACTTTCATCCTCTTGGTGCTCAATATATGAGTCCAAGCCCAATAGATCGTGTCATGTCTCCTAAGAGGGACACAGTCAAATATTGGGTTTCCTTTCTCGAAAAAAGAAATGTGTGTGGAGGAACCACGCACATCACTTCCATCTTGTAAAAAGATGCGCCCATTGAAAGTAGTCAAGTACTACATTCGGGTATGTAGTAGATGGGGTATAATCGTGTTTCACATGTCTCTGTCTTCCCATGACATACTACCTGATGTCTAATGAAGACTGCTCCCTTTCCTACTATATGAGTAATACCTGGGCTGTTTGAACCAAGATAGAGTCCTTTCTCGGTAAGGGCTTGTAGGAAGCAGAATCTTTCATTTCACCAGTGAAGTGCTTTGATGTGCCTGAATCTATGATCCAGTTGGCACCTTTCTTACAATTTCCATTTGCACACAAAACACATATATTAAGATCTAGATAATTCCATGATACATTTAATAGCGGTAAAATTTCACATGAAAAGTTTGCTGTATTCATTGGAATATTAATCTTAGTGCTTGTGGCAGGGAAAAGGACTGACCTGTCATCATATCCACCAATGTCAAGTGGTTCATCGACAAGCATCTCGTTGATGGCCTTCCACACTTCTTCATCAGAGACTAGAGGCGGAGACAGTATCATCTTCTACCTCCACGATACTAGGCTCTTCCAGTTCTTCCAGTTCGATCCTCCTTCTCTTACCTTCTTGCACTGTCAGGTGCTCTTCCAGTGGTCACAGATTTTTCACACTGCATGGAAGTTGCATTTGCTCGAGGGTGTCTCAAGCTTGCTGATATTCGGCGTAAACCAAACAAGAGGTAGAGGCCACACCCATATATGCCTGTGCAGGTGGTTGGCAGCAAGGATTCCTTGTGGGAGTGTGGTCACACTGTTCGATGCACTGAATGAGCAGCATTGGTGGTATGATGGTGCCATTACCATTTATGGTGGTAAAGGCACTGGAGGCAAGGTGGGTATGCTTCTCTTTGGGCTTATCCTCCTTAGTCTTTCTGTTCCCATGTTGTCCATGCTTTCAGGATGACTCTCCATTGTTGTCTTGCCCTTCTTTGGGCTGCCACTTGGGGTTGTTGCCCTTGTGCTTGACAGTGGAAAGCTGATTGGCCTGAGGTGGGCCAGTGGGCTTTCCAACTGCCATGCACCTAGAGGCTTCAGCGACAATGGAGTCCTTGACGTGTTTGAACATCAAGGCACTAGTAGTGGTCATGTTAAGGACCGTGGTGGATAATGAATCATACTCGCGCGGCATCACAGCAAGTAGGATCATTGCCTGTACTAGTTTGGGGATGGCGACATTGGCAGCCATGAGGCACTCAAACTTGTCAGCCATCTCAGTGATTTCTGGCACAGGATTTGCAGCCAGGATTTTAATCACTATTGTGGACCTAAAGTCCAAAAAGACTTGGGAGGGGCCATTGACACCATAATTGGTGCGAATAAGGTCCCACACCTCCTCAGCAGTGTCCTTGGTGTTGGCACACTGCCAAATGGAGGGGGCCAGGCGGAGCACTAGGCTACCAATGGCCTGGTCATTTTTGTTGCTCCAGGTCTGGAGCTTGGCAGTAGCATTCATCACCATCAAGGGAGGTGCTGGAGGCAGTTTGTGTTCTGCCCCACTAGTTATCTGCCAGAGGCCCTGAGACCTGAGCCACGCCTTCATTGAGTTGGCCCACTGAATGTAGTTTGAACCATCAAATGTTTGAATGAGTTTTTCAAGAGTTGAAGACATGATTTTTTGATGGCAGCTGTAAAAGTGCTCAATCAGCTTCTTACTCATCAAAACATGTTTAACAATGTCAGGTAAAAGCACTCCTTCAGAGTGTGAAGAACCCTAGTCATGCTAGGTTTTAATGCAGCTCGCAGGGAGCGCAATGCAGCTCACGAAGAGCGCAAGGTTACAATTTGGAGACGATGAAGTCAACATCATTTGCAGCCAGTTAAGGCACATTCACGACGTGCCCAGCAGGGCCTATAACCTGTTGGAGCAGACTATATATGCTGCACAGGGGAAGAGACTACACGTTCCTTACAACCTACCTGGGGTTTAGCTAGACTTACAGCTAGGGTTAGCAGAGGTAAGAACACTGTATTCCTACTACGGTACAGGTTCTCCTTATATACATAATAATAAGGAAGTCACATGACTCAGGAATGTGTTTACCACATGTATGCGCAGTAAGCGCAGTAACATGTGTATGTGCATGTATTGCTTCATGTATGCAGCATGTATCTTGGGGTTTAATTTCAACAATGCTTGACCATGAAACTCTCCCCCCAATGAGGTTGCTGCTACAGACAACACAAATCATCAGATATCCATTTGTGAGGGGAGCCACAACCCAGAAATTCACCTGAAGCAGTGTGCCCAACTGATCCCATGGTTCAGTAATTGCAGGATCAACAATGAGCCTATCAAGACAAAGGCCTGCCACAAATTGAACAATGAGAAACCCCGATCAGAAACCTGGGCTTATGGGCATTGACAAAATCAAATGAAGAGTCCATCATGTTTGTGCTTCAAATGTGGAAGGAGGTCTTATAACATGGAGGCCACCAGTCCACCAATAGGAGACACACGAATCACAAATTTTTTTTAAGCAGAACTCATAATTACTATTGAGCATACCATAATGTTAACTAATAGCAGAACTTTCAGTGAGTGGCACCACATTCTCCTCACACACAGGGCGCCGATTCGCCCGCACGGGTATGATGTCACACACAGCTAAATATAGCAAGTGCTGCGACAGAGATAGATCGGATGAGACAGCCATCCCATACTTGTACATACCTCCTTCTCAATAAATTGAGAACTCGGAACTGTTTTTAGCTTTTCTATATTTAGCACGCTCAGGTGTGACTGAATTTCCTCAGATCGAGGAAGATCTGTCTCGATAGATATTGGTAGATCTCGTTAGAAAGTCCTAGTTATATGGATGTGTACGGATGACGATCGAAAAAAATTGCCATCATCATTCCACCTCGATATATCTCGGTCAGCTCAGGTTCCGTTTTTACTGGGCTATCCCAGGTCCAAGTGTCACGCTGAAACGCGCTCTGTCACAGTTTCACCTGACCACTTGGTCTACGCGTCTTCTTCAACAAACTACAGGATTTCGAAATGACTCAAGCACGGGCATCATCATTTGGAACGACGCCTGAGGAAGATGTAAAACTCGATGCAGCTCAGTCTTTGCATGCTCGACTTGATAAAGCAAACTTGCATATCCTTCGGCACATTGCTGAATTCAATTCTTGCAGATTCGATCTAGATGAAGCTGAGGATACCGAGAATATTGAACCCAGGGATCCTGCTATTGTAGCTGCGGACGTAGGGGCGCAACTAGTATGTCCTGAACAAGCTCATGACTACCTCGTACCACTCATCTTGATGCAATCTTTGACAGTCATTTTTGCGGAAACTCAAGTTCCAATATCTAGAGCAGAACGCCAAGGACAAATATGTCAAATCCATTGTGAGCGATATAGACGATGCCCCCATCGTCACGGCGGAAGACAATAAGGAACTTCTAGCCAGCAATATCCGGAAGAAAGGGGAACTCAATGTCGCGAAGGCGAATCTAGCAGAAATCCGTCACAACATTCGTACATTGGCTCCCCTCGTCGAACAGGGTGCGCCATATAACACCTCATTTTTCTAACTAAAGATTCACCGGTGCTTGCTTCAGACTACAAGAAAGCGAAGCAAGCCACCGATCAAGCCACTCTCCTCGCACAAAAAATTATCGACGCTCGCTTGGCGCTCACGCGACTACGAAAAACCCATCCACAACCACGCCTCACAATCCCCCTTGCGGATCAAAAACTAATGGACCAAGTCACTGAGATGCAGAACCTCAATGATGAAGTGCAATCCATCAACAAGCAGATGCATGTAATCAAGGAACAAGTGAAGATGGGCTCGTTGGAGGTGGAGAGACTGCGGGTCGAACGTGCGGAAGTTGAGAAGGCTGTGAAAGTGGCACGGGTAGATGAGGACGATGGAAGACTGATTCCGCTGTACGACTGGTACGTCTTACTTATCTCAGCACAGCCACCTAAACCTCAACTCATGCTCGTTTAGGTACACGGCTTCGACGACACTTTATCGTTCCATCAACGATCTCCTGGAATCCCACGCAGCGTCCGACAACGAACTTCGCCTCACATATCGCATTAGTTCGCGGGACTCGACGTCACACCAAATAACAATAACTCTCATATTCGTGCCAGACACTCGGAAGCTTGCAGCTGTGCAGACATTTGGGCTAGATGAACTTGGCGTCAACATGGGTGACGTAATAGACGCACACATACAAGTTAACGATGTACACGGTGTCGTAGCCGCGATACTCGCGAGAGCTAGGAACGTGGGTATTTGATTGTGAGAATTTTTAAATTTTATGTACCTGTTTGATCTTCCGAATCAATCATTGGTGTAGTCTCAGTGCAAAGGGCAAGTGGAATCAAGTTCAGCAGGCATCATTCCTGTGTCAGTGTCATATCAGTCCACTGGGTTTTCAAAGCAAGACGTACAAATTGATCTTTCGGTTCGTGCAGTTCGTTAACGTTGCGGGTTCTGATACCCTCGATATGATGCACATAAATAACTTGGCAAGGTACAGCTTTCCCCCCTCTTCACTAGTCGGGGCCAAGAGTGATACGAGGGGGCCTTACAGCCCCCGAAACGCTGTGTTCCCTCGTATTCCGTGTCCGGAAGCTTAAGGTGTCTGTTGCGGGACCAAAAAGCCAATCGTCCGCCAATGTTCCGCTGGAGAAATTCGATCTACGCCGTCGTACTTGCTATTTACTCGGGCCGACCACGTGGCGTGATCGGAGGTAATCCCGTGGGCAGCACGCACTTGTGACTTCATCATATAGTAAAGTACTTCCGCTTATACGCTGCAGTCGTCGACGGCACGCCTCAGTGCATCGCAAGCATCCCCAATCATTAGCAGTTGGATTATCCTGCTTCCGACGTAACGGTGTTCTCAAGCCTGTCAACCACTAGCTAGCTCCTCCTGGCGAGAAATACTCACACAAGCACGCTCAAATTACCTCTGAAACTAGGGACAGTAACGTATGGTGGTGTTTAGTCGGTGACACGGGATTTTCAGAACATTCATGGTGCTCCACCTGGCGATATAGTACAGTTCGAAGCACCAGTGCATCTCGACTTTCGAAGCGATCATTCCGTTCGGTCATCTAAATGCTATCTACCAAGTCTGTGAGCTCTGCTGAGAGCTTACATATCCTGGTTTCCAAGGAGTCGGAATGTCGAACAAGGGTGTTGCCATCGCACGAGTAGGTCTTCATATGCTGCGGCTTCCTAACAGCTCACCCTTCCGCACAATAGTTTAGGCTAAGTACAATTTGCGGGCAGTAGTCACTCACTCAATCATGATTCAACAAAATTATGATACTCAAGCTGCCCAGTATATTCACTGTACCTTACAGCCGTAAGTCACATTCATAATATTGCATTGATAAGAATTCATTGTTCACGTAAAATCCTGTCCATCCAAGCAATTATATTGCTTACCTCGCCTATCTTTGTTGAATTTCTTTGGCAACAGGATACAAGCTCGCAAATATCGACGGTTGCTACGCCAAGAAAAACGTGGCGATAATAATGTCGTGTGATATAATTTATCACGCTTTCAGACTACAGGAGGTATCGCACCTGAAACCTATAGACATTGTCGACAATACCGTCGCTTTTGAATTACCTCCTCTGAACTTCAGCCTTCGACAGACTGAGGCCAACTCTTAACGGACTCTTCACGAAAGATCGAGAGAAACGTGAGCTCAGTTGCTGGCTTTCTGTGCTTTCTTTCAGCTTGAACTCGAGGCGATAGGCCCATTTGTTACTCCGATTTCTGGTGCTGGAGTGTGATACTTCCCACCAGTGTTACAAGCCCTAACAACATTAGTCACGCGAGTTTGTTGCGTACGGCAGAGTCGGGTCCGCGAGGACCGTCATTCGGGTTTTAAGCAATTAGCTTGGGTTGACCCTGATGAAGAGCAATGTGATTATGGATTCTAGCCACCTGCTGGCTTCACTGCAGACCCACTGAGGGCTTAGTGTGGCTTGGATACACCAAGCCGTGCAGATTAATTTATTGTCAAACGCGTTTCTAGTCCCCTTCAGAGTTATGACATCTGATAAGCAATGTCCCGCTTCTCAGCGCGGACTTTGAATACTCTCATCTTCTACATAGGGCGTGACGCAAGTTCAACTGCCTAATTCTCTTTATCAACAAAGTCGTCTGTAGATTGACACTAACAACGTGAGCCGCGACGCATTTATTCTTCTAGTTACACAAATCTTGGATTCTGGTTCTCAACAACGGTTGAATTCAATATTACAGGCTTATACTAGACAAAACAACCAATCCGCTCTACGGCGCATAATATTCTGGCGTCCAGGGGGCCCCGGCGCGTAGTATGTAATTCGGCAAAATATGTATAACGCTATCCTTAGTGCTGGATGGACGCGGGAGTAACCATCAGCTGGAAACTTTGCCGAAAATTATAGTTTCAGTGAAGTGGCAAAGCTGAACCCACAGCACGTGTGCTGTAAATCTCCCTTATGTTTGTGTTATTCTTACTTTTCTGAAATTAAATATTTCAGGAGGGGTCTTCGTAGTTTCGGACCGCCCGAAATATCTGAATCCTGATTTAGGGTCGCGCGACCCGTCCAATTTCAGTCATGTCAAAACTATTGTTTTCGGCCCAATTTTCAGTTGCCTTGCCCTGAAAAGTTGATGCTCCCGATGTGACGGTAAATCTCAAATATGATTATACAAGTGCATTTTTACGTCATGCGGCTTTGTTTGGCTCAATATTAAGAGATGACAATCTACGATAGAAGAATTGATGCAAGCAGCAAAATGTCACCTGTAGAGTTCAAGATTAGAATACAAAGGACTAGTGCGTGTAACCGGAGGTTGCCGGCGATCGAAGCCCGTGAGCCAACCGTGAGCTTCCGAAGGCTTCCGAACACAATAAACGTTTTCAGGGCCCGCGAGATCACAGATGGACCCATTTTGGCATTGTGCATTGCAGGGTTACTCCAAGGGGTGCTTTAGCCCGTAATAGTCGCACTGAAAACTAGGGGAGTTCAGGTCGGGCCTAAAACTACACCGACCCTCGAGAGGGAACTCCGGGACGGTCCTGAACTAAGTATGAACTTCCGGGGGTTCTCAGACCCTTGAACCATCTTTCGTTAAGAGCGGGGGAAAAAGCTCTTCTACGCAACTTCGAAGCATTTTGTAAGTTCGTTATTGTCGAATAGACTATTACATACTACCCACTAGCTATTACTTGCATATAAAAGATACGAGATCGCGATAAACGCTAATATCCTGTCTACCAAATACTGTGTAACGAGAAATGCTGGCGGATTTCGATGCGATGATATTTTTATGAACGTTGTAGGCAAACGCTCGTGAAAATACGCCGATACGGCGAAAACGCAACCGACATACACTTGAGTCATCAACTATTTCAATGAGATTAGATTCTTTTTTGATTCATGAATTCATCAGCTGTTGCCGAAAGTGATATGTTTTGACTCGTAGCGCCATAGCATAGCCACCCGCCACCAAATCAAATTGGCGGCCCCGCAATCACGGCGCACGTGATGTGACATGACGCTTGAAGACTCGGCAAGACATGAGTAAAGGATGTCAAACTTCAACGAGTTCGATTAACTTCTTCGCCATGGTCGCATCTAAATCAAACAAAACAACAAAACATTCCTATGCAGAACGTACGTGAGACTCGTTTACTTACCCTGACGTCACTGGCACGTTGGATTTCTAATGTCGTGGCGCGAATCAAGGTGTTCTTGGGGCGTTCACAACAGTGCAGAAAGAGCATCGAAGGCATGCAGTTCACATAGCAACTTTGCGGGCGCAAGGTGAACAACAAATTATGTGCTGTTGGTGGCTCATTGGACCAATCGGCACTTTGCCACCACTTAGTGAAAAAAACGGCACAGGCCAAGCAAGATAAACTGGGCCCACAGTGGTCAAATTGGGTGGGGAAGGCTGTGCATAAACTCGTGGGTATTTATTATCTACTTCGACGTCTATCGTTGAAGGTCCATATATAGGAAGATGAAGGGATCTTTGCATCTGGTGAACCGTCAGGAAGTCTCACTTTGACTCCGATCGGCAAAAAAGCGTAAGTTTGGATATTGTCTTCCTGAACTAGGACAGATCTAAGTGATGCTGCGTTAGTATTTCTACTGCCCGAGAATTGCTTTCCATTCCTCAGCATACCACTCCAACTCCTGTAGAAGAAGACTTGATATGGAAGCAAGTAACTCAGCCAAGTCACTCTATCAGTCGTGGAACCAAGCGAAGCCGTCGGTCTTCTGCCCTCCGTCCAAGAGAGAATGGCAGGATGGATGGGGAGCCCTCGTACACCGCCTCCACAAGATCTAAGCGCCCACGAATCTCGACGCCTACCGAGCCGCGGGTACATAAACCTAATGCAAATATGAGGAAGACAGAGGTATGTGCTCTTCTTCGAAGGAGTCATTTGACGATACTCATGTAACTTCGGTACAGCTACAGGCAAACAAGAAAGCACACGAGGAAGCCATATGGCGGGAAACATCTCCATTGACAGATCTTGATGAAGACGATGCCAAGGACATCACTCACTTGAAAGAGCGGCTCGAGCAGCAAGAGGGAGAAATCTCTGAACTGCGCCGTGCACTCGCCGAATCAAAGCGTCAAGCTCATAGAAGCGAGCCCCAAAGTGACAGGTTCCCGAGACTTGAAACGTGCGTTATACCTGCCTTGCGCCGGCGTTTTGTGTTTCTTGATATTTTTGCGGTAGTGATGCAACCCCCTTGCCTGCCAGGACTCTGCATGGTGTCACAAGGACACAATCAGGATCATTCATATCTACATTGAGCAAGCAACCTACTCCTGAACCTAGCACGCCTGGCCTCGTAGATAATCGCGCATTCGACATGACCTATGGCCCTGAAGGTGGTAATATTGCGATACAGGAATATGATCATCGAAGCTCTGTCATTCCTGCGGACGATATGGCTGACCATGACGCTCAAGTCTCCGTCCATAAGGTCTGAGGTTCTTCAGCGTCTAGATTGGAACTGATGGCTAAAAATAGATGACTGAATTGGAACACTCGCTTGCAGCTCGAGTGCTTGACGTCCGAAAGCTCGAAGATCAACTCCTAGAACTTCAAATCGAGTGCTCTACAGCCGTACAAAAATTATCACAAAGCGATGCTCGTATTAAAGCTCTACAAACTGAAATTCTAACCGTAGAGAACGAAGCCTCGGAACTCCGGGCGACAAAAAACGATCTTGAAGCGTCCCTGACTTCTCGTGTCACAGAACGCAACCGAACAATTCAAGAACGAGATGCTTCGATCGCCGCATTAGAATCGGAAAAAGAGAAGTATGTGATGGAATTGGCTGGCTTGCAGAGTACTTTGAGTCAAGCAATCGCATCCCATGTTGCGCAGGCATTGATAGCGGAGAATGAGGCTAAGGCTCTCCGGTCTGCTGTGGAAGCTACTGAGGTTTCGAATGCGGCCCTTACTGAGAAACAGAAGGCCACAGATGCAGATCTTCAGGCATCTGTGAACCAACTTCAACAAACGATTGACGAACTTGAAGCTTACAAGGAGAAAACGAAGGAAAAGGTTACCCAATTGTCTATGGAAAGCGCTTCTATTGCTGGGAGGTTGCAAACCGCCGAAGCGAGCAATGAACATTTCTCGAACCAGCTATCAGCTGCTGCGGATGAGCTTTCTGAATTTCTCGCTCAGGCTCAAGAAGAGGCCGACTCGCTTCGCAAGGAGGTTAGTGTAACGAAGCTGCGGATTTCGACACTTGACAAGGATTTGGGTATCTCAAAGAGAACAGCCGAAGACCTAATCGCACAGCTTGCAGCAAGTGTGGAGGAACGTGCAGATCTCGCTGTACAATTGGAACATTCAAAGCAGACCATTAGAGATATAACCTCATCCTTCGGAGAAACAGAGAAACGTTTGGCCACGGTCGAATCAGCAGCAGAGAAGTTCCAGGCCGAAGCAAAGGCGCATGAGGTTGAGGCTCAAGATCTCCGCACACAACTTACTACAGCTCAAATTCAGGCATCGACCACGGCTGAGCAGCTTTCCACAGCACAGATGAATCATGCACAGGAGTTCGCAAAACAAGCCTCAACGATCTTGAACCTGGAGCAGCAACTAGAATCTACACGAGCAGAACTTCAGTCGCAGCTGGAGAAACAAGGTACCCAGCTGGTGGAGAGAAAACTCAGTTTGGAGGCAGAGCAGAAAAGAAGCTCTGATTTGGAAGAGCAGCTTCGCAGCGCGGTTAGCAGAATACAAGAGGCCGAGGAAGAGCTTTCGGATATCGAGGAATCCAAAGAGGCGGATGAAAGGACAATCCAAAATCTCAAAGAGATGTTCTCTACACTCCGAGAGACGCAGATGCGATCGTTGGCAGAACTCGATAATGAGGTTAGCCAGCTACCCTCTCTAAACCTGTATCCAATGGTAATCGTCGTACACAGGTTGTTTCCGCACATTCTTCCCCTGCGCGCAAAAGGGGCTCGACCAGGAAAGCTGGTAAAGCATGACGTTGGCGTTATTCCAATTCAAGCTAGTGATCATTATGTCTGCTTATGTTTTGTGAATTTAATACGATATTATACGGACCAAGGTGACTCGGTTAAGGAGTTATTCCACTGCCAACCAATAAAGCCAAACGATGCGGCGTTGCAGAATGGTCCTCTTGTTCATCGCTCACAGTCTCTTGTTACTTGTTATTAGATGCGGCAACTCGAGAAGGTGAAGTATCGTTTGAGCGTAAGCCTTAGGAGTGACGCGTAAGGTAGGCTTCGTGGACCCATCTACCCGGATCCAACACGTCTCAACAAACCGAGATCTCCTCTTGGCTATGCCGCCAGAAACGGGGTACTATCCAGTGCTACCACCGTCCCTGGGAGAATCTCATTGCCAACCCTGCCTCAAATCATCTATTGACTGAAGAGCAGCTTAGGAACGACCTTGACAATTTCATCCATCCGTATTCACTACAACGATCACGTCCAACACCTATCGCCTACGGAACGAGATTTCCTACAGAATCTCACGGCCAATGCGGGACTTTCGCAAGGCTATCCGCGCCTATTACATACTGCGCTACTATTACACGGGCAGGCAAGTTGCCTTTTTGCATATTGCATGTCAGCAATGCAAACAATGGAGGATTCTTGTCTTGTCCGAATCGGGCGAGGATGTTGAGTCTTGAATCTTGATAGATATCTCGGGCGGTTACTAGCGCGCCATACACTATACTGAGTTACTTCGCCTGTTCGGCGGGAAGCGATGAAAAGATGAAACTTATGAGAGCTTGAGATTCGAGCCTTTCTCGTCTTCACGTACGGCAACTTGTGCATCCGAGTATTTTTTACAAGCCGAGATATCCATTTGTTTGGACGCCCGAGCTAGATGGAATCTGTATTCCAGCCCCTAGAGATAACAATGAAGACGATCGCGGATGATTTTTTCGTGTCTTTCCACATAGGTCGTGGTCTAGATCTGTTGTGGTACTCCGTGGATACAACTATCAAGTAGCTCCCATCATCATGTAAGTACGTAAATACTGGCCTTACCAGAGCCAAATAATAGGAAGTCGTTAGCACTAGTAAGTAGGGTGCAACGTTTACCGGATAGATCGGAGGCATTCTGGGGCATCATGATCTACTCGGAAAAAGGACCTATGTAATTAAGTACCGCCGATATCAACTTCCTCGAACAAGGTGGCACTGCAATTCTCCGTATACGGTATACTTTAAACTTATGCTCGATCGTAATCCAACGTCGGAGGCAATTGAATGATTCACGACTTTGGACTCGGAGCTGTTCGGACAAGCAGCAATTCTCGCTCGGTTTGGGGCGCAAACCTCGTCGTAAACGCTTTTTGCAACCAGACATAACCTACCCCTCACCAATGAACAAACACCTTGGTCAGATCATGCGTATGTCCGCACTATAGAGAAAAAATTGGGATCGGAAACAAAATCCCTGACAGACTGGGAGTCCATTTCGGATCGGTAACATTACAGAAATCCCCGGGCCACAGCACGTACCAGCATCCTTCTCCCGGTCATCCTTGCCCGCTCCGAAATTTGGAAATATACCGAAGTTGATGTAACAGACATATCTCCCATTTGTGTGCTGTGTACTTGTTGGCTTGAACTTTGCACGGGGGTTGAATGGTCCCGTTACAACCAAACTCTGAATTTCTCGATTTCCATCTAAAACTTCTTGGTACGCGAGCCATGATGGCATTGTGGCAAGCACTTTGACATGTCGAATCGCGATGATCATTCGCGCACAAATTCCCTCGCTATCATCAGTGAACTGCGCTTGATGGTTCGAATTCGAACACCGGTGAATCGGATTTGCAGCAAGATAATTGTCTAATTGGTTAAATGAGGTCTCTTTGTAGTATTGGTGTGACTCGGAAACATATTCATGATCACGTATGGGACGAGAATATGCGCTTATGTAAAGACATCACGTACTGCGGGCCTCCGAGGCCGAAGGACCGGATTCCTCAACTGTAATTTGTCGCTTAGCCGCCCTCTGGCTTCATCACGATCCATTTGAGATTCGAGCGACTGATCGCCTTTATGTATGACCGCCGTGTTCCTGTATTCCGTTTTCTATCAGGCACGGTCCATTGCTTGTACCCCTCCTCATTGCTAGCTACCGATCGCGATTGCGCTATTGACTACCGACAGGTAGGTGATGAAGCATTGATGGGCTTCTGGAGTGTCATTCAAATGTTTGTTCTATGTATGCTCAAACACTCTGAGGTGGGGTATAGCTTCATTAAAAGTTGTAATTGTCGCAGGCACGCGACTCCCAACGAAGGCCCGACGGGCCTTACCAGGTTAGGAGACCGCTCTTGTTGGCCATGAATCGATCATCACAATGAGGAGATGATGTCCGGAATTGCCCGTTGGAATCTACTGCGGGGCTGGACTATTAAGTTAGCAGTAACACCGAATCAAATGCTGTTAGATTTATGATGAAACGGCTCGAAGGGTCAGGAATTGCAACGTGGCTTGTTCCGTCAATTCGAATGATCACGCCTCCGAGTGGGATTGCACGTGGCTATCTATCCCTGTCCTATTTCACGGCAAAACAGCGCCACTGATCATGATCATAAAATGAATGACGCGGTGCATCGGGGCCTTTATACTTTCAAAACGGTTTGTTTAATGACGATCACAACGCTATACCTTAGAGTTCGAATTGCAACCGCAGTGCGGTCCATCGATGCTCAAATTTTTCGACTTGCTAAATCTGGATTCTCAACCCTGAATACCCTATGGGAATATACTTTGGGACCTCTTCTTTCCTTGCAAACAAAATTATCAAGGCTGTACCTTTACAGTTGTGCATGACGACCTCTGCCAAGCGACCATGGGAGCACTCTTTCTGTTTGATTATCATCCACAGACCTTGCTTATGCACGTGTATTCCAAATCCTGTGATTGCGGCTAATTTTATTCTTTAAGCAACCCTATATCATACCCCGAACGTATAAAGGACGCGTCGGTTTTGCGTTTTTTAAGTCATTACTCCAATGGTTTTCCGCTTGCCTACAACACTTGAGCCTTTCATTCCACCTCCTTCTCAACAGTCTCCTCAGCAAAACCCATGGCGAGGCGCGCTAGTTGTCAGTGGGATGCGGCCGTCAGATAGGAGCAGTGCCCAGACCATTCGAGTTACAGCTGTCGAGACTGACGGTGAAAAGTTCGTGCATACCTTTACTCTACTACTACTCGAGTCCATTTCTAATTGTGGTCATTGTAGCAGAACGGAGCTCTGGCCATCTCAGTTCTTCGCACATATTACTCATGGTCGTCCGATCCTACGAGACATGCAGGCTTGGGTTAAGCGGCATACGCCTCCTCTTTGCACCTTCATGCCTGATCGTCATCGCGATCCCAATATCAACACCGTCAACCAAACTTTATTCCGTTCTTTGTCTCGAATCCTATTCGAATCTCAAACCGTACGTAACCCTCTTAAGTTCCCCGGCCGAATCGTTTATATTTACGGCCCGGTCACAGGTTGGTATATCCTCTTGGGGTAGCGATGCCATACCTGGCGCCGGTGTCATCATATTTCCGGCCTCCAACTCTAGCTCCTTGCTCGTTGGAGCCTTATTTTTAACCAGCCCGTTCCCTGACTTCGTCCTCGGCTCGCCTATCCCTTTATCACCTGGAGCTATGCCGGGCTACGCCGCTCCTTATCAGTCCCTATCGCCTCCCTACGCATCTTCTTCTCGTCACCATCAGACTAGTTCACCCCCTGAACAATCATACTCCATCAATCACGCGAACACTGGAAACGGGCAGGACCAGTATCGATACATGGTACCTCGCACTTATTCTACGTCGTCCAGCTCTTCGTCAGGCGATCAATGGCCCTCTATAAAAGATGAAGATCGCGAAACATACGCTAATCGCTATGCGCGAATCAGCTGAAATCCCAAAAAGGGCGTTTGCAACTCTCCGCAGTGCATAACCTGTCCCATCTTTCAATCTCCCATCACATTCCGCTACTACTAATTATCTGATTGCTTGCTATCTCCACGAACACTTGTGTATCGATCTAGGCTTTCCTACTATTGCCATTAGTTTCCCGCTATCATAGACTAATTCCCATCATAGACTACTACGGCATGGAGTACTGCTTTCATTCTCTTGTATCGTCCTTTACTGTAGTCACCCTCATTATATGTATCACTACAACTCCGCTCCCCCTTGTTGTGGGTACACATCTCGACATCAAGCCGAGCTGGCAGAGGACCCAAAATTTTCCTTTCGTTCCTTCTGTCTTGTCTCCTTCTCTTGCTTTAGCTGGCGTGGAACAAAGGCTAATCCGAGGAAATATAGCGCCCAAAAGATCTTCTCGCGCCCGTTTAACCAATGTGATCAGATTAAAATTTCAAATGCTCACCACGACCAGGGCTAACCACGCATGCGTAGCCGAACTAGACATTTGGTGAAGTCCACCCAACAGCAACCATTCGGTGTACAGACCCAAGTGCACCTGAAGGAAGACATGTCAAACCTGTCCAAAAAACATGAGATAGACACCACAGCATTTTTACCTCGTATGCCGCCAGTGCGAGAATAGCGATGCCAAGTAAAACATGTACATAGTTCTGTGGAGGGCGATGCCCTGCAAATAATGAAGGCATTTTGATGAAATGGATGAACAGTCCTATGACGAGCTGCGCAATGTAAAGAATCATCACCGCTACCCCAATCGTCTGGTGAGTATCATGAAAGTGCCGTAATTGGAGCAGTTGACGAGTCTGATTTCCTTTCGACCAGCCTACAAAGATAACTGGACCTGCAAAGACGAGCTGGAAGATCGTGTGTACATAGAACCAACTGAATCACAACTCAGTGCACATAGAATGGACAAGTGATTGTATGTTACGTACTGCTTGGTGATATTGCGGCCATACCTTGCTATCAATGCACCGATAGGAAGCAGAACGAGGAACCCCGTGGCGCAAAGGATGGCATGCGTCTTCGCGAGCTTTTCAACAGGAGATAGGGGGAAAGAAACTGCGGACATCGTTTGGGGGGGATACAAGACGGTGGAATCCAGTCATTTAATGATGGATTTAAGGCACTCAGATCATCGGCTGTGTTCACCCGCAGCACACTATCGGCCTTGAAAATAGGGCTGAAATTGGTGAGCATTTGTTGATCGGCTATAAAAGGGCGTGATCACTGATCAACGTGTCAACGACAAGTCCAATACAAGTCTGCTGAGGAAGGCGCAAATGAGACTTACCCGGAACGTACGCTGCATCTTGGCGGCACTCCAACTTCCATCGCCATTATTACATAGCTGCTGTCCAAAAAAAGTTGCCGTTGAACATAAACCTGTGCGTGCATGCCGCAGCCTCAAATCTTGCGGTGGTCGAAATGGGCGTCAACTCGGATTTTGCCGAGAGGTACCGTCGCGCCGCAACGCGTGTAAATGAGATGTGCGTTTTTCGGCCCCCACCCAGCCAAAAAGTCGCTTATGTATGGGTCATTTGCCATTTGGTCGCGGCCATACTGTCCGCTACAGTATTAGTGCGCAGTGAGTACTCTGATTGACACGCGGTGTTTAGATAGACAAATATTGTCAAGATTAAAATTTAATAGCACCAAGGTCTTAATGCGCAGTAGTGGCAAGTGGAACAGATATCTTATACTGTGCTACTCTGTCTCTCTTATAATAACTTGTACTTACTTCAATGCTATAGGGTTTTTCGGACATTCATGTTCCTCGTTCTTCTAAGCCCGACTTCCAGCAGCTCCATCATCTGTGACAATGTTTTCCAAATTACGTATACAACCAGAGTGATGCATTGTCCGAGGACGATATGTCAGATACGCTCGTCTATATCGCTTGTCAGCGCGCCGTTTTCAGAAGATGAGGATGCTCGAGCAAGTTTGCATCCGATTGGCTAGCTAGGTTTTATTCCCGCCGCGGAATTTCACCTCAGTTCTAGAAGCTTTACTGGTATGATTTTGCAGATGTTCTGCTCCACCTGAATTTGAATAAGACTCCTGATCCGCTCGGATCCGCCACTCTGAGTATTGCATCCTCAACTTCTTTATAATCTTTGACGAGGAAAACCTTTTTTTGGGATTTGCCAGAAATACCCCTGTCTCTCAATGGTGCTAAGACTTGCTTGCAGCAACATCATGGTCTTTATGTACACTACCTGCCTGTGTCAATGGCATGCTTTCAATACGAGTAGTTGGAGTGAATTCAAAGGAGGGTGACCGTACATACGCAATACTCATATATAACCCCAAGACGATAATGTTGAACCTGCGAAGATACATAGTAAACATGTGCTCAGGAAGTAAAAATCATGAAAATATGAATAGACATGTGCTCAGGAAGTAAGGGCCATCTGTTGTTTCTCTTTCTTCGCCGGAGCAGGAGGAACATCACTCGTCGTCCTCGTCATCACTGCTCCGAATCGCATCTTTCGCAGATAGCTTTTGCCTCTTCAGCGGAGTCTCAGCAGACACTCCGTCACCCACAACACGACCGTCCAAATGCCGCTTAGTCTTACCCAGATGTTCCGTGTTCGTGAGTTCGTCCCCGAACTGGGCCCTGGCTCGGCCAGCCTGCTGATCAACATCCATAGGGTTCGCATCCTCTATACGTTCTCTGCCGGTAGCCCTTGCCTTCCTTGCCTTCGATTTCCGGACTGGCTTTGGAGAAGGAACGAAAGCCTTGTTATTGCGGACAGCCCATTCGATCTCAATGATCCTATCCATCCGTACAGCAAGCATGCGAGGACATGCAAGGGAACAGATGGGGAAAGAAAGATGACAAAAAATAGTCAGAACTTCTCCTTCTCTCGGGATATATTACAAAGAAAAACATTGACAACGAAAAGTATCCACCTTTCCTTGAGTTTCACGTTATGAGGAACGTAACTTTCGGCCTTTCGGTACAGGTCTAGAGCAACCTGTAGGTCACCCCTACGACCGCATCAGGTCAGAGAAAGATTTATACATAGATAGATGAAGGACGTGCTTTTCGGAATGAGCACGGGCTAACGCAACGTACGCCCTGCCTGTCTTCTTCTTAGAGACAGGGGAGAGAACATCTGCAAGCTGCACTTCTTTGTTACCGCGTTCGCTATGGCGATATCATTAGTTGTCTGCCGAATAGAATAGAAGACCAGCCAAGAAAACGCACAACTTCCTCTCTAACTCTTGCAATCGCGCCTTCAGTTCGTCATCTAGGTCTCTATGCCGTTGAAGAAGAGGCGTAAGAACACCCGAGGGTAGAGTCTGCTCCTTCTTCGGAGATCGGGACGTGGACCGGCCATACCCAGAACTCTCTTGTTCCTGTTCTCGTTCGTGTTCCTCTTGTTCCTTCAACCGGCGTTCCTCCTCCTTTTCCCTCTCCCTCTCCCGCTCCTGCAATCTCCTTGCAACTTCTGCCTCTACTGCTTTCGATATCTACGCCATAAACGTTAGTGTCACGGAAGGTCGGAAAATACGGAACCTACTCTCTCATCAATTTCCTTCTCTGTTAATCCCACCCCGGCACTACCTGACCGATCTCCATCGGACTCCCGGATCTTCTCCATTTCGCACACTGCTCTCCGGCCACCACCAGATAACCCAAATGGCTGGTATCCATACGCCCCAGAAGCCCGAGACAATCTTGGGACTGGGACCAAAGAGTATCGTGACCGTATTAACGCTGGGGCTCCAACCGTCACAACTCCAGATCCAGTACCCTCCGAGGAAATCGATTGCACAATCGCTGGGGCTGGCTTAGGTGCCGGCGGCTGGATTGAAACTGCTGCGAAATGGGGTTTTGGAGCGGGACGATTGTCTGCGCAGAAACAGGTGCTTCTTTAGAAATTTCTTTCAAGCAGACTAACTGGAGAAAACACACCACGTTCGTTGACAACAGGTTTGTTCTCAATGTTCTTCGTGCGAACAGCGAAGCTGGTGATAAAGTTGTCGGCACCGGGCTAACACCACCAAGTCGTATGAAAACGAAACAACCACGTACTTGAGGGTATTGAGTGTATCTTGTCTGAACTTGTTTCCAGGTGCCAAGTTACAGATTAACAACCCAACCGATGATCCTCCGAGAGCGTCTTGTAGGATTCGCGTAAGTTTCGAATTACGATATGGTATCCTCGACTGTGAAAGGAGCAGGTGAGTGCGTGATGTGAGAAGAAATACCCCGGAAACGTACCGCGCCTGTGTTGAGAGCGTGAACCACCTGACCAAGGACGCTGAGGGACTTGTTGATTGCCGAAGACTCAGCCATACGGGAAGGGTCGTTGCCGGTGAGCTGGACGGAGAAGTTGGTTGAGCATCGCTTGACAGTGGACGAGGTGTACGATACTAACTTTGTTGTTCTCAGAGCCAGCGAGGTCGACGAGGTTTATTTTTCCTGTAAGAGCTGCATAGATGTTAGCTGCGGGAAAGAGAACAAGGAGGTGTTTTACGAACTCTTATTCTCCACAGGGTCCATCATTCTAGCCTCGATTGTCAAGACAGCATGGGAGCGAGATGACGCGCGGTTCAGGTTTGTTGCCCCAACGGAGCGGTTTTTTGTAGCCTGACTGCAAAGGAAGGTCAACGAATGAAAAACAAGGGTATTTTGCTAAGGTACGCACTTGTATATCATATCGAACTCCTCAATAGAGGAGATATCCTCTGTACTAAGATTGGCCACAAAGACCATTCCGGCATCGTTCTCACGGACAGGTAGTTTCGGAGCCTTGAGATGGAAGATGTCAATTATAGGCAGAACTGTACATATAACTTGGACAAACGTTTTCTCGTGCCACAAGAAGATCGTAAACGTCGTCTTTATATATTTCCATATATGATACGGATAGAGAAACGTGGTATTTGTTGTATCGTTCCTTCTTCTCGAACATGGCCTATTCACATTGAGGATCAGGTTAGGGGAGCATGTGGCAAACAGGGTGGACTCGCCCGAACAACGCGAGGGATAACTCCTGGATCTGACTTGGTTCCTTGCATAGTGTGTGTTTTGCCGGACGATGTAACACCATATGCGAAAATAGTTACTGTCTATATGAAAAGTAAGTGGGCAGGTAAGGTAAGCCATGAGGTGATGACGGATAAAATTTTACTTACAACACCACTATAGACTACATCAATCAAAGGACGCACATCGTTCTGAAAAATCTCCTCTTGGGTAGATGATTCGTCGTAGCAACTCGTGAAACTGGGCTACTCTGTTAGACATACCATCAATCAACAAAGAATGTGAAAGACGCACGGAAATTTAAACACAGTTGTAGGATCTCTTGGGTTCGCCACACTGATATAACTGCTAGTGGCGCTCGAGCTCGACGAAGATGATACTCCAGTCTCGTCGGAGACGTGGCACACTTGTAGAGCTCCGTCATCGATCTCACCAGGAAGCCTTGGTCGTAGTCTTGCCGCAATCTTAACTTTGGCGGTGGCCATTTGATAGAAAAGGATGGGAAAGCGACGGATCGCCCAGCGAGGATGTGGTTCGAGTTTGGTTTGTTTGCCGCGCCAGATCACATGGTCGTGTTGTTACAACGTCACGTGCGATGATTCCTCGACTTGGCTAAGTACTAACTAGTGGTATAGAGTGACATGATCAGTTGGATGCGGCTCCCAATCCATGACCCTATCTTGCATACAGTAGTCCTGGTAGTGCGCCGCCTAATCTGGACGTCGCCGTCTACAAGAAAAAGGAATGTGTTTCCGTACAATCGAAGCACATCCAACACTGTGTCAAGGAATACATGCAGGAGCTATAACGCCATAGAGCATTGAGATATCAAGAGAAGGTATATACAAGTTGTATGTAGAGGTATAGCACAGTGGGTCAATGGAATGTTAAAGACATCTAGTAGTTTACGCGCAAGTCCAAGTTGGAAGTGTATATACTGAAAGCAGCGAATCGATATCGTAAATTATAAGAGATCAATTAGCACCAGGGCAGGCCTGGATGAAAAGGGATGTGGCGAGACTAGAACCTATCAAGTGAATGAGCGCTCGATAGCGGAACGCAAGAGGTCTGTCTATACCTGGATAATACCAGAAGGCAACGGCGATGACAATGTACAGACCTGGCCCGTGCATCGTCAATCGCATGAGACAGCGATACCGAAGAAAAAGGGAACTCACAGACAAGTATCATTCCTTCTAGCCAGTTAGACTTGCCATCGGCGACGACGTAGCTCATGGTTTGGACTAGGCAGCAATCGTTTCAGCCGTTACTTTTGTTTATCCCAAACTTAGGCTCACCGGAGATGTACAGAACCTAATGATGAATGAAGAAGGGGACTGAGCCTCCTATCAAGATAACCCGTAACGTCATACTCACAAGTGACTCGAAAGGATCTGTCAGCAACGACAGCGGCTTGCCAATAATCCAAGCAAGAGTGACCATGAACCTGCGCTAGTCTGTTATTTACATGTCGCAGAAGCACTCTGGAATCCGACACTTACGGGATCACGAACAAAGCAGTTTGCTGGACAGCAGCGTAAACGATCGTAAAGGAACGATGGGAACAACAGGACTTACAAGAGCAGATCCTACCGCAACACTGATGCTCAGTGTTAGCTGATCCTTCATAGACACATTGACTGCCGTCATGCATTCTGCAGAGTCCGTATAAATATTGATACTTCTGAATCAAGAAAAGACATAACCTGCTAGGGAGGTCACAGCAGGAAGCAATATCAAGGCAACCCACTCCTTTCGCACAGTATTATGGATGCCGTCCATTGATTGAACAAGTTTATCGGCAGTAAGGGAGGCTGCCTAAGAATAGGGAGAAAACTTCAGAACGTTTGCAGATTTGTGATAGCGTGCACTCACGGTGGTTACCAGAATTAACACTAGAATCGTCAGTGTCCAGCTGATTTGCGGCTGCGGAGCTGTAGCTTCTTCATGGCTTTCAGCGATCGGGGATGGCAAATCGAAAGGTGGCTGGTAGGGATGAGTGTCGTTCCATGTCTGTCGACTTTCAGGTAGTTTCTTCGGTGACTTGAGGGAAAAGCTCGGACTCTTCTTATTGTGCCTGTCCTGGTAGAGATGCGTGTGCGACCATAACTGAAATATCAGGTACGCCACATAAACTATATGGATGTTAGACTAACTTGTTTCATAAGGTATGAGGTAAAACGTACTGAACAATAGGATGATAGAAACCTGATGGAAGGATATTAATCACGATCAGTCATACGAAAGTTTAAGCATTACCCCATGACTCATAGAAAGTATGCCCCTTTTCTGCTCCTCTTCAATCGTATCGATAGATCCACTGAGAGAGAAGTGGTATACAGCTGGCAACAAAAGAGCACCAACGCTTATACTCAAGAGAGAGCTGTGTATTTGGGTTGCAGCTATTGCACTATGGTGAGTTATTCTAGGACCTACTTATCTTATAACATACGTACTTGCGTCGAAACCTTGTTCAGAGAAGCTGATTCCACCAGCGAAGAAGCAGAGCCCAAGGACGAGCACTGTACATCAGTCCATCAGATGATGCAAGCATTCAAGAGAGGAGAGGCACGAACGAAGCTTGCCCAATATTGAGCCAATCACTGGAAACAGTTAGTATGGTTATCGTCAATGGTTTGCGACTGGGCTCACAAGACGACTGGACGATACGAAGTTCACACCGCCGTAATGCGGAAATCTGTGACGAAATTCAGACACTCGTCCGATGGAGAATGATGCATGTATACCGCAACAACTATTGCAACACTGTCATGAAAATAAATCTTCACTAGTCACTTCTTAATATGGAAGTATAAATACTTACACGTTACTCTAATGAACAACGTCAAAATAAGAAAGTTTATTAAAAACAAGATGCGCACCAGACTTGCGTTGAGAAGACCCGTTTTGGCTCCACCGATTCTGAGAGCAAGTTCATGCGTTGCAAGGTCGTGCAACTAATGCGAGTCTGTTTAGCAACTCTTTATTCGAGCAACTCACGCACCTTGACGAGAGGAATTAGAGCTAGGAGTGATACTATGACCGTTCTTAAGACATGGCTTTACAAATGATCGCGGTAATTGACGTACATACAAACATAAGGCCATATGCCTTCTCCATAACGAAGCTCACAGTCCACTGTAATAACCGCAAGTTGATATCAGTCTTTACTCAGTAGCCGGGAAGCTAAACACTCGCAGATATGGGGAGCATTACAAGGAAAATGTTCAGCCCTGTAAAGAATGTACAAGGTTGGAATGGGGAAATAGTGGATGAGGTTGATGCTTACAAGAACCAAGAAGGATAACTTTCCAGCCTTGAAAGATTCCGGCCAACCTAGTCTTGATTCGCGGCGAGTCGGGGTATTTGGAGATGGTCGTTGAGTAAGAAGGAAAGCCAGCCTCAGTGACATTTTCGTCTTGGACGACAAGATTAGAGCGTGACTCGGATGATATGGTAGAAAAGCGAGATCGGGGATGAGGAAGGACCGTTGGGGTCTCGTTATGCGAGAACATTGGCGAAAGAAATAAAGATGAAGGAATGGTTTATGGCATACCAGTGATCGATCTATATAAGTGAAGCGAGAAAGTTCTTCAGTCGGCTAAGCAGCTTGGTCCCAAATGTGGTCTAGTCCCCGGGTTATCATTATACCAACGTCGTGCCGTCCTACCCGTTCATCATATTGTACTTACTGGAGGCGAAGAGAACATCTGGTTCTACCTTCCTCAACGAAGGAAACCAAGGCCGACATATTTTTAACCCAAACAAGTGCAAAGTTCAGTATTTTCGTTTCCAACGACGTCGACGATGTTGAGGACGATGTAAGCATAATTCTGGTCCACTGACCAAACTTCATCTGATTCAATCTCCATTAGAAAACCAAGAAATGCGCGTTCAAAGCGTGCTTTGGTTGCGCGAGCTCCGAAAGAGGTGGAAGACCCACGCACTGCGATATTTGTAAAAGGAACACATACTGGGGAGACTCTCAACGCTGTGATGCGTGAGCTGGCGAGTTCCAGGTGTAACATAATGTTTTCAAGACAATCCTGAGATAGTTTATGTTACAGATGGCTCTAAAACGACCGAACGCCATCTCGTTCTCAAAAAAGAATGTGATCCATCCATTCGATGCCGCAACAACTTCAATATCTTCCCTAGAGTTTTGGGCATCCAAAAACGATGCATCGCTCTTTGTCGTTGGGCAGACGACTAAAAAGAGACCGAACGGCCTCACGTTCGTCAGAATGTATGATGGCCGTGTACTCGACATGATAGAAGTGGGTGTCGAGAGTTGGACAAGCATGAACGAATTCAAGGTTCGAGTTCTTCATCCATGAATCTTCCACCGTTTTAACTGCATCCCTCCAATAGACACCCAAATCTACACCAGGCCACAAACCACTAATGCACTTCGCATCAGAGCTCTTCGACACCCACCCACAATACATCCAACTAAAATCTATGCTGCTAGACTTCTTCAATGGCGAAGTCGTGGACTCCATCTGCCTCCAGGGCCTCCAGCACGTCATCAGTGTCTCCTGCGCTCCCACACCCTCCTCCCTCACCTCCACCACCACTGCAGCTCTCAACCCGCCCCACGATCCTGCCCCGTCCTCCCTTCCCAAGGTGCACATTAGAACGTATACTACCAGCCTTCTGTCCTCTGGGACGCGGATCCCACGTGTTGAACTTACGCCCATGGGTCCACACCTCGACCTTGTCCTGCGGCGACATCAAGCGCCTGACCCCGAGTTGCTCAAGCAGGCATTGAAACAGCCCAAGCTGAAGAAGAACGACGTTGAGAAGGGCCTCGGGAAGAAGAAGAAGAACATGGAAGTTGATGAGATGGGAGACCTGAGAGGCCGGGTGCATGTTGGCAAGCAAGATCTGGGGAAACTACAAACGAGGAAGATGAAAGGACTGAAGGGTGGAGATATGGATATGGATATAGATGGAGATGCCGACCATGATAGCGACGAGGATGGTGATGGGGGTGGGCGGAAGAGGGGGAATGAGGCGTAATATGTAGGTCGTTGACTTTTCCCACTTTGTGCTGCGATCTCCATCTTTCTGGCTTTTTGCTTGATGGATTCAGTTCGTCTTGTACATCTTTTTGTATGGGAATTGACTTGTCGGTCATACTAGAAAGTACATTCATCAGCTTAAAGACAGCATGTCAAGGTCGCGTTAACATTCTCTGTTATAAATTGAGAACCATGACTAGTTTTTTTGAAAGTATCAGCCCACGCACACCTTCCAGTCATGACCACAGTGTGATTTCGTTTGAGTTCTTCGGCCCAGGATACGTATACTGTTTATAGTACATGTACTTGTTTTACAGGGCAGATAAGTAATGTAGCATATACACCATGGCCATTAGTTGGATGAAGAACAGCGCCGAGCCTCTCCATTCTGAAAGGCATCGCATCATATTTGACAGTTCATGCCGACTTGATATGAGGTCCAACGTTTCGACTACTTTATCGTTCATCAAACGGAAACCACTCGGTGGCAGGACACCAAGAGGTATACTACCAAAACATGCAGCCTAGAACTAAAGGGTGTAGTATAACGAACACAGGATTACTCTACTGCACATTGCCCATGTCCCATCCCAAATCCCAAAACATGTGCGTTCAACTCTCACCACTACCATCACCAACACCAACTACGACCTCGATCCCCAACTCGTCCAGCGCGCGTAAACCCCTCTCCACCCAATGCGCTACTGTGTCTGGGTCTTCGTACCACTGTGACTGCACCTGTGTCTGTGTCTGTGTCGATGTCAGGGTTGGTGTCGGTGGTATCTGGGCCTGTGGGGTAGCATGCGTTTGGCGCGGATATAGATGCGTTCAGACCAGGAACGGGTATCTCAGTATGAGGATCGGTATCAGGTAGGGACGCGTTCAGACCAGGTATGGCAGACGAGGCCACGTCCAAGTCTGCGCCTGCGTCTGGGTCAGAACACCCGTCTTCGCTTCGCACTGTGTCCGTGCTCTCTCACACCCACTACCACCTCTTCCGTGCTCGACTTTCCCGCAGCTCCGTTCGCCGTAGGAGGAATAGCGGGGGGTGTAGAAGGAAGGCGTACGTACATTCGGCCGCTGCGTATTTACCCTCCGACGTTGCTCTCGTGCTTGAGCGCATCGAGGATGCCGATGACGGCTGGTAGGGATTGATCGTATTTCTACAATGGGTGTGGGGGTTAGTAAAGGAGGAAGGAGGGATAAGGGATGACCTTGACGGTGTGGTCTTGCTCTGGTTCGGTTTGCAGGCCATAGTTTGGCTAGGTCTTTCGTTGTTTGTGTTTTGCGATCTGTAGAACACTTGTCGCCTAACGTGTTGTCGCCTATTACGCATTCCAGCCAGTAGTCCTATCAACAATATTTCCAAGTGATCGAGTCGAGTGAGACCACCAGCTTATATTCATGCCCTAGCGTTCACTGCGACTTCGAGCATCCGACCAGATGGGCATATCTGGGAGGTTGACTGTGCTTGATTTGGGGGTACGCTGAGGGTAGAGGTGACGGTAATGAAAATGGAATGAGCGAGGATTACTCCAAGAGTTCTAGTATGTAACCGTACATAAATCTGATGCATAAATTCCTCGTCCACACCAGCGTGGTCCTGCCCAGAATAACGGTTGAGCTCTCCTGAGGAAACAGTAGTTGGACGTTGTGGTGCTAGATTAAAATGTATGGTACATTGAACTTTATTTCTGGTCAGCGTAGCAGGTGACACCAACAGGAGATATGTATGATTCGACCACTTGTATTCAGAATTGGATAATGTCGATGAAGGGACTTGGACGGAAGCATAACAAAAACGAAGGCAGAATAATAGTGCCACAACTGGGCATTAAACGTACAGAGATGGTTACACTGTTTAGGCAACTGGTTCTGTGTAATTGACCTCTTGCAGGCGAACATGGAGCCTTGATAAGCCCGCCTGGGTGGACTTCAGTAAAGTATGCATAGAGTACCGGAACCAGCAACATTCATTCGATGCGAGGCATGATCTTGCCACCAGAATAGGCGAAAGAAACCGTCTTTAGGACTTGCTTATCGTTTCGGCGGCAAATTTGAACAGTTCTGCCGGGGTTCAAAGTGTAGATATCAACGGTGCCGCGACGTTCTGGAACGGTGCCCTGTGTGTTAATCGGAGAGGGTTCTTCTTCGCCAAGAACTCCGACGTCGTAGATGTCCAAGTTCGTGTCACGGTCGAAGCGTTTACCATCTGTAGTGGAGACGAAGTCGAGGACATAGAGATCGTGATAATGTGGGAAAGGGGTGATACGTCCTCTAAGAAATGGAGTGCACTCGAACGTGACCGACAAATGAGTATTGGATGTTTCGGACTGTACTAAGATCAAAGGGAGCGCGCTGTGAAACACAACTGGTGACGAACCCGGAAATCGACGAATGGAACCCCAGCTGCACGAAGATCAGCTTCATTCTTCCTGCCGAACTCCACTATCCAGGCCTCAATTTCTTCCTTGGATTTGACGGGCACTGAAGTCTGTTGACGAGGAACAGCGAGACATGATGGGTTCTTGAAAGTTAGGCTTTGTTTGTGGTTCTGCGGTTAACGAGGGCACTGATATCATTGGGTCTGCTTCACTGTGTTCAACTCCTCATCAAGCTTGACCGCCTTCCCTTTCTGTTCAACTCTCTTTCTGATCCTGATCACGACGATGATGATTTCAGGAAAGCGTTGATTTTCGAAGGCGGTTCTTCGCTGTTACAGTTGTCACACATGAAACATCTTGGCTCTGTTCTGGACCAACCCATCTTATCCCCCCAATTCTTTCTCTCTTTGCCCTATTCCACAGTGTTGGGTTCTCCCTTACAATGTGTCACTGATTGGTCAATCACGTATCTCTGATCGACGATCCCGTCGACGCGCATGCACTCAACAGCCACGGGCCCCACATCCCCAATTCTTTAAGGCTCCTCAAATCTCACCGCTCTCCTATCCATCCTGCTTCATATTCCGGGTGCTCGTTTCTTTAGTACTTTTGACATTGCTTCTCCCTCATCTTCTCGAAGACGCAGAGTCAACTTGTGCTTGTGAAATCATTGATCTCCAAAACAAAAAAAGACCTTTCGGAGGATCCGAACGATCATATCCAGAAACACATCAAACTTTGACACCTGAAGATTGGTCCATTCAAACGAGTCTCCCGATGCTGCCCGTTGTTACAAGATGCTACCACGATCACTGCTTTCAAAGCAAGGTCAACATTTTCAACAAGGTTTCCATCGTCAAAACTTCCGCCCACGCAAACTCCTGTCGATATTCTTTTCTCAAAAGACATTGGCAGCAAAGCGTTACCATGGTATAGTTACTGAATGGTGAGGGTTATTGTTGGAGGATAACCCTGATGTGTTGGGGAGAGGAGGTGCGGTGCTGGAATGATCGAGTGGGTAGATACTTGTGTGACCTGTTCATGGAGGCAAGCCCCTAATGAGTCTTGCCCCATACCAGGTATGTGCTGCATGTAAACCTAATGTACAAGGCGATTAATGAGTTTTGCCCATACCAGCTTTAACAGGTTATCAGGCCCTGATAGTGAATCCACTTATCTGTGCATCCACACCAACAGAAACACTGTGATTACTCCTATTCATCATGTCTGCTGCTCCCTCCTCTTCCAAGCACCTGAAACTCAAAGATCTCACTGGGACCAATTCCTACGATAAGTTCAGCCACAAAGGAAACCTTGAGCTCCAGGCCATGGGATACTGGAAATTCATCGAAGGTCCACAGTCGGCACCGCCAGCCCAGAAGATCAGAGGTCCCAATGAGACTGACACTGCTCACACCATTGTTATCACTGGCAACAAAATGGAAGTCCAGAAAGCTATGGTTGATGCAGTACCTTGGTGGGAAGGTGACTTTAAGGCTCTCAATGCTATTATCCAGGCTATGCCAGGAACCAAGATTCACCTAGTTTAGTCTGCGAGGACTGACAAAGAAGCCTGGGAGAGTCTCAAAGCCAAGTATCACTCTGTCAATGCGATGATGGTGACCCATCTCAAGACCTATATTCTTGGATACAAGCTTGTCGATGGTTATAAGATGGCCCATTGAAAGACAACATGCAGGGCATGTACTTTTTCTTTGTGCTACCCTTTACCCTTCACTATGTTAATTGCATTTGTCTTATGTTCATGATCATTCTTATTCTTCCATAATATTCAAATATTCAAATAGCTGCTCTTTTAACTCCTCCCTCTTAACTTTTTCTTCCAGTAATTCCAGATCTCATGCTTCTTCCCTCCTATCCTCCTCCTGGGCTTCTCTGCTCATGATGATGCCATCACTGCTCTTTGTTCTTTTGCTCCTTCATGTAGGCTTGACCATCTTTATAAAATTGATCTTGTGAATAAAATTGTCCCTCTTCATGATTCATAGTGAAGGCATGAAGGTAAACACAAGCACAAGCAGAGATCCAGAGTGTTGCATATTGGAGACCTTTGGTATTATTGATGCACACAGGTAAACATTGAAGGGATGACCATCAATCCTTCAAAAACACAATACAGTGTTCTGAGCAAATGCGTACACCTGACACAAATTGATTGTACTGGGTGTTCTCAGGTGTATCCTTCTCAAGCCTAAATTAATTAAGTTGTCAGAAATGTTGAATCATGGTAAGAGAAACACACTTCTTGTATGGTGCCTGACACCATTGCTGTAATGGATATGCAGAGTCAGCCCAGACCCATTAATCCTCCTTTAATAACATGCCATGCTGCTGAGGCATACATGTTTGTTGCCATGCACTAGCATCGTGTCGACTACCAGGAAGGCCAACCCCAATGTCAATAATCTGGAGATCAGGAGTTGAGATAACCTATAGAAAGATACTAGCTGTAAGTGCGAGTACCTGAGGTACTGATCATGGATCTCCTCTTACTTGAAGATTTAAAGAATAGTTTGATTTCCTATCAAACCACACATTTCCAAAAAATGCTGGTCACTGGAAAAATGGAATGAGAGTACCATCAACTATACACTATCCATCACACTATCTAGGACAGGAGTTTGCCTCAACCCATGCCTTTGCTATTTCTTTGTCTTCATCACTGGTCCATTGAAGTGCAGACTTCTGAAATGATTCTGAGCAAGTGGCTTTCAGGACCCAATTTGTTGCCAGTCTCACAGTCTCATACCCCACTCCAAACTGCAGTGCTACCTTCATGTTACTAGCTGCATTCCCATAGTGTCCAAATTGGTAAAGAGCAATGACAACCTGCTCCTCTACATCCATTTGCTCATTGTGGGAGTTGTTATGGAATACTTCATCATCTCAGATGGTCATCACAAGATCATCAAAGGTTCTAGGATTAAGTCAAACAGATGATCAGAATATTTCAGGTTGATTGTACTTCCAGTCATCCAAAATAAGGTGAAGAAGTGATTTGTCCTTGTTAATGACTTATTGAGAGTTGAGATACTGCTTCAGGTACAGTTCTGCCAATGCCTCAAGATAGACATCACTTTCAGACACTAGGGCATATTCAGCAAAGGAACTGCCAGAGGAGGAGGTAGAAGAGGTAGAAGAGCCTGAGTTGGAAGATGAAGTAGAGGATGTAGACATTGATGAGTGGCCTGAGGATGAGGAAGACCTGGATGAAGAAGAGCTTGAGGAAGATGACTCTGATCCAAAATCCTCATCTGGAGAGGCAGCACCTTGCCCATTAAGCTGAAAAAACTGGGCTTCAGTCTCTGCAATAAGATTCACAGGGAATGCTCTATGGAGTGCATCTGCAGCCTGCTGTTGTTCCATCATTGTAAGCATAGTTAATGGGAGGCCACAGTTGTACTGTCATGCACAGTAAAATATACAGGTAATATAAAGTAAAGAGGCTCACCCTCAGTCTCTGTACAAGTGACTGAGGGTGTCTGTACGAACATAGCAAGTATATAAGTAGTTCTATGTCAAAGGGTCTTTGTGTAAGTGAGATAAAGAGAGATCACACAAAGGGAGCATTGGCAGTGGCGATCATAATTCCAACACTCCTCCTCAATGAAGATGCTCCACCTCACATGGAATCTGGGTGGCAATTATCTAAGGCCCAGTAATGATCATAGATGGATGAATAACGGTGATGGCAGAGCTTTGGTGAATAAGTCAGCAATGTTATCTTTGGTATGTAACAGATTTCACTTTCTCCAGATTGTACTCGTTCCCAGAGGAAATGATATTTTATATCGACGTGCTTTACTCTGGTGTGCAGCATTGGGTCTTCAGATGATTAATTGCAGTGTTGTTGTTGCATAGCAGGGTGGTGGCATTTTGTGTTACATCATGTCCAATGTCTTTGAGGAGTGCACGAAGCCATATGCATTCCTGTGCGGCTTCATAACCCACCATGTATTCAGCTTTGCATGATGATGCCATGACTGTTTTTTGTCTCTGTGCTGCCCACAATACCACCCCTGACCCTAGGCTCCACATATAACCTCTGATGCTTTGCCTGGTATCAAGACAATTGGCCCAATCTGAGTTGGTGAAGCCAAGAAGTGAGATGGGTGTGCCTTTTCTGCCAAGGGTTAGTTTAAGGTTGCGAGTGCCTTTGAGGTATCAGACTAGACAAATTGCTGCATTCCAATGAGGGGAGTCAAATGAATCCATGTACTGGCTAAGTTGTTGGACCACATAAGCAATATCTGGACAAGTAGAGATGGCGAGATATAGGTGACAGCCAACAAGGGATCTGTAGGGAGTCTTTGATAATTGATATTGCTCTTCTTTTGTGAGGGTGGCATGGTCTATGTGTCTGAGTTTGAGACTTGGATCCATTGGTAAAGATAGTGGGGCAGCATCTTTTTGTTCAAATTGGGTAACAATTTTGTCGATGAGCACAGTTTGTGAAAGGAGTACATAACAGTGCCTATGTTAGAGATTCAGTAGTAAATGCAGGACTCGCATGCTAAATGTGTGAACCTCCAACTGATCATGTTGTCATTGAGAGTCTGGTACCATATCTGCCTGCTCTGCTTCATCCCATATAACCCACACACTAAAACCCAATCTTCCTTCCCCCATTCCTCGAATCCTTCTGGCTGCTCCATCCATTGGTACTCCTCTTCTGGTAGATGCCTGTATAGGAATGCAGTCTTGACATCAATTTGAGTGGCATCCCAACCCTTGGAAGCCACAAGATGAAGAAGAATCTGCCATGATTCCATGCATACAGTGGGTGATGTGGTTTTCATGTAATCTTTGCCATAAATTTGTTCATAGCTAGTGTTTCACAGTCTGGTTAGGTCCAGTTTTTTGACCCCCAAAGGGCCAACCGGGACCACAACCGGTCCAAACTGAGACACAAAGTTCGAGGACTGCAACCAAACTGATAAGGACTGGTCCTCATCAGTTCGGTTGCCTTAAAAAACTGGTTGGGGCTGGTTTTACCACTTATTTTTGTCTCTAACTAATTTTTACTGTATATATAAAATAAAACTATTTATGTGGCACCTGCGAGCAGGTGATCAGAGCAGTGAGGTTGTCAAGAGAAGAAAAAAATAAAAAAAATGAAAAAGTGAAGAAAATGGCCCACCTCGCATTGTGTTCATTGCCCCAAAAGTTGCCCCCAGCGGTCGTTGACCCCCATGTTCATTGACCCCCATGTTCATTGACCCCAGCATTTGTTGTCCCTCCTGTTTGTTGGCTGCCCTCGCCATTCATTATCCCTGTGGTTTTTCATCCCCACTGTGTGTCGTCCCTGCTGTTTGTCATGTCATCCATCCCCATGTGTTGTCCTCGCTATGTGTCATCCTTGTCCCTCATTGTCAGCACCTCAATTCCCCTTGCAAGCAGTGGCTTGCAGGCGGGTGGGTGCTGATGTGGCATTTTCCATAGCTAAAAACAAAGCCCGTTGCTGCCCTGCAAGCAGAGGCTCGCAGCAGCGATGAAGGGTGGGTGGTGGCTTGGAGGGGCGACATAGGGGTAGGGTGGTCTTGTTGTTATCAAACCTGAAAAAAAATAGATAGTAAAAAAAAGAGATCAATGAAAATTAACATACCAGGGGCCCAAATGATGACTAGTGTCACTTGGGCAATTAGTGTTCATTCGTTTGTGATGGTGACTCACCATCAACAAAGTTAGAACCTAAAAAACAAAAAGGAAAGAAAGATTAGTTAGTTTGCGAAAAAACACTAAAAAACATTACTTGGGGGCCCAAATGATGACAGATGTTGTTTGGGCCTGATGTGGTTTGTTTGTGGTGGTTGGCAGCATTATCCAACATGGGGGATGTGGGAGTAGTGGCATGCATTGACAAAGTGGTGGTGGTGGAAGGAGGCAGAGTGGTGGCAGCAGTGTCAAGGGTGGTGGTTGATGTTGATATACATGGCCTGGGTTGTGTTGATGGTTTGGCAGCCATGGGAATGGTGAACGAGTGGCACCACTTTTTTTGTTTGGGTGCACAAACATGACCAAGTGGTCTGTGCACAGCCCCAACATATATAAACCCTCACTTTTTTTATTTATTTCTCGGGCACATCCCCCACTTTTCAAGTTTATTAAGTAGTATATATAGTTAGTATATAAGTATATTGTAGACTGGTTACAACCAGTTTGAACTGACCTTTGTTGGTTCGAAATAAATGTACAATTTGTGAAACCACAACTGACCATGTACACAAACTAAGGCAACCGCAACTGCAAAAAAGACCGGACTGCAGTTTGGTCCAGTTCAACTTCGGTTTTTTTCCGGTTCTATGAACTGGACCTTTAAACACTATTCATAGCCTTTAAAAATGAGATGGACCTTAAAGCATACAGCTTTTCCATTTTCATCATGCTTTATCTTGAATATGGGGCATCCTTTCCACACTTTCTGGCCATGTGGAACATCAGTCCTTGGAATGAGCTTGTATACCCCCATATCTTTTAGTGACTTCAACTCATCTCTATATCCTTCTGTCCATTTCTCTGAGTCTCCTGATGCCTTCACTTCCACCCATGTTTTTGGTTCATCCTTGAATTCCAGGGACATCGGGTCAATCCCACCAGATTCTACAATTGCTGCAAACAGCCGATCATGATTGAGATCAGACCTGAGTAACGGCGTGTACTTATACCCATCATTGATTCCTTGATAATTACAGTGTGACATCAGTGGTACCAGATCTAAAGACAACCAATTGCAATGGCATCGTAGCAAAGGTATGCATTATGTGTGTGTCCAGTGGATCCACAGATCTAGAATGTGTCATGAAGATTTGCTACTTATAAGGGAGATCTAGAGTGGCCAGCCACAAAGAGACATGATCAAGGGTCGTGAGTGGCTATCAATCTCTAGATCTAGAAACCAGGTTGATGGTACTTACCAGCACGCGTTATTTAGACGCGTCTAGTCAGATAGAAGACATGCACTTGCAATTGCAATGGCCAATTTGGAGCAGTGAGAATTTATATATCTTGCATGCATGGCCATGGCCACGATGTCAGATGCCATTGATCGCTCACATTCATTTCTAGAAACATATATAAATCAGATATATATATGGTTCCATGCCAGATCTACATAGACAAGTACTCACCACTCCAATATTAATATATAATACGCCAATTACTGGCTGCTGGTGTAGGTCTACTTTATTATTCAACTCCAACTCACTACAGCTACGACTACATTACCATATTAATATTGTACTAGATCAGGTTACAAAGACTGTTAGAAATGACGAATTACACTACCTTTATATATATGCCAAGAGACTATTATACTCTCCTCTAGATCTACTTAATTATCATAAGCTTAAGGAACATGGGTGAGAGTTTGGTGGAAGAAGCAAACATAGCCATGTGTGGTATATGCAGAAGTTACGATTGATCACGAGTGCTTTGAGCCCAGGTGATTGCCGAACCACGTGTAATCCAGAAACTCCCATAGCTATAGCCTGATCGGTTCTTGACAGGTGGCTATGCTGAGGTTTTCCTCTTACTACTCAACTAGTTATAACTATGTATGCATACACATAGTAGAGTGTATCCCAGGTTACCAGCCTGCGCTGGTATGATTTACTATTACAGTACACTGGTATTGTATTCTAAGTGTGACATAAAAACTGGCTCAAAGACACTTCAGGGATTAGTACTCACAGATCGAAGCGGTCCATGGATTAATACCAGCCACATCGTGATCACAGATCCAGAGGCCTAGCTATAGGTCCGTGCAAATTTTGGCTTAATATTCGAATATTCCTCCCTAGATTTATGATTTGCAATCACAGCCCTTGATTGTGGACTTTTCATCATGAGCTTCCGTGTTAAATTATAAAATGTTATTTTCTAGATCTTCGAATTCATTAGGATTTTGATGATATCTGGCATACATATCAAGGTAGGTAGTACTTAGCTTCCTGGCCATGGCTGGCGCGACATACGGGTGAATTTCTGATCTATCTACTATGCTTGTTCCTGATTTGATTCACACACATTTTGATACCAATAAGCAGGCGTACATCAATCACATCTATTCTCTTATATATAAAAATTAGGAGGCCTTGTACACGTATGTGTACATGTGTATGCTGTGCATCGAAACTCTTGGAATTTTCTCTAGATCTTTATAACATATGGTAAGCCTTATTCCCGAGGTTGTGTCATGCCGCATGTCTGCCTAACTGCCAGACTCCATATTCATAGTTATAAGGGGATCTCTGATGTTGATGGACCCTTACTAACCAAGGATACAATTACGATTGAGCATCTACCTGAGATCTCAGAAGTACCTTGAGTTGGTTTGCATTCAAGTATCATGCCCGCACTCCCTCAATGTCATCTTCAGACTGGCAGGAAGTGCAAACCTCTTTCAGCCAATGTTCAAGAACCTCTACCTCCGGCTTTTCATGCCATCGCACTGGTTTGTCAACTATCATACAGAGTTATACACTAACTTAGTTCCTCTAGAATTGAAATATCACTTTGCTGCATCTGAGCATTCCTATTCTCAATATCGATGTCCAAGTTGCAGCACGTCGGATTCAAGGATACCCCATATGTTCTTGCTTGTAACGTCTACTATTCATTATTAGTCTGGATCTTCCAGTCGGTCTGCCACCTTCCAGCTCTTCAAGCAGCAGTAGGGATCCTGCTCATGCTTTGTCCAATTCAGGTGAACCTCGAGCTACTGCAGCTTGATCCAGAGTTTGATGCTTCCTATAACATAGTGTTTTCTTTCAAACCTGGTCTCGAAAACATCTTTGGTCAGTTTCTGCGGTTTACACTTGGAATATGGCAATGATCTTATCACAAAATGGTTCAGGTACAAGACTGTGTCGCACCACCCCAAGCTTACGAGACATCTATACTTCTGCCATTTTGCCAGGAAAACTGAACAATTGTATTTGTACATCCACAGATGGTGCATTACTGCAACGTGCTATGCTTATCAAAGAGATGTCATGTATCCTCGTGTAGTTAGCGCCGATGTGCCCACCCATGCAACCACGATGAACATGGACCATGGTGCTTCCTGGATGGATATTCAAATTTTGCTGCCAACACTGACACTGGGAGGTTCATCTGGGGAACCTCACAATCAGGCCTTGCGCAAGAACAAAGGCAAAGGGAAGGAGAAGGCTCCACAATGGTTTGATGAAATTCAACACCATGAGCATCCCTTGTGTCCAGGCCAAGTTCCCCTTCCACCCCTCAAAGCTATTCTGGATGTGCCAAGGCGAACCGTTGCCTCTGGTACTACCCTCGTGCCTCCAACAAACATACCCATCCTCACAGCCCCCATGCCTTCAACAGATCAACCAGGATGACTGAGGTCACCCATCGGTGGTGGATTAGAACCCTTACATGGAAGGAGTCAATTTTATTATTCTGGAGCGAGATGGACTTCCCCCAGCCGTGCCAGTAATGAGAGCCAGCAAAGGTACACTGACGCTCAGTGATCTTTTTCCAATTCGCTAGACCAACCAAAGGGTAACGACGACAGCGACAACGACAACCACCAGCAGCAGCAAGGGGAGGATGATGAAGAGGAAGAGGAGGGGGAGGAGGGGGAGGACAAGGAAGAGGACAAGGAAGAGGAAGAGGAGGACAAGAGGACGAAAGTATGTCCCAAGTCACATCAGATTTATCGAGCTAATACTCCAGACATCTAGGATTCATATCTGACCTGTCAAGAATTTGCTACTTTTCAACAACAACTCAGTCGAGACATACGGTCCAGATTTGCTGATATTTCATCTGCCCTGTCAGCTCAGAATTCACATAATATTCCAGTTGGTTCAGAAAGCTCAGACAAACAGAAGTGGAAGCCGAAAATCACGCAAGGCCCAGTTCATCGTTCCTCTGAAACCAACATCAAAGCTGTGAGCAAACCTTCATAGTCTCACAAAGCTGCTCATTCTCAATTACATATTTCAGGAGGCTGTAAGAAAACACATCATTAAGCTAGTTGGAGAAAGGGGTCTCCTTCAACCTATGGTCACTCAGCAAGAAGCTGCATCATTTGCTGCTGAGTGGAACATTGATGAAGGAGAGAGCTCCCATCCCTGTTGCGATGCATCTCATTTTAGATTCGACATTCTCAGAACACCTCACAGCCCATGGAATCGATCTGTGGCTCGTGTGTTTTGTGATGACTTGATTATGGACAGGGATCTTCCATCAACACCAGACATCATGGAAAGTGTGATGGAGTCTTTCTATACGAGATTGAAGACACTCAAAAGAGATTACAAGCTAAGTCTTTTACAGCCCGCTGAACGTCTTATATCGGCACGCGATACATGATGTCATCAACAGAAATATAATATAGGTTTTATTTCCTATCTGACATCATTTCACTTAAACAGCTGCGCAGTTGTTCCAAAGGCACTTAGAAATTGCCAAACATCATCCAAACCTTCAGAAGCATGTTGCTATTCTCCAACGACTCGGTGTTGAAGGCATGTCGAGTGATGAATCTGACCGCGATGAAACCACAAGAAACCCCCAGATGCGATTGGAGACTCCTCGTGTCCACGTTCTGCTACCCCAATGGAGGATGGAACATTTGGCAACCTGGTTGCATATTTTCGACTCTCTTCATATGGTTGAACGGTGGTCCATGAATGGCAGCTTGCGGGGGGCTTATCCTCATATGTGCATCTACAACGCTCATGTACCAAGATTCAGCAGGAGCACAGGTTTCGTTCGCGGTCTACTGAGGAACGCTTATGATGCTTGCTGGCTCGCTGACAGATGGGAAAGCAAGTTCTCAGTCCATCCTCAGGACAAGAATTATAATTTCTCCCATGATCTTGAGATATTCAAGTAAGTTATCAAATTTGATCAGAGTTATTATGTTCTGAATTATGTTATATGACAGTTATATTATCCAAAGATAAGACTATATCTACCTTCGTCTTATTACACAATATGGATAATTTTTGCATGATTTTATGTCGCTATGCATAGGACCATCTGAATCATCATGTTGGATTCTAGTTGTCTAGGTACAATAATGCTTAGTTGTAAAATAACAGATAACACTATGGCTACAAAATGATGGGCCGGTTCCGAAAATTACACATTAATATTGCAGGCCTAGGCCAGGGCCAAGTTTTTGATCCCCGGCATGTTTTTGAACAAGAAACATACTATATATCATACGGTGTACCTTTGGAGGTCTGAAAGGGGCCATAGTTTTTGAACGTAGCTAGAATGTTACCGACTCACACTTCCTTTTTCTCAACTTGGTCTTTGGGACCAACATTGCCATCTTTGCGTTCACTGGAAATGAGTTCGTTGACCTCGCTTCAGCTATAGCAGCCTCATGGTCACGCTCCCACTGGTGAGGATCAAGGGCCACACAATACACTTGAGAAGCTCTCAGGACCTTTTGAAAGGTTTGTTGATGCGCAGTTCAACAGTTGCAGACAAACAAACACAACAATTTTTAGTGACCCAATTTTAGAAGCCAGCGCAAACATCTGGATGCCTCAAAAACTGTCAAAACATGTAGAATAGAGTCTAGTGATGTTTCTACGAGCCGATTTCTTCAGAAAATTTCAGCTTTGGAGAATCCGGATGTTCGTCCGTCTGTCTGTCTGTCTGGCTAAATTTAGAATAGGCATGGCCCACGGCCATAGACCAGGGTTGTTGTAGTTGTTCCACTTCTTCGTTCAATAGATTGAGAGTGATGAGTGAACTCGACTTTGAGGAGCTGGTCCAGCAACTTCATGGACTCTCATTTTCTTTTCAAGGTTTGAAGTGGAAACAGATTGTTGATTTTGTCACCCTTGCTTCGAGGCTCAAGGATCCTATCTTGCTAGCTCAATTGCAACCTGCTGGCATCTCTGTCACCGAGGCTCCTGCTGTTCTCCCACCCAGTGTTGTCACATTCCTTGGCAGCAGCTGCAACCTTACACCATCTGGGCAGAGACTTGTCGGCAGCAGCTAGTACAACTCAAGCTAGTTTGGGACATGACAGCAGTATACAAACATCAAGCTCGAGGAAGACGTGCAGCAATGCCATTATTTGCACTTAATTATACTTGCTACCTAAAGCGGATGGACAGACGGATGGATGGACATCTGGATTTTCCAATCTCAAAATGTCCTCGATTTCTTTATTTCAAAAAATTTAGGTCAGGCACCTCAAAAATTTGGCCACCCCCCAAAAGAAATCGGGAAAATTATGAAAAATAGCACAATCGACTCCTTTTGATTGGTTGCATCTGATCCTGTAATAAAATTTAGGCTACATCAAATTGATCGTCTGTAATAAAATGGATAAACTTGACTAAAAAAGGAAATTTTTAGTAGAATTGCTCTAAATTTTGCCCCATAATGCAGTGTTTTCGGGGCAAAGACAACAACTTTTCCATCCAGTTTACTGCCTGAAATTTGCCAAAAGAAGGGTTTAGTTGGAAAAAATTTGCCCAGATCAATTTGGCCTCTGCGCAAATTAGGTGGTGACTAAGAGAACTGCGATGTAGAAATTACATGGTGGCTCGGATTGGGCTCGGTGTCAAGTATCGATAAGCCACTGATATCAAGTCGTATCATACAAAGATGCTACCCCACCAATTGCAACTCCTGAATTGTCATAGACCGACTACATACTCGACCCTTGAAGCCTCATTTCCTCGCACTCCACCCCCATCCCCTCCAAAACATGGCAGAGTCTCTTCTAATGTGCTTGGTCAGAAAGCCATGCCACCCTCGGTGGGCCAAAGCAAAACAGTTTCTCCAGATTTAGAGGGTCTTGCCAATTATGGCACTACCAGTCTTCCAACGCCTCGCCCCTCATTGGACTCCCCCGACAACCTACAACACCTGCCTTCATCTCTCCCCTCGGATCCTACCGATCCCACCATAATTGCCCCTTCTACACCTTGGTCCTCATTAGAATCTACCAACCAATCCCATGCCCTATCCTTTGATCAAGTTATATCTAGGCTGAAGCCACTACTGGATGGGACAGCTGGGACAGCTGGAGAGTGCCAGATATCTATTGTGGGCATCTTGTCCAACATTGTTGATAATTTACAGGCAAAGTCCAGAGTGGGAGAGTTGCCAGGTTGGGAGAATCTCTGGTACGTCGGGTTCTCTAGTTCATGGCAAGTCTAACAACATTGAAGGATTAATTTCTCGGGAGACAAGTTGATTGTGCACTACCCAACATTTGGACACGAAATCATGTCTACTCTCTTCTTCAGCATCAATGCCAATGACGCCAAAGGTCACTCTTTGTTCTCAGTTGATGCAGGCTTAGTTTGCCTGGGAGGCTCTACAGATGTTGATTTGGAAGATGGCATCAAGAGTCCGGATTTCAGTCTGTACGAGGACCACCCTACGAAGCAACCCCTAACACAAGCATGGCCGACAGTTGTCTGGGAAGTGGCCTATAGTGAGAATGAGCGGAAACTTGTGTATGATCTTGGGAGATATGTTGCTTGTTCCCTCAGCAGGGTGCGGCTAGCAATCGGTGTGAAGATCGAGCGCAATCCTGCTGCACCAGTGGGACAACAATTGCGAGGCTTGAAGAAGGTGACATGTGCATTCTGGGAAGCAGACTACGCCAAAACGTTTGCGACCTTGGAAGAGTCGGGCTCACAATTATTGAATCACCTAACAAGATGTGATAGTCATGCCGATGAGGCTAGTGACTATGTCATGCCTGCTGCCACTAAGTTTTCATGCATATCAAAATTTGAGGGAAAGTACATAAAGTTTGTGGTTTCCCAACATGCTCTGTACACGGGAAGCACTTTTCCTCTGGTATGCCTCGCCACTCACTAATATCTACATTTGGGTTGTAGATTCTTCCGGAAGAACCAAATGGGCCCACAGCAATGATCATTCTAAACAAGCATCTCTATTGTACTTCTGAGGTGGAGAATCAAGACAAGCCCGCAATAACCATTCCATTTTCAACACTTCGACACGTAATCAGCGCTCACAAAAAACAGCAGAATTACTTCGAAATCAGCCGCCAGATCAAGAAGCGTCTGTATGAGGGAGGGGACTTAAATGAAAAGAAGAATAAAGAGGATGTTGCTGGAGAAATTGAATGCTTGAAAAAGCCTCGCACAGCAGATGCCTAGGCCGCTCCTGACGTAAGTTAGTTAGACCGCGTAATGCAACTTGCTAACTCATTACCCAAGGATGCGATGCTCTTCTCTTCCATTCTCAGAACTTTGATACCGCCCTTGCTTATGCCTATGAATATTACATTTTTTGACATGTTTTTTTGCCTCCGCTGAATTGGAGATACTTGTTGTTAGACAATGGCTTCAAATTTATTTCTAAATAAGGAGGCATTGGAGGGTCTAAGGCAGGGTTGATTAGGCCTGTTGCTTTACTAACTCCACCCACCGGACCTTAAAATTGGCCCAAGGTCCTATTTTTCCTCCTCGCTTTCCTCCCTCCTGCTCTGGCCAATCAGCCCCCCCTCCATTTGCTGGTGGGCAGTGCGGTGCTGGTTGGGCATGCTAGTGGGGTATGCTAACTGGGGCTGAGCTTCAGGGCGGTAGAGCGCTATGATCGGCGCGAGCCCTGAGGTTAGCTGGGCCAATTTGGGAGTCTAGATAGACTCGGTCCGGCCGCAGCGGCTAGCTGGCTAAGCGACTCCCAAGCAAGCAAACCGCGCCCCACCCCTGGGAAGCTGACAAAGCCTCAACATCAGGCCAGAGGACCTTCCAGCTCGGGGTGATTTTCATGAGATAGTTCACTTTGAGAGGGGAGGGGGGTCAGAGTGGGACACTGGGGGCGAGTGACTTCGGGTGAGAAGTGGGGGCATCTGTAAGCTCGGCAGGGACCCAGCTGATAAATGGCCGGAGTGGTTTGGATGGGGGTTTGGGTGTAGCCCTGCAGGCAGAGTAGATAAACTACTAGAATTACGCTTGTATGTGCACGCAGGGTCAGGGCCTTGGAAAGGGAAGGGCAGGTGCTGGGAGCCCTGGCCATGGGAGAAGTGTGCCTGGTTGGCCTAGGGGCTAGGCCTTGGCTCTGGCAAAATTGGAACTGTGGGTAGCACTGCATCCTGTTAGCAGAGTTTCCACTTGAAGTTGCAGGCCACCAGCTTAGCCCATAGCCCAAATCCCCGGAGCCCAACTTGAAGTTGCTGAACAAATGGGTCGCCCCAAAAAACTGCGAGGGAAAGCTTTGCCATGGTTGGAAGCCCAGGCCAAGGCGTCCATGAAACCTAAAGGCCAAAAAAAAAAAGTAGGTTAGCCCCAGCTCGCCTCCTGTATTTCCAAAACTTTCATGGCTAGTCGCAGAAGGAGTGCAGAGGAGTAGTACCAGTTGGATCTAGTGGGAAAGCTTACCCCCAGAGTGAAGCCTTATCCCCAGTGGATCAGAAGGTGAGGCAACCGCTGGTACTTACTAGAGGGCTTGCTGACTCTTGCCAATGGCTCTCCTAGGTGGCCAATGTTCCAAAGCTGAACGTAACTGAGTTAACACCAGCTTTGCCTACATGCCTTGAAAGGTCAAAAGAGGTGACACTGGCTAAATATTTCGAAACCCTGGAGTATAAGGCTGACCGGTGGTTTGAGGGATGCGAGCGCTTCAAAGTAAGAGGGGTTTATTTAAAGGACTTATGGAAACGTCCCAAGAACACTCCCCAGCTGCTGGAAGAAGCGTACTGCAAAATGGAGGTGGCTAGAGATTCGCCAGCTGACACTTGTTCTGGTCTGTGGTATGATGAGGAGAACCATCTCTTAGCAGCTGTCTTTGCACAATGCCACTCAAAATCTGATGCTGGCCCGGCCAGGAAGCAACTTCCCATAAGAATACAACCCGTAACCGAGCAATTCTGGCTAAGATTTGCTTTATGTTTAGGTTAAAGAACTTCTGTATTACACTGGGCCAGAGGGGCGAACCATGGCTGATGTTGAGTGTGCTAAGCTTGCCACCTTGGCAGTTCACTATGATGGCCTTCCAGTATGACGCAGTTAAATGTATGAGCATGCAGCTTCTGACTGAGTAGGTATATAGCCAGACGCAAAGTTACGCACCCATGAGGCTCTCCAGTTTATGCATTCTATGGTGCACCCGATGGTCCATCAGTGGGATATCCGACATAACCCTAATGGTACTACGGTGGAATTACCCCTGGCCAACGACTCCACCGCCTGCTTGAATAACCAGAAGAGCCGGTAGCTCACCATCCAGGGGTACAATACATGCCAAATAAAGTGGGCAAAGAGAGAGTAGGAGTGACCCACCTGGTGCATGCATGGTCCATGCGAGGCCATCACATCAGCTTACTGTCTCTTCTTTTTCTGATAAATTGATTCTGAATTTGATTCCAATAGGAAGGGAACCTGATGCCATCCAAGGATTCCCTGTGGGGGTGCCAAGCCGCTATGGTGGTCAAGTGGTACTACCAGGTCATTGAAGAAGTGGCCCATTTACTATCTGCTTACTTCAAGAAGGCATTTCCGGAATATCATCAGCAGTATTCTAAGGCTTTCTCAGCCGGCATCTGGAATTTAGAAGATCCTGGCCCATGGTTGGGGCGTGCTCTGGTCTACAAGCTGCAGGTCCTACCTCACATTGATGGGCTGGACAATGGCCCAACTGCTTGCTTTCCGGTGGGGTACTTCACTGGTGGGGCTATGCACCTATCTGACCTGGGTTTAAAACTTCAGTAAGAGATTTTTTCTCTCTTCCTACTTGAATTCTCTGATGGTGAGCTGGTAGCTACGGTCTGGGGGACATCGTTATTTTCCTGTCTGGGTGGCTTTACCATGCAGTTCAATTTTGGGAACCAGCTCCCCCACCCAACTCTGAATTAACTTCCAGCTGCATCGGAAGTGTTTTTTTCTTTCCGGATAATTCTTTGCAAAGATTGGAGGGAAAGCCACTGGGATGGAACGTTGATACTATGACGGGATCATTCCCTTCTGCCTCAAAAATTTGTTCTACTAGTAGATGACAAGCTTCTCTGAAGTATTAGCATACTCTGCAGCGCCAATCTGTTGAAATGAACCATTCCCAGAATATGGGAGGCAAGGGGAGAAACATCCCAACTGAGTGCTAAGGTGAGACTTTGGAATGGTATTTGTGTAACTGGACGGATGACTTTCATCCACTACATCAAACCACTTTGGGCCTTGAGGTCTTCATTCTTCTCCACTGCCATCTGGTTCTCCATCCCATGTCAGTGTCATGTCCAGGGATGGCACTGATAGCAATGTTTCCATGCCCTGAATCTCGAGGAACTGAATGAAGAGAAAAAACTTGGCCAGCATTGCTCTTCATGCTCATGTTCATATTTAATAATCAGGGTTTGTTCAGAGATTCTGAAGAAGACCTGGCGCTCACCAATCTACTAGTTTTTCCAGCCTTCAGTCTCTGTTCAGTATGGGAAGGTCCGCCTTTGCCTTTTCTTTCGTAAGATGAAGGCTGGCAGTGTTTGCTGATCCCAGGATAAGCTGGCATGTTGGTTCTTACTCGTCATGTTTCCATTGTTGATTTTGAACATCATAGGATAAATCATCTACTGCTCATCTTTGCCGCCACACCATCAAGTGCTTTGGGCATGAAACAATCAAAAATGTTCAGGGCACAAGTCCGTCAATGCAGAGCAGCTCTATTTTGGTCCCTGTAATTACCACTGGCTAGAATACTTGATGCAGCTTCGATGTTCTGGACCTGGATCGCCTCAAGCTGATCTGAACAGAATCGCCAAAGCAAACTCTGTATTTCCCTTTGAAGAGAGCTATCAGACCCATCTTGGGAGCTCTGGCTTGGGTTATTCTTTGTCAAGGCATCTGTGGGTGCTGATGGCAGCTCATAGTCTGAATATCTGATATGGGTGCTGGGTCCAGTTGATTTGGCATGCCTCCTATGTGTGCAGTCATGGCTAAAGTCATGGCTAGACTTGTCCCTGAGGAAAAATCTGTAAAACAGGATGACGATCATGTACCAACAATCACTTACGAGGTTTGTGGCCTAGCAGGAGCAATAAACATGTTTTGAGACTGCATTTCAGCTGGAATGGGGGCTCCTTGCTGTTCTGGAGTGTTGGAAACTATGTTGTGGCTACAGAATCTTTGTAAGACAAGTAAGGACAGAGAATGCATGACAAACCGCTCCAAGGCAGAGATCGAGTAGTGACCTGGGACTTTGGGCATCTGCATAGTCGTTATAGGTGTCACAGGGCTCTCCACTTCCGACGATGTGGCTTCTGATTCGAGCTTCATCTGGGCAAAGTCCATACTAACGAGCTGTGTGGAATATTGATGAGATTCGAAAAATGCAGTATACCATTTGCTTATGTTGATATCCCAAGGAGAGCAGAAAAATCTGGTTATACCAATTGTCTGCAAAGGGATAGCATTGTCATTCTTGAAAGGGGCGCTCTTCAACATTATGGAAAGCTGTACAGATTTTGCATGGGATGTAGATGCCTGCAGAGATTATAATGGGGGTTGCTATGTGAACCCAAGAATATGCAGGTGTCTTATCATGCAATGCTAGCACAATCCACTGACTGATTATGATACTCCTTTGTCTTACGCTTCCAGGAACAACATCAGCAGATTCTGTACGCGATCATGAGGCAACCACATGTACGCATACGCCTGACCATGCATTGATCATGATCAAGATAATACACTATTGCATATGTACAGTGCATTTGGCTGCGACAAGAACTATGCAATGGTAGAACTTCAGTTCTGCAAAGTTAACTATACATGACTGCGAAATGCCCGGATAATGATGTCAGTGTTCACACCATAGAAGCGTTGCGGGTATATGCACCTGAACTATTTATGTTGTAAGATGGAGTCTGCCTCTAGCCAGGCACACGTATGTGCGCCAAGCTACATTGTTAGAATCTTACAGTAGTACTATCTAATTCGAAGCACAATTTCACTGGAGTTGCTACTAATACAGAACAACATAAATTGAAAGATGCCTGCCCATTTAGATCAGGACAAGGGGTCCCTCTATATATTAGTACTACTAATAGAGGGTCTCCTTATAGTTAGGATACGGGAGTTTGGCCATGGGTCGAGATTTGAAAAGTGGTACTGTGTGAAAGTGTTGATGCATAACCCAACCCGGCCAAACAGCGAGGGTAGGGAATTGCTGAGCAGTTGGATTCTCAACAATTCCCTCAGCTCAAGTTAGTCATTATATGCAAATATAGAGGCATAATGTGGCTGCATACTCTTTTTGTCTCCAACATGTCACGTTGTGTTGCGTCTTGTTTTCATTGAATAGAACTTTATGTAGGGTATATATATCCTAAATGCTCTTATGATTGGATGTAAGTTATGTCAAGCTTGATGGTAGATCTGGCAAATTGCAACCTGTCATCTTGGAGGTAATATTAATTCAAACAAAGAGGACCTTAGATCCTAACCGGCACCATCCAGTTCCATGTTCAGAGCTGATATGTGAGCAAGATTTAGTTCCTGTGCGCAGTTCTTCTACATTACAGTTGACCCAACTCCACTACCAGCTGGCATCTTTGCTTGCGCTTACCGCTTCTTCAGTTGTGAGTGGGACATTGTACTAGCGATCCTTCAGAAGAATGCGTGACACGGTCTAGCCCGGAAATCTGGCTGTGAAATTTAAATGTGAAATGGTACTAACCAGGACTTTGGCCTGGTCACAACAAAATATTGGTAAATCTCCTAATTATAACACTGAATCCTTGCAGTATGATCATGACAGGTATTATACAACCCTTTCATTCTAGATCCAGATCTTCTAGATTTGGAGTCATGAATGGAATCTAGATATAATAGGGAGTATCTAGGATAAGGTCGAAAACCATTGCATATGCACTCACCACAAGGATACCGTGATTATTGCACTTTGGAACAGCAAATGCGATATTGATGAACTGCAGATCTGAGAGCTTGAACAAATGTACCACACCGTAAATGCGAGGTCATCTTCTAGAATGTTCAAACCTTTAGGAACCTATGACTAGTACTATTCCATATGGAAATTCGAATCGAATGGAGTTGCAATTGCCTCGATGCATGTGTGAATGCGCCAATACTTCAGGTTTAATTTTTTGAGGTACCTTTCCGACATTCCACCACAATGTACAAATTTTGGGGGTTGTTTGTTATTGAGTAATGGATAAATTGTTATTACTACCGGTATATATCTCTAACCTGTTGGATTAATGTTCCAGGACGTTTGGCTGCATGTAATGAACGATCTGCAGGCATAATAGATGACACACTAATTTCAACTTGAACATCAATCCAGAATGAGCAGCCACGAATAGTTGATGAGATAGCACACATGTGCATGTGCATGATGTTTCGGGGCTTTGCTCTTACCCAGTACTAGTACTATGAACATTGATATTTCCAAGGATGCAGCATGGCAGGGATTGATGGTGGTGGAGCTTGCATCGTGTTTTCTGGGCCGATTTCAGGCCAGACTCCTTGATCAGACATTACGTGTGAATTTCTGCTGCTCCTGTGCATTTGAGGTAGAAAAATTTGTGTATTTGGAGTTGCTACTTCGCGTTTACAGCTCTGGAAGTAAACTGGTAGGTGATGTTTGTGTTTGTTTGGACCCACATGGACCCACAAACAATGATATCCTGGCAAAGCAACAGGTCCAAACATAATATTATCTCTCCCAAAAATTTGGGTATACGCACTTGGAAAGGAGTTCAGAGGTGCGCAGAAAGATTCTACATATGGAATCCTTAGGTACAGGTAGCAAAGAGGCAAATGGATCTGGTGTTGCAAATGTCAAAAATGATAGGCAAGACAGTACATTGTGGCTGTGGTACATACCAAGGGTTAAGTGCGTGTAACGACAATGCCTCAAGATCTAGATGCCTACGTTGAATGTCTTGAGCAATTTCATGCAAGAATTCCGGACTGTTGTCCTCTTGCCAATTGTCTAGGACATCCCAATGATATAGACCATGCTGAGACTTATTATCCTCATTACCCTCAAACAAATTCTATATGGGCATGATAATCATAAGTGAATCAGAGGTAGGGTCAAAGAACACACCATAGTCACCTTCACTCTCAAATGCGTCATCTTCACTGGCATGATAATCATAAGTGAATCAGAGGTAGGGTCAAAGAACACACCATAGTCGCCTTCACTCTCGAACACGTCATCTTCACTCCCTTCGTCAACCTTTGCTTCAATGTCCAAGAACTTTGCGATGTTGGTCAACATTAATCTAGAGTACCGATTCCTGCAAAAAGGAGTGTCAATATAGCTATGGAGGTGCATAAGTTCCAAGTCCAAGCTCAACATTCAACGCGCAGCTTCATTCTTTTCCCTGTTTAACTTTCCAAGTCTTCAATTCTCATATTTATATGCTCGCATTTAACAGGCATTAGTAGGCCTTTATGTGGGAAGCCTTTCTTTCACTTATGCTAAACTATTTTGTTCAACACTAGGCTTTGTAGCCCAAGTACAATACTGACTGCGAAGTGAAAAGGACTCGGACTTACCATTGAAGTTGTTGGTTAGGAAAGGAAAGGTGCATAGCCACATCAAGCTGTCATTTGAGCTCACTAACAAACAAGAGGTAGGGGAATTGCCAAAGCCTTGTGTGGCTTTGGCAATTCCCCTACCTCTTGTTGTTTGGCAGAGTTATACTTCAGAGTTGGGCACGTGCAAGGCTTTTCGACTTCTTCATTCCAACTCCCATGGCCAATGCGAATAGCGTAGTACTTAGGCTAGTAGCCACATCTTTCCATGTCTTTGCATAATATGTAGTGGCCAGTACCTACATTAGAGTGAAAATATGAAGTATCTAGTCTGAGCCAATGGAAGAAATGTTTTACTGGTAAGTAAGGATATATGGCAGTATATCCATTGGCTGGCACTAAACTATTTGCTAGTCTACCCATGTTCAAAATGTGAACAGATGAATGCCGATGTGCCAAACAGTTGGAAAGTTTCTTGGCAATAAGTAAAATACAATTGTCTCACCAAGTACAGCTTACCATACATATTCATTCCTGACCCAAGTCCATCGACCTCCAATGCTCCTCCGGAATCTACCTTGGCATCAACCTCATCCTGAATCTCATTCCAGGAATTTTGGACCGCTATTCCCATACAAGGTCAATCGAGTTTGGATTATATTGCAAGTGCCCGGAAGGATCGACCAGCAAAAGGTTGAAGCTGGTGAAGTTTTCCTCATTTTCATTTGCATGTTCCATTCTGATTGCTGAGGAAAGTGGGCACTACTTGATCTTCAGTATGATCCTCCTGACCTCCAGCCTTGTCCTCTCAAGCTGTACATTTTATGACGTCTACTTGGAGTCCGGCCACCCAATCTCGTTATATTATGCCTTCACCGTCGAGGAGGACACATGAATGGGGTTCCAAGTGCCATCAGTGGTTGGCAGTGGCCACAAACTCACTTAAATTGCACCAACATTTTATGGCGAGCAAATTTTCTGGTATCGGCAGACAGTCTCTTGTGCTGCATACCGATGTTTGTAGAATTGTATTAGTCGTAATGTCATTCCTTTTCAACCTTCTAATCCTTTTCAGCCTTCTGTCTTCTTCGATCTTCCCATCCTGTTCAATCTTCCCATTCTGTTCAACCTTATTTTCCCTCTCCCATATTGCCAAGAATTTGAACCAACCCATCCTCAATTTGCCACTTCCCCATCCTCGCTTATATGTTCTAGAAAGCGTCTTTTTTTACCTAACCGAGCATTCCTGATATTGGAGAGATGTGGAGGACAGCATTGCATGACAACCAGGAAAGGTTTGCTGACTTTGCTCTTCAAGGGCTTGCGTAAGTCTCTCCCAACTTCTTTTGCTGATTGCGAAGGGCTTGAATGTTATGCATCCATGTTGACCCAACTATACAGCTCGATCTGGCAGCCGCTGTGCCTTTTTCTCAACCATATATTGATTGTGTGGGAAGGGGAGGAAATCTGGTTGATTGTGACAAAATGGAAGCATGGCATGAGATCTGGTATTAGGTGCGTATTACCTCGATGTACAGACCCTAGACTGTAAGCCATGAATGTTTGACTGCAATTGACCACAACATTCTCATCGGCCTAGGGATATCATTTAAATCCGGACACTTGACTGCTGATGATGTACTTGATAAATCACCTTTCGGATAAAGCCCAAAGAGTATCTCAAGCAGTTATCTAGCCAAGTTTGCTAAAACTCAGAAAGAAAAACCTTCAGATTGTGTGTTTTCCTTCCTGTTCTCTCGGTCAGACATCTTACTGATGCGCATTATACTTTCAAAAGAATTTGTAGTCAACAGTTGAGGAACAGCCATCTGGATGATCGCACTTCCTCCAATTTCCTATGTTGCATGAACCGGCGACAAGTGTGTGCTCTCTTGACCAACTTGAATACTTCGAAGCTTGACGAATGCCTTTCTTTGTCTTGCCCACTTGATGCTGTCAAGCACCTTTGCGGCGGGGCACTGGGTAACCTGCTAGCCACAACCCGAGGAACTTTGCCTTCTCTCAAGTATATTGTCCATGGAAGCACTCATAAAATGATGCTACAGATCACGTTTGAGGGCAAATGTCATGCCTAATTTAGAATTAAGTGCACTAACAGTGGGCAAGTAGACTAATGACATTGCTGGTGACAGACGCAGGAAGATTCAGAATTACCACTCTACAAGTCAAGGACCTGGTAACAAAAGAAATTATCCAAGAAGCTACTAACAATGAAAGCAAGGGAAAACTGTTCTACAAAACTTTCTTCCCACCACCGAATCCAGCAACCACAACAGTTCCACAGGATTTTCAATACCCACCACCATGATGGACCTTTTCCAACGTCACAGATGAACAGATACGTCGAGCAATCAAGAAAATGAAGCCATACAAAGCCATGAGAAAGGACACGGTACCAAACTGCGTATTCATCCAGGCGAGAGAAGACCTTGTTCTGCATCTAGGACCTCTCCTCCAAGCCATGAATGCGCTAAAATATTACCCACAGGAATGGTCCATTACCGAAACGCTCATACTGAAGAAGCCAGGAAAGCCCGACTACACGTCCCCGTCAGCATGGCGACCCATAGTCCTCTCAGATGGTATGGCATGACTACTGAATAGCTGTCCAGCAGAAGACATAGTCACCATGGGCGAACATTACAATATCCTACCAGCAAACCACTTTGGCGCAAGGCCCGGATGTACTATGACAGACTCAGTATGCATGCTAACAAAGATTGTCAAAGACGCATGGAGAAAAGGTCAGGTTGCATCCATCTTATTCCTTGACGTTAAGGGTGCATTCCCCAGCATAGATATTGACAGGCTGATCCACAACATGAGAAAGAGAGGTATACCGCAGGAATATACCAAATGGATGAAACGATGATTAGAAAACCACAAAACCTCGCTCTCTGTTGATGACTATCAAACAGCATTCTTCCTGGTAATAAACGGTTTGGACCAAGGCGATCCTTTTTCTGGCATATGTTACCTCTTATATAATGCTGACCTATTGAAAATACCAATTCTCAGATTAGGTGAATGGGTGCTACTCATCGTTGATGACGCAGCTGTTATCGTGATTGGCAAGGACTTTCTAGAGATACACAAAAAACTAAGGGACATCATGACATGCTTGGAAGGAATCTTCGCATGGGCCAAGGATCACAACTGTGAATTCAGTATCGAAAAATTCCAGCTGCTCGACATCTCGAAAAGAACAGTCCCACATGCCTTTAATCCCAGAAAACGAGTCCCTATACCTCGGTGAGCTTTGACTCTAGGTAACAACGTTCGAATCCCATCAAAAGATACAGCCAAATTCCTCGGGGTAATTGTTGACAACAAAATGAGCTGGAAAGGACAATGTGCAGCAGCTCTCGCAAAAGGACAAGACTGGATCATACAGTTCAGCAGATTGGCCCATGCATCAAAGGGAGTAACAGCGAGACACGTTCAACAACTCTATCTTTCCATTGCAGTACCTTGCATGCTATATGCAGCTGACATCTTCTTAACACCACAGTGAAGAACAAATGCAGAACCAAAAACTGGAAAGTCAGGTCAAGCCATCATCAACAGGCTGGCAACGATTCAATGATGAGCAAGCTACTGACATTTTAGATGTAATGGCAAACCTACTACCCTTCCACTTGCTGGTGGAAAAGGTTCGACAACGAGCAGCACTATGCTTAGCGACACCTCCCCAATGCACTCGCTACACAAACCAGTCACAAATGTGGCCAACCGACTAGTCAAACACCACCCAACTCCACTACACAATCTCATGCGTACCTACAACATCAAACCACAGCTAATCGAGACCGTCAAAACTGTACGACAAATTACAAGCTGGACAACAAAAGTCAAAGTACACATCCTGAACAACATAGACAAGGCCATCCAAGACATACAAGATGACAACTCAGACATGAAGGTATACGCCAACGGATCAGGAATGCAAGGAAAAATTGGAGCTGCAGCAGTACTATATCACAACGGGAGGATGAAGACAAACATGCAATACAAGCTAGGAATCCAAGAACATCACACAGTGTACAAAGGAGAAGGCATAGGAGCAGTATTGGGAGCCAAACTCATATCCCTGGAGTGGGGAGTACGGTCGGCTACCTTTTGCATCGATAGTCAAGCTGTCATTAAAGCCACAACCCAAGCCCAGGACATTACATTTTCGACGCATTCCATGGAACCCTAGACACGCTGGGGAAAAAACATCCTGGAATATGGATTGCAATTAGATGGACACCACAACACAAAGGAATAGAAGGAAATGAACAGGCAGATGAAGAAGCAAAGAAAGTGATAACAGATGGAAGCAGCAACCAAGACGGACTCCCATGACTTCTGAAGAAAACGATGCCCCAGAGCAAATCTGCAATGAAGTGGGCATACAGGGAGAAGCTCAAATGGCGAGCAGCACAAAAGATATGGCGGAAATCACCACAACATGAGCAAATGAAGAAAACAGACCCAACTGCCATATGCATGTCAAACAAATACCTCACCCTGATTGCAGCCCTGCCAAGGAAGGCCACCAGCATCTTAACACAGTTGAGAATAGGATGCGCACCACTCACTAAGCATTTACATCGCATAGGAAAAGCTGACTCACCAATATGCCCTGCATGCCTACAGCACGACAAAACCGTTGAACATCTCATGCTACATTGCCCTGCGCACCATGCCGCTAGACAAATCTTATGCAACAAAACCAGAGGAAGGGATACCAACATCACAAAATTGCTAACAACGCCGAAAACCCTACAAGCACTATTCTGCTTCATTGCCATGACAGGCTGATTCCACAGTACCTTTGGTGACATGCCAAGATTGCAGGAAGAAAGGAGAAGAGGATGAGAAGGAGAATCAACCAGCCACCCACATGCACTACAATATTCACAGTCCAAGCACCACTTATTCCAGCACCTTGAGTGCTTTGAGGACCACTGGTCTCTCCTAGCTGATGATGAAGAACAGGAAACACAGGGAAGGATAAATGCTTGCATTTGTACATGTATGTATTTACTGTCTCACGTATGGCTCACCCCAACAGAGAATAAATGGGAAAAAAAAAAAAAAAAAAAAGTGCACTAACTAAGGTCTGAACTTTACACTCCCCCACAGAGTCCTGGAGGAATCCTGGTAGTCCTACCAGGAAGACCAGGAATCCTCCAGGAATCCAGTGGGACTCACCAGGACTCCAGTGGGACTCACCAGGAATCCAGTGGGACTCACCAGGAATCTAGTGGGACTCAGTACCCTAAAGTCATACCATAATGGAAAGTCAATTTGAGATATCTTATGAGTTTCAAGTGCTTCGGACTTCATGAATTTCACAAAGTACCTACAAAATAAACTTGGTCAGAGCAGGGATTGAACTCCAGAACTCATGATCAGGAATCACATGACAAACCAAACAAGTGCTTAACCAGTTGAGCCACAGGAGAATTATTAGCTGCCAATATAAAAATGTATTTATACCCTCAAACTCACACTTAGGTATTTCTCTCTCGAAGCTCACAATTAAGATCAAATAAAATTTATTAACTACATCCCTGCATTGGATGCGAGGGATATGATACACCATTAATTACATAAAAAAAATCTCCCCCACACAAGGTGTGAGGGGGAGTCCTACAAATATATACATATAAAACTAATCTCCCCTCGCATCGAATGCGAGGGGAGCACTACAATTATAAAGAAAAAGAAAGAAAAACCCCTCACCCACATAAAACGCAGGCGAGGGGAAAGGTATTACCATAAATAAAAAATGAAAAAAACCGCCCCACGCAAAATGCGGGGGCAGCCTGGTGAGTCGTGCCTGTCGTCCTGTCCCCGTCGTCCTGGGTGCCAGGCCTTCATTGTCGCTGTCCTTGTTGTTGCCGTCCTGGGCATTGTTTCCATGCTGCTCCTGGTCGCCATGCCCTTCCTGGTTGTCATTGCCATCCTAGCCGTCTCCTGCTGTGTAGTGGTGGCCGTCATCGCCATTCCACCTGCAATCCACCCCATGAGCAGTGGCTCATGGGGCTGGAGGCGGGTGGTGTGTTGTTGTCGTCATCCATCATGGTTGGCAGCCGTGCTTTGCATTCTCGGGGTTCTGGTGCTGGTAGGCGGTGGTGTCGTTGTTGTTGTTGACTGCACACACTCACAATCCACCCTATGAGCAGAGGCTCGCAGGCGTGGGGTGGGTGTGTTGGGTTGTCTCATGTCCAGCCATCGTTACCAGTAGAGTAGAACCTATAAAACAAACGAAACGAGTTAGTTAGTTTATAAAAACAAAAAGCAAACAAAAAAAATTACTTAGGGCCCAAATGATGCGATCTGCATCATTTGGGCCCATGTTCCATCCAGTCTCGTCGTAGTCAGTAGCTAGTACTTAAAAAGTTGTCAGTGACCAAAAAAATAAGAGAAAAAAAACTTACTTACGGCCCAAGAGACATCATCGATGTCTCTTGGGCCCTTTGCCAGCCCTCCCTCTCTGCATTGTCGTTCTCTATTTCTTTGTTCTTTGTTTGTCATTTGTTGCTTATTGTCTGTTGTCTGTCGCTCGCTCATTGTTTGTCATTTGTCACTTGCCATCTGTCGTCTGTCGCTCGCTTGTCATTCGTTGTTTGTCGTTTGGTGTCGTCTTGTTGTCATGATATAGTTAGAACCTAAAGAAGGAAAGAAAATATTAGTTAATTCAATAAAAAAAAAGTAAAAACCATTACCTGGGCCCCAAACGACATCCATCGTCGTTTGGGCCCGAGGTGGTTCAAATACGGCCATTGGCAGCATTAGATGATGTGGTGGTGGCCATAGGAGCAGTGGTGACAGGTGTTCACAGAGGGGAGGCGGTGGAAGGGAGGTGGCATCGTCGTTGAGAGTGGTGGTGATGTGGATGATGAGCTGGCAGTGTTGATGATGCGGCTGTGTGCTTTGTCATGCACAGCTGCCCCAATGCTACCTAGAGCAGTTAGTGGATATACATTGCAGGGCTATGTGGTGTAGTGGTTATATTGGCTGTGCTATGATGTTTTCATCTAATGCTGAGGGTTCAATTCTGGCTCATGACATTTATTTTATTACTTAGTAGTAATAAAGACTCCTGGTTAAATCCCAGTGGAGTCCCGGTGGATTCCTGGTAGAGTCCTGGAAGAGTCCTGGTAGAGTCCTGGTGGATTCCTGGTGGATTCCTGGTACCAGAGTCCTGGGGAATTCCAGGGATTCCTCCTGGAAGAGTGTAATTTACCAGGAATCAACCAGGAATCCTCCTGGAATGGGAAGAGCCAGGAATATATACTTGAGTCACAAATGGCTGGAACATTGGTTCCCAATAATCCTGGAGGATTCCTCCAGGAATACGTGGGGGAGGACAAAGACCTCACTAAGGTTTACAGTCATTGCTCTACAAAAAATTACCACCACTTGTGATCCTCCTAATATTGCCAAAATGCTGCATTTACCCTTCATGTGGCCGCCACTGCTTGACCTAAACATTACGCAGCTCCGGGGACTTTTTCATTCTGCCATTCACTGAAAACCCTCACTTGTGCGTGAGTCATTACGATGGTCTGTTGTGTACATGCTTCTCGAAAAATTGGCCTTGACTAAATATGCCTTACTATGTATACATATGAAATGGGCGAGGTCTTTATTTGTCGAGCGAAGATTAGACAGCATCACAGAAATGTACTAATATATATATGGATGCTGTGGGTTTTAGCACAGTACACCTGTAGCTACAGCAGTTATGGTACTGTTTTATGGTATAGCCCACGCGGCATCTAAAATCTCTCAAAAAGGAAATAGATCCATCAGGATTCCAAGTTGATTGCAGTTTGGGCGATGCGCTTATTAAAAGTTTGTTTGCAGAACAAACTGAAAAAGTTATTCTAGAACACATTGTAAATGTATCCTCCATTTATCCTGGCTACAAACCTAGTACTTAAAAGAAGTATAACCATGGATTTTCCTTTAAATTTGTTATACCATATATTCATCATTTTCTCTAAAGATAAATTTTGAATTTGTTCCTTGTGCGTTACTGATTTCATTGCTGAGCATCTTGCAGATGTTTTCTGCATGAGATCATCAGATCAACAGAATGGCTAATTGTAAAACAAATTTAGGCTTTGTCCATTGTTGAATCTGGGGATATTGCCATGGTTATTTTCTTAGTTTATTCGCAGTTTATTCAACATAAACTCTGCAAGTTTATAAGCCAATGCCCCCTGTGTAATTAATGTATTTTACATAATATCTACAGGGGAAGTGACACCCCAGAGGAAAAGGAAGTGTGTGGAAGCATGGTATTATATACAACATGATGTTTGGTCAGGTCATGTTGATTCATGTTCATTTACTGGAACCGAACAGTGACATACATTGTCTGGTATATAATATCCTGCTTCCACACACCCTTCCTCTGGGGTGTCACTTCCCCCATAAATGTTATATAAATTAAGTTAGTTACTGTTTGTAGATAGTGTACAGTTATATATATGGTTTGTGGCACTCACCTGAGTGCTGAAACCATTACAAAACTGTCTACAAGGGTCCAAATTCAACATGTTTTAAACTGCATTTTAAACAGTTTGTGTGTGCTCAGCTGAGGCCAAACCATAAACCAAACCATTCAGTTTGGGTGAAGATTTTCCAAACTGAAACTGAAACTTCTGGTTTTGGTTCAGTTCAAACTTCCCCAACACTGTGTCGTATGGCCCTGATGCACCTGCCATCCACCCAATGTCATTGTAGGCAGCCAGGAGCACAGCCATCCACCCTGCAAGCAGTGGCTCATGGGGCTGGAGGCAGGTGCTGTGTCATCCCTCAGCAGTTTTGCATTGTGTTGTGGCATCATTTTTTGTGTCATGGCAAATGGTGGGGTTAGCAGTGACCTGGTGGGTTTACAGGGGTGTGCTGGTGTGTACCTTGCAGGTATCCCCATCCAAGGGTCTCCTGGCACCCCTCTCCATCAGTTTAACCCTACTAAATGGCCTCACATCCTGTTTGAATGGGGAGGAGGCAGTTTGCATGGTAGCAGGCAGTGTTGCCTTCCAGGTGTCATTACTGAGGTCTTTACAGTGCCCCATATGTTCCGCATGGATCCATGCAGAATTGCATGGACTCCGCATGGATCCGCACGGACTCTGTGCAGATTTGCAATCCATACAATAAACCATTTTAGCTATGCAACAGGGTGTGACAGTCTGCATGGATCCATGCAGACTAACACAGATTCCATGTATTTTACTTGGATTCCACAGATTTCGTCCATCCGCATCCATGATCAACCAGGTTGGACAAGCAAGGACAGTCCACATGCATCCGAACAGACCATTTGAGCTTAGCAAAATAATGTCACAAATGGTATTTGAACCTGTAGCCTCATGACTAAGTAAGAGAGTACAGACACGCATTACTGTTACACTACACAGCCATTATTGTTTGTGGCCATTGATGCAACTACATACCACTGTTTGGCTTTGTATGACAAAGCACACAGCTGCCATCAAATGTGCCAGTTCATCACACTTTTCTCTCACCACCACCACCACCACCACCACTGTTGACACCGCCTCCCCCTTCCTCCCTCCCTCCTCTCTCCACTACCACCACCACCTGCCACCACTGTTCCCATGCCCCCTCCACCATCACCACCACCTGCAAATGAGCCGACTGAATGGAACATGGCCCAAACTATGCAATTGCATTGTTTGGGCCCATGGTATGTTTTTTTTTTTTAATTCGTTTCTTTTTTATGAACTAACTAATTTGCTTCTAGGTTATAATGTGCTCGTAACAAATGGCAGTGATGCAAATGGATGCATCACAGGCCCAAAGTAAGTTTTTTTTTAATTCTTTTCTTTTTCGTGGACTAACTATGTTTTTTTTTTTTTTTTCTAGGTTATAATCTGCTTGTAATGAATGGTGGCGATGCAAACGGATGCAACACAGGCCCAAAATAAGTTTTTTTTTTCATTCTTTTCTTTTTCGTGGACTAACTATGTTTTTTTTTGTTTTCTAGGTTGTAATGTGCTCGTAATGAGGCACAGATGCCCATGCCCATGCCGCCACATCATGATGGCACGCCACCCACCCCCAGCCTCATGAGCAACTGCTTGTGGGGTGGTTGGTGGGTGGAACAACAACAACAACAACACCAACAACACCAACAACACCAACAACACCAACAACACCAACAACACCAACAACAACAACACCAACAACACCAACAACACCAATGACACCAACAACACACCACCTGCCTCCAGCCCCCTGAGCAACTGCTCAGGGGGTGGATCGTGGGTGGGACGGCACTGATGATGATGACGAAGGGGGGATGACGGGAATGACACCACCCACGCCCACAATGCCACCACAAGCACCACCAATGAACGAATGAACACTGCCACCAGCAAATGAACACCGCCACCAATGAATGATGCACCTCGCACCACCAGCCTCATGAGCAGCTGCTCGTGGGGTGGTGGGTGGGTGGAATGATGACAAGGAGGGCGGGATGATGACAAGGAGGGCGGGATGAGGGAGGGGCCCCCAATGCAGGCTAAACACGAGGGGGTTAATTTTTTTATGTACATAGTAGTAATCCCCCCCTCTCACAAGATGCGAGAGGGGTTATTTTTTGTTTATTATTATATTATACCCACTCCCTCGTGTCCTACATGAGGGATGTGGTTAATTTAAAATTTTTTTTTTTTAATGTCACATCTAATGTGAGGGATGTAGGTAATAAATTTTATATGATCTTAATTGTGTAATTTTTGAGTGAGGGTAAATACTTAAGTTTGAGTTTGAGTGTCATGAATAAACTTTATATACATAACAAACCCACCCATATGCCATCAACCCACACCTCAATTCTTCATTTGGGTCACCACATGGTCTGAGTCCATGTGGACTTATGCGGACTCTGCATGGATCCACATGGACTGGGGCGGAGTCCGCACAGTCCGCGCGGAACATATGGGGCAGTGTAAATTACTGGTCATTACCCATTGTTACCAGTAGAATAATTCCTAAAAAATGAAAACCTACATTTAGTTAATTGATAAAATCAAGAAATTAAAGACAAAAAAGAGTCCAGTCTGAGTCCAGTCTGAGTCTAGTCTGAGTTGGACAACTTGGAATCTTGGAATTTGCTTGGACAAATCACACTACTAGGAACCCACTCAAACTACATTTGGACTAGTAGGAATAGAAGGAGTTACTCTAGCTCCTGATTGCCATTACTAGAAAATAACAAAAAACAATTACATGCAACAGAGTCGAACCATCAACCTTGTAGTCTAGAGTATGACTAATACATCACAACTAACAACTAAGCTATAGGTTCACAGCACCTGACAACATTTTGTCATCCACATACTTAGGGTACATCATGGGTTTTTGGCCCTTTTTGTTTCCACAGTCCATGGAACATAGAGTTTATGATGAAATCTTTAATTGAGGATCAAAACTGATGCAAACTTGATTGAGCTATATTACCACCAGATCTCAACCAATTTGGATATTTTTGGCTCGTTTTAAGGCTGCTATTTATCTGCACACCCATGGGTACATGGGTACAGTAGTGCACATGGTTATTCACTTCAAAATGCACCCAAAACTATCCAAATTGGTCAAGATTTGGTTGAGATATAGCTTGTTCAATTTCAGATCAATTATGACACTTAGTTGAGGAATTACCTGAAGATATTGACTTCTCCAGGTCAATATACTGACCATGGGAACAAAACCTGTCAAAAACCCATGATGTACCCTACACATACTGTTCCTGTTAGGGTGACACCCACGATCTGCTAGCTAAGTCTATGTGGGTTCTCTCTACAAGAAGGGGGTGGGATGCACATGTGTGATGGGGGAATTGATGGTTTTGATGCAAGGGGTTATTGATAGAATGGTTGGTTGAGAAAGGTGTTTCACACCACAAGTGTAGATGGAATACCTAATAGAACACAACCAGGGTCCCCTAGGCATATTTTCAAGTTTACATACTAGTCACAGGTTACATATATTGTACATTGTTGCTACCAACATGTGCATACATGCACATACATATTGATGCATGTGAAATAAAATTCTCATGCTAGCATAATGTAGCATAACTTAGCATAATGTAGTGTAATTTGACATAATAAAATAAAATGAGGTAATGGGCTGTTTTCTAACATTACCCCCCTTTTATGCCTCAACTTCCAGGTGAGAAAATATTGTATCTGTCCCCTCTGTGAAATTTTGGTAATGCCAGAATTTCATCCCCTCATACACCATTCTCCCAATGTGACGTGGAGCATTTGGATCACATTTAAAGAACTGGGTGATCACCTTACGTGCTCACTTACAATTCTCTTCAGGTTCCCATGAATCATTTTTGTCAGTGTAGTTCTTCCACTTTATTAAGAATTCCAATTTATTTCATTGAAGATGGGAGTCTAGACTTTCTTTGACTACATACTCCAGAGCACCTTCTACAGTTATTGGAGCTTGTGGAGTGGTTTGTTGGCCAGGAATAGTGGGTGGGTGGTAGGGGCATAGGTGGGAAATGTTAATCTTGGGATCAATCTTGAATGATCAAGGTAATTTTAGCACTACCACATTAGGTGAAATTACTTTAGAGATTGCATATGGGCCAATTTGTTTCTCTGTGAGCTTCCAAGAAGGTTGTGGAATATTAAGGTCCTTGGTACTTAGGCATACCAAGTCACCAACATTGTACTCTGGAGTGGGAGCTCGAGTACAATCCACGTGTCACATCATATCATCACATGCTTTCATCAATGCCACCTCTGCTTCTTCTTGTACCTTTTGCATCTTAGATACAAAGTCTTCTACCAATTGTGCCTTAATTTCCCTCTGGGGTTCTATTCCCATGCAGGGATGATACATGTAATTAGCAAAGAAGGGTGACATCCAAGTAGCTCAATGGAATTTGTTATTGTGGGAAATTGAAAGGTTGCCTGGTTAGGGAACCTCACTCAGTAGTCAGACAGAGAGACAGGAATAGGTTATCTTTATTGCAAGAGAGTAAGGGACAGGGGGCAACAAAGGGAAAGATGCCCTACTACCTATAGTATGTTAAAAATAGCTATCTGCCTTGTACATATTGAGAATATGGCCACATCAAGACTTTCTACACATGGAAGGGCCACATCATGATGTTGGAATGATGGGAGCGCATCATTCTCAGGGATTGATGGGATTGATGGGAATTTGATGGGAATTTGATGGAAAAGTGATGAGGGTGTTAAGTGGGCACCAATTGATGGGGAATTGATGAGAACATGATGGCAATGCATAGTGGGTGTTGTTTCATGGCCCAATTCCATATTTGGTAATTCTTTGAAATATTGATGTGTGTGCACATTAGAACATTTGGGTGTGTAATGGCTGTTTTGCATGTGTGTGTGTGTGCACATTGTAGCAGCTGTGTAATAGCTAATGTTTGGGTGCATTGTGTGTGTGTAGTAAGTTTGTGACCAGACTTACAAAAATTCAGCAATTGCCATCCATTTGGGCCAGTCAGTTTGTCAGTAGTTGACAAACATGCATAGGTACTGCTCCAACTCCTGGTTCATCCTCCCTGTCTGCCCATCTGTTTGCAGGTGATATGCTGTAGATAGTTTAGTTTGAATCCCCAATATGTTGTTTATTTCTTGCATAAATGTAGAAGCAAATTGTGGTCCATGATCAGAGATAACAGTATCAGGTAATCCATGTAACTGCCATACCTGATTTAGGTAGAGGCACACCAAGCCTAATGATGAGGTTTCAGTAGTGGTAGAAATAGTATGGACCTCCTTTGTAAAGCGGTTGCATAATATGAATATTGCATCATACCATTGAGCTTCAGGTACTCCAATGATGAAATCTACAGATATATCTCACCATGGCACTTTTGGTATGGGGTTCAGCATTAATTTCCCTGCAGGTTTCTCTGGAAATTTCTTCCCCCTCATGTACATGTCACATCCATCCATATACCCCAATGCATATCTAGAAATTCCAGGCCACCAATAATGTCTCGTTACTAATTCCAACATCTTTCATCTTCCTGGGTGTCTGGCAGTGGGTGTGTTATGATGTAACTGGATGATCTCCCTTTGCAAATCCTGATCCTTTGGCACATACACCTTCCCTCAGAATAACACTAACCCTTGCTCCTCAGCCTATTCATCTCCTTTAATATGACCCTTCTTCTCTCCCTTCAGAGCTTTCACAGCTTCCACTACTTCATCATCCATCTCTGAACATTGTCTAATTTTAAAGAGAGCAACATGCAAGGTTCTGAAGATTATGATGGCTGTGAAATGGGGAAAAGGAAGTGTTGTATTTGATAAGAATTTTGATGCAATTGATTGCAGTCTGCGCTTTGAAAAAAATGTAATGATTCATGAGAGGGTCAAAGATCTTGAATTGTCAAGGGCTTGGAGTTGTGGAGGCAATGGATCAGGGGGGCAAGCCGCATGTGGTTGCATGGAGCATGTAACAACTGATAGATGACACCGAATGTGCCAGATTGAACCTTGTTTGGTGTATGCACAGTCTGCTCAATGAAGATCAAGTGGCTCAGTATTGTCATACATGGCACCATGAGCACCCAAGGCAACCTTGTGAGCATCCTCAAGAGACTGCTCTGCAAGGCATTCGATGATTGTGGTGATGGTGGGAAATGACATCAAAATGCCAGCTTGATTGAGGATACTGATCAGTTGATGTGAGGCACCAGTAGACCATGTCATGAGCCCTAGGCCAATTTGTACCTTGCATAAGTGGAATGATCATAGGTAATACACCTGTGCAGATATGACATGTCAGCCCTATTACACATTTCTCCATTACCTACCCACACATCTCATTAAATTGTAATCAAACTTACTGTTTGATGGTTGGGAGATTTACTGTTTTTGTCATCTCCTTTTGACTTTTGAGTTTCCATTGGTGCTTCAAGGATTTGAGACCAGACTGATGTTTGATTGATCCTGACATGGCCCATGAGGGAATTGATGTCCCAGGTCAAGATAAAGTCAGGAGTTGCATCCTTGGCTGACATTCATAGTTGGGGCTTTGCAGATTCAAGTTCTTCACAGACAATGTTGCAAACAAGATCAATTGCATGTGGTCAAAACCATTTCTTCAAGGTGGCACATCCATTATCAGTCTGCCAGATCACATCAAAAAAAAAAATTCAAGTGCTTCACGTTATGCTCTGCATAGAATGCTGTTTGAAAGTTATTAAATGTTGGGTCTTCAAGCACTGCAAGGAGGAACTCCATTGGTGAAATCCAAGCATGCTGAAGGGTGGCCAGGACATCTTGCAGAGCAGTCAACTTCACTTTTTTGATGCCAGGAACTTGCTGGGACCATGTTCTCTTTATTGGCTTCAAAGGAGCATGCAAAATCTTCTCCAAGGCAGCTCTGGCCAGAATCCAGATGCAACACAGAGAGTAATGGTGGCAAGGAAACAAATCCAGAAGTGCATGATGGACTGACAGGAGTAGCAGGGATAGAAAGTGTGCTTGTAGACTCATCCAGCTGCCAATCCAGATTACAGGAACTTCCAACAAGCTCATTTGATGGTGTCTTTGGTGTAGGAAGCAACTGCTGGGGCAGCAAGAACATTGCATTACATGTGGAACTTGGGGTCCATGTTGCAACTATGGATTCATTGTGTTGGGATGTAGAAGATGAACCAAACATTATAATGTTTGAATTCCATGGCTTCTTCACTTTACTTCCACTCCCTTGTGGCTTCCTTTGTCGTCCAGCTGTGAGATCAACAGTCCTGACCCAAGCACCTGGGACTCTCAATGATCAGCAGTTGGCCAGGTTCAAATGCACCCTGGAGCTGGAAGAAACCTTGCTGGGTCATCTTAGAAGATTCAGGCATGTGTATTGATGTAGAATTGGACAACAAATGGTGCATTTGCAACATGACATTGAGCTGGAGTGAATCTTTCACTAAGTTTCCATTTTGGTTTGTTACACAAAAAGGAAAGTCCAATCAAATCTCAATCACTTTTGTCATGTCCTACTAATTTAAGCTCAGCTTTACCAGTCCCTATACATCAATGTTTACTCATGTATGTATTAAGGATCGGTTACTGGTCTACAGGGTTCCCTGCAAACACAGTTACATTTTTCATGTGACCATATTTGTCTCTGTTGATCATCATATACTTGACTGCCAAATCAAGTTCATTATTCTCCAATGTGTGTGTGCTTGGTTCCATTGAGATTTCTCACGTGTGAGAGTGAAATGGTAGGCCCAAACGACTCCTTCAGCAACCCAAAAGGTTAGCCAAAGGGTCACAATGTTATTTGAATCTACGAGGTACACCTAGCCTAATAGTAAATAGAGGAGGGAGGTGGGAGATCAAAAAACGCTAGACACAAAGACTCTAGGAGAGTGAGAGGGTTGCAAAGAGATACATAAACAAGCTGCCCTTACCTAGGAGAGTGAGAGAGTTGCAGAGAGATCCCAAAAAAGGGGAAAGTCTCTGAACTCGCTTTTTCTCCTAGGAATAGGGTCTAATACATGATCTGGGTCATTTAACCAATGCGTGGTTGAGAACTGCAAGCGATGCAAAAGGGTGCAAGCAATGCCAAGAGGAGCAAGTAATGCCAAGATGTGCAAGTGATGCGACAATGTGCAGTGCGATGCGAGAGACTGGAAGTGATGCAAGGAGTGCGTACACATGATATGGTGTGACAGAGCATCGTGAAGGAGAGGGGAGACACGATCTGTGCACGTGATGTAGAAGAAAAGGGGGTGGGCATGGCGACGCCGCATTTCAAACTGCCCGCCATTGGACTTGAGTAAACAGATTTTAAACTCGACCAATGTGTGTGCGCTTGGTTCCATTGAGATTTCTCATGCGTGAGAGTGAAATGGTAGGCCCAAACGACTCCTTCAGCAACCCAAAAGGTTAGCCAAAGGGTCACAATGTTATTTGAATCTATGAGGTACACCTAAGGCCTATTGAGGGAGAAGTTGAAGAGATGAGGGAACAGGTACAGAAAAAAAGTGACCGATGTGAGGAGCATGGATACAAATACGGGACTGTAAGTAGGTCGCCAATGAAACTGACAGAAAGAATCAATTCTCGACAGGTGTTGCTTATGCATGTAGCATTGCTTGGAGAAGCACAGGGTGCTTACGAATGTAAATCTGCCATGCACCTGAAGCCCATCTTCCGATCCCCTGAATGATGTGAGGAGCTACACCATTCTCTGCTAATGATGTTGCTCCTCCTGCTCTCATAGACTGGCCTCCAATATTACTGTCAAAGAAACATGGAAGTCATCTCATGAACGGGGACCTAGTTGGCATGGTTCCTCTTGCATTTAGCCAAAGTGGGGAGGACAGGGGGAATAGACGATCCCTAGACTTCAAGTATGCCGAGAAGAGGGCCATGGGATTGCAAGGGAAGGGGTTATTGCATATTATGATAGTGTTTCCTTCGAAGAATCTGTCGGCCTTGTGGCCAGGCAAGAAAAACTCAAAGGAACTGTTGTTGATGATGACAGAGTTTCATTTTGTCAACTTTTGAGGATCGCATAGATCCATATCGTCAGGCCAGGTCATCTCACCTAAACGCATTAGTGCAAAAAAGCCGATGCAGAGTTGCGTGCAAAATAAGAGGTCATTGTGTGTGCGGTTGGGCGCATATGACTCACATACCATGTTGAGATTGCCAATAGTGAGCGCACGCTTTCGAATTGTTGGGGTTCCTCGCAAGCGTTTGCAACCTTCCAGAGTGCGGTGGACAAGACGGGACTTTCTGATTTCTCGGACGTTGGGGAAGTAAGGTTCTAGTTGGTGACATATTCCCAAAAGATAGGTATCCACCGAGTCTGGTTTTATATGGTGGCACATATATACTGTGTATAGGCTGAGAGTTTCAGCCGTCGGTTCCACTGGCATTGTGTGCATCCTCATGAATGAAAGGTAAGAGTTTAAAGCGGATCCGTAGTTTTTCCAAGTACTAACGTCGATTGCCTGTCCCAGAGCAATTGCTCGTTCACGGACCAGGTGTTCGTGCATCCAGGGTTCCCAAAGCAGTTGCCGAGAACGCACATGAGAAACAATCATTTTTTTGTTGCCCCCAATGTTTCAAATTGTGGGGGTTCAAATTTGGAGATAGAGAGTCCTGGCACTAGTTTTCATGCTTTGTCAAAATTATTCCGTGAAAGTGCATCGGCCACTTGGTTATGCTCTCCTGGAATATGGATTACACGAACGTCAAAGTTTTTTCTGAGGCAAATGTCGACCAAGAAGCAGAGCAAAGGGTTAAACTCTGGTAGGCACCTAAGCGAGTTAAAAATGTCAACCGTATTCATGCTGTCTGTATAGACGATGATTTTCGCATAGTCCCCAGCCGTTCTTCCCAGATTTTCAATTGTGCTTGATACAGCCCAAGCTTCGAAGTAAAAAATGATCTCTCTTGCAGAGATCAGTGGTGTAGGTGTGTAAAAGCCTTCATTTCGGGCAGGACACCAGAACCCCATTCCTGTCATAGAAGCATCGCAGAAAAGGGTCTCATCGGCATCCTCCAGGTCCCACATAATGGAAGATAGGAGCCTGACTCCAAGCAACTCTTGAAGGTGTCCAATGGCCCAGTTCAAGTCTCGTCGAACCTCGTTGTTGACCCAGATTTTCATCAACGGTTGGTCTTTACCTGCAATTTTTGGGTAAAATGTGTTCAGTGCTGGTCATAAGTGTGGGAAAACATTGAAGCTCCAATTAAGCCACCCCACTAATTTCTGCCATTGTCGCAGTGTCCAGGAGGTCCCTTGTTTGGATTTTGACCAAGCCGTGAATTTATGGAGTTCTTCTAAAAGGTCTTGAAGCGCATTTTTTGGTAGAGTAAGTGTCAAACTGTTTGCATTTACATCTATACCAATGATGGTCAGTGTTTCCCCAAAGAGTTGTTTGTGAGCCTCATGGGGTATGCCGAGTTCATCCCAAAGGGACAGGAGCTCAACTTGCTTTGTAGGCATTTTCTTCTCATACTTGTGGTACCATGTGAGATCACCTTCATCGTCGATCCTGAACGAATCGTCCATGTACGTCCAGAGATTTGGGATCATTTTTACCTTTTTGGCGATCCAGGTCACTAGCCCATGGAATGAAATGTAAATCCCCACAGATCCACATCCACCAAAGCAGTTGTTTCTGTCGACATCCCGCTCCTGGTCGATTGTAACAATTTGTTTGAGTTGCCAGAAAGGATGCATTGGCAATAGATGGTACGCTTCTGCCACATCCGACTTGAAAACGACTAGTCAACGACTCGGGTCAGCTCTGTGGCACACTAGTAAACCTGCACCCAAGTGTCTCATGTCGTTGAGAGGAAAGCCCTTGACATTATCTCTACTGATCATAGAGTTTGGTGAGAAAGGCCCAGCGCTCATATTAATAACCATTCTCAGTTTTTTTGAACGCAGTTTCGGTACGACGTGTATAGGCGATGTGTGCATTCCGGGGAGGAGGTCTCGACCAAAAGGTCCTGAGAACTGTCCCTTTGCTCGTTCACAATCATGTTGCGCCCATAAGAAATCTGCTTCTTCTTTCTTCTGTGGCATTCCTAATGACTTGTCCACTGACTTCGGCAAATCTTCACGTTGGGTGTCGGCCCATGGCCAGAAACCTTCACATAGACCTCTGCACACGGATTTGACAAAAGCGCGGTTAGGATGAGTTCCCAATAAGGCCTCGAATCTATCAACGTTGATCGGCGTGATGATTTTGAATAAATTCGGGTTGTCGTCTATCGTATTCTTCGCTTCACGGTTGTTGAGTTCTGAGACTGGTACCCTAGGTAGAGGCTTTGCAAACTCGGTCCAGTCTGCGAGATCCAGGAGGGTAAGTTTATTGGAATGGTTGTTTTGTTCTTTACTATCCCATAAGTTGTATCTTAGATACTTCGGTCGCATTCCATACACGATATCAGATTTGCTTAGTGCAATTTTCTTGTCCATGACCGCTTTGCTTGCACTTGCTGCAGATGTGTCAGTATCTGCACAAGTTCAGTGTATTTCGGCACCCTCCAACACTGTTGAAACATCTACACGTGTCTGCCAATCGTTCTTTTGTTCCTCGTTGATCTCCGCTCACAAAGCGCCCCCCTGTACTCCCTTGGACTCCGTCAGGGAGAAGGTAGGCTGAGTAGAGGAAAGAGAAGTGTTCTCGGTCGGTGAGAAGGATTGATTGACCTCCTCCAACCATAGCTCTGACTGCCTTGTCGAACACAATGAGTTTGTAATGGCTGTTGAGGTGCTTCGCAGAGAATTCAGAAGCCAGGTAGTCACCCCATTGTCGTAGCTCTTCACTTCTATGGGCGAAAACAAATGCAATCACTTTCATGGATGTGTACCATGCAACGTTCCAGTCACCGCTCGTTTGCACCTTTCTCGCTGGATCTGATTTACCAAGAGAGATTTCTGTTCCTCCAAGGCGTCCCACATTCTCCTTAGGAGGGGCAATGTGGTGGAGACTGCTGAAGACGACGTCAAGGTTAACTGCTTCTCCTTTGAAGATATGTCTCCATTCAGACTCTGGGAACCCTTGGGGCACTGAAGCTGCTCGACAAATGTCTCGCTCCACAAACCTGAGGTCCTTCTGGAGAATTGCAAGCATTTCTCAGGTAGTCTTTCGATTTCCGTCGACCTCTCTGGCTTGGGCTGCGATCTCTGCAGTGTACCATGGCAGTTGTGATTGATAGATACGCTTCTTTTTATTTGATTCCCCTTCTCCACCAGGTCCGTCATCTTCTGAGTCTGAGGATCCTGTGGAGCTTTGTCTCCCCCTTTTGTGATGATGGTCCTTTTGTATAAGTCGAAGGAGTCGCTCAGCCTCTTCCGAAGGTGCGTCTCCTTCTCGAAGTTCTCTGACATGTCCTCCATCGAGGTCTCCTTCGGGTTCTCTTTGTCCCCCTCCTTGCTCTCTTTGAGTTGGTAATCCTCGGTTCTCAGACTCCTTTTGGCGAGACACGATGATATCAACGTATAAGGTATATTCCTCAAGGGTCGAGTGTCTGCTTGATTCTTCAAGTCCAGCTTTGAGTAGGGTTTTAAGGATTTGGTATAAAGTCTCTGATTTCGATATCTTCTTGGTTCTGAAATCTGGTACGAGCGCGTCCATCTGTGAGACGAGACTGGCTCTAAAGACATCGTTTGGGATTGGGCTCTGTGACTGTGCTCGAGTTCCTGGTCTTTGAGAGATTTCAAATTCTGAATCATGGGCACTGGTACTTCTATCCCCAGTCGTTCCAGTAGCGACCATCTGGCTGGTGTTAGTCGTTCCTGCAGGGTCCATCTGGCTGGAGTTTGTGGCTCCTGCGAGGTTTGTCTGACTGAAGTTAGCCGTTCCTGATTCGTTTCGGTCCTCGGTTCCCCTCCTGTCAGAGGTAGCTCCCTGACCAAAGTAGTCTGAGTGTCCATTTCCTGACATATAAGACACAATGTCAAAGTAATAAATAAGATCAAAAAACGCTAGACACGAAGACTCTAGGAGAGTGAGAGGGTTGCAAAGAGATACATAAATGAGCTGCCCTTACCTAGGAGAGTGAGAGAGTTGCAGAGAGATCCCGAAAAAGGGGAAAGTCTCTGAACTCGCTTTTTCTCCTAGGAATAGGGTCTAATACATGATCCGGGTCATTTAACCAATGCGTGGTCGAGAACTGCAAGCAATGCGAAAGGGTGCAAGCAATGCCAAGAGGAGCAAGTAATGCCGAGATGTGCAAGCGATGCGACAATGTGCAGTGCGATGCGAGAGACTGGAAGTGATGCAAGGAGTGCGTACACGCGATACGGTGTGACAGAGCATCGTGAAGGAGAGGGGAGACGTGATCTGTGCACGTGATGTAGAAGAAAAGGGGGTGGGCGTGGCGACGCCGCATTTCAAACCGCCCGCCATTGGACTTGAGTAAACAGATTTTAAACTCGATAAATCCACCACTTATTGCTCTGCTTATTGTTGTCCTTATCAAATAAGTGGCAAAATAAGTAAACCAATAAGTAACCAATAAGTAGCAAATAAGTAGAACTTTGAACGACCCTATTGCAATGTCATGCTGTATATAAGAATTGTGTACATTGTGGACATTTTATTTAATTTAGGCCTGATCCAGCCTTATCTGAGTCAACCCAATTTCCAGATGTTAACATGAGCACATACTCAAAACACCCTTGTTTCTGGCTTGGCTCACCTATGGTGCAGGTCACCTAGTCACCACTACTTTTGTACAACCAAAACTCTGCCTTCAAAAATCCTGATTTTTCTTATCCCTTTAGCCAAAACACAAATTGAGCCGAATCTTTTAGGTTCCTCTGGATGGGCGGCATCATCAATTCGCGAAATCTCTTAGTTGGATTATGCATCAGATTACGGCTTCTGAGGTACGACGCTGCAACTGGATCTTCATTTCCTGGCCCTCGGGTTATTGTTCTACAATCTTTCTTTTCATGCCCGCTGTATTTCTAACTAGTGAGGTCTCCTGTCCATTCATCCTACTTACATAATAGGTTGATAATGGGACAACTTGATAAACTCTCGCAGACTATCCCCGGTGGACATGAAAATAACTTGGTAGTGTATGGGAATCAATACTGTCTTGGTCCTCCGCCTAATCTGGGGGCCCCCCCACTGTAGGGCTCGCAGATGTAGCAAATAGTAGAATCGTCCATAATCTGTTCTGTTATAGAACCGATACATGGCAAGTCAAGCTTAGGACAGGAACTCCGTGGAATGACATTGCCGAGTACGACAGCGAAGAGGGTTGTGAACAGAAAAGCAATGACTTTCATGATGGTACTACAAGTTTTCGAGAGTGGGTGAGCTATCATTAGTATAACACAGCAGGCCTAACACGTACTGTCAACTTGGACTCGGTAGAATGCGTTAAATGAGCGGTGGAGACTTGATGGCTAGAGCTTGAAACAGACAGCAGATCAGAGACAGATGCAGAAAGAACATTGGAGTCGTACAATAGCAGAGAGATGCTGGAACAATTCTAGGGAGGCAAGGTTGCATAGAGGCATTTTTATATGAGACTGGTCTACAAAACCGACCAAATATGGGCATCTTGACTACGCTGTGATGTTTTCGACTAGGACAAAGTTCAGTGGCAGTTTGCCGGCATACGTGACATACCGAGTCGGAATTTGGTCGGAACAGTGAACTTGACTACTAAGGGTTGGAAAAAGTTGCGTTTCACTAGCAACAGTGGGCAAGAAAAAAATAAAGACCGAGCTTTCCATTTATGCGCGACCTCAGCTCCTGCCAGTGGGATAAGTACATCCGAGTCGCACATTTTGCAACAGCCAAACAACAGCTGACGCGATGTGACGGATGCTGCATAGCCACATGCAAATTACGGATCAACGCCGCTCATATTCCGCAAGTTTCCAACTCTGCTTACTGTAACTTACTGTCCTTACAGTCGTGGACAAACAAACACAACAATTTTGTTATCTCAGGAACGAGAAAATTTTAGGGCAAACCAACTTCAGATTCGGATTCAGCAAGGCGAAATACGTCTAAAAAGTTTTTCCCACGAGTATTTTGGGCGGCCAAATTTTTGAGTCAAATTCTCCGAAAATTATGTATACCCTCAATTTGGACCAGTTTTGTCCGGATTGGAACATGGCCTGACGGCCAAAATCCTCAAAATCTGTCCGGATTGGCGAACGGCCTTAGGGGGTATAATCCGGGGTCCTAGTGTCAAGGCTTTCTGGAACGGCTGTAATGTCATGCCTTGACCAAAAGTGGTGCTCTGGTAACCCATGCCCCACCCGTTGTGTTTGTCCGGACATGGACGAAGGCCATTGTGTAAGGCTATATCCACATCCGGACAAGATCTGATGGTGTAGTGGTAAATATGTGGTCTGACTGTGTTTCTGTTCTGAATGATCGACAGTTCTCGAGTACTGTTCACTGCAGTTATTTTATTGTTACTTCCAGTACTTTGTTTGTGTATCTTTCCTTTTTTTTTCTGTGGAAATATACGTCAATGCTATCCGCCATTTTGGCACCCCCCTATCTCAGCATAATGGTAGATATGGAAACACCGCCTGAGGAACTACCCGACATCCTTGATGCACTTCCTAACTTCGATACTCGAGAGTGGATTGGGACGGCGAAGATTTTTTCATTATCAACAACACCCTTACATGTCCTTGCTGAAAAACAGAAACAACTTGTGATTCCAGAAAGTCACTTGTGTCACTTCCCTGCTATGGATTTGCCAGTCACGAAATTCACTGAATTACCCCTTCCGACAATCTCTACAGAAATCATAACAACTTCACCAAAAATCTGGTTCAGCAATGATGCACCACACCAACTCAATCTGGCACTCTAGAGCTACACAAGAAGATAGTAATCGGTTCAAAAGCCTTGAAGACGGTGTTGTCAACTTCCAGGATGCCATGAAGATGTCTAGGACGAGACAAAAAGTGGCGGAGGCGTGTTGAACTCACTATGTCGATTTTTGATCTATAACTTGTTTCCTGCCATATTCCTCCTTACTAGAAGCTTGTTGGCAGCCTGCCCGCTAATTGTAGGCCTCTAGAGGGGCTGTTTCCGCGATCCGGACAAATCTGGGGCCTCGAAAATGCCGTTCCCGGGTCCGGACAAATTTTGAAAATTTTGAAAATGGCTAGTTCCAATCCGGACAAAAATCGCCAAATTTCGACATTTTGGGAACGGCCTTTGGGGGTATAATCCGGGGTCCTTTGACACTCCGTCAATTTTTTTTCTCAGCTCTCAAGCAATATAATAAATGAGTTGATATATGAGATCGGTGATAACCGACTGATGGATTACCCAAAACGGCACGGATAAGACAACACGTCGAACGCGTCGTAAGATATACAGATGACTCTGCCTTAACCCATACCCCCTCCGTGGACACCACAAATCATGGGTTTTCAGAGAGTATTGGGTCCAAGTAGTGTTGCCAACGGCGCGGCTCGGAGCCGCGAGCCGCTGAGCCGAGCCGCTATTTTGTGCGAGCTGCGCCGATAAATCAGCTCCCAGCTCAGAGCCGCCCAGAGCCGCTCGAGCCATTGTCTAAATTTCAGGGCTGCTACATAGCTTTAAACCTTCTGAAAACACTATAAAAAACTCTGTACAAGGCCCTACTACTATTTTGAATGCATATTTTTATACCTTACTCGCCAGAGCCATCTCGCGAGCATGTTTTGTAATAGGTACGAGGAGATAAACATGGCCAAATAATCTCATCAAAGATACCGATCTGCGCAAAACTCAATAAGTACATAGTATGACTTACTTCTTTTGTAGGCATGGTCTACACAACCTATTTGACAGTTAAAAGGCATAACTGAAGCATAAATACAACTAGGATGCTGAGCCCATAACTTTGGGCAATCTCAATCGGCTTAGCTGGCTCAGAGCTGCTCAGGGCAACTTAGCGCCATTTTGATCGGCTCAAGTGCCTGAGCCGAGCTGAGCTGTGATATCACTACAGTAGTGGACAAGCAAAGCCCGCTTGTTTTCTTGATGAATTATTTGGACAGCTACAAAGGTCCAAATGGATTCTAAATGTCAAAATACGGTAGTTTAGATGGTAATGATAAGATCTGCATGAGCCAATCATGCAAAACTGACAAATTTAGATTTTGACCCCAAGAAATTTGGCTGTACCCCTATTCTAGCACTAAAAATCACAGAAAATTCACTAATCGATTGCTTTTGATGAGTTGCGTCTCAGCATGTTGAAAAATGATCAATGAACATGAATGGGACTGTCTAAAAAAATCTTTAAGTTACATCTTGCACTCATGGCTAGAGGTCGACCCTCGAAGAAGTCTTGGCCCACACCCAACATTGCTGGTCTCAGAAATCAATCCAGACAGTCCTCTGCATTCTCTGAGTCAACCCCACAACCCACTCCACCCAGATCCAGAGCCTGAGCCCCGATGGTAATGAATCTGATTTGGAGGAGGACGACAAAGATCTTGATTTGTTGATCCATTTTGATTCTCTGAAGACAAACCTTGCACATGCAGAGGCTTGCCAAGACAAGGGAGAGGATGATGATAATGAAGAGTTGGAGGAATGGGAGGGATTTGGCAAGGAAGATCTTGCTGAGGCAATGATAGGCATGCTTGAGGTTGATGACCCATCTGATCTGGATTGGCTGCCTGAGAGACTGAAGAATAAGAGAAACAAGAGAAAGCAAGAGAAGAAAGGCATGGACTCACAATCATTTTCGCTTATCTTGCTACTGATAACGCAACCAGAAAGACCCAAGACATATCAGAAAGGTCCAGATGTCATGTCTAAATCAGAGTGGACCCAGTGGTGGCATGCAAAAGCTTTCCGAGGCCAGGAACAGCTGACAGGGTTCGGGTTCAAGGCCCCTTCATATCCAACAAGAGTTGTGGGGCCAAAGGCGAAAGCAAATCTGCCAGTGTCAATGCAAGATCAGCCGATTGTGCAGCCACCATCGCCAACATCACCTGATGCTCAGATAGCCAGGCCATTGAGAACAAGATCAGAATCTGTGCTCTCAGATCTGTCAACAGATGATGAAGCTCAGGCTGCTTTGGGGCTTGCAGATGTCGACGAGATGGATGCTGAGCCCAAAGAAAGTGACCTTGGATCTTTGGCGGATGATATCAATGACAAAGAGCTTGAGGATTGGGAAGCCGAGCTTGATGAGAGTGTGCAAGGTCCAAAGAGTCACATTTGGGACTGGACTGATCTGCAAAAGCAGATCAAAGATCACCCCAAAAAAATAGCAAGATGTTACCCTTGTCCTGACTAAACCAGCTCCTCATCATCTCAAATTTTGCTACTCTGCACCTCAAAGGCATTTCCCGAACTCAGGCAAGTCTTGAGATTGCATGACAATAGCATGAGGGGGAGGGCAATTGGTTTGCCCAAAGAGTTTGCATGCTCGCAAGACATTACCAGATTTTTGAAGTGCTTCCGATCGAGAAGCATGGTGGGTCCAGAAATTCAAGATCGTGGCTTTATGATGAGCAAGTCAAGACACAAACACAAGACTGGCTCACCTTGCAGAAAACAGGGGATGTCACACCCCACCGACCTTGATATGCACTTAATGGAACAATATTTCTTGAATTGAATATCAATCTTGCGAAGGGAATCAGTGAGCACACTGCTCGTCGGTGGTTGATCAAGCTTGGGTGGCATCGAACTGTTGTGCAGAAAGGAGTTTATATGGATGGCCATGAACACAATGACATTGTGGAATATTGAAATAAGGTTTTCTTGCCAGCAATTGTTCAGTTTGAAGCTCTTATGGCAAGACACAAGGGACCAGAATTAAAGAAAATCATGCCAGAGATTCCCAAAGGACAGCGTCGAGTTATAATTCAGTACCATGACGAGTGCTGTTTTCACCCAAATGATGAGGCATGAAGCCTTTGGTTGTGAGAGGGTGAGCAGCCTCTTCAGAAAAAAGGCCGAGGCAGGTTAATCCATGTGTCAGATTTTGTTAACAAAGAAGATGGGCGACTTGTGCTCTTGGATGAGAGTGGATGAATCATCTGGGACACCCAAAAAGTAATTTATCCAGGCATGAATGGAGATTCTTGGTGGGACACCAAACAACTTATGGATCAGATAAAATATGCCATCAAGATCTTTGAGTCTGCTCATCCTGACTGCAAAGCCCTGTTCCTTTTCAACCAGTCCTCTGCCCATGCTTCTTTACCACCCGATGCACTCAAGGCTTTCAAAATGAATAAGTCTGATGGCAGAAAGCAATGCAAGCAACATGATACCACAATTCCTCAATCAAATCCTGACCTGCACTTCCAGGGACAGCCACAGAAGATGACAACATCATCTGGGCAGCAGAAAGGCTTGCAGGCTGTTCTTGAAGAATGCAGGTTCAATGTCTTGTGCTTGAAGGCAAAGTGCGCACCAGTGTGCCCATTTGAGAGCCAAAATTGTTGCATGGCCCAGCTTCTCTCTCAGCAGGAAGATTTTATGAATCAGGAATCAATGCTGGAGGTGTTTATCAAGGGTACCAGCCATCAGTGCCTTTTCTTGCCAAAGTTTCACTGCGAGCTGAATCCCATCAAAATGGTAAGCAACAATCTGTTTATTGCCTACCAATCTAACAACTACTCTAAGTACTGGGGATGGTGCAAGTACTGATACTGGAAGCACCCTAAAAACAACTTTGCAGAGGCTAAGACATGTGCACTGGAGGTCTTGGATGCGTGCCCTGCAGAAGTCATTCAGAGATTTATTAACCAGTCATGGAGATTTATTGACGCTTACAGAAAAGGTTTGACAGGTGAGGCTGCAGCGTGGGCTGTACGCAAGCAGAGGAGTCACTGAGGAGTCTCAGAGAGTGCAATGAAGGCACTGGAGGCATGATCCAAGCAATAAATTAGGTGCGCAGAGCCCATATATAGTATAAATTTTGTCCAAAATTTTGGCTGCCCTCAAAACCCATGGGAAAATTAAGCTGAGGCCTTTTTCGGGCATTACTGAGGGCTGCGAGTTCAAATTTGAGGTCAGTTTTAGGCCAAAAATTTTTCTCACCCTGCTAGCAAACTAGCGGGCTTTGGTTGTCCACTACTGTAGGTCCAAGAGAGGTTGTTATAGGTGCCTCTGGCAGGTTGTAGGTTCATTGTATGAATGTAAATACTACAAGAAATGAAAGTTAAGAAGCCTTATGGATACTATGGATCTAGACACAATTGAAATATGTTCCTGTTAACATTGTGACAGTACAAAATTTTGCCTGTAAAAGTTGAAGTAATATGAGGCCATTGTGCATTTACTATTTACTGCAATTGTGTCTGATTTCCAGCCAGTATAGTTCAGTGCAAAAAGAAAAAACATTGTCAGGCAGATTTGGCCACTGTACAAAAGTAGTGGTGACTAGGCCTGGTGCACCATATATCTTTCCAATATCCAGCAATATCACCAATGGAGCATGTGAAATACTATATTATAGCCTATTCTAGTGTGTTTGTGACTTGATTTCTACTCTAGGCACAGGTATCTGTTGTATATCTGACCAGCATCAGGAAAATCACACATTATTTTTGACTTTTTGACTTTTTTTGACTTTTTTGGCCAAATTTTAAAGTCAGAAAGTTGATTTTCTTACCAAAAGCAATGCTAACATTACCTCAACTTTACTAAAATTAGACCCAAGCTATAGCACTTTTGACTTTGTGCCTTTTTCAGCTTTGGAGTGGCTTTATAAAGCTAGAAAAATAATGTGTGATTTTCCTGATGCAATTGTGGTTCGAGTATGGGATATGATGACATCCAACAGCTATGGGTTATGGGATTCTACAGAGTTATGGGTTTGTAGTGGGAACCAAGTTGGTGGACATGAAAACCCATGGTTTATTGCAGCTTATGGGTTGTCACAGGTATGGGTTAAGACAGAGTCGACTGTATAAGGGCAACCTCAGCCTCTAGCAAAGGGAAATCCAAAGTTAAAATTATACTACATAGTACAGGGATTGGAGGTACACCTAGCAAAGGGAAGTCTGAAGAGAAAACTCTAAGGACCCCTTTGCCAGTGCCCAGTATATGTGAAAACTGCAAAAATCAAATAATAATCTAAAAATAGAAAAGGCAGAGATAGGCTGATCAAGGCCACCAAATGACATTGTACCAAGGGGTAGATGTCGGAAGGGGTACTCTGTCCCTAAATATAAAACTGTCAACATGCACAAATGTGATAGAAAGGGAAATTAGTAATAAAATGAGGAAAAATCATAGGAAATGAAGAATAGAAGGAAACGAGGTGGGGAAAAATATAGGAGGAATGTAAAAAATAGGAGAAACATGTGGGGCACCCTCTAGTCCCCTTCCATCACCCCCCCTCTAAGATGCATCACCCCAATGCATTTGAAATTGCATATGACCAAAGTCAGTGACTTGAATGCAACACAGTGCAGCAGTGTGTCATTGGTGGAATTCCTTGACTAACCGAGGGGCATTCACATTGGACTCCTCAACCCATGAGTTCTCCTCATACCCATAACCCTTCCAGTGTACCAAATACTGGAGTTTCCCTCGACGCAACTGGCTGTCCAAGATTGACTCAACTTTGTACTGGGGTTCTCCCTCAATCACTGTAGGTGGTGGTGGACATGAATGATGTCCTGGGAAAGGATCTGGGGGAGCTGGAAGGAGTTTCACGACATGGAAGACTGGGTGGAGTCTGGACATGGAGGCTGGGAGGCGTGAATGATAGGCATGTGTTCCAACACACTTGACAATGGGGAAAGGACCCAGGAAGTGATGGGCGAGTTTCTTGGACAGATGTGTGGTGGAGATGTCACTGGAGTCAAGATAAACTCAATCACCAACCTTGTACTGAGGCGCCGGAGAATGGTGTTGATTGTAAAAGTGTGCTATGTTGTCCTTCGCCTTCACCAAGGCTGCCTTTGCCTCCTCCAAACTGTCCCTCATGCATTCCATGAACTCATTCACTGTCTTGATGTGCGAGTGGGCTTGGTGGGGTTCAAATCCCATGCATGGAGGCCATCCATTGTCTAAGAAGAAAGGGGTTTGTTGAGTAGAAGCGTGGACATGGTTGTTGTATCCAAACTCGGCCAAGGGGAGGAGATTGTCCCAATTGTCCTGGTGCTCATTGATGAAGACACAGATATACTGCTCCAGTTCTTGGTTAACTCACTCAGTCTGGCCATCAGTTTGCAGGTGATAAGCAGTCAAAGCGAGGAGTTTGATCCCCAGAAGTTGGTACAGCTCATGAGTGAACTCTGCCACAAACTGAGGGCCACGGTCAGAAAGGAAAGTGCCAGGAAGTCCATGTAATTTCCACACATGGTGGAGATAGAGTCAGGTGGCACCCAGGGCACTGATGGTGGTGTGAGTGGGAATGAAGTGAGTGCATTTCCCTGCAAAATCAACTGTGCACATCACCGCATCAAACCCATTTGACTCTGGCAACTCCACCACAAAGTCGACACTGACAACATCCCAACAACTCTCTGGGACAGGGAGAGGGTGTAGCTCACCAATGGGTTTGTGATGAGGAATCTTGGTGCATAAGCAAAGGTCACAAGTATGGCAATACTGACCAATGGGCCATGACATTTGTGGCCACCAATAATTCCATGAGGTGAGCTCCAAGGTCTTCCAGTGTCCAGGATAACCGGCAATCTGTGAGTTGTGGTGTTGGGGTATGATGCGTCAATGAAGGTCTGGGTCATTGGGGACATAGATGTAATCCCTGAAATACAACAAGTCCTCTTTTTCAGCCCACTCTGCTGCATGCAAGGAGAGGGTGGATCCCTTCCTCAGTTCTTTAACAGCTTGGGCCACAACATCCTCATGTAAACCACTATGGTTCACATGATGAATGTTGCATAGGATGTCCCACTCCTCGCCCTTGAGTGCAATGCCTTCCAATGCCCAGATAGTAAACAGGTTTGGCTGCAACAACACAATGTCTTGACTGTCATCACTGCCATCCCCATAGTCCGCATGTTGAAAGAGGGCATTGGTCTTCCCCATGCTGTGACCCAGACAGTGGTGCAAGGAGAAGTTGAACCTGGATAGATACAGGGACCAACAAGCTTGACGACAGTTCAATTTCTTGGCCATCATAGAGTACTCAAAATTCTTGTGATCCATCCAAATTTCCACCTTGTGTTGGGCACCCTCAAGGAAATGTTGCCACTCCTCAAGTGCACCCATTATTGCCAACATCTCCTTGTCATGGATCTCGTAGTTTCACTCCACAGCACTAAGGCTTTTGGAATAGAATGCAACAGGATGCCATTTCTGGTCCTCCGGAGACTGCCAAGACAACACAGCACCCATCGCAAAGTCAGAACTGTCAGCCTCTACAAGAAAAGGGTGTGAGTCATCAGCAAAGGTAAGAATGGGAGTGGAAGTGACCATCTCCTTAAGCTTTTCGAATGCCTCCTGTTGTGCATTGTCCCACCTCCATGCCTCCTTCCCCATCAAGTCAAACAATGGTTGTGCATGATGTGAGAAATCCTTGATAAAACGCTGATAGAAATTGATGAAGCCCAGGAAAGACTGCACCTCTTTCTTGTACATGGGCATTGGCCAAGCTGTGACCCCATTCACCTTGACAGGATCCATCTCCACCTGACCCTCTGAGATAATTAGGCTGAGGTACTCAATCTTGGTCTTCTCAAACTCGCACTTGTCCTGATGAAGGTAGAGTTTGTACTGTTGAAGTTGTTCCAGGATGAGGTGCATAATGCAACAATGCTCTTCAACTGTGCAAGTGAAGATGAGGATGTCATCAAGATAGATACAAATGATGCCTTCAAGGATGAGGTCGTGGAAGATGTCATTCATCATGGTCTGGAAGGTAGCAGGACTATTAGTAAGGCCAAAGAACATGATGAGCGGTTCAAAAAGACCACAGTTGGTACGAAAGGCTGTGTTCCACTCATCTCCCTCCTTTATCCTCACATTATTGTAACCCCAATGGATGTCGAGCTTGGTGAAGTATCGGGCTCCACAGAGTTGGTTCACAAGTTTGGAGATGAGAGGTAATGGGTAGCGATATTTGACCATGATGTCATTGAGCCTTCTATAGTCTTGAACTGGTTGAAGTAAGCCATCCTACTTCTTGATGAAGAAAAAGGGAGAGGCCATGGGTGACTTCAATGGTCGAATACGTCCAGAGGCTAGGTGCTTGTTGATGAACTGGTCAAGCTGTTGCTGCTCCTCAGGGGAGAGAGGATAGACCTTGCAGGAGGAAGGGGTTGCACCATGGATGAGTTTGATTGCATGATCCCATGGCTTGCACGCAGGGAGAGAGTTAAATGATTCCTTGGAGAACATGTCCTTGAACTTGTGGAGATGAGGAAGCAAGGAGTCAGTAGAGGATTTAACAGTAGTATTTTTGTGGAAGGCCTTGGCGAGGCATTGGGATATGTTTGATGTAGCACATGCCTCATGCGATGGACAAATCACAGTGTAGAAAATCCAATCACCTTCCTCCACTTCCTCTGGCTCCTCATCATCATCATCCAAGTCCAGCATCAGATCAGGAACCCCCTCCAACTCCACATCAGGCACAGGTAGGGGTCCAGCATGACACTTCTGAGTGTGTCGTACCAAGGCCCTTTGTCCACAGTGCTCTTGTCTGGCTTCTGTGAAACATGACAGCTGGATGGACATCAGCTCATGGTGACCTCCCCAGTATGCCAGTCAACATCTGGGTTGTGGTCTCGAGGCCACGGATAGCTCAAAATGAGGTCTTTACTCTAAGCTATGTATTCCATGCAAAATCCGAGTTAGTCTTCATGGAATAGTAACCAACCAAATGATTGATTTTAGTTGTGCAACACAAGGTTGGATTCTGTGTGGAATCCTAGCCAGTCCATGCAGAATCCATGCTCTTTGCTCGGAATAAGCAGATTCCGAGCATCCTAGTCCAAGCAAATGATGATCAGCATGGACTTGGACTGTTCCTGGGGTCTCTGAAAGTCCATATGGACTCACACAGACTGTCCATGTTCTATTTTAGGCTGTAACAAAATACAACTACAAGGGGACTCAAACCCTCAAACTTATATAATATAAGCCTGATAATGTAGCACGCATAACCATTGAGCCACAGTGTCCTTGTTTGCAAGGCGACTTTTTGTTTGACATTGTGTTTACGGCTGTGTATGACAAAGCACACAGCCACGTTGATGCCAGCGCATCACTCTTCCTCTCACCACCACCATCAACAACCACCTCCCTCCCTCCTTACCACCACTTGACAACAATGACGACGATGACGACAGCCAGCAACCGTGGCCCAGTAAGTTTTTTTTTCTTTTTCTTTCATATTCATTCATACTAGTTACTTATTTTACAGGTTTATACTACTACCATGGCTACAGACGAGCCACCTTGCCCACAACGTGGCCCAAATGACGCTAAGCATCATTTGGGCCTAGTAAGTATTTTCTTTCTTTTGCTTTCATATTCAATTATACTAATTACTTATTTTACAGGTTGCTACTACTACCATAAGCCCGAAATGAGCACAAAAAAGCCAGGTATGCACCCCCCACCTGCCACATCACTGATGACAGCCCTGCCTAGGAACACAACCCAGGCACGGCCCACCCTCCCCATGCCCATGAGCAACTGCTCATGGGGTGGATGGGTGTTGACAACAACAACAACAACAACTTGTGCGTGGAGAGGGATGAGATGGCAGGGCAACAATGACAAGGACAACGATGGGGCCAATGACAATGAGGATGGGACGACAAGGGGGATGGTGAGCAGACAGTGAGGAGATGAGATGATGGCACCACCACCACCACCACCACCACCACCACAGCACCCCCAACCACCGCTGTGAGCAACTGCTTGCAGGGTGGAAACAGGGAGCAGCAGGCAAGGTACGACAGGGAGGAAGGGGTGTGCTGCGGGGCCGACGACAATGGGGAATGAGGGGACAACAACGGTGACCAGGAAGAGGATGAGGACCCACAACAACGGCAACGAGGGACGATGCCGCCAAACCCCACCCCTCCCCCCCTCCATCGCATTTTGCGTGGGGGGTTTTTAAATTAAATTAAATCAATATTGTTGGCTGCCCCCTCATGCAACGTGAGGGGGGCGTAATAATTTTATGCACTTGCCCCCTCACATCTTGCGTGAGGGTGGTTATTTAATTAATTTTTTTGAAAATGTGTTGAGTTCCTCAGAAAAGAAAAAATATCAAATTTATCAAAGTTTTGGTCACAGTCTGTGTGGATTCCATATGGAAGAGCAAGGATTCTGCATGGAATGAGCAGATTCTGCATGGAATTCTTCATAATCCGAGTTTTTGGTCACAATCTGCATGGAATCCACATGGACCAACTCGGACTCCACACGGAATTGCTTACAAATCCCCCTTTGGGGTACCCTATGTGCAGACTCCATGCAGAATCCAAGTAATTCCACGTGGAATAAATGGAGTCCGCATGGAGTCTGAGTAATTCTGCGTGGAATAAATGGAGTCTGAGTAATTCCATGCGGAATAAGGGGAGTCCACATGGAGTCCACAAGGACCCATGGGTGAGTGTAAATTACAGCTCAAAATCACCTTCTGCTTCCCTAACTGAGTGACAGCAAAAAGGGTATGCTCACTATGATCTTTGTAATGGAGGACCAGGTCCACAACCTCTCAGATGTCACCAGCTTCATTTGGGGACCCTTCCACATTATAAACAGGTATCAGACATGAGAGTGAGCGAGTATTCAGGCGATGTTGTCATGTCGATGAAGAGACCAGTAGCACCAGAGTCTAGGAGTGCAGAGACACCAAGTATATGTCCAGTGTCGGTAGTCTGTAGTTAATTGCCAGGTTCAAGGAATGTGCAGAGGGAGTGGATGCAACGGTATATTTGTGTGGTAGCTTGTGCTCCCATGATTTAATTTTGGGGCATGAGGCAGAGGCAGAGATAGGAGGGGCAGTATGTCTTCACCCAACTTTGAAGGGTCAGAGAGGGGAATAGTCATGGAATCAGATTCATTCTCTTGGGATTCAACTGACAAAACTTCAAAGTGGTTATGGACAGGCAATGAGGGCATACAATTCACTTGCTGCAAATAGAAAAATCCTGCTCCTCTACAACCTCTGATTTGATCTCCTCTGTAACCTGACCCTTCACTTCCTCAACATATACAAGTGCCAACAGGTCCTGGAGGAGTTCATCTCACCCCTCAGGGGTGAGTATGCAAATATCCTGACAATGGGGGCACACTCCAGCCATGTGTCCAGTTTCCCCACAGTGGTAGCAGAGATTCAACCTATGTGTGTGGCTATGGGCTGCATCAACATCCATTGGTACCGGAACATTGATGGCTGGCACAGGAGTCTGATGGATAGGAATGGGGTTCTGCTGGGGGAGGGTTCGATTGAAGGTGTAGGGTGCAGGGGTGGTAGTTGGAGCATGGAATGCAGCATTAAACGCTGCATTTGTGAGTCAGTTCTCATTACAGAGTGAAGCAGCTTCATACCAAGCATAGATATTGTCATCTGCTGGACGTCCTTCCAACATCTGTGCAATCTGGTCTTGAATCTCTTGGTTGAGGCCCCATCAGAACTTCACCACCACTGGTAGCCCACTCCCATATCCTGCCATGTCCACCAAATCTTTAAACTCATCGATATAATCGTCCACAGATCAATGTGCCTGGTGGTAAGAGGATGACTTGAGTCATGTCACTGCTCAATGGCGCTCATTGAGGGGACAAAAGTGGCATACAAACTCTGCTTGGAAGTTACCCCAAGTGGAGAAAAGTAGAAAACTGAGTTCTTTATTTTGGTGTAAAATATGGTTGACATAGAGATAGGCATGTTCAGATTTCATGTATGTGAAGGCCCAATAAATTTTTGCAGCTTCATCGACGAATTGATGCAACTGGAGACTGATGTACAACTCACAGGAATTAAGGAACACACATCCCTGCGCACACATGCCATTAAATTCAGCAGGGGGGGGATGGTTTGATCTGGGCACGTTCCTTAGTGGGCATATTAGGCGGTGTGCTGTTGGTGTTGGGTGCACTTGGAGTTGCAATGGGGGGAATGTTGGTTGTGGAGCTAGTCTGAAGGGTTCTGACAAAGTTTTTGATTGTAGATTTAAGCAAGTTGATTTGCACACATACTCCAGTAACATCGTTTTCAAGTGCATCAAGGTGCTCTGATGTGTCCATAGTGCTAGGGGGCATGTTTGGTGAAAATGGTGGTGCACTAAAGGTGGGACTGTTGGGAATGGTGTGTAGGGAGTCTATGGAGCTTTGGGAAGCATCATCCACTCTGTACCTGCCTATCTTGGGCAGCGCATTCGCGATTTCAGGCCTTTAAGAGAAAGTTTTCTACTATAAGGGCAACCTCAAATTAAAATTATACTACATAATACAGGGATTGGAGGCGCACCTAGCAAAGGGAAATCTGAAGAAAAAACTCTAAGGACCCCTTTGGCAGTAGCGCTTCGAGGTCCAGTCCTAAGGACCGGAAAAAGACTGCAAACTGGACCAGACCATAACCAGTTACATAGGACTGCTGGTTCTGGTCCTAGTAAAATTTAAGAAATAAAACCGAAAAAAACTGGTTCAAATGGACTGGTCTCAATCAGTTTACACCAGTCATAGTGGACCCCTACATAGCCACATTCAGGGGCTACAATTCACATCAAAAATCTCGCAAATCGGTCAAGAATTGAGTGAGATATCATCAAAACTGACTTTGAATGAAACTTTGAAGACATCAAACTCAGTTTTGATGATATCTCACTCATTTCTTGACCGATTTGCGAGATTTTTGGTGTGAATTGTTCGCATTTGGTAGGTGGGTGTGTGAGAAAGGTGCTGGACCGCAGTTCAGTTACAAACCAGCTATGACCAGTTACAGGTAGTTTTTTGTGGTTTTTTTTCAGTCCTGGTCCAGTTATTTGGCCATTTCCTTTTATAGATAACTGGTCCAGTTACCGGTTCACCCAAAAAAAGCAAAAAAAGCAGACTGGACTGGACCTCAAAGCACTATTTGCCAGTGCCCAGTATATGTGAAAACTGCAAAAATCAAATAATAATCTAAAAATAGAAAAGGTGGAGATAGGCTGATCAAGGCCGCTGAATGACATCATACCAAGGGGTAGATGTCGGAAGGGGTACTCCTTCTCTAAATATAAAACTGTCAACATGCACAAATGTGATAGAAAGGGAAATTAGTAATAAAATGAGGAAAAATCATAGAAAATGAAGAATAGAAGGAAATGAGGTGGGGGAAATATAGGACAAACGTAAAAAATAGGAGAACAACATGGGGCACCCTCTAGTCCCCTTACAGACTGTACTACATAAGTTCATACTTAGAACAAAGTAATCCACATGACACCAGGACATGCCACAGCTCTCCGTTCCACAACATTTTTAACATGGAGTTGTGTGCCACTCAAGTGCCACTTCTGTTATTGTTGCCTTGTTGCTGCATCTATTTTTTTGCAGCAAGCAAGTCGGTTGAACATTGTTGCATGGGAATTTGCTAGCAATGATGACAGTGCTACCCATTCCTGTGTTGGCACCTGTTAGGAAACCACCCCATTACCTAATAAACTTTCATTTTATTTTATTATGTCGAATTATGCTACATGACGCCAAATGATGCTACATTTTGATAGCGTGAGAATTTTATTTCGCACGCATCAAAATGTGTGTGCATGTACGAGTGCGTCGGTAACAACAATGTACAATATATGTAACATAGTATATAAACCCTAAATATATGCCTAGGGGACCCCAGTTGTGTTCTCTTAGGTATTCCACCTATGTTTTCGGTGTGAAAGGCCTATCTCAACAAACTCACCTATTAATAACCCCTCGCATCAAAACCATCAATTCCCCCATTACGCGCGCAGATCCCGCCCCCTTCTTGTAGAGAGAACCTGCATGGTCTTAGCTAGCAGCTAGTGGGTGTCGCCCTAACAGCACCTTGATAGCAGTACCAGAATTTGATCACCAAGGGATGAACAGACAAATTGGAAGTTCATAATCTGGCATGTGATGCAGTATTTAGCCCCAAGGATGAGTCAAAGAAGGCTTACAAACTATATGCCCTCTCAGTTGAACCAAAATAATATTTTCAAGGATCCTGGCAATTTGAAGCAAGTAGCATGGGTGAACATACGACATGTGCACTGAATGACATTTTTGACAGGCTGACAATGCGTGATCCATCCATTTTAGGTAATCCATCAATCACAGTCTCATATATCAACTCATTTATTATATTGCTTGAAAGCTGAGAAAATAATTGACAGAGTGTCAAGGTTTTCTGAAATGGCTGTAATTAGAGTACCTGGTGATAATGTTATAGGTCATTGGCTTTTAATTGTTGACAAATTGTGCATGGATGTTGGGATCCCTGACTCCCACAGTTAGTGTGGGAGGGTTTGTCAAACTTTTTGTTCCTGGGAATGAACTTCTTGTTCAGGTAAGGTGTGAATTTCATGACAAAGAGAGTGAGTATGGAGAAAACTTTGAATTGGAGGACATCAACTCTTCTTCGATGAATGACCTTAAAATATGAGATGCAAAACATGATGTAAACTAGGATATACACTTGAAGGTGCTACTGTAGTACTTCTATACAAGTTGGGGATTGGCACTTGTGCCGTTAACGATAATATATTACCTAAGCTCAGCTAAGTGCTCCAGGTGCAGTGTCAATATCTCAAGAACACAACCTCCCTTGGCCATATGGATTTCAAATAAGGATCTGTCGCATCAGAATACATACAAATACACATTTGGAGGCACTCACCATGAGCCACTGTGGTATTATGCTAGTACTGCTAAACTCTACAAGCCAAGATGCAGCAAGGGGGAACCAGTGTTACTCAGTAAATTAGCTGGGTGCTCTTTAGATGAAGCCAAATATCTCCAACTTGTCCCCAAGAGCTCAAAGTGGAGTTGCAAGAGGATTTGGGAGAGTAGTTGAGTGGCTGACAAATAAAATTACTATTTTAGGCAATAAATAATCATTTTTTCATGGTTCAAATATTGGATGAGATTTTACATCCAGCCAAAATTTTTGTTGTAAAATTTCCATGTTGACAGCTATGCAAAATTGGCCCATGCAAATCAGCTCAATAGGACCCAAATACCTCATTTCTGCCTTAAACAGGGTAATCTGAAGTCTGATGCTGTGCCTATAATCTGACCAAAAAAATTGTTGTGCTTGTTTGTCTGCAACTGTACCTGGCCCCTCCTGGCCTAGTCTCTGATGCTGACCTAATATATCAATTTAACAGATGAATCAATGACAGTAGAGCACATTTTTGCAGCTGGGTTCAAATTTTTGATGATGGAGCCCAAAATTTTCTTGACCACATTTGGCACCCTCACTTGGACTGGCCCAAGAAACTGCTCTCCTCCTGCAACATATTTCTGGTGGACAATTTGCATGCAATACTTGTGAATTCCTCAAAAATTGTATATATGACAAAGAGCTAACAATAATATGTGGTGGGGGAACTTGTAGGCAGCATGCAACTTGTGTTGATTTTGTGCTCTTACCCATTTTGGTGTGTGTGAATTTCTGGAGTGTACAACTTTTTTGGTGAAGTGTCAGTTTGGTGGTTGCACATATGCTCTAGTCGATCTGTTTTGATATATAAGCTCCTGGCCCTGGATTCCTCTGGATTCCTGTGCCCCATTACCATGTTTTGGCTGCTTGGATACTGATGGCTATCCAGTTCTCAGGTTCATTCTTGCATGATATGTGATTATTGCAGGCACAACAATGAGCAGTAGTATGTGTTTTCTAGCTATACTGCATCCTCTTCTCCCTCTCCCTTACCTGTCCAAATTGTGTGGCTACTTACAACTCTCACTTCCCAGACCAAGACAAACCAATCCGGACATGTTTCAGATTTTTTGCAAACTTTTTGAAGAAAAAGGCTAGATCATGAAGTGTCTGGACAAATTTCAGCCATTTCAGAGACCCATATCCAGCCTCATCTTTGCAATGGACTGCCAGTGTGAGCTAAGGAGGTTGTGCTCAATTCTAAAGTTCAGTTCATTGCTCAGTTCTTTTTTCCCAGGCACACATCACCTCAGGCAGCACTGGTTTCATCACATGAAACCCGACAAGGCCTATTCTTTATGATGATGGTAATAGGCCTTAGAGGGTCTGGGGGTGGAAGAAGGTCCCACCACAATCCCATTCAGGAAAGAAGGTGCTAAAAATAGATGTACATTGGAAGACCTTGGCTAGCTGTTCAGTGGTCAAGTTCCACTGAACCTGCCAAAAACCACTATTCACCCTCAGGTGTTGCTGCTCATACAACCGCCTTTCACTCATGAATTCCACCAACTACTGTGAGTAATGCAATTATATATTGCAGATATTTTTCAACATACACCTCTACTAGTATGCAGTTGCAGGCTTGCAACTACCTCTTAGTGGGATGAATGAACTTCCTGCGCATGCTATGGGACAGTATTGTGACATCATATCAGCCATATTTTTCTTGTTTTGAATCTTTAACTAAGGAATGACCCTAGTTATAAGAATCTTATCATGGAATGTTTTATTCCAGTAGACAAACCACCAATCTGACTGATCACACAGTTCTGGGCAAATTTTGCTGCCAGTATGTCTGATGTCAGCATGGTATGTGAGTTAGGTGACAGATTACCATGCCTTTAACACTACACAGTAGATGCCAGGGCCCGTTAGGCCCCTGACATACAACTGATGCAATGCACATTCAGTAATTATAGTTTTGGGACCATCCAAGGACTGTCTCAAGAACCTTCCACTGGCCACAAAAGCACCACATGTGCCCAGTTCATCACAAGATATATTACAATGATGATGTACCATCTGGCATCTGTATTATTTCTGTTTCTTAGCACTGTATCTCCCACCTTCACTGTTAAGAACTGATCCTGAAGTGCACATTGGAATCCGGTTGGGCCTGGTGGGTGTCAATAGCAGAAGGTTGTCAGGTCATAGCGGATTTTGCGGAGGGGAAATGGAAAGAACTTGGCTTCAGCTTATAAGAAGCTGTGCCCTTCACCTTGTCTGGTGTCCTAATTTCAAGATGAAGGTTTGGAGGTAGGAGTGGGAAGGAGTGGGTAGTGTGGGAAAGGAGTACAGAGGGACTTGGGTTAAGTTCAGATGAGACCAGAACTTTGGAGGGAGAACTAGAGGTTGAGTCGAATGAAGTTTGGACTCTTAGAGGGCAGAGGTAGGAGTAGAACTAGATTGGATTTGTAAGTTTAAGTCAAGGCTTTGTTGAGTCTATGTCGATATATGAACTGAGGAATACAAGTCAAAACCAACTAGGCTTAAATACGAAAGTATGGAACAAGAGTGGAACATCTCAGGAACTGCAGCAGTGTCTCAACTGCATAGATATATTACCTGGTGGGAGCTGCACAGGAGTCCATAGTTGAATTTGCAAAAGAGACGGTGGCCTTGGGAAGGCAGCCATGGGTGCTGTACAAGGTGGCCTGGTGCACAGTAGTGTGGGCAGTGCAAGGTGGCTGGAAACAAAGGCAGAACAGAGTCAGTGAATGTTGGGCTTCCTGGTGAGGGAGGGATGAAGTGCAGAAAAGGGTCAGAAGAGTGCAGGTTCTGATTGGGTGAGGAACAGTTCTTTACATTCACCAGATAAGTAATCAGCAATGATAATAATAGACCAAAAGAAGGGTGGCATATCTTGATATAACACCTTTGGGGTTCATTTGTAATTGCTGATCAACCAATCACCAGCTGAATAAAATGGCCCTTCTTTTGAAACCTTTCAGTATTTTCAGAATCTGACTGCAAAATTACAAAAAAAATGTAAACAACCTCAGACTGTACTGCCAAACAAATTATAGCCTGCAGGTTTGTCGGTAGTATAGAATGTAAATGAACACAACAAGCACCAAATTCCCATTAGATTTTTAGTTGATCGTGTATTACATGGCACTCATACATTTTCTTCTGGGAAACGCAACTTTGAAAACTTGTTACAGTGAGTATTATAGAGCATTCCAAATGTACTTAACAACCAGTAAGATATATTTGTCTCCTACAGATGCTCATACCCTAGTATTAGTGATATTATCTACTTTGGCAAATCCATTAACTAGCTGAACCACGTGTGGTTCATTCAAGTGTACACATGCACTTTTGACTTCCAAGTTGTAAGCAGTTGATCAGATATGGGCACCCATGGATGTAAGATGTTGGCAGAATGAATAGGGTGATGCCAGCCATAGCAATCAACACTGCCTTGTTTTGTAAGAAAGCTATATAAGTTTCTGTGGGTAGATTGGGGGATGTGTATCTCATGTAAACATGAGAATAGCTCTGGTTCCTTGTCTTCCCATCCCCATTCCCATCCATCTGGATCTATGCCTGTTCCTGCTGCTGCCATCCCCACCACCTGTTCTGCCACCTCCTTTGCCCCTGTTTCTATCCCAGCCATGAGTTGTGACTCAAATCCCATATCAACATCACTGCCTGCCCTTGTATCCTGACTGCCCCTGCACAAGCAGTGCAACAGCATAGATGACCCTTGCCAAGCTCTCCACATCATATGCTGCTTGAGGTGTGATACCTGTAATTTGTTATTTATGTGTAAGGAATACAAAAAGGAGGGAAGGAGCATTCAGTTACCGGTGTTGGAAGGGGTTGCCTGAGGCTCAAAACAAGTGAAATTGCAACTCCTGGACAGCCTGGGAATCATTATCAAGTAATGCATCAAGCATTGTGGGCATAGCATGGCAGGGCACTGAGTTTTGAATGGGGTAAGTGCCAGCAGATCTGGAGGTCCATGAGGGTGGTCAAGGTGAGCAGAGAGGATGGTGACATAGCAATGGTAATGGACAAGCTACTCATGGATAGAAATATGGACTTTAGGAAAGCTATAGCCTGAGACCAGCAGTGGTTGGGCAGAGGAAACCAGCTGCAGGGCAGAAGGTGGAGGACTGGTGAGAGGTTTGTATGAGTGGCAGAGGGTAGCTGTGGGAGGTGATCCAGTGACACATCATCAGTGGACTATTATTAGACAAAGAAGCTCTGGAGGTAGGCCTCTAAGGCCTATTCCCATTGTCACAAACAATCAGCCTTGTAGGGTTTGACTAAGCAAAGAAGAAGGTGGCACACATTTTGATGGTCAGCAAAATGCACACCCTCCCCGCCTCGACTTCAAACTTCATGAGTTGAATGTTAAGAATGCATCTATTTACTATCCTTGATTGGTGTAAAATTGAAGAGCCCAATAGGTGTAGCTTATCTATCTAAAAAAACTGTGATGTAGTCACTGTATGTATTCAATATTACACACAGAGGTTTTTCAAGCTGTCCCATTCATCATTCAGAGCTTGAAAAAACATTGTACCTGATGCAGAAGAACTGAGCAACAAACTGAACTTTAGAATTGGGCACCCTAGTGAGGGATTGGCATTAGCCAGCTTGGACATGGCCCAAGTTGAGTTGCTTACTCAAAGAAGCTGTGAGCACAACTGTGGCAAGGCATGCAACCTATAAGCAAAGCAGGTACCATCACAACTGTGTGGCCAAATTTCCTAAGTGCCTAGATGTGATGAGCTCAAAAGCACAAATGTAAGCCTCATAGGTGAGCAACTTCCAATGACCTGCAACTTGAACAATTTCAGGGCTGACACCTTGTGCTAAAAAGAAGGAAGCACTGCTGATATGAAAAGAATGGCCAAACATGTTTCCCCAACCCCAGGCATTGAGGTTGGCATTGATGCAAGACTAACTCTGCCTGGAGGCAGGCTTATATTTCAAAGTCAGACTAACTCAGCCCTGTACAGAATTTCACACTCAGCAGGTTTGACCAACATGCAGGATTTGGATCAAAAGAGGAAATTGTCACATTTAATCACACTTCTGCAATTTGAACCACAATGCCCAGCAACACAATGTATGGCTGCAAAGAGACCCCAGGAACAGTCCGAGTCTGTGCTGATCATCATTTGCTCAGACTAGGACACTCGGAATCCACTATTCCGAGCAAAGACCATGGATTCCGCATGGACTGACTAGGATTCCACATGGAATCCGACCTTGTGTTGCACAACTAAAATCAATCATTTGGTTGGTTACTATTCTGTGTGGACTAACTCGGATTCTGCACAGAATACATGGCTTAGAGTAAAGACCTTGGAAATGCACCAGTGCTAGTGGACTAACAAGACATTGCAATGCATCACATTGTCCATTAACTCCCATGTTGGATGATGAAGGTGATGATGCTGGCAAGAATTTCACGTACCGTCAGCATCCCTACTTGACAGTTAAAGTAGCATTCTGGTGTTTCTTACTCAAGCTCCTTTTCTGAAATAAAACATCCAGCAAAGCCATGTGATGAAAATGGAAAATTTTTCCCTGCTTACTCTCCACCGCCATCTTCATCGCTGCCACTAAATGACAATGAATCTTGGGATCCTTTTCCTAGCCACATTGCATTTGATTTTTCATATTTCCATTCTGTCGAGCAACAAACATCTGAGGCCAGAATCAACAAAGCACTAGATCTGTGGGCAGCATCAATTCTGGAGTACGGTGGAGACACTCCATGGTCCAATGCACAGGAACTCTATGCTACAATCAATAATATTCAGCCCATGGACAATGGATGACAGACAGCTTTGAACTCTGCACCCGTGACTCACTGCACGGTCTAGTGTTTGAAGGTCCAGTCCATGGTTATGTAACAGTCTTTTGGAATTTTGAGATGTAATCTGCTTGTTAAAGCCTTACAACTTATCCTGGCATTCCAGGACTTTTTGTACACAATGTCAAGATAGGACCAAAAGTGTTTTGTCTTTATGTTTCAGTGATTTTTACAGAATTAAACCTATTAAACACAAAACAATTTTTCCAGTTCATACATTTTTCTTAAAACCTTGGAAAATGTATAGACTGGGAAAATTGTTTTATGTTTAATATGTTTAATTCTGTGAAAACCACTGAGGCATAATGACAAACCTTTTCAATCATATATTGACATTGTGTACAAAAAGTCTGGAAATGCCAGGATACATTGTAAGGCTTTAACAAGCAGATTACATCTCAAAATTCCAAAAGACTGTTACATAACCATGGACTGGACCTTCAAACACTAACTGCACCTGTGACTCAAGAACCCTCCTTCATCAGCAGCTAGGGGCGAATGAATTCCAAGACAAGATCCACTATGTGCCATACCAGCAGTTTAGAGGAGATGGTAGCTGTGTTTGGTCAAATCTAATGTTGGCAGATTGGGCAGCAAAACGAGCAGTGAGTGCCTTTTACATAAATACATTGTCTTCCCTGCTTATGCTTACTGCTATCACAGGATCTGATCGCTGCCGACCCTTTGACTCATGGTGCAATGTTTGTGCCTGTGATAGCAGGAAGCGACAAGACCACAGTCTCTGTCGCAACAGGACATCAAGATTATCACCCCGTGTACATGTTGCCCAGCAACCTCTCTAATGTTGCCTGGAGAGCACATGGGAATGCATTACTTCCTGTCACCTTCCTTCCTATCCCCAAAAGTGAGTGCTCTATGATATTTCTTCATTCATTCTGAATCTCCTCCTTGTTGCAGCAAGTAAGTGACAGTGGAAGAAGCCACTCTATCAAAAGTTTTGTCGGCAACTTTACCATGCATGCCTAGCCAGAATTTTCCATCCCCTTAAAGCTGGAATGATGATACCTGAAGTTGTCAAATGTCCCAATGGTCATTTTTGTTGAGCAGTATATGGGCTTGGGCTGTATATTGCTGACTATCCAGAACAAGTTTGGTTGTCAGGGATTGTTCAAGGCTGGTGTCTGAAGTATGTCACATTTATATTATGGGTATTTTTATTGGGAAATCACTTCACTTCAAGATGCCTTGCAAAACCCAACTTCCTTGACGATCCAAGCACACACCGCTGAACACATGAGAAAACTGAATTTTTAATCAAGTCCTTCAATCCTGGAATATTATGGGATGATTATGGGATATGAAGTGACATGGTGGTGAGCTGATTATTTTGAAACACTCTTTCTAATTCTAACTGTGTGGTAGCCATTCACACATGAATTTCCATGGGCAGACATTCATGAACTATTGTGTCCCGATTTACTTCATCAAGTCATCAAGGGCACCTTTAAGGATCATCTCATAACATGGGTCAATGAATACTTGATTGAGGAACATGGTGAAGCCCATGATCGACGGTGTGTATTTATTCCTCTACCTTGCTGAAATGTAATCCTTACATTCTTTCCAGCATTTCTGCTGTTCCTCCCTTTCCTGGATTACAATGCTTTCCAGATGGTTGTGATTTTGTGCAGTGGACTGGAGATGACTCAAAAGCATTGATGAAGGTAATTGTTCTTCTCTTTCTCCTTTTTCTTTCTCTGCTATTTCTCTGAATCATACCCATCCTACTATTTACTATACATGTAGGTTTATCTTTGTACAATTGTTGGACATGTCCCTGCAGACATGGTCAAATGTATCTCGACATTCCTTGATTTCTGCTACATTGCACGTTGTAATGCTATATCTGCTGAGGACCTTGATGGTCTTAAAGATGCACTTGCTCAATTCCATAACTACCGTGACATCTTCATCCAAACAGGGGTTCACATCAGTACTTTACACTCCCCCACATATTCCGATCGGACTCCTAGGAGTCTGAGTTTTCCGATAGGAGTCCTAGGAGTCCGAGTTTTCTGATAGGAGTCCTAGGAGTCCGAGTTTTCCGATAGGAGTCTGATCGGAATCTCATCAGAATGTATCTTGACAACCACGTACTTTTGTTTCTAAGATATTCCTAGTAAATTCCAAGTAAATTCTTATGCAATTCCAACATGGAGTTGGAATACCACATTTTGGAAGACTTAACTTGGCAAGTGCTTACAAAATAAATGGGTAGAGCAGGGATTGAACCATGGACCTTGGAATATAAATCACATGACAACCAAACAAGTGCTCAACCAGTTGAGCCACAGGAGAATTAATAAATTTATAATACAATGTCCATTTAAAGCACTTAGGGATAGTTCACTATTGAAAAAAAAAAACCCCCCTCCCCACACTGTTAGGAAACCACCCCATTACCTAATAAACTTTCATTTTTATTTTATTATGTCGAATTATGCTACATGACGCCAAATTATGCTACACTTTGATAGCGTGAGAATTTTATTTCGCATGCATCAATATGTACGTGCATGTGCGAATGCATCGGTAACAACAATGTACAATATATGTAACATAGTATATAAACCCTAAATATATGCCTAGAGGACCCCAGTTGTGTTCTCTTAGGTATTCCACCTACGTTTTCGGTGTGAAAGGCCTATCTCAACAAACTCACCTATTAATAACCCCTCGCATCAAAACCATCAATTCCCCCATCATGAGCGCAGATCCTGCCCCCTTCTTGTAGAGAGAACCTGCATGGTCTTAGCTAGCAGATAGTGGGTGTCGCCCTAACAGAAGAACACAACTTCCCATATCAGTGTGCCTTCTCTTACTTGTGCATACATCATTGGTTCACCGCGCCACATCTGATTACTCACCCTTTCGGCATGAGCCAGAAGTACTTGTATATACGTAATCTACCTTTTCTTTCATAAGCCGATGCCAGGCCTCGCCTTACATTGCGACTGCCAGTGATCAAGAGGCAGCACTTGTCATTAGGACAGCTGCAACCAGACAACCGATCAGATCTGGTTTAGTTACAATTTACATTACTCTATTCGGACAACTATTTTAGTTACAAGCCGAATTCAGTGATATCTCCGAGATCAGGCACTGTTGGAAGGGAAACTGATCCGAAGTGCCAAAATAGGCGCCCGACGAACGACGAACGATTGACGAACGATTGATGAACTGTATCACGTGACCTGTAAACATTTGGAGAGGTTTCGAAGAACAAGTCTTGAAATTGTCGAAGAAGTGACTCATCACAGATTTTACAATTATGTCTGAACCCTCAACTTCTAATCCTGGTCCTAATCCTGTTCCCATGCCAGTGCTAGAGGTGAAGATTGATGCGCTTACAGCGCAAATGTTGCAATTAGTGTCGGTGTTGACCGCATCACAGCCCAGACAAGCAGAAGTACAGCCAGAGACGATAGGAGAAAGAGATGATGAGATGGAGGAGATGGTGGAGTGGATATCACAGGAGGATGAGATGGCAGAGAAATCTGGAAATGGAAAAGCATGCTCACCTAAGTACGCACCCCCACAAATCTTTGATGGTACCATGGAGAATACAAAATCCTTCATCAGCTCTATAGTATTGTACATCCATGGGAGGAAGCCAGAGTTTCATACAGCCGAGTCTAGGATTATGTTTGCTCTCTCGTACATCCAGGGGGGGAAAGCACAGTTCTGGAGAAACGAGGCTATTAATCAAATTGCCATGGGAAATAAACCATTTGCACACTTCAAGGAATTTCTGGAGAGATTGGAGGCACAGTGTGGAGACCCTAATCCAAAGGCGACAGCCAATGCTAAATTAAAGACCATGCGCCAAGGTTCCTTAATGGCAGATGAATTTATTTTGCAGTTCAAAGCAGAAGCTTTGCAAATGGACATGGGAGAAGCTATAATTGGTAGAGTTTTTGAAGGCAGGATTAAATCCCTCTTTATTCAAGTCTATCTACCAACTACCTTCTATGCCAGAGAAGTTGGACGAGTGGTATAATTGGGCCATGCGCCTTGACCGGCAATATTGGCAGGAACAGGCGGAGTCAAAGTTGATGTACGGAAGTAGTAAATTTGGAAAGTCATCAGGAGGAAAGTCCAAGAAAGGAAAAGTGCCTCAGGTGCAAGCTCCAAGGGCACAGCCACCAGCCATGGCAGTGACACCTATAGTTATGGAGTCAGCAGCACCAGCAGAGGCAATGGAGGTTGATCAAGCAGGGAGACGAGCCCCACTTAAATGTTTTAACTGTGGGCAGTTAGGACACATTTCTAGGAATTGTAGGCAGAAAAGAAAGATTAGGGAAGCTACAATCGAGGAAGTGAAGCCGGAGGAAGGCAAGCAGAAGAATTTTGTGGAAGAGTCCCAGTGAAGGTTTCCCCATTGGTGACCCAGAATCGTTACAATGTATTAGTATCCGAGGAAACCCAGAGTAAATCAGAAAAGGAAATTGAGGAGGAGTACAACTGTTGTGAATCACATGACAAAGAAAATTGTCATGTGTCATTTCCAAAAACCCCTAAATTCTTTATTCGCTCTGCGCGAGTAGAACCCGAAATCACCTTGACTGTGGGACTGAAGACAGTGGACACACATGCAGCTATTGATGTGGAAGTGTTGCTTGATAGTGGTGCTACAGGATTATTTATTAATCGATCCTTAATTACCGGAAATGGTATTAACACACGCAAGCTGGCACAACCTATAATGGTGTACAATATTGACGGAACAGTCAATCGTGGAGGAACTATCAAGGAGGAGGTGACTATGGTACTAAAGTATCAGGAGCATCAGGAGGGAGCTGTATTCAAAGTGTGCGATCTTGGGAAAACCAATCTAATAATAGGATGTCCATGGTTACAGAAGCATAATCCTGAAATTGATTGGAAAACTGGGAAAGTACAAATGACTCGTTGTCCTAAGGAATGTAATGTGTATAGGAGGAAGATGAAGAAGGAAAAAAGGAAAAAGAAAGAGAAAGAACATCCGAGAAAGTATTCTGTTACGATGGAGGAAGTGGAGGATGAGGAAATGCCAAATGGGGAAGTTCTGATCATAATCAAGAAAGAAGAGCAGAAGCAAACCTTTAGAACAATTCGTGGAGGACAGTCGTGGGACAAGAATATCATGAAGGTGGAGAAGCCAGTGGAGGAATGGGTGCCAAAAGTGTAATCATGAACATCTGTCAGTGTTCCAGAAGAAAGAGTCTGAGCAAATGCCGGTGCAGAAGCCATGGGATCATGCGATTGAGATGAAGCCAGGGTTTGTGCCGAAGAAGTCAAAGGTATATCCGTTATCTCCGATGGAACAAGAAGAAGTGGATGCATTCCTGAAGGAGCAGTTGCGCAAAGGATACATACAACCTTTGAAATCACCACAAATGTCACCAATATTCTTCGTGCCAAAGAAAGACCAAAGGAAGAGGATGTGTACAGATTATAGGTATCTGAATGAGTGGACAGTAAAGAATGCATACCCCCTGCCATTGATCTCAGAAATAATTGACAAAGTGGGGAAAGCCAAAGTCTTTACAAAATTGGATTTATGATGGGGATACAACAATGTATGAATGAAGAAAGGAGATGAGTGGAAGGCTGCATTTGCCATGCGTCGAGGATCCTTCGAGCTGCTTGTCATGTTTTTTGGGATGACTAATAGTCCCCCAACCTTTCAAAATATGATGAACGACATTTTCAAGGACGTAATAGACAAAGGTGTGGTAATAATATTTATTGACGACATTCTGATATTCACGGAGGATGAAGAGAATCATGAGGCGATAGTGCAGGAGGTGTTACGGAGGTTGGCGGAGAACAATCTATTTTTGAAACCAGAGAAGTGTGTGTTTGGGGCAAGCGAGATTGAGTTCCTAGGATTATTGATCGGCCCTGACAGAATCAAAATGGATCTGATCAAGGTACAGGCGATCACAGATTGGCCTGCACCCACCCGTGTCAAGGAGGTTCAAGCCTTCTTGGGACTTGCAAATTATTATCATCGCTTTGTGCACAATTTTTCTAAAATTGCCGCACCCTTACATAACCTTACATGAAAGGGAGTAGTATGGAGGTGGGGAGAGCAGCAGCAGACAGTGTTTGAGGAGTTGAAGAGGAAGTTTGTGGAGGGACCAATATTAGCCCCAGTAGATTTCACATGCTCTTTGCGAGTGGAATCTGATGCATCCAATTTTGCTACTGGAGCAGTATTATCAATGCTGTGCAAAGATGACAAATGGCATCCTTGTGCATACTTGTCAAAAGGGTTGAATGATGTGGAGAGGAATTATGATGTGCATGACAAAGAGATGTTGGGGATAATACGAGCATTGGAGGTGTGGAGGCATTATTTGGAGGGATGTACGCATGAGATTGAGATCTGGACGGATCATCAAAATCTGCAATACTTCATGTCCACTAAAAAGCTTAATTGCCAGCAAGCATGTTGGGCACTATTCCTATCGTGTTTCAATTTTCACTTGGTCCACAAAGCGGGAAGCTTAATGAGGAAAGCAGATGCATTATCCAGACGTATTGATCATAAAAGGGGGGTGGAGGAGGACAATAAGAATGTTACCTTACTCAAACCCAAATATTTTCGTATTTGTGCTATGCATCAAGGGCATCTATTAATAGATAGCTTGGAAACGGAAATGTTGTCTAAAATTAGACAATGTTTGGAAATGGACGATGAAGTAGTGGAAGCCGTGAAAGCTCTGAAGGGAGAGAAGAAGGGTAATATCAAAGGAGACGAATGGGCTGAGGAACAAGGGTTGGTGTTGTTTTGAGGAAAAGTGTATGTACTGAAGGATCAGGATTTGTGAAGGGAGATCATCCAGTTACATCACAATATGCCAATTGCTGGACACCCAGGAAGATGGAAGACGTTGGAATTAATGATGAGAAATTATTGGTGGCCTGGAATTTCGAAGTATGTGTTGGGGTATGTGGATGGATGTGATACCTCATGAGGGGGAAGAAATTTCCAGAGAAACCTGCAGGAAAATTAATGCCGAACCCTATACCTAAAGTGCCATGGCGAGATATATCTGTGGATTTTATTACCAGATTACCTGAGGCTCAAGGGTACGATGCAATATTTGTAGTATGCGACTGCTTCACAAAGGAGGTCCATATTATTCCTACTACTACAGAAACCTCATCATTGGGCTTGGCATGCCTCTATCTAAATCAGGTATGGCGGTTACATGGGTTACCCGATACCGTTATCTCCGATCGCGGACCACAATTTGCTTCTGCATTTATGCAAGAACTAAACAACATATTGGGAACTCAAACTAAATTATCTATGGCATATCACCCACAGACTGATGGGCAGACAGAGAGAATGAACCAGGAGTTGGAGCAGTACTTACATATGTTTGTCAACTACCGACAAACTGACTGGCCCGAATGACTGGCAATTGCCAAATTTTCCCACAATAACAAATTCCATTCGGCTACTTGTATGTCACCCTTTTTCACGAATTATGGATATCATCCTCACATGGGAGTAGAACCCAGAAGGGAAGTCAAAGTACAGTCGGTAGAAGATTTTGTATCTAAGATGCAAAAGGTACAAGAAGAAGCAGAGGCGGCATTGAAGAAAGCACGTGATGACATGATGCAACACGCAGATCGTACTCGAGCACACGCTCCAGAGTACAAAGTTGGTGACTTGGTATGGCTAAGTACCAAGGACCTGAATATTCCACAACCTTTGAGGAAACTTATGGAGAAACAAGTTGGCCCATATGCAATCTCTAAAGTGATCTTGCCTAATGTGGTAGTGCTAAAATTACCCCGATCATTCAAGATTGATCCTGAGATTAACATATCCCACCTATGCCCTTACCGCCTGCCCACTATTCCTGGCCAACAAACTACTCCGCAACCTCTGATATTAGTAGAAGGTGCTTCAGAATACATAGTTGAAGAAATTCTAGACTCATGTCTTCAACGGAACAAATTGGAGTTCTGAATGTAGTGGAAAAACTATACTGATGAAAATAATCCATGGGAACCTGAAGAGAATTGTAAGCGAGCATGTAATGCAATTGTGGGGGGAATTAGAAGGTTTCGCGTCTGATGAACCTGGCAGAGATGGCATGTTCGAATATACCAGGCGATGTCAGCCTTCATGTTGGGCCACCAGAATCACAAAGCGATCAGGGACTCTGTAGCAAACACCATCTTGGGTCCGATGTTGTCGTGAGCTGTGCGAATGATTTCGAGGCGGCGTTTGGGGATGGCGACAATTTTGTGAGTGCCATGGGAGTCTTTTCTCCATAGTTTGCCTGAATCTATAAAGAATTTGGTGCAATATCGGACGAAGGTAGCATATTCTGCGTCTGATAGATCGAGAGGTTGTACCAAGTCACCTAACCACTTTCAAACATGAAGTAGTCATGCGTCATCCTTTTTCGCATTGTTACTTCGCGGGATGCCTTCATAGGTAACTTCGTTCTGCTGAGCGATATCAGAGGAGAGGGCGAGTGTCGGTTGTTGGCAGGAGAATGGCCGAGTTGATATCGGGTTTATCTGGTGTACAAAGCCATGAAGTCGATCTATCCAGTCTCCGAAGTCTTCTTTGTTATCGAGCTGGCTGTCTTCAGCTTGTGGTGGACGTCACGAGAGTCCATCGGGACCGTGATGGGTTCCTGCGACATGGACAAGGGTGAAGTGAAAGGTGAGTATCAAAACAATCCAACGGTTTATACTAGCACTGGGTGCGATATCGGGGTTCGATAACATGCCTTTGATGTACCTCGCGTCAACTTCGATGATAAGATTGTGAATGCTGATAATATAAAGTCGAAGGGCACCGAGGGCTCGATAAAGTCCATAGAGTTTGAGCTTTGGTTGCGAAAATCGGGATTCACGGTCGTTGAGCGTAATGGAACAGAATCGGCTATAATAGCACTTTTGAAGATTGTCAGGGTCGCATTGGGCGAGGAAAAAGCCGATGGCGATGTGCGAAGTGTCGACTGATAGTATGACTGGTGCGTTGGACGAATAGTCAATGGTGCGAATGGCTGGCGAGGTGATAAGGGCTTGCTTCAAGTCTTCCTGTGCGGCGATTTGGCTCGGTCCGAACTCAAAAGGAACGTCTTTTTGAGTGAGGTGGAATAGAGCTGTGGCTCGGTGAGTGAAGTTTCGAATAAAGATACGACAAACTCCGATTGTTCCTAAGAACGCTTTGACTTCAGTGAGCGATCGACAAGGTCCCCAATTGCTGACTGCTTCGATGTGTGTCGGGTCGACCATACAACCTTCGATGTTGCAATGATGACCTAGAACAATTATTTCGGGAACACAGAGAAAGAGCTTAGGGCCTGAAAACGTCCCTCCACAATACTTCATGCGCTGAATCACCCTGTTGAGGTTCTCGAAGTGCTCCCAGATGAACCTTCGAATCACGGGATTCTCTGGAATTGTCTTGTAGGCACCACCACGAAGTTGGTATCGAGACTTCGGGCCTTTGATCAGAACATCGTCGATGTAGGGGATCGTGATGTAGGGTATTTCAGGTCGTAGGATATGCGTGATGTCGTTGTGCATGATCGGGACTGAGTTTGTCCAACCCATTGGAAGGGTGACGATGCAAAGTGCGCCAAAGGGTGTCTGGAACGTCGTTAGATCACGAGAAGATTTGGCAACTTTCCTTTCATCGAACGCTATCAAGAGGTCGAGCATTCCACCGCATGATCGTCCGCCGAACTGCTCTGCTAAGTGCTCAGGGATGGGAACGACACCTGAGTGCTGGATTGTAACCTTGTTCAAAGGTTCAAGGCTGTGGACAAGTCGGAGCACTTTGCCGTCTTTCTTCATGACGCCGAACCATCGTGATCGATATGAAGAGTTTGAGTGTTCATAGACACCAGCTTCGAGCTTTTTCTTGATAATATCGCAGACTTCTTTGTAAATGCCGGGGGGAATCGGGATGTTTCGCTCGACCCAAGGGGTGTGAGGGATGACTGGGAATTCGATCAGGGGGAAGAAGTCTGGTCGGAAGCTACCTCGTTCATTGTCAGTCCACGTGAAGCCAGTTTCATGGTTTCGAATGAAGTCGTGCATGAGATTTCATTCTTTGGGCCATAGGAAATCACCTGGATGATTCCTGTCGACGATGGCCTTGCGTTGGAGTGAATATCAAGGGGTGGGAGAGAAAGGTGGGGGACGAGGATTGAGTTTCAGCATATGTTTGAGTGGATCACCAGTGATCTTGCAAATGATGCGAAAGCGATCGGGAAGATCGGCGACGACAGGTTGAATCTTCTGTGTGATGGGCTTGTACTTCTTCTTTGAAGCGGCAAGTGTCAGATAGAGAGAGTCGAATGTCGAGATATTGGAAGGGGAATAGATAGAAGAAGATTGCATAGGGGTCGCCATTGAGGTCGACAAATATGTCGCATACTGTTCACTAGCCGTTAAATATAAGTTTGCAACGATCGAACAAAAGGAATAGTAGTTCGAAGTGTTCGAGGAGTCAATATCAGGAATGTCTGCAGTGTACTCGATAGTAATAGAAGGATTAGAATGGTCGTAGGAAATAATGAAAGCGCACTGATCGGCCTCCGAAAGTTGATCCTCTAACTCCGAAAATCCTTTCGAACTACTTTTCGACATTGATTCAATCGAGGGATTGTTGGAATGGTACACGATCGCGTCGAGTTTGGATCGAGGATGGTAATCGTCTGCAATTTGTTCCGATAGTTCCTTACTGTACTCTCAGTGAGAACTTCGAAAGGGCGTCCAAATAAAATGTCGTATGCTGGGTCACGAATAATATGAATTTGCATGTATAGTGTGATGGTGCCAACTTCACAAGGAATGTTGCGCGCTAAACCGAGACTTTCATCGATACCGCTGTTTGCCGATTGTAGAGGAATGTGGATTGAAGGGTCGTAGGTGAGACCGAGTTTGTGACAAACCTCTTCCGACATTGCGATGATTGAGGAACCTGGGTCGACGACACTCTCGACTGGGTTTCTACCGTTGACATTTATAATGACCGATCTAATTGTGTGAGATTCCTTTGCAATGATGAAAGGTTCCGGAATGTCACCAGGGCGCAGACTGTTAATATAAGTCTCATAAGGATCGTTGAGTATGTAGACATCATCGTCGAGGATGTTCATCGCATTATTGGTTTGCTGAACGTGTTGTGTTGTGACCTGTTCTTTCCATTTAGTTCGAACCTCCGGCGCTACCAAGAGTAATTCTTCAGATGTTAGCGTGATAATAGGAGTCTTCATCGAATGAGTGAAAATGTCTTCTGCAATCTTGTCCTTGTGAATCAGAGCTTGGATATGGTGCGATGGGCCTTCTTTACCTTTACCTTTACCAGTCGATGCAAAGTTTCGTTCGTGAGGCGGGAGGTATGAGTTCTCTTTAGCAGCGGCGTATGGGTGAACGATAGGTGGTGAGGTTGGACTGGATTCGGTAGCCGATGCTGAGGTTGATGTTGGAGGATTGGTTGCCGTAGACAAAGTGGAAGGTACCAGAGCACATGGGGCAGTCGTTGGCTGGACTGGAGTAGGTGGGACTGGGTTCGAAGGACGGGGTTGTGCTGCGGGCATGTTACGATCAGTTCGAGTGTACGGTCTACCACTTCGTAAGGCAAATAGTTCTTCCTCGAGCTTTGCGATGCAATCATCCACTGTGTTAGGTACTTCTGATACCTGATATATACCTCTAGGTAGTGGTGTCGATGATATTGAAGACGTGATGTTATACATGAGGGAAGGAGTGATGGTGACCTGGGGGTTTTGTCGAAGCCACTCATCGACGTGTTCCTTGATGTAGTGGCCGGGGATGTTACGAGGAGTGAATTGACCATTAGGGAGAACTACCTTTCCTTCAGCGTTCTTCTTACACTTTCCTTCATTAATATAGGACTGGCAAACCAAACAGTCACTAATAAAATGTCCGGCAAGACCGCAAAAGATGCAAACCAGAGCTTCGATTTGTTCAGGTCGAAGGCTATTGTTAGCATGAGGTGGGTTAGACGTTTTTGAACCTGCTAGAGCCATGACGAGAGTAGTTGCAAACTTTTCGAAGATAGCCGAAAGGTCTTCCAATTTGATCTGAGGTGCTGATGTCGAGGTGGTCGCTGCCGATGACAAGGTTGCCGAGTTCGAGCTGAGTAGGGAAGAGGTGTCCGAGGAGTTCGATCCAGCTAAGACAAACTTTGCAGCTTCATGGATGTGATCAAGTGGGTAGGGGTCATCTGGGTAATGGTCAGGATACTTAAGCTCGAGTCGTCGAGCAATGCGCGTCCACAATCCAGGTTGGAATCCTCAAACAAACGCTCTGCTTTGCTCTGCTTCTGAGATTCTGTTTTTAGTTGACAGGAATTTCGTAATGTTATAAAAGGCTTGGAAATACAATCTGAGATCGTTCGCATTGAAGATGCCGATGCATAGTTGCTCGCTGACTAACTTGTCCATATCGGAGATAGACCACTTGCAATCGTCTTCTGAACCGGGGTAAAGCTTGTGAATTGCAATGCAAAAGTGCTGGAACAAAATGCCAGCATCGTATTCTGGAATCAATTCCCAGAGTTCGGAAGTGTCGATATTGAGGTAGCGACAGGCGTGCTTCTTCATATCCTCTGAGTTCGTGACATTGCACGTGGAGAAAAGCAATTCGAGTTCATTAAAGTATCTGCAAAGTTCTCGCAGCTGGGTAGGGTCGAATTTTGGAGCCGTGGAATGACCACGAGCTGGCATCGTTGCTTGTGTAGTCATGAATGCAATGTTTCTAGGAGTGGGAGTTAAAACTTGTGTGAATGATGGTAGAGGAGTCGAAGTGGTTGGAAGGATGAATGAAGATGTGGATGATGAAGATGAAGAAGTAGAAGATGATGTTGAGGGTGATGATATTGGTGAAGGGAATAGCCAACGATGAGTGGATTCTGCTTTGGAAACAGGTATAAGAATATCTCCCAATTGTTCGAGTGATTCAAAGGCGTGACGAGTGTCGATCTGTAGGTTTCTAGCTTGTGTTGGCCTAAGCCGGGAGATTTGAGATGGATTAGGCAATGAAATGATTTAGAAACCCCTCGCGGTGGGCTCCAAAATGATATGCTTGACCCGGAAACCCCAAACAAAACCTACTAAAATGGCCTTGGATGGTATAACACGAGTTAGAGGAAGGGTGTGAGGTGGTACTAAAAGTCACCGAATCCAACCCGATGGAGGCATAAGATGTCCAAGTGGGTACAAAGGGTTTCGAGAACGTTCAAAGGGGCACGAGATCTCTCGATGTAAGTTCGAGGGAGATCGATAAGGTTTGAGTGTTAGAGGAGACGTTTGAGGTAATTGGGAATGGTATAGATGGTTTTACGAAGTGTGTAGAAGGAATATGTGAGTGGGGCGGCGATGATAGTGACAAGGGGCAATAACGATATATGACGGACAAAGGGTTTGAGGGCTAATACGAAGTTTCGAGGAAGTTCACAATGATTCACAGAACTTCGGGCTAGACAAGAGGCTTGGACTCAAGAGCTGAACTCTTAAATCAGACTATAGTGAAGTAAGACAATCTCTTTCTTCCTTTTTTTTTAGTGAGTAACTATTACAAGTTTAAATAAGTTCTGAAGAGGTACTACCAAAAAGGGGAAGGAGAACATGAGGCCTACATGAGGTGAAGTCTAGGATAAAAGATAAACCTCTATCACTGAGTAATACAATAAAAGATAAGAATTAAATCTCCGGAGTCCTGATATGTGCGAAATGTACTCGTCCTATGTCATTACAGACCATCTAAACATTTGAAATTCACCTCATCGTGTCCTTAGTCGTCTTGCGCATGCTCAGTCAGTGGCCGAATAGCTTGGTCAACCTTGCTATGACTCATTGGCGTGTAGTAAGAGTGCCAGAGGCCATGATGACGGTGGCTGAGCACGTTCGAAGTGTTCCTATATCATTCGAGGGGGATCAAGGGGGATCAAGGTAGCGCGAGGCCGCTCGAAGCCTGTTCGGGAGCGTTTCACGAGGCTCAAAGGCATTCAATGGGTTCTGAGTGTTGTGAGAGATTGATGCGGAACTGCTGTGAGTGGTTACAGACCTTATAGTGCTAGGTGGACCTATCATCATTCCAGTTGGAGATGAACCAGATAATGAAACTGGTATGTGGGTTGTATGTCCCAAATTTGAGGGTAATCGTCACAGCCTTTCAGTAATTCATCTTGATTGCATTGCTCGAGGTGCTCATCTCCTTCCTATTTATGGATCTCCATTTCCTCCTGAAGACTTCCGTTTCTCTGATTCACTACATGCACTTCAAGGATATTTTGTCAGTAGACATGCAGATCATCATATGTATGAATTTTGTAGCTAGCTAAGACACACTATAACTGTAAGAAACTATTCAACTTGTTAACTTGCACAACTTGTCCTGCCGAGCTTATGATACTTGTGGCACTTTTCTACTGGTGCACCAGAGAAAAGCTTGGAAATCCCTGGCAGTAACCTGTGTTCTTGCTGATGCTCCTTGTGTGTGACTACTTGTAACACTAGTAACATACCCTGGGAATACCCAGGGTATCACAGCCATACTGTAGGGTGTCACTCCTGACCCCCTACACTCAGTGTTGTTGTCTGGCCCTGCTGCTGCGCTGGTGGTGGTGGTGCTATTCAGCATCATTGGGGCTTGGTATTTGCTGATGTCATCATCATCATTGTATGGCCCTGGTGCACCCACCATTCACCCAATGAGCAGTTGCTCATTGGATGCTCCACCATTCCTCATTCATCATTGCCAGGTGGCCCTGGCCCTGTGCTGGTGCCAATGTTGCTGGTGCTTGCTCATTGATTCTTCATCATCACATCTTGCTGTCATCCCCCTAGGCTGACTTATTCATTCAGGAAGTTCTGTATCTTCTATTTTTCTCCCCCAGCTGATTGATTTTCAGCTTCCACAACCAAGATCATCTGGACCCCATCAATGGCAATGCTATGCATCAAGAGCTCTCACAATGGTTGACCACCAGACCACATTCCCACAACACAACCACAACCACAACTAGATGCCTCTATTTGAATATTGAGCTCAGCCAGTTATGCCAAGCTGCTCATCATCATTCTATTTTAGTTACATGGTTACCAGCACCTGCTTCACTGTACATATGTAGATGTGCTCTTCAAGCACTTGTCAACTGTCACTGTGGGCTCTGATTGTCAACATCTGTGGCTGTGGGCCCCAACTTCAACAGCCTCCATATGGCACTTGCAGCAACAACAGGGACCCTTGCAAATGCCAGGACAATGCAACAGTAGATCTTGGGGGAAATCCCTCAAGCTCTAGGTTCTTTTTTCTTTTTTTTTCTGTCATTTGATCCTTTTACTAACTGTTCTAATGCTGCAGGTGTAATGACAACCCACAGCCTGATGACAAAACCCATGACAAACACATTGAGAGGCTAACAACTACTTTGGCCACAACCTGAACACCCCCAAGCATGACCATGATGCCCATGACTATGGCCTCTCCAAACCCACTCCAAACAATGGCAATGGCTCACCTCCATTCCCCCAAGATCCAAGACCACCTCATTGTTCAGTGCTGCCAGCCCCTTTGCTCCATTGTATTCATGTAAAGGGATAAGTGTAGACCTAGCCCCCTTCATCCCTTTTGCTCACAGCATCAGTAATCTTGCATTTCAGTTTCCGTGGGTTATTTAACCTGAGTAACCTAAAAAACCTTCTAAAAACCAGCTAAAACTTGCAAAATTTGGGAACTCAAACACCTATGTCCCTTTTCTCTGAAACCTGACAAGGGAACCACAAGGCAAAAACCTAGAAAACCAGATATTATATAACACAAATACATTTTCACATAATTGTAATAGTAAGAGTTGTAGTTAGGTGACACAGGGCACACCAGGAGATAGGTAACGGTTGGAGGTTTATATACCTGGAGAAGTGCATGGACCATTTGAGATTGTTTGTTGGCAATCATATATCTCACATCACATTGATATCATGACAAATATTGCCCCATGGTCCATGCACATCTTTGGGTATATGAACCTTTCACACATGTGCACTCATGTTCCCTGACAGTAATTAGTTATATGTACAATTATAATTGTCAGTTTCCTGGTTTCCAGTTTTTTGGTTTTGAGAAACCAAGAAACCAATGAAAACCATTGAAAACCCAGAATCTATTTTGCAATTTTACTGATGAGGAGGGAGCTTTGTTTTTAGCTTATTGTTCAATGTATGATTCACCATCTATATACACTGTAGACTCCCCCATGCCAGAAATTCACACCCCCTCTTATACATGTAAATTCATAACATTATTAGTGTCTACAAGTACTGGATATAATACCTGGAGGAAATAAATACAATCCAAAGAGGGAAGAAAATTCATCCCAGAGTGGTATACCTATCAGCTGGTAATTGTATGAAGCCATGGTATCATTTTCATTTTTTAAAGGTACAAACTGAAGTGGTGAAATTCATGTTGAAAATGGCACATTTCATACCCTATGATTTTTACCATGTCATAGAAAATTCATCCACTCCAGGTGGATTTTTTCAATAGCCTATTCAGTAACCATAGAACATCTGAAATATAAACTTGTTCAAATTCATCCATTTGAAAGAACTAATTCACCAGTTAAGATCCAGACTACAACTCATTGCATGGAATACAAACTTGTTTAAATTCATCCATTTGACAGCACTACTTCACCAGGTAAGATCTGGACTACACTCATTGAATAGCTACTATTTCATCAGTAGAATCAGCCTTTCCACCCTCTTCATCAACCTATCCTCCTACCCCAAATATCACTCATCCTCATATTCCAGGCCATCCTCACCTGCATAGATATCCTCATCCTCATAGTCACCAGCCCCATCATAGCCACCAGCTCCATCATAGCTGCCAGCCCCCATAGCTGCTGGCCCTGTCATAGTCACTGTAGTTGCTGGCCCTGTCGTTGTTGCCACCCTTGTCATTGTCGTCACCTAACTTGCTGCTGGCCCCATTGTTGCTGCTGTTGTTGCTACCAGCTCCATTGCTGCCATTGTTGCTGGCCCATCACTTCCTTCACTTCCTTCACCACCCTTGTCACCTTCCATACCACAATTTGTCTGATCTCCCAGATATCCTCATTTGTGTGCATATGCATGTTTGTTCTTGAGATTCGACTTGATGAATTCTTCGATAGGCCAACCATGTGGGAACCTTTTGAAATAGCTATGATGCTGTCGTGCCTAGAGTGTAATATTTTTAGGAAGATATGACATGTGAAAAGTACAAAGTAAAAGGGAAGGACACATACAGCTCCAATAATCTTGCTGATAAGTTCTTTGGTTTGGTGGTGCCACAATACTGCACAATTGAGCCCTGCTTTAGCTGATAGGTCCCAGACAGTGCACTACAATCATGAGCAAGAGGCAAGTGCACACACTGGTAGGACTCACTCAAAGGAGGTTGTACGTCTCTCCATCACCCACAAGCCCCATGGCCTCCTGAAGGTTGAATCTGTTACCAGCAACTCCTTTTTCTGGGCATGGTATCATCGTTGTAGCACTTTCCTTCACAGCCAGAGTCATTCACAAGGCATTGTTCTCAGCTGCAAACAGGAAGGAAGTACAACAATAAGTGTAACAAATAGTACATAGATATTGACATACCTTTGAGTTTTTTCAATCACGTGTCATGGCTTTTCTGTGCACTGGAGGATACAGCTACATTTGGATGTGCAATAAGTGATCATCATGAGAGACAACAGAGTACCAACCTCATTTAGAGTTCTTCAGCAATTCCTGCTTAATCTCGTGGTTTTCCTTCATGCTAGGGAGTACAGCTATAATCTTGTGGATGCAATAAGCAATTGTCAGGCAAGAAGACAAAGTACTGACCTGGTTTATGACACTTCAATAATTCCTGTTTGATTTTCCTGTGGTTTTCCTTTGAGCTAGAAGATACAGCTGCATTTTTGGATGCAATAAGTAATCATCACACAGGAAGACAAAGTACGAGACCTGGTTTATGACCCTTCAACAATTCCTGCTTGGTTTTCACAGCAGATGTGCTTGATGTCAATTTTGCCTTGGAGCCAGATGCAGGTTTAGCTGAGTGAGACTTCAGGGCCATTGATCTCATCATGGGGAACAACAAGGTGAAGCCAGTTTATTGGAAACCTACCCCGTAATTGGGGATAGGAAACACTAAGCAAAGATGAGACAAGCTAACACTCACATCAAATCACCAGATGACAGGACAACGACGTGGTATTAAGTGTAGACAATGATAGCAAAGTATATGATGGGTGGAATATATGGGGGAAAGGGAAGAATGGGAATAAGTGATGTGACGTGTAGTTAATATGGCAAGTTCTTGAAGTGTGTACAAATAAGCATCAATGTGTATGTAAGCCAGGCTTACACCCTCCCACTCTTAGAAAAGTGAATGAAAAGTAAGAATTGATAAACTCCAGAAATAAAAATTCAACTCGTCATCAACCAAACGACGGGTGCATTAAAAAACCCAGTGGGAAAAAGCTACCGTGTCCCCTCTGCCTTACAAGACTGCCAAACTTCCAATGCCTTGCAGTCCACGAGTTTGCATTGAGGAAGCCATAGGTCGTCGCCTTCGGCATAGCCTGCCCATCGCACTAGGTATTGAAATCTGCAACCTCTTCTCCTCTCGTCAATGATTTTCTCGATCCGGTACTCTTCCATTCCATCTTCAGTAAGTACCGGTGCAGGTCATTCATGCTCTCGGGAAGGGAATAGTGTCGTGTCATTCTCAATATGTCTCTTGAGTAGTGATGCATGAAAACCCGGGAAAGTATCAGGGGAGTTAGGTAGATGGAGCGTGTATGAGGAGTTCTCTGGGAAAGCCTTTGTGACAGTGTAGGGACCATCCCACTGAGGGAAGAATTTAGCGATGCGAGATTTATCGCCAGCTTTGTATTCCTGACATTGGTGTAGGGTTGCCAGCATGACTTTATCTCCTACAGCATATGAATCTTCGCGTCCTCTGGACTTGTTTGTATAGAAAGCTTGCAGGATTTTTGCACCCAGCAAGGCATCTTTTGCATCAGCAGCGTCCCCTTCAATCTGCAATATAATCTCTTGAGCAGCTATTTCTTCTGCTGGAGGTTCTGTGATAATTCCAGGTACCAAAGGAGGAATGATATGAGGACTGCATCCCATGCAGATTTGGAATCCAGAGTACCCAGTGGACGCATTGATGGAGTTCATCATATTGAACCTGATGATAGGTAATACACGTACCCAACCTTTCTGGTTCCGCTCAATGTGGAATCGGATACATTGGTTTAAAGTCTTGTTAGTGCATTCACTAGCACCATCAGTTTGAGGGTGATAAGCAGTCGACATTTTCAGGTGTACACCTGTCAACTCATGGAGTGCTTTCCAGAATTTGGCCATGAAAAGCTTATCACGGTCACTGATAAGTTCTAATGGTAATCTGTTTTTGCAGTACCATTCATTGAAGAAAATCAAGACTAGGTCTGGTGCAGTTATATCCATGCGAGTAGGGATCAGCCGGATATCTGACCCAAGCTGATCCATCACTGTAAGGACGCAGTCAAAACCATCATCCTCAGGCAAAGGACTGACAAAATCCAAACACACGGAGTTGCCTCGATGCTCAGGGATCAGCAGTGGATGTAGTGGACCCTTAGGTTTGGAAGTAGCACTTTTGTTACACTGGCAATCAGGGCAAGCTGGCACATAGGCGTTCTCTAGATCTCTGCACATGTTTGGCCAGTAGTAGCAGTTTCAGATGCTCACATATGATTTATCAGCTCCAAAATGCCCTAGTGAGTCATGAGCTAGGTGGAAAAGATCCTCATGGAGTGTACCAAAGTGAGGAATCACAAGTCGGTCACCAATGTACCATGGGTCATCAACAAACCAGATACTGGGGATGCTCTCATCTGCGACCGACAGTTTTTGGCAAAAATCATCATTTTTGTATCCAAGGCATACGTCACATAGGAAAGACTCATCAGCAGAGATAGTCAATATTGTGCTGCAAGAAGTTTTACTCTTTAGCCAGTTATCCCACCACAAAGGTGAGTCAGCCACATCAACGTCCTCAGATATTTTCTCAGCTGCATCTTCAGGCAGGCAGGACAGGGCATCCGCTACAGTGTTATCTTCACCATGAATGTAGTGAATCATCATGTCAAACTGTGACAGGTGTTCCATCCAGCAGGCTTGTCATCGTGACAGATCCTTCTGAGTGTCGAAGTTCTCAAGAGTTCTATGGTCTGTGTATACAATAAATTGCGACCCTAATAGGTCAGAGCGCCATTTTTTAAGCGCACGAACGATCACGAGCATCTCCTTTTCGTGGACAGGGTAGTTTTTTTGCATGTCGTTAAGTTGCATTGAGTCAAAAGCTACAGGTCAAGCAGTTTCCCAAGTCGGGCCCCAGCTCAGCACTGCGCCAGTGCATCGATCGCTGGCATCGCAAGTCACATAGATTTTGTTGTCACCAGCATTCGAGTGGTCGATCACAGTAAGGCATTCTCTGCTAACCACCAGACCTTTGATTGCCTCAAAGGCGACCTGGTGTTCAGGGGTCCAAGCGGGGAAGTGCTTTTCACACTCTTTAGTAGTCAGAGGGGTAAGGGTAGTGGTGTGTTCCGCCAGGTTAGGGAGGAACACAGCTATATACTGAACCAAGCCTAAGAACCTTCTGATGTCGGTCGCAGAACTCGGTGTTGGCCAACCCAAGATTTTGTCCACTTTGGATGAGCAGGCTTCAATTCCCTCCTGAGAGATTTGGTGTCCCAGGAAGATCAGTTCAGACAAATAAAATTGCGATTTTTTTGGGTTGCAGTATAGACAATCCCTGCGTAGGGCATCCATCACTTGCTTGATATGGTCGCTGTGTTCCGCTAAAGTGTCCGAATAGATTACAATGTCGTCTAAGTAAATGTGGCAGAAAATCCCTAGGAAAGGACAAAGACAAGCCATTACGCATCATTGATGTATGGGAGGAGAATTTCGCAATCCCTGGGGCATAACAACCCACTCGTACAGGCCCAACGGTGTTGTCACAGTGGTGAGATGAATGCTTTCAGGGTCCATTTTTGTGTGGAAAAAGCTGTCAGTCATGTCAAGCTTGCTCCAAATTTTTCCTCGTCCAGCGTCTGCAAGGATGTCATCGACGCGAGGCAGTGGGTGGGAATCGGTGATCGTATTCATGTTTAGTTGTCGGTAGTCATTGACCCAATGTGGTAGTACAGTATTATCAGCTTTGGGAACCAGGAACGTGGGTGATGCATGTTCCAACAACAATGGGCAGATTCGACCTGCCTCTAAATGTCATTGAATCAGAACACTCCATGCTTCACGGAATTTTCGTGGACACGAGTAACTCCATGTGGTAATAGTCTTATCTGCATCTTTCAATTTAATTTTACACTGCACAGTATTCGGCATTTCATCTACATGTGGAATAGGTTTGAATACATCTGCATACATTTTGTGAATCTTTTCGTTTAATTTTTCCAAATGCTCAACAGCTGCCAACTGTGCGATTCGTCCTCGCACAGCAGCTATTATGTCGATGCCATTCACTGGCTCGCAATGCGCGTCAATCAATGGTCGACGGATGGCACACATTTCTTTCAGTTCAGTTATCAAGAGCTTTCTGTTCGCAATATTCATGGAGATAACATCTCGTAATTTCACAATAGGTTTACATACAGGCGGGGGTACAGGGTGCAGTAGGTCAAAGTTCGCAGTCATATCAATAGCCGAACCATTGTGGACATTTACAGTGACGTTATTATGATAAAGAAAAGGCAGTCCAAGGATAATAGGATGACAGAGACCAGGCACAACAAGCGCACAAACGGTTCTAGCAGAATACCAATTATTACGATCATGCAGTTTAAGTTTAACCCACTGGGTAAGAGAAATTTGAGGGGTCGAGCTCGAGCCATTGAAAAAAGCACCAGAAACAGGAAAGGGTTGATGGAGTACACGTATTGGCAATTGCAAGCGAGTGACGAGGTCTTGATCAATTAAAACTGGACCAGAGCCATGGTCAATCAATGCTTCAATGGGTATATGAGAGAACAAAGAAGGATCTCGGCTTTCAATAGCACATTTCCACATGAGGTGTGGCAAGAAGAAAGGTATGTGTGTGCTTACCAAGTCATTGGAGTTGTGGGATAGATCACTGTCGCCTCCACCTAGGATTGAAGAATCATTGGGTGGGCAGACAGATGCGACGGGGTAAGCAGACATACCCAACACTGCCATGACGGGCAGTGCCGGAGGAGCCATCATTGGTTGTGGAGGTTGAGAAGACACGGAAGCGACAGACGACGAGTGTTCGTCACGAGGGACAGGCAGTGGCGCCAATTTGATGCATCTCCTTGCTTCGTTCACAGAAGCCATCATACGTTCTATATATCCATCCCTGGATGGGAATTCGCAAGGATGTCCATCTGGTAAGTAAAAACCACGGCATTTCTTGCATCCGCTGTGGCTTTCCAGATATGTCCTCTCACAGTCAGTCAGTTTAGGTGGACGCGATGATGAAGAGAAAGACGACGTGGATTGTGTACGGGATGAAGAGGTTGGTTGGGAGCAAGCATGTGGGGGGCGACAAGAGGAATCTGACAACCCAACCAAAGAGCCAGATCTTTTCAGGCTTCACGCTGCATCCTCAGCATCACGTTTACGCGCATTACGGTCCTCGATAAGTTTCTGATCAAGTTTGGTGAGCGTATCGATGAAGGACTGAAGCTTGGTCTCAGCTTTGAGCACGGTAGTGGTTGCTTTGGCCACAGCAGCAGCAGCCTCATCTTCCACTGTGACAGCTAATTCGTTTTCTTTGTCTGATTCGTTGTTGGAAGAATCATGGCTGTCTTTCCAATGATCGAATGTTGAAGCAAGTTCTGGGGAGATGTTGGATTCGATCTGCGTGCATAGTTGAGGAGGAGATAAGTGATGTTGGGAGTTTTTAAGTAGGAGGTTGTCACAGCGCAACACATCGACAAACTCTGAAAATGGGGTTTTGTTCTGCTTTGTCGAGTGAACCTTGCATGTGAGATCTTGCTGCCAATGTTTCAGCAGCCAACACACATGCACTCTAGCCATGAACTCGAGGAAGGACAGGGGATACAGGAGATCTTGCTGTGACTGGTACCAGTCAGAGAACAGAGGATTCTCGAAAGAGTAGACAATATGGTCAACAAAATCCTTGGGTTGGAGGCCATCCTTGTTGTGTAAGTATCCGCGTGCATGATGTTCAAACCTGTGCAGGAGTTCGGGTGTCATAGCACCCGCAGATATCATAGGGTGCTTGCCATTGTTGAGGCTCAAAACCGCGATGGTTGCGCCAGTAGAAGACATGATCGTCGTTAGAGGCAATATGCAATATTTGTCAGAGGAGGAGGAAGAACTTCTTTTACAAAGTGTTTTAATAGGCAAGGGAGGGGGTGTGAGAGGTGATGAGGGAGGGGTGGCTGTATGCGCATCGAAAGCAGCGATCGCGGCTTTTTTCACAAGAGCGGCAGAAGATGTGGATGTATGCATGTCGATTGAATCAATGGGTACAAGTAAGTTGGTCGACGTGGCGTTAGCGGCATGTGTAGTAGAGGTGCTTGTAGCATTTGTCTTCCTTGCCTTACTACGCATGGTAAGGGAGGTGCTGACAGAAGGCTGGCGAGGCAGGGCGTGGATCGAAATGTGTTTAGTCGTCTAGGTAGACAATGTCAATGCATGAAAACAACGTGAGAATGGGCGTTGTTGCTGTCAAAAAAAAAAAAAGTGGAAACCTACCCCGTAATTGGGCATAGGAAACACTAAGCAAAGACAAGACAAGCTAACACTCACATCAAATCACCAGATGACAGGACAATGACGTGGTATTAAGCATAGACAATGATAGCAAAGTATATGACAGGTGGAATATACGGGGGAAAGGGAAGAATGGGAATAAGTGATGTGACGTGTAGTTAATATGGCAAGTTCTTGAAGTGTGTACAAATAAGTGTCAATGTGTATGTAAGCCAGGCTTACATTTATAAGCATGAGCAGGGATATGTTCTGTCGATAAGCTGTACATGGATGGAGAAATTGTTAGTTACCAGCAACGCTTCTAGCACAAGGGTCATTCTTCCCTGAGAGCAGCCGCAACCTGCATTTACATACCCAATGAATTGAGCAGGAATAATTATCAAGCAACCACTTGGCATGGATCTTGCATAATGTACAGAACCTGCCCATATCCATGGTGAAAAGGTTTTAGTGCCAGAACAGCAGTGATTTGAGCATCAACAAGACATAATTTATGTACCAAACATATTCAACAGAAAGGGTTGACACCCAACCACTTAGGGTTGGATCTTGCATGATGTACAGAACCTGCATACCTACACACCCTGGTGAAAAGAATTGAAGTTCTAGTGCCAGGGGAGTGTTAGTGGATGTGATCAGATGGTCAGATCATGCACAATGTACTGTACATCTGCACCCATGCTTGCAGTGAAAAGGGGTACAGCTTTGAGGGGATGACACCAGCTTTGGGGGCAACAGCTACAATAGAAGTGGGCTTGGAAGCATCTGGGTAGTTTTGTGATGAAAGGAGAGCTGTAGCAGGAGACATGACACAGTACTTATGTGGCACCCTTGATTGTCCCTGGATGAAATTATAATGTTAGCACTATCAATTTATGTGGGGATACAACAACTTTAAGATGCAACTGGATCTTGAATATAAGTTGCAAGGGCACAGACAGCAAGGATAAAAGTCATCAGCTCAGTCAAGACGTAAATCCCAACACCCACCTATGCACAATGCCCACTGAACATTTTTGGCCAGCAATCTCCTCTACACCTCTCCCTCCAGTGAGGCACTTAGTCATCATCAACAGCAAGACTGAACCTGAAAGCGAGGGCCCATATCCAAACAATGATGAAAAATCTGTGTCACTTATCGAAAATCAAGCTGGATTGCCTGAATTCCAGCTTGGCATTGTCAAGTCAAGCCCTCCACCACCAGCCAGTGACAATGTTGACCACACCACATCGAACAATGGTGAGTTTTTTCTCAGGGAAGGATGTGCAAGAAGTGAATTCTCGGTTAGCCAAAGCAGCCTGCAGAGCTCAAGTCAGTGCAGATGAAGGAAACACTTCTGGGGTGACAAATGCTGACATTGTATTGTCACTGGGCAATAAGGTGAGAAGAAATCTGTTATAATTATTATGATGCTAACCTATAAAACCATTTCAAGAAATGACAAAGATCAAAGTCCACATTGAAGGCTTGTACCATTCTAATCCAACCATCAACATCAACGTCGAACAAGCGCAAGTCAGAGGGAGAAACCATGAGCAGGAAATTGAGGGCTATGAAGGGAGAACAGAAATTCATGTCCAAGTAAAGAAGACTAAGAAGTAGTCCATCACGATGAATGTACACAATTGCAAGTCAAACATGTTGATTTTTTTTGTTGGTTGCATAAACAAACCACAAAGTTCAAATTGATGATTGCTATGCTTTGACACTCATCAAAAGGTTGCAAATGCCTTATATCTCAAAATGACACATTGCTTGCATGTTGGGCCACTAGTGACATCTGAACAGGAACAATTGTTTATTTTAAAATACAAACAAAACAAAAAATCTACAATGATATCAGCAAGGTCATTTGTCATGGGTGAATAAGAGATACATACAGTCATTAAATCCTAATATCAGTCAGGTCATAAGCAGTATTTGGGTGGGTGTTGACAATGGTAAGGCCTCGAGGATAAGAAACATGGTGCAAAGAGGCAGCATGGGAGAGACATCGGGGAGTAATGGGAGCTTGTCCAAAATGGTCATAGAAGGTCCTTACATAAAAAGAGTAATCTCACCCTCAAGGTCTTCAATCTCCCATTCTGTCCATTGCATTTTCTTTGCAAGAATGATTGGGGGAACTTCTCCTTTCCATGTCATCATCACCTTCTTCAATGCATGTAAATATACAGACCTGGGCTCCCAATGCACATTCCCAAGACCATGATTGGCTGCACCCAAGTCTGCCACCAGCAATGATGCAGATGCTCCACCCAGAAAACAGGCTCTGATGAGTTCTTGACGATCATTGCTGGTGCTGGTTGTGACCCACACGTCAAGAGCAAGGAGCTCAAACCTAAAGCTAAGCTCAGCCAGTTCCCAAAGAACTTCTTCACACTTGCAGTCACCCAGTGAATCAATGATGCTACTCCATCTGCCATCAAAGAATCATCCATAAATTGCTGTGCAGTCTCCCACAGTTTGCTGCTTTTCATACTTGAAGAGCCCACTTTCTTCTCACCAATGAGGTCAAAGGTGAGAAGATTGTGCCAAAGACTGTTAGGGCTTGGCGACACAGTGGAATTGTAAGTGTTGACCTGGTAGATCATAGCTGTATGAAATTTGAGCCAGCTTTGGAAATAGGCATCTTGACATTCTTTGTTATGAACAAAGCAGGCTCAGGAAAGACATAACCCTCTGCCATTGCAGGTGGAGGATTTTGGGGTGTAAAATCCAAAAGAGCCTTTTGCCAGCTTGGAATTGGTGGTGGTAAGAACAGGCTTTCAAGATCTTCAAATTTATTCTGCCCACTTGGTGGCACCTTGGGAACATTAGAATTCTTTTTGGCATCTGTAGCCATGGACATGTAAGCCAAAATACTTATTCATTACAATAGAAACCTACATGGGCTATAAAGCTGCCTGTGTACTTCACGTTTAGAGATCTCCTTGCGCGGCGGAGGAACAACACTAGTTTCAGCACAGATGGACTGAAATGGATTTGGATACTGCAGATAATGTTGGACATGTCTTGCTATCACTTGATATTTGTCAATGTGATCACCATTTCCACAATAAATAGTGGGATGTGAAGGACAAGTGGCTGGGCTGAGAGGGGTGGAAGCTCCCAGTGTTTGGACAGGTGCAAGCACCCTCACACGAATTGAGGAGAGCACTGAGAATGGCCTCACAAGCCAAACTGGGATGCCAGCCCAGAAAAAGAGATCACAAACTGTAAAATCCATCATAAAAACCCCCATGACTTTGGCTGTGGTAGGAGGATACATCTGCATGGGTGTGGACAGTTCATTCAGTAAGAGGATGGGGCAAAAGTAGTTGTAGTAGTCAAGAAGAGCTGTTAACTCGACAAAAATCCTCTGTGTTTCACATACAGTGAGTTGCATGTGACAAAAATTCATTGAAATGAATTCGAGGTGATGTAAAAGATTCTCCAAAGTGACAGTAAGCTGGGAAACGAGGAGTTCCTTTGAAAATTTTGATTGTACAGCACATTGTTGAAGAGCAATACACAGGTGTTGGATCTTGAGGAACTGGGAAAGGCGGAGTTTTCCTATTCATGTGAGGATGTCATCATCTGTAATGAAATTGTAATGATCTGGCATCCACATGATCGATAACAGTTTGGTTTGTGAAGGGACAAGCAGTATGCATGGAAGGTGAGGGTAATCAGGTACCCATGGTTGTGGCCATTGAAGCAGATCGTCATCCCCAAAGCAAAGGTTCATCCTCAAAAATAGACTACAATCACCACCCAGAGGAGGATTAAAGATAGTATTTGCATTTGGACTGGTAACTATGTACTTTCCATCACTTATGATGGCACCAACTAAACCATCAGATGAAGCTATGGCTACAGGAACAAGTGATTAGGCATACCATTGGTCTGGCCAGTGATCAATGTTACTCATGAGATGAGAAGTGTTTATTGTGTAGCAATAAAGAAGAATTTTGCATAAGCTTTTCAGGAGTGATGTTGATGAGGGAAACCATAAGAATTTACTGGCAAAAAACTGAAGCAAATGACATGAGATTGGGTAACACTCAGATTGCATGAATAGATACCTCAGTGATCATTCAAACAATGATAACCTGAAGCTAAAAGAGGAAATGCAAGGGCCATTCCACACCTGTGAGGACAGCAGATGTCTCACCCAACAGGATAAATGAACAATGTCCAAGCAGAAATGAGGGCTGACACCGAATAAGGAGAAGAAACAACCAATGCCAAATCAAGTTGCTAGGGAGACATAGAACATCTCACCCAATGTGCAGGAAAACTGAGATCCGAAAGGCAAACAGAACCATGGATGCCTTGATGATTTGATGAGGGCTGACACTGCATGCACAAGAGTTGGAAAAAACAACTGATGCCAAATTGGGTCATTAGTGTGATGTAAAATGTCTACCCAAGGAGAGAGGGGATATGGGAAATGGAGTCTTGCAGAAGGCAAAAGAGAGATAAGAAAAGAAATTGAAAGGGAAACTCACCATTAGCAACAAACAGGTTGATGTTGAAGAAAATTAATGATTGAGTCATGACACTGTCATGACTAAAGTCAGCACATTACATCGTTACTGCCTGATAAGTCGTCCTCAATCGCCTTGAGTGTGCAGCATGCCCAAGCAACTAAATAAATGTCATAGTCTTACCATCACTGTCACTCAGCCCATCTACATGAGCACCCACAGTAAGCAGAAGAATCCTGATGCAACCAAGCAGAAGAGTCCTGAAGCACACTGGACTGCCAAGGATGAGGCAGCCCTCATAATTCATTGCATTTTTTATAACAACTGGTCCTGTCCCAGGTGGTAACTACAAGCCACAGGTGTGGAACGATGCTGCTAGCAAGATGAAGAATCCTCCGGAGAAAGGTGCACCAAAGACAGCCCTGTCCTGTAAGAGCAAGTGGGGAAGGGTGCATTAATGGACTTGACTTTTGGCATAAAGCTCTTTGTTGATCAATTTTAGATGAAAAAAACTATCAGGAGGTTATTGAGCCACTCTCAAGGCTGTCTGGAATTCCATGGACTCCCGAGACCAGTGTAAATTTCAACCAGCACACACCTCCCTCAGTATGAGCTGTGTGGCATACCTATGTTGCAGTATGTGTAATACATTATGACCAGCCCTTCCATTTACTTATCTTCAACAGAGTCATAAAAAAGCAAGGCCATATGAACAAGGTTACTCACTTTACCACAGCTTGCAGCAACTAGCCCCTTCCGATGCCAAAGGGCAAAAAGCATACCATGGCCACCTTGCCACACAGCCACATGGCACTGCTGCTATAGCCACCAATGCTTTGGATGATGATCCTGAGGATGGAGATGGAGATGGAGATGGAGATGGAGATGGAGATAAGGGCAGGGAAAATGATGCAACAGGTGGATTGGAAGTTGTTGTTGAACGTGGTGGGTTGGGCACTCTTGCCGGTCCCAGCACTAACTGTTCTGTAAATGTACCTGATGGATCTGGCAAATCCAGCGGCATGATAGTCCTGCTGAAGGGTCTGGTGATGCGGGTCATGGTAGTGCCACTGGATGGCAAGATGAGGACAGACATGCAACACCTCCTCCACCATCGCCATCCATTGCATCAAAGCGCCCATTCTCTGTAGTTGAAACTGGTAGTGATTTGACAACTCTCCCTCCATCAGCATCCCAAGTCCCATCTGTGTTATCGACTTCACATGCTTCATCATTGAGCACTTCTAAGCATGGCCAGATGACTGGGGCAATTGCTTTGACCCATATTGGGAACAATTTTGCAGATTTCAATGTGGCATATCAGTATAGTGTTGACAGGGAGCATGAGCGACATCAGGCTCAAATGGCAGAGAAGAAGGCTCATGGGCATGAGTGTAGACAGGCTGTTGCACAAGCTCAGGAATTGGAGACATATCTCAGTGATGATGAGCTCGCTGCTCTTCTTGAAGTCTTTGAGGAGCAAAATAGTGCAAGGGCCTATCTCAGAATCAGGACTAACAAGCTTCAGAAAGCATGGGTAAAGTGTAAGCTGACCACGGCAGGAATAACGCCATCTTTTGTCTAGCTAAATTCTGTACTAGTTTCGGCTGTAGAATATGAGTTGGTAGTACTTGTCAATCTTATATCATTTGGCTCAGATCCACAAAGAAACATGACATGACATAGTCAATAAAATTGTCAATAGTACAGCAACATATGTCTGCATCATAGTGATACCATGTAACAATAAGACCAACAAAGTTACTATCTGAATTGTCAACCCTCAAGTAGTTCTTCCATCTCACCTTGTTCATGAACAATCTCTTGATAACTCTCCCACATAACCTGTGCAATCTGATCCCACTTTGCATCAGCACTATCTCACTCTGCTGCTGTCAGAGTATGCATTGTGAGATCTCCAATTCCAGGATCATCCACACAAATATGTGAAAATTCAGCCAAATCAGAATAATCTTCAATATCGGAGGGGTCATGCTGATGGATAAAATTATGTAAAGCACAGAGTGCTGGAGGAACTCTGGCCTGTATGTCCATGTCATACTCTGGTGCAAGAAGCAGGATACAAAAGCATTGTTTGAGAATACCAAAAATGTGTTCAATCACATTTTGTGCTGATGCATGATGAAGGTTAAAGAGTTCCTGTGGATTTGATGGCCTGACTGTAGAATTAGAATAAATTATAGTTATCAATGGAGGGAACATACCATATTCTTGTGGGTCCCCATTCAGCCAGATGGTAATGGACACTTCAGCAAGGGACCAAAAGCTCAGGGCAGAGGGGAAAACCAGCATTGGCAAGATAATACTTCCCATTTGGAATTGGGAAATCAGTCCATCAGGCATTATGAAATATGAGTGAATCTGCTGCTGAACCCTCCCATCCACTAAGCACATATGTAAATCTCAAATAAAAACTGCATGCAATCAGACAGTTTTGGGTCAGAAGCCCCTTCCTGTTCCATGCGGCTGCATGCTTTCTTTCTGATGGTGCACAAGCAATATGTGTCCCATCAATAGCACCAATGGCATCACGGAAAAAGGGATAGTGCTTGGGATTTTCACAAATTTCAGAGGGAATAGAATCAGTTTCATGAGGAAGGTGAACAAGATTTGTATAGAAAGGCGGGGAAGAAAACATGGTAAGCATGAGCTGGAAGTAGCTGTCAAAATCATTGTCAGAATCAAATTAAATTATGTAAAAATGAAGCGCACTGAGAGATTGTGCCATTAGCACATTGGAAATGCTCTCCAACATGATGAATGGTAAGTCCAGTAACACAAGTGTAAAGGAAAATGGCCAGCTTTCTTTGAGCATGACTTCATGAGAATCAGAATAGCCCATGGCTTGAAGTTGGTCAAGAAGTGCATAAAATACATGGTGGTGCACTCCAAGCTCACAACAAATTCATTTGGGATGTCCACTCAGCAGTTCAAGCACCCAGGCCTGTCCAGTGAGTGCAGAGTATGATATTCCACCTTGTTGAAGAAAGTAGTATTGTAGTATTCAATCGCAGCATAGAGAGCATTGAAAATATATGCAAGCTGCACTCAGCAACAAGATTGTTCTATGTTGGCTTCTTCTGATCTGGTTGAGGTCACCAATTTCTTCATGTGTGATTTCAAGGTCAATGCAATGTGTAAGCAGTTGAACAAGTTTCACAAAATGGTTGTAATAGTGTTCATTCAGGAAGTGGCCTTTAAGAAGCACAGGTGCAAGGTATAATGTCCAAATTGAATAGGTTTCAGCAATCATATTTGCCTTCTCTGATGCAATGTTGGGGATGTGGGACCCGAATGCAGCAGGAATCATTTCTCCAGCCTGAAAGGTTGCCTCTCCAATCGCTTCCCAGACAGTTTTCATAATGACATAGTCCTGCCCATCATGATCCAAGTCCTTGAATTTTCCAGTTCAAAAGAGAACCAGATTAGGGATCAGGTTTGCCCTGATGAGATGCATGAAGTTGTAGGGGAATGAAGTTGGAAATGAGAGGGAGCTTAATGCACTGAGCAATGGGATGCCTTTAATGCCAAACTTAGTGGAAAATTTATCAAAATCTTTGCTAGTTGAAGCAGATTGAACTATCTCTGCTTGTTCAAGGAATGATGCATGATTGTGGAGTGGAAGAGCAGATGGGTTGTATGAATCCTGAGAGCCTGGAAAGAAAGAATAATCCAAGGGCATGTAATGTGTTTTTGTGCCAGATTTGCGGATCCCTCGAATTTCACACATTCAACATGGAACAATCATGTTATGTCCCTTCATATGCACAATCAATGAGACTGCTGGAATATCACCAAAATTGACAATTAAATATGCATGGAGAATGAAAATCAACTGCAAGAGTGCATCAAATGCCTTGACCCCAATTTCAAGCTGGAGAAGTTCCTGGACAACTGGCCACAAAAATGAATCCAAGTTGAGGGGTTTCTTGGGAATTGATCCAAGAGAAATGATATTTTTCTTGTGAAACCTTTCTTCAGGAGGGAGATTGTAATTGAACAGAATGAGCGGCCAAGCAGCCTTGCTCTGACACTTGAAAGGGCAAAAACCATCAGTCGACAAGCCAAGTGCAATATCTCAAGGATCAGAAAAGAACCACATGGGGAGTTCTTCATCGCCAATGGTGATGCACTTCCCCAGTAGTGAGGTGTAATGTGTGCCATCAAGGATATTGGTTACCTTGGTTGGATCGCACACATGGTTTGAGTGGTATTGCATTTTTTCAGCATAGGTAGAATTTGCTACCATTGCCTGAAGACACGGGATGATGGGAAGATATTTGAAGTATGACTGCAGGGTTGTCCTGTCAGCTTTGTAGCGATCAGCCTTACATTTTGGGCACTGCTGCAAGGTCTTGTATGGGCTGGTAAAACAGACACATGAGGAAGGGCAACAACTGTAGCATATGGGCTAAAAACCTGAGAGGAACTGCACCCATTTCTCTGTAGACTTGATTGAGTCAAGTGGGGCTTGAGGGAAAGCAATGTGAAATTTGTTGAAAGTTGTGTTTGTGACACCATCTTCAAATTTAAGGGTGTAGGCACAGAGAAGGGTTAAGTTGCTTTCATTGAGAAGTTTGCCTTCTGAAAGAAACATCAGAAAGCCATTTAGAATCGATTCAAAAGCTGCCAACCTATTTCTGCAACCTCTTTCATAAAACCCTCACCAAGAAGGTCCCAAACTGAGATTCCTTCCTGACCTGGTTCAGCAAACGGCGTGTCTTCTTCGTCCTCAGGCTCATCATGATCACACCCCATTCCATCCTCTTCATCTTCCATGTTCAAGTTCTCTTCTGTGATGCTCACTTCCTCCTTCTCTTCCTCCTTGTCTTCCTCCCTCTCCTCCCACTCAATGAATTTGGCATGGTTGGTTCCCCAGTGTACTCAACCAATCTGCTCAATGTGCTCTATGATTCAGCAGGATCAGCCCGCCATCGACAAGCTGTACTGATCATGGCCATCTGCATCATCCAGTAAGGACATTGGAGAAGAATGGGGAGAAGGGAAGTGATCTGGATCAGGTGGGAAGGGCATTGGAGAAGAATGAGTAGGTAGGTCTTGTGTTACTGTTACAGGTGTTGGAGAATGCTGTGCCAACAAGGACTCATCAAGGTTGATGGTGCGAGGTGATGGTGCGAGGTGATGCCGTGGATGGAGAATTATGGCAGACCCCAGATGGCCCTGCCTCACTCGAAGGAAAGTCATCATATTCAAAAGGTGCCCTTCCAGTTTCACCTGATGGATTTTTGGATGAAGGTCTGTCTGGCCAGGAAGCATTTCTTGTCAAAAATGCTTGATGAGCTGGTGCAGGGCAACCAATGAGCTCTTGCTTCCCAGCATGGTGAGCAGGTGACATTCATTGTGCTTTGGAGGCTTGCTTATGACTATGTAAAAATGAATGGTTTTTTGAGAGAATATTGGCCACCAACAGTGCTGATCTCTGTCCATTCAGATGTCCAAGTTCAACCTTCCGAGTTACATAAATAGTGTTTGAAGGTCCAGTCCATGGTTATGTAACAGTCTTTTGGAATTTTGAGATGTAATCTGCTTGTTAAAGCCTTACAATGTATCCTGGCATTTCCAGACTTTTTGTACACAATGTCAATATATGATTGAAAAGGTTTGTCATTATGCCTCAGTGGTTTTCACAGAATTAAACATATTAAACATAAAACAATTTTTCCAGTCTATACATTTTCCAAGGTTTTAAGAAAAATGTATAAACTGAAAAAATTGTTTTGTGTTTAATAGGTTTAATTCTGTAAAAATCACTGAAACATAATGACAAAACACTTTTGGTCCTATCTTGACATTGTGTACAAAAAGTCCTGGAATGCCAGGATAAGTTGTAAGGCTTTAACAAGCAGATTACATCTCAAAATTCCAAAAGACTGTTACATAACCATGGACTGGACCTTCAAACACTATACATAAAGAGCACAACCACATGCACATAGATGCTTAGGAGATGGTGCCATAAGGCCATAAAAGAGAAGGGCAGCTTTATTTTGTAACAAAGACATTCAGGGAAGCATCAGAACTATGATCCATTTTTGAGACTAAGATCCAGGAAAGAAAATGGTAATTTAAGGCACTGGAACACATTGGCAATGGGAAAGCTCGCAAAGACAAGTAATGAAACAAGGGTAAGGGACATTTGAAGGATTTGGTGCTGTGTTTGGGAAATGTTATTCCTTCCTCACGCAATGCTCCACCATCTTCTTATGAAGCTCAAGACGGGGACTCCAGTCCATAGATTCCATGCACAACCATCGTCGACATGCATGCCAAAAGATGGAAGTCAAGACTCAAGGTTAAGAAACAAACTCAAGGCTTGAATGTATCCATAGTTAATCAATGGGAATTTCATGGGGAATACAAAGATTACTTACCAATATTAATGAAACACACTGAAATCAATGCGCAAATGAATGGGCCACACTGGAAGCATTGGAAAACCACCAGAGGCCTGAGGAGTGTTGATGAGAATGAGCCAACCCAGGAAACGAGGTCCTGGTCCAAGGAAAACTTGGGACACCTAGACTTTATGAGGGCTGACACTGAATGAGGAGAAGAAAGGACCGATGCCAAATCAAGTCGCTAGGGAGATGTAGAATGTCTCACCCAAGGTGCAGGAAAACCAAGATCCAAAAGGACAAACAGAACCATGGATGCCTTGATGGTTTGACGAGGGCTGACACTGCATGTGCAAGAGTTGAAATGACTGATGCCAAATCAGGTCATTAGGGTGACATAGGATGTCTACCCAAGGAGAGAGGGGATATAGGAAATGGAGTCTTGCAGAAGGCAAGAGAGAGATAAGAAAACAGAGGCTTGCAGAAGGTGAGAGAGCTTGGGCACGCGTGCAGGTGAGTTTAGGGCAGGTAATCATAACTTCTGTTGTTCTTCACAAAGTTCCACACAAGTTTGGCTGTGTAACATTTGCCTGTTGTTAACCCTAACCCTAAGAGCCTGTTCAGCAAGAGGTGTCAACCAAGTTTTGCCAAACTCCAAACAAATTCTCATCATGCTGCTGAGCATGCCATGATGGCCATCAGCTGATAGTATCAGTAATCTGTGCTACTTATGCTTATCAGACACCCTATGGTCATGTGTGCTGCTGCTGCCAGTACTTGTCAACCATGCTTTCCTTTAATGTGCTTGTAATACCCATGTCTGTCAACACTGCAGCCATCTGACTTGTACATGTGTTCTTGGCTAGAATTCAGTTTACAAAGTCATATCTAAGTTTCTGATCACACATCACAATGGATCCTCTGAAGCAATGAGAGGCTTAAAAATTGGGGTGTTGCATGCAATAAGGCAGGAGTGCACCCCACCTTGCCCCCCTGATCTGAAATGGACTCAGCAGACAATAATGCTCAAGGCTCTTCTCCAATTTTCACCACCACTACATCATCTGAAAATTTCCAGAAGTGGGTTCAAGACTATGAGCAGTACATGCTTCTACCTCTCACTTCAATGCAATTTTGTTTAATGAGTCACCAGGTTCTACTGTCAAGATGATCCAGATCATGTTTCGTGCTGCCCACTGTTCATGCCTTGCTGCATATTGCTCCAACCATCAGAGCTATAGGCCTGGTCTGGGCTTATTGGGCATTTCCAATGGAACTATAAGGACAACCTCAGCCTCTAGCAAAGGGAAATCCAAAGTTAAAATTATACTGCATAATACAGGGATTGGAGGCGCAGCTAGCAATGGGAAATTTGAAGAGAAAACTCTAAGGACCCCTTTGCCAGTGCCCAGTATATGTGAAAACTGCAAAAATCAAATAATAATCTAAAAATAGAAAAGGCAGACATAGGCTGATCAAGGCCGCCGAATGACATTGTACCAAGGGGTAGATGTCGGAAGGGGTACTCCATCTCTAAATATAAAACTGTCAACATGCACAAATGTGATAGAAAGGGAAATTAGTGATAAAATGAGGAAAAATCATAGAAAATGAAGAATAGAAGGAAATGAGGTGGGGAAAAATATAGGATGAACGTAAAAAATAGGAGAAACACATGGGGCACCCTCTAGTCCCCTTACAGGAATGCTATTGTGGTGATGTCCTTTGCAACATCAGGAGTCAATGGTTTCCCTATGCAAGCATCAACAGATATGTTATGTCGCATGCACAGTTAACCCACATCACCCTCCTATACAATTTGGATGAGAAACTATGCCTTCAACCACCTACTTCTCATGACTGGAATCTGACTCTGCCTTTATCCACTGAAGCTATCAACCACTCTCTATGGATGAAACTTACTGTGTTGCTTGCAACTCACTTTGATGTAACTGCCCAAATAATTTGTCGGCTCATCCCAAAGGATTCTCAATTTATTCAGTATGGCTGGGTATACCAGCTTGAAGGTGGGGACGTTATGCATGCTTGTGAGCTTAACCCACCCCAATCTGACAGCCATGACATGTCATTTGTCTGGGTATGTGTTGATGTATCTGATATGGTACACATTGACATATTTCAATTTTAGTATCAGCTTTTGGTTGATAAATTTGCCCATCAATGACACTGAACATCCAAGTTTGAACTGCATGACATCTTTGGCCAACTACTTCACCTTCTTATCATCAGCATTCCTGAGTCACAAAATGACTGAATCCGGCCCCAAACACTCGTCTATGCACTTATCAAGTCAGTTAAACTAATCAACCCCACCGTGGATGGGATCAAATATTATGAAGGCTTTGGATCCATGGAATTCGTTGCCCTCAACCAGGTGCAATGTGTCATTGGATGGATCATGGATCATGGGAGGTGGGCCATTGTCGATTGCAACACATCTTCTGCATGGCCACATGTTACAACATGACTCCGTGTTGTATTTGTATAGCTGTCTTAAAATGAAGTATCTTAGTCATTTCTCAAGGCATTGAGAACACACCACCAATCCCAAATTCAGCCCAAAATTCAATGCTGAAATTCACTGAAGCCTCGTCAGAAATTCACATTGCTGACCTAGCCCAAACTGTCTGAAATTCCTATCATTGTTGAAGTGAAAATCATCCCATATATTTCAGCCACTCCTGGTATGTTATTCCACCACAGCAACTTGGCATAAAAAGTAGAAATATACTGTATATGAAATTCATACCTTAAGTGTTTGGAACAATGCAGCTGGAAAGTCATCCCAAATTCATCTGCCCTTAATTCAGCCATATATATTATGAAATCAGGGTTTCTCAAACTAAACAGATGAAAAACAGGCCCTGCCAGGTTCACAGTGAGAAATCCAACTGTCCTTAGGCATCGAGAAGTAGGTTGAGACCAATTGGTAGAGTCTTGCCACTTCTGGCCCCAGCACCAATTAAGGAGTCTTGACCCTTTTAGGTGGCTAGACAAGCATGAAGCTGAAGTTCTCATGGGACCTGAGTGCCTCCAGGAACTGCCCAAGCCAGAAGAGAAGCCCTGCTAGCTGTCATCTTGTCATCTTGTTGAGATATGTTCTCAGCAGTTTGTTTACATCAAGAGAGTTTGAAAGAAGACCCATGACTTCATCACCAGAGGCCAGACCAACATAGTCAATGTATTCCTCGAGAGTAGGTACAGATATGCAGAGAGAGAAGGGTGATCACTATCGATCACTGACAAAAGTCATCTGAGATCTGTAATCTGCAATTTCCTTCCTATTATAGAAGAGTTACTGAGAAAGGAAATTTTCTAGATTGCTGATTCACCTTCCATAACAAAATTGTAATGCTATGGTGCACAAGGCCTAGTCACCACTACTTTTGTACAACAGAAATAGCAGACCGAAAAATCCTCCTTTTTCTTATTCCTTTGGTAGAAATGATCCTTTTAGCAATGCAAACTTAACCCCCAGACCAATTTTTATTTGGACCAAAACTGATGGAGATGTAATTTTTTGTAATGTTGAAAATGGCCAGATGACATAATATATTCCAAATATGTGAAACCTACTGATCAAACATTCTTGCCAGGGTTTCCCGCATGCATCTGTGCAAATTATACGCCTTTGAGCTGAAATGTTTGACCTGAAACTGGGCATCCATTGTGGAAAGACCTGAACGATATCCATCCATCCATCTGATCATACAATGCTCCCACTTCCATACATCAGGAAAATCACACATTATTTTTCTAGCTTTATAAAGCCACTCCAAAGCTGAAAAAGGCACAAAGTTGAAAGTGGTATAGCTTCAGTCTAATTTTAGTAAAGTTGAGGTAATTTTAGCATGGGAAAATCAACTTTCTGGCTTTAAAATTTGGCCAAAAAAGTCAAAAAAAGTTAAAAAGTCAAAGATAATGTGTGATTTTCCTGATGTATGGTTTGTATGCCCACCGACGCAAGTGCTGTTGGAGGATTCTCTTGGAGTGTCGCGAAAGTGTAATCACAATTCTTCTGAAGCCATTGTTTGACTGCTCCCCAGAAGAACTCAATAAAATTCAACTCACAGTGAAATTTCCCAAGAGTAAAAAACAGATTTCACTCCAACTGCACCCATCTAGTATTACTGTATTGGATTTACCGTTATTTAAGGACCCCGGATTATACCTACCTAGCCTAGATACCATTCCAGACAAATTTCAGCTGACTTGACCCTAAAAGCCAGGTACATTTCCAGACATATGGGGGGGTAAGAGCTGAAACAGCCTGATACATTGTCCAGACAGCTGGTCCAGTTGATCCAGAGGCTTAGATCCTTGTCCAGACAAGGGCTCCATACCCGAAATGCAAAGCCATATATATGGTCTAGTGGTTAAGATGTGTGTTATGAGTCTTGTCTACTAATGCTTAGTCTTTAGGTTCAAACTGTAGCCGTAGTCTTTTTTTTTGCCTCGCTTTACAGGGTCAGCTGACATAAGTAACATTTTGAATCAGCCTCGATTGCCATTCAGATCTTCGAGTACACACACGCTCATCAATTCCGCGTCATTCCGGAGGCGACATCACTTCTTCAAACGAAGCAATTTGCTTTATTAAACTCGATCACTTTTCTTTGCCTGCTGTCATCAACACTGAACACCACTGCAGTTGGAATAGAACTTGCTCAAGAGGATGCTGAACACTTCAAGATTTTATCTGCAGGCAAGCAAATTTTCAAGGAGGCGATGCGCTTGTCCCAAAAACGTGGTCGAGGGAAGCAGGATGCAGAGGAGGAGGATGAATAAATACTGTGTCATACTCAGAGCGATCTATATTAGAACAGTGTAGAACACATTTTCATGTGTTTGAGGTGATTCCGCAGAGCAGTAAAGCATTTACGAGCACTCCGGGAGGCTAGATACCAGTTTCCAGACAAAATTCCAGCTCAGAGAGGCTGGATACTGATTCCAGACAAATTTTGGCCTCCAGAAGGGTAGATCCCATTTCCAGACAAGGAAGAAAAAAATCGCGTAGGGTAGATGCATTCCAGACAAAATGGCAGTGGAAGTTCCCACTGAAGCTGGTTCACTGCGTGGTAGTTGTTACAAATGAACCGCCTGAGCACTTGAAGAGGGCAGGGTGCAGGATTAAGAGCTTACAGCTCATGTGAGTCACTTCCTCCTTCATCAGGAAACTGTGGAGATGCTGGTATTTCCAGTCAATAGTGACAAATAGTCATCAAAATGTTATATAATGAGATATAATTAAATACTTTTATCTTTATACTACAAGTAATTTACTACCAGAGCTAACATTGCAATGTTAAAGCAGTATTGGAGTTTTGGGCCATCTGATACAAGTCTGAGACACCATTGGACAAGCATGATAATTGTTTTGCAATTATGTTGCAGAGCTGAAAAGCTATGAGAATATTCCATCAGTCTTGTAGCTAATTGTAGTCCACCTGCCAGAATTGGATTATATAGTCAAATATACCCAAACAACTCAAAATGCTACTAGTGCACAAATAATAGAATGCTAAGATTGCCAGTAGCTGAACTCAACATTTTTATATGGCTGGTTTGTTGTCAGAGTATAAGATTCAGGATGTTTCAAAAAAAGAGTCTGCACAGCCACAACCCCTTGAGCTCAACAAAATGCAAAAAACTGATCATGACCTCAGCCACAAATAAACATGGGTGTGTGAGTAAGCATGTAAGATTGTGTGAAATGAGACAAACAAATGAACAAATATTAAGTTAATTATATTTATAAGGCAACAATTCAACAACTTTACTAAGTCAACTTCTGAACAACAACAAAGTATATCTCATAAAAATGGAATGAAAAGGGACAAAAATGGTACTATTTTCCTTTCTTCTTGTGTTCCAATTACAAGGTTTGACCTATATGTAGATAAATGCCAGTCAATGATCAAATCCATCAGTCTGGCAGATCTGATGGAATTGGCCAACTCTACTGTCCTATATCTTTCATTAGCAGAGGGTGTACAAGAATTGGACATGTTATACCAAAGATTTAGCTTATCAGATATTGTACAGCATAGTCTAATATTATCATTTCCTCCTTGGTTTCCTGATGTTTCTTCGCTCCTTTTCCCCTTCCCAATCAATCTTTTTACGAATAATTACTGACTGCATGGTATTCTCATATCCGCAGGTTGGTAGCGATGATGTCTGTAATGACGTTGATATGGGCGTTTGCTCCTCTTGCCGCACGGCGAGCAGATTAATTTTATTTGCACTTTAACCGAGATGGAAGTCTGAGCGCTCGGCTGCGGTCCTATGTCGTTCAACCGCCGACAACCGGACGTCGGCAGAACACAATGTTATGTCTCTTTAGATTGGCCACATTCTCGTGGGAGCAAAACCAAACGGCACGCGAAATGTGTACCTGGCCATCCTGGATGGATGATAATTCCTGATAATCCTTTCCCTATGTCCACTTCAAACTACTTACATCACTCGTACCTAGCATGACAATGCTCTTAAAAATAACTCTAACTCTTCTCGGACGGTACATTGTTGCACCTCGTCTGACGAGAAGGGATTCTGCAGTCGCCCCTCCCACTTTCGCTCCTGCTGCCGCCTCTCCACCCTCGCCCTTCCTACCGGCCTCCCATGACAGACAAATCTTCACGTCGATCGTTGCTGTACCTTCGCGGAATGGGAGCAGGGTCAGGCGTACGAGTCTCATCAATAAAGCTCGCGGGAGCGTAATTACAACTCAAGTTCAAGCGCGCGTTATGTCGAAAACAACCCAAAGTAGGCATCAGAACGCAGTCAGAGAAAGGACTGTGACAAATGCTGTATTTAGGCTGTGTAAAGCGAGGAAACAGCAATTACAGTAATTCATCAATGATGAAGGAAAATATAATCTGATGAGAACGATTTACGGATAGGTGCATGATGACTGGCCTGAGATCACTAGTACGAATTCCGTCATGATATCTGTGCTTCCATTCAAGTGCGTTCCCGGCAGCTGTGCCACTAAAAACTCTTGCATGTCATCCTGGATGAGGAACAATGTAACGGCATCTTATATGATATGATACGTCAATACGGCGCTCGACATTTATGTCAGAGGAGAAAAGGCAGCAGTGCTACCACCTAGATGTAGATCCTAGGATCACTTGCAAACACATGTCCATCGAATGTGAGGAACAGTACTCGACAGAGCCGACACCTTCATCACAGCTTACCGCCCCTGGTGCCAACCCAATACGACCCATTTGGCCACTCATATTCTGCGATACTCGACTTGTGCATCTCAATACTATCGGCCACAAAATGAAATGTTAAAAGAGAATAGAATGGAATGAAGACGCACCTGTACCCCTCGTTAGGGTTCAACGGTACATTGTACCGCCCTCGCGAGTTGATCGAGCACGGCGTGACGAAGTGCTCATGCAGGTGATCGACAAACTCGAGGACATTGCGTTCCATTGTGCCGGAGACCGCAATATAGTCTATCAGGCTGCACACCAAGCGGTCAGATGAGTGAGAGACTATAAATGCGGTAGAGAGATGTCTAGGGCACCTCAGATGGATGACGTATTCGCACAGCCCGACCCCACCTGCATGTGGACATACAGGGACACCAAATCTTCAGAAAACCTTTCTAATCAGCAATAAATCCCTGAGGGACACAGATTTTCGATACTTGGCAGCCATCAGCAACACACTAAGCACCTCGCTCACACCGGCGAGTCTGCACGAGTCGATCTGGCACACGTCGATAGCCTCAGCTTGCAGCAGCTGCTTGAAGACCATGCGATTGTGTGCGTGTTCGCCCGTTGCTACTCCGATTCCGTGCTGCTTGAGACTTTTACGAATCGCAGCATGTCCAAGAATATCGTCGGGCGCTGTAGGTTCCTCGATAAACCTTGTGCATCGAATATATAAACCAGCAACACAGAAAGGATGAAGGTGAAGCATACCAGGGCTTGATCTCTCTCAGACCACTGACGTAGTCGATGGCCTGTTGCACATCCCACACCTGATTCGCGTCGATCATTAGTACCGCCCCAGTTGGACCAGCGTTCTTCCCTCGCAGTTCCTCGCTATTCAGGTCGCGTGGCGCAGTACCTGCCGGCAGGTACTGAGGGTCGTCAATAATTGAACGAATAATTTTGGCACGTCGGAGATCGTTAGCTTGGTCTGCGCCAACCTTCATTTTGAAGTGATTAAAGCCAGCAGCAACAGCTTCCTTGGTAAGTCGTGCAATTTTCTCGTCGGTGTATCCTGTTGGAAGAGAAATGAATCCGAGATAGAAAAGAGAAAGGCGAGAAGACATACCAAGCCATCCTGCAGATGTTACGTATGCAGGATACCTGAAAAGGTCATGATGGTGAGTTGAGCAATACACTCAGATGAATGAAACGATGTACCCAAGTTCCACCACCTTCGCCTCTCGCTCTTTCTTCCCTGCTTCTTTCGCCTTCAGCATAGCCAGTGCTTCTTCTTTCGTGATGGCATCAGAAATATATCGGAATGCTGCGGAACGCACAATCTCTTCCTATACAAGATGCAAAAAGCCGCTACATGACGATTAACAGACAAAACAAAGCATCCACATACTGGAGTAAAATCGACCACTAGCTTCCATAAAGGCTTCTTTCGTGAACGGGCATACATGTCCCAGACTGCATTGTTGACCGCTCCGGATGCGATGTGAATGACACCTTTCTCCGGCCCGATCCTAGTCGAAAAGGTAAAAAAAAAGCGTAATTAGATGACTTTTGAAGATGTAGACCACACCATCGTAATTGAGGGTCAGCCATCATGTAATCCCAGGTCTCCCCCATATCAGCAAAGAGTTCTTCTGTGTCTTTTCCAAGCAGTCGGTTCGCCACCTCTTTGATCGCCATGCAGACCTGGGTTGGCATGTATTTTAACGTTTCGAAATAATGATATGAAAAATCATACTATATCATTACCACGCCCGATGGTGAAGGTCATTCCATGTCCAACAAGGTCAGAGTCCGTCAACAGCGTCACGTACGCCGACGAGTAATCACAGTCCGTATTCCTGTGTATTTCCATTAGAATTTCTAGACATATTTTATGGAACTGATGAAGATACATGGCATCGGACCCATCTCCTGTCAACGAAGTGGGGAATCGTACATCTGCAACGTACAGGGGATTAAACTCACAGATTGGTCTCGATTCCTGAAACTTACCATGAATCTCAAAGCCCGAGACCTTCACCATATTTCCTGGCCAAAGCTGATAGATACTTTCTTTAAAATAATGCAAATAGATGTATGGAACGATGAGGAACAGTCCTTGTGATAACAACGTTGAAGAGCATTGTCACGCAGGGAACGGCACGGGAGTGGTTGAGCCGTGCCCGTGGCATGACAGGCGGATCAATAATTTGATACCGTGACCGTGTTGGGATTCTGAAATGATTCACTCCAGACTTAGACAGGCACTACAGTCAAGCTATCTCTTGCAAGCACTATAAGGCGGTGCATCTCCAGGAAACGCTGATGTCATTGCGCGACGTGTAGCTGTCTTTACCGACACCACCTGTGATCGCGCGGTGACCTTTGTGGTATGTCACACAAAGCCGACCCTTTAGAAAACAGATCACATGATTTTCTTACCATGTGCAGAGATCTTCCGATCTTATCTTATTATAGTTGATTTGGAACGGAATGGGAAGCATACTACATAGTGGACTTGAACTTAAAGCCTGTTGCGTTCCATACAACTTTCGCGAGGTACATGGAAAGACTATGGCTTTGATCATCGGATCGGCCAGGCACACTTGAAGCCTCGTCATTGAGAATAACAATGGCATGCATGCAGCTTGCCTTATCAGGGGAATAAAGTCTTGCCATGCGAGCGTTGGAGCCTGGAGGGCCCTCAATAGACTTGTCCCTAGAAAACGTCGCTTAGGCTTCTCTGGATTTTCTTTTTCCTTGTCTAATTGCTTCTTCTCGGCCTCTTCATTTCTCTTTTTTGTGCACAGCCCACAGGTCTTCAGGTATTGCAGGTTTGGTTTATGGGGGAAGTCGCTTTGCACACCTCGAAAAACTGCAGCGCTGACACTTAATGAGGTCTGGCATAGTAGGAATGGGGCGAAGGGAAAATTGATTGCAAAAACTATCATAGGTGCAAATGAAGCCATAATCTAATAATAGATCCTGACCCTTTAGAAAACAGATCACACAAAGCCAGTTTCTCACCTTACGATCACGAACAATGGTACTACAGTGGTCTTAAGAAAAACTGATATCAAATATTACACTTATTGGATCCGTCGATAATATCTTATCAGGTTTAAGAACTCCACTGGGGTATTAGAAGAACTATCAAACAAAACACCATTTCTCACGCGGGTTCTGTCACCCACCAGGGGAGGGAATTCAATGAGAATTCTTATCTTCAAAGTTAGGGTTGGCAAAACATAGTACGTTACTTATATCTTGCATTGAGATCAGAATTTGATATCACGGTATCTTTCACAGTGGTGCGAAGACGGCACTCGCAGGGTACTGCTGGTTTGAGATAAATTGAGCCACTAACTTAACGAGCGCTCTAAATCAAGGTTAAGTTTAGCGCTTCTGGCACTGCATGTACTTTGATGATGCATGATAATGAATTTGGGTATCGAGGCAAAGGCTCATCTAATCGCTCTAACCGTGTATCGTCTGATGAGATGGTACAGAACAAAATTAAACCTACGTTGACAACAGCTGTAATATCTTAATACCATGAGTATGTAGTCCTTGATAACACCCGATTCTACAACCCATCACCCGAGGCGACCGGGATCATCGGTCTTGGATCCCGTAAGTTTTCGACTCAGGATTGTTGGCGAACGTCATGATTTTTTTTTCAAGGCGTCGTTTGTATAAGTACCAGCATATATATGCCTACTACGGGTACTCTCCCGAGTCGCTGAAGGCTGACTGGAAGGCGAGTCGGAGGAGGAGTTAAACTCCGTTGTCAATCAACATGATTGTTCCCACTTTCTCGGGACGATGAACCGGCCGATTCAAAACTCCTAAAGATCGAGATCGCAAATTTGGTTTGCTGTAGAATTTCACACCATTGAACAGGTAAGGATCGACTCCGATCGAGGTCATTGAAATATTTGATGGTTAGGTAGAGTTACTTTTGTTTTTTGGAGTGGTCCTGGTTGTGGAGAGTCCAGCTATGGAATGTTAGCACTAGTTACCAAGCGGTCCATCCCCGAAGAACATCGTCCGCCAGTTCTATGCACAATGCACATACATGTGCGAATATTTCGACGTCAGAAAACTGCCATTACAACATGTTATCCAAAAGCTTTCACGGATAACCTTGATTTTGCCACGCGTTATAATGTTCGGTTCGGTGCAACTTCCCCAAATCACATAAGTACGGCAGAGCTTCGAATTCCCTTCTCTCTGTATATCACGTGGTTGGTCCGTTTCGAACCGCAGGGGGTAACCCTACTCTGAGGTTCAAATTCCTCGGAATCCCTAAGCAGGCGGCGAGAGCAGTAACGTTGTCATCCCCATATTAAGCAGGATGGTCTTCCAGAAATGGAATTCTAGTGTCTCAAAGCCTCCCACAAATTGTGGGAAAAATGCTTCCACCAAAAAAAATAAAATAAAAAATATCTCGCAGCGTACATTCTTAAAGACGTTAACGTTGTGGGAAGCTAATCATCCCGCGAACAAGGAGCAAGCGAAGGCAAGCTGCTGCGCTGCATCCTCGTGTGGTAGTAATTACTTGCCAGTATATCAACTCGGGAACTCAACGGGAACTTGTGAATTCATTTCGGAAGCTCACTCGGATTTCACCGTACTTTTTACGCATGTTGGTTGGTAACGATCAGCGCGACAATGCGATTTCAGCTTATCTGATTAGCTTCCAAACAAGAAGTGGTGCTTTGGACCTCAAACATCGCGACTTCTAGGTTCTCGCTGTGCCCTTCAAGTTCTTGGAGTTGAGACGCTCACACTCGTGTAGTGTCTTTCGCGCACGAAGCCTTATATATATATTTGCATGTTGGATATAGCTGTATGTGCCATAGCCCGTGCTTCAATGGCGCTAGAAAAAAAACATGAATGTGTATGTAGATATATGTTACCCCCGCATTTTCAGCGAGATCTGACATGTACAGCTGCTGATCGTGCGTTCTACAGCCATTATGGCTTGTGATTTAGTAGTCTGTGTGGGAATGGTTTACGTGTTCCTTGACGTCTGCTGTTGCTGGCCTCTTTCTGCAGATCGTTTTTAGACGCTTACCAGCCCGAGTGTGTTGACGTGCCTTGCCGGACTCGGCGCCTGATGAGGTGAGACGCGGAACTCGCGATCGGGAGTGGTGAATATAGTATATCTCGAGTTGCAAACATAGATCCTTCCTTCTCATTGAATTGTACCCCTAAGTAAGTCTTCTTTCGATGTCTTCTCTTTGCACTTGGGTCCCATATGGGATTTGCGAACCTCCACGAAAACTCTAAAAAGTGTGCCTTGTGGGCTAGGGCTCCTGACCTCTCCTGACACGACCGCGTGGTTGAATAATAGGAACGGATATTATTCGTCAGCAGCACATGGCGATCGCGGCGGGGTATCTCTCGGAGGCGGCTGCAGGCAAATAGGAGGCAACAATTGAAATACTTGAGAGGGGACCTATTTCCGGGTGGCTCCGTGTTACTTTGTTGCGAAGCAGACGGGAATACAAGGACCTGGATCATCGATGGGTCCGGTGATGACGTCGACGTGATTGATCGATGGCAGGGTTTTTGACTCTGGCTCTGAGTTTGATGAAGGTGCGATTGTGTGCTATTTTCGAAAGCTGGGAGAACGGACTTGAGATCGTTCCGTCTTTGTGTTGTGCGAGGGGTCGTGTGTGGTATGCCATGTGTGAAGCAGGAGAACTTGTACGGGAGTAGCCGATACGCAGGTGGTGGACATAGGATAAGGATGCATGGGAGGAACATGGCATTGCTTAGTTTGATCTAAGATCTGATATTATTGACATTCCGCGTGTTATTAGTTCCTTGACACCGGCGACGAGGTGCAAGTCCTCGTTGCTGGGTTTCGTACACGCATATCTCCGTAGTGCTGCGAACATATATATATATAGTTGGCACGGATGCGGGTATGTTGGAATTGATGATGATGGATGCGATAGGCTTGGACACTTCGAATTCTTTCGTAGTAACGGTGTGGCGCGCATCGAATCTAAATGTACCCGATGAGATCTTTGAAACCAAGGAATTGCCCATAAACAGTACCGGCGGCAAGTGTGTGGGAACTTTGTTGATCGTACATTTTCTGACTATAAAAGGAGGGCGCCTTTCATCACCAAATACCTTTCCCGCTTCCCCACCTGCGCCTCATTCTACCACATGTCCTCAAGCACCATATACAACGTACGCCTTTATTTCATATCTTCTTCATATCTTATATTGCACCCATCGTTCTATCACTGATGCTCAGGCGGACACCGAATCCGTGGCATCACTTGCCCATTTCTGAATTTGACGTTTCCGTGTCAATGACACAAACCTCTGGGGCACGTGTTACCTGCCAAACTGCCTACTTTTATCAACTTTTCTCGTCCATGTCCTTTTTTTCACTCATCCCATGACTCACCCTTCCCAGCAGCACCGTCCCCTTCAGCCTACCGGGCCCCCAACACAAGGGCCCAGCCAACAACAGAGTCATTCAAGGCTCAACGAGTCCTTTGAGGCAATTAGACAAGAATTCGACGCTGTCGTATCCGATGTCACTCTTCTTCGCAACCAGCGAGATGAGCTCGAAGCAAAAAGTACGTATCACCTCCCACACTCCATCCATTAAATCTCATATCTACTATATAGTCGCAGCCCAGATAAATGAGTTTCAAAAAATACATCAATCATTCTATGACCTTGAGGCGCAGCACGGCAAGGTCCGTCAGCAATACGAAGAAGAGCTTACTCGCCTCCGTGCCGAATTGCATGCTGCTCGGCAACAACAAGGTGCTACTGCCGCTGTCGCTGGTTCAGGCCCACACCCTACTGTTGGACCCTCTCTTGGTATCCCAGCTCCCACCGGCCCACCGTCTGGCGCTGGCCCTGGGATCCAGCTCGGCACAGGTCCTCAACCGTACCCTAGCGAGCCTTATTATCCCCGCGATAGAGACAGGGATAGGGACAGAGATAGGGATAGGGACCGCGAGCGTGAGCGTGATAAGGAAAGGGAGCGGGAGCAGAGGGATAGAGAGAGGGACCGCGATCGACTGGACAGGGAAAGGGAAAGTGAGAACAGGGAGAGGCCGAGGGATGTTCGTGCGGTTGGTGTAGATCCGGAGTTTAAGCGTGGTGCGCTGGGGGATAGGGATCCGAAGCGGTTTAAGCAGGATCGCATGAAAGGTGGTGACAGACCAGGTGGGTATACATGTCAATAGTGTTCCCGTTACTCATGGTATCACGCATGCAGACCACTTCAGCCCGTCCCTAGGTCCAGGGCTCACCCCAAAATTGCCACCGCCACCATCGTCCACCGTCAATTCCAATCCTAGTGCACCAGTGGGGCCAGGGCTGCCTCCGCCCCCACAGCCATCCTCCTCGCACGCACCCTATCCGCCTGCACCGGAAGGCGCACTCGTACCACTTGGCGCTGGGAGCGGTAGCTTTCCCGACGATTTAGACCCACACAATGTGCCGCCAGAGTTGAAGAAGGAGGGCAGCGACTGGTTTGCGATATTTAACCCCAAGGTGAAGAGGGTGCTAGATGTGAGTTTGGTGCATACGTTGATGCATGAGAGGTATGTGGCTCCTTATATGGCTTGTGTCGGGATATTTCGGAGCTAATTCGTCATGTTAGTGTTGTATGTTGTGTCCGGTTCTCGGCGGACGGAAAATTCTTGGCAACGGGATGTAATCGCACTGCGCAGATTTACGATACGAAGACAGGGATTAAGACTTGGTGCGTATACGATTCCGCAGTTTCTAAATAAATCTAAACTCATACATCGTTTAGTGTGCTTGTCGACGAGTCAGCCGGGAAGGCCGGAGACCTCTATATCCGGAGCGTATGCTTTAGTCCAGATGGCAAGTATCTCGCCACTGGTGCCGAGGATAAACAAATACGAGTACGTTGAACCATCACCTGATATATGACATATCATTTTTCTCATGTGCCCCTTTCCGTACGCGTTCCTAGATCTGGGACATCGCGAAGAAACGCATCCGTAATGTATTCGATGGACACCAGCAGGAAATCTATTCCCTCGATTTCTCGCTTGACGGCCGACTCATCGTCTCAGGGTCTGGTGATAAGACCGCTAGGATCTGGGATATGGATCTCGGCGCGTCGAAAGTTCTAACCATTAATGACCCGGACTCACTGAATAACGACGCGGGGGTAACGAGTGTGGCGATTTCGCCAAATGGGCAGTTGGTAGCGGCGGGCAGCTTAGACACGGTAGTCAGGATATGGGACGTGGCTACGGCGCAGTTGGTGGAGAGGTTGAGGGGACACAGGGATAGTGTGTACAGCGTTGCATTTACGCCGGATGGGAAAGGGTTGGTTAGTGGGAGTTTGGATAAGACGTTGAAGTACTGGGACGTTAGTGGGTTGAGCAGCGCGGTGGGGAGTAGTGGGGTTGTGAAAGGCCGGAAGGAAGGTCAGGCGAATGGGGGCGGGGCGGTGAATGGCCCGGGGCAACCTGGGACATTGGCCTTGTCGGGGCTGGGGAGGAAAGAAGGGGAGAAGGGCCTGTGCACGATGAACTTTACGGGGCATAAGGATTACGTGTTGAGTGTTGCTGTGTCGCATGATGGGCAGTGGGTGGTGTCGGGGTCGAAGGATAGGGGGGTGCAGTTTTGGGATGCGCGGACTGCGGTGGTGCAGTGTATGCTGCAGGGGCATAAGAATTCTGGTGGGTTGCTTTTTTTTTTTTTAGCTTTTTCTGGGTTGGGACAGTACAGTGTTGATGCCCTTTTTTTTGCTTATAGTGATTTCGATCGACTTGAGCCCCGCGGGGAATGTTCTTGCTACAGGCAGTGGGGATTGGCAAGCTCGGATATGTACGTTGTCTCTCCTTTCGTCCTTCAACTTTTTCTAAATGTGTCTTTTTTTCACTATAGGGAGTTATAACACTGTCTAATACGACAGCACGCTACGGCACATCGCTTCTCCTTCCCTTCATCATTTTGCGTCTTTATATACTTCCTTCACTGTCCATCTCTGTATCGTTTCCATCATTGTGATATCGACATAGTCGCTCCTTTTTCTCTTCTCCTTGCTTTCTCTCTCCTTCAACGCTGTTCTCCCTTGTGCGTATCACGATTTCGAGTATATATTGCGTACCCATATTTCACGCAAAGCACACGGGTCTTGTAATTGGCATACTACTGAAGATGTCTGGTGTTGGTGTTGCGGTTGTTGTCTTGTTTGCCCTCGTTCGCAGCAAATGCGGTATGCTCAGAGTGAAACTTCACGTGATCATATAGACAATGTGTCCATGCGTAGTCATCCGAGAACGATTTTGTATGTGAGTGCCTCACCTACGGAATGGGGAGCTTGCTTTATCCCAGTCTTTTCACTCAATGCTTATTAAAGTACATATTTATTCATTGAATACATATTCCCTAAGATCCATCCCATGTGTATCTAAAGTGAATCCTAATGCTTTGTAATTGTACCCTGGAGGGGGTCCAATTCGCTCAGAGGCACAGGTGCAGGATAGGACCAGGTATTATAGTGGAAGCAGCTACAGGGGAACTATACAGGTGTGATTACAGAGGTGATGGTGAAGGAAAGTAGTTAAGTCCGTTCGATCGACAGCAAAGACATATTTATGTTATTGTCAGTTGTTTGGCACCTTAAGTAAGTGCTTAAGCTGTGCTTGTTATAAGCTAGCTCATGGAATGCTTAAGGTGCTTAAGGTGCTCAGTGCTTAAGCACATTAAGTAGTCCCAAATATTAAATATTATATTATATCTAAATAATGTTTATAAGCTGACTCATGGACTGCTTAAGATGCTTAAGGTGCTTAGTGCTTAAGCACATTAGTGTGCTTGAGTGGTGGATGATTGAGTGGTGGATGCTTGAGCTGGGAGGAGATGGTTGAAACAGGACATGAGCTCAGGGTGCTTAAGCAGGGTGTTCAGTTATTATTACTGTGCATACAATATTACAGGCAAGACATGCTTAAGCTGACTTATACTTAAGCAAGCCATGCATCTAGATGTTAGGTTGCTTAAGCAAACATGCTATAGACTCATCCCCCCCTGCTGAATTTAATGGTGCTCATGTGCAGGGGCATGCATTCCTTAATTCCTGTGAGTTGTACATCAGTCTGCAGTCGCATCAATTTGTCAACGATGCTGCAAAATTTTATTGGGCCTTCACATACATGAAATCTGAATGTGCCTATCTCTATGTGGACTGTATTCTGCACCAAACTAAAGAGCTTGGTTCTCTACCTTTCTCCACTTGGGGTGACTTTCAAGCAGAGTTTGTACACCACTTCTGTCCCCTCAACGAGCACCACCAAGCAGTGACATGGCTTGAGTCATCCTCTTACCATCAGGCACATTGATCCATGGACGATTATATCGACGAGTTTAAAAATGTGGTGGACATGGCAGGATATGGGAGTGGGCTACCAGTTGTGGTGAAGTTCTGATGGGGCCTCAATCGAGAGATTCAGGACCAGATTGCACAGATGTTGGAAAGGTGCCCAGCAGACAATGATATCTATGCTTGGTATGAAGCTGCTTCACTCTGTGATGAGAACCGACTCACAAATGCAGTGTTTAATGTTGCATTCCATGCTCCAACTACCACTCATGCACCCTACACCTTCAATCGAACCCTTCTGCAGTGTAACCCCACTCCTGTCCATCAGACTCCCACCCCAGCCATCAATGTCCCAGTACCAATGGATGTTGATGCAGCCCATAGTCATGCACATAGGTTGGATCTCTGCTACCACTGGGGGAAACTGGACACATGGCCAGTAGTGAATGACACGGGTATGCAGACCTGCACAGGTAAGTAGGATGGGTATGTGAGGGTACAGGTATGGGTACGAATTATTGTACCCCTGAGAAATCTGTACCCCTCAGGTGGGTTCACTGGGTACTGGTCACACTTAGGGTGCCCATGATCTGTGCCTGGTACCTGTCACCAAGAGGCTACTTACACATCGCTAGTGTTTATTTACTGGTTTCGACACTCAGATGAGTGCTGCAAACCCTTTATTTACTTATCTACTGTGTTTAGGTACTAATATACTTATTTTATTTGGGGGGAAGCGACACCCTGAAGAAGGGGTAGCTTGTGGAAGCAGCATCTTATATATTTATTACTGGAACCAAACAGTAATAAATATCAACTAATATATAAGATGCTGCTTCCACAAGCTACCCCTTCTTCAGGGCGTCGCTTCCCCCCAAATAAAATAAGTATATTAGTACCTAAACACAGTAATTAAGTAAATAAAGGGTTTGCGGCACTCATCTGAGTGTGTGGGGTACCCATGATGACCACTAGCTGTACCCTTGACCCTTATCCACCCTCACCCTTACCCTTTGTTCATGGGTATGGGTATGCACGGGTAAGGGTACTGGAGTGGTCAGGGATGCCCACTCCAGGGTGGTCACGTGATCTAGTAGATATACCTGTAGCTAGTCACATGTTAGTAGCTAAGCTTGCTGTACCATCGCATTCCACACCTTCAGCGAGGGAGACGCTCGGCACATCTCCATCTTGGTGATGAGAGCGCGATTCAACGCACCTACAACTGCTTAGCCTTGTTTTTGCACCTCAGCTTTTTTTTCACTCTTGCTTTTTTGTCTCGCGTGCCACGTCACAACGCATAAGTTATAACTTGCATCTAGCTTTGCTTTCAACTTTTAGTCTCAAGTCTCAGCCACTGCACCCAGAACCTAGCCTACAGAGCCACAGAACCAGAACCTCGTCTACAGAACCAGAACCAGTCCCCAGTCGTTTCCAGAATCTCTCGAAATGACACGGCTCAGCCAGTTTCAAGGCCATAACAAGGATGCACTCTCGTGGCTTACACAGATGGACCACATTGTCATATTACGCGCCCGTGACCACGAAAAAATACAGCTATTTTGCGACAAGCTAACATACCGATCCCCAGCTGAAGCCTGGTTCTTCAAACTACCAAAGGAGTTGACAACACATTGGGAAGTTGTGAGGGAGCTATTTGTTGCAAAGTGGGTGGAAAAACTAGATGACGAGGGTATGACGAAGAAGATGGCAGACTTAACACAGGCAAAAAATCCCCTCCAAGCAAAGACAGCCACACTCGACACATTTTCCATAACTACAGAGGAACGACCTTCTAGCCAAGCACACCGCGCTCTGAAAAAATTGATCAACAACATTCTCGACTGCCTTGATGACAAGCAAGCACCAGCAACACTCCAGAATTTAAACGACAGTGTCTTTATTCAAGGTTTTCGTACTGGCTACAGGGAAGCTTATAAACAATGGGGTGAAGAAGCAGAAGAAAGGCTAGATGAAGCCTACCAAGGGGGAATAAAGGACGAATGCAAATGATGGAAAGAAACACAGACAAACACCGAACCATGGGACGCACCTACCCCAGCCACCACAACTGTCAAAACAGCCATGCAGACCAACCCAGCCCCCGACCGTCAGTGTGCTGCCATGCAAGCAGAGCCGACGATGACGAACTCAAGCACCCAAACGATGGCCAATCGCATTGCCACTTCGAGCACTCAAACCACCTCTAACACCACTGCCGACACCGCTGTGCAAACGACACCCCTCACTGACGAGACCCCCACCAAACCGTCACCACCGACGATGCCTGCACAGCCCCCATCAATGTTGTCAACGCTGTCAACATCATCGACAACGGCCACCACAACCCCCTCCACAACCTCAAACCAGCCCAAAACACCTCAAAAACGATGGCACACTCTGCCGAGTCGACTCATAGACCCCCAGCAAGATCCCCAGCCCCTCCTCTTGAGCCCTAAGCCTCGTCATTCCACTGTCATGCCACTGACGACGTCCACAGCAACTCTGGTTGCAACCACCTCTAAGATGACAATTAGGGTCTCGTCTCATACCAAAACGATGGCTACCACCCCAGAGACCACTCACAAAGCCCTAAACGACACACAGAGCCCATCTACAGCCCAGCAGCCAGAGTTATGCGATGACGAGCAGCTGTGCTCGCCAAAATGCGACGTTTGCTCGATGGAACGACCCTGCCAGCCCAGCGATCCCCAACGATGACCTGTACTACCTCTGAGACCTCTCTGTTCCCCCCAGTCCGTGCCCCTGCCCATTCCGCATCTCGAATGATCCAAAATGACTGCCATGTCATCGTTGACATGTCCGTCGATGACGGTTGAACCCCTGGCTATGTCCCACCTGGGACCACAAATGGCAGCTGTAAAACAATGAGATACACTACCTGGCCTGCCAGAACACCTGCAAAACACATCCGAATGACCCTGCTTGCCCCCAAACCCCCCAAAACAAGCTGTCTCGCTGTCACCCATGTCCTACACCCCTGCCATGTCACTAATGACACTGTCGACACCTGTCGCTGCCCCCCATTTGCTGCCTCCGCCCCTATTTCCCCCTGCACACCCCTGCTCACCTCTGCTCAACCATAAACGAGCTGTTTCGCCACCTCCTGTACGTTTTGACTGGGCCGAAGATGCTGCGTGGTTACCTACTGCCCCAAGAACCCAACTGCAAGATTTCTCAGCTCTGAGGACAGGCCGTACACAGCCATTCGGGACCCTACGACAATGGACTCAACGACGACGACCTCCCCTGCACTATTTTCCATCTCGAAATTTTTCTAGTTTAGCTCTGCCTTCTCTCGTTCCACCTCAACCTTTTATTACTCGATGACATCCCACCGGTATAGGACCAGGAAGACCCATCATTACTATTCCTGTTGGAGTAGCACCTGTACTCACCACTCCTGTTCCGAAGCTTGACTGGGATCAAGACCCCCAGCTTGCTGACTTGAGTAAGGCCCTTCGAGCATTGGGATGGGCACCCCCCTGTTGAGTTTCATCTTATTTCATTCTTTATCTCAACCATAGAATTTTCTGGCTACAAAATTTTTAGATTCTCATTTTTTATTATGTTCACATAGTTTTTTTTCTGGTTGTTTTTCTGCTGGGTGACGAGGATGTCGCCATCTGGGACATGGGTGGATGGAGTGGTCAGGGATGCCCACTCCAGGGTGGTCACGTGATCTAGTAGATATACCTGTAGCTAGTCACATGTTAGTAGCTAAGCTTGCTATACCATCGCATTCCACGCCTTCAGCGAGGGAGACACTCAGCACGTCTCCAGTACGGGTCAGATTTTTTTACCCCAGGGTTACCCATGTCATTCACTAATGGCCAGAGCATGTCCCCATTGTCAGGATATTTGCATGCTCACCCCTGTGAACTCCTCCAGGACCTGTTGGCGCTTGTAGATGTCGAGGAAGCAAAGGACCAGGTTGCAGAGGAGATCAAGTCAGAAGTTGTAGAGGAGCAGGATTTTTCTATTCACAATGAGTAAATCATACACCCTCACTGCCTGTCCATAACCACTTTGAAGTTTTGTCAGTTGAATTCCCAGAGGATGAATCTAATTCCATGACTGTTCCCCTCTCTGACCCTTCAAAGTTGGCTGAAGATGTACCTGCTCTTCCTATCTCTCCCTCTGCCCCATGCCCCAGAATTAAATCATGGGAGCGCAAACTACCACACAAATATATTGTTGCATCCACTCCCTCTACACATTCCTTGAACCTAGCAGTCAAACTACAGACTACCAACACTGGACAGATACTCAGTGTCTCTGCACTCCTGGACTCTGGTGCAACTGGTCTCTTCATCAATGCCCATCTCAGGTGCAGTCTTTCCTGGGCTTCATCAATTTCTACCAGTGTTTTATCAAGAATTTCTCACATCATGCATGACCACTGTTTGACTTGACAGGAAAGGAGGCATGGAGGTGGAATAATGCACAACAGGAGGTGTTCAAAAAGCTTAAGGAGATGGTCACTTCTGCTCCCATTCTTACCTTTGCTGATGATTTGCGCCCTTTTCATGTAGAAGCTGACAGTTCTGACTTTGCGATGGGCACTGTGTTGTCTCAGCAGTCTCTAGAGGACCAGAAGTGGCATTCTGTTGTGTTCTACTCCAAAAGCCTTAGTGCTGTAGAGCAAGACTATGAGATCCATGACAAGAAGAAATGTTGGCAATAATGTGCATGCTCAAGGAGTGGCAACATTTCCTCGAGGGTGCCCAACACAAGGTGGAAATTTGGACGTATCACAAGAATCTCGAGTACTTTATGACAGCCAAGAAATTGAATCATTGTCAAGCTTGTTGGTCACTGTATCTATCCAGATTCGACTTCTCCTTGCACCACCATCCAGGTCACAGCATAGGGAAGACCAATGCCCTCTCCTGATGTGCAGACCATGGGGATGGCAGCGATGAAAATCAAAACATTGTGTTGTTGCAGCCAGACCTGTTCACCATTTGGCCACTGGAAGGCATTGCACCCCAGGGCGAGGAGCGGGACATCCTATGCAACATTCATCATGCAAACCGTAGCTGTTTACACAAGGATGTCGTTGCCAGAGCTGTTAAGGAACTGAGGTAGGAATCCACCCTTTCCTTGCATGCAGCAGAGTGGGCTGAAAAGGAGGACATTTTGTATTTCAGGGATCACATCTATGTCCCCAACGACCCAGGCCTTTGCTGGCACATCATATCCCAATACCATGACTCACAGATTGCTGGTCATCCTGGATGCTGGAAGACCTTGGAGTCACCTCACGGAATTATCGGTGGCCACAAATGTCATGGCTCATTGGTCAGTATTGTCGTACTTGTGACCTTTGCTTATGCACCAAGATTCCTCATCACAAACCCATTGGCAAGCTACACCCTCTTCCTGTTCCAGAGAGTTGTTGGGATGTTGTCAGTGTCAACTTTGTGGTGGAGTTGCCAGAGTCAAATGGGTTTGATGTGGTGATGTGCACAGTTGATTCAGTGGGGAAATGCGCTCACTTTATCCCCACTCATACCACTGTCAGCACCCTGGGTGCTGCCTGACTCTATCTTCACCATGTGTGGAGATTACATGGACTTCCTGGCACCTTCCTTTCTGACTGTGGCCCTCAGTTTGTGGCAGAGCTCACTCATGAGCTGTACCATCAAACTCCTTGCTTTGACTGCCTATCACCTGCAAACTGACAGCCAGACTGAGTGAGTCAACCAGGAACTGGAGCAGTACATCTGTATCTTTGTCAATGAGTGCCAGGACAATTGGGATGATCTTCTCCCCTTGGCTGAGTTTGGATACAACAACCATGTCCATGCTTCCACTCAACAGACCCCTTTCCTCTTAGACACTGGATGGCATCCACGCATGGGATTTGAACCTCGCCAAACTCCCTCACACATTGAGATGGTGAATGAGTTCACAGAACGCATGAGGGATAGCTTGGAGGAGGCAAAGGCAGCCTTAGTGAAGGCAAAGGACAACATGGCACACTTTTACAATCAATGCCATTCTCTGGCCCCTCAGTACAAGATTGGTGATCCAGTTTATCTTGACTCCAGTGACATCTCCACCATGCATTGATGATGCTCAACCCAGAAACCCAAACAAAACCCACAAAAAGGCTTCGGATGGTATAACACAAGTCAAAGGAAGGATGCGAGGCCCTCTAGATGTCACATGTCAGACTGACCATCAAATAGTCATAAAACAACTGCATGTCGAAGCAGTTTGAAGCTAAAAGAATATGTTTCGAGGACTTTCAAGGATTTTCAAGATGTTCCGATGATTTTCGAGATGTTGCAATATTTTTTGAGGTGTTGCGATATTTCTTGAGGTTTTTTTGAAGAGGTTTTGAGGAATTTCGAGTGTGCAAATATGTTCAGACACAAGATCGGGGGACTAGATGAGTAGTAGGAGCAAAGCAAAGGCAAATCGAGGGAAGCAAGAGCAAAAATAGCATAATGCGAGGAATCTCAAGGAATCTCAAGGAATTTCGAGGAATTTCAAGGAAGTTTAGCGTAAAACACCAAACTTTGGACTGAATAAGACTAAACTGAACTCTCAGATCACTGTGATCTGGGAGGAAGACAACAAATTTTTTGTTTTTCTTTGTATCTAGTACATCTTTTTATATAAAATAAAGAAAGTACCTAAAAAGGCTAGAGAACATGAGGCAAACATGTGGAAAACTCGAGGCAAAAGACAATAGAAGTATGTATATCAGAACAATAAAGCGAGACTAGAAAGGGTGAATATAACACATGATGAAGAAATAATAAGAAAGAATGGCTAAAAGCGGACTGTCCTTGTTATAAATTGCATAAAACATCGGAAACTGCTTCGGGCAGATTGTATGCATGCACATGCTGTCAAAATGTGTTTGATATACTCGAGATAGTGTCCCATGTGTCCAGCATGCGTCCAAAGATCGTTCAAATAGGAAACACTGTGTCTGAAGATGTTTTTCGAGGCTTGAGGTTTTTTGAAGATTTTCGAAGATTCTCTGGACTTTGTTTGTGGCCCGAAATCGGTGCGATATTGTTTGACAATGGTAGAGGATATGTCTGGCATGTGTGCAATGACCATTCAGATAGCGGTATAGTGTCTGATGTCAATTTTCGATGTTCGATGATTTTCAAAGTCAGTCAAGGAGATATCGGACTTGTTCGAAGGCCGATATCACTGCAATATTGCTCGAAACTGGTTCGGAACTCATCAACGATGTTCCAAGTGTATATCCTGAGCTGTACGAAGGTCGGGGGAATTGTATTATGGTGGCCGAAGGCATACAAAGAATTTCGAGGTGTTGTGAAGAATTTCGAAGCATTGCAAAGATTTTTGAAGCATTTTTGTGACTTTGTAGAGGTTTGTAGAGCTTCGGAGGGGTTTGTATGGGTTTGTAGAGCTTTGTAGAGGTCTGTAAAACTTCATAGAGCTTTGACAATGATTGTAGATGTGTTTTCCGAGCTTGAATGACAAGGTGGACCTATCAGTGTCCATCCAAGAAACTCACCCATCACTTCCTGGGACCTTTCCCCATTGTCAAGTGTGTTGGAATGCATGCCTATTGTCTGTGCCTCCCAGCCTCCATGTCCAGACTCCACCCAGTCTTCCATGTCATCAACCTCCTTCCAGCTCCCCCAGATCCATTCCCAGGATGCTGTTCACATCCACCACCACCACCTACAGTGATCGAGGGAGAACACCAGCACAAAGTCAAGTTGATCTTGCATGGGTTGAGGAGTCCAATGTGAATGCCCCCTGGTTAGTCAAGGAATTCCACCAATGGCACACTGCTGCACTGCATCACATTCAAGTCACTGACTTTGGTCATATGCAATTCTGGATGCATCGGGGCAATACATCTTAGAGAGGGGGTAATGTAAGGGGACTAGGGGGGACTAGGGGGGACTAGGGGGGACTAGGGGGGGTGCCCTGTGTGTTTCTCCTATTTTTTACATTTGTCCTATATTTTTCCTCACTTCATTTCCTTCTATTCTTTATTTTCTATGATTTTTCCTTATTTTATTACTAATTTCCCTTTCTATCACATTTGTGCATGTTGACAGTTTTATATTTAGAGGCGGAGTACCTCTCCCAACATCTACCCCTTGGTATGATGTCATTCGGTGGCCTTGATCTGCCTATTTCTGCCTTTTTCCATTTTTAGACTATTATTTGATTTTTGCAATCTTCACATATACTGGGCATTGGCAAAGGGGTCCTTAGAGTTTTCTCTTTGGATTTCCCTTTTCTAAGTGTGCCTCCACTTCCTGTAATATGTACCATAATTTTAACTTCAGATTTCCCTTTGCTAGTCGAGGTCTTTACACTCCCCCCCCCCAATCCGAGTGGACTCCACTTGGACACTTGGACTGTACTTGGACTGTCCGAGGACTTTGCTCAGACTTCTTTGGCTGAAAGTGTTATGATTTTGTTATCTGGACCCGCAAGGCCAGGCACTTCATTTTTCCTTTCTGACACGACATGACTCACTTCTGATGGGAGACACTTTGACGCATGGTGACTCCATGCACCTGAACCCACTCCCACACATACTGTGATACGACAGCCCTTTGACATGAGGTCCGTGACGTCGGACACTCATGATCGACATGCTGTGCTGCAGCATGTCCTTGACATCGGATCCTTGACATCAGATCCATAACATTGGACACCTCATGCTAGGCATGAGGCTATTCTCTTATTGATCCCTGACATGCTGCACCGCAGCACTCCGCAACATCGGACACCTCATGCAAGGCATGAGGCCTGTCTTTTCTATTGTTCTTTCTATTTATACTTGATAATGATCCTGCATTCCGATTGGACGATAGGTATCTTCAAACCGTATATAAGCTGTAGTAATACTGCCTGTATTCCTCAGCTTGACCTAATTCAATCAACGGTCTTAGACTCAACCAGAACACTCGACAGCTTAGGAAGCCCCTAGCTGTGATAACTCAAACTCGACAGTTGGAAAGCCTCCAACTGTGATACACGAACTGATGGTCTACTCAGAAAGCCTCTGAGTACGAATAGCCGTAACGACTTGAGGAAGTACCCAAGTGAAGGCCAGAAGCCCGATACACTAGGAAAGCCTCCTAGTGCGATACCGATATAGTTGGAAAGCCTCCAACTGTGACATACAAAGCCAAGGCTGAGTTAAAGACCTATAGTCTTAACAAAAGGTCAAGCTGATCTACGCAGTCCACCTACCTAGGTGCAGACACAACGTCTTTCAGACAAAGCCCAGACAGACCTCCAACTGGAGCATCATCATCAGGAAGAACCCCGTGGTATAGATACCAGGGTCGACTAGTACAATACTTGGAACCAGCACAAAAGTGGTTCTTAAGGAGAACCAGTGACGAAAAACCCCGATACCTTGACGAGGAGGATTTTAGATCCTTCGATAAAGAAGAAACCCCAGAACGAGATCCATTCTCCCTATCTGACGACAATGCCAACATGTCTACCGAACCCACCGCATCGACCAAGGAGACCAGGATACGAACCCCCTCCGACTTCACAGGGGACTGAACTAGAACTGCGAAGTTCTTACAAGAAGTGAAACTCTATTTGAGAGTGAACCATGGAATCTACGACACCAACGAGAAGAAGATCATCTTCGCATTGTCCTTCATGAATGGAGGAACCGCTGCGCCCTGGGCACAGACTTGGGCAGAGAAGGAAGACCTAGGAACCTGGTCTACCTTTGAAGCAATGCTCAAGACAGCGTTCACGCCAATCGATGAAGCTGGCAGAGCCAGGACAGAGATGAAAACATTGAAGCAGGGACAGGACCTGGAGGACTACATAGCGCAGTTCCGAATCCTGCGAGAGAAGGCGGGAATCAATGATGACACCGCCCTCATCGAACTCTTCATGGATGGGCTGAACCCCAAGCTCCTTGAAAGAGTTTTCAATATGGAAACGATCCCGATGACCTTGGAAGGAATGATCAACGCTGCCTCCAAGTACGATGGACAGTGGAGGAGAGCAAAAGCCATAACAGGAAGGCTGCAGGAGGCTTTGACAAGGAAGCTACCAAGCTCTAAAGCAAAAGAGACCCCACTCAAGATCAACCGACTCTCCTATCAGGAGAGGATCGAACACATGAAGAAAGGGTTGTGCTTTGTCTGCCACCAGCCAGGGCACAGAGCAACTGAACACAAGAAAGGGGAAAAGAGGACTGAGGACCGGCCATCCCCAAAGAATAAAGGCAAGGAAGCCCACTCGAGGATCCGAGCATTCGTAGGAGAACTTGATGAAGAAGAAAAGAAGGGAGCTCTCGCCGCCATTGAGGACGAGGGTTTTTAAAGAGGTGGCCTGCCTTGATGCCAGGTACCACTGAACTCTCTGTCTGCTCTGTACTACTAGCCACTTTGAAGAATCAATCTATGCGTCTAGATGTCAAAGTGGCAGGAACAGGCAGAGGAAAAGACATTGAAACCGAAGCCCTACTCGACTCAGGAGCGGGAGGGATATTCATGAGCCATGAATTTGCGGAAAACAGTGGATTTGAATTGCGCCCCCTGGAGAGGATAATCAGAGTCAAGAATGTGGATGGAACCCCAAACAAGAGAGGGGAGATCTCCCACTATGCCAGAGGACTCTTAATGATCAACAGAAGGATCTTCCCAATGACATTCCTCATTGCAGGATTGGGAAGCGAATCAATCATCCTAGGCCTACTGTGGCTCAGAAGAATCAACCCAGTGATTGACTGGAAGATTGGAACCTTCCAGTTCAGAACAAAGGATGAGACTTACCCAGAGTTCTCATATGGGAAAGGAAGAACCCTTATTGGAAGGGTGCAAACCGAGAAACCCAATGAAGGGTACCTATCATGGCACCAGAGGGGAACCGAAAAGAAGAAGGACCCCCTAGACATGACCAAAGAAGAGTGACAGGCATAGTGCCAAAAGATTGTCGCCAAAGGACAAGAAAAGCTTGCCCTCAAGAAGAAGACTGCCGAGGAAGAATGAGCATGATGGAAAAAGGTGGCCACCAGAGAGCTGGAGAAACTGGCTGCCAGGAAAGAAGAAGGACGACTGGCAGTAGCCCAAATAGTTGCGAAAGAGAGGAAAAAACTGGACCTCAAGAAAGAAGAAAAGCGACTGGCACTGGCCCGGATAGTCGCAAAAGCAAGGGAGAAGGTAGCCCTGAAAAGCAAGAAAGAAGAACTGGCAAAAGAAGAACGCCGAGAGCTATGCCAAAGAGTTGTCGCCAAGGTGAAACTGATGGGAGGAGTCCTCCATGAAGAACCAAGAAGAAGCAAGATGCCCATCAAGACAAGAAAAGCGATGATCAAAGAAATCAACGATGAAGAGATTGCGATCACGACTCTTCAAGATGCGGAGCCCATTGGGCCACAGGACGAAGAAGACACTGGGAAGGAAAACCCAGCACTGGCAAACCATGAACAGGCAATGGAACAGGCAATGGAACAGACACCCGAACAAGAAATCGCAGACAATGAACTACTGATCGCCTACATTTGAGGAGAACCCGTCATTGGAATATTCGAACCGGCTAAGACGCCACTGACAGAGGAGTATGACGAGCCAAGATACAGATACTCCCAGAAGACAAGGACAATCTCTCGAATCGTGAAGGCAAAAGGATCACTGCGATATGCATATGGACAGAATATGTGGATTAGGGCAAAGACATTGGTCTCACAACACCTGACACATAAGAAGGAAGGAGACCCCAAACAGAAGACCCTAGACAAACTACTCCCAGAACAGTACAAGGAGTACCGACGGATATTTGAAAAGGAAGCATCGGAAAGATTCCCAGAGTCAAGGCCCTGGGATCATGCGATCAAACTTAAACCGGATTTTATGGCAAAGGACTGCAGGGTTTACCCGTTATCGCTGGCAGAACAGAGGAAACTCGATGAGTTTCTCGACGAAAGCCTGAAGAAAGGATACATCCGACCATCAAAATCACCCATGGCATTGCCATTCTTCTTCATTGCGAAGAAGGACTCAGATGCACTACGGCCCTGCCAAGATTACAGGTACTTGAACAATGGGACGATCAAGAACACCTACCCACTGCCACTGGTAGGAGACCTGTTGGACAAACTGAGAGGGGCAAAATGGTTTACGAAACTGGACATTTGATGGGGGTATCACAATGTCAGAATCAAGGACGGAGATCAATGGAAGGCAGCCTTCAAAATGAACCAAGGGCTGTTTGAACCAACGGTGATGTTCTTTGGATTATGCAACTCACTGGCGACCTTCCAGGCAATGATGAATGAGATATTCCATAACATGATCAGAGAAGGATGGCTCGTGATTTACATGGACAACATCCTGATATTCTCCAAGGATCAGAATGAACACCAGGAAAGGACAAAGAGGGTACTGCAAAGACTGGCAGAAAATGACTTATACCTGAAACCAGAGAAATGCAAATTCGACGTCCATGAAGTGGAATTCTTGGGTCTGATCATCTGACCCAACGAAATTGCCATGGACAACACGAAACTGGCAGGTATACAAGATTGGCCAACCCCGACAAATGTAAAGGCAGTCAGATCTTTCCTGGGATTTGGAAACTTCTACAGGAAGTTTATCGGACATTTTGTGGAGACAAGCAGACCGCTTAATGAACTGACAAAGAAGAACAAAGCGTTCAACTGGACAACGGAATGCGAACAGGCTTTTCAAATGCTGAAAAGGAAATTCGCAGAAGCCCCAGTACTGCTGATGCCAGACCCGACAAAGCTATTCACGATCAAATCAAATGCCTCAAAACATGCGACAGGAGGAGTGCTGAGACAAAGGGACATGAATGGGGACTGGCACCCGTGCAGATACATATCACATGTGCTAACACCAACAGAATGGAACTACGAGATTTACGACAGGGAGCTACTAGCGATAATACGATCGCTAGAAACCTGGAGACACTACCTAATGGGTTCAGAACACCCAGTGGTAATCCTGTCAGATCACAAGAACTTGACATACTTCTGAACGGTGCAGAAACTGAACAGATGACAGGCAAGATGGAGCTTATTCCTATCGGAATTCGAACTGCAAATCGTCCATGTGCCTGGATCACAGATGGTACAGAGCGATGCGTTATCACGGAGAGCAGATCACATACCGGAAGAAGACAACAATAATGAAGATGTCACGATGCTGCCAGAGGCAGTATTTGTGAAGTTCATTGACACCAAACTGCATAACTTACTCGCAGGGAGTATCATGAAAGACGACCTGGTGAAAAGCGCAATTGAGGTGCTAAAGACCAAGGGAATGCTGCTAATAAAGTTGGCATTGGAAGACTGGAAGATAGAAGACGGCCTTCTATTCTTCCGAGACAGGTGCTACATCCCAGACAACGGAGATCTACAAAAGAAGCTGGTGCAAAAGTACCACGAAGGAGTGACCAGCGGACACCTGGGACAATGGCAAACAACCAAAATGATCAGGAGAGACTACTGGTGGCCGGGGATGATGATGTACATCAAGAACCATGTTGCTGGATGTGCAATATGCCAGCAGATGAAGGTCAACATGCACCCGATGACCCCCCACTACAACCAATCAAATCTGAAGCAACAAGACCATTTGCGATGGTGATGACCGATTTCATAACTGACTTACCAGAGTCCAATGGTTATGATGCACTCATGGTCATGGTAGACCATGGGCTTATGAAGGGGGTAATTTTTATCCCTTGCAGGAAAACTATAGATGCATTGGGAGCGGCCACCCTCTATCTAGACAATGTCTACAAACGATTCGGCCTCCCAGACAAGATCATCTCTGACAGAGATCCCAGATTTGCCTCGCAGCTGTTCCAGGAGCTAGGAAGACTGCTCAGAATCAAGCTGGCAATGAGCACAGTGTACCACCCCCAGACTGACAGGGAGACAGAACGGGTGAACCAGGAAGTGGAAGTATACCTACAGATCTTCTGCTCAAACAACCAGGAGAATTGGAAGCACCTCCTCCTGACTGTGGAGTTCACACATAACCAGAGGACGCACTCTGTACAGAAGAACTCCCCATTCTACCTCATGATGGGCTACGAGCCCAAGGCAATCCCACTCCCCTACCTGAAGACAAACATACCGGCCATAGAAAAATGAATAGTTGCACTGCAATGGGCCCGAGACAAAGTGAAGGCAACTCACGAGTTAGCCAGACAAATGATGGCGGAAAGAACAACAAGGCACTTCACCCCATTCAAAGAAGGAGACAGAGTGTGGCTAGAAGCAAAGAACCTCAGAATGACGCACGAAACAAAGAAGCTCGCACCAAAAAGAGAAGGATCATTCTCTATCGAGAAGGTCCTGAGCCCACTCTCCTACCCACTGAAGTTGCCAGAACAGTGGAAGATACACCCTGTATTCCACGCGGCACTTCTTTCCCCTTATAAAGAAACCGAGACACATGGCCCAAACTTCCCAAAACCTCCGCCGGATCTAGTTGAAGGCGAATCGGAGTACGAAGTGGAAGCGATCATCGGACACAAGAAGAAAGGAAGGACCATGCACTTCCTAGTGAAATGGGTCAGATACCTGACCTCGGAGAACTTGTGGGAGCCTGAGGGGAACCTGACTAATGCCAAGGAAATTCTAGGGGCATATAAACAGCGACGACAGCTGTAGAACCCCCAAGACCAAAACACCCACCGAACCAACCACAAAAGAAACCACAGAATGCCCACCATCCCATCGACACTACACCTACCATGAACCCCAGCACAGACTGGGCGAACAGTCGTCGACCAATGACCACTGATGAACATACTCCCTGGCAGACCTGCATGGATATGCCCGCATGGGATTCCCTTCTGGATTACAAGGGATGATTGGATAAGAAGGATGACCTCGACCTGTCCGAGATGCTGTCTCTTTGCCTGGAGAAGCACGAAAGTGGATTACAATTGGGTGAGGGCACAGTATGAAGAGTGGTGCTTTGAGGGAGAACTAGACGAGGAGGACTATTTCCCAGAGGACTTCTACATTGATCCAGAAGGACTCGCCCCTGGCAGAAGACCACTATCAGGGGTAAGCGTGCCCCTGTGGAGAGACCTGCAGTGGAATACCCACTATGATAACAAGAGCGGATATAGCCTGGCGAAGAGGCTCCTGCTCGGAGAACATGGAGAGTTGGGAACACTGCTGTGCTCCAACCGATCCCTCAAACCCCATGACCCCGCCCCACCTCCTGACTAGAGAGGAGAAAGAGATTTTGATTGAAGTCAGTGACTTTGAAGATAGAGAGAGGGTGATGTTATGATTTTGTTATCTGGACCTGCAAGGCCGGGCACTTCATTTTTCCTTTCTGACACGACACGACTCACTTCCGACGGGAGATGCTTTGATGCATGGTGACTCCATGCACCTGAACCCACTCCCACACATACTGTGATACGACAGCCCTTTGACATGAGGTCTGTGATGTCAGACACTCACAATTGACATCAGATCCTTGATGTCAGATCCATAACATTGGACACCTCATGCTAGGCATGAGGCTATTCTCTTATTGATCCCTGACATGCTGCGCTGCAGCACTCCATAACATCGGATGCCTCATGCAAGGCATGAGGCCTGTCTTTTCTATTGTTCTTTCTATTTATACTTGATAATGATCCTGCATTCCGATTGGACGATAGGTATCTTCGAACCATATATAAGCTGTAGTAATACTGCCTGTATTCCTCAGCTTGACCTAATTCAATCAACGGTCTTAGACTCAACCAGAACACTCGACAGCTTAGGAAGCCCCTAGCTGTGATAACTCGAACTCGACAGTTGGAAAGCCTCCAACTGTGATACACAAACTGATGGTCTACTCAGAAAGCCTCTGAGTACGAATAGCCGTAACGACTTGAGGAAGTACCCAAGTGAAGGCCAGAAGCCCGATACACTAGGAAAGCCTCCTAGTGCGATACCGATATAGTTGGAAAGCCTCCAACTGTGACATACAAAGCCAAGGCTGAGTTAAAGACCTATAATCTTAACAGAAAGTCCTGCCAAACTAGATGTCCAGTCGGAGCTGAGTCCTCGGACTGTCTGAGTTGCTTATATAATTGACTGAAAAATCAGTGGCTACCGCAGGGATTGAACCCTCATAGTCACATGATAAAGTACATTTAAGGCAACAATATAACCGTTAGACTAAAGTATCATTACAGATAGATAGTTTTATCTCTCTATGTACCACCCTGGCTGTGATGACAAATCAACACAGCCATGTCACCAACAATGATGCCAGCTCATCGTCGATCATCACCAACCACCACCACCACCACCACTCAATGATGATGCCTCCCTCCCGCATCCTGGTGCCGCCACTGCCCCATGAACACCCCACAGCCATGGGCCCCATGCCAGCACACAATGAAATGGGCCCAAACGACTCTATTGTCATTTGGGCCCCAGGTGAGTTTTTTCTTTTTTCTTTTCTCATGTTTTCTTTAAGCTAACACATTTTTTCATTAATTATAGGTTATATCTATACTGTAGCAGCAAAATGACCCCAAAACCACCAAACGAGGAACAACAATGAGACCATGACCCAGCACCCACCCCCGCCAGTGAGAGCAACTGCTCGCATGGGGGAGAGCAGCTGCTAACAACGACGACGATGACAGGGAACAACAATGACAGGGAACAACAATGACAGGGAACAACAACACCACCCGCCCCAGCCCTATGAGCCACTGCTCATAGGGTGGATGACGGGTGGAACGACAACAATTAGGGGAGACCCAAGAGACATCAATGTCTCTTGGGTCCTAGGTAAGCTTTTTTTTCTTTTCTCATTTCATTTTTCGATGCTAACTAACTTTTTATAGGTACAAACTACTACTGGCAACGACGACGATGGGGGGACACCACCACCACCACTGCTGCGAGCCCCTGCTTGCAGGGTGGAAGGTGAGGGTGAAGAGACGAGGGGGAAGGGAGATGAGGGGGAAGGGAGATGAGGGGGAAGGGAGATGAGGGGGAAGGGAGACAAGGGGGAAGGGAGACAAGGGGGAAGGGAGATGAGGGGGAAGGGAGACAAGGGGGAAGGGAGACAAGGGGGAAGGGAGATGAGGGGGAAGGGAGATGAGAGGGGAGGGAACAGAGATGAGAGGGAACAGAGACGAGAGGGAATGGAGACGAGAGGGAACAGAGATGAGGGGGAATGGAGATGAGAGGGAAGGGAGACGACGACCCCGCCCCACGCCTACAAGCATCTGCTCGTGGGGTGGTTCGGGGGGGAGAAGAATGGGGCCAGGAGAGCAAGATGGCCAGGGGACAACCTGGGGAGAGACGAATGCCACCACGAGCAACAGTTGCTCGTGGTGGGTGTTATTATTGATAGTTACAGCCCCCTCCCCTCGAGCTTGCGAGGGGAGGGCTTAGGATTATACATACTTACCCATATTAATTACCCCTTGCACAGATGCGAGGGGGTCAATTTAATAATCTATTCATGATATATATAAAAATTAGATTTCAGTAATAAATAGATATAATGTATGTGACTTTAAATGACTACTTGGCTTAAGTGGTAGAGTGTGCATGTTTGGTCATCATGTGATTGCTAGTCCAGAAGTCTGTTGGTTCAATTCCTGCTGTGCACACATCATTTTGTGAGACTTATAAGAATTTCTGTAAGTCTGGAACTTGGACAATACTTTAAAGGTGTAAGTAAATGCACAATTGATGTTGTCTGAGCAAAGTCCGAGTGTCCGAGCAGAGTCCGAGTGAAGTCTGAGTGTCCGAGCAGAGTCTGAGCAGAGTCCGAGTGTCCGAGTGTGTCCGAGCAGAGTCCGCTCGGACTGGGGGGGGGGAGTGTAAAGTACTGTTGCTAGTCTATTAATTAAGTGGCTTCTAAGGTTGCCCTTATAATTTGGACAATTTTACTGCTGGTTCAGCAGCAACATGTCCTGTTTGTAGTGAGAGCCTATCTCATAGGTTCTCTTTCATGTCCCATCCCCCTCTGGTTAGCATCGAATTAGGGGGAAATACTGCTCTGGAAAACCTGTTCTTTACATCTGGCAATGACCGACATAGTTACCACTTGAGAGGATTGATATACTATTCAGAAAACCACTTCACAGCATGGTTCTTTGCACAATCAGGAATGGTCTGGTATCACAATGGTTTGTTTACTGGTCAGTCACTAGTCTCTGAAGGCATGATGCCAATTGAAATACCCCATGAAATGTTGAGAAACACACTGCGAGTACATGTTTGATGCATGTGCTATATGTAGTGCATACACCCTTTGATGCATATGTACAAATCTATCATAGATACCTTCCTTCCCTTTCTTCCCTTTCTTTCCTTTCTTCCTTTATTTTACAGAAAGCATATATATATACAGTAGATAGATGCCTGGCCACCTCAGTTGTTTATACAAGGACTGAGGTGAGTGCTGATGTATTCATATATTTATATTGATTACTTACTGTACCTGTAGTATAGTCTTGTTTATTCTAGGTACAGTACAGTTGTTTATACAAGGACTGAGTATAGTCTTGTATATTCTAGGGTTGACTTCCTACAGGTTATGGGCCACTCCCGTCGTATTTGACCGACAGTAGAAAATCTCCTAGCCACTCAATGTTACTATGTCATCTTGATCAGTCCAATCACTTAGCTCTTGGATCACAACTTAATGGAATTGGGATTCCCGACACGTTCCTCTTCTGCCCTTTGTCTTTTGATGCCCTCTTACTTGCCACTTCTCTGTGCTTTCTCCTCAAGAATTATTACCATGACTGCTGAATCCAGTCCACCTTCCATCTCCCTCATCAAATTATCAGTTCCATATTCCAGTGAGAAGCTGGACAAACTCAAATCTAACTACAAAGAATGGTGCAAGGAAATAACTATTGCCCTTTCCTTGAATGGCCTTTATGACTATGTGACTGGTGATATTCATTTGCCCACATCCACTGAAACACAGGCTCTCGCTAACTGGAAAGCTAATTCCCGCCTCGCATACACCTTCATTGCTTCTAGCATTTCCCCCTCCAAACGTCCTTTTATTGACATCACAAAAGGACCCAATGTCAACTGGAAAAATCTCCAAGACCGTCATCAGAAAGAGGGACCTGTCCACCAGGTCCAGCTGTTACAACAGGTGCTTTCCATACAATGCACAAAGGATGTCCCACTCCCTGAAACTGCGGAGAGGATCTGCACCCTCATCAAGCATGCCTTTGCCATGGGTGACATCAAAGCCGATCTTCTTTGCTGTATTGTGCTCCTTAATTCCCTTGGTGATAATTTCCCTCACGTGGGTTCCATTATTTCCCACAACATTTCTGCCTCCACCACCACCTTCCCATATGGGTCGAAGGACATTCATTTGTTCCTGGAGAACAAACAGACTCTACTTGAGAATGATTGATGCAATGATTTGTGTTCCCATGTCGCACTAGCTGCTCATGCCAAGCCTACAAAATCACCAAACATACTTACTTGCAGGAACCTGATTCGTAAGAGGACTGGGCACACAATGGAGTACTGTATTAAGGCTGGGGGAGGCATGGCAGGGAAAACCATTGAGGAATCTAAAGCCACCCATAAGTTAGCACTCGAGAAGAAGTCATCGGGACCCAACACTTCCAAAATCATGGTTACAATGAAGGATGTCAATGGGCGGGCATTTACGGTCATGATTGATCCTGAAACTAACCCACCACCTACTTCATTCCCAGAGTTTGCTGGTCTAGCTTGTGATCCCATTCCCACTGCCACTATTGATGAAGTGGAATATAAAGGGTGGGTTGTCATCGAGGAGGAGGTGGCTGCCACTATTGACTGGAATCAATACACCTCTGCACCCATACATATTTCTCCTGACAAGTGTGACTTCATCACCCTTTGTCTGACACCACCCTGTTCTGTCAAAGGTGTGGGGGGTACTTCGATTGCTGCCATCGGCATTGGCAACATCAAACTCAGGATAGCTCAGGGCACATCAATTATATTATGTAACGCACTTTACATCCCACATTCGGCAGTCCACCTTATTTAGGTGGACATGTTGGCGGACAACTTGAATGTGGTAACACATTTTGATAACTTGGGGTGTTGGATTACTGATAAATCCACTGGTGCTTTTGTTGCATGTGGATCACGATTATCCAAGAAACTCTATTCACTTGATCTCCACGCCATCACTGCTGACCACGCTTTCACCATACACAAATTACCTACTTTGGAGACATGGCATTGTCACCTTGGCCATGCAAATTACCAATCCCTCTGGGACATGGCCAAAAAGGGGACACTCACAGGTGCACCTATTGTATCCACCTTGAAACCACCCAAATGTGAATCTTGTGTCCTTGGTAAGCAGACAAAGACACCCATCCCAAAGAAATGTGAGGAGGGGCCTGGTCATAGAGCAACAAGGAAGTTGGAGAAGGTGTGGGTGGATCTGTCAGGACCACATGCCGTGAAGTCTCGTACTGGGAATTCATATGTAATGGACATTGTTGACGACTATACTTCCTTCCCCTGGTCAATACCCCTTTGCAACAAAGATGATTCATATCCTGAATTAAAAGCTTGGAAACTTGCTCATGAAAGTGAGACTGGACTCAAGGTTGGGACTTATATCACCAACAATGGAGAACTGAAGTCACATGAAATGGAGGCTTGGCTGAAGACCCGGGGGACTGATCATCGCTTCACTGACCCCCATACTTCTGCCCATATTGGCCATGTTGAGTGCATGCACCATATGCTTATGGCTAAAGCCCATACAATGCAGATCTATTTGGGTTTACCTCCTTACCTGTGGGATGAATTCTACCTAACAGCATCTAGTGTTTGAAGGTTCAGTCCATAGGACCGAAGACTGAACTGGACTGAACTGTGGTTCATGCTGTAGTTCGGTCCATTTGTCTGAAAAATTGAGTAACCAAAACTGCAGTTCAGTTGCCAGTTCACTTGTTTTGAAAACATTTGAAGACCATTATAAGACTGGTTGTAACTGCTTTACAACCAGTCTTTTTACACTTAGATTATGTACCCTATAAGAGTACCAAATAAATATATTTATATACTAATTACATATGTTGTAGATTAAAAACTGGGGCACGCCCAAATGAATAGAGGGAAAAGTAAGCTGTTTAAATAGCACTGACCATTTGCACCTGTTTGCATGGTCACATGTACTCTCATTTATGTGTTTTTGATGCATTTACAGGGGGGGACAGTTTGATCTGGGTGTGCTCCTTAGTAGGGTGTAGCACAGGTGACACCATGGGTTTCACTGGCAACACCACACCTGTCACCTGTGACACCATACCTGTACACACACCATACCTGCAGGTACAGGTTATAAGCACAGGTTTTGTATGGTGTTTCAAAACTACAGTAGCACTTGAGCAACATGGCATAAACTATGTGTAGCTAAAGCAAAGATAAGAGGTAGCTATACTAATCCAACTTTTCTATACTGCTTCAACACTTGAATCCACATATAAATTATGATATAATGTTCAATTCTTCTACAAATCATCTGTCAACCTTTTTTATCCATCATGAAGAACACAAAGAAACTAGTAATTTGCTACATTCTATCTGGGCAGAGTAGTTTTGGCATGAGAGGAGCAATATTTGGAAGGAACACTCAAGGTCACCATGCAAAATAACATCAACTTGACTGAATTAGATCATTGTATGTCATAAGATCCCACAGTTCCAGGCAGATACATGTCTTAACAAAACAATTGATTTTCATAAAACTTGATAAAAGTTCTTTTAACTCAAAGCAAAGAGCTCAGAAGAATTTTGGAACCACAAAACCTGATATGGAATATATCACAACTCAAACCTGTGACAACCTGCAACACCATGTGTACAGGTGTGGTGTTTCCACAGGTACAGATATACAAACCCATACCTGCACCTGTGCTACCTGCAGGCAGAATACCACAGGTTCACCTGTACCTGTGCTACACCCTACTCCTTAGTGGGTGCATTAGGCAGCACATCATTATTGGGTGTGCTTGGAGTCGCAATGGGGGGAATATTGGTTGTTGAGCTAGTCTGAAGGGTTCTGATGAAGTTTTCAATTGTAGATTTAAGTGAATCAATTTGCCTGCATATTCCAGTAATGTCACTTTCCAGCATGTCGAGGCACTCTGATGTGCCCATGGTGCTAGGGGGTGCATTAAGCGAAAATGGCAGCACAATGAAGGCAGGACTGTCAGGAATGGTGTGTAGGGAGTCTATGGAGCTTTGGGAAGTGTCGTCCACTCTGTGCCTGCCTATCTTGGGCAGCATGTTCATGATTCCAGGCCTTAGGAGAGAGTTTTCTACTATAAGGGCAACCTTAGAGGCCACTTAATTAATGGACTAGCAAAGGGAGATCTGATGTTAAAATCATAGTACATATTACAGGGATTGGAGGCGCACCTAGCAAAGGGAAATCCGAAGAGAAAACTCTAAGGACCTCTGAGGTCTTTACACTCCCCCCCCCAATCCGAGCGGACTCCGCTCAGACACTCAGACAGTCCGAGTTGCTTATATAATTGACTGAAAAATCAGTGGCTACTGCAGGGATTGAACCCTCATAGTCACATGATAAAGTACAGTTAAGTCAGCGATATAACAGTTAGACTAAAGCATCATTACAGGTAAGTAGTTATATCTCTCTATGTAATGCCCCAGCTGTGATGACAAATCAACACAGCTGCATCATCAACAATGCTGGCAATGGCACCACCTCCTCCTTACCTCCTACCCCAATAACCAACAACAGGAACGAGCCCAAATGATGGCATTGTCATTTGGGCTCACTTGTAAGTGTTTTTTTACATGATTTTTGTTGTTTTGTTTAACTAACTGATTTTTCCTTAATGATAGGTTTTATCTATGTTATAACGATGCTGCAGCCTCAAAACCACAACAATGGCTGACACAGCCACCACCCTAGGACACAGAACCACTGCCGCAAGCAACTGCTTGCAGGGTGGGAACGGGTACAACTGCAAAATGGCAGGACAATGGACTTGGCCAAATGGAACGACAACGCAATGAGGCGACTGGAGATGACTGGAACTGGGAGATGGAATGACGAGGGGACGAGCAGGAAACAACAAAAGGAAGGCAAAGCAAATGAAGAAAAGGCACGTCTCTTGGGCCGTTGGTAATTTTTTTTCTTCTTGTTTTTGTTACTAACAAACTTTTTTAGGTATTATCTAGTACTGCTCACAATGACGAGCACTCAGAACCACTGCTGTCAGCAGCTGCTTGCGGGGTGGGAATGGGTGCAATGTCGAAACGACAAGAATGGCAACCCCGACAGAACAACAAGACAACGAGACACAGTACCCGCCCCCAGCCCTCATGCCCACCATGCAGGATGCACCACCCGCCTCCAGCCTCATGAGCAACTGCTCATGGGGTGGATGGTGGGTGGAACGATGATGATTAGGGGAATGATGACAGCACCAGCCCCAGCCCTACGAGCCACTGCTCATAGGGTGGATGACGGGTGGAACGACGACAATTAGGGGAGACCCAAGAGACATCAATGTCTCTTGGGTCCTAGGTAAGCTTTTTTTTCTTTTCTCATTTCATTTTTCGATGCTAACTAACTTTTTATAGGTACAAACTACTACTGGTGATGACAATGATGGGGGGACACCACCACCACCACTGCTGCGAGCCCCTGCTCGCAGGGTGGAAGGTGAGGGGGAAGAGACAAGGGGAAGGGAGACGATAACGAGAGTGGAGACACCCACAATGACACCTGCCCCATGCCTATGAGCATCTGCTTGTGGGGTGGTTTGGGGGGGAGAAGAATGGGGACAGGAGAGCGAGATGGCCAGGGGACAACCTGGGGAGAGATGAACACTGCCACAAGCAACTGCTCATGGTGGGTGTTTTTAATTTATTATTATAATTGATACTTACGGCCCCCTCTCCTCGAGCTTGCAAGGGGAGGGCTTAGTATTATACATATTAATTACCCATATTAATTACCCCTCGCACAGATGCGAGGGGGTCAATTTAATAATCTATTCATGATATATATAAAAAATTAGATTTCAGTAATAAATAGATATAATATATGTAGCTTTAAATGACTACTTGGCTTAAGTGGTAGAGTGTGCATGTTTCATTGTCATGTGATTGCTAGTCTAGAAGGCTGTTGGTTCAATTCCTGCTGTGCACACATCATTTTGTGAGACTTATAAGACTTTCTCTGAGACTGGAACTCGGACTTTACTTGGACAGTACTTTAAAAGGTGTAAATAAACAAACAATTGATGTTGTCTGAGCAAAGTCTGAGTGCAGTCCTAGGACAGTCCGAGTGTCCAAGCAGAGTCTGAGCAGAGTCCAAGTGAAGTCCTCAGACAGTCCGAGTGTCTGAGTGTGTCTGAGTGGAGTCCACTTGGACTGGGGGGGGGAGTGTAAAGTACTGTTTTGTCGGACCATTTTGGCTTATCATTTTGTTGAGTCATTGGGTCATTTTGTCAGGTCATCATTTTGTCAGGTCATTTTGTCAGGTCGTTTTGTCAGATCATTTTGTTAGGTCATTTTGTCGGGTCATTTTGTCGGGTCATCTAGTGTTGGGTCATCTAGTGTTGGGTCGGGAGACTTATCTGATCATTTTGTCGGGTCATTTTGTCGGACCATTTTGTCTTATCATTTTGTCAGGTCATCGGGTCATTTTGTCAGGTGATCATTTTGTCGGATCATTTTGTTGGGTCATTTATCAGGTCATTTTGTTGGGTCATCTAGTGTTGGGTCATCTAGTGTTGGGTCGGGACACTTATCTGGTTGAAACAATACTACTCTAATCACTAATAACACCCAATTGAATAAATGACTTCCTTGCTGTATGAGCAAAATCCTCCCACATCACCTCCTGTTGTGCAGCATAGATCTTATGTCCATGAGAGTAATCAGCCTCTTTTCTCTTCCTCCACTCTGCTGCCCGATAATTGAAGTATGCTGTTGTCCATTTCATCTCATACTGAACAAGGGTGTTTTCCTCCGTCGCTCATTCAAATGTTGCTTTTGCTCTCAGCCAGTTCACCCGGTGAACTAGATATATCTTTAGTTTTACAAATCAATCAATCTTTCATCCACTCACATTCTTTCATATAATTAGATGACAAACTGTCACCCTCGACATCCATATACCAGAACCATGGCAATGAATCATGCTTCCATCCAGACTCCTTTGGGTTTATCAATGTAGTACTCATCTTTAAATGGCTCTGATCAAGGATTTGGAATTGATCTAGCATTTCTTTTGAAGCTCCCAATGACACCAGGGCTTCCCTACCAGCCTGATAGTTTTGAGCATAGAGTCGTAATGCCTGGTCAGTAGAGTGAATAACAGCCCAAGATTTCATCTTTCCTGTTTTAGGTCCTTTGGGTCAGATCTTCATAATGAACAAGAAAGCTTTCTTTCCCAGCATGAGCCTGATCCCTTTGAGGTTGTCATTGCACTGCCCACTCCGAAGTTCTGTCTCAAGCTTTGCCAGCTCCACCAGGCCTTGCTCTCTGATTGCTTTGGAGGTCAGAGATGATGGCAGCGCGATGATGGAAGTCTCAGGCCTCTTTCCCAATCCCACATCATTGAATGGGTTGGATGAAACAGGGCAAGAGATTAGATCAATCTCACCATCTATCATCAGTGATGAAGACTTTGGAAGGTTCATAGGAGGAACTGATATTTTCCAATGATGAGTCAGGTCGGAGAAAGTGATTTTCTTTCCTCTGATGATCCAAGATTCTTGTCTTTTCTTAGTAATTTTGATTTGTTCAGTCATTGTCAGGACACCACCAACTTGTCTCAGGTACCTTTGTAATGACAGCCTGTCACAAGAAAGGAATGAAAATGCTGACAATAGCTTTATTAAACACTTACTGAGACTCTTGAATTGAGATTCCTTCTGAAAGGAATTCAACTGCAGAGACTTTGCCCAACAGCTGTTCTCAGCTCAATTGTAACTGCATCTCGGCTTTACCTGGGGCTGATCCAGGTAATGCTTGAGATCAGGATATTGGAAATGAGAAATGAAGAGGACAGTACCGTGTTTGCATTTCAGGGCATAGTAATCCATACTCTTGACATTTTTATCCTGATTTTGTTGTGCCATCATCTCACCCTCTCGCCAAGCTTCTAAATCTGCTGGGGCTGCTGACTCAGTCAGTTTCTTATAGGATTCTTCCGACCCCTTCAACAAATTTATTGCCCATTTCATCTTCCAAACCAACGACGATTCTACATTAAATAAGGTAGTCAATATTCAGTGTAGGGGAAGGATGATGAGATATTTACTCATGCCAATAAGCTTCTTCCAGTTCGAGTGATTCATGTGGTCATCCAGAATTTCATTCTGATGGGCCATAGTCGCACCCTTGGCACTTTGGGATGTTTTGTTCAAGACAGCCCACAGAGTTTCCACAATTTTGCCATCAATTACACCACTCCCTGGCACATATGCCAATGTATATCTTGGAAGGCAATCATCAACATGTCCTACCACATGAAAGTCCCCAATCGCTCCTGTGATCTTAAGACCTTCTGGGATAGACAGAAAGGGTGACTGATTCACTCAGAGGAGAAAGTTGATTATCCACTGACAAAAGATGTCGTTGGAGATGTGCAGTCTCACAGAAGCAGAGGGGAAACACCCAAAAGCAAGGGCAACAGCTGTGTATAGCAATGCTGTGGTAGCGATGATGAGACAATCCCTAGTCTACATGGATATCAACACGGGATCACATGACCACATAGATCACATGACTGTATCTACTGCATGCAGACCTGAGTGCATGGTTACATGTGCCCCCCTACACAATAGCAACGCCCTTGTTGCGATCTCAACTCTAGATGAAAAGAAACAAGGAAAATGATGTCTAAAATGCGAGGTCTTCATCCTCCCCCATGTATTCCTGGAGGAATCCTGGAGGAATCCTCCAGGATTATTGGGAACCAATGTTCCAGCCATTTGTGACTCAAGTATATATTCCTGGCTCTTCCCATTCCAGGAGGATTCCTGGTTGATTCCTGGTAAATTACACTCTTCCAGGAGGAATTCCTGGAATTCCCCAGGACTCTGGTACCAGGAATCCACCAGGACTCTACCAGGACTCTACCAGGACTCTACCAGGACTCTACCAGGACTCTACCAGGAATCCACCGGGACTCCACTGGGATTTAACCAGGAGTCTTTATTACTACTAAGTAATAAAATAAATGTCATGAGCCAGAATTGAACCCTCAGCATTAGATGAAAACATCATAGCACAGCCAATATAACCACTACACCACATAGCTCTGCAATGTATATCCACTAACTGCTCTAGGTAGCATTGGGGCAGCTGTGCATGACAAAGCACACAGCCACATCATCAACACTGCCAGCTCATCATCCACATCACCACCACTCTCAATGACGATGCCACCTCCCTTCCACCACCTCCCCTCCATCAACACCTGTTGCCACTGCTCCTATGGCCACCACCACATCATCTAATGCTGCCAATGGCCATATTTGAACCACCTCGGGCCCAAACGACGATGGATGTCGTTTGGGGCCCAGGTAATGTTTTTTACTTTTTATTTATTGAATTAACTAATATTTCCTTTCCTTCTTTAGGTTCTAACTATATCATGACAACAAGACAACACCAAACAACAAATGACGAACGACAAGCGAGCAACAGATGACAGACGACAAGCGACAAACAACAAACAACAAGCAAGCGACAGATGACAGACGACAAGCGACAAACAACAAATGAAGAACGAAGAAATGGAGAACGACGATGCAGAGAGGGAGGGCCATAAGTAAGGTTTTTTCTCTTATTTTTTTGGTCACTGACAACTTTTTAAGTACTAGCTACTGACTACGACAAGACTGGATAGAACACGGGCCCAAACGATGCAGATCGCATCGTTTGGGCCCTAAGTAATTTTTTTTGTTTGCTTTTTGTTTTTATAAACTAACTAACTTGTTTCGTTTGTTTTATAGGTTCTACTCTACTGGTAACGACGGCCGGACATGAGACAACCCAACACACCCACCCCACGCCTGCGAGCCTCTGCTCATAGGGTGGATTGTGAGTGTGTGCAGTTGACGACAACGATGATGCCACCGCCTACCAGCACCAGAACCCTGAGAACACAAAGCACGGCTGCCAACCACGACGGACAATGACAATGACACACCACCCACCTCCAGCCCCATGAGCCACTGCTCATGGGGTGGATTGCAGGTGGAATGGCAATGACGGCCACCACTACACAGCGGGAGATGGCCAGGATGGCAATGACGACCAGGAAGGGCATGGCGACCAGGAGCAGCACGGAAATGACGCCCAGGACGGCAACGACGAGGACAGTGACAACGAAGGCCCGGCACCCAGGATGACGGGGACAGGACGACAGGCACGACTCACCAGGCTGCCCCCGCATTTTGCGTGGGGCAGTTTTTTCATTTTTTATTTATGGTAATACCTTCCCCCTCACACCTTGTGTGGGGGAGATTTTTTTTGTGTAATTAATGGTGTATCATATCCCTCGCATCCAATGCGAGGGATGTAGTTAATAAATTTTATTTGATCTTAATTGTGAGCTTCGAGAGAGAAATACCTAAGTGTGAGTTTGAGGGTATAAATACATTTTTATATTGGCAGCTAATAATTCTCCTGTGGCTCAACTGGTTAAGCACTTGTTTGGTTTGTCATGTGATTCCTGATCATGAGTTCTGGAGTTCAATCCCTGCTCTGACCAAGTTTATTTTGTAGGTACTTTGTGAAATTCATGAAGTCTGAAGCACTTGAAACTCATAAGATATCTCAAATTGACTTTCCATTATGGTATGACTTTAGGGTACTGAGTCCCACTAGATTCCTGGTGAGTCCCACTGGAGTCCTGGTGAGTCCCACTGGAGTCCTGGTGAGTCCCACTGGAGTCCTGGTGAGTCCCACTGGAGTCCTGGTGAGTCCCACTGGAGTCCTGGTGAGTCCCACTGGAGTCCTGGTGAGTCCCACTGGAGTCCTGGTGAGTCCCACTGGAGTCCTGGTGAGTCCCACTGGAGTCCTGGTGAGTCCCACTGGAGTCCTGGTGAGTCCCACTGGAGTCCTGGTGAGTCCCACTGGATTCCTGGAGGATTCCTGGTCTTCCTGGTAGGACTACCAGGATTCCTCCAGGACTCTGTGGGGGAGTGTAAAGTTCAGGATTTTTTGATATTTACATCTAGGCCACTTATCAGTAAAGGAAGGAGAAGTAAAACAAGAAATGCACCTTTCGCAGGGCAACACTGCCTGCATGTGCACTGGACCCTCGGACTCCTCTGACCCCACTCGCGTCTTCAACTTGGTGACTTTCTTTTTCTTTGGGGACTTGCTCCCCTCAGCCTCGTCACCCAAGCCTGCAGCTGCAGCTGCCTGCTTCTTCTCCACTCTTCTTGCAGCCACTGCTTCCTTCTTCTGCGCTTCTGCCTCCTGGCATGCCACCTTGGCCTTTGCAGCCTCCTCAGCACCTCCTGTGCCCTCCGCTCCTCCTCTCTCACCACTTCCTCCAGCTCCTTCATCTCCCATTCCATCTGCTCTTTCATTGCCCGCTCCCTCTGTTTGTGTTGGGCCTTCATCATGGCCAACTTGGCATTCATGGAGATAGCTGGGGGACATATTGAATAGGTGGTGGGAGTGGGAAACAACAAGAAAAAATTTTCAACCAACTGCCACATTCGGAAATTCAACCAACTTATTTGGACTCAAACTCCCACGTGCCTTGTAGGCTCAGCACTAAGGGGGAAGTACTGTCAAGAACCATTCCTCATCCGATCAGAACCCGCATCCATTGATACATAGGTCCACCTTGTCATTCAAGCTCGGAAAACACATCTACAATTGTTGTCAAAGCTCTATGAGTCTCTACAGACTTCTATAAAGCTCTACGATCCCATACAAACCCCTACAAAGTTCTACAAACCTCTACAAACCTCTACAAAGTCATGAAAATGCTTCGAAAATCTTTGCATGCCTTCAGCCACCATAATACAATTCCCCTGACCTTCATACAGCTCAGAATATACACTTGGAACATCGTCGATGAGTTCCAAACCAATTTCGAGCAATACCGCACTGATTTCGGGCCACGATCAAAGTCCAAAGAATCTTCAAAAATCTTCAAAAAACCTCAAACCTTGAAAAACATCTTTGGACACAGTATTTCCTATTTGAACAATTTTTGGATGCATGCTGGACACATGGGACACTATCTCAAGTATATTGAACATATTTCAACTGCATGTGCATGCATACAATCCGCTCGAAGCAGTTTCTGATGTTTTTATGCAATTTATAACAAGGACAGTCTGCTTTTAGCTATTCTTTCTTATTGTTTCTTCATCATGTGTTATATTCACCCTTTCTAGTCCCGCTTTATTGTTCTGATATACTTCTATTGTCTTTTGCCTCAAGTTTTCCACATGTTTGCCTCATGTTCTCTAGCCTTTTTAGGTAGTTTCTTTATTTTATATAAAAAGATGTACTAGATATAAACAAAAAGAGAAAAGTCATTGTCTTCCTCCCAGATCGCAGTAATTTGAGAGTTTAGTTTAGTCTTATTCAGTCTGAAGTCTGGTGTTTTATGCTAAACTTCTTTGAAAGTCTTTGAAAATCCTCAAAAATCCTCACATTATGCTATTTTCACTCTCATTTCCCTTGATTCACCTTTGCTTTGCTTCTATTACTCGTCTAGTCCCCTGATCTTGCATCTGAACATATTTGTGCACTCCGAATTCATCGATCTAGCCACAAAATTCTCCAAAATTCCATGAAACACATTCTTTTAGCTTCAAACTGCTTCGACAAGCAGTCTTTTTATGACTATTTGATGGTCAGTCTTTCAGGTGACATCTAGAGGGCCTCGCATCCTTCCTCTAACTTGTGTTATACCATCCGAAGCCATTTAGTAGGTTTTGTTTGGGTTTCTGGGTTGAGCATCATCACCATCCGACACTTTTCCACAGCTTGAATCCAACTATTCACCAATTCCTCCCATTTCATTCCTGGCTGCCTTGCACTGCCCACACTGCTGTGCATCACGCCACCTTGTACAGCACCCATGGCTGCCTTACCAAGGCTGCCATCTCTTTTGCAAATTCAACTATGGACTCCTGTGCAGCCCCTGCTAAGTAATTTATTTATGCAGTCAAGACACTGCCACAGTTACTGACACATTCCGGACTCTAGTATTTAAGCTTAGTTAGTTTTGACTTGTATTTCTCAGTTTGTATATTGACATAGACTCGACCAAGCCCCGTCTTCAACTTGCCAATCTAAATCTTGTTCTACTCCTATCTCTGTCCTCTAAGAGTCTGAACTTCATTCGACTCAACCTCTAGTTCTTCCTCCCAAGCTTTGGTCTCATCTGAACTTAACCCAAGTCCCTCCGTACTCCTTTCCCACATTTACCCACACTTCCCCGCTCCTACCTCTAAACTTTTGTTTCAAAATTAGGACACCAGACAAGGTGAAGGGCACAGCTTCTTATAAGCTGAAGCCGAGTCCTTTCTGTTCCCCTTTGCAGGACCCGCTACAACCAACAACTTTCCATTATCAATGATTCCAATGTACCTTCCAGGATCAGTTCTTAACAAGTCATGCCAGTCCTGTCATTTCCATTATCAATCTAAAAAAATTATTAAAAAATAAGAAAAAAACAAGAAAAGAAAAAACTTACCTGTGGCCCAGGAGACAGAAACGATGTCTCCTGGGCCTTTTTCATTTGGCTTGCCTCCTCCTTGTCCATGCTGTTCCACCCACGATTCACCCCCATGAGCAGTTGCTCATGGGGCTGGATGTGATGCCCACTATGTGTTTAATGAACATTCACACCATGAAGTCAAAAAACTGTGTCCCGCAACCAGATTGTTAGCAATAAGCCAGTAACATTCAGCTTCAGTCCATGAAAGTTTGATATCAAAGTGCTCTTTAGTGTCCACATAATACAAGCATAAGGGATGCCTATTGTCAGCAGGAGATAGCATAATATACCATAGAGGTGCACCCATGTATGCAATGAGCAACCAAATCTTACTGCGCATATATTTTTTACTTGTTGTAGATCCATCACTTTACCATTTATGTTGTAAGTCTGGCCCCACAGACTCATGACATTATGACAAGTTAATTTACCTATGCCACCGTTACACACTTCCACAGCACTGGCACACCACACACATTGCCAACACAACCACCCTCGCCACCGACACAGCCACCTACGGCGCATAAACAACTCACCAACACCAGACATACCAATGTCTGGGTTACATTAATTTACCTATGCCACTGTTACACACTTCCATGGTGCCAGCACAGCCACACACATTGCTGCCACAGCCACCTATGGTGCATAAACAACTCACCAACACCAGATATACCAATGTCTGTGTTACAGTGAGTTATGGCCACCCTATGCCGCCAACACACTCCCATGGTGCCAACACAGCCACACACATCACCGACACAATCACCCTTGCCGCTGGCACAGCCACCAGCAAATATGACAACAACACACCGGTGACATGCACCCTGGCAATGGCACCATACATCCTTATTACCCTTCTATCCACATCCAGCAGTGCCAACATTATCCTATTGATGCGGTACCTTCCTATTATGTGACTATGCCCAATGTGGCCCTCCCAAATCACACACTATGCTTGATGCAGCCTTTTACTTACATGGTTGATCTTTTTCTTATATATTACTTATTTTTTATTCCTTAACCTTCCATGCAACAAAGGTATAGTAACTTCCTATTCTTTTATTTGTAGTAACTTATTGTTCATACTTCCATGCAATGAAGATAATTTGATCCTGTCTTTTAGTAAACCTAAGTCTAGTGTAGGCTGCCAAACTTGGCATCCTTCCATATGTGATCAAGGTCATTGATGAGCTGGAAGCATGACACCTTGTTGTCAGATGCAGGTTTTACTGTTTCTCCACAAGCCATTCATGCCAAGACATTAGCAAGTACATCCTGATCAATGTTAAGCAGTCTATCCATGATGTAATTAAACTTTGAAGTCTCAGCAAGCAGAAAGCTAGCTCACATCAACAACCTGACTTGTGCATGGCTGAAAGCAACAAATGGGAAAGTCACATCAATCTGGAACTGCTTGTTGTGGTACATCAGTGATGCACACTTGTGTGTTTTGTCTGATAGATCAGTCAACCCAGTACCACCAAGGCCATAAGGGAATAGCTGTAATTTACACTGCCCCACCTATTCCAGTCGGACTCCAGTTATTCCAGTTATTCCAGTTGGACTAACTGGAATCCACTGGGCTAACTGGAATCCATATAGATTCCAGTCATTCCAACTGAATTCCAGTGGATTCCAGTGGATTCCAGTATAATAGACTGAGGTTTTAAAAATGTATCCATATAAACAACATTGAACATTGACAGAATTGTTACATGTCATCATCACTATCACTATCACTATCACTATTGTTTGCCTTACTTGCCTTTTCCTCTTGTTTTGCAATAACATGTCTAGTATGATAAAATAGCATGCTATGCAGAAACCAGTTGAAGTTACCAGGTGTCATTTTCTTTAACATTGATTCATATCCTCCCATCCATGCATTTGACTGTTCACAAGCCTGTTTGTTGCATGTTAGTCAAGTATCATTGTTACATGAAACAAGTATCAAAGCTTGCCTGTGTGTTGAATGCATGTCTGAAACAAGATTTGCCTTGTTTATCTTTGGCTTCAACAACCAGATTAGGTGCAGAGCCATCTGCTGGTGCAGGATTACACCATTTCCTGCAAAGTTCATCATCATCTTGATGGTTGATGCAATGATAAGCATCAACAATAAATTGTGTTGTCTTTTCCCATGCCCTTTCCCATGATCCATTCCTGAGAGCAGTTCAAAGTACCAGGCATGCTTTATCAATGCAAATGTAATCTGGTCTGGACTCTTCAGTATGAAAAACCTTCTCCAAAAGTGCCAAAATATTGGTTGGTGATTCAGCCTTTTGGAAATTTTGCCCAGGCAACCACAACACCACATAGTTCACATATTGTTTCAATGCAGTAAAATCTAGGAGCACTGAAATAATTTTTATGCTCCATTTCCAACATTGGTTCATCGTGTGGTTGTTCTGTTTGCTCATTTGTTGAAATCCAAGGCAGCTTTTCAGCTGGCCTTTGTGTAATTCTTTGAAAACCAGGTGCAGACTGTCTTTTATGTTGAGTAATGTATTTCTTCCATTGCTGCTGATGCTGTTGACATGCTTGTGTTGCTCTGATTTTTTTGTTGTCACAGTTGTGAACACAGCATTTTGCACCATGGGTTTGTTCATGTATTGCACAAAAGATGGCACCACAACAGTTTATGAGATCATCTGCACAATTTTCATAAGCACAGTGCTTTGGCCCAAGCATGTTCCATCAACAACCACCATCTTTACTGGTGCTTTGTCAATGTCCATGCCATCTTCAGAGGTGAATGCAGATCTTGAACCAGAAGATGATGAACCAGATGATGATGAAGAACTGGAATCAACAGCTTGTGGAGAGGCTTGTTCAACCTCATCAACTCCAACTACAGCAGCAGAAAGAGCAGCTGGAGTAGTATCAGAAGTTGTTGCAATGTAGTCATGAGTGCATTCTGAACAAGCATGTTAATCTGCAGCTCTGAAAACTCCATTTTAACCAAGAATCAAGAAAGCTTCTTTTGTGATTTCACCAATTGCAAGATTATCCTGAACTGACAGCTCCATATCAGCAGAAGCAGCAATGGTGTGGATGGACTCCTGAACAAAGGCCTGCCAGATTTGACAATGTGACAACCAATGAAACCCATGTTGCTGTGTTTTTCCAAAAGAATTATTCCAGAATTCCATGTATGCTGAGGCTGAGGCTTGAAAGCTGTACATGGCATTCACAACAGCATTTGAGAAAACCTGATCAACCCATACACTTTGACCAACTTTGAGGTATTTGGCAGAATTCAAATACAAGTTGGTGAACTGGTTCTCTTCATTGATTTCTGGAGTGCACTCATGATTGACACTATATGATGTCATGCAATTGGGGCATCTTCCGGTAAGAACTGGAGCATTCTTGTGAATGGTATTATTTTTCACAAGTGTTGCCAGGGGAATGTCTCTTTGTTTGGTTGTCTGAACAAGAGACCAAAATCCACATCCACTTGTGACACATTGATATGAAATAGGACAAATGATATGCACAGCTTCAATTGCTGTATATGATATTGGGTTGAGAGCAGTTTTTAGATGGCCCTTTTTGTTGTATCTGATGAGGCCCAAGTGCTGTGCCAATTCATCAAGTTTGGTTGCAATGTTGCTGACACTGTGGTTTTCAGAAATGCCTTCATACCAGTCAGATTCATGCAACAGGGATGCACTGTTGTTCACTTTTGCATGTACTGCCCATGACAAGCTTTTGATCCAACTGTTGATAGCAGATATGATTTCTTCTTTTGCAAGTGAATACTGTTGTCTTGCATGTAAACTGAGAAGATCAGGATTTTTGGTCATTGTAAACAACAGTAATAAGACTGTTGAAAGTGAGATGTCAGCTGAGAAGTTTTTTTGGATGAATTGACTGAACGAGAGAAATATCAATTCTGGAAATGGGCTGAATTCTGACAATGCAGCAGCTGTGGACAGAAAACTAAGACCCAGCAGAATCCACAATGGCAAAGGTAGACAGCAAAGACTTGAAAACAGCCAGAGCATTGCTTTTGGGCAATTGGAGTCACTAAAAGAGGGGACTTAGAACTATAACATGGTTGGATTGGGCCATTGTATCTACTTACACAGCCTTAGATTTCTTCTTTTTCCTGCCAGTTACTTCTTTTGCTTTGCCTTTGCCCTTCTCCTTCTCCTTCTCCTTCTCCTTTTCCTTTTCCTTTTCCTTTTTCCATCTGAGTTTCTCCCATGTCAGATCCTGCCTCTCTCTCTCCCTTTGTCAAACCCTCTCCCCCATTTGCCAGCCACTCCAGAAGATCAGAAAATGCATATGCAGGTTTCAATATTCCCACAACTCAATATCTGAGAGCTTGTCATCACTGTTCTCAAGCCAAGACACCATCATAAGATAAGCAGAAAGCTTTGGAAAAGCCTTCCTATATGTCAAGTGCCACTGTAATTTTCCCTTGAAAATGCTGATGATATCCAACTGTGTCTAAGGCATGACACGGGTACAGGTAAACCCATGATAATATGGTTACAGGTATGCATGGTTACAGATATGGGTTGGAAGTTGCCATACCCAGGCAATACTGTATGGTGTTATGGGTATGATGCAGGTATGCCAGTGCTAGGATTTTGGTCAGGTGAGTGATCATCTGACCTTGTGGATTCACTCATGACACTTCTAATTTAAAACTATAGGATGATTCATGACCACCACCACATAGCATCGTGGCCCAAATGACGTCTATCGTCATCTGGGCCCTAGGTATTTTTTTCTATCTTTTGTTCTTGTTTTTTTAACTAACTAATGTTTTTATTCGACTTTTAGGTTCTAATGGTGCTATAACAATGAGACAACACCATCGACAGCACTGCCCCACCACCATTGCAAGACAATGGCTGCATTGCAGCCCAAATGACATCTATCGTTGTTTGGGCCCTAGGTATTTTTTTCTATCTTTTGTTCTTGTTTTTTCCTAAATAACTAATGTTTTTATTCAACTTTTAGGTTCTAATGGTGCTATAACAATGAGATGACACTGTCGACAGCACCGCCCCACCACCATTGCGAGCCTCTGCTTGCAAGGTGGATAACAGGGATGGGAGCGGCGATGAACAAGAAATGACACACCCTGCCCCCAGCCTCACAAGCAACTGCTCATGGGGTGGATCACAGGTGAGATGACGATGACGAGCAGCAGTGGACCTGAGGACCACCACCACGACAGCAACCACTGCCACGAGCAACTGCTCATGGGGTGGAAACAGGGAGCAACGAGTTTCATTCTGGGTGACTATGGCCACCCCCCCCCCCCCCCTCTCGCTGCAAACAGCTGCAAACATGAGTGGGGGGGGTTTCTTGTTCGATATATTAGTTTAATCTAGTGTAATTATATTATTAAAATACATATTCATGTCAAAACCCGTGGTAATACTGCACCCTTAACCATAGGGGTACAGTGTTGATGGGTACAGGTGTGGGTACCACAAAATATATCTGGGGGTTACCCATGTCATGCCCTACCTGTGTCAGCTTCCAATCAAAAACTTCTCTCAACTTTCCACTCTCCCATAATATATTGCAGGTCTTGACAGCCACCAAGCATGCCTTGTGATTGGTTAACTCAATCAGAATACTGAGAGAAGCAATCATCTTGTCCTTGAACAGAGAGCCAGAGACAGAAAGAGGTGTAGACATGTGAGTTACAGGTGGGGTAGTACCAGTAGAACCAAGTGGAGTTGAGACAGATAGCACAGGAAGGGATGTGGGTTGTTGTTCCTGATGTAAAATAAATATCAAGTAATCTTGATGGAGACTGTAAAAGTGTCTCACATAACAGACCAGAAGAATATAGTCTTTCTTTTTCTTAATCCATTCAATGTCTTCATCAAACGATACTGCAGCATCATATTGGCCTTTGTCAGTCCACTCTCCTTGTTTATAAACAGATATTTGAGGGTTGGTTTCTATCATGGGATTATTGTAAATGATAATAGACATGCATCAAGGCTCCATACTTTCAATTGGAGACCACTTTGTGGCAATAGATTTGAGGATGGGTGCCATAGAAAACTGAACATTGACTTTGAGAATATGGAACGGCTTGACTTCAAGAGAATCAACTGATGAGTTATAAATATGTTCTTTTTCTGTCCTTAAAACTGGAGTCTCAAGATTGTCATTGTCACCTGCATCAGCAAAATTGAAGACATTCCCAGTGGCACATCCACACATATGTCCACCAGTAGTGCGGGATGATCCATGGAGAGCAGACAGTGGACTGGATGGTGGACTAGTCATATGAACATCTATGGGTGCTAAAAAGCAAAAGCAGAAGTAAAGACCTCCTACCTGGATCTCGAAACCCTTTGGTTTGGACCATGGATGTTGCACCAGGAACAACTATGATGATACATTAAAAAGACCAAGTCATATTTTTTTTCATCATTGAGGAGCCACCCAGCAAAAGATCTGCTGTAATTTACCCTCCCCCACCTATTCCAGTCAGAGTCCAGTTATTCCGGTTATTCTGACCAGATTCTGGTTGCTCCAGATGCTCAACTTAGAGTATATACCCTAATGGATAGTCAAATTTCAAGTCTTAAGTTGTCAAAGTGCCTACAAAATATATTTGTGCAGAGTAAGGATTGAACTCAAGACATCTTGATTAGAGTGATCACATGACAAACCAAACATGTGTGCTTAACCAGTTGAGCCACAGGAGAATTATTAGATAGTAATATAATGTTTATTCATGACACTCTAATTTTTTTTGGAGTAGTGAAAGATCAAATTTTTTGAATTAACCACATCCCTCACATTGAATGCGAGGGAGTGGGGATGATTGTGATTACATAGATAAACAAAAAATCCTCCCTCTCACAAGATGCGAGAGGGAGTTTTATTTATATACATAAAAAGCTAACCCCTCACGCCGAACGCAAGGGGGGAGGTAAAAACATGAAGAAAAAAATCCCTCCCCCATGCAAAATGGGGGAGGGGGGGGCACAATACTAATAAATAATTAAAAGTACAAAAAAGATCCCTCCCCACATGAAGTGCGGGGGAGGGGGAGGGGACGTGACCCCGCTGTTGTCTGTCCTTCCACCCACGATCCACCCCACGAGCAGTTGCTCGTGAGGCTGGGGGTAGGTGGCTTGTTATTGTTGTCATTCCACCCATGATCCACCCCACAAGCAGTTGCTCGTGAGGCTGGGGGTGGGTGGTGTGTCGTTGTCATCTCCTGTCCCTGTGCCTGGGCGTCATTCCACCCACAATCCACCCCACGAGCAGTTGCTCATGAGGCTGGGGGTGGGTGGCTTGTCGTTGTTTGTTGCTGTTGTCCCCTGTCTGGATTTGTGTTTTTTTCTTTTTTTTTTTGGGGGGGGGGGGGGGGGTTTGGGTGCATCAGTGCGACATGGCACGAGTACAGAGGTTGGTGGGTGCTTACTAGGCAGGTACCCTTCCGGGGTCTCCTGGCATCCCTCTGCACCCTCCTAGCCCATGTCGACAGCCTCACATCCCATTTGAATGGGGAAGAGGGGATTGGGTGGGCGTGGGCGTGGGTTGCGCATTTTTGGTCGTGGCAGGTCGTCCCCAGTAGTATACAACCTAAAAAGCAATAAATTACAATTAGTTCATTGATAAAAACAAAAAGAAATAAGAAAAAACTTATCTATGGCCCAAATGATATTGCCGTCGTTTGGGCCTGCATTCCATCCAGTCAGCTCGCATTTTTCATCGTGGCAGGTCATCCCCAGTAGTATACAACCTAAAAAGCAATAAATTACAATTAGTTCATTGATAAAAAGAAAAAGAAAAAAGAAAAAAAAAACTTATCTATGGCCCAAATGATGGCAACGTTGTTTGGGCCCATGTTCCATCTGGCAGTAGAGTAGAACCTATAAAACAAAAGAAACAAATTAGTTAGTTTATAAAAACAAAAAGCAAACAAAAGAAAACTTACTTAGGGCCCAAACGACATGATCTGCATCATTTGGGCCTGTGTTCTGTCCAATCACATCATTTGGGCCCATGTTATGTCTGGCAGTCGAGTAGGACCTATAAAACAAACGAAACAAGTTAGTTAGTATGAAAAAACAAGAAGCAAACAAAAAAAAACATACTTAGGCCCCAAACAATGTGATCTGCGTCATTTGGGCCCGCATTCCATCCAGTCAGCTCATTTGAAGGTGGTGGTGATGGTGGCATTGGGTGTGGGAACGGTGGTGGTGGGTGCGCATGCAGTGGTGGTGGTAGAGTGGAGAAGAGGAGGAGGCAGCGTTGGCGACAGTGGTGGTGGTGGTGGTTGTGAGCTGGCAGTCACGTGTCACGTGTCATGCATATGCATACTTATTAATTATTCCATTAATGGCTGTGATTAACAGTACTTTACAGTCCCCCACCTGTCCTAGTGGACTCCGACCAGACTGACCTGGAGTCTGACTGGAGTCCAAGTGGAGTCCGAGTGGAACTACACTAAGTCATGTAGAGTTCAATCCCCCACTGGAGTCCAACTGGAGTCTGAGTGGAGTCCAACTGGGGTCCGAGTGGAATGCATTTCAACCAAATGATAAGTCAATTAGATATGAGCTCAAAGGACTTTGGACTTGGTGAATTTCATAAAGTACCCACAAAATAAATTTGTGTACTGCAGGAATTGAACTCAAGACCTCACCATAAGGAATCACATGACAAACCAAACAAGTGTGCTCAACCACTTGAGCCACAGGAGATTTATTAGAAATCAATATAAGGTTTATTTATGACTCAACTTTTCATATTCTTCGAGGAGGCATTTTTCAAACAATTAAGATCAAAAAAATTTAATTAACCACATCCCTCGTGTAGGACATGAGGGAGTGGGTATAATATAATAATAAACAAAAAAAACCCCTCTCACAAGATGCGAGAGGGGGGGGATTATTGTTAGGGCGACACCCACTATCTGCTAGCTAAGACCGTGCAGGTTCTCTCTACAAGATGGGGGCAGGATCCGCGCTCGTGATGGGGGAATTGATGGTTTTGATGTGAGGGGTTATTAATAGGTGAGTTTGTTGAGATAGGCCTTTCACACCAAAAACGTAGGTGGAATACCTAAGAGAACACAACTGGGGTCCCCTAGGCATATATTTATGGTTTATATACTATGTTACACATATTGTACATTGTTGTTACCGATGCACTTGTACATGCGCGTACATTTTGATGCGTGCGAAATAAAATTCTCACACTATCAAAGTGTAGCATCATTTGGCATCATGTAGCATAATTCGACATAATAAAATAAAATGAAATTTTATTAGGTAATGGGGTGGTTTCCTAACATTACCCCCCTTTTATGCCTCGACTTCCAGGTGAGAAAATATTATGTTTGTCCCCTCTGTGAAATTTTGGTAAGGCCGGAATTTCATCCCCTCATACACCATTCTTGCAATGCAATGCGGAGCATTCAGATTACGTTTAAAGAATTGGGTGATTGCGTTACGCGCTCGCTTACAATTCTCTTTGGGTTCCCATGAATTATTTTCGTCGGTATAGTTTTTCCACTTTATTAAGAACTCCAATTTGTTCCGTCGAAGACGTGAGTCTAGAATTTCTTCAACTATGTATTCTGGAGCACCTTCTACTATTATCGGAGGTTGTGGAGTAGTTTGTTGGCCAGGAATAGTGGGTGGGCGGTAAGGGCGTAGGCAGGATACATTAATCTCGGGATCAATCTTGAATGATTGGGGTAATTTTAGCACTACCACATTAGGCAAGATTACTTTAGAGATCGCATATGGGCCAACTTGTTTTTCCGTAAGTTTCCTCAAAGGTTGTGGGATATTCAGGTCCTTGGTACTTAGCCATACCAAGTCACCAACTTTGTACTCTGGAGCGCGTGCTCGAGTACGATCCGTGTGTCGCATCATGTCATCACATGCTTTCTTCAATGCCGCCTCTGCTTCCTCTTGTACCTTTTGCATCTTAGATACAAAGTCTTCTGCCGACTGTACTTTGACTTCCCTTCTGGGTTCTACTCCCATGCGAGGATGATATCCATAATTCGCGAAAAAGGGTGACATATGAGTAGCCAAATGGAATTTGTTATTGTGGGAAAATTCGGCAATTGCCAACCATTCGGGCCAGTCGGTTTGTCGGTAGTTGACAAACATACATAGGTACTGCTCCAACTCCTGATTCATTCTCTCTGTCTGCCCATCAGTCTGCGAGTGATATGCCATAGATAATTTAGTTTGAATTCCCAATATGTTGTTTAGTTCTCGCATAAACACGGAAGCAAATTGTGGTCCGCGATCGGAGATAACGGTATCGGGTAACCCATGTAACCGCCATACCTGATTTAGATAGAGGCACACCAAGCCCAATGATGAGGTTTCTGTAGTAGTAGGAATAATATGGACCTCCTTTGTAAAGCGGTCGCATACTACGAATATTGCATCGTACCCTTGAGCCTCGGGTAATCCAGTAATAAAATCCACAGATATATCTTGCCATGGCGCTTTAGGTATAGGGTTCGGCATTAATTTTCCTGCAGGTTTCTCTGGAAATTTCTTCCCCCTCATGCACGTATCACATCCATCCACATACCCCAACACATACTTCGAAATTCCAGGCCACCAATAATTTCTCATTACTAATTCCAATGTCTTCCATCTTCCTGGGTGTCCGGCAATCAGTGTATTGTGATGTAACCAGACGATCTCCCTTCGCAAATCCTGATCCTTCGGTACATACACTTTTCCTTGAAACAACACCAACCCTTGTTCCTCAGCCCATTCATCTCCTTTGATATTACCTTTCTTCTCTCCCTTCAGAGCTTTCACGGCTTCCACTACTTCATCGTCCATTTCCGAACATTGTCTAATTTTAGACAACATTTCCATTTCCGAGCTATCTATTAATAGATGCCCTTGATGCATAGCGCAAATGCGAAAGTATTAGGTTTTGAGTAAGGTAACATTTTTATTGTCCTCCTCCACCCCCCTTTTATGATCAATACGTCTGGATAATGCATCTGCTTTCCTCATTAAGCTTCCCGCTTTGTGGACCAAGTGAAAGTTGAAATGCAATAGGAATAGTGCCCAACGCGCTTGCCTGCGATTAAGCTTTTTAGCAGACATAAAGTATTGCAGATTTTGATGATCCATCCAGATCTCAATCTGATGCGTACATCCCTCCAAATAATGCCTCCACACCTCCAATGCTCGTATTATCCCCAACATCTCTTTGTCATGCACATCATAATTCCTCTCCACATCATTCAACCCTTTTGACAAGTATGCACAAGGATGCCATTTGTCATCTTCGCACAGCATTGATAATACCGCTCCAGTAGCAAAATCGGATGCATTGGATTCCACTCACAAAGGGCGTGTGAAATCTACTGGGGCTAATATTGGTCCCTCCACAAACTTCCTCTTCAACTCCTCAAACGCTGTCTGCTGCTGCTCTCCCCACCTCCATACTACTCCCTTTTGCATAAGGTTATGTAAGGGTGCAGCAATTTTAGAAAAATTGTGCACAAAGTGATGATAATAATTTGCGAGTCCCAAGAAGGCTTGAACCTCCTTGACATGGGTGGGTGCAGGCCAATCTGTGATCGCCTGTACCTTGATCGGATCCATTTTGATCCCGTCAGGGCCAATCAATAATCCTAGGAACTTAATCTCGCTTGCCCCAAACACACACTTCTCTGGTTTCAAAAATAGATCGTTTTCCGCCAACCTCCGTAGCACCTCCTGCACTATCACCTCATGATTCTCTTCATCCTCTGTAAATATCAGAATGTCATCAATAAATATTATTACCACGCCTTTGTCTATTACATCCTTGAAAATGTTGTTCATCATATTTTGAAAGGTCGGGGGACTATTAGTCATCCCAAAAAACATGACAAGCGGCTCAAAGGATTTTTGACGTGTGGCAAATGCTGCCTTCCACTCATCTCCTTTCTTTATTCATACATTGTTGTATCCCCATCGTAAATCCAATTTTGTAAAGACCTTGGCTTTTCCCACCTTGTCAATTATTTCTGAGATCAACGGCAGGGGGTACGCGTTCTTCACTGTCCACTCATTCAAATACCTATAATCTGTACACATCCTCTTCCTTTGGTCTTTCTTTGGCACGAAGAATATTGGTGACGTCTGCGGTGATTTCGAAGGTCGTATGTATCCTTTGTGCAATTGCTCCTTCAGGAATGCATCCACTTCTTCTTGTTCCATGGGAGATAACAGATATACCTTCGACTTCTTCGGCACAAACCCTGGCTTCATCTCAATCGCATGATCCCATGGCTTCCACACCGGCATTCACTCAGACTCCTTCTTCTGGAACACTGACAGATGTTCATGATACACTTTTGGCACCCATTCCTCCACTGGCTTCTCCACCTTCATGATATTCTTGTCCCATGACTGTCCTCCACGAATTGTTCTAAAGGTTTGCTTCTGCTCTTCTTTCTTGATCATGATCGGAACTTCCCCATTTGGCATTTCCTCATCCTCCACTTCCTCCATTGTAACAGAATACTTTCTCGGACGTTCTTTCTCTTTCTTTTTCCTTTTTTCCTTCTTCATCTTCCTCCCATACACATTACATTCCTTAGGACAACGAGTCATTTGTACTTTCCCAGTTTTCCAATCAATTTTGGGATTATGCTTCTGTAACCACGGACATCCTATTATTAGATTGGTTTTCCCAAGATCGCACACTTCGAATACGGCTCACTCCTGATGCTCCTGATACTTTAGTACCATAGTCACCTCCTCCTTGATAGTTCCTCCATGATTGACTGTTCCATCAATATTGTACACCATTATAGGTTGCGCCAGCTTGCGTGTGTTAATACCGTTTCTGGTAATTAAGGATCAATTAATAAATAATCCTGTAGCACCACTATCAAGCAATGCTTCCACATCAATAGCTGCATGCATGTCCACTGTCTTCAATCCCACAGTCAAGGTGATTTCTGGTTCTATTCATGCAGAGCGAATAAAGAATTTAGGGGTTTTTGGAAATAGTGCTCGGCAATTTTCTTGGTCACGTGATTCATAACAGTTGTACTCCTCCTCGATTTCCTTTTCTGATTTACTCTGGGTTTCCTCGGATACTAATACATTGTAACGATTCTGGGTCACCAATGGGGAAACCTTCACTGGGACTCTTCCGCAAAATTCTTCTGCTTGCCTTCCTCTGGCTTCACTTCCTTGATTGTAGCTTCCCTAATCTTTCTTTTCTGCCTACAATTCCTAGAAATGTGTCCTAACTGCCCACAGTTAAAACATTTAAGTGGGGCTCATCTCCCTGCTTGATCAACCTCCATTGCCTCTGCTGGTGCTGCTGACTCCGTAACTATAGGTGTCACTGCCATGGCCGGTGGCTGTGCCCTCGGAGCTTGTGCCTGAGGCGCCTTTCCTTTCTTGGACTTTCCTCCTGATGACTTTCCAGATTTACTACTTCTGTACATCAACTTTGACTCCGCCTGTTCCTGCCGATATTGCCAGTCAAGGCGCATTGCCCAATTATACCACTCATCCAATTTCTCTGGCATAGAAGGTAGTCGAAGCTTCTGCTTTGAACTGCAAAATAAATTCATCTGCCATTAAGGAACCTTGGCGCATGGTCTTTAATTTAGCATTGGCTGTCACCTTTGGATTAGGGTCTCCAAACTGTGCCTCCAATCTCTCCAGAAATTCCTTGAAGGTTGCAAATGGTTTATTTCCCATGGCAATTTGATTAATAGCCTCGTTTCTCCAGAACTGTGCTTTTCCCCCCTGAATGTATGAGAGAGCAAACATAATCCTAGACTCGGCTGTATGAAACTCTGGCTTCCTCCCATGGATGTACAATACTATAGAGCTGATGAAGGATTTTGTATTCTCCATGGTACCGTCAAAGATTTGTGGGGGCACGTACTTAGGTAAGCACGCTTTTCCATTTCCGGATTTCTCTGCTGTCTCATCCTCCTGCGATATCCACTCCACCATCTCCTCCATCTCATCATCTCTTTCTCCTGTCGTCTCTGGCTGTACTTCCACTTGTCTGGGCTGTGATGCTGCCAATACTGACACTAATTGCGACATTTGTGCTGTGAGCACATCAATTTTTGCCTCTAGTGCTGGTATGGGAACAGGATTAGGACCGGGATTAGAAGTTGAAGGTTCGGACATAATTGTAGAATCTGTGATGAATCACTTCTTCGACAAATTCAAAATTTTTTCTTCGAGACCTCTCCAAACGTTTATGGGTCACGTGATAAGGTTCGTCGAGGTTCGTCAATCGTTCATTGTTCGTCAGGTGCCTATTTTGACACTTCGGATCAATAACCCTTCCAACAGTGCCTGATCTCGGAGATAACACTGAATTTGGCTTGTAACTAAAATAGTTGTCCAAATAGAGTAATGTAAATCATAACTAAACCAGATCCGATCAGTTGTCTGGTTGCAGCTGTCCTAATGACGAGTGCTGCCTCTCGATCACTGGCAGTCACAATGTAAGGCGAGGCCTGGCATTGGCTTATGAAAGAAAAGGTAGATTACATATATACAAGTACTTCTGGCTCATGCCGAAAGGATGAGTAATCGGATGTGGCGCGGTGAAACAATGACATATGCACAAGTAAGAGAAGGTGCACTGATATGGGTAGTTGTGTTCTTCTGTTAGGGCGACACCCACTATCTGCTAGCTAAGACTGTGCAGGTTCTCTGTACAAGAAGGGGGCAGGATCCGCGCTCGTAATGGGGGAATTGATGGTTTCGATGTGAGGGGTTATTAATAGGTGAGTTTGTTGAGATAGGCCTTTCACACCAAAAACGTAGGTGGAATACCTAAGAGAACACAACTGGGGTCCCCTAGGCATATATTTATGGTTTATATACTATGTTACACATATTGTACATTGTTGTTACCGATGCACTCGTACATGCACGTACATTTTGATGCGTGCGAAATAAAATTCTCATGCTATCAAAGTGTAGCATCATTTGGCGTCATGTAGTGTAATTCGACATAATAAAATAAAATGAAATTTTATTAGGTAATGGGTTTCCTAACAATTATGACTATGTACATAAAAAACTAAACCCCTTGCGCCAAACATGAGGGGGGGATTCGTAAGTACTACAATATATATACCCCTTGCATTCAGTGCGAGGGGGGGGGCAGAGATAAATTAAAAATAATAAAGACCCCTCCCCATGCAAAATGTGGGGGAGGGGGGGGTTGGGGGATGCGGTCTGGGGTGGGTGTCATTGCCCACCCCTTCTCGCATGCGTCCATCGCCATAGCAAGCCGCACCTGTCATCCACCCTACAAGCCTCTGCTCGTAGGCATGGGGATGGGTACCGTGGTGGTCATAGCCCTGGTGTACCCACCATCCACCCGACAAGCAGGTGCTCGTCGGCATGGGTTGGGTGTGTTGTCGGTTTTGTGGGTCTCCTAGTTCGGAGGGGTTGGGGGGAGTGGTCAGTGATGTGGCATGCGAGGGAGGGGGTAGGTGGGTGCTTACCAGGTGGGTATCCTGCTCTGCAGGTTTCCCAGTACCCCTCTGCCATCTCCTATCCTTTATCAACACCCTCACATCCCGTTTGGATGGGGAGGAGGGGGCTGGCATGGGTGTCATCGGGTCTGGGTCGTTCTGGGTCCTGGTGCTAGTAGGCGGTGTCATCATCGTCATCATCGACTGCCCACACTCACAATCCACCCTATGAGCAGGGGCTCGTAGGCGTGGGGTGGGTGTGTTGGCTCGTTTGCGGGTGGTGGTGTCATTACTAGTAGATTATAACCTAGAAAACTAAAAAAACGAGTTAGTTAGTTTATAAAAACAAAAATCAAATGACAAAAACTTATGTAGGGCCCAAACGACACGATCTGCGTCGTTTGGGCCTGCGTTGGCTCGTTTGTGGGTGGTGGTGTCATTACTAGTAGATTATAACCTAGAAAACTAAAAAAATGAGTTAGTTAGTTTATAAAAACAAAAAACAAACAAAAAAAACTTATGTGGCATCGTTTGGGCCCATGTTGGCTCATTTGTGGGTGGTGGTGTTGTTACCAGTAGATTATAACCTAGAAAGCTAAAGAAACAGGTTAGTTAGTTTATAAAAACAAAAAGCAAATGAAAAAAAAAACTTACATAGGGCCCAAATGACATGATCTGTGTCGTTTGGGCCCGCATTACATCCAGTCGGCTTGTTTGTGGGTGGTGGTGATGGCGGATTGGGTGTGGGAGCGGTGGTGGTGGGTGTCCACACAGTGGTGGTGGTAGAGCGGAGAGGAGGGAGGCGGTGTCGACGGTGGTGGTGGTGGTGGTGGTGGTGGTGAGTGATGAGCTGGCACATTTGATGATGCAGCTATATGCTTTGTCATACACAGCTGCACCACGGTATCTAATGCAAATAGATGATACCTTACACAAGGTACTGTGGTGTAATGGTTATATTGCATATTATAATTACATAAGCAACCTACAGGGATCTGGGTTCAATTCCTTTTCTTACACACTTTTTCAGCGGAATCCGACTGGACTCTGACTGGACTCCACTGGACTAGTCCAAGTGGAATCCAGTGTTTGAGTGGATTCCACTCAGAGTCCGGTTGGACTGGACTGGGACTGGACTGGCAACTTTGCAGGCAGTTGGCTGGTGACCAGTCCCAGTGGACTCCAGTCAGACTCCAGTCGGACTCTGGTCAGTCTGGTCAGACTCCAGTTGGAGTCCACTAGGAAAGGTGGGGGAGTGTAAAGACCTCATGATTAACTACGTACCTTGGTTGGGTAATAAAAGTATTAAATGTATGCCCAAGAATAATTGCTTGGTAGCTCAGTGGTTAAGTGTGCTGTTATGTGTGCAGACCCAAGGTCGAGTGTTCAATTCTTGATGTGTGTCGAACTTTTATTTGGGAAAGCACGTGCATTCCAGTTATTCCGGTTAGTCCGGTTATTCCTGTTATTCTGGTTGTGATGAGTCTGGTCAGATTCCGGGGATTCCAGGTGTAAATTGGATCCTTATTCCGACTGGAATTGTGTTGCATAGGGAAAACTACATACAAAAAAAATTCCACCAGATTCCAGAAATTCTGGAAATTCTGGCCGGACGAACTGGAATCCAACTGGAATAGGTGGGGGAGTGTAAAGTACTCAAGATCTGACACAAATTCTAGATTTTAAATTACAACTACGACAAATTAAAATACTTTTAGACCTAAGGGCTACTACATAGACGATGGTCAGGATGTAATCAGTAACAGAAAACAAAGGGGGGGCTTGCCAGTCATTGTGGTACCCCCATTGTTGTTGTTGCCATCCCTGGCCTTCTCACTGGTGGTGGTGGTGGTGTCGACCTCCCATCATTGGTGTTGGCATTGGCATTGTTGTCTGTGGCCTTCCTGCTGCTGGTGTTGGTGGTGTCAGCCCCATCATTGGCATTGTTGTTGGTGGTGTCATCACAGGTCTTGGGGCCTCCATTGTGGTTGTCACCCCAGCCATCCCTGTGGCTGGGGTTGTCATTGGTGTTCACATCATCAATTTGGGCCTCTTTGTTGTCATCAACCTGGGCCTCCTCGTTGTCACTGTCATTGTTGTTGTTGTTGGCATTGGTGTTGTTGATGGCCTTGCTGTTGTTCTCATTGTCAGCCTCCCCATTGATGATGCTCAACCCGGAAACCCAAACAAAACCCACAAAATGGCTTCGGATGGTATAACACGAGTCAGAGGAAGGATGTGAGGCCCTCTAGATGTCACCTGTCAGACTGACCATCAAATAGTCATAGAACAACTGCTTGTCGAAGCAGTTCGAGGCTAAAAGAATGTGTTTCAAGGACTTGCAATGATTTCGAGGGGTTGCAATGATTTGTGAGACGTTGCAATGATTTGCGAGGTGTTGCGATATTTTTCAAAGAAGTCTTGAGGAATTTCGAGTGCGCAGATATGTTCGGATGCAAGATCGGGGGACTAGACGAGTAGTAGAAGTGAAGAAAAGGCTAATCAAGGGAAGCGAGAGTGAAAATAGTGTAATGTGAGGAATTTTGAGGAATTTTGAGGAAGTTTAGCATAAAACACCAAACTTCGGACTGAATAAGACTAAACCAAACTCTCAAATCACTGTGATCTGGGAAGAAGACGATGACTATCTTGTTTTTCTTTGTATCTAGTACATCTTTTTATATAAAATAAAGAAAGTACCTAAAAAGGCTAGAGAACATGTGTAGAACATGAGGCAAAAGATATGAGTTAAGGCACAAGGCCAAAAAGGAGACTGGAATTTGAACAAGAAAGATATATATCATATGATGAAAGAGTAATAAAGGGTATAGAACTAAAAGGGGACTGTCCTTTGTGTATAAACTGCGCTAAGTCTCGCAATAATGCGTCCAGCAGGTTCTGTGCATGATAGGGACTTGGAACGAGGCTGACCTACTATCAGCAGGTTTGAGCACAAGTTGGAATACTTCCTGGCACATGGTATTCCACCCACTCACAGTCTCTTGATATCGATCGATGATGCTCAACGATGCTCGACTGCATTTGATACGATATTTGACGATGTTCGATGATGCTTGACCGCATTTGACAATGCTCGATGATGTTTGATCGTGTTCAATATGATGCTCGATCACGTTCAACGATGCTCGATCATGTTCGATCATGTTCGATATAATGCTCAACCGTGTTCGATACGATATTCGACAATGTTTGATTGTGTTTGACGATGCTTGACACATTCGATGATGCTCGACCATGTTTGACGATGTTTGATGATGCTCGATGATGTTCGATCATGATATCGCGCTTGGTAGACTTGGTCAGGAGTGGTTGCGCTGCTTCTGGGACCTCGTGCAAGTTATCCAATGTGATTAGAATGTGGCCAAAATGGTGAATCGGCCTTTGAGCCAAGGGGACAACCTATCACCATCATTGTTGTTGTTGGCCACAGGCTCCCCATTGCTCGTGCTGTTGTCACTGCTGTTGTCATTGCTGTACTGGCCCCCATCAGCCTTGTCCCTGTCATTTTCATCACTGGTCTCCTCTTCGCTCTCCTCACTGTCACTGGAGGGGGCCTGCTGTGCTCAGTGTTGACCAGTGATGCCCTGACCAGGAGGAGGAGACAGGAGACTCACCTTGGCCAATTGAGCATGTTTGGGGGGGGGGGGGGGGCAATAGAGACTCCGCTCACCTTGAGAGCAAGTTCAGCTCTATGAAAGAAAAAAAGAGTGAGAAAAGATGATAATAAGAAACATACCTTAAAGGGGCAGCTGAAGCCACACTGTAAGGGGAACCCTTGATGAGCACTCACAAACCCCTACAAACCTCTACGAAGTTCACAAACATTCTTTGAACAATCTTCGAACTACTCGAACAAACTTCAAACCCTTTGAACTGTCTTTGAACTCTTTGAACTCCTCGAACATTCTTTGAACAGTCTTTGAACTCTTCAAACTCCTTGAACATTCTTCAAACAACTTTGAACTGCTTTGAACTGCTCCACCCCTCACCTACAACCACACCCGTACTTTGACAATACCACAGAAGTCATGGGATGACTTTCAAACACATTAGGATGAAGCGGGATGACCTTCTGATGTGCCCCTGGTGGTGCTCACTTCCTTAGTCCCACTTCCATATGGAGACTGAATTATTTTACTTCATCACACAGTCCCGGGTATATAGTTAGCACCCTCTGCAGGGAAACACCTTAGACTTTTCTCTTTGGTTTTCCCTTGCAAGGTGTGTAGATATTTCCTTGTTCCATTAGTTTATCTAACACTTTGGTTTTCCCTTGCAAGTATTGAGCTCAGGCTCTGATCATAAGGTTGCCCTTACATGCACCCTGTCCTTTCAAGGTCCTGTAAAAGGAGTAGAATGTTAGTACCATAATGATGATAAAATGAAACATACCTTGAAGGGGTGGCCAAAGCCACACCCTGTCCTTTTGAGCCTTTTTTCGAGGTCCTGTAAAAGGAACAGAATGTTAGTATCATACTGACTGGATAAAAGAGCTGTGTTACTTACCTTTTACTACCTTTCCCCATCCCAGACTGTTCCTCTTCTTCCTTCTCCTCATCTCGCTTCGCTTTCTTTGAGCTGTCATTTTTGAGTGCTGACATGGCATGTAACCATTTGTGGGTTTGCAAACCTGACTTGGGTGGGGATTTGGCTGGCAATGGGCCAGATCCCTTGTTGCATTGGTTGGCATGGGTGTTTGGCATGGTTCTTGATGGGGGTGGTTGGCGGATGTGGTTGCAATGTGTTGGTAGGTTGGGTTAATGTGGTGTGGTTGTGTGTGAGAGCATTTGTGACAACACATCACACAGCTGTGATGCACTATGACTGATGATGATTTGTTACCACACACCTTAATTGTGTAATAAAGGTATTAAAGGGTAATAAATGTATTAAATGTAGGTAGGAATAAGTGCTTGGTAGATCAGTGGTTAAGTGTGTTGTTCTGTGTGTAGACCCATGTAGACCCAAGGTCAAGTGTTCAATTCCTGCTGTATGTGAAACTTTTATTTGGGAAAGCACATGCATTCTGGTTACTCTGGTTATTCCAGTTAGTCCATGCATTCTGGTCATTCCGGTTGTGATGAGTCCAGTCAGATTCCAGGGATTCCAGGTGTAAATTGGATATTTATTCTGACTGGAATTGTGCTGCATAGGAAAAACTACATACAAAAAAAAATCCACCGGATTTCAGAAATTCCAGAAATTCTGGCCAGAATAACTGGAATCCAACCGGAATAGGTGGGGGAGTGTAACATACTCCTCACATTCCTAATCCACCATCACCACCACCCACAAATGAGCTGACCAGATGGGCCCTACATAAGTTTTTTTTTGTTTGCTTTTTGTTTTTATAAATTAACTAACATGTTTCTTTAGTTTTCTAGGTTCTAATTTACTGGTAATGACACCACCACCCACAAACAAGCTGACTGGATAGAACACGGGCCCAAACAATGTGATCTGCATTGTTTGGGCCCTATGTAAGTTTTTTTTTGTTTGCTTTTTGTTTTTATAAACTAACTAACTTGTTTCTTTTGTTTTATAGGTTCTAATCTACTGATAATGACAGATGGATGTAAGACAACCCAACACACCCACCCCACACCTGTGAGCCCCTGCTCAGAGGGTGGATCGTGAGTGTGTGCAGTCAATGACAACAACACTGCCACCTACCAGCACCAGGACCCCCATAATGTGAAGCACTGGGGCCAACAACACACTATCCACCTCCAGCCCCTTTAGCAACTGCTCGGGGGGTGGATCATGGGTGGAATGGCACTGGTGACAATGGAAAATGGGGGACAATGACAGGGCAATGCCAATGCCAACACAGAACAACAGAAACTGACCCAGCAGGTGAACAATGGCACCCAGCCCCAGACCATGACAGCACCCTGTTCCACACCATGAGTAGTGTTCAAAGGTCCGGTCTATAGGACCAAAAAAAAGACCAAAACTGGCTGAACTGGACCAATTAGGACCGGACCAGCGGTCTATTTATGGACTGGTCTTTTGCAGTCCAGTTGCAGGTCTTTCATTTTGAAAAATAATGTAGGACTGCAAAAAGACCAGTTTAAACCTGTTGCAACCAGTTAAACATTATGTGTGTTACATAACCATGTAACTATGACTATTACCTTTAATTTGACCTTTGGTTCATCAAAAACGGTCAAGAATTGAGAAAGATATGACCAAATTCATTGTGGTACAAGTTTTTCTTTTGTTCAACTTGTATTAGAATCACTTTGATTCTAACTCACTCATATTTTGATCATTTTGCTTCATTATATTTTAGGATATGGAGATTTTATGTAGGTAAATATGCTCACCATCCATCAATGTAAGATATGCATCACATAATTTATGGTTGTCACATTACATTTTGCCCGCATCTTTACCAGATGTAATTTGGTTTCAGTCATAGCTACATCACATCTCCATTAAATCTCTTAAAAATTGGATCAAAAGCCAGGTATTTACAAGCTCTATCATGTTAAATTATTTCTTAAAGGTTCCGAGTGATGATTGTTGAGATACAGATGGCTTATATTAGCACGACAAATTTTACATCAAAAAACTGGTCCAAACCAGTCTTTTTTCGGTCCATTAACTGAAAAAGACCAGTCCCAGGTGGTCTGGTTCAGTCCCCCCAATATCTGGGTCAGTCCTGGACCAGTTGCAGTTGTGGTTGCCCCATTTGGGGGTCAAAAAACTGGACTGGACTGTACCTTCGAACACTAACCATGAGGAGGAAGGCAAGAGCCCAAACAACATCATCATTTAGGCTGTAGGTTTTTTTTTTTCTTTTTTTTGGTCTTTCTTTTACTAAAAGTTGTGTTCTTAGGTCAACAACAAGCACCTCCAGCAGACAACGATGCCCATGGCACCAGACACCTCCGCTATGAGCAACTGCTTGTAGGGAGGAAGACTGGTGCATCAGATGACAACAACAGAGGCAGGATGGTGAGAGATGCCACAATGAGGGGGGAGGAATGGTGATGACCACAACAATGACAATGAATGGGGGATGGGGAAGGGGGGACAGAGGGAATGAACCACCTGCCACTGTTGCGAGCCCTCACTCACATGGTTGATGGGCAGTGTTTTGATGAGGGGAGGGAATATTGTTGCCCCCCCCCCAATTTTCTTTTGGATTTATAATTGTTGGCCTCCCCTCACATTCAATGTGGGGGGCTAGTTTTATATGTAGTTAGTTTTGTATGTAAAAGTTTGTAGCACTCCCTTGTGCAAGGGAGGGCTTTTTTTTCTGTAGTTAATTGTATTGTATCCCTCACATCTAATGCAAGGGATGTAGTTAATATATTTTATTTTATTTTAACTGTGTGACCTTTGAGAGATTGAATACTTGAGTTTTGCTGACTTGATCCTTCAAAACCTTACCAGGAAGACCAGGGATCCACCAGGAACTGGTTAAAATGTACCAGGAATACAAGGACTCCACCAGGAATCCATCAGGAATCTTGGTAACTGTTGAACCTTGTCCTAATATCTCTGTCAGTGCTTATGTACTATACATGGTCACATTATTGCTCCTTTATGCATGTGCACTGCTCTCTCCACTCTTCAGTTGTCTACCATCACATTCCTGACACTGAGGACTTCATGTACTCCCTCTATAGGATCTTGCCCCATCAGGTTATGGGCCCCTTCCAGGCTTGATCCCAGATAGAAAAGTTGTGCAAACTAGAGGGTGGAAATGTGTGGGAAATGCATGGGTTCTCCGAGGGGAGTGACAAACAGGACTTGGCTTCAACTTGTAAGAAGTTATGCCTTTCTTCTTGACTCGGGTGTCCCTGATTTTGAGAGTTAGATAAATGTGCAAGGGTTGCACCGGGATTTCTGAGCCAAGGATGCACAGTGAGGACAAGAGTGAGTTCAAATGGAGTTAACTGATCAATATTTGAACTGAATAGCTCAACCTAATGTGCAAGCTTAAATACTAAGTACACATGTTTCTACAATATTCTAGCAGGATCTATACTAATAGATTAATAACTAAATTTGGTGACTGCATGGGTTTCCTGAAGCCTAGAATGTTCTACCATATTCCTTTTCCTGACTTCCTGTATTGGATTGCACTGCTTGAATACCATTTCTGTAAGTTGACCTCATGGTTCTTCTTTTGGGTTTGCTGTGGGAACATTGTGGGTCTTGCGGTGCCAAAAGATTGGTGCATAACAGTATTTCCCCCTTAGTGCTGAGCCTTCAAGGCACATGAATGTTGATCTCATCTTTCAACCACCATCACCTAGCATCATCTGCACCCAATCCAGATACCTAACAACACCAACAACCCATCCAGCTCGAAAAGGACCATGGCCAACCTCAAGGCAGAGTTGGCTGCTATGGAGGAAGAAGAGGCTGCCGAGGTTCAACACAGGCAAGAACATGAGAAGAAGAAGAAGAAGAAGATAGCCAAGTTGGCAGACACCAAGAAGGCTGAAGAGGCAGCAGCAGTGGAGGCTACATGGAAAGCCACGAGAAAGGCTGCAAAATGATGTGCAGAAAGGCAGGAGGAAAACACCAAAATGCCTGCTGCTAAAAAGCAGAAATCAACAGACGAGGTCAATGGGGCAGAGGAATTGGCATGGGAGGCATGTCAAAGGTGCATCACCATTTTTCTGGATTTTTCTTGTCCTAAGTTTTTTTTCCTAGATGCAATCTGGTGAAGATTAGTCAGACTGCACTCAAGCTGTGGGATCATGAGGCAGGACTTGTAAGTCCTGTCTCAGAGTGAAACAGAAGTGTGAGGTGGAGTGGGTACAAAGTGTGGTGGCAGGATCAAGCAGGTTTCCCGCTCTTGGTGAGGAAGGTATAAAGTTGTTTGAGAGGTTGGTAGTGGGGATTGAGAAGATGGGCTCGGAGTTGGAGCAGGTGAACATGAAGCTGGGGCAGATTGAGGGTGTTCTGCAGGAGGGCAGCAATTGAGGAGGCCAATGAAATTGCAGATCAAGGCTTCAATCACCAATGGTTCAACTCATGAAGGGATGGTGAGCTGGACAAGGAGCTGAAGGAGTTGGAGGAGGACAATGAAGTTTTCCAGGAGTTCCTCCACTCAATGGAAGAGGAGTCAGGGGATGAGGACAGAAACAGTGCAGAGGAGGGACAGGTGGAAGTGGTAGTGGGTGCTGAGTAGGCAGCAGAAAAAGTGTGGAAAATCCATAGTTAAGTACAGAAAATTTGTTTGTGGGAAAATGTAAATAGAATAAATGTTCCTTTGAGTATCACATAGTAAGAATCATAAGTTGAAACAAAGGAATGAAAACTAGAGTGGTAAGGGTCTGGGTTTGCACAGGTAACATGTGTGGAAATCTGAAACGAGTTCTTGTGCATGATCAAGTTCCATGGCTGGTAACTAGTTTTCTTCATCAGTGCCTTCATACCCTGTCCAATGGACAAAGTTTGCATCTCCTGTGATTATCAATGTTTGAGTCCAAGATTTTGGCTATCTCCTACTCAAGTTCATTATTGATTTCAATGGGAGGAGGTGCAGGTTCCACTTGATTCGGTATCTGGTTCAGGATTTCTGGCTCCAGTTGAGAAACATGGAAAACGGGGTGTATTGTGCACATGTGCTCAGGTATCTGCAGTGTAAATGAATGTGTACCAGGTTGAGGAGGTCTTCGTCCTCCCCCACATATTCCTGGAGGAATCCTGGCATTCCTGTCAGGAAGACCAGGAATCCTGGAGGATTATTGGGAACCAATATTCCAGCCATTTGTGACTCAAGTATATATTCCTGGCTCTTCCCATTCCAGGGGGATTCCTGGTTGATTCCTGGTAAATTACACTCTTCCAGGAGGAATTCCTGGAATTCCCCAGGACTCTGGTACCAGGAATCCCCCAGGACTCTCAGGACTCTACCAGGGATTGGGACTCACCAGGAATCCACCAGGACTCTACCAGGACTCTACCAGGAATCCACCAGGACTCCACTGGGATTTAACCAGGAGTCTTTATTACTACTAAGTAATAAAATAAATGTCATGAGCCAGAATTGAACCCTCAGCATTAGATGACAAAGGTTATAGCACAGCCAATATAACCACTACACCACATGGATTTACAACATATATCCACTAACTGCTCTAGGTACCATTGGGGCAGCTGTGCATGACAAAGCACACAGCCGCATCATCAACACTGCCAGCTGATCAACCATCACCACCACTCTCGACAATGCCACTGCCTCTCCCTCCTATCCGCTCTACCACTACCACCACTGCATGGACACCCACCACCACCACTCCCATGCCCACTCCCCCATCACCACCACCCGCAAATGAGCCGACTGGACAGAACGCAGGCCCAAACAATGCTGATCGCGTCATTTGGGGCCTAAGTATGTTTTTTTTTGTTTGCTTTTTGTTTTTTTTTGTTTTTATATACTAACTAACTTGTTTTGTTTGTTTTATAGGTTCTACTCTACTCTACTCCCAGACAGAACATGGGCCCAAATGATGCAGATCACGTCGTTTGGGCCCTAAGTAAGTTTTTTTTGTTTGCTTTTTGTTTTTATATACTAACTAACTTGTTTCTTTTGTTTTATAGGTTCTACTCTACTGCCAGATGGAACAGGGGCCCAAACAACGTGATTGGATGGAACACAGGCCCAAATGATGCAGATTGCATCGTTTGGGCCCTAAGTAAGTTTTTTTTTTGTTTGCTTTTTGTTTTATAAACTAACTAACTTGTTTCTTTTGTTTTATAGGTTCTACTCTACTGCCAGACAGAACATGGGCCCAAATGATGCAATTGCATCGTTTGGGCCCTAAGTGTGCTTTTTTTCCTTTTTTTTTGTTTATATAAGCTAACAAAATATATTGCTTTGTTTTGTAGCATCTAAACTACAGGTAACAAACAGCGATGACATGAAATGGGCCACACCCACAACCGACCGAGCACCTGCCCCCATGCCTGTGAGCCCCTGCTCATAGGGTGGATCACAGGTGCCAGCAGAGCAAACAGACCCTGCAGGCCCAGCCCCATCCACAAAATGACACACCACCCATGTCCAGCCCCATGAGCAACTGCTTGTGGGGTGGATCATGGGTGGAACGACGAATGGAGAATGACGATGCAGAGAAGGAGAGCCGTAAGTAAGTTTTTTTTCTCTTATTTTTTTGGTCACTGACAAAACTTTTTAAGTACTAGCTACTGACTATGATGAGACTGGATGGAACACGTTTGTTTGCTTTTTGTTTTTATAAACTAACTAACTCGTTTCTTTTGTTTTATAGGTTCTACTCTACTGGTAATGACGGCTGGACATGAGACAACCCAACACACCCACCCGACGCCTGTGAGCCTCTGCTCGTAGGGTGGATTGTGAGTGTGTGCAGTTCACGATGACAACAATGCCACCACCTACCAGCACCAGAACCCCAAGAATGCAAAGCATGGCCACCAACCACGATGGACAATGACAACAGGGCCAACGACACACCACCCACCTCCAGCCCCATGAGCCACTGCTCATGGGGTGGATTGTGGGTGGAATGGCGATGATGGCCACCACCACACAGCAGGAGATGGCCAGGACAGCAATGACAACCAGGAAGGGCACAGCGACCAGGAGCAGCACAGAAACGACGCCCAGGACGGCAACGACAAGGACAGTGACAACAAAGGCCCAGCACCCAGGACAATGGGGACAGGACAACAGACAGGCACGACTCACCAGCCTGCCCCTGCATTTTGCATGGGGTGGTTTTTTTCATTTTTTATTTATGGTAATACCTTCCCCCTCGCCTGCATTTTACATGGGTGAGGGGTTTTTCTTTCTTTTTCTTTATAGTTGTAGTGCTCCCCTCCCATTCAAGTTGAACACAAGGGGAGATTAGTTTTATATGTATATATTTGTAGGACTCCCCCTTGCACCTTGTGTGGGGGAGGTTTTTTTTTATGTAATTAATGGTGTATCCCTCGCATCCAATGCGAGGGATGTAGTTAATAAATTTTATTTGATCTCAATTATGAGCTTCGAGAGAGAAATACCTAAGTTTGAGTTTGAGGGTATAAATACACTATTATATTGCCAGCTAATAATTCTCCTGTGGCTCAACTGGTTAAGCACTTGTTTGGTTTGTCATGTGATTCTTGATCATGAGCTCTAGAGTTCAATCCCTGCTCTGAACAAGTTTATTTTGTAGGTACTTTGTGAAATTCATGAAGTCCGAAGCACTTGAAACTCGTAAGATATCTCAAATTGACTTTCCATTATGGTATGACTTTAGGGTACTGAGTCCCACTGGAGTCCTGGTGAGTCCCACTGGAGTCCTGGTGAGTCCCACTGGAGTCCTGGTGAGTCCCACTGGAGTCCTGGTGAGTCCCACTGGAGTCCTGGTGAGTCCCACTGGAGTCCTGGTGAGTCCCACTGGAGTCCTGGTGAGTCCCACTGGATTCCTGGAGGATTCCTGGTCTTCCTCATAGGACTACCAGGATTCCTCCAGGACTCTGTGGGGGAGTGTAAAGTTCAGCAGGTTGAGCTATAATTTCATATGGTCCAAGGTATTCCTCAGAAAGTTTTTTGGAAGGTCTAGTTGTGCGAATGTGATCAGCATGAACAAAGACCTTTTGACCAATACAAAAGTTAGGTGTGGGATGCTGGCAGCAATCCACGGGTTCTTGGTAGCATTTTTGCACAGCAGACATCTGAGTGTGGAGTTCTGCATGAAGTTCATCCAGGTCCACAATGTATTCACAGGCATGCTGCGATGGGATTTCCCATTCAGGATACACGGTGATATTTGGGTGCTATCCTTTGTTTGCATAGAAAGTGTCAAGAACCGTTCCTCGCCCAATCGGAACCTGCATCCATCTGACCCTTTTCTGCACGTCGAACCCAACATTTGTCTACTCCTCCCACTTTCATTCCCAGCCACCTTGCACTGCCCACACTGCTGTGCACCAGGCCGCCTTGTACAGCACCCATGGCTGCCATCTCTATTGCAAATTCGACTACAGATTCCTGTGTGGCTCCCACTAGGTAATTTATCTATGCAGTCAAGACACTGCCGCAGTCTTCATTTCTGTTCCACCTTTATTCTGGACTACAGTATTTAAGCTTAGTTAGTTTTGCCTTGTATTCCCCAGTTTGTATATTGACATAGACTCGACTTTAACCTGCCAATCTAGATCTCCTTCTACTCCTACCTCAGTTCTCTAAGAGTCTGAACTCCATTCGACTCAACCTCTAGTCTCCCTCTGAAGTTCTAATCTCATCTGAACTTAACCCAAGTCCCTCCATACTCCTTCCTGCATTTACCTGCACTTCCCCACTTCTACCTCCAAACCTTTGTCTTGAAATTAGGACACCAGACGAGGTGAAGGGCGCAGCTTCTTACAAGCTGAAGCCAAGTCCTTTCCATTTTCCCCCCCACAGAATCCGCCACAACCCGACAACCTTCTGCTATCATCACCCGCAGGGTCCAATCAGATTCCGATGTACCTTCTAGGATCAGTTCTTAACAGAAAGGTGATATGCTCGTGGTAGCACTTGAAGCATTGTTGTATGTGAACTTGGCTAGGGGTAGGAGTTCAGACCAATTATCCTGCTGATAATTGCAGAATATTTGCAGGTATTGTTCTAGGGTCTGATTGAAGTGTTTGGTTTGCCCATCTCCTTCTGGGTGATAGCCCGAGGTAAAGTGAATCTTCATGTCCAAGGCTTGTCCTAGAGAATGGAAAAATGTGGAAACAAATTCAGATCTGTGGTCGCAAGTAACATGCAACAGAACTCTGGAGAAAATGTGAATAACAAATAATTTGCAAGCTCCACAGTGGGAATAAAGATACCTTGCTTGGAAAGTCAATCAACTATAATGAGGATGGAAGTGTAGTCAGAAGATGTGGGTAAATGCTCGATGAAATCCATGGAGATGGAATTCCATGGTCTTTCTGGCACTGTGAGTTGCTTCAAGAAGCCATAGGGTTTATGCTGTGGTGCTTTAGAGCATTTTCAAGTCATGCATGAATGCAGAAATTGTTATGATTTGCTATCGTAACCCATGATGACTAGAGCATACTCCGGCGAGACTGGGTATTTCATTTTTCTTTCCCTCCACTCACAACACAACTCATTCCTGATGGGACCCTCCGATATGACTACTACTGATTGACAGGCTGCACTGTGGCAGTCCTTGACATCAGATGCCTCATGCTTGGCATGAGGCTTATCTGTTATTGTTCTTTGACATGCTGCGCCGCAGCACTCTGTGACATCGGACACCTCATGCTAGGCACGAGGCTTGTTGTTCTATTGTTCTCTCTATTATTACTTGACAAGGATCTCTCTTTCCAATTGGACGATAGGTAGTCCTAGAACCGTATATAAGCTGTAGTTATACTCTGTGTAGTACTCAGCTTGACCTAATTCAAACAATGGTCTTAAACTCATCTGAACAACTTGACAACTCAGAAAGCCTCTGAGTTGTGATAACTTGAACTCGACAGTTGGAAAGCCTCCAACTGTGACACATGAACCAACAGTCTACTCAGAAAGCCTCTGAGTACGGATAGCCATAACAACTTGAGGAAGTACCCAAGCAAAGGCAGAAGCCTGATACACTAGGAAAGCCTCCTAGTGCAATACAGAGACAATTGGAAAGCCTCCAACTGTGACACATGAAGCCAAGGCTGAGTTGAGACCAATAGTCTTCACAGAAATGCTGAACAAAGGTTTGAAGATTAGGCCACACGTAATCTCATTGTACTAGTTGGAGTGTCTTGTTTTGACCAAGATGTCCTGACAGAATACAGTTGTGCTTGTACTGTAGGATCTTGAGTCAAAGATCATTAGCATCAGGAACGTAGATGCAGTCATTGTGGTGTAGTAGACCACTATCATCAATGGTCCACTTGGGGTCAGAAGTGCATGGGAAATGCACAACAGTAACAGGGTCAAGGGAGTAGGATTCTCGAATAGTATTATGAAGTTGTTCAGTATCCATAATACCTGCTAATCAAAGGATTGGAGTTGCAAAATAAGTAGCCCATAAGGAGGAGGTAAGTTGCTCATTGGTGAATATAGGGCACATATTGCTTGGGTTTGCCATGGCAAAGTCGCTATTTCCCCCTTTGTGGTATATGTCCCATCATCTAGTTAAAGTGTCAGGTTTGGCTCCTAGCTTTCCAGGAAGGAAATGTATTACCATATTGAACTGAGAAAGGTACTCAGACCATTGAGCCTGATGTCAGGTAAGCAGCTTTGTAGTGGCAAAATATTCCAGGTTTTTGTGATCAGTGACCACATCAACAGGAACTGCACTGCCTTTGAGATATTGATGCCAATGTTTGAATGCCTCAGAAATGGCGAGTAACTCTTTGTTGTGAGTATCATAGTTCAACTCAGCAGAATTGAATGATCGAGAGTGGAATACAATGGGGTGAATTTAACTGTCAGAAGTGTAGACAGATAGAATAGTGGCTAGGGTGTAATCTGAGGTGTCAGTTTTGACAACCATGTGAGAATCCGGTACCCAATGAGCGAGTACAGGGGCATGAGTGAATTCCTCTTTCAGATGGTTGAAAGCTGTCTGACAACTGTCACTAAAATTCCAGGGCACATGTTTGCAGGTTAACCATGTAAGTGGGCTGGTGATTTCGGAATATCCGTGAATAAAGTGGCAGTTAGTGTTTAAGGGTCCAGTTCGGTCCAAATGGATGCTCAAAGTATCAAGACTGCAACCCAAAAAGACCAGTTTTAACCAGTCTTCAGGCTGTTTTTTTGAGTCAAACTAAATTACATTATATAATAAATAAAACTAATTATATTTACACCCTGCAAGCAGTTGCTTGCAGCGGTGTTGCTAAGAAACCGAAAGAAAAAGAAAAAGAATGAGATAAGAAAATTGCCCCACTGTCATGTTTGTAGTGAGGGGGGTCATTGTCTTGTTTGTTGTCCCTTTGATTTGTTGTTGTCATCCCCACAGTTCATCTTTGTCATTCTGGCAATTTGTCATCTTTGTAGTCCCCACAATGTGTTGTTGTTGTCCTCCTGATTTGTTGTTGTTGTCCCCCCTGATTCATTGTCCCAGCTATTCATCATCAGCACCTCTCCCCCTACAAGCAGTGGCTTGTGGGTGGGGTGGTGGTGCTGTGTGATGTGCTATCAGCAGTCATTATTGTCCAGGAAAGGGCCTGTTGCCAAGGCTCACAATGGTAGCACCGGGCTTGTGTGCATTATTTGATGGGTGGGCGGTGTTGTTATCAAGATGCAAAAACCTAATAATGAAGAAAAACAAGTAGACAGTAAAATAAAGAAGAAGTAGGCTTTAAAAACATACCCTAGGGGGCCCAAACGACTCTAGTTTGTTGTTTGGTCCCCCCTGATTCATTGTCATTGTCGTCCCCACTATTCGTTGTCCCTGCTATTTATCATCAGCAGTTGTCATCATCCTCGCTATTCATCATCATCCCTGCTATTTGTCATCAGCAGTCATCGTTGTCCAGGAAAGGGCCATTGCTGCCCTGTGAGCAGAGGCTTGCAGCAACAGCATCGGGTGCTGATATTGGTGGCAGTTGTCATGGACTAGAAAGAGGCCCATTGCCACCCTGTGAGCAGAGGCTCACAGTGGCAGCACAGGGCTTGTGTGCATCGTTTGGTGGATGGGCAGTGTAGTTATCAAGATGCAAAAACCTAAAAATGAAGAAAAACAGGTAGTTAGTAAAAGAAAGAAGGAGTAAACTATAAAAACATACCTTAGGGGGCCCAAACGATGCTAGGTCATTGTTTGGGCCCCCTGCTTTGTAGTTTGTTGGTTTGCATGGTCATGGTTGCAGACCAGGGTGGTGACGTGGCGTAATTGATGTTGTGGTGGTAGACATGGGAAGTCATTTGGCAAATGGCACCACTTTGTTTTTGGGAGCGCAAACATGACCACATGGTCCATGTGCTGCCACAGGGTATATAAGTTACCCACCCAAGTGACTCCTTTTCCCCTGGGCTTGTTCCCCTCTATGTAAATATACTACAAGTAGTAATAGCAGTGTTTGTATTTTGTTCTTTTATATACTTTTATATACTTATTGTACCTGACTTATACTATATATCTAGTAGTATAAACATATATAAAAGACCAGTTAAGACTGGTTTCAACTGGTCTTACATTGGTTTTTGTGAGTTTACAAAAATGATCAACCAACAACTGAACTGACCCCAACATTGGGTGAACTGAGACCAATGGTTCGGTCTCTTGCAGTTAAGCTCAGTTAAGGGTCTGGTCTTTTTCCAGTCTTATGGACTGGACCCTTGAACACTAGTGGTGGTAAAAATTGCAAAAGCCAAGGAAGGACTGAACTGAACATCTTATACTTTGTGAGGTTTGGGCCAATCCAGAATGGATTGGACTTTATCCTGGGCCATATGCAAACCGTCAGGAGAGAGGATGAATCTGAGGTACTCAATGGTGTCTTTGTGGAATTCACATTTCTGTGCTCCAGCATAAAGGCCATTTGTGCATAATCTCCACAGGACTTCTTTGACATGTGCACAGTGCTGATACATGTCTTCAGAGTAGATTAGAATATCATCAAGATAGACAATACCACAAACATCCAGGAGATCATGCAGAATGTCGTTCATAAAACATTGAAATGTTGCAGGTACATTTGTGAGACCAAATGGTATGATTAACCATTCATAAGAACCATAGTGGGTGCAGAAGGTAGTTTTCCATTCTTCACCATCAGCAATGCACACTAAGTGGTAAGCATGCCACAGGTCAATTTTGGTGTATATGCAGGCTTTCTTGGGGGTATCAAGTAGGTCAGAAAGCAAAGGTAGGGGATACCGATCTTTCTCAGAAATTTGATTGAGGCCGCGGTAATCAACACAAAGCTGTAACTCTCCACTCTTCTTCTTAACAAAGAGTATGGGTGCTCTGTGAGGGGATTTTGAAGGTCGGATAAACCCGTTGTTCAGGTTTTCATCAACAAAAGTGCAAAGTGCCTCCAATTCCATAGGTGACAAAGAATACATGCATTCAGGAGGAGGTGATGCACCTTCTTCTAATTCAATCTTTAAGTCATACGATTGATGAGGAAGAAGGGTATCAGCCTTCTTTTTGCTGAAAACATCAGCAAATTTGTGGTATTCTTCTGGGACATTAGAAATATCCATGGTGGGCACAGTATCAGAATGCATGGCCTCACCGTAGGTAGATTCCTTAGTAAGGGATAACTGGAAAACTAAGGATCCTTGCAGACAGGCCACACACATATAGGCAGGAGCATTGATTAGAGAAATATGCAGGGGAGAGATAGGAACAGAGGGTGTAGGGGTTGAATTTACCATGGGTTTCCAATTGAGGAGGGGTTCAGATGGATCAGGCAGAGGTTCTGCTTCTCCAGGAGATGTCTGGGGAGCTGGACCTCTATGATTAGCAGAACAGAAAACAATATGGCCTGTAGACCAGTCAATTAATGGATTGTGTTGTCTTAGCCAATTATATCCAAGAACTGCTGAGCAGGAAGAGTCAAGCAATGTTACAAAAAACTTGATGACTAGCATAATACCAGTCAGGAAAAGTATTGGGATTTCCACTGCTTGTGTGATAATGGAGTTGCAAGTTCCATCAAACAGGGGGAGTCTGATGGGTGGAACTGTGATAGTAGGGATGTTATTGCTGTCTGCAACCCTCAGCCTCAAGTAGCTTGGTCCAGAGGGTTGCTGACTATTTTTTGAATCTGTGGAACCTGTCTTGGGCTCATTGGATGTCAGCACAGTAGCACAGGCTTTTGCGGCCTTCGACTTCAGACAGTCATGCACTATGTGACCCTTTTCTCCACATAGAGACAAAGGCCTTCCTTCATACAATGTTCTTGTTCTTCAGTAGTGAGCTTCCCATTCTTGCCCACTTTGGAGGAGTCCTTAGACTGCTCTCTTTTGTATTCTTGGGTTTGGCATCAGAAGTTGACAGGTTTTCCAATCGCAAGGAATTGTTGGGTTTGGGAGTGGAGGAATTATTGGAATTGGAATTGGAGTTGAAGTGCGATGATTTGGCGTCCTTCCCAGAAGGGGCCTTAGATTTGCTATTAGCCTCTTCTTTCATCATCCAATAAATTTTGTCAGTGTCTTGCACTTTCAGGCATAATGTGGCAAGTGTATTAGGTTTGCCACCATTTTGGAGAACTGCATAGGACCAGTCCAAACTGACTTTCTGTCGTAAAATTGTTGTACCAATATAGCCCATGTGTTTCTTGGCAACTGTTACCCGGACAGTTTAACAGTTACCTAGGGAGTTGGATATTGTAATTCCCTGGCGATCGGTCCAATTTTTAAGAGATTTCATCAACATTTGACTGAGTGAGATATGACCAAAACAAAAGTACATTGTATTACATGTTGTAGGTTGTAGGTTGTAGGTTGTAGTTGTAGTATGTAGTTGCAGCTTGTCAGGGGTGTTAAATTAATCAAAGATACATGGTACAGATGTTTGTCTGTGTTATTTTTATGTATTGGATGGTGTCCAATTGTACCCAACATTTTTGTAACACAAGGTATAAGCAGTACAATCAAAGTTATTTTAATCACGACAAAATTCTTGTGCAAAATGTATTTGGTGATATCTCTCTCAGTTCTCAACCATTTTTGATGGTCCAGGGGGCGAAATTGAAGTCATTATGTGTGGAAATCAGGGTGTATAGTTTACATGACATATAAACTGGTTGCAGCCAGTTTTTATCAGTTTTTATTGGTTCAATGATATTTTTCAAAGTGAAAGACTGGCAACTGGACTGCAAAAGACCCATCCTATAAATAGCCACCTGACAAACTGGACTTTGGTTAAGTTCAGTTTGGTTTTGGTCTTTTTTCGGTTTGTAGGACCGGACCTTTAAACACTATACTTGACGATGCGCCAATTTTCCTTCATCATCAATTCAGTGAGTGCCTTCTCAGCATCACTGACAGGATCGTGAGGACCAAAGTTGGACTTGAGTTCATTGATGAATGCAGGGAAATCCCACATCCAATGTGCGCTATTGGTCAGGTACATGAGACCAGGTTCAAACCAGTTGATGGTGGCTCCCTTGAGATAAGAAAGAATGAATAGGATTTTCTTCTCATCATCAGAGAACACATGAGGGCAGTCTCAGAAATGTAGGTTGCAGGATATGAGGAAATCTCACAATTTGCGCAGGTCAGAACCATCAAAGGTGTTGGGTTCCTGCACCTTAACCTTTTCAGGCTTAGGGGCAGATTATGGCTAGCACAGAGAACTGATGCCAGCAGTGAGGTCAGACATTACTTGTAAAAACCTGTCATTCCTGCTTTGACAAGGTTCATTCTGTGGTCCATTGTTGTTAGGATTGTTGGGTGGATCTCCATCACCATCATCATCGAGTATATACAAGAAGTGTAGAAGTGAAAGTGAGTTTCAAGAAGTGGAAGTGACTTCCCAGCAGGTGGAAGTGAGTGACATCCACTAGAGAGATGTCAGAGTTCAACCACATTGCAACACCATCCCACCTCTGTCAATTAAGCTTTCATTCCAACACATTTTCTGGCTATGGTGGTAACGCAAGATATGATGTAGGGGGGGATTCATGGGATAGTACACCACTTGATCTATCTCTTGATCCAATGTGTATGGTACATCCAACACCCATACTAGAGGACCAGCTTAACTTAGCATCCCTGTACTACTAGACGTCAGTAATTGTAATGAAGTTCCTTTTCAGTGCAGATACTGGCTGCATCACTGAGCACACTTGGTATTTACAGAATTTGAACACTAATTGTTGCCTTACATGTCAATTGTAGAGGGCAGGATAGAGAGCGGGACATTGCTAAGGTGGGAGACTCACACCAGTGGAAGTTGGTGGAACTCAGTGGAACTCGACTGATCTGAGTGGAACTCAGCCCAGTGGAACTCATTTTCCCAGTTCCACTTCTACTATTCTGGTCACGACTCATCGTCATCACCATCACCCAGATCAGGCAGGTCTTGAGGGAGTTCCTGTGTGCCATTGATATATTTGAGAGGGGTAGGAGAGTGATCTCCTTCCCTGGAGTTATTAGCTTCGACATCTTCAGAAGCTACAGGATTTGTGTGGGGTGTGCACAGTAATTGTGCTTGGCTGGTGCTAATAGATTCTGCACCAGAACCTGTGGGGTGAAAAACAGATGTTGAGCATGTGGAAGTACCAAAAGTAGTACTGTGTTGCACAGGAGTTAGAGATGATCTGCATTGTGCAGAGAGCACAGTGCATTGGGAGTTTTGGGTGGTTCGAGTTTGGACTATAGTCATGGTAATAATGGAATTGGGAGTAGGGTTAGAGTCAATAGAAATGTAAGTTTGAATATACTGTTAAAGTCATGCAAACTAGAGGGTGGAAATGCATGGGAAATGCACAGGTTTTCCGAGGGGAGTGACAACAGGACTTGGCTTCAACTTGTAAGAAGTTGCAGCTTTCTTCTTGACTCAGGTGTCCCTGATTTTGAGAGTTAGGTAAATGCACGGGGGTTGCCTCAGGATTTCCAAGGCAAGGATATGCAGCAAGGACAAGAGTGAATTCAAATGGAGTTAACTAATCAATATTTGAACTGAATAGCTCAACCTAATGTGCAAGCTTAAATACTAAGTACACATGTTTCTACAATATTCTAGCAGGATCTATACTAATAGATTAATAAGTAAACTCAGTGACTGTGCAAATTCTCTGAAGCCTAGAATGTTCTACTGTATTCCTTTTCCCAACGTCCTGTATTGGATTGTACTGCTTGAATACCATCTCTGTAAGTTGACCTCATGGCTCTTCTTTCAGGTTTGCTGTGGGAACATCACAGGTCTTGCAATGCCAAAAGATCAGTGCATAACATCCAGGCACCTTGGACTTCTCATTTGAACCAGTTACTTTCCCCTGTTGTGCACATATACCCACCCTTGCATGAACTTGCTCCCACTGGGTTGTCAGTCCCCCTCACATTTCTTGCCATCAGCACCTGTCACCCCCTTGCACCTCAAGTCATCGGATTCCCTCATCAGCTCCACCAAGTCTCTTCCACCATCTACACCTGTCAATCATGTGTCCTTCACAACATCAGTTCCTGGTTCCACTCCAGTCCCACTTACTTTTGGTCCCCTTTGTTTCTCAGCTACTTTTCCATTTCCCTTCTATGAATGTACCTCTTCCTCTTTCTCTGCTATGTATTCTGATACCCCTGGTCCTACTGCTCCACTTCCTCTGCACTACCCTCTACCTGTCCCTTTCCTTTCTCCTACACTTACCTCTATTACTCCTACCATATGCTTAGACAAGGGTAAACAACCAGCCTACTATGACACACATGCCTCTTCATCTCCCATTATCTTCTGTCCTCCTCTGACTCCATGGTCTAACCATTCCCATCTTCCTCTCTTCATGCCTTCTCCTTCCCTGTCCATCACACCTTCCCCTACCACTGCCATCCCACATGCTATCCCCCCTCCGCCTCATGTCCCCTTGCTTCCCCCTACTGCCCTATCCCTCAGTTACCCAACCCCCTGCTGTGCCTCTAGTTCCCTTACCTACTACTAGAACTACCAGGTCCTGTAAAGTAGATTTACCAGATGTTACCATTTTACTGTTTCTTTCTTCTTCTTGGGACCAGACATGCTGGAACCAGTCCATTTTCAAGCTTATCAACAACTTAGGACTTTTCAAGCATGTGTGCTCTCTGCCAACATTCTCCACTCCAGCTGCATGGATGGTTACTCCTTCTTCCCTCCTGTTTAAGTGCACCAACACCTGCAGACTTGGAATCTCATTGCAATTGGTGGCACAATGATGGAATTATCTGGCATGTCCTCACAGATACCCTTGGTCCTGGTCCTTCTTCAGTTATCCTGGAGCACTGTGACCACTTTGGGAACTTTGTTGTTACTGCCTGCCAGTTCTGGTCTACCCTCTATCACCTTTATGGTGGCAGGGATCACAATACTGCTGCTTTAGTCAAGGATATGACTATGGCATTGCAGATCTGGATGTGACACTGTTCTGAACTACATCAGGACCTGACATACTGCCCTACAACACCTATCTGGTACACCATGTTACCTCTGCTCTCTCAGCTCCTCCTTCTGTGAAAAATTCCAGCACTCCTGTTGCCCTTTCACCCACCACCACAACTACCACAACTACCTATACTTGTCCTGTCTGCACCAACTGCAGTGTACAGGGTCACTTGGCTCCAGACTGCTGGGTGCCTGGGGGTGGAAATGAGGCCATGAGTGTTACCTTGCTTCAAAGGCTCATGCACACCTAGCTACATCAGATAATCTACCTCCTAGTGATACCTCATGAGATGTACCATCCACTACTTCTGAATCTGACCTCCTTGACATTTACCCAGTTTCCTCCACATTGGAGTACATACTGCCATTGGTTTCCTTCATATCTTCCAGCCCTTCACCATATGCTGATTTCTTGCACATGATGGAGCCACACTTGCCTCCTTTGCCCAGCAGTTCAATATGCTGCTGGACTCCAGTTGCACTACCCACATTATCCAGGATTGCAAGCTTTTCTGGTCTTATTGTGAGGATCTTGCTACCCCCATGGGTACGCAAACTGTGGTGTTCTCAGCACTCTAGGTAGAGGTGAAGTTAGATTTTGAGCCAAGGCTGCCAATGGTACACTTTGTACTTTCTGTGCAAAGGACTGTTTGCATGCTCCAGATGTCCCTATCAACCTACTTTCTGTGGGTCAGATGCAAGAGCTCCACCGATGCACTACTTTCAACTTTGGTGAGACAATGATACTCTTCAGGCATGGTTCTACCACCGAGGAGTTCCTTCTTACTGCTACAGTGATGCATCACCTATCCTTCTTACACTGTGAGTTCATATACCCTCCTAACTTGCCTATAGTTCCCCAATCTCACCTCCCCAACCCTCCCCCTCTCCTGTCATTGCCCTCTTCTCTGCAACTACCCCTCCTCTCCCTGATGAACCAGTGTCTATGTTCTATGACCATGTGCTGCCCACTCTGGAACTGTAGCACCACCACTTTGCTCACCTGGGAATGGATGCCACCCATGAGATGCTCACCAAACCTTTTGCGACTTGTGTTTCTTTCCACGGCCATTTCAAGCATGTCCACTGTATCCCCTATATCAGAGGCAAGCACCCTCAATGCCCCTACAACCACCAGGGTACCCATGCTTCCCAGACATGTGAGCTCCTCCACCTCAACACCTGCAGACCATTCCCCATCCTTACCCCCCACAAAACTGACTCCTGGCTCTCCATATTTGACAACTACTCCAACTTTGGTGGTATAGGGTTGCTTTCCCATAAAAGCAATGCCTATGAACATTATGTTCATATTGAGGCAAAATGGGAACATCAATCTGGTAACACCATACTGATTGTTCACCTTGCATCTTGGGGCATCACACACCAGATCACTGCCCCTTATGCACACTCACAGAATGGCAAGGCAGAAAGGTACATCCATACTATCGAAGAAACAGCTCTCTCATTGCTCACTGACTTGGTCCTAGTTACTACCTTTGGGGGAATTCACTTACAATAATGCTCCCTTAGCAACTAGCCTCACAACACCTGCACCATTTTGTGGTCAACCTTGATGATCTCCACCAGGAACTCCAGAAGCAACTCACAGAAGCACAGAGGCACTATCAAGGTCCTGTGGACAAACACTGGGCTCCCACTCCTGACTTCAATATTGGTGACTATGCTTTTGTCAAAGGTGAACACTTACACACTGCTCGACCCTCTAAGAAGCTCTCAGAAAAATTCTATGGACCTTTCAAAATCATTGCCTGCCCGGGTACTCACTTGGTTACCCTTTGACTTCCAGATCACCTCCAGGCTGTCCATCCTGTGTTCCACCTCTCCCAACTGGAAGAAGACACCCCCAACACAATTCCTAATTGTATCCAACCCCCACCTCCTCTGGTCATTATAGACAATGAACTGGAGTACGAGATTGCGGAAATCCTTGACTCAAAGATTGACAACCGCCACTGATGCAAGTTACTCTATTTTGTATGGTGGGAAGGTTACCAAGAAAACTGATCAAGAAACCTCCTGGCTTCCAGCTAAGGAACTTGATCATGCCCAGGAACTCATTACAGACTTTCACACTTGTTACCCAGGAAAAATCAGACCTCTTTCCACTTAACACTCCTTCATTTTGAAACAAATTCTCATTCATTCAAAAAAAAAAGAAAAAAAAAAAGAAATCTAAATTTTCTGGATTCCTGCCAGATCCCTACTCCTCCCTCACTCCTTCACCCTCCACTTCTTCTGCCAGCCCCAGCAGCTCCCCCTGCACCTCGATCTCCTCCTCTTCATCCTCTTCTTCATCTTCATCTTCCTCCTCAGACTTCTGCCTCTACTCCAGATTCAAGGCCCCCTGGATGTCCACCAGAGAGTCCTGGAGTGCCAGAACTCCCTCACTGATTACCCAGAGCTCCCAGAGCTCCTTCTTCAGTCCTTTCACTGCCCCCACCAACTCCCTAAGTAGCTCCATCACCCCTTCATTGTTCCCCAGTCCAGATCCTTCCGGCAACTCCTGCCCCTCCCACACCACCTCCTCACACTTGTGTTTTGCCTTTGTACAAGGATCTAGTGTTTTAAGGTCCAGTTCAGTCTGGTTTTTTGACCCCAAAGTGGGTTAACCAGGACCGTAACCAGTCCAGACCGCAAGCCCAAGTGATGTAGACCATAACCGAACTGATAGGACCAGTCCTAATTGGTTTGGTTACAGTCCAAAAAACCAGTTTTAACTGGTTTTCCCCCTGTTTTTTTACAGCTAACTAAATATAATTGTGTATATGAAATAAAATAAATACATAAGCATCCTGTGAGCAGCTGCTCGCAGTGATGCAGTGTAGCTACATACAGAATGAAAGATTGAAAATGAAAATGAAAAGAAATAGCCCCACCCTCTCACATTTGTAGCAAGGGTGGGGGACTGGTGTTGGCACTGTTGGTCGTTGCTGCTGTTCATTGTCATCGCCATTTGTTGTCGCTGCTGTTCGTTGTCGCCATTCATTGTCACTGCCATTCATCAATGCTGCCATTCATTGTTGCTGCGGCTTGTCATCATTGCCATTTGTTTTGTTGTCATCAGCACCTCCATATCCCCCTATGAGCATTGGCTCACAGGCAGGGTGGTGGTGCTGTGTGACATGGCATCTCCATGTCATCGTTGTCCAGAAATGGGGCTCATTGTGACCCTGTGAGCCTCTGCTCACAGCGGCGGCATAGGGCACAGGTAGGGGTTGTTATTAACAGGCAAGAAACTAAAAAGAATAAATATTAGTTAGTGAATTAGTAAAAGAAAGAAATCAAGTAAAAGGAACATACCCAGGGGCCCAAATGACGTTCATTCGTTGTTTGGGCCCCTTGCTTTGTGGTTGTGTGTTTGTGTAATCATGGGCATCTCGCAAATGGTGCCACTTTTATTTTTTGTGTAAACAAACATGTCAACACATGATGAAAATGATGTGTATGTGTTTGTTTACTGTGAACAAATATGTACAACCCCTGCAACATATATAAACCCCACCAATTTGCAAGCAATCCCCCTCGTAGGTAGCTTATCATACATTACTTTTATTATTTTATAGGGTATATAATCTAAGTGTAAAAGACTGGTTACAACCAGTTTTATAACAGTTTTCAAATGTTTTTGAAATGAGTTAACCATTAACTGAACTGTGGTTTCGGTTACTCACTTTTTCAAAAAAATGGACTGGACCAAACCATGGACCGCAGTTCAGTCCAGTTTGGTCTTCAGTCCTATGGACTGAACCTTGAAACACTACAAGGATCACATGCATGACCCCAGGTTCCCATCCAGAAACACAAGAATTTTTGATTTGAACATCTACTAGAAGTCAGCTTGAATCTCAACAAGAAGAAAGAAGGAACTCACCTTTTACAAGGAATAGCGGCTTGCAGCCACACAACTTCAGTTTTGGGTACCTCTGCCCACACTTTTCCTTTTGCCTTCTTTGTGGGGAAGGCACTCCCCTCACCCTCTTAGGGCTCCACTTCCCCAGCTTTCTGCTTCTTTTCCACCCCATTAGCAGCAGCTGCTTTCTTCTGCTCCTCCTCTGCAGCCTTCTTCTTGGCCTCCACTCTAGCTGCCTCCACTCTGGCAGCCTCCTCTGCTGCTCAGTGCTCCTCAGCCTCCCTAGCCTCTTCTTCCAGCCAGAGCTCTTCCATCAACCACTCTTGCTGGGCCTTGATGGCTGCTATCTTTTCCAAGTATGAGGGGACAGAGGACATGTGTGTTGAAGGAAGTAGTAGTGGTGGTGGTGGTTCTAGGAAGACCTTGGAACCCCATCAAAATCAACCAAAAAAGAAATAATTTCCTGATTTGGATTTGAACCTTCACATGCCTTGTAGGCTCAGCACTAAGGAGGAAATGCTGTCAAGACCAATTTTCTTGACTGGATTTCCAATCATTTTCCACCACCCTTCCCAGCTGCCTTGCATCACAGCCCACCTCCTATCAGCAGCACTGCCTAGAGTTGAAATTCTCTCATTTCCAATTTGATGAAATAATTTCAGGATATTTGTCTCGGAAGCCAGTTTGCAATTATCACAGCCTCAGAAACTCCAATTGCCTCTGGCCTTTAGTATTTAAGCTAGCTACTTTCATCTTGTATTAGCCAGTTTGTAAATCAACCAAGTCACCCACTTAATTCCAACCCATTTATGCTCCAAATATCCTCTTAAGCCCACCTCAAACTTTAGCTCATCCTCTCCAGGAATTTCCCAGACCTCTGATCTTCCTCTTTACCTTTGTCTTGAGATTAGGACACTTGACAAGGAGAAGGGTGCAACTTCTTATCAGTTGAAGCCAAGTCCTTTCTGTCCCTACACTCAGTATGGCACATCAAGTAAACCTTGCCCTGGAATCCTGTCAGGTTTCCTCCCCTGCTCAATCAATCCTTATCAACTTCTACCATCCGGGTACGACTGGAATTCCAATGTCTATCCTTCCTCCAGCACAGTACTTAACAGTGGGGCAGTGAAACACTGTTCAGTGCTGTGGAATTTGAGCCAGGCCTCCATCTGATTTGACTTCAGCTCGCCATTGTTGGTAATATAAATGCCAATCTTCAGACCAGTCTCATTCTCATGGGCCAACTCCCATCCCTTGAGTTCTGGGAATGCATTGTCCTTGTTCTTCAATGGTATAGACCATGGGAAGGAGGTGCAGTCATCAACAATGTCCATCACATATTCATTTCCAGTGCATGATCTAACAGCATGTGGACCCAGTAAATCTATCCATACTTTCTCTAGTTTCCTTGTCACCTTGTGTCCCTCCCCCTCCTCACACTTCTTTGGTACAGGTGTCCTTGTCTGTTTTCTAAGGATACAAGCATCACATTTGGGCAGTCTCAAGATTGACAAGATGGATGCACCTGTGAGCATTCCCTTTTTGGTCATGTCCCACAGGGATTGATAATTTGCATGACCAAGATGACAGTGCCAGGTTTCGAACATGGGGGAACCATGAATAGTGAAAGCGTGATTGGGAGTTGCAGAATGCAGAGTGAGCGCATCGAGTTTTTTGGCAGGAAGAAGGGGGCCTCATGCAATGAAGGCACCCATAGATTTATTGGTTATCCAGCAAGATGATGAATCAAAGTGGGCAACAGCATTGGAGTCATTGGTGAGGGAGCTAATGGAAATGAGGCAAATATTAGCATTCGGGATGTATAGTGTGTTATGTAAGATGATTGATGTGCCCCATGCCATGCATACTTTGATGTTGCCAATGCCAATGGCAGAGATAGAGGATCCTCCAAGTCCTTTAACTGAACAGGGTTTAATGGGATGAAGGGAGATGAAGTCTGTACGATGTGGGGAATCAGGATATATGGACAGAGGCGCCAGAGTCCACAATGAAGGGAAAATTGTCGAGAGACATTTGGGTGCACTTTGTCTGGTTTAAAGGTTCAACTGTGAATGTGTTCTTGGCAGCTGGGGTGTAGTGCTGATTCCAATCTACAGATGAGACAAGCTCCTCCTCACCCCCAAACCAGCCTTCATACTCGACCTCCTCAATGGATGTGGTAGGGATAGGGTCACATGCTATGCCAGCAAATTCAGGTGATGGCAAAGGGGGCTGTGGTGATGTAGAGTCGACCAGAACAGTGAATGTGCATCTGTTAACATCCTTTACAGTGATGGGGATCTTGGATGTGTCAGTGCCTGACTTCTTCTCCTTGAGCATAAGTTGCCAAGCTGCCTTGGAGTCTTCAATCATCTTTCCAGCCATACCTCCACCTTGTTTAATGCAAAACTCAATAGTATGACCAGTCTTCTTGCAGACCAGGTCACTACAAAGTAGGGAGCTGGGAGTCCTTGGACCCTTGGCATGGGAGTGCGATGGATGATCTGGTCTCAGTGCACTGGTCATTCTCAATCAGGGATTGTTCATTTTCCAAGAACTGTGTGATATCATTGGAGGTATAGGGAGATGTCAAGAAAGAATTTGAGATGTCACAGAATATGATTGAGCGGGCATGGGGGAAGTGGTCACTGAGGGAATTTAATAGTGCGATGGAACATAAGAGGTCAGCTTTGATATCCCCCATAGCAAATGCCCATTCAATCAAGGTATAGATCTGGTCCACAGTTTCAGGGAGTGGGGTATCCTTCATGCATTGGATAGACAAGGCTTGTTGTAGGAGCTGGACCTGGAGTATGGGTCCTTCCTTTTGGTGACAATCTTTGATAGTTGTCCAGTTGACACTGGGGCCCTTTGTCATGTCAAAGAATGGTCATTCTCCAGGTGCAACACTTGTCACCAGGAAAGCATAGGTGAGACAGGTGTTAGCAGAATAATTTGAGAAGGCATGCATCTCTAGTGTTGCTGTGGCTTGAGCTGCATTTTTTGCTATCTTGGGAAATAAATTATGCAAAATCACTAAAATATTTGAGGAGCTAGATCCCATCAAAAGCCGAGGGGTCTCCTGCCAACTCTAAACAATTGGAGAAGTGGTTCCTGAGATATTCAGGTGGCTTTGAAATGGCTCAAGATCTAGAGTAAAACATATTTGCATGACATACCCATCCCCTTGCCCCATGATCAAGCGAGCTGAGGTCGACAGGAGTTTTACTATGTGCAATCGCAGCCTTACTAACTACAGGACTGGTCCCCATAAGGAGGTGCATCCACTTGTACCATGGGAACTGAGCTTGTACACTTTTCACACTTCAGGATTACAAGTGTTAAAAGAATTTTTTTCATCCCAAAAAAGGGGATTTTTCATTTGTGTTGTAATTGTTTTACTGACAAGTCATTTGCAGCCCACCCTCAACACATCACATGATGAATGTTGAACATCCATCAACCATAACCACTTCGATGACACCACTGCCCTCCCTTCCTCACCACTACCCACTCCGTCAACATCCACCACCACCACTCCCACACCCATTCTCATGCCAGCAAGAGCCACCAATGGCTGCTGACAAACCCTCTCAGATACAATGCAGGCCCAAACGATGATTGCATCATTTGGGCCCAAGATAAGTTTTTATTTTCTGCATTCCTTGTTTTTATCATCTAACTAATGTATTTTGTTAATTTTTTAGGAGTATACTACTGCCAGTGATGTGTGCCAACGCGATACACCCATGACAACAAGCCAACAGGGCCAGTACAACCAGCACCCACCCTTTGCAGGGTGGATCACAGGTGCAGATGTACTGGGGTGACTAGGAGATGGCAAGGAACAGCCACAGCCACACCACCTGCCTCCAGCCTCACAAGCAACTGCTCATGGGGTGGATGGTGGGTGGAACAATGATGACAAGACAGGACGACAGGGATGGCGAGAGCAAGGGGACAAGGGAAGAGGAGGAATGAACATGACAACCCGGCAGGGAGGGGCAGCCACCATGACAGTACCAACAACGGTCACGAGAGGATGATGGGGAACGAGACAGCACCTGCCCCAGCCCTACAACTGTGGATAACAGGTGGAACAACAACAACAACAGCGATTAGGGGAGTGCTACACCAACAACAACCAGCACCCCCCACAACTGCCATGAGCAACTGCTCACATGGTGGATGGGGGATGCAAGGACAAGGGTGCCCATGACAACCAGGAGGAGGGGGGGACAATGGGAGACCCAGGCCAGACAGGAATGATGAAAAAAGGCCCAAGAGATGTCATCAATGTCTCTTGGGCCCCAGGTAAGTTTTTTCTTTTCTTTTCTCATTTCATTTTTTCGTTACTAACAAACTCTTTTAGGTACTACTTAACTAACTACTGGCCATGACGAGAGGCGGCACCCACAATGGCACCCCCCAAATGCCTACAAGCAATGGACTACATCAGGCCCACATGATGATGATGTTGTGTGGGCCCCAGGTAATTTTTTTTCATGTTCTTTCTCTTTTTGTTTGATTAATTAATGTTTTCTTTTATTTATTTATTTAGGTTCTAACTGCTATAATAATGAGACCGCACCAAGATGGCACACCCACACCCACCTGCTTTAACCCCCCACCTGCAAGATACACCACCACAAACAGCCAGCATGAGACAGTAACCAAGACACCACACCAGCACCCTCAACTGCCACTGCAAGTGCTTGTGGGGTGGGATGGGGAACAATGAGGTCAACGACAGGAATAACCCAGCAACTGCCCCCAGCCCTGCGAGCCACTGCTTGCGGGGTGGATCGCAAGTGCTAGCAGCTGACAATGAGGTACGATGGCATGGGGACAATGACAAACAGGGGATGGGGACATGAGGGATGATGGGGAGATGAGGAAATAGAAATATGGCTCAAGAGACGTCAACGTCTCTTGGGCCATAGGTAAGTTTTGTTTCTTCTCTTACTTCGTACTAACCAACTTTTTAGGTACTATTTATGATAACCCACCCACCCCTACTGCCACGAGCCCCTGCTTGTGGGGTGAGGAGGGAGTGGGACAATGAGGACTGGCACAACAATGGGACAGGGCACCACACCACACCACGACAACCTCAACTGCCACACCGGACAAGGGACACAACAGGACAAAGGGACATGGACACCAAATGTGGACAAACAGGGACGGGATACTGAACAATGGGACAATGGGACAGACAGATGACAATGACAATGATGATGACAACAGTGACACAATGGGCTGATGGGGACACGATGATGGGGCATCAGGGGTCAGGGGGATTTTTTTTGCTTCTTTCGAGCAGATTTTGTATTTTAGTGGCTTGAAATTTATTCTGATACATGATGAAACTATTCTATCAATGGTCTGACAATTCCTTTGTAAAAAGGAGAAGTTCGTCCAGCCAACATCCCTAATGGGATGAAAATACATTGTAGGCAGGTTCTTTCATTCCTCTTAAACCCCTGGAAAGTTGATGAAATTCAACCCAGGTAGAGGGGTGTTATTTATGCCCATATAAAGATGAAAACCATCCCATGGGATGAATTTGGTGTGGGATGAACTGGGGACAAAATGTGGGAGGTTTTCATCCCATCGACTCATTCCTTACAGGTAGGAAAAAGCATTCTTTTTCACTCCTCTTAGTGGTAGATTTTCATGCCAACTCCTGATGAAACTTATTCCATTTTGGGGTTTATCAATACATGAAAACTATACCATAAATATATCATTTTACATTATCTAAAGGTATGAAATGTGGGATAGTTTTCCTACCCCTTGGGCCCCATAGTGTGGACACAGCATCCGCGTCACTCTTGTCGAATCCGAGGGCAACCTTGTATGTTGGACTCTCTTCGATGATCCCGAGTAACGAGTCAGTGAGGTGATGGTTAGACTTTGCAGACCACTTAGAGTCTTATTAGCTACAGTAAGCAATCCAGCATTACTATATTTTACGCACGCAATCAAGATATTCCGAGCCTTCCTGCCTGGGACAAGGGGGTCTTCGTTCTCCTTCGCTGTTCTCCTTCGCACTTGAGTTGGCTTTGGCTTTGGCTTTGGCGGGTGTTTGAGCTGCTTTCTTGGTTTTTTTGGAATGCACCGTAGTTTTTGCAATCAGAAGCCGCGCTTCGAGCACTTTAGAAGGGGAGGGAGGGGGAGATTTACCCATCGCAGAGTCGATGCAGAGATGAAGTCAGAAGCACGCTCGACGCGACGCGTCAGTGATTTCTAAACCAAACTCCGCTGATGGCATGCCTGCAGCCGAGAAATCGGTTTTCGAAACCGAATGATATTTAAGTCCAAAACGCGTACACTAAAAAATTCGAAACCAGATTCGAAACCGGCCTCGAAACCGGCCGTTTTCCCGTACTGTGAACTCCACTAATATCCCGAACCAAGGCCGAAGACGAGAAGAGAAAAGATTTGAGAAATGTCACACGTCCCACCCAATTCCGAAGTGCCAGGAAGACAACTTGTGAGGAGACCTCAATGCCCCGTTACGCAGGTCATATTTTTCAGCACTCACTTCTTGTTTCTGATGTGCTCTCGCCTTTCAATGTGTTCAGACTCAGGTATGTTGAAATCTGCTCAGTCCTGTTTCTCTGGTTCCAATACTGTGCGCGCCAGACAGGCGCGTTTTGCGGAGATCCCACTGCCAGGTGACAAGTTGGACGATCTGCAGGTGTTAGTACCGTGTTAGAGCACAGAACACAGAGTTGCTTATGGGCTAGACAGCCATTATCATCTCTTCTCATGGTCATTCACAAGCTCGTTCTTTCAAAACATGTCACTACAGACTTCTCGACCCCAATACATACTTGAGTCAACTATTTCCTGTCGGGACTGGTCACTATTTTCCAACCGAAAAAAAATGACTCTGCGGGTTACATGAGAGAAGAAGTCGATAATTTAATTGCTCCCTGGATGGGACAGGATATTGATATAATCCGTCGAGAAATACCGGATGGCGGGATTGCCTCTGGATTGACCCATTACAAGGTAATAATGTAAAATGTTGATTTCGAAGACACGTTGAATTTGAGTGAGTGACGGTTTCGTTGTACATAATTCAAATGTAGACTGGCCCGAAATCCGAGGGATTGAACAGCCATACTTCTCTGCAGTTGCATCAACCGCTCCTTTTGTCCGCCCATCCAATTTAAATCCGTGATCACGAAGGATCTCATCGATTGCTATGCTTGTCGTTGGTTGCAGTTCGAGGCTAGTAGTAATCAAATCAATGCCAAATTGACCTGGCTCCAGGAGGAACACAATGTATTTTGGATACGAACTCCTCCTTGGGTATTTGACGACTTCGAACGCACTCCAAGATGAACGAGGGGCACGTACGTAAGACTCGTGAGCAGTGCAGATGTGGTAATTTGCGCTCATGTGTTCTTTCCTTCCGGTGCTTGGATGATATACTATCACTAGCGGTTACCCCTGGTGATCAGCTTGCGAATAGGAGTACAAGTGCGCAGTGCTGTAAGTGTAACAGGGGAAATAATATCGTTCACAATTTTGGTACTTGATTGGGAGGGCGTACGCACGCATGAGTGACAGAAACGACGCAATAACGAGGGCGGCACTTAAATACCGTTATACACGTACTTATAGTCATGGGGCCCGAAGACGTTGCACTACTTCCTCGTTCATCTTGCCTGTATAACGCCAGTAAACCCGTGGCACGACGTGCGCGTGTGTTTGTTTGGAGAACACCCGAGGGACCCATGTAATTCCACAAAGCGCATCATGTAGGTGCACAGCACGGAGGTACGTGATACAATGTAACCATTTTCGCGCACAGGCTTTGGGCAAGGCGAGGGATCCACTGTCGACCAATTCGACTAGCCCGAGAGGCAGGTCAAAATGATAGAGCCTAGGTCCTGATGTTTTAGTTGTGCTCGAGGATGAGATCAAATGCACTGTTAACATCACGAAGGGGTACGACATAACATGTCAATCCGATCCATGCCGAGGGGCGAACATGCCAAAACCGTACCCGAGAGACCACTTACGGCCAAAGGCACCCACTCTAAGTTCTGCTTTCTTCACCGTTCCATCGCTTTCAGAGACGCTCCTTTGCATTTTTCGACTCCCCAGTTGGGTCCATCCTTTTGTAGAGCAGAGAAGACAGTGACTATGACAATACGAGCATCGCCAGAAGGAACTTTCCGGTTTCACCATGGCAAGTAACTCAACAATCCAAGAATGATGGAGAGTTGAGACAGTTCCACGAGCAGAGTCGAGGAGGAGCAGTATGTGGCTGTGTGATTCTTGATCCTTCTTACTGTCATGATCCTTTGTTCTTGATCACAACACTGCTTCAACTTGCTCAGGCTCAAACTTCAAGTTTTGGGTTGCTGTCCTATCATGATCATCTCACCTGCACGCACAGCGCTTATTGCATCGATGAGCACAATGATTCGAAAATCTTAGTGATGCGCTGCTGTCAAGGTGACATATCTTTTTCTTGCTCGTTTCTTGTTCTCTGCTTTGTTCCTAAACGGAATTGTCTGATTCCAGACGAGTATTTGAGAACATGGTCTCCAAGACGTCTTCTCATTCTTCAACAACCCCAACGGTTAGCCTTGTCTTCACTTTTATCTTATACTTCTTTTTGTCGTTGCGAGCGGCTTAGTACTTAATTCCTGCCTGAAAGGTATACGACCCTCGTCACCTTCTCAGTACAGCTAACTCACATGCCTTGCAAATGCTCTGTTTTCCCTCAAGACGCATTTCCTCTTTCACACCTACCATCGGCACTGTCTCCACATACTGTTGCTCAAAGATTTATCCAAGGCCACATGCTCGACTCGGATGTAATGAATCTCAAAGTTCAGCTTCGCAATCGGCTGAACTCCTGTCGCTTATCGAATATGCCCGGAGGCTTTCCATTCCACCACGTATTTGACGGCCATGGATCGGCGCATTTGTCTTCCGACTCGTATGAATTTCGCGAGGAATTCCGTACATCCACTTTCGATCAACTGCCAAGATATCAGAAAGCAACAATCTCTTTTACGAGCCCCAATTCCACGCGGAATAAACGCAACTACCTCTCGTGGCGTGCATTCCTACCTACCTTGGATCCATCGTACTGCCGTGGCGCTTGTGGTGCGTTATGTTCTGGTCGAATACTACGTGACTCACAGAATCTACCCAGACAAGATTGCTGTTGCCGATGTCCAGGTCGAGCCCGCAGTGATGAACACTCCGTACGGGAACTGTATCAAAATGGATCCGTTTGTCATTCTTCGTGCTTTGGCTATTTCCCTGGAGCTAGGTATCATCGTTACAATCAAGTTTTGGGACGCTACTGTGCCATCTCCTCGTGGTTACAGGAATGCCCAGTGGAGGCCGGGAACTATCGTATATGTTGGAACGCACGAAGATGGCCGTCAAGAAACTCTGTTCATTGCCAACCAATAATGTCACTCGTATGTAATATCCCCCCGGCTTTAATAAATACTGCGGGTTACCTAATGTTCCCTTGCAGTTTTAGGTGCCTATTTATGGGCAAGCCAAAAGGATAACTCTAGGACGCTGTGAATCAACTTGTCCGACCGAGTCACCAAACGATGGCAATCATTGCCTTTTATGACCCACACGAGTGTGGTCATTTATTATTATTTTTCGTTATAGCTCTATAATACTTTGTAAACTCTGCACTGAAAGAATACTTACGCCTCAGTGTTGCGTGGCAAACGACTATATATTGTGTACCTGAAAGAACACGCCTATATACATAGTAAGTGAAAAGCTACGAGATCAAGAATAAGTAACTATTGAAAGGCTGCCGTGTTAGCTAAACAGACGCTACAGACAAGACAATGTTATCTTCATTGCACAGAGTAAGAATCAGTATGTAAGTATATATGTATGAAATGAAGATTAGACTAACCTTCGTTGCACAGAGTAAGGATGAGGTGCAACGAAGGTGAAATAGTAAAAATTGGGTCATCAAAGCGTAATAGACGTTGTCCCAATATGTAATAGCCGCGTCGAAGCATACATAAGTCCTCGGTTGTGGTAAGGGTCCGAGGGCAGCCTTACACCCCTCCCCACTCGAAAAACTTGTATGTTGTCAAACCTCCGTACCGTTTTCTGCTTCTCATATGTCCAGAGCTTCGGTATCCTGCCTGACAACCGTTCATCATGGTCGCGGTCATAACCCACCCATCGCACCAAGTACTGCTTTCCACGGCCACGACGCCGTGCGTCGACAATCTTGTCGATCATGTTCTCCTCAGTGCCATCTTCTGTAACCACCGCTCCTGGTCTCCATCAGCATTGCCAATGCTGTTGACGACGACAACAACGACTTTTCCCCCAACATCAAACTTACTGCTACCAGCCTCTCGAAAACGACGGCACACACTGCCGAGCCGACCTACAGCCTCCCTGCAGACTCTATGGCCCCTCGTCTCGTGTCCGGAACCGCTTACTGCCAGTACCACATCACAGCCAATAACGGCAACAAAACCTGTTGAAATCACCTCTGGAATGACTACTAGGGCAACAGCTGGTTCTCAAATGACTGCCACCACCTCGTGTACCAACTACCAGGGCCTAAACAACGTACAGAGACGGTCCATAGCCCAGCAAACGACGTTATGTGATGATGAGCAACTGTGCTCGTCGAAATGCATCGTCTACTCGACGGAACGACTCTGCCAGACCAACGAGCCCCAACGACGACCTGTACCACCTCCCCGCCCCCTCTGCTCCCCCCAGCCTGTGCCCCTGCTCCCTGTCCCACACCTTGAACGACTCAACACGACTGCCACGTCATTGTCGACGCGTAGCTGAATCACCTGCTCCACACCACGTAGGACTGCGAGCCACACCTCAGGAACGACGACATACACGGCCAGACCCAGCAGAACACCCGCAAAACACGTCCCAACGCCCCTGCTCACCCCAAACCCCCCAAAACAAGCTGTCTCGTTGTCACTTACATCCTACACCCCTGCCGTGTCACCCACGACGCCGTCAACACCTGTGGACACCCCCCGTTCACCGTCTACGCCCTCATTGCCACTTGTACACCCCAGCTCACCCCTGCTCGACCCCAAACGAGCCGTTTCGCCACCTCCCACACATTTCAACTGGGCTGACGATGCCACGCTGTTACCAACTGCCCCCAGCACCCTGCCGCGAGATATCTCCAGTCTGAAGACAGGCTGTCCACAGCCGTTCAGGACCCTACGACGACGGATGAGGCGACGACGAGCCCCACCACATTTTTTTTCACAGCCTCGAAGATTTTTGCATTCAGCTTTGCCTTTTCAGTCTCAAGTTCAACCATTCATCACTCGACATCATCCCTATGGTATTGGACCAGACAAACCCACCATCGTCGCCCCCTTTGGAGTTATGCCCATACCTGCTCCTCGAGTTACAATGCTTGACTGGGATTATGACCCCCGCCTTGCCAACTTGAGTCAAGCCCTTCGAGCTTTAGGATAGACACCCCCCTGTTGAGTCTTTTATTAATTCAATTTTTATCACCCATAGAATTTTCTGGTTACACTGTTTATATCATTTCTATACCTATTGTTTGCTTCTCTTTTTTTTTTCATGGCAACGAGGACGTCGCCTTTTTTGGAGGTGGGCAGATGGAGTAGGTGTGTGGGCACCTACTCTGGTAGTCACATGACCACATAGCCTGTAGACAGTCACACATGTACATAGAGTCCTTATGCTATCACTACACTGTCACTGCCATTGCTATAGCAGGAGACCCTCCAACATCCTATTATTAGATTGGTTTTCCCAAGATCACATACTTCAAATATGGCTCATTCCTGATGCCCCTGATACCTTAGTATCATGGTAACCTCCTCCTTAATGGTTCCTCCACAATTAGGGTGTGACTCAGGTAACCCCTGGGTATAATTTCATGTACCCATACCCATACCCATGAACACCATACCCATTATGGTTATGGGTGCAGTTTTACCATGGGTATGGGGGGGTTTTGGTCAAGTATGACATTAATAATTTATTATAATTCTATATATATCTAAATACAATGAGGAACCACCCCCAACTCACAATTGCAAGCGAGGGGTGGTGGTGGAGGTGATGTGGCAGCCATTGCAAGAGAAACAGACCAAGAACCACCCCCACCTCGCATTTGCAAGCAAGAGGGGGGTGGTAGTCATGACATGGTGGCCATTGCGAGAGAAACAGACCAAGAACCACCCCCACGTTGCGTTTGCAAGTGAGAGGGGGTGGTAGTTGTGATGTGGTGGTGCTCCCGAGTGAAACAAACCCAGAAACACCCCCAACTCATGTTTGCAAGTGAGAGGGGGTGGTGGCAGTGATGCTGCAGCCATTGTTGACTAGAGGGGGCCATTGTTGATGAGCATTGCCCAGAAGAAAAACACCCCCCACTCGCATTTAGAATGAGGGGGGCATGTTGGTAGTGGTCATTGTTGTCATTGCCCAGTAGAAAAAACACCCCCCACTCGCATTTAGAATGAGGGGGGCATGTTGGTAGCAGTTGTCATCGTTGTTGAACCATTGTTGTTGTTGTTGACATTGATCAACAAATCATTTGATAAAACATGTGACCATTGGACCAGTACCATGATACCCATAACACTGTGGGTATGGGTACAGTTTTGCCTCAGGTACAGAAATCCAAACCTGTACCCATACCTGAGCATACCCATAAGCAGAAACACACGGTGTTACCCATTTCATTAGCAGAGGATGTATAAGAATTAGACATGTCATACTAAAGATTTAGCTTATCAGGCCTTGTATAACATAGTCTAACATTATTATTTCCTCCTTGGTGTCCTGATGTACTCCTCATCGATTTCCTTTTCTGGTTTGCTCTGGGTTTCCTCGGATACTAATGTATTGTAACAATTCTGGGTCACCAATGGGGAAACCTTCACTGGGACTCTTCCACCAAATTCTTCTGCCTGCCTTCCTCCTGCTTCACTTCCTCAATTGTAGCTTCCCTAATCTTTCTCTTCTGCCTGCAATTCCTAGAAATATGTCCTAACTGCCCACTTGTCTCCCTGTTTGATCAACCTCCATAGCATCTGGTGCTGCTGACTCTGCAACAATAGGTGTCACTGCCATGGCCAGTGGCTGTGCCCTCAGAGTTTGCACCTGAGGCGACTTCAATTCTGCCTGTTCCTGTCGATAATGCTGATCAAGGCACATCACCCAATTATACCACTCATCCAACTTCTCTGGCATAGAAGGTAGTCAGCAGATAGACTTGAATACAGAGGGATTTGATCCTGCTTTCAAAAACTCTACCAATCTGGCTTCTCCCATGTCCATTTGTGAAGCTTCTGCTTTGAACTGCAAAATAAATTCATCCGCCATTAGGGAACCTTGGCGCATGGTTTTTAATTTGGCATTGGCTGTTGCCTTCAGGTTAGGGTCCCAAAACTCTGCCTCCAATCTCTCCAGAAATTCCTTGAAAGTTGCAAATGGTTTATTTCCCATGGCAATTTGATTAATAGCCTCATTTCTCCAGAACTGTGCTTTCCCCTAATGTATAAGAGAGCAAACATTATCCTAGACTCAGCTGTACAAAACTCTAGCTTCCTCCCATGGATGTACAATACTATAGAGCTGATGAAAGATTTTATATTCTCCATGGTACATCAAAGATTTGTGGGGGTGCATACTTAGGTAAGTGTGCTTTTCCATTTTCAGACTTCTCTGCCATCTGCACATCATCCCATGACACCCACTCCACCATCTCCTCCATCTCATCATCTCTGTCTACTGTGGTCTCTGGCTGTACTTCTGCTTGTCTGGGCTGTGATACTGCCAACACTGACACTAATTGCAACACTTGCGCTGTAAGTGCATCAATCTTCACCTCTAGTGCTGGTGTGGGAGCAGGATTAGAACTGGGATTAGAAGTTGATGGTTCAGACATAATGGGTAGATCTGTGATGAATCACTTCTTCAGCTAAGGTACCTGATCTCAGAGTTATCACTGAATTTGGCTTGTAACTAAAATAGTCATCCAAATAGAGTAATGTAAATTGTAACTAAACCAGATCCAATCAGTTGTCTGGTTGCAGCTGTCCTAATGATGAGTGCTGCCTCTCAATCACTGGCAGTTGCAATGTAAGGTGAGGCCTGGCATCAGCTTATGAAAGAAAAGTAGATTACATATATACAAGTACTTCTGGCTTGTGTTGAAAGGATGAGTAATTGGATGTGGCACAATGAAACAATGATGTATGTGCAAGTAAGAGAAGGTGCACTGATATGGGAAGTTGTGTTCTTCTGTTAGGGTGACACCCACTATCTGCTAGCTAAGACCATGCGGGTTCTCTCCACAAGAAGGGGGTGGGATGTGCATGCATGATGGGGAAATTGATGGTTTTGATGCAAGGGGTTATTAATAGAATAGTCAGTTGAGAAAGGTGTTTCACACCACAAGTGTAGGTGGAATACCTAAGAGAACACAACTGGGGTCCCCTAGGTGTGTATTCAAGGTTTATATACTATGTTAGATATATTGCACATTGTTGCTACTGACATGCTTGTACATGCATGTACATATTGATGCATGTGAAATAAAATTCTCACACTAGCAAAGTGTAGCATAATTCAGCATAATAAAATAAAAATGAAATTTTATTAGGTAATGGGGCTGTTTCCTAATACTCACCAACAGGTTAGCAGTCAGGCAGATATTGTGCACAGAATGGGAATGCAGCTTGGGCAGTTGTGGAAGGGCTGATCCCAATTCCTGAGGGATTTGCAGCACCAGGCTATGTGCCAGCATTAGTGGGAGGCATATCCTACAAGGTCTGTTCACTAAGATTGCAGAGAGGGAGGGAGCACACAAGTATTGAGTGCTGGCAGGAGGCTTTTTTCAGAATACTCTGGGATGGAGCAATTAGTTTCACGTGGCCTGCAGAGCCACCCTCCTGAACCAAAGCATGAATTACCCAGCCCACATGCTTCTGCAGCAACACACATACGATTTGGCCAGCAGACAGCCTCTTGAGCATGCATTCATGTTCATCATTGCAAATACATCTTTTTCTTACATATTGACATGCATATAGTCAGGGATACACAACCCCACACTGTGTAGGATTGGACTGGGGCATACATGCTTGGGCAGGCAGATACCCACTTCCATAGTGTTCATACCATGCAGGAACTTGTTTCTCCATCATATTAATGTGCACATAGGCAGAACCACAGGCTAATCCACCAGCTGTATGACCTCGTGGTCAGTGCACTACTACCTTACAGTACATGGAGCACTGACCAAGGGCCCAACAGCAGGGTGGGCATGGTTGTGACCTCACATCTCAGGCCGAATGCTGACACTCCAGCAGAAATTGTGGCAGTGCTGGGCCCTGGAGTGGCAATTGACGATCAGACATTACACCTGGCCAGAAGATATTTCTCCAAGGGCATAATGAATACCACAAGCAAGCTGCCAGTTGTGGTGATCAAGGAGCTGAAGAATGGCTTCAAGAATTACATCCCACTGTCTCTCTGTACACATAAAGCCTGCTTGAATGTGACATGATCTACCAATGCCTTTGACATGGACAGGGGGAAAATCAGGCTGAAGCAGAAGAACATGACAGCAGCAGAGGATCATTACTTGTTGACAGGCAACTTCACAGAGATTTGTGAGAATTTTACTTGTGGTATGCAGAAGCATTTCATCCTGGGCAATGATGTTGAGCTAGGTGCCCCTTGGGCCCTGGACTGTATGGATATGTTTTGGGAATTTTTCAGTGTCATTGCAGCAAGGCCAGACTACACACAGGACTGGCCAGTGTCCAGGAGTTACATTATCGAGTCCTATACTTCATGGATCGGGAGGAGGGATGATTCATACGGCTTGATTTTTGATGAGCACCTGTTCTACAAGTACAAGATGAGGAACCTGCTTCCGACAGTGCTTGAGAACTACAACAACCAACTGCTGGCCCTAGGGATCTGCACAGGTAACCTGTGGGTATTTCACACTGTACCCATACCCGTACCCATGGCAGGTTTTACCCATGAACCTGCGGGTCTTAGCTTGTCTAGATTGTTTTATCACAACTCACTCAATTCTTGACCATTTTGCTTGATTTTTAGTGCATTTTGTAGCTCATGGGTAGGACTATTGTGACCCATACCCATACCCACATGCACCCATACCTGTAATCCATATGGGTACACAAAACCCATGCAGATCCCTAGAGCCTGGACCACCATCCCTTCTGGGTTTCAGATCAAATAATGGCCACTTTGGTGGGAGTGGGTTTTCAGGGGTGCAAGGTTGAGGGCATGGCTTGCAGAGCTGGGGGGTGTCTAATTCCAATCACAGAGGATATCAATATCTTAGTACTTTCCCCCTTCCTTTCGACCCCAACCTTCAGATGCTATCTCTGTGGAGAACCACATTCCCACAAAGACCACCAGGGAAACACAAAATGACTCATCACCAACAAGCAAGGAAAATGGATTGACAGACTCCTCAGAAACAGGATCGTATGTAAGGCAAGGCAGGGGTAGGGGTATACCCTTGTGTTTTTGGGCTAAGGGTATGAGGGGTAAGGGTAGTGGTGTGCTTATGTAATAATATCATTTGATTTTTTCAGCTACAAAGACTCATATTCAAGATTTTCATCAATTAAATTCAGATTTTGGGATTGTCCAACATGATAATGGCTTTCATATGTTAATAAGAGGTATTAATATGTGATATTAATAGTAAATACAATAGTTATCAACACTTTTCGAATGAAATTTTCTCTAAATATGTTGATTTTGTGCCAAACCCTTGTACCCTTGACAAACCCTCCCATACCCTTGGCAACCCTTATATGTTCCCATGCCTTTACCCCCAAGGGTAGGGTGTTCAGGGGTAGGGGTAAGGGTATGAGATTTGACACCCAGGGGTAACCCCTGCCTTGGCCTGATTGTACTGGAAGGTCACATTTAATCTCATTGTACAAATTCCAGGGTGGTTTCAAGGCTGACAGGGCAAGTGAAGTGAAGCATAAGATATCAGCAGGAACCTTGAAAGACATGGCTTGGTGGAGACAGCGACTACAGGAGAAGTGTGTCGGAATGAAGATCATCTGGCCTCTGGAACCATTGGAGGCCAAACTGTATGTCAATGCATCATCTGGGTGGGGGATCGGCCTGATACTTGATGGGAAATGGCTTGCATGGCAATTCAAAGAGCTGTAACCATATGGATTTTAATTAAACAGCAGTCCATCTGTATGAGCATGTTTCAATCTGGATTCAAACTGTGATTGCAGTTTAAACAGTAATTGTATTATAGCTAATATGTCTAATTATTAAAATGTTATAAAAATTAAAGAAGAAAACTAAAGACTTAGTCACCAAACTTAGTCAGCTCAAGGCATCACATGTTTATTACTGTTTATCATTTGCTTATCCTGCCAATCTGCTTACCATGGCACAAAATAGCTACAATATAATGAAACAATTTGAGGCCATAATATAATGGTTTTAGAAGGCAGAAGTCCTGATAGAGGCCTTTTGATAGTATTGACATTTGGTTGTTATCTTTGTAATCAGAACTGTTTGAACTTTCAAACAGAGATTGTTTCAAACACTGTTTAATAGAACATATACTGTTCATACAGGTGAGAATCTGAAAACACTATTTAAATGCTGTTTGAAACAGAAATAAAAAGTATTTGGTTTAAAACAGAGATTGTTTCAAACAGTGTTTAAGTAAAACTCACCCTGTATATATGCTTTTTCTGGAGTAACAAATGCCAATATTGTTTAAATACTGTTTGAAACAGTAAGCTTCCTATGTGAATGGGGGCTCTGTTTCATTAAATTTGTGGAAGGATGCCAAGTTTAGCAGACACTAGACTTAGGTTTACTAAAAGACAGGATCAAATTATCTTTGTTGCATGGAAGTAGGAACGATAAGTTACTACAAATAAAAGAATAGGAAATTACTGTTAAGAACTGATCCTAGAAAGCATGTTGGAATCTGATCAGACCCTGTGGGTGTTGATAGCAGAAGGTTGTCAGGTTGTGGCGGATTCTGTGGAGGGGAAAATGGAAAGGACTTGGCTTCAGCTTGTAAGAAGCTGCACCCTTCACCTCGTCTGGTGTCCTAATTTCAAGACAAAGGTTTGGAAATAGAAGCAGGGAAGTGCAGGTAAATGCGGGAAGGAGTACAGAGGGACTTGGGTCAAGTTCAGGTGAGACCAGAACTTCAGAGGGAGACTAGAGGTTGAGTTGAATAGAGTTCAGACTCTTAGAGAACTGAGGTAGGAGTAGAATGAGATTTTGATTGGCAGGTTAAAGTCGAGTTGATGTCAATATATGAACTGAGGAATACAAGGTGAAACTAACTAAGCTTAAATACTGTAGTCTGGAATAAAGGTGGAATAGAAATGGAGGCTGTGGCAGTGTCTTGACTGCATAGATAAATTACCTAGTGGGAGCCACACAGGAATCCATAGTCGAATTTGCAAAAGAGATGGCAGCTGTGGGTGCTGTACAAGGCGGCCTGGTGCACAGCAGTGTGGGCAGTGCAAGGCAGCCGGGAACAAAAGCAGAAGGAGTAGACAAATGTCGGGTTCGACGTGTGGAAAAGGGTCAGATGGATCCGGGTTCCGATTGGGCAAGGAACGGTTCTTGACAGTTACTATACCTTCATTGCATGGAAGTAGGAACAAAGGTTAAGGAATAAAAAATAAGTAATATATAAGAAAAAAATTGACCGTGTAAGTAAAAGGCTGTATCAAGCATAGTGTGTGATTTGGGAAGGCTGCATTGGGTGTAGTCACATAATAGGAAGGTACTGCATCAATAGGATAATGTCGGCACTGCTGGATGTGGATAGAAGGGTAATAAGGATGTATGGTGCTGTTGCCAGGATGCATGTCACCGGTTGTTGTTGTCATATTTGCTGGTGGCTGTGCCAGCGGCGAGGGTGATTGTGTTGGCAATGTGTGTGGCTGTGTCAGCACCATGGGAGTGTGTTGGCAGCGTAGGGTGGCCATAACTCACTGTAACACAGACATTGGTATATCTGGTGTTGGTGAGTTGTTTATGTGCCATAGGTGGCTATGCTATTGCCAGTAGCTATGGCAGCAGCAAGGGTGGTTGTGTCAGCAATGTGTGTAGCTGTGCCGGCACCATGGAAGTGTGTAATGGCAGCATAGGTAAATTAACTTGTTGTAATGTCATGAGTCTGTGGGGCCAGACTTACACTCCTCCCCACTTGAAAAAATTGTGTGGGTCTCAGACCTCCATCCCATTTTCATCTTCCCATTGGTCGAGGGCATCAGTGTTGGCCATTTCAGAGCCAGGGTGCCACTCATCGTGTTCTTTCCCATATCCTTCATAATGGACAAGGTATTGTACACCCCTGTTGCATCGGTGTGCATCCATGATTTTGTCAATGTACCACTCCTCGGTGCCATCTTCAGTAACAATTGGCATTGGCCAAGCTGGCTCCTGGTCAGGGAAGAGGAGTGGGTCATTGGGGACATATCATTTTAGTAGGTGTGCATGGAAACCAGAGAAGGTGTTGGGGTTGTTGGGAAGTTTGAGAGTGTATTCAGAGCATTCAGGGAAGGTATGTGTGACTGTGTAGGGGCCATCATGTCGCGGCATGAATTTGGCAACTTGTGTTTTGCCTTTGCATTTGTAATTGTGGTGGTGATTTTCAGTGGAGAACATGACAAGGTCACCGACCTCGTAGACATCCTCCGGTCCCCGGTGTTCATTGGCGTGATATGCCTGGCAAATTTTGGCAGCAAGGAGGTTGTCTTGTGCTTCCTGAACATCGAGGTGGACATGTGTAATGATGTTGTGTGCAGTGATCTGCTCAGCAGTGGCATTTTCAGCGAGGGGCACAATAGGCGGGATGATGCATGGAGATCAGCCAGTTTTCAGTTGGAAACCAGAGAAGCCAGTGGATGCATTCATGGTGTTCATGATGGCAAACTGTACACAGGGGAGTTTAGCTAGCCAGCCCTTCTGGTTGTTGTAAACATGGTACTGAATGGCTTGGTTCACGGTTTTGGTTGTCCGTTCACTGCTGCCATCAGTTTCAGGGTGATAGGATGTGGAAATTTTTAGTTTAACACTGGTGAGCTTGTGGAGTGCAGTCCAAAGGTTGGCAGTGAAACATGCATCTCTGTCAGAGATAAGGTGTAGCATGAGGCCATTTTCGCAGTACCATTCATCAAAGAGCACAACAGTGACCTGGGCAGTGGTGTATGAGGAGTGAATGCTGGCAATGTGTATGTCAGCGCCGAGAAGGTCTGTCATGGTCAGAATGGTGTCCTTTCCATTCTCCTCTGGTAGTGGGCCAATGAAATCCAGGGCGATGGTGTTGAAGCGGTCATCAGGTACTGGTAGTGGGTGCAAGGGACTGGTGGGTTTCATGGTCTGGTTTTTGTTTCACTGGCACTCAGTGCATGATGGGATGTATGCATTTTCCAAATCCTGGTGCATGTTTGGCCAGTAATAAGAGCTGTGGAGGGATTCGTAGCTTTTGTCAAAGCTGAAATGGCCCAAGGTATCATGTGCCAGGTTGTAGAGTAGTTCGTGTACCTTGAGATCTTGTGGGATGACAAGTCAGTGGCTGACATAGAGGAGTTGATTGGTGAGGGTTGCCCCTTTGATGCTCCTTATGTTGATATCCTTCATAAGTTGTTTGGCAAAGGAATCAGTCTCATAGCCGGTGATGATGGCATCAAGAAGTGACTGGTCTGCGGCGATGTTTAGTACGCCAGCGGCATGTGTAGCCGGTGATGATGCTCAACCTGGAAACCCAAACAAAACCTACTAAATGGCTTTGGATGGTATAACACAGGTCAGAGGAAGGATGCGAGGCCCTCTAGATGTCACCTGTCAGACTGACCATCAAATAGTCATAAAACCACTGCTTGTTGAAGCAGTTCGAAGCTAAAAGAATGTGTTTTGAGGAATTTCAAGGAATTTTGAGGAATTTCATGGCTAGATTGATGAATTCAGAGTGTGCAAATATGTTCAGATGCAAGATCAGGGGACTAGACAAGTAATGGAAGCAAAGCAAAGGTGAATTGAGGGAATCGAGAGCGAAAATAGTGTAATGCAAGGATTTTCGAGGAGTTGCAATGATTTTTGAGATGTTGCGATATTTTTCAAGGTTTTTCGAAGAAGTTTAGCATAAAACACCAAACTTCGGACTGAATAAGACTAAACTGTACTCTCAAATCACTGCGATCTGGGAGGAAGACGATGACTTTCTTGTTTTTCTTTGTATCTAGTACATCTTTTTATATAAAATAAAGAAACTACCTAAAAAGGCTAGAGAACATGAGGCAAACATGTGGCAAACTCAAGGCAAAAGACAATAGAAGTATATCAGAACAATAAAGCAAGACTAGAAAGGGTGAATATAACACATGATGAAGAAATAATAAGAAAGAATAGCTAAAAGTGGACTGTCCTTGTTATAAATTGCATAAAACATCAGAAACTGCTTTGAGCAGATTGGATGCATGCACATGCAGTTGAAATGTGTTCAATATACTCAAGATAGTGTCCCATGTGTCCAGCATGCATCCGAGGATTGTTTGAATAGGAAATACTGTGTCCAAAGATGTTTTTTGAGGTTCGAGGTTTTTCGAAGATTTTTGAAGATTCTTCAGACTTTGTTTGTGGCCCGAAATCAGTGCGATATTGCTCGAAACTGGTTTGGAACTCATTGACGCTGTTCCAAGTGTATATTCTGAGCTGTCCGAAGGTTGGGGGAATTGTATTATGGTGGCCAAAGGCATGCAAAGAATTTTGAGGTGTTGCAAAGAATTTCAAAGCATTTTCATGACTTTGTAGAGCTTCGTAGAGGTTCACAGAACTTTGGAGGGGTTCATATGGGTTCATAGAGCTTTGTAGAGGTCTGTAGAACTTTATAGAGCTTTGACAATGATCGTAGATGTGTTTTCTGAGCTTGAATGACAAGGTGGACCTATCACCAGTGCATTGCATGTGTATGCAATCATGCAGGCAGTGAGGCATGCATCTGGTATGGCATCAGGCATGCGGGATAGTGCATCTGCAGCAGTGTTTTCTTTGCCATGGATATACATAATGTTGTAGTCGAAATCAGCCATGTACATTGACCATCTCATTTGTTGTCTCGACATCTCCTTCTGTGATTGGAAGTATTTGAGTGTTCAATGGTCAGTAAAGACCTTGAAATGGGCACTGAGGAGGTAGGATCTCCATTTCTTAAATGCCTTGACAATGGCAAGGAGTTCCTTCTCATGAACAGGGTAATTCTTCTCGGCATCGTTGAGTTGGTCGGAGTTGTAGGTGACTGGTCTCGCAGTTTCCCAAGTTGCACCAAAACTCAACACAGCACTGGTTCAGCGGTCACTGGCATCGGTGGTGACATAGATGTTTGACGCCTTGTCTTCATAATTAATTACAGTGAGACAGTCGGCGCTGAGAACCAGGTCTTTATGTGTTCAAAGGTGGCCTGGTGTTCAGTGGATTTCCCAGTCACATTCCTTGGTGGTGAGTGGTGTGAGTATGCTTGTATATTCAGCGAGTGCTGGAAGGAAGGTGACAATGTATCTGGTGAGTCCCAGGAATCCCCTGACATTGGTGGCAGTCGTTGGTTGTGGCCAAGATGCAATTTGGTCAGTTTTGCAGGGGTCAGGTTTGATACCTGTCCCCAAGATGATATGACCGAGGAAAGTAGTGTTCAAAAGTCCGGTCCAGTCCAGTTTTTTGACTTCCAAATGGGGCAACCGCAACCACAACCGCAACCGGTCCAGGACCGACCCAGATATTGGGGGGACTGAACCAGACCACCTAGGACCGGTCTTTTTCAGTTAATGGACCGGAAAAAGACTGGTTCGGACCAGTTTTTTGATGTAAAATTTGTCATGCTAATATAAGCCATCTGTATCTCAACAATCACTACTCGGAACCTTAAAAGGATAGTTAACATGATAGAGCTTGTAAATACCTGGCTTTTGATCCAATTTTTAAGAGATTTAATGAAGATTTGATGTAGCTATGACTGAAACCGAATTACATCTGCTAAAGATGCAGGCAAAATGGAATGTGACAACCACAAGTTATGTGAGGCATATCTTACATTGATGGATGGTGAGCATATTTACCTACATAAAATCTCCATATCTAAAAAATATAATGAAGCAAAATGATCAAAATATGAGTGAGTTAGAATCAAAGTGATTCTGATACAAGTTGAACGAAAAAAAAGACTTGTACCAAAATGAATTTGGTCATATCTTTCTCAATTATTGACCGTTTTTGATGAACCAAAGGTCAAATTAAAGGTAATAATTATGTTTACATGGTCATGTAACGCACGTGACGCTTAACCTGTTGCAACAGGTTTAAACCGGTCTTTTTGCGGTCCTACATTATTTTTCAAAATGAAAGACCTGCAACTGGACTGCAAAAGACCGGTCCATAAATAGACCGCTGGTCCGGTCCTAATCGGTCCAGTTCAGTCCAGTTTCGGTCTTTTTTCCAGTCCTATAGACCAGACCTTCAAACACTAGAGGAAACATAATTTGGTGGCAAAGAGGTTGGATTTTGCCTGATTGCAGTAGATACTGGCTTTTCAGAGGGCTTCAAGAATGGTGGTGCAGTATCGTTCATGTTCCTCCAGAGTTTGTGACCATATGATGATATCATCAAGATACACATGGCAAATCTTGCCGATGAGTTCTCATAGTGCATCAGTCATTCGGTGCTGATGTGTGGCCAGAGCATTGCATCCACCCTGTGGCATGATGGTCCACTCATAAAGTCCCCACGGTGTTCTTACAGCAGTAAGGTGAATGTCGTTAGGGTGTACTTGTGTCTGGAAGAAGGAGTTCATCATGTCCATCTTGCCATATATTTTTCCCTTCCAGCAGTCAGCAAGTATATTGTCTATGCGGGGTAGGGGGAAGTTGCCTCATACAGTGTTACTGTTGAGTGCTCGGTAGTCGTTCACCCACTGAGGGTCAACTGTTAAGTCAGGTACCCCGGCAATGTATTTTGGCACGCAGAATGCTGGTGAGGCAAATTCTGAGGAGGATGGCCAAATTAGTGTTGCCATGGCTCGAGCCGCATTTCTTGCTATCTTGGGAAATAAATTATGTAAAATCACTGAAATATTTGAGGAGCTAGATCCCATCAAAAGCCGAGGGGTCTCCTGCCAACTCTAAGTGATCAGAGAAGGTTCCTGAGATATTCCAGTGGCTTTGAAATGGCTTGGCTTGAGCCATTTCAAAGCCACTGGAATATCTCAGGAACCGCTTCTCCTAGCTCCTCAAATATTTTAGTGATTTTACATAATCTATTTCCCAAGATAGCAATGGCTCGAGCCATGGCAACACTAGGCTGAATGCAGCCAGCCTTGAGGTGGTCATCCAGAAGTCTCTTCCAAGGTTCTTGGTATTTCTTGGGAGCTGCATATCCTTTGCCATTGTTGACCTTGGTGGGGTCTTTGAGTTGGATGCGGTGGAACATGTGGCCAGGAATATCTTTGGTGCTATCAGGGAGACAAAGTGGGAAGCGGTCAGTGAATTTGAGTTTCATTTTCGCATCTTTCTCTTTGAGGAGTTCTTGGAATGCTAGGCCTTCAATGCAGTCTCGCATGGCAGCCATGATGGGTCCGGGGAGAAGGCATCCAGCAAGTGTGGGTGCTCCAGAGTTTTCCAGTGTAGGTGGTTTTGGAGTCCAAATTTTCTTTGGTGTTGGTGGAGGTGTAACCCATTGTTTTCCCTGGGGCTGGGGTGTTCGAGAGGGTGGATTTAGGAGGTCAAAACCGGAGTGTTTGTCAATGGCAGTTCGCTCATGGGTATCAATCACAATCTGTTCTGATAAAATAAATGGCATTCCTAATATAATGGGGAATGATAATCCCTTATTTACTTTCATCTTGTGGACTCCCGATTTCCATATCCCCTGGTCTGATTGCAGCTCTAATTTGACATACTCCTCACAGTTGATTTTCTGCTGGGTCAACAACGACATGTTATTTTCCTTTTTAGGGAGAGGATAACGTCAGAGGCTGAGATGCTCGCAGAGTTCAAGGCTAATCACTGTGCAGGGGCAACCAATGTCCATCAGTGGATAGATTTTAATGGGGAATTTGGTGATGAGGGGGCCAGTGGCATAGAGGGTAGGAAATAGGTGTGATACAGTAAAGGGGACATCAGCAGGGGGAGGGACATATGAGTCGGTTTCATTGTCCTCCACTGCTGCCTTTGTTGCCGCTGCCAGCGCTGTGAGTGTGACATATGTCTTGGCATTGGGCCAGGTGTTGTCTGCCTTCATGGGACAGTTAGGGTTCTTGTCTCCAGTGTACAATTTCCAGCATCGTGTGCAGCTGGCGTGTTTTTCGAGGATTGCCCATTCTTTGAGTTCAAGGGCAGGGAGGTGTTTCTTCTCAACCTGTTTTGTTTTGCTGGGGCTGGCAGTGGGAGAGTTTCTCTTTGCCAGTGGGTCAGTGAGTTGAGAAGGTAGGTCTTTCTTCTCGTTGCGGCATGTGGCATGTGCAGCGGTGGAGGTGTCAATGAGTTTTTGGGTGCATGTAGTGTTTAAAGGTTCAATCTGTAGGATTGAAAAAAAGACCAAAACTGAACTGAACTGGACCTATTAGGACCAGACCAGTGGTCTATTTATGGACTGGTCTTTTTCAGTCCAGTTGCTGGTCTTTTGTTTTGAAAAATATAGTAGGACCGATGAAAAACCAGTTTAAACCGGTTGCGACCGGTCTTTTGTCTCAATGTATGTTGGACCTTACTCCCACACATATTTACTTCATTTTCGATCCCTGGGTCATCAAAAACGGTCAAGAATTGGTTGAGATATGACCAAAAACATTTTTGTATGAGTATTTTGTTGTATCAGAACAACTTTGATTGTGTTGCTTATTACCTGAGCTATAATTTTTTTTGTACAGCTATATGACATCATAAAAGTAATAACAACACACCTAATTATCTTTACCATGTGATTTTATTCATATAACAGCCCAAATGAGTGTGACTACAAACTACAAATTACAAACTAAAAACTGCAACTTGAATGCATGTCCTTTTGGTTTTGGCCATATCTCAGTCAAATCTTGACAGAATTGCTTAAATGTTGGATCAGTCTACAGGGCATTACAATCTCTATCCATGAATGTAATGTATTTGAGGTAATGGTCATATTTGTTGAGATACATATGGGTTATTTGGCACAATAAATGTTATGACAAAAGACTGGTCCAAACCAGTCCTTTTTCAGTCCTTGGACTGATTAGGACCTGTCCTAAAGGGTCTGGTTGCAGTCCTCCAATATCTGGGTCAGTCCTAGACTGGTTGCAGTTGCTGGTTGCCCAATTTGGAAGTCAAAAACCAGACCGGTGATAGGTCGTCTCCTTGGCTCAAGGACCGATTCACCACTTTAGCATCATTCTAATCACATCGGCTAACTCCTATGACATCCCAGACGCAGCGCAACCCAGTCTATCAATCGCGATATCATATCGACCACATCAAAACATCACCAGCGACATCAATCGTATCAAGAGCCCACATCGCACAACCTTAGGACTACCCCGAAAGTCCCTAAGATCCCTCTACACGACCATTGAACATCCCCGATCAACTTCAAACAGCCACAACTGCGATTGACCATCGTCGACCATTGTCGAGCATCATTGGTCGATATCGAGAAACTATGAGTGACATCGGGCGCCGCCTTCATTATCTAAATGGTGGAAGACCATGCACTAGGACGTATTCCAACTCGTGCTCAAACCTGCTGATCATAGGTCAGCCTTGTTCCAAGTCCCTATCACGCACAGAACCCGCTGGACGCATTATTGCGAGACTTAGTGCAGTTTATACACAAAGGACAGTCTCTTTTAGTTCTTTCCCTTTATTACTCTTTCATCATATGATATATATATCTTTCTTGTTTGGATTCCAGTCTCCTTTTTGACCTTGTGCCTTAACTCATATCTTTTGCCTCATGTTCTACACATGTTTCTTATTCCATTTTAGGAAGTTTCTTTAAAAACATATAAAACTCTGTAGTATCTACTGGGAAATAAAAGAAATCATCTTCACATATCATCTCGTATACAGTTCTAAGCATCTGATCAACTTTCTAAAATGATCTAAGTCTCTACAGGTTTTCTTGATCAACGAGAAACCTCTGCAATTGTCGCGTCCTCAATCCTCCCTTGATCCTCTCATCATTAGCTCTAGCAACCCTTCCAACACTTCATAGCCAATTGCTGCACCCTTTGTAAACTATTGACCTATCGAAAGGTCCCCAGAATTCACATATCGACCATCGACGATAAACTCGTTCGCCATCGATCTCGTCGATCGCCCTCGATATCAATCGATACTCGATCGGACCACGCCAAATGCCTTCGTCTCTTATAGCACTACCTTCACGACTAGTACCAACTGGTCATCTTCCCATCGGTTGAGCCATGAACATTCAGAACGACTCGCAACCTTCCTCTGACTCATCACAAATATCATTGATTGCCTCATCGGCAGTTTAGGTGGTTTTCCCAGGTTGAGTATCATCACCGGACTGGACCTTTAAACACTAGGTGCATGCATCTTCTGCATGCATGCGGTCATGGTGTTCCTTTACCTCGAGGGCCCAGGGGGCAAGTTCAGTGGCTAGGACAGGCTCGAGACTGATGTTGAGTCTCAAGTCAGGGTGGAGGTTGGATTGGAGTTGGTTTTTGAGTTTGGCCTTGGTCAGGGCCTTGGCCAGTGCAGAGGTGGCAAGGATGGTGTTCAGGTTCTCAATCTCAATTTTCCAGTCAATGAAGACCTGGTCACCTTGCAATGAGGAGAGGATGGTTTCAAGGATGTTGTGGGCCCAGTTCTTCTCCAGGATGAGTTGGGAGAGCTTTCCAAGGTATCCATCCAGGGAGAGGGCATCAATCTGAGTTTGGTCAGCTTGGTACCATGCCACAAGGCGAGGTTCAAACATGCCCTTGGCAACATAGCTGACAATTTCATTGTCTGTCTTCCCACCGTGCTTCTTGTAGTGTTTGCATGCGAGGGTCCACAGTTGCATGATGAGAGGGGTGATTTTTCTGGTGGTGAGCATTGGGCATTCCTTCATCTTCATGACCTTCACTTCAGTGAGGGGTTGTGTGGAGGGTGACATTTTGGTTTGAGCGGCAGGTGGTGCAGCCATAGTTGGGATGGTTAATTGTGATGGTTGGTGTACTTTCGTCAGTGGACAAGTCAGTATCAGTGTTTGGTGGTGATGGTGGTGGTGATTGGTGGATGTGCCAGTGCTTTTGTCATGTGGTGGGTAGTGTCTCAAATTTGGCTGGTTGGCCAGAATCCTGTAAACTTCTTCTTGTGCTCATGGTGAGGAGTGGGATGAGGGTGGAAGGTAGCTGAGACAGGGTTGGTTCAGTAGGTGAAGAAAGTTGTCGGTGTCAAAAAAAAGTGGAAGGATGCCGAGTTTGGCAGCCTACACTAGACTTAGGTTTACTAAAAGACAGGATCAAATTATCTTCATTGCATGGAAGTGGGAACAATAAGTTACTACAAATAAAAGAATAGGAAGTAGGAACTAGTGTTTGAAGGTTCAGTCCATAGGACTGAAGACCGAACTGGACTGAACCGCAGTCCATGCTGCAGTTTGGTCCATTTGTCTGAAAAACTGAGTAACCAAAACTGCAGTTCAGTTGCCAGTTCACTCGTTTTGAAAACATTTGAAGACCGTTATAAGACCAGTTGTAACTGGTTTACAACCGGTCTTTTACACTTAGATTACATACCCTATAAGCTCCCATAAGAGTACCAAATAAATATATTTATATACTAATTACATATGTCATAGATAAAAATGGGGGCAGACCCGAATAAATAGAGGGAAAAGTAAGCTGTTTAAATAGCACTGACCATTTGCACCTGTTTGCATGGTCACATGTACTCTTGTTTATGCATTTTTGACGTGTTTACATCTTTTGTTTATATGTTTACATTTATTTGTACTGTATTGCCACCAGCCACAACCCATTTTGCAACTTGGTTTCTCTCCCTACAACAACAGCCTTGTCCACAACTGGGGCACAAACAACATCTGTTGTTGTTTGTGCCCCAGGTAAGTATCTTTTACTCTTTGCCTTTCATTTGTAACTAATTATTATCTTGTTGGTTTCTTAGAATCTATGTATATTATAACACATTATAACACTGATGACATGGCACCCACTTCCAGCCTCATGAGCCACTGCTCGTGGGGTGGACTGTGGGTGCAGGAGATGAGGACAATGAAGATGAGGACAATGAGGGACAACAACAACAACAAACAACAAATGATAAGCAGGGGACAACAACGATGACAAAAAATGAGTGGAGGATGATGATGACGAACAATGAGTAGGGGACAACAATGACAACGAATGCCAAGCAGAGGACAATGACAATGACGAACGACGAGTAGGGGACAATGACAACGACAATGAACGACAAGCAGGGGACAATGATGATGATGAATGAGTAGGGGACAATGACAACGATGAACAAGTAGGGGACAACAATGACAACGAATGAGTAGGGGACAACAACGACAATGAACAAGTAGGGGACAACGATGACGACGAATGACAAGCAGGGGACGACAATGATTGGGGATGACAACGAGGATGAACGGGGACCACAAGACAGTGACAACGCAACACCCACCCCTCCCTCACTCGAAATGTGAGATGAAGGGGTGGTTTTCTACTGACATGTCTTCCCCAGCACCACCGTCCAGCCTCGCGAGCCCCTGCTCGCAGGTGGACTTGTTTTCTTGTTTTTTAATTTGTTTTTTTCTATTTCTATTTCTATTTCTTTTTTCTATTTCTTTTTCATTCTCTTACACCATGGCTGCGAGCAACTGCTCACAGCATGTAAATGTAATTAGTTTTATTTAGTATATAATAGAATTAAGTTAATACTCGAAAAAATGGGACGAAAACCAGTTTAAACCAGTTTTCTGGACTGGACCATAACCAAACTGATTAGGACCAGTCCTATCGGTTCAGTTACGGTCTATGTCACTTGGGCTTGCAGTCTGGACCGGTTAACCCACTTTGGGGTCAAAAAACTGGACCGAACCGGACCTTAAAACACTAGTAGGAATAAAGGTTAAGGAATAAAAAATAAGTAATATATAAGAAAAAGATTGACCATGTAAGTAAAAGGCCGCATCAAGTGTAGTGTGTGATTTGGGAAGGCCACATCGGGCATAGTCACATAACAGGAAGGTACTGCATCAATAGGATAATGTCGGCACTGCTGGATGTGGATAGAAGGGTAATAAGGATGTATGGTGCTGTTGCCAGGATGCATGTCACTGGTTGTTGTTGTCATATTTGCCAGTGGCTGTGCATGTGGCAAGGGTGATTGTGTTGGCAATGTGTGTGGCTGTGTCGGCACCGTGGGAGTGTGTTGGCAGTGTAGGGTGGCCATAACTCACTGTAACACAGACATTGGTATATCTGGTGTTGGTGAGTTGTTTATGCACTGTAGGTGGCTATGCTATCGCCGGTGGCTGTGCCCACGGCAAGGGTGGTTGTGTCGGCGATGTGTGTGGCTGTGCCGGCACCATGGAAGTGTGTAACAGTGGTGTAGTAATGTAACACAGACATTGGTATGTCTGGTGTTGGTGAGTTGTTTATGCACCATAGGTGGCTGTGCTATTGCCGGTGGCTGTGTCGGCAGCGAGAATGGTTGTGTCGGTGATGTGTGTGGTGTGCTGGCGCCGTGGAAGTGTGTAATGGCAGCATAGGCAAATTAACTTGTTGTAATGTCATGAGTCTGTGGGGCCAGACTTACAGTTTGAAACAATCTCTGTTTGAAAAGTCAAATTGGATGTTTAATTGATGATTAATTGACAGGTTGGCCTAGCTGTTATTGAATATGGTTTCAAACACTGGGTGGGTTTGAAACAGTCCCACTATAGTCATGGTGCACTGTTTAAACAACTGATTTTTCAAAGAGGGTTGGAGATCAGAAGGACACAAGATTGGTTTGGGGCAAGATGGTGGCAGTAGAGCTGGCAGTTTGGACATTGATAGCAGGAAAGCTCACAAGTTGCCACATAATTGTGTGCTCACACAACAAGGGCATAGTGGGTGCCCTGCAGGCAGGGAGATCATGGGGCACCTAGCAAAATGCAATCCTCCAAGAAATTGTGAAACTTATCCAGGGGCATGAACTATGGATCTCGATGACTTGGATTCCTATGCTGGAGAATCCCACAGATGGACCCTCAAGGGGTGTCTTTCCTGTGAACACCCTGCTATATGCATTTCCACTGAAGATACCTTTTCATTTAAAAGATTTTGTACACAAGGCCATAGATTACCATGATCCACGCTTATGACAATACATTGATCCACACTTGATCCACACTGATGAGACATTGATCACACATGCATGGTTCAAGGTGGGATTAGTAATGATAATGGTCACACTCAACCTCTTTCTCACCACCATGTGCAATGCCCCCTGTTAGACAGACCCATCACACTGCCTACCCCAATGGATGATCAGACAACCTATTGCAGCTGGCCCAGATTCATGGTGGGAGGCTCTCATGCAAAACCGCTTGCCCTCAACCTTATGCTTGGTGGATCCCAACAGCACATGTGAACCTACCACAGCCAAACATTGTGCTACCCAAAAACCTGCTAGAAAAGATCAGCCAGGTTCAAGGAGCAGGTGTGAACAGAACAACTGAAGCAAAAGATGCAAGCAGACTGTGCAAGTGTCTGGCCTTCTGTGAGGGACTCAGAATTCAGAACAATGATGCACTCCCAGCCAGGGAGGACCTTCTTATAGCATGGGCAGCATCATATGGAGGTCAATTAGCTGCAAAGAAAGTTGGTGCAAAGATCTTGGCTATAAAGAAGGAACACCAGAGGTGAGGACTGGCATGGCAAGGGGGGGAACAATTGCATCAGATTCTGAAAGAGGTGGAGAAAATGAGACTGGCATCATTGTTTTACAGCAAGAGGGCTCCTGTGACCATATCAATGCTTGACAACCTCAACAGTGGGCTGGACAGATCTTCCAGACTGGATAACTGTATTTGTGCCATCTGCTGTCTCTCTTTTTTCTCTCAACTATGCATTGGTGAGATCTTATCTCCCACCCAGGATCTCAAGAAATTCAACCCTCATTGCCATGCAACCTTTGTGCACATCCAAGAATTTACAGTGAAGAACAGTGCCTGTAATCTTCATTTACCATGGTCAAAAACCCAGAAAGCCTGAGGTGATGATGTCTGGATCCCCCATCAGGAGGCTCCTTTGGATCCCATCCATGCAATCCACAAGCACTTCATCAAGAATAGACTTGAGATTGACCACCCTATCTCAGCCTACTGTAATATGCATGACAGCCTAGCAACACTCACTAGAGTGAAATTCATCCATTGTATCAACCAAATTCTCTGAGTGACTAAAAAAGGATACCCTCAAATCACAGGACATTGTTTTTGCATTGGTGGGACAACCTTCTACCTTGTATCAGGGGTGCCTCCAGACATGGTGAAGAAGTTTGGGTGATGGCATTCACAGGTCTTTCTGGAATACTGGCATTGTTTGGACTATCTGGGTGCAATTCACATCAAGATGCCCCCCCTCAACATGCAAATGCAGGGACATCAGACAAGAAGCCACCCTAAGGCTTGACATACATCCCTGGGTGAGTCTATGATGTGCCTTAGACTTGCTTCTCACTTGGGATTTCTATAGTCACTTCCTCAGCTCACCCCCAGTCAACAAAGATGGAATCTGAGGAGATGGTTTTTCAGGTGCAGAATTTTTCATCTCTCAGATTCCACCTAGTCACTCCCACTCCCACAACTATTAGTATCTTTGCTTAGACTAGATTTGTACTACCCTAGCATGTCTCAAGGCAATTCAGAATTTTGTACAGTAGCAAAACTACAGCTTTCTGCTACTGAATCCCCAACTTGCCAATACCTGATTTTCTTTCCTTTGAGCTTCCAGGGCAATTTGATAATCTCTTCAGTGTTGAGTATATCAACGTTGAAGACTTCTGGTCAAAGGCCCAACTGATCTGTATCAACCTTGAAAACATTGATTCCCTGTGAAAACTTCCCATCCCATCATCTGTGGTGCTTGATTTATTCCAGTGCCCATGTTCCTGATCAACAGAAAATCAAGTCCATTATCTATGCACCTTTACCACCCTCAAATTTGGCTGTGTCAACATCCTTTCCTCTTTGGGTATTTAACTACTGGGTCCAGATCTCCCAGCTGCACACTTATGCCAGGGGCCCTTGGAACCAAGTGCAGAGTTGGACTGCTAATCAACAGTTGACCCAATTCCTGAGTACAAATACCTTGCCAATGAGATTCATGAGGCCTTGACCCATGTAGCATGGGAAGGATATGTCTATGGATACTCAGACCCAGACTCATCACCTACCACGTTGGCTTGTTATCTCTTCAGTGACTGGCTCACAACCACTCAAATCAACCAGCAACTAGACCTCTGCTGTGGGATTCAGCATCACTATGCTCCCTCTTTAGTTTGGGCACCTCAAGAATGTGCTTTGGACAATTATATGTTCTATGTAAATAGCTGGTCTATCTCTGTTTGCATCAAAGTTGGTGGTTGTGTGATTTTGATGAATTTTTTGCACAAATAAGCCATGAATCTTCTGCAAGCCATATCTCAACAACCAGGCCACATTTTTACATGATCTTGTAGTAATTCTTTTACTAGTAATTGAGCTCTAGAGCACCTTGTAATTTGCTTATTTTTTGGTTGAGTTTTGAAAGAGTGAGTTTGAGTCGAGCCAAAGAGGCATGTGCAAGTAATATTTCAAGTGCAACAAGTCATGCAGATAATCTGAGGGATGTAGATTGTCTAGAGTAGTGCATATTGGAATACCCTATGAAATTTGAGATTATAGACCACTGTGGCCACTGTCAACTCTCAAGGAAGCAGTGATGAGACCTTGTCAGCATCATCAGGGAGTGGCTGACCACAAGAGCACATGACCTGAAAGTTTTTGCATTGGGTAGGATTTAATACTCTATCCATAAATGTCTCCAACTCTCAGCTTAATTTTTCTGACCATTAGTTCTTGACATATTACTTGCACACACCTTTCTGGCTGGACTCAAACTCACTCTTTCAAAACTCAACCAAAAAATAAGCAAATTACAAGGTGCTCTAGAGCTCAATTACTAGTAAAAGAATTACTACAAGATCATGTAAAAATGTGGCCTGGTTTTTGAGATATGGCTTGCAGAAGATTCATGGCTTATTTGTGCAAAAAATTCATCAAAATCACACAACCACCAACTTTGATGCAAACAGAAATAGACCAGCTATTTACATAGAACATATAATTGTCCAAAGCACATCCTTGAGGTGCCCAAACTAAAGAGGAAGCATAGTGGTCTCCCTTGCTGTGTGATGCTGTCCAGTAAACAAAGCCCAAGTTCAACTTCAGCTGTTCCCAAAAATCATGTGTTGCGAAGAAAGTGCTGGGTGAATAGTGTTCACTCCTTGGTCATTGCTATGTCCTTTGCACCTCATGGCCTGAAGGCAAGTTTGGGCATGGATCAGTTTCTCACCAACACTTTTTCTGCTGGGTTGATCAGACACCATCGCCATCTTCAACACCAACAGTAGCATCATCAACCACACTTCCATCTTCCCCTCCAACTTTGCTGCCTCCCACTATACAGAATACACTGATATATTGCTACTTCATGGGCTGTAAATCAAAGCATTTGCCTGCCCAAAACTGCACCCAAAGGATGTGCTGTACACACTGTCAACTTAGCAGTGGATGTCCATGAAAAGACCACATCAACAAAGCAGCTACTTCTCTCCCCACTATGTCTACTCCTCTCCCTGCTATTTCTACTCCAACTCCTCTCTCTACTACTCCAACTCCTTCATCTGATCATGCCATCAACCACCATCTCCCCCCTCCAGACTTGCTTATTGATCCCCTACTATGAACCCAGCCAGTGACATCTCAGGGCTTGCCAATTGATCCTCTGCTGCAAGCCCAGCCAGTCACCAACCTCCTGCTGCCCCCAATTCCTCATTCCAAGACCCCACAATCTTGTTCATCACACCATGCAGTTCAAATCCCTCCTGTATTCACTGAACAGCAAGCTGCTCTACAACATGTCGATGCTGACTGCTGAATGCATCAAGCAACTTTGCAACCAGTTGAAGAATGTAGTAAGAGTGTTTGCCTGGTCTTGAGATGAGTGTGATCCCACTCTATATGACTTCACACTACCACCTGGTTCTAGAAGCTTTGAAATCACAGAATCCATCCTCCATGACCTAGCCCTTATTTCCAAGGGTGATGCCACTCTTCGACTGCAAAAGTATCATGACATGGAGGATCTATGGGTTGGGTTCAAAGTTGGTCAAGTTTTTGATGCTGAGATCCAGCGACAGTGTTTTTTCTTCAAACAGCAGGAGGTGAAACACTGTCTAGGCTCTGAGAACCTTGTCGGGCATGGGCAGATGAATAGCCTGCACTTTTGAGACAATCTCACAGGTGAAAAGTCATATATCAGGGAGGCCCTTAGTAAGAAATGTGGTCTCAAACTTGCATCAGATCTACTCCCCTCCACCCCTTTATCTTTAGTTCCCTCATCACTGACCTTTCCTTTGTCTTTGGCCACCCCTCCTCCTGTCATCAAAAAGTGTTGAGTTCCCTCATCACCAACCTTTCCTTCATCTTTGGCTGCCCCTCCTCCTGTCGTCAAAAAGTGCTGAGTTCCTTCATTTTTGGCCATCCCTCCTCCTGTCATCACAAAGCATCCCTCTCCTGACATCATTCTTATTTCCTCCAATGATGAGAACATACCACCAACTTGTAATCCACAGCTCCCAGTCCCCACTATCCCATTGACAAAGTGTCGAAAGCAGTCACTACCTCATTCTCCTGAAGTCATCCTCATCCTTGATTCTGAAGAAGAAAATGGGTGAGCAAGAACACAGTGGAACATTTGCATCAAGCAGGAGAATCTGCTCTTGATCAAGATGGAGGATAGTGATGATGAAGCTTCAAACAATGACATGTATATGTTGCCACTACAACAAGCCTGACATGTTTGCCAACCCTCAGTCAACATGGTTTTCTTGAGCAAGGACAAGACACCCAAGTGGCCACAGGACTACTACATTTGTGACATTGTGAAGGCATTCAAGCAACCACCCCTCAAGCAACCACCCCAAGGTCTCTCCAAAAAGGCGGCTTTCAGCACATATTTCCCTGGACTCTCTTTCAAGAAATCAACATACTATGACAACTACAACATATGGATTAGAACCCCCAGAAGCTTTCATATGAAATATATGGACTATGGCCAGACAGACAAAGGATCATGGAAGCATTTTTTAGCAGCCCACACCAAGTATATGGAATGATGGTGAACATAACCCACCTTCATATATCAACTTGATTTGTATCTCAGCTCTTTGGTTTGTATTTTAGATTGCCTTGTATGTAACACAATGTGATTTGCATGTACACCTAATACTCAACATTATGAGGATGTAGATTCTCCTATTCAAGCTTCTGCCTGATGTCTTCATTCCTCCTCAAGATCATTTTATCCAAAAAGAAATTGAACTTATCCACACCCATCTCCCATCAGATAGCATGATATCCACCAATCCAGACATTTGTTTGCTCAGCTATTGAAGAGTTAAAATACCAGCTCAATCTGTTGATAGGTCCACCTTGCACTCTAAGCTCTGGGAACATTTCCAAATGCATCAACACATCACCACACATGCTACCAACCTCTACAAACCCCACAAAACCACCCCAAAACTATTTCATAGCCCTTCAAACGATTTTGAACAACTTTGAACAACTTTGCAACCCTTCGAGCAAGTTCGAACAACTTTGCAGCACCTTGAATGCCTTTGGCCACCATATGCCTATTGCACCACCCTTCAGACACACAGAGCACACTGTAAGGGGAACACCTTACAAGCCCCTACAATGGTTGGCACACATTTGTGAACATTTCTGCACATGCCAACCATCTACAAACAGTCCAATATGTTGATCCATCATCCCCTATTGTACTCTCACCATTCTTGCAGTCAATAGCCCTGCGCAAGCCATTGTCGCAGTTTGCGCCTTTGTGCAAACCAGTTGCACAATCATTGCACCTGCAGAAACAATTGAGGATGTCTTCGCATGCCAATTACCAATCATGGCCTGATGCGGACACCACTTACCGAGCATGGCCTGATGCGGACACTATCACTGATTGATGGCCATCTCCCCAAATGGGAACATGACCCTGGATCTGAATTAGTGCTAGGATGGAAGGGGCTCCAAGTGTTTTAGAATGTCGCATGCCTTCCATATATATACTTTGGCCTTGCACTGGACTCCTTAGAGTTTTCTCTTTGGTTTTCCCTTGCAAGTATTGAGTTCTTAGGACTCTAATTGTAAGGTTGCCCTTACAGAAGAAAACTCTCTCTTTAGTGGATTGAAGGTAGTAGGTGTTAAGAACTGATCCTAGAGGGTTCGTCGGAATCCAATCAGACACTGCGGGTGTTATTTACGGAAGGTTGTCAGGTCATTGTGGATCAGTGGGGAGGGGAAATGGAAAGGACTTGGCTTCAGCTTGTAAGAAGCTGTGCCCTTCACCTCATCCGGTGTCCTAATTTCAAGTTGGAGGTTTGGAGGTAGGGATGGGAAAGTGCGGGTAAACGTGGAAAGGAGTACGGAGGGACTTAGGTTAAGTTCAGATGAGGTTAGAACTTCAGAGGGAGACTGGAGGTCAAGTCGAACAGAGTTCAGACTCTCAGAGAACTGGGGTTTGGAGTAGAAGGAGGTTTTTGATTGGCAGATTAAAGTTGAGTCTATGTCGATATACGAACTGAGGAATACAAGGCAAAACTAACTAAGCTTAAATACTGTAGTCTGGAATAATGCGGAACAGGAATGAAGAATGCGGCAGTGTCTCAACTGCATAGATAAATTATCTAGCGGGAGCCGCACAGGAATCCATAGTCAAATTTGCAATAGAGATGGCAGCCTTGGGAAGGCAGCCATGGATGCTGTACAAGGCGGCCTGGTGCACAGCAGTGTGGGCAGTGCAAGGCAGCTGGGAAAGAAATCGGGAGGCATAGGCAAAAGTCATGTTCAACATGCGGGAAAGAGTCAGATGGATGCGGGTTCCAATCGGGCGAGGAACGGTTCTTGACAGTATTTCCCCCTTAGTGCCAAGCCTACGAGGCACATGAGGGTTTGAGTCTGAATGAGGAAGTTGGTTGAATTTTCTGAATGCAGTAATTAGTTGAAAAATTTTTCACACTCTTTCCTTCCCCCATCAACTATCAGTTATGTCCCCTCCAGCAGTATCCACGCAGATCAAATTGGCCGCAATGAGGGCTCAACACAAACAGAGGGAGCGGGCAATGAAGGAGCAGATGGAATGGGAGATGAAGGAGCTGGAGGAAGCGGTGAGGGAGGAGGAATGCCGGGCACAGGAGGCACAGAAGGCAGCAGAGGAGGCTGCAAAGGCTGAGGAGGCGCATCAGGCAGAGGAGGCGCATCAGGCAGAGGCGCGGAAAAAGGAGGCATCGGCCACAAGATGAGCGGAGAAGAAGCGGGCAGCTACGGCCGCAGGTTTGGAGGATGAGGCCGAGGGGAGCAAGTCCCCCAAGAAAAAGAAAGTCGCCAAGTCAAAGGCGCGAGTGGGGTCGGAGGAGTCGGAGAGTCTGGTGCGGGTGCAGGCCGTGTTGCCCTGCAAAAGGTGCATAATCGTTTTCCTTCTCAGTGTTCTCTTACTGACAAGTGGCCTAGGTGCAAATATCAAAAGGTCTCATGTTTCAAGATGGGTGCGAAGGGACGCGTGTGTGACAACTGCACGTGCATCAAACATAAGTGCGAGGAGGTAGTGTGGGAGGGGCAGGAAGCCCCTGCGGCAAAAATGGCGGGAATGACAGGGGCAACTGGGGAAAACCCGGAAGTAATGCAACAGATGATGAAGTTGATAAGGAAGGGGTTCACTGAGGTGGCCAATGCAGTGCGGGAGTCGATGGGGGAGATCTGGGATGCTTTGGACCCTGAGTGGGTGGAGGAAGAGAGTGCCAGCGAGGAGAGCAACAAGGGTGACAAAGAGGTGGAGCGGGCAGTGCAAGAGTCCCAGCGGGAAAGACGCAGGATCCAAAAATCTGGAGATGACTGGGAGGCCTTCCAGAGATATCTGGAGAAAAGGCGGGTGGATGACGAGGAGGAGAGCGAGAGTGGAGATGAGGAGGGTGGAGAGAAGGACGAGGGTGGAGAAGAGGGCAAGGTTGGGGGAGAGGGTGACGAAGACAGAGAGGGAGAAGCGGAGGTAGTGTAGGAATCCAGTCGGATCCATAATTTTTTTTTTTAATGAAATCTGTTTCTGAGTACAAACTGAGTGAATAAGTAACGTGAATAGTCTTTAAGCAGGTAATGGTCCGGGTTTCTGCAGGTAGCAGGTGTGAAAATCCGCAAGGAGTTCTTGGGCGTGGTCAAGTTCCATAACAGGTAGCCAGGAGGTCTCTTCATTGGTTCCCTGGTAACCTTCCCATCGGACAAGGTAGAGAATCTTGCAGCGACATCGGTTGTCAACTTTGGAGTTGAGGACTTCGGTGATCTCATATTCGAGCTCGTCATCGATGGTGATCAGAGGGGGTGGAGGTTGTACTCAATTTGGAATTGTGTTTGGGGAGTGTTTCTCAAGTTGAGAGACATGGAAAACAGGGTGAATGGCCTGCATGTGATCCGGGAGCTGCAGGGTGACTGAGTGGGTGCCCAGGCAGGCGATGATTTTTGAAGGGGCCATGGTGCTTTTCGGAAAGTTTCTTGGAAGGACGAGTGGTGTGGATATTTTCTGCAGTGACGTAGGCAGAGTCACCAATGTTGAAGTCGGGTGCGGGTGCCCGATGTTTGTCTGCAGGGCCTTGATAACACTCTTGAGCAGCCACAAGCTGTTTCTGAAGCTCCTGATGAAGGTCATCTAAGTTGATGACGAACTCATGGGCGCGCTGTGAAGCTAAGTCGCGTTCTGGAAAGACAGAAATGTTCCAGTGATAGCCTTTGTTGGCAAAGAAGGGGGATATGCCTGTAGAGGTGGAAGGAGCATTGTTGTAGGCAAATTTGCCCAAGGGCAAGAGGTGAGACCAATCGTCCTGCTGATAGTTGCAGAAGATCCAGAGGTACTGCTCCAAGGTCTGATTTAGTTGTTCTGTCTGACCATCACCTTGCAGGTGATAACCGGAAGTGAAGTGGATCCGCATGTCAAGCGCTTTTCCGAGGGAGCGGAAGAAATGGGAGACAAACTTGGATCCCTGGTTGCAAGTGACGTGCGACGGAACACCATGCTTGGAGAAGACGTGGAGGACGAACAGGTTGGCTAGTTCTTGGGCTGTAATTTCATTGACAGTTGGGATGAAGATGCCTTGCTTGGTGAGGTGGTCAACGATGACCAGGATAGCAGTGTGACCATCGGAGTTGGGTAGTTGTTCAATGAAGTCCATGGAGATGGAGTTCCAAGGTTGTTCTGGAACCGGAAGTTGCTTTAGGAACCCGTAGGGCTTGTGTTGAGGTGATTTGGATTGTTTGCAAGTGGTACAGGATTTGCAGAATTCCTGCACAAAGGTGCAGAGGTTTGGCCAGACATATTCCCAGCGGACAAGCTGCTGGGTTTTGTTTTGTCTGAAGTGGCCAGAAAGGATGTGATTGTGTTTGTACTGAAGGACCTTGAGGCAAAGATCCGCGATGTCCAGAACATAAATCCAGTCAAAGTGGCAGAGAAGACCTGCCACGTCTATGGTCCAGTTGGGGTCAGTAGGTGTCGGAAGATGTGCAGATGAAAAGGGGTCAAGGGGTAGGGAGGTGCGGATGTCATGGTGAAGTTTCTCAACATCCATGATTACTGCTTGTCGAAGAATGGGTGTGGCGAAATAGGTGGTGCGGAGGGAAGAGGTGAGCTGTTCTTGTGTGAATACAGGTCGGAAGTTGGTTGGGTTTATGGAGGTGAAGTCGCTATTTCCCCCTTTACGGTAGACATCCCAACGTCTAGTGAGCGCGTCTGGCTTGGCCCCTAGTTTTCTGGGGTGGAAGTGGATGACGAGATTGAATTTGGAAAGATACTCAGACCAACGGGCCTGGCGGTGGGTGAGCAACTTGGTAGTGCTGAAGTACTCAAGATTTTTGTGGTCTGTGACCACATCAACTGGGTTTGTGGAACCCTCAAAGTACTGCCGCCAGTGTTTGAAGGCTTCGAAAATGGCCAAGAGTTCCTTATCATGTGTGTTGTAATTTAGTTCAACAGGATTGAAGGAGCGGGAATGAAAAGCTACCGGATGGATTTCTCCACCCGCAGTGTAAACCGAAAGGATAGCTGCTAGGGCATAGTTGGAAGCGTCGGTTTCAAGTACCATCTGTGAGTCAGGTACCCATTGCGTTAAGATGGGGGTGTGGGTGAATTCTTGTTTGAGCTTTTCAAAAGTGTCGCGGCACTTCTTGTTGAAGTCCCATGGTGCAGATTTCTGCGTAAAGCGGGTGAGTGGGATGACAATGTCTGAATAGCCATTAATGAAGCGGCGGTAAAAGTTGCAAAAGCCTAAGAAGGATTGAATATCCTTAACTTTCCTAGGCTCGGGCCAGTCAAGCACAGTTTTGACTTTATCCTCGGACATCCGCAGTCCATCCGGTGAAAGGATGAAACCCAAATATTCGACGGTGTCTTTGTGGAACTCACATTTCTGTGGAGAGGCATAAAGTCCATTTTTCCGGAGACGGCGGAGGACTTCTTTGACGTGAGCCCCATGCTGGGACTTGTCGTCGGAATAGATTAGGATGTCATCGAGGTATACAATGATGCAAACATCCAGCATGTCACTGAAGATGTCACTCATAAACTGCTGGAAAGCTGCGGGTGCATTCATGAGCCCAAAGGGGACCACCAACCACTCGAAGGATCCGTAGCAGGTGTGGAAAGTAGTTTTCCACTCATCACCATCAGCGATGCGGACTAGGTGATAAGCGTGCTGCAAGTCTATTTTGGTGAATAAGCAGGCTTTGCGGGGAGAGTCAAGTAGGTTGGAAATGAGAGGAAGTGGGTAGCGGTCTTTCTTTGTAAGACGGTTAAGTCCTCAGTAGTTGACACAAAGTCAGAGACTACCGTCCTTCTTCTTGATGAAGAGAATCGGAGCGCCATGCGGAGACTTGGATGGGCAGATGAAGCCTGAGCAGATGTTTTCGTCAATAACGACTCGTAAGGCTTCTAATTCAGAGGGGGAGAGAGAATACATTTGGCCCAGAGGTGGAAAAGTATTATCTTCTGTCTCTATCTTGAGGTCATAAGACCAATGCAGAGGAAGGGTATCCGCTTTAGTCTTATTCAAGACATCAGCAAATTTGTGATACTTGGGCAGAATATTGGAGAGGTCAGAGGAGTTAGCGGAATGGGCAGAGCAGGCAGATAACCCTTCTGGAGTGAAGGTCATCTGAAAAGCTATTGCCCCAGGAAGTTTGCTAGCATGTGCATAAGTGGCAGCATTGATGAAGGAGATGTCGGGAGGTGTAAACTTAGGAGGAATGGGGGGTTCGGAAAGTGCAGAAGAGTCGAGGATTTCTACTGGAAGATTCAGGGACAAAGGTGATGTCAGGGGTGCTGGACCTCTATGATCTGCAGAGCGGAAAGTGAGTTGGCTTGAAGACCAGTCAATCAATGGATTGTATTGCTTCAGCCAGTTATGACCGAGTACGGCAGAACAGGAAGAGTCAAGCAAGGTTACATAAAATGACAAATTGAATACTTCACCGGCAGGGAAGGTGACTGGAAGTTTGACGATCTGAGTTATGGTGGAGTTGCAAGTTCTATCAAAGAGTCGTAAACCAATCAGGTTAATGGATTCCGTGCTGAGTTGGTTATTCAACACGAAAGAGGAGTCAAGGAAGCAGTGGGAGGAGCCAGAGTCGATAAGGGTTTGGAAAGGGGCAGAAGAGTTGGGAAAGGTTAAAAGAATGGTTAGGGAGTCAGGGTTGGAAAGAGCAGACACATTGAGACAAACATAGGCAGCCAAGTGGGTAAGGTCAATGCAACCCCCAGCCCCAATGGCTGTATCCTGAGGGTTGTGGACTATTTTTCCAAGTCCATAATCTCGGGAACGACAGTGGATGCACGGGCTTTTGTGGCTTTGGATTTCAGGCAGTTTCCTGCTATGTGCCCTTCCTCACCGCAGTAGAGACAAAGTCGTTCTCTCATGCGATGTTCTTGTTCCTCCCCTGTAAGCTTGCCGTTCTTCCCCAACTTATCAGAGATGGACGACTTGGGCTTGTCCCGGGAAGTGTTCTTTGTCGTGGAAGACTGCTGGTTGGAGGTGTTACTGTGGGCGGAGTTTGAAGATGCTTGGTTGGTCGACAGGGAAGGGCTTTTGGAAGAGTCCTTCTGACTAGAGTTAGTGACGTTACTGGAATTCTTTGTTTCAAAATGGGATTCATCTTCTTGCATCCAGTAGATGTCGTTGCTGTCCTGCGCTTTCAAGCATAGTTCTGCGAGAGTATTGGGTTTACCACCCCGGAGCACTTCTATGTGAAGCCAGAGTGGAAGACCACGGAAATAGTGGTCACAAAGGGCTGCTTCATTCCAGTTGACCCTAGAAGCTAATTCCCAGAAGTCAACATTATATTTCATGATACGACCACCTTTCTTCATTGCCAAGTCAGAGAGAGCTGTTTCCACATCTCCGACCGGGTCGTGCGGACCGAAGTTACTTTCCAGCTCAGCGAGGAAAGCTTCATAGTCCCACATCCAGTGTGCAGAATCTGTCGGGTCATTCAGACCAGGCTCAAACCAACTGAGAGCTGATCCCTTAAGATAAGAAAGGATGAATATGATCTTTTTCTCATCAGAGGAAAATATGTGTGGACGGTTGCGGAAATGAAGATTGCAGGAGACTAAGAAGTCTCTAAGTTTCTTCAGATTGGTGCCATCGAAAGTGTCGGGGTTGCAAACTTTGATTTTTTCGGTCTTGGGTGTGTTATTCTGACAAAGGGTGCGGATACTCTCCGAGAGGTTGTAAAGGACATCTATGAACCTATCCCCTGGGTCAGGGTTTTCCCCCACAGGAGGTTGATCCTCAGGATCATTGGGATCGGGGTCACCCCCAGGGCCGTCAGGACCACTAGGGTTGTCAGGTCCGCTGGGGGGTCCATCCTCTAGACCAGGATCTTCCAACCCAAAGGGTTCAGGCTGGTTGATGCCCCCTATGTACTCAAGGGGAGTTCTTGATCGAAAACCTTCTGGGTTGTGGGGCACAGGTGGACATGAGATTGGCACTGATTGAGGGAGCTCCTGAGCCAATTTGTCAGAAGATGTTTGAGGGTCTGGAAGACACTCCAAAAGTAGTGGCAGGTTGAGGGTCAGAAAGGGTGGATCGCTGGATTGCAGAGATCCCTGGAATAGTACCGGCACATTGGGAGTTTCTTGTTGTGCGCTGGCGGGTCTCAGCAGGGGTCATAGAGAGGAATGGACAAGTGAAGTGTGAGTTTGTATATACTGTTAAGAACTGATCCTAGAGGGTTCATCAGAATCCGATCGGACACTGCGGGTGTTATTTATGGAAGGTTGTTGGGTCATTGCGGATTTGGCAGGGAGGGGAAACGGAAAGGACTTGGCTTCAGCTTGTAAGAAGCTGTGCCCTTCACCTCATCTGGTGTCCTAATTTTAAGTTGGAGGTTTGGAGGTAGGGACAGGAAAGTGTGGGTAAACATGGAAAGGAGTATGGAGGGACTTAGGTTAAGTTCAGATGAGGTTAGAACTTCAGAGGGAGACTGGAGGTTGAGTCGAACAGAGTTCAGACTCTCAGAGAACTGGGGTTTGGAGTAGAAGGAGGTTTTTGATTGGCAGATTAAAGTTGAGTCTATGTCGATATATGAACTGAGGAATACAAGGCGAAACTAACTAAGCTTAAATACTGTAGTCCGGAATAATGCGGAACAGGAATGAAGAATGTGGCAGTGTCTCGACTGCATAGATAAATTATCTAGCGGGAGCCACACAGGAATCCGTAGTCGAATTTGCAATAGAGATGGCAGCCTTGGGAAGGCAGCCGTGGATGCTGTACAAGGCGGCCTGGTGCACAGCAGTGTGGGCAGTGCAAGGTGGCCAAGAAAGAAATCGGGAGGCATAGGCAAAAGTCATGTTCGACGTGCGGGAAAGAGTTGGATGGATGCGGGTTCCAATTGGGCAAGGAACAGTTCTTGACAGTAGGTTACCATTCCTTTGGTCTTTCTTTGGCACGACAGCCAGCGACTCAGTTTACGAAAATTTCGCACATTTTTGCACCTGCTTTGCGACTTCGGAGAGCTTCGCTATCATCCCTCCACTCGACTCTTCCACCCCTTTACACAACTACCAACCTTCCCATGGAGACGGACAATGAGGACTGCCTCCAGCGCATCAAAGCAAGCATCGCAGGCCTTGTACAGACTAGGCAGTATTCGCACAACAAGAGGCGGACCATGAAGAGCCACAGGTGCTTCCGAGCATCTCCAACCCCACAGACCTAGGGTCTCCTGGCCCAGTAGTTCACGAAATCCATTGTGAAATATCATCACAAGATTACCACCCCAAGCCTGCAAACCCTGCAGACTTTTCGGGTGATCATTCACAAGGACGAGCATTCCTGAATTCATGCGCACTCTACTTTGCCCTCGCTCCTCATCAATTTGTGGATGAGCATGCGCAGGTTATGTGGGCCCTCTCATTCATGAAGGGCGGATGAGCCGCACAGTTTGTGGATCGTCTCATGCACAACTACCAACTAAGTGGAAGACTCCCCTACACCTCCTACTCCGATTTTGCAGCTGAATTCGCAAACAGGTTCTGTCCAAAGAATGAGATCCAATCTTTGTGGACCAAGCTTGAGACTGTGAAGTACTTCCAAGGTACACGAACCATTGACGAGTACATCGACGACTTTCACGAACTGGTAGAGCAAGCGCAGTACTTCGAGGGCTCGCATATTGTCCTCAAATTCTGACAAGGTCTAAATGCGAAGATCCAAGACCATGTCGCCTGTCTCACCACTGGACAACCTTTGGATAACATCCCCAAGCAGTGGTACAATGCCACTATCATCTGTGATGAAAATCGCATTGCAAATGAGGCTTTTTGCACATCTTTGCGAATGGCCTCACAATCTGAAACCAGCGCACAGCTGGGGAACATGTTCCGCAAGCTCGTTGCCACCATGGTGGGGCCTCTCCCCCCGATTTCACACACAACTGCCCCATCGCAATACACACCTTCAGCACAAAGTGTCTCTGCACCCACCAAACCAAAGGATGGATCTGTGCTCGTCTGCTTTCATTGCGGAGAACCCAGTCATACACGACCCGAATGCCCAAGATGGTTTGACATTTGGTACATGAATGGTGAAGAGCGACAGGATTTTGCGCAGGAGGAATTTGCAGTGCTGGATGTGAATGACACAAAGGAAAGGAATGAGGAGCACATTGTAGAAGTAAAGGAGAATTTTCACAGCAACAATGAGTGAGCAGTACACCACTGTTGTCCACAAAAAATCATTTCACAGTGTTGTCAGTAGATGAAGTGTACAAATTAAATTCTATTTCATCGACCGATCTCTCTGTGAATGATGCGCAAGCTGTACTAACCCCTCCCTATCCTCATTCGCATTTTCGTAAGCGCCCTAAATGGGAGAAATGACTCCCCAACCACTATGTCATAGTGGCAACCCCAAGCCCCCACTCGTTTGAGCTCAAAGTATCACTGCAAACCACCAATACCAGCGCTGTGCACACAACCAAGGTGCTACTTGATTGTGGAAGCCACCGGCCTTTTCATCAGTTCCAATTTTGTTGCGCGAAATCACCTCGCAACAAAAGCACTCAGCCAACCCATCCCTGTGTTCAATGTTGATGGCTCAGCGAACGAAGCAGGCGATATCTCGGAAGTTGTAGAGGTCCTACTACAATTTCATGACCACTCTGAACGTGCGATGTTCGCAGTGACTGGCATTGGCAAGCAAGATGTTATTCTTGGCCTCACCTGGCTCCGCGAGCATAATCCTGAGGTGGACTGGCAGACTAATGAGGTCAAAATGAGTCGATGCCCAAATCACTGCTGCACCTGTCAGAACGAGACGAACGAGGAGCGCAAAAGCGCTTTTCGGGAAATCACTAGCATTTGTACCTGTCATGCAGGTCCCATGCCTACCCCTGATGTTGAGATGGAGGACATCCCTGACCTTCTGCAACTGGTGAACGATGATAACGATGATGAAGACCATGATGAACTGCCCCTTTTGAGCAAAAACTTGGTCAAAGAGGGAGATCGCATCTTCGTTGCTACCATTCCCTGCGAAGCAGAATTCATTCGTGCCACGTCCAACATTTCACAACGGCTAGCAGAGGCCTTCCATAAGAATGCACAACCAAAGTCCTTTCACGAATCTGTCCCTGCGCACTTCTATGAGTTCGAGGACCTATTCACAAAGTCTTTGTTTGACCGCTTGCCTGACCAAAAGGTATGGGATCATACGATCGAACCCATCCCTGGTGTGAAAGCCACTAGCTGCAAGGTCTACCCCCTCGCGCCCAACAAACAGGCTGAGATGGACGAATTCATCCAGGAGAACCTAGCCACTGGCCGCATTCGCCCCTCAAAATCGCCAATGGCATCCCCCATCTTCTTTATCAAGAAGAAGGATGGATCCCTCTGGCTTGTACAAGATTATCATGCTCTCAATGCCCTCACGATCAAAAACCGATATCCGCTACCACTGATTTCGGAACTGGTAAATCAACTACGAGGCACGAAATACTTTACAAAACTCAATGTGCAATGGGGGTACAACAATGTGCACATGAAAAGGGGCGATGAATGGAAAGCCGCTTTTCACACAAATCATGGGCTTTTCGAACCCTTGGTGATGTTTTTTGGACTCACGAACTCCCCTTCCACATTCCAAACGATGATGAACAACATTTTTCAGGATCTCATTATGGAGGGAGTGGTCTGTGTCTACCTGGATGGCATCCTCATCTTTACAAAATTGATCGACAAACATCGGCACATTACGCGCCTTGTCCTGGAGCACCTTTGTGTGCACAAGTTGTTTCTGCGACATGACAAGTGCAAGTTTGAGCAAACAACGATCGAGTACCTCAGACTCATCATATCTGAGGGCAAAATTCATATGGATCCCATCAAGGTAGTGGGAGTCACCGAATGGCCCACCCCCACAATGCGCAAGGAGGTACAGTCATTCCTAGGTAGTGTTTGAAAGTCCAGTTGCATGGACCGAAAAAAAACCGGCAACCGAACCAGACCCAACCGCAGTCTGGTCTGTCTTGCAGGTTCTGCAGCAGCAGTTGTGGACCAGTCTGGTTGCCGGTTGCATAGTTTTTCAAATAATTATGGACCGGGTAAAGACCGGTTCCAACCAGTCTTTGATCATAATTTGATGTGTTGCTAAGGCAAGTGATCAATTGATTACATGTGATACAAGTAATCTGTGTGCTGGCACTGACTAAATAAGTTATTGTAGGATTGTAATGCCTTAACAGCTATGTCCATAACCCAGGATTCCACACTGTATAGAGTATATCTACATCCACCCAAATGCACTAGTTCAATGGTGCAGTGGTTCATTCATGGTAAACACCCTTCCTCCTCATTCCTCTGAAAACTCCGTAGCACTGTAATTCAATAACGGCTTAACCGATCCTTTTGTAAACTTGGATTAAGTACCATATATATTATATATATATGCTCCCAAAAGCACTAGTCAAACGATGCAACCATTCATCTATGGTAAGCAACCCTTCCTCCTTATTCCTCTCAAAACCCCGTTGGACTATAGTTCAATAATGACTGAATGCATCCTTTTGTAAAGCTGGATTAGACACTATATATAGCATATATATATGCTCCCCAAAGCACTAGTTGAACGGTACAGTCATTCATTTATGGTAAGCAACCCTTCCTCCTCATTCCTCTGAAAACTCCGTAGCACTGTAACTCAATAACGGCTCAACCGATCCTTTCATAAACTTGGATTAGATACAATATATATTATATATATGTGCTCCCTACAGCACTAGTCAAACGGTACAACCATTCATCTATGGTAAGCAACCCTTCCTCCTCATTCCTCTGAAAACTCTGTAGAACTGTAATTCAATAATGGTTCAATGTATCCTTTCATTAAACTTGGATTAGACATTACATATATGATATAGATACACCCCCCAAAGCACTAGCCACATGGTCTAGCCATTCATTTATGGTTTTGTCTGTAGTGTTTACTTATATTACTACTACTAGTTTTCAAAATATATTACTTCGAGACATGTATATTAGTGTACAAATAGTCGGTCCTGACTGGTTGTGAACTGGTCAGGACCAGTCTAAGTATGGACCAGTTTTAAACTGGTTTGGCAACTGTGAGGCAACTGAGTAGGACTGGTTTACACCAGTCCGGTCCTCAGTTGCCTTGATGTTGAGCATGTAAGCAACCGGTCCGGTCCATGGTTGCCCCTGTTGTCGTCAAAAAAACTGGACCGGACCGGACTTTTAAACACTATTCCTAGGGTTCGCGAATTTCTATCGGTGCTTCATCGAAGACTTTTCACATCATGTGAAAAGGAGCACAAATGGGAATGGGGACCTTCAGAACAAGGCACCTTTGATGAAATCAAGAATCGGGTCACATCCTCCCCTATTCTCCATTTTGCTGACGATGCCAAAGCATTTCACATCGAGGCGGACAGCTCGGACTATGCGACCAGCTCAGTGCTGTCACAGCAATCAGCCGACGATCTCAAATGGCACCCTATTGCATTCTACTCAAAATCACTCAATGCGGTCGAACAAAATTACGAGATCCATGACAAGGAGATGCTAGCAGTGATGAGATCATTAGAGGAATGGAGGCATTTCCTTGAAGGTGTGCAGCACAAGGTAGAGATCTGGACTGACCACAAAAATCTGGAGTACTTCATGACTGCAAAAAAGCTAATCGCAGACAAGCTCGCTGGTCGCTCTATCTTTCCCAGTTCGATTTTGTCATGCACCACCGTCCTGGAAAGAGTATGGGTAAATGCAATGCGCTTTCGCAACAAGCCGATCATGCAAACAGTGCTGATGATAATCGCGACACTACCCTGCTCTGCCCCAAATTCTTTGCAATTCGCGCACTCAAAGGGGTGACGATTGAAGGAGTGGAGTGAAATATATTGCGCAAAGTGCAAAAGGGGGTTTGGGATGGAAAGAGCGAAGATGCAGTGGTACTAGTGATGAAGGAGTTGGATAGGGCCAAGGGCAAGACATTGCAAAGCTTGGAATGGACAGAGGAGGATGGATTATGGAGGTTTTGTGATCACATTTATGTTCTGCTCATACCAGACTTACAACGCAGAATCGCTGAACAGCATCATGACTCCAAGATTGGTGGACATGTGGGGCACTGGAAAACACTCAAGCTCATCTCGCACAATTACTGGTGGCCAAACATGTCGCACTTTGTTGGTCAGTACTGTAAGGCCTGCAATCTGTGTCTTCGCACGAAAGCACAGAAGCGCCGACCTTTTGGCAAACTACACCCCCTCCCAATCCCCAAAAATTGCTGGGATGTGGTAAGTGTTGATTTCATCACTGAACTTCCAGACTCCCATGGCTTCAATGCGACGATGGTGGTGGTAGACTCAGTGAGCAAGCACAGCCATTTCATACCCACTCACACCACTGTTACGGCGCTGGGATCAGCACGATTGTACTTGCAGAATGTGTGGAAGCTTCATGGTCTCCCAAAATCGATGCTCTCAGATCGGGGACTGCAGTTCATAGTGCAATTCATGCGCGAATTGTATCGCTTGTTGGGGATCACCATTTCGGCATCCACAGTGTATCACCCACAGTCCGATGGGCAGACCGAACGAGTCAATCAGGAGCTCGAGCAGTACATCCACATTTTTGTGAATGAGCGCCAAAATGATTGGGACACTCTCCTCCCTCTGGGCGAATTCGCATACAATAACCATGTCCACTCATCCACCCAGCACTCCCCCTTCTTCGTTGACACTGGCAGACATCCACAGATGGGTTTTGAGCCCAACCAACGACCCTCGAGGCTTGAGGCAGTCAACAAGTTTGCGGATCAGATGAAGTCAACATTGGAGGAGGCTCGTGCCCCCCTTGCCAAATCAAAGGATGATTGGCGAGGTACTATAACCAACAGCGAATCCCCGCACCGATTTTCGCAATCGGCAAAAAGGTTTTCCTGGATGCTTCAGATATTAGCACAACTAGACCCACAAAGAAATTTGCACACCGCTTCCTGGGGCCATACCCAGTCATTCGTCCTGTCAGCTCACATGCATATTGCCTCCAACTGCCACCATCGATGGCTCAAATACATCCAGTGTTCCACATCATCAAGCTCATGCCTGCACCAATGGACCCAATCAAAGGTCGCCATGCAAAACCACTGCTGCCCCCTGAGATTGTAGGAGGAGAGGAGAGGTACGAGGTGGATGAGGTGCTGGACAGCAGGATGAAGGGTAGGAAGTTGCAGTATCTGGTCAGATGGAGAGGTTATGGGCACGAAGAGAATTCATGGATTCCAGAGGAGGATCTCAATGCCGCAAAACTAATTGACTTCTACAGGGTTCATCCGAGTGCCCCAAAATGTGTTAACGCACTTACCTTTGGACAGATGGGATTCTGACCACAATATCTGCACTGATGGAACTTTGTGCATCAGGACGCTGCACCTTAAGGGGGGGTGATGTAAGGGGAACACCTTATGAGCCCCTACAATGGTTGGCGCACATTTCCACACATTTCCACACACGCGCAAACATTTGCGCAACAAAGCGCCTTTTGCACAACAAGGTGCCTTTCACACAACGAGGTGCCTTTTACACCAACCATCTACAAACAGTCCAATATGTTGATCCATCATCCCCTATTGTACTCTCACCATTCTCGCAGTCAATAGCCCTGTGCAAGCCATTGTCGCAGTTTGCGCCTTTGCGCAAACCAGTTGCGCAATTGTTGCACCTGCAGAAACAATTGAGGATGTCTTCGCACGCCCATTACCAATCATGGCCTGATGCGGACACCACTTACCGAGCATGGCCTGATGCAGACACTATCACTGATTGATGGCCATCTCCCCAAATGGGAACACGACCCTGGATCTGAATTAGTGCTAGGATGGAAGGGGCTCCAAGTGTTTTAGAATGTTGCATGCCTTCCATATATATACTTCGGCCTTGCACCGGACTCCTTAGAGTTTTCTCTTTGGTTTTCCCTTGCAAGGTATGGGTCTTTTCCTTGTTCAATAGTTATTGAATCTAATCTTTGGTTTTCCCTTGCAAGTATCGAGTTCTTAGGACTCTGATCATAAGGTTGCCCTTACACACACCTGGTACAAGTTAGTGCATCACATATCAAGCACCACCAGACATGAGGAATCGACAAATTGGTGTTCGCCAACTTCAATAATTGGAGGCTGTTGGGCATAATAGTACTGAAAGTCTTGTTTGATGTAGTAGTTATGGTGGTAGCTGGTTTTACACTCTGTCATATGCATGGTATGGTGAATAAAATAATTGCACAGACATTGAAAGAAACCATAATGCACCTTCACAGTAAAGACTAACAGCATATGCTGGTACAGCACCCTGATCCAGTGTGTAGAGTACCACCTTCTGATAGTAAGTCTTCTTGAGACAGAGTCCTTTGCTGACACAAGGGCATGCTGGGTGAATGCATGAATGTTGTGGGGGATAATGTTTGTCTGGAACAAATCCAAGGCCATGACCATACTTGAGAATGGTTCCTGCATTGGAAAGTCTTCTTCATCCCAGATTAGGTGCCATAGCTCCATCCAAAGCACATCTACATCCTTGATTTGGATATTGCAGCTGTTGGCAAGAAGTTGAGTGACACTTGGTGATAAAATTTCAAGTGCATTATCTTCAGGTTCTTCAGCAGGTTGGGGAAGCAAGATGTCATCCCTCAGTTGCTTAGCAATATAGATCAAGGTAAAAAGGCCCATAATTGATAGGTTGGACACCAGAGTCAATACATTCATGAGCATAGCCATGCAGGTATACAACAACAGTACTAGTCACATGACATTCAGACAGCCAGACAGCTGGACAGTCAGACAGACAGGACTTTCTAACACACAGACTTTCTGATTTGTGATAAGCCTGTCAGATCTTGGCTGCCAGTAAGTTGTCCTGTGCCTCTTTAACATTGAGCTCCAAATGGGCAATGATATCTTGTGCCTAAATCTCAGCAGGTGTGATGTTGGTAGTTGCAGGAATGAGACGAGGAATGAGACGAGGTGATCTGTCTTTAGCTGAAAAGGTGAGAATCCAGTAGACACATTCGCTGTGTTCATGATGGCAAAATGGACACACAGGAGTTTAAGAGAGCCAACCTTTCTGGTTGTTGTCCACATGATTGCAATGACATATGCACAAGTAAGAGAAGGTGCACTGATATGGGAAGTTGTGTTCTTCTGTTAGGGTGACACCCACTATCTGCTAGCTAAGACCATGTGGGTTATCTCTACAAGAAGGGGGCAGGATGCACACGCATGGTGGGGAAATTGATGGTTTTGATGCAAGGGGTTATTAATAGAATAGTTGGTTGAGAAAGGTGTTTCGCACCACGAGTGTAGGTGGAATACCTAAGAGAACACAACTGGGGTCCCCTAGGTGTGTATTCAAGGTTTATATACTATGTTACATATATTGTACATTGTTGCTACCAACGTGCTCATACATGCATGTTCATATTGATACATGCAAAATAAAATTCTCACGCTAACAAAGTGTGTAGCATAATTCAGTGTAATGTAGCATAATTCGACATAATAGAATAAAAATGAAATTTTATTAGGTAATGGGGCTGTATCCTAACAAGTAGCTATGTAGTAGCACAGCAAAGCCTAGTCTCCCATGGCAGAGGCTGTGCCCAGCCAAATGACCATAAAAGGGAATCAACATGTGCAAACATGTGATCTGAAAAGAGCACCCTTCAGATGCATGTGAATTAATCCAGGCAAAGCCAACACAAGAGTTTCCAAGCGTGATGGCATCTGACTTGATCCCTGACATTAGTGCAGTGACACCAGGGGCACGATACCAAAGGCAGACCTAGTACAGACTTGGTCATGCACTCTGAGAAAGGGCAGTCACAAAGTCCGAGACTGTCAGAGTACCTTGTATTATATATACATAAATCACAACCATTTGACCTGACAAAACCAGTGCTCCATAGAGAGTTGGGTCAATGTAATTGGTTATGAAGTGTGGTTCTGGACAACTCACAGTTAAGCCAACTATACATACTTGTAGCAACCATCATGCATCATAGATGTATGCAGATGCTGTCCAACTCGAGGGCAAGAGTTGGACTGTTGGACTGACTCAGAAAACATTTATTATCTATTGAATATTATTCATTGGTTATTTCTGAGGGTTGCTAGGGAATGCTGACAGTGACCATACTGACATTTTTGCCAACTGATTGACCACTGAACTGAAAAACTATATAACCATCTATATACTGTATATTTACTGTATACTTGATTTTCAGCTTTGAGGGTATACATATACACAGTATTTATTATATATATACAGTAAATAGATAATACAGTTGGAGCCTTACTTGCAGGGGTCTACCAGTGTAGCAATTGTAGCACTACAGATAATTTGGGGAATGCTACCTGGTGCTATAAAACAGACAGGCCTACAAGTGCTACATCCTACATACCGCAGCATATACATCTGACTTTTTCCTGATAAACTTCTAGCAGTACTTTAAGCAAGTTTCAAACTATCGAAAATTTGGCTTTCCATGCAAACACAGCGATACCTTGGAGATGTAATTGCATAAGCCATGTCTGTTCGCGGTCAGTTTACCTACAGACAACCTACAAAAGTGATTTATCAAGCACCAAGGGCGCTCGTGATCGATCTAGGCCAGCGCCAGAACGAAGTGTTCGAATTCGTAGCTAACGTGAATGAAGATATGCCGCTCACAGCTGAAACGATTATCACTCCTGATCTAACTGCATCCGTCTGTCTCTCTGGAAACGTATTGATCCATTGTGGCACTGACAGGTGTTCTGGCTAATGCAATATGTAGCGCAGTGCTGAGATCAGCGGGAGCAAACTTCCGTGCAACGATCCGAATATTGTGCTCGAGGCTATGCCCAACAGAACCAATAAAGGTTCCATCAACGAGAGCGCCAAGTCGGGCCAAAGTCGGGCTAACACTGAGGGGCAGAGTCTAAACGAAAAGGCACGTGACCTCAGACGATAAGATAGAGCCTCAGGCTAGGTTTCCGCAACAGGAACTACAAAATAGTACGTTCCTGGACTGTAACTGACCGAGGCGGCTGTGTCCTGGAGTCGTTCAAGTCGAAGCGGGATGTCTTCGGTTGTCACTCGCGCAGTGGACGCGATGCTGAAAGAGGAAATGGGCCACCTAAATTTCACCCCAAGTTCAGAGAGCATCCGCCCGGAACACGTCCTGCCGCTGCAAGAGTCGAAGATGATTATTCGGATGTGAGGGCGCAGTCGCCTCATCCGAGCGGCACGATTGCTCCCTACGTGACTGGCTAAGTCTGATGTCTGAAGAGGGGCACAGATAGATACGTAGGAATCCGAGCTTTTCATGCATAAATAAGAAGTTCGAAACTTTGTCGAACAAAAGTGCCAAGCTTGTTTGAGGTCACGTGAGGCGTGTTTCATTTGCAACCACCGTGACTTTCACTTCTTGTTTCCTCCTTTGACGAACGACAGAGCAGTGGGCTGTCGTTCGTTGCGGTCCAGTCAAGGTATGCTTTTGCGCAATACTGGCTGTTATGTCTAGCTTCACAGTTTCGCAGTTGCCTTACCGGTTTCTTCCAAAATAACGGCGTACCTTTGGGGTTCAAGTCTTCGTGAGCATCCAACAGGAGACTACGCAGAAACAATTAGTTGGCGTTTTTTTTGTATGGATAGCTTTCCAGCCCATGCCATGGCCACCTTGCCAGCCACCATCCCTCTGGATTATACCAATTACCACGAATTCGAATCAGACATTGCCGACGAACGATACGAATTTACCGACGCGCCCGAGCGTTGTGAAATCCCTTCTCGACCAGCCAGCCGCCTAGGCTTTAATTGCAACATCCTTGTTGGGGATGAATCACACGATCGTTTTGTCTCTCCGACACAATCCTGGACAGACGTTGGTTCAACACTGGGAACCTCAACTTCAGAAGATGTGGACATGGAAATAATTTCTCATCTCTCTTCTGATGACATGTTGGAACCTTTTGATTCGTCTTCGTTTTTCCCATCTGCCTCGGACGTTGACGACTCTGCCCTTTCTTCCCGCTTAAATGAAAAAGACGTTGACATGGAGTCGGATTCTGATGGTTCATCGTACGACGACCCGGATGAGGAGCCTGAGACAGTCCTGTTATCCAAGCTTCAGCAGACCCTTGCTCCTATTCCCTTTCCTGCACCGCAGCTCGTAGTCTCAGAGTGGACTGCCAGCCGACCAAAATTCTCATGTCTGCCGTCCCCGTTGTCGCCCCAACACACAGTCGCGAGGCCGTTCTCCTTCCGCCACACCCCGCCCCGCCATTTGCACCACCATCACGGATACTCTCGCCACGCGCTCCTTCACATTAAATGGTTCTGGACGACGCGTGAGGATGACTGGATAGATACTCAAGACCGCGACGTGAAGGCGTACGGCGGTCTCTCTATCCTGGGACTAGGTTCCAGTCCAGTCCGGGGTCATGCGGCTCCGAGTGATGCTCCTGCTAGTGTTGCAAGCCAATTACCACCCCTATCGATCCACCCCAGGCGTGGTGATCTGTCCGCGTTGAGGGATCCATACTGCATGCACACCGATCGGTACTTTGTGGGTTTACCTCTGTGGACGATGAGTAAGACCCTGTGGATGATCGATGTGCAAATAGGAATGAGCGCCCAGGAAGCATTGGAAACAGGCAACCAGGGTACCGATGTTACTAGTCCGGATCCTGAGGAGGATGAGTCAAAGAGCGAAGTCGATTCCTTGGATACCTCGACTTTTTTGCATCTGAGCGACGATTCCGATACGACACTAGTTGAGAGCGACAGCGATAGTGATAATTCCCTGTGTTCGAGGAGGTCTGTGACAGGCTGCGATGAATTGCTAGGGGAAAGCACAGGTGTTCAGGAAAAGGATAGCAGTGATTTATCCTACCACATGATCTCGCGCCGTCCAGGAAAAGCCTCATCAACGGGGTCTCATAAACGCTTGCGCAATGGAAAAACCGAGCGTATAACGCATCTATACCCCGAGTTGCGCTCTCAATCACCAGCTCGCGCACGTCCTCCCTGGGCGACGTGCTGGTACCGCCGTTGGCATCTTCTCATGCACCTCTTCCGTCATGATCAGGACAGCGCTGTTCGTGACTCTCCCTTGCTAGTCGCTCATAAAAAGACGCCCAAGTTCTTCATTGGTGACGGGGACGAAGAGATGACGTCATCAGACAATGAAGATGAAGATATGGAGGACGTCTTGTTCATGATTAACCCGCTTTATCGGGCTGAAAATCGATCCTATCAGATTTGAAATTATCCTTATTATCTTCTCCCCCCTTTTATCGGCACGGATACTTCTGCAATCAAGGCCTTTCGGAACCATGCATATCAAGTTTCTCCAATTTACATGTGGACCATCTCATTTCTATTTCATCTTCGATATCTTCATTTATCGATTATTGTAAGATGCTTTAGCATGATCCCCCTATGTATTGTTCGTACACCAACTAATTAATACATAACTATACCGACGTGAAGTTTGGAAAATGCAAACCGAATGATGTGTGGCTGTGTTATGTTCAAGTCTGCTCAGGCAGGTTCTGAATGGCAACGAAACTCAGGAAATATACCAACTCGCCACCAAAACCTGTTGTTGGGTCTTCAGCTCAGTGGAACGATGGAACCACATCCCAGACAATGATGCTGGCTCAGACCTCCCTAAATGTACCATACACCTGGTCCTTGGCCGCGAGCGGCAGAAAGTCAACATCCGAAGTCATACCTTCCTCACGTCCCAACAGACGCGAAATATCAGGTCCAAAACCAACCTCTTCTGCAGCGCAATACTGGGCAGCGCGTGCGTTGACTGCTGAAGCTTTACTATCAGCTCGAGAGACCCATCATGCGGAGATGCAGAGCTTATCTCATGCGGAGGATGCGAAACGCAACGTGAGTGCTTCAAATGATGATTTCAACTTCAACGGGCATGCATTGAATGAGGGACTAGCGCGAGATTTCGAACCTCGCCAAAGAACACAAAGAGAGATATGTCTGGTTGGAGAGATTAGTGGTGAGTGTAGCTGCCGGCCTATTGCTGGTTGGTATGACACGATCAGTGGTGTAGTGAACTGATAAATACACCAGATCGTCCTCCTTGCTTCCTTATGCTCTCTTGTGGCCCTGGTAATATACCTCGCGGCGCACTACACGCGCCAAACCAGTGTCCGACATCCATGGTCGCTCCCATCCCACTTCACCATCCCAATCTTGTCCCCCTTCACATCTGTTGTGAGTATTCACCATTGTGATACATATCTACTCTGAAGCCCTTCAGGTTGAGCACGAAACATCGGTTATCGGCTCCAAGGTCATCACAGTGGGGCTCCTCCTCGCGACAGGTATGGCCTACTTAATGCTACGACAACGTATATCCCGAACCTTTGGTTGATGGCCTCGCCAATCGTTCTTCTGGGATAGGCGAGTTTTCCACGTGTCGTTTCTGCAAATTTTGCCCGTAGTCTTCTGAGCTACCAAGAGGGCCCCCTATCTCCATTCAGTTTTCAGCGATCCCGAAGGCGTCGCGCATCGCACGCATCCGACTTCGGCCGTTCCTCCAGGATACATTTCTGCATATATTCAGGCCTCACGCATGCACTGTTATATTCTCGTCGCACACATACATATCGCAGATACCGAGGCAGATCAGGATGAGAAGTATCTTATTTTCATGGCGGCTCTAGCCCTGAGGAGGTCCAGACGCCCTAGCCATAGCAGCCAGTTGCACCGTAGCTTGCCACCAAACGACCATTCCCAATCCCAAAATACCATGACAGATTCCCCACACAATCTCTGGCGTGATGCGTTGTCTGTCAGTGTGGTCCTATCGGCACATGATGATAGAAGATTGAGACGAAGGATGACCCACTGTTCCATAAACGGGCCAAACGAGTAAGGGATGAAACGTGGGGCTTGAAAGAGAATGGTAGACGCGATACTGTGGTAGATACACAGCCCAATTGCCAAAGCTCGTTTCCCAGGCATGAATTCTATGTTAATTCACATCAGCCAAAATACGTCCATTTGGGAGTTGTAGAAAGTAGAACTCGCCAGGAAGAGAAAAACACAGCCCAGAAACTATACATGATGCCAGTAGTAGGGCAGAGTACAGCTAGCCGACGATCCCCGATATTAGTATGTAGAAGAGCATCGTGACGCGATGGTATCAGCCTGCCCCCCCACCACACGTAACTTTTATGTTAGGAAATAACGAACCTTAAGAAAGACCAACGTAGTATTGTTGAGCTGTAGGAAAGGGAGGGATATGGGTTGCCACACGCCCTGAATAGCAATTGGCATTTCCAGAGCAAGGTGCAGTAAGAAAACGACAGAACTTCAAAGATGTTGGTCTTGAATGGTTGGAAGGGATTAATAGAACTTGGAAAGACTTACAAAGGACTGCGAAGGTGGATTGACATGACAGTATAAGTTAGCCTGACTATGTATACTAAGTTGCCTGATCGACCTCTATGAAAATTTGAACGGACCCCAAAACGGACGCGGCCCTGCACGACCCTCGGAAGCTTGGCAGGAACATGTCCAGCGGAGTCTGGCAAAACGTCTTGCAAGCCACGCTGATATGGGAAATGAGTGACGGCAACAACTTTCTAATCGCAGTGGACATTGGGTGGACCGTGGACGTTCCGGGGATTTTAAGGCGCTGGTACAACCACAAGAAGGGGAAACCGGCCGGCTGGTGCAAGGAACGCCCTTCTGGCATTTGCAGTTAACCACTGGCAGAGTCCACCCCGCCGACCAGTGAAGCATGTCGCAAACCTCGCAAAGCCTGGCCGCTGATTCCTAAGTAGCATTGGGTCATCGCTCCTTTCTGACACTTTCAGTCAACTCCCCTTACCACGGGCTCTACTCCTAATCGCCTCACGTCGAGGATCATCGACGCAACAAGGGTCCTACCTGCTAACTGGCAAGTACTCTCCAGCGATGTCATTGCTTTGACCGACGAAGAACCTCACCCTGACTTGGAATTGGATACATAATACATAATAATTTTCAGGTTAGTGGGCAAAGAACGATAGTCGTGTCGTCTACAGTAGGTATCTCTCTCATTGTCGTCACTAAGCAGCTCCGGGTTCAACGTTCAACACTTCCATAAGTCTATATCCGGGTGTCCCAACCAGGATGTTCAACTGCTCGGTTACCTTGGCCAAGCCATCTCACTGGCAACCCCACCTCATGGTCAAAGACATCTTGCATAAACCGCTTGTCAATATTATCCCCAAGCAGTGCCCCTATCACAGTTGCGGGATCGTGTCGACAACTTGGCGGAAGAGAGCAGCGCCCTTTACAATTGCGCCGATGAAGCTCCAAGCACATATTCTGCCATTTCTCACCATCAATGAGTGCTCCTGTAAATATAGTCCCGGAAATCGCTCGACGCATGTGGTCCCTCGAAGAGCGCTTGCCATCAATATCCTCAGGCTTAGGACAGAGTTTTTAACCACTGCGTTGCCAATCTCGCGGTCTAATTTTCTTATTTGTGAATTCAGAAGCTTCGAAATGGATTCCGGATTCAGTCTTCCTGCCTTGGACTGTAGAGTTAATTTTGAATCAGGTGTGTTGATACGAATTGGGGTTGGAAGAAACTTGAACTCGCCATCAAGAACCGCAAGAAACAACCATGAAGGACCGACTATGTCGTCCCAATGCTGAACTACATGATTATCTGGTTGGCTTTGGTTGAAAAGTAACAGCGTGGATAACCGCCATGAAACTTCTGTCGGAAGCAGGTGTCGATGAAAGCTGTACGTGCATTGGCCAAAGAGGACTTTGCTGTTATATGTTCGATCCGAAATCACGCGTTTTCGTTTGGGTTGTTGGCATATGGGATCGGACCATTCGTACGCATGAAAGATCGGACATGGCTATATTATTCGTATACGCATGAAGGGTCATGGCTATCGACTAGGATCCGTACGCATGAAGGATCGGAAGACTGGGATGTGTATGCATGAAGTATCAGCTCGGACCGGTGGATATCCTGCACACGCATTCAACCCTCCACGCCAGGAGCATCGCCATCGACCCTCCTCTTCCCTTTTGTATCCTCCGCATAATTCTCGTAAAAATTGATGTTATCTCCTGACTTGTCACCACCAGCCTCTTGGGCCTCGTCTCCGCTCCTCTGACCTACCCTTCTACCAGGTCCGTCCCAAAAGTGGAACGCCTGGCTGTGCACACCATAAGAGGCCGGCACGATCTCGAGCAGGTCTCCACGCGCAATCTCGATGGCAGGAATCTCCGACGCAGGGAGCCCAATAAGGTATGAAAGCATACATCTGATAACAGAGGCGTGTCCGATTATCAGAAGATCTTCCTTCTCTTTTTCAAGTTCGATCAGGATAGGTTCGAGGCGGACTGTAGAAGCGTGTAGGGAAACTCAGAAAACAACTAGTAAGTGACAAAAGATGGTGCTTACCACTGAGGTCGTGATAACTTTCCGCACGAGGTGCACGAAACGCATAAGGGTCCTTGAGGAAACGTTCCCAATCTTCCGGGTAATACTTCTTCGCCTGCTCTGGTGACAATCCATCCCAGATTCCAGGATTTATTTCCAGCATCTGGGGTTTTTCTGCGACCTTGACGTTCAGCGCCGGAGTCGCAGTCTTCGTCATCACATGCCCTCCATCTCCTGAGGATACTGGGGGAGAGAACGTAGAGGGCACACCTTCCGCGAAGCTCGACATCTGGGCACTAGCGAGGAAGGGCCATGCAGTGTGCGCTGAGCGCCGATGAGTAGAAGTCCAAATCTAATATGAGGGAAGGTGATGCAGTTACTACGGAGTGGTGAAGAACTGTGATAAGAAAATACATACCACCAATTTGCGTTCTTGTGCGTTGTGCCCTCGTTGTTCTAGACTCTTGGCACGTCTCTCGAGAACGAACTCTTTCAGCCGTTCGGCGTACTCCCAGCCAGCAGGGGACAAATCTGCATCGGCTTTGTATGAATGCTCGATTAGAGATTGTCCAGACTGACGAGGTTTCAGCATATCTATGCATAATAATCAGAAATACAGACTGACACGAGCAAAGTATATCATCCTAAATCTGTTGTGAATGTTCATGAGGAAGAATACTATCCGCGACTAAGGTCAGTTCAGATTAGTGACCCTCACTCATCCTAGTATATAGATTTTTACCTGGAGGTAGCCTTGGATGTTCTGTATGGCAGATAATCAGATCAGAGTTGATGACGATCATACTTGACGCACATTAACCATGATTTTCTCTCCCACCTACAAAAGCAGCAATGCGATTTCTCAGGAAAATCCAACCGGTTTAGACGACGGCACTCACATTAATTATCCGAATAAAAGGCCAAGTCGTATCATCAACGGTCTCGTAGTACTTCTCGTGATCTCTGATCCGTCCATAATAGTCTTCCACAGCCTTATCTGGATCCCATGCGCGATACTGTCCCAGATGATCAATGCCATACATCCAAGGAACTCAGACACTTACGTCGGGCGACGAGATCTTGACGCTCCGGATATTTGTCTCAATAATCTCCTTATTATCACATAGTGTCTCTGAACAAGGAACAACACAGTTATTGAGAACCTTGGGACGGGATAAATATCAGGAACGCACCGAGCATGACAACATGTATTCCCGCTTTATCAAACTTCTCAGCCAGCGCTTGTCTCTGAGCACGTCTCCCATTGTTTGCATCGTATATTACTACCTGCCCACCACTTTCGAAGAAGTCCCACACCAGCTTCTCACACCCTAATGAAATCTGCTTCCTGAGCTCCTGTGTCTCAGTGCTCTTTTCCCCTGTGTGATGAACCGTTAATATCAAACAAACGTCTATGGATCTTGACCAACACACCAGCATACCTAGCGTGAAGTAATCTGGCGGAACCTTCTGTGTCCCACCCAGGATCTTCCTGCGGTAATCTCCTAGTGACACGACTTGCGTCTTCACCCCCATCCACCGAAGGTATCTTTCGAGTGAACGAGATATGTGCGTTTTCCCACGAGCAGGAAGCCCGACCGTTATTACTAGGATCTTTCCCGCATGGAAGAGGAGGCCAGAGGCTGTAGTATACAGTGGTGCAACCATGTTCAAGAGTGTCTATGTAAATATGACTTGGTAGTAAGTATGAGGTCGTAAGTTATTACGTCAGCGCCTCGATAAGATAAGTACTTGAGAAGCGATGCAAACAAAAGAAAGCGGAAGACGAGAAATGGGAGGACGTGGGGATGTTGGGATGTGATGGGGTGGACCTTATGATGTATGTAGTAAAAAGTTGGTGAGGTTGTGCGAAGTCCGCGACCTTCAAAGATTTAACGTCGCAGCCGCACGATAGTCTTCCATCTCCTTGTCCAGCTGATCTCTCGTGACTTGGATGTACTGCTTCTTGATTCTCTTAGGACCTTTCTTATAGCGCCGCTTTGCAGGCGCTGTAGTTGCAGCCAATGCAAATGCAGGAACAAAACGCGGGGGATTCTGTCGCGACCGTGGTTGTCTGGAAAGAACGCGTGCAAGATGTCAGGACTTCGCGATGGAAGGAAGACCACCGGGAGACGTACGTTGGTATAGGGGCCGGAGCGTCTGACACTCTACCAGTAAGAGCTTTTTCGCCCAATCTATTCAAAAGTGACGGCGCTTGGGGCCGAAGTGGTGCACCGAGATTCGAAACAGTCTCATCAACGATAACCTCAATCTTCAAGGGCCGTCCTAAAGCATCAAGGGAAATAGGTGGGATGACATTGAGTAGCGCCGAAAAGGAAGGCATTCATAAACACGCACTGCCGTCGACAATTTTCCCATCATATTTCGTCCGAGCGACCGCAGCATCCGCTGGACGCTGAAACGACACAATAGCCATGCCCTTCGACTTACCTTGCGAATTGTGTATGAGAAACGAATCCTTCAAAGGCCCAACCGTTTTCTTGAACAGCTCCTAACATGAAAGTGGCTGAACAGAAATTCGGCGGATCACCAGCATGCTTACCTCTACTTCTTTCTCCCCGACGTCCACCGGCAGCCTGCTCAAGAATATCTTGCTTCCCTGCTCTACCGCCTGTCCTTGCAGAACCTGACCTGGGGTCGACACTACGTCCATTCTCCATGCAGGGGGTGTATGACCTGCCTGATTACCTAGAAGCTGTCGTTTTGGGCCATGGAACGTATTCAGCCTAGCATACGAGTGGCCGTTCATAACTCGTGAGTTTGAAAAAATCATCCACGTGACCAAGTTAAGGTCGAACCTAGCTTTGTCAGCATTGAAATATTGACGCCGTATACTGTAAGGTGAGTACAGCTTCTTATTCTGGTCTTGAGCTTTTACAGGCTTTTACTAACAAAGCAAATGTTTTCTTTTCTGGTACAATATTTGCCCTCGGACGTTTTCTGCTAACTGCAGCGTCACTGCACAAGTCCGACTCATTGGACGCGGGTTGAGGATCATTTTAATGTACGGCCATTCGACCGAGACTGTGGCTTGATCAATCAGTAAATTGAGTGTTGGTAGTATCTACCGGTACAGACTGGTACAGATCACTCGGCTAACTCGCTTAGCTACGATCCATTTCTCTGATGTCGTTTAGCGGGTAAGCTGGGAACCAGGTGAGAGAAAAACATGCGTTGATGAGAGTAGTGCTGTGGGCGCCGTTCGTCGTTTAGTGATATTCTTTGTAGATGGACATCAGAGACCTGCTGTGCCCCCCTGTCGAGTTCGAACTGGACGAATACGTCCTCCACTCAGTTTGACCGGTATACTAACATTTGAACAAGGTATCATTTATAAGACCTGAAATCATAATTTTCCGTGAACGGTATAGCAAACTGAATATCTCCCACACCCTGCAGAAAGAAAAGACAAGGCGCAGAAAAAAAAACAGGCAAACTGCGGTAAGTCCTCAGGAACCTTCCAACCTCACCATGGTGCCCGCCGTGTGACTATCATGACCTTTGGGTCAAGCGTGGGATATGTAACACATGCAACATTAATTCCAAATGGCTCAAGCTTGGAGAGGAGTGTCTCAAACGCTTCAGTAAACGCCAACTCTTGGTTACAGCTTTGTCCAGAATGCGCCCAGCCCATTTACCAGCCTCGTCGACCATCATGAGCTTACCAATCTAGACATCTGATCAGGGGCTGTCAGTGAATATGGTCAGATGGATCTATTACTGGCAGTGTTTACTGCATCACCTTATAAACTATGTTATGCAAAGAAATGGGCCAGTAAGCTTGAAGGATGTTGTGAAAGGAAAGATATGGAACTTTAACTCTAAAAGGCAGGGACCGGTTACGAGACTAGAATAGAATAACGAGTAACCTCAGTGAATGTAAAAGCACTAATATTGAGTAGTAGTACCTAGAATAGAATAACGAGTACTACTTCAAGGTAAGTAAAGAGTATAACAAAGTATAGTAAAAGGGAACTTACACCTCAGTGAATGTAAAAGCACTGAGGTGGGAAGCTACGACTACGAGGTTTACATAGTGTCGAAGATAGGGGTAACGTAGTAACCAACAAATGAATAAATGAGAGTACCGGGTATGGCGGCATCACGGTCCGGGGACGGCTCGATATTACAACATTAACAGTAATAGTTTAATATTGAACTTGACTGATTGTGCACGATGGGCACAGGGACCGCATTGTGGGAACAGACCAAATAGGCTGTTGCAAGACTCTCCGGTGCAGGCCTCCCTGAGAAGCCCCCACTAGTAGCTACAAAAGGACAGCAGATTCGAGGGAGAAGATAAGCACAGGCTTGACTTGACCTCTCCGAGTTTGCGTCCTTCGCAAGGTGTCGGCGACGGCGTTATGATGCAACAAGATGTAAATATATGTACGCACCTTTGTACTATTCTGTGTAAACTGCATTCAAACAACAATGCATGCAACATAGTACTGAATACACTCTAATTATGATTCCACGGATGCGCGTGAAACCAACTCAATTATATTTTTATCCTTTACTTTATTTACCCCGAGGCCCACACATTTATCCCCGTTTAGTGGATTGTTTGGTGTCTTACATAAACATAAAATTACTATTTTTAGGTAATGTATAATCCGCCTCAGGGATTACTTTTTTGGACTCGTGCAAAATCACTTCATTGTGTCCTAAATATGATGTTTTTACTGTGATTTTAGAAGTTTCGGAACTCCCTAGAATTGGACTAATATTCTGATCGTGTTTTGTTTATCACGAGTAAGTATGTACGAGATCGAAGTTTGCAATGACAAGCAAGGCGGCTGAGTAAGTTTATGTAATGATGGTCATTTTGTCATTTCCGCTTACCAGCTTAAAAATACTGGATGTGTATACGAGCCTATGTATATAAATACCAGAATGTCACCGCTTGATCTCCAGCTTTCTCTTCTCCCTGACCGCCTTTATCATGTCCAATGTACATGAACGTCAGAATGTCGTTGTAGTTGGCGGAGGCGGCACTGGTGCCTTCGTCATCCAGAACTTATCGGCCAAGTTGGATCCCTCTAAGTACAACCTAATCCTCATCACTCCTCGGCCCTACTTCCTGCATCTTATCGGAACAATCCGCATGGTGGTTACCTCGGAGGGCAAGCTCGAGGAACGTAATGCTATCCCTCTCGACAGATGCTTCGCCAACGGGAATGGCACACTACATATTGGGACGGTAGTTTCTATATCTGACAACCGCGAGAAAGGTGGCCATGTCACGCTCGCTGATGGCAAGACAGTCGATTATTCAATTCTGGTCCTTACGCCTGGGAGCAGTTGGGATGGTCCCCTTGCCATGCCGGATGGTAAAGCGGAGCTCGCGCAGTGGTCCAAGAACTGGCGATCAAAGTTTGAGAAGGCGGAAGATGTTTTACTCGTTGGCGGTGGTGCCGTTGGAATTGGTATGTCAGAATCATCCAAATAAAACTGAATGACAACACTCATAAGTTGATAGAATTTGCAGGAGAGATCAAAGAGTTCTATCCGGTACGAGGTGTGAAGGGTACTCGCTAGCTTTCGCTGATCACATGAATTTTATAGCACAAAAAAGTCACCATTGTGCACGGGCAAGGCCTTCTCCTTAACAACACCTATCCCGATAAGTGGCGCAAGGACGTTGAACAACGTCTTCGGCGTAGAGGTGTTAATCTTGTCATGGGCGACATTGTCCCAAGTGATGCCTTGGCTAGTGAGGGCGGCAGCGTCAAGACTCGGAATGGGAAAACCATCACAACAGACCTCATCGTAAGTATTTTTGTTCGCATTGCCCTTCATATGCAATTTATACTTTCTCTCAGGTACCCACCCGCGGGCCTCGCCCCAACACATCATTCATCGGCGCGTCCCTCAGTGAACACACGCTCACTCCTGACGGGCGCGTTAAAATATTTCCGACGTTCCAGTTGCAAGCGCACCCACGTATATTCGCCGGAGGAGACATAACCGACTGGCCAGAGCAGAAGCAGGCTGGAAAATATTATAAACATGCAGACATCATCTCGGCGAACGTTTTATCTCTGTTGGCTGACCAGAAACCCACCGTGGTGTATAAGGGAGCTTACGAGATGATTGTTGTTACCATCGGCAAGGTCTGCTTTAACGTCTTGTGATTGCAGGGTGGTAACTAATGTTCTGATGGTTCTAGACTGGTGGAGCGGCTTACTTCGGTGTGCTTTGGGGACTGATGTTCGGCGATTGGGTTTCGTCTATGTTAAAGTCGAAGGACCTGGTGGTTAGCATGGTGAGGAAAAAGCTAAGATACTCCGATTAGTAGCACCTTCGTATAGTCTTTGTGTACTCCATTTCGTTCAGTCTTTGTTTTTATTGGGTCTGGTAGTATTACTAAAATTGGATACTCATTATGTAATAGGATCGCAAGCCAAGTTTTCGCGCTTGTCTGCATATGGCTGACCGTCAAGTGAGTGACGAGCTTTAGAGAGTAGGACGAAAGATTCGTCCGTCCACTACTGGATACACATTTAATATAAGGAGTGACTATACATAGTTCTTTCAACTTTGTTGCACTCCAGGCTGCATGATTGGTAAGAGAATTTGTATATACTTCTTATTACACACTGTGAGACTGGTGGGGTATGGATTTCAGCCGTTCAAGTAAGAAAATGGGAAATATCTAATGTAAATGGATGGATATATGGTGGATGAACTTGGGATGAATTTTCATACTGTAGATTTCAAACCTCAAATGGATGGAATTCAGACATATTTTATTACAACTTTTTCATAAGTGAATAGGATGAAATATCTTCTTGTAAATGAATGAATTATAGGGGTGGTTTTAATACTGTAGATTTCAAACCTCAAATGGATGGAATTCAGACATATTTTATTACAACTTTTTCATAAGTGAATAGGATGAAATTTCTTCTTGTAAATGAATGAATTATAGGGGAGGTTTTAATACTGTAGATTTCAAACCTCAAATGGATGGAAGTCAGACATATTTTATTACAACTTTTTCATAAGTGAGTAGTAGGATGAAATTTCTTCTTGAAAATGAATGAATTATAGGGGTGCTTTTAATACTGTAGATTTCAAACATCAAATAGATGGAAGTCAGACATATAATATTACAGGTCTTTCATGAATAAACAGGATGTAATTTCTTTCCAGAAGTGATTGAATCCTGGGGATGAATTTAATCTCAGTGCAAGGGGTGGACCTTGGGCAGGAGGTGGCGATTTCCGTGGGTGTTTCTCAGATATTTAGGGATGGATTAAAAATACATTGACCATTCTATTGCAATGTATGGTAGGGGTTATGTGACATGTACCTGTACTTGAGATCCACTTCGGTCAATGATTGCCCACTTATTACAGTCCTTAATGTGCCTGACTACACACTTCACCTGGTTAAGATCGACTAATACCGTTGGCCCCAAGTCTCGATAATAATTAATCCTGCAACAATCTGTGGCTGGCTCGGAAATTCTGACTTCATGGATAGCTGCGTAGATGAAGGATTCGGCCTCAATACTGTGTTCAGGTGAGGGAGGGATGTTTACAATGAGGAAGCAGAGGATTTGCCCAAAGAAATCTTTCAGTTCAAATTCTGGTGTCCGATTTTGTTGGCGAGCATATTGGTCAATAGCAAGTTGATACTGAAACACAAATAGTTAAATATTGTGGTCCAAATAGTTTGATAGAATCTATACCCGGACAAATGACATGTCTTGACTGTCAGATTTGAGGGGATTTAGTTCGCGTGCATGCATTGTATCTCCACCCCCAAGTTGTTGTGCTTGACCGTACTGAACAAAACGGGTGTTTCACAGAATAAGCTTGCGAATGACTGCTGCAGACTTGTCAAAATGAGTGGCCAATGTCGCAGTAAGTGTCTTCCACAAGGATAAGGGAAGGGTTGCTGCAGATTGCTTTGGTGGAGTGAAAATAAATGATGGATCTGGTACATAACAATAAGCATGCATATTCGTCAACATATGAAGGGCTCACATGAAGGAAAGCAGACATCATTGTCATGAGATGTAGGTGGTTTGAGTTGCAGTTTTTCATGTAAGTTGTACAGAAGTGTTATGTGTGTCAGCTGCACTCGGGAGGTAACATACTTGTTGATGCTTGCATAGGGGAACCATTGGCTTCTGATGTTGTGCAGGATCTCACCACAGTGGCGCTCCATCAGAAATGCCCAATACGCCCAAACTGGGCCCATAGCTCTGATGGTCAGAGCAATATGTAGCAGAGCATGAACTGTGAGCAGGCAACACATGACACGGTTGGGCATATGTTGATAGTAAATTCTGTTGACTTGTTAGATGGCATCTTGCAGAGAAAGAAGCTTGTACCATTCATACTCCTCGACCCACTCCTGGAAACCTCTCTCAAGGTCATCAATTTGATCTTGGGTAATTTCAAATTCGAGACAAAGTGTAAGAAGTCAAACCAACTGAACAAAGTGTTTGTAATATCGTTCATTGATAAACCGGCCATTAAGAAGAGTAGGGGCGAGATACAATGTCCAGATTGAATGGGTTTCAGCTGTCATCTGCAATTTCTCTGCTGCAATATTTGGAACCCTAGATCCAAACACGGCAGGGATAGTTTTCCCCACATCGAGGGTGGCCACCCCGATTGCTTGCCACACCTTTGGCGCCAGAACGTACCCTTCATCATTGTGGTCAAGGTCCTTAAAATTTCCAGTCCAAAGAAGAATGAGGTTGGGGATGAGGTTGGTCCAAATAAGATGCATGAAGTCATAGGGGAATGAGATGGGAAAAGAGAGGGAGCTCAAGGCACTGAGCAGGGGCAGACCCTTGATGCCATACTCAGTTGCAAGTTCATCTGATGTTGCATTGGTCAGGGCAGACTGAACTTCCTGAACCTGCTCCATAAACAATGCATGGTTTTGTAGAGGAAGCACAGTTGCATCATATCGGTGTTGTGAGTCAGGAAAATTTTTGCAGTGTAGTGGAACATAATGCATTGTCACCCGGGATGACGGAATACAAATTCCTTGGATGTCACACATGCAGCATGGGGAACAACTATTATGACCCTTCATGCACATGATCATCAATACTGCGGGGATGTCGCCAAAGATGATGATTAGATATGCATGAAGAAGGAAAACAGTCATTGTGATGGCATCAAACGCAGAGACACCAAGCTCCAGCTGTAAAAGTTCCTGGACTAGCGGCCAAAGGAATGAATCTAAATTGCCAGGCTTCTTTGGTCCAGGAATTACGCCAACTGAAATGATATTCTTCTTCAGAAATCACTCTTCGGGAGGGAGATTGTAGTTGAATAGGACGATTGGCCATGCAGTTTTGGTACAGTGCTTGAAAGGACCAAAGCCATCAGTGGACAAACCAAGTGCGATATCATGAGGGTCAGAGAAGAACCAATCTGGAAGCTCCTCACCACCAATAGTGACAAATGACTCCTGAAGTAGGGAGTAATGAGTGCCATTGAAGATATCTGTCACTTTTGTGGGGTCGTGTTGGTGACTAGCTCTGTATTGCATCTTTCTTGCATAGGGGGAATTCGAGACCATTGCACAGAGGTGCAGAATAATTGGTAAGTACTGAAAATACACCTGAGGTGTTGTCCCATCAACTTTATATTGATCAGTGTTGCACTTTGGGCATTTCAGCAAGGTTTAATATGGGCCAGTGTAGCAGATGCATGAGGATGGGCAACAATCGTAACACACAGGCTGGAAACCTGAGAGGGACTGGATATGTTTCTCAGTGTTCTTTAATGTGTCTATCGAAGCTTGGGGGAAGGCAAAGCGAAGTTTGTTGAATGTCTTATCCATGAGGCCATCTTCAACCTTCAGGGTATAAGCATGAAGGAGGGACAAGTCACTCTCATCCAGAAGTTTATCATCTATGGAGGTGTCAGCCAGCAGTACAGTAATAAATATAATGACAGACCTAATTTCAAGGCTTCTTTTAAGAAACCTTCGCCCAGAAGGTCCCATACTGAAACTCCTTCTTGTCCTGGCTCTGCACCCAGCATCACATATTCATCATCCTGCTCAAAACTATCTGAAACTCTTCTTCATTGCTAAGTTCCTGCTCCCCCTCTTGCTCTTCCTCATCACTCTCCTCCTCATCAAGTATAGACTGCCAAACATGATTAGATCCCCACCGCTGTTGCTCAACCCGATCAACATAATCCACCATGCAATAAGACCACCGTAACTTGGACAGGCCATAGTCATCATGGCTTCCAGCAGCATTGGCATGAGTTGGCATAGCAAGTTGGGTGGTATCATGGTCAACCCCTGATGGTCCTGCCTCGCCCATGGGGAAATCTCCATTGTCCAGATAAATTTGCAGTGGGCTACCTTGAATGTATCAGTATGGGACATTGTCAAGCACTGGGCTTGCCAATTCCCCAATGGGGGGAGGGCTGTTTGCGGATGCAGGCCTTGAAGCAACGGCTTGTTGAAGAGGGCTGAGGCGTCCAACCAGCTCTTGTTTTGCAGGTCGGTGAGAAGACTTCTGTCAAGGCTGAGAACCCTGGCCACGACTGTGTACCAATGATTGGCTCTGTGAAAGGACACTTGAGGCAAGGAATAGTGGACCTTGTCCATTCAGATGATGTGATTCTGTCCTTTGAGTGACTCGTTTGTCACAACCACATGAACAGAGACGTTTAACCATGGCAGGTCAATAGACATAGTAGTTGAGAACACGGTTGACATTTATATATTGTAATGGTATCAATGCATTCCAAGGGGAAGAACAGGGTTGCTATGATCTGGAAATTGAATCAAGGTCTGAGCAGTGAGGAAGGGTCTTTGCCTTCTGGATCCTTTGACAGAGGGTAACAACATCAGTATATTTTAAAAATCAATAATATATGGAAGGGACAAACAAGCAGAAGAAGTACTGCCATGGCCGTAGTCCACGAGTTGATTGTGGCAGGAGCAATAGAGCTATCTGGAATGGAAGTGTGATTGTTGGGAACCTGCAATGGGGGTCAATGATACGCAATAGAAGGCAGCATGATCTTACCAGGTTTCTGCCTATCAGTTGCCTTAGTTTTCTTCATGTATCTTTGGGATGGAGCTTCAGAGGCACTATTTGATAGCAGCAAAACTACTACTCGAAACATTTCACATGAATTTGAGCTACAAAATCTTGTAAGCACCTGTACAAATGTACAGGTAGCCATAGCTCCCTTACAATGATTCATGAAGGTTCCACTGGCACACCAACTTCTCCTTCTGACGGCCTTGTCCTAGGATGGTGATCATGTCAGAAACCTTTGAACTATTGTAAAGTACCCAAACTTACTAGCAATGCTTGTTCTTAACCTTCTTCAAAGAGCTCCGGTTTCATGTCAGGATGCACGAGAGATGCCGCAATTTTAGGGCACTTCTTGCTGATGAGGTCTGCTTTCCATGGTCTATGGAATTTGATGCTTGGCTATTTGAAATTGTAATGAGGATTGTGTGGACAGATAATAAAGATACGAACCTTGGGGCATACATGCGAGCAAACAATTCACACACACTTCTGTATTGCTGAGTGAGAAGCATGTCATGAACGACCTTTCTTCTCTGTCACATTTCCATATCACCGATGTTGTGCCACTGGAATAAATAAAAACACCTACCAGCTTTTGCGACAAACCCTTCACAGCCTTTCCAATCGCCCATCGCCATCAGGAGTAGCATCCAGTCACCTGCCCCCCTGAAACACTCGTCAGATCGAAACCATCAAGCTTGGTGATGGATCGTACTATCACCAAGGCAGTATCGAGGTCGTTGAGTTGTAGGCCAACTCGAACTTGTGGTCGGCGTCAGTGGTTACTTGGATGGCAAGTTCTTTGAGGTCTGTAGTAGAGTTAGGTGCCCAACCCCCTCTATTTTTATTTTGGAGAAACATACAGCTTTGTTGACCTTTTGGAAAGGCAGGAGAAGTTCGGCGACTGGCATCCATAGACAGCGGTTTGGTGACAGGGAGAGGAAGTAGCCATAGATGTGTAGATCCTTGTCTGCGAGGAATACGCGGTTGTAGGAGAGCATGTAACCGAGAAGGTAGGGGGCTACAGACATCTTTACATGAACATTGATGTACACATGAATGTGGACCACTTACTAGTGTTCATAACCAACTGCCTATTGCATTTTGTTGGCAAACTTGAACATTGTACTTATTTTATATTCTTAATATTTATTCTACTACTAACTATCCACAGAGTCTTGAAGGCTTGGGTGGATAACAAATGATGAAGGTGGTGGTTGGAGACAGAGTGGGAAGGTGTGCGAAAGCATCAGACATTTGTTGATGTTGCACAAGATGTTTGAGTTTCAGATATCCCGGGCTTGCTAAATAACCAGGCTTGCTAAATAGAGAGTTGGCCTTTGTTTTATTTAGCAAGCCCAGGATACCCAAAACTCAAACATCTCATGCAACATCAACAAACATCTGACACTTTTGCATGCCTTCCCACTCTGTCTCCAACCACCACCTTCCACCCCATGTAAGTCCCATTTCTTTTGTTGTCGGTAGCATAGAATATAAATTAAGTTACAGTGTTCAACAAAAGCCCATAAGAGTGTCAAAAGACACAAAAGTATGAATAGAATGTCGTAAGGGCAGACACATTGGTGCTATGGATAGATATTGAAGCCCTAGTCTCTTGCATACCATTTTTCTGAATGATAAGCTGATACTTTGTGATTCTATGCACAGACAAGAAGCTTTAATTGCCAGTATGAGCCAGGTACAAGAGGAAGTTATTCGGTTGTAGAACATGACACTCATTCAATTCAGATCCCCAGATCTGTTCACCGCTTTATTGATATTGAAGCCAGGGTGGACAATGGAAATAATTCAGAGAGTGAGAGGGAATGGGATCCCGGTTCGTTACTATTTTCTGGAATGGGCTATTGCTTCTCATGGACATAAATCCAGACAACTTCATTGACAACAGGGTCCATAGCCTTGATCAGAGCATTTCTCTGCAGCATGTCTCATGGAAGGATCTTCCCAATCAAGAGGAGGGACTGGGTGAATTTTTAACTGGGATTTTGGAATGCTCTTGCAGTGCAGCACGGTGCGTGCTCCCTCACCTGATGATAACAACACATCAATCAGTCATACCACTACCCTCTTAGATGAAGTTGCGAGATCACCTGGGCTGGATGACTACCCATTGTGGAGGGTTCGCTGCAGGGTAGGTCGACTTTGTTGGCTCTGACAAAAACTTAAGCAATCGACCAGTTGGGCACGGAACAAGAGATCATTTTCTTTCTTCTGCAAATTGTGGTGCCCCATCACCAGTTGCGATCTGTGTTTATGTGTAATTCCATTCACGGCTGGGTCTACTTGGAAATGACCATGAACAAAGACCTAGTTCAGCTTCTGCAACTTTCTCCTGGCGTAGTTCGCCGCAACGCAGGAATCATCTGGGAGCAGGTTGATTTTGTAGATTGGACAAAGGTTCTCAGTCAACACGATTCCACTACTAATAGCAATCTGGCTGTTGGGGACTGGGTGCGGGTGCTCAAAGGGACCTACAAAAGTAGAGAACTGGGGGGGCGTCACTCTTCTCTTAGTTCCTCGCCTGCCTGGCCCCTGCCATCCTTCCTCCTCTCTCTGGAAGAGAAAGTGTTCGCATTCAACTACCCCTCCAGAACCTAATTTATTTGAACCACTAGCTGCCAAGCGCAATTTTGGTATTGACCCCATCTGGCAGGCACCCCACATTTACCACTTCAACAGATACACATTTGAATATGGGCTTATCCTCAAGGCTTTTGACCTCCGGTCAGTCTCATCTACTTCTGTCCACATTCCTACACAGCTGCTCTTTCTTTATCGGTCTACTGACTACCCTGCCCTTGCTACTTCTACATTTCCCCGACCCTTGGAATAGCATTTTGCAGAAGGCGAGGTGGTTTGCATCCATCCCTCACATCAGAAATGCCTCATCAAAGCTGTTGGAGATAGTTTTGCAGAAGTAGATTTTCAGATGCAAGAGGGTATAGTGTGTGTTCCTTTGTCCAATTTACTCAAGTTTTTTCATCCTGGTGAATTTGTTGAAGTCATGGGCAGGCCATTCCAAGGACAGAGTGGATGGGTTGAAGGTGGCTGGGATAATGTCATCCATGTAGCCATGGAAAATAGATCGGATGATGCTACTGAGGTTCGTGATGTCAAGGTTGGCCCGTTTTTTAACAGTTGGCACTTGAACTAATGCTGGCTTTCAGAACATTGAAGTTCATGTCAATTGCTTGAAAGCCGCTACTGCGCCTTTCTTACACGCACAGTCATCCTCTGGCTCAGAAAAATGACTCTGGAACAACCCTATTCCCTGGATCAGGACAACCATACTTGTATCAAAGCCAGGACATGCAATGAAGAGCTATCAAGGAATCATCAAAACTGTCCTTTGCAAGCAACCAACAAAAAGTGGTCTCCGTCTTGTAGCGCAGCTCGCACATTTAGATCCCCATATAAAATGGTGGTCCTTGATTATGACGATGTTGTAGAAGCCCAGTATGTGTATTGGGGTATCTCCCATGCATCCCTTCTGAATATATGACTGTTATAGGTTCAGATGTAAGCTATTCAGCCGCAAAGCAAGCTCTTCATTCCTCTTGAACGAGATCATATGGAAACCCAAATACTTCAATGTTCTGCTCCCTCAAGCTCGGGCAATGTGACTCCCATGCCTGATTGGTCTCCTTCGCTGATGCCTGCTTGGAATCCTTCATCCTGGACTCCCATGCCTACTCTGCCAACCCCTTCCTGGAATTCCCTGGCATCATTGAGGACTAGCCCCAACCCAACTCCTGCAACAGCCATTTCGAGTTCTAGCATCCGTCCAGCCTTGCCACAACACCCACTTTTAGACTCGCGACTACTTGGTGTCCAGCTAAAAGTAATAACTAACAGTGGGGGCTTTGAGAACAAAGAGACTGCTGTAACTCTTGAATTGGTGGCCGGATGACTAATTATTCGACATACAAGCTACAAGACATCGCGATCGGTAGATCCGGCATGGGTTTCCCCAAAGCATCCCCATCCAGCCTGCAACAATGGATTACTTGTTGTCATCAAAGGCAAACATTGTGGCAAATATGTGCGGCAAATTCACCACAGGTATGATCAAGGAACTGCAATCATTATCTTGGGCATTGTGAAGAGGATGGAGAATGCTGCTGACAGCCTCACAGGAGAATGGCTGGAGCTCGGTGAGGATCATCTCTGCGAAGGTATTGAGACAAACAATGATAAAAAGTGCAACAAACATTTAATGACTGCCCTTTGTGAGCAGGCCCACAAAATCCATGCAAAATAGATTTAATTTCATTTATAATGTATATAATTCCTATAAATATATTTGAATATCGGTGAACCAGCTCTCGAGCTAGAGTGGTTGGTAAGGTTTGGTTTTGACTTGTTGCAAGCTGATGGCAGCTACAGGTTGGAGCCAAAGCCGCGGCAACACTATCTACCGTAAGGTATGTCGGTCTTCATGTTTTCTTAATACCACACACCTAATTTTTGGTTGACAAGTTCACCGAAATGGCAAGGAGTCAGATCAAGCAAATTTATTCAGTATCTCTCACCACCGGTTTAGTATCTCATACTGTCTACGTGCTTCGTCTTTGTCACTTCTCTCGCATGCAATCAGGCATCGGCCCCTCTCCTGCATCCTCTTGCTCTCTTCCCCATTTACTCAATTGGAAATTGAAGTTGAAGACTGGGCCGCTGTGATGACCACCCTCTACGTGGATCCTAATAGAAATATTGCCCTCAAAGTCATTTCAAGCCTAAGAAAGTAAGCAAATAGAGCTTACTCACTGTTTCTTCTGATTTGGGAAAGAAATCAACAGCTATCTTGCTTCCGCTGCTGTTGGCGACTGGATCCACCTGTACACCAGAGTTTGCATACTTGACATCGCCAATGTTGAATCATCAACCTAAACCATCTCTGCAGCTAAACAGGAACTCACCTTGTTTGTTAAATTCTTTGCTATCATCAAAATCTGAAAAGCGAACACCCCAATACTGATTTTCTGGCAGCCCAAGTTGATTCAAGTTCTCTGGCCCGCAATCTGACTGTTTGTCACCATGTGGTTCTGTGTCGGGTTCAGTCACACTTTCTCCACCATTAATCTCACCTTCGCTTATGTCATCAATGTCATACACAATGCAGTTGCGAATGGTACCGGCGGTGAGATTATGAGAGGAAGGGAAGCTCGGAATCATCATGGTGGATTGTGGGTTTAAATTTCTCACTCACCGTCCAATGGATTTATAACATTTCTGCTATCGGTTGTGCTTCATATGTTACCTAACATTTGATGCAAGATCCGGTCAATGCTAGGTGACAGTAGGTTGCCATGTACCTCTATGTTAAGTTCCTTCCACTGAATGTGTTAATTTATGATAGGGCAGGGTAAATTTATCAAGACAACGTCTTACTTGAAGCTCTCAGTTTTGCAACTCTTCCATTTTTCTGGTGTCCCTAGCAACATCCCAAGATCTGGCTCTAGAATGGTGTGCAGTTGCCATTCCTCTCCATTTCAAGCTAAACTCAACCCTGATGGTATTGATTTTGTGGACCTTTCCTTATGAACATCGGGCCTTTCCTGGTGTCTTGGATGTGGAGCATCCTTTCCTTGGGTATATAAGGACAGGAAATATCGTATCTCTTCAACCTACTGTCATGGCTAAAGCTTCAACAGTGAAATCCAACCAAATTGCGAAGGCAAAGTTAACATCGACCACTAGCAGCCAGAAAATGAAAGAGAATTTGATCAGGAAGCCCAGTGCTGGAAGTTAGTATTGTATTTTGTTTCCATCGAGGCCCTTATTTATCACTTCACTTGAATAGAGGCAAAGTCAAATAAGTGAGGCAACGCTGCCATTAGCAAGACAGTGAAGAAGGAGCTGCTTGAGAAGCAAAGTTCCCAAAGTGAGTATTTTATTTCCATTGAGACTTTTCCTTATTGCTTCACTTCAATAGGTGCAAAATCAAATGAAGAAGTCTTTGCCGCTGATAGGTTGTCTCCTCAGCTCAAAGGCTGATTCACTGTTTCAACCACATTCTAATCACATCGGATAACTCACACGAGGTCCCAGAATCAGCGCGACCACTCCCGACCAAGTCTACCAAGCGCGATATTGTATTGAACGCAATCGAACATCGTCGAGCATCATATCGAATGCGATTGAACATCATTGAGCATTGTCGAACATTGTCGATCATTGTCGATCATCATCATCAAGCATTATTGATCGATATCGAGAGACTGTGAGCGACATCGGGCGCTGCCTTTGTTATCTAAATGGTGGAAGACCATGTGCTAGGACATATTCCAACTCGTGCTCAAACCTGCTGATCATAGGTCAGCCTCATTCCAAGTCCCTATCGCGTACAGAACCCACTGGATGGATTATTGTGAGACTTAGCATGGTTTATACACAAAGGACAGTCCCTTTTTAGTTCTATACCCTTTATTACTCTTTCATCATATGATATATATCTTTCTTGTTTGGATTCCAGTCTCCTTTTTGGCCTTGTGCCTTAACTCATATCTTTTGCCTCATGTTCTACTCATGTTTCTCATTCCATTTTAGGAAGTTTCTTTAAAACATATAAAACTCTGTAGTATCTACTGGGAAAAGAAAAAGAAATTGTCTTCACCTATCGTCTCATATTAAGTTCTAAGAATCAGATCTATCCTCTAAAAACAATCTAAACTTCTATGAGTTTTCTCAATCGACAAGAAACCTCTGTGACCATCGTCATCTTTGATCTTACTATGATCCTCTGATCGTTAGCACTAGCAACCATCCCAACACTTCCTAGCCATCGACTATAGTCTTCGTATACTATCGACCTATTGAAAGGTCCTCCAAATTCACACATCGACCATCGATGAACAACATCGTTTGCTGTTGATCTCATTGATCGTCCTCGATATCAATCGATACTTGATTGGACCATGCCAAACACCTTTGTCTCATATAGCACTACCTTCATGACTAGTACCAACTAGTTATCTTCCCATAGGTTGGACCACAAACATTCAGAACGCATCACACCCTTCCTCTGACTCGTCGCAAATATCATCGATTGCCTCATCAGCAGTTTTGGTGGTTTTCCTGGGTTGAGTATCATCACCGCCAAGATCAAACAACTTACAGGTGAGTCCCATTGCTCTCCTCCATGATATACCATGTTGACCCTTTTAGCTGAGAATGCAGCCTTGTGTAAGGCCAACGCCATGAAAGAAAATGTCAGTCCAATGATACTGTGGCCAGAGAAGGGCTCTGCTGGCGATGGATTCAACCTTCAGGCTAAAATGGGCCTTGCAGATGATGACGAGTTATATGGTGCCCTTCAAGTGAGTTACTTTCTTTTTTTACGCTCATTCTTATCTAAGGATTTGCAGCGCTGTGTTCGAGATGCAGTCAACACGGCTGGGCTTGACTATAGGATTAAATGGCACTGCCAACCCAAGGACCTTATTGCCCAGGTCATTGGGGTGGTATGTTGTTGATTGCCAATCTTGTGTAAATTCCCTTTCACCTAGATCCCCTAGGCTCGAGAATGCCATGAGTATTTCAAGTGATTCCCACATGGGTGGGCAATTGAAGAATTCATCAAGTCTAGTCTCAAGAACAAGCGCACTTACACACGTAAACAGGGATATTTCCAAGCACTTGGTAATGCAAACAATGCAGGGAGCAATGGTTGTGAGGAGTCTCTAAATGGTGACATGGGTGATGATGAGGCTGAAGCTGGAAATGGAGAATTCGAAGGTGACGTTGAGGATAATGAGCTTGAAGCTGAAAATGGGGAATTCAAAGGTGACATGGAGGATGATGAGGCTGAAGCTGGAAATGGGGAATTCGAAGGCAATAATGAGGAGGATGCCTAAGTATTTTTGTTGCATATGAGTGGGTATTTTCTCATTTGCAAGATGTTGAAGTTTTGTCATTAAAGGTGACATTTCCTGTATTAAACTTGTTGAAATTAATCCCAGTGATGCATGCTGTATACATGAGGCAATACATGCAGCATATGCATGTTACTGCACTTACTGCACATACATGTGGTAAACACATTCCTGAGTCATGTGACGTCCTTATTATTATGTATATAAGGAGAACCTGTACCGTAGTAGGAATACAGTGTTCTTACCTCTGCTAACCCTAGCTGTAAGTCTAAGTAAACCCCAGGTAGGTTGTAAGGAACATGTTGTCTCTTCCACTGTGCAGCATATATAGTCTGCTCCAACAAAACTGGATGTAATTCAACTCTAATTTTTAATGGTTACTGTCATGAGAATTGCCCCTAAGTATTTGAATAATTTTCACTCCACTGTTGTGAAAACTCATCATTAGATGTATGAATAGTTTCAGTTGGCAAGTTATGAAAATACTTCATTGACAGCATGAAAACTTGTCGCTATGGCATGATGAAATAGCCCTGCAATGTGGATGGATGACCACTTTCCTGACCCTCTGAAAATCTCGCAAAAAAAGGGCAAAATCCAGCAACTTGAAATGTAGTTAGTTACTCCATTAAAAAGATGGAAGTCATCCCCAGGGATGAATTCGACAGGGTATGAATACGGACAAATTTTGAGGTGTTTTCAACCTCTTAACTCATCTGTTCTGAGGGAGAATTTTTACAACTTTTAGGGGGTGTTTTTCTCCAAAAACCAGATGATTTTTATTCTTTTTCAACAGCCATAAAGGACAAAAATTCTACCCTAAATGGATTACTTTCTACTCAATTTCTTCACCTCAGTGGCTGAAATACCGGATGATTTTCCACATCCGATTGTCTCACTGTGACATCTGTTACACTTATTTGTTTAGTATATGGGTGATATTACATAAGGGAGATCTTTTACGCTGCACCCCTTGAGGCTGTTCAATAATCAAAAATTATGTATGATCTTCACATATCTCATTCAAAATTCTGAACTCCAAGGTAGTTGGAATTTGAAATATTGTCACACCTATCTAATCAGAAAGTAGCTCTTGATTGTCCTTATAACAGTTGGTTGTTCTTATCATCGCTGTTATATTATCCTGTGTAGAAAGTGGATCCTAGTACAATCAAGATTGTGCTCAGTCTCTGTATAAGTGATGCTTATTAATGTGTACTGTACCTAGTACAATCAAGATCATGCTGTAGGTACAGTAAGTATGGATTGATAAACAAGTAATTAATGAAGCTCACCTCAGTCTCTGTATAAGTGACTGAGGTGGTAAAGTAACTACCAAACATATATATATGTATTCTGTGTAACAAAGGAAGGGTATGAATAAAAATGAGACAAGGGGGAACTGTGCCACAGATTGACCCTGCATATCAAAGGGAATGCTAAAAATAGCACACACATCAAATGCATCAAAAGTGAGACTCACGGTGCAATCTCAACATCCTGACCATGGACTCTGGGACCAGATGGGGGATCTTTTGAGTACTTTACACTCCCCCACCTATTCCGGTTGGATTCCGGTTCGTCCAGCCAGAATTTCTGGAATTTCTGGAATCCAGTGGAATTTTTTTTGTATGTAGTTTTCCCTATGCAGCACAATTACAGTCGGAATAAGGATCCAATTTACAGCCGGAATCCCCGGAATCTGACCAGACTCATCACAACCAGAATAACAGGAATAACCAGACTAACTGGAATAACCAGAATGCACGTGCTTTCCCAAATAAAAGTTCGACACACATCAAGAATTGAACACTTGACCTTGGGTCTGCATACATAACAGCACACTTAACCACTGAGCTACCAAGCAATTATTCTTGGGCATACATTTAATACTTTCATTACCCAACCAAGGTATGTAGTTAATCACAGCCATTAATGGAATAATTAATAAGTATGCATACGCATGACACGTGACACGTGACTGCCAGCTCACAACCACCACCACCACTGTCGCCAATGCCACCTCCTCCTCCTCTCCACTCTACCACCACCACCGTGTGCGCACCCACCACCACCATTCCCATGCCCAATGCCACCATCACCACCACCTTCAAACGAGCTGACTGGATGGAATGTGGGCCCAAACGATGCATATCACGTCATTTGGGGCCTAAGTATGTTTTTTTTTGTTTGCTTCTTGTTTTTTCATACTAACTTGTTTCATTTGTTTTATAGGTTCTACTCGACTGCCAGACATAACATGGGCCCAAACGACATGATTGGACAGAACACAGGCCCAAACAATGCAGATCGCGTCATTTGGGCCCTAAGTAAGGTTTTTTTCATTTGCTTTTTGTTTTTATAAACTAACTAACTTGTTTCTTTTGTTTTATAGGTTCTACTCTACTGCCAGATGGAACACAGGCCCAAATGATGTTGCCGTCATTTGGCCCATAGATAAGTTTGACAACTTAAGACTTGAAATTTGACTATCCATTAGGGTATATACTCTAAGTTGAGGATCCGGAGTAACCAGAATCTGGTCGGAATAACCAGAATAACTGGACTCTGACTGGAATAACTGGACTCTGACCAGAATAACTGGACTCCAATCAGAATAACTGGACTCTGACCAGAATAACTGGACTCCAATTGGAATAACTGGACTCTGACTGGAATAACTGGACTCTGACCAGAATAACTGGACTCTGACCAGAATAACTGGACTCTGACCAGAATAACTGGACTCCAACCAGAATAATTGGACTCCAACCGGAATAACTGGACTCCAACTGGAATAACTGGACTCTGACCAGAATAGGTGGGGGAGGGTAAATTACAGAATCTTTCTGAGAATTGCTGGTCTTATCCTCAATGCTGCTGTAGCTGCTGTAGTAGTTTTATTTGCAACACTCTATACAATAAAATTCCATATCATGCTTTGGCTCTTTCTGTTGCTGCTTGGGTTGTAGGACTTCTGCAGGGCCATCCTGAGTGTGAACTTGGGGTACATGAACATGTCTTTCAATTTTTAGTTTCCTATCTTCAAATGATTGGAGTACAGCATTCTCGGGGTGTTTTGCTGGATGAGCAGCTCACCATTTTTTATACAGATGTGTCACTGGGTTATCTATGCATCATATTGCAGAACATTTTCAATGCTCAAATGATACAGTTTCAAAGTAGGCTTCTTTATTTTAATACACCATGACAACTTTCAAGTTACTGATTATATTTCATGTACTTTTTAAAGTTGCTTTTCATATTCTCTTCCGGCCCCTTCTGTACAAATTTTGTTTGCCTACCCAGAGTCAATGACCCTCCTTCCCCATATATTAAGGACAACCTATAATTCCATCCATTTTTTTGAGGGTGATGGATGGCAGTCACTTCCTCAGCTCTGGTACAGCAGAGGAGCAAGCATTGGCTTGTGATTGCAAATGCCTGGTAACACACAACTGTCTCATGGGATGTGACTTCAATCACAAATTTATATATATCTCTTCTGGCTGGGAGGGATCTGTTTCAGATTCAACAATGTTCTTTGATTCTTGTATCACAGATTTAATGATCCAACCCAGCAAATACTACCTTGCCAATGCAGGATTTCCCATTGCTTTAGCACTCCTCATTCCATATTGAGGTGTATGGTATCATCTTGCTGAATGGGGCCATGCAGACCTTTGGTGCATTGCATTTTATAAATATTGCCTTATTCATACTTATTATGATATATATCAATTAGTGTTGAAAGCTTAAGATGAATTCTACTAGTGTATAACACTAGTCAGCAACTCAAGTCAACCATCTGCAACACACTTATAACACAGGTTCAATAATAGGAATGTGTATTGCACTTTGTCCAAATCAATCTAGTGTCTAGTTTCCCAGACATAGTAGGAATTCACTTTTGTTTGTTCCTGTCATGCCAGGAAACTGCAAGGCATGAAACTAGGTGTCCACTATATCGTGTCTGCATTACCCCCTATGTCTGAGTCCATGAATTGAAGTAATAGCTACAGTACAAAGCAAGATATGAAGTAAAGTAATTTCAGTCATAATATCTATGATTTAACAAGTATAGTAACAAGTCTCTTGGACTATGTAGCAAGTGTTTCATCACAGTATTCAACAATTAGTCCAGTTGATGTGCAGGAATTATTGAATAGGGGCAGTCAGAGTAGGCAATTTTAAGGTGATTCTGATGACGATTCAAACCCTGATTCTGGAGACCCAGAATTGCCAGAATCATCAAATTGTGTTGATGATTCTCATCCTCAATTCTCCTTCATCCTCCTGCTCACTTTCCTCCATAAGATTTTTATTACCTAATACACACTCTATTTTGTGGTCATGTACTACATTCTCCCCTATTTGAGATATATAATCTCTTGATATCACCTCCACTATGACCTGAGGCAATGAGGCTACCAAAGCTACCAAAGCTGCAAAAGAGCAGAAAAAGGAACCTAAGACCACGAAGAAAGCTGGAAAGGACTCATTCAAAAAACAAAAAAAGCCACAGGTCTCAAAGAAGGATAGTGAGGATGAGGATGAAGATGCAGTTGAGGTATCTAATATAGTAAAAATCATGAATGTTGAGTGAGTAGCTGTATCATTACATATTGTTCAATGCTCAGCCAAATTGATAGCTGAAAAGATGAGGCACTTACATGGAGTTTAATCAACACAATTGAAGAAGATCCCATAATTAGAGATGGCTGATTTCCACCAGTTGGAGCACATACATCAACACAGAAGGGTGGTGGAAAACTGAAGACAGAGTTCCTGCTGAGAAGATTTTTGCAAATCATGTCATCTATGGAGAAGCTTTCAACAACACAACAACCTCAGCTGAAAAATCTGCATGGACGATGAAAATCAAGAATAGATTGAAAGTGTAAGTACTCACTATTATTATTTTGTATGCCATGGTCTAATCCTTCTCTGTGGTAGGCTTACAAAACAGACACACGAGCACATCAAGGAAATGGGAGAGACTGGTGCTGGAATTCAATCAGCTGAGGATATATACAAGGGAACTGAACTCACTAAAACTTGGGGTGCATGAACTTCAAGCTGTGTAACCAAGCAGTGGGTCAATTTATTTGAAAATTTGCAAAGAACGTTAAGAAGGTCTCACCTTGGTTTTTCCATCTATGGGACCTCAGCCTAATCTGGTCCCTCATGGCTTAGGCAACAATGACTTACAAATTGACTCTTCTATTCTTGTCACTAGCAGTGAAGTTGACAGTGAAGTTGGTCTTGATAGTGGCTGGGGTGCCAGTAGCAATCAGGGAGGAACAGAAGGAATGGGCAGTCCCATGCATGCCACAGGTGACAATGACAGGAGCGATGATGAAGCTGACAGTTCTGCTGATGTGCCCACACCCAAGCCCCAAAAGCACAAGAAAACTCCCAAGAACAACATGACAGTGGAAACCCAACAAAACCTATAAAATGGTTTCAAATGATATAACACAGGTCAGAGGAAGGGTGTGAGGTGTTACTAAATATTGCTGTCAGCAATGAGCGTGAATGCGATGTGACGCAATGCTGTATGAAGTACTGCAAAAGCTTGCGAAGAAGTTTGAAGAATTCAAGTGTGTGCGAAGAAGTCCAAAGAATTTCAAGGGTGTGCGAAGTTGTTTCAAAGATTTTCGAGGATAGTGACGAGAATAAGGTGTAGATAGTATGAAATGGCGATGGGAGTCAAAGGTGACAAGAGATGAGTGAGATGATAGGAGAGAGTTTAGAGATGGTACAATGAATTTCGAAGAAGTTTGTGATGATTTGCAGAACTTTAGAGCTAAGATGAGGTGCTGGAACTCAAGAGGGAAACTCCTGAGTCAGACTAATACAATATACAAGGGACTGATGCGACAATATATTTCTCTTTTTGTTGTATAGTAGTACAAGACTATATAAGTTTTGGGGAAATAGTACTAAAAAGGAAATAAGGCCATGAGGCTCCCATGAGGCAAGGAATAAGACAATAAAGAAGTATCCAAATCACAAAATAAATGAGAAATGATGTGAGGGGAAATGTGTAGAAGCATAATATATCAAGGGTACTTGTCCTATTGTTCCAATATATCATGGACATGTTGAAAACACTACAATGTGTCCTAAAAAGCGAAATGTCTTGTCTCCTCATGTCTGGTGTGCTCAGAATGCAATGCGGCAATGTGTAGCAAGTGTGGAATGTGTGTCCAAAGGTCGGGGGAATTGTATTATGGTGGCCGAAGGTGTATGCAGAATTTTGAAGCATTTTTGTGACTTTGTAGAGGTTTGTAGAACTTTGGAGGGGTTTGTATGGGTTTGTAGAGCTTTGTAGAGGTCTGTAGAGACTCATAGAGCTTCGACAATTATCGTAGATGTGTTCTCCAAGCTTGAATGACAAGGTGGACCTATCATCCTCCGCCTGACTAAAATACTGACCGTCCCAGTCAGTCGATTGAATTGCAAAGGTAAATTGAATTGAATCGAAATGAAGCGATGCAAAATGAGGTGTCAAAGCTAAAAGTGAAAGCCATCGAGGCTAATCAAAGAATGTTGAGCTGATCAAATGTTGAGAAAATGAAGTCGAAAGGAATATCAGCATAGGGGAACAAGCGTAGGGCATATTTGATGGATATCGAGGTCAAGATCGAGATGAGTGAAGGCCTATATGGGCACATAGAAGCAAAAGCTGTTGAAGCTATTTTGAAGAATGTCGAGCATAGCGAAGATGTGTTTGATAAATAGAACAAAGTTGAAATAAAAAAGATGAGAAAGGAAATAGGCAAATTTGATCGATGTTGACAATGCTAACCATGATTGCAATAATCAGGTCAAGGAACTGGTCGAATAGAAATCAAAAGAGAAATTGAGGGATTGAAAAGAAAACCTTGTTGGCGATGGATGTAATAGAAGTTTTGGGGATGAGGGGTATGTGAGTTTCGACATGAGGACTATGGATATACGATGGATAGGGAACTTTGAGCACTATATTGGACTTTGAGGGCAAATGTGAACATGAAGACAGTGATGAAATATATGAAGGTGAAGGCAATATTGAAATAGATAATGAAATGGACAATGGCACAGACAACGAGATCGAGGATGAAAGTGTTGGGAGTGGCAAACAGAAAGTCAAGGTTGAAGTGGGCGATGATGGGGACAAATATGATGAAAATATCGGAGGCAAGATCGAGGAGTACATTACACTCCTCCACCTATTCCGATCGGAATTTCCAGAATTCCGGGGAATTCCATTTACATATATTTTACTCACAATTCATAATTCCGGTCGGACTGGGGGGTCAATTTTACCTCTGGAATCCCCGGAATCATTTTCACCTGGAACAGTTGGATCAACCAGATGCACGGCACTAGCATAACTGGAATAACCAGAATGCATGTGCTTTCCCAAATAAAATTTTGACGTGCACCAAGAATTGAACACTCAACCTTGGGTCTGCACACATAACAGCATGCTTAACCACTGAGCTACCAGGTCATTATTCATCTACATACATCTAATACTTTTATTACCCAACCAAGGTGCATAGTTACAGCTATTAACAGAATATGCACACATGAATATTGCATGACATGTGACACATGACTGCCAGCTCACAACCACCACCCCCATCGTCCCTCCTCCTCCTCTCCACTCTACCACCACCACTGCATGCGCACCTGCCACCACCATTCCCACGCCCACTGCCACCATCACCACCACCTTCAAACGAGCCGACTGGACAGAACGTGGGCCCAAATGATGGCAATTGTCATTTGGGCCATAGATAAGTTTTTTTCTTTATTCTTTTTCTTTTTATCAATCAATTAATTTTAATTTATTGCTTTTTAGGCTATATACTACTGGGGACAACCTGCTGCAATGGAAAATGTGCAACAGAAAAATGTGCAACCCATGCCCACACCCACCCAATCCCCTCCTCCCCATTCAAATGGGATGTGAGGCTGTCGACATGGGCTAGGTGGGTGCAGAGGGATGCCAGGAGACCCCAGAAGGGGGATACCTGCCTAGTAAGCACCCACCAACCCCCGTACATGTGCCACATTGCACTGATGCACCCAAACCCCTCCCCCCCCCCCCCCCCCAAAAAAAAAGACAGAAATCCAAACAGGGGACAATGGCGATGAACAACGACAAGCCACCCACCTCCAGCCTCACGAGCAACTGCTTGTGGGGTGGAACATGGGTGGAACGACGCCCAGGTGCAGGGATAGGAGATGACAATGCACCACCTGCCCCCAGCCTCACAAGCAACTGCTCGTGGGGTGGATCGTTGGTGGAAGGACAGACAACAGCGGGGTCGTGTCCCCTCCCCCTCCCCTGCACTTTGTGTGGGGAGGGATTTTTTTTGTACTTTTAATTAATTATTATTATTGTGCCCCCCCTCCCCCGTTTTGCCTGGGGGAGGGATTTTTTCATCATGTTTTTACCTCCCCCCTCACATTCGGCGTGAGGGGTTAGCTTTTTATGTATATAAATAAAACTCCCTCTCGCATCTTGTGAGAGGGAGGATTTTTTGTTTATGTATATAATCACAATCATGCCCACTCCCTCACATTCAATGTGAGGGATGTGGTTAATTAAAAAAATTTGATCTTAACTACTTCAAAAAAAATTAGAGTGTCATGAATAAACATTATATTACTAACTAATAATTTTCCTGTGGCTCAACTGGTTAAGCACACATGTTTGGTTTGTCATGTGATCACTCTAATCAAGATGTCTTGAGTTCAATTCTTACTCTGCACAAATATATTTTGTAGGCACTTTGACAACTTAAGACTTGAAATTTGACTATCCATTAGGGTATATACTCTAAGTTGAGCATCTGGAGTAACCAGAATCTGGTCAGAATAACCGGAATCCACTGGACTCCAGTGAGTCTGATCAGAATAGGTGGAGGAGTGTAAATTACTGAGATTGAGCTACATTGTGGAGGTGAAAATGGTGTTGGAGGGCAAGTTGAAGTCAGAAATGGTAATTTAAATATTTCGCGTTCTTTGGACGATGTTGAAACTGTCGAAGCTGATACGATTGGTGTGATAGGCAAAGGCGAATTTGTCAAAGATGAAACTGGTGTGAACAATGCGATGGACAAAGGTGAAGCTGGCGAGACCAATGATGGCAAAGTTGATACTAATGAAACAGGTAGAACGGGGTCAATCAAACTCAAAGCTGATGAAGCTGAAACTATTGGAGTGGACTGGACTGGAACTATTGAAAGTGAAGACAATGAAACTGGCGTGGACATGTGCGATGAAGCTGGAACTATACGATGAAGACTGGGAGGCATGACATGACAATTTCGAAGTGCGAAAATTTCTCATTCAAGTGCAAGCTCTTTTTAGAGAGCTAGTTCCTGTTCAAGCACTGCAATACAAGCTTCTACGTTGCCCGAAATGTGCGAGCTGTGATGCATAACATCAAATGTTTGGTTTGATGTGGTCAAAGATGCTATATCAGTGAAGAACGAGGTTGGGACAGAAATTTCGGACACTGTTCTGGTTGGATGCAAAGCTGCGAAAACCAATGCGAAGTTCGATGCAAAATGTTCGAGAATGTGCAAAGCATCTTCGGAGTTGATTGATGTGCTAGACTGCAATGAATTCGAGGTCGAGATTGATTGCTGGGGAATGGAGTATGAGTTCGAGCATGCTATAACAAATTTTGCAGCATCATGGATGTTGTTCAGAGCATATGGGTCATCGGGATAATGATCTGGGAACTTCCATTTGAGACGATGCACAATTCGAGTCCATAAATCCATTTGAAACCCTCAAACAAAAGCTCGACTTTGTTCAGCTTCCGAAAGTCTGTTTCGAGTGAAGAAAATTCATAACATTGTAGAATGTCCTATAATAAACTCCTAGATTGTTCGAGTCGAAAATACCGATGTGAAGCTGTTTGCAAATGAGTGTGTCCATGTCCAAAATGCTGTATTTGTGTTCGTCTTCTGATCTGGGATAGAACTTGTGTACTGCGATGCGAAATGCATTAAACAAGGTGCCAGGTACTCTTGAAGCGATTCCCAGAGTTTGCAAGAATTGATGTCAACATATCTGCAGGCATGCTTCTTCTTTAGGTCATGATTTGTAATACCACAAGTCGGGAAGAGAAATTCGAGCTCTTTAAAATATTTTCGGAGTTCTCTGGGCTGTTTTGGATTGAATTTCAGAGAGGTCAAATGACCATGAGCTGGCATAAAGGATGTCGACATGTTCGAAGTAGATTTCGGGGGCTGCAAAGTCGAAATTTGTGCGATATCGGGTTTCGTGTGTTTTGAAGTCAAAGATGGTAACAAAATAGTAAACGCGAAGGGCAAAAGAGTGCAAAATGACATTATTGATGGTTGAGATACTGTATCAAGACTTCCTGGTTGTTCAGGAGGGTTGGAGGCACTTTGAGTTCAATGCAAAATTGAAATTGTTGAGCCCCCTTAGGTGAAATAAGTGGTAGAAAGGAGGGAAGATTCAATGATGAGTCGATTCTGCTTCAGAAACTGGGATTAAGATATCTCCCAATTTATTTCAGAAGATTTGAAGGCTTGGCAAGTTTTGATTCAAAGGTTTTAGCTGTGGTTTGTTGAAGTTGAAGAATTTGAAATGGTGTGGACAACAAAATGATTTAGAAACCCCTTGTGGTGGGCTCCAAAATGATGATGCTCAACCCAGAAACCCAAACAAAACCTATAAAATGGTTTCAAATGATATAACACAGGTCAGAGGAGGGGTGCAAGGTGGTACTAAATATTGCCGTTGGCAATGAGCATGAATGTGACGTGATGCAATGCTGTATGAAGTACTGCAAAAGCTTGTGAAGAAGTCCGAAGAATTTCAAGGGTGTGCGAAGTTGTTTCAAAGATTTTCGAGGATAGTGACAAGAATAGGGTGTGGATAGTACAAAATGGCAATGGGAGTCAAAGGTGACAAGAGATGAGTGAGATGATAGGAGAGAGTTTGGAGATGGTACGACAAAATTCAAAGAAGTTCATGATGATTTGCAGAACTTTAGAGCTAAGACGAGGTGCTGGAACTCAAGAGGGAAACTCTTGAGTCAGACTAATACAATATACAAGGGACTAATGCGACAATATATTTCTCTTTTTGCTGTATAGTAGTACAAGACTATATAAGTTTTGGGGAAATAGTACTAAAAAAGAAATAAGGCCATGAGGCTCCCATGAGGCAAGGAATAAGACAATAAAGAAGTATCCAAATCACAAAACAAATGAGAAATGATGTGAGGGGAAATGTGTAGAAGCATAATATATCAAAGGTACTTTTCCTATTGTTCCAATATATCATGGAAATGTTGAAAACACTGCAATGTGTCCTAAAAAGCGAAATGTCTTGTCTCCTCATGTCTGGTGTGCTTGGAATGCGATGTGGCAATGTGTAGCAAGTGTGGAATGTGTGTCTGAAGGTTGGGGGAGTTGTATTATGGTTGCCGAAGGGGTACGAAGATTTTCGAAGCATTGCAAAGATTTTTGAAGCATTTTTGTGACTTTGTAGAGGTTTGTAGAACTTTGGAGGGGTTTGTATGGGTTTGTAGAGCTTTGTAGAGGTCTGTAGAGACTCATAGAGCTTCAACCACAATCGTAGATGTGTTCTCCAAGCTTGAACGACAAGGTGGACCTATCAACAGATGAGAAGGGCAGGTCTGTTCAAGTTATGCCACCTGTAAAACTGGAGAAAAAGACAGGACCTCATACCAGAACATCAACCACTGCCAAACCATTGCCCAACCAGTGGCCAAGAAGGCAAAGATGACCATCATGGACAAGTTTAGTGCTGTTGGTGTTGCTGAAGAAGATCAAAGCTAGTGGCATACAAGATGTGAAAGTAGAAAAAGTTAAAGCACATGCATAGGGTGTAGCACAGGTGACACCATGGGTTTCACTGGCAACACCACACCTGTCACCTGTGACACCATACCTGTACAAACACCATACCTGCAGGTACAGGTTATAAGCACAGGTTTTGTATGGTGTTTCAAAACTGCAGTAGCACTTGAGTAACATGGCATAAACTATGTGTAGCTAAAACAAAGGTAAGAGGTAGCTATACTAGAAAGTTATCCAACTTTTCTATATTGCTTCAACACTTGAATCCACATATAAATTATGATATAATGTTCAATTCTTTCACAAATCATCTGTCAACCTTTTTTATCCATCATGAACAACACAAAGAAACTAATAATTTGCTGCACTATATATGGGCAGAGTAGTTTTGGCATGAGAGGAGCAATTTTTGGAAGGTCACCATGCAAAATAACATCAACTCGATTGAATTAGATCATTGCATGTCATAAGATCCCACAGTACCAGGCAGCAGTACTTTACAGTCCCCCACCTGTCCTAGTGGACTCCGACTGGACTGACTGGAGTCTGAGTGGAGTCTGAGTGGAGTCCAATTGAACTACACTAAGTCATGTAGAGTTCAATCCCCCACTGGAGTCCAAGTGGAGTCCGAGTGGAGTCCGAGTGGAGTCCAACTGGAGTCCAACTGGAGTCTGAGTGGAGTCTGAGTGGAGTCTGAGTGGAATGCATTTCAACCAATGATAAGTCAATTAAATACTGAGCTCAAAGGACTTTGGACTTGGTGAATTTCATAAAGTACCCACAAAATAAATTTGTGTAGTGCAGGAATTGAACTCAAGACCTCACAATAAGGAATCACATGACAAACCAAACAAGTGTGTTCAACCACTTGAGCCACAGGAGACTTATTAGGGACCAATATAAGGTTTATTTTTTTTCATATTCTTCAAGGAGGCATTTTTCAAACAATTAAGATCAAAAATTTTTAATTAACCACATCCCTTGTGTAAGACACGAGGGAGTGGGTATAATATAATAATAAACAAAAAAAAACCCTCTCGCAAGATGTGAGAGGGGGGGGGGGGGGATAACTACTATGTACATAAAAAACTAAACCCCTCGTGTTTGGCATGAGGGGGGGATTCATAAGTACTACAATATATATACCCCTTGCATTCGGTGTGAGGGGGGGGCAGAGATAAATTAAAAGTAATAAAGACCCTTCCCCATGCAAAATGTGGGGGAGGGGGGGGGTTGGGGGATGCGGTCTGGGGTGGGTGTCATTGCCTACCCCTCCTCGCATGCATCCGTCGCCATAGCAAGCTGCACCCATCATCCACCCTATGAGCAGTTGCTCATAGGTGTGGGGATGGGTGCCATGGTCATCTTATCCCTGGTGTGCATGCCATCCACCTGATGAGCAGCTGCTCGTTGGCATGGGCTCTCACCACCCATCCACCCTGTGAGCAGAGGCTCGCAGGCATGGGGTGGGTGTGTTGTCAGCTTTGGGGGGTGCTGGTGGGCGTCATCATCATTGTCGTTGTTGACTGCACACACTCACAATCCACCCTACGAGCAGGGGCTTGCAGGCATGGGGTGGGTGTGTTGGGTTGTCTTGTGTCTGGCTGTCATTACCAGTAGAGTAGAACCTATAAAACAAAAGAAACAAGTTAGTTTATAAAAACAAAAAGCAAACAGAAAAAAACTTATGTAGGGCCTAAACAATGTGATCTGCATCATTTGGGCCTGCATTGGCTTGTTTGTGGGTGGTGGCATCATTACCAGTAGATTATAACCTAGAAAGCTAAAGAAACAGGTTAGTTAGTTTATAAAAACAAAAAGCAAATGAAAAAAAACTTACATAGGGCCCAAACGATGTGATCTGCATCATTTGGGCGCATGTTCCATCCAGTCAGCTCATTTGTGGGTGGTGGTGATGGCGGATTGGGCATGGGAGCAGTGGCAGTCAGTACTTTACACTCCCCCCCCCAGTCCGAGTGGACTCCGCTCGGACACTCAGACTTCACTCGGACACTCAGACTGTCCTAGGACTAGTGCAGGGTTTTGAAGTTGGCTGTATTAAATGTCACAGTTTTAAACATGTTTTATACCATATGATACATTCTCTACCAAGGCAGGGTCAATTTTAGCGTATAGAACTCGGTATAGAACTCAAAAAAATGCGGGATAAATGCCCCAATACTATGCAATGCTATTTGTGATAATGAGACAACTTAATAAAGCCTAATAAAGCCATGACTTGAGATTGAAAAACTTGTTGATCTGGCCAACTCCAAGCTTGTGGCCCGCTACTCAGGAGCACTTGAATCAAAAGGCTCAGCTCTGTTAGGGTGACACCCACTATCTGCTAGCTAAGACCGTGCAGGTTCTCTCTACAAGAAGGGGGTGGGATCTGTGCGTGTGATGGGGGAATTGATGGTTTTGATGCGAGGGGTTATTAATAGATGAGTTGGTGGAGAAAGGCCTTTCACACCAAAAGCATAGGTGGAATACCTAAGAGAACACAACTGGGGTCCCCTAGGCATATATTTAGGGTTTATATACTATGTTACATATATTGTACATTGTTGTTACCGACGCACTCGTACATGCACGTACATATTGATGCATGCAAAGTAAAATTCTCATGCTATCAAAGTGTAGCGTCATTTAGTGTCATGTAGCATAATTCGACATATAAAATAAAAATGAAAATTTATTAGGTAATGGGGTTTCCTAACATTACCCCCCTTTTATGCCTCGACTTCCAGGCAAGAAAATATTGTGTCTGTCCCCTCTGTGAAATTTTGGTAAGGCCGGAATCTCATCCCCTCATACACCATTCTCACAATGCGACGCGGAGCATTCGGATTACGTTTAAAGAATTGGGCAATCGCATTGCGCGCTTGCTTACAATTCTCTTTGGGCTCCCACAAATTATTTTTGTCGGTATAGTTTTTCCACTTTATTAAGAACTCCAATTTGTTCCGTCGAAGATGTGAGTCTAGAATTTCTTCAACTACATATTCTGGAGCACCTTCTACTATTATCGGAGGTTGTGGAGTAGTTTGTTGGCCAGGAATAGTGGGTGGGCAGTAAGGGCATAGGCGGGATACGTTAATCTCGGGATCAATCTTGAATGATCGGGGTAATTTTCGCACTACCGCCTTAGGTGAGATCACTTTAGAGATTGCATATGGGCCAACTTGTTTCTCCGTAAGTTTCCTCGAAGGTCATGGAATATTCAGGTCCTTGGTACTTAGCCACACCAAGTCACCAACTTTGTACTCTGGAGCGCACACTCGAGTACAATCTGCATGTCGCATCATGTCATCATGTGCTTTCTTCAATGCCGCCTCTGCTTCCTCTTGTACCTTTTGCATCTTAGATACAAAGTCTTCTACTGACTGTACTTTGACTTCCCTTCTGGGTTCTACTCCCATGCGAGGATGATATCCATAATTCGCGAAAAAGGGTGACATACGAGTAGCCAAATGGAATTTGTTATTGTGGGAAAACTCAGCAATTGCCAGCCATTTGGGCCAGTCGGTTTGTCGGTAGTTGACAAACATATGTAGGTACTGCTCCAACTCCTGGTTCATTCTCTCTGTCAGTATGCAGGTGATATGCCATAGATAATTTAGTTTGAATCCCCAATATGTTGTTCAGTTCTCGCATAAACACGGAAGCAAATTGTGGTCCACGATCGGAGATAACAGTATTGGGTAACCCATGTAACTGCCATACCTGATTTAGATAGAGGCACGCCAAGCCCAATGATGAGGTTTCTGTAGTAGTAGGAATAATATGGACCTCCTTTGTGAAGTGGTCACATACTACAAATATTGCATTGTACCCTTGAGCTTTGGGTAATCCGGTAATAAAATCCACAGATATATCTTGCCACGGTGCTTTAGGTATAGGGTTTGGCATTAATTTTCCTGCAGGTTTCTCTGGAAATTTCTTCCCCCTCATGCACGTATCACATCCATCCACATACCCCAACACATACTTTGAAATTCCAGGCCACCAATAATTTCTCATTACTAATTCCAACATCTTCCATCTTCCTGGGTGTCTGGCAGTTGGCGTATTATGATGATCTCCCTTCGCAAATCCTGATCCTTCAGTACATACACTTTTCCTCAAAACAACACCAACCCTTGTTCCTCAGCCCATTCATCTCCTTTAATATTACCTTTCTTCTCTCCCTTCAGAGCTTTCACGGCTTCCACTACTTCATCATCCATTTCTGAACATTGTCTAATTTTAGACAACATTTCCGTTTCCGAGCTATCTATTAATAGATGCCCTTGACGCATAGTGCAAATGTGAAAGTATTCAGGTTTGAGTAAGGTAACATTCTTATTGTCCTCCTCCACCCCCCTTTTATGATCAATACGTCTGGATAATGCATCTGCTTTCCTCATTAAGCTTCCCGCTTTGTGGACCAAGTGAAAATTGAAACACGATAGGAATAGTGCCCAACGCGCTTGCCGGTGATTAAGCTTTTTAGCGGACATGAAGTATTGCAGATTTTGATGATCTGTCCAGATCTCAATCTGATGTGTACATCCCTCCAAAGAATGCCTCCATGCCTCCAACGCTCGTATTATCCCCAACATCTCTTTGTCATGTACATCATAATTCCTCTCCACATCATTCAACCCTTGGGACAAATATGCACAAGGATGCCATTTGTCATCTTTGCACAGCATTGATAATACTGCTCCAGTAGCAAAGTCAGATGCATCTGATTCCACTTGTAAAGGGCATGTGAAATCTACTGGGGCTAATATTGGTCCCTCCACAAACTTCCTCTTCAACTCCTCAAACACTGTCTGCTGCTGCTCTCCCTACCTCCACACTACTCCCTTTTGCGTAAGGTTATGTAAGGGTGCAGCAATTTTGGAAAAATTGTACACAAAGCGATGATAATAATTTGCGAGTCCCAAGAAGGCTTGAACCTCCTTGACACAGGTGGGTGCAGGCCAATCTGTGATCGCCTGTACCTTGATCGGATCTATTTTGATCCCATCAGGGCTGATCAATAATCCTAGGAACTCAATCTCGCTTGCCCCAAACACACTTCTCTGGTTTCAAAAATAGATCATTCTCTGCTAACTCCGTAGCACCTCCTGCACTATCACCTCATGATTTTCTTCATCCTCCATGAATATCAGAATGTCGTCAAGGAATATTATTACCACACCTTTGTCTATTACGTCCTTGAAAATGTCATTCATCATATTTTGGAAGGTCGGGGGACTATTAGTCATCCCAAAAAACATGACAAGCAGCTTGAAGGATCCTCGACGCATGGCAAATGCAGCCTTCCACTCATCTCCTTTCTTTATTCATACATTATTGTATCCCCATCGTAAATCCAATTTTGTAAAGACTTTGGCTTTTCCCACCTTGTCAATTATCTCTGAGATCAATGGCAGGGGGTACACGTTCTTCACTGTCCACTGATTCAGATACCTATAATCTGTACACATCCTCTTCCTTTGGTCTTTCTTTGGTACGAAGAATATTGGTGACATCTGTGGTGATTTTGAAGGTCATATGTATTCTTTGTGCAATTGCTCCATCAGGAATGCATCCACTTCTTCTTGTTCCATCGGAGATAACGGATATACCTTCGACTTCTTTGGCACAAACCCTGGCTTCATCTCAATTGTATGATCCCATGGCTTCTGCACCAGCATTCATTCAGACTCCTTCTGGAACACTGACAGATATTCATGATACACTTTTGGCACCCACTCCTCCACTGGCTTCTCCACCTTCACAATATTCTTGTCCCACGACTGTCCTCCACAAATTGCTCTAAAGGTTTGCTTCTGCTCTTCTTTCTTGATCATGATCGGAACTTCCCCATTTGGCATTTCCTCATCCTCCACTTCCTCCATCATAACAGAATACTTCCTTGGATGTTCTTTCTCTCTCTTTTTCCTTTTTTCCTTCTTCATCTTCCTTCCATACACATTACATTCTTTAGGACAACGAGTCATTTGTACTTTCCCAGTTTTCCAATCAATTTCAGGATTATGCTTCCATAACCATGGACATCCTATTATTAGATTGGTTTTCCAAAGATTGCACACTTCGAATATGGCTCACTCCTGATGCTCTTGATACTTTAGTACCATAGTCACCTTCTCCTTGATAGTTCCTCCACAATTGACTGTTCCATCAATATTGTACACCATTATAGGTTGCGCCAGCTTGCATGTGCTGATACCATTTCCAGTAATTAAGGACTGATTAATGAATAATCCTGTAGCACCACTATCAAGCAACGCTTCCACATCAATCACTGCATGCATGTCCACTGTCTTCAGTCCCACAGTCAAGGTAATTTCGGGTTCTATTCATGCAGAGCAAATAAAGAATTTAGGGGTTTTCGGAAATAGTGCTTGGCAATTTTCTTGGTCACATGATTTGCAACAGTTGTACTCCTCCTTGATTTCCTTTTCTGATTTACTCTGGGTTTCCTCGGATACTAATACATTGTAACGATTCTGGGTCACCAATGGGGAAACCTTCACTGGGACTCTTCCACAAAATTCTTCTGCTTGCCTTCCTCCGGCTTCACTTCCTCAATTGTAGCTTCCCTAATCTTTCTTTTCTGCCTACAATTCCTAGAAATGTGTCCTAACTGCCCACAGTTAAAACATTTAAGTGGGGCTCATCTCCCTGCTTGATCAACCTCCATTGCATCTGCTGGTGCTGCTGACTCCGTAACTATAGGTGTCACTGCCATGGCCGGTGGCTGTGCCCTCAGAGCTTGCACCTGAGGCGCCTTTCCTTTCTCAGACTTTCCTCCTGATGACTTTCCAAATTTACTACTTCCATACATCAATTTTGACTCTGCCTGTTCCTGCCGATATTGCCGGTCAAGGCGCATTGCCCAATTATACCACTTGTCCAACTTCTCTGGCATAGAAGGTAGTTGGTAGATAGACTTGAATAAAGAGGGATTTAATCCTGCTTTCAAAAACTCTACCAACACGGCTTCTCCCATATCCGTTTGCAAAGCTTCTGCTTTGAACTGCAAAATAAATTCATCCGCCATTAGGGAACCTTGGTGCATGGTCTTTAATTTAGCATTGGCTGTCGCCTTTGGATTAGGGTCTCCAAACTGTGCCTCCAATCTCTCCAGAAATTCCTTGAAGGTTGCAAATGGTTTATTTCCCACAGCAATTTGATTAATAGCCTCGTTTCTCCAGAACTGTGCTTTCCCCCCCTGAATGTATGAGAGAGCAAACATAATCCTAGACTTGGCTGTACAAAACTCTGGCTTCCTCCCATGGATGTACAATACTATAAAGCTGATGAAGGATTTTGTATTCTCCATGGTACCATCAAAGATTTGCGGGGATGCATACTTAGGTAAGCATGCTTTTCCATATCTGGATTTCTCCACTGTCTCATCCTCCTGCGACATCCACTCTACCATCTCCTCCATCTCATCATCTCTTTCTACTGTCGTCTCTGGCTGTACTTCTGCTTGTCTGGGCTGTGATGCTGCCAACACTGACACTAATTGCAACATTTGCACTGTAAGCGCATCAATTTTTGCCTCTAGTGCTGGTGTGGGAACAGGATTAGGGCCGGGAGTAGAAGTTGAAGGTTCGGACATAATGGTAAAATCTGTGATGAATCACTTCTTTGACAAATTCAAGATTTTTTTTTTTTGAGACCTCTCCAAACGTTTACAGGTCACGTGATGGTTTGTCAATGGTTTGTCAATGGTTCGTCGTTCGTCGGGCGCCTAATTTGACACTTCGGATCAATAACCCTTCCAACAGTGCCTGATCTCGGAGATAACACTGAATTTGGCTTGTAACTAAAATAGTCGTCCAAATAGAGTGATGTAAATCGTAACTAAACCAGATCCAATCGGTTGTCTGGTTGCAGCTGTCCTAATGACGAGTGCTGCCTCTCGATCACTGGCAGTCGCAATGTAAGGCGAGGCCTGGCATCGGCTTATGAAAGAAAAGGTAGATTACATATATACAAGTACTTCCGGCTCATGCTGAAAGGATGAGTAATTGGATGTGGCGCAGTGAAACAATGATGTATGCGCAAGTAAGAGAAGGCGCACTGATATGGGGAGTTGTGTTCTTCTGTTAGGGCGACACCCACTATCTGCTAGCTAAGACCATGCAGGTTCTCTCTACAAGAAGGGGGCGGGATCTGCGCGTGTGATGGGGGAATTGATGGTTTTGATGCAAGGGGTTATCAATAGATGAGTTGGTTGAGAAAGGCCTTTCACACCAAAAGCGTAGGTGGAATACCTAAGAGAACACAACTGGGGTCCCCTAGTCATATATTTAGGGATTATATACTATGTTACATATATTGTACATTGTTGTCACTGACGCACTCATACATGCGCATACATATTGATGTGTGCGAAATAAAATTCTCATGCTATCAAAGTGTAGCGTCATTTAGCATCATGTAGCAGAATTCGACATATAAAAATAAAAATGAAATTTTATTAGGTAATGGGGTGGTTTCCTAACAAGCTCCACCAGCAGTGAAAGTTGACCACCCATGGCTCTGACAGACAAATGGTCTGATGAGAACTGGGTTACAGAAGAAGCTGACTTTTAATTACATACTTATTCACTTTATGATGGCCTGTGAATTATTTCATAGTTTATTCACCTGCACCTATCCTTTGTGCCTTGTCACCTTGATGCCAGGGCTCAGAATACCTCCTATAATCAGTTTAATACCAATTATACAGTGGTTTTAAACATGTTTTAAATGTATTATACAAAAAAAAAATACCTGCAGCACACCCGTATAAAATGTTTTAAACTAACATTACTAACAAGACAGCAGCAGTGCTGTGCAGTGCTGTATTGATACAAATTATACTGAGCCACATTTGATCTAAACCCTGCACTACCTAGGACTGTCTGAGTTGTCTGAGTAAAGTCCAAGGACTGCACTCGGACTTTGCTTGGACTTTGCTTGGACAACATCAATTGTGCATTTATTTACACCTTTAAAGGACTGTCCAAGTAAAGTCTGAGTTCCAGACTTACAGAAATTCTTATAAGTCTCACAAAATGATGTGTGCACAGCAGGAATTGAACCAACAGACTTCTGGACTAGCAATCACATGACGACCAAACATGCACACTTTACCACTTAAGCCAAGTAGTCATTTAAAGTTACATACATTATATCTATTTATTACTGAAATCTAATTTTATATATATCATGGATAGATTATTAAATTGACCCCCTCGCATCTGTGCAAGGGGTAGTTATAATATGTATAATACTAGGCCCTCCCCTCGCAAGCTCGAGGGGAGGGGGCTGTAAATATCAATTATAAAAAAAAATTAAAAACACCCACCATGAGCAGTTGCTTGTGGCAGTGTTCGTCTCTCCCCGGGTCATCCCCTGGCCATCTCGCTCTCCTGTCCCCATTCTTCTCCCCCCCAAACCACCCCACGAGCAGATGCTCGTAGGCATGGGGCGGGTGTCATCGTGGGTGTCCCCACTCTCATTGTTGTCTCCCTTCCCCCTTGTCTCCCTTCCCCCTCATTTCCCTTCCCTCTCATCTCCCTTCCCTCTTGTCTCCCTTCCCTCTTGTCTCCCTTCCCTCTTGTCTCCCTTCCCTCTTGTCTCCCTTCCCCCTCATCTCTTCACCCTCACCTTCCACCCTGCAAGCAGGGGCTCGCAGCAGTGGTGGTGGTGGTGTCCCCCCATTGTCATTGTCACCAGTAGTAGTTTGTACCTAAAAAAAAGTTGGTTAGCATCAAAAAATGAAATGAGAAAAGAAAAGAAAAAACTTACCTAGGACCCAAGAGACATTGACGTCTCTTGGGCCTTTTTTGTCTCCCTGTTGGTCCCTGCACTCTCGCACCCCCCATCCACCCCACGAGCAGTTGCCTGTGGCAGTTATGGGGGGTGCTGGCTGTCATTGGCATCTCTCCTGATGGTTGTCATTCCACCCATTGTCCACCCTACGAGCAGTGGCTCATAGGGCTGGGGCAGGTGGTGTCATCATTCTCTGCCATTGTCGTCGCTGTTAGCAGCCGCTCTCCCCCATGCGAGCAGTTGCTTGCACTGGCGGGGGTGGGTGCTGGGTCGTGGTGTCGTCGTTGTTCCTCATCTGGTGGTTTGGGGGTCATCATGCTGCTACAGTATAGATATAACCTATAATTAATGAAAAAATGTGTTAGCTTAAAGAAAACATGAGAAAAGAAAAAAGAAAAAACTCACCTAGGGCCCAAATGACTCTATCGTCATTTGGGCCCATTTCATCATGTGCTGGCATGGGACCCATGGCTGTGGGGTGTTCAGGGGGTGGTGGCAGTGATAGGTCCACCATGCGCACTAAGCTCTGGGAATGTCTCCAAAGGCATCAACACATCAACACACATGCTCCCAACCCCTACAAACCTCGTAAGACCGCTCCGAGACTATTTCGAATGACTTCGCAACACTTTGAGCAAGTTCGAATGACTTCGCAGCACCTTGAATGCCTTCGGCTGCTGTATGCTTATTGTACCACCCTCCAGACACATGCAGCACACCTTGTAAGAGTTAGTGCATCGCATATTGAGCACCACCGGACACGAGGAGATGCAATGACGGGATTTTAGGATGCAATAGTGGCACTTTGACATCTTGATGATATATTGGATCAATAGGACAGGTACCCGCAATAAATTGTGACTCTATACATTTCCCTTCTTATCATCTTTCATTTATCTTATGAATTGTGAAGTTCTTTATTGTTTTATATCTTGCCTCATGTATTCCTCATGTTCTATTTCCTTTTAAGTACCACCTCTCCCAAACATATATAGCCTTGTATTAGCTACTTAGAAGGACAGAATAGATCATCCTCTCACACCAATCATCTGATTTAAGAGCCATTCTCTTGAGTCCAAGCATCTCGACTTAGTCTTGAAGTTCAGTGTTTTATGCCAAATTTCCTCAAACTCCTCATACTAGCTTCTTGAAACTATCACATATCGTCTATCCCCTCTCGACGCCTTCCTACATCCTTATAGCCTTTCCTCAGCCTTCGTCAAAATCATCCTCGTCCTCTATAAGTCTCTCAAACTTCTTCGAACTCTCTCAAAAACCTTCGTAGTGCTTCAAATCCTCTCAAACCTCTTCAAACTTCATTGGACACCCTCTAGAGTCATTTACCTAGCCTTGGGTAACAGCGGTGATATTTAGTACCACCTTGCAACCTTCCTCTAACTAGCGTTATACCATTCAAGCCCTTATTGTGGGTTTTGTTTGGGTTTCCTGGTCGAGTATCATCAGCAACAGCGGGACACAGGAGGGAGGCGGTGTCGTCGAGTGGTGGTGGTGGTGGTGGTTGGTGATGATCGATGATGAGCTGGCATCATCATTGGTGATGTGGCTGTGTTGATTTGTCATCACAGCTGGGGTGGTACATAGAGAGATAAAACTATCTACCTGTAATGATACTTTAGTCTAATGGTTATATTGTTGCCTTAATGGTACTTTATCATGTGACTATGAGGGTTCAATCCCTGCAGTAGCCACTGATTTTTCAGTCAATTATATAAGCAACTCAGACAGTCTGCTGGTCCACTCGTACTCCACTCAGATGCTCGGACTGGACATCTATTTGGCAGGACTTTCAGCCAACAAAGTCTGAGCAAAGTCTGAGCAAGTCCTGACTGTCCAAGTGTCTGAGCGGAGTTCACTCAGATTGGGGGGGGGAGTGTAAAGACCTCATGGCAGTGGGTGTCAACACAGTGGTGGTGGTGGTAGAGCAGAGAGGAGGGAGGGTGGTGGTGGTGGTGGTGGTGGTGGTGGTGGTGGTGAGTGATGAGCTGGCACATTTGATGACATGGCTATGTGCTTTGTCATACACAGCCGCACCACAGTACCTAATGCAAGTAGATGATACCTTACACAAGGCACTGTGGTGTAAGGGTTATATTGTGTATTATGATTACATAAGCAACCTACAGGGATCTGGGTTTGATTCCTTTTACACACTTTTTCAGCGGAATCCAACTGGACTCCACTGGACCAGTCTGAGTGGAATGCAGTGTTTGAGTGGATTCCACTTGGAGTCTGGTTGGATTGGACTGGGACTGGACTGGGGCTGGTGACCAGTCCCAGTGGACTCCAGTTGGACTCTGGTCAGAGTCCACTGGGAAAGGTGGGGGAGTGTAAAGACCTCCCAGGCAGATACATGTCTTAACAGAGTGTAACAACAATTGATTCTCATAAAACTTGATAAAATTTCTTTTAACTCAAAGCAAAGAGCTCAGAAGAATTTTGGAACCACAAAACCTGATATGAAATATATCACAACTCAAACCTGTGACAACCTGCAACACCATGAGTACAGGTGTGGTGTTGCCACAGGTACAGATGTACAAACCCATGCACTGTTCCCTTTCCTAATTCCATCCAATTGGCAACCTTCTGCATGCTTGCTGCATTTCCATCATGACCAAAGCAAAAGAGTGCAACACCAAGCTGTTCTTCAACAGGAAGCTGTGCATTGCAGGAGTCATTTGCAAAGATAGGACCATCGATAATCTTGGCGACGATTTTGTCAAATGTGGTCAGATTGACATGTAAATTTGTGTGAAAGCGATCAGGGCGAGTATTATTCCATACATGCAAGGTGTGATGGAGCTGTGAAGGTGCACAAGGAAGCCGAGTTCTGGGTTGTTCATAACACTGAGTGTACATCATTTCCACCTCCTTTTGGACCCATTGATGAAGTCTACATGGCCCATGATCCTGTTCTACTTCATTTTCCTCCTGTGACCCACTACTAGCTCTGCTTCCCTCATCATCAGCATCTTCTGAGGAACAATCCCATGTATAACCATCAGACAAATCCAGTTCATCATCCAAGTCTGTCACAGATTCACTGTCAGAGTCACTACTGCCCACAGTGTGCAAGGAGGGCACTCCATCAGAGCTTGTATCATCAATGTCAGAGGTATCACTGGCAGAGGCCTGATTTCTGAGATGCCAGTCAAAACCAAGGATATCAGACCAGTCATCACTTTCAGAGCTCATGGTAGATCCAGAACTGAGAGACATGGATGAAAGACTGCCAGAAAGACTTCCAGAAGAGAGATGACTGTGGGTTGACTTATTCAGAGCTCTGATACAGTGCAGCTGGGCAGCTTGATGATGAAGGTGAGCTCAATGCTCATGTATGTAGGAGAGATAAGCCCCCAGGAGTTTCTTGGTGCGAGAAAGTCATGTGGTCATGGTCATAGGGACAGTCCAGTAATTTACACTCCCCCATATGTTCCGCTGATGATACTCAACCTGGGAAAACCACCAAAACTGCCGATGAGGCAATCGATGATATTTGCAATGAGTCAGAGGAAGGGTGCAATGTGTTCCGAATGTTCGTGGTCCAACCTATGGGAAGATAACTAGTTGGTACTAGTCGTGAAGGTAGTGCTATATGAGACAAAGGTGTTTGGGATGGTCCGATCGAGTATCGATTGATATCGAGGACGATCAATGAGATCGACTGCAAACAATGTTGTTTGTTGATGGTTGATGTGTGAATTCAGAGGACCTTTTGATAGGTCGATAGTATACGAAGACTATAGTCGATGGCTAGGAAGTGTTGGGATGGTTGCCAGTGCTAACAATCACAGGATCATAGTAAGATCGAGGATGACAATGGTCGCAGAGGTTTCTCATTGATCGAGAAAACTCATAGAAGTTTAGATTGTTTTTAGAGGATAGGTCTGATTCTTAGAACTTAATACGAGATGATAGGTGAAGACGATTTCTTTTTTATTTCCAAGTAGATACTACAGAATTTTATATGTCTCAAAAGAAACTTCCTAAAATGGTATAAGAAACATGGGTAGAACATGAGGCAAAAGATATGAGTTAAGGCACAAAGCCAAAAAGGAGACTGGAATCTGAACAAGAAAGAGATGTATCATATGATGAAGGAGTAATAAAGGGAAAGAACTAAAAAGAGACTGTCCTTTGTGTATAAACTGCGCTAAGTCTCGCAATAATCTGTCCAGCGGGTTCTGTATGCAATAGGGTCTTGGAATGAGGCTGACCTACTATCAGCAGGTTTGAGCACGAGTTGGAGTACTCCCTGGCGCATGGTAATCCACCATTTAGATAACAAATGTGGCACCCGATGTCGCTTGCAGTCTCTTGATATCAATCGATAATGGTCGACGATGTTTGATCGCGTTCAATACAATGCTCGACAATGTTCAATTGCATTCGATACAATATTGTGCTCGGTAGACTTGGTTGGGAGTGGTCATGCTGCTTCTGGGACCTTGTGCGAGTTATCCGATGTGATTAGAATGTGGTCAAAATGGTGAATTGGCCTTTGAGCCGAGGAGACAACCTATCACCATGTGGACTGTGCAGACTCCATGCAGATCCATGTGGAGTCCGACCATGTGGTGACCAAAATGAAAAACTATACAACATTCAACACGGAATCTGTGTTCATCCATGCGGAGTCCATGTTAGTCCATGCGGAGTCCATGTTAGTCCATGTGGAGTCCGTGTTAGTCCATGTGGAGTCCACATTAGTCCATGCAGAGTCTGCATTAGTCTGTGTCAGTCAGGGCAGAATCTGACCATGTGGTGACCAAAATGAAAATCAACAGTGTTGTATTTTACATGGACTTTACTGACTAGCTTACAGGTACGGGGGGAGGGCAACAATTATAAATAAAAAAGAAAATCGGGTAATAATATAAATAGAAAACAGAAAAAAACCCTCCCCACACAAAATGCGGGGGAGGGGGTTGTGATGCGGGTGTCATTGAGGGGCAGGGGTGGGTGCTGACACTGTTTGTCATCGACCACCTGCGATCCACCCTGCGAGCAGCGGTGGGGTGGGGTGCTCAGGTCATCCTGGGTGGGTGGTGTGTCGTCCATTGCCATGGTTCCTGGTCATTCTCCTGTTCGTTGTCCCTGCACTCTCATACCCCATATCCACCCTCATGGCGGTAGTTGGGGGCACTGTTCATCGTGGGCCCCATTGGTGTTGTGCTGCTGCTCCTCATTGCCCTTGCCTCTCGCACCCCGTCTCCACCCCACAAGCAGTTGCTCACAGTGGTGGGAGGGGGTGCTGGTCATCCTGGGTGTTGTTTCCTGGCCTCACCATCATCGTCATCCTTGTCGTCATCATCCGTCATGGTTGGCAGCCATGCTTTGCATTCTGGGGCTTCTGGTGCTGGTAGGCAGTGTCATTGTCGTTGTCGTCAACTGCACACACTCACAATCCACCCTACGATCAGAGGCTTGCTGGCATGGAGTGGGTGTGTTGTCCATTTTGGGGGTCTCCTAGTTCAGAGGGGTCAGTGACATGGCAGTGATGTAGCATGCAAGGGGAGGTAGGTGGGTGCTTACCAGGTGGGTATCCTGCTTTGCAGGTCTCCCAGTACCCTCCTACCCCTTATCAAAAGCCTCACATCCTGTTTGGACAGGGATGAGGGCGTTGGCATGGGTGTCATCAGGTCTGGGTTGTCTCGCATCAGTCCATCATTACCAGTAGATTAGAACCTAGAAAACAAAAGAAACAAATCATTTAGTTTATAAAAACAAAAAGCAAATGGAAAAAAAAGACTTACCTAGGGCCCAAATGATGCAGATTGCATCGTTTGGACCCGCGTTCTGGGTGGCATGCTCGTTTCCGGGGTTTCGTGCTGGTGGTAACAAAGAAAACAAAGAAAACAAAGAAAACAAAGAAATTAGTTAAATTGAATATGAGAGAATGAAAGAAAAAACTTACTGCACATGGTGGCTCGTTTGTGGACATGCGTGGTGTTGCCGGCCCTGTGTTTGTCGTCGTGGGAGTCGGTGGATAGGGCATTGGAGTGGGGTTGGTGGGTGATGAAGTGGTGGTGGTGGTAAGAGAGGGAGGGAGCTGCCGGCGTCGATGGTGTGGTGGTGAGTGATGAGCTAGCAATGTTGATGACGCGGCTGTGTGCTTTGTCATACAAAGCTAAATAGTCGTATGTAGTTGCATCAATAGCAACAACATACCAGTGGCTGCATAGTGTAACAGTAATGTACATCTGTACTTTATTAGTTAACCATGAGGCTACAAGTTCAAACACCATTCATGACATTATTTTGCTAAGCTCAAATGGTGCATGCAGACTGTCCTTGCTGGTCCAACCTGGTTGATCATGGACACGGATGGATGAAATCCATGGAATCCGAGTAAAATATGCAGAATCCATGTTAGTCTGCATGGATCCATGCAGACTGGCACACCCTGTTGCACAGCTAAAATGGTTTATTGTATGGATTGCAAATCTGTGCAGAGTCCATGTAATTCCATGTGGATGCATGTGGAATATATGGGGCAGTGTAAAGATCTCAGACAGTCTGACATGTCTTACATATCAAAAGCTATGCTATATATGCTAGGGCCAGAATCGTCAGAGAATCATCCTAGAATCAACTTGAAAAAAGAGGTTGGTCAGAGTTGTTGTCGATTCTCCCACAATTCTCGCTGAAAAATCATATCTTGAATTGACATCAGAATTGCCTTAGAATCAAATTGCCTACTCTGACCACCCCTAATGCTTCTGCATGCAATATCATTGATTCAAAGGATGTTTGGCATCGTAAAGAATCAGTTTGCCATTCTGAGGCACAACCTGGATCTCACACCAGTTATACAAGCACACCTTCCTGCAGCACTTGCAGCACTTCATAATGTAATCCATGAATATGATCAAGATGATCTTGAAGACTTTCTTGACAATTCTGATTTTGCTGACCAGGACTTTGATGAAATGGATCTTCAACCCAGAGATGAAGGAGAGTTGGTGTATGGTCCACCAAGGCAGGCTGAAAAGAGAGATGCTGATGAGAGGAAGGATGAAATAGCTGAATGTATGTGGATCCAGTATCAAGCAGTGCTTGCAAGTAGGGGAGAAATATAATCTTGTATTGAGATTTATGACTGAAATGTATAACAGACTGATTCTACATGTATATATGTAGCACTACAACAACAGAATTTTGAATGTCAAAAAACTACAAGGGAGAAAAACTGAGGGTGTCCATCAGTTGCTCCTCCACCCACTTCTTTTGTAAGCTATCACACTTGATGGCCAAGTACACATCAGCTGCAGCTGTGTCTGCTCTGAACAAGTCAATGAATGCAACCATATGATCATCATCAAGATAGCTCTTCAGCTCCTGAAGAACCTCCATGGCCTTTGCCCAATGTTCAGGTGAGGTGTCTGCACATCCATGTTCTAGTTGCAAGACAAGGCTGCATCCAAGAGTGGTGTTAAAAGCATTGAGAGATTCCTTAATACCATTCAAGGCAACAGCACCTGTTGTAGTCCATTGTTTCTTGCTACCTGAAGCATTAGACTGTGAAGCATGGAGTGTGGACCATTTACATTTTGATGCAGTAGATGTAGATGCAGCAGAGGTTGTGCCAGTGGCAGATGTGTGAGACATGGACATTGAATCGGCTGTGCAAGAAGCAGATACATCACCTAGTGCACCCAAAGTGGGCAAAAAGAAGATATACCATTGGAGGAGAGGGTGATGATAGCGGTGGAGGCAAGGGTGAAGATCTTGGATGTGGTGGTTCTTGATCTCCAGTGGGTCTGTTAGAGTCAGCAGCCCCACAATTGCTATCAGGGGGCTAGCTCCAGTATTGTCCTCAGCTTCAGGTCCATGTGATAGCATTGCACTTGCTGCACCATGTGTTCCTTCTGATGGATGGTACATGTTGGTGCCTATTGCAAGACTCAGCATGAGTGGAGCTACAATATCATACAATGGGAATCCCTTGTGTGTATATGATTTCACAGTTGGGTGTTTCTAGCAAATTTCATCAGATTCAGAATATTAATCAATGAGGAGATGATGATGATGCACTTGTACATACTCATCCCAGCCCTGTTGCTCAGTGATACAACTCATTAGACTCTGAACACAAAAAAGGCAATATAAGAAATGTTGAGGATAGGAAATACTTAGGGAATGAGAGGTTAAAAAGGGTTAGGATAGGAGAGAGGCATACAAGGGATATTTGAAGGAATGAGACATGACGTTAGTCTGCTAGATGTGTGTGCAATCCTGTAATTTACCCTCCCCCACCTATTCTGGTCAGAGTCCAGTTATTCCAGTTGGAGTCCAGTTATTCCGGTTGGAGTCCAATTATTCTGGTTGGAGTCCAGTTATTCTGGTCAGAGTCCAGTTATTCCAGTTATTCCGACCAGATTCTGGTTACTCCAGATCCTCAACTTAGAGTATATACCCTAATGGATAGTCAAATTTCAAGTCTTAAGTTGTCAAAGTGCCTACAAAATATATTTGTGCAGAGTAAGAATTGAACTCAAGACATCTTGATTAGAGTGATCACATGACGAACCAAACATGTGTGCTTAACCAGTTGAGCCACAGGAGAATTATTAGTTAGTAATATAATGTTTATTCATGACACTCTAATTTTTTTCGAAGTAGTTAAGATCAAATTTTTTTAATTAACCACATCCCTCACATTGAATGTGAGGGAGTGGGCATGATTGTGATTATATACATAAACAAACAATCCTCCCTCACAAGATGCAAGAGGGAGTTTTATTTATATACATAAAAAGCTAACCCCCCGCGCTGAACGCGAGGGGGGAGGTAAAAACATGAAGAAAAAAATCCCTCCCCCACGCAAAATGGGGGAGGGGGGGCACAATACTAATAAATAATTAAAAATACAAAAAAATTCCCTCCCCACACAAAGTGTGGGGGAGGGGGAGGGGATGCGACCCCGCTGTTGTCTGTCCTTCCACCCACGATCCACCCCATGAGCAGTTGCTTGTGAGGCTGGGGGTAGGTGGCTTGTCATCATTGTCGTTCCACCCACAATCCACCCCACGAGCAGTTGCTCGTGAGGCTGGGGGCAGGTGGTGCGTTGTCATCTCATATCCCTGCACCTGGATGCCATTCCACCCACGTTCCACCCCACGAGCAGTTGCTTGTGAGGCTGGGGATGGGTGGCTTGTTGTTGTTGTTGTTCCACCTGCAATCCACCCCACGAGCAGTTGCTCATGAGGCTGGGGGTGGGTGGTGTGTCATTGTCGTCTCCTGTCCCTGCGCCTGGGCGTCATTCCACCCATGATCCACCCCACGAGCAGTTGCTCATGAGGCTGGGGGTGGGTGGCTTGTTGTCATTCGTTGCTGTCATCCCCTGTCTGGATTTCTGTTTTTTTTTTTTGGGGGGGGGTGGGGGGTTGGGGTGCGTCAGTGCAACATGGCACGAGTACAGAGGTTGGTGGGTGCTTACTAGGCAAGTACCCCCCTTCCGGGGTCTCCTGGCATCCCTCTGCACCCTCCTAGCCCGTGTCGACAGCCTCACATCCCATTTGAATGGGGAGGAGGGGATTGGGTGGGCATGGGTGTGGGTTGCGCATTTTTCGTCGTGGCAGGTCGTCCCCAGTAGTATACAACCTAAAAAGCAATAAATTACAATTAGTTAGTTTATAAAAACAAAAAGCAAATGAAAAAAACTCACATAGGGCCCAAACGATGCGATCTGTGTCGTTTGGGCCCATGTTGGCTCGTTTGCGGGTGGTGGCGTCGTTACTAGTAGATTATAACCTAGAAAACTAAAAAAATGAGTTAGTTAGTTTATTAAAACAAAAACCAAACGAAAAAAACTTACGTAGGGCCCAAACGACGCAATCTGCGTCGTTTGGGCCCGCACTGGCTCGTTTGCAAGTGGTGGCATCGTTGCCAGTAGATTATAACCTAGAAAGCTAAAAAAAAAGGTAGTTAGTTTATAAAAACAAAAAGCAAATGAAAAAAACCTTACTTAGGGTCCAAACGACGCGATCTGCATCGTTTGGGCCTGTGTTCTGTCCAATCACGTCGTTTGGGCCCATGTTATGTCTGGCAGTCGAGTAGAACCTATAAAACAAACGAAACAAGTTAGTTAGTATGAAAAAACAAGAAGCAAATGAAAAAAAACATACTTAGGCCCCAAATGACGCGATATGCGTCGTTTGGGCCTGCATTCCGTCCAGTCAGCTCGTTTGAAGGTGGTGGTGATGGTGGCATTGGGCATGGGAACAGTGGTGGTGGGTGCACATGCGGTGGTGGTGTTAAGAACTGATCCTAGAGGCCACTTTGGAATCCATCTGGACACTGCGGGTGATGATAGCGGGAGATTGTTGGGTCGATGCGGATTCTGTGGGAGGGGGAACAGAAAGGACTTGGCTTCAGCTTGTAAGAAGCTGCGCCCTTCACCTCGTCTGGTGTCCTAATTTCAAGTCGAGGGTTTAGAGGTAGGAGCGGGAAAGTGCGGGTAAACATGGGGAGGAGTACGGAGAGACTTAGGTTGAGTTCAGATGAGACTAGAACTTCGGAGGGAGACTAGAGGTTGAGTTGAATATAGTTCAGACTCTTAGAGGACAGGGGTTGGAGTAGAAGGAGGTTTTAGATTGGCAGGGTAAAGTCGAGTCTATGTCGATATACGAACTGAGGAATACAAGGCGAAACTAACTAAGCTTAAATACTGTAGTCTGGAATAATGCGGAACAGGAACGAAGACTGTGGCAGTGTCTCAACTGCGTAGATAAATTACCTATGGGAGCCGCACAGGAATCCGTAGTCGAATTTGCAATAGAGATGGCAGCCTTGGAAAGGCAGCCATGGATGCTGTACAAGGCGGCCTGATGCACAGCAGCGTGGGCAGTGCAAGGTGCCAGGAACGAAATCAGGAGGCGTAGACAAAAGTCATGTTTGACATGTGGGAAAGAGTCGGATGGATGTGGGTTCCAATCGGGCGAGGAACGGTTCTTGACAGTATTTCCCCCTTAGTGCCGAGCCTACGAGGCACGTGAGGGTTTGAGTCTGAATGAGGAAGTTGGTTGAATTTTCCAAATGCGGTAATTGGTTGAAAAAACTTTCACGTTCTTTCCTTCCCCCATCAACTATCAATTATGTCTCCTCCAGCAGTATCCATGCAGATCAAATTGGCTGTGATGAGGGCTCAACACAAACAGAGGGAGCGGGCGATGAAGGAGCAGATGGAACGGGAGATGAAGGAGCTGGAGGAAGCAGTGAGGGAGGAGGAACGCCGGGTGCAGGAGGTGCAGAAGGCAGCAGAGGAGGCTGCAAAGGCTGAGGAGGCGCGTCAGGCAGAGGTGCAGAAAAAGAAGGCATCGGCCGCAAAATGAGCGGAGAAGAAATGGGCAGCTGCAGCCGCAGGTTTGGAGGATGAGGCTGAGGGGAGCAAGTCCCCCAAGAAAAAGAAAGTCGCCAAGTCGAAGGCATGAGTGGGATCAGAGGAGTCGGAGGGTCCAGTGCGGGTGCAGGCCACATTGCCTTGCAAAAGGTACATACTTGTTTCCCTTTCCAGTCTCTTTTTACTGACAAGTGGCCTAGGTGCAAATATCAAAAGATCGCTTGTTTCAAGATGGGTGCGAAGGGACACGTGTGCGACAACTGCACACGTGTCAAACATAAGTGCGAGGAGGTAGTGTGGGAGGGGCAGGAAGCCCCTGCGGCAAAACTGGCAGGAACGATGGGGGCAACTGGGGAAAACCCGGAAATAATGCAACAAATGATGAAGTTGACAAGGAAGGGGTTCGCTGAGGTGGCCACTGCGGTGCGGGAGTCGATGGGGGAGATTCGGGACGCTATGGACCCAGAGTGGGTGGAGGAAGAAAGTGCCAGGGAGGAGAGCGATAAGGGTGATGAAGAGGTGGAGCGGGCAGTGCGAGAGTCCCGGCGGGAAAGATGCGGGATCCGAAAATCTGGAGATGACTGGGAGGCCTTCCAGAGATATCTGGAGAAAAGGAGAGTGGATGATGAGGAGGAGAGCGAGAGTGGAGATGAGGAGGGTGGAGAGAAGGATGAGGGTGGAGAAGAGGGCAAGGTTGGGGGAGAGGGTGACGAAGACAGAGAGGGAGAAGCAGAGGTAGTGTAGGGATCCGGTCAGATCCAAAAAAAATCTTTTTTCAATGAATTTTGTTTCTGAGTACAAACCGAGTGAATAAGCAACCAACGTGAATAGCCTTTAAGTGGGTAATTGACCGGGTTTTTGCAGGTAGCGGGTGTGAAAATCCACAAGGAGTTCTTGGGCATGCTCAAGTTCCATAACAGGTAGCCAGGAGGTCTCTTCATCGGTTCCCTGGTAACCTTCCCATCGGACAAGGTAGAGAATCTTGCAGCGATGTCGGTTGTCGACTTTGGAGTCGAGGACTTCGGCAATCTCATATTTGAGCTCATTATCAATGGTGATCGGAGGAGGTGGAGGTTGTACTCGATTTGGAATTGTGTTCGGGGAGTGTTTCTCTAGTTGAGAGACATGGAAAACAGGGTGAATGGCCCGCATGTGATCTGGGAGCCGCAGGGTGACTGAGTGAGTGCCCAGGTGGGCGATGATTTCAAAGGGGCCATGGTGCTTTTCGGAAAGTTTCTTGGAAGGATGTGTGGTGCAGATATTTTCCGCAGTGACATAGGCAGAATCACCAATGTTGAAGTCGGGTGCGGGTGCCCAATGTTTGTCTGCAGGACCTTGATAACGCTCTTGAGCAGCCGCAAGTTGTTTCCGAAGCTCCTGATGAAGGTCGTCTAAGTTGACAACAAACTCGCGGGGGCGCTGTGAAGCTAAGTCACGTTCTGGAAAGACAGAAATGTTCGGGTGATAGCCTTTGTTGGCAAAGAAAGGGGATACACCTGTAGAGGCAGAAGGAGCATTGTTGTAGGCAAATTTGCCCAAGGGTAAGAGGTGAGACCAGTCATCCTGCTGATAGTTGCAGAAGATCCGGAGGTACTGTTCCAAGGTCTGATTAAGTCGTTCTGTCTGACCATCACCTTGCGGATGATAACCGGAAGTGAAGTGGATCCGCATGTCGGATGCTTTTCCAAGGGAGCGGAAGAAATGGGAGACAAACTCGGATCCCCGGTCGCAAGTGACATGTGATGGAATGCCATGCTTGGAGAAGACGTGGAGGATGAACAGGTTGGCTAGTTCTTGGGCTGTGATTTCATTGACAGTTGGGATGAAGATGCCTTGCTTGGTGAGGCGGTCAATGATGACCAGGATAGCAGTGTGACCATTGGAGTCAGGTAGTTGTTCAATGAAGTCCATGGAGATGGAGTTCCAAGGTCATTCCAGAACTGGAAGTTGCTTTAGGAACCCATAGGGCTTGTGTCGGGGTGATTTGGATCATTTGCAAGTGGAACAGGATTTGCAGAATTCTTGCACAAAGGTGCGGAGGTTTGGCCAGACATATTCCTGGCGGACAAGCTGCTGGGTTTTGTTTTGTCCGAAGTGGCCAGAAAGGATGTGATCGTGTTTGAACTGAAGGACTTTGAGGCGAAGATCCGCGATGTCCGGAACATAAATCTGGTCGAAGTGGCAGAGAAGACCTGCCTCGTCTATGGTCCAGTTGGGGTTGGTAGGTGTCGGAAGATGTGCAGATGAAAAGGGGTCAAGGAGTAGGGAGGTGTGGATGTCGTGGTGAAGTTTCTCAACATCCATGATTACTGCCTGTCGAAGGATGGGTGTGGCAAAATAGGTGGCGCGGAGGGAAGAGGTGAGCTGTTCCTGTGTGAATACAGGTCGGAAGTTGGTTGGGTTTACGGAGGCGAAGTCGCTATTTCCCCCTTTGCAGTAGACATCCCAACATCTAGTGAGTGCGTCTGGCTTGGCCCCTAGTCTCCCGGGGTGGAAGCGGATGACGAGATTGAACTGGGAAAGGTACTCTGACCAATGGGCCTGGCGGCGGGTGAGCAACTTGGTAGTGCTGAAGTACTCAAGATTTTTGTGGTCGGTGACCACATCAACCGGGTTTGCGGAACCCTCGAAATACTGCCGCCAGTGTTTGAAAGCTTCGAAAATGGCCAAGAGTTCCTTATCATGGGTGTCGTAATTTAGTTCAGCGGGATTGAAGGAGCGGGAATGAAAAGTGACCGGATGGATTTCTCCATCCGCAGTGTAAACCGAAAGGATAGCCACTAGGGCATAGTCGGAAGCGTCGGTTTCGAGTACCATCTGTGAGTCAGATACCCATTGTGTTAAGACGGGGGCATGGGTGAATTCTTGTTTGAGCTTTTCAAAAGCATCGCGGCACTTCTTGTTGAAGTCCCATGGTGTGGATTTCCATGTCAAGCGGGTGAGTGGGATGACAATGTCTGAATAGCTGTTAATGAAGCGGTGGTAAAAGTTGCAAAAGCCTAAGAAGGATTGAATGTCCTTAACTTTCCTAGGCTTGGGCCAGTCAAGCACAGTTTTGACTTTATCCTCGGACATCCGCAGTCCATCCAGTGAAAGGATGAAACCCAAATATTTGACGGTGTCTTTGTGGAACTCACATTTCTGTGGAGAGGCGTAAAGTCCATTTTTCCGGAGATGGTGGAGGACTTCTTTGACGTGAGCCCCGTGCTGGGACTTGTCATCAGAATAGATTAGGATGTCGTCAAGGTATACAATGACACAAACATCCAGCATGTCGCTGAAGATGTCGTTCATAAACTGCTGGAAAGCTGCGGGTGCATTAGTGAGCCCAAAGGGGACCACCAACCACTCAAAGGATCCGTAGCAGGTGCGGAAAGTAGTTTTCCACTCATCACCATCAGTGATGCGGACTAGGTGATAAGTGTGCCACAACTCTATTTTGGTGAACAAGCAGGCTTTGCGGGGAGAGTCAAGTAGGTCAGAAATGAGAGGAAGTGGGTAGCGGTCTTTCTTTGTAAGATGGTTAAGTCCTTGGTAGTCGACACAAAGTCGGAGACTACCATCCTTCTTCTTGATGAAGAGAATAGGGGCGCCATGCAGCAACTTGGATGGGCGGATGAAACCTGAGCGGACATTTTCGTCAATAAAGACTCGTAAGGCTTCTAATTCAGAGGGGGAGAGAGAATACATTTGGCCCGGAGGTGGAGGAGTATTGTCTTCTGTCTCTATCTTGAGGTCGTAAGACTGATGCGGAGGAAGGGTATCCGCTTTAGTCTTATTAAAGACATCAGCGAATTCATGATACTCAGGCAGAATCTCGGAAAGGTCAGAAGAGTTAGCGGAATGGGCGGAGCAGGTGGATAACCCTTCTGGAGTGAAGGTCATCTGAAAAGCTACTGCCCCAGGAAGTTTGCTAGCATGTGCATAAGCGGCAGCGTTGATGAAGGAGATGTCGGGAGGTGTAAACTTAGGAGGAATGGGGGGTTCAGAAAGTGCAGAAGAGTCGAGGATTTCTACTGGAAGATTCGGGGACAAAGGTGACATCAGGGGTGCTGGACCTCTATGATCTGCAGAGCAGAAAGCGAGTTGGCTTGAAGACCAGTCAATCAACGGATTGTATTGCTTCAGCCAGTTATGACCGAGTACGGTGGAACAGGAAGAGTCGAGCGAGGTTACATAAAATGACAAATTGAATGCTTCACCGGCAGGGAAGGTGACTGGAAGTTTGACGATCTGAGTTATGGTGGAGTTGCAAGTTCCATCAAAGAGTCATAAACCGATCGGGTTAATGGGATTCCGTGCTGAGTTGGTTATTCAACATGAAAGAGGAGTCAAGGAAGCAGTGGGAGGAGCCAGAGTCAATAAGGGTTCGGAAAGGGGCAGAAGATTCGGGGAAGGTTAAAAGAATGGTTAAGGAGTCAGGGTTGGAGAGAGTGGACGTGTTGAGACGAACATAGGCAGCCAAGTGGGTAAGGTCGATGCAACCCCCAGCCCCAATGGCTGTATCCTGAGGGTTGCGGACTATTTTTCTGAGTCTGTAATCTTGGGAATGACAGTGGATGCACGGGCTTTTGCGGCTTTGGATTTTGGGCAGTTTCCTGCTATGTGCCCTTCCTCACCGCAGTAGAGACAAAGTTGTTCTCTCATGCAACATTCTCATTCCTCCCCAGTAAGCTTGCCATTCTTCCCCAACTTATCGGAGATGGACGACTTGGGCTTGTCCCAGGAAGTGTTCTTTGTTGCGGAAGACTGCTGATTGGAGGTGTTACCATGGGCAGAGTTTGAAGATGCTTGGTTTGTCAACGGGGAAGGGCTTTTTGAAGAGTCCTTCCGACTAGAGTTAGTGATGTTACTGGAATTCTTTGTTTTGAAATGGGATTCGTCTTCTTGCATCCAGTAGATGTTGTCGCTGTCCTGCGCTTTCAAGCGCAGTTCTGTGAGAGTATTGGGTTTACCACCCCGGAGAACTTCTATGCGAAGCCGGAGCAGAAGACCGCAGAAATAGCGGTCGTGAAGGGCTGCTTCATTCCAGTTGACCCTAGAAGCTAATTCCCAGAAGTCAACGTTATATTTTGTGATATGACCATCTTTCTTCATTGCTAAATCAGAGAGAGCTTTTTCCGCATCTCCGACTGGGTCGTGTGGACCGAAGTTGCTTTCCAGCTTGGCGAGGAAAGCTTTGTAGTCCCACATCCAGTGTGCGGAATCTGTTGGGTCATTCAGACCAGGCTCAAACCAACTGAGAGCTGATCCCTTAAGATAAGAAAGGATGAATATGATCTTTTTCTCATCAGAGGAAAATACATGTGGACAGTTGCGGAAATGAAGATTGCAGGAGACTAAGAAGTCTCTAAGTTTCTTTGGATTGGCACCGTTGAAAGTGTCGGGGTCGCGAACTTTGATTTTTTCGGTCTTGGGTGTGTTATTCTGACGAAGGGTGCGGATACTCTCCGAGAGGTTGTAAAGGACATCTATGAACCTATCCCCTGGGTCAGGGTTTTCCCCCATGGGAGGTTGATCCTCAGGATCATTGGGATCGGGGTCACCCCCAGGGCTGTCAGGACCACTAGGGTCATTGGGTCCACCGGGGGGTCCGTCCTCTAGACCAGGATCTTCCAACCCGAAGGGTTCAGGCTGGTTGATGCCTCCTATGTACTCAAGGGGAGTTCTTGATCAAAAACCTTCTGGGTTTCTGGAAGGTTGTGGGGCACAGGCAGACATGAGGTTGGCACTGATTGAGGGAGCTCCTGAGCTGATTTGTCGAAAGATGTTTGAGGGTCTGGAAGACACTCCAAAAGTAGTGGCGGGTCGAGGGTCAGAAAGGGTGGATCGCTGGATTGCAGAGATCCCTGGAATAGTACCAGCGCGTTGGGAGTTTCTTGTTGTGCGCTGGTGGGTCTTGGTAGGGGTCATAGAGAGGAAATGGACGAGTGAAGTGTGAGTTTGTATATACTGTTAAGAACTGATCCTAGAGGCTGCTTCGGAATCCATCTGGACACTGCGGGTGATGATAGCGGGAGATTGTCGGGTCAATGCAGATTCTGCGGGAGGGGGAACAGAAAGGACTTGGCTTCAGCTTGTAAGAAGCTGCGCCCTTCACCTCGTCTGGTGTCCTAATTTCAAGTCGAGGGTTTAGAGGTAGGAGCGGGAAAGTGCAGGTAAACGCAGGGAGGAGTATGGAGGGACTTAGGTTGAGTTCAGATGAGACTAGAACTTCGGAGGGAGACTAGAGGTTGAGTTGAATGTAGTTCAGACTCTTAGAGGACAGGGGTTGGAGTAGAAGGAGGTTTTAGATTGGCAGGGTAAAGTCGAGTCTATGTCGATATACGAACTAAGGAATACAAGGCGAAACTAACTAAGCTTAAATACTGTAGTCTGGAATAATGTGGAACAGGAACGAAGACTGTGGCAGTGTCTCGACTGCATAGATAAATTACCTACGGGAGCCGCACAGGAATCCATAGTCGAATTTGCAATAGAGATGGCAGCCTTGGAAAGGCAGCCATGGATGCTGTACAAGGCGGCCTGATGCACAGCAGCATGGGCAGTGCAAGGCAGCCAGGAATGAAATCGGGAGGCATAGACAAAAGTCATGTTTGATGTGTGGGAAAGAGTCGGATGGATGCAGGTTCTGATCGGGCGAGGAATGGTTCTTGACAGGTGGTGGTAGAGTGGAGAGGAGGAGGAGGCAGCATTGGCGACAGTGGTGGTGGTGGTTGTGAGCTGGCAGTCACGTGTCACGTGTCATGTGTATGCATACTTATCAATTATTCCGTTAATGGCTGTGATTAACTACGTACCTTGGTTGGGTTATAAAAGTATTAAATGTATGCCCAAGAATAATTGCTTGGTAGCTCAGTGGTTAAGCATGCTGTTATGTATGCAGACCCAAGGTCGAGTGTTCAATTCTTGATGTGTGTCGAACTTTTATTTGGGAAAGCATGTGCATTCTGGTTATTCCGGTTAGTCCAGTTATTCCTGTTATTCTGGTTGTGATGAGTCTGGTCAGATTCCGGGGATTCCGGCTGTAAATTGGATCCTTATTCTGACCATAATTGTGCTGCATAGGGAAAACTACATACAAAAAAAATTCCACCAGATTCCAGAAATTCTGGAAATTCCAGCCAGACGAACCGGAATCCAACCGGAATAGGTGGGGGAGTGTAAAGTACTCCTGCAATCTCCCAACATATTTGATGCATGTGTATTTGGCCATGAAGAAGTGATCAACAGAGACACCCAGTACCAATGGTACCAAACTTCATCAATGATTGAGCTATAATTGTGTTGGCGCACATCAGAAGTGTAAGCTAAGGTGATCTAGGGCACAGGTATTGAAGGTGATAGTGTGCATATATGAGAGATACGTCACAGACTCATCAGTGGACATGTTGCATGTGTGTTTTGTTTATTTTTACTCATTTTTGACTGGCTTTTGCTCTTTTATTTGAATTTTACTTGCTTAGTATCTATTTCAAATCATGTACTATCATATTAACTGACCATATGTCAATGAACAACAGTTCTTGCTTCCCTTTTTGCCCCATTCCCACAGTGTGCAACTAAGAGCTCAATGTTTTCCCATTGCATCATGTTCAAGTCATAGGAAATTTAGGAACTAAGGAAATAAGGGACACAGGATATAGGATTGCAGATTGCATTGCAGCATATTGAAGTTTAGAAAATACACAGCTTAGGAATTAACTTAGGAATAAATTTCCAAAGTTCTACTTGGTTGTTTGGGAAACTTCTGGGACTCTGTTTATTTGTATCTGTTGTGTGTTTGGTTGTAGTGTTGAAGGGTCCAGTCCATAGGACCGAAAAAAAGACCGAAATTGGACTGAATTGGACCGGAAAAGACCGGACCAGTGGTCTATTTATGGACCAGTCTTTTGCAGTTCAGTTAGCAGTCTTTCCATTTTGAAAAATGTTGTAAAACCGAAGAAAACCAGTCTAAACTGGGTAGGACCAGTTTTATTGGGGGAACATATATTGGACCATGTTCCCACATGAAATCCGGCAAATTCGACCTCTGGTTCATAAAAAATGGTTAAGAATTGAGCAAGATATAACCAAATCTATTTTTGTATGAGTATTTTGTTGTATCAGATTGATTTTCATTTCATGTTACTCATATGTTGATCATTTGCTTGATTCTATTAATGATCATAGGACTAACATGTATAATAATACTCCCACCATTTGTCAATGCATGCTATGCATCACATAATTTATGGTTGTCACATTACATTTCTTGGTGTTCAGCACAAGTTATTCAGTAGATGTATTTTTATATTGATCATAGCCAAGTCAAATCTTAATAAAAAGTTAGACCGAATGATGGGGAATTACAATGTCTATCCATCTGTACAGTGGTTATAAGGTCCGGATAATATTTGCTAAGATACATATAGTTATATTAATACAACAAATTTCACAACAAAACATCGGTCTGAACCAGTCTTAACCGGTCTTTTTTGGTCTTTTAACTGGAAAGGACCAGTCCTAGGTGGTCCAGTTTGGTTCTAGCAGTATCTGGGTCAGTCCTGGACTGGTTTAGGTTGCGGTCTTTACATTTTTGGGTCAAAAAACCAAACTGGACTGGACCCTTAAACACTATTTGGTTGGGTGTTTTGCACTCATACAACCCACAAGAGTATCATTTTTGGAGCCCACCGTGAGGGGTCTTAGGAAGGAACTCTGCCAAAATTATCAAGGACAGCTTCAGGAAAAGGAACAGGAAAGGAAACAAAACCAAAGAGAGAAGAAGGAGAGGAAACTGGTTAGAAATTTTTTGAAGTCTTTAGGAAAAGATTTCCAGGAGATCAAACAAATTTACCATCCAGTTTCATGGAGTTATTTCTGGGGAGCTCATCCAAATTAAGGACAATTAAGAAAATACCAGTGTCTGAGGAATCATTGCCCAATACAGAGGATAGTTCAACACAGTGTCGTTTGTGACCAGCAGAATTTTTGGAAGAAGAAATTAGTGAAGGTTTACAAGGAGATCCAGAAGAAGAAGAAATGGCAGCACTAGTAGCAGTGATACCTATGCCTGCAGCGAGGCACCATATCCCTTGTGCTCCCTCATTGTGGCTATAAGTTCTAGGGAAATGCACAGGTTTTACCTGCAGGTTTCCCACACTTTTATTTCCTAATTTATTCAATGAGTTTTGCATGAAAAATCATGAAAAAATGATTTTCTGGTAGCTATTCATTGGGTGCTTGTGATACCATGGACAAAATAATATATTTGCATCCTTGACACATGAGAAATGTCACCTAAATATTGTTTTATGTGCTGGATCACAAAGAGCCAACAAAACACTTCCAGAAAATCATTTTTTTGTGATTTTTCATGCAAAACTCATTGAATAAATTAGGAAATAAAAGTGTGGGAAACCCACAGGTAAAACCCATGCATTTCCCTAGCTATAACCTTGTTCCATTCTGGTGGCATATGTGGATTGTATGCCCATTCGAACTGGGGCTTGGGTATTGGTTTATCTCTGAATGATCTGAAGCCAGTGTATGATGCCTGCTCTTTTCATAATGATTCTTCCTCTTCATCACTTGTTACCAGGTCCTCGACCTTGGTCTTCGATGATGTGGGTTGACAGTAATGCACATCAGGGTTAAAGTGCCCTGTTGGCTGGCAGTATTGTACATTGTGGTCATCATACTCTACTTTCTTGCCATTTCTTGAACTGGTTGGCAGGTCTCCAATGGTGGCTTTCATCATTGTTGGTCCCTTTTCATTGGGTTTTCTCCCCATTTCCAGTAGTGGGATACTATCCCCCTCCATCAAGGGTATTTTTATATTCTTCTTTGGGCAAGGATGGCAATCCTTGTCCTTTCTCCTTGTCCTGGACCTCCTTGACCGTAGGTTATCATGGGGGCCCATGTAGTCAATTCTTCTTTTTGTCTGTTGCATGATACCAATGTAAATGCCTGTCTGTATCAGCAAACTCAACTTTTGTGGCAGGAGTTGCTACTCCACTGACTATCACCTGGTTATGCTCAAAATCAAGGTGTACTTGATTAGCTTGCATAAATGGTGTACCAATTATCATGTCATAGTGATCAAAATTCACAATGTCCATGTAGACAGTGCTGTTTACTCCTGGTGCCATGAACAAGGTCTCTGTACCAGAGTTTACAGTGGAATGGCTACCAACCATTCCCAACTGTAACATTGATGATACTCAACCAGGAAACCCAAATAGTGTTTGAAGGTCCAGTCCATGGTTATGTAACAGTCTTTTGGAATTTTGAGATGTAGTCTGCTTGTTAAAGCCCTACAACTTATCCTGGCATTTCAAGACTTTTTGTACACAATGCCAAGATAGGACCAAAACGGTTTTGTCATTGTACCTCAGTTGTTTTATGTTTAATATGTTTAATTCTGTCAAAACCACTGAGGCATAATGACAAAACTTTCTCAATTATATCTTGACATTGTGTACAAAAAGTCCTGAAATGCCAGGATAAGTTGGAAGGCTTTAACAAGCAGATTATATCTCAAAATTCCAAAAGACTGTTACATAACCATGGACTGGACCTTCAAACACTAAACCCAAACATAACCCACAATAAGGGCTCAAATGGTATAACACTAATTAGAGGAAGGTTGCAAGGTGGTACTAAATATCACCGCTGTTACCCAAGGCTATGAAAACGACTCTAGAGGGTGTCCGATGAAGTTCAATGAGGTTTGAGAGTATTCAAAGTGCTACAAAGGTGTTCAAGAGAAGTTCGATAAAGATTGAATGTGTACAAAGCGCTGTGATGATGTTCAAGGGAAGTTCAATGAAATTTGGGAGTGTACAAAGTGTTGTGATGATGTTCGAAGAATTTTGAAGGGCTTTATAGAAGACAAGGACACTTTTGACGATAGCTGAGGATAGACTATAGGGATGTTGAAAGGCGTCGAGAGGGGATAGACGATATGCAATAGTTTTGAGAAGCTAGTACAAGGAGTTCGAGGAAATTCGGCATAAAACACTGAACTTCAAGACTAAGTCGAGACACTTGGACTCAAGAGAATGGCTCTTAAATCAGACGATTGGTGTGAGAGGACGATGTATTCTGTTATTCTAAGTAGCTAATACAAGGCTATATATGTTTGGGAGAAGTGATACTAAAAAGGAAATAAAACACGAGGAATACATGAGGCAAGATATAAAACAATAGAGAATCTTTGCAAATCACAGAATAAATGAAAGAAGATGAGAAGGGAAACATATAGAGTCATGATTTATCATGGGTACCTGTCCCCATTGATCCAATATATCATCAAGATGTCAAAGCACCACAATCACATCCTAAAATCCCATTGTTGTGTCTCCTCGTGTCCAGTGGTGCTCAATATGTGACACACTAACTCTTACAAGGTGTGCTGCATGTATCCAAAGGGCGGTGCAATAGGTGTACGGCAGCCGAAGGCATTCGAAGTGCTGCAAAGTTGTTTGAAGTTGTTCAAGATCATTTGAAATTGTTTGAAATTGTTTGAAGTAGTTTCGGAGCGGTCTTGCAGGGTTCATAGGGGTTGGGAGTGTGCATTTTGATGTGTTGATGCCTCTGGAGATGTTCCCAGAGCTTAGTGAGCATGGTGGACCTATCATCCTCCCCCTTACTGAAATCCTGACTGTCCCAGTTGTAAGAGTGCCTCTTACTCTTATAAGGGCAACCTAAGCCTCTAGCAAAGGGAAATCTGAAGTTAAAATTATGCTACATAATACAGGGACTGGGGGCGCACCTAGCAAAGGGAAATCCGAAGAGAAAACTCTAAGGATCCCCTTGCTGATGCCCAGTATATGTGAAGACGACAAAAATCAAATATAACCTAAAAATAGAAAAAGGCGGAGATAGGCAGATCAAGGCCGCCGAATGACATCATACCAAGGGGTATGTGTTGGAAGGGGTACTCCGCCTCTAAATATAAAAGTGTCAACATATACAAACATGATAGCAAGGGAAAATTAGTAATAAAATCCGGAAAAATCATAGAAAATGAAGAATAGAAGGAAATGAGGTGGGGAAAAATATGGGACGAACATAAAAAATAGGAAAAACACACAGGGCACCCCCCTAGTCCCCTTACATCACCCCCTCTCTAAGATGCATCACCCCGATGCATTCGAAATCGTATACGACCAAAGTCCGTGACTTGAATGCGACGCGGTGCAGCAGTGTGCCATCGATGGAATTCCTTGATTAACCGAGGGGCATTTACGTCAGACTCTTCGACCCATGAGTTCTCCTCATACCCATAACCCTTCCAATGTACCAAATACTGGAGTTTTCCTCAACGCAAACGGCTGTCCAAGATTGACTCGACTTCATATTGGGGTTCTCCCTCGATCACTGTAGGTGGTGGTGGTGGGTGTGAATGGCATCCCGGGAACGGATCTGGGGGAGCTGGAAGCAATTTGACGACATGGAAGACAGGATGGAGTCTGGACATGGAGGCTGGGAGGTGTAGATGATAGGCATGTGTTCCAATGCACTTGACAATGGGGAAAGGTCCCAAGAAGCGATGAGCGAGTTTCTTGGATGGACGTGTAGTGGAGATGTCACTGGAGTCAAGATAAACTCGATCACCAACCTTGTACTGAGGGGTTGGGGAGTGGCGTTGGTTGTAAAATCGCACCATGTCGTCCTTCGCCTTTGCTAAGGCTGCCCTTGCCTCCTCCAAGCTATCCCTCATGCGTTCTGTGAACTCATTCACTGTCTCGATGTGTGAGGGAGTTTGGCGAGGTTCAAATCCCATGCATGGATGTCGTCCAGTGTCTAAGAGGAAAGGGGTCTGTTGAGTGGAAGCATGGACATGGTTGTTGTACCCGAACTCGGCCAAAGGAAGGAGATCATCCCAATCGTCCTGGCATTCATTGACAAAGAGGCGGATGTACTGCTCCAGTTCCTGGTTGACTCGCTCTGTCTGGCCATCAGTTTGTGGGTGATAAGCAGTTGAAGCGAGGAGTTTGATCCCCAGGAGTCGGTACAGCTCACGAGTGAACTCTGCCATGAACTGAGGGCCACAATCCGAGAGGAAGGCACCAGGAAGTCCATGTAATTTCCACACGTGGTGGAGGTAGAGTCGAGCGGCACCTAGGGCACTGACAGTGGTGTGAGTGGGAATGAAGTGAGCGCGTTTTCCCACTGAGTCAACTGTGCACATCACCACATCAAACCCATTTGACTCTGGCAATTCCACCACAAAGTCAACGCTGACAACATCCCAACGACTCTCTGGAACAGGAAGAGGGTGTAGCTCACCAATAGGCTTGCGACGAGGGGCCTTGGTGCATAAGCAAAGGTCACAAGTGCGACAATACTGACCAATGAGCCATGACATTTGTGGCCACCAATAGTTCCGTGAGGTGAGCTCCAAGGTCTTCCAGCGTCCGGGGTGGCCAGCAATCTGTGAGTCATGGTGTTGGGATATGATGTGCTGGCGAAGGTCTGGGTCATTGGGAACATAGATGTGATCCCTGAAATACAACAAGTCCTCCTTTTCAGCCCACTCTGCCGCACGTAAGGAAAGGGTTGATCCCTTCCTCAGTTCTTTAACAGCTCGGGCGACAACATCCTCATGTAAACCGCTACGGTTTGTGCGACGAATGTCACGTAGAATGTCCCGCTCCTCGCCCTGGGGTATGATGCCTTCCAGTGCCCGAATGGTGAACAGGTCTGGCTGCAACAGCACAATGTTTTGGTTGTCACCGCTGCCATCCCCATGGTCTGCACGTCGGGATAGGGCATCGGTCTTCCCCATGCTGCGACCCAGACGGTGGTGCAAGGAGAAGTCAAATCTAGATAGATACAGGGACCAACGAGCTTGACGACGGTTCAATTTCTTGGCTGTCATGAAGTACTCGAGGTTCTTGTGATCCATCCAAATTTCCACCTTGTGTTGGGCACCCTCGAGGAAGTGTCGCCACTCCTCAAGCGCACGCATTATCGCCAACATCTCCTTGTCATGGATCTCGTAGTTTCTCTCTACAGCACTAAGGCTTTTGGAGTAGAATGCAACAGGATGCCACTTCTGGTCCTCCGGAGACTGCTGAGACAACACAGCGCCCGTCGCAAAGTCAGAACTGTCGGCTTCTATACGAAAAGGACGCAAATTGTCAGCAAAGGTAAGGATCGGAGCGGAAGTGACCATCTCCTTAAGCTTTTCAAATGCCTCCTGTTGTGCATTATCCCACCTCCATGCCTCCTTTCCTGTCAAGTCGAACAGCGGTCGTGCATGATGTGAGAAATCCTTGATAAAACACCGATAAAAATTGATGAAGCCCAGGAAGGACTGCACCTCCTTCTTGTTTGTGGGCGTCGGCCAAGCTGTGACCCCGTTTACCTTGATAGGATCCATCTCCACTTGACCCTCCGAGATAATCAGGCTGAGGTACTCGATCTTGGTCCTTTCGAACTCACATTTGTCCTGACGAAGGTAGAGTTTGTACCGTCGAAGTCGCTCTAGGACGAGGCGCGTGATGCGATGGTGCTCTTCAACCGTGCGAGTGAAGATGAGGATGTCATCAAGATAGATGCAGACAACGCCTTCGAGGATGAGGTCATGGAAGATGTCATTCATCATGGTCTGAAAGGTGGCAGGGCTATTAGTAAGGCCAAAGAACATGACAAGCAGTTCAAAAAGACCACGGTTGGTACGAAAGGCTGCCTTCCACTCATCTCCCTCCTTTATCCTCACATTATTATAGCCCCAACGGACATCGAGCTTGGTGAAGTATCAGGCTCCACGGAGCTGGTTTACGAGTTCGGAGATGAGGGGTAGTGGGTAGCGATTTTTGACCGTGATGTTCTTGAGTCTTCTGTAGTCTTGAACCGGTCGAAGTGAGCCATCCTTCTTCTTGACAAAGAAAAAGGGAGAGGCCATGGGTGACTTTGATGGTCGAATACGTCCAGAGGCCAGGTGCTCGTCGATGAACTGGTCAAGCTGCCGTTGTTCCTCCGGAGAGAGAGGATAGACCTTGCAGGATGAAGGGGTTGCGCCGGGGGTGAGTTCGATCGCGTGATCCCATGGCTTACGCGCAGGAAGAGAGTCGAATGACTCCTTGGAGAACACGTCTTCAAACTCATGGAGATGAGGGAGTAAGGAGTTAGTAGAGGATTTAGCAGCGTTGTTTTTGTGGAAGGCCTCGGCGAGGTGTTGGGATATGTTCGATGTGGCACACACCTCATGCGATGAGCGAATCGCAGTGTAGAAGATCCGATCACCCTCCTCCACTTCCTCTGGGTCCTCATCATCATCATCCGAGTCCGGCATTAGATCAGGAACCCCTTCCAATTCCACTTCAGGTATAGGCAGGGGTCCAGCACGACACTTCTGAGTTCATCGTATTGCCACCTTCTGTCCACGATGTTCTTGCCTGGCTTCTGTGAAACACGTCCGACAGCGGGATGGACATCGGCTCATGGTAACCTCCCCGGTGTGCCAGTCGACCTCTGGGTTATGGTCTCGAAGCCATGGATATCCCAAAATCGCCTTTTGCTTTCCTAATTGAGTGACAGCAAAAAGGGCACGCTCACTATGATCTTTGTAACAGAGAACCAGGTCTACAACCTCTCGGATGGCACCAGCTTCATTTGGGGATCCATCCACGTTATATACAGGTATTGGACGTGAGAGTGAGCGAGTATTTAGACGATGTTGTTGTACCAGATGGGAATCAATGAAGAGACCAGTTGCACCAGAGTCCAGGAGCGCAGAGACACCGAGTATCTGTCCAGTGTCGGTCATCTGCAGTTTGATGGCTAGGTTTAAGGAATGTGCAGAGGGAGTGGATGCCACAATATACTTGCGTGGTAGTTTACGCTCCCATGATTTAATTTTGGGACATGGAGTAGAAGGAGAGATGGGGAGAGCAGGTATGTCTTTAGCCAACTTCGAAGGGTCAGAGAGGGGAGCAGTCACAGAAATGGATTCATTCTCCGGGGATTCAACTGACAAGACTTCAAAGCGGTTATGGACAGGCAGTGAGGGTGTACGATTCACTCACTGCGAATAGGAAAATCCTGCTCCTCTACAACTTCCAGCTTAACCTCCTCTGCAACTTGATCCTTCGCTTCCTCAACATCTACAAGTGCCAACAAATCTTGCAGGAGTTTGTCTCGTCCCTTGGGGGTGTAGGGTGTATGAGTGGTAGTTGGAGCATGGAATGCAGCATTAAACACCGCATTTGTGAGTTGGTTCTCGTCACAGAGTGAAGCAGCTTCATACCAAGCAAGGATATCATTGTCCGCTGGGTGCCCTTCCAACATCTGTGCAATCTGGTCCTGAATTTCTCGGTTGAGCCCCCGTCGGAACTTCACCACCACTGGTAACCCACTCCCATACCCTGCCATGTCCACCAAATCCTTGAACTCATCGATATAGTCGTCCACAGATCGACGTCCCTGGTGGTAAGTGGATGACTCAAGTCGCATCACTGCTCGGTGGCGTTCATTGAGGGGGCAGAAGTGGCATACAAACTCAGCTTGAAAGTCACCCCAAGTGGAGAAAGGTAGAAAACCAAGTTCTTTAGTTTGACGTAGGATACGGTCCACATAGAGATAGGCGCATTCAGATTTCATGTATGTGAAGGCCCAATAAATTTTTGCAGCCTCATCGACGAATTGATGCGACTGGAGACTAATGTATAACTCACAGGAATTAAGGAATGCACGTCCCTGCGCACGTGCACCATTAAATTCGGCGGGGGGAGACAGTTTGATCTGGGCACGTTCCTTAGTGGACGCGTTTGGCAAAACGTCGTTGTTGGGTGCACTTGGAGTCATGAAGGGGGAATTATTAGTCGTAGGGTTAGCCTGGAGGGTCCTAACGAAGTTTTCAATCGTAGATTTAAGCGAGTCAATTTGCGCGCGCATTCCGGAAACATCGCTTTCAAGTGCGTCAAAGCGTTCTGATGCGTCCATGTCGCTAGGGAGCGCGTTTGGCGAAAATGGTGGCGTGATAAAGGCGAGAGTATCTGGAACGGTGTGTAGGGACTCTGTGGAGCTTTGGGAAGCGTTGTCCAGTCCGTACCTGCCTATTTTGGGCAGCGCGTTCGCGATTTTCGGGCCTTAGGGGAGAGTTTTCTACTATAAGGGCAACCTAAGCCTCTAGCAAAGGGAAATCCGAAGTTAAAATTATGCTACATAATACAGGGACTGGGGGCGCACCTAGCAAAGGGAAATCCGAAGAGAAAACTCTAAGGATCCCCTTGCTGATGCCCAGTATATGTGAAGACGACAAAAATCAAATATAACCTAAAAATAGAAAAAGGCGGAGATAGGCGGATCAAGGCCGCCGAATGACATCATACCAAGGGGTATGTGTTGGAAGGGGTACTCCGCCTCTAAATATAAAAGTGTCAACATATACAAACATGATAGCAAGGGAAAATTAGTAATAAAATCCGGAAAAATCATAGAAAATGAAGAATAGAAGGAAATGAGGTGGGGAAAAATATGGGATGAACATAAAAAATAGGAAAAACACACAGGGCACCCCCCTAGTCCCCTTACAACTCTCTTTACATCATTACTTCAAGTCCTCACATCCCTCTTACTCTCTTTACATCATTACTCCAAGTCCTCACTTCCTTGCGTCACACATTTACCTTACCTAATGTCCATGATCACATCTTAATCACGTGGGCCCAAATTATTATTGTATGATGTAAACTAATACTTATCTCATCTTGAATTCATACCATCATCTAGTTTACATCATTTCCGTCTCTTGAGTGTTGGGAGTTCAGACTCTCTTCCACCAGTCAGCCGATCAGAGTCATGTGCGAAATGTGTGATCGTGTTGAAGCTGTAAACAAAACTCGAAAACTTCTTGTTCTCCTTCCTCAACCTCTAAACTCTCGATACTAGCTTTTCATTATGTCTCTCCTCACTGAACTCAATACCGACATCTTCGACTACACCAAATCAATGCCTGAGCACAATGCCACCGAAGATTTGGACTTAGAAATGTGGGGGAAGGGTTTTTGCAACAGAATGGTATGTTCCTGCATTTGTTTTGTCGTATGGGTGGCTAAAATGTTTGGTCTTAGGCTGAATATGATGAGCTTGCTGATGATCTGGGCAAAGAGCGTGATCCAGCTGTTCAAAAGGTCATTGATGAAGTTTTTGAGCTGTATCAACCGTTGGCCCAGCACGAATGGCTTTCATTGGGTGCCGAGCTATTGTTTTCGGAGTTGTGCGAAGAGGTGGAACGCAAAGATTGAGAAGCTGCTGAGGTGAAAGCATGGGTGGAGGCCGAGGAAGAGGCCGAGGAAGAGGCAAGGTGCATTCGGGAGGAGGAGGAACTAGCTCAGGAGGTGGCAGCTGCTGCTAAGAAGGCAAAACTTGATGATCAGAGGGCCACTCTTGTTGAGGCTTGCAAAACAGCACTGGGTGAGTTTTGCGCCAAGACCCTTTCGAAGGCCGAGTTGTTGTGACGAAATGAGCAACTAGTGGCCAAAGCCAAATCGATTGAGGAGGCCAAGGCAGGGGTCAAGGACAAGGACAAGGACAAGGAGGAGCTACCCATGGTGCAAGGGAGGCAAAGATGGGGAGGACGAAGTCGAGGACTCCATGGAGTCAAAGCGAGCAAAGTTTGCAACGAGTGGACTGCTCAATTTCGAGGGTCCAGTGAGTTTTCATTTTGTTTTCGAAGGTTTTTCGGAGTGCTAATTGTGTCATAGTGCAATTGATGTGCTGGGATGAGATCTCAGCCGCGCTGTGTGGTCAAAGAAGGGGCCCCAAAGTGCATCAAGTGCACTGATGCTCTGCAGGGCTGTTATTGGGAGGGGGTGTTGAGGAAAGGCTTTCAAAAAGGTGAGGCGAGGAAATTCGGGGCTGCAAAAGACGTTTCGCAGTCAAAACCAGGTGTGTTTCTTGTTTGGACTTTGCGAAATTTTCTAACTTTCTGATCAGATTATTTTAGCTCTTTGCATTTGAGTTGTCGGGCCAGTCGAGCCAGAGGAGATGGTTGTGGGACCATTGAAACTGTCTATGCCAAAATCGAAGCACAAAAAGCAGTTGAAAGGGAAAGGCAAAGCGAAGGAGGTATCATTGAATGACAATATAGAGGTTGTTAGCGACAAATGGGTCATTCAACAGAAGATGCTTGCAGCCCAATTGGTACAGAAGAAGGTGGAGATGGAAGTTCTAGGTAGGGAGATAGAACTTTTAGAAGTTATGATAGAGGAGTAAAAAAAAGGACTTCATTGTATTTTTTGTATTTTTCTTTTTCTTTTCAATTTAAATCTTGTGAGTCTCGAAAAAGTAGCAAATAAAAGTAGAAGAAAAAGAAAGAAGAATGAAGAGAATAAGGGAAAGGCTCAGTAGATCATCATGGCCGAAAAACCCTTTTGGAGTTTGCGGGACCATGCTATAATGCGATATTGCGACTTGTATTGTACACTAAAAGAGATCAAGGTCATAGGTAAGTGATTGCAAACAAAGAAAGGGGATAATTATTCATCTTCAAAGTCCGGAAGGTCTTCAGGAATATCTTCATCGACGTTTGAAGTGTTTCGAAGTTTTTTGAGATGTTTGGAGTCGATATTGAGGAAGTTTGGCAGCAGGGGAATTGATTTTTGTGCAAAATAGGGCAGGAGTTGGAAGGCTGCGACTGGTCGATGAAATACTGATCCATCGAGTTTGCAGATAATGTAGGCTCCTCCATAGTTTTGATCGATGATGATGAGGGGACCTAAATATCAAGGTCACATCTTGCGATTGAGAGATTTCTCGATTTGTGTGTTGCGAAGTAGGACCAGGTCGCCTTTTTCAAAGTCATAGTCATGCATTGTTCGTTTGTGAATGAGTTTGAAACATTTTGCAGCTTCAAGTCGAGCAGTATAGACTTTCGAATAGAGAATTTCGAGGTCGGATGATCATTTCTGTAGTGCTATTGCTCTTCAAGCAATGAGATCGGTTGTCAATAAGATAGAATCAGGAGGGGGTTGCAAGTATGTTGCTTCGGAGATGTCGAGTGGGATTAGGGGGTGTGATCCTGTAATTGCAAAGTAAGGAGAGTAGCCCATGCATCTACAAACCATAACTCATTCTGCCCAAAACACCGAGTGTGCTCCAGCTGACCATTTGCTCTGATCTCCATCGACTGCTTTGAATAACAATTGTCGAATATTGAAGTGAGCTTGTTCAACGATCCCATTTGCATGAGAATTGTAGCCACTAAATTGAATATGGTTAATATGATATCATTTTGAAAGGTACTCCAATGCTGCGATGAATGCTGATCTGTTATTGCTCACGATTTTGTATAGCGAACCATCTACAAATGATATCTTCGAAGATCCAGTCCCCGAGGGTCATGGCATTTTCTTGTCAAAGGTTTCGCCACTTGGGATAAGTCATTAGTGAACATCGACCTTGTACGATATACTTGAATCTGCTCGAGGGAGGCATTTGCATGGTATCAATGTAGACTTTGCCAAATAAAGGTGCGGGTGTGGCAACTGTAGGTGGGATAAGGAGATTTCGAGTTTGTCATACCTGGCACAGGTGGCAAGTGCGAATATACCATGTGATGTCTGCTTTCATGTTAGGCCACCAGAATTGTAGGGAAATAATGGCTTTCATCATGAAGACCATTTTGTGTCCAATATTGTCGTGAGCTGCACGAATAACTTCAAGACAATGTTCAGGAATTGCGACAATTTTGTGAGCTCTGTGAGAATCCTTCCTCCAAAGTTTGCCACAATCTAAGAAGAATTTGGTGCAATATCGAACGAAGGTAGCATATTTGGAATCTGATAAATCTGGAGGTCATACCAAATCCTCTAACCATTTTCAAATGTGAATTATTCTTTCATCTTCCTTTTTCGCATTGTTTGTTCATGGGACATCGTCATAGGTCAGATCCTCCCCCTTACTGAGATCTGAGGGGAGGGAGAGTGTCGAAACTCAATAAGAAGTGAAGGGTTGAGTCATAATCGGATTGATTTGGTGTACAAAACTGTGAAGATGGTCAATCCAGTCTCCGAAATTGTTTTTGTTATCGAACTGATCATCTTCATCTTGTGGAGGACATCTCGAAAGTCCGTCTGGACCATGATGTGTACCTGCGACATGAAGCGAAAAGTGAGGATCGAGACAATCCATCAATTGATGCTAGCGCTAGGTGCAATATCAGGGTTCGAGAGCATGCCTTTGATATACCTTGCGTCAACTTCGATGATGAGGTTCTGGACCCCTATTAGGTACAATTGAAGTGCTCCGAGAGCACGATATAGACTGTAGAGTTTGAGTTTCGCTTGCAAAAACCAGGATTCACGGTCGTTAAGTGTGATCGAGCTGAATCGACTGTAATATTGTTTTCGAGGGTTGTCGGGATCACATTGCGCAAGAAAGAAACCAATAGCGATGTACAAAGTATCGACTGATAGGATAACTGGGGTGTTGGATGAGTAGTCAATAGTGCAAATTGCTGGGGAATTGATCAATGCTTGCTTCAGGTCTTCCTGTGCTGCAATTTGTTTTGGTCCAAAATCGAAAGGGACATCTTTTTGTGTAAGGTGTATTAGAGCTGTAGTGCATTGAGCGAAGTTTTGAATAAAGATATGACAAACTCCAATAGTTCCTAGAAATGCCTTGACTTCGGTAAGGCTTCAACAAGGCCCCCATTTGCTAACCGCTGCAATGCGAGTGGGATCAGCCATATGACCATCAATATTGCATCAATGACCTAGAACGATTATTTCGGGGATGCAAAGGTAAAGTTTCAGACCAGAAAATGTTCCTCCGCAATACTTCATGTGTTGGACTATACAATTTAGATTCCCGAAATGTTCCCAAACAAAGTGTCAAATGCCTGGATTATTGGCGATCGTTTCGTAAGATCCTCCGATAGTTCAATATTCTGATTTTGGACCCTTAACTGGTGTGTTGTCGATGTAAGGGATGGTGATATGAGGGATTTCGGGTTGTAGGATAAATGTTATGTCATCGTGTAAGATTGGAACTGAGTTCATCCAACCCATTGGTAGGGTGATGATTCGAAGTGCTCTGAAAGGTGTCTGAAACATTGTTAGATCTCAAGATGATTCTGCAACTTTCCTTTCGTTGAATGCGACATATAGGTCCAACATTCCACCACAAGCTCATCTGCCAAATTGTTCAGCTAGATGCTCGGGGATTGGGACAACGCCAGAGTGCTGAATCATTACTTGATCAAGAGGTTCAAGACTGTGGATGATTCAAAGGGATTTTGCATCTTTCTTCGCAATGCAAAACCATCACGATCGATATGACAAGTTTGATGACTCATAAACTCCTGCTTCTATCTTCTTCTTCAGCATTTCGCAGATCTGTTTGTACAGACCAGGAGGTATAGGGATATTACATTCGACCCATGGAGTGTGAGGAATAACAGGGAATTCGATAGGAGGAAAGAAGTTGGGGCGAAAGCTTCCTTGTTCTTGTTTGGTCCATGCAAAACCCGTTTCGTGATTTCAAATAAAATTGTGCATAAGCTTTCATTCTTCTGGCTGAGGTCTTTACACTGCCCCATATGTTCTGCGCAGATCCGTGCAGAATTACATGGACTCCGCACAGATCTGCACAGATTTGCAATCCATACAATAAACCATTTTAGCTGTGCAACAGGGTGTGCCAGTCTGCACGGATCCATACAGACTAACATGGATTCCACGTATTTTACTCGGATTCCACAGATTTCGTCCATCCACATCCATGATCAACCAGGTCGGACCAGGTTGGACAGTCCACATGCATCTGGGCAGCCCATTTGAGCTTAGCAAAATAATGTCATGAATGGTGTTTGAACTTGTAGCCTCATGGTTAACTAATAAAGTACAGATGCACATTACCATTACACTACACAGCCAGTGCTATGTTGTCGCATTGATGCCACTACATACCACTGTTTGGCTTTGTATGACAAAGCACACAGCCACATCATCAACGTTGCCAGCTCATCACTCACCACCACCATCGACGCCACCACCTCCCTTGCTCCCCTCCACTCTACCACCACCACCACTGCATGCACACACACCACCACCATTCCCACACCCACTCCCACCATCACCACCACCTTTAAACGAGCCGACTGGATGGAACATGGGCCCAAACGACAGCAACTGTTGTTTGGGCCATAGATAAGTTTTTTTTTTCTTTTTTCTTTTTGTTTTTATCAATGAACTGTATTTTATTGCTTTTTAGGTTGTATACTACTGGGGACAACCTGCCACAATGAAAAACGCGCAACCCATGCCCACGCCCACCCAATCCCCCTCCTCCCTGTTCAAACAGGATGTGCAGCTGTCAACACGGGCTAGGAGGGTGCCGAGGGATGCCAGGAGACCCCAGAAGGGGGATACCTGCCTAGTAAGCACCCACCAACCCCCGTACATGGGCCACGTCGCACTGATGCACCCAAACCCCTCCCCCCCCCCAAAAAAAAAAAAGACAGAAATCCAAACGGGGGATGACGGCGACAAATGACGACAAGCCACCCACCCCCAGCCTCACGAGCAACTGCTTGTGGGGTGGTTTGTGGGTGGAACGACGCCCAGGCACAGGGACAGGAGACGACAGCGCACCACCCACCCCCAGCCTCACAAACCACTGCTCGTGGGGTGGATCACGGGTGGAACAACGATGATGACAAGCCACCCACCCCCAGCCTCACGAGCAACTGCTCATGGGGTGGAATGTGAGTGGAATGATGCCCAGGCACAGGGACAGGAGACAACAGCACACCACCTGCCCCCAGCCTCACGAGCAACTGCTCATGGGGTGGATCACAGGTGGAACAACAACAATGACAAGCCACCCACCCCCAGCCTCATGAGCAACTGCTCCTGGGGTGGAACATGGGTGGAACAATGCCCAGGTGCAGGGACAGGAGACAACAATGCACCACCTGCCCCCAGCCTCACGAGCAACTGCTTGTGGGGTGGATCATGGGTGGAACAACAATGAGGAAGGGGGGTGCATACAGACCAACGGGGAACAGTGAGGGGGGACAAGAGGGGGCCACAAGAGAGGGCCAATGATGAACGCACCCGCCCCTGCTGTCTCACATGCTAGCAAGACGGTGGGTTATTTATTTTATTCTATAGTCTACTGCCCCCCTCTTTGGCAGGGGGGCAACTTTTTTTGTATTTAATACTACCAATAAAATGTCCCCCATTGTGGGGGCATCCTTGTTGTTTTTTGATGTTGAAAGTATTTTAAATAGTTAATAAATGACATAAATTTTTGTTTATCCTGTATGGTAGAACAAACCTACCCATATGCCATCAACCCACACCTCAATTCTTCATTTGGGTCACCACATGGTCGGAGTCTGTGTAGACTTATGCAGACTCCGTGCGGACTCATGTGGACTCCATGTGGACTTATGCGGACTCCACATGGACTGGGGCAGAGTCCATGCCAAAGGGGGTGTATTTTTCATTTTGGTCACCAGATGGTTGGACTCCACACAGTCCGCGCAGAACATATGGGGCAGTGTAAATTACTGTTCTGGCCATAAGAAATTGCCAGGATGGTTTTTGTCGATAATAGCTTTGCGTTTGAGTGTATATCGGGGAGAAGGGATGAATGATGGGGGTTGAGGATTGAGTTTTGGCATTTTCTCGAGGGGGTCACCAGTGATTGTTCAAATGATGTGAAATTGATTGGGTAGTTCAGTAATAACTGGTCGAACCTTCTGTGCAACTGGTTTGTATTTCTTCTTTGAGGCTGCGAAGATTGGGTATATAGAGTCGGTTGACAGGGGAAATGATAGCGGAGTCATGCATAGAGGTGGCCGTCGAGGCCAATAAAGACGTTGCATACTGGCAACCAGCCATTAAATATAAGTTTGCAAGAATCGATGGAAAGAAAAAGGGGTTCGAAGAGTTCGAGGAGTCAATATCGGGAATAATCGCAGTGTACTCAATAGTTATAGAGGAATTAGAATGGTCAAAAGAAATAATGTTTCCTTCACTGCAATAAAAGGTTCGGGTATTTCTCCAGGGTGAAGACTGCTAATATAGGTTTTGTAAGGGTCATCAATTATGAAAACGTCATCGTGAACGAGATTTGTAGCATTATTTCCTTCAGGCTGCTGGATACAATGCACAGTGACCTGTTCCTTCCATTTTGAATGAACTTCGGGCGATAGCGAAAGTAATTCTTCGGGTGTTAGAGTAATAATCAGTGTTTTCATCGATCGAGTGAAGATGTCTTCGGTGATTTTGTCCTTTTGAATGGGGGCTTGGGTATGGTATGATGGGCCATCTTTTGCTTTTCCTGTCAATGCGAAGTTGCATTCATGAGGAGGTAGGTACAAATTTTCTTTAGCGCCGTTGTAGGGATGTATCACCAGTTGCGATGGTTTCTCGGAGGTCGAAGATGGTGCCGAATTCAAAGTAGGTGGGTTGGTTGCTGTGGACGATATCGACGGTGCAGGTAGTTGTGGGATGAACCATTCAACTGGCGCAGGGATCGAGGGCCATGAGGTAGGAACTGTTGGCACATTTGAATCAGTTCACGCAAAAGGTCTACCACTTCACAAAGCATATATCTCTTGTTCAAGTTGTGCGATATGATCTTTGGCCATTGTGGATAGGTCGGTAATTTGGTAGACACCTCTGGATGGCATCAAAGAAACTGTCGAAGGTGCAATATTATACATTAGCGAAGGGGTAACATTAGATGGAGGGTTTCATTGAGTCCATTCATCAATCCTGTCCTTGATAAAATGACTGGGGATGCTTCGAGGAGTGAATTGACCATTTGGGAGAACGATTTTGCCTTCAGTGTTCTTCTTACACTTTCCTTCTTTGATATAAGACTGGCAAACCAAGCAATCGCTAATAAAATGTCCTGTAAGCCCACAAACAATGCAAACTAAAGTCTTCAGCTGGTCCAAATGGAATCCACTGTTAGGTCGAGTAGTGTTCATGGTCTTCAAACCTGCTAAAGCTGTTACAAGAGTGGCTGCAAATTTCTCGAGGATTGCCATAAGGTCTTCCGATTTAATTTGGGGTGAAGATGTCGAGGTTGTTGGGATTGCTGAAGGTGCTGAAGAATTCAAACTGAGGAGTGATGTCAAATCCAAGCCGATAGATCCTGCTAAAACGAATTTTGCCACTGTGTGAATATCATCGAGTGGGTAGAGGTCATTGGGGTAGTGATCGGGGAATTTTAGTTTGAGTCATTGAGCAATTCTAGCCCATAAACCTGGTTGGAAACCCTGGATGAAGGCTCTGCTTTGTTCAGCATTGGAAATCCTGCCTTTAGTAGATAGAAACTTTGTAATGTTATAGAATGACTGAAAGTATAATCCCAAATCACTCGCGTTGTAAATACCTATACAAAGTTGTTCACCGACGAGTTTGTCCATGTCCAAAATTGACCATTTCTGATCATCTTCGGAACCAGGGTACAGTTGGTGAATAGCGATGTGAAAGTTCTGGAATGAAATGCCGGCGTCGTATTCTGGAATCGATTCCCAGAGTTTGGAACTGTCAATATTGAGGTAGCAACAAGCGTGCTTCTTCATATCTTCCGAGTTCGTGACATTGCACACCGAGAAAAGCAATTCAAGCTCGTTAAAGTATCTGCAAAGTTCTCGCAGCTGGGTAGGGTCGAATTTTGGAGTCATGGAATGACCACAAGCTGGCATCGTTGCTTGCATAGTCATGAATGTGATGTTTCTAGGGGTAGGAGTTAAAACTTGTGTGAATGATGGTAGAGGAGTTGAAGTTGTTGGAAGGATGAATGAAGATGAAGATGATGAAGATGAAGAAGTAGAGGATGATGTTGAGTGCGATGAGATTGGTGACAGGAATAGTCGATGATGATTCAATTCTGCTTGGGATTAGAATATCTCCCGATTGTTCGAGAGATTCGAAGGCATGGCAAGTGTCGATTTGTAGGTTTCTAGCTTGTGTTGGCCTAAGCCGGGAGATTTGAGATGGATTAGGCAATGAAATGATTTAGAAACCCCTTGCGGTGGGCTCCAAAATGATGATACTTGACCAGGAAACCCAAACAAAACCCACAATAAGGGCTCGAATGGTATAACACTAGTTAGAGGAAGGTTGCAAGGTGGTACTAAATATCACCGCTGTTACCCAAGGCTATGAAAATGACTCTAGAGGGTGTCCGATGAAGTTCGATGAGGTTTGAGAGTATTCAAAGTGCTACAAAGGTGTTCGAGAGAAGTTCGATAAAGATTGAATGTGTACAAAGCGCTGCGATGATGTTCGAGGGAAGTTCAATGAAATTTGGGAGTGTACAAAGTGTTGCGATGATGTTTGAAGAATTTTGAAGGGCTTTATAGAAGACAAGGACACTTTCGACGATGGCTGAGGATAGACTATAGGGATGTTGAAAGGCGTCGAGAGGGGATAGACGATATGCAATAGTTTTGAGAAGCTAGTATGAGGAGTTTGAGGAAATTCGGCGTAAAACACTGAACTTCAAGACTAAGTCGAGACACTTGGACTCAAGAGAATGGCTCTTAAATCAGACGATTGGTGTGAGAGGACGATGTATTCTGTTATTCTAAGTAGCTAGTACAAGGCTATATATGTTTGGGAGAAGTGATACTAAAAAGGATAGAGTCATGATTTATCATGGGTACCTGTCCCCATTGATCCAATATATCATCAAAATGTCAAATCGCCACAATCGCATCCTAAAATCCCATTGTTGTGTCTCCTCATGTCCGGTGGTGCTCGATATGTGACGCACTAACTCTTACAAGGTGTGCTGCATGTAACCAAAGGGCGGTGCGATAGGTGTATGGCAGCCAAAGGTATTCGAAGTGCTGCAAAGTTGTTTGAAGTTGTTTGAAGTCATTTGAAATTGTTTGAAGTCGTTTGAAATCATTTGAGATTGTTTGAGATCATTTGAAGTAGTTTCAGAGCAGTCTCACAGGGTTCGTAGGGGTTGGGAGCATGCATTTTGATGTGTCAATGCCTCTGGAGACGTTCCCAGAGCTTAGTGAGCATGGTGGACCTATCAACATGTGTGGATTTGAGAGTGGAAAGACTGTGATCTCAGGCACCTGTGCAAAGGTGTGTGTGATCCCAGTGGTAGTACTCCCTGAGTCCCACAAGATCCAAGCCTTGAATCCCCCTATGGATACAAAATTTGGTATGCATCTGGATAGATGGCCATATTTTGGGTGTGATTGACAAGGGTATTATATATCCTTATCTTCAGTGTAGCGGGCCATGAAGAATGTGGCATGTGCATCCTGCATCATGGATGGATGTATAGATTGGTCATATCTGATCACAACTTCCTTGAAGGACCACAATAGTTGGGTCCTTCAAATGTGTAGTACATGGCAGTTGAACCATTTCTTTGCCTCTTCATTGAGGAATTGGGGAACATGCAGACACATTCCCTATCTTGATTGGCACCTCCATATTGTTTGGCCTCAAACAACACTACTAGGTTGGCAAGCCAGTTTTACAAGTCACTGAACTTGGCCCCTCTGGTGTACTTACCAATGGAGTTTGCATCCATCTTTTGTGTTTTTACACCTGGGGGAATCACCCTCACTGTGAGATGCTGCTGTATGAGTTTGTACAGTCTCTCATGCAATGAGTTTCTGTGACTCTCACACTCCATGAGTGCTTCCTCAAGGTGGGGCTGGGGGTGGCATCAAGAATCCATGGCTCCCATGCTGATCATTGTTCAGTGCCATTACCTCTGTTGCTCAGAGGTCCTCCCACTGCTCCCACCTGGTCCTCCTGGAGGGCCCAGGGGTGGGTTGTTACACCCATTCTGTGGTGGGGTGTGCAGATCACAACATGGTCTATCAGGCAGCCATGTGTTGTTGCAATGGTTGTTGCCTTCACCATTGCTATACTGTCACTACTGTTGGGTCGTGCCCTCCACCCACTTGACTCATGAAGTGGTGAATGTGGCTAATAGCCTGTGTCCTACAAAATGGAGACATTGGTCATTGATACAGGAATGTCCAGTCTTGGCAATGGCAGCATCACATAGCCATTGAAAGCTGATGTGGTCTTCCCATTGATCTAGTAAAGGGATACAATTGAGTGGCAGGTATAGCTCAGCAATTGATACATTATTGCTGAGAGTCCTGCCCTGCCATCCTGTAGATAATGGAGCCACCATTGTGAGTGTGGGGTTTGTTTTGTATGATGACGATCCCTCAAGCTGTGGAACAGTGATACTTGTGTCAGTTACCCATTGGGCAGCCACCCTTTGTCTACCAAAATCTTCTGTCAACTCATCATATTGGTGAGGCGCATTGATTTGATTGATGGCTTGGGTTAGTACAGGGTCACTAAAGGGTCTGGTCATATGAGGTGGCAAGTCCCATTCTTGTAAATATTCAGGTTCACTCTTTGCGATGGGACTGGCTGCCTTCATGGGATGCCCATTGACCATTCCCTTTAAGCTCTGGTGTGCTGGCCCACAATGTTGTTTTCCAATTGTGGTAGGCTTTCACAATGGACTCAAGTATGGCCATGTACACTTTGCCATACTCTTTCCTATCCATCTCCTGGCCAGAAACATCAATAATTGTTTGAATATTGTCCATGGCTGTATGAGATAAGGCTAGTCTACATTGCATGCTGGTTACACTGTATTTGACCCATATGCTGGTCTCGAGACCTTCATGGAGGGTTTGCAAGGTTTTGGCAAACTCATCCCCTTTGTCATCAGTCAATGCAGGGGTGTTATTCATACTATCTACCATCTCCCACTCTTGGCTGGGAGATGAGTCTGCAGAGGGGTTTGGTGCAGCCATTTGACCACTATGAACATCCCAAGGTTCTAGGGTATTTCCCCCATAAGTGATGGTTATGGTATTGTTAGACAATGCCAACTGGAAGGATGGGTATAGGATTGGGGGTCAAGGCCTCTTGCACTTGTCTCTCCCTTCCAATATCAATGCTTGCAAATGTGGGGTTCTTCCCCTTCAGTGTCACTGGGATAGGTATCTGTGATGCAGATGAAGGGGTCATCTCGTGCTTAGATATATGGATTGTTGTCTCAATCGAGCAGGTGTTGCTCAGATTGCCAGACTCATCTTTTGGTGGTGACATGGCAGTTTGCATCACCAACTTTGGTGCAATGGTGGGGTTCATTACTGAACCCACTCCTCCCTGGATACAGGTACAGTGTTAGAAATTGCTGACCTGCTGATTACTAGTGTTTAAAGTTCTGGTCCAGTCCAGTTTTTTGATTTCCAAATGGGGCAACCACAACTGCAACTGGTCTAGGACTGACCCAGATATTGGAGGGACTGCTGAACCAGACTGCCCAGGACTGGTCTTTTTCAGTCAATGGACCAAAAAAAGACTGGTTCAGACTGGCTTTTTGGTGTAAAATCTGTTGTACCAATATAAACAATCTGCATCTGAGCAACCATTAGTCGGATCCTTAATAGGATTATATAACATGGTATAGCTTGTAAATACCTGTCATTTGATCCAATTTTTAAGAGATTTCATGAAGATTTGATGTAGCTATGAACAAAACTGAATTGCATCTCCTAAAGACTTGGGCAAATGTAATATGACAACCATAAATTATGTGATGTGCACCCTACATTGATGGATGGTGAGCATATTCTTCTACCTAAAGTCCCCAACTCCAGAAATAGAATGAGGCAAAATGATCAAAATATGAGTGAGTTAGAGTCAAAGTACAAGTTGCACAACAAAATACTTGTGCCAAAATAAATTTGGTCATATCTGTCTTAATTCTTAACCGTTTTTGATGAACCAAGGATCAAATAATCATGGTTACAAAGGTATGTAATGCATGTGACCATTTAACTGGTTGCAACCCATTTAGACTTTTTGCAGTCCATCATTATTTTTGAAAATGAAAGACCTGCAACTGGACCAAAAAAGCCCAGTCCATAAATAGACCATTGGTCTGGTCCTAAATGGTCCAGTTCAGTCCAGTTTTGGTCTTTTTTCTGGTCCTGTGGACCAGACCTTTAAACACTACTGATTACTGTGACCCATTACCATGGTGTCACAGTGTTGCATGGGTATGTCCTGATCTTCCCACAAACTTATTTCCCTCTGTAAACATGATTTATTCTTCACTAAGGTAAGCCTATATAGTGTGCTCACATAAGTGGTGGGCCAGGTATATGGGGGACAGCTTCATGCTGTCTGTTTCCCACCCAATCACCAACTGATCACTGTCTCCCATGGTACATCAACAAGGCACCACATAGCATCACGCTCATCATCCCCAATGATGAGCATGCTATTCCACTCATTCTAGACACTTCCACACTTATTTTGGCATACACCAGTTTTTTATGTATATATAGTCATAATCAACCTTTATTCATGCTATTACACCAACATTGAGCATGCAATAAGCATTCTCCCTTGATAAGGGGAGGAATGGGAGTCTCTTCTCATCATTTGGGGGCTCTATTACATATACAGGGCTAGATAATGATGTATATAGCTCAGGAAATGACAAGGAATGGGCTACATGAGGTGGGAAGAGGGGAAATAGGGAGAAGTGACCTGTATGGGGAGAGGGAGAGTTTGTCACTTACTTACTTCCCTAGACCTCCCACTTATGGAATGCACATAAAAAGAGGGTAGAATAGTCCTAATAAATGATCTGATAGACCCCCTAGAGACTCTAAAGTTGATAGTATAGCCAGAAACAAGAATATGAAGTCAGGAGGAGATATGCTGGCCCTGAAAGATCTGTGGCACTGAAATGTTCACTTTCTTTGATTCCTAGGCCTAATCCTAAAGTAGAACAAGGGTATGTAAAAGGGATAGCAGGGGGATAAGGTCCTGGCTCACCAGGGCATGGGTTCCCCTTCAACAGAGGTGAACTTTGCTCACCATGGATCACACACCTTACCAATTGTCCAAAGTTTCTCCTAGACATGTAAAATAGTCCTTGGCCACTCATTTATAGCCTACAAGTAGTCCATATAGTCAATACTTTGTCCTACAAGGTAAGATCTTCACCTACTCACCTACTCTCCTTGATGCTCCATGACTCATAGGACCATTAGTAGCAGTGTATACAGACATGGAAAGTCATTGTGAGTATAAGGAACACCTTGGAACAGTCCATTAGTCTGTATAAAAGAAGTAAAGAGTCAATGTATAGAGGTAGGTTACAGTGACTCACCCAAGGCATACAGAACCTCTAAATCTCAATGCAGTGTAGATATAATGCCATAATCTCAGAGTAACACAGGCTCTTTAAGTTAGAACCATCCAGATAGCAGAAGATGCCTTGCCATGCACCAGAGAGGAGAGTGAACCAGGTGTTGCAAAAAAGGCAATAAACTGAACATATCTCCATAGCAATAGGATGTGCCATTGTTCTGAGATGAGGGGAAGAAAGAGGCATATTTAGTCCATAGAATGCATAAGATACAAGAGAAATCCATGTAGAACTAGAGGCTAGGTACCCCAAACAGTGATGATGAGTAGCATGACCAGGAGTGCATGGCATGGAGTTTTAAGCTCTGCAAGCAGGCTGTAATGATGTGCAACATTTCTCAAGTAATTTTAATGGAGTTATATTCAGTTTGTTCTTATGGTAAGCTCCTACAGTATAAAACCCACAGTTTGCTTGAAGCCCTGGTGAAAAACCACACCTCAGGTATGGTGTTGAAATGGGTATGGTGTTGGCAGGTGTGGGTGTGGTACATACCAAAGTCACCCACAGTGTAACCCATGTTACACCCTATGCAGCTTGGAGTGCATCACCATATTCCTCTCCTTATGCATTGACATTTGCCCCCCTCTCTATCAGCAACTTGACACTCTCATGATTTCTGTTGTATGATGCAGCCTGGAGTGCATTGCCACATTTCCCTCCTTGTGCATGGACATTTGCCCCCTTCTTTATCAGCAACTGGACAATCTCCTGATTTCCATTCCATGATGCAGCCTGGAGTGCATGGCCATATTCCCCTCCTTGTGCATTAACATTTGCCCCCTTCTCTATCAACAACTGGACAATCTTTTGCATTCCTTTCACTGATGCAGCCTGGAGTGCAGGGCCATATTTCCCTCCTTGTGCATTGACATTTGCCCCCTTCTCTATCAGCAACTTGACAATCTCCTGTGTTCTTTTCACTGATGCAGCCTGGAGGGCATTGCCATATTTCCCTCCTTGTGCATTGACATTTGCACCCTTCTCTATCAGCAACTGGACAATCTCCTGTGTTCTTTTCACTGATGCAGCCTGGAGGGCATTGCCATATTTCCCTCCTTGTGCATTGACATTTGCCCCCTTCTCTATCAGCAACTGGACAATCTCCTGTGTTCTTTTCACGGATGCAGCCTGGAGGGCATTGTCATACTTCCCTCCTTGTTCATTGACATTTGCCCCCTTCTCTATCAGCAACTTGACAATCTCCAGATTTCCATTCTCAGATGCAGCCTGGAGGGCATTGCCATATTCCCCTCCTTGTGCATTGACATTTACCCCCTTCTCTACCAACAACTTGACAATCTCATGATTTCCATTCTGTGATGCAGCCTGAAGTGCATTGCCATATCTCCCTTGTGCATGTCCAACAGAGAAATTTGTGAAGTCCAAAGTAGCCAGCACATCTCGTCGTGACTCCTCACCAGAACTCCAAGATGACATCAGGCAAATGGATTTTGGAGGAGAATTTGCTGCAGATGAAAGTGCTGCAATGCTCAAGGCTGTGCAGGCTGCCAAGGGTTGACAGAAATCAAGATTGCAGGCAACAGAATTAGCAGCCAAAGATCATGTACAGGGGATGGCAAAGGTGTGTATTTCATAGTGTCACCACATCAAATATGTGACACAATTTCAGATGGGCATCCATTTGCAGTCTGTCCAAGATGATCCCCCAAAGCAACTAAACAGACGTGGTGAGCCAAAGCCACAATACAAAAACAGTGATCTGCCCTTCAAAGACTATAGTCGAGACCTCGTAATCTGGAGAACCAAAGTTTTACCCCCCATTACCAACTGGGCTGGAACTCGTGATGACCCATTTGCAGTGGGTGCACACCCCAAGTTCATGTGCAAAATAAAATTTGCATGTCTCACATGTGCACATAAGGTAGCACTATTGAGCATAATTTGATGTAGTAAAATAAAATGAAATTTTTGTTATGTAATGTTGTTGTTTCCTAACAAGTACTACTAATACAACTTTGGTTGTCTCTTGCAAGTGTCATGCTCAAAGCACTGAGCATAAGGTTGCCCTGACATCAATGCCCTAACAAACAGGTCCCATCTCCAGAGAGACAGCTATGACACTCTCAACTTTCTTGTCACCCCTAGTTAGTTGTCTCCTTCACTGGGCCATCTCTACCCACCCAGACATTTCTTATGCAGTTCAACAACTCTCACAATATCTCAACAGTTATTCCTTTGGGCACTGGAATGCAGAAATTCACCTCATACAGTATCAAAAAGAGATGCAGAATCACAAACTGTACCTTGGAGGCAGAATTTTTATCACCCAGAGCTCAAAATGGTATTGCCAGGTGTAAGGTGTAAGGTATCCCTTATGCAATATCGCCTATATACAAAATAAAGGAGTGTAGCAGATGTAATAAGAAGTATATACAAATGCTCTGACAATCATGCAGTTTGAAGTGCATTGCCATATTCCCCTCCTTTTTCATTGACATTTGCCCCCTTCTCTATCAGCAACTTGACAATCTCCTGATTTCCATTCCATGATGCAGCCTGGAATGCAGTGCCAAAGAACCCTCCTTGTGCATTGACATTTGCCCCCTTCTCTATCAGCAACTTGACAATCTCCTGATTTTCATTGTATGATGCAGCCTGGAGTGCATTGCCATATTTTCCTGCTTCAGCATTGACATTTGCCCCCTTCTCTATTAGCAACTTGACAATCTCCTGATTTCCATTCTCAGATGCAGCCTGGAGTGCATTGCCAAAGAACCCTCCTTGGGCATTGACATTTGCCCCCTTCTCTATCAGCAACTTGACAATCTCCTGTGTTCCTTTCACTGATGCAGCCTGGAGTGCATTGCAATATTTCCCTCCTTGTGCATTGACATTTGCCCCCTTCTCTATCAGCAACTTGACAATCTCCTGCACTCTTTTCACTGATGCAGCCTGGAGTGCATTGCCATATTTCCCTCCTTGTGCATTGACATTTGCCCCCTTCTCCATCAGCAACTTGACAATCTCCTGATTTCCATCCCATAATGCAGCCTGGAGTGCATTGCCATAGTCTCCTCCTTGTGCATTGACATTTGCCCCCTTCTCTATCAGCAAATTGACAATCTCCTGCATTCCTTTCACTGATGCAACCTGGAGTGCAGAGCCATATCTCACTACTTGTGCATTGACATTTGCCCCCTTCTCTATCACCAACTTGACAATCTCCTGATTTCCATTCCATACTGCAGCTTGGAGTGCATTGCCATATTTTCCTCCTTGAGCATTGAGATTTGCCCCCTTTTCTATCAGCAACTTGACAGTCTCCTGATTTCCATTCCATACTGCAGCTTGGAGTGCATTGCCATATTTTCCTCCTTGAACATTGAGATTTGCCCCCTTTTCTATCAGCAACTTGACAATCTCCTGATTTCCATTGTATGATGCACCATGGAGTGCATTACCATAATGCTTTCCTTGTGCATTGACATTTGCCCCCCTCTCTATTAGCAACTTGACAATCTCCTGATTTCCATCCTCAGATGCAGCCTGGAGTGCATTGCCATATTCCCCTCCTTGTGCATTGACATTTGCCCCCTTCTCTATCAGCACCTTGACAATCTCCTGATATCCATACCCAGATGCAGCCTGGAGTGCATTCTCAAATAACCCTCCTTGTGCATTAACATTTACACCCTTCTCTATCAGCAACTTGACAATCTCCTGCATTCCTTTCACTGATGCAGCCTGGAGTGCATTGCCAAATAACCCTCCTTGTGCATTGACATTTGCCCCCTTCTCTATTAGCAACTTGACAATCTCCTGTTTTCCATTCCATGATGCAGCATACATTGCATTTCCATATTTCCCTCCTTGTACATTGACATTTGACCCGTTCTCTATCAGCAACTTGACAATCTCCTGTGTTTCTTTCACTGATGCAGCTTGGAGTGCATTGCCATATTTCCCTCCTTGTGCATTGACATTTGCCCCCTTCTCTATCAGCAACTTGACAATCTCCTGTGCTCCTTTCACTAATGCAGTCTGGAGTGCATTGTCATATTTTCCTCCTTGTGCATTGACATTGGCCCCCTTCTCTATCAGCAACTTGACAATCTCCTGATTTCCATTCCATGCTGCAGCTTGGAGTGCATTGCCATATTTTCCTCCTTGAGCATTGAAATTTGCCCCCTTTTCTATCAGCAACTTGACAATCTCCTGATTTCCATTGTATGATGCACCATGGAGTGCATTACCATAACACTTTCCTTGTGCATTGACATTTGCCCCCTTCTCTATTAGCAACTTGACAATCTCCTGATTTCCATTCTCAGATGCAGCCTGGAGTGCATTCTCAAATAACCCTCCTCTGGCATTGATATTTGCCCCATTCTCTATCAGCACCTTAACAATCTCCTGCATTCCTTTCACTGATGCAACCTGGAGTGGATTGCCAAATAACCCTCCTTGTGCATTGACATTTGCCCCCTTCTCTATCAGCAACTTGACAATCTCCTGTTTTCTATTCCATGTTGCAGCATGGAGTGCATTGCCATATTTCCCTCCTTGTTCATTGACATCTGCCCCCTTCTCTATCAGTCTTTGAACTTGATTGAAAAGACCAAGGAGTGCTGCATAATATAATGGGAAAGCATCTGGCCTCCTTCCAAAATCAACCTGTCTCCCTGTACTGCCTGGATTCCAAAGTTGTATCCATGTAACAAATGGTGCTCCATTGGGCTCAAAAAGATCTTCCATCAATGTTCTCATCACTGCTGACTCCCTGTCACTTTGTTCTGCATCTCTGGCATGATCTGCCCAATGCTTTGCAGCATAATAAGCAAGCTGGAAGTTGTTGATATTTTCATGATTCAGAGTTCCATGTGCAGTGAATTGCAACAGGTATCCAAGACAAGATTCAGCAATAAGGCAGCTAGCATCCCCCTCACTGAAATTGGCCTGTACTGCAATAAGATATTCTTTCACTGTGAAATGTGCCAATTTTATTTTCCCTATCATCTCTGTGAGCATTTCTTTTGAAATAAGTATTGAGACATCTGTTACCATTGGTGACTGTCACAAGATCAGCACATACTCGTTGTACTGATACCCTATTCCACTTTTTTCCTGGCAGAAATTTAGGGTGTTGGTCTTCAACCCTAACAATTGCCACAGCTTCACAAATCTCCTCAATTGTAAGTGGTTCTTTGGAAAAAGCAAGCCATTGCATAATAGTTAGAACTATGTCATGGTGTTGAGGATTAAGCTTGGCAAAAAATTGCTGATATGCTTGATCAAGATCTGCAGGCAGATTCTTTAATTGTGTTGTGACCTCATCAGGACTGTTGCAATCATTCAATGCACTGAGCTGCATTGCCACCCATTGGAACCTATAGACACAGATAAAACTTAGCATATGACTCTGAGAATCATAATGAGCTTCAGTTACATTCCACCAGCACCAGCAAGCAAAGACTCCCTAATATTTGTCTGGATTTCTTCACTCCACAATGCCAGCTGCTGAGAATCTTTCATGGTTGAGTCAATATACAGCTTTATATCAGCATTGGTGAAGCCATTAAGATGGACAGCTTGTTTCTGGGGAATCCTTGAAAGCTGGTCAGTAATATCAGGCTTGTCCCTGCTAGTTACCAACACATGCAATCTCCCCCCTCCTGCAGTCAACAACTTCTTTAGCCATGCAGCTACCTGGCTGATTTCACTGCATTCATCCAGTGCATCAATGATAATAAATGTCTCTGGTAAGTGTTGAAGTGCAGAGCTGCAAATCTTCTGGACAACATCCCTTGAAGGCAAAGTGGTACCAGAACCACAATTCTTGTAATTTGTCACCAATATGTCAGGTAATGTGTCAAGATGGACACACAACTGATAAGTGATAGAGCGAAGGAGGCTATCATATGACTGTAGTGATGCTTGGGCATCTCTGCTGTCAAAAAAGAAATATGTGCAAGTAGTATTGTCACTCTGAACAATAGACTTGATGATTGATGCACTGGAATTCATATAATCATGGACCTTCTTGTCAGTTCAGTGAATATACATACCATAATACTGTCTTGCCACTTCCCGCTAGATTATGATCAACAAACCATCAGAATATCAGTGTTCTCATGACTCACACTTGCCAATTAATTGGAGAACTGAATCTGAATCCTGCTTCCACTTTGCAAAAAAGGCCTCCTTGAAGATCCAGGATGTTGTATCCTCAAGGCATTTCTCAAGTGCACCATCATAGTTGTTGTTGGGCACTGTCACAGATGCAGACAACCAAGAAAATATTTTCTTTCTTTCATCGGCTGGATAACAGATGACTTATTAGCTTTGCTCATGTTATCATGATGAGACTTTGAGGAAGAATAGCTTCAAAGTAAAAAGATATTAACCTGTGGTGACAATGGTATCTTGAACTTGGTGTAACTGCAAATAATGTCAAATTTTGATGGTATATGGTCAGAGTAGTGCACCATCTAACCTTCATCTGGTCCCGGACACCACGTACTTCCAAGAGGGTATCAATATTGACAACAAGCTTTATCATTGTAACGACAGATAGTTGGCAGCCACTATAAAAGCACTGACCAATCAACTCACATTAGCCTCATTGATAATTCGATCCAGGTTGTCATTATGGCCTTTCAGTGAAGATGCATCATTGGTGCTATTGAAAAACCGGACTAATGTTCCACGAGATCTCGACTGCTCTATCTCGGCAGTCAGGCTTTTGATTTCGCTAACAGAGAAATATATCAGGGATATCAATCAATGAATGTCTCCAGACACGCACACTTCCAGCTTCCCGAGAAAATCGACTATGTCCGCACTAGCTCCTGCAGTTTCCATCTCCTTCACCTTTGAGAAGATAGGTTGGAGATCTTTCATCTGCGTGGCTAGGGTTCTGAACCCCTGAATATTGTCCGAAGTTTCCTGAGCGATCATCTCGTTAGATCAGGGTCCACAACTATCAGATACTTCACCGATGTACTTGAACTCTTTCAATGATTGTCAACAATCCCAACAATGCAACTTTTACGCCCGGCCCAGGAATATCGCTCGAGATCCTGAGTAATAGCTTTAGCGCGTTAACAGCTGTATCTTTCGCCACGGAAGGGATCGTAAGGGCAGTTTCCGAACGAGACTGAATGACATTCGAGGCTGGAGCTTCCACTGAGGTAGCAGGGTTGTACGATGGTGCCTCAATCTCAGGACGGTCTGTGAGAGCGTGTGCGGTAGGATTCGGAATCAGGAACCTCGAAGACTGTTGCTGGACCAGACTGGAGTTCGGCTGCGATCCTGGGGATCTGGGCTTTACCAGCCTCTTGAACACTGAAGGTATGAATTTCGGCATGATTCAGAACAAAGTTGAAAGAACTACGTATGTAGAAGCTGTAGAAGACGACACAGGATAATCGATAAACTCGTGACCAATCTTGACCATTACATAATAATAATAAAGTTCACAACTACAACGCGACACCTCCTAAGTTCTAACGCTGACCGATGGTGCGAATCAATATCGAAAACTAGAATCTCTTGAACTTATGTAATTGACGCTTTTTCATCCACATCCTGTGTTCAAACTCCTCAAAATTCATCGTTCACTGGAAGGATACTGCGCAGTCCAGTGAACTATCACCACTGCCAATTCGATGCCACGTTGGCTACGTCATTACAATCTAGACTCGTTTTTCGGCAGGATCCTCAAGTTCTACGTCCTTGGATACTCTTTACCAAGGCATGCCCTCATGAAGTGAGCAGACGATATCAAATTGCGTCTGACAAAATGGATAACAACAAACGCCACCTTACTTGACAAACCATATATGCCACAAGACTGTCGTCGATGGGCGGTTGTTCCCACTGAAGCTGGTTAATTAGTACACTGCGTGGTAGTTGCTACAAATGAAACGCCTGAAGAAGGCAGGGTGCAGGATCAAGAGCTTACAGCTCCTGTGAGTAACCTAGTCACTTCTCCCCTTCCTGATCAATGTTATTACTGACTGCATTGTATTCTCATCTGCGCAGGTTGTAGCGATGACGTCTGTAATGACGGTGGTGTGGGCGTTTGTTCCTATTGCGGCACAGCGAATAGATCAATTTCATTCCCACTTTGACGAGACGGAAGCCCGTGCGCTCGGCTGCGGTCCGATATCGTTCAACCGGATGACGAAAGGACGTCGGCAGAATACAACGCTCTCATGATACGTCTCTTTAGATTAGCCACATTCTCGTGGAAAGAAATGAACAACACGCCAAACACGACGACATAGAATCGAGCAGTAAAGACACAAAATCCTCTGATGAAGGTTTCAATGTAACCTCTGCCTCATGACTAGGCCTCCCACGATGCAGCCTCGCACTTGCTCCAAACCAAACCTTTTATGTATTCTCTGATAAGTATGTTCAATCACTGATCCAGGGTCCAGGGATGCCTCATGTCTGATTTTCCTTACGACAGAACCTCCACTGCCGATGTTGCTATCGAAGAAATTAAAGGAGGTTATCTCTAAATGTTCCCACAATCTTCCGGAGTGAATTTAATACCCATTTCACCATGAAGCCAATAACAGCTCGCCAAATCCTCAGACGTAATGTCCGCAACCGACGTCCCAGTGCTACAGGATTCTACTCATAAAACACCTGTTGATAGTGGGTTATTTTATGGACCGATAAGCAATCGAGCCAACGACAAGAGAAGAGATACCAATGTTGATTCTCTGACCGTGACCGACACATCGGCTACAGTATCTGCACCATCGAGGAAGCAGGTGAACAAGACTCGGTTTCAGTTCATCGCTCTTTGTTGGACCTTATTCCTCGCTGGCTGGAACGATGGCTCGATAGGACCACTCTTACCCAGGATCCAAAAATTTTACAATGTAGTATTTTCTCGCAGATATCATGCGGGAAGCCGTTGACGAATGCCCGTAATCATGTAGGTAGGATTCACCATGGTGTCTTTGATTTTCGTCGTAGCCTGCGTGGTATGAGACTTTCGCAAAGTGACAAATTCTCATTTACTTATCTTTGTTAGGGATACATATCAGGTGCTTTGGCGAACTTACCGCTATCTGACCAACTGGGTCTGGGGAAAGTTTGTTTTCACAATGTCAAACAAATTTATTCTCTTTTAATGCGTAGTTCGCTAGGCTCTTGTTATAGGTACTCTTTCAAATGTTCGACGCATGTAGTAAGGATTATGACCCCACTTGCAGGTTCTCTTTGTCAAATTGTAGCGTATACCATTCAGGCTCCAGCTTTACCGTTCCCGATGTTTATTATCTGTTTCGCTATCATTGGTTTCGGCCTAGCAATTCAGGTCGGTCGCTCCTCTCAAAAGTCCATGCACTCCAGGCTAATTTAATCCGTTGACAAAGGAATCCCAAGCGATTGGCTATGTCGCGAGTATCAAAGACAATGCCGAAACCAGGATGGGAATCCTCCATGCTTGTTATGGTGCATCAGGAGTTTTCAGCCACTCAGTAATGTAAACATTTATTTATTAGGTGCTGGTGCACTATGTTCCCCTCTGGTTGCGACACAATTCGCCCAAGCGCGCCACTGGTCCTTTCATTATCTCATCTCTCTCGGCATCGCGATTTCGAACACTGCCATCCTGATAGCTGTCTTCCGATTCAAAACCCAGGATGGTAAGTATCTTCTTTCTGGTTTATATCTGGCACTCATCTATGGATCCCAGAATGTTTGGTTGAGATTGGTCAATCCGCCACGGAAAAAGGAACTAGTAGCGATAGCACGTTTCGCCAGATTCTATCGCAGAAAACTGTACATCTTCTCGCCTTCTTCAGTTTTGTCTATGTCGGGGTTGAAGTCACCCTTGGAGGTTTGTAATCCTTTGGCTTTGCTTAACGATTCGGCCCATGATGTGTTATATGCCAGGATGGAGTGTAACCTATGTTATCGACGTACGAGGCGGTGGTCCATCATCCGGCTACATCTCTACTGGGTTTTTCAGTGGTGTGTGCTCTGACTGTCAGCGACAAACATATAATTCCATGTCTTCACCTAGGCCTTTCGTTCGGCCGTGTTGGACTTCTCTGGGTAAACAAAAAAGTCAGGGGCGCACCACAGTACACACCCCGAACTAACACTATCCCTATCAGGTGGGCGAACGCCGCGTCCTCTTCATTTATGCCCTCCTCGCAATTGGGTACGCACATTGCCTGCCTCTCTCCTCTCTTTAAACTCTTCAACGCCACCACAAGGCTCGAACTCGTCATCTGGTTCGTACCTTCCCTAGTCGGCGACGCCGTGGCGGTCGCCCTTGTAGGTATGCTCCTAGGACCGATGTTTCCTATCTCGATGAACCACGCGAGGCGCGTTCTACCCCGGTGGTTGCTCACAGGCTCAGTCGGATGGGTTGTGGGGTTCGGTCAAGCGGGAAGTGCAGTGCTCCCGTTCATGGCAGGCGCATTGTCGTCAAAGTTTGGAATGAAAAGTTTGCAGCCCTTGTGAGTAACCAATACCCTTTGTGTTCTTTTTTTTTTTTTTTTTTTTTTGCTTTTCTGATAATTCCTTTGCTGTGGTGTTCTGATTCGTTCTGGTTCTGTAGGTTAGTTGTGATGATGTCTTTGATGACGGTGTTTTGGTTGCTTGTTCCTGGGAAACCGCAGCGAACAGATTAAATCACGGCCAGCCTTGTGTTTCAGTGGCAGCTTGGACTCTTTGGACGGAGTACTCGGAAGGGAGGGAGGAAGAAGGAAGAAGGAAACGAAAAATCCTTGGTCCCAATTAGGAAGAAATTCCTTCAATCCCATGTATGTATTAGATGATTACTGTAAAATAGATGGCGGATGTATGTGGCTTTTTTTTCTGGCATTATGTAGGCGTTATTATTACTAGTCTTGTTCGACTGAGATGAACCGAAATGATGAGGTGAAGATCAAATGAAGATGTTGAGGTCGATGAAGTGAGCAGTCGATGAGGGTCTTGTGAAAATCCCAGTAGTCTCCAGCCGATATACTATGCACTCTTCTATAACTTAGTGATTGCAACGGGAGCTCTCTACTACATCGCTTGATGGTATAATACTATAATACCTCACACCACGCTTTGAATAGAATACAACACGCATTGCAGTCTTGTTCAGCTTATCAGAGTCACTCTTTCCCCCAGGTTCGTCGTTGAATGTCAGTGCGGCGAAGCAGGAGGTGGCGTCCCAGGGTTTAAATCGTACTTTTCTCCTTGAACACTTCATCAGAGATTTAAGTGCTTTGTCGAGCCAACAATGGATGGTTTGCGTCCGTACATCGATTCCATGATATTGCAAACATCGATATCCAGCAATACATATATAGTTGGTGATTCCTGTGCTGAAAACTTGAAAACTTGAACCACCAACCCCGGAAAAGCTTTCTGACATTCTCGATGGTAAAGTGACGGCTGTTCAAGTTGGGGGCGGTGGTTGCTTCATCCGCATGCGAGCGCGGGGCGCAAGGAGACATGGTATATCGACTACAACTACACTTCTCTATATTCTTCTTTGCATCTAGACCCTCAGGCCTCATCCTTCCCCTGGATCATCATCCCCCTCATCATCCCCAGCCGCCCCACTACTCATCATCCCAAGCGCCGCAGCTGCACCCGTCCCAAGCTCCGGCCCAAACGCCTCTATCGCATCCAAATCCCTCTCCAAATCAAACTCTTCCCCTCCCATACCCGTACCCATACTCATCCTCATCCTCATCCCCATCCCACCACCACTCCCACTCCCACCCCCAGTACTCCCATCACCCCCACAAACCACCCTCAACCTCCTCACCTCCCTCCTCAACCTCTCAATTTCCTCATCCCTCCTCTCCACCCTCGCTTTCAATATCCGTATATAATCATTCCCACACATCAACAACTGCAGCTTACTCACACCCTTATTCGGGCCTTCCCCCCCCGCTTTGGGTGGACCCCGTGGCGGAAGCGCACCTGGCAAGATCGGCTCGTCGGTGAATCGGTCGTCGGAGGTGGGGAGGGGGATAGGAGGGAGGAGTAGGCGGAGATCGTCGAATGTGGTTTTGAGGGAGTCCCGCCGCTTTTGCTCGGCGGCTTTGTGCGATGTTTTGCGTCCTTGCATATTTGGAAAGGAGGATGCGAGGGATGTGGTTGTTGTTGTTAGTCCGACTGATGAGGTAGTACCGGCTAGAAGAAAAAAGATGATGGCGTCAGGAAAGTAGAGCAGGAAGAAGAAGGAAGAAAAGGTGGGAGACGGACCTGGTAAGATGGCTTTGAGACTTGGACTGACGAGTGAATTGGCTGTTTTTCGTGGCGTCCTTGTTCGCGACGACGAGGGGGTGTCGCAACCCGCTTTAGATTGTTTCGTCGCTGCTTTACTTTTTGGATCGGGTTTGGGAGCTATTGGCTGCTTCGAAGGAGGGGCTAGGCTGCTGTTGATCCCGAGCCGGCCTAGGTTCATTATGCTTGCGGGCGTAACGGGTGTGAGCTGCGTGTTAAAGTTTGGAGAAGGGGGTGGATCGAGGTTGGTATCCTGCGAGGTGTTTGATGTGGAAGATGACGACGACGATATTGCGAGGTTAGTTGGGATGGGCGGCGCAGGTGGCGGCATGGATAGATCGACCGGCGAAGGTGTATCCCCCGGTGCTTCCGCCAAGCTTCCTTTCCGAGAACGAGTCGAGCGAAGAAGTGGAGTAGAGTTGGTAGACCTAGAACCACGATACAGTTTCTTATTCTGAGTACTGGGGTTGGTTGGCCGTATAGCAGGGGACTGTTTCTTCCTGGAGGGTTGCATGCCGTTTTCGTCGTCGCTGGAGGATGCTTGGCGTTTATTCGACGAGGAAGATGTGGTATGCATAGATTGCTGATTAGCGCCTAGCCATGGGCTAGTAAGGGGCGAAATATCAAAGTCGACGTCTGCAGCAGACGGAAGAGAGCGGTGTAGGGGGCTTGTGCGGAAGGCGATGTGTTCTGGGGCCGACGTGGATCCACGAGGTGGGGCATAGTTGGAGTTTACAGTTTGGCTCGCGATGGGTGTAGAGGTGTGATCCATATTGGGGTTATGGTAGTCTTGGGGTTGGGGCTGGTCTACGTAAGAGTTTAGACTCATTGGAGAGACGTATTCCATTGAAGGTTGCGGGTGCAAGTCGCCTGATGGTCCTGATGCTAATACTTCAATCGGACTGGTTGCAGAGCCACAACTTGAAAATCGCATACCGGGTGTAGGTAGGCCATTGAATTGCGTTGAAGGCTGCCTGGTGTCTGTTGGAGAGGGATTTTGAAGAAGTCCTGTAGTCTGGCCGCTGATGAGTGCGATCTGGAGAGAATTGGGGGTTGTTCAATGTGGCATGAACATGAAAAAGAAAGTTCAGTTAGCATACCTGCTGTTGAAATATCTGATTCTGAAGCTGCTGGAGCTGTTGAAGCTGAGTCAACTTGAACTGTTGTTCTAGCAACGAATGGGGGCTGTATGATTGAGGAGAGACAGCAGAAGAGTTATCGATTCCCTGCATGTGCATAAGGAGATCCATGTTAATTTGATTATTTATTGTTGGCTGCAGGGACTGCTGGATTGCAGTTGGATGATGAGATGAAGATGCCGGGTTATAAGGGTAGATAGACTGGTGATGTTCCATGTTCTGATTTGAAGTTTCAGTATGAAAGAAGGAAGACATGAAGTCCTTTTGCTGCTGTTCTTGCGAATGCGCATCCATCGTAGTTGAGTGTCCAGAAACAAGGAACGAAGATAGAAACTCAAATTGCTTTCAGGTCCATCAAATCACGCGATCACTTTATATTACCGGCCCGATCTTCCCTTCTTCCCTTCTTCTCCATCATATCCGACGTTTCAAATCTTCATTCCATTTCAAGTTCATCACTACTGTCACCGCCATAAAATCGTACTCTCTACATACTCCTATGTACTGTCCTATACTTTCCTTCTTTCACCCATGTACTGACAGGCGCGAGAAACACGTATCAGGGCCGCTTGATCATCTTGATCTGGACCTTAAATTTCCCCGCCATCGTCCCATGCAGGGATACGTCATCCACATATGGATCTCCTCAGTTCCCAACACGATTAGTATACTTGTTCGGTATTTTACGGACTTTGGAGACTCCAAATGGCAGGCCAACAATTAGTAGAGTAGTACCACACCACACCCCAGTGGTTGTGACTCTTGTCGGCGTCGGTATATATATATATATATGGCAGAGCACGTACAGGAATATTGCATGTACAAGTTGTACAACCTGCTCGGTCCCGAGGTATTACTAGGCGGTGCCCTTCCTCTTTTATCCTTCAATCGCATCTCATAACAAAAATATATCACATACGGGAAGGCATTTGCGTCGCGGTCGTTTATACATAGCTCAACTTGAGTTCAAAGCAGCCTGCAGGACGTTCCTCCGACTCTGAGCCACAAGTTCTCGGGCACGTAAATAGATCACGGTCCATCGATGTGGGTCTGTATACTCGATAGGTTAGCTCATACAACGGAGTAGCGTTGTTTGGGCCCCAACGGTTGCATCTAGTGTTGCCAACGGCGCGGCTCGGGGCTGCGAGCCGTCAAGCCGAGCCGGTCCGGTAAATCGGCTCAGGGCTATACCCGGCTCAGACGGCCGAACGAAAGGCCTAGGTGAAGACATGGAATTATATGTTTGTCGCTGACAGTCAGAGCACACACCACTGAAAAACCCAGTAGAGATGTAGCCGGATGATGGACCACCGCCTCGTACGTCGATAACATAGGTTACACTCCATCCTGGCATATAACACATCATGGGCCGAATCGTTAAGCAAAGCCAAAGGATTACAAACCTCCAAGGGTGACTTCAACCCCGACATAGACAAAACTGAAGAAGGCGAGAAGATGTACAGTTTTCTGCGATAGAATCTGGCGAAACGTGCTATCGCTACTAGTTCCACCTATCCTTCCCACATTACCTAACATAATAGTTGACATGATCCCATCACATGGTGACTAGAAATGTGTGCTAAATCAAGTGATATCCCTTGCCCGCCAACATATCCAATAAGTTCAACTTGTGATAGAATAAGAGAAAGCCCTGCCACTGCATTTGCCACTCCCATCCCTGCCCCAACCCTGCCCTTCTACTGCGCCAGGTATGTTCAGAGCTAGTTCGGTTCCCATTGCATCAGTGCCCATCAGTGTCTATTTCGGCTCCTCCAGCCCGGCTCCCCTCCCTCAAGGTCATTAGCTCGAGCTCATCACCAGCAACCTCCACTCATCACGCATCCCACCTTTCTGTAGCGCCAGGTATGTTCAGATATTGGGATTATGGTGTGGAGTAGAAGTTTGTAGGGATTTTATGGTGGGTGTTCAGGATAAGGTAGAACATCTCGTATTCCCCTATACTACAATGTACCTATGTTATGATCTATAAATACATTGTGTTCTATTTTTATATGTGATGCACTAGTGATGCACTGATGTGATGTGCTAGGATTGACTATCCCCCTCAAGCCTAGCACGGTTGAGTCCATAGGAATGGTTAAATATATAATTGAAAAGTTAAATTTCTCGCCTTTCAGCTTCTTGGGAGCAAGGTTCCGAGTTGTATCATCAGAATCTGTTACACCCATTGGCGGTGTGCTACCTGCAGACTCCCCTTCAGGGGTGTAATTTCAATATGGTCAGGAGTTTTAGGTCGTTCTGAAGGTGTAATATTCTGGAAGTTGTGAGAGGTAAGTACTTTGCGAGTTTCTGCATTGTAATATTTTACTGCCCCAGCGCCATGATTAGGGCACGGCACGGGTATATTTCCTCATACCCTTACCCATACCCATGAACACCATACCCACATGGGTATGGGTATGGTGTTACCGCGGGTTTCCATGGGTTACCTGTGGTTATTCGCGGGTTTCGAGAAGAATACATATTTTAATAACTTATTACACTAAACTAAGTTAATAGAAACCCCCTTGCTTGTGTTTGGAGCAAGGGAGGGGGTGGTGGTGCCTGTAGTCAATGAAAACAAAACAAAAAACCCCCCCTCTTGCATTTGGAGCGAGGGAGGGGGGTGGTGCCTGTAGTTGCCAAGAACAGAATGAGTAACCCCCCTGCTCACATTTGCAGTGAGAGAGGGGGGGGTGCTGCCTGTAGTCATCGATCCCTGTTTCCACCCCATGAGCAGTTGGGTCCTTGGGTCCTCCCCCTGGTCATCATCATCATTCCACCCGCTATCCACCCCACGAGCAGTTGCTCGTGAGGCTGGGGCAGGTGGTGTGCTGTCGTGACGTGACAGCATTGGCATGGGGTCGTTCCATGTGAGCTCCTTGTTCCTAGGGAATTCCAATCTAGGAAATGAAAGAAACAAAATAGTTAGTTTACAAAAAAAGAAACGAACAAAAAAAAAACTTACCATGGGCCCAAACAATGCGATCACATCGTTTGGGCCCAGGTGACATGGCACTGTTGGGTGTGTGTTGTTAGCTGTCATCATCCATCATTATCAGTAGTTTAGAACCTGAAAAAAAAGAAACATAATCAATTAGTTTACAAAAAACAAGAAATGAAACACAAAAAAACTTACTATAGGCCCAAATGATGATTGACATCATTTGGGCCATGCTATGGTGGTGGTTGGATCATCGTATAGTTTAGAATCAGACATGTCGTGAGTATTCAACAAGGTCAGATGATTACTCACCTGACCAAAATCTGGGTACTGGCATACCCGCACATACCCATAACACTGTGGAAAAGGGTACAGTGTTGCCCAGGTATGGCAATCCCATACCTGTACCTGTACCCATGCATACCCATGACCGGAAACACATGGTGTTACCTGTACCCATGCCATGCCCTAGCCATCATCGTAGCCGATGTATGCTCAGTGTTTTGATTTTGGTAGCATTTTTCGGGGTTTCTTGTAGTAATATCCATATGTGGCTTCCAAATTCCCATAAATGTGATATGTTGGGTTTTATTTTATACCATCCTTCATAAGGTGTTGATTTCGGGAGATGTTTCATAAATGATCAGCTACAAAGATAAGCCGTGTGCAAAACTGCATATTCCCAAAGAAATTTGGGAAGTTGGTTGGCAGTTATCATGGTGCATGACAGTTCAACAAGAGTCCTATTCATCTGCTCCACAATGCCATTCTGTGAAGGTGAGTATGGCGCAGTTAGTCTTACTTCTATACCACGTTCATTACACCATTTTTCCAACTTCTTGTTTACAAATTCCTTTCCGCAATCAATTTGGATCCCCTTCAGTTTTTGGCCTTGAGTTATCAGATGTGCCAAATAATTTATTACCACTTGCATTGAGTCCGATTTCTCTTTCAAACACTGGATGGTTATGTAGCATTTAGCATCGTCCACAAATAGCAAGTAGTATTGACTTCCATTTATAGATTTGATCACATATTTTCCCCATAAGTCAATATGCATCAATTCTCCAGGTTCTGTTTGTTGTGTGGACAATTTAGAAAAGGGTTCTATGTGCTGCTTCACTTCAGTACATGTGATACAGTCTGGTTTAGGACTGTGTTTATCGATGTTGAATCCGTCAACCAAATTTCTATCCAATAATTTTTGTAGGCCAGAATACCCAACATGACCAAAGCATCTGTGCCAAGTTTCCCAATTGAGTGCCACATCATTATTGATGAATGATTGGTGATTGGCAGCTTCTATTGTAAGTGATGGGTGTTGGTCACATATAGTTAATTCCATCTTGTATAAGTGGTTGTTAACCTTGTTACCTTGCGCTATTTTCTTCCCCTCCTTAGTGATAAAGGTAATTCTTCCCTTTCCACCTGTATGTCTTCTGCCAGCTGAGCCTGCATCCCATCGCCCCAACAAAATCAAATTATTCTGTGTTCCAGGTACATGGAGTGCATCCTCCAAGCACGAATAAAGACACCTTGTCATGACTAGCTGACTTCTCCTGCTTGAGAGTGAGATTGAAGGGAGGTGAGACATTGCTCATTGTCTTTGGTGCAATGTCCTTCACCACAAAGACAGCAGATCCCATGCTTACACTTGTTAGGGCAAGGATCCATCTTGCAATTGCTGAAACTCCAGTTGTGACAAGGCACGTCTGCTCACTTAGCTTGGCCAGAGGAAGGAAATGGGGCAGCGCACTTATTAGTCAAGCAAGAAGACAAGGTAGTTGAGGGACTATGGAACTTCTGAGTGAGTAGTGGAAGGTTGAGTTGAGCTCTGTCATTCAGATGGAAAGGCCTTTGTGCATATTTGTCATGAACTTCAACATCAAACTCAATTGTGACTTGTGCATTGTTCGGTGCAGCCCAGAATAAGTCCGAAACAATTGAGCGATACACTTGAAGCTCCCTCTCTCTATGGCGAAAGAAAAAAGATGTCCCAGCAGACCAGGTGTTGAAAACTTGGAGCCAGTCTGATTCGCTGCATAATTTGAGTTTAGAAAAAACTTGCTCCTTCTTGACAAGTGCGTAGCCAGCTCCAAAATCCTTAGGGTCATCATGGTGATCATAGCCTTTTTCCATAGATGCAAATAGCTTCTCGAAATTGACGAAATGATCGAGGATGATTTTGCACCAAATTGTTCAAGGCAAAGGAACAGCCACTGAAGCGAACTGCACCTTATTGATGAGGGCTTCTTGGGTTGCTTGAGGACCGAAGACCGCAAGAAGCTCTTGAGTCTTCTCCAGATGAGCATCAGCCTCTGCCGAGAAAGCCAGTTTGGTCAGATGAGGGGCTTTGGCCAGCACAGCAGCAGGTATAGCTCCTTTAGAGTTCGGGATTCCCAGGAAGTTGGCAACTTCATCGGTGAGGAGAGTGGAAGAAGGGGATGGAGCTGGGTGAGACCCGATTCCCTGCAGTTGGTTGACTTTTGCCCGAAGGACAGCCCAAGCAAGGGCATTTGCTGCATCGATCGGATTAGGGGGTGCAAGAGCCTGATCTGCTGGCAGAGGAGGAGGACCTGGGGCTCCTTGCTGACTGCAATGCTGCAACACTTGATCCACATAGTCTTGCACTTCTTCAGGAGAGACCCCTGTTTCATTGAGGAAATTGAGGAAGGTGTTGACTGAAGTGCAACCTGAGACTGCATCCTCGACAAGGCACTGACAGATCTCAGTCTGGACCTGAATGAGCTCAGCCTCATCAGGGGCCATGGGTAGATTTTCGAGTGCTCTGGGAAGATTGATGACATCCGAAGGTGCAGGCAAATTGACTGGAACAGCAGGAATAGGAGGTTCATACAAATCTCCAGCATCAGACATTGAGAGTAAGATGGCGAGTGAAGTGAGCAGAGATACAATGAAAAAAGAAGCTGAGCCATGCAAAGAGTTTATGAAGATTCAACTGGAAATGGTAGCGAAGCTAGAAGATCACAGTTGAATTGACATAAGATAGAAATGGAATCAGAAAAGATCTTACGATGTAAGATAGTTGCTGTAGATTGATGGCAGAGCTGGAGCTCCTGAAGCCAATAATAACAACTATCTTGAGAAAGTAAGATCAAAACTGGAAAGATGCACGAAGTGCTCACCTGTACTGCAGAGCGACATGGAAGTCAAGAGTAAAGCTGTACAGGAGAAATCTCCTATTATGCCAAACTGTTCATGACAAGGCCTCGACTATAACTCTAGCACTGAGCCACAAACAGCACAACAATTGGAGTGAGATAGGGTGAGCAGAGCTTGGCGCTGAAAGGTGGGTGTACCCCTTGAGAAAGCTCAGAGGCCTTTGAAAACTCTCCTTACCCTTGGAACCCATGTTTACACCGACCAACAACTGCAGGCAGGCAGCAATGAGAAGAAAACACCTCCAGCAATGCCACTGATGGTGATGACAAGTGTGCATTGTGCTGGCTTGGCCTTGAGTCAAAGGATACTACATCATTGGCACTTCTGTTGTGCTACTCTCTAGTGGTTTTATTAATATTATGTAAAATGTAAGATACTCAACTAGATCACGTGTTTGAATGGATTTTGTGCAAATTCATCCATGGATCACTTTGGGTAAAAAAGAAGCCTGAGGAAAGTTGCTAATACATTTTTGGAAGGACCTTGCAAAAACACTGAGCCTATTCTGTCAGTTGTGTGAGAGAATTGTACAACTTTTAGTTCTGAATTTGGGTTTCTGATCAAGCCAGATTTCCCAACTTTGTTTGATGCAATCCTCCGGAGCTTTGACAGTAGAGATTTTCAGTCCAGATTATTTTCTGAACTTCAAAAGCTGAACTTACATGCAGAAACTGAACTTGATTCTGAGAAAGTGAACTTCAGGAAAGTGAACTTGTGTTTGCTCCCAGAAAATCTCGATTTTGGAAACCCCAAACATCCGGGTGTGTCTGAACATCCAAACATCCGAGCCTGCCAAACAACAGTCATCGACATCGAGGTCGGCACCAACAGGCTCACTGTTTGTAACAGCACTGGGACCTCCTAGGACCTCCTCTGGGTGGCTGCTAATTGTTCACAGGTAAGCACACATATGTGTTCAAGTTACAGTAAGTTACAGTATATTACTGACTGGCTCTGTAGTATTACATCCACTCTTTCACATCCAGTCTTTCTTGCCCGCTGCATGACACCTTCTACATTTCTGCTGGAGCCGATAACCATGGGCGATGTTTTAGTACCTGGCGAGGGTCTCTTTTGCACTGGATGTGGTGCATTCTGTGAGTACCATGTTGTGCTGAGTAACGAGAAGGGCAACCAAGGCTGCCTCATGGTCACAGTATGTATATGCAGCGAAACTCTTCTTTTATTCACAGCTCAACCTCTTTCTAGTGCAAGTGTGTGAAGGATGGGAAGAGGTGCACCTTCTTCCAGTGGAAATGAGGCTCAACATGGTTGCCTGTGGCATCACCCATTCTACCTTCTGCGCCTGCCCTGCCAAATACCCTGGTCCTCCATGCTACTCCCCCTCCATCCCATCCTGTCAACATTGACACTCCCCGCCAATCATTGATGGTGCTCAACCCAGAAACCCAAACAAAACCCACAAAAAGGCTTCGGATGGTATAACACAAGTCAGAGGAAGGATGTGAGGCCCTCTAAATGTCACCTGTCAGACCGACCATCAAATAGTCATAAAATAACTGCTTGTCGAAGCAGTTCAAAGCTAAAAGAATGTGTTTCGAGGACTTGCAATGATTTTCGAGATGTCACGATATTTTTTGAGGTTTTTTTTTGAAGTTTCAAGGAATTCCGAGTGTGCAAATATGTTCAGATGCAAGATCGGGGGACTAGATGAGTAGTAGAAACAAAGCAAAGGTGAATCGAGGGAATCGAGAGTGAGAATAGTGTAATGCGAGGAATCTCAAGGAATTTTGAGGAGTTTTGAGGAAATTTAGCGTAAAACACCAAACTTCGGACTGAATAAGACTAAACTGTACTCTAAAATCACTGTGATCTGGGAGGAAGACAATGACTTTCTTGTTTTTCTTTGTATCTAGTACATCTTTCTATATAAAATAAAGAAAGTACCTAAAAAGGCTAGAGAACATGAGGCAAACATGTGGAAAACTTGAGGCAAAAGACAATATAAGCATATCAGAACAATAAAGTGAGCCTAGAAAGGGTGAATATAACACATGATGAAGAAATAATAAGAAAGAATAGCTAAAACCGGATTGTCCTTGTTATAAATTGAATAAAAGATCGGAAACTGCTTCAAGTCGATTGTATGCATGCACATGCAGTCGAAATGTGTTCAATATACTCAATATAGTGTGCCATGTGTCCAGCATGTGTCCGAAGATTGTTTGAACAGGAAATACTGTGTCTGACAATGTTTTTCGAGGTTCAATGTTTTTCAAAGATTTTCAAAGATTCTTCGGACTTTGTTCGTGGCCCGATATCAGTGCGATATTGTTTGACAATGGTAGGGGATACGTCTGGCATGTATGCGATGATTATTCAGATAGTGATATAGTGTCTGATGTTGATTTGTGATGTTCAATGATTTTTGAAGTCCGTCGAGGAAATATCAGACCTGTTCAAAGGCCAATATTGCTGTGATATTGCTCGAAACTGGTTCGGAACTCATTGAAGATGTTCCAAGTGTATATCCTGAGCTGTACGAAGGTTGGGGGAATTGTATTACGGTGGCCGAAGGCATGCGAAGAATTTCAAAGCATTCTCGTGACTTTGTAGAGGTTCATAGAGGTTCATAGAGCTTTGGAGGGGTTTGTAGAGCTTCAACAATGATCATAGATGTGTTTTCTGAGCTTGAACGACAAGGTGGACCTATCATCGTCTCAACAGCTCCACCCTGTCATGTCAGCAAGGACGTCCAATGTTTGCCCCACTGCTGGGTGCAATCAAACATGCATCCATGTCGACTGCCCTCACCATGTTTGTCGCAGGCACTTGCAGCTGGCAGCTGTGCTCTCAAGTCACATGCAGTGTCTGGGCAATTTGTACCCTCACAGCCCATGGACGTTGCTGCCACACCACCGCAGCTCAAAGAAATGGTTCCTTTATCATTGGGTGACTCAAACTCAGGCTCTATGCCATCTATGAGTTCAGCCCCACTTGCCACACCTGAAATGCAAAGCAATGCACCCATCATCGACCCCAAGACCAAACCCACGGTATGTGTCACATATGCCACCTATCTTCACAGACTAGTATTGTTGTGAGCAGGAGCTGCATGAGAAGAATCGTGTCATTGAGGCAGAGCATCAGCGGCGTGTGAAGCTATCCAAACAAGAAATTGTTGTGCATGCATGGACCAAGGTGTGTTTTTGTTCAGTTTGATGGTTTATATCTAAGTTGATTATATGCTATTGTGTATAGGATAATGAGCCGCCGACTGTTCAGGAATAGTGTTGCCATGGCTCAGCTAGCCGCAAGCCAACTTAAGTAAGCCACAGCTAATCAGTGACTCAGCTATTACTGGCTTTAATAGCCAATACATGCAGCTCAGCTTGACTAAGCCAGTGGCTCTAGCTGGCTCATAGCCGCTAATGTAGCAAGCAGTGCATGCAAGTTTTTTTTTAATTGACTAAACATATTTTTTCTTTGCTTAGGAGTTGTTCTACTGCAACCAAGGAATGTTGATGCAATGCAGGCCCTCGATAAGTTTTTCTTCTTGTTTCATGTCTCTATCACCTAACTCACACAATTGCCAGCTCATCACCACACTGCCACTGTCACCATCAGCGCCGCTACTCCCTCTCTCTCTCCCACCTCTACCACCACCACTGCTCCATCAGAACTCACCACCACCACTCCCATCACCACTCCCACTCCACCAAGCACCTACTAATGAGCCAATTGGATCCATCACGAGCCCAAAATACATAGTCATTGTTTGGGCACTATGTATGTTTTTTTGCTCAATTCTTTTTTTTACCAGCTAACTAGTTGTTTTTCTTCTTCTTTAGGATCTCAACTACAAGGAGTGACACAACCCAACCGCCAACTGACCACAACCACACCAGCAGCTTCAAATGTGATACAAGGCTGTTCTGTGGGGCTACAATGATGGAGAGGGGTGCTGGGATACCTGAGAAGCCAGATGCTGCACCTACGCGCCCCCCAAATACATGCCACATCATACTAAACCCCCCAACCCACGGTTACCCACCAAAACAGGCATGGGGGTCCACACAATGATGGACATCATTTGAGCCCCAGGTATTTTCTTTTTTATTTCATTTCAAATAACTAATGTTTTCATTTGAATATTTTTAGGTTTTAACTATGCTATTCACCACAAGATGGCGCCAAACCTCACCCACACCCATGCCACCACTGTGAGCACCTGCTCGCAGGGTGGATAACAAATCAGGATGACAACAACAGGACGATGGCCGATGACATGGACAACGGGGCAGGGACAGGGACAGATAGTGAGGCGAGGACAATGAGGATGAGGAAGATGAGGACGAGGATGACCACAAGATGACAACGAATGACTTGAGGGATGGGCACACAAGAGAAGAACAATGACACACCCATGATCCCACCAACACCAACAAGCAACCAGGACCATGAGCTCCAAGACCCCACAGTGATGATGGACAACACACCACCCACCTCCAGCAATTGCAGGTGGAACGACGTAGCCAACAAGGAGCCACGAGGACACAGGACAAATGCCAATGGTGACACAGGGGAATGAGATGGGAGGGGGTGGGAACTGACAAGCATGAGCACGATGATGAGTGGCAGCAACAAAAAGCTGCCATGACACCACGATGACAAGATAACCCACTGCCCACCCCACTGCATGTGAACAACACACCACCCACCTCCAGCCTCATGAGCAACTGCTCATGGGGTAGATTGTGGGTGGAATGGCAATGATGCAAGGGACGGAGGACCACTGCAAACCCCAACTGAAGGGGTGGGCAGTTTTGAGAGACAATGGGAAAACAACAAGGGGAGTGATGACGGCCCTGCACCTGCCCCTCACCACTGTGAGAATTTGCTCACAGGGTGATGTGGGTGCTAACAGCCATGTCACCACTCAAGTTACCAGACAGACATCAACAGGGGGAGAATGGAAGCCAACAACAGGGGGTGACAACAGGGGAGATGATGGAGACAAGGGGGGGGGGGGGGGGGGTGGCAGAAGGGTCATGATACAAGAGGGGTAATCTCATTTTTTACCTTTCCTTTTCATTTTCAAGTAATTATGTATATACAAGCTTCCATAATGCTGTTCAATCACTACTATGTGAAGGGGGTCCACTTTGTTTTAGGTATTAATCTCAAGAATGCAATCAGAAAATGAAAGTATGTCAATGTCATCCAGATATATCATGATGCATCCATCTGATTCTTACATGAATTTCATGGGGAAACTGTCCCCAGGCCTCTAATCTATCTATAGAATACATGTTTATCAAATTTAGAAGGTGGTGGGCCTAGATTATAATGTTTTTTTGCATTGTCTATATGCCATCCATTTGTTGTGGTGTTGTTGCAGCTTAGCCAGCTTGAGCTGGTAGCTGAGCCAAAGCTGTGACATAGCCGAGTCATGGCTGTGGCTGTGCTGTGGCTCGGCTTGACTTTGGCTAAAATTGGCTCAGTTATTGGCTTAAACTGGCTCTGAGCTGTAGCCATGGCAACACTACTCAGGAACTGCAAGAGGGATTCATGTGGCCATATCTGGTGCTCAGTGGCGATGTCCTGTCTGATCTCGGACTCAATGGTCTTCATGTCCAACTCTACTGATGGGATCTAGGTACCTAGTTGAGCATCAAGGTGGGCACCAGATCACTGTAAAAGAGGGTGATCACATCTTTGTGAAGGCATGCAATGTGAAGAGCTACCAGGACTTTGATGAGCATCTTGAGGCAGGCACAGCATCAACTGTTGTGCATCTGCATCATAACCTTGTGGGTGAGCGTGCATATCTGCAAAAGAAGCCCTGCAATGGAAGGACCAGAGTCTCAAGGATCAGCCCCAGGTTCTTGAGCTAACAGATGAATCAGACCAAGAATGAGGAGCCAGCAAGCCAAGGAAGAGCAAACTGTTGGATGCCCAGCAACCGGCCAGCTCTCAGTCTCCTTTACCCCGGTGGTTCCCACTGTCAACTGCTGTGACATGCAAGTGTTCTCCCTCTCTGCCCCCATTGCCGCCAATGACTATTTGGTCATGCAAGCAAAAACCCTCAAACCAGCCTGTGCACCTCAATGATAACCAGGCCCACCAATGACATGCCTCACCTCAGCTACTGTTGGCTCGGTCACCTTCACTTGGTTCTCACTATACAGCATCACTGTCACCAGGTCCAGCTTCACTGTCACCAGGTCCAGCTTCACTGTCACCAGGTCCAGCTTCACTGTCACCAGGTCCAGCTTCACTGTCACCAGGTCCAGCTTCACTGTCACCAGGTCTATTGATCAAAAAGGAGCCAGCAGCTATTCTCATACCTATGAATGCTGGATCACCAGGATCACTATGGGATCCGATTGCTCTAGATAGTGAGGAGGAGGAAGACTGGGATACACAAAGAGCTGGCTGGGTGATTTCTATGCAATTGACATGGTGAAATATCTCCAGGCTCATAAGGCACAGCCAAGGGCTATTCCTGCGGCAGACTTTTTTCAGCAACAGTTTGGGCTTCCGTTTCACAGCTCTACCTACTCTGACCATCTTGCATGCTGGAAGTCAGCACCTCAATCATTGAAGGATGCTCCACTCAAAGAACTCCTGCTGGACTGTGGTCTGCTTTCATGTGTGACAACCCCACAAAGGATGCTGATCAGAAGACTACATTGCAGAGGCTTAAGCATGCAGCCAGTATCTCAGACTAGCCAATTTCTGTTCTCATTCATGTTATTACACATTGTCTACACCTTGTCTACTATTATTTGTTTTGTACACCACATGTATTCTCATAGCTCATTTGTTTTGTACCTTCCTTAATTGTCATGTACATGAACGCGATGGAATTACAAGATTGTACAATGGGAATGTCTTAATTTAATGACCAGTTTGTTGGCTGCTTTCCCTCCTTCTCCAGCTTCATCTTTGTCATCCTGTTCCTACACATGACCACCTCATCTAGAAAGAAATGGTACTTATCTACCACCATCTCCTGGCATATTGAATGATACCCTCCCAGCCAGACATTAGTTTGTTCCGCAATTGACAAGTTGAAGTACCATCCTTTGCCATTTTCTCCCAAAAGTTTGGGAAAGCTTACTGGGTTGCAGTTCTCCTGGCAGTATGTGTCCTTCTCTGAATGCTTGCAGTTGAAGTGGAAAACATTGACCAAGAGTCCAACATTCTGAAAGATATCCTCCTTTTTCGCAATTGGAGCAAGCTGACAGTTGTTGTCAAAGAAGATGTGATCGAGCATTGATCCTGGCATGTGGAAGGTCCTCTTTACCATCTCCTAGGCACAAGTGAATATTGACAACTTGTTCATGAGAACTGGTTTGACCACTTACAATAACACTAGTAACTGCCTCAGCACTGTAGAATGTCTCATGTGCGATAATCATCCCACAAGGGGCAACAATGATCTGCTTGTTGTGGGTTCTTTTGCAGCCAAACTGAGCATGCACCTTTCCATCCTTCACTTGTGAGGCCTCCACTGGCTGAGCAGAACCCCCCTCAACAATAAACTCCTCTTCCTCACCATCATCCTCATCAACCATTGCTGAGTCGACCACATCAGAGTTAGTTGGGTAAGCAACACAGGCACATTGTAAGCATTCCTTCAACTGAAATCGTGCCTGGCCACGCTCCCTGTGAACACACTCCACTGCTTGATGTTTTCCTCAGCACATGCCAGTTTCCCCTCCACCACAGGTTGCTCGCAGTCAATGATGGCACACACAAAATTATGCCCCTTGTGCTCAGGGCAGAAGCGATCGTGGTTGCTGGATAAGGGTACATGACAGTTGTGGATACTGCAACAACAGCAGCCAATGGTGACCCCATCAATAACCACTACCCAGCATTTGTGAGTGACTGCAGAGTATACATGCCTGTGAGCTGTGTTGCATTCAACAAGATAATAAGTCATGTCACCTTTACCCTCAGAATCAGCATAAAACCGACAACACCCTTTGCAGTGATGATGGACCTCTGGCTGGCTGTAGAGCCACATGCATTGGTTTCATCCTTTCATGGCATCCCAGAGACGATCCTTTTGCAAGCCAGTATGAGGGACCTTGAGGGTATCGTTATGTCACTCATGGTCCTCCAAGAGAGAAAGAATGACAAATCCATCATATACATTATCTGATGAGAGCTCAAAATTAAATGCCCAATCAGGCAGAGCTTGATGTCCCTTTGAGAGTGTGAGATTGTAGAGTTGGGCACAGTTGGTGGCAGAAGTCCTATGTGTTACTCAGGTACAACCAAACAAGTTCACAGTAAGTTGAGAGCACATACCATGAGACCAACATCAATGTGATAAACATGTCAATCACCCTCTGCTCGACAAACTGATGTTCTCCAACCTGAATGATATCCAGGATTGTGTCATAGTACATGTGCTGTCCTGCCTCAATGTAGAAATTATGATGATAATTGATATTACAGTCTATGTGAATGCATTGTTACAACAGGTGGTTGAAAGACAGAAGAAGAACACTCACTGGTGCAGTACAGATGAACAGACCATGTTGGAAATACACCATCCATCATAAATAGGACAGCCTGATGCTGTTCAGCCTTTTTCAGCACAAATTTCTGTTTGTTCCAAGTGCAATCAGCTTTGACACAAGTATGTTGAGGCAGATAAAGGGTGTGCAAGGCTGTATCCAATCATCTATAAGATTACATAGAAAGAGGGAAACAAGTATCATACTGATTCCGAGCCCTTGTCCATGTTCTGCAAATGCAGCACCCTCCTTCTCCACTGAGATCACTGGCTCTTGATCCCATATCATATCTTTTAACAAGTCCCAACAGTGGTCTATTTGTTCTGAACTCACTATCCCACATGCTTTCCTAAGGAATATAGCTACACTCTGAGGTAAAATTGGAGGGGGTACAGACAGTAAATGCTCAGCAGTTTGAACTAGCAGTATGTTGTCCTTAAACTTGCCAGCATACACTACAAAATCCATCAAGTGGGCAAGGGTTATTCCCTGGAAAGCATCAGGCTGTAATTGGACATCTGAGAGCAGTGTTGTGAGCTCCACCATTGATAGTAGGATGTTGAACAACAATGTAGGGGTTAGCAGGCTGACAGTAGTATTGTTTGCACAAAATTTGTAGCCAGCTCAGATGTTTGGATGTTCGGACACACCCAGATGTTCAGGGATTCCAATATCGAGATGTCCTCTTTGCTCCGAGTCGAGTTCAGATTACTCATGAGTTCAGTTTGTACCTGTCCATGTGACATTAACACATCATGTTGTGTCTTGGTCTGGTTGTGTTGCTACATTTTCTCATTGTTCATATATGCTGGCCACCAAACCACTGTCTATTGGTTCAAGGATAATGGGTCACTGGGTGGCATTTGGCCATCCTATACATACTATTTATATACAGTGGCTCAAAAAACCCCAATGTTTGCTTGTTTTGTAAAGATTGATATGGTGAGTAATGCTGACATAAGCATAATGTTGGTGTAAATCAGACAAAGTACTATGACATTATGGCTTTCAGAATATTCAACTGTTATGTGATTTGGATAAGAACCCATTGTTTAATAAGCAAAACAAAATGGTTACTCATTGGGACAGTTTTTTGAGCAGTTGTTTTTCTCTAGTCAATTACTTCAATTGACCCCATTCTGCCTTGATACCTGCAGGCCCTAATACTGTTTGGGATACTTTTTATAAGATGTTGGGAGACCTCTGGCATAATTTTATCCTATGTCACTATGACCTTTTGTTATCATTCAAGCATTCATTTTGATGACATCATGAATTTCCAGAATTGGCATTTCAGGTGTTCTTATAGATTTTATGGAAGGTTAATAGCATTCAATTCAACATATTAGAAGAGTACTTGAATTCCATTATCCTTACTCCACCATTCTGTATGCCAGAATATCTGCTTAAGGTTATAATGTCACTATAAACACCGCACAATCACTTTTGATTTCACTATTTCAACATATTTCTCCACTTTCTTCTTTAAAAAACTGTTATTTCTTACAAAGGTTATTTCTTTCCAACTGTCCATGACCTCAACTATGTAATTTCATGTGAGATAAATACATGTTATAGCATATTTGTAGTTGCATTGTTCTTATATTAGCCATGTACATCAGTAACTTAGGAAAACAAATTCTAAAAATTCTGAAAATATTTATCAAGCTATGAAACATAAATTGGTTAAGGGTACTCAGCCAACTCTAAGATCTCTGACCATCTCCCTTTGAGTTACTCAAGCCATTCGAATTATGAGTATGTGTTCTGTGATTATACCACATAATATAGCTGTGATATAGAATGGCCCAGTATGAAAACACTTTTAAAGGGTTAGGGGGGAATATATACTAGGCAGTGTTGCAAAGTTTTTAGGGAAAAAAACACAGAACACTTTTAAAATTTGGCAATGCTGAAGACCAGGTGATATTTTTAGCAGTGTGACAGCAGCAAGCATATATATAAGCAAGTAAAATGTTGCTTTCAAGATAATGATATTGAAGTACTATTCCAGTTTGTTCAATTCAATCATCTAAATCTCTTATAATATCTATGAAAACACCTGAAATGCCAATTCTGAAAATTCATGATATCATCAAAACCAATGCCTGAATGGTAAAAAGGTGTAGTGGTGAAGTAGCATAAAATTATGCCAGAGGTCTCCCAACATCTTATAAAAAGTATCCCCAACAGTATTAGGGCAGGTATCAAGGCAGAATGGGGTCAACTGAAGTAATTGACTAGAAAAAAACAACTGCTCAAAAAACTGTCCCAATGAGTAACCATTTTGTTTTGCTTATTAAACAATGGGTTCTTATCCAAATCACATAACAGTTGAATATTCTGAAAGCCATAATGTCATAGTACTTTGTCTGATTTATGCCAACATTATGCTTATGTCAGCATTACTCACCAGATCAATCTTTACAAAACAAGCAAACATTGGGACAGTTTTTGAGCCACTGTACCTATTAATCTGAATGTACGCAATGGCACCTCCATATGTGCCCCTGCCTCATCTGCTCAAGCTACTGTCTGCTACATCACATACAACAACAATACTATAGCAGCAAAAGGAGAATGTCCTCAGATTCCTTTATTGGCTTATTATGGGGGGAATATAAGATTTGTATGATGCACTCTCATAACAAGTACTCTAATGGTTCTAGCACAAACCTGGTTAATACCCAGAAGAATAGTGGAACTAACAAAACTTTAGAAGAGCGCATCACAGATCATAAATCCTCCAACAAACCTTATTGCGAATATTGTAAATGACCAGGACATTGGCCAAGTAAATGTCACAAATATGCTGGTAACAAATGGCAAAACTGTGGAAAAATAGGACATAAGGAAAGAGATTGTTGGAGGAAAAAGAAGGGCAAAGAGAAGCAAAAAGAGGGATCAAAGAAAGGTACCAAGGATTCGAATGTGGGTGAGGAATTGATCGCATTTCCAGTAAATGAAGAACTTTACAATTTTGACACATATGAAGCCTGTAACCTTGATGGAAATGATGAGTGATTGATCTGGTATGACTGGTTAGCCAATTCAGCAACAACTTCGCATGTTATATATTAAAGAGAAGCCTTTACTGTGTACACACCTGTGGAAAAACATTCCATAACAGGTGTAGGTGGTAAAGAAGCAAAAATTGAGGGCAGCAGAGCTGTTGAATTAATTTTGACATGTAACAGTCAGGATTATATTTTGCGCTTGGAGGATGTACTCCACATACCTGGAACATGGAATAATTTGATTTCATTGGGGTGAAGGGATGCAGCTGGCAGAAGATATACAGGTGGAAAGGGAAGAATTACCTTTATCACTAAGGAGGGGAAGAAAATAGCACAAGGGAACAAGGTTAACAACCACTTATACAAGATGGAATTGACTGTGCACAACCAACACCCGACACTTACAATAGAAGCCACTGATCACCGATCATTCATCAATAATGATGTGGCACTCAATTGGGAAACCTGGCACAGATGCTTTGGTCATGTTGGGTATTCTAGCCTGCAGAAATTATTGGATAGAAATTTGGTCGATAGATTCAATGTCGATAAACACAGTCCTAAACCAGACTGTATCACATGTACCAAAGTGAAGCAGCACATAGAACCCTTTCCTAAATTGTCCATGCAACAGACAGAACCCAGAGAATTGACATATATTGACTTATGGGGAAAGTACACAATCAAATCTATAAATGGCAATCAATACTAGTGTTGCCTTGACCAACTTGGGGCATTTTTGTATTTTTGGAATAACTTGACACAATGCACTCAACCTGCTTAGTGTTGAGAGAGGACCCATTGACTTTTGGGGCTCCCTATCTATGTAAATACTTTCAGAATTCTATACAATTTATTGGAATTGATATTGCCTTTGACTCATTTTTTGCAAGTCAACCAGCAAAAATGAGTCAAAGGCAATATCAATTCCAATAAATTGTACAGAATTCTGAAAATATTTGCATGGATAGGGAGCCCTAAAAGTCGATGGGTCCTCTCTCCACACTAAGCAGGCTGAGTCCATTGTGTCAAGTTATTTCAAGAATACAAAAATGCCCCAAGTTGGTCAAGGCAACACTAATCAATACTACTTGCTATTTGTGGATGATGCTAAATGCTACATAACTGTCCAGTGTTTGAAAGAGAAATCAGACTCAATGCAAGTGGTAATAAATTATTTGGCACATCTGATAACTTAAGGCTGAAAACCAAAGGGGATTCAAATTGATTGTGGAAAGGAATTTGTAAACAAGAAGTTGGAAAAATGGTGTAATGAATGCAGTATAGAAGTAAGACTAACTGCGCCATACTCACCTTCACAGAATGGCATTGCAGAGTGGATGAATAGGACTCTTGTTGAGCTATCACGTGCCATGATAACTGCCAACCAACTTCCCGAATTTCTTTGCGAATATGCTGTTTTACATGTGGCCTATCTCCTTAATTGATCATTTATGAAACATCTCCCAAAATCAACACCTTATAAAGGATGGCATACAATAAAACCCAACATATCACATTTACAGGAATTTGGAAGCCACATATGGATATTACTAAAAGGTCAAAAGAAACCCCATAAATGCTACCAAAATCAAAATGCCAAACATACGTCGGCTACAATGATGGCACTGGGGCCATAAAATATTACAATGCAGAAACTTGCAAAGTACTTACCTCTTGCAACTTCCAGAATATTACACCTTCAGAATGACCTACATCTCCCAACCATATTGAAATTACACCTGATTTGCCATGTGAGGGGGAGTCTGCAGGTAGCATGCCGCCAATGGGTGTAACAGATTCTGATGACACAACTCAGAACCTTGCACCCAAGAAGTGAAAATGGAATGAAACACAGGAAGATATAGATATTGACAAACCACAGAAGATGTGTAGCATTCATACTGATTATAAGCACCTTCACAATCCTTTTGCATATGAGGAAGATGACAGTTTCTTATCAATTGAAGAAGTCTATGCAATTGTTGCTGGAGATGAACTTATGAGTCTCGAAGATGCAAAGAACTCTTCGGATTGGCCTGAATAGCAAAAGTCCATGAACACTGAATTGGATTTATTGTCAGAGAAGGGCACTTGGGAACTCGTCCAGAAACCTCATGATGCAGTACCAATCAAAAATAAATGGATCTTTGTCAGGAAGCATAATAAAGAAGGGGAAGTAGTAAGGTATCGAGCAAGATTAGTGGCAAAGGGACATGCACAATGACCCAGATTTGATTATAGGGAAACATTTTCACCAGTTGTCAGGATGGATACATTATGCACAATACTAGCTCTCATACCAGAGAAGGGACTCAAGTTGCAACAAATGGACGTAAAGGGTGCATATCTAAATGGCACTTTGCAAGAGTCAATATATGTGCAACAGCCCAAAGGATGTGAAGATGGAATGGGTCGACTATGCAGGTTAGTCAAATCACTTTATGGTTTAAAGCAGGCAGGCCAAGAGTGGAATATTGAACTTGATGGCAAACTCAAAGTCCATGACTATGTGTGCTTACTTTCTGATCTATGCACATATATACGATGCGATGGTGATGACTTCAGAATAATGGCTATCTGGGTGGACGACTCAGTACTTTTTACTTCATCTGATAAAATGATGATCATATGAAAGAAACACTTTGCTCAGGATGGGAAGTAACAGATCTTGGAGAACCAAGTAAAATTGTTGGCATTGAAGTTACATGCACCGAGGACGCAATAACTATATCTCAACAGAGATATATTGTAAATATTCTCCGTAACAAAGGAATAGCTGACATAAATCCTACTGGTATACCCATGGACCCCAATACAAAGCTTGGACCTAATCTGGATGAAAACAAACCCAATCAAATTCATATGCACAATTATTGGGGAGTCTGCAATTTTTGGCAAATTCCACAAGACCGGATATAAGTTATGCAGTTAATAAGCTGGCCACCTACACTGCTAACCCAGGTTTAAAACACCATGGTGCAATAAAGCAAATACTCAGATATCTAGTGGAACATGTCCACTGTTTGTTCTGGGTCACGACAGTTTTGTATATTGAGTATTTTGTCAGTTACTAGACTTCGGACCCAGTGATGGCGAATAGCAATATGTTTTGATCGCTGGTGAAATTGAGGGTTGTGTGTCAATATTTTGGATCCTTCATTATCGCTTTTAATTTCCGTCGGTGAATTTTGTGAGAATCCAAGTTCACTGTACAAATTTCTCAGCCATGTCACCTTGTGTCGGGCTTCCAACAGTGCTACATATTCTGCTTCTGTAGAGGACAATGCTATCACCATTTGTTTCTTTGATTTCCATGTGATCGCTCCTCCTGCTGCTAGAAAAACATAGCCAGTTGTGGATTTGAGGTCATTGGCATTTGTGTAACAAAGGCATTACCAAGACCTAAATATATATGACATAGGGCAGAGATGGGAATTCAGTCGATGTGCAAACTCAGTAGCTTTCCTTGCATGTGAGTTGGTTTTTCCCACAGGGTTTTCCACCACATAGAGGTTTTAACACATCTGAAAGGTGAGAGATTTAACTTTTCAATTATATATTTAACCATTCCTATGGACTCAACTGTGCTAGGCTTGAGGGGTAGTGTTGGGATAGTCAATCCTAGTGCACCACATTAGCGCATCACAAGCGCAACACTAGTGCATCATGTATAAAAATTAACATGATGTATTTATGGATCATAACATAGGTACATTGTAGTATAGGAGAATATGAGATGTTCTACCTTATCCTGAACACCTATTTAAATCCCTATGAACTTCTACTCCATTCCATAATCCCAAGACCTCTACCATTGGTTACTTGTGTAGGATCCTTTAACCATAAAATTTGCTCTGGAAGGTTATCAATGCTGTCAGGAAGTTGAAGAGAAGCAATCAGCAAGGGGTACCTGGGATGTTGATCCATGACACGGGGGTGGGGGGTCCTACTGGCCAGCCTAAAAATATTTTCTATATATGGCTTAGAAGTGCATTTGTAAGCTTTGGGATTCGAAGAATGTGAAGCTAGTAGACATAAAATGAGAAATCCAACCGATTCTTCTTCATTCATAATCATTTCGGAATGAAAATATGTCTCAGTCACATAAGGTGCAATCAATTTTATTTAAGTTTGATCAGGATTTTCAACATGATAACATGATAACAGAAACAAAAGTACAATGAATCATATACAATGAGATGCCCAGATTGTGACAAAGATATATGTGTTGGAACAGGTGGTCCAAAAAATCTTGCCAGCCACTGGGGGCAAAAACTATGCTGCAATGGGCAGGAAAGGAAGGCCCAGTCAAAAAAGCAGGGCAGAACACAGACATTGTTTGACATTGGTATCACAAAGGCCACAGCTAAACCGAAAAAAAATAGCCGAAGCTACCTCATCCCAATCTCTAATCCATGTCATCACCACATCAGCTGGAGAACAACAAGGACTAGTCTATGATGTCAACACATGTGAAAGGAGGTGTGCCGTCGCCTATAATTGATTCATCATTTATGTACTGTATTTTTCCAGAAATGAATCAAGGTGACTCAGGCGAGCAGCACGTGCTTATTGCAACCAATCAAACTGAGTTCATCATTGAGGCATAGGTGTCAATCACAATGTGTTCCAAAGAAAGAAATGGCATTCCTAGTATAAGTAATATTGGTAGTCTTAATTCACATAGTTCTTGATATCCATTGTCCTCATCCTGATTGTACCTCAAGCTTCACATATTCCTTGCACCTTAGAGGAGATTCTGAAAGAGACAATAGATTGTCTTCAGCTGGAGGGAGTCAGTATCAACAGAGTCCCAGGCTGTTGACAAGTTCAGAACTAATCACTGGATGGGGAACCAATGTCAATAAGGGCTCGTATATGAGTAGGGAATTTGGAAATATGAGGTCCAGTGGCAGTCAATTGGACATATAGGTGAGGGACAGTAAAGGGTATCTCAGGAGAATTGGCAACATATGAGTCAGTTTCATCATCCCAAATTTTACCCTCAATGTATGCTGTGGTGACCTTGGGGGCAGCTGCAGAGGCCATTTCCAAGGTGAGCATGCAGTACAAGTCAACATTCATGGGACATTGATCTCCCCAATGTCCCATATAAAAGGTTTGACAATGTATACAGCCTGAATGTTTGTTCAAGAGTTTCCTCTCATTGATAGTGAGGGCGGGGAGGAATTTGTGGTTGACAGTAGAGCTAGCTCCATATGTCTTCCATTCAGCAGAGATAACTCCAGAAGCTGAACCCTGTCATTGAGGTTCTGTAATTTGGGAGAGAAGGTCCTTCTCTCCCTGATGTGTAGCATGTGCAGTGTTGTTTGCATCTATGAGTTTCTGAGTGTGGGCATCCTCAGTGTGCATTCAATCATCTCACTCCTTCACTTTGATAGACCAAGCTGCAAGGTCCTTAGATAAGACAGGTTCATTGCTGAGGTTGAGGCAAAGGTCAGGGTGGAGATTGAATTGGAGTTGTAATTTGAGTTGATCTCTGGAGAGTGCATGAGTCGGGGAAGATGTGGAGAGGATGGCATTTAAGTTCTCCATCTTAATCTTCCAGTCGATGAAGATTTTATTTCCCTGTTTCAAGGAGAGAATTTTCTCCAAGATGTCATGGGCCCAGTTCTTGTCCAGAACAAGAGCAGAGAGTTCCTTGAGGTATTCCTCAACTGAGAGGGAATCAATCTGGGTTTGGTCAGCTTGATACCAACCAATAAGTCGGGGTTTGAACATCCTCTTGGTGACAAAGCATACTATCTTGGTGGGGGTCTTACCGGCATGTTTCATGTATCATTCACATGCAAGTGTCCAAGATTGCATAATGAGGGGAGTGATTTTACCAGCAGTGAGCATGGAACAATCCTTCATCTTCACAACCTGGACTTCAGCAAAGGGTTGGGCAGACATGTTGAGATGTGATTGGTGATATGCAGTATGTTTTGAGGAAATGGCAGCAGGTGTAACAATGGCAAAATCAGTAGAATAAATGGAGTCAGTAGACGGTGATGGTGATGGTGTTGGTGTTGGTGACAGTGAGGAGGGTAGAGGGTTCGCAGTATTCAATCCTCGGTGGATGGATGGTGTTGCAGTCAGAACTTGCAGTTCAGCAGGTAAACCCAAGTGAATCAGTCTTCTCCTCTCTCTCATTGTTATCAGGGGAGTAGGGGTTGAAGGTAGCTGAGACAGAGAGGGGGTCATCAAGCAGAAGAGTATTGATGTCAAAAAAAAGTGAAAGGTTGCCTGGTTAGAAAACCTCACTCAGTAGTCACACAGACAGACAGGGATAGGTTATCTTCATTGCAAGAGAGTAGGAGACCTTTAGTACTATACAGCAGAAAGAATAATTAACTATACCTTCATTGCAAGAAAGTAGGGGATGGGGCAACAAAGGGGAAGGTCCAACTGCTGTGGGCAGCCCCATGTTACATTTGGGCCAGTCCCAATAATGTGGGATTCCCCTGCCCTGTCACATCACATATACTTGGGAGTCCCAGAGGTGATGTGACAATTAACTAATATCACTTCAGGCAACCACCCCTGACCCCCTACTTAGGGTAGATTGTCCCACCAAGAAAGACTACCCTAAGTAGGCCTAAGACCAGGGGATAGTTCCAAGCTCGATGGTCCTCCCCATGCTTAGGCCTGGACATCCCATTGGGAAGCCCCAAAAGGCAGTTTGGTCTGCCCCACAGAACTATATTTGGACCAAGTATACCTTGGGGAGGTCCAACTGCTGTGGGCAGCCCCATGTTACATTTGGGCCAGTCCCAATAATGTGGGATTCCCCTGCCCTGTCACATCATAATGATCACATATACTTGGGAGTCCCAGAGGTGATGTGACAATTAACTAATATAGCTTCATTTAAACAAGAGATCCAAGTCTTTATATGTTATATGTGTAACTTATGTTTGAATAGCCAGATACTCTACTGTAACCTACAGGTATGAGAAGCCAGGTGAAGATAGAAGGTGATACAATTGAATGAGGTATTTTACTTTTTGTGACATGTGACAATTCTTTTACAGAAAAAGTCAAAAGCTCTACAGCAGTTATTACAAAGAGACTCTGATACACACCTTTAATGTATATTATTTCTTTGTAGGATGTACCCCAGTGGTGTATCCCCTGCCTACTGAGGCCACAACTTTCCCTTTCTGGTGTATTGCTTGTACATGTTTATGATAGGCCAGTGTGTGACCATTTCACCTCACCTAACCTTCCCACAGTATGTCACGTATTAGTTGACATCATGTCACAGCTACTGATCTGTAGTAAAGCTTATCTCCCTTACCCGTCAATATATCCCATCAATATCGTTGACTTCAACCTTGTAAGGTATTCCACCTAGCCCGCCCAATGTAGGCTGCCCTTTGATATCATGTAAGCAATAGATAATGGACTGATAAGAGATCAAATCACTGATCAAGACAAAAGACAGCACACGTCATCGTGATGGGCAACTCGGCTACTTCCAATGTTGCCATCAACGTTGCCACACCACATGTGCTCCACTCATTCTGCACCCTTCCCCTTCATTTTTTTTGGTAGATAACCCTTATATATGTACATAGAGTATTAATGAACACTCAATTTCGCTTTTTTGGGCCTATAACAAACATCCTCTCTTGATAAAGAGAGGAGGGGCTCTACTACATGTGCATGGGTATATAATTATATTTAGAGCTATGTACACAAGTGTGAATTGTGCTGTATGAGGTAGGAAGGGAGGGAAGGGGGAGAAGTGAGAGAGTGACCAGAGAGTGTAACCTGTACTGAGCATGTACATGCTCCACAGTCACCAGGGTGTATGTAGATGAATGGAGGAATGTATGTAGAAGTTGGGAATGAAGTTGGGAGATCTGGGAGTGAGGAGTTGTGTGTCAATGCAGCTGTATGGGGAGGGGGAGAAGTTATCACTTACCTACACTCCTGGGCCTTCCACTTCTAATATTGGCATTGAAAAAGAATAGGATAATCATAGTGAATGATGTGATATGCCCCCTAAAGACTCTAGAGTGGTCAGTATAGACAGAAAAGACAATGAGGACTGAGGAGGAGGAATGCTTACTCTGAGAGATCCGTGGAGCAAAAATGTTCGCTTTCTTCGATTCCTAGGTCTGATATAAAAGTATAATTAAGGTTAGTAGAGGTTATGGCAGGGGGATAAGGTTCTGGCTCACTAGGGCATGGGTTCCCCATCAACATAGGTGAACTTCACTCACCATGGAGCACACACCTTACCTGGCATCTGGATATCCTTCCAACCATTTAGTATAGTCCATTCCCTGATAAAAATAGCCTAGATACAATCCTGAAAGTCAAAACTTCGTCCTCCAATGTAGGGTTTTCACCTACTCACCTATTCTCCTTGTCACTCTATGCCAGCTCATATAGCCCATTAGTGAGAGTGTAGACAGGTATGCCAAGGCATTATAAGCAGTATTAACACCTCAGGACAGTCCATGAGTCTGTAAAAGAGAGGTGAAGAGTCAATGTAAGGAGGTAGGTTACAGAAGGTCACATGATCACCTGGAGTGGTGCCCCTGCACCACTCCAACGAGGATCTTGTCAAGCGCATAGGTATGGCATAGATGTCAAGGGGGAGTGTTGAATAAGCAATTGTACATTAGGCGACACTGACACTGACACTGAATATGTAAACTTTGCACTCCCCCCCGTATTCCTATCGGAGTCCTAGGAGTCCGAGTTTTCCGATAAGAGTCTGATCGGAATCCGATAGGAGTCCTACTAGTCCGACACTAGTCCTAGGAGTCCGATCGGAATGTATCTTGATGACCATGTACTTTTATTTCCAAGAAATTCCTAGTAAATTCCGAGTAAAGTCCTATGCAATTCCAACAGGTAGTAGTTGGAAGACTTAACTTGATGAAAGTGCTTACAAAATAAATGGGCAGAGCAGGAATTGAACTCTAGACCTTGGGATATAAGTGACATGACTACCAAACAAGTGCTCAACCAGTTGAGCCACAGGAGCATTAATAAATATGTAATATAAAGTCCATTTAAAGCACTTAGGATTAGTTCACTTATTTTTAACCTCTCTCACAAGAGCTCAAACCAAAATTGTTGAGCCCTCGCATCTCTGCGAGGGAGTAGATAAATATAGATTTAAAAAAAACCCCCCATGCAAACGCGAGGGGGAGAATTAATTATACTATTTATTATACTATTTTAAATTCTACAAAAAAAAACCACCCCCCCGCAAAACGGGGGGGAGGGGGTAGTGGTGCATCGTGTTGGCTGTCTCGTCAGCCCTGTCCTGTCATTTCCCCTCCCTCTCGTCTCCGTCATGTCTTGCCTCCCTCACCTCGCCTCCCCTGTGGCTTCCCTCGCCTCCCTCGTTGTTCCACCCACTGTCCACCCCACAAGCAGTTGCTCGTGAGGCTGGTGGTGGGTGGTGCGTCGTATGTTGGTGGCAGTGTTTGTCCATCGTCTCCCCTTCTGGTCATCGTTTCCCTTTCCCCTTGTCGTTTCGTCATCCTTGTCGTTCATCCCCCTCGTCGTCTGCACCCACAAACCACCCTACGGGCAGCTGCTTGTAGGCATGTCGTTTGGTGCCGTCGTCGTCCCTCCACGCCGTTCCCGTGTTCTCGCACCCCATATACACCCCGCAAGCAGTTGCTCACAGCGGTGATGGGGGGTGCTGGATGTCATTGGTGTCGTGGGGGGTCCATGCACTCATGATCCACCCTACGAGCAGCAGCTCATAGGCGTGGGGTGGGTGCGTTGTTGGTTCGTCAGTGACGTGGCTCAAGGGGAGGGGTCAGGTGGTGCTTACCGGGCAGGTATTCCCCTTCTGGGGTCTCCTGGTGTTGCTCCCCATGCTCCTGACCATGATTGATACCCTCACATCCTGTTTTGACGGGGAGGAGGGGGGTTGCCAGGGGTGTCGTTGGGTGTGGGTTTGGCTCGCGTCAGTCCGTCGTTACTCATGTAGATTAGAACCTAGAAACAAAAAAAATGAATTAGTTAGTTTACAAAAGTAAAAAATGAATGAAACAAAAAACTTACTATGGCCCAAATGACGATTGCATCATTTGGGCATCGTTCAGCGTCAAAACCAGTCATTTCCGGTCTTGGGGGCTCATCTAGAGATGGGGGTGAAGTGGGAGTGGTGGGAGTTGCTGGGTTGAGGTGGTTGAGGTGGGGGGGATGGAGGTGGTGTGCTTGTCGTCATTGGTGGTGGTGGGAGGAGTTGATGAGCTGGCAGGTGTGATGATGCGGCTATGTGCTTTGTCATCACACCCACGGGAATGGTATGTAGTGTAGTATGATCACTTACCTGTAATGATTGTTTAGCCTAATGGTATTGTTGTCGGTTTATGCTTACATAATCTTCTGTAGTCAAGTGTTCAATTCTCATCTGTGCATTTAATTTTTCATACTATATTACTAAGCAAGGCTGCTTTCATTCCTATCGGAATCCTATGTTGTCTGATGTCTTAGCATAACTTCGGACTAGTCCTATGTGATTTCTATGATCGGAAATTCCTAGGAAATTCTGATAGTCTGATCAGACTACATCGGACTGGACTAGGACTAAATGTGCCATTTCATGTCAATTTGGCTGGTGAAAATGACATCGGAATATGGTTGGATTCCAATCAGACTCCGATTGGAATCATCAGAATCATCGGATTCCTATAGGAATATGGGGGGGAGTGTAAAGACCTCCTGAATATAGTAGTAATGATGCACCCACAGATTATTAATAGCGGGACATTCTAATTACCAATTATGATTACCAATCAACACATCAAAATAGTCATTGTAGATAAACACAATAACAACTCCGTTTTATAACATTACCAAGTCCTCAGAGTCTCAACACACTTTGGACTTGCAAGACTCTCAGCAGGTTGTGATGGCTCATTTACACATTCCCTGTGACTGACGCCTCTCATAGATTACGGAACTACATGATTTCCTTTATGACCATTACATAGAGGATGAGGATGGAGAATTCTGATTTCAGCACAGCATGGATTTTCTACGTTGGTATGCATGCAACAAATCCTCACCCTAGAGTGCCAAGATTAACTTGATATCTGCATAGGGCCTTGATGATACCAGGTTACCACAAATCCTGGTACATCAGCATGTGCATCACTACAAGTCAGCAGTTAGTAGCCACTATCTCTGGAATTCCGATGGCCATCCGTGTCTGAGACCAGTACATATGTCATGTCCTGAAGCTTTCCAACACTAAGGCCTAAAAGGACTTCTCCAGCAATGGAGATCAACTTCTTATGCATCCATAAGGATTTTCATTTGAAATGTATAACACCATTATTAATGAAAGAAATCAAAAGAATTGCTCAGTTGGATGGTACAACAAGATTCTTTTGGACAGCAGCAGCACTTCTCCACAATCCGAATCCGATATGAAAGGCCCAGTACATGACATCCTCCACATCTTGCTCAACAGTACACATCCTTTCTCACTGGCATTCTAACAGATATTACCACCATGCACTTAATATCCCAGTGCTCATTGACATCAGCTTCTGGCCAACTTCCAATATTAACGAGGCCATTGAAAGAAACCATGTTGGACTCCCTTCCTTGGTTGGCTTGAGACCAATGGAATTGAGAGATGTGCCCCAGGTTATGGAGTTGTTCAATCAGTATATGAACAGATTCAAAATGGTTCCTATTCTTAACTTAGCTGAAGCCGAGCATCAGTTTATGATGACCAGACAAGCAACTGAGGATGTGGGCATCAAGAAAGTCACCTGGTCTTATGTTGTTGAGGTAAGATCACACAATACCTTTCTCTGTAGGCTTTGGGGCATAACATTTCGCATTTGCAGAACCCAGAAACCAACAATGTCACTGATTTCTTTACTTTCTACTCTTTGCCCAACACGGTAATTGATAATGAAGAACACCTGATCCTCCTCTGTGCATACCTCTATTATTACACTACTGACATTGCATTCAAAACTGGTGCAGAAGAAGATGGTAGATTGGCTGAACACGTTGAAGCTCTAATCAGGGCAGCTATTGTCCTGGCCAACCAAATGGGATTCCATGTATTGAATGCCATGACATTGATGGATAATGTTCCTGCCTTCAAGACATTGAAGGTTTGTGAATTCTTCCATGCATCCCTAGCTCAGGGATTGATGATTAGATAGTTTTCACAGGGAACTGGTGTTTTGAATTACTACCTGGAAAATTGGCCAATGGCTCCACTGGCAGGCATGACTGGGGAAGGGAGTGTAAGCCCTGGCAGGGGCATTGGTATTGTCATGTTGTGAATGGCCATGTTGTAAATGTCTATGGTCATGAATTTCTGTAGGCACTTCAGAAGCATTCAAATGCAAATCCTGTATGATCACGTACTGTGCATGCCTGAAGGCATAGTAGATACATAATTGAAGGCCAAAATTCGGTCCCAATCATCAATTGTCCTCATCACAGAGCTGGCAGTGGATAAAGTTGGCAAGGTTACTAGTGATTATCCACAATCAGTTCAAATGACCTCCAAAAACAAAGCCAAGAGAAGAGAGAACTCATGAGCATACTCCACCACATCCTGCAACACTGAATAAAACAACTCCTCATTCATCATTATGATTTTCCCCCAAAATATACACATCCAAATGCAAGAAAAGACCTGTATCGGTCATCTGGAAACAACTGATGTTTCAGTAGATTCCTATGTTGGGGTGGTGGGGAAATTTGCACTGTTTTTACAGCTGCTTTTTGTTGAGTTTGCATCAGTTGGCAGCAGCAGCAGCGGTAGCTTACAGTGGTAGATAATGTATGGTTGCTCCTGTGATTCATAGGGGTCTGCACAGGTTACGGGTATGGGTACATGTGGGTATGGGTACAGGTCGCAATAGTCCTACCTGTGAGCTACAAAACTCACTCAATTCTTGACTGTTTTGCTTGATTTTTGGTGCGTTTTGTAGCTAAGACCAGCAGGTTTATGGGTAAAACCTGTCATGGGTATGGGTATGGGTACAGCACGAAATACCCGTGGGTTACCCATGCAGATCCCTAGTGATTCACTTGTTCACCATGACATAGGTAAGCTACACTGTATCGAATGATACGACCTATTGAACACATACACTGTGTCGAGTGATATGGGTTTGGTGGACGCTGTCACACCACTAAGTTCACAGTGTGTATGGCACATCCTTCGGGTGCTGTTTTGGGCAGGCAAACACTTTGATTTACAGCCTATGAAGTAGCAATATATCAGTGTATTCTGTATAGTGGGAGGCAGCAAAGTTGGAGGGGGAGATGGAAGTGTGGTTGATGATGCTACTGTTGGTGTTGAAGATGGCGATGGTGTCCGATCAACCCAGCAGAAAAAGTGTTGGTGAGAAACTGATCCATGCCCAAACTCACCTTCAGGCCACGAGGTGCAAAGGACATAGCGACGACAGAGGTTTTCATTGGCATTTGTCGTGGTAATGGCTGGGGTGAACCCATTTGCAATAGGAACACTTCAATGGGTCACTCATCGTGAGGTATCTGATATGATATGGCAATTTGGCCAATGGCGGGCAAGGACGCGACTCACCGCTGACCGCTATAGGACGAAGTGTCTCAGGAGGAAGACCCAAGGTGGCTGTACCAAACTCAACCAAACAGCCAGACAACCAAACAGTCGGACAGTCGGACAGTCGGACAGCCGGACAGTCGATTCTAAGATACAGAGGAGTTAGACGGCCCTGGGCATCGTAAGAGGGGCAAAAAGCTGCAAAGAGGTGATGGTAGTGCCTCAAACATGTGCGCGCTGCGTGGGCCAAGAGGGGCCAAGTATAAGAAATAAGGGACACCAGTATGTAATGACAAAGCCTGAGCCAGGTCCACCTCGCCCGTAAGAGGACGTTGCTACTCAGCTGATGTCTCTAAGGCACGAGAGCAGCTGACAGCTCGGAAATTCTTCCTGTACAGCCTCCATCCACAGCTCGTCTGTGTTTTGAACAAAAGGTCTGCTTGCATGCATTTTCATCATTCTCCGCATTATTGGCGATGGATAACACAGAACAAGAACTCTTCACCGATCTTTTCAAATGCAATTCTTGCACGCACGCCATCACGCCTGCCGATCCACGTATCCAATGTCTGATCTGTCGTAATTATGACCTCTGCACGAACTGTGCCATTGGCGAGCGATTTACAGGCAGGCATCTAGCATCTCATCAGACCCAGGTGTACAAGGAAAGCGGATGCATCGACGGACATCCACCCGTACTTTCTAGAAACATGATTATGTACCCTCCGTCTTCTCCAACTTCAACTCGACATCCATCCGGTCACGATCCTCACCAGACTAACACTCCACAACCAAGTGTAGCCTATCCGGCTAACAGTGATGGTCCTCCTCCCCTCCCTGCCCGCCCTAGACCTGACGTTAGAGCAAGCAACAATCCTCCGGTCTCCGGATATCAGTGGCAGCCATTTTTCCTAGATATGGGCCCCACCCCAACCTTCGTGACACTGTCTAACGATATTTTCACATACCTTGATTCTTCCAACTCAGGATTCCTTACCCCCGAAACATACTCTCGTTTCCTCGATGACCAAGGCTACCTGCCTAATGAGAACATTTGTGCGTCCTAGCGTTGTTCCATTTTCTCTCCTTCCTCTCCCACTAATTCTTTTAACTGCAGGGAAATCCAGTTTGCAAGCCACATTTAACGCTTCGAAAGAAACGATGGCCGATAAAGCGCTTAAGAACGCATACGACCTGTTCTCCATTGATCATGTTCTCCAACCACGCGCACATGCCCCTCACGTCGACACTACAGGACTCACCCAACAATTCCAACGTGTGCTTGGTTCAGCCTTTAACCCATCTCTACTCCAATCTTCCATGAGTACCGCAGGCCCAATGCCGCTCTTGACCAGAAAGGGATTCCTTGATATCACCACCATTGAACTACTTGCAGATCCTTCAAAGCACTGGGGGAACATGAGTCGCATGCTAAGGAAGTATAATATGCCACGGTATAGGACCTGGGGAGATTTGCCGCGAAGCGTCGTACCAGAACTCCCCCATCCGATGATGCTGGAGAGAGTGGCGGCCGTGACGAACGTGGCAACACAAAAGGGGCAGAGGGAATTGGAAGCGGCACGGGTGGAATCAATGTTGAAAGCCAGAGGACAACAGAATGCATTGGATTTGATCGATGGCGGGAGATACTATTATTATCGGTAATTTACGATCTCCTTTTGGGGTTCCAAATGTGTACTCTTCGGATTTTGTACTCACCACTGGTGTTCGGGGAAGCAGGCAAGGCTAATTATGGAGCTGGACATCTAGTCACCACTACTTTTGTACAAACAATATTGTGCCTGTGAAATTTTGTCTTTTTCTTATCCCTCTAGTCAAAGTGTTCCTTTTGATGAGAGCTATCCATTGGCTAGAGCAATTGATCTATTTCTCAAAATTGATGGAGTTATAAATGTTGGTCATATGGAATTGGCTATGTTTGACAGATTCTTCCAAATATAGAAGTTTTGCCATGCAATGTGACTTGTCTCTTGACAGAGTCTTGGTAAAGAAATGCCATAAAAGGGTACAAATGAAATTTGATCTTCATTTGGATGCTTTTCTGATGCCAAACACTGCCTGGATCAGGGTAAAAATTGGCATGTAACTTTCCAGACCCAATTTGGCCACTGTCCAAAAGTAGTGGTGACTAGATGTCCTGCTCCATAGCCAACAGTTAATTACCCTAGGTTAATTAGCGTGAATTTCATCTTGGCCCAAAATGCCATTAATTAGGGTAAATTAGCTCAGATCAGTAATTCAAATAATTCCCTAAAATTAGTGATGTGCAGGGGGGCCCAGCTTGGTCACAGGCCTGTCACAAGCCCTAGAAAGTGAAAACATGGTGGTGGCAACTCCTGCTAGACACAAAAAGTAAAACCATATTTAGGCTTGTTTATTGATGCTGATGATGAATCCGGAAGACAATCTTAAAAATACCAAACATGGAAATTTTAAATCATTATTTCTCAATATTTGGTTTTGGATTTGGACTCAGCTGATCAGCCTGATTCATAATTTGTCACATTTTGGACCAGCCAGTGACCATGGCTGCATCACAGCAGTTGGGCTTTTGCAGGCCTTGTCATGGGCTTTGTCACAGGCCAGGCCCTGCACATCACTACCTAACATCCAAGGGCAACTCAGGCATTCGTCTTTTCAGTGTCCTCACAGTCCTTCAAAACTGTGCATTTACAAGGATGATTGCTCAGAAAATCCCCTCCGCTTTTATCTGCTTGCATTGCCCATGTCCTTACAAATTTCTCTTGAAACACCTCGATGTAACTAACTTCAATCATTTTAGTCCAGTCCCAGACTGGGTTGATGATTCCGGAGAAGAGGCAGCCACTAATTGAGAGCATGAAGTTAAGTTGGGCTCACGAGTAAATGGACTGGTTCTCCCTGAGCATGGTCCTGGTGTTGTTGCACTTGTGAATGTCCTTGAGAAATTCATACAGAATTGTCTGGATTTGGTAATCCCAACCTTATGGCTTACAAATGTAACAAAGGCAGTGGAAACAGCAATAACAGCTGCTGGGCTACAGGTATATGTAATAAAAGCACTCTCATGCCTTGATCACTTAGCGGGAAGGGGTCAACATAAATTGGAACTTGGTATGAATTTAAGGGAGAATGAATACTATCTAAGACATGGCTCGTGAAATCAACATTTGAACATGTGATCATGTCATTAGTAATAAGCCAGAAAGGGAAGGTAACACGTGTCAGGGAAATGGTGAGGTAGTAAGGTAGTAAGGTAGTAAGATAATGTAGGGAATTATCTTACACTCGCATATGTCCTCTTGAAGAAAACATTGGGGTTCCCGAAGAATGAGTCTCCCTATGCACGTTTATGGGTTGTTTGTTTCATATGATGTGAGGGCCTCTGTTTCGAGTAGTTCCGAGCATGGTAACCAGAGGTCATGTTCGGGGCCATAACCAGTCCAGCATACAAGGAATTGGTGTCCTTGTCCTCGTGGACAGCGGTCAAGGATTTTATCAATGAAATATTCCGTCGTGCCATCTGCTATTACGAGAGGTTTTGGTGGTATGTGAGCACGGGCTGGGAAGAGGGTGTCATCGTTTGGGATGTGGGTTTGCAATTGCGTGACATGGAATGTAGGGTGTGCTTTAGAAGTTAGGGGTAGTTTCAATTTGTAGGAGGAGGATTCTGGGAAGCTTTGCAGTATTTCATATGGCCCATCGAATCTGGGCATGAATTTGGCTACCCATCCGTCCTTGGCTCACATGTAATCTCTTCGTCGATGTGCTGTTGCCAGCATGACCTTGTCTCCTAATTGATATGCGGGTTCCGGCAAGCGGTCCTTGTTTGCAAAATGTGCCTGGTGAAGTTTCGCAGCTAGGAGATTGTCTCTTGCCACATTTGTCTCCTCTTCCATGGACTCAACGAACACATGTGCATCAGCTTCTTCGCATGTGACTTGTTCAACTTCTCCTGGGGTTGAGGTGGTGATGATTGGTGGTAATAGACATGGGGAGTGTCCCATTTTGAGGATGAATGGAGATGTTCCTGTGGATGCATTCAGTGTGTTCATGATGTCGAATCTCACTTTGGGTAGTGCCTTTGCCCATCCCTTCTGATTACACTCAACATGGAATTGTAGGCATTGAACAATGGTCTTGTTAGACTGTTCTGAAGATCTGTCTGTTTGCGGGTGGTAAGCTGTTGATAGTCTGTGGTTGATACTGGTGAGTTTCATCAAGGCTCTCCAAAATTTGGAAACAAAGAGTTTATCGCGGTCACTGATGATCTCCAATGGGCATCCATTTTTACAGTACCACTTGTCAAAAAACAGGAATGCGAAGTCTTCGGCTGAAATATCTGCAGTGCAGGGCACAATCTGTACATCTGTGCCCAGGCGGTCTGTCATTGTCACAATCGTGTCAAAACCCTCATCTCTTGGTAACGGGCCAATGAAGTCTATGGCAACTGAGTCAAACCATTTGTCGGGCATGGGTAAGGGATGGAGTGGTATGGCAACCTTTGATGTTGAGGACTTGTTGTGCTGACATTCCATGCAGCCAGCAACGTACCCTCGAGCCAGATCTCCCCTCATGTTTGGCCAGTAGAAATCATGATGTAGGCCCATGTATGATTTTTCTGTTCCGAAATGACTGAGGTTATCATGTGCAAGTCGGAAGAGTTGCTCTTGGAGGTCCTTGTATTTTGGAATCACAAGTCTATCTCCGATGAAAAGTAGTCCATGCTTGAGAGAGATGTGGAGTTTTGCATCTAGCATTCCTCGTTTCAAATCTCCCAGTATTCCTAGGCACCATGGATCCACGCGATACCCATTTTTAATCCACATGATCAGTTTCAGGTCAGACTGAATCGAGAATACTGCTGAAACAGTGATGGGAGGGGAGGATTCATCAACTGAGTCAGGGAGTCTGGATAACGCGTCCACTACGGTGTTCTTTTCTCCATTGATGTACATTATGGTGTATTCATATTGCGAGAGATACTCCATCCAATGCGCTTGCCATTGGGACAGGTCTCGCTGGTAGTCGAAATTCTGTAGTGTTTTGTGATCTGTGTGGATGTGAATGTGCAAGCCTAGTAAATCTACTCACCATTTCTTCAATGCTCTCATGATCGATAACATCTCTTGTTCATGGACTGGGTAGTTGCGTTCAGTGCTATTCATTTGACGGCTTTCAAAGGCCACAGGTCAAGAGGATTCCCATGATTTGCCAAAGGAGAGTACGGCTCTGGTTCTCCTCTTGCTGGCATCGCACGTCACAAAAATTTTGTTATCGCCGGGGTTCTCGTGATCAACAGTCATTAAGCAGTCCCTGCTGATGACCAGTCGCTTAATGTTATTGAAGGCAGCATGGTGTTTGCAAGTCCAAGTTGGGAAACTAGTGTTGCACTCCTTGCGAGTGAGTGGTGTGAGGATTGTGGTGTATTCTGCGAGTGTCGGGAGAAAGGAAGCAATGTAGCATATGAGACCTAAAAATTGTCAAACATGCTTCGCAGATTTAGGTGCCGGCCAGTTGAGAATACGTTGATTGATCTGCTTCGATCCCTCGAGCAGAGATGTGATGCCCAAGGAAATCCACCTCTGTTGCAAACAGCGTAGACTTTTTCAGAGCGCAGTACAGGTGAGCTTTTCTAAGAGCCTCGAGTACCAGTGCCACATTTGTTTTGTGCTCCTCCAGTGATGTGTTGCTGGAGAGTTCTGCATGCCCATAGGCATTATAACCCACTCCCATAGTCTGAATGGAGTAAGTGTCGTGGTGTACTTGATGCCATCAGGGTGCATGAGTGTCTGGAAAAATGAGTTCATCATATCAATTTTACCCCAGATTTTCCCTTTGGCACAGTCTGCCAAGATATCATCGATTCGGGGAAGCAGGTAGTTGTCAGGAACAGTGAGTCAGTTAAGATGATGATAGTTGTTCACCCAACGAGGGAGAACTGTGGGGTCTGTTTTTGGTATTATGAACAAAGGAGATGCATATGGCGACGAAGATGGCCTGATCCTTCCCGCTGCCATGTGTTGATCAATCAGCGTCTTCCAGCCCATTCGATATTTTTGTGGACATCCATACGCATGTGAGACAGAGACAGGTGCTCTGGGGAGAAGTTGGATGTGGTGGTATACATCATGTGGCAGGTCTTTCACATGTGGGATGTCGGAAGGGAAACGATCCACAAAGGACTCTTTCATTTGTGTGTCCAGTTTGCGCAGTGTTGCTTTGCCAGCAAGTTGGGCAATTTGGGTCTTGATGGTTGCTACGATGTCAGGCGGTCCGGTTGTGAAAGGTCTCATATCAAATCGTTGTTTGTTTTCACCGAAAAAGGCCATCAGTTCCATGTGGATGAGGACCCGTGTTTTTCTGGCTCTTCTTTGCCCAGCTTTAATTTGCTGCGCTTCAAGCTTACAGTGTTGGTGCAGTGATTTTTGCGTGTTGTGGCGATGTAGTTTTGGGTCGGGGGGATTTAATAAATCATACCCTCATTCTTTCGCTACTATAGTACAAAGTTCAGCATCCACAACAATTTTATTTCTCATGAGAAAATTGAGGCCGAGTATTAAGTCTGTGTGAAGTTGCAGGCAAATGATTGCATTGATAATACAGGAGTGCCAGATGGCATCCACAGACTGAATTGATAATCTACAATAATGAGTCAAAACAAGAGGAGTCAATGCATTCTTGGAATTTGTGAAAGCTCCAGAAACTGAGAGAGGCTTGAATAGAGGTTTTGGCGTGAGGCATAGAATTTCGGCGAGCTTGCTAGAAATCAAGACTGGAGCAGATCCATGATCAATCAGTGCCTCGACAGGAGTAGGAGCACAAGTATCAGGGGCATCGATACAACAAGTCCAGCGAAAGTGTTGAGGAAGGGTAAAAGGTGAGTTCACATACTCATCTACCTCATTCACATCAACGAAGTCATCTGAATCTCTGTTGCTTTTGCTGTCTTCAAACACTGCGTTGGCTTTGAAGATGGCGGTGACAGTGGCAGTTGTGGTTTGAGACATGGCTTGTATCTTGTCATATGCAGTCTTCGCCCTGGCTGCAATTGCAGCAGTTACTTTCTTGCAGTCTTCGAGGCTGGGGTGGGGGTTGGTGCAGTTTCGGCTGAGATGTCCCGCATAGAAAACATGGCATTTGTAGCATCCAAGGTGCTGCCTCAGGAGTGTCTTCTCATTGTCGGTGAGTGGTTTGAGGGGGGTGGTGTAGGCAACAGTGGAAGTAGTCAGAGTGCTGTCAATGTTAGGCACAGAAGAATCATGCAATATGTTACTCGCTTTGGCCGCACGTGAGACCCAAGCTGTGCAACTAGCCTGGAGATCTTGATCTAACAGTAGCAACCTCTCCAGCCATTCCTCGAAATCTGTGATAGCATCAAGTGTGCCTTTGGTTGCACCAGGCGCTGTACCGTTGTTGGCCTTGTAGAGGTGTTTCATGCCATCTGAGAGTCAAGGAATGAGATGAAGATGGAACCGGTCGTTAGGAATGTGATATGCCGATTGGGCGGTGCCCAGTTTGTCATTGGCATTGCAGACGTTGTTGACCCACATTAGAAAGTCGGTGCTTCCTTGTGCCATGATTTGGTCCTGGACAAGCTCGTCTTCCCAGGAATGGGGCAGAAATTTCTTTTTGAGGGCGACAAGGAAATCGGAGAATGAAAGGGCGACGAGGTGAGCTTCCTCTGCATGGATCCATGATTGCACAGCTGTTGATTCAAAGTTATAGATGATTTTTCCGACTCGTTCATCAGCCACTACGTCCTTCACAGAGAAGTAGCACCGGCATGCTGTATCAAACTGGTGGACCACTTTGACGGTCAGATGACCAGCAGTGAGAAGTGGGGTTGAGGAAGGTGATGCTTGCTTCACTTCCGCTGCTGCATATACAGGGGTGTTGCCTGGTGTCATTCTGGGTCTCGTGGGGGGGGTATCTATTTCAGAGTTGGATGATGGAGTGCATCGGTGCAAGACTGGTGTGACTGGGGTTCTGGGAACAAGTTGGGTTATCGGTGCAGGTGTTGAAACAGGGGAGGGAGATAATGAGGAGAGCGGGGACAATGGGTGGGTGGTATGTGCTCTGCTCCTGGTGGTGAGCAGCACAGTTATGGATGGCAGTCGAGACAGATTGAGTCGTAGCATCTGAATGAAAGATTGAGTCATAGCGGGGGCAGTGACTGTTAAAATCTGTTCTTGGGCTTATATCTATACGCTCGAGGAATAAGTTGGGGATTGGGGAAAAATATAATGCCCGCTGGGGACCGGGGTTGGCAATTACAGCACGGGTGATAGTGGGTGAGAGGTGGTGTTACGCTGGGGATTAAGTGGATGATAATGTTGACAGGATTCGATGCCCTTCTGGTCATTCTGATGCAAATGCTTCTTCCCGCTCAGAAAGGGTAGATTACGGCTCTGTTTTAGAAAGGTGTTGTCCACTGTGGTGTTGATTGGTGTCGCGAGTTGTGGGGTTTTTATCCTTCTGAATTTTTGTGTTAGGCGCTTTGGGGAAAGGTTTCACTGAGTTCGAATTTAAAAAAAAAGTGTAATAAAAGCACTCTCGTGCCTTGATCACTTAATGGGAAGGGGTCAATGTAAATTGGAACTTGGTATGAATTTAAGGGAGTATGAATACTATCTAAGACATGGCTCGTGAAATCAACATTCAAACATGTGATTGTGTCATTAGTAATAAGCCAGAAAGGGAAGGTAACATGTGTTGGGAAAATGGTGAGGTAGTAAGGTAGTAAGGTAGTAAGATAATGTAGGGAATTATCTTACAGTATATTGGTATTGATATCATTTGTTGTGGTGCTCACTCTTGACCTGGTCTCAATGGTTGACGAATGGATGGCTTCTGCAGTTACAAACATCAACACTTCAAAATGCAGTCTTCAGAGCATGCAGACAGTCTATCTGTGATCATGTCAAGATCCACACATTTCACCATGCTAATGATCCCAATGTGCAATTTAACCCCAATTCTCTCAATTTCATTGTACCTAAGCTTGTCCTAGAAAATGTCCAAGAAGTCAAAGCCAGTCATAAAATGGTGTGACATGCAAAAGACAATTCATGGGGCTGATGATATAATCACGTCATCAAAATCATCACTGAACAAACCACCTCCTCCAGTACTACAACAAGAAAATATTGAGGCCCCATCTCATTCTGATGAAGACTCTGAGCCTGACCCCAACCTGACTACTGGTGGAGACAATGGATCCGTCTCCTATAGCAGAGTGGTGGATCCGATAGTGATAGCCTGAGCCTGTATGTACATGTGACTGTCTACTGACTACATGGTCACATGACCTGAAGTAGGTGTGCCCACACACACTACTCCATTTGCCCACCTCCAAAAAAGGTGATGTCCTTGTCGCCACAGAAAAAAAAAATGCAAAACAATAAGTAGGAATAATATAGACAAAAGATTTCTATAGTTGATATCAAAAATAAAGTAAAGAAAAACTCAACAAGGAGGTGCCCATCCCAGAGCTCGAAGTGCCCAGCTTAAGTCAACAAGGCAAGGGTCTTGGTCCCAGTTGAGTTTCAGAACAGAAGCAGCAGGTGCAGGTGCTACTCCAACAGGGGCAACAACAGGCTTGCCTGGTCCAATACCGGAGGGCTGACGTTGGGTGATAAAGGGTTGAGATGGAGTCTGAGATGGCAGAGCTGAATGAAAAAAAATTTGAGACAAAAGAAATTGTGGGGGGGCTCATTGCCGTCTTGTTCATCATCATAGGGTCCCAAATGGCTGTGGATGGCCGGTCTTCAGAGTGGAGATATCTTGTGGCAGGGTGCTGGGGGCAACAGGTAATGATGCAGTGTCATCAGCCCAGTCAAAATGTGTGGGAGGTGGTGAAATGGCTCGTTTAGGGTCAAGCAGGGGTGAGACGGGTAGCATAGAGTGTTTCATGGGCTGGGTAGGGGAATGGAGGGATCTAGGGGTTGGGTGCAGTCATTGCCAGTTTGTTTTTTTGTAGCCGTTGGTATTTGTCATTGAGGGCTGTTGTAGGCAGTGAAATGGCATGTTTTCATACATGCTGGGGTTGGCTGGGGTGTGTAGGTGGCAAACAAGGGGATCCCTTGGCTGTAGACGTCATCATTGGTGACGAGACAGTGGTGGGAAACACAGGTGGCATTGCAGATGATGTGGGGGCAGCAGTGGGTTCAGGTTGTGGAATGAGGGGGTTGTGGATCAAGCTGGGGTGAGCTGGATGGTGTAGGGAGGCTCCTGGGCCCTCATTTGGAGTTCTGGGGCGAGTAAGTTTGTTTTGTTGAGTAAACAAGGCGTTTCGATGAGCAAACGTGCTCGTCGTCACATAACTCCATTGTCTGGGTGTTGGGTGTTCTCTGTATGTCATTTGTGGCCTGGTTAGCCATCTCTAAAGTGGGGGCAGTTGTTTGCATGCTAGTTGTTGCCCTAGTTGTCATTTTTCAGCCATTTGGTTCAGGTGTCATTGCCATTGTTGATGGTGACATGGCAGCATCATTAGGGGGATGGGGGGTCTGCTGTTGGGCTGTGGGTCAACCTGGCAAGGTGTGCCGTCGTTTTCAAGGTGTTTGGAGCAGGTTTGGGGTGGAGCAAGTCATTGTTGTGGTCGTTGTCAACGATGTTGACAATATTAATGGAGGCTGTGCAGGCATTGATGGTGGTGATGTAGCAACATTGAGGGGAGTGCTGGGATGTGTGTTGAGGGTTTGCATGGCCGTTTCTGTGGCACTGGGAGTGGTTTGGGTGCTGAAGTTGACAGTGGTGGCAAACGTCAGTCTGGGAGGCCGTTTCATTGGTCCTTGGGGTTGCCTGGGTGCTGGCATCGATGCTGGCTCAAACTCAGGGCATTGTTACCTCCAGGGAGATGCAGAAGCCCTCCCCATGGTTCATCACCCAGTTCACCCTTTCCTCCAGGTGTCCGTTCATCTTCCCTTTCTCATATGTGAGCTTGCCTGTCACCTCCCATTCTTCCTTCCCTTCATCAAGTCCAGTTTTGTGGCCATCTCTCCAACCATTTTTGTAAGCCTGTTCCTCCGCGTTTTCTTATTCTCAAGCTCCTCCTTTCTACCCAGCTTCTTCCCTTCTTCAAGTGCAGCATCACATGCTTTTTCTTCATCATCATTAGCCAGATATCTTGCTTTGTCATAGCCTTCAGCCCTTCCTGCATCAAAGGCTTTGGTTCTTGCATTTTCCAGGAGTTCTTGTATAACACTCCATAGTAAGGCATTACATATGATGGCTGTTGATGTGGTTGTTACGGGGTTGCAGAAGCGGCCAATTTCAGCAAAAGTGCTTAGAGTGGGAATTCGAGAGTTCCCAGGCATGGTAGTAGACAAAATAGTGAAGCTGGAAATTAGACTGGTATTGCAGTTTAAGGCTGGTGACAAGAGCAGACAAGAGCAACAAAAGTGACAAAATGAGAACGAGAAACTAAGCAAAGATGGAGACTGCAGAGAGCAGACTGAGAACAGTGTGGATTGAATCACACGCTCATCACCAAGATGGAGACAGTGGATCCATCTCCTATAGCAGAGTGGTGGATCCGATAGTGATAGCCTGAGCCTGTATATACATGTGACTGTCTACTGACTACATGGTCACATGACCTGAAGTAGGTGTGCCCACACACACTACTCCACTGGTCCTTCAAACGGGAACCACAATGGTTTATACTGGCTTGATGGCCCTCCACCAAATCTTGATAATGTGGAACAACATGTCTTCACCATCAAAGATACCATAGATATCAGTTCACGGTATCTTTTAGAGATTTGACTTCACCAACCATAGCAACAGCAGTACAAAGTCACCCTGTGCATTGAGCTCCAGTCTTACCACCGGCAGTTCACCCAAAAGAGACCGACTGGGGCATTTGGTAGTACATACTCAGCATTTCTGATTAGGGACCATGCTGTGTATTTACTACTACTACTACTGTTAATTTGCCTTGAGCCTAATTTACCATGAAATTGATGGTTAATTAGTGTTAATTAGCCCAAACAAAATCTACATTGATTAGCACTAATATCAGAGGGTGAATTAGACATTAGCTGGTCAAGGAGCTAATTTACTCGGTCAATCAGGTCTCATGTGAAATTCCCCAAACACTACTCACCAGGACTCTAACGTCAGAAGTAATTGCTATTGTCCAAGAATTGTGTCATCCTCATGATCAGTTGCCTCCAATTGTCCGCTTGGGAGTACCTGAACAGTGGTTTGCTACATTTGTCATCAATGAATGACATTTTACTTGGGACCAAGGACAATGTTTTCAATCTGCCTGAACATGAGAAAAATGAGGTCATTTCCATGTTCTGTGGGAAAGACCAAGATGATCTCAGTATTGGAATCCCTGAACATCTGAACATCTGAGCCAGCCACCAACCAATAGTGATGGCCTGCTAAACCCCCAAGCATGGTTGTTGAACAACCCCTGTTGTAATGGTGGAGCTCACCACACTACTCTTGGCTGCTCAGTCACAGCCTGATTCCTTTCAGGGAATCACACTCAGCAACTTGATGCACTGTGTGATATATGCTGGTAGTGATGTACAAGGCTCAGCCCAAAGCCCTGAAGCCCAGGCTGCTGAGCCCTTGAAGCCTGAGCTGAGCCGGGCCTTACTGATGGCTTTGTAGGGCTCAAGGCTCAGCTTGTATTTTTAGAAGCCTGGGCTGAGCCCTGAAGCCATGGCTTTCTTATGTTGAAAAATTGATGTGTTGACCTTCATGTCTGTTAAGTTCTGAGCTGGAGGAAGGAAGTCGTCAGATTTCTGGTCGTACCCAGATGGTAGAAGTTGATAAGGATGGATCAAACAGGGAAGGGAACCTGACGGAACTCCAGGGCAAGTTTTACTTGATGTGCTGTACCAAGTGTGGGGACAGAAAGGACTTGGCTTCAACTTATAAGAAGTTGCACCCTTCTCCTTGTCAAGTGTCCTAATTTTGAGACAAGGTAAAAGAGGAAGATCAGAGAATTTCTGGAGAGGATGAGCTAAAGTTTGAGGTAGACTTAAGAGGATATTTGGAGCATAATTGGGTTGGAATTAAGTGGGTGACTTGGTTGATTTACAAACTGGCTAATACAAGACAAAAGTAGCTAGCTTAAATAATAAAGGCCAGAGGTGATTGGAGTTTCCAAGGCTGTGATAATTTGCAAACTGGCCTCTGAGGCAAATATCCTGAAACCATTTCATTGAATTGGAAATGAGAGAATTTCAACTCTAGGCAGTGCTGCTGATAGGAGGTGGGCTGTGATGCAAGGTGGCCGGGAAGGGTGGCAGAAAATGATCAGAAATTTGGTGGAGAAAATTGGTCTTGACAGTATTTCCCCCTTAGTGCTGAGCCTTCGAGGCATGTGAATGTTTGAATCCAAATTGGGAAATTGTTTTGCTGATTTTGATGGGGTTTCCAGGTCTTCTTACAACCACCACCACCACTACCCACAATCCCATCGATAATCATGTCCTCCATTCCTTCGCACATGGAAAATATAGTGGCCCTCAAGGCCCAACAAGAAAAGCTGATGGAGGAGCTTCAGCTCAAAGAGGAGGCAAGGGAAGCAGAGGAGTGCAGGGTCACAGAGGAGGCTGCAAGAGCAGAGGCAGCGAGACTAGAAGCAGAGAGAAAGGCTGCAGAAGAGGAGTGGAAGAAGGTGGCTGCTGCCAAGAGGGCAGAGAAAAAGTGGAAAGCCAGGGAGGTGAACTTGGAAGAGGCTGAGGGGAGCACCTCCCCCAAGAAGAAGGCAAAGGGAAATGTGCAGGCAGAGGTGCCTGATACTGGAGCTCCTGTGTGGCTATAGGCCACTATTCCTTGTAAAAGGTGAGTTCCTTCTTAATCTTGTTGCAATTCAAGGCTGACTTCTAGTAGATGTTCAAGTCAAAAACTGTTGTGTTTCTGGATGGGAACCCAGGGTCGCATGTGCAAGCCCTGCACAAAGGCAAAACACAAGTGTGAGGAGGTGGTGTGGGAGGGGCAGGAGTTGCTGGGAGGATCTGGGCTGGGGAACAATGAAGGAGTGATGGAAGTTGGTGGTGGCGGTGAAGGGAGTGAAGAGGGAGCTCTGTGTCATTAGCAAGGGTATATTGGCCCTCCAGGAGTCAATGTCGGATATCTAGGGGGCACTGGATCTGGAGTGGAGGCAAGAGTCCAAGGAGGAAGGGGAGGATGAGGAGGATGAAGAGGATGAAGAGGATGAAGAGGTGCAGGGGGAGCTGCCAGGACTGGCAGAGGAAGCAGAGGGTGAGGAAGCTAGGGAGGAGTAGGGATCCAGCAGGGATCTGATAACAATTAGATTTTTTTCATTTTTGCTCTTTTATTTATTTTTGAATGAATGTGAATTGGTCTCAAAGCAAAGGAATATTAAGTGGAAAGAGGTCCAGGTTTCCCCGGGTAATGAGTGTGAAAGTCTGTAATGAGTTCCTGGGCATGATCAAGTTCCATAGCTAGAAGCCAGGAGGTTTCTTCATCAGTTCCTTGGTAGCCTTCCCACCACACAAAAAAGAGTAACTTGCACCGGCGACGATTGTTGATTTTTGAGTCAAGGATTTCTGCAATCTCGTACTTCAGTTCATTGTCTATAATGACTGGAGGAGGTGGGGGTTGGATGATTAGGAATTGTGTTTGGGGTGTCTTCTTCTAGTTGGGAGAGATAGAACACAGGATGGACAGCCTAGAGATGATCTGGTGATAGGTCCACCTTGTTGTTCAAGCTCGGAAAACACATCTACAATCGTTGTCGAAGCTCTACAAAGCTCTATGAACCCATACAAACCCCTCCAAACCTCTACGAACCTCTCCAAACCTCTACAAAGTCATGAGAATGCTTCGAAATTCTTTGCATGCCTTCGGCCGCCATAATACAATTCCCCTGACCTTTGGACAGCTCAGGATATACACTTGGAACATCGTTGATGAGTTCCAAACCAGTCTCGAGCAATATCGCAGCGATATCAGCCTTTGAACAAGTCCAATATTTCCTCGACTGACTTCGAAAATCATCGGACACTACATTGCTATCCGAATAATCATCACACACATGCCAGATGTATTCCCTACCATTGTCAAACAATATCACACTGATATCGGGCCATGAACGAAGTCCGAAGAATCTTCAAAAATCTTTGAAAAACATCAAACCTCAAAAAACATTGTTGGACACAGTATTTCCTGTTCAAACAATCTTCGGACGCATGCTGGACACATGGGACACTATATCGAGTATATCGAACACATTTCAACCGCATGTGCATGCATACAATCCGCTCGAAGCAGTTTCCGATCTTTTATTCAATTTATAACAAGGACAGTCCAGTTTTAGCTATTCTTTCTTATTATTTCTTCATCATGTGTTATATTCACCCTTTCTAGGCTCGCTTTATTGTTCTGATATACTTATATTGTCTTTTGCCTTGAGTTTTCCACATGTTTGCCTCATGTTCTCTAGCCTTTTTAGGTACTTTCTTTATTTTGTATAAAAAGATGTACTGGACACAAAGAAAAACAAGAAAGTCGTCGTCTTCCTCCCAGATCACAGTGATTTGAGATTACAGTTTAGTCTTATTCAGTCTGAAGTTTGGTGTTTTATGCTAAATTTCCTCAAAATTCCTCAAAATTCCTCGCATTATGCTACTTTCGCTCTCGTTTCCCTCGAATCGCCTTTTCTTCACTTCTACTACTCATCTAGTCCCCCAATCTTGCATCCGAACATATTTGCGCACTCGAAATTCCTTGAAACTTCTTCGAAAAATATTGCAACATCTCGAAAATCATTGCAACATCTCTAAAATCATTGCAACATCTTGAAAATCATTGCAACGTCTCGAAAATCATTGCAAGTCCTCGAAACACATTCTTTTAGCTTCGAACTGCTTTGACAAGTAGTCCTTTTATGGCTATTTGATGGTCGATCTGACAGGTGACATCTAGAGGGCCTTGCATCCTTCCTCTGACTTGTGTTATACCATCCGAAGCCATTTTGTGGGTTTTGTTTGGGTTTCCGGGTTGAGCATCATCACCAGAAGTTGAAGGGTAACCAAGTGAGTACCCAGATGGGCAATGATTTCAAAAGGTCCATAGAACTTCTCTGAGAGCTTCTTAGAGGGTCAAGTACTGTGTAAGTGTTTGCCTTTGACAAAAGCATAGTCACCAATATTGAAGTCAGGAGCGGGAGCCCAGCATTTGTCTGCAGGACTTCTGTGCTTCTGTGAGTTGTTTCTGGAGTTCCTGGTGGAGGTCATCAAGGTTGACCACAAAATGGCGCATGCGTTGTGAGGCTAGTTCATGCTCTGGGAAAACCATGATGTTTGGGTGGTAACTCTTGTTGGCAAAAAAGGGTGAAACTTCAGTGGAAGCTGAGGGAGCATTGTTGTAAGTGAATTCCCCCAAAGGTAGTAACTGGGACCAGTTATCCTGTTGGTAGTTGCAGAAAATCTGCAAGTACTGTTCAAGGGTCTGGTTGAGGCATTCAGTCTGTCCATCACCTTCTGGATGGTAACCTGAAGTGAAGTGGATTTTCATGTCCAGGGCCTGTCCAAGAGAGCAGAAGAAATGGGAAATGAACTCGGAACCCCAGTCGCAGGTGATGGGAGAAGGAACACCATGTTTGGAGAAGACATGCATGATGAATAGATTAGCAAGTTCTTGTGCTGTGATTTTGTTTACTGTGGGGATGAAGATGCCCTGTTTGGAGAGTCGGTCTATGATGACTAGAATGGCAGTGTGTCCATTGGAATCTGGTAGTTGTTCAATAAAGTCCATTGAGATTGAGTTCCAAGGCCTTTCCAGGACTGGAAGTTGTTTCAAAAACCTGTAAGGCTTGTGTCGTGGTGACTTGGAGTGTTTGCATGTAGTACAAGACTTGCAAAAGTCCTGCACAAAGGTGCAGAGGTTGGGCCAAACATAATCACATCAGATGAGATGAAGGGTCTTGTTTTGTCCATAGTGGCCTGAGAGAATATGGTCGTGCTTGTATTGTAAGACTTTAAGATGGAGGTCCATGACATCCGGGACATAAATCCAGTCAAAGTGGTGGAGAAGTCCGCTGTTGTCTAGACACCAATTTGGTGCAGATGGTGACAGAAGTGGGAGGAGGAGATGGGATCCAGAGGGAGGGAGGATTGGATATCATTGTGGAGCTTCTCAATATCCATGAGAACAGCTTGTCGGATGATAGTGGTAGCAAGGAAAGTGGCTTGGAGGGAGGTTGTGAGTTGTTCTTGAGTAGGGACTGGACAGAAATTGCTCAGGTTTACTGAGGTGAAGTTGCTATTTCCCCCTTTGTGGTAGACATCCCAGCATCTAGTGAGTGCATTGGGTTTAGCCCCTAGCTTCCCAGGGTGGAAGCAAGTGGCAAGGTTGAACTGTGAAAGGTATTCTGACCATTGAGCCTATCGATTGGTAAGGAGTTTCATGGTGCTGAAGTATTCCAGATTTTTGTGATCCATGACCACATCTACCAGATTTCTGGAACCTTCCAGGTACTGCCGCCAGTGTTTGAAGGCTTCAAAGATAGCCAAGAGTTCCTTGTCATGGGTGTCATAGTTCAGTTCAGCTGGGTTGAAGGAGCAGGAGTTGAATGCAACCAGATGGATTTCTCTGTCTGCAGTATAGATGGACAAGATAGCTGCCAGTGCATAGTCTGAAGCATCTGTCTCCAGGATAATGTGGGAGTCTAGTAGCCATTGAGTGAGTACTGGGGCATGGGTGAATTCTTCTTTTAATTTGTTGAAGGCTTCTTGACATTTCTTGCCAAAGTCCCATGGCACCTGTTTCTGAGTAAGTCTGGCAAGAGGGATGATGATGTCGGATGGGTTGAAGGAGCAGGAGTGGAATGCGACCAGATGGATTTCTTTGTCTGTGGTATAGATGGACAAGATAGCTGCCAGCACATAGTCTGAAGCATCTGTCTCCAGGATAATGCAGGAGTCCAGTAGCCATTGAGTGAGTACTGGGGCATGGGTGAATTCTTCTTTTAATTTGTTGAAGGCTTCTTGACATTTCTTGCCAAAGTCCCATGGCACATGTCTTTGAGTAAGTCTGGTGAGAGGGATGACAATGTTGGAATATCCATGGATAAAGTGTTGGTAGAAGTTGCAGAATCCAAGGAAGGATTGAATATCCTTAACCTTTCAAGGTTCAGGCCAGTCAAGGATGGTTTTGACTTTATCTTCAGACATCTGGAGCCCATCAGGAGAGAGGATGAACCCCCAAGTATTCCCAGCTGTCTTTGTGGAACTCGCATTTCTGCAGAGCAGCATAGAGCCCATTTTTTCAGAGTCTCTGAAGAACTTCCTTGATGTGAGCTTTGTGTTGACTCATGTTGTTGGAGTAGATTAGGATATTGTTGAGGTAGATAATGACGCTGACATCTAGATGGTCACTGAAGGTGTTGTTCATGAGGCACTGGAAATCTGCAGGTGTGTTGGTGAGCCCAAACAGAACTACCAGCCATTCAAAAGAGCTGTAACACATGCGGAAAGTAGTTTTTCATTCATCTCCCTCAGCAATGCAAACTAAGTGATAAGCATGCCAGAGGTCAATTTTGGTGAACATGCGGGCTTTTCCCAGAGAGTCCAGGAGATCTGAGTGGGCAGCAGTCCTTCTTTAAAATGTGGTTGAGTCCCCAGTAGTTGGTAGTTGACACACAATCGGAGACTTCCATCCTTTTTCTTGACAAAGAGTATAGGAGCACCATGAGGGGATTCAGAGGGGTGGAAGAAGCCTGAGCAGATGTTCTCTTCAATGAATATTTGGAGAGCTTACAGTTCAGAGGGTGAGAGGGAGTACATGCAACCCAGAGGTGGGGGAGCATTATCCTCCGTCTCTATTTTGAGGTCATAGGAACGGTGTGGAGGAAGGGTGTTGGCTTTTTGTTTGTTGAAGACATCTGCAAATTTGTGATATTCCTCTGGAACATCTGAAAGATCTGGAGGACCTCTGGTCATTACAGAAGATTTGGCCATCAGTCCTTCTGGAGAGAATGTCATCTGAAAGGCTGCAGCCCCAGGGAGTTTGCTTGCACGCATATAAGCAGCAGCATTGATGAAAGAGATTTCAGGAGGTATGAGTTTTGAGGATTTAGAGACCACAGGGTTTTCATGGGTTTCTGCTGGAAGGTTCAGAGGTGTAGGTGACTTACACAAGCTAGGAGAGTCAGGAGACATTGAGGGGGCAGGACCTCTTTGAGCTGCAGAGCGGAAATTTATTTGGCCTGAAGACCAGTCAATCAACGGATTGTATTGCTTCAGCCAGTTATGACCAAGAACAGTGGAACAGGAAGAGTCCAGTGAGGTTACATAAAATGTCAGATTGAACACTTCACCAGATGGAAAAGTGGCTGGAAGTTTCATCACCTGGGTTATGGTGGAGTTGCAGTTTCCATCAAATAGCCAGAGTCCGACTGGAGAAATGATTTTGGTACTAAGTTGGTTGTCCCACACAAATGATGAGTCTAGGAAACAATGTGAGAAACCAGAGTCAATAAGAGTTCAGATTTCTTGGGAATGCTTGGAAAGGGATAGCAGGATGGTAAGGGATTCAGGATCAGAAAGAGCAGACACATTGAGATGGACGTAAGCAGCCAACTGGGAAACATCAATGCAACCCTCAGCCCAAATGGCATGTTCCCGAGGGTTGCAGACTATTTTTTTGAGTCTGCAGAGTCCAGCTTGGACTCAGTGACTGCTGCAGCATGAGCTTTGGCTGCTTTGGACTTCGGACAATTTCTGGCTCCATGTCCTTTCTTGCCACAGTAGAGGCAAAGTCCCTCATTCATGTGGCATTCACACTCATCTCCGGTTAGTTTACCATCTTTTCCCAACTTGTCAGAGATAGAATTCTTTGGCTTGTCCCTCTGGAAATTATTGTTCAACCCAGAGGAGCTGCCAGATGACTCATGAGGATTGGTTTGTGCGATTAGATCTGAATGAGGACTGAGGTTTGGACTGAGTATTAGAGTTGGAATTGGGGCTGGGAGAACCTTTAGATTTCTTTTTCCCAGGGTGTGCAGGATTTCCAGGGGTCTCTGCTTCTAAGTGGGTCTCTTCTTCCTGCATCCAATAGATGTTGTCAGCATCCTGAGCTTTAGGATGTAGGGATGCTAAGGTTTTGGGTCATCCCCTCTGCAATACTTCTATGTGAAGGCAGAGTGGAAGACCTCAGAAGTACTGGTCATGAAGAATGGCCTCATTCCAGTTGACCTGGGATGCTAGTTCCCAGAAGTCCACATTATACTTCACTATTCATCCACCTTTCTTCATGGTGAGTTCTGAAAGGGCTTTCTCTGCATCCCTCACAGGCTCATGAGGACCAAAATTACCTTCCAACTCACTAAGGAATACCTTGTAGTTCCACATCCCATGAGCAGAATTTGTTGGGTCATTGAGCCCAGGTTTGAACCAGCTAAGGGCTGACCCTTTGATGTAGGAAAGGATGAATAGGATTTTCTTTTCGTCAGAAGCAAAGACTTGAGGATGATCATGGAAGTGAAGGTTACACAAGACTAGGAAGTCCCAAAGTTTTGGGGGATTGGCCCCATCGAAAGTGTCAGGATCTCGAACTTTGATTTTCTCAGTTTTGGGTGCTTGACTCTGCCAGAGGGTTTGGAGACTATCTGAGAGGTCAAAAAGAGCATCGAGGAACCTATCTCCTGGGTCAGGATTTCTGCCATCAGGAGGTAGAGGATCAGCAGGGTCATCAGAATCCAGGTCATCCCCAGGGCCATCAGGACTGCTAGGGTCATCAGGTCCACCAGGGAGTCTGTCCTCGAGTATTGCAAAGCATGGTAAGTATTTCACAATTATGTTGTATAGCTGGAAAGCTATGAGAGTATCCATCACTCTTGTAGCTAATTGTAGCCCATTGCCAGAATGGGATCCTCTTGTCAAATATACTCAAACAACTTAAAACACCAATAATGCACAGATAAACATTTTCAGATGAACTCAATTCAACTTTCTAATATGGTTATTTGTTTCCATTGTTGCTAAGAGTATGAAATCTAGGAGGTTTGAACAAATTGAGACTGCACAGCCACAACCCAGTGGGCTCAGCAAAATACAAAAACCTAATCATGACCTCAGCCACAAACAAATAAAGGTGTGTGAGTAAGCATGTAAGAACAAGTAAGACAAATACATAAAACAAAAATTAAGTTAATCAACATTACTGAGTCAATCACTAATTAATAAAATGCCTCTAATAAAAGAGTAAAGTATGGAAAAATAAAATGAAATGAAAATAGTATTATTTTCTATCTTCTTCACCCTGGATTACAAGGTTTGATCTATAAATGGAAAGATGCTAGATATTGATCAAATCCATCAGTCTGGCAGATCTGGTAGAATTGGCCAACTCTACTGTGCTATATCTTTCATTAGCAGAGGATGTATAAGAATTTGACATGTCATACTAAAGATTTAGCTTATCAGGCCTTGTATAATATAATCTAATATTGTCATTTCCTCCTTGGTTTCCTGATGTTACCTGGACCTTCCTCATTGAAGGGGTTAGGTTGCCCAACATTCTCTATATACTCTAGTGGAGCCATATTCTGAGGGGTCTCCAGAGGCTGAGACATGAGGTTTGCACTGATGGAGGGTGCTCCAGAACCAATTTGCCTGAAGATGTTGGATGGTCTGGTGGATGCACCAAAAGTCAAAGTGTGCCTAGGGGAAGGAAGTATAGATCAGCAGATTGCTAATAAACCTGGTACCACACCAGCACAGCAGGAGTTTCTTGTAGTTTGTTGAGTCTGTGATTCAGTGGGAGTCATAGGAAGGTTTTTAGAAGATAGAAGATGGGATGGGTTTGACAAGAGAAGTGGCAGTTTGTAAATACTGTTAAGTTCTGAGGTGGAGGAAGGAAGTCATTGGATTTCCAGTTGTACCCAGATGGTAGAAGTTGATAACTAGTGTTTTAAGGTCCAGTTTGGTCCAGTTTTTAGACAATGATGGGCCACAACCACAACTGCAACCAGTTGGGACTGCACCCTCATATCTATGTAACCAGACCAAACCACCTAGGACCGGTTCATCTCAGTCCAGTTGCTGTCGGTCCTGGCATTGGTCTGAACCGGTCTTACAATACAAAAAGTACTCTACTAACTAATTTTTATTTTGTATTAAATAAAACTAACTACATGACACCCTGCAAGCAGGTGTTCACAGCGGTGACAGGTTGCTAAATGAACAAAGAAAGAAAATACAAAGAAAAACAAAAAAAGGGGCCCCGCCATCTCGCATTTATAGTGAGTGGGGTCATGCTGTCGTTGTGCTCACTGGCCCCCCCGCTGTTCATTGTCCCTGTGTTGTCATTGTCCCTGCATCATTGTTGTCCCCACATCGTTGTCATTGTCCCCACATGATTGTTGTTGTCCCTGTGTTGTTGTCCTCGTGCTCATGGTTGTCCCTGCATTGTTGTCCCCACTGTTCATTCATCATCCACCCTGTTCGCTCATCATCCCTGCTGTTCGTCATCCCCGAGTTGTCCCTGCCATTTGTCATTGGTTGGTGTTGTTGTTCATTGTCAGCACCTCCATCTCCCCCTACAAGCAGTGGCTCATAGGCAGGTTGGTGGTGCTGTGATGTGGCATCAGTCATTGTCCCTGGCTGCAGTTGCTGGTGCTGTCTGGAAGTGGTGGTACCCATTGCCACCCTGCGAGCAGAGGCTCACAGTGGGGGCATGGGGCATGGGGCATAGGGGCAGCTCGGGGGTGTCTGGTGGGTGGGCAATGTTGTTATCAACAAATAAGAATCTAAAAAAGACAGACAGTTAGTTAATGTAAAAGATTAATTATGGGAAAAACATACCCTATGGCCCAAACGACGTGGCCAGCATCATTTGGGCCCACTTTACAGGCAGGGAACATGGTGCCACATCATCCACTGTTGCCAGTGCAGCATTGAGATGGTGGTAATGTGGCATATATTGTTAGGGCATGATAAACAGGTGGAATCTAAAAAGAATAAAATGAATGAGTTAGTAGAAAAGAAATCAAAAAGAAAAAACTTACCCAGGACCCAAACAACGCTAGTTGCCGTTTGGGTCTGCATTGCATTCCTTTGGCACCAGGTTGTTGTATTCATTCATTTGCATCGTTCTTGTGGTGTTATGGGTGGTGGGTGCAAACTGAGAGTGGCTGGGTGCAGTGGTGGCAACACGGCGTTGTTGGTGGCCATGGGAGTCATCTGGCAGATGGTGCCACTTTTGTTTTTGGGAGCAAGCACAACCAAATGGTCCATGCACTGCCACAGGGTATATAAACACCCACAAAATAATCTACTTTACCTCCCATCATGTCCCATTCTTGTGTGGATTCAAGTCAGGTAGTATAGATAGGAATTATATTAGTATTATTCTTATTTAAAGTATGTGTACTATATATACAATGTATACCACTGTGTGAAGACCGGTTGCAACCAATTGCAACTGGTTTTCAAACTGTTTTCAAATATTTTAGAATTGAGGCAACTGGCAACCCAACTGATCCCAAACTGAAGCAACTGCAACCGACGGTCCAGTTGCATTCAGTTGCATTCAGTTCAGTTTCAGTCATTTTTTCGGTCCATCAAACCGGACCTTTAAACACTATTGATAAGGATGGATTGAGCAGGGGAGGGAACCTGATGGGATTCCAGGGCAAGGTTTACTTGATGTGCCATACCAAGTGTGGGGACAGAAAGGACTTGGCTTCAACTTATAAGAAGTTGCACCCTTCTGATCATCAAGTGTCCTAATTTTGAGACAAGGTTTCTAAAAAGAGGGAGATCAGAGAATTACCAGAGAGGATGAGCTAAAGTTTGAGGTAGACTTAATGGAGGCAATTGGAGTTTCCAAGGCTGTGATAATTTGCAAAATGGCCTCTGAGGCAAATATCCTGAAACCGTTTCATCAAATTGGAAATGAGAGAATTTCAACTCTAGGCAGTGCTGCTGATAGGAGGTGGGCTGTGATGCAAGGCAGCTGGGAAGGGTGGCAGAAAACAATCGGAAATCCAGTCGAGAAAATTGGTCTTGACAATGTCACTCTAAGTCAGCTCAATAATTGCAAATTTTTGTCCATCATGGATCTATACAGTTCTTCAGCCACCATCAAACCATCTTGCAAAGGGAAGTCTTGCCCAATGGATTCCCACTGTCGCTGCTGTCATGACTTCAATGACAAAAAACACCGCTCTATCAGCACAACACCTAAAAATGATATTGATGGGGTCAGAATCACACCTCCTGTAAGTGCTTGCTTGTCTCCCCATTATTCCTCCTAGTACACCGAGGGCAAACTCACAGTCTGGTGAGTTATACCAACCATCCATTTAGTATGTTCTGATGGCTGCTCTCCATACAGTTGATGAAGATACCCCAAGGCATTCAGATGTGATTGATGTTGATGGATTTCTTGCAGATATTGATGTACAAGCCATCTCTGTAGTCCCAAAAGTTACATTTAAGGACTGTAGTCGTGATGTTGATCATTTCTTCTCACCACCATACCAACAAAAGGATAAAACTCATCGAAATTGTTGCTTATGCTCATGAGTTCTGTACAGTTATGGTAAACACTGCCATGCCAATGTAATAATAGTAAATGGTCTCCACAATGTCCTGTGATCCTGGTTGCATTTTTACACTGAGATGACACATGGAATCAAACCATAAGGTATGTCACTGAACTTTTTGGTACACCATATGAGCTAACAAATAATGTGACAGGTAACCTTAGGCAGTATACCAGACATGGCAAAAACAAATAGTTTTCCATCAATGCTACTGAAGGACACTAAGAAATGCTGCAGGGATGCACAGACTAGTGAGATGCAGTCACATCTTGACTTGCATCTTATGGAGAAGCCACAGAAGTACACCAATGAGATTTTCTGTGAAGCAGCCATTGAGTGGCTTGTGTCAACTGACCAGGTGCACACATATCATTCCCTGAATTATAACCATGACTGAAGTACAATTGAAACAATAGCCAATCCAAGCATTTGAACATCTGTCATTTCGGAACATGATTCACATAGCTGCCCATGCAACCAATGGAGTTAAGATCCCTGATTGCCACCAAACTTGACAGGCCATCATCAACACATTCAAACAACAGCTGACATTGCTGTATGACAGGTTGAACATATGAGAATGCCCTATTATTTCTACCATTAGCACCCATTCTAATCTTTACTTCAGAGTGATAGGGCAAAGGGAAAGTAAGCCTAACCTGTGATGCATGGCAGGCTTCAAATAGCGATGGATATTTTGTGGTAATGGTCTCTTGGATCAAGGAAGAAAATGGGAAGTGGCAGGTTCAAACAGCACTACTTGGCTTCACACAGCTAAACAACACACACAATGGAACAAGGCTTGGTCAAGCACTGTTCAAAATTGTGTTGCAACTTTGTATAGGCCATAAAGTATGTGTCAGCTCATAGCACTTTGTCTTGATGAGAATAATTTATATAATCTAGATTGGATGGGTGACATATGACAATGCCACCAACAATAACACCATGTTGGTCGAGTTTGCCAAGCATATCCTAATGCATGATGGGAAGGTATTTGATCTGAAACAACATCATATTCAGTAATCTGCCTTGTTCCATTGAGATATAGATGCTAACCATTAAATAGGTGCCTTGCTCATATCATCAACCTGGTGATGCAAGCCTTAATAACTACACACAGCAAATCAAAGCATTACAATCCTGCCAACCCCGACACTGATCTCACTGGGCCTGAACACAATGAGGTGGGCTGGTGCGAGCAATCTGTGTCAAGGTATATTTATTCACATGATTATTCCTGTTATTCCATCTTGATGGTGTCCATGGTTAGGCATGCTCCTCTGCAAAATGTAAACAACTCTTTGCTGATATCCAAACATGAGGTGGCGTAAAGACCACCCACCAGCTTCTTCTTGATATGGCCGTGCACTGGTCTTCCACCTATGTAATGACATCATGAGCTGAGGGCAAACATCCAGTATGTATTACTCCATGCTAGCTCATGGGTAATGTTGACAAATAATAGTTTGTTGACACATTTGTGTATGAGATTGGATGAGAGGAGAAGGACCTCTTGAAGCAGAAAAAGATTGATGATCTGTGGCTCACAGATGCGAAATGGGAGTGCATTGGCTTATTCAATGATATACTCACAGTAAGTGATTACATTTTTGGGTGATCTATAACTTGTTGATGTGGTATAGCATGCTGATAATGCACAACAAGCCTTTTCATCAGATCAGGGAAGCACCCTTCATTTTGCATGGCCTGCACTTGAAGCATTACATTGGGCATGGACCAAATGAGCCAATATTTTGATTTCGTCCTTACCCTGAATGCTGGTCTAGCAAAAATTGCAGAATACTATGATTGTACAGCTGATTCTGATGTGTATATGTTTGCTATGCATTTGATTACTTCCCTGTGTCCACTAATAAACTCTGACACCAGCTTAGTACTTGATCCCTCACAGAAAACAGGACATATTTGCAAATATTGGGGTCAGGAAAAGTTGGAAAGTTTCCTCAAGGAGGCTGAAGGAACAGTCAGTGTGTCGAGTTTGGGAGTTTTGGTGTGTGCTCCATGATATTATAGTACAAGAAATGCTACCTTGAAATGTACAGCAACAATTCCACACCAGCACCAGCACAGCAAACAGGAAAGTCAGCAATGCACAAGGTTGGCATACTAATCCATGAATTATCTGATGACAAAGATAATGATGGTATTGAATCCCATGCATCTCTCATCATGCCTGGTGAACCAAGTGCTCCTTGGTGTAAAGATTTCTTTGGATATTTGAACTCAACAGATCAACTTGGCAATATGACAATTGTTGAGTGGTGGGGGGTATGTGTCCCTTGCATCATGCTTCATTTGATAGTCATCTGACTTATGGGACTTATGGCTCAGTGGAATACTACTCGCTATGACATCTGGGGATCTCTTGTGCATGATATGCTCCTGATTATGGCATCATCAGTTTCTAGTGAACATGCATTTTCATCTGCAGGGATCACAATTTCTAAGCGCTGCAATCAACTCAAACCTGATATCATTGAGGTGTTACAGTTCCTCAAGTGTATGTACCATTGTGAACTCCTCTTCCATGAAGAACCTAGCACAGTGCTCAAGGTGGACAAATCTGACGACCTTCAGGGTGACAGCAATCTTCATGATGCAGAACAGGTGAGCTGGGATGGATTGGTCAGGGATCTTGCTGATGATGAGGGCTTTGTTGATCATGATAAAGATAATATATTTGGGCAAAATATACTGTAGAGGGTACATAAACCAATTCTGCCCTGATTTTTGCTACAAAGCCCAGGCTTTTGAGCTAAGCTGAGCCCTTTACATCACTATATACTGGCAAGCTTAAGGACAACATACTACTTGTACAATCTGCTACTCATCTACCATCTGTACCCCCTCCTATGTTACCTCAGAGTGTAGCCATGTTCTTAGCAAAAGCACGTGGGATACTGAGCAATGAACAGATTGAGCTTTACTGGGAGTTGTTGAAGGACAATGGAATGATGAACCAGTGGTTTCAGCAGAGAGCATTTGCAGAACATGGACAGGGACTTAGAATAAGTTTAGTCATTTTTTTTTCCCTTCTTTGCTTTTAGTCTGACAAATCACTTGGTGCAGCCTCTCATATGCTGAATAAGTCTGCCTCAATGTGAATCGCCTTCAGAGCAAACAAAAACTGGTGCTGAAGAAGGCTGAACAATGACAGGCTGCCCTGTTCACATTGGATGGTGTGTTTCCAGCATGATCCATTCATCTTTACTGCACAGGTAATTCCATTTACTTTGTCTCTCAGTTCAGTTGTATCTTGTAATGATTGTGTTTGCCTCAAACTGTCAGATCAATTACCACCATAGCTTTTATGTTGAGGGTGGACAGTGTGTATACTATGACACAGTCCCAGAGATCATTCAGGTGTGGGAGCAGCAGTTTGTTGAACAGCAGGTGATTGAGCTATTCATTACATTGATGTTGGTCTCATGGTATGTGTGCCCTCCTTACTTGCCTCAAGCTTGTTTCCTCACTCAGAAGAAAAATGGTAGGACATCTGCAACAAATTGTGCCTGGATATACAACCTTACTCTCTTGAAGGGACATCAAGCTCCACCTGATTGGGCATTCAATCTTGAGCTCTCATGGGATAATGTATATAATGGATTTGTGATTCTGTTTCTCTTGGAGGATCACACAAGATGTAATGACACACTGAAACAAAACTTGTGCATATAGCTCTACATTCTGCCTGAGGTCCATCACTACTGCAATTGATGCTTCTGGTTTTATGCCAATTCCAATGGCAAAGGGGATGACATTCATCATCTTGTTGGCCATGCAATGCACAGCTCACAGGCCTCTGTATTTTACCTAGGTAAGAAAGTACACAATCCCCACATTACTGACTTTCTGCACCACATTGACAATAGCCACAAAGCAGGGAACCCTCTTTTCTGTGGGAGCAGGAAGTGTGAGGAGCCTCACATCCCACATCCTGAGAATCTCAAGAGCCAAATTTCTGTATGCATACCTGTGGATTGTCCTTTGGATTGGTTTGATCCTGCCTTTTTCAATGCGATGTTGCCCAGGAATTGTGCTTGCTACACCATGGCCCCAATTGCACTTCCTTTGAAGAGTGATTGTCTTTTGACTGACTCTGATCCTGATTGGAAGGACATGCCCTGATGTGCGTTCATGAAGAAGTATGGGAACCATGTTCGGGCTTTGTATAAGCTTCTGACAGCCACAGAATTGGCTGCTCTCAAAGATGGTGAGGAGGAGGAGGAGGAGGAGGAGGAGAATGAGCAGGATGAACAGGGTGAGCAGGAGCAGATGCAAGCTTAAATGGCCTGGGGCCCCTCACGTCTTGTTGCAACTCACAACTTACATGGTAATAGCATATGTCCTGCAGTAGTTATGATTGCTCTTACTCTATGTTAGTATGCCCTTATGAATATGACTATGTTTTATGAACTTTGTAAGTATGTTGTGGGCTAGGCTGATTTGTGACCAGTCAGGTTGATCATGTTTTCATTGACCGATTGGCCACAACTCTTGTAAGTATTGTTCTTTCACATTCATGGTTTCAGGTAGCCTTCATTTCCACCAGATGGACCAAATGATGTGTTCCTAACACATCATTGGATGTCTTGAGCATTAAAGACAGCACTGGAACTGTCTCCTCCCCTTCCTCTTCACCTGGACTCTCCACCACCATCACAAGCAGTGTAAGCCACCCAATGGTGCATTCCCTGCCACCAGACAACCCAGAAGATGTTTCTAGTGTGTTGTTCAAGGTCTTGAGAATTTGAGATAGCCCCAGGACCCTCTCCTCCCCACCCTTCCCTCTTTCACCCTTCACCACCTCCCCATGTGATGTACATTCCCTACTACCAGATGACCATTCTGATGCAGGTCCCAAATGTTCAAGAAGGCCGCAAGTTGCAGCCTTCTCCCATGCCTTCCACTGAATGACAATGACAATGAAAGAGTGGAAATGCTACCCAAATGATGTTCAACCATCATTTGGGCCCCAGGTAAGCTTTTTTTCTTATTTCTTTGTGTTTCTTTTTACTAATCAACTCTATCTTAGGTGTTTTTAACTTATAACAACTCCAACCTGAGACACCCCATGCCCAAACCCCACACCCCACAACCATGGGAACGAGATGATGGGGGAATGACAAGACAACAAACAATGCCAAATGAAGATGGCAACAGCAAGGTACGCGAATGCCAGGGAACCAACGCAGATGGGCCCAAACGACATCTATTGTTATTTAGGCCCTGGGTGAGTTTTTTGTCATTTTTTGTCATTTCTTTCTTTTTACTAATCTATTGTATTTTAGGTTATCAACATTTTTGCAAGGTGTGTAGCAGGGTGACAACATGCAATGAACAACATTAACAACAATGAGAGGACGATGACAAGAAAACGAGGAGGAAGGGGAAATGAAGATGGCACAATGATGGAGAGAGGATGAGATGACATGGAGGAGGGAAAGAAGAAAAAGGCCCAAGAGACGTCGACATCTCTTGGGCCATAGGTACATTTTTTTGTTTGTTTGTTTTTTTTTTTCTTTGTTACTAACTAAATTGAACTACTGGCAACAGGGATGACAACAACAACAACTGGATGGCACCCAGAACCCAGCACCTGCCCCTACCGCCGCGAGCAACTGCTTGCAGGGTGGACAGTGGGTGGTACAACGATGAGGACACCCAAGCAACAGCGATGGACGAGCATGCAGGCACAATGATGATGACAGGAGAACGATGAACGATGATGACACCCTTGCCCCTTGCTCTCTATGCGAGGGGAAGGCTCCCTCCCACCTCTACCACCACCACTTCCATGTCCACTCCCACACCACTAAGCAACACCCACAGCTGCAAACGAGCTGATCGGACACAATGTAGGCACCTAGGTATGTTTTTTTTGCTCAATTCTTGTTTTTTTACTAGCTAACTAACCATGTTCTTTCTTTTTTAGGTAAACTACAGGTAACAACAAGCAGCGATGATAGGTCCACCTTGCGCTCTAAGGTCTGGGAACACTTCCAAATGCTTTGACACATCATCACACATCCTCCCAAACCCCTACGAACCCCACGAAACTACTCCGAAGCTATTTTGTAGCACTTTGAATGATTTTGAATGATTTTGAACAACTTTGAACAACTTTGAACAACTTTGCAACACCTCAAGTGACTTTGCAGCACCTTGAATGTTTTTGGCCACCATATGCCTATCACACCACCCTTCAGACACACGCAGCACACCTTGTACGAGTTAGTGCATCACATATCGATAGTGTTTAAAGGTCCAGTCTGTAGGACCGAAAAAAAGACCGAAACTGAACTGAACTGGACCGATTAGGACCGGACCAGTGGTCTATTTATGGACCGGTCTTTTTCAGTCCAGTTGCTGGTCTTTCATTTTGAAAAATATAGTAGGACCAATGAAAAACCAGTTAAAACCGGTTGCGACCAGTCTTTCGTCCCAACGTATGTTAGACCTTACTCCCACACATATTTACTTCATTTTCGGTCCCTGGATCATCAAAAACGGTCAAGAATTGGTTGAGATATGACCAAAAACATTTTTGTATGAGTATTTTGTTGTATCAGAACAACTTTGATTGCATTGCCTATTACCTGAGCTATAATTTTTTTTGTACAGCTATATAACATCATAAAAGTAACAACAACACACCTAATCATCTGTACCATGGAATTTTATTTATATAACAGCCCAAATGAGTGCAACTACAAACTACAAATTACAAACTACAAACTGCAACTTGAATGCATGTCCTTTTGGTTTTGGCCATATCTCAGTCAAATCTTGACGGAATTGCTTAAATGTTGGATCGGTCTATGGAGTATTACAATCTCTATCTATGAATATAATATATATGAGGTGATGGTCATATTTGTTGAGATACATATGGGTTATTTGGCACAATAAATTTTATGACAAAAAACCGGTCCGAACCAGTCTTTTTTTGGTCCATGGACTGATTAGGACCAGTCCTAAAGGGTCCGGTTGCGGTCCTCCAATATCTGGGTCGGTCCTAGACCGGTTGCAGTTGCTGGTTGCCCCATTTGGAAGTCAAAAACCGGACTGGACTGGACCTTTAAACACTATTCACTCATCAGGTTTCCATGAGCCATGCGTGTTTTCTTCCTCTTCCATCCCTCTTCTATGTGTTCCTTATGCATTTTCTATGTGTTCCTTATGTGCATCTTCTATGTGTTCCTTACATGTTTTCTAGATGCTCCTTATGCATTTTCTATGTGTTCCCTATGCATTCCCTGCTCCACTCTAGTTAGTGTTGCCACTGGCTCAGCTGAGGTTTTTCAATAAAAGGGCTATAACATGCCAGATAAATTTCCTAAATTCACCAGGTTATTTGAGCATATGGATGGGCCCATAAGCCGAGGGGTTGTTTGCCAACATTAGCTGAACTAATAAATTGTCCCTGAGTTATTTAATAAACAAAATTTGGCTTGATGGCTCGGCTTGAAATCAAAGCCAAGTAAATAAGTCAGGAACGGGGGATCCGATCAGATAATGTTGGCAGATGACCCCTCGGCTTATGGGCCCATCAATATCCTAGTGAATTTAGGAAATTTATCTGGTAGGCTATAGCCATTTTATTGAAAAACCTCGGCTGAGCCAGTGGCAACACTAGCTCTAGTAGGAGTAGGTGGGGCTGGCTTTGGACTCTGCTGAAACTGTTGGAGTTAGTGATGTGCAGGGCCCAGCTTGGCTTGAAAGCTGGGGCTTGGGCTCGGCTTGAGCAGGCTCAGGCTTTGATACATCGTGAGCTGGGCCCTAGTAGCAGGCTTGGCTCAGCTCAGGTTTAGGCCATGGCTTGAGTAGGGAATCTGAAAATCTCATAGAGGATATAAATATAATGGTAAAAATACCTCAAAAAGTCAGTTAAAACTAAGTCTGACAGACTTACCATAGTTGATCCCTAGTACATGAGCAAGCATTGATGTATAGCATATGTATAGGCTCATGTATATAAGAGGGAGTTGGGACCATGAGTCTAAGTTTTGGTATGAACTTGAAGTTGCAGTGTTCAACATTGTGCGGAACTTGCTGCTGACATCGATCAACGATGCACAATTTGTTCAACACCCCTCTTGTTGTTCTGCTCAGCGTAGTTGCAACATGGGCTCTTCTTTCTACTTATGATATTAATACTTTTTTTCTTCTTACTTTAGATCATTGCTTTCAATATACCACTTTTGACATACCCTGACAACGAAATTTTCTTGATCTCAACTGCGAGGGCCCAGGTTTGATTCAGCTGAGCTTGAATTGTATACACCGCTTCTGGTGTGATTCATCTGATGTTTGGGGAGATCTGCCTGGCAGGACAGCCACAAGGCATGTATTCACCAAATATGTTCCTTTTTTGGCTGACCCCATTGATCGAGTTAACCCCTCCTTCACAAGCTTGAATTCGGACAGTACTCACCCTTGGTGCAATCATGCACACCCACCTATCCCAGCTCCCCAACTCCTACATCATCTGTGCAGCTCCTGGTAAGCTAGACATTAGGCATTTGCTTACTGCTGTGCCCCAGGAGCTTCCAATTTGCAAGAAGAGGAGTTGAGAAGTGCACAATGAAGCGCTGGTGAATCACAGCCACCAAGCCAGGGCTCAAGGGCTCAGCTCAGGCTTCAGAAACATTGAGCTGAGCCCTAGGCCCTACCAAGCCTCCTCTAAGGCTCGGCTCGGCTCAGGTTTCCAGGGCTCAGCAGCTGGGGCTTAAGGGCTTTGGGCCAGGCCTTACACATCACTAGTGGGCTGCTGCATTATGCTGCTATGCATTCTCTGCTTCACCCTGGTAAAAATAGGCAGGGCCAGCTTTGGACTCTACTGAAACTATTGGGGTGGGCTTTGTCTGTCTTATGTAAGAGTGCCTCTTACATCATCACTACATTATCACATGCCACTCCATTATCACATGTCATTCCATTAATATATAGTCTATACTTGAGTGCATGTACTGTATTCTAGAATCCCCCTTCAAATCATATTAAGTTCCTTACAGTTTTTGTGCCCTTGAGTCTTGAGTGTTGGAAGCCCTGGCTTCCTTCCACTTTTTTTTTATAACGAGCTTACTATCCACACTCTAGTACTCTCTCATGATGCACATCTTTTCTTTACCCTGCCAACCCTGAAATTTCCAAAATGGTCATTTTTTTTCACACTAGTGATGATGCTCAACCCGGGAAAACCACCAGAACTGCCGATGAGGCAATCGATGATGTTTGCGATGAGTCCGAGGAGGGTTGCAAGACGTTCTGAATGTTCATGGTCAAACCTCTGAGAAGTTTACTAGTTAACACTAGTTGTGAAGGTAGTGTTATGCGAGACGAAGGCATTTGTTGTGGCCCGATCGAGTATCGATCAATATTGAGGGTGATCAACGAGATCAACGGCGAACGAGTTTTATTGTCAATGGTCGATATGTGAATTATGGGGACCTTTCAATAGGCCGATGGTATACGAAGGGTGTGGCAAACTGCTATGAAGTGTTGGAAGGGTTGCTAGAACTAATGACGAGTGGATCAAGGGAGGATCAAGGATGCGATGATTGCAGAGGTTTCTCATCGATCGAGAAAACCCGCAGAGACTTAGATTGTTTTAGAAAGCTGATCGGATGCTTAGAACTGTATACAAGATGATATGTGAAGACGATTTCTTGTTATTTCCAAGTAGATACTACAGAGTTTTATATGTTTTAAAGAAACTTCCTAAAATGGAATGAGAAACATGTGTAGAACATGAGGCAAAAGATATGAGTTAAGGCACAAGGCCATAAAGGAGACTGGAATCCAAACAAGAAAGATATATATATCATATGATGAAAGAGTAATAAAAGGAAAGAACTAAAAGAGACTGTCCTTTGTGTATAAACTGCGCTAAGTCTCGCAATAATGTGTCCAGTGGGTTCTGTGCACGATAGGGACTTGGAACGAGGCTGACCTATGATCAGCAGGTTTGAGCACGAGTTGGAATACGTCCTAGTGCATGGTCTTCCACCCTTTAGATAACGAAGGCGGCACCCAATGTCGCTTGTAGTTTCTCGATATCAATCGATGACACTCGACGATGCTCGACGATGCTTGATCGCGGTTGCAGCTTGTTCGAAGTTGGTTGGGGATGTTCGATGGTCATGTAGGGGAATCTTAGTGACTTTCGGGGTAGTTCTAAGGTTGTGCGATGTGGGCTTTTGATACGATCGATGTCGCTGGTGATGTTTCGACGTGGTCAATATGATATCGTGATCGATAGAGTGGGTCGCGCTGCATCTGGGACATCGTAGGAGTTAGGCAATGTGATTAGAATGATGCTAAGGTGTTGAACCGGTCCTTGAGCCGAGAAGATGACCTATCACCGGACACAGAACAACAGCACTTCCTCCCTGAACTATCATCAATTATACTCTCGTTTATACACCGCCTATACCCCATCTCCACCCCATGCATCTCACTCAGCTGCAGACACATCAGAACAATGGTTACCAACCCTGCACATCTCCCCATCAGACATGTCACCACAAACATGCCTGTGCCTCACATCGCTGCCTCGTCATCAACGATGATGTCTACAGCTGGGGACGCCCCCCGCCCAGCCAACCCCAGCATACCCACTACTCCTGCTAAATGCTGCAAACCATGCCCATCACTTCTGCAACAACTACGACTGCCCACAGCCCTAGCAGCTATCATACTTCCTCCAGCTCTGTTTCAGTCTCCATCACTCATTTTCTACCTGCTGCCTCCCTGTTATGTCAACCCCCCTCCCCCTGCTCCTCATTCAATCCCCCTCTGGTGTTCTTCGGTGTTGCAGGCTCTCATTCTGATGATGCCCACTCTGTTTCGCTGGCAGCCACCTCTTCCCACCCCTCACCCCATGTCTTAGGACCCCCTGTGTCTCATTTCACCGACGCCAACTGTCCTCTACCCTCCTGTCTCTTTTCGGCACCCCTCTGCCTTGTTTCACCTTAGCCACTGGTGTTCAACACCCTTGCAGCATTGAAGCATTTTTTTTTTTATGCTCACTTCCCTGGAGCTGACTCTCTGGTACCACCCAGTCTCCACAACCAGGCCCCAAAATTCCCAGATGTGCTCATCACCAACAGCACTACCCTCATCCAGAGCTACCAATTGGTCACCACCATTACATTACCAATGCTCTCATTTGCCATCGATGAGAGATGCTCCCTGTAGCAAACCTCCCCGCAAACAGTATCGTTCATCACACTCTCCTACATCAGCTCACGCCTTTCATGCATCTCAACATGACCATCTCCCTCCATCTCCATATTCATCTTCAGTGAGAAGTGACTCTGGGGACTATTCTCCTTGTTCTAGGGGTCGATGGCTATCGGTTCCCTGCTGTCTTCAAGACCAAGTCAAGCACTAAATGGGGATGAATCATGGAACAGGAGCATGTTACCCATTCATTTTTTTCTTGTCGGCTTTCCACTCTGTCCCCTGCTCCAAAATGGCCCCCAGCACCTCGCATACGGTGAGACTCACTGCTGAACCCACCTAGATCAGTCCATCCAACTCCCCAGCCCCCCATTTTCAACCCAAGACATGCCTATTCGCTCGCCACACCACCATCGCTGACAGCAATGCTGACCACTGCTAACACCTCCGAAACGATGACCTGGATGCTGCCTAGCACACAAGCGACTATCTACACCTCGGACACAGCTAAGCTGGCTGTAAACGACATACACAAACTGTCTATGGTAGGGACTGCCATGGATGGCCATGATCCAGATGACCATCCGTGGATACCATATATGGATGGATGGCAATGGATATGGATATCACATGGGTGGTATCCATGGGTTACTATAAATATATGAGTAAATATGGATAAGGAATGACACAGTGGGTAACACCAGATAATCCCATCATGGGTATGGGTTTGGGATTGCTGAACACCATACCCTTACCCACAGTGTTACAGGTATCACAAGTACCAGCACCTGACCTTCCCACAATACAAGCCTAAGAATAGTGAGGCATCCCATGTCTGCCTCACTATTTCTAGGCTTGATTCCATCAAAACCCTACCACCAGTTCTCATGCCAATCACCACCCAATCACCGTCTCCCATGGTTGATCAACACATGCCACAGCCTTGGCTAGTGTCACACTCATCATCCCCAATGTTGAGCATGCTATTCCACTCATTCCTGGCCCTTTCCCTTCACTTTTTTTTGGTAGATAACACTTATGTATGTATATATAGTGTTAATAAACAGTGGTTTATGAGTCCTTAATGGAGGTATTACAGACTCATTCTTCAAACCTGGAATCAATGAAAATTTCAGCGTTACCATTTTTCTGTGTCTGTTTTCCCCCATCATTTACTAACCATGTGAGTCAAAAATTTATAGTGATGTTATACATCAGTTTTTTGAGCTGAGTTTCAAAATGACATGTATGTAGTGATGGGACCATCCATATATGGAATATAGTCATGTTATATACCATTCTGATCAGTTTTTTGAGCTGAGTTCAAAAATGACATCAGGAGAGTCATGTGACCATGATATAAATAGTGATGTTATATACCATTCTGATCAATTTCTTGAGCTGAGTTCAAAAATGGCATTGGGAGAGTCATGTGACTTCATAAATCATATTATATATACCATTCTGATCGGTTTGAGCTGAGTTCAAAAATGATATTGGGAGAGTCATGTGACTTACCATAAATGGAATATAGTGATGTTATATACCATTCTAACCAGGATTTTGAGCTGAGTTTGAAAATGACATCTACATAGTGATGTGATTTACCATTCATGAAATATAGTCATGTTATATACTTGGGGGTGAGGGCCAATTCTGGCAAGTACGAGTCCTTATGTTATTTTATTTTATTATATAGCATATCTGTTAAATCTAAATCTAATAGTGATTCTATATTTATGGGAAAGTATTATTGGCTAATAATTAGGACAGTATTTATATTTATATATTTAGCTTATTTGGACATATCCATTGAATCTAAATATAGAATCACTATTAGATTTAGATTTAACAGATATGCTATATTCCATTTATGGTAAGTCACATGACTCTCCCAATGTCATTTTTGAACTCAGCTCAAGAAACCAATCAGAATGGTATATAACATCACTATATTCCATTTATATCATGGTCACATGACTCTCCTGATGTCATTTTTGCACTCAGCTCAAAAACCATCACTATATTCCATTTATGGTAAGTCACATGACTCTCCCAATATCATTTTTGAACTCAGCTCAAAAAAACAGGTTAGAATGATGTATGACATCACTATAAATTTTTGACTCCCATGGGTAGTAAAAGTCAGTAATATATGTAATGGTTGCTGAAAATTACTGACCATGGGGAAAACAGACATGGAAAAATGGTCACACTGAATTTTTCATCCATTCTGGGTTTGAAGAACGAGTCTTAACTTCATTAAGGACTCATAACATTGAGATATAGAAGTTCTATTGCCCATTGGCTCATGGCAAGTGGCGAAATTAAAATTGCTTACCAATAACTGATGGGATCAACCAATGTTTGCAGAAGACCCTCTGTTAGGAAACAGCCCCATTACCTAATAAAATTTCATTTTCATTTTATTATGTCGAATTACACTACATTACACCAAATGACGCCAAATGACGCTACACTTTGATAGCGTGAGAATATTATTTCGCACGCATCACAATGTACGCGCCTGTACGTGCGCGTCAGTAACAACAATGTACAATATATGTAACATAGTATATAAACCCTAAATATATGCCTAGGGGACCCCAGTTGTGTTCTCTTAGGTATTCCACCTACGTTTTCGGTGTGAAAGGCCTATCTCAACAAACTCACCTATTAATAACCCCTTGCATCAAACCATCAATTTCCCCATCACGCACACAGATCCCGCCCCCTTCTTGTAGAGAGAACCCGCACGGTCTTAGCTAGCAGATAGTGGGTGTCGCCCTAACACCCTCCAGCTTTTGAGGTCCTCTACCATGTCAAATATTTTGAGACATTTACCTATTTTATTTGTGATGCTATAGCCAGATTATTGAAAACAGATGGCTTAGGTAGTGGCAATACTATATGTGCCAACAAGGCACTCCAACAGGTAATTGACCTTGCTAAACTATTTTAATAGACTATGGTACATATATTAGAGCATTTGGGAGCATAAAAAATAGTAATCATATGAATACCCATGGATGATCCATGGATGCCATCCATATCCATGGACTTTAGTACATCATCCATGGTAGTCCCTAGTCTACAGCCAAGGAAACCAATTCAAAATGCATCGTCTCCTCAACAGACAACTCCTGCCAGCTCTACCGCCTCCAATGATGACCTGCACCACCTCTCATACCACCAACACCTCAGAAATGGAGGCACTCACTCCCGAACCAATCTATAGCACCACAGCAACATCCCCAGCCCCTTCCCTCACGTCCTGAGCCTCCCACTGCAACCACCACATCACTATCAGCAAGGGCGCCCACAGCTACTGCAACCACCCCCAGCACTGCAGCCCAGACAACAACATTACGTGACCCAGCACTGCAGCCCAGACAACAACATTACGTGAGGACTGTTAGGGCGACACCCACTATCTGCTAGCTAAGACCATGCAGGTTCTCTCTACAAGAAGGGGGTGGGATCTGTGCTTGTGATGGGGAACTGATGGTTTTGATGCGAGGGGTTATTAATAGGTGAGTTTGTTGAGATAGGCCTTTCACACTGAAAACGTAGGTGGAATACCTAAGAGAACACAACTGGGGTCCCCTAGGCATATATTTAGGGTTTATATACTATGTTACACATATTGTACATTGTTGTTACCAATGCACTCATACATGCACGTACATTTTGATGTGTGCATGTTAGAAAACCACCCCATTACCTAATAAACTTTCATTTTTATTTTATTATGTCGAATTACACTACATGACGCCAAATGACGCTACATTTTGATAGTGTGAGAATTTTATTTCGCACGCATCACAATGTATGCGCATGTATGAGTGCGTCGGTAACAACAATGTACAATATATGTAACATAGTATATAAACCCTAAATATATGCCTAGGGGACCCCAGTTGTGTTCTCTTAGGTATTCCACCTATGTTTTTGGTGTGAAAGGCCTATCTCAACAAACTTACCTATTAATAACCCCTCACATCAAAACCATCAATTTCCCCATCAGGCGCACGGATCCTGCCCCCTTCTTGTAGAGAGAACCTGCATGGTCTTAGCTAGCAGATAGTGGGTGTCGCCCTAACAGAAGAACACAACTTCCCATATCAGTGCGCCTTCTCTTACTTGCGCATACGTCATTGTTTCACCGTGCCACATCCGATTACTCACCCTTTCGGCACGAGCCGGAAGTACTTGTATATATGTAATCTACCTTTTCTTTCATAAGCTGATGCCAGGCCTTGCCTTACATTGCGACTGCCAGTGATCGAGAGGCAGCGCTCGTCATTAGGACAGCTGCAACCAGACAACTGATCGGATCTGGTTTAGTTACGATTTACATCACTCTATTCAGACGACTATTTTAGTTACAAGCCGAATTCAGTGATATCTCTGAGATCAGGCACTGTTGGAAGGGTTGTTGATCCGAAGTGTCAAAATAGGCGCCCAATGAACGACAAACCATTGACGAACCTCGACGAACCTTATCACGTGACCCATAGACATTTGGAGAGGTCTCGAAGTAAAATTTTGAATTTGTCGAAGAAGTGATTCATCACAGATTCTACAATTATGTCTGAACCTTCAACTTCTAATCCCAGTCCTAATCCTGTTCCCATACCAGCACTAGAGGCAAAAATTGATGCGCTCACAGCACAAATGTTGCAATTAGTGTCAGTATTGGTAGCATCACAGCCCAGACAAGCAGAAGTATAGCCAGAGATGATAGGAGAAAGAGATGATGAGATGGAGGAGATGGTGGAGTGGATATCGCAGGAGGATGAGACAGTGGAGAAATCCAGAAATGGAAAAGTGCACTTACCTAAGTACATGCCCCCGCAAATCTTTGACAGTACCATGGAGAATACAAAATCCTTCATCAGCTCTATAGTATTGTACATCCATGGGAGGAAGCCCGAGTTTCGTACAGCCGAGTCTAGGATTATGTTTGCTCTCTCATACATTCAGGGGGGGAAAGCACAGTTCTGGAGAAACAAGGCTATTAATCAAATTGCCGCAGGAAATAAACCATTTGCAACCTTCAAGGAATTTCTGGAGAGATTGGAGGCACAGTTCGGAGACCCTAATCCAAAGGCAACAGCCAATGCTAAATTAAAGACCATGCGCCAAGGTTCCTTAATGGTGGATGAATTTATTTTGCAGTTCAAAGCAGAAGCTTCACAAACGGACATGGGAGAAGCCACGTTGGTAGAGTTTTTGAAAGCAGGATTAAATCCCTCTTTATTCAAGTCTATCTACTGACTACCTTCTATGCCAGAGAAGTTGGATGAGTGGTATAATTGGGCAATGCGCCTTGACCAGCAATATTGGCGGGAACAGGCGGAGTCAAAGTTGATGTATGGAAGTAGTAAATTTGGAAAGTCATCAGGAGGAAAGTCCGAGAAAGGAAAGGTGCCTCAGGCACAAGCTCCGAGAGCACAGCCACCAGCCATGGCAGTGACACCTATAGTTACAGAGTCAGCAGCACCAGCAGAGGCAATGGAGGTTGATCAAGTGGGGAGACAAGCCCCACTTAAATGTTTTAACTGTGGGCAGTTAGGACACATTTCTAAGTATTGCAAGCAGAAGAGAAAGATCAGGGGAGCTACAATCGAGGAAGTGAAGCAGGAGGAAGGCAAGCAGGAGAATTTTGTGGAAGAGTCCCAGTGAAGGTTTCCCCATTGGTGACCCAGAATTGTTACAATGTATTAGTATCTGAGGAAACCCAGAGTAAATCAGAAAAGGAAATCAAGGAGGAGTACAACTGTTGCAAATCACACAACAAAGAAAATTGTCACATGTCATTTCCAAAAACCCCTAAATTCTTTATTTGCTCTGCGTGAATAGAACCCGAAATCACCTTGACTGTGGGACTGAAGACAGTGGACACGCATCCAGCTATTGATGTGGAAGCGTTGCTTGACAGTGGTGCTACAGGATTATTTATTAATTGATCCTTAATTACTGGAAACGGTATTAACACATGCAAGCTGGCGCAACCTATAATGGTGTACAATATTGATGGAACAGTCAATCGTGGAGGAACTATCAAGGAGGAGGTGACTATGGTACTAAAGTATCAGGAGCATCAGGAGCAAGCCATATTCGAAGTGTGCGATCTTGGGAAAACCAATCTAATAATAGGATGTCCGTGGTTATGGAAGCATAATCCCGAAATTGATTGGAAAACTGGGAAAGTACAAATGACTCGTTGTCCTAAGGAATGTAATGTGTATGGGAGGAAGATGAAGAAAGAAGAAAGGAAAAAGAAAGAGAAAGAATGTCCGAGGAAGTATTCTGTTACAATGGAGGAAGTGGAGGATGAGGAAATGCCAAATGAGGAAGTTCCGATCCTGATCAAGAAAGAAGAGCAGAAGCAAACCTTTAGAGCAGTTCGTGGAGGACAGTCGTGGGACAAGAATATTGTGAAGGTGGAGAAGCCAGTGGAGGAATGGGTGCCAAAAGTGTATCATGAACATTTGTCAGTGTTCCAAAAGAAGGAGTCTGAGCGAATGCCAGTGCAGAAGCCATGGGATCATGCGATTGAGATGAAGCCAGGGTTTGTGCCAAAGAAGTCGAAGGTATATCCGTTATCTCCGATGGAACAAGAAGAAGTGGATGCATTCCTGAAGGAGCAATTGCGCAAAGGATACATATGACCTTCGAAATCACCGCAGACATCACCAATATTCTTCATGCCCAAAAAAGACCAAAGGAAGAGGATGTGTACCAATTATAGGTATCTGAATGAGTGGACAGTGAAGAACGCATACCCCCTGCCATTGATCTCAGAAATAATTGATAAGGCGGGAAAAGCCAAGGTCTTTACAAAATTGGATTTATGATGGGGATACAACAATGTATGAATAAAGAAAGGAGATGAGTGGAAGGCTGCATTTGCCACGCGTCGAGGATCCTTCAAGCCACTTGTCATGTTTTTTGGGATGACTAATAGTCCCCCGACCTTTCAAAATATGATGAACAACATTTTCAAGGACATAATAGACAAAGGCGTGGTAATAATATTTATTGACGACATTCTGATATTCACAGAGGATGAAGAGAATCATGAGGCGATAGTGTAGGTGTTACGGAGGTTGGCGGAGAATGATCTATTTTTGAAACCAGAGAAGTGTGTGTTTGGGGCAAGCGAGATTGAGTTCCTAGGATTATTGATTGGCCCTGATGGGATCAAAATGGATCTGATCAAGGTACAGGCAATCACAGATTGGCCTGCGCCCACCCATGTCAAGGAGGTTCAAGCCTTCTTGGGACTCACAAATTATTATCGTCGCTTTGTGCACAATTTTTCTAAAATTGCTGCACCCTTACATCACCTTATGCAAAAGGGAGTAGTGTGGAGGTGGGGAGAGCAGCAGCAGACAGTGTTTGAGGAGTTGAAGAGGAAGTTTGTGGAGGGACCAATATTAGCCCCAGTAGATTTCACATGCCCTTTGCGAGTGGAATCCAATGCATCTGATTTTGCTACTGGAGCAGTATTATCAATGCTGTGCAAAGATGACAAATGGCATCCTTGTGCATACTTGTCAAAAGGGTTGAATGATGTGGAGAGGAATTATGATGTGCATGACAAAGAGATGTTGGGGATAATACGAGCATTGGAGGCATGGAGGCATTATTTGGAGGGATGTACGCATCAAATTGAGATCTGGACAGATCATCAAAATCTGCAATACTTCATGTCCACTAAAAAGCTTAATCGCCGGCAAGCGCGTTGGGCACTATTCCTATTGCATTTCAACTTTCACTTGGTCCATAAAGTGGGAAGCTTAATGAGGAAAGCAGATGCCTTATCCAGACGTATTGATCATAAAAGGGGGGTGGAGGAGGACAATAAAAATGTTACCTTACTCAAACCCGAATACTTTTGCATTTGCGCTATGCATCAAGGGCATCTATTAATAAATAGCTTGGAAACAGAAATGTTGTCTAAAATTAGACAATGTTCGGAAATGGACGATGAAGTAGTGGAAGCCGTGAAAGCTCTGAAGGGAGAGAAGAAAGGTAATATCAAAGGAGACGAATGGGCTGAGGAACAAGGGTTGGTGTTGTTTCGAGGAAAAGTGTATGTACCGAAGGATCAGGATTTGCAAAGGGAGATTGTCCAGTTACATCACAATACGCCGATTGCCGGACACCCAGGAAGATGGAAGACGTTGGAATTAGTAATGAGAAATTATTGGTGGCCCGGAATTTCGAAGTATGTGTTGGGGTATGTGGATGGATGTGATACGTGCATGAGGGGGAAGAAATTTCCAGAGAAACCTGCAGGAAAATTAATGCTGAACCCTATACCTAAAGCGCCATGGCAAGATATATCTGTGGATTTTATTACCAGATTACCTGAGGCTCAAGGGTACGATGCAATATTCATAGTATGCGACCGCTTTACAAAGGAGGTCCATATTATTCCTACTACTACAGAAACCTCATCATTAGGCTTGGCGCGCCTCTATCTAAATCAGGTATGGCGGTTACATGGGTTACCAGATACCATTATCTCTGATCGTGGACCACAATTTGCTTCCGCATTTATGTGAGAACTAAACAACATATTGGGAATTCAAACTAAATTATCTATGGCATATCACCCACAGACTGATGGGCAGACAGAGAGAATGAATCAGGAGTTGGAGCAGTACCTACGTATGTTTGTCAACTACCGACAAACCAACTGGCCCAAATGGTTGGCAATTGCCGAATTTTCCCACAATAACAAATTCCATTCAGCTACTCATATGTCACCCTTTTTCGCAAATTATGGATATCATCCTCGCATGGGAGTAGAACCCAGAAGGGAAGTCAAAGTACAGTCGGTAGAAGATTTTGTATCTAAGATGCAAAGGGTACAAGAGGAAGCAGAGGCAGCATTGAAGAAAGCACGTGATGACATGATGCGACACGCGGATCATACTCGAGCACGTGCTCCAGAGTACAAAGTTGGTGACTTGGTATGGCTAAGTACCAAGGACCTGAATATTCCACGACCTTCGAAGAAACTTACGGAGAAACAAGTTGGCCCATATGCGATCTCTAAAGTGATCTTGCCTAATGTGGTAGTGCTAAAATTACCCCGATCATTTAAGATTGATCCTGAGATTAACGTATCCCACCTACGCCCTTACCGTCCGCCCACTATTCCTGGCCAACAAACTACTCCGCAACCTCCGATAATAGTAGAAGGTGCTCCAGAATACATAGTTGAAGAAATTCTAGACTCACGTCTTCGATGGAACAAATTGGAGTTCTTAATAAAGTGGAAAAACTATACCGACAAAAATAATTCGTGGGAACCCGAAGAGAATTGTAAGCGAGCGCATAACGTGATCACCCAATTCTTTAAACGTAATCTGAATGCTCCGCATCGCATTGCGAGAATGGTGTATGAGGGGATGAAATTCCGGCCTTACCAAAATTTCACAGAGGGGACAAACATAATATTTTCTCGCCTGGAAGTCGAGGCATAAAAGGGGGGTAATGTTAGGAAACCACCCCATTACCTAATAAACTTTCATTTTTATTTTATTATGTCAAATTATGCTACATGACGCCAAATGATGCTACACTTTGATAGCATGAGAATTTTATTTCGCACTGTTAGGGCAACACCCACTATCTGCTAGCTAAGACTGTGTGGGTTCTCTCTACAAGAAGGGGGCGGGATCCATGCGCGTGATGGGGAAATTGATGGTTTTGATGCGAGGGGTTATTAATAGGTAAGTTTGTTGAGATAGGCCTTTCACACCGAAAACGTAGGTGGAATACCTAAGAGAACACAACTGGGGTCCCCTAGGCATATATTTAGGGTTTATATACTATGTTACATATATTGTACATTGTTGGTACTTAGCCATACCAAGTCACCAACTTTGTACTCTGGAGCGCATGCTCGAGTACGATCCGTGTGTCACATCATGTCATCACATGCTTTCTTTAATGCCGCCTCTGCTTCCTCTTGTACCCTTTGCATCTTAGATACAAAATCTTCTACCGACTGTACTTTGACTTCCCTTCTGGGTTCTACTCCCATGCGAGGATGATATCCATAATTTGCGAAAAAGGGTGACATACGAGTAGCCGAATGGAATTTGTTATTGTGGGAAAATTCGGCAATTGCCAACCATTTGGGCCAGTCGGTTTGTCAGTAGTTGACAAACATACATAGGTACTGCTCCAACTCCTGATTCATTCACTCTGTCTGCCCATCAGTCTGCGGGTGATATGCGTAAACTTTGCACTCCCCCCCGTATTCCTATCGGAGTCCTAGGAGTCCGAGTTTTCCGATAAGAGTCCAATCAGAATCCGATAGGAGTCCTACTAGTCCAACACTAGTCCTAGGAGTCCGATAGGAATCCGATCAGAATGTATCTTGATGACCATGTACTTTTATTTCCAAGAAATTCTGAGTAAAGTCCTATGCAATTCCAACAGGTAGTAGTCGGAATACCACACCATTTCGGAAGACTTAACTTGATGAAAGTGCTTACAAAATAAATGGGCAGAGCAGGAATTGAACTCTAGACCTTGGGATATAAGTGACATGACTACCAAAGAAGTGCTCAACCAGTTGAGCCACAGGAGCATTAATAAATATGTAATATAAAGTCCATTTGAAGCACTTAAGATTAGTTCACTTATTTTTAACCTCTCTCACAAGAGCTCAAAAAAAAATTGTTGAGCCCTCGCATCTTCGCGAGGGAGTTGATAAATATAGATTTTAAAAAAACCCCCCACGCAAATGCGAGGGGGACAATTAATTATACTATTTAATTATACTATTTTAAATTCTACAAAAAAAACCCACCCCCCCGCAAAATGGGGGGGAGGGGGTGGTGGTGCATCATGTTGGCTGTCTCGTCAGCCCTGTCCTGTTGTTTCCCCTCCCTCTTGTCTCCGTCGTGTCTCGCCTCCCTCACCTCACCTCCCCCGTGGCTTCCCTCCCCTCCCTTGTCTCCCCTCCCTCATTGTTCCACCCACTGTCCACCCCACGAGCAGTTGCTTGCGAGGCTGGTGGTGGGTGGTGCGTTGTATGTTGGTGGCAGTGTTTGTCCATCGTCTCCCCTTCTGGTCATTGTTTCCCTTTCCCCTTGTCGTTTTGTCACCCTTGTCATTCATCCCCCTCATTGTCTGCACCCACGAACCACCCTACAGGCAGCTGCTTGTAGGCGTGTTATTTGGTGCCGTCGTTGTCCCTCCACGCTGTTCCCATGTTCTCGCACCCCATATACACCCCACGAGCAGTTGCTCACGGCGGTGATGAGGGGTGCTGGATGTCATTAGTGTCGTGGGGGTCCATGCACTCATGATCCACCCTACGAGCAGCAGCTCGTAGGCATGGGTGGGTGCATTGTCGGTTCATCAGTGACGTGGCTCGGGAGGGGTCGGGTGGTGCTTACCAGGTGGGTATTCCCCTTCTGGGGTCTCCTGGTGTTGCTCCCCATGCTCCTGACCATGATTGATACCCTCACATCCTGTTTTGATGGGGAGGAGGGGGGTTGCCAGGGGCATCATTGGGTGTGGGTTTGGCTCGCATCAGTCCATCGTTACTCATGTAGATTAGAACCTAGAAACAGAAAAAATGAATTAGTTAGTTTACAAAAGTAAAAAACGAATGAAAAAAACTTACTATGGCCCAAACAACGATTGTGTCATTTGGGCATCATTCAGTGTCAAAACCAGTCGTTTCCGGTCTTGGGGGCTCGTCTAGAGATGGGGGTGAAGTGGGAGTGGTGGGAGTTGCTGGGTTGAGATGGTTGAGGTGGGGGGGATGGAGGTGGCGTGCTTGTCATCGTTGGTGGTGGTGGGAGGAGTTGATGAGCTGGCAGGTGTGATGATGCAGCTATGTGCTTTGTCATCACACCCGCGGGAATGGTATGTAGTGTAGTATGATCACTTACCTGTAATGATTGTTTAGCCTAATGGTATTGTTGTCAGTTTACGCTTACATAATCTTCTGTAGTCAAGTGTTCAATTCTCGTCTGTGCGTTTAATTTTTCATACTATATTACTAAGTAAGGCTGCTTTCATTTTGGAATCCTATGTTGTCTGATGTCTTAGCATAACTTCGGACTAGTCCTATGTGATTTCTATGATCAGAAATTCCTAGGAAATTCTGATAGTCCGATCAGACTCTGATCGGACTACATCGGACTGGACTAGGACTAAATGTGCCATTTCATGTCAATTTGGCTGGTGAAAATGACATCAGAATATGGGGGGGAGTGTAAAGACCTCTGATATGCCGTAGATAATTTAGTTTGAATTCCCAATATGTTGTTTAGTTCTTGCATAAACACGGAAGCAAATTGTGGTCCGTGATCAGAGATAACGGTATCAGGTAACCCATGTAACCACCATACCTGATTTAAATAGAGGCGCACCAAGCCCAATGATGAGGTTTCTGTAGTAGTAGGAATAATATGGACCTCCTTTGTAAAGCAGTCGCATACTACAAATATTGCATTGTACCCTTGAGCCTCGGGTAATCCAGTAATAAAATCCACAGATATATCTCTCCACGGCGCTTTAGGTATAGGGTTCGGCATCAATTTTCCTGCAGGTTTCTCTGGAAATTTCTTCCCCCTCATGCACGTATCACATCCATCCACATACCCCAACACATACTTCAAAATTCTGGGCCACCAATAATTTCTCATTACTAATTCCAACGTCTTCCATCTTCCTGGGTGTCCGGCAATCGGCATATTGTGATGTAACCAGATGATCTCCCTTCACAAATCCTGATCCTTCAGTACATACACTTTTCCTCGAAACAACACCAACCCTTGTTCCTCAGCCCATTCATCTCCTTTGATATTACCTTTCTTCTCTCCCTTCAGAGCTTTCATGGCTTCCACTACTTCATCATCCATTTCCAAACATTGTCTAATTTTAGACAACATTTCTGTTTCCAAGCTATCTATTAATAGATGCCCTTGATGCATAGCGCAAATGCAAAAGTATTCGGGTTTGAGTAAGGTAACATTTTTATTGTCCTTCTCCACCCCCCTTTTATGATCAACACATCTGGATAATGCATCTGCTTTCCTCATTAAGCTTCCCGCTTTGTGGACCAAGTGAAAATTGAAATGCAATAGGAATAGTGCCCAATGTGCTTGCCAGCGATTAAGCTTTTTAGCAGACATGAAGTATTGCAGATTTTGATGATCTGTCCAGATCTCAATCTGATGCGTACATCCTTCCAAATAATGCCTCCATGCCTCCAATGCTCGTATTATCCCCAACATCTCTTTGTCATGCACATCATAATTCCTCTCCACATCATTCAACCCTTTTGACAAGTATGCACAAGGATGCCATTTGTCATCTTTGCACAGCATTGATAATACTGCTCCAGTAGCAAAATCAGATGCATTGGATTCCACTCGCAAAGGGCATGTGAAATCTACTGGGGCTAATATTGGTCCCTCCACAAACTTCCTCTTCAACTCCTCAAACACTGTCTGCTGCTGCTCTCCCCACCTCCATACTACTCCCTTTCGTGTAAGGTTATGTAAGGGTGTGGCAATTTTAGAAAAATTGTGCACAAAGCGACGATAATAATTTGCGAGTCCCAAGAAGGCTTGAACCTCCTTGACACGGGTGGGTGCAGGCCAATCTGTGATCACCTGTACCTTGATTGGATCCATTTTGATCCTGTCAGGGCCAATCAATAATCCTAGGAACTCAATCTCGCTTGCCCCAAACACACACTTCTCTGGTTTCAAAAATAGATCATTCTCTGCCAACCTCCGTAACACCTCCTGTACTATCGCCTCATGATTTTCTTCATCCTCCGTGAATATCAGAATGTTGTCAATAAATATTATTACCACGCCTTTGTCTATTATGTCCTTGAAAATGTTGTTCATCATATTTTGAAAGGTTGGGGGACTATTAGTCATCCCAAAAAACATGACAAGCGGCTTGAAGGATCCTTGACGCGTGGCAAATGCAGCCTTCCACTCATCTCCTTTCTTTATTTGTACATTGTTGTATCCCCATCATAAATTCAATTTTGTAAAGACCTTGGCTTTTCCCACCTTGTCAATTATTTCTGAGATCAACGGCAGGGGGTACGCGTTCTTCACTGTCCACTCATTCAAATACCTATAATCTGTACACATCCTCTTCCTTTGGTCTTTCTTTGGCACGAAGAATATTGGTGATGTCTGTGGTGATTTCAAAGGTCGTATATATCCTTTGCGCAATTGCTCCTTCAGGAACGCATCCACTTCTTCTTGTTCCATTGGAGATAACAGATATACCTTCAACTTCTTCAGCACAAACTCTGGCTTCATCTCAATTGCATGATCCCATGGCTTCCACACCGGCATTCGCTCAGACTCCTTCTTCTGGAACACTGACAGATGTTCATGATACACTTTTGGCACCCATTCCTCCACTGGCTTCTCCACCTTCACAATATTCTTGTCCCATGACTGTCCTCCATGAATTGCTCGAAAGGTTTGCTTCTGCTCTTCTTTCTCGATCATGACTGGAACTTCCTCATTTGGCATTTCCTCATCCTCCACTTCCTCCATCATAACAGAATACTTTCTCGGATGTTCTTTCTCTTTCTTTTTCCTTTTTTCCTTCTTCATCTTCCTCCCATACACATTACATTCCTTAGGACAACAAGTCATTTGTACTTTCCCAGTTTTCCAATCAATTTCGGGATTATGCTTCTGTAACCATGGACATCCTATTATTAGATTGGTTTTCCCAAGATTGCACACCTCGAATATGGCTTGCTCCTGATGCTCCTGATACTTTAGTACCATAGTCACCTCCTCCTTGATAGTTCCTCCACGATTGACTGTTCCGTCAATATTGTACACCATTATAGGTTGCGCCAGCTTGCATGTGTTAATACCGTTTCCGGTAATTAAGGATCAATTAATAAATAATCCTGTAGCACCACTATCAAGCAACGCTTCCACATCAATAGCTGCATGCATGTCCACTGTCTTCAGTCCCACAGTCAAGGTGATTTCAGGTTCTATTCGCGCAGAGCGAATAAAGAATTTAGGGGTTTTTGGAAATAGTGCTCAGCAATTTTCTTGGTCACATGATTTGTAACAGTTGTACTCCTCCTCGATTTCCTTTTCTGATTTACTCTGGGTTTCCTCGGATACTAATACATTGTAACGATTCTGGGTCACCAATGGGGAAACCTTGACTGGGACTCTTCCACAAAATTCTTCTGCCTGCCTTCCTCCGGCTTCACTTCCTTGATTGTAGCTTCCCTAATCTTCCTTTTCTGCCTACAATTCCTCGCGATGTGTCCTAACTGCCCACAGTTAAAACATTTAAGTGGGGCTCATCTCCCTGCTTGATCAATCTCCATTGCCTCTGCTGGTGCTGCTGACTCCGTAACTATAGGTGTCACTGCCATGGCCAGTGGCTGTGCCCTTGGAGCTTGCGCCTGAGCTGCCTTTCCTTTCTCGGACTTTCTTCCAGATGACTTTCCAAATTTACTACTTCCATACATCAACTTTGACTCTGCCTGTTCCTGCCGATATTGCTGGTCAAGGCGCATTGCCCAATTATACCACTCATCCAACTTCTCTGGCATAGAAGGTAGTTGGTAGATAGACTTGAATAAGGAGGGATTTAATCCTGCTTTCAAAAACTCTACCAATGTGGCTTCTCCCATGTCCATTTGTGAAGCTTCTGCTTTGAACTGCAAAATAAATTCATCCACTGTTAGGGAACCTTGGCACATGGTCTTTAATTTAGCATTGGCTGTCGCCTTTGGATTAGGGTCTCCAAACTGTGCCTCTAATCTCTCCAGAAATCCCTTGAAGGTTGCAAATGGTTTGTTTCCCACGGCAATTTGATTAATAGCCTCGTTTCTCCAGAACTGTGCTTTCCCCCCCTGAATGTATGAGAGAGCAAACATAATCCTAGACTCGGCTGTACGAAACTTGGGCTTCCTCCCATGGATGTACAATACTATAGAGCTAATGAAGGATTTTGTATTCTCCATGGTACCATCAAAGATTTGTGGGGGCGTGTACTTAGGTAAGCACACTTTTCCATTTCCAGATTTCTCCACCATCTCATCCTCCTGCAATATCCACTCCATCATCTCCTCCATCTCATCATCTCCTTCTCCTATCATCTCTGGCTGTACTTCCGCTTGTCTGGGCTGTGATGCTGCCAATACTGACACTAATTGCGACATTTGTGCTGTGAGCACACCAATTTTCACCTCTAGTGCTGGTATGGGAACAGGATTAGGACCGGGATTAGAAGTTGAAGGTTTGGACATAATTGTAGAATCTGTGATGAATCACTTCTTCGACAAATTCAAAATTTTTTCTTTGAGACCTCTCCAAACATTTACGGGTCATGTGATGGTTCATCAATTGTTCATCAATTGTTCATCAATCGTTCGTCATTCGTCAGGCGCCTATTTTGACACTTCAGATCAATAACCCTTCCAACAGTGCCTGATCTTGGAGATAACACTGAATTCGGCTTGTAACTAAAATAGTCGTCCGAATAGAGTGATGTAAATCATAACTAAACCAGACCCGATCGGTTGTCTGGTTGCAGCTGTCCTAATGACGAGCGCTGCCTCTCGATCACTGGCAGTCGCAATGTAAGGCAAGGCCTGGCATCGGCTTATGAAAGAAAAGGTAGATTACATATATACAAGTACTTCCGGCTTGTGCCAAAAGGGTGAGTAATCGGATGTGGCACGGTGAAACAATGACGTATGCGCAAGTAAGAGAAGGTGCACAGATATGGGAAGTTGTGTTCTTCTGTTAGGGCGACACCCACTATCTGCTAGCTAAGACCATGCAGGTTCTCTCTACAAGAAGGGGGTGGGATCCGCGCTTGTGATGGGGAACTGATGGTTTTGATGTGAGGGGTTATTAATAGGTGAGTTTGTTGAGATAGGCCTTTCACACCAAAAATGTAGGTGGAATACCTAAGAGAACACAACTGGGGTCCCCTAGGCATATATTTAGGGTTTATATACTATGTTACACATATTGTACATTGTTGTTACCAATGCACTCGTACATGTGCATACATTTTGATGCATGCGAAATAAAATTCTCATGCTATCAAAGTGTAGCGTCATTTGGCATCATGTAGCGTAATTTGACATACTAAAATAAAAATGAAATTTTATTAGGTAATGGGGTGGTTTCCTAACAAGGACGAGAAGACGCATTCGTCAAAATACACTGTCCCCTCCACAGAACGACTCTGGCTGCCCCAGGACTCTCGATGATGAACCAGGAACCCTCCTAGGCAACCTAGCTCCCCCCAGCTCATCTAAAGTGGAAGGAAGCTGGAGCTTCCAACACTCAAGGAGACAGAAACATGTTAGGAACTTAGTATATTCGAGGGGAGGAAACTAAGCTACAGCACAAGTACTCGAAGTGTAGACTATATACCAACAGAATAACATGTGATAATGCAATGCTGTAAGAGGCACTCTTACACTCTCTCATACTTCCAAAAATTTGACCAGGGGGGGGGGGGGTATCAACAAGTCCAAGGCACACTTTACATGTCGGTAAAAACATTGAGTTGCCTGGTAGTGGACTGATGATGAAAGTACATTGAACGTGGCAGGTGTTGATGAGGACTGGTGTTGACAAGGACATTGACAGGTGTTGACAAGGACATTGACAGGTGTTGACAAGGACATTGACAGGTGTTGACAAGGACATTGACAGGTGTTGACAAGGACATTGACAGGTGTTGACAAGGATGTCACGAGGACATTGACAGGTGTTGACAAGGACATCATGAGGATGGGGACAGGTGTTGCAAGGACGGAGACAGGTGTTGAAAAAATGACCGTTGCATTTGAGGGGAAGGTGTCGATGGCAAAAAATGGGGGTTGGGGTGTGTTATAAGGCCACATTTGCAAACAACGGGTGTTGGGTGTGAGTGGAGGGCATTGATGGTGAAAAACAGAGGGTTGGGGGCATGTACAAAGGCTCCTTGGCAATGGAATGGGGGCTGGGGCATGAGATGGGGAGGTGAACAGGGAGCGAGGGGGGCCAATGGCATCCTCAGTGATGCAAGATGGTCATCATTGTCAATACCCCCTGCCACGTCATCATGAACACTGTCCACACCCTGGAACACTCATTGTAACACCCACCTTTGTCAATGCCAACCCACTGTCCTCGTCGATGCCCACTGTCCTCATCAACACCCACTGTCCTTGTCGATGCCCACTGTCCTCGTCAACGTCCTCATCAACACCTGTCCCCATCCTCGTCAATGTCCTCATCAACACCTGTCCCCATCCTCATCAACGTCCTTGTCAACACCTGTCCCTGTCCTCATCAACACCAGTCCTTGTCAATGCCTGTCATGTTCAATGCCCACTTTCATCATCAGTCCACTACCAGGCAACTCAATGTTTTCACTGACATGTAAAGCATGCCTATGACTTGTTGATACAAGCCCCCCCCCCTGGTCATTTTTTTGGAGTATGAGAGAGTGTAAGAGTGCCTCTTACATCATCACTACATTATCACATGCCACTCCATTATCACATGTCATTCCATTAATATATAGTCTATACTTGAGTGCATGTACTGTATTCTAGAATCCCCCTTCGAATCATATTAAGTTCCTTATAGTTTTTGTGCCCTTGAGTCTTGAGTGTTGGAAGCCCTGGCTTCCTTCCATCTTACTGTCTATCTCTTTTTACTGTTGAACACTGCCACAAACCAACTAGCCCTTGAAGAGCTGTTCAGGGACCCCAGCATCAAGAGAATTGCTGGGCATGCATCATCATTGTTTAAAACCTACTTCCCTTGGATGCATGCTTATTATCAGGAAACTCTGGAAGCCCTCCTCAAAGCACATCCCCATACATATCTATGTCCAGTTCATGGTTCGGACCACTTGAGAACCAGAACCTGACCATTTTGAACTGAACCAACAGTCCAGTCCAAGGTTCGCTATAATCTATGGACCAAACCAATAGTCTGGTTCTGGGTTCTCCAAAATCCCTTAAAGAACTGGACTGAACCGAACCTTACCATCCCTAGATTCAACTGTGATCTTCTAGCTTCGCTACCATTTCCAGTTGAATCTTCATAGTGAACTTCTCATCTTCTCATTGCCTTCATTATATTTATCATGAGCACATATCATAGAACTCTTTGCATGGCTCAGCTTCTTTTTTCATTGCCCTCCCTCTGCTCCCTTTGTATTATATAGATATCTACTCCTTGTCTTTCATAGTATCTCTCATCTAGCCTCTCCATTCCTTCGTTTATCCATTTTTTGGGGTCCATCAGGACCTCTGATTGCGCTACCTTGGTCCATCTTGAGCCACGCAGCAGAGCGCTACATCCTTGCCAGTGGAGGTTCCCTGGCACATGACCTTACCTGACTAATCATTTTTACTGTGATGTGTCATGGTTTTCCGATCACTCTGCTGGGTATAAATAGATGCAAATATCGGAAAAAGAACTAAAAATTAAAAGAATTGCTGGCTCCTTCCACAAAAGTCTGCAGCCATTTTCTACTAATCAAAAAAACTGCAACTGGACTTAGGATTCTTCACAACTACTATTAATCCTTTTCAAAATGTCTTTTGGTGCTGTTGGTAGTGAATAAGCAAACAACAGGTATTTTTGCTAAACAAATGGACCAGGTCCTCATAGAATAATATGAGTATAATTGAAATCTACAGTACATGGACATGTGAAGTACCTGAGTCTAACCTTTTCATGTGTATTTAGCCCACAGCTGAGAATCTGAAATCTGGGGATGTGACAACTGCCTAGAAGGTCACTGACTGCTGGGTATACTGCACTACAAGTTGCTTGAAACCTCCCTGATACCTGTGGAATATCTTCCAGTAGTTTAATAGTAGATTCATAGCAAAATATAGGTGTGCAGATTAATATTGAGGAGTGACCAAGAAAGACATGATCCTAAGCAAAGTCTTGTCTCATTTTTAAATTACAGCAGGGGATATTAAATGGAAGACATCTGAAATGAACTAAGAGTGCTTGTTTGGAAGATACAGCTGTGGATCCAGAGTGGAAACCAATAATATTGGGTGGATGGCTAATAACTGACCCCTATGGCAGATAACTTGTGGCAGTGCCACTGTCAGGCTAATAACAGCAGATCAATTTCCTCGGCCCATAGAAGCCCAAATAATTTTTTGAAAAGACAGAAACACCATATTATTGTTGTACTATTTGCATGTAAAACAAGGTAGTATGACAAGCAGAAGTACAACCCAGAGAGACAAATGTTGTCGTGAGCACGGCAATTGCCGTGGCTAATAACGTTATTAGACACCCAGCACAGTGATCGGTAAGCCTGTGTCACTGTGCATGTGCGAGCCAGCAAAATTTGAATGTGTACATGTGTGCTCTTTGTGTCCATCAATCACAATCTTCTCATTCTTTCTCGGCACGGTCAGGTCCGATTCTGACTGGGTGCATGAGAGGCCTAGTCATGAAGGTTACGCTGTAACCTTCATCATTAGATTCTGTGCGTTGTTTTTACTGCTCGATTCTATGTCGCCATTTTTGGCGTCTTGTTCATTTCTTTCCACAAGATGGGAAATCTAACATAAGAACGCTGTGTTCTGCCGACATCCTTTTGTCACCCGGTTGAACATTATCGGCCGCAGCCGAGCGCTCGAACTTTCATCTCGTCAAAGTCGCATTGAAATTAATCTGCTCGCCGTGCCGAAGTAGGAACAAACGCCCACATCACCGTCATTACAGACATCATCGCTACCAACCTGCGCAGACGAGAATACCATGCAGTCAGCAATTACACACAAAAACATTGGTTGGTAAGAGAAAACGAGGCGAAGAATGAAAGAAGTGATCAGGTTACTCACAGGGGCTGCAAGCTCTTGATGCCAAACCTCGACGATAATGCACCTGTCATGAATGGGAGCACTGCACTTCCCGCCTGACCGAACCCCGCGATCCACCCAACTGAGCCCGTGAGCATCCATTGAGGTATGACATGACCCGCACGGTTCATGGTAATAGGATACATTGGCCCTAGAGCGATACCTACAAGGGAAACTGCCACAGCGTCGCCAACTACTGACGGCACGAACCAGACGACAAATTCGAGCCTCACCAGGGCGATGCGCAGCCTGGTTAGAGAAGGTATGAACGACAGATAAAACACGTACCCAATCGCAAGGATAGCATAGATGAATAGAACCCGATGTTCGCCCACCTGATTGAGATCACGATGTTAGGTTGGAAGCGTATAACTGGGATATGGTGCGTTACTGACTTTTTTGTTGACCCAGAGAAGCGCAACACGGCCCAACATAAGGCCTAGATACTTCAAGAAAACGTTTTATAAACGATCGGAAAAACAACGTACCACCAAAAAAGCCAGTAGAGATGTAACCGGATGTTGCCCCGCCTCCTCGTGCACGGATGATGAAGGTTACAATCCATCCTGAAGTTCAACGCCGAAACTCAGGGCCGAATCGGTCAACAAAGTCAAAGCATTGCGAACCTCCAATAGTGACCTCAACCCCGATATAAATGAGAGTGAAGAAGGCGAGAAGATGTACAGTCTTCTGAGATAAAATCTGACGAAGCGCGCTGTGACTACTTGTTCCTCTTTCCGGGGCGGGTTGACCAATTTCAATCAAGCATTCTGGGATCCATAGGTGAGTGTCAAATATAAACCAGTGAAAGATACGTACCATTATACGTTTTGAATCGGAAAACAGTAATAAGAAAGATAGTGTTTGAAATCGCAATGCCGAGAGAGATAAGATAATGAAATGACCAGTGACGCGCTTGTGCGAATTGTGTCGCAACAATAGGAGCAAGTAGTGCACCGAGGCCTAATGGATAAATACGAACCCAGCGTCTATATCAGCAAGTGTCTAGAAATTCTTGACGCACCATAACCAGCAGCGAGGATGCCCATCCTGGTTTCGGCACGGTCTTTTATACTCGCGACATAGCCAATCGCTTGGGAATCCTTTGTGCAGGATCAAATGAGCCTGGGATGCGTAAACTTCGCGAGGAGGGGCTGACCTGGATTGCTATGCCGAAACTATTGAGGGCGAAGCAGATAAGATACACCGGGAAGGGTAGACCCGGAGATTGAATGGAGTAGGCTACAACTTGACAGAGAGAACCTGTAAATGGAGTCAGAATCCTTACTACCTGCGTTGAAAGTTTGAAGAATACCTATGATGAGAGCCTAGCGAGCTATTCGTCAGAAGAGACATTATTCATCGTTGTGAAAATACAGACCTTCCCCATTCCATATTTCTCGGATAGCGGTACATTTGTCACGGCTCCTAATAGATATCCCTGACAGATGTGAGTAATTGAATTGTAACTCTGCGAGAGTCACTTACTACGCAGGCGAGGACGAAAACCAAAGATACCAAGAAATATCCCACCTACAAAGTTACAGGCCATCTAAGCCTTCCTTTCTAAAATTTTCGAAAAAAGTTACATTGTAAACTCTTTGGATCCTGGGTAGGAGTGGTCCTGTCGAGCCATCATTCCAGCCAGTGAGGAATAAGGTCCAACAAAGAGCGGTGAACTGAAGCTGAGTCCTGTTCATCTGCTTCCTCGTTGGTGCAGACGTGTCAGCCTTAGAGTCAACATTGGCATATATGGTCTTCTCGCTCCCTTCATCGACCCTCGTTTCCTCGGATGAAGCTGGTTTCTTAACATCATCAACTTCAGCAGGCTTTTCGTGCGTAAAATCTTGATTCTGAGTTTGTGCCTGTGACATTATGTCTGAGGAAGCGTCGGTGTGATTGGACGACTTCGAAGGTATTTATATTGCGAACTTGTGGGAACAACAGTTGGAGATTTCCTTGAGATTGACTCCAGATTGACATCGCCTATTTTGCGGTAATGCCCCTGACAAAAATCAGACACGTGATGTTCGCAGTCCCCGGATCAATGATGGGAGAGAATACCGAGAAGGTTCCGCGTGGACCCAGGACTGCGTCGTGAGAGGGCAGGAGAGGCCTAGTCATAAGGCCAAGGTTACGTTGAAAGATTTTGCTTGGTTCAATGCTCGCTTCTATGTCGTCATTTTCGGTGGGTTGTTCCCTTTCCACGAGAACTTGGCTAATGACTAAAGAATTGACATGACATGAGAGCGTGGTGTTCTGCTGACGTCCTTTCGTCATCCGCACCGCTTCAGGCCGAGGCCGAGTGCATGAACTCTCCTAAAGAAGTTAATCTGTACGCCGTGGCACCCTCGGAACAAGCGCCCACATCACGGTCATTAAAGACATCATCACTACTAACCTGAACCGAGAGCGATGAGTAATCATACGCAACGGCGCATAAAAATAACGAGCAAAGTACTCACAAGGGCTGCAGACTCCTGATCCCAAACTTCGACGAGAATGCGCCAGTCATGAACGGGAGCACGGCACTGCCCGCCTGACCGAACCCTGCAATCCATCCAATCGAGCCCGTAAGCAGCCATCGAGGTAGGACACGTCCCGCATGGTTCATTGCAAGAGGATACATCGGTCCCAGGAGCATACCCACTAGAGAGACTGCCACAGCATCGCCAACTAGGGAGGGTACAAACCAGACGACCAGTTCGAGTCTTGGGGTGAAGTCGCCCAATTAGGTGAGGTGCGAACGGAAGGGAAAGGACTTACCCGATCGCGAGGAGGGCATAGATGAAAAGGACACGGCGTTCTCCCACCTGATCCGGGGATGATGTTAGCTTAGAAGCGTGGAATGTGGTGCATTGCTGACTGTTTTGTTAACCCAGAGAAGGGCAACACGACCGAACATGAGACCTAAACCGTTTAGATATATAATATATTTATTGAATGATTAGGAACACGACATACCGCTGAAAAATCCAGTTGAGACGTAACCGGATGATGGTCCGCCCCCTCGTACGTTGATTATAAAGGTCACAATCCATCCTGACGTTCAACACCGAAACTCAGGGCCGAATCGGCGAACAAAAGTCAAAACATTGCGAACCTCCAACAGTGACCTCAACCCCTACATAAACGAGAATGAAGAAAGCGAGAAGATGTACAGTCTTATGCGATAGAATTTGACGAAACGTGCTTTCGCTACTGGTTCCTTCTTCCGCGGCGGCTTGGCCTATTTCTACCAAACATTCTGCGATTTCGATCAGTGGCAGCTAGATACATACCCAGAGGGAGAGAAATATACCATCCTGCGTTTTGAATCGGAAGACAGCAATAAGCATGATGGTGTTTGAAATCGCGATGCCGAGAGAGACGAGGTAATGAAATGACCAGCGACGCGCTTGCGCAAATTGTGTCGCGACTATAGGGGCACATAGTGCACCAGCACCTGAATGCAAACACAGCGTCTACATCAGCACGCATCTGAAAGATTCTTGACGCACCATACGCGGCGTGGAGAATGCCCATTTTGGTTTCAGCGTTGTCTTTGAGACTTGCGACAAAGCCATTCGCTTGGGCATCCTTTATGAAAGCGTCATATGAACCTGACATAGACTTCTTTGAGAGGAGAGACTGACCTGAACCGCTAAGCCGAAACCGTTGATGGCGAAACATATGACGAACATCGGAAACGGAAAAGCAGGGGCTTGTAAGGCGTAGGCTATGGCTTGGAATAGAGAACCTGCGCTTGCTCAAAATCGTTGCTACTGCGTTGAACGTTTGAAAAAAATACCTATAACGAGAGCCTAGCGAGGTGTTCGTCAGAAGATCTTCACTGTGAGAGAAACACGAACCTTGCCCAGGCCCAGTTTCTCGGATAGGGGTACATTCGCTAAGGCGCCTGATATGAATCCCTGACACAAATTGCTCAACGCAAAAGTTACGACTTGAGACACAAACACACTGTGCATGCAACAACGAAAATCAAGGACACCACAGCAAATCCCACCTACACAATTACAGACATACATCAATATTTTTCTGTTTAAGATATTCAAGGAAAACATACGTGGTAAACCTCTTGGATCCTTGGTAGAAGGGGTCCTGTGGAGGCGTCGTTCCAGCCAGCGAGGAACAAAGTCCAGCAAAGAGTGATGAACTGTATCCGAGCCTTTTTCACTTGCTTCCTGGATGGAGATACCGCAAATTCGTTAACCTGGGAGTCAGAATTGGGATCTCTGGTCACGGTCTTCTTGAGCGTTTGATCACCCTCCAATGCTACTAGTATCTCGAAATCATCAACAACAGGCTTTCTGTGGGTATAATCTTGTAGTTGAATTTCTGACATTGCGTCTGAGGAAGCGGACGTCAGTGCGACTGGACTTGGACTAGACGCTGGCTGGACGACTTGAAAAGTGGTTATAATGTTAGTCCGGTGACCGGACCGTCGTAATATGGATATGTACATAAGTTATATAGCATCGGCGAGTTCTGTCAAGTTCTGTCTTTGCAAAAAAATCAGATCTTTTAGACACGAGGCGTTACACTTGTTTCCGGTATCGTTAGTTTATCAACCCAAAGGGGTTTTGTGTGGAAGAAATTGCAGGGTTCGTTGACCTGGACCAGCGTAATGATCTCGCCCTCGTGACTAGTACTGGTCATGTGTTGCTTCAAAGTTTTTCTGTTATACGACGTTGGCCTGTTCGTTTTGGCGAGAATTGGACTAGATATGACATGAGAGTGTTCAACGCACTATGCAGACGTTCTTTTTGTCTTTCGGTTCGACCGATCCTCCGACGAACTCTGGCGTCACAGGCGTTTGCGAATGGCTCAGCCATTGAGCACCTTTCATCGGGGGCAGTTGCAACAGATTGGCTCTATGAAGATTTCACCATCCTTTTGGGGCCACAGGTAGAGAAGGCAAACTCGAATCTCGTGAACCTAGTCAATAACGCGAGGTATGGTGCCGCAAATCGTCTACTTTTCCACCTTCGGGACAGCGGAGTAGCAATAGGACGACATCCTGTTTATGGGAAAGCTGCAATTGCAGCTCTACAGTGGGATGATCTGAATGGCAGCATGGATCTCTTCTCAGCGTGGTTCTCCCTCGTCCCATACATCCACGAATCAAAATCAGTCCCCAAGCTCCAGCCCGTCAGAGATATCCTCAACGTCATTTTACGATCCGGATCTCCGGCGGAGCATCGCGTGCTGGTAAAAGTGTTCGCCCTCATGTGTGCCTCCAAAGGTTATCTTCATCCCATTTACGATGAAGTGGTCAGCCTTATCGCTCGATTCGGGACTGCGAAGGAGGGTTCTACTTTCCTCATTGAGTACGAGCAGGCCGTGAAACAGTATTATCTAGATACCCGTCCAGGTTCAGTGAATGCAAAGGACCAACGGTACCGTATCACTGCCATCGAAGTTTGCTGCCAGGCGGGATGGCTGGACGAAGCTCTGGAAATTATTCAACTGGAGCGGGATTTTGCTTTGCCACATAAGACGTATGCGCTTCTCCTGCAAGTTCTTCGTGATGGGCAACGATTAGAGGCCATAGCAATCGTGGAGCGTATAAAGTTGCGCGATGAATCACTTTATATCAAACAACGCATTCGTTCGCATTCAGAGACTCGGAAATCTATACCTTCTGTGCCAAACGCATATGACAACCAATCCTCGCGGGTCTGGAGGCCGACCCAGTTACCGACATGGGCGCCAATGATAATCTCGCGCACGGCAGTCGCAGTAGAACTTCGACAAATCAGAACATATCTATCAGCTGCCGATTCACCGTCTCAAACTCCACTTCTCTCCTTCCTGAGACGGGCCACACGTGCTGGCATAACTCCTCGCACACTATCATTACTACGCAGAAAGGCCATGTCTGTTCGGGGGCGGCGTGCCACCAGCTGGCTTCATGCCGAGCTCAGATTCCACGCCTCTGAAATGAATCACCTCCAAATCATATCATTGTTCGCCGAACACATGCAAATTTCTTCTCTCCGTAATCCGGTGTTTGAGCAAACCCTCCGCCAAATCCTCCTTGAGAACAACCTGCCCTTCTCTACCACCGAAGTTTACCCCAAAGCCAAAATATCTAAGCACGACTACTGGATTATTTACAAAGCTATCATCATTCTCGCCATTCGCCTTCCCGAGCGGCTCGCTACCATCCAACCCCTATACGACGCATTCCTCCAAAGCACTGCCCTGCGCAAAGGATTCACTCGCGTATTGGCGACATTCATATATGCATTCGCCCGCTGCGGTAATCTGGAAGAAGCTGAGCGCGTGCCGCATGACTTGCGCTCCAAGGGAATAAGTCACAACATCCGAGAGGACACGATGCTCGCATGGGCTTATGCACGTGCGGGAGATGTGAACAAGGCCATGGCACTGCTGAAAATCACGGAGCGCGGCGTCAGGAAGAACAAGCTGGTGCTGCCCCAGCTTATGGTTTATGGACGGGTGATTGATGGTTTTTTGAAGGCGGGATTGTTCGTGCAGGCGCAGAATGTGGCAGAGAGAATGAAGCAAACGATCTCCTACCGCCCGGGATTGAATCACCATCTAGATGGAGTGTTGGATTCCCTCGAGTCTAAATTGGTAGGTTGTTCTGTTATTGGATTGATAATTCTGATCTCACATTAATTTGTTAAGCAACAGGAGGCATCTAAAGCTAACCCCCAGTGTGGATCGTAATATTATCAAGCACTGCGATTCACTCTATTTCACTCTATCACCAAGTACAAGGCGCACAGACGTAAGCCTAGTCAAAACTCATGTCAACCCGTCTATCGCGCTGTTGTTCTCTGTCCGCCTGTCTTCTCCGAAACCTTGTCTACGAGGGGCGCATCCGCGGCGTTAGAGGCAGGAACCTCAAGTTTAGAATTCACATCCCTGCGTGGCGATCGCATGTCCCCTTTGAAGCCGATATAATAGATCCTCGAAATCTCTTCACCCACGGATTCATTCTTAAAACCCCTTGTCAGTACAATTTATGATGTCACGAAGTGCGGACATACGAAGAACAAAGAGAGAGAAGTGATGCTGGCGAATGCCGCCACTCGTAACGGATACTCCACTACACCGGTCTCCCCTTCCAAAAGGCTGATATTGAGATGGGGCTTGGTCGCTTCTGCGTCCGTGAAATCGACAATGGTAGGGTGATTTGCGTATATTCGAAGATGACGCGGGGCCAACTCCCCTCTGCCTATCCAAGCAGTAGTAAAATATCCCTGCACAAGTAAAACAAGATTGTTTCACCTAGCTTTAATATCACTGATTTTATCCTAACGTTTTGTGTGAACGGTATATGAATGATAAGCTAGTAAACAACCACGTAAGACGTCGCGGGGTTAAACAATAAATGAGGACCAACTTGGTCGTCGACGCCAGAATCCGCAAACTTCGCAGTATCGTCTCTTTCATCCCAAGGTTTAATCACTGCCCTTGCATCTTCTGGCACCGCCAAATTGAGGCCATACACGCTTTCTCAAAGTAGGGTGAAATGAGAGACCCTAGCCTCAACAAAGTCCGACGCGATTTTGAGGCTCACTTGTCTTTATCGATGACCCCGTAGAGATTAGCTATGTCCGGCCCAGCTAGACTTGAAGCTATTGAATCCGCAGTGAATTGTGAGTTGTCTTGAGATTCTGACATATGAAGGTCGGTGCAAAATGGTTGTGAGAAAATTGGACCAGAATTGATACCCACAATTTTCCTTCGGCAATTTGAACTTTTTCCAGCTATGCTCCGGCTCTGTCGACAATTCAGCTGCACAAGCCGCTGTTCACGCGTGCAACGGGTTCAACCACTTTCGAGGACGCGGCAGGCCCTCTCTACTTCACTGGGACGCAGATATACCAGCTCGGATGAGCCGGTTAAGCAATACGACAAATTCGACCGCCTATTCGCATCCCTTCGCCATGGAATGGACGAGGACGAGTTAGCGAAGACAATAGCTGCGCTTGTTCTGTCTACTAGCAGTAAAACAAAACTGGACAAAATCGAAATGTCGGTGCCCCAATACACAAAAGAGTTCAACAGGAATTCACTGTTCACCAAAGTCAATCATTACCTCACACATCCACCGGAGGACAATTTCTATTCTTTAGCTGCCCAAACCCCGAGTGGTATGATTGTCTATCAAATTCTTCATTGCTGTGGCTTACATCAACACCAGATGCACTCGCGGCTTCATTGGAGGCCGATCCACCAGTATCGTCCACCAAAGCGTACCTCGATCACAATCCGGAAACACTGCTGGCAGGGAACGCGATGGAAGTAGCGGAATGTATGTGCTGCCGTTCAACCATTTTAACGTACCGATATTAACGTGGTTCATAGACGACCCAACGCTACCAAGTCTTGTTGACCAACTCTTGACCCACATTCAGACAGAAGACACTCGGAAAGCACTCGAGAAACTAGAGCTCGATGACCAGGCGGAATTCCGGAGCTTACTATTGCAAGTGGTAGCTGATTCTGGGGAAGAAGACATGACGGTTCTAGATAGTATCGCTCGATTCCTTTCATATCATGGGGCCGCAATTCAATTTCGACGTCAGGCTAAGGACACTGAGGTGGATATCATGGAAGAGTTTCGAGCATTAGAGGCCGCAAACCCTATCGAAGATGTAGAAGATGACGATGCCGGTAAGGGTCACTAATACAGATGGTTTCGTGTTTAGTTGATTTGATTATAGATATGGACATGGAGATGCGTCCCTCTCGCAAACCTGATCCCATGGAACCACTGAAAATACGTCAAGAAGTCGGTAAGAGCTCTGCTAATCTTCGTCGTACACTGTATCAATCCCATATTTACAGACTCCTCCAGCGCACTGCAACAAGAAGACAAATATGACCCATTTCCTGACCTCATGACGCCCGATCCATTGCTGGACCCACGTGATGTGTTAGACTTCCCTCCGGACAAAGACAGTCCTTTCCATAACCAAGTCACCGTCCGCAATCACACCTCCATCTTCACCGACGCTGCCATAAAATCCGGCTTTGATTTCACGGACGAAAACTACGAACCAACTCGAACTGACGAGACGGAAGAATCCGACAGCTCTCGAGAGAACCTCCCACTCTCCGAAGCAGAGCTCCACAAGCTCTACCGCTTTCCCCTCATTCGGCGCCGAATCACACAACAGACAGGCAAGGGCAAGATTCACCGTCAATTCGTGCTGATGGTCGTTGGAAATGGCGACGGGCTGGTAGGATACGGGCAGGGCAAGGACGAGGACGCGCCCCGTGCAGAGAACAAGGCCTTCGCACAGGCCGTGCGCAACATGGACTGGGTCGAGCGGTTCGAGAAGCGGACGATTTGGACGGACCTGAACACCAAGCTTGGCGCAACACAGCTCATTATGCGGCCACGCCCCGTCGGATTCGGATTGCGGTGCAACCCAAATTTGCACCAGGTGTTGAAAGCTGCAGGGATTAAGGATATTAGCGCCAAGGTATGGGGCAGCCGTAATCCGATCAATGTGATCAAGGCGGCATTCCGTGTGTTGCAAGCTGGGCATGCACCATTGGCGATGGGTGATGGCGTTGGGGGCCCGGGTCGGAAGCTGAATAAGGGGACTGGGCTGAGGAGTAAGAGTGATGTCGAGCGGGAACGAGGTCGACAACTGATCAGCTTGAGGAAGTGACAGTTGGTGCCTCGCTACCTAGATGGTTTGGTTATTCATGCATAATAAATTCACCTTTTCAAACGGGGTTTCCTTCACTAGGAATTGCTAGACGTTGTCAGAACGATGGGAATTCGGACCTACGCTATCAACGAACTCGGAAATAAATTGCATAGCAACGGATTTTGACCTGCGTCGCAAGCTACAAAAATCACCAGTTGAGTATTGGAATTTCACACATTCTACGCACTACAAGATACTAGCAAAATAAATTGACAAAATGTGTATTTTTGGCTAAAACATTTCCGCAAGCAGCTGGCCTTGACCTTCTAGTACGTACACCGAAATGTGACCTTATGAGCTAAGATTGATGCATGATGGACAAGTCTTCAAGAGTTTCGAGTTTGGTAACAACGACCAACTATAGGCTTCTGTCTTCAGTACTTCAGTGTTCACTGCAGCGTTATTCTCAGATGCTGCCCGAATGGGGCTTACCGTAATCTTCGCTACCAACCCATCCAAGTCGTCAAAATAATATCCTCGAAGTTTTCCGTATGTCCTCTGTGAATAAACGGCCGTACGATTAACGAGACCTTTGTTCGCAACCTCCTTTCGAGATACAGCCGGCCAGCACCTGTTCCTGGTTAGCTCTTGTGGCCATTACTTGATACTTCGAGAATCGAGTGCAATTCTCAGAGGAAATCAGAATCCCTATACCGTCTCGGGGACTGAACATCAGAGTTGAACATTTTCTATGTAATCATTCCTTGTTTCCTACTGGTTCTCACATTCAGCACGACCATTACCCCAAGTCTCTTCATCACGGGAAATCCAAGGCATACTTCACTGGACTGAACATTGAACCTGCTTCATATCGGGCAATCGGCGGCCCAGTCTTCCCCGCTGCTTCTCCGTCGCATCCGGGACAATAAACAGAGCCAAAGAACTATACTTGCAAGTAATAGTACGTAGTTGTATAAATGGCCTTGCGAGGACTCATCACTATACAACCTGCCCCAGTTGCAGTCCTCTGTCTACCTTCACTCTACTTCACCAATCGTCGATGATCCTGACTCTTCCTTTCCCCCAAGCTCGTGGACCAGTGGCGTCCACCGTCTACCCAGCTGAAAGTATAAATCTTGCTTTATTACCACTTTCGACATTTCCTCATATCACATTCCGTATAGACGATGGAGCCGAGTTTCACTTCCCTGAAGTAATTCTTTAGCAGAATAAATGTCATCCGCGACGGCTGCAATAGTGCTTCGGAGGTGATCTAACTCATCCAGAGCCTCTTTGGGTGCTGGTGGTTCCTCAGGGCAGGCTATTAACCCAAATACCTATGGGGGTTGCAAGAAACCGAAGCACCAAATTGAACACAAACATCGCCGCTACAGCCGCCTTTCAACAGCGTTTCCTCCGTGCCTTGCCGCAACTGGACTCTGTGCTAACAGCTTTCGCAGAGACCATCATCTCTCTATGCGATCACTACGATATTCTTGTGGCCAATGCCACCCTTATCTCGATTTTCGATTTTGTCATCTCGAGTTGTATGGAGCCAACGATTGAACATTTATCTTTGATTCAAGATGCTGGACGTTTGAAACCCCTTGGTACCTGCGTGACTAGACAGGCGCTGAGAAAGCTTCATGTTTTAACTTTTTTAAGTCAAGCAAAATCGCTATCACAGACTACATCCAAGCAATTCCAGACATGAACTATTCGATCTGTGCCGTGGCCCGTTAACAATTTCATGTCATGCGTATCGTCCTCCGTATCGGCAATTGCGGGGGGAAGAAGTCAATTGCATCCATAACCGCGCGTATGTGGATGGCAAACCGCCAGTGCAGGTACTTGGCGACGTCGGGCGCGAGTTGCAAGAAGTTCGGGCCTCCATACTTACCATTTAAGCCAAGTCTCCTCGCGCCACGGAAATATGGCAGAACTAGGAACGTGGCTACATGTTTGTTTTCATCTGATATTAAGTACGAAGACAAAATCCATTTTTTTAATAGTGCGTGGCACTTGGTCCAGGACCGATTCGATCTGAAAGATCTAGGTTTGTGAAAATGAGGGGATGAATATATGGGGCAGGTGACTTGGTCTCGCTGTTTAGCTTGCTATACAGGCTCACAGCGCCTCCGGGGCTTATCGAAGACTAAAGTTCGCAGCAGCACCTTGACTCTGCTTGATTGCGATTTTTGAACATCGTATAGTTATGATTAAATCCATCGCATGCTGTTCTTTTGTAAGTATATACAGAAACAGTTTATAAATTACTGAATTGCCTGGCAGGTAAATTCCTACTGGCAGCAGCAAGGAACAATCCATTCAGATTTGGTATAGTACAAGTTCCCGATCCACCAAGGGGATGGCGGACTGGGAACTTTTCCATCGCCGACACACCTCGAGTTTTCAATGTGTATCTTCAGGAGTTCGTCAACCAAAACGTGTTGGCTGACGGACTGACGCTCCAGCCTTGACGTTTGGCAGATTGGATTGCTTCTAGCCGATAATTTCTAGTATACCTGAAGAGTGGAAACGCAAACGCAGTCCTGTGGCGATGAAATGGCACGAAGGGAGGCCAACAGCCAAACGTTTTTGAGTCTTGAAGAGGGACAGGTCCAAGGTTAGGATTGCAGCGGAGAACCACGCGGGCGACCATATTGGAAGATGTTGCTCAATGGTCCATAGTGCTATTCAAGAAAACCAGAAGATGCCAGACTAGGTCCAACGTGAGCAGCAGAGGCGAGAGTTGATTCACTTGATATGCAGCGAAACACTGTTGAATAAGTTCAGCAAAAACAATGCGAGGATCATACTCACTTTCGCTTCCAACAAATAGTATACAAGACGTATATTGAGATGGACGTTTTCAAAAAGCGAGAACAAGTGAAAGCGATGATAAACAATGGTGGAATAAGGAATAAAAGGTTGAAAATCGTAGGCTCATTGTGATTGTACGATGCCGATGCTGATGCGGAATAGGAATAGGAATGAGAATGTAGATATATGCAGATAAACAAGACAAAGCTATATGTAGAAGAAAAGATGATGGATAAAATGGCGAGGAAAAAAAATGCTCGAGAGATGGCAGAAAGGGAAACATGAAAGGGGTTGAGCAGATGATGCAGATGCAGTAGTTGCAGATAGAATTTGCCATGTTCGTATGCGATGCGATAGATAGCAAGTGACAAGCGCATGATCTCCATTTATGACCGGATATGAAAAGGCCGATTGTGACCAGGACATCGACAGTCCTTGTGTGAAGCCTTATCGTGGTAGGGCATGTAACAAAGGGAGGGGAGGATAGAAGGCGCGCGCACAGGTCATGTTGTGTTACACGAGTTCAAGACGTGGGACACTGCCTGCGCGTGTCGCTTTGTTGAAGCGTTCGCTTGTAGGGGAGGGCGAGGTAAATGTGAACGCCGCGTAGATTTGTTTGCGCTCAGGTGTGGAAAAGCGAGAAGGGGAAGAAGGTGGGTGGATTGATCCGGCCGGGAGCGATGAACCTTGAGGTGGCAAATAGTAGTCGCGGATCTCGGGTTCTACAGATAAGGCCTGCATTGGGAGTGAGGTTTGAGCGTGTATCCCACATGCCAGGGTACATAAAGCGAACGTACCTTGACAGGGCAAAATTTCAAATTCTCGTTGCACGAGGATGGAATCTCGAACGAGGCACTTTGCTCGTAGGCTTGGGAGACGTCAGCGAGAGGCTTGACAGTCAACTCGTAACACCGCGAGTCGATGTCCGCTTGGGTGACATGACGCTCCCGTTCAGTGTCCGCTTCCTCGTCAAGCTTGGGCATAGGAGACACCCTGCGCGACGGTGCCTTCTTCGCCTTTCTCGATTTCCCCTCCTTTCTTGAGGTTGTCTTGCCCTTGACAGACGATGTCGAGGAAGACGATTTACGCTTCTTCGCATCAGGCAGAGCATCCTTGGGCTCTTTCTGCTTTTTATCCTGGACAGGTACATGAACCTTGGTAGCGAGGACGGATGTCTTGCGTTTCTTAGTGTTATTTGGTCCTGCACGTTCCCCGGTGACCGGGTGAACGTTCTCCTTTTCTGTGGTGGTTAGGGTGGCATGGTTTGGCGCTACCGAGTTGGCAGTCGATGTTAGAATAGCGGTGGGGGTATTATTGGTGTTCTTAGGTTTCTGTTGGTCGCTAGACGGAACGTCCTGGAAGACGGTGAAGGATCGAAGAGACATGGATGTTTGATACCGTATAAGATATGAAGCTCTCTACGATTAATAGTGTTCGTTAACAAGATTGAAGAAAGTACAAGGACAAGTCTTGCTCATGAACCAAACAAAGCTTAAATTTCTATACTAACAAATATAAACAACTAACAACGCGACTATACGGACGAGACCACGTGTCGTTCAAACAAACGCGTCGTCAAAGCACGTGTTCCATTGTCTCCCTGACTACTATTATTATAGTAGTTTACCCGAACGTTTCAGTCTTTCAGATGGCAACGGGCCCGGGATTAGCGGGTCCCCGAGATGGTCAAGAAACTGCATTGCTTGGTGACTTACTAGCACGTCACGTAGGAAATCTGCCTGTGCGAACCCTATTGCGCTCATCACTATTGGTGACAAACTGTATATAGTGCACACACACCGAAACCGTCATTTGTTAATGAACAGCTCCGACAATTTGATCCGGCACTTCGAGCTGCTACACATAGTCCGAGCTTCGGGTTCCGCCAGGTCCAATTTCTCATGTCCATCTCACGCCACAAGGTCACAACCACAGTCGAATTATAGACGATCGAAAGTGTTCTTTTCGTACGTTCTTTCCCTAACTTGGAACATGTGATTGTGATAGACGTACCCCGGCATGTCAGAATTGCAATAATAAGCTTTTGCAGGCTTGCTCAAGCTCTTGTGAGTGGTTTTTCACTCCAGAACTTTCATGCACAATGTTGTGGAGTTCGCTTCTTCTGAATGTGCCAATATAGTGGTCCGAGTGGGGACACCGGATTTCCATTTATTGTCGTCCGATCTTCTGGCTACGATCTTCCGTCCTTGTACGTAGGGATCGGAGGGCATGTACCCTCCTTCACATGCATATGCATTCTGAATTCCATCTCAACATATTCAACGTGTCGCCTAGCCATCTCGGCATGAGAAACTATTCTCTTCTGCCGCCCTCTAAATGAACATTGCATGTTGACATAAGAAACGGAGGAATTCGTCTTCACTAATTTTGGACACGTTGAACACCCTTGAACACCCTCACCCGTGGCCTGTCGGGCAGTTGACGCATCATCGCCTGTTCCGAATCTGGTGCGTAAATCTGTTTTGATACCTCATGTTTTACACGCACCAAAGGGCCGACAAGCACGTTCACCTTAGATTGCCGTAAGCACTTGACTTAAATTGCGCTGTCGTTCCCTTCTCGCTTCCCTACCTCGAAGTCCCTGTTCGCACTGGTGTGCTCTATTCCTCGGTCTATTGACCTCTTCATTCTCATGTCTTCGAAGACTCCCGCTGTTGCATCTGGCATTCATCCTCCTGTTGGGACTCTCATTGATGGAGGTTCCCTTGAGCTCGTGGAAGTATTGGGCGTAGGTGGCTACGGCGTAGTGTACCGTGCTGTCGACATTCGCTCTCCCAACCCCAGATCGTACGCCGTCAAATGCCTCGTGTCCCAGTCTCATCAAACACACCGCCAGCGGCAAATCCATATACGCGAGATCGCCTTGCATCAAATTGCGTCATCTCACCCGGGTGTCATCACTCTCCACCGTATCGTGGAGGACTACAACCGCACCTATATCGTCATGGACTACGCACCGGACCATGACTTGTTCACGCAGATATTGCATAGCTGCCGCTATCTTGGGGACGACACATTGATTAAGGACGTCTTCCTCCAACTGCTTGACGCAGTTGAGTATTGTCATAGTCTCGGTATTTATCACCGTGACTTGAAGCCGGAGAATGTTCTCTGCTTCGACGATGGCCTTCGTATTGCCATCACTGACTTTGGCCTCGCAACTACTGACAAGTTGAGTGAGGAATTTCGCACAGGCAGCGTCTACCATATGAGTCCAGGTCAGACACATTCCGGCCTCACTGACGCTTCGCTGATGTCTTCTCTTCTTATAGAATGCCAAGGCGGGCACTTTGCAATAACTGGGAACTATTCCCCTATGTTCAACGACATTTGGTCTTTGGGGATCATCCTCCTCAACCTGACCACTGGCCGGAACCCCTGGAAGTCCGCGACTCCAGATGACCAGACTTTCCAAGCCTACCTCCGAGATCCTCTCGGATTTCTTCCTACTGTCCTCCCCATTTCCCTGGAGCTCAACGACATCCTTATTCGCATGCTAGAAGTTGACTGGAGAGAGAGGATAACTTTGCCTGAATTGCGCCTCGCGATCGAGGATGTCAACAGTTTTTATTCTGAAGGTGTTGTCTTCGAGGGCAGCATGGCTCGCTGCCCCTGGGAATCCGGGATGGACATCGACAGCGACTCTTCCGAGGATACGAAGGGCAGCGAGCTGCCTGCGAACTCGGAGCAGGCAGACCCCGTTTCACGATGGAGTAAGGAGTCGTCTTCGGATATTGTTTTTGCTCGACACTCGAACGCAGGATCAGCGTCGTCATACGGCGTGCCATGGACGGAATATTCGTCCTGTGCAGCTACCTGGGCGTTTGAGTCACCCTCCTCATCGACGTCGGGCGATGAGACGTTGAAGAAGCCTGATCAATCCACGACGCCCGTTACACCCGTCTCTGGCGAGTCATCACCCCCCATCACGCCCAACAGCCTCGACATGGTTTTTGGGAGGAAAGCCAAGATGCCGCCCCGCAAGGCACTCACCATCGACACCAATTTCGCCCAACCTATGTTCTATAACCTCAATGCAAGTATGGCCTCGACGAAGACGTCCATTATGCAAACCGCGGTAGAGTACGACCCTTATTCCTCCTCGTTCTTCCTTGCCAGTCCTACCTCTAACTCGTACACCTCCATTAATATGCCCGTGTCTATGCTCCCAAGTGTTACTTCGCTAGACGACAAACAGATGGATTCTCCTACTATATGGGCGTCTTCGGCGACAGAGATGTCTTCTCCATCAGTATACTCATCTGGCAGTAGCTCCACTGATAGCATGAAATTCACAAGGTCGACAACGCCCTCCCCGGACACAGTTTGGTCCGGGTCTGGCTTCCGCGCAGAGGTAGAGTGCCTGCCACCATCTCCACCAAGTCAGACTTCCTCGCCCGTTTGTGATGTAATGACCAACGTTCTCTCCCCCTCAAGGGCTTCAGTATACCTGCCCAAAAGATCCTATGACAGCGGCGACGTCAGTCCCAGCGCCAGGATTGAGATCGGGACTGCGACAGCAAGCCCCAAACCCAAGGCAACTAGCATCTTCAATCCTATCAAATTTTTCCCTCGCGTATCATCACCGACACCTTCGGCGTCTCAACCGACGACAAACACGGGATCGCAACCGCGACATACTTCTGAACCCCCCACAACCCCTCCGTGTGATAAAACGCCTCATGCGCCACCTTTCCCGACTCCCTGGTCTGTTGTGTCGCCACAGGGGGAATCGTCTCGCGCGCGCCCGTCGGCCCAGCGTGATCGCCGGATTTCCACTTTTCGGTCGCCCAGGAATTGGTTTACGCCAGGAAAATTTTTCGCCTCGACTGGCGCACATTGAGTAGAGTTCTTGGACTCCTCTCACCTTCATTTGCATGTTTCGTTCTCGCATAACTTCCCACCCCCCTCCTTATTTAATCATTTTCTCTTTCCATTTGGCAAAACATACTAGTTACCATCATCCACAGCATTAGCATCATCATTCATCTGCATTAGCATCGTCATACATCATCTGCATTATCATTCACCCTGCATGCATTTTTATCGACCTCAGTGTTGCCTCAATGTTCCCCACTCCAACATATCACCTACAGTCAGCTCAGGACACCTGTTGTCATCCATTATATCTTCCTAGGGCTTGTAAGCTAGCATATTACTGCATCCATGTAGAGGTCACAATCACTGCGTGGGTTATAGAGCGTTATAACCGCAATACCTGGAAAATGATATCCCGGTAAATTAACTTACCGGTAAAATATTATTGCACGTGATTAGCACATGTGATTTTTAGCAGGCATTTTTTAGCTGTCAAAAAATTCCAGTGCTCGCATGAATCCAGATTCCAATTGCCTGACAGTGTATGCTTGCATTCTGGCTATCTACTATAATTCTCATAATCATGATTCGATCTGTGAGGACGATGCATAATCAACTTACCAGGATGAAAGACTTTATCCCAGAACTATCATGTGACAGATGACCTTGCAGCCTGGTAAACTCTGGTAAATAAAGGCATATCGATCGAAACCTCTACCCTACAGGACTTATTCGTGCAAGGTGACAACTTATCTGCTAATTAATTGCCATTCGGGTTCAACATTCAACGTTGCAACCACGAACCGAAATATTTCATGCAGATGAAGCGTGATACTGGCGCTCGGTTTCAAGATAGATCCAGTGTCAAACTAGGTCTTGACTAGGTCCTTGCTACATTTGAAAACTATCCTCACAAGACTCACGACCAAGTCACCGTCGATGCTACCAACGCTATGTTGGAACACAATGTCAGCGACAAATGTGCTACGATGATGCCAGACGAGCTGAGGCCCACGTTCAATCTGAAGAGATGTGGAGAGGAGTCCGAACGGACGTACGTACCAATACATCCTTTTGCCCAAGGCTCGTCCATTGACTCCTGATCGTATAGAGATCCGGAACATCCTTGGCGGAACCGTCTTCTGCAAGCCCATTGTGCTAGAGCGCATACGTAAGACGATTCCTGGTTGGGTGAATCTCATCGGACGACATGCGTTTGGTGATCAGGTACACGTACTCAGACCTAGCAGGCTGACAACCTGAGCGACATGTCCTCAGTCTCGATCGACAGATTTTGTGGTTCCAGGGCCAGGGAAGCTGCAACTGGTGTACAAAACGACTGATGGGTCGCCGGCGGCGATGATGGATGTTTGTGATTTCAAGGGCAGAAGCATGGCGATGAGCATGTATGTACAACACGGAGGTACGTTTCCCATTCGTCATTCCATCCATAACCTTTGTTCACACGTACTGCCTCTCACAGTCTATTACTGGTTTTGCCCACTCCTTCTCAAGATGGCACTCACTAAGAAGATACCGCTGTTCATGTAGGTAGACCAAGAACACTATGAAGGAGTACGACGGGTGGTTCAGGGTCATCTTCCGGGAGATCTACGAGGCACAGTGCAAGGCGAAGTTCGAGACGGCCGAGATCTACTACGAGCATCGGTGATCGACAATATGGTCGCGCAGGTGCTCAAGTTCTCCACCGAGTTAGTGTGGGCGTGCAAGACCTACGACGGCGATGTCTAGAATGACATCCCTCGCGCATGGATTCAGGAGCCTCGGTATGATGAGTTTGTCATGCCTGTTGGGAAGATCATCGAGAGTAATGCTGCACATGGTGCGTTATCAAAATCCCATCATACTCTGGGTTCTTCTTCACTGGAGGCTGATGGATTGCAGAAACGGTGACATTGCCAGTGGCGGAAGGGCAACGAAACGTCAACGAACCCCGTTGCATTGATCTTTGCGCGGACCCGCGGGCTCCTACGTCGTGCGAAGCTTGATGGGGATGACGAGCTCGGTGACTGATGCCGAGACAGGCTGCTTGCGTGGAGGTAATCAGCAACGATGGGGTCATGACGAAGGATCTGGCGATTGCGATATACGGTAAGGATTTGAAGTCGGGATGTCTTCTCACACTGATATGGTTTCCATTCCAGGCCCAGCTCCACGAGAAATTGGCTACTAGGGCGAACCTTTGGATTGTGTATATCTAATATACCTAAGGTCCTAAATGTTTTAGAACATCGGGCATCGCATATTACACCTTCCTTTCCTTTCTGCTGTATTTCTTTCGCCTGGCTATATGGACATGCGCCATTCTCTTCGGTAGGGGCTGCTACATCTTTGCGAACTATTTGAGCTATTCATCTGACAGGTGTATTCGAAATTGCACAACGATAGATTGCCTCGAACTGCCGATTTACCACAATCCACACCTTGGATTTACTGCCATGCAACATTAAATTTGAAATAAGACGTTCCTTTTAGTACGTAATTTCTTCACTGCAAGATAAAGTGCTCTAGCAGCCTGTCTTTCGGAACAAAAGATTACCATGTAACATCTGGTGCATCATCACCTCATTGATACCTTGTGCAAATATATGATGAGGGCCTTTGTTCTTCAAATATAGGCTCAGGCGTCTCACTAATAGTAGATGCCCTCCAGATTTGGTTTTGCACAGCCTACTGATGCCTGTTGTAACTCTGAACACTTAACCCTCTACGTGAGCACCCTCGTTTTTGTGCGTCTAAATTACTGTTGGATTGACGAGAGAACATCGTTCAATTCGAGGTCAGGCCGCTGTTAATGGATTTATCTTGAAAATAGTAGCAAGGATTGATCAATGTTAATGATCACTCAGCCCGAGGCTCGCTACAGATCTGAAGTGCTCAGTTTCATCACTGGCAGCATTGGTCACTGGCATGAATTGGAGTTTTCAGGACGACAAGACCAACGGACGCGTAATTTCTGTTGCTGGCAGTAACAACACCTTTCCGCCTGTGTGGTCCTCCGTTGCAATCTTAATTTTATAAAATTTGGCCTCCGACCTCCTTTCGTGCCACTTCATTGTCGGATGAATACGTTTGCGTTCCCCATCTTCGGTACGTCACCTTTACGCCAGTAGAAAGGCCCATCTGTTAGGTAACATATGCCAAGCAAGGGGCGACAGTCTCAGGCTTACTCGTCGGCCAGGAGAAACGATTGTTCAAGCTTCAAAACTGAAGCATCGGTCCGCCAGCTAACACGTGTTTGAATGTCGAACTCTTGAAGATATACAAGATGTGTGTCGGCGATGTCTGCCCTTGTAACAATCTTGCAGTCACTTATAACACCCAAAGGGTACACATTGGCACTATATGGGTCGACGGTAAAACCATGCGCATTCCATCCCCACTGTGTTACATGGATGTCCGACGCATTGCGTGTTGTATTCTGGCAACTGCTGATTTCATTCAAGCGGCCTCTGAGGCTGATACTTTTCTTCCAGGAATTGCAGCTCCTCGTCCGAAAGCTTCAAATTAATCGAGCCTGCAAGGAAACAGGACAACTCAGAAGAAACCAAGCTGAGAAAGGTAATCCCACTGTACCAATGGCATCGCCTAAACTGTTTAGCTGCGTTGTATTAACGATGGTACAACAGACACCTTCTCAGAAAACCCAGTCAGCGATTATAAGTCCACGAAGGATCTATAGACGATATATACCTTCCTTGTGCAAAACCCACGCTATTGCGACCTGTTCCATAGTGATTTGTTTCTTTCTTGCTAATTGGTCGACCCTACGCAAAGGAAAGGCTGCATAGTAAGAATTCGGCTTTTAATAGCGTGAAATTGACGAGGACTCGCCGAATAACGATCTGGTGTGATCCTGGGCCGTGAAAAGGCAGGCTAAAGTGGTGAAAATATTAACCCTTGAGCATCAGATGGGTGGAAGGCTAGAAGACGTACTCTCTTTTCACAACTTCTGCTTGATTCCACGGAATGGATAGAATATTAGCCGAAAGAGGTGACTTCGGTATCGCTCCAACTCCAAAATGCTATGTTGACAGCAAAGACGTCAGGCCCGAATCAACCGCACGAGGTTGAGATTACCTTGAGTGTTGGGAGGATATCGCGCTCATCTTCTCGATAGACTAGACTGTAGTGAGTTTGCATGGATATAAAGGGAGTGAGTTTGTTGTTGATCGCATAATCTAAGATCAGAGGTGACATCGAATTGCAAAATGTCAACATATCACAAACTCTGCATTATGTGGACTGTGGGGATAGAAGGATGGATTAGTATATAAATCTAGCTCGTAGGATACTAACATTGATAGGCCCAGCATGGCGACATGCCGATATACCTCACGTAACCCGCTTGCACTACATCATGAAGGGCTTGCATCTATGCAAGGGTCATTTAGACGAATGGCTGTATGGAGATCAGATATACCGTCTCAGAGATGGGCGTATCGTAATCAAATTTGTGACCTGGAGCGTGGTGAGAAAAATCCACGAGGTTTGTTATTAAATACTCACATTGCAAGACATCGATATAGTTCAACTGCAGTCGTTCTAAACTTTGTTTCACGGAGTCAAATATATGCTGGGAGATAAGAAGCCCATAGTGGCGTGAGTTCCTTTTTGGAAATGGTATCATACTCTCTCTTTCTGCTCACCTTGCGACTCAGCCGGCATTTGTTAGGGCCTTCCTCCTTTCTGCGAAAGGTCAGATCTCCAACGTACATACCAACCTTGCACAGACAGATAAGCACAGAATGGTTATGAATTGAGCTAATACCTTCGTCATCACCACGATCTCCTCACGCGGTAATTTAAGGTGTCTGATAGCTTTCCCAAGAACAATCTCCGAGTGGCCATTCGAATAGTTCTGCGCCTGACGGCGTTAATGAACAATGATTTAAGTTGGGAAGTGAACGCACGGGCGCAGTGTCGAAAGTGTTAATACCAGCCTCGTACCTGCGCTCATGAGCTGCTTGTGAAATGTCAAAACGAATCTAGAGGGAATCCTCACGCTTCCTTAACGTGTTTTAACATCTCTTCGTAAGGCAGGGTCCATTCCTTCCAATGAGGACTACCGTAATTAATGCAGCCCAGTATGATCTTTGAAACCTCGAGGCCAGATGCACCTAGGCGAACTAAGACGGTGGTGATTAGTGAACGAAGAGATCTTGTGTTGATGATCACCATATGGCATGGTCCTCTTTCTCTCCGATATCATGATGTTATTAGTAAGAGTGAGCAATATGGCTAGGATGAAGGTAATAATCGCGCCCAGCCATCGTCCCGCCAGTCGATCATCCAGAATAGAGGAAAGTTATCATTAGGCTGGGTATCTCCGAGACTGATGCAGGGCCAAAGTCTAGAAATAAAGCTCCGCACGACCTGCTTGTAGACAATGTCACGATCGTAGGACTTGCTGGAATCATAGGCGTTGTGATTTGACGTTTTGGCCTTGATTTGGCGCTGCTGTGCAATACCATTAAAGTCCAACATCGTCAGTCGCCGTTCAATATTCGCTAGTTTAGGACCTAAAAACTCTGAAGCGTCCTGCGTGTAGGCAACGTGGCAAGTTTATATTACATACGGGGAACAGGAACAGAGATTGACATAACGTCGAAAGGGCCACCCACAATCGATGGCGATAAGGATTTGAGTCGGTGACGCTGAGATCGGTGGGATCTCCCATCAGAAATTGGATCCACACTTCGGTGGCAGAACTAAGCATGATGCATACTGTTTTGCTTGTATTGTCTGTTGTGCGTCATGCATTTGGCAAACTCAAACTGTTACCAGAAGGTCACTTATGGGGCCCACGAATTCGAAGAGAGGTTGAAGAGAGGAATAGAATTGGAATAGAAGGAATCAACGCTGCCGCCGGAGAGGATGTAGTTGAAACTCCGACGTCAACGTTTCAAAATTTCAACCACCATCCCGAGCTTTCAATCCACTTGTTATTCCCAAGAATCTCGGGGACACTGAACAGCATTTGCCACACCGAAAACAAATATCATGTACAAGTATCAAGAGCTTATGATGATCTCAACAGCGGCATCATGAGTGCCTACTTTTTAGGTGGGTGTTGCGAGGCATCGCAACAGCTCGGACGAAGTTTTTCTCCAGCTTGTCCAATAGCCCGTTCTGAAAATGTTCATGTTTTAGCCTTTGATCACTCACGTCTATACGCAGATTATCGGCTTCAGAACATAATATAATTCACTTTATCGGATGGTCACCAATTCTAATTGTACTTGTCCCGGTCCTTTATTGAAGTTCCCAGGTCCCTTTCAGCGGTACAACAGAAACAATTGGTATGCCGTCCTTACTCATCCAGTGACTTCTGTCGCATTTACCACTCGTCTTGTTCGAACATCCGGAGTACTCGACATGCTATTTGTACGTTACAGTGTTCAAGCATGGGTACCCCGACCAAATCCTGTGCAATGTGGTTCATCGGCATACTACTGACGGGTCTCACTCGCAGAACGTGCGCTGTGTTTTGGTCGACTTCTCGGCCACGATGCAGAGCATTGAGAGAGAACACCAGAAGACAGACGATTTTGGATCTTGTTTGACCGTAATGATGAGAAAAGACGAGGCTGTTTGGCTTGAATCCTGAGATGGTATGGCGAGATTTTGGTGAAAGGGAATCCTGGGGCCTTATCACACTCTCTGTCATAGTCGGTGGCGAAGGAGGTTTTCAATCGCGGCGGATCCTTATGAGTTTGCGTGTACGCAAAGTAAGTATTGAGGTACATCGCACGATTACAGACTACACAGTCTAGGTAGCCAGAGGGCGCATCAGAACCCGAAGCCAAACCTACCGTTCAAAACAGCTGTAGTTAGCTGGGCCAGGGCCAGAGAGGGAGCAATTGCCACGGGCAAGCTGTCTCTGAAATCAGTCATTTCAAGGACACTCACTAGAGCTGGGTATTGGATCTGCTCTGGATAACCTCTTTCGGTCATGTGGGTGCCAATGGATATGGTAGCCGGGCGGTCAAGGTCTCTGTTCGGTATCTCCAGAAGATCTTTCCTTCCGAGGTAAGTATTATACGTTTTTAATTTTCAACTTTCAAAAAATTTCAATTCAAGTCACCAGACCCCGGTTGCGCACAGCAATCTTGACCCTCTTGGGAATCTCATTTACCTGCCATCGCGTAAGTTGGTTTTATTGCGCAGAGTGCTAGCCTGCTTGAGAAGTGTGTGGCGTCCCTTCCTGTAATTCAATGATCCGACTAGGCTTCTTCTCCTCTCCCCTCCCCTCCTCTCCCCAACAGCCTCAACAACCTTCCCCGACTGTTTCTTATCACGAGAAGCTTAACTGAATCCCAGTTTCACACATAACACCTTCGTTCACTTTCCACATCGATGGCTTCGAACGTGAGCGATACCAAATACATCCTCCCTCACACACTTGAAGAGCAGGCTCGGTGAGCAAGACCAATGCTATGAAAATAAGCAGTTGAGGGTTTGGCTTATCACAATACAGGCTTGCATCTCAACACCAATTTATTAAGCGAACAGTCATGCGTCGTCATGAACCACTTCCTCGAGAGATTGAACTTAGCAATGCATCAAAAGTCCTTGATGTTGGAGCGGGTACGCTGGTGTGGACGCTTGACGTTGCCAGCCTTCCGGAAATCAAGCATCGTCTAGTTCCGATGGTCTCCAATCCCATTCATCTATACGCTTGTGATATCACTAACGAGAAGTTTCCGCCATCACACGAGTTGGAGCCCTTAGGGATAACAACTTTTGTTCATGATGTTACGATACCATTTCCTGAAGACCTGAACGGAACTTTTGACCTTGTCCACATGAGGCTACTTTGTTCAGCTCTTAGCGAGGAAGGTTGGAAAAAGTCTTTGAAACATATTCACGCTATACTGAGTACATCTGCTTTCGTTATGCAATTGTGACATGCTCATCAACTTTCCAGAGCCTGGTGGCATCCTCCTTCTTTGGGATTGTGATAGTGTCTGGTTCCCGGGAACCATTCTGGCAGACAGATACAATTTTGATGACTGCAGGGAGGGCACTTCCTGGATACATAAGCTGAATTGTATTGTTTATGGTTACGCCCTACGAAATCAACTGATACCTGAGTGAGTTTTTGTTTCTTTCTTAGTGGTCAACTGATGTTAGTATCACAAGTAGTCCTTCTCAACGTCTTCCCTCTCTTCTGAGTTCTTGCTCATTTTTTGTGAAGCACCTTCAGAGACAAATTGGGACCTTCGGAAAACTCTGCGAAATGGCGAATGGACCGCACAATGGGGCGTCATTGGAAGAAGACAGACAATTTTCCATACATAATCTCGGGTCCGTAGTCGATGCATTTTCACGAGGGCTTCTGCACGACGGAGCATTAGAAGCACCGCGGGGTCACAAGGTAACAACAGAGGAGGAAAGAAAGACTTTGCTAGAAGAAATAATGAACGGATGCCGAGAAGACGGAACTTACACCCCTACTATTGAAGTAGTGGCGTATAAGACTGAATACTGAGGGCGTCAATTGGTCAGACATCGAGAAAATGGTATAGAAGGTCAGTGTGGTAAACGGCTATATCATAATGGTGTCGTGTGTCTACACTACGTAATAAAATAAGCTATTTCTCTGGGCATGTCGTAAGTGTAGATTTGGCATGAGGGGAAAGTGCGATGACATACAATAATTTAAATATAACAAAGCAACCACATAAGTTATAATTTTACTTTGCTGTTGAGTCGGATGCTTTCTCCCTTGTAATAAATCCAGACAGGAAAAGGAATGCCGAGAATAATAGCAAAACCAGCGAGCAACTATGAAGATGTTATATTGTAGCGAAGGGCATCATAGAACAGCACCTTACAGAGTTTCCACCACCATATCCCAGAGCATTGTACATTTGTGGACCGAATAATGGGAATACGAATCCCATCAGAGATCGGATAACCTGGCAGCATGCTCAGCGCAGAAGCATGCAGGTATGTTGTTCAGGCGTAGGCTTACCGAAGCAGCAGCAGTGGCGCTCGCTGCAAACCGAAAGGCATCGACCAAATACAGCTGGATGGGTAAGCTATACGGAATATGAAGGTTAGGAGAACTCCTGTGGGACATTCACCGCCAAACGGTTGAACGAGGTATCATACAAGCATGTCATCATTCCTGCAGCGTACTAGCATCAAAGCTATAAAAAAAATGATACGAAGATGGCTTGCCGAAACCGAAAATCCCCGAGCCGATGATGGGCATTATCCAGTGAATCTTTGCTTGTGCAGACCAGCCAAACCAGCTGTGCGTAACGGTTTATCTAAAGAACGAGAGCAGCTCATACCAAGACATACAAGAGTCCGATGGGGATGAAGAAAGACCCGACAAAGAGCGCGGGCATGCGCATCTCTGGCTTCCCGACTCCTTTGCTTTTGTCTGCCAGCTGGAAAGGAAGAAATCGAAATTAAGATTGAGTGATGGAATGGAGCAACACACGTACGTATGTATAAATCTGATCCGCCCACTGTGCACCAAAGACGGTGGCCGTGAAGAAGCCTATTCCCAAGCCCAAGTATGCTAGCCCTCCAATTCCCGCGTTGAAACCATATGTCGTGCTGAAGAAATCTGGATAAAAAAATATGACCCATCGCGACATGACAACGACAGTGCTTAACCTACTACCGAAGGTGCAAAACATTAGGTAATAAATTCCTGCGCAGTCTTTCCTTAATTTCTGGACTGTACGACGATAAGTGTACTGAACAACTGACCGTATAGGCTGCGGATCAGAAATCAGTGTTTCACATTTAGAGCGAAGATGGTAGACTCGCAATGCCATGTAAATACTTAGAATGAAGCAAATAAAGCTTCGAACAAGCATTATGAGAGGACGAGTGAGGTTTGTCCACATGAACTGGAGCTTGGTCTCCTGCGCGTCAAAAGAGGGAGACGCCTTTCCTAGTTTCTCTGGATCATTTAACCGTCTAGCCAACCGGCGACGGATAACTGGAGCGTAGGTTTCTCTGAGAAGGGGGAGCCCGATCAAACTAGATACTGCGCCGATACCTGTATTGGTCAGAATTAGAGCGTGGATAGAACATATGATGGTATTCTCACCTGCGAGAGTGACGAAAACGAATTTAATTCCTGCTGCATCTGCAATAAATCCGCCAGCAATAGGACCGATAACCGGTCCTATTTATCATCCGGCTGATGAGAAATTGATCGATATTGACACCGGAAACGTACCAACGAGAGGACCAAGAGTATATACCGCCATTGCTGATGCACGATCACGAGGTGCAAAGCAGTCGCTGATTGATCCAGCACCGCAAGCAATTGGGGTGCTTCCAGAAAACCCCGCTGGATCAAAGTTAGCCGGTAAAACGATCCCTTGAAAGCGACCAACATACATAAGAAACGGAATGCGACCAATGTCGGGGCATTCGGAGCAAATGCACATCCGAGACTAAACGCCACAGTGAAAATGTTGCCGATGTGAAGGACCTTCAAAGGTATCAAAATCAGGCTGAGCAGGCAGACAGTAACATACCCAAGTTCGACCATACATTTCCGATAGTGGCGCCAGAACTAACGGCTTCAGAGCATCATCAGCGAGTTAAGGTTATTGGGATATAACGTTGAGATATTGCTCACCCCAAGGGCGAAGGAAAGCAAAAATACACTTAACGTCAAGGCAACGTATGGTTCACTCGTGATTGCGTATTGTCTTGCGACCCCGTTGAGGCCAGGCGCCATCATCGAACTTGCCAGTGGTGGTACAAACGTATAGAGTGATACCTGCAATTCCTACCATTAACATTTCAAAGGGCCCGAGGAAGAAAAATGACCCAACAACTGCTACGGTTGTCCACTTCCTTCGAAATGGCCAATTGCGTGCATTGGCGGGGTGGTTTTCCCAGTCGTCCTCACCAGCATCATGTGTGCTTTCATGGAGAGCACCATTATCATGGCCATAGTCTAGATTCTTGATCACATTTGCCGCTGTGATCATTTCGGATTGAACGTCAGTATTGGTGGAAGCAACAGAGCCACGTCGCTGGGCAGGTTCTTCTTGAGACATGATGGCCGAAGCAGCCAGACCCAGCAAAAGCGTTGGGTTTTTATATACGGCAGCGATGGATCACATAATGGGGGTTTCTTGAGGTTCGACATATGAGTGCCAACATCAGCTCCGGGCCGGAAAGAAAGCTAAACGAAAATTTCGGAACTTCGAGTAAACTTGCTTGCCTCAGGTGGGTGGTCCGACAGACGTTTGAGACCTGCGCTGTCAAATGACACATCGTCACATAATTAACCCTTCAAACTGTATAGCAGTAAGATACCGGGAACCACGAGAATTCAGCAATCGTTTAATATTTTCGCATGTTCAGGTTAAGAGACTTAAGGGACCAGAAGTCATAATGGAAGGAGCCACATTGATATTAGATCGAAAGCTACCCAGAGGAGCTGAGTTTCGGGCTGGCATTTTATGATTAGCTATCGTTAACTGTCGTTTTGTCCTACCAAGTATGGTCCCTTAAGGTAAATTCCTCGGAAATGTAATGGAAAAGCATCATGCTGACAAGACGGAAATGCTGTTGTTCTAATTATAAGCATCACATATTGACCTTGGTAATAATATCAGTTGACTCACCCAAGTCCTGAATATTTCACAGACTCTTATCACAAGACCATAGTCAGTGCCCGCCACGATGGATGAAACAAACCATAATTTGGTGATCGTATGAACCTTGAAAAACCGATACGTGAAAGGGGAAGGAAAACGGGTGTTACTAATGAATATCAACGTAGCAGCTGGTACGAGATCTAAGTATAGTACTTATGCCAGATTATATACACTGTTTGAAAGGCCTACGACTGTGTCATTGAGGGTAAGATTAGAGAGGACATAAGATGTGGCAGTGGGATCAACGAGCGAACGATTGGTGGATAGCATTGACCACCGCTTTTGCATCGATTCGAACTTCTTCATCCTTCGGACGGACAACCGGTGGGAGATCGTCCGATGTGAACTTTCTGTGAAAAGACATGTCCGGTGGTCAATACCCCGGTAAAGTAGAAAGGCAGAAAGATGAAACGGGAGATCATAAATCGGTCACACTTACCGGTCATGCCACCATGCGAGATAATTTATCCCTCTGGAGTGGACGACAAGCTCTTCATCCCGTGTAAAGGTGCCAGTAGGGAAGAACTCCATAAGCGTGGCGTGTGGCACCGGCTTCATGAACATGCTATCTAGAAGTTCACTCCCGTGAACACCAAGCACCATCTAATTGTTTATAGAACGTTAGACAACGAGGCAATATGAACCGTAACTACTCACAGAAGACTTCACGATCACTTCTAACTTTGCACTCCAAGCCGTCTCATCAGTCACGCTCGATACGATATGGACCTCATATCCACGAGCACGCTCCAAACTTTTTAATTCTTCTATTAGAGACTGATGGTCCTGATCGCGCAGCCGCAGGCCCGTTTTCTCGCCCTGCCTATGAAGATACGTCACAACCTTCTTTCCCACCGTTTCGTCAATCTCGCCAAAATACTCCGCCAACGTTTTCCGCACTGGCTCCCACCAAAATTCAGAAGTTTCCAGCTCAAATGGAGGGGCATAGACCGGTTGGCCCAGATGCACCGCTGCCTCGGCCGCTTCCCTATCTGAGATCACAATGCGGTCAAGAACGAATGGGAATTGTAGTTTGTGGTAGTCTTCCCAGTCTTCCATGTACATGACCGTGAGATGGGGGAATGCCGCTTTTAAAAGGTACGGATGAAACCCAGTGTCGACCCGTCGACGTCTGATCCAATGGAAGTGCGGGAGCGGATTGGGATCCGTGAAGACGCGGGCCTGGGGAAAGAAGATACGGTGAGGAGGTGGGAGCGTAGTACGTCCTTGCCGGTCGATTGATGGATCAAGGGTGCTGTACATGCGCCACAGGGAGAAGAGTGTCGAATTGTCTGGCAGCTCCATGTGTTAGATGACACACTTACAAAAAATAATCAGAACTCACGAGGAGTGGTGTCTGCTGACATCCAAGTCACTCCACGCAGGCTGAAATTACGTGGGTAAAACGCGGTCAAGAAGTTTAGTTGGATAGACTTACATTCCACCGTACTGACCGATCTTTGTTTTTGCTTCATTCACTGAGATGACTTCCCAGGAGTTCATGCCCGGACCCACGGCTGCAATGATCGACGATAATGTGGGGACCGAATGCGGGTCGTCTGTGACGATATATACGGTCCCATTGAAGATAAAAACGTTATCCAGGATAGTGAAGCCTAAGGAGGGTCGACTGAGCTCATTGACACAAATAACAATAGAGAACGCACCAGCAGCATGCCGCAGAACCTTCGACTGCGGGATATTGTCTCGCCACCAATAAAATCCTTCGTTCACAGTCGATTCCCCCAAAAACTTGTTTCTGACATCTCCCGTCTCCTTCTGGCCTGCCCAAAGCGCACCGTATTTCCCTGTACCCTTCAACTGACTTCTTTCTGCTCCGTCGCCAGCAACATGCCCCTCATCCCAACCCCATGGGCCAAAAATTTCGTTCTCCAATGAGTCTCTCCATCCTGCAAGTTTGCGTCCATCTTTACCGATGAATTTTGAGTTACCGTATCCCAGGGTGCTGGATACCACGCCATGTGCCGCTTCTGGATCAAAGCCCAGCAAACGTATCGAGTTGTCGATGTTGGAACAAAAGAAAAAAGTAGTCAGAGAAAAGAGGATAAGCATAAGCTCCCTCCTTTCTAGTGGTGCCATCCATCTCATGATGTACGCATGCAAGGGACCTCAAATTTACGTCCGTCCACGACCTGTCTTTGATCGGTCTGCATGGCTATGTAAATTGAAACAAAGGCAAACAAAGTCTTCAAAGCTTGAGCTTAGCATCATAACATGTCTCCACTCAGTAATAGTTGCTGTAAAGACCCTGCTCCCCTTGTGGCATGTGCTAGCAGTACAGTAGCTCTCTGACCGACGTGAATCTCATAGGAAGACACGGTAAAGCGATAAGTCCACGTAAGTTATTGCATGACAGGTGCAAGACATGTGTCAGTGTGACACAGTGTGTCCGAGTCACTGACCGCAGACAACCTTCTGTGTGGTAACGGCACGAATGGAGGCGAGTCGAAACTCTTGTGACCCATACTCCTCGGTGGACAGCCCAGGGTATGAGGGGTTGTGGCTTTAGGTACCCATGTAAAAAAGGATCCGAAAAATATTCTGAATTACATACGTAGTTATGTACGTATTCGTCGCAAAGGTCGGTTTGGACAAGGCTCGAGGGGATTGTCATTGTCGACATGTTCTGTATCTCGATTCTCCGTGGTGTTCTCCCGTGCGCCGATTGCATCGATAACCGCTAAGTTGATATATTTCGGTGTTGTTGTTTCCTGCCACCTTCGCTAAATCTCGGAGCTGCCTGTGTGGAAACCCAGAGTGGCCCACAGTCCCAATCTTGAATCTTAGCAGCTTGCCATTCCCAGTTTCCATATCCCTACTCCCTCGGCTTCCTCACAATCACCGTTCTATTTTTACCAGCAACCAACCTCTTTCGTTGTCTGAGGCTGTCTTCAAACTTGTGCTACGAGGGCCGCTGCTTCGCACGGCATAGGGGTTCAGAAACGTCAATAGCCATAACGGCACCATCGTTGTGGACGGAGGTCACCGCTTGTGAATCGTAGAGTAAAGAACTACTGTAAACGTACCATCGTGAAACCAGGTCTGACTGGAGCTCAACACGAGCAGTGAAATGCTCATTTGCATAGTAAATGACTCCTCAGAGATTGTAAGACCTTCTCTGCACTGTCTCTGGCAGGTTACATGTATCAAGCAATTAATAGCAAGGGTGGCGGGACGGGAATCCCGGACCAGACGTAACCCTTCCACACCATATATCAACAACCATGTCTCGACATGTCTACTCAAACCTTTGCTGAAGTTCAGGTTGCAAAGATGAAGGACTGTCCCATGCTCACTGCTGGTAAAATCACTCCCCTCATCATGCAATCTTGGATGCTGGCATGTAAACAGTACATGAAACATGCCAGTAAGGCCCCTGCAGAGATAGTGAGTTTCATCGCTGAAGGATGTTCGAACCCCCTGGGGACTATACAAATAGAATGTTATGAAGGTGGCTGCAATGCCCTGGCCACTCATCAACGCCAAATGACAGATGCTCTTAGAGAACACATAGGCAGGATCTGCCATGTGTACCTTGACAACATTATCATTTGGTCACAAACATTCTGGAAGCATTAAGAAATGCAAATATCTATTGCAATCCAGCCAAATTGATCCTATTTGTCACTGAATTGTCCTTTCTGGGACATATTGTCTCTGGGACAGGTATTTTACCTGACCCTAAGAAGACTCAGATAGGTAAGCTACAATGTACCGAATAATACAGTCTATCAAACACATACAGTGTATCGAATGATACGGGTTTGGTGGATGCTGTCGAATGCTCTCATAGCATGTATAACATGTACTAGTATCAAATGAATACACTTTTACAATTCTTGCTTGTGATACACTATGAAGAATGTTAATATACAGATCAGAGATAGTGTTGGACATGGTACTCAGCAACGGCAACAGCAACGGCATTGTCATTGGCATAGATATACGACATTGGTATCAGGCTAACGGTCTTGGTATAGATGTGCATAGGAGACTGTATGGCCTAGCTATGGGCAATGATACAATGATTTTCTATGTAGTGCAGACCTACCAAACGGGATCAGCTTGCCAACCCGATTGGTGTTGGTCAATGCTGCTGATGCCACCTAAGGAAATTTCCTGATGCTGAAGATTATATAGTGACATGTATGATAAATGCCTCAATTAGCAATCATTCATTTGTTGTATGCAGACCTATGAAATGGGTCGGCACTGGCACTGGCAGAAATTAAAAATTTACCGACATCAGCAGCAGCAGACACATAATACAGACCTTCATGAAATCAGAGATTGGCATCAGAATTGAGCATGGCACCAGCACCGGGATTAGATTGGGCAGAAAATGTTTGGTGTTCCAGAAGCACCAACAATTATTACTACATGTTCATGTATAGAATATGTAAATGAAATAAATGAGCATCATCCATCATCCGTAGTGTCCATATCATCAGAGCCATGCAACCAAGTGTCATCAAACATAATCAAAGTCTGCATGAGTATAGATGGGCAGCGTGATGTGAGAAGGAGTGGGGTGCTCTATCTGGGAGGTGCTGGGGGACTCATCGCTAAAATTGTGCTCTGAGTCAGAATTGGCACCAGCATTATTGGCATCCGTATTGGATTCACCCCGAGGTCCAGTAGAATCTGTTTCTGATGATGAGAGAAAAACATCTGCTGCATCAGATGCGGTGGCAAAAGCTGATAGGGGATTTGAGAGTGGAGATGAAGAGGTAGAATCATTGAGGTAGAAGTCAGTGGCATCAATGCTGGTTGGGGAACCCATAGGGGCAGATGATGAATCAGAACCATATGCCATGGCTGCCTGAAGGGCAGTATGCTGATCAGCATCATTTGCTACATCATCTTCACCTTGCCAAACCATGAGTGCCTCGGCATCAGCAGTGGCAGCGGGGATGGGATTGGTAGTGGGAACAGGGATGGAATTGGAATTGGCATTGGCAGCAGAGAGAGGATTGGCACCGGCAATGGGGACTGAAGCAATGGGAGTGGGGACAGGAACAACAGGAGCAGTCCCAGCATTGGACACATCAGATTCAGCGTCTGAAAAATATAGGCCAGCATTGTGACCAGTAACCATGGGTGGTCGACTGTAGGCAGAGACAACTGTTGGGAGACTTGGTGCATCTGACCACTCCTTCTTTTGCTGTGCACCATCAGGTAGAGACCCTGGGTACCCAGAATGCTGTGCCTTTCCCTTGCCCTTGGTTGCCTGATTGATTGCTAAAACCTCATTCTCTGTAATATCAACGCCCCAGGTCCACTTGTAGGAGGTTGGGGGAAGGGCCTTCAGGTGCTCAAGTTCAGCCTGTGCATGTGCAGATACCAGTTCCGATTGTCTTCTTATGGCTGACTGTCTCCCAGCATGTCCATGGTTGTTTTTTGATGCCGATGCCGCTGCTGGTGCCATTGTTAACTTACGTGGTTCGGACTGAAGCTCCTTGAGCAGGGCTAGCTCATGAAGCCATTGGAACCCTGCTGCTTGCCTGACATTTGCATTTTTTTTTTTTTTTTTTTTTTTTAATCCAATTATTCTCTTTTGTGGCGGACCATATGTAAGAGATTAAAATACATGGTATGTGCAATGCGTGTCATCCCTCTTGTCCGATGTTTCTTTGTCAACTGCTTTGAGAGACCACGGAGTGGTCCTTGAAGCGCCGGTGGTGCTGTAATAAGTGGTGCTGAGACCTGGTGTAGGTTATTCGTAGTTTGTCGCGCATGAAAACCCTCCTCCATCCACTTCTCTTATCTCCAATTTCTCTCCTATCCTCTTTCCCTACGTCTTTGCTGTTCTTCTCTCAGTAATGGTATATCTCTGAAGCTGCTGTGGAATCGGCCTGTTGCAGCGATGTATCTAAATAGTGCCGGTAGCATTTTGGGCATGGTGAGGAGCTTCATGATATTGATATCTCTGCCTCCCATGCTGTTGCGCAGTGATTGTCTGGCTGCCTGGTGTGCCATGCAGTGTAGCATGTAGTGTTGTATAGTCTCTTCACTTTGTTGACAATCTGGGCAGATTGGTGAGTCGCTTTTCCCTATACAGTTTAGGTGCTTAGCTAGTGGCGTGTGTCCCATCCTCAACTGTGATATTATGCTGGCTACCTTCCACGGTAGGCTCGTAATCAGGTCGATGTACTTGCGTGATGGGGTAGTGGGGTCGGTCTTCTTCATCCTCTCATATCGTGTAGATTTCTGCCATGCCTTCTGAGCGTTCCATTTTAGTTTCTCCCCGTATGCGCATTTCACCGCGGATTTGCTATGCGGTAGAGTTTTCTTAAGCAGCTTCGGTAGTTCTGATGTGGTGCTGCTCCCCTCCATTACTGCCTTTTTCGCCTGCTCATCCGCTAACTTGTTACCTTCAACCCCCTTGTGTCCTGGTATCCAGTGGATAGCAATTCGTATGCCGCTGTGTCTCTTTCTTAGTGATTCGATGTTGTCGTGGAGGGCATCGAAGATATGATGACCTGCATTGGGTTTTGTTAGTTGCGTAGCCATGATAGTAGCTTGGTTGTCAGTGTAGATAGTGGCCGACCATATTCCCCATTCTTTGGAGATTAACTTCACCCCCAGTATCACTCCCACTCCTTCCCCTTCATAAACCGTGTGGTGTCTTTGCGAGCCTAGTTGGTAGCGTAGCGTGGTTTTCGCTCTCCCATTTCTGTATAAAACTGCTGCTGCGCCAATCCTTTCTGCCATTCCTGAGCCATCGGTGAAGATTTTTACGTCCAAGTTGTTGCTGTTTTCGTCTTCTATCGCCTCGTCGGCACTAGTTGCGATCCTGGTTTTGATTTTTGGTTTCCACTCTGTGTCAAAACGTACCGCCTTGATGGTTTCAAGAGATTGGGGTCATATGTTGAATCTATGCATAAGATCATGCAACGGGGTTGCATGTTGTTTTACTAGCCTGCTTGCTGCATTTTTGGTGGGCCCGTGGAGGGGGTGCATTGGTGGTAATGTTGCAAGTCGGATAGCTGCCCATTGGCAATATTTGTCGACAAGCAGGTTGAACGGAATTAGGTTCGCCATGACTTCTACTATGTCAGCTGCTGTAGTTTTCATCGCGCCCATTATCATAATAGCCGCCCTCCTCTGGACTGATGCTAGTTTGTTCATGATGGCCTGCTTTGAGCGCCCATCCTTTGTCCTCTTGCCGATGTTCTGTTGTGGGGTCAAAAATATGTCAGTGGCATAACATGCGGGGGACTGCGATAGATAGATATAGTTGCCATATGTAGCTTGCGTGTGTTCCTTGGGATGTCTGTGTCAGTCTGCCGAACTGGATCAACCAGTCCTGTCCTTTCATTAAAGCTGCAGCGCATTGCCTTTCCAGCACATCTTATTGTCGACTATCCCCCCTAAGAATCTTGCTGTGTCCTTCGATGGTATGTGTTTGTCTCCAAGTATCAAGTTTCGTCTTGGTGTTGGCACCCTTCTCCTGGGGTTTAAGGGGTGTGGGGCAAGTTTCCTCGTGATGTCGAGCAGTTGGAATTTTTCAATGCCAAATTCGCAGTTGTGTTCTCTGGCCCATTCAAAGATGCCTCCCATCCGGTTCATGATGTCGCGTAACTTCTCGTGAGTTTCGAAGAAGTCTTTTCCAGTGACAATTATTGCCGCATCATCTACAAACAGCAGTACCTGTTCACCTAGTCTCAAGATTGGTATTTTTGTCAGGTCAGCATTATAGATCAGATAACAAATCCCTGAGAATGGGTCTCCCTGATCCAGACCGTTTACCACATTGAAAGTGGATGTTCGGTAGTCATCGAAGGATAGGGTTGTTTGTTGGTTTCCGAGCCTTCTCTCCATCCATTCCGTGTATTCTCGTGGTATTTCCCTCTTTCTCATGTTGTGAACAAGCCTGTTGATGTCTATGCTGGGAAAGGCACCTTTGACATCTAGGAAGAGTGTTGATGCCACTTGCCCTTTACGCCATGCATCTTTCACCGTCTTTGTTAGCATGTGTATCGAATTGGTGGTGGTGCACCCTGGTCTTGCTCCGAAGTGGTTGGCTGGGAGTAAGTTGTGTTTCTTGCACATGGTGATGATGACGTCTGTCTGGCAACTGTTGAGCAGGCGTGCCATCCTGTCTGATAGTACAATCGGGCACCATGCCATCGGTGAGGAGTAATCTGGTTTCCCCGGTTTCTTTAGGACTAATGTTTCTGTAATGGCCCATTCCTGTGGGTAATACTGTAGTGTATTAGTGGCTCAAAAAAGAGGGCCTAGGTGTGGAATGAGTTCTTCTCTGGCATGCATAAATATTGAGTTTGGTACGGTGCCAGTCCTGGTGGCTTTGTACGGCTTCATTTTCTTGATCGCATGGTGAATCTGTTCATCAGTAATGTTTGTGAAGGCCCACTGTGGCCTTGGATATCGAGAGTCCTGTGGTATCGCCGTTGTTTCTGGGTTCGGCAGTGGAAAGAATGTATCGTAGAAGAGCTGCCCCTTGCTTTTGTTGTCAGTTGCTTCCCTTACTACCTGCTTCATTATCGGGTCCTTGACTTGTAGCGTTGGGATTCTAGTTCTGCCTGCATCAGTTGCCGGTGACATTACTAGTTTACTTGCCTGCCAGATGCTCGATTCGTCGAGACCCTCCAGCCATTCTACCCAATGCTCCTCTTTTGCTGTTCTTATCATCTCAGCGTACCGGTTGCGTTGCCGCCAGTATTCTGCATGCACTGGGTGTTGTGCATTTTGACGGTGGTATTTCGACCTTCCCCCGAGTTGTCACGTCTTTCTCTTCTCGTCTGCGAGTTCCTTCGTCCACCATCTCTTTGAGATGGGCTCGGTGTAGTTAGCTTGACATGCTTCTCGATGGCGGCTTGTATCTTTTCATTCAGGGTCTTGAGTCTGTGGTTGAATTCTTGTATGCTGTCTATTTCTGTGGGCAGTGGGATGTCAGTGAGGTCATCTTTTAGGGTCTTTACCAGTTCTGTCCAATCTGTTAGTCTGAAGTTCCGCCTCAGTTTCCATGTTGTCTTCGGTGCGTAAATGTTGAGTTGTGTGACAATCGGGTAGTGGTCCGTCTTTACTGGTCGCGTTGTGTCTTCAGTGTTGCACTTTATAATCGCCTCCATGAGCCCTTCCATACAAAAAACATTGTCGATTCTCATGTGGTTGCCAGTGCTATGTGATTGTAGAGTTGGTATGAATGGGGGTAGTGCCATCTTCATGTTGTGTCACCCTAGCATGTTCAGTAAAGGTTGCGTTAGTTCGAGGTTCTCTTTTGTGAAGAGATGTGTGTTTTGGGGTTCATCCCACAGAGGGTGGTGGCGGTTGAAGTCGCCCATCCATATGGTGTGCAGTGGGCCTGCTGCATGTCTCTGTCGTTCTCGGTCTCGCATGTAGGCAGATATGTGTGTCAGTGCATTGTTATTATCTCCATCATTGTAGACATTGATGATGCGTAACGTACCAAACTGGCCTTTTACTTCGACTGCGGTTAAGTCTGGATGGTTGAAGTTGATTTGTTTCCAAGCGTCTGTTAGGAGGTTAGCATTGATTAGGATGACTGACCTTGTACTGTCTGGGCATGTTTTATGTGTGTTGGGATAGATTGCGGTCCAGTTGTGGTTTGCTTGTGTATTACCTTGGAAGTCGATGTATGGCTCTTGTATTGCACATATGTCATATGTGTCTCATTTTAGGCTTTGTAGTAAGTCGAGTTGGCTTATCAGGGATTTGTTGACATTCTGCTGCCGTATTTGTATCGGTCGTTGGGTGTGTTCTTGTTCTTGATTTTCAGACATATTCGAGAGGCGTGTATTCTCTGTCTGCTGGTGGTCTAGCTGTATTTGTTGGTGGCGCCCTGTTCTGTTCATTCATGATTTGGTCCACCCACGACACTTTCCGTTGAGGCCAGTTCTGCCAATCCACCTCGCTGGGTTGGCTGATAGGGCGGGCACCGTCAATGTAGTTGTTGAGTGTCGTTTGTGCTGGTCTTACTGGCCATCCATTATCCGTCGGTCGGTTCTGCATGATGGGGGGTCTGCCACATTGCCGTCGGACTTCATGCCAGTCATCCATGAAGCCGTGTCAGTTTCTCAGGTCTACTGGGGCTATCTCCCAGTTTGCACCTGAGTTGCATTGGTGCTGTTGAAATTCTGTGTGTGTGTCTGTCTCATTCAGGAATTTCCATGTGTGTGGAACTTCAGTTGGGAAATACTTATACTTATTTTCTGGGATTCGTGCTTGTACCTTTTCTCTTTCCGCCTTGAACACTGAGCAGTTCCTGTCTGCTGCCCCATGTCCTTTGGCCTCCACACCTGTGCAGTTAGTACAACAGAAGAGAGTCTGATCCGTGGCAGTGCACTGTGATGTTCGGTGCTGTTCACCACAGCGTGCACAGATATCGTGCATTGCCTTACAATCTGGTACATAGTGCCCAAATTTCTGGCACTTCAAGCATCTTCGCAGTTCAGTTAGCATTTTATGTACGTCTATGTGTTTTCCCTCGATGAACATGCCTCCTTCAATTGCGAGGTTGGCTCCATGTCGGTCGTTGAAGCCAAAAACTACGTGAGTGACCTTTTGATTGCTGGTACGGAGGTGTGCTGGCTTGATGTATTTTGAGTACGCTATGACGTTGGCACTGAGCGCGCTGTCCTCCTCTACTTTTGCATGTACATAGCTGGATCCAGCTTCAAAGGTGGTGGGGACGAATTCTGCGATGACGTAGTATAACTTGTTGCGCATATTGGACGTGCCCCCATAGTTCACCATGAAAGACTGTCGTACTTCGTCCTGTTTTAGCCAGTTTGCAGCATCCCTGGTGCTCAGTCGATAGAGTACGCTCCCGTTTCGTAGTTTCTTGGCTCCCACAAAGGTTGTTCCCTGTGGCTTGTCCGCTGCTTCGATTCCCATAAGATCTAAGGCAGTGTTAGCCTTTACTACCAAATCTTTCTCTGTAAGGGGTTCGAGCATGTTATCAGTGGCATTTTTGTCCTTCTGTATTAAAATTTGCTTATTGGCAATATCTCCCCTTGTTATTGCCAATGCATGCACCATGGGGACCTGTTGCTGAGCGACGGAGGCATATGTTGTCACTTGATGAGTGTGGTATGGCATTGCTGTTGCTAGGTTCTCTGTGGTTTTCTCAGTGAGTTCTTGCCTTGCTTGTGTTAACTGTTCCGCCGTTTCCTGGAAGCCGTCTTTGAGGTCGTCCATTTTACCAGTAACTTCTTTTGTGGCTTCCATTACATGTTCTACCGCATCACGCATCATCTCTACATTAGCCGTGAAGGTTTCCATGTATTCTTCTAGTTGGGTCTTGATCAACGCTGTGATCGCATCTGCTGTCTGTTGTCTGTTCACGTTGGCCAGTAGGAGCGCAACTGCCCTGATCGCATCCATAATCACTCTCGGACTTTTTATCGCCGCGCTCGCGATCTGTAGCAATACATAAGATAGGGTTGGGAGATCGACAGGGTTACTGTGTATTAGGTATTCTTTCACCATTAAGAAGGTGATTGCCTGCTCCTTTGTTCGTATGTCGGTAGCTACACCTTCTGTATTTTCAAGTTCTCTCTGCATTTTTCTGCCCGCTGTCGCATTCGTTTTAAGTCTTGTCTGGAGAGGTGTGTGTGCAGGTTGCGACATGTTGATATGTGGGTTTTTTAGGGTTCTGGGGGTGTATTACGACACTATTCTATCCCTCTGTTCTGCTTCCTTCTCTTCTCCTTCAGTTTTGTGAACCGTGGGAATTGTTGAGATGGTGGCAGTATGAGATCAAGGGGCATCCGACATTTGCATTCATCGCAGCCTCTGCTGATGATTCGCAGCCATCTATGAAGTCCCGCATCCTGCATGCTTCATTGAACAAATCCCCACTGAGAGCCTGCAGGTCAATGCAAGATCGGCAGTCGGCTCAGCCATCAGCAGCATTGTCTGCTGGCTGGCTGTTGGTGGGTGGTGAGCTGGTGATCACAGGGGCAGGGATATACTGCCAATAGCTATTGAGGCACTTATCCAGGGTGTCACTGGCAAAAATTTGCCCCAGTGCCAGTTCACTATTGTGGCTCCACCAATCACATACATATGAATCCACCAGATGGCTAGGACCATCGCTGGCAACACCATCATCCAATGAGGCCAAGAGAGATGGATGGAATCCAAGGGGTAGGTGGTCCAAATTCACATCGGTGAGACTGTCAGCCAAGGACCAAAGAAGGATCGGCACATCCATCATAAGGCTGATGGAGGTGCCGATGCCGATGCAAGACATGACATACATCTGTCATACTTGTCAGTGATGTATACTTACTTCCCTTAGGAAAGATCTCAACATACAAGCTTGGCATAGAGAATTTTTTGCATCCAACGTTGTTTTACAAAGTTTGCCTGGTCTAACTCCAACAAAACTTGATGGAATTGGGACTTCACATACCAAATGATCTCTTGTGTCTGCATTTGGAGTTGCCCTTTCAGGCCCGATTGCAAAGAAAAAGGGTTGAAAATTGAGAGCCTTTTGTTTGACATGGTTGTGGTTGGTGATCAAGATAATTGTGTTTACATCATGTTTACATAATACATGTGGCCCTTTTCAGTCACAGAGGGGAGATATAATCAGCATTTGTTGATCTAAATGCATTGTCAGCCCTCAATGCTAATTCATACCATGGAGCGTGCTGGCGATTAACATAGGCTAGCAGACCAGGAAGGGTATTCCCGGACTGTGAGGCTGACTGCCACCGTTGGCTGTGATAGATGAAATACCACACAGTCCACTGCATTTCATATGTGACCAGTAGAAATTCCTCCCTCCATCGATTTCTCTGAGCCCATGAACAAAGCCAATGTACTCGCCTGACTATGAAAATTGTTAGTACAATGAATACGGATGGCTACAAAATATATTTACATTCCCAGAATTGGCCAGCATTGGCATTGGCATTGGCCATGAGACTAGTATGAATGTGGGAATTATGCCAAATCCAGGACAGATGAACAGAGGTGGAACCAGGTACATTCGGATTCAAAATAGCTGTGCTGGCATTGAGGTCATCCTTGGATAACTGCTGAAACATACTCAATGTGTCATCATCACAATCCAGTGCCAGCATTCGGCTATGGCAATGGTTATACATTTGGGCATGCAAGCTAATTTTGTTAACCAACTCGTGGACAACAGCTTGTGACTGGGTGCGAACTCCCTTTTGTGGCGCTGCTCGAATGATGTGTGAATATTGAAATGATTTGTTGGCAATGAGCTCCCGCAGCTGGTGCAGCAGTTGGCTTGCCTGGATCTTGCAAAGGTTAATCTCTACATCTGCAAGATTGCCATTAGAGGGGAGGTATACTTGTTGCTCCTCAACTGGAATAGCATGTGTGTGGGCTGGGAGATCTGACAGGCCCGATGCCACAGCACTGTCATCATCCAGGTCAATGGGGGTATCAAATTCGCCTTCATTATCATGGGTGATCCATGAGGGAGCAATGTCATGATCGGCAATGTCGGCAGCATTTTGTAACTCCATTAAGGTTACCATGTGAGATGTGAGAGCTTCTCTCTCCCATTCAACAGCTTGTGTGTCAGAAATGTGAGGTGATTTACCAAGTCGATGGACTTTGTCTCGTAATTCAATCCTGGTGACGATCAATGATGGGTTGTGATTGGTGGTAGGCAGTACAACTCACTGCATTTGTTCAAAAAGAATAGCAAAATCAATCCACTCCTTGACCATGGATTGAACCAGTGCTGATGCCAAAGTTAAGGCCAATCCCACTCCCACTGCCAATCCTGTCCCCACTGCTGATGCTGTTTCTGAAATGTGAATGGCATACATATCCATTACCCTGACATCTGTGAGCCTTAAGGATTCTGCTGCCCTCACTTCATCCTTCCATCATTTGATTGCCAGTTGGCCGAATGCTGCTATTAGTTCACCATGGTATTGGCTGAGTTGTGTAGAGTTCTCAAGGGCTTCCCGAGATTTTGAGCAGAGTGTGATTGTCATGCCAAGCATTTTCTTGTGATTTGAATCTGTAGCATGATCATCAAGCATTTCTGCCCAATGTGGCAAGGTCGCTGTTCTGACCATCAGGGAAATGGAATTCAGTGATGCCCACAGAGACTCAAGTATTTCTCCTGCTACAATGACGGACCCTGGAATGAAAGATGGAGCATAGCAAAAAAAGCATTCATCCTTGTGGCCATGAACATGCAAAAGCCCAATGGCCTGGTCAATGGTCAAGCCGGCCGGAAGATGGGCACCAATATGTTCCTGAAGGTGGATAATGTACTGGCAGACAATGTCGTAAATGAGCATGACTCCCTGTTGAGGGTCAACTCTGATGGTCTTCAGCGCTTGAAGGAAAGCAAAGTCAACATTCTTTTGCTGTTCTCCATGAAACAGGTCTACCAATGCATTGGGCACATAACATCCATGCCATGCACATGCAATGGCTGCTACTCCAGTCCTGTCACATGCCTTCAATGCCAGAAAAGCATTCACAACAGCTAGGAATTTATTTTCGCAAGGAGCTTTCTGGAAACCCAAATACAAATCAGACCGGCTTTGGGGACGGCATCAGGAATGGCATTGGCCACCACCAAGGGAAGGTACCTACCGTTAATTGTTCTATGGCAGCTTGGAGAAACAGCTCATATTCAGCCCAATTTGGGGCCATCTGGTGTTTTAAGGTCTGGTTTGGTCCAGTTTTTTGACCCCAAAATGGGCAACTGGTTGCAACCATCACCCAAATTGGAGCAACCACAACCGAACCGGGTACAACCGGTCCCAGTCAGTTCGGTTGCCTCCAAAAGACCAGTTAGAACTGGTTTTACCTGCTATTTTCGTCTCTTAACTAAAATTTGTATCATATTAAATAAAACTAATTAAAAGACACCCCGCAAGCAGGTGCTCGTGGTGGTGACAGGTCGTTAATAGAATGAATAAAAATAAAAGTAAGAAAAACAAAAAAACCGACCCCATCATCTTGCATTTCTGGCGAGAGTGGGGGTCATTGGTACCATGTCGTTGTCCTCCTGTCCATTGTTATTGTCTCCCCACTGTTCATTTGTCCCCCTTCCCCACTTGTTCGACTTCCCCGCTGTTCATTGGCGTTGGGCATTGGCATTGGCGTTTCCTGGCAGTGGCATTCCCTGGTGATGGCGTTTGGTGGCGTGGGCGCTCACTGGCATTGGCATTGGCGTTCGGTGGTGTTGGCGTTTGGAGGTGTTGGTGTTCGGTGGCATTCAGTGGCATTCATTGGCATTCATTGTCATTGGCGTCCGTCGGCATTTGTTGTTGTCATCATCCTGTGTTCCATCGTCATCAGCACCATCATCTCCCCCTACGAGCAGTGGCTCGTAGGCAGGGTGGTGGTGCTGTACAATGTGGCGTTGGGTGGGGCGGCAGTGCGGCCACATTGTCGTTGGTGGTGCCCTTGTCATTGTTGCATTGTTGTCCAGAAATGGGACCCGTTGCCACCCTGCGAGCAGAGGCTTGCAGCAGCGGCACAGGGCCTGAGAGGGCATGGAGGCGGGAGGTGGGTAACATGACATAAGACTGTAAAAAAAGAGATCAAATTAGTTAGTATTAATAAAGAAAGATGATACAAAACATACCTGAGGGCCCAAACGACACTAGTCATCGTTTGGGCCCTCTACACTCTCACTTTGCGGGTGGGACTTCTGAGGTAGGCGGTGGGTGGTGTGGGTGATGGTTGAAGTGGTGTTGTTGATGATTTGTGGCTGTGGGAATCATTAGGCAAAGTGGTGTCACTTTGTTTTTGTGGCAGCACATGACCAAAAGGTCTGTGCGCAGCCACAGGGTATATAAACCCTCACCAAATGTATGGTTTTCCTTTGGGCTTGTCCCGTTTTTGTTATATATTGTGTAAATAGTAGATATTAGTAGTAAGTACATTAGTTTATTGTCTTGTTGTTACTGTAATATCTAGTACATAAGTAATAGTTTGTATACAGTCAGAAGACCGGTTGCAACTGATTGCAACTGGTTTTTGAATGGTTTTTAAATAATTTTGAATTGAGGCAACCGGCAACCCAACCGACCCCCAAAACTGAGCAACCACAACCGACGGTTTGGTTGCATTCAGTTGGGTTGGGTTTGGTTGCAGTCATTTTTTTGGTCCATGCAACCGGACCTTTAAACACTAGGGCCATCCCACCTCCATCCCATAGCCATATATCAGTATCAGAGTTTTTCTGCCAAACATGATCAGCTTTGAAATTGCCATCGGCCATGAATATGTGTTTAAAAACAAATCTGAAATCCATAGTATCATTTTAGATGCCACTGCACCAAGGTATTTTGACACCCACCAGTTTGCATTGTCCTTCCAATTTTCCGGTATATTAATGCCTACTCGAGGACAGGCTGGACAGAAATTGGCAAGTGATCCTGGTTCAGGATTTAAAGGATCTCTTTGATTGTGTCCATACCCTGCCCACTTCAATCTTTTCATCCAACGCCATAAGCGGGACATGCACTGAAGCTCATGGTAGAGATTGACCACTTTGGCAGGCCTCATCGGCAATGTTACACACCGAATCAGCTGGTAAAACTGATAGGCCGATGCCTTTAATTCCAGATTACAGAGCTGAAAATGGTCTAGGACCTGCATGGTGAACAGAGTCTGTATGTTGGTGAAGCTTGTGGCTAGTAAGTTACTGGTTACCAGGTCCAAGGGAATTCAGTGTTCCCCCTGACACTGGCAGGTAACCATCACTAAGTGATGTATTCCATTTGTATGGACCACACGAATATAACTGTTGTTCAAGGCATCAGCAGTGGGCATGGCATTGGCAGTTGGGATGGCATTGGCAGTTTGATTAGGATTAGGCAAATATGGTTGAAACCCATGGATGTCGTCATTGGCATGCTCAACTTCAGATTCATCATTGCCATCAAAGAAGTCTTGGAAACTGTTCTCAACATCAATATTCCCCTTCCCTTGACGCCAAAGGGCATCAAGGTGATTAAAAAATGCTGAGTTGGCCCCAGTTTCATCTTCGGCCCAGTCATCGGCCTGAGACTCATTATATGTGTCCGAGGTTGAGTCAGGTGAAGAGGGTCGATGCCAGTGCCATTGCTGATCATTTGCCTGCCAATTGGCCGACTCTTGCTCTGCTTTATCCTTCACATCTTCAAATGTCTCCAGATATTTCATTTGGAAGTTCACAGTGTTGCAAATTGGCTGATCCATCTGGTGCTGGACTAAAATGTATGTGCCTACCTCCCATAGCTCAGCCCAGCAAAAGTGCATGCCGGTCCAGCATTCAATGCAATGGAAGGGATTTTGCCTGTGGGTTACATGCATGCATGTGCGGCAAAGTGTGCTTCCCAGTGAACAATCAATGCATCACCAAATTGCCCATTTATTGAATAGACAGTGGTTGCAAACTTGTTTGTCAACCGACCATGACTGCTGAGCGAGGGATGCTTGCAGCAATTCATCTACTCGTCCCACAAACTCCAGTACATAGTCTCACTGTCTCTATTATTAGTATATGAGCCTTGCTCCATAAGCAATCAGTGTCAGAAACTAACCATGCCAATGTGTGGCCAAGTTGGCTTGGCGGCCATTTGAGGTTCTTGCATGTCCCATTCAGGAGCAACATTGGGATTATCCTGTATAACAGAATTTGATTGACCCAGTTCTTCCACTGCAGTCAGGGGGACCTTGATGCACTTTGTTTTTGGTCCATGTTTCATGTTGACCTCAACTTCTACATGTGCAACAGTATCGACTGCATTGTCATTGTCCTCATGCAGGGGGGCATTCTTCTTTGATCTTCTCTTTTGCTTGTAAGGAACTCTTGTTAGGCTCATGATGATTTGGGGTGAGTCACAATGACACCCAATTATTGATGGGGGTATTGTACTATCGACCTCATGTGATCCTCATGTGATCCTTGTGTGATCCTCGTGTCGATGATATGTTTTATGTCAATGACAAGAATGATTCTTTCCTTCACATCAGTCCCCCCCAATGCCGCCTGAGCCATCAGAGAACCTGCAGTTGAGACAGTACCAGAAGGGAAGCAGATATATGGTTGAAGAGCGGAAGATCATTGAGCCTTATAAAGTTGCATTCCAATTGCAGGAATCGAAAGCTGGCCGATTGCAAATACTCAAGTATGACATCCTCCCAGCAATATTCAACTACTGGGTGTCAATTGACAGGGCCCCTATGGATGAGGAGGAGAGCCAAGGTAAACTCACAAGCATGTAAAGGTTGTATTATTGATCGCATCGCCAGGAACTAACAACCTGGCTTTCCAACAACTGGTGAATGACCAAAAGCCTCTCATGGAAATCGAATGACTTCAAAGTAAAGCAGTTGGAAGTCATTTGGAGCTTGTACCAGGACCGAGTTTTCCAACAGATCACAAACCTGTTAGGTGTTGAGGATGCCACCACAAGTACACCAGGATGGTTCCAAGCATGACTGCCAGCTATCAAGCATGTTTTCAACACCATGAATGCAGAGGAGAAAGCCATCCTTGAAGTCAAACAGGAGAAAATGATGCGGGAAGGATATCCCAAGCAGATGAAGTGAGTGTAAGTTGAAGCCGATGCTGTTGCTGTTGCTGGACATAACAAACATTTTACAGTCTAGCAGACAAATACCTCCTTAAGTGTGTGATGGAGAATGCACGACAACAGTGTCTGGAAATGGGGGTGTTGTCTGTGACATTTACAGCCTATATTGCACCTAATGGTTTGATGGTTGTTGACGTGTGAGTCCCTGAATCATTTACTGCCAATGCGATGCCAATGCCAATGCCGACTCCAGTCACAAAAATTTTGCCTCTCTGATAGCCACCCCTGCACGATCATTTCTGGACACGTATCATGATCAAGTCACTGAACTAAAGCAAAACTTTATGAGTTATATCAAGGGTTTATGCCCATCACACCTTGCTTCAAGGTTGGCAATGCAACATAATGCAACACTAACCCAATTAACAATGACTAACGATGGCTTCCTGATCCTTCCCACATCATGGAAAGGATTACAATCCAAGAAAAAAGAGCTGGAAGAATGGTTTATGTTGTATGTTGGCCAGCATTACAGTATGTTGACTTCCTATTCCACAAACCGTTACTTATCTCCTGCAGAACTAGCAAACAATGGTTGTAGTTGCCATATCCCATTCAAAGCAATTGCAGATCAGACATCATCATTTGTCAGTCCAGAATATCTCCCAGCTAGGTTCAAAATCAGAGACCCATGGAACATGCACAAGAGTGTCATAGAAGACTTCTTTGACCATGTTCTGCAGCGACAAATAGTGCAGGGCCCTGAAAGAGCATTCTGGTTCAAAGCAATCAAAGCCATGGATGGGAGTGTGGCTCCTGCACACTATCCAAATGATTTGAATAACCCTTCACCTTCCTGACACATTTCCAAATGCAGGGGCCAAAGAAATGATGATGTGGATCCTCGTAGTGGCACTGAGCTGGGGGCCGTTGCCGATGCCACACCGTCTTCTGCAAACTGCAGGGGCCAAAGAAATGACGATGGTGATGCTGATCCTCAACCCAGCACCAAACTGGAGGCTGTTGCCACTGCCAAACCACCTGCTGCATCAAGAGGCAGAGAAGTTGTCAAAGGCAAACCCAAGCGCAAGGAAGTCAACAGCAGGACAGACCCCAAATTCTGATACAACTGAATCACAATATGTCCAAGTGGATCAAATGACAATGGACAGCCTCTGCATGGTTGGTGTCACTTAATGGTCCTAGTGACGGTGAACTAGAATATCTCATTCCTTGACACATTTACATGAGATACATCATGCCTGGATCAGCTGGAAACACCATTGTAAATGATCCCCCATGCTCAATTGATCCATTTCTGTTGGATATACCTCAAGAGAGCTCACAATGCCCTAAGCCTCGACCACTTTTAGGGCAAAATCAGATGGAGCATCCTATTGCAAGGGCAAGGGCTTTAGCAGCATTAGTGGGATTGGGAACAGCAACACCAATATTGGCAATGGCACCAGTAGGATCGGCAACTGCAACACCAATATTGGCAATGGCAACACCAATATTGGGAATGGCAACAGTGGGATCGGCAATGGCAGCACCAATATCAGCAATGGCAACAGTACAATCGGCAACAGCAACAGTAAGATTGGCAATGGCAACACCAATATCGGCAGCGGCACCAGTAGGATTGGCAATGGCAACACCAATATCAGCAATGGCAACAGTAGGATCAGCAATGACAACACCAATATTGGCAACAGCAACAGTACGGTCAGCAATGGCAACACCAGGATCTGCAGCAGCTGGTGCCTACCATATTCCCCCTACACTGGATGTTCAACAGATGACTCCACCATCATCTCAAAATCCATCGGCCTTGGCATGGGCATGACCTATCCGAAGGACAGCTGATGACCTTGCACAGCAGGAAGCCATTTCAACCCAGGCTGTTGGGAGGAGACAGAGAATTAAAAAAAGTGAAATTTGCAGAGTAGATTTACAAATAAAACACTATGTAATGTGAAAAAAAAAATAGTCCAACTTTTATGTACATGCCGAATCACATCTATTCTTTTCTGCCTCACTTTGTCTCCCCTCTGTCCTCAGATTTTCCTGCTCTTTTCCTTGGGTTTGGCTGAGGGGTGGTACTTCTGGAACACAGTCCAGATGGACCAGGGGTCAGCCCATGTGGGGATCAGTGCAGCTGTGCAGGGGAAGGGGAGGGCCAGGGTGAGGTGATTACATCGACTGCTGATGCTGGGGCGGCAGCCTCGGGCTTGGTGAGTGACATTGGGGGGAAGAGGAGATGGAGTGGTGGGGCCATCAATGTTGTGGGCTGTACCATTTCTTGAGAATCCTGTGGTGTGGTGGGTATAATTTGGATGGGGGGGGGCGCCAGCCAAGGATGCTTCCCTCACAACCTCTTCAGGCACAGCCAGTCCCTCCTCACCATGCTCAGGCTCAGTGTTACCCTCGATGAATCCCCCCTCCTCAACCAGTTCTGCCATCTCTTTGTCTTTGTTGCCGGCAGTGGCAGTGGCAATGGGAGCAGCAATGGGAGTGGGAGCAGGAGTGGGAGTGGGAGCAGGAGTGGGAGTGGGAGCAGGAGCTGGAGCAGGAGTGGGAGCAGGAGCAGGAGCAGGAGCAGGAGCAGGAGCAGGAGCGGCATCGACTTCCTCGGCATCTGTCATTCTTTCCCAATCTGCCTCTGCCCTCCTGCTTGGAGTCCTCTCGAGGTGAACCACCTGCCCAGCCATGTAACCATTGCATAACGCAATGGGTTGTGCACCGGCCTGCAACCCAAGGTATGCCTCAATGTCATTCACCCTGTTTTGAAGCAAGTCGACTGTGTCCCAGAGTTCTTGTACATGGAGTTGGGACTATTGGAATGACTCTTCATTCCACCATGCATGCTTGTACATGTCTTCCTCCAGTTGGTATAGATGTCCAGTGAAGGTGGCGTAGTCACCGGCAAAGGGGTAGGGAGTCAGGGCAAGGAGGGCAGTTGGCTCGGGCTCAGGATCAGCCATGTCGATATCCTCTTCCACAGCTATGGGTATACGTGTTAGTGGTTTTATGTGTCATGATATGGAAGAACTAACCTTTTGATTTTCCTTTTTGGCTTGCAGTGAACCACCTAGACAATTCCTCTCCACTGTCTTCACTGGAAAATTGCACCTTCTTTGCTTTTCTTCTTGCCGATCCTTTTGCTTTCTTGGTTCTTGGCACTCGATCCATGTCTTCTGGATCACACCAAACTTTCCCTTTCCCACAGAAGTAGCAGGCCATTTTCCCATTCACCTGCTCCCAACACTCACACATAAGCCTGACACATTGTGCACATGGTGTTGTTCGCAAACTCCCGGGTGCTCCTCGTGCTGCCCTTGCTGCGTTGTGCCGCTTCTGCTCCATCCTGGGATTGGCACTGGCATCGCTCTCTGTCTCATCAAAATCCTCGTCTGATCCCCTGCTACTCTTCACCTCTTGTGGCCTGGGTCTCACTGTGATTGCTGGCAGCATTGGTCGCTGGGCTGGGGCTGGAAGTCTGGATCCTGATGCTTCTGGTTGGGCCCACATCTTGGCTGGTGCCAGTGCTGCTTCTATCCTTGTTGGTGTTGGTGTTGCTGCTGCTCCTCGTGCCATTGCCGTTGCCATTGTCATTGCAGTTGCTGTTGCCATTGCCATTGCTGTTGTCATTGCTGTTGCTGTTGCTGTTGCCATTGCTGTTGCTGTTGCTGTTGTCATTGCTGTTGCCATTGCCATTGCCACATTGGTCCAGCCGATGTGGACGCAGGTCCTGTTATGCTCTTTTTCTTGTCGAAGATCTTCATTGCCCTCAGTTGACCTTCAATAAACTTCTGGTCCCCTGTCCTGTCTGACTTTGACCATGCTACCACAAATCCCCACAAAAAGGCATCAGCCCAAAAGACGGCCTGCACCTCCTCTGTGAAAACCTCTCTTTGCCAGGCAAATAACATTTTCTACAATTTGTAAGTGCATCGTTGATCTGATAGCATGCCAATCCACTCACAAGGGCCAATTTTCTTTCCTTCATCACGGTCTTGATACTTTGGTCTCAAAATCCATTGCGGATGGATTGCTTGATCTTGCTGATCTGGCCAAGCACTTGTTGGCATGTAACGTTCATGGTTGATAAGTCGGCTGTGGCAGCAGGGTCAATGTTGAAATGAAAAAGAGTGAAACACTGAAAATTAACAATCACATGTTGTTGATCGATATACAATCGATATATACAAACAAATAATGTCCTGATTAAATGGTATTACTTGTTATCATCTGTGTTATCTATACCATGAGCAATCAGCAAACCAACACTTATATTCCTGATGGATATGTTGTTATCTGAGGTGACAATGGGCAGTACTATCTAGTGCCCCATTTTATGATTCCAGCTACCCACCAGGCAATGGAGGCCTATTGCAAGAAGGTTGAATTCAATGTACACATGGCACATGGGGGGGTAAGATTTCCTTCTTTTCAAAGTCTTGTTGCTACCAGTCTAGCCGTTCTTGGCCTGATGCCATCCTTGGGCCGATGTCGTCCTGTTGGCCGATGCCATGTCTTGGCTAATGCCGTGTCTTGGCTGATGCTGTGTCTTGTTTGGCTTGTCTATCCTCTCACTGATGATTTTGCAGTCTGGAAACATGACTGATACACCATACTACTACGCATTGGCCTGCAACCAGCTAATGCTACCTGCTGATCCAGTAAGTGCCTTGTCCTCATTTGTATGACTGTTAGTTCATCCTGTTGCAGAAATTGACAGACAGGGAGCTGTTGAGCTGCCATGCTGAAGTGAAAGCTCTGCAAAACAACCTTGGCACCTCATACAATGTGCTATTATATAAAACATAGAGTCTGATCTGCAATAGCCTGCAACGATGACCATAAGGGACCCCAATGATAATAGGCCAGTATGTCTGACTGCAGTACGCTGCAGCATACAGATGGAAAAGAGAAAAAATGACAAGAGGGTGCGCCCTTCTCATCCTCATTTATGTCCAATTCAGGAGTTTTGTCAACAGGATGGTGGAAAGGCAGTAGGACATTTGTGGCACTCAATAGCATTTTATTAACTTAGTCATGGTAAACAGGCCTGTCTGCATACATGCTCCAGGTGCGGGTCATTCTCGACGCAAGAACGACCATGCGAAAAACAGTTGCCTACACTGTAATTGTGTAGAGACATGCCCTGGAAACCCTTTACTTCAAGATCAGAATAGCAGAGGAAATAGCAGGGGACAGTTATCTTCTGCACCAACTCCTTTGAGAGCCAACAGCGAGGTCGCCATTCCCCGGGATGGTATTTGTATACTGGCCACCAAGCTCCACGTTCTCCTGGTTCTCCCTCCATATTTTGACAAACCCAAGAAGATCAGCGAAGACAAGGTGTACAACGTTCAGGTGCAATTCAAGCAGCTGACACCCAAGATGAGAGAGGTGTACAACTGCAACTTTCTGGGATTCTTGGAGACAGCTTATTGGTCAAAAGGAAGGCTGCAGATGCATGCAATGGTGCGTCATGCAACTAGATCATTTATTTAATAATATTGACAAGTCGTTAAAAGGTGATGCTGTTATACCTCATTGTCAAAGGAGATTCAATCGGAAAGGGACACTATGAGTCTGACATGACTGCCAAAATCATTTTCTTTGCACAATTTGAGAACATGCTCGGGTCCCCTGACAGCTTCCAGGACATCAACATCATGTTGGGCAACATTGGGAAGATGAGGTACGAGGAGATGTACGTGATACGTGGACATACCTCTACTTCAATTAACGTATGTTTCCAGGAGCAAGGCGGACTGTCCATTCTTAAACTATGGTATAGCTTGCAAGAATTAGAAAAAGACAAAGCTATCTGGCCCTCTGTCGCAGAGATTCACTGGGCAGATGAAAAGTTATCTCTCGAGAGTGACCTCAAATATATAGCACGAGCGATAACATAGACAGCGCGGCCTCAAGTTACAAGTGAAGCACCTATGGATGGTCAGAAATACATAGCAAAGAGGTCGGTACTCTTCAGTGAGGCAAACATTTCTGATCGGATGAGACATTATAGGACATACTTGTCCGATTCACAGCATGTCTGCTCTTTCCAGCTGGGTGTGCAGTTGCCTGCCCCACCGCTGACAAAATGGTATTACCAGGAGCACAGCTCTTTGATATTGACTGCTGGGGAGCTGAAGGTGATAAGACGTGATGCAAAGACAGTTGTGATGAGGATGTTGTGCAAGCCCCAGCATATTGGAACTGATGACCCCAGACACACTAAAGATATCCAGACAATGGAGCTTCACATGCTGCCTCCTCTGGCACATTTATCAGGGTTGTAAGAGCATCTATTTTCATAACTTGGGACATGCTGATTGATGCATTGACTATCTGGACCTGATGAGAAAATATCTCTGGATGCCAATATGAACATCGCTGCACACGGACAAGATCAAGGACTGACAGAGTTGGACAACTTTTGTCTCACATCTCTGCAGACTTTGATCAAGCTGGAGAAGCATAGACAGATGGGACCACTGGCTATTGAAATGCTCACCTGGGTGGATGTGGGCCTGTTCAGAGACTCACAGGGCCAGCTTTGCTACTGGGTTAATGAGGTCATGCACCCACCTTGGTGTGCACAGATGCTGCACATGGACAATAACAATGGGGAATTGGAGCGTACTGCAGTTAGTGTTAAGGAGAGCCTGGTCACTGCACACCTTAACCATAGAAATATGTATCCATGATCATATTATCTTATCAAGTGGTGCTGTTCAAGTGCTGATGTGCTCACTACACTCAGATATTAAGACCACATTGGGAACTCATATATCATGACATATATTATCTAGGTTGGTCATGTTGGAACCTGTATGCCTTGCTCATGCAACAATTTTAGCAGCTTCTGTTCCCTCTCTGCAGCTTCCTTCAACCTCTGCTCCCTCTCTGTAGCATCCTGTAGTTGCATCTCGGCTTCCTTCAACCTCTTCTCCCTCTCTGTAGCCTTATGCATTTGATCACCATTTGTCTGCATATCCATAACCTATAAAAGCTATATAGCAATCCCTAGAGGTTAAAGGATAAAAATCACCCTTTTCTGAAAGTTACATAGTCCAACCATCTGAAATTCGAAAGTCAACATGAATTCTGAGAACCCAACAGAAGGTTGCTTTACTGGTTGGGCAATTATGTAAATGTCAGGTGGAATCTCTACTAGAAGCTGGATATCTCGACAACAATCCTGCAACAATTGGACATTTTTTTGGGTTACAGTCGAGGCAATGCCAAAACCACTAGATACATACTATCAAATTGAAGGAGGTGGCAGTATAAGGTGAACCCTTTTGATTGCCGCTGCCCACTGGCAGTTGCCCTCTATATCTTTTCTGACATTGTCTTTCATCTCTGCATTCTCCTTTTCTTTGCGCTTCTCCTCCTGCTTCTTCAGTTTCTGGATCTTCTTCTTCTTGTGAGTTCTAATTTGGTCAGCAGCTTGTTGTTCTTCTTGGTGCCCCTTCCCGTCTACACAGAATACCCATTTTCTATGCACCATGACCATGAAACTTCTACAGAAAGGGCCTAGTACAAATACCTTAGATATGAATAATAATAAAGGATAAATCTGCACTCACAATGAAGCCGTCCAGTTTCATGTTCCTCTGCCATCTTCTTCAAGCAGTCCTGGCGATTGACTGTGAACAATGCATATAAAATTAAGCAGAAACAAACCTTTGAGTAGATTTTTTTCCTGCAAGGGCATGCCAAAATGTAGAACAAACCCTCATTGTTATAACAAATCTGTATTTTGATCATTACAATAACCATCACTGTATGGAGAAAAGGGATACTTACTGGGCAGTCTGCATGAGCAACCCAGTCACTCTCATCCTTTTTATCTGCTTTTACATGTCGATATAGCAGAGAACCATCTATATTGTACATCTTGAGGGACTTGCAAACAGCCTGAAAGACGTAGACATCACCAGAGCTTTGTCACTGTAGCAGTAGTACTACAACTTACCCTGTACAATCTGGGTCGGTTGTCTGTTGAAAAGGTCAGGCAGTGTGGTCGGAGGTGTAAATGATCTGGGTTTGGAATGATATTAGCAAAGTATTTGGACATCTATGCAGTAGGGTAATCTGTACAATAGTACAATGAGCACAAAGTCGCTGAGTTTGGTTGTGGAGACTGAAAATGATAATGATGTAATCTAATTCGATTGTGATTTCATGAAACCACCACCACCGACAGTTTGGTTGTTGGTTGATAGGCTCGACTGACACCCTCAGTCTTACTTGCATCAGTTTCTGGTCGATAGGCTTGACTGGGAGCCTCTATAGCTTGATTGAGCACTGGAGGTAAGGTGGCTGTTGGTCGATAGGCTCGACCGACTTTGGTTTCAGTTGCATGAACATCCCTTCCTCCTTGGCACTCGCTTATCCTGCCTGAGGCTACCGGTAGAGATGGATTGGTAGCGTAAGAGTACTCTGGATGAGCTCGATCTGGCAGACAAATAATTATCCCACTCCCTCGATGATGCCCAACTGTCTGAATAGGTTCGAGGGAGCTTAATGCAGTGTGGGACATGCTGGCTGTAGATTGGAGAAAGTCAAGCCCACCTATCATGGATATACTCCCACCTCACCCAAACGAATGACCCGAGGGTTCTCCTCCCCAAGCAACAGTTCCATTCAAACTCTTATCCCAATCACCTCCTAAACCCCGTTCCCTACTGTGACCACCATCCCCAATGATGGGAACAGCACTGCCACCACCCCCAACGAGACACGTGAATGGCAATGGTGCTGAAAAGTGCTTCCTACTCATAGGATGTGAAGGTATAGGTGAGGATGGGGTGGTGCATTTGGCTTTGGCGAGCCCCAAACTGGAGCCTAGCAGATGATGGGAGGCAAGGGAGAGCTGGATGGGGATGGAGTTGAAGAAGTGCATCCATGTGTAACTGTACCCGTAACCATACAAGAAAGGGTTCTGTGCAGCTGCTGGCTCGACGGGATCGGGATCTGGGCTGTGTAGGGTTGAAATGTCTGCGTAGAGGCCACATGAAGATTTGGGGTCGCAGGTCATGCTTGTCTAGAATGAATTGAGTGGGAGTCTTGTTGAGGTTCAGATTGTCATGGTCGTATCTCAGCCAAATCTTTGGCGATGTTGGTGTTTGTGTCCATGGTGAACTCTGCGAAAGGCAGCACATACCACCATATTCCCCCAGCAGTAGCAATTTAGGAACTTAGATAAGGTGTTGCTTTAAAGGGTGGGTTCCAATAGGAAACAGCTTGCCTGAAGTCCAACGGATGCCCTCCACAACAGTACCCATCAATCGTTGGTTGAAAGAAGAGACTCAGACAACACGACACAGATAGATTAAACAACAAAGTCATGGGTTTCACACACCTTCACGTGCCTTCATGTCACGTGTATGCCTAGTGTATCCTGCATGGAATTCATGCTCTATACTCTCTCACCTGCAATGATGTACGCACTCACACCACGCCTCTGGAAAGGTGATGATTAGCTGAGAAAGAAAGAGCCATTGTGCACCGCGCTCCTTGAGAAATCAAATCTTTGAGAGTCACGGCGTGTGGGACAAGATGGGGGAGCGATGGCTGCTTTGGTCAAATGTTTAACTGAAAATTTGTTGACAGATGATAGCTGGGTGAGCTCAAGTATGCAGGGATACATGATCGTGTCTGATGTTGCAAACAGATTCAGTGTATCCAAGACTGGATAGTTTATTGTACAGGGCTGACCGCAGAAGGTCTCACTAACCGTGAAATCGTAACCAAATTTGTACAGGTGCAATTCCTAATGATCAGTGAGGGTGAATCCCAGGCTCTCGAGTCTCTATCCCATTTCCAGATGCAGGTTTTGTTTGGCCAGATGCATCAGGTCAGAGTACTAGATTGTTTGCAAAGTGGAATGGAGGATTTTGATTCAGATGGGGAGAGTGAAGACGAGGAGGCAGGGTATGATGGTGAATCCTATGACAAATCTGATGATAAATTCATTGTTGAATCCGATTATGAATTCTGTGATGAACCAGACAATGAAACGGACAAGGGTAAGGGTATGAGATTTGACACCCAGGGGTAACCCCTGCCTTGCCCTAACTGCCGGGACTTCAGAGTAAGAATATGACAGTCTTCACAAGAAAAACAAGAGTGGATCCATAGTAGTCATTGAAACTGGAGGAGATAATGAGAAACAGCTTGCTGAGCAAGGATAAACTGACTTCCCACATAGTCAGACATAACCAAAGCTGATAATCTCCCCCAGCAGATATCATCCACTAACAACCAGAGGCAAATTCAACAAAGTAAACTAGCGTTGTTGCAGAGTAGAAAAAAATGAGGGGAAAGGATAGCCTCTGGAAAGCTAGCCATGAGTTGCCTGGTGCCGAAGGGGATGGATAACATCTTGTAGATGTAGTCCCAAACTCAACGCATATCAGCGTGAGGCTTGCATATACTGGAAATGGCAGAACTACCATGATGTTCTACTTGTGGTGCTCAATGCTCAATGGTGTGAGGGGTTTGAGCATACTGTAATTGCCAAGGGTAAGAATACCACACAATTATCACAAGAAACACAAAACCTGCCTGTCGCCAAAGGCACCTTGTAGACATAGGTCCCAAGCTCAGCACATGTCTGCATGAGATTTGCAAACTGTTACATCGTCACGACAAGCAGGACTTCATCATGCTTGCATGAACTTGAGGTGGAATAATTGTGTTCTGGTGCTCAATGCTCAATGGCGTGAGGGGTTTGAACGTACTGTAACTGCTGAGGGCAAGAATACCACACAATTATCACAAGAATGAAGAGTTGCCTGGTGCCAAAGGGGATGGATAACATCTTGTAGATGTAGTCCCAAACTCAACACATATCAGTGTGACGCTTGCATATACTAGAAATGGCAGAACTACTGTGACGTTCTCCTTGTGGTGCTCTATGCTCAATGGTGTGAGGGGTTTGAGCATACTGTAACTGCTGAGGGTAAGAATACCACACAATTATCACAAGAGAAACAGAAGCTGCCTGTCACCAAAGGGTCTCAATAACATCCTGTAGTAGAGGCAGGTCCCAAGCTCAATGCATATCCACATGAGATTTTCAAACTGCTACATCGTCACGACAAGCAGGACTTCATCATGCTTGCATGAACTTCAGGTGGAAAAATTGTGTTTTGGTGCTCAATGCTCAACGGCATGAGGAGTTTGAACTTTGAAGGAGTTGTGGACAAAACTATACAAATTTGCCAAAGTCTTTAGGGCTGGTTAGACATTGGATACGCTCATCAACATCACTCATCAGTGATCATCAATCATCAATTATCCCTCAACAGGGTCATGGTGTTCAACAATCTGGCAATGGCTGTCACAACTCCTTCAAACTCCTCACGTCGTTGAGCATTGAGCACCACAAGGAGAACGTCATGGTAGTTCTGCCATTTCCAGTATATACAAGCCTCATGCTGATATGTGTTGAGTTTGGGACCTACATCTACAACATGTTATCCATCCCCTTTGGCGCCAGGCAACTCTTCATGCACCAGCAAACTGAGCAAAAGTATTCCTGGCTATGGGCTGAAAAACCCCCAACTTTGTGGGCCACTGGGAGGTCACAGATGATGAGGATGAGCATGCAAAAAACCAATTGTCCTAAAGTATACATACAGGTGCATGTGAAATGCACCCCATTCCAGAATTCAAGCAAAGTGTCGACAATAGATGTCAGGTATGGGTTGATCTGATCAACGTTAGGCTCATTTGGGCCAGGGATGATGCCTGCGACAAACATATTTTCAGGATTATAGCATTCTTCAATTGGGAGATTGACGCAGACTAGCGCTAGGACTCCAGTGGAGATCTTCTTCCCTGCTTGCTTATTGCCCAGTGGGTTGAAAAAATTGAAGCCAAGGGAAAAGAGGTATCGGCCAGCATCTTCTCCACCAGTGTGGCTAAAATGTGTTGCCCCATCTGGACCTTTGAAATTTTGAATGACTGAGCCTTGAAAGATATCCCTCAACATCCCATCTGGTGACTGAGCCATTCTGTCCCATGCCTTATCCATCTTTTCCTCATACCCAGTGTGAGCCAGTAATCCCAACATCCAATCTTTGAAGTCAAATGTGATGTAAGTCTTGATTGGGATGTTGATACAAATATCCTGGACAGTTTTGGGGCGAAGAAGCAGTTCACCACAATGTGAGCTATACCGGCAAAAATTGCACCTCTCCTGATAGACTGGGATGAGTGTTTCACCATCATACGTAGGTTTATATGTGGCATGACATTTAGGGTAGACTGCATGTACTGTAGCTTTTGCTTTGAGGTTGAATGTCTCTGTGACTGCACAAAGATCTTGAGGGAACCCACTGAGGATGGCTTGGAAGTATGCTGAGAATGGATTGTCCCCAAAAGCTGCAAAAAGGGTGGTCTGTACAATGTAATAGCACATGGAGAATAACCAGTAACATCCATGTCATGGGACTCCAAGTATTATGTGGCATATGACAACCATGAGAGCAGCTAACTGTACAATGTGTTTCCCTGAACTGAACACGCCTTGGAAATGGTGACCTAAAAGCATGGACAAGTTATGAGTTGCTCAAACTGACCAAAAGCCCTTGATAATATACCTGAGTGGTACTCCTTTACACCCTTTACCATGTCGGTCTGACATTGAGCCTTACGCCCATCTAAAGCTGCCTTCCAGGGCAACTCAATAGTCCTGATGAGCTCAAAAAAGCTGTTTAGTTCTTGCACCATCTCATCTCGCAATGTCATGACTGAATAAACCTTGGACCGGCAGCTGATCATCATCAACTTGCTTTGTAACTTGGTGCCTGATGCCCCTCTCGTTCTTGTTTCTTTGCCTCTATTTGAAGCTGTTCCTCGTCAAGCCTTTGCTCTGCAAAAAAAAAGATTAATTATGGTGGTCTTTTAAGAATGCATGGGCTTATGAGTATCTTCATCAGCAAATGGAGCCAGCACTTCCTTGACTGCCGACTTCCTGATGTATACTAGTATGTGGGCACTAGTGAAGCATTTCATTGTGGGGACTTGATTGGGCTGCAAAGGCCACAAAGGTGGCATCCCATTCAAGGCTTCACCACTGTAGTTCTCCAGAACTTCCTTGTCGGTGGCAGGCGTGACATGACCATCATCAAATTTCAGACATCTTGTCTCGTCATCAAGTTTGATTAGTGCAAAGGAATGGCTGCCGTGTAAATTGCCTGTGTGCATCAATCTCGAAAGGAAACTCATGGCGGTCATTAATCTTCACCATTGAATCATGCTGGATGTTGTATATGAAGCATTTGAGTTGCAGGTGAAGAACAGGAGGGAAAGACTCAAAAGTGATACCCTTCTTGGCATGTTGTGGACCAAAGTGCGAAGCTAGGTACTTGTTTTCCCCATTGAGTATCTCGACCACATCATAGTCCTTGAATGATTCATACAAGTTTTTCATTCCTTTCACGTTGAGTTGAATATCTGAAATACAATTAGAGGGTAATTTTGTGTGATAACTCTCAACCTGCCATTGAATTCCTCAGATCTGGATGATTCATAACCCGCATTGACACACTTTATGTAACTCTTCATTTTTCCAACGAATAGTTTGGCGATAGCACCCTCTACTTTGGTACCCTGCATGCAAAGGATTAAAGTGGACGATAACAAGACTTCAAAGTCACAAAGCTTCATCTTTGATTCCAACTTATCTTGCAGAATGCGATTAAACTCTCAGATGTCATGTTGAAGGAAGGAGTCCAGGGATTTCCATCCAAAAGATTCAGTCAGTTGGTTGTACCTGTCATGACATGCTTAATTCCAGGAAGCTTTACCAAGCTGTACTACAATGTAACTCACCAACTGGTTGGTCCAACATCTCAAGATCGATAGAAATAATGAATTCATTGGCCAAGGTTACATATCATTAATCAAAGCCTATTACTAAATATCAGGATGGATACCGTGTCATATAGAGAATATATGTGCTCACATAGTTATAATGTACCTGCAAGGAGAATTCAACCCTCTGACCACCATTCTCATCAAATTTGTCTCAAGGAGGGAAACCACAAAACAGCGCTCGATGTGACTTGGATGTTTAATCACACGGCATCAAAAAAGAACTGCCTCTTGAACTGTTTCTCCATCACATACAGTCAATATTTTCTTGTAGCCAGGGGATTGCTGACAGGAAGGACAATAAATGATATAGCCATTTGGGCAATATCGAATGGCTGCACCACAAAGTGACAACACAGTGTTAGAGTTGATAAGAATAATGGCTGTATTGGAGAGATAGCAGATCACTCAAGGGCTTTCCATGGTAACTCATTTCCCATGATACTAAAATCAAGAATATTGTAGTATAGGTTGACAGCAACAAGAAGAGGGTTGAGAGCTTGCCTGGTGAAGGTGAAGCTCGATCTGAAACCAAATGCATTACTGCAAGTTAATTGTCAACCTGACTGCTATAACTTGTTATGGATACAAACCTACACAACATCCTTTAAAGTGCTGAGATGCTTTTTGATAAAATAGCCATAGCATGTCAATAGTAAGACAGCATTTGAGAGTTTGTGAAATCGCAAAGAGCCCAGGATATATTTCGTGATCTATAAGACATGGGGTAAGATATAAATGGTGGGTGTTTGCAAAATAGAGTTAACAATTACTTGGATCGTGGTAGATTTCTTGCTCAAAAAATGAAGCATGCCATCAGAAGGACTAGAATGGGTCTGCAAATGGAAGACAAAATGTGGTTTGGGTGTAAGATGCGCGGTTATGGTTTCAACATTCCTCATGAGAGCATTGGTCTCCTTCCGGTCTGCAAGATCCGAGGATGGGTGTACAAGCAAGAGAAGTTGGTGGTCCTATACATCTCAGCCCTTGTTGGAAAAGAGTCGATGAAAACAATTGGACAGAAGTCACCTTCCCATGAAAGTAACCATGAGCCTGGCCCTCAAGAAGCACGATAGCTGTGTGGGAGTGTGGGCCCTCATCAAAATATACCGAATATATAATTAGCAGGTCTGTATTTATCCTTGCATGGCTGGATGCAGCAGATCATGAAGGAATAACATACTAAATTTGTTGGCCAGGGGAATTCACTGGGGTAGATAGAAGTACTTACCGGCAGCAAGAGTCCTGTTGACTTATAACATGGAGGACAAACAAATTGATCCCTATCCAAATACCACTCCAGGAGGCATCCACTAATCTCCCCTTTGCTGAAGCATGAAGCAAACGATTTACAAACGGTGCATGTGCAAATATACCCGCCCTGTTTGCAGAAGGTACACTGCTGATAACAAAATATCATTAGATATGAATCTTGCTCAGAAAATAAGTCTAATACATTTAACTTTTCAAGCGTGTTTCTTGCAGCAGCTAAAAGAGCAATGATCAATGACCAGAAAAACTTTAAAGACAACAGAAAGAATATGAGTGAGAAATGGTTGAAGCAGCGGCCTATATCCAATGATGGACAGAATGTGGTCAGGACAGTGACCTACATCCAGACTCTAGTCATTGAAGAATTATATTAAAAGGAGGCAAAACTGGATGAATATGATGCTCAAAGCAGCAGCCTACATCCAATCATGAACAGAATGTGGTCAAGGCAGTGGCCTATATCCAGATTCTAGTCATTGAAGAACTATATTAAAAGGAGATGAAACTGGACGAATGTGATGGTCAAGGCAGCAGCCTATATCCAATCATGGCGGTCAAGGCAGTGACCTATATTGTAGAAGAAATTACTTTAAAAGGAGATGAACCAGATGAAGAGGCAATCAAAGTGATAGTACACTAACAAACAATGTACTGCTTTGCGAATTGTCATCTGGAACTCGAGCTGATGATCTGAAAGAACTGCCCACAGCAGGCGAAGATCTGTTATGCAGCTGCCGAGAACTTGACATTGGAGTAGGGTGCCGCGAACCAGATAGCTTTGGGGGAATGTTTGAACTCGAGGAGGCTACACTGAGACTTCTACCACGTTGTTGCTGGGTGTGCAGATTGTAGCAGGGAACGGGAACTCGACTGGCTGAACCAATGGATGTTATGCTGGAATCCCTTGGCATAGTGCACTATGAGATAGTATGCATTCAGGAGCATGTAAGGTTGTGTAGTAACATTCAACATTCAATGTTGCCCAGCAAAAACCTGATCTCTGAGAAAGCAAGATTTATTTTCCCACATTTTCAAAGACTGCAACCTCCCACACTAAGTATTAGTACTTACAAGTTAGTGACTGGTTTGTACTTCGATCATTTCAATGTGCCTGCATACTCATGTGCATTGCTCTCTCTTCCCAAGACCTCTGATATGGTGAATGCATAAAACCCCACAGTTTTACAATGGGCAGGCATCTCCTCATCAGAAGACACTCTGCCCAGATGCCGACTTGGACTCTACTTCAGCTTCCAGGCCAAAACCGTTCATCGGCCCTATAAAAATTCAAATCACAGGGGACGAATGTGGCTAACCCCTCCTACTAGTAGTAACTAGTAACTCCCATGTCCTCCCATTCCATTGGGAGGGAAAGCACAGTGACTCCCAGGGCACGACACTTACACCCCCATCTCCCATGACAGCTCCCCAGGCCTTTAACCTTTCTGAAGGGGGAGCTATGATTGGCTCGGCCTTCCTGGGGAATGGGTTGTTCAGGGCCAAGGCTAGCCTCAGGATCCTGGCTGGGTTCGGTGGGCGCTTGAAGTGGGAGGTATGAAGAATAGCGTTGGTTTACCCCTTGACCATCATGAACTCCCATACCAAAGCCTCACACACCAGCACCAGTGCCATCATGCCTTTCACATCCACTAGCACCACTCTTGCAGTTGCAATGTCCCTCCTAGAGCCATGGCCTTATCATCAACAAGCGTACATCTCCACAACCAGACAAAGATGAGGAAGACAAAGATGAAGAAGACAAAGAAAGTGGCCGATACATGAAAGCGAGGTCCTAACTTGCTCTGGGACGCACTTGAGGAAGAAGTGAGTAGAAGGAAGAGAAAATGGGGAATCCTAAAGTAAATGCTTACTCCTCTGTGTGATATTCTTGAAGCCACTTTTAGAATACTCAACAGACTTTGACGCTGAAGACTTACAAGAAAGCAGAGCATTAGATCGCATGCATATATGGCCTGGGGAACAATCTCAATGAGGCTTTTCACTTCAGTTTAGTGGAGGACAGGTTTTTTGAGATTGCAGAGGAGGAATTTGACAGCGATGAGCAAGTAAAGATTATCCTAGGGCATATATGTGTGCTAACTAGAGTAAAAGAGAACATCTCGATGGACAAAAAGATGCATACTTCAACTTGAAGCTCTACTGCAGTGTTTTATCGCAGGTGCCCAACTTCATGAAGATGATTGGAGAGTTTGAGGATGATTTCAAATCGATTGTGGATCTTATCTGAGTGGTGAGCTGGTATTGTGTGATACTCAATTCTGATTATTTTTGTTAGATGGAAAAAGAGTTGCAAAGCACTGGAAATTCTTTGCCCACAACAACGTCAAAGTTGAAGTACCTGCTGTGCCGAGGGACAAGACCAGCCAAGGTTTCAACCACCTTAGTACTGCCTGTTATCTCTATCCCTTTATTCTTGTGATAATTGTGTGGTATTCTTGCCCTCAGCAGTTACAGTAGTTCAAACCCCTCACGCCATTGAGCGTTGAGCACCAAGTTGAATGCCACGGTAGTTCTGCCACTTCCCATTATGCAAGCCTCATGCTGATATGCATTGAGTATGGGACCTACATCTACAAACTGTTTTCCATCCCCTTCAGCATGAATGTATCTATGGACATTGATATGATTGCTCGCATGGCAACTTCTTGAGCTATCCAACACCACAATGTTAGTAGCTTGAGTTGACACTGCATTACCATTACTGACATGGAAGATCAAAACATTCTATGGTATTTTATTTGTAGACGTCATATAGCTCTCATTGATTGTGATCTAGATGAAACATTTACTCATGTGTATATAACGAAGTACATAGTAAGTGATGACAAATATTAATGTATCTGAATCTATTAGCTGGCTAATCACTAATCAGATGGTAAGTGGCCCAAAATGAACTGGTAATGGCCTGGACTTTGAGTTCAAAGTCTCTCTTGTGGTACCCTGCTCATGAATCACTTTTTGATGAAAACAAGGTTTTTTGGGATATGAAAACATCTTTTCTGTTTTACTTCTTTAATGAAGCTATGGAAATCTGGTTAGTTCCATGGCTGTGAATTGAGTTGTAGGGTATTAACCTCTTCACTGCGAAGTTGGCCAGTGCTGCATCTCCTCCACAGAAGCCAACAAACTCATGTACCAGGCCTTTGTGCATTACTAGGATGTCCCCTTTCCAGCTTGCTCCATTCTTCCATCCTTCGACAATCCTGTTGGATCTTAGTCATTTGTGGTTCTTGATGAAGATATGGAAGTGGGTTTCCTTCTTTCGATAAATAATGGTAACAATGCCATTGTGTATGTATGGCTGGAGCCTGTTCTCTTCAAGAACAAGATCGAGGCAAGGAATGCTGTCATTTGCATTTCTCTGTGTGTGTATGGCCTTTAACACTGCTCCAGGGGAGGCTGCAGCATACAGGTGGCCATTCAACTTTATGGTGTCATCCTGCTATCAAGCTTAAGCAGTGTATCTTCACCGTTATCAGATTCATGATGTACCCTTACGGTGGCAAAATAGCGGCGGAGTGCTGATACCATTTTGTGGGTGAGTTCTCTGGGTGATAATAGCGAAGAGTTGGGAGAGTGTTAAGGTGAGTGGGACAGCGTTAAAGCGAGTTTTGCCTTTCAGTGTAAGCAGCTTTGTTTCCCTGCCCATTGGGGATCCGCCTTTGACAAAGGGATCAACTCCACAAAATCTGATCCCCCCCCACCTTTGAGTGGCAACACAAGTTTGTGTTTATGTGCTCCTGCATTACCTCCAACAGAGCAACCTTCTTCCACATCCACAGTCTGTTTCATGCCCAACAGCTCACCCTACAAAGATAGAACCACGGTGATAGGTTGTCTCCTCGGCTGTTAAGACTATAGGTCTCAACTCAGCCTAGTCTTCATATGTTGCAGTTGGAGGCTTTCCAACTGTATCAGTTCTTGCAGTAAGAGGCTTTCTTACTGTATCAGGTTCTGTTCGGGACTTGGTGCTTCCTAAGTCGATATGGCTATCCATACTCAGAGGCTTTCTGAGTAGACCGTTGGTTTGTGTATCACAGTTGGAGGCTTTCCAACTGTCGAGTTCAAGTTATCACAGCTAGGGGCTTCCTAAGCTGTCGAGTGTTCTGGTTGAGTCTAAGACCGTTATTTGAATTAGGTCAAGCTGGAGAATACACAGAGTGTAGCTACAGCTTATATACTGTTCCAGGACTATCTATCGTCCAATCAGAAAGTGAGATGCTTATCAGGTAAATATAGACAAGAACAATAGAAACAATAGGCCTCATGCCTCGCATGAGGTGTCTGATGTCAAGGAGTGCTGCGGCGCAGCATATCAGAGAACAATAGAGATAAGCCTCATGCCTAGCATGAGGCGTCCGATGTCATGGATCCGATGTCAAGGATCCGATGTCATGGACCTCATGTAAAGGGGTTGTCGTACTACGGTGTGTGTGGGAGTGGATTCGGGTGCATGGAGTCACCATGCATCAAGGTGTCTCCCGTCGGAAGTGAGTCGAGTCAAACAGAAAAATGAAGTGCCCGGTCTTGCAGGTCCAGATAACAAATCATAACATCGGCTCAAAGGCCAATTCACCACTTTAACCACATTCTAATCACATCGGCTAACTCCTACAATGTCCCAGATGCAGCGCGACCCAGTCTATCGATCATGATATCATATCAACCACGTCGAAACATCACCAGCGACATTGATTGTACCAAGAAACCACATCGCACAACCTTAGGACTACCTCAAAAGCCCCTAAGATTCCTCTAAATGACCATTGAACATCCCCGATCAACTTCGAACAAACCACGACCGCGATTGAACATTGTTGACTGTTGTCAACCATCGTTGAGCGTTATCGATCAATATCAAGAGACTATGAGTGACATTGGGCACCACCTTTGTTATCTAAATGGTGGAAGACCATGCACCAGGAAGTATTCCAACTCATGCTCAAACCTGCTGATAGTAGGTCAGCCTCGTTCCAAGTCCCTATTGCATACAGAACCCACTGGATGGATTATTGCGAGACTTAGCACAGTTTTTACACAAAGGACAGTCCCTTTTTAGTTCTATACCCTTTATTACTCTTTCATCATATGATATATCTCTTTCTTGTTTGGATTCCAGTCTCCTTTTTGGCCTTGTGCCTTAACTCATATCTTTTGCCTCATGTTCTACACATGTTTCTTATACCATTTTAGGAAGTTTCTTTTAAAACATATAAAACTCTGTAGTATCTACTTGGAAATAAGAAGAAATCGTCTTCACATATCACCTCGTATAGAGTTCTAAGAATCCGATCTATTCTCTAAAACAATCTAAGCTTCTATGAGTTTTCTCAATCGACGAGAAACCTCTGCAACCATCGTCATCCTCGATCTTCCTTCAATCCTCTTATTGTTAGCACTAGCAACCATTCCAACACTTCCTAGCCATCGGCTATAGCCTTCGTATACTATCAACCTATCAAAAGGTCCTCAGAATTCACACATCGACCATCGTCAATAAACATTGTTTGCTGTCGATCTCATCGATCGTCCTCAATATTGACCGATACTCGATTGGACCGCGCCAAACACCTTCGTCTCTTATAGCACTACCTTTACGACTAGTACCAACTAGTTGTCTTCCCATAGGTTGGACCATGAACATTCAGAACGTCTCACACCCTTCCTCTGACTCGTGCAAATATCATTGGTTGCCTCATCGGCTGTTTTGGTGGTTTTCCCAGGTTGAGTATCATCAATGGCTACCAACATGGAGATGGAACCTATCGCATTGGTATTTGTGTTTTGCCCCCTCAGTGAATTCTCTGCTCACTCAAACCTGCTACAGCACCCCAATATCACCCGACACATGTCGGTGGATGATGATCATCTGTTCCCACCACCTATTCCAGGCTCATACTTAAATTCCATCGAGAATGCCAGTTCATTGCCACCTAATGAACCCATACGGTGATCTTGAGAAAGCAAATGCAAAGGTGCGCTCTTCTGTAACTCCTCACTACCCACCACTTATTAACAATACTCCAGTTGCAATCCTTGAGGAGTCAGCTTTCTGAAACCCATGGTTTCTACAACCAGGCTGTTCTCAAAAAAGCAGTCCTTCAAAAGCAAACCTCAGAGCTGACAGCATCTCTTGAGGCAGTAAGTCTTGTGCCACCTGATGCACCTCACCACTCAGCTAAAAACCACTGTGAAGTCCCTTGAAGAAGAACATCAGAAGCTTCAGGAAGACACCACACAAGGAGCGCTACAGCTACAAGTAGCCCATGCTGAAGACATGAAATGTATTCAACAAGAATCAGCTGTGTCTCTTCTTGCCCTACAGAAGGAGTTGCAAGGAGTAAATGATAAGCTGGAGATCACAAGCTCTTGCACCACAGGGTGGAAAGGATGGTGTCAATGCGTTGAGGATGAGTGGGCAAAGGCAATAGAGGAAGATGCTGTCTGGGTCAATGCATTGGAGAAGCAGATAGCTAAGATGGAGAAGCAAGTGGATCGCGACAAAGTCGAGAGCCAGAAAGCTACCTTGCAGCTTGATGAAGTGAAGGTGGCACACACTGAGGTGCTGAATGCACTGAAGAAGCAAGTAGCAGAGATGAAGAAGCAAGTGGATCAAGATGCCCGTATGTCCTCCGCCCACAAAGTCAAGAGCCAGAAAGCTACCATGGAGCTTGATGAAGTGAAGGCGGCACATACTGAGGTGCTGAATGCACTGAAGAAGCAAGTAGCAGAGATGAAGAAGCAAGTGGATCAAGACACCTGTATCTCCTCCACCCACAAAGTCCAGAGCCAGAAAGCTGCCATGGAGCTTTATGAAGTGAAGGTGGCCCATATGGAGGCACTGGCAGCTGCACAAGGCGAGGCTGCTGCCTCAATCACAGCCTTGGAGAATAAACTAGTGCTTGTTGCAGGAGAGCTGGTGGCAACAAAGCAACAAGCTAACAACGCTGCATTAGAATGGAAAGGTAGAACTGAGAAGGCTTTAGAAGAGCTGGATAATGCAAAAGGAGCTCATGAAGAAGCCTTGAGAGGAGTAAAGATGAAAGCTGGCACTTGCATCTGAGCTTTGGAGGATCAATTAGTGGAGGCCAGGAGTGAAGCACAAGATGCAAAGCAGCAAGTCAATGAATTCCCTCATATCATTGCTGAGTGGGAAGAGAGATGTGCTGCATTTGAGTCAGACTTTGTTCAAATGAAAGAAGCCCAGGCGATGCAGGGAGAGGCTGTGGCCCGTGCCGATGTCATGGAACAGCAACTCATGGAAAGGACTAGAGCGATCAGTGCAATGAAGGCCCAACAGGATGAAGCTCTGGCCACTGGAATTAATCAAGCGATAGAGAGGCTATCAGCTCAGCATCAACAGGCCATGGAAGCACTTCAGGAGGAGTGCAATGCACGTGTGCAGGATAGGCTCGCTAAGCAGAAAGATGATGAGCAGGTAAGGCACCTCCTGACTGGTGCATCAGTCTACTTACACTTATTGGGTAGGAAAATTGGTGCCTGGCCAATGAAGCCAGGTTTAATCAAGCTCTTTCCAATCAATGGGACAGCTTATGCTGGGAACTTGAAGAGAAGGCAAAGGTGGACCTCAACCAAGCCATAGCAGCCCAAGCACATCAAAATGGGCTAGAAGCACAGCAGGCCCAACAAGCGATACTACAACAGCTTGAGGCAGTCAAGCAAGAGCTGGGGCTTGAATGCCAGAAGACAGCCATGAGTCAATCTCTGAAACTTTGGTCTTATTCTAATATAGATATGGTGTGAATCAAGTGGCTGGAGGAGATTTCCCACCTATGGGCAGGGCACAATCCACAGCAGCAGTGGTCTGGTGGATCTAACACCATGGATGAGAGGATGGATCTGGATGCCAGTCCTTTATCAGAAACAGCCCTTGGTAAACGGTCTGAGCACCTCATGCTTCCAAGAATGCCAGTAAGCTGTCCAACAATTTTCAGTGCATTGTGCTCACATTAGCCAGAGGACAACCCCACTACACTGGCAGAGGCTCCAACTACCCTCCACTGTGGTGAGCGGTCAAAGGTTTGGGATGACCATCGACTAATTGGATGCAGAATGCCCAGAGCCAGACTGAAACAATCTGGCCCCAGCTTCAGTTCAAAAGACCTTTTGGTGTGGACACAGCGCTGTCAGAGCATTTGCGCATGCGATCTCTAGAACCAGGAACTCAGGGGAGAGCCCAAACACTGCAACTACCCAACAGGATCATAAGCCTGCTGAGCACAACTCGTGAGCCCTGTCCCACCACCATACATGACCAAAGCATGTCGCCCCCAATCCCCCCCCCATTTTCCACCCAATCGGCACTTTCACTATGCCTGGGGCTGGGTTGCATGGATCTTCCTCCAGTTCAAGTGGCCACAGCAAACCTGCCTCTACTCAACCACTTTGTGGTGCCACTGTGTCTTCCCACAGCGTCCCCTCTGACATACCAGCTAACGGACCTACCACTTCTGGGGTAGAAGAAGTAGGCACACAGCTCAATTATCTTATCAGTGAAGTCAAACACATCTGAAGGGAGATGGAGGAAGGGCAGCGGCGGCATGACTCCACTCCGCCCAAAGATCAAAGGTAAGGGGACATGGGGAATTCAAAGCCAATACTCCTTCCAGAATTCACAGTAGCGCTAGAAGGGAGATGATGGTTAGTACTGTAGCTAGAATCTACCATTGCTTGGCTCACATAATCTTTGTAGAATGCTGCATGTGCTGAGATCCACAAGCTACTAGGCATTAAACAGGATGCAGAGATCACCAGTGTTGCTAACGACACCCTGGTTAGTCCTGAAGATGTGGATGTGTTCTTAACTGGTGCCTGAGGTCCTCTCTCCCTGACACCTCTTCAAATCTACTGGGATGTTGTCAAGAGCCCCTGGAATACCCAGCTGGTGGCTTCCTTCACTGAATACTTCATTCAAAAGCAACCGCAGTTGGCTGGAGACCAAGATGAAATTTGTGCTTACTTTACTCAGCAGATTGAGACTATGAGAAAGATTCTCCTCACTAGCCTTGCGGGTGATGGTGAAACTGAGGAAGAAGTTCTAATGTGTATGACTCAGTGGAAGAAACACTTGATAAAGCAGAAACAAATTCGAGGATGACAGTCATGGGTGGGTTCACTTTTATTCATAGTATCATGCCATGCTTATGATGGCCTGTAGCTTTATTCTTCCCGCCTGGCAATCTGCCAAGCAGGAGCTCAGGGAAACCCAAACAGTGCTTGGCAAATCCTTTACCTTCTCATTGATACCCTTGGGGTCAGTGGCAATAGCTCAGATGAGAGTGATGGTGAAAACTATGCCATCCGAGCCAAAGAATGGCGCAGCTTGGAGGTGAAGGTTTTTCTGGAATACATTGACGCCAACTGTAAGTCTGGCCCCACAGACTCACGACATTACGACAAGTTAATTTACCTATGCTGCCGTTACACACTTCCATGGCACCGGCACACCACACACATCGCTGACACAACCACCCTCGCCACTGACACAGCCACCTATGGTGCATAAACAACTCACCAACACCAGACATACCAATGTCTGTGTTACATTACTACACCACTGTTAAACACTTCCATGGCACCGGCACAGCCACACACATCATTGACACAACCACCCTTACTGCCGGCACAGCCACTGGTAATAGCATAGCCACCTACGGCACATAAATGACTCACCAACACCAGATATACCAATGTCTGTGTTACAGTGAGTTATGGCCACCCTATGCTGCCAACACACTCCCATGGCACTGGCACAGCCACACACATCGCTGACACAATCACCCTCGCCACCGGCAAATACAACAACAACAACCGGCAACATGCATCCTGGCAACGGCACCATACATCCTTATTACCCTTCTATCCACATCCAGCAGTGCCGACATTATCCTATTGATGCGGTACCTTCCTATTTTGTGACTACACCCGATGTGGCCTTCCCAAATCACACACTACACTTGATGTGGCCTTTTACTTACACGGTCAATCTTTTTCTTATATATTACTTATTTTTTATTCCTTAACCTTTGTTCCTACTTCCATGCAACAAAGGTATAGTAACTTCCTATTCTTTTATTTGTAGTGGCTTATGGTTCCTACTTCCATGCAATGAAGATAATTTGATCCTGTCTTTTAGTAAACCTAAGTCTAGTGTAGGCTGCCAAACTGGGCATCCTTCCACCAACTGTAAGATGACCAACGAGTTTGGGAGCCACCTTCCTGGCACTCGACCACATGTTTGTATCCGGGGACAATACCCACCTGCTAGCTCCCAAAGGGTAGTTACCGCCCTGCCATGCAATTTCTATAACCAGACATGGTACGATTCCCTGACAGAGATTCAGCAAGTACAACCGGGCGCTCGGGAGCCAATTGAGCTTCCTATAGTGGAAGGAGTTCATGATTTCTGTAAGTTGAAGTCATACCTCCCAGCATTGCTAACCTACGTGCATTAGGACTATCAGCGATTACCCAGATCTTGACATCCATTGGTCTAGGGAACCACAGATTTTCTCTGCGTTATCAGATCATGGGAAGTGGTGGACCAGTGTACAATCAAATTCACCCATGTTATATGTTTCTTTTTTGTAGGTATAGTATCCATATAATACAGCTTCATTTACATAGAAGAAAATCTGTGGAACACCTGCCACACCACGATATGTTGTGGTAAAGCAGCCAGTGTTGCAATATGGACTGGTGCCGGAGCGTACAATATAGTATGCATGTGCCCAAATTCATCCAAACTGCTAGGGACCTTTGACAGGATGATTCGTCCACCCAGGAGCAGCCTCATTGCCCAAGAGCCCCATCTACTCAACCTACTTTAGCACAAGAACAGATTATAAAATGAGACAACATACAAGGAGTGCAGTCTTTCTGGACACCGTCGGGCCTGTGATCACAGAAATCTGACCCTCAGGGAACCTGATATTGATATCCCACAACTCGAAGTGATGGTGCACATTCTCCAACAAAATAGCACTATCTGCATTGTCCATGGCCATCGCCATCTGAGGACGCAGTAGGGGATGGGGTCTGAGATATGACAGATGTCTTGCTAACATCTTCATCTTTAGGTTTAACCTCCTCCACCTCATTCCATTTAAAGGACAAATTCTCAAGGCCAAGGCCCTCGTCTACTGTGGGGGTAGGAGAGGAGAGGCCATCACTCTTGAAAGAAGAGACTTGGGAGGAGACTTCATCTTCATCGAGGTACACTGCGATGCAATTTAGGGCAACACCAGTCTAAAAGTAGGTTATCCATTAGGTTGTGTTGATGATCACAGTGGTAAAATGGATAGTGCACATAGGGATGACATTCAGTGGTGCCCTAGGGATATTGAGTGAAACTCCATGGAACCCCAAACAGCAGACCTGCATACCTGATCATATTGAACAATGCAATTGACTGCCCCAATACAAATCATCAGCATATTGTACAACCACCAGAACATGAATTGCTGACTGTAAACACAATGCTAACAGTCAACTCCTTCCCCTGCATCATGTATGCAAAGAATGAGATGATCGACACCAATATCGGGGCACACATCCACAACAGGTAGAACAACACCGAATTCACACAAGCTAGAAATCGCAACAATAACTCAGGGACCTGCTAGGAAAAAGCAGGAACAATGGTGACATGACCAACATTTGGTCATCCACTTCATCTCATGCTCCCTCGCATCCAGTGCACATGTTCCTCCCACGTGAAGAACTTGATGAACTTGACCTACAAAAGACAATGAACAAAGAATGTCAGATGGAAAGCTAGTGAACCCACAGATCCAATTAACTCATTCAACACCCCCATCCACTTATCTCTGGCTGCAAGCAAACCTTTTTGAATCTGAATGCTACATTGTGCAATGAAGCTGTTCAATGGCCACCCTACAAGCAGCACCACGAATCCCGCAAAGGCACTCCATCCGAGAAGTCTGGAAGTCAGAGTAGGGTTAGCCCAACTAATATACAGACAAAATGGAAACCCCACTGGAATAGGAAGATCCCAGCTATCATGATCTCGAATGGTGCTATTGGATTCAAACAAGTGCATCTCAGCATACATTGCAGCCCATTGAGGTGTCATACATACCCATAAAGGAAATGCAACCCTGACACCATTTGCGATATCTATTCACAGGATCAGTGATCCAAGAACCCAAGTTACCCAAATGCAAAATAGTGATTTACCTTATTACTGTCTTGGGTAATCAGATTCACGATTTTCCTGACATCAGCACCCGCCTTAGGGTCATCCGCTTTCTCCCTCACCTTCTGCTCCTCCTTCTTTCTCTCCTTCCTTTCCTTCTCCTCTTTCTTCTTGCTCTCCTTTGCTGTGACAAAACAAACATATATCAGTTTCATAACCTAATCCCGAGGCCAGAAATACTCATGAGTTGCAGTAGAATTAAGATCCTCACCTTCACCTCCCACCCCTGCACCCATTTTTGCTTTCTCCTATGGAAGCACCACAATGATGTTCTACTCGCAGTGCTCAATGCTCAATGGTGCAGGAGGGGTTTGAATGTACTGTAACCACCAGAACATGAGTATAAGAATGCGACACAATTATTAGAAGAAAAACAAGACTTGCCTGCCGCCAAAGTCTCGATAACAGCAGGTCCCAAACTCAATGCATATAGGGTGATATTTAACAACTGTTGCAGCCTCACAGTAGCCAGGACTTCATTGGTTGCATACTTGTAAAAACTTGAAATTGCAGAACTACCGTGACGGTCTACTTGTGGTGCTCAATGCTCAATGGCATGAGGGGTTTGAGTGTACTGTAATCGCCAAGGGTAAGAATACCACACAATTAACACAAGAAACACAAAACCTGCCTGTCACCAAAGGCACCTTGTAGACGCAGGTCCCAAGCTCAGTGCATGTCCGCATGAGATTTGCAAACTGCTACATCGTCACAACAAGCAGGACTTCATCATGCTTGCACAAACTTGAGGTGGAAGAATTGTGTTCTGGTGCTCAATGCTCAATGGCATGAGGGGTTTGAACATACTGTAACTGCCGAGGGCAAGAATACCACACAATTATCACAAGAATGAAGAGTTGCCTGGTGCCAAAGGGGATGGATAACATCTTGTAGATGTAGTCCCAAACTCAACACATATCAGCATGAGGCTTGCATATACTGGAAATGGCAGAACTACCATGATGTTCTCCTTGCGGTGCTCTATGCTCAATGGCATGAGGGGTTTGAGCATACTGTAACCACTGAGGGTAAGAATACCACACAATTATCACAAGAATAACAGAAGCTGCCTGTTGCCAAAGGGTCTCGATAACATCCTGTAGTAGAGGCAGGTCCCAGCTCAATACATGTCCCCATGAGATTTCCAAACTGCTACATCGTCACAACAAGCATGACTTCATCATGCTTGCATGAACTTGAGGTGGAAGAATTGTGTTCTGGTGCTCAACGCTCAATGGCGTGAGGAGTTTGAACTTTGAAAAAGTTGTGGACAAAACTATACAAATTTGCCCAAGTCTTTAGGGCTGGTTAGACATCAGATATGCTCATCAACATCGCTCATCAGTGATCATTGATCATTGATCATCCCTCAACAGGGTCACGGTGTTCAACAATCTGGCAATGGCTGTCACAACTCCTTCAAACTCCTCACGCCATTGAGCATTGAGCACTGCAAGGAGAACATCACGGTAGTTCTACCATTTCCGGTATATACAAGCCTCATGCTGATATGCATTGAGTTTGGGACCTACATCTACAACATGTCATCCATCCCCTTTGGTGCCAGGCAACTCTTCATTCTTGTGATAATTGTGTGGTATTCTTACCCTTGGCAATTACAGTATGCTCAAACCCCTCACACCATTGAGCATTGGGCACTGCAAGTAGAATGTCACAGTAGTTCTGCCATCTCCAGTATATGCAAGCCTCATGCTGATATGTGTTGAGTTTGGGACTACATCTACAAGATGTTATCCATCCCCTTCGGCGCCAGGCAACTCGTGGCTAGCTTTCCAGAGGCTATCCTTTCCCCTCATTCTTTTCTACTCTGCTACAACACTAGTTTACTTTGTCAAATTTGCCTCTGGTTGTTAGTGGATGATATCTGCTGGGGGAGATTATCAGCTTTGGTTATGTCTGACTACATGGTAAGTCAGTTTATCTTTGCTCAGCAAGCTGTTTCTCATTATCTCCTCCAGTTTCAATGACTACTATGGATCCATTCTTGTTTTTCTTGTGAAGACTGTCATATTCTTACTCTGAAGTCCCGGTGGTCATAGCACACACAAATCCCTCATGCCGTTGAGCATTGAGTACTGCAAGTTGAATGTCATGGTGGTACTTTCAAGTATGCAATGTACAAAGTCCTGCTTAGCCAGAACAATTTGCAAAAACCTCACACTGATATGCATTGAGTTTGGGACCTACATCTGCAAGCTGGTATCCATCCCCTTTCACACCAGGCAACCAGTGTTTTTCTTGTGACAATTGTGTCATATTCTCCATGTCATACCCACTGGCAATCTGACTGGCTTTCTAGGTGCCCTCATTGGCACCTGTTCTTTTCTACTTTTGATGAGTTTGCCTCTTGGTTGCTAGCGGAAGACCATCTGGTTATCTGCTGGGGGTAATTATTAGTTATGGGTTATGTCTGACTATGTGGTAAGTCAGTTCATATTCGCTCAGCAAGCTGTTTCTCATTATCTCCTCCAGGTGCAATGACTGCTATCAATCCCCTTCAGTGGCAGGCAACTTGTGTTTTTCTTTGGACAATTGTGTTGCATTCCTACTCCCCAGCTCTGGCCATCACAGCATTCTCAAACCTGTCATGCTGTCTGGATTGTTTATGTCAGGTTTTCAACTGAAGATATCCAAATTCCTACCAACAGATTCACACAATCGCAGGATCAAAACCTTATGCCAATGTGTTGAGTTTAGTGCATTGATCCACAATGTTTTCGACTTGCTGTTTATGTCTTATATCTCACTACCCATCTCACTTGGCATTGGGTGCCATAAGACATGTGATGTTGGTGTTGGATGAGGTTTGTTGTAGCTGAATTGGTGGAGTCCACTGCACATGGCATGTTAGCGCTCCTGGTGATGCTCAGGTGGCAGAAGCTGAGTGTGTGTGATATATCCTCAGCATAGAGTATGCCAGCACACGCCTCTGTGTAGAGCCCTACCACGTACCTATTGACTTCCACTTCCATCCCAGTCTGAACCTGAATGCAGTGCTGCTGGGGTTGCAGAGGAGCCCGAGGCACTATGTTCTGCTCTAGCTACTAAGGTGGCTGTGAATTGTTACCAAGACATAGATGTTGTTGGAGACAATGATATCATTTACCATGAGAAGGTCAACATGGAGTAAGATGACAAGGAAGTGGGTTTCAACACAGGCATTCTTTCGCTACTTTGCCCATGACGGCAAACGAAATTGACACCCTATGTACTCCTCCCTCTCTATGTTGTCTATGGCAGAGATACTGGGTCACAGTGACTCTTGACCTTGTCTTCCAAACACGGGAGAGAGGGAGGATCTACGACATGTGTAGGCCACCTACCATAGCCATTAACCAGATCCTAGATGCTAATCATACTTCTTCAGTAGGAGGATGACAGAGCAATCCAATTTCATCTGCACCTGCCACTGCCACTTTAACATCCACTATAAGAATATTCCCTATGCAGAGGCGGCGGACATCATTCCTGACTTTCACCATCAGGGATGCAGACAGGCAGCTGCTCACAGGAGAGTCAGTTTCTAGTCTTGAGGTTCATAGAGAATGACACAGTGGTTCTTAAAGAGTGGGATAAGTGTGACCATGAGCAGAGAAAGTGGGAGGGAGTAACAAGCAGTGCGTTGAACATGAGCACCAGCACTATCTATATCACATTCAACAGCAGAATGCACATTAGAATGCTCTGCTACTTCATCATTACCAACAGGTACATTCTGTCCCTCCGAACTAACCGCGCTATTGCATTCAAGGACCATACCACCACTACGGTCTTCACCATCACCATATTTTGTACCATCACCAGACCCAATGTTGGGACTTCCCAAAAGGCTCAGCAGCCACTGTCTATGATAGCACTAACTAACACTCAATGGAGAATATTAATCTGTCTCCCTCAAGCCACTGGAAAGTTGACAAATAAAATGCTGCATCACATTTGTACACTGGTGTCACCCATGTCTACGCTCACCAAATTGTTGATGGCCTTGAGGTTGCTGATGGTGTTATCAACCTTAACATCCATCTCAAGTTCTTGCAAGCATGATGAAGGCTGCTTGTCATGACACTGTAACAGTTTGCAAATCTCACGTGGACATGCGTTGAGCTTGGGACCTGCATCTACGAGGTTATTGAGACCCTTTGGCAACAGGCAGGTCTTGTTTTTCTTGTGATAATTGTGTGGTATTCTTGCCCTTGGTGGTTACAGTACGTTCAAACCCCTCATGCCATTGAGCATTGAGCACCAGAACACAATTCTTCCACCTAAAGTTCTTGCAAGCATGATGAAGTCCTGCTTGTCGTGACACTGTAACAGTTTGCAAATCTCACATGGACATGCGTTGAGCTTGGGACCTGCGTCTACGAGGTGTTATCGAGACCCCTTGGCGACAGGCAGGTCTTGTTTTTCTTGTGATAATTGTGTGGTATTCTTGCCCTCGGCAGTTACAGTACATTCAAACCCCTCATGCCATTGAGCGTTGAGCACCGCACGGATAATGTCACAGTAGTTCTGCCATTTCCAGTTCTTTCCATTATGCAAGCCTCGCACTGATATGCGTTGAGTATGGGACCTATATCTCCAAGCTGTTATCCATCCCCTTCAGTGCCAGGCAACTCTTCATTTCAAGTTCTTCAACCTGCAACTTCATTCTTACTTGATGCACTCAAGGACAACAAGTCTGAGCAAGGACACTTGCAAACACGTTTACTGGAGAAGAACCTTGTCCATGCTGCTCAGGTTGCCAACACTATTCTTGGCAATGAGATGTTCACACATTATGACCAACCTCAGATTGCCGACCTTTGTGAGATGGCTGGTTGAAACCCCTCACACCATTGAGTGTTGAGCACTTGAACGTCACGCTAGTTCTGCCATTTCAAGTTCTTACAAGTACAACTGACCAAGTCACCATTGGTTACTGTGAGGCTGCAACAGTTGTTACCTATCACGCTATATGCATTGAGTTTGGGACTGACATCTACAAGCTGTTATCCATCCCCTTTGGCACCAGGCAACCCTAAGTCCAGGTGGTTACAACACGCTGCAATCCTCATGCCATTGAGTGTTGAGCACCACATGTACAATGTCATGGTAGTTCTGCCATTTCAAGCCTCATGCTGATATGCATTGAGTTTGGGACCTTCATCTACAAACTGTTATCCATTCCCTTCGGTGCCAGGCAATTCTTCATTTTCAAGTTCTTCCAAGTAGTAGCCGACCAGTTACATACAAAATACAACTGCAAATTTGATGAGACCAAGCCACTGGATCTTATCACATGAGTGACCCTCTGAGTGTCCATCATGCCCACACCCATTGAGTGAGTCCCAGTGGGAGTCACTCATCGCGCAATCATAGACACGATGAGTGGGGTGATTGATGTATCTTTTTGTGTTTCCCATGGAAAAACATCACGTGTTTTCTCGATTCGTGTTTCTCCAGGAAACACGTGTAATGTTTCCGAAGCATGTTTCCAATACATAAACTATAAGGTTTTTCAACAGACACATGCATGGATCCTTGATACATTTATTTCTTAGAAACATGGTAAGAAAAATGTAACAAATTTTTAAAGTAAACAATATGGAAATACTTCTACCTGTTTCTTAGAGAAAAATATGAGAAAAATTCTTGGATAAATGTTTGATTTTTTAAATTAAAACAGCTGACAAACATGATTCATGTTTTTAAGATTTCACCTGTGAATACTTTCTACATATTTCTCAAGGAAACATGGATCAGAAATCTCAAAACACATATCCTGATCCATGTTTCCAGAGGAAACAGCACTCAGCCCCAGCGGTGTAACGACTTGATGAGTGGCATAGATCGTGTTTGACCTGTTTGCGGAGACCTGAATGGAGGCATAATTGGGTTGAAGGATCTTGGTCTCGACCATCTTGAGAATGTGCAGTGGAACAGTGCTTGCCATGGTACCGATGACAGAAGTATGGCTTTGAGTTCATCGAGTTTTCCCCAAGCAGGTCGGAAAGCCAGAAGCCCATGGCGTGCAAGACCAGCAAGATATATAGAGTGTGCTTCGTCAACGTGAACGCGCTTGATCCACTGTTGAAAATGACAGTTCCAGAGGAGAACAGCAAGCTGCGGATAGTGACCTTCCGTTGTCTTGAAAAGTTGTTCGACTGTCGCAATGATGTGACGCGCACTTCCAGGAGTGTGGGTTTTGAGGTTGTGTAAATGTTCCTGAATGAACTCAAATGGGGAATTTGTAACAAATAGTGCAAAATTTACCTTCCAGTAGGCATCTTCGCGGGGCATATCATCGTCGATGGACACAGTACGGATCTGGTACTTGGTGTTGAAATCATTCTCCTGGAAGATTTCGCTAAGTCGGATACCTTGTACTTATGGAGTATTTATACCTGAGTAACCTGGAGCCGCTTTAGAGGCGAGATTGTGAGAGAAATGCAATTATCCGAAGGGTCGTCAAGCAGAAGGTTGAGAGCAATAGGCAAAGTCTTTCCACTGCCAGTACCAGCATTGACGAGAGAATCACTTCCATTGTAGGTAGCAAGAGTCGCACGCAGCTGCAACTCACGAGGGACCTGAGTGCAACCAGTAGCATTCCAAGCCAGAAGACAAGCTCGATAGGCTGTAGTCAAGTCCTTGTCGTTCAATGAACTGAGATATTCCGTCGGCATCCTGGACTGCAGTAAGTCATTTTGTACTTGTATTCGGATCTCTTCTGGAGTTGAGACTCGGATATTGTTGAGGCATTCATATAACGTAGGTGGGCCGTGCATTTCTAGAGGCTGAGAGGAAGAACATGGGCGGACGCATCGACGCGTCTATTGGTTATTTACGCAAATAGGAAAGTCCGATCATTTCGGTGCTTATTAATTTGTGACATTGTAGTGTCTTAAGCTTGTCTTAAGCTCAGCTTCACCAGTCCTTATACATCGTGCTTGCCCATGTATAAGGAATGGTCACGAGTCTACGTTCATGCAAGGTAACATCGTCAAGACCCAACCAGACGAGACTAGGAAGGAGTCAGACTCCAGGCTTGGAATAGTTCTGCAGCCTTGTCAGCCTTGCCATCGCCTTACATTCCTCCGACCAACTTGCCACCAACATGGTGAACTTATCTGCACATCGAAGACCGACAAGTTCTCGCACTCTCCATCCCCTTCAGTGACATCGAGAGGCTCTCCGTCCGCCCTGTCAAATGGCTTCGATTTGTTACATTCACTATTTGTGGGGTCCGTGGAGATCTCTCTGCGATGCCCAATGGCCCCCCTGTCGACTATGACAGTATCTCCCTTGCTGATCATATTGCCGAAGCTTACTACTATACTCCTGAGGGTAATATTCACAGATCCCATATTTGTCGCTTATCCCTAACGTTTTATGCCCCTATAGGGGATTATCATGTCATCGACTACAATGGAATGAACGATCGAATCACCTCCTCTGAGCAAACGCCACGCTCTTCACGTTTCCGCCGTGATGTCATGGCGCGCGATGGCCCTGCGTGCGTCTTCACATTGACTGATGGCAGTATGTGCGATGCAGCACACCTACTCGCCAAAAGCAAGGGCGATGAGGTATGTATCCGTCGTCATTGTTCCATGTCACCGCCTTCCTAAACGCACCTCCTAGTACATTGAGGTTGTTCTCCAAGATGGTCTCGATTCGTACGACCCAGCTCTAGAACCTGGTATTCTAGGCATTAACTCTGTTGAGAACGGGATGCTTTTGAGTAAGGGTCTCCATGCGTCGTTCGCGCTCGGGCGCAGCGCTTTCCTAAAGGTACGTGAAGTAGACACAAATTCTGAAAATTTCTGAATCTGGAGTCGGGTGAAAGTGCAGCAGTGGATGCAAAGCTCTCCGTGCGTTCTCTCCTACCTCTGGGCTATTTCCCACTAGAAGCTGATCTTAGATTAAACAGGGATATCGAATTCCAGCAAATGCAGCTACGCGGTCGACGTGGAACACTAGTGAACGATAAATAACTGTTTCTTGAACCTGAGCACTCTATACCAATCCTCAATTTCGGTGTCCATCCGCAGTTTTTGTTACGAACGCTTTAATACAGTCATATATATGACCCGCCTACGCTGTGCTCCGGCGGTGGGAATGATTTAATGTCTTTTTTCTCTCTCTTACAACTGTTCAGGAAATATATGATATGTCGTTATAAATGCGGGTTCCAGGGGTAAGGAGTATTTTCAGAGGCCTCTGCGCCTATCAAATGTGTTCCCACATTCCTTGTCAACAAAGGCTTCGCCTTCCATTTGCTGTGTGCTGCTCATGTACCATCTTCAGCACAGTGCTACTGTTTGTAGCTGATGCGGTGTTGAAGAAGGATCAGTATGTGAAACAGTCTCACTCAGCACTCTTGCTTCCTCCTCTCATCACCTGTGTGGCTTCGCCCATCTTTTTCGCACCTATCAGTTCCCTATTATTCACCATCAACATCTTATCTTATCATTATGGCTAATCAACAAGACAAGGATGAGTTTAACAGCAAGGCCATCCGTGTGCTTGCTGAGAAGTGTGACTTTCTTGTCAATCAAGTTGTCATAGGGGGGATTTCTCAGGATACTTTTTATTCTCACCTCCGTGAAACTGGGATTTCCCCTGAAGCAGCAACAGACTATACCGAAATGATGATTCAATGAGTACAGAGCTGCAGCCATCACATTCCACCTTGACAACCTGATCCTCAAATCCCTCCAGGCTCTCGACCTTCTTCTCCTTTTCATAATAGGGCCAGCACTCCTGAAGGTCTGGAAGGAGATGATTTACTTGATTCTCATCATCGTTTTGATGCACTTCTCCAAGCTCAACAGGGTCATCCAAGAGATAATGCGCTTAGCCAGCAAGAGGTAGCTGATGCAGTTGCTTGGGCAACCCTTCAAGCAAAGATAGGTCAATTACGTCCTCCTGATATTTCTTTACCTTCCACCAATCAATCTGCTGCCCAATTCGCTGAAAGTCTATCCATGTTGTTCCAGGACTCTCATGCCAGTGATTCCGCTGCTGTTGTTGCACCTCATCTGGCTCACATTGCAGGTGGAGCAAGGAACAATGTTCATTTGAAGAAAACTCAAGAGATCAGAGTGCTTTTCAAGAGCAATTCTTTCTGTGACTTGATGATCACTAATGCTCAACTGGCACCTCAATGAACCTCTTCCTCGTTCTATATGGAACAAGATTGTCTTAGAGGAATTTGTTGACTTCACCAAGTTATTTGCTTCCATGGACCAGGGTTACAACCATTACGATGAGCTGGAAGATTTTGCGGTGGGCTTTGCCATCATTAAGAAAAATTATCTTTCTGCCAAATGCAATGTCATCTCTGAAGTGGGTTGGATTCGTGTTTTTGATGCATGGAAGGATGGAGTCCTCCTCATCTTTCCTCACTGAGCTACTGAGTTACAGGGCTATCATCATTTTGTTATGGACATCTTTCATTTGACTCCCCTTAATCCCGCTGCTGCTATCTGTTTTGACTGCGACACCTGCAACTGGTATGCCAAACAGCCATTCCACATGGATGACCATCCTCTCCTCCACCTGCCTCTCCTCACAGAGTTATTTGCAGCAGCCAATTATTCCTCTGGGTCATCTTCAACCTCCCTCAAGCAGCCTCCATCTTCCACCACTACTATGTAAGCCTGGCTTACATCATCTTATTGACATCTGTTTGTATACGCATACTCTTCGAACCATATATACTACTACATATATATGGAGAATTCCCCATTCTTCCTTTTTCCCCTTTTTGCTTTCCTTATATATTATCCCTCACTCCTAAATACACATTGTTGTCTTGTTATTTCACGTGATTAGAAGTGAGTTCATTAGTTCCTTTTCTCTCTCTACCTCCACCTCTAGTGTTTCCTATCCCAATTAAGGGATAGGCTTTCACTTTTTTTTAACACAAACAATGATGTGTAACCATATTGCTGACAACTCTGTGGTAACAACAGTCAAACACTGTCTCAACAACCTTCCGTCTGCATTCCCCTTACTACTCATAGTAGGGTGAGGAATGCCTTGCCAGTGGATTCCATGTGTACTTCTTTGGGCGTGCTTGTGATCACGAACAGCGCGGACAATCATAACGCCGTGATCACTACTGGGTTACCTTTGTTGCCTGCCTCTGTTGTGACAAATGATGTGCATATAGCCACACCATCCACTCTACCACCTTGCCTTGCCTCCATCATGACAAACAATGCACATATAGCCACATCATCCACTCCACCACCTCACCTTGCCTCCGTTGTGACAAATGATGTGCATATATCAATCCCTCCCATTAATGTCACAACAAACAATGCTCATATTGCCTGCTCACCCATTCACTTCACACCACCCAGATGCAGATGAACATTGTCTTCCTCTTCAGATGAATATTGAATCATCCCTTTGACTAAAACCATGGCTTCCGCTGCATCTAATGCTGTCCTGAGCCTCAACAATGGCAAGTGCCCCATGATCTCCACTGCAACCATGAACCATGACTCCTGAGTAACTACACTGATTTGAGCACCACACGCATAGATACCTTCATAACAAGGATGGACTCGATGCAAAGAACTTCATCGACCACATCATATACTCCTTCGAAGACCCACTGTTCTCGGATTGGTACCAATTGCAACAACAACTCTTGTTGGTACTCTCCTTCTTGGACTTCATGACCAAAGTTCATGCCCATCGGTTGCTTAAACGCTGGCAACAGGAGCTCACCTGGAAAGTACGCTCGACTAAACAGAACAAGATGCCCTTCTCTGAGTTCATCAACTCCCTGCGCTGAGACAACCTTCTGCTCAAGGGCTCTTTCCCCTACCCAACTATGCACACAAATCAAATCAAACATCTCACCTGAGCTTGCCACTGCCTTTGATCAATGGAAGGACAACCATGAATCCTCCAATGATGAAACTGATGAAGATGTCAACGCAATTGTCAATGCCAAAGCTGCAGCCACAGCCATTGTCACAAAAGCAGCCACAGACATGTTGAAGGCAGAAGATAGACTGCAGAGCTTTGTCGATACATTGACCAAGCTGGACCAGAAGCTTGTGGAGGATAGAAACACACGCAAATGTGATGCTGAAGACGCTGATAGGTCCACCTTGTTGTTCAAGCTCAGAAAACACATCTACAATCATTGTCGAAGCTCTACGAACCCATATGAACCCCTCCAAAGCTCTACGAACCTCTACGAACCTCTAAAAAGTCACGAGAATGCTTTGAAACTCTTCACAACACTTCAAAACTCTTTGCAACACCTCAAAATTCTTTGTATGCCTTTGGCCGCCATAATAGAATTCCCCCGACCTTCGTACAGCTCAGGATATACACTTGGAACATCGTCGATGAGTTCCGACCCAGTATCAAGTAATATCGTAGCGATATCGGCCTTCGAACAAGTCTGATATTTCCTCGACCGGCTTTGAAAATCATCGAACATCAAAAATCAACATCGGACACTATATTGCTATCCCAATGGTCATCGCACACATGCCAGACATATCCCCTACCATTGTTGAACAATATCGCACCGATATCGGGCCACAAAGAATCTTTGAAAATCTTCGAAAAACATCGAACCTCGAAAAACATTGTCGGACACAGTATTTCCTATTCGAACGATCTTCGGACGCATGCTGGACACATGGGACACTATATTGAGTATATTGAACACATTTCGACTGCATGTGCATGCATACAATTCGCTCGAAGCAGTTTCTGATCTTTTATTCAATTTATAACAAGGACAGTCCGGTTTTAGCTATTCTTTCTTATTATTTCTTCATCATGTGTTATATTCACCCTTTCTAGGCTCGCTTTATTGTTCTGATATACTTATATTGTCTTTTGCCTCGAGTTTTCCACATGTTTGCCTCATGTTCTCTAGCCTTTTTAGGTACTTTCTTTATTTTATATAAAAAGATGTACTAGATACAAAGAAAAACAAGAAAGTCATCGTCTCCCAGATCACAGTGATTTGAGAGTACTGTTTAGTCTTATTCAGACTGAAGTTTGGTGTTTTATGCTAAACTTCCTTGAAATTTCTTGAAATTCCTCACATTATGCTATTTTTGCTCTGCTTCCCTCAATTAGCCTTTTCTTCACTTCTACTACTCGTCTAGTCCCCTGATCTTGCGTCCGAACATATCTGCACACTCGAAATTCCTCGAAACTTCTTCAAAAAATATTGTGACATCTCGAAAATCATCACAAGTCCTCAAAACACATTCTTTTAGCCTCAAACTGCTTCGACAAGCAGTCATTTTATGACTATTTGATGGTTGGTCTGACAGGTGACATCTAGAGGGCCTTGCATCCTTCCTCTGACTTGTGTTATACCATCTGAAGCCATTTTGTGGGTTTTGTTTGGGTTTCCGGGTTGAGCATCATCAATGCTGCTAGGAGCTTGAAACATTCCAGCTCTGCTGTAGACCTGGCTGATAGCAATAGATGAGCACTGTACTCTAGAGCCCAAATGGCAATTACTTCTTGTAACCCTACCTCATTGTCCACTGCCTGTCCACCCAAGTTAACTGATCACAAACGCAAATACCTTGAAACCTACAATGGGTGCAAGAAGTGCTGTGGATTCTACATGCCTGATGGCCATGCTTGCGATTTCCCATCTGGGGATGGATATGTCGAACGGTCAATGACAACTGTGGATGAGGCATATAAATGAATCAAACTGCCTGCTTTGCCAATTCTGCAAGAAGAACATGCCATGATGGTGGGTGCAGTATCCTCATGGAGTAATGTTTACAGCAACACCCCACCTCAACCCAACACCATCCCACCTGCCTTACACATTGCTAGTGTCCTCTTATCCTATCACTGCTGTTTACCCACTGAATGAAAGTTCCATTATCAGTGGGGGTGACAGTGACCTCTTGTGTGAATCCAATGACTCAGTAAGCACACATGTTCCTTTCTTCAAACCCCACCTCGTGTGAGAGTGCATAGTGGATACGCTTGATGCTTCTGCTTTATTTTGTGTCAAAGTTTCTGCATTAATTGACCATGGTTCTCCTGCAGTTTTTATCAAAGAAGATCTCATCTCTCATTTATGCCTGACTACTCATTTGCTGCCTCACCCTTTCCCCATCTCTGGGGCATTCTTTGATAAATCTTTTGGCTCGTCTGATATCGCACTGACCCGCTGGGTCAAACTTAAATTACATGATTGAAGAAATTTGTATTCCACTCGCACTGTTCACGCTCTTGTTGCACCAAAGCTTTGCCATCCTATAATCCTTGGACTACCTTTCCTGTCGCATAATCATATTGTTGTTGATGCCCAAAATGGTACAGCAATAGATTACAACCATGGTTTTGACCTACTACACCCTGCACCACCAATAGTTCTGAAAGCCAAAATATGTGCTCATGATGTACTTGCAGATGTCAAAGCTAAGTGTGCATTGTTAGTTAAAGAACTAAAGAGTTTTTTCAAAGAACAACAACCTTTGGTCGATGTTAAGACTATTGGTCTTAACTCAAACTTGTCTTCATTTATTGCACTAGGAGGCTTTCCTAGTGTTTCAGGCTTTTGGCCTTCACTTGGGTGCTTCCTCAAGCTGTCACAGCTGTTCATACTCAGAGGCTTTCTGAGTATACTGTTTGTTCGTGTATCACAGTTGGAGGCTTTCCAACTGTCGAGTTCGGGTTATCACAGCTAAGGGCTTCTTAGACTGTCGAGTTGTTTGAGTTGAGTTTAAGACCGTAGGTTGAATTAGGTCAAGCTAAGGAATACAGGTAGTATTACTGTAGCTTATATATGGTTTCAGAGATGTCTATCATCCAATTGGAATGCAAGATCCTTGTCAAGTAATAATAGAAAGAACAATAGAACAATAAGCCTCATGCTGAGCATGAGGTATCCGATGTCAAGGGTCTGATGTCAAGGGATGCTGCAGTGCAGCATGTCAAATGGTGGGAGCCAGGCATCGAAGCGTCTCTCATCAGAATGAGTCAAGTCGAATGTGAAGGAAAAATAAAGTACCCGGCCTTGCCAGCGTACATCTGGTCATCCTGGGTTATGATAACAAAATTGTAACATCACCCTCTCTCTATCCTTGAAGTTGCTGACTTCAAGTAATATCTTCATTCCTTCTCCGGGGTCTGATCGGATGTGGTATGGATAAATGAATGGGTCGGGGTCGAGGGGTGCGATGGAGGAATAACTTGTGTCCGAACTTGGACCATGATCTGGTTCTTCTGGTTCGTGCTGCCTCAGGCAGTGGTGTCAGTGAGGCAGCGGTGTCATTGAGAGAGGGGTTTTCTGTGGTGTGTTGTAGAATGGAGAATTCTATGTCTGTAATTGGGGGTTCAGGCCGTGGTCGGAAGATGGCATAAAGGCAGAATGCAAAGGTCAGGGCCAAGGCCACAGCCAGGGTCATGCCAACAATGATGGCGAGGATTTCGATTCCTGCGAGCATGGTTTCACTTCTACAGCCATCGCTGTTGTTTATATGCTCCTAGGATTCTCTTGGCGTGTTTCAGGTTTCCCTTGGGTTCCCATGAGTTCTCCAAGGTTGGGTATCAGACCCACTTCACTAGGAAGTGCATGGTCTTTCCTCTCTTCTTGTGTCCGATGATTGCTTCCACCTCATATTCCAATTTGCCTTCTATCAGATCAGGCGGTGGTTCTGGGAAGTTTGGTCCATGTGTCTTGGTTTCTTTATATGGGGAAAGGAGTGCTGCGTGGAATACTGGGTGTATTTTCCACTGTTCTGGTAACCTCAGTTGGTAGGAGAGTGGGCTCAGGACCTTCTTGATGGTGAACGGTCCTTCTCTTTTCGGTGCGAGCTTCCTTGTTGCATGTGTCATCTTGAGGTTCTTTGTTTCTAGCCACACTCTGTCTCCTTCTTTGAATGGGGTGAAGTGTCTTGTCATCCTTTCCACCATCATCTGTCTGGCTAACTCATGTGTTGCCTTTGCTTCATCTCAGGCCCATTGCAGTGCAACAATTCACTTTTCTATGGCTGGTATGTTTGTTTTCAGGTAGGGGAGTGGTATTGCCTTGGGCTCATACCCCATCATGAGGTAGAACAGGGAGTTCTTCTGTACAGAGTGTGTTCTCTGGTTGTGCGTGAACTCCACGGTCAGGAGGAGATGCTTCCAATTCTCCTGGGTGTTCGAGCAGAAGATCTGCAGGTACACATCTACTTCTTGATTCACCCATTCTGTCTCCCCATTGGTCTGGGGATGGTATGCCATGCTCATTGCCAGCTTGATTCTGAGCAATCCTCCTAGCTCCTGGAAAAGCTGCGAGGCAAATCTGGGATCTCTGTCGGAGATGATCTTGTCTGGGAGGCCAAATCACTTGTAGACATTGTCTAGGTAGAGGGTGGCCACTCCCAATGCATTCACAGTTTTCCTGCAAGGGATAAAAATTACCCCCTTCATAAGCCCATGGTCTACCATGACCATGAGTGCATCATAACCATCGGACTCCAGTAGGTCAGTTATGAAATCTGTCGTCACCATCGCGAATGGTCTCGTCGCTTCAGATTTGATCGGTTGTAGCAGGGGGGTTGTCGGGTGCGTGTTGACCTTCATCTGCTGGCATATTGTGCATCCAGCAATGTAGTTCTTGATGTACATCATCATCCCCGGCCACCAGTAGTCTCTCCTGATCATCTCGGTTGTTTGCCATTGTCCTGGGTGTCTGCTGGTTACTCCTTTGTGGTATTTTTGCACCAGCTTCTTTCGTAGATCTCCGTTGTCGGGGATGTAGCACCTGTCTCAGAAGAATAGAAGGCCATCTTCTATCTTCCAGTCTTCTCAATGCCAATTTTATTGGTGGTGTCCCTTTGGTCTTTAGCGCCTCGATTGCGCTTTTCACTAGGTCATCTTTCATGATACTCCCTGCGAGTAGATCATGCATTTCTGTATCAATGAATTTCACAAATACCGTTTTGGGTAACATTGTGACATCTTCATTGTCATTGTCTTCTGCTGGTATGTGGTCTGCTCTTTGTGATAATGCATCGCTCTGTGCCCATCTTGCCTGTCATCTGTTCAGTTTCTGCGCTGTCTGGAAGTACGTCAGGTTCTTGTGATCCAACAGGATTACCACCAGGTGTCCTGAACCCAGTAGGTAATGTCTTCAGGTCTCTAGTGATCGTACTATCGCTAGTAGCTCCCTGTCGTAAATCTTGTAGTTCCATTCCATTGGTGTTAGTGCATGCGATATATATCTGCATGGATGCCAGTCCCCATTTGTATCCCTTTGTCTCAGCACTCCTCCTGTCGCATGTTTTGAGGCGTCTGATTCGATTGTGAATGGCTTTGTTGGGTCTGGCATTAGCAGTACCAGTGCTTCTGTGAATTTCCTTTTCAGCGTCTGAAAGGCTTGTTCGCATTCCGTTGTCCAGTTGAACATTTTGTTCTTCTTCATCAGTTCATTAAGCGGTCTGCTTGTCTCCACAAAATGTCTGATAAACTTCCTGTAGAAGTTCCCAAATCCCAGGAAGGATCTGACTGCCTTTACGTTTGTTGGGGTTGGCCAATCCTGTATACCTGCCAGTTTCATGTTGTCCATGGCAATTCCATGTTAAATGTATGATTCACCATCTCTCTATTTTACTTCTATCCTACTTCTATTCCATGTCCTATCACTTGTAGTTACACTCATGGGCACTTAGAGTAGTTTCCACCTTGTGTTTATCACTGTTTGTTTCACAGTATGTAGACTGCAGAGTCTGGAGTTTTGCACTCTTCAGTTGCTCACTCTGGACTCCAGGTACTGTACTCCTTATTGTCTCATATAATAACTAGTTGCTCACTCTGGACTCCAGCTGTTCAGTCTATCTGAGTCTCCCTTCACAGTTGCTAGGTTAAACTGCACTAAAGGCAACCTCAGACTTTAGCATTCTGTTGGGTCGGATGATCAGACCCAAGAGTTCCACTTCATGGACGTTGAATTTGCATTTCTCTGGCTTCAGGTATAGGTTGTTTTCTGCCAGTCTTTGCAGTACCCTCTTTGTCCTTTCCTGGTGTTCATTCTGGACCTTGGAGAATATCAAGATGTTGTCCATGTAAATCACGAGCCATCCCTCTCCGATCATGTCATGGAATATCTCATTCATCATTGCCTGGAAGGTCGCCGGTGAGTTGCATAATCCAAAGAACATCACCATTGGTTCAAACAGCCCCCGATTTGTCTTGAAGGCTGCCTTCCATTGATCTCCATCCTTGATTCTGACGTTGTGATATCCCCATTGGATGTCCAATTTTGTAAACCATTTCACCCCTCTTAGTTTGTCCAACAGGTCTCCTACTAGCGGCAGCGGGTAGGTGTTCTTGATTTTCCCATTGTTCAAGTACCTGTAATCTTGGCAGGGTCATAGTGTGTCCAAGTCCTTCTTCGCAATGAAGAAGAATGGCGACGCCATGGGCAATTTCAATGGTTGAATGTATCCTTTCTGCAGGCTTTCATCAAGGAACTCGTCGATTTTCTTCTGTTCTGCCAGTGATAACGGGTAGACCCTGCAATCCTTTGCCATGAAGTCCAGTTTCAGTTCAATCACGTGATCCCAGGGTCTTGATTCTGGGAATCTTTCTGATGCTTCCTTTTTGAATATCTGTCGGTACTCCTTGTACTGTTCGGGGAGTAGTTCATCCAGGGTTTTTTGTTTGGGGTCTCCTTCCTTCTTATGTGTCAGGTGTTGTGAGACCAATGTTTTTGCCCTAATCCAGATATTTTGTCCATATGCATATCGTGGTGATCCTTGTGCCTTCATGATCCGGGAGATTGTCTTCATCGCTTGTGAGTATGAGTACCTTGGCTTGTTGTACTCTTCCGTCAGTGGTGTCTTAGTCGGTTTGAATATTCCGATGACGGGTTCTCCTTGGATGTAGGCTACTAGTAGCTTGTCATCTGCAATCTCTCATTCGGGTGTCCCTTCCGTTTGTTCCATTGCCTGTTCCATTGCCTGTTCCATTGCCTGTTCATGGTTTGCCAGTGCTGGGTTTTCCTTCCCAGTGTCTTCTTTGTCCTGTGGCCCAATGGGCTCCATGTCCTGAAGAGTCATGATTGTGATCTCTTCATTGTCAATTTCTTCGATCGTCGCTTTTCTTGTCTCGATGGGCATCTTGCTTCTTCTTGGTTCTTTGTGGAGGACTCCTGCCATCAGTTTTGCCTTAGTGACAACTCTTCAGCATTGCTCCTGCCGTTCTTCCTTTGTCAGTTCTTCTTTCTTGTTTTTCAGGGGTATCTTTTCCCTTGCTTTCGCGACTATTCGGGCCAGTGCCAGTCGTCCTTCTTCTTTCCTGGCAGCCAGTTTCTCCAGCTCTCGGGTGGCCACCTTTTTCCATTGTGCCCATTCTTCCTCAGCAGTCTTCTTCTTGAGGACAAGCTTTTCTTGTTCTCTGGCAACAATCCTTCGGCACCATGCCTGTCACTCTTCTTTTGTCATGTCTAGGGGGTTCTTCTTCTTTTCAGTTCCCCTCTGGCACCATGATAGGTGTTCTTCGTCAGGTTTGTCAGTTTGCACCCTCCCAATAAGGGTTTTTCCTTTCCCATATGAGAACTCTGGATAAGTCTCGTCCTTTGTTCTGAACTAGAAGGTTCCAATTTTCCAGTCGATCACTGGGTTGATTCTTCTGAGCCACGGGAGGCCCAGGATGACAGATTCTTTCCCTAATCCTGCAAAGAGGAAGGTCATTGGGAAAGTTCTTCTGTTGATCATCAAGAGTCCTCTGGTGTAGTGGGAGATCTCCCATTTCTTGTTCGGGGTTCCATCCATGTTCTTGACTCTGATTGTCTTCTCCAGGGGGGGCAATTCGAATCTGCTGCTTTCTGCGCATTCATGGCTCATGAATATCCCTCCCGCTCCTGAGTCAAGTAGGGCTTCAGTTTTGATGTCTTTTCCTCTGCCTGTCCCTGCCACTGTGACATCTAAACACATAGATTGGTTTTTCAAAGTGGCTAGTAGTACAGAGCAGACAGAAAGTTTGGTACCTGGCATCGAGGCACGCCACCTCTTTAAAAACCCTTGTCCTCAATTGCAGCGAGAGCTCCCTTCTTTTCTTCTTCATCAAGTTCTCCTATGATCGCTCGGATCTTTGAGTAGGCTTCTCTGCCTTTGTTCTTTGGGAATGGCTGGTCCTTGGTCCTCTTTTCCCCTTTCTTGTGCTCGGTCGCTCTGTGTCCGGGCTGGTGGCACACAAAGCACAATCCTATCTTCATATGTTTGGTCCTCTCCTGATAGGAGAGTCAGTTGATCTCAAGTGGGGTCTCTTTTGCTCTAGGGCTCAGTAGCTTCTTTGTCAAAGCCTCCTGCAGCCTTCCTGTTATGGTTTTTGCTCTCCTCCACTGTCCGTCGTATTTGGAGGCAGCATTGATCATTCCTTCCAAAGTCGTGGGGATTGTTTCCATATTAAAAACTCTCTCGAGGAGCTTGGGGTTCAACCTGTCCATAAAGAGTTCAATAAGGGTGGTGTTGTCATTGATTCCCGCTTTCTCTCGCAGGATTCGGAACTGTGCTATGTAGTCCTCCAGGTCCTGTTCCAGCTTCAATGTCTTCATTTCTGTCCTGGCTCTGCCAGCTTTGTCGATCAGTGTGAATGCTGCCTTGAGCACCAATTCAAAGGCTGACCATGTTCCTAGGTCTTCCTTTTCTGCCCATGTCTGTGCCCAGGGTGCGGCAGTTCCTCTGTTCATGAACGACAATGCGAAGATGATCTTCTTCTCGTCGGTGTTGTAGATTCCATGATTCACTCTCAAATAGAGTTTTACTTCTTGTAAGAACTTTGCAGTTCTAGTTTGGTCCCCTGTGAAGTCAAAGGGGGTTTGTATTCTGATCTCCTTGGTCGATGTGGTGGGTTCAGTAGACATGTTGGCATTGTCATTGGATAGGGAGAATGGATCTCGTTCTGGGGTTTCTTCTTTATCGAAAGATCTGAAATCTTCTTCATCGAGGTATCGGGGTTCCTCGTCACTGGTTCTCCTTGAGAACCACTTCTGTGCTGGTTCTGAGTATTGTACTCATTGACCCTGGTATCTATACCACAGGGTTCTTCCTGATGATGATGCTCCAGTTGGAGGTCTGTCTGGGCTTTGTCTGAAAGACATTGTGTCTGCACCTAGATAGGTGGACCTTGTAGATCAGCTTGACCTTTTGTTAAGACTATTGGTCTTAACTCAAACTTGTCTTTGTTTACTGCACTAGGAGGCTTTCCTAGTGTTTCAGGCTTTCAGCCTTCGCTTGGGTGCTTCCTCAAGCTGTCACGGCTGTTCGTACTCAGAGGCTTTCTGAGTATACCGTTTGTTCGTGTATCACAGTTGGAGGCTTTCCAACTGTCGAGTTCGGGTTATCACAGCTAAGGGCTTCTTAGACTGTCGAGTTGTTCAAGTTGAGTTTAAGACCATAGGTTGAATTAGGTCAAGCCAAGGAATACAGGTAGTATTATTGTAGCTTATATACGGTTTCAGAGATGTCTATCATCCAATCAGAATGCAAGATCCTTGTCAAGTAATAATAGAAAGAACAATAGAACAATAAGCCTCATGCCTAGCATGAGGTGTCCGATGTCATGGAGTGCTGCGGTGCAGCATGTCAAAAAACAATAGCAGATAAGCCTCATGCCGAGTATGAGGTATCCAATGTCACGGATCCGATGTCAAGGGTCCGATGTCAAGGGATGCTGCGGTGCAGCATGTCAAATGCTAGGAGCCAGGCATTGAAGCATCTCTCATCAGAATGAGTCAAGTCGAATGCAAAGGAAAAATAAAGTACCCAGCCTTGCTGGCGTACATCTGGTCATCCTGGGTTATGACAACAAAATTGTAACAGTCAATGCAAGATGTGAACATGTCAATGGCATAGACATCGTGGCCACAATTTGGATATGTGTTGAGCAACTGGCAGCTGGTGAACGGCTCCAGGAACTTGATGCGGAGATCAAGGAAAAATACATGGATGTTTTCAAACCCATTCCCCATGTTGATGAAATGCAGAACTCGGTGCTTTGTAAGATCAGCTTGAAAGACACTGGCAAAACAATTACCACTAGGAGCTATTCCTGCCCACACAAGCTCCATGAGGCTTGGAGTATCTTGACACAGCAACATTTAGATGCAGGACAAATCCATCCCTCCTCTTCTGCCCACACTTCACCAGCCTTCCTCGTGCCAAAGGTGGATGCTACAGATCTACTGCACTGGGTCAATGACTATTGTCAGCTCAATAGCAACACAGTAACAGACTCACACCCTCTGCCTTGCATAGATGACATCCTGGCAGATGCTGGACATGGAAAAATCTGGAGTAAACTAGACATGACAGACAGTTTCTTCCACACCAAAATGGACCCAGAAAGCATACTGTTGACTGCAGTGACGACACCGCTCGGGCTCTACACGTGGACTGTGATGCCAAAAGGCTGCAAAATGCACGACCCATGCACCAACAATGGGTAACAGCTGCATTACGGCACTTCCCAGGAATTTTCACACATATCTACTTAGACAATATTATTATCTGGTCAAACTCTCTGGAGGAGCACACCCAACACATTAAAAAAATTATGACTGCATTGTGGGAAGCTCAATTGTATTGAAACCAGAAGAAATCAAGTTTTTATCTAATGGAATTGATCTTCCTGGGCCACTGCATCTCCCAACAAGACATTGAAGCCTGCTCTTCGAAAGTGGATAAAATTTTGAACTGGCTGATGCCAAAATCGGCGACTGATGTCCGCAGTTTCTTGGGACTTGTATGGTACATCGCTGCATTTCTTCCTCACCTGGCAGATCACACTGCTGTCCTGACTCCTTTGACCATGAAGGAGTGCAAGAAGAATTTTCCAGCCTGGTCAGAGACACATGAAGCCGCCTTTGAGGCTATTAAAGCACTCATCATGAGCAGGGAATGCTTGACCATGATTGACCACATGATGCCTGAAAAAAATAAGATCTTAATGACTTGTGATGCGAGTGACTGGAGAACAGGCACCGTCCTGAGCTGGGGCCTGACTTGGGAAACTGCACGACTGGGAACATTCAATTCTATGCAACTTAAAGATGCACAGAAAAATTATCCTGTACACAAGAAAGAGATGCTGGCTAGTGTTTGAAGGTCCAGTCCATGGTTATGTAACAGTCTTTTGGAATTTTGAGATGTAATCTGCTTGTCAAAGCCTTAGAACTTATCCTGGCATTTCAAGACTTTTTGTACATAATGTCAATATATGATTGAAAATGTTTGTCATTATGCCTCAGTGCTTTTTACAGAACCAAACATATTAAACATAAAACAATTTTTCCAGTCTATACATTTTCCGAGGTTTTGAGAAAAATGTATGAACTGGAAAAATTGTTTTGTGTTTAATAGGTTTAATTATGTAAAAACCACTGAGGCATAATGACAAAACATTTTTGGTCCTATCTTGACATTGTGTACAAAAAGTCCTGAAATGCCAGGATAAGTTGTAAAGCTTTAACAAGCAGATTACATCTCAAAATTCCAAAAGACTGTTACACAACCATGGACTGGACCTTCAAACACTAATGCTGGCAATCGTGCAAGCACTAAAAAAATGGCGGTCTGACCTCCTTGGATCGCAATTTATTGTGTATACAGACCGTTGCACTCTTGAGAACTTTCATACCCAGAAAGATCTGTCGTGGCGGCAGGCCTGATGGATGGAACATCTCTCACAATTTGACATGAACATTTATTACATCTGCAGTGAAGACAACACTGTTGTGGATGCACTCTCCCGCCTGCTGGCAGATACCCCAGATGAGCCTTCAGATGATGTTGATGTAGCTGACTCACCCTTATGATGGGACTGCTGGCTGAACAAGCCAACCTCTTGCAATGCAGTGCTGTCAAGACCGATTCTTCCAACTGGACTTCCGATCATTTTATGCCCCCCTTTCCGGCCACCTTACATCACAGCCCACCTCCTATCAGCAGCACTGCCTAGAGGCAAAATTCCCTCATTTCCAATTAAGTGAAACAGTTTCAGGAATTGCCTCAGAAGCTGGTTTTCATATTAGCCACAGCCTCGGAAACTCCGACCTTAGTATTTAAGCTAGCTACTTCCATTTTGTATTGCCAGTTTGTAAATCAACCAAGTCTCCCACTTAATCCTATCCTCTTTAAACTCCAATTACATTCTTAAGTCATTCTTGAACTCTTGCTCATCCTCTCCAGAAACTCTCTGGACCTCTGGTCATCTTCCTTACTCTCGCCTTGAAATTAGGACACTTGACGAGGAGAAGGGTGCAACTTCTTATAAGTTGAAGCCAAGTCCTTTCTGCTCCCCCACTTGGTATGACACATCAAGTAAACCCTGCCCCAGATTTCTGTAGGATTCCCTGTCTTACTCGATCCATCCTCTACAACTTCTATTGTCCGGGTACAACCAGAATTCCAACGACTTCCCCTTCAAGTTCAGTACTTAACAAGTGCTAACCATCAGCACTGATGAATCTTTCCTCAATGATGTTTGTGAAGGATACAAACATGACAAATTCTGTCAGAAACTAGCGAATGTAACTGGGGGCATTCCTGAGATCCGCATGATTAATAAACTTTGGTACTTGGGAGACCGCCTGGTGATACCTAGATTTGGGACACTGCATGAGGATCTTTTCTGGCTTGCACACAACTTGCTGGGACACTTCAGTGCAGACAAATCATATGCCAGTATCAGGGACTGTTGTTATTGGCCTAATATGTGAAGAGATCTCAAAAATGCATATGTTCCTGCATGTTCAGACTGCCAAATAAACAAAAGCGGCATGTCGAAGGCCAAAGGGCCGCTGCATCTGTTACCAATTCCCGAGAAACGAGGTGACTCAGTTTGTCTAGACTTTGTGGGGCCACTCCCCAAAGATGAGAATTACGATTGCAGTCTGACAATAACAGACAGACTGGGTTCTGACATCAGGCTGATCCCGATGCAGACAGATATCACAGCACCAAAACTTGCTCTGATTTTCTTCAATGAATGGTACTGTGAAATGGCTTGCCGCTAGAGCTAATTTCCAACTGTGATAAATTATTCATGTCCAAATTCTGGAAAGCCCTACATGTGCTGACTGGTGTGCATCTGAAAATGTCCACTGTGTACCACCCTCAAACTGATGGTACAAGTGAATGCATGAACAAAACACTTAACCACTGTGTACAATTCCGTGTTGAGCATAACCAGTGTTAGGAAACAGCCCCATTACCTAATAAAATTTCATTTTATTTTATTATGTCGAATTACACTACATTATGCCAAATGATGCTACACTTTGATAGCATGAGAATTTTATTTTGCATGCATCAATATGTATGTGCATGTATGAGCGTGTCAGTAACAACAATGTACAATATATGTAACATAGTATATAAACCCTAAATATATACCTAGGGGACTGCAGTTGTGTTCTCTTAGGTATTCCACCTACACTTGTGGTGTGAAATGCCTTTCTCAACAAACTCACCTATTAATAACCCCTTGCATCAAAACCATCAGTTTCCCCATCATGCATGCACATTCTGCCCCCTTCTTGTAGAGAGAACCTGCACAGTCTTAGCTAGCAGATAGTGGGTGTTGCCCTAACAACCAGAAGGGATGGGTGCGAGCATTGCCCATCATCCACTTCCACATGATGAACTCGGTGAATGGTTCTATGGGACTCTCAGGATCTCAAATCCACATGGGCTGAAGCCCATGTGTCATCCCTCCTCTGATACCAGGAGCATTATCTGAGGATACCCTTGAAGAAACTGCTGCATGAGATATAATCTCTCAGATTGAAGCTGATGTTGCAGAGGCAAAGGATGCCTTGCTTGGCACTAAAGTCATGCAAGCTTTTTTCATGAACAAAATGCTTGGTTGCGAGGATGTATACCTCATGGGTGAGAAAGTGATGCTTTTCCATGCTACGATGGACCTTTCTCTGTAATTAAGACCTTTCCTGGAATGTCATCATACACCCTCCACCTGCCAAACTATCATGCTTCCCTACTAAAGTGACACAATGAAAATGATGCAGAGCTTTTCCCTTCCTGTGAGCTTGAACGCCCTGGCTCTGTGTTGACCAAAAATGGCCTGGAAGAATACCACGTTGAGAAGATCATCGATGAATGAAGGAGGGGCCATGGATATCAATACCTAGTAAGATGGTTGGGATACTCTGAGGGTGACAACCTGTGGCTTCCTCAACAGGAACTCAAAAACTGTGAAGCGCTGGACTGCTGGAAGGCTGATAGAGCAGAGGAAACATGGTAGCTTTTTCCCACTGGGTTTCTTAATGCACCTGTTGTTGCTGGTTGATGTTGGGTTTGATTTCTTACTATGCTAGCCAGAGACACTTTTCTAAGAGTGGGAGGGTGTAAGCCTGGCTTACATCATCTTGTTGACATCTGTTTGTATACACATACTCTTCAAACCATATATACTACTACTATATATGGAGAATTCCCCATTCTTCCTTATAATTTTCCCCTTCTCGCTTCCCTTATACTCTGCTTTTGTATTATCCCTCACTCCTAAATACACGTCGTTGTCTTGTTATTTCATGTGATTAGAAGTGAGTTCATTGGTTCCTTTTCTCTCTCTGCCTCCACCTCTAGTGTTTCCTATCCCAATTAAGGGATAGGCTTTCATACTACTACTCCTGTGAAACAATCAGATGTTCCATGTTGCAACCAAAACTGGGGCAGCTGTGAAGATCCCTGCTCCAATCATTGCAAGCATGGTTGTTGCTGTATCTGTGGGGAGGAACATCAAGCAAAAGAGAACCCTGCCTGCCTTGCTTAGCTCCAAAATTGAGCACTAAAGAACATTCCCTAGTATGGCTACTGTCAAAAACTACTTCGATCAGTATTTCTTTTGTATTTTATCATATTACTTCTTAAATTTCATTCTGTTCCTATCCAACAGAAGGACCTCATTTCTGGCTCAGCCAACTTCCACATCATGATGACTTCATGTGGGCTACCACAGCAGCTCATCTTTGGCAATTTATGGGCTACCATAATTCACATCTATCATATCTTTCCCTACTCTCACCTTCCTCACTGCTCCTTGCTTTTCACATCTACACACACCTCCACCATCCCCCACACACATCATCATATATGCTCTTCTATTAGCCTCTCTGCTCCTTGCCTATCAAATGATGGGACCACTTTGGTGGCCTCAGTTTCTGCTACTCCGCATTTTGAGTCAGCAGCAGAGGTCATTGCAAATGCAGGTTCCAGGGGTAAGAGTATTTTCAAAGGCGTCTGGGCCTATCAAATGTGTTCCCATATTCCTTATCAACAAAGGCTTTGCCTTCCATTTGCTGTGTGCTGCTCATGTACCATCTTCAGCACAGTGCTACTGTTTGTAGCTGATGCTGTGTTGAAGAAGGATCGGTATGTGAAACAGTCTCACTCAGCACTCTTGCTTCCTCCTCTCATCACCTGTGTGGCTTCACCCATCTTTTTTGCACCCCACCCACCACTCCATCTTTTCATATGTAGTTTTAAAGTATATTACTTGTTTCTTAGTTTAGCCTCTCTGCTCCTTGCCTATCAAATGATGGGACCACTTTGGTGGCCTCAGTTTCTGCTACTCTGCATTTTGAGTCAGCAGCAGAGGTCCTTGGGTTCCGGTAACCAGCTGGTGACAATCACATGTGGGGTAACCTCTCAGCTCTGCCATCGGCACCTGATCTTCTTTTATTTCTGGACACGTGTGAGACAACTTCAGCAATTGCCACATCGTTGGATCCCTGAAACTTTCTTGAGCTCAGGACACAATCTATATATAAACCAAAAATAGGGTCTGGAGATCCCCATGCTATTATATTTGAGGCATTCTCTATTCCTCATTCTCAATAAATTGAGAACTCAGAACTGATTAATAATCCACTGGAGACTATCAGGGAAAACACAAGGCATCATTTTGCCAGCTTATCAGCTTCTGCATTTCATTATGGACGCTATACAAGTGTACACAACATTTTTACTCTACAAAGGGAAACTCCAGTTCAACTCCAATTACAAAGACCACAAGATGATGTATGAATTCAAACCATGCAGTATTCCATCAGATAGCTGTAAGAAATGCAATGATCAAAGTGTGTGCAGCTGAGCCATCCCAATCTTTACAAAGTATCATGAATCATTTCCAAGAACCCTTGCCATCAAGATGCCAGACTTACAATCAATGTCAACTAAGATTGACAACAATAGTGTCCCACCAGCCTTTATCAGCATTTGAATGTAAATGCTCCAACTCTTGCTAACACTCTGCATATAGCTGCTGGAGATATATATCACACTTACCATCTGTGTGGTCTCATATATCTAATCCATGAACACTTCACTAGCCATTTCTTAGATCATGAAGGTCAGTGGTGGTTTCATGATGGTATCCTGACTGGAGTCACTCTTAGAAAGGAAACAAGAACAGCCTCAGCACAACTTTCTCATGCAATATTGGCAATATATAGGTACTAGATGTAGTTCACACAATGTGGGACCAATCCTGCCACCAAAGGAAACTGAATAACCCCTTACCCCTAAGAACTGAGACGTGACATGCGAAGCAGTGGCCCTCTAGCACAAGTCCCCAGACTACCAGGCTATAATTACTACATAGGCTACATAGCTCTATATTACCATCACCTTTTTTCCTGATGTATGATTATGGAAAGTCATCACTAACTGTCTTATCCAAGAATCTTGGCTCTAATCCACCTTATGGTTACCTGTTTCTGTCCATATCCATCCATTTCCTCTAATGTCTACTACTGTGAACCATGGCATGCCCCCTTAGTATCCTATAAAGGTTAGCTTTGATGCAGGCTGAGGAGACTGATAGATAGGGACTTTTTCAACACCAGAGATCCTGATGTGAAGATAAAGAACTTTCCATATCCAGGCTTTGTCTAATGCCAGAGTGGACTGTGCTATATCCACCATGATCCTACTAGACTAAAGCAGACATTCACTCACTGTCTGTACATGTGCAGTGATGAAGTAATGTTTTCTCTCATGCCAGTGCACTGAAAACATGCCAGTGCACTGAAAACACACCAGTGCCATATGGTTGTTGAGGGATTGATTGTACTTTGACATCTGACTCTTGTACACATCAAATCCAGATTGTCCAGCATGGCAGACTGATAGAGCTTCCATTTCTCAATGATTGGACAATGATAGCACATAGTCCACAGCAACAGGTCTGAATGGAGAGTGCACTACCCTAATGTCTCCAGATCCATAGGTGAAATATTCTACTGGGTTGACTACTGTTGAACAAAAAAACCAAAAAAAAACAGAAACCAAAAAGAAGATAAAAAAAGGGAAAAAAACCTGAAGGATGGGCCTGCACAGTTTGTGGCTTCAACTTGGGAGAATTATGTAAATATTTCCTTTTTAGTTCAAAGCCAGACTGTTTCCAGACCGTGATCAATACCTCGAGCATTACAGCCATTCACAGAATGATATCATGATGTTAGGCCCTTTCAAAATTCAAAAACAGATTGTTTATGTCTTTTATTTATTCCTCCAGTGATGCCGATGTGCCATGGATATGCTGGTAGCCAGCATGTATATTGGCACATTGGCATTTAGCATCACCAATAAGACCAACACTGCAAATGTGTGTAAGTCATCTGTCATCCTAGTCTTCATCCAAACCTGAATGTCACAAGGCTTTGAAACCTCTGTAAAACATAGATTCTTCCACTATGCAGCCTATGCTAAACATGCGAGGATATCCTGGAGCCAAGTTCAAGTTCTTACAATAACTCCTGGACCCTTCTTGGTACTACCATGCTCAATGGCACACCACACAGCTGGAATAGTTCCCTTGCAAACCTCCAGCCACACTCTGCTAGGATTTCTGCTCTGCCACCTTTGTCATATTGAATGTCTGGATGTGCAAATGTTCAATTGTGAAGAAGAAAAAAAATGAGTCTTATCTTACTATGGTATGTATATGCACAGAATACAGGACTCGTGCCTGGCTTCTTGGACAGTTGAGGTAGATGTATGAAGAATGAGCTAGTGTACCAATGTTTTGCATGCTGGGAAAACTGACATGTTTGAGTCATGTGACCTCATTCTCTCTCTCTTCTACCATCTTGCCTATTCACTTGACTTGAAACTACCTCCATTTTTCATCCTTCTTGCTTAGCTCAAGAAGTTGCAACAATACAAGTGTTATCAAATATGTCTCAATCTTCAGTGAAGTGAGGAACCAGGGCCAACACTCAATGTTCACAGTCACAAACAACTAAAGGCAGCACAGACAGTGCTGGCAGCTTGGAAACCTTATCAGTCAATCCCAGAGCAGAGACAGAGAAGGGAAGGGACTTGGAGGAAGGGGAAACACTTCAGCTGGTTCCCCCAGCAATTTTGCCTCAGTTTGAGGCTCAAGGCTCAACACAAGTAAGACTCCAACTGTTCTATCTATATAACTGTTTTACACAGTTTATAACATATATGTTTACATTTATGTATACCCCCTTGTCATCAGAACCATGTATACAGTAGTTAAATGGTATATATATAGTTACATAGGTAGTGGCCAGACACACTACATATCTTGCTATGTACTACCTACAAATGGCTTAAATATATCTATGGAACACTCAATACACCCAAAAAACATCAACTTCCAAGTGTTGAGATCATTGAGACTGTGGGAACATGACAGACACGATGATCAATTGATGATTGATTCATCAAACTTCCACTCCATCACCAAAGTAAGGAATATTTTTTACAGCTATTTGCGGAACCAAAGGTGTGAGCTGAATTGTTTTCACACACAGCAACTTTCCTTACCACAGCTCTCGCAGGCTCTAGTGAGTTCCAAATGCATTCAGTTGGCATTGGGGCTGGTGGATCATGTACAGCTGGTATTTATGAAGGGCACGGTACCCTGTTTATGAGGGTTTTCCATGTTGAACAGATGAACCCATTCAGCAACAAGTTTTTGAGAGTTGCATATGCCCGCACTGCATCTCATGGAGAATTCACAGCCCTTGCCCCAATAGCCATCCAATGTATGTAGATATGATGTATATAGAAGGTTTTCCAACCATTTTTTTGCTACAAATTCAATGTAAGGAAGCCACTACACAAAGACAATTGGAGCAGGAAGCTTCTCACATCTTCTTCTGCAACCATCACATCCTAACACACTCGGTGCCCTTTGTTTGTCCTTTGCTCATGATGGGTAGCAAGAAATAAAAGTACAGCAAGCGCAAGCAATGCAAAGAATCTGCCATGGATGACCCAAGTTCCGATTTGACCTCACCACCTGTTGAAGATCTGCCCTCATTGGCCAATGATGATCTTGATGCTTATGATGCTGGCTCTACTGCTGCTGCCCCTCCCAAACCCAAGTCCAAGGCTTCTAAATGTTGTGGGAAGAATGCAAAGGCTGACATTGAGGATAATGAGAGCACGGATGGCAAAGAGTGGACAATGAGAAGTATCTTCTACTGCCAATTTGATCTCACTATAGTTGACCTGATGTGATCTATCAGAAATTGTCTTTCTAGTTCCTCACGCCAAGTCAGACTGTATACAGCACATTTCTGTTGATGGCAATGCCCTGTTTGAGGAAGTGCTCACTCTGATCCATGAAATGATTCCCTGCCACGAGGTGCCTCGCAAACCTGATCTGTCATATAAACTCTCGAATGTGCCAGCAAAATCTCCCTCTATTCGCCTTGCATATGCAGCTGACTGGGCTGGCTGTCTTGATTCCCTTGCAGATGCTGATGCCATGAAGAAAAAGCATGCTGGACAGTCTACATCCTCTACAATTCCCATAAATATCATTGTTCCTCATATTGTGAGTGGATTCACCAGTGCAGCCCAAGGTGCCTGCTGATTATATGCCTCAGTATATGCACTCTCTCCATTCCCATTTGAAGACCAAAGCAAAAACCCCTGCTGGTCCATCCAGCTCCTTGCACTCAATGAAATCTCAGAAAGCAGTACCATTACTCAATCTTGATGAAGACTATGATGAAGACAACAATAATGCTGATGACTAGGATGAAGAATTGCTTGAGTGTGAATGGTGGCATCTGGCAGCACTTGACAAGAAGCTTTCAACCTGCCAGCAGTGTGGTCCAGATCGATTCTGCAAAATTGACCAGAGTGGTGGCCATATCAATCTGACAATGGGACAGTGGAATGCATGGGCTAATGCTTTAGTAAGTCTTTTCAGCATGTCTCCCATTGTTGAATCATACTAATTCCATGATAGGCATTGAATGCTCCATGGTGTCACCCTCAACACTCCTCCAAACATTGACCTCTTTGCGTGCTTTCACAAAACCCAAGATCACAAGCAAGCGGACCTGCCAAGTACACCTGCTCTCACTATTGGCGGTTTCCCAACCCTTCCCATGATGTGGCCGATGTTTGATCCACGCATGTTTTTCTCACAAGGCTTTCCAGGCTTTGTCCTGCTGGGGCCGCCACAATGATACCACCCCAACAGCCAGCAGTCATTGGCCCTCAAGCACACTGGGACCACATCATCAGATGGTGATCAACACTGTGAACCATATCCCTGCATCTCAACCTTCTTATCCAAACTTGCCAATGCCAATCTGAACCGTCCTGCTCTCACTACTATTGCTGCAAAGTTCGAAGCAGAGGACCTTTTTATCATTGATGAGCTCAGCCGAGTCTCTGAGGATCGCTTGCGCACTGACTTTGGTTTATCATTAGGCAATGCCCAGTTTATTCTTGCAGAGACTTCAAAGGAGATGTGTTGTATTCAATGCCATGGTGTGAAGAATGCCCATAATGACTGATTTTCCTGTTATCATTCATGCCCTGCAGTGACTCATTACATTGCCCATTTCCCTCTTTTGCTCAGTTGTTCGCAATGTTTATAATACCAGTACCCCTGCAATTCGCTTCTCATGGACTTTATCTATAATGACTGTGTTATGTGAATGCCCTACATGTAGCCCGAATGACAAAACCATGCTTTCAACAAATCAGCATTGACTTGATCTAAAGCACCATACAAGAATGCAAAGGGCTCTGTCTCATCACCGATCTTGACAGTGTTGCAGAATGCTTCCCCATGTCGGCAAATATAGTGTTTGACAAAGGAGAAACACTCTTCAATGGGGTTCAAATTGGGTGAGTATGGGGGTAGATAGACAAGCTTGATGCCCCTGGGGGTAGTTGTGAATGATACATCAAGAAAACAATGGAATGATATTACCGTTCTTTGCACATTTCCTCCAGATGCAGCAATTATCAAGGACAAGAATGCTGTGAGGAGCTGGATACAGATTCATGACCTCCAAGAGCCCTTCGAGCCAGTCAGGAATTGCTTGCCATTGTAACTGCCAACCTTGATGTGACTGTAGATGATGCCATTGCTCATAATCACGGGAAGTACAGAGTAACTGGAAAATTAGGGAACAACTTGGACAAGAGCTCACAATAGACCTACTGGGTTCCACAGACAAACCTTGTCCTCTTTCATGCTCGTATTCCATGTTGAGCCCATCCATTCTTGCAATATGACATGAGAACATTCATGGCAGCCTCATCTCCACAAACAAATCATTCAACTGGTTCTCCCCCCACCTGGAGTGTGAACTTGCGACGTGCAGCCTCACAATGTTCAGAAGCTGCCCTGGAGAGCTGAATATCAAATGGAATTAGTGTGGCTTCCCCATGTATGCAAACACAGCACACCTTTTTGATGTGATTCTGAGCCGCTTCAGGGTCCTCCAAATTGTGGCTATTGAGATGATAACACCATGCTGGTCTTCTAACTGGTCTTGAATCTCATCAAGGAAAATATCAGGGTCACAATCAAGCAGCACAAGCATGAACTGGAACACATACAGCAGGTGAGATTGAGAACACGAGAAAGCTCAGGATGATTGGCACTCACTGTCACAGCCTCTCGAGATAGAAGTGGAGCATGCCCAAGGCGTCACCTATCCTTGCAAACTTCACCAATCTCACGCCAATTCTGCAGAACACTCTGTACAACACAAAGAGGCATGTCAAGGTCGATTGCAATCTGAGTAGTTGTCTTGTCAAGGGTGAAGGCTTGATAGACAACATGTTTCTTCAAGTTGTGAGAGTAATGCTGATGGATGGGATGCAGGTTTGTCCTCCAAGGCATCGTATGGAGGCAGGATGCGCTTGGACGTGATAGTCGATGAACAAGATGTGGGATGTACTCAGCGTCCATTATTTTCTGCACTGTGGCTTCCTCACATCACATTTGCACTAAAAAACCTGGAATGCCCTTCATATACATCATACATAGACAAGATGAATTGTTATTGAGTAGCAGATATGGTATCTTGGTGGCTATGGTTTGCGAGCACACACGAGCCTCAAACGACAGTTTGCTGCTTGCTCGACTGCTTCACATCAGGAAAAACCCGTAAAATGGGTACTGCACCCTTCGTAAATACCAGCCGTACACGATCCACCAGCCCCAATGCCAACTGAATGTGTTTGGAGCTCACTAGAGCCTGCGAGAGCTGTGGTAAGGAAAGTTGCTGTGTGTGAAAAAAATTCGGCTTGCGCCTTTGCAAATATGCCCTGAGAAGGAGTGGCCCTCATAGCATAAGTCATCTTTACTTATAGGACGGCATCCAGAGAAGGAATGAGTAAAGATACATTGGCCAATCTGAACTGCAGAATCTTGCCTGCTGTTTAGGTTGCTTGTACGGGACATGCCATCAGTCCCACTCTTGAATTGGTGAGCGAACAGGCTCCTCGTCTGACCAAACGACTACCTCATTCGTAACCTCAAGTGGCCCAGCAGTGGCAACGGCCGCAGCCCACGCAGCAACCTCCGAAATATCATCATATAAGAAGACCTTTGCACCTAAAACTTTCACAGTGGAAGATTGCGACGTTGGAGAGGGTGTGGGATATCGTGATTCCTGGGGCTGAGCTGCCATTGTTTCGCTGAGTCCTCTTGCCTTTCCTTTTCCTTTACCAATGTAGGCCCCGCTATGAGTTTGACGAGTCTCTGTTCGATCAGCATCATGAAGCTGGGATCTGCGACGTGGCGCCGCCATTCTAGGTTTGCATTTAGGTCGGCCATCATGTGTGTCATCATCGTCATCATTTCTGCCGCCGCCACCACCACTGGGGGATCCGTTGCTAGGCTTGCGCCGCTTTTTTGGATTAGATGATGAGGGCACTTTCATCAGCCATTCCATCCAGATGGTTTTGATTTTGTTTATAAGGGTCAACAGAACATGATGCTCTGGGCACAGCTGCAGCCCATACTTTTGTAATTTGGGAAGAGCGTTGTAAATGATGCAAAATGGATGGCCGTGGTGTTCAAGAAGGGGAAACTCAAAAAACAGCTTTATGTAGATGGTGGCTTTGCCGCCCTCGATGTCCACCATATCCTGCTCATCTTCCCCCTCCTCTCCTTCCACCTTTCATTCGCCCTCTCCCTCTCCCTCTCCCTCTCCCTCGTCCTCTCCCTCGTCCTCATCCTCATCCTCATCCTCATCCTCGTCCTCATCCTTGTCATCATCCTTGTCAAAACCTATTTGTCGAAGGATGTAGCATCGTCGAAGGGTTGGAAGCGGCACAAACACATAAGTTTGTGATTCATCCTGATCGAATCCAGGGTAAGGCTGGGGGTTCAGGTAAGAACAGGTCACTGCAGGGGATGAGAGCACACCTCATTGAAGTTGGTAGCCTTGTACTTCAAGATTCTTTGGAGAATATGCTCAGCGGGAACAAATGCTGCTCAGCAGGAACAAATGCCCAATCACCATGGTCATACACTAAATGCCAATCTGCACGTACTGCAAGAAGATAAGGGTGGGCAATCCACAGCAAAGGAAAGAAACCAACAGGTAACCAGGTTTTTTGTCAAGTCTAGATTTAAAAGGGACATCTGCCACATCTTCTCGATCTTTTTAACCTAAGATCTTGAGTTAATCAACCGCAACCAAGCAAACAATGCAAGAACAGACCACTGGCCCAGAGGTTTTGTGAGCCACTATATGCGCCACCTGTTGCGACGCATTGGGCATCTTCTCAAATGTGATTAGGCACCGACCAGAATCCAAATCACGAAGCCTTTGTTTTGTGGTGGTCGCAATGGAAGAATAAGTCTGCATGCTCAGAATGTGTTTTGCCTGGCGTGGTGGCTGAGGTGGTGGAGTTGCGTGTGCTGAAACATCTTCCTGCCTCGAAGTAGAAGCAGCGGTGGTGAATCCTACATGCCATTTGCCCATGGTGTGACAAAGCAAACCATAGGTCACATAATCCCATGGGGCTTTAGGGCAGGACCGTGGTGACCTGATCAGTTGTTGTGACAATAGCGTGACCTCGAAAGGTACTTAGTGACCATGGTATAGATTATTTTGTACTCTACTTCTTCGTTGACATGGAGGTCTTCAATTCAACATAACAAGGGAATATGTCCAATGAGATCATTCTATGGTGCTGGGTCCAAGGCGATGAACTCAAGCAAATCTTTTCAGTTAGAATCAAACACAGTGCCTCCATCCATGATCTGAAGAAAGCTATTCGAGGGGAGAAGCCATCATTTGAACGCATCACTGCCGACTCCCTGAAACTTTTCAAGGTGGGTGAATGGTATTGATAAGCGTTAGCATGCAGATATTAACTCCTGATAGTTCCAACTCCCCCTGGAAATTCTCTGCGAAGATTATGCTCAGAGAGTATCAAGCTTGAGGATGATCAGCTGTTGAAGGGGTGGATGGATATCCCAGAAGTATGGAAGAAACAACCTCCTAAAAAGACTCTCAGTGTTATCTTACCGCGTCTGGCTCATAGTGATTGCTAATGGCCCATGATGTCGACTCTTACCATTCTGACTTGTTTATGACCCTATTAGCAACCATCACACCATCCTCATCCCAGAATTCAAATCTCTCGCTGAACTCACCACCAACCTGGCCGCCAGCCTGGTTGGTTGAAATTCATAAGTAGTAAGCTATGGGGAAGGTGTGACTTATTTGGCAATATTTTCTGCACTGCAAACCTGACCAAAGCCAACTTCATTGAACTTCAATGTCAGCTTCAAGAACTGAATCCTGAATGCAACTCTGAATCTTATGTGGCGAAGGATGTTCTTGCTGCGAAATCTGCATTCTTACGTTCCAGGAGCACAGCCCTTTTCGGCACAAACCTTGGTATGGGCCTAGTCCCCCAACTAGTTTTCAATGCCTCCCATCCCCCATCTCCTTATGTCATGGAGGATGGTGCCGATGATACTGATGATGTCGACGACACTGATGCTATAGCTGACAACACCATGGACATTGATCCCGACCCCAGTTCAAGTGGCTGCTCACATGTCAACACTTTACCTTTCAAACGGGATCTTTCCTTGTACCATTTGATATATGGACCTGACTGTCCTCAGGTTGGAGAATGAGATTCATGTGCCACTCTTAATGCTCTTATGAACCAAATGGGGTAATATGATAGACATCTTTAACAACAGGAAAAAGGGCATGCGAGGAAGCGCCATCTTTACAGGTCAGCCGGGTATCGGTGAGCACCATTATTGCCATTTAACCCACACTTCCAACCAACAAACTAGGAACAACAAGCCTGTTGTATTCCATCCTTATCCTTTGCTTCATTCGTGCCCAGCCAGTTGTGTTTCAAGATATGAAGGGAGATGTCTTCATCAATAACGATGCCGTGCGCCACCAGCAAAAGGGCAGACCAGTGGTACCAGGAGACGATGTTCTTACACTTGTCAATGCTGACGGTGTATTAGGTCAACCTAATCTGTGTATGTCATGGAGCTGTGGTCGCGAGAAGAATTTCTTGTTGCATTGTTCGTGTATTCCACTTGAGTAACTCTCCTGCTTACACAGTTTATAGATTGTTCCTGGCAAGCATCGACATCACTCTTGAGTGATTTCTCCAAACTTCTCATATTTGTGGGTATACACCTCATCAATGTTTTGAAGCAGCAGTATCTCCTGTAGTAATAAATCGTGCTACCTCAAGCCACTGTCTCACGTCTTTCCATCCTTTGACTCTTTCCTGTACCAACCCGACATGCCCCAATCTAGCTTCTCGCCTCTTATCGCTTTGCAGGTGACTACTGCTGCCATGCACAACATAAGCATAATGGGTCTGGAAAAGGTTCAAAAGTCACTCAAACCAAAAATTGCTGACCTGAAAATTCTTTGACCAACAAAAGCTAGAAAGATAATTATTCTTTTTGTTGTCCCAGACACTATGGGGGTGGCTTTTGTAGTGCAGAAGATCATGGGTGCAAAGAAAATGGGACATTGGGATAAGAAGACTGCTCAGTATGTTCTTGTGTTATCAGAAAAAGAGGTGTTCCAAATGATTGTAACAATTGTAATGACAAGTATTCCCTGTAGTTCATCCCCATCCATTGTGGTGTGTCCTGGTTCACTGGCAGAGGCTAACGAATGTGATATCTAACTATGGGTGTGTTTGGATCCCCTAAGTAGCTGTTTGTGGAAAAGGGGCTCTATTCTTGGGGTAAGATCCTTAAGGCTATCGCGTTGGGGGACTTGAGTAAACAGATTGAAGTCGACACTCAGGGCAAAATACTGGACTTGAAGAGCACGGTCAATGGCATGGTAGTTTGGTGAGTTTTATCTAAGTTGAGTTGAGTTTGAAGCTTATGACATGTCATAGGTTGTGGGTGCTGGCAGCTGAAGTTATGAGGGTCATGTTAGAGGCTGGAAGCCAGGGCAGGTTGGGCAGTCAGGCACACATACCAGATGTCGAAGGAGTATGGTTTGAGTTTGTGCAAAATGTGAGTAATCGTATTTTCCCTTGTTTTCATTCAAATCTTACTTACTTGGGCTATTTTAGGTAAACTGGATGTGCTCTTCTTTGACAGACCAAGTACAGCCTATAGCCATGGTCATCACGGCTCTTGCTTGAGGGGACTTGATGCAGAAGATTGAGATTCAGGGAAGGTGAGATGTCAACCTTGAAAGGTAGCATCATTGTTTGGTTTTCTGATAATATTCACCACTCATTGTAATTTGTTTTACAGGTACTGTCAACTCTATGGTAGACCAGCTATCCACATTCACATTGGAGGTAACAAGAGTTGTGTTGGAGGTAGGTATGCAGGGAATATTGGGTGGACAGGCATATGTCGAAGGTGTGCAAGAAACATGGGCCAACTTGACTCAAAACATGAACATATGTGTTCCTCTTCTTCCTCGTCTCTTTCCGTTACTCCTACTGTACATAGAAAATGGCCTCCAAGTTGACCGACCAAGTTCACTCAAAATTCGTTGTCTGGCTATGGGAGACTAGGAGATTTTGGCAAGCTGGTAAACATTGTGCAGGGCGAGATGCTCGATTTGAGCACCCTTGCAAATGAAATTATGAGACAAGGGGGTGGCAGAACGGGAAAATCTGATATCCACTTGGATTTTTTTTTTCAGCCACCCAGGGGACCCCCCCCTCCACCTTCCATATATAGTAATTTTGGTCACGTGTATATGTTTTCAACAAATTATTATTTGACTACTACTGTTATCTTCTATTTGCTACTACATTTGAGCACTACAATGACTCAAATATCCACACTGGTCCCAACCAGTAGCTCATACTGCACGTCTGTGCTTTGCAGTACTACTACTACCTTTACAACTAGGGCATGTCCAATTTCTTGGAGTGAAATCGTACGACATACATGCGCGATGGTACTGAGGATAAAAGTCAGTTAGTAAGTGAAACAGAAACCTTGTTGAAATGATGTACTAACCCATTCCATCTTGCATCCTGGCACTTTGCACTGCATCATGGTGTCACCTTCCTTGATTTCTACCTCAGAGACTTCTGAGACCCCTGCAAGTTTTTATGAATGAGTCCAACTGAACAGTTGATGCAACACTTGTGTCATGAAGACTTGAATCCTGCCCAGGATGCTCGATTTGATGAGACAGAGGAGGTGCAATTTCGCTTGTTCCTGGTGGTGGCTGTGCAGGTTCACTGTGGTATGCAACAGGTGACTCGGAGGCAATGGGATGGATTTGTGATTGTCCAGGGCTTGGTGGCTGAGTTCTGACAGGTGACGGTGAGAGGTTTTGTTCATCATCACTATTGATAGGACCCAGTTCCCCTACCCCAAGGAAGTCTTGGTCATCATTGTCCTGTTCATCTCACCCTTCATGGTCATCTTCCTCATCACCAGACTGCCCATACACATCATCTGGGTCATTGCTAAGGGGCTCACCATCAGATGAAACATCATCTTCCGCAACATTCCTGTGCATGTTCATCATGATGTCAATAATGTAGCAGCTTAATATATATCTGAGTACTGACTGGAGTGCAGCTTGAGAGCTATGTGCTTCAGACAGTGCAAGTGCATGTCATTTATTCTTCAAGTTGCGAGACTTTGGAAACTTGAAGCGCACCTCCCAGATCCAATGCATACCATGTTTTTCTGATTCTGAGAGCTGTGTTTTGAGAGGAAATTGAGTGGGTGGAAGCTTGTGCTGGCCACGGAAATGAGTACAGAGGTTGTAAGTCCAAACGGCAGGGCTCTTGGGAGGACACAGGGGGCAAATCGTCGGGACATTTGAACAAGGGGATGATTCTGATGAGTGTGCTGCTGTAGCATAGTTGAACTGAACCAAGTTAATACAGGTTGATGAGTTGATATCAACATTATAGCCTGCTGCAGAACCATGTCCCTTTTTGAGGGTAAGCCTGCACATTGGTGATGGCCAGAGGCATAGACCACACAACTCCTGGGAGTTTCTGTCAATAGTACTGTCAAACATCATATGTGCACCCATGTGTTCCAGAATCTGCTGTCTGTGTGCCTTGTTCAGCTGAACTCTTGGCTTGCACAGTGAACAGTCAGAATTCTCATTGCTGATATACCCAGGAGGATAACGAGCCTCATCCTCCTGACATACAAAGCAGGCCTTTCCCTTGTGGTGATAGGGAAAAAACAGTGAGTGTTTTACAACTGGTATCTCATGATGGTCATGCAGTGATAATTCCTCATATAAGTTAGAGGCAAGGGATACTAAAAAAGAACTATCAAGGAGATAGGTCGGCTTTCCAGGTGTGCAGACTGAAATTGAGGGATTGATTGGATGAGCAAAGTGACCAGGGACACCATCACAGGTGAAGTCCATTTGCAGAGACCAGCACCAGTCATACTCTTTCATCAGATCATCTTCCACGGTTGCTGGAAGGAGCCGCAAGATCTGAAAATCCACTTTTGCAGAGCTATCAGTGAGGTGGTGTAGATGAATCTCATTGAGATTGTTGTCAGATGCGAAATGTAACTGGTTAATTTGAGCAATGGCAAGAGATATCTGACCTTCACATCGTACAAGGGTGGCAATCAGGCTGCCAATGCATAGACAAGGGGCACCAAGGGTGCTATCAGATGAGATTATGTCCAAGTCAAGCCCAGATGAAGGAACAGGGTTAAAACACACTATTTGCTGTATGCATTTCAACCGATCAGTTGAAGAGTGGTTTGTCCAATACATCATCCTGTGTTGTATGGCCTTGGCTTTGGTTGTCTTCTGTCCATTTATGACAATCTCAGATGTGATCGTTGCGCTTCGAGGAGCCTAATGCTTAATTATATCAATAAGTACCTTTTCATCAGCATATTCAATGTGTTGAACAAAGGCCAGTGAAAAAAAATACTTCTATCTAGGAATTATTATGTATTAACTGTCTATTTGGAGCTTCAGACTACATTGAATGCTTCTGAAGTGTAAAAAGAGTAATAGATCTGCTCAAATGGCAGCTGAGAGCCTAATTTGAGCTCAGGTTTTTTTTTTCAGTCTCTGGCCAAACCCCCCCCCCTAACCTGCAGTTCAGGATTCCCATTCTGCCACCCCCTTGTTATGAGAGTCAGTTTAGAGGTTGGGATGGAGGGGATCTTGGGTGGACAGGCATTTGTTCCTGAAGTGCAAGGGATGTGGAAGGTTCGTGGTTCATGATTTTACTTTGGGTATGAGAAGATGACCGCTCGGCTTCCTTGCTACAGGTACTTGTTGGATTATATAATCCAACACACCCCCTTAATCTGGCACATCTTAATCTGCTCAGGTAATCTGACAGAAGTGCCAGGGCCCATAACCTGTAGGAATGCAGAAAAGATGACTGTTGAGATTCACACCGTGATTGTGCAACTGACACATTTGATGTGTGTTCTATTTCTGGCGCATCCCTTTGATGTGCAAAACAAACATGGTATGTGATTGGTTGAGATCAGCTTCTGTGATGCACGTGCTATTATTAGCACTTCCCTTTGATGCATTCACACAAACGCATCAAAGATACCTTTTCTCTCGTCTCTCCTTTATTAGACTGAACATGTATATATACAGGTAGATAGATACATGATCACCTCAGTCACTTATACAAGGACTGAGGTGAGCATTGCCTACATACTATTCACAGAATGATACTTACTGTACCTTAGTTTATTCTCATATATTCTAGGTACAGTCTCGTGTACCCCAGTCACTTATACAAGGACTGAGTTTATTCTCATATATTCTAGGATTGATTTTCTACAGGTTATGGGCCACTGCCATCACTTCTAAGTGACCGTAGAAAATCTTTTAGCCACTTGGCGTTATCCCTATGTCATTTCCTTTGATTGACAATCCAATCACTTTCCCATTTTGGATCATAGACCATCCTTTGTGCAATCAGTCCTCTCTATGGCCTTGCCTTCCCACAAATTTTTTTGGTCTGTTATGAGCATGCTAGACACTACCCCTCCCTTGGTTACTTTGATCTAACTCTCTGTACAATATTCCAGTGAGAAACTCGACAAACTCAAATTGAACTACAAAGAATGGTGTGAGGAAATTACTATCGCTCTTTTACTAAATGGTCTCTACAAATATGTTACTGGTGCAATTCCCACACCTACTGCCTCCGAACCTTGAGTGCTGATTAACTGGAAGGCCAATTCCCATCTCACATATGCGTTCATTGCATCCAGCATTGCACCATCCGAGCGCCCTTTCATTGACATAGAAAAGGCTACAACTGTAAACTGGGAGGCACTTCATAAACGACACCAGAATGAGGGTCCTGTTTGGCAGGTCCAGTTATTACAACAAGCCCTCACCACCCAATGCAGCACTGACACTCCCCTTCCCAAGATGGCTGACAAAATTTGTGCCCTCATTGAGTGTGCATTTGCTATGGGGGACATCAAACCCGACCTTCTTTGTTGCATTGCCCTTTTGAACTCCCTCAGTGAAAGTTTTCCTCACGCACAATCAATTATTTCTCATGACATTGCTGCCTCCACAAAGGAATCCCCTTATACATCGAAAGATATCTGCTTATTCCTGGAAAATGAACAGTCGCTCCTTGAGAACGACCATTGCACAGATTCCAGGTCATATGTAGCTCTCACTGCTTGTGCTAAACCAACCAAGCCATTTAATGGGCTGGTTTGTGGGAATCCCAATTGCAAAAAAGCAGGACATTCAACTGAGTATTGCATTAAGGCGGGGGGAGGAATGGCTGGGAAGACAATTGAGGAGTCTGTGGCAGCCCAGAGAGTGGCTCAGGAAAAAGGGAAGAAGGCTGATGCTTCGTCAAAACCTCCAAGGTCCCAATTACTGTGAAGGACGTTAATGGATGCTTCACGGTTATGGTGGACTCTGACCCTGCAGACCCTCAACCTGGCACTTACGCCCCATTCGCTGGGCTCACTAGTGATCCTCTTCCCACACTGTCGATTGAGGAGGTAGAATATGAAGGATGGCCTGTCATTGAGGAGGAGGCAACCACAACTATTGACTGGAACTACCACACTTTGCTTCCTGCAGAGGGCACCTTTACCATTGAACCACTTAACCAAAAACAATGCTCCCAAGTTTCCCTCACCCATTTCCCTTTCATTATTGATACGGGCGCCACAGTCCACATTTCACCAGACAAGGCAGACTTCCTTACCCTTACCCTTAGCTGAATACTGCCTCGCCCTGTGAAAGGTGTTGGGGGGTCCTCCATTGTTGCTATCAGAGTTGGTGACATAAAACTATGCATAGCCCAGGGTGCATCAATATTATTATGTAATGCACTTTACATCCCAGATGCAGCAGTCCAGCTTATCTCAGTTAGTTCCCTCACCAATGATTCAAATGCCGTGGTGCATTTTGATAGCTCATTGTGCTGGATCATGAATAAATCTACTGGAGCTACTATTGCTTGTGGAACCTTACTTGCCAACAAGAAATTGTACTCACTTCACCTTTACTCTGCTGCCACTGACCATGCTTTGACTGTTCACAAATCCCCTGATCTTGAGACCTGGCACCATTGACTTGGCCATGCAAACTATCAATCCCTTTGGGATATGGCCAAGAAGGGTACACTTACAGGTGCACCTATCGCCTCTGCCTCTAAACCGCCCAAATGTGAATCATGCATTCTGGGCAAACAGAGAGGTCTTTACACTCCCCCCCATATTCTGATGTCATTTTCACGAGCCAAATTGACATGAAATGGCACATTTAGTCCTAGTCCAGTCCGATGTAGTCCGATCAGAGTCTGATCAGAGTATCAGAATTTCCTAGGAATTTCCAATCATAGAAATCACATAGGACTAGTCCAAAGTTATGCTAAGACATCAGACAACATAGGATTCCAATAGGAATGAAAGCAGCCTTGCTTAGTAATATAGTATGAAAAATTAAACGCACAGATGAGAATTGAACACTTGACTACAGAAGATTATGTAAGTGTAAACCGACAACAATACCATTAGGCTAAACAATCATTACAGGTAAGTGATCATACTACACTACATACCATTCCCATGGGTGTAATGACAAAGCACATAGCTGCGTCATCACACCTGCCAGCTCATCAACTCCCACCACCACCACCAACAACGACAAGCATGCCACCTCCATCCCCCCCACCTCAACCACCTCAGCCCAGCAACTCCCACCACTCCCACTGAACCCCCATCTCTAGACGAGCCCCCAAGACCAGAAACGACTGGTTTCGACACCGAATGATGCCCAAACAATGCAATCATTGTTTGGGCCATAGTAAGTTTTTTTTTTCATTCGTTTTTTACTTTTGTAAACTAACTAATTCATTTTTTTTGTTTCTAGGTTCTAATCTACATGAGTAATGACGGACTGATGCGAGCCAAACCCACACCCAACAATGCCCCTGGCAACCCCCCTCCTCCCCATCAAAATGGGATGTGAGGGTATCGATCATGGTCAGGAGCACGGGGAGCAACACCAGGAGACCCCAGAAGGGGAATACCTGCCCGGTAAGCACCACCTGACCCCTCCCCTCAAGCCACGTCACTGACGAACTGACAATGCACCCACCCCATGCCTACGAGCAGCTGCCCATAGGGTGGTTTGTGGGTGCAGACAATGAGAGGGATGAATGACAAGGGTGATGAAATGACAAGGGGAAAGGGAAATGACAACCAGAAGGGGAGACGATGGACAAACACCGCCACCAACATACAATGCACCACCCACCACCAGCCTCGTGAGCAACTGCTCGTGGGGTGGATGGTGGGTGGAACAACGAGGGAGGGGAGACAAGGGAGGGGAGAGAAGCCACGGGGGAGGCGAGGTGAGGGAGGCGAGACATGACGGAGATGAGAGGGAGGGGAAATGATGGGACAGGGCTGACGAGACAGCCAACGCGACGCACCACCACCCCCTCCCCCCTGTTTCACGGGGGGGTGGGTTTTTTTTGTAGAATTTAAAATAGTATAATTAAATAGTATAATTAATTCTCCCCCTTGCATTTGCGTGGGGGTTTTTTTAAAAATCTATATTAGTTATCTACTCCCTCGCGAAGATGCGAGGGCTCAACAATTTTTTTTCAAGCTCTTGTGAGAGGTTAAAAATAAGTGAACTAATCCTAAGTGCTTTAAATGGACTTTATATTACATATTTATTAATGCTCCTGTGGCTCAACTGGTTGAGCACTTGTTTGGTAGTCATGTCACTTATATCCCAAGGTCTAGAGTTCAATTCCTGCTCTGCCCATTTATTTTGTAAGCACTTTCATCAAGTTAAGTCTTCCGAAATGGTGTGGTATTCCAACTACTACCTGTTGGAATTGCATAGGACTTTACTCGGAATTTACTAGGAATTTCTTGGAAATAAAAGTACATGGTCATCAAGATACATTCTGATTGGATTCCTATTGGACTAGTAGGACTCCTATCGGATTCTGATCGGACTCTTATCAGAAAACTCAGACTCCTAGGACTCCGATAGGAATACAGGGGGGAGTGCAAAGTTTACCAAACAGACAAAGATGCCCATTCCAAAGAAGCATGAGGAGGGGATTGGGCATAAGGTGACATGGAAGTTAGAAAAAGTCTGGGTGGATTTATCAGGTCCACATGCAGTTACATCTCATACCAGAAACTCTTATATTATGGACATAGTCGATGATTATACATCTTTTCCATGGTCGATACCACTTCGTAACAAAGATGAGTCTTTTCCAGAACTAAAGGCTTGGGAACTGGCTCAAGAAAATGAAATGGGACTTAAAGTTGGGATTTATATCACAGACAATGGAGAATTGAAATCTCACAAGATGGAACCTTGGCTAAAAACAAGGGGGATGGGACAGTGATTTACTGCCCCACATACCTCAGCCCATATTGGGTGCATTGAGCGCATGCATCATACTCTTATGGCTAAAGCCAGCACGATGCAAATTTACTTGGGCCTGCCAGCTTACCTTTGGGATGAATTCTACCTAATGGCCTCCCACTTACATGCCAAAACCACCACGAGGTCACTTCAAGGTTGCACACCTTGGGAACTCTGGCATGAGCATAAGCCTGATTACTCATACCTACGCAAAATTGGCTGCTGTGCCTTTGTCCTCATCCCAAAGAAAAATAACCCAAAATTTTTTGAGCAATCTATTGAGTGCATACTTATTGGATATGACCTAAAATCTAAATCCTACTGATGCTATAATCGGACTACGAGAAAAGTTCACAGCTCTTATCACATCCATTTTCTTGAAAGCCATGATGGACATGCATCCCCCAACTGTTAACATTGGATGATGTTGTTGAGACGCCTACCCTGGATGGGCCCACCTTCACCATTTTGCTCATGAGCGATGACAATGTCAACAAATCTTTTCACCCATTGAATGCCATTGAACTGAACAGCCCCATTGGGGAGGAACAAGATTTACCCACTCCAAACCCCATCCCATGTCGCTCATCCCATGTACCTATTCCCACAGAGCAACACCCGAATGGTGGACCAACCACCACTAGAACTGCAACAGCTGTCCAGGAATCTCGGACCAGCACTACCTGGATCAGGGAGGCCCACTGTGAGTGCAGAGCTGCCACTGTTGCCACCCAATCACATAATCCTGATCATGTTCCTGATCCGACCATCATGATGTCATTGATGAGCTATGTCAATCATTTAATGATCTTTATCTAGGCGATCAGGTGCATCAACTCCAGGCCTTAATTTCGGAAATGACAGATTTTGATCTGGAATCGCTCCAGTTTGAGGACAAACCCAAAACTTGGGAGGAGGCAAAGAATTTGGGGGATGCAGAGAGGTGGCAGACAGGATATCTGGATGAATTAAAATCTCTGAAGGATATGGGGGTTTATAAACTTATCCCCAGGGGTGACATACCTCAAGGTAAACAGATTCATAAGGGCTAACCAGTTTTTCATATCAAGTGTGATGAAAATGGCCATGCCATGAGGTGGAAAGTCTGACTCGTTTTTTGGGGTTTTGAACAAACTTATGGTAGGGACTATACTAAGACGACCTCACCTACTGTGAGCATGGAATCTTGGTGAATCTTGCTTCACATAGCTGCCTCTCTGGGTTGGGATGCCCAACAGATTGATGTCAAAACCGCTTTCCTTTATGGAGTCCTCCCTGACGATGAAGTCCAGTACATGCAACAGCCTGAAGGGTTCAAGGAACCGGGTCATGAAGACTGGGTATGGCAGCTTCAGCGAGGATTATATGGCATGAAGCAGAGTGGCCAGATATGGAATCAAACCCTCAATGCCCAAATGATCGCCTGGGGTTTTACATGCCTTACCTGTGAGTCCTGCATTTATTACAGGAAATTGGACACTGGTATTATTATTGCCACAGTACATGTTGACGATTATCTGTCTATTGCTGATTCCAAGGATGAAAATGAGCATTTCAAGAGCCAAATGCATGAAGTGTGGACAATCTCAGAGCTGGGCACAGCCCGCTTTATTGTTGGTATTGCAGTTACCTGGGATCAACATCTACGCATGGTTGCGCTTTCACAGACTGCCCTCATTGATAAAATTGTCGACCAGTTTGGCCAATGGGACACTACCCCAGTATCCGCCCCTCTTGAACCTGGTCTTAAATTATGTTGTGCAAATCAACATGATATGTCTGCAGATAGCTTATCACACCTCAAGAGACTACCTTATCGTTCCCTCATCGGCTGTCTCCTTTACCTGGCCATTTCCACACGCCCTGATATTGCATACGCCATACAACAACTATCCCAATACCTCAATAGTTATTCCTTTGAACACTGGAGTGTGGCAACACAGTTGGTCCAATACTTGAAGGGGACTAGGGACCTCAGACTATGCCTGGGCAGGGATAACCCTATTTCCCTCCATGCATTCAGTGACTCTGATTGGGCCAATTGCCTTGATACATGTGGAAGCATTGGAGGGCATCTTTGCAACCTTGGTTCTGGAGCTCTCTCTTGGACTGCCAGGAAACAGAAAGTCATTGCAACATCCTCCTGTGAAGCAGAGTATGTCACCGTGTTCGAGACCGCAAAGGAGTGTATCTGGATACACATGTTGCTCAGTGCAATAGGTTACCCACAATCCTCCCCAACGATGATTCTTTGTGATAATATGGCTACCAAGACCCTGTCTGAAGACCCCGTGCTCCACTCAAGGGTTAAACACATTGATATCAAGTATCATTTCCTTTGCAAACAAGTCCAATCCGGCACTTTACAGCTCAAATATATCAATACCAAGGATAACATTGTGGATTTATTCACCAAAGCGCTAGATGTAAAACAATTCATGCATGTGCACTCATTCTTAGGTCTATGCTAGTGCGATTCCATATGAGGAGGAGTGATCATGGTGAGGAGGAGTGTTGAGATTCACACCGTGACCGTGCAACTGATGCATTTGATGCATGTTCTATTTCTGGCACATCCCTTTGATGCGCAAGACAAACACGGTATGTGATCAGTTGAGATCAGCTTCTGTGATGTGCGTGCTATTATTAGCACTTCTCTTTGATGCATTCACACAAATGCATGAAAGACACCTTTTCTCTCATCTCCCCTTTATTAGACTGAACATGTATATATACAGGTAGATAGATACATGATCACCTCAGTCACTTATACAAGGACTGAGGTGAGCATTGCCTACATACTATTCACAGAATGATACTTACTGTACCTTAGTTTATTCTCATATATTCTAGGATTGATTTTCTACAATGACCAGACTGGGGATTGAACCCAGGCCCTCCTGGACATATACCAGATGCTCTGACCAACTGAGCTATCAGGTCTTATAGGGTTCAACAGAACAAGGATACCATATAACCAGACACAGATTGCTACAACTATCACATCACTTGTGTGTGTGTGCAAACTATGGTCTGTTAAGCCCTGGTTAAGCAGTGACAGATTATATAATCCAACACACCCCCTTAATCTGGCAGAACATATATATACAGCTAGATACATTACCTGCCACCTCAGTCACTTATACAAGGACTGAGTTTAGCCTTGTCTATTCTAGGATTAAATTTCTACAGTACTGACTGACAATGTAAACCTTATGACCATGAACTTGACAAACCAGGTCTGTTCAATTGCCCAGTGACAAAGGCCGTGATGGGTGGTGATTTGATGAAGAAGATTGAGGTCAACATGCATGGCAAGATTCTGGAGTTGAAGGAGACCATCAATGGGATGACAGAGAGTTTGAGCATGTTTGCAGATGAGGTGATGAGAGTCACGAGAGAGGTCGGGACAAAAGGATGATTGGGAGGACAGGTGAGGGTGATGAATGTTGGAGGCACCTAGAAGGATCTAATGGATAATGTGAACATTATGGCTGCTAATGTGAGTATTTCTGCATTGTGACATATGAGGATCTGATGATCATTTACAGTTGACACTGCAAGTATGTATGATCACTGTCTGTAGCTGCCTGACGCCCCAACCAGTGGTGTGGTAATGGTGTTTGTGGTCTTGATAGCCAGTGTTGAGTTCCCATGCCAGTATTGAGGCTGCATTTGGCCTCATTAGTCTACCACCTGCAATATATGGTATTCTGGGTCTGCCACCATGGAAGATGCTTCAGATATAATGTTAGCTGTGATTGTCAGTTTCATTACTGCATGCACTCAGGTCTCCTTGATACCTTGTCTTTTGCTTTTCATTGGCTTTTCATTTGTTCTTGATCTGAAAGTCTTGGTGTCTCACTGTTCTCTCTCCCTATTCCTAGGGCCCATACTCATGGCATGGCATCCCTGCACTCTAGATATTCCCACTGACAGATATTTTAATTCTCGAGCAACTGCAGTTATTTGGGTCTCCACATTTGTCACATGCACAGCCACACTCTCAATGAGAATCTTGGGACTACCATATCTCCCCTGCCCTTGGCTTGTTTTCTATCATTTTTTTTTGCTTTCTAATTCGCATATAGAGTGGTTTACACTTACCTGCAATGATTAATCCCCATCTGTGATCCTTCATTCTAGAAATTCCATGCATCTTCAAGTTGGAAGCCCCCTCAGATTTTCCTGTTCCACTACAAGGACACCCACAATCTATCTAGTTCTCTCTGATACTTAATATACTATAATAGGCCTATACAGTGTGCTTGGTTCTGAGACATTGGATGCTCTCCTCATCCTACTCTTACATTTTCCAGATTTCTTGCATTTTGACTTTCCTGTTACTCATCCATCCTTTACTTATCATTCCTGTGTTTATCCCAAACTAATTACACTGAATACAGCTTCTCAATCCTACATTTCAATAGGTTTTTATCCATCTGCTAGTCCTGCAGGTGTGTGATGCTTAGTAAAGTGACCCAACTCATTAAATGGTGAGATGTACAATTACTGTGAGGAGGTGAACAGAAGAATTTATTTTTGCATTTTGGGAATTTATTTTTGACATATGAGGGTTGTCCACAAACACCGCTATCGAGCCCAACCAGCAAGTGCTGCAACATGTTTGGATTCACGCAGGGGGGAACCAAGAGAGAGGTCTCATATCATAGACTGTCTCTCATCTACTAGACCATGTACATAATACATTAGGGTTGTTCATGGTAAACATTTTTAGGCCATTTTCAGCTCATTTTCAATCTCATTTTTCAATCATTTTCATGAACTTGGCAGAGAAATTGACAGAATGGACTGAAAGTGATAAAAAATGATGTAAAAAATGTTTACCATGAACCCCCCCCCAAAGTCAACCCAAAGTGAAATCCAATGAAAATGAAGCAATAATGCATTTTACCTGGTCTCCGGCAGTACTCAGCACATTCCAACTACCCCTCAAATGACTTGGATGAAATTATTTCATGAGCTTGTCACTAAAATAAATACATCATTAGAGTCTTTCAGAGTGAAGTGCAATAAATATATTCCTTTGTACTATGTACTGACAAAAATAACTATGAAAGAAAAAGAAACTAAACTGCTACACACAAAAAGGGGGTGGGCTTGTCATGGTAGCTCCCTGTCATGTTGTGGTGGCTCCCACCATCATGTTGTGCTGTAGCCTCCCTTGTTGCATCTTGCTGGCTCCATTGTTGCATCGTGGCTCATGGTAATCCCCTCGTTGTGTTGTGGTAACCCCCTCGTTGTGTTGTGGTAACCCCCTCGTTGTGTTGTGGTAACCCTCTTGTTGTGTTGTGGTAGCCACCCTTCCTTGTCAAGTTGCAGCAGCTCCCCATTATGTCATCTCCTCAGCACCCCTGCATCCACCCTGCAAGCAGCTACTCACAGTGGTGGTGGTGGGTGCTGTTGTCATCAGCCCTTGTTGTTGTGGTTCCCCACTTCATCATCAGAGATAGGAGGTGAGACATGGCCGCTAGCACCCGATCTACCCTGCAACCAAGTGCTCGCAGCAGTGGGTGTCAGGTGCTGGGCTTTCCCCCCCTCCCATTCTCCTCCCTTGCCCTGTCCCCTGTCGCCCTGTCATCATGGATGAGCTGCACCCGCAGACCACCCTATGAGCAGGTGCTCATAGGCATGGTGGCTCAGTGCTCATACACATGAGGGGCTGTTGTCTTCTGTTCTCCCCTGTCCTTGTGACCTCATCATCCAATCAGCACCCACAATCCACCCTACAAGCAGTGGCTTGTGGGCATGGAGGCAGATGCTGTGTTGTTCAGTGCTGTGTGCTGTGTATCACTGTGGTCCTTGTTTCTGGTGCTGAGGCTGGGAGGAGTCAGTGATATGCCAGGATTATGGGTAGGTGTTGGTGCATACCTCATGGGCATCCCCCTCCAGAGGTGAGGGAAAGGTGGCAGCAACAATGGTGGTTGTGATGATGTGGTGCATTGGCATTGGAGTGGAGCTTGAAAGAACAATGAAAATGGAATGGGAAAATGAAAGTGAAAATGAGGATTTTTGCAAAATGGGGGGGGGGGGTACTGCCATTTTGCAAAAATCCTCATTTTATTTGTCATTCTCATGTTAATTCTCAGTTCTTTGGGACATGCTCGGGATGCCATCCCTACACTCCCCCTCAGACTGAGGCAGGGTGTTAAATATGCGTTCATCCAGGTGCGTTAAAACCTTTGTGTGGGGGAAAACCCTGTGGGAAAAATATCCTGACATGCGAGGAAAGCTACTGGGTTATTCACACATCGGGAGGAACAAGTTTTCAGATCAACTGGAAACTTTGCTGAAATCTAACGATTCTGTAAAAATTTAGCTGGATTTGAAAACATTACTTGAACTAAAGGCTTCAGGTGGGCCTAAATTGTCAATGAAATAATAAGCTTTGATGTTGTCTTGAGGATGTCCAAAATTAGAGCTGAAAGTGGACTTTTCGGACAACATGAAAACAAAAGAGAAAAGACAAGATTCGGTGCTAATTTCAGGGAATCCGGTAGAACAACTTTCAAGGCTTCTGAAATGAGTCACAAAGCGACAAATTTCAGCATCAGTTTCAGAACTCCTGACATAGCAAATTTCACCCATAATTTCAAGGGATCTTTAACAGCAGCCAAAGTCAAGAGTTTTGAGAGCACTGAAACTGAGCGTACAATGAACGTAAGCTGGTTGTATGCTGTGGCACTTTACTGCGCAATAAGCGCTTGAGAGACACTCGATACATTTCTACTAAGTACAAAATACTGCTGAAGTTTAGTACGAAATTGGCCCTAGGACATCCAATACTTAATCCTATAAAATATGTCGTCAGATATTGTGTACAGAAGGATTCGCATGCAACCTTACTCGTGATAGAGTTAACACAATGGCATGATCACATGAGAATGTAAACCACGCAACATGGGACACCACTGATTCTAGAGGAACCCTGTCTAGTGGACCATCGTCCATCTTGGAGGAATAAAGAGTAGTTGGAAACGAGGGATATTGACAGAACGGGTCATATTTTCCTAGAGGAAGAAGAGCCTGATGCTGAATAAAGAAGTATACCTGGTTGTTGAGAGTATCAATCATCTGAATACTCCCTGCAATAGGTGTCAGGGAAGAGGATGAAGGGTAGTACAAAACAAGACTGTTGCCAAGATGTGTTGAACATCGTGTGAAATTGACACTGTTGTGCACAACTGAGTGCTGAGAACTCATTGTATCAGAACTAAAATCCTCGTCCCGATAGTTAGCGGGAGAGAAGAACTTGTCAAAAATGTGCTTAAACTGCCAGATGATTTTGGGACATTCTGGCCTTTTCAACCACCTTTGAAGATTGGCACCTCTCATATGTGATTTCAGGAGAGTACCTTCCAGTGCTCCTACCAAACATTAGGTTTATCAAAAAATGTTTGAAAACTGCAAGGAGGGGACTTACCACCAATGTAATGATTTGTTTTGATTTTCTGCAGTGTACCAATTAAACGCTCAAAAGGAAAACACCACCACGAGATAACAGGCCCAAAGAGTAGAAGGAAATCATACAGATGAAGGGAAGCATGAACATTTGGCCAAAGTTTCTGTTTCTTTGTATGTGGGTGCACAAGATGTAAACCATCAACCCACTGCTTCATGAGATTGCGATACTTTGTGGCATGGTCAATATTCATTGTATACCGGCAGACAATTGTGACCACTTGGAATAGAGCCATTGTATGATCTAAGATGTTGAGGAAATGCGAGCCTTTGGTAGGCATGGAGCCATTCTCATCCCCCCACAACATAACTAGAGCAATAGGAAGGTAGATGGTGCTTAGAATACGCCACTTGTCAGCCTTAATCGTGCCAGCATTGACCTCGCCATAGTTTATGGGAACAGAGTTGATCCATGATGGTGTAGATTACATGTTGGATATGCTGAATGGTTTCAGGTGTAACAGTTTTGGCAATGATATCACCTGACGTCAGGGGCATAGAAAGACGCTACGAAGGAAAAAATCAGTAATGTTGGAGTTGTGCACATTTGAACTCACCCATTTGATCAGTAACTGAGTGAAGTGATCCTTCATTTTTGCGGGGACTGGAGGGCTCGGCGGAGATACAATGACCATTGGTAAGTTGAGGGTATAGCAAACAAACTTGAGAGGCTGCAAGTTTTTGCTCAGAAGTTTCATCTTCAACTGGCTTTCATCAATCACGTTGTCTGCAATTGTGGTAATTGCCAATGGGAGAGATAAGATTTTGTGAAGGTCAAAGATATGTTGAATCTCCCGGTCATTTTTGACACAGTATTCTTCAGGTGCATCTGAACTGTAATCGGTCCAATGGTAGGAAAATGCAGGAAGGATGGGATCTGGTACTGCTGCTTGCTTGGCACTGAGTCGCAAAACAGAGCGGCAGTGGTAGTGAACAATGCCCTCCAGAATGCAGTGCATACTGTTGATTACTAGCATCCGTGTAGGGTCCAGTATGGTAATCTCCAAAATTCTGACCACCGTACACCGTACATTTCAAAGATGTGATCTCTATCCTTCGAAGTTTCAGCATCTCGCCAAGCTTCTGCCTGTTGCCGCATTTTTGCAACGTCCCTTGGCTTCCACATGTTGAAGTCTGTGTTGTAGAAGTTCTTGCGATTGTATCCACAGCATACAGTGCAGTAGAAGTGAGATCCTTGCCCTGCAGTGCCTGTCACCTTGCAAGCAACTGGCAAATCATTTATTGAGAGAGCAATGGCAACTTCAACAACTTCTCCCTCCAAACAAGAAGCGGTACGAGAAACATGAAACCCCCTTTTCCATCCAATCTCTAACTCGTCGATGATCGGTCGAGTGATCTTCAAGGGAAGGTTCATGTGGCCCTGGTATGATAGCTAGATAAATGTTTTCTGGCTTGTAACGAGCGGATGAGGGGAGATTGAGATTGGCCAAAGATATTATTCCAATCAAGTCGTGATTTCCATGCTTCGTTGTACCATTGGGGTTAAAGAAATCAACATGCATAGCAAATACCAAGCGAACTTTGTCTCCCCTGTCAATGAAGAGCTGTCCAGGGATGGGACCTTTGAACGACTTCATGAACTCAGCATGAAATACATTTGTCATATCTTTTGGGGGATCTTTGAGAGTAGCTGTTGCATTGTCGCAGACCTGCTTACAGATCCATTCAACTTCTGGGTCGGATAGCGATCGAGCAATATAGTCGGCAAAGGATGGCACTACATAGGGTTTTAATGGTTGAAGGCAGTTGCTACATTCTTCCAACAAGTCTGTACCGCAGATGTATGATCTGTCAGGTCCTACAATGTGATTCGCACAATGAGTAGGATAGTGCACAGTGGCAGAGATGGGGTCGTAGATTGGTTTGTGGGTGTAGTTACATGATGGACATGTAGCAAGCGTAGTTGTCTGACCATCAATATTAAACTTATTAAGAGTGGTTTCCAAGCTCGTTGGAAGCTGCTTCAGGATGCTACATTGATTTTCATCATATGCATCCTCACCTTCTGCATTTGTGGTCAATCTAGTACCCATAGCCATTTGCACCATCATTGTTACTATGTTGATGATGAAATTACAAGGGTTCTTCCTGAGCCCTATAACGACGTGACACACAGTGCCCAATAATATCATTGTTTGAGCAATCATATCCAGCTTTTCCACTGGATTTTCATAAATATGTGCTGAACAAAGGTAAGCTTAATGCAAAGAAATGTCAAAATGAGAGTAACATACCTGCATCAAAAAGGACCGGTGTTGTTTCTGGTGGTGATGGGGGTAATGCTACTCCCAAAAAGCTGATATGAGAGTCTATCGCCCTCAGCATCCCAATTACTTTTGCTCTGTAGTCTTGCACCTCCTTTGCTTGATTCTTCATGGATGCCAAACTTTTTCCGGCAGAATCAACACTCTTTGCAGTGTTTTCTAGCAGCATACGAAGTGTATAATCATCGGAAAGGACATTTTCATCGAAGGAGAGGGTGGCTCCAATCTTACGAGCTTCAGTCTCTACTGCAGCAATAATTTCCTGAGCCTTCCTAGCCCATGCATTGAGAGGTTTTGGCGGCAGGGTATATGCAGAGGGATGAGGGAGACCAGATCTCAAACATTCATGAGGAGGAGGCTCTCTGCGACAGGACTCCTCAAGGATTGCTTGGACACTCTTCTGAGCATCATTGAGAGGGATGCCGCTCATCCTAGTAGGGATGCTGGGAGCCCTGGACTCATAAAATTCACTGGAAGACGACCACAATTTATTGTCAATGATGGAGGGACCATTGTCGGTCAGAGTTAAAGCAGTCATGAGACTTGGGAGGGACATATTGTCAACTGGGACCTAAGATCTTGCACTTTAAATAAGAGAAAATATAAGTAAAATGAGGTAACTAACTGCACTTGTCAGATTTAGGTCATTCATGCCATCGACAAGATCTACAAGACCTGTGTCCAGAGATGCGTCGCTATCCTTCACACTAAGCCCAGTCATACAGTCAACAACAACTGAGTCCTAGCATAATGAACATCAGTCCATTAGATCAGTCTGAAAAAAGATGAAACCTGCCTGCCGTGGCCGGAATTGTTTGATTTCCAGAGTATGCTTCAGCTTGTCCACTTTCTGTACCACATGTCCATTGGGGAACATGGCGCATTCACATAAGTAGGACTGCATCGTCGGAATGGATGGTTACATGAGAAACTATGCTTGTCAGCATTAAACACCAATAAGCTACTGAAAGGCAGTAAAGTACCAGCAAGATCATGAATATATAGATGTAAAGAACAAAGAGCATGGACGTATCCAGGAGATTACATAGCCTTTAAGTCATCATCATACCTTCCCAACGACAAAAATACAAGGGCAGGTGAGTACAATAAACCTTCAGGTTTCAAGTCCAAGCCATCGTGACCACAGAGGATCAGAGACAGCAACTGCATACCATAAACAGCATGCAGAGAGAAACCGACCGTAAGGTCTGCACAATGTAGACATCGTGCAGGCTGAAGTCATATCTTCAAGTTATCACATTCAGAACTTGAAGGCTGTCATGCGTCATGGTGGCTGCGACTACTCAACAAACAGCAGCAACAAAAAAGGGTTTGGATTTCTGATAAAATTGGTAGGTACAACACAAAAACAATATGATGTCCAGTATATACTATATTCAATGACGAGCTAGTGAAGATCAAAATATTCAATGGCATGTTCTTCATTTATCTTGGCAATTCAAACAACATTTTTTGTGAACTTGAGGGCATGTCTCCAGTTGCTGGGATTCCTTAGTTCTGCATGTCCTGATCTGCACTCTTCGAGATGCATTTTAAACCACCTTTCACAATCATTGGACCAATATCCCACACAAAGACCCGAGGTTTCCCAAATTGATGGCTTTGGCCACCAAGACACATCTGATGTCTGGCGTCCACCAAACTCATGTTGCCCTGCAAAGATGTGAGTGTTCACCATTGTCATCTTTAATGAATAACCTACCAGTATCAACCCTGTAAACACCACAGATTATATCCATTTCATCCTCCATCAACTGGTCATCCCAGTATCTGGGAGAGGAGCTATTGCCATCCCAAAGGCAAAGACCTTCCTCAAACATGCTATTCGAGGGCCTGTAGTATACATCCTCATACCTGACAACCTCCCTCACCAGACGAGCAACTATACCACCAGCTAGCAAAGCAGCACAGCTGCGTGCAGATGCAAGGAGACATTTGCAGTGGGACTCGTATGCATAGTAATCAAGATCATCAGGTTTATAACCTGCTGGCCAATATCCAAGGCCAGGATAATGTGGGACAAACATGGGCAATGCAATGTTGTGAGGTGTATTGCGGATAAATGTATTGAATGCTATGCCCCTATCAAGTAATTGAGATGCAATTGATACAAGATCAGGGCCCCACTGATGATGGATTATCTCAAGAACTGTAGCAGCACTGGTCAACCCAAGTTCCAGATATGCATCCTCTGCTCTCTGTATTACTCTTGGTTGAATAAAATAATAATGCTTTCCATCAAACATATGTTTGCGAACCCATACTTCATGGCAACTCGTTGAACATCTGAGTGACCTTGTCAAAGATTGTAGAGCTCCAGAGGAATATCAGATAGTTTCCGACTAGCAAGCATATAGCCAAAGAATGAGCAAATGGAGCGTTGATGTGTTTTGGATGGCTCAGCAGTGTTCAGGACAAATTTGTCTCACCAGCAGCCATTACCCAGGAATTCACAAGCCACAGTCCACTTTGGTGGGTTCCTAGGAGTCACTACCTCACCTATTGGAACGAATCCAAACTGATAATAGATTTTGTCTTCAATGGTGTCCTTGCCAGCAAACTCGTAACTCCCATCATCACCCAAATGGTGTACAGAAAGTACACAGCGCAAGTCTGCATTAGAAGAGTATTCTCCTTCATTATGATCAGGAGCCTCAGGGGCCTTGGGGAGCAATGTTGAAGGAACGTCGGTGTCCTTGCCACTAACCTCAGTAATGTTCCCACAGCCCCAATCTTTGTTGTTGTTGTCATTCTCGTCAACAGGTGGAGCATCGGTGGGGTCGAACTCGCTGCAAAGATCCCACTCGTTGAAGAACAAATCATATCTACGCTGTTTGGAACCATAGTCTTCCCAGATAGACTCATAGTTGGCTCGACCTGCTGGTCTGCGCACACGAAAACCATCGACATTCTCCCAAACATAGACTTTGGCACCTTTCCTTCCTGGCATCATCTGCCGTTTTGCATGATCATCTTGCTGCATGCGATGTTGCTTCTGCTGAAAAGTTTCCTGTGTAGCCTTGACAGTGTTGATTTGTTCTCGATGAGCAAAGAAAGCTGACCAGTCCTCGTTGATTCACTGACCAGAGTATCTTTCGACTGGAGGAAATGTAGTACTAGGACGGATAGTAGAGGTGTAATCATCAGGAGGAAGGGGCATAGAATGATGGGCTGGAGGACGTTGGTGAGAGGAAGAAATTTCACGAAATTTCACAATTGTTGCCTGATCAGGGATCAGCCCCTTGTCCAAAAAAAAACGATGGGGATGCAAGGGGATGTCATCTTGCGCACCCCAGCACAGGTATACAGGCATTCTGGCCTTGCAGAGGATGGACAGGATCCCTTTATATTCACAACTGGATACATCGACAATACCACTGACCCTTTGAAGCAAAGGATCTCCAGCTGCAGAATGTTCTAGGGCTGTGAGCCATTCATGATGAATCCCTGTTTTGCCCAACACCTTTTCACGCTGGTTGTATGACTTTACCACTGATTCTCGATGGTCCATCAGAAGAAACGTAAGTGTAATCGCTGCTATGAGTGGTATAAATGCATCTCGAGACCTTGATGCGATGATCTGTGCACTACGACGGGAGGAGTAAGACAACTCATAGCCAGATCTACGTGGAAAAGCCCATAATTGAAAGAGTTTGGGTAGTGACCCCCAGCAGATATCTAACATTGCATGCAGCAGTGCTCGTAGATTTTGCTCCAAGGCAACCCATGTAGTGATGAGCTTGGGGTCAAGGGACCAAACACCTGGACAATAACAGTGTAGTGGAAATTTCCCATCATTGAAGTTGAGTCGGTCAAACAGCAGATAGTAAAAAGGCTTGTGTTTTGGGATTAACATCAAATATGGGAGGCTGTTCGGGATCCACCCCATGGTGATATTGGATGTAATAGATTCGGGGTCAGGGAAGACACAGGGAGGGATCGAAGGGAAGCTTTCTTGGTTGCCTTTAGCGACAGTGAACACCTTGTTGTCCATGAAGGCATGACGACCCAAACAAAAGGTGTTCATCTAAGGTACATCAAGAATGTCACAGATAAAATGCAATGGGAGACATACACTAGTGGTGACAAACTCGATGCAGGGAGTACCGTGAACTTGAAAGCAGTTTGAGATATCAACTGCATAGTAGAAACCAGGCGGACAAAGGCAAGACAGGAAACAAAAAAAACCGCTAAGCGTTAAACACCTAGTGGCAAAGAAACAAAGACAGCAGGAATTCCGCTTAGCGTGAAACACCAAGCGGGATGTAACTTGACAGAAACTTGTTGAACTTCAAGTTGACCGTGACGTTCAGATGCAACTGGGCTGAGTTTAAAATAACTTGAATTCCCGCTGCAGCATCACTACTCATCATGCGATCCCAGCTGGTCGAGTCTCAGATCTCAGGCTCAGTGCTCAGCTCTACCATGACTTGCTCGGCATTTAACACTGAGCAGTTACAAGTCCACTTGGAATCAAACTATTCAGTGTGTAATGCTGAGCAGTTGCAACAGATTCTCCCACCAAACACTGCCAGTACTCCTCACTGCCAATGTCTAATGCTGAGCAGCCTCCAAATCTGTCTCTCTCTCCTTTCTGAACACAGCAAGCTACTATGCAAGTTCTCTCTAGCCATATAGTGGTTTTATTCAGTGTCTCGTGCATATATGCTTGTCGGTGCTTGATTATCTCTCACGTGTAGCAAGCAACAAAAGTTCAAAAGCTTCCTCCAACATGCGCAATTCCTCTTCCACATAATGTGGTCTCTCCTTTTCCAGAGCTGCTAGCCATGCTGGATTGTACATCTTGCGTGGAAGGCCCGTCGGAACTTCCAATGTACTCTCCTCTATCCAAATTCTAGGACATGATTTACCTTCCCTGGTGCCACGTATAGTGGGATTCTCTGCAGCATCATCAATATATTTGAGATAATGGGAGATTTCTGTCGCACGCCATGGGCATATCTTCACCAGAAACATGGGTACTGTTCTAGTGTCCAGTTTCCTGGTGCTCTCCTCTTTGGAGGACATTCCTCCTACTGACAAGTGTTCAAGAATTTTGCGGAAGTATTCCCATGTTGCCAAGTCAACTGCCGCCCCACTTGTTTTTATTGCGATTACCTGCTGGACTGTTTCAATGTGTTTCTCAAGTTTCTGCACCCTCATTCAGTAAATAATGCTGATAGAGGGCAGTTAACTTACTCTCTGACATCGTGATCTTGAATTTACTGCTACCGACCAAGCTTTATTGTAGGTTGTGACATGCTGGAGAAGCTGGTTGTCGGTCTCCATTTCACGCGTCTCAAAGGAGAATTGAGGCTGAACCTGTGCCCACACCTCTCAGGATCTCTTGAGCTGACCCCACAGTTCTCCCATGAGATAATCCTCAGAGACATCGGGAACTTCCCAGCCTCCATCTTGTTCGCGCGTCTCAATCACCATGTCATAAATCTGACGAAGGATTATCTTGTTCCAATGAGACTTTGCCCAGCCCTTGCCAAAATCAAGCTGCATGGTCTCGCATGGACTGCCCATTCCGTCATTGAAGGCTGCAACGTCGTCCTCCGCTGTGGGGTTGTAGGAAGCAAAATCAGATGCAGTGTGGGTTTGATATGTATGCCTCCACACTTCCTGTATTGCGCTCTGCAAAATTGATTAGTGGTGCTACCTGTGATTTTATTGGTATCCAATTACCTTCCACCACATGTCAGCTTCTTTTGACATTGCTGCCTGTTGTGCCCTGATTGCTGTGGCTTTTTTTCTTGATTTGGCACCAGTTTTAGACTGTCCAGACTTTCCATGAGTTCCCATTAAGGTGATTCCTTGAAAGCCCAGTGTTTCAACACCTCACGGAGTACTACCTTAACCGCTTCTGTAGATTGTGAATTGTTGGGATCAAATGAAAGCACAGGTTCGGGCATCATGGGATCGTTCCCCATAGATGTTAGGGACGCCGCCGAAGATCCCGCCACCGCCACAGACATCGTCATCGGAGGGGCTGGTTGCAAAGGAACAATCGCTAGCATTGCACCCTCACTTTGCAGGACTTTGGTATGACGGCTTCACTCAGCCTGCTTTGCTGGCAATATGTACCATGGAACATGTCTCGGTGTGGTTTGGGGGAAGTTCTCTTGGGATACTGCTGTAGCATGTCTCTTGGGGGAAGACACCATAGATTCCTGGTGTCTAGAGGTAGAGGCAACCTTTGGATACATATTAGCAATGGGGGTCTGAGCTGGTATGTTCTACCCACTGGTTGTAGGTGGTGTCGCATCGCAATAATCTCATTGTCGTGATTAGACTATAACTTGGTTAACTCCTATCAACCCAAGTCAACAGGAACCCCTACAATTTCTCTTTCAAACTGTGTTCGCATCTCAGCCTTTTCCTTTTCCTTTGATGCATAAATAAGAATGTCCATTTCAGGATGGAAGGATATGGTTACCAAGGCTTTGTTTGCGTGATGCAGGACTTCAATGGCATTATTGTCTTCTCGAGATACAGAAGACTTTTCCTTTTCAAATTGTGTCTGTAGTTCAACCTTCTCCTTTTCCTATGATACAAGAATGAACAGATACATTTTAGGATGGAGATTAAAGTTACCAAGGCTTTGTTCACTTGGTGCAGGCCTTCAATGTCGCATTCTTTTTGTCAAAGCTTTGAAGTGGAATTTAAGCAATGGAATTTGAGATGACCACCCATCACTCACTTGCTGGAGCTGCTCCCTCAGTACGTTGATATTGCTGTCTTGGTTGAGCTACCACTTCGGTTAATTCCTATCAACCAAATTCGCAGGAAGGCTTACAATATCTGTCTGGAGGCATTCCTTCTCCTTGATCTGGGGTAAACCTTGTTCAGTAACCATATTACACATTATGAGAGAATTACCAATGTCTCCTTTGCTTCACAAAATGCCTCGATATCATCCTCAAACTGTAGTATCTGTGCTACCATCTCTTCTTCAGTTTTCGCATTATTATTCTCAGCTTCTGCATGATGTTCCTCAAGCACCTTGAGTTCCTGAGCATGCAATGCCTGAAGTTCCTGGAATTGTTGGTCTTGGATTTGAACTGCCTGTTGTAGATTTTGAATCTGTGCCATAGCTTTCTGGAGTTCTTGTGACACTGCTTGTCTGCGAGCATGGTCCTTTCATCGCTCGACAGCTACGGCAGTTGCTCTAACTTGCTGGTACTTAGCTATTTCCTGGGCCTGAGAAACAGAGTGCATGGGGACATCGGGAAGAGTAGATAACTTTGCCTACCTCCTCGAGCTGTGCACGTGAAGGCCCCGCTACTGCGATCCGTTTTCGCATGTCCTGTTCAAGCTCAGCCTTGAGCCTTGTTAACGTTGCAGCCCATCATTCTAATACTAGTGTATGTACCTCTTTGCTGTGTCGACGGACACTGGCATCATTCCTGCCCTCACTAGAAAACTGTTCTAAGCCTGAGCTCAGTTCTGGAGTATCTTGCTCTGACTCGGATAGCATAGGGGATGCTGTGTTGGCAGATATCTCACTGGTCCATGCATACTGTCCTGGGATAGGCTGCGAATCAGACATTATAGAGTAAAAATGAGGATGGGGGTTTCTAGTTGCTCAGCGCCAGGCTAAGTAAGGGGGAAAATGAAAGACAAGATGAGCCTTAATCAAGAATAAGCAGTTGATTTCCAGGCTGGTGACGAGATGATTCAAGCAGCGTCTACAGCGTAAAACACTGTAGACAAAGAGTTCCAGAATAAAGAGTAAGGATAGGTTGAAGTTTGGCTCCAGGCCAGCAAATAGGTGGATGCACATCACAGAATTGTCTTCATCCTGAGGGTGCAATCTTGCTGGGCTAACAGTGGGACTGCTGGCATGGCTGATGAGCACAAGCACAGTAAACACATACAGAAGGAGGACCCACTTTTGTGGCATGTCGAACAGTTGTAAAGTGTTTCGGGTCAGTGGCAACGGCGCTTATATCGCTAAATCATAAGTGATGGCAAGGTGTCAAACAGATAGCAGCCTTTCCACCGCCCAGATAAACTAGAGCTAAAGGAGCTGTTTACTAGGTCATCTCGCCCTTGTGCATCTTGGTTAAAAGAAAGCTCTCAAAGGTAAGTAGGTCAAATCACTTACATGAATAAAGAAACAGAGCTTACTATGGTCTCTAGCGACATGCTAGGGTCTGTATGGGATCAAAATTATCTCAGGTTTGTGTCATGACTCATTTATTTAGCATACATCGCCATTTAGTAAGGTATGTTTTCAGCATTCTTGGGAGCTCAATCATTGGGGACCTAGATTGTGGAGATCTGAATTGGAACAGGGCTGTGATACTGTGGGGTAGAGAAAGAGCGGCCGTGGCTGGGGTTCAACAATGATTTTGTCATTTCACCAGCAATCAGTTAGATCTAGTTAGAAACCATCTATCGTACACATGGCTCAAACTCTAAGTGGAGCGATTCCTCCGCCCTTGGACCACTTTGATTTCCCGAGGTAGATGCACCCGCTGAGGCCCCTGAAATTGTTGAAGCAAAGGTGTTAGCCTGGGCACTTCTAATCAGTTCCAGACAAGCACAGTAAAGAGAAATACTCACTGTTGTAACACTGAGTCCACCAGACATAAATTGGATGGTCTTAAGTTTACGACTGAATCTCTGTTTTGTGACGCAACTTGCATAATGATGACATCTCCCTCTATACCAAGATAGGGATTGTGAGGTAGGAAGGCATGCCTCTTGAAGAAGATGTGAAAAAGTGTCGATCGTTTTTGCACAACTCAAACATAGACATCATGTACATGACTTTGAAGCATAGCATCGTCTAACACACTTTCAACACAGGCATAACGAGAATCCTGTGGATCAGATGACAAGCAGAGAGTATGAACAGGGATAATCTTTGGGGAGGGGTGTTGTGCTGAGTAGAGACGACTGCGAAGAAAGACATTATTGCATGCCTATGTACTGCTTCAGTTACCACCAAACACATTTTCAAATTAATGCTCACTTGGGAAGGACGGAGATATCTTCGTTGGTTTACCATGTTTGAAAAAGTAGGAGTTAAGGCGTTCATAAAGTGAGATAGAAGGTATGGCACCAGGAAAATGTAGCATCTAATATAGGACTTATTGAAAGAGAATAAGCCAACTGTTCTCTATTGTTTACAGAGCCAGGTGGCCTGGATAAGGAAGGGACAGAGATCGCTACAAGTGCTCTGTACCATCCGAAGTTCGAGGAGATAATACGTCACAAACATGCAGGGTCCCACAAATGGGTTGCTACCAGCGTGTTTCGAGCCTGAAAGTATCCATGGGAAGTGCGACTAGTACAATAAACAATAAGCAGACAGCTTGTCATCGTAACTTAGACAACTCTCAGTGTGGGCTGCATGCCATGAAACCGTGTGCAGCAAAGCAAAAGGCGAGAACTGGTAGTAAGGCTACACAACATATATTGTGTAGTCACACTTGGAATCTCTAGAAAGTTGAGGATAGATCGAAAGCACAGACACATTCGGGCCCTGGGGGAAGAGGAAGCTATTTGTCAATGTTTGGTTTTAGCATCCACCTAGTACATTACTACGATGCTATGATTCTGCTATTCTTTCGTTTCATCCCTGGATTGATGTCCCATGCCTGCCAGAATCAGTGTCTAATGCTGAACCGAGAAATCTGAGGCCTTGTTCTATTCAAGTTTGTTTCACCTGGAGTCTGCTCGGTGTCTAACCCCTACAAGAAATCTGTTGACGCCAGGTGACCCAATTCGACGTGAACTGACTGAGTGATAAAAAACTGACTCAGAGAGGCGCTTGAGGATTAATGTTGATTAGATGTATCTTTACTTGTGCTGAACAATTTAAGGTGATCGGATGACTAAGCAGCCATCACAGTGGCCTCGGCTATTTGGCATCAGGGTCTGATGGCAAACATCGCCCATGCGCACTTCTTCGGATACCTGTCGCATTGCGAGATGGCAGCCAACAGTAGCCAGTAGAGAGTAGCAGACTGTCCATCCAGTGTATCCCCTGTTTACTTGCAGGGTCCAAATCCTACTGTGCCTTCCAATCCATTGGGAACATCTGATAGGCAGATATGGCTGAACATGACACCTTACACCACTGGTTTGCAGCAATAAGTAGAGATAAGCTCAATTTTGAGTGCTAAGTAACTTATTCCCGGTCAATTTAATGTGGACTGATTCAATTTAGACTCAATTTAAGCTTGATTTAAGGAAACTCAGCTCACCATCAGTTTGATTTAGGGCAACAAAGAAAGACCAAAGGAAGAGGATGTGTACAGATTATAGGTATCTGAATGAGTGGACAGTGAAGAACACGTACCCCCTGCCATTGATCTCAGAAATAATTGACAAGGTGGGAAAAGCCAAGGTGTTTACAAAATTGGATTTACGATGGGGATACAACAATGTACAAATAAAGAAAGGAGATGAGTGGAAGGCTGCATTTGCCATGCATCGAGGATCCTTTGAGCCACTTGTCATGTTTTTTGGGATGACTAATAGTTCCCTGACCTTTCAAAATATGATGAACAACATTTTCAAGGACATAATAGACAAAGGCATGGTAATAATATTTATTGACGACATTCTGATATTCGTGGAGGATGAAGAGAATCATGAGGCAATAGTGCAGGAGGTGTTATGGAGGTTGGCGGAGAATGATCTATTTTTGAAACCAGAGAAGTGTGTGTTTGGGGCAAGCAAGATCGAGTTCCTAGGATTATTGATTGGCCCTGATGGAATCAAAATGGATCCAATCAAGGTACAGGCAATCACAGATTGGCCTGTGCCCACCTGTGTCAAGGAGGTTCAAGCCTTCTTGGGACTCGCAAATTATTATCGTCGCTTTGTGCACAATTTTTCTAAAATTGCTGCACCCTTACATAACCTTATGCAAAAGGGAGTAGTATGGAGGTGGGGAGAGCAGCAGCAGACAGCGTTTGAGGAGTTGAAGAGGAAGTTTGTGGAGGGACCAATATTAGCCCCAGTGGATTTCACACGCCCTTTACAAGTGGAATCCGATGCATCCGATTTTGCTACTGGAGCAGTATTATCAATGCTGTGCAAAGATGACAAATGGCATCCTTGTGCATACTTGTCAAAAGGGTTGAATGATGTGGAGAGGAATTATGATGTGCATGACAAAGAGATGTTGGGGATAATACAAGCGTTGGAGGCATGGAGGCATTATTTGGAAGGATGTATGCATCAGATTGAGATCTGGATGGATCATCAAAATCTGCAATACTTCATGTCCGTTAAAAAGCTTAATCGCAGGCAAGCACGTTGGGCACTATTCCTATCGTGTTTCAATTTTCACTTGGTCCACAAAGCGGGAAGCTTAATGAGGAAAGCAGATGCATTATCCAGACGTATCAATCATAAAAGGGGGGTGGAGGAGGACAATAAAAATGTTACCTTACTCAAACCCAAATACTTTCGCATTTGCGCTATGTGTCAAGGGCATCTATTAATAGATAGCTCAGGAACGGAAATGTTGTCTAAAATTAGACAATGTTCAGAAATGGACGATGAAGTAGTGGAAGCCGTGAAAGCTCTGAAGGGAGAGAAGAAAGGTAATATTAAAGGAGATGAATGGGCTGAGGAACAAGGGTTGGTGTTGTTTCGAGGAAAAGTGTATGTACCGAAGGATCAGGATTTGCAAAGGGAGATCATCCAGTTAAATCACAATACACCGATTGCTGGACACCCAGGAAGATGGAAGACGTTGGAATTAGTAATGAGAAATTATTGGTGGCCCGGAATTTCGAAGTATGTGTTGGGGTATGTGGGTGGATGTGATACGTGCATGAGGGGGAAGAAATTTCCAGAGAAACCTGCAGGAAAATTAATGCTGAACCCTATACCTAAAGCGCCGTGGCGAGATATATCTGTGGATTTTATTACCGGATTACCTGAGGCTCAAGGGTACGATGCAATATTTGTAGTATGTGACCGCTTTACAAAGGAGGTCCATATTATTCCTACTACTACAGAAACCTCATCATTGGGCTTGGCATGCCTCTATTTAAATCAGGTATGGTGGTTACATGGGTTACCCGATACCGTTATCTCCGATCACGGACCACAATTTGCTTCCGTGTTTATGCAAGAACTGAACAACATATTGGGAATTCAAACTAAATTATCTACGGCATATCACCCGCAGACTGATGGGCAGACAGAGAGAATGAACCAGGAGTTAAAGCAGTACCTATGTATGTTCATCAACTACCGACAAACCGACTGGCCCGAATGGCTGGCAATTGCCAAATTTTCCCACAATAACAAATTCCATTTGGCTACTTGTATGTCACCCTTTTTCACGAATTATGGATATCATCCTCACATGGGAGTAGAACCCAGAAGGGAAGTCAAAGTACAGTCGGAAGAAGATTTTGTATCTAAGATGCAAAAGGTACAAGAGGAAGCAGAGGCGGCATTGAAGAAAGCACGTGATGACATGATGCGACACGCAGATCATACTCGAGCATGCGCTCCAGAGTACAAAGTTGGTGACTTGGTATGGCTAAGTACCAAGGACCTGAATATTCCACGACCTTCGAAGAAACTTATGGAGAAACAAGTTGGCCCATATGCGATCTCTAAAGTGATCTTGCCTAATGCGGTAGTGCTAAAATTACCCCGATCATTCAAGATTGATCCCGAGATTAACATATCCTGCCTATGCCCTTACCGTCCGCCCACTATTCCTGGCCAACAAACTACTCTGCAACCTCTGATAATAGTAGAAGGTGCTCCAGAATACATAGTTGAAGAAATTCTAGACTCACGTCCTCGATGGAACAAATTGGAGTTCTTAATAAAGTGGAAAAACTATACCAACGAAAATAATTCATGGGAACCCAAAGAGAATTGTAAGCAAGCGCGTAACATGATCACCCAATTCTTTAAACGTAATCCGAATGCTCCGCATTGCATTGCGAGAATGGTGTATGAGGGGATGAAATTCCGGCCTTACCAAAATTTCACAGAGGGGACAAACATAATATTTTCTCGCCTGGAAGTCGAGGCATAAAAGGGGGGTAATGTTAGGAAACCACCCCATTACCTAATAAACTTTCATTTTTATTTTATTATGTCAAATTACGCTACATGATGCCAAACGATGCTACATTTTGATAGCATGAGAATTTTATTTCGCACGCATCAAAATGTACGCGCATGTACGAGTGCGTCGGTAACAACAATGTACAATATATGTAACATAGTATATAAACCCTAAATATATGCCTAGGGGACCCCAGTTGTGTTCTCTTAGGTATTCCACCTACATTTTCGGTGTGAAAGGCCTATCTCAACAAACTCACCTATTAATAACCCCTCGCATCAAAACCATCAATTCCCCCATCACAAGCGCGGATCCCGCCCCCTTCTTGTAGAGAGAACCCGCACGGTCATAGCTAGCAGATAGTGGGTGTCGCCCTAACACATTCGGCCAACTGACAATCGAATGATGGGAGGATGAAGTGAGGCAGCAGAGTCCCAGAGGCTCACAGATATCAGGGTAATGAATATGTATGCCACTCACATATCAGAAATGGCAGAGGCAGTGGGGACAGGATCAGCAGTGGGGACAGGAATGGCAGCGGGGACAGGATTGGCCTTAACTTCGGCATTGGCACTGGTTCAATCCACGGTCGAGGAGTGGATTGATTTTGCTATTCTTTTTGAACAAATGCAGTGAGTTGTACTGCCTACCACCAATCACAACCCATCATTGATTGTCACCAGGATTGAATTATGAGACAAAGTCCATCGACTTGGTAAATCACCTCACATTTCTGACACGCAAGCTGTTGAATGGGAGAGAGAAGCTCTCACATCTCACATGGTAACCTTAATGCAGTTACAAAATGCTGCCAACATTGCCGATCATGACATTGCTCCCTCATGGATCACCCATGATAATGAAGGCAAATTTGATACCCCCGGTGACCTGGATGATGACAGTGCTGTGGCATCAGGCCTGTCAGATCTCCCAGCCCACACACATGCTATTCCAGTTGAGGAGCAACAAGTATACCTCCCCTCTAATGGCAATCTTGCGGATGTAGAGATTAACCTCCACAAGATCCAGGCAAACCGACTGCTGCACCAGCTGCGGGAGCTCATTGCTGACAAATCATTTCAATATTCACGCATCATTTGAGCAGCACCACAAAAGGGAGTTCGTGCCCAGTCACGAGCTGTTGTCCATGAGTTGGTTAACAAAATTAGCTTGCATGCCCAAATGTATAACCATTGCCATAGCTGAATGCTGGCACTGGATTGTGATGATGACACATTGAGTATGTTTCAGCAGTTATCCAAGGATGACCTCAATGCCAGCACAACTATTTTGAATCCAAATGTACCTGGTTCCACCTCTGTTTGTCTGTCCTGGATTTGGCATAATTCCCACATTTGTACTGGTCTCATGGCCGATGCCAATGCCGTTGCCGATGCCGATGCCGGCCGATTCTGGGAATGTAAATATATTTTGTAGCCATCCGTATTCATTGTACTAACAATTTTCATGAGTCAGGTGAGTACATTGGCTTTGTTCACGGGCTCAGAGAAATCAATGGAAGGAGGAATTTCTACTGGTAACATATGAAATGTAGTGGACTGTGCGGTATTTCATCTATCACAGCCAATGGTGGCAGTCAGCCTCACAGTCTGAGAATACCCTTTCTGGTCTGCTACCCTATGCTAATCGCCAGCATGCTTCATGGTATGAATTAGCATTGATGGCTGACAATGCATTTAGATCAACAAATGCCGATTATATCTCCCCTCTGTGACTGAAAAGTGCCACATGTATTATGTAAACATGATGTAAACACAATCATCTTGATCACCAACCACGACCATGTTGAACAAAAGTCTCTCAATCTTCAACCCTTTTTCTTTGCAATCAGGCCCAAAAGGGCAACTCCAAATGCGGACACAAGAGATCATTTGGTACGTGGAGTCCCAATTCCATCGAGTTTTGCTGGAGTTAGACCAGGCAAACATTGTAAAACAATGTTGGATACAAAAAATTCTCTATTCCAAGCTTGTATGTTGAGATCTTTCCTAAAGGAAGTAAGTATACATCACTGACAAGTATGACAGATGTATGTCATGTCTTGGATCGGCATTGGCACCTCCATCAGCCTTATGATGGATGTGCTGATCCTTCTTTGGTCCTTGGCTGACAGTCTCACCGATGTGAATTTGGACCACCTACCCCTTGGATTCCATCCGTCTCTCTTGGCCTCGTTGGATGATGGTGTTGCCAGTGACAGTCCTAGCCATCTGGTGGATTCATATGTATGTGATTGGTGGAGCCACAATAGTGAACTGGCACTGGGGCAAATTTTCACCAGTGACACCCTGGATAAGTGCCTCGTCAGCTATCAGCAGTATATCCCTGCCCCTGTGATCACCAGCTCACTGCCCACTGATAGCCAGTCAGCAGACAATGCTGCTGATGGCTGAGCCAACTGCCGATCTTGCATCGACCTGCAGGCTCTCATTGGGGATTTGTTCAATGAAGCACATGGGATGTGGGACTTCATAGATGGCTGCGAATCATCAGCAGAGGCTGCGATGAATGCGAATGTCAGGCAAGCAGCAGGGTTCCAATGGCTTCATGAGCTAGCCCTGCTCAAGGAGCTTCAGTCCAAACCACACAAGTTAACAATGTCACCGGCACCAGCAGTGGCATCAAAAAACAACCATGGACACGCTGAGAGATGGTCGGCTGTAAGAAGACAATCAGAACTGGTATCTGCACATGCACAGGCTGAACTTGAGTGCCTGAAGGCCCTTCCCCCAACCTCCTACAAGTGGACCTGGGGCATTGATATTGCAGAGAATGAGGTTTTAGCAATCAATCAGGCAACCAAGGGCAAGGGAAAGGCACAGCATTCTGGATATGCAGGGTCTCTACCTGATGGCATGCAGCAAAAGAAGGAGTGGTCAGATGCACCAAGTCTCCCAACAGTTGTCTCTGCCTACAGTTGACCACCCACGGTCACTGGTCACGATGCTGGCCTATATTTTTCAGATGCTGAATCCAATGTGTCCAATGCTGGGACCGCTCCCATTGTTCCTGTCCCTGCTCCCGTTGCTTCTGTCCCCATTGCCAATGCCGATCTCTCTGCTGCCAATGCCGATTCCAATTCTGTCCCTGTTCCCACTACCAATCCCATCCCTGCTGCCGATGCCGATGCCGAGGCACTCATGGTTTGGCAGGGTGAAGATGATGTAGCAAATAATGCTGATCAGCATACTGCCCTTCAGGCAGCCATGGCATATGGTTCTGATTCATCATCTGCCCCTATGGGTTCCCCAACTGGCATTGATGCTGCTGACTTCTACCTTGATGATTCTACCTCTTCATCTCCACCCTCAAATCCCCTATCAGCTTTTGCCACTGCGTCTGATGTGGCAGATGATTTTCTCTCATCATCAGAGATAGGTTCTACTGGACCTCGGGGTGAATCCAATGCCAATGCCAATAATGCTGGTGCCAATTCTGACTCAGAGCACAATTTTAGTGATGAGTCCCCCAGCACCTCCCAGATAGAGCACCCCACTCCTTCTCGCATCACACTGCCCATCGATACTCATGCAGACTTTGATTATGTTGATGACACTTGGTTGCATGGCTCTGATGATATGGACACTATGGATGATGGATGATGCTCATTTATTTCATTTACATATTCTATACATGAACATGTAGTAATAATTGTTGGAACACCAAACATTTTCTGCCCAATCCCTAATCCTGGTTCCAGTGCCATGCTCAATTCTGATGCCGATCACTGATTTCATGAAGGTCTGTATTATGCATCTGCTGCTGCTGCCGATGTCAGTAAATTTTTACTTTCTGCCAGTGCCAGTGCCGACCCATTTCATAGGTCTGCATACAACAAATGAATGATTGCTAATTGAGGCATTTATCATACATGTCACTATATAACCTTCAGCATCAGAAATTTCCTTAGGCAGCATTGGCAGCATTGACCAACACCAATCGGGTGGGCAAGCTGATCCCATTTGGTAGGTCTGCACTACATAGAAAATCAGTATCATTGCCTATAGCTAGGCCATACAGTTTCCTATGCACATCTATCCATTAGCCTGATGCTGATGCCGTAATGCCATTGCCGATGCCAAGTACCGTGTCCAACTCTATCTCTGATCTGCATATTAACATTCTTCATAGTGTATCACAAGCAAGAATTGTAAAAGTGTATTCATTTGATACTAGTACATGTTATACATACTATGAGAGCATTCGACGGCGTCCACTGAACCCGTATCATTTGGTACACTGTATGCATTTGATAGACCATATTATTCGGTACATTGTAGCTTACCTATCTGGCACACCTGATGACATTGCATTCTTGCGTTCTAGGATATTCAGTGAGCTTAAAGGTAGACCATCTGTGAATGATAAACAGTTTCAAAATGTGTCAGTAATTACTCCCCTGAACCTACCAAAAGATGTCATTAATGAATTGGGTTCACAGAGATTTGCAGCTGAGACTAACCAAGAGCTTAGTACTTTCTATTCTGAAGACACGGTTAGCTCAACAGATGATCGAGCACAACATTCACATTAAAAAAAATTGCCTGGCAATTTTAGAAAAAAACAGGTTCCTTCCCTGTCATCTGATCTCCAGAAGACTCTTTGGGATTTGCCTCCATCCAGTAATACAAACAACATACCTGGAAAACTTTCCCTTTGTTGTGGACTACCTGTGACTATTCGACTGAATAGTGCAACAGAGTTGTGCATTACCAAGGGTCAAGATGCAGTAGTCTATGACTGGCAGACTACTAGGGGTTCTAGGGGTCAGTGTATTCTTGATACACTGTTTGTCAAATTAGTGAATCCACCGCAGTCTGTTCAACTTGACAACTTGCCTGAAAATGTTGTGCCACTGACTAGAACACTCAGTAACATAAGATGTACTCTTCCAGATGACTCAACCATCAATATCTCCAGAAGTCAAGTTGAGATACTCCCAAACTTTGCTATTACAGATTATACCTCCCAAGGAAAAACAAGAGAGTTCAATGTTGTTGATCTTTCCAGTGCAAGGAGCCACCAATCATACTACACAGCACTTTCTAGGAGTGCATCAGCAGCAGGTACCATAATTCTGCAGGGATTTGATGCCTATAAAATTACCGGTGGAGCTTCAGGTGCATTGCGACAAGAGTTTAGGGAGCCTGAGATGCTAGATGACATAACTACACTGCGTTATAATGGAAAATTGCCTGCTGTAGTGAATGGCAACAGTAGAAATGACTTAATATCAGCCTTCCGTCTGAACAGAGGAGACAAATATGTGCCATCAAGAGTTCATCAAGCAATCTGTTGGAAAGAGAATGATCCATTTCACTTGTCAGATGGTACTGGGGCCAATTGGAAAGTCATGGAATCTTCCAAGCCAGTTGCCAATAACCATCCCAAAAAAAAAGAGTCCCGCTTTATATGGGCTGATGGCACAGGGACCTCAGTGTACCTTGGAAAACGGAAACTTAGTGCAGAACTTGAACAGGGGCAAGATGAAACTAGAGTAAAGAGGAGCAAGACAGACCTGAGTAATACAACCGAGGGTCACACACCAACTGATAGTCCTCAGGGCTCACAGTGGAGCAACAATAGCTGGGCATATGATGCAGTCATGTCTATTCTGTACAATATATGGCAAGATGATTCAACACAGAGGACTATCCAGTTCAGAGATGTCAACAATGAATACTTGGGACAAATTTCTGACAGCTTCTCGCAGACTAGACCTTGGGGTACTGCATATAGTCTCGAAGATGTCCGTGATTTTATGCGACGGCACTTGCAGAGAGCTGATTCTGCAGTGTTTGGTTGGGGTAGATACACAGGAATTCAATACATTCTAGATTATTTTTTGGCTACAAGTCATCCTGTCACATCATCGTCAGTACACTGCCCAAATGGTCATCCACAGGATAGGGTAAATTCACTTGCCTCCAGCTGCCAAATTACAGTGTTACGTGAATGCCCCACCATCCAGTCATTGCTTGACAATCACACCATTGAATGTGCAGCACGCTGCCACGTGTGCCAGTCTCTTCTCGAACGACAACATGTGTTTGAAAAGGCGCCCGCTATCATTGCATTTGACCTGTCACAGCACCGGACATTTCTGTCAGATAAGATAATAGTTACAACAACTGATGGACAGTGTACAATGTACAGACTCAGAGGTGTGATGTACCACCTTGAAGATCACTTTACATCGCGCTTCATTACAGAATCTGGTTCAGTGTGGTATCATGATGGCATGTCCACAGGCCAGCAGATGGAAAATGAAGGCAACTTTGTGGACATGACTGACATTGGCACATGTCGATCACGTATTGCAACCTGTGCCATATATGTAATCCCCTGTGCTCAGGAGAACTTGGTCCTGAATTCGAGGATCACCCAATAGTTGCCCCAAATAAAATTTGATTCCCGCCGATGCATCTATATGGATTTGAACTTCAAAAAAGTATGGGAACACACTCAAGCTAACCTTCATTCCAACTTCATTCCATGCTTGCTATTGCCGCTGGTTATGCTTAGGGTTCATATCTGCGGCACATCTATGATCATATGGGCGTTGAGAGAACTCGGATCTGCCGTGCTAAGCAACGGCCCACTTAAACCAGTACTTAATGTAGAACACGAAAATTTGAGGCGCGGGAGTTCAGCCAAAGAAGATATCATCGCTATAATACTATGAGTCTAATCTGACTGAGAACTCGGCATCAAGTTATGACTTCATCCTCCGCGTCCAAAATACTACGGATGTTCGCATGTCGCGGAATCAATCTTACTCTGAACGGCAGAGGTGTCCTGCCAGAGTTACCTTCATATTCCTCGAGAGAGATGGGCTCATTTTCGACGGGAAGTATGTCGAACGACCAAAGAAGCCGAGATACCGCGAGGAATATTTCGCGTTCGGCCACTGACATACCTGGACATATGCGACGACTGAGCAGTATAATCATTAGTGGGAGGAGTGTGTAATGATAGTCTTCCCAGCTTACCCTGCTCCGAAAGCCCAGTGATCTCTCTCCATACCGGATAGTTTGGAGGATTCTGCTGCGCTACGGTTATCACCGAGATACCGGTCTGGATCGAATTTGAAACTAAACAAAGCCTTAAGACCATAGAGCACCGCATAGGCATATGGAACTCACGAGTCATGATACCGCTCCTCATTGTGATGCAAAGAATAGCAATTCAAAATTATCACAGTGTTCCTGGGAATGAACATTCCTTTGTAGACGAAATCAGCATCTGAGCAGTGGGGGGTACCCATCCAGAAAGGTGAGTGACTGCGAAGGACCTTTGAGATACCATTAGTTGATAGATGGGACTTCATCATGCATTAAATTACTTCTTTCATGATTGCTCGGATGTAGGGTAATCGGTCTTCGTCATCTGCAGTAGGCCAGCTCTGCCTTCCGACCACACGATCGAGCTCTTCGTGAGCTCTGGCCTGAACCTCTGGGTGGGATGGCATAATTGCGAGGAACCATTTGATGGTTCCAGACGTCTGTGGCAGTCATTAGACTAAGATACCAGATGTATTAATCTTACCGAGTGAACGCCACCCGTAGTAAAAGATGCAGCGATGAAGCACATGTCTTCCCAGCTAAGTTTCTCGACTTCTCGAGACTCAATGAGAGTTTTGACTAGACAGTTTGACACGTCGTCGCCTGCATCCATGCGTTCTTTTACCTTGGTAATCATAGGCCCGTGAACCTCAATGAAGTCGTCGTGAAGTTTGCGGCCGCGAGATCTTATAGGGGTGTAAATCTTTTGAAGTGGCTCGTAAAAATCGATGGCGTTTGACCAGGGCCCTGTGGGAAATTTACTTATCTGGAAGTACAAAACAGATTGGTAGACGTCTACCTGTCAGCTGCATGAATTCTGTCCCTAAATGTAGAACCTTTTGCACGAGCGGATCCGATGCGGAGTAAGTCCGTGTTCCAAAAATGATCGTTAACATATTACTGCGAAGCGGTTTTAGGATGGTTTTCGTTTCGCTCCGATAATAGTATCCCTTACTTTAAAATATAGCGGCCTGCTAATTTGGCAGGGTTGATCGGCACTTGGCCCTGCTTGGTCTCGTTGTAGAGGGAACGTACGAGCATATGAGCCTCGTAGTCAAGAACATTAGTGTATTCTTCAATAGCTTTCGGAGTGAGAAGCCACATCGCAATCCTACGGTGCTTCCTCCTACATACAAGAATAAGTGACGTAGATTCCCTAGGGTATAGTTTGAAATTACCATGTGTCGTTATACCCCGATGCTGTAATACCGCCCCCGCGAAGAATAGTATGATTTTTCATGAAATATTTCCAACGGCCAGAGAACGTAGCGCCATTCATGACGAGAAGGTCGCGTGCAACGTGGGGATCATTTATTACGACGAAGAGTTGGTATCCCATCCAGACTGAGTATAGCGGACCATATGTCGTGGCCCAAGCATGAAGAGCGCGCTCCGGGTATTTACGAAGGAAAGGGAAACGGATAGGAGGACCAGGAGGGATGTTATGTCCGTCCTTATCCACGATGCTCTTTCGTAAAATCAAAGGAGTAATGGCATAGGCGATGAGAAACGACGCAACAGCGTATGCTATGCAGTGTGAGAACAGCTAAACACGATCAAGTCAATCAAAACCTTCTCAGTGGCCCTGAGAACATACCAAAGGGAATATGACAGACATCCGTGAGAGCTACAAAAGCGTGCGTATATCATAGGACGCGCTCACAATTTACTGGTTTTATATCCGGAAGCAGACGTGACAAGTCCCATGCGAGATATTGGACGCTCATTTGTCTTTTTGACCTTCATGTTCGGAAGTTAAGGGTTCAATTTATAAGTAATCTCCTTTGGTCAAGACATGTCTTGATTCCCGATACATAGGATTGTGTAAATTTGACTTTCCGATGCCACGAACAATTGTTGAGCTGAAAAAGATGGAATCAGAAGTTTGATAGCCATCCGTCAGAAAAAAACTAGTACTTAAGTGGATGACTTCCCGAAAAACTTAAAAGAATAAGGTGCCAGGAGGAGAGTGAAGTTGCCATGGAATTTGTGTTTAGAATGTGGGGATCAACGTTCAACGTTCATCCTAGGTATTCGGAGTTCCGAATTCCAGCGCAGCTCGGCTAATACGAAAAGCTATGTGAGTCAGGGAGTCATTATTGATACCAGAACGCGATTATTCGGCCTCTGATTAGAATCAATTCATTTTCCCAACAACTAAAGACCAAATTCTGAATGACAAGCAAATGACAAGTAAGATAGAGGAACTCCAAACACATCTAAGGTAGGGTTTTGGAGGTAGACGAACGAGGAACGAGTGTAGTGTACTGATGTTTTGCAAGGTAGAATTATGACGCGTCAGGGTCATGTGATGTTCGCGTTCCTTTTCCTTTTGCTCCCATCGTTACGCGTAGATTCTCGTCCCTCGTTCTCTCTCGCAGCTGCTGCTCATCGCTTCTCATATCATTCTTTTCGCCCGCCCACCCACTACCTATTGGCCTCCTCTGCTCATTAGACCCTTGAGGAATACAAAGTGGGAAGGCCGTCGTTTGGGTGTTAATAATACTGATGGAATTTTACAGGTCAAATCTAGGTTATTCAGACTAATGAGCAGAGTTATAGCTGCGGTGTCTCATAGTCATACTCAGCTCACCCTGGTTCGATAGCGGTGGAATCCGCAGAGTTGTTTTTCCAGTGAAATCCACAGTTTCTCTTCTACGGATTCCAGCGTATCGCATCCGCTCCCAGGAACATTAGTATGTTTACTTAGACTAGATTTGTAATAGACACTAGCAATCCATGATGCAATCAGACACTTCTATTGGTTGCAAAACATTCACTCCCAACCACATCACATGGCTAAAGAGTAACAAACTGCAACACATTAGGATTTCTCTAATTACTGTTTCCCTTAAATGTTTCTCTCAGAAGTAAAACCTAAGACCTCCATAAAATATCCTTCTGAAGAAGTTCTGTGTAGGTGCTTGATCACTTGATTCTGAGGATGGAGGAAAGTTATTAGAGCTATGTCGAGCATTCATGGACATTGCCGGACATTGGTATAAAGTTGATCGAACCCTAATAACTTTCCTCCTTCTTCACAATCGAGGGATCGGTAAACTACACTCTCTTGAAAATGTTATTTTCTGTGGATTATAGTAGGGATGGTAAGGTTTGGTTCAGTCCAGTTCTTTAAGGGATTTTGGAGAACCCAGAACCGGACTATTGGTTCGGTCCATAGATTATAGCGAACCTTGGACTGGACCATTGGTTCGATATCCCATGATATTTAGAATCAAATAACTGTACCTATTGAGAGCCAAACCTTTGCTGGTGGGGGTTGCTTGAGGATGCATGGGAATGTTGAGCTTCTTGCAATGATTTTTGTAGACAATAAAATGGTCCTGGTGCCTAGAGGTCACGCCATTAGCATTGATATACAAAAATATCGGAACTACACCTACCTTGCAATATGAGTACACAGAGTGGACACACCACCTTTGAGGAAGAAGTGCCTTGCCACAAGACCTTTTGCACACATAGGTAAGCTACATTGTATTGAATGATATGACCTATCAAACACATACATCATATTGAATGATATGGGTTCAATGGACACTGTTGAACTCACTATATAAAGTCACTATACTATATTAACCAACAACTACATTGTACACTGATTATTATACCTTACAATAGACATGCATTAGGAATGTAATACAGACATTTGAAATGCAATGGGGACAGACATGGGGATGGCCACAGCATCACCATCGGGCATGGACACAATATTAACCTATGAATACTATTGACTGTACATTGTATTATCTGTTTTGATGGACACCATCAAACTCACTATATATTTGTACATACTCTATTAATTAACCAATGACTACATTACTACTTTACTTGCTGTACCATACAGATAGATGTGCATTAAGAACATAGTACAGACATCAGTAATGTTTGAATGCAATTGCAGGGAAGGGGACGGGGACAGGGACTATTGACTGTACACATTGTATTATCTGTTTCAATGGATGCTGTCGAACTCACTATATATTTGTACATACTCTATTAATTGACCAATGACTACATTACTACTTTACTTGCTGTTAAGACTATAGGTCTTTAACTCAGCCTTGGCTTCGTATGTTACAGTTGGAGGGTTTCCAACTATATCGGTATTGCACTAGGAGGCTTTCCTAGTGTATTGGGCTTCTGGCCTTCACTTGGGTGCTTCCTCAAGTTGTTACGGCTATCCGTACTCAGAGGCTTTCTGAGTAGACCGTCGGTTCGTGTATCACAGTTGGAGGCTTTCCAACTGTCAAGTTCGAGTTATCACAGCTAGGGGCTTCCTAAGCTGTTGAGTGTTCTGGTTGAGTCTAAGACCATTGATTGAATTAGGTCAAGCTGAGGAGTACACAGAGTGTAGCTACAGCTTATATACTGTTCCAGGACTATCTATGGTCCAATCAGAAGGTGAGATGCTTATCAGGTAAATATAGACAAGAACAATAGAAACAATAAGCATGAGGTGTCCGATGTTATGGATCCAATGTCAAGGATCCAATGTCAAGGACATGCTGCAGCGCAGCATGTTGTTCATGAGAGTCCGATATCACGGACCTCATGTCAAGGGGCTGTCGTATCACAGCATGTGTGGGAGTGGGTTTGGGTGCATGGAGTCACCATGCGTCAAAGCATCTCCCATCAGAAGTGAGTCGAGTCGAATGAGAAAAATAAAGTCCCTGGTCTTGCCAGTGTACATCCGGTCGTCCTGGGTTACGATAACAAAAATCGTAACATCACCCTCTTTCTATCCTTGAAGTCACTGACTTCAAATAATATCTTCATTCCTTCTCCGGGGTCTGGTCGGATGAGGTCTGGATAAATGAATGGGTCAGAATTGAGCAGTGCGGTGGAGGAATAAATCATGTCTGAACTCAGACCATGATTGTGTTCTTCTCATTTGTGCTGCATTGGGCAGTGGCATCAACAAGTTGATGATGTCGTTAGAAAGGGGATTCTCTGTAGGGCTTTGTAGAATGGAGAATTCGATGTCTGTAATCGGGGGTTCTGGTCTTGGTCGAAAGATTGTGTAAAGACAGAATGCGAAGGTAAGGGCTGTCACAACAGCCAGGATTGTGCCAACGACAATGGCGAGAGTCTCTATTCTAGTGAGCATGGTTCGTCTTTTTCTTTTCTAGAGGTGGTTTCTCTGTAGTCAGTTTGGTGGGTGTTTTGGTCTCGGTTTCTACAGCTGTCATCACTGTTTATATGCCCCTAGGATTGTCTTGGCATGTTTTAGGTCTCCCTCAGGCTCCCACGAGTTCTCTGAGGTTGGGTATCTGACCCACTTCACTAGGAAGTGCATGGTCTTTCCTTTCTTCTTGTGTCCGATGATCGCTTCCACCTCATACTCCAATTCGCCTTCTATCAGGTCGGGCGGTGGTTCTGGGAAGTTCGGTCTGTGTGTCTCGGTTTCTTTGTATGGGGAAAGAAGTGCCGCATGGAATACAGGGTGTATTTTCCACTGTCCTGGCAACTTCAGTCAATAGGAGAGTGGGCTCAGGACCTTCTCAATAGAGAATGGTCCTTCTCTTTTTGGTGCGAGCTTCTTTGTTGCATGAGTCGTTCTGAGGTTCTTTGCTTCTAGCCACACTCTGTCTCCTTCTTTGAATGGGGTGAAGTGCCTTGTTGTTCTTTCCACCATCATTTGTCTGGCTAACTTGTGAGTTGCCTTTGCTTTGTCTTGGGCCCATTGCAGTGCAACAATTCACTTCTCTATGGCTGGTATGTTCATTTTCAGGTATGGGAGTGGGATCGCCTTGGGCTCGTAGCCCATCATGAGGTAGAACGGGGAGTTCTTCTGTACGGAGTGCGTTCTCTGGTTGTGCGTGAACTCCATGGTTGGGAGGAGGTGCTTCCAGTTCTCCTGGTTATTTGAGCAGAAGATCTGTAGGTATACTTCCACTTCTTGGTTCACCCGTTCTGTCTCCCCGTCGGTCTGGGGGTGGTATGCCGTACTCATTGCCAGCTTGATTCCGAGCAGTCTTCCTAGCTCCTGGAACAGCTGCGAGGTGAATCTGGGATCTCTGTTGGAGATGATCTTGTCTGGGAGGCCAAATCGTTTGTAGACATTGCCTAGATAGAGGGTGGCCACTCCCAATGCATCCACAGTTTTCCTGCAAGGGATAAAAATTACCCCCTTCATAAGCCCATGGTCTACCACGACCATGAGTGCATAATAACCATTGGACTCTGGTAGGTCGGTTATGAAATCTGTCGTCACCATTGCGAATGGTCTTGTCACCTCAGATTTGATCAGTTGTAGTGGGGGGGTCGTCGGGTGCATGTTGATCTTCATCTGCTGGCATATTGCGCATCCAGCAATGTAGTTCTTGATGTATGTCATCATCCCCGGCCACCAGTAGTCTCTCCTGATCATTTCGGTTGTCTGCCATTGTCCTGGGTGTCTGCTGGTCACTCCTTCATGGTATTTTTGCACCAGCTTCTTTCATAGATCTCCGTTGTCGGGGACATAGCACCTGTCTCGGAAGAATAGAAGGCCATCTTCTATCTTCTAGTCTTCCAATGCTGATTTTATCGGCAGTGTTCCTTTGGTCTTTAGCGCCTCGATTGCGCTCTTCACCAGGTTGTCTTTCATGATGCTCCCTGCGAGCAAGTCATCCATTTCTGTGTCAATGAATTTCATGAATACTGTTTCTGGCAGCATCGTGACGTCTTCATTATTGTTGTCTTCTTCTGGTATGTGATCCGCTCTCCATGATAACGCATCACTCTGTACCATCTGTGATCCAGGCACATGGACAATTTGCAAGTCAAATTCCAATAGGAATAAGCTCCATCTTGCCTGTTGTCTGTTCAGTTTCTGCGCCGTTCGGAAGTACGTCAAGTTCTTGTGGTCTGACAGGATTGCCACTGGGTGTTTTGAACCCAGTAGGTAGTGTCTCCAGGTCTCTAGCGATCATATTATTGCTAGCAGCTCCCTGTCATAGATCTCGTAGTTCCATTCCATTGGTGTTAGCGCATGCGATATATATCCACATGGATGCCAGTCCCCATTCGTATCCCTCTGTCTCAGCACTCCTCCTGTCGCATGTTTTGAGGCATCTGATTCGATTGTGAATGGTTTTGTTGGGTCTGGCATTAGCAGTATCGGTGCTTCCTTTTCAGCATCTGAAAGGCCTGTTCACATTCCGTTGTCCAGTCGAATACTTGGTTCTTCTTCGTCAGTTCATTAAGCGGTCTGCTTGTCTCTGCAAAATGTCCAATAAACTTCCTGTAGAAGTTTCCAAATCCCAGGAAAGATCTGACTGCCTTTACGTTTGTCGGGGTTGGCCAATCTTGTATACCTGCCAGTTTTGTGTTGTCCATGGCAATTTTGTTGGGTTGGATGATCAGACCCAAGAATTCCACCTCATGGACATCAAATTTGCATTTCTCTGGTTTCAAGTATAAGTCATTCTCTGCCAGTCTTTGCAGTACCCTCTTTGTCCTTTCCTGGTGTTTGTTCTGATCCTTGGAGAATACCAGGATGTCATCCATATAAATCACGAGCCATCCCTCTCTGATCATGTCACAGAATATCTCGTTCATCATTGCCTGGAAGGTTGCTGGTGAGTTGCATAATCCAAAGAACATCACCGTTGGCTCAAACAGCCCCCTGTTTGTCTTGAAGGCTGCTTTCCATTGATCTCTGTCCTTGATTCTGACGTTGTGATATCCCCATCGGATGTCCAATTTTGTAAACCATTTTGCCCCTCTCAGTTTGTCCAACAGGTCTCCTACCAGCAGCAGCAGGTAGGTGTTCTTGATTGTTCCATTATTCAAGTACCTGTAATCTTGGCAGGGCCATAGCGTGTCCGAGTCCTTCTTCGCAACGAAGAAGAATGGCGGCGATTTCGATGGTCGAATATATCCTTTCTGCAGGCTTTCATTGAGAAACTCGTTGAGTTTGTTTTGTTTTGCTGGTGACAAAGGGTAAACCCTGCAATCCTTTGCCATAAAGTCCATTTTCAGTTTGATCACATGATCCCAGGGTCTTGATTCTGGGAATCTCTCTGATGCTTCCTTTTCGAATATCCATCGGTACTCCCTGTACTGTTCGGGGAGTAGTTCGTCGAGGGTCTTTTGTTTGGGGTCTCCTTCCTTCTTGTGTGTCAGGTGTTGTGAGACCGATGTTTTTGCCCTGATCCAGATATTTTGTCCATAAGCATATCATGGTGATCCTTTTGCCTTTACGATCTGAGAGATTGTCTTCATCGTCTGAGAATATCTGTATCTTGGCTCGTCATACTCCTCCATCAGCGGTGTCCTAGCTGGTTCAAATATTCCAATGACGGGTTCTCCTTGGATGTAGGCGACCAGTAGCTCGTCGTCTTCGATCTTTAGTTTGGATGTCTCTTTTGGTTGTTCCATTGCCTGTTCCATTGCCTGTTCCGTTGCCTGTTTGTGGTTTGGCTGTGCTGGGTTTTCCTTCGCAGTGTCTTCTTCATCCTGTGGCCCTATGGGCTCTGCATCTTGATGAGTCGTGATCACGATCTCTTTGTCGTTGTCGATTTCTTTGATCGTCGCTTTTCTTGTCTCAATGGGCATCTTGCTTCTTCTTGGTTCTTCGTGGAGGACTCCTCCCATCAGTTTCGCCTTGGCGACAACTCTTCAGCATAGCTCTCAGTGTTCTTCTTTTGCCAGTTCTTCTTTCTTGCCTTTCAGGGCTATCTTTTCCCTTGCTTTTGCAACTATCTGGGCCACTGCCAGTTGTCCTTCTTCTTTCTTGGTGGCCAGCTTCTCCAGTCCTCTGGTGGCCACCTTTCTCCATTGTGCCCATTCTTCCTCAGCAGCTTTCTTCTTGAGGGCGAGCTTCTCATGGTCTCTAGCAATGATGCCTTGGCACCATGCCTGTCGTTCTTCTTTTGTCATGTCTAGGAGGTTCTTCTTTTTGATTCCCCTCTGGCGCCATGACAAGTGTTTGTCGTCAGTTTTCTTGGTCTGTACCCTACTGATAAGGGTTCTTCCTCTTCCATATGAGAATTCAGGATGGGTCTTGTCATTCATCCTGAATTGGAAGGTTCCAATTCTCCAGTCGATTACTGGATTGATTCTTCTGAGCCATGGCAGGCCCAAGATGACCGATTCCTTTTCCCAATCCTGCAAGGAGGAAGGTTGTTGGGAAAGTTCTTCCGTTGATCGTCAAGAGTCCCCTGGCATAGTGGGAAATCTCCCCCTTCTTGTTTGGGGTTTTGTCCACGTTCTTGACCTTGATCACCCTTTCCAGGGGGTGCAGCTCAAATCCGCTGCTCTCTGCAAATTTGTGACTCATGAATATCCCTCCCACTCCAGAGTCGAGTAGGGCTTCCGTTTTGATGGCTTTTCCTCTGCATGTCCCTACCACTTTGACATCTAAATGCATAGATTGGTTTTTTCAAAGTGGCTAGTAGTACAGAGCAGACGGAAAGTTCGGTGGTACCTGGCATCAAGGTAGGCCACCCCTTTAAAAACCCTCATCCCCAATGGCAGCGACAGCTGTCGCCTTCTCTTCTCCATTGAGTTCATTCAAGATCGCTCGGATCTTTGAGTAGGCTTCTCTGCCTTTGTTCTTTGGGAAAGGCCAGTCCTTGGTCCTCATTTCCCCTTTATTGTGTTTGGTTGCTCTATGTCCAGGCTGGTGGCACATAAAGCACAACCCTTTCTTCATGTGTTCAATCCTCTCCTGGTAGGAGAGTCGGTTGATTCCAAGTGGGGTTTCTTTTGCCTTAGAGGCAGGGAGCTTCTTTGTAAAAGTCTCCTGTAGCCGCCCTGCTATGGCCTTCACTCTCCTCCACTGTCCATTGTACTTGGAGGCGGCATTGATAATTCCTTCCAAGGTCGTAGGGATTGTTTCCATATTGAAAACTCTTTCGAGGAGCTTGGGGTTCAACCCATCCATAAAGAGTTCAATGAGGGCAGTGTCATCGTTGATTCCTGCCTTTTCTCGCAGGATTCGGAACTGCGCAATGTAGTCCTCCAGGTCCTGTCCCTGCTTCAATGTCTTCATCTCGGTTCTGGCTCTGCCAGCTTTGTTGATCGGTGTGAACGCTGTCTTGAGCACCGATTCAAAGGCTGACCATGTTCCTAGGTCTTCCTTTCTGCCCATGTCTGTGCCCAGGGCACGGCGGTTCCTCTGTTCATGAAGGACAATGCGAAGATGATTTTCTTCTCGTCGGTGTCATAGATTCCATGGTTCACTCTCAAATAGAGTTTCACTTCTTGTAAAAACTTTGCAGTTCTAGTTTGGTCCCCTGTGAAGTCGGAGGGGGTTCGTATCCTGATCTCCTTGGTTGATGTGGTGGGTTCGGTAGACATGTTGGCGTTGTTGTTGGATAGGGAGAATGGGTCTCGTTCTGGGGTTTCTTCTTTATTGGAAGATCTGAAATCTTCTTTGTCAAGGTATCGGGGTTCTTTGTCACTGGTTCTCTTTGAGAACCACTTCTGTGCTGGTTCTGAGTATTGTACTAGTCGACCCTGGTATCTATACCATGGGGTTCTTCCTGATGATGCTCTGGTTGGAGGTCTGTCTGGGCTTTGTCTGAAAGACGTTGTGTCTGCACCTAGGTAGGTGGACTGCGTAGATCAGCTTGACCTTTTGTTAAGACTATAGGTCTTTAACTCAGCCTTGGCTTTGTATGTTACAGTTGGAGGGTTTCCAACTATATCGGTATCGCACTAGGAGGCTTTCCTAGTGTATTGGGCTTCTGGCCTTCACTTGGGTACTTCCTCAAGTCATTATGGCTATCCGTACTCAGAGGCTTTCTGAGCAGACCGTCAGTTCGTGTATCACAGTTGGAGGCTTTCCAACTGTCGAGTTCGAGTTATCACAGCTAGGGGCTTCCTAAGCTGTCGAGTGTTCTGGTTGAGTCTAAGACCATTGATTGAATTAGATCAAGCTGAGGAATACACAGAGTGTAGCTACAGCTTATATACTGTTCCAGGACTATCTATCGTCCAATCGGAAGGTGAGATGCTTATCAGGTAAATATAGACAAGAACAATAGAAACAATAGGCCTCATGCCTTGCATGAGGCATCCGATGTCACAGAGTGCTGCGGTGCAGCATGTCAGGGAACAATAAGAGATAAGCCTCATGTCAAGGGGCTGTCGTATCACAGCATGTTTGGGAGTGGGTTTGGGTGCATGGAGTCACCATGCATCAAAGCGTCTCCCATCAGAAGTGAGTCGAGTCGAATGAGAAAAATAAAGTACCCAGTCTTGCCAGCGTACATCTGGTCATCCTGGGTTATGATAACAAAAATCATAACACTTGCTGTACTGTACAGATAGACGTGCATTAAGAACATAGTACAGACATGAGTAATGTTTGAAATGCAATTGCAGGGAAGGGGATGGGGATGGGGATGGGGACAGGAATGGGGAAGCGGCACTGACATCAGGGCTTGACAGGACCACAAAAACAATGATATTACTACAATGATGTGCATTAAGAACAGAATACAGACAAAAGCTACATAGATATATATATAATGAGTTAGGTATTAATTATCCTTCCACATCACTGGGAATCAGCATCTGAGTGGGATGACAGCGTAATTTCTGAGAACCTCCTTTCGAATGATTTCAACTTATTTTCAACCCTTTCCTTCAAAATGGCATATGTTTTCAATGTTATATCTTGTTGTTCAAGCTTCTCCACCTCGGCCATGTACAGATGATGACTGGCATCCTTGTACGATATGCCAAGCTGGTCTTGAAGGGCCTTCACTTCAGCATGGCAGCTCAACAACTCCCTGTCTGTCAAGTCCTGCAACAGGATGAACTAATGTAGAAACACAAATGAGGATGACACTTATTGGATTGGCAGGTAGGGTGAGCTGGTTGCGGGCCACCAGGTAGTATGGTGGCACGGTCATGTTGCCAGACTGCAAATTGATCATAATGTCAGTTGGGATAGACAAGACACAGGAGTGGATAGAGAAATGGGAATGGCCAGGATACAGGAGTGGCCAAGACACAGCAGTGGCCAGAGACATGGCAGCAGCCCATAACTTCAACCTGATTTGAAATAAACAAAGCTTACCCCTCCATCCGCATTATGGACATCAAGTTCCAACTTCTGGCGATAGGCATTCATTGCCTAATGAGTGGCGGGAATCATAAAGTGGGGCACTAAATAGTGGTGCCCATCGTCAGCTCAGATAGGGATGTAGCCATCTAGAACATTGCCTTGCATTTGCTGCTGGTCGCTCATTGTGGATGGATCAATGTAACAGAGGTTATAATGTGCATCTAATCTAGTGATCAGATATTGATGTTATTTTTTTGGCCTTGATGAACAAACACACATGATGGTTGATTTTCATCATTCCAACTTTTGTTGACTTTCAAACCCCATCACTCCCATCCCCATTCCCATCCCCCCCCCCCCCCCGACTCATCTCAACATGAACGTTACAGCTCAACAAGTCCTCGGCCACATCAGCCAGATCGAGCAGGCTGTTTGAAATGGCCTTCAAACATGAAACATCAAGGCCATCATGAGGGAACAAAAACAGGCACTTGTAAGTAAAATACTATCAGGATGACAGTGGGACTAATATACTGTAGAACACATTATTTTCATGGCAAAGACAAGATCTCGGGGAGGATTTGAAAGCAGCATTCAGTGCCAAGTCTTTCTTGTGGGGTTTTTTGGTAGCATGGGGAAGTTCTGATAGAACAGGAGATGAGATTTTCATGGAAGGTCAGCTGTGGGCGATGTAGAAATTTGACGAGAGAGGTGGGATTGTGGGAACCTCAGGGGTTTTGGCATTGGGAGTGGGAGGTGGAGCAGCCGCTGGTCCTTCAAGATCAGGAGCAGGAGCGGCAGGTGGGGGTGTGGGAATGGGAATGCAGGATGATGGAGGGGGAAGGGAGCAGGAATGGGAGCAGGAATGGGAGCGGGAATGGGAGTGGGAACGGGGACAGGGACAGGGACAGGGACAGGGATGGGGATGGGGATGGGGATGGGGATGGGGACAGGGACGGGGACAGGAACAGGAATGGGAGCAGGAACGGGAACAGGAGCAGGAGCAGGAGCAGGAGCAGGAGCTTGAGGGGAGACCAGGCAAAGGAAACCACAGGCACCAGTGGAGCCATTGGGATCCAGGTCACACCAGCCAGAACATCGATGCCCAGATGAGCGCCCATTGGCACCACCCACCCCAACCACTCCAGCAAGACCAAGTGGGAGTGGCAGGACCAGGCAACTTCAGAGCAGCAGTGGGAGCTCTGGTGAGGATTTAGAAAATGATGGGGAATCAGAGGGGATGGAAAGCAATGGAGATGGATTGTTGGAGCGAAAGGAGTGAAGGGAACAATGGCGACAACCGGCGCATGGGGCAGTAAGGCACACTCCCTGTATACGATACTTGTGGCTTGGGCAACAATGTCACGAACAGGTCAATGGGAAGGGCACATGTTTCGAATGTGGGAAGGACAAAGTCAAGTGCAAAAAAATGAAAGATGGTCATGGAGGGGACAATCCAGAGAAAGGAAGGGTGCAGCCAGAAGAAAGGTGAAGAAGTCTGGATCCTCGTGGAGGTTCACGAGGGAAGAAAAAGGGAAATCGAAGGGTAAGTACTATGTATCACCATACATATAACCACTGAACATTGACCACAGCAACATATTCCTCCGACATTGAGATGGTTGACGTTGCACATGAACACCCACCCTCACCCTCACCCTCACCCTCTCCTGCTCCCGCTCCCGTTACTGCTGGGGAGCTCTGTGACTTCAACAACCATATACAAGAACTGGAGCATCATCTGTACAATCAGGGTGACTGGCTCCATCAGAACTTCCCCAGAGCAATGGCCAACATATGGCCAGCTTGAGCAGGAGGATGGATGAGATGGAAGAGTACATGGGGTTCTGCCCACAACCCCTTGTGTTGTACAATGGTGCAGGTGAGCTGCACTATCTTGGAGAGGGTCCAAGCTATAGGCAAAGGTATGGTATGGAGGTCAACAAAGATGAGCAGGATGCTGGGGATGCTGTCTGGGAGGATCACTGGCACAGGGCTGCTGCCGCTGATGCTGGTAGTGAGGAAGATAGACATGAGGCAGCTTGGCCTGAGGAAGACGGACGCAAGGTTGCTCCCACTCCCGCCCCCGCACTTCCACCTGATGCCCCACCTGCCACTCCTGCACTGCCACCTGCCGCTCCCACCCCCATTCCTGCACTTGCACCCCCACCTGCTGCTCCCACTGGGCTTGAGAAAGAAGGACATGGTCCTCAAATCAAGGTCGTCCCCACCACACTGCAAGATTCTCATGAATCAGTTCAATGTATGACGTCTGTGGATGTGCCCCTTCCTCCCCTCCTTCAACCCCCCTCAATCCCCAATGCTGACCATGTGGAACTGGTAACGGTATCCACCAGCAATGTGTTTGTACCACCTGCCCCTTCTTCACTGCTGGCATTGCATTCCCCTCCTCCACAATTATGCTGATCCCCTTGCCATTTGTCACCCACCCGGCCTTCGAGAAGTACCAGCCTTCAGCCAAACCCAAAGAAGAGAGTGGGAACATCCGAGGACAGAGAGGAGGTCAAACGAGGCAGAAAAAAGTAATGGTTGGACCATTTTATTTTACATTCATACAGAAATATTGTTGTATAATTAGTCTGAAAATTTCACATTTTTCCTCTTCTCTCTTTTACCAAGGGTTGTGATTAAAATGGCCTCCTGTTGCACAAGGTCATCAGCTGTCTTTTGGTGTTGACCCTCTGATTGGTTGATTGTCAGGTTTTGTTGGGATGGGGGGTGGGGTCATTGGTTGATAGTTAACTGTTGTGGCCGCTGCCATGCTGGCCGCCGCTGATGTGATCACCTGATTGTCAGGTTTTGTTGGGATGGGGGTGGGGTCATTGGTTGATAGCTAACCACTGACAATCCTATGTCGGGCATGCTGGCCGCTTCCATGCTGGCTGCTCCCATATCCTGGCTGCTCCCATTCCTGGCCACCAAAAAGGGGGCGAGGTTTAGGATGTTGTGATGTTTGTTGAGGAGGCGGAGTGGAGTTGTCATTTCAGAACAGGGATGGATCAATAGGGGGGTCATTCACATTGTTGCCTGACATGGGTCCCATGTACCTCATGTATGTGTCTCGAGGTATAAGATACTGTGGTTCACCATCACCTGGACCATTAATTGGCTGTGGCTGAGTGACGCCAGCTCTACAGAGTATGTCCATCATCATTTGATGGACTTGTACATCATTCAACAGAGTTGCACTTGTGTTTGAGTTGTGTGCCTGTTCTGCCGTCGACCTTTGGCCAGGTTTCTTTGGCTTGGATTTGCCTTTTGCAGCTTTTATGGCTCTTTATTGTGAATGTGGGTTGGGAGAAGGTGCAGCTAAGCCTTGGGATTGGCCCTCAGGGTTGGGCATGGGCACGGGAGCGGCTGAGTCAGCACTGGCCACTGAGTTGTCCGCACTGGGCATGGCAGCAGTAGTGGCAGCAGGGGAGTCTACATTGGGCACAGCAGCAGCATCTGCATTACATCGGCCAGTGTGTTTGCGCATCCGTCGAGAAGGTGTAGGGCTATTCAAATCATTAGGATATTGTGCAGGAGAGACACTACCATCATGTAGCTTGATTCTTTTGAACCTGAATGCCCTCTCAGGGCCCTGTGCCATTTGCCGCTGCAGAATGTGGTTGAAGAAGTCTTCTATGACACTCTTTTGCATGTTCCATGGGTCTGTCCATTTGAACCTGGCTGGGAGATATTCTGGATTGATGAATGTCAATGTGTGCTCGGCAATTGCTGTGAATGGGACATGGTGAGTATGACCATTGTTCGCTAGTTCTGCATGCAGATAAGTAACAACTCATTGAAAAGGAAGTGATCATACTGTAATGCTGCCCAACATACAACTTAAACCATTCCTCCAGCTCTTTTTTCTTGTACAGTGAGCCTTTCCATGGTGTGGGTAGGATGGGGAACCCATCGCTAGTCATCTCAAGTCAGATTTGCATTGAGTCACCATGCATTGTTGACCTTGAAGCAACGTCTGATGCACATAAAGCCTTGATATAGCCCATGAAGTGGCGCTTGAGCTCTGTGATCTCATTATTATATGTGTCTATGAACAATTGTGCAGGGGTGGCCATCAACAATGAAACATTTTCGTGACTGTGATTGGGAGCAGGATTGGCAATGGCAGCAGCAACCGCAGTGGAAGATTTTCACTCATGCGTCAACAACCATCAAACCATCAGGCCATGAATGTCACAGAAAGCACCCCCATTTCTAGCCACTGTTGTTGTGCAGTCTCCTCCACACACTTAACCAGGTTCTTCTCTGCTCGACTGCGAAACATCAATAACATCATCGGCAGTGGCAAGCAATGGGAATGGCAACAGCAACAGGTTAACATACATTTGCTTTGTTTTCTCTGGATAACCTTCCCCCTCCATTTTCTCCTGCTCGGCCTCAAGCACTGCCTTTTCCTCTGCAGTCATGCTTTAAAAAACCCTCTTGATGGCTTGTTGAGGGTGAAGCCTCAACCACTTGATCTAGTCAATGTCGTTTGACAAGGTGCTTCCTCGACAAGTCGTTCGGCACTAGTCTTACTTGGAGCATCCGATGTAAGATAGATAGTGCACTCTAGCAGGCCTTCTGCATAGAGTTATTTGGGTTCATGCACTAAGGGGCTTCCTTAGTGGTTTTGAGTAAGTTTGCGAGTTCACAAGTTAAGGCTGTAGACTGCCTAGATCTAAACTAAGGACATCCCTACTATGAGCTGCAGTACTTATACTATGAGGGAGATCCTTATCATCCAATTGGAAAGATAGATGTGTATCAGGTAAGAATAGAAACAATAAGCCTCATGCCTAGCATGAGGCGTCCGATGTCAAGGATCCGATGTCAATCATGAGAGTCCGACATCACGGACCTCATGTCAAAGGGCTGTCATATCACAGCATGTGTGGGAATGGGTTCGGGTGCATGGAGTCACCATGCATCAAGGGTGCCTTCCACGGGAAGGGGATCAAATGCATGTTGTCAGCATGCATCGTGTGTGTGTCTGGTGTCAAGGGCATGCTCTAAGCATGAATCAGGAGTGCCTCCTGTCTGGAGGGGATCGTTGGGTACGTCAGGTCGGTCAGGTTCCATGAGTTACAAGGAAAATTGTAACATGGCTGGCAGTTGGTTCTGGAACCATCCAGGCATACTTGTGGACACATCCTGAACACCTAACATATCTCCAATCTCTTTCCAAACTTGGTCCTGGTGTAAGCTCCAGATCACTTCTGATTGCTTCACTTTGAAGTTGTTTGACTTCCTTGAGGAGCCTTTCGTCATTCACCATTTGTTTGAAAGCCAGTTTGTTAGTTCCTGGCAATGTGATCAATAATACCACATTGAATGGGATGATACCCCACCTTGGCATGCATGTGACTCTCCTCTGGATCTATTGGGGTCATCTCAATTGACGCCCAGTAATTAAATATGGTGGGGAGAATGTCAGTCTTGAGTATTTGCAATCGGGCAGCTTTTGATTCCTGAGATCGGAATCCATCTTTATAAGGCTCGATGATCTTCTGCTCTTCGACTGTATATCGGCTCCCCTTCCAGTACTGTCTGTGTCCTGGGTTCTCTGATGGCTCAGGTGGCATTGAGGGGATTGATGTGGAGGAAGGAATTGTTCTTGCCATTGGGTTTCACTTGTCATTTGGCATGAGGATCACACGAGGATAACATGAGGTCAATAGTACAATAAATAGCCCATCAATGCAATTGATTTCCCCCAATCATCATGAGCCTGACAAGAGCTCCTTACAAGCGAAAGAGACGATCAAAGAACAATGCCATCCTGCGTGAGGACAATGATGGTGCGGTGGATACTGTCACACATAAGGAAGTTGAGGTCAACACAAGACATGGACCAAAAATGAAGTGTATCAAGGTTCCCTTGCCTCCGTTTACAGAAGAACATAGTGAATCAAGTTCAGCTGGTATCCATGACAATCCAGGTCTTGCTCCAGAATGGGATATGCAAGAACCTCAGGTGGCCAATGAGCCAGTTCGGCCATGGATCAGCATAGTCAGTTTCTGACATTGATTGACTTACCAAGGCTCATGTACAAATAACAGAGGCAGCGAGACTATGTCTTGGAGTTTGTCAGACAAATAGATGAACTGCTGCAAGCATCCCTGTCTCAGCAGGCATGGTCAATCGACAAACAAGTTTGCAACCATTGTTCATTCAATAAATGGGCAATTTGGAGATGCATTGATTGTTTGCTAGGAAGAACGCTTTGCCAAACATGTATGTGGGTAACACACAGGCAAAATCCCTTCCATCGCATTGAATCTTGGACTGGCACGCACTTTCGCAGGGCCGGGTTATGGGAGGTTAGCACATACCTCTTAGTTCAGCACCAGACAGATCTGCCGATTTGCAACGCTCTTCAGTTCCAAATGGAATATCTGGAAACATTCAAGGACATGAAGGATAAAGCAGAACAAGAGTTGGCCAATTGGGAAGGTGATGATCAGCATCGGCCCCATATCATGAGTCGGGAGCGGCAACGGCAATGGCAATGGCACATGAAGCGGGGGACAATGAAGCATTTTTTGATTCCCTTGATGAGCTTCTGATTCAAGCGCACGATACATATGTTGATGATAGCCTACAAGACTTCTTTGATGGTGATGACACACATGAAGTTGAACACGCTGATGAAGACATCCATGGGTTTGATCCATATTTGCCTAATGCTACTGAAACAGCTGAACACATGAGGACTGATGCCACTCCTGCTCCCGATGCCGATGCCGATATTACATTCAGACCACCCACTGCTGATTCCTTGAACAGTTACATCTGTGTGGTGCATACGAATGGAATACATCACTTGGTGATGGTTACCTGCCAGTGTGAAGGGGAGCACAGAATTCCCTTGGACCTGGTAAGCAGTAACTTGCTACCCACCAGCTTCAACAAAATACGCACTCTTTTCACCATGCATGTCCTGGATCATTTTTGGCTCTGTAATCTGAAATTGAAGGCATCAGCCTACCAGTTTTACCAATTGATTCGGTGTGTCACATTGCCAATGAGGCCTGCAGAAGTGGTCAACCTCTACCACAAGCTTCGGCACATGTCCTGCTTATGGTGTTGGATGAAAAGATTGAAGTGGGCTGGGTATGGTCACAATCAAAAAGATCCATTGAAACCTGAACCAGGATTACTCGCCAACTTCTGTCCAGCTTGTCCTCAAGTAGGCATAAATATACCAGAAAATTGGAAGGACAATGAGAACCAGTGGGTGATTAAGCACCTGCTTTGTGCAGTGGTCTCTAAAATGATATTACACCTTAGATTTGTTTTTAAATGTGTATTTGTGGCTGATGGCAATTTCAAAGCTGACCATGTTTGGCAGAAAAACTCTGATACTGATATATGGCTATGGGATGGAGCTGGGATGGCCCCAAATCAGGCTGAATACAAGCAGTTTCTCCAAGATGCCATAGAACGATTAACAGTAAGTACACTTCCCTCAATGCTGCCACTGCCATTGCCACTGCTGTTCCTGTGGCTGTGGCTCTGGCCATTCCCACCCCCGCTCCCGTGCCCACTCCTGATCTGATCTGATCTGATCTATGCCCCTTTTGCAGAAGGCACCTTGTGAAAATAAATTCCTAGTCATTGTGAATACTTTTCTGGCATCAAAGGCATGTGATAGGACTGGAGTAGCTGCCATTGCAGGTGCGCAACATGGATGTTATGCACCCAATGCATTGGTAGACTTGTTCCAGGGAGAACAGCAAAAGAATGTCAACTTTGCTTTCCTTCAAGCGCTGAAGACCACCAGAGTTGACCCTCAACAGGGAGTAATGCTGATTTATGACATTGTCTGCCAGTACATCATCTACCTTCTGGAGTGCATTGGTCCACATCTTCCAGCTGACCTCACCATTGACCAGGCCATTGGGCTTATGCATGTACATGGTCACAAGGACGAATGCTTTTTTTGCTATGCTCCATCTTTCATTCCAGGCTCTGGCATCGTAGCAGGAGAAATACTAGAGTCCCTATGGTCATTGCTGAATTCCATTTCCCCAACAATCAGGACAGTGACCTTGCCACATCGGGCAGAAATGCTCAATGATCATGCTATGGACTCAAATCACAAGAAAATGCTTGGCATGACTGCTATGCTGTGTGCAAAATCTCAAGAAGCCCTTGAGATCTCCATGCAACTCGGCAAGCACCATGCTGACCTTACAGCAGCATTTGGTCAACAGGCAGTCCAAAGATGGGAGGATGAAGTGACTGCAGCAGAATCACTCAGGCTGACAGATGTTAAGGCCATGGATATCTATGCCACTCGGGGATCGGGAGTGGGAATGGCATCGGCATCGGCATTGGCAACGGGAGCAGCACCGGCACCGGTTCAATCTGCAGTTGAGGAGTGGATTGATTTCGCAATCATCATTCAACAAATGGAGTAAGTACTGCCTAACATACTCATATATCACAACCCATTGTTGGCATACACCAGGATTGAATTATGAGACAAAGTCCACTGACTTGGTACATCACCAAATGTTTCTGACATGCAATCTGTTGAAAGGGAAAGGGAAGCTCTTGCATCCCACATGGAAACCTTAACAGATTTACAAAATGCTGCTAATGTTGCCAACCATGATATTGCTCCATCACAAATCAGCCATTACAATGTTGACAACTCTGATGACTTAGACCCTTCAGATGAAGACACACCTACAGCATCGGGGCCTTCACATCTTCCAGCTGACAGAAATACTATTCCAGTCGAGGAGCAACAAGTATACCTCCCATTTAATGGCCCTCTGGCAGAGGTGGAGATTCAGCTCAGTGAGAATCAGGCAAGCTGACTGCTGCATCGGCTGCAGGAGCTCATTGTGGACAAGTCGTTTGAATATTCACACATTATCTGAGTGGCCCCAAGAAAGGTAGTTTGCACACGAGCATGAGCCACTGTCCAGGAGTTGGTTAACAAAATTGCCCTGCATTCCCGAATGTATAACCATTGCCGAAGCAGATTGGTGGCACTGGATTGTGACACTGACACCTTAAATATGTTTCAGCGGTTAAAAAAGGATGACCTCAATGCTAGAACAGCTATTCTGAACCCGAATATGCCAGGCTCCACTAATATTCATCTGTCCTGGATTTGGCATAATTCTCACATTCGGACTGGTGTTACTGCCTTCCCCAATGCTGCTGCCACTGCCGTACCCACTCCCACTCCCTTTAACGGCCCCACTCCCGATCCCGCCAATCGATTCTGGGAATGTACATCTATTCTGTGGCTATTTGTTTGCATTGCACTGAACTTCTTGGATAGTCAGGGGAGTACATTGGTTTTGCTCGCGGGCTCAGAGACATAGATGGGAGGAGGAATTTCTGCTGGTCACATATGAAATGCAGTAGACTGTGCAGTATTTCATTTATCACAGTGAACAGTGGCAGTCAGCCTTGCACTCAGAGAATACCTTGCCTGGCCCCCTAGCCTATGCTAACTGTCAGCGGGCTTTATGGCACGAATTAGTGTTCAGGGCTGACACTGCGTTTACATCAGCAAACATCGATTACATCTCCCCTCTATGACCCTCTATTATGTAAACTCGATCATCTTGATCTCTAACCATGATCAACATGTCAAATAAATGTCTCTCAGTCTTCAACCCTTTTTCTTTACAATTGGGGCCAAAAGGTCTGCTCCAAATGCGTACACAGCAGATCATTTGGTATGCAGAGTCCCGTTTCCATCAAGTCCTGTTGCACATGCAAGGGGCAAATGTCTTAAAGCAAAAATGGATACAAAAGGTTCTATATTGTGAGCTTGTAAGCAGGATCTTTTATGAATCAAGTAAGAGATTCATCACTCAAAAATATTGCAGCTGTGAATCATGTCTCAAATCAGCTTTGCCACATCAATTGGCCTGGTGTTCGAGGTGCCAATCCTGCTTCGTTCCTTGGCTGACAGTCTTGCTGAGGTAAACTTTGACCACCTACCACTCGGATTCCATCCATCCCTTTTGGCCGTGTTGGATGATGGTGTCACCCCCGAACTTACAAGCAGTCTAGTGCCCTCATATGCCCTGGATTGGTAGAGACATCATAGTGAACTGGCAGCAGACAGCATTATGGACATCGACACCCTGGATCAGTGCCTTGATCACCATAAGCAGTACTTCACTGAGTCTGATTTACCTGCTCCCGCTTCCAAAGCTGTTGCCGCTCCCACTGCCGATTGCCAATCCTGCATCAACCTCCAGGGTCTCTTGAATGATATGCTGCATGAAACGCGCAGTACACTTCAGTTTATAAATGGCTGCAAATCATCAGCAGATGCTGCATTGAACACCAATGTCAGGAAAGCAGCAGTGTTACACTGAGTTCATGAGCTTGCCCTGCTGAAGGAGCTCCAGGCTGAACCACAGGCTTTGGCAACAGGATCAAAACCCCCTCAACACACTGGGCAACCTTCAAGGCAAACAGCAGTAAGAAGAAAATCGGAACTGGTGGCAGCAAATGCACAGGCAGAACTTGAGCACCTGAAGTCCCTTCCCCCCAGCTCCTACAAGTGGACCTGGGGTGTCGACATCACGGAAAGTGATGTTTTGGATGCTAATGAGAAGACCAAGAGCAAGGGCAAACAACAGCATTCCGGGTATCGGTTGTCTCTGCCTGATGGTGCAAAGGGAAGAAAGGTGTGGTCAAGCACACCAACAATCTCAACAGTTGCATCCAATGCCTATGGTCGACCACCCACAGTATCAGGCAATGGAGCAGACAATTCATCACCTCCTGCTCCCAGCCCCACTGCTTCTCCCACTCCCACTCCCTCTCCCTCTCCCTCTCCTGCTCCTGCTCCTGCTCCCTCTCCCTCTCCCGCTCCCATCCCCAATGCCTTGCCCGATGCAGAAGCCGGCCAGCCCACTGCCATGGTTTGGCAAGGCCAAGATGATGTGTCAAGTGCAGATCAGCCCACTGCCTTTCAGGCAGCCATGGCATGGGAAGGCGAAGACAATGTGTCAAGTGATGCTGATCAGCCCACCGCCTTTCAAGCACTCATGGCATGGCAGGGCGACAATGATCAGTCATCGTCTTCCCCTACAGGTTCCCTGACTGGCTTTGATGCTCCTTTTATCTTTCTGATTCGACCTCCTCATCTCCAGCTGCCAATCCAACTTCAACAGATGCGGCTGCTTTCCCCACTGCATCTGATGCTGCAGATGCTTTTCTGTCATCCTCAGAGACTGGATCTAATGGTGAATCCAATGCCAAGGCCTATTCTGAAGATTCCATTACCACATCACAGATAGAGAACCCCACTCCTTCTCGTATCACTTTGCCGACCTACCCTCCTGCGGACTTCACCCTGCCGATCTACACTCCTGCAGACTTCAGTTATTTCGATGAGACTTGGTTGTCTAGTCCCCATTCCCATCCCAGTCCCCGTTCCCATCCCCATCCCCATTCCCATCCCCATTCCCATTCCCATCCCCATTCCCATCCCCATCCCCGTTCCCATCCCCATTCCCATCCCCATTCCCGTCCCCATCCCCTTCCCTGCAATTGCATTTCAAACATTACTAATGTCTGTACTATGTTCTTAATGTACATCTATCTGTATGGTACAGCAAGTAAAGTAGTAATGTAGTCATTGGCTAATTAATAGAGTATATGCAAATATATAGTGAGTTTGATGGCATCCATTGAAACAGATAATACAATGTGTACAGTCAATAGTCCCCATCCCTGCTCCTGTCCCCGCTCCAATCCCTGCTCCTGTCCCTGCTCCCATCCCCGTCCCCGTCCCCATCCCCATCCCCGTCCCCATCCCCATCCCCATCCCCATCCCCTTCCCTGCAATTGCATTCAAACATTACTAATGTCTGTACTATGTTCTTAATGCATGTCTATCTGTATGGTACAGCAAGTAAAGTAGTAATGTAGTCATTGGTTAATTAATAGAGTATGTGTAACAGTTAGCTACTAGTTTAGAATACTCAGGACTTACGTTGTAACCAACAGAGCAGAATCCAGTATAATTGGAAGCTATGTTGTGTATGTTGTAAGTAAAGAAGTAATACTGTAAACAAGTATCAACATGGTAATCATAGAGTCCCTGGGTTATGTAATATGTAATGGGGTGCCCATTACATACCCCCATTTGAGATTGCCTCCAGGGAATCTAAAGCAAAATAGAGAATGATTTTCAAAAGAGAAACATAAGAAGAATAAAAGTGCCCTCGTCATTGTCACCCCAGCCCTGCATACCATCGAAGATTGTTGAGTATGTGTAAGGGGACTAGGGGGGTGCCCTGTGTGTTTCTCCTATTTTTTATGTTCGTTCTATATTTTTCCTCACTTCATTTCCTTCTATTCTTCATTTTCTATGATTTTCCGGATTTTATTACTAATTTCCCTTTCTATCATGTTTGTACATGTTGACAGTTTTATATTTAGAGGCGGAGCACCCCTTCTGACATCTACCCCTTGGTATGATGTCATTCGGCAGCCTTGATCTGCCTATCTCCACCTTTTCTATTTTTAGGTCATTATTTGATTTTTGTTGTCTTCACATATACTGGGCATCGGCAAAGGGATCCTTAGAGTTTTCTCTTCGGATTTCCCTTTGCTAGGTGCATCCCCAATCCCTGTAATATGTAGTATAATTTTAACTTTGGATTTCCCTTTGCTAGAGGCTGAGGTTGCCCTTATAGTAGAAAACTCTCCCCTAAGGCCCGAAATCGCAAATGCACTGCCCAAGATAGGCAGGTACAGAGTGGACGACGCTTCCCAAAGCTCCACAGACTCCCTACACACTGTTCCAGACAGTCTTGCCTTTACTGTGCCGCCATTTTTGCCAAACGCACCCCCTAGCGACATGGACACATCAGAGCACCTCGACACACTTGAAAGCGACGTTTCTGGAATGTGCATGCAAATTGATTCACTTAAATCTACGATCAAAAACTTCGTCAGGACCCTCCAGACTAACCCTATGACCAATATTCCCCCCATTGCAACTCCAAGCGCACCCAACAATGATGTACTGCCAAACATGCCCACTAAAGAGCGTGCCCAGATCAAACAGTCTCCCCCCGCTGAATTTAATGGTGCACATGTGCAGGGACATGCATTCCTTAATTCCTGTGAGTTATACATCAGTCTCCAGTCACATCAATTCGTCGATGAGGCTGCAAAAATTTATTGGGCCTTCACACACATGAAATCTGAATGCACCTATCTCTACATGTACTGTATTCTGTGTCAAACTAAAGAACTCGGTTCTCTACCTTTCTCCACTTGGGGTGACTTTTGAGCCAAGTTTGTATGCCACTTTTGTCCCCTCAACGAGTGCCACCAAGCAGTGACATGACTCGAGTCATCCTCTTACAACCAGGCGCATTGATCCATGGACAATTATATCGATGAGTTTAAGGATTTGGTGGACATGGCAGGATATGGGAGTGGGCTACCAGTGGTGGTGAGGTTCCGACGGGGCCTCAACCGAGAAATTCAGGACCAGATTGCACAGATGTTGGAAGGGCGCCCAGCGGATGATGATATCTATGCTTGGTATGAAGCTGCTTCACTCTGTGACGAGAACCGACTCACAAATGTGGTGTTTAATGCTGCATTCCATGCTCCAACTACCACTCATGTGCCCTACACCTTCAATCGAACCCTTCCCCGCCTTAACCCCATTCCTGTTTGTCAGACTCCCCCACCAGCTGTCAATGTCCCAGTACCAATGGATGTTGATGCAGCCCACAGCCGTGCGCATAGGTTGGATCTCTGCTACCACTGCGGGGAAACTGGGCACAGGGCTGGAGCATGTCCCCATCGTCAGGATATCCACATGCTCACCCCTGAGGGGCGAGATGAACTCCTCCAAGACTTGTTGGCACTTGTAGATGTCGAGGAAGCGAAGGATCAGGTTGCAGAGGAGATCAAGTCAGAAGTTGTAGAGGAGCAGGATTTTTCTATTTGCAGCAAGTGAATTGTACGCCCTCACTGCCGGTCCATAACCACTTTGAAGTCTTGTCAGTTGAATCCCCAGAGAATGAATCCATTTCTGTGACTGTTCCCCTCTCTGACCCTTCGAAGTTGGCTGAAGACGTACCTGCTCTTCCCATCTCTCCCTCTGCTCCACACCCCAAAATTAAATCATGGGAGCGTAAACTACCCCGCAAATATATGGTTGCGTCCACTCCCTCTACACATTCCTTGAACCTAGAAATCGAACTGCAGATGACCGACACTGGACAGATACTCGGTGTCTCTGTGCTCCTGGACTCTGGTGCAACCGGTCTCTTCATTGATGCCCATCTCACACAACAACATTGCCTAAATACTCGCTCACTCTCGCATCTGATACCTGTGTATAACGTGGATGGGTCCCCAAACAAAGCTGGTGGTTGTAGACCTGGTCCTCCATTACAAAGATCATAGTGAGCATGCCCTTTTTGCTGTCACTCAATTAGGTATTAGTATTCTAAACCACTTGGTACATAGCAGCTTAATACATATTATAATAGTTCCCTGAAAGCAGAATTTGAAAAGAGGGGGTGAAACAAGTTCAGCAGCCATTTTGACTTTTCTCCTGTTATAGACGAGCATGTCATGAAAAGTAACAGCACGTGATGCTTGTTGGTTATGGATGAATTCTACCTTATTCCATGATTAATATTCACTGCTGAATGTTGATCTTCTAGTTCATGCTATAGCTATAGTTTCACTTAGAAAAACTGAATTTTGTACTTTGATACTGAAATAATTTTCATATTTCTAATCAGAACTACAATATGATACACTATTGTTCTGTTGTTGTAGGATTCACCCCGCTTGCCACCCCGTGAGCAGATGCTCACAGCGGCACAGCGGTTGGAGGCGCTGTTTGGGTTTCCTCATCGCTCCTCTCGTTGTTGTCATTCCCTGCCCCATCATTCCATTGTCATTCCCTCCCCTTGTCCCATTGTTGTTCTCCCCTCTGCCCCATTGTTTGCTCATGTTTTCTGTTTGTTGTCATCAATAATTAAAATTAGTACCTAAAAAGTTTGTTAGTAAAATGAAAATGAAATGAGAAAAAAGAGAGAGAAAACATACCTGTGGCCCAAGAGACATCATCAATGTCTCTTGGGCCTTTTTTTGTTCAGTTTCCCTCATCCTTGTCACCTCCCAGTCATCAGTCATTGTCCTGTCATTTTGGTGCTGTTGTTGCTCAAGCCAAAGGCAAGATTTGGTGGCCATAGCCAATGCGGCTGACAACATTTGTGTGTCCTGCATATGATATCCATGAGTCATCTCAAAAGTAATTTTCCCATAGAACAAGTGGTTGGGATAATGTCGGGTGGAAAGAAAGCCATCGTGATTGGATCACTGAGAGGCAGTACCTATGAATAATGATTATGCCCCTGACAACCACAGATAGCCAAACAATGTAGAGTCAAACAATGTAGAGTCCTCATTGGAGGGGAGACGTGTGAGCTGATAAGCAAACTGCAGAACCCGGATACCAAGTGAATGGAATTGTTTCAGAAAGGACAGGTGGCACATCCAATTTGATAGCATAGTCGGTCATAGGGATGGTAACGTTCAGTTCAGAACCATGGTTCAAACCTGAACCTGACCGTGGTTCAGTCCAAGGTTTGTGCCCAGGGAAGAACCGGACTGATGGTCCAGTTAGCGGTCCAGAGTGGCCAGCAATTTTGAGAACCAGTTTGAACTGGTTTGAACCTGAATGAACCTGTAGATTGTATGTAGTATATGGGATGTAGGTACTATAAGTTAATCCACAAATCATGCTGCTTGCATCTAGGCACATTGTTTATGTTACTAGATCATGTGTCCTCGCATATGCATTGTTTACATCTGTTTATCAACATCACTGAACAATCAGCAACTCACACTAGAAAGTTCAAGTTTTCAGATTGACTCAAAACATTGCTGAAATTAGAAGCTTCTGTAAAAAAAATTAGGACAGCTAAAAACAATACTTAAACTAGCAGCTTCAGTGTAATGTAAATTTATGTCAAAACTACGGAATTTAGTAGTGTTCTGAGGGTACCCAAAACTGGGTTGGAAATCAAACATTTCAGTTTGTATGAAATCTCAATCAGGGTTTCAAGTTTCGGAATTGATTTTGGCAAACCTGACATTATCAGTTTCAGGTGTACTAAATGGGCAAAGAAATGGAAAAACTCTGTGCATGTTTCAGTATGGCTGGCACGCAAAGTTTTGGCAACAATGTCATAAATCCTAAAACGGCTGCAAAAACAATTAGTTTCAGGGCCCCCGAAACTGAGCTGATGACAAGCAGAGGCTTGTCATACGCTGTCGTGTGTTGTGCGCATGCACTGACAAAAATCTGATAGAGAAAATAAAATGTTACTATTGAGGCAGTTTATTTCAAGATACATGTGCTGCTTTATAAATGTAACCTATGATTCGCTAGAGGAAAGTGCAAAATACAGGTGGCAAAATGCTTGAGCTTCACCATACATTGGACTTAAACCTACACAGGGCACATAAGATGCAGAAATGAAAAAAAAGCAACTCACTTCTGGAAAATAACAACACAATCTCCCAATATACGTTGAGACATCCTTATCCATAATAACACAAGCATACCAAATCCTGTTCCTCTCTTCCAGCTCCCACACACCAAACAACATCCCACCAAGCTCTTCCCAAGCCCACCTGTCAGCACTCTGGTGCTTCCCCAGATCCTGAGCCATGTGTATGGCCATCCTGACATATGTCCATGGCGCTGATACTGATCTCACAGTACCCCAGGAGCAAGAGGGCCTGGCAAGTTGTGGGACAGGAGGTTGCATAGGAGATGTCGAGGAGGTGGGCTTGGTCGAGGTATTTATCACCTGTGGTCCACATTGGGGGAGTGGGAGTGGGGTTGGCATGGAGGGGGAGGTGGGGGGTGGGGAGGGTATGAAGCGGGCGGCGAGAGCGTACATTGTGAGGAGGAGGGTGGGGACACGGTGTCTGCGTTGATGGAAGGGGGAAGAGGTGCTGGTGGTGGAAGTAGGAATGTCATTGGGTGTATGTGGGTTATCGATGCTGTGGGGAAGAGTGAGATGGTGATTGATTGCATGTGGGAATGCTTACCCATTTTTTTTGCTTCGAAAAAGGCTGGTTTGTGTATGACTGGAAAGGAAGTGTAAATATGTGAAATATAGATCGAGGAGATGTTCCTGCACAGCAGGATCAGGCAACTGCACTGACATGTCTTCTCCCGGTTTCATGTTTAGCCCTGGAACCATGGGCCATACCCTCACCTTGGGGAATCGCCTACAACCAGAGGACTGCCAGCTTGATGACCCACATGCAAAAAAAACAAACACAAACAAAAGTTCCTCTTGTCCACCCGATTGTGCATCAACCTTTCAACTTTCTGGACCATGTGTCCATCAGGATGGATCACACACTTGCACAGGTAGGAATGCATGGTCAGGAAATGCAACCGTGAGTGCCACTTGTCAGTGTAAACACTGACAAGGTAATAAAGTGGCGAGGGAGTTTGGGAGTTTGGGAGGTTTGGGAGGATAGGCAGGCAAGTGTAACTCCTCAGACCAACGGCTATGCATTGTAAGACAACATGTAGCAAGGCACCACCCCAACGTACACGTCGTATAGTCAGAGGTATAGTCAAGTCGTCAGTGTCAGCACATGGATCAAGCTAGTACAAATATTAGTCAGAATACAACCACGCCACTAGAACTTTCACATCCACTTACTTGAGTCTTTGGTGTTTTATGCTAAAGAACAAGGGAATCACCACAGAGTTACTGCCTCTTAATAACATCCACTTGGTGTGTATGCTAAGTGGTTTCTTGTTCTCTCATTTCCATTGCTTGGTGTCGCCTGTTTGTTGAATATCTTTAGAACACCATATCATCCACTTGGCATGTACACTAAGTGGTTTCTTGTTCTCTCATTTCCATTGCTTGGTGTTGCCTGTTTGTTGAATATCTTTAGAACACCATATCTTCACTCATCAGGTTTCCATGAGCCATGCGTGTTTTCTTCCTCTTCCACCCCTCTTCTACGTGTTCCTTATGCATTTTCTACGTGTTCCTTATGCACATCTTTTATGCATTCCTTACATGTTTTCTAGACATTCCTTATGTGTTTTCTATGTGTTCCCTATGCATTCCCTGCTCTGCTCTAGTAGGAGTAGGTGGGGCCGGCTTTGGACTCTGCTGAAACTGTTGGAGTGGGCTACTGGATTATGCTACTATGCATCCTCTGCTTCACCCTGGTAGAAATAGGCAGGGCTGGCTTTGGACTCTACTGAAACTATTGGGGTGGGCTTTGTCTGTCTTACTGTCTATCTCTTTTTACTGTCAAACACTGCTGCAAACCAACTAGGCCTTGAAGAGCTGTTCAGGGACCCCAGCATCAAGAGAATTGCTGGGCATGCATTGTTATTGTTTAAAACCTACTTCCCTTGGATGCACACTTATTATCAGGAAACTCTAGAAGCCCTCCTCAAAGCACATCTCCATCTCCTACCTGCATTTCCCCATGTTGCTCCAGGAGGGGGTCATATTCCTTGGTGTGCTGCCAGCCCAAATATTGGTGAATCAAATTTCTAGTTCAACATTTTGCACTCAGGAAATCGGTCCGTATCTATTCTATTTTACTGCCTCAAGCATGCAAGCACAATTCTGAACATAATTCTGGATTGTGCACCAGACTTTGCGCAGCGTGCGGTGCATGGTCTTCAGAGAGAATCTATTGTTGTTTGACTTTTCCTGGCATTAATTCAGGGCACTCAATGCATAGTGTTGTGCCTATCTTATTGTTTTAGCTCAAATGTGGTTGCAGCAATTCCAGAGAGACAAAATACTGTGGCATTTAAAATGAGCAATGTTTTCTGTCTTTGCTACATCTCCAGTTAATGCTTCATACAGCATAACTATAACAAACTCTGTACCAACAATGTCAGACTGCCCCATTGGACCAGATGGAAAGCTTCTTGATGCAAAAGACATACAGTGGTACAAAGACATTGATTCTTTGGAGCTGATTAATCAAGCAGCCACCCCCTCTTCTATGACAACTGCCAGCTCTTCTGCCACCATTCATCCCATTTTTCATGGTGGCCCACCCCCTGCTGTTGTAGTGGCAGGTGCTCATTGTTCTGGACATGCCGTATGTCCTTCCAACAGGATCACTGACCCTGACAATGCCAAAACATTGTCTTCCAATACTATGCACAAGTGCAAGGCCTCTGGTGGCACAGCAGCAAGTCGTCGCGTCAATCACAAGGTTACTGCCAACTCAGATAACGAAGGGTCAACTGATAGCAACAAAAGTGATGACTACGAGCCTGACATTGCAGAGCATCCTGCCACCACTTCTGATGGCAAAGGTGGAGACACCGAGCCAGATGAAGATTTGATCTTGCTTATGCATCTACTAAGGCTATGGGAGATGTGGATCGCAAAGTAAGTCTTTGCTCATCTTTATAAATATGACCTGAAACTCTAACTTTGAATAAGCCTCTGGTAGACATCTTAAGATGGATTGTACTGCTGATATCCACACAATCTTTGTAAAGGAGGACAATCATGTTAATTTCCACACAGGTGTGAAAGAAGAGGGTCACGTCTGCAAAGTCTGTTGGTTAGTGTTGTTGATCCTTGACTTTTGGTTTACACTGACAATACTCTTGATCCAGTGCAAAAGCACATAGGTAAGCTACATTGTATCAAATGATACGACCTATCAAACACATACATTGTATCGAATGATATGGGTTTGATGGACGCTGTCAAACTCACTATATAAAGTCACTATACTATATTAACCAATGACTACATTGTACACTGATTATTATACCTTACAATAGACATGTATTAGGAATGTAATACAGACATTAGTAACATTTGAAATGCAATGGGGATGGACATGGGGACGGACATGGGGACGGCCACCATCGCCATTGGGCATGGACACAATATTAACCTATGAATACTATTGACTGTACATTGTATTATCTGTTTCGATGGACGCTGTCGAACTCACTATATATTTGTACATACTGTAACAGGCACCCCATTACATATTACATAACCCAGGGACTCTATTATTACCATGTTGATACTTGTTTATAGTATTACTTCTTTACTTACAATGTACACAACATAGCTTCCAATTATACTGGATTCTGCTCTGTTGGTTACAACATAAGTCCTGAGTATTCTAAACTAGTAGCTAACTGTTACATTTTTTTGAGCTTAACAGCTATTTGGAAGCTACGAGCTTACCAACATAAATAAACAGAATTTTATTAACCATTTAGACAACAAACATAGTGATGCAACAATGAGAATGACGACTGCGACCACTATACAACAAATGTCAACACAAGCCGACGGGGTACTATCACCCTCTACTCCTCAAAAACCACCTTGACAACCCAAACAGACCGTAGTAGGAGGATCGAGGGTAGACAAGAGTCCCAGAGTGGACTCTCTAAAGGCAAAGGCAACCAAACCCAGATTGAAACCAATGACACATACACCCACATCATCAATACCAGTGCCAACCGGACCCACTACGCAAGTACCAAAGCCACAGGGATCCAGACAACGAGTGAGCAACAGGTGTGCATCCAGTACGCTGAACCCCTTCACTCCAGAACCTCAAAGGGATGTGCATCCTCAATTCCCACTGGCGCCGGCATTTGCATCCTTACATCAAGTCCCCAAAACTCCGGAAACTCAAGCCGGATGACAGTGTGCAACTTCAACCTGCCATTTACCTTGTATACCTGAACACTTACGACCGACTATCGAGACAACCCACCTTGATGTGGATGAGAATGAAGTATCAGATGGGGAAATAGAAGTTGAAGACCCCATGGACATACTCAACCAGTCTGAAGGTTTAATATGGGATGAAGGCCCATTCACAAATCAATACCTACATGTTAGGATCAGGCATGTAGCGGACAACCAAATGGTAGAGGTCCTAACCCTTGCAAGGAAGAAGGTGGACCTATTGTCAACAGTATACAAGAATATGTACCTCGACATATTCAGGGCTCTTATAGCAAAATGAATTGCCTCGAAGAAAATGGACACCATCACGTCAACACCATCTGCAATGAACTGGGAGGACTACATGGAACGATGAGCTGAGGCCCCTCAATGCCAGCTTAAGCACGAACCTGAGGATATTTGAGTACCCTGGGATACACGACCAGAATACCCTTATGCAGACTCTGCTGTTGAGAATGCAATTGCTAGTATCAATGCACCTCAGCAAGTTGAGGAATCGAATGACAGCTACTGTTGCCGTCGTGATGCGGCTACCCAACATCATCATGTTACATTTGAAAAGACACCCTCCCCAATGACCTTTCACCAGCCAGCACCAACTGAGGACACAGACTCTACTCGACCCGCCATGCGGGGAACCTTTGAAATGTCCGGACCAACGATTCAAGTACCTCATAGGGCACAAATTCCTATGGCAAGTACTATCAAGGACCGAATCACGTACCAATGCCTTAGAAATGAGGACCTCAAGTTAACTGGGGATTCATTATACGATGATCAAGGAATAATGTTCAATGGGCATCATCATATCAATATGTTAGACCCCCGCTACACACAGATAACCGGACTGACTCGACCACCTAGCAATTATGATGGTGACAATGATGGGACAGATGACCGACCTAACAGAAATCAAAGACGACCCCCAGACCCACCATTTATCCCGCGTGACTCATCCCGACACCATAATCCCTATGGTACAACTGGGAATGGAGGAGGCAGCAGAGGTGGTGATGGTGAACCTCTCGATGGTGGAGGAGGTTTTGACCCTGGAGGGGAGGATGCTGATCGACCAAACAATTGATGCCCTTTACATAGGGGTTACTCCATGCCACCCACAGATTGGGCCAGGTTACATACACCTGGTGTACGCGCGACATCCAAACACCACCACACACAAATGCATGATCAGTTGCTATGATTATGCAGAGAACATCTTACCATTCGCCTCAAGATCCCTGAAGGGATGAAGGTTCGCAGAGCTGATACTAGTTCTGTAGGACAATACCATGGATCGCCCAAGTTCTTGGACTTGGAGAATTGGCTCATCAACGTAGTTGTAATGCTTCAAGCCATTCAATACGGAGGAGATGACAGGGATCAAGAACGTATGCTGTGCATACCTGAATTCCTGGATGGTGAGGCAAAGAAATGGTATTCACGACATGTTATCCACATAAACCAATCCCAGTTGCATTGGACATTTGAGGACGTGATCATTGGCCTTTATGATTGTTTTACACACCCGACCACTATGCAAGATGCCCATGAGGCATATGCTGCCACATGCTATTCAGACAAACTAGGCATCCAAGGATATTATGACACCCTCATAGATCAATGTACTGGGTTTGGAATTCCAAAAGTAAGATTATCTACAGATCAAGTGGAATGATTGTGAGATATAACAAGGAACTATGAACAAATTTAAGACCATTATAAGATGAGTAGTAATATGAACAGATTAAAATATGAAGAGGTCAAAGGAAGCACAGTTTTTTGTTCAAGTTAGGTGTACTTTCTCAAGGTCATCCATCAAAGTCTCAGGAAGGACATGATGGCCATGCCCTTAACAAGATTGGCAATCCATGACAGTGATAACTCCCACTTAGCCCCCATGCGACCAGCGCATTTGAGCAAGGTATGAGGTTTTTTCACGACACGACACACTGAAATTGATGTGTTTATGCGTTATTTGATCAAATTGATTTCACTATGTCTTCTTACATAAAACTGACTATCTCATGTCCTGTACTAGCTAGTTTGAAACATTTCCCTGAAAAGACTTTTTGGATAAAGCGTCTATGTGCTACGGAGAAATGGATTTTGTAAAACATTTCTTGTTTTGGACATTGTCATGCTGGTCATGTGATGTTTGTTGCTTATGGATGAATTCTACCTTACTCATTACAAAGGTACATTACATAACTACAAATATCAAACACAAGTCAAACAAGAGTTGCCCACAAGTCAACTATGAGTCAACTATGAGTCAACTCTCGGAACTTGCCCACTGTGATTGGCTGGAAGGTGGCAGGTGGCAATGGGAGTTGGAGGCTGAAAAGAAGATGAGGAGGCCAACAATGGTGTGCTTGCTCACATCGGCTGAGGACAATGGTGGAGGTGGCGATGTGAGGCTGGGCTGTGATTCCTGTGAACACAGCTGCATGGCAAAGATTGTCAACCATGAGGAATTCAATTTACACATCAAGCGCTTACCTTAGTCTGTCACCTCCACACTCGAGAGGGCGCTGCAGATTGAGTTTTGGAGCTGAAACAGGTGAGCAAGCACCTCCATATCACCCTCCTTCCCTGCTGCCACCCATGCACAGATGGTCTCTGTCGAGCAATCTGCAGGAGGAGAGATGGTGTTGTGAGTTCTGCCCTGGACAACCTTTAGCTCACTCAAGAGCTTGTTGATGTCTTGCTGCAGGTCCAGGTTCACATGGGAGGTCTCCCCAAGCCCTGCCACTGATGTTAGGTGTTGCCAAATTTTCCACAGGGTGAGCTGCTGGCTGAGACAACAAAGAGCATGGATTTATGCACCTTGGTTTGAATACTGTCAATACATCGAATTTCAGTGATGAGTGTCATTCCACATACTGGCAATTTTCCTGGATTGCATAACCTCCCATCCGTACACCTTTAGCTTTGGTGTATACTTCAACATGAGCATGAAGGGTGTAATTCTGGCATGAACTTGCAGCTATCCAGCATTAGCAATTCATTGTACCATTCCTGCACGATGACTTTGTCAACAAAATCTGGAACATAGAACACTTCTGCATCAGGCATATCCATTATTCAATGTTCTTTGTATTGTTTGAGGAGAACCTCCATTTCATCCACCTCTAGCTGTGCATGCTTTTTTGGATGCGACATCGTTGTGAATGTTATTACAAAAGCCTGCCAACATGGGAATCTAGATTTGAAAGAAAAAGTTTCACTCAAATAGTATTGGATATTCTATCCTATTCTGGAATCAAATTTAGCCTGCATTTAAGGTAGAGGAACTCCATAATCATCAAATGTCATGTGCTGTGACTGAGTTGTGATGAGGGCTTAGCAAAATCATGTGATCTGACTCATCTCAGTGGACACTGGATTGAGCACCGTGAGGTGCTGTTGTTCATGAATTTGAGGAAAGTACTACATAGCCTATAGAATACATTAAGTATAGTATGTTTATAATAATTATATCTTTGCTTTTAAAAGATCATCCATCAATGTTGGGGGCAATGATCGGTGACCACGATACTTTCTGGATGCCCATGCAGCTTGCTTACCATCTAGACCATGATAGTATGCATCCATAAATCATCGCAAACACCGTGCATATCTGTCACCTGCTCAGTGAGCTGTCAAATCACTGGCAGATCTATGATGAAACTTACTGCCTCATTGTCTCCATCGGGACAGATTTCAACGCAGATAACATGTTTTTTTCCAGGTTTTCTTCCTTCAATGATGGAGGATATTTGTGATACACCCTCTTTGCATGCCTCCAACACTGTTCAATGAAGTTTGACTCACAATGAAATTTTGGTAAGAATATCACTTCAAAACCCTGCGCTTTGCATATGATCTCTAGTGCAGACTCCTGATCAATGAAGTCGGGTTGATTATAGAGCACCCGCCGCTGGAAACAGTTCATTGCATCCTTCTCAGATTTGAATCCCTAGCATTTGGTCTTTAATTTTGCTTCTTTGGTAAGTGCGTGCTCATTCAGGATTTTGGTCATCCCTTTGAAGATCCCTGCATCATTGTAAAAAGACTGGGGACTCCCATCAGCGAATTTTCCTGGGCCCATCTGCACGACACGCTTTTGAGGCTTTCCATTTGGTGAGTACTGTATTTCTCCATTTTCCATGACAGTGACCTCGACTCCAAAGCTTTTTGATGGGTTCTTGGTCATTTTCCTTGCTGAAGGGGATGCTGCTGGTCGTTTTGAGTGCATAGTTGCATTGTCAAAGATGAACATGTGCCGATCATAGGGATAGTACTTTTCAACAATTTCCATTGCCTGCTGAGTTTGCTGGATAATTTCTTCATTGGTGAAGTATCCGTCTTGATTTTTTCCTGCCTTGAAAACAACTCGAGCCACTTCTTTTCCATTGGGTGATCATAACCATCCATAATCTGTGGACACAAAATTGGTGACCATCAATGATGCCCCCTCTCCCTTTGCTTGAGAAACAGCCATCTCGGATTTATGCACCCGGTGCCTTTTTCATCGGTCATTCACGTAGAACATAAATTTGTCATGGAACCAGACTATGAGTTTCCATGGTTGAGGATGTTCGCCAGCATCCTATTCTTTGCCATCCTGTGACTAGATGCACAGCTGTGGCTCTAGCTCCTTCCATCGAGGTAAGAAGACATTTTGATGATAGTGAACAACATCTTCATGCTCATGACCATCAACATACTGTCCTGATGGCTCAAGTGTCCAATGGTAACCCAATCAATTAAGCCAATGCCTTGCAGTGCATTCACAAATCCCTTTCTTCATCCCATAGCACTTCTGTACATCAGGACAAGCCATATATCGGACAACATCAATCTAGGGACTACCATGGATGCATCTGGTGATAGGTTGTCTCCTCGGCTCAAAGGCCAATTCACTGTTTCGACCACATTCTAATCACATCGGATAACTCGCATGAGGTCCCAGAAGCAGCGCGACTACTCCCAACCATGTCTACTGAGCGTGATATCGTATTGAACGTGATTGAGCATCATCGAGCATCGTCGAGCATTGTCAAACATCATCGAACATCCCCAATCATCTTCAAACAAACCGCGACCACAATCGAACATCATCGACCATCATTGACCATCATTGATCGATATCAAGAGACTATGAACGACATTGGGCGCCACATTTGTTATCTAAATGGTGGAAGACCATGCACCAGGAAGTGTTCCAACTTGTGCTCAAACCTGCTGATAGTAGGTCAGCCTCGTTCCAACTCCCTATCGTGTACAGAACCCGCTGGATGGATTATTGCGAGACTTAGCATGGTTTATACACAAAGGACAGTCTCTTTTTAGATCTTTCCCTTTATTACTCTTTCATCATATGATATATATCTTTCTTGTTCAGATTCCAGTCTCCTTTTTGGCCTTGTGCCTTAACTCATATCTTTTGCCTCATGTTCTACACATGTTTCTCATTCCATTTTAGGAAGTTTTTTTAGAACATATAAAACTCTGTAGTATCTACTTGGAAAAAAAAAGAAATCATCTTCACCTATCGTCTCGTATTAAGTTCTAAGAATCAGATCTATCCTCTAAAGCAATCTAAACGTCTACAAGTTTTCTCAATTGACGAGAAACCTCTGCGACCATCGTTGTCCTCGAACTTCCTACGATCCTCTGATTGTTAGCACTAGCAACCCTTCCAACACTTCCTAGCCATCGACTATAGTCTTCGTATACTATTGACCTATCGTAAGGTCCCCAGAATTCACACATCAACCATCGACGATAAACTCATTCACCGTCGATCTCATCGATTGTCCTCGATATCGATTGATACTCAATCAGACCACACCAAACACCTTCGTCTCCTATAGAACTACCTTCACAACTAGTACCAACTAGTTATCTTCCCATAGGTTTGACCACAAACATTCGGAACATCTTGCTCCCTTCCTCTGACTCGTTGCAAATATCATCGGCCGTTTTGGTGGTTTTCCCAGGTTGAGTATCATCACCGGGTAAATATCCATGGATGGTGGATAAATTCTTGTGGATATGGATGATATCCATGGATTATCCACATCATCCACAAAACTGATAAGTGAACTTTTTGCCAAAAGGTTGTTGTAATATGCACTGTTGATGTGTAACTACTAGTATACAACTAATAGTTATGTGTTTGAAGTACCTATCACTGAGGAAAAGGCAAATTTAGTGTTTCAATGCATTTTTGGATATTACCAAGAGAAATTGAATGTCACTGATTCAATTGGGCATGTAAAATCATAAAAATATTTGAGTAGGTGCTTACAAGACTTGTGTATTGGACTATATAATTTATTGGTGGGATTTATTTATTTATTCCTTGAAAATAGCCTAAAGATCATTTTATATAGAGCTACACCAATGTGGTATAGTATTTTGAGATTTTCTTATCAAATATTGCACAAAATTAAGAATTTATTTTTCTCTCTTTAAACACCCTTACTGCTATAATATGCACAAAGATTTTCAAAAATTTTAAATATATAAAAGAAAAATGAATATTGCATATACAAAAGCATAAGAGCTGGTCATCAGAAATGCAAAAAAACAAATACCATGGCAACTGTTACAAATTCAATATCACAAAAAAAATCTGGCTTCTTCATCTGAGTCCTCTTCATCATCCATCTCAGCTTCTTTCTCACCTGCCCTTGTCCTATTCTCACCTCGCATCTGCTTCTCAACAATCTTGATGGTCTCTGAAAGTCCTGGGTACAATGGAGTTCTTGCCCAGGATCCAATGGCAACCTGAGCCTTGAATGTTTGTGGACTAGTGTTATGCTGAAGATGGTTAACCTCAAGCCTCCCAACAGAAAATGCACACTCTGCATCAACAGAAGATGCTATACAAAAGGTTTAGTAAAGATAAAAATAAAAACAGTGAAAGTCACCTGGTGCAGAGCAAAAGTCAAGTCCCATCTTTGACACCTGAGGACAATGCTGAGTAGCTCAATCCCAATACTTCATAACTCCCCCAGCCTCTTTAACAGCAGAAGACTTGATAACTGGGTCAGTCAAATATGTACTGATTGTGTCGGGGTCTTGAGAATCATCAAGGTCCTGTGTTCTAACCCACTTTGACTTCATCTAAAATAAAACCATTGTTATTTAAACTCAGAGTCACAATGGAGTCACTTACCTTGCCTCTTCAAGAAGCTTCAGTGGCTGGGGGAGGTTCTTCATCTCCCTTGTAAGTTTCATTCCAACGAGTGACAACCAACTTCTTGATATCTCGGATCTGTGCAGCAGAGCAGCCATGATCCTTGAACCACTTGAGTTTCTTGTCAGGGCACATGACTGAATAATATTAGCCTAGAACAGAGAAGAAAAAAAAGTACTAACCTATAGCAATGGTGTATAGCTCACAGTCCTTCATGAGACAGTAGTATGTGTCAATCAGAAGAAGGACTGCTTGAGCTGCAACATGGACAACATTTGGCAACTCCATGTCTTCATCATCACAAACAAGGGTCATTGATTGTTCAATGGAATCCAGCATAGGTAAGACATCTGCAATAAGAGGAACCTGAGATTGTGAAAACAGTTTTGTTGGTTCTTCAAAAATCTGTCACAAAATTAAAATCAGTTATTTGCTTATGAAAGACAAGTATTATAACCTCAAGTATGGCACTTAGCATCTCAGCAAGATTCCACTGCTCTTCTGAAAGTCAGTAAGCTTGTAGCTTATTGACAGCAGTCCCAGTGAGTTGTTCAACAGGACTTCTGAAGTATAGGTGAGCATCTAAGCATGTGAGATCTGAATTCCATCGAGTAGGAACACGGTGATCAAGTGCTGTCTTGTCTCCAGGAATGTCCTTGTCATTTGAAACAAGAGTGTCAAACTTCTCCTTCAGTGTTGAACTGTCATGAACACATCGAGCAAGACCAGCAACCTAATACACAAAATTAAAGTCATACAAGTCAATTACGACACAAAAATGTTATGCATACTCAGGGGAAAAGCTGAAGTGCCATTTTGTTATCCTCTTCATCAATCTCTACACCCTTAGCTCTCATTTTCTCAATGGCCTTATCACAAGTAGTTCTGACAACAGCTGAATCATGAGCATCCCTACCATCATCTGGCACAGCAGCAGCATCAGTTGCAACACCTTCCTCTTCCACAGCAAGCTCATCATCAGAGACATCATCAGATTCAACAGCAGCTGAGACTATGGGTTATTTCTCTTCTCCAACAAATTGAATAAATAGTGTTAAACTCACTGTGGACAGTAGCAGCTTGTTTCTTCTTTGGCAGTTGAAAGAAGAAAGATATAAAAATCTGAAAATTCATTAGTGCCATGAGAAAATGATTGTATTGAAATGTACCTTTGCCAAAAGATTAATAATATGTGGAAAGCACCAACCACAAGCAGCCATTCCATGAAAGGATGGAATGAGGATAGGAAGATATCTTGCCAGTCCATCATTATTACTAGGATTATCCATACAAAGGGAAAGAAGCTAGAATTTAATTTGCATTAGCTTGGATTAAAAAAGAAAAAGGAAAATAAGAAGCAAACCAGTTCCTCAAGTCCAAACTGTTTCAAACAATTGGCAACAACTGTGGCAAGATATACTCCATCATGTTTTTGAGTTAACCTAAAATTAGTCAGACAGAATACATTTTGAGCTACAAGGGACACTAACCGTATAAATTCAAGGATAGCACGATGGATGATACCATCTGAATACCACACAACAACAATTCCCAGAAAAGATGCAAGAATGGGTGCTGTCCACCCATCCAAGACCAAATGAATGGTGGAGTTAAGAGCCTAGTCATATATCTATTAATATGGTAACAGTTGCATTGAAATAGAATATATGTCACCATGAAATAATTCCGGACATTCTTTGACATTTTGGCATAGATAGATTTGATATCATGTGAGACTGTCTGAGGACCAGGGAGAATGGTTCCAGGATGGAGCATCTCCACCTCTGCCTGATAATCTTCATCCAAGACAGAATTAAAAGGGCGGTGGTTTTTGGCACACTGCATAGCAATCAGGGTACGATGGGCTGCTGCCAAATAGGGCCGGCCAGTAGATTCAACCATGGTAGTGTCAGTAACAGTGCCTACATGCTTATCACATGCCTTGACACCATCTTGGATATTTTTTGTTCCATGGCCAGTGGACATTCAGGCACAAATATTGGCAGGATGATGGGCAGGGTCAACCTTACAACTAAATACAAAGGATAACATCTTGGGTCTATCTCTAGCATCCATCTCACAACGTAGGGTGATATCAAAGTGATCATAGACAGATGAGCACCAGGTAGCTTTTGAAGCCTCTAAATATGCACAAATCAGCTCTATTCTTTTGGGGGAAACAACCACTCACCAATAATGTCATTATCTGGCAAGCTCCATACATCCTTATCACTCTTGTTTGCAATCCCTTGCTTCACAGCCCGAGCCTTGACAGGAGAGATAAGAATGGCAGGCCCAGGTTGACTGCTATCACTGTCAGAGTCTACTTGAACCAGAGCAGGGGCAGTAGGTGGAGCAACAGCAGCAGGGACACTAGGGGCAGCAGGCCTCCGAGGCATTTGTGTGTGGTATCACGATGTTGGTGAGTGAGGAAGGCCACATCATTCAGAAAATGACTCACTGCACGTTGATAGGTGGAGTTTGGATTGGAATTTGAGTGGCACACCACACAAGGCAGTGCAGCATCACAGCTTTTCATTGACACCCAGCGCTGTGTCGATTCCCACATGGGTCTCATACCAAATATATATTATATTATCTAAACTAACTAATTTAATTGTCACCTCCCCAGGAGAGAGGTGGCAGTCATGACTTTATGCAAGTGACATTAGTTAGTAGGAATAAAAAAGAGAGGACAAAAACTAATAAACTTGTGGCCCAAGAGACATTGTTGACGTCTCTTGGGCCCCTGTTAGGAAACCACCCCATTACCTAATAAAACTTCATTTGTATTTTATTATGTTGAATTATGCTACATGACGCCAAATGACGCTACACTTTGATAGCATGAGAATTTTATTTCGCATGCATCAATATGTATGTGCATGTACAAGTGCATTGGTAACAACAAAGTACAATATATGTAACATAGTATATAAACCCTAAATATATGCCTAGGGGACCCCAGTTGTGTTCTCTTAGGTATTCCACCTATGCTTGTGGTGTGAATGGCCTATCTCAACAAACTCACCTATTAATAACCCCTCACATCAAAACCATCAGTTCCCCAATCACGAGCATGGATTCCGACCCCTTCTTGTAGAGAGAACCTGCACAGTCTTAGCTAGCAGATAGTGGGTGTCGCCCTAACAGAAGAACACAACTTCCCATATCAGTGCGCCTTCTCTTACTTGCGCATATGTCATTGTTTCACCGTGCCACATCCAATTACTCATCCTTTCGGCACAAGCCAGAAGTACTTGTATATATGTAATCTACCTTTTCTTTTGTAAGCTGACGCCAGGCCTCGCCTTACATTGTGACTGCCAGTGATCGAGAGGCAGCGCTCATCATTAGGACAGCTGCAACCAGACAACCAATTGGATCTGGTTTAGTTATGATTTACATCACTCTATTCAGATGACTATTTTAGTTACAAGCTGAATTCAGTGTTATCTCCAAGATCAGGCACTGTTGGAAGGGTTATTGATCCGAAGTGCCAAATTAGGCGCCCGATGAACAAACAAACAATTGATGAACAATTGACGAACATCACGTGACCTGTAAATGTTTGGAGAAGTCTCGAAGAACAAATCTTGAGTTTGTCGAAGAAGTGATTCATCACAGATTTTACCATTATGTCCAAACCCTCAACTTCTAATCCCGGTCCTAATCCTGTTCCCACACCAGCGCTAGAGGTGAAAATTGATGCACTTACAGTGCAAATGTCGCAATTAGTGTCAGTGTTGGCAGCATCACAGCCCAGACAAGTGGAAGTACAGCCAGAGACGACAGCAGAAAGAGATGATGAGATGGAGGAGATGGTGGAGTGGATGTCGCAGGAGGATGAGATGGTGGAGAAATCCGGAAATGGAAAAGCATGCTTACCTAAGTATGCACCCCTGCAAATCTTTGACAGTACCATGGAGAATACAAAATCCTTCATCAGCTCTATAGTATTGTACATCCATGGGAGGAAGCCAGAGTTTTGTACAGCTGAGTCTAGGATTATGTTTGCTCTCTCATACATTCAGGGGGGGAAAGCACAGTTCTGGAGAAACAAGGCTATTAATCAAATTGCCACGGGAAATAAACCCTTTGCAACCTTCAAGGAATTTCTGGAGAGATTGGAGGCACAGTTTGGAGACCCTAATCCAAAGGCGACAGCCAATGCTAAATTAAAGACCATGCACCAAGGTTCCCTAATGGCGGATGAATTTATTTTGCAGTTCAAAGCAGAAGCTTCACAAACGGATATGGGAGAAGCCGCATTGGTAGAGTTTTTGAAAGCAGGATTAAATCCCTCTTTATTCAAGTCTATCTACCGACTACCTTCTATGCCAGAGAAGTTGGACGAGTGGTATAATTGGGCAATGCGCCTTGACTGGCAATATCGGCAGGAACAGGCAGAGTCAAAGTTGATGTACAGAAGTAGTAAATTTGGAAAGTCATCAGGAGGAAAGTCCAAGAAAGGAAAGGCGCCTCAGGTGCAAGCTCCGAGGGCACAGCCACCGGCCATGGCAGTGACACCTATAGTTATGGAGTCAGCAGCACCTGCAGAGGCAATGGAGGTTGATCAAGCAGGGAGACGAGCCCCACTTAAATGTTTTAACTGTGGGCAGTTAGGACACATCGCTAGGAATTGTAGGCAGAAAAGAAAGATTAGGGAAGCTACAATTGAGGAAGTGAAGCCGGAGGAAGGCAGGCAGAAGAATTTTGTGGAAGAGTCCCAGTGAAGGTTTCCCCATTGGTGACCCAGAATCGTTACAATGTATTAGTATCCAAGGAAACCCAGAGTAAATCAGAAAAGGAAATCGAGGAGGAGTACAACTGTTGCAAATCACGTGACAAAGAAAATTGCCAAGCACTATTTCCAAAAACCCCTAAATTCTTTATTCACTCTGTGCAAATAGAACCTGAAATCACCTTGACTGGGGGACTGAAGACAGTGGACACGCATGCAGCGATTGATGTGGAAGCATTGCTTGATAGTGGTGCTACAGGATTATTCATTAATTGGTCCTTAATTACTGGAAACGGTATTAACACATGCAAGCTGGTGCAACCTATAATGGTGTACAATATTGATGGAACAGTCAATCATGGAGGAACTATCAAGGAGGAGGTGACTATAGTACTAAAGTATAAGGAGCATCAGGAGTGAGCCATATTCAGAGTGTGCGATCTTGGGAAAACCATAGGATGTCCGTGGTTACAAAAACATAATCCCGAAATTGATTGGAAAACTGGGAAAGTACAAATGACTCATTGTCCTAAGGAATGTAATGTGTATGGGAGGAAGATGAAGAAGGAAAAAAGGAAAAAGAGAGAGAAAGAACATCCGAGGAAGTATTCTGTTACGATGGAGGAAGTGGAGGATGAGGAAATGCCAAATGGGGAAGTTCTGGTCATGATCGAGAAAGAAGAGCAGAAGCAAACTTTTAGAGCAATTTGTGGAGGACAGTCATGGGACAAGAATATTGTGAAGGTGGAGAAGCCAGTGGAGGAGTGGGTGCCAAAAGTGTATCATGAATATCTGTCAGTGTTCCAGAAGGAGTCTGAGCGAATGCCGGTGTGGAAGCCATGGGATCATGCGATCAAGATGAAGCCAGGGTTTGTGCCAAAGAAGTCGAAGGTATATCTGTTATCTCCGATGGAACAAGAAGAAGTGGATGCATTCCTGAAGGAGCAATTGCGCAAAGGATACATACAACCTTCGAAATCACTGCAGATGTCACCAATATTCTTCATGCCAAAGAAAGACCAAAGGAAGAGGATGTGTACAGATTATAGGTATCTGAATGAGTGGACAGTGAAGAATGCATACCCCCTGCCATTGATCTCAGAAATAATTGACAAGGTGGGAAAAGCCAAGGTCTTTACAAAATTGGATTTACAATGGGGATACAACAATGTCCAAATAAAGAAAGGAGATGAGTGGAAGGCCGCATTTGCCATGCGTCGAGGATCCTTCGAGCCGCTTGTCATGTTTTTTGGGATGACTAATAGTCCCCCGACCTTTCAAAATATGATGAACAACATTTTCAAGGACATAATAGACAAAGGCGTGGTAATAATATTTATTGACAACATTCTGATATTCATGGAGGATGAAGAAAATCATGAGGCGATAGTTCAGGAGGTGCTATGGAGGTTAGCGGAGAATGCTCTATTTTTGAAACCGGAGAAGTGTGTGTTTGGGGCAAGCAAAATTGAGTTCCTAGGATTATTGATCGGCCCTGACAGGATCAAAATGGATCCGATCAAGGTACAGGTGATCACAGATTGGCCTGCACCTACCCATGTCAAGGAGGTTCAAGCCTTCTTGGGACTTGCAAATTATTATCGTTGCTTTGTGCACAATTTTTCCAAAATTGCTGCACCCTTACATAACCTTACATGAAAGGGAGTAGTGTGGAGGTGGGGAGAGCAGCAGCAGACAGCGTTTGAGGAGTTGAAGAGGAAGTTTGTGGAGGGACCAATATTAGCCCCGGTAGATTTCACATGCCCTTTACAAGTGGAATCAGACACATCTGATTTTGCTATTGGAGCGGTATTATCAATGCTGTGTGAAGATGACAAATGGCATCCTTGTGCATATTTGTCCAGAGGGTTGAATGATGTGGAGAGGAATTATGATGTGCATTACAAAGAGATGTTGGGGATAATACGAGCGTTGGAGGCATGGAGGCATTATTTGGAGGGATGTACGCATCAAATTGAGATCTGGACAGATCATCAAAATCTGCAATACTTCATGTCTGCTAAAAAGTTTAATCGCCAGCAAGCACGTTGGGCACTATTCCTATTGTGTTTCAATTTTCACTTGGTCCACAAAGCAGGAAGCTTAATGAGGAAAGCAGATGCATTATCCAGACGTATTGATCATAAAAGGGGGGTGGAAGAGGACAATAAGAATGTTACCTTACTCAAACCCAAATACTTTCACATTTGTGCTATGCATCAAGGGCATCTATTAATAGATAGCTCAGAAACGGAAATGTTATCTAAAATTAGACAATGTTCAGAAATGGACGATGAAGTAGTGGAAGGTCTGAAAGCTCTGAAGGGAGAGAAGACAGGTAATATTAAAGGAGATGAATGGGATGAGGAACAAGGGTTGGTGTTGTTTTGAGGAAAAGTGTATGTACCAAAGGATCAGGATTTGCAAAGGGAGATCATCTGGTTACATCATAATACGCCAACTGCCAGACACCCAGGAAGATGGAAGACATTGGAATTAGTAATGAGAAATTATTGGTGGCCCGGAATTTTGAAGTATGTGTTGGGGTATGTGGATGGATGTGATACATGCATGAGGGGGAAGAAATTTCCAGAGAAACCTGCAGGAAAATTAATGCCGAACCCTATACCTAAAGCGCTGTGGCGAGATATATCTGTGGATTTTATTACTGGATTACCCGAGGCTCAAGGGTATGATGCAATATTCATAGTATGTGACTGCTTCACAAAGGAGGTCCATATTATTCCTACTACTACAGAAACCTCATCATTGGGCTTGGCGCGCCTCTATCTAAATCAGGTATGGCGGTTACATGGGTTACCCAATACCATTATCTCTGATTGTGGACCACAATTTGCTTCTGTGTTTATGCGAGAACTGAAAAACATATTGGGAATTCAAACTAAACTATCTACAGCATATCACCTGCAGACTGATGGGCAGACAGAGAGAATGAACCAGGAGTTGGAGCAGTACCTACATATGTTTGTCAACTACTGACAAACCGACTGGCCTGAATGGCTGGCAATTGCTGAATTTTTCCACAATAACAAATTCCATTTGGCTACTCATATGGCACCCTTTTTCGTGAATTATGGATATCATCCTCGCATGGGAGTGGAACCCAGAAGGGAAGTCAAAGTACAGTCAGTAGAAGACTTTGTATCTAAGATGCAAAAGGTACAAGAGGAAGCAGAGGCAGCACATGTGATGACATGATGTGACACATGGATCGTACTCGAGCGCGCACTCCAGAGTACAAAGTTGGTGACTTGGTGTGGCTAAGTACCAAGGACCTAAATATTCCACAACCTTTGAAGGAAACTTACAGAGAAACAAGTTGGCCCATATGCGATCTCTAAAGTGATCTCGCCTAATGTGGTAGTGCTAAAATTACCCTGATCATTCAAGATTGATCCCAAGATTAACGTATCCTGCCTATGCCCTTACCACCCACCCATTATTCCTGGCCAACAAACTACTCCGCAACCTCCAATAATAGTAGAAGGTGCTCCAGAATACGTAGTTGAAGAAATTCTAGACTCACATCTTTGACGGAACAAATTGGAGTTCTTAATAAAGTGGAAAAACTATACCGACAAAAATAATTTGTGGGAGCCTGAAGAGAATTGTAAGCAAGCACGTAACGCAATCACCCAATTCTTTGAACATAATCTGAATGCTCCACATCACATTGCAAGAATGGTGTATGAGGGTATGAGATTCTGGCCTTACCAAAATTTCACAGAGGGGACAGACACAATATTTTCTCACCTGGAAGTCGAGGCTTAAAAGGGGAGTAATGTTAGGAAACCACCCCATTACCTAATAAATTTTCATTTTTATTTTATTATGTCGAATTATGCTACATGACGCCAAATGAAGCTACACTTTGATAGCATGAGAATTTTATTTTGCACGCATCAATATGTATGCGCATGTACAAGTGCGTCGGTAACAACAAAGTACAATATATGTAACATAGTATATAAACCCTAAATATATGCCTAGGGGACCCCAGTTGTGTTCTCTTAGGTATTCCACCTATGCTTGTGGTGTGAATGGCCTATCTCAACAAACTCACCTATTAATAACTCCTCACATCAAAACCATCAGTTCCCCAATCACGTGCTCAGATCCCGACCCCTTCTTGTAGAGAGAACCCGCATGGTCTTAGCTAGCAGATAGTGGGTGTCGCCCTAACAGCCCCCCGTCATCCCTGCCTAATTGCTCCCCGTTCCATCATTTTTGTTGTTGTTGTTGTCCTCCTCCTCCTCTGTCCCCTGTCCCCATCTCTGCATCGTTGGCCCCTGTTTTTTTCCCCCTCTCGTCATTGTTGGTTCATGGTTGAGCACCCAAGATCCACCTCACGAGCAGGGGCTCGCAATGATGGTGGTGGGCGCTGGTTGTCCCCTGTCATCGTTGTCCTCTCCCCGTTGTCCTCTCCTTGTTGTCCCCTCCCCACTGTTGTCCCCTCCCCGCAATTGTCCCCTCCCTGCCATTGTCCCCTCCCTGCCATTGTCCCCTCCCTGCCATTGTCCCCTCCTCATTGTGGTCCTTGTTGTCCTCATCTTCCTCGTCTCCCTCTGTGTCATCACATTCTGTCCTCGTTGGGTGGTCCTGGTCCTGTCGTCCATGATCCACCCTATGAGCAGTAGCCCATAGGCATGGGGGTGGGTGCAGTGTCTGTCGTCCTCGTCCTCTTCGTCCTGTTGTCCTCGTGGTTGTCAATAGTTAAAATAGTACCTAAAATGTTTGTTATTAAAATGAAAATGAAATGAGAGAAAAAAAAACATACCTGTGACGTCTCTTGGGCCTTTTTTTTGTTTGGCACTCCTCCTCATTATTCCACCCACAATCCACCCCACGAGCAGTTGCTCATGAGGCTGGGGGTGGGTGGTGTGTCATTTGCCATGCCATGCCTGTTGTCATCATGGTCATCAGGCCCTTTTCCTCACGTGCCACCCCCATGGCCTGCTCCCTCTCCTGTCGTTCCTATCCCCATTGCTCCCTGTTTCCACCCTGTGAGCAGTTGCTCGCAGTAGCGGTTGGGGGTGCCATTATGGTAATGGGTTGGTGGTGGTGGTAGCGACCATCGTAGTCACTAATTAGTACTGAAAACTTTTAGTCAGTAATGATAAAATGAAAAGTCAAAGAAAAAAACATACCTACAGCCCAGGAGATGTCAACAACGTCTCCTGGGCCCTTTTTCTGCCGTTGTTCCCTAGCCCCATCATCCTGCCCTTACATCTGTCGTCCCTCGTTGTTGGCTACCAACACCTGTGATCCACCCTACGAGCAGTTGCTTGCAGGGCTGGGGGCAGGTGCTGGGTTGCTCATCATCATTTTTGTCGACGGGCGGTGCTTGCATTGGTGGTGTCATCCCCATTCCCTTGTTGTTGCTGTCACCCTCCCTGCCCCATTCCCATCGTCCCTCGTCGTTGGGGTGCTGGTACTGGTGTGTGTTGGGTCGCGCGAGTAAGGAGCTTCAAACCCTCGGACGTTTTATCATGTGCAAAGCGGTAACACATTTCATCTTGCCCCCCCCACTTGATGACAGCCAGCCATCCGATAAGGCTCTCTCGCATTACGTATGTTCCGACAGCGCTAGTCATGCGGATTATATCAAGGTCCGGCGGACCAAGTCCCTTTTTCGCAACAAAATCTTTGATCCAATCTTCCAACAAAAGGTATCCGAAGACTCGAGTACGGCGGTTTTAGGCTTTTGGGTCTGGGTTGGCTGATTCCTGTAGCTACAGTGTGCATCAGTGAATGACCGGAACATGATCTAAACTTACATAGGTGATGCCACCGAGACTGTAAAGCAGATGAGGTCTGAAAAGAATCAACTCCAGCAAATATGCATCACGTGATGACTTGTTACCTGTCGATTCGCAATCTAACTTCAAGATCTCGTCCTTGCTTTCAATGTCCTCCACAAAGTTCACGCTGCCAGGTCGTCGCTCTGGCGATATCTCCTACGCTAAGAGTTCCTTGGCAATAGCTTACGCTCACAGTCGATCTTGCAATCCCCGTAACATCGAGTACCCGTGGTATGGGTTGTGGTGCCAGATCCTAATGGATCTGACAAGTGACACCAAGCGTCTTATAGTTGTGCCGCAGCATCTCATATATTATGAGCCTGCCGACGACATCCCTTCACCCGAAGGAGACAAGGGTCATTCAAAGCGGTCTGCTAGCATCTCCACCATCCAATCAGTGGCTACGATGGCGGCCAGCTCACCCCGCGAAGTCATTCCGGACTTCGCTATCCTTCGTATAAAATTTCGTTGGCGCTCTCAAGCCTGCGCATTTGTTTGGCGTAACGTCAAAATCCAGAACCTCGGCGCTCCACTTCTGATGGAGATCAAATTCCCGGGCACCGGACGCCTTGGCTGTGCAAGTATTAACCAACATGTCGGTAGCACAAAATGCTGTCCTGCGGCAGGCAGCATTCTTATTTCGCATGCATCCTGCCCAGTCTAGTGTCATCTTGATCGCAGTTACTGGTTATTGGTGGTCATGCAGGATTGTTGTCAAGGATGACCCAGCCGTACGTGGTTTAGAGAGCTCGGAGGACCCAGATTATGACGAGGACCCAGATGACAAGGAGAATGAGGTTGAGGGTGGCGATGACATGGACGTCGATATCGAACCTGGTCGCGAATTGACGGATGATGAAGTCAAAAATGTGGAATTATCTACTCCGTTACCTGCAGAAGAGGATGAGGTTGGGAAGGGTACACATCCTCTCCTGGAGCCCGTCGTGCCTGAGGCAGCCTTGACAATCTCATCCACTGATTGGTCGCTTTCTATGCGCATCGATTCCTCTGCCTCTAACCAGAAGCTATTCTTAATCCATAAGCACTTGGGCGAAGTGGCAAGTGCTAATACGGCCATCATGGGTTAATTCCTATCAGTGCAGACGTCTCTGCCCAAGCAAGTTACAGTTCTCGGTTGGAATTTGATACATGATTTTGGAGCACCGTAAATATATACTGCGAATAACAGACAATTCCGAACGTTTATGGCAGCCTCGTATACCTGTCTAATAGACACTCAGTTTGGTAGGCTGCCCTGTGTTGAAATAAGCCGCGAGAATCTTATGACTTGGAAAGCGCAGGAAACAACGAAGAATGGAATTCACGTTTGACCTCGGTGAGCTCTGGGTGAGCTCGAGAGGCAAACGGATGTGGACGACTACCTATATAGTCTTCATGCCACAAGAAATTAGAATGTATCATAGCGCCAGTCCCCGACTTTCAAAATAGCGTTGGTTGCAGTGCAGTATATTGGCACGTGCTGGTAAGTCCAAAGTGCAAAACATTTGAAGGAATGGAGATGCATGATTGGTGTTTTCCCATAAGTTTGTTGACTTTGATGAAGAAGCGGCCTGACATTTAGAGGGTGAGCGAGGGGCAGTTTTGAGTTTGGGTGATGTAGGGGCACTCGAGCTTTGAGTACGTTTATAAGTCAATAAACTTATGCCTTGTTAAAAAGTGGTTAGGATGAATCCATCCCTTTTGAAGACACAACCAGTCACTGCCATTTCTCTAGGAAAGGTGCAGCCAGAGAAGGTGACTGTGATTGTTAGGAAACATGTACAGTTACCTACTATAATTTTTTCTTATTTTTCTTTATTATTTTGAGCACTATGATACAATTATGAGCTATTAATAACTATTAGTGACTGTGGGATTAATCATTCTCACACATCAATGTGTATGTGCCTGTATGCACCCCTCATAATGGTACTCAAATAATGTACAATAGGTGTAACATAGTATATAAACCCAATACATGACTAAGGGGCTTAGTTTGTCATAAATGCAGGTTCTGAGGGTAAGGAGCATTTTTGTAAGCCTCTGCACCACTTCAAAAAACCCACTGTTGAGATCGAGCTCTGCTCAATCTTATCTCACTCCAATCATTCATGCTGTTTATGGAGCTGACCCAACTCTCCCCCACACTGACATTTCTATATGAGGCAATCTGTTCCCAGTCGTCAATTCCAAACAAACAATGGATATTCTCACTGTCTCAATGTTCAACATTCAACATTTAATCATCGTCCTCTATGACATCGATGCATCCCTCCCTCCCATAACACCTCACCCTTCCATAAACAATGTTTTGCTTTTGGTGGTAGATTTTCATGCTAATTCCTGATAAATTTGATTCCATTTTTGGGTTTATCAATACATGAAAACTATCCTGTAAATATATTATTTTACATTATTTAAGTGTATGAAATGTGAGATGATCTTCCTACCATGTGGGTTGCATAGTGTGAATAATCACAAGTTAAAGATTTGGGCCTTGGGTATTGTAAGATATCTTGTTGAAATCATTCACTTACCTGATCTGACATGCAACTGGGTTTAGGCTGCTGCCAATGCTACAAAGCATGATCCTCCTAATACTGTTGAATTTGATGGAGTCCAGGATGGCCACTTGACTAGTGTGAAACCTAGGGGATGTGCAGGCCCTGGTATTCGGACCAGTCATTCTCCTTCTGGATCAACAGATATGACAGCAATGCTCATGGTGGCCATGATTCCCCTTCTCAGCCATCTTGCACCACAGCCAAGTGTTGCTAGTGCCACAGTTACCCCCACTTGCCCTCTGTACATCACTGCACCCCCCTCTTCACCAATTCCAAACATGACATCTGAGCTGCATGCTTGTCTGGCTGATTTTGCTAGGGTGAAGGGTATTGATCTTCTTGCCAGTGAGAATGCCTTGGCTGAGCCTGACTTCACTCCTGACATTATCACTCTTGTCCAAGGTGCTTGTCTGTGTGAAGTCACCAGTGCAATTGAAGGTTGGAAGCTACAAGGATTTTGTCATGAATGGTCAGATTGTCTCAAGGAGAAGAAGCAGAGAATGTTATAGAGTTTTAATTGCATGGTGTTAGAATACATTTACTGTTTGTACTTCTGTCATTCCTTTTGGTCCTCCATTTGTTACTTCATAGCAGTCATTACTTAATAGTCACAACATACCTCTCATTCGTAGCCACAGTTTAATACCCAGCTTAGTGCATCTTGCTCAGTGACAGACAGGGCAGCTTGTTGAATCAACCAAGGCCATATTTCTGGTTGGAGGGCTTCAGCCTCATGCCATTGAAGCCATGCTTTGATTGATGAGAATGCTTGTTCAATTGGATTGAGATCAGGTGAATATGGGGGCAGGTAAATAAGTTTTGCATCTGTTGATGTTACAATTTTCCTTGTAACTCATGGAACCTGACCGACCCGACATACCCGATGATCCCCTCCAGACAGGAGGCACTCCTGATTCATGCTTAGAGCATGCCCTTGACACCAGATACACACACGATGCATGCCGACAACATGCATTTGATCCCCTTCCATGGAAGGCACCCTTGATGCATGGTGACTCCATGCACCCGAACCCATTCCCACACATGCTGTGATACAACAGCCCTTTGACATGAGGCTTATTGTTTCTATTCTTACCTGATACACATCTACCTTTCCGATTGGACGATAAGGACCTCCCTCTTAGTATAAGTACTGCAACTCGTAGTAGGGATGTCCTTAGTTTAGATCTAGGCAATCTACAGCCTTAACTTGCAAGCTCATTCAAAACTACTAAGGAATCCCCTTAGTATGTGAACTTACTCAAAACCACTAAGGAAGCCCTTTAGTGCATGAACCTGAATGACTCTATGCAGAAGGCCTGCTAGAGTGCACTATCCATCTTACGTCGGACGCTCTGAGTAAGACTAATGCCGAATGACTTGTCGAGGAAGACAACATCAACTAGATCGAGTGGTTGAGGCTTTGCCCTTAACATAAGATCTAAACTATCTGCTAGCCCACCTACCTAGGTGTAGGCAATACATCTCGAAACACACCACAATGACCTGGGTCTAGACAAACCCCAGACTGACCACCAAGAGAAGCGGAACCACAGCCAGGTTCATCTTGGTACCGATACAATGGAAGACTAGTCCATTACTTGATCCCAGCACAGCATTGGTTCTACAGATCAACTGAAAGACAACAAGGAGATTTCCTCACCGACAAAGACTTTGAACAACCATGCACACCCCCACCCAAAACATCCACCCTAAACCTCCCCAGGGTTGACACTGAAAGGGAGGCACCCAATGACAGAATGGCATGAATTTGATGCATCATAGCCAAGACAAGACAGAGGCTCTCTGAAGAGAAGGAGAGAAGCCTTGCCCAAGCCAGATTGGCTGTGGCAAAAACTAGAGAAAGACTCTCTGAAGAAAAGGAGAAAAACCTTGCCTGAGCACGACTGGCTGTGGCAAAGACGAAGGAAAGGCTTTCTGAAAAGAAAGCAAAAGAACTGAATTTGGTCCAGAAAGCCATCGCAAAGACCAAGACCAGGGGTACTCCTAAAGAAGAAAGGAACCTCGAAGCAGCGAGATGCGCCATCACCAAGACCCAAGAGAACCAGAAGAAAGAACAACTGGAGAAGGGCAAATACAATGAATGTGACAGGACACAATGAATCTTGCAAAAGATGAAAGAACTGCTAACCTCCACAGGGGAGGGAAGCACCAGCAAAAGAAACTCAAAAATGACACCATGAAACAGGACAAATGACCCTCGACAAGGGACTACCCCAACCCACAATATTAGGACCCCAGATCACGGTACCATCAATGCTGAAGTACCTATGCCCAGGGAGACTCCCCCTCAAGTAAAGGTCAAAGAAGTACCAGATGAGGAACTACTGGCAGACACCGGCATGGAAATATGAGGAATGGGAGAAACCTATGAACAAGATGCGACAGACCTCCTGATTGCATACATACAAGGAGAACCAGTCATTGGTGTATTCAAACCACCAGAAGAACCACCCCTGACCAAGGAACACCAAGGACCAACCCATATGTACATATGGAAAATGAACACGATCTCCAGGATTACAAAAGCCAAGGACTCCCCACAATATATATTCTCAAAGAGCGCATGGATCAGAGCAAAGACATCCATTTCCCAGCGACTCGCGCATAAACAAGAAGAGGGGAGGGAGGCCAGCAAACAGACCCTGGACGACCTACTACCACCAGAATACCAGAAATACAGACAGGTATTTGAGAAAGCCGCATCTGAATGATTCCCGGAATCAAAACTGTGGGATCATGTGATCGACTTAAAGGAAGGCTTTGTACTGAAGGATTGCAAAGTCTACCCACTGACACCAAAGGAACAAGAGAAACTCAACGAGTTTCTAGATGAAAACCTGGAGAAAGGATACATCCGACCATCGAAATCACTCATGGCATCCCCATTCTTCTTCGTGTCAAAGAAGGACTCTGACGCTCTGTGACCTTGCCAAGACTATCGCTATCTGAACAAAGGAACGATCCGAAACAACTACCCCCTGCCACTGATCGGAGACCTCTTGGACAAGCTGAAGGGAGCAAAATTTTTCATGAAACTTGATATTCGATGGGGATATCATAGTGTACAGATAAAGAAAGGAGATGAGTGGAAGGCAGCATTCAAGACTAACCGAGGGCTATTTGAGCCAATGGTGATGTTCTTTGGGCTGTGCAACTCACCGGCAACGTTCCAGGCCATGATGAATGATCTCTTCTGAGACATGTTAGATGAAGGATGGCTCGTCATCTATATGGACGACATCCTGATCTTCTCAAAGACAGAAGAAGAACACCAGATAAGGACTGAAAGGGTCCTTGAACAACTACAACAATGTGATCTCTACCTGAAAATAGAGAAGTGCAAGTTCAGTGTGCAAGAAGTCAATTTCTTGGGCATGATCATCAGGCCTAATGAACCTGCAATGGACAACACGAAATTGGCTGGGATCAAGGACTGGCCCACGCCAAAGACAGTGAAGGATGTAAGATCCTTCCTAGGATTTGGAAACTTCTATTGACAATTCATCGGACACTTTGTGGATCTGGCCAGACTGCTGAATGATTTGACGAAGAAGAACCAGAAATTTGAATGGACAAACGACTGCCAGCAGTCATTCGATGCACTAAAAAGGAAGTTCAATGAAGCCCCAGTACTGCTGATGCCAGATGCAACAAAACCATTTGTGGTGGAATCTGATGCCTCGAAATTTGTGACAGGCACAGTACTCAGACAACAGGATGCCAACGGAGACTGGCACCCATGCGGATACATTTTGCATTCTTTCAACGAAGTGGAAAGAAATTATGAGATATATGACAGGGAACTACTGGGAGTAATCCGAGCGCTGGAAACATGGAGACACTACCTACAGGGGACACCATTCCCTGTGATGGTACTATCTGATTGCAAGAACCTGACATACTTCCATCAGGCACAGAAACTGAACTGACGACAGGCTAGATGGAGCATCTACCTGTCACAATTCGACCTGAAGCTACAACACATACCAGGATCACAGATGGTACAATCTGACACCCTATTGAGGAGAGCAGATCACATAGCCAAAGAAGACACTGATAACAAGGACAAGACCATCCTCGCTGATGAACTATTCATGAAAATAATCGATGCTGAGCTCCAGGGAGCCCTGGTCTCAGCAATAATGAAGGACAACCTTGTAAATGATGCTTTATGAGCCCTGAAGAACAATGGAACTCCCCCAATCAAGTCTGCATTGGAGGACTGGAAATTCAAAGATGGCCTGCTCTTTTTCAAAGACAGATGCTACGTGCCACAGGACAAAACCCTCCGCTGAGCAATCATATGAAAATACCATGATAGCATCACGACAGGGCACCCTGGACAATGGCAGACAATCAAACTGATCCAATGAGACTACTGGTGGCCAGGAATGGCCAACTTCATAAAGAAGTACATCGAAGGCTGCGCAAAGTGCCAGCAAATGAAGATCAACACACACCTGATGACCCCACCACCGATGCCAATATCATCCAATGCCAGCAGACCATTCAAGCTGGTAACGACAGACTTCATTACAGACCTGCCCATAATAAATGGATTTGACTCAATCATGGTCGTGGTAGACCATGGTCTTATGAAGGGGGTAATTTTTATCCCTTGCATGAAGACAATTGATGCACTTGGCACTGCAGACCTTTACCTGCGCCATGTATACACAAGATTTGGACTCCCTGGAAGAATCATCTCAGACAGAGACCCTCAATTCATGTCCAAACTCTTCCGAGAACTCGAATGACTGCTTGGAATCAAGCTATCCATGAGCACTGCCTATCACCCCCAGACTGATGGAGAAACAGAGCGAGTAAACCAAGAGCTAGAGGTTTACCTCCACATGTTCTGTTCAAACAAACCAGAAGATTGGGAATGTTATCTCCCAACAGCAGAATTTGCACATAACCAGAAGACACACTCCACAGTAAAACATTCACTGTTTTACTTGATGATGGGATATCAACCATGCGCTATCCCCACCCCTTATGAAAAGACGAATGTGCTGGCTGCCAAACAGAGAATCCAAGAACTTCTCTCTGCGAGAAGGGAAGCTCTTGCTGTATATGAACTGGCCAGACAGGCTATGACTGCCTGAATGAAAGGGTGATACGAACTGTTCAAGGTTGGAGAACAAGTATGGCTTGACTCTAAGAACCTGAAGATTGGCTACCCAATGAGAAAATTGGTGCCAAAACAAGAAGGGCCCTTCGTGATTGAAGATGCCCTGTCGAGAACAACATACCGATTGAAACTGCTGCCGAGATGGAAGATCCACCCGGTATTCCATGCGGCTTTACTCATGCGATACCATGAGAACAACACTCATGGGTGAAATTTCCTGACTCCACCACCCAACCTTGTGGAAGGAGAAAATGAGTACGAAGTGGAAGCGATCATCACACACAAGAAGCACAGCAAGACACACTGCTACCTTGTGAAATGGGTTGACTATCTGACATCCGAAAACACATGGGAACCCAAATTGAACTTGAAGAATGCCCCCAAGATCCTGATGGCATATAAGAAGAGGTACCACCTCTAATGAAAACCCAAAACCCCCTTTCCTGAACACAGCACAATGACACCCCTGATACCCGCTAGATGACAATTGACCTGAGATCTGTCAAATGTTGACACCCTTCACATTCACATTCACCCCCTCCATTGATAAATATGAAAAGAACATGGTGACTGGATGATGAGTCATTGATGAGTCACCAAGAACAAACAGACTGCTGGGGCAACCCTCTTGGGAATGCCCCCATGGAATCATATTCTGGATAACAAGAGATGACTGGGTAAGGAGAGTATCCTCAACCTGCCCAAAGTGCTGCCTCTATGCCCAGAGGAGCACGAAGATGGATTTAGGCTGGGTAAAGGCACAATTTGAAGAATGGTGCTTCGAGGGAGAGTTGGACGATGATGACTACTTCCCTGAGGAATTCTACCTTGACCGCGATGGCCTAACCCCAGGCAGGAGACCACTGGTGGGAATTAACCCACCACTGTGGAAGGACCTGCAGTGGAAACACCTAGTGTTTAAAGGTCCAGTCCAGTCCGGTTTTTGACTTCCAAATGGGGAAACCAGCAACCACAACCAGTCTAGGATCGACCCAGATATTGGAGGACCGCAACCGGACCCTTTACAGGACTGGTCCTAATCGGTCCATGGACCGAAAAAAGACTGGTTCGGACTGGTCTTTTGTCATAAAATTTATTGTGCCAAATAACCCATATGTATCTCAACAAATATGACCATTACCTCATACATATTATATTCATGGATGGAGATTGTAATGCTCCGTAGACCGATCCAACATTTAAGCAATTCCGTCAAGATTTGACTGAGATATGGCCAAAACCAAAAGGACATACATTCAAGTTGCAGTTTGTAGTTTGTAATTTGTAGTTTGTAGTTGCACTCATTTGGGCTGTTATATGAATGAAATCCCATGGTACAGATGATTAGGTGTGTTGCTGTTACTTTTATGATGTCATATAGCTGTACAAAAAAAATTATGGCTCAGGTAATAAGCAATGCAATCAAAGTTGTTCTGATACAACAAAATACTTGTACAAAAATGTTTTTGGTCATATCTCAACCAATTCTTGACCGTTTTTGATGGTCCAGGGACCGAAAATGAAGTAAATATGTGTAGGAGTAAAGTCCAACATACATTGGGACAAAGGACTAGTTGCAACCGGTTTAAACCGGTTTTTCATCGGTCCTACTATATTTTTCAAAATGAAAGACCAGCAACTGGACTGAAAAAGACTGGTCCATAAATAGACCACTGGTCCGGTCCTAATCGGTCCAGTTCAGTTCAATTTCGGTCTTTTTTTCGGTCCTACAGACTGGACCTTTAAACACTAGGAACACCCACTACGATGAAGAAAGCAGATTTGAGCTGGCAAGGCAGCTCTTATTCGGATGACATGGAGAACTGAGGACATTACTGCGTTCCAGCCAACACCCCCACACATTGACACCCCAGACCACTAAGCACAACTAGGTGCGAACTGATCGTCTGCAAAGACGTTAAACTACTGATTGTCTGTAAAGACGTTAAACTACCGATTGTCCGCAACGACGTTAAACTACCGACCATCTGCAGAGACGTTAAACTACCAAGCATCCGCAAAGATGTAAAACTATGGTGATTGCCCTTGATACTGCACAGACCCTACAGACCCCTCCCCTTCTGATGACATCACTGACTCCTTGACACCACTGCTAGGGGCAGTATAGAATGAAAAGAACCCGATCACAGTCCAAGCTCGGACATGAACGGTCCCTCCATCCCACACACAGACACCAATGCCATGACATACCCACACCACAACCAATTTGACCCCGGAGGAGGAACAAAGATTTAGGTTGAAGTGTGGAACTTTTGACCATAACAAGGGGGTAATGTTACAATTTTCCTTGTAACTCATGGAACCTGACTGACCCGATGTACCCAATGATCCCCTCCAGACAGGAGGCACTCCTGATTCATGCTTAGAGCATGCCCTTGACACCAGATACACAGACGACACATGCCAACAACATGCATTTGATCCCCTTCCCATGGAAGGCACCCTTGATGCATGGTGACTCCATGCACCCAAACCCATTCCCACACATGCTGTGATACGACAGCCCTTTGACATGAGGTCCGTGATGTCAGACTCTCATGATTGACATGCTGCACTGCAGCACTCCATGACATCGGACACCTCATGCAAGGCATGAGGCTTATTGTTTCTATTCTTACCTGATACACATCTACCTTTCCGATTGGACAATAAGGACCTCCCTCTTAGTATAAGTACTGCGACTCGTAGTAAGGATGTCCTTAGTTTAGATCTAGGCAATCTACAGCCTTAACTTGCAAGCTCATTTGAAACTACTAAGGAATTCCCTTAGTACATGAACTTACTCAAAACCACTAAGGAAGCCCCTTAGTGCGTGAACCCGAATGACTCTATGCAGAAGGCCTGCTAGAGTGCACTATCCATCTTACATCGGACGCTCTGAGTAAGACTAGTGCTGAATGACTTGTCAAGGAAGCACCTTGTCAAACAACATCGACTAGATTGAGTGGTTGAGGCTTCGCCCTTAACAGTTGACTTTGTTTAAATACAATTTGTAAGTGTCAAGTTAGAGGTGACATACTACATACAACCTCAATATGATGAATTTCCTTATCATGATGAATGGAACAGTTGTCAAGTACAACTACACTTTGAGGACCTGTATGGTGTTAACTTTGGAGCCTGAGTTAAACAATTCAGTAACACAATAAGGTATCACAAAATAGAAACCATAAACCATACAAGGTCTGTTCAAATGAAGTTGATGAATTTATCTTTATTCACTGAGCCTTCAAATATGTCAAGGGCATTAATCCCTTTGCATGTAAGCACAGGAAGTACTGAAAAGCACTCTACATATAAAGGCAGTCCATTGTACACATGCTTGCCCAAGTCTTGCCCAGTTGATTGGTGTGGTCATCAATACCTGCCTCATCAATCCAAACAATATATTCCTTGGATATGTTGCTGTGTGCTGCTATCCAGGTGGCACATAGAAGCTCATTATGTTCCACTGCAGCAGCCACAACATGCTTGTGGGTGAGTGCAAGCCTTCATAATGCATGGAAAATGGTGGCAAGGGAAACATTAATGTCAAGAGCACAGAGATTATCCTGAATCTTGTCAAGATAAAGGACTGGGTTGGCTTCTAGGAGTGATGATATATAGTTCATGGCATGCATGTTGAGTGCACAAGGGTGACCAGGTGAACATGCATAGGGATTGGTGACTTGACCAAATTCATGTTTTGTTTGTGGTGCCATACTACAACTTGTTCTCACAGTTGGTCTGAGATCTGTGGCATCGATGAGCATGACACAAGTCACAAATGTTCCTAGCACAAAGAATGTCAAACAGGTTCACAAAAATTGATGACTGCAAGTATTTATGTCATTACTTTATAAGCATTAGAGCATATTCTCTACCAAGTTTTTTTTTTGTTCAACAAACAAAGATATTTCTCTTAACAAATATTTGCCTTGGTTTATGGTCTGTGACATTTTGTGATGACCTTGACATGTGCTTTGAAATCTTTAGCCTGAGGGAGACCACCCCAATGAGCCTGCAGGCATGTATGTCAAGTGTGGATCCCTAAATACATAAATACATGATCTAACTCATGTGGCATCGTAGTGAGGGTGCATCAAAACCTTCATGTTGTCAAAAACCCAATGGCCCAGGGAAAAAAGAACAGTCAAGGAAAGCTGCCAGCTGGTGAGCTTGAAACAATACCCTGGATGTGTGGGAGCACCAACAGGGGAGAACTGCAGACTTGGGGGAGTAGACAAGTGTAGGCTTGAACATTTGAACTCATGCTATGTGGATCACTCACAAGGGGGGGAAAGGTGATATCACAGTCCAGACCAGAGCATGATTAGGCTACTATCAAACATTCTAAAGACAATGAAATTTATGTCCAGGTTGCCATCCTCTCTTTTTTCAAATTTGCCCCTGGCATTAGGATTGTCAGGCAAGCTCAAGGATGGCAATTATGATACATGATGTTGACGATGAGTGTCACACTTCCCAAATCAGGTGGGCCCCAATTTTTTGCTTATAGCTCCATCAAATTTAGGCTAAATATTGCAAAACACCAGTTGCAAATACACTCTATTGTTATAGTTTATTAAATGGCCAAACAAGGCCAAACACAAACAAACAATATTCTTTGATCCTCTTCTTTATTCCACTTCCAATTCAATCAAGACCAGCTTGTAATCTCAACAGTAGATCCTCAGGAACAAGGTCATGGGAAGGTAAGAGGGTGTCATGGAGGATTAGATGAAGGAAATACACCTGAAGAACATCATCATGTAGATTGGATCAAGGCATGAAGACCATTGAAGCTGCTGGCACATCTGATATTGCTTGATGACCAATGTCACTCAGATGGATGACTAACATCACACTGCTACAGAATATCACAAGATACAAAAATCATATCTCAACTTTGAGCTCCCCTAATGTTCAGTTATTAGAAGACTGTGACTGTGTCAATGGCAGATGGTTTTATTATCAAACTTACAACTGTGGGTATTGGCCAAAATTGGACTCAATGTGGTTCTATTCCCATACAGCTACCCTATGATCTGGTTCATTTAAGGCTGTACACTGTCACTGTATTGATGGCCTGACAGCACCCATATTATGGATACCATAACTGTACTGTCAGGCTCCAAAACCTTTTTCAAATGGTATGGCATATGGTATGGGTCAACCCCATATGAAGCCATCATCGTATGGCCATCAATGGCATTGTACAGTGTATATGGCATATCTCTCAATATTTGCCAGAAACAAGCAGTGTCAATTGTGCTGATCATTTCAAACTCTGCTGATGTCTTCTTCAATGCATCATGTCACCCTCTGTCCCCCAAAAAGCTGATGTGGCATAGTTTGTATATATCTAAATTTGTGTTGCAGAGTTAGAGATATATTTACATGATTACATGATTATAGCCCCACAAAAAACAGACTTTGGGGTCATCTGGTGCATGGATTGAGCAATGTTTTGATCATCAATGAAGTTATTTGATATAGGTATGTCAGATTTGTTACAGCTGTTTCAGAAAACCTTGACACTCCATCAATTTTTTTTCTCAGCTGGAGTAATAATAAATGAGTTAATATATGAGACTAGTGATACTAACCAGCTGATGGGTTACCCAATAAGCATTGGATAAGCACATGTGAGATAATGTGTCGAACATGTCAAATGCATTGTCCAGCACACGCATCTACATGTTGTAAGATATACTATATGAGTACATAATAAAGTAATCCACATGACACCAGGACATGTTTTGTAAATTGTAGATTGCTGAGATGTGCACTGCTTCTTTTTTGTTGCCACATCTATTTTTTTTGGCAGTGCGCAAGTTGGCTGAACATCATTGTGTGGAAATTGATGACATCTCCTTCCATTATGATGTTGACTCCTTGTTGGGGGTACCAGAATTTGATCATCTATGAGATAAATGGACAAAGTACTTGGAGAGCCTGTTGTACCCTGTATTTACAAGTCAACAAAGCATTACAAAACTTAGTTGAACCAAAATAAGACTTTCAGTGATCCTGGAACCTTGAAGCAAGTAGCATGTGTGAACATAGGCCATCAGAAAAATCCAACGCTCGCTTATTCTCCTTAATGTCTCCTTATTGTTGCTTAAAGTGGAAATTAAGCAGGATTAAGCAGATTCTTGTTAAGGAGATGTTCCCTAAAATAAGGAAATTTCCCTTGGAATAAGTAGGGTCATCTGCTGAATCCACTTAATTTCTCCTTATTCATGCTTATTTTGCTGCTTGACTGCTTATCAATACTAGGGGGCTGCCTAGTGATGTCAATAAGGAAATTAAGGAGACATTTAAGCAGAAGTTCAAGCAAAAGAGTAAGAATCATAAAAACATATATTTGGTTATTAAGATAGAGTATAGTATACATAACTAAACCCTCCTCACACAAGATGCAAGGTGGGCATACAATATAAAGAGAAAAAAAGATGTGGCTCCTGTCATTGGTGTGTCATGGATGCATCTTAGCAGCCCCTGCTGTTTCTGTTCTGCCCTCCTCTTGTCATCCCTGTCAAGTACTTTACACTCCCCCACCTATTCTGATCGGAATCCATGGAATCTGCAGAATGTCCTAGGATTCCAATCAGAATTTAGTAGGAATTATTTTGGGTGAGATCTCTGCCAAATGTGCATTCCTAGTCTGAGTAAATTCCTACTTTTGTCTGAGGAAATTCCTATCAGAAATTGCAGAATTTTGGATTTCATAGGAATTGTACTGAGACTTTCCATGGACTTTCCACAGACTCAGTTCAGAACACAGTATTGGTATTAATTTAATATAAAAATATTGGTACATGCAAGGTTCAAACCCCAGCCATTGGGTTGTATTGAAATGTAAGACCTTACCATTACACCACAAACACTTATTAGGTGAGTATACCAATTAGATTAGATACCATTCTGGTGGCTATGTATGACAAAGTGCCTGGCTGTGTCATCTGCCAGCTCATCACTCTGATCTTTCACCACCACAACACTGCCTCCCTCCATCCCTCATCCATCTACTACCACCACCACACCCTCAATCCCAGCTCCCACCCCCACCTACAAAGACACCCAGAGCCACACTGCCTGGAAAATGGGCCAAAATGATGTGTAAACATTGTTTCAGCCATTGTTAAGTTTTTTTTTCATTTTTTTCATATTTTATTTTTATTAACCAAATGTTTTCAAGTTATTTTTAGGTTATTATCTTTATGTACCACACCCCGACACCTGACACCCACCCCATTGCCCTGCCCTACCACCACTGTGAGCCCCTGCTTGCAAGGTGGATAACTGGGCAGTGAATGGGCAAGGGGATGGAAAACCTACCACAGGAACCACAAACAAATGATGATGAACAAGCAACAATGAAGAACAACAAATACAGGAAGGGGAAGGCTACGCCGACACCCAGGACCCAATGATGAGGAATGGGGGATGAGGATGCAAGGGAGGAAGGGAGACAGGGATGCAAGGGAGGAAACACACAGCCCCATGAGCCACTGCTCGTGGGGTGGATCACAGGTGCTAGACAAGGGACAGCAGGACAGAACACCAGACAATGAACATGGACAAACAGGCACCTGATAATCCCACCAATCACCTCTTACTAGAGGTGGAGGAGGATAGGTGCTCCACCTCTAACAGGAGTAAGTTGAAGATGTACATGCCTCTGCTGATAAACCTTGGATACTGGGGGCAGGCACTTAGAATAAACAGTCAGGTGTATACAGCATGTGCTGAACACCAGTGGCTATGTTTGTCAATGTTGCTATCAATGGTCCCTGGCAGCCATATCAACAACACTGATCAATCAGCTGCTGGCTGTCATTGGTGCAGACCATCCCGCCTGTCAATCCCACCATCCCACTCATTGCCTTCAATTGCATCAACTCAGTATTGCTCCAATCTTTACCATACTTTGTGTATACCTTCCTGTATGACATAGAACATTCAATTGTATGCTGTGTTCTTATGGCAGGAGAGCACATCTATTCCTCAGATGCTTGAACAAGCCATTTGAAAAGGCCATCTGAATGGTTGTCCTCTGTATTGATTGACGAATACTTTCACTTCTGCAACTGATTGGTGGGAGGTGGATTGACTAGAGAAGGTGGTGAAGGAGGACTATGAGAGCTCCCCTCACTTCTCTGGTGTATGGTATTGCATTGCACTCTTGGTACAGCTTGATGATTTTGTGAAAGAAGGCAGTACTTTACAGTCCCCCACCTGTCCTAATGGACTCTAACCAGACTGACTGGAGTCCAACTGGAGTTTGAGTGGAATGCATTTCAACCAAATGATAAGTCAATTAGATACTGAGCTCAAAGGACTTCAGACTTAGTGAATTTCATAAAGTACCCACAAAATAAATTTGTGTAGTGCAGGAATTGAACTCAAGACCTCACAATAAGGAGTCACATGACAAACCAAACAAGTGTGCTCAACCACTTGAGCCACAGGAGGATTATTAGGCATCAATATAAGGTTTATTTATGACTCAACTTTTCATATTCTTCGAGGAGGCTTTTTTCAAACAATGAAGATCAAAATTTTTTAATTAACCACATCCCTTGTGTAGAACACAAGGGAGTGGGTACAATATAATAATAAACAAAAAAAAACCCCTCTCACAAGATGCAACAGGGGGGGGATTACTACTATGTACATAAAAAACTAAACCCCTTGTGTTTGGTGTGAGGGGGGGATTTGTAAGTACTACAATATATATACCCCTTGCATTTGATGCAAGGGGGGGCAGAGATAATATGAGTTAGAAATAGTAAAGACCCTTCCCCATGCAAAATGTGGGGCAGGGGGGGTTGGGGGATGTGGTCTGGTGTGGGTGTTGTCACCCACCCCTCCTCACACACGTCCATCGCACCCATCATCCACCCTATGAGCAGTTGCTTGTAGGCATGGGGATGGGTGCCATGGTCATCTTAGCCCTGGTGTACCCACCATCCACCTGATGAGCAGGTGCTCATCAGCATGGGCTCTCACCACCCATCCACCCTGTGAGCAGAGGCTCACAGGCATGGGGTGGGTGTGTTGTCAGTTTTGGGGGGTGCTGGTAGGTGGCAGCATCATTGTCGTCGTCGACTGCACACACTCACAATCGACCCTATGAGCAGGGGCTTGCAGGCATGGGGTGGGTGTGTTGGGCTGTCTCGCATCTGTCCTTCATTACCAGTAGATTAGAACCTATAAAACAAAAGAAATGTGTTAGTTAGTTTATAAAAACAAAAAGCAAATGAAAAAAAAACTTATGTAGGGCCCAAACATTGTGATCTGCATCGTTTGGGCCCACGTTCTATCCAGTCAGCTTGTTTGCAGGTGGTGGTGTCATTACCAGTAGATTATAACCTAGAAAACTAAAGAAACAGGTTAGTTAGTTTATAAAACAAAAAGCAAACAAAAAAAAAACTTATGTAGGGCCCAAACCATGCGATCTGCATCGTTTGCTCCCGTGTTCCATCCAGTTGGCTCATTTGCAGGTGGTGGTGATGGGAGATTGGGCATGGGAGTGGTGGCGGTGGGTGTCCATGCAGTGGTGGTGGTGGTAGAGCAGAGAGTGTCGATGGTGGTGGTGGTGGTGGTGTGAGTGAGGAGCTGGCACATTTGATGATGCAGCTATATGCTTTGTCATACACAGCTGCACCACAGTCCCTAAAGCAAGTAGATGATGCCTTACACAAGCTACTGTTGCGTAAGGGTTATATTGTGGGCTGCTTATGTAATCACAATACACAGGGATCTGGGTTTGATTCCTTTTCTTACACACTTCTTCAGTGGAATCCAACTGGACTCCCAGTGGACTCCAACTGGAATATGAGTAGACTCACTCCAGTGGACTCCAACTAGAATCTGAGTAGACTCACTCCAGTGGACTCCACTGGACCAGTCTGGGTGGAATCCAGTGTTTGAGTGGATTCCACTCAGAGTCCGGTTGGACTGGACTGGGACTAGACTGGCAACTTCACAGGCAGTTGGCTGGTGACCAGTAGTGGACTCCAGTCAGACTCCAGTTGGAGCCCACCAGGAAAGGTGGGGGAGTGTAAAGACCTCAAAAAAGGACTGCTTGGCAATTTCACATTTCAGCTTTCCTGATCTCTCTACATCCTATCGGAGCAAATCAAGTTGCTGATCAAGGTGCATTGTTTGCAGCCATTGAGCCAAGAGATACATTGCTAGTTTGGTTCAGGGTTTGGGTTTTGCAAAGCCGCTCACATTCCCAGCCCATGGTAGGCAAAGGAAAATCATCTGTGCAGCATCACACAGCTTTTGGAGATCAGGTGAGTTTTACTTTGTTCACTGCCTGGAGAAATACATCTCAGCATTGGCCCAAGGTTGCCTTGCATACTGTCATATGTGAGAGATTTCAATCCAGTAGGTCAAGAGCCATAGAGGAAACTGCATGTGACTTGAGGCAGGAAGGTGAGCATAGCAAATTGACTGCCATGTGCTGAGTTCTGAATGTCTATGAAGGCCAGATAGTACAAATTGTGAGGGAATTGGTAGCACTTTCAGATTGTCAAGGTCCAGCTCACCAACTGTTGGTTCTCCTGTGCATAAGAATGAAGTAACAATCAGGTCCTGAGCATGGTCTTGTGCAGGGAGAGGAAGTTGCAACAACAACAAGATAGAAAGTCCAGGGGAAGGGAGAAGGGTCTTATTTAGCAGAGGGGGGATGAGAATGGACATTTGGATTGCATGAAGTACCTATCATGCTTGAGACTTATTTGAAATCATTTCTGTGCCCTGTTCAACAGATCTTGCTCTCAACAATGGTTTATGTATGCCCAAAATAGACATTACTAGTTTGGTGGTGGCTTGGTGGACTATCCAGTCCAGAAGAAGTTACAAGAGGGCCCCAGCTGAACAATGCAAGCTTGAACAGATGTGAATGATGTCATGCACTCTCAATGACAATGAACACATGAACAGATGGAAAAAATTGTCATGCATGAATCAGCCTGAACAGTTGGTCAAAATTGTACAGTAGTGAGCCTTATAACAGGCACCTTGATAAGTGATAGGTTTGCTAATTGGTAGAGCATCAATTCAAATAAAAAAATAAAATGACAGATTTTTGTACTTCTTTTCAGAGATAGGTCCTCAGGGCATTGTTGAATGAAAAACATGCTGCCAAAATCATTATAATCCAGCCAATGAAAAGGAGAATTACCTGTTCAAGTTTTTCAAAAATCTTGGCATTATTGTGTGTTTCACATTTTGATTCCAAGGTTTGCGATCGACTCCAGCACATCTAAATTCAAAGTTAACTAAGTGACAAATAATAATTGGAGACACTGCATTCACATATAGGAGAATGACATTCCATGTGATTACACTACAAGTTCATCAGGAAAACTTCATGCCCTTTTTTGAGTACTTTTTCAACTTTTAAAAGTCAGAAAAGTGCAAAAAGTGCAAAAAGTGTGAAAGTCATCTGGACTTTCACAAGCTACGTCAGTTTGCTTAAAAAAAACATTTTTCTCTTTTGGAAGTAATGAAAGTCAAGAGAGACACAGATAAAGTCATGTAGAAAGACTGCTTCCAAGTACATTATCTCATTCCATTTCATAGGTAGGAAGGAAACAATTGAATTAGATCAATGAATTACTATACATGGAGGTAGCTAGATAACTACAAAAAAGTGGCCACAGCCATCCCTTGATAGCTCTACTAGTATCACTTCATGAGGGTATGTGGCACTCCCCATTGTCCTCTGTAGTCCCTGTCAGCAATAGTTACCCTCCTCCTTTGTTAATAGTGCAGCCCCCCATCATTATGGTGTAGTGGTGTTGCAGCTCCATCAGCACTGAGCAGTTGCTGGGAGTAGGGCTGCCACTGTTGTTGCTGCTGTTCTCTATCATTTTGTGCCACTGTTTCCCATCATACTGGTCTCCTCATTGGTGTTGGTGGTGTCCCATCATGGTGGTGCTCAGTGTTGGGTTTCTGGAAAGGCAGGGCAGTCAGTGGAGGTGGTGGTTGGTTCCTACCTGGTGTTGGCAGTGTTGCCATCCCCATCTGTTGCCATCATTGTCCTTGTTTTTGCAGTCATCAGCTCCCCACCATCCCTGACTTGCACCCCTCCATCGTCTCAGTGGTTGCTGTTGCCATATGTCGGTCGTCTCAAGCTTGCCGTGTTGTGGTAGGATAGTTAAAGCCTAAATCAATGAAAAAATATGTTAGCTAGAATGAAATAAGAAATGGAACAGAAATGAAAACTTACCTGGGCCCAAAACAATGTTAGCGTCATTTTGGGCCTGTGGTTCATTCCAGCAGCAGTGTTGGTTGTTTGTAGCTTCTGGTGGTGTTATCCAGGGGTGAGGTGGCTGTGGGAGTTGTTGTGCTGGATGTTGAGGTGATGGGAGCAGCGCCTTGTGCCCTGATGGGCATTGGTGTTCATGGTTGTTGTTGCTGTTGGTGGTGAAAATAGTTAGTTTGGTGAAGAAAAAAGTTTACCTAGGGGCCCAAATGACAATAGATGCTGTTTGAGCTAGTTCTGTGGGGTTTGCAGTCCTAGGTGTAGTTCTCCAATGTGGTGGCAAGCTTTCAAGTTGGGCTGTGGGTGTTGACAAGGCAAGGGTAAACAAGAAAGAAGCATATAAAAAAATTTAGCTAAAATATAAATGACAATAGACATCACAAATTTGTGTGAGATGTGGCAGGTGTTGGAGTCGAGGCTGAGGGTGATGATGAATTCAACCAACACATGGTTTTTGCTTGAGGGCCAGTGATTCTTACTTATCATGGAAGCATTCACATGGCCCAGTGATTTCAATAGATTGTCAACTTAGTAGTAAAACCTTTTTTTTCACCACTTTGAACACCATACAATTTTACCTGGGCACCATCCTCCTATTCTTAAACACATTGACAGGTGACTGCTGAACAAGCTGGCCAGGTGCCAAGTTTGTTTCTTTGACGATTGCAATTCTGTGCAAGCCCAAAACACAAAACCCTTTTTTTGCGCCACCTCAGACATTATACAACTTTACACAGACGCCATCCCATTCTTAAGCACTTTGACCAGCAACCGCTTAATAAGCCAGCCAGGTGCCATGCTTGTTTCTTCAATGATTGTGATTTTGTGCAAGCTGCAAAACATGAAAACTTTTTTTGCACCACTTTGGACATCATACAACCTCCAAGCCTTTTGTTCAACATTTGTCTAACCAATTGCCCAGGAGCACTGCTCGTTTTTTGGATGACTGTGATTTTTGCAATATGCAAAAGAGAAAACTTGCTTTGCCATGACTTGGAAAACTATAGGACTGTTAAGTGTGACTATTTAACCAAAGGATGCCCAAATTCTCCCCTTTCCAATGATGGAAAACCTTGTCAAGACCAATTCTCTCAACCAGATTTCTGATTGTTTTCTGCCCCCCTTCCTGGACGCCTTGCATCACAGCCCACCTCCTATCAGCAGCACTGCCCAGAGGTGAAATTCCCTCATTTCCAATTAGATGAAATGGTTTCAGGATTTGCCTCAGGTGCCAGTTTGCAAATTACCACAGCCTTGGAAACTCCGATCACCTCCAACCTTTAGTATTTAAGCTAGCTACTTTTGTTCTGTATTGCCAGTTTGTAAATCAACAAAGTCACTCAATTAATCCCACTCTAATTTCACTCCAATTCATCTCTTAAGTCTTCCTCAAACTTTTACTTGTCCCCTCTGGGAAACCTCCGGTCCTCCGATCCGCCCCTCTCATCTTATCTGAAATTAGGACACTTGACAAGGAGAAGGGCACAGCTTCTTACAAGCTGAAGCCAAGTCCTTTCTGTCCCAAAACCCTCACCTTGGAATTCCATTGGAATCCCGCTCCTATCTGACTCTCCCCTTTCAACTTCTACTGTCTGGGTATGACTGGAAATCTGATGTCTCCTTCTCCAAACTCAGATCTTAACAGTATTTACAAACTCACACTTCTCTCATCAAATCTAACACATTCCATCTTCTAACCCCTATGACTCCCACTGAATCTCAGACTCAATGAACCACAAGGAACTCTCGCTGTGCTGGCGCAGTACCAGGACTCTCAATACCCCCTTTGCCTAGGCATGCCTCGACCTTTGGTGCATCAACCAGACCATCCAACATCTTCCAACAAATTGGTTCTGGAGCACCCTCCATCAGTGCAAACATCATGTCTCAGCCTCTGGAGACCCCTCGGAATACAACTCCACTTGAGTATGTAGAGAACACTGGGCAATCTAACCCCTTTGACAAGGAAGGTCCAGGTAAAGAGGACAGACTTCCTGGTGGACCTGATGACCCCACCAGTCCTGACAGCCCTGGGGATGACCCCAATCCTGATGACCCTGATGACTCTCAACCTCCCAATGGCAGAAATCCTGACACAGGAGATAGGTTCCTCAATGCTCTCTTTGAGCTCTCAGACAGTCTCCGAACCCTCCGGCAGAATCAAGCACCCAAATCTGAGAAGATCAAAGTCTGGGACCCTGACACTTTCAACGGGGCCAACCCCCAGAAACTTTGGGACTTCCTAGTCTTGTGCAACCTTCACTTCCACAATTGTCCTCAGGTCTTCACCTCCGACGAAAAGAAGATCCTATTCATCCTTTCCTACCTCAAAGGGTCAGCCCTTAGCTGGTTTGAACCTGGACTCAATGACCCAACAAATTCTGCCCATTGGATGTGGAACTACGAGGTATTCCTTAGTGAGTTGGAAAGTAATTTTGGTCCTCATGACCCTGTCGGGGATGCAGAGAAGGCCCTTTCAGAACTCACAATGAAGAAATAGTGAAGTATAATGTGGATTTCTGGGAATTGGCTAATTGGAATGAAGCTGCTCTTTGCAACTGGTATTTCTGCAGTCTTCCACTCCATCTCCACATAGAAGTCTTATGGGGGGGATGACCCAATACTCTAGCATCCTTACATCTTAAAGCCCAGGATGCTGACAACATCTATTGGATGCAGGAAGAAGAAACCCACTTAGAAGTGAAAACTCCCAGGAATTCTGCAAACCCTGGGAGAAAGGAATCCAAAGCTTCTCCTAGCTCCAATTCCAACTCTAACACTCAGTCCAAACCCCAGCTCTTGTCCAGCACCAACTGCACAAGCCAATCCTCATCTGGCAGGACAAGCCAAAAAACTCTATTTCTGACAAGTTGGGGAAAGATGGTAAACTAACCAGAGATGAGTGTGAACACCACATTAAAGAAGGACTTTGCCTCTACTGCGGTGAGAAAGGATATGGAGCTGGAAATTGTCCGAAGTCCAAAGCAGCCAAAGCTCATGCTGCAGGAGTCACCGAGTCCAAGCTGGACTATGCAGACCCAAAAAAATAGTCTGCAACCCTCAGGAACATGCCATTAGGGCTGAGGGTTGTGTTGACCTTTCCCAACTGGCTGCTTACATCCATCTCAATGTGTCTGCTCTTTCTGATCCTGAATCCCTTACCATCCTGCTATCCCTTTCCAAACATTCCCTAAAAATCCAAACTCTTATTGACTCTGGTTCCTTGCATTGTTTCCTAGATTCATCATTTGTGTGGGACAACCAACTTGGTACTGATGGAGTAGGGTGAGTGGTCACCTACTCCAGGTAGTCATGTGACCTTGTTGATAGAGTCACATAGTCACATTGTCATGGTTCAGCATTGCTATACATTCCATTGCCTCTGCGATAGGACTGCCTCTGGCGTGTCCACCAAAACCATTCCTCTGATTGGACTCTGACTATTTGATGGAACTTGTAACTCCACCATAACCCAAGTTGTGAAACTCCTGGTCACTTTTCTGTCTGGTGAAGTGTTCAATCTGACATTTTATGTAACCTTGCTGGACTTTTCCTGTTCTGCAGTACATGGTCATAATTGGCTAAAGCAATACAATCCGTTGATTGACTGGTCTTCAGGCCAAATAAATTTCTGTTCCACAGCTTGAGGTCCTGCCCCCTCAATGTCTTCTGACTCTCCTATCTTGTGTGAGTCACCTTCACCTCCAAACCTTCCAGTGGAAACCTGCAAAAACCCTGTATTCACTAAACCCTTGAAACTTATACCTCCTGAGATCTCCTTCATCAATGCTGCCACTTACATGTGCGCAAGCAAACTTCCTGGGGCTGTAGCCTTTCAGGACATTCTCCCTGGAAGGACTGATGGCTAAATCTTCTGTGGTGTCCAAAAATCCTCTGGATCTCTCAGAGGTTCCAGAAGAACATTATGAATTTGCAGATGTCTTTAACAAACAAAAATCCAACACTCTTCCTCCACACCATCCCTATGACCTCAAGATAGAGACAGAGGATAATGCTCCCCCACCTCCAGGTTGCATGTACTTCCTCTCTCCCTCTGAGCTTGAGGCCCTCCAAATATTCATTGAAGAAAATGTTTGCTTGGGCTTCATCTGCCCCTCCAAATCCCCTCATGGTGCTCCTTTACTCTTTGTCAAGAAAAAGGATGGGAGTCTCCAACTTTGCGTCGACTACCGGGGACTCAACTGCATCTCAAAGAAGGACCGCTACCCACTTCCGCTAATCTCAGATCTCCTGGACTCTCTGGGAAAAGTGTGCATGTTCACCAAAATCGACCGCTGGCATGCCTATCACTTAGTCCACATTGCTGAGGGAGATGAATGGAAAACCACTTTCTGCACCCGCTACGGTTCTTTCAAATGGCTGGCAGTTCCGTTTGGACTCACTAGTGCACCTGCTGCCTTCCAGCACCTCATGAACAACATCTTCAGTGACCTATTAGATGTCAGTGTCATTGTCTACCTTGACAATATCCTAATCTACTCCAATGACATGAGTCAACATAAGGCTCACATCAAGGAAGTTCTCTGGAGACTCCGGAAAAATGGGCTTTATGCTGCTCCACAGAAATGCGAGTTCCATAAAGACAGTATGGAATACTTGGGGTTCATCCTCTCTCCGGATGGACTCCGGATGTCCAAAGATAAAGTCAAAACCATCCTTGACTGGCCTGAACCTCAAAAGGTTAAGGACATCCAATCCTTCCTTGGATTCTGCAACTTCTACTGACAGTTCATCCGACATGGATATTCCGACATCGTCATCCCTCTCACCAGACTCACCCAGAAGCACATGCCTTGGGACTTTGGCAAGAGATGTCAAGAAGCCTTCAACAAATTGAAAGAAGAATTCACTCATGCCCCGATACTTACTCAATGGCTACCAGACTCCCACATTATCTTGGATACAGACACCTCAGACTACACCTCAGTGGCAATCCTTTCCATCTATACCTCAGATGGAGAATCCACCCAGTTGCATTCCACTCCTGTTCCTTCAACCCAGCTGAATTGAACTATGACACCCACGACAAGGAACTTCTGGCTATCTTCAAAGCTTTCAAACACTGGCGACAGTACCTCAAAGGTTCCAGAAATCTGGTAGATGTGGTCACGGATCACAAAAACTTGGAATACTTCAGTGCCACAAAGCTCCTTACTCATCATCAAGCTCGGTGGTCGGAATACCTTTCACAGTTCAACCTAGCCATTCGCTTCCACCCTGGTAAGCTAGGGGCAAAACCTGATGTGCTCACTAGATGCTGGGACATCTACCGCAAAGGGGAAATAGCAACTTCTCCTCGGTAAATCCAAGCAATTTCTGCCCAGTCTTTACTCAAGAACAACTCACATCCTCCCTCCGAGCCACTTTCCTAGCTACTCCTATCATCCGACAAGCTGTTCTCATGGATATTGAAAAACTCCACAATGATATGCGATCCTCACTCCCTCATGATCACATTTCCTCTTCACACCTCCCATCACCATCCACCCCAAATTGGTCTCTAGATGACAGCGGACTTCTCTGCCACTTCAACCGGATTTATGTCCCAGATGTTGCGGACCTCCATCTTAAAGTCTTACAATACAAGCACAACCACATCCTCTCAGGTCACTATGGGCAAAACAAGACCCTTCAGCTTATCTGACAGGAATATGTTTGGCCCAATCTCTGCACCATTGTGCAGGACTTTTGCAGGACTTGTACTACCTGCAAGCGCTCCAAATCACCCTGACACAAACCCTACGGATTTTTGAAGCAACTTCCCATCCAAGAAAGGCCTTGGAACTCAATTTCCATGGACTTCATCGAACAGTTACCAGACACACTGCCATCCTAGTCATCGTAGACCAACTCTCCAAACAGGGTATCTTCATCCCCACAGTAAACGAAATCATGGCACAAGAACTCGCTATTCTATTCATCATGCACATTTTCTCCAAACACGGTGTTCCATCTCACATCACTTGCGACCAGGGTTCCCAGTTCATTTCCCACTTCTTCTGCTCTCTTGGACAAGCCCTGGACATGAAAATCCACTTCACCTCGGGTTACCATCCAGAAGGTGATGGACAGACTGAATGCCTCAACCAGACCCTCAAACAGTACTTGCGGATTTTCTGCAACTACCAACAGGATAACTGGTCCCAGCTACTACCTTTGGGGGAATTCACTTATAACAATGCTCCCTCAGCTTCCACTGGAGTTTCACCCTTCTTTGCCAACAAGGGTTACCACCCAAACATCATGGTTTTTCCAGAGCGCAAACTAGCCTTGCAACATGTGCACCATTTTGTGGTCAACCTTGAAGATCTCCACCAGGAACTCTGGAAACAACTTACTGAAGCACAGAAGCGCTATCAAGCCCCTGCTCCTGACTTCAAAATCGGTGACTACACTTTCATCAAAGGCGAGCACTTACACACTACATGCTCCAAGAAGCTCTCAGAAAAGTTCTATGGCCCTTTCAAAATCATTGCCTGTCTGGGTACCCACTTGGTTACCCTTCGACTTCTGGATCACCTCCAGGCTGTCCACCCAGTATTCTATCTCTCCCAACTGGAAGAAGATACTCCCAACACGATTCCTAATCTTATTCAACCTCCACCTCCTCTGGTCATTATAGACAATGAACTGGAGTATGAGATTGCAGAAATCCTTGATTCAAAGATTGACAACTGCTGTCAATGCAAGCTACTCTATTTCATGCAGTACCAAGGAACCGACAAAGAAACCTCCTGGCTTCCTGCTATGGAACTTGATCATGCCCAGGAACTCATTATGGACTACCACACTCATTACCCAGGGAAACCCGGTCCTCTCTCCACCTAACAATCACACAAATCCCAAACAAAATGACATTCATTCATTTTCACAAACAAAGAAAAAATAAAGCAAGTTGTAAGCCTGGCTTACATAACATCATTGACACCTGTTTGTACACATCTATTCTTTGGACCTTATTTTTACTACATATGAGGATTTTCCCCATTCTTCCTTTTCCCCCTTCTCGCTTCCCTATAAACTCTGCTTTGTATTATTTCTCACATCTAATTACATGTCGTTGTCTTGTTATATCACGTGGTTAGTAGTGAGTTCTCTCTCTCTCTCCCTTTCTGTTCCTCCCTCTAGTGTTTCCTGGCCCAACTAAGGGCTAGGCTTCCACTTTTTTTTAAAATCTAAACAACGACACATTTCTCTTTTCATACTTACGAACTCTGTTTTAACGACAGCGAGAACACTGTCTCGAAAACTGTCTGTTTGAATCCCGCTTACTACTCATAGTAGGGCACGGAATGCCTTTACACCTGACGACGCCGCTGACATGTTTGCTCCACCTCGTGCCTCCGTCGTAGCAAATGACCATCCACTCACTTGTGCTCCTCCTGCCTCCGTCATAACAAACGATGTGCATACACTCACTCCACCTCCTCCTGCCTCCATTGTAACAAATGATGCGCATACAACCACCCCGCCACCTCCAACCTTTGTCCCTGCTAGATGCAGATGAACATCCTCTTCCTCATCTGACGACTACCTGGTATTCCCTTCCTTATCCAAAATGTCGCTCTCCTCCACTCTCGCTGTACTAAGCCTGAACAATGGCAAATGGCCAATGATCTCTGCAGGCAACATGACTCCCGAATTATTGCACCGGTTTGAACATCACACATGCAGCTATCTTCACAACAAGGATGGGCTTGATGCAAAAGGCCATGTCGACCATATTGTATACTCATTCGAAGACCCGTTGTTCTCACACTGGTATCAGTCTCAACAAGATCTGTTGTCAGTACTGTCCTTCACCGACTTCATGGTGAAAGTCCATGCTTGTTGGCTGCCTAAGCGCTGGCAACAAGATTTGGCCCAGAAAGTACGCTCCACAAAACAGCACAAAACCCCCTTCTCCGACTTCATTGACTCCCTGTGCCAGGATAACCTGCTACTAAAAGGAGGCCAATACCATCTCTCCCCTGCCCAACTTTGCACCCAGATCAAATCAAACATCTTGCCTGAGCTTGCTGCTGCGTTCGACCAGTGGAAGGACAACCACGATTCCTCTGATGACGAAGCTGAAGAGGAAGTCAACGTGAATGCCGACCCAAATGCTGCTGCAGCAGCCATGGTTGCAAAGGCGACCTCATACGCATTGAAGTCGGAGGAAAAGCTGCAGTCTTTCATCGATACGTTGACAAAACTTGATCAGAAGCTCATCAAAGACAGAAATGTTTGCAAATGAGATGCTGAAGATGCGGCGAGAAGCCTGAAGCGCTCCAGCTCAGCTGTGGGACTGCAGATAGCTCGAGGCAGGCACCATATAATCAAACCCAGAATGCAAACACTTCCCGAATCCAAACCACATCTTCTACTGCCTGTCCACTGAAATTAACGGATTGTGAGAGGAAGTACCTTGAAACTTACAATGGATGTAAGAAATGCTGAGGATTCTACATGCCTGATGGGCATCCCTGTGAATTCTCTAACGGCGATGGGTATGTCAAACAAACTATGGCGATGGTGAATGAGCCTCAATGATGCATCAAACTGCCCACTCTAGCAATCCCCAAGGATGAACTCACCCCTGCTCTCGGTGCTGTGAATGTTGCATCTTCAAGTTGTATTTATGCACCTACTCCTCCTCAACCCACTGCTGCTCCACCTGCTCTCCCTGTTGCGAGTGTGTTGGGAATGTCAAATTACCCTATTGCATCTGTGTACCCACCGAATGAGAGTTCTATCCTTGGCGGGGGTGATAGCGACCTCTCTCGAGACTCAAATGACTCGGTAAGCACAAGTGTTCCATTTTTCAAACCCCACCTTGTATGGGAATGCGCTGTTGACAGCCTCAAAACCTCCACCTTTTCTTGTGTTGATATTTCTGCATTAATTGACCATGGCTCCCCTGCAGTTTTAATTGAACAAGAACTAGTGTCTCATCTCTGCCTACCAACTTGCTTACTTCCTGTTCCGTTCCCCATCTCTGGTGCATTCTTCGACAAATTGTCTGGCTCTTCCGATATATCTCTGACCCATTGGGTCAGGCTTAAATTGGATGACCGAAACAACTGGTATTCCACCCGTACTGTCCACACTCTTATTGCACCAAACCTTTGCCATCCAATAATTCTTGGACTCCCCTTCCTTTCACATAATAATATTGTTGTTGATGCCCATAACAATACAGCAATAGATTACGGCTGTAATTTTGACCTACTACACCCTATGCCTCATGTATTACCTAAAGTGAAAGTAAAATTATGCAATGTACTGGCAAGTGTCAGGACCAACCGCAAGTTGCTCGTTGAGGAACTTAAGACAATTTGCAAAACACATTGGCCTTGGGTTGATGCACAATGTGAAAAGGTGGTCAGGATAGACATCATAGCTGCCATCCGAGTATGCATTGAGCAACTCGCAGCTAATGATCAGCTTGAGAAACTTGGGGCAAAAATCAAGGACAATTATGCAGATGTTTTCAAACCAATACCACATGTTGATGAGATGCTGAGCACGGTGCTCTGTAAAATCAGCTTGAAAGACACCAGAAAAACAATTACCACAAGAAGTTACTCCTGCCCAGGTAAGTTCTGCAATGCTTGGAGTATCTTGATACCTCGTAAGATGATCTGGGTACTCTGCAAGTGACGACCTTTGGCTACCGCAATGGGAGCTCGAAAACTGTGAGGCACTAGATAAATGGAAGGCTAGTAAGGCAGAGGGAACACAGTAGCTTTTTCCCACTGGATTTTTTGATGCACCTGATGTTGCTGGTTGATGTTGGGTTGGTTCACTACTTTACTACAGACACTTTTCTAAGTGTGGGAGGGTGTAAGCCTGGCTTATGTAACATCATTGATGCCTGTTTGTACACATCTATTCTTCGGACCTTATTTTTACTATGTATGAGGATTTTCCCCATTCTTCCTTTTCCCCCTTCTCGCTTCCCTATAAACTCTGCTTTGTATTATTTCTCACCTCTAATTACACATCGTTGTCTTGTTATATTGTGTGGTTAGTAGTGAGTTCTCTCTCTCTCTCCCTTTCTGTTCCTCCCTCTAGTGTTTCCTGGCCCAACTAAGGGCTAGGCTTCCACAAGTCTATCTATTTCGGATCCCTGCCGGATCCCTACTCCCCCCTCACTTCTTCACCCTCCGCTTCCTCTGCCAAACCTGGCAGTTCTCCCTGCACCTCTTCATTCTCTTCACCTCCTTCATCCTCTTCTTTGTCCTCCTCTCCCTCCTCAGACTCCAACCTCCACTCCAGATCCAAGGCACCCTGGATATCTGCCAGGGAGTCTTGGAGTGCCAACACTCCTTTGCTTATCACCCAGAGCTCCTGGAGCTCCTTCTTCACCCCCTTTACTGCCCTCACCAATTCCCTCAGTATCCACATCACCCCATTGTCCTCCCCTAGCCCAGGTCCCGCCAGCAATGGCTGCCCCTCCCACACAACCTCCTTGCACTTATGTTTTGCTGTGGTGCAAGGCTCACATGCTCGACCATCCAGAAACATGACAGTTTTTGACTCAAACGTCTACTAGGAGTCAGCTTGGAATTACAAGAAGATATGCCAAACTCACCTTCAGGGGCCTCATTGTTGGCCCCCTCTGCCCTCACCTTTCCTTTCGCCTTCTTCTTGGGGGAGGTGCTCCCTTCAGCCTCTTCAGGCTCCACCTCTCCAGCTTTCCACTTCTTTTCTGCCCTCTTGGTGACAGCGGTCTTCTTCCACTCCTCCTCTGCAGCCCTTTTCTCTGCCTCCACCCTAGCTGCCTCCACTTTAGCAGCCTCCTCTGCTGCTCGGCACTCCTCAGCCTCCCTCGCCTCTTTCTCAAGCCAGAGCTCCTCCATCAATTTCCCCTGCTGAGCCCTGAAGGCCGCGATCTTCTCCGCATGTGAGGACATGGTGGGTGAGGGGGTGAATGATAGTAGTGGGGTTGTGGTGGTTGTAGGAAGACCTGGGAACCCCAACAAAATCAACAAAAAAAAATAATTCCTTGATTTGGATTTGAACCTTCACATGCCTCGTAGGCTCGGCACTAAGGGGGAAATACTGTCAAGACTGATTCCCTTGACCAGATTTCTGATTGTTTTCTCCCCCCCTTCCCGCCCACCTTGCATCACAGCCCACCTCCTACCAGCAGCACTGCCTAGAGGCAAAATTCCCTCATTTCCAATTAGATGAAATGGTTTCAGGATTTGCCTCAGGAGCCAGTTTGCAAATTACCACAGCCTCAGAAACTCCGATTGTCTCTGACCTTTAGTATTTAAGCTAGCTACTTTTGTTCTGTATTGCCAGTTTGTAAATCAACAAAGTCACTCAATTAATCCCACTCTAATTTTGCTCCAATTCATCTCTTAAGTCTTCCTCAAACTTTTACTCATCCCCTCTGGGAAACCTCTGGTCCTCCGATCCTCCCCTCTCATCTTATCTGAAATTAGGACACTTGACAAGGAGAAGGGTACAGCTTCTTACAAGCTGAAGCCAAGTCCTTTCTGTCCCAAAACCCTCACCTCAGAATTCCATCAGAATCCTGCTCCTATCTGACTCTCCCCTTTCAACTTCTACCATCTGGGTACGACTGGAAATCCAACGTCTCTTTCCCTGAACTCAGAACTCAACAAACCTTTGCAAAACATATATCATGACACTGGCATTCACACAACCTCACCGAGCTGAATGAATCAATGCACAGTGATCTGCTATGACTGTGTTAAGGGCGAAGCCTCAACCACTTGATCTAGTCAATGTTGTTCAATGAGTCATTCAGCACTAGTCTTACTCAGAGCATCTGACATAAGATGGATAGTGCACTCTAGCAGGCCTTCTGCATAGACACAACAGGCAGAGCACAATTTTCCCTGAGAGAAAATATGGAGAAAACATGGAGAAAATTACACTTTTTCATGTAGCAAACATGTAGGGAAAAACTGGTGAAAATAAGTTATTTCCTCTTTATTTTCTGTGCAATCTATCCAAGAGTAAATATATGATTTTTGTGGAGAGAAAATAAGGGGAATCTGAAGTGAAAAGAACACATTTCCTCTTGATTTTCCTCTGCTTTTTTGCCTGGGGAAAAAAGTTAAATTTCCTGCAAGAACAAATCAGAAATCTCTGGAGAATACAAGCTATTTCTTCCAAATTTTGGCCTGGAAAATTGCATATGGAAAAGTGTAATTTTCTCCTCATGTTTGCCAGATTTTCACCTGGAGAAAAAGAAACTCCTGATGAAAATTTGGCAAACATGAGGCAACAATTACACTTTTCCACATGCAATTTTCCAGGCCAAAATTTGGAAGAAATAGCTTGTATTCTCCAGAGATTTCTGATTTGTTCTTTCAGGAGATATAACTTTTTTTCCCTAGGCAAAAATCAGAGGAAAATCAAGAGGAAATGTGTTCTTTTCACTTCAGACTCCCCTTATTTTCTCTCCACAAAAATCATATATTTACTCTTGGATAGATTGCACAAAAAATAAAGAGAAAATAACTTATTTTCACCAGTTTTTCCCTACATGTCTGCTACATGAAAAAGTGTAATTTTCTCCATGTTTTCTCCATATTTTCTCTCAGGGAAAAGTGTGCTCTGCCTGTTGTGAGAGTCATTGGGGCTCACTCACTAAGGGGCTTCCTTAGCAGTTTTGAGTAAGTTTGCGAGTTACAAGTTAAGACTGTAGATTGCCTAGATATAAACAAGGACATCCCTACTACAAGTTGCAGTACTTATACTAAGAGGGAGGTCCTTATCATCCAATCGGAAAGATAGATGTGTATCAAGTAAGAATAGAAACAATAAGCCTCATGCCTAGCATGAGGCGTCCAATGTCACAGATCCAATGTCAAGGATTGCAGTATCACAGCATGTGTGGGAGCGGGTTCAGGTGCATGGAGTCACCATGCATCAAGGGTGCCTTCCACGGGAAAGGGACTGTAACAGCAGTGATATTTAGTACCACCTCACACTAGTGTTTAAAGGTCCGGTTCACTGAACCGGAAAAAAAACTGAAACTGAACCCAACCCAACCGAATGCAACCGAACCGTCAGTTGCAGTTGCTTGGTTTTGGGGGCGTGGTTTTGGGGGCGATTGGGTTGCCGGTTGCCTCTATTTGAAAACATTTAAAAACCATTTGAAAACTGGTTGCAATTGGTTGCAATTGGTTGCAATTGGTTGCAATTGGTTGCAATTGGTTGCAATTGGTTGCAATTGGTTGCAATTGGTTGCAACCAGTTTTCTTACAGTACTATATAGCCTGCACTACTCAGGTAAACCTATGTAGTATATTCAAGAAATACAACTAATATATACTATTTATACTTACATTACAATTTATGAAAGGGCAATGGGAGCCCTGGGGGCAAAAAGTACTCATTTCATGAGTGCTTATATACCCCATGGCTGTGCACAGACCATTTGGTCATGCTTGTGTTCCCAAAAAGAAAGTGGCACCACTTTCCAAACAACTCCCACGACTACCAATGACCCACAACATCCTTTCTACCATGCTCACCACCTCCCTCAACAAACACTTCGCCGAATGTCTGAAAGTGGGCCCAAATGACAACAGTGTTGGTTTGGGCCCACAGGTAAGTTTTTCTTTGTTATGTTCTTTTCTACTTACTAACCAATGTTCTTCTTTTTAGATCCTTTCATTCTGATGACAACATCACCCACTGCCCCACGCCCCCATGACACCATGCCAACACCAATGGTAGCTGACACCAACACTGACAACAACAATGATGGCAATGCACCCATGTTGTCGCCACCACCATTTCCCCCGCAAAGCTGGCCCAAACAACGAACACTGTTGTTTGGGCCTTGGTGTAAGTTTCTCATTTAATTTTTTTTGTTTTACTAACTATTTCTTCTGTAGTTTCTTATTGTATGTCTACAATATCACCCACATCACATCCAAGCCCCTCTCTGTGCCCCATGCCCTATGCCGCTGCTGTGAGCCTCTGCTTGCAGGGTGGCAACGGGTTCTATTCCTAGACAGCAACAGCCACGATGCCATGTCACAGCACCACCCCACCTGCGAGCCACTGCTCATAGGGGGAGATGGACATGCTAACTAATGATGCAAATAGGTGGGGACAATGAACGACACAGCAAGCAGGGGCGGGGCAATGAAATACATGAACAGGGGGATGACAATCGACTACACAGCCGGGCAAACAACATTTGACAATGTAAGGAGGGGGAGATGGCTACCTTCGACAGTGCAGGCCATCGCCAATCGACAATGCAAGGGGACAGCAATGTTCAACAATGCAGGTCAGCAATGTTTGATGATGCAGGCAGGGGGGGATGACACCATTTGACACTGCAAGGGGAGAGGGCTGGCAATGCTTGCCAACACAAGCAGGGGGGGTATGACAAGCCATGGACAATATGCCCCACCCTCACTACAAACGCGAGATGGTGGGACCGTTTTTTTTTTTTTTTCAGTCATATTTTTTTTTACTTGTTTGACAACCTCTTGCTGCTGCGAGCACCTGCTTGCAGGGTGGAATGTAATTAGTTTTATTTAATATACAGTAAAATTTAACTTAGGGACAAAAATGGTTGGAAAAACCAGTGTCAACTGGTTTTTTCAGGGCAACTGAACCGATTAGGACCGGTCCTAATTGGTTCGGTTGCGGTCCATCAATTTTGGGTGATGGTTCAGACCAGTTGCGGTCCTGGTTGCCCCCTTTTGGGGTCAAAAAACCAGACTGAACTGGACCTTAAAACACTACCTCACACCCTTCCTCTAACTTGTGTTATACCATTCAAGACCTTTTTAGTGGGTTTTGTCTGGGTTTCCAGGTCGAGCATCATCAGCAATTATGCCACACCCACAACACTTTCAACAATCACAGTGCTGCAGTATGACAACTTGGACTTCCTACACAATGAGAATGTTAAACACATCAGTCAGTTCAACGACTTTGACTTCAACCCTTCCCTAGCAATGACAACCCAAGCCAAGGAAGGTCTAATATATTCATCACTACTCAGGAGTACAGATTCCTTGACGTACATGGGGCACGAGTTTGAAAACAGACATATGCCTACTTACAAGATGGTTGGACTCTGCCTGGGTGAAGGGGAGTTCGAGATGGAAATCATGGTATACGGATACGAGTACATGTTGGGACTCATCAAAGGGACACCCATTCCTATGACATCCAGCTCAGAGGCTTGCCCTGGGGAGTTATGCTTGCATCTACAATGCAATTCCTATCAGGACTAAGAACATGTTGATCCAAGTGGCTATATAGCCTGTCTCTCACATGCTTACAGGGTGAAAGATTTTGAATCACCAGAGTTTTGGCAGGAGGTCAGGGCCTATCTCAAGGATGGCATTCTCCCACCTCACTGTGAGAATCTGAAAGAATGCAAGCAGTTTCTATCACAAACATGCACATTTGTGGTTCATGATGGACATATTTGGAAAGTTGGGAAAGGCAGAAAGAGTCTGCAAATACTGATTACTGACCTTGAAAAGCAAAAATCCATTCTAGTGCAGATGCATAATGAGGTAGGACACAGAGGACACAATGGTCCATACAAACTACTCCCAGAATGTTACTACTAGCCAAATTCTACAATGATGTTGCATATTTCATTTGATCATGTAACGGTTGTCAACTGCATTTGAAGATACACCCCAAGATCCCCTTCTCACTGACATACAACACAGTGATCCTATGGTACTTCCATCTCAACACTGTACACATGCCAAACGGTTGTGGTGGGATGCACCACTTACTCCAAGCAGTTGAACCTGCAGTAGGTTGGCTGGAGGCTCGAGCTGCAAGAAAGAACAATTCAAAAACATGGGCAAAGTTTATCCATAAGGAAATTATTTGCAGGTTTGGTTGTATACCATATTGTGTGATTCACAGCGGTTCTGAGTTTCAAGATGCTGCAAAAATCCTGTTCAAGAACTACAGTGTCATGGTAATTATATCCTCTCCTTATCATTAACAGTATCATGGAACATGCCCATCAAGTCATAGTCAATGCCCTCTTTTGAGTAGCTGGGTCCAAAACAAAGGAGTGGCCAGTATTCATATATGCTGTGCTCTTGGTGATCTGTTGCACCATTTCTCGCATGACAGGGTATACACCATATTATCTTCTCTATGGACATAACCCCCTCCTAGTCTTCAATATAGTGGACTGCACCTGGGAAACACTAGATTGGGACAAAGTGATCACCACTGAAGACCTCATAGTGACCCACACCTTACAGATTGGATGAAGGGACAGCATACTCACAGATGCACTTGAATGACAAAAGCCCAAATGCCAATGTTTGGTCGACAACTTCAACAGGAAGTATGAGAAGTATTTTGTTGATAACAACTTTGATATAGGCACCTGGGTACTCATCCATGAGACCTGGCTCGACTCAGAGCATGGCAACAAGGGTGCACCCCATTGGCTGGGCCCCTTTGCAATTCACCAGAAGCTCAGCAACCACTCATATCGACTCAGAGAAATTGACGGCACTGTGAAAAGAGGTAAAGTAGTGAAAAATCGACTGAAATATTTTATTACAGGAAAGAAAACCAAACAATCAAGTCCATATCCTCCTCAAGCTTGATTTATCCCTTCCCCACCAAGCACGTTCCTCTCAATGGTCCTGTGTGGCATGGGTACTGGATGTTACCTTACAACAATAGCCTCATCAAGCACCCAGTATTTCACATCGGACAATGCTCAGAGTTAACTATTTTGAATGACTTCAAATGATTTCAAATGACTTCACAGCACCTCGAATGCCTTCAGCTGCCATAGCTTATTGCACCACCCTTCAGACACATGCAGCACACTTTGTATGAGTTAGTGCATCACATATCGAGCACCACCGGACACAAGGAGACACAATGATGGGATTTTAGGATGCGATTGTGGCGCTTTGATGTCTTGATGATATATTGGATCAATAGGAAAGGTACCCATGATAAATTGTGACTCTATACATTTCCCTTCTCATCATCTTTCATTTATCTTATGAATTGCAAAGTTCTTTATTGTTTTATATCTTGCCTCATGTATTCCTCATGTTTTATTTCCTTTTAAGTACCATCTCTTCCAAACATATATAGCCTTGTACTAGCTACTTAGAAAGACAGAATAGAACATCCTCTCACATCAATTGTCTGATTTAAGAGCAATTATCTTGAGTCCAAGCCTCTTGTCTTAGTCCCAAAATTCAGTGTTTTATGCCAAACTTCCTTGAACTTCTCATACTAGCTTCTTGAAACTCTATCATCTATCATCTATCCCCTCTCAAGGCCTTTCTACATCTTTATAGTCTATCCTCAGCCTTCGTCAAAATCATCCTCATCCTCTATAAGCCCCTCAAACTTCTTCAAACTTCATTGAACATCCTCAAACTTTCCTCAAACATTATCGCAGCGCTTTGTACACCCTCAAACATCATCAAACATCATCGGACCCTCTCTAAAGTTGTTTCCCTAACCTTGGGTAACAGCGGTGATATTTAGTACCACCTTGCAACCTTCCTCTAACTAGTGTTATACCATTTGAGGCCTTATTGTGGGTTTTGTTTGGGTTTCCTGGTCGAGCATCATCATCGGCTGGATGGTAGGGTCAAGGGATGTCATTTGAGTGCTCTCCACACTTGGAGGGGGCACAAGTGACATTCTGTCAATAGAGACCCTCAATGATAGTCCACTCCCCAGGTTATCCCCAGCCTGTGAAGCCCTGAGATGAGGACTTGACAACACCACTCCAACATCACCTGCCATATAAACACCACCCTTATCTTGAAGATCATCAACACATCACAAAAACAATCATCTGGCTTCTTCATTAGTTCATCTTTCCTGTTGCTTGGTCCTGTTGGTGCGAGAGAATGCATGCAATTAGGCTTTTCATTTACTGTATTATGATTTGTATATAGGTGTCTCCCCACATTTTGAATGGGACATTCTGCTCAACTTGAACTTTATGTCCCCCTCTAAGTTTCCTGTCATAGGTCTCTCAAGTCCCCAAGTTTTCTGCACACCAAGGTGTAGATCCATAGCTAAGTTCTTAAGTTCTCAAGTCCTCCTGTCTCTTTTGCACTATTCACAAAGTTAAAGATTACATACTTAAATAGACTACTTTACCATATTCCAAAAGACTCAATGAGCTGTTTTCTCTTCGATGTGCCCATTTATCATTTTCTACAATGCTAGCACATGCTCTCATTGATTGTGTTTCCGATCATTGTTGATTACTCTCTCCTGATGCATTTTGTATTGATCGCATACTCCAATGCACTCTTACACAATTTGAGCTGATGGCTCAACTGTTCTGACCAATACCTCATATTTGGTCTAATATGCTTACCTAACTGCTTGTGATGCAGAGTTTACATTGACAGATCTCCAACAGAACGATTACCCTGCCACACCAGTGGCATTCAATTGGACATATAAGTGAGGGACAGTAAAAGGTATCTTGGGAGAATTGGCAACATACAAGTCTGTTTTGTCATCCTGAATTTCACCCTCAATGTATGCCATGGTGACTGTGGGGGCAGCTGCAGAGGCCATTCATGAGGTGAGCATGCAGTACGAGTCAACATCAGACCAGGTGTTGTTGGTTTTCATGGGACATTGATCCACTCAGTATCCCATATAAAAGGTTCAACAATGTGTACAGCCAGAATGTTCATTCAAGAGTTTCCTCTCATTGAGGGTGAGGGTGGGGAGGGAATTTGTGGTCAACAGTGGAGCTAGTTCCAGATGTCTTCTGGTCAGCAGTGGAGTTAACTCCAGAAGCTGAACTCTGTTGTTGAGGTTCTGTAATTTGGGAGAGAAGGTCCTGGCAGGAAGCCAAAGCTTCCAACACTAAAGGGAACCAAGAACTATAATGAGTGTAAGAGTGTCTCTTACATCAGCAAGCCTTATCTACATTCGCCCTCATTATCACATGTTATTCTTGTAGTATATAGTCTATACTTTGAGTACTTGTATTGTATCTTAGTTTCATCCCTCAAATATACTAAGTTCCTTATATGTCTTGTTCTCCTTGAGTGTTGGAAGCTCTGGCTTCCTTCCACTTTTTTTTGTAATGAACTTACTATCCACACTCTACTCTCTCTCACACATGGTCTTTTCCTGGAAACCACACCAACCCTGAAGTTACTACAACAGTCAATTTTTTTCACACCAAAACCTACACAACCCCAACTCTACTGTCTACCACTCTTCCCCTTGACTCATGTTACTTGTTTGACTACTCACCTCTCATTTCAGCCCCCTCCTTTCCAACCCCCTCATTTTGCCACCTCCCAAATGTCTTTCTGCATCTCTCTAGGTCATTGACTCATTTCCACCACATCTGTCCTGTCTTGACCCCACCCATCTCGCTCGCCTTATCATGTAATACCCTCAAGCCTTACTGTTATGTACCTGGCTCTTTACTACATGTACCTGGCTCTTAGTTTGCAATAACACCTTGGATGAATACACTATGTAAACCTAAGATGATCAGTACTCAAAGGAAACAGGTGATTGAATATCTTGGTAATTTATTGAGCATTTTTTGGTGCTCGACATTGTTCACAATGAGGGGGATGTTAGTTGGGGCAGGATTGATGGGAGGGATGTTGTGGGAATGATGGGAATGGATGATGTGCAGGCATATGGGTGACATGCAACAGTTGTCAGGTCCATTGATGGGAGTGATGGCAAACAATGCTGACAAACAATGCTCAAGATATGGTAAAGTCCTGAGGGTTTATTCAAGGTTTATTGAAGGAGGCAGTGGATCACTAAAATTTACTCTAATTAGACAGGCCACTACACTATTTAGTCACCTCTAACTAGAGGGGTATTGTGGGATTATCAGGTGGATACAGTCATTGATGTAGGGTCTTCATGCCAAATGTTAAATAGTATGGTAATGATAGCATCAGGCATGTAGTTCACACCTTTATGTTTGTGGAAAGAATCTATTCACATGTTTCTCTGATCACCCATAGTCACCTGTGTAGAAAGCTTGCCTTCAAACATCAGAGTGGTTATATCATCAAGCAACTCAAGCTCATAGAACTCTTGTCACAATGCACCTGATGTGCCACCAGTGATTTTTCCCAGGTGTATAGAGTTCAGAACGAGTGTCCCATCAGCAGTTGCACTTCTTGACAGAGAAGTGTAATAGCTTTGATGGGAATGACTTTGACTAAGGTCCACTACATTGTATGGGTGTGTCTTTCCCTGAGAAGTGTAGTCTGTCATTGCAAAGTTGGGAAGCACCTCAAGTTGACATCTCAATACTGTAATAGCTAAATCATCAGGCAATTTACAGCTGGTCATGATGGTTGTCTTCATGAGTGGGATCACATTGACTGGCAGTCCATCAAGGTTAATCAGGGAAGGGGGTTTTACAAGTTTTACAAAGAGCGTGTTGAGTACTTTTTTTTTGCTTGCTCCTCCTTTCTGACAATCCCATGCACAGACTAATGCTTCCTGTCCTTTTGTAGTGCACAGTTCAGTGGCAGCATTATTATGAATCATCACAGGCATGCCTATGCAAATTGAAAACTTTGCAGGGATGAGCTTAGTATTTGCACAAGCAAGTTGCTCCCACAGTGCATGTTGAATATTCACAGGAATCTTACCATGTTTTATGGAATGTGATTTGCCCACAGGAATGCACCTCTGTGACTGATGCTCATGAGGCTCTTTGGAAGGTATGGTATCAATCAAAAAGAAGTTGTGCAGCTCCTGATTTGTCTCTGTTGCAAATCTCTGACTTCCCAGGTGATTAATTTTGTCCTTTTGTGAGTTCAAATTGATGATTATGGACACATTCCTGGAATCCTGAACTGTTTTTCATTTACATTAGGTCTACCTGGTAGCATGCTGGATCAGAAACACAAAATCAGCAGCTGTGCATGCCTTGTACCTCATGTTTGACAGTGCTATGCAGAACTTGGCATCATCAGTGGACTGGGTGTGTTGCCTCATATTCTGTCAGAGTATTACTACTGTTGTCACTTGGTGCCATAGAGCTTTACCTATAGCAGCTTCCTGGTCTCAGAGCAAAGTTGTGTTCACCCCAACAGTGCAGTACTGCAGCTATACAGTGAGGCATGTTCCTGTCCAATCACCAGTGGCAGCTGTGCAAAATCACTGACAAATATCATATCTAGGCCACCAAAAGGAGAATTAAGGTTATTTATCGCACAAGCAAGCCTTGTGTTTATGAGAAACATGTCATGGCCTGAAAGCATTGATACCTCATCAAGAAAAATATAATCAATGCTTTCTGATCTCAATTTCACTTCGGCAAGCTGAATGTTTGATGAGGATTCACCATCAGAGTTGATGCCAAGGATTGAATGGTATGTGGAACCCTTCAGGAGTGCTGCCACACTCCCTGTTGGCACAACAATGATGAGTCTGTGGCTTTCTTTTCTCTTGTTGAAAAACTCAACCAGGGCCCTTCAACACTTGTGTTTTACCAGTGCCAGCCATTCCAGTGACAATGGACCAGAATCAGGACTGCAGGTGTGGTTAGCAACAATTCTAAAGGCATGGTCCTGCTCTTTGTTCAAATCAAACTTAGTTGAAACATCAACAATGGTCCATTCCCATTCCTTTGAAATGAATGAACAGCTCATGTATGCTTTGTCAACAACCTTGACATCATTTGGTGTGAATGTAGATACACTGAGAGACCTGGTATTTGGTGGTAAATGTTGACCTCTTTCTTCTGTAATCTCAGCACACTTGCTAGCAACAGCAGCTTTCCACTGACCAGGAGACTTTGTCTCAATCTCTGCAGATAAACAAAGAGCTTCATCAGCAACAAGATTAGGGTTACAATCTGTCCACCTAAGAGATACAAGCATTCATCTCATTTCAGCCATAAAAGCTCTTCAGCTAGCACTGACACGGAAAGGTTGTCAGGTCTACCATGAACTGGAGGTAAGTTTATAGCATCATCTACTGCTAGCTGGTCTAAGTCTTCAAATATGCCACCACCCTGTTCTGCCCAACTAGGTAAAGTTGATGCACCTTTCTGCATTTGCGCATGAAAGTCATCTCATGCATCCAAGCATTCATATTGAATGTTCATATTCTTCATAAGGTCTAGCTGTTGGGTTAAAAAATGATATGATGAAAACATTTCATCCCATGGATCAACACTACTCTTCAAGTCTAAACCATTTCTCCAAGGCTTGAAAAATGTTAACATGGCAGAACAGTAGTATTCACCCTTGCCTTGGTCAAATTGCAGCAATGAATTGCCCACAAAATTTGGGATGTGCACAGCATGGGTGTCTGCAAGTGGGTGGTCTGACAAGAACAGAAGGAGTTGCAATTTTGAAGAGTCTGTGACTGTTTCCCTATGGGCATTTGATTCATTATTTGTTAAACCACTGTCTCCTTTGAGTCGTTTGGAATCAGTGCTCACATTGTGCCCTGGCTTCTTCTTTGTTGTTCATTTTTCATGTTGACAAGTCGATATCCAGTCATAGAGACACATAGAATGCAATTCAGCAGGATGGAACATATAATCTTGGATGGGCAACAAACCAACAACTTGACTGTTGTGCTTAAAAATTGCTATCTTCTGAGGTCGTTCATCAGGACCATCTGAGGCAGCCCTGGTATACAGTCCATCAGCACCATTAACATGTTTTTGCTTCTGCTCACATGCATTCCTAGCCTCATGAACATATGATTGCCAATAGAAAGGTATGAATTTGTAGTTGGTATAATGATCAGGATTACTGAGAAGATACATCCAAGCCATGGGCAAGCCCATTTCCATCTTAGCACTCAAATAATTCACAACTTTAGTCATATTGCATGCTTTGTTATTCCATGCCTCAGTACTGCCAAGGATTTCAGAGTGGCATAGAAACATAGAACATATAGTTTCAAAGATAACATGCATTTTTAGTGCAGGCTTTGTTACATAGTTTGAAACATACAACAGAACACCTTTAATTGCATTACCTGAGTGCAGGCTAGTCACATCAGTGTTACATCTGAAGAGGTATGTTACAAGATAGGAAAAAGTGTTAAGCAAAGATTCCATCTTCATGTTGATATGTCTGCTATCAGGGTCCACCTCAGTCTGCTTGAAGATAGGATGCAGAAAATGAGCTTTACATTTACTCCAGATGTTATCAAGGCAACCCCTATAAGGACAGGCTTTATTCTCAGAGCCATCACAATTGCAGTGATGATGCTCAACCCAGAAACCCAAACAAAACCCACAAAAAGGCTTCAGATGGTATAACACAAGTCAGAGGAAGGATGTGAGGCCCTCTAGACATCACCTGTCAGATTGACCGTCAAATAGCCATAAAAGGACTGCTTGTTGAAGCAGTTCGAAGCTAAAAGAATGTGTTTCGAGACATTGCAATGATTTTCGAAAAGTTGCAATGATTTTCGAGATGTCGCGATATTTTTCAAAGAAGTTTCGAGGAATTTCGAGTGCGCAAATATGTTCGGACGCAAGATCGGGGGACTAGACGAGTAGTAGAAGTGAAGAAAAGGCAAATTGAGGAAAATGAGAGCGAAAATAGCATAATGCAAGGAATTTTGAGGAATTTTGAGGAAATTTAATGTAAAACACCAAACTTCGGACTGAATAAGACTAAACTGTACTCTCAAATCATTGTGATCTGGGAGGAAGACGACGACTTTCTTGTTTTTCTTTGTATCTAGTACATCTTTTTATATAAAATAAAGAAAGTACCTAAAAAGGCTAGAGAACATGAGGCAAACATGTGGAAAACTCGAGGCAAAAGACAATATAAGTATATCAGAACAATAAAGCGAGCCTAGAAGGGTGAATATAACACATGATGAAGAAATAATAAGAAAGAATAGCTAAAAGCAGACTGTCCTTGTTATAAATTGAATAAAAGATCGGAAACTGCTTTGAGCAGATTGTATGCGTGCACATGCGGTCGAAATGTGTTCGATATACTCAATATAGTGTCCCATGTGTCCAGCATGCATCCAAAGATTGTTCGAATAGGAAATACTGTGTCCGACAATGTTTTTCGAGGTTCGATGTTTTTCGAAGATTTTCGAAGATTCTTCGGACTTTGTTTGTGGCCTGATATCAGTGCAATATTGTTCGACAATGGTAGGGGATACATCTGGCATGTGTGCGATGACCATTGGGATAGCGATATAGTGTCCGATGTTGATTTTCGATGTTTGATGATTTTCGAAGTCGGTCGAGGAAATATCGGACTTGTTTGAAGGCCGATATCGCTGCGATATTGCTCGAAACTGGTTCGGAACCCATCGACAATGTTCCAAGTGTATATCCTGAGCTGTCCAAAGGTCGGGGAAATTGTATTATGGCGGCCGAAGGCATATGAAGAATTTCGAGGTGTCGCAAAGAGTTTCGAAGTGTTGCAAAGAATTTCGAAGCATTCTCATGACTTTGTAGAGGTTCGTAGAGGTTCGTAGGGCTTCGGAGGGGTTCGTAGAGCTTCGGAGGGGTTCGTATGGGTTAGTAGAGCTTTGACAATGATCGTAGATGTGTTTTCTGAGCTTGAACAACAAGGTGGACCTATCAGTGGTTTGTTGAGCACTTATGAACATTTGACTTCAGCAATAGGTCATTTACTGAAAAATTGAACCTCGACCACCTTGATGTGACATTCTGGCAGTCATTACATGAAGCTACTAGTACATTGTGACATAAAGTAGGAGAAGGTTCAGGAAGAGTCTCAGTTGGGTTATGATACCCATCAAGGTGTGCAGCTGTATTAACATTGATTTCAACCTTCTGCTTCTCCTTAAGCAAAAAATCCCCAGCATGTACACTTTCCAGATAGTCCACTAGTCTTTTGTGAGAACTGGAGGCCAGATCAAGGATCCTTGCACAAACTTCATCAGGAGAAAGGGTGCCATGGATCCACAGTAACATATGCAGGTGAAGCATTAGGCATCCTTGCTGTTGTAATAACTGGATGTTTCCCCATACAGACCCCTGTGATCAGTGCCCACACCAAGCACATGTTTGATAAACATCTCAACCATAAAATGGAAAAACTGGGCACCGGCCACTGGATTGTTCACAATGAGATAGTAACATTCATCATCTGACCTCAGATGCTCAACACTCATCTTCTCTTTGTCATCAGCAAAGTATAAGCAAATTGGGTGTTTGTTGTTGGCAGGAGATAGAGTTATATACCATAATGGAGCACCCAAATATGCTATCATAGACCAAATTTCACTGTGCATATATCTCTTACTAGTTATGGAGCTGCTAACCTTTCCATCTATTTTCACTCAACAATAACATGTATAATGTATATTGGTGTGTAAGTAAAAGTCTGTTGATATAGAAGCTGACTGGCCCTTATAAAGGGTCCGGTTCCAAGCTATTGACAGGTAATGTAAATATATATAAAGACTAGCAAACAGAGCTAGCCATCACTACAACTTCATTGTCATGTGAAATAGCCAATGTGCCTCCTCGGTCATTCCTATGCATTAGTGCAATGCCTTTCAATTCATTTACTGATTTGGTGTTCATTTGCTTGCCAGTAAGTCCATGCACAGCAAATGGACAATTACCTTGTTTGACACTGTCTGCCACCTCACTGTCAAATACACTTGTACCTTCTTCAGGTTTATTAGATAAAGAGTACTGATATTGTATGGACACAGGAGGTGAATCTTTGGGATAGTGCTCCAGTTCAGGATAGGAAATGTCAATATCAGCATAATTGGCATGATTTAGTTTTAACCACTCAAGTGTGCATGCAACTTTCTTCCTTCTAACCATAAGTGGGGTTCTTTGAAACCCAGTTTCAGTGGGTTTGTGGGGGATCCTTTACTTAAGGGTCACATGGCACAGAACACAAATAACTTGTATTGTGTTTATGCTAGTAGTAATGTAGTAAAAGATTCTATCTTCTTATGTAAGGCTGGTTCTTAAATAACAACCAGTCAAGACCAATAGCATGTAGATTATACAAATATATACAATGGGCAAAGCCCTGGGTCACCACACCCTCTCCCTTAGACTTCAACCAATGGTTGGAAGCCTTTTTTGACAATTCAGAATGCGAATCGTCAGAGATCAGAACCCGTTGAGCTGAGGCTCATTGAAGGGAATGGTTTTGTTGGGATGGGACAAAAGGGCAGGGACCATCATGTCCACCACAATGGAGGGGTCTGCCGGATTCAGAGACATAAGCCACTCATGCTCTGGCATGGCAGGCTTGGTCAAGGCAGTCACTGCAAAGTTGGAAGACCTGAGAGATGGGTAGACTCTGATGGTTGGGTCAGAGTAGGGTAGTCATTGGACTGGGCCCCTTCTAGAGGTCCAGTCTGGATGTGAGTAGGTTTCAACAAGAACTCATCATCCTTGGACATGTTGTCTGTACTGTCATCATCATTGTCCCAGTTTTTCTTCCAGCTGGAGATGCAGGCAACAGTGCTGATTTGGTCGGTATATTGGCCCCCTCCATACCCTTGCAGAGGTATGCCTGAAGCAACTCATCATTTAATTTTGAGGGCCCTTTGCTGGGCCAGGGTGAGCTTGATGGTGGCAGGTATTCCCAGCCATCCAGCAGTAGGATCTTCCTTACCGAAGACTTCTTCTTCAGTCAATTGTGGGATGGTAGCTGCAGCTGATGAGCTGGCCACAGTGCTAGTGTTGGTGGGGGTGTGGGAAGGACCTGCACCTGGGGTTTTGTATGGAGCCCTGGAGTAATCCAGAGGGGGCTCAGAATGAGGAGGATATCCAGATGAGGGTCATGCTGGAAGGTAGGGAACCATTCCCCTTTGGTGAATGGAGGAATCTTGCTCCCATTTAGGGTGAGGGTGGAGCAAAGCAATGTCTTTGGGGCCAGGCATCCACATGCATGGTTCTGTCATCAGAGGTTTGTCCTCTGATTGATGCTTGTGGTGCTGCCTCAGATGTTCCAATATGTCTGAGGCCACAGCAGGTTCCTCTGGTTGTGAAGAGGAAGTGTGGCCAGCAGTGGATATAAGCTAGCCCACTGCATGATGATGTGCTTCATGGATTTCACTGTCCATGACTCACATGCTGGCAAGGTGTCTGACAACATCTTTGATGACCAGATTATTTGAAATACTTGGTATAGGTTGCCTATTCTGAGTTTGGGAGAGTGAGATGCCTTCTTGCTCATGAATCAATTGGTATTGCCCAGGAAGGGTGAACACTTCAGCTAACTGAATGTTCAGAGTGAACTTCTGTCTCCAGAGGGAAATTGTTGGTGAGCCAGGAGGTATCCCCTGACATGGGGGAGCGAGACCTGGGATTGGTCCATTGCAAGACCAGGTAGTGTCTGCCACTGGTAGAGGTGTCGGTGCATGTACTGCACCCAATGTTCCAGTGAGGCCAGGGGACCTGGGTTCTCCGGGCAACTAGGGTCCTGGAGTTGACACAATCCTTGCATCAACTGTAAGTCTTCCAGGAGCCAGCTAGGAAGTCTCCAGCTGGTGAGAGCATGGATCATCAGTGGGGTTCTTGCTGCTGATGGGACCTCGTTCATGTAGTGCACATCCTCATGCACTTGGTTGAGGAAGGGATAATTGCCAGAGCAGTGTGCCTCTCTGGCCCAGGTGTTGAATTTTGCAGCATTCAAAGGAATGGGGGTTGGAGCAGTTCTGTGTGGGCATGCCACAGGAGTAAAGTATCCTGTCATGGGAGGTCCAGGTAGTGAGGTAGTTGGCCTTGGTCAAGTCTGAATGGGAAGAGGCAGAAAGGCCTCTTGCATGTTGATATCCTCATTGATGTGGATGGGGTGTGAGGAGCTGAAGGAGACCACAGCCCCAGAGGCTGCAGCAGTGGGATGTGGTGCAGGCTGGCTGGCAGCTGCAGGTTGGGATGCACTGGCATACAAGTTCCTCTCTCAGGGGACATGAAAGGTTCGCAAGCCTTTGCTCTCTTGGACTAATGCCCATTGAGTTCATCATGGAGCTTGTCTGTCTCCTGCTCAAGTCGCCTGATGGTCAACCTGAGTCTCTGGATGGTGAGTTTGTACTCATCATATTGTCTGTCTGCTTGGGAGATCTCCCCAGTGGATATGTTATGCACACAACTCTTGGTGCAGAGGTATCATGAATGACATCAAACACAAAGTAATTGACAGCAAGCTTGACATCAAGCTAAGAAATGGGTTATTGTATGTTGGTTCTCCACTCATCATTCCCAAGTACCTCAACCTTTGCAAGGAACTATTCTGACTGGCTCATGATCACCTCAGACATTTCAGGAGCAAGAAAACTTATGTATCCCTGAGAGACAAGTTCTACTGGCCTAACATGAGGAAGGATCTGCTCAACACTTACATCCCTGTCTGTGCAGAATGCCAACACAATAGATCTCAGATGCATAAAGCACCTGGCCCTCTTCACCCTCTCCTCATCCTAGACAAATAGCTCAACTCTGTTACCATTGAATTTGTTGGTCCTCTCCCTGTTGATGATGGTGATGATACTCAACCTGGGAAAACCACCAAAACTGCCGATGATATTTGCACAAGTCAGAGGAAGGATGCGAGGCATTGATAGGTCATCTCCTCGGCTCAAGGACCAATTCACCACTTTAGCATCATTCTAATCACATCGGCTAACTCCTACGACATCCCAGATGCAGTGTGACCCAGTCTATCAATCGTGATATCATATCAACCGCGTCAAAACATCACCAGCGACATCGATCATATCAAGAGCCCACATCACACAACCTTAGGACTACCCCGAAAGCCCCTAAGATTCCTCAACATGACCATCAAACATCCCTGATCAACTTCGAACAGCCACGACCACGATCGAGTATCGTCGACCATCATCGAGCGTCATCGATCGATATTGAGAGACTACGAGCGACATTGGGTGCCACATTATTATCTATATGGTGGAGTACCATGCACCAGGAAGGATTCCAACTTGTGCCCAAACCTGCTGATAGTAGGTTAGCCTCGTTCCAAGTCCCAATCGTGCACAGAACCTGCTGGATGAATTACTGCGAGACTTAGGGCGATTTCTACACAAAGGACAGTCCCCTTTCAGTTCCATACCCTATATTACTCTTTCATCATATGATATATATCTTTCTTGTTCAGATTCCAGTCTCCTTTTGGGCCTTGTTGTAAGCCCGTGACATGTGACTTATGTGCTCCCATGACTTATGCATTGTTTATGCTTATGCTTGTTTACTCTCAGCTGATACTTAGTAGATCGCCTCGCATATACTTCCTGGCTCTCTCCGCCTTTTCCCCCCATACATACCGTATCTTAGATATCTACCTCGAATACCATGCTGTTGTCCTATCACTCCCCGGTCTAGATCAACCATGAGTATTCACCTTATCTTGGAAACATCCTCGATAGTGTTGTCCGTCCCTTGACAGACTCCCACTTGTGCCTTAACTCATATCTTTTGCCTCATGTTCTACACATGTTTCTTATTCCATTTTAGGAAATTTCTTTAAAACATATAAAACTCTGTAGTATCTACTTGGAAATACAAGAAATTGTCTTCACCTAACGTCTCATATACAGTTCTAAGCATCCGACCAACTTTCTAAAAACAATCTAAGTCTCTACGGGTTTTCTCGATTGACAAGAAACCTCTGCGATCATTGCGTCCTCAATCCTCCCTCAATCCTCTCGTCTTTAGCACTAGCAACACTTCCAACACTTCATAGCCATTTGCCACACCCTTCGTATACTATTGACCTATTGAAAGGTCCCCAGAATTCACATATCGACCATTGACAATAAACTCGTTCGCCGTCGATCTCATCAATCGGACCATGCCAAACGCCTTCATCTCTCATAACACTACCTTCACGACCAGTACCAACTGGTCATCTTTCCATTGGTTGGGCCACGAACATTCGGAATGACTTGCAACCTTCCTCTGACTCATCGCAAATATCATTGATTGCCTCATCAGCAGTTTAGGTGGTTTTCCTGGGTTGAGTATCATCAGCGTCCTGAATGTTTGTGGTCCGACCAATGGGAAGACAACTAGTTGGTACTAGTCATAAAGGTAGTTCTATAAGAGAGGAAGGTGTTTGGCGTGGTCTGATGGAGTATCGATCGATATCAAGGACAATCGATGAGATCAATGGTGAACAATGTTTATTGTCAAGGGTCAATGTGTGAATTCTAAGGACTTTTGGTGGATTGATAGTATACAAATATTATAGCTGATGGCTAGGAAGTGCCAGAGTGGTTACTAGTGCTAGTGATGAGAGGATCGAAAGTTGATCAAGGACGACAATGGTCGCAGAGGTTTCTCGTTGATCAAGAAAACCTGTAGAAGTTTCGATTGTTTAGAGGATAGATCGGGTTCTCAGAACTTTATACGAGGTGATATGTGAAGACAATTTCTTGTATTCCCAAGTAGATACTACAGAGTTTTATATGTTTTGAGAGAAACTTCCTAAAATGGTATAAGAAACATGTGTAAGAACATGAGGCAAAAGATATGAGTTAAAACACGAGGCCAAAATGAGACTAGAATCCAAACAGGAAAGAGATATATCATATGACGAAGGAGTAATAAAGGGAAAGAACTAAAAGGAGACTGTCCTTTGTGTATAAACCGCGCTAAGTGTCACAATAATCTGTCCAGCAGGTTCTGTACATGATAGGGACTTGGAATGAGGCTGACCTACTATCAGCAGGTTTGAGCATGAGTTGGAATACTCCCTGGCACATGGTATTCCACCATTTAGATAACGAATGCAGCGCCCAATGTCGCTCGTAGTTTCTCGATGTTGATCGATAATGCTTGATGATGGTTGACGATGGTTGATGATGTTCGATCGCAGTCACGGTTGTTTGAAGCTGATTGGGGATAGTCGATGTTCGTTCAGAGGGATCTTAGGGCATTTTGAGGTAGTCCTAAAGTTGTGCGATGTGGTTTCTAAGTACGATCAATGTTGCTGGTGATGTTTTTATGCAGTCGATACAATATCATGCTTGGTAGACTTGGTCAGAAGTGGTCACACTGCTTCTGGGACATCATAGGAGTTAGCCAATGTGATTAGAATGTGGTTGTAATGGTGAATCGGCCTTTGAGCCGAGGAGACAACCTATCATCCTCCCCCTTACTGAAATTCTGACCGTCTGGATGGTCAGTCAAGCCGAGATAACTGGGTCATGTGACTTTGTTGATTGTTGATTTAAGACCCAGCGTGGTTCAAACTTCTCTCTTTCTATTCGATCTCTTTCATCGACCTCTTCTCTCATCATGTCTATCCTTGCAGAACTCGCCATTCCCATTCTCGATCATGTGAAATCGATGCCCGAGGCTGGCAAGGCCGAAGACCTCGACTTCGAGGTGTGGGGTCGAGATTTTTGCAAGAAATTGGTATGTTTTCAAATTCCTGGGTCTGTATACTTTCTGACATCATTTGATAGACTGAATACGATGACATCATTGGGTCATTTGACGAGGCATGCAATAACTGTGTACAGGCATTGTTGGACGAAGCTATAACATTATTTGCGTCCTTCACGCATGAGGATTGGGTTTTGTGGGGTGGGAAGTATCTCTTCGAGGAGTATTTGAGGAAAATCAAGGGAGAGAGGCAGAGAGAGGAGGAGAGGGTGGCTTGGCAGGTGGCCATCAAGGCCAAAGCAAAGAGGATTGAGGAGTGACGGGACGCGCTGGTCGAGGCGGGTTGAGCATTCTTGGCCAAGGTTTGCACCAAAAGCATGTCAAAGGAGGAGTTTCGCAATTGGACCACTGCACTTGAGATGATGCACCTCTCAATTGATCAGGACAAGGCTGTGGATGAGGAGGTGCTTACAAACGCACATCCCATTGAACACGTTGTTGAGAAGCAGAAGGCAGATGAGATGGACAAGGAGGAGGAGGGTGAGGACGAGCTCGATCAGGAGCCCATGGTCGCAAAGTGGGTGTGATTGGAGGAAGGTGATCTGATCACCTTCCATGGGCTGGTAAGTCTTCCTTAGCATGCCTTTGATATACCTTGCATCAACTTCGACGATAAGGTTTTGTACCCCTATCAAATACAATCAAAGTGCACCAAGGGCTCGATATAGACCATAAAGTTTGAGTTTCGGTTGCAAGAACTGGGATTCACGGTCGTTAAGTGTGATCGAGCCGAATCGACTGTAGTATTGTTTTTGAGGATTATCACAGTCACATTGCACTAGGAAATAGCCAATTGCGATGCTCAATGTGTCGACTGCAAGGATGACTGGGGCATTTGAGGTATAGTCGATTGCTTGAATCGCTGGCAAGTTTAGCAGTGCTTGCTTGAGATCTTCTTGTGCTGCTACCTGAGATGGGCTGAATTTGAAGGGTGCATCTTTTCGAGTAAGGTTGATTAGTGCGGCTGCTCAATGTGCGAAACTCTGAATAAAAATTCAACAGACTCCAATCGTTCCTAAGAACACCTTAACTTCCGTGAGTGTACGACACAGACCCCACTTCTGAATCTTATCAATACACATTGGATCAGCCATTCAACCTTGAATATTGCATCGATGACCTAAAATGATTATTTTGGGGACACAAGCAAATAACTTTGGTCCTGAGAATGTCCCACCACAATACTTCATGCACTGGATGATGCGATTCAGGTTCTTGAAATGCTCCCATATGAATTGTCAAATGCCTGGGTTGTCGGTGATCATTATGTAAGACCCACCAATCATTCGATATTCCGATTTTGGACCCTTCACTGGTGTGTCATCAATATAAGGGATCATGATATGAGGGACTTCTGGTTGTAGGATGAATGTTATGTCATCATGTAAGATCGGAACCGAGTTCATCCAACCCATTGGTAGGGTGACGATTCGAAGCGCGCTGAATGGGGTTTAGATCTCAAGAAGATTCAGCTACAAGCCTTTCATCAAATGCGACATATAAATCCAACATCCCACCACAAGCACATCCCCCAAACTGTTCAGCTAAATGCTTGGGGATCGGGACAACACCTGAGTGCTGAATTGTAACTTGGTTTAGTGGCTTGAGACTGTGGACTATTCGAAGGGATTTTGCATCTTTCTTTGCAATGCAAAACCATCGTGATCGATATGACAAGTTTGACAACTTGTAGACTCCTGCTTTGATCTTCTTTTTCAGCATTTCACAGATTTGTTCATACAGACCAGGAGGTATGGGGATAATACGCTTGACCCAAGGAGTGTGAGGGACAACTGGGAACTCAATAGGGGGGAAGAAATTGGGTCAAAACCTTCCTCATTTGTTTTTGGTCCATGTGAACCCCACTTGCTGGTTTTGAATAAAGTCATGCATGAGGTCTCATTCTTGAGGCCATAGAAAATGGCCTGGATGATTTCGATCAATGATGTTTTTGCGTTCGAGGAGTTGGTTCAAATATCAGAGGATGGGGATTTAGTGGAGGCATGTCTTTGAGGGGATCACCCTCAATGTGTTGAATAATTCGAAATTGATCGGGTAGTTCAGCCACGATTGGACAGACCTTCTGCGTGACTGGTTTATACTTCTTCTTTGTCGATAAATAACTAGACTGGCAATTGTTGGAAATAACAGAGGAAGGGGAAACATATGATGAAGAAGTTTGCATAGGTATGAACACCATCAAGGTGTTTTGAGGAACGTGGAACCTGTCGCATGCAGATAAATATAAGTCGGAAAGTGTTGCAGATAATTCTTCGGAGGAGTCGATTTTGGGGATATTTGCAGTGTGTTCAATAAATATAGAGGAGTCAGAAGAGTTGAACGAAATAATGAAAGTGCACTGTTCCAAAATTTCATTCTCTAATGCTGAAAATCCTCTTGAACTACCTTTTGACGATGATGTGATCTAGGGATCGAGGGAATGGCAGCAGTCCGAGTTGAGTTTGGATTGCAGATTGTGATAATTTGGGCTTTGTTCCAATAATTTCTGATGACACTTTCCATTAAGACATCAAAAGGTCATCCGAGTAGAATATTGTAAGCTGGGTCCCAAATAACATGTATCTGCATGTATAGGGTGATTCCACCAAGATCGCAAGGCATATTGCATGCTAAACCAAGTGTTTTGTCCACAGTGCCATTGGCAGACTGCATCAGAAGCTGAATTGAGGAGTCATATGCTTGACCAAGTTCATGGCAGACATCTTCGGCCATTGATATGATCAAGGAACCGGGATTGATGACGCTTTCTATCTGGTTGTTACCCTGAACATCCATAATAACTGATCTAATTGAGGAAGTTTCTTTAGTGACAACAAATGGCTGAGGGATTTCACTGGGTTGAAGACTGCTAATATAGGTCTCATATGGGTTGGGCATGATAATCACGTTGGGACTGAACATGTTTGTGGCATTGTTTCCAGTTTGTGGTACCCGTTTTGGTGTGACCTGTTCTCTCCATTTCATTCAAACCTCGGGTGAAAGCGAGAGTAGTTCTTCCGATGTAAGCGTAACAATTGGCATCTTCATCGAGCGTGAAAAGATATCATGAATGATTTTCTCGTTCTGTACTGGTGCCTGTGTCGCCTATGATGGTCCATCTTTCTCCTTACCCTTTGATGTGCCAGTGAAGTTCCTTTCGTGTGGTGGCAAATAGGCATTCTCCCTGACCGATGTGTATGGGTGTACCGAGGTTTGCATTGGGGGTACAGTGGTCGATGGTGAGGTAGTCAAAGTGGGAGAAGTCAATGTTGATGCCGATGTCAGAGCCATAGTTGAAGTCGAAGGGTTGACTGCTGTTGATGAAGATGTCAATGGTGCTGGTACTGGGGCAGTAGATGTCAAAGATGCAGGAATGGGGATTGTCATGGCAGGAACTGGACTTCGAACCTCATTGCTCAGATGCGAGAACAGTCTACCACTTCAAAGTGCAAATATCTCTCACTTGAGAGCTGCTATTCTTTCTTCAGAGTCAGATGTCAGCATCAAGTTATGATAAATTCCTTTTGTTTCTGATGCCAATGTAGAAACTACATCGGACTCCATTATTGAAGTGATCGCAGCTGAGGTCAAATTAGTTGAAGTTGAAAGTGTCGATGGTGCAATGCTGAATAAAAGTGTGGCTGCTGGTGTTGTGTCTGGGTTCCATTTCCACCATTCATCGATGTGTTCCTTGATAAACCTGCCAGGAATACTTCGAGGTGTGAATTGTCCGTTTGGAAGTATGATATTTCCTTCCTCATTTCGCTTACACTTCCCTTTGTTCAAGTACGACTGACAAACCAAACAGTCAGGGATAAAATGTCCTGATAAACCACAAAATATGCAAAGAAGTGTGTCAATGTGTGCCTGTCTGTCTGCCAAATTAGCACGAGGAGCTGTAGTCAATTTAGTACCTGCAATGTGCATAGCAATGGTGCAAATTGTTCAAACATTGCATTCAGATCTTACAGGACAACTGGCAGATGAGGTCAGATCTTCAGCTTTGATTGTAATAGTTCTGGGTGTCGAGGTTACTGTATTTCCGATGTTCAATGTTGAGTGCAATGAAGAAGTCGATTGGTGGATTACTGAGTTCGATGTGTTAGAGCCTGCTAGTACAAAATTTGCCACATTGTGAATGTCGTTGAGTGGATATGGATCATCAGGATAATGATTGGGAAATTTGAGTTTGAGTCGTCATGCAATTTGAGTCCATAAGCTGGGTTGGAATCCTCAAACATAAGCTCTGCTTTGCTCGGCTTCTGAGATCCTATTCTTTGCTCGTAAAAAGTGAGTAATGTTGTAGAATGCCCGATAATACATTCCTAGATCGTTCACGTCAAATATCCCAACATGTAGTTGTTCTCCCACTAATTTGTCCATGTCCGATATGCTCCTGCCATTTGAAACTTGTTGAATGAAGTGCCAGGCTGATATTCTGGAAGCGATTTCCAGAGTTCAGAAGAGTCGATGTCGAGGTAGCAACAAGCATGTTTCTTCATCAGGTTAGATTCGGTAACGCTGCAGGTTGGGAACAATAATTCAAGCTCCTTGAAGTATCGTTGGAGCTCTCGAGGTTGAGTAGGGTCGAATTCAAATGACCACAAGCTGGCATAGTGGTTTGTGTAGTCATGAATGCGATGACTCTAGGGGTAGGGGTTAAGACTTGGGTGAAGTGTCGAAGTTGTTGGAAGGATGAATGAAGAAGTAGATGACGAGGACGAAGAAGTAGAGGATGATGTAGAAGGCAATGAGATAGGTAAAGGGAATAGTCTACAATGAGTAGATTCTGCTTTGGTTACTGGAATTAGGATATCTCCTGATAGTTTGAGAGATTTGAAGGCATGGCAAGTATCGATATGAAGGTTTCTCACTTGTGTTGGCCTAAGCCAAGGAAGTCGAGATTGGTTCAACAATGAAATGATTCAGAAACCCTCGTGGTGGGCTCCAAAAATGATGATGCTCAACCCAGGAAAACCACCAAAACTGCCGATGAGGCAACCAATGATATTTGCACAAGTCAAAGGAAGGATGCGAGGTGTCCTGAATGTTTGTGGTCCGACCAATGGGAAGACAACTAGTTGGTACTAGTCATAAAGGTAGTTCTATAAGAGAGGAAGGTGTTTGGTGCGGTCTGATGGAGTATCGATCGATATCGAGGACAATCGATGAGATCAATGGTGAATGATGTTTATTGTCGAGGGTCAATGTGTGAATTCTAAGGACTTTTGGTCGATCAATAGTATACAAAGATTATAGCCGATGGCTAGGAAGTGCTGGAGTGGTTACTAGTGCTAACAATAAGAGGATCAAAAGTCAATCAAGGACAACGATGGTCGCAGAGGTTTCTCATTGATCAAGAAAACTCATAGAAGTTTCTATTGTTTAGAGGATAGATCGGGTTCTTAGAACTTTATACGAGGCGATATGTGAAGACAATTTCTTGTATTCCCAAGTAGATACTACAGAGTTTTATATGTTTTAAGAGAAACTTCCTAAAATGGTATAAGAAACATGTGTAAGAACATGAGGCAAAAGATATGAGTTAAAACACGAGGCCAAAATGAGACTGGAATCTGAACAGGAAAGAGATATATCATATGACGAAGGAGTAATAAAGGGAAAGAACTAAAAGGAGACTGTCCTTTGTGTATAAACCATGCTAAGTGTCACAATAATCCATCCAGCAGGTTCTGTACGCGATAGGGACTTGGAATGAGGCTGACCTACTATCAGCAGGTTTGAGCACGAGTTGGAATACTCCCTGGCACATGGTATTCCACCATTTAGATAACAAATGCGGCACCCAATGTTGCTCATAGTTTCTCAATGTCGATTGATAACACTCGACGATGGTCGATGATGTTCGATCGCGGTCGCGGTTGTTTGAAGCTGATCGGGGATAGTCGATGTTCATTCAGAGGGATCTTAGGGTATTTTGAGGTAGTCCTAAAGTTGTGCGATGTGGTTTCTAAGTACAATCGATGTCGCTGGTGATGTTTTTATGTGGTCGATATGATATCGCGCTCAGTAGACTTGGTCAGAAGTGGTCGCACTGCTTCTGGGACATCGTAGGAGTTAGCCGATGTGATTAGAATGTGGTTGTAATGGTGAATTGGCCTTTGATCTGAGGAGACAACCTATCAATGGGTTCAACCAGATCGTCACCATGGCCAATTTATAAGGGCAACCTCAGCCTCTAGCACAGGGAAATCTGACGTAAAATTATACTACATATTACAGGGATTGGGGGTGCACCTAGCAAAGGGAGATCTGAAGAGAAAACTCTAAGGATCCCTTTGCCAATGCCCAGTATATGTGAAGACTGCAAAAATCAAATAATAATCTAAAAATAGAAAAGGTGGAGATAGGCAGATCAAGGCCATTGAATGACATCATACCAAGGGGTAGATGTCGGAAGGGGTGCTCCATCTCTAAATATAAAACTGTCAACATGCACAAACATGATAGAAAGGGAAATTAGTAATAAAATCTGAACAAATCATAGAAAATGAAGAATAGAAGGAAATGAAGTGAGGAAAAATATAGGACAAATGTAAAAAATAGGAGAAACACACAGGGCACCCCCCCAAGTCCCCCCTAGTCCCCTTACATCACCCCCTCTCTAAGATGCATTGCCCCAATGGATTCGAAGTTGCATACAACCAAAGTCAGTGACTTGAATGCGACGCGGTGCAGCAGTGTGCCGTCAGTGGAATTCCTTGACTAACCGAGGCACATTCAGATCGGATTCTTTGACCCATGAGTTCTCCTCATACCCATAACCCTTCCAATGCACCAACTACTGGAGTTTTCCTTGATGCAACCGGCTGTCCAAGATTGACTCAACTTCATACTGGGGTTCTCCCTCAATCACTGTAGGCGGTGGTGGTGGACATGATGGTGTCCTGTAAATGGATCTGGGGGAGCTGGAAGGAGTTTGACGACATGGAAGACTGGGTGGAGTCTGGACATGGAGGCTGGGAGGCATAGACGATAGGCATGCGTTCCAACACACTTGACAATGGGGAAAGTTCCCAGGAAGTGATGAGCAAGTTTCTTGGACAGACGTGTAGTGGAGATATCACTGGAGTCAAGATAAACTCAATCACCAACCTTGTACTGAGGGGTCGGAGACTGGCGTTGGTTGTAAAAGCACACCATGTCATCCTTCGCCTTTGCTAAGGCTGCCTTTGCCTCCTCCAACCTATCCCACATGCATTCTGTGAACTCATTCACCATCTCGATGTGTGAGGGAGTTTGGCGAGGTTCAAATCCCATGTGTGGATGTCATCCAGTGTCTAAGAGGAAAGGGGTCTGTTGAGTGGAAGCATGGTCATGATTGTTGTATCCAAACTCAGCCAAGGGGAGAAGATCATCCTAATTGTCCTGGCACTCATTGACAAAGATGTGGATGTACTGCCCCAGTTCCTGGTTGACTCACTCAGTCTGGCCATCAGTTTGTGGGTGATAGGTGGTTGAAGCAAGGAGTTTGATCCCCAGAAGTCAGTACAGCTCGTGAGTGAACTCTGCCATGAACTGAGGGCCACAGTCAGAGAGGAAAGCACCAGGAAGTCTATGTAATTTCCACACATGGTAGAGATAGAGTTGGGCAGCACCCAGGGCACTGACAGTGGTCTGAGTGGGAATGAAGTGAGTGCATTTTCCCACTGAATCAACTGTGCACATCACCGCATCAAACCCATTCAACTCTGGCAACTCCACCACAAAGTCAACACTGACAACATCCCAACAACTCTCTGGAACAGGAAGAGGGTGTAGCTCGCCAATGGGTTTGCAACAAGGAATCTTGGTGCATAAGCAAAGGTCACAAGTACAACAATACTGACCAATGAGTTGTGACATTCGTGGCCACCAATAATTCCATGAGGTGAGCTCCAAGGTCTTCCAGCATCCAGGATGACCCGCAATCTGTGAGTCATGGTGTTGGGATATGATGCGCCAGCAAATGTCTGGGTCATTGGGAACGTAGATGCAATCCCTGAAATACCACAAGTCCTCCTTTTCAGCCCACTCTGCCGCATGCAAGGAAAGGGTGGATCCCTTCCTCAGTTCTTTAACAGCTTGGGCAACAACATCCTTGTGTAAACCGCTATAGTCCTGCTCCTTGCCCTGGGGTGCAATGCCTTCCAATGCCCAAATGGTGAACAGGTCTGGCTGCAACAACACAATGTTTTGATTGTCATCACTGCCATCCCCATGGTCTGCACATTGGGAGAGGCATCAGTAGTGTCACCACTCCTCAAGTGCATGCATTATTGCCAACATCTCCTTGTCATGGATCTCATAGTTTTGCTCTACAGCACTAAGGCTTTTGGAGTAGAATGCAACAGGATGCCACTTCTGGTCCTCTGGAGACTGCTGAGACAATACGGTGCCCGTTGCAATGTCAGAACTGTCAGCTTCTACATGAAAAGGGCATGAATCATCAGCAAAGGTAAGAATGGGAGTGGAAGTGACCATCTCCTTAAGATTTTTGAAGGCCTCCTGTTGTGCATTACCCCACCTCCATGCCTCCTTTCCTGTCAAGTCAAAAAGTGGTCATGCATGATGTGAGAAATCCTGATAAAACACCGATAGAAATTGATGAAGCCCAGGAAAGACTGCACCTCTTTCTTGTTTGTGAGCGTTGGCCAAGCCATGACCCCATTCACCTTGATAGGATCCATCTCCACCTGACCCTCCAAGATAATCAGGCCAAGGTACTCAATCTTGGTCTTCTCAAACTCGCACTTGTCCTGACGAAGGTAGAGTTTGTACCGTCGAAGCCATTCTAGGACGAGGTGCATGATGCGACGGTGCTCTTCAACCATGCAAGTGAAGATGAGGATGTCATTGAGATAGATACAAACAATGCCTTCAAGGATGAGGTTGTGGAAGATATCATTCATCATGGTCTGAAAGGTGGCAGGACTATTAGTAAGACCAAAGAACATGACAAGCAGTTCAAAAAGACTACAGTTGGTATGAAAGGCTGCCTTCCACTCATCTCCCTCCTTTATCCTCACATTATTGTAGCCCCAATGGACATCAAGTTTGGTGAAGTATCGGGCTCCATGGAGTTGGTTCACAAGTTCAGAGATGAGAGGTAATGGGTAGCAATTTTTGACCATGATGTTGTTGAGCCTTCTGTAGTCTTGAACCGGTCAAAGTGAGCCATCCTTCTTCTTGACAAAGAAAAAGGGAGGCCATGGGTGACTTCGATGGTTGAATTTATCTGGAGGCCAGGTGCTTGTCAATGAACTGGTCAAGCTGTCACTGTTCTTCAGGAGAGAGAGGATAGACCTTGCAGGATGAAGGGGTTGCACCGGGGGTGAGTTCGATCATGTGATCCCACAGTGATAGGTCCACCTTGTTGTTCAAGCTTGGAGAATACATCTACAATTGTTGTCAAAGCTCTATGAGTCTCTACAGACCTCTACAAAGCTCTACAAACCCATACGAACCTCTATGAACCTCTACAAAGTCACAAAAATGCTTCAAAATTCTTTGCAACACCTTGAAATTCTTTGTATGCCTTTGGCTATCATAATACAATTCCCCCAACCTTTGGACACACATTCCACACTTGCTACACATTGCCATATCACATTCCAAGCACACCAGACATGAGGAGACAAGACATTTCATTTTTTAGGACACATTGCAGTGTTTTCGACATTTCCATGATATATTGGAACAATAGGACAAGTACGTTTGATATATTATGCTTCTACATATTTCCCCTCACATCATTTCTCATTTATTTTGTGATTTGGATGCTTCTTTATTGTCTTATTCCTTGCCTCATGGGAGCCTCATGGCCTTATTTCCTTTTTAGTACTATTTCCCCAAAACTTATATAGTCTTGTACTACTATACAACAAAAAAGAATATATTGTCACATCAGTCCCTTGTATATTGTATCAGTCTGACTCAGGAGTTTCCCTCTTGAGTTCAAGCACCTCATCTTAGCTCTAAAGTTCTGCAAATTGTCGCAAACTTCTTCGAAATTTGTTGTACTGTCTCTAAACTCTCTCCTATCATCTCAATCATCTCTTCTCACCTTTGACTCCCATCACCATTTTGTACTATCCACACCCTATTCTCGTCACTATCCTCAAAAATCTTTGAAACAACTTCGCACACCCTTGAAATTCTTCGAACTTCTTTGCAAGCTTTTGCAGTACTTCATACAGCATTGCATCACATCACATTCATGCTCATTGCTGACAGCGATATTTAGTACCACCTCGCACCCTTCCTCTGACTCGTGTTATATCATTTGAAGCCTATTTGTGGGTTTTGTTTGGGTTTCCGGGTCAAGTATCATCAACAGCTTGCACGCACAGAGAGAGTTGAATGATTCCTTGGAGAACATGTCCCTGAACTCATGGAGATGAGGAAGCAAGGAATCAGTAGAGAATTTAGCAGCATTGTTTTTGTGGAATGCCTTGGCGAGGTGTTGGGATATTTTTGATGTAGCACACACCTCATGCAATGGACAAATCACAATGTAGAAGATCCGATCACCTTCCTCCAGTTCCTCTGGCTCCTCATTATCATCATCCAAGTCTGGCATCAGATCAGGAACCCCTTCTAACTCCACTTCAGGTATAGGCAGGGGTCTGGCATGACACTTCTGAGTACATCATATTGAGGCCCTTTGTCCATGGTGTTCTTGTCTGGCTTCCATGAAACAGGTGCAACAGCGGGATGGACACTGGCTCATTGTAACCTCCCCAGTATGCCAGTTGACCTCTGGATTATGGTCTTGAAGCCACAGATAGCCCAAAATCACCTTCTGCTTTCCCAATTGAGTGACAGAAAAAAGGGCATGCTCACTATGATCTTTGTAATGGAGGACCAGGTCTACAACCTCTCGAATGGCACCAGCTTTGTTTGGGGACCCATCCACATTATAAACTTTTAAAAACAGGTATCGGATGCAAGAGTGAGTGAGTGTTCAGGCGATGTTGTTGTGTGAGATGGGCATCAATGAAGAGACTGATCGCACCAGAGTCCAGGAGTGCAGAGACACCAAGTATCTGTCCAGTGTCAGTAGTGTGTAGTTTGATTGCTAGGTTCAAGGAATGCGTCAAGGGAGTGGATGCAACAATGTATTTTGCACTCCCATGATTTGGTGTGGAGCAGAAGGAGAGATGGAAAGAGCAGGTATGTCTTCAGCCAACTTTGAAGGGTCAGAGAGGGGAACAGTCATGGAAAGAGATTCATTCTCTGTGGATTCAACTGACAAAACTTCAAAGTGGTTATGGACAGGCAGTGAGGGCGTACGATTCACTCACTGCAAATAGAAAAATCCTGCTCCTCTACAACTTCTGACTTGATCTCCTCTGCACCCTGATCCTTCACTTCTTTGACATCTACAAGCGCCAACAGGTCTTGGAGGAGTTCATCTTGCCCCTTGGGGGTGAGCATGCAGATATCCTGATGATTGGGACACGCTCCAGCCCTGTGCCCAGTTTCTCCACAGTGGTAGCAGAGATCCAACCTATGCACACAGCTGCAGGGCGCATCAACATCCATTGGTACTGGGACATTGATGGCTGGTGTGGGAGTCTGATGGACAGGAATGGGGTTATGGCAGGGAAGGGTTTGATTGAAGGTGTAGGGCACATGAGTGGTAGTTGGAGCACAGAATGCAGCATTAAACGCTGCATTCATGAGTCAGTTCTCATCACAGAGTGAAGCAGCTTCATACCAAGCATAGATATCATCGTCTGCTGGGCACCCTTCCAACATCTGCGCAATCTGGTCCTGAATTTCTCGATTGAGGCCCCATCTGAGTTTCACCACCACTGGTAGCCCACTCCCATATCCTGCCATGTCCACCAAATCCTTAAACTCATTGATATAATTGTCCACGGATTGATGTGCCTGATGGTAAGAGGATGACTCAAGCCATGTCACTGCTCAGTGGTGCTTGTTGAGGGGACAAAAGTGGCATACAAACTCTGCTCAAAAGTCACCCCAAGTGGAGAAAGGTAGAGAACCAAGCTCTTTAGTTTGGCACAGAATATGGTCCATGTAGAGATAGGTGCATTCAGATTTCATGTATGTGAAGGCCCAATAAATTTTTGCAGCCTCATCAACGAATTGATGCGACTGGAGACTGATGTACAACTCATAGGAATTAAGGAATGCATGCCCCTGTGCACACATGCCATTAAATTCAGCAGGGGAGACGGTTTGATCTGGGCATGTTTGGTGGCACATTGTTGTTGGGCATGCTTGGAGTCTCAATGGGGGGAATATTGGTTGTAGAGTTAGTCTGGAGGGTCCTGATGAAGTTTTCAATCATAGATTTAAGTGAATCAATTTGCACGCATATTCTGGGAACGTCGCTTTCAAGCGCATCGAGGCTCTCTGATGCGTCCATGTCACTAGAGGGCACATTTGGCAAAAATGGTGGCACACTAAAGGTGGGACTGTCGGGAACAGTGTGTAGGGAGTCTGTGGAGCTTTGGGAAGTGTCATCCACTCTGTACCTGCCTATCTTGGGCAGCGCATTTGCAATTTCGGGCCTTAGAGAGAGTTTTCTACTATAAGGGCAACCTCAGCCTCTAGCAAAGGAAAATTTGGAGTTAAAATTATACTACATATTACAGGGATTGGGGGCGCACCTAGCAAAGGGAAATCCAAAGAGAAAACTCTAAGGATCCCTTTGCCAATGCCCAGTATATGTGAAGACTGCAAAAATCAAATAATAATCTAAAAATAGAAAAGGTGGAGATAGGCAGATCAAGGCCATCAAATGACATCATACCAAAGGGTAGATGTTGGAAGGGGTGCTCCATCTCTAAATATAAAACTGTCAACATGCACAAATGTGATAGAAAGGGAAATTAGTAATAAAATCTGGAAAAATCATAGAAAATGAAGAATAGAAGGAAATGAAGTGAGGAAAAATATAGGACAAACATAAAAAATAGGAGAAACACACAGGGCACCCCCCCCCAAGTCCCCCCTAGTCCCCTTACACAATTGTCTTGATGCAGACATCTAGCTAGAACCCTGCAATACCAATCTGTCTGCCGAAGGGTTTGCCAACATATTTTTCCAAACTTGGTATTGTGAAAATGGTTGTCCACTCGAGATCATCAGCAACCAGGACAAATTATTCATTTCAAATTTTTGGAAAGGGTTCATGAAATTGACAGGTATATGACACAAACTATCTACTTCATACCACCCCAAAACAGATAGTGCCTCAGAATGAACAAACAAAACAGTAGTTCAATGCCTACACTACTATGTCAAACACAATCAAATAAGATGGGCTCGCTCTTTACTGAGGGTACAGTTTATGACATCATGAATACTGTCAATGCCAGGCTTCTCCCCTTTTGTCCTTAAAACTGGCAGGTCTCCATGGTTACTACCACCCATAGTTAACAGCTCGGCACTACCCACAACTGAGAACACTATGGAAGAGGAGGAGTTAGAACTATGCAACACAAGGAGAATAGTTGAGTCAATCAAGAATGATGTAAAAGGGGCATGGTGTAAGGGGACTTAGGGGGTGCCCTGTGTGTTTCTCCTATTTTTTACATTTGTCCTATATTTTTCCTCACCTCATTTCCTTCTATTCTTCATTTTCTATGATTTTTCCTTATTTTATTACTCATTTCCCTTTTTTATCACATTTGAGCATATTGACAGTTTTATATTTAGAGGCAGAGTCCCTTTCTGACATCCACCCTTGGTGTGACATTATTTGGTGGCCTTGATCTGCCTATCTCTGCCTTTTCTATTTTTAGGCTACTATTTGAATTTTGAAGCCTTCACATATACTGGGCATTGGCAAAGGGGTCCTGAGAGTTTTCTCTTCGGATTTCTCTTTGCTAGGTGTGCCTCCACTCCCTGTAATATGTACCATGATTTTAACTTCAGATTTCCCTTTGCTAGCCCATTAAGTGGCTTCTAAGGTTGCCCTTATACATGGGACTGCATGCTAGCCACCAAAATCTTGCAAGTGCACCATGCAAACAAAGACTGACTACCAGAGCCTACCTTCCAAGTAGGCAACCTTGTTATGTTCACCACAGCTTGGAGGAGAAGGGAATATATGCAGGCTAAGGACAGAATAGTAGCAAAGTTTATGGGTAGATACAATGGCCTCATACAAAGTTCTCAAGGTGCACCCTGAAACTTCAAATTACAAGCTCCTGCTCCCCTCACCATCAAAACAATATCCAGTCTTCCATGTCTCCCAATTACAACTGCATCATGAAAATGATGCCACACTTTTTCCCTCACAAGAACTCAAACATCCAGGACCAATCATCACCACAAATGGCACAACAGAGTACTTCATTGAATGCATCCTGGACAAGTGACCACATGGATGTGGAAAACAGTACCTCATGTGATGGCTTGGGTATGGCCCAGAATCCAACTTCTGGCTGCCTCAATCAGACCTCGTAGACAGAGAGGCTCTGGACACATGGGAATCTTCAACTCTGGACCCATAACAATTTTTGGAGATTGAGGGAGTGTCAGAGATTCTCTCTTACCATCCATTTCTGGTACAGTCTATTGGAGATCATGCCTCATCACAGTCACCTGCATATCACATGTACTGATAGTTATGAGTATCATACGAATGTTTTGTATTATTATCTCTCTTGAATCCATACTACATTCATCTCAGCTCCTGGTCCACTTGAGTCTTGGAAGTCAATTCTTCCTTCCATGGTGACACACAGCTGCACCATGCTGCATTCAAGTGCTGGACTTCAACCAGATATGATTTTGAATGCATCAGGGTGATGCATCCTAGAGAGGGGGTGATGTATCATGTAAAGGGACCAGCGGGTGCCCCAAGGGTTTCTGCATTTGTCCCGTATTTTTCCCTATCTTATTTCACCCTACTTACTGTGCTATTATGACCTGCTCTTCATGTAATGTGTAATGCTGGCCTGTGAAGTGAAGAGTTTTTTGACATGTAATGCGTAACAAATGGCCATGAAGAGCATTACAAGTCAATTTTTTTGACAGGCAAAAATCCATTTTTTTCTTGGCCCTACAATGTGTATGGGAGTACTCTACGAGTCACTATCATAATTGGAGTTGTCCATCCACATATTAGAAGAGTAAAGAACATTTTTCCTTTTCTTCCTTTGGCCACGACCTTGAGGGGTGACATCCACTTGATCACAAACTCGCTGTCTCTCAGCTTTATGGTATGTACTTGAAGTCTTTGTCAACCAGAGCTCTGCAAGCTGCCAGGGCTTGGTGCAGGTGAGACACCTCAATCCAAAATGTGACAACCCATAATGGAAACAACATGAGACCAAGGGTGGCCAGTAGGCGCAAATATTGGATTGAAGCTGCCTGTCCAAGGGAATGTTGCTGATGGACCTGTTCCTTTATATTCTTGAGTAGAGCTCAGCATTGAATTGATGGGCACCTTAGGCTTTCAACATCGAAGGCAACTGGGGCATGTGATGACCAGTATTGAGAGTTGGGGGGATTCTATGGGCTTGTGGTGGAAAGGGGAATTTGAGGAATTCACAGATTGATGCTGTAGCACTAGGGAATAGAGTCTGTCAATAATATGCTGGGATTGTGAATGGATTTACAAGCATGTTGTGTAAGTGACTCGGATGTCATATGCTATGGAAAAGAGGAAAGAAGTTCAATGGTCTCATGTTGGTCATGCAGTCCAGATGAATTAGTCCTATTTTGGGTCTCACAAAGAGATTTTTTCCCTGTAACACTCAAATTTTGGTCTGTCATTCCATGGCCTTGATCTGCCTGCCTTTTCTATTTTCAGACTACTATTTGCTGAGCTTTTCACATATACTGGGCACTGGCAGAGGAGTCCTTAGAGTTTTCTCTTTGGATTTCCCTCTGTTAGGTACACCTCCATTGCCCGTATAATATTAACTTCATATTTCCCTCTGTTAGCTCACTATAAGGGGGCGTTTGAGGCTGCCCTTCCATGAATGGCAACTCACGCGACAACACAACATAGGTTTCAGGAAGGCCGGAACACGTGTTCGTGCTGTCGGACGGACACCCTTACTTAGTATGATGCCCTATTTCCTGTTACCGGATTCAAAATCCAACAATGGGATAAATTCTGCCATTTCCGTTGTGTTTGAAGTAGCGATTCGTAGACACGACAATGCAAACTCGTTCACTGCTTCTATGAAATCGAGGAGTATCAATACCTCCGATACAAACCGTTAGGCGACGATTGAAGAGGCCACCTTCAAGGCCTTCACAGTATCGTTGTGAAGCTCACGTACAACATCCTAGAGGCGCTTTATCAGACTGAATCTGACAGACAAAAAGAGCATGCACACACTGATGCACTCTCAATTTTGTTCACGAGACCTGCTCCTACGCCAGCCCAGATTAGTAGCCTATCTTTGTCTCCCTTCTGTTGCGCATCCTTATACATCTTCGTCCGATTCTCCAAATCAATACCGTTATGATAATCGGTCATCAAGTCGTTTGCGATCGCTCGGCCATTTATCCCTTCCGGCCATGCGAGTCCCTGAAGCTCATCAAACACGTCGTTTCGTGCCGTCGAGTTGATCCCCGCCTCGACTAGCACACTCTTCATAGTATCACTGAACATGCACTCCGGTGTGAATAAAAAGCGAGTGCCTAGGACAGCACCAGCTGCGCCCATAGTCAGTAAGGCCGCAATTTGAACCCCAGTCGTTACTCCTCCTGCGGCAACAATGGGAGGTCCGTCAGGAATGGCAAGAAGAACCGCTTGTAGCAAGGTGAAAAGTGGTGGAGAATTAGAGGAACCATGACCGCCAGCCTCGGGGCCTACGGAAAGTTATGTCACTTCATCAACCAAAATACAGTGCAGACGAGTGAAAGACTCGCCTTGCACTACTATGCAATCAACCTTCCATTCAGTCGCGGCACACCGAGCTTCCTCCACTGAATGTACGATCACGAAAACGAGAGTCCGATGTGAACGTTTCGCATCGTATGTGCGAACTTGAGAGATATATTTTCCGAGATTAGTTCCAAATGCGAACCAAATAACGCTTGGCCTCTCCTCGAGAACTGCTGGTAGGCGAGGATCGTCCGAGGATTCGGTTTCGTCAAGTATCCAGCCGATAAGTCCCACTCCTGTGGGAACTGGCCTATCAGTGGGTACCCCAAGGGCCTGACGTATGGAACGTAAGTCGTCTTTCAGTTTCTGCGAGGGGTAAAGACCTGAAGCAAGAGTTAGTATGCAATATGTTGATGTTCTAAACATACTAACCTGCTGCCACTAAGCCAAAACCTCCGGCTTTGGTAACAGCCGCAGCCAACTCAGGCGTCGAGGCCGTGAACATGGGGGCCGCAATTATCGGACTTGTTATATCTTTTGACCTGTTAATTTTGGCACAATAGGGTCTTGCACCACACACTCAGTAGTTTTGTAAGTTCTGTTTTGATGGACTGCATTGTGCTATGAGGGGAGCTATGTCTGATGGTGTAACCCGCTGCTTCGATAATGTACAACCACCACCACGAGGACCCCGGAACAGTTTCTGCAACCTAGGAACTTACTCACATCGGGAACAACAGGTTTCAGATCAACGCCGAAAACAATAGCCTGCTGACTTCAGCTTGTTATCACGTACACATATAAATATGGGGGAAATAAATTTGATGCAAGAAATTACTTTGCGAGCGAGATCTAGAGGGTTATGGCTCCACCTCAAGATCAAAGCTTGGGTGAGAGAAGAACTTCTGAACAGCGAGTTGGAAGTCGTCGAAACTTGGTCGAAACCAAAAGTGAGACAAACTCTAGGCAAACTAATTTCACGTACTCGCTGAGTCAGCATTTGTTAAGCTCAACCTTTCAGCCGATGTGACTGGATAATTTCCAACACAAATTTCAGCTGACCCGAAAACCTGTTCGTCCCGATGTGACTGGCATGATATCAGGTGCTAACGTGCGGGGATAGTGTAACATATGACTCTACGTTTGATGTTCTGCGATACAACGCTCACCTGATACACACACATGGCAAACACATGGTATATCAATTATTATTAAGTATACGGTCGATGAGCTTCAAGGCCAGATAAGTTCCACTTTCTATCGCCGTGATTGGCAACTTCTCCACAAAAAGGTACTGGCTGCTACGGTGACACAGTATGCGGAAAAATCAAGCAAGGAACAAACACCCCACTTACGCCATCGATTCTCCATCGAATCAACCGATAGTCCATTTGGCTAATGCGATGGACCGGTTGTGCGGAAGCTCCACATGTGGAGAACCTGGTGACTGAACGTTGACACCCGACATTGTAACTTTAGACAACATCCATTGCTTTCCTGGTTGTGAATCAGTCATGTGATTAAAAAGTTGAAAGGAATGATGTTTTGGGTTGTTGACGCTGAACGTTGAATCCTGCTGGTGAATCGATCATCTGAATCGTCGTTGAACGTTGAAGCCTGAGACATATGATTGACTTTGGATTGACTGCTACCATTGGGTGGACCTCGCATGGATCCGAGGAGGCCCGGGACTCCCAGTCGCACTCATTGTCGCGCTTGAGGATCACTCAACGTCATAGATCCCCGCAAAAAGCCCCTAAGTATTTGGATCGCAACCTCGTCGCTCGATCGCTTCTATACCTAAATATGAATCTCGGCTCCAGAGTCAGATGGAATTCTTCTGCAGGTTCTTCACCCACTTGCAGATCATCATCAGACTCACTGGATGTGAGACTCAGGGCTCTCTGATCATCAGAGTAGTAGCCAGACATGGGAAATATGATAAACGAGTGTGTAAAGACTGTAGAATGAGAGACAACGATCCCAATGGTTTTTTTGATTTTTTGAACTAATTACTTGCATTTTTCAGATTTTTCATTCACTCAAAATCACGTGGGACAAGAATTTTCGAAAACCCTGTAAAGCCTCCCTCTCGCATTTCGAGTGGGGGAGGGGGCATGTAAACTAATACAGAAGACTAAATAAAGTGCCCTCCCTCAGATGCGAGGGAGGGGCTGATGTCGCGTCGCATCGCATTGCGTTGGCTTACACGTGTCGTCGTCCCCCTCCCTTACACGTGGCGTTGTCCCCCTCCCATCGTCACCCCCTCCTCCTCGTCGTGCCGTCGTCGTTGCCGTGTCATGCTTCCCCCTCCTATCATCATCCCCCCTTCTTTGTCGTCGTTGTGAGTGCCTCCCCACGGCCGTTAGCACCCGCTACCCACCCTGCGAGCAGTTGCTCGCAGCGGCAGGGGCTGGTGCTGGGGTCTTCGCTGGGGTTGTTGCATCGTGGGTCGTCGTGTCGTCGTCGTCCCTGTTCCCGTCCCTTGGTCATGGTTGCGGTCGTGGTCACCCGCTACCCGCCTGCAGGGGCAGGTGCCAGGGTCCTCGTCTCATCGTCGTCCCTGTAACCATCCCTTGGTCATGGTCGCGTGGTCCTTGCATCGTCGTGGTTCCCATTCATGTTCTGTATGTAAATAGTTGTTAGTAGAGTAAAAAAAAAGTTGAAATCAAAAAAATCTACCTTAGAGGCTCAGGTGCCTCCTGAGCCTCCGCATATGCGCTGGCAGCCGGTTGCCGGCATCAGCTGTGTGTAGGTTAGCACATTAGCAAAGAAAAACATACCAGGAGCTCCCCCTGTTGTTGCTGTTGCTGTTGCCGTTGTTGCTGTTGCCGCTGATGGTGGTTGAAGATGTGGTTTTGTTGTTGATCGTTGATGTGTAAGCGAGCAATATGTAAGGATAGCGTGATCCGGGTGATGCACGCTCCGGTATTTTCCTTATCATCTATCCGTTCCGTTATTTCATTTATTTCGTCTCTATGGTTTCTTTCCTTTTCTTTTACCCTATCTCTTCTCATACGATGACTTATCTGTATTTCCAATTCCCTGCTGCTTACTACTTGACAACGAGCTGGACTCTTTATTTAGATACCCGACAAGCCCGAATTCTTACTTATATAAACGAACAGTTTTGTAACTAGTAGAAGAGAATTCAGAGCCCATTAAACTGTCTATCGAGTGACATTAGAACTTAGTGTGCTAGAACCGTGATTCGTCACGCTTATATCACACAATAAGTGGGCCAACAAGTTGCCAATAAGAATAATGGTCATTCTTAAATCCGCCACTTACTGCTCTGCTTATTGTTTTCCTTATCAAATAAGTGGCAAAATAAGTAAACCAATAAGTAACCAATAAGTAGCAAATAAGTAGAACTTTGAACGACCCTATTGCAATGTCATGCTGTATATAAGAATTGCGTACATTGCGGACATTTTATTTAATTTAGGCCTTATCCGAGTCGGCCCAATTTCCGGATGTCAACATGAGCACATAATCAAAACACCCTTGTTTCTGGCTTGGCTCACCTAGGTTCGATTTTGCTATGAAGTTACTCATCAGTAGTCCGAATTGTCCTATCTGTGAAACACAAATTGAGCCGAATCTTTTAGGTTCCTCTGGATGGGCGGCATCATCAATTCGCGAAATCTCTTGGTTGGATTATATATCAGATTACGGCTTCTGAGGTACGACTCTGCAACTGGATCTTCATTTCCTGGCCCTCAGGTTACTGTTCTACGAGCTTTCTTTTCATGCCCGCTGTATTTCTAACTATTGAGGTTTCCTGTCCATTCATCCTACTTACATAATAGGTTGATAATGGGACAACTTGGTAAACTCTCGCAGACTATCCAGATTCGACACCGGCGGACATGAAATATTATAACTTGGTATGGTATGGGAATCATGATGTCATTCCGCCTGAGTTGGGGGGCCCCGAGGGATGGTTGGGGGGCTCGCAGACGAAGCAAAAAGTACCATCCACCTCTATTATAGAACCGATACATGGCAAGTCAAGCTTATGACAGGAACTCCGTGGAATGACATTGCCGAGTACGACAGCGAAGGGGGCTGTGAACAGAAAAGCAATGACTTTCATGATGGTACTACAAGTTTTCGAGAGTGGGTGAGCTATCATTAGTATAACACAGCAGGCCTAACACGTACTGTCAACTTGGACTCGGTGGAATACGTTAAATGAGCGGTGGAGACTTGATGGCTAGAGCTTGAAACAGACAGCAGATCAGAGACAGATGCAGAAAGGAAAAATTCGAGGCGTACAATAGCAGAGAGATGCTGGAACAATTCTAGGGAGGCAAGGTTGCATAGAGGCATTTTTATATGAGACTGGCTGAGACTGGTCTACAAATATGGGCATCTTGACTACGCTGTGATGTTTTCGACTAGGACAAAGTTCAGTGGTAGTTTGCCGTGACCGAGTCGGAATTTGGTCGGAATAGTGAACTTGACTACTAAGGGTTGGAAAAAGTTGCGGTTCACTAGCAACAGTGGGCAAGAAAAAAATAAAGACCGACTTTCCATTTATGCGCGACCTGCCTCCTTCAAGGGGGTTGTGATACTGTTCTACATGACTACTCCTACGGGCCAGCTCAGGACCCCCAAAAATGCCTGATCCCTATCCGGATAAAAATTTGGTGAATGCCTGAGGCCATCCGCATAAAAATGGGGCAAAATGGTGGTTGATCCCTGACTAAATGTCCGGATGGGGATTGCTCCGTGGCTTGTATGCCTGATCCGGTCGGGATAAAATCCTGATTAAAAAAATATAACTATACTATTACTCGATGTTATGCGGCAGCCTGTATCCAAAGTAATGCTCAGGGTGACTTTCATATTTTGGTGTCTTTGACTTTCTCCCATGACAACGCGGGAACACCAAACACCAACGGAACGCGTCAAAAATTCGAATACGGATCGTTTACGGGTTTACGTCCCATCCCCGCCATCTGATGAAAAGTACATATGGTGCAGTGCCAGTGCGCTTAGTCACCACTACTTTTGCACAGCGGCGGAATGGATGGTGGTCAAAAAAAATTTTTTTGACACCCTCTGAACTCACAGTTATAGCAAAGCTGGAGGACTATTTCACTAAAGGTGATGCACAGAGTGGTCCAATAAAACTCCACTGGCTTTTCACCTGAATTGTCATGAGCTTCCAAAAAGGGTAGACTCACATGATAAATATTATGTCATCTATACTATATATATATATATAGTAATGCAGCGGAATCTGGGTGTGGAAAAAATTAAAACTCTGTCAATTTTGCTCCAATTGACAATCACTCTAGCCAATCAACTCTCCTCATGAGCATTTTGGCAAGACAAAAAGGACAAAATTTGCTGATGTAATAAACCTTGTACAAAAGTAGTGGTGACTAAGTGCACTGCACCATAGAAGATTAGAAATCGTAAGAAAATTCCGTCGAGTGCTCTCAAAAAGAAAATCAATCCATAATACACACATAACAAATTTGAAGTTGGTGCCAGCATGTGTTGCTGATAATGCATTGAATTCGAAGTTGGGTTATAAAACATTCATATTAGTGTTGGATGGATGTGTTAAGTGCTCAAAAAGGTACAATGCTTAAAACACTGCAAGCTTTCACTTATTTCAGCTGTCTGTTTGCTAGCTCTCAATATCTACTCAAAAACTGGAGGGAAGAACAGCAAACACACTAGCATTACTGCCTCAAACATGTTCAGTTAGATCTTGGCAGTGTTGCATTTCACCTTGTAGGTTTTTGAGTATATGGTTAGCCAACAATTGTGATAAGTCTACAGCATTTTTGGGTCTGTACTTCAGCACCTTAAGAATTGAAGCAACTACAGTTTAAAAGCCCATAGCCAGTTTCAATGTGCTGCATGATGTAAGAGTGTCTCTTACATCAGCAAGTCTTATCACATGTCATTGCAGTTATCACATGTTATTCCTGTAGTATATAGTCTATACTTCGAATACTTGTACCTTATTCTAGATTCCCCCCTCGAAATATATTAGGTTCCTTATAGTTCTTGGTCCCTGAGTGTTGGAAGCTTTGGCTTCCTTCCACTTTTTTTTAATAATGAACTTACTATATGCACTCTACTCTCTCACACATGCTCTTTTTCCCGAAACCTTGCTGACCCTGAAATTTCCGAAACAGTCAATTTTTTCACACCGGACACAGTATCAACAACTACTCCCATTTATACTCATGTTTGTACACTGCCTATACCCCATCCCAATGACAGCATGACCATTACCAACCCTGCAGAAGTTCATCACCACCATCACCATCACACGCGAAGTCACGGTTGTCAATGTTGGCGACAACCTTCTTGTGAGTGGTTTGTCCAGTGCGAGCCCCCTTCCACTAGCTGCTCAGAAATGATGACATATGCTGCTGGGTCAACCCAGCCCACTCCTACAGCCTCAACAGCCCCTCTCTCGAGCCCACACCGTTATGCGAGGTTGTACGGACACATTCCTCTGAACGCATCGTATGCTTGACAATACCACTCAGGCAGCCCCACCACCTACAATGACAAGCTATACCATCCCGCACACACTCCTGCTTGCCGCCAGTTGCCCCCCAGCTCATTCCCCAGCCCCTTCTGTGTATCCCAAGCCTACACGATCTGCTGTGTTAATGTCGACACGTTCATTGTCATCAACTGTACATACCGCTCTGGACCACTCTAGAGCATGGACAGAACTGAGCCGGTTCACCACCACGTACATCCTACACCCCGGCCACATCACTGATGACATCGTTGACACCTTTTGACACCCCCGTTCACTGCCTATGCCCTCGTTTCCACCTGTACCCCCCAATCACACTCCTCATCGACCTACTGCTCTTGCTCACCGCCCATCTGCCCCAGCCTGCCCCAATTCAATGCCATGAACATCGAGCAACCAGACCACTCATGAAACAGGCCCCTAAGCACCACAGAAATGGTGTCTAGTGCTGTGTTGAGCACACATATGAGTCCACCACCCTGGAGGCCCACTACATAGCTGAAAACAACTCACCGACACTGTTGACAGCCCAGAAAATGCTGTTGCGTCCATTCTTGCCCTCGAGCTTGCCGTCACGAGTCTGAGGTTCTCACTTGTTTTCATGCTCACCATACCCGCTCCAATGCTCCTTCTACCTCATGAAGAATGGCCCGATGCTGATTTCGATTTCACAGATGGTGTCCCTATCCATACTCTGTTTGACAAGGACAACAATGACAAAGATTGGGATATACAGATGGACTTTGCTAAGACTGCAGGCCCAAAGATAATGAAGACAATGACAACGATGAAGGGGTCTCCACCATTAAAGCCGCCGCTTTCCCAATATCGATATCTAAGAGCCCCCAATCCACCATCGATGATGACTTTGAGGATGGGTTTGCCCTGCCCTTAGACTTGACTCAGCTTTCACTTGCCCCTTTGTCACTTAATCACCGCTCATCAAAGATTTCACCCACGATGCAATCCTCTCTCAAGCGTCACACCTTCTACTACCTTTTCTTCTACTTTGTCATCCAGCAATTCCACCTCGTCCTTGACATCTACAAGTTCCATGACTTCGTCAAGCTCGTTAGGCTCATCCTCGCTCCCCAGAGTGCTCCTCATCCCCTCCTCTTGTGTCCCGAGCCCCCCCATTTGTCTGCCACATCACCACCAACAACGATGGCAAACCCGACTCCAACACCCCGGAAACGGCATCTAGGGCCTCGTCTAGCACACAGACTGAACCCACCAGCCTGTGGAACCACCAACTAGCTGTAGACAATGCAACGACACCATTGACAGCCCAGGAAAAATGCCATTATGCAAAGTCATATGGACGTGTTCCTCTGAACATGTCGTGTACTTGGCAAAACCACCCAGGAGCCCCCCACACCACCCCGTTACCCCCTGATTACCCCCATTACACACCTTAAATAACCCTGCCCTCCCCATCTTCGATGACAGCCAGCACCTCTTCACCCTCCTGATGACACTGTCTGCACCAGCAAGCACACCCTATTCATGCCATAGATCCAGTTCACACCCCCACCCACCCTGGCTCACGTCTAAGCCCCCATTCCACACCTCAAACCACCATTCCCCATGGCAATATCATTGTCAATACCCCCTGCCACGTTGTCATGAACACTGTCCATGCCCTGGAACACTCATTGTACACCCACCTTTGTCAATGCCAACCCACTGTCCTGGTCAACACCCACTAACGATGCTGGGAATGCCTGACGACACCCCCCACTGACTGTCTACACCCATGTTTTCATCCATACACCCCAGCTCACCCCAGGTGTCCTGTAAATGCACTGTTTCGCCACCCCCCACCATGTCACTGTCCCTGTCCCCAGCACCACATCACCTGTGCACCGTCAATGCCCACTGTCCTCATCAATGCCACTGTCCTCATCAACACCACTGTCCTTGTCAACACCCACTGTCCTCATCAACACCCACTGTCCTCATCAACATCCACTGTCCTCGTCAATGCCCCCTGTCCTTGACACCCACCATCACCACCCACTGTCATCATCAGTCCACTACCAGGCAACTCAATGTTTTCACCAACGTGTAAAGTGTGCCTGTGACTTGCTGATTCAAACCCCCCCCCCCCCAGTCATTTTTTTTGGAGTATGAGAGAGTGTAAGAGTGTCTCTTACATCAGCAAGTCTTATCACATGTCATTGCAGTTATCACATGTTATCCCTGTAGTATATAGTCTATACTTTGAATACTTGTACCATATTCTAGATTCCCCCCTCAAAATATATTAGGTTCCTTATAGTTCTTGGTCCCTGAGCGTTGGAAGCTTCGGCTTCCTTCTACATGAGAGTGCAAAAAAGGCTGTAGATTGTATAGTTAAATAGCCTGAGTCCTACCTAGTAATTTTACCTATCTGGAGTGAAAACTTGAGAAAATCAGCTATTTTGGCAAATTTTTTCAATGCCTGATCCCTTGTGAGGATAAAAATGTGACCTGTGGTAGGCCTGAGGCAAAATATGGATAAAAATGCCACAAAACAGCCTGAATTTTTTTTATCTGCACAGAAATTTAGGGATCAGGCATTCTGGGGGGTTGTCGGGGGTCCTTCCTGAGGCCTCTGTAGATTTTGTGAACTACAAAGCCTTAGTTCAGGAACAGAATTGATGGTCATCCCAATTTGGCTTCAGCATATCAGCTGATGGAAGTTCAGAGTATCGAAACCTCTCTAGATTTGTTATCACTGATCTCATATAATCAACTAATTTATTATATTGCTTGAGAGCTGAGACAAAAATTGATGGAGTGTCAAGGTTTTCAGAAATGGCTGTAAGTGATTCTCCTATCATTACTATAGTAGAAGATAGTACTAGTCACTAGTACAGATGCATACCAATAATTGACAGAGCCTAAAACAACAAGTCATCACTCACTGACACCTATTGACATCATTTTCACCCTTGGTCAAAAAACAATTTCAGCCTCCAGCAGGACCCCCCCCCCTACATCTGGTTTGGGATTCCTGTCCCAACACCTTCTTGGGTAAGATCAAAATGATTATTGTTGTCTGACTACTGTACTAGCTATGCCATAGTCACATTACCTACTCGCTGTTCAGCTTGCCTCCTAACACTCCCCCTCAAGTTGACACCAGCCCCATCTCAGAAGTATGCTGTCAATGATTCAGACATGGAAGAGCTTTTGTGAGGACATTGGCTGTTTGTTGAGGATCTCAGCAATTCTCAATCTTTATAAGGCCTTGTTTGACTACATCCCTGACCCAATGCCATCTGATAGCTATGTGTTTGCTTCAATTATGGAATTGTTGATTTTTGGCCATAGAAATTGAACCATTGTTATCTCCTCTATTGAGTATAGGAAATTCTTGAGTATAGCCAAGTTCTTCAAAAAGATTTTGGAGCCAACAAGCCTTGCATCTGGCTTCAGATAAAGCAACATATTCAGCTTCTGTTGACAAAAGGGCAATCATAGTTTGCTTCTTGGATTTCCAGGTAATGGCTCCCCCTGCTGCTATGTAAACATATGCAGATGTTGATTTATGGTCATTGTGGTTTGCAAAGGCAGCATTGGCCAATCCATAGAAGAAGTTGGAGTTGTTGTTCAGGTTAGTAGAGGTTTGTGAATAAGTGATGCTGAGGTTTTTGGTTCCAGCTAAGTATCACAAAATCCATTTCATTGCTGTAACATGTTGTAGGCTCAGATTGGTGGTGTAGGCTGCTAGTCAATTCATGGCAAATGCTATATCAGGTCATGTGCTATTCACTAGGAGTTGAAGCTCTCCAAGAAGTCTCATGAATGAATTACTCCGGTTTCCCTTGTTTCCATCAGGATTCAGTTCTAATTTGATATGAGGATCCATTGGCATCACTGAACCACTTACTTTGTTAAGGCCCTCACATTGTATGATGGATTTGACATAGGCTTTCTGTGAGATAGTTATGTAATCATCAGTTTGAGTGATTTTGATGCCTACAATCTTGGTTGGTTTACCAAGATCAGTAACTTCCCATTCACTACGTAAATCTGATTTTGTTTGCTGCATGAGCTCATCAGATGATGTGAATAAGAGTAGGTCATCCACCCAAACTGTGATTATCACCACTTCATCTCCATCTCACTTGATGTAAGTGCATGGATCAGAATGTAAGTGTTGGAAACAGAATTTTCTGAGCTTCCTGTCTAACTCCTTATTCCATTCTTGACCCAACTGCTTCAGGCCATATAGTGTCTTGATTAATTCACAGACTCAGCCTGAGTCATCTTCATACCCTTCAGGTTGGTGCATATAGACTTTTCCCTTCAACATCCCATTGAGGTATGCCTGCTTTACATCCATTTGTTGGATCTTCAAGCCTTTAATTGGTGCTAATGCCAATATAGCTCGAATAGTATCCATTCGGACAATGGGTGAGAAAGTCTCAACATAATCATATCCAGGTCATTGTGCACATCCCTTCACTACTAGTCTCCCTTTGTGCTTGACTATTTTGCTGGTTATGTCCCTTTTTTTGATGAACACCTACTTGTTTGCTAATGGAACAACATCCAGTGATCTCTTGACTAATCTCCAAGTCCCCATTTTTTGGAGCTGGGCTAGTTCAGTCTGAGTTGCCTTCTCCCATTCCAGCCAATCCAGGGAACTCTTAGCTTCCTTCAAGCTCTTGAGTTCATCTCCAGCTGTAATGGCAAATAATAATATAATAAAGTCATGTTGGTCAGCTGACCCCGAGAAAGTTTTAATGTTATGTAAAATCTGACTAAGCAGACTGTGCTGTTTTACACTGGCAAAACCCATGCCAGATCAAAATATTAGTCAGCATGGGGCAGGGAGGGAGAAGATGAGAGTGAAAAGGAGAGTGGGGGGGGTGAGAGTGAGGAGGAGGTGAGGAGGGAAAGGAGAAAGAGGGAAGGAGGAGGTAAGGAATGGGGATGGGGAGAAGGGGGAGGGAAGAGAGGGGGAGGGAAGGGGGGAGTGGGGGGGAGAGAGGGATGGGAAGATGGGGAGAGTGGGAGGGGAGGGAATGGGAGTGGGAGGGCATGGGGAAGAGTGGGGAGGGAATGAGGGAGAGTGGGGAGGGAATGGGGGAGAGTGGGGAGGAAATGGGGGAAAGTGGGAGTGGGGGGGTAGGGGGGTAGGAGGGGGGGAGGGGAGGGGAGGGAAGGGGAGAATGGGAAGGGGGGAGGGGAGGGGGGATAGGGAAGGGGGGAGGGGAGGGGGGATAGGGAAGGGGGGAGGGGAGGGGGGATAGGGAAGGGGGGAGGGGAGGGGGGATAGGGAAGGGGGGAGGGGAGGGGGGATAGGGAAGGGGGGAGGGGAGGGGGGATAGGGAAGGGGGGAGGGGAGGGGGGATAGGGAAGGGGGGAGGGGAGGGGGGATAGGGAAGGGGGGAGGGGAGGGGAGGGGGGATAGGGAAGGGGGGAGGGGAGGGGAGGGGGGATAGGGAAGGGGGGAGGGGAGGGGAGGGGGGATAGGGAAGGGGGGAGGGGAGGGGAGGGGGGATAGGGAAGGGGGGAGGGGAGGGGAGGGGGGATAGGGAAGGGGGGAGAGGAGGGGGGATAGGGAAGGGGGGAGAGGAGGGGGGATAGGGAAGGGGGGAGAGGAGGGGGGATAGGGAAGGGGGGAGAGGAGGGGGGAGAGGGAAGGGGAGAGAGGAGGGGGGATAGGGAAGGAGGGAGAGGAGGGGAGGGGGATAGGGAAGGGGGGAGAGGAGGGGGGATAGGGAAGGGGGGAGAGGAGGGGGGATAGGGAAGGGGGGAGAGGAGGGGGATAGGGAAGGGGGGAGAGGAGGGGGGAGAGGGAAGGGGAGAGAGGAGGGGGGATAGGGAAGGGGGGAGAGGAGGGGGGAGGGGAAAGGGGGGAGAGGAGGGGGGAGGGGGAAGGAGAGGTAGGATGGGGAAGAAATGCTTTATCTTTTCTTCAGGCCTAATATGCTTTTTCTGCTTCTTCTGAGTACCCCCTCCAGTGCTGCCTGCAAGAATGAGCATGACCAGTATCAGCTTGACAGTCCTCAGTGCCACTGCACTCCTCACTATATTTGTGTTCAGTGAATGGTGCCCAGCCTCAGCCCTTGGCTTTTATTTCTGCCAATGTCTCTGCTGCTCAAAATAAAGATCTATTTACTCCAAACAGTCAACATCCTCCTTTTCCTCCTGGGAAGGGCCCTGTGTATAACCATCTTCCACCTGCTCTTGCACAACAGCTGGCTGCACTCCATTCCAACAGCCAATTGGTCATGGTCATGGTCATGCAGTTCCTGTTGTGCCACAACAACTGCAACCACAACCTCTTTCATAACAGCTTGCTGCACTTCCTCCACTACAACAGCCAGTGGGTTGTGGTCATGGTCAACAGCATGGCCATGGTCAGTGGCGCAATCATGGTTATGGTTGTGGTCATGATGCTCCTGTAGAGCCACACTACCAACAATCTCTTCAGTTGGTGTTTGCCATGCAGATCAACCTCCTGTACCTCCTGTGAGTAAAATTGTCCTGACACATGTATAGATTCATACTCTCATAGCATCTTTTTAGATGCAAAATATGAAGCATGCAGCTCCAGTTCCACCTGCTCCATCTCTGCCTATTGCATGCCAACCTTTCAATCCCAACTGGCCAGTGCATAACATGAGTTGCATGAATGTTCAGTGCCCTTTCTGTGCTGCACTGCATTGGATGGCTTCACTAGCTCATCCAATGCTTGCCCCAAATTTGGCATGTGCTGCTGTAGCAGAAAGATCAACTTACCTCACCTGTGTAATCTTCCACAACTTTTGGCCAGTCAGGATTATATCAGCAAAGAATTCTGCAAGCATATTCAAAAATACAACAATGCTCTTGCAATGACTTCCATTGGCTGAAGTGCAGTCAAGGAGGTCAATGATGGTGATGGCCCTTATGTCTTCAACCTACATGGGGAGCTTACTCATAAAGCAGGTTCTCTTCTTCCATCAGAGGATGAAAACCCTGTGTATGCTCAGCTCTACATCTATGATCCTAAGCTCTTCACTATCATAAAAACCATCCAGAAAATACCCATCTGAAATGAGAAACTGTAGTGACACTTCAGGATATGCTTCACAACCACCATCCTGGGGTTGCATTATACAAGTCGAAGCCTATGAGCTTACATGAAGATTGCCACCAGCTCAACAGTACAGAATCGTTCTTTGCTTTGATCAAAGATGGGTAGATGTAAGTCTGGCCCCACAAACTTATGACCTTAACACACATACAGGCTGCCAACACAACACACATTCCAGCTGCCAACACAACCATACATGGTGCTGACACATATCCCAGCCACCAAGACAAACATGGTGCTGGGCCAGCACAGCCACTGGCACTGAAACAGCTGCCAGCAGTACAGAAACAACTCAAACCAACACCAGACATACCAAGGTCTGTGTTATGATGAATTATGGTCATTACAGATCCTAACATCCTATGGGACCAGCACAGCCACCACTGGCACTGGCTGCCAGAACCAACACACTGGCAACACACACACCTTATCACCTACCTATAATCACCCATCTGTGCTGACATTTACACTACTGATGTGATATGGTGCCTTTCTATTATGTGACTATGCTCAAGGTGGCCTTCCTAAATCACACACTATGTATGATGTGGCCCTCCTAAATCACTATGTTTCATGTGGCCTTCCTAAATCACATGCCATGCCTGATGCAGCCTTTTACCTACACAGCTGATCTTTCTTATAAATCACTCATTTTTTATTCCCTAATCTTTGCTCCCACTTCTGTGCAACAAAGGTATAGTAATCTATTATTCCTTTATTTTCAGTAGCTTATGGTTCCCACTTCCATGCAATGAAGATAATTTGATTCTGTCACTACTGTCCACCCTAAGTTTAGTGTAGGCTGCCAAACCAGGAATCTTTCCAGTAGGTATAATGTAGTACAATATATAAATACCTCTAATATAAATACCCCCCGTGTGCCAAAGGCACATTCAAAAAGCTTGTAATATAATAAAGTCATGTCAGTCAGCTGACCTTGAGAGTGTTTTAATATTACGTAAAATTTGACTAAGCAGACCATGCTCTTTTAGGCTGGCAAAACCCGTGCCAGCGCATCACGCATCAAAATATTTGTCTCGCATGACCTCTCTTCTTCCCTGCCTTTCTCCCTCTGTGTTCTGCCTTCCACAAAGGTAGGTTTAGGTGCCATTGGGTCCTGCTGACCATCTGACACTGTGTTGGGGGTTCTGCAGCCCCTGGCTTCTGCCATTTAGAGGGTTTTTGCTGTCTTTTCAGTTTTTGCCTATCCTTCTTTTGGTGAGTCAGCTGCCTTACCTCTTCGTTTCTCATAGTATATCTGTCTCTCTAGGCCTGCTTCTCCCTGGGTTTTTGTTGGGTGTTCCCTTCCCATCCTCTATTTTTTGCTGATAGCCTTCTCTTCCCAGCTTTTGGCCTGGGACCTGCCTTTTGAGTGAGGTGAGTGGGGTTTGGTGTTTTCTCTCCTCCAGTTGCCTTTGCAATTGGGTTCTTGAGGAATAAGTAGACCAAGGTGAAGCCCAGTGAAGTCCTGCCTCCCTGGCTTCTCCTTTTCAACAAAGGAGTGTCTGCCAGTTGATTTTGGGCCTGGACCTCTCTCTGGGCACAGTGTGTAGGGAGATTGGGCTGGCGGGTATGCAGTTGCCTCCCCTTCCATCACTGGAAGTCACTCCATTGTCAACTACCGCTGTTTGCACCAATTTCACTGCCTCCTTTAAGAATCTGAGTGCACAGCTGCAGCAGGAGAGTGCTCCATCTCCATTCACCTGGGCTTCTTAACCATGTGAGTACATCCTGATTTCTTTCCTTCTTTTGTTCTATTTTCATCCTTGCCTCTGCAGGGATCAAACCCCTCCCAACACTCCTCAGCGGATCCATATTGCTGCCCAGCAAAGTGAACAAGACCGGCATGTCCTGGATAGCCCTGAGTGTCACCGCACCCCTCATCATGCCTGCTGACTGCACTTTGCCCCTCCTCTGATTGGCCTCCCACTCCCTCCTCCTCCTCCTCCTCCTCCTCCCATGGTTGGTCCAGCTGCTAATAACTCTGACCCTTTTGGTATTCCCCCACTCCAGGCTCCTGCTCCTGCTCCCCTCACATTTGCAGATCTCATGGCCCAGTATGCTGCTCTTCCACTGCTTTCTGTCAATGCAGGACAAGGTCGTGGTCGTGGGGCTCAAGGTCATGGGGCTGCTCCTGCTCCACTGCCTATGGCTGATCTCATGGCCCAGCATGCAGCTCTTCTACCCTTGCCAGTTGCTCCTGTGTGTGGACGTCAAGGTAGAGGTAGGGGTAGAGGTAGAGGTAGAGGAGCTCCTGTTCCGGTGGTGGGTATTCTCCTTCCACCATTTTGTATGTACATTTCATGGCTGATGCTTGAACAATCAGCCCTTCCCTGCCATGCTTCCTTTGAATCCACTCCAGCCACCTGCTCCTGTCCCTGCTCCTGCTCAGCCACCTGCTCCTGCTCCTGCTCATCCACCTGCTCCTGCTCCTGCTCCTGCACCTGTTCAGCCCCTTCCTGTTGCCTGCCAGCCATTCAATCTCAACTATCCATATTCTTGGGAGTATGAATATCGAATGTCCTTCATGCCATGCGCTTCATTGGATGGCAGAGAAAACTGCCAAGTCTTCTCTGATAAATCCCAAGTTTGGCATGTGCTGCTTCAGTGGAAAAGTCAATCTCCCCCATCTCCATGACCTCCTCCATGAGCTGTCCCAACTCTTCAATGGCCAGGATCATCTCAGCAAAGAGTTCCATGAGCACATACACAACTATAACAATGCACTTGCCATGACCTCCATTGGCCAAAAGCTGGACAACTCCATGAACAATGGCAATGGGCCCTGAATCTTCAGGCTCCATGGTGAGCTGTCCCACAAAGCAGGTTCCCTTCTCCTCCTTGCAGGCGAGAATCCTGTGTACTGCCAGCTTTACATCTATGATCCTGCTCAGGCACTTGACCATCGTCGCAACCACAGACAGAACACCCATCTGCAACCAGACATCTTGAGCAATCTTCAGGACATGCTTCACAACCACCATCCAGGAGTTGCACTCTACAGACAGGCCTGTGAGCTCACCTGAGACTTGCAACCTGAGCAGCAGTGCAAGATCACTCTTTGCTTTGATGAGGGCTGTGATCATTGTCGGTACAACCTTCCTGATGCCAGCCAAAATGAGATCGCCATTATTCTTCCAGGAGATGGAGACCAGCCAGGGGGCTGTCCTCTACCACAAGCATGGGAATGGCCTCCAGCACATTTCTGAGTGCCATCCTTTCTATCCTGCCCTCCACTATGTGCTGCTGTATCCCACTGGCCAGCTCTCATGGTATCCCTGGCTCGAGTACAGAGGCGGTGAGAAGGTCGACGATCAGGATGGTGCTGTGGAGCCTCCTGCTGAGGGCCAGCCTCAAAAGCACAAGCATGTCACCAAGTCAGAGTTCTATCGCTATCGCCTTCATCCATGCCCTCCCAACATTGAGCCCCAGCATATCTTCCAGGCAGGAAAGCTCTTTCAGCAGTATGTGTGCAACCATTGGGCCACCTGTGAGCAGGATCACCTGATGTATATCATGTCCAGCCAGGGCAAGCTTTGCAGTGAGGTGTATTCTGGGCTCACAGATGCTGTTGCAGCCAACATTGATGCAGACCCCAGGGCTCTCGGTCAGAGGACTATCTTGCCATTTTCCTTTGCTGGAAGCACTCGCCACATGCAGCAGCTCCTCCAGGATTCATTGGCCATTAATTGGTACTTCAAAGGTGGCGACCTCTTTCTCACTATGACTACCAGCCCCAATTGGCCAGAAATCCAGAATGCCCTGTTGCCAGGTCAGGATCCAGCAGACCGTCCTGACTTGGCAGTTTGGGCTTTTGAGGCAAAGTGCAGGGAGCTGATCAAAGACATTGAGCATGGCATTTTTGGCAAAGCTGTGGGTCATGTCTTCGTAATTGAGTTCCAGAAGCGTGGCCTTCCTCACATGCACTGCATCATCTTTCTTGATGAGGCTTCCAAGCTCTGCACCCCAGAGGACGTGGACAGCCTTCTTTCCTGCAAGTTCCCTGTTGATGATCCTGAGCTCCTCGAGTTGGTCAAGCAGTTCATGGTCCACAAGCCCTGTGGTGCTGAAAATGACAATGCTGATGCCCCATGCTTGGTCAATGGCAAGTGCTCCAAGAACTTTCCCAAGCCCTTCAGAGAGCACACTACCATCTCTGATGATTCTTATGCTTCTTCAAGGTGCCGCAATACTGGCCAGACCTTTGAGGTCTGGGGGAAGCAGATCGACAATCACTGGGTCATCACTTACTGTGCCTATCTTATATGGAAGTATCACTGCCACATCAATGTTGAGGTCATTTCCTCCATCAAGGCCTTGAAGTACATCTACAAGTATGTTTACAAGGGCCATGATTGGGTCAAAATGCAGTTTGGCACCTGTGATAATGAGGTTAGGCAGTACTTGGATGCCCGCTTTGTTTCTGCCTGCGAGTCCTTCTGGTGTCTCTTCCACTTTGTCATGCATGGTGCCTCTCCCAATGTTGTTCGCCTCCATGTCCACCTTCCAAATGAGCAAAATGTCACATGGAGTGAGGATAGAGTGGAGACTGTGCAGCAGGTCATTGAGCAAGCAGCCACAAAAGACACCACTCTCACTGCATTCTTCAAGGCCAACCTGGAATATCCAGACGTTGGTGGTGACTGTTAGGGCGACACCCACTATCTGCTAGCTAAGACCATGCGGGTTCTCTCTACAAGAAGGGGGCGGGATCCATGCTCATGATGGGAGAACTGATGGTTTTGATGCGAGGGGTTATTAATAGGTGAGTTTGTTGACAAAGGCCTTTCACACTGAAAGCGTAGGTGGAATACCTAAGAGAACACAACTGGGGTCCCCTAGGGATATATTTAGGGTTTATATACTATATTACATATATTGTACATTGTTGTTACCGATGCATTCGCACATGCACGTACATATTGATGCGTGCGAAATAAAATTCTCACACTATCAAAGTGTAGCGTAATTTGGCGTCATGTAGTGTAATTTGACATAATAAAATAAAAATGAAATTTATTAGGTAATGGGGTGGTTTCCTAACAGTGACCTTCTGTACCAGGACTTTCCCTCCAAGTTTGTGTATCACAAGAGTACTGGCAAGTGGAAACCCAGGCAACATGGCTTTGCAGTTGGCAGGCTGTATTATGTCCACCCCACTGCCAGTGAGCACTTTTATCTCCGCCTTCTCCTCACCTCTGTCAGAGGCCCAACATCATTTGAGAACCTCCTCACCTTCCAAGATGTGCAGGCACCATCTTTTAGAGAGGCCTGCCTCGCCCATGGACTGTTAGAAGATGATCAGGAGTGGCATCAGTGTTTAGAGGAGGCCAGGTCTATGCAGACAGGTCAGCAGCTTCGCCATTTGTTTGTGACCATCCTTCGCGACTGTCTGCCCTCCAACCCTGCTGCACTCTGGAACATCTTTTGGATTCACATCTGTGATGACCTGCGCTACCGCCTTCAGCATGACTACAACTGCCTCAACCCCACTGATGATGATGTCCAGGACTATGGCCTCTTCCTCATTGACCAGCTTCTCTCTCACACCAACAAGTCCCTCGCTGATTGGCCCACTATGCCTCAGTATATCCAGGACTGGCAAGCCATGGTTGGCAACCACCTCATCAATGAGCAGAGGTTGTACGATGCTGAGGAGCAGGCAGTGTTGGCAGCTGAGCATGAGGCAAGGTTGAATCAGGATCAGAGGGTGGCATTTGATGAAATTCTTGCTGCAGTCAATGCTCAGTCTGGCCAGACCTTTTTCCTTACTGGCCCTGGAGGCACTGGCAAGACATATGTCTACAATACTCTGTGCTACAGGCTTTGCTCCCAGGCTAAGATTGTTCTCTGTGTTGCATCCTCAGGCATTGCTGCCCTTCTTCTCAAAGGTGGTCGTACTGCACACTCTACATTCAAGATTCCCATTCCCATCCATGAGTCCTCCACATGTGGCCTCTCAAAGACTTCTAAGCATGCAGAGCTCATATGTGCAGCAGACTTGGTCATTTGGAATGAGGCCCCCATGCAGCATCATCACATCCATGAGTCTATCGATCGCACCTTCCATGATGTCCATGGATCAGACAAGCCATTTGGTGGCCTCTCCATCATCTTTGGAGGGGACTTTCAGCAGATTCTGCCTGTTATCATCAGAGGATCGCGTCCTCAGACTGTCAGTGCCTCCATGCACCACTCTGCTCTTTGGGGGAATATCCAGGTGCTCCATCTCAAGCAGAACATGCATTTGAGTGGAGATGTTGCAGAGGAGTCCAACTTTGCAAGGTGGCAGCTGGAGGTTGGTCATGGAATGCACACAGACAATGAGGCCAACATCCATCTTTCTGACCATTTCAAGTGCCCAGAGAACTTGGTCCCCTCCCTCATGGATGCCATCTATCCTGACATCCATCATCCACAACAGCACTCAGACCAGTACTTCTCAGATCAGACAATCCTCTCAAGCCACAACGATGATGTGGATGACCTCAATGCTTATATCCTTCACAAGTTCCCTGGACAGCAGAGGGTGTTTCACAGTGCTGACTCAATTCCAAACAACACACAAGACCAGGGAGAGCTCATGTACCCTGTGGAGTACCTGAACTCGATTAACTGCTCAGGACTGCCATTGGCTCAGACAGCTCTCAAGATTGGTTGTCCAGTGATGGTGCTTCGGAACCTGGATCCTGGGCATGGTATCTGCAATGGGAGCAGAGGAATTCTCACAAGGATGAGAAACAGAGTGTTAGAGGTATGGCTTCTTACTGGGGATCATGCTGGAGAGACAGTGTTCATTCCAAGGATTACACTGTGACCAACTGAGGATCAAGTGCCTTTTGAGTTCACTAGGAGGCAGTTTCCAGTGCAGCTCTCCTTTGCGATGACAATCAACAAGTCACAGGGCCAGTCTGTCAGACATGTTGGTCTTGACCTGCGGACTCCAGTTTTTACACATGGGCAGTTCTATGTGGCAATCTCTTGGGTGACATCAGTTCACAACATCAAAGCCATCTGGGCAAGCATGAGTGAGGAGGCAATAACAAAAAATATTGTATATAATGAAGTACTACTAGATAATGTATAGATAGAGTGCACATAAAGATGGGTACAATAATGTATCATAGTATATAATATAATGTATCATAGCACATATATAAAGGTGTGTAGATATAAATATAAATATCACCCATGTGCCAAAGGCACATTCAAAAAGCTTGTAATATAATAAAGTCATGTCAGTCAGCTGACCCTGAGAGAATTTTAATATTATGTAAAATTTGACTAAGCAGACTGTGCTGTTTTAGGCCAGCAAAACCCGTGCCAGTGCATTACACATCAAAATATTAGTCAGCATGGGGCAGGGGGAGGAAGAGGATGGGATGGGGAGGAGAGGGGAGGAAGAGAGGAGGGAAGGAAGAGAGGGAAAGGGTAGGAGGGGGGAAAGAGGGATGGGGGGGTAGGAGGGGGGAAAGAAGGAGGTGAGGGATGGGGATGGGGAGGTGAGGGATGGGGATGGGGAGGTGAGGGATGGGGATGGGGAGGTGAGGGATGGGGATGGGGAGGTGAGGGATGGGGATGGGGAGGTGAGGGATGGGGATGGGGAGGTGAGGGATGGGGATGGGGAGGTGAGGGATGGGGATGGGGAGGTGAGGGATGGGGATGGGGAGGTGAGGGATGGGGATGGGGAGGTGAGGGATGGGGATGGGGAGGTGAGGGATGGGGATGGGGAGGTGAGGGATGGGGATGGGGAGGTGAGGGATGGGGAGGGGGAGGTGAGGGATGGGGAGGGGGAGGTGAGGGATGGGGAGGGGGAGGTGAGGGATGGGGAGGGGGAGGTGAGGGATGGGGAGGGGGAGGTGAGGGATGGGGAGGGGAAGGTGAGAGATGGGAGGGGGAGAAGGGGGAGGGGGAGAAGGGGGAGGGGGAGAAGGGGGAGGGGGAGAAGGGGGAGGGGGAGAGGGGGGGAGGGGAGGAGGGGAGGAAGAGAGAAGGGAAGGAAGAGAGAAGGGCAGGAAGAGAGAAGGGAAGGAAGAGAGAAGGGAAGGAAGAGAGGGAGAGGGAAGGTGGGAATGGGAAGTTGGGAATGGGAAGTTGGGAATGGGGGGGATGGATGGGGGGGATGGATGGGGGGATGGGGAGAGGGAAGGGGGGGAATAGGGAAGGGGGGGAATAGGGAAGGGGGGGATAGGGGGAGTGGGGGGGAGTAAATGCTTATTCTTTTCATCAGGCCTAATGTGCTTCTTCTGAGTACCCCCTGCAGTGCTGCCCACAAGAATGAGCAACCAGTGGCAGCTTGACAGTCCTCAGTGCCACTGCACTCCTCACCATATTTGTGTTCAGTGAATGGTGCCTAGCCTTAGCCTTTGGCTTTTATTTCTGCCAATGTCTCTGCTGCCCAAAATGAAGATCTATTTGCTCCAAACAATCAACATCCTCCTTTTCCCTGTGTATAACCATCTTCTGCCTGCTCTTGCACAACAGCCAGTTGGTCACAGTCATGGTCATGGCCATGGTCATGCAGTTCCTGCTGTGCCACAACAACCACAACTACAACCTCTTCCACAACCGCTTGCTGCACTTCCTCCACTACAACAGCCAGTGGGTTGTGGTTATGGTCAACATCATGGTCATGGTCAGTGGCATGATCGTGGTTGTGGTTGTGGTCATGATGCTCCTGTAGAGCCACACTACCAACAACCTCTTCAGTTGGTGTTTGCCATGCAGAATATGCAACGTGCAGATCAACCTCCTGTACCTCCTGTGAGTAAAATTGTCCTGATACATGTATAGATTCATAATCTCATAGCATCTTTTTAGATGCAAAATAAGCATGCAGCTCCAGTTCTGCCTGCTCCATCTCTGCCTATTGCATGCCAACCTTTCAATCCAAACTGGCCAGTGCATGACATGGGTTGCATGAATGTTCAGTGCCCTTTCTGTGCTGCACTGCATTGGATGGCTTCACTAGCTCATCCAATGCTTGCCCCAAATTTGGCATGTGCTGCTTTATAGTAGAAAGATCAACTTACCTCACCTGCATAATCTTCCTCATGAGCTATCACAACTTTTGGCCAGTCAGGATTATATCAGCAAAGAATTCTGCAAGCATATTTAAAAATACAACAATGCTCTTGCAATGATTTCCATTGGCTGAAGTGCAGTCCAGGAGGTCAATGATGGTGATGGCCCTTATATCTTCAACCTACATGGGGAGCTTACTCATAAAGCAGGTTCTCTTCTTCCATCAGAGATTGAAAATCCTGTGTATGCTCAGCTCTACATCTATGATCCTAAGCTTTTCACTGTCATAAAAACTATCCATAAAATACCCATCTGAAATGAGAGACTGTAGTGACACTTCAGGATATGCTTCACAACCACCATCCTGGGGTTGTATTATACAAGTAGAAGCCTATGAGCTTACACAAAGGTTGCTGCCAGCTCAACAGTGCAGAGTCATTCTTTGCTTTGATCAAAGATGGGTAGATTAAGTCTGGCCCCACAGACTTATTACATTAACACACATACCAGCTGCCAACACAACCATACATGGTGCTGATGCATATCCCAGCCACCAAGACAAACATGTTGCTGGGCCAGCACAGCCACTGGCACTGAAACAGCTGCCAGTGGTGCAGAAACAACTCACACCCACACCAGACATACCAAGGTCTGTGTTATGATGAATTACAGATCCCAACATCCTATGGGACCAGCACAGCCACCACTGGCACTGGCTGCCAGAACTAACACACTGGCAACACACACACCTTATCACAGGTTTAGGCATATGTGTATCCATGCTGAAGCCTTCTACCAGCTTTTTATCTAGTATTCTTTGTAACCCACTGTAGCTTATGTGACCAAATCATCTATGCCATGTTTCCCAGCTTTGTGCTGGTTCATTGGCTAAGAAGGTTTGAGGAGTAACTAATGTGACTTTGGGAATGTAGCATTTGGTTTATGAATAGCAACCTTCATTTTGTAGAGATTGTTCTCTACTTTGGTGCCTCATGCCACTGAAATCCCATCTTTTGTGATGAGAGTTAACACTCCCCCTCCTCCTATATAATGTCCTCCAGCTTTGTCCCATTTACCCAGTGCAATAAGATTATTGCAGTTGGATGGGATAGAGATCTTTGAGTTGTAGGATGTAGCTGTGCCCATTGCAAAAAGATATCAGTTCAACTGTACCTCATCCTTCAGCCTTTGCTTTCACATTTCCAACTCCTGATACTGTTGTATCATATAATGGGTGGATTGTCATAAAGGCTTCATGTCTATTGCTGGTGTGAGGTCATTGCACTGTCAGCAAGCCAATCGTAGAAGATAAGTTGCTCATCCATTTCAATATAGTTGTTTGCATCAGGATTATTGAAGTTAAAGAATTTCATCATCATTATTCCCATTGTCTTTCTCCTCCCCCTCATTCATTTCTTCCTTCCTTCTTTCTTTTCACAGGTCTTTTACCCTTCTTGTCACTGTCCTTCTTATGCTTCATCTCCTTTGCCTTCTCTGAGTAATAGTCTTCAGTCTTATGGCCAAACCTTCCACAGGTGCCACATTTGCTTTGGCCAAGGAATTTGCATTTGATAGTCTTGTGACTTTGTCTGCCACATTGGCTGCAATGTTTGGCATCCCTAAGGTGACTCTCGAGAGATGGCTTAGAGGTGGTAGCTTGGTGGACACCATTCTGCTTATAAAGTTTCCCAGTGCATCACAATTGTCATATAGATTCCTCCTTAAGAACTCTGATGAGCTCTTGGGATATTGCCTGAAGTTTCAGATCAGCTTATATAGGGCCGAGTAAAGGTATCCTAGGATGGAGGCAAGGAAGGGATGATGATGATCTTGAATTGGACTTCTGGGAACTTGAAATTGTTGTCATTGACCAAGTTGAATACTTCTTGAGAGTAGTGAGATGTTCACTGATGTCATCATCTTCTTCAGCATTAGTGTGCTAGATTGTGGATAATCATGACAGAAGTCTCCTGACTTTTGTCCTTGTAAATGGCTTCAAGGTTCTTCCAAGCAACATGAGATGTTGATTCATGCTGGATGTGAATGATACATTTGTCACCAACGTTCTGAGTAATAAGATGCCTGGCATAGTTGTCATTGTCCTTCCAGTTGTCATGTCCAACTGGATCTTCTTCATGATTCAGTTGTTGGATTTTGCCATGAGCATAGGACTCAACTTTACACAATGCAAGGAGTGACCACATGCAGATATGCCAGGTTACCCAGTTGGGGCCTGTCAGTATACTTTCATGAGTCTTGACCAATTGAATACTGGGTTCATGATAGAGTTGTTGCTAGTCATGATAGGATTGATAGGGAAGGTACTTGTTCTAACCATAGTAAAGGTTGGACAGAGATTTGTTGACTAGCAAATTAGATCCTTCCTGCAGGCAAGTGCAAAAAGCAGATGAGAATGTCTCAAATGAAGCAAGTGTGCAAGTTTAGCAGATAAAGCAGAAATAGTTGTCAACAACAATTGACTATGCCTAGATGTGGATATGGATAGGCCAAGGGCCCATAACCTATTGAGAACAGTGTGGTTGCCAACTTATAAGCACATGCGATGATGAGTACTCAAGGTAAGATCAAAATTATTATTGTTGTCTGATTACCTTACTAATATTAGCTATGCCATAGTCACATTACCTACTCACTGGTCCACTTGCCTCCTAACAATCATAGACCAGTTTGTGGTTTTCTGGCTCACCATGACATTTCAGCAACAGACTTTAAGTGCTGACAAGTGTGCTATTTTGGGCAAATTCAATCAACAAAGTCTCCACATCTTCCCATCCTTTCCCTGCTGTCTGCCCCTTGTTTGCACATTACTATCCCAGTCTTATTACTTCACCTCATGGAGCATACTATTCACACCATAATTCTGTACATTCCTATAATCCTCAGTATCCTTCCTCTAATAACGGTAATTCTTTCTACTTAATTGTAAATAGAACCCTTTTTAATCATACATAGTCAAGCTTATAAATACTTAATGTGCTCTGCCGCGACTTGGCCGCGACGCGCCCAAAACGCGCTCATGAATGCACTTCGGCTTGTCAGATGCCGATGTCGGATCACAGAATTCTGCCATCAAAAGCGTTACTTTTGCGTGACAGTGCGTGACATAGTTGAAAGACACTCATCGCGACGTCATTATGGTGCGTAGTGCATATCTTCAGATCGTTGAGGCACACGGGGACAAACCAGCAAAATTTCGAGCAAGCGCGTCGGTTGGATCTGAAGCTGTTTCTCGTCCAGATCTCCGACACTGTCGGTCAGGGTGAATAGGAAGTCAGTTGCAGGACTGCGAGATTATCCAACGCAACGCGGGAATCGCATCGATTTACATAACGGTTTGTACTCCGGATCTTGGTTACTCAACAGGATATAAGACTTGTATTCTCGGCAAGTTACGGGCTCAAAGTTAAGTATAACAATCTTACTTATAACAACCTGTCTGATAATCATTCCTTAAAGATGGAAGCGATCGACAGATGGTAAGTGGCTCCAGATCAACCAGTTTACAAGTCTGGTTTACGTGACGGGTACCATGTCAATGCGTCGAAATAACGCGCCAAGTTGGCGGGCCACCGCTGGAATGGGTGGCTAGCATACCAGCCTTCGTATATGGTTTCCGAGACTGTATGTACCAGAAGTCTCTGGGTCCCTTCATGTTGTTCAGAAATCGCGGGATAGTCCGAACAAAAAGTGAGCTTGTTGCCATAAGTAACGAAGGAGGCTACTTGGTCTTCCGGTTGTCCCTTTTTTTTGATGATTTCCCACGAGATCTATAAAAAACTTTCCGAACTCGAAGGAACTGCATCATCGAAGCAAATCAAGCGCTGCAACCTCGTGCAAACCTTGTGGCAATTGTAGCTTGTAAGCGAGTATATGTGTTGGCATCGCCGAACAAGCGGACTACATCCATTATGATTGAATCCGAGTCAATACAAGAACCAGAAAACATCCCGACTTGAGCCCCCTGATTTTTTTTGTTACGATGCCTCCCTTGTTCGAACTAGTGTAAGACCATGTCTTTATGTATGATAATCTGACGGAAGATACTAATACCACACTATAGCTTTGGGCCAATGCTCATTGGTGCGTTCCTCAACGCCATTCTATACGGTGTAAGTGCTGAGCGCTCCCCCCTTGCATGGGCTGTATTTTGATGACTGTATTGCAGATAATGGTCATGCAGGTTTGTCCATAGTCTCCTTCGTACTGAGAAGTGTTATTGATGGATGAAGTCAGATGTTTATCTACTATCAGACATATACAAAGTGCGTGTGGTTTCGTTCAAGGGCCCTCTGAATCCTGATTCTGATCTATATCCAGAGATCCTTCCTGGCTCCGCTATTTTGTGAGTATCCGACGAGTCTAGGTGTCCAGAAACCGCTTTAATAACTCTTCAGGTTCTATATCTGTTTATCATCGAAACAGTCAACACAGCATGTGACGTCGGAGTGGTGTTCCAGCCGCTTATACTCGAATTCGGTGAGTAACAGAGTGGTGTCGTGCAGACCAGGAACCCAAGCATAACCTCAGGAAAACCCCCAATCTTTTTCCCGCATAGTACGTGAAGTAATATCATGGTGAGAACTGAAACTTGACTAATAGAATGTCATAGTGCTCGCCGCTGGTGTGTAAATGCCCTATCCAGTTTGCTTGAGTGCTGATAGCCCTAATTCACTCTGACAGCACCAATTGCTACAGATAGTATAATTTGCCCTCCTCTCAATCTTTCGTTAGGTGATGATCTCATCACCGGTGCAGATCTTTACTGCCTGGAGGATCATGATCATTTCTCGTAGCAAATGGATGGGCCTGGTTATCTCTGCACTTTCTCTGGCATCTTTTGGTAAGTGTGATTGATATTTGATCTTTGTACAGTGAACGGTCGCTAATACATCTTCAGCTGGAGGATTATGGACTACAGTCGACGTGGCAGTATTCCGTGTATTTGCTCGGAAACCCGAACTGAATCGCCCAGGTGTTGTCTGGTTTGTGGCATCAGCTGTGGCTGATGTCCTCATTACTGGATCGCTGATATACAGCTTGGTGTGCTTTTGAGCTCATTAAGCTAGGCTTTTGCACTGATCTTTTTCAAATTGTTCATAGAATCGCAGAAAAACCGGACTGACATATACTGATTCATATGTCAATCGCATAATTCGGTTGACAGTTCAAACTGGGCTAGTCACGTCTTTCTTCGCCCTGACGGATCTAGTATCCTTCTTGATCTCACCAGTAATCATTTCTACTCCAACATAATATCTTTTCTGATGTTATCCCCGTAGGAAACTGCCATGTTTGTTCATCTCACTATTACTTACAATGCTTACTGACTTTTGTCTCACCACTTGCAGAAGTTTCATATGGGACTTCTCGCTCTCTAAGCTCTATACCAATGCTCTACTAAGTACTTTCAATGCACGAGCAGGCTGGAATCATCTCACCGAAAATGGCCAAAATCCTGACAATGTCTTGTTTGGCAAAGAAGACTCGAGAATCAACACCTTTCCCCGGGTACATTTTTTCGGCTTGCTAGTATTTGTAACTTTGATACCAATTACTTGCAGTTCACTCGAAGTTCACAAGCTCGGCACGGAGCCTCTATCCACGTGATTATTCTTCTGTGCTTCTCTTCAAGTAGTGCTTTCTGAAGTATAGGTCAGGATCCTGAAATTGTTTCCGGTGGATATGAACTGGATACCTCAAGCTCTACAGTCAAAGATGGATTTGGACACAATGCTGTTCGCATCATGGTTGCCAAAGAGGTCGACAATGAATATCCAAGGTCTATTCCACATGACTATACACAGTAAGAGCTGTATTTTGCTAGCATGCGTCATACAGTGATGCATATCTAACCTCGCTACTTATCTATGATATTCTTGGGTCGAGATATGATATGTACGATGATGTATTTCTGATCTGTACTCGACTGCTATATAAATGTTGAAGCTCCTTGAGATATTACTGGTGTACTAGACCAGTGACCAATCCCTCGTGCACGACAGCTGGGGAGAGGTCCGAGAGGCATGGGTTGGTTGTACGTTGTTGAGATCAGCACCGTGAATGGCGCTGTCGCGCCCCCTTTGATGCGGTGTGCTAATTATAGAACGTCGTGTGATGCGAAGTTCCCCTTGTCTCTTTTTCTTTCTATCTCATCCTTTATCATACTCCCATTGTGAGACTCATAGTATATATACCTACATACATATACTAGACACCTCAGTCTGTTATACACTGACTGAGGTGAGTAGACTATATCGTTCGATCCTTACACTTGATTACTTACTGTACTATTTATAGGTTACTCGTGTATTCACTTAGGCTGGATCTCTACAGGTTATGGGCTACTTCTGTCACCTTTAAATGATGATAGAAATTCTTCCTAGCCACCTGACGATCTGTGATCGTCTTTTTTTATTTTTATTTTTATTTAATCCCAGTTTGATCCCAGTTTATTCTCTGATTGTGGCATACCATATGTACAGAGGCATATACTGTTGTTTTATCTATTCATGGCATACCCCCAGAACTGCTCTAATGTACCCATGACCCAGATGAACCCCTTCGTGTATATTAATTTTTGTAACTAACATCTTCAGTTTCCTTAACTCTGCTTATAGCTTTTCCCTCCATGTTATTATCATCTATATCTTCTTGGCTTGACCCTTGTTCTCCTCTTACTGGACTCCTGCAACTATTGCCAGTGGTGTCATCGTGCTTGTTTTCGTTGACACAGAATATAGAGACAGTGTGAATGGAGGATGGGTTTTGGTGTGGGATCTGACTTGGTGTGGGAGGGAATTGCACCCTCTCCCTTTTTGTCAAACCTGTCTCTTGGACCAGGCAAGATACCGGATGATGGGGAGCCACTATTACAACCCAAGTGCTTCCAACTGACACCGTTTTCCCCAATAACCAGTGTGCTACCGTTTTTTCAGGTGCTTGCATCTGGGGAGCCACTATTACAACCGGGGTCACATGCCAGTGGGTGACCTCCTGGGTAACCATCAGTGGAGCATTTACACCCTTCCTTCATCTATTCCCACACAGCTTTACACCATCTGGTCCCAATGTCACCATTGAGGTGAGCTGAGTTCATGAAGTCATTCAAAGGTCCCATCCCCAGACAGCTCTTCATCAACAGGGGAGACAAAGTTTGCTTGGTATTTGCTATGCATGTTGATTTCTTTAACCCCAATGGTACAATGAAGCATGGAAATCACAACTCAATTGGAATAATATCTTTGGCCAATCTCAATCTCCTTTCATCTGCTCGTTACAAGCCAGAAAATATCTATCTAGCTATCATACCAGGGCCACATGAACCTGCCCTTGAAGAGCTTAATCACTTCACTCAACCAATCATCAATGAGTTAGAGACTGGATGGAAAAGGGGGTTTCATGTTTCTTGTACCGCTTCTTGTTTGGAGGGAGAAGTTGTTGAAGTTGCCATTGCTCTCTCAATAAATGATTTGCCAGTTGCTCGCAAGGTGTCAGGCACTGCAGGGCATGGATCTCACTTCTACTGCACTGTATGCTGTGGATATGATTGCAAGAACTTATACAACACAGATTTCAACATGTGGAAGACAAGGAACATTGCAAAAATGTGGCAACAGGCAGAAGCTTGGTGAGATGCTGAAACTTCAAAGGATAGAGATCACATCTTTGAAATGTATGGTGTACAGTGGTCAGAATTTTGGAGATTACCATACTGGGATCCTACACGGATGCTAGTAATTGACAGTATGCACTGCATTCTGGAGGGCATTGTTCACTACCACTGCTGCTCTGTTTTGCAACTCAGTGCCAAGCAAGCAGCAGTACCAGATCCCATCCTTCCTGCATTTTCCTACCATTGGACTGATTACAGTTCAGATGCACCTGAAGAATGTCAAAAATGACCAGGAGATTCAACATATCTTTGACCTTCACAAAATCTTATCTCTCCCATTGGCAATTACCACAATTGCAGACAATGTGATTGACAAAAGCCAGTTGAAGATGAAACTTCAGAGCAAAAACTTGCAGCCTCTCAAGTTTGTTTGGTATACCCTCAACTTACCAATGGTCACCGTATCTCCACTGAGCCCTCCAGTCCCCAAAAAAATGAAGGATCACTTTGCTCAGTTACTGATCAAATGGATGAGTTCAAATGTGCACAACTCCAACATTACTGATTTTTTTCCTTTATAGCATCTTTCTATGCCCCTGATGTCAGGTGATATCATTGCCAAAACTGTTACACCTGAAACCATTCAGCATATCCAACATGTAATCAAGGAGACCACTACACCATCATGGATCAACTCTGTTCCCATAAGCTATGGTGAGGTCAATGCTGGCATGATTAAGGCTGACAAGTGGCATATTCTAAGCACCATCTACCTTCCTATTGCTCTAGTTACATTGTGGGGGGATGAGAATGGCTCCATGCCTACCGAAGGCTTGCATTTCCTCAACATCTTAGATCATATGATGGCTCTATTCTGAGTGGTCACAATTGTCTGCTGGTATACAATGAATATTGACTGTGCCACAAAGTATCACAATCTCATGAAGCAGTGGGTTGATGGTTTACATCTTGTGGTGGTGTTTTCCTTTTGAGCATTTAATTGGTACACTGCAGAAAATCAAAACAAATCATTACGTTGGTGGTAAGTCCTCTTCTTGCAGTTTTTGAACAAATTTTGATAAACCTAATGTTTGGTAGGAGCACTGGAAGGTACTCTTCTGAAATCACATATGAGAGGTGCCAATCTTTGAAGGTGGTTGAAAAGGCCAGAATCATCCAGCAGTTTAAGCACATTTTCAACAAGTTCTTCTCTCCCACTAACTATTGGGACGAGGATTCTAGTTCTGATACAATGAGTTCTTGGCACTCAGTTGTGCACAATGGTGTCAATTTCATGTGATGTTCAACACATCTTGGCAACAGTCTTGTTTTGTACTATCCTTCATCCTCTTCCCTGACACCTATTGCAGGGAGTATTCAGATGATTGATACTCTCAACAACCAGGTATACTTCTTTATTCAGCATCAGGCTCTTCTTCCTCTAGGAAAATATGACCCTTTCTGCTGATATCCCTTGTTTCCAACTACTCTTTATTCCTCCAAGATGGATGATGGTCCACTAGACAGGGTTCCTATAGAATCAGTGGTGTCCCATGTTGCATGGTTTACATTCTCATGTGATTGTGCCATTGTTTTAACTCTATCATGAGTAAGGTTGCATGTGAATCCTTCTGTACACAATATCTGATGACATATTTTATAGGATTAAGTATTGGATGTCCTAGGGCCAATTTTGTACTAGGCTTCAGCAGTATTTTGTACTTAGTAGAAATGTATCGAGTGTCTGCATCAGGAAAACTGCAAACTCTTTTTTGGGGACTTATAGGACTTTTGAAAAAGAAAAAAGGGAAAAAAGAGTGAAAAGATCAAAAGAGCCAGACTTCTTTTTATGCACAGAGGATTTCCATAAAAAGATAGCTGTTCTCTTTGAAAGAGAAATTTTACTTTGGAAAGACATAAAAGAATGATAGAAAGGCTCTTTTAAAGTACTGAAAGTCCCCTTGTAAATGATAGAATGACTGAAATATGTTGCATTTTGATCCTAGCAGCAAAAGAATATACTGCTACTGGTACTACATGGCATCATCAACTAAATCATCAGCCATACCATTGTATTTCAGGTTGAAGAGATTGTCATCATCATCAAAAATTTATAGTTTATTCATCATTCTAACCAGTTTTTGAGCTGAGTTCAAAAATGATATTGGGAGAGTCATGTGACTTACCATAAATGGAATATAGTGATGCTATATACCATTCTGATCAGTTTTTTGAGCTGAGTTCAAAAATGACAATGGGAGAGTCAAATGTGACCATGATATAGATGGAATATAGTGATATTATATACCATCCTGATCTGTTTTTTAAGCTAGTTCAAAAATGACATTGGGAGAGTCATGTGACTTACCATAAATGGAATATAGTGATGTTATATCCATTCTAACCAGGATTTTGAGTTGAGTTTGAAAATGACATCTACAGAGTGACATGATTTACCATTCTGTTCATATCCAGTTTAATAACATAATAAAATAACATAAGGACTCATACTTGCCAGAATTGGCTCTCACCCCCAAGTATATGACAAGTATATAGCATGACTATATTCCATGGATGGTAAACCACATCACTATGTAGATTTTCAAACTCAGCTGAAAATCCTGGTTGGAATGGATATAACATCACTATATTCCATTTATGGTAAGTCACATGACTCTCCCAATGTCATTTTTGAACTCAGCTCAAAAAACAGATCAGAATGGTATATAACATCACTATATTCCATTATGGTCAGTCACATGACTCCCAATGTCATTTTTGAACTCAGCTCAAGAAACTGTTCAACATCACTATATTCCATTTATAGTAAGTCACATGACTCTCCCAATGTCATTTTTTGAACTCTGTTCAACAAACTGATCAGAATGGTATATATAACATCATTATATTCCATTTATGGTAAGTCACATGACTCTCCCAATGCCATTTTTGAACTCAGCTCAACAAACAGATCAGAATGGAATATAACATCACTATATTCCATTTATATCATGGTCACATGACTCTCCTGATGTCATTTTTGAAATCAGCTCAAAAAACCAATCAGAATGGTATATAACATCACTATATTCCATATATGGATGGTCCATCACTACATACATGTCATTTTGAAACTCAGCTCAAAAAACCAGTTAGAATGATGTATAACATCACTATAAATTTTTGACTCCCACAGTTAGTAAAGTCAGTAATTTTTGTAATGGTTGCTGAAAATTACTGACTGTGGGGAAAACAGACATGGAAAAATGGTCACACTGAATTTTTCATTGATTCCGGGTTTGAAGAATGAGTCTTAACTCCATTAAGGACTTGTAAACCACTGTTTATTAACACTATATATACATACAATGATACATAAGTGTCATCTACCAAAAAAAAGCAAAGGGAAAAGGGCCAGGAATGAGTAGGCTATAGCATGGGTATGGGTAACCCATGCGGGTTGTGGGTATGGGTAGGCACGGGTACAGGTGGATTTGTCACCCACAACCTGTGGCCTACCCGTCACCGAGGGGAGGCTCAAGATGTACTATAGTAACTAATATTAATCTATCTATAACTACTAATCTATGTAAAAATATATTAACTACATATTATGTAATAAATAAATAATGGGGTGAGCCCAGCTCAAGTTTTCGAGATGCAAGGGTTTATATACCCTCAGCATTGCACAGGCCATTTGGCCTTGTGTGTGCAGTGTAATTGCGTCTTTGTTGATTTGTTGACATGTTATTTGCATATATTTGTAGCCTGCTTCATTCCAACCCACTTGGTACAACTGGTGTGTCACAACCACCCTCTTGCTCGCAAATGCGAGCTGGGGGTGCTTCTTTGCTTCTTTCAATTGGGATGGTCTCCAGGTCACGAGTATGTAAATTTTTCTCTTTTCATTCTATTGTTACTAACTAATGTCATTAATTAGGTCTAGCTATTGCCGATGACAGCGATGAACTCCACCACCCTACCACTGCCATGAGCCCCTGCTCGTGGGGTGGGCTAGGTGGACAACCAGGACCAGAAACAACTGGATGGCAACCAGGACCAGACCAGAGAAACCAGGACCAGGACCACCTCCATAAAGACAGACAATGACAGCAAGGGGAGGACAACAACAACCACAACCACAGGGGTACGACAGCGGGACAATGACGGCAGGACAACAACAACAACAACCGCAGGGGCAGGACAGTGGGACAATGACAGGGGGAGGACGACACATGAGGGACACCATGAACAGGCCCAATGGCAACGAGGAGACGACTGGTGAGGGGACAGGCAGTGAACACCACCACAACAGCACAATGAGGACCAGGACAGGGATGGGATGACAACAACAATGACAGGGAGTGGACGGGGGACAAGGAGAACACAACCCAGCACCCTGCGAGCCTCTGCTTGCATGGGGGATTGTGGGTGCTAACAGTGATGATGAGGACACTGATGATGGGAGGGGTGGGGACAATGAACGCACACAGGACGATGACAATGATGAGCCACCCAATGCCCAACACCAATGATGCCAAACAACCCCCCAGCCGAAGAGGGCAGGCCCCAAACGCACCACAAAATGGGCCCAAGAGACGTCCACAATGTCTCTTGGGCCATAAGTTTATTCTATTCTTGCTATTCTAATGTTCTGATTACAATGATGATGACTGGCACCCTGACCCCACCCTCTGCCACGAGCCCCTGCTCATGGGGCGGCTGTATGGTTAGGTTAGATAGTATATATATAATATATATTTTGTGTACTGCAAAAATGTCAAGAACTGTTCCTTGCCCAATTGGAACCCGCATTCCATCTGACTCTTTCCTGCACATCTAACCTGACATTTGTCTACTCCTTCTGATTTTGTTCCTGGCTGCCTTGCACTGCCCACACTGCTGTGCACCAGGCTGCCTTGTACAGCATCCATGGCTGCCTTCCCAAGGCTGCCATCTCTATTGGAAATTTGACTATGGATTCCTGTGTGGCTCCTGCTAGATAATTTATCTATGCAGTCGAGACACTGCTGCAATCTTTGTTCCTGTTCCGCATTATTCCGGACTACAGTATTTAAGCTTAGTTAGTTTTGCCTTGTATTCCTCAGTTCATATATTGACATAGACTCGACTTTATCCTGCCAATCTAAACCTCCTTCTACTCCAACCTCAGTTCTCTAAGAGTCTGAACTCCATTCGACTGGACCTCTAGTCTCCCTCTAAAGTTCTAACCTCACCTGAACTTAACCTAAGTCCCTCCATACTACTCCCCACATTTACCTGCACTTTCCTGCTCCTACCTCCAAACCTTTGACTTGAAATTAGGACACCAGATGAGGTGAAGGGCACAGCTTCTTACAAGCTGAAGCCAAGTCCTTTCTGTTTCCCCTCCCGCAGAATCTGCATCGACCTGACAACCTCCCGCTATTATAACCCACAGTGTCTGATCGGATTCTGACGCGCACTCTAGGATCAGTTCTTAACAGAAAACCCATGCAGGAACCAACACCCACTGCTACCTGCCTGTACCCGCCATGTGTCAACCTGCAGGTCAATGGGTTACTACCCATGTGGGTATGGGTACGGGTCAGGCTTTTGATACCCATGGGAGTACCCATGCTACAGCCTAGGAATGAGTGGAATAGCATGCAGGGATGATGAGTGTGACACTAGCCAAGGCTGTGGCACATGTTGATCAACCATGGGAGATGGTGATTGGGTGGTGATTGGCATGAGAACTGGTGGTAGGGTTTTGATGCAATCAAGCTTAGGAATAGTGAGGCAGACACAGGATGCCTCACTATTCTTAGGCTTGTATTGTGGGAAGGTCAGGTGCCAGTACCTGTGATAGCTGTAACAAAGGGTACAGTGGACGACTTTCCATAACGTTAACTTGATATTCTATCTCCAAACCTTACTCTGCGGACTTTCAAGTCGGTGGCAACACATTTAGAGTTTGGAGTTAGAAAACTGTAAGGACAAGACGTCTTCACAACATCTTCAAATTGTAGATAAATTTCAAACCCTTAAATAGTAATACATGTGTGATTGGTGTTATCCTGTGCCCTCCCTCTGCAATTGAGTTTAACCATGGACGACACTCCAATCCCTGTGGTCATTGATGACAATGAAGAAGTCGATGAAGAATATCTTCACATTGTAACCACAGCGGCACTTCTAGTGACTGCAGCAGAGGTTTCCCACCTTTTTCAAAATGAACAATGTAGGCCAACCCGGAACTACCTGACTCGACCTGATCTTCCACCCAACCCACACTTTGGCACAGCATGGAAACATGTCTTTGAAAGCCAAAATGATCAGGCATTCATCACAACGATGGGTTTTGATGTGGAAACTTTCAATTTCATGATCAATTCAGGGTTCAGAGAACTGTGGGACCTCACACCAATTCCCCATGATGATACCAGCTCGTCTGGCAACCCATGGCCTGGGGGAAGGTCTCTCAATGTCAATGGAGCATTGGGTTTAGTATTACATTATCTCAATTTGACGGCCACAGAGCTTAGTCTCCAGGAGATCTTCAGCTTGATCCCCTCCACAGTGTCTTGGTACATTACATTCAGCTTGGATATACTCCTCAACATACTGCGTCGCATTCCTGATTCCAGGATACAATAGCCATGGGCTAGGCAGCAGTTTGAGAACTACACCAATCTGATCATGGCACGCCACCCACGGTTACATGGGGCATTTGCAACAATCGATGGTCTGAATCTCATGGTAGAGACTGCTGATGACATAGATGTTGAGAATGCAACTTATAATGGTTGGCTATCCAAGCATTTTATCAGCAGCATTATTGTTTTCGCCCCTGACAGTATGAAATATATTTGAATTATCAAATGAGTTCAAGTTGGTCTGATAAATTTCACCATCAAGGAACAATTATATCCATCAACTTCAATGCACCGCGTAGCTGGCATGATGCCTGAGTCACATATCCAATTTATGACCAACTATTGGAACATACACCAGATGGCTTTTATCTCATCGCTGACACAGCATTTCCACGAGGAACAGTGAGCATTGAAGGCTGCATTGTTGCCCCAATGAAGGCTGGACAGACGATCACTGGCACACGAGAACAGATTGAGGACAAAGCTTTATTTGACTGCGAAGTCATCTCATATTGACAGTCAGCTGAATGGGGCATGCGGTTGATTCAGGGTTCATTTGGATGACTATGGCTTCCCCTCTTGATCTGCAATAATCAGCAACGAGCTGATCTCCTGGAAGTCTGCTTCAGACTTCATAATCTGCATACTTGGAGAATTGGGCAAAATCAGATTCAATCTGTCTACATGCCTGAATGGAGGCAAACAGCACAGGTGGAAGAAATATGGACAAACTTTGAGAACATGTTGTTTGGAGATCAGCAGGAGTATGATCGAGTCAAGCACTTTTATAATCACTTCACATATGAATGATACTTGTAACAACAGTCTGTAGTTAGGATATAAGGAGTGTAATGAGTTGGGCCTAGCTAATTGGAACCTTGATGTAACAACAGTACATAGTTGGTATATAATGAATGTAAAGGATCATAGCATGAGACTCATAGTGTTGCCACAGCTTGAGCTGCATTTTTTGCTATCTTGGGAAATAAATTACATAAAATCACTAAAATATTTGAGGAGCTAGATCCCATGAAAAGCCGAGGGGTCTCCTGCCAACTCTAAGCGATCAGAGAAGTGGTTCCTGAGATATTCTGGTAGCTTTGAAATGGCTCAAGCCAAGCCATTTTTCAAAGCCACCAGAATATCTCAGGAACCACTTCTCTGATCGCTTAGATTTGGCAGGAGACCCCTCGGCTTTTCATGGGATCTAGCTCCTCAAATATTTTAGTGATTTTATGTAATTTATTTCCCAAGATAGCAAAAAATGTGACTCGAGCCATGGCAACACTACATGATGAGAGCATTATCAGTACATTCAGACTTCCCAAGAGGGTTCAGGTCCAAGCGCTGAGTTGTGCGAAGAGGAGGGCTCAGCTGTTGAATGATCAGTGATATCAGTGGAAGCTTTATGACGTAGCTGCATACGGGAAGAAAGGAACACCAGAATCATGTTTTCCTTGTTGTCATTGAAATTGGAAGCACTAGACCCATCGGTGATCCATGTGGTATAAGAACCACCTTTGGGATAACAGACTGTGGAGCAGACTTTGCCACGAACACATTCGAGGTCTGGATAATGCTTACGAGACCTGGGTGGCCATCCAACAGTGGACATTGCTGCCCCTGCCATGCGCCTTTCAAGATTTAGTTCCATGTCAAGGTGGTCATGGATACACTCAACCTTGTGAAGGCAATCACGAAGCTGATTGATCTCGGTCTGGAGTGATCGGTTAAGCTGTTGAGTGTCTCATAACTGATGGGTAAGGGAAAGGAAGTGGGTCTGCTGGAGTGAACGATTAGCCCATTCTTTATCACGAACACGTTGAGTCTCAGGATCAAGGGCAGTGGCGATCTTTCCGATGAGCTCAGCAGTTTGATGAGCACGAGTGCAATGAGGTTCGGGAACCTCAGAGCAACCATTACGGGCCACAGCAGTGTGGACCTTCTCAGCATGGGCTGCGGGTTCACAATTGGATGCATCAGAGGGATCATTGTCATCAGCGTCAGGGTCATCAATATGATGGAGGGAGAGTTTCTCATTGATCTTCTGGTCAATGGCTTTTGCATGGGTGATGTGAACTGGGCGCTTTCCATTCCCAGTTGGTTTCTTTGCCTTCACAAGCTGTAGCAGGGAATATTACAATTAGAACACATTAAGAATAAAATAATACATGTACCCCTTTGAATTTTGATTCCAGAGCCTTCACATTGTGAAATGGTTGGCCCTTACAAGTTGCCCATTGTCCATAGTGGACAGCGATACACTTCCACCCGTTCTCACCAATAGGAAGCTCTTCCTCTACCAGGCAAAGGAGCTCATCGGAGCTCATCGATGTTGTCATCTTTGTAGTTGCCAGCACCTGGTCTGCGACCACCATGAGATCCTTTGGCTTTGATCACCTCACTTTCATCACCAGAGTCAACTGAATCAATGTCAGAGATGTCAATCACTCTGTGCTTGCCCAGGGCCTTTGAGCTAGAGGGTGTAGCCTTGTGATGAGAACCACCAGCCTTAGTTGCAGGTTTGTGACCAACTGTGGAGGCTATGGTTGGCCCATGCTGAAGATCACGGTCCAAGGTGGCAGGAAGGGGGATGTAGGTGGGATCAGGGGCTGGGTTTGATGGATAACTGATAAATGGTCAAGAAAAAGAAGGGAGAGTCGGAGGTAAAGCCGAAGCTGTTGACCTGATTGTTGAAATCAGTGGGAGAATGACATCGTGCAAAAATCCCTGTACTGACAAGAGAGATTAGTGAGACAAGGAGGATATCAGGATCACAACTTACCATGGAATGCAGCATGGTTTGCTCATTGGAAAGGCAACCAACACTGTCATGTATCATCAGTGGGCCCAAGGGCTGAAACAGAAGAGAAGTGCTGGCAGATGACATGGTGAGAAGCACTGGTTTTCGAGACAATGGGTAACATACCTTTTGGCCACCTCTTTATACCCCAGTCCCTTGCACCTCACTCACATCCATGACTGCTGCAATCAGTGGGTTGCATAACCAATTTTGCATGGAAAGCGCTCCTCTTCAGCTCAGCTGATGATGACCCAATATGTGGCACAATGGAGCTGCAGGGCTAGAGGAGCTAGAGGTTGGATACCGAGATGTGTCATCAAGGGATTTGGTAAAGTCTGCATTCTTGTATATTGGGTGTACCAAGATCCGGATGCAGGTGGCACAGGGGAACAGGGCAGGGGCAGGAGGTAGGGGAACAGGGCAGGGGCAGGAGGTAGGGGAACAGGGCAGGGGCAGGAGGTAGTGGAACAGGGGAGGAATGAAGATCACATAGGATGGCGCAATGGCAAGGATGATGGTTGGAGAGTGGGGGACAAAGATGAGAGATGTGCTGGACATTGAGAATGTCGAGGCCATGTTCCCATCAGATCCATTGTGATCAGACTGCCTTTTTCATATTCAAGGAGTTTGACAAGGGGTCTGGACCCTGCTTCCAACTTTAAAGTTTGGAGAGTTCTTGAAATGATGGGACATGTGATTTTCGGACCTTTTCTCTGGCAGCATCTCAGTGAAGACCCTTAGCAACATGCATTTGGAATTGGACAATCAAGTTAGTGTTACAGAAAGTCATCCAGTGTTCAGCAATCCCAAACCTGTACCCATGATGGGATTATCTGGCATTACCCACTGTATCATTCCTTATCCATATTTACTCATATATTTATAGTAACCATCTGTTCATCCATGGATACCACCCATGTGATATCCATTGCCATTGCCATCCATCCATATATGCTATCCACAGATGGTCATCTGGATCATGGCCATCCATGGCAGTCCCTAATCAGACCATTGTTGATCCTTGAGGCTCTTCATTGTAAGAGTGTCTCTTACATCAGCAAACCTTATCTACATCCACACTCATTATCACATGTTATTCCAGTAGTATATAGTCTATACCTCGAGTACTTGTACTGTATCTTAGTTTCCTCCCCCAAAATATACTAAGTTCCTTACATGTTCCTGTCCCCTTGAGTCTTGAGTGTTGGAAGCTCTGGCAGGCTTGTTGGGCATAACAGGGGCCTGGTGAGTGAGCATGGGGGGACTGGGATGTTTGGGGAGGCTCCTAGATCATTGTTGATGAGGGGGGGGCTGGCAGAATTGTTCCGTCAAGTGTACGACACATTCAGATGAACGTGTCCATGCAGCCTCGCATAACCGTCAAGTGTATGATGCATTCAGATGAATGTGTCCATGCAGCCTCACATAATGGTGCTTCCTGGGCTGTAGATGGGCTCTGTGCATAATTTAGGGCTTGTGGTGGTTGTCTGGGTACTTGACGAGGCCCTAGACACTGTTTCATGAGTGGTTACAGCAGTGGTTGCCACCATTGTTGATGGTGACATGGCAGCAGAACGGCGAGGCTTGGGGCTCAAAAGCAGAGACTGTGGGGGCTGTAGGGGAGCTGTGGGTTGACTTGGCAGTGTGTGCCATCATGTTCGAGGTGCTGGGAGCTGGTTTGAGGCTGGGGACAGAGAGGTGGTGGTGGTTCTCAATGTTGTTGGCGTCATTGATAGGATTGATGGGGCCATTGTCAGGGATGACATGGCAGGTGATGGCAGTGGCAATGGAGTAGCTGTGGGCTCATCGTGGTGTGCCATTTGCATAACAGCATTAACAGTGGTGGAGGAGGATGGTAGACATTGACAAGGATGGTGGGAGGAGTGTAAACAGGGGAATGAGAGGTATGGGGAGTCAAAACAAGATGTGCTGGGTCTCAAATGAGAGCATATGATGTCCAACTATGCCAAACAAGTTGTAGGGCAGAACCCATGGTGCCAAAACAAGGTGAGTGAGATGGGCAGAGTCAAGATGGGACACATAGTGGAAATGACAAGCTAGGGATCCTGTAAACATGTTTGGAAGCAAGGTGATGAACAGACAGTGGGAATTGGTGTTTGAGTTCCATGGACTAGCGTCGAGATGAGATGGACCAGGTGGAACTACAATTAAAAAAATGTCGACCAACTCTTGGTGGCACTGAGCAATTCAAGACACCATGGGTGGGTGGCAGGAAGGAGAGACACTGAAATGCAAAAACAGTGGGGTCAAACTGGAAGTTTGTGCTTCCATTTGTTTGGGTCGCCATTTCAGGTGTGCTCAACTATGCAGCAGGGCATTGCTCAAGTCATTGGTGGAAGCAGAGCGGGGTTGGCTAGGAGCTCTTGACCTAGAGTGACAGGGAACCAAAGGAGCGGCGGGGGGACAGGAACAAGAGATGAGGGGGGAAGGGGAGAGTGAGCGAGCAGGTAGTTTGGCATTGTCAAGGTACAGCATTGGTGTGAAAAAATTAGACTGTTTTGGAAATTTCAGGGTCGGCATGTTTTCAGGGAAAAGAGCATGTGTGAGAGAGTAGAGTGTTGATAGTAACCATCTGAGCCTGCACACCCCCTGTTCACTGCCTACACCCCTGTTTCCAGCTGTACACCCCCCTACTATCCCCTGCTTGACCCCCATTATGGACCACGAACTCAGTTTGACACCTCACGCATCTATGAGCTCTGCAACATCTTTGTCTACAACATATCATATGGATGTGTTCCTCTGAATGCGTCGTGTACTTGTCAAAACCACCCAGGCAGCCCCACAATCTTTTTACTCTGTATAAATTGCCAAATTGGCATCAAAATCATGACCCACCAAATCCATGCTGTACAACATATGCATCATAGAGGGCTTATTGTCAATCGACAGGGGGGCCTTGCTCCTCTTGTTTCTTCACTGTTAGTTCTGATTCAATCTGGCAAAGGCCCAGCCAAACCTTCAGACACGACATCCTCTCAAGCAGGCAGTACTATATTCCTTTTGCCCTTGAGAACATCAACTACTACCACCACCACTTCTACTAGCAGCTCTACCACCAGTACAACCACCAGTACTACCTCTAGTACCAGTGTTAGCACAACTTCAACTTCCACTACAATGTCTTTGACCTCTTTGTCTTCAAGCACCATGTCCACACCCTCTACAACCACACCCCCCGCCCTCATCTTCAACTGTTGCATCCATAACTACCACCGCCTCAACCACTTCTTCTCCCCAGCTAGGCACCATACAGACCTCTGTGCCTAGCACCTCCAAAGCCATCAGCACCAGTACACTTGTGAGATCATTGGAGGAAGCATCACTGGTGTCGATCACTGTTACCAACATCATTGACTACTACCACAACCACCTGCAAGTGACTACACAACCTCACCGCTGACAATGCTGATAGGTTGTCTCATTGGCTCAAAGGCCAATTTGCCATTACAACCACATTCTAATCACATTGGCTAACTCCTACGATGTCCCAGAAGCAGCATGACCACTTCTGACCAGGTCTCTTGATTGCGATATCATATTGACCACATCAAAACATCACCAGTGACATCGATCATACTTAGAAACCACATTGCACAACTTTAGGACTACCTCAAAATGCCCTAAGATCCCTCTGAACAAACATCAAATATCCCCAATCAACTTCAAACAACCACAACCACGATCAAACATTGTCGAGCATTATCAATTGACATTGAGAGACTATGAGTGACATTGGGTGCTGCATTCATTATCTAAATAGTGGGATACCATGTGATAGGGAGTATTCCAACTCGTGCTCAAACCTGCTGATAGTAGGTCAGCCTCATTTCAAGTCCCTATCGCATACAGAACCCGCTGGATGTATTATTGCGAGACTTAGTGCAGTTTATACACAAAGGACAGTCTCTTTTAGTTCTTTCCCTTTATTACTCCTTCATCATATGATATATCTCTTTCTTGTTTGGATTCCAGTCTCATTTTAGCCTCATGTTTTAACTCATATCTTTTGCCTCATGTTCTACACATGTTTCTTATACCATTTTAGGAAGTTTCTCTTAAAACATATAAAACTCTGTAGTGTCTAGTTGGGAAAACAAGAAATTGTCTTCACATATCGCCTTGTATAAAGTTCTAAGAATCTGATCTATCCTCTAAACAATCTAAGCTTCTATGAGTTTTCTTGATCGACGAGAAACCTCTGCGATCATCGTTGTCCTTGATCCTCTTATTGTTAGCACTAGTAACCATTCCAACACTTCCTAACCATCGGCTATAACCTTCATATACTATCAATCCACCAAAAGTCCTTAGAATTCACCCATCAACCCTCGATATCGATCGATACTCCATCGGACCATGTCAAACACCTTCCTCTCTTATAGAACTACCTTTATGACTAGTACCAACTAGTTGTCTTCCCATTGGTCAGACCACAAACATTCAGAACATCTTGCACCCTTCCTCTGACTTGTGCAAATATCATTGGTTGCCTCATCGGCAGTTTTGGTGGTTTTGCCAGGTTGAGTATCATCATTTTTGGAGCCCAGCATGAGGGTTTCTGAATCATTTCATCGTCAGACCAATCTCGACTTCCTCGGCTTAGGCCAACACAAGTGAGAAACCTTCATATCAATACTCACCACACCTTCAAATCTCTCGAACAATCGGGAGATATTCTAATTCCTGTTTCTGAAGCAGAATCCACTCATCATAGACTATTCCCTTCACCTATCTCATCGCCTTCAACATCATCATCTACTTCTTTGTCCTCATCATCTACCTCTTCATTCATCCTTCCAACAACTTCGACACCTCTACCATCCTTTACTCAAGTCTTAACCCCTACCCCTAGAGTCATCACATTCATGACTACACAAACCACTATGCCAGCTTGTGGTCATTTGACCACTCCGAAATTTGACCCTACTCAGCCTCGAGAGCTCCAACAATACTTCTAGGAGCTAGAATTATTGTTCCCAACGTGCGGCGTTACCAAATCCAACTTGATGAAGAAACACGCTTGTCGCTACCTTGACATCGACTCTTCCGAACTCTGGGAATCGCTTCCAGAATATCAGCCCAGCACTTCATTCAACAAGTTTTGAATGGCAGTACATAAACTCTATCCCAGCTCAGAAGATGAATGCAAGTGGAGCATATCGGACATGGACAAATTAGTGGGAGAACAACTATGTGTTGGGATATTCAATGCAAATGATATAGGAATGTATTATCAGGCATTCTACAACATTACTCACTATTTATGAGCAAAGAATAGGATCTTGGAAGCTGAGCAAAGCAGAGCTTATGTTCGAGGATTTCAACCCAGCTTATGGACTCAAATTGCATGACGACTCGAACTCAAATTTCCCAATCATTATCCCAATGATCCATATCTGCTCAACGACATTCATGACACGGTAAAATTTGTACTAGCAGGCTCTAACACAACAAACTCAGTAATAGACCAATCAACTTCTTTATTGCACTCGACATTGAACATCAGAAATATGGTCACCTCATCACCCAGAACTATTACGATCAAAGCCGAAGATCTAAACACAATGTTCGAATGATTTGCTAGCACCATCACTATGCACATTGCAGGTACTAAATCTCCTCACACTAATTCGGCAGACAGACAGGCACACATTGATGCACTTCTTTGCATATTTTGCAGTTTATTGGGACATTTTATCCCTGACTGTTTGGTTTGTCAGTCGTACTTGAACAAAGGAAAGTGTAAGCGAAACGCAGAAGGAAAGATCATACTTCCAAATGGACAATTCATGCCTCAAAGTATTCCTGGCAGGTTTATCAAGGAACGCATCGATGAATGGTGGAAACAGAACCCAGATGCAACACCAGCAGCCACACTTTTATTCAGCATTGCACCATTGGTACTTTCGACTTCAACTAATTCAACCTCGGCTGCAATCACTTCAATAATGGAGTCAGACGCAGTCTCTACATTGGGATCAGAAACAAAAGGAATTTATCATAACTCGATGTTGACAGCTGACTCCAAAGATAGAATAGCAGCTCTCGAGTGAGAGATATTTGTGCTTCAAAGTGGTCAACCATTTTTGCATCCGAATGAAGAGGTTTGAAGTCCGGTTCCGGCCACAACAATCCCTGTTCCTGCATCTTTGACAACTATTGCCCCAGTACCAGCACCATTGACATCTTCATTGACAATGGTCAACCCTTCAACTTTAACTATGGCTCCAACATCGGCATCAACATCAACTTCTCCTGCTTCAACTACCTTGCCATCGACCACTGTACCCCCAATGCAAACCTTGGTACACCCTTACGCATCAGTCAGGGAGAATGCCTATTTACCACCACACAAAAGGAACTTTGCTGGTGCATCGAAGGGTAAGGAGAAAGATGGACCATCGTATGTGACACAGGCACTGGTACAGACCGAGAAAATCACACACGATATCTTTTCATGCTTGATGAAGATGCCAATTGTCATGCTTACATTGGAAGAACTACTCTCGCTATCACCTGAGGTTCAAACAAAATGGAGAGAACAGGTCACACCGAAATGGGTACCACAAACTGGAAACAATGCCACAAACATGTTCAGTCCTGACACAATTATTGTGCCTGACCCATACGAGACCTATGCAGTCTTTGACCTGGTGAAATCCCTCAGCCATTTGTCGTCGCTAAAGAAACTTCCTCAATTAGATCAGTTATTATGGATGTTCATGGTAACCACCAGATAGAAAGTGTCATCGATCCTGGTTCCTCAATCATATTGATGGCCAAAGATGTCTGTCACAAACTTGGTCTAGCATACGACTCCTTGATTCTGCTTCCAATGCAGTCTGCCAATGGCACTGTGGATGAAACACTCGGTTTAGCATGCAATGTGCCTTGCAATCTTGGTGGAATCACCCTATACATGCAAATACATGTTATTCAGGACCCAGCTTATGATATTCTACTCAGATGACCTTTTGATGTCCTAATGGAAAGTGTCATCAGAAATTATCGGAACAAAGCCCAAACAATCACGATCTGCGATCCGAACTCAACTCAGACTGCTACCATTCCTTCAATCCCTAGATCACATCGTTGTTGAAAAGTAGTTTGTGAGGATTTTCAGCACTAGAGAATGAAAATTTGGAACAGTGCGCTTTCATTATTTCGTTCAACTCTTCTGACTCCTCTATATTTATTGAATGCACTGCAAATATCCCCAAAATCGACTCCTCCAAAGATTTATCTGCAACACTTTCCGATTTATATTTATCTGCATGCGATGAGTCCCATGTTCCTCAAAATGCCTCAATGGTGTTCATACCTATGCAAACCTCTTCATCATATGTTTTCCCTTCCTCCATTATTACCAACAATCACCAGTCTAGTTATTTATCGATGAAGAAGAAGTATAAACCAGTCGCACAGAAGGTCCATCCAATTGTGGCTGAACTACCTGATCAGTTTCGAATTATTCGATGCATTGAGGGTGATCCCCTCAAAGATATGCCTCCATTAAATCCCCATCCTCCAATATTCAAACCAACCCCTTGATATACCCTCAAATGCAAAAGCATCATCGATTGAAATCATCCAGGCAATTTTCTATGGCCTCAAGAACAAGACCTCATGCATGACTTTATTTGAAACCAGCAAGCAGGGTTTGCATGGACCAAAAAGGAATGAGGAAGTTTTCAACCCAATTTCTTCCCCCCTATTGAGTTCCCAGTCATCCCTCACACTCCTTGGGTTGAGCCCAATATCCCCATACCTCCTGGTCTGTATGAACAGATCTGTGAAATGCTGAAAAAGAAGATCGAAGCAGGAGTCTACGAGTCGTCGAACTGATCATATCAATCATGATGGTTTTGCATTGCGAAGAAAGATGCAAAATCACTTCAAATAGTCCACAGTCTCAAGCTGCTAAACCAAGTTACAATTTAGCACTCAGGCATTGTCCCGATCCCTGAGCATTTAGCCAAACAGTTTGGGGGACGCACTTGTGGTGGGATGTTGGATTTATATGTCGCATTTGATGAAAGGCTTGTAGCTGAATCTTCTCAAGATCTAATGACTTTCCAGACCCCATTTGGCACACTTTGAATTGTCACCCTACCAATGGGTTGGATGAACTCAGTTCCAATATTACACGATGACGTAACATTCATCCTACAGCCAGAAGTCCCTCATATCATGATCCCTTATATCGATGACACACCAGTGAAGGGTCCGAAATCAGAATATTGAACAATCGGTGGGTCTTACAAAATGATCGCTGACAACCCATGCATTCAACGATTCATATGGGAGCATTTCGAGAACCTGAATCATATTGTCCAGTGCATGAAGTATTGTGGTGGGATGTTCTCAGGACCAAAACTATTTGCTTGTGTCCCCGAAATAATCGTTTTAGGTCATCGATGCAATATTCAAGGTCAAATAGCTGATCCAACATGTATTGATAAGATTCAGAAGTGGGGTCCATGTCGTATGCTCACAGAAGTTAAGGTGTTCTTAGGAACAATTGGAGTTTGTCAAATTTTTATTCAGAGTTTCACACATCAAGCAGCCATGCTAATCAACCTTACTCAAAAAGATGTATCCTTCGAATTTGGCCCATCTCAGGTAGCAGCACAAGAAGATCCCAAGCAAGCACTCCTAAACTTGCCAGCAATTCGAGCAATCAACTATACCTCAAATGCCCCAGTTATCCTCACAGTTGACATGTCGAGCATTGCAATTGGCTATTTCCTAGCACAATGCAACCATGATAATCCTCGAAAATGATACTACAGTCGATTTGGCTCAATCACACTTAACAACTGTGAATCCTGGTTCTTGCAACCAAAGCTCAAACTTTATGGTCTATATTGAGCCCTTGGGGCACTTCATTTATATTTGATAGGGGTACGAAACCTTATTGTCAAAGTCGATGCAAGGTATATCAAAGGCATGCTCTCAAATCCCTATATCCCGCCTAGTGCTAGCATCAGTTGATGGATTGTTTCAATTCTAACATTCCACTTCATGCTAGTTCATGTTGCAGGTACGCACCATGGGCTGGATAGTCTTTTGCAATGTCCTCAACAAACCAAAGATGACAATATTGAAGTAGAAGAAGAATTTGGCAACTGGATCGACAAACTACATGGTTTTGTTCACCAAATCAACCCAATTTCAATTCGACCTTTCCCCTCTCATGCGACTTATCTGACTTTTGCCCAAGCCTCAGATTTCAGTAAGGGGGAGGATGTTTCATATGAAGATGTACCTCGATTGGACAAAGCAAAGAAAGAAGACAAATGATTACTGCTTGTTCATAGATGGTTAGATGACATGGTGCGACCCCCAAATCTATCAGATACCAAGTGCGCTACCTTCGTGCAATATTGCACCAAGGTCTTCATAGATTCCAGAAAACTATGGTGAAAAGATCGTCATGGAGAACACAAGATCATCATGATCCCAGAATGTCGCATCGATATTATCCAGTCATCACATGACCATATTGGACACAAAATAATCTTTGCCACAAAATCTCATGTCGCCCTATGATTCTGGTGGCCCAACCTGAAAGCCGATATCGCATGGTACATCCAAATGTGCCATTACTGTCAGTTGTGACAAACTCAAAATCTCCTTATTCCACCAATTGTCGCCACCCCCGCCCCTCTATTTGGAAAAGTCTACATTGACACAATGCACATGCCACCTTCTGGTAGATATTGCTATATAGTACAAGGTCAATGTTCAATATCATACTGGCCGGAATTCAGGATGCTTCGCAATGAAACAGCGAAGACTATCGGTGATTGGATCTTTGAAGAAATCATTTGTTGATGGGGCTCACTTTATGAGATCATTACTGACAATGGCCCAGCATTTCTTGCTGCTCTCGAATACTTGGCAAAGCGCTATCATATCAATCACATTTGGATAAGTGGGTACAATTCTCGTGCCAATGGCCTCATTGAACGAGCCCACTTTGACATACGACAGTCACTCTACAAGGCCGTTGATGGTGATCAAACTCAATGGTCAGTTGGGACCTACTTGGTCTTTTGGGCAGAACACATAACAGTTCAAAAACGAATGGGCTGTTTGCCCTATTTTGTGATCACAGGTTCTCATCCACTCATCCCTCTCAACATCTCAGAAGCGACATATCTACAGCCGCCACCCGACTCAATACTTTCATCCACCGATCTCATTGCCCGATGCGCTATTGCACTACAGAAATGCTTGACCGATCTCAAAGTACTCTACTCTAGAGTCTACACCACTCGACAAGAAGCTGCAAAATGCTTCAAAGAAGTTCACCAGTGAATGATTCGAGACTACAATTTTGAAAAAGGTGACCTCATACTTATGCAAAACACACAGATTGAGAAAGCCCTTAATCGAAAAATGCGAGCTTGATATCTTGGTCCACTCATTGTTATCACATGAAACTACGGTGGCGCTTATATTCTTTGCGAGCTTGATGGTTCAGTTCTTCATCGACCAGTAGCTGCTTTCCAAGTTCTTCCCTATCTAGCACGAAAATTGATTCCCCTTCCTCCGAACTTCTTTGATATCAATGATCGTTGGCTCGAACAACTTTGAACAACATCAGATGTTGACGGAGACATCAATGAAGGTATTCCTGACCTTGATGAAGACAAACAGAGCATTTTTCTTTTATTTTCCTTACTTGCAATATTGAAACCAACTCTTGATTTTATAACAGTGTACTATTACAAGTTGTGATATTGTTCAAAACATGTTCATGCAACCTCGACAGGGTTTTTCAGCTATGAAGGAGTTCTGAGCCTTTCCCCTATGTCTTGTTTTGATAAATCGTCTGTCTTACTTTCTTTTTCTTTTTCTCTCCTATGTTTTTTCACATATATCTTACATTTCTTGGCTTTGATCATACACAATATTTCTCATTTCAAACTTATTTCAAGCAGACACAAGAAAAACAATAAAATTAAACCAATAAAACATACTACTACTGAGATTCCTCCCACTTCCTCTCCAAAACCTCGATCTCCTCCATCAGCACCCCCACTTCCAGCCTTTTGTGCACCAGCACTTCCACGAGATAATGACACCAGAGTCGTGCTGCATCTGACTGTGTCATTTCATCCTCGACCACCATTGACTGCCCCTCGACCTGACCTGCGATCTCAGGTTTGACCTCTCATTCCCTCACTTTTGCCTTCCCCTTCTCCTTCTCAGCAGACTTTGCCTTTGCCTTCGTCATTTGTTTCAGGTGCTTGTCAACTTTCAAGGGCCTGGCCTCCGCATTCTCGATAGGCTGGATAGCCCAGATGCGTATGGCTAGGTAATCACACAGATTAGCAATTGTAGTGGTTATTGAGGAATTTCACTTACTACGCCTTGGAGTCAACAACTCCGTCGACTCCCCTGTACTCTTTGTTGCTCGCTTTGAGCCCACCTTTTTCCTCAACTCACCTCGTCAGAGTCCTCGCCTTGACACTCTCTCCCAGTAGCAGCCCTGCAGCCCTTGAGTGCATCATTTGCACTTGGGTGCGCCCTCCTCAACAATGCATTCCTGCGATGTCCTCAATCCTGTGCAATGATCACACTAAATCAAAATTGAAAGCCTGATTAGTTTGAACAATATCAACATAAAACAAAGACTTACTGGCCCATGGAAGGTGATCAAGTCACCTTCCTCCAATCGAACTCACTTTGCCACCATGGGCTCCTGATTGAGCTTGTCTTTGCCCTCCTCCTCCTCGTCCATCTCATCAGCCTTCCTCTTCTTGAAGATCTGCTCGATGACCGGTAGGTCATCAACCAGATGTTCCTTGTCCCGATCAATCGAGAGGCACATCATCTCGAGCAAAGTGGTATGATCACAGAATTTGTCCTTCGAAATGCTCTTGGCCCAGACTTTGGCCAAGAACGCTCAATGCGCCTCGACCAGTGCATCCCATTGCTCCTCAATCCTCTTCACCTTGGCCTCGATGGCCACCTGCTGAGCCACCCTCTCCTCCTCTCTCTGCCTCTCTCCCTCAATTTTCCTCGAGTACTCCTTAAAAAGATACTTGCCCCCCCAAGAAAGCCAGCCCTCATGAGTGAATGGTGCAAACAGGCCGATTGCCTTGTCCAATGTCACCTGTATGCGGTCATCGTGTGTCTCGTCAAATGACCCAATAACATCATTGTATTCACTCTATCAAATGATGTCAGAAAGTATACAGACCCAGGAATTCGAAAACATACCAATTTCTTGCAAAAATCTCAACCCCATACCTCAAAGTCAAGGTCTTCAGCCTTGCCAGCTTTGGGCATCGATTTCACATGATCAAGGATGGGAACGGCAAGCTCAGCAAGAATGGACATACTGTTGAGGAGGTTGATGAAGGAGATCGAATGGAAGGAGAGAAGTTTGAACCACAACGCATCTTAAATCAATGATCAACAATGTCACATGACCCAGTTATTTTGGCTCAACTGACTGGGATGGTCAGAATTTCAGTAAGGGGGAGGATGATAGGTTGTCTCCTCAGCTCAAACTGAACTTTACACTCCCCCACAGAGTCCTGGAGGAATCCAGTGGGACTCACCAGGACTCAGACCTCAGGAGCTTGAGGAAGAAGATGTCCACTTTTGCGTTCACCGGCGGTGGTTTGACGGGGTAGAGAAAGCCTTTGTTGGAATAGACAAATGATAGAGCATTCCGAAGGCTCGCATCTGTCCACATCACCATGTCAGTGAAATGGATCCTGATGGTGGCAGGGATGACATTCTTCAGCCACACTAAATCCATGATGACAGCTGCATTAATAGGGATTCCTCAGTATGACCAGGCTTTCCCACTAATCTTGTGGTACAATTCTGTCAATGCTGGGTGGCCCCAAGGGAGCACATTCAGCATCCAGTTCAGATGACCAGCCAAGCATTGCCAAGTCCAGAGTGTTGGACAATGGCCTGGCATAGCGATGAAGGCATCAATCTTTGCAATGACATCAGAGGGCAAGGCACAGTTGCCAAAGACAAGATGACGTACAATAAATAATTTTCCCTCAATTTTCACAACTTGATGAAGCTGGAAAATGGCATGGGCAGGCAAGTTGAGGAATGTGGAAGCGATATCTGATTTAAAAGTCACCAGACATTTTCCTGGGTTACTGGTGTGGGCATCGTGAAGTGTCTGACCAAAGGTTCGCATGTTGTCATACTTGACTTTCGCATCTGATTGAGGAATACCATCATTGATTCCTGAGCGTGAATGATCTGTAACAGCACAGGGCTTCTCATTCTGCCAGACAACAAACATCGGTGAGACCTTCATTCCTAGGAGGAGCTCTGTGCTTTCCAGAGGATCAGACCAATGTCTGGCAGCAATTTCACGGTCATGAAAGGCTTGCCTCTGTGTCCTCAGTGTCAGATTCATAATCAGGGGTAACTTCTTCTAATTCAATCTTCCAGTCTCCTTCATCAAAAGGCCAGAAACCTTCGCAAAGACCTTTCATGACAGATTGAACAAAAGGTTGATTTGGATGATCAGCTAATAGAAGTTCAAACTTGTTGACATCAAATGGAGTGTCAACTTTGATTGCATCACCCAAAGAACAAATAGATTCTTGGATCACAGGATCATCTAAGAGGTGTTGAGGAGGAGAGGGTAAAGGAGGAGCAAACTTGGTGTAAAGCACTGATGGTGAAATTTGAGCTGTTGAATTATCTAACAGACAAATCCCTGTTGAAAACAGGGAGAGTCAAGAGCAACTGACACTTTACATTTCAATGATGGTCTATTCAAAGAATGTGGCCCCTTCTCTACAAACATTGTCACATCCTCCCATAAACCCAACAACTCATGCTCCATTGCGAGTTTGGAGGAGAGCAAAGCATTGCTCATTGTCTTTTGCTCAATGTCCTTCACCGTAAACACAACAGACCCCATGCTTGTGGCAATTTGGGCAGATCTCAGGTTTGCATGAACCAAAACTCCAATTGCGGCAAGGCACATCCACACATTTCAGAATATTGCCTGAAGAGGATGCTTGTGATGAACAGCTTCGCTTATTTGTGCGCGGAGGGTTTTGGGAAGTCGAAGACAGCATCTGAGCCAAGAGCAGCAGATTGAGTTGAGCTCGATCATCAAGATGAAAAGGTTTCTTTGAATACTTGTCATGAACTTGCACATCAAATGAAATAGCAACAAGAGGATTCATTGGTGCAGCTCAAAAAAGATCCATAACAATAGCACGATAATCTCGAAGTTCAGCATCCCGGTGAGGAAAGAAGAAAGCCACACCTGCAGATCAGGCACCAAAAACCCAAGTCCAGTCAGCTTGGATGCTTAGAGAATGCTTAGTCTTTCTTAACCAATGCAAAATCCTTTGGATCATTGTGATGATCATAGTGCCATGAAAAATTGAATGTCGACTGAACAATTCAATGACGCCTGTATGTGACTGTGTAAGGGAAGAACTCAGATGGATGTGGATAATAGCATCCACTCACTGTTAGGATTCAACTGAGTGGAGTAGTGAAGCTATAAGAAAACCAGGTGAATCCTGTAGAGTGAAAGTCTAGTTGAGTTCGATCTGTAGGAAAAAGTGAGAGCCCTTTACAATGTAAGTAAATGTTATCAAGGTAGGCAAAGCCTTGAATAACACTACTGAGAACGTAAGAGGCAATAAAAGATGTGCAGTGCGAGGTGCTTACCTGTGTTGCTTGCAAGTGAGATGGAAGTCAAGAGAAAGCAACACAGAACCCCCTAGCTGCACTTCAACTGTCTTATACCCTGGCATCTGCTAGCCCCTAGAACCAAGGCATGGACCATGTGAAAAGGGGGGTTGAGCAGAGCTCTGTGAGACTGTGCAAAGGGCTAGATGCATGATCTCGAGGTAGTGCAGAGGCCTACAAAAAAGCTCCTTACCCTTGGAACCCACCTTTACAATGAGATTCCCTGAAATTAGCACTGAATCTTGTCTTTTCTCTTTTGTTTTCATGTTGTCCAAAAAGTCCACTTTCAGCTCTAATTTTGGACATCCTCAAGACAACATCAAAGCTTATTATTTCATTGACAATTTAGGCCCACCTGAAGCCTTTAGTTCAAGTAATGTTTTCAAATCCAGCTAAATTTTTACAGAATCATTAGATTTTGGCAAAGTTTCCAGTTGATCCGAAAACTTGTTCTTCCCGATGTGTATAGACTCACACATATAATATGCTTCTACTTTGATTTCTGGTAGTATGGTTACATAATGGTAAGTCTGGCTGGTATAGTGCCATACCAGCCACAACTTGCCAGACAGGGTGTAGTTAGTGATGCCACAGCTCGGCGTGGCTCGCCCATGGTGCAGCTCAGGCACTTGAGCCAATCAAAATGGTGCTAAGTCGCCCTGAGCAACTCTGAGCTGGCTAAGCCAATTGAAATTGCCCAAAGTTGTGGGCTCACCATTCTACTTGTAATTATGCTTCAGTTATGCTTTTTAATGTCAAGTAAGTCATGTAGACCATTATTACAAAAGAAATATGCCATACTATTGAGTTTTGTATGGATCCATATCATTGATGAGATAGTTTGGCTGTGTTTATCTCCTTGTTCCGAGTTCTCAATTTATTGAGAAGGAGGTTTTTTTGCTCTATGTGAGCTTGAGAATGTCTCACTGTGATCTATTGATGCTATTGAATGGCAGCTGTTGCGCTGAGCAATCATACACATCGAGATCTTTTGGAGATTAAGTCCCGAGGTGCTGAGACATATTATAGTATGATGAACTGGTGACACTACTTCAATGTTAAACTTAGACCTCTCCTGACCACTGCCTCCACGTCCTGTATAGTCCTTTTCATCGAGAATGGAAGATAATTACGATTTCAAAGGTGCTTGTATGTAATAAATTCTAATGGACATGAACTAGTGCTAAGCACAATAACAGGAACAAGCTTGGAAGCACTGACTAAAGAAAGTATGGAAGGTAATAAAGTGGATTCATTGGCTTGTCTTCTGACAGTAAGTGCAGTTGTCTAGAGTCTGCCTGTTTGAATGTCTTTTGGTGGATATGAAATACAGCTGAATTGGTCCCAAACATTTAAGATTGAAGCATTTGAAAAACCTAAAGTCTGGCGCTTGATAAACCATCAGGGCAATGAGGGAATGTTTGAAGAGGCATTATTTGCTGTGCGAGGAATCCTAAAGGAGACAGATCTGCCACCTTTGAAGCAAACACCCATGTGCGTGCTAATAGACTTCTTGCCATAAACAACATCTCATATTGGGTAGTGGCTCACCTGCACGGTACAAATACCTTCGCCAATCAGTCACCCTGACTGGTTTGGACTCTCCTGTGTTTGAAAAAGCTGCCCAGGCAACTCAGGAAATTTACGGCCTTTTCGACAGAGAGTTCGAGGACGGCACATTGGCAACGTGGAGTCTAAATGAGTTGGACAACAACAGAGGCCCAGATCTCGTCACGTCGAATTGTTATTTTACTCCTGTCGTAGATGCCAGTGGTGCAAAGAATACACCTTTTAAATCAGGAGTCGACCCTCATGGCATTTTGGCTCACATGATGGGCAGTGGCAGTGGAACAACTTCGTTTGTGCATACTGAGGAGAGCCAAGTGCAATATTACAGCAGTTATGTCAAATTGCAGGGAAAACAAGAGTAAATGGAACCTAAAATTGATTTTTTGGATTTTGCTAACATTTATGGGTGCAATAGATTCGAAGAATGCGGGCCTCAGCACTTTTGTATTGGAGATCTTGTTGAGATTCAAGTGTCATTCATGGCAGTCCCACTCAAAAAAGATCAGACTAACCAAGATCGCCATAAGATGGTAATGGTGTTATGATCAGTGGCACTGTTGGACAGCCAGTTTGTGACAGCCAGTTTTGTGTCAAACAAATCGTGGGTAGAGAACTGATGACCACCTACAGGCAGCAAAAAATAAATGAGCAGCAGCAGACAAACACCTGCCAGTTGTTGTGCTGAAATGAAAGGTCGGGTATAAAAAAATGAGCGACGAAGTGACCCATGGCTGCATAGCATTGAAAGCAAAACCTGATGTTGCTGGGGCAACAAGGCCACAACATAATGAAATGGAACTTGATGTTTTGTAGGTGATTTATATGTGTAATGAATAATGATGTGGTGTGAGCCTTCAGAAGTTGGAGTACGATGGATCATGACTGGTACCATGATATTTACTCAAGGGGCTTGAATTTTTTTGGCCCGATTATATGGCCACGATCAATGTTTGCAAAAAGGCAGAGACACCTCTAACTTGCATTGAGCAGTGAAAGTGGTGGGGCATGTTATCGTTGAATTGTTACTATTAGTAGTTGTCACTACGATGGGACGTCTTAAGACCATGGGAACGCAATTCAAACGTTGAGTTTTCAATGATGATTAATTGATGATCGTCCAACTCGATCCTCCTCTCTGCGACATCCATATCCATGCTCGCTATTCCCACTAACACTGACAGCAACTGCATAGCCAATAGCCCTTGTCAAAATTGCCAGCAGAATAACTACAGCCCCAAATGCTTACACCAGCAGTGCAATGACCAGCACGGCACGAGAACTTCATCACAACTAAATATTCTGATTTGGATGGTCTGGACATCTGATCTGGACCTCCCTACCTCGATCAATAACAGCTTGAAGAAAATAAGTATTTTACTCAACCATTCACTCATTGTTTCACTGCCACACCATTTTCTGCAACTTCAAGTGACATCTATCTTGATCCAATGACTACAGCAATGTTTGCATTCTATGTGTTCTTCGCCACCTTGACTTTCTTCCAGGCAATCCACGCACTGACCACACTGAGGAAGAGATCATTGGAAAACTTTCCATGAAGAATGCTATACATCACTATCTTACTCCTAGCCACTCTCACACTGAGTGCAGTGTACTCCCTCTCCGCCATCTACAAGTCGCAAGTGTTTGAGATCACTTTGACGTCCGTCAATTTCATGATGATGGATGGAATGATAAGGTTTCTCCATGCCCTTGTACATGTGCTCCTCTATGCGGGGATATTGTCACTCCTTGACTACTACTACACGTTCCAATTGTTGCAATGCGGGCTGTAGTACTCAATAATGATACAACTCAAACACAGTCCCATCACCACAAACAAATCCTGGTGGACCTTTGGATGCCTTGCTCAAAAGCATTGTGGACAGACTCGACACTGCAGCCAATCAGGTACTCCTTGCATGGGTGAAGGCCAAAGAGGTGGTCATCATCATGTAAGTGCAAGCGCAATCACTTGATCATTGAATCATTTTTTAAAGTCCTTCTGTCTGCGCAGTGCACATGCTCTGGTTGTCGAAAGAAAAATGCACTTGTGATCAAGACATTTCAAACATGTCCTAAACAGTTAGACATTTCTAAGACTCTGCCTTATCTGGCAGCTGACCTATCTGGTGACTAATCTACTTGGGATGACGAGTATGTTCATGGAGGATGTAGCACCAGCTGCAGATTTGCAAAGTGTATTGGTCAGGTTGCCACAGGTGTTGCTAACAATGGTTTCACGTATCCTTTCACAGGACTGTTCATATGTTATTCGTTCATCTGCCTGAGTCGAACATTTGGCTGAATTGCCAAGAGTTGGGCACTGTGGCTGTCTATTTTTCATTTAATTTAGAAACCATGGTTATGTGCTCCCAGAGACTTATATTTGTGCCAATTTGTCCCGTACCCGCATCCTCCTCCCCCTGCCTGCCCCCCATGCCAAAAATCACCAAGAAAGCTACAAGGTATGTTTTTGCTCTGGTGCTGTGCCATGAATAACACATTGAGTTTCATGAATTGTAGGAGAGAAGCGACTATGTCAAGCCATCAAAAGTATGTCTGCCGTCACCTGAAGCATGCTTATAAAATAATATCATCATGCAGAGTCGATTTTGATTTGGCGGCATATATATTTTATTGTTTTCTTTGCCTTTTTTGGCAGCTAATCCCTTTGATAGAATGGTTAATAATGAGCTGGGACTTGTTCTGAGGTAAGCATATCCATCTTCCATTATGTGCAGATCGCTGATTTAATAACTTAGCCCAATGTATTCCAAGAAATGTAAAGTGAGAGTGGTGGTCTCTAGTTCACCTGAAGTGTCTGTTTTTCCCCCCATCTTTGAGTAACAATCTGATGTGTTACTTGCAGTGAACTTGTCAAATCGATGCCAATCCAAATCAAGGTGCCCAAAGGATCAGTGCTGAAGCCGCTCGGAGGTCTGCAAGCTACGCAAAGCAATTTGATGTGCATTGTTGATTTATCCATGATGCTTAGGATTAAGCCAAAGAGTGTCAACTTAGTTTGAATCTGGACAACCTTGCCCAACCTTCAGGCAATGATAAGCCAGCTTACAAAACCAGGGCATCAGCATCTGTTTTTTGTTGGTATGCATCATGTTCAAGCGCTAATATAAAGCATAGAGATCTGTTGGTGTCCTGTCCAAAGTGACTGCTCATCCATCTCCTCATTGTCTTTTCTGACTATTAACAGGAGAGTAAGGGTTAAGACTGAAAAGGCAGCAGCTGTGAGGTAGCCAAAAAAAAAATCATAGGCACCCTTAACTGATTTTTTTTTCCCGAGTGTGCTGCATGCCCAATTGCTTCAAAAGAAAGCTGAGGCTACAAGTTATGATTCAACTTTACCGTATGTGGCTCATGCTATTGTTACCCTGTTTGTATTGATTGTCGCAGTACATTTGCAAGCAATGCAACACCTCCCTTATCTGGTGCTTCAGATGACATGCCTCCAGTAGAGGAGTAGGGTTTCATCATAATATGTATTTAGGCCTCCTGTTTGCTGACACAGTGTTCAGTCTTATTGCCTTCATCGAAAACGCGAAAATTCAGCTTCAGAAAGCTGCAGCGAAAGATAGCAGTTTGTGAGTGGACCAGTCACGAGTCATATACTGTAGTCTCTGTTACTCAGTGAATGTTATCTCATGCAGAAGTTATGATGTGGAGAATACACTGAATGTGCCTGTTCAGTGCATGGTCGCAAAATTCATACAGTCACTTCACTTAAATCCTGTGCAGGCCCCGTGTCTTGATGAATTATACTGAATCGAAGGCTGCTTTGCCAACATTGGCACCAGAGGATTGGCATGGAGAGGCAAGGATTGACACAGGATGGGAAAACATCGAGCATCTTGCATTACCAGAGGTTGAACAGTGAGTTCTGAATACTGACTTTTTTCCAGGCTACTCATTGCATTACATAAGGCCATTGACCGAGGATTATAACATGAAGACATCAGGGTCTTCCACAACTGTGAACGAAGATGATGGCTACATGGTCATGATAGAAGGCTTGCAAGATCCGTTGTTAAGATCAATATATAAAGATTTACCTCCCCTTTCATATGTCAAAATCAGCTAACACATATACATTGATTGATGTCGAATTGCTAGGCGCCTATGTGATGTTAAGCCTTTTGCAGCGACCGATGTTTCCAGCCGCTCACGTTTCACTGATGTTTGTGCTCAGATTAGTGTGCAGGAAATATGGTGCATAACTTCCATTTTTCTTTTTGGAGCAACATCATTGTTTATAACACTAAACACATTGGCAGCACACTCCTTGGGGCTCTCAGATTTGTGAAGTCAGGCCAATACATTAACACAGCTCATGTTGACCCCAACCATATTTACGCTGACAATGGACGTTTGAAGAATGTAGAAAGCAAGACTTTAACTATTGGTATTATGACTGGAACAACAACAGAGAGCTTCTTACTCGCTGGGGTTGATGGAGGTCCTCAGCACAACCCATGGATGGAACACTGCATCACGATTGCCCCATTTACTCAAGATATGCGTAGAGACGTGTCAACCTGGGGTCTGGCCCTCAACTTTCATGTCATTGGTGGTCTTGCAACTACGCTAGGTTTCTCGTTCATGACTCATTCTGAAGGCCATGGAGATGGGCAATATGGTCAGCATATATTTTGGACTAATAGTTTAATGCTAATAGTCTTTGTAGGTGCCACTGCTGTGTCCAACATGGCGTCTAGCTCCAAAATGTTGGTGAGCGTCTCCTCGCCACTCTTGGCTAGATCGGCCACAAGTGGCTATCCGGCTTCCAAGGGGTTTTGTGATCACAGTGGGTTGTTTCTTTATGCTTGTATTATGCTAAACTGATGTTGCCTTTGTATGTCAGTCCCAATTTATGACAGATGCACTCTCTCTAATATGCCTGCATTTAGTTTTTTGGATGCAGATTTCAGGCATCTGGGAAGTCGGCCATTGTACAAAGAGAATCTAGAGGAAGTCCCTCTGCATGCTGTGGTTTTGGTTGGATACACCCTGGCCGCCTACATGAGCACCAATGGGTGGGCACTATCTTCTAATGTTCAGTTTGTTATTGTACTGGCTGTTCCTGGCAATGAATAACTTCGAATTTGCATTACTGTACATTAGGGCAATGGATGCTGAAATATGCACATGAGCCATACAGACTTTGTACCAATATATATTATTATTTTGAGTTAAAGGCACGGTGGGATATTGACTAGTAGCTAGCATGTATTGTGAGTTTGAGGCATCTCAGCATTCTAGAGTGTTTCGTGTTTCGATTACATTTTGACTGGACTTCCTTGGTCACGAAAAAAAGCTTCTATGTTCTTCATCGACTCCCTCTTGCACTCATGCTTTCAAATACAGACCTCAATTATGTTCACTCCGTACTTATTTTTGGTCTGAGTGCTCAAGGTCACATGTCTACTCAATCACAATTCCAAGACAAATGATTTTCAATGACTATCCTGTTTTCTACCACAATGCAAATCACAAATAGCTTAATATGATAATATATCTTGTCTTTTTATTGCTTATTTTATCATTGATGGTTGGCTGTGTTCCGCTGGCAAGTCGCTGTTGTCTATGTATTGATCCACTTAGGTGTGTTGTTTTGCTTATTGTGCCTGACATTATCTGGACTGATGACTTGTTGCTGACCCCTGTCAGTAACTCAAAAGAAGTTGGATGGTCTTCTTCGCCGACAGACAGCAATAGGATATTTATTTGTTTGTTATGGAGCTTGCGGTTCATCGTCTCTCACTTGGTTCTTATCATGAAACCTCATGATGTCACTGGTACAGAGCTGACCACAGTGTCTCAAGCAATGCCCAGAAACATCAACCTGAGGTTGCACTGGAGTTTCAAGAATGTGTGCTGAATGTTTTCCGGTGTGACAAGTTTGCTTGAACATATTTACTCTACCAAAGAAAATCATCTTAGAGTTGGCTCACTCTGCAAAGGTATTTCCATTATACTTGGCTGTGCACAGGCACCTCCTTGGTGTTCTGTTTCAATATAATATGTGTGCTCATACTTTTTATGTTTGTAATCAATGTAGAAGTTGGTGGTAATCCTTTGCTGACAAACAGCATTCAAGGATCTTGCTGCCTGTTCTCACATACCTTGGGGTTAGTTATTCCTCTTTAATTTTTTCTTATTTTTAACAGACTCCAATTCTTCTACACATGGAACTGATATTAATAATTCTTCTAGTTGCAGCACCTGGGTCTATCAAGTGACAAGTACATTAGGAGAACAGGAGATGATACAGTGTACTTCAATGTATGGCATACTTACTATCATCTCAGATGAAAACTGACTGATTAGGTCTCTTTCCAGCACTGAAGTTGACTATAACATTAGTCCCACTGTGGTAAATCATACCTCACTATTTTCTACACATTCTATTTTGAGGTAAGCCACAAATGCTACTCCTACAACTGTTTTACTAACAAATACTTATGTTAATGTTGCAACAGACAAGAATATATTCACATTGGAACTCTAACTAATAGCCCTGCGTTTTTAAGCATTGTGGACACAGTCCATATTTTACTATTTGTGGACACAGTTCATATCCATGTCATATATTTACAAGATCACACCGTGGTAAATCAACAGCATACATCCAACTTGACTAATAGTTTCTGTAATATCTTCCATTCATGCTCTTTTTGACTACAACCAATTATTGCTAGATTTGTTATCCTTCTTCAGAATTCTTGCACCTCAATTACTCTTGAAAAGATAACATCTTCTCAACAGTACTGGAGGCTGCTGTATTGTTACTTTCCTGCTGCTTTCAAATGGTTTTTATTTACACAACATTTCACATATAACAATCCACAGATGCACATTCTTAGGTTAATAAGACAACAAAGGCATAACACAATGAGAAAACATGACTATCTTTGCATTACTCTTGCCTCTCTGCAAACTAAAATTAGAAAAATATATAAGCATTTGAGTTGTGTTAAGCAAAGAGATAATCAACTGCAAATATTGGTCATGCAACATGCAGTTGTGCAGCTATATGAATGTAATTTATTTCACTGGATTATTCCATTGATAAAGATCTTGACAGTTTGTGGATATTTAGCTTTGACATTCAAGAAAAAATTTAAAATGTCCACTTACTTCAAAACCTTTCTGATTGACTACTTACTGAGCTTCATGAATACTCAGCCTCCTTCTGTTTATTCAAATGTTAGTAAGACAAGAGTGAGTGGAGGAGGTAGACCAGCTGTATTTCCAGGAAAAATACAACAGATGTATAGCATAGCAGAGTATGAAACTGATTGGAAACATGGCTTTCATTTCATTGATCATGTTGATAGTGCAGAGTCATGTATGTATCCTACATCAGCAGGTTTTGTTCATGTAAATTTACCACTACAGCAGTTGGTTCCTATGCTTTCCAACAAGAACATATTTAAAATTGCTAGAATTCATAAAATGCAAATCGAATCTCATGCCTCTATGCCAGCCATTTTTCAAAAATTTGAGTTTCACAACTGTGTGGCCTGTAACCTATACTTTTCTGTCTTTAAACTAGCTGTTACCTGTGCTACAAGTGACCCTCCCAAAAAAGAGGCAAATAAAAACCAGAGCACAAAAGATCCTTATTATGAAAAAGAGATTCTGGAATTAAAAACACCATTTCCTCCTGCACCACTGAAGGAAGAATTAGTTCATCAAGTCATTAATGGTTTTTGCAAGGATTCACATCCTGCAACACTGCAAGAAGCAGGATGTGCTGTTTGTGGTGAACTTGTTTCTGTAAGCAAACTGTCAAGATTAAATGCTGTAAAAAATCTTTTGCATATTTTAGATGTTAAAGGTGTTACAAGAAAGGAGCATTGTAAAATAACAGATGAAATTGAAGAGGACAAAGGCCCTGTACTGAACAGTCATTCAGACCAAATATGTGAAAACTGTAGATGTTGCCTTTGGAGCAACAAGATTCCTCCTCATGTGTTGGCCAATGGACTATGGATAGGTGACTGTCCTCCTCAGTTGTCTAGTTTAAGATTTATAGAAAAATTGTTGATACAGCAAGTACGAGTAAATGGTTGCTTTATCCGAGTAGCGTCCTCAGGCCTCAGGAAAATGGTCTCCCATGTAATAGCATTTGAATCTCCAGTACCAAAGATTTATAACATGCTTCCTCCTCCAATAGAAGACCTAGATGAGGTACTTGCAATTCTATTTACTGGCCCTTGTAAACCTTCACAAGAAGACATCAGCCGCACTCCTCTGCTTATACGAAGACAGCAAGTGCTGCAGGCTTTAGAATGGCTGAAATTAAACCATAGAGACTATGCTGATTTGACAATCTCATATGATGAACTGAATAAATATCCTGAAAATATGCCTCCTGTCTTAATTGAATACAAGAAAGTCTTGTCAAACAAGATACCAGAGGCAACAAGTATTTTTGATTCAGCAGCTGATGATGGAGTACAAGATGGAGACTGTCCTTTTGTTGTTCACAGAATTACTGGAGAACAGTTTGTAACTAAAACTGTTGCTGCACATAAAGGAATTGCACTGCAACATTGGAACAACAATGGGGCAGCACTGTCGGTTAGCCATGCATCAGAATGCCAATCAATTTATAATAATCCAAATTTGTATCCTCAGATTTTTCCTTGGCTATTCCCATATGGTCTTGGTGGCATTGGGACAACACCCTTATCTGATAAGGCACATAAGTGTTATCTTTTATTGTATCATGACAAAAGATTTCAAATTGATGTTAGCTTTCCTTTTGTTGCCTTTAGTCATGAGCAGATTAAATCTGCTACTACTGGTGGTTTTTCGCTTGCAGAGACGGCAAAATTTAATGATATTGCAAGACGAATGCTGAGTGTAAACCAGGAGACTCTACAACACATTGCAACACAAATGTCAGAAGGAGAAATAGTGCACCCTGCAAATGAGAATGAGGAGTTGTGCTTCCAAGTAATAAGAGATTTAGATCATGTTAGTGGAAAAGTAAAAGGCTCAATGACAAGTAAAAAATATATGAGAAATGAGCTATGGTCTCTCATGACATATATGAGTGCTCCTTTATGGTATTTTACAATTTCTCCTGTAGACAGTAAACACCCTATTTGCTTGTACTATGCGGACACCAAAGAGTCATTTGATCCATTTATTCATGTACCAGATGATAGATTTAGACTGATTGCTAACAATCCTGTTGCTGGGGCATGTTTTTTCCATTTCACGATACAGATGTTTATCAGGGGTGAATTCAACACACAATGGCTTGTATGGTGAAACATCTGCATATTATGGTACAGTAGAACAGCAAGGAAGACTCACTTTACATTTCCATATGCTGCTTTGGATAAAAGGAGCTGTTGCTCCAGAGGAAATCCAACGCTGCATCAGAGATCCGAATTCACTTTTTGGTGAGAGTCTAATCAAATACTTGGAAAGTTGTCATGCTGGAGAGTTTATGACAGGACCAAAACAAATAGTGGAGAAAAATGTTGACTTGAAGATGGAGTCTGAAAAATATGAGGATCCAACAGAAACTATGCCAATCCCTGCACCTTCACAATGTAATGCAAAAAATTGCAATACTTGTGATAATTGCACCACATTGGCTTTATGGACCAAAGATTATTATGAGACAGTAGATGATCTCCTTTTAAAATCAAATGTTCATACTTGCACAACCAATAGAAATAAAGATGGTTCCCCAAATAAATTGCGATCATTTACAGGTTGTTTAGACAACATTTGGCGGAAATGCAAAGCACACTTTCCAAGGCCACTGTTTCAGCATACAAAAATTGACAGAGTGACTGGCAGTCTGGACTTTAAAAAAAAAGAGTCAATGCTCAACACGTTCACATATGCTATTACATATTTATTTAGATGCAATACAGATGTTACTAGTTTATGCTCAGGAACTGCTATCAAAGCTGTGCTGCTATACATATCTAATTACATTACAAAGCCTGCCCTCAAAACTCATATTATTTTTGACACTGTCAGAAGCATATTTCAAAAGAACACAGAATTGATAGTAGGCAAAGAAGAGCAACATACAAAGGCTCATCAACTAATAACCAAAATTGTTAACTGTTTGTCTGCAAAAACAGAAATGGGCTCACCCATGATATGTTTATATCTTTTAGGAAATCCAGACCATTATACCAATCATACCTTTGTTCCCTTTTATTGGCAATCATTTGTATCAAAGGCTCGAGCAGCGTGGCATACTGATTCAGAACATTCCCAACATCCAACAGATGATGTGCCAGAAAAAGTAGCAATGCTTCGAAAACAGCAAAATATAGTAGGATTTTCCCCTGTGGATGACTACATCTTATGTGCTCCTGAGTTAGAAAATGTTTGTCTATATGACTGGGTATCTCGCTGCCAATGTGTCAAGTCAAAAGTCAATAACCAGACTCATGATTCAGTGTCCGATAATGTACCAGACAAAGAGACAGACTCTGAAGCTGATGAAAAACATGAAAGAAATATTCACTCACATTCTACATTGCTCAAATTTTTGCCTGAGCATCCATTTGTAACAACTCATGCCACTTGCTGGTTGGCACCTGATAAAAAATGAATTCCAAATTTTATTGGAGCAACTGTTCCAAGGCATGACCAAGGAGATCGAGAATATTATTGCAGCTCTATGCTCACATTATTCAAGCCATGGAGAACAGGCCTGGATTTGAAGAAAACTAATAATACATGGAATGATGCTTTTATGGACTTTAAGTTTTCTGATCATCAAAATTCAATTATAGCTAACATGAATATATGGTATGAATGCTTGGATGCTCGAGATGATTTTCATGCACAGATGAAGAAAGGATCTGTGTTAATGCCAAGCTGGGCAGAAGAAGACAACACTTTATGGACTGAGCTAGACCAAACAATCAACCAAGATTGCCTAGATACAGCAGCTTCTGACTCTGTTATTCCAGACATTCATATTTCAAATACATTTGGTAGAGCCCAACTACGAATGCAAGCAATGATGGCCTCTATTAGAAGAACACTTACAGATGCTGGATGGACTAATTACAATGCAAATCTATTACCCTCTGGTTTGCAACTAGCACCAAACCCCATATTAGTAAGTAAAAATTCAGCTCAATGGAATGCTACAATAATATCAGCACATGCTCATGTTTTAGAAGAGAGAGCCCAATTTTTGTCTCATGCATTACAGCAAGATAAATATGGGCATTCTATAAATTGGACACCAAATGAAGTCAAGATAGTAGATAAGTCTTATTTGGAAAGAAAATGTAAGCCATCTGAATGGCAAGAGGAAATTAACAAAATAGCACAGAATTTTGAATTAAATCCAGAACAAAAGAGAGCTTATCAAATAGTGGCAAATAATTGTTGTAATAAAAATGCTGAACAGCTAAAGATGAATCTTGCTGGTATGGCTGGAACAGGAAAAACCAGAGTGTTGCAAGCACTAATCACATTGTTCAAACAAAAGGGAGAATCCCACCAATTAGTAATTGTTGCTCCAACTGGAAGTGCTGCATCTCTGCTAAATGGTTCAACTTATCACTACATGTTTGCCATAAATACAGAAGGAAGAAAATCATCTGTTGTACAATTAGCACAGGCAAAAACACAACTCCAAGGAGTAGACTATGTTTTTTTCAATGAAGTTTCTATGCTATCTTGCTGAGACTTGTATCGCATCAGTGCAAGAATGGCTGAGCTTACAAGCAATCCTGATACTCCTTTTGGTGGACTGAATATGATTTTTTCTGGAGATTTTGCACAGCTACCACCTCCTATTGGTGGAGAAAATGCATCTTTATATAGTTGGACTATTGGCATCAATGCACAGTCAATTCAAAGCCAAGAGGCAGCTATGGGCAAGGCCTTATGGCACCAAGTAACCACTGTTGTAATTCTATGGCAGAATTTATGACAGATTGCAAAATCTCATAGAGATTTACAATTTCAAACAGCATTGCAAAACATGCGGTTTAAGGCATGCACTCAAGCAGATATTGCGTTTTTGAACACACTTGTGTCAAGTAACATCAAAGGAAGATCACATATATCACAAATTGAATTCAGAAATGTATCAATTATTACAGCACTTAACTCTCAAAAAGATGAAATAAACAGATTAGGCAGTCTTAGATTTGCAGCAGAAACTGGCCAGCAATTAAGTCATTTTTTGTCTCATGATACCATTCCTTCTAGTGATGATGATGAAGCCACCAAAAGAGCAACAGGCAAGAGGCGACTTGTACGACATATAAACTTAACAAACAAAATACAGCATGCTTTGTGGAACCAGCCACCATGCAAAAATACAAAATTAGTGCCTGCTAAACTCTCACTCTGTATAGGCATGCCAATTATGATATGACACAATGCAGCAACAGAACTATGCATGACAAAAGGTCAGGAAGCAGCTGTTTATGGATGGGAATATAAGAGCCTAGATGGCAACAAACACCTAGAAATTTTATTTCTCAAGCTTGTAAACCCTGCTCAGTCTGTACAGCTTCAAGATCTACCACTTAATGTAGTGCCTTTGGTTAAAACTACAACTAACACTTCTTGTCAACTCACAGATGACACATCCCTTGTTGTGTCTCGCACTCAGGTTGAAGCTCTGCCTAACTTTGCTATGACAGACTATGCCTCACAAGGAAAAACACGAGAAAAAAATGTTGTAGATCTTGGAGAAACTAGAACTCATCAGGGTTATTATACTGCTTTATCACGTGGTACTACTGCCAAAGACACCCTCATTTTGTCAGGTATACACAGCACTAAAATTATTGGGGGTGCATCAGGTGCTTTACATCAAGAATTTAGAGAACAAGAACTGCTTGATACAATCACCACACTACAATATGAGAGCTGCCTTCCTCCTCACATTGCAGAGGCAGACCGACAAAACACTCTAATATCTAGTTTTTTTAAATGGAAAGGAGAATTCTTTGTACCATCTACTGTACATCCTGCAATCACATGGAGCAAGGAAGACCCTTATTTGGAGTGGGATCATGCAGATATTGAATGGGCCATCATCAAAGCAAAAGAGATAAAAAAGATAGATGAGGAAGCAAATAAAAGACTAAAAAGAAAAGCAGAACATACTAGGCACTCTGAAAATCCTACTTATAAAACTATGAAATCTGATAACCACACCAAACAAGTCACACCACACTTGGAGCCTTCAAGAAAGCATGTAGGAATTATATGGGAAAACAATAGTTGTGCTTATGACGCTGTACTGACCATTCTTTTTAACACTTGGAATTGCAATCCAATTCACTATACAGCAACCTGGCAGCTGATGAGAAATACCCAGCTGAACATACTGGTTACAGAGTTCAATCGACTGATTGATAACCCACAACTTTCATTAGACATTGTTAGAGAGAGCATGAGACATCATTTTGCTGGCTTGTCAGATGCACTGTTCCATTTTGGGCATTATACAAGTGTACACAACCTGTTTCTAACCTTATTAAAAAGTGACTATCCTATCACAAGAACCACAAGACAATGCATAAATTTGAACCATGCAACCTTCCACGAGTCAACAGTAAACAGTGCAATGATCAGAGTGTCTACACAACCAGATTCCTACAGCTTACAGACTATCATAAATCACTTTCAGGAACTCTTGCCTTCAAGATGCCAGACCTGTAATCAACAGCAAATTCGACTTACAACAGTGGTCTCACACCCTCCATTGTTGACATTTGAGTGGGATGTAGATGCTCCGACTCTCAACAACACTCTACATATAACTGCTGGAGCAACTTATCATACTTACCATTTATTATTGAAATTAAACCCTGAGATACATGCAGCATACACATGTTACTGCGCTTACTGTGCATACATGTGGTAAACACATTCCCGAGTCATGTGACATCCTTATTATTATGTATATAAGGAGAACCTGTACCATAGTAGGAATACAGTGTTCTTACCTCTGCTAACCCCTAGCTGTAAGTCTAACTAAACCCCAGGTAGGTTGTAAGGAATGTGTTGTCTCTTCCCCTGTGCAGCGTATATAGTCTGCTCCAACAGGTTATGGGCCCTGCTGGGCACGTCGCAAACGCGCCTTAATTGGCTGCGAACGACATTGACTTCATCGTCTCCAAATTATAACCTTGCACTCTTCGTGAGCTGCATCGCGCTCCCTGCAAGCTGCACTTAAAACCTAGGTTGACTAGGGTTAACCACTCTGAAGGAGTGTTTTTTCCTGAGATTGTGAAATGTGTTTTCTTGGATAAAAGACTGATTGAGCGCTTATAACAGCTGCCACCACATAATCATGTCTTCAACCCTTGAAAAACTCGTACAAACTTTCGATGGCTCAAATTACATTCAATGGGCCAACTCCATGAAGGCGTGGCTCAGGTCTCAGGGCCTCTGGCAGATAACTAGCGGGGCGGAAATCAAACCGCCTCTGGCACCTCCTTTGATGGTGATGAACACTACTCTCGTAGCGGATGCTACTGCCAAGCTCCAGACCTGGAGCAACAAAAATGACCAGGCTATTGGTAGCCTAGTGCTCCACCTGTCCCCCTCCATTTGGCAGCATGCCAACACCAAGGACACTGCTGAGGAGGTGTGGGACCTCATTTGCACCGATTATGGTGTCGATGGCCCCTCCCAAGTCTTTGCAGACTTTAGGTCTGCAATAGCAATCAAAATTCCAGCTGCAAATCCCGCGCCAGAGATTGCTAAGATGGCTGACAAGTTCAAGCGCCTTACAGCTGCCAATGTTGCCATCCCCGAACTAGTTCAGGCGATGATCCTACTTGCTGCGATGCCACGCGAGTATGATTCTTTGTCCGCCACGGTCCTTAACACAACTGCTACTAGTGCCTTGATGTTTAAACATGTCAAGGACTCCATTGTCGCTGAAGCCTCAAGGCGCACAGCAGTAGGAAAGCCTGCTGGCCAGCCTCAGGCCAACAAACTTTCTGCTGTCAAATGCAAAGGGGGAAACCCCAAATGGCAGCCCAAAGAAGGGCAAAACAACAATGGAGATTCGTCCTGAAAACATGGATGACGCGGGGACAAAAAGACTAAGGAGGAAAAGCCTAAAGAGAAACATACCCACCTCGCCTCCAGTGCCTTTACCACCATAAATGGTAATGGCACCATCATACCACCGATGCCGCTCATTCAGTGCATCAAAAAATGCAACCACACTCCCACAAGGGATCCTCGCCGCTGACCGCCTGCACAGGCATATACAGGCGTGGCCTCTACCTCTCATTTGGTTTACGCCAAATATCAGCAAGCTCAAGACACCCTCGAGCAAATGCATCTTCCATGCAGCGCAAAAAATCTGTGACCGCTGGAAGAGCACCTAACGGTGTGAGAAGGTAAGAGGAGGAGGATCGAACCAGAACCAAGGATCATAGAGGTAGAAGATGACATTGTCTCCCTTGGATCGGAACCTCCGGTTTCTGATGAGGAAGTATGGAAAGCCATCGACAAGATGCTCATCGATGAACCCCTTGAAATGGGAGCATATGATGACAGGTCAGTCCTTTTCCCTGCCACAAGCACAAAGATTAATATTCCTATGAATACAGTGAACTTTTCATGTGAAATTTTACCGCTATTAAATGTATCATGGAATTATTTAGATCTTAATATATGTGTTATGTGTGCAAATGGAAATTGTAAGAAAGGTGCAGACTGGATCATGGATTCAGGCACATCAAAACACTTCACTGGTGAAATGAAAGATTTCACTTCCTACGAGCCTTTACCGAGAAAGGACTCTACCTTGGTCCAAACAGCCACAGGTACTACTCATATAGTAGGAAAAGGAGCAGTCTTCATTACACATCAGGTAGTATGTCACGGGAAGTCAGAGACACGTGAAACACAATTATACCCCGTCTACTACATACCCAACATTAATACTCGATTAATGTCAATGGGCATCTTCTTACAAGACAGAAGTGATGTGCATGGTTCCTCCACACACATTTCATTTATTGAGAAAGGAAACCCAATTATGCATTGTGTCCCTCTTAGGAGAAGTGACACGATTTATTGGGCTCAGACTCATATAATGAGCACCAAAAAGGTCAATGTCACAACCATTTACATCGCTGACTACTTGACTTGGCATAGGCAACTTGGACACCCATCCAAAGAAGTGCTAGGGAAAATGCCTAATAGCACCATCAAATTCCCGAGGAATTTAATTATTCCTAAAGACAAAATTATATGTCCAGGGTGCGCTGAAGGGAAAATGACATCAAAATCTTTTCCCAAATCAAATTCACGCGCAGAGAAACCCTTTGAATTAATACATTCCAATCTAAAGGAACTCCCAGTACTATCGTACCACAAACATAAATATTTTATTGTATTTCTGGATGACAAGACATCACATATCTGGGTCCAGTGCCTTAGAAAGAAATCTGATGCTGCTGCAGCGATTAGACAATTTCAGGCAATGGCTTTGACCCAGTATGGCGCTACAATCAAGCGCTGGCGTGTTGATCCAGGGGGGGAGTTCAAAGATCATGAGCTACAAAATATGCTCAAGGATTTTGGCATCAAAATAGATATGTCTGCACCCCACGTTCACCAACAGAATGGGCACACAGAGTGCACCATAAGGACAATAATGGAAAAGTCGCAAACCCTGCAATTTACTGCTTGTCTACCACAATCATGGTGGGAATTTTGCATTGAACATGCAACACACCTATACAACCAAACCCCAATAAGGCACCTGAAATGGCTGACACCTTTTGAGGACCTGACAAAGGTCCGCCCAGATCTAAACAATCTGAAGGTCTTCAGTTGCAGTGCTTATGTCTATCTACCCAAGGAAAAACGTCCAACCACATTATCTCCTCGATCGGAGTTAATGATGTACCTTGGATTAGAAGATGGCATTAAAGCATACCATTTCATGTGACTTAGTGGTGCAATATTCATTGGTGCTACAGCACTATTTGATGAAACAATGTTCCCATGCTGTCTGGGAGCTAAAACTCCTGCCAAGACAGACCTTGGTGATTTCCCACATCCAGAACCAGAAGATGACAACCATTCATCTGGAATGGATGGCGATGATTCTATACCGCCACAAGATCTGCCCCTTCCTCCATCATTGGAAGATGATGATGATGATGTACCAAGTGAGCAAAAGGCGCATGATGATGCGACTGATGCTCCTCCTCCACCACCTCCAGTAACCACTGAGGACTTTCATCCAAGACGTGAAGATCAACAGGAATGGCAGCAGTTGCCCCATCGATCAGGCAGGCAGAGGAACATCCCAAACCATCCCGGCAATACCTATGGAGAGAAGCAACTCCCCTCTGACATAGAGAGAGACATTGCACGTGATTGATATTGGAAGAGATCTGTGGGTCAAGATTCGGATCATAACCGAACACGACCACGATCTCAACAACAAGAACCGGTTACTGGACCGAGTTCAGCACCCCACAAGAGTGTGCCCAATTCCAATAATCAAGAACATGATCACCCAATGGGGGAACCAGACAAAGCAGGTTATATTCAAAAGATAACCAAGGAAGGTGGAGATAAGCTTATTCGCTGGCTGTTGTCAAAAGCAGTCACACCATCAAGCAAAATAAGCCAAGTTCCAAACCAATTTCGCAATATTGCGCGCCTACCATGGCAGCAGCAACTTGAGTGGAAACAGGCTTGTCGTGAAGAATTAGAGGCTCTTTGCAAGCGACAAGTCTATGACATTGTCAATCTTCCACATGATCAAAAAATGATCAAAAACAGATGGGTTTTCTCCATGAAATCAGATGGAAGAAAATGAGCCAGACTCGTGGCCAAAGGCTTTTCACAAGTCGAAGGTGTTGACTTTGATGAGATTTTCTCACCAGTAGTCTGCTACGAGACCGTACACCTCATGTTTGCACTTGCGTCTCTAGAAGGCATGTATATGACCGGTCTAGATGTAAAAACCACATTTTTATACGGCAAACTAGAAGAGGAGATCTATATGGATCAACCTGAGGGTTTCAAACTCAAGGAAAAAGAGCGCAAAGTAATGCACTTACGCTGAGCATTGTATGGCCTTAAACAGGCCTCACTAGCATGGTGGAAAGAGCTAGAGGCATTTATGCGCACCATTGGGTTTGTGCGCGCCAGCTCTGATGCTGGCATTTTCATACACAAGGATCCTAAGACAGGCAGCATTGTTATTGCACTGGTCTATGTTGATGATGGCTTGTTCATGGGGAAGAACAAGAAACTTGTGGATGAAAAGAAGAATGCTTGTCTGAAGCATTGGGAGTGCCGTAGTACTGAAAAAGTCATGGAATTCTTAGGCATGCGCGTCACCCAGACTGCAAGCAAAGTCAAACTCGATCACACTGAATATCTCGCCAAAGTGCTCGAGAGGTTCGAGATGACAAATGCCAAAGCTGCCCCCACTCCGCTCCCGACTGGTTACAAACCATTGGAAAACACAGCGATGCCAAACGCGGTGCTTAGATCAAAATATCAGTCTGTAATCAGATCTTTATTGTATCTGATGCTCAGAATGCGACCTGATATCGCTTACGTGGTAATCAGGATGTCGCAATTTTCGGCTAATCCTAGCCAAGAACATCTAGACAAAGTGATGTACATCATGCACTATCTGGTGGGAACCCAGAAATATAATATTGTCTACGATGGAGAGAAATCCGAAGGGCTACAGGCCTTCACAGATTCTGATTGGGCTGCTGACACTGTCAAGCGCCGATCTACAATGGGTTACTTTGCTACTCTAGCGAGTGGCATTGTGTGCTGGCAGTCCTGTTTACAAAAAACTGATAGCACTGTCATCCACAGAAGCTGAATACATGGCTCTCTCCGACACTTGTCGACAGATAGTGTGGATAGAGTCCTTATTCCAGGAACTTGGATATATACTGAAGCGTGTACCAATCTGCGCTGATAATCAGGGATCCATCTTTATCGGATCAAATCCAGTTCAGGAAAGAAGGACCAAACATATAGACATTCACTACCACTATACCCATGAATGCATAGAAAATGACAAAGTCACAGTCATTTTCATTCCTGGAAGTGATAATCCAGCTGACATGTTCACAAAGAACCTTGGCGCCGTCCTATTCAGGAAATTTAGAGACTCTCTCGGAATTACTTTCGAGATTCAAACTTAGCTGCTTAGAGCACTGTACAGTTTGAGGGGGGGTGTTGAAATTAAACCCTGAGATACATGCTGCATACATGAGGCAATACATGCAGCATACACATGTTACTGCGCTTACTGCGCATACATGTGGTAAACACATTCCCGAGTCATGTGACATCCTTATTATTATGTATATAAGGAGAACCTGTACCATAGTAGGAATACAGTGTTCTTACCTCTGCTAACCCCTAGCTGTAAGTCTAACTAAACCCCAGGTAGGTTGTAAGGAATGTGTTGTCTCTTCCCCTGTGCAGCGTATATAGTCTGCTCCAACATTTATGTGGGATTATATATTTCTCTCATGGGCACTTCACTAGTCATATCATAGATCAGGATTGTCAAAGATGGTTTCATGATGGTATCTTAACTGGTGTTAATCTCAGAAAGGAATCAAGGGTAACAACACAACTTCCTCATGCAATACTTGCTATTTACTCCTACTAGTGACAAACATAACCATCAATGAGTAAACACCTCTTCGCGAGAACTCGGACATGACATGCGAAGCAATGGCCCTCTAGCACAAGTTACCTATTACAAAAAATGCTCGCGAGATGGCAGTGGGGAATAGGGTGTGAAAATATGCATTCAAATTAGCAGCAGGGACTTCTACAGAGTGTTCTATAATATTTTCAGAAGGTTTAAAGTCATCTAGCACCTCTGAACTTTAGACAACTTAGAGCACGGCTTGAGCGGCTCTGGGCGGCTTTGAGCTGCGAGCCGATTTATCGGCGCAGCTGGCCCAAAATAGCGGCTCGGCTCAACGGCTCGCGGCTCCGAGCCGCGCCGTTGGCAACACTAGGTGTAGTTTTCCTGATGTACTCTAACCCAGTCTTTTGCGACTCACCATAGTGTTCACTCTCTTGTCAGCACTGATCGTCCTTTCTCTTTGGATCAGATCAGAGACTATTTTAGACGCCGGATGTCTGCGATCTCTGAGGAGTTCACAATCGGTAGATATGCCAGTGTTCATTCCATATTCCTCCACTTGCTCAAAATGCATCGCCCTGTTGCAGAAACATACGTGGAGTGCCCGAACATGCACGAAGTACAGCATGACCGACGACAGATTTTATCTTGTGAGCATGTTTTGTTTGCACGGCAGGGCATGGACATTCATTCGTGCATCGATAACTTCTCAATTTCGTTGGGATCAACATGTCCAACCTGTAATGAAACACTTGTACGGAAGACTAATCTCGTGCAGGCTCCACCTTTACTGGCGTTTGACTTAGGGCAGCATGTTCCGACTATTAATTGTCTGATACGTGTAACTTGCAATGATGGTCTGGAGGTGGCTTACAGTCTCAGGGATGTCATTTACTACGCAAACGAGCATTTCACTGCTCGTGGTATCACAAGCTCCGGTCAAACCTGGTTTCACGATGGTATGTTTACAGGTACGATTCACAAGCAATAACGTCCGTCTACAACGGCGATTTACGTTTCTGAACCATCCCCTGAAAGAACTCGGGTATGCGGTCATTACTCATTACTTAGAACATATCTGCGACTCTTTTTGCATAGATATAGAAGGAATTTTTCTACGATCGCAATATGCTGATTGGCTGCCAGAGCTCCACCTGGGAGTACGCTCTATTTCGAGCTCTTTCCTGACATCACATCGGCATCAGCCTCCACCCACAAGGTTTCGATCATTAGAGCGTATCTTCGAATCCTGGGTTGCGGTGTAAGGTTTAGAGCGGCCTTCGTTTGAACAGGTGCCCCTTGTCTGATCGATAGCAATGCAAATAATCTCTACTTGGAGCCAGCGGATTTCTCTCACCGTGTTACCAAGACCTGAATTTGTCCTACTACTTGTGTTGTGCATCAAGCGAACGCTTCAGAAATTCTACGCTTTCTTCTCTAGCTCAGAGTACCCTGAACAACCAATGGCCAACAAAGAACTCCCCAGCGAGAAAGGCCCTCTTTCAAAGAGTAGCTCTGATATAGAATCAGTCGTCAGGAATGGCATGCGCAATCCCGCGGAAGGCAAGCTTGTGCGGCAGCTCAAAAATCGACACATTACTATGATCAGGTAAGTATATTGGCGAAACGTCTCACCCCGGTGTTTTATCCTGCATATATAGTATTGGTGGTGTCATTGGTACAGGCATGTACTTTCCGTTTCCGTTGCTTTGTAAAGGCAGACCTATCCACGACTGTCAATCCAGGTTTGTTCTTGGGAACTGCGAGTTCGTTGCAGAATGGGGGGCCAGTGGGTACGGATAGTCATTGGTCATCTTGTTTGTTTTCTATCAACTGCGTTTACAAAGGACTTCTATTGGGCTATATTGTTATGGGCACAATCTGCTACAGCGTTATGGTATGCCCTTTCGTTTTGCGTAAATGGTACTAAATGATGCCAAACTAGATTTCACTTGGTGAAATGATTGCGTATCTGCCAATTCCTGGAGGACATATCAGACTAGCCGAACGTTTTGTCGACCCTGCGCTCTCCTTCACAATGGGCTGGAGTTACTGGTACGCAATTTGGGGAGCCTGAGCCTGTATTCATAACATGCCGACACCGGCGACACGTCTGTCAGGTACAACCCGACGATAGTCTTGCCTGCAGAGCTTAGTGCTGCAAGTGTCCTTATTGGTTCTTGGAATCACAATATCACCCCCGCTGCTTGGGTAACGATTACCTTGGCTGTCACTATCACCATCAACATGTTTGGCGCAGGTATATATGGAGAAGCAGAATTCATTTTTGCGTATGTTTCATCATTTGTGTTGAATATTGCTCAACTCTCAACAGTTCCGTCAAGGTCATCACAATTGTTGGGCTCATCATACTGGGCATTGTGCTTGACCTTGGAGGTAAGATAGCCGGCCCATTCTTGGAACCTAGGAACATATCATTGAGTGACTACTATAGGTGGTCCTAGTGGAGACCGAATCGGATTCCGATACTGGGAACATCCCGGTCCATTCGCTCAGTTCAATGGTATTTCTGGTTCCAAAGGACGTTTCCTGGCATGGTGGGCTGTCATGTCACAAGCGGCATTCTCTTACATAGGCACAGAGATTGTTGCAGTAAGCTAGTCTTGCTTCCTTCACCTAATCTCCATTCAACCTATCTCACTATTAAGATTGCCGCAGGAGAGGCTAAAAATCCGAGACTTAGCATACCGAAAGCCATCCAAAGAGTGTATATTCGTCAGTTCCGACTCGAAAAATCTTGTGTGTTTTTGACTGAAGACAAAGCTCATAGGTATCATTTTATTCTACATCGGAGGAGTGACAGTCATCGGCCTCTTGGTGCCTTACACTTCGCCAGACCTTAATCTCGCCGATGGAACCGCAGCCTCTTCCCCCTTTGTCATTGCTATTCAGAAGTCGGGGATCAAGGTGCTTCCGTCAGTGCGTAATTTGCCTACTATTTTCATATTACAAACTATCTCCCTATACCCTGGCTAATAATCATACAGATCATCAATGCCTGTTTGTTGACATCTGCGTGGTCTGCTGCATCGAGCGATCTCTATACCAGCTCTCGAGCGCTCTGTATGTGTTAGGTGATGATGATATGCCCGACTCTAACAACTAATTCCCAAGATGGTCTCGCTGTCGCTGGCAATGCTCCCAAAATATTCATGAGGACGTCCAAAAATGGACTACCTTATGCATCCCTCATTTTTTGCTCTCTATTCGCTTTGCTGTCGTACATGGGTGTCAACACTGGATCTGGCAAGGTTTTTGGTTGGTTTTCCAACATGACTTCCATTGCAGGCCTAATGTGTTGGTTTGGAATCACCGTTACATATGTCCGGTTTTACGCAGGGATGAAGGCACAAGGTTATGACAGAAGTAAGCTGCCATATGCGTCCAAGCTACAACCTTATGCTGCTTGGTATGCTATGGTCATGTGCTTGCTGATTTGCTTCGTAAGTATCGCCGAACATTTAATGTCATTTCTTCCCCGTTTAAACCTGAATTACGAACATAGTTCAGCGGATGGAAAGTTTTCCTCAAAGGAGAATGGGTTGTTGCAACATTCGTGACAAACTACCTACCATTTGTATTATTCCCCATCCTGTATACAGGTGCCAAGCTATGGACACGATGTCCAGTCGTCAAACCCGAAGAAATGGATTTCGTCTCTGGCATAGCAGAGATTGAGGCGGACTCGTGAGTGTCCCTGCCAATAGTTAGGGATTTCAGTCGTTAATTGCTGCATCAGATATGACGACCCTCCCTCAAGGAACAAATTTGAAGCTTTCTGGCAATGGCTGGTGAGTCAATTTACCAGATATAGGTGGGTAGCTCGGTTGACATCGCAACTCCAGATGTAATCATAGAGTTCACTATGTATCAGCTAGCTGGACTAAACGCTCGAAATCTCGAAAATTATGCTCGCAATTGGTAAGGAATTTGCAAGGAATTTGAAGGTATTACTTGATCTGTGAACGATAGCTGTTGGGAACAGTTGATATTCTTCGTTAACCTACAGCGGCCCTAGTATACGATATCTTGGTTGTTCTGAGCCCTACGACAACTAAAAACCGTCCGGTTGTTCAAGGAGTCGTTGAGCTGCTCAGACAAGAGCGGCACGCTAGCAAAAGGCGAACTGTGAATTCGGAAGTTCTGAGCATCGACAAAAGGGGTGTAGAAGGAGCCCAAGGATAGTATACAGAATACCATGGTAGAAGATACAAAAGAGAAAATAATAAGGAAAATAAATAGCAGGGAAGGAAGAAATCAAGCCTCTTCCGCCTCCTTCCTTCCTTTGCTGACAACACAAGGGATCAGTAACAGATGACGCATACGCAAGAAATCTTGCAAACCTCGACTTGCTAGGGAGCAGTTCCTGAACTCGAATGATTAAAACATGTATGGACGACGAAGGGAAGTGACGTACTGCGGCAATATGTGGGACCACACCACCTTGGGAGATGACGACGTCACCGAGAAGCCTATTCAGTCTGAAGCAATCGTCAGCACGAAAATGGGCGAAAGTGGATCCAACACTCACTCTTCGTCATTTCTGATTGCCAATTGGAGGTGACGAGGGACAATACGTTGCTTTTTGTTGTCCCGAGCTGCATTACCTGCAAGCTCCAATATCTCAGCAGCAAGATATTCCAAAACGGCGGCGAGATACACTACGTGAGACGTTAGGCAATTCCAAATAAATAATAGTACATGTAAGACACACCTGGTGCGCCAGCACCAACTCGTTGAGCGTAGTTACCCTTCTTCAGCAGACGGTGCACACGACCAACGGGGAACTGAAGCCCCGCTTTGGCTGAACGGGATTGTGACTTCCCCTCCCCTCCCGCTTTTCCACCAGAAGATTTGCCAGATTTTCCTGATGAAGCTCTTTAGGATCTACGTTGACATGATCCAGATATGACCGCACCTTTTCCGCTCTAAGACACCGTGCAAGTCAGCGAGATAGCCTTGTTAAACTGAATCGAGCTCAACCTACCATGATGATATAGTTATACGTACAGATGTTACAGAGGGTGTGAGATTGTGGTGGTTCGGGATGAAAAGAAAGTGATCAACAAAACTCTGACAAACGCGTCAGTTTATGTGTGTGTGTATTTGTGCACGTGATTATCCGCTATAACATCGTTACCTCCCCCCACGCCAGTGCCTAGATCCGTGGCTGGTTCTGTAATCTAACCTTGATTTTCGTGACGTTTCTGTCCAGGAGAATCACCATCCTTCTAGAGAACATAATACGACGGGTCATTTCCAATGCAACTCCGGTGTCAAATTTAGACCTGCTCTCTTGTCGGCCCATCGAAACTCTCTAGATGTCTGCTTCTCATATCGCGCCATCTCATAAGATACGCCATATCCTGTTGTCAGAATTATAAAACCTGTTCTGCGTACTGGGCATTCTGGATAGATCACCGTCTGATTCATCACTTTTACTGAATTCCTCTACAACATCTTCATACGAGCTGCTATCGTCTACATCTGTTGACGGCTTCATACCCTGTCGCCTCGCTCTTTTTGGATCCATATACCACTATGCCAAAGATTAGACGATCTTGATGACAGTCGTTGTTCATGTTTGGATACTGAGATACAGATCAACTGGATCAATCGATGGCCCCGTAACCGACAAGTTTCTTTGTCTCCCTCATACATATGTGACTGATGTCACGAACAAATTCCTTGCGTCACCTCAGAAGCAAGTCAGAATCATGCGTCTCGAAAAACTCGTCAGTCGTTCCTCTGCCGTCATTACTCGTACCTCTCTCGCAGCAACGCCGCCACTACCAGATCAAGCCAGTTCGACTTCGCCCATTTTGCCAAGCATTGCCCATCCACTCAAGATTTTGCTTGGATTTTGACTTCGTCTAAGTGCGCCCTCTCATCTCTTCGTTTCCTAGAAGACTGACCTTACATACGAGGCCCTCTGCAGAGCACAAACCGGCCTGCGAAGTTCATAATAGACCTTCAAGATTAACGTCTTTCTCCTCTTCACGTAGCTGTTTATCACAACAGTCCCAACTTTCCAAGGGTCGCCATTGAGAAGGGTGAAATACTTAAACGTGTAAGATTCCGAAGCTGAAAGCATCGTTTCAGGGTGAACGACAAAAATAGATTAGTCGTGACCCAAGAGAAGGAAGGGGCGATGAAATTGCGTAAGACAAGTGCTGAGATAAACGGTATCAATGTCGTCGAATTAATCGAGTTGGTACAGTAATGTGGTTTTGTAGTTCATTTTTGGTTCTTCCTATGTTTATTATTCATGGATACGGGGCCTGACTCGAAGTATCATCCCCTTCACCCAGCCTTCACCGGCACACGTGCCGAAGCCACGGTGCACAGCTACTTCTGTCATAACTATATCGAACGTTTTTGTATTCTATTTAGATTCCCATCCGTTATTCACAAATGACGGATACTCCACCTACACCAGATGGGAATCACGATGTCAATATTGATTCGAACATGGACATGATCATTCCGGGTCTATACCTGGGAAAGTTAGGCCCTGCTTCACTCCTCCTTGTCCTGAGCTCAATTCTAGCGGAACATTTTATTTATGCAGTGCATTCGCTCAGAGGAGTGAATCTCGGTTGCGCTCCTTTGGAATTACGCATATTCTATCTATCACTCCGTATAGTTTCCCTTTAGATGGACTTCTTGTGAGGAAAAGCATCCCCGTTGATGATTATCCTGATGAGGTATGGATGCATTACCAACCAATGTACTGCACTGTGTTCCATGCATGCTGACGATCATCTAGGATTTGATGGCACATTTTTCTGATACTAACAAGTATATTGAAAATGCAATCACTGCAGGCGGTGTTCTCGTGCACTGGTAAGTTCTCCTTATCCCACGGTCACCGACAACGCCCATATGTTATAGTCAACAAGGTGTTTCTCGCAGTGCCACATTCGTAGCAGCATACCGTTTGTCTCATTTTTATTATCATCTTGAGAGGATACCTAATCTAAGTTTTGGGATGATAGTCATGAAGACCTGGTCCTTCTCTCACCAAGAAGCCATCACATTCGTGAAAGGACGACGTACAATAGCTAAACCGAATGCAGGATTCGTTCGGCAGTTGGAGATCTATGGGCTATCTGGGTGGGATTTAGGTTCTGAGGAAGGTCAGAGATTGTACGGTGAGTGGCGGAAGGGGAGGGATGCTGCGCATGCAGCTGGGCTGAAAGGGCTTTCAGCGGCATATCAGGAGGTTCTTGCGTCTAAATCTCGCAAATCCTAACAATGATATTTTGGCGGATCCATCACGAGTAGGCTTTCACTGTCGCTCAAGAATCTTACAATCTCCTACACTGGACTTTTCCTTATGTGTCGACGCCCAAAGCTACTGCCCTTCTGATGTTCCATCTTCTTCATATCACAGATCCGTAATTACTAATTAGAAAACCATCGTTTCCTCGCCCCATGGGCCATAGTTTCTAGGGCGATATCTTTGTTCTCTTACCTTTCCATAGTGATCAGACTCCCACGAAACGGGCGACGCCGTTGATATTTGGGTGCAATCAAAGGGTTTTTGCGAGTCCACCACTCGGGGTGACTAGAGCAAGATGAAGAAATTATGACTGTAATTCGCTTTTGAGATTGTCACGGGGGCTATGCTCGTGAGATGTGAAGAGCGGGCCCGGGGGGGAATATCTAGCTGGTGTTGTATCAGGGCATTGAGTAAAAAACAGCGGATGCACCATCCAAGCCCACGGTCAAAAAAACCATGGACAACACCCACACCAGGAAGTTCAACTTTTTAGGCAAACTAAAAACTTGTGTTGAAATTTGTGATTTCAGGATCAGGACTGAAATCAATAATTTCAGTAAAGATTTCATCATTTCAGGCCATCTGGAATGGGAAGTTTCAAGGTTTCAGGAAAAATTTCAGGGAACTTACTAAAATTGTAAATTTAGGCACAGTTTTTACTTAGCCTGAAATGTTGTACATGCCAGTGTGACCTTAGGCAGCTTCTTAGCTTAGTCAGACCCTGCAAGGCCATTGTTTGTGATGACGGGAATGGGCCTCAGAGGCTGCCTCCCCGTACCTTCTTTTTCTAATAATAGTGCACTGACGACGCGTCACCGGTTCAAACGTTCACCTCCCACAGCCACCTGCCACCTCCAACGAACCTCCATGCCACGACCCTTTGCCTACCGCCATCCTCGAGCTCGCTCTCAATCGATTAATCTATACCCTATGCTTGGATAAGCATCCCGCAACCCTTCATCATGCAAATCTCCAGCTTCCTAAGCAGATTTCTTTGCTCCAGGGATTCTGGCGGCGTCAGAGCTTCGCATGTTTTCCAACTAGTTTTGTATTCCAGGATGCATCTCCCTGCAGATACTGGAGTGAGGTGGATTTCTTCGCCTGGGCCACCATGACAAGGCTTTCACGCCCGTGTGCCACTGCTGGTTCGTCACCTAAGATGTTGTGTGTCTCTGCTCGGGTTGGTAACTGATTCTCCCGTCGATGTACTCACCTACCTTCAATTCAATCACCCACTATCATCCAGACTGTGTTACTCGATGGCAATTGGAACCCTCACTCCCAGTCAAAACCGGTTCTGACCAGATCTGACTATGCTGAGCAAGCAAGATTTATATAGCACCTGATCGATATCCTAGTCTCACTGGTATCTCAATTCGTTTCCTTTCGAGTCCTTTCGAGTTCTACAATTATTCTATGAATGTTCTACTTCTGCGCTGCACATATTGTCCGCATCAACTGTCTCAATTATATCATTGACCCAAATTCAAATTCAAATCTCTTTCCTATAATTTCGAAGCACATCGTATGCATAAGTATCCACAGTTTTCACTTTTAGCCAGGTATTCTCCTCACGCCCGCGTCAACTAGAGTGCTACATGCCTCTTCAATGTACCTTCTCCTGCTGCAATTTCAATGATGAAAATCTGCCTGTCACAGTTACACCACCATCCACCCCAGACCCACCTATAACACATGGTTTGAGAAGATGAATGCAGTCTCTGTGAGGGTTGGTGTTGTTCAATTCACTTTCCAGCTCTTCTCCAACTACAAACCAGCCTTCTGATCCATGTAACTGTTCCACAACAATCCCTTATCAGTGCTCCCTGCAGTACTATAAGGACCAGTGCCAGATCAAGAAGTTCAAATGAAACGAAGGAGCTACCACTAGCCTTGCTGATTCCCCTTCTGCAGTCTCACAGGCTGTTGTGCTGTGCAGTCCTGAGCAGCCATCGGGACCATGCATGGTGGGCCTGCCTATCATCAAACTCCCGGCCATGGTGATTTCAAACGGTAGTTTCATCACAGCCAGCCAGTTTATCTTCAAACTCCCAGTTGGGACAATGTCCTCTCTCCGCCAATCTTCCCCGCTTGGCCCCCACCAGCATTCACTTCCTGGACATCCTGTGTTTCCACCCTCGGTTCACAAGCCTGATCTATACTGCCAAGCACTCAGGAAGTCTGCTCACCAGCATTCACTTCCACCCTCAGTTCGCAAGCTAGAGTTATGTCACCAAGTGCTCAGGAAATCTGCTCGCCAGACCAAGATACATATTTGTCCCACTGGAAAGAAGTCAAAAGGGGTCAAGAACATTGTCTAACTTGCAGGGAGAGGCAATGGGTGGAGATTAGGTTATCGCAAGGACAATGAACGATGACCGATGCTTTTCATCATACTTTTCATGGATTCTTCTACATTATTTTCTCTCATGCATCTCATGCCCAATTTCTATGAACAATACCATTTTATCTTGATGTTATCTTATACTCCCTATGAGGTTCAATATCATTTTATTTTGATGATTTCTTATACTCCCTATGAGGTTACTTGATTTTGCTCTTGCCTTGTGTAAATATCAAATGTATGTAACTTTCCTTTTTTGGATGTCAGTTTGTGTTCATGTGGCTTGCCATGAGGATGCCACATGGCCATATCCTTATAATAAGCCAACTGAGTTTCAAGACATTCTTTGACCTTCTTTCCCATTCTCTTAGCTATGCCAGGATCTCAAAGCAGCAACACATATATGTGCACATGTACCCACTTTTGTGGAGGGTACAAAACAGGCTTATCACATGCCACCTTCTACAGACATGCTCCTTACCATGATGCTTCCCAGCCTAGTTATTCATCATCATTTCAGGACTTTCTTGATAAATCTGGGGGAGCAGAGTTTCCAACTGATGCTCTTGGTGGTAGTACCCAGAATACAGGCCCAAGCACTGTAAACCTTGAGACTGTTGGAGTAAATTTCCCTTTTTAATTTTGTCTATTACTGAGGTAATCTTGGCCTTTAGGAACATGATGATATGCATAATCAGTGGCAGATGGATTTGGATTTGGATAATATGGTATGTTTCATATCTCCACTGGCAGGACTTCAAAGGTCCAATGACATGTCATCTAATCTTTGGTCAGGCCTCTCAACAGCAAAGTCAATTTCATACTGTAACAGGTGACATGGGTCAGCAATTCAGACATGATGATGATGATGATGAGGATGATGATGATGATCCTGATCCTGGGAGTCATTATGATATTGATAGGCTTCTGCAAAGCAGGCATGATAATGATCAGGAGGACACAGGCTTGTCTGATAATGAGAGCAGCAGTGAAGAGGAAGAGCCTGAGGAAGAGGGAGAAGGTTTATATAATCCAATGGAGCTTGACACTGATGCTACCAGTGCCAGTGGAGCTGGACAATCTGCTGAAGCAGATTGGCTGTCCTACATATCCAGACTTTCATGCTTGGCCAAATTGGATAGCATGAAAACAGCTATGACATATATTGAAGCCTTGAAAACAGCATCACTTGATGATGAGTGGTCAAAACTTGATGCAGATACTTTATATCAATTGCGAAATCCTCCTACCACACCTGTCAACATTAATGACAACCCCTCATGGTGCCTTGGATTGGATCTATATCTTAGCATTAGCAATGTGTCTCAGGAGACATATACCTTAGTCAGAAAGGCAATTCTTCAGCAATATCCTGATGAGGATATTCCTTCATATCATCAGATTAAAAAATATGTTGCTGAATTGAGTGGAGTCCGCTCAATTGAAGATGACATGTGCATCAACAGTTGTATTGCATATACTGGTCCATTCAAGAATCTACAGAAATCTACAGATTTGCCCTGAGTGTGGAGAACACCACTTTGACCCATTTTCCAAACAGCCTTGCCAGCAGCTTCATACAATTCCACTAGGTCCTAAATTGCAGGCAATACAACGAGGGGCACAATCTTCACTGGAAGCAGAGTACCAGTTAGCTGTTACAGAGAAAATAATGAAGGATCTGGATCTTCATGATGGAAAAATTCCTATCATCAAGGACTTTTTTTTTGGTCAAGCTTATATTGACAAAGTGGATGAGGAGTTCATCAAGGCACATGATATGGTTCTGATGTTCTCCATGGATGGTGCCCAGTTATATGCTAGCAAAGCTTCAGACTGCTGGATATACATATGGATAATTTTTGATTATATTCCTGGAATGAATTTTTGCAAATTAGTTTATGGAATGCGCATAATTCTCCAGCATGAAATTGAAGCTGATGGTCTGGCAAAGGCACATCTTGCTCTTCTTGACTTTTGTAGTGAATTTGAAGTCCTCTACTGTCAGTGGACTTCATTTTGTGCGGCAGAGTATTCATGCTCTAACACATCTTGCACCTGAAACTGTTTGAATTGGGCCTGGAATTTGTTCTTCACAATGGACAATGGAGAGAACTATTGGAAACTTGGTTGCAGAGATTCGTCAGCCTTCTAATCCCTATGCAAATCTGTCACAACGAGGTCTGCAGCAATCCCAAGTTAATGCAATAAAAGCCATATATCCTGATCTGGATGAGGAAACAAATACAATACCAAGAGGGGCTATTAATCTTGGTAATGATTTTGTTCTTCTCAGAGCAAGAGAGTGGACCTTTTATAAGTTTAGTCATGAATATTTGACTGAGTTGAGAAGCTTTCTGTTAAGGGCCTACAACATGGTTCTACCAGAGGGAACTCCTGTTTCAGTTCAGTGATGGGCTAGACTTTGTATTCCTACAGGTCAAGTGGCATGCTCCAGATGGAAGGAAAGTTTGAAACCATTAGACAAGGTGCACATGGTGAGAAATGTTAAGGTGAATCACACTCAAGTTTTCTTTTGTGATCATAGTATGAAACTGACATGTAACTTCAGATAACAAAGTCAGATGGAAATACAAGTTTTGCTGAAGTACTATTTTTCTTTCAATTTCCCATTCAAGTTGATGGGGAACAAGAAAAAATTGAAACCTTGGCATTTGTTTCAGAACATTCCTCTCCACATCCTGATATCTTCAAAAAATCCACATTCACATTTTGGTGGTGCAAACCTGATGTCTGCCTAAATGTGATTAATGTCAAGGATGATACATCTGTTGTTTCTATGGCCCCAAGACAAATTCCAGGAAGTCAAGAATCATGATTATTCCTCTGTGAGAAGCCTGGGCTTCATGTTGCATATATGGGAGGAGTTATGGAAGCAGCTGAAGAAGAATAGATCTACAAGTATATTTCAAAGTGTTTTTTCAATTCTTCTTCTTAGTTTTGCAGGCTTCATTACAGACTTGGATGTGGTGCGCACAAACCCATAAGTATGTAGATAGTAGATAATAAACATAGCTTCTAGTTGTACACCACAGTGATGATTTTTTGAATGCAGCAACGGCCTCACATCCAAAAAAGGAAGGTTACTTATACTATGACCACGTGACCTCCAAGGCTAAGATAGACCTCATTCATACTTGACTACGTCATGTGAATCTAGCACTTTGAATGTATTTCATCTATAAAAACCTTTCGGTGACCTTATTGCAAATTCTGGCCCCAAGGAAATCTCTTGGCATATGTTATTAAGATGCCTCGGAAATATTGGGTGGAGCGAGCAAGTGTTGTGGGAGCATTGTAAAGTTTTGTCTTGAAAGTTGAGATTTTGACAAGATTTTGATCATCTAGCTGATTGCCAACTTTGTGAACAACAATCCTCCACCACTTTTCTTTCCTTCAACATTTGGCTTCCACAATTGTTTTTAAAAATAGTCAATAAAACTTTCCTCAGGTGCCATTTTTTTTAAAACCTTGTATGTTAGCCTCAATGCCAGCTTTTGACTCAATCTGAGCAAAACATGTGATGTAGTCGAGTATGAATGAGGTCTATCTTAATAGATACAATTGATGACTAACCCAAACACATTTCAGAACAGCTTTGACTCAAACCTTTTGCTTGAACAAAACGACAATGACCAATCTCACAACCCATCCCAGCGCAGCCAATCGAGACAACACAGGGGTACTAGACACTTCCCCCATGTCTTATGAGGTCGACAAAGCCATCATAGATATTCAGAGGCCTGAGACACCCATCAGCCACCATGCATCTGGTATCCATCTACCTCATGACCAATCCCCAAAGAGCTTAGGGGAGCTTGAAACCCTTCTTAACATCAATGTCCGTAGTTCCACAGATTCATATATTGATAAAGTAATTGAACTGGGGGCCTTTTCCCAGATTCGAAACTACTGATTGCCCCTTCTGAACACCTCCTCCATCAGCTCTCCTGCTATAATTTGCAGGCAAACAAGTGGAATCTTCCTGACATCTCCTGCTCTCCTGATCAAAAGAAGACGCAGAGCACGAGGATGCAGAGTGAGATGAAACTTGCTGATTTTCTCAACCAAATTTGTGAAAATATTGCAACTATCACAGGGGTGAAGCGAGTCAGAACATGGAATGCCAACTTCTGCAACACAGTACTTGAGGGATCCCCAATCTCCCAAAAACCCAACATAATGCCTCTTGATGTTGTTAAGTCATCTCCCACTACATGGACCTCTGTTCAAGCCATAACCGAGGTAACCACCCAAGAGCATGAAACAAAGAAAATCTCCAACACTGTCACTGATAAATCATACATCATTCTTACCACACAGCCCAATTGCATCCTTGTCCCAATCCTCAGTATTTGGGGCAATTTCAATCTCAGAGTAACGGTCACAGACCACCAAGGGCAGCTATGCTCGTCTGCCTCCTGTATTGGGGAGCTGCATCTCGCTGATTCGCTCAGGTTTCTGTGAGTCATGATTGGGTTTTGCTTTGCACCCAAGAGTGTGGTGGGCTATGATCCGACCATGCTGACAGATGACTGGGATAAGGTGACACATATCATCTGTGATGGCAAGAAGTTCAAAGTCATCAAAGCTATCTTCAAGACTCAGTTGCTGGCCAGGCATGCTACAAGGGTGTGGGAGGTTGAATTTGAAGGGAGGAGACTTATCCTCAAGGACTCATGGATTGAGTGTTCATGTCCTATGGCAGAATACAAGCTCCTACAATGTCTGCAAGGGGTGGAAGGCATTTCTCAGTTTTTTTGTGGAGAAGATGTCTGTATCGATGGCAAAAAGCTCTCTACAGATATTATCCGGCAAGGCAAGTGGGGGATTAGAACCAAAGTTCGGGTTCGGCAAAGAATTGTCTCATCTTCTATTGGTGACCATATTGCATCTTTTTGCTCAAAGAGAGAGCTGATATCAGCTCTCTGTGACATTACTATTGGTATGTATCTCTCACTCTCCCTGATTTGTGCTCAATGTTTTTTTTTGATAATTAGTACTCAAAGAACTGTACCAAAAGAATGACTTGATACATCAGGACATCAGCTACAACAACATCCTTCTATTCTGTTTGGAAGACAATCCAGGAGATTTACATCCTGGATTATTGATTGATTTTGAATATGCCATAACCCTAAGCAAAAGCTGTCCATTAGCACCTGGCTCTCGTACAGTTCATATCCTTTTCCATGCCATTTCCAATTCTTGTTTATCCATCCTATAGGGAACTGCACCATTTATGGCAATCGAACTCCTCATGAAGAGGATGAAGTTATGACATGCTTCTCATCGTGATCTTGAGTCCCTCTTTTTTGTTTTGATCTATATCTGCACCAACTTGAGTGGCCCAGGTGCCATCCAGACCCAGGAAGAGTTATGTCAGTTCAGCAGCATCCCTCTGTCATCATGGTTCCAGACATCAAACTCTCTTCATGCAATTGGGACTGCCAAACTTGGTGCCATGTGTGAACTCGACTCGCTGATTCTTAGGTTTTTTGCACCCTATTTCGAAGATCTTAAAGAATGCGTTGAGAAGCTCTTAAAAGCCATGTACTCTTCTCCCAGAATGCCTGCGCCTGTGTCACATGATGCAGTGATCAAGATCTTCAATGAAACATTGCAGTCCCTTCCTCGTGAGGCCATTATATTAGTCCCATTTGAACCACTATCAGCTGGTTCTCCATCCCAGGTACAAAAGCTTTCTCTCAGTATTCATGACAACCACCTTGGTGGGATGTGGAAAAAACTCAAATCTTTAGGCAAAGACACTTTGGCAGGACATATGAGCAGTTTGACTGGGCGAGAAGATCTCTCCAACTCAGTAGCTTCTTGTCATACCATTGTGACATCCAGTGGGGGAGGCAGCCATGGAGCTCATGGTTCAAGATCTTGTCAGCCTGTTTCTTGTTCAGGTTAATTTCATGACATATATGCTCTTATCAGTACTAGTCAGTACTCCCCCAGCAGTTGTATACTATGCAGACACCTTATATACATATGCAGACCTTATGTACTTATGGACCTTATATGTTTACACATGTGTACGATGACAATGAATTGTATCAATCAATATATATTGTTTTGTACCAATTATAACATGGGAGTTTGACTCATACCAAACCACAAACCACATACTGACCAGTCTACCATGGATCTAAACCATGCCCTATACCAAGCATCTAATCTCAGTCAATTCAAAGAACCCTCTCCTAGCCTGTTGGTAGATTCATACTACCCTCAGGTGGAAGATCATGGAATACCTAGCTCAGAAAGTCTGCTTTATTTATATATTATATTTGTACTCACTACTTGGCAGAGTCAAATTCCATCCTCCCGCTCAAGATCACACCACAGCACTACGACAGCAAGTTCACAAGAAGGGTATTTAGCTCTTCTACAATCTCATCAGAAAATACAGCAGGAGAAACTCATTCTCGAAGGAAAACTCAATGCTCTTGAGTGAGTCACTATTCTTGTTGAACCTGGCAAAGTCTTAGTCCATGTCAATTATTAGTCAAGACAGGCATATTCATTGTTAGCCCAGTCTCTAAAGCCTGCCATTCCCAATTTACCAGCAACTATTCCTGCACTTTCTTCAGTCAAGCCAGAGGATCTCTCAATACCTCTCAGTATAGTTCCTACTGCTGAATGTGAAGACTATTCACTAGTAACATTCTGGTATCGACACAAATGGAATGCTGTGGAGAATAATCAAGTTGTGCACATTGGGGCCAGTGCTCAAAGAAAAACCTGTGTGGCCCAAGGGGAAAATGTTACACTTAGATTCATTGAGGATGAGAATGGGACCATCATAGATGGTTTCAGGGCCATGGTGATGCATAGGTTTGCTCGCAAGCTCTGGGTGGGCCTGAACAGTATTGGGAAAGCACCAAAAACTTGGGGCAAGGTCAACGCCGTGGTAGCTGCTCAATACCAGAATGAGATGGAGTGGAAATTTCCTGAGCTTCACCTCTGTGACAATCACTGGAAATCTGATTTCATAGCAACCTTGAATTATCCATCTTGGTACAATAACAACGTCGAGAAGAAAGAACATTCAAAGCGCACATCTGTCGATCCCTCTCCTGATGCCAAGAGACCTAGAGTATCTGCAGAGGATCCAGTCACTCCTTCTGTACACCCACCTCCACATAAGAAGTGCACTAAGCACAGTGCTAGAATTCCAGTTGAAGGGGATTCTCAATCATCTGTGTCAGGGGTGAGTTTGTTTTTAATGTGCAAATGTGTTGATTCATCCATGACATTCACAGGATTTCCCATCAGCAGAAGGCCCAAAGGCACCTGGATATGATGCTCACTCCCCTCTACAGCATGTATGTGATCCACCGGTGGGCTCCAAGGATCCTGAAACTCATCCAAGATCCCAGGTAAGGTTTCAGAGTTTATCACTACCATTTGACAAAGACTGACTATGCATATCGAGGTCAAAAATCCTTTGTCTTCAGTTTATCCTGCAACTGCCAATTAGTGAATGACATGGGTAACCCTGGGGTAAAAAAATCTGACCCATACCCTTACCTGTGCATACCCATACCTGTGAACAAAGGGTAAGGGTAAGGGCAGATAAGGGTCAAGGATACAGCTAGTGGTCATCATGGGTAACCCACACACTCAGATGAGTGCCGCAAACCCTTTATTTACTTATCTACTGTGTTTAGGTACTAATATACTTACTTTATTTGGGGGGAAGTGACACCCCAAAGAAGGGGTAGCTTGTGGAAGCAGGATCTTATATATTAGTTGATATTTATTACTGTTTGGTTCCAGTAAATGAACATGAACATGTCACGTGTTGCCGTTCATGTTCATTTACTGGAACCAACCAGTAATAAATATCAACTAATATATAAGAAGCTGCTTCCACAAGCTACCCCTTCTTTGGGGTGTCGCTTCCCCCCAAATAAAATAAGTATATTAGTACCTAAACACAGTAGATAAGTAAATAAAGGGTTTGTGGCACTCATCTGAGTGCCAAAACCAGTAAATAAACACTAGTGACATGTAAGTAGTCAAAGAAAAACCCGCAGATCATGGGTACCCTAAGTGTGACCAGTACCCAGTGAACCCACCTGAGGGGTACAGATTTCTCAGGGGTACAATAATTCATACCCATACCCTCACATACCCATCCTACTTACCCACATGGGTCTGCATACCCATGTCATTCACTACTGCCAATCCAGGAGAGAACATCCAGCAACCAATTCCTATGGCTCCCCACATAATATCCATGCGTAGTGTGGAGTCAGCAGCGATTAGCCAGATGGAGATCCTGATGGCAACAACAGTGGGGATAGCAGTGGACCAGCCAACAACAATGGCCCCAGCAGATGGCAATATGGTGGCAATCTAGCAGCAGATCAAATAGTGATGATGCCGATGGTGGACCAGATGGTGATAATAGTGGTGGACCAGATGGCAACAATAGCAGTGGACCAGGTGGCACCAACAAACTTGAACATGGTTAGCCAGAAAGCAACAGTGACAGTGGAGACAAGTAATCCCCCCTCTCCCACTTACCCCAACACGACTACCAGTGAGACACCCACAGTCAGCGCAGAAACCTTTGACATGTCCCTCATTGAGGACTCTGGGGATGGGGCACAGGGCGCTAAACCCAGAGTTTTGCTAAACCCAATAGTTCTGTCAGTTTCAACCTTTGATAATCTGACTACAACTTCTGCAGCTCTTGTCAATGCTCCTGCTACTGTGGCTCCTGTTGAAGCTCCCACTACTGAAGCTCCTGTTGATGCTCCTGCTACCATCACAGTCCCTAGTGTAGGACTTGGGACAGGGAAGAAAGCTGGGATGATGTGGCCAAACCCTCATTCAACTACTGCCCAGTAAGTGATCATATTGTAGAAGTTCTAGGTATAGACTAATGTTGCCTATTGATAACCAGAAACCTATGTGCTTTGGATTGGAAAGAGCATAACCCTCATGGTTCCACAAGCGATTTCAAGTACTATTATGATAACCTCTCTGCAGAGCAGAAGAAGGTCTGTGTGCCTTTGTATGTTCTTTAGTAGCATGACTCACATAAATTACAGCACTGGAAGGATTGTGAATTCTCCATGGTAAGCTGTCCATATCTATGCGATACAGTCCTAACTTCTTTTTTTGATCACAGAAAGCTGCACGCGCTGCTCCTGGGGTGTCCAACTGATCAATCAATTACACATTTGGGTAGATTGGAAATGCAGGAGGTCACAGCACTGCAAACTGGCTCCACAGGTTAGCATCATAATTTCTATGTTTCTATGGGCTCTATATATGTTCTCGCAATATAATATGTCATGCATTTTGCCTCAAGAGATTGATCAGTATTGATTCGCCTCAATTAGTATTGATTGATATTATTTGGAATAGAGCAAAATTGAAGCTTAATACAATGTCATTTTGACCCTATGTATATCTATCTAAAAACATCTGACTAGATCTGGCTGTGTGTGCATAGTGTTTTAAGGTCCAGTTTGGTCCGGTTTTTCGACCCCCAAGAGGGCAACCATGGACCGCAACCGGTCCAAACCATTGCCCAAACTTGGAGGACCGCAACCGAACCAAATAGGACCAGTCCTATTTGGTTCGGTTGCCCCAAAAGACTGGTTTTTTCTACTATTTTTACAGTCTAATTAAATTTTATTACAAAACAAATTACATCACCCTGCGAGCAGGTGCTCACAGCGGTGGAGTTGCTAATAGAAAGAATAAAGAAAAAGACCAAAGAAAAAAAGAAAGAAAAAGAAACAACACCCATCTCACGATTGTTGCAAGAGTGGGCATCATACGTTATCCCCCCAATATTCCTTGTTGTCGGCCCCACGTTGTTGTATGTTGTTCCTTGCGTTGCTGTCCCCGCTGTCATTCGTCGCCCTTGTGTTGCCGTCCCTGCATCATCATGCATCATCCCCTCCCTGTTTTTGTTGCCGTCCTCCCCATTTTCATCCTCGTTCATTGTGTTCTCCCTGTCGTTCAGGTCGTTTGTTATCCCACAGGGGCTGGGTTGTTGTCAGCACCTCCATTGCCCCCTACAAGCAGTGGCTCGCAGGCAGGATGGTGGTGCTAAGCAACGTGGCACCCATCGTGGTCCGGGAACAGAACCACCCTGTGAGCAGAGGCTCACAGCAGTGGTGTAGGGCAGGTGGCAGCTCACAGGGGTGATGGAGGGCGAGGGGGTGTTGTCAAATCTAAAACAAAATCAAGTTGTTAGTAAAAAAAAGAATTCGACAATACAGAAGAATGCACCCGGGGTTTGGGCGCTTTGCATTTGTTTGTTCATGGTGGCAAGGCTCTGAGCTAGGCGGGGTGGGTGTCACTGGAGGGTCCCCATTGGCATTGGCAGCGTCATTCCTGTTGGCATCGCTCCTGCTGGCATCATCCCTGTTGGTGGTGTTGTGACATGGCATCAGCCATGGTTAGAAACACAACCCATTGCCACCCTGCGAGCAGAGGCTCGCAGGTGCAGCATAGGGGGCGGCATTGTTGGTGGTGGGCAGCAAAAGATAGGAACCTAAAAAGAATAAATAACTATTAGTTAGTAGAAGTAATAAAGAAAGAAAAAGACACCCTATGGCCCAAACGACAAACTAGCATCATTTGGGCCACTTTTGCCGTGTTCATTCATTGTTCATGGGCTTGTGGTGGTTGTTCTCAGCATGGTTGTGGAAAGAACTGAAGTTGTGGCATGATTGCGGTATTGTGGGAAATGTCTAAATGGTGGTGCCACTTAATTTTTCTGCAGCACAAGCACGACCAAATGGTCCATGTGCAGCCACGGGTATATAAGCACTTGTTTCACCAGTGCTTATTTCCCCAGCCTTGTTCCATTATCCATTACAAGTAGTTTCCAGATAGTTATGTAGTAACTTTTGTAATAATATTAGTTCTTTTACATGTAATGTATGTACTATTAGTTCTGAAGTATTATATGGGTAGAAGACCGGTTTTCAGAGATTTCTAAAATGAGGCAACCGGCAACCGGGCTGACCCCAAATGTGGGCAACCACAACTGAAAAAAAGACTGGACCGAGGTTTGGTCCAGTTTGGTCCTATGGTCTTTTCCGGTCCTAGGGACTGGACCTTGAAACACTATGTGTGCGTGTGAAGCTTGATCAAAAGTATCTGAGAAGTGTCTCATTCCTCGATATATATGGAGTCATATCTATTTACATACATTTACATCAGGACAGCAGTTTTTTTTTGTTCTAACTCGATCTAACCCTCTCTGGTTCAACCAACTTTTGACTGGGCCTCACTATCTGGTGCTCATCAACACGAGCCTTGAATCTGGGCCTGCCACTTTATGTAGTAGTTGGATAGACTCCACTCACAAAGACTTATTGAAGAAATGGCTTGCAGAAGGTGGTAGGACACCGAAGAGGATGGGTACAGGAACTTGGAAGTAGGGAATCTGAGATGCATATGATTTCAGCCTTTTATCTTTGCGGCACTCTAACCTGTTCTTCCATTGTGCACCTGTAGGTCAAGACTCGAGACACATGCCTTCTACAATGCTCATATCTCTATTTTCCATCCTGAAGGTGCTAGGAACTACTGCAGTTAATTGGCAGGAGGTTGATGTTAGCACTGCCTGCATGTGCACCTGTAGATAACCATCCTTGTATATAGCCTTAGCCAAACTGACAATCAAATAAGACCCTTACCTAGGACAGAGAGAGTGTTACAGAGAGACCCTGAAACAGGGAATGTCTCTGAACTTCATCTCTTCCTAGGAATAGGAGTCTGAGCACATGACATGTGCAAGAAGAGTCCAGTGGGACTTGTATCACATGCAGTGCAGCAGTTCAGCGTGAATGTTGCCCTAGGCATAGGGTGGTGGAGACTGAAGAGTGTGCATGCAGGCAAAAATTATTGTAGTGATGATGTGTCCAAACCGCTTGCCATTGGACTTGTGTAAATGTGCTTTAACTTCTCTTCAATGACATTGATACTGTTTATCTCACCTCAGGCAGCACCGGTTTACATCACGTGAAACCTATAAGGCCCATTGTTTGTGATGACAGAAATAGAGGGTTGGAGGGCAAGAGAATGTCCCACCAAAATCCCATTCAGGACAGAAGGTGCTAAAAATAGATGTGCCTCAGAAGACCTCAGCCCACCATCCAGTAGTTCCAACCTGCTTTTTACCTGGTGTCTGGCATAACCTCCGAGTCTCCCGTCTGCTACTCCTGGATTTTGAATGAATTTTCCAATGTCAAATCCATCTCAAATCAACCCTGACACCACATATCATTAATATTGGTGGCACTCATGGATAAAAGAACTGTGTGTGCACACCATTGCACCTCTTCTATATTCTTTCCTCTCTGAACAGAACTCTCTTTTCTAGTGATATCTCTTAGATTCACTTTGTGTATTCTTTTGAATTTGTTCTCCCTCTGCTCCCACCACTATTTTTTTTTTCTGATTTATTCTCTATTGTGGCATACTGTATGTAAGAGAGTAAAAGTGTACTAGGGTTAAATCTACTGCACTTTCTGACTGGGGTTGTGTGCTAAGTCATCTTGCTTGGAGGAGCCACTGAGTGGTTCTCGAAGCACCATAGGTGCTGAAATAAGTGACACCATGGTTGGGTGTAGGATATTGTGTGTTTCTTCTTGTCTCTCTTCATCCACTTCCTTGTGTCATTGTTCTTCTTCAACTCTTTCCTCTCTTCTGCTGTTCCATTACAAGTTTGCCTCTGTATGGTTCCTTATCTTCTTCTCTCCTCCCTTTCCTCCCTCAGTGTTGGGATATCCCCAAAGGTGCTATGAAAGCACTGAGTTGTGGCAATGAACTGAAATAGTGCTTGCATTGTCTTTGGCATTGCCAATAGCTTTTTAATGTTGATGTCTCTTCCTCCCATGCTATTTTATAGCCATTGTCTTGCTTGGTGGTATGCTGGACAGTGTATCATGTAGTGTTGCACAGATTCTTTGCTCTGCACGGATTCTTTGTTCTGTTGGCAGTTAGGACATATTGGTGAGTTGACTTTCCCTATAGAGTGTAGATGCTTAGCTAGTTGTGTGTGTCCTGTCCTTAGCTGAGACAGTATGCTGGCAGCCTTTCTTGGTAGCAGTGCAATAAGCATGAGGTATTTTTTTGGCGGTGCAGTGGGTTCAAGGTTTTTCATGCATTCATACCTCAGCAATTTTGCCCATGACTTTTGGGCACATCATTTCAACTTCTTGTTGTATGCTTGTTTGGCCACAGTTTTCTGAGGGATTGCAGGTTGGCTGGTATTGCTGCTGCCCTCCGTTATCACTTTTTTGGCCTGTTCATCGGCTTGCTCATTTCCCTCTATCCCCTTGTGTCCTGGTGTCCATCTGACTACCACTCATATGCTGTTGTGTTTCTTCTTCAGTGCTTTCAAGTCCCTGTGAAAGATGTCAGTGAGATAGTGTCCTGGGTGTGGTTTTGTTACTTGTGTAGCTCTAATGGTAGCTTGGTTGTCAACACAAAGTGTGGCTGACCATATTGCCCATTCCTTTGTCATTAGTTTGATGGCTAGGATTATTCCTACATCCTCCCCCTTGTATACAGTGTGGTGGTTCTGTTATCCGAGCTTGTACTGCATGCTTGCTTTCTTCCTTCTGCCGCAGTATAAGACAGCTGCCACACCTATTTCCCTTCCATTCCTGATCCATCAGTGTATACCTTGACATCTGAGTTGTCATGTTGCGCATCATGGATCACATCATTGGCTGTGTCTACAATCAGTATTTTTACATCTGGTTTCCATCGCATGTTGTGATGTACCACATGGATGGTCTCCATTAGTTGTGGTTTGATGTTGTATGTATGCATTAGGTCATGTAGCAGGGTCGGGTGTCGCTTTATGAGTCATGTGGTGGCATTTGCCACTGGTTTGTATAGCAGGTGGGCAGGTGGTAGCATTGCTAGGTGAAGTGCTGTGCTGTGGCAGAGTTTATCCACCAGCAGGTGGAAGGGAAGGAGGTTCACCATGATGTCAAGGATGTCTGTGGCTGTAGTTCTCATGGTGCCCATGATCATGATTGCCACCTGACGTTGAACTGCTGTGAGTTTATTTATGATCCCTTGGCTGGACTTCCTGTCCTTTGATTTTGTAGTCATTTTCCATTGTGGTGTTAAGAAGATGTCAGCAGCATAAAGCATATGTGGTACTGCAATTGAGAGGTATAGTTTTTGGATGTACTTTGCTGTGGCTCTGCTTGATGCTCTTGTAATCCAAGTGAATTGGATCAGCTATGCCTGTCCCTTGGCTAGGGCAGCTGTGCATTGTCCTTTCCAATTTAGTTTATTGTCCATGATTACCCCCAAGAATCTGGCTGTGTCTGATGATTGGATGCACTGGTTACCTAGTATCAGGGTGCAGCACAGGGCGGGGATGTGTTTTCTGGGATTCAGTGCCAGTGGGACCATCTTTCAGGTTATGTCTAGTAATTGGAATTTTTCAATTCCAAACCTGCAATTGTGCTCCCTGGCCCATTCAAAGATACTCTTTGTCCAGTTCATGATGTTTTGGAGTTTTTCGTGGGTTTCCAAGAAATCCTTACCTGTGATGACTATGGTCACATCATCCACAGAGAGTAGGATAAGCTTGCCTGTCTTAGTGTCCAGGATTTTTAGTAGGTCAGCATTGTACAGGAGATAACAGATGCCAGAGAAGGGGTCGCCCTGATCTAGGCCATTAGTTACCATGAAGTTGTTTGTTTGGTGATCGTCAAGTGATAATGTAGCTCTTTGGTTACTCAGTCATTGTTGCATCCAGCTTGTGTATTTCTCCAGTACGCCCCTCTTCCTCATGTTGTGGATGAGCCAGTCCATGTCTACACTTGGAAAAGCTCCTTTAATGTCAAGGAATATGGTGGATGCGACTAGTCCTTTCCACCATGCATCTTTCACCATTTTTGTTAGTAGGTGTATTGCATCTGTTGTGGTGTGTCCCGGCCTTGTGCCAAAGTGGTTGGTTGAAATGATGTTATGCTGTTCGCACATGTTGACAATGTTGTCTGTTTGGCAACTGTTGAGTAGTCTAGCTAGACCGTCTGAGAGGACAATGGGTCGCCATGCTGATGGGTTCATGTAGTCTGGCTTGCCTGGTTTTTTCAGAACTAATGTCTCCATGAGTGACCATTTCTGTGGGTAGTATTTTAGTGTGTTAGTTGCTCTGAATAGCGGGGCTAGGTGAGGGACTAGGTCTTCTCTAGCCTGTATGAGCACTGAGTTTGGTATTGTTCCACTTCTGTAGCTTTGTGGGGCTTCATATTTTGATGGCTCAGTGTATCTGTTCTTCTGTTATGTTAGTGAAGGTCCATTGCCCCAGCAGGTATTGATAGTTTTGTGGGATTGGTGTTATTGTCGGGTTAGTTGGGGGGAAGAATAGCTTGTAGAACCACTTCCCTTTGCTTTCATTGTCTGTGGCTTCCCAGGTGACCCATTTTGTTATTGGGTCTTTGGCCATGAGTGTGGGGATCCTGGATTTACTTGCATCTGATGCCAGCGACATCATTATCTTGCTTGCTTGCCAGATGCTTGATTCATCCAGTCCTTCCAGCCAGTCTACCCAGTGTTCTGCTTTGGTTTTCCTTATCATTTCTGCATATTGGTTGCATTGTTGTCAATATTCCTCATGTACTGGGTGGTTTTTGTTGAGGTGCTGTTGTCTTGACTTCCTTCCGAGTTGGCATGTTTTCTTTTTTGCATTCATTAGTTCTGTTGTCCACCATCTTTTTGCCTGTGGGCTTGGTTTTGTGAGCTTGACATCATTTTTGATCATGTTCTGTATGGCCTCATTTAAGGTTATAAGCTTGTTGTCAAACTCTTGAATGTTGTTGATTTCTGTGGAGGGTGAGATGTTAGCAAGATTTTCTTTGAGGGTTTTTACCAGTTTGGGCCAGTCTATCATTCTGAAGTTGGATCTTGGTTTCCATGCTTGCTTCAGCATGTGGATGTTGAGTTGTGTGATGATTGGGTAGTGGTCTGTTTTGACTGGGTGGGTGGCATCGTCTGTGTCGCATTTGATGATCATGTCAATGAGGTCTTCCATACAGAAGACATTGTTGACTCTTGTGTGGTTACCTGTACTGTGTGATCTGAGAGTGGGTATGAATGCCAGTAGCACCATTTTCATGTTGTGTTGCCCTAGCATGTTTAGCAACAGCTGGGTTAGGTCAAGGTTCTCCTGTGTAAACAGGTGTGTGTTTCAGGGTTCATCCCATGATGGGTGGTGTCAGTTGAAGTCTCCCATCCACATTGTATTTAGCAGGTGGGCCATGCATCTCTGTTTCTCCCGGTCTCGCATGTATGTAGATAGGTGTGTTAGCGAGCTGTTGTTGTTGCAATCATTGTAAATGTTTATGACTCTTATCATACCAAAGTGTCCTTGGATCTCTATTGCCATGATATCTGGGTAATCAAAATGGATTTGCTTCCATTCATCGGATAGAATGTTAGTGTTAATTAGGATGACTGATTGCGTGTGGTCTGGGTACTTCTCATGTGTAGTTGGGTATATTACTGCCCAGTTTTGGTTAGCTCAGGTTTTACCTTTGAGGTCTATGTATGGTTCTTGAATGAGGCATATGTCATAGTCATTGTGTTTTAGGCTGTGTAGTAGGTCTAGCTGACTGAGTAGTGATTTATTTGTATTTTGCTGTCATATTTGTAGCAGCCGTTGTGGGATGTTGTCATCATGGTTGTCCAACATATGTAGGATAGTGGGGTATGTTGGCACAGTGATGCTTCCAGTACTGGGCCTGGTCCTTGCTCATTCATGTCTAGGTCACCCCAGTATGGGTTATGGTGGTCTTGTTGGTGATTTCCATCCGGATTAGTTGGTTGTCCTGGTCTAATGTAGTTGTCTAGCATTGATTGTGCTGGTCATGTTGGCCATCCAGTGTCAGCAGCCCCTGTGTTGGTCCCAGTGGCGGGGTGTGTGTGCCCACCTTGGGTCCATATGGCTGGGTCTGCCTGGTATCCCCAGCACCTTCTTACTGCCTGCCATGTGTTCATGAAAAGCTGTGACTGTGCATAGTTTCTGTTTATCATTCTGTCAGTGTTTTGTTGCCACACAGGGGGTGTGTCATTTGTCATGGTCTCTGGTTGATTCAGCAGGCTCCATGTGCAAGGTTCATAGAATGGGAAGTACTTATATTTGTTTTCTGGTACCCATAGTTTGAGTTTTTCTTGTTCTTTGATGAATGTTGGGCAGTTTCTGTTGGCTGCCCCATGGCCCTTTGCCTCCTCACCTGTGCAGTTTGCCCATGCAAAGTTCACCATCTCCGTGATGTTGCATTGCGCTGTGAGGTGCCAGTTGTTGCATTGTGCCCAGGTGTCTGTGCTCTCCTTGCAGTCCAGTACGTGGTGCTCAAACTGCTGGCATTTCAAGGTTTGGAGAGTAGTTTGCATACTTTAACTGGTTTCCCTTCAATGAACATACCATATTCTATAGCTCTGTTTGTGCTGTTGCGGTCATTGAGTCTGATTATGACATGGGCTACCCTTTGGTTGTTGGCATGGAGATGCAGGGGTTTGATGTATTTTGAGTAGGTAATTGTGTCTGTGGACTGCTGTCTTCTTCTATATGTGCATGTTCTGAATTTGTTCCTACATTGAATGTGGTGGGGATGAGCTCTGCTACAACATAGAAAAGCTTGTTTTTTATATTGGATATGCCTCCATACTTTACCAGGAACACTTGTTGAGCTCCAGGTTAGTGCTTAGAGGTCTGGTTACAAGGACCAAAAAAAGACCAAGACTGAACCAAACTGCAACCGATAGAACCGGACCTTTGGTCGTGGTCCTGCTGGTTACAGTACCAGTCCGGTCTTCAGTCCACTGATCCTTGAGGAGCAGTAAAACCACTCAAAACCAGTCGCAACCGGTCTTGAACCAAACTTGCGGTTCACAACTTAGGATACAATAAATATTTATAATGCTAAATACTACCTGGGGCACACAAAGTTCAAATGGCTGGAATGTGGGCCATTTAAATATCCCAAGGTGAGCACAGACCATTTGCATATGTTTGCTCATTCTCATGCAGTAAGTGGTGCCACTTTTTTTTTTTGACATGTCATTCACAACAACCAACAATGCCACTTCCCCTCCTCCACTGCTCATCCACAACCACCACCACTAACTCACCTGCTGACTCAGCACCCATTGGGGAATAGAACGCATAGCTTCAACAATGCCACGTCACACACAAAACGGGCCCAAACAAATTGTTTGGTTTCCAGGTAAGTTTCTTTACTTTTTTTTCTATAACCAACTAACTTTTCATTCTGTTTTTAGGTTCTACTTCTGTAATAATGACATTACCACCCCTGAAACAGCCACCATGCCTGAATGAATGACAAGCCTGAGCACCCACACCCAGTCTCATGAGCCACTGCTTGTGGGGTGGATTGCTGGTGTGACAACAACAGATGGCAAGGCTAGGGGGTGATACGATGAACAGCAAGGCTGGCAAATGATGACAACAACAAATGGCAAGGCCAGAGAACCACCATGACAAACAGACATACAACACCAGACCCCGAAGACAGAAAACTGACCCCAACACCGACGACAGCAAACTGACAGCAACGCCGACGACAAAGGTACATGCTGCGACACCTAGTGCCACCACGTCACTGCTAACAACCTCCCCTTGAAACAAGTAACAACAAATGACAAACCAGCACCTGCCCCTGCCATTGCAAGCTGCTGATTGCAGGGGGGATCATGGGTGCTAACGGCCACATCATCCTGTTGACAGGAGACAGTGACAACAACAACAACAACCAACTGACACCCTGCGCTGTACGATGACCACTTGCCACCACCCTTGCTTGCAAACACGAGGTTTCTTTTCTTTTTTTTCTTGGCTTTTTTTGTTTCATTATCCATGTTGCCTGCCACATCACACCACCACCACCCTTGCTCACAGATGCGAGGAGGGACTAATTTATTTTTTACTTTAGTTTAAAATAATTTTAGTTGTATAATAGTTGAAATAACTAGTTGCAACTGGTCACGACCAGTTATAGAACCAGGTAGAACTGGTCCTGTAGGGTCCAGTTCAGCTCATTGTAGTTTTCTAAATAAAGACGACCAGTTCAGTCTCCGGTACAAGCCCAAAGGGGTAGAAAACTGGGACCAAACCGGACTTTCAAGCACTACTCCAGGTTGGCTGAACCACACTGCTGTGTCCCTTGTATTGAATTGATATAATATGTTACCATTCCAGAGTTTCTTTGCTCCAACAAATGCCATGCCAGTGGAGCTGTTGGCAGCTTCTATGCCCATGAGGTCTATTGCTGTGTTAGCTTTTGCTATGAGGTCTCTTTCTGTGAGGCTGTCTAATGTGTTGTCAGTAGCATTAGGGTCTTTTTGAATTAGTATTTGCTTATCGCTCATTTCTCCTTTAGTGGCTACCACAGCATGCACTGTGGGTACCTGGTGTTGAACAGCCGCGACATAGGTTTCTAGGTATATTTGCTGCTCGGTCGTGTTCTGGGTGGTGGTTGCCTTCTCCCCCATTTTCTCGACTAGTTCTTATGTTGTCTGAAGCAGTTCCTGTGTGGATCTGGATAAGTAGTCAGCTGTTTCTCATAGTTCCTCCTTGAAATCATCCATCTGCTATCTTTTGTGTTGTGCGTTACCCCTTCGACCACTTGCTTCTCTTATCACAGTTTCCGTGTTTGTGGTGAGATTTTCCATATGTTCCTGGAGTTGGGCCTTTACAATTCCTGAATTTCTTTTGCCATTTGCTGTGCACTGGCATCTGTGATGAGGAAAGCTACTGCTCTGATTCCATCTACGACCACTTTTGGCACCCAGACCACTGCATTTCCAAATTGTAACAGAATGTGAGCTTGCACCTGCAGATCGACTGACTTACCTGGGACCAGGTACTCCCTTGCTTGTAAGAATGCCAGTGCTTGCTCTCTGGATCTTATGTCCATATTTATGCCTTCCATGTTTTCCAGTTCTTTCTGTGTTTTCCTGCCCATTGTGCTTGAGCTCGAGCCCCTTTGTCTCATTGTTACTGGTGGGGATGGGTTTGGGGTTTGCGACTTGTTGTCTGGAGTTCTAATACAGTGGTATCGATGTAGATCTATGCTATTCTATGCTCTTGTTTGCCCTTCCTCTTGTCCTCTCCGGTCCGTAGAACCATGGGAAGTTGCGAGCTGGTGGCGGTACAAGATCAAGGAGCATCCCCAGGACCCCTGAAAGTTCACCCAAATGCCTAATCTGGTTTTGCACAATTTTTATCCGGACAGGTTTGGGTGGTTTTTATCTGGAAATCACCTCAAGCGTCCAAACTGCCCAGTTTTTATCTGCAGGCATCTGCTAAAATTGCTTTTTTTCCCTCCACTGTGTGGCAAATGATGCCTTAGCACTAGATATCATCAGACTGACGTGGTACACAGTACAGGTACTGCAGAAAATGCATATAAGTAAGATACTCAGTCCTCGAGCTCCTCTTCCTCATCAAGAGGTTGAGCATTCTTTGGACATCCAGCCAATGATGTCATGGCCTTTACTATGTCAGCACAGCCTTCCTTCAAGGTCCTAAATAGTATCCCATCCTGCTGTGAAATCTTCAATCTGTTCTCTAATATAGCTGGTGCAGAGGCAAGGGTGCAGAGAAAAGCTGATGAAGGTACCAAAGAAAACCTCTTCACATGCAAGGTTTGACCAGCAGGAATAGCTCAGAACTGGACCCCAATGAAGTGATCAAACAGTTGAATAGGCAAGTTGGACACCGCTGCGATGTTTGATGAGTCAGATACCCAGCAGTGTTTCCCTGCTTTCCCAGCAGATTTAGTGTAGATGGCCAAGACTGAGTCAAGCCCATTCAGTGAACAAGGGTACAAAGAACAGCAAGATCCTTACTTTTTCCAAGCATAATCTGCTTATTGACAATCACAAAACCATACCCGGAGCTCCCAGTATCATCTGCAACACATAGTGGCGCAATCATACTAACACGAGCATCTCCAAGTTCATGTGGGAGTTGAAATTTGTTGAACATGTCTTTTCAGTGTTTAAGAATCTAGTGCGGGGGACCCGAATTGAACAGAGCATTCCATAGATGGAACAATGTCAACTCACCACACCAGCTGAGGCCTTTGCTGCTGCTGCTGCATTTGCTGAGTTTCCAGCTGCCAGAATAGTGGCAGCATCACCATCTACGTTTCCATCTCGCCCACCAGGTGCTGGATTTCAACCCATCCAACACACTGCTCTCTCAACCCCTGTCCCAGCCCCAATGTCTTGTTGTCAATTAACAATGGCTTCTAGTTCTTGAACAAGGATCTGCTTTTCAGTAAGCTTCTTCTGTTTGTCTGACAGTTTTTGGCTGGTTGCTTTGCAGACTCCGGATGCAGCTTGTTTTGTCTGATGTTTGAATCAAAGGTTGACAAGGTGACCGAGCTCAACAGATGAAAGATCAAGCAAAGTGGACTGAAATGGATTGCTAGATTGGTTTGTATTAGGAGGTGGAAGCAACTCAAGGAGTTGAGCAATGTAGGCAGCATCATCTGAGAGAGCCTCGTCATATGCATCTGCATCAAGCTTGGGTAATCGTGAGCTGCATAAATGGCATCAGAATCAAACTGTACAAGTAAATGGTTGAGCATACATTTCCATCTGATCATCCACAGACAATGCAACCCTCGCATAACGGTATCCCATTAATTTCTCATTCTCTCGTGAGTCTCTCAGTTCTGTGTTCTCCAGAGAGTCAAGAAGTGATTGATAATCAGCCGCATCTGAGTCATCATCATCCTCATCACAAAGAATATCAGTATCATTCTCGAGTCCAGCCTCAGAATCAGAGAGCGAATCATCTAGGTCTTGAAACCAGCTTCTAATGCCAGGGAGAGTTGTAGATGGTGACTCTAGTTCTGCAGGTGAGACACCAAGCAAGGCAAACAGAGATTCACCCTCACCATAGGCTCAAATAGCAGCTTCGTTAATCGCTTCATCAGTTGGATACACTGACAATGCAGTCAAATTGATGCCATGCCTATCAGTGTATGTGTGGTTGTACCCACTGGCATGTGCCTTTCCATCACTTGTACGTGACGAGAACATTGCTTCCCATATGTTGATAAATAGTTTTGGCAACATGTCCTTGAAATTCTTTTCAGTGAAGTCCTTCACAATTTGATGACAAAGCCCAAAAACATGCTCAACAACTTCAGTGGTGAGAAGCCAAGGAAACAGGGGAGGACTGCCCGGAACATGATCTCGATAGATGATGACAAGCTTTAAGAAGCCTTTGATAAGAGTATCCACAATGTCAGCACACTGCTGGGAGATGTAGTGCTTTGCCTGAGGGTATCCAGCTACCACAAGAAACTTCTGCCACATTTCAAGAAAAAACTGGGCTTGGAGGACCATCTGAACATGTTCTGTAATTGAGAGGGTGCAACTTTGATAAGCATCAATAAGCTTGCCAAAAACAAAGAGATAAATAATAAGGCTGTGGTGCTCCAGATGATTATCCTTCAGCCATTGAAGTGTGTCCCCGCAGAACAGCCGTGTTGCAGCATTATCATCCTGATGATCAAGCTTCTCAACATCTCAATGATACAAGGGCAAATGTTCTGCAAATGCCATCTCATGCACTTGGCTAAACATGGCAACCCCATTAGGAAATGTGAGAAGATGAGCGCCAGAAAAAAGATTGTTTCGAAAAGTCTTGAGAAGGTGTTTGGAATCTTGGAGGTTTGTGATTGGGCTAAGGAACAGGTGACTGCCAAAGGAAGGAATATCAATGAATATGTCTTGAGATTTGTTGCCAGGATGTTTGATTTGAGTTCTCGAGGTTCTTACAGCTTTCTGTTCAAGTAATCGCTGAACGCCGCATTCAACCCCACTTCCATCAGCAGCATATGAAGTAACTAGAATGTGCCGATCCAGAAGACCATTAATGATGTGCCAGAGATAAGGCAACAGATCTTGCACAGAGAGACTATTGGATATACCCATGGCAGCAACAATGAGTGGTGCAACTTTAGGAAGGGGAACCTGTAAGCACCACAAATGAAGCTTATCATTGAATGAGCAGAGACTGAGTTAGAAGAGAAGGATGTTGTGCATAGCATAGTCACACCTTTGTTGCCTTCTCAAGGATACCACTTGCAGTCACTTCACGAAAGGCCTCAACATCCGCAATTTGATATGGTTCTCCAACATGGCCGATCACATAAAAACCATCAAGTTCATGGTCATAGTATGGACGGAATGCAGCCAAGAGCTTAGTGTCATCACAACTCAAAGCAACTGGTCCATCATACTCAAGCAGCTTGAGATGGTCTTCAACCAGCTGAAAAGTTCGTTCTGTGATGCCAACAGGAAATTGTGGCTGACGTGCATTATGAAGCCTACAATGTCACGTTTAGCCAGTTTAATTACGGTCTCGCAAGCGCAACGTACTTTAGTGTCCATGGATCTGGTAAAGGTAGATGGCCTTTTAGAAAATTGTATGCTTTGGGGCTATGGGTATGTATGATGTGTGCAAATTCAACAATATCAGGTGCGTGTTTGAAATTCTGCATTCCAACTCCTTGTTCCTCCTTGTCTCACTTGAGTACCATGGCCTGCAAAATTGAGGCAAAAAGATCATCCCCTTTGTATTCACCAGACAACATGCCTCTGACATATTTCATCAGTGGCCTTTCCTGAGTCCCCTGGAAATAATGCGTCAAAATGCATCAAGATATCGATCAATGCAATTGTCTGGCCACTTACATCAGCTTCAATGATTGAACGCAAGTCAACACACCACCCAAACAAAACAGCAAGAGATTTGTTGCGATATTCATGATTGACATACTTATAGTGTTTGTCAGGCGGGGTCAGCACTTGAAGCGCATTTTTGAACTGCTTGTTCTTCAGAAGAGAAAGACATGCCGCACAGGGCTGAGGTTCAGAGGAGGGACCACCTGCGTTGCCACAACAGGCAGTGGAAGCGAGGTGTCCACATCATTTCTCCAAAGCCAGTCATGCTTTTGAGCCACCTTGACCTGAACCTTCCAAGCTTTTGACAGGCGTCTAAATTTCTTTCCATAGAGTTCGCTTGCAATAACAGTAACAGAAGAGGCGCCGCCCCCATGTGCACCTGTGCAATCCAAATAAGCCTTGATTTTGGTTGAAACATCTTCACTGAGACCCGGACAAGGAAGTTGACTTTTTTGGGTGGTACTAGTGCTAGCTGATGCGGCTGTTTGTGGTATCTGGTTTTGCTTCTGGAAAAATGATTGGATTGTATGGATACCACCTGCAAGGAGCTTGGCAGATTTGGTGGGATCTGAGCAATTTGTGATGTGGGTCTCGAAGTTACGCATGTTGTAGGGATATTTCATCTGAAGTATCTTCCCGCACTTGAAGTGGTGCACCATTTTTCCATTGATAACTTCAGAAAGTTTGTCGAGGTCTGAAACCTTTGACCTGAATTTGGAAAGTTGTTCATTCTCATTGGTGAGGGTTTTCTTCGTATGCCTGTTGTTCTGTAGACGTTCCCAAATGGCTGATTTCGATTGACCACTGGTACTTTTAGACTTTTTTCCCACCTTGCTGTCAGCCTCGTCAACATCGCCTTCGATATCTGAGTGTGCGTGTTTCATTCCTCTAGCCCTTGCTTTGGGCGGGTCTTCGAGCCTTTCTCTCCACAACATTGAAAATGCATCCCTCAACCCCTGCATTTCCATTCTCACATCTCCCCTGACTGAGCTAGGCAAGTTGTCAATCATCATTGTGGTGCAATCATCCAAGTTACTTTGTGCATTACTTGTTGAAATTAATCCCTGATGCATGCTGTATACATGAGGCGATACATGCAGCATACGCATGTTACTGCGCTTACTGCACATACATGCGGTAAACACATTCCTGAGTCATGTGACATCCTTAATATTATGTATATAAGGAGAACCTGTACCATAGTAGGAATACAGTGTTCTTACCTCTGCTGACCCTAGCTGTAAGTCTAACCAAACCCCAGGTAGGTTGTAAGGAACATGTTGTCTCTTCCCCTGTGCAGTGTATATAGTCTGCTCCAACAGGTTATGGGCCCTGCTGGGCACGTCGCGAACGCGCTTTAATTAGCTGCGAATGACGTAGACTTCATCGTCTCCAAATTTATAACCTTGCGCTCTTTGTGAGCTGCATTGCGCTCCCTGCGAGCTGCATATAAAACCTAGGTTGACTAGGGTTAACCACTCTGAAGGAGTGTTTTCTCCTGAGAACGTTAAACGTGTTTTATTGAGTAAAAAGACTGATTGAGCGCTTTTAACAGCTGCCACCACAGAATCATGTCTTCAACTCTTGAAAAACTCGTTCAAACTTTCGACGGATCAAATTACATCTTATGGGCCGACTCAATGAAGGCGTGGCTCAGGTCTCAGGGCCTCTGGCAAATAACTAGCGGGGCGGAGCAAAAACTGCCCCCGGCACCTCCTTTGACGGCGACGAATGCTACCTTGGTAGCGGATGCTAATGCCAAGCTCCAGACCTGGAGCAACAAAAACGACCAGGCTATTGGTAGCCTAGTGCTCCGCCTGGCCCCCTCCATTCGGCAGTGTGCCAACACAAAGGACACTGCTGAGGAGGTGTGGGATCTCATCCGCACCGATTATGGTGTGGACGGCCCCTCCCAAGTCTTCGCGGACTTTAGGTCCACAATAGCAATCAAAATCCCGGCTGCGAACCCCGCACCGGAGATTGCAAGAATGGCAGACAAATTTGAGCACCTCACGGCTGCTAACGTTGCCATCCCTGAGCTAGTACAGGCGATGATTCTACTTGCTGCGATGCCGCGCGAGTATGACTCATTGTCTGCAACGGTCCTTAACACGACCGCCACTAGCGCCTTGACATTTAAACATGTCAAGGACTCCATTGTTGCTGAAGCCTCAAGGCGCACAGCAGTTGGAAAGCCCGCTGGCCAGCCTCAGGCCAACAAACTTTCCGCTGTTAAGCGCAAGGGGGGAAACCCCAAATGGCAGCCCAAAGAAGGGCAAAACAGCAACGGAGACTCGTCCCGAAAACGTGGACGACGTGGGGACAGAAAGACTAAGGAGGAGAAGCCAAAGGAGAAACATACCCACCTCGCCTCCAATGCCTTTACCACCATAAATGGTAATGGCACCATCATACCGCCGATGCCGCTCATACAGCGCATCGAGCGACGCGAACACACTCCCACAAGGGATCCTCGCCGCCGACCGCCTGCACAGGCATACACGGGCGCGGCCTCCTCTTCTCGCTCGGTTTACACCGAATACCAGCAAGCTCGAGACACCCTCGAGCGCATGCAACTTCCGCACAGCGCGAAAAACCTGCGACCGCTGGAAGAGCACATTACGGTGCGAGAAGGTAAGAGAAGGAGGATAGAGCCAGAAACCGAGGCAACGATCGAGGAGGTAGAAGACAATACTGTCTCCCTCAGATCCGAACCTCCAGTAACTGATGAGGAAGTGTGGAAAGCTGTCGACAAAATGCTCGTCGATGAACCCCTTGACACAGGGGCGTATGATGACAGGTCAGTCCTTTTCCCTGCCACAAGCACTAAGATTAAAATTCCTATGAATACAGCGAACTTTTCATGTGAAATTTTACCGCTATTAAATGTATCATGGAATTATGTAGATCTTAATATATGTGCTATGTGTGCAAAGGGAGATTGTAAGAAAGGTGCCGACTGGATCATAGATTCAGGCGCATCAAAACACTTCACTGGTGAAATGAAAGATTTCGCTTCTTACGAGCCTTTACCGAGAAAGGACTCTACCTTGGTCCAAACGGCCACTGGTACTACTCATATAGTAGGAAAAGGAGCAGTCTTCATTAGACACCAGGTAGTATGTAATGGGAAGTCAGAGACACGTGAAATGCGACTATACCCCGTCTACTACATACCCGACATTAATACTCGATTGATGTCAATGGGGGTCTTTTTACAAGACGGAAGTGATGTGCGTGGTTCCTCCGCATACGTTTCATTCATCGAGCATGGAAACCCAATCATGCATTGTGTCCCTCTAAGGAGGAATGACACGATCTATTGGGCTCGGACTCATATATTGAGCACCAAAAAGGTTAATGTCGCGACCATTTATGTCGCTGACTACTTGACTTGGCATAGGCGACTTGGACACCCATCCAAAGAGGCGCTAGGGAAAATGCCTAAAAGCACCATAAAATTCCCAAGGAATTTAATTATTCCTAAAGACAAAATTATATGTCCAGGGTGTGCAGAAGGGAAAATGACCTCAAAATCTTTTCCCGAGTCAGACTCACGAGCTGACAAATCCTTTGAATTAATACATTCCGACCTAAAGGAACTCCCGGTACTATCGTACCACAAACATAAATACTTCATTGTATTTCTGGATGACAAAACGTCACATATTTGGGTCCAATGCCTTAGAAAGAAATCTGACGCTGCTGCAGCGATTAGACAATTTCAAGCGATGGCTAAGACCCAATATGGCGCTACAATCAAGCGCTGGCGTGTCGATCCAGGGGGGGAGTTCAAGGATTGTGAGCTACAAAAACAGCTCAAGGATTTAGGCATCAAAATAGAGATGTCTGCACCCCACGTTCATCAACAGAACGGGTGCGCAGAGTGCGCTATAAGGACAATAATGGAAAAGTTGCAAACCCTGCGATTCACTGCTTGTCTACCACAATCATGGTGGGAATTTTGCATAGAACATGCAACACATTTATACAACTGAACCCCAATAAGGCGCCTGAAATGGCTGACACCTTTTGAGGACCTGACAAAGGTCCACCCAGATCTAAACAATCTGAAGGTCTTCGGTTGCGGTGCTTATGTCTATCTACCAAAGGAAAAACGTCCAACAACATTGTCTCCTCGATCAGAGCTAATGACGTACCTTGGAGTAGAAGATGGCATTAAAGCATATTGTTTCATGCGACGAAACGGCGCAATATTCATTGGTGCTACGGCACTATTTGATGAAACGATGTTCCCATGCTGTCCCGGAGCTAAAACTCCTGCCAAGACAGACCTTGGTGATTTTCCACCAGAACCAGAAGATGACGACCACTCATCTGGAACGGATGGCGATGACCCTATACCGCCACAAAATCCGCCCCTTCCTCCATCATCAGAAGATGATGATGATGATTTACCAAGCGAGCAAAAGGCGCATGACGATGCGACTAACGCTCCTCCTCCACCGCCTCCAGTTAGCACTGAGGACTTTCGTCCAAGACATGAAGATCAACAGGAATGGCAGCAATTGCCCCGTCAATCAGGCAGGCAGAGGAAAATCCCAAACTGTCCCGGCAATACCTATGGAGAACAGCGACTCCCCTCTGACATAGAGAGAGACATTGCGCGTGATCGATATTGGAAGAAGTCTGTGGGTCAAGATTCGGATCATAACCGAACACGACCACGACCTCAACAGCAAGAACCGGTTACTGGACTGAGTTCGACACCTCATGAGAGTGTGCCCGATTCCAATAATCAAGAACATGATTACCCAATGGGGGAACCGGATGAAGCAGGTTATATTAAAAAGATAACCAAGGAAGGTGGAGATGAGCTTATCCACTGGCTGTTGTCAAAAGCAGTCACACCATCAAGCAGAAAAAGCCTAGTTCCAAACCAATTTCATGATATTGCGCGCCTACCCCGGCAGCAGCAACTTGAGTGGAAACAGGCTTGTCGTGAAGAGTTAGAGGCTCTTCGCAAGCGACAAGTCTATGACATTGTCGATCTTCCATATGATCGAAAAACAATCAAAAATAGATGGGTTTTCTCTGTGAAATCGGACAGAAGAAAACGAGCCAGACTCGTGGCCAAAGGCTTTTCACAAGTCGAAGGCATTGACTTTGATGAGATTTTCTCACCAGTAGTCCGCTACGAGACCGTATGCCTCATGTTTGCCCTTGCGTCTCTAGAAGGCATGTATATGACCGGTCTAGATGTAAAAACCGCATTTTTATACGGCAAACTTGATGAGGAGATCTATATGGATCAACCTGAGGGTTTCAAACTCGAGGGTAAAGAGCGCAAAGTAATGCGCTTACGCCGAGCATTGTATGGCCTTAAACAGGCTTCACTAGCATGGTGGAGAGAGCTAGAGGCATTTATGCGCACCATTGGGTTCGTGCGTGCCAGCTCCGATGCCGGCATCTTCATACACAAGGATCCTAAGACAGGCAGCATCGTTATTGCGCTAGTCTATGTTGATGATGGCTTGTTCATGGGCAAGAACAAGAAACTTGTGGATGAAAAGAAGAATGCTTGCCTGAAGCATTGGGAGTGCCGTAGTACTGAAAAAGTCACGGAATTCTTAGGCATGCGCGTCACCCAGACCGCTGCAAAAGTCAAACTCGATCAAACAGAATATCTCGCCAAAGTGCTTGAGAGGTTCAAGATGACAAATGCCAAGATTGCCCCCACTCCGCTCCCGACTGGCTACAAACCGTCGGAGAACACAGCGACGCCAAACGCGGTGCTTAGATCAAAATATCAGTCTGTGATCGGATCTTTATTGTATCTGATGCTCGGAACGCGACCTGATATCGCTTACGCGGTAATCAAGATGTCGCAATTCTCGGCTAATTCTAGCCAAGAACATCTAGACAAAGCAATGTATATAATGCGCTATCTGGTGGGAACCCAGAAGTACAGTATGGTCTATGATGGAGAGAAATCCGAGGGGCTACAGGCCTTCACAGATTCTGATTGGGCAGCTGACACAGTCAAGCGCCGATCTACAACAGGTTACTTTGCTACTCTGGCGAGTGGCATTGTGTGCTGGCAGTCCCGTTTACAAAAAACTGTAGCACTGTCATCCACAGAAGCCGAATACATGGCTCTCTCCGACACTTGTCGGCAGATAGTGTGGATAGAGTCCTTATTCCAGGAACTTGGATATACACTGAAGCGCGTACCAATCTGCGCTGATAATCAAGGATCCATCTTTATTGGATCAAATCCAGTTCAGGAAAGAAGGACCAAACATATAGACATTCACTACCACTACACCCGCGAATGCATAGAAAATGACAAAGTCACAGTCATTTTCATTCCTGGAAGTGATAATCCGGCTGACATGTTCACAAAGAACCTTGGCGCCATCCTATTCAGGAAATTTAGAGACTCTCTCGGAATTACTTTCGAGATTCAAACTTAGCTGCTTAGAGCGCTGTACAGTTTGAGGGGGGGTGTTGAAATTAATCCCTGATGCATGCTGTATACATGAGGCGATACATGCAGCATACGCATGTTACTGCGCTTACTGCGCATACATGCGGTAAACACATTCCCGAGTCATGTGACATCCTTAATATTATGTATATAAGGAGAACCTGTACCGTAGTAGGAATACAGTGTTCTTACCTCTGCTGACCCTAGCTGTAAGTCTAACCAAACCCCAGGTAGGTTGTAAGGAACGTGTTGTCTCTTCCCCTGTGCAGCGTATATAGTCTGCTCCAACATTACTTAGGGATGTGTTAGAGATAGATGAAGGACTACCTCCATTGGACATAGCTGGAATAGGTGGATCAGCCTTCGGAGGAAGGGAGGGGGCAGGGTTAAGTAATGATTCTATTGAGATGGTTCCATTATTTTCATTGTTGATCTCTTCTGGTACAGGATTCGGTTGTGTTGAGCATCCCTTGGAGTTGACCACATTTGTAGATACATCGTTCGAGCTGTTGGTGTCGCAGGAAATGTAGGAAACCTTGGTGCTGTCTTCATTGATCTAATTAAAATGAAGGTGAGTGTCTATAACAGCAACTACTGGATTAATAACACTTACATCCTTTACATGCGCAGCCAATAGTCGTTGAAACCAACTGACGCATTCAACAACTTTATGATCCTGTCTCCACAACTCGTCATGAAACACCTCTCGTGCAGCGGTATTTGGTGTTATGACGCCGCACTCTGTTCCATCTTCCTGACGACCGTGCTTGAGAACATCCCCACAGTCCTTGAACAGCCCACAAAAGCGTTTCTGGAGCCACCACTGCAATTTTTTTATGATTCCTTTTGGAGGGGGCATCCCTCGATGCAATAGTGAATCACCATATGATAGTTCTCCATGCTCAAAGTCAATCTTGAAAGCAAGCCAATGGTTCTCCTGTCCAAGATGCACAGGGAAGATGAGTGTCTCGAATTTGCCCCTCTGAATGTAATTTTCTAAGTGTTTCAAGAATGATGTAAGAGGTTTGGTGTGGTCGCTTTCTGAGCTAGCTTTGTTGATATCCTGCATGAACCGCAGGGTTTCAATGATTACGAAGGAGTCCAAAATGGAATCTTCTTCGACGCATTCTGACAGCTGACTGAACATCATATCAATGAGCGTGTCATTGATCCACTCGTCAGACAAGAGCCGCGCGAAGACTAGGGTTGTCGTTTGGGATCCCATGCCTGGTATATTGGTTATCTCATTCCATCGCAATGATAGAAGATGGGTACGTGCAAGCTGGTGTGTAGACCATGCATCTGAGCAAGCTGCTTTGAGACAGTTATCAATCCAGGTGAGTGATTGTCTCCATTTCGTCTGTGCATCAATGACAAGAAGGATCTCCGTCCAAAACTGGATACACCATAGTGGTAAGCGGGAACCAGGGTATCTTGGATCCTCAACAGACTTGCTTCCATTCAAGACTGCCTGTCCATAACTTTTCTTCAAGTTGTCTATGAAGGCTCTGCTTGGAATAGGCCATATCAAGAGGCATCCCGGATCTTCATTGGCTGCGAAACGCGTAAAACATCGGTCAGCCTGTACATGGACCACACTGAAGGATGGTTTGAGAAGGCGTAATTTCAGGAACTTCTCAATAGAAATGCCGGCATCAGGAAATGCTGCCTTTGCGAATTTCAAGCAGGTGGTCACAGTATGTCGATAATTCTGGTGGAACGTTGATTCGCAGGATATGTTCGCCCATTTCCTATCCATTCATTCTTGTCAAACTGACGTGGGGTGACCAGATCGAGGACATTGCCAGGGTCGGCCATGACGAGTTTGGCAGGTGTGAGACGAACAACGGGAATGATGTCAAGGCGGGGCCGAGTGTCGGACGTTTGACGCACTGGCAATGGATTATTATTTTTTTGTTTAGATTGACTTCCTATCCTTAGTACACGATAAGTTGCCTATAGAATTAATGGTTTTTATAGACTAGTGGTTATGTTAATGTTTGTTCATCATGATTATACTTAGTAGGTGTTGGGTTCGATCCTCTGTGTAGTTGATTTTTATCCGCACTCAGACTAGGCCTATGGCCGTTGGGTCCATTTTTATCTGCACAACTGCCTCAGGGATTTGTCAAAAATTTCCCAGTTTTTATCCGGATTGACTTAGGCATTTTGGGATTTTTGGCCGGTTTTTATCCGCACTCGCCTCAGGCATTTGGGTGAACTTTCAGGGGTCCTGCGTCCCCCCACCACTATTTATAGTAGGTGTACCTCGAGGCCACAAATAAAAAATGGACCCTTCAGGCTGACCCTTTGGGTCGCCGAAGGTGTCGTTTTACCTATTTCGCATACTCCCGTCCGTGAGGTACTGTCCATACCCTCGCACATTAGATTGGGAAAAGTGCAATGTTCACCGGAGTTGATGCTTCGGTATTGGCGCCATCACGTCCTGCCTCTTGTTCCACTGAGAGGACTGCTCCTGAAGACTTGACCAGCGACAATTCAATGCCCAACGCAGGTAGACATAGATGATGTCATATTCCTCCTCTGCGCTACTAGTGTCGTATGTTCAAGTTGCGGAGAGTTTCTGTCAGTTACGTATATCAATCACAACCGATGCGACGTGTACCTACATCGCCGGCTGGCCCCAAATGGAAGGCAAAACCCACACTGGTGGATACTAGGCATCACAGGTCAGGTCGGTGACATCGCCAACATATGATCGAGATTTCAGAGGGTTAACTTGCTATGATACAAAAATATATTACGGCGAGACGGAATTAAGGAATAAATATTGTGGTTGGAGGGGACTGAATCATTGAAACGTAGAGTAAGCCATCAGACAAGGCTGAGGAATTGAAACTTCTGCATGACATTATTTTGGTCAGAAACAAGAGAGACATGATTGCTTACGTTTGTCCACTACATCACCGTGGCTGCTCTGGAGCAAGCAGCCTTGGCCAATGCATCGGCTTTCACATTATACTGATATTATCCATGGATGAACAACAGATGCTTTGGATGAAGCACACGACATGTACCTGATGATCAATCCACCAAAATCCCACTGGCATCTCACGTTGTTCTAACGTGGAGATGGCTTCGTCGAGCATGCAGAAGAGATCCTTATTGGCGACGATTTTTCCCGAGCTGGTTCGCCATCCATTTCTCTTGTAAAAGTGTCAGATGCCGGTATATGCTGTCGAGAAAAAAAAAAGCAGACCTTCCATTTGGGCATCCATCCCGTTACCCCTTTACAGACATACTCTGAATCAGTCGCCACTACCATTTCAGCCGAGCAGCTGCCTTCAGAAATCTCCCAGTCCCTAGACAGTAAGATCTCCCAGAGGACGCACGCCCTCAATAGAAGCCAGCAACTCTGCGCGTTGGTTTGTTCGGACAGACGCCGAGTCAATGCTGTCATCAACAGGAATGCTCCACTGATACTCTGGTTGGTCCCCAAACGAACCACCAATGCCAGAAAACGCGCCACCAGATCCATTTCTAGAGCAAGCGCCGTCGGTGAAAACTACTGGGTAATGATGACAGCATATGTAGCTCGGGTTCGAAGAGTGTTGACAGCAGATGCAGAAGAACAGGTCGCAATGATCACAACTTGCATACAGCTCGTCTGTGTTATACTTTGATAGTAGAGTCTCGCAGAAGACCATGCTGCGATTGAAAATTCCTTCGGACATGGTTGGGATTTGGTTCAAAAGAAGGCTTTGTGACACCTTTGCCCCTGACGATTTCCAAAAGCGTGACAGTCGATATGAAAATTCCTTCATTACCTATAGGGGCTGTTCTTGCCAAGTTCTTGCTAATTCGCGAATACTCGAAACTCAAATGAAGAAGGTGGATGGTGCACCCGGAGCGAACCGAATTCAATGAGTCGTATAGATGAGTGAAAACTAATAGCAGTTGACAGCAGGAATCGGACAGGACGGACCAAGACAAAAAGGCCAACGAGCGGGTCTTCATACCCATTCATCTCTATCTAATTTTGCCTTTGATTGACCCAGAATACATCTCCAGGCCAGTTAAAACAAAGATGTCTTCTTTTCACTGCTGAAATGACACACTGTTTCATAATGGTCTTGTCGATAAGCTGGCAATGTAGTGAGGGCCTCCAGGGGGTTACGGGGTAAGCAACCTGTGTAGTTCTGGACCAGTTGTGACTGGGTCAACGCGGCCACGGACCGGTATGCTCTACAACCCACTGGCAGCAGATAGACACCAGTGAATGAGCATGGCGAGCTCTAACTGAGGAGCTTGCCCGTCATATTGGAGACCAAGAACGCAAACTCTCTCATGGTCTATGCCAAAGTCGTGGAAGGCAACCACCGTCACGAGGCGACATCAGTTGCTTGTGATTACACCGGATGGGAACGGGTCCGCAAAAGTCGTGGCTGGATCACAGCTTTCCCCGGTGAAATACCTATAATCTGGCTCGAGAGTCGAGTCACAAATAAATTTACCTGTACTTCGTTTTTGTCTCTTTGTCCCCTTTCAGCGTTTCACTACTTGGACTTAAACTGGGACCTTGTCGACCAACTCGAAGTTGGCTCCCTCTCGCTTGAAGCTGCGACGGTAATCTCGCGCTTCGATCTTCCTCGGCGCTCAGTGGCGCAAATTGTTTTTATCAGCTGTCCACACTTGAACTACTACCCTACAGTACATTACCCATGCGGGACTAATATTCCTTCTGAACTTCGTCGCCCTCTATCGCAATTCTTGACGGATTTTCATTTTTTTTCTCAGCTGTCGCTAGCGTGTTCTGTCCGAACTCTTCGGACGACGGATTTGGCCGGTAACTGTAGGCAAAGTACCCAAGAAACTCATGCGCGGCGGATACAATCGTCACGATCTCATCTACTGATCAGTTCCAATTGAGACTATAGTTTCGAATCAGATCCTGTGACTCTTGTGTTCATATTGATCTGTTGATTCGCTCATATTCTGGCATTCCCTTGTTTGTGAGTGATACCTTCTATGGTACGTTCTACACTTGTTAAGTAACAGGATCCCTGTGCCGATTAGATTCACTGACGTAGTTTTTGGAGAGACAGGACTTAGACTGGAAAAACAAATAGGAGCCGTGCGGTTGATGGGCTCATGATTAAACTGACAAGCAACTCGCGTAGTGTGAGAAACAAAAATACGGACTGGAAAACACATCTTCGAAAGTGCCGGTGGCAGAAGGTTGCCAAGCCTTGCACGGATTAGCAGGTGTAGATCGACGAAGAGTCACCCATACTTCATCAGAAAGGAACCCTTGTAGTAATCCGCGACTGTGACAGGTGGTATTCAAGTTCACAGACATCTGTTCCGGGTATCGATTGCACAGTCCATGGCAGAAATGCTTGAGGACGCGACCGCTGATAGTGCCTTGCTATTCTTTGAGTCGTTCATAAATCCTCTGCCAGTTCGATATCCGCTATTACTTTTCATTACTGTTGGGGTGAGGTTACATCGCTTTTCAGCCGTCAATCACAATGTTCGCCTCCTAGAATCAGCTCCCGCGGCTCCACCTGCAGATGCTTTGGAGTAGCTTCGATACGCTTTGGGGAAGAATAATTGTCACCTGTGACCATTTCCTCATGCCTACGAAGCTTCTGTTAGTTTATCTCGTGGACTCACCTCGTCATCAGGACGAGGCCAGTGAGTTTTTTATAGAGAACCCCAATTAGCATCGACGAGGCGCAACGGGAGCTATTGTCCAAAGCCTTCGGTGATTGGTCTTTAGCCCCGATACTCGGAGCCAACACAACCAGCTAGTCCCCAGCAGACAGGGGCAGGGGACTGATTATACGCTCGAAGATTGCGCCTCATCCTGAGTCATCCATATGTCACGAGTATGAACATAGAGTTCATCGGCAGTTGTGTACTAGGCGAGGCGTCCATGTTGGAAAAACAATTTCAAACAGAGCCGTAGCAAGGACTAGAACAGCGAAGTATTGAAGCGAGCTTGAAATCAGTGGCACCAACCAGACAGTGGGGATTAACGAGTTGACATGATCAGAACAGAGCGGTCCTGTCCAAAAAAACGTGAGAGGAGAGGGTGATGAGCTTGGAGAATGAGAGGGCCCTGGAGAACGGCCATCTGCTCAGGGCGTGGGATGGTAATGTCCATGGAAGCAAAGTGAGGATGGGTTAGTTAGCGAGAGCATTCATCTGATGTTCCTTCTTCCAGTACTACACCGCTAATAATTGAACGTGTGTGACGCGGCGGCTCCATTCCGAGTCGTGCAAGAACTCCATGTGCGCGGTTTGTACTCATAACGCCACCACAAACTCCATTTGTCGAGCAGTGAAGACAGATTGCGTTAATAGGTCCGAGAACGTGGGTCCAGTTGTTTATTCTGCTTCAAACTCCAGATGAGCACACTCCCCTGCCAAGCAGAAAAATCCCCATGTGGCAGAGTAGGCGAAGGTCATGCGAAGGAAGATACCAATTGTCAAAGATCCTCTCGTGTACGACAGGGAATGACCAAGGTGATCATGAGAAATTACATTTTCCGATAATCAGTTCGCCCAAGATATATTCATCAAACGATGGTACGGCAACCGTGCAAGACACAAAACTCAGGCATTGACATCCAATGAACTATGGCAAGTTGGTCCTCCAGCAGAGCAGTCGTCGTTAAGTTTCTCGATTCGTTCGGCTAGCTGTGAAGGACTTTCATGATCCCTGGACAGCCGCCAGTTGTTTACTGATCTTCAGAATGACCTTGACGGACGAAGTGAGTGCTTGTGACACGCAGGGCCCAACGTTCGGTCTATAATTAATCTTTTAGACTCGGATTGTATCTTCCAACATGAAAAGGCTATTACTCATCGCAGACTCTGCAAGTGCAACCCAGCGCAGCAAAGGAAAATGGCGCTCCTGCATAGCACTCAATTGCACATTGTCTCCGAGCGGCTTCTGGAAATACAGTAACACCGCGGAGAGCAAGAACTCTAAGACGAGAGGAAAGGTATACCATATATTAGCATACAACTCTAGGACTTGAGGTCGAGCGACGAGAGCAAGACTAACCTTTGCGAGTCATCCCTTCTTCTTCACCTCTGCATTCATTGTCGCCAGCAAGTTTGGCGCAGTTAGTTCCAAACTCCCGAAACCTGCCAGTGAAGAGAACAAACGTGAACTGTTCCGAGTCGTACTTGAAGAACGTGTATTAATGCGAAACTGCGAATGTAATCCAGATTTTCAGGTCGCCATATGCGCGTTTCCGTCAGACGGTGCAGAAAGGGCTGATACAGCTCTGACAGGTGGTGGGTCCCTGAGGACGTCCATTTCCTGTAGGACAAAATATATGAAGAGTGAATTAGAACAAGTATAAATAGAGGACGGAACTAATCGAGATTATGGCTCGACTCGTGTTATAAAACGAGCTCAAAGCTTGCAATTTCCTCGATCCTATATCGTCCATCCTATCGCGAAACCGTCAATCAGAGCAGAGAAACGTTCGTATAACCGGATGGCTCGCACTCTTCACTGCCCTCGAACAACTCAACGTCCTGAAACTGCTGACTCACAAGCCGCAGTATTATATTGCCCAGCCTATTCATTATTACTTGCCGATCGTTATTCGTGGATCCACCGCACCACCAAGGGCTCCCGACAAGGGCTGCAGATCGTTTGGCTGACTCTTCTACTGCGACACGACTTATATATATGGATCATGTACTGTAGGAATGCCGCAGATGCAAGGAGTTATGAAAACAGTGTCTCGGCACACATAGAGTAGTTTATCAAAGGGTTTTGATGAGGAGCTAGCGTCGAGGCAGAAGAGGTCGTGTGGGCAGTTTGTCGGCAGAATGACTGATGGTCGGTCTCGAGGTTGATTTTAGTGAATGACGTAGGCGCTTTATGAAGGATAATAAGGATGCAATGGCGGTTCGTGTGGATTTTGAGTCTATAGACACGTCCTGTGTTAACGTTGTAACGGCTAATACTAGTAGTAGAGGTAGGAACATAACTTGCTAGATCATCAAACCTGGACGTGAGTTTTACATACAGTGAACAGTTGTTAAGTAGAAACGAACTGCCTATGCATCCTGTCATGCCAGAAGGGTCACCCAGCAACGAGAATGTTGTCCATTGTCCGCTTGCAAAACAAAAAAAAGGGAAGATCCTTACCAGCGTACTGTTGACCGTCCTAGTTTAGACCGGTGGCGTTGAGATTTACGTTCCACGGGTTGTCCACAGGAAAGGAAACTAAAACTCAATCATGGCTGGTTATAGTTATATGTGGGACTCCGATGTGCCAGACATACTTATGCCAATTCCGCGTGGGGAACCATATTGACAATGCCGGAATTCTTGTCTTGTCCTTCCAACTACCCGTGTTGCTGTGGGAACAACCCTCCTACCTAGATTACTACATAAGTAATAGGTGGACTCGTTCCCAGGTATGCTTATCTGCCAGTGGATGTAATATGTCAACTTCCCTTGAACATGGCACCGCACATGCGCTCAGTGCAGAGTATATACAGGTGTTGAATGATGTCCAGACAACGAAAGTATGCGCACTATCGTATTTTTTTTTTTCATACTTGGAGCTAACTAAATCACAGTACGGCACAAGTGCTCTTACCTCCATCGATTGGTCACATACATTGTTTTGATACGACCTTGATAATCCACAGTGGCGAGCTGTACAGTGCTGTTGTATGATATTTTATTAACGCTGGACAGGTAGAGCGTTTTCTTGTTATTTTCATATATGAAGCACGACCTCAATACTTTCTCTATTCAGCGAGGTATTGAAAAATTTCCCGTGAAGGGTTTGTGGTCAATTCCTTTGACTGACTCCTGTTTCCAGTATGAGTTCGTCTGGGTAAGTTGGACGAGTGCCAGGTGATCATAATTATGAGACTACACGTCGCAGAAATCGCATCTTTCTCCTGGAATGATTTTATATGTCATAATGAGATATGGATCCATGTTGTTGCTGGGGGCCGGTTTGCCTTGTATGTTCATTTTTTCTTTTATCACTGTTTGCCACTAAACATGTCCATGCAGATTTCCTGTGGCCCGATATCCCATTTAAGGTAATCTCGGAGAGATGCAAGGGTGTTTCAAGGGTCTTACTATCTGGGCATCTCATCCAGTTTTGTAAGATTTGGTTCTACATCGACACCCTGTTCGGAGCTACCTTGATGGTCATCCCAGTGTTTGGCACGTTTTTTTTTGCTAAATCATATTACGTTATCATTGGTTAACAACAATGCAGGGATTCTAGCATTGAGAACGTATGCCTTGTACTACCAGAATCCAATCTTCAAACGTGTCCTTATTTTCCTCTATGTCGTGTGTATCCCCCATTTGATCGCTTTCGGCTACTACATACTGAATTGGCAGTCGGTGATTGCACTTCTGATAGCTTGTCTTATCATCCAAGCTGCCACTGTGCAGATACGACGTGAGGTCCAAGGAATCGCCTGACTATGTTCGACATTTGACTATTTTGACTAGCTGCTCCGGGGCTGATGTGTATCATGGGTGTTATCCCGGCTTATGATCGCGTCCTCGCCATTCAATTTTCAGCCCCTGTCGTATACGACTGCATTATTTTTATTCTTACTATATATCGTATCACCGTATCGTGTGCGTAGGAACGAATTGATTTTACATCAGCCTGTCGTTTCATGTTTGATTCATTGCGTTGCAGGGCGCGATGTACGCATCGTAAAACTCATATTCTGGGACTGCCTCCTCTATTATTCCGTCATGGTCATGTAAGGTTTCTCGTACTGTTTCGGGTTCACAAGCATGACATTTCGATTTAGCAGCGGCGTTGCTTCGATAGCACTCTTTGTTGGTCTTCCTGTTCAGCGAGCAGCGCTGAACGGGATATTGATACATCCGATGCGTTCATTTTCAGTGATTCTAGCTTCACGTCTGGTACTGAGGCTTCGCCAATATGTTAGGGAGCCCGATATGTCCCTGATGACCCTTAGTACCCCTCCTCCTCCCAGTGATGATTGGGAACAGATCACATAAATGGACATTGCATATCATTAAGTAGAGTAGCAACGTGATTGGTGGCAGTGCGTGTGTTTGTAGGTGTCTATAGGACGTGGCTTTCTTTTGAAATTGAACCTTTTGGTTTGCTTTTGAATTTGGATGGCGTCTCCTGTTGGACAGCTCCCTGCTGGATGGGCTACCCAGTGGTTGGTTTATACAAATCTTTCCTTTTCTTACTGTTTTACTATTTTCTACAAGGGATCCTACTCATCAACGTTACCTTTTCATCGGTTCGTTTCCTCTAATATATCTATCACAATTCACTGAATCTCCTTCCTCAGAAACTGCTTCAGGTCACACACAATGGGATCCACCAGCAGTAGGTCCGTCTCAAATAACAGATCATCTTCAACAACCAGGTTCTCCACCTCCTACACATCACCATACAAAACGGCGCCAATACGCAGCCGGCCAGACACAAGCGTACTACGGAGCCGAGGGGCTCTCTGATCCTTCCTCTTACAGTGGCGGTGGTGGTCCAGCTGGTATTCATCAGCAACAACCAGCGGCAGGTGGTCAGCTCTTTACCCCAGGCCTTGTCGGCGAACAGCAGTTCCAAGCCCAACAACAGCAAGTCCCTGTTCCGGGTCCAGGACAGAGTTTGGCACCACAATACTACGGTCATCCTGTAGATCAACAACAATCAGAATACATCGGTGGACCTGGGCCCGTGTACGGTCAGCCTCCGCAGCCTGTATACGGTGCAGGTGCAGGTGCAGGACAACAACATCCCGTCGACGCGCTTTCTGGTCAGTTCGGGGGCATGGGAATAGGCGGGGGAATTCCTGGACAAAAGTCGTTTTCTCTGCAAACGACCAACCTTCTTACGTCTCCACCAGAGCCCCGCGAGCTGCACCGACCCTCACCTGAGATACGACTTCCTCCCAATTCGTGTTTATCTCCCTCTCCCAATGCCAACGCGGATCCGTCCTATCAGCGTTGTACGTTGAATGCCATTCCTACAACTGCGTCTTTGCTCGCAAAGGCCAAGATCCCATTGGCGATTGTCTTGGCGCCGTATCGCAGCTTGAAGGAAGGTGATGAGGCCGTGCCGGTGGTTGGTGATACAGTCATTGCGAGGTGTAGGCGCTGCAGGACGTATATCAATCCATATGTACAATTTATTGACGGTGGTAATCGGTGAGTGCCTTCTCTTCCTTTTATGACATGCTTCATCTGTGATACTGACTCGGGTGTTCTGTCAGATGGCGGTGCTGTATGTGCAACATGTCGAATGAGGTCCCGCAGTTATTTGACTGGGACCAGGTGCGCAACCAGCCTGGCGATAGATGGGCACGTGCCGAGCTCAACCATTCCGTCGTCGAGTTCGTCGCACCAACCGAATATATGGTCCGCCCGCCCCAGCCCGCCGTATACGTCTTCTTGATCGATGTCAGCCATGCCGCTATCCAATCTGGTATGTTCCTTTCCCCCCCCTCTTTTCCGCGGTCGAGCTGACCCTTTGGGGTCAAAGGCATGGTGGCCACCGCTACTCGTACAATTCTTGAAAACCTCGACCGCATCCCGGACGAAGACGAGCGTGCAAAAGTATCCATCATCTGTTTCGACAGCTCGTTATACTTTTTCTCTATCCCCGTACGTCCAACACCCGCCCTTTGTATATACCCATCTATAACCCTTTCCCATAGCCGGGAAGCACAGACTCAACTATGCTTGTGGTCTCTGACATCGACGACGTCTTCCTCCCCAAGCCGAATGACCTCCTTGTTAACCTCGCGGAGGCACGGGCCTCCCTTGAGACACTCCTCGGCAGAATCAACGATATGTTCCAGGAGAATAGTATTCTCGGGAGTGCAATGGGCCCGGCGCTGCAAGCAGGTTTCAAGTTGATGGTATGTTTAGTTTTGGTTTGGTTTTTGTACTCGACGGCACTGATGTGGTGCTTTTGTAGTCACATATCGGTGGTAAAATTATTGTGCTGTCGGCTACACTCCCTGGTTTTGGTGCTGGTGCGCTGAAGAATAGGGAAGATGCAAAAGCGCTGGGGACGGCAAAAGTTTGTTCTTCATTGAAAGATATTCCTAAGTCAGGTGGATTCAGTGTTGTTTAGGAATCGGGGTTATTGCAGGCCGCGACGCCATTCTACAAGACATTCGCGATCGAGTGCTCAAGAGCTCATGTATCGGTCGATATGTTTTTGTTTAGTGCTGCGTACCAGGATGTTGCGACTCTCGGTGGGTCCTATCCACTCTAAATTCTAGCCAGAACGTATAATTCTGATTCTTTACAACAGCTGCACTCCCGCACTATACGTCGGGGCAGACGTACTACTACCCGGCGTTCAACGCGGCGCGCGCCGAGGACGCGCTGAAGTTTGCACACGAGTTTGGGGAGGTGCTGGCTATGCCAATCATGCTTGAAGCAGTCATGCGTGTGCGTGCTTCGCGAGGTACGGTTCTTCCCTTTTGTCTAGGTAGATCCTATCTCTCATTGTGCTGTTCGTAGGACTGAGAATGGCCTCCTTCCACGGGAACTTCTTTGTGCGTTCTACTGACCTCCTTGCAATGCCTGCGGTGCCCCAAGACCAAGGGTATGCCATTGAGATACAAATCGAGGAGACGATCACGTCGCCGTTTGTCGTGCTCCAGACTGCTGTCCTGCATACGACTTGTTATGGTCCGGTCTTTCTCTAAATCGGTTATTTTCTGATCGAACTTGTATATGAATAGGTGAACGCCGAATTAGAGTCGTCACACTCGCGTTGCCTACAACGACGAACCTTTCGGAAGTTTTTGCGTCGGCAGACCAGGTGGCGATCGCTACGCTGCTTGCGAATAAGGCTGTGGAGCGCAGCTTGACGCATAAACTGGACGATGCGAGGGAGTACGTCTATCAGAAGCTTGTGGACATTTTGGTCGCGTACAAGGTATGTTTAATGATCTACGTAAAAAAAAAATGGCTTGGTTAGCTGAGTGGATGAAATGCATGTAGGCAAGCATGACGAGTGGGGGTGCGGGGGCAAGTGCACAGCTTGCGGTGGCGGATAATTTGAAGATGCTGCCGGTGCTTGTGTTGGCTCTTCTGAAGAATGTGGGTATCGATTTTTTGCGGTGGGTTGGAGTGTGATGTTGATTGTGTTGATTGTAGGTTGGAGTGAGGCAGAGCGCACAGATCCCCCCTGATATCAGGGCGTATGCGCAGACATTGTTGACATCCCTGCCTGCTCAACTGCTCATCCCGTATATCTACCCGTCATTCTACTCATTGCACAACATGCCGCCTGAGGTGAGATTCTTACTTGTATTGGTGCTGGTGTTGATATATGTGGTTGTAGGCTGGGGCGATCGGCGAAAATGGCGTGATTATGCCGCCTGCGTTGCCGTTGACATCGGAGAGGATGGAGCGGCACGGACTGTTTATGATTGAGGACGGCCAGACGATCTTCCTCTGGGTCGGACGAGATGCCGTGCCGCAGCTCATCATGGACGTGTTCAATCTCCCGAGTTACGAGGTTTTACGGGGCGGGAAGGTATATGTTTCTTTCCATGTTCATCTTGTCCAATTATTTCTTATGATCTTTTTTTTGCGTATAGACGACCCTCCCAGTACTCGATAACCCGTTCTCGCAGCGCGTGAATGCGGTGATACAAAAGACGCGAGAGATGCGGCGGGGGCCGTATTATCCACACTTGTACGTGGTGAAGGAGGATGGGGAACCGCCGTTACGGTTGTGGGCGCTGAGCGCGTTGATCCAGGATAGAGCGGATGTATTGCCGAGTTACCAGCAGTTTATCCAGCAGTTGAAGGATAAAGTTAATGGGATTGGAGGCGGGTATTAGATGAGGAGGAGGGTGGACTGGAATAGTACGGAGTAGGGACCAGAATATTCGCTTTTTCTTTTTTTCGATTTGTTTAAACTATTTTTTGATTCCATGCTTTGGGAGTGATTACATAATCCAACCAAACAACGTTGAGGAAGACGTCCTTGAGGCATGCAGATGGTACGTTCGAAAGGTCAAGGTCGCGATACAAATCGCTGGTAATTGACTATAAATGACTATAGGATGAGGAGACATTGCGAAATCCACCGTTAATTGGGTATTTTGACGTCTCCAACGATTTCTTTGCGTGGAGGGCACCACGACCTCAGCAGATCGAACGACGAAGGGCAGACCTCGGGGATGTCCTTATTTTCGATATCTTGCTCTCTGCTGGAGGTATTCCCGAACCGGACGTTCTCTACCCTCCCAGTGACGTGGAATCTCTCCTGCGCCTCCTTAGGGCTATCGAGTCTTCAAGCTACGACGCGCTGAAGAAGGACTGTCTGTTTTATTTTTTGCTCAAGTGGCACCAGGATGAGAGAGAAGATAAGTATGCGATGGAGAGGTGTATACCGCCCCATTTTACGGCGTTGGCGGACGCGTATTGGTATTTGGATAGTGGGATTAACGTTCCGGTGAGTTTCTTTCTATTTTTTTTTTTTGGCTTCATGTCGCGATGTGAGCTTAATGGATGATGTCATGCTTCCTTCATTTTATTAGCGAGCAGTATCTATTCTTGCAGATGCGCGGCTCAATAGAGACTATGTATCCAAGATCTTGCGTGCCATCTCGCTCACGCCAGAATCTACATCCCTCATTGTCAAATATGTGCGTACGGCAAAGCCGCCTCTTATTGAGCCCGCCGATATCGACATGTATGCTCTCGCACTGGCCGAGAGCAGCCTCCTCGAGGCGTGGCGTTTCCAGCGGACATTCAACGAGACGGACCCTACACGTTCTCGATTATTAAAAAAACTTATAGAGTGGTGTATTTTCCGTGAGTTCCCTGCTACACACACTCTTTTTTTACTTGTTACTAACTTTTTAAAAATGATCACCGACAGCCAACCCCCGTCGCGCCGCCCTCACCGTCCTCCTCAGCCTCCCCCTCTCACCATTTGAAGAATCTACCATCCATACTTACGCCCTACATCCGCAGCCTCAATCTCAGTCCCTCTCAACTATTCCATCTAACCCCACTCCCACCTCTGCTTACTCTATCGCTGTCCTCCGTGACCTCATCTGTGTGCGCCTCATTCAAGCCGGAAAATACGCCGACGCGATCAAAATAGATTACCACTTTGCATCCACCACGCTCGATGAACAGGCGAAGAGTCACTCACAAGCTCAGGATCGCCGGAAGATGGTGCAGGATGTGTATGCGGCCCTACCTGCGGCTGAGCGCTGGTTACTCGATGCTGAGCTCGAGGAGCTTAAGAAGGGGAAGGGGAAAGGGAAACCATCCTTGCCTAATGGTATAACGCCAGGCAGTCATACGAACGCCGCTGGCGACGTGGACATGTCAATGTTAATATCTCAATCATGGGAAGAAATCCCGCGACCATCCCAGTCAATGCAACCACAGGTTAACGGGCATGCGTCCACACCATTTCGCGACCATGCCACACCCATCCCGATCCTCGAGCGCGCAGGTGCACCGCGCTTTGGGGGGCCTTTACCTCAGGGCATATCTACACGCACGCCGGGGCCAACCACGGCCCACGCACCCCTCATACCGATATCGTCGTCGTCGTCCCCAGCTCCAGGTTTGAATGGAAGTTTGTCAAGCTCGAGAAAGAGTTTCCCCCCTCTCCTGTCCACTGCACTGGCCAGTTCTACCTTGACTTCGGGCCAGCAAAGATCAAGACAGTCTCACAATCCGGGGAAGGCTGCAGGGGGCTTGCTCTTCGGTGGTGGTGCTGGTGGTGCTGGATTTGGAGTGGGATCGGGATCGGGATCGGGATTAGGAGCAAGCACGTCTTCCGGCACTGGAGCATTGGCTTCATCATTAAGAGTGCAGCCACAAGTACAGCCACAGCCTTTCGTATCTGCGGCCAGGCAGCAGAATGCGTTTTATCAGCCTCCTCCACCCAAGGTGAATGGAGTGAAGAGGACATTTGGAAGTGGTGGTGAAGGGAACATCAGTGCTGGTGCCGGCGTGAGTGGGAGTGCTACTGGTGGTGGCGATGATGATACGGAGGTTAATGTGGATATGGATATGGATGCGAGACACGAAGCCGAGCACCAGAGGGAGCTGGATAAAGGTGAACATGAGCAAGAAGATATGGATGCGCGCCGGACAAGCCGAGGGCAAGACCGTAGTATGGACATAGACGAGGGCGTCACACTCCCCTTTTCGGTGTTTGGAAATCAGGACAGGGACGATATCCATATATCCAGTGGCAGGACGAAGAGCGGTGGCGCTGATAGGAATGGCAGGCCTAGGACGTCGATGGGAGAGGTGGGTAGTGGAATTATGAGAAGGGTACCTCCCGGGGCATTTTTGTCGGAGGAAGAGGAAGAGGAGGTCGAACAAGCGCGTAACGAACACGTTGCTGGTCGTCTTTCTGTGCCTCCACCGTCGTCAGTGCCTGCCCGACCCACCAGGTCAGCTTCGATGGTGCCAAAACACGACACTAGAGCAAGCACCCGACACCAGCCTCATCCTACCAAAGAAAAAGACACCGTAAAAGCAAAATCGAAACCCAAAGTCACGAACAAAAGCCAGAACCAAAACCCAGGCCGGCGTCTACCGGGCGCCCTCATGGACTCTGATGAAGATGAGGCAGAGCAGGACTATGTTGCGCCCCTTCCCGCCCGCTCGGCCTCTCCGCCTCGGAGAACCCGCAAAGGACCGACGTCTGTTACAAGTGCCGGTACTTCGGATGCAGGGGAAGACAGTCACGATCGTGATGGGGTGCTGCAGACAAGACAGACGAGGCGATCGACGAGACTTGCTGAGAGTGCGAACGTGGGGGGGTTGAGTGCGGGAAGGAAGTCGCCGGAGGTGGATAAAACGAGTGCGGGTGTGGGTGCTGGTGCAAAGAAGAAGAAGAGTGTTAAGGCCAGTGCGAGCGCGGCAACGGCGGCGAGGAGGAAGCGGTAGTGTGTGGCCTTAGGATGAGTAGGATGTTGATGGTGAGGATGGCACCATTTCAGATTGTCGTGGAAATTTTCTTCCTATTCTAGGTATAATCTCTATGCACACGTCGCGCTTTGTTATCTTGCTCTCCTATTAGTCGAGCTACTATTATGGCGACGACTAGAACACCATAGCTTGAGATCAACCCATCACTGGATCAGCGCTCAGGTCCTCTGGTTTAGCCAGAGCGACGAGAAGATCTGTCCTGGGTAAACGAAGGTGCAAGCGCTACGCTGACGCGACGAGGTCGTGTGATCTAGAATTTCAGAACATGACCACATTAGCCTTGCAAGCTGTCTTATAGTAGAGTGAAGACAGTCGTTCACCTATATAATGCAACAGTCCCAAACTCTTTACAAACGCAGTAAAACAATGCGCTTCCCCTCGTTCACTAAAGTTGTTTGAGAGTAGAATGAGAGATTCGAGCAGGCTATGATTCAGAAGTCACAATGGAGGCATACAGTGGAGAGGACGTGATCATCCATTCTGATCAGATCGATATGGCGGATGTGGCCGCCCTCACCCACCGGCAGCGAAGCACAGGATCAGAGCAGCGAAACTTGGAACTCTCGCGATCATGGATTCACTTCATTTTCAAGCCGGGAGAGACATCCTGGCCATGTGAAGTTCCTAGTTTATGGGAGCAACGGTAGTGCGAAATGTTTGTTTTCGTAGGCATCGCTTGTGCAGATCCGCCAAGTTTCTCATTAATATGACATCTTCGAATACTTCGTCAGCGCTGACGACCAGGGTAAGGCTCCGAGAACCCCTTGGGCACTGTAAAGTCCTACTGCTTTGGCCAATGGGAGTCCCAGGCCCTGATAGATAAAGATGCGAAGTAGCTGGGCTTTTCTGCGAAAACAGTTGATAGGCGACCGTAGTTTTCAATCTCCATCATAAAGTCCATGGCTTCAGTAAAACATCACCGAAGCAAGAGTTTATTTGGTAGACCGAAATTTCAGGAGATCCCCTTTCCTGGCCTCAGTTTGAGCCAGAGGTTTTTTGACATGTGTTATCTGGTGTACAGACGCAGTAGCATTTCCCTTAATCTCCTTGACCATGAACGCGGCGATTGCACCAAGGATAGGATATGAGAGCTGTTCAGGTTGTACTAATCGCACTCGACGTAGGGAGGGATTTTGCGTCCCATGTTTTCATACTCTGGTTGTATTGTGGGCAAAGTTCCAAGACGCACACATCGACGAGCCGCTCAGTTTCGATGAGCTTGCGGGCGGTCCTAGTCAGTAAGTAGTTCGATGGTAGGCGTGGTATGCTGTAAGCAGGTGAGTAGCTATAACTCGGTCGATTTGGAATCGGCATCGAAGCATTTGACGCCATGTTTTCTGGTATACGTGCAAACTCAGAGTGTCACTTCCTTGCAAGCGAAAGAATTCAGAATATATTTGATAAGTACTAGGTTGGAATTTCGAACCCCGATCATTTCTTAACAGCTTCCACTGAGATGAATCCTTCAAATTCCGTACCAAGTTCAGCTCGCAAATCGGCTCCTATCCTTCCAACTGCAAAGCTATCTGGCCGACGACGGCCCCCAACACGTCTGGTTGCTGGGGCGACCGCGGACGACAAACCCCATCCGCGTCGTGCGTCACTAACTTCCGGCGGTCCAAAGGCACAGCGGACGTCAAAAACGTCCCAGAAGCTCGTTGTTTTGCCCTCTGCTGTTCAAACCAAACCCCTTCTACCAGATACCGTTGAGGATTTGATACTAGGCCATGAACCTGATGGGGTACGTGAATTCAAGAGTGAGGCAGAGAGAATGTCGAAGGCGCAGAGAAAGGAAGCAGGATTCAAAAGGATCACCGTGTATTGTGTTGCTGAGTCCTTCAGGATGAAACTTTTAGCGTCGTTTTTGAAACGAGAGCATAATGTTGCGCCCAGGGTGTTCGATGAAGCCATGTATGTCGTGAGTGCAGATTCATGTGAGCGCTGGTTCATTTCATGAACCTCTTGCAATGTAAATGCAGATGTACCATCTCCCTCTTCTTCCTGGCTACGGCCCTGACAGTATTATTCGCTCCTCTGCACCTGGGAAACCTATCACGGGACAGTACCTCTCTCATTTCTCAGAAGCAGAAGAAAACGGCTATCAAGGGTCATACTTCAACTCGCCCGCTCCCGCGTCCCCACGTGATGGGTACATCTCTTCATCTCCTGTTAATACCCGAAACCCTCGGCCTCCGTCGCCAGCCACTTCTGCGGAGCCTCCGACCGTTTATGAGAGCGATCTGTCGCCTCCCCCTCCATTAGATCGCGAACCCCCCCTTGCATCAGATCAAGAACCGCCATCTCCTACTACAGATACAGAAGTTGCTGCTGAAGTCGAACCACAATCACCCGTGCCACCTCAAGCGAGGGCTTCTGAAGAAAACGTCGCGGAAGTCGTGTTCTTTGATTATGGCGTTGTTGTATTTTTCGGGCTGGAAGAGCGGCAGGAGCGAGACATCCTGGAAGATATCGAGAGAGCTCAAGTTTTGAAGGGAAGAATCGCGGAAGATGACTGGGAGGTTGAAGAATTTCATTATACTGTTCGTATCTCTTCCGCAAAATTGCTCTGTGTTCTGACACACTCATTAGCATGATCCATTGATCGCATACCCTCGTATTTATAACGACTTCTTCAGTAAATTCTATCCCTCTCCTCTGTCGCATTTGACTAACCAATCCACCAGCCCTCAAATCTCGTTCCCACCTGCTCAAACTCTCCATCTCGCACGCCCTCGCTCAATCTACCCTCCTCGCTCACTACGAGACCAATGCACAACGAGTCCTTTCGTCCTCCCTCGCACGTTCTATCCCCGAGCAGCTCGCTATGTCCGGGGTCCTCCAGCTCCGGCGACACGATGCGTTCAAGCTGACAGGGCGGTTGTTTAAGCTGCGCCGCGATGTGAATCTAGTGTCAAATGTGCTGGACGTGCCAGAGGTGTTTTGGAGCGAGGCGAGCCTAGGGGAGTTGTATGATGCAGTGAGGGAGTATATGGAGATTAATGGTCGGGTGCAGGCGTTGAATGAGAAGTTGGGGGTAGCGAGCGATTTTGTGAGTTTTCATTGTCATTTACAACATGATGATCCTAAGGTTTTTATATAGTTGGATGCAATTCATGATCATCTGAATAATAATGAAATGACGCGAATTACATGGATCGTTATCTGGTATGCCACCCCAGTCTCCGCTTCCAAGTACCTCTAATGTCTTTCGCGTCTGCAAGGTTGATCGTTGTCGCTGTTGTTGTCGAACTTGTATGTACCATAATTCACTCGAAAGACGGCTTGCATACTCATTCTCACCACTTCTCACAGGGCGAGATTATCGCCCGTCTCATTGTCCATGCAGCAATGCGAAAAGAGACCCTGCCGCAGGTCACATCAAAAGTGGGTGTATTACGAACGCTGGGACGAGCGATGCTTCGATCATAGTTAGATTTTGCTTTGCATGGAAGGTATTACCCATCTAAACACATTCGTATAGTCCATTGAGGGTTGTTTTTCTTCATAACGGTGAAACTTATCAAGGATAAATTTGCCGCGCGAATGTCCTCTTCCCTTCAAATATTATGTTGTCCACACCCTGCCCAACTCTACGCATGCGGCACGTTCCCTCTTACCTAAACTGTGTATGTCGTTCGGCGGTGTCGAGGTGGGGCTGGGTTGGTTGTGGTGTTGGACGTGGAGAAAATATCAAACGTGAAGAACAGGCCGTGTGCAAACTAATGTCGTTCGGCCTTTCCATGCCTAAAGGCGCTCCTCGACATATGTATGAGTCCACTCGGTCTTCGCCAAAAAGGTACGTCTCACCATCGTTATACCGAATGCTGGCTAACATTTCAACTCAAGGTTCCAAAGTAGGCGATGTGATAAATACATGCGGCATCTGACCCGCGCACCACCGTACCTGCAAATGAATCGATATGGTGTGCTGCATTGCACATTCGAGCGGTACAAGATTGTCACGGCAAAAACAATGATTATGAGTCCCATATTGATCTGGTTTTGTTCCGATTGTCTTCATAGATTTGGTTGCAGGACAAGTCCTCGAGGAGACGCACCCACGGTTTGGAATTCATGGGCTTGGCTGTTTATCACTGGCACACAGTCACCGAGATCTTTCTCCTTGAAGTCGATCTGCCCAAGCTTCTTTGTTCGATTCCGGAGATCTTGGCACCGGACGTCGTCATGAGGCCTCAGGCCCAACTGAACTTCATTCTCGGCACCGGACCGAGCCTTTAGCGGCTTCACACGACTTAATTGCATTATCCAGGCTGACCTGCAACTTAGACATACATAAAGCGAGCGACATGGTTTCTGGTAGGATAAAATAACGCAGACTCGATATTCGTGGATTTTCTAGTTACTTGCCGTTTCTTCTCATAGCAGCATGTCAACACCACTATCAATGGGAGTCCAGTACAAGATTGTCAATGTGGGGAGCCAGACGGTTCTCACTCTACCGAAAATAAAAGATTACAGTGAGCCTCCAGGCTTGTTCTAGTCTTGACTAATGCTGCCACTATTCAGGAATTGTTGTGAAGTATGCAGATAGTAATAACAGATATCAGGAGGTTTGTTGCATGCACCAAGGCATTTCTATGATAAAGTTTTCCTCCGCCTGCAGTGGTTATTCATACCGACAATCCCAAAAGATGGTGCCTGTTATGGTAACCTTAAGCTCGCCTCGGAGGATACTTACCTTGGTGTTGCTGGAGATGGCAACAACCAGCATCTTGTTGTTGGGACTAACAAGTATGATTGGGAAATCATTTTTGAGCAGACATATATCAGGTATACATGAACTGTCTCGTAGGGAAAGAGGGTCATGACTAAGTATCTGTTTGATCTAGAATCTCGACCACAGACAGGGATAGCTTTGTCCTTGATCTGGATGGGGGTTCACTCAGCCTATTCAGTAGAAATCCATGATACATCCATCCAGTGGATTTCTGCAAAACAACGATAGATCCATCAGTAGCGGATTGGGCCCATAGCAGGAAAGACTTGTGTGGGCTGAGGGTGTGATGCATCCATGTGGGCCCAGTATACAGATTCACTGCCGGTGATGATTCTTCCCAGTGGTAATTGCTGAAAGATTCTCAGTGGCAGTAACATCTGACTCACGGCGCTGGCTAGCATGGTCACCATTTTACTACATGGCACCGGCGATGATTATTACCGGTGGTAATTGCTTGATCTGTGTGGGCCCAGTGAATAGAATTATAGCACCAGCAGCAACAATCGCTGCCAGTAATTGCTAGAAAAATATGGTCTACCCTTCATGGGTGACAATTCTCGCCACTGGTAATTACTGAAAAGATTGTAATTGCCGAAAAACAGTGCTGGCTAGCACGGTTGACATATACATTAAGCAAAATGAAAGAAGTTGCTAGTGATAATTTTACGATGTCCTTGGTAAAGAATTCATCATTGTCCTGCACTTCTGCTGCATTAATTGGGCCATCTGGCACATTGCCTCATCAAGGGTGGTGAGCTGCCGGTGAAGGGCATGGTTTACTGCAATGTTGGACTTCACCATCTTGATGGCCTCGCGGTAGCTGTGTTCAACAGCATCAGAATAAGTCAAAATCTCCTACAATCATTATTCAGCAGCTCCCGGCCAAAGTTCAGGACTTACTTGGGGGGCCTGCTGGGATGATGCTGGTGTCGATGGAGTATGACCTGGGAATACTGGATGAATGTGGCTGGGTAACAAAAGGTGGACGGTGCGCTGAGGAACATTTTGGGGAGAGCCAGGGGGGGAATGGACCTCATCTGAATCTCTCTGTGTCAATATTGAACTATGAGAAGATCCAGGCGAGGACAATGTTGGGGTGACATGATCCAGCACAGGTTCGATATAGGCCATAGAGACATCGAGCTCCATGTCACTACCTTCAGTCACCTCAGTAAACCAGAAGTGTGCACTGTCTGCATCTGGCATGTCAACACTGGCAGGGATCTCAAGAGTGTCCACCATTTGTAATTGTGATGGCGGTGTTGCTGAATGATTAGGACTGCCAGGAATATAAAAAAGTGTCTGGGTCAATGGTATGGGTATGTAGCACCATTGGGGCTCCAAAATCAACTCCAGAACAATCTGTGCCTGGTGAGTCAGGAATATGAAACATGTTCATGTCATTGTGTGCTGGGGATGATGTCAAATGAGCAGTGGTGCTCGCCACTGGCAACTCAGGACTACCAGTAATATAAAACACATCGGTGGCCGGCGGGTCAGGAATATGCATGTCTAGGTCATGGTGTGCCGGCGATAGTGTCAAATGAACAGTGGTGCTCACCACCGGCTCAGGACTACCAGGAATATAAAATGCATCGGCGGCTGGCAAGTCAGGAATATGAAACATGTCTAGGTCATGGTGTGCCGGCAATAATGTCAAATGAGCAGTGGTGCTCACCACCGGCTCAGGACTACCAGGAATATAAAACGCATTGGTGGCTGGCGAGTCAGGAATATGAAACATGTCTTGGTCATGGTGTGCCGGCAATAATGTCAAATGAACAGTGCTGATCGCCACCAGCGAGTCAGGACTACCAGGAATATAAAATGCATCGGTGGCTGGCGAGTCAGGAATATGAAAGAGATCTAGGTCATGGTGTGGCGGTGATGATGTCAAATGAATGGTGCTCACTGTGGGTGAGTCAGGACTACCAGGAATGTGAAATGCATCCAAGTCAAAAGATTGGGAATTTTTGGCGGGTGGGGTTGCCAAATGGATAATATCTGCAGCCGCTTCAGAAATATCAAAAGCAAATGAGGAATGTATCAATGAATGTGGTATGGAGAAATGAAGAGTACCATCCACCGCCGGTGAATCAGGACATTCAGGAATATGAAAAGTTGCCAGGTCCAGATTATTTATATCCACCGCTGGTGAATCAGGACTACCAGGAATATCCAAGGCATCGAGGTCCAGAGTGGGCATACTTGTTGGTGGCAAATTTGGCAAGTTTACTGATGAGCTGCCTGAATATTCCATAAGATGCAAAAATTGATCAACAAACGCGGTCATGTGAATTTTGAATATGGAAGTTGAAACTGACATTGCATTTATTGATGCTATCAACTGCATCCACCCTAAGTACAAAGAGTTTTATCATGTCTTCTCAGCACACCAAATCCATGGAGCGTGCCCTCAATACATTTTTGGATGGTACTCGGATGACCGTGGATTCAAAATCCATGTTGGGCAAGTTGGTGCATGATTTTTATTATGTCCTATGAATCTTTCTAAGAAGGCTTTGAAGTTGGATTATAGGCAAAAGGTGTTGGCGAAGGAAGTGGCGATGATGCCATTCCTCAAACACGTGTTCAAAGTACTCCATCAGTGGGATAAGTCTGGCCCAGCGCCTTGGGAATCCATCGACCAGAGCATATATATTCATCAACCTTTGCCCATCGCTGCACCAAGCAGCACTCTCCCAGCCATGCACGTTACGCTCCAAATCCCCACCATGGCTATGCCACCCATTGTTGCTCCCGGTTCTGCAGCCAAATCACTCGTCGCCATGTCCACACCCATTCCTACCACTGCGACGCCAGAGGCTCAGACCAACCAAACAGAAGTGGCTGCAAGAGCCCAGAGCAAGGGCAAGGGCAAGGGCAAGGGCAAGGAAAAGAAGGTCGTAGAACACCTGGGTCCACCTCAGTCGAAACACCAAAAGGTGTCGCCACAGCTGGTGCTGCCTGAAATGGAGGACAGCAATGTCACAAAAGAGCCACCATTCATCCATGCCAACCTGCCAATCATGACGGCCACTCCTGCTCTACCTGAAGATGATATATGGAGGTCCGTTGTGGAATGGCCCACTGCTCTGTGCGACACCTGCAGTTTGAGGGGCCTGACAACCTGCCGAATGACGGGCATCCAGATTGCTTGCATGACGTGCCACAAGGGCAAGATGAAATGCTCATATACAGCATCACGTTCAGCACGGCGGGATGAATTGATAGTGGCAGGGGAGCTCAAGGGGAGAAAAAAGGTCATTGGGAAGAAAAAGGTGAAGGCAGAGGAAAGTGAACGACCGAGAATGGCGCTGAAGAGAAAACGCCGGGCAGCAGACACTGCCAGTGAGTCAGATGAGTACATCCCCGTCATGCCAGCCCCTGTCCCCTCAACTTCACACATCTCCAACCATATACCAACCCCAGAGCCTGTCCCGTCAACAAGCCTCATGATCCCCCAATCCATCGACAACACACTTCCTGTGCCACTGCCCCCAGGTTGTGTCACCCATCCCAATCGCATGCCCACCATCGGTGGTTTACAACGGGAGCTCCAAGACCTCCGCATGCTTGTATCGGTCTTGACAAAAAATCAAGGGAAATTGGATAAGGAAAGCCTCATGTTGCATGGATACATGGAAGTTTTGAACACATTGAAGGAAAAGATGACAGTGAGAATTCCAGCATTGGAGGCTGAGATGGGTGAGTTGAGAGAAAAGGTGCTGGTGAGCATTCCGGTGCTGGAGGCTGAGATGAGGGGGTTGAGGAATGGGATGGAGTTGGAGAAGATGAAGCAGGAGGTTTTCATGTTGCATGGTCAATTGGCGGCAATGAACAAGTGGCTGGCTGAATTGGAGAATGAGGGAAGCTCCAAGGAGGAATCAGAAGATGAAGATCCACGGAATGCAGATGCCATGGCACCGTTGACAATCCATCTCCCAAAGTCATCAATGTTTGTCAATCCAGCCCATTTGCATGAATCCATTCGCTCCCCACCGTCGCCTGTTCCAATTATTATGACCACAGCTACTATAAGGGCAACCTGAGCCTCTAGCAAAGGGAAATCCGAAGTTAAAATTATACTACATAATACAGGCATTGGGGAAAGGGAAATCCGAAGAGAAAACTCTAAGGATCCCCTTGCTGATGCCCAGTATATGTGAAGACGACAAAAATCAAATATAACCTAAAAATAGAAAAAGGCAGAGATAGGTGGATCAAGGCCGCCGAATGACATCATACCAAGGGGTATGTGTCGGAAGGGGTACTCCGCCTCTAAATATAAAAGTGTCAACATATACAAACATGATAGCAAGGGAAAATTAGTAATAAAATCCGGAAAAATCATAGAAAATGAAGAATAGAAGGAAATGAGGTGGGGAAAAATATGGGACGAACATAAAAAATAGGAAAAACACACAGGGCACCCCCCTAGTCCCCTTACATCACCCCCTCTCTAAGATGCATCGCCCCGATGCATTCGAAATCGTATACGACCAAAGTCCGTGACTTGAATGCGACGCAGTGCAGCAGTGTGCCGTCGGTGGAATTCCTTGATTAACCGAGGGGCATTTACATCAGACTCTTCGACCCATGAGTTCTCCTCATACCCATAACCCTTCCAATGTACCAAATACTGGAGTTTTCCTCGATGCAAACGACTGTCCAAGATTGACTCGACTTCATATTGGGGTTCTCCCTCGATCACTGTAGGTGGTGGTGGTGGGTGTGAATGGCATCCCGGGAATGGATCTGGGGGAGCTGGAAGCAATTTGATGACATGGAAGACGGGATGGAGTCTGGACATGGAGGCTGGGAGGCGTAGACGATAGGCATGTGTTCCAATGCACTTGACAATGGGGAAAGGTCCCAAGAAGCAATGAGCGAGTTTCTTGGATGGACGTGTAGTGGAGATGTCACTGGAGTCGAGATAAACTCGATCACCAACCTTGTACTGAGGGGTTGGGGAGTGGCGCTGGTTGTAAAATCGCGCCATGTCATCCTTCGCCTTTGCTAAGGCTGCCCTTGCCTCCTCCAAGCTATCCCTCATGCGTTCTGTGAACTCATTCACTGTCTCGATGTGTGAGGGAGTTTGGCGAGGTTCAAATCCCATGCGTGGATGTCGTCCAGTGTCTAAGAGGAAAGGGGTCTGTTGAGTGGAAGCATGGACATGGTTGTTGTACCCGAACTTGGCCAAAGGAAGGAGATCATCCCAATCGTCCTGGCGTTCATTGACAAAGAGGCGGATGTACTGCTCCAGTTCCTGGTTGACTCGCTCCATCTGGCCATCAGTTTGTGGGTGATAAGCAGTTGAAGCAAGGAGTTTGATCCCCAGGAGTCGGTACAGCTCACGAGTGAACTCTGCCATGAACTGAGGGCCACGATCCGAGAGGAGGGCACCAGGAAGTCCATGTAATTTCCACACATGGTGGAGGTAGAGTCGAGCGGCACCTAGGGCACTGACAGTGGTGTGAGTGGGAATGAAGTGAGCGCGTTTTCCCACTGAGTCAACTGTGCACATCACCGCATCAAACCCGTTTGACTCTGGCAATTCCACCACAAAGTCGACGCTGACGACATCCCAACGACTCTCTGGAACAGGAAGAGGGTGTAGCTCACCAATAGGCTTGCGACGAGGGACCTTGGTGCGTAAGCAAAGGTCACAAGTGCGACAATACTGACCAATGAGCCATGACATTTGTGGCCACCAATAGTTCCGTGAGGTGAGCTCCAAGGTCTTCCAGCGTCCGGGGTGGCCAGCAATCTGTGAGTCATGGTGTTGGGATATGATGCGCCGGTGAAGGTCTGGGTCATTGGGAACATAGATGCGATCCCTGAAATACAACAAGTCCTCCTTTTCAGCCCACTCTGCTGCACGTAAGGAAAGGGTCGATCCCTTCCTCAGTTCTTTAACAGCTCGGGTGACAACATCCTCATGTAAACCGCTACAGTTTGCGCGACGAATGTCACGTAGAATGTCCCGCTCCTCGCCCTGGGGTGCGATGCCTTCCAGTGCCCGGATGGTGAACAGGTCTGGCTGCAACAGCACAATGTTTTGGTTGTCACCGCTGCCATCCCCATGGTCTGCACGTCGGGATAGGGCATCAGTCTTCCCCATGCTGCAACCCGGACGGTGGTGCAAGGAGAAGTCGAATCTAGATAGATACAGGGACCAACGAGCTTGACGACGGTTCAATTTCTTGGCCGTCATGAAGTACTCGAGGTTCTTGTGATCTGTCCAAATTTCTACCTTGTGTTGGGCACCCTTGAGGAAGTGTCACCACTCCTCAAGCGCATGCATTATCGCCAACATCTCCTTGTCATGGATCTCGTAGTTTCTCTCTACAGCACTAAGGCTTTTGGAGTAGAACGCCACAGGATGCCACTTCTGGTCCTCCGGAGACTGCTGAGACAACACAGCGCCCGTCGCAAAGTCAGAACTGTCGGCTTCTACACGAAAAGGACGCGAATCATCAGCAAAGGTAAGGATCGGAGCGGAAGTGACCATCTCCTTAAGCTTTTCGAACGCCTCCTGTTGTGCATTATCCCACCTCCATGCCTCCTTTCCTGTCAAGTCGAACAGCGGTCGTGCATGATGTGAGAAATCCTTGATAAAACGCCGATAAAAATTGATGAAGCCCAGGAAAGACTGCACCTCCTTCTTGTTTGTGGGCGTCGGCCAAGCTGTGACCCCGTTTACCTTGATAGGATCCATCTCCACTTGACCCTCCGAGATAATCAGGCCGAGGTACTCGATCTTGGTCCTTTCGAACTCGCATTTGTCCTGACGAAGGTAGAGTTTGTACCATCGAAGTCGCTCTAGGATGAGGCGCGTGATGCGACGGTGCTCTTCAACCGTGCGAGTGAAGATGAGGATGTCGTCGAGATAGATGCAGACAACGCCTTCGAGGATGAGGTCATGGAAGATGTTGTTCATCATGGTCTGAAAGGTGGCAGGGCTATTAGTAAGGCCAAAGAACATGACAAGCGGTTCAAAAAGACCACAGTTGGTACGAAAGGCTGCCTTCCACTCATCTCCCTCCTTTATCCTCACATTATTATAGCCCCAACGGACATCGAGCTTGGTGAAGTATTGGGCTCCACGGAGCTGGTTTACAAGTTCAGAGATGAGGGGTAGTGGGTAGCGATTTTTGACTGTGATGTTGTTGAGTCTTCTGTAGTCTTGAACCGGTCGAAGTGAGCCATCCTTCTTCTTGACAAAGAAAAAGGGAGAGGCCATGGGTGACTTCGATGGTCGAATACGTCCAGAGGCCAGGTGCTCGTTGATGAACTGGTCAAGCTGCCGTTGTTCTTCCGGAGAGAGAGGATAGACCTTGCAGGATGAAGGGGTTGCGCCGGGGGTGAGTTTGATCACATGATCCCATGGCTTACGCGCAGGAAGAGAGTCGAATGACTCCTTGGAGAACACGTCTTCAAACTCATGGAGATGAGGGAGTAAGGAGTTAGTAGAGGATTTAGCAGCGTTGTTTTTGTGGAAGGCCTCGGCAAGGCGTTGGGATATGTTCGATGTGGCACACACCTCATGCGATGAGCGAATCGCAGTGTAGAAGATCCGATCACCCTCCTCCACTTCCTCTGGGTCCTCATCATCATCATCCGAGTCCGGCATTAGATCAGGAACCCCTTCCAATTCCACTTCAGGTATAGGCAGGGGTCCAGCATGACACTTCTGAGTTCGTCGTATTGCCGCCTTCTGTCCACGATGTTCTTGCCTGGCTTCTGTGAAACATGTCCGACAGCGGGATGGACATTGGCTCATGGTAACCTCCCCGGTGCGCCAGTCAACCTCTGGGTTATGGTCTCGAAGCCATGGATATCCCAAAATCGCCTTTTGCTTTCCTAATTGAGTGACAGCAAAAAGGGCACGCTCACTATGATCTTTGTAACGGAGAACCAGGTCTGCAACCTCTCGGATGGCACCAGCTTCATTTGGGGATCCATCCACGTTATATACAGGTATTGGACGTGAGAGTGAGCGAGTATTTAGACGATGTTGTTGTACCAGATGGGAATCGATGAAGAGACCAGTCGCACCAGAGTCCAGGAGCGCAGAGACACCGAGTATCTGTCCAGTGTCGGTCGTCTGCAGTTCGATGGCTAGGTTTAAGGAATGTGCAGAGGGAGTGGATGCCACAATATACTTGCGTGGTAGTTTATGCTCCCATGATTTAATTTTGGGACGTGGAGTAGAAGGAGAGATGGGGAGAGCAGGTACGTCTTTAGCCAACTTCGAAGGGTCAGAGAGGGGAGCAGTCACAGAAATGGATTCATTCTCCGGGGATTCAACTGACAAGACTTCAAAGTGGTTATGGACAGGCAGTGAGGGCATACAATTCACTCGCTGCGAATAGGAAAATCCTGCTCCTCTACAACTTCCAGCTTAACCTCCTCTGCAACTTGATCCTTCGCTTCCTCAACATCTACAAGTGCCAACAAATCTTGCAGGAGTTTGTCTCGTCCCTCGGGGGTGAGCATGCGGATATCCTGACAATGGGGACATGCTCCAGCCCTGTGTCCAGGTTCCCCACAACGGTAGCAGAGATCCAACTTACGTGCACGGCTGCGGGCTGCATCAACATCCATTGGTACTGGGACATTGATGGCTGGTGTGGGAGTTTGATGAGCAGGAATGCGGTTAGGGCGGGGGAGGCTTCGATTGAAGGTGTAGGGTGTATGAGTGGTAGTTGGAGCATGGAATGCAGCATTAAACGCCGCATTTGTGAGTCGGTTCTCGTCACAGAGTGAAGCAGCTTCATACCAAGCAAGGATATCATCGTCCGCTGGGCGCCCTTCCAACATCTGTGCAATCTGGTGCTGAATTTCTCGGTTGAGCCCCCGTCGGAACTTCACCACCACTGGTAACCCACTCCCATACCCTGCCATGTCCACCAAATCCTTGAACTCATCGATATAGTTGTCCACGGATCGATGTCCCTGGTGGTAAGTGGATGACTCAAGTTGTGTCACTGCTCGGTGGCATTCATTGAGGGGGCAGAAGTGGCGTACGAACTCAGCTCGAAAGTCACCCCAAGTGGAGAAAGGTAGAGAACCAAGTTCTTTAGTTTGACATAGGATACGGTCCACATAGAGATAGGTGCGTTCAGATTTCATGTATGTGAAGGCCCAATAAATTTTTGCAGCCTCATCGATGAATTGATGCGACTGGAGACTAATGTATAACTCACAGGAATTAAGGAATGCACGTCCCTGCACACGTGCACCATTAAATTCGGCGGGGGGGGGACGGTTTGATCTGGGCACATTCCTTAGTGGACGCGTTTGGCAAAACGTCGTTGTTGGGTGCGCTTGGAGTCGTGAAGGGGGAACTATTAGTCGTAGGGTTAGCCTGGAGGGTCCTAACGAAGTTTTCAATCGTAGATTTAAGCGAGTCAATTTGCGCGCGCATTCCGGAAACGTCGCTTTCAAGCGCGTCGAAGTGTTCTGATGCGTCCATGTCGCTAGGGAGCGCGTTTGGCGAAAATGGCGGCGTGATAAAGGCGAGAGTATCTGGAACGGTGTGTAGGGACTCTGTGGAGCTTTGGGAAGCGTTGTCCAGTCCGTACCTGCCTATTTTGGGCAGCGTGTTCGCGATTTTCGGGCCTTAGGGGAGAGTTTTCTACTATAAGGGCAGCCTGAGCCTCTAGCAAAGGGAAATCCGAAGTTAAAATTATACTACATAATACAGGCATTGGGGACACACCTAGCAAAGGGAAATCTGAAGAGAAAACTCTAAGGATCCCCTTGCTGATGCCCAGTATATGTGAAGACGACAAAAATCAAATATAACCTAAAAATAGAAAAAGGCGGAGATAGGTGGATCAAGGCCGCCGAATGACATCATACCAAGGGGTATGTGTCGGAAGGGGTACTCCGCCTCTAAATATAAAAGTGTCAACATATACAAACATGATAGCAAGGGAAAATTAGTAATAAAATCCGGAAAAATCATAGAAAATGAAGAATAGAAGGAAATGAGGTGGGGAAAAATATGGGACGAACATAAAAAATAGGAAAAACACACAGGGCACCCCCCTAGTCCCCTTACAGCTACATCGGTGATCTCTGACACCAGTTCTTTCACCAATGCAGCTGCAACTTCTACCTCCCTGGATCCCACATCAACATACACTGCACAAATGTCCCCCCTCCTGCCTGATACCACTGTCTCAATTCCAAAAACATCAACACCCCTGGCATAATTCTACGTTGGATAAAAATTAACAATATTTTTTATACTATGCCTATTTGTGTATATATTTTGATCAATATATGCATAGTTGCTTCATTAATAGATGGAGTATAAGGTATATATTGAATTCATCATGCTATAGGAATGTGGAAGGAGGCTACAAGGGTAGATACAACAAATGTACATTGAAGTGACCAATGCTGGTAGTGATAAAGTTGCCAGCGGCCATAAGTGTAACAGTGGAGCTAAGCAAATGACCGGCACTGGTTACTGTATGAGCTAAGAAAATGTGTATGGGCCCATCCTAACATAATGCAGGGAAATGGGCCCATATGAATGATACGCCCGATGGAATGATCGGGTGGGCCCATGACAGTAAAAGGAAAACAGTATGGGCCCACACGACTATAGCGTACAGGACTTGAATTACTGCTGTTATTACAAATCATAAAGAATATATCCTAAAACAGTACATTGTAGTGACCGGTGCCAGTAGGGATATACACAGGCATGTAACAGAAGAGAACAATCATTAGTCAAAGACAGTGGTAATGTGCAATGAGAGTAGACATAGATTAATCCTGACACTGGCCAGAAAGCAACTGTCGCTTGTGTGGCAGTCAGCTATTTCTGAACTGTATCTCTCGGCGCCGGAAAAGGTAAAGGTGGCACTGGTCATCCACATAGCTCTTAAAAGACTTGTATACTAATTGTGGCCGCTGTGCACTACAATATGGATAACAAATGCAGGAATGGTGACATGCTGTATGCTGTAGGAATGTGGGAGGATAAGGATATATGCAAAATCAGTACATTGCAGTGACCAGCGCCAGTAGTGATAAAGTCACTGGTGGCAATAAGCATCCAAGTCAAGAGCAAAGCAAATGACCGGTGCAGAATATATGCTAGAACAGTACATTGGAGTGACAGGTGCCAGAGAAGACAACGTCGCGCTGATCATTCCCATAGCTCTTAGACTTGTACACTAATCGCCGCCAGTGGTCACTGATAACGAAAAGCAATGACATGCTGTAAAAGTAAGAAACTATTGACCAATGGGTATCACAAACACTGTGTACACTAATTGCCGCCGGATGACCGGTGCAGAATATATGCTAAAACAGTACATTGGAGTTGTAGAACCCCATGAGCATGCGTATGGGCCCATCCTAACATAATACATGGAAATGGGCCCATACAAATGATACGCTTGATGAAATGATCGTGTGGGCCCATGACAGTAAAAGGAAAACAGTATGGGCCCACACGACTATAGCGTACAGGACTTGAATTACTGCAGTTATTACAAATCATAAAGAATATATCCTAAAACAGTACATTGTAGTGACCAGCGCTGGTAGGGATATACACAGGCACATAACAAAAGAGAACAATCATTAGTCAAAGACAGTAGTAATGTGCAATGAGAGTAGATGTAGATTAATCCTGACACCAGCCAGACAGCAACTGTCACTTGTGTGGCAGTCAGCTATTTCCTAACAGGATGTCTCGGCACTGGAAAACATAAAGTCGGTGCCCGACATGGTGTAGTGATAATGTTACCAGGGGCAACAAGCATACAAGTTCAGAGCTAAGCAAATGACTGGTGCCATGATCAGCGATGGTCACTGTACATGACCTAAGGAAATGTCTATGGGCCCTTCTCATAAAAGAATCTATACACAAACAGTACTTTGTAGGGACCGGTGATAGTAGTGACAATGGCGGTGATAATGCACCAGCACTTAGGGGCACATAGCTTGAAGAATATATGCATGGGTATTTCATTAGTAGATGAAATATATAAGGGATCTATTGAATGTATTGCATCCATGGCAGCGCCAAAAAAAAACTATCTGCCGACCACGGTGATATCCAAAGGCATGGTTTATTGTGCATGTCAGTGTCTTAAGTCAAACGTATCCTGGGGGTCAGTGGATGCATCTCCACGAGCTTTTGGTCTTGGCTTTGGACGGAGGCTGGGATCCATTGTCACATTCATCACTTTGACATCAGTGTTGCTGGGCTTTGATTTTTTAGGCCACCGGCCGCAACTATTGTGGTCATTCGACCGTGCTCTTTTCAGCTTTTCCTTGCTTCCTTCTGCTGGTGTACTCGTTCCAGCATCCTGTGTTGTAGTCACTTCATTGGTGTTGCAAGCGCGGGATCTGTGGTCATTCGACCGTGCTCTTTTCAACTTTCCCTTCCTTCCTTCCGCTGGTGTACTCGTTCCAGCATCCTGTGTTGTAGTCACTTCATTGGTGTTGTGAGCGCGGAATCTTGATCGTGTTTTCATCCAACACTTTCTGTGGTCAGGGATTACACTATCGGTTGAAGCAACTGATGTTGCCTTGGGGATGGTATCCATTGGTAATGAAGCTAGTGTCATGTTCTGGTGAGAATTTTGACCTTGCCGAATGGCCAGTCAGAGGGCAGGTGCAGTGGAATCATGGATACTACCATGTTCCATCCATGCAGGAACCGGACCGTTCATTAAATGACCCCCATGCTCCAAATCTGCAAGATAGCTAGCAGAGGTAGGCTCTGTCATGTCGACTCCTGTAGGACCAGTCGTCAAACCCATCATCGCTGGAATATTGTGATCCTCCGCTGTTACGTATCAGCCAGGTGGAATGAGCACCTTCTGGAGCATGGGATCGACCAAAAGGTCCCATTCCAGCAGCATCAGGTTTTCCGGTAGCAGTGGAGCTAACCCAGCAGCTTGCTGCTTTTTCTTTTGTTGTTTGGGTACTGGTGCACTCTCACTTTTGGGTTGCTGTGTGGTGGCCTTGGGCTGTTTGCCTTTTGTTTTCTTTTTGGTTTGTTTGTGCTTCAGCAGATTGCGTGGAGCTGCTGTCGTTCCTTCGGTCTCTGTGTCATCCAAGTCTGTAAGTTCTTGTAATCGAACTGCCAGCCAAAGTGTTCCCTCCCATGAATTAAGGACATTTGTGAATTTGAAACCAATCTTCCCTTCTTCCTGCCTTCCCATCCAATGGGTAAAACATGCCTTGATATCATGTTTATGCATTTTTGATGGTTCCTGCAATAATACAAACTCCTCATCCAGTGATTCATCTGAGTCTTCCAGTGCCGCAGTCAATGCTTGTGATCTCCCCAGCGCTGAGGAAGTTGTGCAGCTCTTTCCTCCTTTCTGCAGAGGCATATAGTCCACCTGGTTGATAAATTCAGATTGCCGTGTGTGAATATCAAGCCACGGGACATAACTGGAGGTTCTCCTTGCAGCTAAATCTTGCCGGGGATCAGTATCTTCATTAATCAAAAATGGTTCACTCACTGTACATCCTTTCAATGTATGCCTGTAAAACTTGTTTTTGGTAATTCAAAAACTGGGCATTGTCACCATGGTGGATAAGACAGTTTGCCGGTAGCAGTGGCTGTCCCTTCACTCCAGTCTCCAGGATTTGTTTAAGCTTTGCCCCACCAGCAGGTCGTATCACTGATTTCTCCTCTTCATCGGCAGTGAGATATTCCTCGATGTATGCCTCGAACGTGTCTGCAATAGGCTTTTCATGCCACCCAGATTCATTGGCGATGAAATTTGGCTTATTGTTGCCTAGAAAGCTATTTGTTTCAAACCTACAAATTCTTCATTAGTCGCCGTTAAATGCCAGGTGAATGGACATACACACTCCACTTCCTCTTGCCCGCTGGATTTACCCATCCACCCAACACAACCATTCGAACCCCAAGTTCAAGGTACATCGAATTTTGAAATTCATTCATACACTTTGTGAGCATTTTCTCGGCATCCCTAAGATCAATTCAGCCAAGTTACTGAATTACAGGCGATACACATACTTTCACTGAACAGCCGACGGTGGGCCGGTATTCATCCATTGTTGCCGAAGTGCCTCAATCTTTGCATTTTCCTTTGAATCATTGGAGATTCTTTTGTTGACCTTGGCATATTGCCGCAAATATTTGGCCATCCAGTCCAGTCGTCCTTTCTCCAGTTCTGGAGCCTCCCATCCAATCGCCGCCTCTATTTCTGACCCATACAGGTGGATAATTACTTTGCGCCGTGGAGGGACCTTGCCGACCACCGCCTTTGGTGGTTTGCGAGCATTTTGTCTGTACCAAGCTCTAATACGCTGATAATCATGTTTGTCAAAGAGCAGAATATACATCAAGGGCTTATTGCTCACTTCCTGCAGGCCATCCATTGGAGGTTTAACAGGTAAATTAAATAAGTCCATCATGGCACCTTGTAAGGTTAGTTGTTGCACTTTGCGGTTTTTCAATGTCTTCCAGTCATCCACTTGTTGCCGTAGCACATTCAGTTCTGCTGGTGACCACTTATGGGCAACTGGTTGAAATTCCGCATGCTCATCGGTCTGATTTCCATCATCTGAGCTAGAACTTGAAGGACAGCTGCCAAAGTCTTCCCCACTTTGATCAGCATCCTCGGCAGACATGATAGTCAATGTGGATGCAGTAGACAGGTTGTGCTGACAAATACATTAGGTACCTTGATATTGCATCAGACTGTCCCTGAGGACTATTTACAGGTCATATTTCAGCCTCAATATACCCTAATATACCCACGACTTCGCTCGGTACACCTTTAATCCTCTTGCCACACCTTAATATATCACAATGTCCCTGAGCAGAACAGCGAGTAGTGGAGTATTATTAGCTGGGTGGTCCGCCAATTATTTAGAATTTTATAAAAAAAAGTAAGATTAGTAAACCATCATTTGTTGTCTTCAGTCATAGCTCCAATCGAGCCATTCAAGCCATTCAAGCCATTCGCCAATAGATGGATGTGTTGTCAGTGGGGCCACAATTACAATGTCAGTGGCAGGGTACATGCAGCAAGTATGGTCAAATATCACAAATGATGAGCTAATTTACCTATGCCACCGTTACACACTTCCACCGCACTGGCACACCACACACATCGCCGACACAGCCACCAGCAACAGCATAGCCACCTATGGTGCATCACCAACTCACCAACACCTGATATACCAATGTATGTGTTACAGTGAGTTACGACCACCCCATGCTACCAACACACTCCCATGGCACTGGCACAGCTACACACATCGCCGACACAATCACCCTCGCCACCAGCACAGCCACAGGTGAATACAACAACAACACGCCGGCGATATGCATCCTGGCAATGGCACCATACATCTTTATTACCCTTCCATCCACATCCAGCAGCACCGACATTATCCTATTGATACAGTATTTTCGTATTATGTGACTATGCCTGATGCGGCCTTCCCAAATCACACACTACACTTGATGTGGCCTTTTACTTGCATGGTCGATCTTTTTCTTATATATTACTTATTTTTTATTCCTTAACCTTTGTGCCTACTTCCATGCAATGAAGGTATAGTAACTTCCAGTTCTTTTAATTGTAGTAACTTATGGTTCCTACTTCCATCCAACGAAGATAATTTGATCCTGTCTTTCCCATAAACATAAGTCTAGTGTAGGCTGCCAAACAGGGCATCCTTCCAATTACCTGGCTACTCAAAACCCCAGACATTTCCTACCTGTGGATGTATGGCTTGAAAATATGCACGGAGGAAGTGGCCATCTTTTTCCAGTTTGCCACCTGACATTTGGTATATGCCACAGCTCCCGGTGAGGTCTGAGTCTCCAAGCAGTTAACCCAGACCTCTGCTCTGTGAAGAAAATAATGTGGGATCCAAGCCATTTCATGACTAGTAATTGATAACTCCTCCGACCATCTATCATGTTTGGCATTCACCCATAACCAGTGCACCCTGTAGACTAAATAATAGTGAAGTCGCTCATTAAAGTGAATTGAGGTGTACTTACATTCTTTCATCATTTCGCTTGCCTCAACATTGGCTTGGACATTAATGGTCCAAAACCATGGCAATGGTTCATCCTGTCTCCGGCTTCCACCCTCAGCATTGCTGGTACCACCCCTCACCGCGGCAGTTGAAATCTTGAGTTCATCCCAGCGCAATACCTGATACTTGGACTGCATCTCAGGTGAACATCCCAATGATACCATTGCAGCCCTCGCAGCATTGTATACCTGACGATGTGCTTGAACCCGGTGGCTAATAGCATGCACCTCTGACCAAGCCCTTCCCTTTTTGTTCTTGGAGGTGGCGAGACGTAAATTCTTTCTGAATAAGAAAGATTTCTCACTGAGGGCCATTCTAACGCCCTGGAGCTCATCGTTTGCTTGTCCTTCCCTCAATCTCAACTCTTTCTCGGCGAGGGAATCCAAACCAAGCTGAGTAATTTGTGGAAAGCCAAATGTAGAGGGAAGAGGTAATGGGTGTGTTTCAGCGGTATGGACTGCTGCTACCGGGGGCCTTGTAATAAATGGGTTGCTTTGATCATCATCATCCAAGTTAGTCTGGTAATCGGGAGCTTGTGATGGGAGTACTGGTCTTGGTGGCGAGTCATTAAGCTTTTGCAGTGTATCCAATGTGTCATTGTTCACAAATTGTTCTGATTTAGCAATGAAGGAATCCACTCTGGTATCAAGGTTTTGCCGTTTTGTTCCAATCTTCAGCTTATCGGCCTTGGACAACACTGAATGCTGTTGACGTATAAAGGTCCGAAGAGCTAGTCTGATACTAGTTAGCATAGGAATATTTTGCAATGGCTGGATATGCACTGGGCTTCCTCAAGTTTGAGGCCAAGAGCAACCCAGGTGGTTTCACCCTTTCCATCACTGGTTTCATCTTCATCCTCTAGAAGGTTCATTTGAAGGTCACTTCATGTGACCACTACCTGACCAGGGTTTATATCATAGATGTCCATTGCTTCTGGATCGGTTGGACATGTTGCCTGAGAGTGTTTTTCCAATTCTTTCCAGGTTGCAATCTCCTCAGGGTCTGAGTTTGCTGTGTACTGCAATAGGTCCACCCAACTTTCCTCCTCACCTGCCACAGCGGCTCTGAATTGGCGGGTGGTGGTAACCACTACATCTGGTTCCAAGTCAATCTGGCACAAGGTACAAACATGTATTCACCTATGTCCTGCATTTTTTTGAAGTTGGAATCCCCCATATGATCATCCAAGGTTTCAATCCATCCAGAAATGGTAGCATTTTGGGTACTAGGTGAGATTTCATTCAACACTGACCACAATGATTCAAGGATTTCTCCATCCACTTGTCCGGTGCTGGGAATGAAACTCGGTGAAAAGTGTGAGAAACATTGCCAGACGTGGCCACTGACATGGAAAAGACCAATACCATGCAGAATGGCAATGCCGAGTGGTAGCTGGATATACTGACTCTCCTCCATCTGAAGTCTGAGCCTCTTCCAATACTGGCACATTATATCATAAATCAAAATGATTTTCTTGAGTCTGGTGATATTAGTGTTTTTCAAGCCTTCAGATAAAGAATAGTCCATGTTTGCTTGTCTAGAAAACATTACACAATGTCTCTCAAAATGTGAAGATATCTCACCGTTCCCCTTTTTGGAAGTCAATTACCGCACTGGGGCAGAAGCAACCATGACGGCCACAAGCAGTTGCACTGACACCGGTTACATCAAGACCCTTGTATTTGATGAAGCAGTCATTTACAGCATGATGCTCATTGCAGGTCGGTTTCTAATTTGGAGTTAGTAAATACACTGAAAGTCTTTAAAATATCTTACCTCTGTGACTTCCTTAGCAACGGCGAGGTGTGCTTTGTAGTGATTTGGCTCGGTCATGAAAAAATCACCATGACTGAGCTTAATATCATGGTGAGCATTTTCGCGCTTCTGATGAACAGCGGTGAAGTTTCCATCCATGACAAAAGTCCAAGTGTATGCCATTCTGAGGTAAGATTACATTAAATACATTCCAATTCATGTGATTTGACTTACTGGTCAGGATCCTTGGTCCAATTTTCCGGCAGATTGACACCAGGCTGAGGACATGCAGCACAGAATGTTGGGATGTCAGTTGCACCATGCATTGCAGCTGCCGATGAGCCACCGGCACTGGACTGTGATTCTCCCCAGCAGCCTCTCCACTTCAAATGTTTCAACATTTGCCATAGCCGGCTTGCCCTGAGAAGCTCCCTGTATCAATCCTCAAGTACCAATGTCAGAGATATTGACAACTGTAGTATATCAATCATACCTCCATGGCACTAGGAAATAAGGGTGAAGTCATGCGCTGGAGCTTCTGGTAGTATTGATAGGCTGAAGATTTACATTCCAGATTGGACAATCACACATCATCGAGGACTTTAAATGTGAATGTGGTCTTGATATTTTGTAGCTGACTGGGAAAAGCCCCAATTGCAACAAGTGATTTTCCTGCTCTTGATGGGAATTAGGGCAATTACACCACTTGACCCACATACAATGTACACCAGAAACATCGATTACTGTCAATTTGTGACAATCCATCGGCATTGGGAAAGTTGTGGGACCAAGGTCATAAACACTGGTAAACCTTTTCATCTCCTTGATGATGTTGTTGGTTCCATCACCTTCTGTTGCATCATCCAAATCATCTTCATAATTGTCGGCCTCTTGTCCAACCACATCTGGCGCTGATGGGTGAAAGTAACTTGGGCAGGATGCACCATTGTGACCGAGATGTAAAACTAACCCGACTTGGAACAACCAAGCTGGTTCAAAATAGGAACCTGTCCAGTGGTCGATGCGGTGAAATGGGTTAGAAGCATGGTTATCATGGCAGCAGTCAGTACAGAACATGGGATTGAAAAGACAGTCTCGGCATCGCCAGGTAGCAGCATCATCCCCACACAAATTGCATTTCATGCAATTGGGTACTTCATTGGATAGTAGTGCTTCCAAATACATGGCCTTTTTAGGCAACCATTCTTTGATGTAATCTTGAGGTGTCTGAGGGTAATATTAGCATAGTAAATGTGGTAGCCATAATAAGTCACCTTTGAAGAGGGGGGATCAAGATCTGCAATGAAATTTAGAGCGTGATGCTCAATTGGTTCATCGGACATCAGAGATGTTATATTGGTGTTGGATGTGGTCGCCAATCCTGACACTGGTGCACTTATCTTGGCCTTCTTATGCCTTGGAGTTGACTGAGGACTTTGCTGAACTAGTACAAGGCGATCCCTGGGTCCCCGCAATGTCTGGGAGCAAACAACAGTCATCTGGGTGATCCTTCCAATGATGGTGCGAGTGTGTCCTCTAGGCATGATGGTTTGTAGAGTGATGTAAAATTATGAACAAGCATCTCCAGGATTATATAGGCACTGTAGGCAGTGAGGAAACATGGCAACATGGCGATGTAAATGACAATGGTACCATGTAGAGGTTACTATGGGACTGTTCTACACAGCATACTAACATGTTACCTAGGTCATACTCACAAAGCTACTGTCGATGTTTCCAATGTAAAATTACACCGGCGGTGTTTGTGATACCCATTGGTCAATAGTTTCTTACTTTTACAGCATGTCATTGCTTTTCGTTATCAGTGACCACCGGCAGCGATTAGTGTACAAGTCTAAGAGCTATGGGAATGATTGGCACGACATTGTCTTCTCCAGTGCCCATCACTCCAATGTACTGTTTTAGCATATATTCTGCACCGGTCATTTGCTTTGCTCTTGACTTGGATGCTTATCGCCACCAGTGACTTTATCACTACCGGCGCCGGTCTCTGCAATGTACTGATTTTGCATATATCCTTATCCTCCCACATTCCTACAGCATACAGCATGTCACCATTCCTGCATTTGTTATCCATATTGTGGCTGCAATTAGTATACAAGTCTTTTAAGAGCTATGTGAATGACCAGTGCCGCCTTTACCTTTTCCGGCGCTGAGAGATACAGTTCAGAAATAGCTGACTGCCACACAAGCGACAGTTGCTTTCTGGCCAGTGTCAGGATTAATCTATGTCTACTCTCATTGCACATTACTACTGTCTTTGACTAATGATTGTTCTCTTCTGTTACATGCTTGTGTATATCCCTACTGGCACCGGTCACTACAATGTACTGTTTTAGGATATATTCTTTATGATTTGTAATAACAGCAGTAATTCAAGTCCTGTATGCTATAGTCATGTGGGCCCATACTGTTTTCCTTTTACTGTCATGGGCCCACCCAATCATTCCATCGAGTGTATCATTCGTATGGGCCCATTTCCCTGTATTATTTTAGGATGGGCCCATACACATTTTCATAGCTCATGGGGTTCTACAATAACCGGTGCCAGTCATTCACTTAGTTCTTGACCTTGGATGCTTATCACCACAAGTGACTTTATCACTACTGGCGCCGGTCACTACAATGTTTATCTTTTCCTACATAGACGACTTGTTAAGTGTCAAGGTGCTCCCTAACCTGATTCCACACATCCTCCCAGTAAGCCAACAATTTCCTGTCCTTCTGAAGTTGGGCATCATTTTCTCGGACCATCTCAGTCATCCTTTTCCATGTCGAATGCAGGTCATCGAAGATCTTCATCATTAATTGTATTTTGGCCAGGTCACCAGCGGCATATGGGACCAGCTGTAGGTCTTGCCAGGTGAACTGGATCTGATGAAACTTAAGATAAATTAAAGGACAACAACATGTTACTCACCTGTGGCCGATGAACCACCAGGAAGTCGTGTGGAGCGAATGGGTATGAGTCGTAGTTCTCCAGATCGTTCTGTTTACTCCACCAAGAATTGATATAGCTATCGACAATATGGGTGGGGTCATCAGCATCAACCTTCAAGTATCTTTGTATCGCTGGAATGTATTCTAGTTCCAGAAAATCTTTGCCCTCAGGATCATTGCATTCCGAGCACCCCAAAGTCCCATCCTGTACCATCTTTATGGTTTCCATGACGAGCGGGGGAGTGTATGGAGCACTGCCACCCATAGAGGCATAAATTCTGGTGGCCATCAAGAATTCCTTCTAAGTTGGTATTGGTGATCAGATAATTGGCAATCACAATATGTTCACTTACAGTCTCAAAAAATAGGCTAGACACCCACCCCAACTGTGACTCTTTGTAGTCTTCATCGTTATCTACCGCAAGGATCCATGCAGTGATTGCAGCATGGAGATGTGACATTCCATACAACAGCACTTCCTGCCCATGTGCTAGATCATTCCATGCTGGTAGTAGTCCCATAGTACTCTCTCGAATGCTGAGATCATGAGCTACCTGTTGAGCAGCGATGGCCTGCTCATGGAACTCAGTAGGTTTGACTATAGGGTGAGGGTTCTCTAGGAAATCGGTGTTCCTCTGATGCTCGACTTCTATTTGATTCAATGTGGTAGCAAATTTTCCAGCAGTAACAGGGTCAGGTTTATATGGCCAGCGAGGCACGGATTCAAGGTTTGTATAGTGGGATATCATAACTTCAATGCAGTTGTAGATACAGAATGTTTGGACAATTAAGTAATCAATGGACAAAATTATCATCGGCGCCGGGAACAAGCACCAATGATAAGTCCATATGGGCTGATGTCTATAGGAAAACCAGTGGTGGGCCAATACGATTGTTCCCTGTCAAATGGAATCATCGCATGGGCCCATGTATATGTGGTAAGCAGTTCAAACTCTTAACTACACCCTCTGTCAAGTCAGTAAAATTGTGCACTCATACCTCCGGATTCTGGCCCTAACATTGGGACATTTGTTTATATCTAACCATAATCTATAGCAGGACATCACATCGGTGTCTAAAACAATTGGCTAGTGTGGCATGTCCCAGCACCGCATGCATCCAACCGTATCTGCTGTGACCCAACACCATATGCATCCAACCGCCGATACCTGCTGACCTGCTGCTGCACTTTTTCCTACCAAACCTACAATGATCATCGGCACTGGGAACCAGCACCAATGATATGTCCGTATAGGCCGATGTCTATAAGAAAACCAGTGGTGGGCCAATATGATTGTGCAGTATCACATGCATTGCATGGGCCCATGTATATGTGGTAACACGTAGTAAAATGATGACCATGCTAGCCGGCGCCGTGATTCAGATGTTGCTGCCGCCGAGAATTCTTCAGTGAAGCTGTATACTGGGCCCACACGGATGCATCACACCCTGGGCCCACACAAGTCTTTCCTGACGTGGGCCCAATCTGCTACTGACAGATCTATCGTCGTTTTGCAGAAATCTGCTGAACGGATATACCGTTGTTTTTTACTGAACAGTGTGAACTTGTACTATCTGTCTGAATGTGTATAGGAAAAATCTAAAAATGATTATATGTCATTATGGTAACCTTGTCAGGAAAGCGTCGCTGGCTTATAAACACTTAAAATTATCCTAACATGCATCAAGACTTCGTTTGATGGCGCGTTGTGTCCACGCGTCAAGTCACGTGACATGTCTGGAGGAGGTTGAGCTTGGGTTGCTATCATTACTACTAAGTTTGCCAAACATGAACTTTAAGCAGAATATTCACCACTGATTCACCAGAAGTTGCACATAAAATCTTACAATTGCTGTTCGAGAAGGGATCACTCAGGTAAGTGGCACCGTGCCTATCACTCTCGTTGCTCCCCTCGGACTTAGAAAATTATCCGTCTCCTTCAGTGGCAGCGTATTTGCAGCTGGCATATTGGCATTCCAGCATCCTACGGTTTGGTTGGCAGAGAATAATCAGCTCCTCCCTAGCGCTCACTTCGACGTTAATGGAACGGACGTGTTTAGTTTGATAGACTTCGCGTAAATGAAGTGATATAGGAACAAGTTTATGGCGGTAATTTTGTGCTCGCTATGTCAGTGTAATTGTGGACAGTTGAACAGTGGTTTGCCCTTGCTGGAGAGACGCTCTGCTGTATGCCGCTATTCCTGCTGATCCTGCTCTATGGCGTAGTGCTTAGTAAAACTCGAAGCTGCGGCGCGGTTGATAGAATGGCGGCTGTAGCTTCATCGCTACGCTATGAGGCAAGGCGTAGGTCAATTGGCGGTGCCAGGTGGGGTGGTGTTGGACGTGTAGAAGATAGCGACGCACAGTGAAGAACAGATCGTGTGCAAACTCGTGCACAATGGTTTTGTGTTCGGACAACCAACGCGTTGCCTATCTTCGTTCGGCCTCTCCGTGCCCAAAGGCACTTCTCGGTGTATGTATGAACACAGTCGGTCTTAGCCACAACAGTACGTCTCACCATCATTAGACCACATTCTAATACAACGTGCCAAAGTTGGCAAGGGCGTTTGAAGGGCGGTAACCGTAGATAAATACATGCGATGGTATCTGAAACGCGGTGCGTGCCCGTAACCCGCACCGACCTGTAGAGTGTATGGCGTACACAGATGTGAGTGTGATATACGATATTTGCGTGTACTTACCCGTGTCGTACCTGCTAAAAATTCTCGTTTTGGGTGTGACATTTGGGTTTTGGAAGAATTTGTTCGACCCGCACCCACTGGTAACTCCAGAGCCCGCGTTTTCGCAATGTCACGCAATGTCCCAACCTCGCACATGGCGTGTTTCCAATTCTCCTACAATACGACCTTCTTGTTGTTGTCATATCTGAATTCGAACTGGATGTCGTCAGTCCTACTCAAAAAGTTTAGTTCCCGAGACGTTTGGCTTGCATGTGGCAGCTCATGCGTCTGTATCAACTGTTGCATTCCCTGCGCAGCCTGTTTCTCATCGACGACGAGATCCGTCACCAGAAACCTAATTGGGACCAAGTACAAATTGGGGAACGGAGTGAGATCAGTTTCACAGGTGGTTTACTTCGGGAAAACAAGACTGATCATTCCCAAGGTTCCGCTCGCTCGCAGGGGGCACTTGAATATCGTTCAAGTCCGTGTATCTTGTGTTTCATATATTCTTCCGCCCCTGTCATAATATGAGCAGTAGATTCGATCTTAGCCAGTCTTAGGTTCTTCACCGCCGCCATCAGGATCCCGGAATGTTCCACATTGGCTTCAAGAAGCAATCGTGGGGTATACTTCTAATCAATGCACATACCCACACCGCTATTACTCAAACGTGTGAGGGAGTTATGATCTAGTGCTTGGTACATTGTGATAGAGGGGTACGTCAGGCTAGCCCCTGTAATGACTGGAAATCATGGCTCACAGACTACTCAAGTGTCGTACTATCCCAGAATAACATCATCCGACAGTGACACTGCTGAATTCCCCGCCCTTCAGATAGGTAGACCACCACTCTTCAAACTTCGAAAGTGCAAGTGGGTTATCACCGCCGCCAAGAAGAACTGCTGTGTCTGTCGTATCCAGCCGGCAATCTCGCGGTCGCTTCGTGGCATCTACATCGCTGGGGGGTCTATCATCCGCTATGATATGGTGGTGAGGAAGCCCGAGTATCTCTGCAAACTTGAGGCAGATGTCATACTTCGTGAATCGCTCGTCACCAGAATAGTGTAATATCCGCGACGGCGGAATTAGCTCCTTATAAGCTGTGGGGTGTCAGACGTGAAATACATAGTCGATGGAAAGAAGGAAGAAAATGGGTAGCATGCAAGAGCGACTGTCATACTGACCTGATAAGCGCACAAGGAAATTCGCGATGTCACCAACATTCGTTGGGTAGCGTTGGGCCCAATGATCCATCTTATAAGTTTTCCCCGACTGATCTCCGACAACATCTATCAATATGTTTATCGCAGAATCAGTGTTCTTAGCGGCAGGTCCATACCTATGTTTTATGCGGATAAGCCTTCTTACTTAGGGAAGGATTATAACAGGCTCACAATACTGGAACTCGTAACACCACAACAGAAGCATCATCTTTGCCGGCTTTAAGGACCTCCAATTCACCATCCCGCTTCGTTTTCCCATAAGCTTGCAAAGGGTTCGTCACAGCAGTGGGAGCATAGGGCGGAGTCTTCCCATCAAAAACGTAATCTACAATTAATCCTCAATATGACGCGCGATTGGAAGGCGCGCAAAGGACATGCCTGTCGAGATGTACACCAAGGTAAAACCCAGTGACTTCGCCAGCCATGCTAAATTCCGTGGGACTTCCACGTTGAGCTATTCGTAAGAATCCAGATTCAAGCCACAACTTGCACAAAAAGTTTCGCCTATACTCACAATGCCCGTTCCTACGGGATCCTATTCATCCGCCCCAACCAACATTAAGGTCAGCAAGGACATTCGATTGACACTCAAACCATGTAGCGCACCTTTTCAGCAGCATCTGGCCGTCTTTCGGCTGCGCAGTGTATCACCCCTTACATATAAGTAATAGTCACTGAACGTTTACGATTCCGAAATTGCCCACAATCTACTCACAGGCCGGCTGGAATTGTCTAAAGACTCGCTCTACTTCATCCTTCTTTGTAATGTCGAGCGAAACCAGTCCAGAATCGTGCGATCGCGAAAATGCGAGGCTAAGGACCTCATACTCCCCATCGGAGGTTTGTGTAAATGCCTTCCGGATTGCAGTGCCCAGAAGGCCAGACGCTCCTATGCATGTCATTGCAAATGTAACGACATCCAGGTCTAAGACAGGTGATACTTGCCTGTAATTACGACTTTGACAGCCATTGTGGTCGAATATTAATCTTTTGAAGCTGGAACTCTAGAGCTGGATTCAGCGTACCCTCGCTGATGTAATGAACCAAAGAACCATCAAACGTCAACGCGTCAACCACTAAGTATCTCAGATCGAGCCCATCTAACCCATCCCGCTCGGGATTCCTCAGGACTTCTTTGCTAGATATCATAAACCTGTGCGGCGTGGACTGCTCCACATAGTGACCGGATGCTAGCCTTTCTGCCTACTCACTGCTCAGCGTCCAGGATGCCTCGATGAACGTCTTTTTTTCCCTGCTTCTTCCGTCCTTTGAGCATTCCTTTTTAATCAGCTTTTTTGTGACAGCTCTAACTCTCACATAATTTTGTTCTCATGTCAGTCTCGGTGATGGCGAGGGCATGTGCAAGCAGCGTGGCATTCATGTTCCACCCGCCGCATTCACTTTGACATGGCTTCTCTGAAGTCCGCTTCTCGGACATGGTCGGACATGGAGTAAGAACTCTATACCACCAAGTCCTCACAATCACTGGTGCAGCACTCGCAGTCCCAATTATCACTCCGATACTTGTTCAACTTTTATACCCGATGTTATCCGAGCATTTCAATGCAGTTCGGATGGCGCTCATGTCCAATCACGACCCCTGGTCGAAGGTATAGTACCCAACACACTTGCTAAGGTCGTGCACCGAGCTCTTTTCCCTATGAATGCTTCGGGGAGCCGATGCCTGCACGGGCAACAAGCAACGTCCATTTCCGCTCGATACTACACCTGGCGGTCTCCTTTTCCTGGCGTGGTCATTTCATACTGTGGACTGCTTAAGTAGAAGCATTTCCCCAGACTGATGGAACCAATCTTAGAGTTATGTACTCGGTGCATTTTAGAATGGTATGTTGACCGCTGTTGATGCCGTTCGATTTACTTTGGTTAGTTCCTTATGTTTCCCCCTTGCTTCTTTTGGTCCATTTAGATGCTCGCATGCGTTCCCCGAATGTCTGATTCAAGCAACAAAGCATCCACTGTCAACATTCATACGTATAAAGGAGAAGGAGTAGTCCATTTGATTGATACTACACACTTCTAGACCGACCTTGCTACCATTGCCAGCCCGTTATGTTTTCGGGTGAAGCAGGATTTTAGCCACAAAAATATGTCGTGATCCCCGTCTCTGGCTTCAGATGGCGCTAAATCTAGAGTGCCTAGCTCATTCCTGGCTGTGGGAACCCCAGGCAACATGTTTCAACTTTCTCCATTCACTCCTTTTTCCTTGTTGGTATGGAAACCGTATGGCTCTTTGACGGTTTAGAAACCATCCTGCAGCCCTGACGAGAGCAGTAGAAGTGTAGCAGTGCACTTCAGCAACTCAACGAGCCCGGTGTCCGGCTTCTGATCGTTTTGAGCTGTGGGGACAGCCAAGCAGTTCGTGGTTGATTTCTCCCATAAACTTTTCTACAGATTTGTCGGAATTCTTTCGATTTGACAGAATAACAGAATATCTAGGGTCGTTGTGAATCGATGGAAACAAGACTCGGCTTGGTTGATGCTGATGGAGCTTGCTAGATGAATAATTCTAGATCCAACTCGCCTGCCCTGTCACATCTTCCATATGCCATCCCGTTGGTCTTCTCTTCGTTGGACCATGGTACTCCCTTTGCGCGTTCGATCTATTTTCGTGGATCAGCCGCTTATGACAGAATCAAAGCCCTATCTTACAATGCCCAATACGACATGCACAAGACAATGATTGACCGATTTCGAGCGGCCATTTCCTGGATATACGATTTTTCCACACTCCGCTTCACGCGGACTAATACCGCTGTGTCTCCGGCATATGTACCGCGTCTAGAGCATATGGAGCTCCGCACGAGGATAGACTCCTGGCGAATGATCAGAGATTCCAGGTTCCTTGAGAATAACAAGGTGGTTCTGTTTTTTACACCGTGCCCACGGATCTTACCTCCGTCGTCACGGTCTCTTGCTGGGGGACTTTGCTTTACGTGATGGGCCGTTTAAACTGCACAACTCTGTCCTGTTTCTATCTCATGTATGAGGATTGGGGTTTCTCGAGTCGGTGCCCGAAGCTGAAAACACACTATCAGTACATATCTTCCCTTGATTCTCGAAAGGGTTTCTCTCCCCCGGCCTTCCGGACTACATATGATCGTACCATGCGGCAGATCATTCTAGTACTCCACCTGGGTAATATCGTTGCTTTTGACGAGAAGGTGAGATCGATAGAGTGCATTTGCAGCTTTCAGCTTCAAACCTTGGATGGATCAAAAAAAAGAATTTTTTCATCTCAACCTATCACTCGAAATTTGACACCGCCGCAGATACATATTTCCCTTCAATGGTTTCCACCATCATACTGACCGATGGACATTTAATAACGACGACAAATTTGCGACACTCGCCAAATTTCCAACCGAACAGCTTTCCAGGCGAGTTTCACTCACGTCGACGGGTTCACTCCACACAATGCAAAATGTTATGCATCAACATTATTCTCAACAGTGACTACATCTCGTAAACACTCGTGCTTCCTCTTCTCGTGTGTGAACTGCTGTGACACCTCACACTCTGTCACCCGTTTTGCTTTGGCATCTCCAGGATCTATTCCCAGTGAGGTAAAATCGTATATTTTAGAAATTGGTTTGCTCTTATGTTTGGTTTCCGATGTGGTCTGATAGAAATTTCCGTTTTAGGAGGCTGCATTTATCATGCCGATAGTCGATAGCCTTGCGGAACCATTCCTTTGGTTGTCTGCCCGGGGTCTCCCAAAAAGTTTCTCTTGCACAGTCCTGCCTATAACGTGCTATAGTTCTTACCCAATCCTTTTTTCTCCTCTTGATGTGACGTCTCATCAAGAATCAAACTTGTGGTATAATTACACACAGCCTCGAACTGCCTTGCACCCGCGGTGACCTCCGTCGTCCGCCTCGCAGTTTCAAACTCTGTCTCCTCTGACCACAACATGCATCAGTGTCGAAAACCCGTTCCAAGTCATCGTCACCCTCCCTCCAGTTTTATCTCACCAACGTATTCACATGTATCCACTTACCGGTATAGTCGAACGTTATTTGTCGAAAGTTTCTTGCCAAATAACTTCCCTTAACAGCTTTGTGCAAATGGAACTGCAGCTGTATAGCCCTTCCATCACCCTTCCTGGTGGGCTCACGGACAACAAACTTGGACCTTTGCCCGTCTTTGGTGAGCATGATCAAGTCAGAGGAAAGGTGACACTGGCTCGCAGCTGCTATCACACGGGCTGTCTGTCTATCTCAGTGAGTCTCGTGCCTTGTAAAATGCGCAGGGCTTATACTACTGTGTTATCAGATTGAAGGTGCTTTCATGTATTCTCCATTGCAGGTGAATAGGGACGACGCAGTTGCGGAGTATTCGGGGAACACCAAAAGAATAAAACATGTGTTCTTCTCGTCCTCGACTGTCCTGACTATATCCCCGGGTTCTGATTCAGAGCCGTCACGCTATCCGTTCCGACATGCATTCAGCAGGCGACGCCCTAGCATCTCCAGTCTCGAATCAAATGTCACCGCTACCGAACGATCATTTTCGTTTGCATTTGACCTGCCTAGCGGCTGCAGGCCTTGGGAAGAGATGCCGCCGTCATTTACAGGATCTATGTATCCTGTGTCATCGCAATCATTTGATGTCACATATAAAGTCATTGTACGGAAATCTCCTAATGCCTCCGACTCAAATAGGTAAGTGCATTGTAAATTACTGGACTCTCGATTTAAAGTTATTTCTTTGCAGTTTTGAGGTGCCAATCTTATTTTGTCCAGACACAGGTTTCCGGTCCGCGGAAGCGATCTTACATCCCCAGTCCTGGTTAGAAATGCCCCTCACATCTGATCGACCCGTTCCGCTCCGATGTGCGGTATGTGAATTCCTCAAGAACGGCATCTTTAGCTCAAACGCCGTACCGTTCCTGATAGGTTACTTTGCCTGCGTCGGTTACGTTCAGTCGGACGTCTTCTATTCCTTACTTCGCTATCTTCCAGACAATCCCCCAATCAGCTGATTTGGCCAAAGAGATTGCTTCAGATGCCACAATTTCTGTGTCACTACTTCGTCAGATCACCGTGATCGAAGGAGCCTCACCACCGCCTTCGCCTCCAAGTATACCTGACAAGTTGAACACATCACATTCTCCCAGACATGTTTCACGTCATGAGCATTCTCGAACGGCCAAGCCTGTGAAACGTTTGAATGATAATTCGGATTTCCGCGAAAAATCCCTGGCACGTTTACCGACACGCACTGTCTTCTCAGAATCCCTCTCCGTGCAACATACTATCTGTATTGGATTTCCCAAGCGCCCTCGGCCACAGACTCGCAATCCAGGAGGTCACCCATCCCTGAATTCTCAATTATCGTTACCGGATGGTCTCCATAAAGCTGAAATTCAATTGCATGAAGGAATGCTTCCATGCATTGACTGGGCAGGGGTGAGCGTCAAGGTATGCGAACGTGGTCGCATTTAATACCCTAATTGACGCTTTCCCAGTATTATTTAGACGCCTCTGTCTTAGTTGGCCAGGACAGTCTCAGGGCTCGAATTCCAATTCGAATAGTGTGATGAGATAGGGTGATGTGGCCACTGGGCGCTTCATACCGCTCGCGGGTAGGAATGGCCGTAGCATACGTGTTACGCTCATATGGATCCCGGCAGTCCTTATGATTTGTTCAACGATGTGGAAAGAAAGCCAATCTGGCAGTTCCAGAAAACAGTGGAATGGAAGCCACGAACAATTTGGCCTCAAGATCCGCAAAAGCTAGCAAGTGGGCAGCATAGCTTTGAGACTGAAGTCAACTCGTGATGCAAGTTCTGCCAAAAACAGCCGAACCAACTAGTTGAGAACACGAGAAATCTGAAAAGTACTGGCAAGATGATGGTCATCAGCTCTCCCTTTTCTTGTCTTTCGCCGCCCTCTTGAGGTCAATGGTTGAGCGACGCAGGTCAACATCGCAGTGAAGTCTACCAGATAGCTACAGACTTTTCGATGACCAGAGTGTAGGATTTTCTTCTATTCGTGTCAGGTTGAGCTCTGCATACCTTGTCCTTAAATATGCAAAAGCCTGGGTCAAGCAGGCGACGAGGATTGTGGGATTTCTTCAATAATTCCTCGGAATAGACGAGGATTTCACAGCTCTGCTTAACTTCATGAGGAATCGAGAAGATTCAGGAAGATATCCGGGATTGCGTTTCGACGATATTCCATGAAAATTGTGGCAAGAGTTCGGTCATTCCCAGCGCCTGAGATATGAGTCATGAACCCAACGACATTGTTCAATCTTGAAGTTACGTTGAAGTTACGCCGCATATGAATCAATCCAATCCAGCCGTTATGCAAGAGGTAAGCCGCTGATTCCAGCAGGTAACGATAAGAACTTGCTGCTCTGGCCCAGTGGTATAGCAGCTTGTGCGAGTCATGTGACCGGCGACTCGACGACTTCACGTGCTCTGGTCATTTTGTAAAGTAGCTTCTAAATGGGGATCAATTTTGCAAAAAGATCACTGAAAAAGGTCTAGACTATGTGGTCGGATTCACGTGACGTCGTTCAGGAAGTAGACTAGGAACCTACTAGGACTATCTTATCCAGCTCCCACCATGAGTCTGGCAGAGCATCCGACGGTGTCATGGCAGGCTATGCAAGATGGGAAGGTATTCTATCGACGACAACAACTGTACTCCGTGGCCGGGAAATTTCCAAACCTCAGTGACTACATCGTGGCAGGATGTCGCTACGGTGGGCCATTAGGTCGTTCTGTTGTCTTGCACCTTTATTATACGCTGATTCGTTCACATATAGCTCTCATGCGTGACACTACGAAGCTTATTGCCATGGGCCGTGCAACTGCCTCATCTTCAAAGGCACAAATACAAGTTTACTCTCCTGCCGGCGAAAGTCTCCTTGCATTTAGTGTGGATGCTTGACTTTATCATATGACCGTATGAGAATTGCTGATAGCAGAACTCTAGTGGGATCAAGGCAAAATTATTCGGTTTGGATGGACATTAGATGAAAGGCTAGTTATTTTGAACGAGGAGGGTGTATACCGGATCTACGACTTGCAAGGGGATTATCGACAGCACTCCCTTGGGAACGAGGCAGCAGAGACGGGCATTGTTGACGCTCGCATACACGATAATGGTTTAGTCGCGATGACCGGTTCTTTGAGCCTATTAGAGGTAAAAGGTTGGGAAGGAGGACGACCGCTCACTCTTGCAAATCCAGGTGAGCGTATTGAGTCCCATTCTCGAACCGTCTTGTCATTTACCGCAATAGGCCTATCTGAACCGCCTCGCGTTTGGGCCGTCATTCCTCCTGATCTGAATATCTCGCGACATGTTGAAGTATTGCTGTCAGTCGATGCTACAATCTTTTCTGTTGACAATCTCGAAAGCGTGGATCAACGAATTTCAAGAGGTCCATTTATCCATGTTTCTCCATCTCCGAATGGCAAGGCTCTCGCGCTACTCACATCTTCTGGCACACTTTGGGTTGTTTCAACCGATTTCCAACGAAGTTTGGCTGAAGTTGAGACTACAACTGTCGCAGGTGCGGAAGGACCAATACGGCAGGTGGAATGGTGTGGTAATGATGCTATCCTTGTCACTTGGGAGACAGTGGTAGTCTTGGTTGGTCCGTTCGGTGACACGCTCCAGTGAGGTCACGCTCACCATCTAGAATCGAATATGTTTGCTTACATCTCATAGATTTCTATACCCGGGTGCTACATTTGCCGTTACCGAACCCGACAGTATACGGATCATTGCCCCAGATGTTTGTGACCTGGTTCAGAAAGTCCCTTGTAGGTCGAAACCGTCATCTCCTCTATCAACCTTAACTCGCCTTCCAGCCTCATCCCTGTCAGTATTCCGACCCGGCTCAACGGCTCCATCAGCGATTCTATACGACGCCTGGGAGAGCTTTACACAACGATTACCTAAATCTGATGAGAGTATTCGAAGCATACGCCCTGAACTCGCTGCTGCCGTGGATGAATGCATTGATGCAGCTGGTCAGGAATGGGAGCCATATTGGCAGCGTCGTCTACTGAACGCAAGTCATCCACTCATATTCTGATATACAATCTTAATCAGTCCATCTCAGGCGGCCAAATTTGGCCGGGGTTTTCTTGATCTCCACAATCCCACAGACTTCGTCAACATGGGACAAACTCTGAAGGTCCTCAACGCTGTGCGAAATTACGAAATTGGTATCCCACTAACATATTCTCAGTGCGTATCTATTCCTTTTTCTTTGGTGTACATAATAATGAATGGGGTTGCAGATATAACCATGCACCCCCCTCTCATGTCGTTTCCCGTTTGACATCACGAAACCTACACCTTCTTGCCCTTCGAATATCGACTTTCCTTTTGCTCAAGCCTGATATGGTCCTCAAGCATTGGGCAAGCGCAAAGATACTACGCTCGAAGCCGTCTGCAACCGGAACTGGGAAAGATGCTGAACTTACCGGAGATGACGAAGTATGCAAGTTGATTGTGGACAAGTTCCAACAGCTGGGAGGTACGGAGGTGAGCTATGCCGATATTGCCAAACGAGCGTGGGAAGTTGGCCGCTCAGGATTGGCGACGAAAGTATGTGAAAACTCTAGTAGCACTGCTGGCAGGCTCCTGATGAATTATTGTCGTCTTAGCTGCTTGATCATGAATCCAGGGCATCAGACCAAGTGCCTCTGCTTCTCACCATGAAGGAAGACCGACTGGCACTGGAGAAAGCTGTCGATAGCGGTGACACTGATCTTGGTGACATTTTTCACCACTGCATACATCAAATACTAATGGCGTTATACAGTTTATCACGTCCTGTTACATCTACATAAACGGCTTCCGCTCGGAGATTTTTTCCGCCTCATTGAGACGGGAGGCCCGAAACTCCGTTCGGCGAGTAAATTGTTAGAGGTTTATGCCCGGGAACAAAACCGGGACATGCTTCGGGATTTTTACTACTCTGATGATCGACGGGTCGAGAGCGCCGTTCTTTCGTTAGGGGAAGCTGCAAGGATGACTGTGAGTTGTTTTTTTTTTTCCGCTTTGAGGCTGTTTGTCAGGTTGACAAAAACTTTCCGCGTAACCTAGAATCCAGATGCTAAAGTAACAGCAGTCAAAGCGGCGCAGAAATTCTTCTTTGAGGATAAGGATCGGGCATTTGAGGCCAAGGTCTGTCGCCGCCGCGGTATTGGTGGTTTTCTATGATAGTTAAAATTATTGTTATTTGCTTCCGACACAGATGATGGATGAGAGTTCCCGTTTGTTAATACTGCAGGAACAATTGGAGAAAGAAGCGGATGGGAAAGTGACGTTCTTCGGATTGAGTGTCAACGAGACTATCAGGACATGTTTACTCAACGGCATGTCTAAGCGGGCGGACAAACTCAAGGGTGACTTCAAAGTGCCTGATAAACGGTTCGTAGGATTTTACACAAAAAAAGGCAAAAAGGAGCAAGACCGAGTGTTGATCACATTTGCAGTTTCTGGTATGTAAAACTACAAGCGTTAACGGGCGCAGGCGACTTTGAGGGTCTTGATACCTTTTCGAAATCGAAAAGAAGTCCTATTGGGTATGAGCCATTTGTACGGCACCTAGTTGAAAAGGGACATACCAGAGAAGCTCTATCGTATGTTGCTCGGTGTGACTCTCCTAAGCGCGCGGATTTGTATGTGGAATGTGGGGAGTGGAGACTGGCGGGTAAGGAATGCAAGGAGAGGGGAGATAAAGTGAAACTGGAGTATGTTTTGTTTTTGGTTTATATTCTGTTGCTGAAGTTTTTATTTATTTATCGACTAGTGAGCTGAGGAAGAGGTGTCCGAACTCGATGATAGCGCGGGAGCTTGATCAGATTGCTTCGAGTATGAAGTGATTAATGCGTTGGTTTTTCGTTTGAGCTGTGTTAAGATCTAGCTGGTGTCCTGACATACTTGAAAGGCCGGGAGTTTCTATCCTAGCTTTAGTTTGAGGGACAAGAGACATTATCGACCTGACCCGAGGCCTCGTAAGTAACTTTTGACTAGTCCCGAAGGAGGGAGTGTTCCATTGCACCACCAGGTCTTTTTTTTCTTTCAGAATCATAAGTAACGTTAACAGGTCAATTGAATCGCGATACAACAATTCTCTTGGGTGAAACAGAAAATCATTACCGGTCGGTACCCTCGTGAAATTGTGAAATTCTTGTGCTAGAAGAATTCAAAAAAACACATGACCTAGGGAGCCTCTTGTAAGTACGAATCTAATTCGCACGAACAACCGGAGTAGGGTTGTGAGATTGAACGACAATGGTAGTTTGTAGCGAAGAGGTCAAGCCAATCTATCACCAGGTCCTCCAGGCCCTGATTTTGTATGATCGCAATACGTTGATTAGCAGACAAGAGTTCCACAAAGACAAAAAAAGAACACCGGTAGCAGTACCAAGACCAGTAACAAGTAAGTTAATAAATGTAAGACCAAACTCTCTCTCTAAATATATATGTAATGCACATGTAACCGTTCAAATCCTTGTGGTGGTGTGTGGATGCGCGTGGTTTATGGTTTATGGCTGTCAGTGTCTTGTCTGTTTTGTTTTTTAATGCGTGGAATCGATCCTCTTCCCACACTAACTTTCTTCCTTCCTACTTTCTACTTCCCACCCGACACCTTGAAAAGCACCAATCCGGCCAACGCAATCGAGTATCCTACAAACGTCCTCTATAAGCAGCCAAGCAAATCCGCAAAAAAAAATTTAAAAAAACGTACCAAAGACCTGCAAGCTCGTAATCGGAGAACCAAATATCAGCACCGAGCCTGTAATCAGCAAAATATCCTATGTACGAACGGAGGCTCAAGTTGCAGCATGACCGATGAAAAAACTGGAATGACGAACCTTGAACACGCCAGCGAGGGTGAGTACTAGACCGCTACCTACGCCGACGAGGAAGACGGCAGCTACGTTGAGGAGAAAGGCGACTGCCGCGTTTGAGATGAGGACGAGGGGACCTATATCTCTGAGTGCGTAGAATGGTGCTAGACCTGCACAAGGAGTATGGGTGTCGGTACAAGAAAGACAAAACGGAGTGGGTGCGTACCGTCGGTGAAAGGCAGTATGGCAAGGTTGATGAGTGCGCATACGGGAGCGTAGTAGTGGAGGGAGACGAGGGGGTCCATTTTGAGATTGTGGAGGAGGATTTGGATGAGGACCAGTCGGGATGATTCGAACTGGATTAGGATAAAAAAAGGGGTTAGTGAGGATAAAGGGGGAAAAGGAGCTGACGACTCACGAGGACGGCGCCTGCTTGGACTATGAAACCTCCTAGATGGAAACGGAGTTCACCACGTGAAGCGAGTGCTACGCCTGTGGAGATCATGATGACAATGGTGGCAAGTTTCTTGGATGGGTCTTGGATACGGAAAGTCCAAGAAATAAGAAGGATGGAGACGGGTGTGAAAGCCTTATTTTGTTTGTGAGTGGGGTTGTCGTTTGAAAGAAAAGATTAGAGAGAACATACTTTGAGCATTTGAATGTAGGATACACTGAGATAGAGATAAGCGGTGTTACTGAGGATAAGACTACCAGAGAAGAGGAAACCAATAGGGAGGATACGACGAATGAAGGTGGTAGAATCCATTCTAACATCGTTTGTAGCGTCTAGAAGATGAGTAGTTCTTTGAAGGATTCGAGTTCCTATAGCAGCAAAGAACAGATGCCATGTTACAGTGAAGACAGGATAAGGAAAAGCGAGAGTGTTGTATAGATAGTTGTTGTAGATGATGACTGAAGAAGAAAGGATGATCCAAATGGGAATGATGCCGGTTGCTGTGATTCTGGATTTGGGCTTGGATGCAGAGACTGGCGTGGGCAATGGATTCTCTGATCCTTCAGATTTCTCGTCAGTCGACATGGTAAGAGGGGAGTCGAAGAGCGGCGTCGACTAACGGCCGTTCTAGACTAAAAGCAGCAAACAGAGTAACACGTGAGCTGTCCTTCCTCCTTAACAATGTCAAGTCTACAAGGCTATGTCGACCGTAAGCTTCCTTTCTCCTTTCAATTCACTTTCTGTTTCAACACAATACATAGGTCGCGTCCTCCTTATCCTTCAAGATGGCCGCGCTATCGTCGTAATGACTCCTTTCTTGTCTCTCTCTCCTTCTAACCCCTCTTTTTTTCAGGGCATCATGGCAGGCTTTGACCAAAAATCAAATGTTGTCCTCTCAGACTCTAAAGAGCGCGTATACAGTATCGACGAAGGCGTAGAAGAGATCCCTTTAGGCCTTTACCTTGTCAAAGGCGACATGGTGTATGGCTCTGTCTCTTGTCCTTACTCCTTTACCTTTCATCTCATTTCCCTTTAGCGTCCTCATAGGCGAGATCGATGAGTCTATCGACAAATCCGTTGATCCCTCCACTATCCGTGCAGAGCCGATCATGCCTATTCGATATTAACCCTTTTATAACTTACCGTTGCTGCCTCGACCTCATGTCTCGACCTCGTGTCGCACTGATGGTGGGATGTAGACGAGGAGCCGTTGGGGTCTACTAGGCGTTGGATGGCCTGCTAGGCATTGGATGGTCTACTAGGTGTTGGATGGTCTACTAGGTGTTGGATAATCTACAAGGAGCGTTGGATGCTCCTCCCCTTAATGACGGCGCCCCTCCAGTCACGCACGCTCGTACGTACATACATACAGGCACTCGACAGTGCTTGCCCAAAAGACGGTCAGGCAACTAGTTTTTACCAACTTATATGTATGTGCCGTTACCGTTCATGATCATGATCAGTCGTGTAGACTTGCAAATTTCATGCGTCTCGCGCAAGCAAGTATTTTGTCATTCAGATTCGTTCTACCGCTATACGGTCCTCATCTTCTCCACGCACATCATCATATCAATGATATCGTCCCTTGGACTGTTACATACACCATTTGCATTGGGAGAACTTAGGATGCACGTGTCACGTGTTAGGTCATCGTCTCCGTCTCCGATCGCGGACCATGAAGCTTGAAGCTGCGCGTAACCCAGTTCTTCACCGGCATCCTGCAGTTTTTCTCTCTCCATTCGGACAACGACACCAGTCCCGACAAAAGGCACTTACCCCGGAGCTGTTGCTCCCGAGCACACACGCTAACGGGCGAACAGCTCAGGAGCAGGGATACGATTACCTGCGATACTAGTGGTCGTGCCGGTGCACCGACCTCTCGTCATGGTGGCTCTGTTACAACGAACTGGAAATGCGCCGTTGGTCAGAAGGTTGTCAATATCGACCTTGTAGCCCGACGGGCGCTGACCACCATTCCATCGGGTGCTTTGTTTGACTATGAATCCCTCTCTGGTTTTTATGTAGGGGACGGTTCCAAGACTTGTTTTATGTGGCCTGCAAAGTGGGTCCGCACGTCCTATATTCTGATTCTCTGACTCCATCTTGGGTATAGTGAGGATTTGTGTGTGTAGTAAAGCCCATCACTACTAACGGACTAGAACTGATATCATTTTTCACTCCACAGGGCCTATTGGGATATATTCTCTTGTCATGGTTAATCTCTGTCGATACTCGTATAATATATATAATGAAAATATACATCATACTCCGTTAAGCAAGCCGGTTTCTCGCATTTCATCCAAGTCGCCTCACATATTCGTCTGACCAAAATCGTCAGCTGCCAGAGTAAGTGCCATTAAACTGAAATTGAAGTTCTCGCTATCTTCTCGCTCAAGATACTCCTTGACTAGCTTTAGCGCAGCCGGCCCTAACAGGTCCTCATCTCGGGGCGCAATGCTCCTCTTTATAGGACCCTTCTTATCCCCGTCCAACTCATACAAATGACCGCTCCGCGATTTAGTGAAGCAAACATAATGAAAATCAACCTCATCTTCAGCGTTGGCAGGCGCTATCGTGTCCCCCTGTTGTGCAGCATCGGCGTGGGCAACTTCGAGCTCTTCAGACGCTTCGAGGGCCAGAGCGCGTTCGCGAGGATTCAAAGGGATGCACTTCTTTAGGAGTTCGTCAAGGACAGAATTAGGTGCTAACGTGGGGCTGTTAGTAAGTATCACATCTCTTACATAGTTAGATTACACAGCCAATAAACTCACTGACGAAACGCCGAGAAGCACCGTTATCGTTATCATACACATTCGAAACAGCATGCAAGATTGCGTATAGGCCGCACGCGTTATGGATTGTCTGCTGGAACCAAATCACGTCTTCTCCGTCACCATACCCGGTGTACTCCTCTCTATCGGTTTCTTCCAGTGCACATTGTTTCTCGTAAGCTTCTGTGGTTGGGAAGACAAGAATCAAAGCAAAGACTGGGCGGGGTACCATGGCGAGAAGATCGGGTTGGGTTTCATCGATCGAGAGGACGTCGGTGAATTCGAGAGGTACTACTCCTAGGGTTCGGATGAGTTGGGTGAATACCTCTGGGTTGGATTCTAGCGGGATATAGTGCTTTCGATGTTCATTTGATACTGCCATGGACAAGTGTTGTCCAAGTTGTGGTGAGTGTTACATATGCATGTGACCGTGACGCGTGCGCGTGACCAGCGTTCTCTCAACGTTTTTTTATTTATTTTAAATTAAGGATTTTTTCCTTTTTTAAAAGGGCGCCCGAACGCAATCCCCCGGAAGTAGGCTACACCTAAAGAACCCTCCTCATCGACAAGCACCCGAACTGCTACCACACCCTCTCAGGCTCGCAGGACTGGCTGCTGTGCTTCTTCCCACTACGGTATTCTATACTTCCTGAGCCTGCATGAGCGCTGAGGCTTCCAGCTGTCAGCGAACTGCATAGTTGGTGTACAAACATGGGATCAATCATGGGAAGGCTTAACTTGTGCCTGTCGGAAAAGAAAAAAGGATCATGGTTAAACAAATGACCCTCGCCTTTACTCTGCAGTTCTGCCCCCCATCCCCCTCAACCGATACTCCCCCTGTTCCCCATCTATTCCTCCCATGGTATATACATCTGTGGTCCACCCCTTGCCGATGAAGTCCCAAGTCAAGTATGCCAACGCTCTCCCAGTAGGGTGTGGGCCATGCAGGGACGGTCCTATGATTGGCCATTGGCGACCTTCCACTATTGGTCTTCCTCCCCGAAGGTTGTAGGTCTCTACCCAATCGACAACAGATTGCGCCCTTGACACAAGGCCAAGGTCTGCGCTAAGCAGAGCTGGTGGCGGTACGCTGAGGGCTTGAAATGGTGCCTGAGTTGCATTGAGAGTAAGATGGATAGCAGGGCATTCCTGCCGCCAGTGAGAGCATGTGGGGTCCACCATGCAAGTCATCATGATGAACTCCGATAAGACAAAATGAAGGGGTAGTTTATAAAGGATGATGGCTTGAGCCATGAGAGAGACCCAACAACGATTAGTGAGGAGGTGTTAGGTAGAATAAAGCACAGTCATAGTGGGGGCACTGAATTCCCATGACCGGATGGTGGTGGTTAAAGATCAAGAAGCAGTTTTGTTCTCTCAACATTCAAGCCTAAGGTAGGTGACATCTATTTCCAACACCTTATGTAAGCAGCTTAGTAAGCACCAAGAGTGGCCAAATATTGATTTTGAAATTTTTTTTGAAACTTTTTTATACTTTTTCAACTAGATCTGGATTTTTCATTATTATATGGCTGTCAAGAACCGTTCCTTGCCCGATCGGAACCCACATCCATCCGACCCTTTCCTGCACGTTGAACATGACTTTTGTCTATGCCTCCCGATTTTGTTCCCGGCCACCTTGCACTGCCCACACTGCTGTGCATCAGGCTGCCTTGTACAGCATCCATGGCTGCCTTGTACAGCATCCATGGCTGCCTTGTACAGCATCCATGGCTGCCTTGTACAGCATCCATGGCTGCCTTGTACAGCATCCATGGCTGCCTTGTACAGCATCCATGGCTGCCTTGTACAGCATCCATGGCTGCCTTGTACAGCATCCATGGCTGCCTTGTACAGCATCCATGGCTGCCTTTCCAAGGCTGCCATCTCTATTGCAAATTCGACTACGGATTCCTGTGTGGCTCCTGCTAGATAATTTATCTATGCAGTCGAGACACTGCCACAGTCTTCGTTCCTGTTCCGCATTATTCCGGACTACAGTATTTAAGCTTAATTAGTTTCACCTTGTATTCCTCAGTTCGTATATTGACATAGACTCGACTTTAATCTGCCAATCCAAACCTCCTTCTACTCCAACCTCAGTTCTCTAAGAGTCTGAACTCCGTTCAACTCAACCTCCAGTCTCCCTCTGAAGTTCTAACCTCATCTGAACTTAACCTAAGTCCCTCCATACTCCTTCCCGTGTTTACCTGCACTTTCCCGTTCCTACCTCCAAACCTCCAACTTGAAATTAGGACACCAGACGAGGTGAAGGGCGCAGCTTCTTACAAGCTGAAGCCAAGTCCTTTCCATTTCCCCTCCCACAGAATCTGCAACGACCTGACACCCTTCCATAAACAACACCTGCAGTGTCCGAGCGGATTCTGACAAACCCTCTAGGATCAATTCTTAACAGTATATCACTTGTCCATTTCCTCTCTATGACCCCTACCGAGACCTGCCAGTGCACAACAAGAAATTCCTAATGCACTGGTACTATTCCAGGGATCTCTGCAATCCAGTGATCCACCCTTTCCGACCCTCGACCCGCCACTACTTTTGGAGTGTCTTCCAGACCCTCAAACATCTTCTGACAAATTGGCTCAGGAGCCCCCTCAATCAGTGCCAATCTCATGTCCACCTGTGCCCCACAACCCTCTGGCAACCCAGAAGGTTTTTGATCAAGAACTCCCCTTGAGTATGTAGGGGGCATCAACCAGCCTGAACCCTTCGGGTTGGAAGATCCTGGTCTAGAGGACGGACCCCCTGGCAGACCCGACGACCCTAGTGGTCCTGATGGCCCTGGGGGTGACCCTGATCCCAATGATCCTGAGGATCAACCTCCCACGGGGGAAAACCCTGACCCAGGGGATAGGTTCATAGATGTCCTTTACAACCTCTCGGAGGGTATCTGCACCCTTCATCAGAATAACACACCCAAGACTGAGAAAATCAAAGTTTGTGACCCTGACACTTTTGACGGCGCCAATCCGAAGAAACTTAGAGACTTCCTAGTCTCCTGCAATCTTCATTTCCACGACTGTCTGCACGTATTTTCCTCTGATGAGAAAAAGATCATATTCAGCCTTTCTTATCTTAAGGGATCAGCTCTCAGTTGGTTTGAGCCTGGTCTGAATGACCCAACAGATTCCGCACACTGAATGGTGGGACTATGAAGCTTTCCTCGCCAAGCTGGAAAGCAACTTTGGTCCGCACGACCCAGTCAGAGACGTGGAAAAAGCTCTCTCTGACTTAGCAATGAAGAAAGGTGGTCGTATCACGAAATATAACATTGACTTCTGGGAATTAGCTTCTAGGGTCAACTGGAATGAAGCAGCCCTTTGTGACCACTATTTCCGTGGTCTTCCACTCCGGCTTCGCATAGAAGTTCTCCGGGGTGGTAAACCCAATACTCTCGCAGAACTGCACTTTCAAGTGCAGGACAGCAACGACATTTACTGGATGCAAGAAGACGAATCCTGTTTCGAAACAAAGAATTCCAGTAACGTCACTAACTCTAGTCGGAAGGACACTTCCAAAAGCCCTTCCCCATTGTCAAACCAAGCATCTTCAAACTCCGCCCATGGTAGCACCTCCAACCAGCAGTCTTCTGCGACAAAGAACACTTCCCGGGACAAGCCCAAGTCGTCCATCTCCGATAAGTTGGGGAAGAATGGCAAGCTTACTGGGGAGGAACAAGAATGTCGCATGAGAGAACGACTTTGTCTCTACTGTGGTGAGGAAGGGCACATAGCAGGAAACTGCCCGAAATCCAAAGCTGCAAAAGCCCATGCATCCACTGTCGTTCCCGAGACTATGGACTCGGAAAAATAGTCTGCAACCCTCAGGATACAGCCATTGGGGCTGGGGGTTGCATTGACCTTACCCATTTGGCTGCCTACATTTGTCTCAATGTGTCTGCTCTTTCCGACCCTGACTCCCTAACCATTCTTTTAACTTTTCCCGACTCTTCCGCCCCTTTCTGAACCCTTATCAACTCTGGCTCCTCCCACTGCTTCCTTGACTCCTCTTTCATGTTGAATAACCAACTCAGCATGGAATCCATTAACCCGATTGGTTTATGACTCTTTGATGGATCTTGCAACTCCACCATAACTCAGATTGTCAAACTTCCGGTCACCTTCCCTGCTGGTGAAGTATTCAATTTGTCATTTTATGTAACCTTGCTCGACTCTTCCTGTTCCGCTGTACTTGGTCATAACTGGCTGAAGCAATACAATCCATTGATTGACTGGTCTTCAAGCCAACTTGCTTTCCACTCTGCAGATCATAGAGGTCCAGCACCCTTGACATCACCTTTGTCCCCGAATCTTCCGGTAGAAATCCTCGACTCCTCTGCACTTTCCGAAACCCCCATTCCTCCTAAATTTACACCCCCCAACATCTCCTTCATCAATGCTGCCGCTTATGTGCATGCTAGCAAACTTCCTGGGGCAGTAGCTTTTCAGATGACCTTCGCTCTGCCCAATCCACTGACTCATCCGACCTCTCCAATATTCCACCCGAGTATCATGAGTTCGCTGATGTCTTTAATAAGACTAAAGTGGATACCCTTCCTCCGCATCGGTCTTATGACCTCAAGATAGAGACAGAAGACAATACTCCTCCACCTCCGGGCCACATGTATTTTCTCTCTCCCTCTAAATTAGAAGCCTTATGAGTCTTTATTGACGAAAATGTCTGCTCAGGTTTCATCCACCCATCCAAGTCTCCACATAGCACTCCAATTCTCTTTGTCAAGAAGAAGGATGGTAGTCTCTGACTTTGTGTCGACTACTGAGGACTTAACCATCTTACAAAGAAAGACCACTACCCACTTCCTCTCATTTCTGACCTCCTTGACTCTCCCCACAAAGCCCGCTTATTCACCAAGATAGACTTGCGGCACGCTTATCACCTAGTCCACATCGCTGATGGTGATGAGTGGAAAACTACTTTTTGCACCCGCTATGAATCCTTCGAGTGGTTGGTGGTTCCCTTTGGACTCACTAATGCACCCGCAGCTTTCCAGCGGTTTATGAATGACATCTTCAGTGACATGCTGGATGTTTGTGTCATCGTATACCTCGACGACATCCTAATCTATTCTGACAACAAGTCCCAGCATGGGGCTCATGTCAAAGAAGTCCTCCGGCATCTCCGGAAAAATGGACTTTATGCCTCTCCACAGAAATGTGAGTTCCACAAAGACACCGTCGAATATTTAGGTTTCATCCTTTCACCAGATGGACTGCGGATGTCCGAGGATAAAGTCAAAACCATGCTTGACTGGCCCGAGCCTAGGAAAGTTAAGGATATTCAATCCTTCTTAGGCTTTTGCAACTTTTACCGCCGCTTCATTAACAGCTATTCAGACATTGTCATCCCACTCACCCACTTGACATGGAAATCCACACCCTGGGACTTCAACAAGAAGTGCCGCAACACTTTTGAAAAGCTCAAACAAGAGTTCACCCACGCCCCCATCTTAATGCAATGGGTACCTGACTCACAGATGGTACTCAAAACTGATGCTTCCGACTATGTCCTAGCGGCTATCCTTTTGGTTTACACTGTGGATGGAGAAATCCATCCAGTCACTTTTCATTCCCACTCTTTCTATGACACCCATGATAAGGAACTCTTGGCCATTTTCGAAGCCTTCAAACACTGGCGGCAGTATTTCGAGGGTTCTGCAAACCCGGTTGATGTGGTCACCGACCACAAAAATCTTGAGTACTTCAGCACTACCAAGTTGCTCACCCGCCGCCAGGCCCATTGGTCTGAGTACCTTTCCCAGTTCAATCTCATCATCCGCTTCTGCCCCAGAAAATTAGGGGCCAAGCCAGACGCGCTCACTAGACGTTGGGACATCTACCACAAAGGGGGAAATAGCGACTTCACCTCCATAAACCCAACCAACTTCCGACCTGTATTCACACAGGAACAGCTCACGTCTTCCCTTCATGCCACTTATTTTGCCACACCCATCCTTCGACAAGCAGTAATCATGGATGTTGAGAAACTTCACCACAACATCTGCACCTCCCTACCCCTTGACCCTTTATCATCTGCACATCTTCCGACACCTGTTGACCCCAACTGGACCATAGACAAGGCAGGTCTTCTCCGCCACTTCGACCGGATTTATGTTCCGGACATCGCAGATCTTCACCTCAAGGTCCTTCAGTACAAACATGATCACATCCTCTCTGGCCACTTCAGACAAAACAAAACCCAGCAGCTTGTCCACTGGGAATATGTCTGGCCAAACCTCCGCACCTTTGTGCAGGAATTCTGCAAATCCTGTACCACTTGCAAATGATCCAAATCACCTTGACACAAGCCCTATGGGTTTCTAAAGCAACTTCTGGTTCCAGAATGACCTTGGAACTCCATCTCCATGGATTTCATTGAGCAACTACCCAACTCCGGTGGTCACACCGCTATCCTGGTCATCATTGACCATCTCACCAAACAAGGCATCTTCATCCCAACTGTCAAGAAAATCACAGCCCAAGAACTAGCCAACCTGTTCGTCCTCCATGTCTTCTCCAAGCATGGCATTCCATCGCATGTCACTTGCGACTGGGGATCCAAGTTTGTCTCCCATTTCTTCTGCTCCCTCGGAAAAGCGCTTGACATGCGGATCCACTTCACTTCCAGTTATCACCCACAAGGTGATGGTCAGACAGAATGACTTAATCAGACCTTGGAGCAGTACCTCTGGATCTTCTGCAACTATCAGCAGGACAACTGGTCTCACCTCTTACCCTTGGGTGAATTTGCCTACAACAATGCTCCTTCTGCCTCTACAGGCATATCCCCTTTCTCTGCCAACAAAGGCTATCACCCGAACATTTCCATCTTTCCAGAATGCGACTTAGCTTCACAGCGCGCCCACAAGTTTGTCGTCAACTTAGATGACCTTCATCAGGAGCTTCAGAAACAGCTTGTGGCTGCTCAAGAGCGTTATCAAGGTCCTGTGGACAAACATCGGGCACCCGCACCCGACTTCAACATTGGTGACTCTGCCTATGTCACTGCGGAAAATATCCGCACCACTTGTCCTTCCAAGAAACTTTCCGAAAAGAACCATGGCCCCTTCGAAATCATCGCCTGCCTGGGCACTCACTCAGTCACCCTGTGGCTCCCGGATCACATGTGGGCCATCCACCCTGTTTTCCATGTCTCTCAACTAGAGAAACACTCCCCAAACACAATTCCAAATCGAGTGCAACCTCCACCTCCTCCGATCACCATCAACGATGAGCTCGAATATGAGATCACCGAAGTCCTCGACTCCAAAGTTGACAACTGACGTCGCTGCAAGATTCTCTACCTCGTTCGATGGGAAGGTTACCAGGGAACCGATGAAGAGACCTCCTGGCTACCTGTTATGGAACTTGACCACACCCAAGAACTCCTTGCAGATTTTCACACCCGCTACCTGCAGAAACCCAGACCATTACCTGCTTAAGGACTATTCACGTTACTTATTCACTCAGTCTGAACTCAGAAACAAATGTTATTGAAAAAACAAAATTCTTTTGGATCTGACCAGATCCCTAGACTACCTCTGCTTCTCCCTCTCCATCTTCGTCACCATCTCCCCCAACCTCACCCTCTTCTCCACCCTTGTCCTTCTCTCCACCCTCCTCATCTCCACTCTTGCTCTCCTCCTTGTCATCCGCCAGCCTTTTCTCCAGATATCTCTGGAAGGCCGCCCAGTCATCTCCAGATTTGCGGATCCTGTGTCTTTCCTGCTGGGACTCTCGCACCGCCCACTGATAGTACTCGACCAGGAAACCCAAACAAAACCCACAATAAGGGCTCACTTGGTATAATGCTAGTTAGAAGAAGGTTGCAAGGTGGTACTAAATATCACCGCTGTAAACCAGGGGTATGAAAACAACTCCAAAGGGTGTGCGATGAGGTGCGATGAGGTTCGAAGAGGCTCGAAAGTATTTGAAGCGCTGCAATGATGTTTGAGAGAAGTTTGATAATAATCAAGGGTGTACCAAGTGCTGCGATAACATCTGAGGAAAATTTAATGAAGTTCAATGAGTATTCGAAGAGGTGCGATGAAGTGCGAAGAAGTGCGATGAAGTTTGAAGGTCTTTATAGAAGATGAAGACGCCTTTGACAGTGACTGAAGATAGACTATGAGGACGTAGAAAGGGGTCTAGAGAGGATAGACAATATGCGATAGTTTCGTGAAGCTAGTACGAGGGGTTCGAGGAAATTCGGCATAAAACACTGAATTTTGAGACTAAGTTGAGATGCTTGGACTCAAGAGAATAGCTCTTGAATCAGACGATTGAAGTGAGAGGACAATCTCTTCTATTCTTCTAAGTAGCTAGTACAAGGCTATATATGTTTGGGAGAAGTGATACTAAAAAGGAAATAAAACATGAGGAATACATGAGGCAAGATATAAAACAATAGAGAATCTTTGCGAATCATAGAATAAATGAAAGACGATAAGAAGGGAAACATCTAGAGACATGATTTATCACTGGTACCTGTCCCCATTGATCTAATATATCATTGAGGTGTCAAAGCGCCACAATCGCGTCCTAAAATCCCGTCGTTGTATCTCCTTGTGTCCAGTGGTGCTCGATATGCGACACACTAACTCTTACAAGGTGTGCTGCATGTATCCCAAGGGCGGTGCGATTGGTGTATGGCAGCTGAAGGTGTTTGAAGTGCTGCGATATTGTTTGAAGTCATTCGAGATAGTTTCAGAGCGGTGTCGCGGGGTTCGTAGGGGTTGGGAGCATGCATTTTGATGTTTTGATTCCTCTGGAGATGGTCCCAGAGTTTAGAGTGCACAGTGGACCTATCACCGCTCCACCTCTTTGTCACCCTCGTTGCTCTCCTCCCCGGTGCTTTCTTCCTCCACCCACTCTGGGTCCAAAGCATCCCGGATCTCCCCCATTGACTCCTGCACCGCATTGGCCACCTCAGCAAATCCCTTCCTTATCAACTTCATCATCTGTTGCATTACTTCTGGGTTTTCCCTGGTCGCCCCTGTCATTCCCGCCGGTTTTGCTGCAGGGGCTTCCTGCCCCTCCCACACTACCTCCTCGCACTTATGTTTGACACGCATGCAGTTGTCGCACACGCATCCCTTCGCACCCATCTTGAAACAAGCGATCTTTTGATATTTGCATCTAGGCCACTTATCAGTAAAAGGAGACTGAAAAGGGAAACAAGTACACACCTTTTGCAGGGCAACACAGCCTGCACCCGCACCAGACCCTCCGACTCCTCCGACCCCACTCACGCCTTCGACTTGGCAACTTTCTTTTTCTTTGGGGACTTGCTCCCCTCAGCCTCATCTCCCAATCCTGCATCTGCAGCCACCCACTTCTTCTCCACTCATCTTGCGGCTGCTGCCTCTTTTTTCCGCACCTCTGCCTGGCGCGCCTCCTCAGCCTTTGCAGCCTCCTCTGCTGCCTTTTGCTCCTCCTGCGCCCAGTGTTCCTCCTCCCTTGCTGCTTCCTCTAGCTCCTTCATCTCCCTTTCCATCTGCTCCCTCAGTGCCCACTCCCTCTGTTCATGTTGGGCCTTCATTGCAGCCATTTTGATCTGGGCAGAGACTGCTGGGGTGGACATTTCTGATACGTGATGAGAGTAGGAAACGACGTGAAAATTTTTTCAACCAATTGCCGCATTCGGAAATTCAACTAACTTCCTCATTCGGACTCAAAACCCTCATGTGCCTCATAGGCTCGGCACTAAGGGGGAAATACTGTCAAGAACCGTTTCTCGCCCGATCGGAACCCACATCCATCTGACCCTTTCCCACACGTCAAACATGACTTTTGTCTACGCCTCCTGATTTCGTTCCCAGCCACCTTGCACTGCCCACACTGCTGTGCATCAGGCCGCCTTGTACAGCATCCATGGCTGCCTTTCCAAGGCTGCCATCTCTATTGCAAATTCGACTATGGATTCCTGTGCAGCTCCCACTAGATAATTTATCTATGCAGTCAAGACACTGCCACAGTCTTTGTTCCTGTTCCGCATTATTCCAGACTACAGTATTTAAGCTTAATTAGTTTCACCTTGTATTCCTCAGTTCGTATATTGACATAGACTCGACTTTAATCTGCCAATCCAAACCTCCTTTCTACTCCAACCTCAGTTCTCTAAGAGTCTGAACTCCGTTCGACTTGACCTCCAGTCTCCCTCTGAAGTTCTAACCTCATCTGAACTTAACCTAAGTCCCTCCATACTCCTTCCCATGTTTACCTGCACTTTCCCGTTCCTACCTCCAAACCTCCAACTTGAAATTAGGACACCAGATGAGGTGAAGGGCGCAGCTTCTTACAAGCTGAAGCCAAGTCCTTTCTGTTTCCCCTCCCACAGAATCTCCAACGACCTGACACCCTTCTGTAAACAACACCCGCAGTGTCTGAGCGGATTCTGATGAACCCTCTAGGATCAGTTCTTAACAATGGCCTTCTTACTGTCAGAAAGCTCAGCTGTCAATTAACAAGCAACCTGGGTACAAGACTGAGGTATCTCATGATCTAGACACCATGTGAGGGTCACGTGATGTGGCCAAATGTTTGGACCTGAAATTTTGAAAGTTGTTCCTTTTTGCTCCAAACATTGGTAGAAACAAGTAGAGTTGAAATTTTTTTGCATGTCTACTTCTTGTGCACTTGACATACATTTGGGGAAAGAACTTATAGGAACCCTTGCCACACATGTGAACTATAGATCCTATAGGCTACAAGTGCTAAAATATGAATGTGGCAAATGTAGTAGGGAGGACAAGGAGGGTATGTTTGGCTTATGTAATAAGGTGCTGGAAATAGATGTCACCTACCTTACAGAGGTCTCAGGTTAGTTGTTTGGATTTCCCTGTCAACTCGAAAAAGGGCAGTGTACTATGAACGAACATTCTTTGATTAGAGGATCATGGTGATCAGTAGAGAATGTAAAGCTAATGCTAATGAGGGTGATGAGATCAAGGTGGGCCATGAGGAGGAGAAGGACAACCTTGCCAAGGACATCATCAGGGAATGGATAAAGTCTTTGGTCAATCACTGGCACTTCTCGACTGCGCTTGTTTTGGAGCATTTCTCCCTTACCCTCCTGAAGACTAGCAATGTTCACCTAACTATTCTAGCTGTGCAAGGCATCGGGGATACACCATGTCATGGGATGCTTATGGAGTCAGTAGTCAAGGATGTAACATCCACTTCCCAAGTCAATGCTCAGAGCACCATTAAAGCTACAAGTCCAGTATCTGTAAGGGGACTAGGGAGGTGCCCTGTGTGTTTTTCCTATTTTTTATGTTCGTCCTATATTTTTCCCCACCTCATTTCCTTCTATTCTTCATTTCCTATGATTTTTCCAGATTTTATTACTAATTTTCCCTTGCTATCATGTTTGTACATGTTGACACTTTTATATTTAGAGGCGGAGTACCCCTTCCGACACATACCCCTTGGTATGATGTCATTCGGTGGCCTTGATCTGCCTATCTCCGCCTTTTTCTATTTTTAGGTTATATTTGATTTTTGTCGTCTTCACATATACTGGGCATCAGCAAGGGGATCCTTAGAGTTTTCTCTTTGGATTTCCCTTTGCTAGGTGCGCCCCCAATCCCTGTATTATGTAGCATAATTTTAACTTTGGATTTCCCTTTGCTAGAGGCTGAGGTTGCCCTTATAGTAGAAAACTCTCCCCTAAGGCCCGAAAATCGCGAACGCGCTGCCCAAAATAGGCAGGTACGGACTGGACGACGCTTCCCAAAGCTCCACAGAGTCCCTACACACCGTTCCAGATACTCTCGCCTTTATTACGCCGCCATTTTCGCCAAACGCGCTCCCTAGCGACATGGACGCATCAGAATGCTTCGACGCGCTTGAAAGCGACGTTTCCGGAATGCGCGCGCAAATTGACTTGCTTAAATCTACGATTGAAAACTTCGTTAGGACCCTCCAGGCTAACCCTACGACTAATAGTTCCCCCTTCACGACTCCAAGTGCACCCAACAATGACATTTTGCCAAACGCGTCCACTAAGGAACATGCCCAGATCAAACCGTCCCCCCCCGCCGAATTTAATGGTGCATGTGCGCAGGGATGTGCATTCCTTAATTCCTGTGAGTTATACATTAGTCTCCAGTCGCATCAATTCGTCGATGAGGCTGCAAAAATTTATTGGGCCTTCACATACATGAAATCTGAACGCGCCTATCTCTATGTGGACCGTATCCTACGTCAAACTAAAGAACTCGGTTCTCTACCTTTCTCCACTTGGGGTGACTTTCGAGCTGAGTTTGTACGCCACTTTTGCCCCCTCAATGAACGCCACCGAGCAGTGACACAACTTGAGTCATCCACTTACCACCAGGGACGTCGATCTGTGGACGACTATATCGATGAGTTCAAGGATTTGGTGGACATGGCAGGATATGGGAGTGGGTTACCAGTGGTGGTGAAGTTCCGACGGGGGCTCCACCGAGAAATTCAGGACCAGATTGCACAGATGTTGGAAGGGCGCCCAGCGGACGATGATATCCTTGCTTGGTATGAAGCTGCTTCACTCTGTGACGAGAACCGACTCACAAATGCAGCGTTTAATGCTGCATTCCATGCTCCAACCACCACTCATACACCCTACACCTTCAATTGAAGCCTCCCCTGCCCTAACCCCATTCCTGCTCGTCAAACTCCCACACCAGCCGTCAATGTCCCAGTACCAATGGATGTTGATGCAGCCCACAGCCATGCACGTAAGTTGGATCTCTGCTACCATTGTGGGGAACCTGGACACAGGGCTGGAGCATGTCCCCATTGTCAGGATATCCGCATGCTCACCCCCGAGGGACGAGACGAACTTGTTGGCGCTTGTAGATGTTGAGGAAGCGAAGGATCAAGTTGCAGAGGAGATTAAGTTGGAAGTTGTAGAGGAGCAGGATTTTCCTATTCGCAGCGAGTGAATCGTATGCCCTCACTGCCTGTCCATAACCGCTTTGAAGTCTTGTCAGTTGAATCCCCGGAGAATGAATCCATTTCTATGACTGCTCCCCTCTCTGACCCTTCGAAGTTGGCTAAAGACGTACCTGCTCTCCCCATCTCTCCTTCTACTCCACGTCCCAAAATTAAATCATGGGAGCGTAAACTACCACGCAAGTATATTGTGGCATCCACTCCCTCTGCACATTCCTTAAACCTAGCCATAGAACTGCAGACGACCGACACTGGACAGATACTTGGTGTCTCTGCGCTCCTGGACTCTGGTGTGACTGGTCTCTTCATCGATTCCCATCTGGTACAACAACATTGTCTAAATACTCGCTCACTCTCACGTCCGATACCTGTATATAATGTGGATGGATCCCCAAATGAAGCTGGTGCCATCCGAGAGGTTGCAGACCTGGTTCTCCATTACAAAGATCATAGTGAGCGTGCCCTTTTTGCTGTCACTCAATTAGGAAAGCAAAAGGTGATTTTGGGATATCCATGGCTTCGAGACCATAACCCAGAGGTCGACTGGCGCACTGGGGAGGTTACCATGAGCCGATGTCCATCCCGCTGTCGGACATGTTTCATGGAAGCCAGGCAAGAACGTCGTGGACAGAAGGCGGCAATACAACGAACTCAGAAGTGTTGTGCTGGACCCCTGCCTATACCTGAAGTGGAATTGGAAGGGGTTCCTGATCTAATGCCGGACTCGGATGATGATGATGAGGACCCAGAGGAAGTGGAGGAGGGTGATCAGATCTTCTACACTGCGATTCGCTCATCGCATGAGGTGTGTGCCACATCGAACATATCCCAATGCCTCGCCGAGGCCTTCCACAAAAACAATGCTGCTAAATCCTCTACTAACTCCTTACTCCCTCATCTCCATGAGTTTGAAGACGTGTTCTCCAAGGAGTCATTCGACTCTCTTCCTGCGTGTAAGCCATGGGATCACACAATCAAACTCACCCCCGGCGCAACCCCTTCATCCTGCAAGGTCTATCCTCTCTCTCCGGAAGAACAATGGCAGCTTGACCAGTTCATCGATGAGCACCTGGCCTCTGGACGTATTCGACCATCGAAGTCACCCATGGCCTCTCCCTTTTTCTTTGTCAAGAAGAAGGATGGCTCACTTCGACCAGTTCAAGACTACAGAAGGCTCAACAACATCACGGTCAAAAATCGCTACCCACTACCCCTCATCTCTGAACTTGTAAACCAGCTCCGTGGAGCCCGATACTTCACCAAGCTTGATGTCCGTTGGGGCTATAATAATGTGAGGATAAAGGAGGGAGATGAGTGGAAGGCAGCCTTTCGTACCAACCGTGGTCTTTTTGAACCGCTTGTCATGTTCTTTGGCCTTACTAATAGCCCTGCCACCTTTCAGACCATGATGAACAACATCTTCCATGACCTCATCCTCGAAGGCGTTGTCTGCATCTATCTCGACGACATCCTCATCTTCACTCGCACGGTTGAAGAGCACCGTCGCATCACGCGCCTCGTCCTAGAGCGACTTCAACGGTACAAACTCTACCTTCGTCAGGACAAATGCGAGTTCGAAAGGACCAAGATCGAGTACCTCGGCCTGATTATCTCGGAGGGTCAAGTGGAGATGGATCCTATCAAGGTAAACGGGGTCACAGCTTGGCTGACACCCATGAACAAGAAGGAGGTGCAGTCTTTCCTGGGCTTCATCAATTTCTATCGGCGTTTTATCAAGGATTTCTCACATCATGCACGACCGCTGTTCAACTTGACAGGAAAGGAGGCATGGAGGTGGGATAATGCACAACAGGAGGCGTTTGAAAAGCTTAAGGAGATGGTCACTTCTGCTCTGATCCTTACCTTTGCTGACGATTCGCGTCCTTTTCGTGTAGAAGCCAACAGTTCTGACTTTGTGACAGGCGCCGTGTTGTCTCAGCAGTCTCCGGAGGACCAGAAGTGGCATCCTGTTGTGTTCTACTCCAAAAGCCTTAGTGCTGTAGAGAGAAACTACGAGATCCATGACAAGGAGATGTTGGCGATAATGCATGCGCTTGAGGAGTGGCGACACTTCCTCGAGGGTGCCCAACACAAGGTGGAAATTTGGATGGATCACAAGAACCTCGAGTACTTCATGACGGCCAAGAAATTGAACCGTCGTCAAGCTCGTTGGTCCCTGTATCTATCTAGATTTGACTTCTCCTTACACCACCGTCTGGGTCGCAGCATGGGGAAGACCGATGCCCTATCCCGACGTGCAGACCATGGGGATGGCAGCGGTGACAACCAAAACATTGTGCTGTTGCAGCCAGACCTGTTCACCATTTGGGCACTGGAAGGCATCGCACCCCAGGGCGAGGAGTGGGACATCCTACGTGACATTCGTCGCGCAAACCGTAGTGGTTTACATGAGGATGTTGTCGCCCAAGCTGTTAAAGAACTGAGGAAGGGATCGACCCTTTCCTTATGTGCGGCAGAGTGGGCTGAAAAGGAGGACTTGTTGTATTTCAGGGATCGCATCTATGTTCCCAATGACCCAGACCTTCGCCGGCACATCATATCCCAACACCATGACTCACAGATTGCTGGCCACCCCAGACGCTGGAAGACCTTGGAGCTCACCTCATGGAACTATTGGTGGCCACAAATGTCGCGGCTCATTGGTCAGTATTGTCGCACTTGTGACCTTTGCTTACGCACCAAGGTTCCTCGTCGCAAGCCTATTGGTGAGCTACACCCTCTTCCTGTTCCAGAGAGTCATTGGGATGTTGTCAGCGTCGACTTTGTGGTGGAATTGCCAGAGTCAAACGGGTTTGATGCGGTGATGTGCACAGTTGACTCAGTGGGAAAACGCGCTCACTTCATTCCCACTCACACCACTGTCAGTGCCCTAGGTGCCGCTCGACTCTACCTCCACCACATGTGGAAATTACATGGACTTCCTGGTGCCTTCCTCTCGGATCGTGGCCCTCAGTTCATGGCAGAGTTCACTCGTGAGCTGTACCGACTCCTGGGGATCAAACTCCTCGCTTCAACCGCTTATCACCCACAAACTGATGGCCAGACGGAGCAAGTCAACCAGGAACTGGAGCAGTACATCCACCTCTTTGTCAATGAATGCCAGGACGATTGGGATGATCTCCTTCCTTTGGCCAAGTTCGGATACAACAACCATGTCCATGCTTCCACTCAACAGACCCCTTTCCTCTTAGACACTGGACGACATCCACGCATGGGATTTGAACCTCGCCAAACTCCCTCACACATCGAGACAGTGAATGAGTTCACAGAACACATGAGGGATAGCTTGGAGGAGGCAAGGGCAGCCTTAGCAAAGGTGAAGGACGACATGGCGCGATTTTACAACCAACGGCACTCCCCAACCCCTCAGTACAAGGTTGGTGATCGAGTTTATCTTGACTCCAGTGACATCTCCACTGCACATCCATCCAAGAAACTCGCTCATCGCTTCTTGGGACCTTTCCCCATTGTCAAGTGCATTGGAACACATGCCTATTGTCTACGCCTCCCAGCCTCCATGTCCAGACTCCATCCCATCTTCCATGTTGTCAAATTGCTTCCAGCTCCCCCAGATCCATTCCCAGGACGCCATTCACACCCACCACCACCACCTACAGTGATTGAGGGAGAACCCCAATATGAAGTCGAGTCAATCTTGGACAGCCGTTTACGTCGAGGAAAACTCCAGTATTTGGTACATTGGAAGGGTTATGGGTATGAGGAGAACTCATGGGTCGAAGAGTCTGACGTAAATGCCCCTCGGTTAATCAAGGAATTCCACCGACGGCACACTGCTGCACCGTGTCGCATTCAAGTCACGGACTTTGGTCGTATGCAATTTTGAATGCATCAGGGCGATGCATCTTAGAGAGGGGGTGATGTAAGGGGACTAGGGGGGTGCCCTGTGTGTTTTTCCTATTTTTTATGTTTGTCCTATATTTTTCCCCACCTCATTTCCTTCTATTCTTCATTTTCTATGATTTTTCCGGATTTTATTACTAATTTTCCCTTGCTATCATGTTTGTACATGTTGACACTTTTATATTTAGAGGTGGAGTACCCCTTCCAACACATACCCCTTGGTATGATGTCATTCGGCAGCCTTGATCCACCTATCTCCACCTTTTTCTATTTTTAGGTTATATTTGATTTTTGTTGTCTTCACATATACTGGGCATCAGCAAGGGGATCCTTAGAGTTTTCTCTTCGGATTTCCCTTTGCTAGGTGTGTCCCCAATGCCTGTATTATGTAGTATAATTTTAACTTTGGATTTCCCTTTGCTAGAGGCTTAGGTTGCCCTTATAGGTATTGTGTTACTGTGTACAGGGTAGTTAAAGGCTTATACCATACAAATACAGGCTGTCTAACAATATAGAAGATTAAATATGAGGCAAAAATCCATGGTGTATATATGTGGTGTCACACCTGCAGTGTTTCATGACAGACCGTGGTAAAAACCTGTCACCACAGTTGTGGTGTTAGAACGGGTGCAGTGTTGGCAGGTGTGGGTGCGGTGTGTGAGACTTTACCTGCGGTGTGACCCCTGCTACACCCTAGTACTCATTGAATCATTATTTCGGTATAGTCTGTTGCTGCTTCAGGCAAAATCCCAGTTTCATGGAGGTGAGAATAAAAAGTATCCTGAGAAATCTCCCCTATTACAACTTGATTGACAAGAAGGTCGCACTTCTCAGCAAGTGCATGGATAGCTTTGCTGTTGAACTTGTCCTCGTCTTGTTGATTAGCCATAATGATAAGATAAGATGTTGATGGTGAATGATAGGGAACTGATAGGTGTGAAAAATATGGGTGAAGCCACACAGGTGATGAGAGGAGGAAGCAAGAGTGCTGAGTGAGACTGTTTCACATACCAATCCTTCTTCAACACAGCATCAGCTACAAACAGTAGCACTGTGCTGAAGATGGTACATGAGCAGCACACAGCAAGTGGAAGGTGAAGCCTTTGTTGATAAGGATTGTGGGAACACATTTGATAGGCACAGAGTACCCCTTACCCCTGGAACCCACATTTACAATGACAATCTCTATTACAAAGGCTCAATCCCCATATGAAATCTTTGCATGTGAGTATGTCGACAAGCTGATGACCTGCAACCTAGAACAATATGTGCAGCGCAAGTTGTTGTTGCAGATTTCAGCTCGCAAGCTCACAACAGAAATGCTGTCTCGTTTGCACCTCAGGCATGGGATTGTGTTGCCACTGGAGATGTAGGAGCAAGGGTCCAAGGGATGGCTTGAGTTGGTACCATTCTAAGCAATTCATGGCCAAACAAAGCCATTCTGCATAGTTTACAAGCCCATAGAACTATGATAAACTATTTGGTAGCTCAACGACACCTATCGGCATTGTATATTCCATAGTACTTATTCTTTTTTCAGCCTCTGGCAGGACCCCCCCCCCCCCCCCAATTCGGGATTCCCATTCCACCACCCCCTTGAGGAGGGGTTCGGAACAAGTTCAGAATTTAAATAAATGAAAATTTCAAATTTCCAGCTCTCATTTGCCCTTGAATTTGGCCCTCTCACTTATCATCGGCATTCTTACCAATCTTATTGCTACTAATCATTACATTAATTGGGAGTTTCAGGATCTCATCAAAAAAATGTTGTTCTCGGTATTTCAATCAAACTGTAAATAGCAAAACATTGATGATACATTTCACCAATTGAACGTTTTATATGTACACTCTCCCTGAAGGCCTGAAGCTTGAAACTTTTGTCTTGCCACAATGAAGGGGGTTCCAGGATTAAATTATAGCATACCGGTAGGGAACTGCATGGGTTTTACCCACGGGTTTCCCACGCTTTTATTTCCTAATTTATTCAATGAGTTTTGCATGAAAACTCATGAAAAAATGATTTTCTGATAGCTCTTCAATGGATGCTTGTGATACAAGGGACAAAATAATTTATTTTCGACCTTGTCACATGACAGATGTCACCCAAATATTGTTTTATGTGTTAGATCACAAAGAGCCAACAAAAAGCTTCCAGAAAATCTTTTTTTCATGATTTTCCATGCAAAACTCATTGAATAAATTAGGAAATAAAAGCATGGGAACCCCGTGGGTAAAACACGTGCAGTTCCCTACATACTGGGTCGAAAATTCTTTTCAACAGTGTCAAGAACTAACTAGCAGATTGTGGGAATTACTTTCCCAATAAGGAAATAATTACTAAATCAGGAAGTGTCTCAACTTTGCCTGAGCATTGCATTGATGGCATACTCTAGAGTGTAGAGGTACTGGTAGTGTTGCCATGGCTCAGCCATGTCTTTTTGGAAATAAAATAGCTAAAATGCTTGAGGACCTAGATCACATGATAAGCCGAGGGGTCCTCTGCCAACTCTAAGCAATCCGACCACCGGTTCCCATGTTATGTAAGTGGCTTAAAATGCGACTTAGCAAGCCACCATCCAAGCCACTTAAATAACATGGGAACCGGTGGTCAGATCACTTAGAGTTGGCAGAGGACCCCTTGGCTTATCATGTGATCTAGGTCCTCAGATATTTTCAGAATTTTAGCTATTTTATTTCCCAAAGTAGCAAAAAACGCAGCTGAGCCATGGCAACACTAGACGGTACTGGCCCCTGGGTGTCATATCAATGATTTTAGCACTCAGTTTCTAAGAGACTATTTTGCTCATTTTGCTCATCTTGTCTTGTATATTTAATGGCTTCCTGGCTTATATTTTGGTGAAGGAAGTGTAGATAAATATTCCCAGAGTGCCATTGTCTGTAAATAATTGACTGTGTATAATTCTATACTACCACCACCTTGCTGAGATCATATGTAACTGCCTATTTATGTGCCATCCAGCTTCTTGAAGCCCTTCTCATACACTGAGACATTCTCCATAGCCTCTAGGGCCTGCTGATCATCCACCAATCAGCATTGTGGTCAAGCCATCTTTCATCTGGTGATGAAATTGATTTTTTTCTTCTGCCAGCTGAGCCTGAAGAGTCTCCTTCTTTGCCTTGACTTGATTTTTTTAGAACTTGCAGCCCTTTTCTCAGGACCTCAAGTGACTTTAATAGGGTGCTTCACATTGCAACTTTCTGGTGGTTTTTGATCATTTTTCAACTTTGGTTTTCAGGCCCGGCATTTCCCGACTTTCAAAAAATGAGAACTGTTTTTTGCAGATGCAAAAGGAGGTCCCAAGCTCCTTTTGCATGGTTTTTTAGTCAATTTCTAAGGTCTCACTTCCAACTCCTCAATTGCCAATTGGACAAGTAATTAGTCATTAATTCTGTAAATAATATCCTCTCTGTTATTCCACTTCCACTCATCATACTGCTAGTGTCCCACTTTGATCCAGATATAGTGAAGGCTAGCAACTCAAAGAAGGCATCTCCAAAGAAGGCACAACCTAAACCAGACACCCAGAAAGTTGGAAAGGTGGGCAAAGGTGATAAGCTGAAGCAGTGGCAGCCTGAATGGGGCAGTAACACACACTGGACACATAGTACCTAACCACTAATGTGAAGTTTCATCAGAAGTTATTCAGTAACAGCACATCTGCAGCCAATGCGGAGGGAAGGAAAAAGGTCCAAGCATTGGGGAGTAAAACTGTGCTATACCAACAGCTCACCAACACAATATTCACCAATGCAAAGGTTGTCAGACATGATGAGGAGTTACAGAAAGACTATGCAAGTGATCCCATGCATTTTGGCAAGTCTACACAGCAACAGTTCCAAAGGTTTGATGTCTTGAATCTTGATTATCTCTGTATTGATAGTGATCCACTATCCATCACAACAGACTGAAAAAGACTTATGCTGCTTACATATGTGAATTGTAAGGAACAGGTGGTGGGATAGAGAGAACAGGCAAGGAACATGCCAATCTGATTGGTGAGTATCAGTATTACAGATCTGGTATAACTCACCTGAGACGATATGTAGCTAAGATTGAATCGCAATGGCCCTTTTGGGTGAACCTACACAGCTTTTGGACTGAGCTGCCAAATTAAAAGCCTGTTGGCATCTCCAATCTGACTGTGGGGCAAAACTGGGCAGTGCAAGCTGAGGAACTATTTACAACACACAACAACAGTGAAGTTGGACATAACAGCGATGGCAAAGCAGAACATGTTCATGGTGCTAATCAATGATGTTGAGAGCATGGACCCAAGTTGCAAGAATCAGAGCCAGGATTGGGATATGGCAATGCTGGAGAAAGACATGGACAACCAGGATGACGAGATTGATAAGGTGAGTCAATTATCATGTCCAACTTGAAAACATAAAATGAATTTGATCTTTTTTGCAACCCACTAGGAGCTTGCTGGTGATGTGGCATCTGCAATGGCCAATCCCAAACCACCTGTGACCACCACTCCTGCTCCTCCATCCTCGAAGCCTGTCCCTAATGTATCACAAATCTCTGCTGTGCAACATGCTCTTATTGACCAATCAGGCAAACAGAGCTCCACTCCTGTGAAATCATTGAAGGACATTCCAAAATCAACAAAATCAAATCCAGCAGGCCAGATATCAAGAACACTACTCATGCTGGTAATAAACAGTCAACACAGGATGTTTTCCACACAGAAATCCATACCATGGAGTTAAAGGAGGCTACTGAATGGTGTGCAGAGAAGAATGTGATTTGGATGAAGGAGCTCAAACTTGAGGAGAAGCGGCAGGAGTTGGAGAAGGAGAAACATCAGGCAAAGCTGAGAAAGATGGAGATTGAGGCAGAGCATCAATGGATGCAGATGAATATGCTGACCAGCATGATACAGATGTCCATGCAGCAGACAGGACATTACAGTGGCAGTAGCACTGGTCAAAGTTCATCTGCTGGATCAATGGCATGAGTTGAACAGTTTGTTGAGTTACAATCTCAATTCATAAACATGCACATATCTAACAACTATGGGATGGAATTGGGTTCGACATCATCCTATACTGCTGGGTTTGATTTTACTGACTATCAGCTGCCTCCTGCTCCTGGATCAGACATAGAATAGTTATTGTTATATTCAATCTGACTCTACCAGTCCACTAGCAAATAAATCCTCTTTGACCTTTCACCTCTTTTGCTGACCCTGAGACTCACAATGAATTTGAGCTACAACCAAGATGAACTTGAATCATCTGATGACAAACCTTCCAGAATGAGCTCCTCATTCCATTCATCATCAAAACCATCGGTCTTGATGACTTGAATCAACAGTTAATAAACTGGCTGCCTACACATCTAACCCAGGTTTAAAGCACCATGGTGCAATAAAGTGAATACTGAGATACCTAGCAGGTACAAAAACTCTAGGGATCACATACAGAAAATCCCAAGGTGAAACTGAAAGCAAAAACCTCTTCCATGGATATGCAGACACTGCATACGCAAATGCCGATGACCTCAAATCCATGACTGCCTACATTTTTCTAGCAGCAGGGGGTGCGATCACATGGAAATCAGAGAAACAAACTGTGATAGCATTGTCCTCTACAGAAGCAGAATATGTAGCACTGTCAGAAGCTGGACACAAGGCAACATGGCTGAGAAATTTGTACAGTGAACTCGGATTCCCACAAAATTCACCAACGGAAATTAAAGGCAATAATGAAGGATCTATAATATTGACGCACAACCCTCAATTTCACCAGCAATCAAAACATATCACTATTCACCATCACTGGGTCCAAAGTCTAGTAACTGACAAAATACTCAATATACAAAACTGTCATGACCCAGAACAAACAGCGGACGTGTTAACAAAGGCATTACCAAGGCCTAAATATATATGACATAGGGCAGAGATGGGAATTCAGTTGACGCGCAAACTCAGTAGCTTTTCTCGCATGTGAGTTGGTTTTTCCCACAGGGTTTTCCACCACATAGAGGTTTTAATGCATCTGAAAGGCAAGAAATTTAACTTTTCAATTATATATTTAACCATTCCTATGGACTCAACTGTGCTAGGCTTGAGGGGGAGTGTTGGGATAGTCAATCCTATCCCATCATGTTAGTGCATCACAAGCGCAACACTAGCACATCATGTATAAAAATAGAACACAATGTATTTATAGATCATAGCATAGGTAGTATAGGAGAATACAAGATGTTCTACTTTATCCTGAACACCCATCATATAATCCCTATGAACTTCTACTCCATTCCATAATCCCAAGAAGCTGTGAGAGTCTTTCAGTCTCAGGATGATGATATGTCTTCTGAGGAAGAGGCAGATGTTACATACATTCAACACCTAGCTGCAGTCTGAGAACAGATCAATTATCTGACCAATGCCTGTGTTCTGTACCCCAACCAAGTCCATAAACTATCTCAGCTATATCTCGTCCTTGTTCTGTACAAGCAAGATGACCCAAAACAATTCTGGCAGAACCTTTGCATTCATCCTGAGACTTTCGACAAACTTCTGAAGATCGAATCACATGAGGTCTTCATCAGTGATGACCCCCAAGAGCAGATGCCTGTGGACGAGCAATTAGTGATTGCCCTTTTCTGCTTTGGGCACTTTGGAAATGCCACATCTGTTGAACAGATTGCTCAGTGGGCTGGAGTATCTGCAGGAACAGTTGTCAATGCCACTAGATGAGTAATGACAGCATTTCTTGCCCTGCATGATGATGTGATTTGATGGCCAAGTGCTCATGAGAAGGCTGAGGCAAAGGAGTGGGTTGAGGCTGCTACATGTGTTGCATGGTGTGATGGTTGGGTTTTTGTCAATGGTACTTTGGTTCCACTTGCAGATAAACCTGGATATCATGGCAAAGCTTATTTTGACAGAAAGTCCAATTACTCATTGAATGTTCAGGTATGTTCCAATGCCTGTCTTGTACATTTACCACTATTTACCTTCATACTACAGCTCATCACCCTACCAAACCTTCACATTGTTGATTATGTTATTGGGCATTGTGGTAGTGCTCATGACTCAACTACATTCCAGGATTCTCATACTGTCATTGAATGTCAGTGGTTGATTGGGCCTGGGAAGTGGATCTGGGCAGATTCAGCTTATCCAATTGAGGCATGGTGTGTTACTCCATACAAAAAACCAGCAGCCAACATTCCTGATAACAAGACCCTCAATTATTGGGTGTCACATGTACATTTACTACTTGGTTTATCTCAGTATTCATTCATTGTTAACTGCATCAACTTGGACAGGTTCATATATGATCAGAACATGCTGTTGGATTTTTCAAGGGTTGCTTCCAGTCACTAAAGGGTCTTTGGCAACAGATCAAGAACCCACAGGATCTTTATTGTGTGCTTGCATGGGCTTGTGCATGCATGGGTATACCAGTAGGATTTGTGTCAGCTATTCCTTTGTTACGGAAAATATTTTCAATATATCTCTGTTGAGATATAGTTATTGCATCCTTGGTTTGTGTAACTTCAATGCCAACAATTTTACTCAGTTCTCCAAGATCTGTTACTTCCCATTATGAGCAAAGTGTTTCTTTCATATGATCCATCATCTTATCAGATGAAGCAAAAAGTAGTGAGTCGTCCACCCAGATAGCCATTATTCCGAAGTCATCACCATTGCATCATATATACACACACGGATCAGAAAGTAAGTGCGCATAGTCATGGACTTTGAGTTACAACAGCTACATTGCAATGGTCAACAACTTTGACTGATCTCAGGAAGGAGCACAGAGATGAGGAACTGACAGACTCAAGCCAGCTGATGACAACAGAGAACATGATGAGGATGAACCAGCCAACCCTGCTGGAAAGAATAACTGAAGTCAATCAGTCTCCAGTTCTGACTCAGATGATGAGTATTGTTGATGAACCAAGCTTGACTTTGATGCATTGCCCTGGAACCAAAAGGACAATCAGTGCTCTGGTTTAACTTTGTTATCACTGTCATTACGCAAAACCCAGTCTCTACTCACAAATTTCTCTAAGGACATCAAGCAAGTCAAAGATGACCTCCTTAACTCCCAAGGTGTTGTATTGCCACAGTTCCCCCACTCAGAATGGACCAAACTGCTCTTGGGGAAACCAATTGACTTTGACCATGTCCTCTCCGGTTTGTACACAATCTCTGACCAGCACAATGTCCGACCACTTCAACAAGGTATTGAGCTCATCAGAGGATCAGTCAAACCTGCAAGAGCCATTCAAACCCATGGAGATGGGATTAGCGCATTCAGCTCCTATCACAAAGCCATTTTTGAGCACTGTACTGATGAGCTTGACAAGTACTGTGGCCATACCACAAGGTTCTTCACCACAACCTTGATCTCTTCTCATGGCAGGATCATCAACTATGACCATGCTGTGTGACTCAGAGTTGCCCAGTGATGTGACCTTGAGCTTACTAGCTACAGTGCATTTTCCAACCTTCAGTTGCAATGGATCACTGACCACAGCCAATCTGGATTGTGATCGGGCCCTACATCCTTGTCTTGATGACCTGATCCACCCAAGGATGCATGTTGCCGATGGAACGACCATCATTGTCCCAACAGTACTTCCTACTGCAACTATGTGTATGCCTCAAGTGCAGGAGCAATGTCCATGTTGTAGGAGACTGCATGGCTTTCCAATGGAAGTAAGCCATCACCTTTGGAAGGGTTTTGGGATACCAGACCTCATTATGTGCAAGATTTTATGTGGCAAGAAGGTGAACTTGAGTGTATCTCTACCACACAATATAGTCTATATGCCCCTCCTATGCTGTCTAAGGCAAGGCAGGGGTAGGGGTATACCCTTGTGTTTGAGGGGTAAGGGTAGGGGTTTGGAAGTTCATACCCTTGCATACCCCTGTACCCTTACTAAGGGTACAGGGGTATGCCAGGGGTATGCTTTTGTAAGAATATCATTTGATTTTTTCAGCTACAAAGACTCATATTCAAGATTTTCATCAATTAAATTCAGATTTTGGGATTGTCCAACATGATAATGGCTTTCATATGTTAATAAGAGGTATTAATATGTGATACTAATAGTAAATACAATAGTTATTAACACTTTTCAAATGAATTTTGCTCTAAATATGTTGATTTTGTGCCAAACCCTTGTACCCTTGACAAACCCTCCCATACCCTTGGCAACCCTTATATGTTTCCATACCCTTACCCCTAAGGGTAGGGTGTTCAGGGGTAGGGGTAAGGGTATGAGATTTGACACCCAGGAGTAACCCCTGCCTTGCCCTATATTCCAGAAGTTGTGAGAGGTAAGTACTTTGCGAGTTTCCACATTGTAATATTTTATGGTCCCAGTGCCATCATTGTAGCCGACGTATGCTCGGTGCTTTGATTTTGGTAGCATTTTATGAGGTTTCTTTTGACCTTGTAGTAATATCTATATGTGGCTTCCAAATTCCGATAAATGCAATATGTTGGGTTTTATATTATGCCATCCTTTGTAAGGTGTTGATTTTGGGAGATGTTTTGTAAATGATCAATTATGGAGATAAGCCACATGCAAAACTGCATATTCCCAAAGAAATTTGGGAAGTTGGTTGGCAGTTATCATGGCGCATGATAGTTCAACAAGAGTCCTATTCATCCACTCCACAATGCCATTCTGTGAAGGTGAGTATGGTGCAGTTAGTCTTACTTCTATACCGCATTCATTACACCATTTTTCCAACTTCTCATTTACAAATTCCTTTCTGCAATCAATTTGGATCCCCTTTGGTTTTTGGCCTTGAGTTATCAGATGTGCCAAATAATTTATTACTGCTTGCGTTGAGTCTGATTTCTCTTTCAAACACTGGACAGTTATGTAGTGTTTAGTGTCATCCACAAATAGTGATTGCCATTTATAGATTTGATCACATACTTTCCCCATAAGTCTATATGCGTTAATTCTCTGGGTTCCATTTGTCGCATGGATAATTTAGGAAAGGGTTCTATGTGCTGCTTCACTTCAGTACATAGTGCTTTGAGGTCTGGTCTGGTCCAGTTTTTTACCCTCTTTGAGGGTGGACTGAGGACCAGACTGGTTATCATATTTTAGAAATGTAAAAATAACTGGACCAGACCCTACAGGACTGGTCCACTATGGTTTTGGCATGGTTACTGGACTAGTTAGAACTGGTCCAGACCCTGACCAGTTATCTATCAACTAATAATTATCTACTTACTACTTGCAATTAATAATGAATGAAAGAGAAAAGAGAAGACAATGAAAAAAAGAAACATACCTCACAATTCACCCTGCGAGCAGTGGCTTGCGAGGCTGGATGTGAATGCAAAATGAGAAACCCCCCCTCAAGTTTCGAGCGAGGAGGGACTGGTGTTGGCAGCACTGGCATTGCATTGTCCATTGTCAGTGTCCTCATTGTTGTTGTTGTCATGGGCCCTGGTGTTGGTTCTTCTGGTTGTCGTTGTTGTTCTGGTTGTCATTGTTGTTGGCATTTTCGTTGTTGTTGGCATTTTCATTGGCATTGGCGTTGTCGGTTGATGTTCATGTTGTCAGTCACTGGCATTGTTGGCATTGATGTTGGTGTTGTGGTTGTTGGTGTTGTTGGTGTTGTTGTTGTTGGTGTTGGTGGTGTTGGTGTTGGTGGTGTTGGTGTTGGTGGTGTTGGTGTTGGTGGTGTTGGTGTTGGTGGTGTTGGTAGTGGTGGTGTTGGTAGTGGCAGTGGCATCCTTGTCATTGGTGTTACTTTCAAAAAAAATATTAAAGAAACATACCTAGGCCCAAACAAATTGTTTGGGCCCATTGCACATGTGGTGTCGGTGTCATTGTCGTCATTCAGCACTTCAAGGGTATATGTTAAATAAATAGTGTTACATTGATATTAAGTTAGAACTGTTAGTTCAGTCCTTAACCGGTCTGAATCAGTTTTTAGTGGTCTGTGTAAGTGGGAATGAGAACGAGGACCAAGAACCAAACCACTTCAACAAATGGTCAGACGGGGACCAGTTCGAAATTTCAGTCCGGTCCAGTCGGGTCCTGGTCCTATTGGACCGGACCTCAAAGCACTATCGGTACATGCAATACAGTCTGGTTTAGGACTGTGTTTATCAACATTGAATCCATTGACCAAATTCCTATCCAATAATTTCTGCAGGCCAGAATACCTGACATGACCGAAGTGTCTGTGCCAGGTTTCCCAATTGAGTGCCACATCATTATTGATGAATGATTGGTGATCGGCAGCTTCTATTGTAAGCGTCGGGTGTCGGTCACATACAGTTAATTCCATCTTGTATAAGTGGTTGTTAACCTTGTTCCCTTGTACTATTTTCTTCCCCTCCTTGATGATAAAGGTAATTCTTCCCTTTCCACCTGTATATCTTCCACCAGCTGCATCCCATTGCCCCAATGGAATCAAATTATTCCATGTTCCAGGTACATGGAGTACATCCTCCAAGTGCAAAATATAATTGTGACCGTTACATGTCAAAATTAATTCAACAGTTCTGTGGCCCTCAATTTTCACTTCTTTGCCACCTACACCTGTTATGGAACATTTTTCCACAGGTGTGTATGCAATAAAGGCTTCTCTTTGATGTGTAACATGTGAAGTTGTTGCTGAATCAGCTAACCAGTCATACCAGATCAATTGCTCATCATTTCCATCAAGGTTACAGGCTTCATATGTGTCAAAATTGTAAAGTTCTTCATTTACTGGAAATGTGATCAATTCCTCCCCCACATTCAGATCCTCGGTACCTTTCTTTGATCCCTCTTTTTGCTTCTCTTTTCCCTTCTTTTTCCTCCAACAATCTCTTTCCTTATGTCCTATTTTTTCACAGTTCCGACATTTGTTACCAGCATATTTGCGACATTTACTTGACCAATGTCCTGGTCGTTTACAATGTTTGCAATAAGGTTTGTTGGAGGATTTATGATCTGTGATGCACTCTTCCAAAGTTTTATTAGTTCTGCTATTCTTCTGGGTATTAACCAGGTTTGTGCTAGAACCATTAGAATACTTGTTATGAGATCGTGTCATATGAATTTTGTATTCCTCCCATAATAAGCCAATAAAGGAATCTGAGGACATTCTCCTTTTGTGGTCTGGATCATTGGGATAATTGGCATTCCTGTTATAGGGTTCGACATAAGTCTGCCAAGACGAAGGTAAAGACGCCAAAATAATTGCCTTGAAGCAGGTGTCTGAGACATGAAATTCTGGGTTGGGAAATTTATTGATGTGGTCGTGATACGATTTAAGTGTGTTGAGATGCTTTAAGAGATCATCTGCATCGAGTATCTTGGTCTTGTACAACAGGCACTGTATATGATTTACTGTTTGATGCGCCTTGTTTTCATGAGTAACCATAAGTGCTGAATATGTACATCGCCTCAGCTGATGTTTTTGATCCAACGTGATTCATTTGTGAGGAGGTGACATTGTGCATGATTACTTGTTGCACCCAAGAGTCATTTTTGTCCCAGTTATTTGTGTTAATGGGATCTATGGTTTCATCTGGTCGTTTTACACTGCCAGTAGTATATCCAGTTATATCACAATTGATAAATACCCTTTTCATTCTCTCTTTCCATTCGTGCCAATTTTTGTCTGTTAAGTGATCATGTTTGGTGATTTTGTTCACGTTTGAATATTCTTTTGTCCATATCGATTCTATTGCTGGTTGAGCTGGGGCCTGTTGCCATTGTTGAGCAGTGTTAGAGGTGTAGACTCTACTAGCTCGAATAGGGGCTGAGGGCATGCCTCCCTCAGGCTCTTCCGGTTCAACAAGTTGATCTGACATAGTGTGTCCAAGTCCAGAACGAGTTATTTAAATATGAAAAAGGCCAGGGCCCATAACCTCTTGGGATTATGGAATGGAGTAGAAGTTCATAGGGATTATATGATGGGTGTTCAGGATAAAGTAGAACATCTCATATTCTCCTATACTACAATGTACCTATGTTATGATCTATAAATACATCATGTTCTATTTTTATACATGATGTGCTAACGTGATGCACTAGGATTGACTATCCCAACACAGCTGGAGGTATGGCATGATGGTTATCAACAGAAGACACCAATGATATTGAAGAAAATGATGAGAATGATGATAGAGAGAAGACATCGCCAAGATCACCACCAGGGTTGCCAAGGTTGCCAAGCTGCCTGTCAGAGTCAGAGTCACTCAGCTCCCTGGTTTGGGTCATCCTCCAGCAGAGCTCCTGTAGTTTACAGGCATACTTGAATGCTCCATGTAGCAAGCACTGTCAGATAGGAAGTGCTGGCATCTGAGTCGATGCTCTTGATGTGGGATCTTGTAGAGTAATTATTATTATTCTGAGTGAAAAAGCAGAAGTGCTGTCAAGGGGGTGTCAGCACCCAAATGCTGGACATCACGTGGGGGGGAGGGGGGTATCATGTAGGTTGTTAAAAAAAATTGACATCAAACTATATAAGTGTAAATTGAGTGGTATAGCATGTAAAGGAAGTAAAATTACATTGTCATACACCTTTGAAGCACCTAGACAAAGATAAAGAGCAAAACCATTGAACTTTTATGGCAAACTGAACTCCACACTGATGGCTTGACAACACAGCATTAATATTGAACTCATAACAAGGATTGTGCAATTGCAAAGTTGATGCAGTTCTATGCTTGTCTGGACTCAGTGTAATTCCAAGGCAGACAAAGCCCCTCACAGACCACTGGCCCTCAAGCAGCTTGTCACACAAGCAATGTGTAGGTAGGCATAATAATTGATAATAATTTCAATTACTCAGAGTATGGGGTTCATAGGTCCATATACATGGAAGAACCCATGGTGGTAGAAATGAGGTAGAAAATAATCACAACCTAGCCCACTTATATACTTCCACAGAAGCTGATGAGGTTCAAGACCTTGAGGCTGAGGAGACTCAGAAGGAATGCTCACTCAGCCTTGGCCTTGACACTTGTTCCCACTTGAAGAATACTTACCTGAGTACTTGGCTGAGTGAGAGTCACTAGATGCATTATGCTACTTCAATAAGGTTTGTACAATGTATGTGAACAGATCATGACTGCAATTTTAGGTCAAGGAGAGTGGTTCACTGTTTCACAATAATTTAATAAAATTAACAAATTGGTTGACATCAAATTAGTAAGCACAACATACCATATATGGGAATAACATACCCGATATGGCAGGAGGGGGGGGGAGGGGGGTCTGAGAGCTTAACAAAAAAACTGAGTGGATATATGAATTTCGGGTCCTGACACCCCCTTGAGTGCTGTTTTCAAATACACAGTTGGAGGAGGGGGGTTTCATGCAACTTCGAGACCTACTTTTTAGCCTTTTTTTGGCATGTTTTTTTAGAAAACTTAAATTCAAAGTCACATCAAAATCTGTTGAAAATCACTAAAAAACTGCAATGTGAAACACCCTAATGCCATGGTTCCAAGGGGATTCCAAGAATAAATTTTCACATATGAGGTTGAATTTTTTTGTATCGAGAGGGAACTAAACACCCCTGTGGGAATCACCTTCTAAATAAGGAAGGATTGATAAGCAGCCAGCCATCAAAACTGGGCAAAATCCAAGTCGCCACTATGTATCATCTTGCAACTGACTGTAAGTTATAGCTGCTGTCGCAGTGGTGACTCCCTTGCTAGCATTGGCCCTCATAGGTTTGCTGGCACCAGATTTCTCTGCATGAATTGTGGTCAGATACCATGAAAATGGTAGGTGTTGGTGTAATTTGCTTCTATATATATCTGACCGTTTTTCTTGCTTCCAAGCTGTAGAAGATGTTCCAAGCTGCAAGAAACCCCACTTCATGTTACATAGACCCCCACAACACAACAGCAGATCCACATGATTTCAAAAAAAAATCAACGACATCTGATATGGAAACCCTCATCTAAATCCTTGCAAAAATAAAATATACTAGTAAAATATATGGTATCAGGAATGTATGGGTCATCAACTGAAATTCCTTGCATACCAAATCGTGTAACTTGAAAATGCTACGGGGTATTAGGGAGTCTGGGTTATCAGGGCTATGCCACTGGGTTAATAGAGCTTCGACTGTCTACGTATAACTACGAGAACACGACTAGAGTGGTCAATTTAATCGTCTTCGAAGATTTTCGTATACGAATCGCCGAAGGAATAAGGCAGTGGAACTTCTCTTGTGACTCTATACTGCTCCACATTACCAAGATGTTCGTTCTCCACTCGGACTGCAGGAGATCGGGATCAGAGTTTACGTCGGCCAGGGGGACTTTACTCACAAAAATTCCACAACCATCTCCTTAACATTTCTAGCAGCCCGCAAATGAAAGTCCGGATAAAAAATGACGGTCCGTTTGGCGGGAGGTAAGATAACCAACAAAACTTGAGAACGATGTTTAAAACCTGGAAATTGGTCAGGCTTTATATCGACTGAACTACTAAGAAGTCTACATACGATCGCGATATAGTAAAACTATGTGAACAAAAAATCAGACGTAAGAGGAAGTCCAAGCGATCGGGACGCACTGGTGTAGGATAGACAAGCTCCTTTCGAAGGAGCGGATAGCGAGCTTGTGGTTGAAATAGAGACCAATCCATCAGAAAATCCTACAGGCATATTGTCAGTAAGCCAGGTGAGACGCCAAGGTAGATAATTACCCAAGACAATGAATACACCGAATACATCAGATTAGAAAAGAAGTAGAACCCAAGTGAAGTTCCGTAGGGCCCTTGAATACAAAACGTCAAGATAAAAATAGAGGATCGAACATGTAGGCTAACCTTGTTGTCTCCAGATATAAAAGCATAGATAACTAATGATTCCCGTTCCATATTTCCCACCCTACATACGCGCAAAGTATAAACATATTCAGACGAAGCACGACACGGTGGATGCGGAGATGACTGACATTGATAAGATGCATAACATGCTTAGAATCCACGAAACGCCTGATACTCTGTAATAGCCTGAATAACAGGGGCAAAGAAGCGAGGGTGAAGACTGCAGGCCATCTTTGAGTTATGGAGGAACACGTTTCCCAATTAGGATCGAGGCTCTTCAGGGACCCATTGGCATATACGCAGCCGATAAAGTAAAAATTTGAAAAGGTGAAGATGAAGCTGCAAAATTGATCGCTGAGGAATGGCAACATTCGCATGAGCAGCACTCGAAAGATAGATGAAATAGTTACCCCATCCAGAATTCCGTGAACTATTATCGATCGTTGATTATAACAACGAACAAATGATTGGTGAGAACACACCTCAATGTGCCATAAGCCCGACAGCAGTATCTTTCCAGTGTTCTTGAGAAACCAAAACCGTGATGGTCTGAACAACAACTGGGAGGGATTGAACATAATGCCAAAAACGATCACTAGCCATATTAAAGGCCAAAGCAGAGGTGGCCCAATCCTAGAGAACGACAGCACGAAAGCATAGCACAAGCATGCGAGGAGAATGCTTGGAATCTGACGAAATATTATTGTTGACCAGAAGCAGGAACCAAAGGGGAATAATACCTCAAAATATTGTCGATAGTCGAGTCGGGTGCTTGTGTCCAGCTCTGACTACAAAGTTAGTTATGTATTCACGAAAACTCGTTGAGGTATTCTTACCAAAAATAAAAACATAGTTGATGGATGAACGAGCCCATACCAATAGATTTAAACCGAGCAGAAGTCCAAAAAGAACGGGAACCAGCAACACTCCGTACATAAACAACAGGCCGTTCCATCCGGGGATTGCATTGCGTGTCTCTGTTTGGAAGCCTACCCATCGCACTCAATTCAGAAAGAAGACAGATTCCAAAGATGTCGAAATTTACTCAGGTATAGGCCAGCAGCGAACGCAGGAAGTGCGAGTCCCATAAACAGTCCAGACCGCCAAGTGCTGAAGTGATGGGTCTTTGCCTGGGTCCCAGCCCGAAGAACGACCATAGCTTTCTTTTTGTCACCTCGCACTAGCGGCAAAAGAGAAAGCCATGTTCGAATAAACAGCAAAAGAAAAGATGACGACAAATCGTTACCGTATAACGCAGCATACATATCTTGTATTTCTGACATCACACTGCGGACCCCCGTGGACGACGCAAACACGCTCTTCTCCACCTGAGACGCTTTGAGTTTCGCATCATATATTAGAATCTTCAAAACTTACTCGCTCGGACATGTATTGTTCTTGTGCCAGGATCTACGCTCATGGGCTTGCTGAATAGGACAAACCCATCAGGAGGAACTCATACCTTAGTCACTTTCTCGAACTTCTTCAGAGCCTTTCTGAAGCCAGTTAGGTTGAGGATCTTCGAGGATATTAAAAGACAGAATCAGTGATAGATGAAAAGACCGGCCTACCCGATAGTTATGTAATACCTCCAAGCCGCTGAAAGATTACCTGTAAGTTGTCTAGTTTCCTAACATAAACAGAAGGCGCAGCTGAACAGCGAATGCACCGTTCTATGAATCCAACCCCAACGGGATGGTCCTCAACTCTAGAGAACTCCAAGCTTACCGGTAGTATTCCAAAACGGCTTTCTTAAGCTTTTTCTTTGCATCAAAATAATGATCTGGGTCACGAGAGCGGACTGTCGATTTCCTTATGGTGTATACCTTGCTCTCCGGACTGAATGAGGCCTGTTGAAATATCGCCATCAGAACCTCGACATGATATGGATGGATGGACTGACCGTGGAACACATCTTGAATCTAACCGCTTCTGGGTCTGGAACCCTCAATGGTCTGTTGTTTCTCCTACGAAACAAGGTACGTGCATCTTTGAAACAATTCAAAAATGCAGAAGACCACCCTAGGGTCTTGGGATGGAACTCCTAGTATCGTTTTGGCGTTTCAACCAACATAGACCAAAGCATACACGACAGACCTCAATGTGTTTCATGTGATCGCCTAGTTCGTTCAGCTGCTCCCGCAATGTCCTCCACCGCATTCGCATCTCTTCTTCTCGGTCCAAATAAAAAGCCTCGATTTTTTGTAGTTCAGAATCTAACATTGCGAAGAATTTCGCCTCTTTCGAGGAGAGTTGTGAAAGGAGTTTGTCGAGAGGCAGAGCAATGAAGGGATTGTTTCGCATCGAAGATTGGACACTGCTACCTTTACTGATTGTCAACAGTGAACTCATAGTCGGACAACGAGCGAACCAATACTGACGACGGTCATTGGGTGCATACTTTACCCAAAAGGAAGTAGATAATGTTTGTAGGGATGATGGCCTGGGTAGGCATAGCATAGAACTTCGCCAAGATTTGTGGGGTGGTCCCGTTTCCGCAACATGACCTGGCAAGTCAAGAAAGTCCCTGACTAGGTGTGGATGGCATGGATATGATACGTAGTCCTGCTTATATGTCAAATCGATCGAAGAAAGTGTAGAAGGAGGTGAGATTGGAATGTCCACATGAAGTTGAATATCGGGCAACACGTGTCGTTTGTATCGTGCTTCGTCGAATTCCACTCCGTGCACATCTTCACAGATGGCCGTTATCATTTTCTTGAGTCCCCGATAGTCACTGGAGGAACCTGTGTGTAAGTGGGGACTCGGAAGGTATCAAACTAAACAAACATGTATGCTTTCTTCCATTCTGGAGCCTGGACAAGCGTTAAATGACACATGTAAGATTTGAAAAATATGTGAATGACACCTGTGCATCCTGCAGATAACTTTATAAACTCTATTGATTAGCCAACTTGAAATGGTCGAAGTTAGAACTACAAACCGAGCGAACTTCATTGAGGGTTAAATAATAACGAAGGTGGGATGGAGAATACATAGTAACATGAAACGAGCATCTTATATAGATGCTCATATGATTTCAAACGAAAGGACATCGAGCGAGCGGAGCGCCTTCGAGGTTCGATCACGATCAAGACTCAGCCATAACAAAGACAAATACTACTACCCCTTGTGCGTACATCACGTGGGAGTCGTCGGGAAAACGTTTGACATTGAAGCTCAGCAAGGGTTCTTATAAATAATGGTTATACAATATATAGCATGAACCACTAGTAGTTAACTGGATTAGAACCATTACTGCAGGTGCTAGCGTGTGTACCATAGATAGCAATCTCACATGTTCTGATTGCGACGAGGAAATCCGCGTCGGTACAGGACTCGAAATTTGGAATTGCCGCACTTCCAAGACATGTAATGCACAAACTCAGCAAAAACTGGCGTAAAAAAAACAGGACCAGCGGCTCACTTCTCGGTTTCTTTTCAGTCAAACCCCCTTTAAACCCATGCACACCATTGCGAAACCGACCATGACAGAACTGTCACAGAAGTGCATAAGAAGACTAATTTATCCATATGAGCCTTAAATTAGAAACCGACGTGATATATAATTTCCGCGTTCCGCCCCTGTCAAGCAAGGCCTCGCCGGAGAAAATTGCATTAATTTCCTTGTCCTATGTGAAAAGTGTAGTAGAAGTCGTTGGCCATCCCTACGGAGCGGGCCATCAAGCTTAAGCCACCATTAAGTGGTTTTTGTAAACAAAAAACTGTGTTTTTCTTATAATTCAATAATTTACGTGCAAGGAAAGGGTTAGGGCACTTTGACATAAGCAATCATTGATCATTAATCATTACTTACCCCTCATTCACGAATCACATGCGGGGGTGCGACCAGTCGGTCGGGCATCATCGACATCTGACATCATTCTCCACACTGAAAAAAGACTAGACGATCTGATTCTCCGAGGCATACAATTTCTCACACCACGCGAACGCGTTTCAGCAAGCACCTGTTATCGTAGCACGAATATTAATGCAGCAAAAATATCTCGTCGTACTGGATCGATCGTCACTCTGGTGTTTTTCTATCGTTTTCCTATCTAATGCCCAACACGATCGACCCTCATTGAAATTCTTCTAGATCTGGAATCTCCACTCTCACATGCCGACATTACTATATCAACATACGCCTCCTGTCGATCTACGTACAAGCTTACCCTTTATATCTTACGGGCCAGTCGTGATCCATGTCACCCGCGATTAGATGTTGACAGTGCAGTTTTTACGAGGCCGCATAAAAGTTTTTAGCGGGCGATGACGGCTTCTGTGTATACATCCACCTTGACTAGCCTTACATTTTATTATTTTCTACTTGCTGTAGCAACGCAAGTTATAGTGTGATTTCTCATCGATGAGCTTGAATCACTACATCAGGGTTTTGGGCCGACGAGGTTAAGAAATATTAACAATGTGTACAATTTTCATGAAACACGATGTAAAGGCCGCGACCTGATAGTTTCAAAAAGCATATCCAGAATTGAATTTGTCTGATTTATTGTCACATCGATGGGAGTAACCAGCTCTCACTGTGAGGCTCAGATCGGCTGGAAACTTTGCCGAAAATTATAGTTTCAGTGACCGAAATTAATTATATAAATATTTCAGGAGAGCACATCCAATTTCAGTCACTATGTTTCGGCCCAATTTTCGGTTGCCCTGAAAAGTTAAAGCTAAGGTGTATGTATCACGTGATTACAGTGATTTTAGTCTGCTTGGAAAAATTTGGAAGTTACTAGTTAGGCCTGAACTGCATTGCGACAACTCTCCAGCTTTTGCTGAAATTGCCGTATACTATCATTGACCCAGTAGTGTAAGAATCTTGCACTTCTGGCCTAACTTTTATCCCCTCGTGGGAAACGCTCCACCAAAAAAAAAAATAAAAAAATTGGAAGTTAGGCCTGAATTGCATTGCGACAACTCTCCAGCTTTTGCTGAAATTGCCGTATACTATCATTGACCCAGTAGTGCAAGAATCTTGCACTTCTGGCCTAACTTTTATCCCCTCGTGGGAAACGCTCCACCAAAAAAAACAAAAAAAAAATTTGGAAGTTAGGCCTGAATTGCATTGCGACAACTCTCCAGCTTTTGCTGAAATTGCCGTATACTATCATTGACCCAGTAGTGCAAGAATCTTGCACTTCTGGCCTAACTTTTAAACGCCCTCAGATCTCTTCCCACTTCAAGTCTGTTATGCTATCTCAAGATTCCATTCAAGATTTTTCCTGATTTTTTGAGGGAAGCTAAGCAGAGTTATACCAAGACGCAAAAAGGGGTTACAAATCCCTGCCAAATTTGGCTGTGTTTTGTGATCTTTCTGATTCTTGCACAAACGAGGTTTTTCTTCGCTCGCTCTACTCACACTCGACGTACAGAGTCCTGGGCTTGGAATATGTATATATATGATAACCATATGTAGAAAATTCCATGAAGGGAGGGGTCAACACTGAGCCACGTAAACGTCAAATCTTGCACTACTGGCCATGGGTCAATGATAGTAATGTGAGCATACAACCTCTCCATCGTTGATTGATTGGGGAGCTTGCTCCCCACTATTCTGCTACCGAGCCAAAATGCAAAAGATTGGTAAGCGACGCTGGTTTTGTAGTTATTTGGTTTTTGAAGCCCCCGTGAGACTGGCAGCATGCAGCGTGTGCAACGGTGCTTGCCGACTGACTTTGAATTTGAGCAAAACCTAAGCAAGCTCCCCATTCCGTAGGTGAGGCACTCACATACAAAATCGTTCTTTTGACCAGCAACCACTGGCAGATATCTCCTAGATGGAGATTGGATGGAGACTCTGTATAAAGTCCATTTCAGACTGTTTACCTTCTCATCGTGGCTACTCCCAAGATCATTGCAAAATTTTATTTGACACATCGACGATCGATCAAAGAAGAGATCGGTGTTTCAAGGGCCTCTGGTCGCTTAGGCGTTGGAATCATGCCGTCCACTTGTCCCAATCATATCATCGTGTCCTACGATTTGTTGCTTGAAACCCTTTGGGGTTGGAGTGACGTACATTCTGAATGTGATTCCCATCGATCCGCTTGTTTCTCCTTTGATCTGGTCATTCTATTCAATCTATTCCCTTTGGATTTGGTAACCTTCTGTTCTGCACCAGACACGGGTCTACAAGCGCCCGGAACTGATGGACACCATTTCCCGCTTTAATAACACCTGCCCCAAACAAAATATCAGCGACCTGACAACGAGAACATGAATTCATTACAGGAATTTACTATTGTACATGAAGAAGTAAAATTGTAAAAGCAAAAAAAACTGATCACCCGAAAATCGCGATCCTCAACGCTTCAACCAGCCTGGTACACGGCAGGCCCCGCGACAACATGAGCATTGAGCAAAGAAATGTTGAACGGCGTAACAGTCAAATTAGTATCAGTGATGAGGACAAACCTGGACGACATCCAACATCGGTCAACATAAGCAAGTCAACGTGCAAATCGAAAACATACATGGTGCCATTGATCACTGGCGCAGTATTATTTCCAAAGATGAAACCGGGGGGTTGCGTGGTAGTGGCGTTCGTGCCGTTGACATTGGATAGCGGAGTGTACGTAGTGTTCAATTGCGAAATCCATGCCGCGAACTGAACATTTGCCGGTCAGCAAATGCCTTGCAATGAGACACGAAAAATATAAGGCAAACCTGAGCAGGTCCCGCGGTGGTGTTCGTTATGAAACTGTTGTTGTAGCCCGTCACGTTTCCTGGAAGCTCCCAGCTCAGCTGTATCTGTTGACCTGGAGCAGACAGAGGCACGGTCCTGTTTTGAGTGATACCTGGTGCTGTGTCGTTGCCGAAAGTTGTAGTGTTGACGAAAGCGACAGCAGACGGATTATTCTAAGCACGGTATTATAAGATGGGATGGCGACTTGTTGTTTTAATACTGACGGTTATATTTAGAGCCGGGAAGTTTTGCCATTGAACATGCGGATTTCCGGCCGGACAGCTGATAATATGAGGGGATAACAGTGTCCAAGCCATCGACTGCGTAATGGCTGGCAAGAACCAAATCTATCAATCCGGCGACAAGACATCAGCGACCCCGGGGTAAGTCGGACTCAGGCAACCACTTACTGGCATTGGGAACAATCCTTCTAGTTGTCGGAAGATCATTTGCTTCCTTGCTCCAATTGTTATGCTTTGAAGAAGCAGTTCCGCAGCTGCACGAGAATCGAGGTGCTCCAAGAACCCGTACACGGCCGCCTCGCCCCATCGAGTAGCCTATACAAGGAGAAGCGTCACGGGTTATGACGAAAGATTAAAACGAAATTACCTTTTGGGAGAAGTCGACAAAATCGCGCACTGTGGTGAAATTATAAGTGTAATTACACGGTTTTGCAGCAGTAGCTGATAATACAGTCAGCGCGAGAGATATGACTATGGAGAGCAATCCCACGTACGTCCAAGCATATTAGATAGCAGGGTGGCATGACCAGCCTCTTGCTCGGCCATATATTGAATCAAAAAGCGGTCTTGTGCGTTAATACCGGCGGCTTCGAATTCATTAGTAGAGAATAGAGCAAGCCCGTGATGAAACAAATCAAGCTCAAGCCATTCCTGATTCAGTGCGAGGTTCTGTAATTTGTGTAAGAGAGTTACACAGATCGCGTACAGAAACAGATGCGTACGAGAGATTGGAAGTCATAATCACTCAGAGGCACATACTGCGGAATAGTTGACGCATTGGTTCCTAACCCACCAGAGGGCGCGAAGTTGGGGGCTGAAGTCGTACTAGTGGCTGCTGACGAGACACTAGTAGACGAACTACTCGACGAAGTGCCGGTTGACGAAGTGCTAGTTGACGAAGTGCTAGTGGACTGCGCAAGAGTCGCATGTACGCCCCATGCTAACATAAGTAAAAGTGCATTGTACATAGAGTTGAGCAACATCTTATGGTAGACGATGAAAGTGAAGAGATTTAATGAGAACCTTTTGACTCAGATGGCTGTTTACATCCAGAATGCTGACGCGTAGCATGACGAAGATGTGTCTGACCCATTCAAATTGATATTCATAGATGCACAGACATGACGAACCCATGATGAAGTGTGGTCCAAAATAGATCTTGTATGATTCAGCTTCTCAGAGCTGCGCCCGCAGATTTCCTGTTGTCCCGGTTCATTTTAGAATTGTGCTTAGTACTTGAAGCTTGAAGCTTGAAGATCGACGTGATGGTAGAAAGATGTGGCTGTGTGTGGGAAATCCGGCTACATATTCTACTCCAGCCAAACCAAACTTTTCCGAACATCGTAAGATTGCTATTACACGTGCCTGTATGATGTGACAACTATCCAGCGATCCAGTCAAAGTGATATGCAACCTCATGTACATAATTTAACAAATGCAATGCATTCGAAATCGAATACTATGGTCATAGTATGTTAACGAAATGATGTCAGTTTCCCGATTTGGCAACACTGCCATCAACAGACGTAATACAGCTCATCAAACTTTCAAGCGCCGCTGCGCCGCTCCTTACAATGTGGAAAACTTATGTAGCACACTTCCATTATGATCCAGCACTGCGCCGCATAGCCTGATCGGAGCATGTGCTTGCCATATGTCAAGAACAGCAACCCTGTTTTTCGGTTGTTCTTGAGTAAGTTTCGGCCACTGACGTGAATAGAGGTTAGTCAACCAATGTGGACTTCAACTCGACTAACAACTTCGAAACTCATCCATCTACTTGGCCTGACTTCGTAAAGCATTAACAGAGACCGTGTAGCCTGTATACACCACTCAAGAAAGCTGAGAGAATAATCTATTCATTCAGCAACGACGCGGTCACATACCATGACCAACACCGGGGCAGATTTCGGTCGTTCGGTTCCACTTCGACCGGCTCTGCTGAAGTGCTCTAATGCCGAATCTCATATTCGTGCTGCAGACCACGGCCTACGGTAAGCTCGATCACAGGCGAAACTTCGAGCTCCTGCCGGCTCTATCTTAAACCAAGACGTGGAGCGAGGGAGCCTCGAACCATTCCTTGCAGCTCGCATCATTCATGTTGACTATCCTGCTCTGGAGAATACACGATAGCCAATACAACCTGGGACCAGGCATCGGATCTCTACGCAGCTTTTCCTTTTTGAGCGAATTGATATCAGATTTCAAAGTCTGGCCACCCGACGTGCACAGGGTGTTGGGATCCACATTGGGAACAATGCCCTCTTCAACGGTATGCATAGCATTGCACCCCCTCGCTATCGTCCGTTCTATCCAACAAATTTTAGAGTTGATTTTTAATTTGAGTAATGATAAATTTTTAAACTTTGGGTGCGTCAATACATAATTGATTTTGGAATCAAGTGAGGAAGGTACGTACTGCTCGAGATCTCCAGTCCCAAGATATCTTTCTCGGAAGCCAGATCACAGGTCTTTTACATACCTCAGTCAACCGATACATTCTATTCCATTGGTAGAAGCCGAGCAGAACTTCAGCGCTTCAGCACTTATTATCCATTGAATGGCGGGGCACATAACACCCAGGCTCAGGCTATGACCCAATGCGCAACATCCAGCTATGGCAAAAGCATCGAGAACTGTATTAAATACTTTGCGTAAGCGAAGTGGTGGTGGCAAAGATTTATGATCATAAGTGAACTTCGAAGGGTGGCAAGAATGGGCAACCCAATGCAAGATTAGGCATCGGGGAGCGAAGGCCGGACTGAGTGGGTGAACGTTAATTCTAGGCTTATACGGGACTGCTGATCGCTTGGTAGGGTGATCAGAATCGTGAAATTGGATGTCTGTGAAAAATAGCACATCTCGTCTTCATTGAATGAGGCCGTAATTTAAAACACCACCAACCTTCGTCGCGTGACACGACGACGGCGATGTTGTATGCGTCCTAGAGACTAGCGCAGCAGTGCTAGCCAAGGTAACAAAAGCTGACCTGAAGAATACATAAACAATATTAAGGATGATCCAAATTCTGAACAGCGCACTCTGAGTGAATTTCATGAGCTTACCTGTGTAACTCGCGGCTCGGCAAGGTCTTCCGATGTATGGAAGTACAGGTATATCCGTGATCTAGGATACAATCTTCCTCCAGTTATGAGATCTTGAGACGTCATTAATCACGCAGTCCTCTTCCTATGCCTCCCTGCTCCTTGAGAGAGGCTGCCAAATATTATGTGTAATGTACCTCCAAGCTGTTCTTCTGTAGTCTACGGTACATAAACATTGAAAAAAAGCTGACATGCATGAGTCTTGAACATCTCACAACTCAAAGTATACCACCCGCCGTGAGCATCTGTTCACCTCACAGCCCAACTTCACTCCACTCGTCGTCTACGGGATCGGCCATATACATCATCCAATCCGCTTCCTCTATTGCGCGTCTGGCCTCGATAAGCTCCCGACAGACCTCTTCCGCCTCCTCCGAAAACTCCACCGACTTCAATGGTCTCAGAGCCTTGTCAAACATGGACCTCGATCGCTCTTTGACCGGCCTGGAACGAGAAGACAGAAGCAGGAAGAGACTTAGCGAGTGTCCAGGCTCTGTTGGCTGGTCGTAGCCAATATATAAAGTGCTAAAAATTATTTCCCCTCTCTGCCTTCTCATCCCGGCTCCGCCTCAGGCCACCCGCCATCATATTGAGTCTCGCCTCTGTTTTAGAAGGGAATCATAAACTCGTTTGGGCATTCGAGGTGTATGGTGATACCCTTGCGTGGTTAGCAAGCGTGACAGAAAAAGAGATGACGGTGATATTGGCATGCAAGTTGCATGACGAGAGAGGTCGAGGGGGAGGCCGATAGCTTGCGATGGCTTTCAACAACCTCCACTGAGCAGAATCGTGTCAGCATTCAAGTAATATAATGAGCGGATCGTCTTCATGTTCAAGGCTATTCTGACGACCACAAACAATGCATCTTTTTGATGTCAATTCCGAGAAGGTTAGGTTTGGGATATGGTTGCGTCTGATGTTGTCTTCACTCTATATTACAAGACAGGCTTGCCAGGCTAGTTGTGGTCTGAAACTGTTTGTCTGCACGTGATGTTTTTCAGGCAGAGTCTGTCTTCAGTTACGTTCAAGCTTAAGTCGAGGACATTGCCTCCATCCAGGCATCCTCTCCGGCGGTTTACCACAACACCATCTTCTCCTCAACCCCGCTCCTGGGTTTCCCCATTCCTCACTTTCCTCTTGCTCACCGGCTTTGGAGCAGCCAGTTATGGAGCGTATGTCGTATATGTAATATCTTTACCTTCCATTCTCCTCACAGTAACCCGCACGTACACAGGTATAATTTCTACCATACTGTAACGCTCTGGCCGTCCGAAGTACGCAAAGACCTACGCTCCGGGATAAGAGCCAAACACTGTGGGGATCTTAATGCCAGTGAACAGTACCTCCAACGGTTCGTATGCAATATCGTCGGTTATTTCTTGTTTTGATTCACGATGGCCAACAGAGCATGGACGATCGCGAAATCCCTTCCTATCTCTGTCTTCGGTTCCGAGCCCCACCTTAAAGTATCTGGTATCGCCATATGTCTTGCCTCTGTTTTAGAGCAGAACCATAAGCCGGAACGCGCGTTTGAGGTGTACGAGGAGGCATTTGAGATGATGCCACAACAATCGGAAACTTTGAGTGGAAAGGAGAAGGTTAGGTCCGTCGGGATTGCTTATAAGTTGGGTGAGATGGCTGGGGCTGTGAAGGGAAAGGAGGATACAGAGGAGGGTTATCTTTGCTTGGCAGTCGAAGCACTCCTGAAGGACAAGGATGACAGTGAGAGACAAACTAGAGAGGGCCAGGGATTGATGGGAAATAATGTGAATATGAATGACGATGCGGCGATGAAAATGTTCGAGTTGCCTCAGTGGGCGACCAAGATTGATATTGCTGCCCCATTTGAGGCGCTTGGCTCATTTTACGCACGAACCGGGAGATTAGAGTACGTCCCAGCCAAACGCATACCTACCCCTCTTTCTTGATCTCTTTCTCTTGATAATTTCAGGTCTGCGATGGCACTATATTTACACACAATGTCAATCCTAATCCCCCCACCCCCGCAATCTTCCTCTGTAGAAGATCGATGTCGAGGTCCGTAACCTCCTTCCTCTCTGGCTGGCCTCTTTATTTTCTTTGATTTTCGTTTCTGAAACAGGCGCTCAAGTAATGACTGCCCTCTCCGACCTAATCATGCGCAATCCCGAATTCAATTCTGTCTCTGAAGCGCTTCGCCAAGCAGAGCTGTGGTCCAAGAAAGCCTTAGACATTGCGACGCAGCACTCCTCGCGCTTGAACAATGTTGTGCATTGTGACGCCGTATTGGTGGCCGCTGCATATAATATTGGTATCCTGAAAAAAGTAAGTTGCCTTAGTAATCCCCCTCGACCGCTATCTAAATGTTTTTGTCTCGCATGTGCAGATGATGGGTGACAAAGAGAACGCAAGGTTTCACTTTGAACAGAGCTTGAAAGTATCCAAAATGATTGGGATGCAAGAAGGAATTCAGAATGCCGAGGAGGCATTGAGTAAAGTGGATGAGGAAATGCAGTATGTGTGAAGACTGTGGTTCATGCTCGACGCTGGGTCTCTCCACTTAGGACGTGGTTCACGAATCGAAGGCTACAGTCCCTGATCGGCGGCTCCTTCCTCTCCAATCTCTAGAAGATAACAGTGTTAATAGTATTAACGGTACGCCTTCCCGTCCCTATGACGTGTATCTCGTTACATGCGCCTCTGTCCCTTGTAGTAATAGTATCTCAGAAGTTGACTTCTCTTCATGAGGCAAATCGTGACAGACGCATGCACACTGTGTTCCACAACGGCGCTCTACTCACATATTTTTGTCATCGATCGGATGTTCCGACCGCTCGCGATCGATTTACGTCTGTATACTCGTAAATACTCCCTCCGGTCTATTAGGTCTGGATCGTGTGGATTAGGCTCGCGCTCAGGTTTAGGTATAACGAGACGGTGCCGTATAAAATATTCCAACTCCATATTCGTCCAGGAACGATTACTTTATCATAGGGATTGGTTGGGAGTCTACGCGCGTGGATGATTAATTATGCTCCACAATCCTCATACCGTTCGGACCAAGACCAGTAAATAGTAAAATTTGAACAACCTCTGATTCTCAAGATCTACGAATGTGATTGCACTGTGTTATGGCTGTCGTACGCGTCAGATCATCCTATATGATGCGTTCGTCAGTTGTAGACTACTACACCACTGGAGCTTGTTCTCTCGCACAGCTTGAGGTTGGAAGATAGTTTGTTTGTCGCATCGAAACTGAAGTGGGCAAACCCAATTGAAGAAGCATGGCAGCTGCCTACGAACAATGTTATGAACTCATCCGGAGTACTAGTCGAACCGGACCAACTTTTTCACGGGTTCATAGCGATTCTCTTTCTCCTCACAAAGTAGATGGACTCGGAGAACAGCTTGATTATATGAGATCTTTTCTGTCACTGCATAATGGCCGACAGGCGCGGTTCACTGCACTTTGATCGACCGCGAACTTATTCTGCTGCTCGGTGTACATACCAGTGGTCACTTATTAGGGGCACGAAGAGTTGAAGTTCTGGAGTCTTCAAAAGGACAGACGCTATTAAATAGGTCTCGGATTATGCTAAGCGAGAACAGTCATATACAAAAGGGAGCGTACGCTACGAGAAATATAAAACATAGCATGGGCCAGCACCACAGCTATGCATCTTCGTCCTGCACTTCCTCGATTCTCGGGGCTCGACTCCGAGGACCAGAATCACCTGAATCGTCCAGCTCTTCGATGTGCGCGGAAACACGAGAAGAACCGTTATTACTCTTCTTCTCTTTCTCTTTCTCTTTCTCTTTCTCTTTCCCCTTCCCTTTGTCCTTCTTATCGACCTTCTTCTTTTTCGATTTCTTCTTCTCGTCCCACTCCCATACGGGTATGAAGGATTCGACCTACAGCAAGCCTTATTATACAAACGTCCGGGAGACCAAAGGAGGAAGAATACTTACAAACCCAACATCCGCAAATAGTTTAGGAAAAATCCAGATCCCAGGACTCGCCACAATCACCGTAATCACATAAAATATCAGCCGCACCACGGCAATTGCAAAGAACAACCCGATCAACCCCAGCATCGCAATACTCAGATACCACACACCGAGCCGCATTATGGGAGGCCACAGAGGGAACATCACACCCGCCAGCATCAGCGCGACCATCAAAATCCCACCAGCATACGTCGTCCACTGCGAGCCCTCGTAGAACCATGCATAATATTCATCTGGGGCAAACATCTGTTCTTGTATTATGGAAAGGTTCTTGGGCGAGGAGGATGAAGTCCCCGATGGCGCGCCGCGCGCGACGCGAAGGAAAAAGGCAAAGGCGTTGACTGCGCTGAGGACAGTTTTTGCTTCCTCCTCGGTGGCAATTGGGCGGACGCCTTTTGTTTTTTTGTATGCTGGAGAGAGGAGGGCTTTGATCGCAGATTTGCCTACCAAAGAGAACTGAAGCACTGCGAAGAACATTGAGAGAATGCACACCTTTAAAGTAGTCCAATCGTTTCCCATTCAGTGCCCCGACGCGGACTTTCATGCCTGAGGCACTGCCACGCAAAAACAGAGCGACCTTCTGGATTTCGGGAGGTGCTTTCGCTTGTTGCTCCATTTCTTTAGCTAGTTCGTCGATCACGCGGTATGTAAATCTAAGGAATCCAAAATCGATCCAAAGCGATCAATAAGAGTCTTTAAAAAATCAGGCGGCTCACCAATAGGTAATTGTTCTTGAGAGGAAAGCCTCAAGGGCGAGATGGTAAGAGACAATGAGCACTGCTGGCAAATTCAATCAGGGACACGTCACACGTGCTTCACGTGACACAGTCATAATTGACACAGCCACCACGTTGCTCCGATCAGCAATTTTGAGTAATGTATTTCGTACATGCCTTGGTTCAGATCTATAGAGGTGCAGAGGCCAGTCTTGTCTTGTTTGACCCAGGAAAGGGTAATGGAAATGAGACATTGAATCTGAGATTCAGGCAAGAAATGACAATTTGAACAGGTTACACTTGGGTTACACTGCCATTTGTACCGAACATGCATGCTGCATGGAATTCACATAAAGTTGATGTATTTTTGGGATGTCGTGGCAATGTGAATGGAATGTGGATGACAGTTTGACTCTGGGAATTGGACACAGTGACTACACTCCACATGGATAGTACCTGGTCTCTGACACTCTGTTCATGTTGTTTAATAGGTCAGCTGCTTGCAGGCACAAATGTGGAGTTTGTATTATTTAATTTATCAATATGCATTGTTTATTCTACATATTTCTATCCAACAAAGTTAGTAAGGCTTTGTTAGGATGACTCACCCACTAAGCTGCTAGCAATAGTGAATGACAAGGGGATGCAAAACCCTGGGGGTATTTTTCAAGTGTAGATGAGGGTAGGGGTGAGGGTACAGTGTTTGTACCCTCAGCCAACCCTTACCCTTAGGAGTGGTCCCAGGGTAGGTAAAATCTCTGGATGGGGGGCATATAATAAAGTAAAGTTACCCCAAATACCATCAACAAAAGACTTCTACACAGCTTGTACTCAAATTCAGCAGAGTACACAAGAGGCATTGGCCAGCTAATGTTGTGATGACATGAGTTCATCTCATGTCTTTGGCAGATCATCTAGCAATGATGTATCTCCAGTAGACAGCCATATGACACTGATCTGAAGGTTTCGAGACAACTGATATAAGCCATTGCCCAAAAAAGGTGTTTTATTGGCAAAGATAGTAAAGGCAGTCATACTATAGGTGACACACCATGACACATGGCTCCCATCACACCATCACTTACTTCAACATCCACCATGATGACTCCCATGCCCACCACACCACTGGATAATGCCACCAGAGGCTACAAACAACCAATGCAGCAACAAACACAGGCCCAAAATGACATTGACATCATTTTGGGCCCCAGGTAAGTTTTCATCTTAGTTTAACTGTACTTACTAACATATTTTTTCATTGATTTAGGTTTTGATTATGTTACAATGACACAGCAAGCTCGATATGACCCACATATAGCAATGGAACCCACAAGGACAATGGATGACAGCACCTAGGAATGGCAAACATGCAAGACTGTGATGGCAAACAAGACTGCAAATGAGGCAAAAACAAGGATGCCAGCTGATTGGAGAGGGGAACAGTGCTGCCAACACCAGGTAAGCACCAATCACAACCCATCTACCACCCCCATCATGATGAACCATACCACTTCTCCAAACAGCACCACAATGATGACAATGACCCAGACATGGATGATAGGAAGGGGTCAACAATGTGGCAGCACACTGTAGATGAAGACCAAGAACAGGAACAGGAACAGCAGCAGCAGTAGACAGTGACAATGATGAAGACCAGGACCAGGAGGAGGATGACACCAGTGAAGAACAATGACAGGAGCATGGCACCAGGTGAGTGCCCACAGCATGGTAAGGACAACAAGGACAAGAAGACAGAGACAATGAGGAAGATGGGGCGATGACAACAATGAGACGACAAGGACAGGGACCAGGACCAGGACCAGGACCAGATGGTGTAAGGGGACTAGGGGGTGCCTGTGTGTTTCTCCTATGTTTTATGTTCGTCCTATATTTTTCCTCACTTCATTTCCTCCTATTCTTCATTTTCTATGATTTTTCCTTATTTTATTACTAATTTCCCTTTCTATCACATTTGTGCATGTTGACAGTTTTATATTTAGAGGCAGGGTACCCTTTCCAACATCTACTCCTTGGTATGATGTCATTTGGCAGCCTTGATCTGCCTATCTCTGCCTTTTCTATTTTTAGGCTATTATTTGATTTTTGCAATCTTCACATATACTGGGCATTGGCAAAGGGGTCCTTAGAGTTTTCTTTTCAGATTTCCCTTTGCTAGGTGTGCCTCCACCCCCTGTAATATGTACCATAATTTTAACTTTGGGTTTCCCTTTGCTAGTCCACTGATTAAGTGGCCTCTAAAGTTGCCCTTATGGTAGTAAACACTCTCCTAAGGCTTGGAATTGTGAATGCGCTGCCAAAATAGGCAGGTACAGAGTAGATGATGCCTCCCAGAGCTCAAACAAATCCCTACACACCATTCCAGACTTCCCTGCCTTAAGTAATTGCTCATTTTCGCCTAATGTGCCATCTAGTGCCATGGATGCATCAGAGCACCTCAATGCACTTGAAAGCAACGTTACCAGAATATGTGCACAAATTTATTTGCTTAAATCTACGATTGAAAACTTTGTCAGAACCCTTCAGACTAGCTCCACAACCAATATTCCCCTCATTATGACTTCAAGCACACCCAGTAATGACACGCCGCCTGACGTGCCCACTAAGGAGCATGCCCAGATCAAACTGTCCCCCCCTGCTGAATTTAATGGTGCACATGCACAGGGGCTTGCATTCCTTAATTCATGTGAGTTGTACATCAGTCTCCAGTCGCATCAATTCATCGACAATGCTGCAAAAATTTATCGGGCCTTCACATACATGAAATCTGAACACACCTATCTCTACATGGACCGTATTCTGCAGCAAACTAAAGAGCTTGGTTCTCTACCTTTCTCCACTTGGGGTGGCTTTTGAGCAGAGTTTGTATGCCACTTTTGTTCCCTCAACAAGTGCCACTGAGCAGTGACATGGCTTGAGTCATCCTCTTACCATCAGGCATGTCAATCCATGGACGATTATATCAATGAGTTTAAGGACTTGGTGGACATGGCAGGATATGGGAGTGGGCTACCAGTGGTGGTGAAGTTCCAACAGGGCCTCAATTGAGAGATTCAGGACCAGATTGCACAGATGTTGAAAGGGCACCTGGCAGATGATGATATCTATGCTTGGTATGAGGCTGCTTCACTCTGTGATGAGAACCAACTCACAAATGTGGCATTTAATGCTGCATTCCATGCTCCAACTACCACTCATGCACCCTACACCTTCAATTAAACCCTCCCCTGCCCTAACCCCATTCCTGTCTGTCAGACTCCTGCACCCACCATCAATGCCTGTACCAATGGATGTTGATGCAGCCCATAGTCGTGCACATAGGTTGGATCTCTGCTACTGCTGTGGGGAAACTGGGCACATGGCCAGAGTGTGTCCCCATTGTCAGGATATCTGCATGCTCACCCCCGAGGGGCAAGATGAACTCCTCCAGGACCTGTTGGTGCTTGTAGATGTCGAGGAAGCGAAGGATCAGGTTGCAGAGGAGATCAAGTCAGAAGTTGTAGAGGAGCAGGATTTTTCTATTCACAGCAAGTGAATCGTACACCCTCGCTGCCTGTCCATAACCACTTTGAAGTTTTGTCAGTTGAATCCCCAGAGGATGAATCTAATTCCATGACTGTCCCCCTCTCTGAACCTTTGAAGTTGGCTGAAGATGTACCTATATCTCCCTCCACCCCACACCCCAAAATCGAATCATGGGAGTGCAAACTAACATGCAAATATATTGTTGACTTGCAAAAAATGAGTCAAAGGCAATATCAATTCCAATAAATTATATAGAATTCTGAAAATATTTACATAGATAGGGAGCCCCAAAAGTGAATGGGTCCTCTCTCAACACTAAGCAGGTTGAGTGTATTGTGTCAAGTTATTTCAAAAATACAAAAATGCCCCAAGTTGGTCAAGGCAACACTAGTGGGGAAGGGTTCGATTGAAGGTGTAGGGCACATGAGTGGTAGTTGGAGCATGGAATGCAGCATTAAACACTGCATTTGTGAGTTGGTTCTCATCACAGAGTGAAGCAGCTTCATACCAAGCATAGATGTCATCATCCGCCAGGTGCCCTTCCACCGTCTGCACAATCTGGTCCTGAATTTCTTGATTGAGGCCCCATCGGAACTTCACCACCACTGGTAGCCCACTCCTATATCCTGCCATGTCCACCAAATCCTTAAACTCATCGATATAATCATCCACGGTGATAGGTCCACCTTGTTGTTCAAGCTCGGAAAATCACATCTACGATCATCGTCGAAGCTCTACGAACCCATACAAACCTCTATGAACCCATACGAACCCCTCTGAAGCTCTATGACACTCTATGAAGCTCTACAAAGTCACGAGAATGCTTCAAAATCCTTTGCAATGCTTCGAAACTCTTCATGACACCTCGAAATTCTTTGTATGCCTTTGGCTGCCATAGTACAACTCCCCCGACCTTCGGACAGCTCAGGATATACACTTGGAGCATTGTCGATGGGTTCTGAACCAGTATCGAGCAATATCGCAGCGATATTGGCCTTTGAACAAGTCCGATATTTCCTCGACTGACTTTGAAAATCATCGAACATTGCAAATCGACATCGGACACTATATCGCTATCTGAATACTCATCGCACACATGCCAGATGTATCCCCTACCATTGTTGAACAATATTGCACCAATATTGGGCCACAAACAAAGTCCAAAGAATCTTCAAAAAACATTGAACCTCGAAAAACATCGTCGGACACAGTATTTCCTGTTCGAACGATCTTTGGATGCATGCTGGACACATGGGACACTATATTGAGTATATCGAACACATTTCAACTGCATGTGCATGCATACAATCAGCTCGAAGCAGTTTCCGATCTTTTATTCAATTTATAACAAGGACAGTCCGGTTTTAGCTATTCTTTCTTATTATTTCTTCATCATGTGTTATATTCACCTCTTCTAGGCTTGCTTTATTGTTCTGATATACTTATATTGTCTTTTGCCTCAAGTTTTCCACATGTTTGCCTCATGTTCTCTAGCCTTTTTAGGTACTTTCTTTATTTTATATAAAAAGATGTACTAGATACAAAGAAAAATAGGAAAGTCGTTGTCTTCCTCCCAGATCACAGTGATTTGAGAGTGCAGTTTAGTCTTATTCAGTCCGAAGTTTGGTGTTTTATGCTAAACTTCCTTGAAATTCCTTGAAATTCCTCGCATTACACTATTTTTGCTCTCATTTCCCTCGATTAGCCTTTTTGTCACTTCTACTACTTGTCTAGTCCCCCGATCTTGCGTCCGAACATATCTGCGCACTTGAAATTCCTCGAAACCTCTTCGAAAAATATCATGACATCTCGAAAAGCATTGCAACATCTCGAAAATCATTGCAAAGTCTCGAAAATCATTGCAACACCTCGAAAATCATTGCAAAGTCTCAAAACACATTCTTTTAGCCTCGAACTGCTTTGACAAGCAGTTGTTTTATGACTATTTGACGGTCGGTCTGACAGGTGACATCTAGAGGGCCTCGCAACCTTCCTCTGACTTGTGTTATACCATCTGAAGCCATTTTGTGGGTTTTGTTTGGGTTTCCGGGTTGAGTATCATCAACGGATTGATGTGCCTGATGGTAAGAGGATGACTCGAGCTGTGTCACTGCTTGGTGGTGCTCATTGAGGGGACAAAAGTGGCATACAAACTCTGCTCAAAAGCCACCCCAAGTGGAGAAAGGTAGAGAACTGAGCTCTTTAGTTTGGTGCAGAATATGGTCCACGTAGAGATAGGCACATTCAGATTTCATGTATGTGAAGGCCCATTAGATTTTTGCAGCCTCGTCAATAAATTGATGCAACTGGAGACTGATGTACAACTCACAGGAATTAAGGAATGCATGCCCCTGTGCATGTGCACCATTAAATTTGGTGGGGGGAGATGGTTTTGTTAGGGCGACACCCACTATCTGCTAGCTAAGACCATGCGGGTTCTCTCTACAAGAAGGGGGCAGGATCTGCGTGCGTGATGGGGGAATTGATGGTTTTGATGCGAGGGGTTATTAATAGGTGAGTTCATTGACAAAGGCCTTTCACACCGAAAACATAGGTGGAATACCTAAGAGAACACAACTGGGGTCCCCTAGGCATATATTTAGGGTTTATATACTATGTTACACATATTGTACATTGGTGTTACCGATGCACTTGTACATGTGCATACATTTTGATGCATGCGAAATAAAATTCTCATGCTATCAAAGTGTAGTGTCATTTGGCATCATGTAGCGTAATTCGACATAATAAAATAAAATGAAATTTTATTAGGTAATGGGGTGGTTTCCTAACATTACCCCCCTTTTATGCCTCGACTTCCAGGCGAGAAAATATTATGTTTGTCCCCTCTGTGAAATTTTGGTAAGGCCAGAATTTCATCCCCTCATACACCATTCTCGCAATGCGATGCGGAGCATTCGGATTACATTTAAAGAATTGGGCGATTGCATTATGCACTCGCTTACAATTCTCTTTGGGTTCCCATGAATTATTTTCGTTGGTATAGTTTTTCCACTTTATTAAGAACTCCAATTTGTTCCGTCGAAGACGTGAGTCTAGAATTTCTTCAACTACATATTCTGGAGCACCTTCTACTATTATCGGAGGTTGCAGAGTAGTTTGTTGGCCAGGAATAGTGGGCGGGCGGTAAGGGTGTAGGCAGGATACATTAATCTCAGGATCATCAGGGTAATTTTAGCACTACCGCATTAGGCGAGATTACTTTAGAGATCGCATATGCGCCAACTTGTTTTTCCGTAAGTTTCCTCGAAGGTCGTGGAATATTCAGGTCCTTGGTACTTAGCCATACCAAGTCACCAACTTTGTACTCTGGAGCGCGTGCTCGAGTATGATCCACGTGTCACATCATGTCATCACGTGCTTTCTTCAATGCCGCCTCTGCTTCCTCTTGTACCTTTTGCATCTTAGATACAAAGTCTTCTACCGACTGTACTTTGACTTCCCTTCTGGGTTCTACTCCCATGCGAGGATGGTATCCATAATTTGCGAAACAGGGTGACATACAAGTAGCTGAATGGAATTTGTTATTGTGGGAAAATTCGGCAATTGCCAACCATTCAGGCCAGTCGGTTTGTCAGTAGTTGACAAATATATGTAGGTACTGCTCCAACTCCCTCTGTCTGCCCATCAGTCTGCGGGTGATATGCCGTAGATAATTTAGTTTGAATTCCCAATATGTTGTTTAGTTCTCGCATAAATGCAGAAGCAAATTGTGGTCTGTGATCAGAGATAACGGTATTGGGTAACCCATGTAACTGCCATACCTGATTTAGATAGAGGCACGCCAAGCCCAATGATGAGGTTTCTGTAGTAGTAGGAATAATATGGACCTCCTTTGTAAAGCGGTCGCATACTACAAATATTGCATCGTACCCTTGAGCCTCAGGTAATCCGGTAATAAAATCCACAGATATATCTTGCCATGGTGCTTTAGGTATAGGGTTCGGCATTAATTTTCCTGCAGGTTTCTCTGGAAATTTCTTCCCCCTCATGCATGTATCACATCCATCCACATACCCCAACACATACTTCGAAATTCCGGGCCACCAATAATTTCTCATTACTAATTCCAATGTCTTCCATCTTCCTGGGTGTCCGGCAATCGGCATATTGTGATGTAACCAGACAATCTCCCTTCGCAAATCCTGATCCTTCGGTACATACACTTTTCCTTGAAACAACACCAACCCTTGTTCCTTAGCCCATTCGTCTCCTTTGATATTACCTTTCTTCTCTCCCTTCAGAGCTTTCACGGCTTCCACTACTTCATCGTCCATTTCTGAACATTGTCTAATTTTAGACAACATTTCCATTTCCGAGCTATCTATCAATAGATGCCCTTGACGCATAGCACAAATGCGAAAGTATTCGGGTTTGAGTAAGGTAACATTTTTATTGTCCTCCTCCACCCCCCTTTTATGATCGATACATCTGGATAATGCATCTGCTTTCCTCATTAAGCTTCCCGCTTTGTGGACCAAATGAAAGTTGAAATGCAATAGGAATAGTGCCCAACGTGCTTGCCAGCGATTAAGCTTTTTAGCGGACATGAAGTATTGCAGATTTTGATGATCCATCCAGATCTCAATCTCATGCGTACATCCCTCCAAATAATGCCTCCACACCTCCAATGCTCATATTATCCCCAACATCTCTTTGTCATGCACATCATAATTCCTCTCCACATCATTCAACCCTTTTGACAAGTATGCACAAGGATGCCATTTGTCATCTTTGCACAGCATTGATAATACTGCTCCAGTAGCAAAATTGGATGCATTGGATTCCACTCGCAAAGGGCGTGTGAAATCTACTGGGGCTAATATTGGTCCCTCCACAAACTTCCTCTTCAACTCCTCAAACACTGTCTGCTGCTGCTCTCCCCACCTCCATACTACTCCTTTTCGCGTAAGGTTATGTAAGGGTGCAGCAATTTTGGAAAAATTGTGCACAAAGCGATGATAATAATTTGCAAGTCCCAAGAAAGCTTGAACCTCCTTGACATGGGTGGGCACAGGCCAATCTGTGATCACCTGTACCTTGATCGGATCCATTTTGATCCTGTCAGGGCCGATCAATAATCCTAGGAACTCAATCTCGCTTGCCCCAAACACACTTCTCTGGTTTCAAAAATAGATCATTCTCTGCTAACCTCCGTAGCACCTCCTGCACTATTGCCTCATGATTTTCTTCATCCTCCATGAATATCAGAATGTCATCAATGAATATTATTACCATGCCTTTGTCTATTACGTCCTTGAAAATGTCGTTCATCATATTTTGGAAGGTCGGGGGACTAGGAGTCATCCCAAAAAACATGACAAGTGGCTTGAAGGATCCTCGACGCATGGCAAATGCAGCCTTCCACTCATCTCCTTTCTTTATTTGTACATTATTGTATCCCCATTGTAAATCCAATTTTGTAAAGACCTTGGCTTTTCCCACCTTGTCAATTATTTCTGAGATCAACGGCAGGGGATATGCGTTCTTCACTGTCCACTCATTCAGATACCTATAATCTGTACACATCCTCTTCCTTTGGTCTTTCTTTGGTACAAAGAATATTGGTGACGTCTGCAGTGATTTTGAAGGTCGTATGTATCCTTTGCGCAATTGCTCCTTCAGGAATGCATCCACTTCTTCTTGTTCCATTAAAGATAATGGATATACCTTCGACTTCTTCGGCACAAACCCTGGCTTCATCTCAATTGCATGATCCCATGGCTTCCACACCGGCATTCACTCAGACTCCTTCTTCTGGAACACTGACAGATGTTCATGATACACTTTTGGCACCCATTCCTCCACTGGCTTCTCCACCTTCACGATATTCTTGTCCCATGACTGTCCTCCACGAATTGTTCTAAAGGTTTGCTTCTGCTCTTCTTTCTCAATCATGATCAGAACTTCCCCATTTGGCATTTCCTCATCCTCCACTTCCTCCATTGTAACAGAATACTTTCTCGGATGTTCTTTCTCTTTCTTTTTCCTTTTTTCCTTCTTCATCTTCCTCCCATACACATTACATTCCTTAGGACAATGAGTCATTTGTACTTTCCCAGTTTTCCAATCAATTTCGGGATTATGCTTCCGTAACCATGGACATCCTATTATTAGATTGGTTTTCCCAAGATCACACACTTCGAATATGGCTCACTCCTGATGCTCCTGATACTTTAGTACCATAGTCACCTCCTCCTTGATAGTTCCTCCATGATTGACTGTTCCGTCAATATTGTACACCATTATAGGTTGTGCCAGCTTGCATGTGTTAATACCATTTCTGGTAATTAAGGATCAATTAATAAATAATCCTGTAGCACCACTATCAAGCAATGCTTCCACATCAATAGCTGCATGCATGTTCACTGTCTTCAATCCCACAGTCAAGGTGATTTCTGGTTCTATTCGCACAGAGCGAATAAAGAATTTAGGGGTTTTCGGAAATAGTGCTCAGCAATTTTCTTGGTCACGTGATTCGTAACAGTTGTACTCCTCCTTGATTTCCTTTTCTGATTTACTCTGGGTTTCCTTGGATACTAATACATTGTAATGATTCTGGGTCACCAATGGGGAAACCTTCACTGGGACTCTTCCACAAAATTCTTCTGCTTGCCTTCCTCCGGCTTCACTTCCTCGATTGTAGCTTCCCTAATCTTTCTTTTCTGCCTACAATTCCTAGAAATGTGTCCTAACTGCCCACAGTTAAAACATTTAAGTGGGGCTCATCTCCCTGCTTGATCAACCTCCATTGCCTCTGCTGGTGCTGCTGACTCTGTAACTATAGGTGTCACTGCCATGGCCGGTGGCTGTGCCCTTGGAGCTTGCACCTGAGGTGCCTTTACTTTCTCGGACTTTCCTCCTGATGACTTTCCAAATTTACTACTTCGGTACATCAACTTTGACTCTGCCTGTTCCTGCCGATATTGCCAGTCAAGGCACATTGCCCAATTATACCACTCGTCCAACTTCTCTGGCATAGAAGGTAGTCGGTAGATAGACTTGAATAAGGAGGGATTTAATCCTGCTTTCAAAAACTCTACCAATGTGGCTTCTCCCATGTCTGTTTGCGAAGCTTCTGCTTTGAACTGCAAAATAAATTCATCCACCATTAAGGAACCTTGGCACATGGTCTTTAATTTAGCATTGGCTGTCGCCTTTGGATTAGGGTCTCCAAACTGTGCCTCCAATCTCTCCAGAAATTCCTTGAAGGTTGCAAATGGTTTATTTCCCGCAGCAATTTGATTAATAGCCTTGTTTCTCCAGAACTATGCTTTCCCCCCCTGAATGTATGAGAGAGCAAATGTAATCCTAGACTCGGCTGTACAAAACTCTGGCTTCCTCCCATGGATGTACAATACTATAGAGCTGATAAAGGATTTTGTATTCTCCATGGTACTGTCAAAGATTTGCGGGGGTGCGTACTTAGGTAAGCACACTTTTCCATTTCCGGATTTCTCTACTGTCTCATCCTCCTGTGATATCCACTCCACCATCTCCTCCATCTCATCATCTCTTTCTCCTGTTGTCTCTGGCTGTACTTCCACTTGTCTGGGCTGTGATGCTGCCAATACTGACACTAATTGCAACATTTACGCTGTGAGCGCATCAATTTTTGCCTCTAGTGCTGGTATAGGAACAGGATTAGGACCAGGATTAGAAGTTGAAGGTTCAGACATAATTGTAGAATCTGTGATGAATCACTTCTTCAACAAATTCAAAATTTTTTTCTTCTTCGAGACCTCTCCAAATGTTTATGGGTCACGTGATAAGGTTTGTCGAGGTTCATCAATCGTTCATCGTTCATCGGGCGCCTATTTTGACACTTCAGATCAATAACCCTTCCAACAGTGCCTGATCTCAGAGATATTGCTGAATTTGGCTTGTAACTAAAATAGTCGTCCGAATAGAGTAATGTAAATCATAACTAAACCAGATCCGATCGGTTGTATGGTTGCAGCTGTCCTAATGATGAGCGCTGCCTCTCGATCACTGGCAGTCGCAATGTAAGGTGAGGCCTGGCGTCGGCTTACAAAAGAAAAGGTAGATTACGTATATACAAGTACTTCTGGCTTGTGCCAAAAGGATGAGTAATCAGATGTGGCGTGGTGAAACAATGATGTATGCACAAGTAAGAGAAGGCGCACTGATATGGGGAGTTGTGTTCTTCTGTTAGGGTGACACCCACTATCTGCTAGCTAAGACCATGCGGGTTCTCTCTACAAGAAGGGGGCAGGATCTGCGCGCGTGATGGGGGAATTGATGGTTTTGATGTGAGGGGTTATTAATAGGTGAGTTCGTTGACAAAGGCCTTTCACACCAAAAACATAGGTGGAATACCTAAGAGAACACAACTGGGGTCCCCTAGGCATATATTTAGGGTTTATATACTATGTTATACATATTGTACATTGTTGTTACCGACACACTCGTACATGCACATACATTTTGATGCATGCGAAATAAAATTCTCATGCTATCAAAGTGTAGCATCATTTGGCGTCATGTAGCGTAATTTGACATAATAAAATAAAATGAAATTTTATTAGGTAATGGGGTGGTTTCCTAACAGGTTTGATCTGGGTGTGCTTGGAGTTGCATATTGGTCATGGAGCTAGTCTGAAGGGTTCTGACAAAGTTTTTGATCGTAGATTTAAGCAAATCAATTTGCACGAGTATTCTGGCAATGTCGCTTTCAAGCACGTCGAGGCGCTCTGATGTGTCCATGTCGCTAGGGTGCGCATTAGGTGAAAATGGCAGCGCACTAAAGGTGGGACTGTTGGGAACAGTGTGTAGAGAGTCTGTGGAGCTTTGGGAAGCATTGTCCACTCTGTACCTGCCTATGTTGGGCAGCGCATTCATGATTTTGGGCCTTAGGGAGAGTTTATACTATAAGGCAACCTCGGCCTCTAGCAAAGGGAAATCCAAAGTTAAAATTATATTACAGGGATTGGAGGCACACCTAGCAAAAGGAAATCCAAAGAGAAAACTCTGAGGATCCCTTTGCCAATGCCCAGTATATGTGAAGACTGCAAAAATCAAATAATAATCTAAAAATAGAAAAGGCAGAGATAGGCAGATCAAGGCTGCTGAATGACATCATACCAAGGGGTAGATGTTGGAAGGGGTGCTCTGCCTCTAAATATAAAACTGTCAACATGCACAAATGTGATAGAAAGGGAAATTAGTAATAAAATAAGGAAGAATCATAGAAAATAAAGAATAGAAGGAAATGAAGTGAGGAAAAATATAGGACGAACATAAAAAATAGGAGAAACACACAGGGCACCCCCATGAGTCCCCCCTAGTCCCCTTACAGTGGCCCTCAGTTTGTGGCAGAGTTCACTTGCAAGCTGTACTGACTTCTGGGGATCAAACTCCTTGCTTCGACTGCCTATCACCCACAAACTGATGGCCAGACTGAGCGAGTCAACCAGGAACTGGAGCAGTAAATCCTCATCTTCATCAATCAGTGCCAGGACAATTGGGACAATCTTCTCCCCTTGGCTGAGTTTGGGTACAACAACCATGTCCATGCTTCCACTCAACAAACCCCTTTCCTCTTAGACACTGGATGGCATCCATGCATGGGATTCAAACCTCCCCAAACTCCCTCACACATTGAGATGGTGAATGAGTTCACAGAACACATGAGGGATAGCTTGGAGGAGGCAAAGGCAGCCTTAGTGAAGGTGAAAAATGACATGGCACACTTTTACAATCAATGCCATTCTCTGGCCCCTCAGTACAAGTTTGGTGATGGAGTTTATCTTGACTCCAGTGACATCTGCACCATGCATCCATCCAAGAAACTCGCCCATTGCTTCCTGGGACCTTTCCCCACTGTCAAGTGTGTTGGAACACATACCTATCGTCTGCGCCTCCCAGCCGCCATGTCCACACTCCACCCAGTCTCATGTCATCAAACTCCTTCCAGCTCCCCAGGTCCATTCACAGGATGCCATTCACATCCACCACCACTGCCTACAGTGATTGAGGGGGAACCCCAGTACAAAGTCGAGTCAATCTTGGACATCTGGATGCATCAAAAAAAACTCCAGTATTTGGTGCACTGGAAGGGTTATGGGTATGAGGAGAACTCATGGGTTGAGGAGTCCGATGTGAATGCCCCTCAGTTAGTCAAGGAATTCCACTGATGGCACACTGCTGCACTGTGTCACATTCAAGTCACTGACTTTGGTTGTATGCAATTTTGAATGCATTGGGGCGATGCATCTTAGAGAGGGGGTGATGTAAGGGGACTAGGGGGTGCCCCATGTGTTTCTCCTATTTTTTATGTTTGTCCTATATTTTTCCTCACTTCATTTCCTTCTATTCTTCATTTCCTATGATTTTTCCTTATTTTATTACTAATTTTCCTTTCTATCACATTTGTGCATATTGACAGTTTTATATTTAGAGGCAGAGTACCCTTTCCAACATCTACACCTTGGTATGATGTCATTTGGCAGCCTTGATCTGCCTATCTCCACCTTTTTGATTTTAGGTTATTATTTGATTTTTGCAGTCTTCACATATCCTGGGCATTGGCAAAGGGGTCCTTAGAGTTTTATCTTTGGATTTCCCTTTGCTAGGTGCACCTCCAATCCCTGTAATATGTACTATAATTTTAACTTTGGATTTCCCTTTGCTAGTCCATTACAGCTATTTGTGGTACCGAAGGCGCGGCCTGATTTTTTCAAAACACAGCCACTTTTGGTGCACAAACTGATGACAGCTCTAGCAAGCTCAAATCACATCAGATAGATTTAATTTTTAGTACAGTATGCTTGGGCCATTGTTATGGAGGTCATTGTGTCAAATTTATTACCATTTGTGGGAAGGATGTGGTCCGGCACAGAGGTTGTCGCTGTTACTCATTCATCTCTTCACAACACTGATAAGTTTGATTTTGAATACAAAAGCTTTGAGGAGTTGTGTCAGATACATAGTCTTGATGCTATAGAAGAGCACCATGTTTGCAATTTAATGGTTTCAAGTGAGGGAGGCAACCTACAGCATGTCGTATGTTTGACGTGTCGAAGGTCATGCTGGTGCATCTTGATCTGCAACCACCAGGTTCATGCCTTGCAAGAAGAATCTTTTCCTGACACATCAACATTACTCAAGGGATCTCAAGAGACGTGTGGTTTATCAGGCATTCACACTTGGGAAGACAACTACTGAGATCTCAATCGACTTGGACATACCTGTTTGAGTTGTTCAACATGTGCTCAAGTGCTGGCGAGAGATTGGAGAAGTATGCAAGGACAGGACACATATGGGGCATGCCCCACTCATGAGTCAGGAAGCGGTTATGGTGAGTCTGGGGCTCTTTCAATCCAATGCACTTTCAAAAACTTGTAACCTTGGTTGACCTACAGTTCATGCTCATGCTCCTTGACCGTGATCCTGATCTATACCTGGATGAGATTCAGCAGCAGCTTGAGGATCAGCATGGGGTTATAGTCTCACTTGCAACTGTCTGGCGAACTCTTAGGAGATTGGGTATCACATCCAAGAAGGTAAGCATGTCATTACAATATCATGCATGGATAATTTCACCAGATTTTTCTCTCTAGCTTTCAAGGGCGGCTCTTGAGCAATGTGCAGATGCATGCCGAGAATTCACTTTGAAGGTTGGGAATGAGCCACCAGAGAGACTAGTATGTGTGGATGAAGCTGCTGTCAACAGTTTGACATCTTACTGAGAGAATGGATGGTCGAGACAAGGCCTATGTGCTAGGAAGCAAACCAAATTTGTGCATGGCACTCGGTAATATAACAGTCCTTTATAACATCTGCTGTTCTTTACATTCTCCTTTCTCTAGGTACTCGATGCTCCCTGCAATCACAACAGATGGTATCATCCACAGCCATATCAAGACAGGGAGTTATAATGGGGAACAACTTTTGGACTGGCTTGAGGGTCTGCTTGAAGTGATGAACCCATACCCAGCCTGTCATAGCGTTCTCATTCTTGACAACTGCCATATACATCATATTGAAGGAGTAGAGGAGATGTGTGATGATTGGTGAGTGCTACTTGTCGTCATTGATATCCAAGGTCATTGAGTCAAGTGTACAGGGGTATCAAGCTTATCTATCTTCCACCATACTCACCTGACTTGAATCCTATCAAGGAATGTTTTTCTTTTGTCAAGTCATACATTCATCATCATGGAGATACTTTCTGCACAATTGTCGAACTTGGTGATCCAGCAGAACCATTTTGTTTTCTGTATGGTACATTGGACACCATAGCTGGTGATTTGGCAAAAGCATGGTTCTGTCATTTGGGATACATGTAATTAGTACTATTGTAGCAAATGCAGTATGAGAGAGTACACTTGAGAGCATTCATCTAAATCTATAAAACTGAGCTTAGTGTGGAATAACAGTTCAATCAGTGACGATGGTGTTTTTTCTTTGCGTTCAGCCAATCAATACATTTCATCTCCTTACCCACCTGTTCCAAGATAAACCGTGTATTCCCAATTGACAACCCAAAGTCCACTCAAAGCTGTTGATTGGTGAGTGCTGCCACTTCATCAATCTTGAGGAGATCTTCCATTTCAAACTTGTGTGCCAAAGGTTCGAGTGCAGGACGACTTGGATGCTGAGCAGATAGATCAGAGAAAAATGAGGCAACAAATGGGTATGGGTCACGATCTATGATGTATGTCATCATTTGATGACATGCTTGCTGCATGTTTGAGTGCTGACTTGGCCAGACTAGTCCCACTATTGATGGCTGGTCCTGGAGGTGGCATGGTTGACAAGGCTTGATGATAAAACATGCGCAGATCATACATGGGCTGCATTGGTGGCCAGCCACCATAAGGAAAAGAGGGGATGACATTGTTCATTGCAGGGACACTGGAGTCGGTCATGGTGGGAGCAGCTTGAGCATTGTGAAAGGAAGCAAAAAAGTTGTTTTTCAGTGGGGCTTGAAGGGTTACACTGTGGGTCCCAAAAGCCTGAAATTGCATGGAACCAGTTTGAGATACATTGATAATATATGATACACACCAAAGCATTAGCCCAAGCTCAACACTGGCCCATTGATAGATTTACGTGATTACCAGATTTGTTGATCTTGCAAAACTGATCCTGACCACATCGCTGGCATCCAGTCAACTTCTTATCCAGTGCTGCCAGGTGCTTCTTCTCATGCTCCAAAAGATCCCCATCTTCATTGTCATCTTCATCCAGATTGAGGAGGACTGGCTGCATCTTCCGCTTCGATGACCGAGATGAAGAGGCCTGGTTATTGCTTGTACTTCTTTTGCCTTTCTTCTTCTGACGCACCTGAAGAGTATGCATGTACTATAGTCCATGCACCATGAAATATGAGTGAGCCTTATCATTCATAGCAGCAACTCACATCGTCTGGGATGATGATGCTAATGGGAATAGTTGGGGTTTGACCAACTCGCTTCTTCTTAAAGGACTCTGCTTCCATGACTGTGTCGAGACAACCAATCCAATCATCCTTGTTTGCAAGGCAGACCACTAGGGCTTTAGCAGGAGCTGAAGAAAGCTTATAAGATAACTGTGGTTTGGGCTGTACTCCAATGTAGGGGAGGGTCTCATATATTACTTGCAGCACCGCATCAAACAAGGTGTCACTGTTGAGTGAAACACACTGGATGCAATCTGACACAACTTCAGGTATCAAGAGAATGACCTCTGGTGGGACAACAAATGAGAGCATTTTCATAGCATGAGCAAAGAAACACACACTTTTCGTTTCTTTGGCATCTCTTCCTGCTCCTCCTCATGATCCTCCATGATGTTCTTCTGCTTTCTACCAATTTGCCTACTTTTTTTTGTTGGTTTCAAAGATACAGATTCTAGATCACTTTCAATATCACCATCGAGAGAAGGAGAAGGAGAAGATTTGGCTCGAGAGGCAGTGGAGTGGGTTCCAGTTGTAGACTCAGATGCTGAAGCAACGCTAGCAGCTAGTGTTTAAAGGTCCGGTCCATAGGACTGGGAAAAGACTGAAGACTGAACTGAACCGACACACGGTCTGGTCCATTTTTTGGTTGCGGTTGCTTACTTTTGAGCTCAGTCCGGTTGCCAGTTGCCTTGTTTTGAAAATATTTAAAAACCGTTACAAAACTGGTTGCAATCAGTTGCAACCAGTTTTCTTGCAGTATATACAATGTACTATGTACCTGCTTAGAAGGAAGAAATTATAACTAACATAAGTACTAATCATAACTATTTATCATACGGTTACACTACATTACACTACAATTACATGCAGTGGGACAAGTCGGGGTAGTTATTTGGTGGGTACTTATATACCCTGTGGCTGTGCACAGACCATGTGGTCATGTGCTCCTGAAAAAAAGAAAAGTGGCACCATTGCCAGATGACTCCCATGACAACAAACAACTCCCACAACTCCCATCCCATCCATCCACCACCACCATCAACACATGCACACCACCTGCCCCAAAACCACCGCCAACGAACGAATGCAAAGCAGATGGCCCAAATGACGACCAGCGTTGTTTGGGCCATCGGGTATGATTTTTTTGTTTAATCTTATTTCAATTACTAATAATTCTTTTTGTAGTGTCTCTTTTGCAAACAACATCGCCTAGACATGACGCAACGCACCTGGGCCCTCACCATACCCATGCCCTACATCACCGCTGCGAGCCTCTGCTCGCAGGGTGGCAATGGGTCCCATTTCTGGACAATGACAATGACACAACAATGTGGCACCAACATGCTGCCGTGCTGCCATGTCACAGCACCACCACGCCGCCACATCACAGCACCACCATGCCACTGTGCTGCCATGTCACAGCACCACCATGCCACTGTGCTGCCATGTCACAGCACCACCATGCCACTGTGCTGCCATGTCACAGCACCACCATGCCACTGTGCTGCCATGTCACAGCACCACCAGCCCGCCTGCAAGCCACTGCTTGCAGGGGTAGATGGAGGTGCTGACGACCATGGGGGGACAACAAACAAGAACGTGAACAGGGAGGATGACAGGGAGAAGACAACAATGACAGCAAAAACGGGAGGGTGGCGACAGGGAGGAGACGACAAACGCCAGCATGGGGATGACAACACGGGGATGACGGACGACAACACGAGGACGACAAATGACAATGCAGGGACAATGAACAATGGGGCTGACCATAATGAATACCTGGGACAACGTACGACGCCCCGCTCTCACTGCAAACGCGAGTCTGTGGGTTCTTTTTTCTTTTTCTTTTCTTTCTTTCGTTGTGATGGACGCACCTTACAGGTGTTGTTCACTCTTTTTTTTTCTTTCTTTCTATTAGCAACACCCCACCGCTGTGAGCACCTGCTCGCAGGGTGTGTTGTAATTAGTTGTATTTAATATATAGTAAAATTAAAATATGTATTGAAAATTGCTGGAAAAACCGGTGGCAACCGGTTTTTCGAGGGCAACTGAACCGACTAGGACCGGTCCTAGTCAGTTTGGTTGCAGTTGCCCTAAGTTGGGCACCAGTTGCAACCGGTTGTGGTTGCCAGTTGCCCATCTTGGGGTCGAAAAACCAGACCGAACCGGACCTTAAAACACTATTATCAGTGTTGCGAAGAGATGAATGAGTAACAGCAACAACCTCCACACCACACCACATCCTTCCCACAAATGGTAATAAATTTAATGCAATGACCTCCATAACAATGGCCCAAGCATACTGTACTAAAAATTAAATCTATCCGACACAATTTGAGCTTGCTAGAGCTGTTGTCAGTTTGTGCACCAAAAGTGGCTGTGTTTCAAAAAAATCAGGCCATGCCTTCGGTACCACAAATAGCTGTAATCAAGTGGTCTCTAAGGTTGCCCTTATATGTGCTGGCTGGGGTTTGGCATGTGCCTGGTGTGTTGGGTGCAGAAACGGTAGTCTGCAGACGTGTAGAAATACACATCGCAAGGGTGAGGGTCTTTCTTTGCGACAGTTTGGGATGTAAGGAACAGTGGGTGGCTAGTTGGCATACACAGTGAGGACAGGGCAGTTGGGGGTTCTGATCTGTATTCAAAAAAAAAGTATAAGCTTACCTCAGATAGAGTTAAGCTTCACTGAGTCTGACAACACAGAATAGGATCAGGATATATAGCAGAGCGAGAGTCTAAGGGTGAGATACAATAGTGAATGGATGTAAGGAGAACACTCGATGAGGCTTACAAACACTATGATCATTCACAAAGTCCTACAAACACCACACAAAGCTCACAAAATGACTCCAAACAACTTTGAAGGTCTTCAAAATACTTCATACAACTTTGAACAACTTTGAACAACTAAAAGGGACTTGGGACAACTTTGTACACTATGCCACTTCCCTATGACTCCACCCATACTTCACCAATGTCGTCGATCACTGTTCTGACCCAGTTAGGCCTAGTGGAGTGACAGAATGATATGCCCCTGGCGGTGCTTGCTTCCTTAGTCCTGCTTTCGCATGGAGACTGGATTATTTTACTTCATCACACGGTTCCAGGTATATAGACACACCTTTGCAGGGAAACACCTTAGACTTTTCTCTTTGGTTTTCCCTTGCAAGTATCGAGCCCAGGCTCTGATCGTAAGGTTGCCCTTACAGAAGAAAAGTCTCTATCTTGGTGGACTGAGAATAGCAAGGTTCCCCAGTCAGTCAGTTGGACCATGAAAGTTTTGTACATTTTCGGAGTCTTCCTCGTGGCTCATCGGGCCCTCATATCCCCCCTCCACTCTTTTCTTCCCATTCTAAAAACATGTAAATGGCAATGGAGCAAGCCAATGATTGGTGAAGGCAGTTCCAAAATGATATTGCAGTGATTAATGAATCTCTGCAACAACTATTCCTCATGTATGTGAATCCATACCAGGCCACTGTGCTTCCCAGCATTTCAAACCCTGCATTGGAACAGTTGCTGCTCTCCCCTGTCCCCAGACTTCCTCGTGAACAGCCTCCAACTGCCAGTCAAACTTGTTCAATCAAACCAGCATCTCTGAATGATTTTTCAGGCGAACACATGAAGGGGTGTTTGTTCCTTAATTTGTGCGAGCTGTATCCACCTCACACCTCAACAGTTTGACAATGAACATGCCAAGATCATCTGGGCCATGCCCTTCATGACAAGCAGATGAGCAGTGTTTGACGAAATCAAAAATTGTATCACCTCCTCACCCATCCTTTGTTTCACAGATGACTCAAAGGCCTTTCATATTGAGGCAGATATAGTCATTCATGCCTCTTTGACACATCTGGGTCAATGACCCAAATGACTTTGACAGCTCCAATTCTGTGTAAATTGCCTTGGACTTTTTGTAATATCTACCATATAGCTCAGACATATGTATAACCAGACCCACAGAGTGATTGAGCTTGTGAATAGAATAAGAGATGTCCTCTAAGCAAATGTGAGAGAAACCTGAAATTTGATATGAAGATAATGAGAACAAAGTACACTGTTCAGGATTTCTTTTTTGGGAACCTATATCTTACACCCTATCCCAAGGTCTGGTGATAGCCATTCACTGAAACTACACCCTGCATTGCAACAGACTTCATAAAATTGGGTCAGGGAGCAAGATTAGAGACATGTTGTGTCACATCACACCTGCCTAATTTGTAGCATAGGAAACAATTGCTGGCCCGGGATCAGCCAGAATCACACCCTGATGTGACTTGTGTCAAAGACCCAGTTTGAGCTGATAACAAAAATTTCCACTGATTACACTCAAACACCATTCCTATACATATGATAACTATTCTTAAGGGCCCAACAGATAGCTTGGACATATACCATGGGTTCTGTCTATTCAGATTTTTAATTTGCAATGCATAGTAAGTTTCCAAAGGTCACAAATATTTGGTTGGGTCAAAGAGGCATGAATGACTGTAGTTCGGACTATGCTATGGGCTTGGTCCTCTCTCAGCAGTCGTCTGATGATCTCAAGTGGCACCCCATTGCCTTCTACTCAAAATCACTCAATGTGGTTGAACAAAACTATGAGATTCACAATAAGGAGATGTTAGCGGTAATGAGATGGTTAGAGGAATGGAGACACTTCCTTGAAGGTGCAAGGCACAAGGTCGAGATTTGGACAGACCACAAAAACCTTGACTACTTCATAACTGTGAAGAAACTAAATTGCAGACAGGCTCGTTGGTCACTCTACCTTTCTAGGTTTGATTTTGTTATGGACCATCATCTGGGAAAGAGCATGGGTAAGCCTGATGCTCTTTCACATCAAGCAGATCATAGCAATGGAGCAGATGATAACCATGATACCATGCTACTTCACCCCAAATTCTTCACAATTCAGGCCCTAGAAGGGATTACTGTTGAAGGGGCCAAAAGGGATTTGCTCTGCGAAGTTCAAAGGGGAATTCAAGAGGGAAAGAATGAGGATGCGGTGATGTTGGCAATGAATAGTGTTTGCAGGTCCAGTTCAGTCTGGTTTTTGACCCCCAAACAGGGCAACCTGCAACCGCAACCAGTCCGGACTCACCCCAGATATTGTGGGACTGCAACCAGACTGTTTAGGACCAGTCCTAATCGGTCCATGGACCGAAAAAAGACCAGTTTGGACCGGTCTTTTGTCATAAAATTTGTTGTACCAATGTAACCATATGTAACTCCGTGAATATTACCAAGACCTTATAACCATTGTATCAGTGAATTAATATGGTAATTCCCTGTCGTTTGGTCTAACTTTTAAGAGATTCGATTGGGAGTTGACCATGTTATATGGCCAGAACGAAAGGACATTGCTGGAACTTGTGCAACTCGTGTCTGTAGTTTGCAAGTTGTTGTAACTTGTCAGGGATGCTAAATAAATGAGATATACATGGTACACATAGTTTGCTGTGTTATTACCATGTCTAGAATGGTATCCAGGTGTGCCCAACATTTTTATTGCACAAGTTATAAGCAATGTAATCAAAGTCATTCTGATCACAACAAAATACTTGTGCAAAATTGATTTTGGTCATATCTTGACCAATTCTCAACCATTTTTGATGATCCAGGGACGGAAACTGATGGAAATATGTGTGGAAAGGTGGTCCAAGATGTGTTCCCATGAAAGACTGGTTGCAACCAATTTAAACCAGTTTTTCATTGGTCCTATGATATTTTTGAAAACTGGGCAACTGGCAACCAGACCGAAACAGACCGGTCCATAAACAGACCACTGGTCCGGTCCTAATCGGTCCAGTCCAGTCCAGTTTCGGTCTTTTTTTTGGTCCCATGGACTGGACCTGCAAACACTAGCAATGAAGGAGTTGGAAGGGCTTCAAGGGTCGAAGGGCAAGTCACTGCAAAGTTTGGAATGGGCAAAGGAGGATGGATTATGGAGGTTTTGTGATCGTATCTATGTTCTGATGATCCCTGACCTACAACGCAGAATTGCTGAACAACACCATGACTCTAAAATTGGGGGACATGCAGGACTCTGGAAAACCCTTGAACTAGTTTCAAGGAGCTACTGGTGGCTGAACATGTCTCGTTATATCAGACAATACTGCAGGGCTTGCAATATGTGTCTTCAGATGAAGGCCCAGAAACGTAAACCATTCGGTGAACTACACCCTCTTCTGGTACCCGAAGCTTGATGGGACATTGTCAGCATTGATTTTATTGTTGAACTTCCTGATTTGCATGGGTTCGATGCTGCGATGGTTGTAGTGGACTTGGTGAGTGAATGAAGCCATTTCATACCCACTCACACCACTGTCACAGTGCTGGGCTCAGCTTGACTCTACCTCCAAAACGTCTGGAAGCTGCACAGCCTCACCAGGTCAATGTTATTGGATCAAGGACCCCAATTCATTGCCAAATTCATGCGTGAGTTGTATCATCTGCTGGGCATTACCATTTTGGCATCGACTGCATATCACCCGCAGTCAGATGGTCAAACTGAATGTGTTAACCAAGAGCTCGAACATTTATGAGTGACTGACAGAATGATTGGGATACATGTTGCCCTTGGGTGAATTCACATACAATAACCCTGTCCACTCATCCACACAGCACTCCCCATTCTTCCCCGATACCAGGAGACACCCTTGAATGGGTTTTGAACCAAATCAATGCCCATCGAAACTCGAAGCTGTGAACGACTTCATGGATCAGATGAAGTCTACACTAGACAAGGCATGAGCGGCCCTTTCTAAGTCGAAGGATGACATGGCAAGGTACTACAACCAACGACAAACCCCAACACCAAAGTTTGAGGTGGGCAAAAAGGTCTTTCTCGATGCTTCAGACATTAGCATGAACAGGCCTTCAAAAAGATTTGCACATCAATATCTTGGCCCCTACCCAATTGTTCGCCCAGCAAATTCATATGCATACCATTTGAAACTACCTCCGTCTATGTCACGACTCCACCCAGTCTTCCATGTCATCAAACTCATGCCTGTTCCGCTAGATCTGATCATAGACCAACAACCACGCCCGCCACCACCACCCAATATCGTAGGAGGGGAGAAGAGGTATGAGCTTGAAGAGGTGATAGACAGTTGGATGAGGGGAAGGACACTGCAAAACCCATGAGAAACTACAAAACATCATGAGCCGAACTGGAGGTGTTCAAGAATGGGCGAAAAACCACAACTGCAAATTCGGAATGGAGAAATTCCAACTACTAGACATCTCGAGGAAGCTCATTCCACACCAGCTAAACCCCAGAAAGAAAATACCAATACCACAATGAGCACTCATCCTCGGTGAACAATGCATACCATCAAAAGAAACTGCCAAATTCCTAGGAGTGACAGTGGACAATAAACTAAATTGGAAAGGACAATGTGCCTCAGCTCTCACCAAAGGACAGGACTGGCTGATCCAATTCAGCAGACTAGCATGGGCATCCCAAGGAATCAACACAAAATAGACATGGCAGCTATATTTATCCATTGCTGTCCCCCGCATGCTATACGCCACTGACATATTCCTCACCCCACAGCAAAATGTAGGCAAACAAGCAAAAGACAGCCAAAACAACTGCGCCATAATCAACAAGCTCACATTGATACAAAGGAAGGCAGTGATCATGATCACAAGAGCAATGAAGACCACGGCCACCGACGCAGTCAAAACCATGGTGAATTTAATCCTGTTCCACCTACTCATCGAAAAACACTGTCACCAAGCGGCCATACACTTAGCAACACTACCGGAAACACACACCCTACACAAACTGGTGGCAAATGCAGCCAAAAGACTAGTAAAATGGCACCCAACACCACTACATGACCTCATGCACAGATAAAGCATACAACCCCAGAACATCGAAACCATAAAAGCAGTAAGACAAGGAACGAAATGGAAGCCGAAGATTACAGCCAGTATTGCCAACAGCGTGGACAAAGCAATAGCGGACATGGAGAACAACAAACCAGATGTAAAGATATTCACTGACAGCTCAGGCATGGAGGGCAAGATAGGCACTGCAGCCGTACTATATCAAAATGGATGGATGAAGACAACACTACAATACCAACTAGGCTCACAATGGCACCACACAGTATATGAGGGCAAAGGAATAGGTGCAGTATTGGGCACCAAGCTAGTCTCCAAGGAGTGGGGAGTATGGTCGGCCATTTTCTACATTGATAACCAAGTGTCAATTACAGCCACACAGCTAATCAATCCCACTTCAGGTCATCACATTTTTGACACCTTCAACAAAGAGATAGAGGCGCTAAAGAAAAAACACAGTGGAATACAACTCAAAATCAAGTGGGTACCAGGACACAAAGGAGTGGAAGGAAATGAACAGGCGGATGCCCAAGCAAAGAAGGTGATAACCAAAGGAAGCAGCGAACGAGGAAAACTACCAAGCTACCTCAAGAAGTGGCTACTGCACAACAAATCCACAATGAAGGCAGCACACAACAAAAAGCTCAAATGCAGAATGCAGAAGATATGGCAAAAATCACCGCAGTACCATCTGTGATCCAGGTATGTGTTGTAGCTTCAGGTCGAATTGCGACAGGTAGATGCTCCATCTAGCCTGTCATCGGTTCAGTTCCTGGGCCTGACAGAAATATGTCAGGTTCTTGTGGTTGGACAGTACCATCACAGGGAATGGTGTCCCCTGTAGGTAGTGTCTCCATGTCTCTAGCACTTGGATTACTCCCAGTAGTTCCCTGTCATATATCTCATAATTTCTTTTGGCTTCGTTGAAAGAATGTGAGATGTAACTGCATGGGTGCCAGTCTCCATTGGCATCCTGTTGTCTGAGTACTGCGCCTGTCGCAAATTTCGAGGCGTCAGATTCCACCACAAATGGATTTGTTGCATCTGGCATCAGCAGTACCGGGGCTTTGTTGAATTTCCTTTTCAGCGCATCAAACGACTGCTGGCAGTCATTCATCCATTCAAACTTCTGGTTCTTTTTTGTCAAATCATTCAGCGGTCTGGCCAGATCCACAAAGTGTCCAATGAATCTTCAATAGAAGTTTCCAAATCCTAGGAAGGATCTTACATCCTTCACTGTCCTTGGCATGGGCCAGTCCTTGATCCCAGCCAGCTTCGTGTTGTCCATTGCAAGTTCATTGGGCCTGATGATCATGCCCAAGAAGTCGACTTCTTGCACATTGAACTTGCACTTCTCTATTTTCAGGTAGAGATCGCATTGTCATAGTCATTCGAGGACCCTTTTGGTCCTTATCCAGTGTTCTTCTTCCATTTTCAAGAAGATCAGGATGTCGTCCATATAGATGATGAGCCATCCTTCATCTAACATATCTTGGAAGAGATTGTTCATCATCGCCTGGAATGTTGCTGGTGAGTTGCACAGCCCAAAGAACATCACCATCGGCTTGAATAGCCCCCAGTTAGTCTTGAATGCTGCCTTCCACTCGTCTCCTTTCTTTATCCATACGTTATGATATCCCCATCGAATATCAAGTTTCATGAAAAATCTCGCTCCCTTCAGCTTGTCCAAGAGGTCTCTGATCAGTGGCAGGGGGTAGTTGTTCCAGATCGTTCCTTCATTCAGATAGCGATAGTCTTGGCAAGGTTGTAGAGCGTCGGAGTCCTTCTTTGACATGAAGAAGAATGGGGATCCCATGGGTGATTTCGATGGTCAGATGTATCCTTTCTGCAGGTTTTCGTCTAGAAACTCATTGAGTTTCTCTTGTTCTTTTGGCATCAATGGGTAGACTTTGCAATCCTTCAGTACAAAACCTTCCTTCAGATCGATCATGTGATCCCACAGTCTTGATTCTGGGAATTGTTCAGATGCTGGCTTTTCGAATACCTGTCTGTACTTCTGGTACTCTAGTGGCAGTAAATCGTCCAGGGTCTGTTGGCTAGTCTCCTTTCCCTCCTCCTGCTTGTGCGCTAGTCATTGAGATATGGATGTCTTTGCTCTGATCCATATGTCCGAGTTGAGTAGGTACCATGGGGAGCCCTTGCCTTTTGTAAGCCTGCTGATCGTGTTCATTTTTTGGATGTATTTGTGTGTCGGCTCTCGATGTTCCTCTGTCAGGGGCAGTTCTATGTCTGGTCCGAATAGGCCGATGACCAGTTCGCCTCGTACGTATGCAATCAGTACCGAGTCATCTTCGATTGCATCTTGTTCGGGGGTCTGGTTTGTCATTCGTATGTCCATGCCTGTGTCTGCCAATAGTTCTTCATCGGGTACCTCTTTGATCTTTACTTGGGGTGGAGCTGCCCTGGGCATAGGTGCTCCGGTGTTGTTAGTACCATAATCTGGGGTTCTGTGATCGTGTATCGGGGTAGCCTCCTGATGAGGGTCTTTTGTCCTGTTTCGTGATGCCATTTTCAAGTTTTGTTTGCCAGTGCTTTCCTCCCCTGTGGAGGTCAGCAGTTCTTTCATCTTTTGCAAGATTTGCCATGTCCTGTCGCATTCGTTATGTTTGCCCTTCTCCAGTTGTTTCTTCTTCTGGTTTTCTCGGGTTTTGGCAACAGCACATTGTGCTGCTTCGAGGTTCCTGGCTTCTTTAGGAGTGCTGCTGCTCCTGGTCTTTGCGACAGCTATCTGGGCAGAATTCAGTTCTTTGGCTTTCTTTTCGGAAAGCCTTTCCTTCATCTTTGCCACGGCCAGTCATGCTCAGGCAAGGTTTCTCTCCTTCTCTTTGGAGAGTCTTTTTCTTGTTTTTGCCACAGCCAATCTGGCTCGGGCAAGGCTCCTCTCTTTCTCTTCAGAGAGCCTCTGTCTTGTCTTGGCCACGATGTGTCGAATTTGTGCCATTCTATCATTTTGCACCTCCTTCTCAGTGTCGACCCTGGGAAGCTTCAGGGTGTTTGGGAGGGCCCATTCAGCTCTTCTTGTTTTCTCCAAGATTCATTGGATTTGAGCTTGTCGTTCTTCGTTTCGGAACTCAAAGGTTCCTTTCTTCCAGTCGATAATTGGGTTTATTTCCCGCAGCCATGGCAGGCCCAGGATTACCGATTCTTTCCCTAGTCCAGCGACTAGGTACTCCATTGGGTAGCTTTGTCCATTGATGTGGATCCTCCCCTTCACACATCTAGTGATTGTTCCCTGCTTGTTCAGGGTTCCATCCATGTTCATGGCCCAAATGGTATGGCCTAAGGGATATGTCTTGATCCCTTCTTGTTTGACAAATTTTGAGTCAATAAAGACTCCTCCTGCTCCGGAGTCAAGGAGCACGTTTGTTGCAACATCTTTCCTGTTGTCTGACTCAGCTACCCGAATAGACAGGCGCATAGATTGTCTATTCATGGTAGCTAAGAGTACAGACCCTAGGGAGACTACAGCGGTGACTGGCATTGTATCAAGCTGCTGTTCTAAAAACCCAATTCCTCCATGAGGTTGAGGGCTCGTTCTTTTTCTTCTTCGTCAAGTTCGTCCAGCATCGTGCGGATCTTCTGGTAGGTGTCCACCCCAGTCTTTTTCTGGGTGAAGCAGTTTTGGTAGGGAGGGGGCACTGACCCTGTCTGAGTGGGGTTCTTTCCATCCCTGTGGTCGGACGATCGGTGTCCCGGTTGGTGGCAGATGAAACACAATCCCTTTTGGAGGTGTTCCATGCATTCTTGGTTCATCAGTTGGTTGATGTCAAGAGAGGGCTGTTCTTTCTTTGTCATTTCGTTTGTCTTCTGGTTTTGCCTGGTCTTTCCCAGGATTGCCATGGCCTGGTTCCATTGGCCTTTGTATTTCGAAGCTGCCTTTATCCAGCCTTCGAGAGTATTGGATACCGTCTCCATTGTGTGTACCCTCTTCAGTAATTTGGGATGCAGTCCATCTATGAAGTACTCGATCATGGCTGCATCTTCTGTGATTCCCGTCCTGTCTTTCAGGATGCAGAAGTTTGCCATATATTCTTCAAGGTTCCCTGAACCTTGTTTGAGATTCTTGATCTCAGTCTTTGCTGTTCTGGCATCATCAATTGGTGAGAAGGCCTCTAGGACCTTCTGTCTGAAGTCTGCGTATTCTCTGAGTCCCTCGGAATGGTGTCGGTTGACAAATGCCTGAGCCCAGGCAGCTGCTGTCCCTCCATTCATGAAGGACAGCGTGAAGATAATTTTCTTGTCATTCATGTCATAGACCTGGTCATTGATTCGCAAGTACAGGTCTATCTCCTGCAGGAACTTGGTGGTCTTGGTCCACTCTCCTGAGAAGTCTGTGGGTGATCGGATTCGAATGTCCTTCATGGACGTCATTGGTGTGGTTGCGGCAGGTTTGGACATCTCGTTATAGAGGTCATCAATTTCATCTGTTAGGAAGTGGGTGGATGTTTCAGGCGGGGGTGTGTGTGATTGTTCGAAGTCTTCGTCGGTGAGGAAATCTCCTCTTTTTCTTTCGGTTGATCTGTAGAACCAATGCTGTGCTGGGGTCAAGTAATGGACTAGTCTTCCATTGTATCAGTACCAAGATGAACCTGGCTGTGGTTCTGCTTCTCTTGGTGGTCGGTCTGGGGTTTGTCTAGACCCAGGTCATTGTGGTGTGTTTCGAGATATATTGCCTACACCTAGGTAGGTGGGCTAGAAGACAGTTTAGATCTTATGTTAAGGGCAAAGCCTCAACCACTCGATCTAGTCGATGTCATCCAACGAGGTGCTTCCTCATTGAGCCGTTTGGTACTGGTCTTACTCTGAGCATCTGACATAAGACAATAGTACACCTCTAGCAGGACTTCTGCGTAGAGTCATCTGGGTTCACACACTAAGGGGCTTCCTTAGTGGTTTCGAGTGAGTTCACGTACTAAGGGGATTCCTTAGTAGTTTTGAATGAGCTTGCAGGTTAAGGCTGTAGATTGCCTAGATCTAAACTAGAGACATCCCTACTACAAGTCGCAGTACTTATACTAGAAGGGAGGTCTCTATCGTCCAATCGGAAAGGTGGATGTGTATCAAGTAATAATAGAAACAATAGGCCTCATGCCTAGCATGAGGCGTTTGATGTCATGGATCCGATGTCAAGGATCTGATGTCAATCGTGAGAGTCCGACATCATGGACCTCATATCAAGGGGCTGTCGCATCACAGCATGTGTGAATGTGGGTTCAGGTACATGGAGTCGCCATGCATCAAGGGTGCCTTCCACAGGAAGGGGATCGAATGCATGCTGTTGGCATGCATTGTAGGTGCATCTGATGTCAAGGGCATGCCACAGGCATGAGTCAAGGGGTGCCTCCTGTCTGGAGGGGATCATTGGGTGCGTCAGGTTCCATGAGTTACAAGGAAAATTGTAACACAGGGCGGCTTTGTTCAAGGGGCAGACGTAGCAGTCGTGGAACTGTAAGCCTTTGTAGAAGTGGTGTTAGCCACATGGGAGTTGGATGTGAGAGCCTGATGCTTTGGAGCATGTTGAAAATCCTCACTGGCTTCCAGGTAACGCTTAGTGTCGTGACTACGTTCTTCTGCAAGTTTTGGTGTCTCGGTAATCCATTTTGCAAGGCATGCCTCCCCAGTTTGTTCTCCTGCAGTATTAACAGCTGATTCGACCATCTCCTTCACTTTTCTGTTTTTGCAATGCATACGGAGGTCGACATCGAGAAGGCTATCAAGTTGGAAATGAAGTGCGTCCTCAGAAAAATGGTAATTGGTGCTGCAAAGTATAATATTCAAGTGATGGATATTGTTAACCCATTTAGCGAATGAGTCAGAGGGCTTGAGACAAGAGTTACAGATATGAGCATGCAGTTCGTCATCCCATCCATCAGATAGGAACTCTTTACGGAGGTCTTTCATGAAGCTGGCGAACGGTAGAGCAACGAGCTCTGCACAGTGCGTTGCCACCCAGTCTCTGGCATGCATGTCCTTCAGGCCAGGCAAAATGGCAGCCACATGGTCCTCCTCCTCTCAGCTTCTTATTCGCTGAGAAGAAGTCCTCGCAAGCCATCTCCCATTGGTGGATGACCATGGGCGTGACCTCGCCCAGACTGAGCAGTGGAATGTGTTTAGGTTCAGTGTGGATGCATTTGGCAGGGGTGTTTGCAGACATAGCATGTTGTGGCAATGGACAGGGGTCATAGAATGAATCAGAGTCAGAGTCATCGAGAGAAACCTCAACTGTATGCATGGGAGAGGGTGGCAAGATGGAATTCCCTGTAGAACTGGGTGTATGCACGTTAGACGCCAGAGACGGAGGGTCAATTGGACTGGCAAGGGACATCAAAGGAGATTGATCTGGAGATGCAGCAGAATTCGAGACAGAGCATGACACGGCAGTCGTGTTGATGACACCGACTGTTGATGGCGTGATAACGGTGGGCTGTGCAGCAACACCAAGTGCTTGATGGTGCATAATTGGCAGGGTGGGCAGCAACTCCAAAGACAGTGACAGAGATAGGCATGACGGCCTACTCAATGGCGGGTGTGAAGAGAGAAAAAAAAAACTGAGGTGAAAGAACTGCTCACTACGCAAGAGAATGTTGATCCTATCGAGAGCAGTGTTAAAAAAAAAGTGTAACCCTGTGCAGTGTTCGCATGAGGGTTCACTAGATGGCCACTGAGATCAGCCGAAAGGTAACAAGCTCAAGGTGTGGATTACAAGCTAGGCGACAGTTGTAGAACTACAAAATGATGATGATGGTTCTGGATAAGAGTCGTCGTCCGTATCTGTCCGTGATCATGTCCGTAGTAAATATGTGTCAATAAGAGCCATCGTTACAAAGGGTTGTCAATACAAGTTGGCAGATTAAGAATGATTGGAGGAGCATCTGGAGGAGTTGGGTCAAGTGACAAAGTTTGACTATTAGCTATTAAGTCAATCCAGGGATCAAAAAAAGATGGTGGCCAATGATTGACCACTGAACCTCTATCACCAAGTTGCCAGAACTTTGGTGTAACAGGACAGGCAGGGAATGTGGTATCAAATGGCCTTTATCCTTCAGCCACCTTCCGAAATGCCTCCCAACCATCCTCACAGACATTGGGAGGAAAATAAACACTAGGCTTGAAAGCAGAAATGGGATATGCCTCCAAGGGTTTGTTGACTGGAGCTTTCCACACAAAAAGTCGGTGGCAGGCCCATACACCAACACACTCCACAGTATTGCTGTTCTAATCCATGATGGATTAGGGTGAGGCGATACCAAGTCAAACCTATGCTAAATATGGAAGGTGTGCACATTGATGTTGATTTGATTGTGATGCAGTCGAATAGAAAGTTAAGGTTTTGGGGTTTAGATTAGATACTATTTTCACAATGATGCCATATATGCTGTACATGCCATATAATGGCTATCTTTATATGGTCCTGACAGCTGCAGTCCATACCATACACCGTACTGTCTGATCTAAGGACTACCGTGGATAGACCTGGGTCCATCCAGGTGAATATCCATGGATGATGTACTGAAGTCCATGGATATGGGTGGATCCATGGATCATCCATGGGTATCCATATGAATACTACTATTTTTTATGCTCTCAAATGCTCTAATATATGTACCATGGTCTATTAAAATGTTTTTGCAAGGTCAATTACCTGCTGGAGTGCCTTGTTGGCAGTTGGCACTAGTGTTGCCATGAGGGCCCATGTCTTCAAGTCAGACTTTTTTGATTGCTGTATATCTCTGTAAGTACATCATTGTAGAACATAAACTAATTGATGTGGGGTACATATTTATCACTGCTATTGACCAATCCAAAAATTACATAAATTGGATTACTACATCTTGAGTTAGTTGGTCAATAACTCAAGATGTAGTAATCTGATTTATGTAATTTTTGGATTTGTTGATAGCAGCGATAAATATGTACCCTGCATTGATTTGTTTACATCCTACGATGATGTGCTTGCAGAGATATACAGCAATCAAAAAGTCTGACTTGAAGTCATGGCAACACTAGTTGGCACACATGATGTTATCTATTATACTGAGTAAAGTTTGTACTTAAGACTGCTTCTTTTAATCAGAAAATGGTTTTACACCAATAAATATTACTTTGAAATACATCTGAAATACCATAGGAATTTGTACAATTACAATTCAAGTTCTCCAAAACCTGGATTCCTCATCTGTCTCTTCTACCTCATCTTCCAACTCAGTCTCATCAACTTCTTTCTGAGGTCCCACCTGCTCTTCACTTCCCATTTGCTTCTGAACAATCTTAATGGTTTCTGAAAGTCCTGAATAGAGTGGAGTTTTGGCCCAAGATCCAACTGCAACTTGAGCCTTGAAGGTCTGTGGGCTGGTGTTATGCTGAAGGTGATTGATCTCAAGCCTTCCAACTGCGAATGCACATTCAGCATCCACTGATGATGCTAAAAGAGTGTCTGAGTAGAAGCAAAAATAAGAATTATTACACTTACCTGGTGCTGAGCAAAAATCAAGCCCCATCTTTGCTAACCGAGGTCGCTGCTCAATGGCTTGATGCCAGTACTTCATGATTCCTCCAACCTCCTTGATAGTAGGTCACATGACAGTCATTTTCAAACTTGGCATGAAAAGCAGGTCAGAATGGTGTATAACAACACTTTTCAAAAGTTTCCCTTCAACATACTCTAATATGACACTAAATATCCTGCCAGGATATCTTGATGATTCCATATTTCACACACCAATTGGATTTGATCATTCAATAAAAGTGTGAGAATGACAAAAATACAAGAGGTATATCTTGATGATGCCTTAATAGCTTTACTTGATCATTCAAAGAGAGCAAGAATGTCAAGAAAAAGCATGTGAAACTCAGATTAAAAAATCTGGTCAAAATTGTATGTACCATCACTATGTTTTATATACAGTGTCACATGACTATGCAAGGGTGATTTTCAAACTCAGCTGAAAATTGTGGTCAGAATGGTATATAACATCACTATGTTCCATATATGGTAGGTCACATGACTATGCAAGGGTGATTTTCAAACTCGGCTGAAAATTGCGGTCAGAATGGTATATAACATCACTATGTTCTATATGGTAGGTCACATGATCAGATGGATATCATTTTCAAACTCAGCATAAAAATCCGGTCAGAATGGTATATAACATCACTATGTTCTACATATAGGTCACATCATACAGATGTCATTTTCGAACTCAGCACAAAAAGTTATAACATCACTATGTGAGGGACTGAACTAAATTTAATCACTAAGTCACCTGCAAGCTAGGACTTTGCTCGGACTCTGCTCGGATTTTGATCCGACTTTTGTCTTTACAACTCTGAAAAATTTTTTACTAGAACTCTGGGCAGAGTCCGAGGACTGTCCGCAGACTCCATGCAGACAGCTAGGACTCTGCTCAGACTCTGGTAGGATTCTGCTCAGAGTCCGCGGACAGCTAGGAGTCCATGTGGAGTCTGTGCGGATGACGTGGGGGACAGTAAAGTACTGTCATTCCTTACCAAGACTATACTTGTGCTAGAGGGCCATTGTGTTGCATGGCAATTCCAAGTTCTGTAGGGGGCTGGGGGCTTTAACCGCTTAGAGCATACACAGCCACTATTGCAGTGGCCAGCTGGCTTTGGCTTGGTTTTTGTAGAATCAGGGCCCCACTTCTGGCCATTCCATTTCGACTGATGTTCATGGGCGAAAAAGGGGAGGGGGGTTACTAAAGGGACCTCGCAAGATCCGAAATGGATGAGAATCAAAATAGGCCACTTCGGCAATTACCACACTAATAGATCAGATGAGACATCCAGCCAGCTCAATCGACAATACCTCGTCTCAATAAATTCAGAACTCAGAATTACTCATTTATTTAAATTTAATAGTAACCATCCATTTATCCATGGATATCACCCATGAAATATCCATATCCATATCCATCCATCCATATGTCATATCCATGGATGGTCACCCAGATGATGGCCATCCATGGTAGTCCCTAGTCTGATCTCAGTTGAGTCACTTGACAGTATGGGTGCCCTGACCATCAGATGGTACCATGTATCCATCAATATATGGCATGGTGTGCAGCCCTATTTATCACAGACGATGCATGACTGCTTCTAAATGTGAAATTCATAGCTATGATGCATTCCTAATAGAATCGCAGGCGTGGTGCCAATGATATTAAGATAGTAATGACTTCCTGACTTCCTCTCGGATATCTCCTGCACAATCTTTCCAGCGAGTGCTCATCACCACATTTGTAAACCCCAGGTCATGTGCAAAGTGAACCACATTTATGTTCTTCGATAACTCCATGTCAGACTGCCAAATGGGACAGTAATCCTCTTGACGAGTGAAGTGAACAACCCATGCTTCATTTGCAGAGAGAAGTGCTGCATATTCAGGGGTTTTCCGGATGTGGGATTCAACAGAACTTGGTTCTCCTGTGGCCAATAGCTCAAGAACAATTGTCAGGCTATCTTTCTTGAGCACAATGTCAGAATACTTGTGCTTCTTTAAATCATCTTCCAAGTGCCATTGACCATCAACTGACCAACCATACTTCCGGACCCAGTTCGCAAGAATCCTCATGAGCTCAGTATCGTACACACTTTCTCGAGGGACATGGCGACCATGTGGGCCGTGGATTTTCACCTTCGGTGTCTTGTACGAACAAGATGATGCATTGAGGATAAGAGCTTTGTCGAAGAACTTGAGTGATTCAATGAGTATGCCCAAAACATCGACATCCCCCGTGTGTTGAAGAGGGAGAGGTGATGAAGGAGCATTCGGGAATCTGGCCGGAATGAGTTGGTTTCGGACCAGTCCGTCCACCAGAGGCGAAGCCATTCGGTAGCATGCCATGGCAGGATTCAGTTTTAACAATACACCTTCGGATGTCAGGGTGTCTGCATCCTTCTTCGCTTTCTCATCGGTCAGTGTCACATCACCGAGAAAACCGGCAAACTGTGAGCGGAGAAGGTCGACGGAAGAGGAGGCTTCTGCACGAGAGAGTGACTGGATCATGGAATGAAATGTATTGTAAAGCGAGATCTCGCCATATAGCCACTCCGCAGGAAACCGTTGCCAGTGATAGTAAGAGATGGTCCGGGATTGGGGGCCAACCAATGTTTGCACGTTTCTGTAAATCGTACGCCCACAAAGGCAGACCATTCCGGGGTGTCTACCAAGGTATTTTAGGAACTATACACTAGTTAAGTTGGGCGACTAACCCGTTCGATTTAGCCCATACATCCTCTATGATGGCATCGTCGATCGAAAAACCTAAATCCTCGGCAAATTCACGGAAGAGCTTCCTGACCTCATCGACGGTAAAATATGGGGATTGGACAACATCAGTGACGTTGAACGGCGAGGCCGTCGACGGGTTCAAATAAACAATGCTAAAAGTCCCAGCAGCAATAAGGCACTGGACGGCGTGGTCTTTACGCTTGTGTTTGAGTCCTCGGAAAGCCTGGAGGCAATCATCTCGAACAGCGTCTGCACCTTGATACAAACAACTGAATTCATCGAGGAGGAGAACGACATCTCCATCCCAAGAATCTTTCTGGAAATAAGTCATGAAATCGGCTCGAGACGATATTGGTGTAGTGGATCCTTTGAGCAATCCACGACCGGCAACAGTGAGGTCAAGTGCCTTGCCGAATGATTCCCAAAAGTCCTTAGTGCTGCCCTGGTAAAGTAGGGTCTCAAATGTTATACTTATTGAAAGCAGCTCAGATTGTAATTGTCAGGGGACGTAAGAGCCACGTACTACAAAGCCCAATAACCCATCGCCTCGAGCCTTTGCTGGAGCCAGATTAACCGTGTCGACTTTCCAGACGCTCGGGCACCCGCGAGAAGCACATACGTGCCTTGCGATACAGCATCCAAACAAAGCGAGGTTTCATTCTGAGTTCCAGGATCCACGTAGTATCGTCCATTCGCTTCATCCTCAGTGATTGCTCCGTTGACGGTCCATCTTCTCGCGAAGGGGCTAAAGGAATGAATGCAGTGCAACTCGCATGGAATGCAATTGAAACTTACCGTGAAGTACTAGTAGCGTGTTTCCTCTTTGCTTCACCATCGCCTTGTGCAGATGGCGGGCGAGCGTGTTTTCGGGAAGCTAGAAAACGTGGGTGTAGAGGGTTAGCGAATACGGGTGGAGAAATTGAGGCGGGTGGGAGTGGCGAAACATAGTTATAGAGCATTCAATGATGTGCGAGATCATAAAACAGGAGAGGCAACATAAAGTGATGACGAGAAACGGGGACGAGCGGTTTTAAATCAAGAAAAGGAAATGCAAGAGAACGTCGGAAGGGATGAAGGGAACAAGTAGGTGACAGGTAAACAGAGCATAGAGAGATGAGGAGATGAGGAGAACATGCGGGAGGTGGCAGTCCGGAGCGGCGAGCGAATCGCGTTTGGGAGGCGGCGAAACGAATAAATGACATTGTTACGCACAAAGAGTAGATAGTATGGCCGGCACCAGACGCGACGACGGCAAAATGCCAATCCCAGCAGGAGAATGAAATGGGATATCGAGGAATTGAGGCGAACAACGAGTTGGCGAACATTGAAGGGAAGACGAAAGGGGAAGTGAGGAGATAGGAGCGATGAGGACGATCGAAACCAAGATGCGCAAGTGAGGTGAGAAGTTCAACGATATCGTCAGTTCTGCTCATAAGGAACGATGAGCCAGCAGTACTCACCAGGGCACTGAACGATGATATGAAGATTGTCCTCACAATGCGGTTCAGGAAATAGCTCCCTCACTCTTTCTTCAGAACTCAACTTTCTCGAATACGCGTGGATGTCACCCAAGGCCCCTAATCGCTGCGTGAGACTATCATCTGGACCGATAGAAACCACCACATTCAGCTGAAAGAGAAAGTCAGAAGGTGCACGCCCTTGGTATTAAGGAAACAACCTTCCGAAGCTCCAGATGGCGAGGATTTATTTTATCGAGACAATCGATCTTCTTCGGCAACAATTCCTTCAATTGAGCGACGTTGGCACCAATCGGAATGTCGCGGACGTAGTATGGTATTGCCTCGCCTTCCACTAAACACCAGAGAATTCGAGATTCCTGTGGAGACATGGTGGGGAACACTGAACAAAAGGGGTATTGAACAAGAGGTGGGCGAGGGCTAAAGTTTGAAGTAGGAAAGGGGCTGTTGGACTGGAATTCGCTCATCACAATAGGAGACTGAGCGTCGTGGGCAGAGATTGAATCTTGACAACCAATCGTCATATTCAGGCTCGACACCGGAGGCATTGGCCAGCTCATGTCTTCGGCAGATCATCTAGCAATGATGTATATGTATATCTCCAGTAGACACATGACAGGTTTCGAGACAACTGACGTAAGCCGTTGCCCAGTCGACTCCCTCTTAACCCATACCCCTTTGTGGACACTGCAGGCTATGGGTTACGAGGGAGTATGGGGTTGGAGGGTGCTAAAAATAGGTCCCAAAAAATCAGTAAAAATCAGCTTTATATTTCTCAAGCGCAAGACAACTAATAAGGTAAACTATCTACAGCAGATTCTTCTCATTAGATTCCTTAGCTTTGGTTTCAGGCCCTTCATGTTCATTTGTTACTGTAACAAACACTGGAGTTGCAATTGATTAACGTACATTTTCACTTCTTGCCCACCACCTTGCACTGATATCTCCCTATGTATTCAAAGTGGTCGATGCCGTTGATTTCCTTGGATTCAAATCACTGGTAAGGCATTGAGAGCAGCGAAGGGCAAGGAAGGGCGATAAATGTCGAAGGGTTGGACAAGTCCAGATTGTCCGGCATGGCTTTGATCGCTTTATGGATAGCGACACAACGGGTCTGTACGTCCGGCGCATCCCTGTCGATCTCCTTGCGCTTTGCTGCCTGACCATCCTCTTCCGTTCCAGACCGTGAGCGTTTGCGAGAAGCTGAGAAAGAGACGTCGGTGGAAAACAGATGCGACGAGCAGTGGAGCACGTAAGTCATGTGCTGAGTCGAGATAGGACTGATGAAGACGATCGAAACCAAGATGCGCAAGTGAGGTGAGAAGTTCAACGATTTTGTCAGTTCTACTCATAAGGAACGATGAGCCAGCAGTACTCACCAGGGCACTGAATGATGATATGAAGATTGTCCTCAGAATGCGGTTCAGGAAATAGCTCCCTCACTCTTTCTCTAGAACTCAACTTTCTCGAATACGCGTCGATTCACCCAAGGCCTCTAATCACTGCGTGAGACTATCATCTGGATCGATAGGAACTGTCTCATTCAGCTGAAAGAGAAAGTCAGAAGGCGCACGCCCTTGGTATTAAAGAAACAACCTTCTGAAGCTTCAGACTGTCAGGATCTACGTCGTGGAGAATTTTGACTCTCAGTTGAACCACTGCCTTCAATAGATCGACGTTGGTACTAACGGAAATGTTGTCGATTGAGTATGGCTTTGGACCGCCTTCTAGGAAGAACCAGAGGAGTCTAGATGTTTGTGGAGACATGGTGGGGAATACTGGAAGATAGCCGTATCGAACAAGAGGGTTAAAGTTTGAAGTAGGAAAGGGGCTGTTGGACTGGAATTCACTCATCGCAATAGGAGACTAAGCCAGAAAATCCGGGTATTGGAGATTCTAACGATAGGGTTCTGTGAACAACTCCCATGGGAGTTTGTCACATATGTTAGTAACATACGGAGTCTGGAGGTAGACGAGCGAGGCACAAGTGCAGTGTACTGGTGTTTTGCACGGATGCGTCGAGATCATGTGATGGTGTCGTTTCTTCACCTTTCGCTTCCACCGCTCCACGTTACTAGATCCTTGCTCCTTACGTTTTCAGTTGTTGCATCGATTGCAACACCATTTTCTTTCGCCCGCCCGCTCACTGCCTGCAGTTTTCTCCGATCATTGTCTATTTCATGTAAATGCGAAATGATGCTCAAGTATTTAGCACAAGGCTATGGAGTCGTCAATGGTGCATGCCTTTTGAACTGAAAATGTTTTGTAGATCGAAATCTAAGTACTCAGACTAATGAGCAGAGACATAGCTATGGGTTACCGTAGTCATATCTCAGCTCACCCCGTTTTCGATTGGGTTGGAATCCGAGAGGAGGTCTTCTGTTAGGTTCTTGTTTTCGGATTCCGGCCAGTCGCTTCCGCTCCCAGAAATATTAGCATGTATACTTAGATTAGATTTGTACAAAACTCTACGAGCATATCTCTAGGCAATCAGCTATTTCGACCAGTAGCAAAACTGGACTAGTTATTGTGGCGAAAGCATGACCGGTAGTTGCGGTTTTGTCACATGTTCAATTCGGACAGGAGGGATGTGATATAATGAAACTGGATTCTGAATCATAGACTACAAGTATGTAGAGACTTTATACTGTAGGATAAATAGGGGTTCATAGGATAAATATAACACAGGAGCTCAGGGGTGAAGGCAGTATCGTAGCCAAAGAAATAGTGGGTAAGGAGGGTGATCAAATAAATAAGAAACACTGTCCATTTTACAGTTGGTTAGGGTTGTGTTTGTCACAGTTATTCACACCTGTTATTAACTGTTAATAACTAGTTTTTGTGTAAATAACTATAAAAATGCAAAAAAAAAAAGAGTTGTCTTGCTACCAATCAGCAAAATTTGCTTCTATATTGGCGTCCTCAGTGTTATCCATGGCAGATGGAGCTGGAGAAAGTATCACATCAGTTTCTGTAACTGTCGGACTGTCCGTCAAGAGATCAAGGAGCTGAGATGACTTTATATCAATGTCACAGTCAACCTCAAAAGCCACCTGTTCAGCTGTAGTAGAGAGCGGGCATGACTCAGAAAAAAAAGTTCATCCATCTCCCTGCAATCAGAGTCCTTGCTTGCCTCACCATGACACCATTCTCCAACACAATACCTGGTTCCACCCCTTCCATGTCATTTTGAACAGCTTCTAAGACACCCTGGTTGATATTGCAAAATTTGACAACCGGCCGATACACATTTTGTTTTGGCTGCTCCTTCATATCCTAAATAGTAAAGGTATTTATAAGCTGTATGCACAACAAGATAAACAAAGACTATACAACTTTTTGCCTGTACCACTGTCCTATCTGGACCATATCAATGATATTTTCCATGTCCTGTCTACAGTGGAGAGGTGAGTTCAGCCATGTGAACTTAGATCCAGTGCATTATCAAACATTGAGTTAACCAAAATAGAGAACATTTAGAGAACATCAGCAAAAACACATTGGCTTTTTACAGGACTTTTCCCTGCTTTTTTATAGAACCTCTTTTTTCCACTTTTCTCAAGTGCTTATTCATGGGTTATTCTAGCTTTTGGTGCTTTCATACTTTCCACTTTTATACTTTTCAACTTTTTGTTTGTGATCATGATTACATATGTTTGGTGCCCATTTTGGTGCAACATGGTTGTGCAATGTGCTTGTCAATGCCAACTTGAATGCCAACATCAACATCGGCAAGTATATTCTATGCATCATGTCCCATAATAGTGATACTAGTCATGGTGAGTAGTATTGAATTCTGAATGATGTTATGTTATACTTATTGACATTTTCATCATTGGCAATCATATATGTAGTGGGCAAGTAGTGGGAATATCAGTACCAATCTCTCACAATAATGGTCTGATTATGTTGATTGTCTTTTACTCTCCGAGTCACTCAACCAATGATATTAGCTGGAACCATTCACTCCATTCCTGTCATAACAACAGCACATGACTCTAGCTTCTCTCAGGTTCCCATGATGAATGTCATACTCTCCAACTTAAATTATGTTTACTGTGGAGCTTGATGTGAAGATTGATCTGTGGATGTTAGTCCTATCAGTACATGGGGACTGTAGGAGAGAACAAATTTGCATCTGGGCTGGTGACTGGCTGGAAACAGAAGAGAGTGCATAATTACCATTCTCATTTTTTATAGCATCCAAAGCTAATTGTACTGTGGTTTTGACAATAGATCACCTGCAGTGGAACATAGTGTTTCCCTACCTGCAAACTAAGATGCGGAACTCATCTCGTGTCCAAGCACATCTCATTGAGTCTGAGAGTGATCAGATCAACAGGAAGAGGCTTTTATGGGTAGAGGTTTAAAGATTCATTCCTGTACCACCAAGTTCATCGCCTGAGATAATCCTTGTACAACTTTGAATTTATTATCATACCTGCAATAAATTAAAATACTGTTTCATGAGCATGGTAGTCTATATACTTGTTTACATAGAATACTTTGAATGCATCTAGTGAATGTGAAAAATCAAAACCCTCTCGTGGTAGGAAATCACCACCAGTAACTCCAATCAGATGGGCCCCTCACAACATACAATCAAGATGGACAACAGCTAAACATGGCTTGTGGCAATAAAAATCAGGTCAAACCATCCATAAACCTGTTTCATCACAAGGCTCATCCCCAACCCTTGAAAACCATTGAATGAGTGCACACAAATAATTAACCCCCTCAAAATTGAAGGAGAAAAACAAAAAAACATGTGCATCTTCAAGCCCACAAAAGCCAGGATCATCTGATTCATTTGCGATGAATACACAGTCTTGTCTTGTGGGTCCTCTGTACCATGACTTGACAGAGCGGATCCGCTCACAATGCATCCCACTAACACCACAGAGGTCACTTAGGGCATAAAATGTTGCACAAGCCGACAAATACATGTAGACAGGACCCAAGAACTTTGGACACGCATCCAGAGCCACATGAGCCCCATCAATCTCAGCATTAGGATTGAGTTGATCATAAAGGAATCTTTGGATGAGCTCTGGTAGTTGTGGCTGATGGATGTGGTGTGCAAGTTCAAACACATCATGTGGAACACCTCGTACTTTGATTGCAAATGAGATTTGGTAGCATAAAATGTATCAATGTATCTGACAATGTACATTTAGTTTTTGATAGTTTAACTTCACCAAGACACAGGGGGCCATCAACAGCATCTTCATCAGGGTCCTCATCTTCTGGAGCAGGCACAGGAGCAGGTGGTACAAGAAATGGTACATTTGAAGGACCTTCCATCATATGATGGCTAGTGAAATCGGCCACTCCAGGGTCAAACTCGACAAACTCAAATCTAACTACAAAGAATGGTGTGAGGATGTCACCATCGCACTTTCTCTCAACAGCCTCGATGAATATGTATCTGGGGACACCTCACCTCCACCTGACACTGAAGTGTGTGCTGCTGCTAATTGGGCTGCTAATGCTCACATGGCCTTTGCTTTCTTGGTGTCGAACACCCCTTTCTTCGGTACAAGAAAATGAAAAAGACTGACCCAACAGCGCCCTCGAACAAATACATCAACCTCATCACCAACCTGCTGAGGAAGCTCACCAGTATTTTGAAACAACTACGTACAGGACACACCCCACTAGCTAAGCACTTACACTGCATCAGGAAAAGTAACTCACTCTTGTGCCCAGCATGCCAACAAGCAGAAGAAACCATTCATCACTTCCTACTACACTGCCCGGCACACCGAACAGCCAGACAAATGTTGCGTAGCAACACAGGTGGAAGAGACATCGACATCACAAAACTATTCACCACATCAAAGACGCTCCGAGCTCTATTCAAATATGTAGCAGAAACTATTACGATTTTTGTTATTGTAACCCAGGACAACCAGACATACGCCGGCAAGACCGGGTACTTTATTTTTCTGATTCAACTCGACTCACTTCCGATGGGAGACACTTTGATGCATGGTGACTCCATGCACCCAAACCCACTCCCACACATGCTGTGGTATGACAGCCCCTTGACATGAGGTCCATGACGTTGGACTCTCACGATCAACATGCTGCACTGCAGCATGTCCTTGACATCAGATCCTTGACATCGGATCCATGACATCAGATGCCTCATGCTAGGCATGAGGCTTATCCTTTATTGTTCCCTGACATGCTGCGCCACAGCACTCGGTGACATCAGATGCCTCATGCAAGGCATGAGGCCTGTCATTTCTATTTTTCTTTCTATTTCTACTTGATAATGATCCTGACCAGTCCTAGTCGGTTTGGTTGCCCTCGAAAAACTGGTTGCCACCAGTTTTTCCAGCAATTTTCGATACATATTTTAATTTTACTATATATTAAATACAACTAATTACAACACACCCTGCGAGCAGGTGCTCACAGCGGTGGGGGGTCATTCAGAGAGCAAAAATAAGAAAATAAGACAAAAGAAAAAGAAAACCTAAAAAAACGATGCCACTCTTGTGTTGGCAGCATGGGTAGGGTCATCCCCCGCATTCATTGTCGTTGTGGTTGCCCTGCATTCGTTGTGGTTGTCGCTGCCATTTGTTGTCGTGTTGTTGCACCCCCCCTGATGCCACGTCGGCATCCCCACCATTGTTCCCCATCATCGTCGTCCCTGTTGTCCATCATCCCTGCATTCGTCATCCTCCCCATTCGCTGTCCCTGTTATACATTGTCCCCAGTCATTTGTGTTTGCGTTGTTGTTTGATGTCCCCCTGTTCCATCTTCATGCTGTCGTTTGTTACCCCCACCCATCTGTGTTGTCAGTCAGCACCACCATCACCCCCTACGAGCAGTGGCTCGCAGGCGGGGTGGCTATAAGGGCAACCTAAGCCTCTAGCAAAGGGAAATCCAAAGTTAAAATTATACTACATAATACAGGCATTGGGGACACACCTAGCAAAGGGAAATCCGAAGAGAAAACTCTAAGGATCCCCTTGCTGATGCCCAGTATATGTGAAGATGACAAAAATCAAATATAATCTAAAAATAGAAAAAGGCGGAGATAGGCGGATCAAGGCCGCCGAATGACATCATACCAAGGGGTATGTGTCAGAAGGGGTACTCCGCCTCTAAATATAAAAGTGTCAACATGTACAAACATGATAGCAAGGGAAAATTAGTAATAAAATCTGGAAAAATCATAGAAAATGAAGAATAGAAGGAAATGAGGTGGGGAAAAATATAGGACAAACATAAAAAATAGGAAAAACACACAGGGCACCCCCCTAGTCCCCTTACAGTGGCGGCGCTATGTGACATGGCATTTGTGTGGCGTTGTTGTCAAGAAACGGGGCCCGTTGTGGCCCTGTGAGCAGATGCTCACAGCAGTGGCATAGGGCCAGGGAATGGTGATGGAGGGGGTGTACTTGGGGGCCACGCAATGTTGTTATCAACAGGAAAAACATAAAAAGAAAAAGAAAGTTAGTTCATAGTAAGAAATGAATCATAAAAAACATACCATATGGCCCAAACAACATTCGTCGTCGTTTGGGCCCGCGGGGGTGGTGATGACGACACATCCATGTTGTTGTTGTTGTCGCTGTTGGCATCGGCTGGCATTGGCGGTGGCATTGCGTCGTGGGAGCATGGGGTGGTGGGCCCAACGTCATCATCAAAAGGTTAGAATCTGAAAAGAAAGAGTATTAGTTAGCCAAAAAGAATGATTTAAGAATGAAAAAAACATACCTGAGGGCCCAAACAACGACTAGTGTGTCGTCTGGGCCCACTTTCTAGTAATCCAGCACAGTATTTTGAGGTAGGAGGTGTAGATGGTAGGGATGACACGGCGTTGTGGGTCATTCATAGTCATGGGAGTTGTTTAGAAAGTGGTGCCACTTTCTTTTTGGGGAGCACAAGCACAACCAAATGGTCTGTGCACAGCCATGTGGTATATAAGGACTTGTGAAACAAGCTCTTTTTGCCCTGGGTTCACATTGCCCTTTTGTATACCATAAATATACGTACAAGTAGACTACATTAGTTATATTTTTTCAAATACAGTACATAAATTTACTTAAGTAGTATGGGATATGTAGAACTGTAAGAAGACTGGTTGCAACTGATTGCAACCAGTTTTCGAATGGTTTTCAAGTATTCTGAAATAGAGGCAACTGGCAACCCAACTGCCCCCTGAAACCAAGCAACCGCAACCAATGGTTTGGTTGCATTCGGTTGGGTTTGGTTAGGTTGCAGTTTTTTTTCCAGTCCATTGGACCAGACCTTTAAACACTAACTAGTATGATACTTGGAACCAGCACAGAAGTGGTTCTCAAAGAGAACCAGTGACGAAGAACCCTGATACCTCGACGAAGAGGACTTTAGATCCCTCAATACAGAAGAAACTCCAGAACAAGACCCATTCTCCTTATCCGACGACAACGCCAACATGTCTACTGAACCCACCACATCGACCAAGGAGATCAGAATATGAACCCCCTCCGACTTCACAGGGGACCGAACTAGAACTGTGAAGTTCTTACAAGAAGTGAAACTCTATTTGAGAGTGAACCATGGAATCTATGACACCGATGAGAAGAAGATCATCTTTGCATTGTCCTTCATGAACAGAGGAACCGCTGCGCCCTGGGCACAGACTTGGGCAGAGAAGGAAGACCTAGGAACCTGGTCTACCTTTGAAGCAATGCTCAAGACAGTGTTCACACTGATTGACAAAGCTGGCAGAGCCAGGACAGAGATGAAAACATTGAAGCAGGGACAGGACCTGGAGGACTACATAGCGCAGTTCCAAATCCTGCGAGAGAAGGCAGGAATCAATGATGACACCGCCCTCATTGAACTCTTCATGGATGGGCTGAACCCCAAGCTCCTTGAAAGAGTTTTCAATATGGAAACGATCCCAACAACCTTGGAAGGAATGATCAATGCTGCCTCCAAGTACGATGGACAGTGGAGGAGAGCAAAAGCCATAACAGGAAAGCTGCAGGAGGCTTTGACAAGGAAGCTACCAAGCTCTAGAGCAAAGGAGACCCCACTTGAAATCAACTGACTCTCCTATCAGGAGAGGATTGAACACATGAAGAAAGGGCTGTGCTTTGTGTGCCACCAGCCCAGACACAGAGCAACTGAACACAAGAAAGGGGAAAAGAGGACCGAGGACCAGCCATCCCCAAAGAATAAAGGAAAGTAAGCCTACTCAAGGATCCGAGCGATTGTAGAAGAACTAGATGAAGAAGAAAAGAAAGAAGCTCTCACCGCAATTGAGGACGAGGGTTTTTAAAGAGGTGGCCTGCCTCGATGCCAGGTACCACCGAACTTTCTGTCTGCTCTGTACTACTAGCCACTTTGAAAAATCAATCTATGCATTTAGATGTCAAAGTGGCAGGGACAGGCAAAGGAAAAGACATCGAAACCAAAGCCCTACTCGACTCAGGAGCGGGAGGGATATTCATGAGCCATGAATTCGCAGAAAGCAGTGGATTCAAATTGCACCCCCTGGAGAAGATAATCAGAGTCAAGAACGTGGATGGAACCCCAAACAAGAGGGGGGAAATCTCCCACTATGCCAGAGGACTCTTAACGATCAATGGAAGGACTTTCCCAACAACATTCCTCATTGCAGGATTGGGAAGCGAATCAATCATCCTAGGTCTACCATGGCTCAGAAGAATCAACCCAGTGATTGACTGGAAGATCGGAACCTTCCAGTTCAGAACGAAGGACGAGACTTACCCAGAGTTCTCATATGGGAAAGGAAGAACCCTTATTGGAAGGGTGCAAACTGAGAAACCCAACAAAGGGTACCTATCATGGTGCCAGAGGGGAACCGAAAAGAAGAAGGACCCCTTAGACATGACGAAAGAAGAGCGACAGGCATGGTGCTGAAAGATTGTTGCCAAAGGACAAGAAAAGCTTGCCCTTAAGAAGAAGACTGCCGAGGAAGAACAAGCACGATGGAAAAGGGTGGCCACCAGAGAGCTGGAGAAACTGGCTGCCAGGAAAGAAGAAGGACGACTGGCAGTAGCCCAAATAGTCGTGAAAGAGAGGGAAAAAGCAGCCCTGAAAAGCAAGAAAGAAGAGCTGGCAAAAGAAGAACACCAAGAGCTATGCTGAAGAGTTGTCACCAAGGCAAAACTGATGGGAGGAGTCCTCCATGAAGAACCAAGAAGAAGCAACATGCCCGTCAAGATGAGAAAAGCGACGATCGAAGAAATCAATGACGAAGAGATCGTGAAGCTTCAATTTATAGTTTGAGATTTGACCAAGCCAACATCTCTTCACGCAATGCGTACATCATGCGCTAAATCATGTTTTGGTGCTTCCTCGGCTTTTGTGCTGACAGGTCTGCTTCCAAAGAGATGGAATGGTACTGGGTTTTTCATTTATCTTTTTTTAGTTGTTACTTGATATCAAATTAATGAGACTCAGTGATGATCTGGCAGATGGCCCAGGAACTCCTTCTTGGCTAGCAAACATCTGACTCGATGGGTCTAGCAACTGGACAGTAGGGTTGGGAGGCTTTGTTCAGGTGCTCTCCACACTTGCTGGGGGCACAGGCTGCATAATGACAATAGAGAGCCTCAAAGATAGCCACTCCCCGAGTCATTCCCACTTGCAAAACCCTGAGATGAAGATTCAGCAGTGCCATCATCCGAAGACTTCTCGCATGAACAAACACCCTTCTTGGACTTCCACATCACACTCTATATTTGAAGAATTCTTTCCCTTTTTTATTCTACTGTTTCTGGTTGCTCAGACTGTTGGCACGAGAGAACATGCATGATCAGTTTTCGCTTTGTAACTACGAATGATTGTATATAGGTTTCTCCCCACCTTTCGAATGGGACAGTCCGATTTTGACTTGATTATTATGTTCCCCTCTAAGTTTCTCTCTCAAGTCCCTCAAGTCCTCAAGATTTCTGCACACTAAGGTGCAGAGTATAAGTTAAGTACTCAAGTTCACAGGACTCCCAGTCAAGTTTGTCCAGGTCCTCCCATACTTCCATTGCTACAAGTCATATACAAAGTAAAGTGGTTCATTTTGATACCTTTCAGACTGATTCTCGAGCCATCCTTCTCTCAACATGACCAATTTTCTCTTTCGACAACGTGGACACATGACTTAATAGATTGCCTACATGTCCATCACCCAGTACTTCTCCTAGTGTGTGTGCCACAATGGGCCAGGACTCGCATCCCATTTACCTTACATCCACTACCTAAAAGGGCTGACGGAACAAGCACCTTGCTTTCTCCCTCCCTTTCTAGTGCTCGCTTACTTGACCTCTTGCGACTTGACCACTTGGTCAACGGATTACCAGCAGACCTTATGCCCTGCCACACCGTTGTGGTTGCTTACTTGTCATCCTCACTCCCTGTTTCCACCCTGCAAGCAGTTGCTCACGGCGATGGTTGGGGGTGCTATGGTGGTGGTTGGATCATCCTATAGTTTGGAATTAGACATGTCATGAGTAATCAACAAGGTCAGATGATCACTCACCTGACCAAAATCCAGGTACTGGCATACCTGCACATACCCATAACACCGTGGAAAAGGGTACGGTGTTGCCCGGGTATGGCAATCCCATACCCATACCCATGCCATGCCCTAACCACAAAACCCTCCACTTGCATTTGAAGTGAGGGATCATCATCATCATCATTGCCCAGATCATAAGAACCACTCACATTTGTGGTGAGGGAGGGGGTCATCATTGTCATCATTGCCCAGAACAGAAAACCCCCCACTCACATTTGCAGTGTGGGAGGGGGTCATTGTTGTTGTTGCCCAGAACAGCAGAATCCCCCCTGCTCACATTTGCAGCAAGGGAGGGGGTCATTGTTGTTGTTTTCATTGATGGTCATTAGCACTCACTATCCACCCTGCGAGCAGTGGCTCACAGCAGTGGCGACAGGTGCTGGGTTGTTGTGGTCCCTTGTCATTCCTGTCACTTGTAGTCACCCAGAATAGAATCAGAAACACCTCCACTTGTGTTTGCAGTGAGGGAGGTGGTGGTGGCTGTAGTTGCCCAGAGTATCATTGATAGGCATTGGCATGGGTTGGGGTAACCCATGCGGGTCACAGCTATGGGTATCTCCGGGTATGGGTATGTGTCACACTTTTGTCACCTGTGACCTGCACTTAACCCACCTTCTGTACGAGTATGTTTTTGGTTGCTCTAGATCTTAGTAAGTCCTGATCTGTTTCATATGATCTTAGGCTTATTCTGACTCTATTTAGGTGTCGTTTGATGGTCCTGATTAGATGAGAGGCCAGCGCTTACTCGTTCTTTGGCAACAACTACATCTTTGTTAGTAGAGGCTTGATATAAATACTTGAGATCTTAGTAAGTTCTCATCTGTTTGATATGATCTTAGGCTTATTCCAACTCCATTTAGGTGTCGTTTGAAGGTCCCGATTAGACGAGAGGATGGCACCTATCCATTCTTTCACAACAATCTTTGTTAGTAGGGGGGCTTGAAATGAATACTTGAGATCTTAGTAATTTCTTATTTGTTTCATATGATGTTAGGCTTATTCTGACTCTATTTAGATGTTGTTTGAAGCTCCCGATTAGATGAGAGACCAGCACTTACTCGTTAATTCACAACAATCACATCTTTGTCAGTAGGGGCTGATATGAGTAGTAAGTTCTCATCTGTTTTACTTCAGTAAACAAGGATTTTAGTTTCCATCGGTTTCTCACCTCAGGAAACCAAAAAAACAAGAGAAAACTGGGAAACTGGGCCACTGGGAAACCCATGTCCTGTTTCCCAGAAACTGAAATCTAATGCTTTGTTTATTTTGAGCACTTGTATGTAATTGTAAATAACAATAACTGGGGCACACCCAGAAATTTATTGATGTTGCCAGCAGTGTTTATATACCTGTGAGAGTGCACAGACCATTTGGCAATGTTTGGCATCCAATGGGTACATAAACCCTCCCACAATGCCCCAATTTCCTCCAGTTTGGACCATTTTTATTCAGTAATGTAATACAAATGTAGGTTATGCATTACTAAGGCATGACTCAGGTATGGGTAACACTGTGTGTTTCCACTTATGGGTACACATGGGTATGGGTATGGGTTTGGATTTCTGTACCCGAGGCAAAACCGCACCCATACCCACAGTTTTACAGGTTTAGTCAGTACCATACCTGAGGTCCGATCATCAGGTCATGTGCTGACTTTGTTGATCAACATCAACAATTCTCACACTTTTCCCACCACCACTCTCTGCCTCCACACCTCTGGGCAACAACCAACACCTCTGGATGACAATAATAGCCCCCTCTCATCAACAACGGCCCCCTCTTGTCAACAACAGCCCCCTCTAGTCAACAATGGCTGTGGCATCACTGCCACCACCCCCTCACTCACAAATGTGAGTCGGGGGTGTTTCTGGGTTTGTTTCACTCGGGAGCGCTGCCACATCATGACTACCACCCCCTCTCACTCGCAAACATGAGGTGGGGGTGTTTCTTGGTCTGTTTCTCTCACAACAGCTGCAACGTCGCCTCCACCACCCCCCCTCACTCACAAATGTGAGGTGGGGGTAGTTCTCTGTTCGTTTCACTTGGGAATGCCGCCACATCACCACTACCACCCCCTCTCACTCGCAAATGTGAGTTGGGGGTGGTTCTTTGTCTGTTTCTCTCACAATGGCTGCCATGTCATGACTACCACCCCCTCTCACTCGCAAACATGAGGTGGGGGTGTTTCTTGGTCTGTTTCTCTTGCAACAGCCACCACATCACCTCCACCACCCCCCCTCGCTCACAAACACAAGTTGGGGGTAGTTTCTAACTCACAACGGCTGGTACATCACTGCTACCACCCCCCTCACTCACAATCGCGAGTTGGGGGTGGTATAAGGGCAACCTCAGCCTCTAGCAAAGGGAAATCCAAAATTAAAATTATGCTACATAATACAGGGATTGGGGGCGCACCTAGCAAAGGGAAATCCGAAGAGAAAACTCTAAAGATCCCTTTGCCAGTGCCCAGTATATGTGAAAACTGCAAAAATCAAATAATAACTAAAAATAGAAAAGGTGGAGATAGGCTGATCAAGGCCACCGCATGATGTAATACCAAGGGGTAGATGTCGGAAGGGTACTCCGTCTCTAAATATAAAACTGTCAACATGCACAAATGTGATAGAAAGGGAAATTAGTAATAAAATAAGGGAAAAATCATAGAAAATAAAGAATAGAAGGAAACAAGGCGAGAAAAAATATAGGACAAACATAAAAAATAGTAGAAACACGTGGGACACCCTCTAGTCCCCTTACATCGCCCCCCCTCTAAGATGCATCGCCCCGATGCATTCGAAATCACATATGACCAAAGTCACTGACTTGAATGTGACATGGTGCAGCAGTGTGCCGTTGGTGGAACTCCTTGACCAACCGAGGGGCATTCACATTGGACTCCTCGACCCATGAGTTCTCCTCATACCCATAACCCTTCCAGTGTACCAAATACTGGAGCTTCCCTCAACATAACCAGCTGTCCAAGATTGACTCGACTTCATACTGGGGTTCTCCCTCCACGACTGTAGGTGGCGGTGGTGGTCATGAACGGCGTCCTGGAAAAGGATCTGAGGGAGCTGGAAGGAGTTTCACAACGTGGAAGACTGGGTGAAGTCTAGACATGGAGGCTGGGAGGCGTAGATGATAGGCATGTGTTCCAATGCACTTGACAATGGGGAAAGGTCCCAGGAAGCGATGGGAGAGTTTTTTGGATGGACGGGTAGTGGAGATGTCACTGGAGTCAAGATAAACTCAATCACCAACCTTGTACTGCAGCGTTGGAGAGTGGCGTTGATTGTAGAAATGTGCCATGTTGTCCTTTGCCTTCACCAAGGCCGCCTTCGCTTCCTCCAAACTGTCCCTCATGTGTTCTGTGAACTCATTCACTGTCTCAATATGTGAGGGGGCTTGGTGAGGTTTGAATCCCATGCGTGGATGCCATCCAGTGTCCAAGAAGAAGGGGGTTTGTTGAGTGGAAGCATGGACATGATTGTTGTATCCGAACTCAGCCAGGGGAAGGAGATTGTCCCAATCGTCCTGGCATTCATTGACAAAGACATGGATGTACTGCTCCAACTCCTGGTTGACTCATTTGGTCTGGCCATCAGTTTGTGGGTGATAAGCGGTCAAAGCAAGGAGTTTGATACCCAGAAGTCGGTACAGCTCACGAGTGAACTCTGCTACAAACTGAGGGCCACAGTCGGAAAGGAAGGCGCCAGGGAGTCCATGTAATTTCCAGACATGGTGAAGATAGAGGCGGGCGGCACCCAGGGCACTGACAGTGGTGTGAGTGGGAATGAAGTGAGTGTGTTTCCCTGCGGAATCAACTCTGCACATCACCGCATCAAACCCGTTCGACTCTGGCAACTCCACCACAAAGTCGACACTGACAACATCCCAATGACTTTCTGGGACAGGGAGAGGGTGTAGCTCACCAATGGGTTTGCGATGAGGAATCTTGGTGCGTAAGCAAAGGTCACAAGTATGACAATACTGACCAATGAGCCGTGACATCTGCAGCCACCAATAATTCTGTGAGGTGAGCTCCAAGGTCTTCCAGCATCCAGGGTGACCAGCAATCCATGAGTTGTGGTGTTGGGATATGATACGTTGATGAAGGTCTGGGTCGTTGGGTACGTAGATGCGATCCTGGAAATACAACAAGTCCTCCTTTTCAGCCCACTCTGCTGCACGTAAGGAGAGGGTAGATCCCTTCCTCAGTTCCTTAACAGCTCAGGCCACGACATCCTCCTGTAAACCACTATGGTTCACGCAACGGATGTCACATAGGATGTCCTGCTCCTTGCCCTGGGGTGCAATACCTTCCAATGCCTGGATCGTAAACAGGTTTGGCTGCAACAACACAATGTCTTGATTGTCGTCACCACCATCCCCGTGATCCGCACATCAGGAGAGGGCATTGGTCTTCCCCATGCTGCGACCTGGACGGTGGTGCAAGGAGAAGTCGAACCTGGATAGATACAGGGACCAACGAGCTTGACAACAGTTCAATTTCTTGGCCGTCATAAAGTACTCAAGATTCTTGTGATCCATCCAAATTTCCACCTTGTGTAGGGCACCCTCAAGGAAGTGTCACCACTCCTCAAGCGCATGCATTATCGCCAACATCTCCTTGTCATGGATCTCATAGTTTCATTCCACAGCACTAAGGCTTTTGGAGTAGAACGCAACAGGATGCCACTTCTGGTCCTCCAGAGACTTCTGAGACAACATGGCACCCGTTGCAAAGTCAGAACTGTCAGCTTCTACACGAAAAGGGCACAAATCGTCAGCAAAGGTAAGGATGGGAGCAGAAGTGACCATCTCTTTAAGCTATTTCAAACACCTCCTGCTGTGCATTGTCCCACCGCCATGCCTCCTTGCTGTAAGGGTACTAGGGGGGTGCCCTGTGTGTTTTTCCTATTTTTTATGTTCATCCTATATTTTTCCCCACCTCACTTCCTTCTATTCTTCATTTTCTATGATTTTTCCGGATTTTATTACTAATTTTCCCTTGCTATCATGTTTGTATATGTTGACACTTTTATATTTAGAGGCGGAGTACCCCTTCCGACACATACCCCTTGGTATGATGTCATTCGGCGGCCTTGATCCGCCTATCTCCGCCTTTTTCTATTTTTAGGTTATATTTGATTTTTGTTGTCTTCACATATACTGGGCATCAGCAAGGGGATCCTTAGAGTTTTCTCTTCGGATTTCCCTTTGCTAGGTGTGTCCCCAATGCCTGTATTATGTAGTATAATTTTAACTTCAGATTTCCCTTTGCTAGAGGCTTAGGTTGCCCTTATACTTGCCAGTCAAGTCAAACAGTGGTCATGCAAGATGTGAGAAATCCTTGATAAAACACTGGTAGAAATTGATGAAGCCTAAAAAGGACTGCACCTCTTTCTTGTTCGTGGGCATCGGCCATGCCGTGACCCCATTCACCTTGACTGGATCCATCTCTACCTGGCCCTCCGAGATAATCAGGCTGAGGTACTCAATCTTGGTCTTCTCAAACTCGCACTTGTCCTGGCGAAGGTAGAGTTTGTACTGTCGAAGTCAGTCCAAGATGAGGCGCGTAATGCGATGATGCTCTTCCACTGTGCAAGTGAAGATGAGGATATCATCAAGGTAGATACAGATGACACCCTCGAGGATGAGGTCATGGAAGATGTCGTTCATCATGGTCTGGAAGGTGGTGTTAGGGTGACACCCACTATCTGCTAGCTAAGACCGTATGGGTTCTCTCTACAAGAAGGGGGCGGGATCCGTGCTCATGATGGGGAAATTGATGGTTTTGATGCGAGGGGTTATTAATAGATGAGTTTGTTGAGATAGGCCTTTTACACTGAAAATGTAGGTGGAATACCTAAGAGAACACAACTGGGGTCCCCTAGGCATATATTTAGGGTTTATATACTATGTTACATATATTGTACATTGTTGTTACCGACACACTCGTACATGCGCGTACATTTTGATGTGTGCAAAATAAAATTCTCATGCTATCAAATGTAGCGTCATTTGGCGTCATGTCAAATTACATTTTAGGTGGAATACCTAAGAGAACACAACTGGGGTCCCCTAGGCATATATTTAGGGTTTATATACTATGTTACATATATTGTACATTGTTGTTACCGATGCACTCATACATGCGCATACATTTTGATGCGTGCGAAATAAAATTCTCATGCTATCAAAATGTAGCATCATTTGGCGTCATGTAGCGTAATTTGACATAATAAAATAAAAATGAAAGTTTATTAGGTAATGGGGTGGTTTCCTAACATTACCCCTTTTTATGCCTCGACTTCCAGGCAAGAAAATATTATGTTTGTCCCCTCTGTGAAATTTTGGTAAGGCTGGAATTTCATCCCTTCATACACCATTCTCGCAATGCGACGCAGAGCATTTGGATTACGTTTAAAGAATTGGGCGATCGCGTTACGCGCTCACTTACAATTCCCTTTGGGTTCCCATGAATTATTTTCGTCGGTATAGTTTTTCCACTTTATTAAGAACTCCAATTTGTTCTGTCAAAGACGTGAGTCTAGAATTTCTTCAACTATGTATTCTGGAGCACCTTCTACTATTATCAGAGGTTGTGGAGTAGTTTGTTGGCCAGGAATAGTGGGCGGACAGTAAGGGCGTAGGCGGGATACGTTAATCTCGGGATCAATCTTAAATGATCGGGGTAATTTTAGCACTACCGCATTAGGTGAGATCACTTTAGAGATCGCATATGGGCCAACTTGTTTCTCTGTAAGTTTCTTTGAAGGTCATGGAATATTCAGGTCCTTGGTACTTAGCCATACCAAGTCACCAACTTTGTACTCTGGAGCACGTGCTCGAGTACGATCCACATGTCACATCATGTCATCACGTGCTTTCTTCAATGCTGCCTCTGCTTCCTCTTGTACCTTTTGGATCTTAGATCCAAAATCTTCTACTGACTGTACTTTGACTTCCCTTCTGGGTTCTACTCCCATGCGAGGATGATATTCATAATTCGCAAAAAAGGGTGACATATGAGTAGCCGGATGGAATTTGTTATTGTGGGAAAATTCAGCAATTGCCAACCATTTGGGCCAGTTGGTTTGTCGGTAGTTGACAAACATACGTAGGTACTGCTCCAACTCCTGATTCATTCTCTCTGTCTGCCCATCAGTCTGCGGGTGATATGCCATAGATAATTTAGTTTGAATTCCCAATATGTTGTTTAGTTCTCGCATAAATGTGGAAGCAAATTGTGGTCCGCGATCGGAGATAATGGTATCGGGTAACCCATGTAACTGCCATACCTGATTTAGATAGAGGCACACCAAGCCCAATGATGAGGTTTCTGTAGTAGTAGGAATAATATGGACCTCCTTTGTAAAGCGGTTGCATACTACGAATATTGCATCATACCCTTGAGCCTCAGGTAATCCGGTAATAAAATCCACAGATATATCTCACCACGGTGCTTTAGGTATAGGGTTCGGCACTAATTTTCCTGCAGGTTTCTCTGGAAATTTCTTCCCCCTCATGCACATATCACATCCATCCACATACCCCAACACATACTTCAAAATTCTGGGCCACCAATAATTTCTCATTACTAATTCCAACATCTTCCATCTTCCTGGGTGTCTGGCAATCAGTGTATTGTGATGTAACTGGACGATCTCCCTTCACAAATCCTGATCCTTTGGTACATACACTTTTCCTCGAAACAACACCAACCCTTGTTCCTCAGCCCATTCGTCTCCTTTGATATTACCTTTCTCCCTTCAGAGCTTTCACAGCTTCCACTACTTCATCGTCCATTTCCGAACATTGTCTAATTTTAGACAACATTTCCATTTCCGAGCTATCTATTAATAGATGCCCTTGATGCATAGCGCAAATGCAAAAGTATTTGGGTTTGAGTAAGGTAACATTTTTATTGTCCTCCTCCACCCCCCTTTTATGATCAATACGTCTGGATAATGCATCTGCTTTCCTCATTAAGCTTCCCACTTTATGGACCAAGTGAAAGTTGAAACACAATAGGAATAGTGCCCAACGCACTTGCTGGCAATTAAGCTTTTTAGCAGACATGAAGTATTGCAGATTTTGATGATCCGTCCAGATCTCAATCTGATGCGTACATCCCTCCAAATAATGCCTCCATGCCTCCAATGCTCGTATTATCCCCAACATCTCTTTGTCATGCACATTATAATTCCTCTCCACATCATTCAACCCTTTTGACAAGTATGCACAAGGATACCATTTGTCATCTTCGCACAGCATTGATAATACTGCTCCAGTAGCAAAATCGGATGCATCGGATTCCACTCACAAAGGGCGTGTGAAATCTACTGGGGCTAATATTGGTCCCTCCACAAACTTCCTCTTCAACTCCTCAAACGCTGTCTGCTGCTGCTCTCCCCACCTCCATACTACTCCCTTTCGCGTAAGGTTATGTAAGGGTGCAGCAATTTTAGAAAAATTGTGCACAAAGCAATGATAATAATTTGCGAGTCCCAAGAAGGCTTGAACCTCCTTGACACGGGTGGGTGCAGGCCAATCTGTGATCGCCTGTACCTTGATCAGATCCATTTTGATCCCATCAGGGCCGATCAATAATCCTAGGAACTCGATCTCGCTTGCCCCACACACACACTTCTCTGGTTTCAAAAATAGATCATTCTCCACCAACCTCTGTAACACCTCCTGCACTATCGCCTCATGATTCTCTTCATCCTCCATGAATATCAGAATGTTGTCAATAAATATTATTACCATGCCTTTATCTATTACGTCCTTGAAAATGTCGTTCATCATATTTTGAAAGGTCAGGGGACTATTAGTCATCCCAAAAAACATGACAAGCAGCTCGAAGGATCCTCAACGTGTGGCAAATGCAGCCTTCCACTCATCTCCTTTCTTTATTCATACATTGTTGTATCCCCATCGTAAATCCAATTTTGTAAAGACCTTGGCTTTTCCCACTTTATCGATTATTTCTGAGATCAATGGCAGGGGTACGCGTTCTTCACTGTCCACTCATTCAGATACCTATAATTGGTACACATCCTCTTCCTTTGGTCTTTTTTGGGCACGAAGAATATTGGTGACGTCTGCAGTGATTTTGAAGGTCATATGTATCCTTTGCGCAATTGCTCCTTCAGGAATGCATCCACTTCTTCTTGTTCCATTGGAGATAACGGATATACCTTCGACTTCTTCAGCACAAACCCTGGCTTCATCTCAATCGCATGATCCCATGGCTTCCGCACCAGCATTCGCTCAGACTCCTTCTTTTGGAACACTGACAAATGTTCATGATACACTTTTGGCACCCATTCCTCCACTGGCTTCTCCACCTTCACGATATTCTTGTCCCATGACTGTCCTCCATGAACTGCTCTAAAGGTTTGCTTTTGCTCTTCTTTCTCAATCTTCCCCATTTGGCATTTCCTCATCCTCCACTTCCTCCATCATAACAGAATCCTTTCTTGGATGTTCTTTCTCTTTCTTTTTCCTTTTTTCTTTCTTCATCTTCCTCCCATACACATTACATTCCTTAGGACAACAAGTCATTTGTACTTTCCCAGTTTTCCAATCAATTTCGGGATTATGCTTCTGTAACCATGGACATCCTATTATTAGATTGGTTTTCCCAAGATCGCACACTTCGAATACGGCTCGCTCCTGATGCTCCTGATACTTTAGTACCATAGTCACCTCCTCCTTGATAGTTCCTCCACAATTGACTGTTCTGTCAATATTGTACACCATTATAGGTTGCACCAGCTTGCGTGTGTTAATACCGTTTCCGGTAATTAAGGATCAATTAATAAATAATCCTGTAGCACCACTGTCAAGCAATGCTTCCACATCAATAGCTGCATGCATGTCCACTGTCTTCAGTCCCACAGTCAAGGTGATTTCGGGTTCTATTTGCACAGAGCAAATAAAGAATTTAGGGGTTTTCGGAAATGACATGTGACAATTTTCTTTGTCATGTGATTTGCAACAGTTGTACTCCTCCTCGATTTCCTTTTCTGATTTACTCTGGGTTTCCTCGGATACTAATACATTGTAATGATTCTGGGTCACCAATGGGGAAACCTTCACTGGGACTCTTCCACAAAATTCTCCTGCCTGCCTTCTTCTCGGCTTCACTTGCTCAATTGTAGCTCCCCTGATCTTTCTCTTCTGCTTGCAATTCTTAGAAATGTGTCCTAACTGCCCACAGTTAAAACATTTAAGTGGGGCTCATCTCCCCACTTGATCAACCTCCATTGCCTCTGCTGATGCTGCTGACTCCGTAACTATAGGTGTCACCGCCATGGCCGATGGCTGTGCCCTTGGAGCTTGCACCTGAGGCGCCTTTCCTTTCTTGGACTTTCCTCCTGATGACTTTCCAAAGCTACTACTTCTGTACATCAACTTTGACTCCGCCTGTTCCTGCCAATATTGGCGGTCAAGGTGCATTGCCCAATTATACCACTCATCCAACTTCTCTGGCATAGAAGGTAGTTGGTAGATAGACTTGAATAAAGAGGGATTTAATCCTGCTTTCAAAAACTCTACCAACGCGGCTTCTCCCACATCCGTTTGCGAAGCTTCTGCTTTGAACTGCAAAATAAATTCATCCACCGTTAAGAAACCTTGGCGCATGGTCTTTAATTTAGCATTGGCTGTTGCTTTTGGATTAGGGTCTCCAAACTGTGCCTCCAATCTCTCCAGAAATTCCTTGAAGGTTGCAAATGGTTTATTTCCCACAGCAATTTGATTAATAGCCTTGTTTCTCCAGAACTGTGCTTTCCCCCCCTGAATGTATGAGAAAGCAAACATAATCCTAGACTCGGCTGTACAAAACTTGGGCTTCCTCCCATGGATGTACAAAACTTGGGCTTCCTCCCATGGATGTACAAAACTTGGGCTTCCTCCCATGGATGTACAATACTATAGAGCTGATGAAGGATTTTGTATTCTCCATGGTACCGTCAAAGATTTGTGGGGGCATGTACTTAGGTAAGCGTGCTTTTCCATTTCCGGATTTCTCCACCGTCTCATCCTCCTGCGCTATCCACTCCACCATCTCCTCCATCTTATCATCTCTTTCTCCTGTCATCTCTGGCTGTACTTCCGCTTGTCTGGGCTGTGATGCTGCCAATACTGACACTAATTGCGACATTTGCACTGTGAGTGCATCAATTTTCACCTCTAGTGCTGGTATGGGAACAGGATTAGGACCAGGATTAGAAGTTGAAGGTTCGGACATAATTGTAGAATCTGTGATGAATCACTTCTTCGACAAATTCAAAATTTTTTCTTCGAGACCTCTCCAAAAGTCTACAGGTCACGTGATAAGGTTCGTCGAGGTTCGTCAATGGTTCGTCGTTCATCGGGTGCCTATTTTGACACTTTGGATCAATAACCCTTCCAACAGTGCCTGATCTTGGAGATAACACTGAATTCAGCTTGTAACTAAAATAGTCATCCAAATAGAGTGATGTAAATTGTAACTAAACCAGATCCAATCAGTTGTCTGGTTGCAGCTGTCCTAATGATGAGCGCTGCCTCTCAATCACTGGCAGTCGCAATGTAAGGCGAGGCGTCAGCTTACGAAAGAAAAGGTAGATTACGTATATACAAGTACTTCTGGCTCGTGCTGAAAGGATGAGTAATCGGATGTGGCGCAGTGAAACAATGACGTATGCACAAGTAAGAGAAGGCACACTGATATGGGAAGTTGTGTTCTTCTGTTAGGGTGACACCCACTATCTGCTAGCTAAGACTGTGCAGGTTCTCTCTACAAGAAGGGGGCGGGATCCGCACTCGTGATGGGGAAATTGATGGTTTTGATGCGAGGGGTTATTAATAGATGAGTTTGTTGAGATAGGCCTTTTACACCAAAAACATAGGTGGAATACCTAAGAGAACACAACTGGGGTCCCCTAGGCATATATTTAGGGTTTATATACTATGTTACATATATTGTACATTGTTGTTACTGACGCACTCATACATGCGCGTACATTTTGATGCATGCGAAATAAAATTCTCATGCTATCAAAATGTAGCGTCATTTGGCATCATGTAGCGTAATTCAACATAATAAAATAAAAATGAAAGTTTATTAGGTAATGGGGTGGTTTCCTAACAGGTGGCAGGACTATTAGTAAGGCCAAAGAACATGACGAGCGGTTCAAAAAGACCACAGTTGGTACGAAAGGCTGCCTTCCACTCATCTCCCTCCTTTATACTCACATTATTGTAACCCCAATGGACATCGAGTTTGGTGAAGTATCGTGCTCCATGGAGTTGGTTCACAAGTTTGGAGATGAGAGGTAGCGGGTAGCAATTTTTGACCGTGATGTCGTTGAGCCTTCTATAGTCTTGAACTGGACGAAGTGAGCCATCCTTCTTCTTGACAAAGAAAAAGGGAGAGACCATGGGTGATTTGGATGGTCGAATATGTCCAGAGGTTAGGTGTTCGTTGATGAATTGGTCGAGCTGTCACTGTTCCTCGGGAGAAAGAGGATAGACCTTGCAGGAGGAAGGGGTTGCACCGGGGATGAGTTCGATGGCGTGATCCCACGGCTTGCGTGCAGGGAGAGAATTGAATGATTCCTTGGAGAACACATCCTCGAACTCATGAAGATGAGGGAGTAAGGAGTCAGTAGAGGATTTAGCAGTATTGTTTTTGTGGAAGGCCTCAGCAAGGTGCTGGGATATGTTCAATGTAGCACACACCTCATGCGATGGACAAATTGCAGTGTAGAAAATCCAATCCCCTTCCTCAACTTCCTCTGCTTCCTCCTCATTATCATCTGAGTCTGGTATCAGATCAGGAACCCCCTCCAACTCCACATCAGGCAGAGGTAGGGGTCCAGCACGACACTTCTGAGTGCATTGTACCAAGGCCCTTTGTCTGCGGTGCTCTTGTCTGGCTTCTGTGAAACAGGTGCGACAGCTGGATGGACATCGGCTCATGGTGACCTCCCCAGTACGCCAGTTAACATCTGGGTTATGGTCTCAAAGCCACGGATAGCCCAAAATCACCTTCTGCTTCCCTAACTGAGTGACAGCAAAAAGTGTACGCTCACTATGATCTTTGTAAAGGAGGACCAGGTCCACAACCTCTCGGATGGCACCAGCTTCATTTGGGGATCCATCCACATTATAAACAGGTATCGGACACGAGAGCGAGCGAGTATTCAGGCAATGTTGTCATGCAAGGTCAGTGTCAATGAAGAGACCAGTAGCACCAGAGTCTAGGAGCGCAGAGACACCAAGTATCTGTCCAGTGTCGGTAGTCTGTAGTTCGATCGCCAGGTTCAAGGAGTGTGCAGAGGGAGTGGATGCAACAATATATTTGCGTGGTAGTTTGCACTCCCATGATTTAATTTTGGGGCGTGAGGTAGAGGTAGAGTGAGGAGGGGCAGGTATGTCTTCACCCAACAGAGAGGGGAATAGTCATGAAATCAGATTCATTCTCTGGGGATTCAACTGACAAAACTTCAAAGTGGTTATGGACAGGCAATGAGGGCGTACTATTCACTCACTGCAAATAGAAAAATCCTGCTCCTCTACACCCTCTAATTTGACCTCCTCTGCGACCTGACCCTTCGCTTCCTCGACATCTACAAGCACCAACAGGTCCTGGAGGAGTTCATCTTGCCCCTCGGGGGTGAGCATGTGGATATCCTGACGATGGGGGCACACTCCAGCCATATGTCCAGTTTCCCCACAGTGGTAGCAGAGGTTTAACCTGTGTGCGTGGCTATGGGCTGCATCGACATCCATTGGTACCGGAACATTGATGGCTGGTGCAGGAGTTTGATGGATGGGAATAGGGTTGCATTGGGGAAGGGTTCAATTGAAGATGTGGGATGTAGGAGTGGTAGTTGGAGCCCGGAATGCAGCATTGAACACCACATTTGTGAGTCGGTTCTCATCACAGAGGGAAGCAGCTTCATACCAAGCATAGATATCATCGTCCACCGGACGTCCTTCCAACATCTGGGCAATCTGGTCCTGAATCTCCTGGTTGAGGCCTCATCGGAACTTCACCACCACTGGTAGCCCACCCCCATATCCTGCCATGTCCACCAAGTCCTTAAACTCATCGATATAATCGTCCATGGATCGACATGCCTGGTGGTACGAGGATGACTCAAGTCGTGTCACTGCTCGGTGGCGCTCATTGAGGGGACAAAAGTGGCGTACAAACTCTGCTCAAAAGTCACCCCAAGTGGAGAAAGGTAGGGAACCGAGTTCTTTGGTTTGTCGCAGAATACGGTCCACGTAGAGATAGGCATGCTCAGATTTCATGTATGTGAAGGCCCAATAAATTTTTGCAGCTTCATCAACAAATTGATGCGACTGGAGACTGATATACAACTCACAGGAGTTAAGGAATGCACATCCCTGTGCATGCGCACCATTAAATTCGGCGGGGGGGGACAGTTTGATCTGGGCGCACTCCTTGGGCGCGTTTGGCAACATGTTGTTGTTGGGTGTGCTTGGAGTCATAATGGGGGAAATATTAGTCGTGGAGCTGGTCTGAAGTGTTCTGATGAAGTTTTCGATCGTAGATTTAAGCGAATCAATTTGCACGCATATTCCGGTAACGTCGCTTTCAAGCACATCGAGGCACTCTGATGCGTCCATAGCATTAGGGGGCACGTTTGGTGAAAATGGCGGCGTAATAAAGGCAAGACTATCTGGAATGGTGTGTAGGGACTCTGTGGAGCTTTGGGAAGCATCATCCAGTCCATACCTGCCTATCTTGGGCAGTGCGTTCACGATTTTCAGGCCTTAGGGGAGAGTTTTCTACTATAAGGGCAACCTCAGCCTCTAGCAAAGGGAAATCCAAAGAGAAAACTCTAAAGATCCCTTTGCCAGTGCCCAGTATATGTGAAAACTGCAAAAATCAAATAATAACTAAAAATAGAAAAGGTGGAGATAGGCTGATCAAGGCCGCTGCATGATGTAATACCAAGGGGTAGATGTCGGAAGGGTACTCTGTCTCTAAATATAAAACTGTCAACATGCACAAATGTGATAGAAAGGGAAATTAGTAATAAAATAAGGGAAAAATCATAGAAAATGAAGAATAGAAGGAAACGAGGCAAGAAAAAATATAGGACGAATGTAAAAAATAGGAGAAACATGTGGGACACCCTCTAGTCCCCTTACAGGTGGTTCCTCATTGTATTTAGATATATTTAGAATTATAATAAATTATTAATGTCGACCAAAACCCCCCTGTACCCATGGTAAAACTACACCCATAACCGTAGTGGGTACAGTGTTCATGGGTATGGGTATGGGTATATGAAATTATACCCGGGGGTTACCCGAGTCACACCCTATGCATTACTACAATGTCTGCCCAAGTTTCTCAGTTTCCCAGTGTCCAGTTTCTAGGAACTGAGAAACTAATGGAAACCAATGAAAACTCAGAATTTGTTTTTTTGTTTTGCTGATGTATATGATCTTAGGCTTATTCTGACTCTATTTAGGTGTTGTTTGAATATCCCAATTAGATGAGAGGCCAGTGCTTACTTGTTCTTTCGCAATAATCACATCTGTGCCAGTGCCTCAATATCTTGTTTGGTAGAGGATGGGTATTTAATATTTCATTATACTTGCATAGTAGAGTAGAATACAGTGGTATATCATTAGTTTATCAGACCCACAGGATCCACCCACACCCCTGATACCCATAACTTACCCTACCTGCAGTGATGGGTAGATAACCTGCAAGGGTATGGGTATGGGTAGAGGTTATGACACCCGCGGGTTTACCCGTGCCAATGCCTAACTCTAAAGTCATTGTTACAATCAATGTGGAAGTTCCCAGCAATTGAAACAACTTGGTATAACTGCCACAACAGATGAATGATGAGCTTGAGAGACATTGGATTTGAACAGTACAGGTTTAACTGAGGGGCCATGTTTGCAATGGACATGGAGCAGTGCAGAACCTAGTTGATGCGGGGTGTCAAGATGCAGTTGCCCCTCAGAGCAAGGAATGTATGAATTAGAAGAGAAGTCGCTGAATGAGTGGTCAACAATCAGCTGGAGCAGATTGTCCATATGAGGCTTTGGAATAACCCATAATGGTACACATGTCATCTCAGGTAGAAGCAATAGGAAGGGAGGTGAAAACCATTGGAGAGCAACTTCCTCTTCTCTCTGTACACAGATGAAAGTTGCATGGACCGTGTTTGTAATTTCTTGATTGGAGTTGTCAACAATTGAAGGCCTGCCACTGTCAACAGTATTTGCCCAAGGCCAAAAACCATTGGTGAGACCAGTCATAATAGAATTGACAAGTGGTTGATTTGGGTGTGGTGTGAGGAGTTCATAAAAATGAGGAATGCAGATAGTAATTATACCAAAGAGATGGGAGTGGTTTGTAATGGTAGCTTGTGCAATTGTGTTTGTGATTTCGTGGATAGATAGTGATGTTGAGAATGCACGCACCTGTGGTCGTGGCACTGAGAATACACCATGAGTATCGTTTTGATGTGTGCACTATATTTAGCCTTTCCCTTTGATGTGTGTCTACGGTCCATTACTGAGCCCCCCTTTATCTCTAATCCTCTTTGTTATACACAATACATATATATATATACAGTACATACTTTAGTTACCACCTCAGTCACTTGTACAGAGACTGAGGTGGGCACAGTTTATACCATTTACTTATATGCCTATACTTACTGTACCTATTAGATGATCTTATTTGTACTAGGTACAGTATACATGAATAGAGTCACTTGTACAGAGACTGAGATGATCTTATTTGTACTAGGATCACTTTTCTACAAGTGACAGCATTAGTGTAAGGGGACTAGGGGGTGCCCTGTGTGTTTTTCCTATTTTTTATGTTCGTCCTATATTTTTCCCCACCTCATTTCCTTCTATTCTTCATTTTCTATGATTTTTCCGGATTTTATTACTAATTTTCCCTTGCTATCATGTTTGTACATGTTGACACTTTTATATTTAGAGGCGGAGGACCCCTTCCGACACATACCCCTTGGTATGATGTCATTCGGCGGCCTTGATCCGCCTATCTCCGCCTTTTTCTATTTTTAGATTATATTTGATTTTTGTCGTCTTCACATATACTGGGCATCAGCAAGGGGATCCTTAGAGTTTTCTCTTCGGATTTCCCTTTGCTAGGTGTGTCCCCAATGTCTGTATTATGTAGTATAATTTTAACTTCAGATTTCCCTTTGCTAGAGGCTTAGGTTGCCCTTATAGTAGAAAACTCTCCCCTAAGGCCCGAAAATCGTGAACGCGCTGCCCAAGATAGGCAGGTACAGACTGGACAACGCTTCCCAAAGCTCCACAGAGTCCCTACACACCGTTCCAGATAATCTCGCCTTTATTACGCCACCATTTTCACCAAACGCACTCCCTACCGACATGGATGCATCAGAACGCTTTGACGCGCTTGAAAGCGACGTTTCCAGAATGCACGTGCAAATTGACTTGCTTAAATCTACGATTGAAAACTTCGTTAGGACCCTCCAGGCTAACCCTACGACCAATAGTTCCCCCTTTATGACTCCAAGCGCACCCAACAACGACGTTTTGCCAAATGCATCCACTAAGGAATGTGCCCAGATCAAACTGTCCCCCCCCGCTGAATTTAATGGTGCACATGCACAGGGATGTGCATTCCTTAATTCCTGTGAGTTATACATTAGTCTCCAGTCACATCAATTCATCGATGAGGCTGCAAAAATTTATTGGGCCTTCACATACATGAAATCTGAACGCGCCTATCTCTATGTGGACCATATCCTACGTCAAACTAAAGAACTCGGTTCTCTACCTTTCTCCACTTGGGGTGACTTTCGAGCTGAGTTCGTACGCCACTTCTGCCCCCTCAATGAACACCACCAAGCAGTGACACAACTTGAGTCATCCGCTTACCACCAGGGACGTCGATCCATGGATGACTATATCGATGAGTTCAAGGATTTGGTGGACATGGCAGGATATGGGAGTGGGTTACCAGTGGTGGTGAAGTTCCGATGGGGACTCAACCGAGAAATTCAGGACCAGATGTTGAAATTAATCCCAGTGATGCATGCTGTATACATGAGGCAATACATGCAGCATACGCATGTTACTGCGCTTACTGCGCATACATGCGGTAAACACATTCCTGAGTCATGTGACATCCTTATTATTATGTATATAAGGAGAACCTGTACCATAGTAGGAATACAGTGTTCTTACCTCTGCTAACCCTAGCTGTAAGTCTAAGTAAACCCCAGGTAGGTTGTAAGGAACGTGTTGTCTCTTCCACTGTGCAGCGTATATAGTCTGCTCCAACAGGTTATGGGCCCTGCTGGGCACGTCACGAATGCGCCTTAATTGGCTGCAAACGACGTTGACTTCATCGTCTCCAAATTATAACCTTGCACTCTTCATGAGCTGCATTGCGCTCCCTGCGAGCTGCACATAAAACCTAGGTTGACTAGGGTTAACCACTCTGAAGGAGTGTTTTCTCCTGAGAACGTTAAACGTGTTTTATTGAGTAAAAAGACTGATTGAGTGCTTTTAACAGCTGCCACCACAAAATCATGTCTTCAACTCTTGAGAAACTCGTTCAAACTTTCGACGGATCAAATTACATTCAATGGGCCGACTCAATGAAGGCGTGGCTCAGGTCTCAGGGCCTCTGGCAAATAACTAGCGGGGCGGAGCAAAAACCACCCCCGGCGCCTCCCTTGACGGTGATGAACACTACTTTGGTAGCGGATGCTAATGCCAAGCTCCAGACCTGGAGCAACAAAAATGACCAGGCCATTGGTAGCCTAGTGCTCCACCTGGCCCCCTCCATTCGGCAGCGTGCCAACTCAAAGGACACTGCTGAGGAGGTGTGGGATCTCATCCGCACCGATTATGGTGTGGACGGCCCCTCCCAAGTCTTCGTGGACTTTAGGTCCGCAATAGCGATCAAGATCCCGGCTGCGAACCCCGCACCGGAGATTGCTAGAATGGCAGACAAATTTGAGCGCCTTACGGCTGCTAACATTGCCATCCCCGAGCTAGTGCAAGCAATGATTCTACTTGCTGCGATGCCACGCGAGTACAATTCCTTGTCCGCAATGGTCCTTAACACGACCGCTACTAGCGCCTTGACATTTAAACATGTCAAGGACTCCATTGTCGCTGAAGCCTCAAGGTGCACAGCAGTAGGAAAGCCCGCTGGCCAGCCTCAGGCCAACAAACTTTCTGCTGTTAAGCGCAAAGGGGGAAACCCCAAATGGCAGCCCAAAGAAGGGCAAAACAGCAATGGAGACTCGTCCCGAAAGCGTGGACGACATGGGGACAGAAAGACTAAGGAGGAGAAGCCGAAGGATAAACATACCCACCTCGCCTCCAAAGCCTATACCACCATAAATGGTAATGGCACCATCATACCGCCGATGCCGCTTATACAGCGCATCGAAAGACGTGAACACACTCCCACAAGGGATCCTCGCCACCGACCGCCTGCACAGGCATATATGGGTGCGGCCTCTATCTCTCGTTCGGTTTATGCCGAATATCAGCAAGCTCGAGACACCCTCGAGCAAATGCAACTTCCACGCAGCGCGAAAAATCTGCGACCGCTGGAAGAGCACCTGATGGTGCGAGAAGGAAAGAGAAGAAGGATAGAACCAGAACCCGAGTCTAGGATCGAGGAGGTAGAAGACGATACCGTCTCCCTCGGATCTGAACCTCCAGTGCCTGATGAGGAAGTGTGGAAAGCCATCGACGAAATGCTTGTTGATGAACCCCTTGATACAGGGGCATATGATGACAGGTCAGTCCTTTTCCCTGCCACAAGCACTAAGATTAATATTCCTATGAATACAGCGAACTTTTCATGTGAAATTTTACCGCTATTAAATGTATCATGGAATTATTTAGATCTTAATATATGTGCTATGTGTGCAAAGGGAGATTGTAAGAAAGGTGCCGACTGGATCATGGATTCAGGCGCATCAAAACACTTCACTGGTGAAATAAAAGATTTCGCTTCTTACGAGCCTTTACTGAGAAAGGACTCTACCTTGGTCCAAACGGCCACTGGTACTACTCATATAGTAGGAAAAGGAGCAGTCTTCATTAAACACCAGGTAGTATGTCACGGGAAGTCAGAGATGCGTGAAACACGGTTATACCCCGTCTACTACATACCCGACATTAATACTCAATTGATGTCAATGGGGGTCTTTTTACAAGACGGAAGTGATGTGCGTGGTTCCTCCGCACACATTTCATTTATCGAGCATGGAAACCCAATCATGCATTGTGTCCCTCTAAGGAGGAAAGACACGATCTATTGGGCTCGGACTCATATATTGAGCACCAAAAAGGTTAATGTCGCGACTATTTATGTCGCGACGATTTATGTCGCTGACTACTTGACTTAGCATAGGCGACTTGGACACCCATCCAAAGAGGCGCTAGGGAAAATGCCTAAAAGCACCATAAAATTCCCAAGGAATTTAATTATTCCTAAAGACAAAATTATATGTCCAGGGTGTGCAGAAGGGAAAATGACCTCAAAATCTTTTCCCGAGTCAGACTCACGAGCTGACAAATCCTTTGAATTAATACATTCCAACCTAAAGGAACTCCCAGTACTATCGTACCACAAACATAAATACTTCATTGTATTTCTGGATGACAAAACGTCACATATTTGGGTCCAATGTCTCAGAAAGAAATCTGACGCTGCTGCAGCGATTAGACAATTTCAAGCGATGGCTAAAACCCAATATGGCGCTACAATCAAGCGCTGGCGTGTCGATCCAGGGGGGGAGTTCAAGGATCGTGAGCTACAAAACAGCTCAAGGACTTAGGCATCAAAATAGAGATGTCTGCACCCCACATTCATCAACAGAACAGGCGCGCAGAGCGCGCCATAAGGACAATAATGGAAAAGTCGCAAACCTTGCAATTCACCGCTTGTCTACCACAATCATGGTGGGAATTTTGCATAGAACATGCAACACATTTATACAACCGAACCCCAATAAGGCGCCTGAAATGGCTGACACCTTTTGAGGACCTGACAAAGGTCCGCCCAGATCTAAACAATCTGAAAGTCTTCGGTTGCAGTGCTTATGTCTATCTACCAAAGGAAAAACGTCCAACAACATTATCTCCTCGATCGGAGTTAATGACGTACCTTGGAGTAGAAGATGGCATTAAAGCATATCGTTTCATGCGACAAAATGGCGCAATATTCATTGGTGCCACGGCACTATTTGATGAAACGATGTTCCCATACTGTCCCAGAGCTAAAACTCCTGCCAAGACAGACCTTGGTGATTTTCCACCTCCAGAACCAGAAGATGACGACCACTCATCTGGAACGGATGGCGATGACCCTATACCACCACAAAATCTGCCCCTTCCTCCATCATCAGAAGATGATGATGATGATTTACCAAGTGAGCAAAAGGCGCATGACGATGCGACTAACGCTCCTCCTCCGCCGCCTCCAGTTAACACTGAGGACTTTCATCCTAGACGTGAAGATCAACAGGAATGGCAGCAATTGCCCCATCGATCAGGCAGGCAGAGGAAAATCCCAAACCGTCCCGGCAATACCTATGGAGAACAACAACTCCCCTCTGACATAGAGAGAGACATTGCGCGTGATCGATATTGGAAGAAGTCTGTGGGTCAAGATTCGGATCATAACCGAACACGACCACGACCTCAACAGCAAGAACCAGTTGCTGGACCGAGTTCGGCACCCCACGAGAGTGTGCCCGATTCCAATAATCAAGAACATGATTACCCAATGGGGGAACTGGACGAAGCAGGTTATATTAAAAAGATAACCAAGGAAGGTGGAGATGAGCTTATCCGCTGGCTGTTATCAAAAGCAGTCACACCATCAACCGGAAAAAGCCTAGTTCCAAACCAATTTCACGATATTGCGCGCCTACCCCGGCAGCAGCAACTTGAGTGGAAACAGGCTTGTCGTGAAGAGTTAGAGGCTCTTCACAAGCAACAAGTCTATGATATCGTCGATCTTCCACATGATCGGAAAACGATCAAAAATAGATGGGTTTTCTCCGTGAAATCGGACGGAAGAAAACGAGCCAGACTCGTGGCCAAAGGCTTTTCACAAGTCGAAGGCGTTGACTTTGATGAGATTTTCTCACCAGTAGTCCGCTACGAGACCATACGCCTCATGTTTGCCCTTGCGTCTCTAGAAGGCATGTATATGACCAGTCTAGATGTAAAAACCGCATTTTTATATGGCAAACTTGATGAGGAGATCTATATGGATCAACCCAAGGGTTTCAGACTCGAGGGTAAAGAGCGCAAAGTAATGCGCTTACGCTGAGCATTGTATGGCCTTAAACAGGCTTCACTAGCATGGTGGAAAGAGCTAGAGGCATTTATGTGCACCATTGGGTTTGTGCGCGCCAGCTCCGATGCCGGCATCTTCATACACAAGGATCCTAAGACAGGCAGCATCATTATTGCGCTAGTCTATGTTGACGATGGCTTGTTCATGGGCAAGAACAAGAAACTTGTGGATGAAAAGAAGAATGCTTGCCTGAAGCATTGGGAGTACCATAGTACTGAAAAAGTCACGGAATTCTTAGGCATGCGCGTCACCCAGACCGCTACAAAAGTCAAACTCGATCAAACAGAATATCTCGCCAAAGTGCTCGAGAGGTTCAAGATGACAAATGCCAAAGTTGCCCCCACTCCGCTCCTGACTGGCTACAAACCGTCGGAGAACACAGCGACGCCAAACGCGGCGCTTAGATCAAAATATCAGTCTGTGATCAGATCTTTATTGTATCTGATGCTCGGAACGCGACCTGATATCACTTACGCGGTAATCAAGATGTCGCAATTCTCAGCTAATCCTAGCCAAGAACATCTAGACAAAGCAATGTACATAATGCGCTATCTGGTGGGAACCCAGAAGTACAGTATAGTCTACGATGGAGAGAAATCCGAGGGGCTACAGGCCTTCACAGATTCTGATTGGGCAGCTGACACCGTCAAGCGCCGATCTACAACGGGTTACTTTGCTACTCTAGCGAGTGGCATTGTGTGCTGGCAGTCCCGTTTACAAAAAACTGTAGCACTGTCATCCACAGAAGCCGAATATATGGCTCTCTCCGACACTTGTCCGCAGATAGTGTGGATAGAGTCCTTATTCCAGGAACTTGGATATACACTGAAGCGCATACCAATCTGTGCTGATAATCAGGGATCCATCTTTATTGGATCAAATCCAGTTCAGGAAAGAAGGACCAAACATATAGACATTTGCTACCACTACACCCGCGAATGCATAGAAAATGACAAAGTCACAGTCATTTTCATTCCTGGAAGTGATAATCCGGCTGACATGTTCACAAAGAACCTTGGCGCCATCCTATTCAGGAAATTTAGAGACTCTCTCGGAATTACTTTCGAGATTCAAACTTAGCTGCTTAGAGCGCTGTACAGTTTGAGGGGGGGTGTTGAAATTAATCCCAGTGATGCATGCTGTATACATGAGGCAATACATGCAGCATACGCATGTTACTGCACTTACTGTGCATACATGCGGTAAACACATTCCTGAGTCATGTGACATCCTTATTATTATGTATATAAGGAGAACCTGTACCATAGTAGGAATACAGTGTTCTTACCTCTGCTAACCCTAGCTGTAAGTCTAAGTAAACCCCAGGTAGGTTGTAAGGAATGTGTTGTCTCTTCCACTGTGCAGCGTATATAGTCTGCTCCAACACCAGATTGCACAGATGTTGGAAGGGCGCCCAGCGGACGATGATACCCTTGCTTGGTATGAAGCTGCTTCACTCTGTGATGAGAACCGACTCACAAATGCGGCGTTTAATGCTGCATTCCATGCTCCAACTACCACTCATACGCCCTACACCTTCAATCGAAGCCTCCCCTGCCCTAACCCCATTCCTGTTCGTCAAACTCCCACACCAGCCATCAATGTCCCAGTACCAATGGATGTTGATGCAGCCCGCAGCCGTGCACGTAAGTTGGATCTCTGCTACCGTTGTGGGGAACCTGGACACAGGGCTGGAGTGTGTCCCCATCGTCAGGATATCCGCATGCTCACCGCCGAGGGACGAGACGAACTCCTGCAAGATCTGTTGGCACTTGTAGATGTTGAGGAAGCGAAGGATCAAGTTGCAGAGGAGATTAAGTTGGAAGTTGTAGAGGAGCAGGATTTTCCTATTCGCAGCGAGTGAATCGTATGCCCTCACTGCCTGTCCATAACCGCTTTGAAGTCTTGTCAGTTGAATCCCTGGAGAATGAATCCATTTCTGTGACCGCTCCCCTCTCTGACCCTTCGAAGTTGGATAAAGACGTACCTGCTCTCCCCATCTCTCCTTCTACTCCACGTCCCAAAATTAAATTATGGGAACGTAAACTACCATGCAAGTATATTGTGGCATCCACTCCCTCTGCACATTCCTTAAACCTAGCCATCGAACTGCAGACGACCGACACTGGACAGATACTCGGTGTCTCTGCGCTCCTGGACTCTGGTGTGACTGGTCTCTTCATCGATTCCCATCTGGTACAACAACATCGCCTAAATACTCGCTCACTCTCACGTCCGATACCTGTATATAATGTGGATGGATCCCCAAATGAAGCTGGTGCCATCCAAGAGGTTGCAGACCTGGTTCTCCGTTACAAAGATCATAGTGAGTGTGCCCTTTTTGCTGTCACTCAATTAGGAAAGCAAAAGGTGATTTTGGGATATCCATGGCTTCAAGACCATAACCCAGAGGTCGACTGGCGTACCGGGGAGGTTACCATGAGCTGATGTCCATCCCGCTGTCGGATGTGTTTCACAGAAGCTAGGCAAGAACGTTGTGGACAGAAGGCAGCAATACGACGTACTCAGAAGTGTCGTGCTGGACCCCTGCCTATACCTGAAGTGGAATTGGAAGGGGTTCCTGATCTAATGCCGGGAGTGGAAGGCAGCCTTTTGTACCAACCGTGGTCTTTTTGAACTGCTTGTCATGTTCTTTGGCCTTACTAATAGCCCTGCCACCTTTCAGACCATGATGAATGACATCTTCCATGACCTCATCCTCGAAGGCGTTGTCTGCATCTATCTTGATGACATCCTCATCTTCACTCGCATGGTTGAAGAGCACCGTCACATCACATGCCTCGTCCTAGAGCGACTTTGACAGTACAAACTCTACCTTCATCAGGACAAATGCGAGTTTGAAAGGACCAAGATCGAGTACCTCGGCCTGATTGTCTCGGAGGGTCAAGTGGAGATGGATCCTATCAAGGTAAATGGGGTCACAGCTTGGCCGATGCCCACGAACAAGAAGGAGGTGCAGTCTTTCCTGGGCTTCATCAATTTCTATCAGCGATTTATCAAGGATTTCTCACATCATGCACGACCACTGTTCGACTTGACAGGAAAGGAGGCATGGAGGTGGGATAATGCACAACAAGAGGCGTTCGAAAAGCTTAAGGAGATGGTCACTTCTGCTCCGATCCTTACCTTTGCTGATGATTCGCATCCTTTTTGTGTAGAAGCCGACAGTTCTGACTTTGCGACGGGTGCCATGTTGTCTCAGCAGTCTCCGGAGGACCAGAAGTGGCATCCTGTTGCATTCTACTCCAAAAGCCTTAGTGCTGTAGAGCAAAACTACGAGATCCATGACAAGGAGATGTTGGCGATAATGCGTGCACTTGAGGAGTGGCAACACTTCCTCGAGGGTGCCCAACACAAGGTGGAAATTTGGACGGATCACAAGAATCTCGAGTACTTCATGATGGCCAAGAAATTGAACCGTCGTCAAGCTCGTTGGTCCCTGTATCTATCTAGATTTGACTTCTCCTTGCACCACCGTCCGGGTCACAGCATGGGGAAGACCGATGCCCTATCCTGACATGCAGACCATGGGGATGGCAGCGGTGACAACCAAAACATTGTGCTGTTGCAGCCAGACCTGTTCACCATTCGGGCACTGGAAGGCATCGCACCCCAGGGCAAGGAGCGGGACATCCTACATGACATTCGTCATGCAAACCGTAGCAGTTTACATGAGGATGTTGTCGCCCGAGCTGTTAAAGAACTGAGGAAGGGATCGACCCTTTCCTTACGTGTGGCAGAGTGGGCTGAAAAGGAGGACTTGTTGTATTTCAGGGATCACATCTATGTTCCCAATGACCCAGACCTTCGCCAGCGCATCATATCCCAACACTATGACTCACAGATTGCTGGCCACCCTGGACACTGGAAGACCTTGGAGCTCACCTCACAGAACTATTGGTGGCCACAAATGTCATGGCTCATTGGTCAGTATTGTCGCACTTGTGACCTTTGCTTACGCACCAAGGTCCCTCGTTGCAAGCCTATTGGTGAGCTACACCCTCTTCCTGTTCCAGAGAGTCGTTGGGATGTCGTCAGCGTTGACTTTGTGGTGGAATTGCCAGAGTCAAACAGGTTTGATGCGGTGATGTGCACAGTTGACTCAGTGGGAAAACGCGCTCACTTCATTCCCACTCACACCACTGTCAGTGCCCTAGGTGCCGCTCGACTCTACCTCCACCACGTGTGGAAGTTACATGGACTTCCTGGTGCCTTCCTCTCGGATCGTGGCCCTCAGTTCATGGCAGAGTTCACTCGTGAGCTGTACCGACTCCTGGGGATCAAACTCCTTGCTTCAACTGCTTATCACCCACAAACTGATGGCCAGACAGAGCGAGTCAACCAGGAACTGGAGCAGTACATCCGCCTCTTTGTCAATGAACGCCAGGACGATTGGGATGATCTCCTTCCTTTGGCCGAGTTCGGATACAACAACCATGTCCATGCTTCCACTCAACAGACCCCTTTCCTCTTAGACACTGGACGACATCCACGCATGGGATTTGAACCTCGCCAAACTCCCTCACACATCGAGACGGTGAATGAGTTCACAGAACGCATGAGGGATAGCTTGGAGGAGGCAAGGGCAGCCTTAGCAAAGGCGAAGGATGACATGGCGCAATTTTACAACCAACGCCACTCCCCAACCCCTCAGTACAAGGTTGGTGATCGAGTTTATCTTGACTCCAGTGACGTCTCCACTACACGTCCATCCAAGAAACTCGCTCATCGCTTCTTGGGACCTTTCCCCATTGTCAAGTGCGTTGGAACACATGCCTATTGTCTACACCTCCCAGCCTCCATGTCCAGACTCCATCCCATCTTCCATGTCGTCAAATTGCTTCCAGCTCCCCCAGATCTGTTCCCGGGACGCCATTCACACCCACCACCACCACCTACAGTGATCAAGGGAGAACCCCAATACGAAGTCGAGTCAATCTTGGACAGCCGTTTGCATCGAGGAAAACTCCAGTATTTGGTACATTGGAAGGGTTATGGGTATGAGGAGAACTCATGGGTCGAAGAGTCTGACATAAATGCCCCTCGGTTAATCAAGGAATTCCACCGATGGCACACTGCTGCACTGCGTCGCATTCAAGTCATGGACTTTGGTCGTATACGATTTTGAATGCATCGGGGCAATGCATCTTAGAGAGGGGGTGATGTAAGGGGACTAGGGGGTGCCCTGTGTGTTTTTCCTATTTTTTATGTTCATCCTATATTTTTCCCCACCTCATTTCCTTCTATTCTTCATTTTCTATGATTTTTCCGGATTTTATTACTAATTTTCCCTTGCTATCATGTTTGTACATGTTGACACTTTTATATTTAGAGGCGGAGGACCCCTTCTGACACATACCCCTTGGTATGATGTCATTCAGCGGCCTTGATCTGCCTATCTCTGCCTTTTTCTATTTTTAGATTATATTTGATTTTTGTCATCTTCACATATACTGGGCATCAGCAAGGGGATCCTTAGAGTTTTCTCTTCGGATTTCCCTTTGCTAGGTGTGTCCCCAATGTCTGTATTATGTAGTATAATTTTAACTTCAGATTTCCCTTTGCTAGAGGCTTAGGTTGCCCTTATAATTAGGGCAAGGCAGGGGTTATCCCTGGGTGTCAAATCTCATACCCTTACCCCTACCCCTGAACACCCTACCCTTAGGGGTAAGGGTATGGAAACATATAAGGGTTGCCAAGGGTATGGGAGGGTTTGTCAAGGGTACAAGGGTTTGGCACAAAATCAACATATTTAAAGCAAAATTCATTTGAAAAGTGTTGATAACTATTGTATTTACTGTTAATATCACACATTAATACCTCTTATTAACATATGAAAGCCATTATCATGTTGGACAATCCCAAAATCTGAATTTAATTGATGAAAATCTTGAATATGAGTCTTTGTAGCTGAAAAAATCAAATGATATTCTTACATAAGCATACCCCTGGCATAGTAAGGGTACAGGGGTATGCAAGGGTATGAACTTCCAAACCCCTACCCTTACCCCTCATACCCTTAGCCCAAAAACACAAGGGTATACCCCTACCCCTGCCTTGCCTTAGACAGCATAGGAGGGGCATATAGACTATATTGTGTGGTAGAGATACACTCAAGTTCACCTTCTTGCCACATAAAATCTTGCACATAATGAGGTCTGGTATCCCAAAACCCTTCCAAAGGTGATGGCTTACTTCCATTGGAAAGCCATGCAGTCTCCTACAACATGGACATTGCTCCTGCACTTGAGGCATACACATAGTTGCAGTAGGAAGTACTGTTGGGACAATGATGATTGTTCCATCAGCAACATGCATCCTTGGGTGGATCAGGTCATCAAGACAAGGATGTAGGGCCCGATCACAATCCAGATTGGCTGTGGTCAGTGATCCATTGCAACTGAAGGTTGGAAAATGCACTGTAGCTAGTAAGCTCAAGGTCACATCACTGGGCAACTCTGAGTCACACGGCATGGTCATAGTTGATGATCCTGCCATGAGAAGAGATCAAGGTTGTGGTGAAGAACCTTGTGGTATGGCCACAGTACTTGTCAAGCTCATCAGTACAGTGCTCAAAAATGGCTTTGTGATAGGAGCTGAATGCGCTAATCCCATCTCCATGGGTTTGAATGGCTCTTGCAGGTTTGACTGATCCTCTGATGAGCTCAATACCTTGCCAAAGTGGTCAGACATTGTGCTGGTCAGAGATTGTGTACAAACTGGAGAGGACATGGTCAAAGTCAATTGGTTTCCCCAAGAGCAGTTTGGTCCATTCTGAGTGGGGGAACTGTGGCAATACAACACCTTGGGAGTTAAGGAGGTCATCTTTGGCTTGCTTGATGTCCTTAGAGAAATTTGTGAGTAGAGACTGGGTTTTGCGTAATGACAGTGATAACAAAGTTAAACCAGAGCACTGATTGTCCTTTTGGTTCCAGGGCAATTATAAGGGCAACCTAAGCCTCTAGCAAAGGGAAATCCGAAGAGAAAACTCTAAGGATCCCCTTGCTGATGCCCAGTATATGTGAAGACGACAAAAATCAAATATAACCTAAAAATAGAAAAAGGCGGAGATAGGCGGATCAAGGCCGCCGAATGACATCATACCAAGGGGTATGTGTCGGAAGGGGTACTCCGCCTCTAAATATAAAAGTGTCAACATATACAAACATGATAGCAAGGGAAAATTAGTAATAAAATCCGGAAAAATCATAGAAAATGAAGAATAGAAGGAAATGAGGTGGGGAAAAATATGGGACAAACATAAAAAATAGGAAAAACACACAGGGCACCCCCTTAGTCCCCTTACATCACCCCCTCTCTAAGATGCATCGCCCCGATGCATTCGAAATCGTATACGACCAAAGTCCGTGACTTGAATGCGACGCGGTGCAGCAGTGTGCCATCGGTGGAATTCCTTGATTAACCGAGGGGCATTTATGTCAGACTCTTCGACCCATGAGTTCTCCTCATACCCATAACCCTTCCAATGTACCAAATACTGGAGTTTTCCTCGACGCAAATGGCTGTCCAAGATTGACTCGACTTCATATTGGGGTTCTCCCTCGATCACTGTAGGTGGTGGTGGTGGGTGTGAATGGCGTCCTGGGAACGGATCTGGGGGAGCTGGAAGCAATTTGACGACATGGAAGATGGGATGGAGTCTGGACATGGAGGCTGGGAGGCGTAGACGATAGGCATGTGTTCCAACGCACTTGACAATGGGGAAAGGTCCCAAGAAGCGATGAGCGAGTTTCTTGGATGGACGTGTAGTGGAGATGTCACTGGAGTCAAGATAAACTCGATCACCAACCTTGTACTGAGGGGTTGGGGAGTGGCGCTGGTTGTAAAATCACGCCATGTCGTCCTTCGCCTTTGCTAAGGCTGCCCTTGCCTCCTCCAAGCTATCCCTCATGCGTTCTGTGAACTCATTCACTGTCTCGATGTGTGAGGGAGTTTGGCGAGGTTCAAATCCCATGCGTGGATGTCATCCAGTGTCTAAGAGGAAAGGGGTCTGTTGAGTGGAAGCATGGACATGGTTGTTGTATCCGAACTCGGCCAAAGGAAGGAGATCATCCCAATCGTCCTGGCGTTCATTGACAAAGAGGCGGATGTACTGCTCCAGTTCCTGGTTGACTCACTCTGTCTGGCCATCAGTTTGTGGGTGATAAGCAGTTGAAGCGAGGAGTTTGATCCCCAGGAGTCGGTACAGCTCACAAGTGAACTCTGCCATGAACTGAGGGCCACGATCCGAGAGGAAGGCACCAGGAAGTCCATGTAACTTCCACACGTGGTGGAGGTAGAGTCGAGCGGCACCTAGGGCACTGACAGTGGTGTGAGTGGGAATGAAGTGAGCGCGTTTTCCCACTGAGTCAACTGTGCACATCACCGCATCAAACCCGTTTGACTCTGGCAATTCCACCACAAAGTCAACGCTGACGACATCCCAACGACTCTCTGGAACAGGAAGAGGGTGTAGCTCACCAATAGGCTTGCAACGAGGGACCTTGGTGCATAAGCAAAGGTCACAAGTGCGACAATACTGACCAATGAGCCATGACATTTGTGGCCACCAATAGTTCTGTGAGGTGAGCTCCAAGGTCTTCCAGTGTCCAGGGTGGCCAGCAATCTGTGAGTCATAGTGTTGGGATATGATGCGCTGGCGAAGGTCTGGGTCATTGGGAACATAGATGTGATCCCTGAAATACAACAAGTCCTCCTTTTCAGCCCACTCTGCCGCACGTAAGGAAAGGGTCGATCCCTTCCTCAGTTCTTTAACAGCTCGGGCGACAACATCCTCATGTAAACTGCTACGGTTTGCGCGACGAATGTCACGTAGAATGTCCCGCTCCTCGCCCTGGGGTACGATGCCTTCCAGTGCCCGAATGGTGAACAGGTCTGGCTGCAACAGCACAATGTTTTGGTTGTCACCGCTGCCATCCCCATGGTCTGCACGTCGGGATAGGGCATTGGTCTTCCCCATGCTGCGACCCGGATGGTGGTGCAAGGAGAAGTCAAATCTAGATAGATACAGGGACCAACGAGCTTGACGACGGTTCAATTTCTTGGCCGTCATGAAGTACTCGAGGTTCTTGTGATCCGTCCAAATTTCCACCTTGTGTTGGGCACCCTCGAGGAAGTGTCGCCACTCCTCAAGCGCACGCATTATCGCCAACATCTCCTTGTCATGGATCTCGTAGTTTCTCTCTACAGCACTAAGGCTTTTGGAGTAGAACGCAACAGGATGCCACTTCTGGTCCTCCGGAGACTGCTGAGACAACACAGCGCCCGTCGCAAAGTCAGAACTGTCGGCTTCTACACGAAAAGGACACGAATCGTCAGCAAAGGTAAGGATCGGAGCAGAAGTGACCATCTCCTTAAGCTTTTCGAACGCCTCCTGTTGTGCATTATCCCACCTCCATGCCTCCTTTCCCATCAAGTCGAACAGCGGTCGTGCATGATGTGAGAAATCCTTGATAAAACACCGATAAAAATTGATGAAGCCCAGGAAAGACTGCACCTCCTTCTTGTTCGTGGGCGTAGGCCAAGCTGTGACCCCATTTACCTTGATAGGATCCATCTCCACTTGACCCTCCGAGATAATCAGGCTGAGGTACTCGATCTTGGTCCTTTCGAACTCGCATTTGTCCTGACGAAGGTAGAGTTTGTACCGTCGAAGTCGCTCTAGGACGAGGCGCGTGATGCGACGGTGCTCTTCAACCATGCGAGTGAAGATGAGGATGTCGTCGAGATAGATGCAGACAACGCCTTCGAGGATGAGGTCATGGAAGATGTCGTTCATCATGGTCTGAAAGGTGGCAGGGCTATTAGTAAGGCCAAAGAACATGACAAGCGGTTCAAAAAGACCACGGTTGGTACGAAAGGCTGCCTTCCACTCATCTCCCTCCTTTATCCTCACATTATTATAGCCCCAATGGACATTGAGCTTGGTGAAGTATCGGGCTCCATGGAGCTGGTTTACGAGTTCGGAGATGAGGGGTAGTGGGTAGCGATTTTTGACCATGATGTTGTTGAGTCTTCTGTAGTCTTGAACCGGTCGAAGTGAGCCATCCTTCTTCTTGACAAAGAAAAAGGGAGAGGCCATGGGTGACTTCGATGGTCGAATACGTCCAGAGGCCAGGTGCTCGTCGATGAACTGGTCAAGCTGCCGTTGTTCCTCCGGAGAGAGAGGATAGACCTTGCAGGATGAAGGGGTTGCGCCGGGGGTGAGTTCGATCACGTGATCCCATGGCTTACGCGCAGGAAGAGAGTCGAATGACTCCTTGGAGAACACGTCTTCAAACTCATGGAGATGAGGGAGTAAGGAGTTAGTAGAGGATTTAGCAGCGTTGTTTTTGTGGAAGGCCTCGGCGAGGCGTTGGGATATGTTCGATGTGGCACACACCTCATGCGATGAGCGAATCGCAGTGTAGAAGATCCGATCACCCTCCTCCACTTCCTCTGGGTCCTCATCATCATCATCCGAGTCCGGCATTAGATCAGGAACCCCTTCCAATTCCACTTCAGGTATAGGCAGGGGTCCAGCACGACACTTCTGAGTTCGTCGTATTGCCGCCTTCTGTCCCCGACGTTCTTGCCTGGCTTCTGTGAAACACGTCCGACAGCGGGATGGACATCGGCTCATGGTAACCTCCCCGGTGCGCCAGTCGACCTCTGGGTTATGGTCTCGAAGCCATGGATATCCCAAAATCACCTTTTGCTTTCCTAATTGAGTGACAGCAAAAAGGGCACGCTCACTATGATCTTTGTAATGGAGAACCAGGTCTGCAACCTCTCGGATGGCACCAGCTTCATTTGGGGATCCATCCACGTTATATACAGGTATCGGACGTGAGAGTGAGCGAGTATTTAGACGATGTTGTTGTACCAGATGGGAATCGATGAAGAGACCAGTCGCACCAGAGTCCAGGAGCGCAGAAACACCAAGTATCTGTCCAGTGTCGGTCGTCTGCAGTTCGATGGCTAGGTTTAAGGAATGTGCAGAGGGAGTGGATGCCACAATATACTTGCGTGGTAGTTTACGCTCCCATGATTTAATTTTGGGACGTGGAGTAGAAGGAGAGATGGGGAGAGCAGGTACGTCTTTAGCCAACTTCGAAGGGTCAGAGAGGGGAGCAGTCACAGAAATGGATTCATTCTCCAGGGATTCAACTGACAAGACTTCAAAGCGGTTATGGACAGGCAGTGAGGGTGTATGATTCACTCGCTGTGAATAGGAAAATCCTGCTCCTCTACAACTTCCAGCTTAACCTCCTCTGCAACTTGATCCTTCACTTCCTCAACATCTACAAGTGCCAACAGATCTTGCAGGAGTTCGTCTCGTCCCTCGGCGGTGAGCATGCGGATATCCTGACGATGGGGACACACTCCAGCCCTGTGTCCAGGTTCCCCACAATGGTAGCAGAGATCCAACTTACGTGCACGGCTGCGGGCTGCATCAACATCCATTGGTACTGGGATATTGACGGCTGGTGTGGGAGTTTGACGAGCAGGAATGGGGTTAGGGCGGGGGAGGCTTCGATTGAAGGTGTAGGGTGTATGAGTGGTAGTTGGAGCACGGAATGCAGCATTAAACGCCGCATTTGTGAGTCGGTTCTCGTCACAGAGTGAAGCAGCTTCATACCAAGCAAGGATATCATCGTCCGCTGGGCACCCTTCCAACATCTGTGCAATCTGGTCCTGAATTTCTCGGTTGAGCCCCCGTCGGAACTTCACCACCACTGGTAACCCACTCCCATACCCTGCCATGTCCACCAAATCCTTGAACTCATCGATATAGTCGTCCACGGATCGACGTCCCTGGTGGTAAGTGGATGACTCAAGTCGTGTCACTGCTCGGTGGCGTTCATTGAGGGGGCAGAAGTGGCGTACGAACTCAGCTCGAAAGTCACCCCAAGTGGAGAAAGGTAGAGAACCGAGTTCTTTAGTTTGACGTAGGATATGGTCCACATAGAGATAGGCACGTTCAGATTTCATGTATGTGAAGGCCCAATAAATTTTTGCAGCCTCATCGACGAATTGATGCGACTGGAGACTAATGTATAACTCACAGGAATTAAGGAATGCACGTCCCTGAGCACGTGCACCATTAAATTCGGCGGGGGGGGACGGTTTGATCTGGGCACATTCCTTAGTGGACGTGTTTGGCAAAACATCGTTGTTGGGTGCGCTTGGAGTCGTGAAGGGGGAACTATTAGTCGTAGGGTTAGCCTGGAGGGTCCTAACGAAGTTTTCAATCGTAGATTTAAGCGAGTCGATTTGCGCGCGCATTCCGGAAACGTCGCTTTCAAGCGCGTCGAAGCGTTCTGATGTGTCCATGTCGCTAGGGAGCGCGTTTGGCGAAAATGGCGGCGCAATAAAGGCGAGAGTATCTGGAACGGTGTGTAGGGACTCTGTGGAGCTTTGGGAAGCGTCGTCCAGTCCGTACCTGCCTATTTTGGGCAGCGCGTTCGCGATTTTCGGGCCTTAGGGGAGAGTTTTCTACTATCAGGGCAACCTAAGCCTCTAGCAAAGGGAAATCCGAAGAGAAAACTCTAAGGATCCCCTTGCTGATGCCCAGTATATGTGAAGACGACAAAAATCAAATATAACCTAAAAATAGAAAAAGGCGGAGATAGGCGGATCAAGGCCGCCGAATGACATCATACCAAGGGGTATGTGTCGGAAGGGGTACTCCGCCTCTAAATATAAAAGTGTCAACATATACAAACATGATAGCAAGGGAAAATTAGTAATAAAATCCGGAAAAATCATAGAAAATGAAGAATAGAAGGAAATGAGGTGGGGAAAAATATGGGACAAACATAAAAAATAGGAAAAACACACAGGGCACCCCCTTAGTCCCCTTACAGCAATGCATCAAAGTCAAGCTTGGTTCATCAACAATACTCATCATCTGAGTCAGAACTGGAGACTGATTGACTTCAGTTATTCTTTCCAGCAGGGTTGGCTGGTTCATCCTCGTCATGTTCTCTGTTGTCATCCGCTGGCTTGAGTCTGTCAGTTCCTCATCTCTGTGCTCCTTCCTGAGATCAGTCAAAGTTGTTGACCATTGCAATGTAGCTGCTGTAAGTCTCGATCTCTTCGAGCAACTCTGGAAGTTGGAGTTGGATTCCAAGGCATGATGTCCCTTTGGAACACTCTCCAGGCCAATATCTGTCAACAATGGCCATACATGCATCAATAATGTCTTTGTCGAGGGTTTGCAGGTTTTCTTCTGGTAGAGTTGGTTCTGTCTGTGTTTCTCCATTGGACCAACAATAACGGAGGGTGTCATTGAGTCATTTTGAGACATTCACAAATATGGGGGTTTGTAACAATAGGAGGTGATGATTGAACCAATGTTTATTATAGGGTAAACACGAATACAGCTTGAACTCAACAACAACTGGACACAAGAGTCAGTGAGAAGAGGAAAGAACACACCTCAGCACTCACCTGGGCATGAGAGTAGTGGAAAGAGGAAGGCAAGTCTCTTGTGCCCAAGTGAACTAGATAAGCCAATCAGTCTCAGACACACACTACTCATACATCAAAAAGGAAGGAAATGACATAGTTCAACTGGGTATGGTGGAGACAAAGCAAAGTGCAAAGGTCATGGCTTGAGAAGGGGGTGTAGACCCTGGGCAGGCAGACTGTACTCATGTTGAGGCGAAGCAGAGGGGACCCAGATATTAGACTCAAGTAGATGAGTCTAAATTCAATCAAAAGCCTACTTTTGGGTATATACTCAAACCAGCATCACATTGCCAATCACACAGTTGGATATACTCATGTTTTACTACATGAAAGTTTAGATAAGAAGCATATATATACTCTCGAGAAAGCTGAAGACCAGTAGTCATCAGGAACCACAATTCTGAGACACATTTGTTCAAACACCTACCCAATGATAGTGGTTGGATTTTTTTGCCAAGTGCAATCCATTTGCTCTTGATGAATGGGGGAACAACAACAACAACAACAACAACAACAACCGCCCACTGCTTGTGCAGGATTGGGCCTGGTTGCTTGCTGGTTGCTGGTTCTGGCTGCTACAAGGACAGGACTTTCACTGCCATTGACAGGCTCAATTTCTGATACCACTTTATGCAAGATTTCAAACCCACACACACACCATGACACTAACACCCCATATCCTGCTTGTGCAGCCCCCCACCATTCAAGCCATGCATTCCACCACCACCGCTCTGGCCTCTCAGCAGGTGGCATCTGTCCTCGTTCTTTGATGACAATGATGCCCCATATCACCTGCCTCAACACCTCCTGAACTGAGCAGATTCAGCTGCGTGCACTTTCAGCTATGTAAAAAGGACCTCCAATCCACTCTCAACACCCTCCATTCCACTCACTCTGCTCTCACACTGTTGCTTGCCACAACCTCATCGGTATTGGTGCAGATGTCGAAGAGCCTCGCAAGGTTATCACACAACATCCAGACTGTTGCTCACGCATCCAGCCCATTCAGCACGACTATCACCTCAACTTTCATTCTACTTCTAACTACACACCCTGTCATTAGCGACAACATGTCTTTTTCCCTCAGAAGGCCTCGCGCTCCTTCGCCATTGCGCACATCGCCTGGCAGGCCCCCAAAACGTAGTCGGATCACATGATTGTTGGTTTTGGACTCTTTGCACAGTCGAGTACATACAGTATTCGTGGACATTCTTGGACTCCGTATCTAGGTCTATTGAGGCTTACTTTTTAGTATGTCCTTTGTTGGGGTTGTAGCACTTAGGTCGAGGGCAAGTATACGAGAGTTAGAAGGCAAGCGACGATGTCTTAGTTTTCCTATACCAATACGGTTATACAACATAGTATTATTAATAAACTAAACTGGCCGGGCTTGGGTCGCCCGCCAACACTCCCCTTCGAACCTAGCACGGTCGAGAAATGGGAAAAATAAAATTGATATCATCACTCCCCCTTCGAACTCCCTTGGTTCGGTATTGGGAATGGTTATTTATATTCCTCCGGGTGCGTCAAAACCTTCGTGTGGGGAAAAACCCTATGGGAAAAATACCCTCACGTTTAGGAAAAAAGCTACCGGGTTATGGGTGAATTTACTCCCATCTCCTTCCTATTGTTAGGAAAGTTTCGTTGTCTTCATAGTTGCTCATAGTAGTATAAATAAGATAGTTTACAGTTTAGTTTGTTGCCTAGTTTATGGTCCAGGGCCCATAACCTGTTGGGGTTGTAGCACTTAGGTCGAGGGCAAGTATACGAGAGTTAGAAGGCAAGCGACGATGTCTTAGTTCTCCTATACCAATTAATAAACTAAACTGGCCGGGCTTAGGTCGCCCGCCAACATCCTTAGCTACTTATGTAGCGTAGGTAGATATCAATATAGTAACAGCAGCCAAATCCACTAGTAATCAGGTCTAACGCCCGTCAGTAAGACGCATATCAGATCAACAAGTGTCAACATATCGGACATCCGTTAACGTTCCTAATACCTATAGGCTTTCAAACGTTCGTGCATCATGGCTGCGCATAACATCAAGGCTGACCCTGAGTAGACATTTCCGCCGGCCGAACGACCGGCTTCAAGCTTTCAAGGTTATATTGTTATCCAAGGTATAGTCGATCCGTAACCATTAAGCGCCATAGTTTCATGTGCTTTCCGCGTCTCTGATGCTAATAACGCAGAAACCGCAATACAGTTTCGACGACCTCGCCATAAGGGCTGTTACGGGTCTTTGCGCGCCGGGGCACGGCGATCGCTAAATTAAGGCAGTGCTCTGGCTCAACTTGATTCCGGATGGCAACCTATGGCAACCTGCTTGTGCTCAGACTTACTCTCTGTCTGGCTGGATGGACAATGGCCGCCGATGAGTCCTTGGAGAATCCCGAAGGGTCACTGGGTCTCCTCTGACGGCTCTCAAGCGATCCTCTTTATTCTGTCGAAATGTTCCCGTTTGGATCCAAGTTTCAAGATGGTCGGCTGGGTGCAGTTCATTGTATGATGCCTATAGCAAATAGCACTGGTTATTCAAGCCGGTCGTAACCTCTGGAGTTCAATTTCGGCATTGCGAAACACACCCGAAGTCCGTTAGATATAAAAGGGTCATGCTCTCATCCAGAGTCTTCAGCTGAGCTCGTTCTTCTTCGGCGCTGGTAGCCAAAGAATCACTGTCCTTCAATTCCATCGACATCAACAACACCATTATTTTCAATCTCCATATTTCTACGACGATGACTTCCAAAGCCACCGCCCTCCTTCTTGCCGTGTTGGCTCTTAATGCCTCGACCACATTCGCGGTCCCCATGAAGTACGTTATACTGATATGCTACCTTGGTTTTCGGGAAGAATCTCATTCTGGATGGCAGCTTCGGTTCTAAAGGGCCAGCAGAAATTGAAGCTCGATCGGTTCCAGAGCACGCTAGAACCTTTACCGTGATTCCCACTGACGTGTCAGAACATCATGACCATCATGACGATGAAGACTTCAACGAGCATCACGATGGACACGGTCATCACAATGACGCTGGAGACTTCGACGAGGATGAACATAGACACGACGAGGATGAACATGGACACCACGGTGGTGAAGGCGAACATCACTACCACGGTGGTGAAGGCGAACATCACTACCACAGTGGTGAAGGCGAACATCACTACCACGGTGGTGAAGGCGAACATCACTACCACAGTGGTGAAGGCGAACATCACTACCACGGTGGTGAAGGCGAACATCACCACCGCCGCCACCACCACCGCCACCACCGCCACCACCACCACCGCCACCACCACCATCCTCGTAAGGCCCTTCTTGATATCATTGCAGATTACCTGGAATTGCCATCGTGCGTGATCTTCCTATCACAATTTTATCCATTTGTAACTCATGATGCACCTCTCCTAGACATGATGGAGTCGTCATTACGTTAAAATAATGTGTATTTATATGGCGTCCTGTGAAATCAGCTGAACTCCACTGCTTGAAGAGCAACAAAATTCATTTGGTTTGCGCATATGATCGTTAGCTTAATTCTTCCAAAAAAAAACAATATGGATGAATGATATGGTGTCCTGATAGTGTTGTTCATTAAGTCTTATGAGCTTTGGTTTCTTGCTGCGGTGCAACATGTGGCATTGGCCTGTGTGTAGTCGATAAGCGGCAACTTCAAGGCAACTTGTCCCCTTTCCTAATAATAACCTACGTCGTTGGCATACTATGTTGGGTAAGTCGGCATATGATCTTGAGGATGATAATATTAATGTTCCCCTCAGGGAATAGTTTGCACATGGATGTTGTTGACGTAGTACGGGAAGACCCGTTGACTCGGAATAGGTACATCTGCATTTCTATTCAAGTACTTCTACTGCAGAATTCTATTTAGTGCTTTCGTACGCCCAGACAATGAACGAACCTTGTTTCATACGAAGAATAAGTCAACTTCGTTCAAATATACCTCGTGTGATGAGATGTTGAGCAATTACTTCCAGGAATACTAAATCGCTGTCATATGTCGAGACTTCTATCTTCCCATATCAAACACTGACTGACCGACGACGAAGAAAATATTGTATCTCTCAGGCTGGTCCAACACAAGGCGCCTTTTTTGTTTATATCAATGCAATTTAATACATAACCAGCTGCAGCATCTTCAAGAGGACAAGCTCTTCAGACACTTGCGACGTCAAGGCATCAACAACTCTCCCACAAGTCGGCGGGCAGCTAGTCACCAAATACAACTACTAATTCATGTGCAAAGCTATGTATGTACCTTCGCGATCAGTTGGTTTCGGGAGCGTGTGGGGATCGATGACGGTTACACTGCTGTGAAATGCGTCTATCTATCAGACCATCCTTATCTCCATTGACTACGAGGAACAACCGTTGCATTTTTCCCTCGGCGCTAGGGATCCTCGTGGTTGGCACCGTTTGACCTTCGGTCGTTACCATATGAAACACCACCATCGCACCACTAGTTCTCATGAAATGTTGAATCATTTGCTACCCTGTCTTCCTATAAGTCGTCATCAACATCTTCTCCCACTGGCGTCCACGCGGGAAAAGATATTGAAGTACCCTCCAGCCCATCATGATAAACGAATATCTGATCGCCGTCAACCTGAGACCTTTCGCTGATCAGAATGTATTCCGTGGACGTGTACCTACGAAGTCTTTAGATGGGTATCATGGATTTTCCTGGAAATTTCTGTTCGCGACGTATCGGTACCAGATAACGAGAAACATATTTCTGTATCTCAGGAATCACGCAGGGCCGAGAGTCTGGTGTTGATTATAGAGATCCACCTGTGGAGTTTTAGCTCTTCTAATTTGTGATATTCCCCGTCTCAGCAAACGATAGAGGTTTCCTGTAACATGCTGTTGACCAATTCACCATCAGCAAAATGCAGAAGAATATTTTGCATACCAATATTTTGCATACCGCTAGATCAACGCCGGTCCTTGGCGTCCTTCGAAATACTTCGCGTTGTCCGGTGTGATCTTTTCATTCCTAGTTATCGGTTTCCTAGGCGTCTAACGGACGCGGCACCTAGATTGTATGTGGTATAGTGTCCTTCATTTCATCGTTATCATTCTTGATAAATTTTTGATTTTTTCTGCAATGCGCTAGCGAAAACAGACCAATCAACGCGCACCTCTCTATGTTCCAGTCGGCGACTTTGAGCTCTGGTGCTTTTACGTACGGCTCTTTCGTTTCCTGTCCACCGAAACTTAAGATTGGTATCTCAGGCTGGCAACTTTACAATACTTCGCCTACCGGGCAACGTGAACCTCCGCGCAATTATAGCTGCTCTTCGTCCTCGTTACTTGTAAACCCTGGTTAGCCATAATATTGATATAGGACTATGATGGGACAGACGTTGTTATTCAATTGGGCGTCGACGGTCGAAAGAGGCAACAAGTAGGATCGAGATTTCATCTTTCTCAGAACAGAGGCGGGTTCATCGGTCCTTATCACCCGGCCTTTCATTGTGAATGAGGCGATGTCGACCAAGTACACGGGTATGTTACCCCGGAATCCCAGGACACAAGGCGCGGACTACAACATCAGTGCGGGAGCGAAACTCTAACTGACTCAAACGCGATCAATTTACCTCCACTCTGTTGCTTCTCTCATTAAACCGCGTCATAGAATTGCATCCGATGGTATGTATAGTGATCCTGAACCTTCGAAGATCGTTATCGAATTGATGTTGCCATCTTTCTGTACGTCCATCGTGCGGATAACAAACCAGAGCGACAATTGAGCAGGCACGGATCAGAATTAGACAAGATAAACGTGATGCTTCTACTTGGTATCAATGACATCTTAAAGGCCTGGTGACGGACCCGGACCGACACTGGCGGCGCATATCGACCTGTAAATTGTACAGGCTCCCGATATAGATCCCAAGTGCGAGAGAAGAGACAAAATTCATGGACTGCAATTGGATCCGAAAACTAGGTGACGGTTCACTTGACAGAAGGGTGTGTCGTCAATACACAGCAGTCAGTCAGTTGGACTGATCAAGACGTTGTAGCGCATGTCAAGAAGCAATATATTTCTAGGCAACACCAGGAGCAAAGACCGATGCCCCGAGCATACATAATTACTAGATGATAGAACCATTTAGAGAGATAGAATGCTCACTTGACGGCACAGAAGGATAAATGAGGCTACACATCTCAGCGACGAGTTTCATGTTCACTTGGCCCGGTATCTTATACTGCACCGATGGAGAAACGAGTGATGACTTGATAACATCGGAAGAGCTCTGAACATATATCACTTTGAGGCAGTGATCATGATGACGGGTGCCGGGGGAATGTGAGTAACTCAAAGTGAACCGTAATCAAAATGCCGCGGCGCTTGTCCACCGAAATATGACAAGTCGTAAATGTAGGTGACATTCTGTCAAGGTTCCTGGTCGAAACTCGAGAGCATCCACTTGACTTGCAAGTGGATAATGGGAGGAAGTTTCGGATTGGCAGCAAATCCAAGGTTACAAGCGCACATAATGAATGACATTGTGACAATTGAAGTATAACAATAATCAGACTGTACCCTTGAGGGCAATGACAGCGAAGCAAGATAGGATCAGGGCTCCTTGTGAGTGATTGCCATGGCAGCATAGCAATTGGTAGGACAACAACGCTAGTGGCTATTATTGTAGGCGAGGAAACGATAATGGGGCTCAGCATCCATCATAAACAATGGGCATCGTGGGTAGAGCTTCCAAAGGAGGCTCCTGTTGTCCAAATTTCTATATCTGTTCACTTTCCCGCTATTAGTTCATTCACTTTTCTCCCTCCTCCTCCTTCTCCTCCCACCACATTCTCTAATAATGCCTGACACGACTGCACCACAGCCCCCTTCAAAGTCAAAGCCTTCTGCGGCACCACCTGCACCGCGAAAAGTGCGATTCAACGTTGGTGAGATATCAAAAAACCATGAAAAGAAGACCAAGTCATTCTAAATCATAATTCGTATATAAGGCACCCAGTATCAGGTCCTCGATGTCGTCGGTGAAGGTGCATATGGCATTGTGTGCTCAGCACTACATCGGCCAAGTGGTCGCAAGGTCGCCATTAAAAAGATTGCGCCCTTTGACCACTCGATGTTCTGCTTGCGGACACTTCGGGAGCTCAAGCTACTCAAGTTCTTGAGCGAGGCAGGAGTCAGCGAGAATGTGAGCCACTCCTAGTCGCAGCATGATGTGACGTTGACAAGTTTGCCGCCGTCCATAGATCATTTCAATTCTAGATATCATCAAACCCCCTACCATAGATGCGTTCAAGGAAGTATATTGTGCGTCTGTCGATACACATCGTATTTTCGTCCACTAATATAAATCTACTGTAGTAATTCAAGAACTCATGGAAACGGACATGCACCGTGTTATCCGGACACAGGACCTTTCCGACGATCACGCCCAATACTTCATCTATCAAACGCTACGTGCGCTCAAAGCATTACACTCCGCAGATGTCATCCACCGCGATCTTAAGCCATCCAATCTCCTTCTCAACGCGAACTGCGATCTCAAAGTCTGCGACTTCGGGCTTGCCCGGTCTGTCAAGACGGCTGAGCCCTCAGGAACAGAAACTGGGTTCATGACCGAATACGTCGCCACTCGGTGGTATCGCGCACCAGAAATCATGCTCACTTTCAAACAGTACACAAAGGTGACGCCGCTATTTCCATTTCCGTTGTTGTTGCTAATGTACGTGATTTTTCTATTCAAGGCTATCGACGTCTGGTCGGTCGGATGTATCCTTGCAGAGATGCTGTCAGGGAAACCATTGTTCCCTGGACGGGATTACCACCACCAGCTGACCCTCATCCTCGACGTGCTTGGTACACCCACTTTGGACGAGTTCTACGCGATCTCTACGCGGAGATCGAGGGACTATATCCGGGCGCTACCATTCAGGAAACGTCGGCCGTTCGCTACGATATTCCCTAATGCCAATCCTTTGGCGGTGGATTTCTTGACAAAAACCCTGGTATGTCGGATTCGAATGGATTACATGGGTGTTTCACTGAGTGTCTCGTGTTCTGTAGACGTTCGATCCAAAGAAGCGGGTTACTGTCGAGGAAGCATTGGCACATCCGTATCTTGAAGCATATGTGCGTTCGATCTATCCAAGTATGTGCTGCTGATCCTGATTTACACGCACATGACATCAGCACGACCCTGACGACGAGCCTGTCGCCCCCCCACTTGACCCCGAGTTTTTCGAGTTTGATCGTAAGCGCCAGTTCTTGCTATTTCGTATATGTCCAGATCTGATATTCGTTTTTCGCACAGTGCATAAAGATGATATCAGCAGAGAGCAGCTAAAGGAGCTTCTCTATGAGGAGATCATGACATTCCATCCTCACCCCATCACGTAGTCGCACTTCCATAGGAACAAAACCGAATTATTGATGTGAGTATCCATTCAATCCCAAACGGGGAAGCTTATTAATCGGCTTACCACCAGGATGCCGATTCGTTCCATATATAGGCCATAGAGCCCTCATATGTTTTTTTTTTTCAAGTTTCAAGATCTCAGTTTGGTTTTTCGGTAATTTTTGGTTGGCATGGTTCATGGGAGGCCGCTGGCATAATTAATAGCTACCGCATGCATCTGGGATGCGTCGCTCGTTTCTCTCTTCACTCTTTGCACGCTGTATGTGTACCCTGTGTGCTGATTCCTCGAATGTACTACTTCCTGCTGTCACACTGCTTTGATATACATTTAACATCACATCACATATGTTCTGGACGTTTGTATTATTGGTCATCCTAAAGGAAGTACTTGATTGGCTTGTCCTAGTTTTTCATTAGCTATAGTACATGTTCCCAGTTAAAAAATGAAAAAATGAATGTGTGTACTATGTACAATGATGAATGAAACAGTAAGTAATGTTAAAGCGTAAAGTCATGGCATAAACCCAACGTTAATGAACAGTACAACACCTTGACCAAAAACAAAAACAACAAACAAAAGACTGTAAAAAAAAGGGCGACAGCGAAAGGAAAAAAAATCGTAAGAAAGCGTTAAAAATGACGACAGCTTTTAGATTTGGTCTTTTGTTCCAAGTGCATACGTAGAGACACGTACACATACGTCCACAGCACTCCATTACTTCCCTACTGGACCACCACGTCCCCTCATCCCCCTCCCCCTGAAACTACCACCGCCACCGCCACCGCCACCGCCCCTGCCTGATCCAGAACCCGTACCGGCACCGGACGCGTCCCCATTAACACCGACCCCACCCCCACCGGCACCTCCTCCAGGAGCGCCACCCCTTGGACGACTAACGGGGCGATCACCCCTCTCCTTCTTCACCTCGACCGAAATTCTGACGGGCCCGACCTCACCCCCTACCTCGATCCACAGCCCGCCCTCACCACCATGCGATTGAGGCAGGCTGGCAGTGATGGCGCGGCGGGCGGCGTCGATAGATTGGAACTCGAGGAAAGCGCATGCTCTGGAGCGTACGATCTCGACGTCTTTGACGGGGCCGAAACGTTGTGTTAGGTAGTTCGTTAGGGTGGTTTGGGAGATGGGTTCGACGACGCCCTGAGTTCGGGGTGGTTAGTTAGTATTTTATGTGTTGTGGGAGAGAGAGAATAAATGTACCTTGACGAAACATTGTGGGATCGTGAGGCTCTGCACTGCTAAATAGTTGGGGTGTGGATTTTGTCCCTGCCCCCCCGTTGTTGAACCCTGATGTTGATGATGATGATGGGGAGGGGCCCTCGGCGGGGTCTGTGTTCCAGGTGCTCCACCAGGGTTGGGATTGGCGTGGGAATTGACATTTGCACTGGGGTTGGCAGTGACCAGGATCTCGGTGGTTCCCCGAGATTCCTGAGCGACAGCGGAACCCCATTTGCGGGAATTAGACGCGGCGAGGGACGCCCATGACCGTGGAGCAGAGGGTGCAGGTGCTGATGTTGATGCCGGGGCAGGTGCAGACGCAGGTGCGGCTGCAGGAGGCGTTGGTGCAGCTGTAGCTGCAGCAGCTGCTGGGACCGAAGCAGCAGGAGCAGGAGCGGGAGAAGGTGGCACAGGTGTTGGAGATTTCTCTACAACTGGTGGTGGGGCAGGCTTCTCGGGCTCTGTGGGATGGATACCGTTTGGTTGAACGGTGGTAGGAGGAGTAGATGAGGGAAGAGGTTCCGGAGCGGGAGTCGGTGTTTGAACGATTGTGGGTAGTTCTGGGACGTCGGTTGTAGGTGGTTCCTCAGCAGGAGGGGGAGTAGGAGAAGCAGAGATGGTCGGCTCTGGGGCAGGTTCGTAAGTTGGCTGAGCGGGAGATGCCGGGACCTGGGCGGGAGCTGGTACGGTAGATTCCTGGTTGACGGCGGGGTTGACATGAGCGGCATCGTCGGCTTCTGCTCCATCATCCGATTCCACGGTTTCTTCTTTGAGGAAACGGAAAATGTCATTGAGAACAAAATAACCATTTGGCTGTTCTGCAAGAAAAAAAGTTTGAACAAACTTGCGCCAAGATTCGTTGTGATTAGACATTTCGCCGATGACCTGGATGATAATGCCGCCATTTGCTGAGGATTGCGCATCGACAGAGTGAATGAAGACTTTGCAATCCTGGAAGCCGATTGAGGTTATCTTGTTGTGAATTTCCTGGGAAAAGGGTGAGAAGATGAAGAGAGAGAGAGATAAAATGTGAACCAACCTGTTGACCATAGCAAGGCTTTCCATCTTCTCCCTCGGTACCATGAATGAAGGTTGAAGCTTTTGTGTAAAAACAGTGCAAACGATTGGGCTGCTTGTTAACAAAGGTATAATACTGCGGAACAAACTGCCATCCGACTTCAGACGGAACGACAGGAGAAGGATTAGAACTGGTCATGCTGAGAATTAATAGATTTAGTGACTTTTCATGTTGATTTCTTGTCCACACTTACATTAGAGACGTGAAATCTAAAGAGTATATCACAAATCAGAGCAAAGGTGCCGCCATTAACCTTGCCTAAAATTTATTCTACTCCCCGCTCGGCATTTTGCGGTGGCTGCTGAATCTCCATACACCACAGCCACCTACCTATTCACTTTGTCCATGCCCACCAACTTGACTCTCCTTCTCATCGTACTCGCTGTCTGCATATCAACAAATGGCGTATACGCTTTTGGCGCGGGCAACATCCCATCGTAAGTAACTAGGTACTATCCCCCTCATCCAAATTAATTTTCTTAGATTCGCATACATGGAGGGCCGCGCATTCAGGCATGGCGATATCGTGAGTTATTCAATGCTATTTCATATTTCTTGTCACTCAACACCAGTCTAGGAAGATACACTTGCGGAATTGATCAAACGAGGCGCCGGGTCTGGCGGAATGGCTGTTCTTTCCTCTATGATTTCAAAAGGAAGCAAATTTAACGGCCTCGATATCAAGCGTGTTTATTTTGGGTAGGTGTCGCTTGTCTGATAGGCTTTTGTTTATACTCAATGCGTTGATCCAGAAATTGGCTCCGCGATTATAGTCAGGTTTGACTAGCTATATGCGCATTTTTCTTCGAATCGGCTTACAGTGAATAGGCAATGGACATTGCAGCGCTCAAGAAAATGCCACAGCAGGTGCTCTCTTCCCATCTTCTCGCTTCACATGTCTCATACCGCCCAACAGACAATCATCAACCTCTGCATGGTCCTCGGTTTCATGGTACACCCCCTTTCCTCGTTTCATCTCCATTCTCATTCAATTTATAGGCCAACGGATACGCTACCAATGAATTTGAGGTGACACCCGAACGTCTAGGCGTTTACCTCCCCGTACGTCTACTCACCCCTCTACGCGCCCATACTCAATCTTACAACCTAGGTCGAACATATCGACAACCCAAAAGGGTACGGCGAAGGCGAAGACGCACGTAAATACCACCCCAAGCTCCGGCCCCCTGTCAACGTACGTCACCTTTCCACCTAAGCCCTCGCAGCTCACTCGCCCCACCACACAGCCCCGAGAACTTGAAATCGACTACCACACAGGGATGAAGAACTACATCGCCAACGAACAGGGCGGGTGGGACACCTCCAAAGCACTGGTCTGCCGCACACTCGAGCGATGCATACACCTCGGTCGGCAGCATCGTGCCCATGGCCGGAAGGAAGATGAGTACGAGGCGTATAGGCTTCTAGGTACTTCTGTGAGTCTGACTTTTTCGCGTAGGTTGTCCTCTCGCTGATGGCTGCTTTTCAGCTACACACACTGGAAGACTTTACGGCGCACTCGAATTGGTGTGAGCTAGCGCTCGTGTCGATGGGCCATCAAGACGTGTTTTTGCATGTCGGTGACCAAGTCAGGATACAAGCTCCTAATGGGCGCTGGGTCGCGCCGATCGTCACTGGTACATTTTACGTTGATCATTGATCATGATCATGACAATGCTGATTTTTCTTTGTTCTGTCAATACACAGGCACCTTTGGGTCGAACGATTTCTTACACTCTCTGTTGGGAGAAGCCACCGACCACCTCGTACGTTTCACTTCCTCCTTTCCCCGCTTAGCCTCTAACTCACCCTTAGAGCGAAGCGTCTGTAACCGACCTCAACAAAGAGCTCGACCGAGCGCGTTCCGTCTCTCGTGGGCCAGGCGAGCCAGCAGCGGGCCTGCGTAAGTTATTGTCGAGTCTCCCGGGAGGCGCAGGGAGCGATACGGCGAAAGGTCTGGATGCGATGGAGCGGATCCGTGCGGGACCGGCGGCGGGGGGGAAGCCACCTGATCAGATGAGCCCCCAGGAGTTGCATTCGGTGTTGTGGCAAGTGTTGACGTTTAGGGATGGGCTGGTTAAGAAAATTTCAATGACGATTGGTGGGTGTTTTTTCTTTTCTTTGTGTTTGGCGGAAGGTTGATTAATGGGTGTTTTTAGAGAATATCCCGGGGCTTGAGACTTTGATTAATAAGATTCAGGATATGATTGCGGGTGAGCGTTTTTTTTTCTCGTGTTGTATGTTTGGGTTAATTTTTCTAGTCTTGGTGTTCAGTGTACTTGAGGTACCAGCCACCCTCATATGTTGTCCATTCATCGCTCGTGATACCTTGTTCTAGCCCATTCTCAAACCCCTTCTCAAGACGGCAACGGCGGGACTACAGGAAGCATCCGGGGAAGTTATCAATAGCTATGATCAATATGAAGTGTTCAATGATCCACACGCAGTACGTGTCGTCCTTTATCGTGCTTCTGAATGATCATCACCTGTTTCAACTTGCAGTCTGATCCTACACACTCGTTTTTGAGTAAAGACCATTTTGTAAGAGTTTTTTGTCGATGTGCTGCTCGTAGTTGAGTGTTGAATTATGACGTCTTGTAGAATCTTATTTTGAACGAACCGGCTGGGCAGGTTGCTCGCGTAGTTGTAGTATGTGGTTTTCATTTGATATTTAGGTTTCACTTGGGATACTAATTGACAACTATTAGACCAACACTGTCAATCTCGTCACCAAAGCATGGGACGACAATTCCATCAACATCAACCATACACTAGAAGAAATCCTCCAATGCCTGTATGTTCCCTGCTTTGTTCCACCCTTAACTACTCGACTTATTACTCTACTCAGATTCCACCCCGACTTCCACAATCCCAACTCAAAAGTCCAGCGCGAGATGCTTCAAAGCATGCGCGCCTGGACCCAAGCGCTAGGGCCTCGCCAACAACAAATGCTGCACCGCCTCACGAAGAACTGTGTCAGGAACCATGAGAACGTCCGGCTTCAGAGCGAAGGCGGCCCCCCTGCTGCTCAAGGCTCATATGCCCAGCAGCAGGGCACGCAGATGCAGAACACGCTGTTGGGGTATGTGAACCAGGTCCCGGGCGCTTCGGGTTTGACGTCGGTGTTGGGAATGAAACCGAGTGGGCCGAGGAGGGATGAACCTGGAGTTGGAGGTGGCCATGGGGAGGCGGCGGCGTTTCATGGGAATGAGACAAAGGTGCAGACGCAGGTTAGTTCGTATGTCGCTTCGGAGGGTGGTGGAGAGGCCGCGTCGTTTTATGGTGCGTCGAGCATGCATACGCAGACTGTTCCACATAGCCCATCGGCCCCTTCATCATATACCTCCTACCCCCCCTCATCGTACGCTCCCACAACAGGTCCGCCCCCATCCTTTGCAGTAGCTCCATCTGCACACCCAGGGTACGCTCCCTCCTATTCCCCATCGTACGCCTCCCCTCCTGCTCCTGCCCATATGGGGATGCCTGATGCACGATTCTCGGGTGGGGGTGCTGAACATGAGTATTCGTCGGGACTGGGAGCGGGAGGATCAGCGCCTTCGTTCCTTGGCGAGTACGGACCTCCGGGCGGGTACGGCGCTTCACATGCGGCGGGGAGTTATGGGCCTCCTTCGCATGCACAGGGCGGATTTGGACGTCCACATTCGCCAGGTGGTTATGGGCCTCCTTTGCACATACCCGGCGGGTTTGGGCCTCCTTCACATTCACCGGGTGGTTTGGGGCCATCGCTGTCTGGAGAGTTCACTGGGCACGGATTTCCGGATGTGCATGCGGATCAACAGCATCATCAGCACCATCAGCATCAGCATCAGCAGCATCAGCATCAGCAGCATCAGCGTCAGTCGCCGCCTCCGCAGTTCCCTGGGAGTGGACCGCCGTATCAAGGTGGGTGGTAGAGGTTGGTGTGGTTTGTGTATGGTTGGGATCGAGTGTTGACTCACGTAAGATAGTGGATGTAGCTTGAAGGCCAAGCTGAACTTTGAACTTGGTTGTTGCCATTGTATTTGCTTAGATTGTCGTGGTTTCGTTCTCTTTTGTGTAATAGTTGTATGTAGTGCGAATTAAATTTTAAAATGTCGATGATTCTTTATACTAAGTACTCGATGGTTTTGTATACACTTGAGGGTGTAGTATATGCAATGTTTATTGACTATGTAACAACTAAGAAAATGGTATGTGTTATTCCCCAGGTCCAACGTATGCGCGTAAGTAAAAGATATCAAACAGTCAATTCCCATCTCCCCTTCTCAATGCACCACGCCCGCCTTTCACGTTTCAAAACCTGCAGTGCCTCCTCTACATTCCATTCACCAACAAACCGCCACCGATCGTCCTTCCTCAGATAAGCGAGGATACCCTCCTTCGTCGATTGTGCAGGTCTCATGATCCTTTTCGCGTTCTTCTTCGTCTCAACCTTTGTCAGTGCACCAATAGCTCTGGCTACGTGTCCAGCTAGATAGCTCGGCGAAAGCGGAATATACGACTCTTCATGCAACTCTGGATCAGAAATCTCCATATCTTCGTTGTCTTCCTCTGCATTAGTTACTTCGTTAGTGGTAGCAGAGAAAATAGTGTTATCAGGCCCGATGGTAGAACTAGCAGTCTCATCAGCTTTCCACAATCCACTTGTGTATGACCCAGCCGTTTGACGGCAAGGGCGAACTGGCCCATCCCAGAGAACTATGCTCCCGTCCTGAAGCAGACGAACAATGGCCCATTTGAAGAGACGCTTTATTTTGGGGGCGATCCTCTCCTTATCATCTAGAGTTTGAGACGTCGTTGACTTGCTCTTAGGATGACTGTGACCACTGCTGCTGGTGGCCTCTTTCGCCTTCTTTCGTTCTTCACGCAATCTTCGTTTTGCTTCAGCCCTGACCACCCTTCGAGCCATGTCAGCGAGCTCTGGGACTCGTCGGAGGTATGAAAGAGTGAACCCTTGCATACTGGACGCAGGGTCAACAGGTATTGACGATAGCCGCAGCTCGTGGGGTGTTCCAAGTAAGAGCCTTGGAATCCTGGGCCGAGGTGTGCTTTCTGCAGGACGAGAGCTTGCTCGAGGTGTCTCTTCGGGCAACGAGCGCCGCAAGCGTTTCGTTGGTGACGAGGAAAGATTACATGCGTCGTCTGAATCTGACTCGTATTCCGGTTCTTGATGTACGTCTGCACATGGGGCGTGAACCATGAAGTGTTTCATGTACAACTGGAATGTGTTCCCTGTGAGATCCCGAGAATGAAGTCGCGAAGGATGGCGGAGTTTCTGCGGAGACTGCAAAGTTGAATTACAGAAACGAGAAGGTATGTAAGTAGCCTACCTTCTGCGTACTGATTGACCTTTCTGGGCTCGTTACCGCGGAGGAGGCGGGCGTCGACGATACCGTAGAAGGTGTCGACGGCACATTCGCATCCGAAGGTTGATCAGGGACAAGCTTAATGGGTGACGTTGGTTGGTGTGAGGCAGGTGGTATGACAAACGGGCCCGGAAGGGAGTAAGATGACATGTGCAGGTTCATCACTTTTCGCCAATGGTTAGGTTCGTCATTTGAGGAAGCACAACGTTCTACATTTGTTTCGCAGTTAGTAGTTGCAATGAATGGAGAAAATTCAACAACATTTCACCTAGTTGATCAACCAGAATTTGGCGGGTCCTGTATTGTGATTTTACCTTGCCCATAATACAAACTGAATGGCCAACATAGGCAATAGGCTTCGCGATATGCAATGGGTGAGATTCATCGTTCGCTTGTGGCTTCTTAGCAGGAGCTTGACGATGAGCGCAATCAATTACGGCTGTACCATCATCCACTGGTAGCAAATGCTCCTAAACGGTGGTAAAAGATGAGAAGGAGAACAGAAATACCTGTGTAGACAATCCGCTTTTCATATTCCTTCATGCCTACTACCAATCCAACGATTCGAACAGTTCGGCAAGGTACACGGCCTAGCCAGAAGAAGTCCGCCTCTTTCATCATTGTCAGGTTATACTTCTGATCAGGCCGTTAGAAATGTCTCACCTTTGCCCGGATCACTGTGTTCTCTCATCTTGACAATATCCTGGATGAAACATGGAGCAATGGCCTCGTGAGTTAGTGTCCATTTCCATAGCTCAGCTGTTGATGGTTCATGCGGAGCCAGCGACTCTGCTTCAGAGCTAGCTCTCTGTCGTTTCGATGGCGTTAGAAATATGGTTCCGGATTTACAGTGGTCAGCACTTTGCTCGATGGTCGTCGTAAAGTTCATAATAAGTACATAGAGCAATGTCAGAACTTTGTGTTTGAATTTGAATTTGAATTAGATGACTATGTTACATAAGCAACTCAACCACGTTTCCGCCATATGTTCCAAATGAGGAAATAATCTGGTTTTGTTTGGCTCTCCGTCCGGAGACCGGAATGTCGCTCCATACCATGAAAATATATCATACTTGTTATTTCTGAGGCCACCAGAGATAAAAAATGAATAAACTATCCTCCAACTGTGCCACTGCACTATTTTCAGCCAACCATGTCTGTCTCCCGCTTCAAGCTAACCTCGGACTCCTCCCATCAACCATATTACATCGACGCGTCCCGGAACGCCCCGACGCGCCCATCAATCTTGACGCCAACCTTTCGGGTATTGAATTATGATCCAGGCATCCTACACACAACGCGCCGTCATTCAATTTCAAATTAACCTGGGGTAGTTTTGAATATGATAAAGCCAATCTCTATACCCTCTCGTGGTTGTCCATGGAGGAAATGCAGATTTGGCTCCACCGTGAAGAGGCTGAGAAGACTGTAGAGTTCAGGCGCTGTGAAACACACTGTAATAATGGAAACTCTCCAGTCTGTGTGGAAAAACATATTTATCTGTGTGCTCGGGATGGCTCTGGAGGAGTGAAGAAATACATGAAGAAAAACAACTGGGATAGGAAGGTCCCTACAAAGTGCACAGGATGCAGTTGTAGGCTGACAGTCAAGACATATCCTGATACACATGTAGTTCTTGGATTCCGAGTTCTCAGTATTGAGGACTCGGTCTTATACCAATGAGCCTCAGTAAAAAAGATACGTCAGGTTTGGTAATGTGACAGTCGTGTGAAGTCTGGACAACATCGTTTATTCATTAAGTAGCCTGACTCAAGTGGACTATACTCAACTGCTTGCATTCAGATGCATCAATGAATGTTTGAAATTCAAAGCCACACAGCCTCAGGGCCCCATGTGTGTGCATGTGGGATTCGCGTGTGGTTTATCTTTGCCCAACCTTGCGTTCACATTGCACAATCTAAGGTCATTCAAACTCCCCCCTCAATGTAAGTTGTTCGACTTCAACCACTTTCCTCTTACTACCAGCAGCACACCCAACTACCAGGAGCATGGGGATTGTAAATGACAATGGGCAATTGCCAATGACAATGGGCAATTGCTAACAATGAGGACAAGAACGGGGGGAATGACAGGAACAATGCCAGAGCCGACAGGAACGACAATGATGACACCGGCAATGACAGCAGCAGCAGCAATGGCCAGGGACAAACACGACAGAGGGAGCATCAGGATGACCAGGAATGGGACTAGAAAATGAAGGGGAAGGGGTGATGACAATGAAGGACACCAACGAGGCAAGATGGAGATGACAGAAGCCATGGGGATGACCAACAACCAACGACTGGCAGGGGGGCATGAACCAGGAACAACAGTGAAGGACAGGACCAGGACAACAACAATGAGGGACAACAACAATGGGGAGGGATGGGAACAAAGAGGGACAACAACAATGATGACCACCACCACGAGGGACAACAATGATGACAGACTAACCATTACCGGGAACAGGGAGAAGAAGGGGCAGCATCACATAGGAAATGGGCCCAAACAACGAGCCTCTCGTCGTTTGGGCCACAGGTAAGTTTTTTTTTTCTTTCTTATTTTTTTTCTTCTTATTTTTTTCTTTCTTTTAACTAACTTTGTTCATTTATTCTACATGATGACCCCCTCCCCCCATGCCTGAGGAAGACCAGCACAAACAGTGCCAAGAGACCATGATGCCACCACCAAAATCACCACCTCGACAGCACCAACACCCCAACCAGGAGCAACAACAGCTGCAAGAGGAAGACAATGTGCACCCAGCCCACCACCATCATGGGGACGACAGGACCAATGCCAGCATGAACCACAGACAGCAGTGGGGGACAGACGACAACAAGAATGAGGGGCAAGAGCAGCAGTGACAATGAGGGGCGACAGCAACACCAGGTACATGCACACACAAACGGCACAGGGGGAAGGGACAACGGCAGGCAACCAGCTACGGCGAGCAGCTAGCAGAGAGGCCGCCCTCATACTGCTGGGTGCAGCAGGGAGGGGTACTTATGTTATTTTATTACTTTCACTGTCCTCTTGCGCTACCAATATGAATACTCAATGACATTTACATGACTTCTGCCTGACCAATGCATGACTATTAAGGATTACTCAATATGACAATAACCAGACTATTGCATGACTTTCACCATACTAATACTTGACTTTGACCTGACCAAACCAATCAGACCTTTACTTTTACCTGACATTTCTTTTGACTGAGCCTGACTAAGTATTGACTGGCTTGGTCAGGTGTTAGTCCAAAAACACGGACTTTTAGTCTTATGTTTGTACAACCTGACTAGACCCAACTTAGTATAACCAAAACAAGACAGTTACATGACCAATCTTTTTTACTGAGAATGAGCCCTGCAAAAAAAACGGGTCAGCATCTATTCATGTGCTGATAGCTGGGCAGAGTCCAAATATTACCAGCGCTCGGAGTTTGAACCATTATCTGAAATGTGCAGTGTGCTATATTTAAGATATGACATTTTGATCCATCTAGGCTGCATGGAGGGGTCATGCTGACCCAGACACTGTATTTCATTGACCAAATTGCCTTGTTTTTGATTTTTATAACCTATGTGCCACATAATCTACATCTGGTCAACATTCAAGAATGTTTGCCTCAATGTATTTGTCATTTGCTTGGGTTCTGAATCTTTACTCTGCTAAGAACTTCGAAGTAGTCCTTGTCTGGATGGTCTGTGTTGTGACAGATGGTGATATGAAGGTGAGGGAACTGGGTGGACAACTTTTTATGCTCCTTCTCATAGTACTTGTTTATCATGTTTCTGATCAGAAACTTAGGTGTAGGCCGGATGAGGGTGGACCTTTCGTTTTCTTCATCACTGGTTGAAGTGTGCTTGTCCAGTTCATCGTCATATGAAGTCTCTTCCATCTGCCACTCTGGATATATCAGCAGCACTCTCTCCAACATAGGAAGCCATATGTGGGCAACCATATCTGCAATACTGATATCCATGACGAGTGCAAGTCTCGTTACTCTGGCCCATTCTATATTTAAAGATGATGAAGATGAGTGGATTCCATGGATGCCAATGGTGACCTGCTCAAGTTTTGGGTAATGGACAATAAAGTTGTCCCACGTTCAACTCCGTGAGTCCGGCTCCATTTTCTTCATGATGTAACAAGGGGTGCACAGCATGAGGTCTTTTACATTTGCCCCAAAGGAGCTTGAGGTGAAATCAATGGTGCGCATATCACATATGAACATGTTGCACCTTTTGAGATTGGGCATGTCTAGTTTTATGACAGGATTAGGGTGTGGAACATGATATGTGCTCATTGTGTGCAGCCCAAAAGTGACTAAGTTTGGAAAATGAAGGCTGTCAACACCGTCCAACCAAGATATCTTTAGTGAGAGGTCCAGGTGCATTAGTCCTGCTGCTATGGCATCAAAATCATTGAACAGTGACTTTGGATGTAGCAGTGCATGTTGGAGAGAGTATTGTGAGAGGTCTCCACCAACTGAACATCCCCATCGACATCCTACAAGCAGGAAGTTCAGCTTTAGTTCCCTCAGCTGAGGAGGGTCTTCCACGTGCACGACCAATATGTTGCTGCTGGTAATTGATAATGTTTGTAGCTGTGGTGCACATATTATAAATTGGGTGTCTGATTTGGCCTCTTGTATGCAGCATCGCGAGGAATAGCAGTGCATTGCATTTTTGATATCATTCAGCTTTAGTCGCAGACAATTTAGGGTTGGGAACATGGGCAGGTCCAACAGGTGAGTGGAGTTGGAAGCTAGGCTTATGCTCAGTGAATGGAGAGATCCAGCAATGTGCATGTTTCAGGCCAGCAAACATGATGTATATCCTCTGCAGGTACTGACAAGCATTGCGTGAAACTCATTGTGAGCATGATAGGGAATGGTGTTGCAGACTGAAGTGTGTTCATGTGCTCTGCCCATGTCCTAAACACAGTAGAGGTTCCCCCAATGTTGGGTGGGAGACCATGGTATGTCTGTCCTTTGAATTTGATGTTAAAGACTTGGTAGGGGTTGTGATCTTTCAGGTAGGTGTTATGGAGCAGGTCACAAAATTGGGTGCTGGTGTGTCAAAGAGCAAGCCAATCCTCATGAATGCTCTGCTCATCGGTCTGTGAAGGTCTATCATCTAAACAACAGTGTATGATTTTCAACAGTAGCTCTGGTAGGAACATCACCAGTGGGTTGTATGTGGCAGCCAGTTATTTTTCCTGTGTTCTTTTAGTTGTTCAGCAACTCCCATGGTGATATAAAGTGCCATGCTTTGAATCGTGGACATGTTTGTCTATCTCCATTTGCTACTGCCTCTTGCAGTCATATTCTTACCCCCTTGTGCAACTCTCATCTCGGCCAAACATTGTTGTGCCCTCCTTTGCCTTTGATCATTTGTGCATATGCTGTCACCCTGAACTGACCAAACTGCTGTGTATTCAGTCTTTCTTGTCTGGTCTATCATCTTGTCTGATTTATTTCCCCAGTTCCAGCCATCTCAAGTGCAGGCTGGCATTGTCCCTATGTTCCCCTGATGCCAAGTTCTGAGTAGTTTTTCTGTTGTTGATGCTGTTCTCATTAAATTGGGTTCTCATTTTGCCAGTGATTCTTCCCACCTACCTGCAAGCAAGAAACCAAAGTTGTCACTTGCTCACAATGATATGGCTATGAGGTTACTTCGTTCATTTCCATACCTTTTGCTGACTTCCAATGAGCTGCCAGAGCTGAGCACAACTGCACTACATCAAGTTCTAGACAAAAGTCTGTCGTTCCTACTTTATATCTTTCCAGCTCCTTCCATACGTCAGTGGCTTATCTGTTGTAGTAGGCAGAAGGTTAAGATGAAATAACTTAGTCAACATCCATGTCAGGCATACCATATATCTTCTCACCTGTCTCGATTCCAAGGGATTGTTGAATTATCAATCTGCAGCTGTTGATGGTTGTCATTATTATGTCACAAACGGTTACAGCTGTTACATGTGTGTGCTACCAAGTCAATCTGTCTTCTGGCATTGCACCACATGTTTGTCAACCTGCATCTGCTCCACCTCAGGCTCTTCCTCACCATCTACGTACTCTCCGTAGCCCACCCATCCCTTCAAAGTTACTTTTTGGATTGGTTCAGGTTCGCACATTCTGTTTTTCAATGCTTCCTGTATGTTCAATGATTAGCTGGCATGTTTATAGACAGCTGTCATTTTTACCTGGCTGAAACATGTGTCCAGTAATGTGATTGAGTGCAATATGACTATCATCTTGTGCTTGTCATCCTTCAATGGTACAACAATGAACAAAACTTGGGCCTCGATGATGTCCCCTACCTGAAAGATTTGTGGGTTCACTGCTTCAATGCTTCACATGTTGCTCATCAGTGTTGTTATCTGTCCCAGTGTAAGTATATCACTCTTACCTTTTTGTGCCCTTCGTACCACTCTTACATACCTGATAATAGTCCACTTGGTTTTCTTCTCCATGAAAAACCCATCCTTCTTCAGCTTTTCAAGGATGCCATGAGGATCAACTAATGGCAAAATAGGGACAGGCTGCATTTCTGGTGCATCGCGTTTCGATGTGAGATATCTGTTTGATGCTTCAAGTGCCCTGCCATGTGCTGTGGGGGATGCCGTTAAGGCCCAAGTTTCAAGCGAGGTGTCTTCTATGTTCTGATCGAACAAGCCATATATCTCTTGGGTGGCAAATATTGCACTTTTGAACATAGCTGTTCTGAAACCGACCAATGTAACGCCTTGATGAAGGTAGCATGCTTGTGATGATGTTCTTGTTGCAATGAATTTGTAATTTCTCTATGCCAAATTCTTTCAGTGCACACCTTGTTTTTTCCATCATGGGAGGTAGATTCTTGGCTGACAACACTCCTTGGATGGTGAACACTACTTCCTCGGCAGCCTTGTCGTTGGAATCCATTTGCACCAGTCTCAATGTTGGGGGTCCCTGGAAATGTTTGACTTTAAACTTTTCATGCCACTGCTTATCCTGCATGATGTGGGTGTTATGCTTACCACAATCCTGAATGTAGACTCACCTTTGTCAAGCTGGCCAACCGCTGATCTGTTACTTCTTCATTTTCGGCAGCACTTTTCTCCAGGGCTTCAACTGCATGAGTAGTTAGTGTTTCATAAAGTGTCATTTTTTTGAGCACTCACCTGCTCCTGCACTGTGGTAGAATTTGTCCATTTTGAACGTATGAGTATAAAGATGCATGCAATTGCTCATATCTGTGAGGGAGGTTTTCACTTCTTTGATTATATCAGCTGCCCCCCCAACTCTGTGATCCTTCTTGGAGCTGATGAATAATTGTACAGTAGGTGAACTTCTTGTTGTTGTTTAATTTGGTAACATTATTATTGAGCCTTTTTTCAGACTGTTACTGTAGCCATTTGCATTATGTTTTTGCAGTTGTACTGATGTTTGTCCTCCTGTTTGCAGTAATCTGATGGGATACCATTCAGACCAATCTGTTATCCTACTGTATGAAAGGCAAATGCATTCTTGGCTGTAGGTACCACCTGCGGCATTCGATGCATTTCAAGGATGGATTGCATTTGGAATTCCAAGGTCTGTTTCCTACTGGCTGTTGCCTATCTGTGGTCAACAAAGCTGTAGGTATTGCCCGTGGAATTCAACGTGTTCTAATGTGGAGCATGGAGTTGCATTTGGAATTGCAACATCTGTTTCCTGCTGGCTGTTGCCTGTCTGCGGACAGGAGATGAGGTATGTGACATGATGTTCTTTATGTGATCTGCATTATTCTTTCATGCTTGGTTCTGTCAGGTTGTGAGCTGGTGGATCCAATGGTCAGCCATGTCCAAGTCAGGATCCTGTGCACCATACTACAACTCAAATGATGAATGCATGTGGGCTTTGCTCGTCGCTCTGAACAGGCCTCCTTCATCTGTCCTAGTTGAGGCTGATTTCTGCTCTTGGTTTCTCACCTTGAAGAACACCACAGAACCCCAATTAATGAATGTGCTTCTGAGCTGTCATCCTCCTCAAATCACATGGTATTGTGGAGTTGCATGTACACATAGATGTCTATTTGTCTGCTTGACTTTGCTTGATAAAAACAGGTGCTGCAGCTGTGGTTGATCAAAATAATTTTTCTGTCTGCCCAAATCTCTGGACTCAACTTTCAACACTATGTCTACCAATAAAGTGTCTGCTGCCATTAGGTTCGTGATTATTTGCCAGTGTATTCTGCCCTTTTTTTGTCACCATCTCTTGATGTCTTGGACAGTCCTGCAAAAGCTTTGGTAGCTGAACAAAGGTGTGGACTCTTGCTCCTGCTAAACCTGTTCTTACTTTCAATTTAGCAGAATTACTGCTGCGAATGCTGTCTGTCTGTGGTCAAAGTGAGCTCATTTATTCTCTGTTGTGTAGAAACCTGCTCATTATATGGTTTTAGGTAAAAGATGGTTGTACAGTCTGATGATTCTGAAGTGTATGCATTTCATGTTTGTTGATTAAAATTATATTCTACCTTCACTGTTATAGTGAAATCATAGAGGCATCAACCCCAACCAAGAAAAAGCAAATGTACCTAGCCTCGATTATGTTTTATACATGCCACTTGACTTATTTGTGGGTGGGCAGTCATCAAATCTGACAGTGTGCGCTTGGAAAAACGTCATGCATTGCCAATCCCACCACCTGGGTCACAGGCATATGAAGACCTTCCTGCCATTTCCATATCATATGTGCTTTTAGTCCGGTATTGTTCTGTCTTTTGGCCTCATTTTGTTTTAATAGAGGTCTTGTTCTCACCACTATGGATGTCATCACTGCCTCTGGAACCCCCCCTGTGTTCAGTTCACAATATTCTGTCACTAGCTCTGGCGCTGTGGTCAAGGAACACATGAGGTACATTATTGATATTTGGTCTGTCGCCTTCATGGCTGTGCTTACTTAAGGCTCTGTTTGATACAGTGAAATGAATGATAAGCAATCTGTCACCCATCCCAAGTATGTATGCAGTTGATTGTCCTTGTGTCATCACTCATTTTATCTAGATGTCTAAAAATAAAGACCAAGAAGGCACAGTATGCAGAAACTGGGCATCCTGTCTTGTTTGTTTCCACTTTTTGTTCATTGATTTCTGTGCGGTGAAAGCTCTCTTGCAAAATGTAAGAGCAAGCTCAAAGAACCGGTTCAGTCTGCATTGGAAGCACCTCTGGCCCCTTCTCTGTGTGTATTCATTGCACCTCTCCTTTTGAAGTTGATTTATTGTTTTATTTAGTATGGCACCCAGTGTGGGCCATGTGTCAAATAAATCTGGTGCCAAGGTTGTTTGTGCTGTGACCCCAGAATTAACAGATAGTGAATGGCCAGCTACTCCCCTGTAAATCTTTCCTCTTTGCTCTCGAAATCCATACTCATGATTCTTTATAGAAATGAAATTGAACTCAATGATGGCAATCTTGCAGATGACAATGCTTTGAGTGACCTGGGACCTGTTCTGCAGGATGTTTCTGAAGACGAAGATGACATGGGTGATGTCACACCAGACCCAGCACCTGGGTGTGACAGCCAGGAGCCAACCACCGACACAGTGTATGTGAAATATCCCTGTGATCGATGTGCTGTCTCACTCGTCAACTTTATAGTGATGAGGACCCGGCGGTGCATGTTATGCTGAAAAGCATCCAAGACCCTGTGCTTGCCCCTATCTATAAAAATCTTCCTGATCTTCGGTATGTGTCCTTGTTTGCTAGGTTGCCCCCTCATCAGTTAATATGTTCACTAGTGTTTATCGCTCAGTTTGTCAGTATGCATATATCAACACAATAGGAATGGGTGTAGTTACCCTCAAAGATATACAGAGTCATGTTGGAACAGAAGCTATCTCGTTAGTTGTGTTCTTAGTGTGTTGTTTGTTTTACATGTTCATGGCCCCATGCAGACAATTGCTCCATGCCTTACTTTTCACAAAATCCAGCTTCTTTGTCAATCCTGCCCATGCATCTCCCAACCTGTTTGTTGCAGAGTTGGGTCATCTCAAGTTAAAAGGTCTGTTGTCTGTTGCTGTGTGCATTATGACCGGTATTATTACTGAATGTGCGATAGTATCTGAGGGTTTTTCTGGTTTGCCAGACAATGTGAAAACGGTTCATAAAGTTTTGCTCCCCCTATTTTGTCAAGACTTTCATCGCAATACTACCTGTAGGGTACAGTCCTGGAATTTTATTCCATGTCTTGTGCCATTTCTGCTGAAGGTTTGTCGTTCACAATGAAGCCCAAGTCTGGGTTGTTTGGATCCTCATCCTGTAAGTCTGCCCTTCATCTTTTCGTGGCTTTCTTATCATATGTTCCACAGGTTGTTCTGCACCATCTTCTCCCCAAAAGGGGGGTTCACGTGCTTTAACTGTGATGCACAGCCCAGGTCCTGCACATTGACCAGACAACTACGTTATGACCTGTACCTTTGATCAATGCAGTACTTGATAATTCTATGTTCTATCTTATTCTTGTGTTAACACTGGCCACTTGTATAGTCCCTATCTATGATGGTCATTCTGTCAAAGGGGCCAAAATGTTCATGTTCTCGGATGCAGACTTTGTCAAACTCACCAGCTGGCTGCTGTATGAGTGGGATCTCCAAGACCTTCCTTACAATGCTGTTGTGTCTGTCGGCTACACCTTGAACACATTTGGTGGTGAAGGTTCTTGTGGCCCAAATAGTCTGTCTACCAACCTTTATTTCATTATCTTGGTGGCCCTCCCTCTTGCTTCTGAAGATTAGTTTGTTGTTACTGTATCTTGTACATTACTTGTGTCAATGTATCCATCTCCAAATGTGACATTATCTTGCTGTCATGTGACTTTCTTGTTGATGGTACAATCACATTACTTTGATCCTCAAATCATTGATGGAAAGGACTGCCTTTTGAACAGCTAAAGGAGTACCAGTGGCCCTGCTCCCCTACCTTTCACACCTTCAACTTCTGCAACAATGGCTGTACCTCCCTGTCAAATTCCTGCTGTGAAGGTCAGCTCGACACACATGTATATACTACTGCTTTGTCTGTTGACCTTACCAATTTGATGCGTTGAATCATCTTACATCATGTGTTACAGATGGTATCTGGAATGCTTTTTCACACACTCCATTTCTGAACTTTTCTGTGCATAGCGCCAGCTTGTGGCTTGCTTTGACATGTGCATACAGTTGATCTACATTCTTGTCCTCTTGTTCATTCACCCTTACATTCCCTCTCTGCAGTCTCAGCATACCATCAATGTCAGGTCAAGTTGTTGGTTGCACTGCTTTGGCTGATATTTTCTCTGTCTAGTCTCGTGTTGGTTGTAACTTGAAGCTGCCTGCCCTCTCCTCTCGCAACTATGTACCCTTTCTGCACTCTTGGCATACTGTCGATGTAAGTCAATTACGTTGTTGGTTGTGCTGGCTCTCCTGATATTTTATCTGTCTAGTCTCGTGTTGGTTGTAACTGTCAACTGCCTGTCCTCTCTCATTGCGAATGTGTTCCCTCTCTACACTCTCAGCATGCTGTTGATGTAGGTTGATTTACATCATTGGTTGCCTGCTTTGGCTGATACTTTCTCTGTCTAGCCTCACGTTGGTCATAACTTAGATTTGCCTTCCCTCTCCTCTCGCCAACATGTGCCCCCCCCCTGCACTCTTGGTGTACTGTTGATGTAAGTCAAATTATGTTGTTGGTTGTGCCAGTTTGATACTTTCCCTGTTTAGTCTCATGTTGGTTGTAACTTGCAACTGCCTGTTGCCCTCTCCTCTCGCAACTGTGTACCTTCTCTGCAGTATCAGCATACCGTCAATGTGGGTAAAATTATGTCATTGGTTACACTGCTTTGAATGACACATGTTCTTTCTAGTTTTGTGAGCCATCTGTTGGTTGTAACTCGCAACTTCCTGTTGATCTGTCCCCTCGCACATGCTGTGCTGTCCATTCTATCTGTCTGGTGGAAAGCTCTACCATGACTGTCAACCTTCTCGAGTTGCATGTGCAATCTCTTGACTTATGCCTGTCTGTGTCGATACAAAATTGTTCTGTGGTTTTCTTCAGCATGCCTGACTCATGTGAAATAATCCCTTGTCTAGGCTGTTTACTTCCTGCATATTTAAGATACTTGCATTATTTCTTTCAAAAATTGCACTCTGTGCTGTGTAAAGTTGCTCCATTATTTGTATGTACATTTGTCAAATCCATGGACCATCCTTTCTGATATTTGCTATTTCACATATATGTACTTCCATTGCATCCTGTTTCCATAACCTGCCATTGCTTGGCCCTTAGTTTCATGCGAAATCAATTTCTTCCACATGATTATGCTGTTGCTTGTAAATCTTTGATGTCTTGGGCTGCTATGTTGCCTGGTACCAGTCATCAACATGCATGTAGTCTGTATGGGAAGCACTACAGAACAACTTTGTTTATGATGACATAGGTTGTTGTCAGGATGTTCTCCTCTGTGCTTGCTGAGTTATACTCATCTTTTTTTGTTTACCCTCATATGTCCACTGGCCATATGAACACATCCAAGACTTTATCCACTTTGCTTGCCCATCCTTCCTCAGCACCTATTGGTGGTGGGAGACCATACTTATTCTCATATCTGTCAATTGCATCATTTATTAAAAAAGGTAACAATAAAGTGTGTACTGATCATGTGTTTCATTATGTAGACCATGTCAATGAAGTGGGATGCATGAAATATTCAACAGAACAAGGCTTTGTATATGCTGACTTGCCCCTCTGGGACATAGTACCACATATTTTGAAGCAGATGATTAAAAAAATTGCACAGATCCATAAGATATCTCTTGGCTCTTCCTCACATCTCCCTAAAGACCAGCTTATAAAGGCCTTTGATGGGCATGATTGTGTCAATTGCAATTTCTACACATCTATTCTAGAAGAACAACTTTCTCCTTCCCTCAAAAAGAAATTGGCATCAGCAAATGCATTTGTGAACCTCACAAAAGAGGAAAAAATTCAGCACAACAAAAAAAAAAATAAGCCATAGTTTGAATCAGGTAAAGGTTACCTCTCTTCCTACTGCCTTCCCTCCTTCTCCCTTGACAGAAGAACTGAGTGAAACTATTGTCAGAGATTGGTGTAAAGCTACTCATCCATCACAGCTTGAGGAATCTGGCTGTGCCATATGTGGTCAGTTGACACCCATGTTGCAATTGAGTCATCTTAAGGCCATAAAAACAATGCTTGGTATTCTAGTAGCTCCTGGTGTAACTTGTGTTGAGCACAAGTCAAGTGCCCAACAGATTTCAGAGTTCAAAGGTCCAGTCCTCGACTACAAATGTGACAAGGTCTGTGATAGTTGCCATAAGAGTATTAGAACAGGAAAAGTCCCACGTCTTGCTTTAGCCAACAACCTCTGGCTTGGTCAGGTTCCTAAGGAGCTGTCTGAACTCAACTTCATAGAAAAGCTTCTGGTTGCTTGTATACATCACAATTGCTGTTTTATCAGAGTAGCTTCTAGTGGCCTCAGGAAAATGGTTGCTCATGGAGTTGCATTTGAGTCACCTGTGCCCAAGGTGTACAAATCTCTCCCACCACCAGTTGCTGAGATGGATGATGTTCTTGCCATCCTGTTCACAGGTCCATCAAAGCCTACTCCTGAAGACCTGACACGTATACTTCTTCTTGTCAATCAAAACTGTGTAGCAAAAGCACTTGAGTGGCTAAAGTTGAATCATGTTGACTATAGTGACTTAGACATATCATATGAGAATTTAGAGCAGTATCCAGAAGACTCTCCTCCTGTCTCTGTTGAGTATCGCCATGACATTTCCAATAAAGTCCCTGAAGGTACTAGTGTTTTTGACAATGACATAGATGATGGCGCAGTAACTGGGGAATGTCCATTTATTGTTCATGGACTTACAGGTGCTGAACTAGACACCAAAACTGTTGATGCACAAAAGGCAATTGCCCTACGCTACTGGGCAAATAAGGGTAAAGCCCTTGTAATTGGACAGTGCACATGCTGAATCAATTTACCAAAATCCAGGACTTTATCCACAGCTCATTCCCTTGGCTTTTCCCATATGGGCATGGAGGTATTGGTTCTACATTACTGACAGATAAAGAGCACAAGAGGTATCTCCTCATGTACCATGACAAGCAGTTCCAACAAGATATTAATTTTCCTTTTATAGCCTTCAGCCATGAACAAATAAAGGCAAGTACAATAGGTGGTTTTCTACTGGCTGAAACCAAAAAATTCAATGATATAGCAAAGTGTCTGCTCAGCCTTAATCAGGAAGTTCTGTCAACCATGACTGCAAAAATGGCAAAAGGTGATGTACTCAAACCATCTACTCAAGATGAGAAGGACTGTTTTCAAGTCATTCGAGACCTGGATCATATAGGAGGTAAAGTCTCAGGTTCAGTCACTAGCAAAAAGTACATGAGAAATGAAATTTGGTCACTGATAGCCCATGAAGGTGCTCCACTCTGGTATATTACACTCACCTGCTGATGTTAAAAATCCCATTGCATTGTACTATGCTGATCAGAATGTAACATTTAAGCCTAACATCAAAACACCAGATGATTGTTATTGACTTATTGCCAATAACCCTGTGGCATGCACCAGATTTTTTCACTTTATGGTTGAGCAGTTTATCAAACATGTCCTTGGTGTTGACTCATATCACCCTGGGCTTTTTGGAGAGACATCAGCATACTATGGTACAGTTGAACAACAGGGTCACCTCACCCTCCATATTCACCTTTTGCTCTGGATCAAGGGTGGACTCACTCCAGATGAGATCAGGGATCGTATAATTGACCCTACCTCTGATTTTCAATGCCAGATTGTTGAATATCTAGAAAAGGTTTATCAAGGTGAATTCTTGACAGGCACCCAAGCAGAGGTATTAGTTAATGTCTTGCATGCAACAAAGTCAGAGTCATATCAAGATCCAACTGAAACCTTGCCTCAACCTCCACCTGCACCATGCAATATAAAGTGTGAAAAATGTAAAAGGTGTAAAAATTTAAATACCTGGTGGCTAAAATATGCCTTTAATGTTGATGACATAGTGTCAAAATCCAACATACATACTTGTAGTACCAACACCAACAAAGATGGTACTCAAAATAAAGCAAGACCATATAAAGGTTGTTTGGACAACAAATGGGGTAAATGCAAATCACACTTTCCTCGAGAAATCTTTGAACAAACTCAGGTAGACCCAGTTACTGGTGCACTCAACATTAAAAAAAGAGAGGGCTGGATAAACAATTTTTCACCAGTGATTTCCTATGTGTTCCGTTGCAACACTGATGTAACAAGTCTAAGATCTGGAACTGCTATAAAGGGAACACTATTGTATGTGTCAGACTATATTACAAAAATGAGCCTAAAAACACATGTGGTTTTTGAGTCAATTCGGTCAGTCTTTAGAATTCTGAAATGCTCAGTGGTAGTGAGAGTAGTCATGTTAAGGCCAGAAAGCTTATGACAAGAATGGTCAATACAATGAGTGCAAAGCTAGAAATGGGTTCACCAATGATATGCTTGTATTTGCTTGGAAACCCTGATCATTACACTAGCCATAAGTTTGTGACATTCTTCTGGGTATCATTTGTCAATGAAGTAAGAAAGGCTTGGAATGAGGACCTTATTGGAGAGCTACCTGAAAAGGTCACCATTTTGAAACAGAAGGTAAAATCATTGGAATATCAAGTGTGTTTGACTACATCTACCGGCCAATTGAACTTGAAAATGTGTCACTTTATGAATGGATATCGACCTACAAACATGAAAAATTTCCAGCAAAGTCCACCAAGATCTCTGCTCAGTCTAATCTGTCTGATGATTGTGTTGAGGAACAAGCCAATCATCCTGATATTGATGACATGGATTCTGTAAAGGGTGATAGTACAGATGATGAGCAGCTTGAATATACCAAGGAAGGTACCAAATCTGGAAAAAAGAAATCCAATCCTATTCTATGGTTTACTCCACAACATCCATTATTTGAAACTCATGGTTTGAGGTGTCTACCATCTCCACTTGTACCTAACTTTGTAGGCCAAATTCCTGGTGCTCTGGATCTACACTTAAATCAAAGGATGCCACTTGGGATGAGACATTTGTTGCTCATAAATTCACACCCCAACAAGAAAGGATAATTAAAATTTTTTATATTTGGTATGAATCCCTTGACCAAAGAGATGATTTCATGGCAGAACTGAAGAAAGGCTCCACTGTTGTGCCTGGCCGGATGACTGACAGTTCTGTCTCCCATGAAATGAATCAATCAAATGTGTTGGACAAGTTGGATGAGTTGGCCTATGATGGCATGGATGTCCACAACATTGAAATTGACAATCACCAGAGTTACAGGTTTCAACAACAAGTTAGATCCATATCTATAACCAAACAAATTATGTCCAGACTTGGTTGGACTGCATGTGATCCTAAAAGCCTTCCAGATGTACCAACATCATATGAAACTGTTTCTGGAATTCACCCAGGAGCTGAATGGAAGAATGCAGTTGCATCTAAGAAGCATGAGATTCTGGAGCACCAGCCACAAAATTACCAACAAGAGTCTACTAACAAATCTTCTGGAACTGTACATGCCAATAAGATTTTTGAGGGTGTTAAAGTTGCTGACAGAGATTTTCTAGAAAAGAAATGCATTAACTCAGACTGGAAAGTTGAAATGGATTCCATAGTCAATGATTTCCATCTGAATACAGAGCAAGAGCATGCATTTCATGTTGTTGCTAATAACTTATGCTACTCATTCTCTGAACAGCTGAAAATGCATATTGGTGGGATGGGTGGAACAGGCAAGTCACAAGTATTGAAAGCTTTGATGAAAATTTTTGAGCTCAAGAAAGAGTCCCACTGGTTTGTTGTTGTGGCACCAACTGGAAGTGCTGCTGCTTTGCTGGGTGGATCAACTTATCATTATATGTTTGGCATTAATGATTTTAAAACAGGTAGTAAGGCTGTGAATTTACAGCTTGCAGAAGTGAAACAAAGATTGCAAGGGATGCCCCTTGATCTTGTACTGCCACCATCTCAACAATTCCCATGGTTCACAAAACCAAAGGAGAAGAGAAGGAAGCAGAACAGAGGGATAGAATAGCGTCGTAATACACCCCCAGAACCCTAAAAAACCCACATATCAACATGTCGCAACCTGCACACACACCTCCCCAGACGAGACTTAAAACGAATGTGACAGTGGGCAGAAAAACGCAGAGAGAACTTGAAAATGCGGAAGGCGTAGCTACCGATGTATGAACAAAGGAGCAGGCAATCACCTTCTTAACAGCGAAAGAATACCTAATACATGGTAATCCTGTTGATCTCTCAACCCTATCTTATGTATTGCTACAGATTGCGAGCGCAGCAATAAAAGGTCCGAGAGTGATTATGGACACAATCAGGCCAGTCGCGCTCCTACTGGCCGATGTGAACAGACAACAGACAGCAGATGCGATCACAGCGTCAATCAAGACCCAACTAGAAGAATACCTTCACGGCTAATGTAGAGATGATGCGCGACGGGGTAGAACATGTAATGGAAGCCGCAAAAGAAGTTACTGGTAAAATGGACGACCTCAAAGACGGCTTCTGGGAAATGGCAGAACAGTTAACACAAGCAACGCAAGAACTCACTGAGAAAACCACGGAGAACCTAGCAACAGCAACACCATACCACACTCATCAAGCGACAACATATGCCTCCATCGCTCAGCAACAGGTCCCCATGGTGCATGCATCGGCAATAACAAGGGGAGATATCACCGATAAGCAAATTTTAATACAGAAGGACAAAAATGCCACTGATAACATGCTCGAACCCCTTACAGAGAAAGATTTGGTAGTAAAGGCTAACACTGCCTTAGATCTTATGGGAATCAAAGCAGCAGACAAGCCACAGGGAACAACTTTTGTGGGAGCCAAGAAACTACAAAACAGGAGCGTACTCTATCAACTGAGCACCAGGGACACTGCGAACTGGCTAAAACAGGACAAAGTACAACAGTCTTTCATGGCAAACTATGGGGGCACGTCCAATATGTGCAACAAGTTATACTACATCATTGCAGAATTCATCCCCACCACCTTTGAAGCTGGATCCAGCTACGTACATGCAAAAGTAGAGGAGGACAGCGCGCTCAGTGCCAATGTCATAGTGTACTCAAAATACATCAAGCCAGCACACCTCCGTACCAGCAATCAAAAGGTTGCTCACATAGTTTTTGGCTTCAACAACCGACATGGAGCCAACCTTGCAATTTAAGGAGGCATGTTCATCGAGGGAAACACATAGACGTACGTAAAATGCTGACTGAACTGCGAATATGCTTGAAGTGCCAGAAATTTGGGCACTACATACCAGATTGTAAGGCAACGCACGATATCTGTGCATGCTGTGGTGAACAGCACCGAACATCACAGTGCACTGCCACAGATCAGACTCTCTTCTGTTGTACTAACTGCACAGGTGCAGAGGCCAAAGGACATGGGGCGGCAGACAGGAACTACTCAGTGTTCAAGGCGGAAAGAGAAAAGGTACAAGCACAAATCCCAGAAAATAAGTATAAGTATTTCCCAACTGAAGTTCCACGCACATGGCAATTCCTGAACGAGACAGACACACACACAGAATTTCAACAACACCAATGCAACTCAGGCACAAACTGGGAGATAGCCCCAGTAGACCCGAGAAACCGACACGGCTTCATGGACGACTGGCATGAAGTCCGATGGCAACGTGGCAGACCCCCCATCATGCAGAACCGACTGACAGATAACGAATGGCCAGTAAGACCAGCACAAACGACGCTCAACAACTACATCGACGGTGCCCGCCCTATCAGCCAACCCAGCGAGGTGGATTGGCAGAACCTGCCTCAACGGAAAGTGTCGTGGGCAGACCAAATCACGAATGAACAGAACAGGGTGCCACCAACAAATACAGCTAGACCACCAGCAGACAGAGAATACATGCCTCTCAAATATGTCTGAAAATCAAGAACAAGAACACACCCAACGACCGATACAAATATGGCAGCAGAATGTCAACAAATCCCTGATAAGCCAACTCGACTTACTACAAAGCCTAAAACGAGACACATATGACATATGCACAATACAAGCGCAATACAAGAGCCATACATCGACTTCCAAGGTAATACACAAGCAAACCACAACTGGACCGCAATCTATCCCAACATGCATAAAACATGCCCAGACAGTACAAGGTCGGTCATCCTAATCAATGCTAACCTCCTAACAGACGCTTGGAAACAAATCAACTTCGACCATCCAGACTTAACCGCAGTCGAAGTAAAAGGCCAGTTTGGTACGTTACATGTCATCAATGTCTACAATGATGGAGATAATAACAACGCACTGACACACATATCTGCCTACATGCGAGACCGAGAACGACAGAGACATGCAGCAGGCCCACTGCACACCATATGGATGGGCGACTTCAACCGCCACCACCCTCTGTGGGATGAACCCTGAAACACACATCTCTTTACAAAAGAGAACCTCGAACTAACGCAACCTTTACTGAACATGCTAGGGCGACACAACATGAAGATGGCGCTACCCCCGTTCATACCAACTCTACGATCACATAGCACTGGCAACCACATGAGAATCGACAATGTTTTTTGTATGGAAGGGCTCATGGAGGCAATTATAAAGTGCAACACTGAAGACGCAACGCGACCAGTAAAGACAGACCACTACCTGATTGTCACACAACTTGACATTTATGCACCGAAGACAACATGGAAACTGAGGCGGAACTTCAGACTAACAGATTGGACAGAACTGGTAAAGACCCTAAAAGATGACCTCGCTGACATCCCACCGCCCACAGAAATAGACAGTATACAAGAATTCAACCACAGACTCAAGACCCTGAATGAAAAGATACAAGCCGCCATCAAGAAGCATGTCAAGCTAACTACACCGAGCCCATACTCAAAGAGATGGTGGATGAAGGAACTTGCAGACAAGAAGAGAAAGACGCAACAACTTGGGGGAAGGTCGAAATACCACCATCAAAATGCACAACACCCAGTGCATGCAGAATACCGGTGGCAATGCAACTGGTACACTGAGATGATAAGAACAGCAAAAGAGGAGCATTGGGTAGAATGGCTGGAGGGTCTCAACAAATCGAGCATCTGGCAGGCAAGTAAACTAGTAACGTCACTGGCAACTGATGCAGGCAGAACTAGAATCCCGACGCTACAAGTCAAGGACCCGATAATGAATCAGGTAGTAAGGGAAGCAACCGACAACAAAAGCAAGGGGCAGCTCTTCTACGATACATTCTTTCCACTGCCGAACCCAGAAACAATGGCGATACCACAGGACTCTCGATATCCAAGGCCATGGTGGGCCTTCACAAACATTACTGATGAACAGATTCACCATGCAATCAAAAAAATGAAGCCATACAAAGCCACCAGGACTGGAACCGTACTGAACTCAATATTTACGCATGCCAGAGAAGAACTCATTCCACACCTAGGCCCTCTTTTTTGAGCCACTAATACACTACAATATTACCCACAGGAATGGGCCATTACAGAAACATTAGTCCTAAAGAAACCGGGGAAACCAGATTATTCCTCACCGATGGCATGGCACCCGATCGTACTATCAGACGGGATAGCATGCCTGCTCAACAGTTGCCAGACAGATGACGTTGTCACCATGTGTGAGAAACACAACTTACTCCCAGCCAACCACTTCGGAGCAAGACCAGGGCACATCACCACCGATTCGATACACGTGCTAACAAAGACGGTGAAAGACGTGTGGCATAAAGGGCAAGTGGCATCAACACTCTTCCTAGATGTCAAAGGTGCCTTTCCCAGTGTAGACATCAACAGGCTCGTTCACAACATGAGAAAGAGGGGAATACCATGAGAATACATGGAATGGATGGAGAGAAGGCTCGGAAACCGACAAACAACCCTATCCTTCAATGACTACCGAACATCCACTTTCAACGTGGTAAACGGTCTGGATCAGGGAGACCCATTCTCAGGGATTTGTTATCTGATCTATAATGCTGACCTGACAAAAATACCAATCTCGAGACTAGGTGAACAGGTACTGCTGTTTGTAGATGATGTGGTGATAATTGTCACTGGAAAAGACTTCTTCGAAACTCACGAGAAGTTACGCGACATCATGAACCAGACAGGAGGCATCTTTGAATGGGCCAGAGAACACAACTGTGAATTTGGCATTGAAAAATTCCAACTGCTCGACATCACAAGGAAACTCGCCCCACACCCCTTAAACCCCAGGAGAAGGGTGCCAACACCAAGATGAAACTTGATACTCAGAGACAAATGCATACCATCAAAGGACACAGCAAGATTCTTAGGGGTGATAGTCGACAATAAGATGAGCTGGAAAGGACAATGCACCGCAGCTTTAGCGAAAGGACAGGACTGGTTGATCCAGTTCAGCAGACTGACACGGACATCCTGAGGAACACACGCAAGCTACATATGGCAACTATATCTATCTATCGCAGTCCCCCGCATGTTATATGCCACTGACATATTTTTGACCCCACAACAGAACATCAGCAAGAGGACAAAGGATGGGCGCTCAAAGCAGGCCATTGTGAACAAACTAGCATCAGTCCAGAGGAGGGCGGCTATTATGATAATGGGCACGATGAAAACTACAGTGGCTGACATAGTAGAAGTCATGGCAAACCTAATTCCGTTCAACCTGCTTGTCGACAAATATTGCCAACGGGCAGCTATCTGACTTGCAACATTACCACCAATGCACCCCCTCCACGGGCCCATCAAAAACACGGCAAGCAGGCTAGTAAAACGACACGCAACCCCATTGCATGATCTTATGCATAGATTCAACATATGGCCCCAATCTCTTGAAACCATCAAGGCAGTATGTTTTGACACAGAGTGGAAACCAAAAATCAGAACCAGGATCGCAACTAGTGCCGACAAGGCGATAGAAGACGAAAACAGCAACAACTTGGATGTAAAAATCTTCACCGATGGCTCAGGAATGGCAGAAAGGATTGGCGCAGTGGCAGTTTTATACAGATATGGGAGAGCGAAAACCATGCTACGCTACCAACTAGGCTCGCAAAGACACCACACAGTTTACAAAGGGGAAGGAGTGGGAGTGATACTGGGGGTGAAGTTAATCTCCAAAAAATGGGGAATATGGTCAGCCACTATCTACACTGACAACCAAGCTACTATCACGGCTACGCAACTAACAAAACCCAATGCAGGTCAGCATATCTTCGATGCCCTCCACGACAACATCGAATCACTACAAAAGAGACACAGCGGCATACAAATCGCTATCCACTGGATACCAGGACACAAGGGGGTTGAAGGTAACGAGTTAGCGGATGAGCAGGCGAAAAAGGCAGTAATGGAGGGGAGCAGTGCCACATCAGAACTACCAAAGCTGCTTAAGAAAACTCTACCGCATAGCAAATCCACAGTGAAATGCGCATACGGGGAGAAACTAAAATGGAACGCTCAGAAGGCATGGCAGAAATCTACACGATATGAGAGGATGAAGAAGACCGACCCCACTACCCCATCGCACAAGTACATCAACCTGATTACGAGCCTACCATGGAAGGTAGCCAGCATAATATCACAGTTGAGGATGGGACACGCACCACTAGCTAAGCACCTAAACCATATAGGGAAAAGCGACTCACCAATCTGCCCAGATTGTCAACAAAGTGAAGAGACTATACAACACTACATGCTACACTGCATGGCACACCAGGCAGCCAGACAATCACTGCGCAACAGCATGGGAGGCAGAGATATCAATATCACAAAGCTCCTCACCATGCCCAAAACACTACCAGCACTATTTAGATACATCACTGCAACAGGCTGATTCCACAGCAGCTTCGGAGATATACCATTACTGAGAGAAGAACAGCAAAGATGTAGGGAAAGAGGATAGGAGAGAAATCAGAGATAAGAGAAGCAGATGGAGGAGGGTTTTCACGCACGACAAACTATGAATAACCTACACCAGGTCTCAGCACCACTTATTACAGTGCCACCGGCACTTTGAGGACCACTCCGTGGTCTCTCAAAGCAGTTGATGAAGAAACATTGGACAAGAGGGATGACACACATTGCACATACCATGTATTTTAATCTCTTACATATGGTCCGCCACAAAAGAGAATAATTGGATTTAAAAAAAAAAAAAAAAAAAAATTGCAAGGAGTCGACTACATTTTTATGGATGAGGTTTCAATGTTATCCTGCAAAGATCTGTATAGAATCAATGAAAGGCTTGCAAGAGTGATGAACAACACTGATAAACCCTTTGGAGGCATGGGTGTGATTTTTGCTGGTGATTTTGCTCAGCTTCCACCTGCAATAGGTCAAGAAAATGCATCCTTATACAGCAGAACTGTGGGCTCAAATCCAAAGAGCCTACATGACCAAGAGGCTGCAATTGGAAAGGCACTCTGGCATCAAATTACTACTGTTGTTATTCTGCATGAAAATATGCATCAGACAACCCAAACACCTGATGATGCAAGGTTGCATGAGGCATTAAGTAACATACAGTATAAAGCATGCACACCTGATGATGTTGCATTCTTGCATTCTCAGATATCTAGTGACCTTGAAGGTCAACCTTCTGTGAAACAAAAACAATTTTGCAACACATCAATAATAACTACACTCAATCTACCAAAGGATGTCATCAATAACCTTGGATCACAAAGATTTGCAGCTGAAACTGGTCAAGAGTTGGTGGATTTCTATTCTGAAGACACCATTAGCTCAAGTGACAATTGTGCCCTACCAGCAACCAAGAAGAAATCCTTTGCCTTATTGGGAAATAAATGGGTCCAAATACCTTCACTTTCAGTAGCTCTGCAGCAGACTCTTTGGGATTTGCTGCCATGTAGCAACTTAAATAATATTCCTGGAAAACTGTCACTTTGTTGGGGCCTGCCTATAATAATTTGTTTAAATAGTGCAACAGAATTATGTATGACAAAGGGTCAGGAAGCTACAGTGTATGATTGGCAAGTTACAATGGGTTCTAGGGGGCAGTGTATGCTTGACACTCTGTTTGTTAAGCTCACAAATCCCCCCCAGCCCATACAGCTGAAAAACTTACCTTTGAATGTTGTACCATTGACTAGAACAATCACCAACACCCGATGTCTTCTTCCTAGTGATGAAACAATCAACATTTCAAGGAGTCAAGTTGAGGTGAAATACTCCCAAATTTTTCTATGACTGATTATACATCACAAGGTAAAACAAGACCTTTCAATGTTGTTGATCTCTCTAGTGCAAGAAGCCACCAATCTTACTACACTGCACTGTCCAGAAGTGCATCAGCAGCTGGCACAGTGATATTGCAGGGTTTTGACACATATAAAATTACTGGGGGTGCTTCCGGTGCATTATGACAAGAGTTTAGAGAAATTGAGATGCTAGATGATATAACCACACTTTGATACAATGGAAAGTTGCCACTGTCTGCAGGAGGTGATCATAGAAATGATCTCATATCATCCTTTCAACAGGTTAGAGGAGAGCAGTATGTGCCTTCAAAGGTCCATCAAGCAATACACTGGAAGAATAATGATCCCTTTCTCTTGTCAACTGGTACCGACATTAACTGGAAAGTTGTAGACTCTTCCAAGCCAAAGCCCACTGCATGCCCCAAAAAACAAGAAGTGTCTCAGTTTGTACCTGCAAAAGGTGCACAGACTAACACTCCAGAATATATAAAGAAATGAAAGCTTAGTGCAGATCCACTGGCAGGTATGGACATTGATGGAACTGCAGCGAAGAGAAATAAGACAGAAATAAATGGAAATACTGAAGGTGAGCCTGATGTTGCTTGTCCACAAGGGTCACAGTGGAGCAATAATAGCTGTGCCTTTGATGCTGTGATATCTGTTCTGTATAACATTTGGCTAGATGACACAACATTGCGAACTACTCAGTTTAGAGACATCAATGATCAGTATTTAGGACAGGTTGCAACCAGCTTCTCACAATCTTGACCACAAGGCCCATACAGTCTTGAAGATGTGCATGATTTTATACAATGCCATTTGCAGAGGCTCAACCCTGTATGCTTTGCTTGGGGCCACTACACAAGTATCCAAAATATACTAGACACCTTCTTAGCTACAAGCCACCCTATCACATCATCATCAATGTTCTGTCCAAATGATCACCCATTGTATAATGATGAAAGACTTTCATCAACCTGTCAAATTACACTCTTGCACCAATGCCCATCCATGCAAGCATTTGTTGATGACCAGTCCATTGAATGTACATCATGCTGCCCAAGTTGTCAGTCACATTTGATAAGAAAACATGTTTTTGTACATGCACCACCAATCATTGCCTTTGATATGTCCCAGCACAGAACATTGTTGCTGCCATCTTTAGTTTTGAGTACAGTTGATGGGCAACACACCACTTACAAGCTTAGAGGGGTCACATATCATCTGCAGGATCATTTCACTTCACGTTTCATTGCAGAAACAGGATCTGTGTGGTATCATGATGGGCTATCCACAGGCCAGCAGATGGAGCATGAAGGACATGTCAACACAACTGATTTTGGTACATGCTGGTTGTGAGTTGCAACTTGTGCCATTTACATCATACCCTCTCAGGAGGACTCAGAACTGCTGTGCTGACAGCAACAGCCCGCTCAAACCAGTTGTATCAGCCTGAGCATGACCATGCAATTTGCAACAAGAACTTATGTTTTACATGTCTTCCTGAAGCCACCCGCCTTGAGATTGAATGTCTTCTTTGCCTTGGCATCGAGCCAAAGTTTGTGGTGAGTTCATCTAGTATTATCTCCATTTGTCTGTAATATAACTAATTGATCAAGCTATCAGAAATCCATCACAAGATGACATACATGGAATCAAATCTCAATGACCTCAAGGTTAAACTTGCTGACTGCAATGAATTTGTGAGCATGCAGATGTCTATCACATCCAGAAGGCAATTGAGCAGGAGACCATTGCCTCCCAGGATGGCATGTCTGTCATGCAGTGGGTTGATAACTTGAAGGAAGCAGGACATTATATGACCATTATATGACCATTAAGACTGCATCTGATCCTCCCCCACCTGATGCCACATTACTGCTGGCCCATGATGGCTTTGTACTTATTATACAGACACACTATCAATGTGAATGTTGGAAAAAGCTTGGTAAAAATTTTGTGGGCATTGATGTCACTCACAATACCACACATTATGAGAATATGAGCCTTTTCTCATTGATGGTTCATGATAAATGGAGTCATGGTAAGTGCATGTGATTCTTTGAAGCTTATTTTCTGATCCCCATGCAGGTATGCCCACTGCATGGATGGTTTCATCAAATGCACCACAAGAGGGAACAATTGATTATTTCCTTAATTCCATCTACCAACAACATTCAAATGTAATCCCCATTCAATTTAGGTCTGATAAGGATTGGGGGCAAATGAACGCAATTCAATGCCAATACCCTGAGTCTCTGCTTCTCCTATCCTGGTGGCATGTACTCCATGCATGGCAACAACACTTTGTGACAACACACTATCCAGAGCTTTGGGATCTCTTGAACAAATGGGTGTGGATGACAGATCAACCTGAATTTGATCAGTCTTGGAAGAAAATTTGAACTCTCACACCTCAATTTTTTGTGGAATACCTCAAAGTGAACTGGCTCAATGAGGTAAATCTATGGTCAGCAGTGTATTGCAAACATTGTACTGTTTTTGAACTTTCTGACACCAATATGCTTGTTGAGGCATACATCTCAATCTATTCAGCTTTATCTTATCTCCTTTCATCTAATTAATTACTTTATTTGGTTGGCATCACCTCCTGAAAGGTAATTTCTTGGAGGGAAAGTGCATCCACCACTTGGACCACCTCTTACACATCCTTACTGAAAGGGCTATCCCACATTTCATTGCATGACACTGCTGCCAAGAACTTGGTTTTGAGGGCCCTGATTGTTAGGGCGACACCCACTATCTGCTAGCTAAGACCATGCGGGTTCTCTCTACAAGAAGGGGGCATGATGTGTGAACATGATGGGGGAATTGATGGTTTTGATGCGAGGGGTTATTTAGTGTTTAAAGGTCCAGTTTGGTCCAGTTTTTCAACCTCCAAGAGGGACAACTGCAACTGCAACCAGTCCGAACCATCACCCAAAATAGAAGGACTGCAACCAAAAAAACCAGTTGGCACTGGTTTTTCCAGCCAATGTTGTCCCTAACTAATTTTACTGTATTAAATAAGACTAATTACATTACACCCTGCAAGCAGGTGCTTGCAGTGGTGACAATAGAACTAAAATGAAGTAAAATAAGAAAAAAAAAAAAAAAAAGGCCCCATCACCTCGCGTTTGTAGTGAGAGTGGGGTAATGTCATTGTTGGGTTTGTTGGTGGATGTCGCCATCCCTGCCATTTGGTTGTTCCTGCTGTTCATTGTTGTCATCCCTGCTTTTCGTTCTTTGCCCCCCCCTGCTCATTGTCCCTGATTGTCGTTTGTCAGTGTTGCATTCGCTGGTGTTGGGCATTGATGTTCATTGGTGTCAGTGTTCATTGGTATTGGTGTTCATTGGTATTGGTGTTCATTGGTGTTGGTGTTCATTGGCATTGGCGGTGTTCATTGGCATTGGAGGTGTTCGTTGGTGTTGGAGGTGTTCATTGGCATTGGCATTGTTCATCATCATGTGATGTGGCACCCATGTCATTGTTGTCATCCAGAAATGGGGCCTGTTGTGACCCTGTGAGCAGAGGCTCACAGTGGTGGTGCAGGGCATGGGTATGGGTTGTTATCAACAAGCAAGAGCCTAAAATAGAAGAAAGATTAGTTAGTGGTAGGTAGACATAAGAAATTAATGATAAAAAACTCACCCATGGCCTAAATGACTCTAGTGGTCATTTGGGCTCAGCATGGCATGTCATTGTTGGCATTGGTATTGTTGGTGTTGTTGGCTGGCATTAGCATTGGCTGGCATTGGCGCCAGCGCGGTGTTGCATCAGGTCCCAGGAGGGCGTGGAGCCGGGCTCAGATTGGGTGGTGTCATTGTCAAAAGGCAAGAAACTAAAAAGAATAAAATGTGTTAGTAGAGAAGAAGAAATCAACAATGAAAAAGATACCTGGGACCCAAATGACTAGCTTGTCATTTGGGCCCACTTTATGGTCATTCAGTTGAGGTGCAGAGGTGTTGTTGATGGTGAGAGGAAAGGATGCGAGTGATTCTCGGTCATGGGAATTGTTTGGCAAGTGGTGCCACTTTATTTTTTCTGGGTGCAAGCACAACCAAATGGTCTGTGCACAGCCACAGGGTATATAAGGACTCATTTCATATGAGCTTTTTTCTCCTGGGCTTGTCCCATTGCCCATTTCTATATGTAGCACTTGGTATAAATAGTATAAATGTATTTATTAGTTGTATTTTTCTAGTAAAGTAAGTAGTATTACATGAGTATGTACTACTGTAAGAAGACCAGTTGCAATGAGTTGCAACTGGTTTTTGAACAGTTTTTAAATATATCTAAATTGAGGCAACCAGCAACTGGACTGACCCCAAATCTGGGCAACCGCAACCGCAAAATGGACTGGACCAAGTGTTGGTTTGGTTCAGCCCTTGGTCTTTTGTCGGTCCTATGGACCGGACCTTCAAACACTAGGGATGAATTTGTTGAGAAAGGTGTAGTGTAGGTAGAATACCTAAGAGAACACAACTGGGGTCCCCTAGGTGTATATTTAGGGTTTATATACTATGTTACATATATTGTACAGTGTTGTTACTGACATGCTCATACATGTGCATACATATTGATGTGTGCAAAATAAAATTCTCATGCTATCAAAGTGTAGCATCATTTGGTGTAATGTAGTGTAATTTGACATAATAAAATAAAATGAAATTTTGTTAGGTGATGGGGCTGTTTCCTAACATTACCCCCCTTTTATGCCTTGATTTCCAGGCAAGAAAATATTGTATCTGTCCCCTCTGTGAAATTTTGGTAAGGCTGGAATTTCATCCCCTCATATACCATTCTCACAATGCAATGTGGAGCATTTGGATTACATTTAAAGAATTGGGTGATCACATTATGTGCTCGCTTACAATTCTCTTCAGGTTCCCACGAATTATTTTTGTTGGTATAGTTCTTCCACTTTATTAAGAACTGTAAGTCTGGCCCCACAGACTCATGACATTATGACAAGTTAATTTACCTATGCCGCCGTTACACACTTCCATGGTGCTGGCACACCACACACATCACCGACACAGCCACCAGTGATAGCATAGCCACCTATGGCGCATAAACAACTCACCAACACCAGATATACCAATGTCTGTGTTACAGTGAGTTATGGCCACCCTATGCCAACACACTCCCATGGCACTGACACAGTCACACACATCGCCAACACAATCACCCTCGCCACCTGCACAGCCACCAGCAAATACAACAACAACAACCGGTGACATGCATCCTGGCAACAGCACCATACATCCTTATTACTCTTCTATCCACATCCAGCAGTGCCAACATTATCCTATTGATGCAGTACCTTTCTATTATGTGACTATGCCCAATGCAGCCTTCCCAAATCACACACTACACTTGATGCAGCCATTTACTTACATGGTCGATCTTTTTCTTATATATTACTTATTTTTTATTCCTTAACCTTCATTCCTACTTCCATGCAATGAAGGTATAGTAACTTCCTATTCTTTGATTTGTAGTAACTTATGGTTCCTACTTCCATGCAATGAAGATAATTTGATCCTGTCTTTTAGTAAACCTAAGTCTAGTGTAGGCTGCCAAACTCAGCATCTTTCCAAGAACTCCAATTTATTCCATCGAAGATGTGAGTCTAGAATTTCTTCAACTATATATTCTGGAGCACCTTCTACTATTATCGGAGGTTGTGGAGCAGTTTGTTGGCCAGGAATAGTGGGTGGGCGGTAGGGGCATAGGTGGGAAACATTAATCTTGGGATCAATTTTGAATGATCAGGGTAATTTTAGCACTAGGTGAAATTACTTTAGAGATCACATATGGGCCAACCTGTTTCTCTGTAAGTTTCCTAGAAGGTCATGGAATATTTAGGTCCTTGGCACTTAGCCATACCAAGTCACCAACATTGTACTCTGGAGGGGGAGCTCGAGTATGATCCGCATGTTGCATCATGTCATCACGTGCTTTCATCAATGCCACCTCCACTTCTTCTTGTACCTTTCACATCTTAGATACAAAGTCTTCTACTGATTGTACCTTAACTTCCCTTTGGGGTTCTATTCCCATGCGGGGATGATACCCATAATTAGCAAAGAAGGGTGACATGTGAATAGCCAAATGGAATTTATTATTGTGGGAAAATTCAGCAATTGCCAACCATTCAGCCCAGTCAGTTTGTTGGTAGTTGACAAACATACATAGGTACTGCTCCAACTCCTGGTTCATTCTCTCTGTCTGCCCATGGGTTTGCGGGTGATATGCCATAGATAATTTAGTTTGAATCCCCAATACGTTGTTTAGCTCTCGCATAAACATGGAAGCAAATTGTGGTCCATGATTGGAGATAACAGTATCCAGTAATCCATGTAACTGCCATACCTGATTTAGATAGAGGCGCGCCAAGCCCAATGATGAGGTTTCTGTAGTAGTAGGAATAATATGGACCTCCTTCATGAAGCGGTCACATACTATGAATATTGCATTGTACCCTTGAGCCTTGGGTAATCTGGTAATAAAATCCACAGATATGTCTCACCATGGCGCTTTAGGTATAGGATTTGGCATTAATTTCCCTGCAGGTTTCTCTGGAAATTTCTTCCTCCTCATGCATGTATCACATCCATCCACATACCCCAACACATATTTAGAAATTCCGGGCCACCAATAATTTCTCATTACTAATTCCAATGTCTTCCATGAGGTCTTTACACTCCCCCCCCCAATCTGAGCGGACTCTGCTTGGACACTCGGACAGTCCTAGGACTTTGCTTGGACTTTTTTGGCTGAAAGTCCTGCCAAACTAGATGTCCAGTCCAAGCTGAGTCCTCAGACTGTCTGGGTTGCTTATATAATTGACTGAAAAATCAGTGGCTACCACAGGGATTGAACCCTCATAGTCACATGATAAAGTACAATTAAGGCAGCAATATAACTGTTAGACTAAAGCATCATTACAGGTAAGTAGTTTTATCTCTCTATGTACCACCCTGGCTGTGATGACAAATCAACACAGCCATGTCATCAACAATGCTGGCACATCACCTCTACCACCACCACAGTCAACAGTGCCGCCTCCTCCTTACCTCCTACCCCAAGAACCAACAACAGGAATGAGCCCAAATGATGGTATTGTCATTTGGGCTCACTTGTAAGTGTTTTTTTACATGTTTTTTGTTGTTTTGTTTAACTAACTGAATTTTCCTTAATGATAGGTTTTATCTATGTTATAATGATGCTGCAGCCTCAAAACCACGACAATGGCTGACACAGCCACCACCCTAGGACCCAGAACCACCACCGCAAGCAACTGCTTGCAGGGTGGGAACAGGTACAACTGCAAAACAGCAGGACAATGGCGACACCGACTTGGCCAAATGGAACAACAACACAATGAGGTGACTGGAGATGACTGGGAGATGGAATGAAGAGGGGACAAGCAGGAAACAACAAAAGGAAGGCAAAGCAAACAAAGAAAAGGCCCAAGAGACGTCATTTGACATCTCTTGGGCCGTTGGTAAGTTTTTTTTTCTTGTCCTTTCCTTATTTTGTTACTAACAAAGTTTTTTAGGTATTATCTAGTACTGCTGATGATGATGAGCACTCAGAACCACTGCCACGAGCAGCTGCTCGTGGGGTGGGAATGGGTGCAACTTTGAAATGACAAGAATGGCAACCCCAACAGAACAACAAGACAACGAGACACAGCCCCCGCCCTCAGCCCTCACACCCACCATGCAGGATGCACCACCTGCCTCCAGCCTCACGAGCAACTGCTCTTGGGGTGGATGGTGGGTGGAATGATGATGATGGCAGGGAACAATGATGGGTGGAACAACGACAATTAGAGGAGATGCCAACGACAGCCAGCACCCCCCATAACTGCTGCAGGCAACTGCTCATGGGGTGGATGGGGGGTGCAAAGTCTGAGTGCAGTCCTTGGACTGTCCTAGGACTTTACTTGGACAACTCAGACAGTCCTAGGACAGTCTGAGTGTCTGAGTGTGTCCGAGCAGAGTCTGCTCAGACTGGGGGGGGGAGTGTAAAGGACTGGTCTTCCATCTTCCTGGGTGTCCAGCAGTTGGTGTATTATAATGTAACCAGATGATCTCCCTTTGCAAATCCTGATGACGATAATAATTTGTGAGTCCCAAGAAGGCTTGAACCTCCTTGACATGGGTGGGCGCAGAGCAATCCATGATCACCTGTACCTTGATTGGATCCATTTTGATCCCATCAGGGCTGATCAATAATCCTAGGAACTCGATCTCGCTTGCCCCAAACACACACTTCTCCAGTTTCAAAAATTGATCATTCTCCACTAATCTTCATAGCACCTCCTGCACTATCACTTCATGATTTGCTTCATCCTCCATGAATATCAGAATGTCGTCAATAAATATTATTACCATGCCTTTGTCTATTACGTCCTTGAAAATGTTGTTCATCATATTTTGGAAGGTCAGGGACTATTAGTCATCCCAAAAAACATGACAAGTGGCTTGAAGGATCCTCAATGCATGGCAAATGCAGCCTTCCACTCATCTCCTTTCTTTATTTGTACATTATTGTATCCCCATCATAAATCCAATTTTTGTAAAGACCTTGGCTTTTCCCACCTTGTCAATCATTTCTGAGATCAATGGCAGGGGGTATGGGTTCTTCACTGTCCACTCATTCAGATACCTATAATCTGTACACATCCTCTTCCTTTGGTCTTTCTTTGGCACAAAGAATATTGGTGACATATGCAGTGATTTCAAAGGTCGTATGTATCCTTTGTGCAACTGCTCCTTCAGGAACACATACACTTCTTCTTGTTCCATCAGAGATAATGGATATACCTTTGACTTCTTCGGCACAAACCCTGGCTTCATCTCAATCCCATGATCCCCTGGCTTCTGCACTGGCATTCACTCAGACTCCTTCTTCTGGAACACTGACAGATATTTGTGACACACTTTTGGCACCCACTCCTCCACTGGCTTCTCCACCTTCATGATATTCTTGTCCCACAATTGTCATCCACAAATTGCTCTAAAGGTTTGCTTCTGCTCTTCTTTCTTGATCATGACCAGAACTTCCCCATTTGGCATTTCCTCATCCTCCACTTCCTCCATCATAACAGAATACTTCCTCAGATGGTCTTTCTCTCTCTTTTTCCTTTTTTCCTTCTTCATCTTCCTCCCATACACATTACATTCCTTGGGACAATGAGTCATTTGTACTTCCCCAGTTTTCCAATCAATTTCAGGATTATGCTTCCGTAACCACAGACATCCTATTATTAAATTGGTTTTCCCAAGATCGCACACTTCGAATACAGCTCGCTCCTGATGCTCCTGATACTTTAGTACCATCTCCTTGATAGTTCCTCCATGATTGACTGTTCCATCAATATTGTACACCATTATAGGTTGCGCCAGCTTGCATGTGCTAATACTGTTTCCAGTAATTAAGGACCGATTGATGAATAATCCTGTAGCACCACTATCAAGCAACACTTCCACATCAATTGCTGCATGTGTGTCCACTGTATTCAGTCCCATAGTCAAGGTGATTTCAGGTTCTATTCACAGTGAATAAAGAATTTAGGGGTTTTCGGAAATAGTGCTTGGCAATTGTCTTTGTCACATGATTCACAACAGTTGTACTCCTCCTCAATTTCCTTTTCTGATTTACTCTGGGTTTCCTTGGATACTAATACATTGTAACAATTCTGGGTCACCAATGGGAAAACCTTCACTGGGACTCTTCCACAAAATTCTTCTGCCTGCCTTCCTCTGGCTTCACTTCCTCAATTGTAGCTTCCCTAATCTTTCTTTTCTGCCTACAATTTCTAGTGATGTGTCCTAACTGCCCACAGTTAAAACATGTAAGTGGGGCTCGTCTCCCTGCTTGATCAACCTCCATTGCCTCTGCTGGTGCTGCTGACTCCGTAACTATAGGTGTCACTGCCATGGCCAGTGGCTGTGCCCTCGGAGTTTGTGCCTGAGGTGTCCTTCCTTTCTCGGACTTTCCTCCAGATGGCTTTCCAAATTTACTACTTCCATTGATGATACTCAACCAGGAAACCCAAACAAAACCCACAATAAGGGCTCAAATGGTATAACACTAGTTAGAGGAAGGTTGCAAGGTGGTACTAAATATCACCGCTGTAAACCAGGGGTATGAAAACAACTCTAAAGGGTGTGCGATGAGGTGCAAAGAGGTGTGATGAAGTTTGAAGAGGTGCGATGAGGTTCGATGAGGCTCGAAAGTATTTGAAGCGCTGCGATGATGTTTGAGAGAAGTTCGATAGTAATCGAGGGTGTACAAAGTGCTGCGATAACATTTGAGGGAAATTTAATGAAGTTCAATGAGTATTCAAAGAGGTGCAATGAGATGAGGTGCAATGAGGTGCAATGAAGTTCGAAGAAGTTTGAAGGCCTTTATAGAAGATGAAGACGCCTTTGATGGTGACTGAGGATAGACTATGAGGCCCTAGAAAGGTGTCTAGAGAGGATAGACAATATGTGATAGTTTCGAGAAGCTAGTACAAGGAGTTCGAGGAAATTCGGCGTAAAACACTGAATTTTGAGACTAAGTCGAGATGCTTGGACTCAAGAGAATAGCTCTTAAATCAGACAATTGGTGTGAGAGGACAATGTATTCTGTTCTTCTAAGTAGCTAGTACAAGGCTATATATGTTTGGGAGAAGTGATACTAAAAAGGAAATAAAACATGAGGAATACATGAGGCAAGATATAAAACAATAGAGAATCTTTGCAAATCATAGAATAAATGAAAGATGATAAGAAGGGAAACGTCTAGAGACATGATTTATCACTGGTACCTGTCCCCATTGATCTAATATATCATCAAGGTGTCAAAGTGCCACAATCGCATCCTAAAATCCCATCGTTGTATCTCCTCATGTCCGGTGGTGCTCGATATGCAACGCACTAACTCTTACAAGGTGTGCTGCATGTATCCAAAGGGTGGTGCGATTGGTGTACGGCGGCCAAAGGTGTTTGAAGTGCTGCAATATCATTCGAAGTTGTTCGAAGTCAATCGAAGTAGTTTCGGAGTGGTGTTGCGGGGTTTGTAGGGGTTGGGAGCGTGCGTTTTGATGTTTCAATGCCTCTGGAGATGGTCCCAGAGTTTAGAGCGCACAGTGGACCTATCACCATACATCAACTTTGACTCCACCTGTTCCTGCCGATATTGCCGGTCAAGGTGCATTGCCCAATTATACCACTCATCCAACTTCTCTGGCATAGAAGGTAGTTGGTAGATAGACTTGAATAAAGAGGGATTTAATCCTACTTTCAAAAACTCTACCAATGCTGCTTCTCCCATATTCGTTTGCAAAGCTTCTGCTTTGAACTGCAAAATAAATTCATCCGCTGTTAGGGAACCTTGGTGCATGGTTTTTAATTTAGCATTGGCTGTCGTCTTTTGATTAGGGTCTCCAAACTGTGCCTCCAATCTCTCCAGAAATTCCTTGAAGGTTGCAAATGGTTTATTTCCCACAGAAATTTGATTAATAGCCTCGTTTCTCCAGAACTGTGCTTCCCCCCCCTGAATGTATGAGAGAGCAAACATAATCCTAGACTTGGCTGTATGAAACTCTGGCTTCCTCCCATGGATGTACAATACTATAGAGCTGATGAAGGATTTTGTATTCTCCATGGTACTGTCAAAGATTTGCAGGGGCATGTACTTAGGTAAGCACACTTTTCCATTTCCAGATCTCTCCGCTGTCTAATCCTCCTGTGACATCCACTCCACAATCATCATCTCTTTCTCCTGTCATCTCTGGCTGTACTTCCGGTTGTCTGGGCTGTGATGCTGCCAACACTGACACTAATTGTGACATTTGTGCTGTAAGTGCATCAATTTTTGCCTCTAGTGCTGGTGTGGGAACAGTATTAGGGCTGGGATTAGAAGTTGAGGGTTCAGACATAATGGTAAAATCTGTGATGAATCACTTCTTCAACAAATTCAAGATTTGTTCTTTGAGACCTCTCCAAATGTTTATGGGTCACGTGACAACATTCATCAATTGTTCGTCAATTGTTCGTTGGTTTGTTTGTTCATCGGGCACCTAATTTGACACTTCGGATCAATAACCCTTCCAACAGTGCCTGATCTCAGAGATAACACTGAATTCGGCTTGTAACTAAAATAGTTGTCCAAATAGAGTGATGTAAATCATGACTAAACCAGATCCAATTGGTTGTCTTGTTGCAGCTGTCCTAATGATGAGCGCTGCCTCTCAATCACTGGTGGTTGCAATGTAAGGTGAGGCCTGGTGTCAGCTTATGAAAGAAAAGATAGATTATGTATATACAAGTACTTCTGGCTCATGCCAAAAGGATGAGTAATTGGATGTGGCACAGTGAAACAATGATGTATGCGCAAGTAAGAGAAGGCGCACTGATATGGGAAGTTGTGTTCTTCTGTTAGGGTGACACCCACTATCTGCTAGCTAAGACCATGCAGCTTCTCTCTACAAGAAGGGGCAGGATCCACGCACGTGATGGGGGAATTGATGGTTTTGATGTGAGGGGTTGTTTATAGATGAGTTTGTTGACAAAGGCCTTTCACACCACAAGCGTAGGTGGAATACCTAAGAGAACACAACTGGGGTCCCCTAGGCACAAAGTGTAGCATCATTTGGTGTAATGTAGCGTAATTTGACATAATAAAATAAAAATGAAATTTTATTAGGTAATGGGGTGGTTTCCTAACACAGAGAAGGGGCACTCACTGGTGTAATTGCATGTGCACTGGTTGCACTTTTGCCTGCTTGCACCTGGGTTTTTTTTTTAGCATTCCAAGCACTAACCTGGAGTCAGATGACTCTGTAACTTTCATCAATGCAGGCTTATCATGTATGTTGATACAGCCTCACACACCGATGGATTGCCCTTCATCTCACCCATTCTCTCATTCTCTTGCCACTGAAGAGTTCCCAGTCCATGGATCCACCCAAACATGTATGTCATTGATGCATGCATCTTCTGTGCACTCAAATAAGTGTCACTTTTGATACTGGGATCTTTGAGGGTTCCATCAAGGTTCAATGTATTGCAGCTGCAAACAACTGTTAGTTGCTTTCTTTGGCCCCCAATGCCATCAAGTGCTTACCTGTTCATTATCCATGCAACAATGAACATGATTGCATCCTTCGGTGGCTTGGAACTGATGAACCCCTCCTTATCCTTTATCAGCCCTTTCTCAATCAAGAACTTGACACACTGTTCCGAAAGGCTGGATGGAGGTTTGTTGTCAACCACAAGCCTGTTTCACAATAAATGCAAGGCTGTCAGCACTTACTTGCGGTACTGCTTATCAGTGTCCTCGGTGACCCCCTTTGAAGCATTCTGCACTATTTTCCTGAGCTCCTCCAACCCACCAGGAGAGGCACGAGCATCTTCCTCCTCTTCCAGAATTGGCTGTGCATCCTCCTTGGTGATGTTGGGCATTGACTCCTGCTCACCTTCCAGATTGTTCTTGACATCCACAAGATCCATCTCCAAGAACGTGATGTTCAGAGCATCTTTCACACCAGAAAATGCATTAGATGAGAGTATAGAAGACATGAAAAGTTGTCGTCAACAAAGGGAGGCAGAAATGAAAACAGGAGAGAAAGACGGTCACTTTATATGACCTCATGGCCACAGCCCCTCTGATGCATGCCTCCTTATGCCACCCCCCTAGTAGACTCCACAAGCTCCTTATCTAAGTAGACCTACTCCATGGGAAGCCATGCATCCAAGCCATGCCACCAGGAGGACAGAGAACAGCAGTACCAGTGGGACTAGCAGATTACATGCACCCTAAAGGAGGTGGTAGGTTGAGGCTAGCCCAGCTCACCTTTTCACAGAGACAGATAGCACTGAATGGGAGGGAACTGGAACACCACTCATGGGACAGACATGCAAGCCAAGCATTGCATTCACAACATATTGAAGATCAGGACAACACCCAAATGCACTCAAGAACGAATCTAAATGAATAGCAAACCAAATAATATGATGAAGCTGAGGATACTACAATTGAATCTAAATAAATCACTGACTGCACATTTGGAGCTTATCAACGACTCACTGGCAGCCCAATGGGATATAGTATTAATCCAGGAACCTTATATAACATTTTTCAACAGCATCAGAACCCCAAACCGCTTCATATCAGTAATGCCCACCTCAAGAACAACACTGGACATGACAGTCCGATCCACAATATGGGTAAATACTGCACTGACTACTAACGATTGGAAAATACTAGATATACCAGAAACAAATGACATAGTCGCGATAGAACTGAAGGGAGAATATGGCAGACTACAGGTCTACAGTGTATACAATGCAGGTGAGAACTCACATGCACTATCGACACTACAAAAGTATGCACTCAACAGCCAGGGAGATCCCAGAGAAGGAAGAGACTGCCACATAATCTGGGGGGGGGACTTCAATCGGCATCACCCTATGTGGGACAAGGACGAAGACACTCATCTCTTCACAGCAAAAGCACTCGAGGATGCCAGGGAACTGATAGAGCTAGTAGCAGATATGGGAATGACAATGGTCTTACCAAAGGGAATACCAATGCTTTGACATATGGTTATGAAGCGCTACACTAGGCCAGACAATGTATTCTGCACGGACAAGCTTGCTGCCTGCATAATCAAATGCGACACAATCCTGGAAGCACAGCCAGGTAAAACTGACCATTTCCCAATAGCGATAGTCTTGGAAATCGCGCAGGGAAGGACAGGAAACAGGGAATCAAAGAATTTTAGGGCGATGAACTGGGAAGAATTCAACAAGCATCTGGAGGCGAAGCTCACAACAATTCCAGTACCAACAGAGATAACAATGGAGGATGAGCTAGGTAAAGAAATAACCCAACTGACGGAAGCGATACAGGAAACTATGGAAAGCAAAGTATTGAAAAACAAGCCATGCCCTCTCTCCAAAAGGTGGTGGACAAATGACTTAAAGAAGAAGAAAAAAGAGGTAAACTGTGCGAGCCAAAGCTTACAAGAACCGGGCAGTAGAGGACCACCCATGTCACCAAAGGTTGAAACAGATACGACAGGAGTATGCGAAAGACATAGCCAGGACTAAAATGGCTCACTGGAACAAATTCTTGGAGAACGCGACGAATGCAGACATATGGACAACAAACAGGTACTTATCAAACTCCACAGGAGATGGTGGACAAACAAGGATCCCGACCTTGAAGGTGAAGGACAAAGACGGAAGGGTAAAAGAGGTAAACATGAATGAGGGTAAGGCGAAGGTACTGGCAGAAGCGTTCTTCCCACCAAAGCCAATCGTCTCAGTGGTACCACATGGATACGACTACCCCGAAGTGAGTACAGAAATGCCACAGGTCACGGAAAGGCAGATACGGGTACATGTGCAGAAATTGGTGCCATACAAAGCCCCTGGACCGGACGGGATACCAAACATAGTTCTACAAAGGTCGGTAAACCTAATAATAGTGTACTTACTACCCATCTACAGGGCAATACTGGAGCGAGGCATATATTATCGTGGCTGGCAAGAGTCAATGACCTGCATATTATGGAAAGGGGGAAAACCAAGCTACGAAACACCCAAAGCATACCGCCCTATAGCCCTACTATGCACTATGGCTAAAGTTCTCACGTCGATAGTATCCGAAGGGCTAATTGCAGTGACAGAGAGGCATCAACTGCTACCGGAGACGCATTTCGGAGGAAGGCCCTGCAGAAGTATGATGGACACGGTACACCTTCTGGTTCATCGGGTCAAGGACGCTTGGAGGAAAAAGAAGGTAGTATCAATACTATTCTTGGACATCAAAGGGGCCTTCCCAAATGCAGTAACGGACCGATTATTACACAACCTGAAGAAGAGAAGAGTGCTGGGTTCGATAGTGAAGTTCATGGAGCGATTACTGGATGGAAGGAACACACGACTCAAATTTGACGACTATGTCTCAGATGCTATACCCATAAACAACGGAGTGGGCCAGAGAGACCCAGTATCACTCCCGGTTTTTAACTTCTATAATGCAGACTTGTTGGAACTAAATGACACCCTACAGGCTCTCGGGTACGTGGACAATGCAATGATAATGGCAACAGGCAAAAACTACGAAGAAACCACCAAGGCAATACAAGAACACATGGAAGGAGAAGGCGGTGGATTCAACTGGTCCACCGAGCACAACTCAAGATTCAAAATCACCAAACTGGCAGTCCTACACCTCGGACACAAGAAAGAAAGATCGCCAAATGGAAGCGTGCGACAAATGCACAGGCTGAAACTATTATTGCAAGGCAAAGAGGTTAAAGCAGTGGACAGCTACAAATACTTAGGTATAGTCATTGACGACAAACTAACATGGAGGAAACATGAGGAGAGGGTCATAGACAACGCAACAAAATGGGTTCTGCAATGCTGGAGGCTAGTGAAAACAGACTCAGGTCTATCCCCAAAACTTATGCAACAGCTATACACGTATACCCAAGATGACTTACGGGGCAGAAATATGGTACAACCCCTTGAAGAGGAAACCAGGTGCTAAAAGACAAATGGGATCAGCAAGGGTAACAAGACAGCTAACTACAATACAGCAAATGGCTACGATAGCTATAAATGGAGCACTACGCACTATGCCGACAGACATACTGGACATGCATGCAGGTATACCCCCCGTGGAGCTAAATATGCTGAAAGCTTGTTACAGGTCTTTAATGTGTGTATGCACCCTCCCCGAAACACACCCCTTACACAGCTTAATACACGAATACCGCCTGGTACATGCGAAGCGACATCGTACACTGCTTCATAACCTTCTGGGTCACTTCATAGAAACAAATCTGGATAGAATTGAGAACATAGCGCCCAACACAACATCCTCAGCGATTGAAATAGCAACCTTCACAACGGAAATCGCACAGGATAGAACCACATCCATACAAAGCGAGGCAAATGACACCCCAGAGATCAAAATCTATACAGACGGCTCAGGAGTAGACAGAAATATAGGAGCAGCTGCAGTAATGTATAGGAAAGGTAGGGCTACTCCAGCGAAGATACTAAGATACAGATTGGGAACCTCGAAGGAATACACTTCATTCAAGGCTGAAGTGGTAGGGGCAATTCTGGGAACGTGGCTAATAAGATCGGAACATATAGCAGGACAATTACCAATAACTTTACTAATGGATAGCCAATCACTCATCAGAAGACTACACACATGAAAGGTGAGCACGGCCCAATACTTAGTGGAGGAGTTCATCAGGCTAGCCGGAGGGATCAATTCAATGAACCTAAACCCGAACGCAAAGAGATTCCACATGGCCTGGATCTCTGGACACAGTGGCGTCCAAGGAAATGAGAGGGTAGATGAAGAAGCAAAGAAAGCAGCTCGAGGAGACATCAGCGCTATTCACAGACTCCCACCTATACTACAGGAAACTCTACCAAGGAGCGTAGCGGCACTGAAACAGGACTTCAAGCACAGGATCCGGGACAAATGGGATGAGATATGGAGAGACTCACCCAGGCAGCCAAAGCTGAGTCGACTCGATCCAAAATTCTCATACAAAAAATACGCTGAAACCCAGGCAAAACTCAAGAGGCAACAGATTAGCTTATTGACACAGATACGCACAGGACATATACCACTTAATTTCTACCTACACCAGATCAAGAAAGTAGATTCAAGCGACTGCACGGCTTGCGGAAGAGACGGCCTGACAACCAGAGAAACAATAACACACTTCTTATTCGAATGCGAGGCATACAACGGAGCCCAACACAAACTTGACCGCCAGATGAGAAGAGACTCAAGAGATCTCACTGCACTAATGAGCTCGGAGAAAGGAATAATAGCCCTACTCAGTTATGTGGAAAAAATGGGAAGACTGACAATGACGAAAGGTGAACACCCAGTTTCATAGCGAACACACACTGGCACAATAATTACAGGAAGAGATCCAAACAAGTAAAAATGGGAATACTGCAAACCCCACAAACTCAATCTAAATTGCCTGCGACACAGAGGACTATGGAAAATACTATGGGTACACGTACATGCAGAAATCGAAGAACAGTCAACACATGTGCTCACATCGTCCGCACTGTGCCTACCACAAGGTGGTCAGGCACTTATCAGACATATACCTAACACGATTGGGAAATGAACACACGAGCGAAGGGAAAAGGAGGTCGGAAGGAGGCCTGCAGTCCTAAACGGCTCCAGCGAACCGGACCTCAGGGGGAGCAAATGCCATGGGCATGCTGTCTGAGGGGCAAGGACTGGGGCAAGGGTAGGCAAAAGGGGCCTTCGTTTAGATACTCTAGTATGTAAGGACCATTATAGGGCTCGCCCTGAGAGGTCAAAAAAATAACACAAAAAAAGAAAAAAAAAAAAAAAAAAAAAGACCTACTTCAAATCTGTATTGAACTCAATTACTTCTTTGCCTGAGGACAAGATGCTAACTTGTGTAGTGTAGTGTTTCTCTGTTGCACAGGCTGGAGTGTGCAAGGACACATGTCAGCAATGCCACAAAGATAAGGGACAAAAAAATGTCCCCACATTCAGGCTCCGGAGAAGACATAACCTCAATGACTTCTGATCCAACATACATGAGAACAACAGCATGCTAGGAATGCACAGCAAGCTTACCATGGTTGTGCTTGGGCTCCAGAGATGGCGAGATCAACATGGCTTCTACACTCTCTCTACCATCATCATCGGTTGTCCATTTTGCACTCTGAATCAGTCATCAAACATTAGCGATCATGCAGGAAGACCCATGTATGGAAGACAAACCTGATACATCACCAAGCTCATCATCGCTGGAACCATTGTCCACAGTTTTCACACCACCAGATTGTGGAATGATGTGCTCAAGCATCGCAGCTGGAAGCCATGCATGAATGCCCACAATTTCATCCACAGCAGTACCATCTCCCATGTCAGAGGCAGCCCAACATACACTGGCAAGGTACTCTCTCTCAAAATGAAGCTTGACACACACTTCTCTTTGGTAGGCAGATAACTTATTGGATCAGTACAGAAGAACCCCACCAATGAGTGGCAATGTGACAGGACAGCGCAGAGCTCCCTGATCCAACAAGACAGACAGCATGCCAAATGAGCTCCTGCACAGCAATCCCTGAAAAGACAAAGGAAGCAAAGTGTTGCAGGACACTGCCAGGATCCTGACCCCAGACAAAGGTACACTTGGCAAAGTGGGAGAGTGCAATGGTGTCAATACCTCCATTCGACATGAGTGGAGGCATCACAAAGGCTGCCTGGTGTTGCAGAGTTTTCGGGTGTGTGTAGAGCCTGAGGATCTGAAGATCGGGGAAGGTGTTAGGGATCAGATTGGCAAGCTTGGGCTGGTGCTGCTTGAGAAAGCCAGAGCAGTTCTCACATAGCTCAATGATGAGATCCTCACACCAGGCAGCAAGAAAGGCAGCAACATGTTCTAGCGAGTGGTTGTCACCAGTGCCTACCACCAAGCGCTGACCAAATCCGGCACAAGCTAGCGCCGATGCAGTGGTTTGACCACACCCCTTGAGGCCTGGCTGGTTGGTGAAGATACATGGGTGAGCGCTGGCAGACATCCAAGAATGTTTGTGGAGCTAACTTACCAAATAGTTGCCACCCACCAGCAATGCAATCAGAACGAAATCCTCCTGGCAAAACCCAAGCTCATGGATCGACTCCTGGTCATACATCATGACCCACTGGTCCTTGCTGTCTCCTTGTAAGCTATACATGACCCCGTTAGCCATATGTGCGGGTAGTCAGCTAGCAACTTACACTCAGAGAATGGTCGATGCACCAAATACAAAGATGTTGGAGTAATCTGTCAAGATGGCATCTATCAGCCCTCTCTCAACATCCAGGCTAGCTCCACCTCCACCTCCCCACGTGCCTGCAGACAAATGAGAAAGATGGCATGGAAATAGTGTGAAGATTGACCTATGTTGACCCATGGGATCCCAAAGCAGTCCAGCATCTCCTGCGTATCCCTTGCCAGCCAGTGCTGGGTCCCATGCACAATCTTGTTATGCTTCTGCGCAGGTTGCTCAGGCCCATCAAACACAAAGATGGGGAAGACTGGAAGACTGAGCAGTCGAGCACAGTGGCCAAACAGCTCTGCAAGCTCATGATTTTTGGTGTGACCAGAATGCGAGCTTGCTTGATAGAACCACCCACTGCAGGAAAAAGATGCCATCAGTATTGCCTCCATGCTCTCGTGGACACCTTGCACACACCTGATATTGATGCCAATTCAGAGGCCTCTCACACCCCCTTTATTCTGCAAAAAACCATGTTCAACTGCAAGCTTATGCAAAGAGATGTTTTCTCCTGCAGGCTCTACAATCTGGAGAAGTCGATGATGACATGACAGTCAGAACAGATAAAGAGTAAAGCATCCAGAGACATACCTGCCACAGACCATTGACACCCATGATGTGTGTGATAGTTCAAAGTGAGGTTGGAAAAGGGGCTGAGAGCATTGAGGATGGATGATCGATCGGCCATATTTAGATGTGTGCATGGAGTGGGCGAAAGCTTGCCATCAATCTTCATGCATTTACAGTCACTGTAACCTTCTTGCTTCATGAGATGATTTGAGTGTTTGGCAAGGCATCCACAAGGCGACAAGAAGAAGAGAACCAGTGACAACTAGTCAGACTGGCATCTTGTGAAGAGCAAGTGACAACAAGTCAGACTGCTTGGCATGGCAAGATTGTGGCAAGAAGTACATATGTTGCTGGAGCTATGCTAATGTGAGAAGGTATGTTGATTCATGGTGAGTGAACGATGAGGGAGGAGGGAAAGGAGGAATGGCGATGATTGATGGCAGCAATAACAACATGATAAACAAAGGAGAGTGGGAATGTTTGGTGTTTGTTGTGTGGGGTGGCATGGACCAGGCGGTGGAATCGTCTTTGATCCCTGTTCGTACGTCTTTTTTACTTGATGCCTTGAGTTGCACACTGTTTTTCACTAGGCTGCCTGCCAGGAAACAAGGGTTGGAAGGGAGCTGATGAATGAGAAAAGATGGTTTCGCATTCCCACAGGACAGTTTGCAGGGGATCAATGATTCCAACAAGTGTGATGCACCCACCGTTATTTAGACTAAGGGCTGACATCAGACCTTTCTGACGTGAGAGACGAACCTGGATTCAAATTTGGGACCTTAAAGGTTTGTTGATTGCAAGGCATCTATTTCAATACATACTGTTTCCCCCCCACCATGGAGTTCTTCTTCATAGTCCACCTTTACCTCTTTTTCTTTGCTCTCTCATTTTTCTTAACTCACTCCTCAGACGTCTTGTTCATACTGGTGACAGAAGCCTCCCGCAAGGCTCCCATCATTTTCACCCTTACCATGACCTTCTGTGTCATCTGGTAAGCTCCCTCTTTTTCTTCCTCTTTTTCTTCCATCTTCTATGCTCTCCCCTCGCATGTCCGTTGATGATACTCAACTCGGGAAAACCACCTAAACAGCCGATGATATTTGTGATCGGTCAGAGGAAGGGTGCAAGACATTCCGAATGTTCGTAGTCGAACCTATGGGAAGATAACTAGTTGGTACTAGTTGCGAAGGTAGTGCTATAGGAGATGAAGGTATTTGATGTGGTCCAATGGGGTATCAATTGATATTGAGGAAGATTGATGAGATCAACGGTGAACAAGTTCTATCGTCAATGGTCGATGTGTGAATTCTGAGGACCTTTCGATAGGTCAATAGTATACGAAGGGTATAGCAAATGGCTATGAAGTGTTGAACTGGTTACTAGTGCTAGCGACAAGAGGATCGAAGGAGGATCAAGGATGCGATGATCACAGAGGTTTCTCGTCGATTGAGAAAACCCATAGAGACTTAGATTGTTTTTAGAAAGTTGATCAGATGCTTAGAACTGTATACGAGACGATAGGTGAAGACAATTTCTTGTATTTCCCAGTAGATACTACAGAGTTTTATATGTTTTAAAGAAACTTCCTAAAATGGAAGAAGAAACATGTGTAGAACATGAGGCAAAAGATATGAGTTAAGGCACAAGGCCAAAAAGGTGACTGGAATCTGAACAAGAAAGATATATATCATATGATGAAAGAGTAATAAAGGGTATAGAACTAAAAGGGGACTGTCCTTTGTGTATAAATCGTGCTAAGTCTCGCAATAATTTGTCCAGCGGGTTCTGTGCACGATAGGGACTTGGAACGAGGCTGACCTACTATCAGCAGGTTTGGGCACTCGTTGGAATCCTTCCTGGCGCATGGTATTCCACCATATAGATAACAAATGCGGTGCCCGATGTCACTCATAGTCTCTCGATATTGATCGATGATGCTTGACAATGGTCGACAATGTTCAATCGCGGTCATGGTTTGTTCGAAGATGATCGGGGATGTTCGATGGTCATTTAGAAGGGGTCTTAGGGGCTTTCAACGTAGTCCTAAGGTTGTGCGATGTGGTCTCTTGGTACAATCAATGTCGCTGGTGATGTTTTGATGCGGTCGATATGATATCGCGATCGATAGACTGGGTCGCACTGTGTCTGGGACCTCATAGGAGTTAGCTGATGTGACTAGAATGTGCTTAGAATGACGTATCGGCCTTTGAGCCGAGGAGACAACCTATCACCATGGCTTTTTAAAACACATTATGTATATGTATTGGCAAAAGAGTGCACATTGGTTCTCTGTGGAAGGCATGGTTCTCAACAGTGCGTGTGGGTTTTGCTTGAGGTTCTCGGGTCTCGATCATGTTGCCGGCTCAGCGGCCAGGGTCTGTCACAGATGTGACAGGGGCAGTGCCTTTTCCCGAGACTGTCTTGTTCATAATCGTAACCTTTACTTCCAGGGGATTGTGATCGGGCACCCTTTTAATAAAAAAAGGAAAAATCCTTAATCTAAAAATAAATAAATAAATATTTGGGGTGTGACATCCTGGTGACATGGTTGTGACCAGGAGTCACACATACTGAGGATTGGACACTCCCAGTAAAAATATACTATTTTTTCCACAACCCTAGTATTATGAGCCTCTCCAAAGTGTATTGATCATCTACCATCTTGAAGGGGTAACAGGATAGCCAAATACTAAATGAGGATTGAATTTGGTGGTGTACCCGTTCTGAGTGAGAGTCTGAGACTTATCGGTAGTTGTTTTGCGTTATTTGTTCTGCCGTCAATGAACAGATGTGACGCCTTTACATGCTCACCACTCTTAGATCAACCCTTGTTCATAGAAAACTTCTAACCCCTCATCCTATATTTCGCGCAGCGTACCCCCTATGCATTCGTCATCAAACAAGTCAATCCAGGCTTTTTGCAAGCACTACTCGTCTGTCAGCTGACAACAGGTCGAACCGTGAGCAGCTCAGGAAATTTCTCTCAACTCTAAGGAGATTTCTCGGGAATATGCAAGACCGCAAGCATGTCGACGGCTTCATCCACAAGCAACTGGACCACCACTTACCTCGCACGTCGGAACCACATGTCACATACGAGAAACTCATATCTTTCCTCATAAATAACGGGTTTCTTTTCGAGGCAGGAGGTGTCTTTGCACGCATGACCAAAGCGGGGTTTATCCCGTCACCCGAAACTTACGCCCAAATCCTCGCTGTGATGCTGGCCCTCTCACGTTCCGACATTGATATCAACAACGCCTTCGACGTTATTATATCCGACCCAGCCTTCTCTGAAGACCACTTTGTTCACCTCCTGGAGATCATGAGTGATATAGGGGCCCCGCATGATCACCTGGTGCGCATTGCAGAGCGGTATGTAGAAACGCGGGAGGAAGGATATTCACCGACAAAGGTCCTGGTGTCGAAGCTAGTGGATGCACAGACACGAGCTGGGCTCATCGAGGACGCGTTTGAGACACTCCTTCGTTTCGATGACCTCGATGTGTCGAGTCCTAAGAACCCGTCTATCGTGATTATCAATGCCTTGAAGGATGCCAATCCGGCAGATAAGGGTTCAGTGGATAGGATTCTCAATCTCATGCAGGAAAAAGATGTCCAACCGGATATAACACTATTCAACTCTCTCATTTCCCGAGAACTTCGCCTCAACTACTTGCAACAAGCGTTCTCCATATACCACTATGTCAGGCAGCTTTCAGAAGTAATGCCCCTGTATCCTGATGGCTCTACATTTGCTCTCCTCTTCAGCGTACTTCGGAGGCTATATAGACCCCACGGACGAAGCGCCTTATCGCGTCAGTACAAAATCCCCGACAATTCTGTTCCTCCGCGTCAGCTCTTCCACGACTTTCTCTCGTCTCACACTCATTCACCCTTCGAGGTAACTCCGCATCTCCTGAATGTCATTCTGCGCACTTTCATCTTTGGACACGACTATGCAGGGGCCTATGTTACCCTCCGCGCCTTCCATATCTTCAAACTCTCTGTCACAGCAAAAACATATTACATCGTCCTGCGGCACATCATGCATCGGATTTTGTGGGACGTCAAGCGAAGCAGACGAGCAGACGAGTCCAGATGGGGCGACAGGTTTTTGGGCACCACCTCTCCTACTCGTTTTAAGAATCTGAAGATTGACGAGGAGATGGAGGAAAAGGTTCTTTTGGTAGCGAAACAGCCCGAGTTCGAACTCACGTCAGGGATACTGAAGAGTGCAGCGATAGCGCGACGTACGGGTGGCCCAAAGTATACGACGCCTACAGTGGCTATGATTGATGGGGATACGCCTGTCCCAGAATCTATGCATTTGGATATTGTGCCATTGGAACGAATACTCCGGCGGGCTGCATCTGCACACATGCTTAATGGGCCTGAATTGGATCACGATGTTGCGACGGCACGTGTAAGTAAGGCTATTGCTGCAGCGAAGAAGGAGATGGTACCCCGGAGTGGTTCTTGAGCTGGGTACAGTGGAGTGCAGGTTGGCCTTTGAATAAAAGTATATACATACTTCATGATAATTGCATCCCATCGACCTCATGTGATGCGTGTCGCGATCATGTGACACTTATGATTCGTCACAAGATTGACTGTCGACGATCGCGAAATTCCCACGTTCCCGACTCATTGCTTGGTTATTTATTATATCGGTTCGTCCTAGGCCTCATCCTTGGTTAGGAATAATATTCTATACAGCGTGAAGTACCATCACTGGATGGCTGGCGCTTTCAGCGGTCATCTTGTGGATTCTTACAATGCAAATCAAGCCAGGCATTCAACGCCATTCACTACCAGTGGTTCTCCAATAGTCACGACTGGATCTATGTCGTTCAACCCGCAGATGCACGGAACATCCAACTTTTCCAACCAGTCGATGGCTGATACTTCATTTTCGTTCAAATCCGAGCCTTCGTTCTTCGAATCCGGGCTCTCGGATGCCACAACGCACAAGATTGCCGCATTACAGGCCAAATTGAATCAGAAGCTTGGACCCGAGTTCATCTCTCAACGTCCTGGACCAGCAGGCGGGCCAAAACTTACCTATGCGGAAGGATGGAAAATTATCAACTTGGCTAATGAAGTGTTTGGGTTCAACGGGTGGAGTTCGAGCGTGGTCAGCCTTACGACCGATTTCATTGACTTTAACGAAGAGACCAAAAGATATACAGTTGGAACCACAGCGATCATGAGAGTAACTTTAAGGGATGGTGTATTTCATGAAGATATTGGGTATGGAATGCTGGAAAACTCGAAAAGCAAGGGCCAAGCTCTCGACAAGGTGCCCATGGAGTATTGTGATGTTGTAATATCCTTGAACTTTTCTATCCTGTAGTGCAAGAAAGAGGCTGTCACGGATGGCCTGAAACGGGCTTTGCGGAACTTTGGGAACCTCTTGGGAAATTGTCTTTACGACAAATCATATACGCAAGAAGTGATCAAGATCAAGGTTCCTCCTGTACGTCCATGACCTCCTTTCACTATTCCTCTGCCACATACATCATCCCAGCCAAAGTTCGACAAAAACGACCTTCACCGTCGCCCTGAGTTCGAAGAACGCAAACCAGACCTTACTGCTACCTCTGCTGCTACTACTACCCTCAGCTCAAATCTGCCACCTGATGTGAAACCTAATATCATGATAACTCCTGTAAAGCCACCTGTTGCCCAACCGCAACCACCTTCCAAAATCTTGTCCTCCGTTCCTGCGCATATGCGTTCAGAACCACATGCTTCTGGAACGTTCTCTGGGGCTCAGAACAATAGTCCCATGCATGACGCAACCACCCCGGCATTGAAAGACAGAGCACCCACCCCCACAGGACTCAATACGCCTATCACTACCCCTGCTCACGGATCTACATCGTCGAGTTCTCGTCAATCAAATCCAGCTGCACCGCCCAAAACACCGCCAGAACGCGAACGTAAAGTCTCGTTCGCGCCACCCAATGCTACCACCAACAACAATGCCAACCTCGCGGCCAACAAGCCGATGACTTCCTCAACCACCAGGAAGAACAAACCCTCGCCGCCTCCGCCTCCTCCTGCGAAACCAAACCAAGAACTAACCGACCCCGACGATTCCTACCACTTCTGCTCGGATGATGACGCTTTCCTCGCTCTCGTTGACCTTGGAGATGGCGATCTCGGGCAACCTGTATCGGAAGAAGCAGACCTGGGAAGGCCGATCGATGGGGAAGACGATGATGGCGATGTCAGAACGCCAATCTGTTGGGGGGATGAGGGCTCAGGTGGCGAGGATGCGACGTTTGGAGCAGGTAGCAGTGGAAATGGTAACGGCGGCGCGGACGTGGGGAAGAAACTGAATGTGGAAAGGGGCCAAGGGACGTCGGAAGGTGCCTCTGGCCTTGGAATACTTTCGAAATTATTACCTCAGAACCAGCCAGGCCTGAACAACAATGGTCATCGTCTACCTTCGCTCGTGCTGTCTAGGAACCTTCCTCAACACCGCCAGCAGCAGAACCAAAATCAGAATCAACATCGACAGCCTAATTACCCCCCACCCAAAAACCAGAATCGACCGCCTGCTCAGATGCCGACTGCTCCCGGCTCTTCATCTACAGCGAAGAGATCGGTCACGCCTTCAATGGGAGGATTTCATTTCCCGCCTGGGATAGTAAGTTCTCACTCATCTTCTTTGTCTCTCCATTTGCCGCTCAATGTCTCCCTGACAGGACTCTCATCCACAACTACAGGCACGGCCTCCTCCTCCGCAAGGGAACAGGCAAACTTCTACGTCCACGTCTGGTTCTGGCATAGGGCTGAAACGACCTTTGGACACCATGTAAATTACTTATGCCTCTTGTTGTGTGGTAATGACACTCAACCATTTGCACAGGTCTGGTTCATCTTACCCGAATATGGGGCCACGTCGACCTGGGATGGGATTGGACCCTCATTCGGACAGCGGCGCCGCACATGTGAAGAGAGAGGTTTTCGGGCAGCTTGAGGTTGGAGAAGGTGGGAAGCGGATGCGGCGGTAGAAATGTTGCCATTGCTATTAGAGTCATTGCATATCGATTGTATTGTTAGCTATTCTCGATGTGGATGTATCATATACAATGAACAATTTCTTTCTTTTTACAGATTTTATGCACGTCCAATGCACGTCTGCAGAAAAAAAATTGCGGATCTTGATGTCCATTAGCTGGATAGTATAAGTAGCCTCTAGAGAGCCCCCATACTTGTTTATTTGTACATTTGAGCATTTCATGCAGTGGACAATCAGCTACGTAGAATGCAATAGCACTAGGCCATAGGTGTGAATGATAATACGTTTTCAAAAGAACGCCCTTAGCAAAAATAATTTAAGTGTTATGATTTACCTATAAGATTAAAGACAAAGATCGGATCCGGTTTATCTTGCTGTGCCTAGAACTTGAGTGCTTTTACACGGCGGTCAAGGTTATACGCTATTTGGCGCAGGGATTGCACAACACCGGTGATGCTGTGGGTTAGGGGTCATAAGGGCACACGGCTTTATTGCACTAGTCTTCTTTGTCCCCGACCCTGTCACCGTCGCGTCTGCCGGATGGGTCCTTAACTTCCGTAGATTATTGGTTGCAGTTGGTTGCCCACCCCTACTCACGGTCATCGAGCATGAACGTCCACTCAGGCGTTACCGGCCGCGACGACGCATACAAGGCACTGACGAGGACGCCAGAGGAACTTCACTCTTGCTGGTCATGAAAGCAAAGGCTTAATGGAAGCACCAGACTTCCCAGCAGGCTGACCACATAGGTAAGCTACACTGTACTGAATAATACAGTCTATCGAACGCATACAGTGTACCAAATGATATGGGTTCAGTGGACGCTGTTGAACACTCTCATAGTATGTATAACATGTACTAGTATCAAATGAATACACTTTTACAATTCTTGCTTGTGATACACTATGAAGAATGTTAATAATATACAGATCAGAGATAGTGTACATGGTACTCGGCAATGGCATCGGCATCGGCATCGGCATCGGCATCGGCAATGGCATCGGCATAGAAGTACAGCATCGGCATCAGGCACCACTTCGCCATAACAGTATGACCTAGCTGTGTGTACTATAGTGAATTACAATGCTTGGTATAGATGTGCATAGGAGACTGTATGGCCTAGCTATGGGCAATGATGCAATAATTCATTCTATGTAGTGCAGACCTACCAAACTGGTCTTTTACGATTCTTGCTTGTGATACACTGTGAAGAATGTTAATAGACAGATCGGTGACCTATGAGATAGCATTGGACACAGTATTCAGCATCGGCATTGGCATAGATGTGCAGTAAGAATCTAATACCATTGATGAAATAGTCACAGCCATCGGCATCAGCAGACACGTCGGCACAGAAATCTACATCGACATCAACATCGGCAGCAGCAGACAGACACTTTGGGGTGGAAATCTATATATCAAGAGCATTGGCAATGGGCATTAGCAAACCAGACACACAATGGGTGCAGGCAGTATGAATGAACAAAATCAACACAACAGCAGTGTTCATCCTAGCTAAAATAACAATGTTGGTACTAGCTAATTGTGAGAACTGGTGGGATTGGCCATGTTGTCGTCATGGGACAATGATCTCATTTGAATGTCTGAGAACCTGCATTTGAATGATTTCAGATTATATTCCATCCTTTCCTCCAAGGTCGCATATGTCTTCAATGTGCATGAGGGGGAAGAAATTTCCAGAGAAACCTGCAGGGAAATTAATGCTGAATCCTATACCTAAAGCACCATGGCGAGACATATCTGTGGATTTTATAACCAGATTACCTGAGGCTCAAGGGTACGATGCAATATTCATAGTATGTGACTGCTAGGGCTCAAGATAGTTTGAAAAGGACGGCGGGACTGACATCTTGCTGTTCCAGCTTCTCAACCTCGGTCATGTAGAGATGATGACTGGCATCCTTGTATGAGGTGCCAAGGGTGTTTTGCAGGGCTTTCACTTCGGCATGGCAGCTCAACAGCTCCCTGTCTGTCAATTTCTGCAACAGGATGAACTAACAGTCATACAAATGAGGACAAGGCACTTACTGGATCAGCAGGTAGCATTAGCTGGTTGTGGGCCAATGCATAGTAGTATGGTGTATCAGTCATGTTTCCAGACTGCAAAGTCATCAGTGAGAGGATTAGACGAGGCAAACAAGACACAGCATTGGCCAAAAAATGGCATTGGCCAAGACACGGCATTGGCCAAGACACAGCATTGGCTAAGACATGGCATCGGCCAACAGGACGACATCAGCCCAAGGATGGCATCAGGCCAAGACAGCTAGGCTGGCAGCAAAGAAGGAAATCTTACCCCCCCATGTGCCATATGTACATTGAATTCAACCTTCTTGCAATAGGCCTCCATTGCCTGGTGGGTAGCTGGAATCATAAAATGGGGCACTAGATAGTGCTGCCCATTGTCACCTCGGATAACGACATATCCATCAGGAATATAAGTGTTGGTTTGCTGATTGCTCATGGTATAGATAACACAGATGATAACAAGTGATACCATTTAATCAGGACATTATTTGTTTGTATATATTGTATATCGATCAACAACATGTGATTGTTGATTTTCAGTGTTTCACTCTTTTTCATCACAACATCGACCCCGCTGCCGCAGCCGACTCATCAACCATGAACATTACACGCCAACAAGTGCTTGGCCAGATCAGCAAGATTGAGCAATCCATCCGCAATGGCCTTCAGGACCAAAGTATCAAGGCTGTGATGAAGGAAAGAAAATTGGCCCTTGTGAGTGGATTGGCATGCTATCAGATCAACGATGCACTTACCAATTGTAGAAAACGTTATTTGCCTGGCAAAGAGAGGTTCTCACAGAGGATGTGCAGGCCGTCTTCTGGGCCAATGCCTTTTTGTGGGGATTTGTGGTAGCATGGTCAAAGTCAGACAGGACAGGGGACCAGAAGTTTATTGAAGGTCAACTGAGGGCAATGAAGACATTCGACGAGAAAAAGGGCATAACAGGTCCTGTGTCCACATCGGCTGGACCAACGGCAGTGGAGACGGCAGGTGGAATGGGAAGGGCAGGTGGAATGGGAAGGGCAGGTGGAATGGGAAGGGCAGGTGGAATGGGAAGGGCAGGTGGAACAGGAAGGGCAGGTGGAACAGGAAGAGCAGGTGGAAAGGCCACTGCAGTGGGAAAGGGAATGGCAGTGGGAAGCGGGAAAGGGAACGGCAGTGGGAAGAGGAACGGCAGCGGGAAAGGGAATGGCAGTGGGAATGGGAATGGCAGCGGGAAAGGGAACGGCAGTGGGAATGGGAATGGCAGTGGGAATGGGAACGGCAGTGGGAATGGGAACGGCAGTGGGAACGGCACTGGCCAAGAAAGTGGGGGCGGCAGCGGCAAAGACAGGGACGGCAGCAGCAGAGAAAGGAAGAGTGGCAGCAGCAAAGGCACAAGGAGCGGCAGTGGCAATGGCAGCAGCAACACTGACACCAACAAGGATAGAAGCGGCACCGGCACCAGCCAAGATGTGGGCCCAACCAGAAGCATCAGGATCCAGACTTCCAGCCCCAGCCCAGCGACCAATGCTGCCAGCAATCACAGTGAGACCCAGGCCGCGAGAGGTGCAGAGTAGCAGGGGATCGGAGGAGGATTTTGATGAGGAGATGGAGAGCGATGCCAGTGCCAATCCCAGGATGGAGTGGAAGTGGCACAATGCAGCAAGGGCAGCACAAGGAGCACCCCAGCAAGGGAGTTTGTGAACGACACCGTGTGCACAATGTGTCAGGCTTAGGCGTGAGTGTTGGGAGCAGGTGAATGGGAAAACAGCCTGCTACTTCTGTGGGAAAGGGAAAGTTCAGTGTGATCCAGAGGATGTGGATTGAGTGCCGAGAACCAAGAAAGCAAAAGGATCGGCAAGAAGAAAAGCAAAGAAGGTGTGATTTTCCAGTGAAGACAGTGGAGAGGAATCATCTAGGTGGTTCACTGCAAGCCAAAAAGGAAAATCCAAAGGTTAGTTCTTCCATATCATGACACATAAAACCACTAACATGTATACCCATAGCTGTGGAAGAGGATATCGACATGGCCGATCCTGAGCCTGAGCCGACTGCCCTCCCTGCCCTGACTCCCTACCCCTCTGCCGGTGACTATGCCAGCTTCACTGGACATCTATACCAACTGGAGGAAGACATGTACAAGCATGCATGGTGGAATGAAGAGTCATTCATAGAGTCCCGACTCCACATACAAGAACTCTGGGAGACAGTTGACTTGCTTCAAAACAGGTTGAATGACATTGAAGGATACTTTGGGTTGCAGGAGGGTGCACAGCCCATTACATTGTACAATGGTTACATGTCTGGGCAGGTGGTTCACCTCAAGAGGACTCCAAGCAGGAGGGCAGAGGTGGATTGGGAAGAAATGACAGATGCCAAGGAAGGCAATGCCGCTCCCGCTCCTGTTCCTGCTCCTGGTCCCAGTCCTCCTCCTGCTCCTGCTCCCACCCCTGCTCCTGCTCCTGCTCCTGCTCCCGCTCCTGCTCCTGCTCCTGCTCCTGCTCCCATTCCTGCTCCCACTCCCGCTCCTGCTCCTGCTCCTGCCCCAACTCCTGCTCCCACTCCCACCCCTGCTCCTGCTCCCGCTCCTGCTCCTGCTCCTGCTCCTGCTCCCATTCCTGCTCCCACTCCCGCTCCTGCTCCTGCTCCTGCCCCAACTCCTGCTCCCACTCCCATTGCCGCTCCCATTGCCGCTCCTACTGCCACTGCCAGCGACAAAGATGAACAGATGGCAGAACTGGTTGAGGATGGGGGATTTTTCAAGGGTAACAATGAGCCTGAGCATGGTGAGGAGGGACTGGCTGTGCTGGAAGAGGTGGTGGGGGAAGCATCCTTGGCTGGTGCCCCCCCCATCCAAATTATTCCGGCCACACCACAGGATTCTCAAGAAATGGTACAGCCCACAACATCAATGGCCCCACCACTCCCTCTCCTCTTCCCCCCAACGTCGCTCGCTGAGCCTGAGCCTGCTGCCCCGGCATCGGCACTTACCCCACCAGCATTGGCAGTTGATGTAATCACCTCACCCCAGCCCTCCCCTCCCCCTGCACAGCTGTGCAAATCCCCATGCAGGCTGACCCCTGGTCCATCTGGACTACGTTCCAGAAGTACCACCCCTCAGCTGAACCCAAGGAAGAGAGCAGGAAAATCTGAGGACAGAGGGGAGACGAAGTGAGGCAGAAAAGAATAGATGTGATTCGGCATGTACATAAAAGTTGGACTATCTTTTTTTTCACATTACAAAGTGTTTTATTTGTAAATCTATGCAGCAAATTTCACTTTTTTAATTCTCTGTCTCCTCCCAACAGTCTGGGTTGAAATGGCTTCCTGCTGTGCAAGGTCATCGGCTGTCCTTCGGATAGGTCGTGCTTGTGTGGAGGATAGATTTGCTGCCGATCCTGATGTTGCCATTGCTGATCATACTTTTGCCATTGCCAATGTTGGTGTTGCCATTGCCGATCCTACTGGTGCCATTGCCAATATTGGTGTTGCCGTTCCCGATCTTATAGTTGCCATTGCTGATATTGGTGCTGCCGTTGCCGATCTTATAGTTGCCATTGCCAATATTGGTGCTGCCATTGCCAATATTGGTGTTGCCATTGCCAATCCTAGTGGTGCCATTGCTGATATTGGTGTTGCCATTCCTGATCTTATAGTTGCCGTTGCCGATATTGGTGCTGCCATTGCCAATATTGGTGTTGCCATTGCCGATCCTAGTGGTGCCATTGCCGATATTGGTGTTGCCGTTCCCGATCTTATAGTTGCCATTGCCGATATTGGTGCTGGCATGCTGCCATTGCCGATTGTACTGTTGCCATTGCTGATATTGGTGTTGCCATTGCCGATCCTAGTGGTGCCATTGCCGATATTGGTATTGCTGTTCCAAATATTGGTGTTGCCATTGCCGATATTGGTGTTGCCATTGCCGATATTGGTGTTGCCATTCCCGATGCCACTAACACTGCTAAAGCTCTTGCCCTTGCAATAGGATGCTCCATCTGATTTCCCCCTAAAAGTGGTCAAGGCTTAGGGCATTGTGAGCTCTCTTGAGGTATATCCAACAGAAATGGATCAATTGGGCATGGGGGATCATTTACAATGGCATTTCCAGCTGATCCAGGCATGATGTATCTCATGTAAATGTGTCAAGGAACGAGATATTCTGGTTCACCGTCACTAGGACCATTAATTGGCTGTGGTTGAGTGACACCAACCATGCAGAGGCTGTCCATTGTCATTTGATCCACTTGGACATATTGTGATTCAGTTGTATCAGAATTTGGGGTCTGTCCTGCAGTTGATATTCAGGGAGCTTCCTTGCACTTGGGTTTGCCTTTGACAACTTTTCTGCCTCTTGATGCAGCAGGTGGTTTGGCAGTGGCAACGGCCTCCAGTTCGGTGCTGGGTTGAGGATTGGCATCAGCATCATCATTTCTTTGGCCCCTGCGGCTTGCAGAAGGCAGTTTGGCATTGGCAATGGCCCTGAGCTTGGTGCCGCTCTGAGGATCGGGATCACCATTTCTTTGGCCCCTGCATTTGGAAATGTGTCTGGAGGGTGAAGGGTTATTCAAATCATTTGGATAGTGTGCAGGAGCCACACTCCCATCCATGGCTTTGATCGCTTTGAACTGGAACGCTCTTTCAGGGCCCTGTACTATTTGTCACTGCAGAACATGGTCAAAGAAGTCTTCTATGATACTCTTGTGCATGTTCTGTGGGTCTCTGATTTTGAACCTAGCTGGGAGATATTCCAGACTGACAAATGATGATGTCCAATCTGCAATTGCTTTGAATGGGATATGGCGACTATGACCATTGTTTGCTAGTTCTGCAGGAGATGAGTAACAGTTTGTGGAATAGGAAGTCAACATACTGTAATGCTGGCCAACATACAACATAAACCATTCTTCCAGCTCTTTTTTCTTGAATTGTGATCCTTTCCATGATGTGGCAAGGATCCAAGGATCAGGAAGCCATTGTTAGTCATTGTTAATTGTGTTAGTGTTGCATTATGTTGCATTGCTGACCTTGAAGCAAGGTGTGATGGGCATAAAAACTTGATATAACTCATAAAGTTTTGCTTCAGTTCAGTTACTTGATCATGATATGTGTCCAGAAATGATCGTGCAGGGGTGGCTATCAGAGAGGCAACATTTTTGTGACTGGAGTCGGCATCGGCATTGGCATCGCATTGGCAGTAAATGATTTGGGGACTCACACATCAACAACCCTCAAACCATTAGGTGCAGTATAGGCTGTAAATGTCACAGACAACACCCCCATTTCCAGCCACTGTTGTCGTGCATTCTCCACCACATGTTTAAGGAGGTATTTGTCTGCTAGACTGTGAAATGTTCGTTATGTCTGGCAATAGCAATGGCAACGGCATCGGCTTCAACTTACACTCGCTTTGTCTGCTCAGGATATCCTTCCTGCATCATTTTCTCCTGTTTGACTTCAAGGATGGCTTTCTCCTCTGCATTCATGGTGTCAAAAACATGCTTGATAGCTGGCAGTTGCGCTTGGAACCATCCTGGTGTACTTGTGGTGGCGTCCTCAACACCTAACAGGTTTGCAATCTGTTGGAAAACTCGGTCCCAGTACAAGCTCCAAATGACTTCTGACTGCTTTACTTTGAAGTGGTTCAATTTCTGTGAGAGGCCTTTGGTCATTCACCAGTTGTTGGAAAGCCAGGTTGTTAGTTCCTGGCAATGTGATCAATAATACAACCTTCACATGCTTGTGAGTTTACCTTGGCACAAATGCGACTCTCCTCATCCACAGGGGCCCTGTCAATTGATGCCCAGTAGTTGAATATTGCTGGGAGGATGTCGCACTTGAGTATTTGCAATTGGCCAGCTTTCGATTCCTGCAATCAGAATGCAACTTTATAAGGCTCAATGATCTTCCACTCTTCAACTGTATATCTGCTTCCCTTCCGGTACTGTCTCAACTGCGGGTTCTCTGATGGCTCAGGCGGCATTGGGGGGGGACTGATGTGAAGGAAAGAATCATTCTTGCCATTGACATAAAACATATCATTGACACAAGGATCACATGAGGATCACACGAGGTCGATAGTACAATACCCCCATCAATAATTGGGTGTTGTTGTGACTCACCCCAAATCATCATGAGCCTAACAAGAGTTCCTTACAAGCAAAAGAGAAGATCAAAGAAGAATGCCCCCCTGCATGAGGACAATGACGATGCAGTCGATACTGTTACACATGTAGAAGTTGAGGTCAACACGAAACATGGACCAAAAACAAAGTGCATCAAGGTCCCCCTGACTGCAGTGGAAGGACCGGGTCAATCAAATTCTGTTATACAGGATAATCCCAATGTTGCTCCAGAATGGGACATGCAAGAACCTCAGGTGGCCACTGAGCCGACTCGGCCACACATCGGCATGGCTAGTTTCTGACACTGATTGCTTACAGAGTGAGGCTCATATACAAATAATAGAGACAGCGAGACTATGTACTGGAGTTTGTGGGATGAGTAGATGAATTGCTGCAAGCATCCCTCGCTTGGCAGGCATGGTCAGTTGACAAACAAGTTTGCAACCACTGTCCATTCAATAAACAGGCAATTTGGTGATGCATTGATTGTTCACTGGGAAGCACGCTTTGCTGCACATGCATGCATGTAACCCACAGGCAAAATCCCTTCCATCACATTGAATGCTGGACTGGCATGCACTTCCGCTGGGCTGAGCTATGGGAGGTCGGCACATACATTTTAGTCCAGCACCAGATGGATCAGCTGATTTGCAACACTCTGAACTTCCAATTGAAATATCTGGAGACATTTGAAGACATGAAGGATAAAGCAGAGCAAGAGTTGGCCAATTGGCAGGAAAACAATCAGCAATGGCACCGGCCCTCTTCACCTGACTCAACCTCGAACACCTATAATGAGTCTCAGGCCAACGACTGGGCCAAAGATGAAACTGGGGCCAACTCAGCATTTTTTAATCACCTTGATGCCCTTTGGCATCAAGGGAAGGGGAATATTGATGTTGAGAATGGTTTCCAAGACTTCTTTGATGGCAATAACAAATCTGAAGTTGAGCATGCCGATGATGACCTCCATGGGTTTCAACCATATTTGCCTAATCCTAATCAAACTGCTGATGCCATCCCAGCTGCCAATGCCGTCCCAGCTGCCAATGCCATACCAGCTGCCAATGCCATACCAGCTGCCAATGCCATACCAGCTGCCAATGCCATACCAGCTGCTGATGCCATACCTGCTGCCAATGCCATACCTGCTGCCAATGCCATACCTGCTGCTGATGCCATGCCCACTGCCAATGCTGTCCCAACTGCTGATGCCCTGAACAACAGTTATATTCATGTGGTCCATACAAATGGAATACATCACTTAGCAATGGTTACCTGCCAGTGTCAGGGGGAACACCAAATTCCCTTGGACCTGGTAACCAGTAACTTACTACCCACAAGCTTCACCAACATACGGACTCTGTTCACTGTGCAGATCCTAGACCATTTTCAGCTCTGTAATCTGGAATTAAAGGCATTGGCCTATCAGTTTTACCAGCTGATTTGGCATGTAACATTGCCAATGAGGCCTGCCAAAGTGGTCAATCTCTACCATAAGCTTTGGCGCATGTCCCACTTATGGCGTTGGATGAAAAGATTGAAGTGGGCAGGGTATGGACACAATCAAAGAGATCCTTTGAATCCTGAACCAGGATCACTTGCCAATTTCTGTCCAGCCTGTCCTCAAGTAGGCATTAATATACTGGAAAATTGGAAGGACAATGCGAACCGGTGGGTGTCAAAATACCTCAGTGCAGTGGCATCTAAAATGATACTATGGATTTCAGATTTGTTTTTAAATGCATATTCATGGCCAATGGCAATTTCAAAGCTGATCATGTTCGGCAGAAAAACTCTGATACTGATATAGTATGGCTATGGGATGGAGGTGGGATGGCCCCAAATCGGGCTGAATATGAGCTGTTTCTCCAAGCCGCCATAGAACAATTAACGGTAGGTACCTTCCCTTGGTGGTGGCCAATGCCGTTCCCAATGCCGCCCCCAAAGCCAGTCTGATTTGTATTTGGGTTTCCAGAAGGCTCCTTGCGAAAATAAATTCCTAGCTGTTGTGAATGCTTTTCTGGCATCAAAGGCATGTGACAGGACTGGAGTAGCAGCCATTGCATGTGCATGGCATGGATGTTATGTGCCCAATGCATTGGTAGACCTGTTTTGTGGAGAACAGCAAAAGAATGTCAACTTTGCTTTCCTTCAAGCGCTGAAGACCACCAGAGTTGACCCTCAACAGGGAGTCATGCTCATTTACAACATTGTCTGCCAGTACATTATCCACCTTCGGGAATGTATTGGTGCCCATCTTCCAGCCAGCTTGACTATTGACCAGGCCATTGGGCTTTTGCATGTTCATGGCCACAAGGATGAATGCTTTTTTTGCTATGCTCTGTCTTTCATTCCAGGGTCCGGCATTGTAGCAGGAGAAATACTCGAGTCTCTGTGGGCATCACTGAATTCCATTTCTCCGATGGTCAGAACAGTGACCTTGCCACATTGGGCAGAAATGCTTGATGATTATGCTACAGATTCAAATCACAAGAAAATGCTTGGCATGACAGTCACACTCTGCTCAAAATCTCGGGAACCCCTTGAGAACTCTACACAACTCAGCCAATACCATGGTGAACTAACAGCAGCATTCAGCCAACTGGCAATCAAATGATGGGAGGATGAAGTGAGGGCAGCAGAATCCTGGAGGCTCACAGATATCAGGGTAATGGATATGTATGCCACTCACATATCAGAAATGGCAGAGGCAGCGGGGACGGGATTGGCCTTAACTTTGGCATCGGCACTGGTTCAATCCATGGTCGAGGAGTGGATTGATTTTGCTATTCTTTTTGAACAAATGCAGTGAGTTGTACTGCCTACCACCAATCACAACCCATCATTGATCGTCACTAGGATTGAATTACGAGACAAAGTCCATTGACTTGGTAAATCACCTCACATTTCTGACACGCAAGCTGTTGAATGGGAGAGAGAAGCTCTCACATCTCACATGGTAACCTTAATGCAGTTACAAAATGCTGCCAACATTACTGATCATGACATTGCTCCCTCATGGATCACCCATGATAATGAAGGGGAATTTGATACCCCCAGTGACCTGGATGATGACAGTGCTGTGGCATCAGGCCTGTCAGATCTCCCAGCCCACACACATGCTATTCCAGTTGAGGAGCAACAAGTATACCTCCCCTCTAATGGCAATCTTGCAGATGTAGAGATTAACCTCCGCAAGATCCAGGAAAACCAACTGCTGCACCAGCTGCGGGAGCTCATTGCCAACAAATCATTTCAATATTCACACATCATTTGAGCAGCGCTGCAAAAGGGAGTTTGCACCTGGTCATGAGCTGTTGTCCACAAGTTGGTTAACAAAATTAGCTTGCATGCCTGAATGTATAACCATTGCCATAGCCGAATGCTGGCACTGGATTGTGATGATGACACATTGAGTATGTTTCAGCAGTTATCCAAGGATGACCTCAATGCCAGCACAGCTATTTTGAATCTGAATGTACCTGGTTCCACCTCTGTTCGTCTGTCCTGGATTTGGCATAACTCCCACATTTGTACTGGTCTCATGGCCGATGCTAATGCCATTCCCATTGCCAATGCCATTGCTGATGCCGGCTGATTCTGGGAATGTAAATATATTTTGTAGCCATCCATATTCATTTTACTAACAATTTTCATAGTCAGGCGAGTACATTGGCTTCATTCATGGGCTCAGAGAAATCAATGGAGGGAGGAATTTCTACTGGTCACATATGAAATGCAGTGGACTGTGCGGTATTTCATATATCACAGCCAACAGTGGCAGTCAGCCTCACAGTCCAAGAATACCCTTCCTGGTCTGCTAGCCTATGCTAATCACCAGCATGCTTCATGGTATGAATTAGCATTGAGGGCTGACAATGCATTTAGATCAACAAATGCCAATTATATCTCCCCTCTCTGACTGAAAAGGGCCACATGTATTATGTAAACATGATTATCTTGATCACCAACCACAACCATGTTGAACAAAAGTCTCTCAATCTTCAACCCTTTTTCTTTGCAAAAGGCCCCAAAAGGGCAACTCCAAATGTGGACACAAGAGATCATTTGGTATGCGGAGTCCCAATTCCGTCAAGTTTTGTTGGAGTTAGACCAGGCAAACTTTGTAAAACAACGTTGGATGCAAAAAATTCTCTATGCTGAGCTTGTATGTTGAGATCTTTCCTAAAGGAAGTAAGTATACATCACTGACAAGTATGACAGATGTATGTCATGTCTTGGATCGGCATCGGCACCTCCATCGGCCTTATGATGGATGTGCCGATCCTTCTTCAGTCCTTGGCTGACAGTCTCGCTGATGTGAATTTGGACCACCTACCTCTTGGATTCCATCTGTCTCTCTTGGCCTCATTGGATTGGATGATGGTGTTGCCAGTGACAGTCCTAGCCATCTGGTGGATTCATATGTATGTGATTGGTGGAGCCACAATAGTGAACCGGCACTGGGGCAAATTTTCGCCAGTGACACCCTGGATAAGTGCCTCGATAGCTATCAGCAGTATATCCCTGCCCCTGTGATCACCAGCTCACTGCTCACCGATAGCCAGCCAGCAGACAATGCTGCCAATGGCCAAGCCAACTGCCAATCTTGCATCGACGTGCAGGCTCTCATTGGGATTTGTTCAATGAAGCACGTGGGATGCAGGACTTCATAGATGGCTGCAAATCATCAGCAGAGGCTGTGATGAATGCGAATGTCAGGCAATCAGCAGGGTTCCAATGGCTTCATGAGCTAGCCCTGCTCAAGGAGCTTCAGTCCGAACCACGTAAGTTAATGACAGCACCGGCACCGGCACCGGCAGCAGCAGTGGCAGTGGCATCAAAAAACAACCATGGACATGCTGGGAGATGGTTGGCCATAAGAAGACAATCAGAACTGGTATCTGCACATGCACAGGCTGAACTTGAGCGCCTGAAGGCCCTTCCCCCAACCTCCTACAAGTGGACCTGGGGCATTGATATTGCAGAGAATGAGGTTTTAGCAATCAATCAGGCAACCAAGGGCAAGGGAAAGGCACAGCATTCTGGGTATGCAGGGTCTCTACCTGATGGCATGCAGCAAAAGAAGGAGTGGTCAGATGCACCAAGTCTCCCAACAGTTGTCTCTGCCTACAGTCGACCACCCACAGTTACTGGTCATGATGCTGGCCTATATTTTTCAGACGCTGAATCCAATGTGTCCAATGCTGGGACTGCTCCTGTTGTTCCTGTCCCCACTCCCGTTGTTCCTGTCCCCGCTCCTGTTGTTCCTGTCCCCACTCCCATTGTTCCTGTCCCCGCTCCTGTTGTTCCTGTCCCCACTCCCATTGCTTCAGTCCCCATTGCTGACGCCGATCTCTCTGCTGCCGACACCGATTCCGATTCTGTCCCCATTCCCACTACTGATTCCGTCCCTGCTGCCGCTGCTGATGCCGAGGCACTCATGGTTTGGCAAGGTAAAGATGATGTAGCAAATGATGCTGATCACCATACTGCCCTTCAGGCAGCCATGGCATATGGTTCTGATTCATCATCTGCCCCTATGGGTTCCCCAACTGGCATTGATGCTGCTGACTTCTACCTCGATGATTCTACCTCTTCATCTCCACCCTCAAATCCCCTATCAGCTTTTGCCACCGGGTCTGATGCGGCGGATGTTTTTCTCTCATCATCAGAGACAGATTCTACTGGACCTCAGGGTGAATCCAATGCTGATGCCGATGATGCCGGTGCCGATTCTGACAATTTTAGTGATGAGTCCCCCAGCACCTCCCAGATAGAGCACCCCACTCCTTCTCGCATCACGCTGCCCATCTATACTCATGCAGACTTTGATTATGTTGATGATACTTGGTTGCATGGCTCTGATGATATGGACACTATGGATGATGGATGATGCTCATTTATTTCATTTACATATTCTATACATGAACATGTAGTAATAATTGTTGGAACACTGAACATTTTCTGCCCGATCCCTAATCCCGGTGCCAGTGCCATGCTCAATTCTGATGCTGATCACTGATTTCATGAAGGTCTGTATTACGTGTCTGCTGCTGCTGATGTCAGTAAATTTTTAATTTCTGCCAGTGCCAGTGCTGACCCATTTCATAGGTCTGCATACAACAAATGAATGATTGCTAATTGAGGCATTTATCATACATGTCACTATATAACCTTCGACATCAGGAAATTTCCTTAGGCGGCATCAGCAGCATTGACCAACACCAATCAGGTGGGCAAGCTGATCCCGTTTGGTAGGTCTGCACTACATAGAAAATCAGTATCATTGCCTATAGCTAGGCCATACAGTTTCCTATGCACATCTATCCATTAGCCTGATGCTGATGCCATATATCTATGCCGATGGCTGTTGCCATTGCCATTGCTGAGTACCATGTCCAACGCTATCTCTGATCTGTATATTAACATTCTTCATAGTGTATCACAAGCAAGAATTGTAAAAGTGTATTCATTTGATACTAGTACATGTTATACATACTATGAGAGCGTTCGACGGTGTCCACCGAACCCGTATCATTCGGTACACTGTATGTGTTCGATAGACCATATTATTCGGTACATTGTAGCTTACCTATCTGGGCTGATGAGATGGAACTTTTTGAGATCGACGGTCCCAAAGAAAACCAAATCCGCCTACTATTGACATTTGAGAATTGAGCTTCAAAGTGGGCTGAGAGGCGTTCTCTGATGTTATTTTCAAAAGTCCGAGTGGATGGAAGGTGCTGGAGAAGGGGGCCTTATGTACTTTCCTTGTCAGATCAAAGAAATGAGTCTGAGTCTTGCATAAACATAAGGTTGTAACTAATTCAATTAAAACAATGCATCTAAGGTAGAATGTGCGAAAGCACCATAGGACCAAAAGACTCAATCCAACAACCTAAAATAGAAGGGGACTTAGATAGATAGATACATCAGCAAAATGTTATCGCAGTTTGAAAGTGTACCTACGCAGTGGTGCAACTGTTGCCCAAGAAACACAACATCAACTCGCATTCCTAAATACGAAGAAATGGACTTACGACCATAGGCTACCACAGTTCCATCACGCGTATTGGGACTCCTCCTTACTACCCCATATGCCAGTATGCTTATTCCTGGATCTGAAAAGTGTACATAAGGATGCCGCTATTCAGCAAAGACTAATAGCACCCTTACTGAAAGACTTGTTTGCAATTCCATCAGTCCATAGAATTTCACCTTTGAAAGTATTTTGTATGGCATCGTGATATAAGTTCCAGTCTAGGAGGACAACCCAGTGTGTGAGAAGCAGGCTTAAATAGTTTCTGGACTCACTGGCTTCATTGACATTCAGCAACCTCTTTGTATATGTTGTGTATGGGCTAGGGGGAGGGGGAGGAACAACAGGAGGAACAACAGGAGGAACAACAGGAGGAACAATGGGAGGAACAATGGGAGGGACAATGGGAGGGACAATGGGAGGGACAACGGGAGGGGTGGGCGCTATAGTTATGATAAAGAGTGTTTAAATTTAGAGGTAATGCTTGTTATGACTGGATGCATACATACCTGGTTCAAACTTCCAGTCCTGACTTGCCACCACATTTGTATCAGGCATGAGGCAAATTGGGGTGCCAGCTGCCATGTTCCCATGTTCCAGATCAAGGACTAATGAATCTTTGCCTGTGGTAAAAATTCTACATCGAGCAGATGGTTAGTAGCTTCTTGCCCTGTGAGACGGCTCATAAATACCTGGCAGCACCTTTCTCATTGGGAATGAGTAGCCATTCAAATGGGGTTCTGACCGTGATAACCAGATGCCTGTTGTTGTTATCTCCAGCGAGATTAAGGTAACCATCCATCCAGGTAAGTTTCAGATGACCGACAATGCCTTCGTCTGTTGGAATTGTCGGTACAAAAAACCACTGCAGAGAAGGGAAATGTTAAGCATGATATGTTCTGGTATGTTGCTAAATGGTTCAGTGGAGCGCCAAACCTTCTGCCAGCCACTATTGTTATATGCATACCCGGCAACTTCCGAACAGGGTACTTATCAGTCAATGAGCGTGAAACAAGCCTGAAAGACTCACTGTGATCCTCTTGCCCTGTGAGAACTGTCTGGCTCATCACATTGACAATCTTGTACTGGACTCCTGCTAATGGTTGCACAGTCATATTGTTCCAAGGAGCAAGAGCGAGTGCTAGAGACGCACGAATGAGAGTGTGTTACAGTTATCTACTCAGACCAGAAACCTCAAACAAGTCAATTTATATGCTTTGCTCCGCCTGCCGGAGTCAGACTCTCACTATGTATATCGTGTCAAGCAGCTAACTCTTGGACTGGTGCCAAGTCCTACTCATGTTAAAGTTCAAGTTGTCCTGCAAAGCGACAGGAACATCATTAATATGGGGAACATACATAGGTCATGGTTTGATCCATTATTGGACAAATGGAAGAGTAAGGCGTTATTAGATCTCCAGAATCGAGTGAGGAACATTAACTTCTAGTCGAGTCAAGAATATACTATGGCCCCCCTGACATCAGTGACAGGAGGCAGGTTTGAACATATGCTCCATGACACAAGTCGCATTCTCTGATCTATATTACTAGACAAAAGGAAGAGTAAGGCGCTATCAGATCTCCAGAATCAAGTGAGGAGGCATTATTGCCGACATCAACTTCTAGTAATTCATCCCAGTCAAGAACATATGGCCCCCTAACATGAGAATCAGGTTCCACTGATCTTGGGAATTAAGTGAAGAAGCCGTTTGTCTGAAGGATTGACTTTGGCAAGTGAAAATAGAATGGAAAGATGTCACTGACTCAGGACAATCGATTACTATTATAGGGATGGTAAGGTTCAGTTTGGTCCAGTTCTTTAAGGGATTTTGGAGAACCCAGAACCAGACTATTGGTTTTGTCCATAGATTATAGCGAACCTTGGACTGGACCATTGGTTCGGTTCAAAATGGTCAGGTTCTGGTTCTCAAGCAGTCCGAACCATGAACCAGATGTAGATATGTATTAAAATGCCAGAAAACAAACCATTACATGTTAATCAAGTCAATACATGAGTTAGATATACAGCTAGGGATCAATAAGCTCAGGTAAGTCTTCATCATCAGTCACACTAGAAAGTTCAAGTTTTCAGATTGACTCAAAACATTGCTGAAATTAGAAGCTTCTGTAAAAAAATTAGGACAGCTAAAAACAATGCCATTCACCAACATTTGGGCTGGCAGCACACCAAGGAATATGATCCCCTCCTGGAGCAGCATGGGGAAATGCAGGTAGGAGATGGGGATGTGCTTTGAGGAGGGCTTCCAGAGTTTCCTGATAATAAGTGTGCATCCAAGGGAGATAGGTTTTAAACAATGACGATGCATGCCCAGCAATTCTCTTGATGCTGGGGTCCCTGAACAGCTCCTCAAGGGCTAGTTGGTTTGTGGCAGTGTTCGACAGTAAAAAGAGATAGACAGTAAGACAGACAAAGCCCACCCCAATAGTTTCAGTAGAGTCCAAAGCCAGCCCTGCCTATTTCTACCAGGGTGAAGCAGAGAATGCATAGCAGCATAATGCAGCAGCCCACTCCAACAGTTTCAGCAGAGTCCAAAGCCAGCCCCACCTACTTCTACTAGAGCAGAGCAGGGAACATGTAGGGAACACATAGAAAATGCATAAGGAACATCTAGAAAATGCGTAGAAGATGCACATAAGGAACATGTAGAAAATGCGTAAGGAACACATAAAAGAGGGGTGGAAGAGGAAGAAAACATGCATGGCTCATGGAAACCTGATGAGTGAAGATATGGTGTTCTAAAGATATTCAACAAACAGGCAACACCAAGCGATGGAAATGAGAGAACAAGAAACCACTTAGCGTACATGCCAAGTGGATGATATGGTGTTCTAAAGATATTCAACAAACAGGCGACACCAAGTGATGGAAATGAGAGAACAAGAAACCACTTAGCGTACATGCCAAGTGGATGTTATTAAGAGGCAGTAACTCTGTGGCAATTCCCTTGTTCTTTAGCGTAAAACACCAAAGACTCAACTAAGTGGATGTGAAAGTTCTAGTGGCATGGTTGTATTCTGAGTCCTGACTAATATTTGTACCAGCTTGATCCATGTGCTGACGCTGATGACTTGATAGTGTGAGTCACTGATTGTTCAGTGATGTTGATAAACAGATGTAAACAATGTGTATGCGAGGACACATGATCTAGTAACATAAACAATGCACCTAGATGCGAGCAGCACAATTTGTGGATTAACTTATAGTACCTACTTCCCATATACTACATACAATCTACAGGTTTGTTCAGGTTCAAACCACGGTTCTGAACTGAATGTTACCATCCCTATTTGGTTTGCTTACACTTTTGCTTATGTACATCATGCAGAAGATTGCTATGATAATCATAGCCCATAATCCATCCCATAATCGCAGTGTTGCATCCCTGGGTAATTACCACACAGCATGTAGAACTTTTTAGGCCAGCTAAAAATTGTACATAAATTTACAATTTTAGAGACTTGCCCAAAGACCATGACTGGGTCCTTTTCCTGTGTGTGGGCTGGGCCTATGTGCAAAGCCAGCTAGGCCAAGTGGCAGCAGATACTAGATCCCAGATGCTGCCAACATGGCTGATTAAGCTTACACATTAGTAGCGGTCAAAGTAGGGCAATTATTGCACAATTAATAGTGTGATTATTGACAATTATGAATCAAAAATTGTGTCAATAATCCAAGCCACCTTGACTGTGACAATTATCAAGGGCAATTATGAGGCAATTACAGGACACAATTATTTTGACAGATCTATGATCTTCTGCGTGATGTAAGCAAAAATGTAAGCACATCAAATAATCGCCTTTGATAATTGTGCAAATAATTATAGAAGATCATAGATCTGTCAAAAATAATTGTGTCCCATAATTGCCCCATAATTGCCCTCAATAATCGTCATGGTCAAGGTGGCTCAGATTATTGACACGATTTTTGATTCATAATTGTCAATAATTGCACTATTAATTGTGCAATAATCACCCTACTTTGACTACTTACTTTTTGGCAGCTGCGTGTGCAGCAACCGAGACATTCTCCTCACATGCCATGCTCATCTTTTCTCGTCGACATAATGCCTCCAACTCAGCTCATCAATGCCAGAATTGAAGGTCCATTGCCTGATGAATTTGATTTTGATGCACACATTGCTATACCTTTGGCCTTAGACTGATATGAATTGCCACTGGCTGTCCACATTGCTGGAAACTTAAACATTGAAAATTTCAACAATGGTAGTATTCTCAAAACCGTTATGGCAAAGACCGCACTAGCTCCCTGTCCTGATGATCTCGACATTGGTCCTGCTCTCAAAGCACCCTATTGCTACTCTGCTTGAGAACTGCAAGATCTTGTCGACAGTCAACAATATTGTGACTCTATTGGTCCATTGGCCCCTTCTCTCACTCACAAAGTTGAGCTTGTGCGCACAAATTTGAAGAAATCAGCTGAGTTGGAAAGGCAGGCCAAAAAGGACAAGGAAAAGGAAGCCAAGACCAAAACCTGGGCTAGCCTTTTTGGCTCAATGCGGCTTGCCACCCACACCTCATGTGATGGGAAAAAGTGAGCTTCCTGTTATTCCCACCATTTATCTTTTAGGGATCAAGAACAAGGCTTGCCCTCCTTTGAATTTTTTCATGAATGAGCACATCAAGACCGTTAACTATTCACCTCAAGATGTGCATGTGAAGCTATCTTGTCCTTGGGGTGCTGATGATTCATCTTCAGAGAAGATTAGGGCTGTGCACTGTGCTGTACACTGACAGTTACACAGTGCTTTCTGATGGTTACAACTTACAGTACCTGTACCGTCAGGACCTTGAGACTTGCCTTGATGGTATGGTGTACGGTATGGATTCATGCCGTATTGACCGTCAAAAGATGGCCATCATGGCTGTGCATACAGTTATACAGTGTTTTCTATAAGCACTCAGCCAAAAATAGGAATGCTGACAAATTTGGTTAGGTTTTGATCACACACTGATCAACAAAGATAACCCAAACACAACAACTATGGCAAGCTTGGCTTGTCAGTAAGACAACGATGATAATGATGCGGGGCTACCACCACCATCAAACAAACAAATGGTGGGAATGTGACCATGGGGACAGGACAAGGGTATGAGGATGAGGCATGGGCCCAAACAATGGATAGATATGCATCATTTGGGCCCTGGTAAGTGTTTTTTATGTCTCCTTTTTGTTTTCTTGATTCAACTAACTTCTATTTTTATTATCTACAGGTTCTATCTAACAATGACACTACAATGACAACCAACGCACCTCCACCCACTGGCTGAGGACTGCCTCGTTGTTTGGGCATAGGAGACCACAGAAGGGCATGAAGATGAAGGATGCTGATGACTAAAGCACAACAACAACAACAAAGAGGATGATGATGATGGGAATGACAGGCAGAATGAGGACAGGAAAGACAGGGATGAGCACAACAATGACCCAGACCCAGCACGCGTCCCCACTGCTGTGAGCCACTGCTTGCAGGGTGGACTACGGTTGCTATGGATTACAACCACGGCAATACAAAGAAAAGGAAACTGAACAATGATGAGGGGATGACCAGGGACAACCAGGGTGGCAGGGCCAGAATGAGCAGTGCAACAGACCCCACAACAGCAGGGATGGGATGGAGACAGAGAGAGTACCTGACAATGTTGGAGATGGTGGGTGAATGCAACAATGCAGAGGATGGGGAGGACAGGGAGGATGGGGATGGGGACAAGGATGAGGACCACCACTACAGCACCCCCAACCACCACTGTGGACAACTGCTTGCAGGGTGGAAACAGGGAGCAACAGGGAGGGGATGGCTACCAGATGGCCAGGGCAAATAACTCGCATTTTTTGCAGGAGCTTTTTTGTTTTCTATTGTTCATTATTTTTGTAGTCCCTTCCCTCGCTGCATGCAAGGGGAGTTATGCTTATCTCAATAAGAACATTTGTACCATCCCTCACATTATTCAAATAAAAATTCCAATCTATAAAACACTCTGGACCATTGCAAACAATGGATTCCTGTTACTATGTTTGTTTACTACTGGAACATTTAGTGTTTAAAGGTCCAGTCCTACAAACCAGAAAAAGACCGAAACTGAACCGAACTTAACCGAAGTCCGGTTCGTCAGGTGGCTATTTATAGGACCAGTCTTTTGCAGTCCAGTTGCCAGTCTTTCACTTTAAAAAGTATCATTGAACCAATAAAAACCGATAAAAACTGGTTGCAACTGGTTTATATGTCATGTAAACTATACACCCTAATTCCCACACATAATGACTTCAATTTTACCCCCTGGACCATCAAAAACGGTTGATAACTGAGAGAGATATCACCAAATACATTTTGCACAAGAATTTCATCGTGATTAAAATAACTTTGATTGTACTGCTTATACCTTGTGTTACAAAAATGTTGGGTACAATTGGACACCATCCAATACATAAAAATAACACACATAAACATCTGTACCATGTATCTTTGATTAATTTAACACCCCTGACAAGCTGCAACTACATACTACAACTACAACTACAACCTACAACCTACAATCTACAACATGTAATACAATGTACTTTTGTTTTGGTCATATCTCAGTCAAATCTTGATGAAATCTCTTAAAAATTGGACCGACCGCCAGGGAATTACAATATCCAACTCCCTAAGTAGCGGTTAAACTGTCCTGGTAATAGTTGCCGAGAAACATATGGGCTATATTGGTATGACAAATTTTACAACAAAAAGTCGGTTTGGACTGGTTTTTGTTGGTCCATGGACCGATATGGACCGGTCCTATGTGGTCCAGTTGGGGTCCATCAATATCTGGGTCGGTCCTGGACCAGTTGCGGTTGCGGTTGCCCCATTTAGACATCAAAAACCAGACTTAACCAGACCTTAAAATGCTAGGAACATTATATTCAATTTTGTGTATTATTATATTTCCATCAACCGTAATATGGCTGTATTAGTACCTGTACCGTACCATCAGAGGTTATGGGCATTAGATATATGGTCAATATATGGTCTACCATATCCATCAAACTGCCGTGTGTTGTATGGCCATGGCCATAATATGGACAGTGTGCAGCCCTAGAGAAGATTCCTTTGCTCGATATGCCAAAGATGGTTGCTCTTTGGGGATCTGATGATCATCACTCTTGTCTCACACCCCTCCACTGTATTGAAGCTTCAGCTAATTTTTTGCAAGCTCTTGAAGTTCTGTGGGAACCCAATGAAGACCATGACTCCATGTCGACATCCTACATGGTGCAGTTTAAATGGCATCATGATTTCTTCATTCAACAGGTCAATTTTGAGGGTTCTTTCCAATTTGGTATTCTTTCAAGCTCGAGTCTCATCAGGATATCATGAAGGGTGTTCTGTTTGACTGAATGGTGTATGCATTGTGTGTATAAGGGCAACCTTAGAGGCCACTTAATTAATGGACTAGCAAAGGGTTAGAGATGAAAACTAAGCTCGAGGTCTTGTGATGCCATCATTGTCATGCAACAAAGCTTGAATAATGTAACATGTATTCTCAACCCACAGGTGAGTGCATTATTGTTCTCTGGCTTCATGGTGTAATGAGTCCTAATATGTTCATCAGCAGGTTTGAATCAGAACATGGTCAAATCCATAATCATTGTGTGGCCTGTTCACAGGTCTCATAATCGTTATTCTGACTTTGCTTGACTGCATTTGTCGCCCCTTTTCCAACCAGTCTTTCACCTCAGGGATCGCCGCGTACGTCCTGCCACAGGCTCCCTGTTTCAATTAATGCCATACTATTAGGACTGCAATGTACAGCGTGCTTACCTTATATGTAATCTCTATCGAAAGTATGATACCTGCCAGTGAACCTTAAATTGTAGAAGCATGGTCTATGAATGGGTATCTTCTGGAAAGAATAGGAGTGTCATGGCGTGAAATAAAACCACCATGTCCGAATCGTTCTGCACCCTCCCCAATCAGTAGCTCATCGACAATGGCCACCCGGTTATCCCACTTCCTGTTTTTGGTGCCTCTCTATATTTCAATGTTGCAACTCCGCAACTTCTGTCTCACAGGTGGCTATGTGTCTGCCAAGTGCGTTTAATGCCCCAATTATGTACTCAAACACAACTAACTAATCCAAGTTACTTGACTAGCTTCAAACAAGGCAGCTGTAATACACTGCCATGTGTTTTGGTAGCCCCCTACCAAACAGGTTGCTACCATGATGTTTACTGTGGGCAAACTCAACTGGTGCACTTTCCATTGCTGTTTCATTTTACCCCTCAACTAATTAACATATCCTAGCAATCTGTTGAGCTTTTGCTTTCCATGGGCGCAAACTCTCTACAAGACAATGTGCACTGGTCTGATTTGTATAACCCTTGTCCCATCAAGTCCAAACCTAACTTTGGTCCAGCTCCTATAAGAGACCTGAATTCTAGCACTCAGGATCATTTTGTGGATTTCATCCATAATATATCTTGCATGGACATTGTCCATTATAACATGGTTGATTTGCAATTTCCCCTGTGGTTAACTTACATCCTTGCTACTACACAATCCCTGTATTTACACACATGTGGATTTGGGTGTGTCTTTACACACAGCCTTTTGTCTAACCTACTGACACAAGCCCATTGCCAACTATACATGTGGCTCTTGCATGTGAACTATTTCAATAAAAGCAGAATCTCCAAGCAAGTAAAACATGCTGCAATTTTATGTCATTCCATGTTTTTGAAGCATGACTTTCTGGTACACTGCAACTGCCTTTGTGGCATTAGTAATAGAGCATCCCACAGGTATTTGAGCTGTGCTTCCTCCCAGCCACATCAGCTGCAGTATGCTTACACCTTGTACTGCACATCTCAGGCCCATGACAACGTGCTTTCATGGTTATTCTTAATGTGGGATATGAGCTCTGTGATCCACAAAATGCAATATATGTTACCAAAAGCCTTTTCTCCAAATCTGCTTTTTCAAAAAACCATAAAACTGGTAACAAAAAGAAAGAAAAGAAAAATGACAGAATTGAACTATGGAAGAAAACGACACAGTTCCCATACAACATTTCCAAAGATTAATTTTGCACAGTGCTCTCCAAGAGCCATAACACGTGTTATAGGTGGAGGCCATTCACATGTCTTTCCTGCAGATATGGTCACACCCTACCTTTCAGCTGCAGAACTTAAATTGGACTATACCAAAACTGCATTTAAATTCATCGACCATGTAGATAGTACAGGCTTATGTTCATACCCTGTACACAAAGGTTTTGTCCATGTGAAAATGCCTCTGACAGAGCTTGTACCTAGTTTAACAGCACTAATGACTCGTCAAATTGCAAAGCTCCATAAAATTCAACTTGGGTCACATGTGACCAAAGCACAACAAGCACTGTACTTTGAATGCCATGACTGTGTAGCTTGCAATTTATTTACCTCAGCTTTTGAGCCTGTTTTAACAGCCAAAGCTAAGGACCAGCAACACCGACAAGTAAAGCAAGCTACTGTTCGACATGTAAAACTTGATATTTTGACAGGCAGGCCATCTGATAATAGTACTGACTGTGAAGACACCTGTAACTTTCCTCCCCCTCCATTAACTGATTAGTTATGCCATACAGTAGTCACAGACTTCTGTGCTGAATCATCACCAGCTGTTTTACAGGAAGCAGGTTGTGCAGTCTGTGGCCATCTGACACCAGGCATAAAGCTATCAAGCCTAAAAGCAATAAAGAATCAACTACATGTTCTTGAAGCAGAAGGTGTAACTAGAGCAGAGTGGAAAAGCAACAAACATAAAATCCAAGGTATGAAAGGCCCTGTGCTAGCATCTAACTGTGACCAAGTTTGTGATACCTGTCGCAGGCACTTGCTGGCAGGAAAGGTGCCACAGAATGCACTTGCCAAAGGTTTGTGGATGGGGAATGTTCCTGAGGAGTTGTCAAGCCTCAGGTATATTGAAAAATTACTTGTTCAACATGTTCGTGTCAATGGCTGCTTTATTCGGGTCGCCTCATCAGGCATGAGAAAAATGGTGGCCCACTCAATTGCTTTTGAGTCTCCTGTTGCAAGAGTGTACCACTCATTGCCTCCCCCAATTGAGGACTTAGATGAAGTGCTTGCAATTTTGTTTACAGGTCCATGTAAACCTACTGGCCGTGAATATAAGCACACTCCTTTGCTGGTATGCAGGAAAGCTGTCATCCATGCACTTGAATGGCTAAAAGTCAACCATCAAGATTATTCAGATTTGAATATTGCATATAATGAATTGGAAAGATACCCAGAGGATGTTCCCCCTGTTTGTGTGGAATACCAACACTCCCTCACCAACAAAGTTGAGGAGGGAACAAGCCTTTTTGATCTAACAACAGCTGATGGGGTAGATGATGGTTCATGCCCTTTTGTAGTTCATGGGGTTACAGGGGAACAACTAGCAACCAAGACTGTAGCTGCATTGAAAGGCATTGCACTTAAACATTGGAGCAATAAGGGTGCAGCCTTGTCTATGTCCCATGCAGCAGAACCCCAATCTATATACAACAATCAAATCTCTATCCCCAGATTTTTCCCTGGCTATTTCCTTATGGCTTGGGTGGTGTTGGCAACAGCACCCTGTCTGAAAAAGCCCACAATAAAATTTTACTTATGTACTATGACAAGCAGTTTCAGCAGGATATTGCTTTTCCCTTTGTTGCTTTCAGTCATGAGCAAATAAAAGCCTCAACAACAGGTGCTTTTCTGCTGACTGAAAGAGCAAAATTCAACACCATTGCAGAGAGACTTTTAAATGTGAACCAAGACATTTTGGCAGATGTTGCAAAATGCATGTCAGAAGGTGAGATTGTCAAACTGCTAACAGTTGATGAAAAAATGTGCTTTCAAATAATCAGAGACTTAGACCACATTTATAAGGGCAACCTAAGCCTCTAGCAAAGGGAAATCTGAAGTTAAAATTATACTACATAGTACAGGGATTGGGGACACATCTAGCAAAGGGAAATCCAAAGAGAAAACTCTAAGGATCCCTTTGCCGATGCCCAGTATATGTGAAGACAACAAAAATCAAATAATAACCTAAAAATAGAAAAGGTGGAGATAGGCAGATCAAGGCTGCCGAATGACATCATACCAAGGAGTAGATGTCGGAAGGGGTGCTCCGCCTCTAAATATAAAACTGTCAACATGCACAAACATGATAGAAAGGGAAAATTAGTAATAAAATCCGGAAAAATCATAGAAAATGAAGAATAGAAGGAAATGAAGTGAGGAAAAATATAGAACAAACATAAAAAATAGGAGAAACACACAGGGCACCCCCTTAGTCCCCTTACATCACCCCCTCTCTAAGATGCATCACCCCGATGCATTTGAAATCACATATGACCAAAGTCCGTGACTTGAATGCAACGCGGTGCAGCAGTGTGCTGTCGGTGGAATTCCTTGACTAACCGAGGGGCATTCACGTCAGACTCTTTGACCCATGAGTTCTCCTCATACCCATAACCCTTCCAATGCACCAAATACTGGAGTTTTCCTCGACGCAAACAGCTGTCCAAGATTGACTCGACTTCGTATTGGGGTTCTCCCTCAATCACTGTAGGCGGTGGTGGTGGGTGTGAATGGTGTCCCAGGAATGGATCTGGGGGAGCTGGAAGGAGTTTGACAACATGGAAGACTGGGTGGAGTCTGGACATGGAGGCTGGGAGGCGTAGACAATAGGCATGCATTCCAACACACTTGACAATGGGGAAAGGTCCCAGGAAGCGATGAGTGAGTTTCTTGGATGGACGTGTAGTGGAGATGTCACTGGAGTCAAGATAAACTCGATCACCAACCTTGTACTGAGGGGTCAGAGAATGGCGTTGGTTGTAAAAGTGTGCCATGTCATCCTTCGCCTTTGCTAAGGCTGCCTTTGCCTCCTCCAAGCTATCCCACATGCATTCTGTGAACTCATTCACGGTCTTGATGTGTGAGGGAGTTTGGTGAGGTTCAAATCCCATGTGTGGATGTCATCCAGTGTCTAAGAGGAAAGGGGTCTGTTGAGTGGAAGCATGGACATGGTTGTTGTATCTGAACTTGGCCAAGGGGAGAAGATTGTCCCAATTGTCCTGGCATTCATTGACAAAGATGCAGATGTACTGCTCCAGTTCCTGGTTGACTCGCTCAGTCTGGCCGTCGGTTTGTGGGTGATAAGCAGTCGAAGCAAGGAGTTTGATCCCCAGGAGTCGGTACAGCTTGCGAGTGAACTCTGCCATGAACTGAGGGCCACAATCAGAGAGGAAAGCACCAGGAAGTCCATGTAATTTCCACACATGGTGGAGGTAGAGTCGGGCGGCACCCAGGGCACTGACAGTGGTGTGAGTGGGAATGAAGTGAGTGCATTTTCCCACTGAATCAACTGTGCACATCACCGCATCAAACCCATTTGACTCTGGCAACTCCACCACAAAGTCGACGCTGACAACATCCCAACGACTCTCTGGAACAGGAAGAGGGTGTAGCTCGCCAATGGGTTTGCGATGAGGAACCTTGGTGCATAAGCAAAGGTCACAAGTGCAACAATACTGACCAATGAGCTGTGACATTTGTGGCCACCAATAATTCCGTGAGGTGAGCTCCAAGGTCTTCCAGCATCCAGGATGACCAGCAATCTGTGAGTCATGGTGTTGGGATATGATGCACCGGCAAAGGTCTGGGTCATTGGGAATGTATATGCGGTCCCTGAAATACAACAAGTCCTCTTTTTCAGCCCACTCTGCCACATGCAAGGAAAGGGTGGATCCCTTCCTCAGTTCTTTAACAGCTCGGGCAACAACATCCTCATGTAAACCGCTACGGTTTGCACGACAAATGTCATGTAGGATGTTCTGCTCCTCGCCCTGGGGTGCGATGCCTTCCAGTGCCCAAATGGTGAACAGGTCTGGCTGCAACAACACAATGTTTTGGTTGTCATCGCTGCCATCCCCATGGTCTGCACATCAGGAGAGGGCATTGGTCTTCCCCATGCTGCAACCCAGATGGTGGTACAAGGAGAAGTCGAATCTGGATAGATACAGTGACCAATGAGCTTGACAACAGTTCAATTTCTTGGCCGTCATAAAGTACTCGACATTCTTGTGATCCGTCCAAATTTCCACCTTGTGTTGGGCACCCTCGAGGAAGTGTCGCTACTCCTCAAGCACATGCATTATCGCCAACATCTCCTTGTCATGGATCTCGTAATTTCACTCTACAGCACTAGGGCTTTTGGAGTAGAACACAACAGGATGCCACTTCTGGTCCTCTGGAGACTGCTGAGACAACACGGCGCCCATCGCAAAGTCAGAACTGTTAGCTTCTACACAAAAAGGACACGAATCATCAGCAAAGGTAAGGATGGGAGTGGAAGTGACCATCTCTTTAAGCCTTTCAAATGCCTCCTGTTGTGCATTATCCCACCTCCATGCCTCCTTTCCTGTCAAGTTGAACAGTAGTTGTGCATGATGTGAGAAATCCTTGATAAAACGCTGATAGAAATTGATGAAGCCCAGGAAAGACTGCACCTCTTTCTTGTTTGTGGGCATTGGCCAAGCCATGACCCTGTTCACCTTGATAGGATCCATCTCCACCTGACCCTCCAAGATAATCAGGCTGAGGTACTCGATCTTGGTCTTCTCAAACTTGCACTTGTCCTGACAAAGGTAGAGTTTGTACCGTCGAAGCCATTCTAGGACAAGGCATGTGATGCAACGTGCTCTTCAACCATGCGAGTGAAGATGAGGATGTCATCAAGATAGATGCAGACAACGCCTTCGAGGATGAGGTCATGGAAAATGTTGTTCATCATGGTCTGAAAGGTGGCAGGGCTATTAGTAAGGCCAAAGAACATGACAAGCGGTTCAAAAAGACCATGGTTGGTACAAAAGGCTGCCTTCCACTCATCTCCCTCCTTTATCCTCACATTATTGTAGCCCCAACAGACGTCGAGCTTGAAGTATCAGGCTCCATGGAGCTGGTTCACGAGTTCAGAGATGAGAGGTAATGGGTAGCAATTTTTGACCGTGATGTTGTTGAGCCTTCTGTAGTCTTGAACCAGTCAAAGTGAGCCATCCTTCTTCTTGACAAAGAAAAAGGGAGAGGCCATGGGTGACTTCGATGGTCGAATACGTCCAGAGGCCAGGTGTTCGTCAATGAACTAGTCAAGCTGTTGTTGTTCTTCAGGAGAGAGAGGATAGACCTTGCAGGATGAAGGGGTTGCACCGGGGGTGAGTTCAATCGCGTGATCCCATGGCTTGCGCACAGGGAGAGAGTCGGACGATTCCTTGGAGAACACGTCTCCAAACTCATGGAGATGAGGGAGCAAGGAATTAGTAGAGGATTTAGCAGCATTGTTTTTGTGGAAGGCCTCAGCGAGGCGTTGGGATATGTTCAATGTAGCACACACCTCGTGCGATGGACAAATTGCAGTGTAGAAGATCCGATCACCTTCCTCCACTTCCTCTGGCTCCTCATCATCATCATCTGAGTCTAGCATCAGATCAGGAACCCCTTCCAACTCCACTTCAGGTATAGGCAGGGGTCCAGCACGACACTTCTGAGTACGTCGTATCGCCGCCTTCTGTCCACAATGTTCTTGCCTGGCCTCTGTGAAACAAGTATGACAGCGGGATGGACATCAGCTCATGGTAACCTCCCTGGTATGCCAGTCGACCTCTGGGTTATGGTCTCGAAGCCATGGATAGCCCAAAATCACCTTTTGCTTTCCTAATTGAGTGACAGCAAAAAGGGCATGCTCACTATGATCTTTGTAACAGAGGACCAGGTCTACAACCTCTTGGATGGCACCAGCTTCATTTGGGGACCCATCCACATTATACACAGGTATCAGATGCAAGAGTGAGCGAGTATTTAGGTGATGTTGTTGTGCAAGATGGGCATCAATGAAGAGACCGGTCACACCAGAGTCCAGGAGCGCAGAGACACCGAGTATCTGTCCAGTGTCAGTTGTCTGCAGTTCGATTGCTAGGTTCAAGGAATGTGTAGAGGGAGTGGATGCAACAATATATTTGCGTGGTAGTTTATGCTCCTATGATTTAATTTTGGGGTGTGGAGCAGAGGGAGAGATGGGAAGAGCAGGTACGTCTTCAGCCAACTTTCAAGGATCAGAGAAATGGAGTCATTCTCCAGGGATTCAACTGACAAGACTTCAAAGTGGTTATGGACAGGCAGTGAGGGCGTATGATTCACTTGCTGCGAATAGAAAAATCCTGCTCCTCTACAACTTCTGACTTGATCTCCTCTGCAACCTGATCCTTTGCTTCCTTGACATCTACAAGCGCCAACAAGTCTTGGAGGAGTTCATCTTGCCCCTCGTGGGTGAGCATGCAGATATCCTGACAATGGGGACACGCTCCAGCCCTTGCCCAGTTTCCCCACAATGGTAGCAGAGATCCAACCTACATGCACAGCTGTGGGCTGCATCAACATCCATTGGTACCCAGACATTGATGGCTGGTGTGGGAGTTTGACGAACAGGAATGGGGTTAAGGCGGGGAAGGGTTCGATTGAAGGTGTAGGGCGCATGAGTGGTTGTTGGAGCACAGAATGCAGCATTAAACACTGCATTTGTGAGTCAGTTCTCGTCACAGAGTGAAGCAGCTTCATACCAAGCATAGATATCATCATCTGCTGGGTGCCCTTCCAACATCTGTGCAATCTGGTCCTGAATTTCTTGGTTGAGGCCCTGTCGGAACTTCACCACCACTGGTAGCCCACTCCCATATCCTGCCATGTCCACCAAATCCTTAAACTCATCAATATAATCGTCCACGGATTGATGTGCCTGGTGGTAAGAGGATGACTCAAGTCATGTCACTGCTCAGTGGCACTCGTTGAGGGGACAAAAGTGGCATACAAACTCGGCTCAAAAGTCACCCCAAGTGGAGAAAGGTAGAGAACCAAGTTCTTTAGTTTGACACAGAAAACAGTCCACGTAGAGATAGGCACATTCAGATTTCATGTATGTGAAGGCCCAATAAGTTTTTGCAGCCTCATCAACAAATTGATGCAACTGGAGACTGATGTATAACTCACAGGAATTAAGGAATGCATGTCCCTGCGCACATGCACCATTAAATTCAGTGGGGGGGGACGGTTTGATCTGGGTGTGCTCTTTAGTGGGCGCATTTGGCGGTACGTCGTTGTTGCATGTGCTTGGAGTCGCAATGGCAGGAATATTGGTCGTAGGGTTAGTCTGGAGGGTCCTGACAAAGTTTTCAATTGTAGATTTAAGCAAATCGGTTTGCATGCGTATTCTGGAAATGTTGCTTTCAAGCACGTCGAGGCCCTCTGATGTGTCCATGTCGCTAGGGGGTGCTGATAGGTTGTCTCCTCGGCTCAAAGGCCAATTCACCATTTCAACCACATTCTAATCACATCAGATAACTCGCACGAGGTCCCAGAAGCAGCGCGACCACTCCCAACCAAGTCTCGAGCGCGAGCATCATATCGAACACAATCGAACATCATCGAGCATCATCGAACGTGGTCAAGCATCATCAAACATTGTCGAGCACCGTATCAAACATGGTCAAGCATCGTCGAGCATTGTATCAAACACGATCGAACATTGTCGAGCATCGTCGAACACGGTCGAGCATTGTTGAACATCATCGAGCATCATATCGAACATGATCAAACAGCATGAGCATCATATTGAACGCAATCAAACATCGTCGAGCATCGTATCAAATGCGATCGAACATCGTCAAGCATCGTGAGCATCGTATCAAATGCGATTGAACATCATTGAGCATCGTGAGCATCGTATTGAATGCGATCAAACATCATCAAACATCGAAAATCGACATCAGACACTATATCGCTATCCCAATGGTCATCGCACACATGCCAGACATGTCCCCTACCATTGTCGAACAATATCGCACCAATATTGGGCCATGAACAAAGTCAGAAGAATCTTCGAAAATCTTTGAAAAACATCGAACCTCGAAAAACATCGTTGGACACAGTATTTCCTATTCAAATGATCTTCGGATGCATGCTGGACACATGGGACACTATATCGAGTATATCGAGCACATTTCGACCGCATGTGCATGCATACAATCTGCTCGAAGCAGTTTCCGATCTTCTATTCAATTTATAACAAGGACAGTCCAGTTTTAGCTATTCTTTCTTATTATTTCTTCATCATGTGTTATATTCACCCTTTCTAGGCTCGCTTTATTGTTCTGATATACTTATATTGTCTTTTGCCTCGAGTTTTCCACATGTTTGCCTCATGTTCTCTAGCCTTTTTAGGTACTTTCTTTATTTTATATAAAAAGATGTACTAGATACAAAGAAAAACAAGAAAGTCGTTGTCTTCCTCCCAGATCACAGTGATTTGAGAGTACAGTTTAGTCTTATTCAGTCCGAAGTTTGGTGTTTTATGCTAAACTTCCTCGAAATTCCTCGAAATTCCTCACATTACGCTATTTTTGCTCTTGCTTCCCTCGATTAGCCTTTTCTTCACTTATACTACTCGTCTAGTCCCCCGATCTTGTGTCCGAACATATCTACCCACTCGAAATTCCTCGAAACCTCTTCAAAAAATATTGCAACATCTCAAAAAGCATCGCAACATCTCAAAAAGCATCGCAACATCTCGAAAATCATCACAAGTCCTCGAAACACATTCTTTTAACCTCGAACTGCTTTGACAAGCAGTCCTTTTATGACTATTTGATGGTCGATCTGACAGGTGATGTCTAGAGGGCCTCGCATCCTTCCTCTGACTTGTCGCAAATATCATCAATTGACTCATTGGCAGTTTAGGTGGTTTTCCCAGGTTGAGTATCATCAGCACATTTGGCGAAAATGGCGGTGCAGTAAAGGCGAGACTGTCTGGAATGGTGTGTAGGGAGTCTGTGGAGCTTTGGGAAGTGTCGTCCACTCCGTACCTGCCTATCTTGGGCAGTGTGTTCACGATTTTGGGCCTTAGGGGAGAGTTTTCTACTATAAGGGCAACCTAAGCCTCTAGCAAAGGGAAATCCAAAGTTAAAATTATACTACATAGTACAGGGATTGGGGACACACCTAGCAAAGGGAAATCCAAAGAGAAAACTCTAAGGATCCCTTTGCTGATGCCCAGTATATGTGAAGATGACAAAAATCAAATAATAACCTAAAAATAGAAAAGGCGGAGATAGGCAGATCAAGGCCGCTGAATGACATCATACCAAGGGGTAGATGTTGGAAGGGGTGCTCCACCTCTAAATATAAAACTGTCAACATGCACAAACATGATAGAAAGGGAAAATTAGTAATAAAATCTGGAAAAATCATAGAAAATGAAGAATAGAAGGAAATGAAGTGAGGAAAAATATAGAACAAATGTAAAAAATAGGAGAAACACACAGGGCACCCCCCTAGTCCCCTTACAACATTAGTGGAAAAGTAAAAGGCTCCATTACTAGCAAAAAATACATGCACAATGAAATCTGGTCTCTTATAGTAGCACTGGGAGCCCCACTCTGGTATATAACTTTATCCCCAGCAGACAACAAACACCCTATATGCTTGTACTTTGCAGTCCAGAGCCAATCTTTTTCCCCTTGCCCACTTTCTGCAGACAATAGATATTGACTAATTGCTGAAAACCCTGTTGCAGGTGCACAGTTTTTCCACTTTATGACAACAATGTTTATTAAACATGTTCTTGGGGTTGAAACAGCCCACAGTGGAGTTTATGGAGGTACATCAGGATACTATGGCACTGTTGAACAACAAGGATGTTTAACTTTACATTTGCATATGTTATTATGGATTAAAGGTACCATGTCTCCAGAGGATATATGAGAAAGGATCACCGACTCTACTTCAGATTTTCGCAAAAGTTTGATTGAATACTTGGAAAGTACCCACACTGGTGATTTTGTGGCTGGCTCCAGGGAAGCTGCAGAAGCAAATGTAGACATAGCCTCAACTCAACCTGGTTATTATGACCTCACAGAGACCATGCCTGAACCACCACCTTGTGCCTGCCCAACACAGAAGTGTAAAGGGTGTAAGCAATGTTGAGCACTTGTGTCGTGGTGGTCCAGGTTCAGAGCAACAGTTGATGACATCCTTCTCAGGTCTAACATTCACAAATGCACAACAAATAAGAATAAGGATGGCTCACTGAACAAGCTCCACCCCTTTGTAGGATGCTTGGACAACATTTGGGGAAAATGCAAAGCTCGCTTTCCAAGACCACTGTTTGCAAAGACAGAAGTAGACAATGAAACAGGGCACATAAACATGAAAAAAGGGGAGCCTTGGATCAACACTATTACTTATGTTGTTACCTACCTGTTTCATTGCAATATAGACATCACAAGCTTGCGCTCAGGCACAGCAATCAAGGGAGTATTACTTTATGTAACTAATTATGTAATGAAGCCAACTCTAAAGACTCATGTTGTATTTGAAACTGTGAAATCTATGTTTCAAAAAAATACTGAAATGCTGACAGGCACTGAATCCCACCAACAAAAAGCATGTGGAAGGTTGCCGAGTTTGGCAGCCTACACTAGACTTAGGTTTATTAAAAGACAGGATCAAATTATCTTTGTTGCATGGAAGTAGGAACCATAAGTTACTACAAATAAAAGAATAGGAAGTTACTATACCTTTGTTGCATGGAAGTAGGAACGAAGGTTAAGGAATAAAAAATAAGTAATATATAAGAAAAAGATTGACTGTGTAAGTAAAAGGCCGCATCAAGCATAGTGTGTGATTTGGGAAGGTCACATCAGGCATAGTCACAAAATAGGAAGGTACCACATCAATAGGATAATGTTGGCACTGCTGGATGTGGATAGAAGGGTAATAAGGATGTATGGTGCCATTGCCAGGATGCATGTCGCCGGTTTTTGTTGTCATATTTGCTGGTGGCTGTGCCAGCAGCGAGGGTGATTGTGTCGGCAATGTGTGTGGCTGTGTCAGTGCCGTGGGAGTGTGTTGGTGGCGTAGGGTGGCCATAACTCACTGTAACACAGACATTGGTATATCTGGTGTTGGTGAGTTGTTTATGTGCCGTAGGTGGCCATGCTATTGCCGGTGGCTGTGCCAGCAGTAAGGGTGGTTGTGTCGGTGATGTGTGTGGCTGTGCCGGTGCCATGGTAGTGTTTAATGGTGGTGTAGTAATGTAACACAGACATTGGTATGTCTGGTGTTGGTGAGTTGTTTATGCGCTATGCTATCACCAGTGGCTGTGCCGGCAATGTGTGTGGCTGTGCTGGCGCCATGGAAGTGTTTAACAGTGGTGTAGTAATGTAACACAGACATTGGTATGTCTGGTGTTGGTGAGTTGTTTATGCACCATAGGTGGCTGTGCTATCACCGGTGGCTGTGTCAGCAGCGAGGGTGGTTGTGTTGGTGATGTGTGTGGTGTGCCGGTGCTGTGGAAGTGTGTAATGGCGGTGTAGGTAAATTAACTTGTCGTAATGTTGTGAGTCTGTGGGGCCAGACTTACACTCCTCCCCACTTGAAAAAATTGTGTGGGTCTCAGACCTCCGTCCCATTTTCATCTTCCCACCAGTTAAGGGCATCAGTGTCGGCCATTTCAGAGCCATTGCACCACTCATTGTGTTCTTTCCCATATCCTTCATAACGGACAAGGTATTGTACACCCCTGCCGCATCAGTGTGCATCCACAATTTTGTCAATGTACCACTCCTCAGTGCCATCTTCAGTGACAATTGTCATTGGCTGAGCTGGCTCCCGGTCAGGGAAGAGGAGTGGGTCATTGGGGACATATTGTTTTAGTAGGTGTGCATGGAACCCAGGGAAGGTGTTGGGGTTTGAGAGTGTATTCAGAGCATTCAGGGAAGGTATGTGTGACCATGTAGGGGCCATCATGTCACGGCATGAATTTGGCAACTCATGTTTTGCCTTTGCATTTGTAATTGTGGTGGTGATTTTCTGTGGAGAGCATGACAAGGTTGCCGACCTTGTAGACATCCTCTGGTGCTCAGTGCTCATTGGCATGATATGCCTGGCAAATTTTGGCAGCAAGGAGATTGTCCTGTGCTTCCTGAACATCGAGGTAATGATGTTGTGTGCAGTGATCTGCTCAGCAGTGGCATTTTTGGTGAGGGGCACAATAGGCGGGATGATGCATGGAGATCGGCCAGTTTTGAGTTGGAAACCAGCAAATCCAGTGGATGCATTCATGGTGTTCATGATAGCGAACCATACACAGGGGAGTTTAGCTAGCCAGCCCTTCTGGTTGTTGTCAACATGGTACCGAATGGCTTGGTTCACGGTTTTGTTTGTCCATTCACTGCTGCCATCAGTTTCAGGGTGATAGGATGTGGACATTTTTAGTTTCACACCGGTGAGCTTGTGGAGTGCAGTCCAAAGGTTGGTGGTGAAACATGCATCTCTGTCAGAGATGAGGTGTAGTATGAGGCCATTTTTGCAGTACCATTTGTCAAAGAGCACAACAGCGACCTGGGCAGCAGTATATGAGGAGTGAATGCTGACGATGTGTATGTCACCACCAAGGAGGTCTGTCATGGTCAGGATGGTGTCCTTTCCATTCTCCTCTGGTAGTGGGCCAATGAAATCCAGGGCCACGGTGTCGAAGCAGTTGTCAGGTACTGGTAGTGGGTGCAAGGGACCAGTGGGTTTTGTGGTCCAGTTTTTGTTTTGCTGGCACTTGGTGCATGATGGGATGTATGCATTTTCCAAGTCCTGGCGCATGCTTGGCCAGTAATAAGAGCCACAGAGGGATTCATAGCTTTTGTCAAAGCTGAAATGTCCCAAGGTATCATGTGCCAGGTTGTAGAGTAGTTCACATACCTTGAGATCTTGTGGGATCACAAGTCGGCAACCGACATAGAGGAGTTGATCAGTGACGGTTGCCCCTTCAATGCTCCTCATGTCAATATCCTTCATAAGTTGTTTGGTGAAGGAATCAGTCTCATAGCCGGTGATGATGGCATCAAGAAGTGACTGGTCTGTGGCAATGTTTAGTATGCCCGTGGCATGTGTAGCTGGTGCATTGCATGTGTATGCGATCGCACAGGCAGTGAGGCATGCATCTGGTGTGACATCAGGCATGTGGGATAGTGCATCTGCAGCAGTGTTTTCTTTGCCACAGATGTAAGTTGAAATCAGCCATGTACATTGACCATCTCATTTGTCGTCTTGACATCTCCTTCTGTGATTGGAAGTATTCGAGTGTTTGGTGGTCAGTGAAGACCTCAAAATGGGCACCGAGGAGGTGGGATCTCCATTTCTTAAATGCCTTGACAATAGCAAGGAGATCCTTCTCATGAACAGGGTAATTCTTCTCAGCATTGTTGAGTTGGTAGGAGTTGTAGGCGACTGGTCTCGCAGTTTCCCAAGTTGCACCAAAACTCAACATGGCGCCAGTTTGGCGGTCACTGGCATCAGTGGTGACATAGATGTTTGACGCCTTGTCTTTGTAATTAATTATGGTGAGACAGTCGGCACTGAGAACCAGGTCTTTGATGTGTTCAAAGGCAGCCTGGTGTTCTGTGGTTCATGGGGGGAATTCTTGGTCACATTCCTTGGTGGTGAGCAGTGTGAGTACACTTGTATATTCAGTGAGTGCTGGAAGGAAAGTGGCAATGTATCTGGTGAGTCCCAGGAACCCCCTGACATCAGTGGCAGTTGTTGGTTGTGGCCAAGATGCAATTCGGTCAGTTTTGCAGGGGTCAGGTTTGATACCTGTCCCCGAGATGACATGACCGAGGAAACATAATTCGGTGGCAAAGAGGTTGGATTTTGCCTGATTGCAGTAGATACTGGCTTTTCGGAGGGCTTCAAGAATGGTGGCGCAGTTTCGTTCGTGTTCCTCCAGAGTTTGTGACCATATGATGATATCATCAAGATACACATGGCAAACCTTGCCAATGAGTTCTCGTAGTGCATCAGTCATTCGGCGCTGATGTGTGGCCAGAGCATTGCATCCACCCTGTGGCATGACGGTCCACTCATAAAGTCCCCACGGTGTTCTTACAGCAGTGAGGTGAATGTCGTTAGGGTGTACTCATGTCTGGAAGAAGGAGTTTGTCATGTCCATCTTGCCAAATATTTTTCCCTTCCCACAGTCAGAAAGTATATCGTCTATGCGGGGTAAGGGGAAGTTGTCTCATACAGTGTTACTGTTGAGTGCTTGGTAGTCATTCACCCACTGAGGGTCAACTGTTAAGTCCACCCCAGCAATGTATTTCGGCATGCAGAATGCTGGTGAGGCAAATTCTGAGGAGGATGGCCAAATGTGGCCAACCTTGAGGTGGTCATCCAGCAGTCTCTTCCAAGGTTCTTGGTATTTCTTTGGAGCTGCATATCCTTTGCCATTGTTGACCTTGGTGGGGTCTTTGAGTTGGATGCGGTGGAACATGTGGCTGGGAATATCTTCAGTGCTATCAGGGAGACGAAGTGGGAAGCAGTTGGCAAATTTGAGTTTCATTTTTGCATCCCTCTCTTTGAGGAGTTCTTGGAATGCTAAGCCTTCAATGCGGTCTTGCATGGCAGCCATGATGGGTCCGGGGAGAAGGCATCCAGCAAGTGCTGGTGCTCCGGAGTTTTCCAGTGTAGGTGGTTTTGGAGTCCAAATTTTCTTCAGTGTTGGTGGAGGTGTAACCTGTTGTTTGCCCTGGGGCCGGGGTGTTCGAGAGGGTGGATTTAGGAGGTCAAAACTGGAGCATTTGTCAATGGTGGTTCGCTCATGGGTGTCAACCACAATCTGTTCTGATGAAAGAAATGGCATTCCTAATATAATGGGGAATGATAATCCCTTATTTACTTTCATCTTGTGGACTCCTGATTTCCATATCCCCTGGTCTGATTGCAGCTCTAATTTGACATACTCCTCACAGTTGATTTTCTGCTGGGTCAACAATGACATATTATTTTCCTTTTTTGGGAGAGGATAATGTCAGAGGCCGAGACACTTGCAGAGTTCAAGGCTAATCACTGTGCAGGGGCAACCAATGTCCATCAGTGGATAGACTTTAATGGGGAATTTGGTGATGAGGGGGCCAGTGGCGTAGAGGGTAGGAAATAGTGTGATACAGTAAAGGGGACATCAGCAGGGGGACAGACATACAAGTCGGTTTTGTTGTCCTCCACTGCCGCCTTTGTTGCCGCTGCCGGCGCTGTGAGTGTAATGTATGTCTCGGCATCAGGCCAGGTGTTGTCTGCCTTCATGGGACAGTCAGGGTTCTTGTGGCCAGCATACAATTTCCACCATCATGTGCAGCCAGCATGTTTTTTGAGGATTGCCCATTCTTCGAGTGTGAGGGCAGGGAGGTGTTTCTTCTCAACCTGTTTTGTTTTGCTGGGGCCGGCAGAGGGAGAGTTTCTCTTCGCCAGCAGGTCAGTGAGTCGAGAAAGTAGGTCTTTCTTCTCACCACAGTGTGTGGCACATGCAGCAGCGGAGGCATCAATGAGTTTTTGGGTGCATGCATCTTCTGCACACATGCGGTCATTGCGTTCCTTTACCTCGAGGGCCCAGGGGGAAAGTTCAGTGGCCAGGATGGGCTCAAGACTGATGTTGAGTCTCAAGTCAGGGTGGAGGTTGGATTGGAGTTGGTTTTTGAGTTCAGCCTTGGTCAGGGCCTTGGCCAGTGCAGAGGTGGCGAGGATAGCATTCAGGTTCTCAATCTTGATTTTCCAGTCAATGAAGACCTGGTCACCTTGCGATGAGGAGAGGATGGTTTCGAGGATGTCGTGGGCCCAGTTCTTCTCCAAGACGAATTGGGAGAGCTCACCAAGGTATCCATCCAGGGAGAGGGCATCAATCCGAGTTTGGTTGGCTTGGTACCATGCCACAAGGTGAGGTTCAAACATGCCCTCGGTGACGTAGCTGACAATTTCGTCGTCTGTCTTCCCACCATGCTTCTTGTAGCATTTGCATGTGAGGGTCCACAGTTGCATGATGAGAGGGGTGATTTTTCCAGTGGTGAGCATCGGGCATTCCTTCATCTTTGTGACCTTCACTTCGGCAAGGGGTTGTGTGGAGGGTGACATTTTGGTTCGAGCGACAGGTGGTGTGGCCCAGTAGTTGGGATGGTTAATTGTGATGGTTGGTGTACTTTCATCGGTGGACGAGTCAATATCAGTGTTTGGTGGTGATGGTGGCAGTGATCAGTGGAGGTGCCAGCGCTTTCATCGTGTAGTTGGTAGTGTTTTCAAATTTGGCTGGTTGGCCAGAATCCTGTAAACTTCTTCTCATGCTCCTGGTGAGGAGTGGGATGAGGGTGGAAGGTTGTTGAGACAGGGTTGGTTTGGTAGGTGAAGAAAGTTGTCAGTGTCAAAAAAAAAAAGTGGAAGGTTGCCAAGTTTGGCAGCCTACACTAGACTTAGGTTTATTAAAAGACAGGATCAAATTATCTTCATTGCATGGAAGTAGGAACCATAAGTTACTACAAATAAAAGAATAGGAAGTTACTATACCTTCGTTGCATGGAAGTAGGAATTAGTGTTGCCATGGCTCGAGCCATGGCAACACTAGTAGGAATGAAGGTTAAGGAATAAAAAATAAGTAATATATAAGAAAAAGATTGACTGTGTAAGTAAAAGGCCACATCAAGCATAGTGTGTGATTTGGGAAGGTCACATCAGGCGTAGTCACAAAATAGGAAGGTACTGCATCAATAGAATAATGTCGGCACTGCTGGATGTGGATAGAAGGGTAATAAGGATGTATGGTGCCATTGCCAGGATGCATGTCACCGGTTGTTGTTGTCGTATTCACCGGTGGCTGTGCCGGCAGCGAGGGTGATTGTGTCAGTGATGTGTGTGGCTGTGTCAGCGCCGTGGGAGTGTGTTGGTGGCATAGGGTGGCCATAACTCACTGTAACACAGACATTGGTATATCTGGTGTTGGTGAGTTGTTTATGCGCTGTAGGTGGCTATGCTATCGCCGGTGGCTGTGCCGGTGGTAAGGGTGGTTGTGTCGGCAATGTGTGTGGCTGTGCCGGTGCCATGGTAGTGTTTAATGGTGGTGTAGTAATGTAACACAGACATTGGTATGTCTGGTGTTGGTGAGTTGTTTATGTGCCATAGGTGGCTGTGCTATCGCTGGTGGCTGTGTCGGTGGTGAGGGTGGTTGTGTCAGCGATGTGTGTGGTGTGCTGGTGCTGTGGAAGTGTGTAATGGTGGTGTAGGTAAATTAACTTGTCGTAATGTCATGAGTCTGTGGGGCCAGACTTACAGCATGCAAGCTAATAACCAAAATTGTAAACTCTTTAAGTGCAAAAATAGAAATGGGGGCCCCAATGATTTGCATGTATCTTTTGGGACTTCCAGATCACTACACCAGCCACATATTTGCACCTTTCTATTGGCAGGCTTTTGTAAGCAATGCAAGGTCCTTATACACACCACACAGTGAGCATGATGCTGAGCATGTAACACTGCTCAAACAAGGAAATCAGGTAATTGGAGTGTCTCCAGTTAGTGACTACATTTTTTATCCTGCAGAGTTGGATTCCATATGCCTGTACGACTGGGTTGCCCATTACTGAAGAGGTTACACACAATGGAGACAGTACCCAATACTCTCGAAGGCTGGATAAAGGCAGCTTCGAAATATGAAGGCCAATGGAAATGGGCCATGGCAATCCTGGGAAAAACCAGGCAGAACCAGAAGACAAACAAAATGACAAAGAAAGGACAGCCCTCTCTTGACATCAACTGACTGATGAACCAAGAATGCGTGGAACACCTCCGAAAGGGATTGTGTTTCATCTGTCACCAACCAGGACACCGATCGTCCAACCACAAGGATGAGGAGAGCCCCACCCAGATGGGATCAGCACCCTCCTTACCAAAACCGCTTCACCCAGAAAAAGACTGGGGTGGACACCTACCAGAAGATCCACACAATGCTGGATGAACTAGACGAAGAAGAGAAAGAATGAGCCCTCAACCTCATGGAGGAATCAGGTTTTTAGAACAGCGGCCTGATACGATGCCAGTCACCACTGAAGTCTCCGTAGGATCTGTACTCTTAGCTACCATGAATAGACAATCTATGTGCCTGTCTATTTGGGTAGCTGAGTCAGACAACAGGAAAGACGTCGCAATGAACGTGCTCCTCAACTCTGGAGCAGGAGGAGTCTTTATCGACTCAAACTTCGTCGAATGAGAAGGGATCAGAACATATCCCTTAGGCCATACCATCCGGGCCACAAACGTGGATGGAACCCCAAATAAGCAGGGAACAATCACGAGATACATGAAGGGGAGGCTCCATATCAATGGAAGGAACTACCCAATGGAATATCTAGTCGCCGGACTGGGCAAGGAATCAGTAATCCTGGGCCTGTTGTGGCTGTGGGAGGTAAACCCAATCATCAACTGGAAAAAGGGAACTCTTGAGTTCTGAGACGAAGAACAATGGGCTCAAATCCAACAAATCTTGGAGAAGACAAGAAGAGCCAAACAGGCCCTCCCAAACACCCTAAACCTCCCCAGGGTCGACACTGAAAGGGAGGCACCCAATGACAGAATGGCATGAATTTGACACATTGTGGCCAAGACAAGACAGAGGCTCTCTGAAGAGAGAGAGAGGAGCCTTGCCTGAGCCAGATTGGCTGTGGCAAAAACAAGAGAAAGACTCTCTGAAGAGAAGGAGAGAAACCTTGCCCGAGCACGACTAGCCATGGCAAAGACAAAGGAAAGGCTTTCCAAAAAGAAAGCCAAAGAACTGAATTCTGCCCAGATAGCTGTCGCAAAGACCAGGAGCAGCAGCACTCCAAAAGAAGCCAGAAACCTCGAAGCAGCACGACGTGCTGTTGCCAAGACCTGAGAAAACCAGAAGAAGAAGCAACTGGAAAAGGGCAAACACAACAAACATGACAAGACACGATGAATCTTTCAGAAGATAAAAGACTCGCTGACCTCCACAGGGGAGGAAAGCACTGGCAAACGAAACTCAAAAACAGCATTACAAAACAGGACAAAAGACCCTTGTCAGGAGGCTACCCCAATACTTGATTACAGAACCCCAGATTATGGTACTGCTGACACCAGAGTACTGATGCCCAGGGAGACCCCCCCTCAAGTAAAGATCAAAGAGGTACCCAATGAAGAACTATTGGCAGACACAGGCATGGAAATACGAGCAATGAACCAGATCCCCAAATGAGATGTGATTGAAGACGACTCAGTATTGATCGCATATGTACGAGGCGAACCGGTCATTGGGCTATTTGGACCAGATATAGAACTGCCCCTGATGGAGGAACATCGAGAGCTGAGATACAAATAGATCTGAAAAACAAACACGATCAACAGGCTTACAAAGAGCAAAGGCTCCCCACAGTACCTACTCAACTCAGACATATGGATCAGAGCAAAGACATCCATATCTCAATGACTAGCGCATGAATGAGAGGAGGGAAAGGAGACTAGCCAACAGACCCTGGATGACTTACTGCCACCAGAATACCAGAAGTACAGACAGGTATTCGAGAAAGCTGCATCTGAACGATTCCTGGAATCGAGACCATGGGATCATGTGATCAACCTGAAGGAAGGCTTTGTACCAAAGGATTGCAAAGTCTACCCACTGACACCAAAAGAACAAGAGAAACTCAATGAGTTTCTAGATGAAAACCTGGAGAAAGGATACATCCGACCATCAAAATCACCCATGGCATCCCCGTTCTTCTTTGTGTCAAAGAAGGACTCCGATGCTCTATGACCCTGCCAAGACTATCACTATCTGAATGAAGGAATGATCCAGAACAACTACCCTCTACCGCTGATCGGAGACCTCTTGGACAAGCTGAAAGGAGCAAGATTTTTCACGAAACTCGACATTTGATGGGGATACCATAACATATGGATAAAGAAAGGAGACGAATGGAAGGCACCATTCAAGACTAACCGAGGGCTATTTGAGCCAATGGTGATGTTCTTTGGGCTGTGCAACTCACCGGTGACATTCCAGGCCATGATGAACGATCTCTTCCGAGACATGCTAGATGAAGGATGGCTCATCATCTATATGGACGACATCCTGATCTTCTCAAAGACAGAAGAAGAACACAGGACAAGGACCGAAAGGGTCCTCAAACAACTATGACAATGTGATCTCTACCTGAAAATAGAGAAGTGCAAGTTCAATGCGCAAGAAGTTGACTTCTTGGGCATGATCATCAGGCCCAACGAACTCGCAATGGACAACACAAAACTGGCTGGGATCAAGGACTGGCCCATGCCAAAGACAGTGAAGGATGTAAGATCCTTCCTAGGATTCGGAAACTTCTATCGATGATTCATTGGACACCTTGCAGATCTGGCCAGACCGCTGAATAATTTGACGAAGAAGAACCAGAAATTCAAATGGACGAATGACTGCCAGCAGTCGTTCGATGCACTAAAAAGGAAGTTCAATGAAGCCCCAGTACTGCTGATGCCAGATGCAATGAAACTGTTTGTGGTGGAATCTGACGCCTCAAAATTTGCAACAGGCGCAGTACTCAGACAACAGGACACCAACAGAGACTGGCACCCATGCAGATACATCTCTTATTCTTTCAATGAAGCGGAAAGAAATTACAAGATATACGACAGGGAACTACTGGGAGTAATCTGAGCGCTAGAAACCTGGAGACACTACCTACAGGGGACACCGTTCCCTGTGATGGTACTGTCTGATCACAAGAACCTGACGTACTTCTGTCAGGCTCAGAAACTGAACCAATGACAGGCTAGATGGAGCATCTACCTGTCACAATTCAACCTGAAGCTGCAACACATACCAGGATCACAGATGGTACAATCTGATGCCCCATCAAGGAGGGCAGATCACGTAGCCGAAGAAGACACAGATAACAAGGACAAGACCATCCTCGCAGACAAGTTATTTGTGAGAATGATCAATGCTGAACTTGTTACGATTTGTTATCTGGACCTGCAAGACTGGGCACTTCATTTTTCCTTTCTGACACGACACGACTCACTTCTGATGGGGACGCTTTGACACATGGTAACTCCATGCACCCAAACCCACTCCCATGCATGCTGTGATACGACAGCCCATTGATATGAGGTCCATGATGTCGGACACTCACGATCAACATCAGATCCTTGATGTCGGATCCATAACATCAGACACCTCATGCTAGGCATGAGGCTATTCTCTTATTGATCCCTGACATGCTGCACCACAGCACTCCGTAACATCGGATGCCTCATGCAAGGCATGAGGCCTGTCTTTTCTATTGTTCTTTCTATTTATACTTGATAACGATCTTGCATTCTGATTGGACAATAGGTATCTTTGAACTGTATATAAGCTGTAGTAATACTGCCTGTATTCCTCAGCTTGACCTAATTCAAATAATGGTCTTAGACTCAACCAGAACACTCAACAGCTTAGGAAGCCCCTAGCTGTGATAAACTCGAACTCGACAGTTGGAAAGCCTCCAACTGTGATATACAAACCAACAGTCTGCTCAGAAAGCCTCTGAGTACAGACAGCCATGACAACTTGAGGAAGTACCCAAGTGAAGGCAGGAAGCCCGATACACTAGGAAAGTCTCCTAGTGCGATATGAGACAGTTGGAAAGCCTCCAACTGTAACACATGAAGCCAAGGCTGAGTTAAGGACCTATAGTCTTAACAGAACTCCAGGGAGCCCTGGTCTCAACAATAATGAAGGATGACCTCATAAATGACGCTTTACTAGCCCTGAAGAACAATGGAACTCCCCCAATCAAGTCTGCATTAGAGGACTGGAAATTCAAAGATGGCCTGCTCTTTTTCAGAGACAGATGCTACGTGCCCACAGGATGAAACCCTCTGCCAAGTGATCATATGAAAATACCATAATAGCATCACAACAGGGCACCCTGGACAATGGCAAACAATTGAACTGATCCGACAAGACTACTGGTGGCCAGGAATGGCCAACTTCATCAAGAAGTACATTGAAGGCTGTGCAAAGTGCCAGTAAATGAAAGTAAACACACACCCAACAACCCCCCCACTGACACCGATATCGTCTGATGCCAGCAGACTGTTCAAGCTGGTAACGACAGATTTCATTACAGACCTGCCCATAATAAATGGATTTGACTCAATCATGGTTGTGGTAGACCATGGTCTTACGAAGGGGGTAATTTTTATCCCTTGCGTGAAGACGATCGACACACTTGGCACCACAGACCTTTACCTGCACCATGTATACACAAGATTTGGACTCCCCAGAAGAATCATCTCAGACAGAGACCCTTGATTTATGTCCAAACTCTTCCGAGAACTTGGACGACTGCTCGGGATCAAGCTATCCATGAGCACTGCTTACCACCCCCAGACCGACAGAGAAATGGAGCGAGTAAACCAAGAGCTAGAAGTTTACCTCTGCATGTTCTGTTTGAACAAACCCAAAGATTGGGAACGTTATCTCCCAATGGCAGAATTCACACACAACCAGAAGATGCACTCCACAGTAAAACACTCGCCATTTTACTTGATGATGGGATATCAACCATGTGCTATCCCCACCCCTTACAAAAAGACAAACATGCCAGCTGCCAAACAAAGAATCCAAGAACTTCTCTCTGCAAGAAGGGAAGCTCTTGCCACACACAAACTAGCCAGACAGGCTATGGCCACCCGAATGAAAGGGCGATACGAACCGTTCAAGGTTGGAGAACAAGTATGGCTTGACTCCAAGAACCTGAAGATTGGCTACCCAATGAGAAAATTGGCACCAAAACAAGAAGGGCCCTTCATGATTGAAGATGCCCTGTCAAGAACGACATACCAGTTGAAACTGCTGCCGAGATGGAAGATCCACCCGGTATTCCATGCGGCTTTACTCATGCAATACCATGAGAACGACACTCATGGGTGAAACTTCCTGACTCCACCACCCGACCTCGTGAAAGGAGAAAATGAATACGAGGTGGAAGCGATCATCACACACAAGAAGCATGGCAAGACATGCCGTTACCTTGTGAAATGGGTTGACTACCCAACATCCAAAAACACATGGGAACCTGAATCGAACTTGAAGAATGCCCCCGAGATATAAGAAGAGGTACCACCTCTGACAAAAACCCAAAAACCCCCCCTTTCCCATTACAACACTTCCAAAAGGATGCCTGCTGAATGATGATTCACCCAAGAATACCTACAAAACTGATCGAATGCTGACGCCCTTCATGTTCACCTCACCCACGACCCACCGAAATACCATCTTGCCAGGATGTGCTTCTACTACACAAGCACAATCAAACAGATGGAATGAAACCTAGAAGAAGCAATGAACAATGCAGATGCCCTGGGGATCAAACAGATGATCCAGGAAATGATTGCACCATGGTCAGACAGACCGAGAATAGCTGAGGAGAGACCTCACACCCCCTTAGGTCAACATGGATGGCCACCGACCTCGCTCTCACCATTCAGCGAGCAGAGCGACAGAGATGAACGATGAGCTCCCTCTAGAGACTCCTCCCATTCTATGAAGAACCTGAAGATCATGCCTAGGGCACCCAAAATAATTGATCTGACCACCCCCGAACCCGAACTGAAGACCACCCAACCACCTTGGTCCCCTCCACACATGAGACATGCCAGATGTTTCATCTGCCAGCAGATAGGCCACTTCAGCCTGATTTGCCAACAATATGTTTGCAGGTATTGCAAACAGTGAGGCCCCAGACATTATAGGATGAACTGCCCAGAGAAACCTCAGAAAGATCAAGAAACCGATCAAAGAGAAGCCGAGCGCAACCAGCAACTCTTCTTTGACTCACGATATGATGACTTCGACGATGATGCAATGGGAAACATGATGGGAGAGCCCTATGGAAGGATTTAAGAGGAAAGCTCAAAAACGATGGCATGACAAGACAGACCCATGCTCACAGGAATCACAATCCTCGCCATTGTCATTGGCACGACCCTAGCTGCAGCGGCAGCCCTGACCTTTGCATTTTGCCTCTATGCCATCTTCCAACCAAGTCCCAAACCACAATTACAGACATTGAATTTGCCATCCTGCAACACCCCCCTTTCAATGATACCACCGACTCCTTGACACCACTGCCTAGGGCAGCACAAACTAGAAGAACCTGATCATGGTCCAAGTTCGGACATGAATTATTCCTCCACCGCACCCCTCAACCCCAACCCGCCCACATATCCAGACCACAACTGATCAGACCGCAGAGGAGAGATGAAGAGTGTGGAACTTTCGACCATAGCGAGGGGGTAATGTTACAATTTTCCTTGTAACTCATGGAACCTGACAGACCCAATGCACCCGACAATCCCCTCCAGACAGGAGGCACTCCCTGACTCATGCCCAAGGCATGCCCTTGACACAAGACACACACAATGCATGCTGACAACATGCATTTGATCCCCTTCCCATGGAAGGCACCCTTGACACATGGTGACTCCATGCACCCAAACCCATTCCCACACATGCTGTGATATGACAGCCTTTTGACATGAGGTCCATGATGTCAGACTCTCACGATTGACATGCTGCGCCACAGCATGTCCTTGACATCGGATCCTTGACATTGGATGCCTCATGCTAGGCATGAGGCTTATTGTTTCTATTCTTACCTGATACACATCTACCTTTCCGATTGGACGATAAGGACCTCCCTCTTAGTATAAGTACTGCAACTCGTAGTAGGGATGTCCTTAGTTTAGATCTAGGCAATCTACAGCCTTAACTTGCAAACTCGTAAACTTACTCGAAACCACTAAGGAAGCCCCTTAGTGTGTGAACCCAAATGACTTTATGCAGAAGGCCTGCTAGAGTGCACTATCTACCTTATGTCAGATGCTCCGAGTAAGACTAGTGCCAAATGACTTGTCAAACAACATCAACTAGATTGAGTGGTTGAGGCTTTGCCCTTAACACTACCAGGTGTTAGGAAACCACCCCATTACCCAATAAAATTTCATTTTTATTTTATTATGTCAAATTATGCTACATGACGCCAAATGATGCTACACTTTGATAGCATGAGAATTTTATTTCACATGCATCAATATGTATGCACATGTATGAACGCATCAGTAACAACAATGTACAATATATGTAACATAGTATATAAACCCTAAATACACGCCTAGGGGACCCCAGTTGTGTTCTCTTAGGTATTCCACCTATGTTTTCGGTGTGAAAGGCCTATCTCAACAAACTCACCTATTAATAACCCCTCGCATCAAAACCATCAATTCCCCCATCACGAGCGCGGATCCCGCCCCCTTCTTGTAGAGAGAACCCACACAGTCTTAGCTAGCAGATAGTGGGTGTTGCCCTAACACCAGGCATGACCTTACAGAGCCATCTGAACCACCAAGAGCAACTTCTGGCTTCAACTTGCCCAGACTGTGGGCAACCACAAATCAGAAAAACCACATTCCAAAGTCACCCCCCTTTGATTGCATTCCAATGGGGAGGTGACCCACCCTCTCTTAATACAACTCTCCAAATAAGCTGCAATGGCAACACAACAGAGTACCTTCTTAGAGGGGTAATTTATTATGCAAATCAACACTTTACCACCCACTTCCTCAACTCAGCAGGTGACAGCTGGGGCTATGATGGAATGTCTAGGGGTGGAACTTTGATTCCTCAAAGATGATGCCTGGCACAGACACAGACTGCTATAGTGGCTGTGTATGCGCTCAGCGGATAGAGTCCCCCCTTTGAGAACTCGGCATTGCCATGCGAAGCAGTGGCCCACTAGCACAAGTATGTTGAATGACTTATTGGACAGTTTTAGATCACATGAAAGCATACTTACCTGCGGAGCATTCTGAGGCACGCTATACCTTGGATCAAATCAGAGAATACATGAGGCATCACTTAGCAAGGTTATCAGGTAACTTCGTGTTTGGCGAGTATTCGACTCGGTCTTGGACCGTTTGTTGCAGCCGATATCATGTCGATAGACCCCTGCACCACAGCTGTGTTAGAACCAAACAAACAACTAAACAGTGGATGGAGCACCGTGCCGAGCCCTATGAAGCGAGCAACGACTTTTCCACCGCATTCGGCTCATCAGCATGTAGAGTTCCGTCAGTGATAGAACCAAACAACATCTAAATAGAGGCTGTCGTGAAGGGGCCCATCGACATGATATTGGCTGTGACTTCGGCATCTGTCGTAACAAGGTCAGTCCGGTTTTGCCCGAGAGGTCATGATGTTGATATGCAACAAGCTGAATTGTCTTCTTGTCATATAGTATTAGTAGCGGTCAAACATGACGATTCAAAAGGCGATCCGAAAGGCAATTCGCATGCAGATTCAAGACAGTGAATCATCGATGAATCACTTGTGTACTCTGACCATTAAACTTTTTTTGTACGATTCATGGGCGATTCAACAATCGATTCATTCACCACTTAGTACCTACTATGCTCAGCTTGATTTGAAAATATGAACTTCTCTCCCCTAAACTGCCATGCCAAAGCCTCGATGTGATGCTCATGCCAAAAAACTTCTTCGGAACTACATGACGTTGCGATGCCAGTATGAACAACGCATGCGCTGTCGTATCTTCAAGCTCAGGCGTCAATTTCAGCTGACCAAATTGTTGACATCGAAAGCACCCAAATCACTGAGCTCCTTGTCTTCCCTGTCCTCCAACACATACTCCAGCGAAGCGACATCTAGTGATGGTTCATGGGCTGACATTTTGGGTCCAGACTGGCGTGGAAGAGGGATGATAGGATCAGTAACCTCCTCCGGTCTCCTTCAGACATCAGTGATATCCCAGAACTTCTTTCGGTTGGAAATGGGTCGGATTCTGACTCTTCCAGCTCATCGGGGTACGGTGGTGATGCCGAATCAGATTTTGACAGCGACATTGAAGATTGAACATACTCGACTCATCCGAGTCCCCATCAGGCTCATCTTCCTCTCCGTCACTGCTGTCCTCAGCCAGCTCGGCAACCTTTTTCCCTCGGCCCTTGGTTTTTGGTGTCTTTTTGGTTTTGGTGGTCTCAGAGTCAGAAGCAGCCTCCTTCGCAGCTTTGGCTTTGACAGAGGGCTTTCGGGCACGGCTGGGAAGCTTCTTTTCTGTAGCTTTTGGGCGTTTTCCGGACATCAGGGTTGGGGGCATCAAATAGTATAAAAGTCTAGTTGTCTTATCAATTTGAACTATTTGAAATAGTTAGGTTGTAACTGTTGAATCGTGATTTGTGAATCGCGATTCAAGTGGTTGAACCGCCTCCGGAGGCGATTCAACGATTCAATTTTTTCGACGATTCAACTGATGTTTTGAGTTGTTGAATCGCCCACTGAATCGCCCACATGAATCGGTGTTGAATCGTCATGTTTGACCGCTACTATTGTCAAGGCATGGGTGCGGTTTGGATCTGCAGGAATATTTGGACGATATTACTACGCCTTTGAATGCTACATGCACCGTTTGTCCTGAAATCTTGTCCCGTAGGTTCACCTTCGCACTTCATCCCCCTCTCATCACAATCGAACTCCATGAAGACCCTTCTACTCTGGAGGAATTGGACATCACGTCTGGCGGTGTCCGACGGAAATATTTACGAGGGTTGATATACTATGCAGCAGAACATTTCACAGCGCGTTTCATCGCTCGATCGGGGATGGTCTGGTATCACGACGGATTACTGACTGGTCGCTTGTCTATGAGGGCACGGTTCTGAATGGGATTCCTCAGGAAAATGCAATCGTGGGTCTGTATGTGCGCTCAGAATAATACGCACTTCTCGAAAGAACTCGGATATGCCACGCAGCGCGATGGCCCGCTAGCACAAGTAAACCTCATTCTCAATACTGAGAACTCGGACCTCCAAAGACTCAAAGACTCAAAAAGATGTACCAGTTGAGACAAAGATGCCGAAAGATCACTTTCCTGAGACAATGACCCCGAAGACCAGACCCGGATTTTGCTGATGACTCAGGCCTCTGATGTAGTTCCTTCGCGCTCTACGAGAATACACCGTGGTCCTGTCAACTTTGTGTGACCGCATTAGTGAGCCAATTGACGACCGGCTTTCACTCATCATAACTCGAAGTTGAACCACATTTGTTGGTAATCTCATAGCCAATTGATTTCAGACTCCAGAGGGATGGAGGACTTCAATAATAGCTGGGTTTAGAAATGGTTCAGCTGCCTTGTGGTTCCAGTACTTCAGTGAGGAATGAGTTGGGAGAATGACATAGCCACTTACTGATTTGTTGGTCCTGGTGGAACCCTACAATCGAAAGCATTCTTGTCGACTCAAGAGAGCACTGGCAACTGCTGACTTGTAGTGATGTGCAGGGCTCGGCTCGGCTCGAAAGCCCAGCCGCTCAGGGGCTTGGAGAGCGAAAATGAGAAACTTGTATGTCAATATGACACTAGAAATATATAAAAGTGAGAAGCCACTACTAGTTACAAATTACAATACGATTCCGAGCCCAACTGATTATTTTGATTGTGGGACCCGGGCCGTGAGTTTTCGGACGGTAGTGAACTATGCGCGCAAGATGCGTACAAGTTTGTGATCTTGAGGATAGATAATAAATACAGGTGTGGCCGACAAGAAGATGTGGCCGACAAGATCTATGTGGGAATACGCAACGCTATACGAAGTCCGAGTCCTTCGATTTTGGATCGTTCCCACCGAATGCATGTTTGGGCTATTTTTCGAGAGATATATACCCAGTTAGTACTGCATATTGATATATGAAGATTGAACTCGCCGACAAGATGGTCATCTCTTGCCCAGGATCCTGCCTCACATCCACACTCCGTATAATGTTGATGGACCTCGGGTGCAGAGTAGTGTGAGAGTCAGTCTCCGGATACTCGTCCGGGAACAATGTGAGCAGGTTGTGCATATTCATACTCATGCTCGTGCCAGTGTTCGATGTACCCTGAGGACTATTATCTGCGCGCGAGTTGAGTGCCGCCAACATTGCGTTGGAATATAGTTTTCCGAGGATGATGAAGCTAACGGAGGTAGAGAAACATGAATATAGATGGGACAAGGGCTCGACATACGCCAATGACGCGGTGTGTAGCGACGTACAATATGTAGTGATAGTTGAGGAAAGCCTGGGCTTGCCATAGGATCAACTCCACGGTTGCACCGGAAGCAGTGATCATCCCAGTTTCGACCGACAGCCTGATTAACCGCTTGAGAGTCGTGTCGGTATTGCGGAAGTGAGACCGGCGCATGGTTTTCACAAGCTGGTGAATGAGAGATCAGGCTTTAGTATCCCAGAAAACCAGTGGAGAATGGATTTGCTCACAATAGTCACTGTGCTAATCGTGATGATGACATCACAAACTGCATCTCCAGCAAGCCAGATCTACGTTGATGGTGTGGATATGTAACTCCGTGAAGGTCTATAAATCTATTATGGGCTCACCGAAATATATGTAGAAAGCTCGTAGAATGCTTTGAAACTACGACCTCGTAAAGCATTCTGAAGTACGATTAGTCAGGTTAAAACGACTGAGCAACCCAAAGAAGTGGATTACCGTGATACCGACATAAAATACCATAACACATTGAATAGTTGATACCTTCCAAAAAGGTTTAACGGAGATCAAGAAACATCTAGCAACAAAACATACCGCACAGATGATGATAGCAAGCCACACGCCTCTAGTAGTCAATTTAAAGATTCTGTACGCAAAGAAGAACTGGACCATAGAGGCGACTGTTAATGCAACTCTAATGAGCATTCGACAGAGTAAGATAGTAGGGCAGTGACTTACTGATACCATTCAGCGGTGCCAGTGGTACCAAAGACCAATGCTGGTACATCAAGGTATTTACGTCACCCCATCCGGTCCCAAATGCCGCCCAAGCATTTATCAAGGTGAATAAAGTGAAAGCAACCTCGAACCCAAATACCACACCGACTGTTTCACAAAAGATTAGTAGCTGCCATATCACCGCATATTTTGAAAGTCCTGGTACCCAGCCATTTGATCCCCGACCTATCATTGGGAAAGGTGTTATAGTAACTGTCTGTTTTCCAATAAATCAAGCATTAATGGAGGGCTCGTTTCATGCTCAGCCCCGTTGAACTTACAGACTTGCATTGTCAGGACGCCAACGAGTATGCATCCGAGCATGTACCCAAGGACCTGTTAACAATATCTTTCAGATGAGTTATTGTAGCGTTTTGCTTTAGCCACCCTTCGCTCACTAGAGGCCCAGTGCTATTATAGAAATGATTAGAACTGCAAGACACTGGCAGCCGTCTTACTCACAGGGGACCGGTCTCACCAATACCTGGGATGAAGGTCATTGGGAGCACTGGCAGAGTCCGAATAAGGAATGCACCGCTTATGTAGTCGCGACTAGCACGCAAGTAGTATATTTAAGCACTACATGGTCACGGTGGAGAACTTGCTTCTCGAACTGCGCGTTAAAGCAATTGCGTATCAACATCCAAAACTCGGAGATTCCCACAGATTCAGGCTACTGTCAGCCTAGTGATCTTCTCAAATCATCAAGTCTGTGAGTGTGTCCGAGGATTCATCGCTATCTACGAAACGCCCGATGGGTTGATGACATCGATGACAAGGCGGTGAGAGTGTGTTATGTTATTGTTAGAACAAGTCCGGGTAAGTTAAGACCCTTGAGGCTGCTTACGTAGCAAAGGGTTACATACATCTTTCCTACCGACGACATTTGTTTGGTCTTCGAATCCTATTTTGTACTCGTCCTCATGCTATCTCACGAAGTGTAGAATACATGTTCACATCCGAGTCGTTGCATACCGTTCAGATGTACATAAAGAAATAAATATATATAAGTAAATATCTCCATCCAGACGCAGTTGATGTTTATTTGAGGTTCCAGGCAGTTTTGATTAGCGCTGCTGCTTTCTCTCCGACAATATAAACACCAGCTTGAGGATGTGCAGTGGGAATGAACGGCTGCATTGTCTCGTGAGCCTGAGATTGAGACTTGCAAATTAGAATTGTTACATACGAAGATAGAAGCGTCAGCAATTCTCAGTCCCGTTACACCTTTGACGCGCAAATCGGGATTAACTACGCCAAATTCGGCGTCTTCCGCCGACATCGCCGCGGTACCAACAGGGTGGAAAACGGTACCCGTGTTTTGTTTAATATATGATTCGAATTGAACGTCCGGGGACTGGGCGGTAAGGTTGAAGCTTGGTCCAATAACGATGTTTTTCCATGCCGGAGCGGTGAGGAAACGGAAAGCTTGACGAAGAGCGAACGTCATGACTTTGACATCGACATCACCGGCAAGGAGGGCTGGGTCGATGATCGGCGGTTGGAACGGATCTGACGAGTTCAAAGTGACAGATCCCCTTGATACTGGGGAGGCGACGATGGTATTAATGGATAAGAAGTTACCAGTTGGCGGTGTAACACCTGCAGCATTCTAAGTAATGATGGTGATGAGTACTTGAGTTTTGAGAGAAACGCAAAATAACTAATCTTGCGGACCTGGAAGACCAACTCATAGTGAGCAGTATTTGGGCCCGCAGACGGATCGCCGACGCCTTCGAAGATATTGGTATCGTTAGGGAGACGCAGCCATGCAAGCAAGTCAACAATGCCGTTTACGAGAGGTCCTGTTCCAGTGGCTTCCCATTGCGCAAGTAATTGGGCGGCAAGCGTCTTATTCCGTAACGCCTCGTCGTTAGTGTCGGCATTTGAGACTTTCCAGCTGTTAGTGAGCAACGGCTGATCAGTGAGATTCTTCCCGACAGAAGGCAGGTTAACAAGAGGTTTTATATCGAATTCGTTGAGCTCCATTGCGTCACCGATTCCAGAGTTCATAAGAATGGTGGGAGTACCGATGACGCCGGCAGACAGGATAATCTCCTTCGTCGCTGTCACAGTCTGCAGGGGTCCCAATCCGACACGAAATTCCACTTTTTCGAAGGCGATTTGATGTGAATGAGAATGGTGATGTCTTCGGAGAACACGCGATACTTGAGCATTCAACTGGACGTGCAAGTTAGGACGACTGAAGAATTGTGGTCCCAAATATGATGTCGCAGAGCTGCTCCTCCTGTAAACGTCGATTGTAGATTGAATCCAGCCTGAGAAATTTCGTTATTACGAAACTGCCAGTTACTCAAGCCCTGTTTACGTACCGACTCCGAGATGCTCGCCCGAGTTCATATCTAAGCGGAACGGGAATTCATTGGGTAATTGAGCAGTGGTTTCAATAACTCGCGGCCCGAAGGAGCTCGGCGAGCCAGCGAGACTGACAACATTTATGCCATTGAAACTGTTGAAGTGGTGGAATCTGGGGTCATATTGTCTAGAAAGGTTATGATGATCGGCAGAAAATGTAAATCTTTCGCTCTATCATGAGTCATTAGAAAGTCGCATGACATCAATCAGAAAAGGCTACCTGAGCAAAGAATTGCTGGAGGTTATTCCACGACCATGTCGGATCCTTGGTAACTGCTGCGTAGCGATCATAATCCTCGAAGGTACCTCGTGTATATACCATAAAGTCTTACGTAGGATCACTGAACCTCATCCCAAACAGTACAAAAATACTCACTGATGGAGCTGCTGCCGCCTAGAATATGACCTCTGGGATAAGGAATGGAACGTCCGGCAAGTCCGACTTGGCTGGTCGTGGTGGAGTTCCAATCAGCCGAGGTACCGAGCAAACGAGGACAGAAGTTGGGAATGATGGAGTTGCTGACACCTTTGTTTCTGTAACATTGTGAGGTAGGAAATCATTGTTGCGTGACTGTAAAGAAATGTCGTACGTTCCACCGGCTTCTAGAACGAGAACATTGACGGACGGATCCTCGGTTAACCGATTAGCGACCGCATTGCCTGCAGTCCCACCTGGCATCCACCGCAGATAGCAGCAGCTTTTTTTTAGAACGACATCATTTGACTAACCACCGACGATAACGAAATCGTAGGTTGACTTCTTGTTAAGTGCTCTCGATTGTTGAGCGCCCAAGGCTATCGTAAACAGAGCCAATAATATGATAGAGGAGAGTGCCATGATGAGAAAGCAGCAGGGAAGATACACTGTCTTACTACTGTTCCTGCCGGGTCGAGGCCAGGAATCAAAAGCGATGGCTCACAGAGCGACCAAATAGTGAGAGCATGGTAGGGAAATGGCCGACCCGGTAATTTTAAGCCAGATGCGCGTCAAAAATAAAATAGAACATATAGCAACGCGTGATTATCGAGCGGAAGCAATTATGTAATGCATGATCGATTGATCGCCTGCTGAGTACACCAAGAGGTCACAGATCCACGATGGCAGATCCATATGTGTGCCTCATCACTTTCCCATGGTCGGCACAGCTCGGCAGAAAGAATGAAGTCAATTCGGCTGGCGACGGCACAGGACGGTAGAGCTTACTAAGTTACTATATGATTCTCAAGCAACGTTCATATTCAATGAAAAGCATCACTTTGTGGCTGGAAGTAAGAATTATAAGGAAGATAAGCCGGCAATGCAAATGGCACATGGTGCCACATTGTAGATTGGTTGTGTATGACGAGCTCGTCGAGGAGACTCGCCATGTAAGTCTTGGATCGTTGGTGGGCGATCCATACGAGCAGCATCATAAGTAAGGTGCCTCATTACAGAGCGACCGACGAGGTTGATGCCTAACTGATGGCGAATTGCTCTCCGACTCATGTGCCGTCAGAGCCGTGTGGCGGTACCCCCCCACCCGTGGGAGCTGTACGTCCATGATCGGTGGATCTGTGACCTCTTGGAGTACACTATAGTATAGTCAATTATACCAACCATATACCTATGCTCCTCGTTCCTCCCTTGGGATGCTTCCCTCGACGGCAAGTCTTCGTCATTACAATTCTCGTCTTCTACATTTCCTTTCCCAGGTTGATGATATGGGACCACCAAGAAATACGATCCGCTCCCGTGAGCATACTAGAAGTGACCTCACCCCTGCACCAGCTTTTCCAGAAGGAGGTTTGCATGCATGGACAACCCTTTTCGGAGTGTATATATGTTCACAGTTCCTGGATATTGTCATGGTTCCTCTGACATCTTTTTAATTTGATAGTTGGCTGATGCAATTTGTTACTTTTGGGTGAGTTCCTGCGGCCAGAGAGGCAATTCCTCGATGTTGAGCACATCAACACCGTTTCGACAGCTATACGAATGCTTATGGAGTTTTCAACGGTAGCCAACTTTTCCCCGGATATCCGACGAGTCAGTCAATGACAAGTGTTATTAGACTTCTACGTCCGAGAATACCTCACACAGAACTCATCCTCACAAATAAGGTGAATTTACTCCTTTGAGGGTATTTATATCCGGTTTATGGCCTGTATAGCTGGATTGGTAGCGTACAACTTGGAATCGTCATGTCCATCGGTTTGTTTACAGGAAGAGCATTCGATACTGGATATTTGTCAGTAGTATCTCTCTATTCAGTCCTCAAGCATAATCTTTGGTCATGATACAGTTATCTCATGATGATCGGCGGATCGATCCTCTTTATTTTTTGCCTCTTCATGCTTTCGCTAACCCAACCTGAGCATTACTATCAAGTATGCATTTTAGATGTTAGGTGTTGTTCACTGACTACCCATGGGCTGCCAGATCTTTCTCGTGCAGGGAATTGGACTTGGTATCGCCATTGGAGCTACGTATGTTCCTGGTCTCGGAGTAGTATCGCATTACTTCTCCCGTCGACGGCCATTAGCATTGGGTATTGCAGCCTCGGGGGTATGCCACCATTTTTATCTACGATGCCATCGGGAGTTGACGATGGTCTCAGTCTGCTATGGGTGGAGTCGTTCATCCGATCATGCTAAATAGATTGATATATGGGCGCGTCGGCTTTGCCAATGGAGTAAGAGCAAGTGCTGGAATGAATTCCGGACTTTTGATCATCTCACTACTTCTCATGCGCACGCGGTTGCCTCCAGCATCTACAAAAGGTGAAAGCACCTTGAAGGACTTCCAGCAATTCGTACGAGATGCACCATATGTCATCAGTGTAGTTGGGTACGTCCTCGCTGCCTTCAGTCCTTATCAAATCTATATCTGATAGAATTCTACAGAACAGCGCTCGTGCTAAGTGGTTTATCCTTCCCTGTCTTCTTCCTTCAGCTCAGTTCTATTGAACATGGAATCGGCTCCAATATCGCTTTCTATACGGTTGGTAGAACTAACATCCTCAACATCACTGTTTTCTTATGGCCTCGTCATACTTAGCTGGCAATCCTGAACGCTTCCAGTGCCATTGGCCGCGTGCTGCCCAACTTCCTCGTCCCTCGATTTGGCATTTTCGTCGTGCTTATATTCTGCACTGCCAGCTGTGCTATTCTCAACTATTGCACAATAGCTGTGACTCAACTAGGACCCGTCATCGTATTTGCGATCCTGTATGGATTCTACTCTGGGGGCTGTAAGTGATAACATCGCTCTCAAGTTGGGCCGTTATGAATTTAAGAATTTGATCACGATACAGATACTGGTGTCTTTGCACCGATGATAGCCTCCCATGCTAAGAAACAGACAGAAATAGGGGCTCGCTTGGGCATTTGTTTCACATTTACAGGCGATTAGCCCTTTTTATTTATTATTTATTATGCTAAAGACTCAGTATAATCAGGCCTTGGAGGTCTTGTAGGTAAGCAGACCTCTCCCATTCCACCTCGGATCGTTTCAAGCGTTAGATATGAAGGAACTCCCATAGCGGGTGCATTGCTCACGGGCCGCTTTATATGGTGGCGCCCCATAGTCTTCGCAGGGGTAACGTGTTAGAGAAACTTCTTGAGATATCAAAGTTCTGACTGCGATCCTGCTTAGACGACAGTTACCATTGGATGCCTGTGCTTCATTATCTCTCATATCTTAATTTTGTTGAAGAAGAACCAAGCGATGCAGGGCTAAATTTGTAACGTGGAAATGGACAGATTTGCTGTTCCATGCTTGCAGTTCGACGGGTTGGGAAATTATCATCTACACCTTTAAGGAAGGATGATGGTGTTGTCTTGATCAACCTCATAACTGCGAGAGATGCCTGAGTCCTGTACGCAATAACTGCTGGCTGGCAGATGACATCAAATAGAGGCCATGGAGATCTTGCTTTACACAGCCGGTATAAACATGTTTTTCATTGATATTTACATCCTTCTGATCACTGGATATCATATGTGGGTCATAGAATATACATCAAGAAGCTAATTAGAACATGTTTGGTATATCCTCAACTCCCGGATGCCTAGGAGTTATGTTACATAAAAATGGCAACGGTGCTCTGACCATGCCTTCATCAGCGCCGGAACCCCGCGAATACTGTCGTTCCAAACACCCACCTGATAAATCCTGTCGTATATTCCGGTTCAGGTACATTTTTATTGTCGAACGGGGTGATATCAAGGGCCCAGAGAAGGGAAGCTACGAAGATATATATCTGATTGATGGCAAAATTCCTTCCAACGCATATTCTGGATGAACAAGCGGGATATATGAGCTCTGACTATACTATGATGCAGAGAAACACTTACCTAGGTCCATAGCCAAAGGCGAAACCTAAGGGGTCTACTTCTGGATTTTGCTTGATAAATCTCTCCGGGTCGAAAGTTAGGGGATCTTTGTAACGGACCGGATCCTGACTGATTGACCTGTCGACGTGTGAGAATGAGCCATTCTCGAATATGATGTATTTGCACCTGGCGCCTACCATACGTTCGGAATGAGGATGGCTCCTTTAGGGAGAAAGTATCCTAGGGTATTCGGTGTCGAGGAAGGTTTCAAATGATCAAGATGTAGATGGTTGTGTACCTTTATACTGGATATCTTCGTAACACATGTGGGGAACACCTAAAAATGGGAATGTAAGATATTCCATTTATTTAGGGAGGCTTGCCATGAGATACCTAAGGGCAATACTACTCTCCATCGAGTCAGTTCCTTTACCAATGCGTTTACGTAAGGTAAATGTGGTCGATCGTCAAAGCTTGGAGAACGAAGCCTGCCCACCTTGATATTTCCCGGGATTTCAGTATGGGGTAAAGGAAATCGCGGGGACGTAAAAAACCCACGTACCACGCTGTCAATTTCGGCTTGAGCCTTCTTTTGAACGGCAGGGTTCTGTGTCATCGCTAAAATAAAGTTGAGCAGTGTGGCGTGCATAGTTTCTCCCGCAGCTGTCCACTCAAAGATTGATATCATCTTCTCTTCTGATGAAGCCATAACACCTCACCTCCATACATAGTCGCTGCTGCCCAAGACACAATGCTATCCCGATCAGATGATTCTGCCAATCCAATTTCACCATCAAGTAACGAAGATGTGAATGAGGGCTTCGCTGTCCCATTTGACTACCAGAGCAAATGATTAGTTGTTGATCGATTTATATGCTGCTAACTTACTCTTTCACGATGAACATGCTTGAACGGCCGTTCGACCATGAGTTTTACCTGTTTCTGCCCTTCCCTCGCATGCTTTTGGAACGGAAGACCGATATAAGGCAGATATTTCACTGTTACGAAATCAAAGTCAGTACAATAATCGGGAAAGATGACAAAATACGCACACCAAGGTATGATATCCACCATAAAAGATCCAGGGATGACGGCGTGTGTTATGTTTTCGAGAGTTTCTTCGGCGACCTTGATGTACTTTCTAATTTCTGAGCAGTGCCAACTTCGGAGAACAGGAGAAAAGCTCACAGTGTTGTCAGGTGTAGGGCAATCTATGCCATAGATAACCTCCATAATGGTCCTTCCGAGAGAACTTGGATGTATTAACAATCAAACCGATTTCAAAAGTGTCGATATAAGCTTACAATCGCATCTGCTCGCGGTAAGACTGCGGATCTTGAACTAACGAGCGAACTAGACGAATCGCTTCCTTTGCTAGCATGTCGTTGTACATCTGAACTGCAGTTACTGACATAACTCGGTGGGATATGCGTCTGTAAGTGCGCCATCGCTCTCCGTACCCAATGAATGCGATCGAAACTCCGAAGCCCATCCTATAATCAGTCGCAGTAAGATTGTCAGAACCAGGGTCGTTGTGCAGAGAGAGCAGTCACATACAGATCCCCAGCCATAATAAATTGAGGTCTATCTGCACTATTTGTCCCTTCTAAGAGCTCTATTGCTGTCTCCTGGCTACCTATTAGCACTACGTGCTTGCTGCCCATCGAAAGATGGACCAAGGGACCTGTTGCATATATGTTTAGTAGGTATTCGTTAGAGTCACGACAACTTGTATGAACCAAACCGTTGACCCAGTACGGTGAGCTTCAACCACCAACTAGAAGTGGGAAATTGGAACAAATTTCCGAGGAGCGGTAGCGGGTAGGGGCCAGGCGGATACACCAATCCCTTTCTGAGTCTGCGTGCATTGTACTGTCTGACTGTCATGAGAATCCATGCCGAGATGGCCAATAACAAGGGTAATAGCCAATTATTGGACATTGTGTACAAACTTACACATTGACACTGTTGGAGGTATGTACTTAAGGGACTGCACTTCAGCGAATTCCGATTCGCACTCAGCGGCTATTGTATTTGCCACCACATCCATTGACAGAAGACTCTAAAACACAAGTTTTTCTTCCTTGGTTATTCTTTCATCTGTTTCTATGGATTCTGTATACATGCCTGGGGATCAAGCAGGATGTCACCCGTCGTATTGAGTTGTTTCTAGAGACCCATAAGACTGCCAACTTAACTGCTACTGCTTCAGCCCAACCTATATACCTTCCAGAAGAAAGAGCATTAGGGCGCAGGCGTCATGCCGACCAACGGCCCGGGTTCCCAACAACCAGACCAATGCCCCACCTCCCCGTCTAAACGGGATGTGAGGTAGTCAAGGACTCAAACGACCATGGGAGCAGAGATCAGCCCATGCAGCAGGTTACTCGTTCGGAGGTACTCATTACCTAGCTACAAGCACCTTACAACTGTGTACCACCGATCACCCTGCCTCTCGGAACAGCCAGACACACCCGCCGGTGATTGGCCGGTGACCGCCACTGGAGATATCTACTTATCCCGGTGGTCCGCCATTTTCTTGTTAAGTACATCCGATCAAGCTATCATCCCTCATATCTAGCCGCCTCAGGCTGTATTGTAGTCGTGCTCTTCATTGCGGGCTCTTTATCATTGTCGTCTGTGGATGTGAGCCCCGACTTCCTACTCAGCTAAGGACAACAAGGCTCACATAGTGGACGGCCCGGTTCTCGGGCGGAGCTCTATCGAGATTCAAAATATGCTGTAGAAAGTTTTGACATGTTTTTCCCTCAGAGCTCTCGAGCTCCGCGATAAGTACATGTGGAACAAAACTAAAAGTACTCCTTCCCGAGTCTAAAAATGGAGGACTAATCCCCACTAGTACGGAGTGTTAACGCTTTTTGATTCTTCGACCGAACTTCTTCTACGGTTCTTCCAATCTGACAAATGAGTATGTTTGTGACTCGGAGTCACGTCACACACAATTATACTTAGTACTATTACTAGTACAAGTAGCTACCCGAGGCGGTCCTTGTTACAATTGCAATACATTTTTGTCCTATCCAAGGTCCTCTTTCTACACACACTTCATCAACTTGTTACTGCTGCTCTTTATGTCTGACGCCCCGCTTTCTCAGAATGAATATGATATCATTTTTGCTGGAGGTATGTCGGTTGGAAAGTTTCTGGAATTCGCGCTTATCCTTAGCTCACTGGGATGTTCAAGGTGGTACCACTGCCTGTGTGACTGCAGGACGTTTAGCAAAGGCAGATCCGTCACTGAAGATTCTAGTTCTCGAAGCCGGGCCTCACACAAAAGACAATATAGACCACGTCCAGCCTGGGCGATTTATCAAGCATATCGCTCCGGGAAGCAACACGACAACTTTGCACGTTAGTAAACCCAGCGATGCAGTCGGCGGGCGCAACATCTTTGTTCACACTGCCCGATGTGTGGGGGGCGGATCAGCCGTGAACTGGCTCATGTACAATCGTGCCTCCGCATCAGATTACGACGATTGGGAGACCGAACACCACAATCCAGGATGGGGATCTGAGGAAATTATTCCCCTTCTACGCAACGTATATCATATTCAGTTGCCTTTGGACAGCAGCGCATATTGATAAAACCGTCTGGCTAGGTGGAAACCTATCAAGTTAACCCTGATTTACCTACTCATGGATATTCCGGCCCTCTTAAAGTCTCCCTCGGAGGTCACTACGATCTTTCTGCTCAACAATTCGTTGAGTTTGGTCCCAAAATAGAGAAGGATCGGCCATATAACAAGGAGTATAATACAATGCATGCCGATTCCTTGAACGTTTTTGCCGTATGTTTTTATCCGAACTCGAGCTCGTAACTTATTTTTATACTTCACAGAGAGTTCCCAAGTAGGATTTCCTTTCGGTCGGTCGCTATGGATGAAGATTGACGAAACATATTAGATGGATCGATCAAAACACAGGCAAACGACAGGACACGGCTGCAAGTCTTACGTATACTCTTTCCTTCTAACATTTGACTCACATCTTCCAGCACAATTTCATCTATAATCAGCCAGAAAACAAGAACCTCGAGGTGGTCGATGGGTGTCGGGTAAAGCGCGTATTATTTGAGTATGTCACGTATATTTCTACATCCCTATTCACAGTTATTTGTATTTCTCTAGGAATAAACGTACTGTGGGGGTCGAGTTCCTTAATGACAAGTTTGTACGACCGAATGCAGATCCAGCGGTTCGTACTGTTCGTGCATCCCGATTAATAGTGATATCTGCGGGTACCCTGGGTTCATCGGCGATCCTGGAGCGCTCTGGAATCGGTGCTGCCGACCGTCTTAAGAAGATAGGAATTACTCAGATTGTAGATCTTCCAGGGGTGGGAGAGAATTATCAAGGTGCGCATACCGTAAGTCATATCTACTCGTCGTCGATCGAGTTTCTATTAGATCATCTCCTTGTGGGGGCTGCCTACTTCGTTGATCCTGTCATTGAAACATATGATGCTCTGGCCCGAGACGATCCCGACGAGACGAAAAGTAAGCATTTCTCTTTCTTTGTGTAGTCGTTTCTTTTGAATTAAACATATACTCAAGAACAACTTGATATGTGGACCAAAGATGGAACCGGACTCTTGGGAAGCAAGTTCGTCGGTTTGTAGCTTATTTTGGGATGACATATTCAGGTGGCATTATTCCAGTGGTGTGGATGCTGCAATTAAGCTGCGTCCTCGTGAAGATGAGTTACACGAACTCGGGCCCGAGTTTGAATCTCGCTGGCGAGATTTCTATGCCAACAAACCAGACAAGCCAATCCTATGGATGAAGGGATCCCCAAGGTATGCTTTCAATCAGTCCAGTCGAACCACAGAGAACCCATACACTTTCCTAGACTTCCAGCTACCGACCTATCGAAACAACTAGGGCTACCGCCCACTAAGTTTGTGACTGGAGGTTATTTTCCAGTAAGCAGAATATTAGTTCCTCGCGTCATATGCACGTTCTTCAATGGATAATTCAGGGATATCCTGCATGTCGTGGCAGTGTCCATATTATATCTGACGATGTTTATGCCCCTCTCGATTTCGACACTGGTTTTATGACGGAGTACGTTTCATTTCACATCTACGGAGATTTGAGAGCCAATGGGAGCTTTTGGGTTGCAGACTGTCTGACATCGCAATTTTACGATGGGCATACAAGCGTAGTCGCGAAATTATGCGTAGACTCCCAGTATATCGCGGTGCCGTCCCACAGTCCCACCCACAATTCCCAGAGGGAAGCAATGCCATAACGACTACGGAGACCAGCCCAGTCGATATATCTGCTCCCAAATTTATTTACACTGCCGAAGACGATGCAGCGATCGATGACCATCATCGCCATACTGGTACGTATCTCCGTTTCTGAGTTGGCGGATGTTTTATTAATCTACATTATTAGTGGCTACTACCTGGCACTCGGTAAGTCTGATTCATAGTACATGCACTCCGAATTAATGATATATCATAGTTGGGAACCTGTGCCATGAAGCCAAGGGAACATGGCGGAGTGGTCGATCCTCGGCTAAATGTTTATGGCGTTGAAGGTCTCAAAGTTGCAGGTCAGTTAAACATCATCTCGATCTCAGTAGCCCATTTACCAGCCCTCACGATAAATTAGATGTCTCAATTCCTCCTTCGAATGTCAATGCAGTGAGCGAACCTTGGTACCATGCGTCAAATATGATAAACTGATATTCGGATAACAGAATACCTATTCAACAGCGATTGCGATAGGGGAGAAGGCGGCTCTCCTGATTGCACAAGAGCTCAACATTCATTGATTTTGACAAATTGGATGCACCGCCCTAGGAATCTAAATAGATGATCTATGCTTTGAAGGTCTCGACCGCATGCCTGAAGTCATCATATCTACTGAGAAGACATCATCAAATTTATTCGTCCCACGATTTTGTGTACAAGCGTGCTCATCGGAATCCAAAATACCATGTTCCAATCCCACAAGAGATCCGAGAGGTGTACTATTATTACCCACGTTCCATTTCCACTCAGTTAATGATGGCGCATAAGCAGCGAGCGATTGAAACCCAAGAAGGTAAGTTCTGAGACCCGGACTATTATTATGTGCGTTCCATTTCCGTCGCTACTTGTGATGACAACATGCCGTTTGGTATAAGAGGTCAAGCGATTGGAGACTCTTGAGTCGTCAATGGTTAGACTCGAGGACCGGCTTACTAGGTAAGTCACTCACAATGCGCTTCAAATTCAAACCGAGATATCTTCTTTTCTAGATGATGGGTGCAGGGGTGTTATTTCACCTCAAAACGGCATATCTATTCGTTCGGTCGGATATTAAGACAATACTGTTTCCGGTTGTAAGCATTGACCGATGTGACACAGCTTTAGTTTAAGGATGTATCTTTGACAGTCAGGTTTTGCTTTCATGGCGTCAAAAGACATATGGACAACGAGATCGATTTTGGTTCTCGTATGGGTGCTCACTCACCTCTTTTTAATCGACATCGACAATCAATCACTCTCCGTTGACGAAGACAAGCTCAATAAGCCATGGAGACCGCTGCCATCTGGACGCGTCACAATTTCCACAGCAAAATTCCTTTCAAAGACATTGAATGCAATCTGCCTGCTGGTTTCTTGCCTGCTAGGAGGTCGAGAGCTAATGATACCCACCGTAGTATTCTGCGGTCTTGTATACTCCTATGACCACCTCCTTTTGAACAGTCATTATATTTGGAAGAATATAATCAACGGTTTGGGCTACGCAGTTCTCGAAACGGGGGCAACCACGGTATTAAGTGATTGATTTCACTTCCATTCATCTGTCACACGTACTGATATCTTGAACTCTCGCAGTCGGATCACTCCCTCGCCAGCCTAACATTATACTAGCGCTGGTAATATCATGGGCGATAATATGTACCACTGTTCATGTGCAAGACTTGGCAGATATTGAAGGCGACCGAAAAATGGGGCGCCGAACGACAGCTATACATCTCGGACAAAACGTCACCCGGGTATCAATTACGGTTTTCCTTGTTTTCTGGTCCCTCATTCTTCCCTTGATGCGAGGCGCAAATTCGCTCGAGGCAAAACTCCATACACTCCTTGGGGTATTCCTGGGTGCCCGTATTTTCTTTCTGCGCCAAAAGACGTCAGATGAGAGGAGCTTCCGTATCTATAACGTGAAGTATTATTCACTGATTCAGATGGACGTGAGCTCAAATTGAGTGTGTAGGCATGGCTTATGCTTAGCCATTTCCTGGCAGCTACTTCGAACAATATCACCCTACCCCATGTATTATGACCAAATGAAGCGATGGGTCGACTACAATGGAAGCTCTGTCCTCCAGGTAGGTCTGCCACCCGTTCTGCAGATTGCTTTTTAATCTGATGCCGTTCATCAACAGTATTCTGTCGAATGAAATGAGGGGACTAAGACTGACGGCTATTTATCGGATGGTAAACATTGAGTTACAGTTTTGGAAGGCTATAAAGGTTTATTATGTAAATAATGTAAGGGAGTGATCATCCGTGCGGATGTGCAGACAAACAACAGTATATGCCTCTGTACATATGGTACGCCACAATCGGAGAATAAACTGGAATAAAAAAATGAAAATAAAAAGCAGTTGTATTACTTATGTAAAAGAGCAAAAATTAATAATTTGCGAGTCAAGTGTTGGAGCAGACTATATACGCTGCACAGGGGAAGAGACAACACGTTCCTTACAACCTACCTGGGGTTTAGTTAGACTTACAGCTAGGGTTAGCAGAGGTAAGAACACTGTATTCCTACTACGGTACAGGTTCTCCTTATATACATAATATTAAGGATGTCACATGACTCGGGAATGTGTTTACCGCATGTATGCGCAGTAAGCGCAGTAACATGCGTATGCTGCATGTATCGCCTCATGTATACATGTGTATGCTGCATGTATTGCCTCATGTATACAGCATGCATCAGGGATTAATTTCAACACCCCCCCTCAAACTGTACAGCGCTCTAAGCAGCTAAGTTTGAATCTCGAAAGTAATTCCGAGAGAGTCTCTAAATTTCCTGAATAGGACAGCGCCAAGGTTCTTTGTGAACATGTCAGCCGGATTATCACTTCCAGGAATGAAAACGACTGTGACTTTGTCATTTTCTATGCATTCGCGGGTGTAGTGGTAGCGAATGTCTATATGTTTGGTCCTTCTTTCCTGAACTGGATTTGATCCAATAAAGATGGATCCTTGATTATCAGCGCAGATTGGTATGTGCTTCAGTGTATATCCAAGTTCCTGGAATAAGGACTCTATCCACACTATCTGCCGACAAGTGTCGGAGAGAGCCATGTATTCGGCTTCTGTGGATGACAGTGCTACAGTTTTTTGTAAATGGGACTGCCAGCACACAATGCCACTCGCCAGAGTAGCAAAGTAACCCATTGTAGATCGGCGCTTGACTGTGTCAGCTGCCCAGTCAGAATCTGTGAAGGCCTGTAGCCCCTCGGATTTCTCTCCATCATAGACTATACTGTACTTCTGGGTTCCCACCAGATAGCGCATTATGTACATTGCTTTGTCTAGATGTTCTTGGCTAGGATTAGCCGAGAATTGCGACATCTTGATTACCGCGTAAGCGATATCAGGTCGCGTTCCGAGCATCAGATACAATAAAGATCTGATCACAGACTGATATTTTGATCTAAGCGCCGCGTTTGGCGTCGCTGTGTTCTCCGACGGTTTGTAGCCAGTCGGGAGTGGAGTGGGGGCAATCTTGGCATTTGTCATCTCGAACCTCTCAAGCACTTTGGCGAGATATTCTGTTTGATCGAGTTTGACTTTTGCAGCGGTCTGGGTGACGCGCATGCCTAAGAATTCCGTGACTTTTTCAGTACTACGGCACTCCCAATGCTTCAGGCAAGCATTCTTCTTTTCATCCACAAGTTTCTTGTTCTTGCCCATGAACAAGCCATCATCAACATAGACTAGCGCAATAACGATGCTGCCCGTCTTAGGATCCTTGTGTATGAAGATGCTGGCATCGGAGCTGGCGCGCACGAACCCAATGGTGCGCATAAATGCCTCTAGCTCTCTCCACCATGCTAGTGAAGCCTGTTTAAGGCCATACAATGCTCGGCGTAAGCGCATTACTTTGCGCTCTTTACCCTCGAGTTTGAAACCCTCGGGTTGATCCATATAGATCTCCTCATCAAGTTTGCCGTATAAAAATGCGGTTTTTACATCTAGACCGGTCATATACATGCCTTCTAGAGATGCAAGGGCAAACATGAGGCGTACGGTCTCGTAGCGGACTACTGGTGAGAAAATCTCATCAAAGTCAACGCCTTCGACTTGTGAAAAGCCTTTGGCCACGAGTCTGGCTCGTTTTCTTCCGTCCGATTTCACAGAGAAAACCCATCTATTTTTGATCGTTTTTCGATCATGTGGAAGATCGACGATGTCATAGACTTGTCGCTTGCGAAGAGCCTCTAACTCTTCACGACAAGCCTGTTTCCACTCAAGTTGCTGCTGCCGGGGTAGGCGCGCAATATCGCGAAATTGGTTTGGAACTAGGCTTTTTCCGCTTGATGGTGTGACTGCTTTTGACAACAGCCAGCAGATAAGCTCATCTCCACCTTCCTTGGTTATCTTTTTAATATAACCTGCTTCGTCCGGTTCCCCCATTGGGTGATCATGTTCTTGATTATTGGAATCGGGCACACTCTCATGGGGTGCCGAACTCGGTCCAGTAACCGGTTCTTGCTGTTGAGGTCGTGGTCGTGTTCGGTTATGATCCGAATCTTGACCCACAGACTTCTTCCAATATCGATCACATGCAATGTCTCTCTCTATGTCAGAGGGGAGTCGCTGTTCTCCATAGGTATTGCCGGGACGGTTTGGGATTTTCCTCTGCCTACCTGATCGACGGGGCAATTGCTGCCATTCCTGTTGATCTTCACGTCTTGGACAAAAGTCCTCAGTGGTAACTGGAGGCGGTGGAGGAGGAGCGTTAGTCGCATCGTCATGCGCCTTTTGCTCGCTTGGTAAATCATCATCATCATCTTCTAATGATGGAGGAAGGGGCGGATTTTGTGGCGGTATAGGGTCATCGCCATCCGTTCCAGATGAGTGGTCGTCATCTTCTGGTTCTGGTGGAAAATCACCAAGGTCTGTCTTGGCAGGAGTTTTAGCTCCGGGACAGCATGGGAACATCGTTTCATCAAATAGTGCCGTAGCACCAATGAATATTGCACCGTTTCGTTGCATGAAACGATATGCTTTAATGCCATCTTCTACTCCAAGGTACGTCATTAACTCCGATCGAGGAGACAATGTTGTTGGACGTTTTTCCTTTGGTAGATAGACATAAGCACCGCAACCGAAGACCTTCAGATTGTTTAGATCTGGGCGGACCTTTGTCAGGTCCTCAAAAGGTGTCAGCCATTTCAGGCGCCTTATTGGGGTTCGGTTGTATAAATGTGTTGCATGTTCTATGCAAAATTCCCACCATGATTGTGGTAGACAAGCGGTGAATCGCAGGGTTTGCGACTTTTCCATTATTGTCCTTATAGCGCGCTCTGCGTGCCCGTTCTGTTGATGAACGTGGGGTGCAGACATCTCTATTTTGATGCCTAAATCCTTGAGCTGTTTTTGTAGCTCACGATCCTTGAACTCCCCCCCTGGATCGACATGCCAGCGCTTGATTGTAGCGCCATATTGGGTCTTAGCCATCGCTTGAAATCGTCTAATCGCTGTAGCAGCGTCAGATTTCTTTCTCAGGCATTGGACCCAAATATGTGACGTTTTGTCATCCAAAAATACAATGAAGTATTTATGTTTGTGGTACGATAGTACCGGGAGTTCCTTTAGGTCGGAATGTATTAATTCAAAGGATTTGTCAGCTCGTGAGTCTGACTCGGGAAAAGATTTTGAGGTCATTTTCCCTTCTGCACACCCTGGACATATAATTTTGTCTTTAGGAATAATTAAGTTCCTTGGGAATTGTATGGTGCTTTTAGGCATTTTCCCTAGCGCCTCTTTGGATGGGTGTCCAAGTCGCCTATGCCAAGTCAAGTAGTCAGCGACATAAATGGTCGCGACATTAACCTTTTTGGTGCTCAATATATGAGTCCGAGCCCAATAGATCGTGTCATTCCTCCTTAGAGGGACACAATGCATGATTGGGTTTCCATGCTCGATGAATGAAATGTATGCGGAGGAACCACGCACATCACTTCCGTCTTGTAAAAAGACCCCCATTGACATCAATCGAGTATTAATGTCGGGTATGTAGTAGACGGGGTATAGCCGCGTTTCACGCGTCTCTGACTTCCCATTACATACTACCTGGTGTCTAATGAAGACTGCTCCTTTTCCTACTATATGAGTAGTACCAGTGGCCATTTGGACCAAGGTAGAGTCCTTTCTCGGTAAAGGCTCGTAAGAAGCGAAATCTTTCATTTCACCAGTGAAGTGTTTTGATGCACCTGAATCCATGATCCAGTCGGCACCTTTCTTACAATCTCCCTTTGCACACATAGCACATATATTAAGATCTACATAATTCCATGATACATTTAATAGCGGTAAAATTTCACATGAAAAGTTCGCTGTATTCATAGGAATTTTAATCTTAGTGCTTGTGGCAGGGAAAAGGACTGACCTGTCATCATACGCCCCTGTGTCAAGGGGTTCATCGACGAGCATTTCGTCAATGGCTTTCCACACTTCCTCGTCAGTTACTGGAGGTTCGGATCCAAGGGAGACGGTATCGTCTTCTACCTCCTCGATTGTTGCCTCGGTTTCTGGCTCTATCCTCCTTCTCTTACCTTCTCGCACCATAAGGTGCTCTTCCAGCGGTCGCAGGTTTTTCACGCTGCGCGGAAGTTGCATGCGCTCGAGGGTGTCTCGAGCTTGCTGGTATTCGGTGTAAACCGAGCGAGAAGAGGAGGCCGCGCCTGTGTATGCCTGTGCAGGCGTTCAGCGGCGAGGATCCCTTGTGGGAGTGTGTTCGCGTCACTCGATGCGCTGTATGAGCGGCATCGGCGGTATGATGGTGCCATTACCATTTATGGTGGTAAAGGCGTTGGAGGCGAGGTGGGTATGTTTCTCCTTTGGTTTCTCCTCCTTAGTCTTTCTGTCCCCACGTCGTCCACATTTTCGGGATGAGTCTCCGTTGCTGTTTTGCCCTTCTTTGGGCTGCCATTTGGGGTTTCCCCCTTTGCGCTTAACAGCGGAAAGTTTGTTGGCCTGAGGCTGGCCAGCGGGCTTTCCAACTGCTGTGCACCTTGAGGCTTCAGCAACAATGGAGTCCTTGACATGTTTAAATGTCAAGGCGCTAGTGGCGGTCGTGTTAAGGACTGTTGCAGACAATGAGTCGTACTCGCGCGGCATCGCAGCAAGTAGAATCATCGCCTGTACTAGCTCGGGGATGGCGACGTTAGCAGCCGTGAGGTGCTCAAATTTGTCAGCCATTCTTGCAATCTCCGGTGCGGGGTTCGCAGCCGGGATTTTGATTGCTATTGCGGACCTAAAGTCTGCGAAGACTTGGGAGGGGCCGTCCACACCATAATCGGTGCAGATGAGATCCCACACCTCCTCAGCAGTGTCCTTTGTGTTGGCACGCTGCCGAATGGAGGGGGCCAGGTGGAGCACTAGGCTACCAATAGCCTGGTCATTTTTGTTGCTCCAGGTCTGGAGCTTGGCATTAGCGTCCGCTACCAAGGTAGCGTTCGTCACCGTCAAAGGAGGCGCCGGGGGCGGTCTTTGCTCCGCCCCGCTAGTTATTTGCCAGAGGCCCTGAGACCTGAGCCACGCCTTCATTGAGTCGGCCCATAGAATGTAGTTTGATCTGTCGAAAGTTTGAACGAGTTTCTCAAGAGTTGAAGACATGATTTTGTGGTGGCAGCTGTTAAAAGCGCTCAATCAGTCTCTTTACTCAATAAAACACGTTTAACGTTCTCAGGAGAGAACACTCCTTCAGAGTGGTTAACCCTAGTCAACCTAGGTTTTATATGCAGCTCGCAGGGAGCGCAATGCAGCTCACAAAGAGCGCAAGGTTATAATTTGGAGACGATGAAGTCAACGCCGTTTGCAGCTAATTAAAGCGCGTTCGCGATGTGCCCAGCAGGGCCCATAACCTGTTGGAGCAGACTATATACGCTGCACAGGGGAAGAGACAACACGTTCCTTACAACCTACCTGGGGTTTAGTTAGACTTACAGCTAGGGTTAGCAGAGGTAAGAACACTGTATTCCTACTACAGTACAGGTTCTCCTTATATACATAATATTAAGGATGTCACATGACTCAGGAATGTGTTTACCGCATGTATGCGCAGTAAGCACAGTAACATGCGTATGCTGCATGTATCGCCTCATGTATACATGTGTATGCTGCATGTATTGCCTCATGTATACAGCATGCATCAGGGATTAATTTCAACATCAAGATCAGTCCGAGAGTTTACAAGATCACCAAAAAACGCGTGCGAAATCAATGCGAAATGGTTTTTAACAACACGTCTGAGATCCCAAGCTGCAGGGTAATCGGTCAGTACTTCAGTCCCAGTCAAAATCGGATCGGATGTGGCCGAGAATGATCGAGAATGATCGTTGATTTGAATGTATTTTATCAATCAACCTATGAGAAATAATATTTTTGACACATTAACTCAATTTACAAGCTAGACAGAACGAGATGATGCGAGTTCTAGCACTCTTTCTCAATAAATCATTTCTGACCGCAAATTTTTCCATTGAGTAACGGTGAGAGACATCGAGAAAACATGGATGATATCAAATGTTTTCCATAGAGCAACAGTGAGAAATATCGAGAAACCATGGATGATATCAACATTGAGCAACAGTGAGAAACATCGAGAAAACATGGATGATATGGGCACATGCCAAATGTAGTAATAATATCTAAAAATAAATGACCTCTATACGATGCATACAATCATGCAATCCCTATGTGCGATGCACTCCACATTAGCGGCTCGATGCTGCATGTTTCTGTTAATATGATCAGTACACATACTAATACAGCTTCAGCTAAACTTACCAACTGCTTAGACTGTTTGATATATTTCTGAAGTATGATCAATATAATTATGTACCAGAGGTATGGATACGCACCTGCTTTTCCTCCCCAGGCAATCCATCCCAGTGACGCTCAAACTCTTCAGTGGTTCCACCCACTGCCGGCACCCAATCTTGAGCACATAGATTCCTGCATATATAAGCAAAATATATATTTATATGTGAATTAGCTTACTTTGGTGTATTTGAATTCATGGTGCACTTTTTGGTTGCCAGCTTCTTCTTTGTTATCATGGTGTTGGCCTCAATTCCATTAGGCAGTAAAGTGTTTGAGGTAGCAATCATAGGGGCATCAGTAGTCACTGTAGTGATTGAAGGTCGGTCAATGTTAACTGTCAGGGTAGGCACAGGCATTGCTGAGGCTGCAGAGTTTGTAGCAATTGGAGTCGATGCAGCTGGGACAGCTGTGGTACTAGGCATGGTCATTGTAGAGAAGGTTTCAACTGTGGTATTAGGCATAGTTGTTGCAGAGGAGGCTGCAGAGTTTGTCGCAATTGGAGTTGACACAGCTGGGACAGCTGGGACAGCCACAATACTAGGCATGGTCATTGTAGAGAAGGTTTCAACTGTTGTAATAGGCATAGTTGTCGCAGAGGAGGCTGTAGAGTTCGTAGCAGCAGTGGTAATTGGAGTCAATGCAGCTTGGAAATCCATGGTACTGGTCATCGTAGAGAAGCTTATGGACATGTCAGTGGTCAATGCCATTCCAGATGGAGTAGCCATGGTAACAGGAATAGTCATCATGGTGGTCACAGTGGCATTGGAGGCTGCCAATGTCATTCTAGATGAAATGGTAACAGGTGGGGTCATTGTGGAGGTCACCATGGCTGTAAGGGGACTAAGGGGGTGCCCTGTGTGTTTTTCCTATTTTTTATGTTCGTCCCATATTTTTCCCCACCTCATTTCCTTCTATTCTTCATTTTCTATGATTTTTCCGGATTTTATTACTAATTTTCCCTTGCTATCATGTTTGTATATGTTGACACTTTTATATTTAGAGGTGGAGTACCCCTTCCGACACATACCCCTTGGTATGATGTCATTCGGCGGCCTTGATCCGCCTATCTCCGCCTTTTTCTATTTTTAGGTTATATTTGATTTTTGTCGTCTTCACATATACTGGGCATCAGCAAGGGGATCCTTAGAGTTTTCTCTTCGGATTTCCCTTTGCTAGGTGCGCCCCCAATGCCTGTATTATGTAGTATAATTTTAACTTCGGATTTCCCTTTGCTAGAGGCTTAGGTTGCCCTTATAATGGCATCAGAGGAGGTGGCTGGAGTAATCTCAGATGAAACACCCATGATAACATTGGTGACAGGGTCCACAATAATATTGGGGACCAGAACATCAGGGACAGTGGCACAATCTTGCATCCCCACAGTTCCTCCAGATGTAATGGTTGGTGTGTGCGTGAGGGTTATGTTCTGAGCAGGATCTTGTGGAATGGCTGTGAAAATGAGATTCATCACTAATGAATTGATTTTGCTTGCATCCATGACAGCGAGTGGGTTTTTGATCTATATGTAGCAGTGGGGAACAATCACAATAGGTATTGATGGATGTACTGACCTGAAAACTACTCATATTGACCTCCGTACTGGCTGATCCAGATGGGCAAGTACTAACTTTTGGTTCTTTGCTGCAGGTTCATTGGGTGGCTGTATGCTAGGTTGCTTCTGTTTTAGGGTTGCACCTGTATCTGTATCTTCTCATTTCACCAAAACCTTTTGGGACATTTCAGACCAATTCTTGTACCACAATGGATAGTTATCTGTAGCAATCTGGTCAGCTTTCCAGTTGAGTTCACACAGTGCAAGCTCAGGAAATCATTAATGCATTTCATGGAAATATGCTTGCGACAACTTGACATCAGCTTTCCCCGAGGAAGGCAGCAGTCCTCCCTCGTTTGCCATGTGAACCCAAATCAACCTTGCATATCAGCGGATCTTGGTTGCTCTGTGGCCATCAATCACTGTACTATTTCTATCCTCCACATAATGCATCGTCACATTGATACCCTGGAATGCATGAGTTTTTCCACACTGTACGCTGCTGTCCAGTACCAAGGTGTCATTCTCTTGTGCTGAACGATCAACCCAGTCGCATCTAGTCCAAAATTGCACATCAGGATAATCTTTACGTCTTGCAGGCTCAGTCAATTTGTCCTCTTGAAGCTTTAATGTGCTGCCTTGGCAAAGGGCATTCAAAAGTGCATCATATGCATCCCTTAAAAATACTTTTCAGCTGCAGTAACTGAGGTCATGAAGGGAGGGGGGAAACAGACTGGAGTGTTTTGTGTTGAGCCTCTAGAATCTTATATTTCTCTTCCAAGTTTGAGTTCAACTGACACAAATCATCTATTTCTTGTTCAAGAAAAGCTGGATCACTAGTCTGTGGAGTGTGATGTGGCAGCGGCAACTGTGATGCATATGATCCAGCATGTGAAGAACCAGTGGATAGGCCAATATGCCTGGATTCCTTTGAAGAGCTTCTCTGTGGGCAGATATAAGCTACTGTATCTGGTTAAAAGAGCTCACCGACAGTGGATGCAGTTCACCAGCCTGCATTTTGATGACACATCCGTCCCAAGCCTAATGAATTGTTCTGCACATATTGGCTGTAATCGTTTCTGCTGACTCGGATGTGGACAGCCCAAATGCACCATCAGATCCCTTGTTCATCACAGCCTAAGTCACTGAACTAGCTGTGGTGAATTAACCACTGAACCAATGCATATCGATGTACATGGAGAGCTAGGTCAAGTCCATACATGTAAAGCAGTAATGCTGCAGTAGTATGCAGCTGTATATACAAAACAAGTCAAAGAGTAACTTGAAAATGAAGCTGAAGGAAAGATGCAAAACAAGTGAACATTGCTATCCCTAGCTTGTCTTGCTACTACCAGGCCCTGACACATCACTACCTACCCCAATCCATCCTGATGTTGATGTGGATGCAGAGGGTATGCTTTGTGTGACTGGTCAACAGCTAAGTTTTTCTTCCACCGATGGCATCCAGTTCTCAAAGTTGTAGATTTCCTGACCAGCATTTGTCTTCCCCTTCTTGAATTGATGTCCACTTGTCTCATTTGCTCTGGCTCACTTTCTTTTATTGTAACTCACAATGTCCGAGTCACCAGGATCAGGTGCCAAAACACTGGGATCCACCGTGTGTGCATCCATATGCTCAGCAGCATCCTCCAATATATTGATCATCTTCTGTGGTGTGATATGGGATCCCAAAATTGGATGTATAGGAAAGAACACTGCAAGTAGGTCCCTGATGAAGGGCTTGAAAGGATTCCAAAAGGGTGGGAAATTGCTGAGGATTGCACACTCAGCATCAACAACATGGCTGAGCTTAAGGTATCCAAGATTCAAGATATCAGCATTCTTGTCAAACCATGTGTGTAGGGGCAGATCCATAAAGAGGGGGTCTGCAACCCGACGTTCAATTCCAGGCCCTTCCATCAATGTACAGATCCACAAGATGACATAGAGAATAGATTCTAGATCATGCTGAAGCTCATGCTGAAACAGCTTGTTTGGGTTCTCTTGATGAAGCATGAGATTAATAGCCATAAAAGGTGGTGTACCCTGAATGATGTAGTAAATCAGATTGAAATAATATACCAATGAGATGAACAGTTCATAAACCAGCTGAAATGACTCACTTGGCTAGAGCTTCAAGAAAGGCAGCATAATCAAAATCAATCAGTAGTCCCCTCTGCACTGGCATCTTTTTGCCATCAGGAGGAACTAACATCAGATTGTTTGGGCTGATATCTTGGTGAAGCATCTTGTGATGCCCGTATAGGTGTTTGAGAACTAGTGCTCACAAGGTTAGGTAGGAATGTAGAAGATATCTGATCACTTACCTCTAATGATGTCAATGAGTGCATGGATGAATTCAACAATCGACTGGAAAGTAGTGATTGTTTTCCTATAGGTGTCATGACAAGGCGACAGTGGCTACATGCATCATGCAATCCCCCAACATATGTATGATACCATCTAGTGGAGTCAACAAAACCACCAATGTAAATGTCTTCTCCCTCCACAATATGTGGAACATGGCCCTGGAGTTTCGGATCACCTTTCAACTTTTTCAGGAACTCAATTTCTGACCCAACATGAGAGGTTTGGATCCAAGAATCCTTTAGCATGTAATATTTGCCATTGCAGATGACTAGCCATATCGTTATTCCTTGCCCGATCATGGACTGCAGTGAATATATGAGATATGCCACTTCATACCAGTGACCATTTACAGATATAGCCTTGACTTGACCATCTGGGTGAAGTTTCATTGTCATGTCACATTCAGTATTGTGGCGAGGTCCATACATAAGAAAGGTGAGGATCTTCATGAATAAGAAAGCATTGTGCCATGAAGAAATGAAGTGAATGTTGTGGAGAGTTGGCCTTGGCAGTCGGTGAGAGTAAGAGTGAATTGGTCTATCCCATCAAAGGAAAGTGCAGGAACAAAGCAGCGATCATGTTGGCAGATAAATAAAAGATAGCTTTCATTGTTGATTGTACTAGCTATCCATTTAGGGAGAGGGTATGATCTGGTGACTTTTGAATGTGAGTCCACGATATGTGGGGACGAGCAGTAGCATTAGGTTGTTCATCGACAAAGGATCTGTTGACAAGGGCAAGATCTGGTTTACGATTGATACTTGCACCATCAGGTTGTTTATCATGGGTGCTGGAGGTCCACAACCACTGATGTTGATGATCAATTCCAGCAGTATTAGTAAAAGTGCCAATCATCCCACCCAGCATGTTTAACCACAGTGCCATGTGAGGTTCAGTGAATGATATGGGAAGTGAGAAGAAGTGGTCACAATGATCATCCCAGATTTTGTTAAATGTAAGTGGCTTGAATATATCCATAGTTAGAGGGCATGGTGAGGCAGAATCAGGCCAAACATCATCAAGAAAAAAATTCGGAAAGATAGTGAAGACATTTCCCTGAAGATCTTTCTTCAGACAAGACTCAAGTTGAAGTGCAGGTATATAAGACCAATCACCCAGTGGTTGTTTGGCAGACATTTGATACAAGACAGGAGTGGACACAACTCCTAAAGATGAGTGCGAAGAAAGTAGAGGAGATTCTGTGGTGGGTGGTCCATGTTGTATGGTAGTGTGAGTACTTTCTGCCTCAAACAAACAGGTTCCTAAGGGGGGTGGTTTGCATTGGTCAACACTATAAGTAGCACCTGTATAGGTATGCTTGTTCAATGCTCCAGCCCCTGAGGCAACATTGCTACTGAGTGGACTGGGATCTGAGGCTTTTGAAGAAAAAGGCAAGTACCAGTTAGTGTAAGCAATGTCTGGGTTATACACTTTACGTACTGGATAATGTGGGATGTTGAGGGTGAAGGTGGTGCAAACCAGATGCTCTGGTATCCATATGTGACCTTGCATGACCCTTGGGTTGGGTATAAACACCATACAGACCCATTGATTCATAGACAGGGCGTTCATAGACAGGATTACCACAAGGTGGCCATAGATGGATGGGATTGTTGTAGAGTGCTGACAATATGTAAGGTGGTTGGAAATAGTTAGGATTCCACTGCTGCCAGTCAGGTGAGACCAGTGAGAGATGATGACTATAGCCTTCTGGATGTGCATGAGCTGCAAATGGTTTGCAATAAGCATGTGAATGAAGACTGGGATAACCATAGCCTTCTGGATGTGCAGATGGTTTGTGATGTGCATCTGGATGAAGACTGGGAAGCACAGAATGACTGTATTGTGCATCATATTCTGCATTGGTGGAACAATTGGGAGAATATTGGATTGGACCATCTTGCTGTGTTCCCGGCCTAGATAAAACCAGCTGGGGGGCAGGAGGCAGGTAATACAATGGTAGAGGATGACCTGATGCTGCTGGGTCTGGTGGGTTTATTGTATATAGAGTCAATGCAGGAGTGTTGGTGGGATGGGTGTGAGGCCTGTGAGGATGGTCATAGTTTTTGCTGAAGATGGATTCATGAAGCAGGATGTTTGATGGATAGTGGTGCATTTAAACGGATCAATAAGAGTACTGACAACAGCCAAATAGAAGGACATTATCAACTAGACACTCAGACTCCAACCCATTCACTAAAGGAAATAGGTCCACGAGACATTATCTTATGAGTTTGTACATGTTTGTTTTGAACCTTAATATTTGGACAATTTCCTATAGCGACTGCCAAAACTTGCTGTGGCGGTAGACGCATATTTGGCTCTGTGGCAAAATCTCACCGACCGTGACGGCGTGGTCTTGTTTGGTTCTCGGAGCGGAACAGCAAGTCGCGTTTTAGTCGCGTTACAGTAATCTCTAAATAAGTTATATGCCACATAGATACTATTTACCATCCTCCACAATGGACCGAAAACTGCTTACCTTCCAGGACTTTGTGCACAACTTTTATTTGCCATATACATGGTCGAGTTCCTGTTCTCTCCTCCACTTCTCTCTGTACCTGCTCATCACTCTCCGGCATCATATGCTTGATTGGCTTTGATCGAGCTGGCATTTTCGAGCTGGATATTTTTTAAAAGTTATCGTTCGGGCTGCTGTTCCGCTCCGAGAACCAAACAAGACCACGCCGTCACGGTCGGTGAGATTTCAAGATTTGTGCCACAGAGCCAAACATGCGTCTACCGCCACAGCAAGTTTTGGCAGTCGCTATAGGAAATTGTCCAAATATTAAGGTTCAAAACAAACATGTACAAACTCATAAGATAATGTCTCGTGGACCTATTTCCTTGCGAATGGGTTGGAGTCTGCTAGACACTCAGTCTCTGAGCACGAAATCTACTAGGTTGAATACGCTGATCCTCTAGTCCCCGTTGCAATATGTTGCGTCGTTGACGACTTATGAGCTACGGGGCGAATCTGCCTTTTGTAACCTAACCCTAACGGGATACTCATGTAAAGTAATATACCACCGGGTCCTGCGCGCGGGTCCTGAGGCCGAAAGAAATTATTCAAAATTTAATAATCGTTTAATAATGCAGTATTTAATGTGAGTGTCAGTTTTTTCCGTTTAACCCCCGTTGGCCCCAGACTGCCCATAGCATTCATAATGGCCAAAGCTGCGGCAGGCGAGATAAAGCGCTTCCAGCTTCGTATCTCTGGGCAAGCATGGGCAAATGACGGTTCCCGTTCCACGTGAATTGATCATTGATGGAAGCATGATCTCAGATCAGGACTCTCAGGCTGGGAAATTGGAACAACTTGTCGCTCCCCAACTTCTTCCCCCTCCAAATCTAGAGAATGTCTTTTCGTCCTCTACGCTTTCAACCCTTCAAGGGTTTCTACCTAATTTATCAGCTATTAGCAACGCTTTTCATCTATGTGCCATTCTGGATTCTGCTCGCTGTTCCTAGGCAAGGTGATGCTACTTTGCTTGTCTGGCTCGTTGCCAACATCGTGTGTAACAACTAGGTCACGCCGTCCCAGGCCGTCTTGGGATTTAAGGCGTGTTTTGTACATGAAGCTCATTCGCCGGTTCAGTCACGTTGTCGCTAAGTGAGTCTTGACTGGGCACTTTAAGCACTCCATTTATTCGATCGAAATTAGGACTGGTCCTTTGTCAATAACGCCTAATCATCTGGCGATCACTGGAGGTGTCGACGTCAAAGGAGTCTGGGTAGAAGCTGTTCCTCACCTTGTTACCGGTGTCCTGAAGGCTTGCATGACGGCCACTTCGGTGACTCCCGTTCGTATTCCCGGTTACTGGATGCACAAACAAGGGTCCACCATCAAAGTGGAGGCCTCACCTGCTCCTGGTGAAAAAGTTGTATATCATATGCATGGCGGGGGATATGTTCGTCATTCTGCCCACCCCACAGATGCTACTGCTGCAATCCCCCGTGGCCTACTCAAGCATGTCGATTCAGTGCATCGTACATTTTCCATCGAATATCGTGTCTCATCTACCACCCCAAATCCTGTTGCTAACCCCTTCCCTGCTGCCTTACTTGATGCTCTAGCAGGTTATAACTACCTCCTCAATGTTATAGGCTTCTCATCTTCCGACATCATATTCTGCGGAGATTCAGCCGGTGGAAACCTGGCGCATGCACTTACGCGCTACCTCGTGGAGCACAAGGACTATGCTAATATACCCCCGCTACCTAGCGCTCTCATCTTCTTGTCACCCTGGATAGATTTGGGTGTGTCGCATGACTACCCTGGGTCGTCCAGTCACAGATTCATCGATTCTGATTATATCGATGTCGTTGGTAGTCGTATGCTCTATCCCAAAGACGCATTTCTAGGACCCCTGGGCATGGGTGCCGCCGCTCACAATATATACATCTCTCCTGCCTCTCTGCATCCTTCCATGAAGGTTAACTTCAGGGGTTTCCCCAAGACTTTCATAACGGCTGGCGGGGCGGAGGTGTTACTTGATCAGATACGCACATTCAAGGAGAGAATGCTCAAGGATTTGGGTAAAGAGAATGTGTCGTACTACGAAGCAAAGGATGGCGTCCATGACTACTTGGTCTTCAGTTGGCATGAACCGGAAACGACCGACACATTCAGGGAACTAGCGAAATGGATTCGAGAGATTTCGTAATTCGTACTCAACTCATACCACCGTTTATAGGCCGTTTTCGGGTCCCAGGTTAGAACCTAGCTTGTTAGGTTAGGTTAGATTACGAAAAGTTAGGATTTCGTGATCCTAACCGTTATGCGCACAGTCAAAATCGGGTCGGAGTTGAGCGAGGGAAATCGAGAAGTAGCGATTACAGAAACTTCTATCAAACAAGATCGATGTCATTCTAAAATTGATGCACTACTATATCGCCCAATTGGTCTGAAATCTCCCAGAGTCTGAAATTCAATTTCTACATTTTACTATCTGCTTGCTCAATCCCCCCGGAGTTTTGCGGGATCTAATTGACTAGTAGTAACAGATGTATGTATAAGTTCACTAAGGAATACAAGCTGTGGAAGCAGTCGAGAAACAGTAGCCGGAGTGATCAAACAGTGATACAAATGAAAATGTCTTGTTCACCATGGCAAAAACCACTCCCAAAGCCCGAAAAAAATTGACAGGACACCTACACTAGACCAAACTATGGTAGCATGCTCTCTTCAAGTCTCCGGGGTGGTGTGCCCATGTTCAAGAGTGAGGAGAGACAGTGTGACAAAACACGTCGAAATTCAAGATCCACCTAAAAACAGTAGTAGTATGTGTTTTACATTTGCTTGACAGTCCATCACTGCATGCTAGAGTGCACCAGTGATGAGACCGAAGCATTACTCCAAGAGGGCTGCCACCAACTTATTTGCGAAAAGCACAATGGCATCAAGATTAACATTGCTCAAACAGCTTGGGACCTTGATGTTGTCTACAGCACTCTTTGCACATGCTTTCTCAATATCCACAAGTCTGCCCGAGAGTCTCATGCTGTTGGAGCAGACTATATACGCTGCACAGGGGAAGAGACAACACGTTCCTTACAACCTACCTGGGGTTTAGTTAGACTTACAGCTAGGGTTAGCAGAGGTAAGAACACTGTATTCCTACTACGGTACAGGTTCTCCTTATATACATAATATTAAGGATGTCACATGACTCGGGAATGTGTTTACCGCATGTATGCGCAGTAAGCGCAGTAACATGCGTATGCTGCATGTATTGCCTCATGTATACATGTGTATGCTGCATGTATTGCCTCATGTATACAGCATGCATCAGGGATTAATTTCAACACCCCCCCTCAAACTGTACAGTGCTCCTAAGCAGCTAAGTTTGAATCTCGAAAGTAATTCCGAGAGAGTCTCTAAATTTCCTGAATAGGACGGCGCCAAGGTTCTTTGTGAACATGTCAGCCGGATTATCACTTCCAGGAATGAAAACGACTGTGACTTTGTCATTTTCTATGCATTCGCGGGTGTAGTGGTAGCGAATGTCTATATGTTTGGTCCTTCTTTCCTGAACTGGATTTGATCCAATAAAGATGGATCCTTGATTATCAGCGCAGATTGGTACGCGCTTCAGTGTATATCCAAGTTCCTGGAATAAGGACTCTATCCACACTATCTGCCGACAAGTGTCGGAGAGAGCCATGTATTCGGCTTCTGTGGATGACAGTGCTACAGTTTTTTGTAAACGGGACTGCCAGCACACAATGCCACTCGCCAGAGTAGCAAAGTAACCCGTTGTAGATCGGCGCTTGACTGTGTCAGCTGCCCAATCAGAATCTGTGAAGGCCTGTAGCCCCTCGGATTTCTCTCCATCATAGACCATACTGTACTTCTGGGTTCCCACCAGATAGCGCATTATGTACATCGCTTTGTCTAGATGTTCTTGGCTAGGATTAGCCGAGAATTGCGACATCTTGATTACCGCGTAAGCGATATCAGGTCGCGTTCCGAGCATCAGATACAATAAAGATCCGATCACAGACTGATATTTCGATCTAAGCGCCGCGTTTGGCGTCGCTGTGTTCTCCGACGGTTTGTAGCCAGTCGGGAGCGGAGTGGGGGCAATCTTGGCATTTGTCATCTCGAACCTCTCAAGCACTTTGGCGAGATATTCTGTTTGATCGAGTTTGACTTTTGCAGCGGTCTGGGTGACGCGCATGCCTAAGAATTCCGTGACTTTTTCAGTACTATGGCACTCCCAATGCTTCAGGCAAGCATTCTTCTTTTCATCCACAAGTTTCTTGTTCTTGCCCATGAACAAGCCATCATCAACATAGACTAGCGCAATAACGATGCTGCCTGTCTTAGGATCCTTGTGTATGAAGATGCCGGCATTGGAGCTGGCGCGCACGAACCCAATGGTGCGCATAAATGCCTCTAGCTCTCTCCACCATGCTAGTGAAGCCTGTTTAAGGCCATACAATGCTCGGCGTAAGCGCATTACTTTGCGCTCTTTACCCTCGAGTTTGAAACCCTCGGGTTGATCCATATAGATCTCCTCATCAAGTTTGCCATATAAAAATGCGGTTTTTACATCTAGACCGGTCATATACATGCCTTCTAGAGACGCAAGGGCAAACATGAGGCGTACGGTCTCGTAGCGGACTACTGGTGAGAAAATCTCATCAAAGTCAACGCCTTCGACTTGTGAAAAGCCTTTGGCCACGAGTCTGGCTCGTTTTCTTCCGTCCGATTTCACGGAGAAAACCCATCTATTTTTGATCATTTTTCGATCATGTGGAAGATCGACGATGTCATAGACTTGTCGCTTGCGAAGAGCCTCTAACTCTTCACGACAAGCCTGTTTCCACTCAAGTTGCTGCTGCCGGGGTAGGCGCGCAATATCGCGAAATTGGTTTGGAACTAGGCTTTTTCCGCTTGATGGTGTGACTGCTTTTGACAACAGCCAGCGGATAAGCTCATCTCCACCTTCCTTGGTTATCTTTTTAATATAACCTGCTTCGTCCGGTTCCCCCATTGGGTGATCATGTTCTTGATTATTGGAATCGGGCACACTCTCGTGGGGTGCCGAACTCGGTCCAGCAACCGGTTCTTGCTGTTGAGGTCGTGGTCGTGTTCGGTTATGATCCGAATCTTGACCCACAGACTTCTTCCAATATCGATCACGCGCAATGTCTCTCTCTATGTCAGAGGGGAGTCGCTGTTCTCCATAGGTATTGCCGGGACGGTTTGGGATTTTCCTCTGCCTGCCTGATCGACGGGGCAATTGCTGCCATTCCTGTTGATCTTCACGTCTTGGACGAAAGTCCTCAGTGCTAACTGGAGGCGGCGGAGGAGGAGCGTTAGTCGCATCGTCATGCGCCTTTTGCTCGCTTGGTAAATCATCATCATCTTCTGATGATGGAGGAAGGGGCGGATTTTGTGGCGGTATAGGGTCATCGCCATCCGTTCCAGATGAGTGGTCGTCATCTTCTGGTTCTGGTGGAAAATCACCAAGGTCTGTCTTGGCAGGAGTTTTAGCTCCGGGACAGCATGGGAACATCGTTTCATCAAATAGTGCCGTAGCACCAATGAATATTGCGCCGTTTCGTCGCATGAAACGATATGCTTTAATGCCATCTTCTACTCCAAGGTACGTCATTAGCTCTGATCGAGGAGACAATGTTGTTGGACGTTTTTCTTTTGGTAGATAGACATAAGCACCGCAACCGAAGACCTTCAGATTGTTTAGATCTGGGCGGACCTTTGTCAGGTCCTCAAAAGGTGTCAGCCATTTCAGGCGCCTTATTGGGGTTCGGTTGTATAAATGTGTTGCATGTTCTATGCAAAATTCCCACCATGATTGTGGTAGACAAGCGGTGAATCGCAGGGTTTGCGACTTTTCCATTATTGTCCTTATGGCGCGCTCTGCGCGCCCGTTCTGTTGATGAACGTGGGGTGCAGACATCTCTATTTTGATGCCTAAATCCTTGAGCTGTTTTTGTAGCTCACGATCCTTGAACTCCCCCCCTGGATCGACACGCCAGCGCTTGATTGTAGCGCCATATTGGGTTTTAGCCATTGCTAGAAATTGTCTAATTGCTGCAGCAGCGTCAGATTTCTTTCTGAGACATTGGACCCAAATATGTGACGTTTTGTCATCCAGAAATACAATGAAGTATTTATGTTTGTGGTACGATAGTACCGGGAGTTCCTTTAGGTCGGAATGTATTAATTCAAAGGATTTGTCAGCTCGTGAGTCTGACTCGGGAAAAGATTTTGAGGTCATTTTCCCTTCTGCACACCCTGGACATATAATTTTGTCTTTAGGAATAATTAAATTCCTTGGGAATTTTATGGTGCTTTTAGGCATTTTCCCTAGCGCCTCTTTGGATGGGTGTCCAAGTCGCCTATGCCAAGTCAAGTAGTCAGCGACATAAATGGTCGCGACATTAACCTTTTTGGTGCTCAATATATGAGTCCGAGCCCAATAGATCGTGTCATTCCTCCTTAGAGGGACACAATGCATGATTGGGTTTCCATGCTCGATGAATGAAATGTATGCGGAGGAACCACGCACATCACTTCCGTCTTGTAAAAAGACCCCCATTGACATCAATCGAGTATTAATGTCGGGTATGTAGTAGACGGGGTATAGTCGCGTTTCATGCGTCTCTGACTTCCCATTACATACTACCTGGTGTCTAATGAAGACTGCTCCTTTTCCTACTATATGAGTAGTACCAGTGGCCGTTTGGACCAAGGTAGAGTCCTTTCTCGGTAAAGGCTCGTAAGAAGCGAAATCTTTCATTTCACCAGTGAAGTGTTTTGATGCGCCTGAATCCATGATCCAGTCGGCACCTTTCTTACAATCTCCCTTTGCACACATAGCACATATATTAAGATCTACATAATTCCATGATACATTTAATAGCGGTAAAATTTCACATGAAAAGTTCGCTGTATTCATAGGAATTTTAATCTTAGTGCTTGTGGCAGGGAAAAGGACTGACCTGTCATCATACGCCCCTGTGTCAAGGGGTTCATCGACGAGCATTTCGTCGACGGCTTTCCACACTTCCTCGTCAGTTACCGGAGGTTCGGATCCGAGGGAGACGGTATCGTCTTCTACCTCCTCGATCGTAGCCTCGGTTTCTGGCTCTATCCTCCTTCTCTTACCTTCTCGCACTGTAAGGTGCTCTTCCAGCGGTCGCAGGTTTTTCGCGCTGCGCGGAAGTTGCATGCGCTCGAGGGTGTCTCGAGCTTGCTGGTATTCGGTGTAAACCGAGCGAGAAGAGGAGGCCGCGCCCGTGTATGCCTGTGCAGGCGGTCGGCGGCGAGGATCCCTTGTGGGAGTGTGTTCGCGTCGCTCGATGCGCTGTATGAGCGGCATCGGCGGTATGATGGTGCCATTACCATTTATGGTGGTAAAGGCGTTGGAGGCGAGGTGGGTATGTTTCTCTTTTGGCTTCTCCTCCTTAGTCTTTCTGTCCCCACGTCGTCCACGTTTTCGGGACGAGTCTCCGTTGCTGTTTTGCCCTTCTTTGGGCTGCCATTTGGGGTTTCCCCCTTTGCGCTTAACAGCGGAAAGTTTGTTGGCCTGAGGCTGGCCAGCGGGCTTTCCAACTGCTGTGCGCCTTGAGGCTTCAGCAACAATGGAGTCCTTGACATGTTTAAATGTCAAGGCGCTAGTGGCGGTCGTGTTAAGGACCGTTGCAGACAATGAATCGTACTCGCGCGGCATCGCAGCAAGTAGGATCATGGCCTGTACTAGCTCGGGGATGGCGACATTGGCAGCCGTGAGGCGCTCGAATTTGTCAGCCATCTTAGCAATCTCTGGCGCGGGGTTCGCAGCCGGAATTTTGATTGCTATTGCGGACCTAAAGTCCGAAAAGACTTGGGAGGGGCCATCCACACCATAGTCGGTGCGAATGAGGTCCCACACCTCCTCAGCAGTGTCCTTGGTGTTGGCACGCTGCCGAATGGAGGGGGCCAGGCGGAGCACTAGGCTACCAATAGCCTGGTCATTTTTGTTGCTCCAGGTCTGGAGCTTGGCATTAGCGTCCGCTACCAAGGTAGCGTTCGTCGCCGTCAAGGGAGGCGCCGGGGGCGGTTTTTGCTCCGCCCCGCTAGTTATTTGCCAGAGGCCCTGAGACCTGAGCCACGCCTTCATAGAGTCGGCCCATAAGATGTAATTGGATCCATCGAAGGTTTGAACGAGTTTTTCAAGAGTGGAAGACATGATGTTGTGGTGGCAGCTGTTAAAAGCGCTCAATCAGTCTTTTACTCAATGAAACACGTTAAACGTTCTCAGGAAAAAACACTCCTTCAGAGTGATTAACCCTAGTGATCCTAGGTTTTATATGCAGCTCGCAGGGAGCGCAATGCAGCTCACGAAGAGCGCAAGGTTATAATTTGGAGACGATGAAGTCAACGTCGTTCGCAGCTAATTAAAGCGCGTTCGCGACGTGCCCAGCAGGGCCCATAACCTGTTGGAGCAGACTATATACGCTGCACAGGGGAAGAGACAACACGTTCCTTACAACCTACCTGGGGTTTAGTTAGACTTACAGCTAGGGTTAGCAGAGGTAAGAACACTGTATTCCTACTACGGTACAGGTTCTCCTTATATACATAATATTAAGGATGTCACATGACTCGGGAATGTGTTTACCGCATGTATGCGCAGTAAGCGCAGTAACATGCGTATGCTGCATGTATTGCCTCATGTATACATGTGTATGCTGCATGTATTGCCTCATGTATACAGCATGCATCAGGGATTAATTTCAACACATGCCACATGGTTTGTCAAATCAATACCTTCTTTGACTCCCATCTGCGGCTTTGGGACAGTGACAGGTTTACTGGCCTGTTTAACCATGCCCCCAGACAGCAAGCTGACATGAAAAATGCAGCCCAGACTCAAACTTTCAATAATCCACCACCCATCCCTTCAGCACCTCAAGCTTCCGGATCTGCATCACAGCTCCCACTCACCACGAACATTGCAAACTTGCCAGTTGCCAGTCTGAGTATATCTCACAACACTTTCCCTCCTGCCCCACTAAATCATCACCATTTTGGTTTCTACCCCATAGACATGCTTCAGAATCATTACAGCACACACTATCCTCCTTCCTATCCACCTTCATGCCCACTTTTGAACAAACATCCACCTTCTCAGCCTGCCAGCACTACCCTAGATCACACCCAATTCTGCAACTCATTTCATCCTAATTCTCAGTAGAGAGTATGTATATTTCATCCTATAGGTCCTACCTTACTTTCTACATAGTTGTATATACTTCAATTCAATGATTTCTCATGCCTCAGCATCTTGAGCCACTTGCCATTGAGGTGGCCAGCAGTGGACATTCAATTTTATGGTGACAAAGTGTGACAAAATTGACAGTGTCCCTTCATCACTCTCAAACATGGGCACACCACCCCAAGACTTGAAGAGAGTGTGCTACCGTAGTTTGGTCTAGTGTAGGTGTCCTGTCAATTTTTTTTGGGCTTTGGGAGTGGTTTTTGCCATGGTGAACAAGATATTTTCATTTGTATCACTGTTTGATCACTCCAGCTACTGTTTCTCGACTGCTTCCACAGCTTGTATTCCTTAGTGAAATTATACATACATCTGTTACTACTAGTCAATTAGATCCCATAAAACTCTGGGGGGATTGAGCAAACAGATAAAATGTAGAAATTGAATTTCAGACTCCCTGGGAGATTTCAGACCAATTGGGCGATATAGTACCTCGATTTCTTGTTGACATCAGTTGAGATACATCTACATACAATGATGATATTTTTATCTATACATAATTTCTTGATCCTCCTCAATGGAACTGGTGTTCATGAAACTCACAAATATCTAGTAATTTTGGGACCCATTGATAATGATTGAGAAACAGAAATCTGGTTATTTTGGGACCTATCGATAATGATTGATGAACATTGAACATCAACAAGTATATATTCTGCATATACATGCAATAATGCTGGCACAAAAACAGATATCCTCAAGTATTCTATGAATTATCAATCATCCTCCAGTAGTAGCCACACCTGACTTCTGTTAGTGCAGGTTACTCAAGCCAGCATTGAAATGTCAACAGAAATCATACCACAATGTCCTTTTTCTTCTCCACTGCAAGCCTTACAGACTGATCTGATATATTGCTAAGAAGCAATATATCGGATCCCTGCAATGTACTTAAATCCATGATATCACCTTCAGGTCTTCTGGTGACAAGTTGTCAAAGTATGCCTTGAACTCTGCCATGGTTCCTCATGGGTGTTGCTGGCACCAATCTTGGGAACAGAGACTCCTGGATAATACATCAGTTCAGATAGAATGGTGCTTACAAAAAGATGATTGCACCACGCAGTAGTTGTTGTTCCAGGCCACATCTTCATAGGCTTCTTGGAGGCTGTTGGACCAGGTGTACTAGTCTTTGATATCCCTGCAGCAAGACCATTACTGTGGCTTCCACTGAGGTTTTCCAAGATCACCATGATAGGTGGAGAAGAAACGACAGCAACAGCTGCAACAGCTGGCTGCAACAGCTGCAACAGCTGGCTGCAACAGCTGCAACAGCTGGCTGCACCATGCAGTCAGGAGATGAAGCCATCTTGCTGGCAGGAAAACTGAGATAGTGGCTGGAATGAGATTATTCAGCTCTGCAGTCAATGTGGTGGCTGGAGCTGCTGCAGCAGCCGGAATCAATATGGCAGCTGGAGCATTGAGATCACTTGAGACAGCAGGTGGAGCATCAAGATCACTTGAGAAAGTGGCTGGAGCAAGATCAGTCGTGATGACAGCTGGAGATACTGGTAAGTCCATTGATACAGACAATGGGTGCAGGATCATACAAGTTAGGGGCCACAGCATGTATAAGGGCAACCTCAGCCTCTAGCAAAGGGAAATCTGAAGTTAAAATTATACTACATATTACAGGGATTGGAGGCGCACCTAGCAAAGGGAAATTCAAAGAGAAAACTCTGAGGACCCCTTTGCCAATGCCCAGTATATGTGAAGACTGCAAAAATCAAATAGTAATCTAAAAATAGAAAAGGCAGAGATAGGCAGATCAAAGCTGCTGAATGACATCATACCAAGGGGTAGATGTCGGAAGGGGTGCTTTGCCTCTAAATATAAAACTGTCAACATGCACAAATGTGATAGAAAGGGAAATTAGTAATAAAATAAGGAAAAATCATAGAAAATGAAGAATAGAAGGAAATGAAGTGAGGAAAAATATAGGACAAACATAAAAAATAGGAGAAACACACAGGGCACCCCCCTGAGTCCCACCTAGTCCCCTTACAGCATGGACATCAGTTGAAGATGGAAGCATGGCCGTTGATTCAGATGGAAGGCAGGGATCACCTGAGATGGGCTGGGGACTGGAGATCCAGCTGAAACAAGTGCATTCATAGAATCATAGAAACTGGCCAGTAGAATCATGGCATTCTGCACCTATGACAATGTCAGTTGCATCCCATAATGCATAATTCTCTGTGTCACATTGAAACTGACTTTGAAGCTAGTATCAGGTGCAGGACTAGTCTTGCTGCCTGCAATTGAAGTGTTGACAGAATTACCTGTCAGAATGGGGGAAATGGTGACTACTTGAACATCCAATAGCATATTATCCTGAGAAGATGAAGCTTGAGGAACATCGATGCCAGCGTTTAAATCCATAGTAAAAGATAAAGCTTGAGAAACATCAATGCCAGTGTTTAGATCCATAGTGAAAGATAAAGCTTGAGGAACATTGATGTCAGCATTTAGATGCATAGTAGAATCTAGCATATTAGTATTGGTGGTGTTAGCTGTTGAATTTTGAATTTTGAATGCTGAGGAGTCTTTGGTCATGCAAGCAAACATACCAGAACCCATCTATCATAGTGATTATGGTCATTGACTGGTCAGACATGTAAGGCTCAAGCAGATACTCACCACTATGTTGCTTGTTTCCATATCATTGATCACCACCTCAATCTTTGTCTTCTTTAATGCTAATTTTGTTGATGCTTTACAAGCATTTTTTGTACCAGTCTCCAGAGATGATGGCTCTTCAACCTCCTGCTTCATCTGTTTCACTTCAAAGGCCTGCTGATTAACATACCAAGATGGATAGGTGTCTCTTGCAATTTGCTCTGCTTTCCAGTCATGCTCGCACAGTCATAACTCTGGAAAATGGGACGCCATTCCATTGCAGTATTGTCTTCTGGTCTCAGCATCAGCTTGTCCACATTCTGGTGGAGGCAGTCCTCTTTTAGCAAGTGAAACTCAACTAGCCTGAGCAAACTTGTGAACTTCGGCAGCCCTGTCACCATTGATTACTGTACCATTTTTCTTTTCAATGAATCACATAGTGACATTGATTCCTTGAGCTGCACAGCTCCTCCCATGAACCTGAGGACCTAGACTAACTATAATGGCAACCTCAGAGGCCACTTAGAGCCCATTCAGCTGCATGGGAAATTTCCAATTCCCAAAGTAACATGTTTGTATCTGCTGGGTTTCCTGTTGCTGTTGCCATCGGACATTGAATTCCCAGGTGCAGCATGGAGTTATGCATGCTGAGCACACCAGTGCTAAGTAGCACCTCATTGTTTCAACCTGGACGCTTGCTGTGCCCATGCTTCTCCCTCATGGATGGACACACTCTTATACAGCACTTTTGCCACATTATCTCATTTGCCTCTCTTGCTTACACCTTCACCACCCTCCACACCATTCAGTATTCAATGCGGGATCATTTTGACGACAACAACACTGCTCAGACCACAGATCACAACTCGACCAACTTTTCTGCTTCATCTTCCACCCAAGAAACTCTGTCCAACATTAGCACCTCGGAAAACAGTGAGAAGTCAAGTGGCCGATGGACTGAAAGTGAAATCACACTTCTCCTCAACTATGTTGAAGCAAATTATGTTTTGACAACTCCACGAGGCCTCAACCTGAAGAAATCTGAATTTAACAAGGCTCGTGCCATGGTGAAGTCGAAGGATGCTTCTCAATGTCATTACAAATGGGGTCATGTATGTTTCTTTGTTATCAACAAGGGTTTTCATTGCTGATCCTCCATTATAGCTATGTACTACATACAAGGCAATTTCAGAGTGGGATAAGAGGTCTGGTCTTGGGTGGAATGACTCTTATGGGGCTAATGCACAAACTCTGAGTGAAAAACAGGTATTTGAGGAATTTCTAAAGACACCCAAGGTATGAGTGCAATAAGTCTCATTTGAGCTTCCAACTGATGATATAAACAGCATGCACCACTCAGGTCCTTCATGATGAGAGCATGGCCACATTATCGCAAAATGCCAGGCTTTATGCCTGGTGTCCAGCCTCACGGAACACATGCTTTCAATCCATCCTTCCACTCAGTGACAGAAATGCTCAATGCTGTCAACGCAGAGGAGGATGGAGCAGAGGATCAAGTCACTCCTCTTGATTCGCCTATGAGTAACATGCCAGCAGTCGCTACTGCCCCATCTCCTCTCGTCAACCCCGATCTTGGCACCTATTCATCTGGAGGAACATCTTCTGTCGTATCATCCTTTCCTCCACCCAATCTTAGTGCTTCCTCATCCTCTGGTGGCACAGGGCCTTTACCATCTTCCTCCCTTCCCCCATCGGTCCATCTGCAGCAATCCGATGCTTCTATGGGCTCAGTACGTTCTATCACAACTGGTAGTGAAGCTGGTCAAAAATGCAAGCAAGATGCAAGATCTCTGAGTGGTATGCAGCCCCCCAGCTCCAAGTGATCGTCTAGGAGTAAGACCAATGATCTGAACCCTGTCATCATTTCCAGCGCTCTTAATTCAACTCTAAACTGCATGGCCAACGTGATGGAGAGGAGTCTCGACGTAACCGCTGCTACTATTACACATACTGCTCCCACCACTCCTTCTGCTGCCCCACCTTCTATTGTTACTTCTCCTGTTGAGCACCAAACTACTCAGCTCTTGTTGATACCCTCTCAACCTCTTGGCTCTTTATCCAACCCTTCATCAGTGTCAGCATCTCTGACAGAAATCCTTGACCAAGTAATCCAAATCATATCAGCTGATGCTAGCTTCTTATTGGACAATGAATTACTTGCAGCCTCCCTCTTCTTCACCAGTGCGTCAGAAGATGCTGTTCATGCGGCATGCACTTTCATTGCTCTTGGCAGCAACCAGGCTGTGCAACATCGCTTCCTTCTTCACCAGCTTGAGATCGCTGCTCTGCTTCCAGGAAAGGGCAAGGGCAAGGCTGTGGAAGATGATGATCATATTACTAACTTTCTGTCATAGCAACTGTTTCATATCACTATGGCTGGTCCTTGACTCCTTGCTCATGTATGTACTGTGTTGTCTTGTCTTTTGTTCCCATTGGTTTGTGTCCTCTTATTCCAATTTGTATGGTCACTATCATCTCATACATCTTGTATCGCTCTCACATATTTCTTGTGCTTGCTATGAATGTATTTTTGTGCATGGCATTGCCCTGTCAATGATGTAAACTACTTGCTAAGATGAATCATTGTCACTGCTGCCTGTCTCTCCATCCGCCATGTAGTCCAAGTAGCTTTCCCACATCTCATTAGCAATATTTATTCTGTGTAGCTTAACTTCTGAATTTGCCTCATCGTCATCCTCTGCAATGAAACCACTGTCATTGTCATTAATGTCAGGAGAAAAAGGCGTGTAGGCTGATTGGTATGAATCAGTGGGTATTGCACCTTCATCATGGTCAATTTCTTGAATAAAATTCTGGAGAGCACACAGAGCAGCAGGAATGCAAGCCTGAAAGGCAAGGGGATAATGAGGAGGGAGAAGGAGAATCCAGAAGTGTTGCTTGAGCACTCCAAAAATACGCTCGATAACATTGCATGCCTGAGCATGACGAAGGTTGAATAATTCCTTTGCACTCCTCGGGCTATAGGATTATTATAACAAAACATTAAATACATCAGACAAGGCACATACTGAACACCTGCAGTGCCCCACTCCTGAAGATGATACCGAACACTACAGAAAGGAACGAGAAGTTCCTTGCAATGAGGATATCCTGTATCTGCAAGATAATATAATCCTTCAGGTACCGAAAATCCTTTCGCCAATGCATCAGCCCAGACCCGAGCATCAGTTGCAGAACCTTCCCAGCCTGTAATAATGTATGTGAAGAGCATGTCAAAGTTACATATGCAGAGACAGTTTTGTGAAAGAAAGCCTTTTCGATTCCAGTAGAGACTTTGGACAGCATAGGGTGGAGAGAGGGGCATATGGGTACCATCAAGTGCTCCAAGGCATCCTTGGAAGAAAGGCCATAGTTTTCCATTATCATAAATCCTGTGAGAGACAGGATCATTGGGGGTTGAACGTCGAACGTATTGGCCATAAAATGGTTGAGGATGAGAAGATGATGGTCATTTTTCAAAAGTATCTGTTGTCAGATTGGTATATAGATTGTCATCACTAATGATCACAATACCCACTTGGAAATTGTCCAATTTGCACACTGAAATCGCTCTCCAACATGATGTATAGATAAGCCAGTGACTGATGTATAGAGAAAGATAGCAAGCTGTTCCTCAGGTGTTACATATCTAGTATCACCATGGCCTATTGACCGCAGTACTCTGATCAGAGCATGGAAAACCTCCTTGTGAACTCCAAGTTCAGTACGAATGCACTCAGGATGACCATGCAGCAGCTCTTGAAGCCAAGCATAGCCAGACAGGATCAATGTATGATATGGCTCTTTCATGTGATAGCAAAGAATTAGACGCATGAGTGTTGGCAAGAGCAGTGACAACTGTAATGTGATTGCAAAAATAATGCTGCGATGTAAATGCATTCTTGCTTGGGCTGAATCCATTGCAATAATGATTTAGTTGTTATCTACTACGACGATGAACGATTTAGTTGTTATCTACATGATGCGGCACCTGATGAGAATTCAACATCTGATGGCAACAGCAATGGGAAACCCAGCAGATAAAAACATGTTACTTTGGGAATCGGAAATTTCCCATGCAGCTGAATGGGCTCTTAATTAATGGACTAACAAAGGGAAATCCGAAGTTAAAATTATGGTACATATTACAGAGAGTGGAGGCGCACCTAGCAAAGGGAAATCCAAAGAGAAAACTCTAAGGACCCCTTTACCAATGCCCAGTATATGTGAAGATTGCAAAAATCAAATAATAGTCTAAAAATAGAAATAGGCAGAAATAGGCAGATCAAGGCCACCAAATGACATCATACCAAGGGGTAGATGTCGGAAAGGGTACTACACCTCTAAATATAAAACTGTTAACATGCACAAATGTGATAGAAAGGGAAATTAGTAATAAAATAAGAAAAAATCATAGAAAATAAAGAATAGAAGGAAATAAAGTGAGGAAAAATATAGGACAAACATAAAAAATAGGAGAAACACACAGTCTAGTCCCACCTAGTCCCCTTACATCACCCCCTCTCTAAGATGCATTGCCCTAATGCATCCGGAATTGCATATGACCAAAGTCAGTGACTTGAATGTGACACAGTGCAGCAGTGTGTCGTTGGTGTAATTTCTTCACTAACCAAGCGGCATTCACATCGGACTCCTTGACCCATGAGTTCTCCTCATATCCATAACCCTTCCAGTGCACCAAATACTGGGGTTTTCCTCAATGCAACTGGCTGTCCAAGATCAACTCAACTTTGTACTGGGGTTCTCCCTCGATCACTGTAGGCAGTGGTGGTGGATGTGAACAGTGTCCTGGGAATGGATCTGGGGGAGCTGGAAGAAGTTTGACAACATGGAAGACCGGAGTCTGGACATGGAGGCTGGGAGGTGCAGATGATAGGCATGTGTTCCAACACACTTGACAATGGGGAAAGTTCCTAGGAAGCAATGGGCGAGTTCCTCGGATGGACATATGGTGGATATGTCACTGGAGTCAAAATAAACTCGATCACCAATCTTGTACTGAGGCCAGAGAGTTTGCAACCATGTCCATGCTTCCACTCAACAGACCCCTTTCCTCTTAGACACTGGATGGCATCCACACATGGGATTTGAATCTCGCCAAACTACCTCACACATCGAGATGGTGAATGAGTTCACAAAATGCATGAGGGATAGCTTGGAGGAGGCAAAGGCAGCCTTAGCAAAAGTGAAGGACAACATGGCACACTTTTACAATCAATGCCCAGCCAAGGAGAGATCTTCCCAATTGTCCTGGTGCTCATTGACAAAGATGCAGATGTACTGCTCCAGTTCCTGGTTGACTCACTCAGTCTGGCCATCAGTTTGTGGGTGATAGGCAGTCAAAGCAAGGAGTTTGATCCCCAGAAGTCAGTACAGCTCATGAGTGAACTCTGCCACAAACTGAGGGCCACACTCAGAAAGCAAGGTGCCAGGAAGTCCATGTAATTTCCACACATGGTGGAGATAGAGTTGGGCAGCACCCAGGGCGCTGACAGTGGTGTGAGTGGGGATAAAGTGAGTGTGTTTTCCCACTGAATCAACTGTGCACTTCACCACATCAAACCCATTTGACTCCGGCAACTCCACCACAAAGTCAACACTGACAACATCCCAATGACTCATTGGAACAGGAAGAGGGTGTAGCTCACCAACGGGTTTGCGACGAGGAATCTTGGTGCATAAGCAAAGGTCACAAGTACAACAATACTGACCAATGAGCCATGACATTTGTGGCCACCCATAATTCTGTGAGGTGAGCTCCAAGGTCTTCCAGCATCCAGGATGACCAGCAATCTGTGAGTCATGGTGTTGGGATATGATGCACCAGCAAAGATCTGGGTCATTGGGGACATAGATGCAATCTCTGAAATACAACAAGTCCTCCTTTTCAGCCCACTCTGCTGCATGCAAGGAAAGGGTGGATCCCTTCCTCAGTTCTTTAACAGCTTGCGCAACAACATCCTCATGTAAACTGCTATGGTTTGCATGATGAATGTTGCATAGGATGTCCTGCTCCTCGCCCTGGGGTGTGATGCCTTCCAGTGCCCAAATGGTGAACAGGTCTGGCTGCAACAACACAATGTTTTGATTGTCATTGCTGCCATCCCCAGAGTCTGCATGTCAGGAGGGGGCATCAGTGCTGCAACCTGGATGGTGGTGCAAGGAGAAGTTGAATCTGGATAGATACAGGGACCAACAAGCTTGACGTCAATTCAATTTCTTGGCTGTCATAAAGTACTCAAGATTCTTGTGATCCATCCAAATTTCCACCTTGTGTTGGGCACCCTCAAGGAAGTGTCGCCACTCCTCAAGTGCACACATTATTGCAACATCTCCTTGTCATGGATCTTGTAGTTTCTCTCTACAGCACTAAGGCTTTTGGAGTAGAATGCAACAGGATGCCACTTCTGGTCCTCCAGAGACTGCTGAGACAACACGGCACCCATCGCACAGTCAGAACTGTCAGCTTCTACATGAAAAGGGTGTGAATTGTCAGCAAAGGTAAGAATGGGAGTAGAAGTGACCATCTCCTTAAGCTTTTCAAATGCCTCCTGTTGTGCATTATTCCACCTCCATGCCTCCTTTCCTGTCAAGTCAAACATTGGTCATGCATAATGTGAGAAATCCTTGATAAAATGCCAATAGAAATTGATGAAGCCCAGGAAAGACTGCACCTCTTTCTTGTTCATGGGTGTTGGCCAAGCTGTGACCCCAAACCTGACTGGACTTCAAAACACTAAGTAAGGCCAAAGAACATGATGAGTGGTTCAAAAAGACCACGGTTTGTACAAAAGGCTGCCTTTCACTCATCTCCCTCCTTTATCCTCACATTATTGTAACCCCAATGGACATCAAGCTTGGTGAAGTATCGGGCTCCACAGAGCTGGTTTACAAGTTTGGAGATGAGAGGTAATGGGTAGCAATTTTTGACTGTGATGTTGTTGAGCCTTCTGTAGTCTTGAACCAGTCAAAGTGAGCCATCCTTCTTCTTGACAAAAAAAAAGGGAGAGGCCATGGGTGACTTTGATAGTTGAATACATCCAGAGGCCAGGTGCTCATCGATGAACTGGTCAAGCTGTTGCAGTTCTTCAGGAGAGAGAGAATAGACCTTGCAGGATAAAGGGGTTGCACCAGGGGTGAGTTTGATCGCGTGATCGCGTGGCTTGCGCGCAGGGAGAGAGTTGAACAATTCCTTAGAGAACACATCCCCAAACTCATGGAGATGAGGAAGCAAGGAATCAGTAGAGGATTTAGCAGCATTATTTTTGTGGAAGGCCTCAGCAAGGCATTGGGATATGCTCAATATAGCACACACCTTGTGCAATGGACGAATCACAGTGTAGAAGATCCGATCACCTTCCTCCACTTCCTCTGGCTCCTCCTCATCATCATCTGAGTCCAGCATCAATCAGGAACCCCCTCTAACTCCACCTCAGGCACAGGCAGGGGTCCGGCATGACACTTCCAAGTGCATTGTACTAGGCCCTTTGTCCACGGTGTTCTTGTCTGGCTTTCATGAAACAAGTGCGACAGTGGGATGGACACCAGCTCATTGTAACCTCCCCGGTATGCCAGTTGACCTCTGGGTTATGGTCTCAAAGCCATGGATAGCCCAAGATCACCTTCTGCTTTCCTAACTGAGTGACAGCAAAAAGGGCATGCTCACTATGATCTTTGTAACAGAGGACCAGGTCTACAACCTCTCAGATGGTACCAGCTTTTTTTGGGGACCCATCCACATTGTAAACAGGGATTGGATGCAAGAGTGAGCGAGTATTCAGGCTATGTTGTTGTGCAAGATGGGCATCAATGAAGAGACCAGTTGCACCAGAGTCCAGGAGCGCAGATACACCAAGTATCTGTCCAGTGTCGGTAGTCTGTAGTTCAATTGCTAGGTTCAAGGAATGTATAGAGGGAGTAGATGCAACAATATATTTGCGTGGTAGTTTGCACTCCCATGATGTAATTTTGGGGCGTGGGGCAGAGGGAGAGATGGAAAGAGCAGGTATGTCTTCAGCCAACTTTGAAGGGTCAGAGAGGGGAACAGTCATGGAAATAGATTCATTCTCCAGGGATTCAACTGACAAAACTTCAAAGTGGTTATGGACAGGCAGTGAGGGTGTATGATTCACTTACTGCGAATAGAAAAATCCTGCTTCTCTACAACTTCTGACTTGATCTCCTCTGCAACCTGATCCTTCATCTACAAGCGCCAACAGGTCCTGGAGGAGTTCATCTCACCCCTCAGAGGTGAGCATGTGGATATCCTGATGATGGGGACACACTCTGGTCATGTGCCCAGTTTCCCCACAGCAGTAGCAGAGATCCAACCTACACGCATGGCTACAGGTTGCATCAACATCCATTGGTACTGGGACATTGATGGCTGGTGCAGGAGTCTGATGGACAGGAATGGGGTTATGCTGGGGGAAGGTTTGATTGAAGGTGTAGAGCACATGAGTGGTAGTTGGAGCACAGAATGCAGCATTAAACACTACATTTGTGAGTCAGTTCTCATCACAGAGTGAAGCAGCTTCTTACCAAGCATAGATATTATCGTCTGCCAGGCGCCCTTCCAAATATCTGTGCAATCTGGTCCTGAATCTCTCGATTGAGGCCCTATCGGAACTTCACCACAACTGGTAGCCCACTCCCATATCCTGCCATGTCCACCAAATCCTTAAACTCATCAATATAATTGTCCATGGATTGACATGCCTGATGTTAAGAGGATGACTCAAGCCATGTCACTGCTCAGTGGCACTCGTTGAGGGGCAAAAGTGGCATACAAACTCTGCTCGAAAGTCACCCCAAGTGGAGAAAGGTAGAGAACCAAGCTCTTTGGTTTGGCACAGAATACAGTCCATGGAGAGATAGGTGTGTTCAGATTTCATGTATGTGAAGGCCCAATAAATTTTTGCAGCCTCATCAACGAATTGATGCGACTGGAGACTGATGTACAACTCACAGGAATTAAGGAATGCACACACCATTAAATTTGGTGGGGGGGGGACAGTTTGATCTGGGTGCACTCCTTAGTGGGTGCATTAGGCGGTGCATCGTTATTGGGTGTGCTTGGAGTTGCAATGGGGAGAATATTGGTTGTGGAGCTAGTCTGAAGGGTTCTGACAAAGTTTTCGATTATAGATTTAAGTGAATCGATTTGCGCACATATTCTGGTAACATTGTTTTCAAGCGCGTCGAGGCACTCTGATGCATCCATGGCACTAGGGGGTGTGTTAAGCAAAAATGGTGGTGCACTGAAGGCAGGACTGTCAGGAACAGTGTGTAGGGAGTCTATTGAGCTTTGGGAAGCATCATCCACTCCATACCTGCCTATCTTGGGCAGTGCATTCATGATTTTGGGCCTTAGAAGAGAGTTTTCTACTATAAGGGCAACCTTGGAAGCCACTTAATTAATGGACTAGCAAAGGGAAATCCAAAGTTAAAATTATGGTACATATTACAGGGAGTGGAGGCACACCTAGCAAAGGGAAATCTGAAGAGAAAACTCTAAGGACCCCTTTGCCAATGCCCATGTGAACATTGCAAAAATCAAATAATAATCTAAAAATAGAAAAAGGTGGAAATAGGCAGATCAAGGCTGCTGAATGACATCATACCAAGGGGTAGATGTTGGAAGGGGTACTCCACCTCTAAATATAAAACTGTCAACATGCACAAATGTGATAGAAAGGGAAATTAGTAATATAAAATAAGGAAAAATCATAGAAAATGAAGAATAGAAGGAAATGAAGTGAGTAAAAATATAGGACGAACATAAAAAATAGGAGAAACACACAGGGCACCCCCCCTAGTCCCCCCTAGTCCCCTTACAACTGCAATGCCCAATTCATTGGTTCCCCATGTCTATACAATTTACATTAAGGCGATCTAATAGTAGTTACTATAGTAGGTACATATATATAGAGCACTGGAGAGCACCCACCAAACCCATATCACCACTCGATACAATGTGTACATACATTGTGTGGAAGCTGTGTCTGATGTCAATGCCAGATTCTGATGCCAATGCCACTGCCTGTGTCTGATGCCTGTGTCTGATGCTATTTCATAGGTTACTGATGTCTATATTACATGCTCAATGCACATCTACTGTACAGTACAGCAAGTGTTCTATTAGTGCATTCATTGGTTACTAGGTACATATATAGAGAGTGTTCAACAGCATCCATCAAACCCTTATCACTCGATACAATGTATGTGTTCAATAGGTTGTATCATTCAATACACTGTAGCTTCCCTATGTGACCTAGAAAAGAAGGAAAATCACTGTAGTTAGTGGAAATGATACATGAATGAAGAACAGCTTCCCTGGGTCAGAGAAATCTAGTCAATGATTGTCAAACAGATAATTGCCTTGTGGCATGGCTGTTCACATGTGTTGCACATGTTTGGCAATGTCTGGTCCAGTGACCCATCATACCTGCAATACCCACGACAAGGGTATGGGTATTGTCATATCTTGCATACCTGTATGCCTACCTGCACCTACCCTTGGGCCATACCTGCATGGGTTGGCATACCCCTGCCATACACTAGGAGTGCTGCAGCATGGCATGTCAAAGGTGAGGTCCAATGTCATGGACCCAATGTTAAGGGGTCGCTGCACCACAGCATGTCAAGGGTGCTGAAAGAATATGCTCAGTGTTTCGTGGGCAAACAACTCTATATCAATATACCTGAAAGAATACGCTATATACAGAGTGAGTAAAAGGATACGAAAACAAGAGTAAGTACTATACCTCAGTGTTTCGTGGGCAAACAACTGAGGTAGCGAAACGGGGTGCGATGTATAAGACCAACTACGACTATGTACGTAAACGTGTCAACAAGACTTGGGAAGGGGCGCATAGAGAAGATAAGGGCAAAGGGTGTAGCAAGAAGTATCTGAACGAGTCGCGGGAATGTCAACGGATGTAGACGACAAGTGGCGGCGGCGCAAAGGCGAGTCGACGTGGTGACACGTCGCGGGAAGGCCGATATCGTCTTGTATTCCAACAGGTGCCTCCCATCTGGAGGGGATTGAGCATCCATCTGAACTTTGAAGGCATCGTCAAGCCTTCTGTCTGAAGGTATTGTCAAGGAATGAAGAGGAGCCACAAGGATCTGCAGTGTCAGGGATAGTTTGATGATGTTGCAGTCATGTGTGTGCTACAATAGGAAGATTGTAACGCTAATGATTTCCTTTTATATCAAGTTAGTTGGCTATGACACAAAATCACCCTCAGTGTAGACAGATGGTAACATATCATGTTAGGGCATTTCACTGTGGAGCTTGACATTGACAAGGATTTTTATCATTTCAGAAGAGTTGGTGGCAAAAAAGTGTATTCCAAATGCAGATGGTCTCAATTTACATTCTTGAGTAGAAGTTTGATTGTGTGTTGACCCATCAGTAAGTAGTCAGTATCTAGGTATGGGAATCAGGGTATGTACTTGGTTTTTGAAAAATATGTAATGTAAGTGACGTCGACATAAGTTCTGCCTGTGATAATACTGTCCATTGCACACGACAAATTGTGGCACCAGATTCTGTCACACCTGGCAATTGCCGTTCTGCCACCTTCACAATCATCATCATCATATCGGCTAACATAATCGGTGCGTCTCGATTTCCCTCGAGACGATACTCAGTGGGAACGTTCCTGAAGTGTTCATAGAGCCAAGCTTGATCCTCCCTACGGCAAAGGAATGCCATAAAAGTTCCAGGGTTACACGTCGGTGTGACAGCGGCACCATCCGCTTCAGAGGTTGCGTCGAAAAGCCTGCACAAGCTCATCATTATCAGTAATATATGTTCTAGTGTAATTCCCTCCAGGATCCCATTAGAGACTTCGAATGGAGCAAGCAGGCAACGAGTACTTCCAACTTGGGGAAATTCTCCTCGCAACGAATGCAGTGGATGTAGAGAGCTCGTGAACGAAGTCATAACCGAGACCTTCCAAAGCGAGTCCTATCAGGTTGGGGTTGATGGATCGATACGCGTGGGTCCCAAGCTTGACGTTAAATTCAGTTCCTTTGAGCGTAAAGTGCCATAGATTTGACACGCAACGACATCCGAGTCGCAGAGGGAGAATGGAGCCTTCCCCCTTCTGAGCATATAAAAAGCACAAAGCCCGTATCCGAAGTAGAAAGAAAGCTCATCTATCCAATTTGGAAACTACTTGCGACCATCCGTAGAAGAAGGTTCAAATTCGGGAAGATATAAATTTACCATTTATATGACCCGTGATAAGTGCAATTAGATCATAGATGCCACGAGGTGCACCACGTTGTGTTCTTAAAGAAAGCTGTGTACAACGGGACAATGCAGCGACGGCAGGTTGGATGCGCTGTCAGAAGTCCGAATGACATGACAGTATACCTATGTAGCTGAAGCATAGCCAATAGGCTTCGCTCAAGACGGCCAGGGGCCTCTGTGCCTCTGTCGTGCCTAGATGATAAACCCACGTTCGTCCGTTTTCTAAAATTCCACTTGTTCCCAGACGTCTGCTCATCGCAAGCACTGCATGAGCAGAGCACACAGCAAACGAAAGATAGGAACCATGATCATACTTACCTTCCAGATGTCATTGAAACGGGAACTTAGAAGAGCCGTTATCATGGGTGACACTTACAATTGTGGCGCTGCCGCACTCTTTACTTGATATAGAAATTTCAAATAACCTATGCTAAGGGTCGTCGGAATTCGGATCTTTTTGTCGATCGACTATTCTATTTTTGAAAGTGGTTGACGTCAAAAAGTTCCATTCCGATCTGGTGCAACCCTTGTTCTCCTCCTCCCACCATGTACGTCTCCCCATTCTCATTCCAGCCTCATGCTAATGTTCCTATAGGTCTAATATAGATCAGTCAAAGTCAGCGTCGACCCCGACCTTCATTACTGCCCTCGTTTTCAATGCTATAGTTTTTGCGGTTGAAATAGCCGCCTTCACCATCGTTCGCCCCTATTTCAAGGCCATATATGAACCACGGACTTATCTGCCACCGCCATCGTGAGTGTTTTGTATCATAGTAATGGCGCATGTCGGGCTTGTGGCACGTTGGGCAACTACCTTGTAGTAAAGGAGTCTTGTGAGCGAAAATAGCTCGGAACTTTGATGGGTGAAATACCGTGGCGGAGTGAAGGCGGACAGGAAGCGTTTTTTTTTTCGCCTCCTTCCAACTTGACGCTTCTAATGCTGACTTCACCTTTATCCATGCAGAAAACGTGTCAGCCCTCTCAGCCACTCGATATTTCGATGGCCGTTAGCAGTCTTTCGTGCCGATTACCGCGACATCATACGAACTAACGGACTCGACGCGTACTTCTTTGTGCGCTACCTACGCATGATGGTTAAAATACTCCTCCCGATCTGGTTGCTGTCCTGGGTCGTTCTACTACCAGTTACGAGCGTCAATACGCAAGTAGGCCAAAAGAAAGGTCTCGACCGCTTCATCTTCGGCAATGTTCAGTCTGATAAGCAAGCGCGCTACGCTGCGCACCTTATCATGGTATATCTGTTTACTGGCATGTATTCCTCATTTTTCAATGCTTCGATTGCGAGTTTATGCACATCATTAGGTTGGATTTTGTACAATATCAAAGAGGAGATGAAGCATTTTATCATCACCCGTCAACAGCATCTTATCAGTACTGTCCACGCGAAATCTGTTCAGGCCAATACACTCCTTATCACCGGTATCCCTCGCAAGTACCTCTCAAACGACGCACTCTACAAGCTCTTCCGTGATCTTCCTGGTGGGGTTAAGAAGATATGGATCAATCGGTACGTGTCTTCGATCTTCCTGAATACAATACCCCTCTCACCCCACGGCAGCAATCTCAAAGAGCTTCCCGACATATATGACAGGCGTCTTGCGGCTTGCAGCCAGCTTGAGTCTGCCGAAACTAACCTTATGAAGGCTGCTACCAAAATTCGCCTCGCTGCAATCAAAAAAGGCGGGAGTAATGCACCAGCCACGGGGGATGTTGAAGTGGCCACCCCTGATCACATCATTGTGCCGAAAGACCAGAGGCCCACGCACCGTCTTGGGATGATTCCGTTCTTTGGAGAAAAGGTCGACACGATTGATTGGGCGCGGAAGGAGATCGTTGTGTGTACACGGCTGTTGGAGGCGGGAAGAGCGACGATCGAGAATGATGGGAAGGGCGTGACGGATGATAGCTCGAACGACAGTCGCGAGGACGTGGCGGAAGCTGACGCTGCGAAGGGTGAATCACTGAAGAGCTACCCGCCGCTGAATAGCGCGTTCGTGACGTTCAACAGACAGATCGCGGCCCACTTGGCTAGCCAAGTTTTGGCCCATCATGAGCCGTACCGGATGAGTAAGTGTCGCAAATTTTTCTTCGTCTGTCTTGCTGATCTTCATTGTCAGGCGGAAAATACGTTGAAGTCAGTCCAGAAGATGTCATCTGGGGTAACCTTGGGCTGAATCCGTACGAAAGGCAGGTGTGTAACACATCGAGTTTGCAATGTATGAGATCTTCTAACATAAATTTTAGGCTCGCCTAGCAATTAGCTATGCCGCTACAGCTGGCCTCATCATCGCCTGGTCAATCCCTGGTGCGGTCTCTCTTTCTCCATACCATTTACTTTACTGACACCATTTACCTTACAGTTGCCTTCGTCGGTGTTATCTCTAACGTGCACCAATTGTGTAAGACAGTATCTTGGCTTGCCTGGCTCTGTACGCTCCCAAGCGTCGTTGTCGGCATCATATCCGGTATCCTTCCCCCCGTCCTGCTTGCCGTTCTTATGATGCTTCTTCCGATTGTGCTTCGCCTTCTCGCGAGGTTCGAGGGTATCCCTAAGAGGTCGGGTCTGGAGCTTTCGTTGATGACTAGATTTTTCATCTTTCAGGTTGTTGTAAGTAATTGCTCATTGTTATAGTTTCCTTGTCCTCGTGCTTAATTGTTTCTCTTTTCGTAGCACTCCTTCCTCATTGTGACGCTAAGTTCTGGTATTATGGCTGCTCTACCTGGACTGCTCAACAACCCAACTTCGGTGCCCACACTCCTGGCGCAACAACTGCCTCAATCGTCCACATTCTTCCTTACGTATGTTCATCGCCTCATTGTCTGTAAATTACGCTTAACTCATTACGGTTTTCAGTTACATCATCCTCCAAGGTTTGTCTGGGACGGCAGGAGGCTTCCTCCAAGTCATTACGCTGGCAATCTATTACGTCAAGCTCTTCATCCTCGGAAGCACTCCCCGTTCCATATACGGTATCAAGTACGGGCTTCAGAACGTCGCCTGGGGCACTACCTTCCCAGGAATCACTCTCCTCCTCGTCATCACACTGGGATATTCTATCATCTCGCCGATCATCAACGGGCTTGCCTGCGCTACCTTCTTCCTGTTCTACATGTTGTATAAGTATCTCTTCCTGTGGGTGTACGAACAGCCCTCCACAAGCGACACTGGTGGCCTATTCTTTCCCAAGGCTATTCAACACATTTTCGTGGGCATGTATGTGCAGCAAGTTTGCATGGCCGCGTTGTTCTTCTTGGCGCAGAATCAGAACAAAAAGCCGGGCGCAGTACCCGAAGGTGCGCTGATGGTTGTGCTCATCGTCATCACAGTATGTGTCTGTATTGCTTCTAAAACTCAGTCTCTCATCACACTTTGTATATTTCCCAGATATTCTTCAACATCATCCTTAACCACTCTTACGGGCCCCTTTTGCACGCGCTCCCGCTGAGTCTCGCGGACAAGACATACACATCGACGAGTATTACTTATAAGCAAGTTGGAGAGGAAGCCGCACCACTGACCGGCAAATCCAGCGCGTCCATCGAGGAGTCGGAGCGTGAACCCAAGGCCAAGGATAAATCACCTGCGTCTCGTGACGCTTTGGCGAAGGCGAAGACGGAGGATGACTATGGCTTCGCACATCCTGCTGTGTCGCGCCCTCAGCGGACTGTGTGGTTGCCGAAGGACACGCTGGGGCTAGGGGAGGAAGAGGTGGTAGCGTGTATGGATGCGGGTGTAGATGCTAGTGTGAAGGACGCGGTGATGAATGAGAAGGGGAAGGTGGATATCATTGGGGTGCCTCCTGATTTGATCAGGGAGGATTGAGTGTTGGATTTTCTATATGAGGGGTTCTATATGAGGGGTTCTATATGAGGGGTGATGTGAATTTTCTTGTGAGTGTATACACGTGTAATGACTGACTATGGAGGGCTGGAAGGATTTCGGATATCTCATTTCTTTTTTTGTCCTGCGTACTTTTTTGACGATAATACCCATGCCGTACACGTTGTTTCTCTACCTACATATCTCAGCATATCATGCTAGTATGGACAAAGGTTCGATGCGATCTGCTTCAAGGCGATTGTGCGTTCGGTTTGGTATCAATTCATAAATCTACATCAGAGAAACACCTCCCGTGTTGCGTTACTTGTAAGTCTAGACACTGGCACAACTTCTATACCAATCAACGATCTGGAGTGATAGACGATTCGCGGCAAGGAGATCTAGTAATTCATGGACTTGACTAGAAACCTTGAGAACTTGCTTTTGGTAGTGTGATGGTGTTTCGATGTATCGGTGAAGAGAAGTTTGGGATGAAATGGTTTTCAGGATGAAACTGTTCATGGAACCATGGAGCGACATCAGCCATCAGGAGCGGCCTCATGATACGTAAATTTTGAATGCCACTAGGGGGAAAAGTAGTTAAGTCTTCGTACTCTACCAAGATGCTCAGAAGAGCTCTTTGGTCGATTGGAACGAACTAGTCAGAATCAACAACCTGCCTTTCTCTGAGCTTCGTGATCCTGAACTCGAATCCAGGGACCGTGACCGTCAGATCGTTCTTCGTCCTCGCCACGTCAACATCCGACGAATCAAAGCAGTTCAATCCTTGCTCGGCCAAAGACGAAGCGCAATGAGCGAGAGGAAGTACATTGTCGAAGCATGTTTGTCAAATATGTAAAAGCCCCAAACTCAAACGTCTCGAGTGTTTCAACTTTCAAGAGCGAAAACTGTGAACATGCTTGTTTCGATATGCTCAGATAGCGCATGGCGTCACATCAACCTAGTGGAAGATATGATATGATTCTATCCTTGTAAGAGACGATGATCGACCTACTTACAAGGTATGGTTCTGACAGGAGCAACCCGAGCATGAAAATCATGATGGAGAGGGACCTTTCGGATCACCCCCACATCTTACTGGCATTCGGCAGTGGACCATCCCATTCAGCGTTTTTTTACCGTGTCTAACGGCAGCAGGTTCCAATCCTTCGCTGCTCCACCAAATACGTCAAGTCGTCGACCATCAAGACCTCGCTACGTACGTTCACTGACGCCCTCTTTCTGCCGATGCCAATGGTAGGAAACGAACGATGAGTCCATGGGAGGCTCTTGTAGGACATCCTGGACCGTCCAAGTTTGAGAGGTTTGTGAGGGCGGTACTAGTTGAAGTCATGCCGAGATGCATCACATAATACTCTATGATTGGAGAAACTGGCTCATAAGCCATGTCCTCATCGCAGTCTTCGTCACAGAAATTGACTGACCACAAGTTCCTCGTCTTTGATGTCTATGGCACTCTCATTGACTGGGAATTAGGCATTTATACCGCCCTCCAACCCCTTCTCTCCAAGTTCCCTTCCTCAGCTCAGTGGTCCCGCAAAGATGTCATCAAGAAGTTTGCCTCTTTCGAAGGAGAGATCCAAGCCAAGCATCCTAGCATGCTTTATCCAGAGCTGCTTGCTGAGGTTTATAAAGCCATCGAGAAAGAACTCAAAGCTGATTCTGATCAATTGGATACCCCCTCTACCGATTCCACACCAGAGAATCCGCACACCACATTTGCGCAATCAGTCAAATACTGGCCTCCTTTCCTTGACAGTTACTTTGCACTTCGCACACTTGCCGAACACTTCAAACTTATCGTTCTTTCCAATGTCGATCATACCTCCTTCGCAGACTCACATGCATACCTTTCCGAGGGCCTGTTTCCCCCCCCTTCTCAGACCACTACACCTACTCCCCACAATAAATACATACTATATAGTCGCCCAACAACCGATTCTGGCACCCTCTGGCTGCCCCGCAGGACCACTGGATCGAAGTCCCCATTTACCCTGATCTTGACTGCGCAGGACGTGGGTGCCTATAAGCCCTCACTAGACGGTTTCAATACGGTGTTTAACCATATCATAAGAGAACCGGAATTGCATAACACAATCCTATCTGAGATGTCGCAAATGAAAGAAGACGATGCCAGGGAATATGTGAAAGCCGCCACGCTCATCGTTGCACAGTCACTGCCACACGACCATGTGCCAGCAAAGAAATTGGGTGTGCAGAGCGTATGGATTGATCGAGAAGGTGCATATGTGAGGCCTGTTGATGGAGAAGATCAAGAGAAGTGGGGATGGAAGTGGAGGTTTTTGACGCTGGGCGACATGGTGAGAGCAGTCGAGCAAGAGATCGGAGTATAGGGAGTGTGGACGGCCAAAAAACACGTAATGAGTTTTGATTCTTAAAATTGATGATCATGAATGGATGTATAAGTCTGCAGTTCAGTTCAATACCTATCACGAGACCCAAATGCATATGCGTTTCAATTGTCAATCTCCACTTCAAGAGATTGTCACGCTCAACACCTTGGTCGCCGCAAAAATGCTCTATCCTGTACGCTAGCGGTTGTAAATTGCCTGGAGGCTTCTCATATAGTTAGATTTCATCTGTATCAATTTTCTTTTTAGAAATTTCAATTCATAAAAACTATCCAGACACTGTTTTTTCCAAATCCGATTCTGGGCCTTCAAAACTAAAATACCTCAACGATGTGGTCTTTTCTGCGAAATAAAATTTATACATTGTTTGATAGCTACTTATCCTGAGAATACTGAGTGCTGAAGTGGATGGGAAGTGGTAGAAATATTGACTGTACAAACACCTACCCGTGCAAACCCAGCACCAGGGTAGTCTGGATTATTGGCATGCAGCTCTTTTCAGATCACATGTTGGCACGTGTTGATTTCCCTTTTATGGTCATCTGGCTGGGCACATCTCTACCAAAACCTCTTGAAGGGCACTGCAATCATATATGAACTGTATTATTGGCAGGTAGATGTCTTCCAAGGTCTAGATAGCAGTAAATATCCTCGCAATCACACAAAACAGTAAGAATTCATAGAGGCTCCATCACATGACTGAGGTTCAGGTGTCAGTGACTGGATTGTGTCTTGAGCTCTAATGGGGCTAAATATTACAGGGTGGCATATTACCAGAGGGTCTTAGTGCAAAATGCAGAGAACAGTGTGGAATTTGTCCTTTCAACCCATCAATTGTGCTGAAAAAGGAAATTCAACACATGCCTTCACATGCGCGACGAGGGCATGATGTTGATATCACACGGTGAGTGAAATAATAGGGTGAAACAATGCCTTCGACAGCCCAAAAGGCCAGTCAGAAGGGTCACATGTATTCATGTCCTCGTGGTATGCCTACTAAGTATGTAACAAGTGGAGGGAGGAGGGAGTTCAAAAATAAGCTAGATGTGTAGCGAGACAGTACTAGGAGAGAGTGAGAAATGGAGAGATGAGTACAAAAAATCCATACCTAGGAGAGAGTGAAAAATAGAGAGACTCCGGAAGGAAAAGTCTCTGCATCGCACATAACTCACAAGGAATAGGGAAAAGAGAAACTAAATAAGGTCTGAGACTTAGCGAGAGTCCCTAGCACTGTTAAGAACTGATCCTAGAAGGCACATCAGAATCTGATCGGACCCTGCGGGTGTTGATAGTGGAGGGTTGTCGGGTCATGGCAGATTCTGTGGAGGGGAAAATGGAAAGGACTTGGCTTCAGCTTGTAGGAAGCTGCACCCTTCACCTTGTCTGGAGGAAAAATTTTAAGATGAAGGTTTGGAGGTAGGAGCGGGGAAGTGCAGGTAAATGTGGGAAGGAGTATGGAGGGACTTGGGTTAAGTTCAGATGAGACCAGAACTTCAGAGGGAGACTAGAGGTCGAGTCGAATAGAGTTCAGACTCTTAGAGGACTGAGGTAGGAGTAGAACAAGATTTAGATTGGCAGGTTGAAGTCGAGTCTATGTTGATATATGAACTGAGGAATACAAGGTGAAACTAACTAAGCTTAAATACTGTAGTCCAGAATAAAGGCAGAATGGAAGCAGAGGCTGCAGCAGTGTCTCGACTGCATAGATTAATTACCTAGCGGGAGCCGCACAGGAATCTGTAGTCGAATTTGCAAAAGAGATGGCAGCCTTGGGAAGGCAAGGAACGGTTCTTGACAAGCATGACCAGAGTGTGCATGCACATGGTGTGGAAACGAGAGCGAGCATGTAGTGCTTGAAAGTTCTTGAGGACATGCAGTGCCAGAGGGAGTGAGTGTGAGCATTGCCACAGTCAGGCCTCTGTCTATTGGACTTGAGTAAACGCACTTTAAACTCGACCAATCAACGAGGGTGTGATGTTGATATCACACAGTGAATGAAATAATAGGGTGAAATGATGCCTTTGACAGCCCAAAAGGCCAGTCAGAAGGGTTGCATGTATTCATGTCCTCGTGGTACACCTAGAAACCTATGGGAAATTTTTTTTTTTTGGTAGATGAGGATCTCGATGTGAGGAGCGAGGATGTGAAAGAAAGGTGAAATAGTGTTTTCCCTGCGGGGGCAAGGGACACAAGTTGTCATGCGTGAAGCATTACTTGAAGTAAGACAGGGTGCTTTCGAATGTAAATTTGCCATGAGGTGGAAGCCCACCTTCTGATTCCCTGTATGATGTGGGGGGCGATGCCATTCTCTGTGAGAGAAGTCGCCCCTCCAGCCCTCATGGATTGACCACCTACATCCTTTTCAAAGAAAGACCATAGCCATTTCATAAAGTCAGATCTTGTTGGTATTGCACCATTTGACTTTAGCCACACTGGTGAAGATAGGGGGAACCGGCAATCACATGATGAGATGTATTGATGGAAAAGAGTGGTCAGGTCGCAGAGGAAAGGGTTTGAGCACAGGATGATAGTGTTTCCCTTGAAAAACTTGTTGGCCTTGTGGCCAGGCAAGAAAAAATGAAAGGAATCTGTACTGATGACGACCGAGTTTCACTTAGTGAGTTTACATGGATCTCGTAAGTCTTTGGCGTCGGGCCAGGCCAACTCACCTAGACACATCAGGGCAAAGAAACCGACACATAGCTGAGTGCAGAATAAGAGGTCATTGTGAGTTGGGTTCATGGAATGGCTGGTGCAAACATGGTTGTGGTCAGTGATTGTTAGGGCACTTTTCCTCATGGTCGGAGTGCCCCAAAGTCTTTTGCAGCCTTCGAGCGTTCGGTGCACCAAGCGTGACTTCCTGATAGCGCACACTTCAGGGAAGTAGGGTTCGAGTTGGTGGCAAATACCAGAAAGGTAAGTGTCCACAGAATCAGGTTTGATGTGATGACACATGTATACTGTGTAAAGGCTGAGAGTGTCAGCAGTAGGTTCCACCATCATGTTGTGCATGTGTATGAATGAAAGGTAAGAGTTGAGGGCAGAACCATAGCTTTTCCAAGTGCTGACATTGATCGCTTGTCCTAGAGCAATTGCATGCTCACAGACAAGATGTTCTCACGACCACAGCTCCCATAAAGGTGGCCGGGCATGGATGTGAGAGGTGATCATTTTTTTGCTGCCCCCAACGTATCAAAGTGTGGGGGTTTGAATGTTGAGATGTGAATGCCGGGAACTAGGTTAGCAGCCCAATCAAAGTTGTGCCTGGAGATTGCATCCGCAACCTTGTTTTTCTCACCTGGTATGTGTAGGATATGTATGTCAAGGTTGCTAGTGAGGAAGATGTCAACACAGTGATGGAGAAGAGGGTTGAACTCCGGTCAACAATGGAGTGAGCTGAAAATGTTGATGGTGTTCATACTGTCAGTGAATACAATGACCTTACAGCATTCAGAACCCGATGCTTGTATGTTGCTCAGTGCACTAGTCACAGCTAAAGCTTCATAGTAAAAAATAATGTTGTGGATAGCTCCATGTGGTACTGGCATGTAAAAACCTTGACACAAGTTAGGGTACCAGAAGCCCATACCTTCCATACACACGTCACAGAAAACTGTTAAGTCGGTGTCCTCAATACCCCAAGCTATGGAATTTAGAAGATGGATGCCGAGCAAGGCTTGAAGATGATTAAAAGCCCATGAGAGGTCCTGTCAGACCGAGTTGTTGACCCAGATTTTCATTAGAGGTTGTTGCTTGCCCACAAATTTTGGGTAAACATTGTTGAGAGCTGGGCGGATCATCGGAAAAATGTTGAAAGACCAGTTCATCCAGCCTGCTAATTGCTGCCAATGGTGTAGGGTTCACTTTTGAATAGATCCGGATGAGAAATCCTGGAGTTCTTGTAGAAGGTCATTGAGTGCTTGTTTGGGCATGGCTAGAGTTAAGCTGTCTGCATTCACCTCAATGCCAATGATCATCAGACATTTTCTGAAAACTTGCTTGCGTGGTTCATGCAGGATCCCTAAATCATCCCATAGGGACAGAAGTTTGACTTGGGAGCTTGGCATGTTCTTATCATATTTGCAGTACCATTGGACATTTCCCTCTCTGTCAATACTGAAGGAGTCGTCCATGTAAGTCCACAAGTCAGGAATTGCCCGTACATTTTTTGCAATCCATGTGACGAGGCCATTGAAAGGAATATAGATCCCAGCAGAACCTTGCCCACCAAAACAATTGCTCCAGTTGATGTCCCTTTCTCTGTCAATGGTGATTATCTGCTTGATTTGCCACAGATGGTGCATAGGGAGCAGGTGATAAGCTTCTGACACATCTGATTTGAAGAGGACTTGTGCCTGGTCTGGGTTTGCTTGGTGATGAGCCAGCAAGCCATCTCCAAGGTGTGACATGTTGTCCAGAGGAAAGCCTTTGATGTCCTTGTGCTTTATCATAGAGTTAGGTGCATAAGGGCCAGCGCTCTGGTTAATCACCATTCACAGTTTGTCTGAGTGAGGTTTGGGTACAGCATGGATGGGAGATGCATGCATGCCTGGGAGCAGGTCTCAACTGAAAGATCCAGAGAAACATCCCTTTTGGCATTTGTGATCCCTTTGCATGATTAAGAAATTTCTCTCCACTGCCTCTTGGGGCATTCCTAGAGATTCATCAACAATGTCCAGATAGATGGTATGATGTGTGTCCACCCAAGGCCAGAAGCCTTCTCACAGACCTTGGCAGATACAAAAGGGTGGTTCAGATGGGTTTTGTTAAGGGCGAAGCCTTAACCACTTGATCTAGTCGATGTCGTTTGATGAGGTGCTTCCTCGACAAGTCATTTGGCACTAGTCTTACTTGGAGCATCCGACGTAAGATGGATAGTGCACTCTAGCAGGCCTTCTGCATAGAGTCATTTGGGTTCATGCACTAAGGGGCTTCCTTAGTGGTTTTGAGTAAGTTCACGAGCTCACAAGTTAAAGCTGTAGATTGCCTAGATCTAAACTAAGGACATCCCTACTATGAGTTGCAGTACTTATACTACAAGGGAGGTCCTTATCATCCAATTGGAAAGATAGATGCATATCAAGTAAGAATAGAAACAATAAGCCTCATGCCTTGCATGAGGCGTCCAATGTCATGGAATGCTGTGGCGCAGCATGTCAGGAAACAATAAGAGATAAGCCTCATGCCTAGCATGAGGCGTCCAATGTCACAGATCTGATGTCAAGGACATGCTGCGGTGCAGCATGTGTGGGAATGGGTTTGGGTGCATGGAGTCACCATGTGTCGAGGGTGCCTTCCGCAGGAAGGGGATCAAACATGTTGTCAGCATGCGTTGTGTGTGTGTCTGGTGTCAAGGACATGCTCTAAGCATAAATCAGGGAGTGCCTCCTGTCTGGAGGGGATCGTCGGGTACGTCAGGTCGGTCGGGTCTCATGAGTTACAAGGAAAATTGTAACATTACCCCCTTGTTATGGTTGAAAGTTCCATACTTCGACCTAAATCTTTGTTCCTCCTCCAGGGTCAAATCGGTTGTGGTGTGGGTAAGTCATGGCATTGGCATCTGGGTGTGGGATGGAGGGACTGTTCATGTCTGAGCTTGGACCATGATTGGGTTCTTTTCGTTTTATACTGCCCCTAGCAATGGTGTCAAGGAGTCGGTGATGTCATCAGAAGGGGGGGGTCTGTAGGGTCTGTGCAGTATCAAGGGCAATCACCATAGTTTTACATCTTCGCAGATGCTCGGTAGTTTAACGTCTCTGCAGATGGTCAGTAGTTTAATGTCTTTGTGAACGATCGCTAGTTTAACGTCTTTGCAGATGATCGATAGTTTAACGTCTTTGCAGACGATCGGTAGTTTAATGTCTTTGTGGACAATCTATTTGCACCTAGTTGTGCTCAGTGGTCTGGGGTGTCGATGTGTGGGGGTGTTGGCTGGAATGCAGCAATGTCCCCAGTTCTCCATGTCATCTGAATAAGAGCTGCCTTGCCAGCTCAAATCCGCTTTCTTCATCATAGTGGGTGTTCCACTGCAGGTCTTTCCACAGTGGTGGGTTAATTCCCACCAGTGGTCTTCTGCCCGGGGTCAGGCCATCGTGGTTGAGGTAGAATTCCTCGGGGAAGTAGTCATCATCATCTAACTCTCTGTTACAATTTTCCTTGTAACTCATGGAACCCAACGCACCCGACGATCCCCTCCAGACAAGAGGCACCCCTTGATTCATGCCTAGGGCATGTACTAGACACCAGACACACACACGATGCATGCCGACTGCATGCATTCGATCCCCTTCCCGTGGAAGGCACCCTTGACGCATGGTGACTCCATGCACCCGAACCCACTCCCACACATGCTGTGATATGACAGCTTCTTGACATGAGGTCCATGACATCAGACTCTCACGATTGACATGCTGCGCCGCAGCATGTCCTTGACATCAGATCCTTGACATTGGATCCTTGACATTGGATCCTTGACATTGGATCCTTGACATTGGATTCTTGACATTGGATCCTTGACATTGGATCCTTGACATTGGATCCTTGACATTGGATCCTTGACATTGGATCTGTGACATCGGACGCTTCATGCAAGGCATGGGGTCTATTGTTTCTATTCTTACTTGATATGCATCTATCTTTCCGATTGGATGATAAGGACCTCCCTCATAGTATAAGTACTGCAACTCGTAGTAGGGATGTCCTTAGTTTAGATCTAGGCAATTAACAGCCTTAACTTGCAACTCGCGAACTTACTCGAAACCACTAAGGAAGCCCCTTAGTGCGTGAACCTGAACGACTCTATGCAGAAGCCCTGCTAGAGTGCACTACCTATCTTACATCGGACACTCTGAGTAAGACTAGTGCCAAACGACTCGTCGAGGAAGCACCTCGTCGAACGACATCGACTAGATCAAGTGGTTGAGGCTTTGCCCTTAACATAAGACCTAAACTATCTGCTAGCCCACCTACCTAGGTGTAGGCAATACGTCTCAATACACACCACAGTGACCCGGGTCTAGACAAACCCCAGACTGACCACCAAGAGAAGCAGAACCACAGCCAGGTTCATCTTGGTACCGATACAATGGAAGACTAGTCCATTACTTGACCCCAGCACAGTGTTGGTTCTACAGATCAACCGACAGACAACAAGGAGACTTCCTCACCGACGAAGACTTTGAACAACCACACACACCCCCACCTGAAACATCCACCCGCTTCTTAACAGATGAAACTGATGACCTCTATAACGAGATGTCCGAACCCGCAACCACACCGATGATGTCCATGAAGGACATTCGAATCTGATCACTGACGGACTTCTCAGGAGAGTGGACCAAGACCGCCAAGTTCCTGCAGGAGATAGACCTATACCTGCGAATCAATGACCAGGTCTATGACACAAACAACAAAAAGATTATCTTCACACTATCCTTCATGAATGGAGGGACAGCAGCTGCCTGGGTGCAGGCATTTGTCAACCAACACCAGTCCAAGGGACTCGGTGAATATGCAGACTTCCGACAGAAGGTCCTAGAGGCCTTCTCACCAATCGACGATGCCGGAATGGCAAAGACCGAGATCAAAAATCTCAAACAAGGTTCAGGGAACCTCGAAGAATATGTGGCGAACTTCCGCATCCTGAAAGACAGGACGGGAATCACAGAAGACGCAGCCATGATCGAATATTTCATGGACGGACTGCACCCCAAATTACTGAAGAGGGTACATATGATGGAAACGGTACCCAACACTCTTGAGGGCTGGATAAAGGCAGCCTCGAAATATGAAGGCCAATGGAAATGGGCCATGGCAATCCTGGGGAAGACCAGGCAGAACCAGAAGATGAAGGAAACGATGAAGAAAGGACAGCCCTCTCTTGACATCAACCAACTGACAAACCAAGAATGCATGGAACACCTCTGAAAGGGACTGTGTTTCATCTGCCACCAACCCAGACACCAATCGTCTGATCACAAGGATGGAAAAGACCCCACCCAGACGGGGTCAGCGCCTCCTCCTTACTGAAACCGCTTCACCCAGAAAAGGACTGGGGTGGACACCTACCAGAAGATCCGCATGATGCTGGATGAACTAGACAAAGAAGAAAAGGAATGAGCCCTCAACCTCATGGAGGAATTGGGTTTTTAGAACAGCGGCCTGATACAACGCCAGTCACCACTGTAGTCTCCCTAGGGTCTGTACTCTTAGCTACCATGAATAGACAATCTATGTGCCTGTCTATTCGGGTAGCTGAGTCAGACAACGGGAAAGACGTTGCAACGAATGTGCTCCTCAACTCGGGAGCAGGAGGAGTCTTTATTGACTCAAAATTCATTGAACGAGAAGGGATCAAGACATATCCCTTAGGCTATACCATCCAGGCCACAAATGTAGATGGAACCCTGAACAGACAGAGAACGATCACAAGATATGTGAAAGGGAAGCTCCACATCAATGGACGGAGCTGCCCAATGGAATACCTAGTCGCTGGACTAGGCAAGGAATCAGTAATCCTGGGCCTGTTGTGGCTGCAGGAGGTGAACCTGATCATTGACTGGAAGAAGGGAACTCTTGAGTTCCGAGATGAAGAACAACGGGCTCAGATCAAACGAATCTTGGAGAAGACAAGAAGAGCCAAATGGGCCCTCCCAAACACCCTAAACCTTCCTAGGGTAGACGCCGAAAGGGAGGCGCCAAATGACAGAATGGCATGAATTCGACACATCGTGGCCAAAACAAGACAGAGGCTCTCTGAAGAGAAAGAGAGGAGCCTTGCCTGAGCCAGATTGGCTGTGGCAAAAACAAGAAAAAGACTCTCCAAAGAGAAGGAGAGAAACCTTGCCCGAGCACAACTAGCCATGGCAAAGACGAAGGAAAGGCTTTCCGAAAAGAAAGCCAAAGAACTGAATTCTACCCAGATAGCTGTTGCAAAGACCAGAAGCAACAGCACTCCTAAGGAAGCCAGAAACCTCGAAGCAGCACGACATGCCGTTGCCAAGACCCAAGAAAACCAGAAGAAGAAGCAACTGGAAAAGGGCAAAAACAATGAATGTGACAGGGCATGACGAATTGTGCAAAGGATGAAGGAACTGCTAACCTCCACAGGGGAGGGAAGCACCAGCAACCAGAACTGGAAAATGGCACTATGAAACAGGACAAAGAACCCCCAAAGGGCTACCCCGACACGCGATTATGGAACCCCTGATTATGGTACTACCGAAACAAGAATACCGATGCCCAGGGAGACCCCTCCTCAAGTAAAGATTGAGGAGGTACCCGACGAGGAACTACTGGCAGATACTGGCATGGAAATACAAGCAATGGAAGAAACCCACAAACAAGATGTGATGGACCTCCTGATCGCATACGTATGAGGGGAACCAGTCATTGGCGTATTTGAGCCACCAGAAGAACCACCCCTGACCAAGGAACACCAAGAACCCACCCATACGTACATACAGAAAACGAACACGATCTCCAGGATTACAAGAGCCAAGGACTCCCCACGATATATATTCTCAAGAAGCGCATGGATCAGAGCAAAGACATCCATTTCCCAGCGACTCGCACATGAACAAGATGAGGGGAAGGAGGCCAGCAAACAGACCCTGGATGACTTACTGCCACCGGAATACCAGAAATACAGACAGGTATTCGAGAAAGCTGCATCCGAACGATTCCCAGAATCGAAGCCATGGGACCATGCGATTGACCTGAAGGAAGGCTTTGTACCAAGAGATTGCAAAGTCTACCCACTGACACCGAAAGAACAAGAGAAACTCAATGAGTTTCTAGATGAAAACCTGGAAAAAGGATATATCCGACCGTCGAAATCACCTATGGCATCCCCGTTCTTCTTCGTGTCAAAGAAGGACTCTGACACTCTACAACCTTGCCAAGACTATCGCTATCTAAATGAAGGAACGATCCGAAACAACTACCCTCTACCACTAATTGGAGATCTTTTGGACAAGCTGAAGGGAGCAAGATTTTTCACAAAGCTCAACATTCGATGGGGATACCATAATGTACGGATAAAGAAAGGAGACAAGTGGAAGGCAGCATTCAAGACAAACTGAGGGCTATTTGAGCCAATGGTGATGTTCTTTGGGCTGTGCAACTCACCGGCGACATTCCAGGCCATGATGAACGACCTCTTCCGAGACATGCTGGATGAAGGATGGCTTGTCATCTACATGGATGACATCCTGATCTTCTCGAAAACACCAGATAAGGACCGAGAGGGTCCTCGAACAACTACGGCAATGCGATCTCTACCTGAAAATAGAGAAGTGCAAATTCAACGTACAGGAAGTCGATTTCTTAGGCATGATCATCAGGCCCGATGAACTCGCAATGGACAGCACGAAGCTGGCTGGGATCAAGGACTGGGCCACGCCAAGGACAGTGAAGGATGTAAGATCCTTCCTAGGATTTGGGAACTTCTATCGAAGATTCATTGGACACTTCGCAGATCTAGCCAGACCGCTGAATGATTTGACGAAGAAGAATCAGAAATTTGAATGGACAAACGGCTGCCAGCAGTCGTTCGATGCGCTGAAAAGGAAATTCAACGAAGCCCCAGTACTGCTGATGCCAGACGCAACGAAACCATTTGTGGTGGAATCTGATGCCTCAAAGTTTGCGACAGGCGCAGTACTCAGACAACAGGACGCCAACGGAGACTGGCACCCATGCAGCTATATCTCGCATTCTTTCAATGAAGCCAAAAGAAATTACAAGATATATGACAGGGAACTACTGGGAGTGATCCGAGCGCTAGAGACATGGAGACACTACCTACAGGGGACACCATTCCCTGTGACGGTACTGTCCGATCACAAGAACCTGATGTATTTCCGTCAGGCACAAAAACTGAACCGACAACAGGCTAGATGGAGCATCTACCTGTCACAATTCAACCTGAAGCTACAACACATACCTGGATCACAAATGGTACAATCTGATGCCCTAGAGAGGAGAGCAGATCATATAGCTGAAGAAGACACCAATAACAAGGACAAGACCATCCTCACTGATGAACTATTCATGAAAATGATCAATGCTGAACTCCAGGGAGCCCTGGTCTCAGCAATAATGAAGGACAACCTCGTAAATGAAGCTTTACGAGCCCTGAAGAGCAATGGAACTCCCCCAATCAAGTCTGCATTGGAGGACTGGAAATTTGAAGACGGCCTGCTCTTTTTCAAAGACAGGTGCTATGTGCCACAGGACAAAACCCTCCGCCGAGCAATCATACGGAAATACCATGATAGCATCACGACAGGACACCCTGGACAATGGCAAATGATTGAACTGATCCGACGAGACTACTGGTGGCCAGGAATGGCCAACTTCATAAAGAAATACGTCGAAGGCTGTGCAGAGTGCCAGCAAACGAAGATCAACACCCACCCAACAACCCCACCCCCAACACCAATTTCATCCGATGCCAGCAGACCATTTGAGCTGGTAACAACAGACTTTATTATGGATCTGCCTGTAATAAATGGATTTGACTCAATCATTGTCATGGTAGACCATGGTCTTATGAAGGGGGTAATTTTTATCCCTTGCGCAAAGATGATCAATGCACTTGGCACCGCAGACCTTTACCTGCGCCATGTGTACACCAGATTCGGACTCCCCGGAAGAATCATCTCAGACAGAGACCCTCGATTCGTGTCCAAACTCTTCCAAGAACTTGGACGACTGCTTGGAATCAAGCTATCCATGAGCACCGCCTATCACCCCCAGACCGACGGAGAAACGGAGCGAGTAAACCAAGAGCTAGAGGTTTACCTCTGCATGTTCTGTTCGAACAAACCCAAAGATTGGGAGCGTTATCTCCCAACAGCAGAATTCATGCATAACCAGAAGATGCACTCCACAGTAAAACATTCGCCATTTTACTTGATGATGGGATATCAGCCACGCGCTATCCCCACCCCTTACAAAAAGATGAATGTGCCGGCCGCCAAACAGAGAATCCAAGAACCTCTCTCTGTGAGAAGGGAAGCTCTTGCCACACACGAACTAGCCAGACAGGCTATGGCCACCCAAACAAATGGGCAATACAAACCGTTCAACGTTGGAGAACAAGTATGGCTTGACTCCAAGAACCTGAAGATTGGCTACCCAACGAGAAAACTGGCGCCAAAATGAGAAGGGCCCTTCGTGATTGAAGATGCCTTGTTGAGAACAACATACCGATTGAAACTGCTGCCAAGATGGAAGATCCACCTGGTATTCCATGCGGCTTTACTCACACGATACCATGAGAACGACACTCATGGGCGAAACTTCCTGACCCCACCACCCGACCTTGTGGAAGGAGAAAACGAATACAAGGTGGAAGCGATCATTGCACACAAGAAGCACGGCAAGACACGCCATTACCTTGTGAAATGGGTTGACTACCCGACATCCAAAAACACATGGGAACCCGAATCAAACTTGAAGAATGCCCCTGAGATCCTGATGGCATATAAGAAGAGGTACCACCTCTAATGAAGATCCAAAAACCCCTCTTTCTTCCTGCAACAACGCTCCCCAATATGCCTGCTGAATGATGATTCACCCTAGACTACCTACAAAACCGATTGAATGCTGATGCCCTTCGCATTCACCTCGCCCATGATCCACCAAGATACCATCTAGCCAGGATGTGCTTCTACTATGCTAGCACTATTGAGCAGATGGAACGAAACCTAGAAGAAGCAATGAACGATGCAGATGCCCTGGGGATCAAGCAAACGATCCAGGAAATGATTGCACCACAGTCAGACAGACCGAGAACAGCTGAGGAGAGACCTCACACCCCTTTAGGTCGACACAGACGACCACCGACCTCGCTCTCGCCATTCAGCGAGCAGAGCGACAGAGACGAATGACGAGCTCCCTCTGGAGGCTCCTCCCATTCTACGAAGAACCCGAAGATCGTGCCTAGGGCACCCGAAATAATTGATCTGACCACCCCCAAACCCAAACCGAAGACCACCCAACCGCCTTGGTCTCCCCCACATATGAGACATGCTAGATGTTTCATCTGCCAACAGATAGGCCACTTCAGCCTGATTTGCCAACGATACATTTGCAGGTATTGCAAACAGCGAGGCCCCGGACACTACAGGATGAATTGCCTGGAGAAACCTCGGAAAGATCAAGAGACCGATCAAAGAGAAGCCGAGCAGAGACAGCGGCTCTTCTTTAACTCCGGATACGATGATTTTGATGACGACGCGATGGGAAACATGACAGGGGAGCCATATGGAAGGATTTAAAAGGCAGAGCCCAAGACGATGGCATGACAAGACAGACCCATGCTCACAGGGATTATGATCCTCGCCATCATCGTTGGCACAACCCTGGCTGCAGCGGCAGCCCTAACCTTTGCATTCTGCCTCTACACCATCGTCCAAACAGAACCCGAACCCCCGATTACAGACATTGAATTTGCCATCCTGCAACGCCCCCCTTTCAATGATACTACCAACTCCTTGACACCGCTACCTAGGGCAGCACGAACCAGAAGAACCCAATCATGGTCCAAGTTTGGACATGAATTATTCCTCCATCGTACCCCTCGACCCTGACCTACCCACATAACCAGACCACACCCAATCAGACCACGAAGGAGAGACAAAGATTTAGGTCGAAGTGTGGAACTTTCAACCATAGTGGGGGGGTAATGTTACAATTTTCCTTGTAACTCATGGAACCCAACACACCCGACGATCCCCTCCAGACAAGAGGCCCCCCTTGATTCATGCCTAGGGCATGTCCTAGACACCAGACACACACACGACACATGCCAACTGCATGCATTCAATCCCCTTCCCGTGGAAGGCACCCTTGATGCATGGTGACTCCATGCACCCGAACCCACTCCCACACATGCTGTGATACGACAGCTTCTTGACATGAGGTCCATGACGTCGGACTCTCACGATCGACATGCTGCGCCGCAGCACTCCGTGACATTGGATGCCTCATGCAAGGCATGAGGTCTATTGTTTCTATTCTTACTTGATATGCATCTATCTTTCCGATTGGATGATAAGGACCTCCCTCATAGTATAAGTACTGCAACTCGTAGTATGGATGTCCATAGTTTAGATCTAGGCAATTAACAGCCTTAACTTGCAACTCACGAACTTACTCAAAACCACTAAGGAAGCCCCTTAGTGCGTGAACCTGAACGACTCTATGCAGAAGCCCTGCTAGAGTGCACTACCTATCTTACGTTGGATGCTCCGAGTAAGACTAGTGCTGAACGACTCGTTGAGGAAGCACCTTGTCGAATGACATCGACTAGATCGAGTGGTTGAGGCTTCGCCCTTAACACTCTCCCTCAAAGCACCATTCCTCAAATTGTGCCTTTACCCAGCCTAAATCCATCTTCATGCTCCTCCGTGCATAGAGGCAGCACTTTAGGCAGGTCAAGGATACTCTTCTTACCCAGTCGTCTCTTGTTATCCAGAATATGATTCCATGGGGGCATTCCCAAGAGGGTTGCCCCAGCAGTCTGTTTGTTCTTGGTGACTGGTCAATGACTCATCATCCAGTTGCCATGTTCTTTTCATATTTATCAATGGGGGGGGGGGGGGGTGAGGGTGAACGTGAAGGGCGTCAACGTTCGATGGGTCTTGGGTCAATCGTTGTCTAGTGGGTATCAGGGGTGTTGTTGTGGGGTGTTAGGAAAAAGGGGGGTTTTGGGTTCTCATCAGAGGTGGTACCTCTTCTTATATGACGTCAGGATCTCAGGGGCATTCTTCAAGTTCAATTCAGGTTCCCATGTGTTTTTGGATGTCGGGTAGTTGACCCATTTTATGAGGTAACGGCGTGTCTTTCCGTGCCTCTTGTGTGCAATGATCACTTCCACTTCATATTTGTTTTCTCCTTCCATGAGGTCGGGTGGTGGAGTCAGGAAGTTTCACCCATGAGCGTCATTCTCATGGTATCGTGTGAGTAAAGCCACATGGAAGACTGGGTGGATCTTCCATCTCGGTGGCAGTCTCAGTCAGTATGTCGTTCTCGACAGGGCATCTTCGATCATGAAGGGCCCTTCTCGTTTTGGTGCCAATTTTCTCATTGGGTAGCCAATCTTCAGGTTCTTGGAGTCAAGCCATACTTGTTCTCCAACCTTGAATGGTTCGTATTGCCCTTTCATTCGGGCAGCCATAGCCTGTCTGGCCAGTTCGTGTGCAGCAAGAGCTTCCCTTCTCACAGAGAGAAGTTCTTGGATTCTCTGTTCGGCGGCCAGCATGTTCATCTTTTCATAGGCGGTGGGGATAGCGCGTGGTTGATATCCCATCATCAAGTAAAACGGCGAATGTTTTACTGCGGAGTGCATCTTCTGGTTATGCACAAATTCTGCTGTTGGGAGATAACACTCCCAATCTTCTGGTTTGTTCGAACAGAACATGTGGAGGTAAACCTCTAGCTCTTGGTTTACTCACTCTGTTTCTCCGTCGGTCTGAGGGTGATAGGCAGTGCTCATGGATAGCTTGATTCCGAGCAGTCATCCGAGTTCTCAGAAGAGTTTGTATGTGAATCGAGGGTCTCTGTCTGAGATGATTCTTCCAGGGAGTCCAAATCTTGTGTATACATGGCGCAGGTAGAGGTCTGTGCATTGATCATCTTTGCGCAAGGGATAAAAATTACCCCCTTTGTAAGACCATGGTCTACCATGACCATGATTGAGTCAAATCCATTTATTATGGGCAGGTCCATAATGAAATCTGTTGTTACCAGCTCAAATGGTCTGCTGGCATTGGATGATATCGGTGTCGGGGGTGGGGTTGTCGGGTGGGTGTTGATCTTCATTTGCTGGCACTTTGCACAGCCTTCAATGTATTTCTTTATGAAGTTGGCCATTCCTGGCCACCAGTAGTCTTGTCAGATCAGTTCGATCATTTGCCATTGTCCAGGGTGCCCTGTCGTGATGCTGTCATGGTATTTCTGTATGATTGCTCAGTGGAGGGTTTTGTCCTGTGGCACATAGCACCTGTCTTTGAAAAAGAGCAGGCTGTCTTCAAATTTCCAGTCCTCCAATGCAGACTTGATTGGGGGAGTTCCATTGTTCTTCAGGGCTCGTAAAGCATCATTTACAAGGTCGTCCTTCATTATTGCTGAGACCAGGGCTCCCTGGAGTTCAGCATCGATCATTTTCATGAATAGTTCATCGGTGAGGATGGTCTTGTCCTCATTATCAGTGTCTTCTTCAGCTATATGATCTGCTCTCCTTGATAGGGCATCAGATTGTACCATCTGTGATCCTGGTACATGTTGTAGCTTCAGGTTGAATTGTGACAGGTAGATGCTCCATCTAGCCTGTCATTGGTTCAGTTTCTGTGCCTGACAGAAGTATGTCAGGTTCTTGTGATCGGACAGTACCATCACAGGGAATGGTGTCCCCTGTAGGTAGTGTCTCCACATCTCCAGTGCTCGGATTACTCCCAGTAGTTCTCTGTCGTATATCTCGTAATTTCTTTCAGCCTCATTGAAAGAATGTGAGATGTAACCACAAGGGTGCCAGTCTCCATTGGCATCCTGTTGTCTGAGTACTGCACCTGTCACAAATTTTGAGGCATCAGATTCCACCATGAATGGCTTTGTTGCATCTGGCATCAGCAGTACTGGGGCTTTGTTGAATTTCCTTTTCAGCACATCGAACGACTGCTGGCAGTCATTTGTCCATTTGAATTTTTGGTTCTTCTTTGTCAAATCGTTCAGCAGTCTAGCCAGATCTGCGAAGTGTGTGATGAATCTTTGATAGAAGTTCCCAAATCCTAGGAAGGATCTTACATCCTTCACTGTCTTTGGCATGGGCCAGTCCTTGATCCTGGCCAGCTTTGTGTTGTCCATTGCAAGTTCATTGGGCCTGATGATCATGCCCAAGAAGTCAATTTCTTGCACATTGAACTTGCACTTCTCTATTTTCAGGTAGAGATCACATTGTCATAGTTGTTTGAGGACCCTTTTGGTCCTTGTCCTGTGTTCTTCTTCCGTCTTCGAGAAGATCAGGATGTCGTCCATATAGATGATGAGCCATCCTTCATCTAGCATGTCTCGGAAGAGATCATTCATCATGGCCTGGAATGTCACCGGTGAGTTGCACAGCCCAAAGAACATCACCATTGGCTTGAATAGCCCTCAGTTAGTCTTGAATGCTGCCTTCCACTTGTCTCCTTTCTTTATCCGTACGTTATGGTATCCCCATCGAATGTTGAGTTTCATGAAAAATCTTGCTCCTTTCAGCTTGTCCAAGAGGTCTCTGATCAGCGGTAGAGGGTAGTTGTTCCAGATCATTCCTTCATTCAGATAGTGATAGTCTTGGCAGGGTCATAGAGCATTGGAGTCCTTCTTCAACACAAAGAAGAATGGGGATGCCATGGGTGATTTTGACGGTTGGATGTATCCTTTCTCCAGGTTTTCATCTAGAAACTTGTTGAGTTTCTCTGGTTCTTTTGGTGTCAGTTGGTAGACTTTGCAATCCTTTGGTACAAAGCCTTCTTTTAGGTTGATCACATGATCCCATGGTCTCGATTCTGGGAATCATTCAGATGCGGCTTTCTCAAATACCTGTCTGTACTTCTGGTATTCCGGTGGCAGTAAGTCATCCAGGGTCTGTTGGCTAGTCTCCTTTCCCTCCTCTTGTTCATGTGCTAGTTGTTGAGATATGGATGTCTTTGCTCTAATCCATATGTCCGAGTTGAGTAGGTACCATGGGGAGCCTTTGCTCTTCATAAGCCTGTTGATCATGTTTGTTTTTTGGATGTATTTGTATCTCGGCTCTCGATGTTCCTCCATCAGGGGCAGTTCTATATCTGGTCCAAATAGGCCAATGACCAGTGATAGGTCATCTTCTCGGCTCAAGGACCAATTCAACACTTTAGCATCATTCTAATCACATTGGCTAACTCCTACGACATCCCAGACGCAGCATGACACACTCTATCAATCGTGATATCATATCGACCGCATCAAAACATCACCAGCAACATCGATAGTATCAAAAGACCACATCGCACAACCTTAGGACTACCCCAAAAGTCCCTAAGATTCCCCTACACAACCACCGAACATCCCCGACCAACTTCAAACAAGCCACAACCGTGATCGAGCATCATCGACCATTGTTGAGTGTCATTGATCGATATTGAGAAACTACAAGCGACATCGGGCGCCGCCTTCATTATCTAAATGGTGGAAGACCATGCACTAGGACATATTCCAACTTGTGCTCAAACCTGCTGATCATAGGTCAGCCTTGTTACAAGTCCCTATTGCACACAGAACCTGCTGGACGCATTATTGCGAGACTTAGCGCAGTTTATACACAAAGGACAGTCTCTTTTAGTTCTTTCCTTTTATTACTCTTTCATCATATGATATATATATCTTTCTTGTTCAGATTCCAGTCTCCTTTATGGCCTTGTGCCTTAACTCATATCTTTTGCCTCATGTTCTACACATGTTTCTCATTCCATTTTAGGAAGTTTCTTTAAAACATATAAAACTCTGTAGTATCTACTTGGAAATAACAAGAAATTGTCTTCACATATTGTCTCATATACAGTTCTAAGCATCCGATCAGCTTTCTAAAAAACAATCTAAGTCTCTGCAGGATTTCTTGATCGACGAGAAACCTCTGCAATTGTCACATCCTCGATCCTCCCTCGATCCTCTCGTCATTGGTTCTAGCAACCCTTCCAACACTTCATAGCAGTTTGCCGCACCCTTCGTATACCATCGACCTATCAAAAGGTCCCCATAATTCACATATCGACCATTGATGATAAAACTCGTTCACCGTCAATCTCGTCGATCGCCCTCGATATTGATCGATACTCGATTGGACCACAACAAACGCCTTCGTCTTGCATAACACTACCTTCACGACTAGTGTTAACTAGTAATCTTATCAGAGGTTTGACCACAAACTTTCGGAACGTCTCGCAACCCTCCTCTGACTCGTCGCAAACATCATCAATTGCCTCATCGGCAGTTCTGGTGGTTTTCCCGGGTTGAGCATCATCACCGGTTTGCCTCGTACATATGCAATCAATACTGAGTCGTCTTCGATCACATCTTGTTCTGGGATCTGGTTTGTTGCTCATATTTCCATGCCTGTGTCTGCCAATAGTTCTTCATCAGGTACCTCTTCAATCTTTACTCGAGGGGGGGTCTCCCTGGGTATCGGTACTCTGGTGTCAGTAGTACCATAATATGGGGTTCCGTAATCGTGTATTGGGGTAGCCTCCTGATGAGGGTCTTTTATCCTGTTTTGTAGTGCCATTTTCGAATTTCGTTTGCCGGTGCTTTCCTCCCCTGTAGAGATCAGCGAGTCTTTTTTCTTCTGCAAGATCCATCGTGTCTTGTCATGTTTGTTGTGTTTGCCCTTTTCCAGTTGCTTCTTCTTCTGGTTTTCTTGGGTCTTGGCAACAGCACGTCGTGCTGCTTCAAGGTTTCTGGTTTCTCTAGGAGTGCTGCTGCTCCTGGTCTTTGCGACAGCTATCTGGGCGGAATTCAGTTCTTTGGCTTTTCTTTCAGAAAGCCTTTCCTTCATCTTTGCCACAGCTAGTTGTGCTCGGGCAAGGTTTCTCTCCTTTTCTTCGGAGAGTCTTTCTCTTGTTTTTGCCACGGCCAATCTGGCTCGGGCAAGGCTCTTCTCTTTTTCTTCAGAGAGCCTCTGTATTGTCTTGGCCACGATGCATTGAATTCATGCCATCTTGTCATTTGGCGCCTCCCTTCCAGTGTCAACCCTGGGGAGGTTTAGGGTGTTTGGGAGGGCCCGTTTGGCTCTTCTTGTCTTCTCCAAGATTCGTTTGATCTGAGCCTGTCGTTCTTCATCTCGGAACTCAAAAGTTCCCTTCTTCCAGTCGATGATTGGGTTTATCTTCCACAGCCATGGAAGACCCAGGATTACTGATTCTTTGCCTAGTCTGGTGACTAGGTATTCCATTGGGTAGCTCCTCCCATTGATGTGGAGCCTCCCTTTCACGCATCTGGTGATTGTTCCCTGCCTATTCAGGGTTCCATCTACGTTTGTGGCCCGGATGGTGTGGCCTAAGGGATATGTCGTGATCCCTTCTCATTTGACAAATTTTGAGTCAATAAAGACTCCTCCTGCTCCAGAGTCGAGGAGTGCATTCATTGCGACGTCTTTCCCATTGTCTGACTCAGCTACCTGAATAGACAGGCGCATAGATTATCTATTCATGGTAGCTAAGAGTACAGATCCTATGGAGACTTCAGCGGTGACTGGCATTGTATCAGGCTGCTGTTCTAAAAACCCGATTCCTCCATGAGGTTGAGAGCTTGTTCCTTTTCTTCTTCGTCTAGTTCATCCAGCATCATGTGGATCTTCTGGTAGGTGTCCACCCCAGTCTTCTTCTGGGTGAAGCAGTTTTGGTAGGGAGGGGGTGCTGACCCTGTCTGAGTGGGTTCTTTCCATCCCTGTGGTCGGACGATTGGTGTCCCGGTTGGTGGCAGATGAAACACAATCCCTTTTGGAGGTGTTCCACGTGTTCTTGGTGTGTCAGTCAGTTGATGTCAAGAGAGGGCTGTCCTTTCTTTGTTGTTTTGTTTGTCTTCTGGTTCTGCCTGGTCTTTCCCAGGATTGCCATGGCCCGTTTCCATTGGCCTTCGTATTTTGAAGCTGCCTTTATCCAGCCTTCGAGAGTATTGGGTACTGTCTCCATCATGTGTACCCTCTTCAGTAATTCGGGGTGCAGTCCGTCCATGAAGTACTTGATCATGGCTGCATCTTCTGTGATTCCTGTCCTGTCTTTCAGGATGCGGAAGTTCACCACATATTCTTCGAGGTTCCCTGAACCTTGTTTGAGATTCTTGATCTCAGTCTTTGCCATTCCAGCATTGTCAATTGGTGAGAAGGCTTCTAGGACCTTCTGTCTGAAGTCTGCATATTCTCCGAGTCCCTCGGATTGGTGTTGGTTGACAAATGCCTGCGCCCAGGCAGCTGCTGTCCCTCCATTCATGAAGGACAGTGTGAAGATGATCTTCTTGTCATTTGTGTCGTAGACCTGGTCATTGATTTGCAGGTACAGGTCTATCTCCTGCAGGAACTTGGCGGTCTTGGTCTGCTCTCCTCAGAAGTCTGTGGGTGATCGGATTCGAATGTCCTTTGTGGTGATAGGTCGTCTCCTCGGCTCAAGGACCGATTCACCACTTTAGCATCATTCTAATTATGTCGGCCAACTCCTACGACGTCCCAGACACAGCATGACCCACTCTATCGATCGCGATATCATATCAACCGCGTTGAAACATCACCAGCAACATTGATCATATCAAAAGCCCACATTGCACAACCTTAGGACTACCCCGAAAGTCACTAAGATTCCCCTACACGACCATTGAACATCCCTGACCAACTTCGAACAAGCCACAACCACGATCAACCATCGTCGACCATCGTCGAGTGTCATCGATCGATATTGAGAAACTATGAGCGACATTGGGCGCTGCCTTCATTATCTAAATGGTGGAAGACCATGCACTAGGACATATTCCAACTTGTGCTCAAACCTGCTGATCATAGGTCAGCCTCATTCCAAGTCCCTATCGCACACAGAACCTGCTGGACGCATTATTGTGAGACTTAGTGCAGTTTATACACAAAGGACAGTCTCTTTTAGTTCTTTCCTTTTATTACTCTTTCATCATATGATATATATATCTTTCTTGTTCGGATTCCAGTCTCCTTTATGGCCTTGTGCCTTAACTCATATCTTTTGCCTCATGTTCTACACATGTTTCTCATTCCATTTTAGGAAGTTTCTTTAAAACATATAAAACTCTGTAGTATCTACTTGGAAATAACAAGAAATCGTCTTCACATATTGTCTCGTATACAGTTCTAAGCATCCAATCAACTTTGCAAAACAATCTAAGTCTCTGCAGGTTTTCTCAATCGACGAGAAACCTCTGCAATCGTCGCATCCTTGATTCTCCCTCGATCCTCTCGTCATTAGTTCTAGCAACCCTTCCAACACTTTATAGCAGTTTGCCACACCCTTTGTATACCATCGACCTATCGAAAGGTCCCCATAATTCACATATCGACCATCGACGATAAAACTTGTTTGCCGTCAATCTTGTCGATCGCCCTTGATATCGATCGATACTCGATTGGACCATGACAAATGCCTTCGTCTCTCATAACACTACCTTCACGACTAGTGTTAACTAGTAATCTGCTCAGAGGTTTGACCACAAATGTTCAGAACATCTCACAACCCTCCTCTGACTTGTCACAAACATCATCGATTGCCTCATCGGCAGTTCTGGTGGTTTTCCCGGGTTGAGCATCATCATTTTTGGAGCCCACCACGAGGGTGTCTGAATCATTTCATTGTCGGACCAACCTTGACTTCCTTGGCTTAGGCCAACACAAGCAAGAACCCTTTGCATCGATACTCGCCACACCTTCAAATCTCTCAAACAATCGGGAGATATTCTAATTCCAGTTTCCAAAGCAGAATCTACTCATCATAGACTATTTCCTTCACCTATATCATTGCCTTCCACATCATCATCTACTTCTTCATCATCATCATCGACCTCTTCATTTATCCTTCCAACAACTTCAACACCTCTACCATCTATTACACAAGTCTTAACCCCTACCCCTAGAGTCATTGCATTCATGACTACCCAAACTGCGATGCCAGCTTGTGGGCACTCGACCGCTCCAAAATTCGACCCGACTCAGCCTCGAGAGCTTTGACGATACTTCGAAGAGCTTGAACCATTATTCCCAACCTGCGGCATTACTGAATCGAATCTCATGAAGAAACATGCTTGTCGCTACCTCAACATCGACTCGTCAGAACTCTGGGAACCGCTTCCAGAGTATCAACCTGGCACATCATTCAACAAATTTAGAACAGCAGTACACAAACTCTATCCCAGCTCAGAAGACGATCGCAAGTGGAGCATATCGGACATGGACAAATTAGTGGGAGAACAGCTACACGTTGGGATATTCGATGCGAGCGATCTAGGAATGTATTATCACGCATTCTACAACATTACTCACTTTTTGCGAGCAAAGAATAGGAACTCAGAAGCCGAGCAAAGCAGGGTTTATGTTTGAGGATTCCAACCCGGCTTATGGACTCGAATTGCTGGATGACTCGAACTCAAATTCCCCGACCATTATCCCAACACTCCGTATCCACTCAACGACATTCACAACACGGCAAAATTTGTTCTAGCAGGCTCCAACACATTGAACTCAGTAATCCACCAATTGACCTCTTCATCGCACTTGACATCGAACGTCGGAAATATGGGCACCTCGTCACCTGGAACTATTACGATCAAAACCAAAGATCTAAACACAATGTTCAAACGATTCGCTAGCACCATCGCTATGCATATCGCAGGTGTTAAAAATCCTCGCACTAATTCAGCAGACAGACAGGCACATATCGACGCACTCCTTTGCATATTTTGCGGTTTATCCGGACATTTTATCCCTGACTGTATGGTTTGTCAGTCATACCTGAATGAAGGGAAGTGTAAGCGAAACGAGGAAGGAAAGATCGTACTTCCTAATGGACAATTCACCCCTCAAAGTATCCCTGGCAGGTTTATCAAGGAACGCATCGATGAATGGTGGAAACGCACCCCAGATGCAACCCCAGCAGCAACACTTTTATTCAGCATCGCACCATCGGCACCTTCAACTTTGACTAGTTCAACCTCGGCTGCGATCACTTCGATAACAGAGTCCGATGCCATTTCTATATTGGGATTGGAGACAAAAGGCATTTATCATAACTCGACGTTGACAGCTGACTCTGAAGATAGAATAGCGGCTCTCAAGCACAAAATATTTGTGCTTCAAAGTGGTCGACCATTTTCGTGTCCGAACAAAGAGGTTTGAAATTCGGTTCCAGCCACAACAACTCCTGTCCCTGCATCGTCAACATCTACTGGTACAGTCCCACCACCCTCAACATCTTCATCAACAATGGTCAACCCTTTGACTTCAACTATCGCTCCAACATCGACATTGACCACTTCGCCATTGACCACCATACCCCCAATGCAAACCTCAGTACACCCATACACATCGGTCAGGGAGAACGCCTATTTGCCACCACATGAAAGGAACTTCGCTGGTGCATCAAAGGGTAAGGAAAAAGACGGACCATCGTATGCGACACAGGCACCAGTACAGAATGAGAAAATCGTGCACAATATATTTGCGCGCTCGATGAAGATGCTGATCGTCATGCTGACATCCGAAGAACTACTCTCACTTTCACCAGAGGTTCGAACAAAATGGAGAGAACAGGTCACACCAAAACGAGTCCCACAATCTGGAAACAATGCAATGAACATGTTTAGTCCTGATGCGATCATTGTGCCTGACCTGTACGAGACTTATATTAGCAGTCTCTGACCCAGTGAAATCCCTCAGCCTTTCATCGTCACTAAAGAAACTTCATCGATTAGATCAGTTATTATGGACGTCCATGGTAACAACCAGGTAGAAAGCATTGTCGATCCCGGTTCCTCAATCATATCGATGGCCAAAGATGTTTGCCATGAACTCAGTCTAGCATATGACTCCTCGATTAGGCTTCCGATGCAGTCTGCTAATGGGACTGTGGACTAAACACTTGGTTTAGCATGCAATGTACCCTGCGATCTTGGTGGAATCACCCTATACATGCAGATACATATTATTTGGGACCCAGCATATGATATTCTACTTGGATGACCTTTCAACATCTTGACGGAAAGCATCATTAGGAACTATTGGAACAAAGCACAAACCATCACGATATGCGATCCTAACTCAACTCGGGCCGCTACAATTCCCTCGATACCTCAATTGCACCGTTGTCGAAAAGTAGTTCGAGAGGATTTTCAGCGTTAGAGAATGAAATTTCAGAACAGTGCGCTTTCATCATCTCATTCGACTCTTCTAACTCCTCTATATTTATCAAGCGCACTGCAAATATCCCCGAAATCGACTCCTCCGAAGAATTATCCACGACACTTTCTGACTTATATTTATCTGTGTGCGATGAGTTCCACGTTCCTCGAAATGCCTCGATGGTGTTTATACCTATGCGACCTTCTTCATCGTCAGTTTCCCCTTCCTCAGTTATTTCCGACAATCCACAGTCTAGTTATTTATCGACGAAGAAAAAGTATAAACCAGTCACACAGAAGGTCCGTCCAATCATGGCCAGACTACCCGATCATTTTAGAATTATTCAACGCATCAAGGGCGATCCCCTCCAAGACATGCCTCCACTAAATCCCCATCCTCCGATATTCAAACCAACTCCTCGATATAACCTTGAACGCAAAAACATCATCGATCAAAATCATCCAGGAGATTTCTTATGGCCTCAAGAACGAGACCTCATGCATGACTTCATTTGAAACCAGCAAGCAGGGTTCACATGGACCGAAAACGAATGAGGAAGGTTTCGACCCAATTTCTTCCCCCCTATCAAGTTCCCAGTCGTCCCGCATACCCCTTGGGTCAAACACAATATCCCCATACCACCTGGTTTGTATGAACAAATTTGCGAGATGCTGAAAAAGAAGATTGAAGCAGGAGTCTATGAGTTGTCGAACTCATCATACCAATCGCAATGGTTTTGCGTTGTGAAGAAAGACGCAAAATTGCTCCGAATAGTCCACAGCCTCGAGCTGCTAAACCAAGTTACGATTCAGCACTCAGGCATCGTCCTGATCCCCGAGCATTTAGCCGAAGAAGTTTGGAGGACGCGCTTGTGGTGGAATGTTGCATTTATATGTTGCATTTGACGAAAGGCTCGTATCTGAATCCTCTCGAGATCTAACAACTTTCCAGACACCATTCGGTGCACTTCAAATCGTCACCCTACCGATGGGTTGGACGAACTCAGTTCCGATCCTACACGACGATGTAACTTTCATCCTACAACCCGAGGTCCCTCACATCACGATCCCTTATATTGACGACACACTGGTGAAGGGTCCGAAATTGGAATATCGAATGATCGGTGGGTCTTATGAAATGATCGTCAACAACTCAGGCATTCGATGATTCGTGTGGGAGCATTTTGAGAACCTAAATTGCATCATCCAGTGCATGAAGTATTGTGGTGGGACGTTCTCTGGACCAAAATTATTTGCTTGTGTCCCCGAGATAATTGTTTTAGGTCATCGATGCAATATTCAAGGCCGAATGGCTGACCCGACCCGTATCGATAAGATCCAGAAATGGGGTCCATGTCATATGCTCACAGAAGTTAAGGCGTTCTTAGGAACGATTGGAGTTTGTCAAATTTTCATCCAGAGTTTTGCACATCGAGCAGCTCCACTAATCAATCTTACTCGAAAAGATGTGCCCTTCAAATTCGGCCCATCTCAGGTAGCAGCGCAAGAAGATCTCAAGCATGCGCTCCTAAACTCACCAGCGATTTGAGCCATCAACTATACCTCGAACGCCCCAGTAATCCTCGCAGTTGACACATCGAGCATCGCCATTGGCTATTTCCTAATGCAATGCAACCGCGATAACCCTCAAAAGCGATATTACAGTCAATTCGGTTCGATCACGCTCAACGACTGCAAATCACGGTTTTCACAACCGAAACTTGAGCTTTATGGTCTATATCCAACCCTTGGGGCACTTTGTTTATACTTGATAGAGGTACGAAACCTTATTGTCGAGGTCGATGCGAGGTATATTAAAGGCATGCTCTCAAATCCCGATATTGCGCCTAGCGCTAGCATAAACCGATGGATAGTCTCCATTCTAACGTTTCACTTCACCCTAGTTCATGTTGCAGGTACGCACCATGGACCAGATGGTCTTTCGCGATGTCCTCGACAAACCGAAGACAACGATGTCGAAGTAGAAGAAGAATTCGGTGACTGGATCAACAAACTACACAGTTTTGTTCACCAAATCAACCCAATCTTGATTTGACCATTCCCCTCTCACACGACTTATCCCACTTTTGCCCAAGCTTCGGATTTCAGTAAGGGGGAGGACGTTTTGTACAAAGACATACCTAGATTGGACAAAGCAAAGAAAGACGATGAACGATTACTGCTCATTCATAAATGGTTAGACGATATGGTGTGACCCCCACAGACACAGAGTACGCTACCTTTGTGCGATATTGCACTGAGTTCTTCATAGATTCCAGCAAACTATGGCAAAAAGATTGTCACAGCAAACACAAGATCATCGCAATTCCAGAGCGTCACATTGATATTATCTGGTCATCGCACGACCATATCAGCCACAAAATGATCTTTGCCACGAAGTCTCACGTCGCACTATGATTCTGATGGCCCAACCTGAAAGCCGATATCGCATGGTACATCCGAATGTGCCACTACTGTCAGTTGCGACAAACATGAAATCTTCTTATTCCACCAATCGTCGCCACACCCACTCCTCTATTCAGAAAAGTCTATATTGACACAATGCACATGCCGCCTTCCGGTGGATATCGCTATATAGTACAAGGTCAATGTTCAATATCATACTGACCGGAGTTCAGGATGCTTCGCAATGAAACAGTGAAGACCATCGGTGATTGGATCTTCGAAGAAATCATTTGTCGTTGGGGCTCGCTTTATGAGATCGTTACTGACAACGGCGCAGCATTCCTTTCTGCTCTTGAGTATTTGTCGAAGCGATATCATATCAATCATATTTGGATAAGTGGGTACAATTCTCATGCCAATGGCCTCGTCGAACGAGCCCACTTCGATGTACGACAATCGCTCTACAAGGCCGTCGATGGTGATCAAACTCGATGGTCGGTTGGGACCTACTCGGTCTTTTGGGCAGAACGGGTAACAGTTCAAAAACGAATGGGCTGTTCACCCTATTTTGCAATCACAGGTTCTCATCCACTCATCCCTCTCGACATTTCAAAAGCGACATATCTACAACCACCACCCGATTCGATACTCTCCTCCACTGATCTCATCGCACTCCAGAAACGCTCAACCGATCTCGAGGTACTCTACTCTAGAGTCTACACCGCTCGACGAGAAGCTGCGAAACGCTTCGAAGAAGTTCACAAGCGAACAATTCGAGACTACCATTTCGAAAAAGGTGACCTCGTACTCATGCGAAACACACAGATCGAAAAAGCTCTTAATCAAAAAATGCAAGCTCAATATCTCGGCCCACTCATAGTCATCGCAAGAAACTATGGTGGTGCTTATATTCTTTGCGAGCTCGACGGATCAGTTCTTCATCGACCAGTAGCAGCTTTCCGAATTCTACCCTATCTAGCACAGAAATTGATTCCCCTTCCTCCAAACTTCTTCGATATCGATGATCATCGGCTCGAACGACTTCGAACAACATCGGACATCGATGGAGACATTGACAAGGGCATTCCTGACCTCGATGAAGACAAATAAACCATTTTTCTTTTCTTTTTCTACTTGCGATATTGAAACAAACTCTCAATTTTATAACAGTGTACTATTACAAGTCGCAATATCGTTCGAAATGTGTTCGCGCAAGCTCGACGGGGTTTTTAGGCTATGAAGGAGTTCTGAGCCTTTCCCCTATGTCTCGTTTTGATGAATTGTCCATCTTACTTTCTTTTTTTCTCTCTTTCCTATGTTTCTTTGCATATATCTTACATTTCCTGGCTTCGATTGCACATGATATTTCTCATTTCAACCTTATCTCGCTCAGACACACGAAAAACGATAAAATTAAAATGATAAAAACAGAATTCTACTGGGATTCCTCCCACTTCCTCTCCAACACCTCTATTTCCTCCATCAACACTTCCACTTCCAACTTCTTGCACACCAGCACTTCCGCAAGATATCGACGATGGAGTCTTGCTGCATCCGACTGCGTCATTTTGTCCTCCACCGCCATCGATGCTTCCTCGACCATACCCGTGACCTTGGGTTCAACTTCTCATGCCTTCCCTTTCCCCTTTCCCTTCCCCTTCTCCTTCTCAGCCATCTTCAGCTTTGCCTTCACTGTTCGTTTTGGGCGCTCATCGAGTTTCGAGGGCCCAGCCTCCGCATTTTGGATGGGCTGGATAGCCCAAATGCATATGGCTAAGGAATCATACAGATTAGCAATCGTACTCATGGATCAAAAAGGATCACTTACCACGTCGAGGAGTAGACACCTCCATCGACTCCTCAGCACCCTTTGTAGCTCATTTAGAGCCCACTGTTTTCCTCGATTCGCCTCGATGGAGTCCTCGCCTCGATACTCCCTCCCAGTAGCACCCCTGCAGCCCCTGAGTGCATTTCTTGCACTTTGGGGCGCCCTTCTCGACGATGCATTCCGGAGCCATTTTCAGCCCGGCGCAACGATCACACTAAAGCAATATCGGGAGTGTGATTAGCTTGAACAATATCGAAAGGAGATGACTACTTACCGGCCCATGGAAGGTGATCAGATCACCCTCCTCCAATCGCACCCACTTCGCGACCACAGGTCCTTCATCCAACTTGTCCTCACCTTCTTCCTCCTCGTCCATCTCATCTGCCTTCCTCTTCTCGATGACTTGCTCGACAACTGGTAGGTCATCGACCAGGGGTGCTGCTTCATCCGTGGCCTTGTCCCAATCGATCGAGAGGCGCATCAGCTCGAGCGCAGCTGTACAATTGCGGAATTCGTCCTTTGAAACGGTTTTGGCCCGGACTTTGGCCAAGAAAGCTCGACGCACCTTGACCAGTGCGTCTTGTCGTTCCTCGATCCTCTTCGCTTTTGCCTCGATGGCCACCTGCCGAGCCTCCCTCTCCTCCTCTCTCTTCCTCTCTTCCTCGACCTTCCTTGAATACTCCATAAAAAGATACTTCCCACCCCACAAAACCTAATCCTCATGAGCGAATGGTACGAAGAGGCTGACTGCCTCGTCTAACGTCACGTGCCTTGTCGAACGACCTGATCAGGTCATCGTATTCAGCTTATCAAACAAGATTAGGAAGCAGATAAACCCAAGAAAAGGGAAGGACATACCATTTTCTCACAAAAAACACGACCCCACACTTTGAAGTCCAACTCTTTGGCTTTGCCAGCCTCGGGCATTGATTTCGCGTGTTTGAGGATGGGAAGAGCGAGTTCGGCAAGGATAGACATGTTGTCGAGGAGATGGATGGAAGAGATTGAATGAAAAGAGAAAAGTTCAAACCACGATGCATCTTAAATCAGCGATCAACAATGTCACATGACCTGGTTGTTTTGGCTTGACTGACTGGGACGGTCAGAATTTCAGTAAGGGGGAGGATGATAGGTCGTCTCCTCAGCTCAAGGACCAATTCACCACTTTAGCATCATTCTAATCACATCAGCTAACTCCTACGACGTCCCAGACGCAGCACGACCCTCTCTATCGATCACAATATCATATTGACCGCGTCAAAACATCACCAGCGACATCGATCATATCAAAAGCCCACATCGCACAACCTTAGGACTACCCCGAAAGTCACTAAGATTCCCCTACACGACCATCGAACATCCCTGACCAACTTCAAACAAGCCGCAGCTGCAATCGACCATCATCGACCATCATCGAGTGTCATCGATCGATATCGAGAAACTACGAGCGACATCGGGCACCACCTTCATTATCTAAATGGTGGAAGACCATGCACTAGGATGTATTCCAACTTGTGCTCAAACCTGCTGATCATAGGTCAGCCTCATTCCAAGTCCCTATCGCGCACAGAACCCGCTGGACACATTATTGCAAGACTTAGCGCAGTTTATACACAAAGGACAGTCTCTTTTAGTTCTTTCCTTTTATTACTCTTTCATCATATGATATATATATCTTTCTTGTTCGGATTCCAGTCTCCTTTATGGCCTTGTGCCTTAACTCATATCTTTTGCCTCATGTTCTACACATGTTTCTCATTCCATTTTAGGAAGTTTCTTTAAAACATATAAAACTCTGTAGTATCTACTTGAAAATAACAAGAAATTGTCTTCACATATTGTCTCATATACAGTTCTAAGCATCCGATCAACTTTCTAAAACAATCTAAGTCTCTGTGGGTTTTCTCAATCGACGAGAAACCTCTGCAATCGTCACATCCTTGATCCTCCCTCGATCCTCTTGTCATTAGTTCTAGCAACCCTTCCAACACTTTATAGCAGTTTGCTGCACCCTTCGTATACCATCGACCTATCGAAAGGTCCCCATAATTCACATATCGACCATCGATGATAAAACTCGTTTGCCGTCAATCTCGTTGATCGCCCTCGATATCGATCAATACTCGATCAGACCACAACAAATGCCTTCATCTCTCATAACACTACCTTCACAACTAGTGTTAACTAGTAATCTTCTCAGAGGTTTGACCATGAACTTTCGGAACGTCTCGCAACCCTCCTCTGACTCATCGCAAACATCATCGATTGCCTCATCGGCAGTTCTGGTGGTTTTCCTGGGTTGAGCATCATCAGTGGATGTCATGAGTGTGGTTGCGGTGGGTTTGGACATCTCGTTATAGAGGTCATCAGTTTCGTCTGTTAGGAAGCGGGTGGATGTTTCGGGTGGGGGTGTGTGTTGTTCAAAGTCTTCGTTGGTGAGGAAATCTCCTCTTTGTCTGTCAGTTGATCTGTAGAACCAACGCTGTGCTGGGGTCGAGTAACAGACTAGTCTTCCATTGTATCAGTACCAAGATGAACCTGGCTGTGGTTCCGCTTCTCTTGGTGGTCAGTCTGGGGTTTGTCTAGACCCAGGTCGTTGTGGTGTGTTTTGAGATGTATTGCCTACACCTAGGTAGGTGGGCTAGCAGATAGTTTAGATCTTATGTTAAGGGTGAAGCCTTAACCACTCGATCTAGTCAATGTCGTTTGATGAGGTGCTTCCTCAACAAGTCGTTTGGCACTAGTCTTACTCAGAGCATCCAATGTAAAATGGATAGTGCACTCTAGCAGGCCTTCTGCGTAGAGTCATTCAGGTTCACGCACTAAGGGGCTTCCTTAGTGGTTTCGAGTAAGTTTGCGAGTTCACAAGTTAAAGCTGTAGATTGCCTAGATCTAAACTAAGGACATCCCTACTACGAGTTGCAGTACTTATACTACAAGGGAGGTCCTTATCGTCCAATCGGAAACATAGATGCATATCAAGTAAGAATAGAAACAATAAGCCTCATGCCTTGCATGAGGCATCCAATGTCAAGGACATGCTGCGGCACAGCATGTCGATCATGAGAGTCCGACATCACGGACCTCATGTCAAAGGGCTGTCGTATCACAGCATGTGTGGGAATGGATTCGGGTGGAGTCACCATGTGTCAAGGGTGCCTTCCACGGGAAGGGGATCGAATGCATGTTGTCAGCATGCATTGTGTGTGTGTCTGGTGTCAAGGACATGCTCTAAGCATGAATCAGGGAGTGCCTCCTGTCTGGAGGGGATCATCAGGTACGTTGGGTTGGTTGGGTCTCATGAGTTACAAGGAAAATTGTAACAGGTTTTGAGTAATTCTTTGAAGCAGTTGACATTGATTGGTGTTACAATTTTGAATAAGTGAGGGTTGTCTTTGATGGTTTGAAGTGCCTTTGTGTTGTTGAACTCCTCTGTTGGAACCTCGGGAAGTGGCCTTGCAGATTCAGTCCAGGTTGCAAGACTAGGAGGAGTAGGAGAATAGCTGAAAGGCCTTTCTTCTATGTTCCTCCACAAGTTGTATCTGAGATGCTTTGGTCGCATACCATAGGCTTCATCAATTCTGCTGAGTGCACGCTTCTTGTCCATGTCCCTGCTGTTTACATTTGAGGCAGGTGTGGTGGTATTTGCAGGTACCAGCGGTGCTTCAACATCCACCTGAGCTGTTGAAACGTCGGCATACTTCAGTTGATCAATCTCTGTGGTGCTGGTCTCCTGAAAAGTGTCCACCAGACACTCCTTGGATTCTGTTGGGGAGGAGGTAGGCTGAGTAAAGGTAAGTGAATTGGTCTCAATCAGTGAGAAGGATAGACTGTCCTCCTCTGACCAATGCTCAGGCTGCCCTATCAAAAGCGATAAGTTTGGGGTGCACGTTGAGTTGTTTGGCAGAGAACTTGGAGACCATATAGTCTCCCCATAGCCAAAGCTCCTCACTCCTGTGAGGGAAAGTGAACATAGTTGCTTTGGAGGCGGCATACCATGAGACAGTCCAATCACCACTTGTTTGGACCTTTCGTGCTGGATCTGTCTTTCCAAGAGATATCTCTGTTCCTCCGATGCACCCCACATTCTCTTTAGGAGGGGCAAGGTGATGGAGACTGCTGAAGATGCCATCGAGATTGACAGCTTCTCCTTTGAAGATTCGCTTCTACTGGGACTCAGGGAATCCTTGAGGTGCAAGGATTGCTCATTGTATTTCTTGCTTGGTGAATGGGAGGTCGCTTTGGAAAACAGAGAGGATACTTCTGGTCTTCTTTCAGTTCTCGTCAACCTCCTTCTCCTCAGTGGCAAGTCCAGCATCATACCAGGGTAGTTGTGACTGGTAGACACACTTCTTCTTATTAGATTTGCCTTCTCCTTCAGTTTGAGAATCTTCCCCCAAGTCTGTTGATCCTGAGTGACTCTGCTGGCGTTTCTTATGGAAGAGTTCTTTGCACAGGCATCTAAGGAGTTGTTCGGCTTCACCCATGTTAGATTGTACTAGTTGGTCTTGCACGCGCTGCTCTCCAGATCTGTTGTCGATAACACCTTTGCTAGACTCGCCTTGGGGGCTGCTAGCTTGTAATCCTTGTTGCTCAGATCCTTGCTGACATGAGGCAATGATATCAGTGTGGAGTGTGTATTCCTCCAGAGTAGATCTTCTTTCTGGCTCACTAAGTTGCACATCATGTAAGACCTGTAAGATTTGGTATAAGGTTTCCATTTGCAAAGATTTCTGTTTTCTAAAGTCTTCAATGAGGTTGTCCATCTTGGAGACGACGCTAGCTTTGAATACTTCAGCATCGGAGAGAGGTTCGACACTGGACTCCATAAGTAAGGTTCCACTCCTATTTGGATTTCCATTTGATCCGAGTCTTTGCTCAGTTGTTCCAGAAGTGGGAGCTGTTCTGGATGACAGTAACTCAGGGTCATGTCCCCCAGACAATCCAGTAAGGTCAGTTTGGGAAGAAGGGGCTCCTCTCTCAAGTGGGATTGCTTGTCTGAAGTACGATGTGTAGATTTATAAGTTCAAAAATAAGCTAGATGTGTAGCGAGACAGTACTAGGAGAGAGTGAGAAACAGAGAGACTCCAGAAGGAAAAGTCTCTGCATTGCACATAACTCACTAGGAATAGGGGAAAGAGAAACTAAATAAGATCTGAGACTTAGCGAGGGTCCCTAGCACGACCAGAGTGTGCATGCACGCAGTGCGGAAATGAGAGCAAGTATGTAGTGCTTGAAAGTTCTCGAGGACACACAGTGCCGGAGGGAGTGTGCGAGCATCGCCACAGTCATGCCTCTGTCTATTGGACTTGAGTAACGGACTTTAAACTCGATCAACCCATCAATTGTGCTGAAAAAGGAAATTCAACACGTGCCTTCACGTGCGTCGGAATTCCGGCCGTGCCAATTACGTAAATCAGACTACAATTGAAGTAGATCGACTGTCATCTACATCATTGTTGTCGGGAGACTAGCGCCAGGGATAGTAAGACAAAAAGACCATGTTTGAGCTCCTTTTGCCCATCTGATTTCAGATCCGTCGTCAGATTTCTGCCAAAAATCTCGTTCCCGAAACAATCAATTTATTGGCTTTAGTTGTCCGCAACTGTACCCTGTGCTCGTTTATCTGCGTTCATGCAATGAGGACTCGCTTTTACAGAACATCTACCAAACCTGGTCAGGCTACCCAGGGCATCGCGCGAAAGGTTAGCCGTCCCAAGCTAACCAAGGATGTGCGTGCAGCCATTGCTGCCCGTCGACGGCTCGCATCTCAAAGCTATAGAAGCGCACTCAGAGAAACATGGGGAAAAATTGATGAGCTAATAGAGAATCTGGCTTTAGCTCACCACAAGAGCCTTCGACAAGTTCAACTAGAGCTTCACATGGGCCGTCAACTGGGTCATAGAGAACGCAAGAAGACTAATGCGTGGAATGCATTTTGTTGGAAAAAGTCACAGGAAAAGGAGAACGGTAAAAAATTTACTTTGTTATATCAATGTCCACCATGCTCATTCATTTCTACCTAGACCCCAACCCGGATGTATCTACTACTCGTGGCAAGGAAGTATTACAAAACCTTGTCCGTAACAACCAAGACGAATACAACAACCTGTCAAACCAGGAGCGCATTGATATTGTGCAGGAGTTCGAGAAGCAAAAAGCAACTCAGACAAAGGCATTTCGTGTTTCTACGAAGTCCAGGATTAATGATGCAACGCATACACTTGCGGCTGTTGAGAGCGAGGTGCGCCTCTATTTTATCTTTTAGTGCTTGAAATTAATTACCCTGTAGTTAAATAATTTAAAGTCGCGTACAGGAGTTGAAACCATGCTCTTTGCAACGCGTGGATCCACCGACTTGCCTATGAAGGGCGTAACATTTGCTACTTCAGGTGTCGAGCATTTTTTAGAAGGAGTTATGAAGACCGCCCCACAGGATTTTTTGAGAAAAATGGAAGGTTTCGCTGTTCAGGGTATCAAAGGTTGGCAAGCAGTGCTACTACTAGTAGTCCGTGATTCTTCTTCAACTAAATTGACTGATGACAGGCGCGGCAAAAAATCATCAACAGCGCATCTCGGTGATTCGCGCCGACATACGCAATGACATCAACGAGGGCCTTCGTGAGCCATCTCCCTCTGTATGTGTATAAAGATATTGATTAGGAAATGTGTATAGGAACTATAACAAGTGATGACACAGCTCGCATGGAATGGAAGCTTTACTGGCGCAAGGTTGTCAAGCGTTACCAGGTTATCATTGAAGGATGGCCAGACAACGTTCCATTCCGCAACCTCAGTGAGGCCTCGAGTCCCTTACCTGATCTCGAGAACCTTCTACATGGATGGCGTGGCGGAAAAACATACTGGAGGAAACTCAGTGACGCGGAGTTTCACGAGCTTGATCTCAAACATAATGCCCAGATTGAGAATGGCGAACTTGCTCCCCCTGCGCCACGTCGACGCCGCTCTGACTATGGAAAGAAACGACCGCGCGCAAAGGATGGAACTGATACTCAAAGAAAACGGCACAAATCCAAAAAAGAGGTGGAAGATACTGATGATAGTAGTGGCGAAGAGAATCAGTCTCCTACAACATTAGGCGCTTCTCACGAACAATCCCCCCATGCCAGTGGAGAAGCAGTACCCCAAGCGGCACCTACCGCTGCCGCTGCGCCCTCCGCTTCCACCGCACCCTCCCCTGCCCCTGCACCCTCCTCTGCCGTTGCACCCACTCCAGCGGTACCCCATGCCATCGAAACCTCCATAGCGGCATCCCCTGTGTTCGAGACCCCTGCAGCTGCACCCTCCGTTGCCCCTGCGCCCACTCAGGAGTTGTCTTCGATATCACCAGTCGTACCGTCTATACCCATCGATCCTGCTCTAATTGATCGGGCTTCGATCGTGGCTACAGAGCCAGCCACACCAGCCCACACAACCAATTCCCCCGCTGGTAGTAGTAGTGCCACACAGAACCCAGAATCCTAGAGAGCCATTCCTCGGGGTGGATAAAATGCTGTATAATATGTCAGACACTCCATAGGTACACTAACTAGGTGTTTGGGTGTATATCAGCTATATTCCTATACTTCTGGACTAAATCCTATGCGTACATCATGTCCTACGTTAACAGAGATCTGTTTTGAACTCCAATGTCGAAGTGTCATTTCGTGCTCCGCGTAGCCAACGTCGAGCATGCGATAGCACGCGCTCGTTAGAACCGTGAGAGCGATGTGCTTAGTGTAGATGTTGTTGACGAAAGGACTGATGAGGTGGGATGGGGGTAGGCCCGCAAATGGCCAAAGGAAGGGGCTTGACGTCGAGCTCGACGTTGCCGACGATGCTATTTGGGACGAATTAATGCCGGTGTTGAGCTTTATTGACAGCCTAGTGTAACTGAGTCACGAGCGAGCAATGAGCATGATGCCCAACTGATTACAGTACGTGCTCAGCAACTGGCAGCTGCAGTCGAGCAACAGGCTATATGTATCTCGTGCCTCAGGCTGTCAGACTTCAGGTCCGTTCAAGTTTCTCCGCATGCTTGTTATCCTGACTCGGATATATCTTTATAACTGTCTTCCGCAGAAATCGTCCAAACTCACATTCCATACACTGGCATGAGCCTGAAGGGAAAACGAATCAAGAGACAGTGTCATGACAACAAATTATCTGAACTTAAGGTGGAAAATCAGATATTTGCGCCTTTGGCATAGCCCAGGGACCCGGCATTGGTTGCACAGTTCCCCTCTTGTTCCGGCGCGACTTTGTTTCATAAGCGTAAGCATAGCCAACCAATGCAGCATCCGACCCATTTTTTCCAAGGAATGACATTCCAAATGGCATTCCAGGTGCCGGATAGTACAGTGGCGCCCCACTCACCGTGGTGATATTTGCAGGTTTAGTTTTCTCAGTGAAGAATCCCAAGGGGACTAGACAAGTCAGATTAAGAAAGTGGATGAGAGATCAAGAGGCAATGCAGGTGCTCACCAGTCACAATCGGGTATCCCGCAAAGGCTAAGCGAACTCGATGTAAATGGAAATGAAACCCATGGGTCAATAGAGTGGAGGGCTTACCTGCAGGTGTCGAAGTAAAACCTTCTGCTGGCAGAATAATCGCATCCAATTGATATCGAATTATTGTCTTATCGATGCCCCTCGTCGCACCTAACTCAAGGCTGAGAGCGCGCGTCTCTTTAAACTTTTCGTCACGACCGTTCGTCTGCTCTGCCTCCTCAAATCTATGTCCAAGTCAGACCATATTGACAGGGTAGGATGGTTGAAACACTTGCAGTACAACTCACTTCTCCTGGTCATTAAATACTGTCTGTGGGTCTGGTCTCTCTTTCGGGTCCCACTTGATGTACTCTATGATTTGCGACAAATTGTGAACCCTTGTTGCTTGCGTTCCATTTTTCAAATAGTTTGCCATCCCTATCTACATTGTAACGAATTAAACATAAAATTGAAAACGGTGAGTTGTGTGCATTGATCACCCTCACCTTCAAGTCGACACCCAGTACATATTTTTTATTCTTGTCACTGTGTTTGGTCACGACCGTCTCTTTGTACGTTTCGAAGTACACCGGATCCACGATTGTAGCTCCAAGTTCTTTCATAAGTCTTAATGATTCGTTGAATGCAGCGAAAATCTCTGGAAATATATTTTTGTTCTCTGGTCTATCTGGACGGTTATACTCCCCGTTCATGATGTTGCGAGGCACCCCAATACGCGCTCCCTTTAAGGCATCTGGCTTAAGGACTGATATAAAGTCAATGCTCTTCTTGAAGGTATATGGGTCCTTTGGATCAAGTATGCCAGAAATGGCGCTGAGAACCATCGCACCATCCCTGACGGTCCTTGTCAAAGGTCCTACGGAGTCTTGATGCTCTGTAACTGGGATGACTAAACATCTCCGGTAAGATAAGTCAGTTAATCTTGAAACAATGCACCTCCGCTTCGTGATGTCAATCCCAACGTCGGCTTGATTCCCACAACATTATTCCTACTCGCCGGGCAGGTGATACTTCCGTCCGTTTCCGTGCCGAGCGTGACTGTAGCGAGACCGACCGCGGCAGCGACACCGGACCCAGATGAAGATCCGCATGGATTACCATTCCTATAGTAGGGACTTCTGGTTTGTCCACCACGGGCCGACCACCCCGCGGGAAGGTTGTTGCCACGACCATTCGCGAACTCGTCCATGTTGAGGGTGCCTGAAAAAAATGGAGGGATAAATGTAAGGGGGAAGAGTCGGAGTGGCCTGGTGAAACACACCGAGAATGATGGCTCCTGCCTCCCGAAGCAGTCTTACCACAGTCGCGTCTTCTTTCGTCGCTGAGTTAAGAAGAGCATAGGATCCCGAGGAAGTTCTTAAGCCCTCTGCAGCATCGTGAGGTAACCCTTGACTCAAAGAGGTTCAAGGAACAGACATACCATCGGAAAACTTGATTCCAATGTTATCCTGCCAACACGTGTAACTAACGATAAGAAGGATTCGACACTCGTTCATCCAAAGCACACCTTGATCAAGATCGGAATTCCATGAAGTGGACCAACACCATTAGGATTGGCGCTGCGCATTTGATCGAGGCTCGCTGCTTGCTCCACAGCCTCTTTATTGGTATCAATTACGGCGCTTAGTTGGCAATTGACTTCTTCAATTCGCTTCATGTAAGCCTAAATATGTTCAGTCAGAAGGACAACAGGCAAAAAATAGCACAGTATAGTACCTTCACCAATTGTACACTGGTAAATCTGCCGGTATGGAGTCCATATTGCAGCGTCTGAATTTGGGCGTCATATAAGTCATACGGGTCCCGCGCCACCGCCGGGGCTGTCGGTGCCCAGGCATTCAGAACCTGGGGAGGACTTGTAATAATAATACGGCCAGCCAAAGAGAGGTTTACAAGCAAGAAAAGGAGGGATATTAAAATGAATTTCGCCAGCCTAGAATTGAGTTTGGAATGAAACGGTAATGAGGCAGGGACGCTTTGTGATCGATAGTCAACCTAGAGTGTATTTAAGGCCGTCTGAATGGCAGATGTATCAGTTGAAAAGGGATAATAGGACGAACCTCGTCCGCCGAGTCTACCAGCATTACAGATGTTTTCTCCGTGTCTCGCTCGGTCATTGCAGAAATTGGTGGCTGTAGGCAGGGATTGGTATCTATGCCTTCCCATACACCTTCCATGTAGTAGGGGCCCTTTTGATCGGAATTTAAAAATAACACGTGAACTTCGAAGTTCGACTCTCGAATGTCAGTGGTGGAGATGGTGGGTGGGCTTGGTTTTCTCCGAATGGACAGTCGATCTCAAAAAGCTCCATCGCATCAGCCTGTTGGAAAAGTCTGATGCTTCCATTAAGGGTTTGCTTCCACGGCCTCCCTGGCGTCCTCGTCAGTTCCACCCTTCTATGCGCGGTCGCGGGAACGTGGGCATTGACGCTGCCTGCCTATTTCGAATGACCACTCGGTGAGTAGGGGTGATCAACAAGTGTAGCCTAGCACTTATCCGCAGACGCGACGGCATTGACGGGGACAAGAAGACATGTAATATGTAATAAAGTCGTATATGTCCTATTCACACGGCAGCATCACCGGTTAGACCGCTAACCGATCCCTCAGGGGCCATGTACGAGGAAGTGGTTACCAGGCAATCCACTTGCACCAAATACCCTGACTCCGTCTATTTTCCGCCATTTGTTACTTGGAAAGTTGGAATGGTCTAACATTACAGTGGGACCGCAGGCCAGAGTATACCCCATCTCAGTACAACCTTCACTTCAAACTGCCATGCTCTTTCAGGTCATACCTTAGGTTTCTTGTATTCCACCATTTCTTTGGTTGACATTCTCCATAAATCTGGAAGTCTTGGCTACACTATTTTCCTGGACCTGTGCTTGATATATCATACTATCATAGGCTCTGTTCACTCAACTCCATCTATACAAGCGTGGATAGAAGTGCATGTCCCCCTACTAGCTCTGCCCAGCAGACATGCATTGTTCCTATCACTGGGGTACGTCCATCATGTGTGGCCAGCGCCAGGGTGATCTCGCAGCACAAGTTCTTGATCTTGTGAGAATCCTAGTGCTCCTCGATTACGTCAGCACTGGCTCTGTTCGTTCCCGCGGCTTCCGCTACATCGCCGATGGTTCCATGTCGATGCCTTGGTCGGTTGCTTCATTTCCTCGTCGCTTTGGACGAGGAAATGGCTTTTGGAGGCCACCTACGTCATCATGTCCTTCCGTGTACTCCGGAGGCTCGGTCGAGCCTGATCGCGGGTGCAGATCAGATTGATTGGGTACCAGGACCCCCGATAGTGGGAGGAAATGTCATATACAGAATTTGGGTTTTCTGGGGGTTTTTGACCGAACCAAAATTTCGCCCCGGGCGGCGTTCTTGACCGAATTTTTGGAATTTCGTATGAGGCCTCTGCTGGACCTCCAATTTTGACCGAATTCCCTCAAAAAATCATCTCTACTGCCTTCTACCGCTTGTAGAGTATAATTTCGAGAGTCTATAGTACTTACTAATACCAGAAATCTCCTGTATACTGCCTGAAATGCATGTTTTTCACTCATTACCTTCGTTATCATCCTTCTGCCGTCATTTGAACTCCTTCATGGCCTCTTTCAGGCCATTGTGATAAGTAGTAAACTGGTTGAAGTAGCCGAGGTCATCCATTGAAACAGAAATGGTGGTGTTCTCGATGGCAGGTTGTGGCATATTTGAGAGAATGGTTGAGCATTGAATGGCTGGTCTGGACTGTCAAGCTCATATGTCGGCACCATGGCGTGTCGTTGACTTGTTGCCTGAGGAAAGGAAAATAATTTTTTTCTGGACAAATGCCATATTTAGTTCAACACGGGTGTAATCTCTGTAGCAATGCGTAGTGTTCAGGCATTCAACGTGATTGATATAGTATACACTTGAGGCAAATCGTAGTGTGAGCAATGATACATGATAAGTGCGACTTCGTTTGTGGTGAGCTCAGGTCAACTCAGAGTACTATCAGCACCAGTACCCTTCGCCGGAGCCTCAAATTTGTCCGAACCCTGCTAAGGCCTCCGCCTGGCGGCGGGCCAGTTTTAACCGAACTTGTATGAGGCTTTTGGCCAGTTTTGGGGGGTATTTTGACCGAATCCGTATATGACATTTCCTCCCACTATCGGGGGTCCTTGGGTACCGTTTCATTGGGTTGAAACGTGTTTTTAAGGTCGTTTGGAATCAGCGCCCATGATCAGTTGAACTTCGGAGTCCATGGTTCTCGGTCCATTTTTAGTCCCGACAGTTCTAGACTCTCAGCAAATTCTCAGAGTATGCAGACAACGCGAAAAAGAAATGGTCCGCAGTCGATCTAGTTATTGGCTTGTTTGTTGTATCTCCTATTTGTTATGATGAATTCGCTTTGAAAGTATGATGTTACCAGATATGTTACCGGAATACATAGCTATACTTATAAGCCACGTTGCAAATTACAACTGGCGAACATTAATGATCGGAGCCAGACAAAGCGTAGAACAAAAGACGAACTCCGCAGTGGGACAGCCGCCACGACCTTCATTTGAATCACATAAAGTCTTACACTCCTGTTGCTCCCCGCTACCATAATCTTACTCTAACCCCAGAAAATGTTATCTCGCGCAGCATCACGCTCTTCCATTCCCTCCCCTTCACCTTCACCACCACCCTCACCGCGGCAGACAATACAGCTGGGCTTCAGCGGTGTTGCCAATATCTTCTTGAAGATGCGCCACAACCAAAGTCCAGTCAAGGATCATCATATAGAGTCAAGTTCGGGCACCTCACAGTCACATCCTGGCGTTGCACCTGAGCCCCACTCGTCAAAGCTGGGGCCGTTCAGAAACACCGATACTTTTGTTTGTGTTGGTGGTGTCAATGCCAACACACTATTGAGGGCGACGAGGACGGCGATCGTGGAAGCGGCAGAGTCGTGGGGTGCTAATGCTCTCGTGGACGAGCAGTGAGTCTCATTTTACTTACGAATCATGTATATCTAACGAATGAATAGGTGGACATGTAGGATATGTGGTCCGAAACGTGACCGTTATGGGACTTTCCGCGTCCGAGTACGTTCATCCATTTCATGTTCTTGTGCGTTGTCTTATCGTGTGTCAGATATGTTATACTGCATCTGCCGTTCGCTCCACTCGATCGGACCCTCACAAACCTGTCGCCTTGGACCAAGTCAAGGGTGTGCCAGGGTTAATGACGATCGTCAGAAGGAATGACTACTAAACTCAAAAGAAGAGGCATCCACGGACATCTTTTCATTTCACATTCACACTCTTTCAAGTTCGGGACTGACCTGATTCACTCTTGCTTGCATTCATTCATATTGCATCTCCGCCGCATTCCCCAATTCCGTTCTCAACCAACATACACACAGTCAATGTACGATACCAGCACAAAACATACATTCATACTCACTATTCATCATTTGGACTCGAACTAATCGTTCTGTTATTCCTTGAACCAGACCGCTTACTTACAATTACTTGCCTACTAAAAATTTGTGACAAATTCATTCCCAAGGTTTTGCCTATGTTGCGAAGCTAAACAGAGATGGTGGATAGACAACTAGGACATCCGCATACAACGTTTAACTTCAGTCTTGAGTTACAAAGCTGGTAATTATGTACTGGTCCAGTTCGGGGAGTAGTTGTACACAAACAAAGAACTGCAAAGTTGCAATTGGCACAAGGAGAAACTTGTCGAAGCTGCGGTCCGTGCCTCTTCCCTGTTCTAGGATGCGACCTAAGTCCTGACACCTAGTGTCGACCGTCCCCCAAGTAAAAGAGCGATGAGATAATTACAGCTCTGAGGTCCATTTACGCCACTGCAAATTCGAAGAGCTTGTTTCTATAAGAACCTTTCCCTCGGCTGAGGTTGGGTAGATTGTGGCATCAAGTAGCGGGTCATGATTAAGTCTGTACATATATGATAAACGCAAGCCTAAAGACAAACAGAAACAGGAGACAATTGGCGCAGTCATGTATTCGAAGCATCTCTAGCCGCTTCCGCGGTGACTTGGGTATATGACCAATCGGTCGGTATAGTGCAATGAAAGTGTTTTTGAGTGGACCAGCTTGAGAAGAGAAAAGAAAGGGGGCGACAGGCCGTCTGGCAAGAGGGTTAGCTTCGAAGTAGTGCTTCAATAGATTTTCACAGCTCTTACGGATGATGATGGACCCTAAAACCACAAACGAGACTATCGGTTGCAATGTTGCAGCCAACAGTTCCGTGGCATTTTCAGGGGGTTGTTGTGGACTGCCAGTGGGCAACTTCTGCAATGCTAGGCAAGATACGAAGATAGCACTAACACCCATCTATGTTCGAAATTTAGACATCCTTCCTGAAGACCGTCGCAATGACTCGACTCACAGGACCTGTCACCAAAGATTAGCAAAATACGAAAGAACCGCGGAGTTGTTTGGATCACCAAAATGTCCAGAGAATAGGGCTTCTTGCCATGTATCAATTTCCGGTATCCATTTATACAACATCAAGAGAGCTGGAATACGTCGCAGAAAAAGAATGACCACAAGAAGAACAACCAGTCGCCAAGGTACGATGCCAAGAGCAGGGTTATTGAAGGACTGGAATTGCAACCAAGCACCAAGATACACAAAACAGGCGGAATTAAGTACCAGGTCAATGATAGACCAAAAGGAATCGCCCTCGACGTGTATTTTAAAGTCACCGTCCCATGAGATGGCACAGCCTGCACAGGATGACCATTATCAAAATGAGGTCGGACGGTACAATAACATACCTGCTGCAAACGCGGCCAAAAGATCATCGCTACCAATGGTGCACACTATGCCTGTGACGAGGAGAGCTAAAGATATGTATTGCGTGATGTATGACTCCCGATCAATGAATCCTCGCTTGTACAAGTATTTCATAAGATGACAAAATATGATACCTCAAATGGCAATTAGACGATGAGTATAGCGTAGAAAGGTCAAAACCTAGCATGGCTCCTATGGTAGTCCCCATTAACACTTGATCTGCGAGTGGAACATGAACGTCATTCTAAGGATGCGATCGAAACCTACATAGACAACCAATCAATACCCAATCTTTGATTGCAGCACGCCATGATGAATCGAGGATGAGATAGAGAGAGATCGTCAAAAAAGGATAAGCCATTCCATCGTTCGCAGCCGACTCGGCGGACAAGATATGGCGCAGCTTCTCAGGCACATGTGTCTTGGCGTATTTTCCAGCTATCGTATCATTGGCTTGTAGACGATGGGTCAGAAATAAGGCTTACCAACTATGGTTGCACAGATGACTGGGTCAGTCGGAGTCAAACATGCCGCAATCGCTAAGGATGCAGGGAATGTCAATGGGGGAAATAATACGTGGATGACGCCTTTGGTGGGGTGAGAGGATGTCTTCTTTATACCCCGAGAAACCTTTACCAGCAACAATAACCCATCCAATGGCCATTGTAGGAACAACCATTACAATAAGGCTCTTCGCATGTTTCGCCATGTAGGCTTGCGGGAGCTCAACTCCAATGGCGAAAAGGCTGGTTGCGAGCACGATGCGCAACACTTCCAGGGTGATGGTATTCGTTGCTGTTCCCCATGAACGGGGGTCAACTGCGTTGACGCCCTTAGGGCCCATAAGAACGCCAAATGCAGTCCCTAGGCCTACTTCGTTAATGTACAACTATGCACGTGGCCAAGGTGAAAGACTGCGTCCAGGCGAACCTCGAGAATAATCACCTTCTCTTTCACGGGAAGTGATATCATAGAAAACTAAAACCACAAGATAGATAAGTTCAACCTGGTGACTAGGACCTGAAGCCGAGGCCGATTGCACAGAAAATAGCTAGCTAGGCTAGTTCGGTGTCGAGGAAACTTGGGGGAAACAACTTACTGCTACCAAAAAGCCGCCGAAGCAGATATATGCCAACCCAGGTGGTGTTACCTTCACAACAAGTAAACCATAAATATGCAATGCTACACTATACGACTAACGTGTAGCAATTGGGACTCCATCTTGGTCTCACAAAATAGGCCTTGAAGGATTTGAACGTGGTGGTGGCAGGTAAAGAGAAGACCAGCGCGTCGTCAACGAGGCTTGCTGCATTGAAAGAGTCTACTTGGCATGTGCTTGCAAAGCACGGCTTCCTCCGCTGCTGGCTCAGAGATGAATCGATGAAGTATGAAGTATGTAGTAGCGGAAAAACCGAGATCCGCCTAGACGGACGGCACGGACCCCGAAATAAAATAAATGCGAGGGAGCGGATGCGCTATACAGATACAAATACAAACACTACTGGCTTCTGTAATATCTAAGCAGACAGAGACCGTTTGACTACTATACAATACAAGTCAAGAAAAAGCAAAAAATAATGAAAGTCACCAACAAGAAAAATAACAAGGGAGGGAAGGGAGGGCCAAGAAAATCGAACGTTAACTGAACGATTCGATGAAGCCTCTATGTATCATGTGACCATGTCAGGGACTCAGATAGAAATGGATAAAGGTATCCGCTCACTAGTATGATTCAGCTGGATAGAATAGCGAAGCTATAATAATATGCCAGGTGAATCCTGAAAGTGATATTCTAGTTGAGATTGGCCTGAAAGAATTGCGAGAGCTCTTACAATGCGAGTAAATGTTATTCAGATAGGCGAAGCCTTAAATAACAATACTGTGAGAGTAAGAAGCTGGTAGCAATATGAGCGCGAAGCGCTTACCTGTGTTGCTTGCGAGAGATGGTGGACAAAAGAAGGCAACACAGTGTTGAGATTACACCGTGAGTCAACCGTGAGTCTCGTTTTTGATGCGTGTACTATATTTAGCATATCCCTTTGATGCGCGTGAACGGTTCGTAGAACAGTCCCCCTTGTCTCCTCTTTGTTCCCTTTTACTCTTTGTTACACATTATACATATATATATCTACATGATAGTTACACTCACACCTCAGTCACTTGTACAGAGACTGAAGTGAGCTTCATCTAAATTACCTATTTACAGTACAATACTTACTGTACCCATAGAACGATCTTAATTGTACTAGGTACAGTAAACCTCAATATAGTCACTTGTACAGAGACTGAGAACGATCTTAATTGTACTAGGATTTCATTTCTACAGGTTATGGGCCACTCCCATTGTCTTTGAACAATGGAAGGAAGAATCCTAGCCACTTGACATTTTACTACATCATTTTTGATCTGTCTCCCAGATCACTACCAAACAGAGTTTGCTCTATCTCTCTCATTCAATGCTCAAAAGCAAGATAATTCAATGTGATGTGAGTGCGATAAGTATGCTGCGCAGAATAGCTTCTGTGAAGTTATCATTTCTCTAGTTCAGCAGGATGGTGCACAATATCACTCATTCGACGTGATGTGAGCATGATAAGTATGCTGTACAGAATAGCTTCTGTGAAGTTATCATTTCTCTAGTTCAGCAGGATGGCACACAATATCACTCAGGCTACTTGTTTGCTCTTTTGTCTCAATCTTGGATCAACCCTTTGTCTTTCACAAATGCATCTGGTCTACCAGTGCATTTCTACATTTCCCCTCTGACAACTTGTGGTCTATCTACCTCAGTTCTACACCATGGGTGCTGATACTACCAAACCCCCATCTGTTTTCCTTATCAAACTCTCTGTCCAATATACCGGGGAGAAGCTCGACAAACTCAAATCCAACTACAAAGAATGGTGCGAGGAAATCATTATCGCACTATCTCTCAATGGCCTTTACGAGTATGTCATGGGTGATATTCCCGAGCCTTCAACTACCAAGCTCTGTGCTCTCACCAACTGGAAGTTGAATTCCTGCCTAACTTATGCTTCTATCACTTCCAGCATATCTCCATTGGAATGGCAATTCCTTAACATTAAAAAGGGCCCTGAGATACTCTTCAGGACCACCATCAGAAGGAAGGACCAGTTTGCCAGGTCAGCTTCTGCAACAGGTACTATCTGTTCAATGCACAAAGGACATGCATCAGGAAACTGTGGAGATGCTGGTATTTCCAGTCAATAGTGACAAATAGTCATCAAAATGTTATATAATGAGATATAATTAAATACTTTTATCTTTATACTACAAGTAATTTACTACCAGAGCTAACATTCCAATGTTAAAGCAGTATTGGAGTTTTGGGCCATCTGATACAAGTCTGAGACTGCATTGGACAAGCATGATAATTGTTTTGCAATTATGTTGCAGAGCTGAAAAGCTATGAGAATATTCCATCAGTCTTGTAGCTAATTGTAGTCCACCTGCCAGAATTGGATTATATAGTCAAATATACCCAAACAACTCAAAATGCTACTAGTGCACAGATAATAGAATGCTAACATTGCCAGTAGCTGAACTCAACATTTTTATATGGCTGGTTTGTTGTCAGAGTATAAGATTCAGGATGTTTCAAAAAACAGAGTCTGCACAGCCACAACCCCTTGAGCTCAACAAAATGCAAAAAACTGATCATGACTTCAGCCACAAATAAACATGGGTGTGTGAGTAAGCATGTAAGATTGTGTGAAATGAGACAAACAAATGAACAAATATTAAGTTAATTATATTTATAAGGCAACAATTCAACAACTTTACTAAGTCAACTTCTGAACAACAACAAAGTATATCTCATAAAAATGGAATGAAAAGGGACAAAAATGGTACTATTTTCCTTTCTTCTTGTGTTCCAATTACAAGGTTTGACCTATACATAGATAAATGCCAGTCAATGATCAAATCCATCAGTCTGGCAGATCTGATGGAATTGGCCAACTCTACTGTGCTATATCTTTCATTAGCAGAGGGTGTACAAGAATTGGACATGTTATACCAAAGATTTAGCTTATCAGATATTGTACAGCATAGTCTAATATTATCATTTCCTCCTTGGTTTCCTGATGTGCCACTTCCTGAAATGGCAGAAAAGATTTGCAAGTACTTCCCAACACTCAAAGAGGGGCCAACATAAATGGAAAGATTGTATGAATTCAAGATGGTAAGAACTATGTACAAACATCATACAATAATGAACCTCTGCCACATGATTGTATAGATTAGTAATAACAATAAGAATAGAACAAGGATCAGGCTGTTGGTGTAAGGGAACTAGGGGGTGCCCCATGTGTTTCTCCTATCTTTTTATGTTGGTGTAAGCCTGCTTACATACACATTGACTCTTGTTTGTACACAGAAGATTTAGCCATATTAACTACGAGCCATTCTGGATTCCCCATTCTTCCTTTTTCCCCATATATTCCCTTTACACTACACTTTGATATCATTGTCTGTTTCCAATAACATGTCATTGTCCTGTTATTTGGTGATTTGACATGAGTTCTCCATTGATTCCTCTATTTCTAGTGTTGCCTATCCCCAACTACAGGGTAGGCTTCCACTTTTTTTTTAACATCAACAACGCCCATTTAAACTCCGTTTTCCACATTAATGTTGTCTATCTAGATGACTAAACACACTCGATCCAGAAAACCTGTCTCGCCGGCCTTCTGTTAGCACCTCCCTTACCACGTGTAGTAAGGTGAGGAAGACGAACGCTACTAGCTCTTACACTGCACACACCGCTAATGCCACATCAAAGAATTTACCCATGCCCATTGATTCAATCGACGCGCATACACCCGCCTCTGCCACCGTTGATTCAATCAATGTGCATACATCCAGCTCTGCCCCTCCTCTTGTAGAAGAAACTGCAATTGCCGCTTTGGATGCGCATACATTCACACCTCCCTCCTCACCCCTCACACCTGTATCCACACCTCCATCCACCCCTGCATTGCCTATCAAATCACTTCGTAAACAAAGCCCTTCCTCCTCTGACAAATACCATGTACTACCTTTGATGACAAACATGTCCTCAAATGGCACGAACACCGCTGTTTTGAGCCTCAACAATGGGAAATGTCCCATGATATCTGTGGGCATGATGACACCTGAACTCCTACATAGGTTTGAGCACCATGCATGTGGGTACTTACAGAACAAAGATGGCCTCAACGCCAAGGATTTCGTCGACCATATCGTATACTCTTTTGAAGACCCTCTATTCTCTGACTGGTACCAGTCACAACAAGACCTTCTGTCTCCTCTATCGTTCCCCAATTTCATGGCTAGAGTGCATGCACATTGGTTGCTGAAACGTTGGCAACAAGACCTAGCACGTAAAGTCCACTCTACGAAACAGAACAAGACCCCATTCTCAGAGTTCGTCGACACCTTGCACCACGACAACCTCCTTCTAAAGAACTCTCAACACCACCTATCTCCTCTCCAACTCCAGACACAAATCGAGTCCAACATCTCACAGGAACTCGCTTCCGCATTTGACCACTGGAAAGACAATCACGAATCTTCTGATGATGAGTCAGACAAGGAAAACGAGGATGTCGATGCACCTGAAGATGACGCTGTCGCTGTGTTGGCCAAGGTGGGTGTGAGCGCGCTCAGAGCTGAAGCCAAACTACAGTCCTTCATTGATATGCTCACCAAGCTTGATCAGAAACTAATTGAAGACTGTAGCGTGCGAAAGTGTGATGCTGAGGATGCAGTGCACAGCCTGAAATGCTCAAGCTCTACAGTAGGATTATCTGACTCCTCTCGCCGTCCCCCACATGCACGATCCCAGCCCACCACTTCTTCCTGTACTCAAACAACGTCATCTTTCTCTTCCTCGTCACGTCCTCCTAAACTTACGGACCATGAAAAGTTGTATCTGGAAACCCACAGTGGATGTAAGAAGTGCCATGGGTTTTACCTCCCAGATGGACACCCTTGCGAATTTCCATCCAGAGATGGATACGTTGAATGCATGATGGCTTCCATGAATGACATGAGGAGGCATATCAAGCTGGCTCCACTGCCTATCCCTTGTGACAAACATACATCTTCTGTCACTTCAGTATCTTCTCATCCCCCTCAACTGACCATGGCTCCTCCACCTCTACCCGTGGCTGCAGTGTTGGGTATGTCTGCTTACCCCATCGCATCTGTGTGCCCACCCAATGATTCTTTGATCTTAAATGGGGGAGACAGTGACTTATCTCGTGACTACAATGACTCGGTAAGCATGCACATTCCTTTTTTCATGCCGCACCTCGTGTGGAAATGTGCTGTTGAAAGCCGTGATCCTTCCGCTATCTCTTGCGTTTTTGTTGATGCATTAATTGATCACAGGTCTGGTCCAGTTTTGATTGATCAAGACCTTGCCTCTCGCTTGCAACTACCGTTACGACTACTTCACCAACCGTTTCCTGTCTCTGGCGCTTTTATCAATGGCTCAAACATGACCCCTCAGATTTCACTCACCCACTGGGTAAAGCTCAAATTGCATGACCGTAATAACTGGTATTCTGCCTGAACTGTCCGCGCGCTCGTTGCACCTAATTTGTGCCATCCAATAATTCTTGGACTTCCCTTCCTGTACCATAACCATATCACAGTAAATGTCCGCAACAGCTCAGCGATTGATACGAGTATGAACTTTGACCTCCTACATCCTATAGCACCGCCTGTATGTAAACCAATAATGAAATTGCGAGACGTGATCTCTATGAATATCGCAAACAGAAAGCTACTGCTAAACGAGCTGAAGAGTATATGTGCTGTGCATAAACCATTAGTAGATGCATGATGCAAGCCAGTAAATGGTGTCGACATTGTTGCTGCTGTTTGTGGTCATATAGTACAACTGGCAGCTGCTGAGCACTTGGAAAAATTGCACGACAAGATTCACGAAACTTATGCAGACATTTTTAAACCAATCCCACATGTTAATGAAATGCCGGATACAGTACAATGTAAAATTAAATTAAAAGATGCAGATAGAATGATTACCACACGAAGTTACTCATGCCCATGAAAATTTTGCGAAGCGTGGAGTATTCTGATTCAATGTCACTTAGAGGCAGGGCGGATTCAGCCGTCATCATCAGAACACACCTCACCTGCTTTCCTAGTTCCTAAGGCTGATAACACTGTACTGCCACATTGGGTCAATGACTACCGTCAACTTAACGCGAATACGGTCACAGATTCCCACCCACTGCCGCGCATCAATATCCTTGTGGATGCTGGGCAGGGCAAAATCTGGAGCAAACTTGATATGACTGACAGCTTCTTCCACACGAAAATGGACCCCGAAAGTATTCACCTCACTGCGGTAACTACGCCTTTGGGCCTATACGAATGGGTTGTAATGCCCCAGGGACTGCGTAACTCTCCCCCAGTCCACCAGCGACGTGTTACAGCCTGCCTGCACCCTTTCCTTGGAATTTTCTGCCACATTTACCTTGATGACATCATGATCTATTCGAACACTTTGGCTGAACACACTGAACACATTAAGCAAGTTATGGAAGCCTTGCGTAAAGATCGTCTATACTGCAATGCAAAGAAATCAAAATTTTACTTATCGGAACTTATCTTCCTTGGACACTGAATCTTTCAGGAAGGTATTGAAGCATGCTCGTCCAAGGTGGACAAAATCTTGAATTGGCCTACACCAAGCTCTGCAACTGATGTTCAGAGTTTTCTTGGCTTGGTGCGATACATCACTGCCTTCCTGCCTAACCTTGCAGAGCACACAACAACTTTGACACCTCTCACAATGAAAGAGTGTGAGAGACATTTTCCCACTTGGACTGTGGAACACCAAAACACATTTGAGGCTATCAAAGGGCTGGTAGTCAGCAGGGAGTGCTTGACAGTGATTGACCACTCTAAACCTGGCAACAACAAGATCTTCATGACTTGTGATGCCAGTGATTTACGAACTGGCACAGTACTAAGCTGGGGCCCAACTTGGGAAAGTGCTCGCCCAGTGTCTTTTGATTCAATGCAACTCAATGATGTGCAGAAAAACTACCCAGTGCACGAAAAGGAGATGCTGGCTATTGTTCACGTGCTAAAGAAATGGTGTTCTGATCTCCTTGGATCACAGTTTGTGGTTTACACTGATCACAGAACTCTCGAGAATTTTGATACTCAAAAAGACTTATCACGATGACAGGCTCATTGAATGGAACACCTTTCGCAATTTGACATGACAATTCACTACATTTGTGGTGAAGATAACACAGTGGCGGATGCTCTATCACGATTACTGGTGGATTCTCATGAGGAGGTGTCTGAGGATGTGGATGTCACTGATTCTCCCATCCAGTGGAATGACTGGTTGAAACTTGGGACTACTTGCAATGCAATCTTATCAATCTCTGCAGATGAATCTTTCTTATGCGATGTTCACTTAGGATATAAAGAGGATGACTTTTGCCAAAAACTGTCCATCACTGATGAGTCCATCCCTGGTATCAGATACGAAAATGAACTATGGTACATTGGTGACCAACTCGTAATACCTCGTTATAGCACTCTCCGTGAGGATCTTTTCCGTCTTGCCCATGATGCGCTTGGACACTTTGGCGCTGATAAATCCTATGCAAGCATTCGCAACTGTTACTACTGGCCAAACATGCGCAGAGATCTTGAGAACACCTACGTCCCTGCATGTGTGGATTGCCAGTGCAATAAGAGTGCAACCTCAAAACCGAAAGGACTGCTGCACCCTCTACTGATCCCTGAGAACAGGGGGGACTCTGTATGTTTGGACTTTGTAGGTCCCTTGCCTGAGGACAACGGTTACGACTGTGTCCTAATGGTGACCGACCAACTGGGTTTGGATATATGGTTAATCCCCACTTGGACCGATATTACTGTGCCAGACTTGGCTTTAATATTCTTCAATGAGTGGTACTGCGAAAATGGGCTACCATTGGAGCTAATCAGTGACCGCGATAAGCTGTTTGTGGCCAAATTTTGGAGAGCGCTCCATGCATTGATGGGTGTGCACCTGAAAATGTCGACCACTTACCACCCACAGATGGATGGTGCAAGCGAACGCACCAACAAAACTTTGAACCAATGCATCTGTTTCCATGTTGAGCGAAATCAGAAGGGATGGGTATGCGCGTTACCCATCATCCAATTCAACATGATGAACTCTATCAATGCGTCCACTGGATACTCTGGTTTCCAGCTGCAGATGGGACGTAGTCCCCGTATCATTCCTCCTTTGATACCTGGAACCACGATGGTTCCCGTTGCAGAAGAAATTGCTGCTCGAAATATAATCTCTCAAATTGAAGCTGATGTCACAAATGCCAAAGACACCTTGTTGGGTGCTAAAGTGATGCAGGCATTCCACGCTAACAAAAGTCGGCACGAAGAGGCCTATGCTGTAGGTGACAAAGTCATGCTGGCAACGCTACACTGGCATCGAGAGTACAAAGCTGGCGACAAAACTCGTGTGGCCAAATTCTTCCCTCGTTGGGATGGTCCATACATGGTCACTAAGGTGTTCCTGGAGAACTCCTCATACACCTTACACCTGCCTAACTCCCCAGAGACTTTTCCAAGCTTTCATGCATCACTGCTCAAACGCCACATCGAAAACAATGCGACACTTTTCCCTTCCCAAGAGCACGAGCGACCTGCACCAGTCCTGACTGGAGATGGCATGGAAGAATATCGAATCGAAAAGATCATTGACAAAAGAAGAAGAGGTCGTGGATTTCAATACCTAGTGTGATGGGCTGGCTACTCAGAAGGAGACAATTTATGGCTTCCTCAACGTGAACTCATGGATTGCGAAGCACTGGACGTCTGGCAAGCTTGTAAGGCAGAGGGGACGCAGTAGCTTTTTCCCACTGGGTTTTTTAATGCACCCATCGTTTGGTTGATGATGGGTTGGCCTTTTACCTTTATTTTTTATTTTATCACACTCCTAACATATTTTTGTTCACTGAATCACCCATACACTTTTCTAAGGGTGGGAGGGTGTAACCCTGCTTATGTACACATTGACTCTTGTTTGTACACAGAAGATTTAGCCATATTAACTACAAGCCATTCTGGATTCCCCATTCTTCCTTTTTCCCCATATATTCCCTTTACACTACACTTTGATATCATTGTCTGTTTCCAATAACACGTCGTTGTCCTGTTATTTGGTGATTTGACGTGAGTTCTCCATTGATTCCTCTATTTCTAGTGTTGCCTATCCCCAACTATGGGGTAGGCTTCCAGTTCGTCCTATATTTTTCCTCACTTCATTTCCTTCTATTCTTCATTTTCTATGATTTTTCCTTATTTTATTACTAATTTTCCTTTCTATCACATTTGTGCATGTTGACAGTATTATATTTAGAGGTGGAGTACCCTTTCCAACATCTACCCCTTGGTATGATGTCATTTGGTGGCCTTGATCTGCTTATCTCCACCTTTTATATTTTTAGGTTATTATTTGATTTTTGCAGTCTTCACATATACTGGGCATTGGGAAAGGGGTACTTAGAGTTTTCTCTTCGGATTTCCCTTTGCTAGGTGCACCTCCAATCCCTGTAATATGTACTATAATTTTAACTTTGGATTTCCCTTTGCTAGTCCATCAATTAAGTGGCCTCTCTAAGGTTGCCCTTACAGTAGAAAACTCTCTCCTAAGGCCCAAGATCATGAACATGCTGTCCAAAATAGGCAGGTATGGAGTGGATGACACTTCCCAAAGCTCCATAGACTCCCTACACACTGTTCCTGACAGTCCCGCCTTCAGTGCACTGCCATTTTTGCTTAATGCACCTAGCGCCATGGACACATCAGAACACCTCGACACACTTGAAAGCGATGTTACCAGAATGTGCACACAAATTGATTCACTTAAATCTATGATCAAAAACTTTGTCAGAAGCCTTCAGACTAGCTCCACAGTCAATGTTCCCCCTATTGCAACTCCAAGCGTGCCCAATAATGATGCACCGCCTAATGTGCCCACTAAGGAGTGCGCCCAGATCAAACTGTCCCCCCCACCAAATTTAATGGTGTGTGTGTGCAGGGGCATGCATTCCTTAATTCTTGTGAGTTGTACATCAGTCTCCAGTCACATCAATTTGTCAACAATGCTGCAAAAATTTATTGGGCCTTCACATACATGAAATCTGAACGTGATCTCTATGTGGACCGTATTCTGCACCAAACTAAAGAGCTTGGTTCTCTACCTTTCTCCACTTGGGGTGACTTTCAAGCAGAGTTTGTATGCCACTTCTGTCCCCTCAACGAGCACCACCAAGCAGTGACATGGCTTGAGTCATCCTCTTACCATCAGGCACATTGATCTGTGGACGATTATATCAACAAGTTTAAGGATTTGGTGGACATGGCAGGATATGGGAGTGGGCTACCAGTTGTGGTGAAGTTCCAATGGGGTCTCAATCAAGAGATTCAGGACCAGATTGCACAGATGTTGAAAGGGCACCCAGCAGACGATGATATCTATGCTGTTTCATATGCATATTCCTCTGGAGTCATGTGATATCCTTACTATTATGTATATAAGGAGAACCTGTACTGTAGTAGGAATATAGTGTTCTTACCTCTGCTAACCCCTAGCTGTAAGTCTAACTAAACCCCAGGTAGGTTGTAAGGAATGTGTTGTCTCTTCCCCTGTGCAGCATATATAGTCTGCTCCAACAGGTTATGGGCCCTGCTGGGCACATCGTGAACGCGCCTTAATTGGCTGTGAACGATGTTGACTTCATTGTCTCCAAATTATAACCTTGCACTCTTCATGAGCTGCATCGTGCTCCCTGCGAGCTGCACTTAAAACCTAGGTTGACTAGGGTTAACCACTCTGAAGGAGTGTTTTTTCCTGAGATTGTTAAACATGTTTTCTTGGATAAAAGACTGATTGAGTGCTTATAACAAGCCGCCACCACAAAATCATGTCTTCAACCCTTGAAAAACTCGTACAAACTTTCGATGGCTCAAATTACATTCAATGGGCCAACTCCATGAAGGCATGGCTCAGGTCTCAGGGCCTCTGGCAGATAACTAGTGGGGCAGAAATCAAACCGCCTCCAGCGCCTCCTTTGACGGTGACGAATGCTACTACCAAGCTCCAGACCTGGAGCAACAAAAATGACCAGGCTATTGGTAGCCTAGTGCTCCGCCTGGCCCCCTCCATTTGGCAGCATGCCAACACCAAGGACACTGCTGAGGAGGTGTAGGACCTCATTTGCACTGATTATGGTGTCGATGGCCCCTCCCAAGTCTTTGCAGACTTTAGGTCTGCAATAGCAATCAAAATTCCAGCTGTGAATCCTGCACCAGAGATTGCTAAGATGGCTGACAAGTTTGAGTGCCTCATGGCTGCCAACGTTGCCATCCCCAAACTAATTCAGGTGATGATCCTACTTGCTGCGATGCCGCACGAGTATGATTCTTTGTCCACCACAGTCCTTAACATGACTGCTACTAGTGCCTTGACATTTAAACATGTCAAGGACTCCATTGTCGCTGAAGCCTCAAGGTGCATGGCAGTAGGAAAACCCACTGGCCAGCCTCAGGCCAACAAACTTTCCGCTGTCAAACGCAAAGGGGGAAACCCCAAATGGCAGCCCAAAGAAGGGCAAAACAACAATGGAGATTCGTTCCAAAAATGTGGATGACGTGGGGACAAAAAGACTAAGGAGGAAAAGCCTAAAGAGAAACATACCCACCTTGCCTCCAGTGCCTTTACCACCATAAATGGTAATGGCACCATCATACCGCTGATGCTGCTCATTCAGCGCATCGAAAAGTGCGACCACACTCCCACAAGGGATCCTCGCCGCTGACTGCCTGCACAGGCATATACAGGTGCGGCCTCTACCTCTCATTCAGTTTACGCCAAATATCAGCAAGCTCAAGACACCCTTGAGCAAATGCATCTTCTGCGCAGCACAAAAAATCTGTGACCGCTGGAAGAGCACCTAATGGTGCGAGAAGGTAAGAGGAGGAGGATCAAACCAGAACTGAGGATCATGGAGGTAGAAGATGACATTGTCTCCCTTGGATTGGAACCTCCAGTTTCTGATGAGGAAGTATGGAAAGCCATCAACGAGATGCTTGTCGATGAACCACTTGAAACAGGAGGATATGATGATAGGTCAGTCCTTTTCCCTGCCGCAAGCACAAAGATTAATATTCCAATGATTACAGCGAACTTTTCATGTGAAATTTTACCACTATTAAATGTATCATGGAACTATTTAGATCTTAATATATGTGTTATGTGTGCAAATGGAAATTGTAAGAAAGGTGCCGACTGGATCATGGATTCAGGCGCATCAAAGCACTTCACTGGTGAAATGAAAGATTTCGCTTCTTATGAGCCTTTACCAAGAAAGGACTCTACCTTGGTTCAAACAGCCACAGGTACTACTCATATAGTAGGAAAAGGAGCAGTCTTCATTAGACATCAGGTAGTATGTCACGGGAAGTCAGAGATGCGTGAAACACGATTATACCCCATCTACTACATACCCGACATTAATACTTGATTAATGTCAATGGGTGTCTTCTTACAAGACAGAAGTGATGTGCGTGGTTCCTCCGCACACATTTCATTTATTGAGAAAGGAAACCCAATTATGCATTGTGTCCCTCTTAGGAGAAGTGACACGATTTATTGGGCTCAAACTCATATAATGAGTACCAAAAAGGTCAATGTCGTGACCATATACGTCGCTGACTACTTGACTTGGCATAGGCAACTTGGACACCCATCCAAAGAGGCACTAGGGAAAATGCCTAATAGCACCATCAAATTCCCGAGGAATTTAATTATTCCTAAAGACAAAATTATTTGTCCAGGGTGCGCTGAAGGGAAAATGACATCAAAATCTTTTCGCAAATCAAATTCATGTGCAGAGAAACCCTTTGAATTAATACATTCCAATCTAAAGGAACTCCCAGTACTATCGTACCACAAACATAAATACTTTATTGTATTTCTGGATGACAAGACATCACATATCTGGGTCCAGTGCCTTAGAAAGAAGTCTGATGCTGCTGCAGCGATTAGACAATTTCAGGCAATGGCTTTGACCCAGTATGGCGCTACAATTAAGTGCTGGCGTGTTGATCCAGGGGGGGAGTTCAAAGATCGTGAGCTACAAAATATGCTCAAGGATTTTGGCATCAAAATAGAGATGTCTGCACCCCATGTTCACCAACAGAACGGGCACGCAGAGTGCGCCATAAGGACAATAATGGAAAAGTCGCAAACCCTGCGATTTACCGCTTGTCTACCACAATCATGGTGGGAATTTTGCATTGAACATGCAACACACCTATACAACCAAACCCCAATAAGGCGCCTGAAATGGCTGACACCTTTTGAGGACCTGACGAAGGTCTGCCCAGATCTAAACAATCTGAAGGTCTTTGGTTGTGGTGCATATGTCTATCTACCCAAGGAGAAACGTCCAACCACATTAGCTCCTCGATCAGGTTAATGACGTACCTTGGATTAGAAGATGGCATTAAAGCATACCGTTTCATGCGACTTAATGGCGCAATATTCATTGGTGCTACGGCACTATTTGATGAAACATTGTTCCCATGCTGTCCCAGAGCTAAAACTCCTGCCAAGACAGACCTTGGTAATTTTCCACCTCCAGAACCAGAAGATGATGACCATTCATCTGGAATGGATGGTGATGATTCTATACTGCCACAAAATCCACCCCTTCCTCCATCATCAGAAAATGATGATGATGATGATGTACCAAGCAAGCAAAAGGTGCATGATGATGCAACTGACGCTCCTCCTCCGCTGCCTCCAGTAACCACTGAGGACTTTTGTCCAAGATGTGAAGATCAACAGGAATGGCAGCAATTGCCCCGTTGATCAGGCAGGCAGAGGAACATCCCAAACTGTCCCAGCAATACCTATGGAGAGAAGCAACTCCCCTCTGACATAGAGAGAGACATTGCACGTGATTGATATTGGAAGAGATCTGTGGGTCAAGATTCGGATCATAACCGAACACGACCACGATCTCAACAGCAAGAACCAGTTGCTGGACCGATTTCGGCACCCCACGAGAGTGTGCCCGATTCCAATAATCAAGAACATGATCACCCAATGGGGGAACTGGATGAAGCAGGTTATATTCAAAAGATAACCAAGGAAGGTGGAGATAAGCTTATTCACTGGCTGTTGTCAAAAGCAGTCACACCATCAAGCGAAATAAGCCAAGTTCCAAACCAATTTCACAATATTGTGTGCCTACCACGGCAGCAGCAACTTGAATGGAAACAGGCTTGTTGTGAAGAATTAGAGGCTCTTCGAGTACTTTACACTCCCCCACCTATTCCAGTTGGATTCCGGTTCGCATCCAATTTACAGCTGGAATCCCCGGAATCTGACCGGACTCATCACAAGCAGAATAACAGGAATAACTGGACTAACCGGAATAACCGGAATGCATGTGCTTTCCCAAATAAAAGTTTGACACACATCAAGAATTGAACACTTGACCTTGGGTCTGCATACATAACAGCACGCTTAACCACTGAGCTACCAAGCAATTATTCTTGGGCATACATTTAATACTTTCATTACCCAACCAAGGTATGTAGTTAATCACAGCCATTAACAGAATAATTACTAAGTATGCATACACATGACACATGACACGTGACTGCCAGCTCACAACCACCACCACCACTGTTGCCAACACCGCCTCCTCCTCCTCTCCACTCTACCACCACCACTGCATGCGCACCCACCACCACCATTCCCATGCCCAATGCCACCATCACCACCACCTTCAAACGAGCCAACTGGACAGAATGCGGGCCCAAATGATGCATATCGCGTCGTTTGGGGCCTAAGTATGTTTTTTTTTGTTTGCTTCTTGTTTTTTCATACTAACTTGTTTTGTTTGTTTTATAGGTTCTACTCGACTGCCAGACATAACATGGGCCCAAATGATGCAGATCACATCGTTTGGGCCCTAAGTAAGGTTTTTTTTGTTTGCTTTTTGTTTTTATAAACTAACTAACCTTTTTTTAGCTTTCTAGGTTATAATCTACTGGCAACAGTGCCACCACTTGCAAACGAGCCAATGTGGGCCCAAACGACACAGATCGTGTTGTTTGGGCCCTACGTAAGTTTTTTTTCGTTTGGTTTTTGTTTTAATAAACTAACTAACTCATTTTTTTTAGTTTTCTAGGTTATAATCTACTAGTAACGATGCCACCACCCGCAAATGAGCCAACACGGGCCCAAACGACACAGATCGCATTGTTTGGGCCCTATGTGAGTTTTTTTCATTTGCTTTTTGTTTTTATAAACTAACTAATTGTAATTTATTGCTTTTTAGGTTGTATACTACTGGGGACGACCTGCCACGACAAAAAACGTGCAACCCATGCCCATGCCCACCTGATCCCCTCCTCCCCATTCAAATGGGATGTGAGGCTGTTGACACGGGCTAGGAGGGTGCAGAGGGATGCCAGGAGACCCCGGAAGGGGGGTACCTGCCTAGTAAGCACCCACCAACCTCTGTACTCGTGCCATGTCGCACTGACATGCCCAAACCCCCCCCGCCCAAAAAAAAAAAGAAAAAAAACAGAAATCCAGACAGGGGACGACAAGCCACCCACCCCCAGCCTCATGAGCAACTGCTCATGGGGTGGATCATGGGTGGAATGATGCCCAGGCACAGGGACAGGAGATGACAATGACACACCACCCGCCCCCAGCCTCACGAGCAACTGCTCGTGGGGTGGATTGTGGGTGGAGCGACAACGACGACAAGCCACCCACCCCCAGCCTCATGAGCAACTGCTCGTGGGGTGGATCGTGGGTGGAAGGACAGACAACAGCGGGGTCGCGTCCCCTCCTCCTCCCCCACACTTTGTGTGGGGAGGGATTTTTTTTGTATTTTTAATTATTTATTAGTATTGTGCCCCCCCTCCCCCGTTTTGTGTGGGGGAGGGATTTTTTTCTTCATGTTTTTACCTCCCCCCTCGCGTTCAGCATGAGGGGTTAGCTTTTTATGTATATAAATAAAACTCCCTCTCGCATTTTGTGAGAGGGAGGATTTTTGGTTTATGTATATAATTACAATTATCCCCACTCCCTTGCATTCAATGTGAGGGATGTGGTTAATTAAAAAAATTTGATCTTAACTACTTCGAAAAAAATTAGAGTGTCATGAATAAACATTATATTACTATCTAATAATTCTCCTGTGGCTCAACTGGTTAAGCACACATGTTTGGTTTGTCATGTGATCACTCTAATCAAGATGTCTTGAGTTCAATCCTTACTCTGCACAAATATATTTTGTAGGCACTTTGACAACTTAAGACTTGAAATTTGACTATCCATTAGGGTATATACTCTAAGTTGAGGATCTGGAGTAACCATAATCTGGTCAGAATAACCAGAATAACTGGACTCCAACTGGAATAATTGGACTCCAACCAGAATAACTGGACTCCAACCGGAATAATTGGACTCCAACCAGAATAACTGGACTCCAACCAGAATAACTGGACTCCAACCAGAATAGGTGGGGCAGGGCAAATTACAGGGCTCTTCACAAGCAACAAGTCTATGACATTGTCGATCTTCCACATGATCGAAAAACGATCAAAAATAGATGGGTTTTCTCCATGAAATCAGACAGAAGAAAACAAGCCAGACTCGTGGCGAAAGGCTTTTCACAAGTTGAAGGTGTTGACTTTGATGAGATTTTCTCACCAGTAGTCTGCTACGAGACCGTACGCCTCATGTTTGCACTTGCATCTCTAGAAGGCATGTATATGACCGGTCTAGATGTAAAAACCACATTTTTATACGGCAAACTAGAAGAGGAGATCTATATGGATCAACCCGAGGGTTTCAGACTCGAGGGAAAAGAGCGCAAAGTAATGCACTTATGCCGAGCATTGTATGGCCTTAAACAGGCCTCACTAGCATGGTGGAAAGAGCTAGAGACATTATGTGCACCAGCTCCGATGCTGGCATTTTCATACACAAGGATCCTAAGACAGGCAGCATTGTTATTGCACTGGTCTATGTTGATGATGGCTCGTTCATGGGGAAGAACAAGAAACTTGTGGATGAAAAGAAGAATGCTTGTCTGAAGCATTGGGAGTGCCGTAGTACTGAAAAAGTCACGGAATTCTTAGGCATGCACGTCACCCAGACTGCAAGCAAAGTCAAACTCAATCAAACTGAATATCTCGCCAAAGTGCTCGAGAGGTTCGAGATGACAAATGCCAAAGCTGCCCCCACTCCGCTCCCAACTGGTTACAAACCATCAGAAAACACAGCGACACCAAATGCAGTGCTTAGATCAAAATATCAGTCTGTGATCGGATCTTTATTGTATCTGATGCTCGGAACGCGACCTGATATCGCTTACGCGGTAATCAGGATGTCGCAATTCTCAGCTAATCCTAGCCAAGAACATCTAGACAAAGTGATGTACATCATGCGCTATCTGGTGGGAACCCAGAAATATAACATAGTCTATGATGGAGAGAAATCTGAAGGGCTACAGGCCTTCACAGACTCTGATTGGGCAGCTGACACTGTCAAGTGCCGATCTACAACGGGTTACTTTGCTACTCTAGTGAGTGGCATTGTGTGCTGGCAGTCCCATTTACAAAAAACTGTAGCACTGTCATCCACAGAAGCCGAATATATGGCTCTCTCCAACACTTGTCGACAGATAGTGTGGATAGAGTCCTTATTCCAGGAACTTGCATATATACTGAAGCGTGTACTGATCTGCGCTGATAATCAGGGATCCATCTTTATCAGATCAAATCCAGTTCAGGAAAGAAGGACCAAACATATAGACATTCACTACCACTATACCCGCGGATGCATAGAAAATGACAAAGTCACAGTCGTTTTCATTCCTGGAAGTGATAATCCAGCTGACATGTTCACAAAGAACCTTGGCACCATTCTATTCAGGAAATTTAGAGACTCTCTTGGAATTACTTTTGAGGTTCAAACTTAGCTGCTTAGAGTGCTTTACAGTTTGAGGGGGGGGTGTTGAAATTAATTACCAATATTGTTGCATGTGCATATTCCTCTGGAGTCATGTGATATCCTTACTATTATGTATATAAGGAGAACCTGTACTGTAGTAGGAATATAGTGTTCTTACCTCTGCTAACCCCTAGCCGTAAGTCTAACTAAACCCCAGGTAGGTTGTAAGGAATGTGTTGTCTCTTCCCCTGTGCAGCGTATATAGTCTGCCAGAACCAACTCACAAATGCAGCATTCAATGCAGCATTCAATGCAGCATTCTGTGCTCCAACTACCACTCATGTGCCCTACACCTTCAATCAAACCCTTCCCCAGTGTAACCCCATTCCTGTCCATCAGACTCCCACACCAGCTGTCAATGTCCCAGTACCAATGGACATTGATGCAGCCTATAGCCATGCACATAGGTTAGATCTCTGCTAGGGGAAACTGGACACATGGCCAGAGCATGTCCCCATCATCAGGATATTTGCATCCTCACCCCTGAGGGGTGAGATGAACTCCTCCAGGACCTGTTGGCACTTGTAGATGTCAAGGAAGTGAAGGACCAGGTTGCAGAGGAGATCAAGTCAGAAGTTGTAGAGGAGCAGGATTTTTCTATTCGCAATGAGTGAATCGTACACCCTTGCTGCCTGTCCATAGCCACTTTGAAGTTTTGTCAGTTGAATTTCCAGAGGATGAATCTAATTCCATGACTGTTCCCCTCTCTGACCCTTCAAAGTTGGCTGAAGATGTATCTGCTCTTTCTATCTCTCCCTCTGCCCCACACCCCAGAATTAAATCATGGGAGTGCAAACTACCATGCAAATATATTGTTGCATTCACTCCCTCTACACATTCCTTGAACCTATCAATCGAACTACAGACTACCGACACTGGACAGATACTCGGTGTCTTTGCGCTCCTGGACTCTGGTGCGACTGGTCTCTTCATTGATGCCCATCTTGCACAACAACATTGCCTGAATACTCGCTCACTCTTGCATCCAATCCCTGTTTATAATGTGGATGGGTCCCCAAATGAAGTTGGTGCCATCCAAGAGGTTGTAGGCCTGGTCCTCCATTACAAAGATCATAGTGAGCATGCCCTTTTTGCTGTCACTCAGTTAAGAAAGCAGAAGGTGATATTGGGTTATCCATGGCTTTGAGACCATAACCCAGAGGTCAACTGGTGTACTGGGGAGGTTACAATGAGCTGGTGTCCATCCCACTATTACACTTGTTTCACAAAAGCCAGACAAGAACACTGTGGACAAAGGTCCTCAGTATGACGCACTTGGAAGTGTTGTGCTGGACCCCTGCCTGTGCCTGAGGTGGAGTTAGTGGGGGTTCCTGATCTGATGCTGGACTCAGATGATGATGATGAGGAGCCAGAGGAAGTGGAGGAAGGTGATCAGATCTTCTACACTGTGATTTGTCCATCACACAAAGTGTGTGCTACATCAAACATATCCCAATGCCTCACCGAGGCCTTCCACAAAAACAATGCTGCTAAATCCTCTACTGATTCCTTGCTTCCTCATCTCCATGAGTTTGGGGACGTGTTCTCCAAGGAATTGTTTGACTCTCCCTGCATGTAAGCCATGGGATCACACAATCAAACTCACCCCTGGGGCAACCCCTTCATCCTGCAAGGTCTATCCTCTCTCTCCTAAAGAACAGCAACAGCTTGACCAGTTCATTGATGAGCACCTGGCCTCTGGACATATTTGACCATCAAAGCCACCCATGGCCTCTCCCTTTTTCTTTGTCAAGAAAAAGGATAGCTCACTTCAACTGGTTCAAGACTACAGAAGGCTCAACGACATCATGGTCAAAAATTGCTACCCATTACCTCTCATCTCCGAACTTGTGAACCAGCTCCATGGAGCCTGATACTTCACCAAGCTCAACATCTGTTGGGGTTACAATAATGTGAGGATAAAGGAGGGAGATGAGTGGAAGGCAGCCTTTCATACCAACTGTGGTCTTTTTGAACCACTTGTCATGTTCTTTGGCCTTACTAATAGTCCTGCCACCTTTCAGACCATGATGAATGACATCTTCCAGGACCTCATCCTCAAAGGCATTGTTTGTATCTATCTTGATGACATCCTCATCTTCACTCACATGGTTGAAGAGCACCATCACATCATGCGCCTTGTCCTGGAATGACTTCAACAGTACAAACTCTACCTTCATCAGGACAAGTGCGAGTTTGAGAAGACCAAGATCGAGTACCTCAGCCTGATTATCTCAGAGGGTCACGTGGAGATGGATTCTATCAAGGTGAATGGGGTCACAGCTTGGCCAATCCCCATGAACAAGAAAGAGGTGCAAGTCTTTCCTGGGCTTCATCAATTTCTATCAGCATTTTATCAAGGATTTCTCACATCATGCATGACCACTGTTTGACTTGACAGGAAAGGAGGCGATAATGTACAACAGGAGGCATTCAAAAAGATTAAGGAGATGGTCACTTCCACTCCCATTCTTACCTTTGCTGATGATTTGTGCCCTTTTTGTGTAGAAGCCAACAGTTCTGACTTTGCAACGGGCGCTGTGTTGTCTCAGCAGTCTCCAGAGGACCAGAAGTGGCATCCTATTGCATTCTACTCCAAAAGCCTTAGTGCTGTAGAGCAAAATTATGAGATCCATGACAAGGAGATGTTGGCGATAATGTACGTGCTTGAGGAATGGCAACACTTCCTCAAGGGTGCCCGACACAAGGTGGAAATTTGGACAGATCACAAGAATCTTGAGTACTTTATTATGGCCAAGAAATTGAACCATTGTTAAGCTCATTGGTCCCTGTATGTATCCAGATTCAATTTCTCCTTGCACCACTGTCCAGGTTGCAGCATGGGGAAGACCAATGCCCTCTCCCAATGTGCAGATCATGGGGATGGCAGCGATGACAATTAAACATTGTGTTGTTGCAGCCAGACCTGTTCACCATTTGGGCACTGGAGCGGGACATTTTACATGACATTTGTCATGCAAACCATAGCGGTTTACACGAGGATGTTGTTGCCTGAGCTGTTAAAGAACTGAGGAAGGGATTCACCCTTTCCTTGCATGCAGCAGAGTGGGCTGAAAAGGAGGACTTGTTGTATTTCAGGGATCACATCTATGTCCCCAATGACCCAGACCTTCACTGGCACATCATATCCCAACACCATGACTCACAGACTGCCAGTCATCCTGGATGCTGGAAGACCTTGGAGCTCACCTCATGGAATTATTGGTGGCCACAAACATCATGGCTCATTGGTCAGTATTGTTGTACTTGTGACCTTTGCTTATGCACCAAGATTCCTTGTCGCAAACCCATTGGTGAGCTACACCCTCTTCCTGTTCCAGAGAGTCATTGGGATGTTGTCAGTATCAACTTTGTGGTGGAGTTGCCAGAGTCAAATGGGTTTGATGCGGTGATGTGCACAGTTGATTCAGTGGGGAAACATGCTCACTTCATTCCCACTCACACCACTGTCAGCACCCTGGATGCCACCGGACTCTATCTCCACCATGTGTGGAAATTACATGGACTTCCTGGCACCTTCCTTTCTGACCATGGCCCTCAGTTTGTGGCAGAGTTCACTTGCAAGCTGTACCAACTTCTGGGGATCAAACTCCTTGCTTTGACTGCCTATCACCTGCAAACTAATGGCCAGACTGAGCGAGTCAACCAGGAACTGGAGCAGTACATCCACATCTTTGTCAATGAGCGCCAGGACAATTGGGATGATCTTCTTCCCTTGGCTGAGTTTGGGTACAACAACTATGTCCATGCTTCCACTCAACAAACCCCTTTCCTCTTAGACACTGGACAGCATCCATGCATGAGATTTGAACCTCGCCAAACTCCCTCACACATTGAGACAGTGAATGAGTTCACAGAATGCATGAGGGATAGCTTGGAGGAGGCAAAGGCAGCCTTAGTGAAGGTGAAGGATGACATGGCATGCTTTTACAATCAACGCCATTCTCCTGCCCCTCAGTACAAGGTTGGTGATCAAGTTTATCTTGACTCCAGTGACATCTCCACCACACGTCCATCCAAGCAACTTGCCCATCGCTTCCTGGGACCTTCCCCCATTGTCAAGTGTGTTGGAATGCATGCCTGTTGTCTGTGCCTCCTACCATCCATGTCCAGACTCCACCCAGTCTTCCATGTTGTCAAACTCCTTCCAGCTCCCCCAGATCCATTTCCAGGATGTGTCAAGAACCGTTCCTCACCCGATTAGAACCCGCATCCATCTGACCCTTTCCCACACATCAAACCCAACATTTGTCTATGCCTCCCGATTTTGTTCCTGGCCACCTTGCACTGCCCACACTGCTGTGCACCAGGCTGCCTTGTACAGCACCCATGGCTGCCTTCCCAAGGCTGCCGTCTCTATTGTAAATTTGACTATGGATTCCTGTGCAGCTCCCGCTAGGTAATTTATCTATGCAGTCGAGACACTGCCGCAGTCTTCGTTCCTGTTCTGCATTTATTCTGGACTACAGTATTTAAGCTTAGTTAGTTTTGCCTTGTATTCCTCAGTTCATATATTGATGTAGACTCGACTTTATCCTGCCAATCTAAACCTCCTTCTACTCCAACCTCAGTTCTCTAAGAGTCTGAACTCCATTTGACTCGACCTCTAGTCTCCCTCTGAAGTTCTAACCTCACCTGAACTTAACCTAAGTCCCTCCATACTCCTCCCCACATTTACCCACACTTTCCCACTCCTACCTCCAAACCTTTGACTTGAAATTAGGACACCAGACAAGGTGAAGGGCACAGCTTCTTACAAGCTGAAGCCAAGTCCTTTCCATTTCCCCTCCTGCAGAATCTGCAATGACCTGACAAACTCCCACTATTATCACCCACAGTGTCCGATTGGATTCCAACATGTCTTCTAGGATCAGTTCTTAACAGTATATATGAACTCACACTTTACTCATCCCATTCCTCTCTATGACCCCTACCGAGACCCGCCAGTGCACAACAAGAAATTCCCAACGTGCTGGTACTATTCCTGGGATCTCTGCAATCCAGTGATCCACCCTTTCTGACCCTCAACCCACCACTACTTTTGGAGTGTCTTCCAGACCCTCAAACATATTCCAACAAATCAGCTCAGGAGCCCCTTCAATCAGTGCCAATCTCATGTCCACCCATGCCCTGCACCCTTCCGCCAACCCGGAAGGTTTTCGATCAAGAACTCCCCTTGAGTATGTAGGGGGCATCAACCAGCCTGAACCCCTCAGGTTGGAAGATCCTGGTCTAGAGGACAGACCCCCCAGCAGACCCGATGGCCCTAGTGGTCCTGATGGCTGGGTGACCCTGATCCCAATGATCCAGAGGATCAACCTCCCATGGGGGAGAACCCTGACCCAGGGGATAGGTTCATAGATGTCCTTTACAACCTCTCAGAGAGTATCCGCACCCTTTGTCAGAATAACGCACCCAAGACCGAGAAAATCAAAGTTTGCAACCCCAACACTTTCGACGGCGCCAATCCAAAGAAACTTAGAGACTTCCTAGTCTCCTGCAATCTTCATTTCCATGACCGTCTGCACGTATTTTCCTCTGATGAGAAAAAGATCATATTTATCCTTTCTTATCTTAAAGGATCAGCTCTCAGTTGGTTTGAGCCTGGTCTTAATGACCCAACAGATTCCACACACTGGATGTGGGACTACGAAGCTTTTCTTGCCGAGCTGGAAAGTAACTTCAGCCTGCACGACCCAGTCAGAGATGCAGAAAAAGCTCTCTCTGACTTAACAATGAAGAAAGGTGGTCGTATCACGAAATATAATGTTGACTTCTGGGAATTAGCTTCTAGGGTCAACTGGAATGAAGCAGCCCTTTGTGACCGCTATTTCCACAGTCTTCTGCTCTGGCTTCACATAGAAGTTCTCCAGGGTGGTAAACCCAATACACTTGCAGAACTGCACTTGAAAGTGCAGGACAGCGATGACATCTACTGGATGAATCCCATTTTGAAACAAAGAATTCCAGTAATGTCACTAACTCTATTTGGAAGGACACTTCCAAAAGTCCTTCCCCATCAACAAACCAAACCTCTTTGAACTCTGCCCATGGTAACACCTCCAACCAGCAGTCTTCCGCGACAAAGAAGACTCCCTGGGACAAGCCCAAGTTGTCCATCTCCGATAAGTTGGGGAAGAACAACAAGCTTACTGGGGAGCAACGAGAACGTCGCATGAGAGAACAACTTTGTCTCTACTGTGGTGAGGAAGGGCACATAGCAGGAAACTGCCCAAAATCCAAGGCTGCAAAAGCCCAGGCATCCGTTGTCATTCCCGACACTATGGACTCGGAAAAATAGTCCGCAACCCTCAGGAAACAGCCATTGGGGCTGGGGGTTGCATTGACCTTACCCATTTGGCTGCCTATGTTCATCTCAACGTGTCCGCTCTTTCTGACCCTGACTCCCTAACCATTCTTTTAACCTTTCCCGACTCTCCACCCCTTTCCAAACCCTTATCAACTCTGGCTCCTGCCACTGCTTCCTTGACTCCTCTTTCATGTTGGATAACCAATTCAGCACGGAATCCATTAACCTGATTGGTTTACAACTCTTTGATGGATCTTGCAACTCCACCATAACTCAGGTCATCAAACTTCTGGTCACCTTCCCTGCCGGTGAAGTGTTCAATTTGTCATTCTATGTAACCTCGCTCAACTCTTCCTGTTCCGCCATACTCAGTCATAACTGGCTGAAGCAATACAATCTGTTGATTGACTGGTCTTCAAGCCAACTCACTTTCTGCTCTGCAGATCATAGAGGTCCAGCACCCCTGATGTCACCTTTGTCCCCGAACCTTCCAGTAGAAATCCCTGAATCCTCCGCACTTTCCGAACCCCCCATTCCTCCTAAGTTTACACCTCCCGACATCTATTTCATCAATGCTGCCACTTATGCATGTGCTAGCAAACTTCCTGGGGCAGTAGCTTTCAAGATGACCTTTGCTCCAGAAGGGTTATCTGCCTGCTCTGCTCAATCTTCACCCACACTGGATTTATCCAACATCCCTGCTGAATATCATGAATTTGCTGATGTCTTTGATAAGACTAAGGCGGACACCCTTCCTCCACATCACCCTTACGACCTCAAGATAGAGACAGAAGACAATACTCCTCTGCCTCTGGGCTGCATGTATTCTCTCTCCCCCTCTGAATTAGAAGCCTTACGAGTCTTCATTGATGAAAATGTCTGCTCAGGTTTCATCCACCCATCCAAGTCCCCGCATGGTGCTCTGATTCTCTTCATCAAGAAGAAGGATGGTAGCCTCCGACTCTGTGTTGACTACCAAGGACTTAACCGTCTTATGAAGAAGGACCGCTACCCACTTCCACTCATTTCTGACCTCCTTGACTCTCCCCACAAAGCCTGCTTATTCACCAAGATAGACTTGCAGCACACTTATCACCTAGTCCACATCGCTGATGGTGATGAGTGGAAAACCACTTTCCACACCCACTATGGATCCTTCAAGTGGTTGGTGGTTCCCTTTGGACTCACTAATGCACCCGCAGCTTTCCAGCAGTTTATGAACAACATCTTCAGCAACATGCTGGATGTTTGTGTCATCGTGTACCTCGACGACATCCTAATCTACTCCAATGACAAGTCCCAGTGTGGGGCTCACATCAAAGAAGTCCTCCGCTGTCTCCAGAAGAATGGACTTTATGCCTCTTTACAGAAATGTGAGTTCCACAAAGACACCGTTGAATATCTGGGTTTCATCTTGTCACCAGATGGACTGCGGATGTCCGAGGATAAAGTCAAAACCATGCTGGACTGGCCTGAGCCTAGGAAAGTTAAGGATATACAATCCTTCTTAGGCTTTTGCAACTTTTACTGCCGCTTCATTAATGGCTATTCAGACATTGTCATTCCACTCACCCACTTGATGTGGAAATCCACACCCTGGGACTTCAACAAGAAGTGCCGCAATGCTTTTGAAAAGCTCAAACAAGAATTCACTCACACCCCTGTCTTAACTCAATGGGTACCCGACTCACAGATGGTACTCAAAACCAACGCTTCCGACTATGCCCTAGCAGCTATCCTTTTGGTTTACACTACGGATGGAGAAATCCATCCGGTCGCTTTTCATTCCCACTCCTTTAATCCCGCTGAACTAAATTATGACACCCATGATAAGGAACTCTTGGCCATTTTTGAAGCCTTCAAACACTGGCGGCAGTATTTCGAGGGTTCCGCAAACCTGGTTGATGTGGTCACTGACCACAAAAATCTTGAGTACTTCAGCACTACTAAGTTGCTCACCTGCTGCCAGGCCCGTTGGTCTGAATACCTTTCCCAGTTCAATCTCATCATCTGCTTCTGCCCCAGAAAATTGGGGGCCAAGCCAGACACGCTCACAAGACATTGGGACGTCTACCACAAAGGGGGAAATAGCGACTTTGCCTCCATAAACCCAACCAACTTCCGACCTGTATTCACACAGGAACAACTCACCTCCTCCCTCCATGCCACCTATCTTGCCACACCTATCCTTCAACAAGCAGTAATCATGGATGTTGAGAAACTCCATAACGACATCCGCACCTCTCTACCCCTTGACCCACTATCATCTGCTCACCTCCCGACACCTGTCGACCCCAACTGGACTATAGACGAGGCAGGTCTTCTCCACCACTTTGACTGGATTTATGTTCCAGACATTGCGGACCTCCGCCTCAAGGTCCTTCAATACAAACACGATCATATCCTCTCTGGCCACTTTGGACAAAACAAAACCCAGCAGCTTGTCCACCAGGAATATGTCTGGCCAAACCTCCGCACCTTTGTGCAGGAATTCTGCAAATGCTGTACCACTTGCAAACAATCCAAATCGCCTTGACACAAGCCCTACAGGTTCCTAAAGCAACTTCTGGTCCCAGAATGACCTTGGAACTCAATCTCCATGGATTTCATTAAACAACTACCCAACTCCGATGGCCACACAGCGATCCTGGTCATCGTTGACTGCCTTGCCAAGCAAGGCATCTTCATCCCAACTGTCAATGAAATCACAGCCCAAGAATTAGCCAACCTGTTCGTCCTCCACGTCTTCTCCAAGCATGGTGTCCCATCGCATGTCACTTGCGACCGAGGATCCGAGTTTGTCTCCCATTTCTTCTGCTCCCTTGGAAAAGTGCTTGACATGCAGATCCACTTCACTTCCGGTTATCACCTGCAAGGTGATGGTCAGACAGAATGACTTAATCAGACCTTGGAGCAGTACCTCTGGATCTTCTGCAACTATCAGCAGGACGACTGGTCTCACCTCTTACCCTTGGGCGAATTTGCCTACAACAATGCTCCCTCTGCCTCTACAGGTGTATCCCCTTTCTTTGCCAACAAAGGCTATCACCCAAACATTTCCATCTTTCCAGAACACAACTTAGCCTCACAGCGTGCCCATGAGTTCATCGTCGACTTAGATGACCTTCATCAGGAGCTTTGAAAACAGCTTGTGGCTGCTCAAGAGCGTTATCAAGGCCCTGCAGATAGACATCGGGCACCCGCACCCAACTTCAACATTGGTGACTCTGCCTACGTCACTGTGGAAAATATCCGCACCACTCATCCTTCCAAGAAATTTTCCGAAAAGAACCATGGTCCCTTCGAAATCATCGCCCACCTGGGCACTCACTCAGTCACCCTGCAGCTCCCGGATCACATGCGGGCCATCCACCCTGTTTTCCATGTCTCTCAACTAGAGAAACACTCCCCGAACACAATTCCAAATCGAGTACAACCTCCCCCTCCTCCGATCACCATCAATGATGAGCTCAAATATGAGATCACCAAAGTCCTCAACTCCAAGGTCGACAACCGACATCGCTGCAAAATTCTCTACCTCGTCTGATGGGAAGGTTACCAGGGAACCGATGAAGAGACTTCCTGGCTACCTGTTATGGAACTTGACCATGCCCAAGAACTCCTTGCAGATTTTCACACCCGCTACCTGCAAAAACCCAGTCCATTGTCCACTTAACATATTCACCTTACTCTTTAATGCAGTCAAGGCTCAGAACAAATTTTATTATGGAACAAAAACAAAGTAAAAAGAAATTTTTTCCACCAGGTTCTACACCTCCACCTCCGCTTCCCCCTCACCATCTTCATCACCCTCTCCCCCAACTTCTCCCTCTTCTCTGCCCTCATCCTTCTCTCCACCCTCCTCATCTCCACTCTCACTCTCCTCCCCATCATCCACCCACCTTTTCTCCAGATATCTCTGGAAGGCCACCCAGTCATCTCCAGACTTGTGAATCCCATGTCTTTCCCGCTGGGACTCTTGCACCACCCGCTCCACTTCTTTGTTGCCTTCATCGCTCTCCTCCCCAGCACTTTCATCCTCCACCCACTCTGGGTCCAAAGTGTCCCAGATCTCCCCCATCGACTCCCACACCGCAGTGGCCACCTCAGCAAATCCCTTCCTTATCAACTTCATCATCTGTTGCATTACCTCCCAGTTTTCCCCGCTAATCCCCGTCACCCCCATTGTTTCCGCCGGTTTTGCTGCAGGGGCCTCCTGCCCCTCCCACACTACCTCCTCGCACTTATGTTTGACATGCATGCAGTTGTCGCACATGCATCCCCTCGCACCCATCTTGAAACAAGCAATCTTCTGATATTTGCATCTAGGCCACTTATCAGTAAAAGAAGACTGAGAAGGGAAACAAGTATGCACCTTTTGCAGGGCAACATGGCCTGCACCCACACCAGACCCTCCAACTCCTCTGACCCCACTCGTGCCTTCGACTTGGCAACTTTCTTTTTCTTTGGGGACTTGTCCCCTCGGCCTCATCCTCCAAACCTGCGGCCTCCTTTTTCCATGCCTCTGCCTGGTGCGCCTCCTCTGCCTTGGCAGCCTCCTCTGCTGCCTTTTGCACCTCCTGCGCCCAGCGTTCCTCCTCCCTCACCGCTTCCTCCAGCTCCTTCATCTCCTTTTCCATCTGCTCCCTCAGTGCCCGCTCCCTCTGTTCGTGTTGGGCCTTCATCGCGGCCATTTTGATCTGCATGGAGACTGCTGGGGGAGTCATTTCTGATAGGTGATGGGAGTAGGAAACAACGTGAAAAATTTTCAACCAATTGCTGCATTCGGAAATTCAACCAACTTCCTCATTCAGACTCAAACCCTCACGTGCCTTGTAGGCTTGGCACTAAGGGAGAAATACTGTCAAGAACTGTTCCTCACCCAATTGGAACCCGCATCCATCTGACCCTTTCCCACACATCAAACCCGACATTTGTCTACACCTCCCAATTTTGTTCCTGGTTGCCTTGCACTGCCCACACTGCTGTGCACCAGGCCGCCTTGTACAGCACCCACAGCTGCCTTCCCAAGGCTGCCACTCTATTGTAAATTTGACTATGGATTCCTGTGCGGCTCCCACTAGGTAATTTATCTATGCAGTTGAGACACTGCCGCAGTCTTCATTCCTGTTCCGCATTTATTCCAGACTACAGTATTTAAGCTTAGTTAGTTTTGCCTTGTATTCCTCAGTTCATATATTGATGTAGACTCGACTTTATCCTGCCAATCTAAACCTCCTTCTACTCCAACCTCAGTTCTCTAAGAGTCTGAACTCCATTTGACTCGACCTCTAGTCTCCCTCTGAAGTTCTAACCTCACCTGAACTTAACCTAAGTCCCTCCGTACTCCTCCCTGCATTTACCCACACTTTCCCACTCCTACCTCCAAACCTTCGACTTGAAATTAGGACACCAGACGAGGTGAAGGGCACAGCTTCTTACAAGCTGAAGCCAAGTCCTTTCTGTTTCCCCTCCTGCAGAATCTGCAACGACCCGACAAACTCCCGCTATTATCACCTGCAGTGTCCAATAAGATTCTGATGTGTCTTCTAGGATCAGTTCTTAACAGGATGCCATTCACATCCACCACTGCCTACAGTGATCGAGGGAGAACCCCAGTATGAAGTCAAGTCGATCTTGGACAGCCAGTTGTGTCGAGGAAAACTCCAGTATTTGGTGCACTGGAAGGGTTATGGGTATGAGGAGAGCTCATGGGTTGAGGAGTCTGATGTGAATGCCCCTTAGTTAGTCAAGGAATTCCACCGACAGCACACTCGTCGCATTCAAGTCACTGACTTTGGTCATATGTGATTTTGAATGCATCAGGGCAATGCATCTTAGAGAGGGGATGATGTAAGCAGACTAGGGGGGACTCGGAGGGGTGCCACATGTGTTTCTCCTATTTTTTACATTTGTCCTATATTTTTCCTCACTTCATTTCCTTCTATTCTTCATTTTCTATGATTTTTCCTTATTTTATTACTAATTTTCCTTTCTATCACATTTGTGTATGTTGACAGTTTTATATTTAGAGGCAGAGTACCCTTTCTGACATCTACCCCTTGCTATGATGTCATTTGGTGGCCTTGATCTGCCTATCTCTGCCTTTTCTATTTTTAGGTTATTATTTGATTTTTGCAGTCTTCACATATACTGGGCATTGGCAATTTGCAAAGGGGTCCTTAGAGTTTTCTCTTCGGATTTCCCTTTGCTAGGTGCACCTCCAATCCCTGTAATATGTATCATAATTTTAACTTCAGATTTCCCTTTGCTAGTCCATTAATTAAGTGGCCTTTAAGGTTGCCCTTATAGTTGGTAGTGTTGGTAAGAGAGAATCTCTTACAGGTGCTTTGTCATCTTCTGAAGCCAATCTCATTTTTGGCACTGACACAACTTTAAAGACCACCTTGTCTTTTGTCTATCACTGGGTGCAAGGCACAATACTGCCTGAGAAGTACTGTGAAAGTATCCTGACAGTATTCCTAATATTGTCAACATACTTCACCAGAGGTATTTTGACTATATTTTGATAGTACTGAAGGTACTGAAGTAGTATTCTATATTGGTATGCATACTGGCAAAATATCCCTTGGTGAGTATGGTGGCAGTATTAGGAGTACTTCCAGAATACTGACATCATACCTTCTCAGAAGTATCTTGCTGTGCAGCCAGTGTATGTGAACTCTGGGTTTATCTATCCTGTTTGTGCTGCCTCAGGCAACACTATTAAGGTTGACATTTTCTTTTTGCAATTCTATTGGCCATCCACCATGTTGCTTCTGTAGCCCATCTTCCCCATTGACTTCTTCTCTGGACTGATAATCTCAATGCTGTTCATGTGCTGGATTCACTTCACACCTCCATAATGCTCCACTTTTAGGTATTGCTGAGGTCATCCTCAATTCAGGGATTGATCTGCATGTACAACACATTGATGGCAAACTCAACATTCATGCTGATTTGCTTTCTCATCTACTTCTTGTTGAATATCACAGGGAGTTCCCTGCAGACCATGTCCAATTCTTCCCTCCTCTGTGGGAGTTGTTGTCAGTGCTTTTAAGTGCATCAGGAGGGCACCATGTTCATTCTCATACTACTCACCCTCCCATGGACTTGGCAGACATCAATGCTATGGCTTTACACTTGCAGGTGAACACAATTGAGCACTCCACTGTCAAAGGCTACACTACAGGTGCCCACGATTACATCAAATTTTGCACCATGCATTCCTTACCTCTTGATCCCCCCAAACCTTGTCTTCTTACATTGCATATACTTCATAGTTCATTGCTTCTGGTCCTAAGTATCTCACTGGTGTTTGCCACTTTTGCATGACATCTATCTGGACTTTGATGCCAATTGGTCTCATGCTCCTGTCACTTCAACTATCCATGGTACTAAAAAGCACTGTGGACCTGGCATGGTAGGGTTTTCAGCCATTTAAGTGCTAAAATGTGAATTTCCTAACATAAATGGCTGAATTCAGGGTGGATGAATTTGGGATGAATTTTCATCCCATATATTTCAGCCATCCAAGGGATGGAGTTCATATGTGTTACCTTACAAAATTTTCATAACCTAATGGATTGAAATTTCATTTTACAAGGGGATGAAAAGTAGGGGGTGATTTTAATCCAAGATGAGGGTATGGATTTTCAACCATCTAACATATGAATTTTCATCAACAATTTATGTAATAATATTTCCTGCCTCAAAGGTGTGGATTACAGAGTGTGTTTTTCAGCCTGAGATAGAGTAGAAATTTCATACCATTATAAGATGCTTTAGTAGAAGGTAGGTTTCATCCATTAAAGATTGAATTGACTGTTTACATTTCATGCCCTAAAGAATGTTTTTTGCAGGGAATCTCAGATAATATTTCATACCACAAGAGGCTAAATTTCATTTTGTTGCCATCTATGCATTGTGGAAGAGTTAAGTTATCCCTACCTGCCCTCATGCAATCAGTCACATGACATATCTGGGCTACATATCTATATCCGACATACCCAACACATCAACTTCACGTGCAATATCAACCAGGTTCTCACATATTCACATGCCCTTTCTTTCTCTTCCAACGTTTGCAGTGGATGGTGCTGCCTCCCTCCTACTGCCTCTACCACCACCATACCACTCACCACTTGCACCACTACCACCACCACTCCCCTGCCCACTCCTAAAACGAGGCCCAAGAGACATCATCGATGTCTCTTGGACCACAGGTATGTTTTTTTTCTTTCTCGTTCATTTTCATTTACTGGTATGTTTTTTTAAAATTTTTTTGTTGTTTTGTTATAATTAACTCATTTTTCATTAATGATAGGTTTTATTTTAATCTCTAACAATGCCATGGCCCAAAAACCACAATGACGACTGACACAGCCACCACTCAAGAACCACTGCCACGAGCAACTGCTCGTGGGGTGGGAATGGGTGCAACTCCAAAATGACACAAACAGCAATGACAAGATGCCAACACAATGACAAGATGAAGACAAAGTGAATGCAAAAAGGGCCCAAGAGACATCGTTGACGCATTGACATCTCTTGGGCCACAGGTATGTTTTTTTTTTCTTTCTCATTCTATTCTTTTTTTACTAACAAACCTTTTAGGTACATTGATGACAATGACAATGGGACGACAAGGGAGAACAAAAACACTGGGATGGCACAAGTGAACAATGGGGGAGGACAATGACAATAACAGCAGCACACCAATGCAATGTGGGCACGAGAAGGAGGAGAGGGACAGGGGAATAATGAGGACAAGGATGGGACAACGACAATGACAACAGGGGAATGACAACAGGGGATGACAACAACAACAACAACAATGGGACATGGGGAGAGGGGGGATTGACGAGGCAAACCAAAAAAAAGGCCCAAGAGACATCGTCAGTCTTGGGCCGCTGGTATGTTTTTTTTTCTTCTCATTTCATTTATTTCTACTAACAAACTTTTTAGTTACTAACTATGACAATAACGACCCTGAGCCACCACCCCCCACCCACCGCTGCAAGCCCCTGCTCACAGGGTGATCATGGGTGCTTGACAATGAACTGGTGGGAGGGGGAGTACAACAAGAGGGGGGAACAACAAGAGGGGAGAATGACAGGAGGGGGGAACAACAGGAAGGGGGAACAATGGGAGGGGAGAACAATGGGAGAGGGGGACAACAATGGGGGACAACAACAATGGCAGGATGATGAGGCCACCCGCCACAATGGGACGACGGGGGGACGATGACACAGGATACCGACAACACCAACACCAAGGGGCACAACAGACAATGATGAGGATGGGGAGATGACAAAGTGGAGGACAAGGGGACGACAAAGTGGAGGACAAGGGGACGACAAAGTGGAGGACAAGGGGACAACAAAGTGGAGGACAAGGGGACAACAAAGTGGAGGACAAGGGGACAACAAAGTGGAGGACAAGGGGACAACAAAGTGGAGGACAAGGGGACAACAAAGTGGAGGACAAGGGGACAACAAAGTGGAGGACAAGGGGACAACAAAGTGGAGGACAAGGGGACAACAAAGTGGAGGACAAGGGGACAACAAAGTGCAAGGGGACAACAAAGTGGAGGACAAGGGGATGACAATGGTGGTGGTGAGGACGACAAGGGAGAGGGGGGGGATGGTACACTGCTGTGAGCAACTGCTTGCAGGGTGTATGAGGGGTGCGAGGATGGCGCAAGCACTGACAATGACAACGGGGACAATGGGGATAATGACAATGGGACAACAGGGACAGGGACGACAACAGGGCCATGATGGGACAATGGGCCGACGGGGACACAGTGATGGGGCATCAGGGGTCAGGGGGGTTTTTTTGCTTCTTTCGAGTAGATTTTGTATTTTAGTGGCTTGAAATTTATTCTGATACATGATGAAACTATTCTATCAATGGTCTGAAAATTCCTTTGTAAAAAGGAGAAATTCATCCAGCCAACATCTCTAATGGGATGAAAATTCATTGTAGGCAGGTTCTTTCATTCTTCTTAAACCCCTGGAAAGTTGATGAAATTCAACCCAGGTAGAGGGGTGTTATTTATGCCCATATAAAGATGAAAACCATCTTATGGGATGAATTTGGTGTGGGATGAACTGGGGACAAAATGTGGGAGGTTTTCATCCCATTGACTCATCCCTTACAGGTAGGAAAAAGCATTCTTTTTCACTCCTCTTAGTGGTAGATTTTCATGCCAACTCCTGATGAAACTTATTCCATTTTGGGGTTTATCAATACATGAAAACTATACCATAAATATATCATTTTACACTATCTAAAGGTATGAAATGTGGAATAAGTTTCCTACCCCTTGGGCCCCATAGTGAAGGTTTGCATGGATCTCATGCATTGAAGGCTGCCATTGCAGACTGCACATCTGGATGCCTTCTTTAAAGTGGCACAATCAACCTCCTCATATGACAACTTGCTCTTTGCTACCATTCTCTCATGTGCTTTTTATGCCTGTCATCGCGTAGGGGAACTTGTCCAGAAGAACAACAACTCTCTTTTTGACTGGCATAAGATCATTAAACACAGCTCTCTTAAACTGGAGAATGGCCATACCCAGCACCATCTTCCTTATCACAAAGCAGATCCTCTCTACCGAGGTACCGATATCTTATTCACAGAACAACAGGTGGCCGATCCCATCACTTTCCTTTCATAGTATCGTCATCGTCGTGATTGTCATCATGGCAAATGTACAGCTCTTTGGTTATGTGAGAGCAGATTCTTCACCACTCTTAATCGCAATTTCGGAGGTCAATCTGCTCATGCAGGTGGAGCAACCTTTCTAGCAGGTCTTGGACTGTCGGAATCCATCATTCAAGGGATTGGACGATGGTCTTCTGCTGCTTGGAAAATTTACATTTGTGAGAATCCTACCATTCGAGCAGAACTACAACTGGCCATGATTTGCCTCCGGCTTGTCCCTGCTTGACATATCTTCATCCATCTTCCACCCTCTTTGCTTCCATCTCTTTGCACCTCCTCCATCCCCTCCACACTGGCACTCCATTCTCCAGCACCTTCTTAGCTGCCACGCTCATCGCCTATCTATTTGGGGCCCCGTGTGGGCCTCAGTTTGCACTATCTCGGTTTCTTGAGCAACACAGCAGAGGTGGGGAATCAAACAAGTCACAACGTGAATCACCCGCCATTTCACACTTTTGGGATTGTGATCGTGGGTAAAAGAGGTTTTCGGGTCGACAAACATGGTTGTCTTTGCCTAGACCCGCGTGAATTCGGCGTCCTCATAAGCAGGAGGGGGTATGGTGTTATCTTCCTGCACGTGCGAAGACGTTGTCGTTTCCAATTGTACTTTCAGGCGATGAATTTCCGCTTTTAAACCCTCGAGCTCCGTCTGGAGATCTTCGACACTAGGAGAAGACTGGTTCTGCGTTAGGGTACGCTGCATTTCGTGTAATCGTCCCTTCAAGTCCTCATTCTCATGCGTAACATCCTCCAACATCCGGCGCAATTCACTATCTTCACTCGATGACTGAAGTTGCCTCGTCAACTCTTCCATCTCCGTGATCTGCAGCTTAAGACGCAGGTTGTCGCGGCTCAAGTCCTCCATTAGAGCGCGGTCGCTGCTAGAAAGTAGAAGATGTGTGGTTGATTTCTCCATGTCTCGTAAACGTTTCTTCAGGGCTTCGTTCTCGCGTGTAATATCTCCCATGAGTATCCGCAATTCACGGATGTCGGTTTCCGAATTCGATGTTTGCGACTGGCTGATGGACCGTTCCATCTCAAGTGCTCGGTTGCGAAGATGTTCGTTGTCTTGCTCAAGGCCCTCTATCTGTTTTCGAAAATCCTCAACTTCATTCATTGTCCGAAGTGACAATGCTTCAGCCGCGTCTTGCATTTCCCGAATTCGAAGCGTAAGATGATGATTCTCCTGAGTGGAAATTCCTAGATGTCTCTTTAATTGAGCAAGATGAGATCGGCCATGTTCCATATCCGCGATACGGAGCGACAGCCGCTCATTCTGTCGCGTCAAGTCCTTCCCAGCCGAATTTCTCTCATTTAATAATTGGGACGTGATTTGCTCCATCTCCTGCAACTTCGCAAGTATAATGTTATTCTCCTGCGTGAGATTATCATTTCTGGTTTGAATCTCGGCCTGGGATGCGAGTTGCGTTAACAGCGTCTCTGTCTTTGACTTCAGGGCAGAATGTTCCTGTTGGAGTTCTTGATATGGATCGGGCTTTGGTGGTAATGCCGGGGGAACATCATCATGGTCTATATAGCAAAGAGGTTAGGATATTATTCGACTGGATTAGATCACTTACCAGGCAGGATATTGGGGGATAGATAGGAATACTCCACGGATTCGGATAATGGACGAGGCGGGCATGGAGGTGGAGAATGCTTCTGGCTAGCATCCACAGATAGTGACGACACGCCGAGAGGGAGATGTTCTTGTGGTACATCTTGAAGAAATTGGGAAGCAACGGGAGTACTTCGGATAGAAGGAGGAATCAAAGAGCTTGGCAGAACATAAGGAAGATCCCTTCCTGATAGTTTCCGATGGATCAAGTGAATGGCCACAGCGAATCCATCCCGTGTCAGGTGATTGTCATTGTTGAGATCCGCAAGGTCCCTAAACTCGCGTCAGAAGTTTCCATATCAAATACTGCTTTCACAGACCAGATGTGAGCTAAATCTTCGGGCTGCAACCGGAACCTCAACATATACTTTGCAGCAACATCTCCCTCAACAGTACCTCTCTTCTGTGGGTCAAGGATATCGAATCGCTGATCAGCGTCAAACTTCTCCGCGGGTGTTACGTCCCAAGCATGACTGATGTTTTCGGTTCGAGGTAACAGGGGCAAACTTTTTTGAGTTGAGTTGACAAGATTAGCTGAAGATTGCGAAACGACTGGAGGCTCGATCAGGGCCTTCGATGCTATCATTTGATAATTCGGTGCGGACACTCCGGACATGGTTCCAGCAATTTGTTGATGGATTTCGGGGGGAACAACAGCAGGGATCAAGGGTATGTGGCCAGCTTCAGATCCTTGGATGAGATACATTCCCAAAGCGAACTCGTATATATCAAGGGCACCTCGCTTATAGGTATCGGCAAGGTTCCTAGAGCGTACATAGCTGTGACTTTCGGATAATTAGAAACGAAGACATGACGACGTACCAAATCTGCCAAAGATCCTGGTGAGAAAGACTAGATTTCAGGAAACAATCTCGAGCCTTGTCACCTAGAGCACATATATTGCATCAAAATTACGTTGCAGAGTATGAAAGGGAAACTTACCAGCGAGAAAGCCGTTGACTGGTCCGCATGCTAGAAACAAGTTCCAGAACTTGTCTTTGTGAATTTGTGAAAATGGAGGCCATTGAGGTCGATGTAAGTTATCCTTGTTCTGAATGTCTACGTTGGGTATTCCTTCAATTCTTGGTAATGGTCCAGCTATAAAGAGAAACCGTCAGCGACAGAACACGGACATCATCACTAGTTTCGCACATATATTGACTAGATCAGATGTTACTTCTGCGCCCCCTTGCGCCCATCCTATGAGCCGAACTGCAATAGCGACCCCTTTTCTGGTAAGATTACCGGTATTCTCCTCGTCTGCTAAATTCCAGATTGTACTGAGGATATCAGGCGGAAGGCCGACTTTCGTTGCAAAGATCTCAACCGCAGCATCTCCTGTGACTACACCCGATTGTTGACCACCTGCACGAACGAAAATTTGATTGGCAAGAGCAAGCTCTGCCTCTGTTGCAATAAAGCCAGACGACATTCGAGGCAACGAGTTGAGTTGAGGATGTGAAGAGGCGCAGCTACTAGTAGAGATGTCAACTTTTGCATCGCCGTGCGGATATTTGCCACAGCTTCCCGCAGTAGCTTTCAAAGCCTCAGAAGACCCATTGGTCTGAAGTCCTCGATGCCCTGAACTTGTACGCCCAGTCCAAACTTGAGCAAATTCTGCCGGTGGGCCGGAGCACCGTTCATTTATGTAAGAACTTTGTCAAGAGTTCGATCTCTGATAAAACCAAGTAAGAACGCTTGGATCCTCAAGTCAAACCCAATCGTAGCTTGAACCTTGAACCTTGAAGGATAGTTCAAGTTCATGCCATGCGCAGCCATGGCCCAACCGGACAAGTTTCCCATCAGTCGAGGATAGAAGATTTCTACCCCTAAGAGAGCCCAACCTCCGCCCACTTTCCATGTGCAATCATAGTCAGTGGTATGCAATTTACTGGCTGGAAGACCCTCTCGCGGACTACTTGTGACTTCTGATGCGCAGGCCGGAATACAAGGTGTAGTTTCAATGCAAGTTATAAATACAAAAGGTGTTACTGAGTGTCATGATAAATATACAGCGTGCTGGTACGACGGGTTTGAAAAATGTAAAACACCATGATGGAGATGATGGGAAAGGGGCGACTTCCAGTGCCGATATACGTAAGAACGTTGGCGTGGAAAGTGGACACGACATAAGAGGTCAGCCGTCATAATCGAAGTCGATGTACTGGCTCATCTCGATCTCCTCGGCTTGGGTAATCGACGATGAACGAATGACTGGCGACAAGATATTCCCGCCATCCGAGTTTGCGAACATTTCCCGGGTGTCGGTGTCCTCGCTCTCGAGAATGTGAGTGCGATTGAAGTCTATGTCAAGGTATTTACCATCATACGAGGACACGGTCTGTTGTTCATAGTTCCACCCTTCATGGAGTGGCGGTGTTGCGAGGGAGAGCGAGGACAGCTGGGTGTACAGCCGGGTGACCTGGGTGAACAACCCAAAGTCAATGTCGGTGTCGAGCTCGGGTGATGAGGATTTCATGGTGGGCAAGAACACATCCATCATTGGCGTGATAGTTGACTTGAAACCCAAAGGCGCGTCGACGTAATCGTGACTAGGAGGACGGAGAGACAAGTCAAACTCCGAAGACTATGAGTGATGTACGATCAGACACCAGCAAGAAATTACGTCGCAATCATGCGCACCTTTTCAATTTTCAAAACTGACAACTTGAGAGGAGGGATGCTTTCTGTCGGAACGGATGCCCAGACGAGTTTAGGGGAAAAATCTTCCGACTTGTTTTCAACAAGCTCCGGCTGAGGAGTCTCTATATGAGAGCAAGCGCGTTCGGATTCTGCGGATTCTGGAGAGAGACGAGTAGGATAAGGCGATGACGAGAGGGATTCCAGCTCTTCGGATTCGAACCGAATGCGAGGCTGGAGCTTGGAGCAAATCTTCGTGATACCTCCAGCGCGGACTTTTTGCTTGGGTCTACTTGTGCGGCTTCCAGGGGTATACACATAGTCTGGATACTTCGCCCGGTGTTCCCTCTTCTCCTTCTCCGCAAGGAGGCAGTATGGGCGCTTCTCCTCATCGCTAAGCCCCTTCCAGGTTCGACCAGCTTGTCGGCTGATTTCGTTCTGACCCTGGTAGTTGCTGATCCGCCGCTGTGCCGAGTAGAAATCAGAGCGGAAGAGGATGAAAGCGTTCTTCGGTCGCAGAACGCGGTCCTGTTTTTTACAAGAGTACTTGGGTTGACGGTTTGCAGGTATGGGTTCGGATCCGGAGGTAAGCGAAGAGCTAGGTAATGCTGCTACCTCCTGCATGAGCCATGTACGTGGGATCTCCCATCCTTGCTCTGGAGAATCAATCAAGTGAATGAATCTTCAAGGCTACATAAAAGCTAAGTGCGAGGACGCACCATCATAACATACAGGATCTTTTTGGAAAGGTCGTCCAGACGATCGGCGATTGTGATTCATCGAGGTAAAAGTCGCACTGGGGAGAATACCGCAAGGGTAGAGTCTTGTAGCTGAGAAGTAGGGGATGCGGGATGGCCATCTGCCATTGCGTCTTTTCAACCTGAAGACCTGCAGTCTGTATCTTCCAATTCAAGACCGTAGGATATTTACCCCTCGTTAATATCACCTCACGACTGCCTCAAGGTGACAGGGAGGTTTGTGAGTTGTGTGAGCTAAGCCCAGTATAGAAATTCTCGATCAAATCTAGCTTTCATGTCGTGCCTAGCCCCATATCACGACATCTTCAGTTAATCACACCGAGAGATCAACATTTGAACTGCTTAATGAATTCGAGTCAAAGATCTTATTCAATAACCGTCGCGCTGTCGTTTGGGCGCGTTTCAGAAAGATCGGACGTGTAGGAGGCTTCGAACAAACGGAATTTTGAATACACAGTGTACGCCCTCCTCTGACTGAGTAAATAACTACACCCCCCTTTCCTCTCATCTACCCATTGATCTGAACTTGTAAAATCGAGCGACTGTATAGCAGGATTGCAAGTCGCGGTACTAATGTTGCTACGTTGGAAGATGAAAGTCCTGCTTGACTTGATCTGTCATAATCAGTGAGTTCAGCATTGTGCGCACTGTCAATTGTGTGGATACTTATGAGGTACAGGTAAGCTTGTCATCTACCTCCGCTTGTCCTTATCAATATCAACGGTCGACTATAGCACGATTTCTGCGACATCTTCCAAGTTCTACCTTCTCTGACGCTTATCCGACTCATTACGCTCGTCTTCATCGTCTTTTACAATATTTACTAGATTTGACGGGCAAACGGGTTTGAAGCAGGTTTCGCCTACGGCGGCCTACCACCTATTATCCTATAAGCAATATCTCGACATAACCCTACGTAGTGGTCGTCGCCCACGATGTGCACATGGGTAGAAACGCGGCTGGCGTCCGTTTGCCTCACTCGCCTCTATTGGAGGTATTCTTGCGTCCGCCTTATTTTTTCTCTTCTCTGGGCTCGTTCTAGCACCAACGCCTCCTACCACCGCTCCGTCATTTTACATTACTATCCCGCCGTTATCATCATGGTTGGTGTGGGCGTTAGTGGGGAACTGCAGCTGAGTCCGTTTTCGCCGCATTTGCTTCCTTTTTTTTGCTCCTTTTAGTTCGATCCTCAGAGGGCAAGTACACTACCTCATTTACCACCCTGTCTTGGGGAACGCTGGATGACATTAATATCGTACATCTCACGAAAGTGCACCGGCTAGTAGCTATGGATATACCATAGACAAGCACATGAAGGATGGCTCTTCGAACCAGCAATGAAAGCAATGGTTCATACGGAAAAATCAGAGCAATTGTATCGACTTAATAGTCTCGTGCATGCCCTGCAACATGCACTGCGTGAAAGCACTATGATCACCTTCATATGCCTGAAAATTATATAATGAGAAGTTCCAGGTGCTCGAGACAACACCCGTACCTTTCTGATCCCAGCATAATAATCTGTGCGCAGAGTCAGCGGGATAGAGATGGGCGGATATCCATGTTGCATGAGAGGGATAGAGGCAAGCAATCGCACTAAGCGCCCGTTACCATCCTGGTGTGAATACATAAGCTAAGCCCGACGGAAAAGAGGTAGGCTTAGCACATACTTCAAACGGATGGCAACAGGCTAAGACCAGGTGAAACCAGCTTGCTACTGCGAAAGGGTTCCGCCACGATGTGATCCATTGCTACAAGAATGCGGAAGCACGAGATAAAAGAGCGAGGGTGAATGCAAGGATAAAGGACAAAAACTACCTTCGCCATCTTGCAGATGTACTCAACTTCCATATCGACGTCTGGGAAGGGGCAGCATTCTATCTTGGCAGAGCCGCCGATAATGACAGTCTTCCGCGTCTCCGTGCGTGTCTTTCCAGCAGCGATGTAATGCCTGCCATCACTAAATCGGCAAGTATTCATGAGACATGCATGAATACTGCAAATCACATCCTTATTAAGGGGCTTCGGATCAGTGGCAAGCGTTCCGAGAAAATTGTATGCCTGGAAAATGAAACGCAAATGATGCAACTGGTCAGTTGCCAAGTCATTCAATAGAGGGGAGAAAAACAGATACCGATAACGTATCGTTCAAGATGCTCTTGATGATGGCGGTGTCCTGTATGTGGCTTTCTGGAAGATAATTCACCACTCCCTCGGAGAGACCACGCCGGACTAAGTCCTGTGACGACTGGGCAATAGCGGTTGGGATAAGAGAAAGCAGGTAACTACCAGTGAGAGACGACGCACCTCTGCTGTGAGAAGAAAAGTACCCTCCACATGGTTCGTCTCGATGGCGAGCGATTTCAGATAGGCAGCGAAGAAAGTGGACCCTGACGGTGTCAATGCTTGCCATTTGTCTTTAATTTCTTGAGCACCTAAGGGAAGATGCGGCAAACTTGTAGGAAACAGATGCTGCTTGGTCGGGTTCCACTTCTGTTGATATGAGTCTAGATGACAAGAATTAGCGCAGCGCCACATAACCCAGAAGATGTAGTTCCTACCCGCTCGCGACGTGGCTAAAGCTCTGTTGACTTGTTCTTCGATCTGACGAGCATCTTTATCAACAAAATCGTAGAATACTTGGTCAACAACCCTCATTCTAGACAAAATATCCCGGGCCTGTTGCAATTGATGGCTCGCTGAGTTGAAAAGGGAAAAGACAACGAACGTCTTCACCTTACGGAAAAGATTAACAGCGAGGGAGCCCGCCCCGAGGAGGACAAAAAGTTCCGCCAATCGTACCAGGAGGAATGGATGCGAATCAGTATACCGCTCCATCATCTCCTCATACAGCAGTATCCTCGATTGCGACTCGAGCGTTTCAGCGTACATCAACCTTTCACGGTCTTGGGGCGAGATGATGCCAGGTATTTCCTGCAAGATGCGAATGGTTAGTAAGTGCAGGAATACTTGCAGTGAAGAAGTACCTTTAGGGCCTGTGATTCGTAGTACATGGTGGTGCAAGTTTAAGACTACAGGGTCTTATCGGGCATCGATCATCCTTTAAACTTCTTGACGGACACCCTATTATACTTGCTGGCCTGGGATTTTTCGGAAAAAATAAACTAAGATAGATCATTGGCACTCATTATGGCCTATTATCATAGGCGTTGTTCAGAAAATATATTCCGGCCAGTTTCGAGATTCCGTCCCAAGGGCGCGGTACCGTGTCAAGTTGTGGTCTCGATAGTTCCCACGTCAGTATCGAGGCCGCATTTGCCTACCACTCAGTATTCTGGCCCTGATACCATGGAAGATGCTTCAAATATAGTGTCAGTTGTCATTGTCACTTTCCTTGTAAGTTGTTGTATTCTGGTATCCCTGATTTTTTTTCTTTTGCTCCTGATCTTAAAACAATCTCAAAGTTTTAGTGGAACACTGCTCTCTCTCCCTATTCCTTGGGCCCATACCCTTGTGGCATTTCATTCCTGCACTCTTGATATTTCCACTGTTAGACATTTGAGTTCTTGAGCAACTGCAATTATTTGGGCTCGACCCAACCAAGACACAACACAATTTTGGTGAGTGCACAGCCACTCTCACAATGAAAATCTTCGAACCACTATATCTCCTCTACCCTGGGCTCGATTTCTATTGTCTTTTTTCCACAGTGTATCACGACCTATCGAACACATACATTGTATCGAGTGATATGGGTTTGGTGGACACTGTTGAACACTCTATATATGTACCTACTATAGTAACCAATGAATGCACTAATAGAACACTTGCTGTACTGTACAGTAGATGTGCATTGAGCATGTAATATAGACATTGGTAACCTATGAAATAGCATCGGACATAGGCATCAGACACAGGCAGCAGCATTGGCATTGGCATCAGAATCTGGCATTGACAATCAGGCACAGCTTCCACACAATGTATGTACACATTGCATTGAGTGATACGGGTTCAGTGGATGCTCTCCAGTGCTCTATATATATGTACCTACTATAGTAACCACTATTAGATCACCTGCTGCACCATAATGTAAATTGTATAGACATGGGGAACCAATGAATTGGCATTGGGAGTGGGCATTGCAGTCAGGCACAGAAAGCAAAGACCTTGGCAGGAATTGTTATTGTTACATATTACAAGTTGTAATGGTACTGTATACATTTGTGCAGGAAATATATCTGCATCATTCATTGTCAGTGGTGTCCATCATATCATTGGAGCCAGGAAACCAAGTGGCATCAATATAACTAAAGTCTGCATGACTATAGATCAGCAGTGTGATGCTAGAAGTAGTGCCCCTTTCTATCTGAGAGGTGATGGGGGGCTCAGCAGTAGAATTCTCCACATCAGACTCAGCATCAGCATCAGCATCAGCATCAGCATCAGCATCAGACTTGGCATGAGATCCAGCTGAATTGGTCTCCAAAGATGAAAGGAAAACATCAGCCGCATCCAATGCAGTGGGAAAAGCTGTTGAAATGGGATTTGTGGGTGGAGATGAAGAGGTGGAATCTGCAGTGGCATCAAAGGCAGTTGGGGAACCCATATGGGGAGATGAATAGTCATTGTCATTGTCACCCTGCCATGCCATGGGTGCCTGAAAGGCGGTGGGCTAACCAGCATGATTAGATCCATCATCTTTGCCTCTCCATACCATAGCAGCATAAGAGGCAGTGGGCTGGTCAAGGGTATTTGCATTGGCATCGGGAACAGGATGGGAGCGGGAGCGGCATCAGAATTGGCATTGGACTCAGCATTGGTATGTGATGAATCATCTGATTCAGCATCTGAAAAATATAGGCCAGTATCAATACCAGTTACTGTGGGTGGTCGACTGTAGGCAGCAGAGACTGTTGGGATACTTGCTGTGATCAACCACTCCTTGTTGTATACACCATGAGGCAGGGACCATACATACCTGAAATGATGTGATTTGCCCTTGCCCTTGGTCTTCTGGTTGGATGCCAAAACATCATTCTCTGTGATGTCAACACCCCAGGTCCACTTGTGGGAGGTGGGGGGAAGAGACTCCAGGCACTCAAGTTCGGCCTGTGTGTGCACCACCACAAGCTGTGATTGTCTTGCTACAGCTGATTGCTCTGAAGGTCCTGCAGCATGTCAAGGAGTTTTTTTGGATGCCACTGCCATTGACATTGATGCTGCTGCTGCAGACAACAAAGTCCGTGGCTCAGCCTGAAGCTCCTTGAGCAGGGCAAGCTCATGAAGCCATTGTAACCCTGCTGCTTGCCTGACATTCACATTGATTGCAGCAGCTAATGATTTGCAGCCATCTATGAAGTCATGCATATTATGTACTTTCTCAAACATATCACAAACAAGAGCTCAGAGGTCGGTACAAGATTGACACTTGGCTTGGCAGTGAGTGGCTGATAGTAGGGGCAGGGATATATTGCCAATAACTATTGAGACACTCGTCCAGGGTGTTAATGCCAAAAATCTCCCCTGTTGCTGGTTCCCTATCGTGTCTCCACCAATCACATGCATATGAATGCACTAGGTGGCTTGGACTCTCCCTGGCAACACCATCATCCAACACAGCTAAGAGAGATGGATGGAATCCAAGGGGTAGGTGAATCAAATTGACATCAGCCAGACTGTTGGCCAAGGATCAAACCAGGATCAGCATGTTGATCACAAGGCTGATTGTGGTGGCAATGCCAACCCAAGACATGACATACATCTGTCATATTTTTCAGTGACATATTACTTACTTCCCTTGGAAAAGATCTCAATCTTACAAGCTTGGAATAGAGAGTCTTCTGCATCCACTGTTGTTTTATGAAGTTTGCCTGGCCAATCTCCAACAAAACTCATGGAATCAGGACTCCACATACCAAATGATTTCCTGTGTATGCATTTGGAGTGGACCTTTTGGCCCTGATTGCAAAGAGAAAGGATTGAAGATTGCAAGAGTTTTGTTTGACATAGTGGGTTAGTGATCAAGATAATTTGAGATTACATAATACAGGACATTTTGGGTCATAGAGGGGAGATATAATCGACATTTGTTAATCTAAATGCATTGTCATGATCTGTCCAGATTTCAATCTGATGTATACATCTCTCCAAATAATGTCTCCATGCCTCCAATGCTCATATTATTCTCAACATCTCTTTGTCATGCACATCATAATTCCTCTGCACATCATTCAACCCTCAGGATAAATATGCACAAGGATGCCATTTGTCATCTTTGCATAGCATTGATAATACCACTCCAGTAGCAAAGTCTGATGCATCTGATTCTACTCATAAGGGGCATGTGAAATCTACTGGGGCTAATATTGGTCTCTTCCCAAACTTTCTCTTCAATTCCTCAAACACTATCTGCTGCTGTTCCCCCCACCTCCACACTACTCCCTTTTGCATAAGGTTATGTAAGGGTGTGGCAATTTTAGAAATATTATGCACAAAGCAATGATAGTTATGTGCAAGTCCCAAGAAGGCTTGAACCTCCTTGACATGGTGGGCACAGGCCAATCCATGATTGCCTTGATCAGATCCATCTTGATTCTGTCAGGGACGATCAATAATCCTAGGAACTCAATCTTGCTTGCACCAAATACACACTTCTCTGGTTTCAAAAATAGATCATTCTCCACTAATCTCCATAACACCTCCTGCACTATTGCCTCATGATTTTCTTCATTCTCTGTAAATATCAGAATGTTGTGAAAGAAAATATTATTACCACTCCTTTGTCAATTATGTCCTTGAAAATGTTGTTCATCATATTTTGGAAAGTCAGGGGACTATTGGTCATCCTGAAAAACATGACCAGCAGTTCAAAAGATCCTTGATGTGTGGCAAATGCAGCCTTCCACTCATCTCCTCTCATAATGCATACATTATTATATCACCATCGTAGATCCAATTTTCTAAAGATTTTGGCCTTTCCCACCTTGTCAATTATTTCTGAGATCAAGGGTAGGGGGTACACATTCTTTACTGTCCACTCATTCAGATACCTATAATCCATACACATTCTCTTTCTCTGATCCTTTTTTGGCACAAAGAATATTGGTGATGTCTGTGGGGATTTTGAAGGTTGTATGTATCCCTTGTGTAATTGCTCATTTAGGAATGCATCAACTTCTTCTTGTTCCTTTGGAGATAATGGATAGACCTTCAACTTCTTTGGCACAAACCCTGGCTTCATCTCAATCACATGATCCCATGGCTTCCACACTGGCATTTGCTCAGACTCCTTCTTCTGAAAGACTGACAGATATTTGTGATATTCTTTTGTTACCCACTCCTCCAATGGCTTCTCCACATTCACTACATTCCTATCCCACAACTGCCCTCCACAAATTTCTCTAAACATCTGCTCCTGTGCTTCTTTCTCAATCATGATTGGAACTTCCTTATTTGGCATATCTTCATCCTTTCACACTTCCTTGAATGTTCTTTCTCCTTCCTCACCTTTTTCACCTTTTTCACCTTTTTCATATACACATTACATTCCTTAGGACAATGAGTCATCTGTACTTTCCCAGTCTTCCAATCAATTTTTGGATTATGCTTGTGTAACCACAGACATCCTATTATTAAATTGGTCTTCCTGAGATCACACACTTCAAATATCGCTTGTTCCTGATGCCCCTGATACCTTAGTACCATAGTCACCTCCTCCTTAATAGTCCCTCCATGATTTATTGTTCCATCAATATTGTACACCATTATAGGTTGCGATAGCTTTCACATATTAATACTGTTTCTGGTAGTTAAGGATCAGTTAATAAATGATCCTGTAGCACCACTATCAAGCAATGCTTCCACGTCAATCACTGCATGTGTGTCCACTGTCTTCAATCCCACAGTCAAAGTGATTTCAGGTTGGATTCGTACAGAACAAATAAAGAATTTAGGGGTTTTCAGAAATAGTGTTTGCCAATTTTCTTCATCACATGATTGACAATGGTTGTACTCCTCATCAATTTCCTTTTCTGGTTTGCCCTGAGTTTCCTCTGATACTAGTACATTGTAACAGTTCTGGGTCACCAATTGGGAAGCCTTTACTGGGACTCTTCCACAAAATTCAGCTGCCTGGCTTCCTCCTGCTTCACTTCCTCAATTGTAGCTTCCCTAATCTTTCTCTTCTGCCTGCAATTCCTAGAAATATGTCCTAACTGCCCACAGTTAAAACATTTAAGTAGGGCATGTCTCCCTGCTTATTCAACCTCCATAGTGTCTGGTGTTTCTGGCATGCGCTGCTGCTTGTACCTTTCCTTTCTCAGACTTTCCCCCTGATGGCTTTCCAAATTTACTACTTCTGTACATCAACTTTGATTTGGCCTGTTCCTGCTTATATTGCTGATCAAGGTGCATCACCCAATTATACTACTTGTCCAACTTCTCTGGCATAGAAGGTAGTTGGTAGATAGACTTGAATAAGGAGGGATTTAATCCTGCTTTCAAAAATTCTACCAATGCAGCTTCTCCCATATCCATCTGTAAAGCTTCTGCTTTAAGCTGCAAAACAAATTCATCTGCCGTTAAGAAACCTTGGCACATAATCTTTAATTTAGCATTAGCTGTCACCTTTGGATTAGGATCCCCAAACTGCACCTCCAATCTCTCCAAAAATTCCTTGAAAGTTGCACATGGTTTATTTCCCATGGCAATTTGATTAATAGCCTCATTTCTCCAGAACTGTGCTTTCTAAGGCAAGGCAGGGGTAGGGTATACCCTTGTGTTTTTGGGCTAAGGGTATGAGGGGTAAGGGTAGGGGTTTGGAAGTTCATACCCTTGCATACCCCTGTACCCTTACTAAGGGTACAGGGGTATGCTTATGTAAGAATATCATTTGATTTTTTCAGCTACAAAGACTCATATTCAAGATTTTCATCAATTAAATTCAGATTTTTGAATGGTCCAACATGATAATGGCTTTCATATGTTAATAAGAGGTATTAATATGTGATATTAATAGTAAATACAATAGTTATCAACACTTTTCAAATGAATTTTGCTCTAAATATGTTGATTTTGTGCCAAACCCTTGTACCCTTGACAAACCCTCCCATACCCTTGGCAACCCCCATACCCTTACCCCTAAGGGTAGGGTGTTCAGGGGTAGGGGTAAGGGTATGAGATTTGACACCCAGGGGTAACCCCTGCCTTGCCCTAGTGCTTTCCCCCCTATAGAAAATCAATCCTAGAGTGTACAAAGTAAACTCAGTCTCTGTATAAGCGACTATATTGCGCTAACTGTACCTAGAGTGTACAAAGTAAACTATGGGTACAGTGAACTAACAGATAAATGATAACTATGAAGAAAATGCTCACCTCAGTCTCTGTATAAGTGACTGAGGTGTCTAAACTACTGAGCACAGAATATATACCTATCTAACAAGACAAAGAGACCATTCACAAAGGTATCTATTGGGCATGCACATCAAGTGATGTGCTAAATCTAGTACTCACATCATATGTGCTGGAACAGCTGCATCAAATGATGCGGCAGTGCTTCACTCATGGTGTAATTCTCAACACTCCTCCTCACCATGAGCACTCCTTCTTGCATGGAATCTAGCGGAGGCCTAGGGAATTCCAAAGGTATGTAAATTGTTTAACATCTAAGGCCTTTGTGAACATGTCAGCAACATTTTTGTGAGTGCTGACATAGGTCAGATGTAGTTCACTCAATTGGATTTGTTTGCAAAGGAAGTGATATTTGATGTCGATGTGTTTAACATGGGAATGAAGGAGAGGGTCTTTGGACAAAGACTTGGTAGCCGAATTGTTGCAATAGATAGTCATTGGGAATGATTGTCAATAGTTAATGGAGTCAAGTAGTGTGCACAGCCAAATACATTCTTTTGTGGTCTCGAATGTGGCAACATACTCCACCTCACATGAGGAGGTGGCAACAACCTTTTGCTTCCACATGGTCCAGGATACAGCACCAGAACCAAGGGAGCATATGTAACCTCTGATGTTGTGATGCATGTCAAGGCAATTAGCCCAGTCAGAATCGCTAAATGAATGGAGGATGAGAGGGCGATCCCCACTGAGGTAGAGCTTGAGGTCCCTCATCCCTTTTAAACAGTGCACCAACCTTATAGTGGCTACCCAGTGATCAAAGGAATAGCTATCAAGATATTGTGATAATTGCTGAACCACATAAGAAATGTTGGGACAAGTGGATATGGCCAAATAGAGTAAGCAACCAACAAGGGATTGATATGGTAACTTGTTGAGCTGTAGTTGATCATCGGTGGATAAGGATTGCTTGTTGGGGTGACAAAGCTTAGATCCAGGTTCAAGGGGGGCTGATATTGGGTGAGAGTCTTTTTGACCAAACTGTTTGACAATTTGAGTACATTACACCTATTACAGTCAGATTCCAGTTATTCTGGCTGGAATTTCCAGAATTTCTGGAATCTGGTGGAATTTTTTTTGTATGTAGTTTTCCCTGTGTAGAACAATTCCAGCTGGAGTAATCATCAAATTTGCACCTGGAATCCCTGGAATCTGGCCGGACTCATAATTAACTGGACTAACCAGAATTACTGGACACACAGAAAGTTACACAACTGGACTAACCAGAATCCACATGCTGTACCCAATAAAAGTTTTCCATACAACAAGAATTGAACACTCGACCTTCAGTCAACACAGAAAACAGCACATTTAACCACTGAGCTACCTGGTCATTGCAAACATGCCTACTAGTCAACTTAGATACCATACCTGGTGGCTGTGGATGACAAAACAGTTGGCTGCATCATTCACTCACCACCCCACCACCACCATTATCAATGCCACCTACCTCCCTCCCTCCTCTCCACTCTACCACCACCACCACTGCATGCACACCTGCCACCACTGTTCCCATGCCCATGCCCTATGTAAGTTTTTTTGTTTTCTTTTTGTTCATCAACTAATTCATCTTGTTTTTTAGGTTCTAACAATGTTATGAGAATGAGACAACTGAAATGGCTGCAAATGAACCACATCAGGCCCAGATGATGCAGATTGCATCGTTTGGGCCCTATATAAGTTTTCTTGTTTTTTGTTTTTGTTTTTATGAACTAACTAATTGTATTTTATTAATTTTTAGGTTGTACACTAATGGTAACAACTGCCAACTGCAAAAAATGTGCAATGCACACCCACAGCCACCCAATCCTCCTCCTCCCCATTCAAATGGGATGTGAGGCTGTCAATATGGGATAGAAAGTGCAGAGGGATGCCGGGAGACCCCAGAATGGGGATACCCACCTGGTAAGCACCCACCTACCCCCCCTCACATGCCACATCACTGACCCCCCTTAACCTCTCTGAACTAGGAGACCTCCAAAACAGACAACACACCCACCCCATGCCTGCAAGCCTCTGCTCATAGAGTGGATCATGAGTGTGTGCAGTTGACAACAACAACAACGCTGCTGCCTACCAGCACCAGAACCCCGGAATGCAAAGCATGGCCACCAACCACGATGGACAACAACAATAAGGACAACAACAACAGGGCCAATGACACACCACCTGCCTCCAGCCCCACAAGCCACTGCTCGGGGGGTGGATTGCAGGTGGAATGGCAATGATGACAAGGGGAATGACAATGGGGAGCACAACGAGGAGCACAATGGGACACAAGGCACCACAAGGAGCAGGCAGGATGATGGGAACAACACAATGACAGCAACCATGTGGGACAATGGGGACAATGATGGCAACAGCAGCAACAGATGAAGACCAGGACCAGCTGCCCAGGACAACCCCCACCAGGACAACACAACTAGGAAGATGCAACCCAGCAGATGCACCAAGAAAGACGAACCCACCATGACACACCAACCATGACACCAAGGACGGCACACCAAGGATGATGCACCCAGGGCAGTGGGGCCACGTCCCCTCCCCCTCCCCCACATTTCGCATGGGGAGGGATTTTTAATTATTAAATAGTATTCCACCTCCCCCTCCCTGCATTTTGCATGGGGGAGGGATTTTTTAATATGTATTTAGATAATATATTTAGTTACCCTTCCCCCTCATGTTCAGCGTGAGGGGGGTGTTATATGTATATTCTCCCTCTCGCATCTTGTGAGAGGCAGGGTTTTTAATTTATGTATATCATCCCCACATCCCTTGCAATGTGGTTAAATTAAAAAATTTTGATCTTAATTATCTACTCCAAAAAAATGTAGTTATGAGTTTGAGTATCATAAATGAACCTTACATTGATAACCAGTAATTCCTCTGTGGCTCAGTTGGTTGAGCATACTTGTTTAGTCTGTCATGTGATCACTTTGCTGCAAGGTCTTGAGTTCAATCCTTACTCTGTACAAATTTATTTTGTAGGCACTTGGAGAACTTAAGACTCAAAAGTTGACTTTTGATTATGGTATACTTCTAAGTTGAGCATCTGGAATAACTGGAATGGGTGGGGGAGTGTGAATTTCAGGACAATTTTGTCAATAAGAGCAGTTTGTGAAAGTCCAACTGTATGTGTAATTCTGTCCCAGGTGACAGTAATTCCAACAATGAAGCATGCAGTGCCCAGGTCAGAAATAATCCACACTTTTTGCATCTGATCCTTGAAGCATTTGTTCTTGGTTGGCGAGTCAGCAATGGAAAGGAAATCATCAACATGAACAGCTGCAATGATGGTTCCTGAGTCAGTCTTGCGGTAGTATATACAGGATTTGCAGGATAGACACATAAAACCCCAGTCAATCATCTGTGCATTCAGTGTCTGATTCCATATATATCCACTCTGCTTCATACTGTATAGTCCATGTTGGAGTCACCACACCCAATCTTCCTTCCTGGGCTCCTCAAAACTGTTGGGTTGTTACATATATTGTACTTCATCATCTGGTAGTAGGCCATAGAGGAATGCCATGTTTACATCAATTTGTTGGGTGTCCCAGCCTAGAGAAGCGGTGATGTGCAATAAAATCTGCCAGGATTCCATGTGTGCAGTGGGTGAGGTAGTTTTAGTATAGTCCTTTCCATAGATTTGTTCAAAACCTTTGAAGACCAGGCATACCTTCCATTGAACTGCTTTTCCCATCTCACTTAATATGGAAGACCGGTTTCCCTTTTTGGATCCACTTCCCTTGGGGTACCTCATCCCACAGGATAAGTTTATAGATGCCCATTTCTTTCAATGATTCGAGCTCATATATGTAGCCTTCCCTCCACTTCTCAGCGTTGGTGGTATTCTTCACCTCATCCCATGTCTTGGGTTCATTCTCAAATTGAAGAGATTTGGGATCAAAGTCCAGGGCCTGGAGTTGGTGTGCCTGGCTGAGATCAAGGTCACAAAGGTAATGTAAAATGATGTCACAATCACAATCGACTTCTGGATCATGATCATGATCGACTGAATTTGATCAGAATTGGGTTCTGATGTGGCTGTAGCAATAGCCCTGCATTCTCATTGTGTCTCCTTTAGTCGGGCTGCACTTTCACGGGACTCTTGAACTGCTGCTTCAGTTCTGGTGGGGGCCAGTTGTCCATTTGAGTTTTTTCTGTGGGTATGTGTATGTGGGTTGAACATCACAGTGGGCTGGACCTGTTGCTCCTCTGTACCAAGGGGGTTGTCATTATTTATAGTAGGGATGTGGAGAAATTCAATGTTGTCATCATTATAGATTGGACACAATAACATCACACAATTTTGGAGGAGGTGGGCATGATGGCACTGGTGCAGCAGGATGTAGCAATCAAAGTGATCATAGTTTAATGCAGTTCCATCAGATACATTTACAGTGATGTTGTTATGAAACATGAAGAGAAGTCTAAGGCCCCAAGAATAATCTGATGACACAATTTCAGAATGATGAGAGCACAAACAGTTCATGCAGAATAGTAGTTATTATGATCACATAGTTTCAGCTTAACCCAATGGGTCAGCAATATTGATGAGGATGCAGAAGGTTCACTAAAGAAGGCACCAGAGACAGGAAATTGTTGCAGTAGTGTGTAGAGACAGAGTTGCAGGCAAGAAGCAAGTTCATGGTCAATTAGAACTACAGGAGAGCCATGGTCAATTAAAGCTTCCATGTGCAAGTGACCATGTGAAGAGAAATCATTGGGAGCACAATGCCACACAAGATGCAGGATGCAGAATGGGACATGATTGCTTGCCAAATCATTTGACTTACATGGTAAGTCACCACTGTCCCCCATCAAGATGTTGTACTCATTTGTGGGATGGCTGACTGATGTGATGGGGTATGCAGTCATGCCCATAACAGCTGCAATCAGCAGGGGAGGAGGAGGCATATTGGGAGGAGGAGGGGTGAAAGAGGCAACAGAAGCTACAGAGAGTGGTAACTCATCATTAGGAATAGGCAGTGCAGTCAGTCCCAGGTGTTGGTGGCCATTGTTGATGGTGGCCATTGCTGGACATATCCATCATGACCTGGGAATTTGCAAGCATGTCCACCTGTTTCAACACTTGTTACAGCCACTGTGTGCCACTAAGTAATGATGGTTCCCATTCAGTCAGCTTTGGGGGTCTCCCTTGGGAGGTGATGGAAGGGGTAGATGCACTGTTGCCATTAGCAGATGCAGTGGAGGTTTGGGAGGTCGACTGTTGTTGAGAACAAATAGTGGGAGCTTGGCTACAGTATCATACAATCCAGCACTAGAGCTGGTGCATTTGAGTTTACAGAACACATCCTCTGCCTCCTTTTGTCATGAAGCAGATTCATCATGGACCTTATTGTCTGACAGACTCCAACTTGATAAGGAGTTGAACAAAACTTTCCAAGCAATGTTCAACCATGCATGCTGTAGCTTCCATGCAACAGCAGGAAGATCACCATTGTCAGGTGCAGCATCCTCATTGTCAGATTCAGAATCAGAGTCATGTTTTTCTTTGTATTAATCATATGTGCTGAGGAGTTCATGTGAGAGGTTTGCTTTGATCTGGGTACACAATTGGGCAGGGGAGAGGTGGTGTTTGGTGTTCTTAAGCAAGAGACTATTGTGACAAATACTAGTCAAGAAATTATGGAAGGGTGTCAAGCTCTGCTTGGTATTGCAGACCTTGCAAGCCAATTCTTTCTCCCAGATGGCTGCCACCTAATGAGTGCAGACTTTCATCATGAAATCAGTGAATGAGAGTGCCATGAGGGTGGCAAGGCCATTGTTGGACATGGCAAGGTTCTGGGTATATGTGTTATACAAGTAGTTGTCATCTGCAGATGACAATCATGAGCATGTGGAGTGGCAGGTGTAATCTCATGAGGAATGCTGGCGTCTTTAACCCAAAGTTTTGAAAGAATTCTTATAGCTAGCATTCGTAATCTTGGTCGGTGCCCTTGTCCTCGTTGTCTCATACCGTTAGATTGTGTTGCCAATATGGGGATGCGTTGAGATATGACACAGCACAGGACTCTCACCCGGATTGATGATATTATCTCAATGAAAGGTGAGGATGAAGCAACGACGAGCCCCCATGTCAAAAAGTACCTAGTCTTTCACCACCATGTCACACAAAAGTAATGCCTTTGATGGCAGAATTCTGTGATCCAACATTGGCATCTGACAAGCTGAAGTATAATGTTCTCATAATGCCCTTCTCCACTACACAGATTGGCAAAGCCATCCGATAACAGGATCAGATACCGAGGAGAAGACGAGAATGGGCTGTCGAGTCGCCGATGCGTGACCTTGGGCTGAGCACTGATATATGGTGGTGTCCGGTTGCATAAGAGGAATTCTTCCCAGGGTGATTGGTATCAAAAAATAAGTGTGAGTCTATCCCTGATGTGGGGGTAGACAAGCACTAAGAAGAAGGAGAAAGGATACTAGGACTTACTTCCAATCACAGAGTGAGATAAGATACAGGGTAGTATTCCAGTGGCTAAGCTAGTGTAGTACAAGTCATAGTTTGAGGTAAAGAAGGAAGATAACTAAGGTAGTGAGAAGTCCACAATGTAAGCATGTAAATAAGTCATCATAGGCTTACACTTCCACTGACTTTAGCCTGGGCAATCACCATACACAAGAGTCAGGGCCTCACACTAGAAGATGTTGTGATTGATCTTGGACCAAAGGACTTTTCATCTGGGCTGCCATTTGTTGCAAACTTGCAATTTCTTGTGTCAAAAAATTGAAGGGTTTGGCATTTTGTGTCCTCTTTGGAATCCAATGACCCCAGTGTGATGAAGAAACAGAGTCAATGAGGATGTTGAGAGAAGATAATACATATGAGAGTCATTTAGATTCATTCTAGACAGGCATAAGATGGATCTTAGTGAATATGTATTCAATGAATAAGTATGTACTCAGATAAGCATTGAGTGAGATAAGGCAAGCTCCCCATTACATAAGATAGAGGAACTCCATGCACATCTAATGTCATGTGATGTGACATATCTGTGACCAGGCAGTTAGCAACATGTGAGCCCAGTGTGAACTGTAAGTGAAGGTATAGTAAATTATTACATCATCGCATTTATCTACAATTTGTACTATGTACTACTATAAACTATATACTGTTAATATGGCTACTCAACTATAAAGATATAAGAATAAGAATAAGAGTTAGCTTATGTTTGCCTTCATAAGATCATCCATGACAGATTCTGGTATTACTCGATGTCCTCTATATTTTCGTGAAGCCCAGGCAGCTTGTTTTCCATTTAGTCCACGGTAATATGCATCCATAAACCGACAAGCTTGCATTGCAAACCTATTTTAGATGAATTAGTCACCATCAGCCTGAGAAGATGGAAGTGAGATCTTACCACTGGATCATTTCCATCGAGACAGAATTGAGCGCAGACAACAGGTTCATTTCCAAATCTGCTTCCTTTGACAATGGAGGATACTGATGGTAGACTCTTTTTGCATGTCCCCAGCATTGCTCAATGAAGTTTAGCTCACAATGAAACTTTGGCAGAAATAGGACCTCAAAACCTCGAACCCTGCATCGTCCTTCTAGGACTGACTCCTGGTCAGTAAAATCTGGCTGGTTGTATAGAACACGTCGTTGGCAGCAGTCCATTTGCCCTTCAGAGCACTTGAAAATTTTACACTCAGCGCGCAGTTTGGACTCCTTGTGCATTCTGCGTTCTTGCAGGATTTTAGTCATGCCCTTGAAGACACCATTCACATCATAAAATGGCTGTGGAGTTCCATCAGGAAGCCTGCCTGGACCCATTTGGACAGTCTTCTTTTTGGGTTTCCCATCTGCAGTGTACCTGGCTTTTCCAGCTTCATCGACGACTGTCACCTCAACCCCAAAAGTCTTAGATGGACCCTTGGTCATTTTCTGTGCTGAGAGCGCAGTGTCATCCCTTTTCAGGTGAGTTGTCGTGTTGTCAAAGACGAAAACATGGTCCTCATTGGGGTAGTGTTTTGAGATGATGTCCATCGCCGCTTCAGCCTGTTTTAAAATATCCTCATTGGTAAAGTAGCCATCCCAATTTTTTCCTGCTTTGAAAAGTACCCACGCTGATTCCTTTCCATCAGGTGAACGTAACCACCCATAGTCAGCAGAGACGAAGTCAGCAACCATCAAAGATGCGCCTTCGCCTTTTGTTTGAGGGACCACTTTCTCCAACCCATGGACCCAGCACTTTTTTTGCTGGTCATGGGCATAAAATGTGGACTCGTCATGGAACCACACAATGACTCTCCCCCAGTTTTGTGGCTGTGGGTTTTGATCTGGCTCCTCTTTCCCATCTTTCATCCAGGTGCGCATGCAACACTCGAGGTCTCTCCATTTGGGGAGGAAGATGTTTTGACGGTATCCAGCAACGTCTTTCTGTTCATGTCCATCCACGTACTGGCCATATGGCTCAAGTTTCCATTGGTACCCTATTTTTTTTAGCCAATTCCATGCTGTTCTCTCCGAAATGGTTTTTTTGAGACCATGCCGTGCTTTGACATCAGGTTGATAGAGGTAATGCACAATGTCCATTGCAGAGATGTATTTCCCAATTGACTGAAGATGTACTGATATTTCCTGCTTCAAGTCTTCATCATCAAGGCGGGATTTGTTCCAGGTCCCATAAACATTATAAGGGAGATCTTCATAGTCCTTAATAATAAAAGCGCTGGACCACTCTTGAAGCCAACGAGCAAACCATGGCCCCTTCTCAGAAGCTCTAGCTGTGTCAACAGATGCGGCGATCCATTTCCCATGGAACCTTGATGTGGGGTCAATATAATTCCACAAGAACCATTTCATTCCCTCAAGGCAGGATCGTAATAAAAGGTCAAGATTTGGATCCTTGTGGCCATTCCCTTTATTTTGTCGTGGATTCAGAATTGTGTCCAGCTGTGTGTGGGCCGCGTGTGCTGCCTCTATACTTGGTGGTATCCAGAGTTTATGCTTTTTGTCATCTCGTGCATTTCCAACACCTTTGGAATTGCTTTTGCCCCCATCTCCAGCATCAGACTCATTGTCACTTTCATCTTTGGGTGCTCCTGTCTGTGTAATGCTCTCCGAGTCTCCTTGTGTGTCATCGTTCCAGTTCTCTGATCTTGGAGTCTCTGTATTGTGTCTGGCCTCAGGATCACCATTCAGAGCATTGTCATTGATGTGGGTTTCAATGGCAGGCACAACTCCCTCATTGATGGGCACAAAAGTGGATAGAAGCTGAAGCAGAGCCATGCTGGTCACAGTCAACATACTTCTATCATCTCGAGCTTCATGTTCCTCTGTTCCACTGTCACCCGTCTTTCCAAACACAGATTCAGTGATGCTACTGATGATGGAGACAGCTCTCCCTATTGATGCTTGCCATTTAGAATTGGGATTAACCTGCATGGCACGACATTTTTGATAATTAGAGCAGGTTTGTCCATTTGACTTGGTAGGAACATACATTTTCCTTCTCCATATTGCTCTTGTTTGATAGCTTTATCTTCTTTTTACCTGCCCAATTCCCTAAATTGAGAATCTGCATGAGCTTGCACCATTTCTGGCCAGCCATTAAATCACATTCAAGTTTGATGCAATGCGAGCTCTACTAAGTAAATCATGTGCTCGTGCTAATTAATTACACACAAATGAGCATTTCGCAAGATGCCAATTCAATGGAACACCTTATCGAAAATCCATTTGCACCAAAAATTCAGAATTTACAAAATGAAAAACATGGTGCAAACCAATTATTTTCTTATGATCCTGACTCTTCAGCATCTTCAATTCTTTGACTTTGTAATGCTTTTGTCACCAAAAACCATGTGACATTAGATGCGCATGGAGTTCCTCTATCTTAGGTGATGAACTCACATACAAACATACTTAGTTTCAGGCTGTTTCAGGCCACCTGAAATGGGAAGTTTTTACCAAAATTGTACTTAAATTTCACAGCATCTTCTCGCATCATGAGAAGATCACTGCCAGGATAGGAGTACACCTGTAGTAATCCATCTCAGGCATGCATGCTGAGTTCATGCCCTTACAACCCTTGGAGTTGGGATGTCATTGAGTGTTGTAGTTAGGTACTAATTGGGACTGCGACTAGACCATTCACAGTGATTGAGGATGGGGATTAGAGATTGTCAGGGGTAACCCTGGGGTATTTTTTCACTACCCTTACCCTTACCCTCTAAAACCCTTACTGTTCAGCAAGGGTAAGGGTTTTGGATGGTAAGGGTAAGGGTACCCCAGGGTGTCAAGGGTATGAATACCCCCAGGGGTATTGTGCAAGGGTATTGTGCAAGGGTATGGTTGGTAGGAGTGTTTACAGCACACAGACATTAGAGGTTGCTAGGAAGAGTACTCTTGTAGACAACAACATGTAGTAATACCACTTGATCTATATTTGTATCTGCAATTGTTAGGGCAACACAGACTTTGTCCAATGTGGACAGATTGTGTGAGGTCTACTACAAGAAGATTGAGTGCATGGGAACAGAGTTGATATGGTGATGAGAGCAGAAAAGGGAATGGTCACATTGACTAAGGCTGTTCACACACCAGACAATGGTGAGAATCCTAACAGAACACAACTGGGATGCCTCTCCTCTCAGGTATATACTCTGTATATATACCATGTTACAGCTATTGTATATCATTCGAGAGGAAAACAATCATGAAAGATGCATGCACAAGAACATGTTCAATCCGGATTCCAAAAATAGCAAGCACATCAGAATCACATTACTCATGATCAAAATGCGCATCTGTGTACAAGCCAACATGTCTTAGTATTTACCAGTAAATAAAATAGTGAAAAATGGAAAAATAATATAGGTACACTTGGGAATGATTTCCTAACAGCCATGTATTCCAAGAGTAAAAGTATGTGGAGGGCAAAAAAATGATATCTTATCTTTAACCTCATAGAGTCATACCCTTGGCCATACCCCTGGGGGTATGGATACCCTCCACAAGGGTAAGGGTATGTGGAGGGTAAAAATTTCATACCCTGACCCCTACCCTTACATACCCTTGGCCCATACCCCTGGGGGTATGAATACCCTTGACAATCACTAGTGGGGATGGCCGTAACATACATGTTAGGGTGCTCATGTATGCAGTACAAATCCCAGCACTGCGGTCCTGATGGGACCCTGTTGGTAATACCTCCTCCGATAACCTTCGGATCTGCGAAATTGTGGGTAACTTCAATTTCATGCATCAACCTAGAGTATCGGTGTAAGAGTCGGTGGAGATCTTGGAAAGCCATACATATAACTCGCACTATGTAACTAGGTCTTGTTTCCATGTTTCCGTGACTAAAGAATGTGGGACGGGTTAAAGATTCCAAAATTGAGATACATCAGCGATAATGTTTCGCTTCGAAGTGTTCATACGGGGTCCTGGGAACGAGAAGTAACGAATCTGTTGAAGGCTAACCAGTATACCAAGTTAGAAGGTTCTTCAAGTGGGGATCCGGGTCATCGCGAAGCTGCAATATTAACAATGGTTTCTCGTTGATAATTCCACGCCGCAATCCCATGCTGATTTTGAGATTGAAAGACGTGGCCAAAATCTCTTCAAGACTAACAAGGATTGCATAACGGACCAGGTCTGGCATGTCCTTGACCCGCCATTTAGGTTGAGGATGGAAAAAGTATTGTGATTCCTCCATCATCTCATTGTGAGCCACGTACATTCATACAAGCGGTAGAGAGAGCGGAGAGGTGTGTCGCGAATACGAAATAGCGGCATATATCGCAACAACCCAGTGTTTCCGCCTCAAGATAAGGTCACGATCTGCCATTAGGGCTGGAACTGTCAATTGAGGAGGGACAGAGTAACGCCAGAGAAACATTATCACATCGGACGAGGACAGCTTGATGCATTGCAAAAGAAATGATTAAGTTAGATGAGACAGAGATTTACAATAACAAAGGATGAAGAGAAACGGTGTACTTCCCCAAACATTCCACCTTAAGCGATGGAACTCAGGCGAAGAGGAACTGCGTTTGGGACATCCGAGGGCATCAGCAAAAGCAAAAGCCAAATTAGTAAGTGGCACTGGATCCGAGTCCGCCAATACGTTTACGTAACTTCACCACTTGGAGGTCAGCCCATTTCTGCCACCTTCCCTGGTTACTCTTACTCTTTGTTACTTTGGGCCGTATGGCTGAAACCACGCAGGAGGGAATCCAACAAACTACGGCGTCTGATGTGAAGCCTAACGACAACAAGCATGACAACCCCAAGGTCAACGGTTACGATACCCACAACCATGCGTCCTATACTGCGTCTGACCCAGATGCTCAAGAGATGTTAATATCATCCCTACGTTCTCAAATACAGGATCTATTCTCTCAAGTAACTGGGCTTAATAACAAGCTCGTAACATCGTACGACCGAGTTTCTGATTTGGAGGACAGTCTCCACGTCGCCTCAGCCAACCTTCGCTCCTCAAACATTAAAATCTCACAACTAGAATTAGAACGGACTGAGCACCTATCTGCGCTCAACACTGGTCTTCTAGTGGAGAAATCTCATGTTACTTCGGAACTGAGTCGGTTAATGGAAAAAGCTACAGAGGAGGCTGCGCAGCGCGGGCAGGCAGAGAGTGCTCGTGTAGCCATAGAAAAAGAACTGGACGACCTTAGCGCCACGTTATTTGGCCAGGCAAATTCTATGGTTGCAGAGGCACGGTATGCGCAACATCTCAGCGAGCGCAAAGCTGAGGCATCGGAACGCGGCTTGAAGGGAGCTGAAGAAGTCGTCCAGATAATGCAAAAGCAGATGCAGGCTTTACAGGGTGACAAGGAGGAGACGGAGCGGAAACTTGAAGAGATGGAGGGGGTCTTGGGCAAGGGGAAATGGATGGAAAGGCGGAACAGTGCTAACGGTAGCAACAGTCTCGTCACGATGCGCTTGATGAGCTCGCACACCCCATACCAAGAATTTCTGTTGTTCGTCGCGCACCTTCGCACCGTTCATGCTTCGACACCACAACCGCCGATGATGACAGCGCTGCTTACGTCGCCATTCCTTGTGCGATTGCTAAACGAAGACTCGTCAGTGTTTCTCTACCACCCACACATATCACATTCTAACTTCTTCCTCAGGGAACCAACTGTCCGTTTGGACCTCGCTCCATCACTGAACTGGCTGTCCCGCCGTTCTGTACTCTCGGCTATTCACACTGGCCAGCTGACAATCGAGCCTGTGTCGTCGGGCACTCTTCTGCAAGAGACTTTCTCTGTTCCGACCAGTATACCCGGGCTCAACAGTGGCAATCCTTGCCTCTCATGTGCTCTCTGTGGGACACCTATCTTCTCAACAGCAGAAACCAGCCAGTCCCGCCCTCAATCTGGCTCCATGGCATCGTGGGGTACCGCCCTCTTTAAGAAACCCGTAACTAACTCAATATCATGGACCAATTCTCGACCGCCCTCTCCGCCCCGCTCCATCGCACCTATGCATAGCCTGCCAACCCTGCCCCAAATCCATATATTCCGCCTCGCTCCTCAACCAACAAACTCCTCCATCTCTCTACCCCACCACTCCGACCCTCCACCACCCTATTCGAGCCCCTCACAGTCCCAATCCCCCATCTACCCACTGTGCACCAATGGGTGGTGCCTCGCTCGCCTGCGTACCACATGCACGCTGTGGGCGTTTGTGCGTACGGGCATCGTTGAGAAGGTGTGGGAGGAGGAGATGCCCAACATTGTGCCACCACCGACGATCGTACCTACTGCTACGAGTAATGAGAAACCTCCGGTACCGCCTAGACGGAGGGGGCTATGGAAGATGGCGAGCGCCCTCGGTGAGAGAGCGGCGAGTTGGAGTGAGGGTGACAAGGACAAGGGGAAGAAGTCATTTCCGCAACATTCGGCCTCAGTTTCGTCTTCGCCCGCACCAACGCCCCCTCCACCACCACCCCACGTATCTGTAGAGAAAAGGCGGCTTCCACCGCCGCCGACGCATCCGACGCATCCTTCTGTTATAGTAGCGCATCACTCACCTGTCAAACACGCTGTCCCGCCTCCTTTGCCCAAACGCAGCGCAGTGCGGCGACAGCCCAGTCCGCCTACTATCACACCCACTTCAACAATCCCGCAACCCCAACTTCCTGTCTCATCAACACCCATGCCTCCCGTCGATGTCGAACGCTCCATATCTGAGGCTCCCGCCATCGCTGCCCCCAGCATACCTGCGCCGTCTCCACCACCTCCACCACCACAGAGATCACCGCACCGTCCGACCACACCCGCGAATATACCCTTGCCTGAGTCTCGGCCACATACGCCCCCTATTGCTGCAGGAGCCACAGCCACAGCCACAGCCACAGCCACAGCCACACCTCCGCCTCTGCCAAGGAGAGCGGCTGCGCGGGGTTCAAGGTTGACTGGGGATGGACCGTCAAGGGCTGGGACGCCTGCGGCTGGTGCTGCTCCTAACCTTGACCATGATACTGAACCTGCTCCGACGAAAACTGATGAAGATAAAGTGGAGGATATCAAGCGAGATGAGGAATCTTCTCTGGAGAAGTCTGAGCCAGCAGAAGTACAGGAGGAAGAGGTTAAGCTGAAGGAGAATGAGAATGAGAATGGAGCTGTCGATGGTGGACATGTGGAGTTGCCTGTTCCGCTGGAGACAGTGGATAAGAAGGAAAATATACCGGAGGAGGAGAAGGAGCAGGAAGTGGCGCCTTCGAAGCCTCTTGCTGATCCGGAGGTTGAGAAGGATGATACTTCGGATGTGGAAGAGCGGGTGGTGGATGCCGAGAAGGCTGTGGACGGGAATGATAAAGATTGGGAACAGGTGCAGGCTGAAGACGTGAACGAGGATAAGGATGTAATGTCTGATGAGGTCAAAAACCTGAAATCTGACGACTGCAACGAAGCGTTCGTCGGTGACACGACATGGGAGGAACGAACGTGGAAGGAGCTCGTCAGGCTGCGGGAAGAGATGTTCTGGGCTCGGATTGGTGCGCTGAGGCATTGACGAGTGCATTTTCGTTGAGACCTCACCTTGGTTGCTCAGCCAAGTCTGAACATAGGATATGGCTTATATGTTTCCCCCACGTATGCCACTACTATATACGGCCATACCCCCAGTATCTAATCTCCCAGACTTATTCTACTTTCGTCAATCATTTTGCTGCCGGCGTAATGATAAGATAATGTATTCCTTCCGTAGACATAAATACTTGTCCAGTAGTTTATATCACATTTCAACTGACTTCTAGTACAGTTGCCTGACGATGTCTAGTTGGTCAGGTGAACTATGCTCCACCCAAAAAAAGGCTTACATATCCTATCGGCCGGCCGATATCCACTGTTCATGCCGCCTCACGAGCTCCGCGACAATATCCTCTTCTATTTCTTTGACGTGGCCGGTGCCCAACAGAGGGGAGGAGGCTGGGGGGTTGATCCGGAGCCACGATTCGACGAACGAAGAGTTGCTGTTGATGTCGTTGGTGGTAGTGACAGTGTTCTCTTCTGAGCCTGAAGCACTAGAGGAAGGCGAGGCGGCTTTGCGGGACACGAACACCACCTCGTACTTCCGATGATTGAGATCGTTGCCGATGACGACTTGGTGGCCGTACCGCTCAAGAGCAGCGCATGCTTTGGGAACGATGAGCTGTCCATCTGTTTCGAGCTGGTTGGGATATTGTCATAATTGTAAACGTTATGTAGCGCAGAACGTACTTTGAAAGAGACGACGAAGCCCTCTCTCGTCCACTCGTCCACCATCGATTTCAATATTTTCGGCACCTGATCCATCTCGATGAGTAGACTGCCTTTCCCTGATTGGATTTTGTGTTCAGACTATGGTAAGAAAATATATCATTCTCGGGGAACTGGTGTAACAATAAGTGATATTAAACCCACCATCCTCTGTCTCGGGAGGAAGAAATCGCTGACAGCTGCAGCGAGGTAGTACATAGATTTTCTCCTAAGGACAGAAAGCTCGTGGCTGACGGCTCTGAGGAGCCATAGGTAATCGTTGACGGTTACAAATGTCAGCGTATGCAGCGTTCCCGCGGCCTGCACGCGCTTGTAGGCCGTCAGCACATCCAGCAGGTGCCGCCGCTTGTTATGCGTAACACAAATGTCCGGTGGGGAGGCAGCACCGTTTGACGATGCCTCAATCTCCAGGAAATCGAGGAATGGGTTGGTCGAATGCGAGTAGTGCCGGCTGAACGGCTGCAGACTGAACTGACGGTGCATGAAGATAACGGCATATCCTGCTTGTGAGAAGTATTCTGCAGATGTGGCTCCTCGTGTTCCTATATGACATCAGGGTATGCACACAATCAGATGGGAATATCAGGAACGAGGGAGATAACACACCAGCACTGAAATTATCTAGGAAACGTACACTAAATTGGCGATATAAGGGTCAAACACATTGTGAGCTCCATTTTCGCCCTCTCAATACAGCTGAATGCTCACACATTGAGCTCTAGAGGCACAGTCGTTCCACCGCTCTGCATAAGCAAATTGACTAGTTAGAGTACGGAGTAGATGCAGATAGGGCGCTTACAGTCACTAGAACAACCTTTCGCCCTTCCTTCACTTGTCTGGACACGAATTCTCGGACGAGGTTGACATCGTGATCGAGAGACGGAGGCGGAGGTTGTGTCGCGTAATACGATTCCGCTGAAAACGTGGATCCTTCACCGTCAACAGACATTGGCAATCTCACTCTCAATGAGATGCGAAGTTGCGAACGCCAAATTTATAGCACTTCAAGCTTCAAGTTGAATGGACCCAGGTAGAAATGAGTGATGTAGGCTGGTAGATATGGTGGTAGAGACCATGGGAACGCCGTCAGTCACCGTTACTTACAACGTTCAACGTTGCTTCTGACAATTTTGCTCGACCATTGCTTCGGCCTCAGAGCTTGGAAACAGCGTCCACCATCACGACCCATATCATTGTGGTCACAATTGGAAATACTCGAAGTCTCGAACTAATGTTCTTGGAGAGCCCAAGCGATACATATCACTGTCTTCAAGGCGCACAGTCATCTGAGGGATGCTTCTGGCAGCCGAGTCTACGTAGGTTGTCTGCACATTACTCCCAGCCTGATTGAAGTCATTTGGAACTTCTCCTGACAGTACATCAGGGATTTCCTTGTGCTGTAGCCTGTCGGCTTTTATCGTGAAATTGTCGGTTGCCTGAGGCCTTCTCCAAGTTATCCTTACTAAACCTGGTTTAGTTGCTAAGAAGCAAACTGCTTTTCATGAGTTACTAACGCCCGAAGCCTCATCACTTTGACGTAATTCGAAAGAAGGATACGCTAATCACACGCTCAGGAGTTAAATTGAGGGACGAATGTAGCCGAAAAATAGTGCGCTGCTGTCATTGACTAGTAAGGACGCGAGAGTTGTGAGTTCAAGGGCTTACCCAAGGCACGAGAGTTGTGAGTTGGAGACGCGCTCTCGACGCTCGTGCTGTGGGTAAGACTTATATACCAACGTCATTGATCAATAAGCATGGGATACGAGCTCGAGAGTGGCACATACTAGCACTCTGAAGAAAGGCTATGGAGCCAGGGTGTACAAGCACCCGGAAGTCGGAATGTTCCTTCACGGTGATTAGTCTTACATAAGTAGACACACTTGCGATCTTACTACTAGTCGCATCATCCAGGTTCGTGTATATCACAACACTCATTCCATTTTCTCTAACAGCCATTCTTCCACATGCTGTTGTCCATTCATCTGTATTATGCAGCATGCTACACTTCATGTCCAGGTAGATTTGCGGCCGTGACTACTTTGTGAGATCGTGATATCTTTGCAAGCAAATGCGTCAAATGCTCTTTTGTGGTTGTCGCTTGAATTTACAAGAGGGTTCCTTCTAGCACAGCATGGCTTTCCGCATTCCAACATCTTAAGACAGCTCCACTTGCTGATCTGCTTTTGCTTCGGAGAGAACATCGGTTCACAATGCCGAAGCTAGAACCAACAAATCGGTCGCCTTCTCGCCTTCATGTCTTCATGAAAAGCATATACAAGATTACATCTTTTGAGTTAAAACGCGTCTCTATTCTTTCAAACCGATCCAACAGGATCAGTACGCTTCCAATTTAAACGTCGCCTGAAGAAAAGTGCAACCCATGTCAAAGCGAGTAGAACAGGAACCTCCACGAGAGGCCCAATAGTTGCTGCAAGCGCTTGGTCCGAACCAACGCCATATACGGCGATTGCGATTGCTATCGCCAACTCCTGATGGGAGGGATTATTCGACCTTAAATGATTGAAAAGGAAAGTACTGACGAAATTGTTACTCCCAGCGGTGAACGCCTGCACTACCGCCATCTCATACCCAAAAATTTCTTTCTGGCCGGACTCCCTACGACTTAGGTAGTACACCCCAGCAAAAGTGGATGTCCACATGATCACGAAATAGAGGATCATGGGCACGAAGACGCGGAAGACCGGTCCCAGATTGTGGATTATGTGATGGCCTTGGTAGGCGAACATGACTAATATGGTGTAGAGAAGGCCCAATAGCGCGATTGGTGAAAAGTAAGGAAGAAACCGCGTCGTCAGAAATTTTTTGCTCGTAAAATACCACACTGTATACCGAGTGACGATGCCAGCAGTAAGCGGTATGCCGAGATACTAAAGAATATGATGTTAGTTTATTTTAGATACACGCCATGAAGGGCGAGAGGTGGCGTACGATGAGTACCGAAATAGCGACATCTTTGTATGAGACATGAATGTCGACGTGGTTTTCTCCGCCAATCTTGTTTATGAATAACAGAGCGTAGGGCGAGTAGAGAACGATTTGCAGCACCGAGTTGATAACGACAAGGATAGCACAGTATTCAGAGTTGCCTTTCGCTAGTTGATTCCAGACGACCACCATTGCTATGCATCGAGCAAGACCGACCATAATAACGCCTGTTCTATAGGTCGGCAGATCAGGTAACGTTGCCCATGCCAGACCTACCATTACGAGTGGACCGACTATCCAATTGAGAAATAGGGAAATTCCAATTTGGATCCAAATTCGTGGAGACGAAAATAATGTTGGCAATGATTCGTATCGAATTTTGGTTAGGATGGGCCACATCATGATCATAAGCCCAATGGCAATCGCTGATTTCCCGGGGTCAAATGGAATGATAAAGGTAACGACGCGTTTATACGTACGTACGGAAACACTGTTGAAACGGACAGTGTCGAAAGCTTGTTGAACATGTGGGGTGAATTCTCCAATTAGTACTCCGATTATCATGGCCAAGATGATGAGTGGCGAAAGCAATCGGTCGAAGATCGACAATCGTTTGAAAAGCTCTAAGAAATACCGGGATGTTCGCATTGGCCCCAGCGATAAGCACACGATCATACCTTGTGGGACAACCCCTTCCTGCGCCTGTTGAGGGCGGGATTCTCGCGCTGCATCTGAAGAGGGAGGATGCCAACCTTCTGTCAGCGCTTTGTGATGGTCAAGGGGGTTTTGGCTACTAGCCATTCGTCACTGAACTATCTTGGATGTGTAGAACTAGAAGAGAAATTTGAGCGAGCTTTTATGGAGGATCTGGAGGAGATTGGATGCGTCATACTGAATAGACCAGAATGGTAAATGGTGGCGAGAAAAGGGTCATTCGAACACTCTGATTGGCTGTTTAGCCCGGATGGATTTAGTAAGATGATTTGCTTTATGGCGCTCAGAGAAATCTAACCCCGTACAGGACGAAGTGAGCGCGAGAAAAATTAACCCCTTTAGGTTAAAAATCGGCGTTTTCATGATCCGGGGGTGATGAAGTAATATGTTAGCTGCCCGGCTGACTTCCTCTTTCGTGCTCGCGCCAAAACGATACACTCTTCATGTCCACCAATAGTCAGCCTACTACAGTTATTACATAGGAACCCTATAATAATAATCATAGTCACTCATAACTTTGCCCATCCCAGTGTTCTCGATCCCCTGCTCAGACCACATTCACTGTTATACAACAACCCTCCCATAGTCGGTTGCGATTTCATGATCCCCAGAGGTTGCAGTCTCCAATTATTATTGTACAGCAACCCTATGGTGGATCACAAGTTCACAAACCCCACTATTCACAATCTCTAGTCATTATATAGCAGTAACTTCACAGTACACCAGCACACAAACACCATCATTCTCCAGTTGTTATACATCAATCCCATAATGGATCAGAAGTGTATGAATGCCAATGTTCCAGATCTCCAGTGCTTGTCCAGCAATCATATGATGGGTCATATTACATTCCCAGTCTCCTCCTGTTCATGTACAGACTTCCACTTACCATGACATGCCCAGGCAGAGCCACCCTGCACCAACAGGCTGCAGAACTACATCTCCAGCTATGCAAAATTATGTAGCTCAGGATGCTTCTTATATCTTCCCTGAAAATTCATCGTTCTCCAGAGGATGGGAGCAATACTACCAACCAGAAGGAGTGGGTTATGATTGGGTACAACCAACTGGCAGGAGGTCCCAGAGGTCATGGGCACAGTTATGACCACCATGAGTTAGGAGAAGGGGGGCCAGTGTACACCACTCTAGATCCATTCTGGCCCTCTCTTGCCTCCAGCATCCATTCTCAACATCATTATGACCTTGATATCAGTCCACATTACCCTCCAAGTCATGGAGTCTATTTGATTTAACATGTCACTGCATGGAAAACTATGTTGGTTGACAACTTAAAACTATTCTGGGTATTCTTCTTTGATACATTGCCCCACCAAATCTATCTGTACTTTCTCTTCTGTTTACCCACCTTTTATTTCTCTCAGGTGGTGCATATCTTTGAGGAAGCTGATATGACCATAGAAGAAATTAAAGGCATGGCTTTTTCTACATTATGGAACCAAATGCTATTGCACCTGACCAGGACAATTCCAGCTCTTACTTAATTTGAGGCTAAAAAACACTTGGGAGGCATTCATTGATTCATTGCTCAGGGAATGGAAGACCCTCAATATTGTGTCTGTGTTTGTAAGGGGGCGCTGTATGGGCAGCAGTCACATGTCATTATGTAATGTAGCTGGGGAATGCTGGGATACATATAGCCAGCTTTGGCTATCCAGCTTCCCCAAGTCTTATTATATCTCATATACATGAAATACACATTGGTCATATTCATCATGTGAGGTCTTAAGCACCCCTATCACACTCATAACAGTGTTATTGTTGTTTTTTAGTGTGTCACACTGCCCTATGTCCTTAATCTGCTCTCTCATGAATCTTCTCTATGGTTGCATGTATATCATTTTTGACTTATTACTTCAAACTACATAGTTGTGACAGTGTGACCTCAGAACTTACCAATTCATTATGATTTTTTTGTAGTTCTTACATGCTGTGTTGAAGTCCAATACAAGCATGGAAATCTATTGACTGAGCTCTGTGTGGTCCCACTGCAAGTTATTTTTATATTGGAAGCATGAGAAAGGCATACAAGGCTGCAGAATGGGCAACAGTATGTACTTATTTCTTGAACAGTATATGTTACAGAGATGGAACTTTGGTTTTATTTTTATGTTCTGGTTAAACTAGGAGGCTCAGAAAACAAAAACCCTCATTTGGTGGAGTGAATAATTTCTCCTTGCAATGCCAGCAATAGTAGTAGTCAAAGTGGGGTGATTATCCATTGATTATTCACATGATGTTTGGGACACAGATAATTGCAGATAGTGTTTATAGGTCTGGTTGGATGGACTGAAAAAATGACCACAACCCAACCAAACCCAACTGAATGCAGCTGGACCATTGGTTGCAGTTGCCCTCTTTTGAGGTCGGTTGGGTTGCCAGTTGCCTTACTTCAAAAATATTTGAAAACCATTACATAACCAGTTGCAATCAGTTGCAACTGGTCCTGTACAGTATATATAATATACTACATATGTACCTATACTTACATAGATAGTAAGAAAAAATAACTAATGAAAGTACTGATTACTACTATTTATACTATATTTACATGTGGTGGGACAAGCCCAGAGGAAAAGTAGTCATTTGGTGGTGCTTATATACCCTGTGGCCATGCACAGACCATGTGGTCTTGTTTGTGGTTCAAAAAAATAAAGTGGCACCATTTGTGAGATGACTCCCATGACAACAGATAACCACTCCATGCTGCCCATCCTTTCTCACTGCCAATGACCCCCACACCATCCACACTCATCACCAACAACACCCACACTGCTGCTGCCCCAGGTTACTGCCTATGAACAAACACAAGGCAGGGGGCCCAAACAATGCTAGTCATTGTTTGGGCCCTGGAGTAAGCCTTTTATACCTTTCTTTTTCTTTTACTAACCACTTTTTTTTTTTTAGTTTCCATCTTTTTATAACAACATCACCCACCCATGCCCCAAGCTGCCACTGTGAGCCTCTGCTTGCAGGGTGGCAACAGGTACTTTTCCTCGATGGCAACAGCAACAGCAGCCAGGAACTGCTGCTGCTCCCATGTCACAGCATTTTCCCTTGTTCCATCTTCACATCCTTCAGGTTGTCGCATATAGATAGTCTCTTGTAAAGTGCCATTTGGGTATGCACCCTTGATGTCCATTTGATGTAACCTGAGTTCTGTCTCAGGTACAAGAGCTAGGATTGCGCATAACATGTCCATTCTGACAACCAGCAAAATGTTTCCATATAATTGTATCCAGGTCTTTGAGCACATCCTTTTGACACTAGTCTTGCTCAATTAGGGATTTGCACAGGTTTTGTGTACCCATACAGGTTACAGGTATGGGTGTGGGTATGGGTATGGGTCACAATAGTCCTATCCATGAGCTACAAAATGCACTAAAAATCAAGCAAAACAGTCATAGTGCCTTTTGTAGCTAAGACCCACAGGTTTATGGGTAAAACATGCCACAGGTATGGGTATGGGTACAGTACAAAATACCTGCAGGTTACCCATGCAGATCCCTATGCTCAATACCTGATGACCTCCCCTTCCTTGTTCCATTTTTTAATAAAGACCCATTTGTTAATGATTGATACTGCATCAGGAGGTTTCTGGACAAGTATCCAAGTCCCCTTCTCCATCAATAAATCCAATTCAACTTTCATGGCCTTTTGCCACTCAGGTCAATTGGGGGAGTTTTGAGCATCCTTGAGACTCGTAAGTTGGTCACCAGCAATAATAGCATAGACTTCTTCCATTGATAGGGAGGTATCTCTTCTTCCTCATCTAAAGAAGGATCATGAAGGTGTTTATAATCAATACAAATTCCATGCAGTTCATTAATGTCAATATCTCCCTCATTCAATTTTCACTTCCTTTTGGGTTCAAGTTTCTGAGTTCAGTGGCACATCATTGCCAACAAATGTTTGATGGACATGTGACCCACCAACATTTGGAAAGGTAAGATGTGTCTGTTGAATAGTCATCTTCATCTTGTATAAATGGTTGCCAATTTTATTGCCTTGTGCTATTGGTTTTCCATCTGCAGTGATGAGAGTAATTTGTCCTTTTCCACCCATATAACATCCTCCTGCCACATCCCATCACCCCAATGAAATCAAATTATTTTGTGTTCTGGGCACATGTAGAATGTTTTCCCATACTCAAACTATGCTAGGCTTGAGGGGGAGTGTTGGGATCAGGCAATCCTAGTTATAGTTCTATTCATAGAACACAGTCTATTTATAGATTGTAACACCTGTAGGCTGTAGTATAGGAGAATGAGAGATGTCTGACTCTGTGCTTTACACCCACTATCTCAATCTTAAGAACTCTCTCTCAAACACATAATCCCTATAGGTTATGGGCCCTGGCACTTCCATCAGATTACCTGAGCAGATTAAGACATGCCAGATTAAGGGGGTGTGGGGGTGTGTTGGATTATATAATCTGTCACTGCTTAATCAGTGCTTAACAGACCATAGTTTGCACACACACATAGGGATCAGCTATAAGGGCAACCTCAGCCTCTAGCAAAGGGAAATCCAAAGAGAAAACTCTGAGGACCCCTTTGCCAATGCCCAGTATATGTGAAGACTGCAAAAATCAAATAATAATCTAAAAATAGAAAAGGCAGAGATAGGCAGAGATAGGCCACCAAATGACATCATACCAAGGGGTAGATGTCAGAAGGGGTGTTCCACCTCTAAATATAAAACTGTCAACATGCACAAATGTGATGGAAAGGGAAATTAGTGATAAAATAAGGAAAAATCATAGAAAATGAAGAATAGAAGGAAAAGAAGCGAGGAAAAATATAGGACAAACATAAAAAATAGGAGAAACACACAGGGTGCCCCCCCCAAGTCCCCCCTAGTCCCCTTACATCACCCCCTCTCTAAGATGCATCGCCCTGATGCATTCAAAATCACATACAACCAAAGTCAGTGACTTGAATGCAATGCGGTGCAGCAGTGTGCTGTCGATGGAATTCCTTGACTAACTGAGGGGCATTCACATTGAATTCTTTGACCCATGAGTTCTCCTCATACCCATAACCCTTCCAGTGCACCAAATACTGGAGTTTTCCTCAGCGCAACAGGCTGTCCAAGATCGACTTGACTTTGTACTGGGGTTCTCCCTCGATCACTGTAGGTGGTGGTGGTGGATGTGAATGGTGTCTTGGGAATGGATCTGGGGGAGCTGGAAGGAGTTTGATGACATGGAAGACTGGGTGGAGTCTGGACATGGAGGCTGGGAGGCATAGATGATAGGCATGTGTTCCAACACACTTGACAATGGGGAAAGGCCCCAGGAAGCAATGAGTGAGTTTCTTGGATGGACGCATAGTGGAGATGTCACTGGAGTTAAGGTAAACTTGATCACCAACCTTGTAATGAGGGGTTGGAGAATGGCATTGGTTGTAAAAGTGCACCATGTCATCCTTTGCCTTCACTAAGGCTGCCTTTGCCTCCTCCAAGCTATCCCGCATGTGTTCTGTGAACTCATTCACTGTCTTGTTGTGTGAGGGAGTTTGGTGAGGTTCAAATCCCATGCATGGATGTTGTCCAGTGTCTAAGAGGAAAGGGGTCTGTTGAGTGGAAGCATGGACATGGTTGTTGTATCCAAACTTGGCCAAGGGGAGAAGATCATCCCAATTGTCCTGGCACTCATTGATGAAGATGCAGATGTACTGCTCCAGTTCCTGGTTAACTCACTCAGTCTGGCTGTCAGTTTGTGGGTGATAGGCAGTCAAAGCAAGGAGTTTGATCCCCAGAAGTCGGTACAGCTCCTGAGTAAACTCTGCCATGAACTGAGGGCCACAGTCAGAGAGGAAAGCACCAGGAAGTCCATGTAATCTCCACACATGGTGGAGATAGAGTCAGGTGGCACCCAGGGTGCTGACAGTGGGAATGAAGTGAGTGTGTTTTCCCACTCAATCAACTGTGCACTGCATCAAACCCATTTGACTCTGGCAACTCCACCACAAAGTCAACACTGATAACATCCCAACAACTCTCTGGAACAGGAAGAGGGTGTGGCTCACCAATGGGTTTGCGATGAGGAATCTTGGTGCATAAGCAAAGGTCACAAGTACAACAATACTGACCAACGAGTCATGTCATTTGTGGCCACCAATAATTCTGTGAGGTGAGCTCCAAGGTCTTCCAGCATCCAGGATGACCAGCAATCTGTGAGTCATGGTGTTGGGTAAGGCATGACTTGGGTACAGGTAACACTGTGTGTTTCTGCTTATGGGTATGCTTGGGTATGGGTATGGGTTTGGATTTCCATACCCGGAGCAAAACTGTACCCATATCCACAGTGTTACAGGTATCACGGTACTGGTCCAATGGTCACATGTTTTATCAAATGACTTTGTTGATCAACATCAACAACAACAACAATGGCTCAACGACAACGACAACTGCTACCAACATGCCCCCCTCATTCTAAATGTGAGTGGGGGGTGTTTTTTCTACTAGGCAACAACAATGACAACTACTACCAACATGCCCCCCTCATTCTAAATGTGAGTGGGGGTGTTTTTTATACTAGACAACGACGACATGCCCCCCTCATTCTAAATGCAAGTGGGGGGTGTTTTTTCTACTAGGCAACAACAACAACAACTACTACCAACATGCCCCCCTCATTCTAAATGCGAGTGGGGGGTGTTTTTTCTACTAGGCAACAATGATGACAACTACTACCAACATGCCCCCCTTGTTCTAAATGCAAGTGGGGGGTGTTTTTTCTACTAGACAATGACGACATGCCCCCCTCGTTCTAAATGTTAGTGGGGGGTGGTTTTTCTACTAGGCAACAATCATAACAATGGCCCCCTCTCATCAACAATGGCCCCCTCTAGTCGACAATGGCCTCCTCTAGTTGACAATGGCTACGGCATCACCACTACCACCCCCTCTCACTCGCAAATGTGAGTTGGGGGTGGTTCTTCATCTGTTTCTCTCACAATGGCTGCCAAGTCCCGACTACCACCCCCTCTCACTCACAAAAGCGAAGTGGGGGTGTTTCTTAGTTTGCTAACTCATGACGGCCGGTACATCACTGGTACCACCCCCCCTTGCTCACAATTGTGAGTTGGGGGTGGTTCTTCATTGTATTTAGATATATTTAGAATTATAATAAATTATTAATGTCATACCCATGTGTTTTGACCAAAACCCCCCTGTACCAGCGGTAAAACCGCACCTGTAACCGTAATGGGTATGGTGTTCATGGGTATGGGTATGGGTACACAAAATTATACCTGGGGGTTAACTGAGTCACACCCTAGTGTTGGGATGTGATGCACCGGTGAAGGTCTGGGTCATTGGAGACGTAGATGTGATCCCTGAAATACAACAAGTCCTCCTTTTCAGCCCACTCTGCCACATGCAAGGAAAGGGTGGATCCCTTCCTCAGTTCTTTAACAGCTTGGGCAACAACATCCTCATGTAAACTGTTATGGTTTGCATGACGAATGTTGCATAGGATGTCCTACTCCTCGCCCTGGGGTGTGATGCCTTCCAGTGCCTGAATGGTGAACAGGTCTGGCTGCAACAATGCAATGTTTTGATTGTCATCGCTGCCATCCCCATGGTCTGCACATTGGGAGAGGGCATTGGTCTTCCCCATGCTGCGACCTGGATGGTGGTGCAAGGAGAAGTAGAATTTGGATAGATACAGGGACCAACAAGCTTGACAACAGTTCAATTTCTTGGCTGTCATAAAGTACTCAAGATTCTTGTGATCCGTCCAAATTTCCACCTTGTGTTGGGCACCCTCAAGGAAGTGTCACCACTCCTCAAGCACACGCATTATCACCAACATCTCCTTGTCATGGATCTCATAGTTTTGCTCTACAGCACTAAGGCTTTTGGAGTAGAACACAACAGGATGCCACTTCTGGTCCTCCAGAGACTGCTGAGACAACACGGCACTGGTCACAAAGTCAGAACTGTCAGCTTCTACACAAAAAGGGTGCAAATTGTCAGCAAAGGTAAGAATGGGAGCAGAAGTGACCATCTCCTTAAGCTTTTTGAATGCCTCCTGTTGTGCATTATCCCACCTTCATGCCTCCTTTCCTATCAAGTTGAACAGTGGTCATGCATGATGTGAGAAATCCTTGATAAAATGCCAATAGAAATTGATGAAGCCCAGGAAAGACTGCACCTCTTTCTTGTTTGTGGGCATCAGCCAAGTCATGACCCCATTCACCTTGATAGGATCTATCTCCACCTGACCCTCCAAGATAATCAGGCCAAGGTACTCAATCTTGGTCTTCTCAAACTCACACTTGTCCTGATGAAGGTAGAGTTTGTACCATCGAAGTCATTCTAGGATGAGGTGCATGATGTGATGGTGCTCTTCAACCATGTGAGTGAAGATGAGGATGTCATCAAGATAGATACAAATGACGCCTTTGAGGATGAGGTCATGGAAGATGTTGTTCATCATGGTCTGAAAGGTGGCAGGACTATTAGTAAGGCCAAAGAACATGACGAGTGGTTCAAAAAGACCACAGTTGGTATGAAAGGCTGCCTTCCACTCATCTCCCTCCTTTATCCTCACATTATTGTAACCCCAATGGATGTCGAGCTTGGTGAAGTATCGGGCTCCACAGAGCTGGTTCACAAGTTTGGAGATGAGAGGTAATGGGTAGTGATTTTTGACCGTGATGTCATTGAGCCTTCTGTAGTCTTGAACTGGTTGAAGTGGGCCATCCTTCTTCTTGACAAAGAAAAAGGAAGAGGCCATGGGTGACTTCAATGGTCGAATACGTCCAGAGGCCAGGTGCTTGTCAATGAACTGGTCAAGCTTGTTCTTCAGGAGAGAGAGGATAGACCTTGCAGGATGAAGGGGTTGCACCAGGGGTGAGTGATCCCATGGCTTGCATGCAGGGAGAGAGTCAAACAATTCCTTGGAGAACACATCCCAAACTCATGGAGATGAGGAAGCAAGGAATCAGTAGAGGATTTAGCAGCATTGTTTTTGTGGAAGGCCTTGGTGAGGCATTGGGATATGTTCAATGTAGCACACACCTCATGGGATGGATGAATCACAGTGTAGAAGATCTGATCACCTTCCTCCACTTCCTCTGGCTCCTCATCATCATCATCCGAGTCCAGCATCAGATCAGGAACCCCTTCTAACTCCACTTCAGGTATAGGCAGGGGTCTGGCATGACACTTCTGAGTATGTCATATTGAGGCCCTTTGTCCACAATGTTCTTGCCTGGCTTCCATGAAACAAGTGCGACAGTGGGATGGACACCAGCTCATTGTAACCTCCCTGGTACATCAGTTGACCTCTGGGTTATGGTCTCAAAGCCATGGATAGCCCAAAATCACCTTCTGCTTTCCTAATTGAGTGACAGAAAAAAGGGCACACTCACTATGATCTTTGTAATGGAGAACCAGGTCTACAACCTCTTGGATGGCACCAGCTTTGTTTGGGGACCCATCCACATTATAAACAGGTATTGGACGTGAGGGTGAGTGAGTATTCAGGTGATGTTGTTGTGCAAGATGGGCATCGATGAAAAGACCAGTCGCACCAGAGGCCAGGAGTGCAGAGACACCGAGTATCTGTCCAGTGTCGGTAGTCTGTAGTTTGATTGCTAGGTTCAAGGAATGTGTAGAGGGAGTGGATGCAACAGTATATTTGTGTGGTAGTTTGTGCTCCCATGATTTAATTTTGGGGTGTGGAGCAGAGGGAGAGATGGGAAGAGCAGGTATGTCTTTAGCTAACTTCGAAGGATCAGAGAGGGGAACAGTCATGGAAATAGATTCATTCTCTGGGGATTCAACTGACAAAACTTCAAAGTGGTTATGGACAGGCAGTGAGGACATACGATTCACTCACTGTGAATAGAAAAATCCTGCTCTACAACTTCTGACTTGATCTCCTCTGCAACCTGATCCTTCACTTCCTTGATATCTACAAGCACCAACAGGTCCTGTAGGAGTTCATCTTGCCCCTCAGGGGTGAGCATGCAGATATCCTGACAATGGGGACATGCTCCGGCCCTGTGCCCAGTTTCCCCACAGCGGTAGCAGAGATCCAACCTACACACACAGCTGTGGGCTGCATCAACATCCATTGGTACTGGGACATTGACAGTGGGTGCAGGAGTCTGATGCTTAAACTCATTGATATAGGCATCCACAGATTGACATGCCTGATGGTAAGAGGATAACTCAAGCTGTGTCACTGCTCAGTGGTGCTCATTGAGGGGACAAAAGTGGCATACAAACTCTGCTTGACAGTCACCCCCAGTGGAGAAAGGTAGAGAACTGAGCTCTTTAGTTTGGTGCAGAATACGGTCCACATAGAGATAGGCACATTCAGATTTCATGTATGTGAAGGCCCAATAAATTTTTGCAGCCTCGTCAATGAATTGATGCGACTGGAGACTGATGTACAACTCACATGAATTAAGGAATGCACGCCCCTGCACATGCACACCATTAAATTTGGTGGGGGGAGACAGTTTGATCTGGGTGCACTCCTTAGTGGGTGCGTCATTGTTGGGTGTGCTTGGAGTCACAATGGGGGAAATATTGGTCATGGAGCTAGTCTGAAGGGTTCTGATGAAGTTTTCGATTGTAGATTTAAGTGAATGGATTTGCACATGTATTCTGGTAATATTGCTTTCAAGCGTGTTGAGGTGCTCTGATGCATCCATGTCGCTAGGGGGCACATTTGGTGAAAATGATGGTGCACTAAAGGCGGAACTGTCAGGAACAGTGTGTAGGGAGTCTGTGGAGCTTTGGGAAGTGTTGTCCACTCTGTACCTGCCTATCTTGGGCAGTGCATTCACGATTTCAGGCCTTAGGAGAGTGTTTTCTACTATAAGGGCAACCTCAGCCTCTAGCAAAGGGAAATCCAAAGTTAAAATTATACTACATATTACAGGGATTGGAGGTGCACCTAGCAAAGGGAAATCCAAAGAGAAAACTCTGAGGACCCCTTTGCCAATGCCCAGTATATGTGAAGACTGCAAAAATCAAATAACAATAAATAGAAAAGGTGGAGATAGGCAGATCAAGACCACCAAATGACATCATACCAAGGGGCAGATGTTGGAAGGGGTGCTCTGCCTCTAAATATAAAACTGTCAACATGCACAAACATGATAGAAAGGGAAATTAGTAGTAAAATAAGGAAAAATGATAGAAAATGAAGAATAGAAGGAAATGAAGTGAGGAAAAATATAGGACAAACATAAAAATAGGAGAAACACACAGGGCACCCCCCTGAGTCCACCCTAGTCCCCTTACATCAGTGGGGGTATATCTAGGGGTATATCCCTGCTATTCCCTACATGCACACAAGTGATGTGATAGTTGTAGCAATCCACATCTGGTTATATGGTATCCTTGTTGTATTGAACTCTATGAGACCTGATAGCTTAGTTGGTCAGAGCATCTGGTATATGTCCAGGAGGGTTTGGGTTCAATCCCCACTCTGGTCATCTTTTCTGCATTCTAACACCTACTATGGCTCAGCTGTTCATAATGTCATCTGGATATACTATGGTTATCAGTTGACCAGCCAAGGGTACCCTTGTTATGCACAATGAAAGGTAATATTGGCCAGGCTGTGCAAGCATGTGTGATGCATGTGAATACACATTGTTGTCATTCTTTTTTATCACTCCACATTCAGGTACATTCATGTGAAGGTAGTGTACTAATATTGTAGTACCCATCTGTTTGCCCTCTCGAGCTCACTGAGGTCAAACACAAATTCACCTCTTTGCTGTTTGCTGCACTTCTGAAGATTCTCATGGCTTATTTTAACAAAAGGCTTACTGGATAACCCAGAAATTCTATGCTGAGTATCAGATGCATCAACTCTGTGTATGCATTCTTGTATCAACTTATGATCTATGGTCATTATGCTGCTGTCACTTTTCGATGTGTTGAATTTCTCTTAATAATCATAGACCAGTCACTTGTTTTCTGAACCTTCATAATTTGTGTCTTCCTTATCCTTGTAATACTCCACTCACTGTATGTAGTCCATCACATTTGTTACATTTTCATCACCAATCTGGACTGTAGTAGTGTACATTGTACATGTAACATGAGCAATTTGTACAGTTGGATTGAAGGTTCTTTATTATTACAAGTATGTATATGGTTGGTATATTGTTGGTCTACACCTCATGTGCATGTTACATTCATGAAACACTAACAAGACACTACACCTTGATGACTGCTCCTGCTTCTCCCTCCCCCTTGGATGCCAAACCTGCACAGAGATAATTTGTAGTCATGTGATTGTATTCATGCAGTTGATCTGTGTAAGTCTGGCCCCAACAGACTCATGACATGTCAGAGATATCACCTGCTGATGGTTGCCTATGGTCACACTAGTGTTTGAAAGTCTGGTCTGGTCTGGTTTTTTGCCCACCTCAGGGGGCAACTGTGGACTGGACCAGTTCATATATCTCAAACATTATATGCAACTGTAGACTGGACTGGTATAAACCAGTCTGTCATGGTTGCCTAATGGTTGCTGGACTGGTCACCACTGGTCCAGTACTAAACTGGTTAGGACCACGTAAATAATACAAATTGTAAGTTAAGCTAAAACTAAATAGATATTCTAAAGCTATATTCACACCCTGTGAGCAGAGGCTCGCAGCAGTAGAGGGTGCTACAAATAATAAATGAAAGAAAAACAGATAATCCCCCCACAGGATGTGTGAGGGGTCCCTACTAGCATATGAAAAAAGAAGAAAAAAACTACCCCCACTATCCCGCATTTGCAGTGAGTGCAGGGAGCCGTCCCTTGTCTGGTTGTCCCTTGTTTGTTGTCCCTTGCCTGTCATTTGTCATCTGTAGTTTGTTGTCCATTGTCTGTTGTTCATCATTTGTCATGCCTCACTTGTTGTCTGTTGTCTGTTGTCTGTTGTCCATTGTTTGTCATTGTCCAATGTCTGTGTGATTAGCCATTAGCATCTGCAATCCACCCCATGAGCAGTTGCTCATAGCAGTGGGGGTGGGTGCTGGGTTGATGCCACTGGTCTCGAGGTGGTTAGTATGACATGGTGGGTTTACAAGGCAGTGGGGTGCATACCTGGTGGTGCTACATTCAATGTTTGTTGAACCTTGTCCATCATCATTAGCACCCACATTCCCCTGTGTGAGTAGTTGCTCACAACAGTGGGGGTGGGTGCTGGATGCTGTTGTTGCCAATGGTTCTGTTTCAATGGGGGATATAGGGGGGTCAGTGGTGACATGGCGGGTTTACAGGATCATGGTGTGCTTATTTTGCTACCTCACATGGGTGCTCATCATAGCCCATTGATGCACTGGTGCTTGTGCTGGCATTGCATTGATACACTGCTGTTTCCTCATGAGGCTGGGGTGGTGGGATACTTACCTAGGTGCAGCCATTGTCATTGTAATCACATAAGTTAAACCTACAAAAGAACACAACAATGTTAGTAGTAAAGAAAATAATGAAATAATGAAACAAAACTTACTTGTTATGTGTTGGAGCCTTCTCCAACATGGGCATCAGTTGTTGAACACATAGAACAGGCATGACATGGCAGGTTTACAGCCATGGATGTCGCTGTTTGGTGTGGTTGAAGGGGAATGGGGGTGGTTGAGGTGACAGTTTGCATTGAATGCGACATAGTGGTGGTAAGGGGGTTGGTAGTTGTCATGGTTGTCGTGGTTGGTAGCCATTAGGGCAAGGCAGGGGTTCCCCTGGGTGTCAGATCTCATACCCTTACCCCTATCCCTGAACACCCTATTCTTAGGGGTAAAGGGTATGGAAACATATAAGGGTTGCCAAGGGTATGGGAGGGTTTGTCAAGGGTACAAGGGTTTGGCACAAAATCAACATATTTATGGAAGCCTATCCCTTAATGGGGACAGGCTACACTAAAGATAGAGGAAAAGAGACTGATAAAAGGACAACTCACTACTAATCATGTGAATATAACAAGATAACATTGTGGAATTAGGAGCAAGGTTTAATACAAAAGCAGAGTAAAATAGAGGGCAAGTAAAGAGGAAGGATGAGGATTGTCACTATATGTGGTAGTCTATATCAGTTGAAGCAAGGTCCATGTACAAACAAGTATCAATGAGATGATGTAAGCCTGGAGGGCTTACACCCTCCCACTCTTAGAAAAATGTATGTTAGTATTGGAAATCAACCCAACATCAACCAGCAACAGCAGGTGCATTAAAAAACCCAGTGGGAAAAAGCTACTGTGTTCCCTGTGCCTTAACAGCTTTCCAGCAGTCCAGCGCTTCGCAATCCTTGAGTTCTTGTTGTGGCAGCCATAGGTCGTTGCTCTTGGAATATCCTGACCATCTAACCAGGTACTGGAATCTGTGGCCACGTTTATGCTCATTGACGATCTTCTCGACATGGTATTCTTCTAGGCCATTCTCGGTCATCGCAGGGCCAGGTCGCTCAAGTTCATGGGAAGGGAAAAGCTCAGCGTCATTTTCAATGTGTTGCTTGAGCAAGGAGGCATGAAAAGTGGGGAACACATTTGGAGAGTTCAGTAGGAGGAGAGTATATGATGATCTGTTGTAGCATGGAAAAAATTTTGCCACCCTAGACTTGTCCCCAGCCTTGAACTCTCAGCGGCAGTGCAGAGTTGCAAGCATTACTTTATCGCCTATGAGGTATGAGTCTTCTTCACCACATGATTTATTAGTGAAGAACACTTGCAGTATTTTTTTGCCAAGCAAGGCATCTTTGGCTTCATCTACATCACTCTCAATTTGGGAGATAACGCTCCATGCAGCAGCATCTTATGAAGTTTCATCAGGAATTGTACCTGGTATTAAAGGGGGGATGATCCTTGGGCTGCGACCCATTCAGATTTGGAATCCTGAGAAACCCATTGATCCATTTATCGAGTTCATCATGTGGAAGCAGATAATCAGCAATGCACAAGCCCACCCTTTTTGGTTTTGTTCAACATGGAATTGAACACACTGGTTCAATGTTTTATTTGTGCACTTGCTCACACCATCAGTCTGAGGGTGATATGCAGAGGACATTTTTAAATGAACTCCAGTCAGAGCATGTAATGGTTTCCAGAATTTTGACAAGAACAATTTATTGTGGTCTGAGATTAACTCTAATGGTAAACCATTTTCGCAGTACCAGTCATTGAAGAAGATTAGCACAAGCTGTGGCACAGTGACATCGGTTTGAGTTGGAATCAGGTGGATGTCAGATCCAAGTCTATCCATTATTGTCAGAATGCAGTTATAATTGTCATCTTTGGGGAGTGGTCCCACAAAGTTGAGGCATACAGAATCACCTCGTTTTTCAGGAATTGGCAGTGGGTGTAAAGGTCCTTTAGCCTTCTTTGTGCTGCTTTTGTTGCATTGGCAATCAGAGCATGTGGGGATGTATGCATTTTCAAGATCTCACCGCATATTCAGCCAATAATAGCAGTGCCAGATGCTAGCATAAGACTTATCAGCACCAAAATGTCCTAGCGCATCATGTGTGAGGCAGAACAAATCTTCACAAAGATGCCCAAAGTGAGGGATGACCAAGCAGTCTCCCAAGTACCAGAGGTTATTGATCTTGCAGATGTTAGGCATGCTGTCCGCCACATTGCTCAACTTTTGGCAGAATTTGTCATGTTTGTAGCCTTCTCAAACATTGTTGAGAAAACTTTCATCAGTGCTGATGGTCAGGACCATGTTGCAGATGGTCGGTTGTTTCAGCCAGCACTCCCATCACAAAGGGGAGTCACCAACGTCGACATCTTCTAGTGGCTCATCTGGCATTTCAGCTGGTAAGCAGGACAATGCATCTGCCACCGTGTTGTCTTCTTGATGGATGTAACATATAGTCATGTCGAATTGTGAGAGGTGTTCCATCCATCGAGCCTGTCAGCATGACAAGTCTTTCTGGGTATCAAAATTTTCAAGAGTGCAATGGTCTGTGTATACAATAAACTGTGAACCCAGTAGGTCGGATCGCCATTTTTTAAGTGCGCAAACCACTGATAACATTTCTTTTTCATGTATGGGATAATGTTTTTGTGCATCTTTTAGCTGCATGGAATCAAACATTACAGGTCACGCAGTTTCCCAAGTTGGTCTCCAGCTCAGTACAGAGCCTGTTCACCAATCACTTGCATCACAAGTTATGAAGATTTTGTTATCACTTGGTGTAGTGTGGTCAATGATGGTCAAGCACTCTCAGCTTATGACCAGCACTTTAATAGCCTCAAACACAGTTTGTTGTGCTGTACCCCATGCAGGAATTTTTTTTTCACATTCCTTAGTAGTCAACGGGGTCAGGATGCTAGTGTGATCTACAAGGTGTGGCAGAAATGCAGCAATATATTGAACCAGTCCCTAGAAACTGCGAACATCACTTGCTGTTCTTGGTCTTAAAATTTTGTCTACTTTTGAAGAACAGGCTTTGATCCCTTGTTGGGAAATATGGTGACTGAGGAAGATCAACTCCATAAGATAAAATTTAGATTTCTTTGGATTGCAGTAAAGTTGAGCTTCTTGTAACACATCCCTGATTTGTTTAATGTGTTGCGTGTGCTCTTCTAGGGTGTTTGACCAAATAATAATATCGTCTAAGTAGATATGAGTGAAAATTCCAAGGAATCAGCACAAGGCAGCCATCACTCGTCGCTGATGTACAGGGGGTGCATTGCATAATCCTTGAGGCATTACCATCCACTCATAGAGACCTAGTGGGGTCATAACTGCCATTAAATTTATGCTCCCTGGGTCCATCTTTGTGTGGAAGAAACTATCAGTCATGTCAAGCTTGCTCCAGATTTTGCTGCGGCCAGCATCTGTGAGGATGTCATCAATGCGAGGCAGTGGGTGTGAGTCTGTGACCATGTTGCTGTTCAGCTGGCAGTAGTTGTTGACCCAGCGTGGAAGGTCTGGAGCATCTGCTTTAGGAACCAGGAAGGCAGGCAAAGCATGAGCTGACGAGGAAGGATGAATACATCCAGCATCTAAGTGCTGTTGAATCAAGACAATCCAGGCTTCGCGGTACTTGTGAGGGCAAGAATAGTTTCTGGTAGTAATCATTTTTCGGGCGTCTTTCAATGTAATTTTGCAGAGAACTGAGTTAGGCATTTTGTCTACATGAGGGATCAGTTTGAACACGTCTGTGTATGATTCTTTAATTTCTGCACCAAGTTTAAGCAGTTTGTTGTCAGCCACTAACTGCTCTATGCATACCTGGATCATGGTGATGATGTCTAATCCATTTACATGCTCACAACTCGCGTCAATCTGAGGTCGTTGAGCTTTACAAATAGTTTTCAGTTCCTCGATAACAAGTTTCTGTTAAACTTTAATTTCTGCAAGTATTTTACAAATGTCTATTTGCTTAGGAACTATGCATTGTATGGGATGTAGTAAGTTGAAGCTGCATCTGTAGTCTATAACTGTATTATTTTGTGCATTGACAATTATGTTGTGCGAGAGGAAAAGCAGCCCTAAGATTACAGGATGGCATAATTTTGATGCCACAAGCACATGAACAGTATGAGCAGAATAAAAATTTTGATGGTCATGCAATTTGAGTTTGACCCAGTGGGTCAAGGACATGTTTGGTAAGCCAGAAGAGTCATCGAGAAATGTGCTGGAGACTGGGAAAGGACAAGGCAATAAGCAAGTGGGCAGAGCGAGGCAAGACATGAGTGCCTCTTCAATCAGAACTACAGGAGAACCGTGGTCAATTAGCACCAAAATTTTGACAATGTATCCAGGGAATCAACAGAGCACTCCCATACAAGGTGAGGCTTGAAAAAAGGAACACGAGTGCTCACCGAGTTGTTTCTGTTGTGAGATAAATCACTGTCACCCCCACCTAGGATGGAACTTTTGTTGGGAGGGTAAACAGCAGCACTAGGGTATGCAGTCATGCCTAGGATGCTTGCGATGGGAAGGGCAGGCAGAGCTGTGTTGGGTTTGGGGGGCACAGAAGCTACAGAGTTAACATAAGTTGTTTGCTCTTCATGGGGAACAGGCAGGGTAGGGAGTTTAATTCATTTCCATGCATCATTAACTGTTATCATGGATTGTTCAATGTATCCTTCACTGTTAGGGAACTTGCAGGGGTGGCCTTCAGGCATGTAGAAACCCCAGCACTTTTTACACCCATTGTAAGTTTTGAGATATTTTTGTTCTCGATTGGTCAATTTGGGAGGTTGTGAGATGGACGTTGTGGTTTGAGTGTGTGAGGAGCTGTTGCTTTGAGCCTGAGTGAATGGCACCCACCTAGTGTTATCTGTGAGGCTCATGGTGGAGCTCAACCATTTCAGGCTTCTTGCCGCATCCTCAGCATCATGTTTGTGAGCATTGCAGTCTTCAATGAGCTTTTGATCCAGCTTGGTCAAAGTATCAATGAAGCCCTGGAGCCTTTCTTCCACTTTCAATGTGGCAGCCATGGCAGCAGCAGCAGCAGTGACAGCTGCATTAGCTTGGGGAGCTGTGTTGTTAGCTGGTTCTGCTTCATCCTTGGAGCTCTTGTGGCTATCTTTCCAGTGATTGAAAGCCGTGGCGAGTTCAAAAGATATGTTGGACTCAATTTGTGTATGGAGCTGCATAGGTGAGAGATGGAATTGGGAACCTTTGAGTAGAAGATTATCATGGTGGAGGGAATCAATGAAATCTGAAAACAGTATTTTGCTTTGTTTCATCGAGCGTACTTTGCAGGTGAGCTCCTGCTGCCAGCATTTTGGCAACCAATGGGAATGGATATTAACCATGAATTCAGTGAATGTGAGCTTCAAAAGAATTTCCTGTTGTGACTGGTACCAATCAGAGAACAAAGGATCCTTGAATGAGTAGACAATGTGATTGACGTAGCTCTTAGCCTCAAGCCCATCTTTGTTTTGAAGATATCCACACACATGGTGTTCAAAATGGTGCAGCAACTCCAGGGTCATGCTCCCCATGGAGATCATGGGTCGCTTCCCATTGTTGAGACTTAACATGGCAAAGGATGGTGTAGTAGACATATTTTTCAGCAAGGATGTGATCTGGTATTCATCTGAAGAGGAGGAAGATCGTGTTCAGCATTTTGGCAGTGGGATGGTGGCTGTATGCTCGTTGTTTGCTGCAATGGAAGCAAGATTGTTGCATTGAGTAACTGTATGCACCTCATTTGCTATGACAGAGGCAGTGCATTGCAGCTGTGGAGTAACAGCAGTGTTGGAAGGCAGATTTTGGAAAGGCATGAATGCGGCGCTGGCAGCATTTGTTGGCAAAGTGTCCCTTGCCCTACTCTGAGTAGTAAGGGGGATCAAAAGTGTTGGTTTTTGAGACAGTGTTCAACTGTCATCATCAGGTAGTGATAAGCAAGGTAGGTAAACAACATTAATCAGAGTTAAAAAAAAAGTGGAAGCCTATCCCTGAATGGGGACAGGCTACACTAAAGATAGAGGGAAAGAGACTGATAAAAGGACAACTCACTACTAATCACATGAATATAACAAGATAATGTCATGGAATTAAGAGCAAGGTTTAATACAAAAGCAGAGTAAAATAGAGGGCGAGTAAAGAGGGGGAAAAGGAAGGATGAGGATTGTCACTATATGTGGTAGTCTATAATATATATCAGTCAAAGCAAGGTCCATGTACAAACAAGTATCAATGAGATGATGTAAGCCCTCCAGGCTTACAATTTAGAACAAAATTCATTTGAAAAGTGTTGATAACTATTGTATTTATGATTAATATCACATATTAATACCTCTTATTAACATATGAAAGCCATTATCATGTTGGACAATCCCAAAATCTGAATTTAATTGATGAAAATCTTGAATATGAGTCTTTGTAGCTGAAAAAATCAAATGATATTCTTACATAAGCATACCCCTGGCATACCCCTGTACCCTTAGTAAGGGTACAGGGGTATGCAAGGGTATAAACTTCCAAACCCCTACCCTTACCCCTCATACCCTTAACCCATAAACACAAGGGTATACCCCTGCCAGTAGCCATGGGAGTCATTTGGCAAATGGTTTCTGGAGCACAAGAATGACCAAATGGTCTGTGTGCTGCCACAGGTATATAAGCACCAATGAAATAACTGATGCCTTGGGCCCTCTCACCCATAAATAACAGTAGTAATATAATAGTATTTATGTAAAGTATGTACTATTACAAAAAGTAATTAGCATTTATCAATGATCATATATCCATACCTTGCAAGCTTGATGCAACCAAAGTCTGGTCCACAACCAGTTGTGGTTGGTCTTTGGGCAGTCCATTGAGATGATCTACCATTGATGAACTGTGAACTGGACTTGTGAAAATGTCAGGGCAACTGCAACTGATGGTCCAGTTGCCATCAGTCCAGTTCAGTTCAGTCCATGGTCTTTTTTTGGTCCAATAGACTGGACTTTCAAACACTAGGTCACACATTCTCATGCACACCTGCCTGCAGTCACATGGCCATGTGACATCCCTCCAAGCTCACCACCACACCACCAAAACAACCACTGATGATGACAATGACTCCACACCTTTACATACATGCTTATCAGTCCCAATATTACACCACTGATGTGGTGCTTTCTTATTAGGTGACTACACTTGATGCAGCTGTTGGAGCAGACTATATACACTGCACAGGGGAAGAGACTACATGTTCCTTACAACCTACCTGGGGTTTAGTTAGACTTACAGCTAGGGTTAGCAGAGGTAAGAACACTGTATTCCTACTATGGTACAGGTTCTCCTTATATACATAATAAGGATGTCACATGACTTGGGAATGTGTTTACCACATGTATGTGCAGTAAGCGCAGTAACATGTGTATGCTGCATGTATTGCCTCATGTATGCAGCATGTATCTCAGGGTTTAATTTCAACACCCCCCCTCAAACTGTACAGTGCTCTAAGCAGCTAAGTTTGAATCTCAAAAGTAATTCTGAGAGAGTCTCTAAATTTCCTGAATAGGATGGTGCCAAGGTTCTTTGTGAACATGTCAGCTGGATTATCACTTCTAGGAATGAAAATGACTGTGACTTTGTCATTTTCTATGCATTCGTGGGTATAGTGGTAGTAAATGTCTATGTCTTTCTTGAACTGGATTTGATCCAATAAAGATGGATCCCTGATTATCAGTGCAGATTGGTATGCACTTCAGTATATATCCAAGCTCCTTGAATAAGGACTCTATCCATGCTATCTGCTGACAAGTGTTGGAGAGAGCCATATATTTGGCTTCTGTGGATGAAAGTGCTACAGTTTTTTGTAAACGGGACTGCCAGCACACAATGCCACTTGCTAGAATAGCAAAGGAACCCATTGTAGATTGGCCTTGACTATGTCAGCTGCCCAATCAGAGTCTGTGAAGGCTTGTAGCCCTTCAGATTTCTCTCCATCATAGATGATATTATATTTCTGGGTTCCCACCAGATAGTGCATGATATACATTGCTTTGTCTAGATGTTCTTGGCTAGGATTAGCTGAGAATTGTGACATCTTGATTACCATGTAAGCAATATCAGGTTGCGTTCCAAGCATCAGATACAATAAAGATCTGATCACAGACTGATATTTTGATCTAAGAGCCAGATTTGGCATCTCTGTGTTTTCTGATGGTTTGTAACCAGTCAGGAGAGGAGTGGGGGCAACTTTGGCATTTGTCATCTTGAACCTCTCAAGCACTTTGGCAAGATATTCAGTTTGATCGAGTTTGACTTTACTTGTGGTCTGGGTGATGCGCATGCCTAAGAATTCCATGACTTTTTCAGTACTACATACGGCACTCCCAATGCTTTAGACAAGCATTTCTCTTTTCATCCACAAGTTTCTTGTTCTTCCCCATGAACAAGCCATCATCAACATAGACTAGCACAATAACAATGCTGCCTGTCTTAGGATCCTTGTGTATGAAAATGCCAGCATTGGAGCTGGCATGCATGAACCCAATGGTGTGCATGAATGCCTCTCGCTCTTTCCACCATGCTAGTGAGGCCTGTTTAAGGCCATACAATGCTTGGCATAAGCACATTACTTTGCACTCTTTTCCCTCAAGTCTGAAACCCTTGGGTTGATCCATATAGATCTCCTCATCTAGTTTGCCATATAAAAATGCAGTTTTTACATCTAGACCGGTCATATACATGCCTTCTAGAGATGCAAGTGCAAACATGAGGTGTACAGTCTCGTAGCAGACTACTGGTGAGAAGATCTCATCAAAGTCAACACCTTTGACTTGTGAAAAGCCTTTGGCCACGAGTCTGGCTTGTTTTCTTCCATCTGATTTGATGGAGAAAACCCATCTATTTTTGATCATTTTTTGATCATGTGGAAGATCCACAATGTCATAGACTTGTCACTTGCAAAGAGCCTCTAATTCTTCATGACAAGCCTCTTTCCACTCACCTTGCTGGTGCTGTGGTAGGTGCACAATATCATGAAATTGGTTTGGAACTTGGCTTATTTCGCTTGTGGTGCAACTGCTTTTGATAACAGCCAGTGAATAAGCTTATCTCCTTCTTCCTTGGTTATCTTTTTGATATAACCTGCTTCATCCGGTTCCCCCATTGGGTGATCATGTTCTTGATTATTGGAATTGGGCACACTCTTGTGGGGTGCTGAACTCAGTCCAGCAACTGGTTCTTGCTGTTGAGATCATGGTTGTGTTCAGTTATGATCTGAATCTTGACCCACAGATCTCTTCCAATATTGATCACATGCAATGTCTCTCTCTATGTCAGAGGGGAGTTGCTTCTCTCCATAGATATTGCCAGTATGGTTTGGGATGTTCCTCTGCCTGCCTGATTGATGAGGCAATTGCGCTATTCCTATTGATCATCACGTCTTGGACAAAAGTCCTCAGTAATAACTGGAGGTGGTGGAGGAGGAGCATCAGTTGCATCATCATGCACCTTTTGCTCACTTGGTACATCATCATCATCATTTTCTGATGATGGAGGAAGGGGTGGATTTTGTGGTGGTATGAGGTCATTGCCATCCATTCCAGATGAGTGGTCATCATCTTCCAGTTCTGCAGGTGGAAAATCACAAAGGCCTGTCTTGGCAGGAGTCTTAGCTCCAGGACAGCATGGGAACAATGTTTCATCAAATAGTGCCGTAGCACCAATGAATATTGCACCATTAAGTCACATGAAACGGTATGCTTTAATGCCATCTTCTAATCCAAGGTACGTCATTAACTCCAATCAAGGAGCTAATGTGGTTGGATGTTTTTCCTTGGGTAGATAGACATATGCACCACAACCAAAAACCTTCAGATTGTTTAGATCTGGGCGGACCTGTTTCAGGTCCTCAAAAGGTGTCAGCCATTTCAGGCGCCTTATTGGGGTTTGGTTGTATAGGTATGTTGCATGTTCAATGCAAAATTCCCACCATGATTGTGGTAGACAGGCAGTAAATCACAGGGTTTGTGACTTTTCCATTATTGTCCTTATGGCATGCTCTGCATGCCCATTCTGTTGGTGAACGTGGGGTGTGGACATCTCTATTTTGATGCCAAAATCCTTGAGCACATTTTGTAGCTCACAATCTTTGAATTCCCCCCCTGGATCGACACACCAGCACTTGATTGTAGCGCCATACTGGGTCAAAGCCATTGCCTGAAATTGTTTGATCACTGCAGCAGTGTCAGACTTCTTTCTAAGGCACTGGGTCCAGATATGTGATGTTTTGTCATCCAGAAATACAATGAAGTATTTATGTTTGTAGTACAAAAGTACTGGGAGTTCCTTTAGATTGGAATGCATTAATTCAAAGGTTTTCTCTGCATGTGAATTTGATTTGGGAAAAGATTTTGACATCATTTTCCCTTCAGCACACCCTGGACATATAATTTTGTCTTTAGGAATTTTATGGTGCTGTTAGGCATTTTCCCTAGCGCCTCTTTGAATGGGTGTCCAAGTTGCCTGTGCCAAGTCAAGTAGTCAGCAATGTACATTGTCACAACTTTCATCCTCTTGGTGCTCAATATATGAGTCTGAGCCCAATAGATCATGTCGCGTCTCCTAAGAGGGACAGAATCCATTATTGGGTTTCCTTTCTTGAAAAAAGAAATGTGTGCAGAGGAACCATGCACATCACTTCTGTCTTGTAAAAAGACACCCATTGAAAGTAGTCGAGTACTACATTCAGGTATGTAGTAGATGGGGTATAATCACGTTTCACATGTCTCTGACTTCCCATGACATACTACCTGATGTCTAATGAAGACTGCTCCCTTTCCTACTATATGAGTAGTACATGTACCTGTGGCTGTTTCAACCAAGGTAGAGTCCTTTCTCGGTAAAGGCTCGTAGGAAGCGAAATCTTTCACTTCACCAGTGAAGTGCTTTGATGTGCCTGAATCAATGATCCAGTCAGCACCTTTCTTACAATTTCTGTTTGCACACAAAACACATATATTAAGATCTAGGTAATTCTATGATACATTTAATAGCAGTAAAATTTCACATGAAAAGTTTGCTGTATTCATTGGAATATTAATCTTAGTGCTTGTGGCAGGGAAAAGGACTGACCTGTCATCATATCCACCAATGTCAAGTGGTTCATTGACAAGCATCTTGTTGATGGCCTTCCACACTTCTTTGTCAGGAACTGGAGGCTCTGATCTGAGGGAGATGGTATCATCTTCAACCTCCACAATCCTAGGCTCTTCTAGTTCTTCTGGTTTGATCCTCCTTCTCTTACCTTCTCACAGCATCAGGTGCTCTTCTAGCAGTTGCAGATTTTTTGTGCTGCATGGAAGTTGCATTTGCTCAATGGTGTCTCAAGCTTGCTGATATTCGGTGTAAACCGAAGGAGAGGTAGAGGCCACACCCGTATATGCCTGTGCAGTCAGTTGGCAGCAAGGGTCTTTTGTGGGAGTGTGGTCATGCTGTTCTATGCGCTAAATGAGTGGCATCAGTGGTATGATGGTGCCAATACCATTTATGGTGGTAAAGGCACTGGAGGTGAGGTGAGTATGCTTCTCTTTGGGCTTATCCTCCTTGGTCTTTTTGTTCCCATGTGTTACAATTTTCCTTGTAACTCATGGAACCCGACCGACCCGACCGACCCGACGATCCCCTCCAGACAGGAGGCACTCCACGATTCATGCCTAGGGCATGTCCTTGACACCAGACACATGCATGACACATGCCAACTGCATGCATTCGATCCCCTTCCCGTGGAAGGCACCCTTGACGCATGGTGACTCCATGCACCCGAACCCACTCCCACACATGCTGTGATACAACAGCCTCTTGACATGAGGTCCGTGATGTTGGACTCTCACGATCGACATGCTGTGCCACAGCATGTCCTTGACATCGGATCCTTGACATCGGATCTGTGACATCGGACGCCTCATGCTAGGCATGAGGCTTATCTCTTATTGTTTCCTGAACATGCTGTGCCGCAGCACTCCGTGACATTGGATGCCTCATGCAAGGCATGAGGCCTATTGTTTCTATTCTTACTTGATACCCATCTATCTTTCCAATTGGACGATAAGGACCTCCCTCATGGTATAAGTACTGCAACTCATAGTAGGGATGTCCTTAGTTTAGATCTAGGCAATCTACAGCTTTAACTTGTGAACTCGCGAACTTACTCAAAACCACTAAGGAAGCCCCTTAGTGCGTGAACCTGAACAACTCTATGCAGAAGGCCTGCTAGAGTGCACTATCTCTCTTACATCGGATGCTCCAAGTAAGACTAGTGCCGAACGACTTGTCGTGGAAGCACCTCGTCAAATGACATTGACTAGATCGAGTAGTTGAGGCTTCACCCTTAACATAAGATCTAAACTATCTGCTAGCCCACCTACCTAGGTGTAGGCAATACATCTCAATACACACCACAATGACCCAGGTCTAGACAAACCCCAGACCGACCACCAAGAGAAGCAGAACCACAGCCAGGTTCATCTTGGTACCGATACAACGGAAGACTAGTCCATTACTCGACCCCAGCACAGCATTGGTTCTACAGATCAACCGACAGACAACGAGGAGATTTCCTCACTGACAAAGACTTTGAACAACCACACACACCCCCACCTGAAACATCCACCCGCTTCTTAACAGACGAAACCAACAACCTCTATAACGAGATGTCCAAACCCACAACCACACCGATGATGTCTGTGAAGGACATTTGAATCTGATCACCAACAGACTTCTCAGGAGAGCAGACCAAGACCGCCAAGTTCCTGCAGGAGATAGACCTGTACCTGTGAATCAATGACCAGGTCTATGACACGAACAACAAGAAGATTATCTTCACGCTGTCCTTCATGAATGGAGGGACAGCAGCTGCCTGGGCGCAGGCATTTGTCAACCAGCACCAGTCCGAGGGACTAGGTGAATATGCAGACTTCCAACAGAAGGTCCTAGAAGCCTTCTCACCGATCGACGATGCCGGAACGGCAAAAACTGAGATAAAAAATCTCAAACAGGGTTCAGGGAACCTTGAAGAATATATGGCGAACTTCTGCATCCTGAAAGACAGGATGGGAATCACAGAAGACGCAGCCATGATCGAATATTTCATGGACAGACTGCACCCTGAATTACTGAAGAGGGTACATACGATGGAAACGGTACCCAACACTCTTGAGGGCTGGATAAAGGCAGCCTCGAAATATGAAGGCCAATGGAAATGGGCCATGGCAATCCTGGGGAAGACCAGGCAGAACCAGAAGATGAAGGAAACAACAAAGAAAGGACAGCCCTCTCTTGACATCAACCGACTGACGAACCAAGAACATGTGGAACACCTCCGAAAGGGACTGTGTTTCATCTGCCACCAACCCGGACACCGATCGTCCGACCACAAGGATGGAAAGGACCCCACCCAGACAGGGTCAGCGCCTCCTCCTTACCGAAACTGCTTCACCCAGAAAAAGACTGGGGTGGACACCTACCAGAAGATCTGCATGATGCTGGATGAACTAGACAAAGAAGAAAAGGAACGAGCCCTCAACCTCATGGAAGAATCAGGTTTTTAGAGCAGCAGCCTGATATGATGCCAGTCACCGCTGAAATTTCCGTAGGGTCTGTACTCTTAGCTACCATGAATAGACAATCTATGCACCTGTCTATTTGGTAGCTGAGTCAGACAATGGAAAAGAGGTCACAACGAATGCGCTCCTCAACTCTGGAGCAGGAGGAGTCTTTATTGACTCAAAATTTGTTGAACAAGAAGGGATCAAGACATATCCCTTGGGCTACACCATCCGGGCCACAAACATAGATGGAACCCTGAACAGGCAGGGAACGATCATGAGACATGTGAAGGGAAGGCTCCACATCAATGGACGGAGCTACTCAATGAAATACCTAGTTGCCAGACTAGGCAAGGAATCGGTGATCCTGGGCCTGTCATGGCTACGGGAGGTGAACCCAATTATTGATTGGAAGAAAGGAACTCTTGAGTTCCGAGACAAAGAATGATGGGCTCAAATCCAATGGATCTTGGAGAAGACAAGAAGAGCCGAATGAACCCTCCTGAACACCCTAAAGCTCCCCAGGGTCGACACTGAAAGGGAAGCACCCAATGACAAACTGGCACAAATTCGATGTGTCGTGGCCAAAACAAGACAAAGGCTCTCTGAAGACAAGGAGAGGAGCCTCGCCCGAGCCAAAGTGGCCATGACAAAAACCAGAGAAAGACTCTCCAAAGAAAGGGAGAGAAACCTTGCCCAAGCCAGATCAGCTGTGGCAAAAACCAGGGAGAGACTCTCTGAACAAAGGGAGAGAAACCTTGCCCGAGCCCAATTGGCCGTGGCAAAAATGAAGGAAAGGCTTTCCGAGAAGAAAGCCAAGGAACTGAATTCTGCCCAGATAGCTGTTGCAAAGACCAGGAGCAGCAACACCCCTAAACAAGCCAGAGGCCTTGAAGCAGCACAATGTGCTGTCGCCAAGACCCGAGGAAACCAGAAGAAGAAACAACTGGAAAAGGGCAAAAACAAAGAATGTGACAGGGCACAACGAATTGTGCAAAGGATGAAGGAATTGCTAACCTCCACAGGGGAGGGAAGCACTGGCAGAAGGAATGTGAAAACAACACTATGAAACAGGATAAACTACCCTCGACAACAGACTACCCCGACCCACGATTATAGGACTCCAGATCATGGTACCATCAACGCTGAAATACCTATGCCCAGGGAGACCCCCCCTCAGGTAAAGATTGAAGAGGTATCTGATGAAGAACTACTGGCAGACACCGGCATGGAAATATGAGTGATGGAACCAACCCCCGAACAAGATATAATTGAGGATGACTCAATACTAATTGCATACGTATGAGGTGAACCAGTCATTGGCCTATTCGGACCAGCCATAGAACTGCCCCTGACGGAAGAACATCAAGAGCCGACACACAAATACATCCGAAAGACGAACACCATTGGCAGACTCATGAAAGGCAAGGGCTCCCCACGATACCTACTCAACTCCGACATATGGATCAGAGCAAAGACATCCATATCTCAATGATTGGCACATGAACAAGAGGAGGGAAAGGAGACTAGCCAACAGACCCTGGATGACTTGCTGCCACCAGAATACCAGAAGTACAGACAGGTATTCGAAAAGGCCGCATCTGAACAATTCCCAGAATCAAGACCGTGGGATCATGCAATTGACTTGAAGGAAGGCTTTGTACCAAAAGATTGCAAAGTCTACCCATTGACACCAAAAGAACAAGAGAAACTCAATGAGTTTCTTGACGAAAACCTGGAAAAAGGATACATCGGACTGTCAAAATCACCCATGGCATCCCCATTCTTCTTCGTGTTGAAGAAGGACTCGGATGCTCTGTGACCTTGCCAAGACTATCGCTATCTGAACGAAGGAACAATCTGGAACAACTACCCCCTACCACTGATCGGAGACCTCTTGGACAAGCTGAAGGGAGCGAAATTTTTCACGAAACTCGATATTTGATGGGGATATCACAACGTACGGATAAAGAAAGGAGACGAGTGGAAGGCAGCATTCAAGACTAACCGGGGGCTATTTGAGCCAATGGTGATGTTCTTTGGGCTGTGCAACTCACCAGCAACATTCCAGGCCATGATGAACGATCTCTTCCGAGATATGCTAGATGAAGGATGGCTCGTCATCTATATGGACGACATCCTGATCTTCTCGAAGACGGAAGAGGAACACCAGATAAGGACTGAAAGGGTCCTCGAACGACTATGACAATGCAATCTCTACCTGAAAATAGAGAAGTGCAAATTCAATGTACAGGAAGTCGAGTTCTTGGGCATGATCGTCAGACCCAATGAACTTGCAATGGACAACATGAAACTGGCTGGGATCAAGGACTGGCCCATGCCAAGGACAGTGAAGGATGTAAGATCCTTCCTAGGATTCGGAAAGTTCTATCGACAATTCATCGGACACTTCGTGGATCTGGCCAGACCGCTGAATGACTTGATGAAGAAAAACCAGAAGTTCGAATGGACAAACGACTGCCAGCAGTCGTTCGATGTGCTAAAAAGGAAATTCAACGAGACCCCAGTACTGCTGATGCCAGACACAACAAAACCATTTGTGGTGGAATCTGATGCCTCAAAATTCACGACAGGCGCAGTACTCAGACAACAGGACACCAATGGAGACTGGCATCCATGCAGATACATCTCGCATTCTTTCAACGAAGTGGAAAGAAATTACGAGATATATGACTGAGAACTAATGGGAGTGATCCGAGCACTAGAAACATGGAGACACTACCTACAGGGGACGCCATTCCCTGTGATGGTATTGTCCAATCACAAGAACCTGACATACTTCCGTCAGCCACAGAAACTAAACTGACGACAGGCTAGATGGGCCATCTACCTGTCACAATTTGACCTGAAGCTACAACACGTACCAGGATCACAGATGGTACAATCTGATGCCCTATTGAGGAGAGCAGATCACATAGCTGAAGAAGACACCGATAACAAGGACAAGACCATCCTCGCTGACGAACTGTTCATCAAAACAATCGACACTGAGCTCCAGGGAGCCCTGGTCTCAGCAATAATGAAGGACGACCTCGTAAATGATGCTTTACGAGCCCTGAAAAACAATGGAACTCCCCCAATCAAGTCTGCATTGGAGGACTGGAAATTCGAAGATGGCCTGCTCTTTTTCAGAGACAGATGCTACGTACCACAGGATGAAACCCTCCGCCGAGCGATCATACAGAAATATCATGATAGCATCACGACAGGGCACCCTGGACAATGGCAGACGATTGAACTGATCCGACGAGACTACTGGTGGCCGGGAATGGCCAACTTCATCAAGAAGTACGTCGAAGGCTGTGCAAAGTGCCAGCAAATGAAAGTGAATACACACCCAACGACCCCACTGCCGACACCGATATCATCCGATGCCAGCAGACCATTCGAGCTGGTAACGACAGATTTTATCACGGACTTGCCTGTGATAAACGGATTCAACTCAATCATGGTCATGGTAGACCATGGTCTTACGAAGGGGGTAATTTTTATCTCTTGCATGAAGACGATTGACACACTTGGCGCCGCAGACCTTTACCTGCGCCATGTATACACAAGATTTGGACTCCCCGGAAGAATCATCTCAGACAGAGACCCTCGATTCGCATCCAAACTCTTCCGAGAACTTGGACAATTGCTCAGGATTAAGCTATCCATGAGCACCGCCTATCACCCACAGACCGACGGAGAAATGGAGCGAGTAAACCAAGAGCTAGAGGTTTACCTCTGCATGTTCTGTTCGAACAAACCCGAAGATTGGGAGCGTTATCTCCCAACGGCAGAATTCACGCACAACCAGAAGATGCACTCCGCAGTAAAACACTTGCTGTTTTACTTAATGATGGGATATCAACCACGTGCTATCCCCACCCCATACGAAAAGACGAACGTGCCAGCCGCCGAACAGAGAATCCAGGAACTTCTCTCTGCAAGAAGGGAAGCTCTTGCTGCACACAAACTAGCCAGACAGGCTATGGCCACCCAAACGAAAGGGCAATATGAACCATTCAAGGTTGGAGAACAAGTATGGCTTGACTCCAAGAACCTGAAGATTGGCTACCCAACGAGAAAACTGGTGCCAAAATGAGAAGGGCCCTTTGTGATCAAAGATGCCTTGTCAAGAACGACATACCGATTGAAACTGCCGCCGAGATGGAAGATCCACCCAGTATTCCATTTGGCTTTACTCACATGATACCATGAGAATGACACTCATGGGCGAAACTTCCTGACTCCACCACCCGACCTCATGGAAGGAGAAAACAAATATGAGGTGGAAGCGATCATCGTACACAAGAAGCATGGCAAGACACGCCGTTACCTCGTGAAATGGGTTGACTACCCGACATCTGAAAACACATGGGAACCCGAATCGAACCTAAAGAATGCCCCCGAGATCCTGATGGCATATAAGAAGAGGTACCACCTCTGATGGAAACCCAAAAATCCCCCTCTCTTCCCACAATGACACTCCCCAATATGCCTGCCAAATGACGATTCACCCAAGAATACCTACGAAACCGATTGAACGCTGACGCCCTTCGCATTCACCTCGCCCACGATCCACCAAAATACCATCTAGCCAGGATGTGCTTCTACTATACGAGCACTATTGAACATGGAATGGAATCTAGAAGAAGCAATGAACGATGCAGATGCCCTGGGGATCGAGCAAATGATCCAGGAAATGATTGCACCGTGGTCAGACAGACCGAGAACAGCTGAGGAGAGACCTCACACCCCTTTAGGTCAACACAGATGACCACCAACCTCGCCCTCGCCATTCAGCGAGCGGAGCAACAGAGACAAACAACGAGCTCCCTCTGGAGACTCCTCCCATTCTATGAAGAACCCAAAGATCATGCCTAGGGCACCTGAAGTAATCAATCTGACCACCCCTGAACCCGAACCAAAAACCACCCAACCGCCTTGGTCCCCCCCACACATGAGACATGCCAGATGTTTCATCTGCCAACAGATAGGCCATTTCGGCCTGATTTGCCCACAATATATTTGCAAGTATTGCAAACAGCAAGGCCCTGGACACTATAGGATGAACTGCCTGGAGAAACCTCAGAAGGATCGAGAGACCGATCAAAAAGAAGCTGAACACAGACAGTGGCTCTTCTTTAACTCCGGATACGATGATTTTGATGACGACGCGATGGGAAACATGACAGGAGAGCCATATGGAAGGATTTAAAAGGCAGAGCTCAAGATGATGGCATGACAAGACAGACCCATGCTCACAGGAATTACGATCCTTGCCATTGTCATTGGCACAACCCTGGCTGTAGCAGCAGCCCTAACCTTCGAATTTTGCCTCTACGCCATCTTCCAAACAGAACCTGAACCCCCGATTACAGACGTTGAATTCGCCATCCTGCAACACCCCCCTTTCAATGATACTACCGACTCCTTGACACCGCTACCTAGGGCAGTGCAAACCAGAAGAACCCGATCATGGTCCGAGTTCAGACATGAATTATTCCTCCATCATACCCCTCGACCCCGACCCACCCACATAACCAGACCACGCCCGATCAGACCGCAAAGGAGAGACAAAGATTTAGGTCGAAGTGTGGAACTTTCAACCATAGCGGGGGGGTAATGTTACAATTTTCCTTGTAACTCATGGAACCCGACCGACCCGACGATCCCCTCCAGACAGGAGGCACTCCACGATTCATGCCTAGGGCATGTCCTTGACACCAGACACACGCATGACACATGCCAACTGCATGCATTCGATCCCCTTCCCATGGAAGGCACCCTTGACGCATGGTGACTCCATGCACCTGAACCCACTCCCACACATGCTGTGATACAACAGCCTCTTGACATGAGGTCCATGATGTCAGACTCTCACGATTGACATGCTGCGCCACAGCATGTCCTTGACATTGGATCCTTGACATCGGGTCCATGACATCGGATGCCTCATGCTAGGCATGAGGCTTATCTCTTATTGTTTCCTGAACATGCTGCGCCGCAGCACTCCATGACATTGGATGCCTCATGTAAGGCATGAGGCCTATTGTTTCTATTCTTACTTGATACCCATCTATCTTTCCGATTGGACAATAAGGACCTCCCTCATGGTATAAGTACTGCAACTCATAGTAGGGATGTCCTTAGTTTAGATCTAGGCAATCTACAGCTTTAACTTGTGAACTCGCGAACTTACTCGAAACCACTAAGGAAGCCCCTTAGTGCGTGAACCCAAATGACTCTATGCAGAAGGCCTGCTAGAGTGCACTATCTCTCTTATGTTGGACGCTCCGAGTAAGACTAGTGCTGAACGACTTGTCGAGGAAGCACCTCATCAAACGACATTGACTAGATTGAGTAGTTGAGGCTTTGCCCTTAACACCATGTCATCCACGCTTTTGGGACAACTCTCCATTGTTGTCTTGCCCTTCTTTGGGCTGCCACTTGGGGTTGTTGCCCTTGCGCTTGACAGCAGAAAGCTTATTGGCCTGAGGTGGGCTGGTGGGCTTTCCAACTGCCATGCACCTAGAGGCTTCAGTGACAATGGAGTCCTTGACATGTTTAAATGTCAAGGCGCTAGTGGTGGTTGTGTTAAGGACCATAGCGGACAAAGAGTCATACTTGTGCATCGCAGCAAGTAGAATCATTGCTTGTACTAACCCAGGGATGGTGACATTGGCAGCCATGAGGTGCTCAAATTTGTCAGCCATCTTAGCAATCTCTGGTGCAGGATTCGCAGCCAGGATTTTAATTGCTATTGCAGACCTAAAGTCCAAAAAGACTTGGGAGGGGCCATCGACACCATAGTCGGTGCGAATAAGGTCCCACACCTCCTCAGCAGTGTCCTTGGTGTTGGCACACTGCCAAATGGAGGGGGCCAGGTAGGGTGTAGCATGGGTATGGGTAAACCCGCGGTAAACAGCCCACAGGTTTGACAACCTGTCACCGTGGTTGCGGTGTTAGAACGGGTGTGGTGTTGGCAGGTGCGGGTGCAGTGTGTGAAATCTTACCCACAGTGTGACCCGTGCTACACCCTAGGGCCAGGCAGAGCACTAGGTTACCAATGGCCTGGTTGTTTTTGTTGCTCCAGGTCTGGAGCTTGGCAGTAGCATTTGTCACCATTAGAGGAGGCGCTGGAGGCAGTTTGATTTCTGCCCTGCTAGTTATTTGCCAGAGGCCCTGAACCTGAGCCACAGTTTCATGGAGTCAGCCCACTGAATGTAATTTGATCCATCGAAAGTTTGTACAAGTTTTTCAAGAGTTGAAGACATGATATGTGGTGGTGGCTGTTAAAAGCGCTCAATCTCAGTCTTTTACTCAATGAAACACATTTAACAATCTCAGGAGAAAGCACTCCTTCAGAGTGTAAAACCCTAGTCAACCTAGGTTTTAATGCAGCTCACAGGGAGCACAATGCAGCTCACAAAGAGTGCAACGTTATATTTTGGAGACAATGAAGTCAACATTGTTCACAGCCAGTTAAGGTGCATTTGCAACGTGCCCAGCAGGGCCCATAACCTGTTGGAGCAGACTATATATGCTGCACAGGGGAAGAGACTACACATTCCTTACAGCCTACCTGGGGTTTAGTTAGACTTACAGCTAGGGTTAGCAGAGGTAAGAACACTGTATTTCTACTATGGTATAGGTTCTCCTTCTATACATAAGGATGTCACATGACTTGGGAATGTGTTTACCACATGTATGTGCAGTAAGTGCAGTAACATGTGTATGCTGCATGTATTGCCTCATGTATGCAGCATGTATCTCAGGGTTTAATTTCAACAGCAGCCTTTTTATTTCATGCATTGCACCTGATGCAGCCTCTTACTGATATTACACTGCTGATGTGGTGCCTTCCTATTAGGTGACTATGCTTGATGTGGCCTCTCCATTTCATGCATTACACCTGATGCAGCCTCTTACTAACAGCCCATCTTTTTCTCATATATCACTTATATTTTATTTTCTTAACCTTCATTCCCACTTCTGTGCAATGAAGGTACAGTAATTTATCATCATCCCATTTGTTGTAGCTTGTGGTTCCCACTTCCATGCAATGAAGATAACTTGATCTTGTCACTCTGGTTCACTCTAAGCTAGTGTAGGCTGCCAAACCTGGCAGCCTTTCAATCTGTTCACTCTTTGCACTCTGTTTAATGTATTTGTTTTCTGTGCTTTGTTCTCTGTGTCTGTGCTTTGTTCTCTGTATCTGTTCTCTGTATCTGTTCTCTGTATCTGTTCTCTTTTCTCTCTGTCTGTTCTGGTGTCTGTTACATGTAGGCTACTGAATATTATTGGAAAATGACCAATACTCAATGTTCTTTGGTGAGACTGTTATGTGGGGGAGACCCCCATAGACCCCCTTTTCCACTGTGTGGAGCCTGCACTAAAACTGCTGTGCAGGGCTTACTAATAAAAAATAATTGTGACACAACATTTCTCATTCATATCTATACAGTTGCTTGCTACTGAATACCACATGAATTCTTCAGCTTCTCCTTTTTCTGTGGCACCAAAGGGAGCAGCTGACCTTCTCCTGATGCATATATATCCTCTTCAGCAATATGAGTTGGTGCATGTCCAATGGATGTAGGGTTGGCAACACTACTGAACACTCCTGAATGCAGAGACATGGGTGTGTATTGAGACAAAGTATTGTTGTTGATCTTCAGCATTTGAAGCTGTCAAAGAGTCTTGCCTAAGTTGTCTTGTGCAACCAGCATATCTTGCATGGCAGTGGCTTTGGCATTCATCAGTGATGTTTAAGTAAGTGATGTTAGTCCATTCTGTTCTTCAGGAGATCCATGGAGCATGAGAGGAGAGGGTGGGCAGATGGATTGTGATGGCATGGATAACATGGATGAGTCAATTGGGGAGGAGAGAATCTCATTGAGGCCATGCAGTATGTCCAATTGGCTCATGTCATTGTCCCAAAGCATCAGATCCTCATGAGGCTGTTAATCTTCCAGGGCTGAGGTCTCTGTCATTACTACTATGCTACAACATTTTCCATCACCATCAACTCAAATTGAGAACCCCTTCTCACTATCTTCAGGAAACTGAAGAGGTTTGTCCTTCCCTTCTCTGAGATCAACACTCACGCTATCTGGACTGTTAGGCTGGTCACTGTCATCACTATCATCATCATTGATCATCTCATTGAGCATCTCTTCTTCTTCACATGATACTTCAAAGCTTGTCATGGATCTGTCAAGACTGAGGAGCCAAGGACTATTGGGAGGGGTGGTGGGTTCTTGAGGACCAGGGTGATGTGAAGGAGCTTGGCACATTTCTGCATAGTATTTTTGTTGTGCTTTTTGGTCACGAAGTTCTTGAAAGTAGCCAGGCATTACATTTGTGATAATGATGAGGACCCAGAGATCTAGGTGTGGCAGTCATCCAGCATGAGTGTAGCCTTCAAAATACTTGTTTTTGATCTGGCCATTGAATGACTCAAGGTGGTTGTTCATTCAAGGAAGGTCTTCAAGAGGCTTCTCCAGGTGTTATTGCCCCAGCTGTCAACCTTGCTAGCCACATAGAACATACATGCAGGTAGCTGCTGAGATACACAAGGAATGCTAGTCTACCTTTTGACTGCTTTCATGAGATAGAGTCCCATTTCTTGCCTAGTGCTTTGAAGTACTCAACTTCAGAGTTGTATGCAGATATAGCATTGGGATAATCAGTGATTTACTTGAGTAGTCTCATGAGAAATTTTGCAAGTTGACAATGCATGTGTAGTCAATCATCACCCTTTGGTATAAAATTTAGTGTTGCCTTGACCGACTTGGGGCATTTTTGTATTCTTGAAATAACTTGACACAATGGACTCAGCCTGCTTAGTGTTGAGAGAGGACCCATCGACCTTTGGGGCTCCCTATCCATGTAAATATTTTCAGAATTCTGTACAATTTATTGGAATTGATATTGCCTTTGACTAAGGAGTGTCATGGGTACGGGTAACACCAATGGGTACAGGTATGGGTTTGGGATTATCATATCCATGAAACACCATACCCATACATGCAGGTATATGGGTTTTACTAATCTCATTTACAGCTGTTTTAATGTTCTGAAGAGACTAGAGGGTTGCATTTGCTCATTCTTGTCCAATGCCAACATCTTTGTTGGAAGGGAGGTAGCAAGAGAAGGTCTTATATCTAGGTGAGTTCTCTATCATTTGTTGCGATCTTAGGCTTAATTAAATGTAATATACAGTTGCTTCAATGTTGCGAAGAGATGAGAGAGTTGTGGTTGCTCATTCTTTTTCGATGCCAACATCTTTGCTAGAAGGGGGGTAGCAAGAGAAGGTCTCATATCTAGGTGAGTTCTCCATTGTTTATTATGATCTTAGGCTTAATTACAATGTGATATACAGTTGCTTTAATGTTGTGAAGAGATGAGAGGGTTGCGGTTGTTCATTCTTTGATGCCAACATCTTTGTTAGAAGGGGGGTAGCAGGAGAGGGTCTCATATCTAGGTGAGTTCTCCATTATTTTTTGTGATCTTAGGCTTAATTATAATCTAATATACAGTCATTTCAATGAGATGAGAGGGTTGCAGTTGCTCATTATTTTTTGATGCCAACATCTTGGTTGGAATGGTGAGAGGGCTCATATTTGGGTAAGTACTCTGTCATTTGTTAAATTCTAATCTACTTTACAGTTGTTCTGAAGTCCTGAAGAGTAGTAGAGTAGTAGTATATGAGTGTCCCATCCCCCAAACCCTCAGCTTTGTGGAGAGTTTGGGTATATGATGTAACATGTAGTAATACTTGTAACATCGTAGTAATACCTGTAACACTGTGGTAACACCACAGTAACACCGTACCCTTACCCATGTGGGTACGGTATTCACGGGTATGGGTATGTGAAAATATACCTGAGGGTTACCCCTGGAGCTCACTACCTTTGACTCATTTTTGGTCAACCAGCAAAAATGAGTCAAAGGCAATATCAATTCCAATAAATTGTACAGAATTCTGAAAATATTTACATGGATAGGGAGCCCCAAAAGTCGATGGGTCCTCTCTCAACACTAAGCAGGTTGAGTGCATTGTATCAAGTTATTTCAAAAATACAAAAATGCCCCAAGTCGGTCAAGGCAACACTAGGTATAATTGCAAGATGTTTGTTGAGGCCATTTTGCTGACATGGGACATACACAGTAAGAGCAAGACTGAAGGCCAGATTTCTTGTAGGGCTGTGCGCTTTCTGGTGTCATTATCCATAGTCACAACAGAGATCTCCAAGTGAAAATCAGACCCAGCCCTCATTCCCAAGCCAAGACACCACTTCTCCAAGGGGAAATGGATCAGCCCAGTGTCATAGTCAGCATGAACAGCCTTCATGCTTGGTTGAGCTCTAAAAATGATAAGCCCAATTGGTATACCTTTTTTATCATCATCAAGTACCATGAGAATGAGGAGTGTCACATGTGCTAAGCAAAAGCCAAATGTAAGATCGATGAGAACATGTTGCTTGTGTCCATATCTCCAGGCTGTGTCTTGCATTTTGCTAGTTGCAATGATAAGTATCAATCAATTGCCACCTCCATCATGACAGACTTGGTAAAATAGAACTGATTCTGAAAAAAGTAGATTTGGTGGCACTGGGCAGTCTTCTCAAAGCCAGAGTTCAAGGCTATCTTCTGCATCAGTGCTCTGTCTGATCCCTCATTCACGAGCAAGAGTGCAATATAGCAAGGAAGAGTCATGATCATTTAGTCAGTAATGGTGATGCATGTTTCCCATCTCTTCTCCCCAATGCTTCATTGCCCAGGTCTTGCATAATGCTTTCAGCCGAGACAGAGGAATGTTATCACAGAGGAGTGACAGTGGATACAGCTGCAAATCTGGATGTAGCAGAATGGAAGGGTCACAGTCCATCTTGAGAAGCTTTTAGCAGGCAGCAGAGTGATCAAGAATATCAGAGATCTCATTGACAGTAAAGAAATTCTTGTCTACAAGTACACCAAGTCAATTTGCAGTGCATATAGTTTCTCTGAACAGTGCCCTTCTCATCATGTGTTGTGAATCCCTGAACAGCAGTGTATGTTCTTCCAGCCCAATTCCAGCCTATGAGTTGCTGAGTTTCAGAGTGAGTGTCAAGAACTGTTCCTCACCCGATCGGAACCCGCATCCATCCGACTCTTTCCCACACGTCAAACATGACTTTTGTCTACGCCTCCCGATTTCATTCCTGGCCGCCTTGCACTGCCCACACTGCTGTGCATCAGGCCGCCTTGTACAGCATCCACGGCTGCCTTTCCAAGGCTGCCATCTCTATTGCAAATTTGACTATGGATTCCTGTGCGGCTCCCGTAGGTAATTTATCTATGCAGTCGAGACACTGCTGCAGTCTTTGTTCCTGTTCCACATTATTCCAGACTACAGTATTTAAGCTTAGTTAGTTTCACCTTGTATTCCTCAGTTTGTATATCAACATAGACTCGACTTTACTCTGCCAATCTAAAACCTCCTTTTACTCCAACCCCTGTCCTCTAAGAGTCTGAACTACATTCGACTCAACCTCTAGTCTCCCTCCAAAGTTCTAGTCTCATCTGAACTCAACCTGAGTCCCTCCGTACTCCTCCCCATGTTTACCCGCACTTTCCTGCTCCTACCTCTAAACCCTCGACTTGAAATTAGGACACCAGACGAGGTGAAGGGTGCAGCTTCCTACAAGCTGAAGCCAAGTCCTTTCCGTTCCCCCTCCCACAGAATCTGCATCAACCCGACAATCTCCCGCTATCATCACCCGCAGTGTCCGGACGGATTCCGAAGCAGCCTCTAGGATCAGTTCTTAACAGTATATATGAACTCACACTTCACTCGTCCATTTCCTCTCTATGACCCCTACCAAGACCTGCCAGCGCACAACAAGAAACTCCCAACACGCCGGTACTATTCCAGGGATCTCTGCAATCCAGCAATCCACTCTTTCCAACCCTTGACCTGCCACTACTTTTGGAGTGTCTTCCAGACCCTCAAACATCTTTTGACAAATCGGCTCAGGAGCTCCCTCAATCAGTGCCAACCTCATGTCTGCCCATGCTCCACAACCTTCCAGCAACCCAGAAGGTTTTCGATCAAGAACTCCCCTTGAGTATGTAGGAGGCATCAACCAGCCTGAACCCTTCGGGTTGGAAGATCCTGGTCTAGAGGACAGACCCCCCGGCAGACCCAATGACCCTAGTGGTCCTGACGGCCCTGGGGGTGACCCCGATCCCAATGATCCTGAGGATCAACCTCCCGCGGGGGAAAACCCTGACCCAGGGGATAGGTTCATAGATGTCCTTTACAACCTCTCGGAGAGTATCCGCACCCTTCATCAGAATAACACACCCAAGACCGAAAAAATCAAAGTTCGCGACCCCAACACTTTCGACGGTGCCAATCTGAAGAAACTTAGAGACTTCTTAGTCTCCTGCAATCTTCATTTCCGCGACCATCCGCACGTATTTTCCTCTGATGAGAAAAAGATCATATTCATCCTTTCTTATCTTAAGGGATCAGCTCTCAGTTGGTTTGAGCCTGGTCTGAATGACCCGACAGATTCCGCACACTGGATGTGGGACTATGAAGCTTTCCTTGCCGAGCTGGAAAGCAACTTTGGTCCGCACAACCTGGTCGGAGATGCAGAAAAAGCTCTCTCTGATTTAGCAATGAAGAAAGGTGGTCGTATCACAAAATATAACATTGACTTCTGGGAATTAGCTTCTAGGGTCAACTGGAATGAAGCAGCCCTTCACGACCACTATTTCCGTGGTCTTCTGCACCGGCTTCGCATAGAAGTTCTCCGGGGTGGTAAACCCAATACACTCGCAGAACTGCACTTGAAAGCGCAGGACAGCGACGACATCTACTGGATGCAAGAAGACGAATCCCATTTCGAAACAAAGAATTCCAGTAACATCACTAACTCTAGTCAGAAGGACTCTTCAAAAAGCCCTTCCCTGTCGACAAACCAAGCATCTTCAAACTCCGCCTGCAGTAACACCTCCAACCAGCAGTCTTCCACGACAAAGAACACTTCCCGGGACAAGCCCAAGTCATCCATCTCCGATAAGTTGGGGAAGAATGGCAAGCTTACTGGGGAGGAACGAGAACGTTGCATGAGAGAACGACTTTGTCTCTACTGCGGTGAGGAAGGGCACGTAGCAGGAAACTGCCTGAAATCCAAAGCCGCAAAAGCCCGTGCATCCACTGTCATTCCCGAGACTACGGACTCGGAAAAATAGTCTGCAACCCTCAGGATACAGCCATTGGGGCTGGGGGTTGCGTTGACCTTACCCACTTGGCTGCCTATGTTTGTCTCAATGCGTCTGCTCTTTCCGACCCTGACTCCTTAACCATTCTTTTAACCTTTCCCAAATCTTCCGCCCCTTTCCAAACCCTTATCGACTCTGGCTCCTCCCACTGCTTCCTTGACTCCTCTTTCATGTTGAATAACCAACTCAGCATGGAATCCATTAACCCAATCGGTTTACGACTCTTTGATGGAACTTGCAACTCCACCATAACTCAGATCGTCAAACTTCCGGTCACCTTCCCTGCCAGTGAAGTATTCAATTTGTCATTTTATGTAACCTCGCTCGACTCTTCCTGTTCTGCCGGACTCAGTCATAACTGGCTGAAGCAATACAATCCGTTGATTGACTGGTCTTCAAGCCAACTCGCTTTCCGCTCTGCAGATCATAGAGGTCCAGCACCCCTGACGTCACCTTTGTCCCCGAATCTTCCAGTAGAAATCCTCAACTCTTCCGCACTTTCTGAACCCCCCATTCCTCCTAAGTTTACACCTCCCGACATCTCCTTCATCAACACTGCCGCTTATGCGCGTGCTAGCAAACTCCCTGGGGCAGTAGCCTTCCAGATGACCTTCGCTCCAGAAGGGTTATCCACCCGCTCGACCCAATCCTCAACCCCACCAGATTTATCTGACATTCCCACCGAGTATCATGAATTTGCCGATGTCTTTAATAAGAATAAGGCAGACACCCTTCCTCCACATTGTCCTTACGACCTCAAGATAGAGACGGAGGATAATGCTCCCCCTCTTCCGGGTCGCATGTACTCCCTCTCTCCCTCCGAATTAGAAGCCCTACGAGTCTTCATTGATGAAAATGTCCGCTCAGGCTTCATCCGTCCTTCTAAGTCTCCGCATGGAGCTCCTATACTTTTTGTCAAGAAGAAGGATGGTAGCCTCCGACTTTGTGTCGACTACCGAGGACTCAATCATCTTACAAAGAAAGACCGCTATCCCCTTCCTCTCATTTCTGACCTCCTTGACTCTCCCCGAAAAGCCCGCTTGTTCACCAAGATAGACTTGCAGCATGCTTATCACCTAGTCCACATCGCGGATGGTGATGAATGGAAAACTACTTTCCGCACCCACTACGGATCCTTCGAGTGGTTGGTGGTTCCCTTTGGACTCACTAATGCACCTGCAGCGTTCCAGCGTTTTATGAACGACATCTTCAGCAACATGCTGGATGTTTGTGTCATCGTGTACCTCGACAACATCCTGATCTATTCAGACGACAAGTCCCAGCATGGGACTCACATTAAAGAAGTCCTCCGCTGTCTCCGGAAAAATGGACTTTACGCCTCCCCACAGAAATGTGAGTTCCACAAAGACACCATTGAATATTTAGGTTTCATCCTTTCACTGGATGGACTTTGGATGTCCGAGGATAAAGTCAAAACCATGCTCAACTGGCCCAAGCCTAGGAAAGTTAAGGACATCCAATCCTTCTTAGGCTTCTGCAATTTTTACCGCTGTTTCATTAATGGTTATTCAGACATTGTCATCCCACTTACCCGCTTGACATGGAAATCTGCACCTTGGGACTTCAACAAGAAGTGCCGCGACGCCTTTGAAAGGCTCAAACAAGAATTCACTCATGCACCCATCTTAACCCAATGGGTACCCAACTCACAAATGGTACTCGAAACGGATGCTTCTGACTATGCCTTAGCTGCTATCCTTTCGGTTTACACTGCGGATGGAGAAATCCATCCGGTCGCTTTTCATTCCCGCTCCTTCAATCCCGCTGAACTAAATTACGACACACATGACAAGGAACTCTTGGCCATTTTCAAAGCCTTCAAACACTGGAGGCAGTACTTCGAGGGTTCTGCAAACCTGGTTGATGTGGTCATGGACCACAAAAATCTTGAGTACTTCAGCACTACCAAGTTGCTCACCCGCTGCCAGGCCCGTTGGTCTGAGTACCTTTCCCAGTTCAATCTTGTCATCCGCTTCCGCCCCGGGAAACTAGGGGCCAAGCCAGACGCACTCACTAGACGTTGGGATGTCTACCACAAAGGGGGAAATAGTGACTTTGCCTCTGTAAACCCAACCAACTTCCGACCTGTATTCACACAGGAACAACTCTCCTCTTCCCTCCGCGCCACTTATCTTGCCACACCCATCCTTTGACAAGCAGTAATCATGGATGTTGAGAAACTCCACAATGACATCCACACCTCTCTTCCCCTTGACCCTATATCTTCCATTCATCTCCCAACACCTGTTGACCCCAACTGGACCATAGATGAGGCAGGACTTCTCCGTCACTTTGACCAGATTTATGTTCTGGACATTGCAGATCTCCGCCTCAAAGTCCTTCAATACAAACATGATCATATCCTCTCCGGCCACTTCAGACAAAACAAAACCCAGCAGCTTGTCCGCTGGGAATATGTCTGGCCAAACCTCCACACCTTTGTCCAGGAATTCTGCAAATCCTGTACGACTTGCAAACAATCTAAATCGCCTCGACACAGGCCCAATGGGTTCCTAAAGCAACTTCCGGTTCCGGAACGACCTTGGAATTCCATCTCCATGGATTTCATTGAACAACTACCCGACTCCGCTGGTCACACTGCTATCCTAGTCATCGTTGACCACCTCACCAAACAGGGCATCTTCATTCCAACTGTCAATGAAATCACAGCCCAAGAACTAGCCAACCTGTTTGTCCTCCACATCTTCTCCAAGCATGGTGTTCCGTCGCACATCACTTGTGACCGGGGATCCGAGTTCATCTCTCATTTTTTCCGCTCTCTTGGAAAAGCACTCAACATGCAGATCCACTTCACTTCCGGTTATCATCTGCAAGGTGATGGTCAGACAGAATGACTTAATCAGACCTTGGAACAGTACCTCCGGATCTTCTGCAACTATCAGCAGGACAACTGGTCTCACCTCTTACCCTTGGGCGAATTTGCCTACAACAATGCTCCTTCTGCCTCTACAGGTGTATCCTCTTTCTTTGCCAACAAAGGCTATCACCCAAACATTTCCGTCTTTCCAGAACATGACTTAGCTTCACAGCGCACCCACGAGTTTGTTGTCAACTTAGATGACCTTCATCAGGAGCTTCGGAAACAACTTGCGGCCGCTCAAGAGCGTTATCAAGGTCCTGTGGACAAACATCGGGCACCCACACCCGACTTCAACATTGGTGATTCTGCCTATGTCACTGCGGAAAATATCTGCACCACACGTCCTTCCAAGAAACTTTCCAAAAAGCACCATGGCCCCTTTGAAATCATTGCCCGCCCAGGCACTCACTCAGTCACCCTGTGGCTCCCGGATCACATGCGGGCCATTCACCCTGTTTTCCATGTCTCTCAACTAGAGAAACACTCCCCGAACACAATTCCAAATCGAGTACAACCTCCACCTCCTCCAATCACCATCAATGATGAGCTCAAATATGAGATCGCCGAAGTCCTCGACTCCAAAGTCGACAACCGACGTCGCTGCAAGATTCTCTACCTCGTCCGATAAGAAGGTTACCAGGGAACCGACGAAGAGACCTCCTGGCTACCTGTTACGGAACTTGAGCATGCCCAAGAACTCCTTGTGGATTTTCACACCCACTACCCACAAAAACCTGGCCCATTACCCACTTAAAGGCTATTCACGTTGCTTATTCACTCGGTTTGTACTCAGAAACAAAATTCATTGAAAAAAGATTTTTTTTTTGGATCCGACCAGATCCCTACACTACCTCCACTTCTCCCTCTTTGTCTTCATCACCCTCTCCCCCAACCTCGCCCTCTTCTCCACCCTCATCCTTCTCTCCACCCTCCTCATCTCCACTCTCGCTCTCTTCCTCATTCAGACTCAAACCCTCACGTGCCTTGTAGGCTCGGCACTAAGGGGGAAATACTGTCAAGAACCATTCCTCGCCCGATCGGAACCTGCATCCATCTGACTCTTTCCTGCACGTCAAACATGACTTTTGTCTATGCCTCCCGATTTTGTTCCTGGCTGCCTTGCACTGCCCACGCTGCTGTGCATCAGGCCACTTTGTACAGCATCCACAGCTGCCTTTCCAAGGCTGCTGTCTCTATTGCAAATTTGACTACGGATTCCTGTGCAGCTCCCGTAGGTAATTTATCTATGCAGTCAAGACACTGCTGCAGTCTTTGTTCCTGTTCCACATTATTCCGGACTACAGTATTTAAGCTTAGTTAGTTTCACCTTGTATTCCTCAGTTTGTATATCAACATAGACTCGACTTTACTCTGCCAATCTAAAACCTCCTTCTACTCCAACCCCTGTCCTCTAAGAGTCTGAACTACATTTGACTCAACCTCTAGTCTCCCTCCAAAGTTCTAGTCTCATCTGAACTCAACCTGAGTCCCTCCGTACTCCTCCCCGTGTTTACCCGCACTTTCCCGCTCCTACCTCTAAACCCTCGACTTGAAATTAGGACACCAGATGAGGTGAAGGGTGCAGCTTCTTACAAGCTGAAGCCAAGTCCTTTCCGTTCCCCCTCCCGCAGAATCTGCATCAACCCGACAATCTCCCACTATCATCACCCACAGTGTCCGGACGGATTCTGAAGCGGCCTCTAGGATCAGTTCTTAACAGTGAGCCACATAAGCATTGATATGTCTGTGTCCATTGTGTGAGCTCTCAGCCACACAGCATGCTCTCCCTTAACAGCAGTTTTCACATGCACTGGTTTGGAAGTGCTCATCCAAATAGAGTATTTTGAGCACATCTTATGAGGAATATAAAGCCCATGGGATAGAAACATCTTACAACCTTCATCTAAATCATAATTACTATGAGTAGCCTCCAAGGTACACAATGTGTGAGCTGCTTACTCCATCCCTTCACAGTATGCAGAAACCAATGCTTGTCAAGTCCAATAAGGTCAATGTGTGCTTGCATGACTTGTTGTGATGTGTTGTTAAGCTCAAGGCATGATGGAATGCTGTCCTTCTAATTTGAATGTCGCTTCTGAAGCAATGGGATCTCAGCAAGTCAGTTTTTTGACAGGCCTGTCACATTTGCTTTCAAAGGTCCAGGCATGACAGTAAGTGAACAGAGTTGATACACAGAAATACAGGGAACACAGAACACAGAGATACAGATACAGAGAACAGAATTATGAGACAGAGATACTGTACAGAATAATTACAAGTTCCCTTGCTCAACCACACCCCAGACATGGTCACCTGAGCAGAATCCGCTTAGTTGAAGTACTGGAAGGTGATCAAAGTGCTAAGTAAACCTCGTAGATATTATTACAAACACTATATAGACTACCTATAGCTAATATAACATACAAGAAAACAAAAGTTTACCTGTACATAAGTCTGTAAGGGGACTAGGGGGTGCCCTGTGTGTTTCTCCTATTTTTTACGTTCGTTCTATATTTTTCCTCACTTCATTTCCTTCTATTCTTCATTTTCTATGATTTTTCCGGATTTTATTACTAATTTTCCCTTTCTATCATGTTTGTACATGTTGACACTTTTATATTTAGAGGCGGAGCACCCCTTCCGACACCTACCCCTTGGTATGATGTCATTCGGTGGCCTTGATCTGCCTATCTCCGCCTTTTCTATTTTTAGGTTATTATTCAATTTTTGTCGTCTTCACATATACTGGGCATCGGCAAAGGGATCCTTAGAGTTTTCTCTTCGGATTTCCCTTTGCTATGTGTGTCCCCAATCCCTGTACTATGTAGTATAATTTTAACTTTGGATTTCCCTTTGCTAGAGGCTTAGGTTGCCCTTATAGTAGAAAACTCTCCCCTAAGGCCCGAAAATTGCAAATGCACTGCCCAAGATAGGCAGGTACAGACTGGACGATGCTTCCCAAAGCTCCACAGACTCCCTACACACCGTTCCAGATAGTCTCACCTTTACTGTGCCGCCATTTTCACCAAATGCGCCCCCTAGCAACATGGACACATCAGAACACTTCGACGCACTTGAAAGCGACGTTTCCGGAATGCACGCGCAAATCGATTCGCTTAAATCTACAATTGAAAACTTCATCAGGACCCTCCAGACTAACCCTATGACCAATATTCCCCCCATGGCGACTCCAAGTGCACCCAACAACGATGTACTGCCAAACGTGCCCACTAAGGAGCGCGCCCAGATCAAACCGTCCCCCCCCCCACTGAATTTAATGGTGCATGTGCGCAGGGATGTGCATTCCTTAACTCCTGTGAGTTATACATCAGTCTCCAGTCGCATCAATTCGTCAATGAGGCTGCAAAAATTTATTGGGCCTTCACATACATGAAATCTGAATGCGCCTATCTCTATGTGGACCGTATCCTGCATCAAACTAAAGAACTCAGTTCTCTACCTTTCTCCACTTGGGGTGACTTTCGAGCTGAGTTTGTACGCCACTTTTGTCCCCTCAATGAATGCCACCAAGCAGTGACACGACTCGAGTCATCCTCTTACCACCAGGCACATCAATCCATGAATGACTATATCGATGAGTTCAAGGATTTGGTGGACATGGCAGGATATGGGAGTGGGCTACCAGTGGTGGTGAAGTTTCAACAGGGCCTCAACCAAGAAATTCAGGACCAGATTGCACAGATGTTGGAAGGGCACCCAGCGGACGATGATATCTTTGCTTGGTATGAAGTTGCTTCACTCTGTGATGAGAACCGACTCACAAATGTGGCGTTTAATGCTGCATTCCATGCGCCAACTACCACCCATGCACCCTACACCTTCAATTGAACCCTTCCCTGCCCTAACCCCATTCCTGTTCATCAAACTCCCACACCAGCCGTCAATGTCCCAGTACCAATGGATGTTGATGCAGCCTGCAGCCATGCACATAGGTTGGATCTCTGCTACCGTTGTGGGGAAACTGGACACAGGGCTGGAGCATGTCCCCATCATCAGGATATCCGCATGCTCACCCCCAAAGGGCAAGATGAACTCCTCCAAGACTTGTTGGCGCTTGTAGATGTTGAGGAAGTGAAGGATCAGGTTGCAGAGGAGATCAAGTTGGAAGTTGTAGAGGAGCAGGATTTTCCTATTCGCAGCGAGTGAATTGTATGCCCTCACTGCCTGTCCATAACCACTTTGAAGTCTTGTCAGTTGAATCCCCAGAGAATGAATCCATTTCTGTGACTGCTCCCCTCTCTGACCCTTTGAAGTTGGCTGAAGACGTACCTGCTCTCCCCATCTCTCCTTCTGCTCCACGCCCCAAAATTAAATCATGGGAGTGTAAACTACCGCACAAGTATATTGTGGCATCCACTCCCTCTGCACATTCCTTGAACCTAGCAATCAAACTGCAGATGACTGACACTGGGCAGATACTCAGTGTCTCTGCACTCCTGGACTCTGGTGCGACTGGTCTCTTCATTGATGCCCATCTCGTGCAACAACATTGCCTAAACACTCGCTCACTCTCGTGTCCGATACCTGTGTATAATGTGGATGGATCCCCAAATGAAGCTGGTGCCATCCGAGAGGTTGTAGACCTGGTTCTCTGTTACAAAGATCATAGTGAGCATGCCCTTTTTGCTGTCACTCAATTAGGAAAGCAAAAGGTGATTTTGGGCTATCCATGGCTTTGAGACCATAACCCAGAGGTTGACTGGTGTACCGGGGAGGTTACCATGAGCCGATGTCCATCCCACTGTCGGACTTGTTTCACAGAAGCCAGGCAAGAATGTCGTGGACAGAAGGCCGCGATACGACGTACTCAGAAGTTTCATGCCAGACCCCTGCCTATACCTGAAGTGGAGTTGGAAGGGGTTCCTGATCTGATGCCGGACTCAGATGATGATGATGAGGACCCAGAGGAAGTGGAGGAGGGTGATTGGATCTTCTACACTGCGATTCACTCATCACATGAGGTGTGTGCTACATCGAACATATCCCAACACCTCGCCGAGGCCTTCCACAAAAACAATGCTGCTAAATCCTCTACTAATTCCTTACTCCCTCATCTCCATGAGTTTGAAGATGTGTTCTCCAAGGAGTCGTTCGACTCTCTTCCTGCGTGCAAGCCATGGGATCACGCGATCGAACTCACCCCTGGTGCAACCCCTTCATCCTGCAAGGTCTATCCTCTCTCTCCTGAAGAACAACAACAGCTTGACCAGTTCATCGATGAGCACCTGGCCTCTGGACGTATCCAACCATTGAAGTCACCCATGGCCTCCCCCTTTTTCTTTGTCAAGAAGAAGGATGGCTCACTTTGACCAGTTCAAGACTACAGAAGGCTCAACAACATCACGGTCAAAAATTGCTACCCACTACCCCTCATCTCTGAACTTGTGAACCAGCTCCATGGAGCCCGATACTTCACCAAGCTCGATGTCCGTTGGGGCTACAATAATGTGAGGATAAAGGAGGGAGATGAGTGGAAGGCAGCCTTTCGTACCAATCGTGGTCTTTTTGAACCGCTTGTCATGTTCTTTGGCCTTACTAATAGCCCTGCCACCTTTCAGACCATGATGAACGACATCTTCCATGACCTCATCCTCAAAGGTGTTGTCTGCATCTATCTTGATGACATCCTCATCCTCACTCGCACGGTTGAAGAGCACTGTCGCATCACGCGCCTCATCCTAGAACGGCTTCGACGGTACAAACTCTACCTTTGTCAGGACAAATGTGAGTTTGAGAAGACCAAGATCGAATACCTTGGCCTGATTATCTCAGAGGGTCAAGTGGAGATGGATCCTATCAAGGTGAATGGGGTCACAGCTTGGCTGATGCCCACGAACAAGAAAGAGGTGCAGTCTTTCCTGGGCTTCATCAATTTCTATTGGTGTTTTATCAAGGATTTCTCACATCATGCACAACCACTGTTCGACTTGACAGGAAAGGAGGCATGGAGGTGGGATAATGCACAACAGGAGGCATTTGAAAGGCTTAAAGAGATGGTCACTTCCACTCCCATCCTTACCTTTGCTGATGATTCGCGTCCTTTTCATGTAGAAGCCAACAGTTCTGACTTTGCGATGGGTGCCGTGTTGTCTCAGCAGTCTCTGGAGGACCAGAAGTGGCATCCTGTTGCGTTCTACTCCAAAAGCCTTAGTGCTGTAGAGTGAAATTATGAGATCCATGACAAGGAGATGTTGGTGATAATGCATGCACTTGAGGAGTGGTGACACTTCCTTGAGGGTGCCCAACACAAGGTGGAAATTTGGATGGATCACAAGAATCTTGAGTACTTTATGACGGCCAAGAAATTGAACCATCGTCAAGCTCGTTGGTCCCTGTATCTATCCAGATTCAACTTCTCCTTGCACCACCGTCCGGGTCGCAGCATGGGGAAGACCGATGCCCTCTCCCAACGTGCAGACCATGGGGATGGCAGCAATGACAACCAAAACATTGTGTTGTTGCAGCCAGACCTGTTCACCATTCGGGCACTGGAAGGCATCACACCCCAGGGTGAGGAGCGGGACATCCTACGTGACATTCGTTGCGCAAACCATAGCGGTTTACATGAGGATGTTGTTGCCCGAGCTGTTAAGGAACTGAGGAAGGGATCCACCCTTTCCTTGTGTGCGGCAGAGTGGGCTGAAAAAGAGGACTTGTTGTATTTCAGGGACTGCATCTATGTTCCCAATGACCCAGACCTTCACCAGCGTATCATATCCCAACACCATGACTCACAGATTGCTGGTCATCCTGGATGCTGGAAGACCTTGGAGCTCACCTCACGGAATTATTGGTGGCCACAAATGTCACACCTCATTGGTCAGTATTGTCGCACTTGTGACCTTTGCTTATGCACCAAGGTTCCTCGTTGCAAACCCATTGGCGAGCTACACCCTCTTCCTGTTCCAGAGAGTCGTTGGGATGTTGTCAGCATCGACTTTGTGGTGGAGTTACCAGAGTCGAATGGGTTTGATGCGGTGATGTGCACAGTTGATTCAGTGGGAAAACGCGCTCACTTCATTCCCACTCACACCACTGTCAGTGCCCTGGGCACCGCCCAACTCTACCTCCACCATGTGTGGAAATTACATGGACTTCCTGGCACTTTCCTCTCTGATTGTGGCCCTCAGTTCATGGCAGAGTTCACTTGTGAGCTGTACCGACTCCTGGGGATCAAACTCCTTGCTTTGACCACTTATCACCCACAAACTGACGGTCAGACTGAGCGAGTCAACCAGGAACTGGAGCAGTACATCCACATCTTTGTCAATGAACACCAGGACGATTGGGATGATCTTCTCCCATTGGCCGAGTTCAGATACAACAACCATGTCCATGCCTCCACTCAACAGACCCCTTTCCTCTTAGACACTGGACGACATCCACGCATGGGATTTGAACCTCGCCAAACTCCCTCACACATCGAGACGGTGAATGAGTTCACAGAACACATGCGGGATAGCTTAGAGGAGGCAAGGGCAGCCTTAGCAAAGGCAAAGGACGACATGGCGTGCTTTTACAACCAACACCATTCTCCGACCCCTCAGTACAAGGTTGGTGATCGAGTTTATCTTGACTCCAGTGACATCTCCACTACATGTCTGTCCAAGAAACTTGCTCATCGCTTCTTGGGACCTTTCCCCATTGTCAAGTGTGTTGGAACACATGCCTATCGTCTATGCCTCCCAGCCTGCATGTCCAGACTCCACCCAGTCTTCCATGTCGTCAACCTGCTTCCAGCTCCCCCAGATCCATTCCCGGGATGCCATTCACACCCACCACCACCGCCTACAGTGATTGAGGGAGAACCCCAATACGAAGTCAAGTCAATCTTGGACAGCCATTTGCGTCGAGGAAAACTCCAGTATTTGGTGCATTGGAAGGGTTATGGGTATGAGGAGAACTCATGGGTCAAAGAGTCTGACGTGAATGCCCCTCGGTTAATCAAGGAATTCCACCGATGGCACACTGCTGCACCACGTCGCATTCAAGTCATGGACTTTGGTTGTATGCGATTTCAAATGCATCGGGGCGATGCATCTTAGAGAGGGGGTGATGTAAGGGGACTAGGGGGTGCCCTGTGTGTTTCTCCTATTTTTTACGTTTGTTCTATATTTTTCCTCACTTCATTTGCTTCTATTCTTCATTTTCTATGATTTTTCCGGATTTTATTACTAATTTTCCCTTTCTATCATGTTTGTACATGTTGACACTTTTATATTTAGAGGCGGAGCACCCCTTCCGACACCTACCCCTTGGTATGATGTCATTCGGTGGCCTTGATCTGCCTATCTCCGCCTTTTCTATTTTTAGGTTATTATTTGATTTTTGTCGTCTTCACATATACTGGGCATTGGCAAAGGGATCCTTAGAGTTTTCTCTTCGGATTTCCCTTTGCTAGGTGTGTCCCCAATCCCTGTACTATGTAGTATAATTTTAACTTCGGATTTCCCTTTGCTAGAGGCTTAGGTTGCCCTTATAAAGTCAGTTTGACAGTGTGAACCAAAGCCATGTGGAAAAGAAGCTTGGAACTGTATATTAGGTCACATGCCTTCCTGCAGCCTGTCAACCAGAATGTGGTGATGGACATGCTCAGTAAAACATTGTGTTGCTTGTTGATTGCTCCCATGTTGTAGGTGCTGGAGTTCTTGTTGAACATTGACGATGTTCGTGATCCAGACAGTTATGTGCCAACCGAAAGAATGATGCTCCTTCTCGCTCGACGATATTCAACATTCTATTGTCACCAAATTGTACTTGGAATTACAGAAGCCAGTACATCCAGAATTATGTATGATATGTAGTCAATTGACACTTAATACCTATGCATGACAGCCATCAAATTACTGTCCTGCCTAAAATAGAAGATATTTCCCACTCCCCACATCAGCAAGGATCTCGGGCTCTTACCTACGATCTCCCATCACCACTTGTCATCTAATTATACCTTCTCATCAATGTCCACATACCCCCCGCTCACTGTTGCCCCGCCATCATCCCGACATGCACAATACATACAAACAATGCACCAAATGGGCAACCATGCAATAATTCGGTCCTCCAGGTGGCCACAATACATATCTATTAATAATACTTGGTAGGATGAGTCCTATAAATATATTAGACACCTCGGGGACTGTTTCCCCCTTCGAAATTGGGCAGGAATTGATGGATGCACAACATTGCATCTGGATGTATACCAAACAAGAACAAACAAGCTCGCATTTTTGAGTACAATAGAGTACAATGCAGCTCTCTTAGGTCTGGCAGTCTCTTACAATGTCAAGGAGTCAATATAGATTATTTGCATGTATTTGCATGTGTAGAGTCACAAGTAGGACCTGATGGGAGAGGGGAGAAATGGGAGAAATGAAAGGGTGGAGTGAGAGGGTCAAGAGAGGGTACCATCCACTGGGCTTGTATATGATCTACACATAACAGGGTATATACAGAAGGGTGTAGGTATATACTTAATGGAAGGGAGTGAGGTTTGGAAAGCTGGGAGGCATAGGATGGGTGTCAAACTGTACTTGTATGGGATGGGGTGAGAGATCATCACTTACCTAAATGCCTGGCCCTTCCCCCTCCTAAAATTCCCTTCAAATACCATGCCACATGTCTGTTAAACAATATGAGACCACCCCAAGGTGCTCTGATAGTCAGGATAGACAGAAAAGTGATTGTGTGGTCAGGAGGAGTCATGTTTACTCTGGGAGATCCATGGCACCAGAACTTTTGCTTTCTTTGCTTTCTAGGCCTATTAATGAAGTAGATTAAGGGTAGATAGGTGTACCCTCTCTTGACCCTCTCACTCCACCCTTTCATTTCTCCCATTTCTCCCCTCTCCCATCAGGTCCTACTTGTGACTCTACACATGCAAATACATGCAAATAATCTATATTGACTCCTTGACATTGTAAGAGACTGCCAGACCTAAGAGAGCTGCATTGTACTCTATTGTACTCAAAAATGCGAGCTTGTTTGTTCTTGTTTGGTATACATCCAGATGCAATGTTGTGCATCCATCAATTCCTGCCCAATTTCGAAGGGGGAAACAGTCCCCGAGGTGTCTAATATATTTATAGGACTCATCCTACCAAGTATTATTAATAGATATGTATTGTGGCCACCTGGAGGACCGAATTATTGCATGGTTGCCCATTTGGTGCATTGTTTGTATGTATTGTGCATGTCGGGATGATGGCGGGGCAACAGTGAGCGGGGGGTATGTGGACATTGATGAGAAGGTATAATTAGATGACAAGTGGTGATGGGAGATCGTAGGTAAGAGCCCGAGATCCTTGCTGATGTGGGGAGTGGGAAATATCTTCTATTTTAGGCAGGACAGTAATTTGATGGCTGTCATGCATAGGTATTAAGGAGGTCTTTACTGTGCCCCACGTATTCCGAGCCAGTCCGCGCGGAATTTGGTGGACTCCGCACGGACTAGCTCGGACTCCGCACGGACTGGCATTCACTCATTTGACTCAAATGTCCTGTATAGCAGTTGCTCGGACTCCGCACGAACTTTCGTGGAGTCCGAGCTGTTTTTGCACCTTTACTCGGAGTGCGCACGGACTTTGTCCGAGCAACATCAATTTACTCGGACTCAGACGGATACATGTCCGAGTCATCCGAGTTGAGTCCGTGGATGCATAGCAGAGGCTACGGAAAAATTAGGTAGTAAAGGAGAATCAAACTCCAAGCCTTATCACCAAGCATAAATAGCAGCAATTAACCACTACACCACAGAGCCATTGTCAAACAAGCAAACAATTGCATTATGTCACCGTAGAACCGTGAGAACATATAGCCACAATCAACATCAACCTCAGCCGCAACCACATCGCCACGACATCGACACAACCCCAAAGCCTCAAGATCAAACGATTAACATGTTCAATACTCGCTCGACCGTCCCCACCACCCGTAGTGGCCACAAACGGGACAATCCGCGCAGCCGCAAACATGCCACGTCATCGGCTGATGCGGGGGCTGCCAAAGCGAAAAAAAAAAAGATCGCCAGTAGTGACGACGAAACAGATGTGCCGAAGGGGAGGAAAGGGAAGAAGAAAGGGGAGGAGAAGAGGAAAATCAGAGGAAAGGAGGAGAAGGAGAAGGAGAAGGAGAAGGGAGGACAGGGGAAGAGGGGTACAAAGGTGAGGTAAGCCACCCGCTCCATCTCCAGCCTCTCCCCTTACCCTTTCCCCCCCTTTTTTCACAGGAAAACTTTGATGATGCAAGCACAGGAGGATGCGGCTGCCACTCTCCCGTCTCGTGTCACCAGGTATGTTTTCTCTTTTTTTTTCATCTTTTTTCTTGTTTTACTCACTTCTTTTCTATCCGTCTCGTGCAACCAGGTATGTTTTATCTTTTTTTCTTCTTTTTTTTCTTGTTTTATTCATTTCTTTTCTATCCGTCTCGCGTCACTAGGTATGTTTCTCTTTTTTTTTCTTCTTTTTTTTTCTTGTTTGTTTCACTTCTTTTCTATATTACTAGGAGTGCTGCTGTGCTAGAGGCAAGCAGCATCACTATAGCTCCCCCCGAGCATACCAAGGCGACATTCTCCACCCCCACAGCTCCACCCTCTCTCCCGAAGCCAACCCGTCTCTGCCGTGCCAACGTGGCAATGGTGGCCTCAGCATCCAGCAAAAACACGGCCAGGAAATCTATGGAGGAGACCAACAGCTCCCAAAGCGACAGCAATGACAACTCCCAAAGCGACAGCAATGACAACTCCCAAAGCGACAGCAACGACAGCTCCCCAAGCGACAGCAATGAGAGCAGCGAGGGCAACATGAAGAGAAACCAGGACCAGGACGACAGCCATAGCAGCAGCGAGGACAGCACCTCAGGGACTGGCAACGGTGGGAGTGACGACAGTGAGGACGACGACAAGGACGACGATAATGACAATGGTGAGAACAGGGACGAGGAGAAGGATGGCAAGGACAAGGGCAACGATGGCAAGGGTGAGGACAACAATGACGAGGGCGAGGACAACAATGAGGGCAAGGGTGAGGGCACAGGCAACGATGACGACGCTACCAGGGCCCCCAATGCTGCGATGGTGGCAACCTCTACGAACAAAGACACCAACAACCATGGCCCCACCTTCGCCACCACCTCTACCACCATGGTGGCAACCTCTACAATCGAGGATGCCAACAATGGACCCCCCCTCACCCTCGCCACCTCTACCATTGTGGTGGTGGCCTCTACAAATAAGGACACTAACGACGGCAGCCCCACCCTCCCTGGAGGTCTTTACACTCCCCCACCTTTCCTAGTGGACTCCGACTGGAGTCCACTGGGACTGGTCACCAGCCAACTGCCTGCAAAGTTGCCAGTCCAGTCCCAGTCCAGTCTGACCGGACTCCAAGTGGAATCCACTCAAACACCGGATTCCACTTGGACTGGTCCAGTGGAGTCCAGTTGGAGTCTGGTTGGAGTCCGGTTGGAGTCCGGTTGGAGTCCAGTTGGAGTTTGAGTGGAGTCCGGTTGGAGTTTGAGTGGAGTCCGAGTGGAGTCCAGTCGGATTCTGCTGAAAAAGTGTGTAAGAAAAGGAATCAAACCCAGATCCCCATAGGTTGCTTATGTAATCAATCATGATGCACAATATAACCGTTACACCACAGTACCTTGTGTAAGGCATCATCTACTTGCATTAGGTACCGTGGTGCAGCTGTGTATGACAAAGCATATTGCCGCATCATCAAATGTGCCAGCTCTTCACTCACCACCACCACCGTCGACGCCGCCTCCCTCCCTCCTCTCTCTACCACCACCACCACTGCGTGGACACCCACTGCCACTGCTCCCACACCCAATCCGCCATCATCACCACCCGCAGATCGCGTTGTTTGGGCCCTAGGTAAGTTTTTTTTTGTTTGCTTTTTGTTTTTATAAACTAACTAACCAGTTTCTTTAGTTTTCTAGGTTATAAACTACTGGTAACGACGCCACCACCCACAAATGAGCCGACTGGATGGAACGCAGACCCAAACAACACAGATCGTGTCGTTTGGGCCCTACATAAGTTTTTTTCGTTTGCTTTTTGTTTTTATAAACTAACTAACTTGTTTCTTTTGTTTTGTAGGTTCTACTCTACTGGTAACAACCAACGGCCGGATGTGAGACAACCCCACACACCCACCCCACGCCTGCGAGCCCCTGCTCGTAGGGTGGATCGTGAGTGTCACCAGGACCCCCAGAATGCAAAGCAATGGGGCCAACGACACACCACCTGCATCCAGCCCCTTGAGCAACTGCTCAGGGGGTGGATCACAGGTGGAATGGAGGTGACGACGGCGAACAATGACAGGGCAATGCCGATGCCAACACGGAACAACAGGGATCAACCCAGACCCAATGACACCCATGCCAGCCCCCTCCTCCCCATCCAAACGGGATGTGAGGGTGTCGATAAAGGGTAGGAGATGGCAGAGGGGTAATGGGAGACCTGCGGAGCAGGATACCCACCTGGTAAGCACCCACCTACCCCCTCCCTCACATGCCACATCACTGACCCCTCCCCCCAACCCCTCCAAACTAGGAGACCCGCAAAACCGACAACACACCCACCCCACGCCGACGAGCACCTGCTCGTTGGGTGGATGGTGGGTAGACCAGGGCTATGACAACCATGGCACCCATCCCCATGCCTATGAGCCTCTGCTTGTAGGGTGGATGATGGGTGCGGCTTGCTACGGCAACAGACGCATGCGAGGAGGGGTGGGCGATGACACCCACCCCAGACCACATCCCCCAACCCCCCCTCCCCTGCATTTTGCATGGGGAGGGGTCTTTATTATTTTAAATTTATCTCTGCCCCCCCCTCACACCAAATGCGAGGGGTATATATATTGTAGTACTTACGAATCCCCCCCTCACGCTGAATGCGAGGGGTTTAGTTTTTTATGTACATAGTAGTAATCCCCCCCCTCTCGCAAGATGCGAGAGGGGTTTTTTTTTGTTTATTATTATATTATACCCACTCCCTCATGTCCTACATGAGGGATGTGGTTAATTAAAAATTTTTGATCTTAATTGTTTAAAAAATGCCTCCTCAAAGAATATGAAAAGTTGAGTCATAAATAAACCTTATATTGATCCCCAATAAATCTCCTGTGGCTCAAGTGGTTGAGCACACTTGTTTGGTTTGTCATGTGATTCCTTATGGTGAGGTCTTGAGTTCAATTCCTGCAGTACACAAATTTATTTTGTGGGTACTTTATGAAATTCACCAAGTCCAAAGTCCTTTGAGCTCATATCTAATTGACTTATCATTTGGTTGCACTCGGACTCCAGTTGGACTCCAGTTGGACTCCACTTGGACTCCACTCAGACTCCACTCAGACTCCACTTGGACTCCACTTGGACTCCAGTTGGACTCCAGTTGGACTCCAGTTGGACTCCAGTTGGACTCCAGTTGGACTCCAGTTGGACTCCAGTTGGACTCCAGTTGGACTCCAGTTGGACTCCAGTTGGACTCCAGTTGGACTCCAGTTGGACTCCAGTTGGACTCCAGTTGGACTCCAGTTGGACTCCAGTTGGACTCCAGTTGGACTCCAGTTGGACTCCAGTTGGACTCCAGTTGGACTCCAGTTGGACTCCAGTTGGACTCCAGTTGGACTCCAGTTGGACTCCAGTTGGACTCCAGTTGGACTCCAGTTGGACTCCAGTTGGACTCCAATGGGGGATTGAACTCTACATGACTTAGTGTAGTTCAATTGGACTCCACTCGGACTCCACTCGGACTCCAGTGGACTCCAGTCAGTCCAGTCGGAGTCCACTAGGACAGGTGGGGGACTGTAAAGTACTGCCTCCCTGCCACACCTACTGCCATTCCCACTACCCCCACCATTAACGAGGGGATTGAACCTACCGCTACTGATAACAAAACTGCCACCACCACCCTTCCAGGAAACCAAGGTGCACCAACTGCTGCGACCGCCCCTGATGCTCACACCAACATCGTCATGGCCAGTCCACCTGGCACCCCCTTGCGCCATGAACTTCAGGGTGCCTCTTGCATAACAGGGGGAATTCTACGTGGGTGTGCCCAAGGTAATGTGTACAACATTGCTGATCGTATCAAATATGAGGGGGATATTTCTCCAACTACTGGTGAATTCTTCTTTATTAATATCATCATACCCAAGTATAATAACCTAGAATAATAGGGAAAGTTTTTGTGTTCTGGTCACATGGTAACCCTGATACTTCTGAGCCATACATGACCCTTAGCCACCATGTAACACCAACCTTGGGGCCAGTTTTGAAGAAACTTGGCATTCAATATTCTCCTGTTTCCAGTAAGTCATTAATTAAAATAAATATTTGGTGGATAAATTTATTTTGGGATTTTTAGAGAAAAATCAGTGGATTTTTGTCTATGAGGATGATTTTTGGGCTGTTAAAGGACGATACAACACAGCAGTGGCAGATAATGATAGTGCTGAGTGGAAAGTTATCAATAATCAATTTCGTTTGAGGTTACTGATTGTGAGATTTTATTCTTGATTTGAAAATCTTCTTCTCACCATTAAATTAGACTGATGATGAACCGATTTCTTCAGCATCTCAGGGTCCTTTGTCTGCATCAACCTCAGAACCCCCTCCATATGTTGGACGTATGGCCCCCACAGTCGACATGTTCAAGTTGCAGCTTATTCGCATCCTTGATATTCCCTCCAACCTGATAGGTACTGGTGATGTGTCACTCAAGATTGCATATCAAAAGTACAAGGCATTTCTTGTTGCCAGTCATACTGTTAATGACATGGTGGCGAATGGGACTTGGGAAATCAAGCGACCAACGAAAACTGACCTCATTGAAATTTTTGTCTCCAAATCATATTTCCATTCTCACTATCGTCGATATTTCACAAAGGTAGCTGCTTATCCACAGATGGTGGCATGGTTGGAGGAGGAGACTGATGAGGAAGACATTGGCATTTGGGGGTTCAAGAAGATTTCATATACCTTCACTGATTTGAATACTTGGCCGTTGAATGGTGGGCCATTGGAGTTTGAGGATGAGGATGAGGATGGGAAATTGGTGAAAAAGAAGAAAAAGGGGAAGGGAAAAGCAAAAGAGATGGAAAAAGAGAAAGGAAAGGAAAAGAGGAAGGAAAAGAAGATGGAAAAGGAAATGGAAATGGGAAAGGGGAAGGGGAAGGAAAGGGTGCATAAAAAAAAGAATACCAGCAAAAAGGCCCAGTAAGTAGGGATGATAAACCAAAATGATCAATAATTATATGATCTCTTTGCAGTACTTGGATTATAAGCCACATCCTGGCTCTGGTTTCCAAAATCCTTGTATTGGCCATAAATCTTGTACCCTGGCACATCTGGACTTGGGTGGTTTTGTCAGCATTTATTCCTATTGCCTCTGCAATGCCAGCAGGAGAGGATCATTTCCCAAATATCACATTCAAAGTCTTCAGTCAATTTATCAGCCAACACTTCAGCTCTAAAACATCACTATCAGCAGTGCTTGTCCTATTGTTTTCATTGACTGAAAATCCTGAGTTGTTGAATCTCCATGCCCAGCAGCAATACATTCAATGTGAAGGAGAAAATCGTGTCATGGCATCAGGTTGGATCAAGGGTCTTGCACAGGCAATCAAAGAAAATATGGATAACAATCAGCAAAGGCCTTTGAAGATGAAGGAGGTTGACAAAAACATGGATGCTGAACAAGAGATTACTGCACTCAGCCTCAAGCTTGATGCAGCTGCAAAACTTTTGAATTTGCATCCATACAATGCACGTGGACATCTGCGAAAGAAACTACAACCCATATCCCATAAATTGATCCAGCCAGTACATGTTCTTTGTCCCAACTCAATGGAATGTGAAACAGCAAATTGCAATTCAAGGGCACTACACCAGGCCATCCGAACACGGGATATTCCTCGAGTCACACTGATCAAGAATTCAGTAATACATGAAAATGTTTTTGTTTTGACTGGGGAATGCTTAACCTGCAAGACCAAATATTCAGCAGACCATGAACGGGCAATTGAAGTTGGGGAGGCACATCAATATAGCAGGGTTTATCTGAATTCTGCCCGATACCTCAAGATAGGTCAGAGTGTATGGGTGGACTGGGCATTTTCTCATGGTGTCTTGAATGGCATCTACAATTTCCATGCATCAGCTTCAGCATATGCAGAATATTGGAATAACAGCTTTAAAAAGCATCAAACTGTCAATTTCAATGGGGTGACACACCGCCAGGTCTGGCAAGCATTTGTTCAGGAGTCTATTCGGACAGTTGCTTCTCCATATGGAACTGATCTCACACTTCATGATGGCTTAGCAATTGATGAAGTGACCAGGGAGGCATTCTTATCTCTGGGACAAGGTGGAATTATTCTGGCAGCCAAAGACCACCACTGCTCAGATTGCACTCATCAATACAGATGAACATCTGATCTCACTGCCATCAGTGATCCAACTGCAACTCTTGAAAGCAATAATATACCTGTATCACAGAGTGCAGGTGATAATTTGCAACAGGGTTCATCAGCTGGACAAAGAATGGAAGTGGAGGATTCAACTGCTCGAGATGTGACAATGGCTGTTGTTGATGGAATTGTCTTTGGACCCCCAGTATGGAACATCTACTGGCAAATACAAATTGATCACTTATAATATTTTTTTGATAATTAGCATTGTGCATATGATGACTGCACTGCAGAGTTGGCAAATGCAAGAGGTGGGGTTTTTTGTGCTCTGCATGAACAACAACATGGGGCCACATGCCATGTTCGAGGATGTGAAAACCAGAAAGTTCATGGGACAAATGCATGTCAAGATCATGAGGAAATGTGGAAGAGATATCTCAGTAACCATTCTCGCAAACAGCTGTCTGGCTTTCGAAGGATGCTGCATAGGCCTGGTGAAAATCTACCATGGCAACCCGCTCAAGACTCAATTGGACAACCTCATGACCAACCAGCACCTGATGTGCAGTATGCAACCTACTTCATGCCACGCTGCTTTTACTGTGTTGAAACAATATGTGCACCATGTGGAGTTGTCATTGCTTGGGCAAAATTTGCAAAATCGGAATCACCCACTAATATTATGCACTTTTTGGATCCAACAGAAGAATCACGCCCTGATTATATATGCATTGACAAAGCCTGTGTGGTGCTGAGCCATAGTATTGCTGATGGTAGCTGGGAATCATGGGCTAAAACAAGCTGATTTATTGTCAACTCATATCATTACACCAACCATCAAACAAGTGATTATATGTGCAGGAAGTGGTGCAATCCAGCTCCTTTGGATGGCTCAGCTCCAAATTTGGTCATTCTGGACTACAATAATGAAGGGCAGCCATACTACAAACATGCATTCAATACACAGGCATGTGAACAACTCAATGCATGGCTTGGTGGGTTTGAATCAATATTGAGAAAGATGACAGTGGGGAATTTCAATTAGTTTTTGCATACAATGTTGTTTTACCATACCCAGATGGTTCTTGAAAGGAAACAACAGAAGGTTAGTGACAGTGGTGATGATAGTGATGGAGATAATGATAGTGAGCAGGAGTAGTACAAATCTCTATTACTTATAGTGTATCACTGGTTTATTCTTTACATATGTCTATGATAGTCATGTTTCACTGATGTTAACTTGTACTAGCTCAGACTTCACACAGACTAGCTCGGACTCTGCATGGACTAGCTCGGACTCCATGCAGATTAGTGTAACAGTCCATTTGGGTGGGTTTCTACTCAGACTAGTGCGGACTCCACACGGACTAGGTCAGACTCCATGCGGACTGGGTCGGACTCCACATGCATAAGGGTGGGAATTTCCATTTTAGTCACCAGGTGGTCGGACTCCGCATGGACTAGCTCGGACTCCACACAGTCCATGTGGAGTCTGCTAGGACATGTGGGGCACTGTAAATTACTGGTATTAAGTGTCAATTGACTACATATCATACATAATTCTGGATGTACTGGCTGCGCATAGGTGGTGGGCAATGAGGTGAGGGTCTCGTTGAAACTGCAGGGGGTGGTGCCATAGGCACCACTCATCATTTACTGATGTTTTTGTTCATCAAACAACATATGTCGTTGTTCCTCAGGTCTGGTACTTGATGCAACCACATCGAGTTCATTTCTGCGTCTCAGTTTTCCAAACACAACTCCTTTTCCTCAGCAATGAGCTCCAAGTCTCGTTTTTCCATCAATGTCAGCAATTCTCTCATTCTGTCTTGTCCTACAGGCAAGACCTTTGATCTTGCAAGCTTGCTGTGGTGCCCAACTTCTCGACACTGCCTTCCATCTGACAAACAACATTTACCATTGTTGCTCAAAAGATTCTGGGCTCTGTAATTAGCCCAGGGTGGATCCACTTGACCAACAGCGCGTTCGGTGTCGTTTCCTCGTTCTACAATAAGGTCCTTCAATTTCTCAGCATGGCCTTCAGCATCAAAGGCATGGTTGTCTCATCTAGCGGCAAGACCCATTGGTTCCTGTATATCTGAGAAACAAACCATTCTCAGATGCTGGGCTCCCTCAATGATGACAACTCTATGTCTTTCATTTATGTCGGCCTTTCTTTCCTTACAACGCTTCTGCAGCTGGGGGGCTTGCCCAGCAGACTCACTGTATGCTCGTCGCTGGACGAGCAGTGGGGAACTGCTGGCTATAACTCTGGCTTGGGAGTGGGCCAGTTTAGTAAAACAGTCCATGAGGTCTCTCACCTCTCAACTAAGTTGTCAAGAGTCATAACTAGTCCTTTTCTTGTAACAACTAGCCAGATCACTCATTGCCCCTGCAAAGCTGGCAATGAGACCTTCGTTCAAACTATGTAGAATACAAGGCTTAGTGGCATTGTAAGTAGATTTGGTCATATGACCAACTGATTCAAATTCCATGTTTTCACGGCCTAGCACTGGGCAAGGTCGTGACGCATGGTGCAGGGACACCTTTTGCTCTCATGTCAGGGGTTTCGGGCACGATAGGCTTGAAGAAGGATTATCTGGTGCCCATAGGGCATCAGATCGCTTCCATGCATTGCTGGGATGGTGCCAGCACGGGGATTCAGGGTCAATGTTGATGGGGTGATAAGGATCGTGATAACGATCAGAGGATGGCATAGCAAATAGAATATATGACTTTTAATGTCAAAAAAAGTGTAGTGAGTTGGGGGCAAGGGGGTGTCAGACTTTGAATTTACCATATCAGGATGGTTAGTTAGTTCCCACCCAGAGCCTCTTAAACAAAATTTGGAAGTCACATGATAAAGAGGCATAGAGGGTAGGCAGAGCTATAGTAACCTTCTGGATGTAAATAACAAGCCCATTTTTTTTGAAAGACAAGTTCCAGCTGAGGACAGGCAGGGATAACAGCAGAAAATAGTAGTAATGATTGATCAGAAACCCATGCTTCTCCCCTTACTTTAGTAACAGTCAAACAGAGCAGGGGGGGGGTCTGTGGAAGAACTTGACTGAGTGCTGTCATGCCACCTATAAACTACACTAATAAGTACCTCATCTGAGTGTGCATCAGAGTAGGGGAAGGTAATGCATGGTTACTAGGGACTGCTAACTAGTGTTGTACATGCACTACAGTTGAGTACTAACAAGCATTAGATCATGCATCAGATCCACAGTATTGGTTGGTCATGGTTAAACCAGGACATTGATGACATTAACAGGTCATTGTAGAAAATCAATCCTAGAATATACGAGGATAAACTCAGTCCTTGTATAAGTGACTAATAATACACAAGACTGTACCTAGAATATACGAGAATAAACTAATGTACAGTAAGTATCATTCTACAAATAGCATGTAGGCAATGCTCACCTCAGTCCTTGTATAAGTGACTGAGGTGATCATGTATCTATCTACCTGTATATATATATGTTCAGTCTAATAAAGGGGGAGATGAGAGAAAAGGTATCTTTGATGTGTTTGTGTGAATGCATCAAAGGGAAGTGCTAATAATAGCACACACATCACAGAAGCTGATCCCAGCTGATCACATACCATGTTTGTCTTGCACATCAAAGGGATACACCAAGAATAGAACACGCATCAAATGCGTCAGTTTGTATGATCACGGTGTGAATCTCAACAGTCATAATCACTCCAAGTGCTGCCAGTGGTGTGCTTCAAAATCTCCAAGGCTATCTGGAAAAGCACTTCCATAACAACATGGTGAGATGGTCTTGATGTTGGCAATAGTTACAACAATAGTAGTGAGTTGCTAAAGACCTTGACAAATGCTGGAAGTGGGCTATTAAATTGGCGATATTAGTCAGCTTAGTCATACTTCCATATATGGAATTATATTCACACCCTAGTTAGTTAGTTCCCTCTGTGTAGTCCTTAAAACCTGATATGCTTAATTTTTTTTCTGACACCCCCTTGGTTGGGGGAGGTGTAGCTTAGCTCAATGATCCACAATGACATGACTAATTATGGGGGGTTGACAGTTTAAGCTTACATACTAGTTAGTAATCCACTGGTTTTATAGGAACCAGCGGCATTGTAATGTAATATGTACAAATAGTCCGGCCTGGGGGGGCCGGGATCACTACACTCTTCGACAATCTCAGCCATGTCCTTATTGATGTGTACAAATACTGGTATAACTCCATATCTTTCTCAAAGTTGTATTGCCCAGGCCTCAAGCATGCACTTTCGTTTTCCAATTTGTTTTGCATCGAGTGTTGACTGTAGGCAGTACACAAGTGGAAAACCTGCATTATCATATTCTCCAAGGATTGAGTAGAGTTCAAGGTGTTTCAAGTTGGTGTTGACTGCCATTTCCATTGTTAACCCTGTTTCAATGCAGAAATGCTCATTATGTACATGTTGCATCAAGTCCAACCTCCACAATCTTGCCTTTGAGAGACGAGAGAATTCTCTTTTGACCCCAACATAGTTGCTTGACTCCTTCTTCTGCTGTCACCTTAAACATGTCCACATCATCAGGGTACTCTTCAAGTAGCATCTTTGCAGATGTCATTGGATCAGGGTCTCGCTTCCATAATGTTTTGCTCATAGTTGTCCATGCTGCGTGTACTTGATTAGTGGTGACACTTGGATATAGTGCCTGAATCTTTGTCACAAGGGAGTTGGGTGTGCACTACTCTAGATTCTCCTGGATGATCTCGAGTGCTTCCAGTGGCATCACGAATAATTACTTTTTTTTTTTTTTTTTTTTTGGTGGAAGCATTTTTCCCACAAGTTTGTGGGAGGCTTTGAGACACTAGAATTCCATTTCTGGAAGACCATCCTGCTTAATATGGGGATGACAACATTACTGCTCTCGCCACCTGCTTAGGGGTTCCAAGGAATGTGAACCTCAGAGTAGGGTTACCAGGGAGGAAATGCATTTTATGCACACTGTATGATTACAGTAGTGTGGGACTCATCACATTGGATAATACCCACTAAAACCCCCCAGTGGCTGAACAGGGGTGGGATTCGAACTCGAGACCTCCTGCCTATTGTCAGTTGGTCACAGGGCCTAGGCCGAGTACGATGGTTGCCACTACACCATCGTGCCCCTATCACGAATAATTACACCGACAACGCGACGCGACTCTGTCCCGTGACCATTTCAGACTCCGTATATCCCCTCATATTCACATCACTGCACAGTTAAATTGCTATTTGTTCTTGACCCGCAGCTCTATACTTCTTTGGGTGCAGCGCCAGGTCTCCATCATTATATTGCTCGCTGTAATTGCACCTGTTGCTAGTTAATAAACTCATTGCACTCTCGTATCGACAATAATCAGGAGAATCCACCGTTGGAAATCTACCGAAATGATACGAAGTATCTACCCGAACGTCCACAGTTCACTAACCACATCAACCGCAACCCGCACTGCCTCATCCTCCCGGTCTTCTACATCGACTTCGCGAGAAACTGCAATAGGGAATAAATCCTGCTGTGTCCCAATATCCATCGCTAAGGCCGGCTCTTTCTTTATTTTCCGATTCGCCTCTGTGTCGAAGAGCTATAAAAGTCAAATCAAGAATGAGCATCCAAGAAGCCTCGTGCAGGGCAAAGTTAAAAGACACGCACCGTTCCATATGTGTGGTCCAAAAAGTCCTCCATGGCATAACTGGGTTTCGTGAACGCATCAGAGAATATCTTGGCCAGCGTTGACACAGAAGAGTGGTAATGCGCTCTGTGTGAGTTGAGCTCCCACAACGAACTCAAGTGGGCTTGTGCCAGGAGAGGGTTGGGTTCCATCGGGAGGTAAGGATCTAAATGAAAAATCAAGGTCAGCGTGTGGAGTACATAGAGGGGCATTGTGTACTGGGCACTGAGAGTAGCGGAAAGCACGAAACTGGAAGAGACATACCACTCGAGGGATCATCGATATCCGTGCGGTGGATCATGGTCATCAGCGCTGGATGCCGCTTCAAGATATTATAGGTGAACGGGATAACCATGACAATAGCTGCCGGGGGTGCGCTCAACGAGAGCCTGGCCAGCCGCTTCACGAATGCTGCGAGGAGGGTTGCAGGGAGGTGACTGCTCCGTATCTTATACATAAGGAGAATTATATGACGGAAGTGTGGAAGAACGCACGTAGAGCTAAGGAAAAGTTCCGTCATACGGAAGAACCGGGCCCGGTGTTTGAGGTGCAGAACATCGCGGTCGAGGAAGGCATAGAGCCGTGTGTAGAATGAAGGGTAGTCCCTACGAAACGAGGGAAGAGTCAGAAAAGAAGGGGAAGAAAATTCTTGTCATACAAGTTATAGTCTTTCATAAGCACGAAGAGAGCATTGAGTGCCAGAAGACCGACAGTTCCACCTATGCGAGTACGCGATCAATCAATATTTACAGGGAAAACATGCAACCAAACGAACCGTAATCGACAGATGCCCCAACCCAGTCCATCACTAATATGGGTCGTGTAAGATGCGGCATCACACCACGGTGCATCACATTCAGCGCACGCGTCATCAGAGATTTGCTAGCCCCAGAATCTGATCCACTCGGCATCGATAACCGGGGCAGCAGTGCGAGCCACGCACGAGTGAAAACTGCCCGGTGCGATGGCAGCGAGTGTAAGGACTGGTGCAGAGTCAGCGTATGCAGACGTGCACCCATAGATTTTTCTTTGTTCCCATTGTCTGGGACGGGGTCGTCGTCGAAGAATTTCCGCCAATCGTCGTCTTCTTCGGCTTCGTTTTTGGTGTGGTTGGAGCTTTCCTCGTCATCAGATAAGTCGTTCGTGCTTTGGGGGGTATGTCTGGGCTTGGGGGGCTTTGTGCCCATTTCGGGGACCCACCACGTGTTGAGCTCGGACTGTTCGGTAGGGAAGGTAGTCAGCCGTTCGAACATCGAGAGGAGGTTGGAAGCGAGGTTAGGGTGGGTTTTGTGGGGGGTTTTGTGGAGGAGAGCACTAGTAGGGTAATAGTGTCAGTCATTGGCAAGGTAAGCATCTGGATGGGCGTACGCGGCATCACGAAGGAAGAACCATCGTACGTCATCATGTACGCTGAACCATGTCTCATAGAAAAGATGCAGGACATCGGCGTCAATGGTAGCCTTATAATCCGATGTGTTTGCTTGCGGTCGTGCGGATGGAGGACATAGGAGGAGAAACGACACGATTTTCCGGAAATGGGAGATGTGGAACTGAGGATGAGATGGCGAAGATTTCGTATAGGCTGTCGAAAGGTGCTTTTGCAGAGAGAATAAAATTTGGAGGGCAGAAGTCTAAGTGATATATTGAATACATTTTTGCGCGAAGAGTACAAAATAGAACTCACTCGTAGAGTTTTTTCTTCGTCCTGCAGGACTCCTCCCAGGTAATCAACATATGTGTTCAACCGTTCCCAGAGCCAAGCCTTCACAATTTTCGCTGCATCGTCACCTCCCAGTCCCAGTTTGTCGTGGGTGATAATGAGAACAAATACCCTATACAATGCGTAGATCGCTTTGGATGTATCTTGTGGGCCATTCGACTTGAGAGTGAGGTCTAGTAGGTCGGCTAAAGGGTTGAGGGAGGCGTTCTTCGACACTGCACTAGTCAGGTCCGTTTCAAGTTGTACAACTGACTGAGTGAGCGTAGAATGCTGGTGTATCCTCCGCTTTTTAGATGGTGATGGAAGAGATCGTATAGGAGCAGGCATAATCTCAAACCCGGTCCATTTCTGTAAGAGGTGTACGTACAGACTGTAAATTGTAAATAAATTCGGCATGTTTCAAGCTCCGCTCTCGGCCGCGTGAAAGCTCCATACATGCACGACGCGCCCAGCATCGACGCAAGCGAGTGCAGATGTTTTGCAAATGGTAAACTGTGCTCTCCTTTATCTTATGATGTGTTAAAGCAGTCAGTATAATTGTAGTGGGTGGTACCTATAATTTAGAATTTTCAGTCTTTCTCCTCATTGCTGACAATTCTAATGTAAGATTAGAGTTGTTCACAGTAAACATTTTTGGTTCATTTTTGGCTTCGTTTTTGGCTCATTTTCGCATGTTTGGCAGAAGAATGATCAGAATGATCCGAAAAATGAAACATGAAAAATGGCTACCGTGAACACCCTGGAAAGCAAAAATAACAAAAATGAAGCAAAAATGCATTTTACATGGTCCTCGGCAGTGCTGGCAAGTGCTCGGCATATTCAAACTCCCCCTCAAATGACTTGGTGAAATTATTTTCATGAGCTGGTCACTAAAATTGGCAATATCTCCTCATAGTCTTCAACCTTGTTATTGTGTGTAATGAATATATATTCCTTTCATCAGAGAAATGGATTGTAGCTAAGCGAGTTAGCCGAGTGATCTGTACCAGTCTGTACCAGTAGATACCAACACCCAATTTACTGATGTTGTACTATGAACAAAATAACTATGAAAGAAAGAAAAAAATGAAGTAAATGGCCACAGGCAGAAGGCAGGTGGTGTCCTGTCATGGTAGCCCTGTCATCATATTTGAGTGTCCCCATGATGCCCATCATACCCGGTACTTCATTTATTCTTCATCATGTTGTATTATTCCTATCATTTATTTATTACCTACCCCTATTCTCATTACTATGTAACACCAATAGTTGTATCTTGACACCTCAGTGTTGTTACCACCACTGAGGTGTAAGTCCTGTTTACCTTGCTTTGTTATAACCTTTACTTACTTGTAGTAGTACTATGTTGTTCTTTCCAGGTACTACTACTCAATATAGTGTTGTTACCACCACTGAGGTTACTACATTATTCTTTCCAGCTTCTTGTTCTGGTTACCCTGCCACTGCAAGAGGTTATGGGCCCTGCAGATATATCCAACATGTCTTCAACTTCCAATAACCAAGTTTTATCCCTTCCTAAGCTTCAAGGTGACAGCACTAACTGGGCAACATACTCTGAGTGCATTTTGAACTACCTCACCTCAAAGGGACTATGTTGACATGTTCTGGGTACTGCATGCAAACTGCAAGCACTCAATGAGCACAATGGGAGTTTCTACAAATGGAATTCTCTAGCTCCACTTACTGACAAAGAAGTTGAGAAGCAGGAGGAAGCACAGGATAGCTACAATCAGATGCAGGCAGCTGTTTGTGAGGTCATTTACAGGACTGTCATCAGGAAATCGGTATAACCAGACAGAATTTGTAAGCAGCAAACAGACTGTCATTACTTTGATCAGTAAATATAATTAAATATCTAACCATTGAAATCATTCTGAAAGCTTGTCACACGATTTAATGTTGCTTTTGATTCAGGATTGACCCAAGGTTGGAATCTGCCCTGATTCTTGTGACTCTGTTCCCTCCTGAAATCAGCACTATGTTGGCATAGCCAGATAGATATTATAATCAGTAAACAGGCCGACAGATGACAGATCTGCCCATGTAATTGAGTATCAGACCAGTCAAATAATTCTGAGAGCTTGTCACACAATTTAATGTTGCTTTCGATTCAGGATTGACCAAAGGTTGGAATCTGCCCTGATTCTTGTGGCTCTGTTCCCTCCTGAAATCAGCACTATGTTGGCATAGCCAGATAGATATTATAATCAGTAAACAGGCCAACAGATAACAGATCTGCCCATATAATTGAGTATCAGACCAGTCAAATAATTCTGAGAGCTTGTCACACAATTTAATGTTGCTTTCGATTCAGGATTGACCAAAGGTTGGAATCTGCCCCGATTCTTGTGACTCTGTTCCCTCCTGAAATCAGCACTATGTTGGCATAGCCAGATAGATATTATAATCAGTAAACAGGCCAACAGATGACATATCTGCCCATATAATTGAGTATCAGACCAGTCAAATAATTCTGAGAGCTTGTCGCACAATTTAATAATGCTTTCAATTCAGGATTGACCAAAGGTTGAAGCATCAGGAAATCGGTATAACTAGATAGAATTTGTAAGGGGAAAACAAGCTGGTACAAATAGATCTTCAAATACAATTGAATACACATCTGTTGGAAGAATTTGGCCGCTTGTCACATAATTTAATTATGCTGACGATTGAAATATTGCAATCTGCCTCAACACTGGTGATACTGCCTTGTGTCTGGTTGTTAGACTTTTTGCAAAACAATAGTGTTACCAGTGTTGGGGCAGATATTTGGTCATTCCTCAGTCATTAGGAGTATAGTTGAATTATCACTCTGTGAGGATTAGATTGAAATCTGCTTAAATACCATAATAGTGTTTAATGTTTAACATGAGAAAAGAATAGAATGGGTGAACACATGTAATGTAGAAGGAGAGGAAATCCTTATTGAGCTTCCCAACCTCATTGTGACACTCTGACAACCACACAGCCTTCTCCTTCAACAGGGTGGCCGAACTCTTTCCAGAGTTTAACTCGTGTGGCACCCTGATGGATGGGCTCTCCCAGCACTGATCGAATATTTAGAATATCACTGGTAGGCTTGGTGTGGATGCCCTCCCATTGGCTGTCATCAATGCCAGGCACTATGGTGATGAGATCCTCGACTGAAGGACTGGTATGAACTTCCTTGGCTACCATCACGGAAAAGGAAACCATTGAAGAGCATTGGTTGAGTTCCGAAATGCTCAGACCATTGTCCAGGTATGGTCACATCTCACTGAGCCAAAACCAGACCCACATGAGGGATATGTTAGTGATGACAGATTGTTGCTGGAATCAGGGCATGAAAATCCTCATATAAGAGATGCTGGCACGAAGACCTCCAACTGCATAATCTTACAGAAATCGGGAGAGGCCGCGATGTTGACAACTTCATCAATGGAGCCAGGCTTGAATGTGATATGTCTGATGCCCTCCGCCTTCAATCCTTCGATAATCCCAACAATTTTCTCTACAGTAGGAATACCATCATCCACATGAAGGCATTTGACAGGAAGTTGAACTGACAATGGTCGATGTTTGAGGAGTACCCACACCAGCAAGAATTTCCTTCTAATTTCGGTAGCTTTAACATGCGGAGTATGGTGACCGCCACCAGCCAATTTGATGTAGAAACCTGCAACAAGAACATCGCTAATAAAGCCAGCTTTAACGATGGAAGGTGTCATTCTGGCAGCCATGATAGTCGGTATATGTGTCCATACCATCACTGGTGGGGACAATTAGGGACAGTTAGCATGTGGTAAGAACCTAGCGAGAATGAGACTAGGTGACCACTTCTTATTCCACCAGTCCTCATATTTTGATTCCAATGCACTCGAACAATTTCTTGCCGCTCTCCAGCCATGATAACATGAACACCTGGACCATCGAGGTTCCTGGTTATCAGCAGACCAATCCTGCTCATTCCACCTGGTCCAAAGTTGCATGCGTGGCAGATTCGGGGAAACCTATCGCCATCGTTCAATGGACGGGCTGAACAAAGAGCTGATCATATAAGGAGCAGGTAATGGAAGCTATCAAGACCCTAAGCAACAGAAAATTGCAAGCAGTGCACGAACTGACAGCTCTGCATCAAGTTTGTCATTGCCTTGAGATGTTGGAGAATGGGGTTTGCAATGAGCGACTGAGCACTGTACATGATTGACTTGGTGGGAGTGATCTGTTGGTTCGTCATAGAGCGATACATGTGACACTGCTGGAAAATTCGTCGAAACATGTTAGGACTTCAAATACAAAGAAAATGGAGGGACATACACACCAATGGTTGGCTCCATCACCATTCTAGCCATTTTGGGGCATTACGCCTGTGGGTTTGAGAACGGCAAACTGAGAGAAGTAATGCTAATACAGGAAGGCAGCCCTAAGCAACCATGCTAACTTTATCTTCGATGTGAAAAGCGTGTAGATGGACAGCATCACAAGAAGAGGATGAGCATACCGCAGGTCCGACGGCTTGATAGTAGGAGAAGGGTTTCCCTCAACAGTAAAATAGTTGTATCACATGGTGATCATGTCTTTCTGCATGTCTTTCACTTGCTGCAGCTCAATCACTGGCAATAGCCATCCATCCACTTCTTTTCTGAGTTCCATCAATGTTTTTTGTCCATAGTCCAGTTGGCAATCCACACTGCAGATCTCGCCAAGTGCATGGTGCTCCATCTTTTTGTGCTCGGCGTATAGTAAGGAGATGTGCACCATTATCTAGATGAGGTGTCCAGATGAGAAGAGATAAAGGTGTTAGTGGCCAGATAAGATGGCGAGGTAACTTGCAATTTGCCTGGAGAATTTGGTAGTGGGCAAGTAGAAGCTGGTGAAGGCGGTGGATGTCAATGGAGAGTGGAGTGTTCTGCAGAAATAAAGGCAAGCAGACCATCTTTGAAAGCCGGTGTAAGCAATAAGCGATGGAGTATTCTACAACATGCTTAGTAGGCAAATAGCCCAGGAAAAAGAAAGGACGTACGGAAAAAGTGCCTCATGAACTTCTATGAGAAGACACAGTGCCAACTGCTCTTTGGTATTTTGTTGGTCTTCTAGCCAACGAGCACAAAGATCATAGTACAGAATGGGTTGATAGAGGTCTGCAATGGTCAGCATGAGTGCTGGTGTGGCAAGAACCTTTGATAAGGTGGCCAAGAGTTGGTTCATAGAAGACACATTTCGAATGTCAATCGATCCTGAACACCACCAAATGCCATTTATCTAGATTCCATGTTAGTAAGCGACAACAAAATAAGGAGAATCATACTGAGAAAGTGCTAAGATTGAACGATGTCTGCACCAAAATGCCAAGAGGCTTGAAGCTTGAAGGAAGATGAAGATAGACTCATATGTGAAGCAAAACAATTTGAAGGAAGGTAAGGATACAACATCAACACAAGTCTACAACCGTGCTAACTCTGTGCTCAAATCCCAGGGCAATCTTGAAGGAAGGTGAGGGTGGATAATCTGTACACAACCCTGGTGTACAGCAGTTTTGCATGGCACATAGAATCACAACCTGTCATAAACATCTGGAGCCTCACTGTACACGAGTGGAATATTGAGATATTGCTCCGAAGACATGAGAAAACCACAAGTCTAGTTGAAATTTACTGGAAAACATGTAAGGAATTCGGAACAATATCTGGAATATTATTGGCATACTGGAAACTGAGCAAAGCAATGCCAACACAAAACACCAGAGTCCACAACCGTGCTAACTCTATCTTCGATGTTGAAAGCATGAACAACATCTGCACCAAAATGCCGGGAACTTGGAACTGTCGAAGCTTGAAGCTTGAAGGAAGATCAAGACAGGCTTTATGTGCAGCAATTCCAATCAATTTAAAGGAATGTTGAACAACAGAGTCCGCAACCATGCTAACTCTGTGCTTGAATCCCAGGGCAATCTTGAAGGAAGGTAAGGTTGTCAAACAACAGAGTCTGCAGCCATGCTAACTCTATCTTCAATGTTGAAAGCATGTAGATGGACAGAGACACCCGTTGTAAACACTTCACAACAATGCCTCCAAATCATTGACTCGTCCAAGTTGGACGCCAGCGAGTTACATGAAGTTGATGTCAGTTAATCCACACTAGGAGCCCCCGCATGCTATTAAACCCCCTCCTTCACAGTAGGCAGAGACTCAAATGGCATGATATTAACAGATGTTCATGCAACAGACTGACAATGGTAGTACTAGTATGTGCTCCTCTATGTGAAAATCCTCTCGTTCCACATCCACCCGATGTTTATCTCGCCTGCAAGTGGGATAAGATGTAAAGTTAGAGTGGAATATAGTAGGAGCCTAAGCGACTTACAAATGACCTCTTAAACCATGGTCGAAGAATGACCTTTTCTTGTCATTGCAATGGGCACACCTGTACTTCCATTTCGGATTCACTTCACCTTCACTGTCCTCCCTATGCTTCCGCTTCCTTTCTCTGGCTTCTATGGCATGGCCTGACTCTGGCTTCAAAGGACTGCTGTATTCTGTTACAACTTTGGTGGTCTGGAATGCTGAACGATTGACTTCCAGCGGCCATTGTAGAGACATGAAAGCATAGTACAGCTGTGTGTTAAGTTGTAATACATCCTCCTTCCATGCGTCTTGAAGATTAAGCTGCCGAAATTCCCCTGCAAGCACTTTGCATGCTGACAGTGCCTCAATTGATAAAAAGTTGGTCGCAACTTTTATACAATTGGCTTCATTGCTGACCTAAAATGAAATATAATGAAACAGAAAAAGTTAGCTTTGCTAGTAAGGCTTTATGTGTTTGGGACAAATCTGATGAGGACAGCCTGCTGGAATAAATATAGCCTCTCCGATAGATTGATGAATGGTATAAGGCATGACCCCATATATGGTTTTGAGCTGCGCAAGTTTTGTTGGTTCAAGATAATACTGCTGACTGTGAATGGGGTCATCGTCTTGAGGATGATTAAAAGCACTCCTGAGGTATTCTCTGATTTTCAGCACATCAGAAACCTTGAATATATGCCACAGGGCACCCCCAGTAACCAGCACACAATGAACCATTAAATTGATGGCATCGCAGAGGTCGCAGTGCAATTTAGTTGAGCCCGAATATCCATCGATCTGTTTTGATGCCAGCACCATGTAGACTTTTGGTCCTGCATTTATTTGTTATGGTTGGAAGACCTTCCAGTTACAGATGTTAAGCATACCAAGATCAGGCTGAACTCCAGAATTGACTGGGAAGTGCACAGCTAAGTTGTAAAAACCATCCCGATGTGTATACTCAGGAATAGGTAAGGCAGCAGAGAAATCTTGGTAGAGCTTAGGGTGAGATTCAGCAAGTTTAGCTTCTGGTGGCCAGTCCTGCAGAACTCATCAATTTCAGATCTAAAGCCAGATTTACACCCACACCTTTATTCTCCAAATTGCAAGAGGTAGGATATTATGAACATTGGAGCCGGCACCTTCATATGATTCGGAATTCATAAAATGCATGAGGAATGTTTTCAAAGGCTTCTTGACAGGTTTTTTATGTGCCTCACAATCCTCTAACAAGCATACATCTGTTCCATAATCTCTGATAAGGTCAGAAGGCGACCATGATAATTGAAGCTTGCGGTTGAGATCTGTGATTACCAAGGGAATGCGTCGCATTAAAAAATACCGGAATTCCGTAGCCTTTAGCTGCCCTATGGGAAGTCGAATGGTAGTCAAATATTGTTCAGAAGCCGTAATAAATGCATGAGTATGAACAAAAGTTTGGACATTTAGAACCGGAGCTGTGGATGACTGTGTTATGGCTTCCATCACATTCATGGTGTGGAGAAGGTCGGATTCAGTGTATCTTGAGCAGGGTATGAAGAAACGGGCATCATGTCCCATCGAAGAGATACAAAATGTTAGAGATGGGCCAGAGCTTTGGGACTAGAGATGAATATAGTATAAGCTCACAGCCAAGCCAGAATGTAAACAAACCTGAGGTTCAGCAAGCTCCTTGAAGCATTGTGGACAAAACTCCCTCCCGCAACATGAGCATAACCAACTTTCTCTGAACAGGGCCATCCTGCACCTATCTGTATGGTATGCACACCAAGCATCAACAAAGGCACTCAGCAAATGACGTACCACATACTTCACGCCATGACAGTTCACGCTTTCTATGGAGCACTCCATTTTTATTCATGCGTAGGTGCTGAAGTTCAATTTGTAGTTGTGGCAAAAGATTGGGCACAATCCCGGCCTATGGGTGATAATCATTATTGACATGGCCATTGTGATGATTCCAGAGTTACCATTAGAGCTAGCCATGTATTCGATGTAACTGACTCAAAATCCGATAATGTAAATATTTCTTCATGGATTGGCGCTGGAATTTCTGCGAAGTGGACAAATACAACATGGCCATGAGTCGAGATTCCTCTCAAGACTAAGCGGTAGTTTAGAAAATAGTAAACACTTTAAGAATGGCCCATACATTTAAATGCGCACATCTCATCGGCTCGCTGTGGCTTGCTACACATTAGACATGGCAAAGGAAGATCCGTATCGAGAATGTTCGATTTCAGATTTTGCAACATTTTCCTTGCTTTACTTTTGAAGTCTTTACAGAGAGTCTTTTGTAATAAGATGACTTCATCATGGGATGAAGAACCTAAATAAACAAGGATGTCAGACTTGGCACCCATGAAGCCTGAGCATATCACTGGCATGTATCATAATCATGATAAGGCTACATCTCTTACCAGTTGCAATCCTAAACAGAGGTGCAACAACATTCTCTGCAGGTCTTGACTCAGACTCCAACATCAAAACACCGCCTCTTTGCTCAAAGAAGTAGTAATCTGTGGATGAACTTTGTTCAACTTGACATGGTGAAGTTTTCAAGTTTTTGGCCATGGTCACGGTCATGGATCACAGACTCTGGAGGGCCTTCAACTTCAGTTACTATGTACTATAGTTTGAAGTTGTAGTACTACTACTATAGTTCTGAGGAGTTCAAACATTCTATTGCTCACACAGCTATGTAATGTCTGACAGTGCATATTTAGTTTCTTTGACATTATCCACTACTAGCACTGTCTCGCTTCAGCAATGCATGGTCACGGTCACGGGTCACACTGAACTTGAAGAAAGGCCATGTCGGACAGGAGATGGTGCTAGAAACTGACAGTGTACTAATCAAATTGGCACTTGGTTGGCACACGGAGTTATTTTGTGAATTCCTCCACCATAGGATTGGGAATGGAAGTCATTGTCAAAGTCAATCATGAGTGACGGAGCATATGCTAGTGGAAGTTTCTAAGGGGAGGATTGACATAAGCGCAACTTATCCCTAGATCCTATGTCCAGCAGAAGTGAAAACAGACAAATTACATCCTCAGTGCCCTGCAAACACCACTGAGGAAACCAGACACAACTATGAGCGCTAAGGAAAAGTGGCAGGCCATCAAGTCGAGAGCACCATGCAGTCTTTGAGAAGGTCGGGTAAGCCGATGATCATGATGATGGCAGGTCAGCAAAGTTGGGAGATGACCTGCAGGTCAGGTGTCACCTGTTGTCAGGAAATCCAAACATCTAGCTGAAGTTGCGATGGTCAGTGAGCCATACACCCTTTCGCGCATGAAAACAAAAACATACTCTCATATGTACTCAGGCCACACCTGTAAATATCATCTTTTGTAGAATGACTTCCTGAGATGATCTGAGTCCATAGCACGAAAGCCTCGTCAAACAGTACTGAAGCGTACAGATACATGGCCTTGATGGAAAAATTCTCTGAATCTAATCCATTGAGAGTATAGTATTGTTTGTTATCTGAAGGGTTAAGTCCATGTCTGTTTCAAAGGTAGTTTGTCATGGTTTTGGACCAATTTCAAGAGAAAACATGTACACAACCGTCCAGCATAAAGCCTCACATGTCCCGTTGTGCAACTGTGAATCTTTGGCCAATGCTAGTACAAATAAGCCGTGGAGCTGTCATACATCAAAAGTACCACCACTGTAGGCCAGTGATTGCTCATCAAGGAGAAGATCGAGCAGGGGTGGACATATGAAGGATGGGTGGGGCATCTCCAACAAGGATTCAGGCGGCAGTGGTGGCAGTGATTTGAAGTGTTCCTAGTGTGTTTGTGCGGGTGAAAGTCAATATTAGCACCAGTGAATGTTGATGCTTCAAAGAGAGTCAAAGTACAAGAGGATAATGTAGTAGACTTGTTCTGTCGACCCACTCAGCTTTCCCAGAGTGGACAGGCTTTCTGAGTCCTCCTTGAATACATGCCGTAGTTTCACCATTGCAAGCATCCATGTGGTGGGATTTTGGGACCGGTATGTTAGTGCCTGGATGATAGATCCATCCTCAGAACACTTCTCAACCTCCAGTATATCAGCAATGCTTGTCATCCACCATGTCATGAGAATGATCTGTTATGCCACCTCCATGTCGAGTTTGGGCTAACGGATAGATTTGCGAGAGCTATTGGAGTCACTGTTCAAGGTAGTCATGTTGGCTGCATGGTCTTCATACTCTCTCTCTTTGTCGCGATCTCAGATCATGGTGGAGGGCCATGTACAATAGATATCATATCTTTCTTCTCTAACCCAACTCCAATCCAAAATTACTCTTCACTTTGGAGCTCTTGATGGGGTTTATCCTCGAGGCCAAGACTGTGTGTTTAAATGTCAATGACTTCTGTGAAGCTGGATGTCTTCCACCTGGACATACAAGTCTATGCAATCCAAGTGAAAGGCATGTCCAAACAAAGTGTTTTGTATACACAATAGAGTCATTGTTACGAAGGCCCTCGAACTGAGCTCTGGCAAGCCAATTAAGTTTGTTTATCTTGGCTATGAACCACAACCAATAGATATGATGTGCTCCAACAGGACCATTCATCACCGTGGAATGCTGGTCATATTTTGTATAGTTTGTGAGGGCCTCAAATAGGCCATGGTCGAATGACGATCTCTCAGAAACAAAGATATCACTAGACATTGAGACATTACAGAAGTTGAAGGAACCTTTCACCAAACACGGAGAATTAAAGGCATCAGCAAAGAGGAGTGATGGTGCATTCTCCCATTCAAACTATTTCTTGGATTGAAGAAGTCCGACAATATGGTTGGGTTCTGTGGTCTCAACGGTGTTTTCGCACTCTGTAAAGCGACCATAAATGCGAAAACGACTTCAATGACAGGCTGTCACCATAGACATATTGTTTGACCCTCCCAATCTCCCCTTCTTTTGCATTGGTCAGATGCGATGCGAGCCTCTCTGCTGGACAAACACCTTGTTTTCCAGGGGCATGGCCATGCGGAATCCATTCGACAAGTAAACTTCAATAGATGTCACCAATGGCTGAATGGAAGATCAGTTTTTTTCAAGTCAGCCTGGTAGATAGAAAGGGACAGACTCAATCATAGGCAAGACAGTGATTTTGTCAGTGACCTACATTCCATTCTGTCATGATGGCGAGGTCTATGGGCGATTTCACAACATCGTTTCGCACTGTCTTGAATGGTTCTCCTTCAATGGCTGCTGCCACATGAATCTTTCCACTGCAGAGGCTTCCACAGGCCCAACAAAGGTCTTGTGGACGTCGAGACTGGACAGCACAATGTCATCGCAATACAACAACTTCCAGTGGAACACTTTAATCTGCATGTTCCTTCCGGTACCGATCTCTGGGACTGGGGCGAAGGTGTTGGATTATACTCGAATTGCAAGGAAAGAGGAAGAGAAACATCATGACAATCTTCACATATGCTCATGTCATTAAGCCTTAAAGTCACTATCCCAACTAAAATAGGTTGGAGCCATTGGTGACACTTTGGTCATTGTCTGAGTTGCGATTCCACCAACCATTGAAGCAACCCCAGCCATTCCCCAAATCTGAATCGGTTTGACACTGAGCAGACATTTCACCATTAAGCGGTTCCGGAGGGACAGGAGGGTATGTGCTGTACTCAATGGGAGATGGCACCCAAGGGCAGGAACGACTGTCTTCAGGTGATGGCATGTCATCATCAGATTCATCAAGAGTCTGGTGTTCATGCATTTGAACGCAGAATGCCCAAGACGCAGAGCGAGCACAATATTTCTCTTTACACTCTATGCGAGGACCTCTTTCAAACTGATTGAGAGAAAATGGAAGGAATTTCAGGGGACCATTTTGGGAAATAACTTGGAGATAGGGATTTGCCTCAGCGTGAGTTCAGCTGTTCAGCAGGAGTTTGATGCACAAAATTCTATCGATGCTTGTCCACAGGAGGCCGTTGATCCGGAATGGTACTAGGAGGCAGTGATGGAGATGGGAAATCCAAGCCTTCACTGTACCGATGAATGATGTACACAGGAACGATGCCAACATGCAGCAACCATATCCCATCAGCTTTCGCAGCTCCATTGAGCCATATGCCAATGTGACCAGATTGCACCTTAGTAATTGATAAGGGGCTCGTCAATTGGCGCCACCTCCAGAACTTCATCATGGTCAACCAAGCCTCCATCTCTCGGAGGCCCCTTTGTAGTCCAATGAAGAGCGGAACTACCTCCTCCCATGTCCAGACCGACTGTTTGGTGAGCATATTCATTTGCTCCGGCGACGGGTAAAAAGGGTGATTAGTTAAAGCATTTTGGAGTTTGTCTGTCAGGGGCACGCCGGTGTGAAATTTACGCATTGAAGTATATAAAAAATTTGCCCGCTGGGTCAACACTAAAAGGAACTCAAGGTTCAAAGACCCATGGCCTATGGCAGATGGTGAGGACACCCTTACCAGCAGGAGAGGAACAAGTTCGGGGTCCACTGAATGCCAGTTACAAATATTAAAAGGAGGACTCATACAAAAGCCCAACCATGGACACTTAGGATAGAAGTGTTGGGGATGTAATGTCCAGTCGTGTGGCCCCAGTCGTCCATCGTGATAATGCGAGCTCCTATCATACAAAGCCACCGGTTCCTTCAATGGTACTCTGGGATAATAATTAATACTGTCCACATTTTGGGACCAAAGCTTGTATGTGTCGTCCCATATCTGAACACCACACTGGCGCATACCAGTTTCACATGGCACATAGAATGACAAGCCATCGTAAAAATCTGGAACCTTGCTGTACACGCATGCAATGTTGAGATATTGCGCTGAAGGCACGAGAAGTGAAGACCACAAGTATAGTTGAGATCTACTAGAAAACATATAAGGAATTCAGAATAAAATATGGACCATTATCAACATACTGGAAGCCAAGCGAGGCAATGCTAATACAGGAAGGCAACTCTAACCCAAAACACCAGAGTCCGCAACTGTGCTGACTCTATTACAAGCGTGTAAATGAACAGAGATGGCACCAAGATTGAACAACGACTGCGATCGAAAAGTTAAGAAACTGTCAGAGGTCGAAGATTAGAGAAAGATGAAGACAGACACTATGTGAAGCAATAGTTTTGGCGGAAGGTGGGGATACAATGTTGAACAACAGAGTCCGCAACCATGCTAACTCGAATCCCAGGGGGATTGGTGGAAGGTGAGGGAGAATATTGACTGAATGAGCCCCTTCAGCTTCTCGAAGGCAAGCACTTCGTATCATCCTTGTATGGAAGGGGCCTAGAAGGAGCTTTAGTCAGACACACTTTGACCACAAAACTACATATAGGTAACATACGAGAGTAGGATAGGCGCGAATTTACAGTTTTCAAACCAATGGAGATGGTAATCGGGCAGATGGTAACAGCTTCCTCAGCACCAATATAAGGTCCATCTTTGAGATAGCCGCACTGCCTCTCTTGCTCAGCCTTCATATACAAACCTGGTGGCAAATCCAACATTGCATCAGCATGAGGAAATGGTTCATTTGCAAAATGTACAAGGACTTACGAGTGAAACGACCGAGATTCTTCTTCACAATCGCCTTGTCGTGGTCAGGGATATTGATGAGAGGATTCCCGTTTTTGCTGTCATGGTCGCCATGCTTTGAGGGTCCCTTGGCCATCTCCAGAGCGTGTTGTTCAACAAGTGCCTCTGTGATGCTTCAATCACAGCTTCCGCTGCTTCTTCACCAACAACCACCCCAATGTTCAGAACCTCGACCTCCTGAGCCTCAACCTTCTCAAGCATTACATTGACCTTTCTCAACACCGTACTTTCCTCCATCTGCACAAGCTTCTGCTGTTCCTCCTTACTGACAGTGGATGATCCCTCGATCGACAAAGAATTGAGACGAGCGAGGAGCTTGTCACCTAGAAGGATGCGCGCGTCAACAGGCTCAGAATCACGTGGGTACTGAGTAGGAAAAGCCTTGAGTCAACCCAAGACCTACTGCGAGTCAATCGCCTCATCTTCCTGTTCCTGCTGAATGGTAGAACCAGCCTCAAAGCAGGGACCAGAACTCTCCTGGTGGAGATCAAGGCTCACCACACCGCATGTCGATGACAAGAGCTTCTCGTCTTCAGGGCTGAAATTCTTTAGATCCTTGATGACTGGGATCTGGTCCACCAGAGAGGGCAAAGTTGGTGGTAAGGAGAATCAGTCTGTGGGGTCTGAGTCTTGAAGTACCGTATGACGAAACAGACGATGTTGGCTTTGTTCATCACTTGGTGAACTCTTTGAGGATGTATTGGAGGAGGAGCTCTCGAGGGAGGTGCTTGAGCAGGCTGAGGATACCAGAAGGCCCCTGTATACGAGGTAAACTATTGATTTCAATTGTTTTGATCCTTTCCTTATGGTTTCTTTTCTCCTCCTCACTTCTGATTGCAAACATTGCTGTGGTCCATGTTGTGTCAGAAAGGAATGACTTCGAAAGGGTAAGATCATTTGATCATTGCCACATGCCTTGCCTAATCCATGTTGCATTTCATATTTCAGTCCAGCCCAGTCCAGGGAACCGAGCATATCATGGGTACAAACATGCTGCTCAGGGACAGCAAGAATGAACTGGTAAGGTTGGTCCTTGGCTTCTTGCTGCTGTGAACTTCGTTTTAGTACGCATCATCCTCCATCTCCATTCCCAGCCAACAGATGTCAACCACCATAACACCGATCATCACTCCGAGCAGAATGACCTTGACCATCGGAGAGCACCAACCTAAGGCCTGCATTGTCCATCGCTACCACTCTCACCACCTCATTGGCATCCATGCATGTAACCAGACAAACGATCACAACAGCAGCAGTGAGTAACGCCAAAGCTGTCGTCCTCACCAAAGCCTGTGTGATTGGATGCTCAGCGCGACTGGAGACCTGGACACCCAATGAGTTGAGGTGGCAGACCTTCATTCTGAAAAGGTGGCGGTAGCTGTATGTGAAGAATTTGCAGACAGCGACAGTGAACATGATGAGGAAGAAGACGAGCCACCAGTTGGAAAATGGTCGTTTATTGTCATCTGCATTGGTAGACGTATCACTGGGCGGGTCTGGCGGAGGGTGTGGGGTGATCTGGAGTCGATCCATTTCCCAGCCTGTTGCCATCGACCCCATCCCCAAAATCTGAAGGATCACTGCCATCACTTGAGAATTTGTGAGCCTCCTTGTCGTCACTGTATTGATTGTCCATCTCCACCAGATAGTCGTCTTCTTTGCTCTTGCCCGACATTGCCTCGTCGCTATCAGAGCCAGAGGATGATGAACCATACCAAACAGTACCAGTACCTGATGTGTGCAGTGCACTCTTCGTGGCAGTAGGTTGGGCAAAGAACCAGATGCAGAAGAAGTGGCTGACAACGATGAAGGCAGCTGACACTGCAGCAACTGCAGCCAACAATGGCATGGGATATGTATTTGTCGGTGGTAGAGCGATGGTAGGGGTGGGCCCTGTAGTGGCGGGGTGGTCGATGACAACAGGACTATCATCCTTGGAGAAGTATGCCAAGAGTGACCCTGATATAGATCTTGGTCATCCATACTTGTCCAATGAGCTGAACTTCCTCTTCAGTGACTCATCACAAGTGGTATCATGATGACACCAACCTTGTACATGCATTAATGCACTCCTGTTAAAGCGCCTATGTGTCTGAATATTATGACAGTGCATCTGCTGCATCTGGAAGCTGGAAAGCATCGATGTTGCTGTGACAGAACTGGTCATGGGCATCAACAACAAGCTTGGCGAGATGCAGAATTTCATGACACAAATGGAAAGCATTTCCGAAATGCGACTTCTTGCACTCCTTTATAGTCAGAGTCCTAGGAAGACCATCAACAACAAGACATGAATATGAAGATAGCCTTACTTTAACAGTTTCAAATTCATGTTGTAATCGAGCTGGAATTAGTTCAAGTTCTATGAGAGCTAGCTTGATGAGTGTTTGAATTCGCTAGACGATAATTAGAATATACCTTGCAGTGAACTGACATTAACAGATTGACCTAGTCTGCAAACTTGCAACCGACTTCAACCCAATCCAACTTTGTCATCCAGAAGAACCTGGTATCCCTAAACCTGGCACGGGACAAGTTCTTTGACATTGCCTTTTCCAACCTTGTCCTCAACTCCATAGCATTTCAAAGGTTGCTGGTACAAAACACGAATGTGAAGAGCTGGTTTGGTGGACAATGCTCAAGGTACCAATTCTTCACCAAAGGAATATCCTGAGCTCTCCTCATCGTTTCAGAACGCTGACCATAAGGCTGAGGCACCCACCACAGTGCGATGCCATCTGCTGTGGATATAGTCTCAAGTTCCTTCTCTTCGAGGAATGGGACTACAGCATCTGGCAACTCAATTCATCATCATCAGCACCATTGATGCTGTCCTCATGGGATTTCACAGAGGCACATGCCCTCGAAAGGAGATGGGGGTTGGTAAGATAGTCAAAGTAGAAAGCAGGGAGTTCTGGGTCCATCCCGATGTATGCATTTTTCGGGGATTGGTGAGGTGAAATTTGCACTGAATGAGGTAAAATGGGGAAACACCACATTGTACTCAGTTCGAATCTGCAGTCAGTCAAACATATCTACCCATCCTTACACACCTACGGAGACTAATCTCCTATGGATTTCGGGATAAGCTCTGATGAAGATTTTGTTGCAACATTCAGACAAATATTAGACCTTCTGTAATCAGATTCTTGAGTAAGTCTCGCCACCGTTAAACCACTCGAGAGGTGGAACATATCCATCCATCCTTACATGCCTGCGAAGACTTATCTCCTACGGCTTTCGAGGTAAGCTCTTGTAAAGATTGCATCTAAAAGTAGGGCTTGCAAAGTAATTCCCTACACCTATGGAGACTTATCTCCTACGGCTTTTGGGGTAAGCTCTGGTACAGATTATGTCTGAAAGCAATGCCTGCAAAGCACTTCCTTACACACCTACAGAAACTTATCTCCTACGGCTTTCGGGGCAAGCTCTGGCAAAGATCCCACCGCAACCTTCAGACAGATGTTAGACCTGCTGTAATCAGTTTCATGAGTAAGTCTCGCCGCCATTAAACCACTCGAGAGGTAGAACATGTCCATCCACCCTTACACGCCTGCAGAGACCTATCTCCTACGGCTTTTGGGGTAAGCTCTGGTAAAGATTTTTGAAAGGAATTTGAGGTTCAAAGACCCATGGCCTGCGGCAGAGTAGAGGAACAAGTTCAGGGTCCACTGAACACCAGTCACGAATGTTAAAAGGGGGCTACTCTGGGATAATAATACTGTCCACATTTTGGGACCAAAGCTCATATGTGTCATCCCATATCTGAACACCGCGCCGGTGCATAGCAGTTTCACATGGCATGTAGAATGACAAGCCATCGTAAACATCTGGAACCTTGCTGTACAGGTGTGTAATGTTGAGACATTGCACTGAAGGCATGAGAGGCGGAGACCACAAGTATAGTCGAGATCTACTAGAAAATATATATAAAATTTGAAATAAAATCTGGAACATCATCAACATACCGGAAGCCGAGCAAAGCAGTGCCAATACAGGAAGGCAACTCTAACCCAAAACACCAGAGTCCGCAACTGTGCTGACTCTATCTTTGATATTACAAGCATGTAAATGAACAGAGACAGTGCTAAGATTAACAACGTCTGCAATCGAAAAGTTAAAAAACCGTCAGAGCTTGAAGCTTAAAGAAAGATGAAGACAAACATCATGTGAAGCAATTCCAAATAATTTCGGCAGAAGGTGGGATACAACGTTGGGCAACAGAGTCTGCAACCATGCTAACTCTGTGCTCGGACCCCAGGGCAATTGGTGGAAAGTGAGGGAGAATATTATGTCAAACAACAGAGTCCGCAACCGTGCTAACTCTGTGCTCGAATCCCAGGTGATTGGCAGAAGTGAGGGAGAATATTACGTCAAACAACAGAGTCTGCAACTGTGCTAACTCTTTGCTCGAATCAATATCCCAGGGCGATGCTAGTTTGAAGGAAGGGTAAAGACATATTTGTGAAGGCCTGTATGAGAGGAATGTTAGTGAGGCAAAAGCAGAATCGGGGAATGTGAAGCAAAGCTTGTATGCACTAGTGCAAATGTACCAGTGACATGATACACCACACGGAGAATTCTCTCCTGCGGTTCTCAGGATAGCGAATGTAGTCTCTGTGTTTAATGTGTTGACCAATGAAAACAATGACATTACATCCTTACACACCTGCGGAGACGCATCTCCTACAGTTTTCTGGAATGGAGTTTGAACAACAGCAGTGCAGTCACAGTCACAGTGCTGGATGAATCACTCAACCATTATGTAAGTATGACAGTGAACGTTTCACATCAGCCTCTGCTGCGTCACCATCAAATCTTCAAAATGTCATTAAATATTGGTGAGTACTTGCGCATATCCTATGCAGAGCGCACATTTGATACTCAAGCATGGGAATTCCAATTGCAAGCACCACGTAGCTGGGATGGACATCTGCCATGCTGAAAATTAGTTGCTGACATGTTTCGCTTGCAGGCTTGGGTACTGGTTTACTGGGCAGTACAGTTAGTGTTTAATGGTCCAGTCAGGTCCGGTTTTTCACCATTTTATTGGTAAACCGGAACTGGGACCGGTTTTCTAACCTTGACAGCTTACATTGAACCGGACCAGACCCAAAAGGGTCGGTCCATTGCAGTCCGACTTCATGCTACAACCGGTTTGGACCAGTTCAACCCAAACCAGTCTACAACCGGTGTAAGTCAGTTCAAACCGACTTTCTAGGGTGTAAATATGTATGAAACATAACAAAAACTAGTGGCAAGTCACAACATAGTCAGGTTAATCCATGTAGACTAAAATCCAGTAAAATATGAAGCACTAATAGAGAGCACTAGATGTAGACTCAGAATGAGAAACAATGGCCACGAAGACAATGACTTACGGGCAAGTCAATCGAAAGGTATGACAACTCATAACTTGGAATAGGTGGGATGAGAAACATCGGTGCGCACATAATCCAAGGCCATCAATGCAAGGGTTGGATACTGGGTTTGACGTTGCTATTAAAAATGATTCATTCAGTGAACAGAAACATGAAATGCAAGATGTTACTACATGCCACCATGATACAGAAGCCCTCGTCATATCTGAACTCCCAGACATATATACCCACAGCTCACCACAGCGCAGAGCGTCCACCGATCCAATGGAAAAATTGGCAGACTGGGAGGGAACAGCTGAGGTTGAAGCCACGCAATCATGAACAACAGAAAGGACGGCAGGTGAGTGAGTAGATGACATTGAGTGGGTAAATGAATGATAACCAAAGGTAATAATGTTGGTGAAAGTCGACGCTGCCCTGCAGATGTGGGGGTAAGAGAAAAGGTGTTCGAAAATGCTACTGATATATATACCCCAATATTCAGCTCCATCTGAAGTGTTATCTAATCTTATCTGACAGTGGCAGAAGTGAGGCAGCGTTGGAAAGGCCCAAGTGGAGGTTGTAGACCATGCTACAACTCATATGGTGTGTACATATGCAGGATCCAGCTGCAGTTAGAATGGAGTTGAATTACAAGTAGTTGCTGGGTCGATTATAATAATGATTATGTTCATCAAGTTTAAAGTAGTAGTAATCACCAAGTAATCACATACCGCTCACAGGCAACATGATCATCTTCCGGTTCAAGACTCTTCATGTACTCTGCACTATGCACATACCTTTAAGTATCTTATCGTGTTGTTGACATCAATAACTTGAATATGCATAGTTGTAATTCAGTCCAAGATTCTCCAGTTGTTGGTGTAGATAACATTTGTGAATTTGAAATTGAGGACACATCAATTAGATAGCTATATTATACTTGAGCTCGATATCATGGTATGTTCTAAGTGTAGTAATTCTAAATGTCCACATCAACTCTAAATGTCTTCTGTGAAAGGATGCTCATGTTCAACCCCATCAAACTTATTCTGCCAGTCATCACAATTTAACAGCTCTCAAAATTCCTCAAGATCATCCACCTCCTCAACATTGCTAGAATTCCAAGCGGCGAGATCAGGAATGTTGTTACGCCATGCAAATTTCATGACTTGGAGTTCCTCAAACTTCTTGGGACCCAAGCGCGCGCGACGATCATCTGCAATTTCTTTGGCAGCGGAAAAGAGATGCTCGCAAGGAATGGAAGATGCAGGGATAGGGAGAATGTCAAGTGCCATACGTCCAAGGGTGGGATAAAGCCTGTGATTGTTCTGCATGATGCGAGATCTTAGATACGAGATAGAATGAATTGAATTAAATTGATGCACCTGCCACCAATGTATGATATCGGTCTCCGCAGTCACATCGGCAGGCATATCCTTCAGATACCGCCGTAGTTCAGCCTGCCATCCTTCATCTTCCTTGACAGCCACCAGAGTCCGACGATATCGATCGAAATCAGAAACAATGGACGCGGAAGCTGTAACGCTGTCCGCGTCGTTGGTTGGAGTGCTTGGAGTAGTGATGGGCATTGATCGTGGGTGGTTCATCCAGTATTTTTCCATCTGAAATTTGTCAGTGAATGAAAACCAAGATTGATATGAAATCGCTATTACCTCCATTTCTACAACCTTTCTCGCTTCATCCTGCCAGTTTTTTGCATTTTGATTACCTGCCGCCTTTTCAGCTGCCTGCTCTTCTGCACCACCCCATGCTAGCTTGATGTAAGCGAGTTTGTAGTATGGATGAAGGACTACTCTCAGCACCGTTAGCAACCATTTTTCTACTTGTAATCAAGCTGAGAAGACTCACTGAGTGCTAGAATAAAGGCCGGCTTCTGATCGAAGCGGGAATAGTATTTCTTTAGTTTGTCGAGCCCGTCTTGAATAGCACCCTGATAGAGAACATATCTTGGATCATCGTGTTTTGCCTCCCATGCCGTCTGAAGTTCTTCAATCAGCGGCAGCGCACACCACAATGTAGGCTGCTTTTCAGCCGAAAACCGATGCTGTATGCGATTTGAGTCCTATAAACAGTAAGCTTGAGTTCAAGTAGTAGGAGAGTAAGAATATGAATACGTACTGCAAGGATATTTCTAGCATCCAACACTCTCATCCAGTCTCTGTTAGAAAGCTTGAAGGCTGACCATGGGATCTTTTTGACGATGCATCCCTCGCGACGCAAAGTTGTAATGGGGCCATACAGTTGATCAGCAGATGTGACGAACAGATCAATGGCCTGTTGACATGTCAATAACTATGGAGACTCATCTTGAGCATGTGGTACTCACCTGTCATAATTTATAAGATCCATCTAACATCTTACGAGCTGATCCCCATCGGGTATTGCCATGCAAGGGTATCTTGAGCGGCGTAACGATCTTGCACTGCAGCTGAAGTTTCTGAAAGTATTCGATACATTGTCCAGATGACTGAATCTAAGAAATTACATAGACAATCAGCTTAACAATATTGTTGAGTTCGTTAAACACGTACTTTAACAGCGAGAGTGTGAATAGCCACAACTACATCGAGTGATCCTCCTAGCACTCAGTTGCCTGGTAACTCCGGATCATACTCCAAGATAGTGTTGGCATTCTCGATAGCTGCGATCTTCGTGATATGAGTCATGACAGCGACATTAGTGAGGTTCACTATGTGTTCAAGACATCTGAAAGACCGTGACAATACCCGAATGTGAGCTGTCATCTCTAATATGTAACAAGAACTCATATGCATGGGAGCTGGTTCTCATTAGCACTCCACTCTAGTAGTCGGCAATTATGCTGATGTTCGATCGTTTCGCAGCTGGTATTATTGTTTGAAGCGTTGTCAAGTGTTATGGTCTGAAGCTGCAAGGTATGTGTTATCAACAATCTCATCGAGCACAGCCTTACTACTCACTTTTGACTTCTTGTCACTCATAATCCACACACGATTGCAAAGGCCGATGAAGTACTTTCCCAAGTTCACACCACTATGCTCTCCTGAAACTGGCTGAAAACCGACCACTTCTGCTCACAGTTTCCATTCCGCATCCTTCACTTCGATCCAATGTGCTGTCATCCCCAAAAATGATCCTTTCATGTTATCAGCAGTCCAGCCATCACTCGTGGTTGCAATCTTTCCAGGTGCAGCCTACAAATTCTGAGTCAGTGAGTTGGAATTTCATTGCTAACTTCTCATTGCTCACTGTAATTTCAGTGTTAAGTTTCTTCAGCTGGGCGACAAACTGATTATGGATGTAGTCAGAAACTGTGTGTGTACTGGGTAAGTCAGGAATAATTGTCTTCAGCCTCATGATAATGAGGCAATTCCTGAATGATGCCTTGCTTGCGACTGCCAATGACTATGGACAGCTTGTTTTAGTACTCTGAATGGATCATGTGGCACCAAGCATGACTGACCTGGTCATCACATGCAATGAACTTCAATATGGCATCTAGTAACCCTTCTCGAGTAAACTGCATTGGACGTGAGACCGTGATAGCAACTCCCTCCAATGTTGACTGCTTCTTCTTTGGCTTCTTTAATGCTTCCATTTCCTTCAAGATATGTGGTGGGATGGCCCTGTAGTTCATAGGTATGTTGTTGTCATCGCATTTTTGTTTGTACAAGTTGTAGTGTTGACAAATGTGCTGGCGACAGGAGGAGTTGCTCCCTGTCAAGAAAGTTTTCCTCAGACCTTTCGCCTTCACAGTTTTTTCATTCATTCTGTTCCAAGTTTCCAGTAAGCCTTTATTCTCCTTCGAGATAGATTGTACTAACTTGCATGGAAGGCACCACCGGCCCCTCACAGTCTCGACGGCATCCTTCTTCTTAAACTGAACCGTAATGATGTCCAAAAATATCATCAGCAAGTCTTTCGTACTATCTTTCTTCACGGATAGCTCGGTTGGGGCCTCGATGAGATGACAATCTTCAAGACCGCTCTCCTGTTCAGTCTCAGCCTGGCACAGATGTAAGTTCTCAGAAACTATGCAAACACAATGTCACTTACCTCGTTACCCTCTCCTTCAGCTTCACCATCTTCCTCGTCATCAGGTTCTTCATCGACCTCTTCAGGGATTGTGTTGCTCTGATGGTCTTCATGCACTTCCGGAAGTTGTTTCTTCTGCTTATGTGGTTTCCTTTTTGGGGATGGCGGTTCATCAGAAGAATCGCTGTTGCTACTTTCCTCTTCAGCCTGTTGCTTTCGGGTGTTCTTCGCCTTGACAGCATTATGTGTCACTGGTTTCTTTGTAGGTGCAGAGGACTTCTTTGCTTTGCCTTTACTGGCTTTGGGAGGCATGTCAAAGTAGGTGCATGGTTACCAGTGCAGCCATTATATAGTCATGGCTTGTTTGGTTCCTGATGTTTGGTGGCTCGTTACAACTTTTCAATGGAATGTCGATGGGTCTGCAAGCAGCAAAGATATATACGTGGTAACAAAGTCTGTAGAAAGTCAAAATGTAATTCAAGAAGACTGGTTCTGCACCGGTTACAACTGGTTTCTGGCAGTTCCGACAACTACTCAATTGTAAGGGACTGCAACTGGTTGCACCTGAGATTTGATGAACTGCAACCGACGGTCCAGTCCTTTTGGGTTGGGTCCGGTCCGGTTTCAGTCTTTTTCCAGTTTGATGAGTTGGACCTTTAAACACTAAGTACAGTACGCCAGTTATACTCAAAATGTTTGTAGATTTCAGAAGGAAGAGCTTTATTTCAAGGGACTGTCAGCACAGGGGTGTGCAGAGGCACTTGCTCATAAGTTGGGTCAGAAGGATTTTAAAACCGGAGCTGAGAGCAGACTCGAGATGGTAAATTTTATTGATCACATCAATCACACTCCAGATAACTAGGCATTTGACCCACTTTCTTGATTTACCACCGAGATCTGTTGAGACAATTTGTGAACAATCTATAAAATCTATCTTCCTCAATTTCTCTCAATCTTATTCAAGTTTGTGCGGGGCTACCAGTGGTAAACAGGTGTAGTACCAGGTACACATTTTCACAAAATTGGCTACATGAACATCAGCAAATGCTGCACATCGGTTCGAGTTCAGTGCTTACTAGTACATACAATTGGAACTCATGTATTTGCCATAAGGTATCCATTTAACACTGATGAAAACTCAACACCTTCTTTGACATAATTGCAAAGCAGGTGGTACACTGCTCAAAAAAGGCTTCGAAGACCTGGGCTGAAAGTCCTAACGAAGCATCCAGGTGGTCAAGGGCTTCCATAGAATCACAGATCGTGACCATCCCGTCATTTTCAGAACATACGTGTGATGCAACACAGATGCGTGTCATTAGACTATTTCAGTCAAGGCACTGGAAAAACATGCGCTGGAACTCACTGCAAGACAGTCCTGCATCCTGTATGGCATCCAGGCGATATAACTTTGAGTAGTATGATTCATGAGGATCGGTGGGTGCATGAAACTTCAAAAAGTTAATTTCTATTTGAATTCATAAGCGGATTGCACACAAAGAACAGCCGAAGCATACCATCGACACTAATGGGCTTGAATAGGTTACTCCGAGCTGAGTACCTTGTTGATACAGCAGCATTTGAATCACACTGGGCTGCCTCTGATTCTGTAATGAAATGAAAATAAAAAATTGTTTGCATCAGGGCCTGAGTTTGATGCACCTGCAAAACCTCCTATTACTCCAGATTCAGGATTGTCCAAGAAAGTTGGAACGAGGGTGGGCACAATCCTATCTAAATAAATGATGATGGCATACGGCATCTGCGTTGGATGGTTCCATAAAGCTGCTGCTAGCAGAGGTCCTGCGGTGACTAAATCAACTAGATGCGGGGTGGATTCACAATGGGTTGTATGATTGGTCCCAGCCTGAGCTGGAGGTGTATGGAGGTTATCCGTGCAACCTTGAACTTCAAAAGAAGGTGTCATTGGAGGATGACTGTGAAAGAATTTGTGAGGCCACTGGGGCAGCTCAGTACATAGACCTAATATTCCTGCTGGCAAGCTATATAAGTACTCAAAAAGGACCAGGTACAGTCTTACCGTGACAGTCCAGCGACCGACCGCATGACAGGCTAAACTGGTGACTCGGAACCATAGCAAACAGTCATGGTTGGCATCAGGTTAACCGCAGTGCGATGAGTATGTTGTCGAGGCAACAAATTGAATGGAAATAAGTTTCTGAGGTCACTTCAAAGACTTGACAGAGGAGTGTCAAGGTGACTGAATGGAAAGATAAGGATTGGCAGGATCACATTCACCATTCACCCTGAAGCGACCGCCGCTAGATGTTGTGCACCATGCAATTTTTGAAATACAAGTCAGTAACCCGATCAAACTTATTTGTTAGGTCATCCTGGTGAATTTTGACAGACTCTTGCGTGTAGTACACTAACTTCATTGGGGAACAAGTTTTTGAAAAAAATAATTTTGTTTAAGACATGGCACCAGAGACTCTGGACTTGGATGGAATGCATCACATAATTCTATGTCAGTCTTAGCATAACAGCGACTCGGAGTACACTACTCTTTCTATACCACTAGAATAACACTAAAAGTAAACAGGCAGTAGGCTATTATTACAAATGGTGCAATGGACTCTGTGAATCAGTTGACAAGTCCAAGAAGCATTACATGAGCATCAAGGTACGATAGCTGAAACAATTTGAACACACCATTTACACTTCAACATTCATATTTCTCAATGCATTGCAAAATGTATTCAGCACTTCGTTAATAATAGCGAGCTTGACGGCCGTTGCATGGACTAAAGGCTCATAATCCTTGAGACCACTTTGATATGCCGATAATTCCGCCTCTAGAGTGATCTTGTCCTTTCTCGTGAATCGGATGACAAGTGTGAGCTGCATTGCGTGATTCTCGTTTGAGAAGTCCTTATACATCCTCTAGCTTCAAAAAAAAAACATGTCTATAACATGAGGGTTACATACAATGGCAGATGTGGTAGCCTGGTTGGGTAACCATCCCATTAGTACATAAACCTTGACATGGAAGTCATATTGCAAGAAGTTATATGCACTGTAAGTGAGGCATATGGAGGTGGGAGGGTCGATGAGTCAGGCATATTATAGGGAACTGACTTGCAGGACATGGTGGACATAGTGGATTGAGGGTGTCTTAACTAAACAGGAAATGAACCTCCGTATACAAGTCACAGCCATTGTCACAGTGGTCACCATGGCCATCGAGCACTCGTTGAGCACTCTGCACTCTCTCCCTCTCCTTCACAAGAAGGGCCTTACTAAGCTCACGAGTGATATACCATTTGAACAGCATAGCAGCCTCTCGTGTCATCCCAACATCTGACTGGAAAACCTGGGTCTCGTGGGCCTCAACAGTTGCAAGGTAGGTGATGTGAAGCTTGCATAAGTTTTCCTCATACTGGTGAAAGTTTAACGATGGATAAAGCCTGTGAAGATCACTAAGGGTCTTCGTGATGTCAAATGGATCTTTCACGCAATCCTCTAAGTTGTGGCTTGGATCAGCTTCGAAGTACATTGCATTTTGACGAGTAAGGCGAGCATGGTTGATGATATTTTGTGCATTGGTGGAATGCATGTTATGGTTTGCAACTAAGGAAAGACCAGCAGATGAGCCATCACTATTAGGTGAACATGCTTCCTTGTTACCTTGCAGTATGACAGAACTCTTTGGTCCACAGGACAACAACTTAGAAAGAGCGCTAGCGAGGCAGAAAGTGAGCTGGACTTCAACATAAGTCACAGTGGCTTATATAGTGCGATATTGCGAGGATAGGGTAATGAGTAACCAAATCTTTGTTGCTAGGAAGCAAGGTTGTAGACTGTAGTAAACATCAGTAGAACTTATGCAACATGAACTGCAGTTGGGAGTGACTCCCATGTGTGTGGGCCGACTGTCCCACGGTTCAATCACAAACTTGAACTTGAACAGAACAACTTTAAATTTAGAGGGCAGGTGTTGCCGCGTCACCTTCCTAATAAAGAGGTGTCTTCAACTATGCTATACATAGCTAACGATATCCAGTAAGAGGCCAAGAGATATAATACGACATGGTGGATAATCCGAGTCAAAGCAATGGGTAGTAACATAGTAGTAAGTAGAGATGAGTCCAGCAACAGTACTTGTAGCAAACAGTAAAGTAAGCTAACTACAATGAGAGAACAAAAGGAAAGCTCTCGACGAGAGCAATAGCACTGCAGTAATATGAAAGGAATTACAAGTGATAAGAGAAATGTACAGTGGAGTCAGCATAGTGGCACATAACTGTGCATAAGATTCAGAAATATACATAAAGCGAGGGCATGCAGGGTTCCGAGCTCGGGTGAGTTGCACTTGATATTCCAACATAGCCTTCACACAAGCTGGACCCAGCCTCTTTTTGGCAATGCTCAGTCTCCCCCTTTAGCTTTGAATTCCTCCCACCTATATGCAAATCCAACCATGAGCAGAAGGTCACATGTAAGGAATGCAAATGAACATACTGCCGCTGCGCTTCTTCGGTTAGGAATGCCTGAATGACATTGGCTATGATTTGAGGACCCTTCAAGAGCTTTGCATGAGGAGCCTTCATCTGGTGAATGAGCATCCAGATGTTGTTGAGAATGCCTTGTAGGTTGCCAATGACCAATCGACCCTGGACACCACCTTTCCACTCAAATAGGATGGTAGTCATCTTAGGAACTGATGTTCAGCATTTACACAACTAGATTGAAAGCCAAAATCTCACAAAAACGACCCAGCAGTAGCCAATGAGGCTACCTCTCTGAGCCCATGGAAGCCCTGTTGATCCCGAGTATATGGATTGATAGATGCCACTCTGGTACATTTTGAAGATCACCTTTGCAATGCCTTCGGCTCTGTAAAATGACCGAACATACCCATGGCATGCAGGATTCGCCGGAAAAGGGGCCAATACTCGCTAAAGAAGGAAGAGCTTAAGGCTAGTGCTCAAAAGGACAATAGAAAAAAGTGACCGACCTCTTTCTTAGCCTCATCTATGACTACGCAATGCAGTCCCTCTGGATACTCGCGGCCGCTGCTCACCCCAATTGTCAGAACATCTTTCCTTCCCCATTGGAACCTTTGGACCCCAGCCTGCATCGCTGCCCTGTATGATTGAGATCCAGTGTTGAGCATTGGGCTGACACCACCAAGGTTCTGGAAAATTTCCAACATTTGCAACCGAATTACATCTCGAATGGCCTTCAGGGTTGAGACCTGCGCCTCCTCGATGATCTTCAAGAGGCTGCGTCGTTCTGCCAGGCCTAGAACTCCATCAGCTCCCAAAACGACTGGCAGAGAGTAGGGAGGCCGCTTACTGATGTTGATTAGCCTTCGTTCAGGTTCTGGGAGGCTCTCTTGACAACAGTCTGTAACCCTCATGAGGGCCCCTTCTGCATAGTGCTCACTTTTGTTTGTCCTGTCAATTCTGACCCCATTCCAGGTTGGAGGACCGAAAAGGATGTCCGTGTTTGATACAGTAAATGTGTCCTGGAGAAGACCCGACCAGAATCGGATTTTATCAGCCTTCGACTTTGCAAGCACACCCTCTACCCTCTCGTTTAAGGTTTTTTCAGTAATCGAGCTGGTCAAGCTGATGGATGAGGGCGATCGGGGAACAAGGGCAGGTGATATTTGTAGTTGAAGGGGGTCCAAGGCTGGTTTGTGCTGCAGGGGTCCATCATTAGGTTGTCCAAAGCCTGATCTGCTGCAATAAGGGAGCTTACCAGGCCAAAGGGCAGAATGCCATCTGCTACCTCAGCTTCTTCAGGGTACAGCTGGCCATCGGCATCCTGCAGCTGGATAAAGCGAGCATTTTCTGCTGCCTGGTGAATAACAGGCTGATAAGCAACATCAGCTGGGATTTGCTGGGGGGATCTATGCATTGCTTCAGCAGGAGAGCTAACAGAGAGACTCAGAGCTAAGACGATGGAATAATTCAAATTGAATAATCATGAGAGAACATCGGGAATATCCCATGGGCACAGATATACAGGCTAAGTGCCCAGGGTTCTGCTTGCCTGTTGATGCTTGCTTCCGAGTTGTTGTTACAGCAATGGCTGGCAGGCAGTTGGGAGGTAGTTGGCAGACACTCATCGTTGCCATGACCTAGGTTGACCAGATAAACCAAAGCTAGCAAATAGTGAAGTGGAATGAAGTACAGATTCATATTAAGTACACACTGCTATGATATCATGTAATGTCGCATTGAAAGGCTGTAAGCCAAGTATGAATGCTGCAGAAGTCCGACACTCACCAGGGCAAACTCTAATCCCCATTCCCTGAATCAAAGCTTACAGCAGGCATAACCAACCTAAGTGGCTCAACAACATGGGGTGAAGGAGTGTAAAGGTCGTAAGGGCATGGTGAACCCGTAGTGAGCTCAGGTAATTGTTCAGGAGTTGGCAGCAGAGCTCCTTCCGAGGAAGCGATGGAGCCTCGCAGCTGCTTTGCTGCATGGGCTAGATACCAAACATTCCATCCAGCCTCTTCTAGATCATGCTGCATCTTGTCCAGCCACACCTGGGAGGTGCGGAGCTCCACACGACTGTCATGGATGAGGCGGTTAACATTATCCACCATGTGCTCCATGTTGCCCACAAAAGCAGGTGTGATTGATGAGGGTTCAGAAGATACAGATTTCATACCCTATAAACAATGTTAGTGTCTTCAGCCAGATATAAAAGGCAAATAACTCACATCTGTTGCTCCTAACACCTCAGATAGAGCATTATCAGAACAAATAGACTGGGAGGAATCCAATGAGGGTCGAGGCATTTGCGAGAAAGAATGCTCCTGTTGTGGAGTTTCCTATGTCAGAAAATTCACTGACAGCATTTCACTGCATGAGAAGCTTGACTGACTGCCAAAGAGCTGCCACGTTGCTTCATAAGTGCTTCTGGCTGGCCAGAATTTACAAGGGAAGTTTGAAATGGATTATTGTGTCCTGCAGTGCCACTAGCACTTTGCAGATTTGGAGAACGGTTGGTATCAATGAAAAACCATTTCAGCTCATGGAGACCGCTCTTGACCTTTGCCGTTATGGACTTTAGTATGTCCATTGCTACTAGCAGCATCGAGTTCAGAAAGTTATGCATGTCTTGAGTTGTTAGACTTACCTCATTGCGGACTGCTGCTCGATGTGGGATGATGCGAGTTGAAAGTCACATAGCGCCGACTCGGATCAAACCTGGATCAAACAGTCATGTGGCATCAGGAAATCAAAAATATTCTTGTAACTTTTTATGTGAAAGACAAGTTTACGAATGTCCCTCCGGCACTCGGCTCGCATTGCTCACCTTGGTAAGGGGACTAGAGGGTGCCCCACATGTTTCTCCTATTTTTTACGTTTGTCCTATATTTTTCCTCACCTCTTTTGGGTTCAGAAGCCAGCAAAAACCAAAATGCAGGATTACTGATGCTTAGTGTGTTGAAGTTGCGGTCTTTGAAAATGTGGGAAAAAACTTTTACCGTGCCTCACAACTGGTTTCAAGGAGTCTGAGGAAAGCTCTGATATTTATCTAGCTTTATCAGCATAGTACTAACTTGAAGTGTCAAGAGTTTCAAAACTGTCTCGGAATCTACAACGAGGGCAACAGTTCTCCTTCGGAATTGGAATATACATTGACTGACATATATTATATTTATCTACATATAACCTAACTTGAAACTAAAGGGAAGATGGCGTGATGATGCTGGTACAACTACGGGCCAAGCTCTGGACAAGCCCATTCTGTTGAATGCCTGCAAGAACAGGGGTACATCGCCTTATCATTTTTTGTTCATTTTTTGTTAGTATGCAGTACACAGTGACAGAAGTTGTCCAGCTTATCAAAGCATATCCATTCATATTCTTATAGGTGGGCCGCCTATGTCAATAAATGTATTCTGTCGATTATGAATATTTGTTCAATATTTGGGATTACTATGTCAGGACTCAATATCAGACGTGCTCAAGTCATGTGATCTGGTTCATTCTCTGAGTCAGGCTTTTCCTTTAACTTCTTGAACTTGTTTCACTCCCAGGGCCCCAACTTGAATGCATCTGTGGACTCTTTTGACATATTATAGTCCCTCACCTTCTGCCAATTGTCCTGGGATTCAAGCGCAGAGTTAGCATGGTTGCAGACTCTGTTGTTTCAAATGGCATAATATTCACCTTCACCTTCCACCCTGGGATTCGAGCACAGAGTTAGCATGGTTGCGGACTCTGTTGTTTGACGTAACACCCCCCCTCACCTAATTGCCCAGTTCCCTGACCATCTCAGAGTCTCCTTCGAACTTTAACAATGTGAACTGATCATGCCAGCTCTGATATCCATTTCACGGTTGCAATGCCCAGAGCTATTTCCTGAAAACTGTGGGAGATACATCTCTGCAGGTGTGTAAGGAAGTGCCTTCTTGGTGGTGCTTTTGGACACGGCTTTATCAGAGCTTACCCTGAAAGCCATAGGTGTGTAGGGATGGATGGATATGTTCGACTTCCTCGAGTGGTTTAACAGCGGTGAGACTTACTCATGAAACTGATCATACCAGGTTCAATATCTGAGGCTGCAATGAAGTCTGTACTGCAAGCTTACTACCGAAAACTGTAGGAGATACGTCTCTGCAGGTGTGTAAGAACGTGCTTTGCAGGAATTATTTTTGGATGCAATCTTTACCAGAGCTTACCCTGAAAGCCATAGGAGATAAGTCTCCACATGTGTGTAAGGATGGGTGGATATGTTCTACCTCTGGAGTGGTCCTACGGCAGCGAAACTTATTCATGGAAATAGATCACACCAGGTCCATCATGATTATCTGAAAGCTCAATGAAATATTTACTGCAAGTTTCCCCAAAAACGATAGGAAAAGTCCGCAAGCAATAACCTGAGATGGTGTCCACCCTGCTATTGCTTGTGATACAGGACCAGAATGACAGACTGGGGAGCCACATACTAGTAGTCGGCCCTTGAACTCAGCACTACCAACTGCGTGGTTTTGTGCCAGCCTGAACTGATCCCCACGGATGCTGTCCGGTTCGTCATGTTGGAGTGGAAAGCAACTTTGGCTTCTGTTCATGTGCGAGCCATTGGGATTTATGGCTGCAAGAAATGTAGTTGTTTGTCACCTACTTCTCCGAGTCTGGAATGCCTGAGAAAGGGCCTCATCTTCCCTAGCAGTGCAGGGTTGGACTCAAGGTTCTGGCAACCATCATGCATCATGCATCAGGATGTATTTTACTGTGACTTGGGCAGTAGTGATAGAATTGCTGATTTACATAGGCATTACCTTTGGAGCCATTGTCATGGTAGCCATTGTGACTGCCAGTGAGCAGGTTTAAAAAAAAAGGCTTTTGTCTTTCTGAAGTAGTGTTGAATTGTTAACAATGTCCCAGTCAAACTCACTGGCACAACCTGTAGCCCATGCTCAGTTTGAACCTACCTACAGTGAACTATCATGTGACCATCAGAGCTGTAGACAGTCCTTCAGTTCACTGGCAGCACTCAACTTTCATAAGCGATCATGTCAACCCAGCAAAAAGAGGCTACAGGGCGCACTCTCCATGGCAAAGGAACATTTTGCAATTCAGAAGAAGAGACGAATCAAAGCAGCTGCAAATATTTCAACTGTAAGGATGCCTCGCTTGTCTTCCAGTTCCTCTTCTTTTGGCTCCCAAGCTAATTTCAGTTGTACTATATGCTAGGTTGGCAGTCAAGTTGCCAGCCTCAGTGCACCTGGGCCACAGTGCAACTTGACTCGTCAATCAACAAAATCCCCCAGCCCCAGCCCACCTCAGGTCACTGCAAGTTCTGCCTTTCTGAATCTGAACAACTGGGATTGTTGACGGTATTTCAGGAGACTCTAATTGACAACAATCCTGAGTTGTTGCCCTTCGATCCCAATGACAAGACTCCTTTAGCCATCAGGCGAACTCGATGGATAGGTACCCTACCGCCAGTTAGATATTGTGACATATGACCACAGCCCCCCCCCCACCCCTTGGTAAAGTGAACCTTACCGATTATATGTTTCTCTATCTTATTTCAAGGAAAGAACTTGCAGTGCCGGTTCCTGATACTTCTAGTGAATCTTCTGAGACTGCTGTGGCGCCACAGTCAATGATGCTGAGATATTTCTGTACTCCTCGAAACATCTTTGGGCTGTCTAGAAAGTTCTATGGATCGGAGTTACCATTTCATGATCCTGAAGCCTATACATCGCAGGAACTTTGTGACATTCAATCTGATAGTTGCTCTACTGGTTCACTGGCAACTCATCCCAACCCTTCTCCAAATGACCAGCTGTTCTATCCTTATCCAAACCAGGATGCATTCAATCTGGGTGACTGGTATTGGAATCATGGAGTTCAAAAGTCACAGGAGAACTTCAAACATCTTCTAGAGATAGTCGGTAACCTGAGCTTCTCACCTAGTAATATCCAAAAGACAAACTGGACGGAGATTGATACTCTTCTCGCTGCTAACAAAGGGGACAGCTATCTCGAGGATGATCAGTGGTTGAGGGAGGATACAGGGTGGACCCATACCGCTATTTCAATACGTGTACCCTTCCATCATTGCATGAAAATCTCTGGTCCGCAGTGGTACCTAGCTGGAGAATTGTACCACCGGTTGATAATAGCAGTTATTTGGGAACAACTTTTGAGGGGGCTCAAGAACTTTCATTTCCAGCCATATGAGCTCCTGTGGAAACATAGTGACCGCAAAGATGAACCAGATATCTGCATTCATGGAGAGTTATATTCCTCGGCCGCATTCCTGAAAGCACATAAAGCACTGTTGGATTCACCACCCAACCCTGGTTGTATTGCCCCGAGAGTGATAATTGCACTCATGTTTTGGTCTGATGAGACTGTACTAACATCATTTGGCAAAACAAAACTTTGGCCTTGTTATATGTATTTTGGAAATGAGTCCAAATACCAGCGAATGAAGCCTTCATGCAACCTGGCCAATCATATTGCTTACTTCGAAGTGGTATGATTACTCTGTCATCTCTGTTGCTCTCAATTTTCTCATCAATCACACTTTAGCTCCCAGATTCCTTCAGAGAATTTGCGGTCAATTACACTGGTGGCAAGGGACCTAACGAGCATTTGATGAAGCACTGTCATCGAGAGCTTTTTCATGCACAGTGGGAGATCCTTCTATATGATGAATTTCTCGAAGCTTACAAGAACAGTGCCTTGTTTGCATGCTCCGATGGAGTCATCCAATGATTCTATCCCAGAGTATTCACATACTCTGCCGACTATCCAGAGAAGTCTGTTTTCATTCTACTTTTCCTCATCAGCCATTTTCTGATAATAGAATTTAGAGTTTGTCTGGCATCCATTCGCCAGAATGGCAAATGTGCTTGTCCGTGTTGCCTCGTTCCCAAGTCCCAGTTTCCAGAACTTGGCACGGAGGCTGATCTTAGGCGTCGAGTGATGATGATTTGCAAGGATTCTAATACTAGGTCCAACATCCAAGCCGCACGATCTCTCATTTACAAGAACAATTATGCGGTGAATAGTACTTATGTTGAGGATGTTTTGAAGAAAGAGTCACTTGTCCCTTCTTTGGAAAGTCACTGTCATTCAAGCACTCTATGACTAACTGATCATCTTCATCTCAGAATGCCTTTTCAGTGTGTTTGGCTTGTTTTGGTTTTGAGTGCAATTTGATGCTGGTGGTTGATCTAATGCATGAATTTGAGCTTGGGGTATGGAAAAACATTTTTATCCACTTGATTCGCATCCTGCATGCAGTTGACCCAGCACTGGTGATTGAGTTGGATTCGAGGTAAGCTGGACCACTGATTTGTCAATGACATTAGCTAACTATTTCTTTGAGATATTGCCAAGTTCCAACATTTGGAAGAGATAACATTCGAAAGTTTTCCAAAAATTCTTCTGAAATGAAGAAGATGGCTGCTCGTGATTTTGAAAACCTCTTGCAGGTGACTGATATTTTTTTCTCTATCACATGCTGTCAACAACGGAAGTTTCAGTGTGCCATTCCTGTTTTCGAAGGTTTGTTTCCTGAACCACATGATCAAATCATTCAAGAGCTTCTCTTTCTCTGTGCCCACTGGCATGGACTTGCCAAGCTTCGAATGCATACGGATTTCACACTGTCTATTCTCGAAGAAGTTACTATGGATCTGGGGAGCCAACTCCGCTTATTTTCTGATGCGTGTACACAGTATGCTACATCTGAGCTCCCTCGTGAAGAATGAGTATGGAAGCGACATGAAATTAAGAAGTCTACCCCAGAGGTTCAACCCGGTCACAATGCTAATTCCAGATTGGATGTGCCACAAACAACAGCAGGTCATCAAAGGAAACAGTATAATATGCATACCTATAAGCTCCATGCACTTGGGGATTATGCAGACACGATACAAATGTATGGAACCTGTGACTCCTATAATACGGAACTGGTATGTATGAAGGTATTTGGAATATCTTCTGTATTAACATGCACTTCCCTTTAGGGTGAGTTGGAACACCGTACAGCAAAGGCATGCTATGCCCGAACAGACTGCCGGAAATATGTGCAGCAAATGGCTAAGACTGAGCATAGGCAGGCTCAAATTTGATGTATATGTGAACAGAGCAGTGGGAAAACAACTGTCAACAATGACAAGGTCACAATCAATCCAGATGTGCACCATTCCGTAGGCCAATCAGAAAATCTCTTGGAACATGTTGGACTCTTTGTGCAGAAACATCAGGGTGACCCAGCTGTTAAGGTCATGCAGAGTCCTGTTGTTCTGTCAAATTTTTGTTGATGATTTCGATAGAATTTCATTCCAAAATTGAAGAAACATCTTCTCCCGCAGATTAGGTTTCTGCTCACTGAACAACTGGAAGCTTCTAACACCGAAGCTACCCAGGGTGAGAAGTCGAATCTTCTGGCATGGCAAGCAGTTACACTCAAGCATGAATGTGTGTACAAATACAACATTATGTGGAACAACTATACTCGGTATGATGTCCATTGCGATGAGGACATCATCCACATAGGGACAAGCAGGCATTGCAACATAATGACGCTCAACCCAACATACATGCCAGGTGGTAGTGCGCCCGGTGACAGCCACCCATTCTGCTATGCTCGTGTACTCGGCATCTTTCATGCCAACATCATGTATATTGGCGCGGGAAATACAGACTACCGTCCTCACCGGCTGGAGGCATTATGGGTTCAGTGGTATAAGCTAGAAAGTGGTAATGCAACTTGGTCTGCGCGAATGTTAGACTGTGTTTCATTCCTCCCAGTGAATGATGAAAATGCTTTCGGATTTCTTGATCCTAGTGATGTCCTTTGAGGATGCCATATCATTCCTACATTTAGGCAAGGAAGGGTCCGTGAAAATGGTGAACCTGGTCTTTCATATTGGGCCCAGGATGTTGTTGATTGGAAATCGTACTTCATCAGTCAGTAAGCAACATTGTTTATATATACATATAAACACCAATTTCTGATTTTGAATAAGTTTTGTTGATAGGGATATGATGATGAGATATCACTGGGGTCACGGGGTTGGACATATGTATAATCAATGGAACCAATGTCAAGGGATAGCGATGGAAGCTCTTCAAGATTCTTTGAGCCCCCAAACAGAAAACCAACAAGAGGAGGGCCCAGAATGTGCTGCCAGACTTGGAGGTACAGCTGATCGATTCCCATTGGTAGAGGGCAACATGAACACCAGGCTGGAAGAGCACCCGACCTGTAACCCTCTGTTGGGGCATGATAATCACAGTGGGGCCTTTGCCGGCTCAAATGTTAGCATGGACTTCAGGCTTGACGTGGTGGCTGGAGCAGCTGAAGGCCTGGACATGACTGACGAAGAAGTTGAGACCGATATCGATTCCAATACAGATTTCGACAGCGACTCAGACTCTGATGATTGCGAGTCACTGAGTGGCTATGAGTCCGAAGACCATCTGGAGTTACTTGCCAGGGACGAGATGTATGGCTATTGATAGTGATGATTCATGTTTATGATGAATATATCGGCCAGCTAGTAGAGTATATCTAAAATATTTGGCAAGCATATCCATTCATATTCTTATAGGCAGGCCACCTATGTCAATAAATGTATTCTGTTGATTATGAATATTTGTTCAATATTTGGGATTACTATGTCAGGACTCGATATTGGATGCGCTGATAGGTTGTCCCCTCGGCTCAAAGGCCAATTCACCATTTCGGCCACATTCTAATCACATTGGATAACTCGCACGAGGTCCCAGAAGCAGCACAACCACTCCCAACCAAGTCTACCAAGCACGATATCATATTGAACGTGGTCGAGCATCGTCGAACATCGTCGAACACAGTCGAGCATCGTCGAGCATCATCGAACATCATCAAGCATCGTCGAACATCGTCGAGCATTGTCAAACATCATCGAATGCGGTCGAGCATCGTCGAATGCAATTGAGCATTGTCAAACATCGTCGAACGCGGTCGAGCATCATCAAACATCGTCAAATGCGGTCGAGCATCATATCGAACATGATTGAACATTGTCAAATGTGATTGAACATCATTGAGCATCGTCGAGCATCGTCGAGTGTCATCGATTGATATTGAGAGACTGTGAGCAACATCGGGCACCGCATTTGTTATCTATATGGTGGAATACCATGCACCAGGAAGTATTCCAACTTGTGCTCAAACCTGCTGATAGTAGGTCAGCCTTGTTCCAAGTCCCTATCGCACACAGAACCCGCTGGACAAATTATTGCGAGACTTAGCGCAGTTTATACACAAAGGACAGTCCCCTTTTAGTTCTATACCCTTTATTACTCTTTCATCATATGATATATATCTTTCTTGTTTGGATTCCAGTCTCCTTTTTGGCCTTGTGCCTTAACTCATATCTTTTGCCTCATGTTCTACACATGTTCTCTAGCCTTTTTAGGTACTTTCTTTATTTTATATAAAAAGATGTACTAGATACAAAGAAATACAAGAAAGTCGTCATCTTCCTTCCAGATCACAGTGATTTGAGAGTTCAGTTTAGTCTTATTCAGTCTGAAGTTTGGTGTTTTGTGCTAAACTTCCTTGAAATTCCTTGAAATTCCTCGCATTACACTATTTTCACTCTCGCTTCCCTCGATTAGCCTTTTCTTCACTTCTACTACTCATCTAGTCCCCCAATCTTGTGTCCAAACATATCTGCGCACTCGAAATTCCTCAAAACCTCTTCAAAAAATATCACAACATCTTGAAAATCATTGCAACACCTCGCAAATCATCACAAGTCCTCGAAACACATTCTTTTAGCCTCGGACAGCTTCGACAAGCAGTCCTTTTATGACTATTTGATGGTCAGTCTGACAGGTGACATCTAGAGGGCCTCGCACCCTTCCTCTGACTCGTGTTATACCATCTGAAGCCTTTTTGTGGGTTTTGTTTGGGTTTCCGGGTTGAGCATCATCAGCACTTGAGTCATGTGATCTGGTTCATTCTCTGAGTCAGGCTTTTCCTTTAACTTCTTGAACTTGTTTCACTCCCAGGGCCCCAACTTGAATGCATCTGCGGACTCTTTTGACATATTATAGTCCCTCACCTTCCACCAATTGTCCTGGGATTTGAGCGCAGAGTTAGCACGGTTGCGGACTCTGTTGTTTCAAATGGCATAATATTCACCTTCACCTTCTGCCCTGGGATTCGAGCACAGAGTTAGCATGGTTGTGGACTCTGTTGTTTGACATAACACCCCCCCTCACCTAATTGCCCTGGGATATGAGCGCATAGTTAGCACGGTTGTGGACTCTGTTTTTCAACATTGTGTACCCACCTTCCACCAAAATTATTGCTTCACATAGTGTCTGTCTTCATCTTTCTCTAAGCTTTGACCTCTGACAGTTTCTTAACTTTTTGATCGCAGATGTTGTTCAATCTTGGCGCTGTCTTTGTTCATTTACACACTTGTAATATTGAAGATAGAGTCAGCACGGTTGCGGACTCTGGTGTTTTGGGTTAGAGTTGCCTTCCTGTATTAGTATTGCCGCGCTTGGCTTCCGGTATGTTGATAATGGTCCATATTTTATTCTATGTTTTCTAGTAGATCTCGACTATACTTGTGGTCTCCACTTCTCATGTCTTCAGCGCAATATCTCAACATTGCATGCATGTACAGTGAGGTTCCAGATGTTTACAATGGCTTGTCATTCTACGTGCCATGTGAAACTGCTATGCACCAGCGCGGTGTTCAGATACGGGACGACACGTATGAGCTTTGGTCCCCAAATGTGGACAGTATTGATTATTATCCCAGAGTACCATTGAAGGAACTGGTGGCTTCGTATGATGGGAGCTCGCGTTATCATGATGGACAACTGGGGCCACATGACTGGACATTACATCCCCAACACTTCTATCCTCAGTGTCCATGGTTGGGCTTTTGTATGCGTCCTCCTTTTAATATTCGTAACTGGCATTCAGTGGACCCCGAACTTGTTCCTCTCCCACTGGTATGGGTGCCCTCACCATCTGCCGCAGGCCATGGGTCTTTGAACCTTGAGTTCCTTTCGGCGTTGACCCAGCGGGCAAATTTTTTATATACTTCAATGCGTAAATTTCACACCGGTGCACCCCCGACAGATGAACTCCAAAATGCTTTAACTAATCGCCCTTTTTACCCATCACCGGAGCAAATGAATATGCTCACCAAACAGTCGGTCTGGACATGGGAGGAGGTAGTTCTGCTCTTTGTTGGACTACAAAGGGGCCTCCGAGAGATGGAGGCTTGGTTGACCATGATGAAGTTCTGGAGGTGGCGCCAATTGACGAGCCCCTTATTGATTACTAAGGTGCAATCTGGTCGCATTGGCGTATGGCTCAATGGAGCTGTGAAAGCTGATGGGATATGGTTGCTGCATGTCGGCGTCATTCCTGTGTACATCATTCATTGGTACAGTGAAGGCTTGGATTTCCCATCTCCGTCACTGCCTCCTAGTACCATTCTGGATTGATGGCCTCCTGTGGACAAGCATCGACAGGATTTTGTGCATCGAACTCCTGCTGAACAGCTGAACTCGCCTGAGACAAATCCCTATCTTCAAGTTATTTCCCAAAGCGGTCCCCTGAAATTCCTTCCGTTTTCTCTCAATCAGTTTGAAAGAGGTCCTCGCATAGAGTGTAAAGAGAAATATCGTGCTCACTCTGCGTCTTGGGCATTCTGCGTTCGAATGCGTGAACACCAGACTCTTGATGAATCTGATGATGACATGCCATCACCTGAAGACAGTCATTCCTGCCCTCGGGTGCCATCTCCCATTGAGTACAGCACATACCCTCCTGTCCCTCCAGAACTGCTTAATGGTGAAATGTCTGCTCAGCATCAAACCAATTCAGATTTGGGGAATGGCTGGGGTTGCTTCAATGGTTGGTGGAATCGCAACTCAGACGATGACCAAAGTGTCACTAACAGCAGTTGTCCAACCGATTTTAGTTGGGATAGTGGCTTTAACAGAGGTGGTCATTCCAGTCTTCGTACTGCCCCAGATTTAAGCGACAAATGGCATGGAACCAATTTCATTCCGGACCATGGTGTTGCCAGAGGTAGTTCTTCGGGGCGCTCGGGAAAGGATGATCGAGGTTCAAGACAGCGCCGAGATCATTCATCAGCAAGTTACTTACATCATCGGGATGAATCCCATCACAGTAATATTGACCATGTTTGCAATTATGATGATTGATCAGATAATTTCTGGGGAAAGCAGCCATATGAAATTTGAGCCCCTGTTACACATGATGGCCCCTTGCTGCCAGTCCACTCAACGAGGTGGAGGGAAGCGAAGAGTGCACAATCACTGCCTCTGTCTCGCTCTGCATGGGATGATCCTCCTTCTGAAGTAATGATCAAGTCATTGTCTGATTGCAGATTGGGAGAATTGGTTACTGAAGGTCCAGTGGCGTTTTATAGACCTCCGCCAGTTGCCTCTATCCGCCTTCCCAAACATGCAAAGAAAAGGAAGAACTCAAAGTCAGGTGAAGCTGTGTGGCACAGATTCATTGAGATGGATCCAGCTAAGGAACCAGGGCTGCGCTTCCTTGTGGAGGAAGGCAAGACTGCAATGGTCTTAAAATCACTGCAAAAAGTTTCTGAAGAGGAAGCATCCTTTGAATCGGAGACTGAAACTCCTGATCAAGAACCAAGCTGGTGTACAGTATGGGATCGTCATATGCAACACCATCTTACATTCATCTGGCCATTTAATCATATGCAAGTATACTATAACCACTCTATCTTTGGTTTTCCTCTTCCCGAGATGACATTTGTCAAGAGTGAAGGCAAGAAAGGTTTCCTCCCAATCAAAAATTTCTCGTCTTGGGCATATGCTCGACCCCGCCCTACATCTAAAGATCAGGTTGGATCAGAACCATCCCTTGAAGAGTGTCACCCTAAGCCTTCACCCCAAACACCACAGCCAAGTTCTTTGACCCCTTTGTTAAATTCCTCCATGCCGGGAGCCACACCAACAACCCAGACTCACTCTCCGACTCCTCTGGCTTCATTACATTCCCCTATGCCTAGAGTCACACCGATAACCCAGATGCGCTCTTCGACCCCTCCTGCTTTGTTGCCTTCCTGTATGCCTGGAACTACACCAATAACCTGAGCATGTTCTCTGACCCCTCCAGCTTTGCTACCTTCTGGTATCCACAGAGCTACACCAGCAGCCCAGAGACGTTCTCCCACTCCCCTCACGTTTCCTTCCCTTATGGTTGGAGCTACAGCATGTAATGATCGGATGTCGCCGCATGAGGATGCAGATGCTGAGAATGTTGACTGGCCAAGTTCTTCGAGCAAGTTGCCCACAGTTGGCTTGTCTGTTAGCGATGGTGTTGGTAAATGGAATCAACACATCCAGTTGTATCTTCCTGAGGACAATCATGTCAGCGAAGAGGAACTAGACTGGGGAGATGGTTCAGAAGATGGAACTCTTGCTGTACAGAGGCATGACCCCCTCCCTCCCACTCCCTGCAATCATCAAGGTGGCTCAGACACATTGTTGCTTCACATCCAAAAGGACTCCATGGTCGTTGATACTCCCCTGAATGCTGCCTTGATCCATGCGAAGGGCAATTATCCTAGCTGTGAAACGTTTAAGAATCAGTGTGCTATGGATGAGGCTGTATCTGCCAGTGCAGATAATGTAGGTTGTGTTAGCAGTGGAGCTGATGAGAGTGATGTAATCTCAAGGCAAGTTGAAGTTGAAGCTGAAGCTTTCTCAGCATCAGGTTTGTTTTTCACTTGAATTTGTTCTTGATTTTTATTGGTGCCTCATGTTTGTCATTTATCCATTCCAGAATTTGAGGGGAAGTCTTTGTGTCCAAATGATGGAGCCAAAAAAATGTGGAATGATGACACGACTGTCGAGGGCAACTCGGTCTCTGCAATTGATGCCTCCAATATGGATGTTGATAGAGTAGTTGACCCCTCGGGCCCTTTCCGTATCTTGGAACAGGTCCCAAATATTGCAGCTTCCCTGGCGGTATATCTGTGTTGCGCAATGGATGACAGTGTGTCATTAAAGAAATACATTATTGCCACCTGTGAGAAACACTCCAAGCAAGCTGGACTGCGCTCTATCCACTGTGACCCCCTCCCTGTTCATGGAACTGTGCTTAATGGTTTTGTCTTGCAGTTTGTCGATGCAGCACAGTCAGCCTTAGTCCATGACATACTTCCAGTTCCTGATTGGACCTACATCACAGAAGCTTTTGCTACTGAAGTTATCTCAGTTGCAAGGGATAGCTGGACGTTCAAAGCTCCGGTAACAAGTTACATGTGGAGTGACCTGCCTTTCAACCTACCATCTGTGCATCATGCATCAACATCTGGTTCTTGGGCTTCTTTGACATCCAATATTCAACATCCAGTGCTCCAGCCTATCCCACCCTTACCCTCCGTCACCTCACCAATCACACCGTCAGCCATATCTAGACCTACCCCTTCTTCAACCTCTCGTGTTCGTTGCCTGGAGCAAGCCTCTTCCCGGCCTTCCCCATATCCTTCTACACATCAGCAGGCTGCTGCCCCAGAGTCAAAAATGAAGTCACGTCGAAGGTGTGGTGCTGTAACACAGAAACGTTCGGGTCATCGAGAGGCTCTGTTTCAACAGTTTGGGCTGGAGTTTTGGCAACTTCTTGATGTCATGACTGCTGAGCAGTTTGCTAGCTGCACTCCTGAGCAACAAGCATACATCGCAGTACATAGAGAGAACCAAGGATGTAGTTAAGAAGTTGGTCATAGATAATGCATAGACATTTGATTGTACTAGTAATACGTGTATACCAGGTTTTCTGAGTCGGTGCCATAAATAGTAGTGAGTAATCAACCTCGGATCACAATGGGGTCTGAAACACAATATTACAATACAAACTTTTAACATTGAACATACACATCTGCGACGTCGCACACAGAGTCAGCATGTTGTTTAATGCAACTGAAATATCCTCCTTCACCTTCATGATTGCCCTGGCTTTGAGCACAGAGTTAGCACAGCTGCGGACTCTGTTGTTTGACAACCTTACCTTCCTTCAAGATTGCCCTGGAATTCAAGCACAGAGTTAGCACAGCTGCAGACTCTGTTGTTTGACGACCTTACCTTCCTTCAAGATTGCCCTGGGATTCGAGCACAGAGTTAGCACAGCTGCAGACTCTGTTGTTTGACGACCTTACCTTCCTTCAAGATTGCCCTGGGATTCGAGCACAGAGTTAGCACAGTTGCGGACTCTGTTGTTCGACATTCCTTCAAATTGATTGGAATTGCTGCACATACAGCCTGTCTTGATCTTCCTTCAAGCTTCAAGCCTCGACAGTTCCAAGTTCCCAGTGTTTTGGTGCAGACGTTGTTCATGCTTTCAACATCAAAGATAGAGTTAGCATGGTTGTGGACTCTGGTGTTTTGTGTTGGCATTGCTTTGCTCAGTTTCCGGTATGCCAATAATATTCCAGATATTGTTCTGAATTCCTTACATGTTTTCCACTAAATTTCGACTAGACTTGTGGTTTTCTCATGTCTTCAAAGCAATATCTCAATATTCCACTCGTGTACAGTGAGGCTCTGGATGTTTATGATGGGTTGTGATTCTATGTGCCATGCAAAACTGCTGTGCACCAGGGTTGTGTACAGATTATCCACCCTTGCCTTCCTTCAAGATTGCCCTGGGATTCAAGCACAGAGTTAGCATGGTTGCGGACTTGTGTTGACGTTGTATCCTTACCTTCCTTCAAATTGTTTTGCTTCACATATGAGTCTATCTTCATCTTCCTTCAAGCTTCAAGCCTCTTGGCATTTCAGTGCAGACGTCGTTCAATCTTAGCACTTTCTCAGTATGATTCTCCTTATTTTGTTGTCGCTTACTGACACGGAATCTAGATAAATGGCATTTGGTGGTGTTCAGGATCGATTGACATTTGAAACGTGTCTTCTACGAACCAACTCTTGGCCACCTTATCAAAGGTTCTTGCCACACCAGCACTCACACTGACCATTGCAGACTTCTATTGACCCATTCTGTATGATCTTTGTGCTCGTTGGCTAGAAGACTAACAAAATACCAAAGAGAGCCCCATGAGACAACTGGAATTCCTTTGGAGATATTACTTTGCCCACACCTACTCCCTTTATTGACTAGTTTGTTGGGGGGTGCTCCTTGCACATCATTCAACCTGACCTAAGTACAAGATGACAAGGACAAGGACAAGGAAGAGGATTACGACGGGGGATGGGGATGGAGACAGAGATGAAGACGGAGATGAAGACGGAGATGGAGATGGAGATGGAGACGTCGAGGAAAACGATGGCAACAAGAGACGGTGGGGAAAAACAAAGCACCCGCCCCCAGATTTGCGAGCCCCTGTGCGCAAGGTGGATTGCCAGTGCAGGTGCTGTCATTTCAAGAAGTTTTTGAAGCTCTATCAGAATCATCTGACTCAGTCAGCATGAGATATTGGTCACCTTTACGTTTAGTCATCGCAAGCTGTTTCTGAGCCATTGTCATGCCAGTGGTGGCTGTCCTGAGCCACCAGGCTCGGAATTAGTTTCTAAATGGTTGCGATGCTGTTACACACTGAATTGCAATTGGCAACGGTTGATTCAAGTTTGGCAATGACCTACATACCTTCACTATCTTTCTGACAACAGGCTCCATGACACTTGAGTCGGAGAGTCAAAACACGACTCCAAAAGGGCTGTGTTTAACAATATTTCAGGCTCCCCAGGTTACTGATTCTCCTCACCTTCCTTCTCCACTTCCTTTCATTACTTCTGCTTTCTATCGTTGTGCTGGGCCACTCGATGTCTAACAAAGATGATCTTATATTAGGGTGTTGTTCTTGGGAAAATGCCCTTCACCTTGGGCCAAGGAAGAAACCATGAGCTCGCATACAATTGCATATATATATGATCAATACCCTAACTTGAAGCATCGTAGTATGCTGACAGATCCACTGGTTCATCATGGCTGTCACTTCGGTCGAACCATACATGCGTTGTGCTATGTCCATACCCTCCTCACGAATGGCATTCTGTGTGAAGTCGAACTGGCAGATAGACTGGATGAATCATTTACTGCTGAGTGATTAACCGTATGTTATGTTTACTCATGTTTGGTGCTAACAACCTCTCCAGGGAAAGAAGAGAGTATCGGGTATATCGATTGCTTCTCCAGATGGTACCAGGACTTGAAGAGCGCCTCCTCAGTGGGTCTGAAGAAGAGATCCTTCATGTTGCTGATCTAGTTCATCATCTCTCATCCATTACACTTACATCAGCAGTTCACTGTTAGTACCCATAGGTCCAAAAGGGTTCCTTGAACGCATGGGCTGATGATACGAAGAGTCTAAAGGGGGTGATTATTGACTGGATCACACTGAAAGGAGGATCCTTACAACCACCACTTGCCCGTAATGTCAAAGCTGATCAGGGGTTTCACCATGAGCGGACAGGTGCCTTGATATGCCCAACTAACCTGAACTGTTCAGATACTGAGTAAGTCCAGCAATCCTAGATACCATGTCAGTGCTTTGATTTATGTTAGGATCAAGGAAAAACTCAGGTCTGGAGAAATTACAGCCACTGGCGATGAATGGCCCTTGTTCCTATACCATGGTTTCTCTTATAATCCCAAAGATCCTTGGAATGGCTTGTTTCGCAGTTCTCTCCTTGTCACTGAGTATGTCATGTTACAAGTCTGATAACGATTCAAACAACTTTTAGGCATATAAGCACATATTTACTTTGCCTAGCTCTGTCAACAAGGAGCCTAGAGCCACTTGGTCTGGAAATGCAAGAATCCATGGCATGACTAGTGTTACCCTTGCCTCTATCGCTTATATTGCAATGCAGGTGAATGCTTCGCTGACTCTCCTTTCACACTAAACAAAAAACAACAAGCAGGTTCAATTTGCCCTTTCTTCATCACCCATTTTCTCCTGATCCGATTTAGCGACCAATTCTGAACGATTTTACAACTCTGTCCTTGATCTTTTCGAGGATGTAGATGAGCAGGAGGAAGTTAATGACCTCCTTGAGTGGTGGAACAGGTAATTACTTTTGACTAGGGATACAAATGCTAACCCATTACTTTAGGCAAATTTTCCCATCATATTCATCCCAACAGAGGCCTGCTGCTACAGACAACATCCTGGCCAGGATCAAGCAAAGGTGTCAAGCTTTGCATGATATCAGTGCTAATCCTCGTAGTGCACATTCCCAGGCCTAGACTGATTCATTCCCATCATTTGCACCATCGTTGCATTTATTTCTTGCTTGTACCATCTGTCACCTCGTGTATCAGCTGTCATCTTGTATATTGGAGTACATACATTGAAATGAAAAACATTGTTGTACATCTTAACCCTAGTGTGCTTATGATAAGACTAGCATAATAATGGGAGCCTTTCACAAGAAATGCAAAAGAGGCCCAAGTTTGAAGAGGAAGTTGAACCACCCAAATAAAGACTCGCCTGAAAATGTGCAACAAGCATGGGACGCTCGGCAACATCATGAATTGGCCCAAGACTGCAGCCGATGGAGGATAGTAGAAGCAATCTGTGAGTCACCCACCTGGTTCCTAACAATGGAGCACTGGTTTGAAGGAGTGATGCATATGCCAGTTCCAAACCGAACACAAATTCTGATCAGGATGGTCACTCTCCCTAGCCCCAAAGGCCGAAGGACATAGGTGGTTGTCAAATTACCCCAACACAATGACACATCCGAGCTGGTGGGCCGATTGTGGGCGGTTCATGTAGGGAGAGCAATACCCACATGGCTTACAGATTTAGTAAAGGTCAAAATTCAGCGATAATCAATTGAGATCGCAACAACGAAGACCCTCACCTATTCTCCAAGGCCGATATCAATAGGTAGCCGTCAACCTCACCCAACAATGAGTGGTCTGAAAATGAAAGCAACTCGGACAGCATCCAAAGCCAGAAAATGCCAATCGACATGGCAACTGAGGTGGCAATCACCAGGTCTATATCTTTGCCGAGCCCTCACCTATTCTCCAAGGCCAATATTGATAGGTCAACCTCCCCCAACAATGAGTGGTCTGAAAATGAAAGCAACTCGCACAGCATCCAAAGCCAGGAAATGCCAATCGACATGGCAACTGAGGTGGCGATCACCAGGTCCTAAGGTCTATATCTCTGCCAAGGTCTATGACCAGTAGGAGTCAACGAGGATGGTAACAAGACTACTGTCGCCTCAAGCCCAAGGCAGACATTGGTGGGCTACTGTACTAAAGTAGTTGGTTCATAATCGTTGCATGGATTGCGTAGTGACCCAGTGAGTCCCAGATTGCATATGTGTCAAATACTATGATCTATCACCAATGTTACCGAATACCTAGCATTATATAGTGTGATGGACTTTACTGTCTTTCCCAGTTCATTGTTGTTGCGTAGTGACCAGGTGAGTCCGGGACTGTGCACCCGCCAAATATCACCAATGTTACTGAGCATAATCTAGCTTTATAGCTCATGATGCTCCTGGCCCATTGATCTAACACTGCCTAGCATTATACTGTGATGCACTTTACTAACTATGCTCCATAAATACATTGCACAACCTCCCTAAGTTGGGGACATGTGGCTGGTTAGCCCAATGGAGCCTAGGTATATCTGAATTTATAAACTACCTCGCAAGAATTGCAGCTATTATTAATTTTATACTACTTATATAACATTATAATGCAAGTTCAGAGTGTCACCAAAAACCTGATGGTTGACAAGACCACATTCCTCCAGGTCAAGAACGAGTCCAATGCCACATCCATGTGGAAGAAGGTTGTGTCTATCCATGCCGACAAAGGTAGCCTGTATGAGACCAATCTCCTTATGCAGCTTCAGAACACCTGCTACACTGAGGGGGAGAGTATGAGGGATCACATTGTGAATAGGGTGTAGCACAGGTACAGGTGAACCTGTGGTATTCTGCCTGCAGGTAGCACAGGTGCAGGTATGGGTTTGTATATCTGTACCTGTGGCAACACCACACCTGTACTCATGGTGTTGCAGGTTGTCACAGGTTTGAGTTGTGATATATTTCATATCAGGTTTTGTGGTTCCAAAATTCTTCTGAGCTCTTTGCTTTGAGTTAAAAGAATTTTTATCAAGTTTTGTGAGAATCAATTACACTCTGTTAAGACATGTATCTGCCTAGTACTGTGGGATCTTATGACATACAATGATCTAATTCAGTGAAGTTGATGATGGTGACCTTGAGTGTTCCTTCCAAAAATTGCTCCTCTCAGGCCAAAGCTACTCTGCCCAGATAGAATGCAGCAAATTACAGGTTTCTTTGTGTTCTTCATGATGGATAAAAAAGGTTGACAGATGATTTGTGAAAGATTTGAACATTATATCATAATTTATATGTGGATTCAAGTATTGAAGCAGTATAGAAAAGTTGGATAACTTTCTAGTATACCTACCTCTTATCTTTGTTTTAGCTACACATAGTTTATGCCATGTTACTCAAGTGCTACTGCAGTTTTGAAACACCATACAAAACCTGTGCTTATAACCTGTACCTGCAGGTATGGTGTTTCTACAGGTATGGTGTCACCTGTGCTACACCCTAATTGCAAAGATGACAGAACTGAGGGAATGGTTAGCTGAGATGAATACACTGGTATCCAATAAGTCCTTTGTATCTTACCTTCACACCTCAGTCTCACTCGCACCATCATTCCAAACCCTGTTTAAAACTCTCAGTGCTACAGCTCATCAGACAGGGAAGAAACTCACCCCTACTGATGTGATCTGGCATCTTACTGAAGAGGCAACATCAGCCAAAATCGAGGACAGTATCAATAAGTCTAATGCTGCAATGCTGGCAGCTACATCAAAGGCCAAAGCTGGAAAGGACAAGTCCAAGTTCAAGTCTTCAAAGAATGACATCCTGTGCACAAACACAAACTGTGGTTGATGTGGACACACAAAGGACCAGTGCTGGTCAAAAGGAGGAGGAAGAGGGTCAGGCTCATGATTGGTGGAAGGTGGGTGGTAAACAAGCTAGCACCAGCATTGCAGAGAGTACTCCTACAAGTGACAAGCCGGAGGATTATGCTATGATCACCTATAATGTCCCCAATGATCCAACAGCTCTTGTATGCACCTCAGATTTTTGCTCTGAAGCCCACACAATCTCCAACCATACTGGAACAATCCTCAATAGCAGTGCCAGCCATCACTTCTCTCCTGATCACTCAAAGTTCCTAAATTATCAGGAACTAATTAACCCTGAGCCTATAAGAGCTGCAGATGGATGTACATTCAGTGTGCTTGGCAAAGGGGATATTCGGGTTGAGCTACCAAACGGGGATCAGAAACTGACTCCAATTACCTTGAAGAATGCATACTACTCACCACATATGGCATTCACCCTGATGTCCATGTCTTGTGTTGATTGAGCTGGATATTCACTTTTTATTAAAGGGGGTACCTGCATTATTTGTAGCCCAAAGTCAAACATCATCGGTTGCATTCCCAAAGTTTGAGGGTTATATCATGTCAGTAACTTTCCTGTTTCACTGCATACACACATCGCAAGAGCTGCTGTCAAACAAATCTCGATTAGCAAGCTTCATCAATGGATGGGGCATGTCAATCATAGTGACTTATGGTGTATGGTTGAAAAGGGGATGGTAACCAGCATTAATCTTGACATGTCATCAAAGCTGGAATTTTGTGAAGCCTGTATCAAAGCAAAGGCAATGCATAAGCCATTTCCAAAGGAGAGCAAAACTGAACACAAGACCTACAGAGATAAAGTTGTATCTGATGTCTGGGGTCCAGCCTCAGTTCAATCCATAGGGCGGAAATGTTTCTACCTGCTATTCCAGGATCTTTATAACCACGAGGAGGGTGTACACTTCTTGAGGCAGAAGTCAGAGACCTTTGGGGAGTACAAGAAGAATGAAGCTGGGGTTAAACTCCAAAGGAATGCACCGATAAATATTTTCAGTTGCAATCGAGGTGGTGAATTAACTAGCAAAGAGTTTACCAAACACCTCAAAAACACAGGAACTGTTTGCCACTTAACCATTCATGACTCTCCATCATCCAACGGTGCTGCTGAACATGCTAACCAAACACATATTGAAGGCACCTGAGCCATGATGGAAGCTGCAGGACTCCTGAAAAACCTGTGGGCAGAAGCGGTCCATCACCATGTGTGGATCCATAACCGCTCACCCTGGAAACTCTACCAAAACCAACAAAACTGGTCTTAGGAGATATAACACAAGTCAGAGGAAGGTTGTGAGGTAGTACTGAATATCACCGTGCTATCCAAAGACCAGTAGATGTACTACAAAACATTGTGAAGCAGTGTTAGGCGGTGCAAAGTTCTGTGAAACCATATGAAGTAATAAGAAACACTATGAAGCATTTTGAAATGATACAAAAGAGTTTCGCTGTGATGCAAAGGAATTTGAAAATCCTTGAAATGGTTTTGACGAGTTCAGGAGATGGTGACAATAGTTGAAGGTGATGTAAAAGACAATGACAGGGTAGATAGATGATTGATGAAAGTTTTGAGAAACTCAGTAGCGAAACGATGTAGTTTGCAGAATACTTGAGTGAGTTTGGACTAAGACTGAGCTAAGACTCAAGAGTAGAACCCTTAGGCCAGACAATGCGATGTGGGAAGACAATTTCTTGCTCCTGTTGACAGTAAATACACCAAACTATATATGTTTTAGAGAGATAGTACTAAAAAGGTAAAAGGCCATGAGGCAAAACATGTGGTATCTAACATCAAGTATCTCCAATTAAGCAGAACATGTCAAAAGAGAACATTCATAGAAAGAGAACATCAGGCAGTGGAAAAGGTGTCAAAATCACAAAGTAAATGAGAAAATGATAAGGAAATGTGCAATATACATGATATATCAAATCTCCTTGTCTTGTGGTTCAAATAAATCATGAATACATCAAAAAGTGCCTCGATACTCACTAAGGTGCTAGCTGTTGTGTCTCCTTGTGTTTGTCGTGGTGGGAACACAATACGTCAGTGTGTGTAATGTTGGGAACATGTGTTCGAGGTGTGGTATGATAAGAATACAGTGGCCGAAGTTGTTCAAAATGGTTTGAAGTCTTTCAAAACATTTCGAAGTGTTGTGTCATTGTTTTGTGTGTTCGTAGGCATTCATAAGCATTCGCGAAATTGTAGGACATTGTGAAGAATGTGTCCGAGTGTGATCTATTGTTTTCAGAGCTCAGCTGCCAAAGTGGACCTATCACCGCGTGCCCTCTCATGCGCTTCCTGAGATGAAGATGCCACATGAGATGGGAACTGGGAGAAGCCGGATTTATCAGCTGTATGTACTTGGGGCACTAGGGCATGGGCAAAGCGACTTAATGCAGGGAAGCTTGAGTTGAGGGCCAAGGAGGGTTGTTTTGTGGGCATTGACAATGAGTCGAAAGGGTATAGGATTTACTGGCCAGGAAAGAACAGAGTCAGTATTGAGAGGGATGTGTACTTCAATTAAGGCATGACTCAGGTATGGGTAACACCATGTGTTTCCGCTTACAGGTACCCACAGGTATGGGTATGGGTTTGGATTTCTGTACCTGAGGCAAAACTGCACCCGTACCCACGGTTTTACGGGTTTAGTCAGTACTGTACCTGAAGTCCGATCATCGGGTCATGTGCTGACTTTGTTGATCAACATCAACAATTCTCACACTTTTTCCAACACCACTCTCTGCCTCCACACCTCTGGGTGACAACCAACACCTCTGGACAACAATAATGGCCCCTTCTCATCAACAACAGCCCCCTCTAGTCGACAACGGCTGTGGCATCACTGCCACCACCCCCTCTCACTTGCAAATGCAAGTTGGGGGTGTTTCTGGGTTTGTTTCACTCAGGAGCGCCACCACATCACAACTACCACCCCCTCTCACTCACAAATGTGAGGTGGGTGGTTCTTGGTCTGTTTCTCTCACAATGGCTGCAACGTCACCTCCACCACCCCCCCTCACTCACAAATGTGAGGTGGGGGTAGTTCTGTGTTTGTTTCACTTGGGAGCGCCGCCATGTCACCACTACCACCCCCTCTTGCTTGCAAACATGAGGTGGGGGTGGTTCTCTGTTTGTTTCACTCAGGACAATGGCCACATCATCACCCACCACCCCCTCTTACTTGCAAAGGTGAGTTGGGGGTGGTTCTTGGTCTGTTTCTCTTGCAATGGCCACCACATCACCTCCATCACCCCTCCTTGCTCGCAAACACGAGTTGGGGGTAGTTTTCTAACTCATGACGGCCAGTACATCACCACTACCACCCCCCCTGGCTTGCAATCACAAGTTGGGGGTGGTTCCTCATTGTATCTAGATCTATTTAGAATTATAATAAATTATTAATGTCATACCCATTGAAACCCATGGGGTACCCATAGGTTTTGACCAAAACCCCCCTGTACCCATGGTAAAACTGCACCCATAACTGTAACAGATACAGTGTTCAGAGGTCTTCATCCTCCCCCACGTATTCCTGGAGGAATCCTGGAGGATTATTGGGAACCAATGTTCTAAGCTAACAAAATATATTGCTTTGTTTTGTAGCATCTAAACTACAGGTAACAAATGGCGATGACACGAAATGGGCCATGCCCACAACCGACCGAGCACCTGCCCCCACGCCTGCGAGCCCCTGCTCGTAGGGTGGATCACAGGTGCCAGCAGAGCAAACAGACCCCACAGGCCCAGCCCCACCCACCAAACAGCACACCACCCACATCCAGCCCCATGAGCAACTGCTCGTGGGGTGGATCATGGGTGGAACGACGAACAAAGAAATGGAGAACGACAACGCAGAGAAGGAGGGCCATAAGTAAGTTTTTTTTCTCTTATTTTTTTGGCCACTGACAAAACTTTTTAAGTACTAGCTACTGACTACGACGAGACTGGATGGAGCATGGGCCCTACATAATTTTTTTTGTTTGCTTTTTGTTTTTATAAACTAACTAACTCGTTTCTTTTGTTTTATAGGTTCTACTCTACTGGTAATGACGGCCAGACACGAGACAACCCAGCACACCCACCCCATGCCTGCGAGCCTCTGCTCGTAGGGTGGATCGTGAGTGTGTGCAGTCGACAATGATGACGACGCCACCGCCTACCAGCACCAGAACCCTGAGAATGCAAAGCACGGCCGCCAACCACAACGGACGACGACAACAGGGCCAACGACACACCACCTGCCTCCAGCCCCATGAGCCACTGCTCATGGGGTGGATTGCAGGTGGAATGGCGATGACGGCCACCACACAGCGGGAGATGACCAGGATGGCAACAATGACCAGGACGGCAACAATGACCAGGACGGCAATGATGACCAGGATGGCAACAACGACCAGGACGGCAATGACAACCAGGATGGCAATGACAACCAGGATGGCAATGACAACCAGGATGGCAATGACAACCAGGATGGCAATGACAACCAGGATGGCAATGACAACCAGGATGGCAATGACAACCAGGATGGCAATGACAACCAGGATGGCAATGACAACCAGGATGGCAATGACAACCAGGATGGCAATGACAACCAGGATGGCAATGACAACCAGGATGGCAACAACAACCAGGACGGCAACAACAACCAGGACAGCAACAACAACCAGGACGGCAACAACAACCAGGATGACAACAACAACCAGGAAGGGCACGGCGACCAGGAGCAGCATGGAAACAATGCCCAGGATGGCAACGATGAGGATAGCGACAACGAAGGCCTGGCACCCAGGATGACGGGGACAGGACGACAGGCACAACTCACCAGGCTGCCCCCGCATTTTGCATGGGGTGGTTTTTTTCATTTTTTGTTTATGGTAATACCTTCCCCCTTGCCCACGTTTTATGTGTGTGAGGGGTTTTTCTTTCTTTTTCTTTATAATTGTAGTGCTCCCCTCGCGTCGAATGCAAGGGGAGATTAGTTTTATATGTATATATTTGTAGGACTCCCCCTTGCACCTTGTGTGGGGGAGGTTTTTTATTATGTAATTAATGGTGTATCCCTCGCATCCAATGCGAGGGATGTAGTTAATAAATTTTATTTGATCTTAATTGTGAGCTTCAAGAGAGAAATACCTAAGTTTGAGTTTGAGGGTATAAATACACTATTATATTGGCATCTAATAATTCTCCTGTGGCTCAACTGGTTAAGGACTTGTTTGGTTTGTCATGTGATTCTTGATCATGAGTTCCGGAGTTCAATCCCTGCTTTGAACAAATTTATTTTGTAGGTACTTTGTGAAATTCATGAAGTCCAAAGCACTTGAAACTTGTAAGATATCTCAAATTGACTTTCCATTATGGTATGACTTTAGGGTACTGAGTCCCACTAGGTTCCTGGTGAGTCCCACTGGAGTCCTGGTGAGTCCCACTGGATTCCTGGTGAGTCCCACTGGATTCCTGGCGAGTCCCACTGGAGTCCTGGTGAGTCCCACTGGAGTCCTGGTGAGTCCCACTGGATTCCTGGTCTTCCTGGTAGTCCTACCAGGATTCCTCCAGGACTCTGTGGGGGAGTGTAAAGTTCAGGGTGTTCATGGGTATGGGTACATGAAATTATACCCAGGGGTTACCCAAGTCATGCCCTAACTTCAATGAAAACAAGGCATTAGAGCTTGAAGAAGTTCCAATTGAAGGGGAGTACGAGATATTTACCAATTTGGACCTTCCCCAGCCATCCAATGCCTCTCAAATCATTCCAGAACCCTTGCCACCTGTTGAAAATGTACCAAATGCAACAAATGAGATGCCTGAACCCAAAAATGTTGAAAATGCCACCAATGTTCCTTCTGATGTTGCAAAGACAAATCAGAGTATACCAGCCCCACACCAATGATCCATAAGGTGAAACTTGCTTCAAGGCCTTCCAAAATTTGAGGAAACAGAATATGGCCATGGAAAACACCAACACATTGCCACATCACATGCTAACCCCAGAGTTGCTGATTTTGAGGGAGCTTTCATGCTAGAAGCAGAAGGTTTGTTGGAACCAGGGGGAGTAGAACTGAATATTGACAAAACTGAGTGGTTTGGGGAAGTAATGGAGCAGGCAATGGTGATAAGTGAAGACAAACCATTTTTGACAGCAGCGTTAGGTGGTGATGAACATTCAGCTTGGACTGATGTGATCAATGCAGAGCTTGTCCAAATGGAGAAAGTCAATGCCTGGATCCCTGTCATTCCACCTCATGATGCAAATGTCATTCCCAGCCACTACATCTTTCACTGCAAACATGATGAGACAGGTAATATTGTTCATTACAAGGCCTGTCTCATCATCGAAGGCTTCAAACAGCAATTTGGCATTGATTACATCAAAATGTTTGCTCCAACTGTTTGTGTGCCCACACTCCAAATCCTCCTGTCATTTGCAGCTCAGAAAGGTGCCACTGTCCATCACTGTGATGTGAAGAATGCATACTTCAACTCCCACCTACAAGACAACATCACCCTATACTCCAAACTTCCTCCTGAATACAGTCAATTCTGCGAATTACTGCTGGAACTCAAGAACAAGCCTAACGTAGTCTGCAAGTGGCTCATATCAGTTTATGGGTCAAAACAGGGAGCTCACGATTGGTATACCAAGGTGAAGAAGTTTTTCACTGATCTCGGGTATTCAGTTTCCATTGCAGATGAGGCTGTGTTCTACAAATTTGACAGTAACATGTACACAATCGTTGCTGCCGCTACCAGTAATTTTACTGTAATTGCCAATTCCACCGAGAGTGCTAACGATCTGATTCAGAAGCAACTTCCAAAATGCTTCAAAATCTCAGCCCTCAGACCCATTAACTGGCTACTTGGAGTCAGCATCACTTGAGACACCACCATCCGTACATTTTCACTGGGACAGCAAGCTTATATTGAACAAGTTCTTGCCCATTTTGGCCTTGAGAACATTCACACAGCTGTCACCCTGATGGAGGTAGGACTCAATCTCAACTCTGATTCACCCCACCTTTCACCCACTCTACTTACTCCTGCCGAGAAAACCAAGTATCATGAAATGATTGGTTGCCTCATGTACACCACTGTCATGACATGTCTGGATATTGTGTTTGCAGTTTCCACTCTTTCCCAATACCTCAACACACCTCACACCACCCATCTTCAAGCAGTAACTCGGATTTTTTGTTATCTCTCTGGCACAAAGGATTTCAAACTTGGGGGTTCTCATTCTACTATTGCTGGGTATTCAGATGCGGATTGGGCTTCACAGATCCACCGCCACTCTATTTCTGGTTTTGTCTTCTTTGTTGGTATCAGAGCCATTTCTTGGAGTTCAAAGAAACAACTGATCCTTACTCTTTTGAGCACAGAGGCTGAATATGTTGCCCTCACCCATTCTTCAAAGGATATCATTTGGATTCATAAATTACTTACTGAACTTTCTCCTATTTTTCCTTTTACAGTTCCTACTACTCTTCATTGTGATAACCAGGGTGCCATCCGTCTATCCAAGGATTCCACATTCCATGGCCACACCAAACATATCGATGTTCATTTTCATTTTATCCACCAAACTGTCTCCCATGGTTATATCACATTGCAATATTGCCCTACCGATGACATGATCACAGACATTTTCATGAAGCCACTCACCCATTTCAAGTTCAAGAAGTTCTGCAGCCTCCTTGGAATCCTCTGAGCCCATGTCCATCTCGAGGGGGAGTGTCATCATATTTGAGTGTCCCTGTGATGCCCATCATACCTGGTACTTCATTTATTCTTCATCACATTGTATTATTCCTATCATTTATTTAAATTCTCATTACTATGTAACACCAATAGTTGTATCTTGACACCTCAGTGTTGTTACCACTACTGAGGTGTAAGTTCTGTTTACCTTGCTTCATTATAACCTTTACTTACTTGTAGTAGTACTACATTATTCTTTCCAGGTACTACTACTCAATACAGTGTTGTTACCACCCCTGAGGTTACTACATTATTCTTTCCAGCTTCTTGTTCCAGTTACCCTGGCACTGCAAGAAGCCCCCCTTACCATGTCATGGTGGCTCCCCCCATTGCATCGTGCAGTGAGTCAGCCCCCCATTTCATTGCCTCCTCAGCTCACAGCAGTGGTGGGTGGTGCTGTCATCCTCATTGACCCTCATTGTTGGTCCCCCTCTCCCCATCATCACCCATATGCACCAGCCTTCCTCCCTATGAGCAGTTGCTCATAGTGGAGGAGTCTGCCATGGGTGTCATTGTCTCTCCCTCATTCCTGTCATTATGCTGTCCTGCATTGATGGTGCTGGTGCTGGTGCTGGTGCTGATGGTGTTGGCATCATTGTCATTGTCTCCTCCCCTCCCTCCCCTCCCCCTTCTTGCTCGTCATCATTGTGGAGATGGTGGCAGGCTCACTAGCACCCATTCCACCCTGTGAGCAAGGGCTCGCAGTGGTGGGGGCAAGGTGCTGGGGTGCTGTCTTATCTCATCTCCATCCACCTGGTGTTGTATCCGAGCTGCACCTATGATCCACCTTACCAGAAGTTGCTCATAGGCATGGGGTGGATGCCGCAATTGTTATTCCACCCATGATCCACCCCATGAGCAATTGCTTGTGAGGCTGGGGGCAGGTTGTGCATCATCTGTCGCTGTTGTTGCTGGGGATGTCATCCCCTGTTGTTCCTGTAGCCATGGAGGGGTGTTGTCATTGTCTCACCCATGATCCACCCCACAAGCAGTTGCTCATGAGGCTGGGACAGGTGGTGTGGTCATTGGGTTGTCATCTGCTGGTAGCACCCATGATCCATCCTATAAGCAGTTGCTCATAAGGTGGGTGCTGGGTCGATGTTTTGCATTGTGTAGCAGTGAAGTGGCACCGAGAGCAGTGGCTGGTGCTTACCTCCATATGTCTCCTGGTGCCTCCCTGTTCTCCTAAATATAATTGAGATCCCTCACATCCCATTTGGATGGGGAGGAGGGGTAGCATGGGTGGGTGTGGGTTGTGCCATGTTAACACCTGTCATCACCAGTAGTATAGATCCTAAGAATAAAAAAGTATAGTTAGTTAGCTTATAAAAAAAAGAAATGAACAAAGAAAAGTGCACCCTGGAGCCCAAATGACAGCAACCCATCATTTGGGCTTATGTTGCATCTGAAATGGGTCATTTGCAGCCACTCGCAGCTCTTGCAAGTGTGGGAGTGGGCATGGGTATGGTGACAGTGGGTGGTAATGGAGTTGTTGTGGTAGCAGTGTGAGGGGAGGCATCATTGTTGATAGTGGTGGTCACTCCAAAGGGTTACATGTCAGAGTGGAGTTTGAAAGGATGACAAAAATGGGATGTGAAAATGAAATTGAAAATGAGCCAAAAATGGCCCAAAAATGGCTATTGTGAACAACCCTATTGATCCCATAAAGACTGAAATGTAGGTGTCACAGTACCATCCTCAAGTAGTGCATGTGTGATCTCAAGGGTTCCACAAGGGTTTTGAAGGATATTCCAGCATTAAGACAAATTACTTATTTAGTGATACTGTGGCTGGGGCCTTCATGACCTATTTACTCCTACATTTATTCTGTGTAAGCCTACCATCATATGAACAACACCACGACTGTGTGTGATCTCCAAATTGTAATTCTCAATAGGGATTCTGGAGCCCTTCAGCAACACATCTATAATTAGACAACATCAATCAAACCCTGATGTTTGGCCACCATAGTTCACCATCAGACTGTAAATTGGGCTGGTTGGCATCACGGGGGTGTAAATTGAACTGTAAATTGACCTCAATTTATGGTAAATTATCAGTCAATAAGTACTTAAGCTGCCAAAATCACTACTTAATGCACTTAATGATCTGAGCCAGCTACAATACAAGTCTTGTTTTGTAGCTAAAATGAGTGCATATCCCCACTAGGGAGTGACACGGGTAACCCCTGGGTATATTTTTTCATACCCCTACCCATACCCATGAACATCATACCCACATGGGGGACGGTTCCTTGATCTCATACTGCCACCACACCGACTTTTCCCATGGTTCATAGAACCAAAGGAGAAGAGAAGGAGGCTGCATCGAGGAATAGAATAGTGTCTATACACATCCTACAATACCCACCCATGGTACATACCAATATGTCTCAACCAGCATCCACAACCCCACAAACGAGACAAAAAACAAACACGTCAACAATGAAAAAAACCCAAAAAGAGCTCGAGAATGCAGAGGGCATGGCCACTGACATAAGGACAAAGGAGCAAGCCATCAACTTCCTGACATCGAAGGACTACTTAATACATGGTAACCCCATTGATCTACCTACATTATCTTATGTACTTTTACAGCTTGCGAGTGTGGCGTCTAGAGGGCTGAAAGCTTTAACTGATGGGATTGGGGCAGTCGCATTTATTCTGACTGATGTGAACAGACAACAAACTGCAGATGCGATCACATCATCAGTCAAGAGCCAACTGGATGAATACATGGAAAGCTTCACCGCCAATGTTGAGACGATGCGTGATGCAGTGGAACATGTAACGGCAGCTGCAAAAGAGATTGCCAGCAAAATGGACGACTTCAAGGATGGTTTCCAAGAAATGGTGGAGCAACTAATGCAAGCAATGCAAGATTTCACAGAAAAAACGATGGAGAATCTAGCAACGACAACAGCAACACCTCACCACACCCACCAAGTTGCAACATATGCCTTTGCTGCACAACAACAGATCCCCATGGCACATGCATCCACAATATCAAGGGGAGACATTACTGATAAGCAAATCTTAATACAAAAAGACAAAGATGCCACTGACAATGCACTTGAACCCCTCTCAGAGAAAGACTTAGTAGTAAAAGCTAACACCACTTTAGATCTCATGGGAATCGAAGCAGACAACAAGCCTCCAGGGATGGCCTTTGTTGGGGCAAGGAAACTACAAAATGGGAGCGTTTTATACCAACTAAGCACCAAGGAGGCCGCAAGCTAGCTGAAACAAGACGATGTACAAAAATCCTTCATGGCAAACTACGGCGGCACGTCCAATATGCGCAACAAGCTATACTACGTCATTGCAGAGTTCATCCCCACCACATTCAAAGCAGGTTCCAGCTACATACACACAAGAGTGGAGGAAGACAGTGGACTATGCTCCAACACCAAAGCATACTCAAAATACATCAAGCCAGCACACCTACGCACCAGTAACCAAAAGGTGGCCCATGTAGTATATGGCTTCAACAGTCAGAACGGAGCCAATTCAGCGATTGAATGGAGAATGTTAATCGAAGGGAAACACGTAAACACACGTAAAATGTTAACTGAACTGCGAAGATGCTTAAAGTGCCAAAAATTCAGTCATTACATACTGGATTGTAAGGCAACACACAACATTTGTGCACAGTGTGGCGAGCAGCACCGAACCTCACAGTGCACCATCACAGACACAATGAACTTCTGCTGTACTAACTGCACAGGAACCGGTGCCAAAGGACACGGAACAGCAGACAGGAATTGCTCAGCATTCAAGGCAGAGAAGGAAAAGATTCAAAAGCGGATCCCAAAGAATAAGTACAAGTATTTCCCTACTGAAATCCCATGTACATGGCAACTACTGAATGAGCCGGACACACACAGAGACCTCCAACAACAGTGACACAACCCAAATGCGAACCAGTATACACCCACCGGAGATCCAAGAAACCAACAGGGCTTCATGGACAACTGACAAGAAGTCTGACATCAACGCGGTAGACCACCACCCATGCAGAACTGGCTAACAGACAATGGATGGCCAGTCAAGCCAATGCAAATGATGCTAGATAACTACATCGACAGTGCCCGTCTGACCGGTCAGTCAAATGAACCCAGACAACAAAACCTGCCACATCAGAATCTATCATGGGCAGACCAAGTCATAAATGGCCAAGACATGGAGATGCCACCAAATGCAACGAGACCACCAACGAATAGGGAGCATACACCTCTTGACTATATCTGAAGACCAAGAATGCAAACAAACCCAACGACTGCTACAAATATGGCAGCAAAACATCAATAAATCCTTGCTAAGCCAACTTGACTTACTGCAAAGCCTGAAATAAAATGAGTATGACGTATGCGCAATACAAGAACCCTATATTGACTTCCAAAGCACCACATGTGCAAACCACAACTGGATGACAATATACCCCAATATGCATAAAATGCACCCCAACAGTACAAGGTCTGTCATACTCATTAATACTAACCTCTTAACAGATGCATGGAAACAAATTAACTTTGATCATCCCAACATAACTGCAGTAGAAATAACAGGACAATTTGGTATGTTAAGAATTATCAATATATACAACAATGGGAAAAACAATAATGCACTGACACACATATCCACATTCATGCAAGATCGAGAAAGACAGCAAAACATAACAGGACCTCTATATACCATATGGATGGGAGACTTCAACCGCCACCATCTGCTATGGGACAAACCCCGTAATGCTCATCTCTTCACAACAGAAAACCTCGAGCTAGTGCAACCGCTACTGAACATGCTAGGATGACACAATATGAAGATGGCCCTACCCCATTCATACCAATGCTATGATCACATAGCACTGGCAACCACACAAGAATCGATAACATCTTCTGTACGGAAGGGCTCATGGATGCAATTATAAAGTGCAACACCGAAGACTCAACACGACCAATAAAAACGGACCACTATCCAATAGTCACGCAAATTGACATCCACGCACCAAGGACAGTGTGGAAACCAAGATGCAACTTCAGACTAATGGACTGGACAGAACTGGTAAAGACCCTGAAAGATGACCTCGCTAACATCCTACCACCCACAGAAATAGCCAGTATACAAGAATTCAACGACAAGCTCAAGACCCTGAATGAGAAGATACAAAATGCCATCGAGAAACACATCAAGCTAACAACACTGAGCCCATACTTGAAGAGATGGTGGATGAAGGAACTAGCTGATGAGAAGAAGAAGATGCAACAGCTTGGAGGAAGGTCGAAATACCATCACCAGAATGCCCAACACCCAGTACATGCGGAATATTGGCGACAATGCAATCAATATTCGGAGATGATATGAATGGCAAAGGCAGAACATTGGGTGGAATGGCTAGAGGGGCTCGATGAATCGAGCATTTGGCAGGCAAGTAAACTAGTAATGTCACCAGCAACTGATGCAGGCAGAGCTAAAATCCCAATGCTACAAGTCAAAGACCCGATAACAAAACAGGTGACGAGAGAAGCGATGGACAATAAAAGCAAGGGCCAACTCTTTTACAACATGTTCTTCGCACCACCAAACCCGAACACAATGGCGGTACCACACAACTTTCATTATCTGGTGCCACAATGGACTTTCATGAATATTACTGATGAACAGATCCATCAAGCAATCAAGAAAATGAAGCCATACAAAGCCACCAGAAGTGGAACCGTACCAAACTCAGTATTTATAAATGCCAGAGAAGAACTTGTTCCACATTTAGGTCCACTCTTTTGAGCTACTAACATGCTACAATACTATCCACAGGAATGGGCGACTACAGAAACTTTGATCCTGAAAAAACCTGGGAAACCGGACTACTCCTCCCCATCAGCATGGTGCCAAATTGTACTATCAGACGGAATGGCACGGCTACTTAACAGTTGCCAAATGGATGACATTGTCACCATGTGTGAGAAATACAATATCCTCCTGGCCAACCATTTCGGAGCGAGACCAGGACACACCACCACTGACTCAATACACATGCTAACAAAAACTGTGAAAGATGCATGGCACAAAGGGCAAGTTGTTTCAGCCCTATTCCTAGACGTTAAAGGTGCATTTCCTAGTGTAGACATCAACAGACTCATACACAACATGAAGAAAAGGGGGATACCACAAGAATACACAGAATGGATGGAATGAAGACTCGGAAATCGACGAACAACTTTACCCTTCGATGACTACCAAACAGCTATGGTCATTGTAGCGAACAGTTTAGACCAGGGAGACCCTTTTTCAGGAATTTGCTATCTGATATATAATGCTGACCTCACAAAAATACCAATTCTTAGATTAGGTGAATGGATACTACTATTCGTGGATGACGCAGCAATAATCATTGTTGGAAAAGACTTCTTCGAGACTCATGCAAAGCTACACGACATCATGAACCATATGGGAGGCATCTTCGAATGGGCTAGAGACCACAATTGCAAATTTGGAGTCAAAAAATTCCAGCTCATAGATATCACGAGGAGACTCGCCCCAAACCCTTTAAACCCCAAGAAGAGGATACCAATGCCCAGATGGACCCTGATACTCAGAGACAAACACATACTGTCCAAGGACACAACTAGATTCCTGGGTGTGATAGTCGACAACAGGTTGAATTGGAAAGGACAGTGCGCTGTGGCCCAAGCTCTTTACACTGCCCCACATATTCCTGGTTATCCCTGCCACAGCTATTGTTCACCAAATGTTGCATTCCTGGCTGTTTTTCCTCCAGTGGGATTCCTGGTAAATCAGGCTCTTCCTGGTACTATTCCAGGAATTCCCCAGGACTTGGACTCTCAGGAATCTGGGGGGACTGACCAGGAATCCTGTAGGACTCTATAAGAGTAACCAGGACTCTGTAGGACTCATCAGGACTCATCAGGACTCACCAGGACTCATCAGGACTCACCAGAACTCACCAGGACTCATCAGGACTCATCAGGACTCACCAGAACTCACCAGGACTCATCAGGACTCACCAGGACTCATGAGGACTCACCAGGACTCATGAGGACTCACCAGGACTCATGAGGACTCACCAGGACTCATGAGGACTCACCAGGACTCATGAGGACTCACCAGGACTCATGAGGACTCACCAGGACTCATGAGGACTCACCAGGACTCATGAGGACTCACCAGGACTCATGAGGACTCACCAGGACTCATGAGGACTCACCAGGACTCATGAGGACTCACCAGGACTCATCGGGACTCATCAGGACTCATCAGGACTCACCAGGACTCATCAGGACTCACCAGGACTCACCAGGACTCACCAGGACTCACCAGGAATCCAGTAGGATTTAACCAGGAGTCCTTACTACTACTAAGTAATAAAATAAATGACATGAGCTGAAATTGAACCCTAGGCATGAGACAACAACATTTTAGCATAGCCAATGTAACCACTACACCACATAGACTTATGAGGTATGTCCACTTACTGCTCTAGGTACTATTGGGGTGGCTGTGCATGACAAAGCACACAGCTGCATATCAACATTGCCAGCTCATCATCCACCATCATCACCACTCTTGACGACGATGCAACCTCCCTTCCACTGCCTCCCCTCTGTCAACACTTGTTGCCACTGCTCCTATGGCCACCACCACCTTGTCTGATGCCGCCAACAGCTGCATTTGAACCACCTCAGGCCCAAATGATGACAGATGTCATTTGGGGCCCAGGTAATGTTTTTTACTTTTTTTTTATTGAACTAACTAATATTTTCTTTCCTTCTTTAGGTTCTAACTATATCATGACAACAAGACAACACCAAATGACAAATGAAGAACAACGAGCAAGCAACAGACAACAGACAACAAACAACAAACAACAAACAACAAATGAAGAAATGGAGAACAACGATGCAGAGAGGTAAGGCCATAAGGAAACGGGCCCAAATGACGTACATCGTTGTTTGGGCCCCAGGTAAGTTTTCTTTTTGTTCGTTTCATTCTTTTTTGATTAATATTAGTTTTCTTTTGAATTTTTATAGTTTCTCATTGTATGATGCGACCCACCGCCGCCACCGCACCCTCCACCGCCATGAGCAGCTGCTCATGGGGTGGAAACAAGGAGCAATGATGAGGACCACGGAGACGGAGACGAGGAGCTGCAAACAACGAGAGCAGCGGGGTGGCAAGGCCCAAAACAATGAGAGCAGCAGGGTGGCAAGACAAGGATGGGAGGACAATGGATGACCACGAAAACGACGGGACAGGGAGGACAACGGATGACAAGCACGACCCAGCACCCAGCACCGCCGCTGCGAGCAACTGCTCACAGGGTGGAAGGAGGGGTGCAATGATGGAGACAACCACACAATGACAACAGGACACCAGCACCAGGGAACACAACATGGCCAGGACAGTGACAGCGAAGCCAGGATGACAAACGGGTGCGAGGATGGAGATGACCATGCAATGACAACAGGCCAGGCTGCCCCCGCATTTTGCATGGGGCGGTTTTTTTCATTTTTTATTTATGGTAATACCTTCCCCCTCGCCCATGTTTTACATGGGTGAGGGGTTTTTCTTTCTTTTTCTTTATAATTGTAGTGCTCCCCTTGTGTCGAACACGAGGGGAGATTAGTTTTATATGTATATATTTGTAGGACTCCCCCTTGCACCTTGCATGGGGGAGGTTTTTTTTTTATGTAATTAATGGTGTATCCCTCGCGTCCAATGTGAGGGATGTAGTTGATAAATTTTATTTGATCTTAATTGTGAGCTTCGAGAGAGAAATAGTTAAGTTTGAGTTTGAGGGTATAAATACACTTTTATATTGGCAGCTAATAATTCTCCTGTGGCTCAACTGGTTAAGCACTTGTTTGGTTTGTCATGTGATTCTTGATCATGAGTTCTAGAGTTCAATCCCTGCTCTGAACAAGTTTATTTTGTAGGTACTTTGTGAAATTCATGAAGTCCGAAGCACTTGAAACTTGTAAGATATCTCAAATTGACTTTCCATTATGGTATGACTTTAGGGTACTGAGTCTCACTGGATTCCTGGTGAGTCCTACTGGATTCCTGGAGGATTCCTGGTCTTCCTGGTAGGACTACCAGGATTCCTCCAGGACTATGTGGGGCAGTATAAAGTTCAGTGCAGCCCTAGCGAAAGGACAAGACTGGCTCATTCAATTTGGCAGACTAACTCGAATGTCCCGAGGAATACATGCAAGCTACATATGGCAACTATACCTATCCATCGCAGTTCCATGCATGTTATACGCTGCTGACGTCTTTCTGACCCCACAGCAGAACATTGGCAAGAGAACAAAGGACAGACATTCAAAGCAAGCCGCTGTGAACAAGCTAGCTTCGATCCAGAGGAAGGCAGCGCTCATGATCACAGGTGCGATGAAATCTACAGTGACTGATATAGTAGAGGTCATGGCAAACTTGATCCCATTCAACCTACTCATCAACAAGTACCGCCAACGTGCAGCCATCTGACTCGCAACACTACCACCGACGCACCCTCTCCACAAGCCCATCAAAAATGCGGCGAGCAAACTAGTGAAATGCCATGCAACTCCATTACATGACCTTATGCACAGATTCAACATACACCCACAATCCATCGAAACCATCAAGGCAGTACACTTTGACATGGGTTGGAAACCAGAAATCAAAACCAAGACCACAAGCAATGCCAACAAAGCAATAGAAGATGCGAACAATGATAACCCAGACGTGAAAGTGTTTGCAGATGGCTCAGGCATGGTGGGAAAGATAGGTGCAGCGGCGGTCCTATACAGGAACAGAAGAGCAAAAACCATGATATGCTACCAAGTGGGCTTGCAAAGACACCACATGGTCTATGAAGGAGAAGGAATAGGGGTGATATTGGGAATGAAACTGATCTCCAAGGAGTGGGGAATATGGTCAGCTATTATATACACTGACAATCAAGCTGCTATTACGGCCAGGCAACTGACAAAACCCAATCCAGGTCATCATATTTTTGACGCCCTACATGACAACATTGAAGAACTACGAAAGAAACATATCAGGATATGCATCACCATACAATGGATACCAGGACACAAGGGGGTTGAGGGCAATGAGCTAGCAGATGAACAAGCGAAGAAGGCGATAACAGAGGGGGGCAGTAATGCGTCCGAACTACCAAGAGTACTCAAGAAAGCCCTACCACACAGCAAATTGGTGGTGAAATGTGCATACGGGGAGAAACTAAAATGCAACACACAGAAGGCATGGCAGAAATCACCACAGTACAAACAGATGAAGAACACTGACCCCACCACCCCGTCATGCAAATACATTGACCTAATCACGGACCTACCACAGAAGATAGCCAGTATCCTATTGCAGCTGAGAATGGGACATGCACCACTAGCTAAGCACTTACACCATATAGGGAAAATTGACTCACCACTTGGTCCAGATTGCCAACAAAGCAAGGAAACTGTGCAACACCTCTTACTACACTGCACTGCACATCAAGCAGCCAGACAGGCACTGCGCAACAGCATAGGAGGCAGAGATATAAACATCACAAAGCTCCTCACCATGCCCAAAACACTACTGGCATTATTTCATTACATCGCTGCAACAGGACAATTCCGCAACACCTTTGGAGATATACCAACACTAAGCAAAGAACAACAAAGGGGTAGGAAAAGAAGATAGAGGAGGGAAGACAGAGATGGAATAAAAAGACAAAGAAGAGGATTCATGCGCGGCAAGCATCCATTACCTTACACCTGGTCTCGATACCACTTATTACAGCACCAACGGTGCTTTGAGAACCACTCCGTGGGCTCTCAAAGCAGATGAGAAAGAAACTTAGATAGAAAGGACAACCCATATTGCACAAATCTTGTATATTCACTCTCTTACATATGGTTCACCACAAAAGAGAATAATTTGGAAAAAAAAAAAAAAAAAATTACCCACATGGGTAGGGGTATGGTGTTACCCTGCATTTTTGTGGGTTATTTGTCAGTTTTGACACAAATATGTATTTTAATAATTTAATTACACTAAATTAATATATAGAAAGAGAAACCCCCCCTCTCACATTTGGAGTGAGGGAGGGGGGGTGGTGCCTGTAGTCACTGAGAACAAAACAAGAAATCCCCTGCTTGTGTTTGCAGCAAGAGGGTGGTGCCTGTAGTCACTGAGAACAGAACGAGAAACCCCCTCACTCGTGTTTGCAGCGAGAGAGGGGGGTGGTGCCTATAGTTGCCAAGAATGGATTGAGAAATCCCCCCACTCGTGTTTGCAGTGAGAGAGGGGGTAGGTGGTGCCTGTAGTTGCTGAGAATGTTGTTGTTGTTGTCATTGTCATACTCCTGCCCCTTCTCATCATCCCCATCCTCATTGCTCTCTGTTTCCACCCTGCAAGCAGTTGCTCATGGTGGTGGTTGGGGGTGCTATGATGGTGGTGGTGGCCATCATCGTTGTCCTGCCTGCTCCCCCTTCACATCACCCCCATCCTCATTGCTCCCTGTTTCCACCCCATGAGCAGTTGCTCATGGTGGCAGTTAGGGGTGCTATGGTGGTGGTGGCATCCTTGTTGCTCCCTGTTGGTGGCTGTAGTTGCCCAGAAGTGGCCGTTGTTGCCTAGAATGGAAGCAGAAAACCCCCCACTCATGTTTGCAGTGAGGGAGGGGGTGGTCATCCCAGAACAAAAGAAGAAAATGCCCCTGCTTGCATTTGTAGTGAGGGAGGGGGTGGTGGTGGCCATAGTCATCTAGAATAGAATAAGAAATCACCCTGCTCACATTTGGAGCAGGGGAGGGGCCATTGTTGCTGTTGTTGCCTAGAATAGAACAAGAAACCACTCCACTCAGATTTGGAGTGAGGGAGGGGGTGGTGGTGGTCACCCAGAGCCATGGCCATTGGTGTTGGTGTTGGTGTTGGTGTCACCATTGATGTTGCCATTGTCATTGATGTTGCCATTGTTATGGTTGATGTTGTTGTAGATGTTGTCAATGATTGTTGACATTGATCAGCAAAGTCAGATGATTAGGCATGTGGCTATCAGTACCCAGAAAATATATTCTGAATATATTTATATAGATCCACAACCTCAAAAGTCGATGGGCCTTCTCTCAACACTAAGCAATCAGAGCACATGGTGTCCAGTTATTTCCAAAATACAAAAAAGGCCCAAGGCAGTTGCAGCAACACTAACTGTAGACCATACTTGCTTAAGGCAAGGCAGGGGTAGGGGTATACCCTTGTGTTTTTGGTATGAGGGGTAAGGGTAGGGGTTTGGAAGTTCATACCCTTGCATACCCCTGTACCCTTACTAAGGGTACAGGGGTATGCCAGGGGTATGCTTATGTAAGAATATCATTTGATTTTTTCAGCTACAAAGACTCATATTCAAGATTTTCATCAATTAAATTCAAATTTTGGGATTGTCCAACATGATAATGGCTTTCATATGTTAATCAGAGGTATTAATATGTGATATTAATGGTAAATACAATAGTTATCAACACTTTTCAAATGAATTTTGCTCTAAATATGTTGATTTTGTGCCAAACCCTTGTACCCTTGACAAACCCTCCCATACCCTTGGCAACCCTTATATGTTTCCATACCCTTACCCCTAAGGGTAGGGTGTTCAGGGGTAGGGGTAAGGGTATGAGATTTGACACCCAGGGGTAACCCCTGCCTTGCCCTATACTCGCTGCATGAGCGATACCAAGGAATACAACACTGGGTGACTTCCCATAAGGATCTAGAAAAATCTAGAGAGGTATCAACCCCCTAAACAACCATCAGCCAAGATGCCAAAGCCAAATCAGGATGAGTTATATTACCGTTCCTGAGAATTGACCTTTGTAGATTTTGTGTGTTACAAAGGCCTCAGGACCCCTCTGTAGTTCATTCCAGACAGTTTTTGCATGATCAAATGATGGGATCTCTCTGTTTGGTGCTCCACATCCTTATTTTAGGTAGAGTTCCATAACCTTGGGTCATTAGTACTCCCTTCAGACATTTCCCCTACAATCACTACAGTCACTCTTTATCACAATCTTTGTTGCTCAATGGAGAACCAACCAGAAGATAACTCAGGCTCAAAAACTCCTCTGAGAGATCATAGGGCAGGTTACCACTCAGCCCAGTGCTACAAATTTTTCTATTCCACCAAATACACAATTTACATTCCCTTTCACTCCTTATTATACCAATACCCCAATTCAACCCACCATACATCACAATATATGTTCAACTACAGTTATTACTTACCTATCTACTGTGCCAGAGAAATTTTAACACTCCTTATCCTACCCTTAATTCATCTGCTCCACCTCTATACCCCACTCTCCAGAGGCTGCCTCCCACATATGGACTGCTAGATACCCAAGCCAAACAGCATCAGCCCCACCAGAATCCCATACTCCAAGTCACACAGCTCAGCCACTTCCTCCTAGCAACCATGTCAGCCTCCCTCACAATCAGCTATTTCATGTGCACGAAGTCCAGCTACTGTGACTCCCCGGCCTCTTGACTCCCAGGCCTCTTGACTCAGATTCAGATCTTCCAGAGGTCAGCGACATCATGCACCCAAGTTCTAAGGTGCTTGGGAAAAGAAAAGCTTGCGGGGACTCAGATGAGCCAGGCAACATCTCATGCCCAAGTTCCAAGGTGCTTGGCAAAAGAAAAGCACATGACAATGCTGATGAGCCTCCAAAAAAGAAGCATGTGGCAAAGGACAGTAAGCCAGGTACCTGTAAAACCAAGTTCAAAGCAGGACCAGGTCCAAATGCAAAGCAGAAGGGGAGTGCCACAGATGCTTGTAACTTTAGCTCTGAGGAAATCCACAGGTTGCTACTTGGCATTAACAACTGACTCTGTAAGGGGACTAGGGGGTGCCCCATGTGTTTCTCCTATTTTTTACATTCATCCTATATTTTTCCTCACTTCATTTCCTCCTATTCTTCATTTTCTATGATTTTTCCTTATTTTATTACTAATTTCCCTTTCTATCACATTTGTGCATGTTGACAGTTCTATATTTAGAGGTGGAGTACCCTTTCTGACATCCACCCCTTGGTGTGATGTCATTTGGTGGCCTTGATCTGCCTATCTCTGCCTTTTCTATTTTTAGGCTATTATTTGATTTTTGCAATCTTCATATATACTGGGCATTGGCAAAGGGGTCCTTAGGGTTTTCTCTTCAGATATCACTTTGCTAGGTGCACCTCCACTCCCTGTAATATGTACTATAATTTTAACTTTGGATTTCCCTTTGCTAGTCCACTAATTTTTTTTTTCTTTTTTTTGAATCCCATTTATTCTCTGTTGTGGTGAACCATATGTAAGAGACTAAATATACATTTGAATGCAATCCTATCTGATCCTTTCCCAATGAGTCTTCTGTGATATTGGTTGCTGTGGTCTTCATTGCCCCTGTGATCATCAGTGCTGCTCGCCTCTGTACCAATGCCAGCTTGTTTACTGTGCTGTGTTTTGCCTATCCATCTTTTGACACTCTGTTGTGTGTCCATCATGGGTGTCATCACCAGTCTCCATGCATCCCAAATGTTGGACCCATCCAGCCCCTCTAGCCAGTCTATCCAGTGTTCAGCCTTTGCTTTTCGTATCGCCTCTGAATACTGATTGCGCTGCTGTTGGTATTCCTTGTGTATTGGATGTTGACTGTTTTGGCAGTGATATTTTGATTGCCCTCTGAGTTGTTGCATTTTCTTCTTTTTGTCCATGAGTTCTGGAGGGAGTCCACCATCTCTTCGAGTACGGGCATGGTGTTGTTAGCTTGACGTGTTTCTTGATGGCATCTTGTATCTTCTCGTTCAGGGTTTTTAATCTTTCATCGAAGTCTTGTATGTTGTCTATTTCTGTGGGTGGGGGAATGTTAGTGAGGTTAGCTTTTAACATTTTTACTAGTGGCCAATCAGCCTTCCTGAAGTTATGCCTTGGTTTCCAAGCTATCTTCAGTGCATATATGTCGATTTGCATGATGATTGGGTAGTGATCCATCTTCACTGGCCTTGCCGCATCTTCCATGTTGCACTTGATGATCACGTTGGCGAGGTTTTCTGTGCAGAATACATTGTCGACTCTGGTGTGGTTTCCTGTGCTGTGCAATCACAAAGTCAGAATTTGTGGGGGTAGGGCCATCTTCATGTTGTAACACCCCAGCATATTCAGCAGCGGTTGTGTAAGGTCGAGGTTCTGAGGCATGAAGAGGTGTGTGTTTTGAGCTTTGTCCCATAGTGGGTGGTGACAGTTGAAATCTCCTAGCCATATGGTGTGTAGTGGACCTGCTGTGTGTCATTGTCTCTTTTGATCTCGCATGTATGCAGATATGTGTGTCAGCATATTGTTATTGTTACAGTCATTGTAAATATTGATGATGCATAGTGTGCCAAACTGACCTTGAATCTCTATCACTGTGATGTCTGGGTGTTCAATGTTGATTTGTTTCCATGCATCTGTGAGTAGGTTAGTGTTGATGAGTATTACTGATCTTGTTCGGTCTGGGTGTTTCTGATGTGTGTTGGGGTATACTGTTGTCCAGTTGTGATTGGCCTGGGTTTTGCCATTGAAGTCAATGTAGGGTTCTTGTATTGCACATATGTCATACTTGTTTCTTTGTAGGCTTTCTAAGAGATCGAGTTGACTTTCTAACGATTTGTTGATGTTTTGCTGCTGCATTTGAAATGGTCGCTGGGTTTGTTCTTGCTCTTGGTTTTCCACTAATTAAGTGGCTTTGAAGGTTGCCCTTATAGTAGAAAACTCTCTCCTAAGGCTCAGAATTGCAAATGCACTGCCAAAATAGGCAGGTACAGAGTAGACAATGCCTCCCAAAGCTCAAACAACTCCCTACACACCATTCCAGACACCCCCACCTTAATTAATGTTTGCCTAACACTCTGCCTAGTGCCATGGATGCATCAGAGCATCTTGATGCACTTGAAAGCAATGTTACCGGAATATGTGCACAAATCAACTCACTTAAATCTATAATTGAAAACTTCATCAGAACCCTTCAGGCTAGCTCCACAACCAATATTCCCCCTATTATGACTCCAAGCACACCCAATAATGATCCACCACCTAATGTGCCCACTAAGGAGCATGCCCAGATTAAACTGTCCCCCCTCACCAAATTTAATGGTGCATGTGCACAGGGGCATACATTTCTTAATTCCTGTGAGTTGTACATTGGTCTCCAGTTGCATCAATTCATCAACAATGTTGCAAAAATTTATTGGGCCTTCACATACATGAAATCTGAATGCATCTATCCTCTACATGGACTGTATTCTGCACCAAACTAAAGAGCTTGGTTCTCTACCTTTCTCCACATGGGGTGACTTTTGAGCTAAGTTTGTATGCCACTTTTGTCCCCTCAATGAGTGCCACTGAGCAGTGACATGGCTTGAGTCACCCTCTTACCATCAGGCACATCAATCTGTGGACAATTATATCGACAAGTTTAAGGACTTGGTGGACATGGCAGGATATGGGAGTGGGCTACCAGTGGTGGTGAAGTTCCAATGGGGTCTCAATCGAGAGATTCAGGACCAGATTGCACAGATGTTGGAAGGGCACCTGGCAGACGACGATATCTATGCTTGGTATAAAGCTGCTTCACTCTGTGATGAGAACCAACTCACAAATGTGGTGTTTAATGCTGCATTCTGTGCTCCAACTACCACTCATGCACCCTACACCTTCAATTGAGCCCTCCCCCACCCTAACCCCATTCCTGTCCATCAGACTCCTGCACCAGCCATCAGTGCCCCCATACAAATGGATGTTGATGCAGTTGCATCCATAGGTTGGATCTGCTACCACTGTGGAGAAACTGGGCGCATGGCCAGAGCATGTCCCCATCATCAGGATATCTGCATGCTCACCCCTGAGGGGCAAGATGAACTCCTTCAAGACCTGTTGGAGCTTGTAGATGTTGAGGAGGCCAAGGAGAAAGAGAGCGAGGAGATTAAATCTGAGGCCATAGAGAAGCAGGATTTTTCCACCCACAATGAGTGAACCATAGACCCTCATTGCCTGTCCATAACCACTTTGAAGCTCTACCTGTTGAATAGCTAGAGGATGAATCTAATTCCATGACTATTCCTCCCTTAAACTCTCTTAGGTTGGCTAAAGATGTACCTGTTACCCCCTACTTGTGTCTCTACCCATCACACCAAACCTAAATCATGGGAGCATAAACCACCATGCAAATATATAGTGGCATCCACCCCTTTCCAATACTCCTTAGCATTGAAGGTTGAATTGCAGACTACAGACACCAGGCAGGTACTTGGCATCTCCACTCTTCTGGACTCAGGTGCCACTGGTCTTTTCATCAACACTCAGCTAGTACAACAAAGACATCTGAACACTCACTCACTTTCTTGTCAAATACCTGTTTATAATGTGGATGGGTCCCTGAACAAAGCTGGTGCCATTCAGTAGGTTGTAGATCTGGTTCTCATTACAAGGATCATAGCAAACAAGCCCTATTTGCTGTCACACAATTAGGGAAACAGGAGGTGATCTTGGGCTATCCATGGCATTGGGACCACAACCCAGAAGTCAACTGGACAATTGGGAAAGTTACTATGAGTCAGTGCCCCTCCTGTTGCTGCACATGCTTCACTGAAGCCAGACAAGTGTGCCATGGACAAAAGGCCTTCATACAACACATGCAGAAGTGTCATGCTGGGCCAATGCCTGTGCCTGATGTGGAGTTGGAGGATGTCCCCAACCTCTCACCAGATCCCAATGAGGAGGAGGATGAACCAGAGGAGATTGAAGAAGGTGATCAGATCTTTTGCTGATTCTGAATTCCCTCATCTTCACAGTTTTGAGGATGTTTTTTCCAAGGAGTCTTTTGACTTTCTGCCAGGACACAAACTGTGGGATCATGCAATAAGCTCATTCTGGGTGCAACACCTTCCTCCGGCAAGGTCTATCCTCTGTCCCCTGAAGAGCAATGACAACTTGATAAATTCCTTAATGAGCACTTGGCTTCAGGCCACATCCAACCCTCCAAGTCACCCATGGCCTCCCCCTTTTTCTTTGTCAAGAAGAAGGATGGCTCACTCCAACCTGTTCAAGCTTATTAAAGGCTCAATGAACTCATAGTCAAGAATCACTACCCATTACCCCTCATTTCTGAACTTGTGAATCAGCTTTGTGGGGCATGATACTTCACCAAGCTCAATGTCTGCTGGGGTTACAATAATGTGCAGATAAAGGAAGGAGATGAGTAAGGCAGCCTTTCATACCAACTGTGGTCTTTTTGAACCACTTGTCATGTTATTTGGTCTCACTAATAGTCCTGCAACCTTTCAGACCATGATGAATGATATCTTCCATGACCTTATACTCAAAGGCATTGTCTGTGTCTATCTCAATGACATTCCCATCTTCACATGCAACATTGATGAACACCATTGAATCATGTGCCTCATCCTTGAAAGGCTTTGACAGCACAAACTCTACCTTTGACATGACAAGTGCGAGTTTGAGAAGACTAAAATTGAGTGCTTGGGTCTGATCATATTGGAGGGCCATGTGGAGATGGATCCTGTTAAGGTAAATGGGGTCATGGGTTGGCCTATGCCCACGAACAAGAAGGAGGTACAGTCCTTTTGGGGCTTTATCAACTTTTATCAGTGTTTTATCAAGGACTTCTCTCACCACACATGACCACTGTTTTATCTCACAGGCAAGGGGATATGGAGGTGGGACAATGCACAACAGGAGGTGTTTGAGAGGATTAAAGAGATGGTCACATCTGCTCCCATCCTTACCTTTGCTGATGACTTGTGCCCTTTTTGTGTAGAAGCTGACAGTTCCAACTTTGTGATGGGTGCTATATTGTCCCAGCAGTCTCCAGAGGTACCAGAAGTGGGATCCTGTTGGATTCTACTCAAAAAGCCTTAGTGCTGTGGAGTGGAACTATGAGATCCATGACAAGGAGATGTTGGCAATAATGCATGTACTTGAGGAATGGTGCCACTTCCTCAAGGGTGCCCAACACAAGGTCGAGATTTGGACAGACCACAAGAATCTCAAGTACTTCATGACAGCCAAGAAATTGAACTGTTGTCAGGCTTGTATTTGTCCAGGTTCAATCTCTTCTTGCACCATCATCCAGGTTGCAACATGGGCCCTCTCTTGGCATGCAGATCATGGGGATGAGAGTGACAACAATCAAGGCATTGTGCAGTTGCAACCAGACCTGTTTATTGTCCATGCATTGGAAGGCATTGTTCCCCAGGGTGAGGAGCAGGACATCCTATGTGACATTCAATGTGCAAACTGTAGCAGTTTACATGAGGATGTTGTTGCCTCAGCTATCAAGGAACTGAGGAATAGTGTTTAAAAGTCTGACTAAGTTCGGTTATTTGCTCTCAAGTGACATAAACCATAACTGGTCCATAACTGCACCCTGAGTGGGTGTAACTGTGACCAAACCACCATTGACCAGTTACTTTTGGTTTGGTCACTGGTTATGGTTGGTTATGACTGGTTTTTTTGTGTATTTATTATAATATGAAGAGCAGAACTCATTCAACTGTATTTTGAGCATAAAGACTGAATGGCATGACCGATTTGCTTAATTCTTTTTTAAAATACACTGCAGGTTGACACTATTCAACCTGCGCATGTTTTGCATCATATACCCATGCCTCATGGTGACCTGAGGTGTGGGCTGACCCACCATATAGACCCAGCATCTATAAACCCCCACCTCACTTAATTCTTTTTTAAAAATACACCACAGGTCAACACTATTTGACCTGCGCATGTTTTGCATATGAAATATTGCAAAAAAAACCCCACACCTCATGATACATAGAACATTGACTATAACTGGTTATAGTCAGTTATCACTGGTTATCCATCACACATCAATTTGCATAAACTGCAACTGACTCTCTGCCAAATTTTGTGTAACTAGACTGAAAAAATAACTGAACCATGGTTATGTCCAGTTATGTCCAGTTATGTCAGTGGTTATTTCCAGTTAGGGTAACTGGACTTTTAAACACTACTGAGGAAGGGGTCAGCCCTTTCACTATGTGCTGCAGAGTGGGTTGAGAAGGAGGATCTGTTGTACTTCTGAGATTGCATCTATGTTTCCAACGACCCACACCTTTGACAATGGATCATATCTCAATACCATGACTCACAGATTGCAGGGCACCCTGGATGCTGGAAGACATTGGAGCTTGTTTCATGGAATTATTGGTGGCCACAGATGTCATGACTCATTGGTCAGTACTGCCATACTTGTGACCTTTACTTACACACCAAGGATCCTCGATGCAAGCCCATTGGTGAGTTACACCCTCTTCCTGTTCCAGAAAATCACTGGGATGTTGTGTGTAGACTTCATGGTGGAGTTACCAGAGTCGAATGGGTTTGATGCAGTAATGTGCACAGTCGACTCAGCAGGAAAATGAGCTCGCTTTATTCCGACTCACACTACCATTATGGCATCGGGTGCAGCCAAACTCTACCTTCACCATGTGTGGATAGTGTTCAAAGGTCAGGTCTATAGGACCAAAAAAAAGACTGAAACTGGACTGAACTGGACCGATTAGGACCAGACCAGCAGTCTATTTATGGACTGGTCTTTTGCAGTCCAGTTGCAGGTCTTTCATTTTGAAAAATAATGTAGGACCGCAAAAAGACCGGTTTAAACCTGTTGCAACTGGTTAAACATCATGTGCGTTACATAACCATGTAACTATGATTATTACCTTTAATTTGACCTTTGGTTCATCAAAAATGGTCAAGAATTGAGAAAGATATGACCAAATTTATTGTGGTACAAGTTTTTCTTTTGTTCAACTTGTATTAGAATCACTTTGATTCTAACTCACTCATATTTTGATCATTTTGCTTCATTATATTTTTGGATATGGAGATTTTATGTAGGTAAATATGCTCACCATCCATCAATGTAAGATATGCATCACATAATTTATGGTTGTCACATTACATTTTGCCCGCATCTTTAGCAGATGTAATTCAGTTTTAGTCATAGCTACATCACATCTCCATAAAAATTGGATCAAAAGCCAGGTATTTACAAGCTCTATCATGTTAGATTATTTTTTAAGGTTCCAAGTAATGATTGTTGAGATACAGATGGCTTATATTAGCACAACAAATTTTACATCAAAAAACCAGTCCAAACCAGTCTTTTTTCAGTCCATTAACTGAAAAAGACCAGTCCCAGGTGGTCCAGTTCAGTCCCCCCAATATCTGGGTCAGTCCTGGACCGGTTGCGGTTGCAGTTGCCCCATTTGGGGGTCAAAAAACCGGACTGGACCAGACCTTTGAACACTATGTGTGGAAGCTACATGGACTTCCTGGTGCCTTCCTTTGCAATCAAGGACCTCAATTCATTGCAGAGTTCACCTGAGAGCTGGACCATCTCCTAGGAATTAAACTCCTCACTTCTACCACCTATCACCCACAGACTGATGGATAGACTGAATAATGGCAACTGGACTGTTGGTTGCAGTTGGCCTAACATTTTCACAAGTCTGGTTCACAGTTCATCAATGATAGGGCATCTCAATGGACCTCCCAAAGACCAACCACAACTGGTTGTGGACCAGACTTCGGTTGCATCAGGCTTGTGAGGTATAAATATATGAATAAATGCTAAATACTTTTTGTAATAGTATACTTTATAGACTGAGATAAATACTATTATATTACTACTGTTATTTATGGGTGAGAGGGCCCAAAGTATCAGTTATTTCATGGGTGCTTATATACCTGTGGCAGCACATGGACCATTTGGTCATGCTTGTGCTCACAAAAAACAAAGTGGCACAATTTGACAGATGACTCCCATGACCACCAGCACAATGACACACAACTCCCATGACCCTCCACCATGTCACATTCAATGCAAACCACCACCTCAACCACCCCTGCCCCCCTCAACCCCCATTATATGGCAACAATATGTGTTTGACATATTTGACATGGTAAGTGCCTTTTCATTTTGTCATTGTTCTTTTTACTACTAACAATATGTTTTGTTTTATAGATTTGCAGTCTCTTACTACCAAATGACAGGCAATGGACAACAAACAACAATGACTGTCAAACAACAACATCAACAACAACAATAAACCTCCCTCCCATCCACCACAATTACCTGTGGCTAAAAACATGCCATGTCACGCATATTCTACGCATTCGACAACTGAAGCCCATGGCTCCAACACATAATAAGTAAGTCTTATTTCATTCTTTCATTATTATTTTTACTAACATTGTTGTTTTCTTTTCTTATAGGCTTAAACTAATGTGAGAACAGACCAGCCCCACAAATGACTCAACACTGATGCCCAGCCTCATGGGGTGGATTGTTGGTACTATTTTCTACAATGACAGAGATGATGACAATGGTGATGGCAGTGGTGACAAAGCACACACATCCAGCCTCATGAGCCCCTGCTCATGCAGTGGATTGTGGGTGTGACTGATGGGCAACAGCCAGGGATGAACAACGCGGGTGATGAATGGTGACAATGACAGGCTGCAAATGTGCCACATCACACACATTCAACACCCTTTGTGCACATAGCTAAGTTCTTTTGTTTACTGTTACTGTTTTAACTTACATGCTTTTTTTAGGCTATATCATTGTTCTTGCCCACAATGCCCACCTCCCACAAACCTCCCACAAACCCCAACCTGTCGAAATATGACATGAGGGACTGGATGATGACAGGGAGCAACAACAAAAGGTATGCACCCCAACCCCCCATCTCCCTGTCCCCAGTGATTGCAGGCAACACCCCACCAGCTACCATGTCATTGACTACCACCCCAAGTCCCTGACCCTGCACCTGCCCATGCCATTGTGAGCCACTGCCCACATGGGGAATTGTGTGCACTCACAAATGACACCCTTTTATCTCATTATATACATGCCTGCCCACAGGCCCCTTGCCTGTGGGGCACTTTGCTACCTTCAAATAAATGTATGTAGTTGTTTCATTGTTATATAGAGTGTATATACCTGGTTCAGACCAGTATGAACTTACCAAGCTCTGGACTGGTTACAACTGGTCCAGTAACTGGTAAGCAACTGAAACGGACTGGTTTATGCTGGTCTGGTTCACAGTTGCATAGATATCTTAAATAAGAGCAACTGGTCCAGTCTGCAGTTGCCCCCTCTGGGGTCAAAAAAACTGGACTGGACTGGACCTTCAAACACTAAATCAGGAGCTGGAGCAGTACATCCACATATTCATCAATGAGCACCAGGATGACTGGGAGGATCTTCTCCCCATGGCCAAGTTCAGATACAACAATCACATCCACACATCCACTCAGCAAACTCCCTTCCTCCTGGACACTGGACGACACCCACACATGGGCTTTGAACCTCACCAAGCACCATCACAGCTCAACACAGTGAATGAATTTATGGAGTGGATGAAGGATAGCTTAGAAGAGGCAAAGGCAGACCTAGTTAAGGCAAAGGACAACATGGCATACTTTTACAACCAATGCCACTCACCAACACCCAAGTATAAGGTTGGTGACCGAGTTGCCTCAACTCCAGTGACATCTCTACCACCCATCCATCCAAGAAACTTGCACACTGTTTTCTTGGACCATTCCCCATTGTCAAGTGCATTGGAACACACACCTACTACCTACACCTACCAGCATCCATGTCCAGACTCCACCCTGTCTTCCATGTCATCAAACTACTGCCAGCACCAGCGGATAGCGTTTAAAGGTCTGGTTCAGTCTGGTTTTTTTGCCTAATGGGGATGAACCGGAACTGAAACCAGTTGCCTGTTATGGTATGACCCATCAAAACTGGTCCAGACTGCAAAAAACTGGTCCAAAATGGTTCAAACTGGTTAAAACTGCAGTTCAGTCATAACCAGTTCAAACTGGTTCAAACTGATGAAAACTGGTCTTTGTGCAGTGTTTATGTACTAAGACCAGTTGTAAACTATGGAATACAGCATGTATTAGATCACTGTAAAGGTGGTCAGGTCTTAACAATCCTCTACATATCTAAAAACACAGCTATCAGATGTCGTGTATGTTACATTTTGTCGTAGCAAATCATTTTGGCTGTAGCACATGCAATTCTGAACTGTTTTTCTTAAAAATTTGGTCCAAAGATGCGCATTTGGGAGGTGTATCATGCGACAGTTTGAACTGGTCCAAACCGGTCTGGTCCAGTCTGGTTCAGTGCAGTTTTGTCATCACAAAAAGCTTGAACTGAAACTGGAAGTCTGACCTTTTCCAGTTCGGGTCCAGTTCAGTCTGGTTTTTTTGCAGTTTATAGGACTGGACCTTCAAACACTACCAGCAGATCCATTCCCAGCATGTCACTCACACCCACCACCACCACCACCTATGGTGATTGAAGGGGAACCACAGTATGAGGTCGAGTCCATCCTGGATAGCAGGTTGCACTGAGGGAAGTTCCAATATCTGGTATGTTGGAAGGGCTATGGGTATGAGGAGAACTCATGGGTTGAGGAATCCGATGTAAATGCCCCACAACTGTCAAAGAATTCCACTGATGACACACTTCTGCACCATGCTGCATTCAGGTTATGGACTTTGACCAGTTGCGATTTTGAATGCATTGTGGTGATACATCTTAGAGAGGGGGTAATGTAAGGGGACTATGGGGTGCCCCATGTGTTTCTCCTATTTTTTATGTTTGTCCTATATTTTCCCTCACTTTATTTCCTTCTATTCTTCATTTTCTATGATTTTTCCTTATTTTATTACTAATTTCCCTTTCTATAACATTTGTGCATGTTGACAGTTTTATATTTAAGATAGGGTTCATGCACTCCCAACCACATCATGTGGCTAAAGAGTAACAAACTGTAACACATTAGGATTTCTCTAATTACTGTTTCCCTTGAATGTTTCTCTCAAAAGTAAAACCTAAGACCTCCATAAAATATCCTTCTGAAGAAGTTCTAGGTGCTTGATCACTTGATTCTGAGGATGGAGGAAAGTTATTAGAGCTAGTGCTTAAAAGTCCGGTCCAGTCCCGGTTCTCACACTATTTTTGGCAAGACCGGAACCGGACTGGTCCTCCATAAAAGGAAATAACCAAATAACCAGACCAGAACCGCAAAAAACTGCAAAAAACCAGTCCTAACCAGTCGTGACCAGTTTTACTAAAAGCCAGTAAGACTGATGTACAAAGTGGAAATAACTGCTCAAAAACACTTGTGGGAAACCTACCCATAGTAATTCCCTTGAAACTGGTCGAAAAATTAAGCAGATTGGTGAAGAATTGAGTGAGATATCACCAAAAACGAGTTTCCCGATGTGACCAGTTTTACTCAAAGCCAGTAAGACTGATGTATGAAGTGAGAATAACTGCTCAAAACCACTCATGGGGAACCTACCAATAGTAATTCCCTTGAAACTGGTCAAAAAAGTAAGCAGATCGGTGAAGAATTGAGTGAGATATCACCAAAGACAGGTTTCACAACCTGAAACCTGATTGGGAAACTCATTTTTGGTGATATCTCACTCAATTCTTCACTGATTTGCTTAATTTTTTGACCAGTTTCAAGGTAATTACAAGAGAATTACATGGCTGTGCTTAACCGGTTATGACTGGTCAGGACTGGTCTTGTAGGACCGGTATTTTGCAGTTTTCTAACTTAAAATTTGACAAAACCAGACTGATGGTCCAGTTTTTTCTGGTTATTTTCTGGTCACATGGACCAGACCTTTAAGCACTAATTAGAGCTAGGTCAAGCATTCATGGACATTGCTGGACATTGGTATAAAGTTGATCAAACCCTAATAACTTTCCTCCTTCTTCACAATCGAGGGATCAGTAACCTAGACTCTCTTGAAAATGTTATTTTCTGTGGATTATAGGTTTTACATTTGAGAAAAACACTTGTTTGAAGCAGTAATTAGATGGATGGTTGTTGGTCACAATTTGTCACTCTTTATCCATGTGATGTGGTTGGGAGTGAACGAACCCTATCTTAGAGGTGGAGTACCCTTTCTGACATCCACCCCTTGATGTGATGTCATTTGGTGGCCTTGATCTGCCTATCTCCACCTTTTCTATTTTTAGGCTATTATTTGATTTTTGCAATCTTCACATATACTGAGCATTGGCAAAGGGGTCCTTAGAGTTTTCTCTTTGGATATCCCTTTGCTAGGTGCACCTCCACTCTCTGTAATATGTACCATAATTTTAACTTCAGATTTCCCTTTGCTAGTCCACTAATTAAGTGGCTTCTAAGGTTGCTGTTATAGACTCCCTACTGGTGGCAAAGGATGGGAGGCAGTTGCTGAGGCATACAATAGTTGGGCTGTTAAACAGGGTTACTCACAGTGTATGGCCCAATCTATTAAAGGCAAATTTGATAAAGTATGTACTCAAGGAAACCTGTGAATTAACTGCCAGTAATCATTGGTCCAGATCATTTGAGAAGCTAAGGAGAAGCCAACAGGGGATGCAGAGCATGGTGATGATGATCTGCATACAATAGCACTTGAGATTGAGGACAGAATTGCAGAGAGGTCAGGGACATTGGCATTGGATGACCCAGAATTTAGTGAAGTTGGTATGAAAAGTGATGGTGACTCTGATGATGACTGTTCACCCATTGAGATTGCCACTGACAGTGAGAAGGAAACTCATGGCAAGGAAAAGAAAGGGCTGGTGGCAAAGGCTTACCATGTCAAGCACCTATTGGCTGACAAACAAAAGCCATGTAACACCTCAGCAACTGATGCACTTGATTGGTTGACAAGCAGCTTCAACCCTGACCATGTTCGTGAGTGAGACAACCATTGAATGGCAGAGTATTCAACTCACCCAACTCTCTTTGGCCCAGCTGGAACTTCATGAGTTGCAGGCACACAATGATGCACTGCATGACCAAGTTTTGGCAAGCATGCTGATTGAGTTGAGAATGAACTTCAATTGCTCTGAGCTCTTCAGAACCCACAACATGAACATGGACAGTGCAGGTCTTGAGGATCCTCTTACCAATATCAGGGGTCTGACTCTGATTCTGATGCTGTGTATGAACCTGTTTGATCTCACCATCACCATCATCAACCTCATTGTCAACCTCATTGAAGCATTAGCCCACCACACCTCCAACTTGATGGGAGAAGGGAGCAACAATATGGTGGAGGAGGAGCTCAAGCATGGCTCATTTACAATCTCTGCTCCTACACCATTGACATCTCGTGTCCAACCCATAGCATCCACATCATGCAGTGTCTTTGAAGCCCACCAGCCACAGCAGTCAATGCCTCCACACTGGACACCATCACCTCAAGTTACTGTTACACTGTCCACATCAGGTCCCACTAACTTTGTGATTACTCCCTGCAGAACTCATGATGGAATTTCTATCAACATCAAGACACCCACTCAATCTTGCTCCAATACTAATGTGTAACCTAATGTGTCACTCTCAGCTATGAACTCTTTCTTTTCTCAGCTACCATTCTCCTCTACTCTCTTTATCTCAATTATCGTCTCCTATCATTTTGTTCATTTCTGACCTTTTGTTCACCTATATACCTCTATATACCAAGTGGTCTCCTCTCATTTTGTTTATTTCTGACCTTTCATTGACCTAGATACCTCAATATACCAAGTAGTCTTTTTTTTCTTGCCTCAATAGCCTACAGCCTTATAATTTACAGTATGGCAATAATATTATGTTGTGCTGTTGTAACTATGCTGGAATGGCAACCAAGTGGAAATGCAAGACCCTGTGATATCACCAAAAAGCATGTCTCCCAGGTTATTCCACAACTCCTCATCCTCTGATGCCTTCCATACTGGCATGTATACATTTCAGATTTCATTGATTCCTACTAATTCAGTCCAGATATTATTGTGCAGCCTACAGCACAGTTCTAGAAGCTCCCATCAATCCTGTTCTGCACTGATATCCAATGGCACCCAAAGTGGTTCAAATGAACCTTGCAGCATATGATTTCCCCATTCAGCTGACTGCTGGTATGACAACAGTTGGTGATTGAACTGAAGAAACTCTTCCTGCTTGTAAGGATCTTCAGGAATGTATTCACCTCCCTTCACAGGTGCTTGTATCCTGCCTGCAATCAAAGCCGTCCCACATGGAAAGCCTGTGTCAGATACAAGGAAGTAGCCATTGGGAACCTTCATAAGCAGTGGATGGAAAATGGGGTGAGTGACATGTGAGTCATGCCAAGTACCTGGTGCATTTAACATGGCCAAGATGATGATGTCTTGAAGTAAACTGCTCGTGAGATTGGGGAAATTGACAGACAGAATGTTTACACACCTCAAGGGGAGTATGCAATGACATTGTTAATTGTATGGTCACTTTTCCAGCCATTATATGTCACATTCTCAACCTCAGGATCATCTGCCTCTTGTGCAAGCAAAGCCAACCCATATAATACCCCAAATGCACCCTCCAACATCAAATGACGCTCACAAACCAGGGTCAACTCAGCTGCAAACTCTTGTGGTGTTTGTGGTAATCTTATTGCACCCTCCTTCATTGGTCTGACCATCTGCAGGAGAATCTTCTTTGTGAAATCAAGATAGCATGAAACCATAGAAGGAGTGAGTGTGAAAATTTGCTGCAAGCTGATCTCTGACATTGCTGAGCCTAAGTAATGCAGAACTAGCCCAAGTCCTCCTGCAGCATCAAGGGAACAGTTTCCAAGATGAGGTTCACCTATCATGGCAACATCATTCCAAGGAATTGTTGACAACTCCCACTGCTCTGCCAATCTTCCCCAGCCCTTGAGAAGATGATGAAATGTTTTGACATCAAAGCCCATGGTAGTGATAAATGCATGGTCATTTCTCGCAGCATATAGGACTTGCCAAGGAGTTCCAATGTGTGGATTCAGCAATAAGTCTTGTTGATGGAGGTACAATCAATTGACATTATGGCGATGCACCTGAGTCAAGCCTCAACAATGCCAAGAGTAAGGTTGTGTGTAAAAGTCAGCCAGATACATATCAACAGTAAATTACATGACATGATTTTCAGGGCCATGTAAAAAAGTTATAATATGGTGTAAACTACACTTTTTAACCACTATTATTTAAAAAATTGCCCAGGACACACTAAACCCATTCTGCCAGCTCAAAAGTGCCTCCCTCCTCTTCATCAAACATCTCTACATCAGTAGCACCATCAGCAGCACCTGAAGAGGCCTCCTCAACCAAAGGGTGATCAGCTAAAACCACATGCACCATCCTGGAATTGAGGTAAAACTCAGTATGATTGTCAACATCCAGTGTTTCACTTGGTGTTGCTGCAGGTTCATTTAGATCAGGTGCAAGCCAATCATCCTTATTGTCATTATCATCAGACTCATCCTCCAGCAATTTGGGTCTCAGATTAGAACAGTTACTATCAGCTGGAGAATTGATGGTATTGATAACACATTTGATATCATAAAATTTAACAGTTGGATGTGGGTGCACAGAGGCATGCATTGGCAGCTGCAAGAGTATCAATGTGAGAGTACAACACAACTATACATGGACTCACCTCCTGTTGATTATGATAGTATCCTTGGACTTGTGTCATGGCCATGACAGTCCCCACTTTTTGCCAATTCTTCTGGGCTGTGTCTATCATTGTGACAATGGACATGGTACATTCATCAGCCATTGAATGTGGTATGGCCAAATAAAGCTTGATCATGATTGCCTGAAATCAAGAACTTAGAATGATTCAGATCAAGACAATCTCACTTTACTGCCATAATTCCACCATTTAAAGTCCCACTATACACCTCCCACCAATTCAGAGGATCCTGATCAACACCTAATGGTGTGTTAAAAGGATATGCACCTTGTGTGTAGGCCATGAATTGTGCTTGATAGGTGTGCATGAAAGTCTTTGGTCTCCCCTGCCAAGCAACAAGCACTGGATCCAAGCCTTCATTGATCTCAGTGACAGATAATGTCAGTAAGTACTTGCCAACTTCTTGAAAAGTTTTTGGACTTTGGATACCCAGAGGAACCTTTGACTTTTCCTTCCCAGGAAGTGTGATGGAAAACAAGAGTGGATTGGGATGCTTGAAGATATTGGAATGCACAACCTGTTGACCAAACATTAGCACATACTTAAATGCAACCATGACCATATGGTGTTGACCTACTCAGATTAAGATAGAAAGCTGAGAGGTAAACATTTGTTGGGCCCTCAACAGAGAACTGGCACCATCACTGGTTGATGATCCCTCTTATCTCTGCACAGACATGTTAAATGTATGATTCACCATCTCTCTATTTTACTTCTATCCTACTTCTATTCCATGTCCTATCACTTGTAGTTACACTCATGAGCACTTAGAGTAGTTTCCACCTTGTGTTTATCACTGTTTGTTTCACAGTATGTAGACTGCAGAGTCCAGAGTTTTGCACTCTTCAGTTGCTCACTCTGGACTCCAGGTACTGTACTCCTTATTGTCTCATATAATATATAGTTGCTCGCTCTGGACTCCAGCTGTTCAGTCTATCTGAGTCTCCCTTCACAGTTGCTAGGTTAAACTGCACTAAAGGCAACCTCAGACTTTAGCAAGACATCATCAGGCAGGCCAGCTGCAGTTAAAGCCTCTGACATGTGTGCAGTCACCATGAGCCACAACAAAAACACATCTGCAGGATTTGATGCAGTTGCTTCAAGACACTCAATGGCTTTTGCTAGTTCTTCTCCCACAGCAATAAGTTGATTGAGTGCAAGTTCAAATTGAACAGTTATGGCTATGTTCTGGATAAAAGAACTATTCCATTTCTGTCAAAAGTAATTAGTGTGGTGAATAAGAATGACTGAAAGATACCTACTGGGATGTCAATAGCAGTGGTGGTGGAAAGTTGTCAAATAGCAGGAAGGCAACGATGAAGTGAGAGTGCAGACCAGATCAGGCCAGCAAAGCACATTTTGCCAATACTTTCTAATCCTGATCCTAAACCCATCTGAATTTGGAGATCCTTGAGCAGCACCTTTGCTGCATTCACATGCTTGAAATATTTGATTACCCCATGCAAACATTGGACCATCTGTGAGAAAAGTTTAAATCAATCATGCAGACAGGACTAAAACACCAACCTTTGCAAAATATGGAAGTCTGATGATATCCAGAATTGTTCTGTTGAGAAGGTGGATTGGGTCAGGGAGGTTCAAGATGGTCTTAATTGACTCAGCAAGAATTTGTCTCACAACACAAGTGTTTCCAGTGTTGTCAGAGGAGACAGCACAGAATTGTTCATGGCCAACACAATCCATTACCTAGTATGAATTTCTTAACATGAGTTTCAGGTTTGCTGATGTAACAGAATCATACTTCAAGCACACTCCTGCCCCTCCAATAGCATCACACATTGTGCAGGTGTCATCACATGAACCATATAGAAAGAGTCACCTCCTCAGATTGATCCTCCATCAAAAGAACATGTAGACCGATCTTCACCTTTGAGCTCAGCAATTTGTAATCCTTGAACTCGTTCTTGCTTGCTCATGATACAATCATCCATCAGGTGAGTCCTTGAGGCTGGTGTGTAATTTGGTGTGCTGACATGAAAGAGATCCTTCCATTCTGGGTAGTCCACAAATGTGGGTGGAAGACATGCCACACAGAAGAGTTTAAGAATGGCTAGATCAAGCAGATGGGCTGTGTGTTTATGCCCTGCAGATCCAAATAACTGGTCTGCACTATGAGTCAGCTGAAGTTTCTGAACTGTGGAAACATTTGTAGTCGTGAGTTTATACCATCAGCTTCAACTAGAGCACCTGGACTTGTTCCAGCACTGGCCACAGAAGCATATTGTCTCTGCTCTGACATCATCTTCAAGCATCCCTTGCAGTGTTGCAAGATGCACACATGACTGCATGGTTGCCAGACCTTTGGACAGCCCACACCCACACAACAATGCTTTCTTTGTGGTCCAGCACCTGTTTTCACTGGACACATCAAGGTCTCCAAAATATCCAGACAAGGTCACCCATGCCTGAGCAAGTTGTTACTGCAATCTGAATCATCACTAGAAACATCCAAGTCAGTAGTGTTTGGATGTATGATTTTCTAACTGATTGTTAGTCACAGTAATGTGCATATAGAGAAAATTAGGCTTACAAGCCTTTCCGCCTTCTTCACCTGCTTGACTGGCTTGCTACTGGAGATCTCAGGAATCTTGAAGATAGGAACAATGATTGAGCATACTTTTGCATTGTTCTTCTTTCATTTCTTTGCAGGTGGCTTTCAGGGAGACACAGAAAGGCAGTCCAAGGATAATGAGACAGAGGTAATTGATGGATTGCCTGGTTCTGGAGACACAGATTGGAACAATGATTATTCTTTTCAATCAAGACTTTATTTTAATAGCTAACCTTTTTGTTATATAAATTTATAATGCAGCACAAGAACACCATCCTTGCCAAGTCACTTGACCAATGGTCAGCAGGGATGAGAGGATGTTCCACTGGTACATAATGATGTCCAATGGCATTTATCCTGAAGAGACCACAATGCCAGCTGTCGTAGTTAAAATCTTGATATGTACAAGGCAAGATCTCATTATCTAGCTGATTATCTGGAATGTCTGGTACATGCTTGGCTACAAACCATTGCAAAGAAGACAAAACAGTATGATCTGGGTTCTGATGAGCAGGATCACCATAGTAAGGTTCTCACTAATAATGTCTATAGCACACGCAACCCAGTGGTTGCTATTGATATGAAACATGCCAGCCAACTCAGTATTCTGGTGCAAACTCTGGCTGAATCTGTGAACAAATGTTGAACCTTCTGTGTCATAAGGATTGCCATTGCAATCCTTTACATAGAGCTCTATGATGGCTCTCGACAAGATTGTGTCCACAATTTGCACATCCTGACCACCCCATGATATCATGTTCAAAAATGTCCAGCATCTGATCAATTTGTTCATCAGAGAACCAAGCTCAAGAGAGGTATGGCAAGAGAGACGTTTTTGGAAGAGCTGTGCTTTGAGTTGGTATATACCCAAACCATGAGAGTGTGCTGAGGGCAAGAAGAGTCAAATGGACCTCAGCTTTGAAAGGGCTCAACTCCTTTCATTGAAGCCAGGCAAGGGCCTGACACCATGATTCCCAGATGGGTATAATCACATGGACCTCATTTAGTGTTTGAAGGTCTGGTACCGACAAAAGACTGAGGACTGAACTGAACCGACACTTGATCTGGTCCATTTTGCAGTTGTGGTTGCCCAGATTTGGGGTCAGTCCAGTTGCCGGTTGCCTCAATTTAGATATATTTAAAAACCATTCAAAAACTGGTTGCAATGAGTTGCAACTGGTCTTCTTATGGTAGTACATACTCATGTAATACTACTTACTTTACTAGAAAAATACAACTGATAAATACATTTATACTATTTATACCAAGTGCTACATATAGAAATGGGCAATGGGACAAGCCCAGGAGTAAAAAGCTCATATGAAATGAGTCCTTATATACCCCAAGGCTGCACACAGACCATTTGGTTGTGCTTGCGCCCAGAAAAAAGAAAGTGGCACGACTTTGCCAAACAATTCCCATGACTGAGAATCACTCCCGTCCTTTCCTCTCACCATCAACAACACCTCCACACCTCAACTGAATGACCGCAAAGTGGGCCCAAACAACAAGCTAGTCATTTGGGTCCCAGGTATCTTTTTTATTGTTGATTTCTTCTTCTCTACTAACACATTTTATTCTTTTTAGTTTCTTGCCTTTTGACAATGACACCACCCAATCTGAGCCCGGCCCCATGCCCTCCCAATGCGACCCCACACTGGCGCCAATGCCAGCCAACGCTAATGCCAGCCAACAATGCCAACAATGCCAATACCAACAATGATGAGCCCAAACGACCACTAGAGTCGTTTGGGCCGTGGGTGAGTTTTTTATCATTAATTTCTTATGTCTACCTACCACTAACTAATCTTTCTTCTATTTTAGGTTCTTGCTTGTTGATAACGACCCCTACCCATGCCCTGCACTGTCACTGTGAGCTTCTGCTCACAAGGTCGCAATGGGCCCCGTTTCTGGATGACAACAACAACGTGGGTGCCACATCACATGACGATGAACAATGCCAACACCAACAAATGCCACCAATGCCAATGAATGCCAACACCAATGAATGCCAATACCAACAAATGCTGACACCAACAAACATCAATGCCCAACACCAGTGATCGCAACACCAACAAACAACAGTTGGGGACAACGAACAGGGGGGGGCAAAGAACAAAAAGCAGGGATGACAATGACAAACAGCAGGAACGACTGAATGGCGGGGACAGCAACATGCCACCAATGAACCCAACGACAACATTTCCCCACTCTCACTACAAACGCGAGGTGATGGGGCCTTTTTTTTTATTTTTCTTATTTTACTTTATTTTAGTTCTATTGTCACCGCTGCAAGCACCTGCTCGCAGGGTGTAATGTAATTAGTCTTATTTAATATACAGTAAAGTTAGTTAGGGATGAAATTGGTTGGAAAAACCAGTGCCAACCAGTTTTTTTGGTTGCAGTCCTTCTATTTTGGGTGACAGTTTGGACCAGTTGCAGTCGTGGTTGTTCCTCTTGGAGGTCGAAAAACTGGACTGAACCAGACCTTTAAACACTAACCTCATTCCAGAACTGTGCTGCCCATAACAGAAATAGGCTCTTCTCACCAGACAGACTGATTGACTGTGCACCATCAAGCCAACACTGTTCAATTTGTGACAACAAAGATTTTACAACAGCGAGGGGAGGGACCGCTGTCTTGGAAAGGAGTTTGATGTCCCCATGATTGCTTTCATGACTACAAAAGGCATGCTTTGTAGGTGCATAGGTGATGAAAGTGTGTGGTGAGAGTGGGGGAAGTGAGGATTGTGAGAAATCCAAAACAGATAAGTGTTTGTCAGGCAGTAGTAAGGTGGAATGTATCTCTGACAGCTTAACCTGTTTTTGGATGTAAACCTGGATGACAGATGGCACCTCGCTAAATTGATAACCATGCCCTCTCCATTTTGGGTCAGATGTGTTGATGTTGGAGGCAGTAGTTGCAGAAATGTCAGCACTGATGCTGTGTCACCTCAGATTAGGTCAAATAAGGTTTGATATAACTATACAGTTGCTGGTGATCCCCAAATGAAGGCTGTACATTATTTTACAATATTTACATGGTCATTTTGGTCTCATGTAAGAAAGAGGTAATTTACTGTAATTTACATGTGTAAAAAAGTCAAGGTAAATTACATACCCCTTTTACACACAACCCTTGTTAAACAGAAAAGATGACCAGACTGGGGATTGAACCCAGGCCCTCCTGGACATATACCAGATGCTCTGACCAACTGAGCTACCAGGTCTTATAGGGTTCAACAGAACAAGGATACCATATAACCAGACACAGATTGCCACAACTATCACATCACTTGTGTGTGTGTGCAAACTATGGTCTGTTAAGCACTGATTAAGCAGTGACAGATTATATAATCCAACAACCCTAGCCAAGAAGGATAATGACTAAGCATAGGCAACTGGCTTCATCATCATCAATTATGTTGAGATGGTTCAGACTTTGTGTAAAGAGGGACTCATAGCTTGAGGACATTGTCGTGCACACATACCAGAGATCTTACTTAGGATCTGACCCAAATCTACCAATATGATGGCAGAAATGGCTTACAGGTTAGGAAAATCTAGAAAATATAAAATTCAAATTATTTTCAACTCCAGAGTGTGCTGTTTCAAGTTCCTACAAGGGGGTGTCATTGTAAGGGGACTAGGTGGGTGCCCTGTGTGTTTTTCCTATTTTTTATGTTCGTCCTATATTTTTCCCCACCTCATTTCCTTCTATTCTTCATTTTCTATGATTTTTCCGGATTTTATTACTAATTTTCCCTTGCTATCATGTTTGTACATGTTGACACTTTTATATTTAGAGGCGGAGTACCCCTTCCGACACATACCCCTTGGTATGATGTCATTCGGCGGCCTTGATCCACCTATCTCCGCCTTTTTCTATTTTTAGGTTATATTTGATTTTTGTCGTTTTCACATATATTGGGCATCAGCAAGGGGATCCTTAGAGTTTTCTCTTCGGATTTCCCTTTGCTAGGTGTGTCCCCAATGCCTGTATTATGTAGTATAATTTTAACTTCGGATTTCCCTTTGCTAGAGGCTTAGGTTGCCCTTATAGTAGAAAACTCTCCCCTAAGGCCCGAAAATCGTGAACACGCTGCCCAAGATAGGAAGGTACGGACTGGACGATGCTTCCCAAAGCTCCACAGAGTCCCTACACACCATTCCAGATAATCTTGCCTTTATTACGCTGCCATTTTCGCCAAATGCGCTCCCTAGCGACATGGACGCATCAGAATGCTTCGACGCACTTGAAAGCGACATTTCCGGAATGCGTGCGCAAATCGACTCGCTTAAATCTACGATTGAAAACTTCGTTAGGACCCTCCAGGCTAACCCTACGACCAATAGTTCCCCCTTTACGACTCCAAGCGCACCCAACGATGACGTTTTGCCAAACACGTCCACTAAGGAACGTGCCCAGATCAAACCGTCCCCCCCTGCCGAATTTAATGGTGCACGTGCGCAGGGACGTGCATTCCTTAATTCCTGTGAGTTATACATTAGTCTCCAGTCGCATCAATTTGTCGATGAGGCTGCAAAAATTTATTGGGCCTTCACATACATGAAATCTGAACGCGCCTATCTCTATGTGGACCGTATCCTACGTCAAACTAAAGAACTCGGTTCTCTACCTTTCTCCACTTGGGGTGACTTTCGAGCTGAGTTCGTATGCCACTTCTGCCCCCTCAATGAATGCCACCGAGCAGTGACACGACTTGAGTCATCCGCTTACCACCAGGGACGTCGATCCATGGACGACTATATCGATGAGTTCAAGGATTTGGTGGACATGGCAGGATATGGGAGTGGGTTACCAGTGGTGGTGAAGTTCCGATGGGGGCTCAACCAAGAAATTCAGGACCAGATTGCACAGATGTTGGAAGGGCGCCCAGCAGACGATGATATCCTTGCTTGGTATGAAGCCGCTTCACTCTGTGACGAGAACCGACTCACAAATGTGGTGTTTAATGCTGCATTCCGTGCTCCAACTACCACTCATATGCCCTACACCTTCAATCGAAGCCTCCCCCACCCTAACCCCATTCCTGTTCGTCAAACTCCCACACCAGCCGTCAATGTCCCAGTACCAATGGATGTTGATGCAGCCCGCAGCCGTGCACGTAAGTTGGATCTCTGCTACCATTGTGGGGAACCTGGACACAGGGCTGGAGCATGTCCCCATCGTCAGGATATCCGCATGCTCACCCCCGAGGGACAAGACAAACTCCTGCAAGATTTGTTGGCGCTTGTAGATGTTGAGGAAGCGAAGGATCAAGTTGCAGAGGAGATTAAGTTGGAAGTTGTAGAGGAGCAGGATTTTCCTATTTGCAGCGAGTGAATCGTATGCCCTCACTGCCTGTCCATAACCGCTTTGAAGTCTTGTCAGTTGAATCCCCGGAGAATGAATCCATTTCTGTGACTGCTCCCCTCTCTGACCCTTCGAAGTTGGCTAAAGATGTACCTGCTCTCCCCATCTCTCCTTCTACTCCACATCCCAAAATTAAATCATGGGAGCATAAACTACCACGCAAGTATATTGTGGCATCCACTCCCTCTGCACATTCCTTAAACCTAGCCATCAAACTGCAGACGACCGACATTGGACAGATACTCGGTGTCTCTGCGCTCCTGGACTCTGGTGCGACTGGTCTCTTCATCGATTCCCATCTGGTACAACAACATCGCCTAAATACTCGCTCACTCTCACGTCCGATACCTGTATACAACGTGGATGGATCCCCAAATGAAGCTGGTGCCATCCGAGAGGTTGCAGACCTGGTTCTCCGTTACAAAGATCATAGTGAGCATGCCCTTTTTGCTGTCACTCAATTAGGAAAGCAAAAGGTGATTTTGGGATATCCATGGCTTTGAGACCATAACCCAGAGGTCGACTGGCGTACCAGGGAGGTTACCATGAGCCGATGTCCATCCCGCTGTCGGACGTGTTTCACAGAAGCCAGGCAAGAATGTCGTGGACAGAAGGCGGCAATACGATGTACTCAGAAATGTTGTGCTGGACCCCTGCCTATACCTGAAGTGGAATTGGAAGGGGTTCCTGATCTAATGCCGGACTCAGATGATGATGATGAAGACCCAGAGGAAGTGGAGGAGGGTGATCGGATCTTCTACACTGCGATTTGCTCATCGCATGAGGTGTGTGCCACATCGAACATATCCCAATGCCTCGCCGAGGCCTTCCACAAAAACAATGCTGCTAAATCCTCTACTAACTCCTTACTCCCTCATCTCCATGAGTTTGAAGACGTGTTCTCCAAGGAGTCATTCGACTCTCTTCCTGCGCGCAAGCCATGGGATCACGCGATCGAACTCACCCCCAGCGCAACCCCTTCATCCTGCAAGGTCTATCCTCTCTCTCCGGAAGAACAATGGCAGCTTGACCAGTTCATCGACGAGCACCTGGCCTCTGGACGTATTCGACCATCGAAGTCACCCATGGCCTCTCCCTTTTTCTTTGTCAAGAAGAAGGATGGCTCACTTCAACCGGTTCAAGACTACAGAAGGCTCAACAACATCATGGTCAAAAATCGCTACCCACTACCCCTCATCTCCGAACTCGTAAACCAGCTCCATGGAGCCCGATACTTCACCAAGCTTGATGTCTGTTGGGGCTATAATAATGTGAGGATAAAGGAGGGAGATGAGTGGAAGACAGCCTTTCGTACCAACCGTGGTCTTTTTGAACTGCTTGTCATGTTCTTTGGCCTTACTAATAGCCCTGCCACCTTTCAGACCATGATGAACGACATCTTCCATGACCTCATCCTTGAAGGCGTTGTCTGCATCTATCTCGATGACATCCTCATCTTCACTTGCACGGTTGAAGAGCACCGTCGCATCACGCGCCTTGTCCTAGAGCGACTTCGACAGTACAAACTCTACCTTCGTCAGGACAAATGCGAGTTTGAAAGGACCAAGATCGAGTACCTCGGCCTGATTATCTCGGAGGGTCAAGTGGAGATGGATCCTATCAAGGTAAACGGGGTCACAGCTTGGCCGACGCCCACGAACAAGAAGGAGGTGCAGTCTTTCCTGGGCTTCATCAATTTCTATCGGCGTTTTATCAAGGATTTCTCACATCATGCACGACCACTGTTCGACTTGACAGGAAAGGAGGCATGGAGGTGGGATAATGCACAACAGGAGGCGTTCGAAAAGCTTAAGGAGATGGTCACTTCTGCTCCGATCCTTACCTTTGCTGATGATTCGCGTCCTTTTCGTGTAGAAGCCGACAGTTCTGACTTTGCGACGGGCGCCATGTTGTCTCAGCAGTCTCCGGAGGACCAGAAGTGGCATCCTGTTGCATTCTACTCCAAAAGCCTTAGTGCTGTAGAGCGAAACTACGAGATCCATGACAAGGAGATGTTGGCGATAATGCATGCACTTGAGGAGTGGCGACACTTCCTCGAGGGTGCCCAACACAAGGTGGAAATTTGGACAGATCACAAGAATCTCGAGTACTTCATGACGGCCAAGAAATTGAACCGTCGTCAAGCTCGTTGGTCCCTGTATCTATCTAGATTCGACTTCTCCTTGCACCACTGTCCAGGTTGCAGCATGGGGAAGACTGATGCCCTATCCCGATGTGCAGACCATGGGGATGGCAGCGGTGACAACCAAAACATTGTGCTGTTGCAGCCAGACCTATTCACCATTCGGGCACTGGAAGGCATCGCACCCCAGGGCGAGGAGCGGGACATCCTATGTGACATTCGTCACGCAAACCGTAGCAGTTTACATGAGGATGTTGTCGCCCAAGCTGTTAAAGAACTGAGGAAGGGATCGACCCTTTCCTTATGTGCAGCAGAGTGGGCTGAAAAGGAGGACTTGTTGTATTTCAGGGATCGCATCTATGTTCCCAATGACCCAGACCTTCGCCGGCGCATCATATCCCAACACCATGACTCACAGATTGCTGGCCACCCCGGATGCTGGAAGACCTTGGAGCTCACCTCACGGAACTATTGGTGGCCACAAATGTCATGGCTCATTGGTCAGTATTGTCGCACTTGTGACCTTTGCTTACGCACCAAGGTTCCTCGTCGCAAGCCTATTGGTGAGCTACACCCTCTTCCTGTTCCGGAGAGTCGTTGGGATGTCGTCAGCATCGACTTTGTGGTGGAATTGCCAGAGTCAAACGGGTTTGATGCGGTGATGTGCACAGTTGACTCAGTGGGAAAACATGCTCACTTCATTCCCACTCATACCACTGTCAGTGCCCTAGGTGCCGCTCGACTCTACCTCCACCACGTGTGGAAATTACATGGACTTCCTGGTGCCTTCCTCTCGGATCGTGGCCCTCAGTTCATGGCAGAGTTCACTCGTGAGCTGTACCGACTCCTGGGGATCAAACTCCTCGCTTCAACCGCTTATCACCCACAAACTGATGGCCAGACGGAGCGAGTCAACCAGGAACTGGAGCAGTACATCCGCCTCTTTGTCAATGAACGCCAGGACAATTGGGATGATCTCCTTCCTTTGGCCAAATTCGGATACAACAACCATGTCCATGCTTCCACTCAACAGACCCCTTTCCTCTTAGACACTGGACGACATCCACGCATGGGATTTGAACCTCGCCAAACTCCCTCACACATCGAGATGGTGAATGAGTTCACAGAACGCATGAGGGATAGCTTGGAGGAGGCAAGGGCAGCCTTAGCAAAGGCGAAGGATGACATGGCGCGATTTTACAACCAACGCCACTCCCCAACCCCTCAGTACAAGGTTGGTGATCAAGTTTATCTTGACTCCAGTGACATCTCCACTACACATCCATCCAAGAAACTCGCTCATCGCTTCTTGGGACCTTTCCCCATTGTCAAGTGCGTTGGAATGCATGCCTATCGTCTACGCCTCCCAGCCTCCATGTCCAGACTCCATCCCATCTTCCATGTCGTCAAATTGCTTCCAGCTTCCCCAGATCCATTCCCGGGACACCATTCACACCCACCACCACCACCTACAGTGATCGAGGGAGAACCCCAATACGAAGTCGAGTCAATCTTGGACAGCCGTTTACGTCGAGGAAAACTCCAGTATTTGGTACATTGGAAGGGTTATGGGTATGAGGAGAACTCATGGGTCGAAGAGTCTGACGTAAATGCCCCTCAGTTAATCAAGGAATTCCACCGATGGCACACTGCTGCACCGCATCGCATTCAAGTCACAGACTTTGGTCGTATGCAATTTCGAATGCATCGGGGTGATGCATCTTAGAGAGGGGGTGATGTAAGGGGACTAGGGGGGTGCCCTGTGTGTTTTTCCTATTTTTTATGTTTGTCCTATATTTTTCCCCACCTCATTTCCTTCTATTCTTCATTTTCTATGATTTTTCCAGATTTTATTACTAATTTTCCCTTGCTATCATGTTTGTACATGTTGACACTTTTATATTTAGAGGCGGAGTACCCCTTCCGACACATACCCCTTGGTATGATGTCATTCGGCGGCCTTGATCCGCCTATCTCCGCCTTTTTCTATTTTTAGGTTATATTTGATTTTTGTCGTTTTCACATATACTGGGCATCAGCAAGGGGATCCTTAGAGTTTTCTCTTTGGATTTCCCTTTGCTAGGTGTGTCCCCAATATGTAGTATAATTTTAACTTCGGATTTCCCTTTGCTAGAGGCTTAGGTTGCCCTTATAGTCATGTGTTCAAATTACTATATAGGGATGGTTAGTTAGTCCAGCCTATGAGCCCTTAAATTTTTTTTTCATCACATACTTTTATGCTTGAAGGCCTCACAAAACACAGACACATTCTACCAGGACTGTTCTACCACAATATGTGCCCAATGTTATGGTCAAACCAGTGGACAAACATGAGCAACCCTGATCTTGTGGCCTATCAGCTTCATTGCAGCTCATGTTATGGCTTCCTCAATGACTTTCCAGTCTAGTTTTTGGTGAATGATTTGTTGATTAATGATCTCAGAAGGGGATTATCAAGTAAACATATAATATTGCATATGTTCAGGGGTACTGTACTGTGGGGCAGAACAAAGACAATATGTAAGTCATATACAAGCCAGAATATTCTGGTGGTCTGTTTTTGATGCATCATTATACTCTGTCATTTTTGTTCCTAAAATGGAGCCTGAAATACATTGAGAAGAGATTTAGTGCATGTACACCTGTCAAGCTGTTGTGTCCACCCTGATTTCTGACCTCCACAGCACACTTTCGTAGTGGAGAAATTTGTCCAAAACTGGCATATGAATATTGCTTGCTATTCAGATTTGAACTTGAATTTGGTTTCAAATTGCAATAGATGGATTTCTCTGAAATAGTTCAGAATTATGCATGTAGCACAACCAACAGTGAAATAATTACTTGACATTACTGACAAAGGCCCTCAGTAATACTTTACCTACACTTCCTCCACACAAAGCTAAGCCAGAAAGTCATTGTGAAAGCAGCTGTGAACCAAACAGTCAAGCTTTTTGGGTCAAATGATTTGTAATCAAAATTTTCTTATTAGGAAGATAGTTCCCACCGTGGGTTAGTTAGTCTCACTTGTTGGCTTTAAAAAAAAATCGACCCGGTATCCTTAATTTTTTTTCTGACACCCCCTTGAGTTCCTATGTAGATATTTCTAGATCCTTACGGGAAGTCACCCACTCAAATCCTCGCAGGGCTTTAGAATTTGAACTAGCGAACGCCGAAAGAGCGGGATATGGTAGCTGCAGCCCAAGTTTTAAACAGATTTTGTTTCTTCTGTTGTGGTACATGATGATTTCGGGTAGTTTTTAGTACATATGTACGTCTTTCCCCTCAGCATGAAGCTTAAGACTTGAAAACTATAGTGATTCTAGATCTGAAGAACGGGGATAGACCCGACTCGTGGCCAGAGCCCTTCTTGTCTTCGTCGGTTGAAGGATGAAGATGGCAAAATATCCAGAACCACTATATAAATTATATAATGGCTGCTAACACAGTGATAACTAGGCAGTGCATTCATCTGAGATCCTTCAGCATTGTTTGACATTTTCTGGCTCAAAACGAGTCGCTCGATCCGGGGACCTCACTGATACAAATTGGACGGGAGAGAACGGATTGCAAATGGGGGGAATGCCAGCGAGTGACGAGAGCGGGAAGTGGCACTGCGTGCTGATTCGGAACCTGGATGACAATTGGATGACAAGAATAAATTTATCACTCTTTCACTGATCACGATGTACTATCACAGACCAGTACGGACTTGCTGGTCAGCTGGTCATGGGCGGTCACGAAAGTGGAACAAGCTGTTTTTGATGCATTACAGCCTTAGAGGGCAAAGGAAGAATGATAGATCTAGAGTCATCATGGGAAGTGAAGGTATACAAAGTCATGTTGCAAAACACTGAAGCATTACTGGAGGCACGGAAGTGCATTCTGAATGGTTTAAGCACGGGCAGGTAGGGATATAACAATGATAGGCGAAGCCAGCGCAAGCCTGTGACCGGGGATATACTCTCTGATGCATCATATTGCGTTTGCTCACTATTGCTGTACTAGATGCACTATCAGTTTACGATGCATCATTATCACTGCAAGCTTCAACTTCCGTTCTCACGTTCTTGGCTTGGCATCTTGATATCCAACCATGGCCAGACCCAAATCAGACCATGAAGAGATGAAGTTCCTGAGACGCGTATATAAGGTAAAGTACTATTTTTCCAGCCATTTAGGGTTTCTTCGACTCGCTCGCTTTTCCTGTACTATTAACGACATGGCGCCTTCAGCCTTAGCCCTGAACCTCATTGCGGTGATGTGTGAATCATTTCTGGTCGGTGAGCCGTATCATCTAGTACCAAAGTCTTCGAGCTTCAAGTTCTCAAGACGGCGTATTAGGTGCTTACGCTGTGCTGGTGCTGGTCTTGTTGTGGTTGTCGAAGTATGCAATGTTGGCCCAAATTCGAATTCAATGGTTAATCCAGTCTGTATCTATTTCAAGATATCGTACCATGTCAACAATGCACAAGGTTCTATTCATGGCATCAACTGTGATGTTCTTGCTCTCCGTCGCTCATCTGGCGTTGGTTATTCAACAAATTGCCGTCGTAGAGATATTTCTAGCAACTGCACGAACACGAGTCATCTTGGGCATAATTCAGGTGCGCCATTGTCCAAGGTCCTCCAACGTATGCCATTCCATTTAAGAAACCTCCTCCAGTTCATTATCGGCGACCTCGTCTTGATCTGGAGGTAGGTGCATGCATTCCTTGGCAGAACTTGCTTTATCGACGCGAATCCAGGGTTTGGGTGGTCTGGGGATGTAACTACTGGATTCCATTAGGGCCTTTGGTCATCATGATAATTGCCGCTGGTTAGTCTCCAATCCTCAGCTTGCACCGAACATTTCTTTTCACCTAGATCCTACTCGCCTTTAGGCTTATTAATCAATTTTGCATCACTTCATGAGATAAGAACCTTCTTCATCGCCGCACCCAGTGCGTTGATAGTAGCAAATACGACGATCTGCACGCTCTTGATTGCTGGAAGAATCTGGTACTTGAGTTGTTTTTGACCACGGGATATACTGACTTTCTTACGCTAGGTATGCAGGCTACGAGGTCCATCGGGATGTATCTGGAGGTAGGGTGTACGCTGCTGGTCAATTCCCCAAAACAGTCATTCTCTTCATTGAGACCGGCGCTCTGTATAGCGCGTCACATGTTGGATTTTCTTTTTTTTCCTGTTCGACAGTCGGAGCTGATACTTCTATCATAGGCTGCTGCCCTCATCCTTAATCATGTCAATAGCCCTGGTATTCCCATCCTCCTTGACTTGATCATACCTCTGATTGTAACACGCTGCATTTACGAAATTGACATTTTCTGACTTCACCCTGCAGGGTATATTGCCAACTCTGACCATCATCCTCGTTTACTTCGAACTTGTACGTTCTCCCCAGCAGTCCTCCTCAGCTCCATCGCGTATTATGCGCTTCGAAGAGCTAAATACATTTACTACTTCAATTGTTCAAAGCGAGGACACGCGTGGACCAAAATCACAGGCATTTAATATTGTGTAACAAGACTGCCGGGCATAAAGTGAACAACGGGAACGAAGTACCGTAGGTATGGGTTAGAAGATTATTCCTTTGCACTTAGGTATTTATCTGATGTATGATGTTCGGGCAGATTAGTGATTCTGCATTTGTCGGGACGCTTGCAACCAGTTTTCGTATATGAGCAAGGGACTCTCGCTCAATACGAGGGCCACTATACTTCAATGTATTTCATGTAAATACGCACGCCGTGCAACGATAATATTTAAGCCGACGAATTTACTAGTATCTTCACTGAGTCCTGCTGGGATCATATATCTCCTGCGTTCGTAGAAAGAGGCGGATAGTCTTCGTACATGGTGCGCACCAATGCTGCCGCTTCAGCAGAGCGGGGCTTAAGGTAGAATCAAACGGTTTCGGGTAGCAACGCGTTATGATTTGGTTATGATGTGAGCTCCACCCATTATCGAATCCACAGCCTTGGTGAGACTGAACACGGAACGTCGGAAAGCATCATCGACATCATTCAGCAATACTTGACTGTGGAATAGAGGTCCATCAAGACAATACATGCCGCCGTAGTAACTTTGCCTAGTGAGTTACACAATCTGGAATACCAGGACGGCACAGATCTCCTACCAAAGGCAATGGAAAACGTACCCAGTCTGGGGCAACTGTGCCAAGGCAGTGCTCGAAATTAGCCCTGAGATTAGTAGCAGTCAGAGTAGACGATTCAAGGGTGATTCAGATGGAGACTGATGGAGATTCACCGGAGATTCAGGTACGATTCACGCGAGTGAATCACCGTTGAATCATCCGTGAATCACCGTGTTACGTGTTACTCTGACCATCAACTCTATATTGACGCCCATGGGCCACTAAAATGTAGCAACTGTTTAATTTTATTTATACTATTCCTGTGTAACCACTAAGTACTGGCAGTGGCCCTCCGGAGGCGATTCGACATTTTAAATTTGAATCACGATTCACTCAGACGATTCACTACGATTCATCATTCAACCTCTACTTCAACTCTACTTTGTTACTCCAAATATCGTTTACTTGATCTAGACTCGTGACCAACTCCCTCGTACATGGGCAAGCACGATGTAGAGGGACTGGTGAAGCTGAGCTTAAAATCGCATGCAAATGCTTGTCCAGCTTTGTCTCAAGCTATTCGCAGTAGTCAACGATGATCTGAAGTAGTGATGTGCAAGGCTCGGCTCAAAGCCCTGAAGCCCGGGCTACCGAGCCCTTGAAGCCTGAGCCGAGCCGGGCCGTACTAACGGCTTTGTAGGCTCAAGGCTCGGCTCGTATTATCAGAAGCCTGAGCCGAGCCCTGAAGCCGCGGCTTTGATGTGTTGAAAATTTGACAGTGTTGATCTTCATCTCATGTGCTCTGTGGGTCAGCTTCCAGCTCCACAACTGCGTTTTTTTTTCGTCCATCATGGATCTATACAGTTCTTCAGCCACGATCAAAACCTTCTTGAAATGGGAAGTCCTGGCCCAAGAGTTTGCACTGCCACTGCTGTCATGACATCTGGGCATCTCTTGCACGCAATATGCTCCCAATTATGGCATCGTCAGTTTCCAGCGAACGCGCATTCTCATCTGCGGGGATAACGATTACTAAGCGTCGCAATCGACTCAAACCCGATATCATCGAGGCATTACAGTTCCTCGAGTGCATCTACCATCGTGAACTCCTCTTCCATGAAGAGCCAAGCACAGCGCTCGAGGTGGAGGAATATGATGACCTTCAAGAAGCTTGTGACAGCAATCTACATGATGCAGAACAGGTGGGCTGGGATGGATTGGTTGAGGATCTTGTTGATGATGAGGGCTTTGTCGATCACGAAGAAGATGATATATTTGTGCAAGATGTATTGTAGTGACTCTGTAGACAAATTTCGCAGTAATTTTCACTACAAAGCCGAGGCCTGAGCCCAAGCCTGGCCCAGGCCCAGCCTGAGCCCTTGACTAGGGCTCAGCTCATGATCTATCCAAGCCTGAGCCTGGTCAAGCCGAGCCAGGCCCTGTACATCACTAATCTGAAGGTTGGGCTGTGATCTGAGCGTTAGCTCAGATCGGATCAGCAAGCAATTCGAGCCGCTGGGTGGGCGGGATCGAAATGCTTGATTTGTGACTCTGCGCTTAGGTAGAACTGAAGGAACTAATATTGAATCTGATTATAAAATACAACTACTAGGGAGGGAGGGTCGGGTCGAAAATAAGGAGCGAGAAAGATTACGATTAGTGAGATTTTTGAGTCTCAATGTAGGAGTAAGGAAGAAAAGAAACTGCAGGCATGTGACTACTGCTTAGCTACTTTGCTCAGCGGGACGCTGCTGCCAATCTGTTCATTCCTCGCATGTTGGCACCTTGGGCTAATGATCAAAAAACGCACATGAAAGACGGTCCAAATGATCCTATCTTCCTTTCTTGGTATATAACTCTTTTGGGAATGGCTCAATGTAACGCATCACGTCTGTAATTATATTCAATGTTCTCTGCTCCTTCATTGTGAAAGATGTCAAATACACCTCATCAAGGATATTTTTGACTCCAGGAGCCTCTGGAACTCACCCACAAAGACCCACAACCCCCTTCAGCTCCACCCAATCCAAATATGCCTGACCCGAACTTTGCTAGTCTTCGAAAACCGCGCGGGAGGGGATCCAGGATCAAACAGCCATGGGAACACAACCTATCCATGTTCTCAATCTCTACTCCAAGCTCCTCTGCACAGGGCAGTGGATGTGTTCCAACATCACAACCAGCCCTATTAACCCCGGACTCACCGTCGGACACTGATACGAATGATTGTTACGCATTGGATTCGCCTTACCAAGGGATTACAGCATATGAGAATGGGATCGAGCTACCGATGACACCTGTCAGCCCTGAATGGTAACAACAGCTCAATTGACTCTGACATGACAACTTACCACTGCTCGGCATGTTCCAATTGCCCCCTCACCCGATGGCTGATCTCTGTAGTGAAAGATTGGCCTCTGTTCCAGGAATGCCATCTCATTCTGCACCACCAATGGAAGCTGCACTTGTGCTCTTAGGTCTCATGCAGGCACCAATTCCAATGCCCATCTCGCCTCAGTCTTCCAGCTTGACAATTGATACCACAAGTTTTGGACCTACACCCTCAGATACTGCACCAATTTTGTCGCTTTTATCCCCGTTGAATTATCTTGATATCAATATATGTCCACTTGATATTCGAGAAGCCAATATTTTTTGAGTCTGTCAATCACCCAAAAAGAAAATCGAAGTTGTGAAAGATGTCCTCAAAATGCTTTGAAATGCAAGAATTATGCCTACAGAATTCCTCACACTTGTTCTCGACACCTCACAACCAGATTTTGCCTATTTCCATGCTGCTTTCTATGCTGAACATAATGCACAAAAATTCTGTGCTCTTCTGGACCTGTTCTGGAACAGCGAGAAAAGCTCAGCTACAATGAAGGACTGGATGCAGCCTCACACAATTGACCTAGTTTGTGACACTATTCACTTAGAAATGGAAAGTGCAAAACCTCTTCTTTGCATGTCATCAAAGGAGGTGACCCCAGACTTCATTTTGCATTGGGATATCAACTCACTGATGGATCCAATCACTTCGAGAATAACGCCCATTTGGTCAAGAGTCCTAGAAGCTGCAACGGAGAAAAGGGAAGTCACAATGCAGGAAAGGTCCAACAAGTCACACAACCGACATGCAGTCAGATACACAGAGAACATGGAGCTGAGCAAGAAGCCCTCCAAAGCTCGGAGGACTGCACCTCAACCTTCAGTGGGCACATCCTCAGGTGAATCTGAAAGCTCTGGGTCTGACTCTTCTGACGATGAACCTACCGACAAACCACCAAGTAGTCCTGTCATCGACATCATGTGTGAAAATATCATTCGACTAATGCGAGACCTACTTTATGTGGTAGAGCTGGTTTGCGCTGTGTCTGATGGTGACTTTGGACAAATTGAAGATATTCTCCCAGACTTGGCCTGTATATTCCATGGTGCAGGGTCTAATAACTATGCAACTGAAATCCTACACTTGTTGTTCAACATCAAGGAAGCTTGGACACCAGAGTTTGCATATGTTATAATTCCAAGAGATTCAGTTGAGAGATGACACTATAACTCCAGGAATATCATGCGAGACATGATGCTTGTGAATGTATCGGGCTTGCCAGGTCATGCAATGGGTATTGATCTGAATATCGAACACTTGATTCGATATCTGAAGGTCATTCCTGCTTTATAAAACTACAAGCCCTTCATGATCCCCTTTCTGTAAACTCTAGGCACTCTTTTCTGCAAAAGGGATTTATGCAAACTGGGACCGACTCAAAAATATTTCTGCAGCAGTACATCATTTGCAACAAATCAAGAAACAAGTTGCTTGCTCCATGGGCTCAAACTACCAAGGATCTACGCATACAAAACTGGATACCCATGAACTTGTTTGGCAAATTGCAAATAAGGCTTGTGATCTTCAGCTCCAACATCATAGTCCAAATCGAGAGGGGAACTCACCTGGAAAGCTGGTACCTGATTTGTGGGCATTGGGACGAGCAAAATTTGCTTCCTCTTCATTGGACACCTTCAACAAGAAAATTCATGAACTGATCTCTGGCAAAGTTACAATAGATGAGGCTGATGAATTACCACCACTAAACTTTGACTCAGCATTTGAAAATGATGATGACAACAATCAATTAGGAGAATCAGTGTAATTACAAATGAGTGTACAGCAAATTTACACGGTCTTTCTTTTCTTTTGAGGACGGTTTGATTTAGCACTAGTCACCTTGAGTTCCTCATTGTACTTCATGACCAAGTCAGCTAAGGGCCCAGCCCATTCCTTTCCCCACTCGTTGGTTTCCTCCAGCAATGTAACAATGTCTTCTGATGATCGAATTGACTTCGTTGATGCCCAAACAAGTTTGACGTGTTGCTGATGTGAAAGAATATCGTACATCAGGTGGACACCATGGAGCGGATCATTTTTGTGAACAGACTTGACCCATGAAATGAGTCGAGAATTGAGAGCAGCTTGATCTTTGGTTGGGCGATATGTAGGCCTCTTGCGCTTTGACTTGATAGCTGGTGGCTTGCCCGTGAACAGTGGTCCCAGAAGGAAGTCAGTAAGATTGAAGCCATTGTTTTCATGGTGATCACAGCAGAAATTGGTGTAGAAATCAAGTGCTTGGCATATTCAGATGACATCTTGACTAAGTATGAAGTTCACACACCATTTGGTGACTTGTCATCAAGATAGACTGAGAAGAAGTAACAAAGATATGTCTTGCACTGAATGAGCTTGGTGGATGAATATGATGCACAGTCTTGTGCTTGGCAATTAGGCTTGTGATCCATGCAAGGTCAGTCAGGGTCCATCATATCTCCATTGGCAAAATTGTCTAGAGAAATTGACAGAGCCCAGGGCTCATAAAAAACGATGAATAGACCTTTATTTCCCTCATGCCTAACGACTCGTCCACTGCACTGTAGTGCTTCAACGATGTCACTGGGAAGCCCAGCATTGCAGACAATTTTGACATCTGCAAAATCTACACCCTGCAATCCAATGTTACATGAAAAGATTGCAGAGTCGAGATATGCACCACAGATTCACCAGATGTTGCACACATGATCTTACAATGGCCGTTTTCCTCAGTAAAAGCAGTGTGAACAGCCTGAAGATATGCGCTTGACATCCCACCATGATAATGCTGGTTTACACCCATTCCACGGTACTCCAGTGGCAACTTACTGTTGAGGTGTTTCACAACATCACTTGCAAGAAGTTTGTTGTCAAAAAAAATAAGGACCCGAGGTTGGGTGCTGAAATCAAATGGTTCAGAGAGAAAACAGTTGAAATTGCGAGCTTCTTCAACACAAGAGACCAGGCAATGAGTAGCATATGTCATATTTGGTCTATTAGACAAGACACAGATCGAGACATAGCCAGGCCGCAGAATCTTCATTTTGACAGTCTTCAAGATATGTGGTGGAAAGGTTGCTGACAATGCCTGCCAGGGGATCCCATGAGGAAGTAGTGCCTTTAGCTCATCGAGTCATCCCCACGCAGGTCAAAAGGCCATATTTCCATGGTGCAGTAAGCCAGCAAGATAAATGAAATGAGCCTCATCAACATGAATATGTTTGAGCCATTTTTGAAAATGTTGATTGTGGACCAGAATGGCAAGATGCGGAAGGTGGCCCTCGGGTGTTTTGAAAAGTTGTTCGACAGTAGCAATAATGTGTCGGGACGTCCCAGGCATTTGCATTTTGATATTATGAACCTGGGTCTGATGGAAAGTTGCATAAGCTAATGAAGAAGACGAAGACATAACTTACATTCCAGTAATTATCTTCCTGGGGAGTGTCATCGTTGATTGCAATGGTGGGGATTCTGTAGTTTTTGTTGAAATTATCTGCCTGTAAAGGTGTTACAGATGAACACCAGACATGCTCCAGCTGAAGTGCTAACTTGTGTGACCTGAAGCCGTTTGAGAGGTGATATGGTAAGAGATATGAAATGGTTTGCTGGGTCGTCGAGAAGCAGGCTGAGAGTGATCGGGAGAGTTTTGCTGCTTCCAGTGCCGGCATCAACCAAAGAATCTTGTCCATTGTGTCCATTGAATGTGGCCAAACATGCACAAAGTTGGAGCTCTCAAGGTACCTGAGTGCCACCAGTAACTGCCCAGGAGAGTAGAGAAGCTCGATATGCCATTATCCTGTCATCCTTGCCCAATGTTGCCAAGTATGAGATAGGAAGTTTTTCAAGTGGGAGCATGGTAGAAACCAGTTCATGGACATCCTCAGCAGATAGGGAGCGAATCTCATCAAGTCTTTCTTGAAGCGTAGGTACATGGAAGGTGGCCATAGAGGTGTAAGAAGTAGAAAATGTGTCGACGCATTGACGTGATCGCACAGTTCCCAAAAGGGTTATTTACGAAAACAGGTGATGATTAAGCATTTTTCGATCACAAAGCGATTTTAAGCTCAGCTGTGTACTGGGGATCGGTCACCGGTCTATACTTGATCATGATATGTAATCATCTGACTCAGAGATCCATCACTGGCAATCTTGGTAGAAACTCCACCACATTCCCAAGTCCAACCTTTCCAAACCAAAGCCAGCACAAGAAACCTCCTTCTCCTGAACCACAGGCCTCTAAACAGACCCGGAAAGCCATGAAAAAACTGGCAGTGAAAAAGAAGGCCAAATTAGTCTTGGTGATGAAGACTCGGTATGTTTACTTTTTTGCATGATTCCATCATGGTGGTGCCCACAGTGATATTTGACTGATATGATGAGTACAAAACCCTTCGGAGCTCCGAACCTCCAGGGAGAATAAAATGACGAGAATAATTGGAGCTAAGTGAAAAGTAGACTCAGTAGTTCATCTGATTTCCACAATCATGATGGGCGCTGTCGTGTATCATGAAGCACAGGGTGGTCCGGCTACTAGACAGTTACGTCTCGGTGGTACACAGCCTCAGCTCTACGCCTAAAAGAGTAACAAGAGAACTACTGGTATCCCACGAATACACGAGATGCAAAACGCTATCTACATCTCGAAGGGAGGATTTACTGAACATTCAGTGCAACAATCGGGTCTTCAAACAAGCTTAGTGCACATACAACATTCGGAGGCGATTTACATGTTTATGCCACTGCAACAACCTTGTGCTTGAGTGGCAGGACCGTGGATAGTCATAAATCCTGATGTCGCTTCTTCAAAGGGAAGGCGCGCGACAACCTTGATCTCAACCGCCAGTTCTCGTACGTACGTACTCAGTAGACCGGTGACCGTTCCCTCGTACATGAGCAAGCGTCGATGTAGAGGGACCAGTACAGCTGAGTTTAAAAAGGCATAGTATTACAATTTTGTGTATGGAAGCTGAATCAGCAATCCAGAAACCTTCCTTTTTCAGTAACTCTTCTCAAAGAGGAAGGAGATCACAGATTCACGATCTCAACGAAAAATATTTTTAACGCAACGCGTCGACGCGTCGAATAGCATACCCTCATTACCCTTTATACCTCAATACATTGATACCCTCAGCTCTACATTATGTATAGTGATTCTCAGCAAGGCTTCTCCACGTTCAAGGTCCAAACACCAAAGACTCATGCTCCTCATGACAAGCCTCTCACATTCGACGCAAATGTTCCGAATATGCATTCTCAGGAACAGCCACCATCCAGAGGAAGAGGTATAAAGATAAATCAGCCTTGGGATATCAATATCTCACGTCTCCGTGCCCATCCAGCCCCAAATCGAGCAGCCGAGTTGTATAACACACCCCAGCCAACCGCGTCAACATCTGCACTTTGCGGACTTTTTACACCACAAACACCATCAAATCAGATTCGAGACGACATGTATGTGTGGGACTCGAACAACAGGCACTCCTCCGTGCCAGTAGAACTGGAGAATAACATGTCAGTCACCGCGCGGTATGTGCATAGTTTAACAGCTCTAGGCAAAGTTCACACACACCGAAGCTATGACATTTCCCAGCCACCACTTTTATTGCCACTCAATCTGCTTGGATTATCAGTGATGCCAGCTGATCGTTTACGAAACTCGGTGTTTGACAGGACAGAGATCTCGCAACTGTCACCGGTTCAAGTTGGCTATTCTCCGTATTCACCGCTACCTGGTGTATCAAATCTGCCGTTCTCTCCAATGTCCACTCATGCAACTCCTGGTACTTTCCATGATCTGCTTGAACCCTCTTTCGACGATAACGAGCTCTGTTCAAATCTCAAGAACATGCCAGCTCTTCCTGTCCCTCGTCCACGCAAAAAGCATTTCTCCAAGGTAGAAGCTGTTAATCACATCCTTGCTGTACTTCGTGATGCTCGCATGCCGCCATCAGAATTCCTCGCGCTCATTCTGGATGATTCAACCGACGATTTTGCCACATATAGGAAAACATTCTTTACAGATGGCAATTCACTGAGGCTCTGGGGTCTTCTTGATATTTTGTGGAAGAATGAGAAGGGTCGTCGTCACATGAAGGAATGGATGAAGCCATGCGCGGTTGATCTTGTGTATGATATCATTCATGATGAAATGGAGGATGCAAAGCCTAAGCTTAGCATGGCGACACACGAGATAACGCCTGAGTTTGTTTCGGAATGGGACATCAATGGGCTCATGGAACAAATCAGTTTGGATACAACACCTGTGTGGACCATGGTTCTCGAGGTGGCGACAGAAACAAAGGAAGATATAGTTAAGATGAAGACATCTAAATCAAGGAACCGTCGCACGGTGACCATCTACATTTATTTTGTTCAATTCACATGAACTGAAGCTCTGATCAGGGACGGAGCGTTATCAGTGCTCAGGTCCACTACCTTAGGTCGTATCATTCATGCAAGGTTCAGATTGGGCTCGGTCTGATGGTGTGGTCCACGGGTGCATCTCGACAGCTCATCAATGTTCTAAACCAAGCCTGTTTGTCAATGTCATACACTTCGATTTTCTCTATTATTCAAGCCCTAGCCAAGCGGTCACTGGAGGATGCTCGCATGCTCGCTGCAGGTCCACATGGTATTCAGTATGACAATTATAACCAATCAACCTCTATCCACCCAGAACAAGGTCCGAATGCCCCGAACAAAGTACAATCAGGAACTGTTGGTGTTTTATTCGAAGTACTGTGCGCCAATACAGAACACATGAAAATCTCATCAATCATGGATTGTTTCATGAAAGCAAGTCCACTCAAGATATCTGACCTTCGGCCATCTCTCCAGTCCATGAAATCGTACCAGTTCCAATCTCAGGTCAACATTGTCAAGATTCTTATCAAATATGTGTCTGGATTTTCTCACCTGCACAAGCACCCTGATCTTCAGCACCAACCATGTCGCCCACTCCCGCCACGCCACAAAACCAAATTTTTTCCACTTAGAGTCTCAACTATTGAGGAAGCATCAGTGAAGGGGAACCTCCTCGTTCATGATGATATTTATCTTGTACAACTCAAGCGTGATCCAGCTGATCTCAATGACCTCGCAATCCCCGCAATTCATGACCAGCTCACAAATGCCTGCAATCGTGGTGCTCAGACAATGTGCAAAAAAGACCTTACTCCATGGACACGTCGGGAGATATTTCAGCTTGGGTTTGGGGTATTCCATCTGATAATGAATTTGATATGGGCACTTCTTCACACATACTGAGGCATGCTCAGTCAATTAGGGAACTTGTCACACTTATTTGCAGTCCTTGAAAAAGTCTGGCTAAATGCAGATTGCCCCGACTTCCACACATTGCTGGCTGCTCTTACCCAGATTCTTGACGGCCTTATTTTAAATGCGTGGTGTGACATATCTGGATTCTCATCATTTGATGCCTTTGCAGCGTCAAACCCTACCGCCTCTGCACTCCTGGATTTTGCACGCGTCATCCTACAGAAATATGCGACCCCGTCACCAAAATTCAAACCAGCAACCAAACCCCCAAAATCCTCAAATGCTGACAATGACGCCAATGCCAGTGGCTCAGAAGACGACATGCTCCCCACGGAAGACACCTCTTCAAAACCCTCAGCACCCCCACTCGATGATACTGTTCATGAAAATGTAGTACATCTGACCCGTGACCTGCTTTATGTTATAGAGCTTGTTAAAGCAGTATCGGATGGTGATTTTGGACGAGTTGAAGACATCCTTCCTGATCTTGCGTGCATTTTTCGTGCTGCGGGGTCAAACAATTACTCAACAGAAGTTCTGCATTTCCTGTTCAATCTCAAGGAGGTCTGGACCCCAGAGTTTGCATACGTTTGTGTTCAAGTTCTCATCTCCGCTCTCACTAATGAGACCGTTCAGAAATATCATGCGTGACAATATGATCGTCAACATCTCGGGTTTGCCAGGTCATGCCATGGGTATGGATATGAACATCGAACACATTATTCGCTACCTGAAGGTCAGTTGAATCTCCTACATTGTGTTCAACAGACTGAAACTGTTCCCCGCCATCACAGGCTCTCTTCGCAGCAAAGGGTATCTATGCAAATTGGGAAAGACTTGGTGACATCTCGGCTGCTGTGAACTATCTTCAACTCATCAAAACCAAAGTCGTGCGATCGATGCGTGCCAACTATCAAGGTTCAACACAGCGGACTGTCGACACTTCTCAACTTGTTTGGCGCATTGCCAACAAAGCACGCGAGCTACGATTGCAAGAAGTGGTGTGAAATCGGGATGGCCAGTCAAGTGCTAAATCTTTCCCAGATTTACGTACCGAAGGCAGAGAAAAGTTTGCAGCATCATCACTGGCAACATTTAATAAGAAAGTTCGGGATATGGCAGAAGGGAGGGTGGTGGTAGTAGAGACTGATGATATACCTGTTCCAAATTTTGGAGATGAGGAAGACAGGGAAGCAGCTGACGAAACTGAAGAGAATGAATTCAAAAATTAGTCTGTACAATTTCATAGTTAACGAGTAATTTTGACTCTCTTCTGAGTCGGTCCCGATTTTGACTCCCTGTTTGTAACTCCCGATGTGGTGGCAATGTCCTTATCATACTGTCATATCACATCAAAAACCGATGTAGACCACTCTTCTTGCCACTCCTCAGTCTCATCCAAAAGTTTTGTGATCGCATTAGGTGAAGCAAGTAAAGCTGGATGAGTGCAAACAAGGATAGCACAGTTACGATCTGACAATATATCAACAGCCGCTCGCACACCATGTAGGTGATCATTCTGGCTTGCAGTAGTCAACCACTGAATGAGGCGATGATCAAGAGCCTCCCTTTCTTTTACTACTCATTTCTTCACTCGAGGGGTGGGTGGTTCCTTGCGTTTTGTCCCGATAGTCGAGGGTACATCAGTGTACAATGGACTGGGGAGAAACTCATTGAGGTCGAAAACATCGTCATCATGACGATCACAACAAAAGGTCATGTTATAGTGAAGTGCTTTGCAGCGGGAATTAGCGAGACAATATTTAGATTGATATTAACGCACCATTCTCTGCTTCGTCGCCCAAGTAAGATGCAAAAAATGCTCGTAAACAAGTTTTACATTGTATGAGCATGATACATGAGCGTGGAGCACGGTCCTTCCTGGAAGCGGTAGGTTTGGAGAGGGTGCAAGGTTGATCAGGATCATCAGATTTACTGTGATCAAACTCCTCAAGAGAAATGGTCAATGCCCATGGATCATAGAATAGAACAAACAGTCCCTGAGATCCATCACGACGACCAACTCGTCCTCCTCGCTGAAGAACATCAACAATGTTGCTGGGAAGGCCGGCATTACAGACAATCTTAACGTCAGGGAAATCAACACCCTAAAGCGAGTCCATGAGTATGAAAATGGGGAGAATCCAGACTTACAATGGATTCGCCAGATGTTGCACATAAGATCTTGCATATGCCGTCTTCTTCCGTAAAAGCTCTATGCGCAGCGGAAAGATACTGTTCGGACATCCCGCTATGATAGTGACGAGTAATACCCTTTCCACGGTATTCTTCTGGAAGTTTGCTGTCCAAGTGATCGGAAACTGCGCTGGCCAGGTCCTTGTCGTCGAAGAAAATCAGAACACGCGGTTGAGACCTAAGATCAAACGGTCGAAGGATGAAACATTCGTAGTTCTTGCAGTCTTCAATTCTTGAAACAACTCGGTGCGTAGCATACATAGTATTTGGCTGGTTGGAGGAAATGTGAATGGAGACATAGTTTGGATGCAATATCTTTGATTCCACAGTCTTGAGGATATGTGCAGGGAAAGTAGCCGAGAATGCTTGCCAGGGAATAGACTGAGGCAGAAGAGCCTTTAGTTCGTCCAGTTGTGCCCATGCAGGTCGGAAAGCCTTGCCGCCGTGGTGTCCCAGACCAGCAGTGTGAATAAAGTGAGCCTCGTTAACATGAATCCGCTTGATCCTGCACTGAAATAGCTTATTTCGAACAAGAGCTGCAAGCCTAGGGAAATGGCCTTCAGGTGACTTGAATAACTGCTCAACGGTCGCGATAATGTGACGTGCTGTTCCAGGAGTTCGAGTTACTAGATTATGAATATGTTCCTGTGGGAACGGTGAGAGAAGCAATGAGCCTACGAGGTGTTACAGATACTCACGTTCCAATATGCGTCCTCTCGCGGCGTGTCATCGTTAATCGCAATGGTCTGAATGCCATACTTCGCATTAAAATCGTTCCCCTGTTCATGATGTCACGACGAGTACAGAGAACACTTGCCAAATATCACACCTGGGTGACCTGAAGGCGCTTCAGGGGAGATATTGTGAGAGAGATTCCGTTGTCCCTTGGGTCGTCGAGCAGAAGGTTGAGGACGATCGGCAAAGTTTTGCCACTTCCAGTCCCAGCACTAATCAACGAGTCTTGACCATGATGTGTCGCTAGACAAGCACGCAGCTGAAGCTCTCGTGGGATTTCAAGATGACCCGTAACAGCCCAAGATAGAAGGCAAGCCCTGCCAGCCGTGATCATGTCTTCTTGCCCAAGTTCTTCCAGATACGTTGTCGGTAGTTTGATTACGCCGATAGCATTTGAAAGAAGAAGCCTAATGTCGTCACCAGAAGCCAGACGGATGTAATCAAGATATTCCTCGAGAGTGGGTACAGTGTCCATGAGATTTAGAGCAGAAGCAAAGCAGGGATGGCACAGAGCGAGCTCGTCAACGGCGATTACAGTGAGCGATCACTTTCGATCACTGAAATTTGCGATTTCCTTCCTCTTTGAGAAAAGTTACTGAAAAAGGAAGGTTTCTGGATTGCTGATTCAGCTTCCATACACAAAATTGTAATACTATGCCTTTTTAAACTCAGCTTCACCAGTCCCTCTACAAGGTTCGACGCTCGCTCATACCTGTACGAGGGAGTGGTTACGAGTCTACGTACTCAGGACCCAGCGCTTAAAGTGTGAATGGTACGATATAAACCAAACGGCACTATCTCTTTTGTACCGAGTCTTGACACAAGCTCAGAACGTGGCTGCGCCTTGTAGTTATCAGATTTCGGCCGCACTCCTGCTGAGTATGCATAGTTGAATGGTTTCTGGCAGCAAATCACAACACAGCAGTGCGCGTGGTACTGGTCCGGAATGTACGTCAATCGAGCCCAACCGAAACCTATAGGATGTGAGCCCAATGTTAATCTCTTTGAAATTTCTCCCTTGAATTTGTTTTTTAATTAAGTCACATGCACCACCCCAATCGCTGCCTTTGTGTGTCAGCTTGTGCTCTACGGGACAGGCTCGTCTGTCCATCTGCTGGATCAAAATCTTTATTGCTGATTGGTCGATCCAGAGCCACGAATCCCATTCACAAGCTGCAATTCACCGTCACGCACCAATCCCAGACCCTTCACTCCGTTCCACCAATCTTTAGCGTCCATCAGAGTCTTGGATTCTTGCTTAATCAACGGAATGCTCAACACAGAATCGTCTGCACAACGAATGATGAGAGATCGTGAAGGCTTATGGTACATCGCAGTTCCCGGAAATTCTGAGAGGAACGGGACGTGCATGTCGAGAGGGGCAGGCGAATGAAGCTGTACTGTTTTCCCCGTCGATATGCAGGTTGTGAGGGGTCGCTGCATAGGGAAGAGATCAGCCTCCTGAAGGTAGGAAAGTACATGTCGATCAACGGTACATACCTGATGCGAAATGGCACGGTATCGCCGTGAGATAACCTGAGCTGACATTGTAGCAAAATCAATGATCGAATCCTTTGCAGATATCATTGGGGCATGAGAAAGTGATCCTATGGGAGGTTGAGGTATACAAGTTGCCTACGAAAATGCTATGTTCCATCGCCACATTGAATAAGTGAAACACTAACCTTGCCTGCACGCATGTCTCTAAGAACAGATACCAATAGCCTACCTCCTGTCTCCGCTAAAGTATCTCGTAGGTCCACGAACATGGCACCATTATGGAGTGGCTTAAAGCGGCACGTGTAAGTATTAATCTTCTCAGGAGGGCCAACTGAAAACGCACCACTCGTGAGCATCCCCAGATGGCACCAGAATCGATCCCTTGCTTTAGCTTCAACATTTCTATGACACAAACGCCTGTTTCCTCATCACCGCTCAATATCGCGTGTTGTATAGGTGCAGGACCTCGGTATGCCGGAAGAAGAGAGGGGTGGATGTTTAATCGTCTCGTTGGGGTAAACATATTCAACAATGAAGCAGGGAGAATGCGGCCAAATGACGCGGTGACAACTACATGGTTCAGAGGTGCAGGGTTCAAATTGGAGAACTGGGGAGGAGGCTGCAATATGCAGTCAGCACTCAAGCACCGAGAAAAAGGGCGGTCGTTACCTTCCAGGTCTTAAATTCCGATTTCGTATGAGGGATAGCGTACACAGGAATATTGAGATTTTGCGCCAACAATTTCAGCGGTGCTATTTGAACAGAATTATTTGATGTAGAAATATGCAAACATAGGGCTCTCACTCACAGATCGAAAGAAGGGTGCCTCGTCGACCTGTCCTTTGATCAGGGTGTGTTGCGACTGAAATTTCATCCCAGACATCTAAACACCTAAGTTGGTTCAGTTCTCCGTTTAGTTCGAATGCAAACTTAGGGACCTCGAGCGGCATGAAGTTCATTGAGAACAAGACATGAAAATTGGTCGCGACCCAGAAAGAGAATCTTGAACGGAGGGTGGGCTGATGATCCATGATGGTAGCATCTTGTGTATAGTACTGAAAGTCTTGGAAAAAACGCGCTTCCTGCAAAATGTTGCTTACAGACCGCGATGTGCAGAATCATGCGAGGTTGAGACTGGGAGCGGGAGGGAGAGGAGGACGACTAGAGTGATAGTCTGATGAGGAGTGCACTGTACGTATACGTTTTTAGAAAGTGTCCGTCGATGCCTCCGCTAGTAATCTTCACACCATCCACATCGTCTCGCTACACATTATGGTTCCCTCGCCCTCCGTCTTTAAAATAATTCCGACCATTCAGCAGTATGATTGGGGAAAGATAGGTCACAATGCTAAAGTTGCTCAGTTTGCTGCCGCGTCCAGTCTTCCTGGTTTTTCTGTTGACGAATCACTACCTTATGCAGAGGTAGGGAGGTACTATGCCATCTTGATCATCCGCAAGTAACGATAACCTCCTTCCCCATTGTATAGTTATGGATGGGCACACACCCCAAGTCTCCTTCCCACGTCCGCTTCTCAGGCAAAACTCTCTCTGAGCACCTCGCAAGTAACCCAAACCTCATTGGCAAACGTGTCATCGACCGATTTGACGCGACTGATGGAAATTTACCCTTTCTCTTCAAAGTCCTTTCCATTGAAAAGGCTTTGAGTGTACAAAGCCATCCCGATAAGAAGACTGCCGAAATTCTACACGCGCAGCAGCCCAGCATCTACAAAGGTCTCTCCCCACGAACTGTGACTTATGATACCTAATTTTTAAATCCTCCAGACCCGAACCACAAGCCCGAAATGACGATAGCACTCACACCTTTCCTTGCTCTTTGTGGCTTCCGACCACTACCCGCCATCGTCACCGCCCTAAACAGCACTCCAGAGCTCGCCTCTCTTATCCCTCGCCCGACTCTTGATCATTTTATTTCACTCGCCTCTTCCAACGAGCCCTATGAGAATCAAAAGGCTGCTTTAAAGGGTCTGTTTTCTGCACTCATGACCACAGATGAAGCGCAATACAAGGGGCAATTGACGGAGATTGTTGGTAGGTACAAGAGGGGCCAGGTCAATGACGGGGAAGAAAAGGACGTAATAGACCTCGTGCTGAGGCTCGACGGCCAGTTCCCCGGTGACATTGGTATATGGTGTGCGTTCGTATTGAATTATGTTAGGCTGCAGCCAGGGAAAGCGATGTTTCTTGGAGCGGGGGAACCTCATGCTTATATTGCAGGAGGTACGTAGTCCACTCCTCTCATATCCGACAATAAAGAGAAGATGACCTTATATTCTATTTCATTTCAATTTTTTAAGAGTGCATAGAATGCATGGCCAACTCGGATAATGTCATTCGGGCAGGGCTGACCCCAAAATTAAGGGACGTGCCCAACCTCGTCTCAGGACTGACCTACTCCGCGTCCGACGCATCCAAGCATAGCGTCTTCCCGACTTCCTTTTCTTCCTCTGAAGCATCCGTTCTTTACGATCCCCCCGTGCCAGAGTTCTCCGTCGTACAAGTGAAGCTTTCCTATCAGCAGACTGAAGCTCATAGACCCGTTGACGGCCCGAGTGTGGCGATTGTTACTGAGGGGAGTGGGGCTGTTGAATGGGATACGGGCGAGAGGTTAGAAGTGGGACTTGGAGATGTGTATATCATTGGGGCTGGGACCGGGGTTGAATTTAAGTCAAAGGGAACAGAGCCTTTCGTTGTTTATAGGGCGTTTGTTGAAGTTGAATAGACGAATCAGGGTGACATAGACCATGGACAACGCAACCCATTACATTGTAGCAGACGTAACACTATTCTCGCAGCTGGTTTTCATGAATAAAGACCTGCAAACTGGATGGAATGAGCAAATATCCTCTCCTGACATGATGACTGATGCGGAATCGAGTATGTGCAATCAGAACGAATGCCATCGCGCGCACCTCACAGAGGTAAGTACAACTGAAGTACAAGGTAAGTATGCCAGAAAGTAAGTAGCAAGCAAGTACTATGTAAGGCACTTTCTTCTCACGCTTCGCAAACCCAGCCCCCACTGTAGCTGGCTTCGACGTCAACGTTCAACGATGGCTACCGAACCATCGTTCGTCATCCATCGTCATCAGCATGACCACACTCTGCTTCCCGAAAGACCCGCTTCACACCCTCCTCATCCTCGTCCACGATTACCCATTCGGGATTTGCGCTTTGAGTATAGTTACATTCACAGCATTGAACCCTATGTCGAATTTTTCCATGGCACCCAGGGTAATGAGAGCCTGAGAGATGACGAAGACGAGTCGGGAAGCCGGAAAGAATCATCTACTGGTGAGGTCGTACATATCAAGTGGGGAAAAGTTGCATGGATAACTGTCCGCGACCAAATTATCAGTCCACTGCTGCAAGGGGCATTCTGGTGAGCAGATTTGATATGAACGCGTGTATAGCGGATCTTGTAATGACGAGTGGTACTCGAATGTAGGGCAATTGCAAGCCATTTCTTGACCCCGATTTCTTTGCAAGTTGGGCATCGCGTGCGCTCATTTCTACCCTCGAAAGAAGGACGGGGTGTTGTCTGGCTAAGAAGTTGGGTGAGGAGCTTGGGATTTGGGACGAGCATCGCGTCGCGTCGATCCTGATTGAACATGTACTTATATTACCATCTATGCTGATTTATTTCTGACAATGCTTACAGCAATGCGTCTCCTAAGTAAAACAATAGTTTAAGCTGGAGGAAGGTCAAGGTCGGTTTGAGGCTTCCAAAGCATTTTTGGCAACACAATCTCTGATAGGAACGTCAATGCGAAATTCCAACAGGACAAGGCCATGTCCTCGTGCCAAATCTTGCATGTGGAGCAGGCGGTGACGTGGTATCGTTCACAGGGCTCATAACGGGGTTGCAGACAAAAGTGGATGGTTTTGGTTGTCGGGCGGATGTCAATTTCATGCAGATCAGTGTTCCTAAGTTGAAGTGGATTGTGTGGGCCTGCGGTAGATCGTCATGTCTGTCTGTGCATAGGGGAAGAATGGATGGAATGTGTGGAGTAATTCAAATATGTGGGTGTATACTTCTGCTCAACGACGCGAAATATTTTCGCAGAGCATTATCGTCAAAAAGCATCAAGGGCTATGTAGACTGCAGCTTTTGCAGTGGAGACCGTTGTAGACTGTCTTACCGCCCAAAGACGGTTTGCAGCTGTATATGGCACGTATTACCCAATCTTCACGTTTGCTTGAGCCTTTGTCAAGCGATCACTCTGCAGGCGTAGGACACTTACGGGTGGCGCGCCACCCGTACCATGTAAAGCCTGGTATGATATGCTTCACGAGCCGTGGAAGAGCAGACGGAGGTACGCCACCCTTACCATTGGTCCTGTCACCGTATCCCCCCACCAGTCCGCCCACGCCATTGCCACCTCCGTCTGCTCTTCCACGGCTCGTGAAGCACCAGGATTTACCGATTCTCAACTTTACGATCTCTTTCGACCCTTCGGAGCCCTGGCCTCCGCACGAACACAGACCCATTTTGGGGCTGATACTGGCATCGTAAAGTTTGGGAACGAAGATGATGCTCGTGCGGCTGAGGAGGCTTTACATTGGGCTGATGTTAAAAGCCAGAACATTGCGATTCAAGTGTATCAAACACGGCGAACCAGCGGAACTGTCAGGCGCAATTTGTGCTTACTTTATGAGGGCATCCCTTGGTAAAGAGTATCCAAGGACGTAGAACTTGAGGATCTGCCGTAAAACGAATCTGGATCGTAATGACGTGGCCGACGTGGCATCGAATTCAGTTGTGAATAGGAGCTCTGGTTCACTGAACTGCGCAGTATCCTTCCAGTGAAAGATGAATTGAGGAGTTTGAAGGATGAAAAGCGTCAATCAAATTCAAGAGATTCTGGTTTTCGAAATTGATTCGCAACATCGGTCAGCGTTAGAACTTAGGAGGTGTATGTTGAAGTGTGAACTTTATCAGTTGTAATGGTCAACGAGTTTATCGATTATCCTGTGTCGTTGTTCTACAGCTTCTACATGGTCCAGCAACAGTCTTCGAGGATCCCGATTCCGAATCCTACCGCATCTCTTGCTTGACACCCTCTCACAGATCGTCCTGAGATTGAGGCAACATCGTACAACCCTGCTACCTCAGTAGAAGCTCCAGCTTCGAATGCCATCCAGTCTCGTTCGGAAATAGCCCCTACGAGCCCTTCCGTGGCGAAAGATACAGCTGTTAACGCGCTAAAGCTATTACTCAAGATCTCGAGCGATATTCCTGGGCCGGGTGTTAAAGTTGCATTGTTGGGATTGTTGACAATCATTGAAAGAGTTCAAGTACATTGGTGAAGTATCTGATAGTTGTGGACCCTGATCTAACGAGATGATCGCTCAGGAAACTTCGGACAATATCCAGGGGTTCAGAATCCTAGCCACGCAGATGAAAGATCTCCAACCTATCTTCTAAAAGGTGAAGGAGATGGAAATTGCAGGAGCTAATGTGGACATAGTCGATTTTCTCGCGAAGCTGGAAATGTGCGTGTCTGGAGACATTCATTGATTGATATCCCTGATATATTTCTCTGTTAGCGAAATCAAAAGCCTGACTGCCGAGATAGAGCAGTCGAGATCTCGTGGAACATTAGTTTTTCAATAGCACCAATGATGCATCTTCACTGAAAGGCCATAATGACAACCTGGATCGAATTATCAATGAGGCTAATGTGAGTTGATTGGTCATTGCTTTTATAGTGGCTGCCAACTATCCCTTGTTACAATGATAAAGCTTGTTGTCAATATCGATAGTCCGTGGTGTCTGGGACCAGATGAAGGTTAGATGGTGCACTACTCTGACCAGATACCAGTCGTCAACTGCAGAGCACTTGAGGCAGGACCCCGGATAATGCCCCCAGAGGGTTTTCGGCCTAATCCAGACAATCTCGAAAAACCTTTTTGGAGCGAAAGGTTCTGAAACGTGCCAAAAAGCATGGGAACATTGTTCTGTCCAGACAAAATCATTGTTTTCGTGGAGAAGCCACTGGGGGCATTATCCGGGGTCCTCTTGAGGCCTCTGTAGATTTTGTGATCTCTACTTACAAAGGTTGGTTTTCAGGAACAGAATTGATGGTTGTCCCAATTTGGCTTCGGCATATCGACTGATGGAAGTTTAGAGTCCCGGGCTGTCCCGGGTTTGCAAACTGCCTTGCTTATCATAATTACAATATCTATATATAGATTCTGTGCATGACGCTCAACGACCGACCTTTTTCCCTTTTTCGAATGGGTTTAGTTATAGCAACCAAATGGTCCCGTTTAGGAATTTGTCAATTTGGTGTAACCTCACGTTATCATGGCTACTTCCGACGTTGCCATCAATGTTACTGTGCTACTATCATGAGTTGGGAGTTTCAAAACTTTTACTAAATCACGAACAGAAAAACATCGATGAAACCTTGTACTGATTGGACTTTTGAAATTGACGTGATAATATATGAACTAGCCTCTGGAGTGTCACTTTGGTATAAACTGGATGGGTGCTTGTGTCGGAAGAAAGCCGCGTGTGCAAGTCCAAAAAATTGGGAGTTTCAAAACTTTCGTCACGGATTGTCATGCTGACTCATACAGCCGATTGCATCTCCGCTTCAGCAATGTTAACGAGTGACTGCTGTTGCATTCAAAAGTGACAAGATCCAGTCAGTAGCATAGATGAACTATGTACATTAGTCCATGTATAAGCATTATGAAGCTATTTACTGAGAATTAGTTCTGCATTAAATAGGGATTGTAAGTATGAGAGCTGAAACTTCCAAGCTTGATCTCTGGGTGACATCGAAGGAAATAAACATTCCAGGTTTTGCTTGGCTTCTTCCCACACAGAGCCTCAGCTTTCTTCTGGATTGTCTGCTTGCTGAGGGGGTGGCCAGTGTCTGAGAGGAAAGTGATCCAATCAACAAGCACTTTCTCTGCCTCAGGGGAGAGAAGCTGCTGGCTGACATAAGCCTGTCAAGGGGGGATATGTTTGCCCTGAAAGCAGTTGCAAACAGTGTGGTAAGGAAGAGCAACACCAGTGCAAGCCTTTATTTCATGAATGACATCTGAGATGTTGGGTTTGGCCTGGGTGCAAAGCTTGGTGCATGCCTTTGAATGAGCTTTTCAATGTCAGGGCTGATAGGAAGTCTTCTAGGAGGCATGCACCCTGCACCATGGGAGGCCTTTACTGTGGAGCCAAGGACAAAATTGGCAGACTTTGAAATCTGATGCATGTTGAGTGCACATTGTCATGCAAATTCACTCTTTTGTCTGTATCTTCCTTCTGTAAGGGGAACACCTTATGTGCCCCTACAATGGTTGGCACACAATTGCGAATGCTTCTGCAAACATGCAAATGTTTGCACAACAAAGCACCTTTTGCACCAACCATCTACAACTTACCAAGCATGGCCTGATGTGGACACTATCACTGATTGATGGCTGTCTCCCCAAATGGGAACATGACCCTGGATCTGAATTAGTGCTAGGATGGAATGGGCTCCAAGTATTTTAGAATGTCACATGCCTTCCATATATATACTTTGGCCTTGCACTGGACTCCTTAGAGTTTTCTCTTTGGTTTTCCCTTGCAAGGTATGGGTCTTTTCCTTGTTCAATAGTTATTGAATCTAACTTTGGTTTTCCCTTGCAAGTATCAAGTTCTTAGGACTCTGATTGTAAGGTTGCCCTTACAGAAGAAAACTCTCTCTTTAGTGGACTGAAGGTAGTAGGTTACCACAGCCAGCAACTCAGTTTATGAAAATTTTGCACATTTTCGAGCCTGCTTCATGACTTCAGAGAGCTTTGCTATCATCCCTCCACTCGACTCTTCCACCCCTTTACACAACTACCAACCTTCCCATGGAGACAGACAATGAGGACCGCCTCCAGCGCATCGAAGTGAGCATTGCAGGCCTTGTACAGACTATGGCAGTATTTGCACAATGAGAGGCGGACCACAAAGAGCCACAGGTGCTTCCAAGCATCTCCAACCCCACAGACCTAGGGTCTCCTGGCCCAGTAGTTCATGAGCGCCATCGCAAAGCATCATTGCAAGATTACCGCCCCAAGCCTGCAAACCCTGCAGACTTTTCAGGTGATCATTCACTCAGATGAGCATTCCTGAATTCGTGTGCACTCTATTTTGCCCTTGCTCCTCATCAATTTGCAGACAAGCATGCACAGGTTATGTGGGCCCTCTCATTCATGAAGGGTGGATGAGCCGCACAGTTTGTGGATTGTCTCATGTGCAACTACCAACTAAGTGGAAGACTCCCCTACACCTCCTACTCCAATTTTGTGGATGAGTTCGCAAATCAGTTCTGTCTGAAGAATGAGATCCAATCTTTGTGGACTGAGCTCGAGAGTGTGAAGTACTTCCAAGGTACATGAACCGTTGACAAGTACATTGACAACTTTTGCGAACTGGTAGAGCAAGCGCAGTACTTTGAGGGCTTGCATATCATCCTCAAATTCTGACAAGGTCTAAATGCAAAGATCCAAGACCATGACCACTGGACAACCTTCAGATAACACCCCCAAGCAGTGGTGCAATGCCACTATCATCTGCAACAAAAATCGCATTGCAAATGAGGCTTTTTGCATGTCTTCATGAATGGCCTCACGATCCGAAATGAGCTTGCAGCCCAGAAACATGTTCCGCAAGCTTGTTCCTGCCATGGCGTGGCCCCTCCCCCCAATTTCTCCCACAACTGCCCCATCGTGATACACACCTTTGGTGCAAAGTGTCTCTGCACCCACTACACCAAAGGACAGATCTGCACTCATCTGCTTTCATTGCAGAGAATCTGGTCATACATGACCCGAATGCCCAAGATGGTTTGACATTTGGTACATGGATGGTGAAGAGCAACAGAATTTTGCACAGAGGAATTTGCAGCACTGGATGTGAATAACACAAATGAGAAGGATGAGGAGCCCATTGTAGAAGTAAAGGAGGATTTTCACAGTGGCAATGAGTGAGCAGTACACCACCATTGTCTGCAAAAATCATTTCACAGTGTTGTCAGTAGGTGAAGTGTATGAATCAAATTCTATTTCATCACTGATCTCTCTGCGAACAATGTGCAAGCCGTACTAACCCCTCCCTATCCTCGTTCACATTTTCATAAGCACCCTAAATGGGAGAAATGACTCCCCAACCACGATGTTGTAGCGATGACCCCAAGCCCCCACTCATTCAAACTCGAAGTATTGCTGCAAACCACTGATACTGGCACTGCACATGACCAAGGCACTACTTGATTGTGGTGCCACCGGCCTTTTTGTCAATTCTGATTTCATTGCAAGAAATCACCTCACAACAAAAGTGCTCAGCCGACCCATCCCTGTGTTCAATGTCGATGGCTCAGCGAATGAAGCAGGCAATATCTTGGAAGTTGTAGAGGTCCTACTATGATTTTGTGACCACTCTGAACATGTGATGTTCATGGTGACTGGCATCAGCAGGCAAGATGTTATTCTCAGCCTCACCTGGCTCCATGAGCATAATCCTGAGGTGGACTGGCAGACTAATGAAGTCAAAATGAGTCGATGCCCAAATCACTGCTGCACCTGTCAGAACAAGATGAATTAAGAGCGCAAAAGCGCTTTTTGGGAAATCACTAGCATCTGTACCTGTTGTGTGGGTCCCATGCCTACCCCTGATGTCAAGATGGAGGACATCCCAGACCTTCCACAACTGGTGAATGATGATAGCAATGATGAAGACCATGATGAACCACCCCTGATGTCAAGATGGAGAACATCCCAGACCTTCCACAACTGGTGAATGATGATAACAATGATGAAGACCATGATGAACCACCCCTTTTGAGCAAAAACTTGGTCAACAAGGGAGATCACATCTTCATCACTACCATTCCCTGTGAAGCAGAATTTGTTTGCGCCACATCCAACATTTCACAATGGCTAGCAGAGGCCTTCCATAAGAATGCGCAACCAAAGTCCTTTCACGAATCCATCCCTGTGCACTTCTACAAGTTCGAGGACCTATTTGCAAAGTTTTCATTTGACCGCTTGCCTGACCAAAAGGTATGGGATCATGCAATTGAACTCATCCCTGGTGCAAAAGCTGCTAGCTGCAAGGTCTATCCCCTTGTGCCCAATGAACAGGCTGAGATGGATGAATTCATCCAGGAGAACCTAGCCACTGGCTGCATTCACCCCTCCAAGTCACTGATGGCATCCCCTGTCTTCTTTATCAAGAAGAAGGATGGATCCCTCTGGCTTGTACAAGATTATCGCACTCTCAATGCTCTCACGATATCTGCTACCACTGATTTCAGAACTGGTAAATCAACTTTGAGGCACAAAATACTTTACAAAACTTGATGTGCGATGGGGGTACAACAATGTGTGCATGAAAAGGGGCAATGAATGGAAAGCCTCTTTTTGCACAAATCATGGGCTTTTTGAACCCTTGTTGATGTTTTTCAGACTCACAAACTCCCCTTCCACATTCCACATGATGATGAATGACATTTTTCAAGATCTCATTATGGAAGGAGTGGTCTGTGTCTACCTGGATGACATCCTCATCTTTATGAAATTGATTGATGAACATCGGTGCATTATGTGCCTTGTCCTGGAGTGCCTTCATGGGCACAAGTTGTTTCTGCAACATGACAAGTGTGAGTTTGAGCAAACAACGATCAAGTACCTTGGACTCATCATATCTGAGGGAGAAATTTGTATGGATCCCATCCAAGGTAGTGGGAGTCACCGAATGACCCACCCCCACAATGTGAAAGGAGGTACAGTCATTCCTAGGGTTTGTGAATTTCTATCAGCACTTCATTGAAGACTTTTCACATCATGCAAAACCCCTCTTTTAGCTCACAAAGAAGGAGCACAAATGGGAATGGGGACCTTCGGAACAAGGTGCCTTTGATGAAATCAAGAATTGGGTCACATCCTCCCCTATTCTCCATTTTGCTGACAATGCCAAAGCATTTCACATTGAGGCAGACAGCTCAGACTATCCGACCAGCTCAGTGCTGTCACAGCAATCGGCCAATGATCTCAAATGGCACCCTATCATGTTCTACTCAAAGTCACTCAATGCAGTCAAACAAAATTATGAGATCCACGACAAGGAGATGCTAGCAGTGATGAGATCATTAGATGAATGGAGGCATTTCCTTGAAGGTGCGCAGCACAAGGTAGAGATCTGGACTGACCACAAAAATCTGGAGTACTTCATGACCATGAAAAAGCTAAATTGCAGACAAGCTCGCTGGTTGCTCTATCTTTCATGGTTTGACTTTGTCATGCACCACTGTCCTGGAAAGAGTATGGGTAAATGTGATGCACTTTCATGATGAGCCAATCATGCAAATGGTGCAGATGATAATTGTGACACTACCCTGCTCTGCCCCAAATTCTTCGTGATTCACACACTCAAAGGGGTGACAATCGAAGGAGTGGAGCAAAATATCTTGCGCAAAGTGTGCAAGGGGGTTTGGGATGGAAAGAGCAAAGATGCAGTGGTACTAGCGATGAAGGAGTTGGATAGGGCCAAGGGCAAGACATTGCGAAGCTCAGAGTGGACAGAGGAGGATGGATTATGGAGGTTTTGTGATTGCATTTATGTTCCACTCATACCAGACTTACAATGCAGAATTGCTGAACAGCATCATGACTCCAAGATTGGTGGACATGCCAGATGCTGGAAAATGCTTGAACTCATCTCGCACAATTACTGGTGGCCAAACATGTCATGCTTTATTGGTCAGTACTGTAAGGTCTGCAATCTGTGTCTTCGCATGAAGGCGCAGAAGTGTCAACCTTTCAGTGAACTACACCCCCTCCCAATCCCCGAAAATTGCTGGGATGTGGTAAGTGTTGATTTCATCACCAAACTTCCAGACTCCCATGGCTTTGATGTGATGATGGTGGTGGTAGACTCGGTGAGCAAGCATGGCCATTTCATATCCATTCACACCACCGTTACGGTGCTGGGATTGGCGTGATTGTACTTGCAGAACATGTGGAAGCTTCATGGCCTCCTGAAATCAATGCTCTCAGATCGGGGACCACAGTTTGTAACACAATTCATGCGCAAATTGTATTGCTTGTTTGGTATCACCATTTTGGCATCCACAGCATATCACCCACAGTCCAATGGGCAGACCGAGCAAGTCAATCAGGAGCTCGAGCAGTACATCTGCATTTTTGTGAATGAGCGCCAAAATGATTGGGACACTCTACTCTCTCTGGGTGAATTTGCATACAATAACCATATCCACTCATCCACCCAGCACTCCCCCTTCTTCGTTGGCACTGGCAGACATCTGCAGATGGGTTTTGAGCCCAACCAATGACCCTTGAGGCTTGAGGCAGTCAATGAGTTTGCAGATCAGATGAAATCAATGTTGGATGAGGCTCATGCTGCCCCTGCCAAGTCAAAGGATGATTATGGTGAGGTACTATAACCAACGGTGACTCCCCACACCGATTTTCACAATTGGCGAAAAGGTCTTCCTGGATGCTTCAGATATCAGCACAACTAGACCCAGGAAGAAATTTGTGCACTGCTTCCTGGGGCCATACCTAGTCATTCATCCTGTCGGCTTGCATGCATATTGCCTCCAACTGCCACCATCAATGGCTTGAATACACCTGGTGTTCCACATCATCAAGCTCATGCCTGTGCCAATGGACCCAATTGAAGGTCACCATGCAAAACCACTGCCACCCCCTGAGATCATAGGAGGAGAGGAGAGGTACGAGGTGGATGAGGTGCTGGACAGCAGGATGAAGAGTAGGAGGTTGAAGTATCTGGTCAGATGGAAAGGTTATGGGCATGAAGAGAATTCATGGATTCCAGAGGAGGATCTTGATGCCACAAAACTAATCATGGACTTCTACAGGGCTCATCCGAGTGCCCCAAAACGTGTTAACGCATGACATTGTACCAAGGGGTAGATGTCAGAAAGGGTACTCCATCTCTAAATATAAAACTGTCAACATGCACAAATGTGATAGAAAGGGAAATTAGTAATAAAATAAGAAAACATCATAGAAAATGAAGAATAGAAGGAAATGAGGTGAGGAAACATATAGGACAAACATAAAAAATAGGAGAAACACGTGGGGCACCCTCTAGTCCCCTTACATTGTCTCATATTGTTCATTATAGTGATTATGATCTATTTGAACATGCATTTTAGAAGGTAAAGACCCAGGAATGCAGGTACATAAGTGATTACTCTTCCCCTCTCCATATAGCTGCATTGACTCCACACAACTCATGCTCACCAGTTCTCCAAACATAATTCCTTACCACTCGGTATACTCATATCCATACACTCCCATTGTTGTAGAGGATCTACAAGTTCAGTAAGTACCCACTCCTCTCATTCTGTCAATTCTCTTCATTGACACTTCCCAACCCATGTGGCACTATTCCCAGTGATGTATATAAATTTATATATGATTGTATAGCTCTGTATATATAATTGAGCCTCTGAATCAAAAGAAGAGACCCTTCTCCCCTTATCAGGGGAGCAAGCCTACTACAGGCTGGATATATGTAGGTGTAAAACCAATAGTAAAACATTATATACACATGTAAATGTTATCTACCACAAAAAGTGAAGGGAAAGGGAGGGTAACAGTGTGTGAATGATGAGCACAATGTACTATCATGTGTTATGGGTTTCAAAATACCAGAGAGTTTCAAAATGCAGTTTTTTAAGAGATCACCTCAACGGATTAGCTGATCTTTGCTTGGATATATCACCCATATACTACCCAATTATAAATCACAAAAGAAATAAAGAACTTTCATTGTGCATGCTTTGCGATCTTGCTGATATTACAGGGGAAGACTCAAAATTTGATTAAAACAGTCCCAGATTTAAGCATCTCTCAACACAGTACTGTAAAACTTTCAAGATATCATCTGTCCATATCATTAAAGTCTCATATAAAATTCTAGAGTGTTCAGAGCAGTGGGAAGGTCTAAGGGCAACCTTACGATCAGAGTCCTAAGAACTCGATACTTGCAAGGGAAAACCAAAGATTAGATTCAATAATTATTGAACAAGGAAAAGACCCATACCTTGCAAGGAAAAACCAAATAGAAAACTCTAAGGAGTCTGGTGCAAGGCCAAAGTATATATATGGAAGGCATGCGACGTTCTAAAATACTTGGAGCCCCTTCCATCCTAGCACTAATTCAGATCCAGGGTCGTGTTCCCATTTGGGGAGACAGCCATCAATCAGTGATAGTGTCCACATCAGGCCATGATTGGTAATGGGTATGTGAAGACATCCTTGATCATTTCCACAGGCACAATGATTGCACAACTGGTTTGTGCAAAGGCACAAATTGCAACAACGGTTTGCACAGGGTTTTGACTGCAAGAATGGGGAGAGTACAATAGGGGCTGATAGATCAATATATTGGAATGTTTGTAGATGGTTGGCACAAAAGGCACCTCGTTGCATGAAAGGCACTTTGTTGCGTGAAAGGTGCATTATGCTAAAAAGATGAAATAAATCGATTGGGTGTAACCAGATTCTCATTAGAAACAAACCAATCATTGTCACACTTTGTGTCTATTGACACAATCACTCAAGAGGAAAAAGATGACAATTTCAAAGGTAGTATAATATGCCTGATGTGTTTCACTGTGTCCCAAATCGACTACATTTTCTTTCCTGGTTTTTCCTTGTGAAGCATAGTCCATCATTGCAAAGTTTGGCAAAACCTCTACCTGGTTACGTGAAATGTTGAGCCAAGTGTCATCAGGTAAGCAAACAGAGGTTGTCACAGAGGTTCTTGTCAGAGGTACTACATGTGGAGGTAATCCATCAATCTGAACGTCAGTTGGGGGATTTACCAGTTGCACAAATAAAGTTTCCAAAATCATCTTTCTTTATGCATTTGTGCTATAATTCCAAGAATGAACTATTCATTCCTGGCCCTTTTTCATTGAAAGCTCAGTGGCAGAGCTAGTACGTATCATCACTGGCATTCCTATACATAAAACTAGTCTTCCAGGAATTAGCTTTGTATTTGCACATGCTGATTGGTCCCATGATTGCTGTTGAATGTGTTGTGGTATTGCTACATATATGTTTTACCTTACATCTTCTTGTGGTCTTCAAACTGCTTTGTCAAGAGGTTCAACTGCCACAGGGACTTTGATACTTTCTGGATTCCATTCCCACAAATTCAAGGAGGAGCTTCTGGAGTGCTTAGACAAGAGTTTCAAGAATTAGAGATGTTGGATACAATAACAACCCTGCAATTTTGGATGCAGACATGATCATGGCAGACTGTCACAGTGCACTGATCTCTTTGTTAAGAAAGAAAAAAGGCACAGAATCTATGCCTGAGAATATGCATGTGGCACTGCACTGGGGACTACAAGATCCTTTCTTGGAGTGGACTTATAGTAACTTAGATTGGCATTTGATTAAACCTAATGCTACTCCTGCAAATGATGACAGATACCACAGACATAGAATCACCAAAGAAATCTTCTGAAGAAGCAAGAAAAAAACAGAAAACACCAAGAACACAAAGCCCAAAGAGAGATAATTTTGCATCAAGAAATATTTCAACACAACCTGAAGGCACCCATTGGTCAAACAATAGTTGTGCATATGATGCAATAATCACAGTGCTCTTCAACACTTGGAAGGAACACATATATATAAGTAACATAACTTGGACTGAAATTGATAATGAGATAATGTCAGAGTTGTTGCAAGGAGGATTCAATGATTATGCAAACAGGCCTGTGACACCAGGGCAACACCAAGAAACCCATCTGACAATACGAGAGACAATTGACAACACATGTTTGATCACAACTTATCCCTTGCCTAACCAAAGCTTGCAAGAACATTTAGACAACTTTCACCAAGAGTTAGCATCTCACTGTGAATCATGTGGACAATTACAAGTTAGAGTAACTACTTTTCATTGCCTGCCTCCTCTGCTGGCTTTCCAGTGGGTGGGTGGCACTATACCAACATCAGAACGAGAGATCAATGTAACTGCAAATAACTTGCAGACAAAATACACATTAAGAGGTGTAATTCATTATGCACATAACCATTTTACTGCACACATTGTATTGGCCTCAGGAACATGGTTTCATGATGGGATAGTAACAGGCCAATCATTGGCATGGCAGCCCCTGGAACAACAGCATCAGGAAACAGTAATTTGTGCTATTTATAGCCAAGGACCGGCCCTATAAAGAACTCAGAATTGCCATGCAAAGCAATGGCCTACTAGCCCATGTACCTCCTTCCTTGCCTGATGTCCCCATGGCCAATTCCACCCCTTCTCCATCAGCACAGCCCTAATCTACTTCATCCATGATGTAGTACATCATCCTCCATGTACTCAACAAGAAGTGCCTTATATAGTATGCACTAGCTGCCCTCCTCTTCATTGACGAGCAGGAAGGGTGAAGCCCTATGACCATTCCAGTGTGTTTGAACTGACGTTGACAAAACACCAAAGATATTTGTGCCTGATTTCTGTGGCATGTAAAGTTCCTGGTGATTAGTGTTTCACTTTGCTATACACTTTTGTCAATGGAGTGATACCAGTTTGTCACACATCTATGTACCTGCCACTGCAATGGCAGAATTAACAGTTCTCCATGCTGTGCATGATGTCAAGCAAAAGTATCCAATATCTGATACACAGCTGAAATCCTGAATGTCCTCAACCAACTCAACATCAAAGCTGAGCCACTTCATAACATATTACCCTCAACTCCACCTTCAATGAAATACAAAGCTCATACAGCTGAACTCAAATAATGGTCACATGACTCTATCTATCTTACCACTTCACTCTGGTGGCAGAGTGTAGAGGACAGAGAGACAGGACCTCAATTGTATCCTGATCGCCTCTCATTTGCTAGATCTTGTGTCCAACAGTAGGAGAATAACATCAGCAAAAATGTTCGATTGATCCATAACCTTGCATGCATTACATGCTTTCACCAGGCTGTTAAGTGGTATGGAAGGTGGTATACCAGCTGGCAGCAGTTTGCATGGTTATACCAGGTCAGGTAGGCTTGTGCTAGGTGTCAAAAGGTTAGTATGTTCTATGAATGGGGATACCTGTAAGGGGACTAGGGGATGCCTCATGTGTTTTTCCTTTTTTTTATGTTTGTCCTATATTTTCAAGGTCTTTACACTCCCCCACATATTCCTATTGGAATCTGATGATTCCAATGATTCCGATCAGATTCTGATTGGAATCCAACCATATTCTGATATCATTTTCACCAGCCAAATTGACATGAAATGGCAGGTTCAGTCTGAGTCCAGTCCGATGCAGTCTGATCAGAATCCAATCAGACCATCGGAATTTCCTAGGAATTTCCAACCATAGGAATCACATAGGAATATTCCAATGTTATGCAGAGACATCAGACAACATAGGATTCTGATAGGAATGAAAGCAGCCTTGCTTAGTAATTAATAGTAGAAAAAGTAAACATGCATGGCAGAATTGAACCCTAGACCTTTAACATGATTACATAAGGATAAACTGACAATAATTCCACTACACTAGGCATCCAGTGTAGGTAAGTGCTCTTACTGCACTACATACCATTCCCGTGGGTGTGATGACAAAGCACATAGCTGCATCACCACACCTTGCCAGCTCATCACTCCCCACCACCACCATCAACGGCAACCACAGCTTCCCCTCCCTCCCCTCCCTCCCCCCTCTTCCCACAACCCCAACCACATCACCCTACACTCCCACAACAATCACTGCCCCTGCAAACAAGCCGCCTGACACACAACACGGCCCAAACGATGTGAATCGTCATTTGGGCCAATAGGAAGTTTCTTGTTTTATTTCTTGTTTTTGTGATTTGACTAATTGTATTTCTTCTTTTTCAGTTTCTAATCTACTGGTAACAATGGTAGATGACACCTAACAATGCGCACCCAACAGTGCCACATCATCTGGGCCCAAACAACGTGTTTGCATCATTTGGGCCCACAAGTAAGTTTTTTTTTCTTTCATTTCTTTTCATAAACTAACTAAGGTATTTTTTTGCTTTCCAGGTTCTCATAACAGTAACAAGGGACGCACACCCAACAGTGCCATGTCATCCAGGCCCAAGTAATTTTTTTTTTCTTTCATTTCTTTTCATAAGCTAACTAATGTATTTTTTTGTTTTCCAGGTTCTCATAACAGTAACGAGGGATGTGTTAGGGTGACACCCACTATCTGCTAGCTAAGACCGTGTGGGTTCTCTCTACAAGAAGGGGGCAGGATCCGCACGCATGATGGGGGAATTGATGGGTTTGATGCGAGGGGTTATTTATAGATGAGTTTGTTGAGATAGGCTTTTCACACCACAAGCATAGGTGGAATACCTAAGAGAACACAACTGGGGTCCCCTAGGTGTATATTTAGGGTTTATATACTATGTTACATATATTGTACATTGTTGTTACCGACACATGCGTACAGGTGTGTACATAGTGATGCGTGCGAAATAATATTCTCACGCTATCAAAGTGTAGTGTCATTTGGCATCATTTAGTGTAATTTGACATAATAAAATGAAAATGAAATTTTATTAGGTAATGGGGCTGTTTCCTAACATTACCCCCCTTTTATGCCTCGACTTCCAGGTGAGAAAATATTGTATCTGTCCACTCCGTGAAATTTTGGTACGTGCTCGCTTACAATTCTCTTTGGGTTCCCACAAATTATTTTTGTCGGTATAGTTTTTCCACTTTATTAAAAACTCCAATTTGTTTCGTCGAAGATGTGAGTCTAGAATTTCTTCAACTACGTATTCTGGAGCACCTTCTACTATTATCGGAGGTTGTGGGGTGGTTTGTTGGCCAGGAACAGTGGGTGGGCAGTAAGGGGATAAGCGGGATACGTTAATCTCAGGATCGATCTTGAATGATCAGGGTAATTTTAGTGCTACCACATTAGGTGAGATCACTTTAGAGATCACATATGGGCCAACTTGTTTCTCCATAAGTTTCCTTGTAGGTCATGGAATGTTTAGGTCCTTGGTACTTAGCCATACCAAGTCACCAACTTTGTACTCTGGAGCGCGCGCTCGAGTACGATCTGTGTGTCGCATCATGTCATCACATGCTTTCTGCAATGCCACCTCCGCTTCCTCTTGTACCTTATACAAAATCTTCTACTGACTGTACTTTGACTTCCCTTCTGGGTTCTACTCCCATGCGAGGATGATACCCATAATTTGCGAAAAAGGGTGACATATGCGTAGCCAAATGGAACTTGTTATTGTGGGAAAATTCGGCAATTGCCAGCCATTTGGGCCAGTCAGTTTGTCGGTAGTTGACAAACATATGTAGGTACTGCTCCAACTCCTGATTCATTCTCTCTGTCTGCCCATCAGTCTGCGGGTGATATGCCATAGATAATTTGGTTTGAATTCCCAATATGTTATTCAGTTCTCACATAAATGCAGAAGTGAACTGGGGTCTGCGATCAGAGATAACGGTATCAGGTAACCCATGTAATCGCCATACTTGATTTAGATAGAGGCGCGCCAAGCCCAATGATGAGATTTCTGTAGTAGTAGGAATAATATGGACCTCCTTTGTGAAGCGGTCACATACTACAAATATTGCATTGTACCCTTGAGCTTCAGGTAATCCTGTGATAAAATCCACAGATATATCTCACCATGGTGCTTTAGGTATCGGGTTCAGCATTAATTCTCCTGCAGGCTTCTCTGGAAATTTCTTCCCCCTCATGCATGTATCACATCCATCCACATACCCCAACACATATTTAGAAATTCTGGGCCACCAATAATTTCTCATCACCAACTCCAACGTCTTCCATCTTCCGGGGTGTCCAGCTGTCAGTAAATTATGATGTAACCAGACAATCTCCCTTTGCAAATCCTGATCCTTCAGCACATACACCTTTCCTTGGAATAACACCAACCCTTGCTCCTCAACCCATTCATCTCCTCTAATATTACCCTTCTTGTCTTCCTTCATAGCTTTCACAGCTTCCACTACCTCATCATCCATATCCAAACATTGTCTAATTTTAGACAACATTTCCACTTCGGAGCCATCTATTAATAGATGCCCTTGATGCATAGCACAAATGCAAAAGTATTCAGGTTTGAGTAAGGTAACATTTTTATTGTCCTCCTCCACCCCCCTTTTGTGATCGATACGTCTGGATAATGCATCTGCCTTCTTCATTAAGCTTCCCACCTTGTGGACCAAGTGAAAATTGAAACATGATAGGAATAGCGCCCAATGTGCTTGCCTGCGGTTAAGCTTCTTAGCTGACATGAAGTATTGCAGATTTTGATGATCCGTCCAGATCTCAATCTGATGTGTGCATCCCTCCAAATAATGTCTCCATGCCTCCAATGCTTGTATTATCCCCAACATCTCTTTGTCATGCACATCATAATTTCTCTCCACATCATTCAACCCTCAGGACAAATATGCACAAGGATGCCATTTGTCATCTTTGCACAACATTGATAATACCGCTCCAGTAGCAAAGTCGGATGCATCTGATTCCACTCGTAAGGGGCGCGTGAATTCTACTGGGGCTAATATTGGTCCCTCCATGAACTTTCTCTTCAACTCCTCAAACGCTGTCTGCTGCTGCTCTCCCCACCTCCACACTGCTCCCTTTCACATAAGGTTATGTGAGGGTGCAGCAATTTTGGAAAAATTATGCACAAAGCAACGATAATAATTTGCGAGTCCCAAGAAGGCTTGCACCTCCTTGATGCAGGTAGGCGCAGGCCAATCCGTGATCGCCTGTACCTTGATTGGATCCATTTTGATCCCATCAGGGCCAATCAATAATCCTAGGAACTTGATCTCGCTTGCCCCAAACACACACTTCTCTGGTTTCAAAAATAGATCGTTCTCTGCCAACCTCTGCAACACCTCCTGCACTATCACCTCATGATTTTCTTCATTCTCCATGAATATCAGAATGTCGTCAATAAATATTATTACCATGCCCTTGTCAATTACATCCTTGAAAATGTTGTTCATCATATTTTGGAAGGTCAGGGGACTATTAGTCATTCCAAAAAACATGACAAGCGGCTTGAATGATCCTCGATGCATGGCAAATGCAGCCTTCCACTCATCTCCTTTCTTTATTTGTACATTGTTGTATGCCCATCGTAAATCCAATTTGGTAAAGATTTTGGCTTTTCCCACTTTGTCAATTATTTCTGAAATTAATGGCAAGGGGTATGCATTCTTCACTGTCCACTCATTCAGGTACCTATAATCTGTACACATCCTCTTTCTCCTATCTTTCTTTGGCATGAAAAATATTGGTGATGTCTGCAGTGATTTTGAAGGTCGTATATAGCCTTTGCACAATTGTTTGTTTAGGAATGCATCCACTTCTTCTTGCTCTATTGGAGATAACAAATACACCTTCGACTTCTTTGGCACAAATCCTGGCTTCATCTCGATTGCATGATCCCATGGCTTCCGCACTGGAAGTCACTCAGACTCCTTCTTCTGGAACACTGACAGATATTCATGATACACTTTTGGCACCAACTCCTCCACTGACTTCTCCACATTCACAACATTCTTGTCCCATGACTGTCCTCCATGAATTGCTTGAAAGGTTTGCCTCTGCTCTTCCTTCTTGATCATGATCGGAACTTCCCCATTTGGCATTTCCTCATCCTCTACTTCCTCCATCGTAACTGCATACTTCCTCAGATGTTCCTCCTCTCTCTTTTTCTTTTTCTCTTTCTTCAACTTCCTCACATACACATTACATTCCTTAGGACAATGAGTCATTTGTACTTTCCCAGTTTTCCAATCAATTTCGGGATTATGCTTTCATAACCAAGGACATCCTATTAATAGATTGGTCTTCCCGAGATCACACACTTCGAATACGGCTCGCTCCTGATGCTCCTGATATCTTAATATCATAGTCACCTCCTCCTTGATGGTTCCTCCACGATTGACCATTCCATCAATATTGTACACCATTATTGGTTGTGACAGCTTGCACGTGCTAATACTGTTTCCAGTAATTAAGGATCAATTAATAAATAATCCTGTAGCACCGCTATCGAGCAATGCTTCCACATTTATTGCTGCATGTGTGTCCACTGTCTTCAATCCCATAGTCAAGGTAATTTCTGGTTCTATCCGCGCAGAGCGAATAAGGAATTTTGGGGTTTTTGGAAATGGCATGTGGGAATTTTCTTGGTCACGTGATTCACAACAGTTGTACTCATCAATTTCCTTTTCAGGTTTGCTCTGGGTTTCCTCAGATACTAATACATTGTAACGATTCTGGGTCACCAATAGGGAAACCTTCACTGGGACTCTTCCACAAAATTCTCCTGCTTGCCTTCCTCCTGCTTCACTTCCTCAAATATAGCTCCCCTGATCTTTCTCTTCTGCTTACAATTTTTAGAGATGTGTCCTAACTGCCCACAGTTAAAACATCTAAGTGGGGGTCATCTCCCCGCTTGATCGATCTCCATTGCATCTGCCAGCGCTGCTGACTCTGCAACTATAGGTGTCACTGCCATGGCCAGTGGCTGTGCCCTCGGAGTCTGCACCTGAGGTGCTCTTCCTTTCTCAGACTTTCCTCCTGATGGCTTTCCAAATTTGCTACTTCTGTACATCAACTTCGATTCTGCCTGTTCCTGCCCAATTATACCACTCGTCCAATTTCTCTGGCATGGAAGGTAGTTGGTAGATAGACTTGAATAAAGAGGGATTTAATCCTGCTTTCAAAAACTCTACCAACACAGCTTCTCCCATATCCATCTGCGAAGCTTCTGCTTTGAACTGCAAAATAAATTCATCCACTGTTAGGGAACCTTGGTGCATGGTTTTTAATTTGGCATTTGCTGTCACCTTTGGATTAGGGTCCCCAAACTGTGCCTCCAATCTCTCCAAAAATTCCTTGAAGGTTGCAAATGGTGTATTTCCCACAGCAATTTGATTGATAGCCTCGTTTCTCCAGAACTGTGCTTTCCCCCCCTGGATGTATGAGAGAGCAAACATAATCCTAGACTCAGCTGTATGAAACTCTGGCTTCCTCCCATGGATGTACAATACTATGGAGCTGATGAAAGATTTTGTATTCTCCATGGTACCGTCAAAAGATTTGTGGGGGCACATACTTAGGTAAGCGCGCTTTTCCATTTCCAGATCTCTCCCCCATCTCATCCTCCTGCGACATCGACTCCATTATCTCCTCAATCTCATCATCTCTATCTCCTGTCGTCTCTGGCTGTACTTCTGCTTGTCTGGGCTGTGATGTGGTCAACACCGACACTAATTGTGACATTTGCACTGTAAGCGCATCAATTTTCACCTCTAGTGCTGGCATGGGAACAGGATTAGGACCGGGATTAGAAGTTGAGGGTTCAGACATAATTGTAAAATCTGTGATGAGTCACTTCTTCAACAATTTAAGACTTGTTCTTTGAAATCTCTCCAAACGTTCACAGGTCACATGATGGTTTGTCAATCATTTGTCAATTGTTTGTCATTTGTCGGGTGCCTATTTTGGCACTTTGGATCAATATCCCTTCCAACAGTGCCTGATCTCAGGGATATCACTGAATTCAGCTTGTAACTAAAATAGTCATCTGAATAGAGTAATATAAATCATAACTAAACCAGATCCAATCGGTTGTCTGGTTGCAGCTGTCCTAATGATGAGTGCTGCCTCTCGATCACTGGCAGTTGCAATGTAAGGCGAGGCCTGGTGTCGGCTTATGAAAGAAAAGGTAGATTACATATGTACAGGTACTTCTGGCTCATGCCGAAAGGATGAGTAATCGGATGTGGCATGGTGAAACAATGACATATGCGCAAGTAAGAGAAGGCATACTGATAAGGGAAGTTGTGTTCTTCTGTTAGGGCGACACCCACTATCTGCTAGCTAAGACCGTGTGGGTTCTCTCTACAAGAAGGGGGCAGGATCCACGCACGTGATGGGGGAATTGATGGGTTTGATGCGAGGGGTTATTTATAGATGAGTTTGTTGAGATAGGCTTTTCACACCACAAGTGTAGGTGGAATACCTAAGAGAACACAACTGGGGTCCCCTAGGTGTATATTTAGGGTTTATATACTATGTTACATATATTGTACATTGTTGTTACCAATGCACGCATACAGGCACATACATAGTGATGCATGTGAAATAATATTCTCATGCTCAAAGTGTAGCATCATTTGGCATCATTTGGTGTCATGTAGTGTAATTCGACATAACAAAATGAAAATGAAATTTTATTAGGTAATAGGGCTGTTTCCTAACACTAATAGTCCTGCCACCTTCCAGACCATGATGAATGACATCTTCCATGACCTCATCCTCGAGGGTGTCATTTGTATCTATCTTGATGACATCCTCATCTTCACTCACATGGTTGAAGAGCATCATCACATTATGTGCCTCATCCTGGAACAACTTCGACAGTACAAACTCTACCTTTGTCAGGACAAGTGCGAGTTTGAGAAGACCAAGATCAAGTACCTCAACCTGATTATCTCAGAGGGTGTGGTGGAGATGGATCCTGTCAAGGTGAATGGGGTCATGGCTTGGCCAACACCCACAAATAAGAAGGAGGTGCAGTCTTTCCTGGGCTTCATCAATTTCTATCAGCGTTTTATCAAGGATTTCTCACATCATGCATGACCACTGTTCGACTTGATGGAGAAGGAGGCATGGAGGTGGGACAATGCACAACAGGAGGCATTTGAAAAGCTTAAGGAGATGGTCACTTCCGCTCCCATTCTTACCTTTGCTGATGACTTGCACCCTTTTTGTGTAGAGGCCAACAGTTCAGACTTTGCGACGGGCACCGTGTTGTCTCAGCAGTCTCTGGAGGACCAGAAGTGGCATCCTGTTGCATTCTATTCCAAAAGCCTTAGTGCTGTGGAGCAAAACTATGAGATTCATGACAAGGAGATCTTGGTGATAATGTGTGTGCTCGAGGAGTGGCAACACTTCCTTGAGGGTGCCCAACACAAGGTGGAAATTTGGATGGATCACAAGAATCTCAAGTACTTTATGATGGCCAAGAAATTGAACCATCATCAAGCTTATTGGTTCCTGTATCTATCCAGGTTTGACTTCTCCTTGCGCCACCGTCTGGGTCGCAGCATGGGGATGACCAATGCCCTCTCCTGATGTGTGGACCATGGGGATGGTGGCAATGACAATCAAGACATTGTGTTGTTGCAGCCAAACCTGTTTACTATCTGGGCATTGGAAGGCATCGTACTCCAGGGCGAGGAGTGGGACATCCTATGCGACATTCATCATGTGAACCATAGCAGTTTACATGAGGATGTCATGGCCTGAGCTGTTAAAGAACTGAGGAAGGGATCCACCCTTTCCTTGCATGCGGCAGAGTGGGCTGAAAAGGAGGACTTGTTGTATTTCAGAGATCATGTCCCCAATGACCCAGACCTTCATCAACAGCATTATATCCCAACACCATGACTCACGGATTGCCAGTCATCCTGGACACTGGAAGACCTTGGAGCTCACCTCACGGAATTATTGGTGGCCACAGATGTCACAGCTCATTGGTCAGTATTGCCATACTTGTGACCTTTGCTTATGCACCAAGATTCCTCATTGCAAACCCATTGGTGAGCTACACCCTCTCCCTGTCCCAGAGAGTCATTGAGATGTTGTCAGTGTCGACTTTGTGGTGGAATTGCCAGAGTCAAATGGGTTTGATGCGGTGATGTGCACAGTTGATTCTGCAGGAAAATGTGCTCACTTCATTCCAACTCACACCACTGTCAGTGCCCTGGGTGCTGCCCAACTGTATCTCCACCATGTGCGGAAATTGCATGGACTTCCTGACACTTTTCTTTCTGACCATGGCCCTCAGTTTGTGGCAGAGTTCACCCATGAGTTGTACTGACTTCTGGGGATCAAACTCCTTTGTCAATGAGCACCAGGACAACTGGGACAATCTCCTCCCCTTGGCTGAGTTTGGATACAACAACCACGTCCACTCTTCCACACAACAAACTCCTTTCTTCTTAGACACTGGATGGCATCCACGTATGGGATTCAAACCTCACCAAACCCCCTCACAGTGAACAAGTTCATGGAATGCATGAGAGACAGTTTGGAGGAGGCAAAGGCAGCCTTGGCAAATGTGAAGGATGACATGGCACACTTTTACAATCAACGCCATTCTCCAATGCTGCAGAACAAGGTTGGTGATTGAGTTTATCTTGACTCCAGTGACATCTCCACCACATGTCCATCCAAGAAACTTGCCCATCACTTCCTGGGACCTTTCCCCATTGTCAAGTGTGTTGGAATCCATGCCTATTGTCTGTGCCTCCCAGCCTCCATGTCCAGACTCCACCCAGTCTTCCATGTCATCAAACTCCTTCCAGCTCCCCCAGATCCATTCCCAGGATGCCATTCATGTCCACCACTGCCGCCCACAGTAATCGAGGGAGAACTCCAGTATGAAGTTGAGTCGATCTTGGACAGCCAATTATGTTGAGGAAAACTCCAGTATTTGGTACACTGGAAGGGTTATGGGTATGAGGAGAACTCATGGGTCAAAGAGTCTGATGTGAATGCCCCTTGGTTAGTCAAGGAATTCCACTGACAGCACACTGCTGCACCATGTTGCATTCAAGTCACTGAATTTGGTTGTATGCAATTTTGAATGCATTGGGGCGATGCATCTTAGAGAGGGGGTGATGTAAGGTGACTAGGAGATGCCTCGTGTGTTTTTCCTTTTTTTTTACGTTTGTCCTATATCTTCCTCACTTCATTTCCTCCAATTCTTCATTTTCTATGATTTTTCCTTATTTTATTACTAATTTTCCCCTTCTATCATATTTGTACATGTTGACACTTTTATATTTAGAGGTGGAGCACCCCTTCCAACATCTACCCCTTGGTATGATGTCATTCAGCGGCCTTGATCTGCCTATCTCCACCTTTTCTATTTTTAGATTATTATTTGATTTTTGCAGTTTTCACATATACTGGGCATTGGCAAAGGGGTCCTTAGAGTTTTCTCTTCGGATTTCCCTTTGCTAGGTGCACCTCCAATCCCTGTACTATGTAGTATGATTTTAACTTCAGATTTCCCTTTGCTAGAGGCTGAGGTTGCCCTTCTAATACCAGCCTTGTGAATGCTATGCAAAGTGAAACAAGGTATTACATCTCAATGATACTATATATTACAAGTCTGCAAAACTGAGGTCCTCTGTGTCATTGTATGCACCCTCGCCATCTTCTGCACCAAATATGTCATCAATGAGAAATTCCAGATCCTCATCATTGTCCATCCAGCCTGCATCCTCATCGTCTACCATTGGATCATTACCATATCCATAATCAAGTTCCTCTTCCAGCCTGAGATCGAGCTCATCACCGTGATCCACCTGGTTCTCATCCTCTTGCATCTCATCACATTGCTGTCTGTCATCCAGAGCACTCTCCTGATGGTCCTCTTCATGGCTACCTTGCTCATCCTGCTGACATGCATAACCCTTTTCAACATGATCACAGTCGTCTAGAAACTGATCCATGGCATTCCATGTTGACTTATGACCTACACCTCCTCCACAAAATCGCATGACCATGTCATGGTCAACAAACCTGTGGATGTGTGAGAATGATATCAGAAATAGAGTTTGACAGTTCTTACATTCCTATGTAGTAATATTGCCAATCTTCACCCTGTTTGGCTGGATTCTGTGCTATAGAGTTAGGTTGCAATAAATCACCAGTACGACCATGAGAAAATGAAGGGATCAAGTGCATGCCACAAATAACATGTTGAGGGTCCAAGAATCCAAATGCAAATGGATCACTGCTGTCAACAAATCCAATGTGATGTAATCACTTTGCATTCCAGCCAGCCTGATGAGTCAAATCCTGGCCATACCATCAAATCCAAAGGAAAGACATATGCTGTGGCTCCAATGATTGTGATAAGGGACCTGTGTGTTGTACCATCACATGGAATATGCCGATAATCAAAGCATACCAGTACAGGTGAGCATGACTCTGCCTGGCATGTTCATCCTCGTGTGACAAAACCATGATGTTGGCATGTGTACACAAATTTAAAGAATCTTGAGCATGTCAGAGATCATAGGTTGTGTAGTTTATGTCCATCACCTTGTGTTTGTAAATCTGATTGTTCACGAATGTTACTGTATTTTGTTCCTTGGGAGTGAATGAAACCTCATCACCATCATATTCCTGTCTGAGTAACCATGCAAGTAAATGGTCTTTCAGATGAGAAACAAAGTCATGAAAGAGATATGGATCAGATCAACCAGACTAGCCTAGTTACACATCTTGGTTGCCAGATCCCCATGATGCTCATTAAGCCAATGAGACAGATCAATTTTGTGATGAACATCTGTCGAGATCTCATGGTGTTCATATGGGGAACTTGATGGTAGCATCTCTGGATCATCAAACAATACAGATGGATCTGTTGTGGCATCTTGCGTGTCCAAGATATGTCCATATTTCTGCTTTTGAGCCAGCTTGCTTGGGTGCTGAGGGGCTTGACCTTTCATCTTGTGCAACATTTGCTCACGATGCTGCTGTTTAGTGATTCCTTTGGTAAACTTCCCTTTGTGCACCCTCAGATAAAACTTCTTGACTTGACAATGCTCCAACTCACCCTGACCTACAATCAGTAATCATATTTGTACAAATTGAGGTGCAAAAGTGCGAGCAGAGGAAGCTGATGCAAAAGTGTGAGCAGAGGTGGAGGCGGCAGAGGCGAAACATTGGGAGGAAGAGGAAGAAGCTCAAAGAGCAGAGGAAGACACTAAGAAGGCCAGGATTGAGGCTCAAAAGGGGGCATTAGATGCTCGAAATGCTGCTCTTGCTGTGTTTCATGCTAAAACATTATCAAAAGAGGAATTGCAGCAGCTTCCTCTGCTCGCACTTTTGCATCAGCTTCCTCTGCTCACACTTTTGCATCAGCTTCCTCTGCTCACACTTTTGCATCAGCTTCCTCTGCTCACACTTTTGCATCAGCTTCCTCTGCTTGCACTTTTGCATCAGCTGGATTATGCCAAGTTTATCCATTTGTATGGAACAACAGACAACTATTCAACCCAGGTGATCTGAACTGTGAGCTTTCACTGTAATTCAGAATCCAATCTTGTATTGATACATAAGGATTTGTTCCAGCAGATAAGATACAAGATTGAATAGAATGTCGATGAGTTTGAGCCTGAGACAAAGTATGTCCTTGAGAACAAGAAAGTTGTGAGGACACAGTTTGAGTGGGTGTTGTAAACATAAGCAGTAATAGTCTAACTACTGATGTTTGTATGCCCCACCACAAGCCAGCCATCCTCAAGTCATTCAACTCATGTCTAAAACTGTCCCTCACATGCTCTAATGATGTAAGACCCTCAGAATAGCTCTGAAATCCATTGCATATATCTTCAAGTATATCATTATTTATAGAACAAAAATTATAACTCCAATACACTGGATCAGTTTTCCATACTGTATAAAGGATGGAAAATACAGAATCATATGCACAACTGTTGTTGCTTGATATTATACCTACAGGAATTGAAATTTGATAAATCTCATTACTTCCTGGATCATCCAAATTTTTATTGTTTCTTGGTCTTTTATAGACTGGGAGATTTTCAATCAACATCTTTCTATTGACAGTTGCATCACTAATTTTTCTTTTCAAATGAATCATGGTGCTATTTATAGAAGATTTTATAGAGGATTTTGTATTTGTAGTAGCATCAAGTGCTTTCTTCCTCTGTTTTTCTATAATCCTCCATCCTCCATCTATTATTTCAGGTTCTAATAGAGGATCTTTTGAGTTACATCTAATAGCTTTGTGTACAGCATGTGGTACATAGTGTGATTCTTTCCATAGTCTAAAAGATGTAATTAGCATGTTCCTTTGTTCACCAGGAACAGTTTTATGCAGTTTACCATTGTACAAAAGATCAGTAATTTCATCAAGTAGTTCTAATTCTCTAAATTCTTGTCTTAAAGCACCAGAAGCACCCCCTGTAATTTTCTGAGGATGAAATGGCTGGGTTATTAATGTACCAGCTGCTGTTGGCCCTCTTGATAATGCAGTATAATAAGATTGATGAGAATGATTTTCATTGAGATTTACCACATTGTAAGGTCTTGGTTTACCTTGGGATGAATAATCAGTCATAGCAAAATTTGGAAGTGCTTCAACCTGGGTTCTAGAAATATTATACTTAGAATCATCAGGCAATGAACAGCAAACTGGCAATGTGGTTTTATACAACAGTACAACATTTTCTGGAAGACCATCAAACTGAATACTAGATGGAGATTTAATCAGTTTAACAAAAAGTGTTTCTAATATTGGTTGACCATGTGAACCAGTAGATGAACACCAATCATATACAGTAGCTTCTTGTCCTTTGGTAATGCAAAGTTCTGTTGCACCATTAAAGTGAATCATAACAGGCAAACCTTTACATAAGGACAATTTACCAGGTATATGCCTGTCTGTTGTACTATGTGGCTGATTCCATAGCACCTGTTGCAACATTTCTGAACTCAGGATCACATATTGATTTATGTCCAGGAATAGTGGATGAAACTAGAGTTTGCAAGAATGAAATGTCAGCAGGTGTACAAGCCTTGTATCTCACATTTTCTAGTGCTGTACAAAACTTGGCATCTTCAGGTGTCTGGCAACTTTGTCTTATATTTTGCTGAAGGATGACTACTGTAGTTACCTGATGCCACAGAGCTTTGCCTACAGCTTCTTCTTGAGATCTTTGCTTTGAAGCAATAGCACCAATTGTACGGCTATACAAAGAGGAATTTTCACCACCAAGTACAGGTGGCAACTGTGCAAAGTCACCAGAAAATACCTACTTAATCCTCCAAATGGTGCATCAGGTATATTCAAAGCAACAGCAAGTTGACAAGAAATTCAATATAAATTATGACATGATAACATGGAAACTTCATCTAAGAATATATAATCTACTCCTAAAAGTCTAGATCTGACTCGAGCCAAGTTTGTCATGCTCTTTTCATTATAATCATTAATACCAAATAAAGAGTGATAAGTTGAGCCAGAAAGTAGAGATGCACTTCCAGTTGGGGCTACAACAAGAAAACAGTATGACTCATTTCTTACATTAAAAAACTTTGTCAAAGCTTTCAAAACTTTTGATTTGCCTGTTCCAGCCATTCCACCAAGATACATTCCTAAAGGTTCAGCATATGAATCACTGGCATGATTAGCAACAATTCGAAATGCCTTTTCTTGTTCACTATTAAGACCAAATTCTTCAACTATTGGAGAAATTGTTTGCTGTGCATCAGATATTGGGATCAATATTAAGATCCAAGTAAGACTGTTGAGCTTTTTTGTCAAATATGACTTATCAGCAATTTTAACAATATTTGGAGTGCACATATTAGAGGTGGTTACTGTTTCATTTGGTGGCATGTGTTGCCTTTGTTGTTCTAAGACTTCCTGTTTCTTTTTGTCAACTTCATGCTTCCATGCTGCACCTGATAAAATATGTTCAATTGGTGTAGATGCTATATCAGGATGAGGGGTAGTTTTATGGCATTCTCTTGTCCAACCAAGGTTTGTCATTATATTTCTCATTGTCATAATATCCCATTGCCACCTTAACTCTGCCCATCCTAACTGAAGCAAATCAAGAGGAATGCTTTCATCATCATCGATAGGAAATACTGTATTAAATGGATTGTCAGCTTCTATGTCATCCCAAATATGATTGTTTTCCTCCCATACAGGTAGCACTTCTGCACTTTTTTGCATTTGAGCATGATAATCATCCTTTGCATCTAAGCATTCATATCTAATATTTGCATTCTTAATCAAACTTAGTTGGTCTGCATTGAAAATATGATTAGCAAAGGCTGTACCCCAATTTTCAATAGTGGTTTTAAGTTCCTCTCCAGTTTGCCAAGGTTTGAACAGAGCTAGCAGAGCAGAGCAGTAATATTCACAATCACCTTGATCACATTGTGGTAAGTTAGCTCCAATGAAGTTAACAACTATGCTTTCATTATCTGGACTTAGCTTAATGTGATGACTGGAATGAAGTGGATAATCAGAAGTAAACTGATAGTAAGTGTACTTAGTTTTTGTTTTTTTCTTTGATTTGTCAGACTTTTCCTCTAATTCACTATCTGACACAAGTGTACAAAATAGCTCATCTTTAGTCATATCAGACTGCATTGACAAATCATTTACATCATTTAAATCACCTTCATTATTATCTAATTAATTCTTTGTAGTATCCCTAATTTCATCAGTAGACTTAGACTTAGACTTACTGCTCTTGCATGGAATTTTCTCTCTTGTACATCTTTTAATCCAATCATACAGATTCAAATGTTCAAGCTCAGGTGCACTATACATGTAATCAAATACTGGTGATAGACCTATTATCTTACCCTTTAGCTTTACTAAGGCCACTTTCACTTTGTATTCTATACTTTCATCAGGATGCCAAAACTTGTGTGCTTCAGTTACATAATTTTGCCAGTAAAATGGAACAAACCTGCAGTTAGTATAATGATCAGGATGTCCTAATAAATACATGGATATCATTACAGCACCCATTTCCATTCTTGCAGAGAGCAGATTGACTACTTTTGCCATTAGTCTTCTTGCTTTCTCCCTGCTTGGAAGTGTACCATTGACAAGTTCCATGTTTTTAGTAAATATTGATCTTATTGATTCAAATATAACATGAGTTTTCAAAGGTGCTTTAGTAATGTAGTCTGAAACATAAAGAATAACTGATTTCATAGCAGTACCTGACATCAGACATGTGACATCTGTATTACAGTGGAAAATATAAGTCAGAACAGGTGTAAATGTATTTAACCATGATTCTTTCTTCTTTACATCCAATGAGCCTGTCTCTTTATTTACTTTTGTCTGATCAAATAATTGTTGAGGAAATCTTGCTTTACACTTGCCCCACTTGTTATCCATACAGCCAGTGTAAGCATGCCTTTTATTGATACTTCCATCCTTGTTTTTGTTTTGGTTGCAACTGTGAATATTTGACTTTACCAAGAGATCATCAATGGTTTGTCTGAAATATCCCCACCAAGTGCTTGATCTCATACAAGCCTTGTATTCTAACAATGTGTGTGATTCTGATATATTGCAAGATGGAGGAGGAGGAGAAGGCATAGTTTCAGTTGGATTTTTATATTCAGGCAGTTTTGTATTTGATGCAACCTGTGACATAACCTCTTTTTTTGAGTGCCATTAAAATACTCTCCAGCAAAACAACTTTCTAACCATTCTATAAGACACTGTTGAAAGTTGGAATCTGGATCAAGAATTCTTTCTCATATTTCCTTTGGTGTAATTGATCCTTTTATCCAAAGCAAAAGATGCATATGAAGTGTAAGTCTGCCTTGCTGTTCTACAGTTCCTGTAGTGAGTCAGGAGAGGTGTAGCTTAGCTCAATGATCCACAATGACATGACTAACATATATTATGGGGGGTTGACAGTTTAAGCTTACTAACTATTTAGTAATCTGCTGGTTTTTATAGGAACCAGCAGCATTGTAAAATAATAGATACAAATGTTCTGGCCTGGGGGGGCCAGGATAACTACACTCTCCCCCTTTAGCTTCATCCCTGGGTGAAGCTAACAAAAGGAAAGAAGACCTTGAGCATTGATGCACAAGGAAATAGAAATAGAGACTGAGTAACACTCTGGAAACTCAGGAAGGATAACCACCTGGCCCAGCCAGTGGCAATCACATGAAACTTGAGAGGGAAAGGCTGAGTAACCTCCAAGGAACTCAGCAATTGAAAGGATAACCACTTGACCTGGCAAGTGGTGATCAATGTAGGAAAGGGAACAGCTGAGTGACACCCAGGAAACTCAGCAAAAGAAGTACTACTTGACCCTGCTGGTAGTGTGATAAGATTGGAGCATCCTAGCTCCCAGGAGAAAGGTAAGTAGTTCATTGGAACTACTTCAGATATGTGTGTTAGATGCATTTGATGATGTGGCATGTGACATTTGTCACAGGTTTCAACTTGATGGGTAACTGTCAAGTTTTGCTCAATTCCTACTGGTGAACGACGGGTACATCATTCACCTATCTTCCTCAGGGTGTAACACACCCAAGTCTCTCACAGACTCTCTCTGGCCCTCCATTATGGTCCAGAGTGCTTGAGGCCATACCAGGTGAGTTTGCCCATTCACCAGGGTCTGCATGATATGCTAACAAAGTTGATGACTTTGTTTTACAGACAATGTTCAGATCCAAACATTGAACACTAATGGCATTGCCATAGCACTGTATCAACACTTCAAAATGATGACACCGCATTTGTCGGTGCAAACAGGGGAAGCTTGAGGATACGGTGGTTTGGGGGCCATAGGAGTGGCGGGAACATGTTTGCAAATGTGTAGGGCTTTGAACTACAGGTAATTCCTCTACCTGCATGTGTGGGGACAGTGCCAAATGCACTGTCCCTCGTTTACTAACATTGTCATTTTCAGGACAACAAATTTCATCAATCTGGCAGAACTCGACACCAAAATGATGACAATGACAACCGTGATGTGATTTCATGAGAAATCATGGATTGATTGACGATACAGCCCTTTCAGGGTCATTTGAGGGTTGGTAACACATGCAGGGATGCGTTAGGGCTTGGGATACAGGTGGGTCCCTCACCTGTATAGTTGAGGACAGTGCCATGGGCACTGTCCATCATTGGCTGATGCTTTCCTTTACAGAACAACAAATTTCATTGTTCTGGCACAGCCTGGTGTCCTCAAGATGATGGGAACACAGTTCCTTGTGGATTCACAGAGGGATCAAGAAGATGGCCATTTGGGGGCTGCTAGAGGCAATGATATGTGTTTTTGAATGCATAGGCTTTGGGGTAGCAGGTACACAGTCCATTTGAGATGCAGGGGGTGGTGCCACAGGCACCACTTGTCATTTACTGACATTTTCATTCATTGAACAACATAGGTCATTGTTCTTCAGGTATGGTACTCGACGCAACTGTGTTGAGTTCATCTCCATGTCTCGGTTTTCCAAACCTGGCTCCTTTTCCTTGGCAATGAGCTCCAAGTCTCATTTTTCTGTCAATGTCAGCAATTCTCTCATTCTGTTTCATCCTACAGGTGAGACCTTTGATCTTGCAAGCTTGCTGTGCTGCCCAACTTCTTGATGCTGCCTTCCATCTGACAAACAATGTTTACCATCATTGCTCAAAATATTCTGGGCTCTGTAATTAGCCCAGGGTGGATCCACTTGACCAATGGCACATTCACCATCATTTCCTCATTCTACAATGAGGTCCTTCAATTTCTCAGCATGGCCTTCAGCATCAAAGGCATGGTTGTCTCATCTAGCGGCGAGACCCATTGGTTCCTGTATATCTGAGAAATGAACTGTTCTCAGATGCTGGGCTCCCTCAACGGCGATGACTCTATGTCATTCATTTACATTGGCCTTTCTTTCCTTACAACCCTTCTGCAACTGGGGGGCTTAGGGTGTAACATGGGTCACACAGTGGGTAAAATTTCACACACCGCACCTGTACCTGTGTACACCGTACCCATTCTAACACCATAACTGTGGTGACAGGTTTTTACCATGGTTTGTTGTGAAACACCATGGGTGCAACACCATGAATATACACCATCGTTTTGATTCTTTTTTTGCCTTGTATTTGATGTTCTCTACTGTTCAACCTAGTGTATTTGTATTGTATAAACCCTCAATCAACTTAACCACACCCAGGCAATACTGACAATAAGGCTTTTTTATTTGAATGTCTCACATTTGCGAGGACATCTGTGTCCTAGATGTGGCTGGGTGTCTGTCTGGCTGTCTGGCTGTCCAGCTGTCTGACTTTTGTTCTCACACTAATGTAGGGTTAAGGTTAACTGTGGGTAAAACTTGCACAGCCACTTGTCAACTACAGAATTTTCGGCTGCAGTGCAGAATTGTAGGTCAAACACAAATGAAGCTCTGGCCACACCGGAATTCAAGGCAAATCACTACCAAAGGTGTCATCAATACAAGATGTATTATCCACATATTTTTCTAATCACTGGCTCCCATATTTTCTGGCTAATATTTGGACAATACTACTTATATTCTTGGTATATCTATTGTCAGATACTGTATGGTGGACTTATGAAAATTCTCAGCAAGTCTTCCATCCTAGTTTTTATCCACCCTGCGAGCAGAGGCTTGCAGCGGTGGTGGGGGTGTGCCATCAATGGTGTTATCTCATTATTATGGCAGAACCTAAAAATAAAATCATTGGTTGGTTAGAAAAAAAAACAAGAACGAAAGATATAAAAAATACTTAGAGCCCAAACGACGATAGATGTCATTTTGGCGCATCTGCTGCATGATGTGGCCATTTTGCGTCACTTGCTCATCGTTGCTCTTAACCCATGCAACACCGTGACACCACGGTAATGGGTCACGGTAGTCAGCAGGTCGGCAATTCTCAATACTGTACCCGTACCTGCAGACCCCATGACCCGAACACCGTGGTTTTCACCATACCTGTGTTATTCCCTAGGGGGGCTGGCTATACCTCTGGCTTGGGAGTGGGCCAGTTTAGTAAAACAGTCCACAAGGTCTCTTACCTCTCAACTAAGTTGTCTCAAGAGTCATAACTAGTCCTTTTCTTGTAACAATTAGCCAGATCACTCATTGCCCCTGCAAAGCTGGCAATGAGACCTTTGTTTGAACTATGTAGAATACAAGGCTTAGTGGCATTGTAAGTAGATTCAGTCATATGACCAACTGATTCAAATTCTATGTTTTCATGGCCTAGCACTGGGCAAGGTTGTGACATGGCATGGTGCAGGGACACCTTTTGCTTTTGTTTCAGGGGTTTTGGGCATGATAGGCTCAAAGAAGGATTATCTGGCGCCCATAGGGCATCAGATCGCTTCCATGCATTGCTGGGATGGTGCCAGTGTGGGGATTCAGGGTCGATGTTGATGGGGTGATAATGATCATGATAATGATCAGAGTAAGACATGACAAGTAAGAATATATGACTTTTAGTGTCAAAAAAAGTGTAGTGAGTCGGGGGAGGTGTAGCTTAGCTCAACGATCCACAATGACACAACTAATGTATATTATGGGAGGTTGACAGTTTAAGCTTACTAACTATTTAGTAATCCACTGGTTTTTATAGGAACCAGCAGCATTGTAAAATAATAGATACAAATGTTCCAGCCTGGGGGGGCCAGGATCACTACAGTTCCATAATAAGCTTGCGTATCTCCATATAAACCATGTCGATTTGATCCCATACCAAGAACCTCTTCAATGAAGATTTGAACCATAGCATTAAAGAAATGAGCACTAGCAACAGGATTTCTACATACACATTGTATATGCTCACTTTCATTGATGATTGTTGGTTCAAACTTAGAATCAGAACCAGCATAATATAGACAAATTGGATGCTTTACATCAGCAGGAGATAATGTTATATACCAAAGAGGTGCACCATGATGAGTAACCAAAGACCATATTTCATTTTGCATATACTTCTTACTTGTTATCGAGCCTTTGACATTTCAAGCTGGCAGCTATATGATCTAAATCTTTTATAACTTGGAAACAAGATTTTTCTTCATCTGTCTCAGCTACAACATGTTCCCCACAGTGCTTGCTCATGGCTAAATGCAATAAATGGAAAATTGACATCTATTTGAATCTCTTGTCATGATACATCAACAAATGTCTTTTGTGCTCCTTATCACTTAGACCAGACACTGAACCAACTCCTCCAAGGCCATATGGAAATAAACATGGAAACATTTTTGGATATAACTGAGGATTGTCCCATGCAGACTCAGATTTATCACTATGACCAACAACCAGAAATTTTCCTTCTTTGTTTAGATGTCTTAGTGCAAGAGCTTTTATCTTATTAGTAGTCATAGTATCCAACTTTTGGCCTGTCAAGCCATGTACTGTATATGCACAGTCACCTTCAGTTACACCATCTTCATCATTTATATCATGAAGACTAGATCCTTCTGGTGTTTTATTGCTAGCCATAGGTTTGTATTCAACTGAACAAGGTGGACTATCTTCTGGATATTCTGCAAGGTTTTTATGAGATATTTCTATATCAGCATAATCAGAATGATTCAACTTTAGCCATTCCAATGCTTTTACAACATGATTTCATCATACAAGCACTAAGGACTGCTTGTAGTCCTGTTCAGTTTGTTTGCAAGGACCAGTGAAAAAAATTGCAAGTACATCATCCATATCAGCTCTTGGAGGTGGCAACTGTTGGTATACTTTAGGAATTGGTGTCTCAAATGCAATTGCATTTGCCTTCATTTTCCATCCACCTGTTGAAATCTTCAGAAAACAGCATGTATGATGTACTTGAGTCTCAAGCAATTAATATTTTTTCTACAAAGCACAAGTTAGACAATTCTGCTGGTATATCTCCAAGCCACAATCCTCATGCAAGTGCAAGTTTTGGAACCTTGTTTGCTCTAAGAGACATGCAACAAGAATTGCAAACATTGCTACACCTGTAGTCTAGAACTGGACCACTGTATTCTTTCTTTTTGTCAGTCAGATACTTTCTCTCTATGCTAGTTACACCATCTGCTTTCAATACATGCAAATGGTTTTTTATTGCTTTCAATCTGCTTAGCTGACCCACAGGCACTAGCTCACCACATACTGCACAGCCTCCTTCTTCCAATTTGGATTTTAACATTTTATTACATGCTCCAGCAACAATTTCTTGAGCAAGTCTTTCAGTTAATGGCTCCAGTGGAAATGAAACCTGTAGGTCACCTGTAGCATTCATGATATCAACTTTATTCTTATGTAAGGTAGACACCATTTAGATCCAGCACCCTTATGTAATCATATTCCCATGGCCAAATATTGCGAGGCAAAAAAAAAAACAAAAGAGGTAAGGAAGCAAGAGTTACAAATGAACAGATTGTTTGACAGCAGCAACAATATCAGGCGGTAATGTGTGATGTCCATGATACTTCCAATTGGCCCACACTGCTTGTGCACCTGACAAGCCCTGCACATATGCCAAAATGAAGCATGCCGATTGATTGGCATAGCTGCGAGACAGTTGATAAGTATTAGAATGCAGTGCAGCAGACAAAAATGTACCATCATATCTGCAACAATGGCACATCATCGAGGCAGGCCAAGACATTTTTTTCCATCTCCTTGAGGTTTGTGGTGCATGGTGATGAGTGGTAACAAAGTTTCGAGGCACCCCAATACTGCTCAATAAAGTTGAGTTCACAGTGGTACTTAGGGTAGAAGTCACAAATGTGCCCTCGCAAGGCAACAAACTCTTCGAGCTGGGACTTTTGAGCCATAAAATCAGGCTGTGTGAAAAGGAGATGACAACAACAGCAATCAGTGTGCCCAGGTTCACATTTGAACCCTTCACATTGGGCATTAAGACCTTCAGCAGGCCATAAATCACATTCTTGTATGATAACTTCCATCCCTTTGAACCAGCTGGGCATTGTTGGATGGTCATCTGGATAATAAAAGTCTTGAGCTTCACCATTCATGAGGGTACCAGTTTGCATGTTTGCACCTCCCTTTTGGTGGGTCCAGCCTTCAGAGGGTGTTTTTGTCATCTTGTGAGCAGATAGAGCATTGTCAGATCACTTTTGATGGCTGGGTGCATTGTCAAAAATGAAAAGGCCGGTTGCAAATCCATTAGTCTGAGCTTCAAAGATGTCAATGGCTTTGTCGACCTGCTGAATCAGGTCCTCTGCAGTGAAGTAACCATCATGGTTTTTACCTGCCTTGAAGACCAGCTGTGCCTCTCTTTCAATGTGAATCAGACAGCTTCTGAGTCACATACAAAGCCAATTGAGTGACTTACATGTCGTCACCCACGAGTCGTCCCCACTTGAGTGTCAGGAAGTCCAAGATCATCAGTGACTGCCCTTCTCCTTTGCATTCTGGAACTGGTTTGTCTGCTTTATGTCCCCACTTTGATTTGTGTTGATTGTACTCATAGTATGTGGATTCATCATGCTTTATGAGGATCAGCTTGAAAGGTTGCCCAGGAGCCACAGGAAAGCCCTCTAGTACACTTGCCACATTGCCATCGTTGTCATATGTGACCATTTGCTTTTTGTACCCTTTCCACCACTCAAGAACTCCTCTCGATACTTCACCACATCCTCCTGTTCATGTCCATCAATATACATACCATTCTTCTTCTTTCTGTATCACCAACCCATTGTTCACAGCAAAATCTTGTATTGGCATCATCAAGCTTCTGCTGCATCTCAGGGGTTGAAATGAAATTGACAATGTCTTGGGCTCTGATATACTCTTCCTTCACAATTCCCTGGAGGTGCAGTTGGATTGCTTGTGCAAAGTCTTCATCTTTGAGGATTGAAGATTTTGACTGGCCAAAGTGATGGAGTGGGAGTTTCCCACAACACAAAACTGATGAATCCATGTCTGGATGTTGCATGCATGGTTTATTCCTTGCCCTTGTGACTTTGACACTATGAAAGATGCCTCACACCATGTGTAGGAGAGCTCCGAGTTGAGATAGAGGTTCAATGTACCAACCATAGCTGTGATATGGGCACAGAAGAACACATCAATTGATCTTTGCTCTTCATGGTGAGTTTTGCAACAGCTTGATGGAGTGCAGGGAAATCTTTGAAATGCAACTGATTCAAAGACAGATCAGTTGTTGTCTCGAGACTGCCATCCCTTGGCTTTCGTCCCTCACGGATGTCTTTCAGCATGTCATCCACCTTCCAGCATGCTTCTGCCATTGGATCAACAGCCTCTAAATTCTTCCTCAGTGCTGTTCCTGCATTGACTTGGACATCAGGACCTTGATCTCCATTCAGCATGTCAGTTTCAAGTTCCATGCCTGGCTCCTGATTCAGATCAATTCAGTGATCCATTGCTGGATAATGAAGGCTTTCACTCACTGAGACCTCACCCTCATCACTTGACACATAATCAACTTGTTGTGCAAACTCACCCATTCTGAGAGTGTTTTCTCCTTCTGCTGGCCCTGCAGCCACTTCAGCACTGATGGGAAGCCTTTCTTCTCAAGCTCCTTTCGGTTCAACTCATGATGTCATTTTGTCTGACAGGAGTTTCCATGATAAGTCTTTGGTCAGTTGTTCCTTTTCTTTCTGTCACGTTCAGCCTTGGCTGCCACATCATGCACCTGTTGCAGGGTTTGGGAAAAGACTTCCAATTCAGAAAGTTCCTGGATCTCGATCATGGGGTCTTCATCATCATCATCTTCAGAGTCACAGACTGACAGGGTGTCATCCTGAATTTGGACAAACTGTTCAATAATGTCAAACAGCTGGGAGTCCACAGGGTCATTGCTTGTGTATTTTCCTGAGCCAGATTGGGCATTTGCTTCGTCGTCCTCGATTTCTTCGATGGTGACTTTATGGGCCTTTTGTGCAGCCTGTTGATGCTGCTCCCAGGCTTGAGAAATATTCTCTGCTCTTGCATGATCAGCTTTGGACTTCCTGGGCATTTTGGAGTGCATAAATAGGTGTTTTGTGGCACAATATCCTCCTCCTCCCCAAGCTTCAGATCATGTGAATGGTCACATGATGCAGCCAAATATCCTTGACCCAAAATTTCATAGTTGCTCTACTTCATTGTAAATGTCCAGAAAAATAGGTAGAACTCAAAAATAAGTACATAAACTTTTGTTTGCTACTGCAATATAAGTAGGGAACATATAAGCAAATGGACTTCAGGGAATCCAACCTATACATGTCCTAGTGACATCCCAGATGATAAATCTTGCAAAATGTGATTATGGCCAAAGCAGAAGGTGATGCAGCAAGGGGTACTTTTTAATTACATAAGAGGTGCTGGATCTAAATGGTGTCTACCTTACATATTATTTTCTTCAACATGTTGTTTTTTCTTATTGGTTCTATGGCATTGAGTACGACATGGTTTAGCTGCTTCAATTGATAATACTGTAAGTAGTACATTACATTGTGGACATGAATGATTGTGTAAAGCATCCTGCAATGCTTTTTTAGTACTACGAGATCCTGGAGAACAGCTATGCAGCCTTGCCATTTTTTGTAGAGTTGATACTGAGAGATGACAGGTGAGTTCCTTTAGTGGCATGTTGACATGAACAAACTGGCTAGGTGGATACTGGAGTAGACCAACATCATCAATATGATCATCATATTTGATCGTGTTTTCTGTGATGTCTAGTTGATTTTGATCTCATGGTAGCATATATGGCTCCAACTCTGCATAAGAAAACACATGAGCTTGATGTCCACCAATACTATGATGTCTAAAATGGGGTACTGAATATCTGATTTGGAAGGGTCTGAGAAAATGTCTACTATTGCGCATCCAACAAGATTTGAACACATGTTGTCCTTTTTTTCTATCAACTACATGGGGTCATGTTAAGTCTGCTTTTTAAATACAGCTTGTTCAATTGCATTATTATCATAGCACCAGAGTATACAGCAACTGAGTGCACATGTACAATGGTCCAATAATAAGAAAACAAAGGCAGATATGGGATGACATATCCATTTACATTGAAGACCAGCTAATAAATCAACCTGAGAAGACCTTGTCATCAAACTTAAACAAGTATATCTTTTCAATCTTCTGAATTGAAGTTGTGCCATGCTAGTACAAAGTAGCATTTGAAAGTGATGTTTACGCATTGTATTTCATCTCAACAATAATGACAACTTCCGCACCCTGAAAGAAACACTAACTGTAGGCATGGTGTTCAGAGAAACAATCCAACTCTGTACTTGTAGCAGAGACAAACATATTCATCATACATTGTCTCATATTCTGGAGCAACACACATATATGTAGCCACATAATAGACCAAGACTCAACAACAATGCCTTGCATTTGATATAGGTGTGTTTTAGTCCCCTGAGTCAACAGATCCCAGTTACTTGGCAAAAAGAACAGCTCAAAAGATAGTTCACACTGCAGGCTGAAAGTCCATGGATATTGTATGGACAGGTGTTTATCAAATACACTAAGTGCTAGAGGAACACAGCATAATTTAGGCTGGCTAGGCCAACTGATATTTGCATGTGGTGCAAGCACAGAATTGATATTCAAGTCAAAATGTTCTTTATAAGAAACAGGCCATTTAGGCAGCAATATGAACCCATTGGGAACATCCACATGGGTGGTATGCAAAATGCCCTCATTGGGGGTGTATACATGAGCAGTATACAGAAAGCCCTCATTGGGGGAGGCTACACATTGGGCCAAACTCCTGCCTTCAGGGAAGGAACCTGTAAGTGGCATGCATTGTTTGAAAATACACCTCAAGCAAGAAAAAGGGTTAAAGTCTTCATAAGATATGTTATTGATAAACCATACATAAATAAATAGCACAGATTACATACCATAGATCTGGGTAGATGTAAGAGGCCATGATTCATTGCAGAATCTCAGTGCAGTGACCTGTACAGAGCCATAAGTGGCAGTAGATTCAAACAAACTGCCTAAAAATTGCAACATCAGCAATAAACATACAGGAACAGACCAAACAGAATAGTACTATTATGCAACGTCAAGGTTTGCAAGTTGTCTGCTGGATGATGTTCAGCGTAATCATCATCTGAAAAACACAATCAAAGTTGGAACTTGCTTATTGAAACATTGATCTGTCATGCATGACTCACAGCAAGAGACAATAAAAATGCAGCACAGAGGCAAAAAGGCGATGAGAGAGAGGTATTTGAATAGCAACATGGTGGTTTGCAACAGAGGAGAAATTTAGCACCAAAAGTGGTGCCACCTGTCAAGCATTGCATTCAAATGGAAACTTCTGGACTGCATGTGACCCAGTATATCTGCAATGCATTACAATTGAGCATGCAAACCTAGCGACTACAAGTAATTTATATGATAAAATGAGTACTATTCAATCCATGTGTTATTCCACAGTACTGGTTCATTATGGGACTGGCAAATATCATTAACATGGAAGTAAGCAAACTGCACAACTGGATCGACGAATAGAACCAGGGTATGAAAAGCGGGCAAAGTATACTGGCACTCTGAGATGATGCCATAATGGCCAATAAACTCTGAGTTGCCTGAAAGATCTTCTCTAATAATGACAACCCGCTGTCCTGGCACAGTGCAAATTGGCTGAGCCACCAGAATAGAAATGGCACCCTCCCTCTCCATCATTGTTTCCAGAGTTATGTAGTTCAAGGGAAATTTGATTTGAGTCACATTAAGCCCCAGCTTAACAGTGGTGAAGCTTTGAATTCCTTTTAGGGGAGCAGTTATTACCACAAAACCTTGGCAGTCTTCATATTTCCCTCCTCAATAGTAGACACCTTGCTTGGTACCTTGAATAACAACATCTAGGTGTCTGTTTACTAAGCATTCATCAAGAAGCCATTCTACTTTCATAATTAAGTCTAAGTGCTATTTATGGATGTGACTGCTCACCAGGCTTCCACTTAGAAATGATCAAATCTGGTAAATCTGAACCTGGATCCCATGCCAGAGACAGTGGGCCTTCAATGGAGGTATGTACTGGCATTGTTGGTTTTTGTACCAGTCCAGTCAACAATTTATCTCTTGGAATCCACACCACCTTCAGCAGTGGTAATCCAGTGCTTGAATATTCTAGTTGGTCAGTGCAAGAGACTTATTGTGCATTGACTTACAATAGCTCCATGACATTGTCGCTGTCCAGTTCTACAATTGTCTTCACTGCTTGAGAATTGACCCTAATAGAAACCCTAAGTTTCCCTGCGGTGTTGGGCATTGAGCCGATTACTGTTCCTTTGTGGCTCTTCAAACTTCCCTTGATGATATGGACTTGCATTTCCTGAAACCGATCTCTTCTATGCGGATCTTTGTTCGACTTATTTTTGAAGTTGCAAGAATCAGTGCTGGATACACTCTCATAGATGTTTGCTTTCCAGTTGATATGGCTTTGATCAACTTGAAGCTGAAAAGATCAGCAAAGTATCAAGCACCAAAGGAAGTTCACCCACCTCGTTGCCAGGAAAAATCTGACAGTCAAGCCCTTCAGCCAACTCAATGCTATACAACATAGCTGCTGTTCCATCCATTTCTGTGATAAAGCCTTCCCATCCTCGAAATTCTCCACAGACAACAGTTACTAAATCACCACACGAAAATGCCCTCTGTATGCTTCAGAGAGGCACTTCTATGAGAATATTGTCCAGGAGGGTTTCAATTTGTGTGGTGTCTGCATTGTAAATGCTAACAACATGGCCAATCATTCCCTGAAGTGGGCCAGAGTACACATGCACTCGGTCAAACAGCTCAAACTGGACTTTGGATCAAGCTGCTTTTACAGCATTTTGAATCAGCAAATTGTTTGACTTCTGGAATAATGCAAGTTCTTTTTCCTTTGGTTGAATAGTGACATCATCCAAATCTGATTGTTGAGAAGATTGGATCCAGAATCCATCTTCAGTGTAACATTTGCCCCAATAGATATAAAGTCCATTTATGTGTCTAATCTTTCTAGAGCCTTCTGCATCTTTGATATGATAGTGCTAAAGAAGGGCACACTGGAGTAGAATTGAGAGAGATTCTCAGGACAAAAACCACCTCTACGACATCCTGATCAACATTGATAATGACTCCTAAATCATGGTGATGAAGTCCACCATGTCAGAGTCACACCCATGATCCAGACTCACAAGATGATAACTCATGAGGCATCTTGAGGAGGTTCACATGATGTTCAGGTGGTATGAATGTAAGGTGGGATTTGTTAGTTCCAATGAAGGAGACAGGTGCAATGCCCTTCAGAACAGAGTCAGGCAAAATCCTGTGCCCATCAGAGCAGGCTGATGAATCCCAAAATATACTGCACCAGGTTCAAAGTCATGATAAAAAGCAGACACAATCAGAGAGTTGGATGATTTGGTGAAAGCCCTGCTCATGCATTTTTCTAGTATTTCATGTCAGTGATCTGGCTGTGTAGAGTTGAGTGAACATCAGAGGTAGATATACAGCAGGACTTACCTCTACAGATAATCTCTATATCTCTAGATCTTGTAGGGATGGGAGGAGCAGATCGCTCTCAATGGCATGTAACAGCATCAAGTCTCTTCTGATGTCAACTGCAGATCCATGTACATGACTGGCAAATTGCTCTCTGATGGTTAATGCCAGCTGCTCCAAACATGTGGCTTCTTCTTGCATAGTTGTAGTTGAAACACCATGAAATGGCTGTGCAGGCTGAGAGCTATGAACAACAGTGGAATTGTCTACAATGAAGTCTAACACAAAATGTCAGTTTTGGGACACAGTGTTCCAATGTGCTTCCCTTACCGGCTTCCCCTTCCCCTTCTGATTCCTCAACATCTCTGCCTCCAAGTCCAGAAAAGACAATACTAACTTTTGTGTTTCATGTTGAAAATTAAGCAAGCAGTACCAGTTATGATTTCAAGACTTACATACCTTCAAACATTTAGTCGAACATTTCTGCATAAGTGCCTGTGGCCCCACAAGAGTTTTTGAAGTTGCAGCACAGATACTGTACCCTGTATGTCAAAATGATCAGTAGAGGGGGAAAGCTATAACAGAGGTAAACAAACTCAACTTAAGCGTGACAGGACAGAAGTTGCCATAGCACCTGGCTTATGTTGATGCAACATTATTTCTAAAGCCTCTTTCCAACCCTTCCACTTACGATCACCATGTTACACACACACCGTCACTTCCCCCCATGCCTCTCCTCTCTCCATTCCATACCTCTTCCCTTGTGTGTTCTCTCCCTCAATTGCATACATCCCTCTCTTTGTGTACCCCCCTTCCTTTCACACCTCTCTCCTCATTTGCATAGCTTGACTTGGTGGGATGCAATGACACACCTGTTGGGTTCTTGTGAGGTTGGCATGTCCCAGAACCAGAGGCTGAAAGACCAAGGCCTGCGGTAGTGCTTCAGTTGAAGCTGTGGATGGGCAAAGGATAGTAACAAGTCGTGGGGGTTGAGCAAGGCAAACATTTTTGTGCTTGTGCATATTTTTGCTTCTCCTGTTTCATTGTAGCTGATTATTCATTTCTGTCTTCTTGTTGATAGTCCTCTTCTCCTCATGCCTCCCTGCTGTGCCTCCCCCTCCCTTTCATGCCTCTCCCATCCCTTCTGCATCTTTCCCCTCCTGTACCTGTCATAACATTTACTACATTATCTCTGTTCTCTTATAAGTTATATTTCATTTTGTTACATGCCTCTCCCATCCCTTCTGTACCATTCCCCTCCTCTACCTCTCTGTTCTCTTATAAGTTATATTTTGTTTTGTTATGATTTACCCACATAATGTCTTATGTAAGATATAATCTCAAGATATGATGACATATGTGGCAACTAACACTTTTCAGTTGCCGGAAATGATGTCATTCTTGTCAGACCCAAATGATTTCTGTAGTCATAGCTTCCTGTCCCACTGCGGTGCACTCTCAAGGTTCCCATGTAGAACCCTGAATATCCATCACTTGATGGTATGTCTAGCTTATAGAAGATATAGTCCCCATGATATCTGAGCTGGACAGGACAACTTGAGCCCAAAACCAGGTGGCGGCTCATCCTGGACCTGCGGTAGGCTCCCATGTTGACTCTTCTGATATTCCAGGTGAGTTGCCATTACTCACCAGGGCTAATCTGACCACTCCATAGTCTCTACCACACGAACTAGACCCATCATCGGTGCTTGTTGAATGGTTTGAACTGCATGCTAATATGGATCTGCAATCAGCTGAAACCATGCCTGAAATGAAGGATCTTCTTCCTGCACCCTGCACCCTGCCGCTCCCCCTGCATTTGGGTTTGCATCAGCCCTGGGTCTGGCATGAGTGTGCATCCCACCCATGAAGCCACGCATGCCCATACCCATGCCTAGGCCAAGTCACGGTATGCAGGTCTTGTCTGTCTGAGGGGACACGGGCGTGGAGAGGACTTTTCCTGCTGTATTCTGTTGCTATTACTGGACTAGTTGTGACACTGCAGTTTGGTTAGGATAGAATACCCATTTTGTCACAAAGCTCCTATTTCTATTTCCTGAAAGGAGACCGATGTCTCACTTAAGTTTCTCCTGCACTCCAAGCATTGCCCTTCACATTATGTTGCTGTATCCCAAGAATGTTACCTCAGGTTTACATTCCATCAGACTTCCACACTGGGACTTATGCCTGCTGCCACTGTATTCAGTAGACTCTCATCCTCTGATCACCCAGGGTCATGGAAGAGTTGCAAGATACCAGCATAGAAGCCATGGCTAGCAACCTTGATGCTGCATTGGAGATGGAAGTGCCTGCTACCAAGAATGAGAACAATGAAAAAGGTGAGTGGGTCCTCAAACTCCACTCTGGCATGGTTCACTGTATCTGTTTCATCCAGGGTTCTATATTTTGCCATCAAGTGACAAGGACTACTTGCTAGTGAGAAACATCAAGAATGACAGAGATCCCTACAAGGACAAGATCAAATTGTGGGCCACAGCCAAGTAAGTCTGCTTTGGATGCCCATTTGATTCTGTACTCATGGTCGACAAGGAATGAGCATGATGCTGAACTGATTGCCTGCCTGGTTGATGTATGAGAAGCTATCCCTGGGTCTCCAAAGGATATGACTGACCAGAAGTCAAGGTTCAACAAGAAGACTTCCTGTTACATAGGGGGTCTTGGCTTTGAATGGAGCCCCCACGCTGTCCACACACAAAAGGGCAAGCAGTGCTATGGTCTTGTGATCACATTCCAAGAGCCTAGATCATTGGATGCTCCAAGTGCAGGCTCAAAGTTTGGTACTGGGATGGACAAAGGCATGAAAGGATATGTTAGAAGTGCATTACTGTACTTGTTGGTGATGTCAATGCTTGCTGACACCCCTATGATGCTAGTTTGGTGCCGTGGTATCAATGAAAGGTTTGGAGTGAGGACCAAAAGGTTTGGTTGAAATGATGTGTAAACAGGCTGTCTTTTCCAACATCCCTCAAATCAGCACTGTTGAAAATGTCTGTTACCCCGCTTTCCAGCTCAATATTGCAGCTGCCATTTGTGATCGGCCAAAATCAGGTGTGTTGTTTCCTCTTCAGACCAGCACACCTTTTTACCTTGTCTCTTCAGTTGAAGTGTTAAAATGGTTGCTAGGGAGGGCGGCTGGTTCTCACATAGACAGTAGTGATTCCTCTGCATGTCCAACCACCATGTTCAACCTGAGCAAACCTCACCCAGATGTTGAAGAAGAGCTGTTTAGCATATTGGACTGGGGTATAACCTGGGTTCTAGAAGAGTTCTCAACAATCTATTTCTCTGGACTCCACTTTCATGGTGGTAGCCAGCCCTTTTACTGCACACCTCGAACCAACACCACCTCAATCTACAACTGCCTTACTCTAATAGCATACCCTCCAAATGAGTTATTCAATGGCACCAGTTCAATGGTGTTTGTGTCTTTGCCAGATGGGAAGTTGCTCAAGATTTACTGAGAGATGTGATTATCTGTGTTTGTGCTGAAGATTACTTTCTGAGTGTCAAACTAATGATAACAGTATCATGGGCCAACCCACACCCCATTCTTGTACTCAGGCAACATTCACAAAAGACAGATGTTGCATTATGGACACTGATGATTATATCAACTTCATGGTCCACTCTTTCGTGCAGCAAATGACATACTACATCAGTCAGACAGATCCTAAATGGTTGTTAAGATTTGATTGCAACACATTCTTTTCCAGTTTCTTTTATGTGAATGACCAATGCAAAGATATAGCTCTTCAACAGTCTGTCTATCATCCCAGTTGGAGTGGGAATGACACAAAGATTGGGACAGTACATGAGGAATGGTTGGAGGATTTGTCAGAAGATGCATTGAGGGCACTCCACAACTTGGACTCAGGATCCAAAGCTCCATATGCAAATGAGATACACAAGAGGCAGAGCAATATATTACCCTGGAGAAAATGTTGGGAATAATGGGAGAAAAAGACACTTTTTCACTGGGGAAAAATAAAAGGAACCATCAGTAAAGATATGTTATTTTCCCACACTTTGTCCTTTTGGTTGCTGCAGGAAAACAACTAATCTGTTTCCAGGAGAAAACCTTGTGAACATTAGGGGGAAAAAGGTCATTTTTCCACATATTCCCAGTTTTTTCTCTGTGGAAAAATAACTAATCTGTTTCTAGGTGAAAAAATTGTGGAAGTCAGAAGAAAAAATGTTATTTTCACCAGATATAGAGAAAATAGATATATTTCCCCTCCATTTTCACCTGATTTTCTCCTGGGAATGGATGAGTTATTTTTGCTGAGCAAGAGCAAAGAGAAAAGTGAGGGAAAAAGAACATTTTTTTACTGCTGGTTCCTTTTATTTTTCCCCAGGGAAAAAGTGTCTTTTTTCCCTATTATTCCCACCATATTCTCCAGGGTAATATATTGCTCTGCCTCTTGTGATATTACTTTCCACTAAGGAGGAATGGGATGCACAACTATGAGAAACATCCATGTCAATCCCAATCTGTGCAGTCACAGAAGCTATATCTCCATGGACTGTAATTGGGGATGACCAGGGGCAAGGAAAGGTTCAATTTCAATCTGTTCTGAGCTACATAACACTTATGCTCTGCACAGGAATAGTAGATCATCTATGGAACCAAGATAAGGAGACTTATGCTAAGGATCTCATGAAAATGAAATTTAAAGTCAAGAAACGTGACTGGGTCAAACATTACACTGGTAAGTACCTGGCTGTGTCAATTGTACACATATTATAACATGATTTGAAATCATTTAGTTAAGAAGAAGAGCAGCACTGGTAAAAGTAGCAAGCCACCAAAGAAGAAACAGCGAACAGACAATGGCTCAGATAGAGATGAGAACAAACTGGATGAGGACAAGGAATGCTCTTCTGTGGGATCTGATGATGATGAGGAGGAGGTGGCAACATTTCTGAGTACTTTACACTCCCCCACCTATTCCGGTCAGATTCTGGTTTGTCCAGCCAGAATTTCTGGAATTTCTGGAATCTGGTTGAATTTATTATTTTGTATGTAGTTTTCCCTATGCAGCACAATTCCAGTTGGAATAAGGATCCAATTTACACCCAGAATCCCTGGAATCTGACCAGACTCATCACAACTGGAGTAACCAGAATAACCAGAATGCACATGCTTTCCCAAATAAAAGTTAGATATACAACAAGAATTGAACCCTTGACCTTGGGTCTGCATATCACAGTGTGCTTAACCACTGAGCTACCAGGTAATTATTCCTCTACATACATTTAATACCTTTATGACCAAACCAAGGTGCGTAGTTAACCGCAGCCATTAACGGAATAATTAATAAGTATGCATACATGCATGACATGTGACACATGACTGCCAGCTCACAACCACCACCACCACCATCATCAATGCCGCCTCCTCCTCCTCTCCACTCTACCACCACCACTGTGTGTGCACCCACCACCAGCACTCCCACACCCACTCCCACCATCACCACCACCCTCAAATGAGCTGACTGGACAGAACATGGTCCCAAACGACGGCAACTGTCGTTTGGGCCATGGATAAGTTTTTTTTTTTTTTTTGCTTTTTGTTTTATCAATCAACTAATTGTATTTTATTGCTTTTTAGGCTGTATACTACTGGGGATGACCTGCCAGAATGAAAAATGCACAATGCACATGCACAGCCACCCAATCCCCTCCTCCCCTTTCAAATGGGATGTGAGGCTGTCAACATGGGCTAGGTGGGTGCAGAGGGATGCCAGGAGACCCCAGAAGGGGGATACCTACCTATTAAGCACCCACCAACCCCCCATAAGTGTGCCACATCACACTGACATGCCCCAACCCCCCCCCCCCCCCCCCCCCAAACAGAAATCCATGACAACACTGACCTACCACCCACTCCCACCACTGCAAGCACCTGCTTGCAGGTTGGGTAGGGTGAGTGGATGATGGTAGGCACCAACAACAACAAAGAATGAGCACCAGGGCCCCACCATGATGAGAAACGGCCCCAGGACCCACCATGATGACCCAATGCCAATGCCAACACACCACCCACCTCCAGCCCCATGAGCAACTGCTCATGGGGTGGATGACAGGAATGATGCTGGTGATGATGACAAAACACTGAATGGCACCACCACCAGCGCCAGACGATGATGATGACACCCACCCCACACCTATGAGCAACTGCTCATAGGGTGGATTGTGGGGATGGACAATGGGAGGGAAACGACAGGGAAGTGGGCCATAAGTAAGTTTTTTTTATTTAATTTTCTTCCTTTTGGTGCAACTAACAACACAAACAGGCCATGCAATGACTGACACACCACTCACCCCCAGCCCCACAGAGCAACTGCTCATGGGGTGGATGGCGAGTGGAACAAGGATGAGGACAGCCCCACATGATATCACCAAATGACATGGCAGGCCCAGCACCAGAGTGGGGAGGACAACAGGCACCAAGGGCGACAACAGGGAGATACAGGACCACAGGGAGTGGGCAGGACAATGGGCACCCAGGACAGCAAACCCAGGAGATGCACCAAGGACAGTGGGGCCACGTCGCCTCCCCCTCCCCTGCATTTCATGTGGGGAGGGTTTTTTTTTATGTTTTTACCTCGCCCCTCATGCCAAACGTGAGGGCTTTTTATATATATAAATAACGTAGTTTATGTATTTAATCACATTATCCCCCACTCCCTTGCATTCAACGTGAGAGATGTGGTTAATTAAAAAACTTTGCCCTTAATTACTTAGAAAAAAAAAAGAGTTATGAGTCTGAGTGTCATAAATACACCTTATATTACCAACTAATAATTCTCCTGTGGCTCAACTGGTTAAGTGCACATGTTTGGTTTGTCATGTGATCACTCTAATCAAGATGTCTTGAGTTCAATCCTTACTCTGCACAAATATATTTTGTAGGCACTGTGACAACTTAAGGCTTGAAATTTGACTATCCATTAGGGTATATACTCTAAGTTGAACATCTGGAGTAACCAGAATAACTGGAATAACTGGACTCTGACCAGAATAACTGGACTCCAATTGGAATACAGTGGCTCAAAAAACTGTCCCAATGTTTGCTTGGTTTGTAAAGATTGATCTGGCGAGCAATGCTGACATAAGCATAATGTTGGTGTAAATCAGACAAAGTACTATGACATTATGGCTTTCAGAATATTTAACTTTTATGTGATTTGGATAAGAACCCATTGTTTAATAAGCAAAACAAAATGGTCACTCATTGGGACAGTTTTTTGAGCAGTCATTTTTTTCTAGTCAATTACTTCAATTGACCCCATTCTGCCTTGATACCTGCCCTGATACTGTTGGGGATACTTTTTATAAGATGTTGGGAGACCTCTAGCATAATTTTACCCTATGTCACTATGACCTTTTGTTATCATTCAAGCATTCATTTTGATGACATCATGAATTTCCAGAATTGGCATTTCAGGTGTTCTTATAGATTTTATGGAAGGTTAATAGCATTCAATTCAACATATTAGAAGAGTACTTGAGTTCCATCATCCTTACTCCACCATTCTATATGCCAGAATATCTGTTTAAGGTTATAATGTCACTATAAACACTGCACAATCACTTTTGATTTCAATATTTCAACATATTTCTCCACTTTCTTCTTTAAAAAACTGTTATTTCTTACAAAGGTTATTTCTTTCCAAGTGTCCATGACCTCAACTATGTAATTTCATGTGAGATAAATGCATGTTATAGCATATTTGTAGTTGCATTGTTCTCATATTAGCCATGTACATCAGTAACTTAGGAAAACAAATTCTAAAAATTCTGAAAATATTTATCAAACTATGAAAGATAAATTGGTTGAGGGTACTCAGCCAACTCTAAGATCTCTGACCATCTCCCTTTGAGTTACTCAAGCCATTCAAATTATGAGTATGTGTTCTGTGATTATACCACATAATATAGCTGTGATATAGAATGGCCCAGTATGAAAACACTTTTAAAGGGTTAGGGGGGAATATATACTAGGCAGTGTTGCAAAGTTTTTAGGGAAAAAAACACAGAACACTTTTAAAATTTGGCAATGCTGAAGACCAGGTGATATTTTTAGCAGTGTGACAGCAGCAAGCATATATATAAGCAAGTAAAATGTTGCTTTCAAGATAATGATATTGAAGTACTATTCCAGTTTGTTCAATTCAATCATCTAAACCCCTTATAATATCTATGAAAACACCTAAAATGCCAATTCTGAAAATTCATGATATCATCAAAATCAATGCCTGAATGGTAAAAAGGTGTAGTAGTGAAGTAGGGTAAAATTATGCTAGAGGTCTCCCAACATCTTATAAAAAGTATCCCCAACAGTATTAGGGCAGGTATCAAGGCAGAATGGGGTCAATTGAAGTAATTGACTAGAAAAAAACGACTGCTCAAAAAACTGTCCCAATGAGTGACCATTTTGTTTTGCTTATTAAACAATGGGTTCTTATCCAAATCACATAAAAGTTAAATATTCTGAAAGCCATAATGTCATAGTACTTTGTCTGATTTACGCCAACATTATGCTTATGTCAGCACTGCTCACCAGATCAATCTTTACAAAACAAGCAAACATTGGGACAGTTTTTTGAGCCACTGTAACTGGACTCTGACCAGAATAACTGGACTCTGATCAGAATAGGTGGGGGAGGGTAAATTACAGCACAAAGTCCATCCCAATTGAGTCCCAAGGTTTGATTGGGGTGGGTGCAACTTCCCAAGGGGTTTCTTGGTGGCACTCTTGGATTGTTGGCAGGGTTTGCACATTTTGCAGAACTCATGCATGTTTCTGTGAAGCTTAGGCCACCAGTACCACCACTGAAGATATTCAGTGGTGCACTGATCACCAAAGTGGCCCAAGGTCAAGTGTACTGTGTGCCTGATTGTAGTGATCCAGGCTGATGCCCAGTCTTTATATATATTTGTATATTGTTTGGTCAAGCCACCGGTCCCTTTATAAGGGACGGTGTTGAATTACTATGGGGGACTTACACATACTGCAAAAATATACGTTAATTGTGTTCTTGCATTGTGTGATATAAGTTTAACCTCCAGTTTACTACACTTTTTTGAACACTCAAATATGTTACTTTTTACCAAAAAACTTCTGCTCGACTTCGCACTTTGCGAACGTCAAATCGTGCCATAACATCAAAATCGACCCTGATGCCACCAGTGACAGTTCATTTAGCACTTGTGATCTGCGACCACATCTAGTTCCCCACCCTTCTCAAATTCGACACCTGACATGTCTTCCACCAAGGTGAAGAAGAACAAGATGACCCGTGCGAGACAGAAGGTTGGTTCGGACACCGAACCTCCTGGCAATGAGCTGTCAGACCCAGCAGATGGGAATCCATTGGAGGTCATCGAAGAAGCAGAAGAAGAGTCAACGTCAAGGACGTTGACTCAGGGCACCAGGGAAAATTCCAACTCCCTTTCTCCTCCCCCGTCTTTGGGTAATCGAACTCCAGAGAACTCACCCCAGGCTCCCGCATCGTTGAATACTCATGAATTCATCTTGCCACACCAAAATTCCGTGCACTTGTCACATGGACCAGTGCAAGCACCTTCGCCTCCCCCCATGGGTGAGGGGAGCAGACGAAAGCGACAAGAGGAGAAGAAACCTGAAAAGAACTCCTCCCCCGGAAGGGAGAAGACACTAGCCACCCAGTTTGCCTCATTGGCTCACAACCTCGTTAATGGTCACCTGGACCAGACTAGCTATGACTCCTCTTGTCTCGAGAGGGAACTCAAGGCTTTGGCAATGGGTTTCTTGGATCAGATATGTTGTGAATCTGATGGGCAAGCCCGAACTACCTCCCAAGGGGCACCTGCCACCCAATTGGTGCCAAAAAAGATGGTACACTATGATGGGACCAGCAAGGTGGCCCTACAGTGATTCCGAGATGAGGCTATCCATGAGGGACAGCACACCAATATTCCTGATCAGGGTATTCGGTTCAACCTCAAGGGATTTCCCTTTGAGGATGCCAGACCTTCCCGGGAGTCTACACAGGCCCTGGCTCCTCAGCCTCCCCAACAAGGGCCCATAGGAAGGGATGACCCCCTTGGACGCGGAGGATCCAGGGGAAATGGGGATGGAGGAGATGGAGGAGACTCTTCTTCATCTGGAAGCGATAGCAATGATGAAAATACACATCCTCCTAGTGATGAGGAGGATGAAATCGAGGAGCTTAGTCTACTTTGACCTAATTCTCGACCTCGGTCAAGGTCGAGGACAGACCCTATGAGGGAGACTCCTTTGGTGGGAGCTCACACTGACAATTGATCCCACCACTCTGGGTATATCAGAGAGCTCGACTCCTATTGAGACAAAGGAAATTGTCGACCTTCCAAGTATTTGAAGGCGATGCACTCCAAATTCCACCAACAGATCAATAATAAGGTATCAGCCACTGTGGAGTCCCTCCCAGAATGGAAGAATGGACCCCGAGTGCCAAACCCCTCATTGTATGGAGGAAGCTTGGACACAGAGGTATTTGAATGCTCTCCTTCGATGGTTGAAGGTGAGCAAGATCAGCGGGCCAGCTCTTGATGCCAAAAGGATAGAGTATACTGGGATGTATTTGGAAGGAATAGCATTGACCTGGTTTGAGGACAATGTCAACGGGGTATACCATCATAAGGCCCACTGGAAGTTCAAGGATGTAGTTACCGGTCTATACAACCGGTTCATCCATGACAACGCCACCCATGATGCGGCTGACCACTTCTCCAAGGTGAAGTATGACTCCATCGAGGGAGTAATGAGTTACTATCACAAGCTGGAGCAATACACTACCAGAATGATTAGGGCCCCTGACCAGTTCACTTTCAAGACCCAACTGCTGTCAGGGTTACCCCAGACAATGGTGTCCTTCATCTTTGATAAGGGATGTTCCATGGAAGCTAGTTCCACAGAAACTATACTCTACTACGCCCACGAAGCTGAAGAAATATTCAGGAAAAAGAAGAGATACCAGGAGTGTAAGTGCCTGGTAGAGGCCTTGTCTTCTAGTAAAGAGAATCCAAAGACTAAAGTGACCCCCCCCACCCGGGAGGGTCGATCACCTGAACAATCGCGTGAACAAGCCCGAGGTTCTCCCCGGTGGGACCATCGACCTCGGAACAGGGACAGGCCAATTAGAACTCGCAAGGTGTTTCCTGCGAGGAGGGAACCTCAACATGAAGATAGGAAGACCCCCATTTCTGGAGATCGGTCTTCCAGAGACCAAGCTTCCCCAAGGAAGTATGAGGACAGTAAACCTCCCCCCACTTGTTATAAGTGCAGGGGATTAGGACATTACTCCACCGACAAGAAGTGTCCTGAGTATAATACTCCAGGACAATCGAAACCCCACACTGGCACAAGGATGTACGCAGCCCATGAAGGGAATGAAGAGGACAAGGACAATGTCCCTCCAATGGAGGAGGATTGATTAGCAGCAATTCACAGTGATTCAGATGAATCTGACGGAGACGTATTGGGATCTCAATACAGTTCCAAAGGGGATCCATTCCTCATGGACTCCGACTGGGACCAAAGTTCCAGCAATGATTCAGAACATTGTGGGGCTATTTGTGAGGTGATTAGCAAATATGAGTCAGATTCCGCATCTGACTCCTGTCCCTCTGCGCAATCGGTATCCGACTCTGAAGAGGATTCCGATGAAGAATCGGTCGGAAACCACCTACTCGATGAGCAGATTGGAGTGATAGACGACTCCTCCCCTCTCTTGAACCTCAGGTGCCTGCCAGCCCTAAGGAAGTTGTCCAAGAAGATCACTCGTCCTCCTCGAACTGAGCAGGACAACCGGTGTTTCCTTGTGCAAATGAAGATTCATGGTCTCAAAGCCAATGTACTCCTCAACTCAGGGTGCATGGTGGACTCGGTATCTCCTGAATTCACTGTTTCGGCGAATCTGAAAGTGCATGAACTGAGTGAGCCCGTGCCCCTCCAGTTGGGGACGGTGGGGAGTCGGTCCAAGATTAACTTCGGACTCTTTGCAGAGTTTGAGTTGGGGACTGTAAAAGCAGACCATTACTTCGACGTGATCAACCTCGATAGATATGATGCTATCATGGGGACGGTGTTCATGAGGAAGTATGGCCTGATCCTGGACTTTGAATGAGACCAGGTATGGTTTCAGGGCCAGGTTATTCCCACCATTGTTGAGAGCAAGAGTACTTTTTGACAGGTGCATAGGTATGCCATGAGAACTCAACCTGTACAGGATGAGTGACTCAACAGTGGCCCTAGTGCCACTGTCAACATGGTGAAGGACCCCAACAAGTTGGGGATAAGTTCAGTTTCCGCCCAGCCTCCTTCCCAAGGTCAGGCCTCCGTGACAATGGTGGAAGAGAAGGATGTCGATCATCCCCGGAAGGGGCATGGGTTGGGGGTTTCCGACCCCATCCTCCTGGGCCCCGAGGATGAAGACTGGGATACCTTGGAAAAGGATCCTGACAAGGAGCCTGAGAGTGACCAGGAGGATGCCGGCGAGTGGGATGAATTTGTTGAGGAATTTACTTGGGACTGATATCCCAAGGGGCTGAACTGTGGTCCCAATCCTGGATGCCCCACGGTGCCCAAAGTACTCTCAGAGCAGCAACTGAGCGACCTGAATGAAGCGCTCTTTGCAATATGTGAAGAGCTAGCTGAAAGCACCAAGACTCAAGGGCCCTTGGGTAAAAAGGACATTCCCCAATTACGGGAGGAATGGCTTGAGATATGCAAGGACATCCTAAACGGTGTACCCGAACAACCCCCTCCAATGAGGGAGATCAACCATCAAATACCTCTGGTGGATGAACTGAAGAGGTATAACTACCACTTACCTAAATGTCTGGACTCGATGCGACAACCCCTAGCTGATAAAATTGAGAGGTATTGTCGGGCAGAGTGGTGGAGACCGGTGCATGCAGAGCAAGCTGCCCCAATGCTGGTGGCTCCCAAGAAGAATGGGGACATCCACACCATGGTAAATGCAAAAAGGAGGAATGACAACACAGTTAAGAATGTGATGCCATTCCCTGATCAGGACCTGATCAGACTTGATGTGGCTCAAGCGAAATATCATTCGAAGATCGATTTGTCTGACGCCTATGAGCAGATCCCAGTTGAGCTGGGGGATATCTGGAAAACAGTGTTTGCGATGGTACTTGGCACATTTGAGAGCCTAGTAATGCAGCAGGGCGACTGCAATGCCCCAGCTACTTTCCAACAGCTGATGAACTCCATATTTCGGGAGTACATTGGATGATTCATGCATGCTTATCTCGATGACATTTTCGTGTTCAGCGACTCGGTCAAGGAGCATCAATGTCACCTGAAGCTCGTGTTTGATAAACTATGAGAACATGAGCTGTATCTGCATGCAGATAAGTGTGAACTATATGCTGAGAAACTGGAATGTCTCGGACATATGATAGATGACTATGGCCTCCACACCGACAGTGATAAAATGATGAGGATATGAGAATGGCAGGTACCTCATAATTATCACAAGGTTCAACGATTCTTGGGACTGGTTCAGTACCTAGCCCACTTCCTCCCTGATATCTCAGCCTACACCAGTCCACTCTCCACTATGATGAAGAATGGACAATCCTTCCACTGGTGCCCCCTGCATGATAGCTGTTTCCAGTCTATCAAGGACACCTGTTGCTCAACTCCTGTCCTAAGGCCCATCAATGCCAGCTCACCGGAGCTCATCTGGGTGATTTGCGACGCATTGGTGTTTGGGGTTGGAGCCATGTATGGGCAGGGACCCGAATGGCAGAACTGTCAACCTGCTGGATTCCTATCCAAGAAATTCTTGGACGCTCAAAGGAATTATAGGACCTTCGAGCACGAGACCATAGCAATACTTGAGGCGCTCCTCAAGTGGGAAGACAAGCTAATTGGTCATCGACTTCATGTGGTGACTGATCACAAGGCCCTGGAGTTTTTCCAGACCCAGCATCGACTGTCAGCCCACCAGTCCCGATGGATGGAGTATCTATTGCGCTTTGACTTTGACATTCATTATGTCAAAGGAAATCTCAACAAGGTTGCTGACGCCCTGTCACAATATTACCAGTTTGATAACTGGGAAGACACCCCCCTGGTGCAACATTATGTATTTGCCGATGTGCACCTGGATCCCATGCATGAGGACTTGCCTTGGGACCGCCACTTGGAGATCAGGAATCGGGTCATTGAGACCCGATCTGCCAAGGCCCAGGCTCGTCGAGCGGACGAGCATCTGAGGGCCCTGCATGAAAGGGTGGAAGATTGAGAACTGGCAGCAGCTGAGTTAGCCAATGCTCAAGTCAAAGATGGATCTGAGGACCCCACAGAAAACCGGGATAGAGATCCCATGGTATATGAATCCTTGGCCAAACACCAGGATTTGAAGGTGGTCCTGTCTGATCGGGACCCAATGGATGATGACATCCAATGGGTATGAGGAGGACAAGGTCTTTAGCAAGATCCTCAGGAATCCCAAGGACCATCCCAACTTCGAAGTAGTTGACGGGATAATATGGATGAAGAATAAGGGAGGCATACGAGTCATCTGCATACCCTCAGCTCCATCCAAAGACACCACTTTGCATGGCCGTATTATCAACCAAGCCCACTCGATCGTTGGGCATTTTGGCCCGGCCAAGACCTCTGAATATGCCAGAAGATGGTATTGGCCGCGCCTCCAATATGAGGTGGATAAGTTCTGTGAAACATGTGAAGCCTGCATACGGTCCAAGGGGGAGTATCGTTCCCCCCTGGGTAAGCTACATTCATTGCCTATTCCCCTTCATCCTTGGGAGTCAATAGGGATGGACTTCATTGGTCCTTTCCCTGAGTCTGAAGGGTTCAACTATCTATGGGTGGTGATATGCCGATTGTCTTTGATGGTGCACCTGGTGCCCATAACAATCACCACCACTGCTTTGGAATTATCTTCCCTCTTCATCAAAGAGATTGTGAGGCTGCATGGGTTACCCAGTTCGATTGTATCTGACCGGAACTCCAAGTTCACCTCCCGCTGGTGGCGGGAGGTACACCGAATCCTTGACGTCAAACTGTTGATGTCCACATCTTTCCATCCTCAAATGGATGGTGCCACTGAATGGGCAAATTGTTCAATAGCCCAGATCTTGCAATCTTTCGTGGCATCAAGCCAGAAAGACTGGGTTAAGTTCCTGGCCCTAGTGGATTTTGTGATCAACTCCACCATTAATCGAGCAACTGGTATGGCCCCCTTTGAGGTAAACTATGGGTTTCTTCCCCACATTATGTGAGAGATAGTTGCCCCAGAGCAAGTGCCACCTGGAGTCAGGACCTTTGCGATGGATGTGTTGTGCAACATGGCCATAGCTCATGATAGTATTATCACTGAGCGGGTATTCCAAAGATTCCACGCCAACAAGCAGCATGGAAAGGAGCCTGATATCAGACCAGGAGAGAAGGTGTACCTATCCACTAAGAATCTTAACCTTCCCAAAGGAAGGGCTAGTAAGCTTCTTCCCAAGTTCGTAGGACCATATAATGTCCTTCGAAGCTATCCAGAGACTTCAAATTATGATCTGGACTTACCTTCCAAACTCCAAAGTCGACGAGTACACGGCAGGTTCCACGTGAACCTGCTGCACCCCCACTTTGCAAACAATGATGCCCTGTTTCCCAACAGGAGGTGTCTGGATCCTTATGACTTCGGCACCCCTGACGATGCCGAATGGTGGGTTGAGGAAATCACGGCCCATCGATGGAAGGGCCATGTGTTGGAATTAGAAGTCAAGTGGAGCATGGGTGAGTCTACTTGGGAGCCACTTGCGGTGTGTAATGAGTTGGCCGCTCTTGATGCATACTTGGCCCTGGTGGGTGCCAAGGATTGGAACGATCTGCCCAAGTGTGCACCAGCACACAAAGGGCGATAGAACTTCTCTAGGTCGAGAAGGCCAGGTAAAGATGAGCCTAGCCCCTCCCATGAAGGGTGGGAAGTTTGGACTTTGGCAGTAAGGCTGTCATGCTTTTCCCGAGGCATGGGAGGAGACTGTACAGTTGACCAGCAGAGTTGAATGTGAATTATTTTTTTTTTCTTGCTTCCTCAAGTCCATCCTTCACCATGGATGGTGAGTCCAAAGACTACTCTATGGACAACACACATTCCTTTGGATGACGTGCTCGTGAGGCCAATGTGCCTCAAAGGGGGAGGGATAGGAGGGAGGACAGGCAAGGAAGGAGAAACCTCAAACCGCAAGGCTCGAGGAGAGAGGAGAGGAGAAGACGATCTCCATCGACCAGTGGCTTGGTAGGTCACATGAGAGTTGAGCAGAGATGTGAGATGCGGGCCGCTCCCCCTAGGGAGGAGTGGAGATATGATAGTCACCTGGGTGTCATAGTTCACCGGGTAGGGTGCAACACGTGCAAGTCCTATGCGATGCATGTGTATCAACACGAGTTCAAACAGGACATCAATTATCTCGAAGTTTGGGATTGAAGAGACCGAGAGCTCATGGCGGAAGTCAGACATATTGCAGAGTGAATGTATGACAGCTACGACGATGAGATTGCTGACCTCAAGGTGAAGATTCACAGCCTCGAGGATCAACTGGACCGATGGTGAGAGGACTGGCCAGCTAAGCGATCCCATGCTCACGAGCCCTCCCCAGTCTCTGGGGTGCCCGTCAGATCCAATTATGCGGGTGCTGCATCCAGGCCTGCCCAGGTGCCCTCTGGTCCTTCCTATCCTCCTTGCCTCCCCGTCAAGGCTATGGACATGGATACGAAGGTCACCCAGTATCCGCCTCTTCTGCCTGCTTCTCCAAAAAATCTTATCTCCTCCCCCGTCACCCACACCCAGTCTGCCAACTGGGTACCAGCTCCTAAAGAGCCCCCTTCTACTTCTCCTGAACTTCCTCGAAATACTGCGGAGTTCGATTGATGGGTGGTGGCCACCCAACGAGAAGGAAATGAACTGGACCTTTGTTGGGCCCAGTCTTTTGCACACATTGCAAGTCTGACCCCTCCTGTGGCCCGCACGCCACTCATGAGCCATGCGCTCATGACCTGGAGACTTTCCAAATGGTTGCCAGTGGAGCGCCAGTCAGCCAAGGGGATCCACTGACTCCAAGACCCAGATCAGATGCCTCAGCCTCCAATCAATGACCCCCCTGAGTCTTGGGCTCGATTCATGCATCGCCAACTGTTTCAATTCCAGAACACTTCTGGGTTAATTTTGGATCACTCTCAAGTTAGTCTCCCTCATGTTTGAGGCATGCTGCTTATGAGACAACAACTTCCTTCTGGGCTCCCCCAGAAGCAAAAACAACTACTACAACTCCTTCTGGCAGAAGTATTCTGTACCCCCAGTTTATACCAATGTACCCGCCAGAACTTACACATATCTCAGAGCATATGGTGTGACTGACAGTTCATGTCTCCGATTTCTCCTAACATCACTCTGGATGACGTCGTGCACCATCTCGCTATTCTCAGAGTCTCTGATCATGAGGTCAGAGAAGCCTACCATTATGGTCTGGGATGGATCACTGGGGTGGCAGAATCACGATGTGAAGAGGACTCGGCCCCGGCATCGGAAGTCTTGCAACAGTTGAGACAGCTGCCTGCCCCCGATGCCCTTGACGCCCCTTTGATGATGGAGTCCCAGTGGTGGATCGCACCCCCTGGTAGTTGATGCCTGACTCAGCCCCCGCCCCCCAAGAGGAAGCGAGGGCCTGAGACGACCAACCGGGTCTTCCCCTTGGGTAGAAACCCAGGGCTGTCCACTTCAATGCACGCGGTGTCTCGACTCCCAGTGTCTCCCTCTGTACCCCTTGTGGCCGCTCTGAGCTCGGTGATTCCCCCATCTGTGGGATCATCCGGTATACGATCTCTATCTATTCACCCCAGGCTGCCTCCTGCCCGGTTGAACCTACAAACACCCACTACGACAGTTCCTGCTGCCGTTGTTCCTTCCCCCATAGCTCCTACTCCTACTCAACCCATTGTCACAGCTGAGTCCAACCCCACTCCGGGGCCTTCCCAACCCAGGCCATCTCCTGCCTCCCAGGTGTTAGAGACCCCTGACTTTGAGGATGGAGGATGGTCCTATGTGGGCCTTCCTTGTTGAACCAAGGCTGATAAGAATCGGGCCAAGAATGAGCAAAGGAGACAGTGAGCCGCCGCCACAGGAGTGGTATCCCCCGAGCCTGGAGAAATCCAGGCTTGCTTCCCAGTGGCTCGCGTCACTCAGAGTAGACGAAGCAAAAAGGGATATAGTACCGAGGAGACTGACTCAGTATCTGACGACGTGGTAGATGACCCGGTGGCTATGACTGTTACCCTCGGAGGAGAACAGTCCCCTGACCCATCCCATGCCGACTCTTCTCCCCTCACTCTGGTCTTGCAAACCATGGCTCCACTCACCCCTACCATTTGATCCACCCTGCTCAGATGCAGTATGGATCTGGATGACCCGGCCGACATGGCTCCCTCATCTCATTCCCCTCCTCGCCTAGGCGAGGATACAAAATAAATTCTCCTATATATCATTCATCCATCCTGCTCAGACGTGGAATGGATATTGCTATTCAATAGTCTGGTTTTTCTGTCTCCGTCCTCACTTAGGTCGAAGATATTTTATTATGATTTTGGACATCTTGTCCATATCTTGTTTCCTTTGGGTTTTTGGTTTGGACCATGGGTCCAAGCCAGAAGGGGAGAATGTAGTGATCCGGGCTGATGCCCAGTCTTTATATATATTTGTATATTGTTTGGTCAAGCCACTGGTCCCTTTATAAGGGACGGTGTTGAATTACTATGGGGGACTTACACATACTGCAAAAATATATGTTAATCATGTTCTTGCATTGTGTGATATAAGTTTAACCTCCAGTTTACTACACTGATCCAACACAGTGGTGATGAGTTTTGGTACTTGTGGTATATATAGTACCTCATCATTTCATACATTTTTATGTGAGATTAGATTGTTGTGTAGGGTGAAATCCCTATGCTCTCCTGGATTGCTAATAACAATAGAGAAGAGGTGCATCTTCTCTGTAAGTTATGTAACCTCCTTGTACCACCTGGAGGAATTTGTCTTCCTCCATAGTAGTCAGTGCACTCTATGGCTCTATTGAACAGAGCACCAGCTAGGGTCATATTGTCATCATTGCTGGTATGGGGTTTATCTATACCATCATATATCAATGGGGTACTCCTGTGCTCCTGTTCTTGTGACTGAGTCTCTTCCTCAGCTATGGCTTGGGCTTCCAAGTCATGGTCTTCTTGCTGCTCTCTTAGATGGCAGCTCTGTCTTAATTCAGTACTGCTAGGGCATGACATGGGTAACCCTGGGTAACCCCAGGTATATTTTGTGATACCCACACCCATACCTGCCAACACCATACCCCTACAGTTAAGGGTGTGGTATTACGGGTTTTGGTGGGTTACCCATCATTATTCATGGGTTTTGTCACAAACATGTATCTTAATAATCCAAGTACACTAAATTAATTACATTAAACTAATAATAGAACAAGAAACCCCCCCACTCACATTTGCAGTGAGAGAGAGGGGGGGGTTGCTGCCTGGAGTCAATGAGAATGGAATGAGAAACCCCCCCGCTCACATTTGCAGTGAGAGGGGGGGGGGATGGTGGCCATAGTTGCCCAGAATGAAACCAGTTGCTCCCCATTTCCACCCCACAAGCAGTTGCTCATGGCAGCAGTTGGGGGTGCTGTCATGGTGGTGGTCCTCAGGTCCTCATTATTGTCATTGTCATTCCACCTGCAATCCACCCCACAAGCAGTTGCTCATGAGGCTGGGGGCAGGTGGTGTGTCATCCATTGGTTGTTGCTTGCCTGGTGTCATCATCATTTGTTGTTGTTCTCCCTCCCCACTGCTCCTCATTGCTGGTGCTGCCCATCATTGTCCCACCCACAATCCACCCCACAAGCAGTTGCTCGTGAGGCTGGGGGGCAGGGTGTGTCATTTCTTGTTCATTGTTGGTCCCATCCCTGTTGTTATCCACCTTGTGAGCAGAGGCTCACAATGGTGGTGGGGCAGTGCTGTTGACAAGTGTTGTCTTGTTGCTATGCACTATTAGAACCTAAAAGCTGAATAAAAACATTAGTTAGTTTGAAAAAAACAAGAACAAAAGATAGAAAAAAATACCTAGGGCCCAAACGATGATAGGCATCATATGGGCTGTGATGCAGCCATTGTGGTTGCTTACTAGTCGTCCTCGCTCCCCATTTCCACCCCACAAGCAGTTGCTCATGGTGGTGGTTGGGGGTGCTATGGTGGTGGTAGTGGTCATGAATCATTCCATAGTTTAAAATTAGAAGTGTCATGAGTGAATCAACAAGGTCAGATGATCACTCACCTGACCAAAATCCTGGCACCAGCATACCTGCACATAACTGTAACACCATGGAAATGGGTATGGTATTGCCCAGGTATGGCAACTTACAACCTGTACCTGTAACCATGCATACCCATAACCATATTATCAAGGGTTTACCTGTACCTGTGTCATGCCTTAAGTACTGCAGAAGGCACATATCTCTATTATGTGCTCTTTCATTTCATGAAAGTGAGGAGCTGGGAGATCTTCTCCCAAGGGATCCATACATGTGTCCATTCGCATGTAATCATGGACCTTGTGCATCTCATATATTTTGTCATTCTCAAAGTAGTGGGATAAGCAGTCTGCTACTTTATTTAACTCGCCTTTGATGTACATTATCTTGAAGTCAAACCGAGACATATAATCCATCCACCTCTGTTGGCAGGGGAATAAGTTGATTTGGGTCTTACAAAACTCAAGTGCCTTATGATCTGTGATAATGTGAACACAATATCCAATCAGTTTGTCCTCCCACTTGAGGAGTGCCTCAAGTATGGCCAACTTAGGCCAAGGTCTCCAGTTCATGTACAGCATAATTCTGCTGTACTGTGGTGAACTCCTTTGACATGAATCTAGCTGGGCAGCATTTCTGTCAAGAGGGTCCTTGGCTGTACATCGCAACAACTCTGAATTTTGATGCATTACAAATGAGCCAAATAGGTTTGTCTGATCTTGGATCAAAGGGTTTTACTATTGGTGTTTTACAATAGATGTGTTTGATCATCTCCAAGCACCATTGGTGAATGGGTTGCCATGTGAACAAGGCTCCATTCTGAGTGATGGCAAGCAATGGGCTAGTATATGCAGTGACATCAGGGAGAAAGTTCCCAATGTAGTTTACTAGTCCTACAAATTGTTGGATGTCATTGTAGTCCTGTGGTGTTTGCCAGTCATGAATACAGGCTATCTTGTCTGCATCAGGGTGGATCCCCTGGTCATCAATAAGGTGCCCAAGACAGTCAACTGTCTTGGCATACAAGTTGCATTTGGACCATTTCAGGTATAGGGAGTTTTTGCTCAACCTGTCTAGAACCACCTGTAGATGGTGTTCATGTCCTCAACTGAGTCCAAGTAGATGAATTTATTGTCTAGGTATATGTGCATAAATTTTTCGATTACAGAATATTGTGGTCATGAGATGCTGGAAGGTAGCAGGGGCATTGCAATCCCCCTGCTGCATCACTAGGCTCACATAAGTGCCTGATATTGTGGCAAAGGCTGTTTTGTCAATGTCCTCTAGCCATATATGGACTTGCTCATAGGCATCAGATAGATCAATCTTTGATGTAATCTTGGCCTGAGCAACATCTTCCCAAATTATCTCTTGATCCAGCAAATGGATGATGTCCTTTACAGTTAAGGCAAGGCAGGGGTAGGGGTATGCCCTTGTGTTTTTGGGCTAAGGGTATGAGGGGTAAGGGTAGGGGTATGCTTATGTAAGAATATCATTTGATTTTTTCCGCTACAAAGACTCATATTCAAGATTTTCATCAATTAAATTCAGATTTTGGGATTGTCCAACATGATAATGGTTTTCATATGTTAATAAGAGGTATTAATATGTGATATTAATAGTAAATACAATAGTTATCAACACTTTTCAAATGAATTTTGCTCTAAATATGTTGATTTTGTGCCAAACCCTTGTACCCTTGACAAACCCTCCCATACCCTTGGCAACCCTTATATGTTTCCATACCCTTACCCCTAAGGGTAGGGTGTTCAGGGGTAGGGGTAAGGGTATGAGATTTGACACCCAGGGGTAACCCCTCCCTTGCCCTATTTACACTGTATCTTGGTTTTTGTGCAAATGAGGGTGTCATTTGCTGTTTTGTCTTTGGTTGTCATTCCAGATTGTCCAGAACTGTTGTATTTTTTGCTGCTGCTGTAGTCACAGTTGTAGACAATTTAGGTTTTGTCTTTGCTGAAGGCAGTTTTGGGGGCTTTTTTACCATTTTTTGCTTCATTGAGGGTGGTTTCCCCTTGAATAGTGTCTCAGTATTCTTTCTCAGTCATCATTATTGCTTTGACATCTTCAGGCAGGGTATTTCCTGCCTTGAATGCATCTTTGTCTGGTATTTCCTTCTTGGTTGCCATTGGGAGTCAATCCTTACATTTGTCAGTGGTCCTATGTCAATGAGCATGTTCATCAATTATCATTTTCCTCAACAGGGGTAGCAGGTGTTGCTACTCCATTTATAGTAACTTGGTTGGATCCAAAATCCAACCATACCTTATTGCCCCACATAAATGGGGTTCCAATAATCATGTAATAGCGATCAAAGTTTGCTATGTTGAGGTATTATGAGTCTGAGGTTATGAGGACTTGTCATTATACCCTGACATTACTGCCACCAGAAATAAGGCTTAAGTGAGCAGCATTGCGGCCCAAATTTCAACATCCACTGTTGTAAGCAATATTTCTAAAGTCAGTCTGCTATCAAAGTTAAAACCCAGCAGGTTCTTCCAACATGCATATTTCAAACACAAAAGGAAATATTTCCTACACTCCATTCAAGAAACTCAAGAAACTCGTTACCACCACTGTCAACACCACCACCTTCCCTCCCATCTCAACCACCACTTCAACTCTGTCAACACCCACTACCACCACTTCCCCTCCTATTCCCATGCTGTAGACAAAACCCAATGGCTGTGAATGACCCATTTAGATGCAACATGGCCCATGGTAAGTTTTTTCTCTCTCTCTTTCTTGTTTTTATCACATTACTAACTATGTTTCTTTCTTTTTTAGGTTGAAATTTTGCAGTAACAACATGCCCCAACCCCATACAACCCATACCTGACCCTCATACTACCCTGTCAAAATGGGGTTTGAGGGTGCCAAGATACACACCAGGTCCAGACACCACCCACCCCCAGCCTCACGAGCAACTGCTCATGGATTGCAGGTGGAAGGGGCCTGACAATGGATGATGAACAGAGCTGAGATGACACCTGCCACACCTGCAAGCACAACCACAGCAACATCCAAAACCACCACTGTGAGTGGCTGCTTGAAGGCTGGAATCAGGGAGGGATGGGGAGAGGATGGGAACAACTATGATGACCACAATGATAGGGATGATGGGAACAGCAAAGCGGGGTCCACAGGGGTGACACAAGATGAGAGGGAAATGAAGGGGAGTGTGAACAAGTGCCCAGGAGATGTCAACATCTCCTGGGCCATAAGTAAGTTTTTTTGTTTCCTTTTTGCCTTGCAACTGATGACAATGGTGACCCAGTACCAGCCCCAAACCCAGATGACAATGCCCATGGCACCAGACCCCTCCACTATGAGCAACCACTCATAGGGGGGAGCTGGTGCATATGAGCTAACAGCAGTGGGGAGGGGGAACGACACTGAGTAACAATGTGACAAAACACCCCAAATGATGCATATCATCATTTGGGCCATAAGTATTTTCTTCTTCTTTCTTTTGTGTTTTGTTTTACCAAGTTTTTTGTTTTTGTTTTAGGTCTTGGATATACCATCATGACACCACTGCCATCTGCCCCACCCCATGAGTGCTTGTAGGGTGGATCATGGGTGGAAGGATGACAACAACAGGGGTGGCATGGATGATGCTGGGGGAGGATGACTAGTGCTTAAAAGTCTGGTCCAGTTCTTATATTTTAGATATTCTACAAAAACCAGACCAGACCCTGCAGGACTGGTCTGCATCAGTTACATGTTGGTTCAACACCAGTCCTGACTGGTTTTCAACTGGACCAGTGGTCCAACTAATATTTTACCAACTAACAACATAGACTAATAAAAATGTGAAACAAAAAAAAAAAGTCCACCCCATGAGCAGTGGCTTGCAAGGCTGGACATCAGTGCTCAGAAAAGAAAAAAGAGAAAAAGAACTCCATCTCATGTTTTGAGCAAGGGAGGGGTAGTGGTAGGTGTTGGCAACATTGGCGTTGTGTCGTGGGCCTAGGCCTTGTCATTGTCATGGGCACTGTCATTGGCATTGGTGTTGATGGTGGCATTGGCAATGGTGGTAGCATTGGCATTGGTGTTGTTGGTGTTGTTGGTGTTGTTGGTGGTGTTGGCATTGTTGTCTCTGTCTCCATGCATCATGGTGTGGGGACCCATTGTTCATTGTTGTAAACAGTTAGCACCCACAATCCACCCCACAAGCAGTGGCTCATGAGGCTGGGGCAGGTGCTGGGTTGTTGGTCATCATTCCCTTTTCAAGGGGCCTGGGGGGGGTGAGGTCATTAGTGACTTGGCAGCGCTGGAGTGACACAGCACATATCTGGTGCCACCCATTCCCACCTGTTGTTTCCCTGCCTTTGCCTGTGTTTGTCATCCCTGTCCACCATGTGTTGTCCTGTCCAATTTGTCACCCTTGTCAGCTACCAAGCACCTGCAATCCACCACGAGCAGTCACTCATGAGGTTGGATGCAGGTGGGTTGTTGTTACAAAGTTAAAACCTAAAAAAGATATAAAAGATTAGTTGTAAAGAAAGAATGAAAAAAGATAATTACCTAGGGCATAAACATGCCCCAGTTGTGTGCGAGGAAGTCATTGTGATGTTGTTGGGAGCGATGTTGATGAAGTGAGACCATGAGAACTTAGTAAACAATGCCAAAAAGTGGCACCACTTTGCATTTGCACTTGCATTGAAAGGATGCAAACAACAGAAAATGGCCTGTGCCCTCTCTGGAGTATTTAACCTGCTCACTTTCCATCCATTCTCACCTGGGTGTCCCCCACTATGTAGTATTTCATCCTTATGTTTATATATTTTATAGTCATAATATATCTAATTAGACCACAGGTAGGACTGTAGGTTTGGTCCTCCACCAGTTTGAACTGGTCTTTAATGGTTCTGGTAAATGTAGGTGATAAGCAGAACTGTGGACTGAACCACTTTGTTAATTTGTGAGACTGGGACCGATAGTCCTGCAGGACCAGTTCTGGTTCAGTCTGGTCCTGGTCTTTTTTTGGTTCAATGAACCAGACCTTTAAGCACTAATGATGACACAACCCACCACTGCTGCAAGCTTCTGCTTGTGGGGTGGATGGGCAGCAGTGTTTTGACAAAAGGAGGGGGAGGGGCATGACACTACAATGCCACAATGATGCACCCCTCATGAATGTGAGGGCTGAGGGCTGAGGGCTCAAAGGATAGGCATTGTTTGGGCTCTAGGTAATTTTCTTTCTTTTCTTTCTATTTTTCTAACAAACTATTTTCTCCATATGTCCTTCCCCTCTGCCCTGTCCCTCTGTCCCTCCCCCTCCTTTGCCCCCTCTGCCTCCTCTGCCTCCTCTGCCTCCTCTCCCTTTTCTCCCTCCTCTCCCTTTTGAATTTTCTCCCACCTCTCCCTCCCCCCTCTTCCCTTCCCTGCCTTCCTCTCACTCTCTTATCACTCTTCTCTTCCCCTCTTCCCCTCCCCTCTCCCCCTCCCCTCTCTCTCCCTCACTCCCTTCTATACTCATTATTTACATTATTATGTAATGTATATAGTTTCAAATATAATGTCACTTTGAAATTCTCAGAGCTTTTTGCTAGTGATTGCCATGTAGGTCATTAATACTAAGTGTTAGTATGGGATGAAAGCTTGATGGAAATACCAAGTGCTCATTTTTTCAAGTAAAACAAGTCATGACTCACTGTAGTTAAGACACACTCAACTAATTCCAGATGACACTGATCACTTGTTGGTAGTATTTACTGTGAAGATATCACACTCAAGACAATATTGGACATTTTCAGATATTTATTACTCTTTTGTCATTCTTTTGTTATCTCTTAGTTACATCCAATTTGCTTAGTTTACTTCACTAAGCTAAGCCTATGACCTATGCTCACATATATATACTAATAACTACTACTGTAGATATTAGAGGACTCATTCATGCCAGGCTTTAGCCATGGCCCAATTAGACAAGTATTAGTTTATCTATCCTGGCTACTACCTGGGGTTTGGTCCCATAATTAAGATTCCAAGATGTTCATGTGGATGAATGCCATAAAGTCAGCATCAGCAGTGTCTGGCACTTTGACCTCAACAATCTCTTTGTCATGGTCTTCTCCATCTGCAACCTCAGTCCTTCCAGACTGAGTCCCATTACCATCTCCTGTTGTGTCACTGCCATTACCAGACCCTGATGGTGCTGCCATACTAATACAACTTTGGTTGTCTCTTGCAAGTGTCATGCTCAAAGCACTGAGCATAAGCTTGCCCTGACATCAATGCTCTAACAAACAGGTCCTGTTTCCAGAGGGACAGCTATGACTGTCTCAACTTTCTTATCACCCCCCTAGTCAGTTGTCTCCTTCACTTGGACAACTCTCACAATATCTCAACAGTTATTCCTTTGAACACTGGAATGCAGTGATTGACCTCATACAGTCTCTAAAAGGGACACAAAATTTCAAACTGTACCTTGGAGGCAGAAATGTTATCACCCAGAGCTCAAATGGTATTGCCAGGTGTACAATGTAAGGTAAAAGATCTCCCTTATGCAATATCACCTATAAACTAAACAAAGGAGTAATATGAAGTATATACAAATTCTCTTACATTCATGCAGCTTGGAGTGCATTGCCATATTCCCCTCCTTGTGCATTGACATTTGCCCCCTTCTCTATCAGCAACTTGACAATCTCCTGATTTCCATTGAATGATGCAGCCTGGAGTGCATTGCCATCTTCCCCTCCTTGTGCATTGACATTTGCCCCCTTCTCTATCAGCAACTTGACAATCTCCTGATTTCCATTGGATGATGCAGCCTGGAGTGCATTGCCATAGTGTCCTCCTTGTGCATTGACATTTGCCCCCTTCTCTATCAGCAACTTGACAATCTCTTGATTTCCTTGCTCTGATGCAGCCTGGAGTGCATTGCCATAGGGTTCTCCTTGTGCATTGAAATTTGCCCCCTTCTCTATCAGCAACTTGACAATCTCCTGATTTCCATTGGATGATGCAGCCTGGAGTGCATTGCCATAGTGTCCTCCTTGTGCATTGACACCTGCCCCCTTCTCTATCAGCAACTTGACAATCTCTTGATTTCCATTGCATGATGCAGCCTGGAGGGCATTGCCATATTGTCCTACTTGTGCATTGACATTTGCCCCCTTCTCTATCAGCAACTTGACAATCTCCTGATTTCCATTGTATGATGCAGCCTGGAGTGCATTGCCACAGAACCCTCCTTGTGCATTGACAGCTGCCCCCTTCTCTATCAGTCTTTGAACTTGATAGAATAAACCAAGCAGTGATGCATAATATAATGGGAAAGCATCTGGCCTCATTGCCAAATCATACCATGGCCATGGACTGTCTGGATCCCAAAGTTGTATCCATATAACAAATGTTGCTCCATTGGGCTCAAAAAGATCTTCCATCAATGTCCTCATCATTGCTGACTCCCTGTCACTCTGTTCTGCATCTCTGGCATGATCAACCCAATGCCTTGCAGCATAATAAGCAAGCTGGAAGTTATTGATATTTTCATGATTCAGAGTTCCATGTGCAGTAAATTGCAACAGGTATCCAAGACAAGATTCAGCAATAAGGCAGCTAGCATGCCCCTCACTGACCTTGGCCTGTACTGCAATAAGATATTATTTCACTGTGAAATGTGCCAATTTTATTTCCCCTATCATCTCTATAAGCATTTCTTTGGAAATAAATATTGAGATATCTGTTACCATTGGTGACTGTCACAAGATCAGCACATACTTGTTGTACTGATACCCTATTCCACTTTTTTCCTGGCAGAAATATAGGGTGTTGGTCTTCAACCCTAACAATTGCCACAGCTTCACAAATCTCCTCAACTGTAAGTGGTTTTTTGGAAAAAGCAAGCCATTGCATAATAGTTAGAACTATGTCATGGTGTTGAGGATTAAGCTTGGCAAAAAATTGCTGATATGCTTGATCAAGACCTGCAGGCAGATTCTTTAATTGTGTTGTGACCACTGCAATCATTCAATGCACTGAGCTGCATTGCCACCCATCAGAACCTATAGACACAGATAAAACTTAGCATATGACTCCAAGAGTCATAATGAGCTTCAGTTACATTCCACCAGCACCAGCAAGCAAAGACTCCCTAATATTTGTCTGGATTTCTTCACTCCACAATGCCAGCTGCTGAGAATCTTTCATGCTTGAGTCAATATACAGCTTTATATCAGGATCGGTGAAGTCATCAAGATGGACAGCTTGTTTCTGGGGAATCCTTGAAAGCTGGTCAGTAATATCAGGCTTGTCCCTGCTAGTTACCAACACATGCAATCTTCCCCCTCCTGCAGTCAACAACTTCTTTAGCCATGCAGCTACCTGGCTGATACTGCATTCATCCAGTGCATCAATGATAATAAATGTCTCTGGTAAGTGTTGAAGTGCAGAGCTGCAAATCTTCTGGATAATATCCCTTGAAGGCAAAGTGGTACCAGAACCACAATTCTGGTAACCTGTAACCAATATGCCAGGTAATGTGTCAAGATGGACACACAACTGATAAGATGATAGAGCAAAGGAGGCTATCATATGATTGTAGTGATGCTTGTGCATCTCTGCTGTCAAAAAAGAAATATGTGCAAGTAGTATTGTCACTCTGAACAATAGACTTGATGATTGATGCACTAGAATTCATATAATCATGGACCCTCTTGTCAGTTCAGTGGATATACATACCATAATACTGTCTTGCCACTTCCCGCTAGATTATCATCAACAAACCATCAGAATATCAGGGTTCTCATGACTCACGCTTCCCAATTAATTGGAGAACTGAATCTGAATCCTGCTTCCACTTTGCAAAAAAGGCTTCCTTGAAGATCCAGAATGTTGTATCCTCAAGGCATTTCTCAAGTGCACCATCATAGTTGTTGTTGGGCACTGTCACAGATGCAGACAACCAAGAAAATATTTTCTTTTGTTCATCAGCTGGATAACAGATGACTTATTAGCTTTGCTCATGTTATTATGATGAGACTTTGAGGAAGAATAGCTTCAAAGTAAGAAGATATTAACCCATGGTGGCAATGGTATCTTGAACTTGGTGTAACTGCAAATAATGTCAAATTTTGACAGTGTACCTTCAATAGAGTATCCAGTGATGATGAGCCCATTCCATGCATCAGGGGCCAAGAGCTCAAACAACTTGCAGCTAGGGCCAACATCCATGAAACTGGGGCTAGCGAGGACAACGATGTGGCCTCCTCTCCTAAGGATTGAATGCATGAGTCCTGTAAACCACGCCTCCTTCTCATCGCGGGGCTCACCGCTCTGAACACTGTATGTACTTTTGATGATTAGCACGTCCAGCCATATTGGTGGTAATTTGACGTACTAGGGGTGGGTGTGGATGTGGGTGCAGTGTCTGTCATGCAGTTTGAGTTCCCCAACATGCCTTTATTTGGCATACCCACCTCTGCATTCATGCCTCCCGTGGTCATCGCAGGTGAGCTGCCGCCAATCACAGGGGGGCTCACACTGGCACTGACAACAGGCAGCTTCGGGCCCCAACCCTTCTGTACTTGGGTTTGACCCTGGCCCTGGGGTTTTGACGTCTTGGACCCGGAACACTTAAAAGCGGAGGTGGAGGGCGCGAGCTTGATGGGCATGCTAAATGCAGGAGTTCCCACATTCAAGCTTGGGGTTCCAGCTGTGGGGTAGGAAGGAGGGGTGGGTTTGACTGGGGATCGATGGACATGGGCTGCAAGGGGTCAGCAGAGAGGGAGTGTGAGATGCTGAGGGCCAAAGGCCCCATTTCCATTATGAGCATGTAACTGTCCAAGGATGACTTCCACTTGAGCAGGATCCTACACCAAGTAAGAGCCATTAGTACATGCTTATCAACAAGAATGAAGAAACATACTGCCCACTTGACACCAACCATCCAGCTCCTGCCAAGCACCACCCCACTCTTCCTCACAGCACACAGCGCATCCCCAGCATCCTTGTATCCAATCCTAAAGCAGTTGCTGATCTCAATATTCAGGTCTGGCTCCATCGACTCCCCACCAAAGGAACAGAAGTATTCAGCAGTCATACTCAGGCGGGTATCCAAAAACAATGACAAAGAAGGGTTGTTGTGACTGTGGAGGTTGTTGGGACAGGGTGTGGGGCTGTGATTGTTGCAGCCGGTGAGGGAAGTTGGAACCATCAAATGCAGAAGGCTGTGTGGGATTACATGAGTGGTTGCGCAGATACAATGTGAGACAAAAAAATGTACCCGAGGCTGGAATTGCGAAGGGTTGGCATCCATCAGAACCTGGTGGGGAATGTCATTCATGGAAGCTGTTGGTGGCGCATCTTCATCCGTGAACTTCTGGCATTGTCTACATTCTGCGGTGTAAGAATACTTCAATACACAAAAATGGCAAATGAACCTTGTGCTTTGAAACATCGAGTCCATGCCAAAATCAGAGGCAGAACCTCTGGAGAGCACATGGCTCTTTTGTAGGCATGATGGGCACCTCGTCTGCTCACTGATTTCCTGGTGGCAAGTTCTAAAAATATTTTCAGTTTTATGCTTTGTAACAATAACGAATAACATGTACATCATTTTGAGAAGACTGTGTATATGACAATATCAGATGACAGAATTCAAATACAAAAGAAAGCGTGCCACATACCATTAGATACCCTGACTGGTACTGACTTCTCGACTGCGATAGCATGTCGCTGAAAGATGATGTGAGTGGCCCACTTGTGCTTCTACTGCCCCATGTGCTGAGATTTGTGCCATGGAATTGGTGATTGTGGTGTGCACTTGTGGATGCCCAGCTACAGTGAAAGGCAGGGATCTTGTTCCTGTGCAGTGATGAAGGTGGCAAAAGCAAGGTTGTACGGTACAGCATTGGCTATTGAGATTTGGGTAATAAAAGTTGGAGGGGGGTGAGAGAAGCTAGGGCAGAAACTGTTGTTGGGAACGAGTAGTCATTCCAATGAGAAGTGACCCCAAAAGGATGGCAAGAAGGAAAGATTGAAGAGTGAGGCTTTGTGCTCTGACTCTGGGATAAGAGATAAGATTAGTCGAACTAATCTTGAAGTCGAGTGCCCCATGGGGTGCCTCACTCCCACGGTTCTTGTCAGGGTTCAAAGTTCACTGGCAACTGTGTTCTAATGCCTCATATCTTGTCGGACAGAGAGACCTCCTTGCTTCTTCATCACTTATTACATCAACCTGCTAATCCAGCCCTTGCACCTGTAATCCAAGGACTCCACCCTTCTTTGCTGGCATCTCAGTCATCCTCAAGTTCAGCAGCTTCCTATAGCTCTTATGACTCTGAAAATTTATTTCAGGACTTCTTGGGGTCTGGTGAATCTCCTGAGAATTCTAGTGATGGAGGCCAGGAACCACCTTTTCCAGAGCTCTGGGATAAACACTATTCCCTGAATCTAGATGCCAATGCAGATCTGGATGGACTCTCAGATGCCCTATCTGGCTACATATCTGACTGTGATTACATTAGTGATGATCCACCTCCAACTAGTGGAGAAGACTTTGGACTGGGAATTTCTCCCTCAATGATTTTCCAGGACATGGAAATTGATAAGGTAAGTATGGTTTGTAATGAGGTTGACAATTATACTTATTGCTTCTTAGACAACTGAAGAATGAGATACTTCGGATCATGGAAATGAAGGTCATGAGTCCAGGGGTACCTGGGAACCAGAGGTTCATTGTAATTTTGGGTGGGCATGAGAAAGTTTTGATCTCTGATTGAATGTTACTTTCCAGATAGAGAATGTGATGCTTTTAGGACACCTGGATGATTCAGCTGTGAACCAGCAGCAAGATAATTGCTCTGGCAAGGATGAAGTTGGGAATGGAGAAAGGGAGGATGGGAGGGAGACGATAGAAGGAACAGAGAACCAGGAGCAAACATTGGAGGGAAGAGGTAGAGGAAGAGGAAGAGGAAGAGGTAGAGGGCATAATAAGGGTAGAAAAGGGGGTCAAGGTGGAAGGGGAAGAGGACTTGCTGGTAAAGAGAGGAGGAAAGATGACGACGATGGTGATGGGCATGTAGAAGGTGGTGGAGATCCCCAAAATTGGATGCCTGACTGTCAGAGGGGAGGGAGATCAGCAACAATGTTCTGGGCATCATCAGGGGCTGTAGAGGACTCTCAGTCAACTCTTCCCCAGGCCTGCACAAGGGTTCTCACAAATCTAGCTGCTCAGGGCAATATCTTGGCTCAAGAAACAATGTCATTATCATCTCCTCAACCACAACTTAGAAGCTCTCGACGCGGCAAATCCTCAAAGCCTCAGGGTGCAATATCTGTTATGAAGAACATGCTATCAGGAGAGAGCTGGAAGGAGAGTCAAGTAGCATTCCAGGTCAACTCCCTTGAAAACATCATATTATGATGTCAGCATGCAGAGAATGTTGAAGTTGGGGTTCAATTTATTTCTATGATTAACTTCATACAGCTGGCCACAAAGGTGGAAAGGTGGGCTTACTTTTCAATTACATCATTCACCTATTCAACTTTGTCAAATCTAGTACTCGTCAAGCAAGAAATCTTAGCAGTGGGACTGAAGTTCTATGTCAAGAATTAGAAAACACTGATTATCAACACCTTCATATACGTACACTGCAGAAGTGGCTGGCAAATGGAACCAAATTTGCTATTTCAGCTGGTGCTGGTGAGTTTTTAGTCTAGTCATGATTTGATATATTAAAATAGAATGTTATCTCTTAGGATCAATCTATCTGCTAATGTTAATAGCATGCGCAAAACTGAAATCAAGTGTTTGCAACCTGACAGGAGACACAGTACCATGCCTAGCATCAATCATATGCCATCCCACTACCAACAACTCTTTTGGACGACAAGTTATCAACTCTATTATTCCTGCTTTGACTCAGTTATGACTCACATTTCATCTGTCCTTCTCTACCATGTTCTCTTATCGCATGCTACAAGACTACAATCTCACAGCAGATTTCAATGCTGCCGATTTAGAGAAATCTGATATTTTTTTGACTCTCTTCCACTAAAGTGAGCCTATTTCCATTCGTGGGCCTTTTTTTTGTTTTCAGTATCATTAGTTCTATTAACTAATTTAATCACAGTGGATTTTATCAGGAGCATAACTGGGAAGCATGGGCAGATTGGGGACATTCTTCAAAAACCCTGAAATCAGGCCCTCATCAATTCTCAGTCTCTACATTCAACCACTCTATTCTGTCTATTGGTTCATCTTCTCCTGAACATTCAGGAGAAGGGACCCATGTGCCATCACCATGCTCTGAAGATGACAACCAAGAAAGTTCAATAGCATTGGATTCCAATATATGGGAGGCTCTTTCAAATGCGGTTGTTGGAAATCCATTATTGCTAGGATCCAGAATTGCAAATCAAATTACAATCAAGATGAACTTCGATTCAACTCTTCCCAAAAATCGAGATCTAATCTGCCCTTCTAAAGAGCAATGAGAGGAACACTTCAAATTTACTTTAGGTGAAAGAAGGCGTGCAGAACTGGCCAAAGTACCTGCCAATTTAGATGAAATGCAGACTCTGGTGAGTTTTTTAATTTAATTTCATTGCGATATAGTTTAGTTAATTATTTCACAGATCCAGAGTCAGTTACACAATGGTAAAAAATGGAGTGGGGCATATGTTAAAGTACAGACATCATTGTTTCCCAAGTAAGTAGCTCATATCTTCATCAATCATGACTTCATATTATTAAAACAATTGTTTGTAGCCATAATTTAAGAATTAATGAAAGCAATGGCAGTTTGTTAGCTTTTGTCATTCCAACCATGCCAGATCATATATGCAAATCCTTACTTGATAATCTCAACACTATTTTCCCTGGAGCTCTTCGTGACAAAGATACAAAATCAGAGGGTATCAACAATTTCTTCGAAGCACTTCACCTTTCCTGGTACAATCACTATTCAACTAATGTTTGCTTTTCCATTTTTTCTTTATCAACCATTTAACTAACAATTTTCATATAGGGAGGTGATGCTCCTAAGGATGCTAATCCCACAAAGCTGAGGAAGTTAGGCAAAAAGCGACCCAATCCATCACAGTTCATTCCTAGGACTTCAAAGGAATTACAAGAACATTTAGAAGATTACAAGCAGTCTCAACTAATATTTGAGCCTTTATTTGCTTGGTTATCAGACATGGTAGGTTTTTTTTTATACGTTCCTTTGTTGCACTATAAAATTGATGACTAATTGTAGATGGCTGAATTGCTACCAGAGCACCACAAAATTCTCAAACAATGGGTTGAATTTCTCCCAAGTAACAATTTCTCTCCAGTCTTTCCATTTGGTGGCTTAGTGATCAACATGAATGTCGCAACTCGTGTTCATCGAGACTGGGAAGACCTCAGTATCTGTTTTATTCTTGAAATCTCAGATTGTGAAGGTGGAGAGCTGTGTTTAATGGAACCAGGGTTGGCGATTGAACTCAGGAATGGTGATGCTGTGGTGTTTTGTTCTAACAAGATTACTCATTTTAATCTTGATTACAAAGGTAAACATGCTTCATTTGTTTTTCATAGTGATAGAGCAGGTTTAGCATGGTGCAAAGATGGAAACGGTTGGAAAGGAAATAAATTCTTTATCCAGGCAGAGTAGATTACATTCTGACATGAGTAGATTATATCCTAACGATTTCCTTATACAAATTGAACTTTATTTACACAAAACAAACATGGTCACACCACTTTAACCTACAATATGGCAGGACTTTGTTATCAAACTGATTCAAACATCTACATCATTCTCTTCCAATATGTCTGGAGTTACTACACATTCCTCAGCTTCCAAAAATTTGTCTGCTACTGGTGCTAAATCAAAATCTGCTCCCAAAACCAAAACCAATTCAACTACTCCTGCATCTGCTTCAACTAAAGCTACATCTAAATCCAAAGCTACTACCTCTTTGTCTACTTCTGCCAAGAGCCTTACTACTAGCAAATCCTCTGTTTCACAGACTTCTCATAATAGCTCTTCTACTTCTTCACAGGCTAGTTCAGCCATCAATTCTCATGCAGGTTCAGCTGCTCCAGCCAGTAGCAAGGCTCAGCCTCTCAATGCTCAAGAAGCTGCTTTGCTTAAGGCCCTTTTAAAAAGGACTAAGGATGCGAACAAATCTCTTCAGTCAGGACTCAGACTTAGATAAAGGTGTGCTATTATTGTCAATTTCACTTACTCTGTAATTTGCTACATTGAGAACCTAGAAATTCGCTCAAAGACACAGGCAATGCTCAATGCAGAGGCTGCTTTAGGGTTTGATGATGATGACGATGCAGAATCCAGTAGACAAAGAAAATGAACAAGAGCCAAGTCTCCTCCTCCTCAATTGGATGAGGATGAAGAAATGTTAGCTGGGATGGTAGGAGATGATGAGGCAGGAGATGAAGAACGCATGCCATTAGATGGACTCAGAGATGAGGATGATGTCAATAATTTTGGTGATAATCGTTTCAGTGATGATGAAGGCAAATACAATGACGCTGAGGGCCAAGATGGCAATCCCAACACCAATGTTGAAGGTGCTGAGAAGGAGTCTGAAGATGAAGGTGGTGCTGGAATTGGTCTAAGCATTTTTGGTGGTGGAGAGGATAATGGAGTAATCTCATATTCTTCTTTCATTGACCTTGATATTGACTCTTCCTGCAGATTGAAGTAAATGATGAAGACATTAAACCCTTTAAGCTCAAGGAGGCCAAGGTTGAGAAGGAGAAGACAAGGAAGTCAGAGGTAAAAAGAGGATCAGGTAACAAGGTAAAAGAAGATTTTAGTCCAAGAACTCGATGTCTTGCAATTGCCTCAAAAAACTTTTTGCGAGAACTGACTGCAGTAAAAAATCCATTTCCCTTGGAGAATGATGAGGATCATGAAGAATATCTTTGGAGCATCATTCAGGATACTGCCAAACTGAAGCCTGGATATCAAGCTGCTTTTGACGATGCATCCCACAATTCCCAAGTACAAATGAATTTGATCACATTTGTATGTTCTTTCTTTTCTACGTATGATTTTTCTAATGTTGTCCAGGTGTGGTATGGGCATGGAAACTTTCTCGGAAGTGTTATTACTAAAGCACAAAGTTTGGTGGGTGCTTGGTATAGCATTACGGGATCTCAATGCTCCATGGAGGATAATGCAACAAGAGTCCAATGGCTGATTCAAGATGCTCACTTCGCATACGGTGATATGAATTATGAGGTAAGCATCAGTATTACATTTGAAACCAGCTAACATAGTCCTAGAGTAAATCATTTGACAAGAACCAGCCTTTTGGAAATCTTATTCTATGTGAACTTATTTGTTCTCAATGTTTCCCCAGCATCAATGGCAAGGGAGATAGTAGCAAAGTGGATAGAGGAGCATTTTGTTTCATGTTGAAGGAAAAATCAGTCTCTCATTCCCTTCTTGTCATCGTTGTCTGCATGGTTTGTCGTTTTGTTTAATATTTGAAATTTATTTGCTAAATTCCATAAACAGGTTGAGCATGCCCTTAAAGAGTGGTCCTCAGGCAAATATGAAGCGAGAAAGTTCAGTGATGTTGTAAAACCCAGGTAAGTGTGATTTAAATTTCTATCATAGATCACCTTTTAAAAGCAATTATAATATAGGTTTCTCTATTTCATAAACATTTGGAATCAGCTGGTGAAAAAAGCTCCAAAATGGGTTGAAGCAAAGCTTTCTTCTATGTTTAGGACTATGATGTGCATTACAAATACTCTAACATATTCAAGCCTTAATATGAGAATTTAACAGATCTGATATTAATCTGGACCATATGCTTTTAGGAGATGAGGACGATGCAGTGGCAGATTCTATGGATATTGATTTTTCAGCCCTGAATGAATTAGCAGAAGCAGGCAAAGTTTAGGTATTTCTGGTATCAAATGCAATACTGTTTTCAGTCAGCAATCATAGGAATCACGTCAAAGTGAGGAAATTATAAATATGATACAGAAGCTATCCAGGCTTGAAAAATCATTCATAGAGTTGCAAGATACTTATAGGTTGAAGCATTCCTTGGGTGTCTTGAGGCACTTTGGGCCTAAATCCATGACCCTGAAGGCTGGAAAAAAATGGCACTTTACCTACAAAGCTCCAAGGGTAAATAATTGTCTTGAGTGCCCTGGTGTGACCTAGGGCATCCTAGGGTAACCTAGGACACCCTGGGGACAAAAGTAATTTTCCTGATGACTGTCAAGACCGATTCCTCCAACCAGATTTCCAATCGTTTCCACTGGAGTTTCCGGCCACCTTGCAACACTGCCCACCTCCTATCAGCAGCACTGCCTAACAGGCAAAATTCCCTCATTTCCAATTACATGAAACAGTTTCAGGAAATGCCTCGGAAGCTGGTTTGCAATTATCACAGCCTCAGAAACCCCTATCATCTCCGGACTTTAGTATTTAAGCTAGCTACCTTCATTTTGTATCACCAGTTTGTAAATCAACAAAGTCACCCATTTGTTCCAACAAAGTTCCAACCAAGTCACTCAGTTAATCCAAGTCAATCTTCACCTCCCTTTGTCTCTATCTAAGTCTTCCTCTACACCTATACTTGTCCTCACCAGATAACCTCCAGACCTCTGATCTTCCCCACTCACCTTCATTTGAAATTAGGACACTTGATGAGGAGAAGGGTGCAGTTTCTTATAAACTGAAGCCAAGTCCTTTCTGCCCCATTTAATCTTTGTCCCAGATTTCCTTTGGGATCCCGCTCCTGCTAGTCAGTTCTACTGTTCTGGGTCTGACCGGAATTCCAACGTCTTTCCCCCTCGACTCAGAACTTAACAATGACTGTAGTTCTGATTTGACGTTCAGGATTGGAAAATTGGGGTGCTCAATGACTGTAGTTCTGATGCAACCATCAGAATTGACATCACCCAGGAGGTGCTCAATTCTCACCAAGACACCAACCGAGTGGATAAGGAAATACCAGAAGATGCAAGATGTAATGTACAGGCTTCTGCAATATATCCATGGAAAAAAGCACAGAATACATGAGTCTTAGTACTAGAAACTTTTGACCAATCTCTCTATGCCAGTCTTTCACCCTCCACAATCACAATGGCTCCAAAAACAAACACCAAACCAGTGTACATCAGGTCATCTTATCATTGGCTATTCATGGCTCAGGACATGACATTTTCAAGGTCTGCAAAGAATGCATCCCCTGCAAAACTTCAGTTGTATGTGTAAACCATTCCTTTTGTGCGTGACACTCATGTCAGGACCTATGGGTTACAGTGGCCAAGTCAATCTGGAGGTGTCAGTCTTTTTTTCTCTCAGATTATTCTTGCCTAATATCTGCCTTTCCTGCAGTCTCATTGCTGGGGAGCTCTTCCCTATGCAACCAAGGTGCTATCCTCGCAATCATTTGCTTTGGTATAACTTCTGACCCTTTCACAGTCCTGGTGTTTTGAACAAGTGGAAAGACCCTCCCAAAGACACCTTGCCCACTGTGTTTGTAGAATCTTGAACCTCCTTGACTCATCCCTGATGCTTGTATAGCACTGCTGAAAAGAGGGCATCTAATAAGAGAAGGTGCCGATCACCTCCATCTCCAGGGTCCGTAGACTATGACTTGTTACCCCCTGTTCCAATGATTTTTGTCATTTTGTTTCCTCTACTACATGTAGATTGCTGACAGTATTGTAATGTAGATCCCCCTCTGGCTCCACGGTTAATGAAGATGGCATGGTCACACTCAAAACTATTTTGGAAATAGCGGTGTATGTGTCCTGGCTGCACACTTCTCCAAACACTACTATGCTCATGCATTTCTTCCTAGCAAAGGAGCTGGAGCCTGCCCTAAGTATTGGACATCATCAATTTAACATTTCATCCCTCATCTTATTTTTGTCAGGCGCACAATTGTAAAGACCGAAAAGGCCAAGGCACAAGGTGGTCAATCTGCAGCATTGAAGTAAGTACCCACTCTTTATCACTGGGCCATATCCTCATGCAGTCCATCTGAAAAGAAAAGCAAGGGGAAAGCACCTGCTACAGACCCAAAAATTGTCATTGAAGACATTGAAAGTTCTCCTGCACCGTATGTCATACCCTAAGACATACATCCCTCCGTTAATACAACTATACAACCAGTTCCCCCCATGTATGCATCAAAGATATCGAGAGTGATACTGGAATCACTCCTGACAACTCAGCCCCATCCACTCCATATGACGTTTGTCACTTTCCTACTGAATGCTTGCCTCACCATGTATGATTAGGAAAGTGAGGGCTGAAAACCTCCCTTCAGATAAAGAAAAGTATGTGATGTCTTTGCTTCACCCAAAGCAGACTCACATTTGATTCAGCAGCTCTGACAATGATCCTGCAGAGGACTCGGACACCAACATCATGAAATCCCCATGCCCTGACCCACACTTGGCCCCAATCTACCGGAACCTCCCTGCACTTCCATGAGTCGCCATTCTAAGGGGACAGTTTAGTGACTAACAACCCTTACAAGCTGTCTATGTGAAGTTAAACCATTTATAGGGTCCACAATTGTCTCATGGGCCACTTTTACAGATATATGTGCAGGTCAGCGGCAGGAGGACATCATGTACATCACTCAATATGATATGTCCTATCTAACTGATTCATTATCTAATACAGAATAATTTTGAAAGCACTTACCTTCACTCAAAGTGGAGTATATGTCAATACTGCACATGTGAATCCCTCTGTGCTCCATGTCAACAACCAGTGTCTCTGCTTATCCAGAAAGAAGACTATTGCAGTTGGAATGATGATGGGTGTCATTACTGAGTGCTGTCTTGTCAGCATTGCCTTAGCAGGCCATCCAGGTGCAACCTTTTCTGTCCATCGGGTAACCATTGCACCCTTCAAACAAGATTGGCGATGGGATGTGTCAATGTGGGGATTACTATTCTGCTTCCACATTATTTCTGGGACAAGAATTCCTGAAGGGTTCAGCTTCAGTACCCATGGTGAGGGCAAAGGTGATAGCTACTGATTGCGTGAGCTTACCAATCCACTACACCAATTATTTCCTCACTCTACATATTTTACCTTCTGTGCACTTGTCTCCCATCAAAAAAATTAGCAGCGTGAAATCTGTTTCTTTGCCATTGCTTGCCATCTCTTCTCAGGGCAACTATCCAGAATCAAGGTCTTTCGATGACCTGAGTCAGTCTATCTATGGTCCATGGGTGTCATTTACCGATGGCTTTTCACTACTTCCTGTATATGATGGCCGCTATAGAAATGGGTGGACAGGATTTATGTTTATGGATGGTGATTTCAGAAATTTGACTTCCTGGCCTGTCTACCACAAAGCTCCATGTGAGGTTCCTTTGGGTTCAGTAGTTTCAGTCAGATACAAAATGGCCACATATCCAGGCAACAATCACTGGATCCACAGCAAGATACTTTTGCAAAGGTATGATGTCAGTATTCTGGAAGTACTTTTAATACTGCCACCATACTCACCAAGGGATATTTTGCCAGTATGCATACCAGTCTGTAATACTACTTCAGTACATTCAGTACTATTAAAATATGGTACAATATTGTCAAAATACCTCTAGTGAAGTATGTTGACAATATTAGGAATACTGTCAGGATACTTTCACAGTACTTCTCAGCCAGTATTGTGCCTTGCACCCAGTGAATGGGCCTGTTCTCTTGTCAAACTTGCAGTTTATCATACTGCTCACCAGTCCATAGATATTTTCCATATGTTTGGCCATTGAATAACTTCTGGCAGCTATGTAAATCAATCATGTACCATATGCTCTCAACCTGTTAAATAGAAACAGGATTTCTGTGACCTTGTTTGTGACAACAAACTTGAATGACAACTTCACAGAAATGACAATAGTCTGGTACCCTCAACAGCAACATGCCCCAACCAGTATAGCAATGCTCACAAATGAAAGCTAGACCTTTCTGACACTTTGACTCCAGATAAGCAAACCACATGAGTGGGAACTTTTTGTATGGGATTTCCTGAAGCATGTTGGCATGGAGAAGAAGTCAGCTCAATGTGTCAAACACTTTCAATGCTTTGCACATGGGAATGCCAATTGACGTAACATGGATTTTGATGTTGGGTGTTGTTTATCTACACTGAAGCCTGTCAACTGTTAGCAGGAGAGGGAAGATGAGGAAGATGGGATGGGCAGGAGCAGGCACTGCATTCACTTTAACCCCTCCTCTCATCTCATTGCCCAACCTTTCCTATGGAGAATTAATTTGTTCCCAACCACACCCATTTCCAACCTTTCAGAACCATAGCAGCTGAACTCCTCCATGAAATATTAAAGCTTTGCCTTGACCAGTGTCCTGGTGCACATGATGACCTAGACTCACCACTTCAGGAGCAGTGGCTATCCCTCAGGTCCACTTGCCGGACATTTTTGAGGATCCAGGGGGATGAAACAACAAAGATGCTATTGTGACAGCATTTGGTGGCTGTGTAAGATTTGCCCATGGTTAACCTTAACCCTACATTAGCATGAGAACTTGAGACAGCTGAGTCAGAAGTTTCAAGTTCAAGTTCAAGTTCTGAGTACTACAAGTCCAACTTGACTTCTTTCTGCACCCCATTTTCTCCTACTCATTTTTCATCACCTGCAGGTCTGACTTTTTGTCACCTGCCTTGAGTCTGACTTTTCATTGCTCAATCCTACATTTGGATTCTGTCAAGTTGTCTGTGGATCCTTGAAGGCTCAACACTATATTTACATCATCTGTACAACTCATCTGTTCTCTCCTACATTTCTGGTCGCCTGCAGGTCTGACTTTTTGTCACTCATTCAATGGATCACCAGGCCGACACAAAGGTTCAGGTAAGTAACAATCTATCAACACCTCTTTCAACCCATCCAAGTGTCAGATGGCCGCTCAAGGTGAGATCCCCTTTCATTGGAGAGCCAACATGTTTTCTACTTTAGTTCATCCTGAAGCCCATTCACCTCCACAAAGGTGTTAATGTTTTCTTTATCCGACATGGTTGGCTGAAGTATTTTGTTCCAGGGGTGCCTGGTCAAGCTGCTTGGTGGATGCGCCTCCATGTATGCGCCAGTGTTGGCTTGATGTAGCAGTGACAATAGGCTTCTCAATGCATCCAATGGCACCTCAAGGTGAGAACCTCCTTTCTTACCCTGCCCTGTCAAATATCCAATGCCTGCCCTTTACTCGAGCCCAGGAAATTGGTGCAAGCAATGTGTAGCTGTACAGTGGCAGGCAATCAATGATTGATAACTGACGCATTTTTTTTTACTTTAGTTCATCCCGAAGCCCATTCACCTCAACAAAGCTGTTAATGCTTCCCATATCTGATGCAGCATTCAGCATTCAGGGTATGCATCAGTGTTGGCATGAGTAGTGGTGATGACTTGGATGGGTAATAATTGTTGTGTGCAGGGCTAGCTCTTGTCCATGATCTGTGTCAATAAATCTTATTTTTTCTTGAATGTGTCATTGAGCATTAGAATTTTCTAGTGCATGGAAGATTCTGTATTGAGAAGCTAGTCTCACAGGTAGTACTACTAGTAAGTAATATGTAAAGATAATTGGCTAGCTTCCTCACATTGTGGATGCATTTAGTCACATTCATCTGGGGTATAAAGGTAAACTAGAGTCAGCACAGTCTCAGTAGGCTGCTCAAGCACATTCCTCCGCACAATCCCAACCCATCAACTCCATTGGACTAAACTGCCACTTTCATCCATGACAGAACTGCCAGTGAAGAGTGAAGCACAATCTATTCAAGTTACCAACCAAAGTGGTGAAGTTTCTCAAACATGCTTTGCTGCAGCCCTGAGTATGGCTGACCTTCAACAATTCAACAATTCTCAGATTTAAAGAGTGACTTGGGGAATGAAACTCATTCTTTAACAAGTCTGCCAACCAGCACAGTTGCTAGTAGTAAGGAACAGTTGTATGTCCATTACATTCCTCCAAGAATCTTAGCTCAGTTGGCATCTAACCTGAAATGTCAGGCTTCATGTCTCCAGTGTTCATAACACACAGGTGGATCATGCATGGCAGAAATCTACTTAACAAAACCAAAGATGACAGGAATGGAAACCAACAGCTAGACAATAGATATATGAGATATGCTGAGTCTGAGTCTATTTATATGACATACATAGATGTTATGTGATATATTATATGCAAAATATGAAGGGAAAGGAACAAAATGGAATTTGTACTTGGTGTTGGGGATGTTGAGCATGAGGCTACCAGACATTGATGGATTGCATTGATCACAAAAGTAGGATGTATGTAATCTGGAACAAGCTGCGCAAACTTTATGCAATGCAAACTTGAATACAGGTATACCAGATTTTGGTACAATTCTTGATTGATTGTCACCAGTCTGTGACTGGGTGGGACCCCACCAGGGCAGATATCAGGAAGTTTCAAACACTCACTGACCTGGCCCTGCTCATGCATGGTAATCATACATCTGCAGTAATTTTTTGAATGCCAGGCAGAGGAAGAACAGTGCCTTTGGTTACTGACAGATACAGGCACAAATTTTGGGTTATGGTGCTGAGATGTAGGACATAAATGAACATAAGTCAATTGATGTAATGCTGAATAACCCCCTGCAATTGTAAGTCTCCAGAAATGCTGTGCCATGATGTTCAAATCATTGGACCAGAAAGTTGCAGGTAATTATTCATGAAGTGGATGTTATAGCTCAACTTATAAGCCACTTAGGAAATATCCTGGAGCAATATGCAGTAGAAGTCAATGATGAAAGGGATAACCATTTAGCTGCTTTGCCAAAAGTCAGTATTCACAACAGATAACAGTGCTTAATTTCTGACACACCATTGATGTAGGATTTCAACCATTTCTGGAATGAAAACCAGATCGAGGAGGTTGGTAATCCAACTTCATGGTGCATTGTAAGGCAGGTCAGTGAAGGTGAAGGACACCAGATGGAGGAGGTAGTCTTCACAGTTCAGGGTATGATCCCCTTGAAAGACTTGCCCCCATTATCAGGAAAGCCTGGGTTTGTGCCGCCAATGCTCTAGTGTGCATGGTCAATGATTTAACCAAACCAATTAGGTCTACCACTTTTTGATATAGGTTCCTTTGTCAGAGTGTCTCCTTGACTGGCTTAGGAATGCCTACCTTCAAAAATGCCTGGTTGGCTGCAAAGAGCATCCATGGATGCATTGATCACCAATTTCCCAACAAAGTGCTTGTGTCATGGATGGATTCATTTTCAGATAACCTGGATATGTGTTCCATCAATATTTTGAATCGGTATTTCACACTGAAATTGGAGGGTCAAGGTATGGAGTCCCTCGACTTTCTTCCAGGTGTAGATCCTCGCAGCATATTGAGCGACATGGTGATTGGCAATGGAATTTCTTTGTGAATCCATACTGAAGATAACCAGGTGCAATACTTCAGGATGAATTGATGTGTGTCCGGGATTAAATCATAAGCCTGCACCAATCTGCAACCGCTAGGTTTTCATGCATGTTAATGAGCTGGGGTCCAGGTGTGCATGATGCAAACCACAGACCTTTCAAGTGGGCAACATTGTCCAAGCTCAGCTCTCATTTGTTGTTGTTCCATTGAAGGGCAGGCAGCATAAGATGTTGACCATCCTTCACTCCCTGGCATTGGTAGATGGTAAGTTTAGTACAGTACATCTCGGAGGAAATATTTTGGCAGAGGTTGCTCACTGTTGACCAAGGTTGAGCAAATGCAGCAAATTGAACAGAAGCCAAGGGCTGTAGCATCTGTTAAACACCAAATAGGATATGATGTGAGTGAAGGCTTTGGAGCTGGAAAGCAGGATAGAATGGAGGTCAATAGAGAAGGATGCGCTATCAATACACCTGTGATTCTAAGTGAGACTGTTGGCTAAGAGATGAGCGGTTTGATACTGATCCTAAGAGTTAAATGTACCTTCTTTTAATCTTGAATACTTCTTGTCGCTCTTTCATAAACTAACCTGGCAGTTAGCCCATCCAGTGTAAGTGTCCTCATGCTAGCAATTGCCAACTCGTGGGAGGCTCAGGAGGAGATGGAAAGAAACTTACAGAATAAGGTTACCATCAAGGCTTTTACCACCATGCAACCAAATACCAGTACACTTTTTTTTTGCCCCAAGGTTCCATGTCGTTTGATCCTGTCCACATCATGTATCTCTCAGTACTTGCCTGGTTATGCACCTTGACTCCAGTGTTGTCTTATACACAGGAATGTCCACCTACAAGCTTCCATGAGTGTCTTATCATCACTGATGCCCTTCATCATTGATATGGATGTTTGCTAGGTCTGCAACAGTGGCAGAGCCTGTTAGAAGTCCATGTGGATGGATGGCATCTTACATGTCTCAGGTATGTCTCCAGTGATATCAAAACCTGCCCTTTCATTGACTTCTGGGTGTATTACCTTCTAGTACAATTCAACAACCCTTTACATATTTGAATGTAATGATATGTGTCCCTGTCCCAATGTCCTTCCTTGTCATGTCTGTGCCCCTGTCACATGTCTTGCTCTTGTAGCTCCACTTTGTGAATGCATCTATGTCAAAGCCTTGATAGATCCTATCCATGTAAACCCTGTCCAACTCAATGCCTCTGCTCAATATGTGATAGACACCATGTTTTGTCTCACTGATGTAATGTTTAATGTCCTCCTCTGGGTACACCATCACACCTTTGAGCTCCCTACCAAGTTTTGGTGGGAGTTGTTGCATCAAGCTACCAATCCACAATAGCATGAATCTCTTTTTCTCTTACATGCAAAATAACTTCTCTATATGTCCTCCATTCCATCCCTGTTTGCTTGCTCACCTTGTCTCCTTAAACCTTTCTTGCTTCATCATGTTCAGACATGATTTTTTGGCAACACTTTCTTCTGGACTCACAAATTTGGTTAGGTCATCCTGGTTGGCCAAGCTCTTGGCTGCCAATGTTGATTGTCGTGTTCGCCTGCATGTTTTGTCTTCATTTTGCTACAGGTTGCCAAAGAACCTAGCCCTGTTACAGTTTTCCTTGTAACTCATGGAACCCGACTGACCCGACCGACCCGATGATCCCCTCCAGACAGGAGGCACCCCATGATTCATGCCTAGGGCATGTCCTTGACACCAGACACACATACGACACATGCTGACTGCATGCATTTGATCCCCTTCCCGTGGAAGGCACCCTTGATGCATGGTGACTCCATGCACCCGAACCCACTCCCACACATGCTGTGATATTGATATGACAGCTTCTTGACATGAGGTCCATGACGTCGGACTCTCACGATCGACATGCTGCACCGCAGCATGTCCTTGACATCGGATCCTTGACATCGGATCCGTGACATCGGATGCCTCATGCTAGGCATGAGGCTTATTGTTTCTATTCATACTTGATACGCATCTACCTTTCCGATTGGATGATAAGGACCTCCCTTGTAGTATAAGTACTGCAACTCGTAGTAGGGATGTCCTTAGTTTAGATCTAGGCAATTAACAGCCTTAACTTGCAACTTGCAAACTTACTCGAAACCACTAAGGAAGCCCCTTAGTGCATGAACCTGAATGACTCTATGCAGAAGCCCTGCTAGAGTGCACTACCCATCTTACATCGGATGCTCCAAGTAAGACTAGTGCCGAACGACTCATCGAGGAAGCACCTCATCGAACAACATCGACTAGATCGAGTGGTTGAGGCTTCACCCTTAACAAGCCCTCTCCTGGCTGTTTCTGGCCATTGATCTCTCCACCTTTCTCAATTTCTGCTGTACATTGGCTGATCCCTTTTGCTGCTTATCTCCTGCTCCATTTTCCACTTATCACCACAATGTGGTCTTGCCAAAAATCCTCCATGATGATATGTATAACTGTAAGCCCTCACGACCTCTGGGTGGTGGCAGGGAGCATGTGTTTCCCTTCACAACTCTTAAGCCCTATATTACCTCAGACTTTCCTGCTGGTCATGATCAGACTCTCAGGTTTGTAGATCATGTAGTTTCTGAATCAATTCAAGATGCTTATCCAGCTAGTGATCAGTATGTTCATAGTCAGGTTCCTTTGGATTTGATCACACCTCATCTACCCCTGTGAACTCTATTCAAGCTTGCGAAGAGCCATGTTCCTAAGAGCTGTGTACTACCACAATTCAATTCGCATACCTTTAATTCATGCAGCTTATATACTTCTGTCTTTGCAGTTGTTGATTCTCAGATGGCAAAAGATAGGAAAAGGAAACATGATGGTAGTCGAGAATGACAATGTTACTGGTTCACAAGTAGAAACTCCCAAATCTGACCAAGGAAAGAAAATGGTGGGTGGTGAAGACTTTCCCTTTGCCATGAATAATTCTGCTGAGTTCCTGCCAAAACCTGCAGACCTACATCTCATGCATGACATCATCGAAAGTGCTTGCAAAGAATTTTCCCTAAAAATTTTGGAAGAAGCTGGTTGTGCCATATGTGGCCAGTTAACTCCTGCTCCCCTTCTTACCAGGTTGAAGGTGGTAAAGAACCAGCTGCATATGCTTCAAGCTTCAGGTGTTACCAGGGTAGAGCAGCACAAGTCCTCCAACACAATCTGTGAGTTCTGAGGATTATAAGTGCAATCATATATGTGATGGTTGCTGCAAAAGCATTAGTCCCACCACATGCTTTGGCACATGGCACATGGATTGGGGAGGTCCCAAAAGAGTTGGTGTGTCTAAAATTCATTGAAAAGATGCTTATAGCATGCATAAGAGTGAACAACTGTTTTGTTCGTGTAGCCTCTTCAGGATTGAGGAAAATGGTTTCACATGTCATTGTGTTCAAGTTGCCTGTGCCCAAGGTATATCATTGCCTCCCACCTCCCATGGAAGACCTGGATGAAGTACTAGCAGTGCTATTCACTGGCCCTTGTAAGCTGATGGAAAAAGAATTCTGGTGAACACCATTACTAGTTAGATGGGACAAGGTGGCCCAAGCGCTGGAGTGGTTGAAGTTAAATCATTCCAATTATGTTGACTTGGAGATATTTTATGAAGCATTGAATAGATATCTGGAGGATTCTCCTCCTGTTTCAATTGAGTATCAGCATTCAGTGACAAATAAAGTAGAGGAAGGCACCAGTGTGTTTGACAGTGGAATAGATACTGGTGTCTCCAATGGTGATTGTCCATTTATTGTTCATGGGCTGACGGGTGACCAGATGACTATGAAGTCTGTTGAAGCACTCAAGGCTATTGCTCTGAACCACTGGAATAACCAGGGTGTTGCCCTGGTGGTATCGCATGCCAAAAATGCACAGTTGATTTATAACAATCCCAATCTATATCCTCAGATGTTCCCCTGGTTATTCCCATACAGCTTTGGAGGGATTGGGTCAACAAATATATGCGACAAATTACACAAGCATTTGTTATTGATGTATCATGATAAGCACTTCCAACTTGATCTGTTTTTTCCCTTTGTTGCTTTCAGTCATCAACAGGTTAAGTTGTCAACTTCAGCTGGATTCCTGCTCACTGAGACATCAAAGTTTAAAGATATTACCAATAGGTTGCTTAACATAAATCAAAATGTATTATCTGACATTTCAGCGAGGATGGCCCATGGTGAATTGGTAAAACCTACATTGAGTGATGAGGCTGCTTGTTTCCAATTGATCAGCCACCTCAACCACATGAATGGCAAGGTATGTGGATCCACCACAAGTAAAAAGTTTATGCATAGTGAAATTTGGTCTCTCATTGCTTACATGGGTGCTCCTTTATGGTACATAACTCTGTCCCCTGCTGACAACAAACATCTGCTGTGTCTATATCTTGCAGATGGTGTAGAGCAGTTCAACATCAACCTCTCATGGACCAAAGATGAATGCTACCATCTCATTGCCAGTAACCCAGTCACAGGGGCATGATTTTTTGACTTCATGGTCCGAATGTTTGTCAAACACATACTAGGGGTTGACAGCCACAATTGGGGTCTATATGGAGACACTTCCACATATTATGGGACAGTCAAACAGCAGGGTTGGCTGACATTGCATCTACACATGCTGGTTTGGATTTGAGGAAGGTTATCACCAGATGAGATTTGCCACAGGCTATTGGATCCTGATTCATAAAAGCTGGATAGAGTACCTCAAGCGCGTTCATGTAGGCAAATTCATGACTGGATGTAAGAAAGAAGTGGAGGCAAATGTTGCAGAAGCTGAACATCGCACAGATTATCATAACCTGATGGAAACTATGCCTGAGAGCCCACCTCCCTCCTATGAGGAGTCAGATTGCAACAGCTGTCAGACTTGTGATACACTGGTGTCATGGTGGGAGCATTTTAAATCAATGGTCAGTGATTTGCTTTTAAGGTCAAATATTCATAAGTGCTCTTCCAATATAAACAAGGATGGCTCACAGAACAAGGCATGTCCATTCAAGGGATGTCTCGACAATGTCTGGGGTAGGTGTAAAGCCAGATTCCCCCTCCAACATTCAACAAATCTGAAATTGACAAAGAGACTGGTGGAATTAACATGAAGAAGCGGGAACACATTCACCTATGCTGTAACATATCTCTTCCGATGTAACACTGATGTTATGAGTATGGTCAGGCACAGCGATCAAAGGAGTCCTGTTGTACATGTCAAACTATGTCATCAAGTTGCCCTTGAAAACACATGTAATCTTTGATACCATTCATTCTGTATTCCAAAAGAATCCTGAAGCAGTGGCTGGGTCTGACACAAGAAAAGAGAAGGCCTGCAAACTAATGACCAAAATTGTCAATTCACTCAGTGCTAAGATGGAGATGGGTTCACCAATGATAAGTATGTACTTGGTAATCCAGACCACTATAAGAGCCACAAGTTCCATCCATTTTATTGGCAATCATTTGTTCAAGAGAGTTGAAAACCTTGGGTACCTGCCAACCACATATGTTCTGACAGGGGCACCACAGGAGCAAGCAATGCACATGAAGATGGTGATGTAGCTGTCAAAGTTGCTCTCTGTAAGCACAATGGCTGCATTGTTGGTCTCTCACCTGTTCATGACTATGTGTTTCATCCTGACAATATCCACAACATGTGCTTGTATGACTGGATTTGACTGTGTGTGCATGAGAAAAAACCAACTGGTAAACACAAAAGGCAAGCGAAACACATTTGTCCAACACAAACAACAGCACAATCTTTGATGATGGTGATGTCATGGATAGTAGCAAAGTGCAAAATCAATCTCCAAAACATACCTTACTTTCATTTCAGGGCAGGCACCCACTAGCTGATTCCCATGGTATTCGGTGTTGTTCACCATTGAAAGCTTGGGTTCCCAACTTTGTAGGCACTATATTGCCACACTTTCATCAAGGTGATCATGAGTTCTACTGTAGCACAATGTTAATGTTTTTCAAACCTTGGAGGTCTGGTTTAGAATTGAAACAAAGGGATAAGACCTGGGACAACACTTTCTCGGACCACCCATTTTCTCCATGACAGCTAGAGGTAATGAAGAACATGAACATCTGTACAAATCTCAAGACAATTTCCAGGCCCAAATGAAGAAAGGTGCTCTTTCGGTCCCTGGCAGGCATGATGATCCATTCTATCCAAGTCTCGATGAGATGGTGATCAAAGATTTTGCTGGCATACCAAACGATCCTTTTACTAATGTAGCTGTTTCTACCACAAGGGGCAAAAATGAAATGTCAAGGTGCAGTTTGATGAAACATACACAGCGGTCCTTATTGAACCTGGGATGGTCTGAAATCAGACCTGATTTGCTTTCAGATGAAATCCACCCCCAACTTATGTCTTTCACCCCCTCTGTTAACCAGGCACCCAGTGTCTGGAAAGCTGTGGTTGCTGAAAAGCATGCAGAAATACTAGAAAATCATTCATATCACATGCAGCCAAGCAAACAGTTGAGTGTGGGACCTGCCAGCTTTGTTCCGAATGATGTGCATGTTGTTGATAAATCGTTCTTATTGAAGTCATTTACATCCAAGGAATGGCAAAGGGTGATTGACGATGTCTCTCTCCAGTTCCATTTGAACAAAGAACAAAACCACACTTTCCACATTGTTGCCAACCATTTGTGCAGTCCTGATTCTAGTTTGTTGAGAATGTACATTGGTGGGATGGCTGGTACCAGGAAGTCACAAGTCCTGAAGGCTCTTCTTGCTTTCTTTTCCCTCAAAAAAGAGTCCCATCATCTTGTCGTTGTTGCCCCAACAGGAAGCACAGCTGCACTTTTGGGTGGGTCTACCTATCACTCAATGTTTGGGATCAATGCTGACAGTTCACAGTCATCAAATGTTCAACTTGCTCAAATCAAATCAAGATTGAAAGGAGTGCAATATGTCTTCCTTGATGAAGTGTCTATGCTGTTGTGCAGGGATATGTATTTGATCAGTGAACAATTAGCATGATTAATGAACTGTCTTGACATGCCATTTGGAGGTATGAGCATGATCTTTGCTGGTGATTTTGCGCAATTGCCCCCTGTCACTGGTCATGAGCATGCAGTGTTATATAGTCATACTGTTGGAAAAGTCGCCACCTCTCTTCGAAGTCAAGAAGCAGCGATAGGGAAAGTGTTGTGGCATCAAGTTATGACCATTGTCATCCTATGAGAGAACATGAGGCAGTGCACGCAGATCAAGGAAGATGCCAAGTTCTGCAAGGCTCTTGAGAATATGCATTACAAGACCTGCACACCTGATGATATTGCTTTTTTGAACAGTTGAGTGACCAGCAATTTGCCTGGAAGATCAAGTATAAACAAGGCAAAGTTTCACAATGTACCAATTATTACGATGCTTAACTCAGTAAAAGATGAGATCAATAGGCTCGGGTCATTGAGGTTTGCTGCAGAGAAGGGGCAAGAATTAGTTGATTTCTATTCTGTGGACACAGTGCCCTCTGAGGATGCAGAAGGAAGTGCAAGGGTCCACCTTTGACAACCCAGCCAAAAATGGACTATTAATCAAAGAAAAATTCCTGAGAGCATCCAGAGTGTACTCTGGGAGCAACCATGTTGTGCCAACACAAAACTCATCCCCCTGAAGCTCTCCTTGTGTATTGGCATGCCCCTGATGATGCGAGTCAATGCTGCAACAGAGCTGTACATCACTAAGGGGCAGGAGGCTTTTGTATGATCATGGGAATTTTCATGCAATCCAGATGGTAAGAGGGTGTTGGAGACCTTGTTTGTTGAGCTAATGGATCCTCCTGCCATGGTTATGCTAGATGGATGGATTACCTCAAAATGTGGTTCCATTGACAAAAGCAAGTGTTTCTACTTCTTGTCAGCTTCTGGATGATACAACACTCACAGTATCTCATTACCAGGTAGAGGCACTTCCTAACTTTGCAATGACAGACTACACCTCCCAAGGAAAGATGAGACCCAACAATCTGGTAGACCTGACTTATTGCTGATCACATCAGAGTTATTATATGGCTCTGTTGAGGAGTGCTAGTGCTGCAGGTACATTAATATTGGCACCCTTCCATTCATCCAAAATTACTGGAGGTGCATTGGGTGCTCTGTGGCAGGAATTTCAGGAGCTGGAGCTACTGGACAATATCACAGCACTGAGGTTTGAGGGAAAACTTCCAATGAAAATTGCAATTGCAGATCACCAGAATAGCCTTATTGCATCATTCAGGGAACACAAGGGTCTTGGGTACATGCCTCCTAAGATACATAAAGCAATAAAGTGGAACAAAACCAACCCTTTCCTGGAATGGGATGGCCCTGACATAGAATGGGCAATTGTTGACAGAAAAGTGAAGCAACAGGGTACAAAGGCAGAAGATTCACTTCAGTGCAAAATGGAAAGTTCTGCTGCTTCTTCAAAGGATTACCAGACTCCAAAAAATAAAAGTGACCCACTACCAGAATGCCCAAATCCACTTAAGAAGAGGAAGAGGTCAGATACCTTCTATGGCCCATTAGAAGGGCTGAAAATCACAAAGCTTCAGAATCCAGCCATTGGAGATGGCTCAGAACTGCATCAAGTTAACATACCTTTGGGTACACAATGGGTAAACAAAAGTTGTGCCTACAATTCTGCTATCACCATCTTATTCAACATATGGCAAGAAGACCCTGATTTTGTCCAAGTCTGTTGGCAGGAACTACAGTCAGGTATGTTAAATGTTTTATCAGATGGTTTTTGATCACATGAAAGCATGCCTACATTTACTTCTGGGGTACAGTATACACTGGAACAGGTCAGAGATCACATGAGGCATCATTTGGCAACGATGTCAAGGGATTTCACTTTTGGTGAGCACACAAATGTCGATTCTATTATGAATTACATACTGACCTCAGCTGAGATAGTGACTACTTCTGCCCGTCACTGCCTGTACAACCATGAGGTAGACAGACAAGAATTACAGGGATTCTCACCCCACATTACATTGCCAAGAGCAGGGGGCAATCTGCAAGACTGTTTGGATTACATTACTTACTCCTTTGGGTGCCACATGTCCTGTCTGTAGTGTAGGCCTGTTGCGAAGATACACTTTCATGCATCATCCCCCTCTACTTACTATCAAGTTGAGTCAAGTGGTTTCCCCTCTGAATACATTGGAACTTACTGTTCACAGTACCCATTGGGAATACCACTTGAGAGGGATAATATATTATGCAGCAGAGCATTTCACTGCATGAGTCATCACAGGCTCTGGCATGGTTTGGTATCATGATGGTTTACTTACAGGACAGTCATTGGTATATGAAAACTGCACCAATGTAGTACCTCATGATGATGCAATCCTCAGTGTTTATTTCTGGTCCCCTTGAACTTGAAAGAACTTGGATATGCTGTGCAGAGCAGCGGCCCACTAGCTCAAGTTAGGCAAGGGATAAGTTGTGATCAAACATGTGTTGTCAACTGTTTCTTGTATCATCGGATGGGTTCCTACTCTGCACCTTTGCACCCAAGATCTGATAGGTCAGTTACATTGTAAAACATATTTGAGCACTGATGAAATGCTAGTAAAACTCCCAAACTGAAATTGATCTGATAAAAATCCAAGGTTTCTCTGCATGGAGTTGCATATATCTTCCAATGATAGCTGGTGTTGCCCTGGTGTCACAGGCCTGTTTGCATAATTATTGAATCCTTGCAACAACTCTGACATTATCTCATTATCAATTTCAGTCCAAGTTATGTTACTTATATGTATGTGTTCCTTCCAAATGTTGAAGAGCACTGTAATTATTGTGTCATATGTACAACTATTGTTTGACCAATGGGTGCCTTCAGGTTGTGTCAAAATATTTCTTGATGCAAAATTATTTCTCTCTCTTTGGCTTTGTGTCCTTGGTGTTTTCTGTTTTTTTCTTGCTCCTTCAGAAGATTTCTTTGGTGATTCTATGTCTGTGGTATCTGTCATCATGTTTTTCCTTTTTGCAGGAGTAGCATTAGGTTTAATCAAACACCAATCTAAGTTACTATAAGTCCACTCCAAGAAAGGATCTCGTAGTCCCCAGTGCAGTGCCACATGCATATTCTCAGGCATAAATTCTGTGCCTTTTTGATTTCTTAACAAAGAGATCAGTGGACTGCGATGGTCTTCCATGATCATGTCTGCATCCAAAATTGCAGGGTTGTTATTGTATCCAACATCTCTAATTCTTGAAACTCTTGTCTAAGCGCTCCAGAAGCTCCTTCTTGAATTTGTGGGAATGGAATCCAGAAAGTATCAAAGTCCCTGTGGCAGTTGAGCCTCTTGACAAAGCAGTATAATATGCCTGATGTGTTTTGCTGTGTCCCAAATCAACTACATTTTCTTTCCTGGTTTTTCCTTGTGAAGCATAGTCTGTCATTGCAAAGTGTGGCAAAACCTCTACCTGGTTATGTGAAATGTTGAGCTGAGTGTCATCAGGTAAGCAAACAGAGGTTGTCACAGAGGTTCTTGTCAGAGGTACTACATGTGGAGGTAATCCATCAATCTGAACATCAGTTGGGGGATTCACCAGTTGCACAAATAATGTTTCCAAAATCATCTTTCCTTCTGCATTTGTGCTATAATCCCAAGAATGAACTATTCCTTCCTGGCCCTTTGTCATTGAAAGCTCAGTGGCAGAGTTAGTACATATCATCACTGGCATTCCTATACATAAAGCTAGTCTTCCAGGAATTAGCTTTGTATTTGCACATGCTGATTGGTCCCATAATTGCTGTTGAATGTGTTGTGGTATTGCTATATGTTTTACCTTATGTCTTCTTGTGGTCTTCAAACTACCTGTGAAATTGTTATCTTTTTCCTCTTGAGTGATTGTGTCAATAGACACAAAGTGTGACAGTGATTGGTTTGTTTCTAATGAGAATCTGGTTACACCCAATCAAATTTTTTCATCTTTTTTAGCATTTTATTGACACATTTCTAAACTTTTGATCTGTCATGCATGGTCTACCTACAATGTTAGCAGACATTTGTGTTTTCAGAAATGCAATATCAGCTGCAGTGCATGCTTTGTACTGCATGTTTGTCAGAGCTGTTCAAAAGGTGCTGTCAGCTTTTGATTTGTGATTCTGTCTCATATTTTGCTGCAGTATTACCACAGTAGTGACTTGGTGCCACAGTGCTTTTCCCATTGCTGATTCTTGATCACAAAGTGAGATTGCATTTATACCCACTGTTCTGCTATACAGTGCAGCATGCTCTTTCCCAATTGGAGGAGGTAGTTGTTCAAAATCTCCTGCAAATATCATACTGAGCCCTCCAAAGGGGCTCTCAGGATTATTATCAATTATTGCCAGCCTCTCACTGATCCTGTACATATCATGACAAGAAAGCATTGAAACTTCATCTAAAAACCCATAGTCTACTCCTTGTAGACATGTTTTAATTTGAGTGAGCTGAGCTCCTGTTGTTCTTTTGTCCATCACTGTCAATTCCAAACATGTAATGATATGTTGATCCTCTCAGGAGTGCTGCAGCGCTTCCTGTGGGAGCTGCAATCACCAAACAATGTGTTTCTTTTTTTAGGGCAAAAAAATGCATAAGTGCAAGTAAAACCTAAATTTTTCCTATTCCAACCATTCCTATTATATTCACTTTTAATTGATCAAAATTCTCACTACATAAATGGTTTGCAATTATACAGTACACATGTTCCTGCTCTTTGTTCAAATCAAAGTCTCTTGCAATTTGAGCAATTTTTGTTTGCCATTGACTACTGCAGAATGCACTGCTCAAGTGCTCTTTGTTGATGATTTTAACTTCATTTGGTGTAAATTTTGAATGTCCTTCAGTCTCACTTGTTGAAAATTTCTGATGGTGGCTACATTCTTGCAATACTTGTGCTCGATGTTCTACCACTGATGTCCTCCATTGTGCAGACAATTTGGAAACATTTATTTCCTCAGGGTTCAAGTTCAAATTTTCTGGTAATAGTTCTGGACTCACCTTTTCCCACCCAGCTTCTGTCAAAAATTTGTTTCATCGTAGACATTAAGTTTTTATCTGAACTTTCTTTCCTGTTGATTCAGCCATCTGCATACCTTCCCACACTGGCTCTGTGTTGTCAACTTCTATGTCATCATTGGCTGTTGTCTGATCCAACTCCTGCCATATATGTTCATCATTTGCCTACTTTGGCATTGGTATTGCACCTTTTTTCATTTGAACATGAAAATCATCAAGTGAGTCCAGACACTCATAGTGAATATTTAAATTTTTCATAATTTGAGTATGTTGATTTGAAAAAGAATGTTTATCAAATGCCTCCTCCCATGTTTCCATTTCACTTCTGAGATGATGTTCTGTTTGCCATGGTTTAAAGATTGTTAACATGGTAGAACAGTAATAATCTCTGTCTCCTTGGTCATGTCTTGGAAGTGTAGGGTCTATAAAATTAGGAATTTTTTTTTTCCCATCAGAAAGCCAATGAATTCCATGAGTTGCTGCTAATGGATGTCCAGATGCAAATGATAGTAGGTTTCCAGACTTAACAGTAACTGACTCTTCATCAGAAGCATCATCATCAGAAGCTTCTGGTGTACCTCCATTTTGTTCATTCTTTTTTTCTTTAACAATTTTCTTTCTTTTTTCTTGCACACAATTCCTTACCCAGTCATACAAACTCAGTGATTCTAATTTGTGTGGTCTTCTCCTTGTTTTAATACTGTTACTGTAGGAAGCTTGTTATGTGGATTTATTTCATCACTTGTAGGTTCATCAGCCATCCCTGAGTTTCAGGATGTTGTCACAAAGGATTTCCAATACAAGTTACCAAATTTATGACTACAGTAATGATCAGGATTATCTAGTAAATACATATTGATCATAGGGCCTCCAAGCTCCAACTTGATACTCAGTGAATTTACAATCTTTGTCATCAGTTTGCATGCAACTTGCTGTCTGCTTTCTGAGCCAGTCACAATGTCCAAATTCTTTTGAAACACAGAATGAACAATGTTGAATATTACATGAGTCTTCAAAGCTGGCTTTGTTATATAGTTTGTGACATATAAAAGCACTCTGATTGCAGTTCCAGATTTCAAGCTAGTCACATCAGTATTGCAACCAAAAAGGTATGTTACCAAATACATAAGTGTATTAATCCACTTTGCTCCTTTTTTCTAGTAATTTACACTCCCCCATGTGTCCTTGTGGACTCTGCATGGACTCTGCTCATTCTGCACGGACTCTGTGTGGACTCCGCACAGACCCAACACAGTCCAAGTTTTGAATCCAAGTTCAGTCTATGAAGTCCAAGCAATTATAAGGCACAAAAGTTTTGTGCTGAAGGCAGAGTTGAACCCTCAACCTCAGAAGAAGACCATTGATATTTCAAGCAATTAACCACTATGCCACACAGGCATAGTTAAACACTAGCTTTTATGCTATTTATTACCCATCAAGTCCCTTTCAACATTTTGAAAAAAACTTCCCCAATGAGGGGGCACATTGCATTGCTAATAATACTAATAGTAAATACAATAAAATAAGTAAATCAACCCACCATCCCACACAGTGGTGAGATGGTGGGGGAGCACAGTGCACATGCTCCCAAAAAAAAATCAAATCAGAAAGAAAAAAAATACCTATGGCCTGAGGGACGTCATTGACGTCCCTCGGGCCTTTTTTGCCTTCCCCCTTCCTCTCATTGCCCTCCCCTCGCTCTCGTTGTCCTCCCGTTGCTCTCAATGCCCTCCCATTGCTCTTGTTCCCCTCCCATTGCTCTCAACACCCTCCCCATCCCCTCATCGTCTCCTCCTCTTGCCACTTCCCAGCTGCCCCACGAGCAGGGGCTCATGGCAGTGGTGGGGGTGGGTCAGGGGGCAGCAGTCATTGTCGTCGATAGTCTAATAAAGTTTTTGTTAGTAAAATGAGAAACAGAAAAAAAAAAACTCACCCATGGCCCATCCTTGTGGTCGTCGTCATTCCCCCATTGCTGGTGGTGTGGTCCTGTTGTTTATGTTGTCAGTAGTAGAAGGAATACCTAAAAAAAAACTTACCTGTGGCCCAGGAGACGTCATGGACATCCCCTGGGCCTTTTTACATTTGGCTTGCCTCCTCATTGTCTTGCTATCATTGCTCGTCATTGCCATTGTCTCTGTCCCCATCATCACCATCCTCTCACCTCCCTTCTCCCTGGTTCATTGTCGAGTGTCTGCATTCCACCCTGCGAGCAGTTGCTTGCAGCGGTGGGGCAGGTGCTGGTTTCTGGGTGTTTTCATTGTCCCCTTGTCCTCTTCCTCTTGCTGTTGATGCTTTGCTGCCCTGGTCTTGTTGTTTCAGGTGGTAGAGGGAGGTGGGAAGCAGTGGTGTTGGGAGTGGTGGTGGTAGAAATCAACAAAACATTGATCAACAATGATTATTGATGCATCGTGAACATGCATGTGAATCATGTGATCTGGATAGTACTTACTGATCTATTTGCCCCCAAAACAATAAGCCATGGTGGTATAATGGTTATGTGTCTCACACACTTTAAGTAGATGCAATGCTCGCGAGTTTGATTTTTGCTAGTTACAATATTTTTCTAACATAATAACATTCTACTCAGACTGATGCGGACTGAACTGGGACCAGATTTTCAGTCCTAGTCCATGCTGATCACATTTTCTCAGACTCGGACTACTCAGACGTGTGGATTCCTGTGCAGAATGAGTGGAATCCATGCAGAATCTGTGTTAGTCCACATGGAATATTTAGCAGTAAAACCACTCATTTAAGTGATCAGAATTCCATGTGGAGTCCACACAGATTCTGCTCATTCTGTGTGGATTCTGCATGAAATACATGGCTTAGAGTAAATACCTCCTTTTTTATATGAATGTGACCCATTTTGTTATCATTAAAAGTCTTTCTTATGATTGGCCTGGGGAAATGTGCTTTGCATTTTCCCCACACATTATCCAGACATCCAGTAAATGAACATGATTTGTTTTGTGAACCATCCTTGTTCCTGTTTGTACTGCAATGGTGAGTGTTAGATCTGAGAAGAAGATCATCAACTGTTTGTTTAGATTGTTGCCACCAGGTGTTCATTGCTATTGTATCATTCATAAATGGTGGCGGAATTGGAAGTGTTTCAGTCGGGTCCCAGTAGCTAGACTGTGCTCTTATTTTTTCCAAAGAGTCTGCTACATCCTCTTCCAAGCAAGTCATAAAATCTCTGGAGTGCACACTCTCCAAATACTCAATTAAACTCTTTTGAAATTGTGAGTCTGGTTGTAATATTCTTTGTCGGATCTCCTCTGGTGATAAAGTTCCTTGAATCCATAATAACATATGCAAATGCAAAGTTAATTGTCCTTGTTGCTCAACAGTGCCATAGTAACCACTGGGAAGAGTGGATCGCTGAATTGCAGAGATCCCTGGAGTGGTGCCAGTGCATTGAGAATTTCTGGTTGTATGCTGGCGGGTTTCAGTAGGGGTCATAGATAGTGCTTTAAGGTCCGGTCTGGTCCGGTTTTTTTGCCTTTTTTGGGTGAACTGATAACCAGACCGGTTATCTATAAAAGGAAATGGCCAAATAACTGGACCAGGACCAAAGAAAACTGCAAAAAACCGACCATAACCAGTCATGACTGGTTCATAACTGAACTGTGGTCCACACCGGTAATAACCGGTCATAACCACCTTTTTCACATGTTCCCCTACAGGATGCGAACAAAAGACCCAAAAAGTTATGCAAATCGGCCAAGAAACAAGTGAGATATCATTAAAACTGAGTTTGATATCATCAAACTTGCATTCAAAGTCAGTTTTGATGATATCTCACTCAATTCTTGACCAATTTGCTTAAATTTTTGGTCATTTTGTAGCCCCTGAATGTGGTTATCTATGGACATAGCTGAACTGGTCTAAACCAGTTAAGACCAGTTTTCTGTGGTTTTTTTGTTTAAATTTAACTAGGACCATAACCAGCAGTCCTATGTAACTGGTTATGGTCCGGTCCAGTTTCCGGTCCAGTTTCTGGTTTTTAGGACTGGACCTCAATGCACTAGTCATAGAGAAAAATGAGACAAGTGAAGTGTGAGTTCATATATACTGTTAAGAACTGATCCTGAAAGGTCTCGTCAGAATCTGGTCAGACCCAGTGGGTGTCAATAGCAGAAGGTTGTTGGGTCATAGCGGACTTTGCAGAGGGGAAATGGAAAGGACTTGGCTTCAGCTGATAAGAAGCTGCACCCTTCACCTTGTCTGGTGTCCTAATTTCAAGATGAAGGTTTTGGAGGTAGGAGCAGAAGGTGTGGGTAGTGTAGGAAAGTAGTACAGAGGGACTTAGGTCAAGTTCAAATGAGACCAGAACTTCAAAGGGAGACTAGAATTTGAGTCAGAAGAGGTTCAGACTCTTAGAGGCAGAGGTAGGAGTAAACAAGAATGAATTGGCAGGTTTAAGTCAAGTCTATGTTGATATATGAACTGAGGAATACAAGGTGAAACTAACTAAGCTTAAATACTGTAGTCCGGAATAAAGGTGGAATGGAATCGGAGGTTGCAGCAGTGTCTCAACTGCATATATAAATTACCTAGTAGGAGCTGCACAGGAATCCATAGTCAAATTTGCAAAAGAGATGGTGACCTTGAGAAGGCAGCAGTGAGTGCTGTACAAGGTGGCCTGATGCACAGCAGTGTGGGCAGTGCAAGGTGGCCAGAAACAAAAGTGGGAGGAGTCAGGTGAATGTTGGGTTTGAGGTGTGGAAAAGGGTCAGATGGCTGTGGGTTCTGATCAGGTGAGAAATGGATCGTGACACTGGGTGCTTGTCATCATTGTGGAGGTGGTGATGGGCCATTAGCACCTGACCCACCCTGCAAACAAGGGCTCGCAGTGGTGGGGGGCTGCAGGTGCTGGGGTGCCATCTTATCCACCTCATCTCTATCCACCTGGCATTGTAGCCAAGCTGCACCCACAATACACCCTCTGAGCAGTTGCTCATAGGCATGGGTGGACATCATTGCACATCATTATTGTCATTCCACCTGCAATCCACCCCACAAGCAGTTGCTCATGAGGCTGGGATGGGTGGTATGGCCATTGAGTCATCATCAGCTGCCAGGTCAATGTCTCATGTTGGGGGTAGGCATCATGTATCAGTGACATAGCACCAAGAGGGGGTTGGCTGGTACTTACCTGACAGGTGTCCTCCTACATGGGTCTCCCAGTGCCCCTCCCTGTTCTCTGCTGGGCCAGGGTAGTTGTCAATAGTTAATATCCAAAAACTTCATTAGTAACAAAAAAAATGAACTGAACAAGGAAAAAACTCACCTACAGCCCAAGAGACATCAATGATGTCTCTTGGGCATTTTTTGTGTTCCTTGTTGTTGTATCCATCGCATGCACCTTCAGTTCTTGTCCTGTCCTCATTGTCCCCCTTGTCATGCACTGCCACCACCACCATTTTGGTCATGTCATTGTGTGTCTCCATCTTCATCCCTGTCATTGTCTTGTGGTGGGTGTCCTTGTCATCATCTTCCTTGTCAGTCTTTGTCCCCTCATCATTGTTGCCATTGTCATCTGTGCCCTTGTTATCAGCATCAGTGTTGTCCTGTCCCATTGATTTTGTCATCATGGCTCCCCTTCTTTTTTGGTTTCTGCACCCTCCCCATCTTTGCCATGCCAGTTGTTTGTTTCCACCCCATGAACAGCTTGTAGCAGTGGTGTGGGTGTGCTATCTTGGTGCTGTCTCATGGTAAATAAAATGAATGAAACCTAGAAAAAGTAATTGAAAACATTAGTTAGTTGAAAAGAAAAGAAAAGAACTTGAGAAAAATTACCTAGGGCCCAGATGACCTCTGTTCTCATTTGGGCCCAATGTGATGGTTTGCTGCAGTTGGTGATGTTAGTTGATATAGGAGTCCATGGGAGTAGTGACAGTGGTGGTGAAGTTGTGGTGGTGGTAGGTGTGAGGGGGGGGCATTGTCATTGATGGTGGGTGGTCTGTGGTAGGATTAGACGTCGGAGTGGGGTTTGAAATAGCAACAAAAATGGAAAGTGAAAATGATCAATAATTATATTGATAACTCAATTTGATGCGAGTAATGCAGTCATAAAGTACAGTTTATGGCCATATACTTGACAGTGCTGTACAGTGCAATCCCCTACCATACACTGTACCATCAAGCATTCTTCCCAAGACCCAATGGTATGGATATGGTGACTGTAATACAGGTGCCATATAGCCATATAGTACAATGATGGCAGACAGCCCTAGTCTGGGGGGTTTGATGGTGTGCTGATTGTTTGTGTCATGCTGAGGCCAACATCAAAGCCTTGTTTCAATACCAGCCTCTCGATGAATACATACTACTTTACATAAATTGCATCTATCTATGTATGGCTGATTCGCAAGGCTGGTAGCCCTTGTGGCAACAGGTAACCATTATAACAGCTTGTATTGCTATTCATTGTGTGTACATTTTTGCTGATGAAAACCAAAAAACTAGAAACCAATACATCAGGAAAATACAAGATTGATTGGTAGTGCAGGTAAGTTGTGTAGTCAGGTAGGTAGGTCCCCCTTTATGTAGCTGCTGGTAGCCACCACTGTGAGCCATGTAGCACTACATAGTGCCTGGTAGTCTTCTGCAAGTTGCCAGTAGAACTCTGTAGCTTACCAAGTATAACTTGCTATGAACAATACTGGACCTATAGTGAGCTACCAAGAACTCCAGTTGATCACGATGATAGAAATAAAATATGGTATATTGCCACACAAGGATGTGGATTAAGAAATCAGACAAGTGCTATCTATTGGCTCATGTATCCACCTCTTCTCCTTCCTCATCCTTGTTTTCAGAATCTGTCTCCCCCATATGGCCCTCTAGTTCCTTGAGTAACTGATCCTTGACTGCACCAGCAACATGATTCTTCATAGGAGCCACAGGATCAACCTTCGCAGCAAGGCTAAACAAGATATTAGTCTAATGCAGAGGCAATGAACAAAAAGTATGTACTGGGCCTTCTGATACATCTTGCTCCAGATCTTGAGGATAATGTCAGGAGCGAGAGCATTCCATGCTTGCAAGCCACCTAGAAAGGTCTCAAAGGTTGCATTGTTGACTTCTTCACTAAGCTTGGCCTGTTCACGAGTGCCATTTGACCATTCCTCAATGCAGAACTTGACCTAGAACTGATTTAGCACTGCTCATTATGAAGAGAGATGGACAAACCATAGTAAAAAGTAACGCAAGAGTCTCCAATGAAATGGGATTGAAATACTTCTCAAATACAATTCCCTTCAACTTTGAGCCGCTACTGAACCATGCGTCCTGGATAAGAATGCCGAATATCTTGTTTTGAGCATAGCCTTCACGATCTTTAGTATTCTGAAATATTACCAAATGTAAGGCAGGAGAAACTGAAATGCTGTTGGAACATACCTTGTATGTAAATGTGGAATCAAAGACGAGGGTATCATACAACTTGCGATTCTGGCAGACAACCTTCGCATGGCTGGTATCTGAGTTGAATCCATAGCATGAAGCAACTTCACTTCGGATGACGCTGACAAGTTCCCCACAGATCCAACTGCCCCAAGATTTGATCTGTAATACAAAGGTCATTCAGGATCATCAAGTCACCAACAATATACGTACCATTTTCGACATCCGCTCAGTCATACCATAATCCTCAACTGCAACACGACATGCCTCTCTCCAGCAGATTTTGGCCCATTTGCTCTGGTTAGCTGAATCTGGGTAGTGACTAACACCAACAATGTGGCTCTCATACTCATGCATTGCATGAAGAAGAAGGGCCTGCACAACATCTTCATAGTCAGCGGCTTTAGGTTTACCACCATTAACATACCCCACAGCAAACTGTGGGATTTTCTTCTCTTTTGGAGGAGCAGAGCCATCAGGAGAGTCAGATGAAACATTGTCCAACCATGCACGCTTTGAGCCTGATGATGACTCGCTCTGGTTATCATCATCACTGGCAGCTGGCCTTACACACTTGTTAGTGGCTGGAGTAGCAGGATTGGAATAGTTGGGGAATTCCGAAGTGCTGCTTCCAGCACCAAATGTATCCATATCAGTAAAGTTACTGGTGCCATCCATATTGGCACCAAGCGGCAGACCTTCTTGAGGACTTGGTGGTTGGGGTGGCTGAGTCAAGAAGGCCAAATGTGAAATGTGCACTGGCCACTGGGAATTGGCAGCAGGAAGATGCATAAGATCGATTCGGGGTGCTACATGTGAGATTGTCTTCATATGAGTGACCTGTACATCCAACTTATATGATTACAGACTCAGATAGTGGTAAGATGTACATACCGACGATGGAAATTGGATGTTACAGTCCTCAAAAGGCTCTTCAGATTCCAGCCCATCATCGTCATTTTCACAATTAATGTCTTTAAATACCTCAGTAACTGATATATGTATATATTGGTTGAAAGCACAACCCTTCTTTCGTAGCTCCTTTTGCTTGAGCTTGGTGTTCTCCTTCTCGAAATGCACCACCTTCATTTGAAGCAACTCATTATTGTTGTCATCTAGCAAACACTGGCGTCAGCCAATATACAGGGGACACAAGGAAAACACCTGCTGATGGCTTGCTGCTTGGCCAATAGAGTATGGTCTGAAGCACCATGTGTCCTGTTTGGAAGTTGAACATTCTCTGAAAGGTCATCTCGGGATTTTTTGGATCTCCTCTGTGGATGAGGCACTAATGGGACCTCATTTTCCTCATCAGAGGTATAGGTATCTGGGTCTGGATTCTGAGGCATGCTGGACAGTTGGTGGTGGTTAAGAAAAAAAGACTGTTTGGTCAACACATGCTCAGTCAACAAAAAACACAGAGTCATATGACCAAAAAATAATGCGCACAGACCCATAGTTTGAACCGTTACATCCATTGTCCTCAACACAATGCCAGGTCGATATAAATGTCCATGTGGTGCTGACTTGCCCACTCTGAAGGGACTCCACTCTCATCAGTCACAATCACGGGATTGTTGGGCCTGGGCAACAAGGGCAAAAAGAGCTGTTTCAGCATCTAGTTCTGAGGATGAAGTGTTGGAGGGACCAACTCACTTGATAACCCCTCCTGCGGAGCCTACACAGCTGTCAGATGACGATTCAGAGTTGGACAATATCAATATTGGTTCGCCATTGCCTCCTGATCCTCCTGTGATTCATGATTCCGATGAGGAACCAACGCCAACACTGGCAGCATCATTGCAAAAGCACCACCATGACCACATAGAAGACATTGAGAAGGACGAGCCACCTGAAGCAGATTCAGTATATATCCAGGAGTTTCCAGCTGACTTCCACGCGGGGTGGAAAAAGGGAGAGGTCAAGACACAGTTCAAGATCTTGAGGGAAAAGCAGATGGCAGATGGCCAAGAACCATGGTTTCCTTTCCCTAGTGAAGATGAATGGGAGCTCGCTCGCTGGTTGATGGAGTCAGCAGTAAGCCAGTCCAAGATAGACTCATTCTTGAAGCTGAAGGCAGTACATGTTTCACTCATGAGAACAATCACTTGAGACTCATAATCTATTGTCCCAAAGGTCAAAGGCATAGCACCAGCTTACAAGAATGCTCGTGGATTTCTCAAGTTCATAGACGCGCTGCCTCTGGGGCCGAAGTTCTCCTATACCCCCCTCAAAGTGGTAGGCAACACAAAGGATGCCAATGGCAATAATCACATCGAGACACTAAAGCTATGGCACCGTGATCCTGTAGAATGCATTGCCAAGTTATTAGGGAATCCGTCATTTCATGGCAAATAACAGTACACACCTCGGCGGGTATTCAGGAATAAAAATGGCACAAATCAGGAATTCGGGGAGATGTGGACTGCTGATTGGTGGTGGAAGATACAAGTATGTGAGCAAAATATTAAAAGAAGGTCGAGAAAGGCTTACTTCGACAATAGGAATTATTACCCATTGGTGTGACTCTTGTCCCCGTCATCATCGCATCGGACAAGACCCAGCTCTCAACATTCAGTGGAGACAAACAGGCTTGGCCTGTATACCTTAACATCGGGAACATTGAAAAGGGCACACGTCGGAAACCATCCATGCATGCCACTATTCTTCTCAGTTACATCTCAGTTTCAAAACTTGAGTGCTTCTCAGAGGAGCATCGCTCTGTCGAAGGGTATCAGATCTTCCATGACTGCATGAAAATAATGCTAGAGCCATTAGTAAAGGCCAGAAGAGATGGCATCGACATCAGTTGCACAGATGGTTTCATTCGCACCAGGTTTCCTGTACTGTCTGCATATATCATGGATTACCCAGAACAATGTCTCATTGCATGTTGTCAGGAGAATGCATGCCCGACTTGTCTTGTCAAACCAAAGGAGAGGGGACAACTGATCCATTCAGTCCTCTGTGACCCTGAGACAACAATCCATATTCTAGCACAACAGTCGCAAGGCCTAGCTCCAAGTGAGTTCAAGGCCCACAACATGAGGCCGATTAATCCATTCTGGAAGGACTTACTGCACTGCAATATCTTCTCCTGTTTGACACCTGACATGTTGCACCAGCTACACAAGGGCATATTCAAGGACCACATCTCCAAATGGGCGATGCAGAGTGCAGTAGGGGGACAGGCTGAGATCGATGCCCATTTCCAAACAATGTCACCCCACCCCACTCTATGGCACTTCAAGAAGGGGATCTCCATGACAACACAGTGGACAGGGAATGAGCATAAAAATATGGAGAAGGTTTTCTTAGGAACACTGATTGGTGCCATGGATGAAAACTGTCCAAGCGGTCCTGGATTTCATCGGATATGGGCACTTCAAAACACACTGTGACAAGTCATTGGCAGAGTTGGACCGGGCATGGGTCACTTTCCATGAAGGGAAAGGCATCTTTGAGGATCTGGAGATACGGAAACATTTCAATATCAGCAAAATCCACAATATGAAACATTACATTGATTCGATATGCTCACAGGGTACAACTGACGGCTTCAACTCTGAGGCATCTGAACACTTGCATATTGACTTTGCCAAGCTGGGATACCGAGCATCAAATAAGAAGGGTTACACAGTTCAAATGGTGCAATGGCTTACACATCAAGAGGCAGTGCATCGGTTCACCAGTTATCTGCAGTGGGCAATGCCACATTACGCTGCGCAGCAGGATTCGGCCTCAGATGACTACGATGACAATGATGAAGAAAACAAACCTGAAGAAGAAGAACATGAGGAGGAAATAGAGGAGGCGTTCACATACCAGATCGCGAAAACGGCACCGTTTCCAAAAACCATGATCTCTACCCTCGCTCATGACTACAAGGCACCTGATTTCCTTTACCACCTACAGAATTTCATGAATATGCAGTCTATCACCCCTCGACACCAACTAACACTCACATCACACATTCCCGTTTACAAACAGGTGGCATTGAAACTGCCGTTCTTGAAGGAGGCCGCATCTTCGGAGCGGAAGGATATCATCCATGCAACGAGGGCAGTCACAGAGAGAATCACTACAAAGGGTATCAAGAAGGCTATAGGAGAAAATTTTAGCACAGTTATTGTGCAGGTGAAAGAAAGGGATAGCACAAAAGGCCCGCTCCATGGTAAGACTTACCGCTGTCGTAAACTTCCTGCATTGAAATTTTCAAAGGACTTGCCATTGCTCATGTTTGCCTCATTTTCCACCTCCCAGACGAGGTTGGGTCATTCAAGTACCCACTTGCGTTCGTCGACTGGTTCAAGCCACTCAGAGACCCGGGACTTGTTACAGGGATGCACAATGTGTCGCTGTCATCGCAAGGCGGGGGTCAACGGGCTTCAATTATCTCATTCTCAGAAATCAAATGTACCTGCCATCTCTCACCACATTTTGGGTGCACTGTCAATCCAACCTGGGAATCTGACACCGTTCTCAACATCGCAGCCTCGTTCCACCTTAATCCATATCTCCGACATCATGATTTCTTCTTACTTCATTACCAGGTTGCGTTACTTGAGGCTAAGAGGAAAGAGCATCAGGATGCCTTAGCACGAAAAATACAACGTAGAATTAGATGACATACCTTTGATTGGATTGCCAAATGTCGAGCTAAGTCGCAATCCATGGGAACTTGAATCGGTTTATCGAAGCCTATCCACATAGCAGAAGAGGACATCGATGTGTGTGTTGATCAACAAAGAAATGGAACCAAATGTAGCAATGGAACCAAATGTAGCAACGGAACCAAACGTAGCAACGGAACCAAACGTAGACAATGGAATCAAATGAGTACTATTACCTTTAGTAATGTTCGTTATTCAGCTATTGGTACGGGAGGTCTGAACAACTAAACTTACCTGTAAATAGCTGTTTTTCTCTGTGAATAGCTACGAATTCAGGTGAATAACTGAAGTGGGGAAACAGATCATGATTGGGAATGTTTGTTCTGCTTTGAACAGGTTGTGTACATGTATTCTGAACAACGTCGAAAGGTCGAAAGGTCGAATATGGTGACCCGGTCAACTATTAGAGCCACAGCCTTTATCAATCAGGGTCCTGTACTACGACAAGCAGCTAGCAGTTATCTAGGGAGTAAATATGTGCTTGTATCAAGCGGAGAACATCCTCGGTCCATACAATTCATCCAACCGAGCTTCCAATGCATCAAGATCAGGCACTGGAATCGTGTACTCAGGAGCTTCTTGAATGTGAGCATGACCAGTGAATGACGAGGCCTGGATTGGAGTATTGGAGGGGTTAGAGAAGGCCAAGGTCATGTTCTGCAGTTGTGAGCCAAGAATGACATCGTCATGAGGAAACACCGCCGGAGCAAATCCAACTTCAAGTTGTAGTTGTCGAATCTGAACTGATTCGGAAGTACCAGAGTGGGAAATAATGATGTCACCGCTAGGGCTCAGGCCAGGAGCTTGAATTGGTATGCGAGGTGAATAGGATTGTGGAGTGCCGATCGAGGATGCAGATTGCGGACGAGCCTCGATTCCTGAAGAATGACAATCATAGGTTGCTGGTCTCAACTGGGGCGATTACTTACCTTGCGTCCCAACAGATACAGTATTCAGGCCACGGATGGTTGGTATCTCAATGCTATCATACCGCGACCTGGATCTGTTGTGCCTCGGTGTCCTCCCTACTCCTTTCTTCTTCTCGTTCAAGTCTTTCAGTTTTGCCTTCAACTCTTTCTGAGTATGCGCCGCTGCTGATATTTGGTCGCGTACATGGTCGATGTTGGAATCTAAGTCATTATGGACAGCACGTCGTCGAGCATTGTTAGTTCAGCAAGTAACTGCTCATTTGGCACGGTCAACCTTGGAGTTATGGGGATTGCGATGGATGCACGTGGTGTTCGCAGCGGCAATTGATGCAGCAGTGGACTTGTCCAATGCTCGTGCACTTATTAACAAATGAGTTTGGTGTGTTGCCTTGATTTTCCAGAACACATACCATTGGATGGCTTCCAATGGCCGGAGGTTGATTGCTGTGTGGCGGTTAGTCCCAGCATGAGCCGTTTCGACGAGATTGGTGTGGTTTGGCGTGAGGTCCCAAAATTCACGCAGAATCCAAGAAAGAGTTTTGTTGAAACCGGGCAACAACCAAGGGTACGTGATCTTGTGTGCATACCAATCTGATAAACAGTTCAGTTAGCAGCAATTGATGTGGAGAATACAAATGTGTATCATACTTCTGAGTTTCTTGCTAGGGTGAGCTTTGCAAAATCCATGCCATGTGGCGATATCCTCTGGTGAGGAAAGAGCTCGGATTTTGTTGAGGTATTCTACCACATTGGAGCCGACCGCTTCTGCAAGCTCACTGGTCTGTCTATTTGGGGTAGGTTGATAAGATTCACAAGATACTATATTGATAATGAGGACAGCATACCTCTCGAAATGGACTGTGCACAGTTTGACAAGATACTGAACTAATCATTTTTGGAGATGCCACTCTTGCTGGGTTCATTCATCTGTAGCCGAAGAATGGCATCACCAAGTCCTTGGACTTGTGCTGCCTCCATATCGAGTAGGACTGCAAGGAGATTGCCAGCAACTGGATCAAAAACCTTGAACTTGACTTTGTGATGCATGGCTTTCTCAATCGAGGTAAAGAGGCCTTCGAAAATAAAGCCAAAGGCCTCACGGGTTGAAGAATTGCAGTAAATGCACGAGATCGTCACACCTAGTGTTTAACTCAATGAAGCAAGAAACCATTGATCAGCAATGAACCCAACTTACGCTCATTTGTTGACGCATGCCAGATAACAAATTCACATTCATCTAGTTCACCATGAACCCGTTTAAAGGTGTAGTCACTGACAAGATATGATGTGGTGTGAATCAATGCCGCAAGTACTGCATTCATTGTCACCACGACTTTTATGTCACCTTCCATGCGAAGATGCCACAGATAGTGTTCATTGAGTGGCAGTTTCTGGTCTTTTTCGTACTGATCAATGATCCCTGTGTAGGTTTCAAGTCAATGCATTTCCAGTATAGACTCGAGAGTCGAGACATAAGGGCCGTACCTTGCCACTGGTATCCTGCAGGCACCGCCGCATCTCTTTGCTCATGAACTCTTTCTTGCAGAAGTCTTCGACTTCAGAATGCATGGTGCTTTTCACTCAGTGAAGATCTGAGAAGTGCAATTGTTGTAGCAGCTGTGTAGAACTTAATGACATCGCCACTGACAGGTGTAGTTTGATTTTACACTCACCATTATCAACCCTACCAGCTGTTGCTCCATACATTCCGTATGCATCGAGGCATTTTTGAAGATCATCCTTTGCCTGTTTTGTGGGCTTTTCCTCAGGCCAAGGTGGGTGTGAATGGCGGCCTTGAAATATCACAACAGCTTTGGGGTTTGACGAATTGTTTGATACATAAACAATTTTCTCTGCAGGACATTCATGGGGCACCATTTTACAAAGTACTGGTAAACCCTTCTCGAAATGGGTATGCTCTGCATGAAATTTTGAAGTCAACACATGTTTATTGTGAGTCGAAGATCAGTTACTGACTACAATACTTCTGTTGCCCATGACGAGGATGAAGAAATGCATAACAAGCAGCCTGGTACCGATGAAGATCTGGCGAGTCAATTGGCTGCCCATTCATCAACTGGAATAGAATGGTCTCATCAACAGCAGGTGGGATCTGAGCATATAAGTGGTCAAATCGTTCCTCCTTCTTCCACTCACTACAGCCAATGAAGTTCTTTTTCCCATCGGTAGAGGGCTGATCATTGAATTCAGTACATGTAACCCTCAGTCATATCAATCAATCCTTACCTCTTTTAATGGCCTTAAGATTGCATTTCCACCACATTTTTTCTTGCATTTCATCCCCTTCATCAAACAGAACAAACTGATTCAGTCAATACCCAATATCAACTACTGAGAGGCCAAGTCATATGTGTCAGTCATGGCAAGCACTGTATCTCCATCTGCCTGATTCTGAGCCTGCTCACACTCGAAGATCTCCCTCATCTTTGCCAAGTCATCACCATCATTACGCTCATAGCCATCAAGCACTTCCACATCAAAACATTCACATTGGAGAGCTCCATTACACTGGTGTGATGAGCATCGAGTCGGGAGGTCACCGAGAACTTTGACCTTTGTGTCTTGTGTAGTACTGCCATTTGATCCCCCTCCCCATGAATCTTGGTCCTATTGCAACAATCGTCACCCACAGGACTTTCAACATGGCAGTGTTACATACCTCTGCCTTCAAGAATGCATCCAGGCTCTTTGGGTTTCCCTTCTTGTTTCCCAGCAACCCAGCTTTGTCAGTGAAGTCTAGAACATATGCTGTCTCTACTTTGGGGACAGGCCAACAAATAGGAACGCTATCGAGATGTTCAACAGCATCAACTTTAAACTTCCATGTGACAATAAACCTGCCATCACAATCTCTCTCCGGCTCATCATTGTCGGATGGGGAAGTTTCGAGAGCTGGAACCACATTGGTGCTCAAGTTGGGCTTTGCAGCTGGAGCCTCGAGCTCAATTTTGATGTTCGGGGGCAATGAGTGGCCTTTGGTTTCCACTTTGGGACTGTGGAGCATGACATTGTCGCTAGCGAATCGTGGATCAATGGGAGGCTTGGGCTCAATTTTGAGGTTCGGGGGCAGAGAGTGGCCTTTGGTTTCCACTTTGGGACCATGAAGTGTGGTGTTGTTGCTAGCAAACCGTGTATTGGCTTCATCTTCACTGGAATCCAGGATCTCGATAACTTCCAGTTTGGATTTGGAGACTTGTTGTTTGGCCGGCCGAGTGTCGCAAGGTCGTTTCACTGTTCTCTTTTTGGCTGTCCCCTTCGCATTGACCAGCGAAATCTCAGTGTCGCTGTCATCTGAGATAACAATGATGTCGAGTTGTTTTGCTGCCAGCAACATGGTCTGTCAAAAATGGTACTACATAATTGCATTCAGCATGACAAAAAACAAACCAAACGAACCTGATCTGCCTTCGCAGCTTCCAGCTCGACGCCAGAAGGCTTCATCTTCTGGGCTGAGGTGCTATCATGGTCTCGTATCAACACAAACTTGAACTTCAGCGGCCCACCACACAACACTCACCTGTACATGTTTTCATCTGACTGCCTGCTCAAGTACTGCAGATAGAGCGCAAACTTCTCCACATTGATCCAGTCCATCATGTTGTCGCGACTGAGATAGTGGTTGTCAATGAGTTCAGGTGGCATCCCTATCGTTGCAACATGGTCAGATTCCACCTTGGAAAATGAACAGGTAAGTACATTACACACCTAGCCAGACTTTGTATCCTTTCAGACTCTCCTCTGATATTCCCTTGAGTTGCTTCTTAACCAGTTCGTGATCCAGAGCAGCCCTGGGGGCAGGATGAGGGGAAACAGGGTGCATGAAGCTGAGGGCGACGAGCAGCGGACATGTTGGACGATGCGCTGCTTTTCACTGCCATGGTAAACGGCCGGCAGGAACAAAAATGGTTAGTTCGCATCAAGCGGATATTCTATTACTTCCTAGAAGTGGCACCATGGCGGGCAGCAAGTTATTCGAACGGTCACAATAGTTATTTGAACGAAAATGTAGCTATTGGAGGCCGGAAACACTGTTCGGAAGTGCGGACCGAATAACCCAATAACTAATACTACTATACTTATTGTACCTCGAATCAAATCGTGACCTGTCATGTGTGAGACACATCTCAAATCGGCACAAGTGCGGCAACACACTCGACCGTGCTCGCCTGTAGGCTGTATGTAGAATATATTTCTGAATAGCCACCATAACTACTGTGCCGACATACTGGGTGCTACGGACAGCTGCTCTCAGGCTACCGGTATCTACCACAGCTACCAACGCCTACTGGGCACCACTATCCGGCTATGTCACCTCCTGGAGTTTGGCTGGGATGACTGTAGTCATTTACTGTTTCCTGATGTACTTTCTAGATGAGAGAGCGGGTTATTTGAAGAGAAGAACACTGATGATGCACGACGCACGATAAATTTGCCTGGCTGTATAGTGGAGTTAATTGATAAGAAGGATTGCCAGTTCAGAAATCACTAAAAAGATCCATTTCTTCCGCTGAAACATTGACATTGCGAAAGCACGAAGCAAATGTGATGCAAGCCATTGCGTTCTTCAGATCCTTGCAAATGGCACTAAACCAGATATATAGGTCTGTGATAACAGGTAATATTCCGACGATACACTAATTTATGTCGCACGACAAAGTATGTATTATGTCTGACAATCACAGTTTGTGCACTGTGACCACCATACTAAAATCACGCCAAATCTGTCAGTCAAAGATCATTTGAAGTTGATTCATAATTTTTTCACCGCTGTGACTAACTCAGGATACACCCAAGTAGCAGCCTATTCTTGATCTGGGCTAACAAGGAATCACACCATCGACAAGCCAGTGACATGGTGGAGAACTCTATGGCCGCCTCGCCCAACGAGAATAGTGACCAACATCTCGTGCTGCACCTGGAGTTGCAGATCTTCGGAGATCGGCCGTCACCTCTGAGGTAGTCTTGTACAGCTCTTTCCAACCGTAGGAAGCCTGAAGAAGTGAATCCCAGACGCCCGCCTGCTGTTGCTCGATCGGTCCTAGGATATCTGGAGAAATGCCAGCGCACCAAATCTCGTAGATGACAGCAGGATACTCCCTCGTGGGACTGTGGCGGACAACATTGAGAGAAGGGGTCCTTGATGCTAGCGCAAAAATAATCTTGATCAAGGGAACAGCAGGGTCACCTGTCGCAAGAATCTCGAGGTCGTAAGGGTCCATCGCATCGAAAAGTTTCTGCTGAGGTTTCTTGGAATAGCTCGGGTCATTCTTAATTTGGTGGAGAACGAGTCCCGCGTTGTCCCGATGCAATTTCGGGCTATCCCTCAGAAAGACATTAATGGCGTCAACCCCTGCTTGATTGTTTGCGCATAAAATTGCTCCTCCCCGACCTTGAAGCAATAAAAGCGAGACGATATCGATGGCTTTGTGCTCGTGGACCTTCACAAAATGGCTGAAATGAAGTTGAGCATTTGGGAAATCCTTCGCGAGCATGCCCAGTGCGTGAATTGACTTTGCATCCACCAACCGCGAAGGGACGGCCTGCTTCCGAAAGGTTTGGCCATATAAGAAGTCGGATAACCTGAACCAGCGTCTTCCTTTGATCGGTCGGCAAAATTCATCGGCGGGACCGACAGTTTTATCGCGGGCGAGAATCAACAGCAGGAATACCAGAAACTCGCCACGGTCCCCTTTCGATATGGAGAAACCTTCCATCACCGACTTCAATGCCCTTGGCGCGTTAAACGACTGTTTCTGCATAACAAAATAGGCGGCCTCTGAGAGAATCGGCTCAGACGAAGACGTCGTCGTCATGGTCTCAAAAGCAGCATCAATTTTGAGGCATACTCGCATGTGTCCTTCCACCTGCTTCCTCTCCTTCTCTTGAGATATGTAGTTGGTCGAGTTGAATTCAATGGGAAACCGTTGGGATAGGCATGCCAACGCTTGATCATTAGAGAGCTCCTCAACGGTATAGTCCGCATTGAGGAGTTTTGCGGCTGCAAACTGAATAATCTCTCGTTTGACAGAAACCGAGCCTTCCTCATATCTGGTTCCGAATCTATCATAACCTCATAAATACCTACAACGAATGATAGGCAAAAGGGATGCGTACAACGGTCGGCCCAGGCTACAGATCCGAGAATCTTCAGTCAACTGCGCTAGATTCCACGAGCCATCTGCGGCTATGATACTAGCAAGGGGGTCAAAGCCAAGATCTGTATAAGGTTGAATGATGACTAATTTTCCCTCAACCACTCTCTTCGAAAGGTCTTCCTCGATAGCGGATGTGAACTGAGAAATTTTGCCAGTTGTTGACATGAAGAGCGAGAACAAAGGGAGGTTATGTAACCGCCGGAGTGCGTGTCGAAGTTCATTGAATATGGACCACTCTTCGCCTGGGCCCTTATGTCGCTGAGTTGTTGTATGAGCCTCATCAAACGCAAGAACAATAAGCGGAGCGTCGTTGCGACGAGGTTCCACCTTCCGCTTTCCTTTGGCCCTAGCTCCGATAGGACTGGGCGACGGAGATTCATCATGTGGTGAGTGGAGGAATAGAGAGAGCTCTCGAAATGCAATATACGGAGGGAAGTCCTGACTTCGTGTGGGTGTGGAACCCCGTGGATTATCGGATACTGTCCGCTTGGCAGATGCTTGGAGCTTTGAAGACTTTCCCTGCGTAGCCTAACATTTTAGTCAGTCATAGTGCACTCGAATGTTACGTACCCTTTCGGTTTCTAGCTGTCTTGCCTTTTCAATAACTTGTTCGTAGAAGTGCTCCCGAAATTGGTTATGCCCTGTCATTTTCTGACCCTCAGTCATAGATGATCTGAATCCTCTCGCGAATCCGACGTATTCCAGAGAGAGGTCGTGAGAGCGAAGCGCTTCAGTTGTATGCTTGAATAACGCTTCGAGAAAAGCACAAGCGCGATCATAGGCGACATCCTTAGGACCAACGGTTGTTAAATAATCTCGAATGCTGTGGTCTGCAGGAGGATATCCTGAAAAAAGACTCAGCGCGTGGCTGAGTGCCCCGAGCGGAGAACACACGTACCTGTAGACGTTGCTTCCCGCAGATTGAGGGGTATGACAAAGTGATCCTTGGCGAGTTCATCTACGGTTCGTGACTTTCCCATGCCTGAAGATTGGACGATGGCAGCATAATGAGCGTACACTCTGTCGTCAGAAGGATTGTAGTGGGTCTCGATGTGCTCCCACAGGCCTCTTGCAGCGTTGCCCTGGAATGGGTATTCCCACGATTTCATAGTTGCTGAAAGGCAAAGTCAACAAAAGCAGATATAAATTTTCATTCTGAATGAACAAACCTGCTACTTGGTCGTCACGAAGACGAGCATAAGCTCTTGTCCCGTCAGACTCTACGGTGGGTGGTTCAACCTGCAGTAAGGCTACGTGAAACTGCATTGAAATCTGACGGAGTGAATGATCAGAAGGATTGAACGCACGATGATTCGCAAAGCGCTCCCACTCTCCTTTGTCGCGAGCTTCAACCCAAATGGAGGCCAGATCTAGTTGTACCTCGCGTGGTAGCAGATTGATCCGCTCCTCGCCAAGTTCAGCGTCCAGCCAAGACTTCTCAAGTGTCGATGCACGAGATGTATCCAGCACTTTCAGGGCAACTTGTTGAAATGCAAGCGCAAGTGCCCTCGTCGACACGTCTTCCGCATTCAATAGCGCATAATGGGGGTCTCGAATCCAGTAGCGAATACGTTTGTTCAAACCGTTGACTTCTTCTTCTGTTAGCCCTAGCCGAGACTTTTTGTCGAATTCGGAACCGAGAGGAGAGCTGGCCGCACGTTTTCCTGAATTTTGTAACATCGGATAGATCGTGATAAGCAAAACACGTCCGTAGTAGAATAGCAGTAGATGATGAGAAGTGCGTCTGGAAAACCAAGTACACACGCGTAGATAGATTGGAGCAGTGATCAGTGGCGGAGGCGTTGTTGACGCCTGTTTACCAACGTCACTGAACGATCATTCAATGATCGAACTTTTGCCAGACGCAACTTCTCTCACCAGAATGCGACTGGTTTTCCAGCGCGTTTCCATTCCATGGCCGTATGGCGTTAATTCTGTACAAGAAATAATCGCGGCCGTGACCGCAACCACGATCGCGTTTCTGGGGCTGCATTTCACAATATCCACTCCATTATTAAGTATATTACTTGTTAAACGTCAATTTGGACAACATAGCACATTACATAGACTTGTCAAGACTGGATCAGAAGTCTCGCAATACAATCATCAATAATTTTTTCCTGCTTATGAAAAGGGCTTTTGTCCATCGCATCTCGTGTCTTTACCCAACATTCCATGGTCATTCCCACAAAATTTGTGTGTGCAAGGATGGAAGGGATGTCCAAGCAAGGAGTGGCAGTCACATTGGCAGGGTCAAATAGCTGTTTACCCACATATTTCCACCATTGGTCATTGTAAGCATCCGAACAGTGTTGATGATCCAGACAGATTCATGAATGGTGAAGCAGTGGCAGTACAAAAGCTGGAAGCTTACGAAAATCCTGCAATGCACATTGCATCTTGGCAATCCCCATCATGCACCATAGCCCGAGCCTCTCTGTCCCTGATCTGCAAGGTTAGCCTGTTGCCTGATTGCCTTGTCTTCCTTGTCAGCTGCCTCTATTTACAGATGACACTGGTCAGCTGAAACAATGATTACATTGAAGTGAATACATACAATATCCATTTGATCTTTCTGAACCTCATGGAAATGTTTCACAATGGTGTTCATCAAGTTTTAACACTGCCGATGAATTGGTACCCAAAACCACTTTCCAAGATTGTTGCCACTGCCTTTCATCCAATCATCACTTCCAATGTTTCCTTGAAGTGCATCAGCATGCAGTGCCTGTGGATCAGCATCTGCTGGAGCAAACACCTCATCTTCCCTGGCTTGCCCACTGTGTTCATTTATTTCCTTTGAATAAACATCTATGTGGGCATGTGGAAATACATCCACAAGGATGAGGAATAATTCATCAGCAAACCATTAACATTGATTTTTGCATGGTCTGTACTTCAGCCCACCATTATGGACAAGGAATGAAACCAAGGTGAGATCAAAGAGCAGCAGTTTCTGAGAACAGGATTCAAAGCTTGCTGTGTGAAGACATTCGTCATTCCCCCATCTATTAACTGTCTGAACCTGGTCAAGGGCAACCTGGGAGAGGTGGAGGGAATCTAATGACAAAGTGATGTCAACAATGATTTCAGATGCATTCAAGAGGTCTGCACTTTCTAGCAGTGTTTGCAAGACATCTGGGCACTGGTGTGAGGGGTTTTTTGGTGATGCAGAGGTCACACTCTCCTTTGTGTGCTTGATGTGTACAAATCAGTGCTGGGAGCCATCCATGACAGCTGTTATAAGATACTCATGCTGTGCGTGTCATGACTGTCAAATTTCTCATGCCATCATGGGAGGTTTATAGATTACCTGATACCATTATCTCCAATCATGGACCACAATTTGCTTCAGCATTTACACCAGAATTAAACAACATATTGGGGATTCAAACTAAACCATCTATGGCATATCACCCACAAACTGATGGGCAGACAGAGAGGATGAACCAGGAATTCCTATGTATGTTTGTCAACTACCAACAAACTGACTGGCCTGAATGGCTGGCAATTCCCACAATAACAAATTCCATTCAGCTACTTGGATGTCACCCCCACATGGGAATAGAACCCTGAAGGGAAAATAAGGTACAATCAGTAGAAGACTTTGTATCTCAGATGCAAAAGGTACAAGAAGAAGCAGAGGCAGCACTGATGAAAGCATGTGATGATATGACTGTAAGGGGACTAGGGGGTACCCATGTGTTTCTCCTGTTTTTTACATTTGTCCTATATTTTTCCCACCTCATTTCCTTCTATTCTTCATTTTCTATGATGTTTCCTTATTTTATTAATAATTGTCCTTTCTATCACATTTGTGCATGTGCACAGTTTTATATTTAGAGGCAGAGTACCCTTTCCAACATCTACCCCTTGGTATGATGCCATTTGGCGGCCTTGATCTATCATCTGCCTATCTCCACCTTTTCTATTTTTAGATTATTATTTGATTTTTGCAGTCTTCACATATACTGGGCACTGGCAAAGGGGTCTTTAGAGTTTTCTCTTTGGATTTCCCTTTGCTAAGTGCACCTCCGATCCCTGTAATATGTACTATAATTTTAACTTCAGATTTCTCTTTGCTAGAGGCTAAGGTTGCCCTTATAGTAGAAAACTCTCTCCTAAGGCCTGGAAATTGTGAACATGCTGCCTGTTAAGAACTGATCCTGAAGTGCACATTGGAATCCAGTTGGATTTTGTGTGTGTTGATAGCAGAAGGTTGTCAGTTTGTAGTGGATCTGGCAGAAGGGGAAACAGAAAGGACTTGGCTTCAACTTGTAAGAAGTTGTGCTCTTCACCTTGTCTGGTGTCCTAATTTCAAGACAAAGGTTTGGAGGTAGGTGTGGGTAGGTGTGGGAAGTGCAGGAAAAGAAGTATGGAGGGACTTGGGTTAAGTTTGGATGAGACCAGAACTTCAGAGGGAGAACTAGAGGTCAAGTTGAATGAAGTTTGGACTCTTAGAGGATGGAGGTAGGAGTAGAACAAATTGGATTGTCAGGTTTAAGTTGGGTCTTTGTTGAGTCTATGTTGATATATGAACTGAGGAATACAAGTTGAAACTAACTAGGCTTAAATACTAAAATATGGAATAAGAGTGGGGCATTTCAGAAACTGTGGCAGTGTCTCAACTGCGTAGATAAATTACCTAGTGGGAGCTGCACAGGAGTCTGTAGTTGAATTTGCAAAAGAGATGGCAGCCTTGGGAAGGCAGCCATGGGTGCTGTACAGGGTGGCCTGGTGCACAGCAGTGTGGGCAGTGCAAGGCAGCCAGAAATGAAAATGGAAAGGGAGTCTGTGAATGTCAGATTTGAGGTGTGGAAAAGGGTTGGATGGTTGCAGATTCTGATCAGGCAAGGAATGATTCTTGACACTGCCCAAGATAGGCAGGTATGCAGTGGACAATGCTTTCCAAAGCTCCATGGACTTCCTACACACTGTTCCTGACAGTCCCGCCTTCAGTGCGCCACCATTTCTGCTTAATGCACCCCCTAGTGCCATGGACGCATCAGAGCACCTCGACGTGCTTGGAAGCCACATTACTGGAATATGCATGCAGATTGATTCACTCAAATCTACAATCAAAAACTTCATCAAAACCCTTCAGACTAACTCCATGACCAATATTCCCCCCATTGCAACTCCAAGCATGCCCAACAACAATGCACTGCCTAACATGCCCACTAAGGAGCATGCCCAGATCAAACTGTCCCCCCCCCCCTGCCAAATTTAATGCCACGCATGCACAGGGGCATGCATTTCTTAATTCCTGTGAGTTGTACATCAGTCTCCAGTCGCATCAATTTGTCGATGATGCTGCAAAACTTTATTGGGCCTTCACATACTTGAAATCTGAATGCACCTATCTCTATGTGGACCATATTCTGTGCCAAACTAAAGAGCTTGTTTCTCTACCTTTCTCCATTTGGAGTGATTTTTGATCAGAGTTTGTACACCACTTTTGTCCCCTCAACTAGCACCACTGAGCAGCAACACAGCTTGAGTCATCCTCTTACCATCAGGCATGTCAATCCATGGATGATCATATCAATGAGTTTAAGGACTTGGTGGACATGGGAGGATATGGAAGTGGGCTACCAGTGGTGATGAAGTTCCAACAGAGCCTCAACCAAGAGATTCAGGACCAGATTGCACAGGTGTTGCAAGGGCACCTGGCAGACAATAATATCTATTCTTGGTATGAAGCTGCTTCACTCTGTGATGAGAACCAACTCACAAATGTGGCATTTAACACTGCATCCTGGGCTCCAAACCACTCATGCACCCTACACCTTCAATTGAACCCTCCCCCAATGTAACCCCATTCCTGTCTGTCAGACTCCAGCACCAGCCATCAATGTCCCAGTACCAATGGATGTTGATGCAGCCCATAGCCACACATGTAAGTTGGATCTCTGCTACTGCTGTGGGGAAACTGGACACATGGCTAGAGTGTGTCCCCATTGTCATGATATTCACATGCTCACCCCTGATGGGTGAGATGAACTGCTCCAGGACCTGTTGGCACTGGTAGATGTTGAGGAAGCGAAGGGTCAGGTTGCAGAGGAGATCAAATCAGAAGTTGTAGAGGAGCAGGATTTTTCTATTTGCAGCAAGTGAATCATATGCACTCATTGCATGTCCATAACCACTTTGAAGTTTTGTCAGTTGAATCCCTGGAGAATTAATCTGATTCCATGACTGTTCCCCTCTTTGACCCTTTGAAGTTGGCTGAAGATGTACCTGCTCTTCCTATCTCTCCCTCTGCCCCACACCCCAAAATTAAATCATGAGAGCGCAAACTATCATGCAAATATATTGTTGCATTCACTCCCTCTACACATTCCTTGAACCTAGCAATTGAACTAAAGACTACCGACACTGGACAGATAGATACTTAGTGTTTCTGCGCTCCTGGACTTGGGTGTGACTGGTCTCTTCATTGATGCTCATCTTGCACAACAATGTCACCTGAATACTCACTCACTCTTGCATCCAATACCTGTTTATAATGTGGATGGGTCCCCAAATGAAGCTGGTGCCATCTGAGAGGTTGTAGACCTGGTCCTCCATTACAAAGATCATAGTGAGCATGCCCTCTTTGCTGTGTCACTCAGTTAGGAAAGCAGAAGGTGATCTTGGGTTATCCATGGCTTTGAGACCATAACCCAGAGGTCAACTGGTGTACTGGGGAGGTTACAATGAGCTGGTGTCCATCCCACTGTCACACTTGTTTCACAGAAGCCAGACAAGAATGTCATGGACAAAAGGCCTCAGTATGACACACTCAGAAGTGTCATGCTGGACCCCTGCCTGTGCCTGATGTGGAGTTAGAGGGGGTTCCTGATCTGATGCCAGACTCAGATGATGATGATGAGGAGCCAAAGGAAATGGAGGAAGGTGATCAGATTTTTTACACTGTAATTCATCTAGTACATGAGGTGTGTGCTACATCAAACATATCCCAACACCTTGCTGAGGCCTTCCACAAAAACAATGCTGCTAAACCCTCTACTGATTCCTTGCTTCCTCATCTCCATGAGTTCAGGGATGTGTTCTCCAAGGAATCATTTGACTCTCTCCCTGCATGCAAGCCATGGGATCATGCAATTGAACTCACCCCTGGTGCAACCCCTTCATCCTGCAAGGTCTATCCTCTCTCTCCTGAGGAGGAGTGACAGCTTGACCAGCTCATCAACAAACACCTGGCCTCTGGACATATTCAACCATTGAAGTCACCCATGGCCTCTCCCTTTTTCTTTGTCAAGACGAAGGATGGCTCACTTTGACTGGTTCAAAATTACAGAAGGCTCAACAATATCACAGTCAAAAATCACTACCCATTACCTCTCAACTCCAAACTTGTGAACCAGCTCTGTGGAGCCTGATACTTCACCAAGCTTGACATCCATTGTGGTTACAATAATGTGAGGATAAAGGAGGGATATGAGTGGAAGGCAGCCTTTCATATCAACTGTGGTCTTTTTGAACTGCTCATCATGTTCTTTGGCCTTATTAATAGTCCTGCCACCTTTCAGACCATGATGAATGGTATCTTCCATGACCTCATCCCTGAAGGTGCTGTTTGTATCTATCTGGATGACATCCTCATCTTCACTTGCATGGTTGAAGAGCACTGTCACATCACATGCCTTGTCCTGGAATGACTTTGATAGTACAAACTCTACCTTTGTCAGGAGAAGTGCAGGTGTGAGAAGACCAAGATTGAGTACCTTGACCTGATTATCTTGGAGGGTCAGGGGGAGATGGATCCTATCAAGGTGAATGGGGTCACATCTTGGCCAACACCCACAAACAAGACAGATGTGCAGTCTTTCCTGGGCTTTATTAATTTCTATCAGCATTTTATCAAGGATTTCTCACATCATGCATGACCAATGTTCAACTTGACAGGAAAGGAGGCACAGAGGTAGGATAATGCACACCACCTGACATGAGAAGATACGACAACATGCTTTTAGGACATGATTGTGGTGCTTTGATGTTTCAATGATATATTGGATCAATAGGACAGGTACCCTTGATACATTGTGACTCTATATGTTTCCCTTCTCAACATCTCTCATTTTTTGATTTGGAAAGTTCTTTATTGTTTTATATCTTGCCTCATGTAGTCCTCATGTTTTATTTTGTTTTAAGTACCATTACTTCAAAACATATATAGCCTTGTACTAGCTACTTAGAATGATAGAACAGATTGTCCTCTCATATCTGTTGTCTGAGTTAAGAGCAAAAAGCTCCAGGAGATGGTCACTTCTGCTCCCATTCTTACCTTTGCTGATGACTTGCACCCTTTTCATGTAGAAGCTGACAGTTCTGACTTTGCAATGGGTGCCATGCTGTCTCAGCAGTCTCCAGAGGACCAGAAGTGGCATTCTGTTGTGTTCTATTCCAAAAGCCTTAGTGCTGTGGAGCAAAACTATGAGATCCATGACTAGGAGATGTTGGCAATAATGCACATGCTTGAGGAGTGGTGACACTTCCTCGAGGGTGCCCAACACAAGGTGGAAATTTGGATGGATCACAAGAATCTTGAGTACTTTATGATGGCCATGGGGATGGCGGCAATGACAATCTATAAGGACAACCTCAGCCTCTAGCAAAGGAAAATCCAAAGTTAAAATTATACTACATAGTACAGGGATTGGAGGTGCACCTAGCAAAGGGAAATCTGAAGAGAAAACTCTAAGGACCCCTTTGCCAGTGCCCAGTATATGTGAAGACTGCAAAAATCAAATAATAATCTAAAAATAGAAAAGGTGGAGATAGGCTGATCAAGGCTGCCAAATGACATCATACCAAGGGGTAGATGTTGGAAGGGTACTCTGCCTCAAATATAAAACTGTCAACATGCACAAATGTGATAGAAAGGGAAATTAGTAATAAAATAAGGAAAAATCATAGAAAATGAAGAATAGAAGGAAATGAGGTGAGGAAAAATATAGGACAAATGTAAAAAATAGGAGAAACACATGGGGCATCCTGTGGTCCCCTTACATTGCCCCCCCCCCTCTAAGATGCATCACCACAATGCATTCAAAATTGCATATGACTAAAGTCACTGACTTGAATGCGATGCGATGCAGCAGTGTGCCATTGGTGGAATTCCTTGACTAACCGAGGCATGTTCACATCAGACTCCTTGACCCATGAGTTCTCCTCATACCCATAACCCTTCCAGTGTACCAAATACTGGAGTTTTGCTCGACATAATGGGCTGTCCAAGATTGACTTGACTTTGTACTGGGTTCTACCTCAATCACTGTAGGTGGTGGTGGTGGACATGAACAGTGTCCTGGGAAAGGATCTGGGGGAGCTGGAAGGAGTTTCATGACATGGAAGACTGGGTGGAGTCTGGACATGGAGGCTGGGAGGTGCAAATGATAGGTATGCATTCCCACACACTTGGCAATGGTGAAAGGTCCCAGGAAGTGATGGACAAGTTTCTTGGATGGATGTGTGGTGGAGATGTCACTGGAATCAAGATAAACTTGATCACCAACCTTGTACTGTGGCATTGGAGAATGGCATTGATTGTAAAAGTGTGCCATGTTGTCCTTTGCCTTTGCCTCCTCCAACTGTGTCTCATGCATTCCATGAACTCATTCACTGTCTTGATGTGCAAGGGGGCTTGGTGAGGTTTGAATCCCATACATGGATGCCATCCAGTGCCTAAGAAGAAAGGGGTTTGTTGAGTGGAAGAGTGGACATGGTTGTTGTATCCAAACTTGGCCAAGGGGAGGAGATCATCCCAATCATCCTGGCACACATTGACAAAGACATGGATGTACTGCTCCAGTTCCTGGTTGACTTGCTCAGTCTGGCCATCAGTTTGTGGGTGAAGCAAGAAGTTTGATCCCCAGAAGTCAGTACAGCTCATGAGTGAACTCTGCCACAAACTGAGGGCCATGGTCAGAAAGGAAAGCACCAGGAAGTCCATGTAATTTCCATACATGGTGGAGATACAGTCAGGCAGCACCTAGGGCACTGACAGTGGTGTCAGTTGGAATGAAGTGAGCACATTTTCCTGCAGAATCAACTGTGCACATCACCACATCAAACCCATTTGACTCTGGCAACTCCACCACAAAGTCAACACTGACAACATCCCAATGACTCTCTGGAACAGGGAGAGGGTGTAGCTCACCAATGGGTTTGTGATGAGGAGTCTTGGTGCATAAGCAAAGGTCACAAGTATAGCAATACTGACCAATGAGCCATGACATTTGTGGCCACCAATAATTCCATGAGGTGAGCTCCAAGGTCTTCCAGCATCCAGGATAACTGGCAATCTGTGAGTTGTGGTGTTGGGATATAATGTGTTGACGAAGGTCTGGGTTGTTGGGGATGTAGATGTGATCTCTGAAATACAATAAGTCCTCCTTTTCACCCCACTCTGCTGCATGCAAGGAGAGGGTGGATCCCTTGCTCAGCTCTTTAGCAGCTTGGGCCACAACATCCTCATGTAAACTGCTGCGGTTCATGGGATGAATGTCGCATAGGATGTCCTGCTCTTTGCCCTGGGGTACAATGCCTTCCAATGCCCATATAGTAAACAGATTTGGCAGGAACAACACAATGTATTGATTGTTGTCACCACCATCCCCATGGTCCGTGCATTGGGAGAGGGCATCAGTCTTCCCCATGCTGTGACCTGGATGGTGGTGCAAGGAGAAGTCGAACCTGGATAGATACAGGGACCAACAAGCTTGACAATGGTTCAATTTCTTGGCCATCATAAAGTTCTCGAGGTTCTTGTGATCCATTCAAATTTCCACCTTGTGTTGGGCACCCTCAAGGAAGTGTTGTTACTCCTTGAGTGCATGCATTATTGCCAACATCTCCTTGTCATGGATCTCGTAGTTTCACTCCACAGCACTAAGGCTTTTGGAATAGAACACAACAGGATGCCACTTCTGGTCCTCTGGAGACTGCTGAGACAACATGGTGCCCATTGCAAAGTCAGAACTGTTGGCCTCAACATGAAAAGGGCATGAATTGTCAGTAAAGGTAAGGATGGGAGTGGAAGTGACCATCTCTTTAAGCTTTTCAAATGCCTCCTGTTGTGCATTGTCCCACCTCCATGCCTCCTTGCCTGTCAAGTTGAACAGTGGTCATGCATGATGTGAGAAATCCTTGATAAAACACTGATAGAAATTGATGAAGGCCAGGAAAGACTGCACCTCTTTCTTGTTCATTGGCATTGGCCAAGCCATGACCCCATTCACCTTGACTGGATCCATCTCCACCTGACCCTCTGAGATAATCAGACCGAGGTACTCGGTCTTGGTCTTCTCAAACTCGCACTTGTCCTGATGAAGGTAGACTTTCTACTGTTGAAGTCATTCCAGGAAAAGGTGTGTAATGTGACGATGCTCTTCAACTGTGCAAGTGAAGATAAGGATGTCATTGAGATAGATACAAGTGATGCCCTCGAGGATGAGGTTGTGGAAGATGTCATTTATCATGGTCTGGAAGGTGGCAGGACTATTAGTCAGGCCAAAGAACATGATGAGCAGTTCAAAAAGACCATGGTTGGTACAAAAGGCTGCCTTCCACTCATTTCCCTCCTTTATCCTCACATTATTGTAGCCCCAATGGACATTGAGCTTGGTGAAGTATGGGGCTTCATGGAGTTGGTTCACAAGCTCAGAGATGAGAGGTAACAGGTAGCAATTTTCAACTGTGATGTCATTGAGCCTTCTATAGTCTTGAACTGGTTGAAGTGAGCCATCCTTCTTCTTGACAAAGAAAAAGGGAGAGGCCATGGGTGACTTCGATGGTTGAATACGTCCAGAGGCTAGGTGTTTGTCGATGAACTGGTCAAGCTGTTGCTGCTCCTCAGGGGAGAGAGGATAGACCTTGGAGGAGGAAGGGGTTGCACTGGGGATGAGTTCAATTGCATGATCCCATGGCTTGTGTGCAGGGAGAGAGTTGAATGATTCCTTGGAGAACACATCCCTGAACTCATGGAGATGAGGAAGTAAGGAGTCAGTAGAGGATTTAGCAGTATTGTTTTTGTGGAAGGCCTCGGCAAGGCATTGGGATATGTTTGATGTAGCACACACCTCATGCGATGGACAAATTGCAGTGTAGAAAATCTGATTACCTTCCTCAACTTCCTCTGGCTCCTCCTCATCATCATCTGAGTCCAGCACCAGATCAGGAACCCCCTCCAACTCCACATCTGGCACTGGCAGGGGCTCAGCATGACATGTCTGGGTGCATCATATTGAAGCCTTTTGTCCACAGTGTTCTAGTCTGGCTTCCATGAAACAGGTGTGACAGCTGGATGGGGATCAGCTCATGGTGACCTCCCTGGTACACCAGTTGACCTCTGGGCTATGGTCTCGAAGCCATGGATAGTCCAAAATCACCTTCTGCTTTCCTAACTGAGTGACAGGAAAAAGGGCACACTCACTGTGATCTTTGTAATGGAGGACCAGGTCCACAACCTCTTGGATGGCACCAGCTTCATTTGGGGATCCATCCACATTATAAACAGGTATTGGACATGAGAGTGAGCAAGTGTTCAGGCGATGTTGTTGTGTGAGATGGCTGTCGATGAAGAGGCCTGTTGCACTGGAGTCCAGGAGCGCAGAGACACCAAGTATCTGTCCAGTGTCAGTAGTCTGTAGTTCAATTGCCAGGTTCAAGGAATGTACAGAGGGAGTGGATGCAACAATATATTTGCATGGTAATTTGCATTCCCATGATTTAATTTTGGGATGCAGGGCAGAAGGAGAGATAGGAAAATCAGGTACATCTTCAGCCAACTTCAAAGGGTCAGAGAGGGGAACAGTAGATTCATTCTCCAGGGATTCAACTGACAAAACTTCAAAGTGGTTATGGACAGGCAACAAGGGCATAGGAGTGGTGGTACAAGGGCGTAGGAGTGGTGGTTGGAGCCTGGAATGCAGCATTGAATGCTGCATTTGTGAGTTGGTTCTCATCACAGAGGGAAGCAGCTTCCTACCAAGCATGGATATCATCGTCTGCTGGGCATCCTTCCAACATCTGGGCAATCTGGTCCTGAATCTCTCAGTTGAGGCCCATTGGAACTTCACCACCACTGGTGGCCCATCCCCATATCCTGCCATGTCCACCAAATCTCTAAACTCATTGATATAATTGTCCATGGATTGATGTGCCTGGTGGTAAGAGGATGACTCGAGCCATGTCACTGCTCAGTGGCACTCATTAAGGGGACAAAAGTGGTGTATAAGCTCTGTTCAAAAGTCACCCCAAGTGGAGAAGGGCAGAGAACTGAGTTCTCTAGTTTGGCACAGAATACAGTCCACATAGAGGTAGGCATGTTCAGATTTCATGTATGTGAAGGCCAAATAAAATTTGCAGCTTCATCGATGAATTGATGTGACTGGAGACTGATGTACAACTCACAACTCACAAGAATTAAGGAATGCACATACCTGTGCATGTGCGCCATTAAATTTGGTGGGAGGGGATGGTTTGATCTGGGCACACTCCTAAGTGGGTGCATTAAGCAGTGCAGCGATGTTGTTGGGCACGCTTGGAGTCACAATGGGGGGAATATTGGTGGTGGAGCTAGTCTGAAGGGTTCTGATGAAGTTTTTGATCATAGATTTAAGTGAGTCAATTTGCATGCATATTCCAGTAACATCACTTTCAAGCGCATTGAGGTGCTCTGATGTGTCCATGGCGCTAGGGGGCACGTTGATGATGCTCAACCCAGAAACCCAAACAAAACCCACAAAAGGCTTCGGATGGTATAACACAAGTCAGAGGAAGGATGCGAGGCCCTCTAGACATCACCTGTCAGACCGACTGTCAAATAGTCATAAAACAACTGCTTGTCAAAGCAGTTCGAGGCTAAAAGGATGATTTTCGAGGTGTTGCGATGATTTTCGAGACTTTGCGATGATTTTCGAGATGTCGCGATATTTTTCAAAGAGGTTTCGAGGAACTTCGAGTGCACAGATATGTTCGGATGCAAGATCGGGGGACTAGATGGGTAGTAGAAGTGACAAAAAGGCTAATCAAGGGAAGCGAGAGCGAAAATAGCGTAATGCAAGGAATTTTGAGGAATTTTGAGGAAGTTTAGCATAAAACACCAAACTTCGGACTGAATAAGACTAAACTGTACTCTTAAATCACTGTGATCTGGGAGGAAGACAACGACTTTCTTGTTTTTCTTTGTATCTAGTACATCTTTTTATATAAAATAAAGAAAGTACCTAAAAAGGCTAGAGAACATGTGTAGAACATGAGGCAAAAGATATGAGTTAAGGCACAAGGCCAAAAAGGAGACTGGAATCCGAACAAGAAAGATATATATCATATGATGAAAGAGTAATAAAGGGTATAGAACTAAAAGGGGACTGTCCTTTGTGTATAAACTGTGCTAAGTCTCACAATAATGCGTCCAGCAGGTTCTGTGCGCGATAGGGACTTGGAACGAGGCTGACCTACTATCAGCAAGTTTGAGCACGAGTTGGAATACTTCCTGGTGCATGTTATTCCACCATATAGATAACAAATGCGGCACCCGATGTCGCTCACAGTCTCTCGATATCGATCAATGATGCTCGACAATGCTCGACAATGTTCAATTGTGTTCAATTGTGTTCGATACGATGCTCGACCGTGTTCGACAATGCTCAATTGTGTTCGACGATGCTCACGATGCTCAATGATGTTCGACGATGTTCAATCACGTTTGATACGATGCTCGACCGCATTTGACGATGCTCGATCGTGTTTGATGATGCTCACGCGTTCGACACGATATTGCACTTGGTAGACTTGGTTGGGAGTGGTCGCACTGCTTCTGGGACCTCGTGCAAGTTATCCGATGTGATTAGAATGTGGTCAAAACGGTGAATCAGCCTTTGAGCCGAGGAGACAACCTATCAATGTTTGGCAAAAATGGCAGCACACTAAAGGCAGGATTGTTGGGAATGGTGAGTAGGGAGTCTATGGAGCTTTGAAAAGCATCGTCCACTCCATACCTGCCTATCCTGGGCAGTGCATTCACAATTTTGGGCCTTAAGAGAGAGTTTTCTACTATAAGGGCAACCTCAGCCTCTAGCAAAGGGAAATCCAAAGTTAAAATTATACTACATAGTACAGGGATTGGAGGTGCACCTATCAAAGGGAAATCCGAAGAGAAAACTCTAAAGACCCCTTTGCCAGTGCCCAGTATATGTGAAGACTGCAAAAATCAAATAATAATCTAAAAATAGAAAAGGCAGAGATAGGCTGATCAAGGCTGCTGAATGACATCATACCAAGGGGTAGATGTTGGAAGGGTACTCTGCCTCTAAATATAAAACTGTCAACATGCACAAATGTGATAGAAAGGGAAATTAGTAATAAAATAAGGAAACATCATAGAAAATGAAGAATAGAAGGAAATGAGGTGAGGAAAGATATAGGACAAACATAAAAAATAGGAGAAACACGTGGGGCATCCTCTGGTCCCCTTACATGATTGAGTCCAGGTAAGAACCTGATCCCAACTCAAACTAACTTTAACCACTATTCTGTTTTACAGCCATCAGCCACCAGAACACCTTTTTAAGTCTTTTTTTCTCCACCATCTGCTGCCTTGTGAAATGACTCTCACCTCCCATATCCACCATGGCCAATGCTACATACCAACTTCTTCTCAATGTTCTCCTGGAAGCTCACCCCAGCAACTACAGCCCTCGATGATCCATATACAGCTCTTCCACCAGCTAAAAGCAAGGCATAGGAGCAAGCCACCTATGCCTCTCAATCTCAATATGGATCAGAGTTGCTGTGCATTCCTACACAATGCTTCTTCATCACCAAACTCCTCCCCAGTTGGTATAAACCCATCCTGTGGCATCCCACCCATCTTTGCTCCTTCTCCTCCAGCACCAGCACCCATCCTCAGTAACATTGCCAACCTCCTCACATGTGCCCTCTCCTTCCTCCTGGTCCTTGCCCTTATCTATCTCACCCACCTCTGCAAAGCTGCTGTAGGTAGTGTTTAAATGTTCAGTTGGGTGGACCAAAAATATGACCACAACCCAACTGAATCCAACCATATGCAACCAGACCATCAGTTGTGGTTGCCCTCTTTCGAGGTCGGTTCGGTTGCCAGTTGCCTTACTTTAGAAATATTTTGAAAACCGTCATAAAACTGGTTGCAATTGGTTGCAACTGGTCTTTTATAGTATATATAATATGCTACATATATACCAATACTTACATAGAAAGCAAGATAAAATAACTAAAGAAAGTACTAATTAATACTATTTATACTAAATTTATGCTCAGTGGGAACAAGCCCAGGGGAAAAGTAGTCATTTGCTGGGTGCTTATATACCCTGTGGCCATGCACAGACCATGTGATCATGTGCTCCTAAAAAAAAAAAAAAAGTGGCACCATTGCCAGATGACTCCCATGACAACAAACAACTCCAACAACTCCAGTCCCATTCCATGTGTCCACCACCATTATCAACACATGCACACCACCTGCCCCAAAAGCACCACCAATGAATGAATGCAAAGCAGATGGCCCAAATGATGCTGGTCATCATTTGGGCTGTCAAGTATGATTTATTTGTTTAATCCTATTTCTTTTACTACTAATTCTTTTTGTAGTTTCTATCTTTTGCAAATGAAGTTGCCTAGCCACGATGCAATGCACCTGGGCCCTTGCTGTACCCAACTTATGCCCTAAGTCACCACTGTGAGCCTCTGCTCGCAGGGTGGCAACAGGTCCCATTTCTGGATGATGATGATGACACAACCCCAATGTGGCACCAACACACCACCATGCTGCCATGTCACAGCACCACCAGCCTGCCTGCAAGCCACTGCTCGCAGGGGTAGATGAAGGTGCTGATGACCATGGGGGGGGCAACAAATGAGAATGCAAACAGGGGGGATGACAGGGAAAAAACAACAATGACAGCAAAAATGGGAGGGTGGTGACAAACAACAGGGAGGGGATGATGAATGACAGCACAGGGATGACACAACAATGCAGGGATGATGGACAACAACACAGGGACAACAAACAATGGGGCTGACAATAATGAATACCCAGGACAATGTATGACACCCCACTCTCACTACAAATGTGAGTCACATGGGGTTTTTTTTTTTTTTTTTTTTTTCTTTCATTGTGATGGATGAACCTTGCAGGTGTTGTTTGCTCTTTTCTTTTTCTTTTTCTTTCTATTAGCAACACCCCACCACTGCAAGCACCTGCTTGCAGGGTGTACATGTATCTAATTTAATCTAGTACAGAATATACTTAGTTAGACACGAAGAAACTGGGAAAAACTGATTGGAACTGGTTGCAGTCCTTCCATTTTGGGTGTCAGTTGGGACCAGTTGCAGTCATGGTTGCCTCACTTGGAGGTCGAAATACCAGACTGAACTGGACCTTAAAACACTAGCTGTAGGCCATGTTGAGCTCCATGCTTTCTTAGCAGTTTATGCATTGAGCTTGCCCTTGCAGCTCCTAATGATGGGTGCAGTGTTGATACAGGGATCAACGGCACTGGTAGTCCTTACAGCCATGCATGCCAGAGTAGTGGTTGCACTGTTTTTGGGGCTGTTGGAAAATGTGGTGGTAGCTACTCAGGTCGTGGAACATGGAACATGGAGCAGTTTGGTGGTATGTGTCATACCCTGTGCTTGGTGTGGTCCTGTGCAGCTGATCTTTTTTTCTTTTGCTTTTTGCAGCCATACTATGTTTTCTCACTCCTGATATTTGGATTGGCAACTTGCCTGTGGTGATATGTACCTTGTGTCACCTTGTGATGATATACAAGTCCATATGGATATTACTCATACATTAACAGCCAGTATATTACTGATGAAGACTTGCATTTCATTTCACTTTAAAAAAATTATTACACTCAAAAGGCACATACAGCAAATAGTACAACAATAAGAGCGCTGAGACACGAGCAAGATGAGGTACAGTAAGAAGAATCATCCCAGAGAATCAGCAGAGAGAAAGACAGAAGGAAAATTGAGCCTGAGCAAAAATGAGCATGAGCAGCGAGAATTGGAGCAGAGAGAATTGGATCTACAGATGTGACAAAATTAATCACTTCAAACAATGAGAGGAAAATGGATAATGGACCCTCACAAAGCCTTCCTTAATCGTTTAGGCAGGATGTAAGCATGCGGCAGAGGTGACTCAACTTCATCTTTGTTGTCAACATGTTTGGACCTTGGTGTTCGGGTATTGTGACTTGCTGTACTTGCTGCAGGTGCGCCAGACCGTGAGCCAGACTGGGTATGCTGATGACGAGGTGGTTCGGTGTTGACATGCTCATTGTCTTGTTGCCTGGTGTCTGGCCACTGACAAACTATGTTTTGATGATGATCTCAACAATCACAATCTTCACATTGATCCTCTTGATGATTAGCAGCCCCAATGCGGCCTCATGGGTATGCTGGAACTTGACATTCATATTCTTCTTCTTCCTGCATATTCTTCTTCTTCCTCAAGATCATTGTCATGGTGATGTTGACCCACTTGCTGGTCGTCATTGTCGTCATTGTCATTGTCATCCTGCTGGGATGTGCATCTACAAAGGTGAATATATGTGAATGTACTTGATGACCATCTTCTGAGCCCCATTGTTGAAACACTTCATTGACTGCTTCTTCATCACTACTGTGCTCCCCTGACTCCTTCTTGGCTCTCCTTCATTTTCCTGAGTGATGTGTCAGACCAGGGACTTGTCTACAAAGAATAATAGAGAATTGTTCATTTAGTAAATGAACAAGTGCGCATACTGATTCCACCAGCCAAGGGTTTCCTGTACCCAATGATGTCCCGGGTTGGTCTCAAAAAGTTTTATGATATTCTTGAAAAATGCTGCTTGGTTGAAATTTCCATCGTAGCACTTCCATTGTTTGATTGGGCAAAGAAAGAACCATGCTTAGAACCATCACATATCTGATAAGTGAAATGAATTAGATAGAATATAGTGCCATGTACTTGGACGGCTGCATATGCTATTGTATGCCCAGTGACTTCTGTGAGGCCATGTAGCTGTCCTTTCGAGGCTCTGGAACCTTTTGATTCTCCTGTTATCACTGACAAAGGACCTGTGAAAATGTGTCAGAAGACCTAATCAAAGCTGTGAAATCTTCACCGATGCGAGAAGATGATATGTACACAAAGAAGGAAGTATCCCCGACAAAGACCCTTACCTACCTGTTCTCCATCAAACTCTGCCTCGTCATACATGAATGATGGCCAAGAAGATGCTTTGATATTAATCTGACTGTCATTTACCTTGGTCATGAACAACCTAAAAAGTATTATGTATTAGTTTGATTTGATGCATCACATTGAAAACCTTACATAGGATTATCATCAAATTCATTCAACCTCTTTATAGGGCAGAGGAGACGTGTGGTATGGAGATGATTGAATCCATGCAAAGACTTTGTGTTTGCCTTTGTGATTGGAGGGTCCAGGAGATGTTCTTTGGTGTTGAATAGAATGTATCCAAGAGCTGTGTATCTGATACTACCGGTGTCATCTTGTTGCAATGAGACTACTTGCAAGCTTAGCTACATATGAAAGATGTTTGTCAGTACAAGTGGCAGTGCATATAGTCACTCACCTTCGAGATAAACTGGCCTAGAAAGCCTGGCTCTTTTACAAACTCCAGAAGAATGGTCTCAAATGTGGGAACAAGATTGAGAATTCTCTGAAATATCTCATATTCTTCATTGGTTGCCCTGAAAGCCAATATCAGCAGTTTTTGGGTGCATACAATGACTAAACTTACTCTTCATGAATATTTGCATACATAACATGTGGGACACTGATAAAAGGGTCAATTCCAAGCAGAATCCATTGTGCAGCATTGTAGTAGACTTTCGACAGCTTGCTAAGAAACTTCAGTCCAAATTCCAAACCAAATCTGATTGCTTACTGTGATTTTCCTTTTCCAGAGGACTTCAGCTCTTTCACAACAGCACGTGCATGAGAGAAAGTGTGGTCATCTTGATGGTCAGCAGAAGGCATGATGGACGGAGGAAGCAAGAGAGATGCAAACTGGGTGAACAATTGATCATTGATTACTGCATGATGTCACATGATTATTGATGCGATGTGACCTCAATCACTTTCATTGAAGTCCACCCACCCACTGGTCATGCTTTCTATAGCACAGCTGGTACTTTTATTCATAATCATTATGGCTGCCATCAAATGCCCTGGATGTAAGAAAACCTTCAAAACAAATGGTGGCCTCTCAACACACATGTGACACTGCAAAACTAGAATAAAACAAATTCTAGAGCAACATCAGGATTCAGGTGAGCCCCTTTTGAAGTGCATGAGATTTGGCAAGAGGAATGTGGGAGAAGAAGAGACTGTAACTGCTGGAGAGATGGTACCATCTGTTGGTGAGGGATCAGGTATGAGTGACAGTGAGCCAGTGGAACTCCTGTGCATATCTGCAATACACAAGGTTTTGCCTTATTTTCTATTAATTAATCTAAATAGTGAGAGCCATCTCCTCCACAACTTTGCGAGTCTGGATGTCCAGCTCAGAAAATTTGATTGCCACAATGTTACCCTCCCCCTACAACCCCCACCAATATCTTCTGCAGATGGCCCTGAAAACTGTAATCTAGACCCACAATCAGATGCCTACAACCATGATCATTTGACCTCACCTGAAATCCCTGCATTCACTGCATTCACAACAAAATCTAACAATTATGGAATCTACCGAGTCTACCCTCACGGTCGACCATCATACACTCCTGACAAACTCCATACTCTTCACCAAGTCTCAGATTTGTCAACGTTTGTGAAGGACCATGTCTGAATCATGCACTTGGTGGGCTCCACTTGGATTGTTGTTGAAAGGAATTCAAGAAAATTATTTTACACCATTCCTGAATGCTTCAGTATTTCATCTCATGACTTGGTTCTATGGGGGATCCAACTTGAAGTCTCTTGGCAAACTTAATAGGCTAGTCAATGAGGTTATCCTTGCTGACAATTTTCAGCATAAGGACTTTGTAGGCTTTAGTGCATCATGCAAATTGGAACACCTCGATAAACATGAACAGGGACATACTAGTTCTCATTTACCTGCAAAAGATGGCTGGATCAAAGCTTCAGTACAGATTGTGTTGCCTGCAGAGGGTGTCAAGCATCATTCTGAGTCCGATGCTCCTCAATTTTCTGTCCTGGGACTATTCTCTCAATGCCCACTTGAAGTACTGAAGTCTGCGTACACTGCAGAAAATTTTCATGCATCCACACATAAGATGTTTTAGAAGCCATCTCCTGAATCACCACCTCAACATATTTACTCTGAGCTGTACATGGCCAATGCCTTTATCATGGAAGAGGAGAAGATCAAGCTACTACCACAGAAGGATGGGCTAGAGAATGTCATTGCAGGAATTATGCTTTGGTCCGATTCAACACATTTGACAAGCTTTGGAAATGCTTCACTTTGGCCCATTTACATGTTTTTCAGAAACTTGTCAAAATATATTCATGCAAAACCAACATCCTTTGTGGCTCATCATCTTGCTTACATTCCAAAAGTTTGCTCGCTTGTGTTGTATTGATATTGACTCGAGAAACTGATTGTTTTCAGCTTGTTGATTCTATCCAGGATGCATATCACTTAGAATTTGGGAAGTCTGCTACTGCTGCTGTCCTTACTCATTGCAAGCGTGAACTGATGCATGCTATTTGGATCTTGCTACTCAATGAAGAGTTCATGCATGCCTATGTACATGGTGTCGTGATGGAGTGCATTGATGGAATTCTTTGGCGCCTTTTCCCTTGATTTTTTATCTATTCAGCAGACTATCCTGAAAAGTAGGCTTGCCTCGCATCCTTTGTAGACAAATATTCACTGCTCAGAATAGAATTCTCCTGGCCTGTATCAAATATCTTGGCAACTTTCCATGTCCACAATGTCTTATTCGAAAAGTCGACATTCCTGCACTAAGAACCAAGTATGATCAATGAAGGAGGGAGAACAGACAATGATGCTTGCAGAAGAGAGGTTGAGCTTGTTCAAAAATGGCTCTACAAGGATGGAACAGCCATCACCAGTGTATATGTTGATAGGGTCCTCGGATTGAAATCTTTGGTCCCTACTCGGGTAAGTGAAAGTGTTTTTTCATTATCAAAGGTAATCTAATCTTCAAATAGAATGCATTCTCTGAGAAACTTGGGCCATACAGCTTTGAGTTCCACTCTCTTTTTGTTCCTGATCTTCTTCATGAGTTTGAATTGGGGGTCTGGAAGGCTGTGTTCACACATCTAATCCATCTTTTGTATGCATGTGGAGAAGATGGTGTTCATGCTGAATGAAAGGTAATTTATGCTCTCTTGAATGATTTAATTGCTAAGATTCCCAAGATATTGTCAAGTACCCACATTTGAACGTGATACCATTTGGAAATTCAGCAACAATGCGTCTGCAATGAAAAAACTTGCCAGTCAAGATTTTGAGGACCTCCTACAGGTATGGTCATGCTATATATCTACTATATTGACTAATGCTTTGTTTACAGTGCACAATGGCTGTATTTGAAGGACTTCTGCCTGAGCTGCACAATACTATTGTCATGGACCTTTTATTTGAGCTGGCAACATGGCATGGAATTGCAAAGCTGCATCTGCATACAGAACCCACCATTCAATCTTTGGAATGCTCAATGACCTGACTTGGCACCCTCCTTTGGCATTTTCAATCTGTGACATGTGAGGCATATATTACACAAGAACTTCCTTCAGAAGAAGTGGCTCATGGGCATTGGAAAGCAGCAAAACAAAGTATTGTGGGGGAGAACAGAGTGGAAGAACTCATGGCTACTGCAGCAAAACCCAAGGCAAATCTACGGAAGTTCAATCTTATGACATACAAGGCACACTCATGATGTTCAGAATATAACCAGCACCTCATATGTTCATTTTCATTTTCATCAGTTCCAGCAATAGTCATATTTGAGTTTGAAGGGAAAAATTTAAAGATAGACTCAGAGGTGACAATTGTCAGCAGAAACAATCAACATTCTACAATGAAATTACAAGGTGTTATTTATCATGGAGAAGGGCATAATATATCACAAATTGTTGTTAACCAGCAACTGTGGTATCATGATGGTGTTACTACTGGTGCTAATATGGTGTATGAGGGGCTACTACAGCCTGCTACAGATCTAATGCATTGCAGAGGAAAAGACACTGTTGCAATATATGCCTGACTTTTGCACAACTGGGTATGTATGGCTGCATACAAGTAGAGGATGTTGGCTAAGAAATGGCAGAGCATAGATAAAGATGAGGCTTGATAGATATGCATTGATTGCATGATGATTGATGTAAGTAGAGGGAAAGTGGTTATGCAGTAGAAGTGATGGGAGATTAGATGGGCTAGAAATAGGTGGATGATCCAGATATTGGGCAACTGCAACTGGAAGCTTATAATGTTAGAATGCAGACTGTGTATCACAATATGGGGCAGTACAAATACTACAGAATAAAGGCTATGTAATATATATGCCACAGTCAACTTGTGTAGTCCTGTTCCAACTTCCCATACTCAGTCCATAGTCAGGAATCGATCATAACGTATTTTACCAACTTGCAATAGTAAGTACTGAAGTATGTTATATACTGATTGATTGTTAGTGTCAGGCTTGTGACTCTAAAATGGAGGACTCGTTCATGCCAGGCTTTAGCTGTGGCCCAATTGGACAAGTGAATGTATGACAAAGCCTCCTCTTTGGGCTATGTTTGCTATAGTTTCAAGTTGGTGTCCATAACTACGCCAGGTAAGTTGATAGACAAAGGTCCATCAACCTCAGTAAAAAAGAAAGTGATGTGATTGTCAAAAAATCGACAAAACTTGACGATTACATCACACTTTCAACCATATTCATTGTGTGGTTGCACATCACTTTCACACGACTAAATGCAGGTTTTTTGACAATCACGTCAATTTTATGTAACTCCGTTTTTACTGAGCATCGTCAACATCGATTCCTTTAAGATCGACCCCGGTACCTCTGCCAACAACGGAATGACATACACAGCGCAAAAGTGCCTGTAATCAACCTGTGATTGCCAGGGAGCATTAAAAACAGACTTCTGGAACTCCCTTTGCCATGGTAACAATGGAATGATTCCTATTGCGAACGTATATCGAGGGTGCAGACCTAGTTACCTCATGATTGAAAACACCGATCTGCAGCGATTACATTGCGCGGCTCTCCATCTGTAGAATGCTTGTACTTGATACGAGGAGGCGTGCATGGGAAAAGTCCGGGATAGCGCTGAAGGTAAGGGGGGTGTAATATCAAAAAAATTATTTCTAGTCTTCTATGTTTGGAGCGTCATACGTCCGATGGGTGTAAGTCAGATAATACTCAGATCCATGGAGTGAATGGTATGTCATCACACCAGGACAGAAATGCAAAGCAGCGAAGGCCCGGAAACCATGGGTGCAGATCGGAAAATCCAGACAGGACTTTCAGCCAGCGAGAGCCTCCAATTGAGCTAAACTACAGAAAGCTGGGAGATGATTTGACTCTTGTCATCTTCTATAATAGGAACCACTTTCGTCTCGGTCATCTTTTCATGTCCGAATCTAGTGCTAGGTTCAACGCTTCCAGCTGGGCTGCTATCATAATCAAGAGCCTCTATGATGTCCCTCGCCTTGTTTTCTTCATCGGTCTCCGTCTGGAAAGGGAAGACGAGGAACATTATGTAGTATGCCAGGCTGGTGGGATCCTATGATCAGCGACACAACACTCGACAATTGCGAGGTGCTCGAAGAAGAGCTCACCCGGCAAAAACAAGTCCGACAAGCCAGGAGAATGTGAAGAGGTTAATGATGCCTTGAGCAATCCCACCAATCGAGGCATCGATGCTGAAGACAAGACCCGGAAGCAACGGCACTACGCCAATGATAAAGGCAGCTAGGGCGCGGAAGTTCCAGCCAGCAGTGAACCAGTAGAGTCCACTGCGCTGGTACAAACTGGGGATGTCAAACCCTTTGCGTTTCCGAACGAGGAAAAAATCCGACAATATAACTTAACCCAAAAAGTGTCAGCACAATGTTCTAGGAGGATTCCGATGGATGGAGAATTCACTTCCAAGAAGAGGACCCAAAAATGCAGCGTACCCGCCGAGGAAACTTAGCAAACGCGTTGCTTTAGCTTCAATCTCCCACGGGCAGATGGCGAAGCCGAGAATGGCGCAGATGAACTGGCCACGCCTAATATTGATATACTTCGGGAACATACCCGTCAAATCATTCGCAAACGGAATACTGTTGCCGGTTATATTCGTTCCCATATTGGCGAAGGCGAAGAAGAGGCCAGCGAAGAATTTGGCAGCCCGGTTGTCCCAAAGCGTAACAACGGCTAGAGGGTTCCAGAGTACTTGCCCATAGATAACTTGCGCGGAAGCAGCCATCACCGTTCCGAGGAGCTGCGTCAAGGTTATCGTCAATGGGAGGGCGATAGCCTGCGAAACCCATGCCCCACGAGGACTGTGGGTGTATCGCGTAATGTCAGGCATGTTAACGGCGAATGCTACAGATATTATAAATATGTGCAATGTCTGAGTCCGTCCTCACTTACTAGCATCTGTGGAGATGGTCGCTGTGATGGTAGAGCAGAACACATACCCAACCGTTCGTCCACTGATGATCCTGTTCGGAATGCTAAAAAGTGGTCCCCAACCATGCCCGGCAGTGAGTGCCCATGTAAAGAGAGCAACGCCAAAGAAAGGCATGATCACCACTTTGACCATGAGCATCCAACGAAGAGCAGGAACGCTCAAGTAGAGGAATGGAAGGGATGCAACCCAAAAGATACCGAATCCCAACAACTGCGGAGCCGTGATTGCGGAGTTCGTGGGCAGAGCGTTCAGATGCCAAGTCTTGAATGACGGCCAGATGGCTTCGATCATGCACTGGACAGCATTCCCTCCGAGAGAGGACTGGACACCGTAGTAGATAACGCAGACCACGGCACGCACCACCTGTAATGACGATCAGGCCACATGACGATCAAGGCCACCACTAAATGACGAGTTATAGGACTAGGGGCATACCATGGCAAAATACGCGCCTCTGATGCCAAATGACCTATTGTTGGACTCAGTGAGGAGTTAGAAGGTAACATAAACGGCCCACGATCTTGCGATGACAGGAAAATTAATCGAGTACTAGGCACCAATCCCTCCAGTTAGCTTAGTGGATTATTGCTCAAAGCCCTACTCACTTTCGACCCCATCCAACCAGTAATACAACAGGGAATGGTGATTATGAGATTACCGATGAGGCAGGCGATGATGGCATAGCCAGGATTTAATCCCACAGCAACGGCACTGGAAGGGATTTGCAACGTGAAAACACTGAATCCCTCGGCGACCCAGAAGCCAGCGACGTGATACCATTCCCACTTTTTCTTGGCTGTCGGAACGGGGTCCAAATCCTTGTTACTCAAGCCATTTGAATGGCTCCGTATCACGATTTTGCCTTCATAGAAAGTGTAGAAGTCAAACATCCGAGTCGTGTGCGAGGAACGGTACGATTAGAGAAGGGTCCAAAACCTTCAATTCTCGACCTATTTGATGCTTGTGGTGTTATCACTTATCAGGAAGTGTTGTTTAAATTTAGGAAGGAGGCCCATGCGAAATCGCCCTGGTGGTCATGTCCACTCTTATCTTCGTGTGAGTTTCATGAGTAGATTAGCGCTGATTGATGAGGTGGGAAGTTATCATCAAGAGGTTGTCTCGTACCGCGGCATTCAGGAGTCAGAATTCGGAGGACAACTGGCTGGTGCAGGCATTTTATAATCACTGACAAACGACAAGTTCTTTTACTTACCAAGCTGGCCTGACATTGCTCGTACATAGAACTGCTACGCCAAGGTTGAACATGTGTCGACTTCACCACAAAAAGACTAGCCGGTGTTTTGCCTTCGCCTTTCGCTTCCATTTCCCCTGCGGAGTCCAGCTCCGTGGTACCGCCTCAACTGTTATCTCGTCTTGGTTTTTGTTTCAATCTGTCAGATTGTTGGAATGGCCTCGAAGAACTTGAACGTGCAGCAACTGGGGGAGAAGCCACGTTAACCCGTGTAAACGAAGGGAGTGTGGTGCTATAGACGACTGGACCAGATGAGTGTATGCTGCGCGCAACCGACAGGCCAGGTACCAGTGACAAGAACGACGCTACATAAAAAAAAGTGTATCCCATGCTTTAGTAATTCGCATTTTTGTATACCGATTTTTGTACCTTTTTAGACACTACGAGGCTATTTCTTGTGAAGTCGACAAACTTCAATCTTCAAGCTTCAAGCTCAAGCGCTCACCTCTTTCGGCGACAAATTTTTCTCACTAATAAACATATGATGACGTAATATTCTGCCTTGTCCAACGGTGTCATGCCAGTGAGTACTTCAGTAAAAACGTTAAGACCTTAATGACTTGTTTGCAGCAATCCACCAGGCAGAGCATGCTCGCATGCCTCAAGCTGGCTTTTCGTAGCGCAACTCGTCCAAGCCTTTCGCCTCGTGGAGACGCGCTGCGTTTCAATGTGCGAGCCAATTCAACTTCTCCAACTTTGCACCCCGCTTCTGGTCTCCGTCGCGGTAAAGTATATCCTGGTCTTATGCTACAACCAACTAAACACGGATCCTTCAGACAAATTATCCATAACTTCTCTGTTGGACCTACCTGATGAACCTCCCTCGCCCGATTTGCCAGCTCCATACATAGTTGCATCTGAATTCCAAAGCTACATTTGGCCGTTGTACTCCCGTAGATGGACCATCAAGTTCACAAGCCGAGAGCATGTTATCCTGGACGGGGAGCTTTTTGGAGAAAAATACAGCACGCCTTACTTAGATCGCCGTTATCTCATTCCTACGAATGTGGAAGCGGTCAAATTTCTAGAAGGGATACGCGAGATTGTTGCTTCCGACAAGGTGAGTTCCAATTTGTACCATGCACCCCGCCTGCTGGAGCTGACGATCCGATGACCTATAGCACGAACCTTTCCTCGCTTTCCGCACTGGCCTCAATAGGCGTCGCTCAATGTCTGTCGAAATATCCACCCTTCAAACGCAAGGATCGCCCAGTTTATTTGATCCTGCATTTCTGCGAGTCGGTTCTGGCATCACACTTCGCGATGTGCGTCTCGCAATACAGGTGGAAAAACTGTATTATAAAATGTATCGCCCCCTCAGGAAATATCATGTGCTCCCAGGGACACCTATGTCTATTGAGCGCGTCATGGACGAACACGCAATTATCAACCAATATCTCCTTAAGACGCTTCTCCGGCGGCAAGTTTCGCCAGAACATGTTCAATTTTCTGCCCCCTCTCCGCCAACACCTATTCTGCCTCATCTGGAAGCTCCTGATGCGTTCTGCACGGACTTGGATTTCTCTAGAACGATCGTTCCCCTGTACGCGAGGGGCTGGTGCATTGTATTTCAAAACCGTCTTCAGAGATCTGATGGCGAAATAAAGCCCTTGAAGATTCCGACTCTCACGGGCTTTTACAAGTTCACCTCTTTCGACCATACCATATCCTTCGCGCAGGATGTGATAACCATGCTAGGCGGGAATGAAGGCGTACGTCTGCGATTTCTTTCTAACGGAGGTCTAAAATAGCTCACCGATTGTTAGTGTGATATCTTGGTTTCAGCTCAGACTGTGACCGTACAACCACTCTCTCAAGAAACTGAGCAAGAGATCACTATTCGTGATGCGCGGAACGCAGTATTAGTTGAATCACTATTCGAAGATAAATATCGTGCTCTTGCTCGCGATAGTTCCGTCCCAGCTATGGCCCATATTTCACGACCGACCTCGACTACGGACCTCAAACTTGACCCCTCTAGCACACCAACGTTGGCCCACTGGAATAGAGCTGCAAAGGCAGCACGGAGTACGAGACGGGTTGTACACATGCCCCGAGAAACAGAACAGCCTATCAAGCCCTGATGCATGTAGATCTACGAACGTTTCTCTCGGTTGTTGCTCGTTTCAGGCAACGAGCAGGTCGTAGCTCTGAGCGCTACTCAGTGTTTCAATAAGGGTTGCTGAAGCCCCAAAACATCTTTCGAAACCATCTGTAATCTCGGGATGTTCCGACGTCAACCTAGACACCGAGCGTTCTTCAAGTTCGCGGTATTGAATCTTCTCAACTCTTGAGTGAGAATGATCACAAAGTTTTGGCAGTAAGGCGACATGACAAGGTGGCAGCTGTTCATTCTCTTCAAGTTCTCTTCAGTTCCAAGTTGGGATATTCGAATATTCCCACCTTGCACAGTCGTGAATTCGGATCCGGAGGCTCTTCCTGATCCTCTGATGATTTATAAGTACTGTGTTAAGAACTGGGGTGTAGGCAATTTGTAGACTGCTGCCAAAAGAGAAGAACCGTGTGATACATACCGGCGTTTCCACGAGGTGATCGAGATTGATCGATCCTAAGTATTTGTTATTGTGTTATGTTATGTCGTGTAAGTAGCGAGGGACAAACAGCGTTCTCATCCCTGGCTAGTTCAATTAACCAGGTTTCCTTACCCGCGCTTGTCCTCAAACTTCAACAGATTTAAAGCAGTGCTTTCAGGAAGTAATCCCCCCTGATCGAATTTGTTGAACATTCCACTCCTTCTCCTTCACACTCTTTTCTTTAGATCTGTGTCCTGCACTGCTTTCAATCATCATATTATATATCTCATCATGTTCACTCCTCCCCCTTCTCCTCGTCGTTTCGCACCAAGTAACAAACTACAAAATACAGGTGACGTTATGCTGCAAGCCGACACTCCCACTGGCAAAGGCTTCTTCCCTCTCTCCTCATGCGAGCAGAAGCGTGACATCGGTCGAAGAACAGGGTGGACGGTATTACTCGTGCCCTTAGTGATCATCCTCATCACCGCTTCGACTAGATATCTCTTCCATCCAGTAGCTTTTGATGTATTCTGCAATCCACCAACCTGGGATACATTAGTGTCGAAAGGAATGAACTGGACACCACATAAACGACATCCTTTACCAGAGCCTCAGATACCGTCGTCAAGTACGACCACATCATCCACCCCATCGTCCTCAACGACCGTTAGTCAGCCGATACCGACTATACCTTCTTCACCACCAACTCTTCCCACTCCTTTCCCCCAGCCGTTCGACTCGGACCTGTCCCGTAATTTCTCGACCGTGTCATGTTCCAATTTCTTATCTAACATGACCAATGCACTCGACTTCCGGTCTTGTCGTCCATTTTCGTTACTCTCCAGCACTTCAGCAACTTTCATCAATGTAGGAAATCAATTCGTTTTTGTCTATGATCACTAATTCACGTAACAACACTAGGCACAATATAACTACACATTGATGAACACATTGATTTGGGGGACATGTAACACTACCCCGAGCAAAGACCAATGTGTGGCCACCATGAGCCGGTATGTATCTGCACTTCGAACGGAATGCTCGCAGGAGTTGGCTGTACAGAACGTAATGGTACTCCAAACTCTGACAGGTTCGTCCTCGTTTTCGATAAGATGCTTTCCATCGGATCTGATTCATTTTTCTCGCATAGCTCTGGAAGCCTATGGGCTTATGCGTGATACGGCCTGCCTTGACGACCCTACGAGACAAACCTATTGCTTCATAAATGCAGTATGCAATCCTGATCCGACTGAATTGTACTACTATCAGCTCCCGCTAGGGTCTCCACTCCCTCAGACCACAAATTCCACGTGTTCGCAGTGCACGGCAAGCGTCTTGAGTGACTACGCACAGGCGCTCCGAGATCCGACCCAAGCAGGCTCGCTGACAGCACTCAAGGAGACGTATGACCTTGCAGCAGCTTTGACTGTCAAGAGTTGCGGGTCTACCTATGCGACAGTCGTTCCTAATGGAGCTGTCGTGGCGCTAAGACCAAATTCTTCAGTATGGGCAATAGGTGCAGTGGCATTGCTGGGATATACATTGCTGCTGTTTTCGCCTTATTGTGGTTGACCCCCTGCCGTTATCATGCAACGTATTCCTCCATCTCCGCTTCGCTGCATCACGACCTTGCTTCATCGATGATCCTCGGCTCTTTCTTTATTTTTATTTCTTTTTGGCATTTGAGTTTATAGGTCGTTTTCAAATGTAGTTTTGGAATCACACGGAAAAACTATCTCTTGCGCTGTAGCTGCGCATAGCCCCATCACTATCCCCCATTCTGGTTTCATGGACGATTAGGGACTTTGTTGTTATTATTTATCCTGCAGGTTATTATCATGGTAGTGGATGAACTTCGCCCTCGTTTGCTTCCATTGTTTGTTCTATATGCAACCGTTGTCGCCTGGACGTAACTTATACTATACGTTTCACCCTTCTCGTTGTAATACCACTCAACCTACTCTTTCGGTTTGAGTATATCTGTATCAGATAGCGCTCAGCTGCCGCCCTTATCTCGTACAATAGACAGTAGTTTATATGGCCGCCAACGAGTACCTTTTTAGAATCTGCGCGGAGTTGGAAGTAGTCACTACTACAGTTACTAGAAGGAGCTAGAAGGACATTGCTTTGTACAGTCAACTCCCCATAGCCGTGGTAACCCATACTTTCCCATACCCCACAGGATCTTTGAGCCACCAAGTCGGTTTGGAATCGATAACCCATAACTCTCTGATACCCACATACCCCATACCTTTTTCGAATACTTTCATTACTATATATAGGTAATATTTATGTATACATAATGCACATTTTCTATATCACTATCAGGTCCCGATTGGCAATTACAGTATTATTTATCAAATATAGCTAGATTTGTTATGCTTTTTGTGGCAGCTGTCCAACTTCCAACATGATGTATATGTATGACTACCAGTCGCCAGTAGGTGTACGAGTTCAAGAGTTCAAATTCTAGTGCTTGACATCAAACCTACCGTTACCTAGGGTATTATTTATCAAATATAGCTAGATTTGTTATGCTTTTCGTTGCTTTTCATGGCAGCTGTCCAACTTCTGACATGATGTATAATGTATGACTGCCAGTTGCCAGTAGGTGTACCAGTTCAACAGTTCAAATTCCAGTGCTGCATGACATCAAACCTCTTGCAAAGTGGCTGAAATATTGTAGGATCAAGTTGAAGCTAAAAAAGAGGAGGTACATAGTTGGGTCATAGAGTTAAAAGCCCATCAGAAATCTTACCCTCACAATGGGTGTAATTGTTTGAGAAGGACATTATTTGAATTCAGCTGCAGCAGCCCGTAGTATGTACTTCAAAAACATAGTAGGGATTTTTTGGAATTTCAATAGAATTTTGGAACCTATTTTTAGCACCATCCTCAAACCCCATACTCCCGCACAACCCATAGTGTCCACGGAAGGGGTATGGGTTAAGAGGGAGTCAACTGTATACGTAGATCCACCATGGCTTATTTAAAATTGGAACACTAGGTACATTTTGAGTGATCAATAGTGATCGATGATATGGTCTGGCCTTCTACAGAATTGCATGTGAATGACGTTTACATTGTAGTGAAGTGGAGAGGTTGCGACCCGCTCACTAGTGAGTAGGGACGGAATCCACATCTAGAATTTGCTATAAATGCCTTTGATCGGCAACCCAAATGTTACTCACTGTCATGGGGGCAGTGTAACTTGGGTCACAAAGGGACATCATCCCACGTGTTGTGCAATCCCACGAGATCTTGACAATACAGCCTTTAGGCTTGTGGACTCGATACATCCTTAAAAAATCCTTAGAGGATGCTTTGGGCGGGTATGTTGAGCCATGATTCTAGGCCGGCTTCGAGGTCGAAAGACGAAAGTTCAGGGAGGTACAGCCAAGCACGCCAATGTTAGAGCTTGATTGGCGAATTGGAAACTCGATGATCCAGGATCCTGTATAAACGTAACCGTGTGCGTCTTATCCACAATGGAAAGGAAAGTATCATGGACAGCATTCGAATGCGTACTCTTCAACGACGCGCTCCATCAGCTTGTCCAGAGCTCGCAAAACGGTACGACCGACATCTGATCCATCAGGTGGGAGGAGCCAATCATCTCGTGCTTTCCCAGACGTGCATGACATCGACCAGCTGGGGACCGACTTGAGCTTCTTGATGTAGCAATAACAAGCCCAGCATGTTGGCTGACTGGTCCCAATGGCACGGTCTACAACGCCGATGGATTGTTCCTCGATGTATCGAATCAACCGCAGCTCGCAATGCAATTGAGGGGTGATTGAATCCCCCTCTTTCCAAGCATTATTCACCGCTTCAGTCTGCACGACGTATTCGCGCATTTCGAAGTCCAGGTCATCCAGATCCAAGGAATCACGCTCAATGATCGCGGCAACGCTTTCCCTTGGACTGATAGGCCATCGATATGTCTTGGGAAGCGCTTCAAATCCGGAACTAGTAACCCAATTTACTACTATGCCTCCTGCGTTACGCATGAACTTTGCTACGCCATCATATCCAAGGACTTGTTTGAGGTAGGAGACACCCCGATAGGCAAACTCTGTAGAGCCGCGCTTGTAAGAAGCCACACGATACAACTCCCTGAGGAGCTCGTGAAGAAAAAGAACTAGAACAAAATTGACAGATATGTCAAACTTCAGGATCAGCATTCAACGATATTATTAAAGGAACTAACGGTCGGAAATGTCCAACGCCAGCCTGTATTGGAAGTGATTGACCAGGTCATCGAAAAACGTCGAGCGAACCAACAAGTCGCACAAAGTAAAAACAGGCTCTAGGTAGGCGTACTTCTCGTTCGATGCTGTCCCTTTCTGCTCTTTAAAATCCTGGATCATCATCAAGTGCATGAAAGACTGGACTAGCATATCAGTGGTTCGTTTCCCGGATGCAACCGCCATGTCTACAAAACCTCTTGAACACTCGCCGCCAGGTCGATACCGGACCCAAAAGGAGACCAAATTACAGAATCTGTGTAATGTGCGATGCGGTCCATCCGTCTCTGCATTCCGCACTGAGGCCAGTTTCCGAAGAATCTCGGGGAATGATTTCTGAACAAGGGGAACAAGGAAACTGGAAGCGGTGAGTGCAGGGTCATTATCATCACAAAAAGCTCGCCGCAAAATGGACAAGAGTAGAGAGAGATTTGCATGTTCCACCTCGTTTGGCGTTCCACCACTGCTGTTGGCTATATGAATCGTGACTGTACCCTGTTCGGCGGAAAATGCAACTGCTATATCGCAGTATGTGTCCGTACAATTGGGCGCGATGAAAAGCGCGATCCAGTTGAGTATTTCGACCAACTCGTCATCGCGCTTGTAATATGTAGCATGAGTCGATGAATATCTTCTGCCTAGATGCTCAACGACTCGGAGGCCAATAAGAAGATTGAGCTGTATCTTGTCAAATTCTTGGGTGAAGGACTCGATGCCAACAACATCGCGGTCGACATTGTGTGAAAGAGGGTTAAGCATTGGACTACCAGAGTGATAGTGCGGAAGGATTTACCTTGCAACTTAACCTCCTTTTAGTAGGGGCACGGCTTTTACTTTGAAACTCGGTTGGTAACTTACCGAAAACGGAAATTATGTAATAGTAATGGCTTTCAAGCGCTCAACAGCTTTGATATCTGGTATCATCAGATTTTTACATAACCAGCGCATCGAAAAATAGCCCGATTCAAAACCGTGGTGTTGTGCATCACAGGATCGTAATCTCTGAATCTCTGATTCATGTCGCGCTAAAGGACCTGACCGACGCAACCTTTTAATATTATCTATAGCATGTCTTAATGATCATCCAGCATAGACAAAAAAAATTGCCATGTACAGCAGGCTTCAAAGGATCTACTACCATCAGCACAACAAGACTTAGGCTGATTATCTATCTTCATTCGTCGATGGCTGGATCTGGAGTGGGCTTGCACTGAAGATGTGGAGCCCTTCACGATTCAAATATTCATGCTTGGCTTGTCCAATCTGATACTTGAGATTTACATATGGAAACTCTCTTTTGTCTCTTATTCTGATTGCTGTTAGGTGGACCCACCGTATGTGGGATGTCTTCTGAGTTTATACAGACGTAGGAGATGAAGATAATACGAAATAAGAAAATCAATCCATTTTCGACTCTACGTTCCCTCAGGTTGGATCATCTCTTCCCAGGATCAGTGCTTCAGAACAGCGCCTGTACCAGTTGAAAATGACTCGCCACCAATCTTGTTCAGCGGCATTCCGACGTAATGCTGATGAACGTTCGGAACGCTCAACCAACGCTCAACCGGAAGTTACCTTTGAAAAGAAGGATGTTCTGCACAGCACGGGTTGGTGCATATGCGCGAGTTGTGCAGAGAGTGGGAAATTCGCCCGTTATTAGAATTCTATTGCCTGTGCGATGACGCACACAAGCTTGTAGCCGAGCATTGCATTTGATGGGAATGGAAAAAGATATAATCGATCAGCGCTGGCTGCATACAAGATAAGCGCCTGCCTCTGAGCAACCTTTATGTGATAGATCTTCCGTTCGGAGCCGATGATCGATGATCACGCGCCGCCCCTGACAGTCCGATTCGGATATCGGAGTTTCTTTCTTTACTTTTCTCTGTGTTTAATATAGTATCTACACAGTATCCACACATGCTTCTCTGTGTGCTCAAAGTACATGGTGCTGATGTCAAGAACATATTTCAAGGTCCATGGATGGCCTCTCACTAGGGTGTTTCACATTGCAGCTTTTTGACGAATTTTAATTGGTTTCGAAGTTTGCCTTTTGAGCTCAGCATTAGGGTTGTTCACAGTAGCCATTTTTGGCTCATTGTCGGCTTCATTTTTGGATCATTGAGTGTTTGGCAGAAGAATGACCAAAAAATGATGTGAAAAATGAAGTGAAAAATGGCTGCTCTGAAATGCAAACATCTGGAAAATGAAGTAAAAATGCATTTTACCTACCTCCGGCAGTGCTTGGCACATTCAAACTCCACCTCAAATAACTTTGTGAAAATTTTCAATGAGCTGGTCACTAAAATTGGTAGTGTCTCATAGTCTTCAAACTTATAGTGTGTAGTACATATATATACTCCTTTGTACTACAACAAAAATGACTACAAAAGAAAAGGAAACAAAATAAACAGCCACATGCAGGATGGCAGGTGTGGCCCTCCTTACCATGTCTTGGTGGTTCCTCCCATTGCATTGCGCCACGAGTCAGCCCCCAGCATGTTGCCTCCTCAGCACCCCATATCCACCCTGCAAGCAGTTGCTTGCAGTGGTGGTGGGGGGTGCTGTCATGGTCGAGCCTCGTTGTTGGTCCTCCTCTCCCTGTCATCACCCATATGCACCAGCCTTCCTCCCTATGAGCAGCTGCTTGTAGCAGAGGGGTCTAGTGCCATGGGTGTCATCGTCTCCCCTTCATCCCTGTCATCATCCTGTCCTGCATTGGTGGTGCTGGTGCTGGTACTGGTGGCATTGGCAGTGGCATGCTGGGTGCTCGTAGGCATGGGGTGGGTACCATTGGGCATTGGTGTTGTAGTTCCACCCATGTTCTGTTGAAATTAATCCCAGTGATGCATGCTGTATACATGAGGCAATACATGCAGCATATGCATGTTACTGCGCTTACTGCGCATACATGCGGTAAACACATTCCTGAGTCATGTGACGTCCTTATTATTATGTATATAAGGAGAACCTGTACCGTAGTAGGAATACAGTGTTCCTACCTCTGCTAACCCTAGCTGTAAGTCTAAGTAAACCCCAGGTAGGTTGTAAGGAATGTGTTGTCTCTTCCACTGTGCAGCGTATATAGTCTGCTCCAACATGTTCCACCCCATGAGCAGTTGCTCATGAGGCTGGAATGGGTTGTGCATCGTCTGCTGCCGGTGCTGGTAAGGGTGTGTCATCATTCCATCCATGATCAGCTCCATGAGCACTTGCTTGTGAGGCTGGGATGGGTGGTATGGCTGTTGGTCCATTGTTATCTGGTAGCACCCATGATCCACCCTATGAGCAGATGGTCATAAGGGTGGGAGCAGGTGCAGGTTCGATGTTTTATGTTGGGGGTGAGCATTGTGTATCAGATGTGGCACCTATGGGGTTGCAGTTCACTTTGAGGTCTGGCCATGTGAGGTGGCCAGTCCCATTTTCATGAGTTCTTAAGCTCAAATTCTGGACTAGGACTGGCACCCTTGATTGGATGCCTGTCCTCCTTGGGTTCTGGTGTACTAGCCTGTGATGCTGTCTTCCAATCACAGTATGCTCTTGCCAAGAATTTGAGTAGGGCCATACATACATTGGCATATTCATCCTCATCCAGTTCTTGACCAGATATGTTAATGATAGTTTGGATATTTCTAGTGGTGGTACTGGATAATACTAATTTATGTCACATACTAGTTACACTGTATCTAGCCCATATGCCAGTTTTGATACCTTCTTGTGAGGTTTGCAAGGTTTCAGTGAGCTCATCCCCTTTGTCATCTGTTGATGTAGGGGTGTCACTACTATTATATACTTTCTCCCATTCCCATCTGAGAGATGAGTCTGTTGAGGGGTTCAGCATGGGCATCTGACTGCTACAATTGTTCCATGAATTTTGCATATCTCTTTCATAAGTGACAGTTACCAATCTCATTGGACAATGCTGAAGTCCTGGAAAGATGGGGTATAGGATTGGTGGTCAAGGTCTCTTGTGTTCATCTCTCCCAAGTTCAATGCTTGCAAACACTGGGTTTTTTCCCTTTGGTGTCACTGGTATGGGTATCTGTGACACAATAGAGGGGGTGGGACTGCTTCTTGATCTTGTACCACCACCATCCCATAATTTCCCATGGCCAGTGGGCTGTAGGAAAGAGGAGGTCGACGAACACGAACATAGTATAGCGTAGAACTACACAGCTCATAATCACCCAACCACGCCCTGCCTGCCTCAGTAATACCATGCTCCAACTGCCAGGACCAACCCTGCCACAAACAAGACAAAAAAGCAACATGGCAACAGTAAGAAAGACCAGAAAGGACTTAGAGGAAGCAGAAGGGTTAATCACAGACATAAGAAATAAGGAACAAGCATTAAATCTCCTACACATGAAAGAATACCTAGTCCCTGGTGAGCCCGCCAACTTACTAAACTTATCATATGTCCTCCTGCAATTCGCACACGGTGTATCAAAACTACCAATACCCCTCATAGACAGAATCAGGGCAGTAGCCTTCTTAATGGCCGACACCGGCATCCAACAAATAGCGGAAGAAGTATCCCTAGCAGTTAAGGAAAAACTAACAGAACAGATCGAACACTACAATGCACAGGTAGAAACCATGAGAGATGCCGTAGAACATGTAACAAAGGCGGCAAATGACATAACAGAAAACATGGAAGAGTTCAAGGATGATATCCAGGAAACAATGGAGAAATTAACAAATGCAGCGCAAGAACTAGCAGATAAGACAACAGACGCAGACAATATGCCACCCCAAACCTCGCCCAACCCACCATGCACTTATGCATCAATCACACAACAAAGCATACCCATGACACATCTGACAGTCATACCACGAGGAGAGGCAAGCGACAAGCAGATGCTACTACAGAAAGACCCAAAAATAACTGACAGTTCACTGGACCAACTCACGGAGAAGGAGCTGGTCATTAAAGCAAATACAACAATAGACTTAATGGGAATCGAAGCAGGCAACCAACCGGAAAACACCAGATTCATCAGAGCAAAGAGAATGAGGAATGGAAGCATACTGTACCAGCTCAACATGAAGGAGGCCATGGACTGGCTGAAGAAGACGGACATCTGGAAAGCCTTCATGAAGAAAGGTAATATCAAAGTAGATGAATGGGCTGAGGAACAAGGGTTGGTGTTGTTTCGAGGAAAAGTGTATGTACCGAAGGATCAGGATTTGTGAAGGGAGATCGTCCAGTTACATCACAATTCACCAATTGCCGGACACCCAGGAAGATGGAAGACATTGGAATTAGTAATGAGAAATTATTGGTGGCCTGGAATTTTGAAGTATGTGTTGGGGTATGTGGATGGATGTGATACGTGCATGAGGGGGAAGAAATTTCCAGAGAAACCTGCAGGAAAATTAATGCCAAACCCTATACCTAACACGCTGTGGCGAGATATATCTGTGAATTTTATTACCAGATTACCCGAGGCTCAAGGGTACGATGCAATATTCGTAGTATGCGACCGCTTTACAAAGGAGGTCCATATTATTCCTACTACTAGAGAAACCTCATCATTGGGCTTGGTGCGCCTCTATCTAAATCAGGTATGGCGGTTACATGGGTTACCCAATACTGTTATCTCCGATTGCGGACCACAATTTGCTTCCACATTTATGCGAGAACTGAACAACATATTGGAAATTCAAACTAAATTATCTATGGCATATCACCCGCAGACTGATGGGCAGACAGAGAGAATGAATCAGGAGTTGGAGCAGTACCTATGTATGTTTGTCAACTACCGACAAACCGACTGGCCCGAATGGTTGGCAATTGCCAAATTTTCCCACAATAACAAATTCCATTCAGCTACTCATATGTCACCCTTTTTTGCAAATTATGGATATCATCCTCGCATGGGAGTAGAACCCAGAAGGGAAGTCAAAGTACAGTCGGTAGAAGACTTTGTATCTAAGATGCAAAAGGTACAAGAGGAAGCAGAGACGGCATTGAAGAAAGCACGTGATGACATGATGCGACATGCAAATTGTACTCGAGCACGCACTCCAGAGTACAATGTTGGTGACTTGGTATGGCTAAGTACCAAGGACCTGAATATTCCACGACCTTCGAGGAAACTTACGGAAAAACAAGTTGGCCCATATGTGATCTCTAAAATAATCTTGCCTAATGTGGTAGTGCTAAAATTACCCCGATCATTCAAGATTGATCCTGAGATTAATGTATCCTGCCTACGCCCTTACCGCCCGCCCACTATTCCTGGCCAACAAACTACTCTGCAACCTCCGATAATAGTAGAAGGTGCTCCAGAATACATAGTTGAAGAAATTCTAGACTCACGTCTTCGACGGAACAAATTGGAGTTCTTAATAAAGTGGAAAAACTATACCGATGAAAATAATTCATGGGAACCCAAAGAGAATTGTAAGCGAGCGTGTAATGCAATTGCCCAATTCTTTAAACATAATCTGAATGCTCCGCGTCGCATTGCGAGAATGGTGTATGAGGGGATGAAATTCTGGCCTTACCAAATTTTCACAGAGGGGACAAATGTAATATTTTCTCGCCTGGAAGTCGAGGCATAAAAGGGGGGTAATGTTAGGAAACCACCCCATTACCTAATAAAATTTCATTTTATTTTATTATGTCGAATTATGCTACATGACGCCAAATGATGCTACACTTTGATAGCGTGAGAATTTTATTTCGCATGCATCAAAATGTACATGCATGTACGAGTGCATCAGTAACAACAATGTACAATATGTGTAACATAGTATATAAACCCTAAATATATGCCTAGGGGACCCCAGTTGTGTTCTCTTAGGTATTGTTAAGAACTGATCCAAAAGGGCTCATCAGAATCCAGTCGGACCCAGTGGGTGTTTGAGAGCGGAAGATTGTCGGGTCGTAGCGGATTATGCGGATGGGTAACGAAAAGGACTTGGCTTCAGCTTGTAAGAAGCTGTGCCCTTCACCTCATCTGGTGTCCTAATTTCGGGTAGAGGTTTTAGAGATAGGAGCAGGAGAGTGCAGGTAAATGCAGGAAGGAGTACGGAGGGACTTAGGTTAAGTTCAGATGAGACTAGAACTTCAGAGGGGAACTAGAGGTTGAGTCGAATGGAGTTCAGACTCTTAGAGGTCAGGAGTTGGAGTAGAAGGAGGTTTTAGATTGACAGGGTAAAGTCGAGTCTATGTCGATATACGAACTGAGGAATACAAAGCGAAACTAACTAAGCTTAAATACTAGAGTCTGGAACAAGAGCGGAATGGAAACGGAAACTGCGGCAGTGTCTCAACTGCATAGATAAATTGCCTAGTGGAGGCTGCACAGGAATCCATAGTCAAATTTGCAAAACTAGACAGCAGCCTTGGAAGGCAGCCGTGGTTGCTGTACATGGTGGCCTGGTGCACAGCAGTGTGGGCAGTGCAAGGGGGCCGGAACGAAGGTGGTAGGAGTTGAGTTAGGAAAAGCGGAAAAGATCAGAAGGTTGCGGGTTCTGAGTGGGCGAGGAATGGATCGTGACAGTATTTCCCCCTTAGTGCCAAGCCTACGAGGCACGTGAAGGTTCAAGTCCAAATGAGGAAGTTGGTTGACTTCCAAATGCGGCCATTGGTTGAAAAATTTTGTTGTTTTCCTTCTTCCATCACCTATACAAAATGTCCCCTCCAGCAGGCTCCACTCAACTGAAATTGGCCGCAATGAAGGCTCAGTACGAACAGAGGGAGCAGAAGATGAAAGAACAGATGGAGCAGGAGGTGAGAGAATTGGAGGAGGCGGCAAGGGAGGAGGAACATCGGGTGCAGGAGGTGCAGAAGGCATCAGAGGAGGCTGCGAAGGCAGAGGAGGTGCGCCAGGCAGTGGCACGGAAAAAAGAGGCTTCAGCCGCAAAACACGTGGAGAAGAAGCGGGCAGCTGCAGCTGCGGGTTTGGAGGATGAGGCCGAGGGGAGCAAGTCCCCAAAGAAGAAGATTGCCATGTCAAGGGCGCGGGTGGGGTCAGAAGAATCGGCGAGTCTGGTGCGGGTGCAGGCCGCCTTGCCCTGCAAAAGGTGCATAGTTGGTTTTCTTTCAATGTTTTCGGACTGACAAGTGGCTTAGGTGCCAATATCAAAAAATTTCATGCTTCAAGATGGGTGCGAAGGGACGCATGTGCGATAACTGCACGCGCATTAAGCACAAGTGCGAGGAGGTCATGTGGGAGGGGCAGGAGGCCCCAACAGTAAGAAAAGTGAGGTCCAGAGCGGGAACAGCGGGCCCGCCAGAAAACAGCGGAGAAGTGGTGGAGCTGCTACAGCAGCTGGTGAAGGTGGTGAGGAAAGGGTTTGGGGAGGTGGCGACAGCGGTGAGGGAGTCGATGGAGGAGATCCGGGATGCAATGGACTCGGAGTGGGAGGCAGACGAAAGTATCGAGGGGGAGAGTGATGAGGACAAGGAGGAAGTGGAGCGGGCAGTACAAGAGTCCCGATGGGAAAGGCGTGGGATCTGCCAGTCTGGAGACAACTGGGCGGGATTCCAAAGATATTTGGAAAAAAGGTGGGCAGACAACGTGGAGGAGGGTGAGGGTGAGGAAGAGGAGGGTGAAGGCGAGGAAGGTGGAGAAGCAGAGGAAGGTGGTGAAGTTGGAGGAGAGGATGACAAAGATGGAGAGGGAGAAGCAGAGGTAGTGTAGGGATCCGGTCAGATCCAAAAATTCTTTTTTCAATAAAGTTTGTTCTGAGTTCGGACTGAGTGAATAAGTAACGTGAATCATCTTTAAGCGGGTAATGGTCCAATTTTCTGCAGGTAGCAGGTGTGAAAATCCGCAAGGAGTTCTTGGGCATGGTCAAGTTCTGTAACAGGTAGCCAGGAAGTTTCTTCATCGGTTCCCTGGTAACCTTCCCATCGGACGAGGTAGAGAATCTTGCAGCGATGTCAGTTGTCGACTTTGGAGTTGAGGACTTCGGCAATCTCATATTCGAGCTCATCATTGATGGTGATCGGAGGAGGTGGAGGTTGTACTCGATTTGGAATTGTGTTCGGGGAGTGTATCTCTAGTTGAGAGACATGGAAAACAGGGTGAATAGCCCGCATGTGATCTGGGAGCCACAGGGTAACTGAGTGAGTTCCTGGGTGGGCGATGATTTCAAAAGGACCATGGTTCTTTTCAGAGAGTTTCTTGGAGGGACGGGTGGTGTGGATATTTTCCGCAGTGACATAAGCGAAATCACCAATGTCGAAGTCAGGTGCAGGTGCCCAATGTTTATCCACAGGACCTTGATAACGTTCTTGAGCGGCTGCAAGTTGTTTCTGAAGTTCCTGGTGAAGGTCGTCTAAATCGACGATGAATTTGTGGGCGCACTGTGAAGCTAAGTCGCACTCTGGAAGGACGGAAATGTTCGGGTGGTAACCTTTATTGGCAAAGAAAGGTGATACACCTGTAGAGGTGGAAGGAGCATTGTTGTAGGCAAATTCGCCCAAGGGCAAGAGGTGAGACCAGTCGTCCTGCTGATAGTTGCAGAAGATCTGGAGGTACTGTTCCAAGGTCTGCTTAAGTCATTCTGTCTGACCATCACCTTGCAGATGATAACCGGAAGTGAAGTGGATCCGCATGTCGAGTGCTTTTCTGAGAGAGCAGAAAAAATGAGAGACGAACTTGGATCCCTGGTCGCAAGTGATGTGCAATGGAACACCATGCTTGGAGAAGACGTGGAGGATGAACAGGTTGGCTAGTTCTTGGGCTGTGATTTTGTTGACAGTTGGAATGAAGATGCCCTGTTTGGTGAGGTGGTCAATGATGACTAGGATAGCAGTGTGACCAGCGGAGTCGGGTAGTTGTTCAATGAAATCCATGGAGATGGAATTCCAAGGTCGTTCCAGAACCGGAAGTTGCTTTAGGAACCTGTAGGGCCTGTGTCAAGGCGATTTGGATCATTTGCAAGTCGTACAGGATTTGCAGAATTCCTGGACGAAGGTGCAGAGGTTTGGCCAGATGTATTTCCGGCAGACAAGCTGCTGGGTTTTGTTTTGTCCGAAGTGGCCGGAGAGTGTATGATCATGTTTGTATTGGAGGACTTTGAGGCGGAGATCCACAACATCTGGAACATAAATCCGGTTGAAGTGGCGGAGAAGTCCTGCCTCATCTATGGTCCAGTTGGGGTCAACAGGTGTCAGGAGATGAACAGAAGATATAGGGTCAAGGGGAAGAGAGGTGCAGATGTCGTTGTGGAGTTTCTCAATGTCCATGATTACTGCTTGTCAAAGGATGGGTGTGGCAAGATAAGTGGCGTGGAGGGAAGAGGAGAGTTGTTCCTGTGTGAATACAGGTCAGAAGTTGGTCGGGTTTACAGAGGCAAAGTCGCTATTTCCCCCTTTGCGGTAGATGTCCCAATGTCTAGTGAGTGTGTCTGGCTTGGCCCCTAGTTTCCCAGGGTGGAAGCGGATGACGAGATTGAACTGGGAAAGGTACTCAGACCAATGGGCCTGGCAGCGGGTGAGCAACTTGGTAGTGCTGAAGTACTCAAGATTTTTGTGGTCCATGACCACATCAACTGGGTTTGCGGAACCCTCAAAGTACTGCCTCCAGTGTTTGAAGGCTTCGAAAATGGCCAAGAGTTCCTTGTCATGTGTGTCATAATTTAGTTCAGCGGGATTGAAGGAGCAGGAATGAAAAGCGACCGGATGGATTTCTCCATCCGCAGTGTAAACTGAAAGGATAGCAGCTAGGGCATAGTCGGAAGCGTCCATTTCGAGTACCATTTGTGAGTCGGGTACCCATTGGGTTAAGACGGGTGCGTGAGTGAATTCTTGTTTGAGCCTCTCAAAGGCGTCGCGGCACTTCTTGTTGAAGTCCCAAGGTGCAGATTTCCGCGTCAAGCAGGTAAGTGGGATGACAATGTCTGAATAACTGTTAATGAAACAGCGGTAAAAATTGCAGAAGCCTAAGAAGGATTGGATGTCCTTAACTTTCCTAGGCTCGGGCCAGTCGAGCACAGTTTTGACTTTATCCTCAGACATCCGAAGTCCATCCGGTGAAAGGATGAAACCTAAATATTCAACGGTGTCTTTGTGGAACTCACATTTCTGTGGGGAGGCGTAAAGTCCATTTTTCCAGAGACGGCAGAGGACTTCTTTAACGTGAGTCCCATGCTGGGACTTGTCATCTGAATAGATCAGGATGTCGTTGAGGTACACAATGACACAAACATCCAGCATGTCGCTGAAGATGTCGTTCATAAAACGCTGGAACACTGTGGGTGCATTAGTGAGTCCAAAGGGAACCACCAACCACTCGAAGGATGCATAGCGGGTGCGGAAAGTAGTTTTCCATTTGTCACCGTCCGCGATGTGGACTAGGTGATAAGCGTGCTGCAAGTCTATCTTGGTGAACAAGCGGGCTTTTTGGGGAGAGTCAAGGAGGTCAGAAATGAGAGGAAGGGGATAGTGGTCTTTCTTTGTAAGACGATTGAGTCCTCGGTAGTCAACACAAAGTTGGAGGCTACCGTCCTTCTTCTTGATGAAAAGTATAGGAGCTCCATGTGGAGACTTAGAAGGATGGATGAAGCCTGAGCGGATGTTTTCGTCAATGAAGACTTGTAGGGCTTCTAATTCAGAGGGAGAGAGGGAGTACATGCGACCCGGAGGAGGAGCATTATCCTCCGTCTCTATCTTGAGGTCGTAAGGACGATGTGGAGGAAGGGTGTCTGCCTTATTCTTATTAAAGACATTGGCGAATTCATGATACTTGGTGGGAATGTCAGATAAATCCGGCGGGATTGAGGATTGGGTTGAGCGGGCGGATAACCCTTCTGGAGTGAAGGTCATCTGGAAGGCTACTGCCCCAGGGAGTTTGCTAGCACGCGCATAAGCGGCAGCGTTGATGAAAGAGATGTCAGGAGGTGTAAACTTAGGAAGAATGGGGGGTTTGGAAAATGCAGAGGATTCAAGGATTTCTACCGGAAGGTTCGGGGACAAAAGAGACGTCTGGGGTGCTGAACCTCTATGATCAGCAGAGCAGAAAGTGATTTGGCTTGAAGACCAGTCAATCAATGGATTGTATTGCTTCAGCCAGTTATGACCAAGTACTGCGGAACAGGAAGAGTCTAGCGAGGTTACATAAAATGACAGATTGAACATTTCACTAAGGTGACCGGAAGTTGGGCGACTTGAGTTATGGTGGAGTTGCAAGATCCATCAAAGAGTTGTAAACCAATCAGGTTAATGGATTCCATGCTGAGTTGGTTATTCAACATGAAAGAGGAGTCAAGAAAGCAGTGGGATGAACCGGAATCAATGAGGGTTCAGACAGGGGCAGAAAGGTCAGGAATAGTTAAGAGGATGATTAGGGAGTCAGGGTCGGAAAGAGCAGACACGTTGAGATGGACATAGGCAGCCAAGTGGGTAAGGTCAATGCAACCCCCAGCCCCAATGGCTGTATCCTGAGGGTTGCGGACTATTTTTCCAAGTCCACAGAATCGTGAATTACAGTGGATGCGTGGGCTTTTGCGGCTTTAGACTTCGGGCAGTTTCCTGCTACGTGCCCTTCTTCACTGCAGTAGAGGCAAAGTCTTTCCTGCATGCGACATTCTCATTCATCCACAGTAAGTTTGCCGTTCTTCCCCAACTTGTTGGAGATGGACGACTTGGAAGTGTTCTTTGTCGTGGAGGGCTGCTGGTTGGAGGAGTTTCCCCAAGGGGAGCTCAACAAGGATTGATTGGTGGACTGGGAGGAACCTTTGGGGTTGTCCTTCTTGACAGGGTTAGAAGAGTTCCCGGAATTCTTAGTTTCAAACCAGGTTTCATCTTCCTGCATCCAGTAGATATTGTCACAGTCCTGCGCTTTCAAGTGCAGTCCTGCAAGGGTGTCGGGTTTACCACCCCAAAGGACTTCTATATGAAGTCGGAGCGGAAGACCGCGGAAATAGCGGTCACGGAGGGCTGCCTCATTCCAGTTGACCCTAGAAGCTAATTCCCAAAAGTCAACGTCATACTTTGTGATGCGACCACTTTTCTTCATTGCTAAATTGGAAAGAGCTTTTTCCGCATCCCCGAGCGGGTCGTGTGGGCCAAAGTTACTCTCTAGTTCGGCGAGAAAAGCCTCATAATCCCACATCCAGTGTGCGGAATCGGTCAGGTCATTAAGACCGGGCTCAAACTAGCTGAGAGCTGATCCCTTGAGATAAGAAAGGATAGATATGATCTTTTTCTCATCAGAAGAAAATACGTGCGGATGGTCATGGAAATGAAGGTTACACGAGACTAGGAAGTCTCTAAGTTTCTTTGGGTTGGAGCCATCGAAGGTGTCAGGGTCGCGAACTTTGATTTTCTTGGTCTTGGGTGCATTATTTTGTCGGAGGGTGCAGATACTCTCCAAGAGGTTGTAAAGAACATCTATGAACCTATCCCCTGGATCAGGGTTTCCCCCCGCGGGAGGTTGATCATCAGGATCATTGGGATTGGGGTCACTGTAAGGGGACTAAGGGGGTGCCCTGTGTGTTTTTCCTATTTTTTATGTTCGTCCCATATTTTTCCCCACCTCATTTCCTTCTATTCTTCATTTTCTATGATTTTTCCGGATTTTATTACTAATTTTCCCTTGCTATCATGTTTGTATATGTTGACACTTTTATATTTAGAGGCGGAGTACCCCTTCCGACACATACCCCTTGGTATGATGTCATTCGGCGGCCTTGATCCGCCTATCTCCGCCTTTTTCTATTTTTAGGTTATATTTGATTTTTGTCGTCTTCACATATACTGGGCATCAGCAAGGGGATCCTTAGAGTTTTCTCTTTGGATTTCCCTTTGCTAGGTGCGCCCCCAATGCCTGTATTATGTAGTATAATTTTAACTTCGGATTTCCCTTTGCTAGAGGCTTAGGTTGCCCTTATAGTAGAAAACTCTCCCCTAAGGCCCGAAAATCGCGAACGCGCTGCCCAAAATAGGCAGGTACGGACTGGACGACGCTTCCCAAAGCTCCACAGAGTCCCTACACACCGTTCCAGATACTCTCGCCTTTATTGCGCCGCCATTTTCGCCAAACGTGCTCCCTAGCGACATGGACGCATCAGAACGCTTCGACGCGCTTGAAAGCGACGTTTCCGGAATGCGCGCGCAAATCAACTCGCTTAAATCTACGATTGAAAACTTCGTTAGGACCCTCCAGGCTAACCCTACGACTAATAGTTCCCCCTTCACGACTCCAAGTGCACCCAACAACGATGTTTTGCCAAACGCGTCCACTAAGGAACGTGCCCAGATCAAACCGTCCCCCCCCGCCGAATTTAATGGTGCACGTGCGCAGGGACGTGCATTCCTTAATTCCTGTGAGTTATACATTAGTCTCCAGTTGCATCAATTCGTCGATGAGGCTGCAAAAATTTATTGGGCCTTCACATACATGAAATCTGAACGCGCCTATCTCTATGTGGACCGTATCCTACGTCAAACTAAAGAACTCGGTTCTCTACCTTTCTCCACTTGGGGTGACTTTCGAGTTGAGTTTGTACGCCACTTCTGCCCCCTCAATGAATGCCACCGAGCAGTGACACGACTTGAGTCATCCACTTACCACCAGGGACGTCGATCCGTGGACGACTATATCGATGAGTTCAAGGATTTGGTGGACATGGCAGGGTATGGGAGTGGGTTACCAGTGGTGGTGAAGTTCCGACGGGGGCTCAACCGAGAAATTCAGGACCAGATTGCACAGATGTTGGAAGGGCGCCCAGCGGACGATGATATCCTTGCTTGGTATGAAGCTGTGATGAGAACCGACTCACAAATGCGGCGTTTAATGCTGCATTCCGTGCTCCAACTACCACTCATACACCCTACACCTTCAATTGAAGCCTCCCCCGCCCTAACCCCATTCCTGCTCGTCAAACTCCCACACCAGCCATCAATATCCCAGTACCAATGGATGTTGATGCAGCCCGCAGCCGTGCACGTAAGTTGGATCTCTGCTACCATTGTGGGGAACCTGGACACAGGGCTGGAGCGTGTCCCCATCGTCAGGATATCCGCATGCTCACCCCCGAGGGATGAGACGAACTCCTGCAAGATCTGTTGGCACTTGTAGATGTTGAGGAAGCGAAGGATCAAGTTGCAGAGGAGGTTAAGCTGGAAGTTGTAGAGGAGCAGGATTTTCCTATTCGCAGCGAGTGAATCGTATGCCCTCACTGCCTGTCCATAACCGCTTTGAAGTCTTGTCAGTTGAATCCCTGGAGAATGAATCCATTTCTGTGACTGCTCCCCTCTCTGACCCTTTGAAGTTGGCTAAAGACATACCTGCTCTCCCCATCTCTCCTTCTACTCCACGTCCCAAAATTAAATCATGGGAGCGTAAACTACCACGCAAGTATATTGTGGCATCCACTCCCTCTGCACATTCCTTAAACCTAGCCATCGAACTGCAGACGACCGACACTGGACAGATACTCGGTGTCTCTGCGCTCCTGGACTCTGGTGCGACTGGTCTCTTCATCGATTCCCATCTGGTACAACAACATCGTCTAAATACTCGCTCACTCTCACGTCCGATACCTGTATATAATGTGGATGGATCCCCAAATGAAGCTGGTGCCATCCGAGAGGTTGCAGACCTGGTTCTCCGTTACAAAGATCATAGTGAGCGTGCCCTTTTTGCTGTCACTCAATTAGGAAAGCAAAAGGCGATTTTGGGATATCCATGGCTTCGAGACCATAACCCAGAGGTCGACTGGCGCACCGGGGAGGTTACCATGAGCCGATGTCCATCCCGCTGTCGGACGTGTTTCACAGAAGCCAGGCAAGAACGTCGTGGACAGAAGGCGGCAATACGACGAACTCAGAAGTGTCATGCTGGACCCCTGCCTATACCTGAAGTGGAATTTGAAGGGGTTCCTGATCTAATGCCGGACTCGGATGATGATGATGAGGACCCAGAGGAAGTGGAGGAGGGTGATCGGATCTTCTACACTGCGATTCGCTCATCGCATGAGGTGTGTGCCACATCGAACATATCCCAACGCCTCGCCGAGGCCTTCCACAAAAACAACGCTGCTAAATCCTCTACTAACTCCTTACTCCCTCATCTCCATGAGTTTGAAGATGTGTTCTCCAAGGAGTCATTCGACTCTCTTCCTGCGCGTAAGCCATGGGATCACACGATCGAACTCACCCCCTTCATCCTGCAAGGTCTATCCTCTCTCTCCGGAGGAACAACGGCAGCTTGACCAGTTCATCGACGAGCACCTGGCCTCTGGACGTATTCGACCATCGAAGTCACCCATGGCCTCTCCCTTTTTCTTTGTCAAGAAGAAGGATGGCTCACTTCGACCGGTTCAAGACTACAGAAGACTCAACAACATCACGGTCAAAAATCGCTACCCACTACCCCTCATCTCCGAACTCGTAAACCAGCTCCGTGGAGCCCAATACTTCACCAAGCTCGATGTCCGTTGGGGCTATAATAATGTGAGGATAAAGGAGGGAGATGAGTGGAAGGCAGCCTTTCGTACCAACCGTGGTCTTTTTGAACCGCTTGTCATGTTCTTTGGCCTTACTAATAGCCCTGCCACCTTTCAGACCATGATGAACAACATCTTCCATGACCTCATCCTCGAAGGCATTGTCTGCATCTATCTCGACGACATCCTCATCTTCACTCGCACGGTTGAAGAGCACCGTCGCATCACGCGCCTCGTCCTAGAGCGACTTCGACGGTACAAACTCTACCTTCGTCAGGACAAATGCGAGTTCGAAAGGACCAAGATCGAGTACCTCGGCCTGATTATCTCGGAGGGTCGAGTGGAGATGGATCCTATCAAGGTAAATGGGGTCACAGCTTGGCCTACGCCCACGAACAAGAAGGAGGTGCAGTCTTTCCTGGGCTTCATCAATTTTTATCGGCATTTTATCAAGGATTTCTCACATCATGCACGACCGCTGTTCGACTTGACAGGAAAGGAGGCATGGAGGTGAGATAATGCACAACAGGAGGCATTCGAAAAGCTTAAGGAGATGGTCACTTCTGCTCCGATCCTTACCTTTGCTGACAATTCGCGTCCTTTTCGTGTAGAAGCCGACAGTTCTGACTTTGCGACGGGCGCTGTGTTGTCTCAGCAGTCTCTGGAGGACCAGAAGTGGCATCCTGTTGCGTTCTACTCCAAAAGCCTTAGTGCTGTAGAGAGAAACTACGAGATCCATGACAAGGAGATGTTGGCGATAATGCGTGCGCTGGAGGAGTGGCGACACTTCCTCAAGGGTGCCCAACACAAGGTGGAAATTTGGACGGATCACAAGAACCTCGAGTACTTCATGACGGCCAAGAAATTGAACCGTCGTCAAGCTCGTTGGTCCCTGTATCTATCTAGATTCGACTTCTCCTTGCACCACCGTCCGGGTCGCAGCATGGGGAAGACCGATGCCCTATCCCGACGTGCAGACCATGGGGATGGCAGCGGTGACAACCAAAACATTGTGCTGTTGCAGCCAGACCTGTTCACCATTCGGGCACTGGAAGGTATCATACCCCAGGGCGAGGAGCGGGACATTCTACGTGACATTCGTCGCACAAACCGTAGCAGTTTACATGAGGATGTTGTCGCCCGAGCTGTTAAAGAACTGAGGAAGGGATCGACCCTTTCCTTACGTGCGGCAGAGTGGGCTGAAAAGGAGGACTTGTTGTATTTCAGGGATCGCATCTATGTTCCCAATGACCCAGACCTTCGCCGGCGCATCATATCCCAACACCATGACTCACAGATTGCTGGCCACCCCGGACGCTGGAAGACCTTGGAGCTCACCTCACGGAACTATTGGTGGCCACAAATGTCACGGCTCATTGGTCAGTATTGTCGCACTTGTGACCTTTGCTTACGCACCAAGGTCCCTCGTCGCAAGCCTATTGGTGAGCTACACCCTCTTCCTGTTCCAGAGAGTCGTTGGGATGTCGTCAGCGTCGACTTTGTGGTGGAATTGCCAGAGTCAAACGGGTTTGATGCGGTGATGTGCACAGTTGACTCAGTGGGAAAACGTGCTCACTTCATTCCCACTCACACCACTGTCAGTGCCCTAGGTGCCGCTCGACTCTACCTCCACCACGTGTGGAAGTTACATGGACTTCCTGGTGCCTTCCTCTCGGATCGTGGCCCTCAGTTCATGGCAGAGTTCACTCGTGAGCTGTACCGACTCCTGGGGATCAAACTCCTCGCTTCAACTGCTTATCACCCACAAACTGATGGCCAGACGGAGCGAGTCAACCAGGAACTGGAGCAGTACATCCGCCTCTTTGTCAATGAACGCCAGGACGATTGGGATGATCTCCTTCCTTTGGCCGAGTTTGGGTACAACAACCATGTCCATGCTTCCACTCAACAGACCCCTTTCCTCTTAGACACTGGACGACATCCACGCATGGGATTTGAACCTCGCCAAACTCCCTCACACATCGAGACAGTGAATGAGTTCACAGAACGCATGAGGGATAGCTTGGAGGAGGCAAGGGCAGCCTTAGCAAAGGCAAAGGACGACATGGCGCGATTTTACAACCAGCGCCACTCCCCAACCCCTCAGTACAAGGTTGGTGATCGAGTTTATCTTGACTCCAGTGACATCTCCACTACACGTCCATCCAAGAAACTCGCTCATCGCTTCTTGGGACCTTTCCCCATTGTCAAGTGCATTGGAACACATGCCTATCGTCTACGCCTCCCAGCCTCCATGTCCAGACTCCATCCCGTCTTCCATGTCGTCAAATTGCTTCCAGCTCCCCCAGATCCGTTCCCGGGACGCCATTCACACCCACCACCACCACCTACAGTGATCGAGGGAGAACCCCAATATGAAGTCGAGTCAATCTTGGACAGCCATTTGCATCGAGGAAAACTCCAGTATTTGGTACATTGGAAGGGTTATGGGTATGAGGAGAACTCATGGGTCGAAGAGTCTGATGTAAATGCCCCTCGGTTAATCAAGGAATTCCACCGACGGCACACTGCTGCACCGCGTCGCATTCAAGTCACGGACTTTGGTCGTATACGATTTCGAATGCATCGGGGCGATGCATCTTAGAGAGGGGGTGATGTAAGGGGACTAAGGGGGTGCCCTGTGTGTTTTTCCTATTTTTTATGTTCGTCCCATATTTTTCCCCACCTCATTTCCTTCTATTCTTCATTTTCTATGATTTTTCCGGATTTTATTACTAATTTTCCCTTGCTATCATGTTTGTATATGTTGACACTTTTATATTTAGAGGCGGAGTACCCCTTCCGACACATACCCCTTGGTATGATGTCATTCGGCGGCCTTGATCCGCCTATCTCCACCTTTTTCTAATTTTAGGTTATATTTGATTTTTGTCGTCTTCACATATACTGGGCATCAGCAAGGGGATCCTTAGAGTTTTCTCTTCGGATTTCCCTTTGCTAGGTGCGCCCCCAATGCCTGTATTATGTAGTATAATTTTAACTTTGGATTTCCCTTTGCTAGAGGCTTAGGTTGCCCTTATAGTCACCCCCAGAGCCGTCCAGACCACTAGGGTCATTGGGTCTGCTGGGAGGTCTGTCCTCTAGACCACGATCTTCCAACCCATAGGGTTCAGGCTGGTTGATGCCCCCTACATACTCAAGGGGAGTTGTGGGTCAGGGTTCTTCCGGATTCGCAGGAGATTGTTGAGCTTGAGTAGACATGAGGTTTGCACTGATTGATGGGGCTCCAAAACTGATTTGTCAGAAAATGTTGGAAGGTCTGGAAGTTACTCCGAATGTTGAGGTGGGTTGTGGGCTAGGAAGTGTGGATCGCTGAATTGCAGAGATCCCTGGAATGGTACCGGCGTGCTGAGAGTTTCTGGTTGTGCACTGGTGAGTTTCAGTTGGGGTCATAGGAGAAGAGACGAGTGAAGTGTGAGTTCGTATATACTGTTAAGAACTGATCCGAAAGGGCTCGTCAGAATCTGGTCGGACCCAGCGGGTGTTTGAGAGCGGAAGATTGTCAGGTCGTAGCGGATTATGCAGATGGGTAATGAAAAGGACTTGGCTTCAGCTTGTAAGAAGCTGTGCCCTTCACCTTGTCTGGTGTCCTAATTTCAGGTAGAGGTTTTAGAGATAGGAGCGGGAGAGTGCGGGTAAATGCGGGAAGGAGTACGGAGGGACTTAGGTTAAGTTCAGATGAGACTAGAACTTCAGAGGGGAACTAGAGGTTGAGTTGAATGGAGTTCAGACTCTTAGAGGTCAGGAGTTGGAGTAGAAGGAGGTTTTAGATTGACAGGGTAAAGTCGAGTCTATGTCGATATATGAACTGAGGAATACAAAGTGAAACTAACTAAGCTTAAATACTAGAGTCCAGAACAAGAGCGGAACAGAAACGGAAACTGTGGCAGTGTCTCAACTGCATAGATAAATTGCCTAGTGGAGGCCGCACAGGAATCCATAGTTGAACTTGCAAAACTAGACCGCAGTCTTGGAAGGCAGCCATGGTTGCTGTACACGGCGGCCTGGTGCACAGCAGTGTGGGCAGTGCAAGGGGGCCGGAACGAAGGCGGTAGGAGTTGAGTTAGGAAAAGTGGAAAAGATCAGAAGGTTGCGGGTTCCGAGTGGGCAAGGAACGGATCGTGACACCGAGACAGGTACAATACGAAATCTCAACTGCTTTGCTATTTGACTGAGATACCTGCTTGAATATAGTATCTATTGGATAAAGCGCTGCAAGGGTGTGGCCGAAAAACTTACTACATTTACCAGTGGGTCCGCCCCGGCACTTGTTGACAGTGTTGTTGACATATCGAGGCATCCCCACACCTGCCTGCGCTCACCTGTGGTTGCCAATGCTCGCCGACTGTCACAGATATTTATTATTAGTATGTTACATCTATTTATAGAACTATGGTAACTATGTCTCGTCTTATTTGAAAAGCATATATGGGACGTTATATACCTCATAGCTTTACATCGTAACCTCAGTGATTGTCCATTCACTGAGGCATACGTCCCCTTTCTCTATTTTATTTATTTCCTTACTTACCCATAGTAGTATCTCATTATTCTATTCTAGGTACTACTACTGAATATAGTGATTGTCTGTTCACTGAGGTTATCTCGTTATTCTATTCTAGTTCCCTACCGGTTCCTGCCAATGTTCTATAGGTTATGGGCCCTGACGATATCTCTGAAATGTCTCTAACAAACAACTCGCAAGCTTTGAACCTGCTGAAACTTTGTAGTGATGGATCTAACTGGTCTACCTACCAAGAGCGCGTTCTCAATTTCGCCACATCAAAGGGGTTGAAGAGGCACCTCATGGGTACTGCGCGAAAGCCGGTTACACTCAGGGAACAGGATGGCAAATTCTACAAGGGAAGTGATCCTGTCCTGTTGAGCGAAGAAGACATCGAAAAACACCAAGGAGAGGAAGACAAGTACAAAGCAGCACCAAGCAGCTGCATGTGAGGTAATTTACTGAACTGTCGACAAGTCCACTTTCCTGCAGGTCAAGAACGAGACTACTGCCGCCGCCGTATGGAAGAAAGTCATTTCTATTCACGCCGACAAAGGCTCGATGTACGAAACCAATCTCCTCACCCAACTTCAGACTCTTCAACTCACAGAGAACGGAGACATGTGAGAACACCTAACAAAGATGAATGAGATCAACCAACGACTCGCGGAAATGAACTGCCCAGTTACCAATGAATCCTTCATATCCTATATCCACACATCTCTCTCACTCACACCAACCTACCGAACCCTTCTCACTGCCCTTAACACCACCATTCACGAGTCCGGGAAGAAATTGACTAGTGCTAATCTTATCTGGCATCTCACCGAAGAAGCAAATTCACTCGCCCTCAAGGACTCAATCAATAAGTCCAATGCAGCGATGATGGCGGCCATGAAATCCAAGGACAGCAAGGGGAGGAATAAACCAAAGGGGAAGGAAAAGACATGCTGCTTGAACCCTAACTGCAACAAGCCTGGGCACACAATTGATCAGTGTTATGCAAAAGGGGGAGGAAAAGAGAAAGAGGTGCCGGAATGGTTCAAGAGACTGGCTGCAAAGAAAACAGCATCAGCAAGTGCGCACGTCGCCAAAGATGGTAAAGATGATGATGAAAACTATGCAATGCTCAGCTATAGCACACCCGAAGATCCTACTGCCCTCGTTGTTACCTCTGACTTCAAAGCAGAAGCCCATGCCACCTCCACAGATCATGGAATTATCCTTGACAGTGGTGCTAGTTGACACTTCTCTCCTGAACATTCGAAATTTTTGAACTACAGAGAAATTAGTCCTGAACCCATCAGAGCCACGGATGGACATACCTTCAGTGCACTGGGACAGGGTGATCTAAAGGTTGAGCTACCTAACGGGGATCAGAAACTGAACCCAATAACGCTCAAGAACGTATACTACTCACCCCACTTGGCATTCACCCTCATATCAGTCTCCTGCGTCGACAAAGCTGGATTCTCACTCTTCATAAAAGGGGGGGGTTGCATCATCCATAGCGCAAAGTCAAACATCGTAGGTCATATCCCTCTCATTTGGGGGCTCTACCATATCAGTGGTTCGTTCAGCTCATCTCCAACACCCTCTGTGAACTCCACATCAAAGCTCATGTCAATCATCGCAAGATGGGCCATATCAACCATGACTCCTTGCTTAAAATGGTAAAGGACGGGATGGTCACAGGTGTCAAAGTGGACTTGAACTCGAAACCTGTCTTCTGCGAGACCTGCATAAAGGCCAAAGCAGATCAGAAACCATTTCCCAAGAAAAGCGAGACAGTCTACACCAAGTATGGGGAAAAGGTTGTTGCAGATTTATGGGGGCCAGCCAAAGTCACATCGCTCGGAGGAAACAGACATTATTTCCTATTCAAGGACCTGTCTAGCCGGGAGGAGAAAGTTCACTTCCTAAAGGCGAAATCTGAAGCATACAGTGTGTACAAAAAGTATGAAGCATGGGCATTAGTCCAGCATGGCGCATGCATCAAAATATCTGGATGTGATTGTGCAGGTGAACTAACCAGCAAAGAGTTTAACGAGCACCTTCAGAATGCTGGTACTGTTCAACACCTCACTGTCCACAATTCCCCAACTTCTAACAGCATAGTTGAATGAGCAAACCAAACTCATATGAACAGTGCTCATGCGATGATAATTGCGGCCGGCCTACCCAGATATTTATGGTGTGAAGCAGTCTGCCACGATGTCTGGCTGCGAAACTGCATACCAACACAGTGACTAGCCGCATCGAAGACTCCTCACAAAATTGGAATGGGGGAGAAGCCGGACTTGTCACAGCTATGTGAATGGGGCACAATGGTTTGGATAAAGCAGCTTGATGCAGGAAAGCTTGAGCCAAGGGCTGAGCAAGCTCATTTCATGGGTTATGATGATGAGTCCAAGGGATTCCAAATCTATTGGCCAAATAAATGTAAGGTCAGTATTGAACAGGATATGTATTTTGACAAGGATCAGGCGCTCCAGCCTGATGAAGCGTCGATTGAGGGGGTGGAAGACATACTCACCAATTCTGACACTTCCCAGTCTCAAAAATCCTCTGACGAATCCCCTGATGCTCCCGACGAACCTAGCACACCCTCCAAAACTGTCGATAATGGTCCAGCGCCTGCAAATGTCAATAATTCTGATAACGCGGCTGAAAATTCACCAGCAATGCAAAATGTCAATAACAACTCACAAACTCCATCCAACACACCTATACCACCTCCACACCAAAGAAAACCTCGACGAAACTCCCTTACAGGTCTTCCCCCAGTCGACAAAACCCAATACGGCTGTGGAAAGCACAACCAAGTTCCCAGCTCATGTAGCGCCGTGAACTTCTTGGATGCAATAGATGCCGCCTTCATTCTTGATGATGGTGGAGACCTTGAGCCAGGGGGAGTGGAGCTTGATATCCATGAAGAAGACTGGTTTAGCAAGGTAATGGAGATGGCAATGGTAGTGAGTGAAGACGAACCAATGCTAATGGAGGCGTTAAATGGCAATGAGCAGTCAGAGTGGTCTGATGCGGTTGATGCGGAACTTTCCCAAATGGAGAAAGTCAATGCATGGATACCCGTCATTCCACCGCCTGACGCAAATGACATTCTGTCCCATTATGTATTCCGCTGTAAGTGTGATGCAGCTGGTAATGTAGCCCATTACAAGGCTCGACTCGTCATCAAGGGGTTCAGGCAACAATTTGGGGTCGATTACGTCAAAACTTTCACTCCCACAGTCCGGGTGTCCACTCTTCGGATCCTCCTCTCGTTTGCAGCCCAGAAAAATGCCGCCGTCCATCAATGTGATGTCAAAAATGCGTACCTCAATTCTCACTTGCAAGACGGTGTAGAACTTTACTCAGAACTTCCTCCAAAGTATGAAAATTTTTGTCAACTACCTCCGGAGCTCAAAGGCAAGCCAAATGTGGTCTGTAAATGGCTCGTTGCAGTATACGGATCAAAGCAAGGAGCTCACAACTGGTATGCCGAGGTAAAAAGTTTCTTCCTCAATCTCGGGTACTCCGTATCTGCTGCAGACGAAGCTGTGTTCTATTTATATCATGGTGACAAATTCATTATTGTCGCTGCCGCTACTGATGATTTCACTGTCATTGCAGATTCCACCGAGAGCGCCAACAATCTCATCCAAAAGCAGCTCACCACGTGCTTCGAGATTTCAGACCTCGGTCCCATCAACTGGCTTCTTGGTGTCAGCATCACGCGCAACCTCGAAGACAAAACCATTTCATTGAGTCAACAAGCATACATCGAACAGATCGTCTCACGATTCAGTCTTCAAAATGCCCGGACTACCATCACCCCCATGGAGCCCGGAATCGACCTCAGCTTTGATTCTCCCGCCATATCACCGACACTTCTCATGCCTGCTGAAAAGACCAAATATAGAGAAATGATCAGTTCCTTAATGTACGCCGCCATTATGATGTGCCCGGACATTGCATTTGCTGTCTCAACTCTATCCCAGTATCTCGATGCACCTAGAACAACACATCTTATCGCCGTGACTCGCGTATTTCGCTATCTCTCAGGCACTAAGGGTCTCAAGCTTGTCCTGGGAGGTAATGAGTCTGATATTACGGGATATTCTGATGCAGATTGGGCTTCCCAAATGCATCGTCACTCTATCTCTGGGTTTGCTTACTTCATCGGAGCTGGTGTTGTAAATTGGAGCAGCAAGAAGCAACCAATCATCACTTTGTCAAGCACCGAGGCCGAATATGTTGCGTTAACTCACGCATCGAAGGATATTTTATGGATTCACAAATTACTTACTGAATTATCTTCTATTTTTAGTTCTACATTATCTACTACACTTTTCTGTGACAATCAAGGCGCGATCCGACTCTCCAAGGATGCTACATTCCACGGACGCACCAAACACATTGATGTTCACTTCCACTTCATCCACCAAACTATTACCTTGGGCCACATCACAATGCAATACTGTCCCACGGATGACATGATTGCCGACATCTTCACCAAGTCACTCAGTCATGTCAAGTATGAGAAATTTCACACTCTTCTTGGAGTCATCTAGTCCGGTGCTCACCTTGAGGGGGAGTGTTGACATATTGAGGCATCCCCGCACCTGCCTGCACTCGCCTGCAGTCGCCAATGCTCACCGACTGTCACAGATATTTATTATTAGTATTTTACATCTATTTATAGAACTACAGTAACTATGTCTCGTCTTATTTGAAAAGCATATATGGGACGTTATATACCTTGTAGCTTTATGTCGTAACCTCAGTGATTGTCCGTTCACTGAGGTGTACGTCCCCTTTCTCTATTTTATTTATTTCCTTACTTACCCATAGTAGTATCTCGTTATTCTATTCTAGGTACTACTACTGAATATAGTGATTGTCCATTCACTGAGGTTATCTCGTTATTCTATTCTAGTTCCCTACCGGTTCCTGCCAACGTTCTATAAGTGTCTACCAAAAATATGCAATTTCTCATGACCAAGAGGTCATCAATGTGGTGGTTGCTCAAACAACACGCTTTCTTACGTTGATCCGTTGCTACCAAAATGAATTACTGCAGCTTACTGGGGTGGGGCCAGAGCTAGGGGTAGCAAACATGGTTGAAAAGGATGTTGGGGAGATCAATTCATGGATGGAGGAGCTCCTGTGCAGCGCGATGGGAGGTTTTGAGGATGTCATCGCAATATACCACTCACAAGGTTTTATGTTCCAGCAGCAATAATTCAATACATTTTGCAGTCTCTGGTATACACATGCAATGGGGTGGTAGGTAGGAAGGTGTGACAACAAGAAATATATTCCAAGAAACTATATCCTTCCCTTACACAATCACAACGGTACCACGGCCAAGGGCTTGCTCGAACACCTCCCTAGCCTCAATCTCCATCGAATACTTTTCGTAACAAGCCCCAGACACGCCGCTGACAAGTGGAGATACAGCATGCCTGAAAACGTCAATTAGTGTATACAGAATATCATTGGTGATATATTGGCTCACCACCCTTGGTAAACTCCTACTTCATGGCCCTGCGTTACCACAAACCACTTTTGAGTGGCACAGCATTGTGGGGTTTGATTCCGACTTGGGCTGCCGCACGCTAGGACAGCCCAAGTTGGTGAGGCACTCAAAATGGACTGCAATGGGGGAGGATCTTGAACCACAGCAGGCTTGGCAGGTGCTGTACAGGGACACGGGCTGAGCATGTAATAACAGGACAGCATGGCTCGACATACCACAAGATTGGTCTTGAGTTGACTGAGGAGGGGAAGGGGCATCTGCAACCCCAGCAAGCTTAGCTGGCACTGAGGAGGGGCTGAGCATATGATGTCAAGGGCATGAACCCACATACCATCAGATGGGCCAGTGGAAGGCTGTGTATCGGAGTGCTCAGCTGAACAAAAAATGAGTCGAAATCTATCAGTAAAAATAAAATCACCTATGGCCTGGGGGATTGGCATCACCAACTACATTGATACCCAGCTGGGAGAGGATTGCAATAACCTGAGAGAGGGGGACATCAACACGGCACTGAGTTTGGGACATTGAAGAGAGGTTGGTTGAGTTTGATTGCCGTATACACTCCGCCACCATGGGATCAACTGTATAGTTACCGGAATTTGCTGTAACCCCAATTACAGAAACTACGGACAGGGTCATTGAAGAGAGGTTGGTTTGCTGTGCCACCATGGGATCAACTGTATAGTTACCAGAATTTGCTGTAGCCCTAATTGCAGAAACACAGAACCAGAGTAACGGCTAGTAACAGCAGCAAAAGGCAAGTCAGTGATTATTCAACTTACTGGAAGAACACATGATAACTGACTGTTGTAGATGGCGCCAGCCCCTTGGGCAACTTTGGAGCAGCAGGAATTCTTGAAGGGATGCCGCGCAGATTATCAGCTTCATCAGGCAAAAAAAACACTTGCAGCATTTTGGCCAGTCGTGTACCGGGACTTTTTCCTCCGATGGCCTATCACAGAAGTCACTGGTAATATGGAGGTAGAATCAGAGCGTGCTGGTGACAGAGGGGAGCAGGGTATCACCGAAAGCCTTCAAAAGGTAAGTTTACCTCATGTTCACCCATGGAAGAAATCTCATACACCGAGTTCTAGAAAATCAGGACATGGTTCAATAATCACAGGAGCGAAAAAGGCCGCAAGGCAGGAAAAGGAGCAGCGATTGTTTTGGGGAAGCTTGACCCAATGCGTGTACACCAGGCACATGAAATATATTCACAGATGTTCTACAATGAACATTTGAAATCTGAGGTCCTCGCAGAGGTTGAAAGAACAAAAGAGCATCATGTTGTGGTAGCAGCCCGTGTTTCATGAAAAGCATTTGTGGCAGAGTCAGAGGATGTGCGAGCCATGGTGTTTGCAAAAGTAGATGAAGAAAAAAGAGCAAAAAAAAAATTGGCTGAGGCAGCAGAGGTGGATGAAGCAGCAACGCAAACCATGCTGACACCCGACGGGTATGCTGAGTAAGTGGTAGAATATGCAAGTGAAGCACTGTGAACTTAATTGATGATGCCAGTGGTATTGCACAATTGCCTGATTTGCTGGACGATTTTGTGCTACAGGCCCACAAGCTCACAGGCTGGACATTCACAATCCTGGCAGGTGGTCCTGATCCAGTACAAAATGGTCACATCTGCACAATTGGCTATCATCACGGGAAGGACTCCATTGGAAATACATTTAGTGTTGCCTATACAAAATTTCATGAGGAGATATTGGTACCTTACTTGGCATTCCTTCACAATGTCTTCTGTAAGCCCAAAATTTCAAATGAGAAACGGTAATATTGATGCACCTTCTCCAGCCCAAGAGGAACAAACAAAACGGGCAATCACCAAGCAGACTAGCGCAGAACCAGAGGGACAGGCCAACCCATGTGATGATACTCATGAGCCCAATGCGGCAGTCAACAATTCCGAGACTGGGGATGGCATGGACTGGGTTGATCTCCCCAATGACACCCATGAAGGGAATCACAGGATGTCAAGCAGAGAGGATGCCCATGAAGGGAATCACAGGCCATCAAGCAGAGAGCACAATACAGATGTAACAGTGGACAGCACATGTTTATTGACAGGTGAATATGGGCTAGAGGATGAGATGGAGGGTGAAGGGAATCACAGGCCGTCAAGCAGAGAGCACAACACGGATGTAACAGTGGAGAGCACATGTTTATCGATGGGTGAATACGGGCTAGAGGATGAGATGGAGGGTGAAGGATATCATGGAACGTCGAGTGGAAACTATGGCAACGTTGGTGATCCAGCCAACACAGCAACAAATGTTGAGAATACAGCTTGACCAGAAGAGGGACCAATCCCAGAGGGCATGCCCAACAGTCCTGAGCCATTTCCTGACAGCGTTATTGATCTGAGGCTGTTGGAGGAAGCAGTCATGTCTTCGCATGCAGTGGCTGTGCCATGCACCACACACCACAAGAAAACAAGGAAACCGGTGGAAGACGCCACCACGCAGCACCTGGGTGAACCAATTGAAGATGTCAGTGGACCACGCAAACGGAAGCGACCAGCAAACAAAGAGGTTGTACCTTTGACACAAGGCCGAGAGAGTCTGCCGGGATGGTTGGAGGATTCATGTGACTACTTGATGAGCGGTGATAGGGATCCAATATGGCAGGCATGTGTAGAGATTTGGTTGCAGCTTGAGAAAGACATCGGCTACTATGATGTGTCATCAGTAAGTTTCCTTCTGATAAATGTGGAGAGAAGCTCACCCCACCAAAGGCTCGTTTATCCGAAGCGAAACTGCGCCCTGGTGAGCTCAGCCATTGGTTACAGACCCGTAAATTCAACACAATCCCCGACCTCAATGTGTTGCCCATGTTTGCAAGCCAGTGGATTACATGGTGGAATGCCTTGCAGCCGAAATGGAGGCAGGCAACACAAAGTGGAAGCCTACCACTTTTGATCGGGCCACATGAATCCCGCCCACTACCAAGCCTCCGAAAGGGAGGTCCAAACAGGATTGTCACTGTCTTGATTGGCTTGAAGTGGTGGAGGGCTGCTGAGAATCGAAATTGGACAGCAGCGGTGAAGGATGTGAGATCCTGTTTGGAACGATGCTTAGCAGGTCAGAAAGGTCCAAGGGAGAAAAGCCGGAAGGGAGAGTAGTGCTCAGTAACGAGGGGAATGAGGAGAACCAGGATCACCCACATTCTCATGGTTGGTTGAAAGTAACGGCTAGGTAAACTTTGGATCAGATCATTACCTAGGGCAACCAACACATTCTCACTGTTGGCTGAAAGTAACGGCTAGATAAAGGATCAGATCATTACCTAGGGTAACCAATCCATATGAAGGGTACCCAACATATGTTTTCTGAGGCCATCATATATATATATGTTATTCACAAAATTTATAGGCGGATCGCCACATCAGAATCTGCGATGGTGGAAGAAACCAGGAAGCCAACAGTGAGGGAAGGGGAAGAAGCCTAGAAACAAAAGAAGGAAACAAACAAAGGAAGAACAAACATGTGTGTGATGTGTGATGAGAACCTCATCTGGAAACAAACAAGCGAAGCAAACAAATGGTGGTCAATTGAGCCAAACATTCCGTGCAAGAGCAGTGTGCCCCACCCCCGAGGGCATGATATATCACTGTTGTGCTTGCTAGCCTCCACAGATAATGTATCACGTTGTGGTGCTAACAAGCTTGGCCTTATATATCAGAGTGACAGTATAGCCTGAAAGGTCCTCATCCGCACCACTGGCATGGTAGTGGATGTTTGAGGTGTCAAGGAGAATGGTGTCTCGTGGTACCGTACTGAAAAAAAAAATCTGAGTGGATATGTGATTTTCCCGTTCCGCCAGCCCCTTGCATAATTCTGAACTATTTCTTGAAATACATCTATTGCAAGTTGAAAACTAGCTTAGATTTACATTTGAATAGCAAGTAATATTGACATGTTGTGTTTAAACAATTTCTCCACCAAGAATAAAAGCCAAGTGTGGTTTGAAAGTCAGAAATCAGGACATAACTGCCTGGCAGGTGTGCAGGTGCTATAATTCCTTCCACAACACATTTCAAGCCTTCAATTTTGGTGATGAAAATGACAGTATGATCCTACACATTTAAGTAGATCACCAGAAGATTCTGGCTTGTACTAGTATGTGACCTTAAAATTTATCATTGTTCTCCTTCTTCACAGTAAAATACCCCAGAAAACAAGTTAAATAATATGCTTACTTGATAATCATCTTCTGAGATCATTTATCTATGAGACCTTCACCCAATAGTAAGCCAGAAATTTATTGTAGAAGCAATAAAATGAGCTGCAATGCAGCTGATACTGCAAGATTATATTTGCTCATGTTTATCCACCAAGGGCCGGTGTTAGAATAGTACAGTATCTGCCCTGTTACCTCAAATTTTTTTTTCAACGGCGGACTAACTAACCATCCCTATATGGTAATTTGACCATGTGACACCCCCTTGCTGGCACCCAATGATAATGTTTCCGGACAACCTCACCAACATTCAAACAGGTTCAGCGGTTTTATTTTCCATACAGGGTTTTCTACTCTACGCTTTCCTCTCTCTCTCTCTCTCTCTCTCTCTCTCCCTCTCTCCATCACGATCACAGCTCAGCATGCTGACGCGGTTTCTGGGCGCAGCGATCGCACCTCCACCGCCACCGTATCCCGGGATAACCCATCACGTAAGTGGCCCCGCCAAGCCGCCGTGTCCCGCGACAACTAAGCATCATCAGATTACCCTGTCCATGGCAGGAGAGAACTAGCACAGTTGTGCACGAGGAATGTGGGACACAGTGGAGCTTTTCAGAAGAGTCAAAGTTGCAGGTCCCTCGGGACGGAAGTGATGTCGGGTCTTTTTTTTTGATGGCTCTCAAGCCCCCCTCCTGCTATATATGGTATGTTTTGATTGTCATTTTCTTAGTTCGTCGATGACAATATCACTAAAAATCCATGAAAATGTGTCCCTGGGTTCTGGAGTCGAAATGCAAGATATATATAATTCAATTTTTTTCATGTGGCCACAGAAGGTTTAAGGAAGTACGTGTACGTAACTAGATAACCTAGACGCCCAAGTAGAGGTTGTAAGTAATGCAAATTTCAATCGGCAAAGAACTTCCCCCATTAGTTTTTGGTCAAGTTGGAAAGCGTCGGAGTTTGGGGTCGGATTGTAATCGAAGCGGGACCAAACATTCTCGGGTTGCCAAGAATAAATGACGAGTCTTATTGTTTACCCACACCACACTGCGGAGAATATTGCTTCGCAGTAATTAGGCTGGCCCTACGCGTTTTTATACGTCAATCTTCATCCTCATTTCATCTTCATCTTCAGCGCGTTCGTCTACTTGGCCGGTCTGAGTAAACATCATCCCACCGCCGATAAGCTCAAAAGACCCACGCCGAACATTTCGTATGGCGCCTCGGCTCCAAGTCTTCGCTGGGACGTCCATAGATACCATGGTTCCCATAACATCATTGGTCAATACGAACAAAGCGCACCGATTATCCTCAGAGCTATTCGAAGGGCAGATCGTTGCGAACATCAAGGGGTTCACTGATCCTGAAGGACGAGTAATGGATTCAGAGTATTTCGCGAGGAGCGATAGGCAGGGAATTACATGGAGCATTCAAGTTCAAGGTAAGGCTGTTGTGCATCGCGTGGTTGGTCGTGCCCTTACTAACCTGTGTGTTGTAGGCCGGTTCTTGAACACGTACTCGGCAGACAACATCCTATTTGGCAACACCTTTGACCGGCCACTGAAATTGCCTTGGGGGTCAAGTGCTGCTCTAAAATTCATGCAGTAAGTACTTTTTTTCGGGGTTGTGATCATTTTAGGCAATTTACTCATTTCTTTTCAGCTTCATCGACCCAACTCTAGAGCACGACTTGATGTCATCTACGAAGCCTTGGGCCCTCGCGCCCCTCATCTCAACGATGCCCCATTTCACACACACCCGCATTTCACCACCAGTTGACAAGCACTCGTGCAATCCTCTTTCGAAGAAGGCATCCTCAGTTGCACCCCCGCCCTTTCCTCCTTCTTCTTCCATGTGTGATGACACCTCGCAACTACATCTGGCAATCCCAGACTCAGATTCATATCATGGTTCCGAGTCAAGCTCCGACTCGTCTTCGCTGTCATCTAACTCTTCAACGCTTTCATCAGGGCCTTCTCATTCCAGCGTGATGAGTTCGTCCGCGAAATCAAACGGGATATCCATCAGAGCGGGAAAATTGAAACAAACCATCAAGCTAGCGAAGCGAAGACGTCCAAAGTCTTTGAATCAAGATCTGTCCTTTGATACCGCCAGCCAGCGCAGATCATATTTCGGCACCAGACCACACCGTCAGGCGATACAGTTTGGGCCGGAGGTATGCTTGGTCGGATTAATATCTGCATACCCCGTATAGCTGATACTGTTGTTATCCAGGACATGATTACGACGGACTTTTGCTATGGGTTTTTAGAGTTCAGCCCAAGTCTTTCATTACGCTTGCCTGGAGGCATTTCTTTTGATCTGGAGCACTACTGGGATGGTCAACCTGTGAGATTCATCTGTTGCGAGCGCAAAGACGCCAATGCTGATGACAGTGAGGTCCCATGGGGGACAGTTTTTTGGTGTGTATCTATTGAGATGGCTGATAGTCGTTACGACATACATGAAAATGAGATCAATTAGGTAGAAGGACAAGGACAGAACTAGTCAGAAACTATAATTATTCCATACGGTAGCTTCGCAATGCAACTCCTACATATACGACGCGCATGGTGGGAGTGAGAATGCGGTAGCGACGTAGCTTGGCCATATTTAATGCTCGCCGTCGCAATCGAGGTTGAGATAGACACCGTATGTTTCTGGTTGGGCACGCAAAATGACCAAAGATATTCGCCGCAGGAGAAATCTTTGATGAAGTGAATCGATGTTCGATGAAGAGATTCGTTGCCGTTGTCGACTATGGATGTAGATCAAGTTCACTTAGATTTGATTCCTACCTATCACATGTTCGGTGAGTTCGATGCCAAGTCTGTGTAGAACGGGTAGTAGTAGGCTTGCCCAATCTGTCCTCATCAGATTGTTTGCAGTAATTCTGCTCAACAAGTCATTGGCATGATCAGCTGCAGGAGGCTTAAATTGCAACAAAAATTGGCCATCACGAAGAAGTAGATGACCATGAAAAGTTCAACCACGGGTCTGTGCCCTGGGGGCGTAATGTAGCTGGACAGTGAAAAGTCACTTGAAGCCTGAATTTTCTGTCGAGAATCTTGTTGTACACCATCGTTGTAGTATTTGTTTTCAATCACAATCAACTCCAGGATGTAAGGTAGGAGCACCGAACTGTCGGTGAAGACGTGATGCAAGCATTTCACATGTCCCTGGGCCGATTAGGATTTATGCTGCGGATCTGTGCAGTGAAGAATGAACAGAACACCGGTAAGCAAGCCTGCGAGATGAGAATGCATCAGGGATGTTCGACGACGTGGCATATGACGTTTACGCGGCGAAATGGTAATCATCGTTGTCGAATGCAGAATAAGCAGTATGCTCTTTCCCATCCCTACGCGACAGGGTGAGCCAGCGGTTGGCAACGACATTACTTCGTTCAAGCCCGCGGAAGTAGGTGGAAGTGTTTGATAGTTCTAAAGCATTTTGGTCACAACCTCTGACGTGAGGGCAGGAACGCCAAGGCAAAATTGCGAACAGAGATTCTAGACAAGATCATACTTCACTGCCAATACCATGCAAGTCTGGCGAAACCGTGGACTGAAGCCAATCACTAGTCTATTTTTCGTTTTCCAAAGACAAATCAAGCACTCCACCACATCAGTCATACACCTAGATGCCGTGTAGGATGCAGCTTGAATGACTCTCTGTGCGGTTTGACCGTTTTCCGATATTAGGAAGGAAGCGCTTCCTCGGGCGTGCATCGTGATAAATGAAGCAGGGGGTAGGATGAAGCCAAGGGGTTGTGACATTCAAGTAGAGTCGATGGCGAAGCGACTGACGCTTTCCGGCACAACTGAGGACATTTTATCGAAAAGGCAGGCCGTCAGGCCAAGATCCCGATTCACGTCCAAAATGGATCATAGTCCACGATTTACACCCTCTTCCACCGTTATCTCGGCCCACTCGTTAACCCACATGTATCTTGAGAAAAACACATAAAACCAGCGAAACCAAACGAGCTGGCTCCAGTGCTGCCACATCGCTCGAAGTGCAGTGAGGTAGTCTGATATGCCAGAAATGAATATGGGTGCGGAACCCTCGAAGGCTACTTTGTTGGAGTGAGATTGCCTTCGTGCTTTATAGAATACAACTCTTGCGAATAGGGGTCCCGCTATAGCAGTATACTTCGTCCTGATCGGATGTGTGATAAGACTGAACAGCTTTGGAGGGGGATGTTCAGACGCATAATTATAATTTCGAAGAACGTGTAAGACGCCTTCAGGCAGCGATCGATGATTTGGATGGCCTGATATGCCTTGATGATCGAAAGTTAATATCTAGGCAAATGAAGAAAGTCGAGTAAAAAGGCGAGAGTCAAGAGAGTTGCATACTGTCGTAATTCCGTGCTTCAGAATGTAGGGAGACAAAACGTCAGCGATGAGCTCAGGCCTCCAATACGATGTAATGTTATCTTTCAAATCCCTAATCATGGATGTCTATGAGCCACGAAGGACGATGAAGTAAAAAAACATACGGGTGATCAACAACCGACCTCTTTTCATCCCCAATCCCCAGAACGTCCAGGCTACGTCCAAGTTCTTCCCTCCGCACAGTCCCCAACCCATCTGCATCGCCTGCAGATAAACAAAGAGAAAACACTTCTGGATATGCATTGTTGTTATTCCAATATTCAACGGAGTGACGGGCAGGTGACCGTCTGAACTTCACTTTCGACGTGAGAGCCATTATAGTCGGCGCGAAGAACATGCATTCATCATCGGGATGTGCAGTTAAGAACAGGACCCGCGCCCTTGGGGTGTAGGAATCGGGTATCGCGAGCTGGTGTTGCCAAGAAATGAATACATTGTTGGATTCTATCGAATCGTGGAATATTATGCAAAGGACTGCGAGGAATGCGGCACTGAATAGCACAAACCCGTACATCTTGATTCGTTGCGGGTGTTTGAGTGAATGTCAACTTGCCAATGCCATGTCAATGTCCAATGTCGAATGTCAAAATGCCATCACGTGAAGTTGTAATTCAACACTTACCACACTGCCAATAACATATCGCAAGCTGAAAGTATGGACATCTGTTTCTACTTGGCAGTTTTCACATATTGAAGTTGGATCTGCAACATTATTAGCAACAGGCAACAATGGCAAACGTAGTACTCGTGACTGGAGGGACTGGCCTTGTCGGAAAAGCGATTGAGCACATCATCCAGACAGAACCCGAAGGATCGCGCTTTGGAAAGAAACCAGGGGAGACATGGGTATTCGCCAGCTCGTCAGAGGCTGATCTTAGGTCAGATTTCCCTGCTGGAAATGATAACATGCTTCATCCAAGTTGATTATATTATATATCTGATATAGAAATCCCCAGCAGACGAATAAACTGTACGAGAAGTACAAGCCGACACATGTCATCCATCTCGCCGCGCTTGGTATGTCTTCCATGAGTACCCTGCGTATTCGTCCTAATGACACCCCTTTCTAGTTGGAGGGTTGTTTAAGAACATGAAATACAAAGTATGTGAACCTTTACATCTATTCCAACTCGACTAATCGCTATGAACAATAAGCTTACATTCCTCCGAGAAAATATCCTCATCAACGATAACGTCCTACACGCTTCATATACACACAAAACCCAAAAGCTCATTTCGTGTTTGTCGACCTGTGTCTTCCCCGACAAAGTAGAATATCCTCTAGACGAGAACAAAATCCACAGCGGACCGCCTCACGAGAGTAATTTTGGTTATGCGCATGCGAAGCGTATGGTCGATGTCCAGAATCAGTACGTTTTGACAGTCAGACGGTTACTGATTTCAGCGAGCTCATATGTAATTATCGACAGTGCGTACAAGGAGGAGTTCGGATGCAACTTTACCTCAGCAATCCCAACTAATGTATTTGGTCCCAACGATAATTTGTGAGCAAAAGAGTCCGTCGCTTTCCCGTTCCAGTGTCTAACGGTGATCGGCTGTTAAGCGATCTAGAGGACTCTCATGTCATCCCCGGTCTCATCCACAAGTGCTACCTCGCTAAGAGTACGTTCATTGACAAGATGTCTCATCATTGGAACATAGTCACACACCCTGTCTAGAGAACAACACGCCCTTTGTTGTTTCCGGGACAGGCAAGCCTCTTCGCCAGTTTATCTACTCCTATGATCTCGCCAAATTATTCATCTGGATGCTGCGTGAATACGATGATGTCGAGCCAGTCATCCTTTCCGGTATGCTTCGTCTTGTAGATCCTTACACTACGAATGACACCCATTGCAGTGGGCGAAGATGAGGAAGTCAGCATCAAGGAAGTCGCAGACGCGATCGTCAAGGCTGTAGGGTTTGAGGGGAAATACTCGGTCCGTCAAACCATTATGATTATCTCCATCTCATTGCAACAAATGTCTTTAGTTTGATACAACTCGTGCAGACGGTCAGTTCCGGAAACCAGCATCGAACAAGAAACTCTTGAATCTCATAGGAGGGTTCGAGTTTACTCCTTTCGAGGAAGGTAAATGTCCGAGTGTGGCACATCGTTATCGCGTATCACTGATAAGCGAACTTCAGCATTGCACACGACCGTAAACTGGTTCCTTCAGAATTATGATAACGCGAGGACCGGAGCGAAGAAATAGATACACTGTTGCCTTTGATACTGTCCATGTAGAGTCCTGTCTGTTGGACACTTGCCATCGTGTGTTTATATATAGTTTGAACTCAGTGCATATGAGTAGAAGTTATGTGCGGAGTCTGACAGACCCTGAATCTTTCAACATTTCAAATTCAAACATCCATCATGTCCATAGCAGATGTTGTCCCAGCCTTTGCAAAACTGAACCTACCCTCTGCTGAAGAGTATCAAAAACGCAAGGTTGCACTAATTTCCGGTGCGCGGCATTGCAAACTATCGCTTCGTCCACTTATTCTTCGATTTAGGTATCACTGGACAGGATGGATCCTACCTGTGAGTCAATGGCAATCTTCTCCTGCCATTCCATGTTTCTAATTGTGTTTTTGATAGCACAGAGCTCCTCTTGTCAAAAGGATATCAAGTACACGGCATCATTCGTCGTTCATCGAGCTTTAACACAGGTCGTCTGCACCATTTGTACGAAGATCAACACGAACGTGAGTACAGCTGCGCCCACGTCTTCGATGTCTCATCGTCTTTCTGACCTTTCCAGATCCCGGGCAATTTAAATTACACTATGGTGACTTGAGCGACAGCACTAACCTCGTCTACATCATCGCCCAAGTCCAGCCAACAGAGATCTACAATCTCGGTGCGCAGTCGCACGTCAAAGTTTCCTTCGAGATGGCCGAATACACTGGTGACGTGGACGGGCTGGGCACCCTCCGCCTCCTCGATGCCGTACGTACCTGTGGCCTCGAACAACATGTCAAATTTTACCAAGCATCTACGTCCGAGCTGTACGGCAAGGTCGTCGAGACGCCTCAAAGTGAGACTACACCATTCTACCCACGCTCGCCGTACGGCTGCGCGAAGCTCTACGCGTACTGGATCGTCGTCAACTACCGTGAGGCGTACGGCATGTTCGCTTGCAATGGGATCTTGTTCAACCACGAGAGCCCGCGGAGAGGAAGGACGTTCGTGACGAGGAAGATTACGAGGGCTGCGGCGGATATCTCGTTGGGGAAGCAGTCGTGCTTGTATCTGGGAAACCTTGATGCACAACGTGACTGGGGACACGGTAAGGCTCTCGACAATGCCTGTATAACCGTTGACGATTGACGAGTTCTGCTGAAGCTCGTGACTACGTTGAGGGTATGTGGCGTATGCTTCAACAGGACAAACCGGACGATTTCGTGCTTGCGACGGGTGAAACTCATCGTGTGCGCGAATTTGTTGAGAGGTCGTTCGGTGCTGTTGGGATTCAACTCAAGTACGTCCTTTCATCGGAGGTTCACTTTGGCGGATCCTGATGTTTACAACGTTCAAGATGGTCAGGACAAGGTGTCGATGAACAAGCCATCGACGTCAAGACTGGCAAGGTCGTCGTCAAGGTCGACTCAGGCTATTTCCGTCCTGCAGAAGTCGAGTGCGTAACCATACCTCACAAAATTAATACAACTAATGTTTTATATGCTCGCGTCCAGCCTCCTCTTGGGCAACCCGACGAAAGCAGAACGTGTGCTTGGGTGGAAGCGCAAAGTGGACTTCGATTCTCTCGTCCAAGAAATGGTTCAAGCAGACGTCAAAGCTGCCAAAAGCCTGGTTGAAGACCAGAACTGATAATATCCTTAGCCCACATCCTGTTCCTTTTCTTCGTGCCTGCCAAAAGCAGCATCGTTTTCTCTTCTTTCATTAATTCGGACAGACATATCCTTGAACTCTGTGCATATCGAAATACATAATACATTCACATCCATACTCGTGCATGTTGTTGGGTCATTTTTCTTAAATTCGTGACTCAGCTGCACCGTGCGAACTGAGACGGCCCGCTGCTCTTACATATCCGTCCATTGAATTCCTGGAAATTCATCCCGGAGTTGGATGAATAAATGAATTGTATAGCATTTGGAATGTGAACTACATATCTACACCGTAAAGTGCAGTGACTTCGACTTCAATTTGTCCGACTTACGCCGCGATCGAACTGTCGGTGTAGATCACGTGTACGCGACTATATGAATGTTGTATGAATGTCGTCTCCCACCAATACTTACACACGAATTTGGAGACCTCGACTAAGAGAGCCCTGCCAATTCTGCTAACCTGGTGCATTTCATCATTTGAAGGCTTCAATATTTTGATGGGTTGCAACCTCCTCAGTCTGCAATTGGCCTGAATCGACAGGCATGCGAGCAAACCTCGTTCAAGTTCCTGGAGGATAATGCGTCTTCCCAACCCTCGAATGGTCCCTCTGGTGTTCCATCTGCTGCAAACATCATATCACATATCGGGATACAGCACCATATCCCCTGACCCAGAAAGCACACTAGAAACTATCACCTCCCAAGCATTGATAGCGGCGCCCTTTTCTATTTGCTTCTTGAACAGTCCAAGATAGAAGCACCATGTGTGTGTACATAAGCCTCTAGAATGGCGTCCTTCTGTGGACCGTCCTAGATCATGTGGATGGGAAGCTGGTTAACACCTGGATGAGAACTCGCTTGATTTCCTTCGATTAACAATGCTTACAGGACAATTCACTTGCCGAGTACGACTGATTGCCAACGGAATGAATGACTCGCACGTCGCGCCATTAGAGCATTCCACTATGGCTGGGATAGTACGGATTCCCAGCTGTTCCTCAATAGGATCCCTCTAGTAATATTTCTTCCTTGAATGGGATTGTACGCCCGATTCGGAGTTGAACCGTTAGGCGAACTCTGGAATAACTCACCCAAAACTGACGGAGACGGGGATCCGGTTGTGTTCTTTTTTGGAACCTCAAAGAAGTTCGAAGATAAGGTGGTGTGTCCATGTCTGGTTTGGGCTTCCTTGGTTCTCTAGCTCTACATGCCGAGCCAGGTCCTGCGCCTCAGCGTGCACCCCAAATCCCAGTCGACGCTTTGACGCTTTGCTTCGACTAACGCCACTGGACCCTATGAGAAGCCAGCGATCTCATCTTCCTTGGGTTGGAGCATCTAGTCTATCCAGCCATGTTCTAATGGGAACCGCGAGCTTCTAATTACACTGGATAACAGGTCCAATATTAAGGGAGCTCAGTGTAGAAAACGGACCCCAAGACTACATGAGTTTTGCGATGAAGTATTTAAGCGATACTCAAGGAGCGATTGTCGGACAGTGAGTGTTTTGAGGGGATACAGACACACCACTAACGAATGTTCTTTCAGGCATCCCTGTGATGCTTGGTGATATAGCCTCCGTTATGAATCGTTGGGGAAGCCAGGGGAGAATCGATCACTTCGTGCACATCAATGACGTGAGCTTTTCACACTATAAGGGAACATAGTTCAACGCAAACGCTTGTGAATTTACTTCTCAGGATACATAAGTCGGCCTGTCATGAGATCGTTGGCGACGCGAAACTTGTCGCGTACCTGCCACATCATTTTGGACCTTCGAAAAAACCGCGACGCTTGTCACTTTAGCTTTACCTTGGTTTCCAAGAATTTCGAATTACTCGCCGGGAAAATTCCATACATGACGTATCTCGAATATGTCGAGATGTATCTGTGCCGAACTCGGACACTATCGACGTGTCAATTGATAAAGGCCTGAGTAACGAGGAAATTCTAGGAGTACGCAACACGCCTCAACATACCATCTCAATTAATTATGCTCTCGAACAGCTTGTGTTCTCCATGGTTCTTGGAGGTGTGATCAACACAGGAATATCCGGTATGCGGTTCTTCGTATAATGACCCGCGACTCTTCTGGTAAATATTATTTCAGTGTGATATCTCGTACCATGAAGAATGGAAGAGGGCAGTCTCAGAAGAGATCGGCTCACTCACAAGCAAAGCACGCCTTCTGATCCAATTGTCCGCCATTCCAACGTCAGTATGGGAGGATGAGATGCCTCTCATAGAAAATGTCATTTGTGAAACGAACCCCCTACTAGTTTCGATCCACTTCGATTCTTAGCGTGCAAGGAGGAGGATAAAAAGCAATAGGTGGAGATTAACCTAATCCTTACCTTCTTCCTCGCGTCTTATGAGTAGATGCTTCCGTGAAGTTCCCGCCTAACTTCAACGACGTACGTCCGCGTCAGGTCTTATTTTCTTCGGACAGCAGAGCATTGACCAGATTTTCTAAACCCCGCCATATGGCCAGCAGTGTTTCTTTGATGTCAAGCGTATAGTGGAGAAAATATTTTGTCGAGGCAAGCAACGATAGCGTCCAGTCAATAGTATTTAGACAGCCCGACGTCCTGTATGAAAGGCCCACAAGAATGGTTGCTCCAGGTCTCTTTGATCCCGCTTAGGCTTGTAATCTTATTCGATTGTGCTCCTCCTTGGGCCTTCCTCACAACAACAATCGTTCCGTCATTAATATCATGCAAGTGATCTTCAATTTGTTCTCTCCCCGCGAAAAATCGTCTTCATACTTGCCGAGAACTCTTCACAGACATGAAGGCTTTGAACTCGTGACCAGTCATCCACTTGTGAAACAACCTGAGAAGCCACCGTAGGCCCTATCGACGGCATAAGCCATCCATCCACTTACCCCAAAAGTCAGTGGAGTTCGAGAGTTTTCAGCCTCAACCTTGTAGTCTCCATGGCAATCACCTGTTCTTGAATCAATTAGTAACCGCCTGTGAAAAGGAGAACATCAGACTAGGTGACAGAGGAACATGTGCGCGTGTGCTATGCCAATAGAGTGATCTTCTAGCTCCTGGTAGACCACAATGATCAGACCAGTTTGCCAGGAGACACGACTTGGAGGCAGGAGTGAAGCGCGGCAAACTAGTGCAGTGCCATTTTACGGAGTTCCTGCTTCGACGTCGTCAACCCACTGTATCTTGCTAACGCCCCCACCTGGTATCGAACAAGGAACACCCGCGCGACAGATAAGTGGTAACACACATGTGTCGGCCGATGACAAGCATAAAGCATTGGGCAAGATTACAACGTGAGGCCATAAGAAGGAACTCTGGAAATGATCAAGATTCAACCTACATAACTTGACACGACCCTGAGTCGGGACCGAACGATGAATGCTTGGATCGCTGTATATGCTGAACTATAATACCTGCTTGCACTAGTGTGCTGGGGGCCAGTAGGCGATACTCCGGCTCCGAGGATTTTGCTTTTTCCTGTTTGAGGACTGCCAACGGTATCGGAGTAAAGCGCAATACGTCCAAAGTTTGCAAGGTCCGATTGGAACGAACGATTTATCTGTGTAGCGCCGCATGTGCGTGGGCGAGTCTGACTCCTGACTCCTGATTATTAAACGCATTGCACAAGGGATCCGAGGCAGGCAAACCCTTCGATCTCCGATGAATCATCGTCATTCATAGGAGCCTCGCAAATTCAAGCCAGTTTCTGCGTCCATCTCGGACTTATACAGGGAGAAGTGTGCCACGCTCTAGACCCTGTTTGCCGCATCTCTTTTTTTTGAAAGTGCTCGGCATATAAATGCGAAAAATTGGAAATTTCAGAATCTGAGATCAAAGTGCACTTTGGCGTTTGTACATTACTTAGTCTCCAGTTCGATAACGGATGGGGCGAAATATGTTTCCTTCTTTTTCCTTCTTGAATGTCGTACCCAAGCCCGAGGGTTTATCGGTATAAGTACTGTCGGTAATGGTACAGGCGTCTCTTTTGTTTGGACTTTGTTTGGTTCGCGTATATCATATCATATATGACACGTGCTCTCCGACGTCAGTTGGGAGTCTGACCAGTTGAGATCATGCATTTCTTGGACCAACTCCTCCCCACCGTAGTTCCCTTTAGTCCTTAGTCTTTCAGTCCTGTGTCTTTCTACTATCTGTGGGCCTTTCGACCGGTCTTTGGCACCCCATCAACTGTCCAAGGCACTGCCATCGAAACGCTGTCTCATTTTGTGGGGCCAGAACAACTGTTGCCTCTTTTCTTTTGCCAATAGGTGTTGACGTCGGAGGCCCTGAATATTTGTCACTTAAGTGTTGTTCTTTCCACGCCATCTACCGCAATTTAGGTGACGCCGTTCGTCTGGCGCCGAACTGCAGATCACACGGCTTCCACGGCTTCCATCGCTGAAAGCCTAAATAGCGAACATGGACACGCGTTCGCGAACACAGTCGGTCGCTGCATTCCAGGCACCACCCAACCAGGTGAGTAGACATTCACACCGAGCCGCTGTGAATTTCCAATAACGCTAGCAATTCTCTTGTTCGTGTCAAGTCTCGAACCAGCAAGGTATTCCAACGGGTCTCTAATATCACGGGTCGTCTCCGCTTTCCCGGCCGAAAGCCGAGAGATGATCCCGACATGAATCCATATCCAACGCAGACACGCTCGATGGATATGTATGGGGAGACTAACGTCAAGCCCTACATGTCGCATCCTGCGCTGAACACGGTCGTCAAGCCTTTGGGTCACAGATATCGTCACAGCGAAAGCTCATCTTCTTCCGTCTTTCCGAGTCACTCGCCGTCCAAGAGCGAACCCAGGACACCCGTTGAAGTGGAGGAGCTCCCGCAGCCAACACATAGCTACACGCAGAGTACCCCCTTCCATCCTGTCCCAGCTGCACTCATACCTGGGATGCGGACCGGGGCTACGCTTTCCAACCGTAGCATGGACCGCACGCCTTTCAATGCTGGTTCTTGGTCACAACCACTCTTGAGGAGCACACGACCTTTCACACCCACTGGCATTTCAGAAACTAAACAGACACCGGAAATTGTTATCTCTGATCCCACAGAGTCACCTCCCCAAACACAGTACGTCAGCCGACCATCCATTTCTGACGCGCAAACAACAAAAAAACTAAACGAGACAAGTAACACGAGTTTGTCACCAGATCGCGTTCCTATCCGAAGTCTTTCCCAGACAAGGCTAAAGAGTTTGCCAAGTATACCTAGTGAGCATCCACCTACAACCTCATCCCAAGTTCCAGCATACTCTACCGTGTCCTTGCCTCCCCCGCCTGACCTCAGGCACGCCACAATCACATATGCTTCCTCACCAGCCTTGCCACAAGTTGTGCAAGCCCAATCTCCCACACCTCCGTCTCTCCGGCCCGCTATGTTCTCATACACGTCTTACCCACCCCAAACACAACCCGCAGCACAACCTGGACACCAATCAGACTCGCCAGCAGTCCACATACTAAACCGAAGCCCGAGGCCCCCCCCAAAACTCTCCCTTCGTGCAGTCAACCGGCTGAACCAAACCATGCCGGACGGGTACTCTGCACGCTTCTCGCCGAGCATCGTCATGCGCACACCGCCAGTGCCCATGCGTAGTCTGCCGCCGCTCCCGGCTATCCCCTCTGAGCCTTCCTCTTCTGGTACGCGACAAAACATGGTGGGCTTGAGCAATATGCCGGAACTGCCACGTCATGGGACAGATCAACCGGACGATGGAGATGGCGATGATGATGACGAGGGTGACGATGATGACGATGATGGGCAGGAAAATGACTCGGAGACGCTGCGTGATGGCAATAGTAGCATCAATCTCGACTTTAATAACTCGGATGAGCATCACATTCGTCCTGTGGAAAATGATGCTGGCGTCGACCTGAAGCCCTCTTTGAGCTCGCTCAAGAAGGCGCACTCTGAGTCGTCTTCGGACACTCAAGATGCATATTTGGGTCTTCCGGAGGGTCTTCCGGAGGTGAACACATCTCGCATAGATATCGACTTCTCATTTCCACCAGCTTCTTCTGCAGATTTGAAAGGGAAGGGCAAGGCACGATCGTCTGGGCCAGATACCGAGCGTACACCGACTCCGGGTTCGGTGCAACATGATTACTTCAGTGATCTCGGCATGGAAAAGAAACGGGAAAGAGGTAGGGATCTGGAACGATTTGGGGCCAAATCAGAGTCAGCCCAGTCCCAGTCAGAATCCTCAGAGCATGCACGTAAAGATACCAGCGTATCGCCTACACTCACTCCACGGGGTGGCAACATGTCTGTCCGCATGTTGTCCCCCCCTGCTCCATCCGCATCCGCTCCAGGATCCGTTTCTCCAAAGCCCCCCAGCCAGAACTCAGTGGCCACGCTCTCGAATTGTCTATCGCGCAGTGTTGATGTCAATGGAAAATTGTATATGTATTCAGGGATGTACAAACACGCATCACGCAGCCTGATTGACATACATGCGGCGGAAAAGAAGGAGATGGTGGAGGAGATGGTGAGGGATGCAGAGCAGGAGGCGATCTTGGAGGAGAAGGAGCGAAGGAGGCGGAGTGTGATGATAAGTGGGAAGGGGAAAGGGAAGGGAAGGGAATTGGTTATTATCGAGGCTCATAACCCAGGTACATGTTTGGAGCCTCCTCTGCCTCCTCCAAGTGTAATGGTGCATGGTGTTGAAGGGGAAGGAACCAATCCGAAAGGGATATCCAAGGCCCCAGCATACGAAGCAGGCCCACCTCGCCTCCGACGGCGCCGCTCCATGCCTTCGTTCATCGCGATCTCCGACCCGCCCCCGTATCCCGCCTTTGAGCGGGGCGCCCACGCGCACGGGTTGTCCGCGCAGCTGCACATCCAGCCGCGGGACGACGAGGGCCGGGAGCGGCTTCCGACATACAGCAACGACATCTACCTCAAGTCGATCGTTCCGCTAAAGATGGAGTTTGTAGCTGCAGGTGTGCAGGCGAAAGACAGGAAGTGGCGACGCGTGGTGTGCGTGCTGGAGGGCACGGTGCTGAAGGTATATCGCTGCCCGGCAAATGTAGCGGGCGTATCGGCGCTGGGAGGCTGGTGGGAGAGGAAGGTGGGGGTGGGGGATGTTTCTATTGGTGATGCTGCAACTGGGAGTGGGGGTGGGGGTGCCGTGGCAGAGAGGGCAAGAGAAGAGGAACTGGTGCGGGAGAGGGTGAGGATGTCCAAGGGGGGAAATGGCAATGGGCAGACGGAATTACAAGTCCCTGAGTCGCCCCCTGTTTCCTCATCTCCTCTACAGCGGACAGCACACACACCATTGTCATCCTCGCGATCCATGGGTCTGGCCAACCTCTTCAGACCGGGGCGTACACACGCCAGGTCGACAAGCGACGTGCAGACAGCCCTACGGCCCCAATCTTCCCGCGCTTCTCTTCACATCCCACTTGGCGCGAGCGGGTCGGACCAACTTACCCCGTCCTTTGCGTCAACGCTGTCTGTGTCCTCACATAATTCATATTCGGCGTCTACGTCGTCCTCTCAGTCGCATCTCCGGAATGTGCCGCACAGTAATAGTCATGGGAGTTCCGAGACCGCTGTAACGCCTGAACCAGAGCCGAACCCTGCGGACCTGATTAGGGCATATACATTGCAGAATGCAGAAAGTGGGCTGGGCAACGATTATCTGAAAAGGAAGAACGTGATCCGTTTTCGCGTAGACGGGGAGCAGTTTTTGTTTCAAGCGAAAGATGCGGCGGATGTTGTTAGGTGGATTGAGGTTTGAATTACCTTCGTCTTATCGACGATGACGACGACTAACATTTCCCCATGGTTATGGTTCTGCAGGGTCTTCAAGCTGCCGCTAATATCTCTTTGGATCTGGATAAGAGGCCCATGCCGAAAGGCCCGTTGTTCCCTAGGTTGGTGCTTTGTTACTGATTGCTGGTGAGGACGATGGCTGATTAAACTGTGTAGACGCCGGAGACGACGAGGAGCGCGGCGTCCTGGAACGGAGGCGGATCCTATAGGACCGCTAGATGGTTCCGTGAATATCGCACTAAGCCGTGATCAATGATCTCAGCATGCCTCGCACATCATACATGTTGCAGGGTTGTCTCTACGCAACCTTCGCAGTGAGATGAGAGTATATCTCACGCTGTAACGCGACCCTTGGATATGTTATTTTTTCATTGTTACCGAGTTTTCCTTCCACTTTTCCGTGCTCTATAGCACGTTCACGACATGTATGACATTACTAGTATAACTGGGACAGCTGTGTGTGTTGACAAGATGAAATTTCATTTTGAAAAAGTGCAAGCGTGGCGTTCAAAGAAAGTTCCCACGCTCCGAGGTCGGGTTGTATCAACAATCCTACTTGTTATCTGCACTGCCCACACCATCATCGATATTCTCCTCATCCCTTCAACAGCCTCAAATACCGACACATCTATCTCCAGCTCCGCAGTCTGCAGTTACGAGCAGACGTCCTTGAGGACAGGAGCTTCCCGCCACGCAGAATTCCGGTTTTTAGGGTTGGCCGTCTTTGCGTCACCTTTTTTTTTCTGTACCGGCTTTTTCCTCTTTCGTCAGTGACGAAAATCGCACAACCTTCTTCAGCGCTCAACTCTGCGGCCCAATAAACGACAGACGACTACTTATCGAAACGCATTATGGCGGATTCAACAACGGAGATCGATCTTGACTCGGTCATCGACCGACTGTTAGAAGGTGAGCTGGCACACTACCATTCCTTCTGGCCTTCTACGTCGGATCTTGGGTATACAATATTGGGCTAGTAGGGTGTTGATATGGGGTAAGGATGGTAGCCAGGATTGGCAACGGTGAAGGCAAGCGGGTTACGAGCTGTGTGCATGGCTGGCTGTCCAAAACGCTGGGCACCTTGATCACTTTCGGTCAATGGCCTTTTGATGCAGCATCCCACTGGTCCTTTCAGGCTATTCTGGTGTTCTCGTGACAAAGCAATGTTCTGACTTTTTCTTTGTTTCCATCAGTCCGGGGAAATCGACCTGGCAAGCCCGTACAGCTTCAAGAGTACGAGATCAAGTACCTCTGTACCAAAGCGCGAGAAATTTTCATCAACCAGCCAATCCTGCTCGAATTGGAAGCTCCAATCAAGATTTGTGGTACGTTGTCATGAATCGTCATTTACTCTACTGTTCTCAACTCGATTTGAATAGGTGACATCCACGGTCAATACTACGACCTCCTCAGACTCTTCGAATATGGCGGCTTCCCTCCAGAAGCAAATTACCTCTTTCTCGGTGACTACGTAGACCGAGGTAAACAATCCCTTGAAACAATCTGTCTCCTTCTTGCGTACAAGATCAAATACCCGGAAAACTTCTTCATCTTGCGAGGGAATCACGAATGTGCGAGCATCAATAGGATATACGGCTTTTATGATGAATGTTCGTTCTTTGCCTTATGTTGGCCAGTAGTCTTTCCAATTCAACTGACATCGCGCGTTTGTACAGGTAAACGCAGATACAACATTAAACTGTGGAAGACCTTCACCGACTGTTTCAACTGCTTGCCAATTGCTGCCATAATTGACGAGAAGATCTTCACAATGCATGGTGGGCTAAGTCCAGATCTGCAGTCAATGGAGCAAATACGGAGAGTCATGCGTCCAACGGATGTGCCGGACACGGGTGCGTTGTTTTGTACCGCCGTCAATTTGATATTGGCGATTAATAGTGGACGTCACGTGTTTCCAGGACTGCTTTGCGATCTGCTATGGTCAGACCCGGATAAGGATATCACCGGATGGTCAGAGAATGATAGAGGAGTGTCGTTTACTTTTGGGCCGGACGTTGTGTCGCGATTCCTACAAAAACATGATATGGACCTAATTTGTCGAGCGCATCAGGTGCGTATGATGGTAACGGCATGCCTAGTGTTTCATCGGGCTTGCGGCTATGATATATGGAGAATGACTTTTTTTGTTTGTCCGACAGGTTGTCGAGGACGGATATGAATTCTTCGCCAAGAGGCATTTGGTGACGTTGTTCTCAGCACCAAATTACTGTGGCGAGTTTGACAACGCGGGAGCGATGATGAGTGTAGACGAGACATTATTATGCTCGTTCCAGGTCAGTCGCCTGATGCCATTCTTAGTTGTGCCTGATCTATTTTGCATATAGATCCTGAAACCAGCGGAGAAAAAGGCGAAGTATCCCTATGGTGGGATGAATGTGGGGCGTCCAGTGACGCCACCGCGCAAGCAGAAGAAGAAGGACAGCAAGATGGGCTAGACGACGACGGACTGATGTACGCTCTCCGCACTGCACTGCGACCATTGCTTTCAATCACTTGGCACTTTCCTCGTCTTCTTATTTTTCGCCCTCCTGTTTTCCCTCTATTTCCTATCTTTACATCGTTGGTTTTCTTTGTTTCATTTAGCTTTTTATTACATTGATCTTACGGTGGTCGCGGTGTGATAATTGGCACTCGCCCACCTCTTTCCGCGGCCACTTTTTGTCATGGGGACCGGGGAAAAAAGCCAAGTTGTATATGCACGATGTATCAAGCTTGCAGGATGGGAGGGGCAGACAGAAAATACTAAGGCTGTTACAGCGCTTTCGGAAAACCTTGGCAGCTGCAACATAATTTTTTTTGTGTGAAAAAAGGTGAAATTCTTTTTTGACCATGGTGAAAATGATGCCGATATGATTTCATGCCATGACATGTTTTTCATGAGCTGGTTTTCTGATCACTACGGGTATCAACAGAGCAAATAGCAAAAAAAGAACTAAAAATCAGAAAGAATTGATAGATCCTCATGAGTTGTATGGTTAGAAACACATGAATTGGGCAGGGAATTCACAATTGGCCACCTATGAATTAAGTATGGCTTTTTTTGTGCCCCTGAAATGGACAAATACTTTTGCTGAACAAGTGGATCAATTCCTCTTAGAAATATTGCAATGTATGCAAGCCTAGTCTTCTCAGAAATATTCAGGCTATGGTTGGAGTTTATGCATGGAGAAGCTAGCAATTGCCTAGAGTTCTGTAGTTACATTTAATTACTATGCACCTAGCAGTGGGTATTTTTGGGATACAGGCAAGCCATGCCCGGTCTGAGTACATAATGCTATTAATAGTACATGCTGTAGTACACTCACTACTTGCAATAGGAGTATATGAGATGTCTAGGTCTCTCTTTGACTCACACTGTGCTCACTAGGAAGTCCCCCCTCATGGCTAAAAACCTAATAGGTTATGGGCCCTAGCCCTATCTAGCTTAACAAGTTAATTATCTAGACCTACCATGTCACAGCACTTGGATGGTGAAGCTCCTGAACAACCAGTCCCATGCACACAATTTGCAGCCCAAGTGCTAGGGAATATCCTTCTGGTTTGAGGGTGAAAGAGCAAGGAAACATGGCTGATGCTCCATGCGATACACCTGCTCATGGTGATGAACCCACAGCAGAACCCCACAAATTTATTGCACTAATCCAAACCAAATGTGAGCCTACCTCCTATGTGGAAGTAGACAAGCACTATGAGGAATGAAAAAGGAATACTAAGACTTACTTCTAATCACATGGAATGATAAGATACAGTGTGGTATTCCAATGACTAGAGCTAGCATAGTGTAAGTGATGGTTCAAGGTCAAGAAGAGAATAATTGTAACAATAGTGAGAAGTCCATAATGTAAGCAAGTAAATAAGTCATCACAACCATGGTAGGCTTACACCAAAGAATATTCAAATGTCAGTAAATTGTCGGACTGCAATCATTTAATGGACATGAACTGGCACAAATGGAAGGAAAGAATGCAGAGAGTTTTTATCAATTGTGACATCACCAAATATATTACTGGAGATGTAGGACAACCTGATAAGTACACATAACTGGGATAAGATTCTAAGAATGACATTTGGGTGCAGCAGGTTATAATCCAAAACATAACCTCCACTCAAATGAATCATGTCGGCTCATGAAATGTACTGCACACTTTTGGCAACTCATGAGAATATGGCACATCAAATGGTCACATACATACTAACTCAATTATACAAGGCCAGAGTATATGATGGAGGGGACCTCTTGAAGCACCTCAATACGATGAAGTCCCTCCACAACCGCATTAACTGATTCCCTAACCTGGAATTCCATGTTTTGGATACACAATTCAAGTCCACCATTTTGGTGTCTTTACCCCCTAGTTGGCAGACCTTCATGGACCTCTATAATGGGAATGCCAATGATGCCAATGATCCAGATTGATATCCTAAATGCCATATGTCCTCTGATCAATCTATCAGTATAATATAGGAGGAATTCAAGATATGGGCCAATCAAAGTAATAATGGGAATAATGGAAACAGTAGCACTAACCTGGTTAATACCCAGTTGGCTACTAGTAAATCCCTGGAAGCTTGCATTAAGGATCACAAAGACAGCGCAAAATCATATTGTGAACACTGCAAGAAACCTGGGCACTGGACAAGTAAATGCTGCAAGTTCCCAGGAAATAAATGTTATAATTGTGGAAAATATGGACATCACACAAAGGATTGCCAAAAGAAAGAGAGGGACAAGAATAAAGACAAGGGGAAGAAAGGCGAGGGGAGCAGCAGAAGAAATGGTCAGTCAAATGTGGGGGAGGAGCATATTGTGTTCCTGGTTGATGAAGAACTTTATAATTTTGATACATTCAACACCTGTAACGCTGATGGCAATGACAAGTGCTTGATCTTTTATGATTGGTTAGTGGATTCAGCAACAACCTTGCATGTAACACATCAGCAAGAAGCCTTTACTGATTACACACCTTTGGGAAATATTTCCATAACAGGTATAGGAGGTAAAGAAGCAAAAATTGCAGGCCATGGAACTGTTGAATTAGTTTCAACATGTAAAGGTCAAAGTTACATTCTCCATTTGGAAAATGCTCTACATGTGCCTGGAATGCAACTTGATTTCATTGGGGCAATGGGATGATGCTGGAGGAAAATACACAGGTGGAGAGGGACAAATCACTCTTATTACAAAAGATGGTAACCCAATAGCTCATGGCACCAGCACCAAAATCAATAACCATTTATACAAGATGGAGATGGTTATTTGACAATCACATCACACCTCTCCAAATGTTGACAGGTCACATGTTCATGAAACATTTGTTGGCAGTGATGCACCTCCAAATTGGAAAACTTGGCACCAACATTTCAGACATATTGGGTATACTGGACTTCAAAAATTATTGGACAGCAAATTAGTAGATGGATTCAACATTGACATTCAGTCACCAAAGCCAGATTGTATAGCATGTACTGAGAAAGCAACACATTGAACCCTTTCCCAAAACATCCAAACAAAACACTGAACCCAGAGAATTGATGCATATTGACTTATGGGGAAAATACACAATCAAATCTATTAATGGCAATCAATACTACTTGTTATTTGTGGATGACACTAAAAGATATGTCACTGTTCAATGTTTGAAGGAGAAATCAGACACAACAGAAGGAGTCATTAATTATTTGGCCCACCTGATAACTCAAAACTAGAAACTGAAGGGGATTCAAATTGATTGTAGAAAAGAATTTGTAAACAAGAAACTGGAGAAATGGTGCAAAGAATGTGGTATAGAAATTTGTTTAACCATGCCATACTCACCTTCACAGAATGGCATCGCAGAGCATATGAACCACACACTTGTTGAACTATCAGGCACTATGCTTACTGCCAACAACCTTCCCAAATTTCTCTGGGAGTATGCAGTTCTACATGTGGCTTATCTCAGGAACTGATCATATAATAAGCACCTTTGGAAATTGACACCTTATGAGGGCTGGCACAAAAAAACCAAATGTATCTAGCTTACACAAATTTGGGGCCCCCATTTGGGTTTTATTACAAGGACAAAAAGAAGAAATGAAAATGCTACCAAAGTCTAAGTGCTGAGCCTATGTTAGATTTGATGATGGTTGCTGGAGTAATTGAATATTATAATGTGGAGATGTGAAAGGTATTTACCTTTAGAAATTTCCAGAATATCAACCCACCAGAACTGCCTTCACCTCTGGAGCAAATCACCATTACACCTGATGCACCACATGAGGGGAAGTCCAATGGAAGCACACCATGTTGTCATTCTGGAGCTGGTGACGGTCCTGAGTTGGGCAGAGCAGGAGACATAGTTGTTGTTGATGAACATGTCAACAACGATGTGGCAGTTGTGCTAGGTGGAATGGGGGTCTGTGGCATGAGCAGGGGGGCCATGGACTGTCCAGGGAGGCTCTTAGGCTGTTATTTGGAGTTCTGGGGTGGGCAGGGTCATTCTGTTGAGTAAACGATGCATTTCAACTGGCACACCTGCTCATTGTTGTGTGCTTTCATCCTCAGGGCTGCAGAATTTAGAACTACATCGTTTAGGGCCTGGCAGTCAGTACATAGGGTTATGGCAGTTGTTTGTGTGCTAGATGAGACCCAGGTCATCGTTTCCAGAGTATTTGCAGAGGGTTTTCTCACTGTTGTTGATTGCAACATAGCAGTGGAATGGCAGGGCTCAGGGCTCACAACGAGGGGCTGGGGGGTTTGCAGGGGAGCTGTAGCTCGACCCAGGAGCGAGTGCCATTGTTTGCAAGGTACTGTGGGCTGTTCATAAGCTGGGGGGATGGTCATGGTCATGGTCATCAACAATGTTGATGTGGGTGATGGAGGTTGTGTGGGCATTGTCAATGATGACATGGCAGTGGTGGCAGGGAAGGGGGGGCTGGTAACAAGAGCAGTGGTAGCTGGGGGGTCTCTGCAGGTTTGTGAGGCTGTGTCACAGGTGCTAGGCAGCTCAGTGGATGTCCCCACATTGTTCAGTAGACACAGTGGTTTGTCGTTGGGTGCCATTCGCATAACAGCATCATTTGTCTGCATTGCCATTTCGTGGGTGTTGGGTTTTTTTGGGGTACCCTTAGCTTTTGCTGCCTGTATTATTTTGTCGAATCCCTCCTTTGCAACCTGATATCCTTCCTTGCGACCCAAGTCCATTCCTCTTTCTATTCCTTCCTTTAGACCCAACCTTTTCCCTTCCATTATTCCCAACTTCTCTCCTTTGTCCAATGCGCATATCCAGAGTAGTCTAAGGTTCTCGCTGTCACTAGTGGTGGCTGCCCAGTTGCAAAACTGAGTGGTTAGTGTTCAAGGGTCCAGTCCATAAGACCAGAAAAAGACTGGACCCTTAACTGAACTTAACTGCAAGAGACCATACCATTGGTTGCAGTTGACCCCATGTGGGAGTCAGTTCGGTTGTTGGTTGATCAGTTTTGAGAAAGTCACAAAACTGATAGAAAACCAGTTGAAACCGGTCTTAACCAGTCTTTCACACATGTTTATACTAGTAGATATATAGTATTAATTGAGTACAAGATACAGAAATAAGTATATAAAAGAACAAAATATAAATGTTATTTTTACTATTTATAGTATATGTACATAAAGTAGGACAAGCTCGGGGGAAAGTAGTCATTTGGGTGGGTGCTTATATACCCTGTGGCAGTGCACAGACCATGTGGTCACATTTGTGTTCCCAAAAACAAAAGTGGCACCATTTGCCTGATGACTTCACATGACCACAACATCAACATCAACAATGCCACATCATCACTCTGTCTGCAATAACAACCATGCAAACCAACAAACACAATGCAGGCAGCCCAAATGACGCCAGTCCATCATTTGGGCAGGGTACATTCTTTTTATTCATTTATTATTACTTCTTACTAAATGTTTTTTACTTTCTTTTAGGTTCTATTCTTTTGTTAATGACACCACCAACACCAACAGGGGCAACACACTGCCCTCTCTGTGCCCCACCCCTCCATTGACACACATGCCGTCCAGCTTGGAACCTCTTGCCACCACAAACAAATGAACACAAAGCGCTCAAATGACGACTAGCATTGTTTGGGCCCCCGGCATGTCTTTTACTATTGATTATTATTCTTTTTACTAACCAACTTGATTTTTTTCAGGTTTGATAACAACGACAACACCACCATCCCTATGTCACCCCTGCAAGCAGAGGCTTGCAGGGTGGCAACAGGTCCCCCATGCCACATCACACAGCACTACCACCCTGCCTGCGAGCCACTGCTCATAGGGGGCAATGGAGGTGCTGACAACAAATGGCACCATGTCAACCTGGCCCAGTGAGATGACAAACCACAATGCACACAGGGAGGGGCCAATGAACAACAGGGAGAAGACAATGAATGACAACAAAGATGGGGAGGGTGGCAACAAACAACAGGGAGGGAACAACAAACAACAATGCAGGGAAGATGACGAACAACTAGGGCACGGCATGGGTTACCCATGGTTATTTGGGGGTTTTGAGAAGAATACATATTTTAATAGTAAATTAAGTAAAAGAAACCCCCTCGCTCGCGTTTGGAGCAAGGGAGGGGGTGGTGGACCTATTCTGATAAATTACATTAAACTAATATAGAAAACCCCCCCCTCTGCATTTCAAGTGAGGGAGGGGGTGGTGGTGCCTGTAGTCAATGAAAACAAAACAAAAAACCCCCCCTCTCATGTTTGGAGCGAGGGAGGGGGGTGGTGCCTGTAGTCACCGAGAACACAATGAGTAACCCCCCCGCTCGCATTTGCAGTGAGAGAGGGGGGGGTGCTGCCTGTAGTCATCGATCCCTGATTCCACCCCATGAGCAGTTGCTCATGGTGGCAGTTGGGTCCTCAGATCCTCCTCCTGGTCATCATCGTCATTCCACCCGCTATCCACCCCACGAGCAGTTGCTCATGAGGCTGGGGTGGGTGGTGTGCCATCGTGACATGGCGGTGTTGGCATGGGGTTGTTCTGTGTGAGCTCCTCGTTCTGAGGGAATTCCAACCTATGAAATGAAAGAAACAAAATAGTTAGTTTACAAAAAAAGAAATAAACAAAAAAAAACTTACCATGGGCCCAAATGATGCAATCACATTGTTTGGGCCCAGGTGATGTGGCACTGTTGGGTGTGTGTCATTAGCCATCATCATCCATCGTTATCAGTAGTTTAGAACCTGAAAAAGAAGAAACATAATAAATTAGTTTACAAAAAACAAGAAATGAAACACAAAAAAACTTACTATAGGCCCAAACGACGATTCATGTCGTTTGGGCCATGCTATGGTGGTGGTTGGATCATCGTATAGTTTAGAAATAGACGTGTCATGATTATTCAACAAGGTCAGATGATTACTCACCTGACCAAAATCTGGGTACCAGCATATCCACACATACCTGTAACACCGTGGAAAAGGGTATGGTGTTGCCTGGGTATGGCAATCCCATACCCATACCCATACCCATGCATACCTGTGACCAGAAACACATGGTGTTACCCGTAGCCATGCCATGCCCTATGAACAACAACACAGGGACAATGTGAATGGGGGATACAACAAACAACAAGGCCGACAGCAACATGTACCAGGGAACGACGTATGATGCCCCACTCTCACTACAAATGTGAGACCATGCGGCATTTCTTCCTTTTTTTTGTTATTCTTTTTCTATTAGCAACATCCCACCACTGCGAGCACCTGCTTACACAGTGATGTAATTAGTTTTATTAAGTATATAATTTAATTTAATTAGAGAGTAAAAAATGGTAGTAAAACCAGTCCAAACCGGTCTTTTGGGGTTGTGGTCTATCTAATTGGGGCATCAATGTGGACCAGTTTCAGTCTCCAGTTGACCCCCTTGGGGGTTGAAAAACTGGACCAAACTGGACCCTTAAACACTATGAGCAACAGTCTTGCAGTCTGCCATTTCGAGAAAGTGGCAGAAGTCATGGCAGGCCGATGTCGATTTTGATGTGGTGCTCACATTTCCATTTGTGGGTGATGCAATGGCTGCATTTGGAGCAGCAGTTTTCCTTTTTGAGGACTTCTTCTGGTATCCAGGGCCTGGCATGTCAAACTGTTATACTATGGGTTATGGTTTATGGTTTATGGTTATGGGTTACAGTGGACAGTTTTTGGTGACACAATGACAACAGAGTTCAGAGACAGATGAGAGGCCCAAGAATAGACTTAGAAAAGCCTGAGAAAGCCTGAGAGAGCAGCTAGTAGTGTGTTAAAGCATGAAAAACACTCTCATCACCAAGATGGAGATGCTGGAGGTCTCCTTCCCAGAATGCATGAGTGGGATGGTATAGCAAGGATGAACTACAAACATGTGACTACCTACTGTTCTATCAATGAAGTCACATGATCACCTGGAGTGGTGCCTCACACCACTCCAATGTTATGCTCAGAATGGCAAGTTATGGACCTTGGGGAACCAAGCAAGATTGTTGGTGTAGAAATAATTCACACCAGCAATTCCATCACTATTTCTCAACAGAAATATATTGAGAATATCCTCCTCAAGGAGGGGATGGCCAATGTGAACCCAGTCTACAGTTTATTGCAAACTCCACAAACCAGATATCTCATACACCATGAACAAATTGGCCACCTACACCACTAACCTGGGTCTCCAACACCATGGTGCATTAAAGCAGATACCCAGGTACCTTGCAGGTACAAAAACTCTTGGGATCACTTACCACAGATCTCAGGATGTGACTGGACCAAGTAATTTCTTCTATGGGTATGCAGATGCTGCTTTTTCAAATGTGGACAACCACAGGTCCACAATGGGATACATTTTCCTGACAGCAGGGGGAGCAGTGACCTGGAAATCAGAGAAGCAAATGATCATCACCTTGTCTTCCATGGAGGTGGAATATGTAGCTCTCTTGGAAGCTGGATGCAAAGTGACCTGGCTCAGATTTCTATATGGCAAACTCAGATTTATTCAAGATGACCCAATGATTATTTTTGGGGACAATGAGGGGTCTGTAGTATTAACACACAACCCACAATTCCATCAATGTTCAAAACACATTGCTCTTTGCCATCACTGGGTCAGGGACCTTGTGAACAAAAAAGTTCTTGATATACAAAACTGTTGTGATCTGGAGCAAACTGCAGATGTATTAACCAAAGCTCTACCAAAGCCAAAATTTACATGACACAGAGAAGAGATGGGTGTCCAGTCAATGCACTAGTAACCCAGTAGCTTTCCTTGCATGTGGATAGGTTTTTCCCACTGGGTTTTCCACCACACAGAGGTTTTGATGCACCTGGATGAAGTAACCATTCCCCTGTACTCAAACTGTGGTAGGCTTGAGGGGGAGTGTTGGGATACAGGCAAGCCATGCCCAGTCCGAGTACATAAGGCTATCAATAGTACATGCTATTTATAGAATGTAGTACACTCACTACTTGCAATAGGAGTATACAAGACATCTAGGACTCTCACTGTGCTCACTAGGAAGTCCTCCCTCACAGTTAAAAACCCAATAGGCATATCATACCACAAGTTGCTTGGGACCTTCCTGGTTGCTGTTGTTGCAGTGGCAGGACCACACAGTGGTAGTGTATGCTTAACTTACTACTTACCTGGTTGCTTAGGTTAGTGTGCTAATAACTAGGGTTAGGGGTGTAGAACTCTCTGTATTGCTGCTACAATTACAGGGGGGTTATATACACCTGTAGCTATATGGTCACATGCTCAGAGGGATGAGTACCAGAGGCCATGAGGAGGCCATGAGGTGTGAGTATCTGCATGGAACACAAGTCAGCAGCCATGTAGGTGCATGGACTGTGTCCATGAGGCAGGTCACATGCCATTATGGCAGACCGGTGATGCGGATGAATTTCAATACTATATTAGTTAATTGTCACATCACCTCTGGGACTCCCAAGTATATGTGATGTGACATGGCAGGGGAATCCCACATCATTGGGACTGGCCCAAATGTAACATGGGGCTGCCCACAGCAGTTGGACCTCCCCAAGGTACATTTGGTCCAGATAGAGTTATGTGGGGCAGACCAAATGGCCTTTTGGGTCTTCCCAATGATGTCCAGGCCTAAGCATAGGGAGGACCATGGAGCCTGGAACTATCCCCTGGTCTTAGGCCTACTTAGGGTAGTCTTTCTTGGGTGTGCAACCCTGTACCGATGCTGCACAGTAGACGTGATTTCACATGGTGCATTCATTATGTAATCATCTAATTTATTCTTGACAATTAATGCATCCACTCCAGCTGGCATAAAGACATAGGACACAAGTAAATGTACATATGAAACTATTTCATGCTTCATACATGGGAGAATGACCCACAATGGATGGCATAATGTCTGAGTATTTCATTACATAATCATCATCATGTCCTGTTTCATGTAACTTTGGCAGGGCCTTCCACACTTGTCTGAGGGTCTAGGAAACCTGGGGATGGCAGTTTAGGCCCATTCTAAGAAATTTGTCCATGATGGATTTCAAATAATCGCTCCCAGCAACCTTCCAGCAGCAGTCTGACCCCTTAGATGTACTCATATTTGCCTTGGCAGCTGATATTTAACAATTCTGTTCTGGACAAAACCTGAAGAACTAAAGTAGGAACAGAAGTCCTCTGCTAAACTATTTATCAAATGTTCTGTGAGAGGCTGCACCGAAGGAGGACACATAAAATGAGCATTTGGCAGAGGGCCAAACAAAAGCAAATAGGACAGAATTTGGCAGGCATTGCCTCCCACTGGGTTTTTTAATGCACCTGTCGTTTGGTTGATAACGAGTTGAATTTTTATTTCAGAACTGTTTATGCTAACATTTTCCTTTCTGACCCAGACACTTTTCTAAGAGTGGGAGGGTGTAAGCCTGCTTACATACATCATTGACTCTTATTTGTACACAGTACTGACCATATGAACTATATGTTGCATCATTCTTTCCCCATTCTTCCTTTCCCCCATATACTTCGCTTGTCTATCACTTTTGTATCATTGTCCACTCTTGATACCACGTTGTTGTCCTATCAAAAAAAAAGTGGAAACCTACCCCGTATAGAAAATCAATCCTAGCATAATCAGAGTTTAACTCTAAGGGGGTGTCAGAAAAAAATTAAGGATACCAGGTCAATTTTTTTTTTAAGCCATGAAGTGAGGAACTAACTAACCCACTGTGGGAACTAATGTCCTAATAAGTATATTTTGCTTACAAATCATTGATGACCAACAGAAAAAATGTTTGCATCTTGGCTTAGCTTTGGGTGAAGGAAATGTAGATAAAGTATCTCAGAGGACCCATGTCTGTAAAATTAACTCCCTGGCTGTGTCACATGCATAATTCTGAACAATTTTTTGAAATTCATCTATTACAAGTTGAAAACTAGTTCAGATTCACATCTGAATAGAAAGGAACATTCATACACCATTTTCTCCACCAAAAAGAAATGCCAAGGGTGGTGTAAAAGTCAGAAATCAGAGTGGCAGCCATGCAGGTACTACAATCCCTTCCATAACACATTTCAAACTTCATCTTTGGTAACAGAATATGATGCTACACATTTAAAAAAGATTCTGGCTTGTATATGACTTAAATATTGGCATTGTTCTACTTCTTTGGAGTACAATACATGTGAAATAATATGTTTACTTGATAATCATCTTCTGAGATCATTTATCTACAAGATGTTCACCCAACAGTAAGCCAGAAAGTCATTGTCGAAGCAATAAAATGAGCAGCAATTCAGCTGACAGTGCAAGATTATATTTGCTCATGTTTATTCATCAAGGGCCAGCTTTATTCAGTACAAATATGTTAGAATAGTACAGTATCTGCCCTGCTACAATGTCTCTGTGTTTGTGAGATTGCCAATGGCCCTCCAGCACAAAATTATGTTACCAACAAAATTTTTTTTTAAGAGCTCAAGAGCTGGACTAACTAACCATCCCTATATGGCAATTTGACCATGTGACACCCCCTTGTTTAACTCAGTCTCTGTACAAGTGACTCTGATAATACAAATACTGTACCTAGCATAATCAGAGTTTAACTATAGGTACAGTAAGTAATGATCCATAATCAAGTGATAACAAACGCACTCACCTCAGTCTCTGTACAAGTGACTGAGGTGAATGGTTAACTGTCTACTCTATATATATGTGAGGCCAGCTACACAAAGAATGAAAGGAATAAACAGCACAAAGGGACTTACGAAACGACGCATCAAAGAGATAAGCTATAAATAGTACACGCATCAGACGCATGATCGCGTACGCTCACGGTGTGATAATGAGCATTCTCAACACCCCGTAGTTGGGGATAGGTAACACTAAAGAGAGATAACACTCACTATTGAGTTATCACACAGTTGATCAAGTCTGAACCAACAATATGACCATCGGGCTTGCCTTTTGGCTCAGTTGGTTTAGTGACCTCAATTTGGTAGCAGCAACAGCTGTAGTTGAGAGTTCAAATCCCCTTGTGGCAAAAACTGGTGAAATGCTGGGTCACACAATCAGAACACAAAAAAATAGTCCCATGGTCAGGAGTGATATCTGAAAAATAGATAGCCTGAAAATCCAGGGTTAGTTCAACTTGAGGGGAGTATTGAGTTATCACACAGTTGATCAAGTCTGAACCAACGTCTAATCACCAAGTACCCACAGCTGTGCACCAGGACCAGGCCAACTTCTCCCTTTGGTACCTCACAAAAAGGAGAAGCGGAAGACTTCATATGGTATCCGGTAGAAAGAATAACAATCAGACATGTTGCATTGTGAGTTTGTATTATAGCAGTATGACAGAAAGAATAAATCCAGCTGACACGTCACAGAGAACAAACACAAAGAACAGACTGAGAGAGAGGGAACAGAGATATGGCATCATGTGACTAAATTATCTCTGTTGCGGGCTCGTCCCTGTTTCACAGGTACAGGAAGATCCCAAGCCACTTATGCAGTTTACCCAGCACTAATTTTCAAAACTACGTAACCATCAGGAGCCAGTTGGCAGGTAGGACGTAATATGAAATTGACCACAGTATATATAGAAACCCGATGTAGATGGACGATAGTTTCATAGATTGTGTCCTCGAAGTCGAATTCAATGTTGGTACTGCATATTTACGACACTGACAAAGTTGGGAAAACAACGAGAGATGGCACACAAACGTACATGCGAAGGGAGTTATACATTATTGTCTTAGTTCTCTTTAAGCTGCTCTTGACGGTGGAAAGAACCTGAAGACTTCTCATCCTCGAGGTCATTGATATCGTGCGTTACTCCTGCCTGTACAGCAGCAGTGTCAACGATTTGCTCCGTGGCGCCGTCGAAGAGCGCGGCGGTTTCCTCGAGTGTGAGGTTTTTGGTCTCAATGATAACTGTTGCCAGCAATCAGAGATCTCGAACGACGAAGGAAATTTTCAAACTCACAAAACCAGAGGAAGACCGCTTCACATATGAGCCAACAACAGTAAACGACCTGTGTAAGGTGAACTTCACAGGTTCAGACAAAGGACACATGAAACGCACATAATACTTCCATCCAATTGCATCTGCATTCAACTGTGCGTAAACGATAGGAGAGCATACATACAGATGACCTACCGAGCGCAATTGGGTTGACATACTGATTGAAGATCAGCGAAAGCGAGATGGAAAAGTTGAAGACGTTGAAGCCTTTGGCACGAAGCTGGTAAGGAAGAATCTCCACAGTGTATGAGACAATGAGAGGAGTGAATGCAATACTGGACGAAGTTGACTTAGTTAGCGAGGCTAGAAAGATATAAATAGACATACTCGTAAGATGCATAGAACAAAAAGATGAAGGCAATCACAGCGTGAGCAGCACCGGTAGAGCCTTGTACTTGGAACACTGCGGAGCATGCGGTTTGCAATGTGAAGAATACTATCATCCCTATGGCAGATGCCAAGAACAACTTGCGCCTTCCAATTTTATCGCAATAGGCGGATGCCAACAGAGCCCAGAATAAATTCCAGATTTGCAAAATACCATTTATCAGGAGCTAGAGGAAAGATATGAGCCATCATTATACAGTAACATATCATCCCCCTACTTGAATGGTTTTATTGGTAATGCCAATACCATCGAACACTTTATTGAGGTAATAGGAGACGAGACCATTACCGGACCACTGGGAGAAGAATGCTAGAGCAATGATAATCCGCATGCGTTTCCTGTTTCCGGACGTGGTGAAAAGCGACTTCCAGCCAACATTCGCAGAAACTACAGAATCATCAGAAGGCAGTCGAGATGGCGTGCATTCTGTAACGTACCCGTTCGGTCGAACACAATAGCTGTTTTGATTTCTTCAAATTCGTAGCGTACCAGAGGATCCTCCCTAAACGCGCGAGTTGAGTTCAAAGCATAGACACCGGATGGCAGCTGATTGCACATACGTATTGCCATCAGCATGGTAATAGGCCAGTGTCTGTAATGCTTGGTCCTCTCTCCCCTTGTCAATCAACCAACGAGGTGATTCGGGACAGAAGAAGATCAAAGCCACCTGAAGGACCGAGGGAAGAGCTTGAAGCGCTGAGGGGATGCGCCAAGACCATGTGTTTGTTATTCTCAGCTCAGTACCAAATGTAGTCCAAGCTGCACTGTAAAGTTTTAAGTCAAAGAGTTAAGGGTGGAGAAAGTGCACGATCATAACATATATACTCACACGATAGCCCCAGAATACCAGAGAGAGTTGTAGGTCGATGTCAGAGGAGAACGGTGGGGCGGGTAGGCAAGTTCAGTCACCAGCATAGGCGCAGCGTTGGCTAAAATGAAGAATTCAGTGGTTCGATTGACCCTGTACGACTGTTGTGAGTTACCAGCAAACGTGACACCAAAACCGATCAGGAAACTGAAAGTCCGAGTCAGAGTAACTATCAAAAGGAAACTGAGCAGTGCAGACGTACCGAGCCCCTATGAACATCCCCACGGACTGGGAAGCAGTCTGTATAGTTGTGGCAATACACATGATAACGGCTCCAAAGAAAACGGTTGGACGTCGTCCAATGCCGTCGGAGACGTAGGGCGCGAAAGGGTACGCCGCGAGAGCGCCGATGTTCTGGTGATGTAAAAAAATGACGAACTGGAGAAACAAGAAACTACGAACTTGAATAGCGTTAAGCAATCCAAGCTTGCCACCAGTGGGATAATTGAAATAATTTGCCCACGCGTTCAAAGATTGCAAACCGTTCATCATACTCCCGTCATAGCCCATGGTGGACGACGTGATGAGTCTAGGCAAAGATGAGATTACATACACTGTAAGTTGCAGGTAGAAATTTACAGCAAAACGATCCATGCATTGAGGGCAATAAGCCTAACAAATATCCAAACATCCAACCATAAGTAAAATTTGAGAATAGCAGACATCATACCGCCGATTGTTGTACCATTTCCTGCTGGGATCGAGAAGGTGCACATAAGCCGCTTGCGTGCTGCCATTTGCGACTGCACCTCCATCCATAATAGGACTTGAGGGACGGCAGAACTGGGAGGGAACCAATGTATAGCTTCAAAAGAGTGTGGGGGTTTTATGCCGTGTGGGGAATATAGGATATCAAGTGTTGATGTTTTTCCAGCGGTACATCGTGTCTAAAGTCCACGTTATGCAGCAGCTGCCATAAAGGACAAACGGATCATATTCCTTTTGAGGATGAGCTTGGGGTAAGTTTGATGGTGCTATTTCGCCACAAGTTGTCATTGACTGATTCTGAGGGCTAATACTAATAGCGACTGCATCGTTTGCACGTTTGGATATCGATTTTAACGAGGTTCATGGGTGCGTTTCATTCCCGATCCATGTGCTCGGTTTCAGCTCCACTTGAACGTCTTTGACCTGCAACTAAAATAGCATCGCCGAGGATCCCCCTTGAGGCTTGAATGGTCGTCACATGCGTCTGAGCGCACCAAGTGAGCGCCTTCGGTGCAACCGATTTACCAATAGGAAAGATGGAATTCTTCGAGAAAAACATCCCGTTGAAGAAGTTGTCGGTTTTAAAGGTACGCGAGGTTGGACGAAGCCTTCTGTGTAGGTGACGGTATCTCGAGGCGTACAAACACCGCGACCTCGGAAAACTCGGGAGTTTGAAAGATTCATCTTCGGCTAGCCCACGTGCAGGCTCTCTCGCTGGATTATTAATTAATTCCCACACTCAGTCACTCGCGGTGTTTATCCTATACTCTATTCTGAGGTTTAGATCAAGTTTAGATTCCTCGGAACCCCTAGCGCAACGGGACTGTACATTAGCCCCCAATGCCTCCCTCCGGGGGAAACGCTCCTAAATTTTTTTTTTTTTCAAGTATGGCAGTGACCCATAGCTATTACACCACCACTTGGTCGGAACGAAAAAAAAATGAACATCCTTAAACTTAAAGTGTCCTAAAATGATGTAAATTCGGTGTTATTCATTGGCCTTCTATACAATGTAGCCAAATCTCTGACGACAAATTTTTTTAGCCCCGTCAGCTTTGAGTATTCGACCAACGTTCTAGTAGTTTGTTCCTCTCATGAAAAGGAGCATTTCTACTAGAGCTAAGAGGAATAAGAAATATAAGAAATTTTGGGCTACGCTTTTCGTTGAAAAGTAGCGGTGCTCGGGTGTTGTGCGCCACAGCACACCGACATTTTGTCCTCAAAATAGTACGTGGACATATAAATTTCGGCGCGTCGCGTCTTGTAATGACCTCGTGGCCTGCTCTGAACGCGCTGGTTTATTGATGCATATAACAAAGCGACTCACCGATCAACAAGCAGCCTGGTACGGAAGTACCGAGGTCGTCGTGTCTTTCCCGAGACTTTGATGAATGACCTCAAGAAAGCACCTAGATCCATGCTAATCTCACACTTCACTGAAAGCAGAGTTCGAAGAGAGGGGGTGGAACGAGCTCACTGATTTCTCTACTATTGTAGACAGTACGGGTTACATTTACTGGCGGTGGATAGTCCAGGACAGGCGTCAAGTGACAATATTAATTGTTAGGATATCATACTGGTACTTAAGCAGATCGAGTGGACGCTCATGTGGCCATCTGCAACTACTCACCCATTTCTAAAATCGCTTAAGCAACTCGGTTGCTGACGCGTCGTTGTTAGTCTGAGCATCAAGAGTGTTTCTCCGATTCGTGGACGAACTAGGGGTGGCAGGAAGGGTGTCAGATTCCAACAGCTCAGCCTTCTTCTTCCTACTGAACGATACCCCCCAACTGTTGGCTAGATTTGCTAAGGTGCTGGTGGCAGTCATAGCTTGCCGGGCTGCCTGGGTCGGTGTGCTTGGACCTACAGAAACACCGGCTAGTGGGGAGGCTCTAGGGATGTGGTATGATGTCGTCCGTCTGCTTATCAGAGCGTTCGCCATACCGTCAGTTATAGATCCATCAGGGGACGGAGTGCTAGAAAGCCCAAAGGGGTTTCCTTCACCAGAAGAAGGCGAGGATGACACCATTGCTTGCTCCGTCAGCGCAGTCGTGGGAGCAGCCTTTGGTATTGGCGCGGCGGTAACCCCACTAGCTAGAGGGGGAACTCGGCTCACAGAAAACTTGGAGGTAGCGGACATCCTAGAAGCTCGAGAGCCTGGTCGCAATGGCGAAGGAATGACCACCGCCTGCTGAGGTGCAGATCCAATTGGGATCGATGGAGAAGGTGGCGGAGGTGGAGACGTTGTTGGTGATGGCGTCTTCGTTGGTGAATGAATTGGGGATTGTGGGACAGCTTCTAATTGTGTTTCTGGGGTGGCTTGAGCCAACAGTCGAGATAATGATGAGGGACGAGCGTTTGGTGAAGAATTTGACCGATTACGGACAGGAAAAAGGTGCGAGTTAGGGGGGTGCGTGACTTGGAACGATTCCTCGACTTCAGCTTCTGGTGGGCCAGGGGGAAGCGCTGGTGGAGGCGGGCTACTCCCTAGAACAGGTCCTTTCGGTTCATCAAGGTCATTCGAGGATAATCTTTTTAAGGATACTCTTCTTTTGTTGTGACTCGGCTGTGTCCAATCTTCGACCTCGAGCATGTAGTACTTGACACCGTCACCAAGCCCATACGGGTTGCTACTAGGATCCTAATACGGGATGGGATATTAACGACCGATTGAGGGAAGATTCCAAAAGATACATACCTGGTGATCAACGACACGCTCTGTTATTGATGTTATCCTGGCAACAATCCACTCTCGAGTTTTCAGTTGGTCTGCAAGATGGCCGGTAGCTTGAAGAAAGTAGTGCGGGAAAGACACTGTCACGGGAAAGGAAGGGGGAAACCCCGGATTTCAGTGTGACCAGACCTTCTTTATACGAAAGGACATACCGTTAAATGCGGCCCAGGGTTTAGATACGGAATTCCGCGTTGGGAGAAACAGCGCGAGGTCTCCCTTTGCAAAGTTTCTGAATGAGATCTTCCCCTTTGCGCGTTCTCGGTAATCCTTGCATTGTTTCTGCCATTTCCGAATAGTTGATCCAGTTTTCGTGACAGCCTCAAGGAAATGGTCGTGGTCGAACGCTCTAAGCATCTCCAAGGCTGTTGGAGGATCTGAAGGATCGATAGGCTCGGGGTCATCAGGCTGCCCGATGATACTATGCCGCATGGTTGTCGAAAACATAGAATCTGCCATGCTGTTCCCTTGCTTGGATGCGGAGTTAGGGTGAGCGACGATATTCTGTGCCATATGCAGCGCTCTGACATGCGAATTACGGAAGCTGATGGCGACATCCAAAATCTGCGCGATCAAACGACTACTGTCCTCCAGCCGCTGCTCGAAGTGAAATTGTGACGCTTGCCCCGCTTTTAGATCACCTCTCAATAGACGTTCAACATGCCGTGCTTCCAGAAGCTCGCGTTCGACACGTTTCAGCTCTTCTCGCAGACCGACAGCATCAGCGTTCGCAATCTCGAGCTCCGCGCGAAGGTCTTTCACCTGCCGATCTGTATGTTCCTGCACAGCCTTCAACTCAAAGAACTGGCGCTCTAATACAGCACGGTCGCCGTCAGCCTCAGCAATGTGGTCGCGAATGATGCGATCGTGCTCCGAAGCCTGGACACGAAGAAGCCGGTCTTTCTCCTCACTAGCATCCTTCAATGCTCTATGAACATCCTCACTCTCCATCCGCGCAGCTTGAATCTGGGCTTCCAAATCCTCACCTCGAGACCGAGACTCCTCTATTTTGCGAAGGTTGATCGCTTGCTCTTCGAGAAGATTCGTCACCTTCTCAGCATGTCGACTTTCCAAAGCCTTAACATCCTCAAACTCTATCTTCACCTGGGCTAACTCTTGCCTCAACTGCTCCGCCGCCCTTGATTGGTCCGTCGCATCTCCCAACGCCTGCGCGAGAGCTGTACGCTGACGTTCAACTTCAGCTGATAGCTCGGTATTCCGTTCCTCCACAAATCGTCTGGCGGCGGACTGGCTCTCCAGTTGCGTTCGCACCTGATGGAGCTCCCTCTCTAGCTGGTCCGACCGTTCCCGCTCATCGGCTATTGTAGAGTCGACATCCTGCAGAGTCGAATTAAGTCTCCCGATCTCTGCCTGCAAGGATCGCCGCTCTTCTTGAAATTCCGACTCGAGATGAGTGTTGGATTCTCGCGCTGCTTGAACCTGATCAGCGAGTTCTTGATAGGCGTGTTGTTCCGCCTCGATAGCTGATAAAAATAAACGACGATACGAAACCATGTATAGATGCGCGTGGTGCACTTACAACGTCGCCGAGAAACCATTATTCGCGAGGCAGATAGTACTGCATAACGGTTAGCATCATCATATCTGGCTGATTACATTGTGAAGCCCACGAGATCGTTCCGCAATGCGGTCAAAACCCGATTCTAAATTGTCCATCTTCAGAATCAGCTTATCTAGAGCAGATCGGCATTCCCGCACGGCCGTGAGAGCAGGGATATCATTATTAGACCGTGAATATCCTTCCAAGTCATCTAAGACACGGAGAAGGCCTGGAAATATCTCGGATTATTAACAAAGAAGCGAAGAGTGTGAATCAGATTACACACCATCAACCTCTTCGCGCTCCAAAGGATACGGTGCATCCAGGTTGCCAGATGGCGAGAAATCGATCATGGGTACGGGGTCGTCCATCCCACGCGTCTCGAATGGCAGTTGACCGTGAACTTCGCCACGATAAACTTGGCGTCGTTTTCGCTCACTCGCACTGATAATTTCCGTAAAGCTGAAGACAAGGAAGTGAAGAGGCACTCACGAAAGTTTGGCCATGACCTCCAGGATACTCTGTGCTCGCTGGTAGAAAAATCGTGCTTGAAATCTCGATCAGATATGTTGTAGTTAGAACGATGCAGCAAAAAGAAACTCACAGAACTCTTTGCGCCTCACTATTTCGATAACAGTAGCACCATAAGCATAAAGCATATTATGCAATCTCTGTATATGCGAGAAACTGTTTTTGCCCCGGAAGCTGGCTTGAAGACTGACAAGCGTTGGAGGAATCTGCACGATGTTGTGATTAAGAGTGCTTATTTGTCGAAGGGCTGTGATACAGTGATGCGTGTACGCATTCTGTGCTGTAGAGGTGAATGAAAAATATCAAGGAATGAAAGTGGATAGGCAAGTACTTTAGTGTCAGTCATGAATTGAAGTTCATTCCTAAGCCCGATATCTAGCTGCCGAAGTTCTGCGAAAGGTTAGACCTGACTTGTATATGTTATCCTCAATGATACCTTGAAGAATTCTGTCAGGTTCTTGGACAGGACCTGCATTGGATGATTTTGAGTGTCAAGGATGAACGGGAATGCTGACAAAGACACACCGTCCAATGTTGTCGCTCCGCCTGAGATCTGGTGAAAAAAATCTTGGGATCGTCGTAGACACGCTTCAGCATCATCTAGCAGGCTGGAATAACTAAATTAGCACAATAACTTGTCTGATAAGGAAACACACTTCTTGGTAGCCACAGTCATTCGAACAGCGTCACTCCCTTCTTTGAGGTGCCTGGTGGCCTGTTCGGCTTGATTAAACCGTGCTTGAAGATCATCTATAGCAAAAGGAGTCAAAATAGCTGTTCTCAACTACTTTCGGAGAGCCGACACGCACCATGCGTCCGAGCACACGTTTCCGCTACCTGCTTCATTTTCACATTCGAAACATAGTCACCTAACGTGCGAGACTTCTCGCCAGATTCTATTGACTTCCGCACCGCAGGCGACATGAACTCGACGTGTATCTTCACTTTGCTGATGAGGTCCAGATCGGCCTCAAGCCCGGCCAACAACGCAGCTTGTTTGTCCAACTCTCTCCGCGACCCGACAGCGATCCCTTCGAATGTGTCGATGATGGCAAAGACATTAAGATCCAGACTACTTGATGCTATTCGAATGGCCTCGTGTTGGTAGTGGAGCGATATAAGCTTTTGGGTGATGTGCTCATGGTGTATGTGTGCAGTGTGGAGGTAAGAAGCTGCAAGCTGTGAGGGGCGGAAGGGTGGAGTAGCAGCAATGCTCTCTGGGGACGACTCAGAATGAGAAGGATGAACGTAGAGCTATCACTTACCCTCTATTGGAGGCTGCAGTGGTGCCTCTACGCGGAGATCTCGCAGAACATCGTCGAGATCATAATCGAGGTAATGCTTGTTAAATACGTAAATGGACTGATGAATTATCAGTGACACGTGGAAGTGGTGGAGTGAACATGCACACTTGATCATGCGAACCAGCGAGCTCGCGAACATTACTATTTGTAAGGCGTCGTCCGTCTGAAAGGTACGCAATGACAGCATCCTGCTCAACGCCAGTCTCTTGATGTAAGAATATTTCGAGACTGCCTGCTCTACATAACAGTTGAGAGCAACATTTAGGATCTAGAATGGCAAAGTCTAACCGTTCTATATCACGCAAGGATGAATTGACCTGCGCATGACCGATTAGCAGAGTAAGGGGAAAGATATGACCAGCATATATACCTGAAATACATGACCATCCTCAGCACGACATATCTGTATCATGTTCAGATTCCTATTCCAGCAAGTCCACTATATCCACGAGAAGATTACTAGAAAGAATGTAGTAGAGGATACCGAGCACCTGTACAACCACAAATGGAATGTGCGGTTTGTGGTAGATTTGTCAGCAATGTGCTTCAAAATGCTGCCTCCAGAATTACTACGTCCAGTAAGCGAACAGAGCTGCGTTTTCCTGTAAGTATCCAGTTATAACCTCCGTTTGACAGAGTAAGGGAGACATCTACCCATCTGTATTGAAAATGTTCATGTGGCCCTCTAGTATTTCTCTTGGCATCCCTAGATCATCCAACCGCTCTCTCGTTGCTGAGGATCTGTAAATTCTCTTACCACTGGATTCTACCAATCGTCTACCATTCCATTACCCTTGCGAACGCATATCAGGTCAATGCCTTCTACACGTCCCACAACAACCTCTACGACCCCACTGCGAACCCTCGTATGTTACTTATTAAGAATATGTGGATCGGAAACTCTCCGATCGTGCACACTCATCGCGATCTCCAATACGGCTCCACAGCCTGGCCCATGACCGTCATTCATCGTATCCTCTGGGCTTGTAATAACCTCCGCTCTCTATACATTGTTGACCTCGACCAAAATCAGTGGTATCGTCTGCAGAATGACATCCCAGCCAGCCTTGAGCATCTCGCAATGGGTCCCGTACATGGACCTTTCTTCATCAATAACTTGATGCGACACCCTCGCATAAGGCATTTTACCAGTGCACAAACCTTCATGGGGGACGACGAAGTTCAGGAAATTGTTCTTTTCCCACATATGCGCCAGTTCCGACGCATCGTGGATTTCGATTCGCGAAACACATTGAGTGTTGCGTTAAAGCAGGCATCATGCATATCGAAGTCTAAGACGCTGGAAGAAATGCAGCTGTTGATGTGTGGTAATGGGCAACACGACGAGGCCATCTTAAAACTCAAGGCGAAGGTACAATATATTTCGGACGATAAGAGAATCATTATACAGTCAAGTCAGGCCAAGAGTTGGCTCGACCTCTTATGCTCGGAATTCGTGGCAGAAACAGAGGTTTTCATTAGGGGATGTATGTAGGATATTGATTATTCAAAGTCTTTTTCCAAAAAAAATCTGTGTTGGCTATTGGGGCAAAAGCCCTAGAGGCGGTATGGCAACTAACATCCAACATGAGCTGTCTGTACTGTGATTTGTGCGAAGCGTGAATGGTTCTAAAACACCCGTCCCAACGACTGGGTAGTAGTAACGGTTTCTAATTCCGGCCCGATAACTAGACTCATTAACGCACGCCCCATGGCCAGTCTCCAGAGTCCAGACCAGTGATAGACGTGGTGAAAGAATTGACGTTCAATATCAATAACTGACCCGAACTGCAACACAATGTAGCTGACTGCATAATTACATAAACTGTATGAGAATCACATCAAGATCACATCAACTGAACTGACTGAACTACCCTAAACCATCGAACCGTTCACAACCTGTAACAAGGCCAGAACCTACGACGTTGCAAAGTGATGCAGGAAGCATATATGTAACCGCAAATTTCAAGGACCATGCGGTTGGTAGTAAATGACGGTCCAAAACGTCAATTTATGAGAAGACGCAGAGTGTTCAGGAGAGTCTACATCACAGGCAAGTATCGAACAGGTGTAAGGACGCACCAATTCCATCATTTCCACCTCCTATCAGATGCTGATCCTGCTTTATAGCGCGCGCGTTTGTCGTCATTGGATTGATCGAACGAACGCTTGGTCGATTGGCCATTATACTCGTCTTTATCGTTACCGATGCCACCGCCCACAGTTAGGGGTAATTTGGGGAGCTGTGAATTTGCAGGGCGAGTCGAAAATCTTCGATGTCCGAAGTGAAAAGCAAAGGAAAGTTGTCAAAACCATTGGAGAGGGAACGGGTAGGTGCCATAGACGCCTATTGGGAGAAAGAGGAATTAGGCCATAAACAAAGGGGAAGAACATCAAAATTGCGAGCAACATTTGGATCTCCAGCCGAAGTGCAGGCCTCAGGTTCGAATCCATCAGAAGTGAGTGTTTATAACTGTTTGGCAATGTTAAACCTGCAAGCTGCTTTTGCGACGGATAGAAATATCGTTGGTAACTATAGCAAAGTTGCCACCAGCACTCTGTTTCGTTTCTCCATTTTGATCGCACTGTCAGCGAACTAGGGATGGATATCAGGGGACTTTAGGAATGCCGGCTTGCAGCAGGCAAATATGATCTTTTGACTGCCATGTCATCTTTGACGTCGTGTTTCATCATATATTTCGCCAAAATATCTACTACGATGCTGCTGTAGAGGTAAATAATTTTCCCAGAGAGAACCATCGCCTCCTGGAGCCAAAACTCCCGTGGTGGCCTGTATCTAATTGAACAGAGTCGGGACCAGAAGGTCGATCGAGAGAGGTGTCGAACCAAGTATGGGTGGAGGTAGGAGACTCACGGCTGGCGCTGAATACCGAAAGGGCGGGATGCTGATCTTTTGGTGACGATAAATCTGATCGGCGCAAAAATTTGAACTGATTAAAAATGGTAGCTTTACTGTCATGGCGGTCTCTCGACGTGTATATGGAGGATCCCGGCAGACATTCTAATTGAGAGTCGCGTGACCAGCGCGACGTGTCGGATGATGGGGTCGAAGATCTTGCGAAGGAGATGGCGCAACTTTGTTCAGAGCTGCTCGTGGACCGTGACGAGGATCTCGACGCAAAGCTTATGTGCTTTTTGGAAGGCATCCAGGCTGGGGGATACGCAGCGCCCGTTTGTTCATCCAGGTCCTCAGCGGTGGGAAAGAAGGAGGATGACAGTCCTCCCTCATCCAAAGACACTTCCAAAATCGATGACCCTGAGGTCACGTCTTCAACGTGCGGTGTGTCTATAGTTTCCTCCTTTCCCGAGTCCGTGCTTGGCTGAACGGTTGTCCAGATCCGCTCGTCGTTGTAAGGAAACGAGGGCGAAGATGAATAAGGAAAAATTGATGGATCCTGTGGTCGGTTTTCTGGTTTTGTTGCATCATGTACAGGAAACAATGTCGGTCCAGGACCGTCTGGGGTCAGTGGGTAGGTACTTGAGTGCGAGCCAGAATCTTTGCTCCAGGCCGACTTCAGGCCGCCGTCTGGCCAATCCAGGCCATCCCCATAATCCTCGTGTCTGGACGGATCACTTCCAATGTCAAGTCCTGCCTCCCAAGAACACCTCGCCAAACTCCCCTCAAACACCACATCTTCAGAGTAAAAGCTCTGGACATGCGCCAGTGCTTCTCGAACTTCTGGGAGAGAAATTCGCTTTCTTGAGTCGACGTGTAGCATGCGCACCAGGACATCGTTTATCTCTGAAGAGACAGGAAGGACGGACGGAAAGAAACCTAGAGGATCACGCAAGTACGCCTGGAAGGTCGGATCATCGGGGGTCGCAGTCTTCCAAGGATTACGTCCGGTCGCCAGGTTGAGAAGTATTATGCCCAACGACCAGACGTCATTGGACATTGGTGAATATTTTCCATCCGGTGCAAATTCTCCCCCATGGCATTCTGCAAGAGTGTTAGATATCGCTTGCGAGTACACGCGCAAACGGGGGCAGGCTCACCTGGACTCATGTGGTAGATGCTTCCCGTACGCAACTCCATGCTGACTTTCTCGGTGGTCGCCAGTCCAAAATCGGTAATTGCAACACGATAACCGTCATCGAAGCAGAGGATATTCTCAGGCTTCAGATCACGATGATATATGCCGAGAGAGTGACAATATTCAATTGCGTCGAGCAGCTGCAGAAATACGTGCTTGATCAACGCATCATCCCCGACATAGCGACAGTGATTCAGGATCTGCGTGAAGAGATCATTATCAGGCGCATAATCCATGATGATGTACGTGTGGTTTCCCTCGTCCACGACACGATGTAGGGTGATGACGCTAGGATGTGCAGAAGAAATCTGGTGCAAGGCAATCTCACGGATGTGGATTTGGCGCCTGGCTGGCGGTTGTAGATGAGAATGTAGAAGGCACTTGACAGCGTAAGACTTGGGCTTTGAAAAACAGGTGTCCACCCCACGATAGACAACACCGTATCCACCGACACCCAATACTTCGACAAGCTTAAGAGTGCCATCGGCTATCAGCGTTCCAAGCTGAGGTCCGTCTGCAGAATTCGATGACATGTAGAGGTCGACAGACGGGGGGGCGTTTCTTGGCTTTGAACACGACATGACAGGGTCATTAAACTAGATGTTAACCTCGGCAATGCTGTTAGCGTACGTCTAGTCTCAGTCTATATTTACTAAATATGTCGCTGACTTTACTTGCCGCTCGATCATCCAAGACATAATGTAGATTCTCGGAATCCGGAACTTCCGATCGGCACCGTCAGCAGTTGTGCTAACATGAAATGTCACCCGGCATGATTCAGCATTTGAAATCTGGAAAATTTGCCAACCAAATGAGCGGGACCGGTATGATTGAAACCAGATACCGCTCTTTCGAACAAGAACATTAGTCACGCAGAATCCAGTCGCCTCAAAGCTGACCGGCTTGAAAAGATGCAATTCTGGATTTCTCGATTTCACCGTTGCTTCGATGTCAAATTGAAATACAGTGCCGCAGGCACAGAATACACTAAGCAGTTATTACGTTCCTTGATGGCAAGTCAACTTCTTCTCCTTCTCTCGGCCAAAATTTTTCCTCGAGCTCGACAACCCTTCGCCAGATACCCTCTGCATACTTCCATTCATCGTTCCCGAGGCCCTTGTACATGTCATCGACGAGAACCGCCAGGTTATCCACAAAACGCTCGAATTCCGCAGTGCTCCAGTTGGTCGCGAAGGACAACACAGGAGATTCCTTCGGATGTTCTGATCCTTGCGACCTCCTAGCGGCTAGTATATTGGTCCATGCATCGAGATACACCTAATTTATATTTCCCGATTTTAGAGTCTCAGGATGCGAAATATGTTGCTCACTTTCTCCATCGCCCATAGGAAAAGCAAACCTTCTTCAATATGTCCAGTAGCAGCAACCCTGACCATCTCAGCAGTATAATCTCTCGTTTCCTTCCTCTCCCTCCATATTTCAAGATCCAAGGCCCACTTCTTTGCTGTGTTCTTGAAGAACTCAATTTCCAACATGATATTTTCTAGACAGCCGACTAAAATTCTCAGAATGGTTTGCGACTGATCTGCACATGGATGGGGCTGATCAAATGGAATATGGGAAATGAGTGACCCAATGAAACGGGGATAAGCGTGCGCCGCGTAGATATAGTCCTGATAGAGCCAGAAGGAAAGGCGATCGTTGGAGAGTGTGCTGTTTGCCGCAGATGCAAGGAACGAATGGCTTTTGGTTGCCGATAAGTATGTAGGATGAGTAGGGATGGAAAGTAAGTGTGCAGTTATTGACCTAGCCGTAGAACTCATATTATGGAGATCTTGCAAGTCGCAGTTCAGATGCGACAAGCAATATCTAGGTCCTAGGGCCCGGCTCGGCTCAAACGCCCCGGCTTAGGCTCGGCTTGACCCGGCTCAGGCCGGGCTTGGTATACTCGTATATTTCATTTTTGTCATCTCGTTTCTCTCTAATGATGATATGCAGAAGAGTTTGCATGTTGAACACCAAACGATGCATTGGAGGTGCTGGGGGACCTGTGGTGCAGGATGCCCATATATGTTGGGATGCTCTATTAATCACACCACCATCCGTCGAAACAGGATTCTTCAGGCCGTAAGAGTGGTAATCCGACACACCATGGGACACTAACCCAGGGCCGCATCACCGCCAACGCGCTACGGGATTGTGGGTGTTGACTCCCTCACCCGTAACTGTTGAATCTATGGCGGACACGACCGAGTACTCAGTACTCAGGCCCCGGGACGCTCCCGCAAAGGTTTGTGCGGGTTTTAGCATATTTGAGGGGCGAAAAATTGGCATATCTATGTCCGGACGTAGCATAGTTGACACCCATGGTTATGTCATGTTGATGCTCTGATGCAGCCGTAATCCTGGAATCAAATTTGATGCGCTGACGCGCTATCCGATTACACTGTCTCAATTATTGGTATCATACATAGAGCCCATTCACTGATGATGACGTGGATCGACGGCTCTATTCCGCTGCCGAAAAATTTCGGCAAGCACATCTACACATTCACGCTCCTATTGGCCACTTGATTTATCATCTTGGACAGAATGTCATGTCCCCACTGAGCTCTGGGCACCTGACTCTCACGGAAGCAGGCGTAAAGAGTTGGCATTTACTCGTCCGGGTCCTGTCACTCCTGTGCAGAAAGGCAGTGGAGAAACTCCCAAAGTTTAATACCTGTGACAAGGACAATCATAGCTCTCAGAGAGACCAAGATGAGACATGATCATTATCGGCTGCCGCTGTGAGCCTGAACTATACATGTACAGTCCTAAAATCTTCTTTGACCAATTGTTGCTGTAGCTATATTCACCGAGCAGGGAAAGAGCTGCCAAAGTTACAACCTATATGAATTCTTGCAATCAGATTGATAGATATGCAACAACTGAGGGTCATACTGTCATCTTTTTGGCCAACCACGTGCACTGTGGACCTATGGAAGCCGACAAGGCTACACTAAAGATGGAAGGGAACAAAACTGAAGAAAAGGCAACTCACTAATAATCACGCGGATATAACAAGATAACGTCGTGGTATTAGGAGCGAGAGTCTATACAAAAGCAGAGTAGAATAATGAGAGAGTAGGAAGGGGGAATCGGGGAAGGAAGAAGAGTAGTTGCTAAAATGTGGTAGTCTATATTCGTCAGAGCAGGATGATGTACAAACAAGTATCAATGAGATGATGTAAGATGATGTAAGCACCTCCAGGCTTACACCCTCCCACTCTTAGAGAATTGTATGTCAGTAGGAAATCAACCCAACATCAACATGACAGCAGGTGCATTAAAAAACCCAGTGGGAAAAAGCTACCGTGTTCCCTGTGCCTTAACAGCCTTCCAGTGATCCAGAGCCTCGCAATCTTCGAGCTCACATTGCGGTAGCCACAGGTCGTTGCTCCCGGAGTAGCCTGACCATCGTACGAGGTACTGGAATCCACGGCCACATTTATGTTCATCGATAATCTTCTCAATGTGGTATTCTTCTAGTCCGTTTTCGGTCATCACAGGGCCTGGTCGCTCAAGTTCGCGGGAAGGGAAAAGCCCAGCATCATTATCGATGTGTCGCTTGAGCAATGAGGCATGGAAAGTGGGGAACACGTTCAGAGAGTTCGGCAAGAGCAGAGAATATGACGATGTTTCAGGGAAAGCTTTTGTCACGGAGAAGGGTCTGTTGAAGTGAGGAAAAAATTTTGCCACTCTTGACTTGTCTCCAGCCTTAAATTCTTGGTGGCGGTGTAAGGTTGCGAGCATTACTTTATCGCCAACGAGGTATGAGTCCTCTTCGCCATGCGATTTATTAGTAAAGAAAGCTTGTAATATTTTTGTGCCAAGCAAGGCGTCCTTGGCTTCATCTACGTCGCTCTCAATCTGAGCGATGTCACTCTGTGTGGCAGCATCCTCCGAAGTTTCATCAGGAATTGTACCTGGTACTAAAGGGGGAATGACTCTAGGGCTGCGACCCATCTGAATCTGGAATCCTGAGAATCCCGTTGATCCGTTGATCGAGTTCATCATATGGAAACAGATAAGTGGTAATGCTCGCGCCCAACCTTTTTGGTTTCGCTCAACATGGAATCAAATACATTGGTTCAATGTTTTGTTGGTGCATTCACTTACACCATCAGTTTGAGGGTGATATGCAGACGACATTTTGAGATGAACTCTGGTGAGAGCATGTAGCGCTTTCCAGAATTTGGATAAGAATAACTTATCACGGTCGGAGATTAACTCCAAAGGTAAGCCGTTTTCGCAATACCATTCATTGAAAAAGACTAAGGCTAATTGTGGTGCAGTGATATCAGTTCATGTGGGGATAAGTCGGATGTCAGACCCCAGTCTGTCCATTATAGTCAGAATGCAATTGTAGTTTTCATCTTCAGGCAGATGTATGCGGTTTCAAGATCTCATCGCATATTAGGCCAATAATAGCAGTGTCGAATGCTAGCGTAAGATTTATCTGCCCCAAAGTGTCCCAACGCATCATGTGCGAGGTGAAACAAGTCTTCGCGAAGGCTTCCGAAGCAGGGAATGACCAAGCAGTCTCCCAGGTACCACAGGTCATTGATTTTGTGGACGTTAGGCATACTGTTCGCCACATTATCAAGTTTTTGGCAAAATTTGTCATGTTTGTAGCCTTCTTTAACATCATTGAGAAAACTTTCATCAGCGTTGATGGTTAGGACCGCGTTGCAGGAACTTTGTTCTTTCAGCCACCGCTCCCATCGTAATGGGGAGTCACCAACGTCAACATCTTCAAGTGTTTCATCTGGTGTTTCAGGTGGTAAGCAGGACAATGCATCTGCAACTGTGTTGTCCTCACCACGAATGTAACATATAGTCATATCAAATTGCGAGAGATGCTCCATCCAACGAGCTTGCCAGCATGACAAGTCTTTTTGTGTATCAAAATTTTCAAGAGTGCGATGATCAGTGTATACTATGAATTGAGATCCCAGTAAGTCCGAACACCATTTCTTAAGTGCGCGAACGATTGATAACATTTCCTTTTCGTGGACAGGATAATTTTTTTGAGCATCCTTAAGTTGCATTGAATCAAATGCTACAGGCCGTGCAGATTCCCAAGTAGGTGCCCAGCTCAGTACGGCACCAGTTTGCCAATCGCTCGCATCACAAGTAACAAAGATTTTATTATCGCTCAGAGCTGAGTGGTCAATGACCATCAAACATTTGCGGCTAACTACCAGTGCCTTAATAGCATCAAAAGCGGTTTGTTGAGGTAAGCCCCATGCAGGGAAATTTTTCTCACAATCCTTAGTAGTCAAAGGGGTGAGAATGCTAGTGTGATCCACAAGATGAGGTAGAAATGCGGCAATGTACCGGACAAGCCCCAAGAAACTGTGAACATCACTCGCCGTTTTTGGTCTCGGCCAGTTCAAGATTTTGTCTACTTTAGAAGAACATGCTTCAATCCCTTGTTGGGAAATCTGATGACCCAGGAAAATCAATTCCGTTAGGTAAAATTTTGATTTCTTTGCGTTGCAATAAAGTCGTGCATTTTGTAAGGCCTCCATGATTTGTTTAACATGAAGTGTGTGTTCGTCAAGGGTATTAGACCAAATGATAATGTCATCCAAGTAAATGTGAGCGAAAATGCCCAGGAATTGGCGTAACACAGCTGTCACTTGACGCTGGTGTACAGGCGGCGTGTTGCGTAATCCTTGAGGCATTACCATCCACTCATAGAGGCCAAGTGGGGTTGTCACTGCCATTAAATTAATACTATCAGGATCCATTTTTGTGTGAAAGAAACTGTCTGTCATGTCTAGCTTGCTCCAGATTTTGTCACGGCCTGCATCTGTGAGGATATCATCTACACGAGGCAGCGGGTGGCAGTCTGTGACTGTGTTACTATTCAGCTGTCGATAATCATTGACCCAACGTGGCAAGTCTGCAGCATCTGCTTTAGGGACTAAAAATGCAGGTGAAGCATGTCCCGACAATGAGGGACGTATACGTCCGGCATCTAGGTGTCGTTGAATTAAGACACTCCATGCTTCTCGGTATTTGGGAGGGCACAAGTAATTTCTGGTCGTAATTGATTTCCTGGCCTCTTTTAGTGTAATTTTGCAAAGCACGGAATCTGGCATCTCATCTACATGAGGGATTGGTCTGAAGACGTCCACGTACAATTTTTTTATTTGGTCACCCAGCTTAAGCAGCTTTTCATCTGACGCTAATTGTTCCACGTGAATGCGGATTGAGGCGATGATGTCCAGCCCATTCACATGTTCGCAACTTGCATCGATCAAGGGTCATTGAGTTTTACAGATAACTTTTAGTTCTTGTATCATCAGATTTCGATGCAATTTAACTTGTGCAAGTCTTTCACGGACATCTATTTGTTCAGGAAGTATGCATTGTATGGGATGTAGTAGGTCGAAGTCATTTTTCTCGTCTATAACTGTGCTATTTCATGCGTTAACTATGATGTTGTTATGCGAGAGGAAAGGCAAGCCTAAGATAATGGGGTGGCATAATTTTGGAGCTATGAGGGCACGAACGGTATGAGCAGAATAAAAATTGTTACGATCATGCAGTTTAAGTTTCACCCAGTGGGTCAACATGACATTTGATAAGCCCAAAGAATTGTCGAGAAATGCACCAGAGACAGGGAATGGGCGAGGTAATAAGCGAATAGGCAGAGCAAGGTGAGGTACAAGCGATTTTTCAATTAGAACTATAGGAGAACCATGGTCAATCAGTGCGGAAACTTCGACATGAGATATGGCAGAAGCATCCAGGGAATCAACAGAGCATTCCCATATGAGATGAGGTGTAAAAAAAGGAACATGGCTGCTTACTGAGTTGTTTGAGTTGTGGGATAGATCACTGTCACCCCCACCCAGAATGGAACTTTCATTGGGGGGGTAGATGGCGGCGCTAGGGTATGCGGTCATACCTAGCACACTCGTGACAGGAAGGGCAGGTGGAGCAGTGGTGGGTTGGGTAGGCCCAGAGGTTACGGAGCTAACAGGCATTGTTTGTTCTTCTCTCGGAACAGGTAGTGCAGGCAGTTTGATACATTTCCGTGCATCGTTAACCATGTTCATGGATTGTTCGATGTATCCCTCGCCGTTAGGAAACTCGCATGCATGGTTTTTGGGCATATAGAAGCCATGACACTTTTTACAACTGTTATATGTTTCAAGGTACTTTCGTTCTCGATCAGTTAACTTGGGAGGACATGAAGTGGAGGTTGAGTTTTGAGTTCACGAAGAGTTACTGTTCTGAGATCGAGCGAATGGTGCTCATCTAGCGTTATCTGCGAGTCCTACAGTGGAGCTAGATCTCTTCAGGCTTCTTGCTGCATCCTCAGTGTCGTGTTTATGAGCATTTCTGTCTTCGACAAGCTTATGGTCAAGTTTAGTCAAGGTATCGATGAAACCCTGGAGTCTTTCTTCTGATTTCAAGGTGGCGGTAGCAGCCGCAGCAGCAGCCGTTACAGCCGCATTTGCAGGGGGAGCAGCATTAGCTTGAGGAGCAGCATTCTCAGCAGGGGCAGCTTCGTCATCAGAACTTTCGTGGTTATCTTTCCATCGATCGAACACTGTGGCGAGCTCAGAAGAGATGTTGGATTCGATTTGCATACGCAGTTGTGCAGGCGATAAATGAAATTGCGAGCCTTTGAGAAGAAGGTTGTCGTGGCAGAGAGAATCGATGAACTCTGAGAAAGGTGTTTTCCCTTGCTTTGTTGAGCGTACCTTGTGGGTGAGCTCTTGCTGCCAGCGTTTCGGTAACCAACGTGCTCGGATCTTCACCATGAAATCATTGAACGAGAGTTTGGAGAGAATTTCCTGTTGTGATTGGTACCAATCAGAAAACAACAGATCCTCAAATGAGTAGACGATATGGTTGACATAGTTTTTGGCTTCAAGTCCATCCTTGTTCTGAAGATAACCATGAGCGTGGTGTTCGAAACGATGTAACATCTCCAGGGTCATATTCCCTGCTGAGATCATCGGTCTCTTTCCATTGTTGAGACTCAAGGTGGCGATTGAAGGAGTTGAACTCATGTTCTTTAGCAACATTGATATATGATATTCATCAGAGGAAGTGGAGGATTGTCTTCGTCGTTTAGGCGGTGGGACGGTGACTATATGCGCATCATTTGCTGCGATGGAGGCAAGATCGTTACATGGAGTAGGTATATGCGCGTCGTTTGCTACAATGGAGGCAGAGCATTGTGGCTGTGAAGAAACAGCAGTGTTGGGAAGAAGATTTTGAGCAGGAGAGAGTGCGGTGTTGGCGGCATTTGAAGGTAAAGCATCCCTCGCCCTACTACGAGTAGTGAGGGGAATTGCAAAGGAAGGTTTTCGAGACAGTGTTCAACTGCCATTATCAAGAGTTTGTAAGCAAATACCACAACGTTAATCGTTTGTTAAAAAAAAAGTGGAAGCCAACAAGGCTACACTAAAGATGGAAGGGAACAAAACTGAAGAAAAGGCAACTCACTAATAATCACGTGGATATAACAAGATAACGTTGTGGTATTAGGAGTGAGAGTCTATACAAAAGCAGAGTAGAATAATGAGAGAGTAGGAAGGGGGAATTGGGGAAGGAAGAAGAGTAGTCACTAAAATGTGGTAGTCTATATTTGTCAGAGCAGGATGATGTACAAACAAGTATCAATGAGATGACATAAGATGATGTAAGCACCTCCAGGCTTACAACCTAGCACGGTAGCAATTTCAGCCATTTAAGTGCCAAAACCTGAATTTTCTAACTTAAATGGATGAATTAATGGTGGATGAATTTGGAATGAATTTTCATCCCATATATTTCAGCCATCCAAGGGATGGAGTTCATATGTGTTACCTTACAAAATATTCTTAAACTAATGGGATGAATTTTCATTTTACAAGGGGATGAAATGCAGGGGATGATTTTAATCCAAGATGAGGGTATGGATTTTCAACCATCTAACATATGAATTTTCATCCAAATTTTCAACAATTTATGGGATAACATTTCCTGCCACAAAGGTGTGAGTAATAGGGTGTGTTTTCAGCCTGAGATAGGATAAAAATTTCATACTATTATGAGATGCTTTTAGTAGGCAAATTTCTTTCAGTTAAAGATTGAATTGACTGTTCCTTCCTCTGGCAGGCATTATTATTTTCAGTCAGAATGAGAGGATAATCTTCACACATCAGGATTGCAAATATTAATTTTTCATCCAAAGAAAGGGGATTTTTCATCTGTGTTGTAATTGTTTACTCACAAGTCATTCTCAGTAAAAAAGGAAATTTCTCAGAGTCACGTGATAGTTAGGTGCAAGTCAACAAAGTCAGGTAAATGTTAAAAAACCAGTCAAAATGTCAGGTCAAAGTCATGTCAGAAAAATGTGTGACCTGACTTTGACCTGACATTTTTGACCACTTTTTAAACATTTACCTGACTTTGTTGACTTGCACCTAATGGTCACGTGACTCTTGGAAATTTCCGTTTTTACAGAGAGTCATTTTCAGCCCACCCTCAACACATCACATGATGAATATTGAACATCATGTCACATCAACATCAACTATAACCACCATGCCACCATCTCACCTCACCATGACCACCACCATCGATGATGATGACACTCCCCCCTCTCTCCTCTCTCTTCCCATGACCCCAATGCCATCAATGCTGACTCCCACGACAACAAACACAACACCAGCAACACCACCTGTGGCCACAAATGAGCCACCTCGCTCACAATGCAGCCCAAATGACATGAATTGTCATTTGGGCCATAGTAAGTTTTTTCTTCTATAATTTGTGTTCATTTTACTAACTAAACTATTACTTTATGTTGAGGGAAAAAATGAGGCCTACGATGCATGATGGGAATGATGGGAATGACAAATGACAAATGGGAGGGGCGGAGATGGGCAACAACAATGATGATGGTGATGGTGACGGAAGATGGGACCCACCAGGTAAGTACACCACCCCCTCGTTTACCCGCCATGTCATGCTGACGACGCCACCTCCTTCCCCAGAGCTCAACAACGACATCCAAGAAACATCCACCCCATGCCCATGAGCAATTGCTCATGGGGTGGATCATGGGTGCTCACTGCCAATGCCATTCATGCCCCACACCATGCCACTGTGGATGACATGGCACCTGCCCCCATGCCTACAAGCAACTGCTCATAGGGTGGGATTGCAGGTGCAGCCTGTCTACAATGACAGGGCGGAGAGGAGAAGACACTGCCAGCACCAGCACCAGCAGGACGATGACAGGATGCAGGGTGGGGGGGATGACATGACAACAGAGGGGGATGACACCCACCCCATGCCTATGAGCACCTGCTCATAGGGTGGATTGTGGGCATCTACAGTGATGGAACAACAAGGGGGACAACACAACAACAAGGGGGCACAACAACGACACCTGCAAACAAGCCCCACATATCGTCGTTTTGCCATAAGTTTTTTTTCTTTTCTTTTCTTCTTATTCAATTGTACTAATAAACAATTCTACTTCATTTTCTAGGGAAAAACTCGACCAGCTACGCTGAAAATGGGCACCCCGACCCCAACTGACAATATGTGATGCATATCATTGTTTCATACTAACCATTAGATTAATTGATTTTTTAGGGAAAAAACTTGAGGAATCACCCTGAAAATGGGCACCCCATGCCCTGGGTGATGAACGAAGGAGGAAATGAGCAGGGTGGAGCAGGGAACAGTGCTCGGAGGCCTGTATAGGGCAGGTATGCACCCCACCCCTCTTTTACCCGCCGCCTCACACTGACAACCCCCCACCACCTTCCCCAGGGCATGACAAACCAGCACCCACCACACATCCATGAGCAACTGCTCATGGGGTGGATCGCGGGTGGATCCTCTGATGATGAGTGCAACCCGGCACCCAGCACCACCACTGAGACAACCAGGCCATGGCACCAGACCCCTCCACTATGAGCAACTGCTCATAGGGAGTAAGGCTGGTGCATAGGAGGTGGAGATGACAGGGCGAGGGGGACAGGGACAGGGATGACAATGATGGGGATGTGATGGGACAACAGGCCGACAATGAGGCATCAGGGGTCTGGGGGATTTCTTTGCTTCTTTTGAGTAGATTTTGTATTTTAGTGGCTTGAAATTTACTCTGATACATGATGAAACTATTCTATCAATGGGATGAAAAAACATTATTGGCAGGTTCTTTCATTCCTCTTAAACCCCTGGAAAGTTGATGAGATTCAACCCAGGTAGAGGTAGTGTTGCCTTGACTGACTTGGGGCATTTTTGTATTTTTAAAATGACTTGACACAATGCACTCAGCCTGCTTAGTGTTGACAGAGAACCCATCGACTTTTGGGGCTCCCTATCTATGTGAATATTTTCAGAATTCTATACAATCTATTGGAGTTGATATTGCCTTTGACTCATTTTTGCTGGTTGACTTGCAAAAAATGAGTCAAAGGCAATATTGATTCCAATAAATTGTCCAGAATTCTGAAAATATTTACATAGATAGAGAGCCCCAAAAGTTGATGGGTCATCTCTCAACACTGAGCAGGCTGAGTGCATTGTGTCAAGGTATTTTAAAAATACAAAAATGCCACAAGTTGGTCAAGGCAACACTAGGTAGAGGGGTGTTATTTATGCCCATATAAAGATGAAAACCATCCCATGGGATGAATTTGGTGTGGGATGAACTGGGGACAAAATGTGGGAGGTTTTCATCCCATCGACTCATCCCTTACAGGTAGGAAAAGGCATTCTTTTTCACTCCTCTTAGTGGTAGATTTTCATGCCAACTCCTGATGAAACTTATTCCATTTTGGGGTTTATCAATACATGAAAACTATACCATAAATATATCATTTTACACTATCTAAAGGTATGAAATGTGGGATAGTTTTCCTACCCCTCAGGCCCCATAGTGGTGGTGGAGGCATTCCTAAGCTGACCTGCAGATGTTGCAAATGACCAAAAGACTTGCATAAAAACTGAACCATGTTCTATGAAATACGCTTCAATGGTGCTGACATCAAAGCCAAGCACAAGGCCCATGTTCACTGGATGATGGAGTGTCTGGAGAAAGCCTGATGCAGTAATTTCATGAGCCTCGGGTCTTACTTCCTTGGAAACATAATTAATAGCCCAAGTGTGGATTTTCTCATGTGACACAGTACTAGAAATGATGAGGTAAGCCCTTCCCACCCCACAAGTCCATGTTGTCACCGCTGACTACCCCAATCGCTCGACAACCACAACATCAACCAAGCACCCACCCCGCCATCATAGGGGACAAGCAACACTGACTGGGGGACAAACACCAATGGGGACAAATGACACCAATGGGACAACCAATGCCAATGGGGATGAGGGATGCCAATGGGGGACAAACACTAATGGGGACAAACAACACTAATGGGGGGACAAGCAACACCGACTGGAGAACAAGCAACACTGACTGGGGGACAAGCAATGCCGACTGGGGGATGAACACCAGGGGAATGCAGGTGCCAATAGCTCCATCATGAAGGTGATGACAACACCCCACCACTGCCATACCACCACCAATGGGATGATGAATGACGATGGGTGGGGAAGATGGATGATGAACAATGACAGGCAGGGGGGATGATGAACAATGATGGGTGGGGGATGATGAGGGGTTAGCCTGCTCACAGCTCTATGAGGGGGTTTCTTTTTTCTTGTTTTTTTATTCATAGAAATTATTAGTATGTACAATGTATACTATGTAGCTGGGACTGGTTACAAACCAGTTGACTGACCCCAACCGGTCACACAACTGGTGTCAAGAACCATTCTCCACCCACTCAGAACCCGCACTCTTCCAACCCTTTTCCACTCCCTGTCTCTCTTCCTGTCTTATACCTGACTCCTTCCGACTTTTTCCCAATCTTGTTTCTGGCTGCCTTGCACTGCCCATACTGCTGTGCACCAGGCCACCTTGTACAGCATCCATGGCTGCCTTTCAAGGCTGCCATCTAGTTTTGCAAATTCAACTATGGATTCCTGTGTGGCTCCTGCTAGGTAATTTATCTATCCAGTCGAGACACTGCCACAGTTCCCACTTCTGTTCCACTTTTATTCTGGACTCTAGTATTTAAGCTTAGTTAGTTTTGTCTTGTATTCCTCAGTTCATATATCAACAAAGATAATCCAATCTCATTCTCCTCCTACCTCTTGTCTTCTGTTAAGAGTCTGAATTGACCTCTAGTCATCCTCTGAAGTCCTGGTTCCATCTGGACTTAACCTAAGTTCCTCATACTCAATCTCCCATGTTCACCTGCATTTACCTGCTCCTCCTTCTGTAATCTTCATCTAGAAATTAGGACATCAGATGAGGTGAAGGGTGCAGCTTCTTATAAGCTGAAGCCAAGTCCTTTCTGTTTTCCCTCAGCAAATCCACTATGACCCAACAACCTTCTGCTATCGACACCCACTGGGTCTGACTGGATTCTGACGTCCTCTCTCGGGTTCAGTTCTTAACAGTATATATGAAATCACACTTCACTCATCTTACTCTTCTCTATGACCCCTACTGAAACCTGCCAATGCACAACCAGAAACTCCCAACACGCTGGCACCATTCTAGGGATCTCTGCAATTCAGCGATCCACTCTTCCTAGGCCTCAACCTGCGACTATGTTCAGAGTGTCTTCCAGACCTTCCGGAGCCCCATCACTCAGTGCCAACCTCATGTCTACTCGTGCCCCACATTCTTCCACAAATCCAGAAGACCATCGACCCATGACTCCCCTTGAATATGTAGGGGGCATTGACCAGCCTGAACCCATTGGGTTGGAAGATCCTGGTCTAGAGGACAGACCCCCTGGTGGTCCTGACAGCCCTGGGGGTGACCCCAATCCCAATGATCCAGATGATCAACCTCCCATGGGGGGAAACCCTGATCCAGATGATAGGTTTATAGATGTTCTCTACAACCTCTCAGAGAGTATCTGCACCCTTCGACAAAATAATGCACCCAAGACTGAGAAAATCAAAGTTTGTGACCCCGACACATTCGACGGTACCAATCCAAAGAAACTGAAAGAATTCCTAGTCTCATGTAATCTCCATTTCCAAGACTGCCCGCATGTATTCTCTTCTGATGAGAAAAAGATATTATTCATCCTTTCTTACCTCAAAGGTTCAGCACTTAGTTGGTTCAAACCTGGACTCAATGACCTGATGGATTCTGCATATTGGATGTGGGATTATGAGGTTTTCCTTGGTGAGCTGGAAAGTAACTTCGGCCTGCATGACCCAGTCGGAGATGCAAAAAAAGCCCTCTCCAATTTAGCTATGAAAAAAGGTGGTTGTATAACCAGATACAATGTTGACTTCTGGGAGTTAGCTTCTAGGGTCAGCTGGAACAAAGCTGCTCTCCGAGACTGTTATTTCCATGGTCTTCCGCTCTGACTTTGCATTGAAGTCCTTTGGGGTGGTAAACCCCCAACCCTTGTGGAACTGCGCTTGAAGGCGCAGGACTGCAACAACATCTACTGGATGCAGGAGGAAGAATCCTGCATCAAAACAAAGAACTCCAGCAGCTCTTCCAACCCTGTCCAGAAGGACACTACCAAAGGTCCTTCCTCATCAACCAACCAATCCTCTTTGAATTCTGCTTGCAGTAACACCTCCAATCCACAGCCTTCCATGACAAAGAACACTTCTCAGGACAAGCCCAAGTCATCCATCTCTGATAAGTTGGGGAAAAACAGCAAGCTTACCAGGGAGGAACAAGAATGTCGCATGAGAGAACAACTTTGTCTCTACTGTGGTGAGGAAGGGCATGTAGCAGGAAACTGCCCAAAATCTCTACTGTGGTGAGGAAGGGCATGTAGCAGGAAACTGCCTGAAATCCAAAGCTGTGAAAGCCTGCACTTCTGCAATCACTTCCGACACCCCTGCGGAATCCAAGTCCGACTCTGCGGACTCAGAAAAATAATCTGCAACCCTCAGGAAACAGCCATTGGGGCTGGGGGTTGCATTGACCTTACCCATTTGGCTGCCTAGGTTCGTCTCAACTTGTCTGCTCTTTCCAACCCTGACTCCCTAACCACTCTTTTAACCATTCCTGACAAATCTGCTCCTGTCCAAACTCTTATTGATTCTGGTTCCTCCCACTGCTTCCTCAATTCGTCCTTCGTGTTGGATAACCAACTCAGCACAAAACCCATTGAGAACTCTATAGATCAAGAAGTTTCCCAATTAAAGACTGGTCACGGAAGAGACCTTCCCATTGAGCGATCTCCTGCTTGTAAACTGGGTCTGAAACATAAAGCAGAAGGTCGCCAAGCCTATAACTGTGATTCTGTAAGGAGTTGAGCATGGCGTCAAAGATCCCTCACTTCTTTGCCTCCAACTCCTCAGCCGCATGAGCCACATTTGTGGCATGTCTGATGCAAAGCTCCCTCTCATCTTTCTGTTTCTTCTGAATAGTAGTCCTTTGCTTTCTGTATCCTTTGGTATGTGCCTTTCCAGTGCATTGTTCCTTTGTGCCAACCACTGGGGAGCTCCAGATAAGATCATCACTTGATAATGGAGGAAGTTGTGGAGGAGAAATATGAGGAGAGGGGGGACATGGTGTTGTAGAACATATAACATATGGTGCATGTATAGGGGAAGAAGCAAACAATGAAAGCGGTGATGATGGAGGAAGTGGAGAGTCAATTTTGCTCATTGCTTCAAAAAGAGACTTGCGCTCACGGACCTGGCATCTAGGAGTCACAGGGGTTGGTCCACCACTGCCAGACAGAGGCTCAACAAAGGGAAAAGATGGAAACATGGAGAGCAGCTCAAATATACCACATGTTGTGATGTGCAAAAGTCATTTTGAAATTTGAAATTTCTACTTGTTACTTCCCATCATGTTGTCCGAGCCCCCAAGCAGCACTACTGGGCATTGTAGAAGAGCAAGAAGTCAACCTACAACTCAAGGAGAACAGATCATTGCATGCAAGCCATGTACTGAGAAAGAGTTGGAAGGATTGAGTCAGAAGATTGCAGATCAGTTTGGATGGCAGAATGGACCCCACATCTACCAGATGGATGGGATCAAGGCACAATTGCAGATGTGTGATGCCATAATTCATGCTGGAACAGGTTTAGGCAAGACAGGTGTTGCTGCAGGGCTGCATGTACATCCAAGTGCCAAAGGGAAGATCACAATTATGGTCTCACTGCTCATTGCACTGCACAATGAAATGGTTAGTCCTCCCCAAGTTCATATCCATCAAATTGACTATACTTACCATGTCCAGGTTGATACCTTTTGTGAAGAGTTTAAATTGAATGCAACTGCTGTCAACAGCAGCAATGGAGGCTGTGCGCCAAAGGTGCTTGAGGTAAGATGTTGTGACATGTGTGATGCATATACTAAAATCTGCAGAGCAGAAAATTGTCCAGGGTGACTCACAAATAGTGCTGATTTCACCAGAGCTCCTGCTGTCATGTTGGTTCATTAAAGAAGTCTTGAAGAACTTGGACAAAAAGTGTGTCTTGTCAGTATTCATTGATGAGGCTCACATCATATCTCACTGGGGAAGTGGTTTCCACAAGAAATATGGAGAGCTAGGAATCATACAAACATTCCTTTCTAAATCAACACCCATCATTGCAGTATCTGCCACATTGCCAGGGAGGGTGTGCTGAGATGTTCTTCGCATTCTGAGATTTGATCAGAATAATTTTGTGAACATTGATGTGGGCAACGACTGACCAAACATTTCACTTGTCATCCATGCCATCCAGCATTCTCTCAACAGCTATACAGATCTAAACTTCATCATTGATCAGAACATCGTGGACCATTCTGAAATTCAAAAAGGCTTCCTATACTGTGACAATATAGCAATGGGTACAGAGATCATTGACCATTTGACTGAGTGCCTGCCACCCCACCTTAGGAAGCTTGGGCTGATCCAACCATACAATGCATGTTTTTTGAAAGAGTATCAAAAAGCTGTTATGGAACAATTCAAGACCAGGCAGGTGCGAATTCTAGTCTGTACTGATGCAGCAGGAATGGTAAGAGATTTGTTTGATAAATGATATGCTTAACTGATGCTACCCAGGGATGTAACATCCTAGATGTTGACTTGGTTGTCCAGTGGAAACTCCCAGGCTCCATCTCAGCCTTTGTACAATGATTCTTGCAAGCGTCTACAATAATGCACAGCCAAGTAAGTGCAATGTTGCTGAACAGGTGAACAGAACTCACAGCCTCGCAACCTGTACAGAACCAACTGTCCCAGAACACTGACCAAAGTTGCTAATCAAAAACAAGTTAAATGAGGCAATATTCATGACACCTGGCAAAAGCATGTCAAACAACATGATTTCCCTCTTGCCATGTTCAGTTTGGATGTGTTGCTGTCAGACAATGTCATTTAACTTTTATCATTGGTTGGTCCTGTCAAAATGCGACAAGATATGTCAACAATGTTATCTGGTCAATGGGGATGGGAATCTACTTACAGTGATGAACTGCACTCAAAATTGTTAACACTCAACATCTGCGAGCTATTGCAAAGTCAAATGAACCCAAAAGGTCAAAGAGTGGAAAGATGAGTTGATGTGGCAGAAGAGGGCGAAATTGGAGCAGAGAAGTGCCCAAAGCAATGCAAGTCCACAATAGGAGTGCTGCAAACCAGCAAAAATGTTTTTAGTCTGGACCTCAAGCTGATTACACATGACAATGCACCACAACACTCTCTAGATCCCTTACAACTTACCTTTGACCCCCAGGTGGTACAGAACTGATCTTTGTCAACTTCAATCTGGGCACCAAGTATTGGGGCATAGCATAGTAACAGTCCAACTTGAAGTTCTCGAGGCACATTGAGGGATATAGATCCATAGCACTAGCATAATTACAGGTTGTAGACAATAATAAGCTTCTTGTTTTGTTGAACGAGAGCAAATGAAGTGTGAACTGTAATTGAAACTCAGAAATTTCACTAAGTCCCACAACTAATTTGGCAGTGTGTCACGCTTCCTGCCAAAACAGTGACCATGTATTCCAGTTGGTATATCAGCACCGCCTTCCTTTTTCATCAACATGTGCACATGCTGATATACCTGACTGGTTGTGAGTCTAACCGGGTACATGGGTATGGTGATGCACACAGTTATTCACTTCAAAATGCACCCAAAATTATCCAAATTGGTCAAGATTTGGTTGAGATATAGCTTGATCAATTTTGGATCAATTATGACACTTAGTTGAGGAATTATTCGATGACATTGACTGTTCCAGGCCAATATACTGACTGTGGGAACAAAACCTGTCAAAAGCCCCTATCCACAAGTGATATCTTGACAACCACAGCATATTAGTACTACAGACTCATGCACAATGTGCTCTAGACAGCTCCATGGTTATCTTTTTATTTCATTTGAGCACTCTGAGATTTTTGTAAACTAGGTGTGTGAAATAAGTGGAGTCTGTGATGAAAAGCACAGGAACTGTATGGTAGAAGAATAGGTACAGGCTACAAAGGGTGTACATATTACATTTTATGTATGAAGCCAGCCCCAGTGAGATTACAGAAAAACAATTGAGCATAGCAGCAGTAGTGATTACTCCCCAGGCCTGCTCCATGGCATAGAATCTTCTTCATATACTCAACTAATGGTCCAAGCCTGAAGAACATCCTATATATAGAGTCACAAAGTAACTTATAGAGTTGACTTCAATACAGTATCCCAGCTGGAACATTTAAATGATGTTGATAGTGGAAGCACACTGGCCCATTTGTGATTCTCAAATTATTCCTCTCCTGGTCCTCACATAGTAGGAGTGTCTAAATACTACAGTAACACCAGTGGGTGCACCTTGTGCAGGAAATCCCTCAACAGGCCACTACTTATCTACTTACAGTGCTTTGCATATAGCTTGACAGTTGCCGAAAATTTGATAAACATGAGCAAACTTGATCTCGCTGTCATTTTATGGCTTCCACAATGGCTTCCTAGTTTAGATTTTGGTGAAGGAGGTGTATATAAATAATATCAGAAGATGACTGTCAAATAAACATCTTATTTAACATGTTTTCTGAAGTGCTGCACTGAGAAATAACAGTATTAGATCATATGCAAGCCAGAATCTTCTAGAGATTTATTTTCAAAGTATAGAATTATTCTCAGTCAGTTATTTACAGCCAACAGCACTCTGAGACCATTTCTGTACACTTCCTTCACCCAAATCTGAGCCAGGAAGCCATTGTGAATGCCATAAATGACAGCGAGATCAAATTTGCTCATCTTTGCTCATGTTTATCATATTTTTGGCAACTGTCAAGCTCTAATGCAAAATGCAAAACGCTACATATAAGGATACGCGGCTAATTTAGTCTAATTTACCAGGAAATTCACCGTAAATTAGCAAGGGTGAATTAGACAAGATTAGATATGGTCTGACAATGTGTTGGTGTGGCCAAAGAGAGCTAATTTACCCGGGCCGGGGTCAATTAATGTCTCGTGAAATTTCCCGTAACAGCACGAGTAAGTTCGATACAGTTACTTACAGTAACAGTGGTGCCACTGGTACGTGTTCCAGCCTTTGCGCCTCGTGCATCTTACTAGATCTTGGGGCCTCGGGAAATCCCAGCTACCGCTCATTTTTCAAATATGTAATTCCAAGTCCGTTCACTGGACACTTTTCCAGATCCGAGGGAGGGACGACTGGCTTTCAAATTCAACGAAGTTCTAGCGTACAACGCCACCCCACTGGCAGTTAAACTGCGTCCTAACGTTACTTTTTTTGTACATATTCTGATAAGAATTCGAATTCGAAGCTGCTTCTTGTAAGTCAAAAAAACTTTGTTGTAGTATTAGTGTGCCGGTACTTTGAATTCGTCATTGTTGCTCCATCGATATATATCAGGGGGTCTGGTCGTGCGTCATACCACTTGTTTACACGCACGCATTACGAATGCCAAGCAAGTCAATCTCAAAGAACGCTCGGCCTAAACCGAAACCGAAACCGAAGCTTTCGAAGTCGTTGATTTCATATTAGAAAATTTCCATCAACTTCGTGAGTCAGTGCCACGGCGAATTGATTCTCTTGTCAACACGCCATACAATACAATACTATTGAATACAATACAATAATACACTTGGTCCTTAAAAAAAAGCTCATCCACGAAGTCTCCTGGATGTACTAAATCTGAAAAAGAAAAAAAAAATCCGAGTGGATCCGTGAGTGTTTATTTAATATGTCCATGTACCATAAGAAAGTCTGTGATATGTATCTGTCTTGTCTAATGATGATAAAACTGTGCATGTGTAGCAAAGGCGAGGGCGAGGAACAGAAAAAAAAAGAAAACACTAAAAAAAAATTATTCTTGCAATTCCGAACGAGTGATAGAAATAAAAAAGGGGCGCCGGCGCGGGTGTCGTAACTATTCGAAAGGATCCTTCAACTCAGTCGGATATCGACATGCAAGACGCAAGAACAACATCCACACGTCGTACTGCACACAAAGAGATCAGCGATAAGCACACGATAAGATAAAGGAACACACCGAGTTATTCTTAGTACACCCTCGCTTTCAACGGCGTTCCGCTCCCGAGCCTAAACAAACTCGACACTCTACTCTTCAACTTGTTCACCTTTGCCTTCTCCTTGTTCCCTTCGACATGTTTATTTTCAGAGTGCGTTCCCCATGTAGAATTCGAAGGAACTCGCACAGGCACGCCGTCGCCGTCGCCGTCGATAGTCCATTCCCTCCTGCTGCCCTTCGCCTGATCATCCCACTGCTCGTCCAGAGGGGACAGTAACCTCCCTTTCCCAATCTCCTCTTCACTCCCACTCCCATCCAAACTCGACGAACTCTCAGGGGGGGTAGGCAACCCAGCCTTGTTGACCTTGATCTGTCTCCCTTTCCTTTGATGTTCACGAGGGACTTGTAATCGCTGCATCAACAACTCCTCTCTCTCCCTATCCTTCTCTCCCGTGTGTGCCCCATTCAGAGTCGAAGCCCGGACCGGCGTCAAAACTGACATTGGCGTTGGCATAATCCGCCCAGGGTGGGGTACACCCAAAACCACCTCGGCGCCATCCCCAATCCACGCCCTCGGCCACCGACCCCCGTCCCACTCTCCTTCATGCATACCCCACTCCCCCCCCTGATCTCCCCCACCACCAGCAACACCATCCAACGCACCCAAGACCATCATCTCTGCGATGGTAATCCCACGTCCACTAAGCGGGACAGACCCCAACACGCCAGCGGGTACGAGGAACGGTACGATTGATCCCTGTCCCTGGCTGTGGCTTTGCTCGGGCATGATGGGGATAGAAGAACCAAGTGTGGAGATGGAACACGTCGAGTACATCGATGTCGGACGCGAGGAGTTGCCAGCGCTAGCATTGACGTTATGTGGGTACGCGTGGGCAAGGAGAAAGTGCTCTATGCTCTGCACGAGTTTCGTCTTGTGCACCCTGGGCTTCGAGTTTGAACTACTCTGTCCGGAATCAGAGGTTACCCGGATTCGCAGAAGATTGGGGTGTAGATTGGGGGTGGACGGAGGAGCGGGAGAGGAAAAGGCTGAATAGGGCAAGACGTGTATGATGTGTGCTTGGATTGGGTCATGTTGTTTTTGTTTTCCTTTGTGTGATTGGGAGAGAGATTCTTGGCTGGGTGCGGTAGAGGTGGAGGGAGTGGTAGAGGTGGAAGAGAAGAAGGCGGAGAGGCGAGAGCGTTTAGCTGTGAGGTTGGGAGTAGATTTGGAAGGTGGTGGGAGGGAACGCCTGGATTTCTTGAGAGAAGGAATGTAGGGATGGGTGTTTGTTATGGAGTTTGGATTGATGAAAGGAGCAGAGAGGGTAGTTACGAGAACGGCGTGTTTGAGGAGAGCTTTATCAGGAAGGTTGGGTGGAAGGAAGTTGATGAGTGCCGTAAACTGGATGATGGGAGACTTGGAGTCGAATTTGACAGGACCAAAGTCGGGTAGAAGCGGAAAAGAATTAGTTGGGGATGGTGTTGAAGCGAGTTGGACGGCCTCGCGGCGAGTGAAATGGGCACCAGGGAAATGTTCTGCTAATTGTTGTATACGAGATTGGGAATGGCGAGTGGCAAGCCATGTGTGAGCAACACGCTGAGCACGTTGAAGGAGGCTAAGGAGACGAAGAGCACCATTGTCATGGATATTCAAAGGAGCGGTGAGGTGAAGAATGATGATAGCAGGACCTTGAGATTGATGAGGAAATGTTGATATAGGAGGAGGAGTATTGGTAGCTAGAAGGAGAAGAGAATTGGATAGAAAAGGAGAAGTTGTGAATGGAGCAAGGTCAATAGGTGAAGGAGCGCCAATGAATAAAATGAAATGTGAATGAGAAGAGGAAAGATTTGCAAGACTTGAAGAAGAAGAAGACCAAGGCTGTGGTTCGAATGGATCGAGAGGAAGTCGAGGACGGAAAAGAGCCATTGACTTTTCTGATTTTCATTCGTCTTTCTTTTTGTTCCCCGCCAAGATTACGCCAAGACCCGATATATGCGACCCAGCGGATCTCATGATTCCATTCACCCATGCCATGCATTGCTGTACCTTCATCGACATCGGTTGTACCTCGCCGTCCTCGCTTCCGAACTACGGCGAAATCCTTTCCTCGGGATCAAACTTAATTTCATTCTACGTTCATCGACGATACGCGGATGTCTGCTCTTTCTTACTGAATTACAATGCGGCCCACCTTTTCTATACGCTGCGCTCCCGTCCCGCAAGACTTTTCTCTTTAAACAGTGACACGTTCCACTACATTCCATTTATGTAATAATATAATCCGACGGACCCTTAATTCTACGCTCAAATAATTAGTATAAATAATTCACCATCATGAATAACTTATGAGTAGCGAGTAGCACTCAGCAGTTATACATTCAATCATGACAGAGAACATCAACTTGACCACTGATGACCCAAACAAACAACGGGCTTATTCGTGGCACTTTTGGGCTCGTTCAATAGGCTCTGGCACAAAAGAGGCTAGTGTATGAAAGACACGGTATCATATCATTCAAATTAGTCTATACTATGTCAGTAATAACATAATTTAGCGTGGCCCTGGTTGTTTTTTGTATACGGTTTTTCCACGATTTCCTTTGGCATACCTCTCCAAATCAATGGACCGGGTATGGGTTATGAGCGGTTCCGATTGTACATACACAGACTGGCAGTACGAGAGCTTTAATTGAGCTGCATCGTGCCATTTCATGCAATGGAACAATGCGAGTCAACGCCCAGTCGATATTGTCATCCACGCACTAGCACCGCCAGGCCGCTCGACCGTCCCAGTTCAATTCAAGACCGTCGGACTAGACCCATTCCAGGATCGAGCGCATGCCTCCCTAACATAGTACCAGCCCCCTCCCTTCAATCACGTCCAACCGCAGCCTCACGCCACTCAATCGGATAATCCAGCCAGACTGTATTATAACCCATACGAAGAAGCCCCTTCCTCGAGACCCCCGGAACATAGCTTGAAAACAACTCCTCGATGTTTACACAACGAGCAAATGGAGAGCTGGCACATAGGTAAACGCGGTGCAATTTCGGAAATTTCCCAGAATGGGTGAGAAGTCTGTCCAATTCGTTCCAGAGGCTGACCTGTAACCCCAACCTTATGTCTATACCACTCTGTATTGCCCGAAATTCGAGGTGGATACTGATTTCCTCTAGGTTGCTGATGCCATCACCAACTCCTGATACTATTTCTCTCAAGGACTGGACTAGCCATAGAAGTGTATGTCCTGGATAGATTACGGTTGCAAGACGCAAGATGCGTAATGTCGTGAAAGGTGCCAGATGCATATCAGTAATAGAAAACGCTAGTGAGATAGATACAACAAAAGAGATCAGCATCAGTTGTAATGAACCAAAAAACGAACGCTAACCACTGCCATCTCCGCGATTATCATTCCACATGAGTATTTCCAATGTTCCTGTGGACTCCTTGATGGCCTCCCAAACAACTTGTGGATCACTCGAACACACAAATACCTCCCGAAGTTGTGACATATCCATCGAAGCCCTCATAGTCTCGAACAAACTGTAATCACTGATCTGTGCCAATTCCAAACATTCCAGCTGAGCCGTCTTCGAACAGGTAGCTAGGGCCTCCTGATCTCGCGCGAGGGAAACAGCCGTCAGCGACAACTCCTTCAAATATTCAGAGGCACTAAAATATTCGACTGGGAGATCGTCGATTCCGTCAAGCTTGCATACTTTCAGAGTGGGGAGTGTGAACACCGATCCAAGAGCCATCTTCAGCTCTACAGAAATGGACTTCCACTCCTTGGGCGACGAGCAGCCTTGGATGAATCTGATAGAAAACAGGCGTAGGTTAAGAAGCATCTTCAATATTGCGTGGAGCGTCCCTCCCTGGAGGCCCAGTGGATAACCCGACTGGGGGCGTATGGTTTCCATGATGTGGTATCCGTGTCGTAGTCCAGCACGTACATTTCTTGGACATACGTCACAAGATAGGGGTTGTCTAAGAAGACTTGATGTAGCTTTCGACAGTGTTCCTGAGCTTTCAGGTCGTCGTCCAGGTGGATCGTGTGGAATAGACATTTCTGACTGGGTGCAAGAAATGAGCGAGACACCAATGAGCATTCTCGCAAGCTGAATATGTCGTTGAACAAGTGTTGTTCAAGAATGAGTGAGATTATGTCCTGCGGTAGGATGGGCATGGCAGAGAACATCATTGACGCCGCGAAAATATCGAGCGTTCCGAGAACTAATCGATAAGGCCTGGCTGGATGCACCCGAATAAGGTATAAACGTCGATAGGGGCAACTAAAGTTACTACTCACTACGAGAATCCAACTTGGTGAAGTAGCAACAGTTAAAAGATAACACCAGCTGGATCCTGTGAAGTGAGACCCTAACTGAGTATATACCTATGAAGAATGGTGGAAACCCTCACAATGTAAGTAGTTGTTGAAGCGCGAGATGGAACTCTCGAGGCGAAGCCTTGGATAACAACCAAATGCAATAGTGAGAGGCTGGACCAACAATGAGCGCGAAGCGCTTACCTCTGTTGCTTGTAAACGAGATGGAGGTCGAAAGAAAGCAACACAAGAAAACCTCCTAATCGCGCTGAAACTTCCTATAGCCCGGCATCTGCTAGACCCTAGCACCTGACTTGAACTCGTGACCACTCCCTCGTACTTACATGGGCAAGCTCGATGTAGACTGGTGAAGCTGAGCTTAAAATCGCGAGAACAAACGTACATTCGAAAGTGTCCCGAAAGTCTCCGGAGACTCGGAGGCCGTCGTCAAACAATGACAAGCAGTCGGGCCAGTGGGTGCAATTATACACTGCAGGGCCACCGCACGTCTTGTATATAGTCTTCTCTCAACCGCTGCAAGTCCACTGTGAGGCCTGATCTGTACATGGTGACACTCAATGAGGTACATGAGCTTTTGAAAGGTTTCCCTGGGCTTGGGGATGCCATTGGAATGGAGAAAGCAATGGAGTTCACCTGACTTGCGGCATCACTCAAAGATACCATTCTGACTGCCCAGCTGTCTTCACACAACAAGGACAAGATTCCTGCAGAGATGCTGGAACACATTCATTCATTTCTAGGCCTTGCCATGGACATGTCAGAGAGTTTTGTCGATGGATGTTGGAGTGTGTTCCATGATGTTATATGGTGTTTTGAGGATGGCAAGGCAAGGAAACAGGATGCTGAAACATTCAAGGCCTATGGGCTAGACCATCTATTAAGTAGGCACTGAGATGGTTGCGAGAAGGCTGAGCACTAACTATCACTTCAAGTTTCCTGGATGCTCTTTCCACCTGTCAAGACATGTACAAGCCCTGGATATGCCAGTACAACATTGCTACGAAACAAGAATGACATCAAAAAGGCTGTCCTGAACACGTTGATGCTCAACCCGGAAACCCAAACAAAACCCACAAAATGGCTTTGGATGGTATAACATGAGTCAGAGGAAGGATGCGAGGCCCTTTAGACATCACCTGTCAGATCGACCGTCAAATAGTCATAAAAGGACTGCTTGTCAAAGCAGTTCAAGGTTAAAAGAATGTGTTTCGAGGACTTGCAATGATTTTCGAGATGTTGCGATGCTTTTCGAGATGTTGTGATATTTTTCGAAGAGGTTTCAAGGAATTTCGAGTGGGTAGATATGTTCGGACACAAGATTGGGGGACTAGATGAGTAGTAGAAGTGAAGAAAAGGCTAATCGAGGGAAGCAAGAGCAAAAATAGCATAATGCAAGGAATTTTGAGGAATTTTGAGGAAGTTTAGCTTAAAACACCAAACTTCAGACTGAATAAGACTAAACCGAACTCTCAAATCACTGTGATCTGGGAGGAAGACGATGACTTTCTTGTTTTTCTTTGTATCTAGTACATCTTTTTATATAAAATAAAGAAAGTACCTAAAAAGGCTAGAGAACATGAGGCAAACATGTGGAAAACTCAAGGCAAAAGACAATATAAGTATATCAGAACAATAAAGCGAGCCTAGAAGGGGTGAATATAACACATGATGAAGAAATAAAAGAAAGAATAGCTAAAATCAGACTGTCCTTGTTATAAATTGAATAAAAGATCAGAAACTGCTTTGAGCGGATTGTATGTGTGCACATGCAGTCAAAATGTGTTCGATATACATGATATAGTGTCCCATGTGTCCAGCATGCATCCGAAGATCGTTCGAACAAGAAATACTGGGTCCAACAATGTTTTTTGAGGTTTGATGTTTTTCAAAGATTTTCAAAGTTTCTTCAGACTTTGTTCATGGCCCAATATTGGTGCGATATTGTTTGACAATGGTAGGGGATATGTCTGGCATGTGTGCGATGAGTATTCAGATAGCGATATAGTGTCCGATGTCGATTTGCGATGTTCGATGATTTTCGAAGTCAGTTGAGGAAATATTGGACTTGTTCGAAGTCTGATATCACTGTGATATTGCTCGATACTGGTTCGGAACCCATCGACGATGCTCCAAGTGTATATCCTGAGCTGTCCAAAGGTTGAGGGAGTTGTACTATGGCAGCCGAAGGCATACAAAGAATTTCGAAGCATTCTCGTGACTTTGTAGAGGTTTGTAGAGGTTTGTAGAGCTTTGGAAGGGTTCGTATGGGTTCGTAGAGCTTTGACAACGATTGTAGATGTGTTTTCCAGGCTTGAACGACAAGGTGGACCTATCAACATTGAGCAATGGTGCATGTGCAACATATGCTGTACATCTCCATTGTGACTGTAAAAGTCTTGATCCTATGTTTTGTGGCTGTTAATGAACTGTAACAATGTTACTTGTTGACACTTATTTACCATATTCCTTGGATTACATCCTCGGACATTACACAGACAAAACCTTTACACTACACACCATCATCATCCTTATTATCACTCATAGAGATCTCATGCTTATAAAATACCTCTTTTGCATGCTTAGCTCTGGATTTGGACTCTAGTGAAGTACGTGTCCCTAACACAGCATGCACTTACACTTTTTTTAAGCTTTGCTAAACGAGGATTGCTGATCATCTGTACTTGTTGAGGCAGGTTTTCAACTCCTTGCCATGCTAGAACTGCTGTATAACAGGTTGAAAGACCTTGCCGTCCAAACTGCTGTTCACATGCCTGCAAGTGCTTGCTGCTTCCGATGCCCCTGTGGGCCCATTGTCACCATCATTACTGCTGCTTACGCCCAGCATAGAACACTCAAATTTGCCATCCACTTCTGTTGATGAGGATAATACTGAATGTCCCAAAGACTTTTTAGACCCCACTGGAGCGCATACACCAACCTTGCTGCCACCTGACGATGACTCTGACACATCTTCCTCTTCTTCCCCCAAATCTTTTTTCATACCTGGTTCGAAAATGTCTGTGTCTAGTCCTGCTGAATGTCTACATGCTGACCCGAAGTGTATCCCTCTTCTCACACCTGGCGTGGTCTTGCCTATGGTAATGCGCCAGTGGGAGATGGCCTGCGTAGATTTCTTCAGGGTGAACAAAAAGATTGACACAGATGAGCATGTTGCTGCTGTTTTACCTGGACTAAAGGATATGCGAGCTTGAGACTGGGTGGCAACCCATGGAGATCGTCTGTCAAATTTGACATTCACCGAGTTCATCATAGAACTTCAGAAGGAGTTCCTATCCAATGGTTGGGATGACAAACTCCACATGAAGATCCACAACGTATGCCTCAAGTCGTCTAATTCCTTCCTGAAGTGGGTAAATGACATCCGACACTTAAACATTGTGCTACGCAATACCAAATACCATTTCTCTGATGTTGTGCTATGACTACAGCTTGATAGCCTCTTGGACTCTGACCTGCAAAATCATTGTAAGAATTGTAACATCAAGGAGGTGATTGATAAAGTTATGAAGGATACTCCAGCAAAAATGGAGGAGGTGCGGCTAACTTGCTGGATTGCTGAGGTTCAAAAACTGGTGGAGGAATGCATGAATGACACAAAGCGTTACCTAGAGGCAGCAGAGGATTTGCAGTGGATGCCTAAGAGACAGGCTTTGGCCAACCTGTCCCAGAACTCAAACACCGTGGGTGGTTACAAACCTTGTGGGTCTGCTGCAGCAGCGGGCACATCCAACTCTGCTGCTGGTGGCTCCCAGAAACCACCATGTCTTACAGATAACAAACACTCATTGCTTTTTAAACACCAGGGATGCCTTAAGTGTTGATGCGGGTACCAAAGCCACCGTGCTAGAGAATGTCCTAATGACTTCCCAGATGGCCGGAACTACAAAGAGATTACCAAAGACATACTGCTTGGGCACAAGAGACAAGTCAATGTGCCATCTGGAAGCAAACCTGTTGGAGTGGTTACTAATAACATGAGCCATATCGAGGAAGTGTCGGAGGAGGAGAATTCTTTTGTAGCAGGCGCTGTGATGCCATCAGCAGTTTTGGGATCTGGTTCTGAGTCGGAGGAAGAGGAGGTGAGCCCACTCACAGTGCTGCATCTGTGATGGCCGTGCACATTAATGGGTCCAGCTGCTGACAAACCTGTTTCAGTGAATAGTATGCTGGACTGTGGTGCACATGTCATGCTTATTGACAGCGCATTTGTTGAAGAATTGGGTCTTTGTTGTTTCTGCTTGCACAAACCATTACCGATTTCCATGGCACTGAACAACTCGGCCAGCTCCGAAAGCCACCTGTATGAATATGTGAATATTGCACCTTATTCCCTTGACTCTGCATGGACCTCTCAAACATTAAAAGCTGTTGTTACACTGAAATTATGTGTACCGCTCTTACTCGGACTGCCTTTCCTTAGTGTAAATCACATTATTGCCAATTTTGAATTATGTTCAGCTATTGATAAAATGAATGACTACAATTTATTGAAACCTCTGGTTACTAAGACTCCAAAGAAAGTAGGGAAGTCTAAATTTATGGTAGCAGAAATCAAGAAATCTAAAAAGCAAGTGCTGTTGGAACTTGTTGAGGTTTGAAAGCAGTGTCTCACTGATGGAAAGATGGTGCCAGAGGTAATTAAGCCACTGAATGTGGCAGGTATGATCAAGGATTGGATTGAAATGCTGAGTTTTCAGCAAAAGGTAGAGGGAATAGAAAAGGAGATGCTTATGGAGTTCAATGATGTCTTCCAGCTGCTGCCACATGTTGACAAACTCCCTTATAGTGTAACAGCAAGAATCAAGCTCAAGAACACAGAACAAACAATTAAAACTCACATGTATGCTTGCCCATGGAAGTTTTGTGATGTGTGGAAAATGTTGATCCAACAGCATCCATATTCCTCAGATTACATCCTTGGACATTACACGGACAAAACCTTTACACTACACACCATCATCATCCTTATTATCACTCATAGAGATCTCGTGCTTATAAAATACCTCTTTTGCATGCTTAGCTCTGGATTTGGACTCTAGTGAAGTACATGTCCCTAACACAGCACGCACTTACATGAACCGTCTCTTAGAATGCAAGACGGTGTACTACAATAATTATACTGTCAGCAACAGTATCCATACATACTATGGTGAGATCCCATCAGTCATCCAGGTGGGCAAACATCAATACATTGAGAAGGATGTCCTTGATTTATTTATTGGGCTTATGCTCATTGCATGGTTCATTGAAGCTTGTATCTAACAGAATCACTCATAGTAAAACTATGACTAGGACTTCAGCAACAAATGGAGCTCGAATCTACACCACATGTCTCTCAAAAGCAGAGCAAACTCCAGTACATGTAGATTGGGAGGATACCAGCTTCAGGTTGCATACAGAGCACGTCTGGGATGGATTCCTAATTGTCTCACTCCTGGAAGATCATCATGACCAGCATGCAGTGCTGAGTGTCTCACACACTGGGCTACAGAAGGATAGGTTCTCACAAGATCAGAATGAGCGAGTGCAGTGATATGGGCAAGTGGAATGGGCTCACTATTGTGATAAATGCTGTCGAACATGGGTGGATGCAGATGGAACTACTAGGCATGAGTACTTGAGTAGTCGTAGTGTTTTGAGGTCCGGTCTTTTGCTGTTTTGCTGTATCTCAGCAACAACTGGATGAAATCATTTCATCAAAGAGAGGACCCCCCCTTATTTTCACTTCTCTATCCATGATTAAATTTTATGATTATATTGACAATCATTGAGTAGAATCCTTATGTTCCAGAGATGACCCTCCAGTCTTTGGCCAGATCTATCTGCTCAAATACTTTCATGATTTTATCTTATTGTTTGAGATAGTAGGAGGCAGTTTAAATTTCAAAAAGACTGCAAAAGACTGCAACCCAACTGGACTTTGAAACACTAAGTAGTCACAGACCCCAATTTGATTCTGAAATGGTCTGAGCAGGGAAGCTGCATGTACTGGTCATTGACGGCATCACTATTGGCTGTCCTTGTTGTGGTATTCTGCACTGTGCTGTGGATCTTGTGAACAACAAGCATTGCTTTTGTCCCCAACACAAAAACTGACATGAAGTGTGCACTGTCAAAGGCTGTGAAGAGCCTGCAGAGAGGACCACAGAAAAGACTCATTTGACATGCACTAGAGCAGAACACCGTCTTCTGGAAGATACCTACAAAATGCATGACAAGGCAATGTTCCAATTTAAAGGCTGACTTCAAAGGACCACAATGATGCATTCTCTGCTGAGATTACTGCTGAGGAGGTTGAAGAGGGTGTGATGCCTGCTGACTTGCACAATCCAGCTTGTCCTGCTGACAAGGATGAGAATGGAAACCGCAAGATCCATGCTTTGTTTGGATGTTGTCGTACACACAATGAGCAGATTTTTGTCTGGCCATGTGGTGTCATTGTTGCCTGGGGGGCCCTGGGCCACCTTCTTTGGTTCAGAAACAGTTACACAAACTGCAGTATGTACATTCTTTGGTGTTTCATCATCATTAACTTGTTGACATGCACATGACAGGATATGATACGCAAGGTGTTTTGGGTCAAGGGCTCTATGCCTGATATCATTTTTTATGACAACAATTGCATGATGTACAAACATCTTCACAGTCAACGTGATGATCTTCTTGAATCTGTTGGTGTTAAGACTATAGGTCTCAACTCAGCCTTGGCTTCATGTGTCGCAGTTGGAGGCTTTCCAACTGTATCAGTATCACACTAGGAGGCTTTCCAACTGTATCAGTATCACACTAGGAGGCTTTCCTAGTGTATCTGTTAAGACTATAGGTCTCAACTCAGCCTAGTCTTCATATGTTGCAGTTGGAGGCTTTCCAACTGTATCAGTTCTTGCAGTAAGAGGCTTTCTTACTGTATCAGGTTCTGTTCGGGACTTGGTGCTTCCTAAGTCGATATGGCTATCCATACTCAGAGGCTTTCTGAGTAGACCGTCAGTTCATGTATCACAGTTGGAGGCTTTCCAACTGTTGAGTGTTCTGGTTGAGTCTAAGACTGTTATTTGAATTAGGTCAAGCTAAGGAATACAGGCAGTATTACTGTAGCTTATATATGGTTCAGAGATGTCTATTGTCCAATCAGAATACGAGATCCTTGTCAAGTATAAATAGAAAGAACAATAGAAAAGACAGGCCTCATGCCTTGCATGAGGCATCTGATGTTACGGAGTGCTGTGGTGCAGCATGTCAATCGTGAGTGTCCGACATCATGGACCTCATGTCAAAGGGCTGTCATGTCACAGCATGCATGGAAGTGGGTTCAAGTGCATGGAGTCGCCATGCGTCAAAGTGTCTCCCATCGGAAGTGAGTCGAGTTGAACAGAAAAATGAAGTGCCCGGTCTTGCGGGTCCAGATAACAAATCATAACAGTATCGGGCTCTGGCCTTCACTTGGGTACTTCCTCAAGTCGTTATGGCTATCTGTACTCGGAGGCTTTCTGAGTAGACCATTTGTCCATGTATCACAGTTGGAGGGTTTCCAACTGTTGAGTTTGAGTTTATCACAGCTAGGGATTTCCTAGGCTGTCCAGTGTTCTGGTTGAGTCTAAGACCGTTGATTGAATTAGGTCAAGCTAAGGAATACAGGCAGTATTACTGTAGCTTATATATGGTTCAGAGATGTCTATCATCCAATCGGAATTCGAGATCCTTGTCAAGTAATAATAGAAAGAACAATAGAACAATAAGCCTCATGCCTGGCATGAGGTGTCCAATGTCATGGATCTGATGTCAAGGATCCGATGTCAAGGACTGCTGTGGCACAGCCAGTCAATCAGTGGGAGTCAGATTGGAGAGTCCCTATTGGTCTGGGTCATGTCGCAAGTGGAGGGAAAGAAAAATGAAATACCCAGTCTTGCCGGAGTATGCTTTAGTCATCACAGGTTACAAAAGCAAAATCGTAACATCACCCTCTCTCTATCTTTGAAGTCACTGACTTTGATTACTATCTTGTTGGATTGGGGTGTGGGGGAATCAGTTGGAGCATAGCAGTGTCCCCAGTTCTCTGTGTTCTCCAAGCAGGAGCCTCTTTTTCAGCCCATATCCACTCTCTTCATCGTAGTGGGCATTCCACAGGGGTCTGCTCACACCCGCTAGTGGCTTCATGCCAGGGCAAAGCCCTGTCTGGTCGACGTAGAAGTACTCAGAGAAATAGTCTTCATTGTCAAGTTCTCCTTCGAAGCACCATTCCTCAAACTGTGTCCTCACCCAAGTGAGGTCCACCTTTGTGCTCCTCCAAGCGAAGAGGCAGCATTTGGGACAGGTCGAGGACACCCTCCTGATCCAGTCATCCCTTGTTATCCAGAAGAAAATCCCATGCGGGCATAACCAAGAGGGTCTGCCTGGGAGTATGTTCATTTGTGGTCCCTGGTCAATGACTGTCCATCCAGTCCTCACTGTGGTTCGTAGTTGATTCTGTGTGTGCAGTGGTGATGGGGTGGGGAACATCTCATGTTTTCTTTGTATTCAGTTTGGTGGGCATTCTGGTCTGGGGGTTCTACAGCTGTTGTTGCTGTTTATATGCCCCAAGGATTCTCTTTGCATGTTTCAGGTTTCCCTCAGGTTCCCATGAGTTCTCTGAGGTTGGGTATCCGACCCACTTCACTAAGAGGTGCATGGTCCTTCCTTTCTTCTTATGTCCAATGATTGCTTCTACTTCATACTCCGATTCGCCTTCTATCAGATCAGGTGGTGGTTCTGGGAAGTTCAGTCCATGTGTCTCAGTTTCTTTATATGGGGAAAGGAGTGCCGCGTGGAATACCAGGTGTATTTTCCACTGTTCTGGTAACTTCAGTCGGTAGGAGAGTGGGCTCAGGACCTTCTCAATGGTGAATGGTCCTTCTCTCTTCAGTGCAAGCTTCCTTGTTGCATGTGTCATCTTGAGTTTCTTTGCTTTTAGCCACACTCTGTCTCCTTCTTTGAATGGGGTGAAGTGTCTTGTCGTCCTTTCCACCATCATCTGTCTGGCTAACTCATGTGTTGCCTTTGCTTCATCTCAGGCCCATTGCAGTGCGACAATTTGCTTCTCTATGGCCGGTATGTTCATTTTCAGGTAGGGGAGTAGGATCACCTTGGGCTCATAGCCCATCATGAGGTAGAACAGGGAGTTCTTCTGTACAGAGTGCGTCCTCTGGTTGTGTGTGAACTCCGTGGTCGGGAGGAAGTGCTTCCAATTCTCCTGGTTGTTTGAGCAGAAGATCCACAGGTACACCTCTACTTCTTGATTCACCCATTCTGTCTCCCCATCGGTCTGGGGATGGTATGCCGTGCTCATTGCCAGCTTGATTCCGAGCAATCTTCCTAGCTCCTGGAAGAGCTCCGAGGTGAATCTGGGATCTCTGTCAGAGATGATCTTGTCTGGGAGGCCGAATCGTTTGTAGACATTGTCTAGGTAGAGGGTGGCTGCTCCCAATGCATCCACAGTTTTCCTGCAAGGGATAAAAATTACCCCCTTCGTAAGCCCATGGTCTACCATGACCATGAGTGCATCATAACCATCGGACTCTGGTAGGTTGGTTATGAAATCTGTCATCACCATTGTGAATGGTCTCGTTGCTTTGGACTTGATCAGTTGTAGTGGGGGTGTCATCAGGTGGGTGTTGACCTTCATTTGCTGGCATGTTGCGCATCCAGTGACATAATTCTTGATATATGTCATCATTCCCAGCCACCAGTAGTCCCTTCTGATCATTTCAGTTGTTTGCCATTGTCCCAGGCATCCTGGTTACTCCTTTGTGGTATTTTTTCACCAGCTTCTTTCATAGATCTCTGTTGTCAGGGACATAGCATCTGTCTCGGAAGAATAGAAAGCCGTTTTTTATCTTCCAGTCTTCTAACACTAATTTTATTGGCGGTGTTCCTTTGGTCTTTAGCGCCTCAATTGCGCTCTTCACCAGGTCGTCTTTCATGATGCTCCCTGCGAGCAAATCATGCATTTCTGTGTCAATGAATTTCACAAATACTGTTTCTGGCAGCATTGTGACGTCTTCATTATTGTTGTCTTCTGCCAGTATGTGGTCTGCTCTTTGTGATAACACATCGCTCTGTACCATCTGTGATCCAGGTACATGGACAAGCTGCAAGTCGAATTCTGATAGGAATAGGCTCCATCTTGCCTGTTGTCTGTTCAGCTTCTGTGCTGTCCAGAAGTACATTAGATTCTTGTGGTCCGACAGGATTACCACTGGGTGTCCTGATCCCAGTAGGTAGTGTCTAGTGATTGCATGATGGCTAGTAACTCCCTGTCATATATCTTGTAGTTCTGTTCCATTGGTGTTAGCGCATGCGATATGTATCCGCACAGATGCCAGTCCCCATTCGTGTCCCTTTGTCTCAGCACTCCTCCTGTAGCATGTTTCGAGGCGTCTGATTTGATTGTGAATGGTTTCATTGGGTCTGGCATCAGCAGCACTGGTGCTTCTACAAATTTCCTTTTCAATGTTTGAAAGGCCTGTTCACATTCCATTGTCCAGTTGAACATCTTGTCCTTTTTTGTCAGTTCATTAAGTGGTCTGCTTGTCTCCACAAAATGTCCAATGAATTTCCTGTAGAAATTCCCAAATCCCAGGAAAGATCTGACTGCCTTTATGTTTGTCGGGGTGGGCCAATCCTGTATACCTGCCAGCTTTGTGTTGTCCATTGCAATTTCATTGGGTCGGATGATCAGACCCAAGAATTCCACTTCATGGACGTCAAACTTGCATTTCTCTGGCTTCAGGTATAGGTCATTTTCTGCCAGTCTCTGCAGTACCCTCCTTGTCCTTTCCTGGTGTTCATTCTGATCCTTGGAGAATATCAGGATGTCATCCATGTAAATCACGAGCCATCCTTCTCTGATCATATCATGGAAGATCTCGTTCATCATTGCCTGGAAGGTTGCTGGTGAGTTACATAATCTGAAGAACATCACCATTGGCTCAAACAGCCCCCTGTTTGTTTTGAAGGCTGCCTTCCATTGATCACTGTCTTTGATCCTGACATTGTGATATCCCCATTGGATGTCCAGTTTTGTGAACCACTTCACCCCTCTCAGTTTATCCAACAGGTCTCCTACCAGCGGGAGCGGGTAGGTGTTCTTGATCATGCCATTATTCAAGTACCTGTAGTCCTGACATGGTCTCAGGGCATCCAAGTCCTTCTTCACAACAAAGAAGAATGGCGATGCCATGGGTGATTTCGATGGTTGGATGTATCCCTTTTCTAGGCTTTTGTCGAGAAACTTGTCGAGTTTCTTCTGTTCTTAGTGTTTAAAGGTCCGGTCCTACAAACTGAAAAAAGACTGAAACCGGACTGAACTGAACCAAAGTCTGGTTCGTCAGGTGGCTATTTATAGGACTGGTCTTTTGCAGTCCAGTTGCCAGTCTTTTGCTTTGAAAAATATCATTGAACCAATGAAAACCGATCCGAACTGGTTTCAAACGGTTTATAGGTCACGTGCACTATACCTGCTGATTTCCACACATAATGGCTTCAATTCTGCTCCCTGGACCATCAAAAACGGTTGAGAACTGAGAGAGATATGACAAAATACATTTTGATGTGAGTATTGTGATGTCATTTGAGCAGCTGTGACTGTACTGTTTATACCTTGTGCTACAAAAATGTTGGGCACAATTGGACATTATCCAAGGCAAAGGAATAACATACATAAACATCTATACCATGTGTATTTGATTCATTTAACAGCCCTAACAAGTTGTAACTACAAACTACAAACTACAACATGGAATACAATGTACTTTTGTTTTGGTCATATCTCTGTCAGATCTTGATAAAATCTCTTAAAAGTTGGACCAGTCGCTGGGGAATTACAATATCCAACTGCTTGTGTAATGGTGAGATGGTCCGGTTAATAGTTGGTGAGAAATATATGGGTTATATTGGTACAACAAATTTTACAACAAAAAGTCAGTTTGAACTGGTTTTTTTTGGTCCATGGACTGATATGGACTGGTCCTATGCAGTCCAGTTGCAGTTCAGCAATATATGGGTCAGTCTTGGACCGGTTGCAGTTGCAGTTGCCCCATTTAGACATAAAAAACTGGACTTAACTGGACCTGTAAATGCTATCTGTTCTGCCAGTGATAATGGGTAAACCCTGCAATCCTTTGCCATAAAGTCCGGTTTCAGTTCGATCACATGATCCCAGGGTCTTGAGTCTGGGAATCTTTCCGATGCTTCCTTTTTGAATATCTGTCAGTACTCCTTGTACTGTTTGGGGAGTAGTTCATCTAGGGTCTTCTGTTCGGGGTCTCTTTCCTTCTTATGTGTCAGATGCTGTGAGACCGATGTTTTTGCCCTAATCCAGATATTTTGTCCATATGCATATTGCGGTGATCCTTTTGCCTTCACGATCCGAGAGATTGTCTTCATCGCTTGGGAGTATGAGTACCTTGGCTCGTCATACTCCTCTGTCAGTGGTGTCTTAGTCAGTTCAAATATTCTGATGACGGGTTCTCCTCAGATGTAGGCAACTAGTAGCTCGTTGTCTGTGATCTCTTGTTCGGGTGTTCCTTCCAGTTGTTCCGTTGCCTGTTCATGGTTTGCCGGTGCTGGGTTTTCCTTTCCAGTGTCTTCTTTGTCTTGTAGGCCAATGGGCTCTGCATTCTGAAGAGTTGTGACCACAATCTCTTCATCTTCCACCTCTTTGATCATTGTTCTCCTTGTTTCGATGGGCATTCTGCTTCCTCCCAGTTTAGTGCAGAGGGTTTCTCCCATCTGTTTTGCTTTAGGGGCAATTCTTCAGCATAGTGCTAGCTGTTCCTCATTTGCCAGTTTCTTTTTGAGGGCGAGCTTTTCCCTTTCCTTGGCGACTATCCTTTAGGTCCATGCCAGTTGCTCTTCGCTCTCCTTCTTTTTGAGGGTGAGTTTCTCCAGTTCTTTAGCAGCTATCTGGCGCCATGTCAGTCACTCTTCTTCTTTTGCATTCATTTTGAGGGCCATCTTTTCTTTTGCTTTGGCGACCACCTTTTGGGCCCATGCCTGTTTCTCTTCTTTCATCATCTCTTTGAAGGCTTTCCCTTCTTCTTTGACTATCTTCCGATGCCATGCCAGATGTTCATCATCAGGTTTCTCCGTTTGCACCCTCCCGATAAGGGTTCTTCCTTTTCCAAACAAGAATTTGGGGTGGGTTCTGTCAGTCATTCGGAATTGGAAGGTTCCAATTCTCCAGTCGATCACTGGGTTGATTTTTCTGAGCCATGGCGGACCCAGGATGATCAATTTTTTTCCCAATCCTGCAATGAGGAAGGTTGTCAGGAAAGATCTTCTGTTGATTGTTAAGAATCCCTTGGCATAGTGGGAGATCTCCCCTTTCTTGTTCAGGGTTCCATCCATGTTCTTGACCCTGATTGTCCTTTCCAGGGGGTGTAGCTCAAATCCACCACTTTTTGCAAATTCGTGGCTCATGAATATTCCTCCTGCTCATGAGTTGAGCAGGGCTTCAGTTTTGACAGCTTTTCCTCTGCCTGCTCCTAGCACTTTGACATCTAAATGCATAGATTGATTCTTCAAAGTGGCTAGTAGTACAGAGCAGACAGAGAGTTCGGTGGTACCTTGCATTGAGGCAGGCCACCTCTTTAAAAACCTGCATCCTCTATCATAGCGAGGGCTTTCCCCTTTTCTTCTTCATCAAGTTCTTTCATGATCACTCAGATTTTTGAGTAGGCTTCCTTGCTTTTCTTCTTTGGGAAAGACCAGTTCTCGGTCTTCATTTCCCCTTTCTTGTGTTCAGTTGCTTTGTGTCCTGGCTGGTGGCACACGAAGCATAGTCCTTTCTTCATATGTTCGATCCTCTCCTGGTAGGAGAGTTGGTTGATCTCGAGTGGGCTCTCTTTTGTTTTAGAGCTTGGCAGCCTCTTCGCCAAAGCCTCATGTGCTTTCCCTGCTCTGGCTTTTGCTCTCCTCCACTGTCCATCATACTTGGGAGGCGGTGTTGATTATTCCTTCCAAGGTCATAGGGATTGTTTCCATGTTGAAAACTCTTTTGAGGAGCTTGGGGCTTAGCCCATCCATAAAGAGTTCAATTAGGGCGGTGTCATCATTTATTCCCACCTTCTCTCACAGGATTCGGAACTGCGCAATGTAGTCCTCCAGGTCCTGTCCCTGCTTCAGGCTTTTCATATCTGTCCTGGCTCTACCAGCTTCATTGATCAGCGTGAACACTGTCTTGAGCGCCAATTTGAAGGTTGACCAGGTTCCTAGGTCATCCTTCTCTGCCCATGTCTGTGCCCAGGGTGCGGTGGTTCCTCCATTCATGAAGGACAATGCGAAGATGATCTTCTTCTCATTGGTGTCATAGATTCCATGGTTCACTCTCAAGTAGAGTTTTACTTCTTGTAAGAACTTTGCAGTTCTAGTTTGGTCCCCTGTGAAGTCAGATGGGGTTCGGATTCTGATCTCCTTGGTCGATGCGGTGGGTTCGGTAGACATGTCGTCATTGGATAAGGAGAATGGATTTTGTTCTGGGGTTTCTTCTTTGTTCAAGATCTGAAATCTTTGTCAAGATACTGTGGTTCTTTGTCTCTTGTTCTCTTTGAGAACCACTTCTGTGCTGGTTCTGAGTATCATACTAATTGACCCTGGTATCTATACCATGGGGTTCTTCCTGATGTCGATGCTCCTGTCGGAGGTCTGTCTGGGCTTTGTCTAAAAGACATTGTGTCTGCACCTAGGTAGGTGGACTTTGTAGATCAGCTTGACCTTTTGTTAAGACTATAGGTCTCAACTCAGCCTTGGCTTCACATGTCGCAGTTGGAGGCTTTCCAACTGTATCGGTATCGCACTAGAAGGCTTTCCTAGTGTATCAGGCTCTGGCCTTCACTTGGGTACTTCCTCAAGTCATTACGGCTATCTGTACTCGGAGGCTTTCTGAGTAGACCATTCATCCATGTATCACAGTTGGAGGATTTCCAACTGTCGAGTTTGAGTTTATCACAGCTAGGGATTTCCTAGGCTGTCCAGTGTTCTGGTTGAGTCTAGTGTTCTGGTTGAGTCTAAGACCATTGATTGAATTAGGTCAAGCTAAGAAATACAGGCAGTATTACTGTAGCTTATATACGGTTCAGAGATGTCTATCATCCAATCGGAATATGAGATCCTTGTCAAGTAATAATAGAAAGAACAATAGAACAATAAGCCTCATGCCAAGCATGAGGTGTCTGATGTCACAGATCTGATGTCAAGGATCCGATGCCAAGGACTGCTGCGGCACAGCCAGTCAATCAGTGGGAGTCAGATCAGAGGGTCCCTATTGGTCTGGGTTATGTTGCAAGTGGAGGGAAAGAAAAATGAAATACCCGGTCTCACCAGAGTCATTGCAGGTTACAAAAGCAAAATCGTAACAGTTGGTCTTCCAGTCGATGTCTTTCACTGGACCTGCAAGCACAAGAAATCTGATGTCGAATGTACTACTCACTGCAACCCATATTGCTTCAATGAACTGCTTGGAGAAGAGGGAACGGCATGGTTTTTCAACTCTTCTGTTGCAGAGCAGACAAATGTCTGGTTAGGTGGGTACCATTCAATCTTGTGAGAGATGGGAGCAGCAAAGTATGAATTTTTCTTGGATGAGATGATTAGAAAAAAAAACATCTTAACATTGGAGAAGCTCAAAGACAGCAATCCCAGTTATGTTCCAGGACTTACATGTGAGTAGGTACAAATCAAATGTAGAGAATGTCAACAAAGCTAGGATAAAATAAACCAGGTGCATCACCTGTGAACATGTGCCCATCCTGATGATGATGCATGCCATCATGTCCACAACCCTTCAGAAGTTCACGACCGTTGGCTGGCATGATCACATTCAGCCTGGCTTGAATGCTTCTAGGTCTGGAGCTGCTTGTACCATGTAGCTTTGACATATGGAATGGGTTGGAAAATCTTCTCGAAATGAGCTTTGATGCCATCTTGGTGTCCACCAACAGCACCATGCCATATCTTGTGCATACATGCCACTAGGCCAAGTTCCAAAGTCCACAGGGACCAACACATGTCCAGCTTTCCAAAGAGAGTCAGGATCCTCCATGTTCGCTCTAGATGGAAGAGGGTGGAAGTCTTCAGGTTCAGCTTTGACATTCGGCAAACAATCTGGTGAAGGACTTGGACTGAGCGTGAGGTCAGTGATATTCACACACACACTGGAGAGGAGGGTGGATTGGATGATCTAGAGAGGATGGGAGAGGACAACCCAGAATTTGAGGAGCTAGACATAGATGACTGGGGGACAGATGGCGGGCGCACTGGGGATGACATTCCCAAACGTGACGCAGAAAGCTGGCCAGCAAGCTGCAGTGCTTTAGAAACTGAGCTGTGGGCCATTGAAGTTCAGTGTTTCTGGCCTCGGACATGATTTGAAGTTGGGTGTGAGGTCAGAGGTGCATATTGCTTGATGTAGGTCTCTTCATGGAAGCAGTCCTTAACACTTTGCTGCCGCACAAGAAGGACTTGATCTGGAGCAAGCACAATTGTTGTGTCGATGTCTTCTTGGCCCCAGAGAGAGGCTACATAATCATAGATTAAGATTTCGTCATCCTTTGACAGACAGAGCTTCCGCAGCAGCAACTCAGAATGGGCAAGGTTGAAATTTGAATAGATTTTTAGCCCTTGCTCACAAAGAATCTCTGGTGGCTCACCATCCTTGTCCCAAAAACAGATCTGGACCTGCTGTTTCAAGTGCTGCTGCTCCTGACATCTCAGCTCCTCTGCTTGCAGACATGCATTGCATGCCTTATGAACGTGATCCCAGTCAGCTGCCCATGCATCCAACATCAGTTTGCTAAAGGACTTCTTGGTGATAACCAAATCTGGCATGTCTTGGCTTTCCAATGAGATACCTGGTACAACAGCAGGTGGTTGGAGTGTTGTCATTGTGATGTTGGTAGGTACAGATACGAGTCTTATCTGCAATACAGCACTCCTTACAGCGAGATTTAGAACAAGTCACAGATCGTGCCAATTTGTTGCATGTTGTATTTGCGCAGCATTTATGCTTGGATGGGGCAGCCCACATAGAAGGTGGTGGTGCAGGTGATGGGGTAATTGGGTGAACAGCAGGAGACAAAAGAAGCAGGGGCAGTGGGGTAGCTGGGCATTGTTGGGGAGGTGGAGGGGTAGCAATCGGCATAGAAGGACCTGAGCAAGGTGGAGTGAAGCCTGTAAACCATGATGGCTCACACTCAAAATCAAATGAGCGAGGTTCAAGCGCTGCGTCAAGAGTGGGAAGGACATGGGGCTTGTTTTCATGCACTGGGAAATCTTCCTCCATGGGTGGGTAACTTGTGCCACCATGGGACAAGCCGCCAGGTGACAACCAGTCAAAAAAGCCACAGCTGCACTACAAGGGACTGCATAAAGGTGTGGAAGCTTATAATATGGCTTGAAATGCACCCTGCAGTACAACAGCCCAGTATGTTGTGGATTTCAGACCCCACCACAGGTAAGCCTCTTGGGTATCTCCTTGCAGTGTGGGCAAGGAATGAACCAGTGCAGGTGGCCCATATATGAGATGGCTGAGATGCGGAGGTGTCTAGCGCAGGCAACAGAGACAGGTGGGCAGGAACGATGAATGAAGACGTGTCATCATAATGCATGTCATATATCACATGTCATCATGTGCCTCATTTGGGTACAGCCACAGCCGATTAGGTCACTGGATTCATGGCATAGCCAGAGTCTCCAGATTATCTACATAGTCTCTGGTGTTTGGGACACTTCTGGGTATACATATTTACTGAAAATCACATGCAAAAGCTTGTGATCAAAAAATGCACGTGAAAGCACAGTCTGAATGTTCCTAATTTCCTTTCTCAGTATATAATGCTTTTGGGAATGGCTCAGTGTACTGCATCGCGTCCATAATTACAAGCAACTTACTCTGTTCTCTTGCTGTGAAAGATGTCCGATACACCTCATCAAAGATATTTTTGACTCCAGGAGCCTCTGGAACTCACCCAGAAAGACCCACAACTCCCCCCAAATATGCCCGACCTGAACTTTGCTACTTGTTGAACCTATACATTGTGCTTAGGGCTGTGCACCGTACTGTATATGGCTTACCACCATATATCAACAGCTCAATTATGGTATAAAATTGACCGTCACCTGTACCGTACAGGAAAAGTCAAAATTCTCAACGGTATGGTATGGGGCCTGATATGGCCATTAATGGCAGTACGGTATGTATTCATGACTAATTTCTCATCAATTTCTATTGTTCTACATGATGTCCACATGAAACATAATGGTTAACTTGGGGGAAATGAGTATTCAAAGCACTTTATCAACAGCCACACGAGAAAGCCTCAGACACTGCTTGACAAGCATTAATGTGCGGATAGTCTCTGGTTGCAGGCTTGCACATTGCAACAAAATAGTGTCACGGCCACCAGAGAAGATTCGCTCGATGGTGACAGCAGAACCTTGTGAAAAACAAGATGAGCATTTGAAGTTAAGTACATGGCTGAAGGACACACCAGGGATTGTCATTAAATTTCAAGCAAAGCAGTACAGGTTTGGAAATTGAGCCTGACGTCCAACCCACCACTGGAGAGGCTTACATGTATCGAAATCCTCACGTGGCAGCTTGAAATATTCCCCAAGTTCATCACGTACCCAATGGTCCTTCTTCTTGTATCTCGACGTGAAGTTGACCTTAGAAGGAGAGTCATCCATGGCAGATGGTACAGTGGTGCTTGCAGCTTTGTCGAAGGAATGGGCACAATTCACATAGTGCTCGTTGTAGTGGGCATGAAGTGACAACTTTGCGGAATCCAGGTATTCGAGGAGCTTAGGGTCATCAGCGTAATCCTGCAGCACTCCCTCGTAGGATATGCAGGGATCGAGAACTGAGTATGCTGTGAGAAAGGGTCCAAACATCAGAATAGATAATAATCGGGGAACTTATGAGCAGCCCATGTATAGAAAGGTGATTGGTCGTACTTATAGTAGTAATCACTGAGCTTCCGGTGGGCATCAAGGAGGCCAGCCTTGATCTTGGGTGCTATGGATGTTGGAAGGTTGCGGTAAATCTGGCGGATATGTTCTTGGAGTCCCCTAAAAATCGTGTGCATCGTGGAAAGCATTGGCTGCTTGGATGTCGACATCTGCATTGTCGCTGACCAAAATGCCTTCAGCCAATCAGCAACTTGTGCAACCGCAACCCATTCATCTTCAGCTAACTCAAGGGCATGAAGGTCACGATGGCAACCAACAAAATTGTCAATTTCCTCTTGAAATTCCAGTGCTCGACCTGTATTGCAGATGGTAGTAAGATTATCACAGTACAAAACAAAGAAAACTTATGCATCATTTGATGTGTGGAGGACCATCGTGTCTTCACATCAAGGATCAACACCAGAGGTCGTCGGAGCATATCCCCATGGGTCTTGCCATGTTGTGACATGGCTACTTGGTTGAGCCAACTCTGCTTGCGTTGGGGGCTTGATCGTATTGCACGGATGATTTTTCGAAGCTGCAGAAAAACATTAGTCACCCAATACAGATATGATTTGAAAGCACCTGCCTTTTCGACTGTGGAAAGAATACTACCTGATTTATTGAGCTCAAGAGAAACTTCATCTTGCTCATCTTCATCATCTTTTCCCACAGCATCATCATCAGATGCACGACTTAGTGGTGCAGTAACAGAATCTTGATAGTTCCCGCTCCGCGATGTTGCCTTCTTACGTTCTGCAGCAGATATAGCTCCAATACCCTCGAGAAGCTATATGATTATTAGGCAACCATGTTACACAAAATGAAAGTGTTAAATATTTACTTTGAGTGCTGCAAGATGAACTGTGTGTGGCATGCAACAAAGACGAACCCACTCACTCTTCATTGAGATACCTTGCTCCTTTGCACGCCATACAATCCTGTCAACCAGAGTGTCATTATTTGATGCATTGTCTGTCATAAATGCCATAATCTGTGGCAGAAACATGTTCAAATATAACCAACCATAGACCAGAATAAATTGTGACATACCCGATGTTCAATCCCATAGTGAGTCAACGTCTCCCAGGTTGCCTCTGCCATATTGGCTCCAGAATGTTCACCTTCCAATTCACGGAAATCAATAAGAAGTTCTTCTACCATGTGTTTGTTCCATAAATTCCTTGATTTTCATGTCGAAAAATCAAATTACATACCCAGTTGTCCAGCCTTTGTAACGTAGTGTGCAACAATAGCCATGAATGCATAATTATTACTTGAAGTCCACGCGTCAAGAGAAATGCTGATTTTTCCTTCGACATTTGTCTGTGAAAGCTTGTAAGACTAGTTGTAAGATGTTAGCAGAAGTTTACAAACCAGGAACATCTGCTTTGTAGCCTCGATGGTATCATCTCCCATCTTCATGATCCACCTTCTGACTGTATCACAGTGAGGAATCTTAAGGTTTGGTGAGGGGTGGTGAGTGTACATCATCAAGTCACAAAATTCGGGTTCATCGACAGTGTAAAATGGCTGATCCGTTGCAACAATCCACTTTGCCAGAAGGTCCTCAAACTTCTCCTGATCCCATGGTCCCTTTGGAATCTCAGTTCCACTATATGTGCTTAGAAAATGGTTAACCTACTGCAGCAGCTTCAACCTGCTTATTGAATGCCTTCCGAATGTCCATGTTGGCTGATTCCAATTGGTTAAGCCACTCCGAAGCCACTCCTGGATCAAGTACCTTTTTACCTGATGCGATGTCAATCTCCTCCGCTGTAATCTGGTCAGATGGACGATCCTTCATCGTGAGATAGAGGCAGTACATAATGGCCGATGCGGATTTCAAATTACCAGTTAATCCTGTTGCAGTTGTGAGCCCTGGTACTCTCAAGTGATGATGGACTCACCATTTAACAAATATTTCATCTTCTTCGTGATAGTCAGTACTTTCATAGTGCCATGAAGACACTTAAAGTGCTGGTCACCAGGAATGCTGGCTTCTCCATTTGCATTTTCTTCAACCTTCTTGTAGAAATAATAAATTGGATTTTGTGTAATCTAGGATTCAAAGAAACATGATCAAGGAAAGCGACAAGCTTCTGACAGGAACATACCACTTTTTTCTTCATTTTTGCTTGGGTATCCTTGTTGCGGCTCTCTGTGTTGTCCATATCTTTGATTTCCTCAATGGAAACTGCAGCCTTGGAGCACGTGCGCTGTCCAGAAGTGCCTCGTCCAACCGCAGGAACAGTCTTGGATGGCAAAATGTCAGCAACCTATGATGTTTGTCAGGATGGAAACAACGGGATTAGAAAGATGATACCTCAGCATTAGATGGAAGCATACTGTCGGAATCGCTAGATGCACTCAACACAGTTCCAGGCTGCAAAGTTCCTGGGTCCTCGTAGTCGTGATCATCTTCATCTGAGGAGGCTGGCATCTCCACCATTTCAGTGCGTTGCTTGGTAGCTTTCCGAGGTTTTGCTGATCGAGGGGCCAGGAGCCGTTTGACAGGGTTTCCATGCTCATCAGACTTCTCGAACGCAAGAGCATCAGCCATCTTTGCACCGTGTCCAGTGCAGGAGATGCGGCACTGATCTAAACATCGAGAGAATCATTAGTCACACATATATCTGGAAAATATTGACAACATACTCGACTCTGCAGTTGGACCACTGCATGTCGGTGTCATAACGGTAGGTGCAGTGGATTCGAGAGGATCTTCATCACCTTCAGAGTGATACCAGGTAAAATTGTCGGCAGATGCTGGCTTGGAATGAGTTTGCATGATGGAGACTGGCCAACCTGGAATGTAGATGTTCTCTCTTTTATCTTGGAACATGGGAGCTTGAAGGGACGCCACAATGATGGGGCTTTGTCAGAGCGGGTATCCATATAAGTACTGTGACCTTCTCAAAATTAATTCGATGCCCCAGCAGACCAGAAAAATTGTGGTCAGAGCGGGTATCCATATAAGTACTGTGACCTTCTAAAAATTCATTCGACACCCCAGCAGACCAGAAAAATTGTGAATGTCATTGAAACAGCTGATCGTAAAGTGAAGTTGGTAAACAACAATGCGATCGGCACGTGGACACGTGCAGCAATCGATTCTATCAGACTGAGATAAGGTATCAAAACTAGGTCACATTGAAAGTAAACCGTACATGCCGTCAACGGCCGTTTGCACCCGTCTGAGTATGGCTGAGTACGGCACACAAGCCGTACAATGTACAGCCGTCTCACATGCATAATATCTGATCAACGGTACAGTTACGGGACCTGTATAATTACGGCTGTGCAGCTGTCAGTTATGGTAATGGTGCGCAGCCCTAATTGTGCTTGCCCATGTATAAGGGATCGGTCACCTGTCTACACCTGACTATGGACAGCACGATTAGGAGATTGAGCTGAGCTCGGCACAGATAGCGGAGCTAGGTGTGAGATGGCTTGGAGCGGCGCAGAGGCCTCCGAAAAGGCTCCTTACCCTCGGAACCCACATGAATAGCATGGGTCACGAGACATTAGTCTTTCTAACTTTCCCACGATAATCTACAACGCGGCTCTAATAAGAACTCAAGCAAGTTCTCGGCTAATGCGAAGTGGAGTTAGAAGCCCGGTCAACGCCGAGGGAATGACAGCCTATGACAGCGCCAAGAATGTTTGAAGAATGTCGTCATCAGCACACCAAATAATCCTTGGCATTTTTTTGCATTGCTCAAGTGCTCTAATCCCAGCTGGGATTCCTAATTTGCGGACATGCCTAACGTCTAGCATCCGCAGCCTGTATGTAGCTGTCTAGGTGGTCGGCTCAATGTGAAGTCTTCTTTTCCTGCAAAGCGAACGCAAGGAACTGCACATCACTTGAGGTCACCATTTCAAAATTCTTGGGTATAGAAGTATGATAGGCAGAGTTTGAACTAGCGCAAATTGCAGAACGTTGGCACAAAGTCGTAAGCAGCTTATCCAGATCCGACCAGATGCACAACCGCGGTAGAGACTTCGATGATACAGCTATGACATCCGATGATGTGAAAGAAAATTCACTGATGCAGTCTGCTCAATATTCTTCAGGGAGTTGATTAAGAAGAGAGAGGGTCGCACTTATAATGGAAAACTACTTGTGGCGATAGCGAGGCTTGGAAAAACGACAGATCTATATTTCCCGAGTCAAAGGGCTTGTCTGGCTCAGAAATGACTGACAAGACATCAATATTCTGTCATCAGAGCAAGTGTAAATTGAATTGCCTACTGTGCTGATGCCTTATGTTCTAGGTGAGAGATTCCAACGACGTGATGGCATCCTTGATTGCCTCCCGCACGATATCTGGGCTCTGCGACTCAATTGACACCTCGCGCAGCCGTGAGATATCCATGGAAGTTCGCATGGGCCGGTAGAGCACTGTACGGTAATTCCAAAATTCTAGAGATGTCAGCTGATGCTTTTGAGCCGAAACTGGGATAAACCCCTTCATGAACGCCTTGGCTGTTACTGATTGGACTCGATTCCACGAAGACGGACATGAGTAATCGGAACAGATACAAGACGGACAACTTGAGCTTGCTCGACAGTCGATCCTATTTCGGGAGACTCACATTGGTATCAGAGAATAGGAAAGATAACAGACGCAGATGGTGAAGCATCTTCATATGAAGTCTTTCGTAATAGGAGGCCTGGTGAACATGTCTTTCCCTCCAGTAGTTGAAGTGAATTTGCAATAACCACGTACAACTTGACGAGAGGCTGGGATTGTATGTAAGGACGCAATGCAATCTTTTTCAATGTTCCTAAGCATTCATGTGGTCGTTGAGATAGATTGATGGTATAGCCTTCTCTCTGACTTGGCGCAACGAATGAACGGCGGACGAGCGAGCACTGGCAAGCGTGCAAGGAGGAAAGGCTACAGAATTGATCCATTACTTATGATGTCGTCCAGGAGAGGAACAGCAAGATTCATCGTCCCCCGCACTCTCTTTGTGACGAACGTTGTCGAGCAGACTAGCAATGACTATAAATGAAACTCGAACTAGCGCTGGCTTTATATAATGTATCAGTATTTGGGTTGAATGTTAGAACCAAATATTACCAAGCGTGAGGACATACTATTCCCGACACCAGCGCTCGTGGTTATGTCGGCTGCGCGAGCAGTGAAACAATTCCGACTGAATGAACTAAAAGCCCTTCCCAAACATATTCTTCGGTTCGGCCCTCTTTCTTCATCCACAGAGACGAACAGCTCTGCAACATTGCAGCTACCCAACCCATTTATACCTCGACGCCATCCCGATACTGGACGATGGGCCCCACCAAAAATTTCATTGCGGAGGCAAGCTGACCTCATCAAACGTGCTAAAGAAGCAGACATGTTGCATTTCCTTCCCCCTGGTCCGAAATGTCCGCGTCCCACTGAGCGCGTCTCTCACTCTGCTTTATCGGAAACTCACGTGAAATCCGGAGTGACATCCGAGGAGACGAATACAGAGGGAGAAAGAGATGCACTGGACGGTATATGGATGGCTAGTGTTGATTGGGAAGGAAAGACAAACTTCAAGCAGACAGCTGGATCGGATATAGGCACGCGGCTGTATTCTGGTAAGCAGCGGATGTTCAAGGGACACAGGTGGGAACGTATGAAGGAAGGAAGGGATATCAAGAGGAAGATTTTGATGAGGGATATGGCACGTCGCATCAGGAATTACAAGGCCGTACGCCTAGTTTTTGTTTGCGATCTTTTCCCTTATTCACCGCTTCTTTTCCTTTTCACAGTACTATCAGAAGCGAAAACCAAATCCTCTCAAACCTTCAAGCTCTGCAAAAGCTCGAAAGTTACCATTCTAGTTACTGTCAACTTACTTACATATGCAACCCATGTGTTTCGACTGCCGCTAAATCTACGGTTCAACTGAATGACTCCAGGGGATACGGTAGGAAGACCGTGACCGTACGGGCCAGTGATTTCTTTCAAGCTTAACATCTGAAATCATATCTCTGCCCTTTGGCCAACGGCGATGATCATCATATAGTCATACAGTCGGCTTTCTCATACTGCATAGCCTCGGGACCAGCTCTAACCTTATGCAAGATCAGACTCCAAACCAGTCGCAGGGTGCGGTAAAAGAAATTTATTCCCACAATACTTTTTCCGAGGTTCAACCGAAACTTCAACACACTATTACCGCGCCCTAGCGACTGGCACAACTTGTAATTATTCCCACTACTTTAGTAGTGGGTTTTACTGTCTGATGATGCACAAGATCCATGTTTGCCCGATTTGCATGTGTATGTAATCGGTCACAAATTGTGACTGTTTCGATTCTCATTGGTTGTGAATGGTCAGTTGATCTGTTTGTAAGTGGACCATGGAATGTCGTCAGGAAAGAGTTGTGTCGCTTGACTACTCCTTGTCATTTCTGTTTGCCTATCATCATGTTGCAAGCTTGAGTTCTTGGTGAACTTGTCTCTGCAGCCTTTGATGGTTCATTTTCTGGTTCTAGGATATCTCAAACACTGGCAACTATGCTTAACGTGCTTGGCAACAATGTCTCACTTCCCATCAATGCTGACATGGGTTCTGGATGCTTTGCTTGCATTGTGAATTTGGAAGTTGATAATGAACTACGTTCTGATGTTGTACTTGGGAGAGATTGGATGACGTACTATCGAGAATATCTCATTTCGGAGGGATTGGTGGTGTTCAGGCTGTTCCAATGTGAGCAGCAGGTGAAAAATGCAGGCAAGTTGTTGATTTCTGTTTCTCTTTTTACTGTGTTTAATTTTTGCATGTAGATAACCAGAGCACAACCTGGGAAACAATGGGATGCACTTGTCATGATGATCAAATGATTGTTGTCGATTCCACTTCCCTTGCTTCTTCCAGTTTGGTGCCTACCATTAATAATCTCCCTATAATTCATGAAATATTATTAAATCCTGCGTCTCCCATCTATTGTGATGGCCCATCTCCTTCATTGGAAATATTCCTTCAGTCTCATGGAATACCTGTGCATGATGACTTCCAATTCTCTCGAATGGTGCTTATTCATCATCTTGTAAATGGTGTTTGTGTTTACAGCTCTCATGCGGACTGTCAGTCTGTTGCGATGACGAATAATGTTCCCAATGTTGTGCTGGCTGTTTCAACCCATGTCCTCAATGCTCTGCTTGCTATCTTTCATGTTCTTTGCAAAAGTCTGGGGTATCAATGCAAATCAGACATGCTTGAACATCAGCAATTGTTACGTTGGATGTGAGCTGGGCATGATACTCTTCAAGATGGTGTTCTTCCAAATTTTCAGGATTCCTTAAAGAAGTTTGAGTATCTAACTAGATCTGAAGCGCTAGCTATGGCTGCTAGCCATGGACTATCCCCTCTTGGGACACTGGATGAAATTAAAAATACAATTATGGCGCACATCAGTGAAGGTGTATGTTCTCGATTTCAAGTTACACTACCTCCCGCATGTGCTAAACTATGAGATGATTGCCCAAACGAGCTGACACAGATGCCTGATAATGATGATGATATGTGCATTCATGATACTCAACCCGGGAAAACCACCAAAACAGCCGATGAGGCAACTGATGATATTTGCACGAGTCAGAGGAAGGGTGCGAGACGTTCTGAATGTTTGTGGTCCAACCTATGGGAAGACAACTAGTTGGTACTAGTCGGAAAGGTAGTTCTATAAGAGAGGAAGGTGTTTGGTGTGGTCCGATGGGGTATTGATCAATATTGAGGACAATTGATGATATTGACGGTGAACAATGTTTATCATCGATGGTCGATGTGTGAATTCTGAGGACCTTTTGATAGGTCAATAGTATGTGAAGTCTTTAGCCGATGGCTAGGAAGTGTCAGGATAGTTACTAGTGCTAACAATAAGAAGGTCGAAAGAGGATTGAGGACGAGGATGATCACAGAGGTCTCTCATTGATTGAGAAAACTTGTAGAAGCTTAGATTGTTTTAGAGAATAGATTGGATTCTTAGAACTCTGTATGAGGCAATATGTGAAGACGATTTCTTGTTATTTCCAAGTAGATACTACAGAGTTTTATATGTTTTAAAAGAAACTTCCTAAAATGGTATAAGAAACATGTGTAGAACATGAGGCAAAAGATATGAGTTAAGGCACAAGGCCAAAAAGGAGACTGGAATCCAAACAAGAAAGAGATATATCATATGATGAAAGAGTAATAAAGGGTATAGAACTAAAAAGGGACTGTCCTTTGTGTATAAACCATGCTAAGTCTTGCAATAATCTGTCCAGTGGGTTCTGTACGCGATAGGGACTTGGAATGAGGCTGACCTACTATCAGCAGGTTTGAGCACAAGTTGGAATACTTCCTGGTGCATGGTCTTCCACCATTTAGATAATGAAGGCAGCGTGTGCATTGTATCGATGTAGACTTTTCCAAATAGAGGGGCGGGAGTGGCGATGATTGGTGGAATAAGGAGATTTTGAGTCTGTCGCAACTGACAGTAATGGCACGTTTGGATGTACCATGTGATATTGGCTTTCAGGTTGGGCCACCAGAATCGTAGGGCGACGTGAGATTTTGTGGCGAAGATCATTTTGTGTCCGATGTGGTCATGCAATGATCAGATAATGTCGATGCAACATTCTGGAATCACAATGATCTTGTGTTCTCTGTGACGATCTTTTCGCCATAGTTTTCCAGAATCTATGAAGAACTTGGTGCAATATCGCATGAAGGTAGCATACTCGGTGTCTGATAGATCTGGGGGTCGCACCATATTGTCTAACCATCTATGAACAAGCAGTAATTGTTCATCTTCTTTCTTTGCTTTGGCCAATTGAGGTACGTCTTCGTATGAAACATCCTCTCCCTTACTGAAATCTGAGGCTTGGGCAAAAGTCGGATATGTTGCATGAGAGGGGAAAGGTCGAATCGAAACTGGGTTGATTTGGTGAATGAAACCATGTAGTTTGTCAATCCAGTCACCAAATTCTTCTTCTACTTCAATATCATCATCTATATCCCCATACCACCTAGTTTGTATAAAGAGATCTGCGAAATGCTGAAAAAGAAGATCAAAGCAGGAGTCTACCAGTCATCAAACTCATCATACCGATCACGATGGTTTTGCATTGTGAAGAAAGATGCAAAATCGCTCTGAATAGTCCACAGTCTCGAGCTGCTAAACCAAGTTACAATTCAGCACTCAGGTGTCATCCTGATCCCCAAGCATTTAGCTGAACAGTTCAGGGGATGCACTGGTGGAGGGATGTTGGATTTATATGTCATATTTGATGAAAGGCTCGTAGCTGAATCTTCTCAAGATCTAATGACTTTCCAGACCCCATTCAGTGCACTTTGAATCGTCACCCTACCGATGGGTTGGACGAACTCAGTTCCGATCTTACACGACGACATTACTTTCATCCTACAACCCGAAGTCCCTCATATCACGATCCCTTATATTGATGACACACCAGTGAAGGGTCCGAAATCAGAATATTGAATGATCAGTGGGTCTTACAAAATGATCGCTGACAACTCAGGCATTCGACGATTTGTATGGGAGCATTTCGAGAACCTGAATCGCATCGTCCAGCACATGAAGTATTGTGGTGGGACATTCTCAGGACTGAAGTTATTTGCTTGTGTCCCCGAAATAATTGTTTTAGGTCATCGATGCAATATTCAAGGTCGAATGACTGATCCAACACGTATCGATAAGATTCAGAAGTGGTCTGGGTCATATGCTCACGGAAGTTCTACAATTCTGGTGGCCCAACCTGAAAGCTGATATCACATGGTACATCCAAACGTGCCATTACTGTCAGTTGTGACAGACTTGAAATCTCCTTATTCCACCAATCATCGCCACTCCCACCCCTCTATTTGGAAAAGTCTACATCGATACAATGCACACACTGCCTTCATTATCTAAATGGTGGAAGACCATGCACCAGGAAGTATTCCAACTTGTGCTCAAACCTGCTGATAGTAGGTCAGCCTCGTTCCAAATCCCTATCACGTACAGAATTTATACACAAAGGACAGTCCCTTTTTAGTTCTATACCCTTTATTACTCTTTCATCATATGATATATCTCTTTCTTGTTTGGATTCCAGTCTCCTTTTTGGCCTTGTGCCTTAACTCATATCTTTTGCCTCATGTTCTACACATGTTTCTTATACCATTTTAGGAGGTTTCTTTTAAAAGTTAAAACATATAAAACTCTGTAGTATCTACTTGGAAATAACAAGAAATTGTCTTCACATATTGCCTCATACAGAGTTCTAAGAATCCGATCTATTCTCTAAAACAATCTAAGCTTCTATGAGTTTTCTCGATCGACGAGAAACCTCTGCGATCATCCTTGTCCTCGATCCTCTTTTGACCTTCTTATCGTTAGCACTAGTAGCTATCCCAACACTTCCTAGCCATCGGCTAAAGCCTTCATATACTATTGACCTATCAAAAGGTCCTCAGAATTCACACATCGACCATCGACGATAAACATTGTTTGCCATCAATATCATCAATCGTCCTCGATATCGATCAATACCCCATCAGACCATGCCAAACACCTTCCTCTCTTATAGAACTACCTTTACGACTAGTACCAACTAGTTGTATTCCCATAGGTTGGACCACAAACATTTGGAACGTCTCGCACCCTTCCTCTGACTCATGCAAATATCATCGGTTGCCTCATCGGCTGTTTTGGTGGTTTTCCTGGGTTGAGTATCATCAGCGTGTTCTTTTTGACACAACTGAGCAATAATATACATCGACGTCCTTTGTGCAGATTACTTCAGTTGTATAACATAGAGCATGACACCAACACATCATTTAATGTTCTCCGTTGAACTTTAAAGAAATACATTAATCAACTCCGGAAAGGGAAAACATCTGTGATGCAAGTGCAGTCTCGCAGATTTCCACCGACAAATTCAAGACAAGCTGAAATTGAAAGAAATTGACCATCCACTGTATCTGATGATTTGAAAACTAAAATAAGTCAATTGTTTCACTCTGAAACTGGCAGCGATGCATGCAGATGTTGTGCCAAATCTTGTCCTGTGTCTGACTGTGAATGGATTTCAATGAGACTGTTAAATCTTGATTGCGTCTGATGTCCTGAAACTCACTGTGATGAAAGCACATACAAAACACTATTCTTTCAGGCTATTCATCCTCTTCTTCCATACCAAGGTGGAATATTACAAAATGTTGTTCTTGATCCCTCAGGTGTTCGTCAGGTGGGAGATGATGTATATGAAATTAATCTGTGTATGTCTTGTTTGAAAACAATCCAAAAACAGAAAATTCCTGCACTTGCATTAGCGAATTGAATGTTTGTTGGACCAGTGCCATCAGAATTGAGAGATCTGACACCAATAGAAGAATCAATGATTGCATTGTGTTGTGCAAAATGTTGGATCATCCAGTTAAGTGAGCAAGACTCTGGACTCACCCTCCCACAATCCCAATGGGGATTTCATGGGAACATCATCATTTATCCCCAGCAGCCTCAACGAGTTGCCACTATTTTACCACCTTCTGTAGAAGAAATCATGTCTCCTATTTGCATTATTTTTGTTGGCTCTTCTCCACCTTCCCATGAGTGGCTTCATGAAAAAGTTAAGCCTTTGGCTGTACGTGGGCATAAAGTTTGAGAAGTGTTAGTATGGCTGAAAGCACATAACCCTCTCTATGCAAAAATTGAGATTAATTATGATGTATTTATTAAACAGCTTACCAGAAAATGGTCTCCTACCATTTTATGTCGAACATGTTCCATCAAATGTAGATGGAGACCCTCTAACATCATGGTATGATATGGGCTCTTCCACATCTAATCTTCATTAACAGCAAGTTCCTCCTGATGCTGAAGCTGCATTCCAAAAGCTGATCATTTCCAATGTTGATGGCCATGCATCTTCAAATGAATTGAGAGCAGTGGCATTGAGGCATGTACAGAAGAAAAAAGGCAGTTACTTCAAGCTTCCTCATGACATGAACCCTGAAAACGAGTTTATAAACCCCCAGCTATTTCCTAAAATCTATCCAACTCTGTTTCCATTTGGAATTGGGGGGCTTGAAGATTGCAGTCATAAAGAACCAGTCTCTCTCAAGCGACATGTAAATCATCTTTTGAATCTTGTGGATCAACGATTTCAAGAGCATCCTTCATTTTTGTTTATTGCATTCAATATCTTACAGAGAAGATTGCCTTTACTACACACCAATTTAAAAACGAAGGGCAAGAAATTTTCCTCTGCAGCTAATTCATTTGCATCCATATCTCCTGATGCTATTCATCAAGTGTTAGAAAGAGTGATTCAAGGAGATTTAAACACAGCTTATGATGATAGCCTGGTTCCCCCCATTCATCATTCCCTGCTATTCATCATAGGCGCCGTTTGTCGTTGTCAGCACCTCCATATCCCCCTATGAGCATTGGCTCGCAGGCAGGGTGGTGGCGCTGTGTGATGCGGCATATCCGAGTCATCATTGTCCAGAAATGGGGTCCATTGCAGCCCTGTGAGCAGAGGTTCACAGTGGCAGCATAGGGCATGGGTAGGGGTCATTGTTAACAGGCAAGAAACTACAAAGAAGAATCATTAGTTAGTTCATTAGCAAAAGAAAGAAATCAAATAAAAAAACATACCCAGAGGGCCCAAACAACATTAATTGGTCATTTGGGCCCCTGCTTTGTGTTTGTTGGTTTGTGTGGTCAGGTGGTGATGTGGCGTCTCAAATGGTGCCACTTTTATTTTTGTGTAAACAAACATGTCAACATGTGATGTAAATGATGTGTATGTGTTCTTTTACTGTGAACAAATAAGTACAACCCCTGCAACGTATATAAACCCAACCAATTTGCATGGCATCCCCCCTTGTAGGTAGCTTATTATATATAATACATACATTAGTTTTATTATTTATAGGGTACATAATCTAAGTGTAAAAGACTGGTTACAACCAGTTTCAACCAGTTTTATAACAGTTTTCAAATGTTTTCAAAGCAAGTTAACCAGTAACTGAATGGCAGTTTCGGTTACCTACTATTTTCAGAAACTTGGACCAGACCAAAGCATGGACCGCAGTTCAGTCCAGTTTGGTCCTTGGTTTAGTCAACCAGACCTTAAAACACTACTCATCAATGCCATCATCAAATGTGATACAGATGATGCCAATTGTCCAGTTAAAACAGACCACTACCTGATTGTTACACAACTTAACATCTATGCACCGAAAGAGGTCTTTACACTGCCCCATATGTTCTGCGCGGATCCGTGTGGAATTACAGGGACTCCACACAGATCCACACAGAATTTGTCATTTTTGCTCAGATTCCACAGATTTATTCCATCCTAGTCCTAGCTACGGTGAGCTTGGACAGCTAGGACGTCCGAACAGATGACAACGTGGTTGTAGTCATCTGTAAGCAGTAACAAAAGAGTGTTACAACAGGGACTTGAACCCCAGACCTACTGATCACGAGAGTTAGCTGCATGTGCAACCACTACACCATGAGGGAATTGTACATCATGCACATTAATTACCTTAGATAGCATTGCCATGTGACATGATGACAAACCATGTAAGCTGCATCACCGTGACTGCCAGCTCATCATTCACCACCACCACCATCGATGATGACCACACCACCACCTCACTCCCTCCCTCCTTCCCTCTCTACCACCACCATCTCCACTCTACCCACATCACCTCCACCCACTCCCAGCCCCATTCCATAGCCATGAAGAGCTGCAAACAAGCTGACCAGAAGCAATGCGGGCAATTTTATTTTATTTGTTTCTTCTTTTTATCAACTAACTAATTGTTTTCTTTGTTTTTTAGGTTCAAATCTACAGGTAATGATGGACGACAACACAGGAGGACACATGGCTGTGCAAACCCCCTTCTCCCCATTTTGATGGGATGTGAGGGTGTCAATGAGGGACAGGAGGGAGATGAGGGATGCCATGAGACCCCAGAAGGGGGATACCAACCAAGTAAACACCCAGCTACCCCCGTAAATGTGCCACATCATGCTGACCCCACCAAACCCCCCCAAAACAGATGAAAACAAGCACCAGGGCCCCACCATGACCACCCACAATGATGGACGACACACCACCCGCCCCCAACCCCATGAGCAACTGCTCGGGGGGTGGATCACGGGTGGAACAACCACGACAACACCCAGAAGGAGGAGACGATGCCACCATGAAGACCACCTGCCCCCAGCCTTGTGAGCATCTGCTCATGGGGTGGATAAGGGTGGAACAGCGAGGATGATGGGGGGATGACAATTGGGGGATGATGAACAGGAGATGCCACCCAGGACCAACCCCCACCGATGAAACTGACACCAACCACAGAACGACACACCACCCACCTCCAGCCTCATGAGCAACTGCTTGTGGGGTGGATGGTGGGTGGAATGATGACGAGGGGGATGGGAGACGAGAGGAAAGGGAGATGAGGGGGGAGGGGGGAGGGAGATAACAAGGGAGATGACAGCCCCACCACTGCCAACTGCTATGCGAGAGGCGAGAGTCACGGGTGCACGAGGGGGATTGTGGGGGAGTGGGTGGCCCTCGCATTTGTGAGGGGTTTTTTTTTTTTTTTTTTGTCAAATTAGTAGTCCTCCCACTCATGAGGGAGCTTAGATGTATATTACATAAATCATACCCCTCATATGTGTGAGGGGGTCAATAAACTATATAATAAATCTATAAAATTAAGTGACTACTTGAATAGTTTGACTATGATAGTAATAAATATGATAGTAATAAATACCCAAATTACCTCATGGACTCCATGTGGATTAATGCAGACTCCATGCCAAATGGGAAAGGATTCTTCATTTGGGTCACCACTTGGTTGGAGTCCGTGTGGACTTATGTGGACTCTGCGCAGACTGGGGCAGACTCTGGTGTGGACTCTGTGCAGACTGGTGCAGACTCCGTGTGGAAGGGGGTGTAATTTTTCATTTTGGTCACCAGATGGTTGGACTCTGCATGGAGTCTGCACAGTCCATGTGGAACATATGGGGCAGTGTAAATTACAGCACCAAAACAAGCATGGAAACCAAGACACAACTTCAGTATGACACACTGGCACGAGTTTGTTAAAATGCTCAAGAAAAACCTGGCCAACATCCCACCCCCGGCGGAGATCAATAACATTGAAGAATTCAACAACAGGCTCAAGTCCCTGAATGAGGCAGTACAGATAGTGTTTTAAGGTTTGGTTTGGTCCGGTTTTTTGACCTCTAAGAGGGTTAACCGGGACCATAACCGGTCTAGACCAGTACACTAAGTTAGTTGGACCATAACCAGTTTAGACCAGTTTCAACCAGTTTTCGTGTCTAAATTGTATTATATAGTAGATAAAATTATTTACATTCACACCCTGTGAGCAGGTGCTCCCAGCAGTGGGGTTAGCAATGAAACAAAAAAGAAATGAGAACAAACAAAAAAAAAAAAAAAAAAAGAAAAAAAGAAAAAAAAGCCCCACCCTCTTGCATTTGTAGCGAGGGGGGGGGTTCTGGTGTTCTTGCCACTGTTCATCACTGCCATTCATTGTCCCCGCTGTTCATTTTCCTGCCATTGGTCATCACCCCTGTTTGTCATCCCTGCCTTTGGTCGTCCCTGCCACTTGTCGTCCCTGCTGTTTGTCATCATTAAACCCTCCCATCCACTCTGCAAGCAGGGGCTCGCAGTGGTGGCTCAGGATGGAGTGCTGGGGTTGGGCATGGTATCGTTACAACATATGTAAAACCTTAAGAACAAAGAAAAAACCATTAGTTAGTTAAAAGGAAAGGAAAGGAATGAATCAATACTCACATAGGGCCCAAATGATGACAGACGTCGTTCTGTCATTTGTCATCCCTGTCATTCCTTGTCCCCGTTGTTTGTCATCCCCGCTGTTTGTCATCCTCATCATTCATGTGGTCGTCATCATCCAGGAAAGGGCCCATTGCCACCCTGTGAGCAGAGGCTCACAGCAGCAGCATAGGGTGGCGTCAGATGTGGTCATCACGGTCCAGAAACAGGCCCATTGCTGCCCTGTGAGCAGAGGGGGTTTCTATAGGGTTTGTGTGTGTCATTTCATGGGTGGGTGATGTCGTTATCCAGAAGAAGGAACCTAAAAATGAAGAAAAACATTTAGTTAGTTTAAAAGAAAGAAGTCAACTAAAAAAAACTTATCCGAGGGCCTAGACAACATCAGTTTGTCATTCAGGCCCTCTGTTTTGTGCTTGGTGGCTTGTGTGGTTATGGGTGCTAACAGGGTGGTGGTGCAGCGTCGAAAAAGAGAAGGCAGATGAAAGAGGGAAGGAAGACACGTCATCGACACTTGTTCTGGCAATGGCCGAATAGTGATCGACGCAGTGAGCACATTGATTTCAATGACTCCGAGGCCTCCTCCACTGTTGGCAATGGTAAAAATACTGTTTAGACAAGTGGGAGAGTATTGTGTTAATCTACTACAACTTGAATTTCATTTTTATGTTGAGTATTGCAAATGCCTGAGAACTCAAGTCAAACTTGAGTCAAACTCGAGTTGATCAAGTCCTCAAATCAATGCATTTTACAGTATATCTGGCCACAACCCTTCCACATCACATTGAACATTTAACTACTTATTCCATGACATACTGATACACTCTATGATTCATTTCCAAGCCTTCAAACTATTTTCTGACATGTATTATAGCTCACAAATGGCAAAGATATGAGAAATAAGAACTTGCCATTTTCACTCTTAAATCTATTCTATATTCTGGGGGGAATCTAGAACTGCATGGCTTTTTAAATTTGACTCATTGGAAGATAAGTTATAGCTGTAAAACTATCAAAATTGTCACTTGCCCTGGTACTCACTTTCTTTCCTATCAAATAAGATTCTGACTGTTGGGAGGTGAGAATTGAAGCATAAATATAATTTACTACATATTTACAAGGCCCTATTAATTTCTGTTGCTTGACACGCAGCAAAGTGATATCTGCACACCCAGCATCATTTGTCCAGCAACTGCCAGACTGAATGATTGTGCATTGATGGACATGCGTGAATTCTCACAAATGGTATGACTTTTATTTTTGGGAACACAAACATGACCACATGGTCCATGCACAGCCACAAAGGTATATAAGCATGCTCAAAATCAGCACTTTTCCCCAGGCATGTCCCACTGTAGTAAAATAAGAGGTATAATAATAATAATATTAGTTTTTCTCTCTCTGAATGGTATGCATAAAGTAGATACATATACTAGGGTGAAAAGACTGGTTATAACCGGTTTAAACCAGTTTTTGATTGGTTTTGAATAATTTTGAAAACAAGGTAACCGTGAACCGGACTGGTCTCAAATGTATGTAACCATAACCGATAAATGGACCAGACCAAGGTTCGGTTTGGTTTGGTTCCCAGTTTTTTTTCAGTCCATAGGACCAAACCTTAGAACACTATATGCCGCTGACATCTTCTTAACACTGCAACGGAAATTAACTACAAGATCAAGAGATGGGAAATCCAGCCAAGGGATCATCAACAAACTTGCATCAGTCCAATGGCAGGCAGCAATCATGATCACAGGCACAATGAGAACCATGCCCATGGATGTCCTAGACATCATGGCAAACCTGCTCCCGCTCCACCTACTGTTAGACAAGCACCACCAGTGTGCAGCACTATGCTTTGCAACACTACCACCCTCCCACCCACTACACAAACCAGTAGAGAACACCACTGCACATCTTGTAAAGTGGCACCCCACCCCACTACATGACCTTATGCACACATACAACATCAAACCCCAGCTCATTGAGACCATTGATGCAGTACCCCACAACACATGATGGAAGCCAGATGCAAAAACATCAATCGCAGATATGGCTAACAACACTATCTATGATGCACAACAGGACAATGTGGATGTCAGAGTATACACAGATGGATCAGGGATGGAAGGTAAAATAGGAGCAGCAGCCATCCTATACTGGGGTGGAAGAAAGAAAGCAAGCATACACTACAAGCTCAGCACACAGAAGCAACACATGGTATATGAAGGAGAGGGCATAGGAATGATACTGGCCATCAAGCTGATGACCAAGGAGTGGGCAATATGGTCGGCCATGTTCTGTGTCGACAACCAGGCCACTATCAGAGCCACACAACTGACAAAACCACACCCAGGGCACTATCTAACCAACATATTCCACAGAGACTTGAAAGCACTGAAGAAGAGGCACAACAGTATACGAATCATGATCAGGTGGACCCCAGGCCACAAGGGAATAGAGGGCAATGAGCAAGCCGACAAACAAGCAAAAAAAGTGATCACAGAGGGCAGCAGCAGTACTGATCAACTACCATGATCTCTCAGAAAACCACTGCCATGAAGCAAGTCCACAGTTAAACAAGCATACAATGAGAAGCTGAAATAACTAGCGCAAAAATCGTGGATGAAATTGCCGAGGTATGAACACATGAAAAACCTCGAACCCACTGCACCATCAAAGAAGTACCTCATGCTCATCGCACCACTACCAAGAAAGGCCACTAGCATATTGTCTCAACTAAGGACAGGACATGTCCCACTAGCTAAGCACCTACATCATATAGGAAAAGCCAACTCACCGACATGTCCTGCATGCACACAGAGTGAGGAATCCGTCCAACACTACATCCTACACTGCCCAGCCTACCACCAAGCAAGACAACAGCTATGCAACACCACAGGAGGGAGGGACATCAACATCAAGAAGCTCTTTTCAAGACCAAAGACAATGCAAGTGCTATTCCAGTTCATCGCTGCAACTCAGTGTTTTCTAAGCACCTATGGAGACATCCCAGCAATGAGAGAGGAGAGAGAGGAGAGGAGGAGATAGGGAATGGGGAGTAGCAGAGGCAGGATCACCGTAGAAGGACTGAGGAGCAAAGGAGATGAAGGAGAACCACAATGTGCTGCAATGCATGAGGGTGAGGCATACCACATGCACACACATCCAATACCTTAAACCCGGCCACCACACCACCAATTCCAGCACCAACGGTGCTTCAAGGCCTACTCAGTGGGTTCTCTAAGCAAGATGATGCAGCACACAAAGCGGACAGGGAATGCAATAGATTCAATTATAGTACATACTTACTTTCTTACATATGGTATGCCACAATAGAGAATAAATCAGAAAAAAAAAATGAGGAAAGCAGATGCATTATCCAAACATATTGATCACAAAAGGGGGGTGGAGGAGGACAATAAAAATGTTACCTTACTCAAACTTGAATACTTTTGCATTTATGCTACATATCAAGGGCATCTATTAATGGATAGCTCAAAATGTTGTCTAAAATTAGACAATGTCCAGATATGGACAATGAAGTAGTGGAAGCCATGAAGGCTTTGAAGGGAGAGAAGAAGGGTAATATTAAAGGAGATGAATGGGCAGAGGAGCAAGGGTTGGTGCTATTCCAAGGGAAGGTGTATGTACAGAAGGATCAGGATTTTCAAAGGGAGATTGTCCAGTTACATCATAATATGCTGACTGCTGGACATCCAGGAAGATGGAAGTAGTAATGAGAAATCATTGGTTGCCCAGAATTTCTAAATATGTGTTGGGGTATGTGGATGGATGTGATATGTGCATGAGGGGGAAGAAATTTCCAGAGAAACCTGAAGGGAAATTAATGCTGAACCCCATACTGAAAGCGCCATGGTGAGATATATCTGTAGATTTTATCACCAGATTACCCAAGGCTCAAGGGTATGATGCAATATTCATAGTATGCGACCGCTTCACAAAGGAGGTCCATATTATTCCTACCACTACAGAAACCTCATTGTTGGGCTTGGTGCACCTCTACCTAAATCAGGTATGGTGGTTACATGGATTGCCTGATACTGTTATCGCCGATTGCAGACCACAATTCACTTCTGTGTTTATGCCAGAATTAAATAACATATTGGGGATTCAAATCAAATTATCTATGGCATATCACCCACAAACTGATGGGCAGACAGAGAGGATGAATCAGGAGTTGGAGCAGTACCTACGCATGTTTGTCAACTACTGACAAACTGACTGGCCCAAATGGTTGACAATTGCCAAAATTTCCCACAATAACAAATTCCATTCAGCTACTCACATGTTACCCTTCTTTGCTAATTATGGGTATCATCCCCACATGGGAATAGAACCCCGAAGGGAAATTAAGGTACAATCAGCAGAAGATTTTGTATCTCAGATGCAAAAGGTACAGGAAGAAGTGGAGGTGGCATTGATGAAAGCACATGATGATATGATGCAACATGCAGATCATACTTGAGCTCCTGCTCCAGTACTTTACACTCCCCCCCAGTCCGAGCGGACTCAGCTCAGACACACTCAGACACTCGGACTGTCCAAGGACTTCACTCAGACTCTGCTTGGACTCTGCTCGGACACTCGGACTGTCCTAGGACTGTCCAAGTTGTCCGAGTAAAGTCTGAGGACTGCACTCGGACAACATCAATTGTGCATTTATTTACACCTTTTAAAGTACTGTCCAAGTAAAGTCCGAGTTCCAGTCTCAGAGAAAGTCTTATAATCCTCACAAAATGATGTGTGCACAGCAGGAATTGAACCAACAGCCTTCTGGACTAGCAATCACATGATGACAAAACATGCACACTCTACCACTTAAGCCAAGTAATTATTTAAAGTTACATACATTATATCTATTTATTACTGAAATCTAATTTTTTATATATATCTTGAATAGATTATTAAATTGACCCCCTCGCATCTGTGCGAGGGGTAATTAATATGGGTAATTAATATGTATAATACTAAGCCCTCCCCTTGCAAGCTCGAGGGGAGGGGGCCATAACTATCAATTATAAAAATAAATTAAAAACACCCACCACAAGCAGTTGCTCATGGCGGCATTCATCTCTCCCCAGGTTGTCCCCTGGCTGTCTCGCTCTCCTGTCCCCATTCTTCTCCCCCCCGAACCACCCCACGAGCAGATGCTCATAGGCGCGGGGTGGGTGTCATCGTGGGTGTCTCCACTCTCATCGTTGTCTCCCTTCCCCTCGTCTCTTCCCCCTCACCTTCCACCCTGCGAGCAGGGGCTTGCAGCAGTGGTGGTGGTGGTGTCCCCCCATCGTCATCATTGCCAGTAGTAGTTTGTACCTATAAAAAGTTAGTTAGCATCAACAAATGAAATGAGAAAAGAAAAAAAAGCTTACCTAGGACCCAAGAGACATTGACGTCTCTTGGGTCTCCCCTAATCATCGTCGTTCCACCCATTGTCCACCCTACGAGCAGTGGCTCATAGGGCTGGGGCTGGTGCTGTCGTCATTCCCCTAATTGTCATCATTCCACCCACCATCCACCCCACGAGCAGTTGCTCATGAGGCTAAAGATGGGTGGTGTGTCCTGCGTGGTGGGCATGAGGGCTGGGGGTGGGTACTGTGTCTTGTTGTCTTGTTGTTCTGTTGGGGTTGCCGTTCTTGTCGTTTTGAAGTTGCACCCATTCCCACCCCGTGAGCAGCTGCTCACGGCAGTGGTTCTGAGTGCTCAAAACGACGTCTCTTGGGCCTTTTCTTCATTTGCTTTGCCTTCCTTTTGTTGTTTCCTGCTTGTCCCCTCGTCATTCCATCTCCCAGTTTCAGTTGTCTCCAGTCGCCTCGTTGCATTGTCGTTCCGTTTGGCCAAGTCCGTTGTCCTGCCATTTTGCAGTTGTACCTGTTCCCACCCCATGAGCAGTTGCTTGCAGCAGTGGTTCTGGGTCCTAGGGTGGTGGCTGTGTCAGCCATTGTCGTGGTTTTGAGGCTGCAGCATCATTACAACATAGATAAAACCTATCATTAAGGAAAAATCAGTTAGTTAAACAAAACAACAAAAATCATGTAAAAAAACACTTACAAGTTAGCCCAAACGACAATGCCGTCATTTGGGCTCGTTCCCGTTGTTGGTTATTGGGGTAGGAGGTAAGGAGGAGGTGGCGCCGTTGCCAGCATTGTTGATGATGCGGCTGTGTTGATTTGTCATCACAGCCGGGGCATTACATAGAGAGATATAACTACTTACCTGTAATGATGCTTTAGTCTAACTGTTATATTGCTGACTTAATTGTACTTTATCATGTGACTATGAGGGTTCAATCCCTGTGGTAGCCACTGATTTTTCAGTCAATTATATAAGCAAACTGTATGAGTGCTAGTCCACTCAGACTCCGCTCGGATGCTCAGACAGTCCAAGGACTCAGCTCGGACTGGACATTTGGTTTGGCAGGACTTTCTGCCAAAAAAGTCTGAGTGTCTGAGTGGAGTCCGCTCGGATTGGGGGGGGGGAGTGTAAAGACCTCCTGCTCCAGAGTACAATGTTGGTGACTTGGTATGGTTAAGTACCAAGGACCTTAATATTCCATGACCTTCTAGGAAACTCACAGAGAAACAAGTTGGCCCATACATGATCTCTAAAGTAATTTTGCCTAATGCAGTAGTGCTAAAATTACCTTGATCATTCAAGATTGATCCTGAGATTAACATTTCCTGCCTACACCCCTACCACCCACCCACTATTCCAGGCCAACAAACCACTCCACAAGCTCCAATAATAGTAGAAGGTGCTCCAGAATATGTAGTCAAAGAAATTCTAGACTCATGTCTTCAATAAAATAAATTGGAGTTCTTAATAAAGTGGAAGAACTATACTGACAAAAACAATTTGTTGGAACCCGAAGAGAATTGTAGGGGAGCACATAATGCAATCACCCAGTTCTTTAAACATAATCCAAATGCTCCATGTTGCATTGCAAGAATGGTGTATGAGGGGATGAAATTCTGGCCTTACCAAAATTTCACAGAGGGACAGGTACTATATTTTCTTGCCTGGAAGGTGAGGCATAAAAGGGGGGTAATGTTAGGAAACAGCCCTATTACCTAATAAATTTTCATTTTCATTTTATTATGTCACATTATGCTACATTACACTGAATTATGCTACACTTTGCTAGCATGAGAATTTTATTTCGCATGCATCAATATGTACATGCATGTATGTGCACATTGGTAGCAACAATGTACAATATATGTAACACAGTATATAAACCTTGAATACACACCTAGGGGACCACAGTTGTGTTCTCTTAGGTATTCCACCTATACTTGTGGTGTAAAATGCCTTTCTCAACCAACTATTCTATTAATAACCCCTCACATCTAGTGTTTCGAAGTCCGGTTTTTTTTTGATTTTTGATATATCTTAACAATGGTTGGACAGATTTTTTTTTTGTGAGGGAGGACCCCCCATTATTTTTCATTCCCTATCCTAAATTTCATGATTATCTTGACAGTGGGTGGCTGAAATCTTTCCATCCCAGCTATCTCCTGTAATATTTTGGATTTTTGGTGAATTCTTGGATTTTCCCTGAATTTATAATACAGCTTTTTGAAATCAAAAAAGTCGCAAAAAGTCGGAACCTGACTGGACTTCAAAACACTACTCACATCAAAACCATCAATTTCCCCATCATGTGGCACACATTCTGCCCCCTTCTTGTAGAGAGAACCTGCATGGTCTTAGCTAGCAGATAGTGGGTGTCACCCTAACAGTGAATTAACAAGGTCATACAACCACTCACCTGACTGGAAGGTTGGTACTGAAATATCTGTACACTGCAGGTAAGGGTACAGTTTTGCATGGGTATGGCAATCCCATACCTGTACCCATCCATACCTGTGCATATCCATGACTGGAAACACATGGTGTTACCCATACCCATGCCATTCCTCTCTATACATCAACTTTGATTCTGCTTGTTCCTGCCAATATTGCTGATCAAGGTGCATGGCCCAATTATACCATTCATCCAACCACTCTAGCATAGAAGGTAATCAGTAGATAGACTTGAATAACAAGGGATTTAATCCCACCTTCAAAAATTCCACCAATGTGGCTTCTCCAATATCCATCTGTGAAGCTTTTGCCTTGAATTGTAAATTAAACTCATCTGCCATTGAGGCACCTGGGTGCATCATTTTTAACTTAGCATTAGCCATTGCTTTTGGATTAGGATCTCCAAACTGGGCTTCCAATCTCTCCAAATATTTCTTGAAAGTCACAAATGGTCTGTTTCCCCCAGCAATTTGATTAATAGCCTCATTTATCCAAAACATGGCTTTCCCTCCCTGGATGTACAAGAGAGCAAACATAATTTTAGACTCCACTGTGCAAAATTCTGGCTTCCTCCCATGGATATACAGCTGATGAACAATTTTGTATTTTCCATGGTACCATCAAAGATTTGGGTTGGCACATATTTAGGTAAGCACACTTTTCCATTTTTGAACTTCTGTGCCATCTGCACATCATCCTGCAAAATCCACTCCACCATCTCTTCCATCTCATCATCTTTGTCTGCAGTAGTCTGTGGCTGTACTCCTGATTGACTTGGCTGGGATGCAGCAAGCACTGACCCTAGCTGCATCATTTGTGCCATGAGCACATCAATTTTCACCTCTAGCACAGGCATGGGAACAGGATTTGGAACAGGATCAGAAGTTGATGGCTTGGACATAATCAATCAATCTATGGCAAAAACTTTGTAGCTTCTTCAGCTGATTCAGGTCCTGTTCTTTGGCTAAGGCACCTCAGATCAATACTCTTTCCAACAGTGCCTGATCTTGGAGATATCATGGAACTTAGCTTGTAACTAAAATAGTCATCCAAATAGGTCACAACTAAACCAGATCTGATCAGTTGTCTGGTTACAGCTGTCCTGATAACAGTTGCTGCCTCTCAATTGCTGGCAGTTGCAATGTAAGGTGAGGCCTGGCATTGGCTTATGAAAGAAAGGTAGATTACATATGCACAAATTAGTTTCAGCTTGTGCCAAAAGGATGAGTAATCAGATGTGGCACAATAAAACAATGATGTATGCACAAACAAGAGAAGGCACAATTGTATTCTTCTGTTAGAGCAACACCCAGTTATCTGGTAGCAACAACTGTGCAGGTTCTCTCTGCAAGAAGGGCCAAGGGTTCACATGTGTGATGCAGGGATTGATGGGGATTGATGGAAGGGGTTATTAATAGACTAGTTGGTTGAGAAAGGCAGTAACTATGGGTGGAATACCTAAGAGAACACAACTGGGAGTTCCCTAGGTGTATATTTCATTTATATACTATGTTACATATAATGCACACAAAATAAAATTCTCACACCTCATGTGTGGCATTGTGTGTACATAAGGTAGGACTATTGAGCATAATTTGACATAGCAGAATAAAATGAAAATGTTATTATGTGATGTTGTTGTTTCCTAACAAGTACTACTAACACAACTTTGGTTGTCTCTTGCAAGTGTCATGCTCAAAGCACTGAGCATAAGGTGCCCTTGTTGAGAATGACACCATGAGCACACGTGAACACCATATTGCCAAATATGGATCTCAGCACATATTTGATGCATGCCCTATATTTAGTGCATCCCTTTGGGGCACATGTTTGTATCTGTGTCATGGATACCTTTATGACATTCCTCTTTATTTAACATGACTTGTATATATACAGTAGATAGGTATCCAACCACCTCAGTTGCTTTTACAGAGACTGAGGTGAGTACTAACATTGTCATTTAGTTGTGAATAGTTACTTACTGTACTTATAGTTCACTCTTGTTTATACTAGGATTGATTTTCTATAGCCCTAACATCAATGCCCTAACAAACAGGTCCTGTCTCCAGAGGGACAGCTATGACACTCTCAACTTCCTTGTCATCCCCTAGTCAGTTGTCTCCTTCACTTGGCCATCTCTTCCCACCCAAATATTTCTTATGCAGTTCAACAACACTCACAAGATCTCAACAGTTATTTTTTTGAAACACTGGAATGCAGCAATTCACCTCATACAGTCTCAAAAGGGACACAGAATCTCAAATTGTACCTTGGAGGCAGAAATGTTATCACCAGAGCTCAAATGGTATTGCCAGGTGTAAGGTGTAAGGTAAAAGATCTCCCTTATGCAATATCACCTATAAACTAAACAAAGGAGTGTAACAGTTGTAATAAGAAGTATATACAAATTCTCTTACAATCATGCAGCTTGGAGTGCATTGCCATATTCCCCTCCTTGTACATTAACATCAGCCCCCTTCTCTATCAGCAACTTGACAATCTCTTGATTTCCTTGCTCTGATGCAGCCTGGAGTGCATTTCCATATTTTCCTCCTTGTGCATTGACATTTGCCCCCTTCTCTATTAGCAACTTCACAATCTCCTGATTTCCATTCCATGATGCAGTCTGGAGTGCATTGCTGTATTCCCCTCCTTGTGCATTGACATTTGCCCCCTTCTCTATTAGCAACTTCACAATCTCCTGATTTCCATTCCATGATGCAGTCTGGAGTGCATTGCCATATTTCCCTCCTTGTACATTGACATTTGCCCCCTTCTCTATCAGCAACTTGACAATCTCCTGTTTTTCATTCCATGCTGCACCCTGGAGTGCATTGCTATATTCCCCTCCTTGTGCATTGACATTTGCCCCCTTCTCTATCAGCAACTTGACAAGCTCCTGATTTCCATTCCATGATGCAGTCTGGAGTGCATTGCCATATTTTCCTCCTTGTGCATTGACATTTGCCCCCTTCTTTATCAGCAACTTGACAATTTCCTGATATCCTTTCACTGATGCAGCCTGGAGTGCATTGCCAAAGAGCCCTCCTTGTGCATTGACATTTGCCCTTGTCTCTATCAGCAACTTGACAATCTCTTGATTTCCATTCCATGATGCAGTCTGGAGTGCATTGCCATATTTCCCTCCTTGTACATTGACATTTGCCTCCTTCTTTATTAGCAACTTGACAATCTCCTGATTTCCATTCCATGTTGCAGCATGGAGTGCATTGCCATATCTCCCTCCTTGTGCATTGACATCTGCCCCCTTCTCTATCAGTCTTTGAACTTGATAGAGCAGACCAAGGAGTGATGCATAATATAATGGGAAAGCATCTGGCCTCATTGCAAAATCAATCTGTCTCCATGGACTGTCTGGATTCCAAAGTTGTATCCATGTAACAAATGTTGCTCCATTGGGCTCAAAAATATCTTCCATCATTGTCCTCATCACCACTGACTCCCTGTCACTTTGTTCTGCATCTCTGGCATGATCAACCCAATGCTTTGCAGCATATTCAGCAAGCTGGAAGTTATTGATATTTTCATGATTCAGAGTTCCATGTGCAGAGAATTGCAACAGGTATCCAAGACAAGATTCAGCAATAAGGCAGCTAGCACCCCCCTCACTGAACTTGGCCTGTACTGCAATTAGATATTCTTTCACTGTGAAATGTGCCAATTTTATTTCCCCTATTGTCTCTGTAAGCATTTCTTTTGAAATAAGTATTGAGACATCTGTTACCATTAGTGACTGTCACAAGATCAGCACACACTTGTTGTATTGATACCCTATTCCACTTTTTTCCTGGCAGAAATTTAGGGTGTTGGCCTTCAACCCTAACAATTGCCACAGCTTCACAAATCTCCTCAACTGTAAGTGGTTCTTTGGAAAAAGCAAGCCATTGCATAATAGTTAGAACCATGTCATGGTGTTGAGGGTTAAGCTTGGCAAAAAATCGCTGATATGCTTGATCAAGATCTGCAGGCAGATTCTTTAATTGTGTTGTGACCTCATCAGGACTGTTGCAATCATTCAATGCACTGAGCTGCATTGCCACCCATCAGAACCTACAGGCACAGATAAAACTTAGCATATGGCTCCAACAATCATAATGAGCTTCAGTTACATTCCACCAGCACCAGCAAGCAAAGACTCCCTAATATTTGTCTGGATTTCTTCACTCCACAGTGCCAGCTGCTGAGAATCTTTCATGCTTGAGTCAATATACAGCTTTATATCAGCATTGGTGAAGTCATCAAGATGGACAGCTTGTTTCTGGGGAATCCTTGAAAGCTGGTCAGTAATATCAGGCTTGTCCCTGCTAGTTACCAACACATGCAATCTCCCCTCTCCTGCAGTCAACAACTTCTTTAGCCATGCAGCTACCTGGCTGATTTCACTGCATTCATCCAGTGCATCAATGATAATAAATGTCTCTGGTAAGTGTTGAAGTGCAGAGCTGCAAATCTTCTGGACAACATCCCTTGAAGGCAAACTGGTACCAGAACCACAATTCTTGTAACCTGTCACTAATATGCCAGGTAATGTGTCAAGATGGACACACAACTGATAAGTGATAGAGCGAAGGAGGCTATCATATGATTGTAGTGATGCTTGTGCATCTCTGCTGTCAAAAAAGAAATATGTGCAAGTAGTATTGTCACTCTGAACAATAGACTTGATGATTGATGCACTGGAATTCATATAATCATGGACCCTCTTGTCAGTTCAGTGGATATACATACCATAATACTGTCTTGCCACTTCCCGCTAGATTACCATCAACAAACCATCAGAATATCAGGATTCTCATGACTCACACTTCCCAATTAATTGGAGAACTGAATCCGAATTCTGCTTCCATTTTGCAAAAAAGGCTTCCTTGAAGATCCAGGATGTTGTGTCCTCAAGGCATTTCTCAAGTGCACCATCATAGTTGTTGTTGTTGGGCACTGTTGCAGATGTAGACAACCAAGAGAATATTTTCTTTTGTTCATCGGCTGGATAAAGATGACTTATTAGCTTTGCTCATGTTATCATGATGAGACTTTGAGGAAGAATAGCTTCAAAAAAAGAAGATATTAACCTGTGGTGACAATGGTATCTTGAACTTGGTGTAACTGCAAATAATGTCAAATTTTATATGGCCAGAGTAGTGCACCATCTAACCTTCATCTGGTCCTGGACACCACGGACTTCCAAGAGGGTATTGATAGTGACAACAAGCTTTATCATTGTAACAAGGGATAGTTAGTGGCCACTATAAAAGCAATGACTAATCAACTCACATTAGCCTCATTGATAATTCGATCCAGGCTGTCATTATGGCCTTTCATTGAAGATGCATCATTGGTGCTATTGAAAAACTGGACTAATGTTCCATGAGATCTTGACTGGTCTATCTCAGCAGTCAGGCTTTTGATTTTGCTAACAGAGAAATATTTCAGGGATATCAATCAATGAATGTCTCCAGACATGCACACTTCCAGCTTCCTAAGAAAATCAACTATGTCCGCACTAGCTCCTGCAATTTCCATCTCCTTCACCTTTGAGAAGATAGGTTGGAGATCTTTCATCTGCGTGGCTAGGGTTCCGAACCCCTGAATATTGTCCGAAGTTTCCTGAGCGATCATCTCATTAGATCAGGGTCCACAACCATCAGATACTTCACCAATGTACTTGAACTCTTTCAATGATTGTCAACAATCCCAACAATGCAACTTTAATGCCCGGCCCAGGAATATCGCTCGAGATCTTGAGTAATAGCTTTAGCGCGTTAACAGCTGTAGCTTTTGCCGCGGAAGGGCTCGTAGGGGCAGTTTCCGAACGAGACTCAATGGCATTCGAAGCTGGAGCTTCCACTGAGGTAGCAGGGTTGTACGATGCTGCCTCAATCTCAGGACGGTCTGTGAGAGGGTGTCTCGCAAGAGATGCGGTAGGATTCGGAATTGGGATCCTCGAAGACTGTTGCTGTTGCTGGACCAGACTGGAGTTCGGCTGCAATCCTGGGGATCTGGGCTTTACCAGCCTCTTGAGCACTGAAGGTATGAATTTCGGCATGATTCAGAACAAAGTTGAAAGAACTACGTATGTAGAAGGTGTAGAACACGACACAGGATAATCGTTGACCATTACATAATTAGTAAAGTTCACACTTCAACATACCTGACACGACACCTCATTAAGATCTAACGCTGACCGATATTGCGAATCAATTTCGAAAACTAGAATCTCTTGAACCTGATTGACGCTTTTCATCCAAATCCTGTGTTCAAACTCCTCAAAATTCATCGTTCACTGGAAGGATACTGCGCAGTCCAGTGAACCAGAGCTCACCACTGCCAATTCGATGCCACGTTGGCCACGTCATTACAATCCAGACTCGTTTTCTGGCAGGATCCTCAAGTTCTACGTCCTTGGATACTCTTTACCAAGGGATGCCCTCATGAAGTGAGCAGACGATATCAAATTGCGCCTGACAGTCCCGCTGGTTCGCCGTGTTTGATACACTTGAACCGCAATGTTCTGGCCTTCAACAGGAGCACAATGTAAAGCCTCCTCAGCCCACGACCATCATCTTCGTTCCAAAATTCTACGATGCTAGTATCAGCCCCAAAATGGGTCTGTTCGTGCGGAGGCCAGGGCTCCGAAGGGTCGAAAGAGATCGTAAAGTTGGGAATCGGTAAAGTCTGGTATGAGATGCTTCACGAGCCGTGGAAGAGCAGATGGAGGTGGCATTGGCGTGGGCAGACTGGTGGGTGGATACGGTGACAGGACCAATAGTACGGGTGGCGTTAGGCCGGGCAAAGGGCGCGATTGAAGGGTGGCAAGTGCCTTTTCGGCTAATTCGATATTACATTTTCGCGGGAAGCAGAGTATGTCGCGATGAAAAATATAACTCACCCTTCTCTAAGAACTTGAACTCTATCGTTCCAGAAAGCAGATTGTTGGACCCGTCGCGTGGGATCCTGGGTCTGAAGGGACCGCAGGTCACAAAGCGGGTGCGGGATTTTCATCAGAGACATAAGGAGGTATGTTGGATATGTATAAGAGAGGTTCGTGAAGGTAAGGGTGAGGATGGGCCCTCGTTGTCTTGAAGTGCAGGACTGAAGTCTGAATCCATCTTGATTATCGGTAACTGTTAGAACTAGAGACGTTAAAGAGACTACAGAAATGAAAAAAGTGAGGAATCCAGTTCAAATTGGATCTTAGCTTCTAGTCTGGTCTTGCCACCTCCGAATGAAACCAGGTATACAAAAAATTTGCGGTGTTTCCTCTTGGGCTTCCGAGCTCATGGGTGACCTACTGTCATGCTCAGTGCTCGGACTGTCAGTCGTCCTTGCTATGACGACATGTCTCACTTGGTTGGTTACTAACTTGCCCATCGCACGAGAATTTGTGTCGCTTCTCGGCGTAAACATGGGTTCCAAGGGTAAGGAGAGTTTTCGAAGGCCTCTGAGCTTTCTCGAGGGGTACACCCGCCTTTCAGCACTGAGCTCCGCTCACCCTATCTCACTCTGATCGTTGTGCCGTTTGCAGCTCGGTGCTAGAGTTCTAGCCGAGGCCTTGTCGTGAACAGTCCCAGTAGCACCCCTGCACCTCGTTGGTGCACTTCTTGCATTTTGGGGCCCCCTTGTTGACAACACAGCACGGCTGGGATTTGAACCCAGCGCATCGATCACACTATGAAATTGTTAGCAATCCGAAAAACCTTCAAAGGCAAACGAAACACTTACCAGACCCTCAAAATTGAGCAGTCTGCTCGTCACGAACTTCAGGTTGTTCTCCCTCTCCTCTTTGTCCTCATCCCCAGCCTCCGCCCTCTTGATCGCTCTCGCCTCTGCTGCCAGCTCCACATTTCGCCACTGCAATTCCTCTTTCGACAACGTTTTAGCATGAAACACAGCAAGAGCTGCGTTTCGAGCATCTCCTAAAGCCCCCTTTCGAGCCTCAATCTTGGCCTTTTTCACATTTTCCTCCGCCCTTCGAGCCTCCTCCTCTTCCTCCTGAACCTGTCTTGCTTCCTCTGCCCTTCGCTCCTGCTCTACCTGCTCACTCAAGTCCGTAAACAAAAGCTCCTCCCCCCCACGAAAGCCATTCACATCGAGCCATCAGTTTGAAGAGCTCGAAAACCTCGTCGACGACTTGCCCAGGTTGTCCGCCAGCTCATCATATTCCGCCTGAACATATCATGTTAGCATTCTCAAATATCAAATGAAAACCGGAAACTTACCATTTGCTCACAAAAACCTTTCCCCCATATCTTGAAGTTGAGATCCTCCACAATACTGGCCTCGGGCATCATTTTCACATAGTCGAGGACCCCATTTTGCAGTTTGGCGAGTAGAGACATGATGTGGGCGAAGTCAAACAATGGGAGTTGGTGGTTTTTGAGGGAAACAGGTGCTTCACCATTGTTTACATTTTCAACACGATCTCGTGATCATCACATGTTTCTGATCGGCTGACTGGGACAGTCAGGATTTCAGTAAGGGGGGGGGATGATAGGTCCACATTGTGCTTCAAGCTCTGGGAACACTTTAACATGCTCAGACACATCCACAACAACAATCCAAATCACTACGAACATGTATGAACTTCTATGAGCCCTGTGAAATGTCTACAAACCATGCGAAACTACTCCAAAACTATTTTGCAGCACCTTGAATACCTTCAGCCACTGTATACCTATCACACTGCCCTTCAGACACATGCAGCACACCTTGCACAAGTTAGCACATCACATATCGAGCACCACTGGACACGAGGAGATACGACAACATGCTTTTAGGACACAATTGCGGTGTTTTGACATTTCAATGATATATTGGATCAACAGGACAAGTACCTTTGATATATTGTGACTCTACATGTTTTCCTTCTCATCATTTCTCATTTATTTTCTGATTTGGAAAGTTCTTTATTGTTTTATATCTTGCCTCATGTAGTCCTCATGTTCTATTTCCTTTTAAGTACTATCTCTTCAAAACATATATAGCCTTGTACTAGCTACAGTTGTGGACAAACAAAGTCCACTAATTTAATATCTCATGATTGGGAATTTTTGGCAACAAACAGACTTCAGATTCGGATTCAGCTCATCAAAATGCATCAGAAAAGACACCTCCAAAGTTTTTCCCACAACATTCTATGGTGGCCAAATTTTTTGGGTCATTTTTCACAACATTGTGTACCCCTTTGGGGGTCTAAGAAGTAAAAATTATATGGCTTAGTATGTAATCAATGACATAGAATCACATTTTGAGTGCTCTCAGGTACAGATATCCATGTGACAGATGAATTCAAAATAATAGACCCCTCCCGAAAATTATATGCTAAGTTCCAAATTGTACCATAGAATGTTGCCACTTACAGGGTTTTGCATAATAACTTACAGTCACAAATTTTCAGCACATTATTTGGCACTGTTTAGACATCATATGCTGCCACTTCGAAAATTTGTCCCAAACCTCTTGTGCAGGTTGAGAGTGTTTGGAAACTTTGACAATGTCCCCATATGCACTCTGCTTGCATTCGACCTATTGACGGGAGGAAATAATCTCAACTAGCATGACTGGCATGTCAGAATGTCCCGAGATCAATAGCCACAAACAAGTTCACTACTGCAGGTTTTTATGCAAAACCTAGTACTGCTGGACTTCTCGTGTTGCTTTCAGATGTTCAAATATGTTACAATACTATAGAAAAAATAAAGTAAGATTGTGACAAATTCTGATAATAGTCATGTTCCCATCATGATCCAGGCCATCCCCTGCAGAATGCAACACCAACCTCACACCAAAACTAACACACCAAACATGTTTAGCATGCCACTTGACATTTGGGGTGTGTTTTCCCACCTCTGATCTGCGCTTTGTCAGTCTCGAGGACCTTCCAAATGTTAGGGTAAGCCTTGGAGAAGGCAAACAGTCAACCTAGTAGCAAATATTTCCATATTTGGCAAAGTGTATTGCAGCTGATTGGTCCCATGTAACCTTAATATTTATACGGAATCAGATGCAGCTAATCAAGGGGAGTCAAATGCACTATTTTTCAAGATTTTACTGATTTTTTTAGGGGGGTGGCCAAATTTTTGAGGTACCTAACCCAAATTTTTTGAAATTGAGAAATTGGCTCATGGAAATATCTTCATCAGGCTCTATTATACATGTTTGAATGGTTTTTGAGGCCACCAGATGTTTGTGCCAACCTCCAAAATTTGGTCACTAAAATTAGTTGACTTTGTTTGTCTGCAACTGTACCTAGAAGAACAGAAAAGAGATCTTCACCTCTCATATATCATCATCTGACTTAAGAGTTCAAACTTGAGTCCCAATCTTTCGTCTTAGTGCTAAGTTCTGCAAATTGTCGCGAACCTCTTTGAACTTCATATTGAAACCTCTTGAAACTATTGCACTTTGTCACCATCATCTATCGTCTTTATCATACATCGTTATGGTCTATTGCCCTCATCAATCGACATTGCCCTTACCATTCTAACATCTCAAAACTACTTCACATCACTGCAAACTTCTTCAAACATATTCACAAAACACTTTGTAGTGTTTTATGTCACTTCGCACAACGTTGCACCTCATTTGCCTACTCCTGGTTAGCAGCAGTGATATTTAGTACCACCTCATACCCTTCCTCTAACTTGTGTTATACCATCCAAGACCTATTTGTGGGTTTTGTTTGGGTTTCCGGGTCGAGCATCATCAGCATAGGTTCAAAGTTTGGTACTGGGATGGACAAAGGCATACATCCGCAGAAGGACATCTTAGAAGTGTGCTACTGTACTCATTGGTGATGTTGACACTTGCTGACATTTCTATTCTGCTAGCTTGGTGCCTTGGTATCAATGAAGGGTTTGGAGTGAGGACTGGAAGGTTCATTGAGAAGATGAGCAAACAGGCCCTTTGTTCCAACATCCCTCGCATCAGTATTGTTGACAATGTCTGCTATCCTCCTTTCCAGCTTAACATTGCAGCTGCTGTCCATGAGCAGCCAAAATCAGGTCAGTCATTTTGTCTCCCAACTGGTGTACTTTCTTACATTGTCTCTTCAGTTGAAGTGTTCAAGCAGTCACTGGGGAGCTGGTTCCCATATAGATGGCAGTGATTCCTCCACATTTCCAACTGCCATGTCTAGTGTTTGAAGGTTCAGTTAACTTAACCAGAAAAAAGACCATAACCAGACTGAACCTAACCAAAAAAGACTGAACTGTCAGTTATGGTTCACACAGTTTTCAACTGCATGCAGTTACCAGTCTTACATTTTGAAGCATTGCAAGAAGACCGTTGAAAACCATTATAGACTGGTCATAACTGGTCTTTCAGTACCTACCAAGCAGTCCTCAAGGATCTTCTGTAGCAGAGACTATCTACAATAATGAGTGAGCTTCCCAAAACTCAAGTTACCAAACAAACTACCAAACACCATCTGTCTCATATACTAGTACACATCACAGTACATATCCTTTCTTGCATCTACTAGCATGGCAATCAAGAAGAAACCTGCCAAGGCATCCAAACAAACATCACAGCCAAAAGCACCTGCAAAAAAGCAACCAAAGAATAAGGTTCTGCCTGCTCCACATATGACACACAAACAGTGCATAGAAGAGGTGTCATCAGATGATGAATCAGATGAGGAGCCCCCTCAAAAGCCCCAGAAGCGCATGCAAAAAGTAGTACAGGGCAATGACAGTGACATGAATGTCGATGTCACTGAAAATGGTGATGCATCAGATGATGATGATGCACATGGTGGTCAGCAACTGCAAAGCAAGAACAAGGTATGCAGCTTTTCATTTGACTGTTGAATGATATTAATTAATGTATACAAGGAGTCTGATGGAATATATGAACCTCACAATATATCCATTCCCACAAAAGTCAACACATGAAAGGAAAAGCCAAATGATCTTTGTTTTATCTTCTCTGACAGAGTAACAGTTCAATTTACTGCAAAGATGGCATGGTTAGCATGGTGGTGGGACAATGGTGTAATCCATGCAAGTATGTTATCAATTTTCTAATTGCAAATGAAGTAAACTCACCTAAGATAAGAAATGATCCAGAATTCCTCATCATGGAGGGAAATTGAAAGGCATTCCACACAGAACTCCTTGTGTCATGCCCATATACACCAGCATTATGACCTATATAAGGATCTATGTAAGCAAGCAAACATAATCAAGCAGCACTGGGCAATCCCACATCCTATTTAGAAAGAAATGGAAGCATCGCAGAGAGGAAAGAAGCCAGGCCCAAAGCAGAGAATGCTAGAATTTCTTGTCAAGGATGACACTCCACTGACATTCACGTGTGAGAACATACTTCATGTTGTGACTCAGTTTGTTGCTGTTGATGACTAAGGCATGACACGGGTATGGGTAACACCGTGTGTTTCTGGTCACGGGTACGCACAGGTATGGGTACAGGTATGGGATTGCTGTGCCTGGGCAATACCATACTCTTTTCCATGGTGTTACAGGTATGTGCGGGTATGCCAGTACCAGGATTTTGGTCAGGTGAGTGATCATCTGACCTTGTTGATTCACTCACAACACTTCTAATTTAAAACTACAGGATGATTCATGACCACCACCACCATAGCACCCCCAACCACCACTGTGAGCAACTGCTTGCAGAGTGGAAACAGGGAGCAAGGATGACTAGTAAGCAACCACAATGGCCACATTGCAGCCCAAACAATGTCTATCGTTGTTTGGGCCCTAGGTATTTTTTTATATCTTTTGTTCTTGTTTTGTTCTAACTAACTAATGTTTTTATTCAATTTTTAGGTTCTAATAGTGCTATAACAACAAGACAACAGTGTCGACAGCACCGCCCCACCACCATTGCGAGCCTCTGCTCACAAGGTGGATAGCAACAGTGATGGGACTGGCAATGAACAAGAAATGACACACCCCACCCCCAGCCTCATGAGCAACTGCTCATGGGGTGGATAGTGGGTGGAATGATGACAACAACCAGGAGGAGATGGCAATGCAAGACAATGACAACACAGGACAACAATGACAATGAGGAGGAGGAGGGCAGCAGACAACAATGACAAGGGCAAGACAACAATGACGACAAGGGCAGGACAACAACAACAACCACCCCCCCTCTCTCACTGCAAATGTGAGCAGGGGGTTCTCTCATTCTATAGATTAGTTTTGTAATTAATTCAGTGTTATTAATTTAGTGTAATTAAATTACTAAAATACATATTCCTGTCAAAACCCATGAATAATGATGGGTAACCCACAGAAAACCACAGTAATACCATACCCTTAACCATAAGGGTACAGTGTTGATGGGTACAGGTATGGGTATCACAAAATATACCCGGGGGTTACCCATGTCACACCCTATTGATGACCAGGTGAGTACATAGCTGATCTAGTTTGACACTCCTGAAAATTGTGCATAGTCTCTGGCCATTGCAAGCAAAATGATGTTCCAAAACTGTCTAGTTGCCATGAGGCCCAAATCCATGTCATGCAAACTTCCAACAACTCACAATGTTGTAAAGCACTTGCATAATGAGTTTGTACGATGGTTGGGGGAACTGAAAGCAGATATTGAGATGAATACACAGATTGTTAGATAAGTAGACTTACCACCATTGTATTACAGAAAGCCCCAGGCATGATCTCCACTACTGCAGATGGATGGACAGTTGATACAACCAAAGCAGCATTTCTTGAGGTGACTGCGCACTGGATTGAGGTGGATGGTGATAAATGGAACATGCGTTCAGAGGTTATCGAGTTCTGATCATTATCAGGCAAGCATAATGGAGAGAACTTAGGGTGGTACTTTGTGGGAGTATGTGATTGTATTGGGACAATTGACAGCAAACAGTCAAAGGTGAACTGACATCTGCATCAATTTGACATCTTATCTGATCACCCAATCACAGCTCCTCACTGCCACCCTCAACAATGCCTCAAACAACACCAGCAAGTGTGAAACTATCCAAGCCATCCATGGAAGACGCAAGCTACCCATCTGGTCTGCAGATGAGAATCAATTGCCATAAGTACCTGCTACCTCAACTATTATTATTAATGCTGTGAATCTTCAGTTGCTTATCTCACATTGTTAATCTTGCAAACATTGACATTATGGACCATATCACTAGGATTGCAGTCATAGAAATGGCCACTGCGATTTGGGAATATGACCCATCCCTGTCCGACAACCGTGTGCTAAATGGATCACTGGATGTTATCACAGCAAACACTGGCAATCAAGGTTTGTATTACTTTCATTCTGTCTCCTGGTCAACACATTTCTAAAATATCACATCAGATTCAGTCATCAGGGCAACACATCAAACCCTTTGACAAGCTTCAGATCAAATACAGCATTCCAAATCCCCTCAAGATCACACTTCATGGCAACATCAGATGGGGCACTGCTTAACATATGCTGAGTGGGTCCCACAAACTTTGCCAGGTACATTGTTTCATATTACCCTTACCCTTTCTCAACCAACTTACCCTCCTGTATAGCCTATCATCTTTTTGTTGTAAGCACTGATCATCACTATGGTCCTATCACTACCATTTGATGTGATGTCCAAGTTGCAAGACACATCTCCTGGTCAGCCTTCACATTTACCAAACAAGACTGGGAACATGTTATGGAAGCAGCAGAAATTCTTGTGGTACATAATTGTAACCAATCATTCTTGTTGTTACTGATCTTCTCACTTGACAGGATTCTAATAGAATACAGCAATACTTCTCTTCCAAAAAGTGTCCAACCCTGTGGCAAGCACTTCCTGCAATAGAAGAGCTTCAGACAGCTTGGGAAGCAAAACACAACAATCCTTGGTTCAGAAAATATCAACCTGCAATCAATGACGGACTGGTGAAACTAACAAGTACTACTCACAGTTCGATGAGAAACCCACGTACATTTTGGCACTCAGTGAGTAGGATATATCTGAGTTCTCTCTTAAGCTAATCTTCTCTATCTAATATTGCATCCATACTTCAAACTTGCATGCATCAAGCTTGCATGGGGTGGTGCCAAAGAACGAGAAGCAGAATGTAAGGCTGGAAATTGGCATGCAAAGAATTGGCAGGATGCGGCATGTAAGATACTTGAGAATACAGTATGTTATATCCTTTCACACTACTCTGCTCTACTGACATGTTTTGATATGATAGATGGAGCAATACTGGAAGGATCAACAAACAGCACCAACTCCTGAGCCAGCAGCCACTACTGAACTCCCAGAAACCAACAACAATTCAATTCTATCAGACTTTGACCACCATTGCCTAGCATTGCTAGCTAGTCAGGACTCAGATTTGGACTCTGGATGGCAGGCAGTGTTACAGCAATATCTTAAGGACTTGACCGCCAACATAACCAAGGATACTGACACTATAGAATGGTGGCAGGTATGTAGTTCCACGACGTCCTACAAATCAGACATAAATACCATTTACATATTGATGGGTGCACTTATCCCACTCTTCAACGTATCACCATTGATTACCTTGCTTGTCAGGCATCATCCATCCAATGTGAGCACTTTTTCTCCATGGGTAGTGAAATTGCAACAAAGCACTGTGCTCAATTAGGTGCCACCCATTTCAAAGAGCTTCAAGTCATGAAGTTTGCCTGGAGGAATAATATTGGAGATTGCCACTTGGAACTTGGCTCAGGTGGAAGAAGTATTTGACCACAAAATGAAGAAGTTTCAAGATCTGTTGGCTGCAGATGGGGAGCACCAGGAGTGGGATACAGCTGCAGACAAGTTTGTATCATGTTTTGGAGTAGATTTAGCTTAGTTCAACCTAGACATACCCTATGTTTTGTTCCATACTAATCAATTATCTGACACGCCACAAATGTTTGACCACTACTTGATGAGATTCTCAACAACTCTGACCATGGTGACTGCCCCATGGAACTGCCATTCAAAGATGCTATTGCTGAGCCTGACATATTATCTGAAGATAACACATTGTCCATAATCATCTATTCTTATTATTATGTCTTTGACAAGTACAACATCGAGACCAAGTTGCAATTGCTGGCACCAGTGCTCAGAGCATTGATTTGGCTCTAGTGAGTAATCTAAGGCTCAAATACAAGCACCTAGGCAGATCTCAAGCTCTTTACACTGCCCCACATATTCCTGGAGGAATCCTGGTTATCCCTGCCACAGCCATTGTTCACCAAATGTTGCATTCCTGGCTGTTTTTCCTCCAGTGGGATTCCTAGTTCAGTCCTGGTATATTCCTGGTAAATCAGGCTCTTCCTGGTACTATCCCAGGAATTCCCCAGGACTTGGACTCTCAGGAATCTGGGGGGACTGACCAGGAATCCTGTAGGACTAACCAGGACTCTATAAGAGTAACCAGGACTCTGTAGGACTCATCAGGACTCACCAGGACTCACCAGGACTCACCAGGAATCCTGGGGACTATACTGGGATTTAACCAGGAGTCCTTACTATTAAAAAGGAAACCTTTGAGGATTGAACCCAGGACCTCAGGCTTGAATTAAACAGGTGCAATATACCATTAGACCATAGTGCCATTCTAATATACAACATAAGTTGATCTAAGTACCACATCAAGTGGCTGCATATGACAAAGCATACAGCTGCATCATCAATGTTGCCAGCTCATCATTCAACCACCACCACCACCGTTGACAATGCCCCCTCCGCCTTCCTCCCTCCCTCCTTTCTCTCACCACCACCACCACCATGCCATTACCAACTGCCGCCCCTCTAGCCAACAATGAACACACCACAATGCACAGGAAATGGCCCCAAACTACATATATTGTCATTTGGGCCCCAGTTAAGTTTTTTTTTTGTTTGTTTCATTCTTTTTTGATTAATATTAGTTTGATTTTGAATTTTTATAGTTTCTCATTGTATGATGTGACCCACCACCACCACCACACCCTCCACTGCCATGAGCAGCTGCTCACGTGGTGGAAATGAGGAGCGATGATGAGGACCATGGAGATGGAGACGAGGAGACGCAAACGACGAGAGCAGCAGGGTGGCAAGACCCAAAATGACGAGAGCAGCAGGGTGGCAAGACAAGGATGGGAGGACAATGGAGGACCACGAAAATGATGGGACAGGGAGGACAACAGATGACAAGCACAACCCAGCACCCAGCACCACCACTGCAAGCAACTGCTCGCAGGGTGGAAGGGGGGGTGCAAGGATGGAGATGACCACGCAATGATGACAGGACACCAGCACCAGGGAATGCAACATGGCCAGGAAAGTGACAGCAAAGCCAGGATGACAAACATGACCCAGCACCCAGCACTGCCGCTGTGAGCAACTGCTCACAGGGTGGAAGGAGGGGTGCAAGGATGGAGATGACCATGCAACAATGACAGGACACCAGCACCAGGGAACACAACAGCAGGAGATGGCCAGGATGGCAACGATGACCAGGAAGGGCACGGTGACCAGGAGCAGCACAGAAATGATGCCCAGGATGGTGATAGGTCCACCTTATCATTCAAGCTCAGAAAACACATCTACAATCATTGTCAAAGCTCTACAAACCCATACAAACCCCTCCGAAGCTCTACAAAGCTCTATGAACCTCTACAAAGTCATGAGAATGCTTGGAAATTCTTCGCAACACCTCAAAATTCTTCATATGCCTTCAGCTGCCATAATACAATTCCCCCGACCTTTGTACAGCTCAGGATATACACTTGGAACATCGTCGATGAGTTCCGAACCAGTATCGAGCAATATCGCAGCGATATCGGCCTTCAAACAAGTCCAATATTTCCTTGACTGACTTTGAAAATCATCAAACATCAAAATTTGACATTGGACACTATATCACTATCCAAATGGTCATCGCACACATGCCAGACATATCCCCTACCATTGTCAAACAATATCGCACTGATTTCGGGCCACGAACAAAGTCCGAAGAAACTTCAAAAATCTTCAGAAAATATTGAACCTCGAAAAACATCTTTGGACACAGTATTTCCTATTTGAACGATCTTCGGATGCATGCTGGACACATGGGACACTATCTCGAGTATCTCAAACACATTTCGACTGCATGTGCATGCATACAATCCGCTCGAAGCAGTTTCCAATGTTTTATTCAATTTATAACAAGGACAGTCTGCTTTTAGCTATTCTTTCTTATTATTTCTTCATCATGTGTTATATTCACCCTTTCTAGTCTCACTTTATTGTTCTGATATACTTCTATTATCTTTTGCCTCGAGTTTTTTACATGTTTGCCTCATGTTCTCTAGCCTTTTTAGGTAGTTTCTTTATTTTATATAAAAAGATGTACTAGATACAAAGAAAAACAAGAAAGTTGTCGTCTTCCTCCCAGATCACAGTGATTTGAGAGTTCAGTTTAGTCTTATTCAGTATGAAGTTTGGTGTTTTACACTAAACTTCCTTGAAATTCCTTGAAATTCCTCGAGATTCCTCGCATTACACTATTTTTGCTCTCATTTCCCTTGATTCGCCTTTGCTTTACTTCTACTAGTCGTCTAGTCCCCTGATCTTGGGTCTGAACATATTTGCGCACTCGAAATTCCTCAAAACTTCTTCGAAAAAACCTTGAAAAATATCGCAACACCTCGAAAAATATCGCAACATCTCGAAAATCATTGCAACTCCTCAAAAATCATCGAAAGTCCTCAAAACACATTCTTTTAGCTTTGAACTGCTTCGACAAGCAGTTGTTTTATGACTATTTGATGGTTGGTCTGACAGGTGACATCTAGAGGGCCTCACATCCTTCCTCTGACTTGTGTTATACCATCCAAAGCCATTTAGTAGGTTTTGTTTGGGTTTCCAGGTTGAGCATCATCAATGGCAACGATGAGGACAGCGACAATGAAGGCCCAGTGGACACCCCAGATGTGCCCTATAGCAATGGCGAGGCCATGAGATGGTATAGCAATGCTGAACTATGACAATGTGACTACGTGACTCTACCAACCTGGTCATGTGACTACATGGAGTAGGTGACCACTCACCCTACTCCACTGGCACCCAGGACGATGGGGACAGGACAACAGGCATGACTCACCAGGCTGCCCCTGCATTTTGTGTGGGGTGGTTTTTTTCATTTTTTATTTATGGTAATACCTTCCCCCTCGCCTGCGTTTTATGTGGGTGAGGGGTTTTTCTTTCTTTTTCTTTATAATTGTAGTGCTCCCCTCACGTCGAACGCGAGGGGAGATTAGTTTTATATGTATATATTTGTAGGACTCCCCCTCGCACCTTGTGTGGGGGAGGTTTTTTTTTTATGTAATTAATGGTGTATCCCTCACGTTGGACGTGAGGGATGTAGTTGATAAGATTTATTTGATCTTAATTTTGAGCTTCGAGAGAGAAATACCTAAGTTTGAGTTTGAGGGTATAAATACACTTTTATATTGGTAGCTAATAATTCTCCTGTGGCTCAACTGGTTAAGCACTTGTTTGGTTTTTCATGTGATACTTGATCATAAGTTCTAGAGTTCAATCCCTGCTCTGAACAAGTTTATTTTGTAGGTACTTTGTGAAATTCATGAAGTCTGAAGCACTTGAAACTTGTAAGATATCTCAAATTGACTTTCCATTATGGTATGACTTTAGGGTACTGAGTCTCACTGGATTCCTGGTGAGTCCCACTGGAGTCCTGGTGAGTCCCACTGGATTCCTGGTTAGTCCCACTGGATTCCTGGTTAGTCCCACTGGATTCCTGGTGAGTCCCACTGAATTCCTGGTGAGTCCCACTGGATTCCTGGTGAGTCCCACTGAATTCCTGGTGAGTCCCACTGGATTCCTGGAGGATTCCTGGTCTTCCTGGTAGGACTACCTGGATTCCTCCAGGACTCTGTGGGGGAGTGTAAAGTTCAGCAGATCTCACTGGATAAGAAGTCTCTTATTAACTGGTACTACTATATTTCTCCTTCAGACTCATCCTCCAGTTTGCTGTTGTGTGACCACATAGTAATCAATTGTATACTGTCATGACTAATAAGGAAAGATAAGATGAGATTGTCATTCAAGCAGAGATTCTGCATAACAAGCAAAATTCAACGTGGCATTGAAGCTTGTTCCCTACTCCCTTGAGTGACTTTCGGTGGACCTCACAATATATCATGGCTCAGACTTGTACAATAGCCTCTTCTCTGCTACACCTTACACCCCTGCCTCAGGATGAACTTGCTCATTACTTGGCTGCAGGGTAAAGTGAGGTATTTGATGCGAAGATATATTGGCAAGCGCAGGTTAGTCATATCCATGTCGACTCTCATCACAAAATACTTACTACCTTCACTAATTTTCCAACAGGCTGCTGAGTTTCCAATCCTCTCTGCTATAGCCTTGAGTTATCTCTCACATACTGGTCCATGCTTTGCACATGAACTGAACATCATCACAGGCTCTGGGATTGTGAGAAGGGGCCACCATGATGTGGCATAAATGGTGTGTGGGATTCTTGTAATACAATTGCTGGGACATGCTCCTTGATCTAGTACTGCCACCATCTCAAAATTTCCCATGGTCTCAACACCAGGGAATTAGAGAGTGGGCAACTATAAAGATAGAATAGTGTTGATACACCACCTGCACACCCCTTACATAGCCCTACTAGTAAAATGCCCCAATCTCCCAGAGCCCCAGCCCCAATGACCAGACAAAAAACCAACTCAACCACATGATCACAAAAGGAACTGGAAGAAGCTGAAGGTCAACACACAGACATTGATGATGCTCAACCCGGAAACCCAAACAACACCCACAAAAAGGCTTCAGATGGTATAACACAGGTCAGAGGAAGGATGCGAGGCCCTCTAGATGTCACCTGTCAGACCGACTGTCAAACAGTCATAAAACAACTGCTTGTCAAAGCAGTTTGAAGCTAACAGAATGTGTTTCGAGGACTTGCAGTGATTTTCAAGATGTTGCAATGATTTTCGAGATGTTGCAATATTTTTCGAGGTTTTTTCGAAGAATTTCGAGTGCGCAAATATGTTCGGATAGCATAAAACACCAAACTTTGGAGTGAATAAGACTAAGCTGAACTCTCAAATCACTGTGATCTGGGAGGAAGACAACAACTTTCTTGTTTTTCTTTGCATCTAGTACATCTTTTTATATAAAATAAAGAAACTACCTAAAAAGGCTAGAGAACATGAGGCAAACATGTGGAAAACTCGAGGCAAAAGACAATATAAGTATATCAGAACAATAAAGCAAGCCTAGAAAGGGTGAATATAACACATGATGAAGAAATAATAAGAAAGAATAGCTAAAAGCAGACTGTCCTTGTTATAAATTGAATAAAACATCGGAAACTGCTTCGAGCAGATTGTATGCATACACATGCAGTTGAAATGTGCTTGATATACTCGAGATAGTGTCCCATGTGTCCAGCATGTGTCTGAAGATTGTTCGAATATGAAATACTGTGTCCAAAGATGTTTTTTGAGGTTCAATGTTTTTTGAAGATTTTTGAAGTTTCTTTGGACTTTGTTCATGGCCCAAAATTGGTGCGATATTGTTCGACAATGGTAGGGGATATGTCTGGCATGTGTGCGATGATTATTCGGATGGCGATATAGTGTCCGATGTTGATTTTCAATGTTCGATGATTTTCGAAGTTGGTCGAGGAAATATCGGACTTGTTCAAAGGCAGATATCGCTGTGATATTGCTCGATACTGGTTCGGAACTCATCGACAATGTTCCAAGTGTATATCCTGAGCTGTACAAAAGTTGGGGAAATTGTATTATGGCAGCCGAAGGCATATGAAGAATTTCGAAGCATTGCAAAGCATTCTCATGACTTTGTAGAGGTTTGTAGAGCTTCATAGAGCTTCAGAGGGGTTTGTATGGGTTTGTAGAGCTTTGACAAGTTACAACAATTGTAGATGTGTTTTCCAAGCTTGAACAACAAGGTGGACCTATCAACTTCGATCAAAAGAACAAGCTGTAGACTTTCTGATGGTGAAACAATACATAATACCTGGTAATCCAATAGACATTCAGACTCTCACTTACATCCCTCTACAGATAGGAAGCATGACAACCAGAGGACAAAAACAGCTAACAGATGCAATCAGAGCAGTCACCTTCTTAGTAGCCAATGCAAGCATGCAGAAAATTGTGGATGAGGTCACCGAAATCATCAAGAATCAGCTCCAAAACAATCAAACACTTCACTTTGGGAGTAGAAAACATGCAAGACACCATTGAACACGTCACCACAGCTACAAATACTATGACAGATAAGATAGAGGAAGTCAAGGATGGACTTCAGGAAATGATGAAACAACTGACCAAAACAGCACAGGAACTCATAGACAAGACGACAGAACCTTCAAAGCACCAACAACCAGAACCCATGTTCCAACCAATGACCTATGCAACAGCAGTGCAACAAGAGCCACATGCAGATCACACAGAGGTAATAACAAGAGGACACACCACTGATAAGCAGATTCTGATACAGAAGGACAAAAACATCACCGAGAATGCATTGGATAGCCTGTCAGAGAAGGACTTAGTCGTTAAGGCAAACACTGTGCTGGATCTCATGGGCATGTCAGGCATGGACAAGGCTTGCCATACAACCTTCATAGGAGCAAAGAAATTAAGAAATGGTAACATACTATACCAATTAAACACTAAATAAGCAGCCACCTGGTTATGAGCACCAGAGGTGCAGAAAGCATTCATGGAAAAATACAGTGGGACCTCCAACATATGCAACAAACTACACTATGTAATAGCAGAATTCATCCCAGTCACCTTCAATGCCAGATCTAGCTTTGCGCACGCAAAAGTAGAACAAGACAACTTCACAGGATTGGACTCAATCACATATTCAAAATACATCAAACTGCCACACCTCCACACTGACAATCAGAGAGTAGTGCATGTGATTTTCGGCTTCACAGACTGAGAAGATGCCAACACAGCCATTGCTACAGGCATGTTCATCAAAGGTAAGCACTCTAACATATGCAAATGCTAACTGAACTGAAAAGGTGTCTCAAATGTCAAAAATATGGCCACTACATGTCAGACTGCAAAGCTATGGAGGACACTTGTGCAAGATGTGGATATCAACACCGCACTACACAGTGTATGGTTGATGACATGGCCAGGTATCAGTGCATCAACTGCACGAGGAATGAAGCACTAGGGCATGGAGTGGCAGACAGGGAATGCGGCACATTTAAAGACCAACATCGAAAGATACAAGAATGAATACCTGAAGATAAGTACAACTTTTTCCCAACTTCAGCTCCCTCAACATGGAAATTACTAAATGCACCAGAACCACATATAGACAGGGCATGACCAACACAACACCACAACAACCATCAACAGACAGAGTTATTGAATTGATGCCACCAACAACACTTCATGGAGGAATGGCAGACAACATGAAGACAGCAAGGCAGGCCCACCCCACAAGATCGAATGCAAGACAATGAATGGCCAGTAAGGCCAGTCCAAAGAACAATCCATGAGTATTTGGGGAACTCACAAAAACAAGGGAGTTCAAATAATGACACAGTTTGCCACAACGTACACTGGGGAGACAGCAACCCCAATGAAGAAGGACTGGGACCAAGACCAGATGCCATGATACAGAGGAGAGACCACGTGCCCCTTGAATATGTCTGAAGACCATAGCCAGGACAACTCACAGAAGCCCATTCAAATAAGACAGCAAAATGTCAACAAATCACTAATAAGCCAACTGGACTTACTACAGAGCCTAAGACGAGATGACTACAACATCTGTATTATACAGGAACCCTTCATTGACTTTAGAGGTAAAATGAGAGCTAACCGACAATGGATTACAGTGTACCCAAATACCCATGATGAACACCCAGATAAGACTAGGTCAGTCATACTCATCAACACTAACCTCTTAACAGATACATGGAAACAATTACACTTCCGACACCCAGACATCACCGCCATAGAACTCGCAGGCAATTTCAGTACACTACAAGTTATCAATATCTATAATGATGGTGACAACAATGATGCACTAACACACATCTCGACATTTATGCGAGACCGAGACAGACAACACCAAACAGCAGGCCCCATACACACAATGTGGATGGGGGACTTCAACAGACACCACCCAATATGGGACAAACCCAGAAATGCACACCTGTTCACACACAAAAACCTGGACCTAGCACAGCCACTACTAAATCTACTAGCATGTTACAGTATGAAAATGGTGCTACCGCCATTCATCCCGACCCTACAGGCCCACAACACAGGGAACCACATGAGGGTCGACAATGTTTTCTGTACTGAAGACCTCATGAATGTGATCATCAAATGCAACACAGACGATGCTTCATGACCAGTCGAGACAGATCATTACCCAATCATCACACTCCTCGACATTCATGCAACTAGAGCGGCTTGGGAACCCAGATGGAACTTCAAGGTATGGATTGGATCAAGTTGATCAAAACTTTAAAAGAAAGCCTGACTAACATCCCCACACCTGCAGAGATTGAAAACATCCAAGACTTCAACATGTCACTGAACAATTTGAACCAAGCAATTCAAGATGCAAGAGTAAAGCACATCAAAGTAACAAAACCAAGCCTGTACTCCAAGAGATGGTGGATGACAGAGTTAGCTGACAAAAAGAAGGTGATGCAACAATTAGGAGGAAACTCAAAATACCACAGGTCAAACCCACAACATCCATGAGAAGTACTGACAGCAGAGAAATTGCTACTCAGAGATGATTTGTATGGCCAAAGCCAAACACTGGATAGAATGGCTAGAGGGTTTAGATGAAATGAGTATCTGGCAGGCAAGTAGATTAGTCACCTCACTGGCAACTGATGCAGGGAAAGCAAAAGTTCTGACAATACAAGTCAAAGACCCAACAATGAAGCAGGTAATCAGGGAAGCCATGGACAACAAAAGCAAAGGTCAGCTTTTTTAGGAGACCTTGTTCCCACCCCCGAACCCAGATTTGGAACCTGTACTTGCAAGACTTCCAGTACCCACCCCCACATTGGAATTTCAAGAACATCACAGATGTCCAAATCCACCATGCTATAAAAAAGATGAAACCCTACAAAGCCAGCAAGAAAGGATTGGTACCAAACTCAGTTTTAATAAATGCTAGAGAAGAACTCATTCCATTTCTCAGTCCACTCTTTTACACCACTAACACACTAAAGTACTATCCACAGGAATGGGCATGCACAGAAACCCTTATTCTCAAAAAACCTGGCAAACCAGACTATACATTCCCATCAGCATGGCACCCAATTGTACTATTGGACAGCATCTCCAAGCTCCTCAACAGCTGTCAGGTGGAAGACATGACCACCATGTGCGAGAAACACAACATTCTCCCAGCCAACCACTTCGGGGCAAGACTGGGGCACACCACAGTGGACTCAATACATCTACTTATGAAAAGAATTAAGGATGCATGGCATAAAGGTCAGGTGGCTTCAGTTCTCTTCCTTGACATCAAAGGCGCCTTCCCAAGTGTAGACATCGACCAACTCATTCACAACATGAGAAAATGAGGAATCCCAAAGGAATACACAGAATGGATGAAGAGGCGACTGGAAAATCAACAAACTACAATATCATTTGATGACTATCAGACAGAAGCCTTCAAAGTACTGAATGGGCTCAACCAGGGAGACCCATATTTGGGTGTTTCATACCTCATTTACAATGCTGACCTGCTAAAAATCCCAGTTCTCAAAACAGGAGAATAGATACTGCTCTTTGTCAATGACATGGTGATCTTCGACTTCTCCTTGCACCACCGTCCGGGTCGCAGCATGGGGAAGACCAATGCCCTCTCCTGATGTGCAGACCATGGGGATGGCAGCAATGACAACCAAAACATTGTGTTGTTGCAGCCAGACCTGTTCACCATTCAGGCACTGGAAGGCATCACACCGCAGGGCGAGGAGCGGGACATCCTACATGACATTTGTCGTGCAAACCGTAGCGGTTTACATGAGGATGTTGCTGCCCGAGCTGTTAAAGAACTGAGGAAGGGATCCACCCTTTCCTTGCGTGTGGCAGAGTGGGCTGAAAATGAGGACTTATTGTATTTCAGGGACTGCATCTACATTCCCAATGACCCAGACCTTTGCTGGCGCATCATATCCCAACACCATGACTCACAGATTGCTGGTCATCCTGGATGCTGGAAGACCTTGGAGCTCACCTCACAGAATTATTGGTGGCCACAAATGTCACAGCTCATTGGTCAGTATTGTTGCACTTGTGACCTTTGCTTATGCACCAAGGTTCCTTGTCGCAAACCCATTGGCGAGCTACACCCTCTTCCTGTTCCAGAGAGTCGTTGGGATGTTGTCAGCATCGACTTTGTGGTGGAGTTGCCAGAGTCGAATGGGTTTGATGTGGTGATGTGCACAGTTGATTCAGTGGGAAAATGTGCTCACTTCATTCCCACTCACACCACTGTCAGTGCCCTGGGTGCCACCCGACTCTACCTCCACCATGTGTGGAAATTACATGGACTTCCTGGTGCTTTCCTCTCTGATCATTGCCCTCAGTTCATGGCAGAGTTCACTTGTGAGCTGTACCGACTCCTGGGGATCAAACTCCTTGCTTCGACTGCTTATCACCCACAAACTGACAGCCAGACTGAGCAAGTCAACCAGGAACTGGAGCAGTACATCCGCATCTTTGTCAATGAACGCCAGGATGATTGGGACGATCTTCTCCCCTTGGCCGAGTTCAGATACAACAACCATGTCCATGCTTCCACTCAACAGACCCCTTTCCTCTTAGACACTGGACGACATCCACGCATGGGATTTGAACCTTGCCAAACTCCCTCACACATTGAGATGGTGAATGAGTTCACAGAATGCATGCGGGATAGCTTGGAGGAGGCAAAGGCAAAGGACGACATGGCACACTTTTACAACCAACCCCCATTGTCAAGTGTGTTGGAATGCATGCCTATTGTCTACGCCTCCCATCCTCCATGTCCAGACTCCACCCAGTCTTCCATGTCGTCAAACTCCTTCCAGCTCCCCCAGATCCATTCCTGGGATGCCATTCACACCCACCACCACCACCTACAGTGATTAAGGGAGAACCCCAATACGAAGTCGAGTCAATCTTGGACAGCCATTTGCATCGAGGAAAACTCCAGTATTTGGTGCATTGGAAGAATTATGGGTATGAGCAGAACTCATGTGTCAAAGAGTCTGATGTGAATGCCCCTCGGTTAGTCAAGGAATTCCACCGATGGCACACTGCTGCACCGCATCGCATTCAAGTCATGGACTTTGGTCATATGCAATTTCGAATGCATTGGGGTGATGCATCTTAGAGAGGGGGTGATGTAAGGGGACTAGGGGGGTGCCCTGTGTGTTTCTCCTATTTTTTATGTTCGTTCTATATTTTTCCTCACTTCATTTCCTTCTATTCTTCATTTTCTATGATTTTTCCAGATTTTATTACTAATTTTCCCTTTCTATCATGTTTGTGCATGTTGACAGTTTTATATTTAGAGGCGGAGCACCCCTTCCGACATCTACCCCTTGGTATGATGTCATTTGGCGGCCTTGATCTGCCTATCTCCACCTTTTCTATTTTTAGGTTATTATTTGATTTTTGTCATCTTCACATATACTGGGCATCAGCAAAAGGATCCTTAGAGTTTTCTCTTCAGATTTCCCTTTGCTAGAGGCTGAGGTTGCCCTTATACTCACCCTCTACACAAACTGGTCACAAATGCAGCAAACAGATTGGTTAAACCACACCCAACACCTCTGCATGACCTCATGCACAGATACAGCATCCAACCACACAAAATCAAAATGGTCACAGCTGTACATTTCAACACAGGATGTAAGCTGGGACTAACCATGGAGGTAATAACTGATACTGATAAAGCAATAGAAAGTATACAAAATGACAACCCAGATGTAAAGGTCTTCATGGATGGCTCAGGGAAGGAAGGTAAAATAGGAGCAGCAGCAGTTCTATACAGGAACAGAAACCTCAAGACCAAACTAAGATATCAGCTTGGGTCACAACACCATCACACGGTATACGAGGGAGAAGGAGTGGGTGCTATATCAGGTTCCAAGCTTATTTCCAATGAGTGGAATATATGGTCAGCTAACATTTACATTGACAATCGCACTGCTATCATGGCCACACAACTAACAAAACCAAATCCAGGACACTATATTTTCGACACACTTCACAGAAGCATAACAGCAATATGGAAAAACATCAGGGCATAAAAATCATAGTCAAATGGGTACCAGGACACAAAGGAGTCAGGGGCAACAAATAAGCAGATGAGGAGGCAAAGAAAGTGATTACAGAAGGAAGCAGCGAGACACACAAGCTACCAAAATCCCTGAGAATGACTCTCCCACACAGCAAATCTGCTATCAGATGGATGCACAACATAAAACTTAAGCAGCATGCACAAAAGAGCTGGAGAGCCTCAAAATGCTACAACAGGATGATGAAGACCAATCACATAGGTAAGCTACACTGTACCAAATAATACGGTCTATCGAACGCATACAGTGTATCAAATGATACGGGTTTGGTGGATGCCATCGAATGCTCTCATAGTATGTATAACATGTACTAGTATCAAATGAATACACTTTTACAATTCTTGCTTGTGATACACTATGAAGAATGTTAATAATATACAGATCAGAGATAGCGTACACAGTACTCGGCATTGGCATTGGCATCAGCATAGAAGTACGGCATTGGCATAGAAGTACGGCATTGGCATCAGGCACCACTTCACCATAACAGTACGACCTAGCTGCATGTACTATAGTGAACTACAATGTTTGGTATAGATATGCATAGGAGACTGTATGGCCTAGCTATGGGCAATGATGCAATAATTCATTCTATGTAGTGCAGACCTACCAAATGGGTCTGTTACAATTCTTGCTGTGATACACTGTGAAGAATGTTAATAGACAGATCGGTGACCTATGAGATAGTGTTGGACACAGTATTCGGCATCGGCATCAGCATTGGCATTGGCATCAGCATTGGCATCAGCATTGGCATCAGCATTGGCATTGGCATTGGCATAGATGTGTGGTAAGAATCTAATACCGTTGATGAAATAGTCACAGGCATCGGCATCGGCATCAGCTGACATGTTGGCACAGAAATCTACATCAACGTCAACATCGGCAGCAGCAGACAGACACTTTGGGGTGGAAATCTATATATCAAGAGCATCGGCAATGGGCATTAGCAAACCAGATGCACAATGGGTGCAGGCAGTCTGAATGAACAAAATCAACAAAACAGCAGTGTTCATCCTAGCTAAAATAACAATGTCGGTACTAGCTAATTGTGAGAACCGGTGGGATCGGCCATGTTGTCATCATAGGACAATGATCTCATTCGAATGTCTGAGAACCTGGGTTCGAATGATTTCAGATTATATTCCATCCTTTCCTTCAAGGTCGCATATGTCTTCAATGTGACATCTTGCTGTTCCAGCTTCTCAACCTTGGCCATGGTAGAGATGATGACTGGCATCCTTGTATGAGGTGCCAAGGTTGTTTTTCAGGGCTTTCACTTTGGCATGGCAGCTCAACAGCTCCCTGTCTGTCAATTTCTGCAACAGGATGAACTAACAGTCATACAAATGAGGACAAGGCACTTACTGGATCAGCAGGTAGCATTAGCTGGTTGCGGGCCAATGCATAGTAGTATGGTGTATCAGTCATGTTTCCAGACTGCAAAGTCATCAGTGAGAGGATAGACGAGGCAAACAAGACATGGCAACAGCCAAGAAACAGCATCGGCCAAGACACGGCATCGGCCAAGACATGGCATCAGCTAAGACACAGCATTGGCCAACAGGATGACATCGGCCCAAGGATGGCATCAGGCCAAGATGGCTAGGCTGGCAGCAATGAGACTTTGAAAAGAAGGAAATCTTACCCCCCCATGTGCCATGTGTACATTGAATTCAACCTTCTTGCAATAGGCCTCCATTTCCTGGTGGGTAGCTGGAATCATAAAATGGGGCACTAGATAGTGCTGCCCATTGTCACCTTGGATAACGACATATCCATCAGGAATATAAGTGTCAGTTTGCTGATTGCTCATGGTATAGATAACACAGATGATAACAAGTGATACCATTTAATCAGGACATTATTTGTTTGTATATATTATATATCGATCAACAACATGTGATTGTTGATTTTCAGTGTTTCACTCTTTTTCATCTCAACATCAACCCCACTGCCGCAGCCAACTCATCAACCATGAACATTACATGCCAACAAGTGCTCGGCCAGATCAGTGAGATCGAGCAATCCATCTGCAATGGCCTTTGGGACCAAAATATCAAGGCCATGATGAAGGAAAGAAAATCAGCCCTTGTGAGTGGATTGGCATGCTATCAGATCAACGATGCACTTACAAATTGTAGAAAACATTATTTGCCTGGCAAAGAGAGGTTCTCACAGAGGATGTGCAGGCTGTCTTCCGGGCCAATGCCTTTTTGTGGGGATTTGTGGTAGCATGGTCAAAGTCAGACAGGACAGGGGACCAGAAGTTTATTGAAGGTCAACTGAGGGCAATGAAGACCTTCGACAAGAAAAAGAGCATAACAGGTCCTGTGTCCACATTGGCTGGACCAACGGCAGCGGCAACAGCAGTTGGAATGGGAATGGCAAGGGCAGGTGGAACAGCCACTGCAGCGGGAATGGGAATGGCAGCGGGAATGGAAACGGCAGCAGGAATGGGAATGGTAGTGGGAATGGGAATGGCACTGGCACTGGCCAAGAAAGTGGGGCCGGCAGTGGCAAAGAAAGGAAGAGCAGCAGTGGCAATGGCATGAGGAGTGGCAGTGGCAATGGCAGCAGCAACACTGACACCAACAATGATAGAAGTGGCACCGGCACTGGCCAAGATGTGGGCCCAACCAGAAGCATCAGGATCCAGACTTCCAGCCCCAGCCCAGTGACCAATGCTGCCAGCAATCACAGTGAGACCCAGGCCATGAGAGGTGCAGAGTAGCAGGGGATTGGAGGAGGATTTTGATGAGGAGATGGAGAGCGATGCCAGTGCCAATCCCAGGATGGAGCGGAAGTGGCACAACGCAGCAAGGGCAGCACGAGGAGCACCCCAGCGAGGGAGTTTGCGAATGACGCTGTGTGCACAATGTGTCAGGCTTAGGCGTGAGTGTTGGGAGCAGGTGAATGGGAAAATGGCCTGCTACTTCTGTGGGAAAGGGAAAGTTCAGTGCGATCCAGAGGATGTGGATCGAGTGCCAAGAACCAAGAAAGCAAAAGGATCGGCAAGAAGAAAAGCAAAGAAGGTGCAATTTTCCAGTGAAGACAGTGGAGAGGAATTGTCTAGGCAGTTCACTGCAAGCCAAAAAGGAAAATCCAAAGGTTAGTTCTTCCATATCATGACACATAAAACCACTAACACATATACCCATAGCTGTGGAAGAGGATATCGACATGGCCGATCCCGAGCCTGAGCTGACTGCCCTCCCTGCCCTGACTCCCTACCCCTCTGCCGGTGACTACACCACCTTCACTGGACGTCTATACCAACTGGAGGAAGACATGTACAAGCCATGCACAGTGGAATGAAGAGTCATTCATAGAGTCCCAACTCCACATACAAGAACTCTGGGAGACGGTCGACTTGCTTCAAAACAGGGTGAACAACATTGAAGGATACTTTGGGTTGCAGGCAGGCACACAGCCCATTACGTTGTACAATGGTTACATGGCTGGGCAGGTGGTTCGCCTCGAGAGGACTCCAAGCAGGAGGGCAGAGGCAGATTGGGAAGAAATGACAGATGCCGAGGAAGGTGATGCCGCTCCCACTCCTGTTCCTGCTCCCAGTCCCAGTCCTGCTCCTGCTCCTGCTCCCGCCCCCGCCCCTGCTCCTGCTCCCACTCCTGCTGCTACTCCTGCTCCCACCCCAACTCCTGCTGCCACTCCTGCTCCCGCCCCAACTCCTGCTCCCACTCCCATTGCCACTGCCAGCAACAAAGACAAACAGATGGCAGAACTGGTTGAGGAGGGGGGATTTGTTGAGGGTAACACTGAGCCTGAGCATGGTGAGGAGGGACTGGCTGTGCCAGAAGAGGTGGCAGGGGAAGCATCCTTGGCTGGTGCCCCCCCCATCCAAATTATTCCTGCCACACCACAGGATTCTCAAGAAATGGTACAGCCCACAACATAAATGGCCCCACCACTCCCTCTCCTCTTCCCCCCAACATCGCTCGCTGAGCCCAAGCCTGCTGCCCCAGCATCGGCACTTACCCCATTGGCATTGGCAGTCGATGTAATCACCTCACCCTGGCCCTCCCCTCCCCCTGCACAGCTGCACTGATCTTCATGCGGGCTGACCCCTGGTCCATCTGGACTACATTCCAGAAGTACCACCCCTCAGCTGAACCCAAGGAAGAGAGCAGGAAAATCTGAGGACAGAGGGGAGATGAAGCGAGGCAGAAAAGAATAGATGTGATTCGGCATGTACATAAAAGTTGGACTATCTTTTTTTTCACATTACATAGTGTTTTATTTGTAAATCTATGTGGCAAATTTCACTTTTTTAATTCTCTGTCTCCTCCCAACAGCCTGGGTTGAAATGGCTTCCTGCTGTGCAAGGTCATTGGCTGTCCTTTGGATAGGTCGTGCTCGTGCCGAGGATGGATTTGCTGCCGATCCTGGTGTTGCCATTGCCGATCATACTTTTGCTGTTGCCAATGTTGCCGTTGCCGATCATAAGCATTAAGGAGAGATGGAACAGTGGACTCAGCTGAATGACCCTTTGTGTAAAGGATCGTTGCCCGTCATGAGTGCAAGAGGTGGAGTAGCCATTTGTAGTAAGCACGACCGTTCATGTGTCAAAGACGAGCGTCAATATTTGCTGATGTTCAGCTGTCATCAATAAGTCTAGTTGAATTGAGATGGTCAGTGTATATCAAGGTGGAGTCATCCAGAGGATCTGAGAGGATGAGACCACCAATGATTCCAACCAGCTCCCCATGGAGAATTGATATGTTGCAGCCAAGGAGCCTCATGACCATGGTGTGTGGACCAGTGATTGCAGAGGTGACAGATTTGTCATCCAAAAGGCCAGCAGAGGCGGGCACCATGGAGCCATCAGTTCCCCAGAGTTGAGAGCCCCGAGAAGCTTCACATGGGAGGAAGAGGTTAGCGTGCACAATGGATTGGATGAAATTCTCAGCCTGATGCTGTCTATATGATTGAGAGAGCAAAAGGTCAGCTGGACCAGAGTAGAGCACTCCGATTTGGGCCAAAGAGAAGAAGTTCTTGATCAGATCCCAATTCTTCATTTGAGCGAGTGACCAGTTTCCAGGTGGAAGTGCCCTAACAATAAAGGTGGTCAGATTCTGACAGTTTATAGCCCAGCCACCAATGTGACTTAGCAAATGGAAGCCCATGGAGCGAAGTGACCAAATGGCATGACCATTTGGGTGTTCAGCTTGAGGGACCGACCACTTGATAAGTGATAACGCATGAGAGATAGAGCAGTGTCCATCGAGGAGATGGCTTTGATTGGTTTGGCGAAGAGAGAGACCAAGTTTAGACATTTGATCCTGCGCAATGATCCACGCAGCAGGAATTGAGCCTAGAAAACGAGTGAACGATCTGCTCAAGCCCTCGTGATCAAGGGGGTATATGCATCTGTTTATCTGACATGTCCAGTCTGCCAAAGTGATCAGAGCCATTGTTCTATAAGCTGGGATATGATGGTTTATATCCCATGCAAGACCATTGATGGCAATACCAGTGTTGATACGTGCTAATGATGGGAAGTCGAAGCCGCCAAGTGCGAGGGGAAGGGTTGATACCCAAGATGAGGGACAGAAGAGAAATCCAAGGATATCATGCATGTGCTTCATGATTCTCTGGTCCAAATGGATCACATCATTGTGGAGAATTGGTTGGAGGGAGAGTAAAGCACAGCATCAGGAAACAACATTCTGTGAAATGATTTTACATAGAAGTGTGAAAGGGGACCGGAATGAAAAGGCAGGAAAGGAGAAGGAGTCGATGATGTCCACAAGTTCTAGGTAATGGTTCTTGGGATCATCGACCTGAGTGTGTAAGAAATTAAACTCATTAGTGGACACAGGGATCTCGTGCTCTGTGATTGTCCATGGGTCAGTACCCGGGACATTGGTGATTGACTGAAGGGGGAGAGACTTCAAGTTTGGAGGCAAATCTGGGCAGTTGAGATTATGTAGGGTAGTCTTCTCCCATGAAGTTAGCCACCTGTAAACAAATTGGAAATGCTCCATGGCCAGTGTGAAACATCTGAGAGCAGGGAAGGTCAGCACAGCAATGTAAGAATCATCGGTAGCTTCAGCCATGGTGAAGTGTAGTGAGGCTGCATCGTCAGGAAGGTGTGGGTTGTTTACCATTTTGGATGTGCTCTGGATGACAATGCAGTCAGGGTCTAGTGATGCTAGGTTGTCCAAGTAACGATGACCAAGGCTGGTAGTAATGGTGGCCTTGAATGGTGACATTGGTCCACCCTGCTTGGTGACTCCATCAACTATGATAGGATCTGCGATGCCAAAAGCTGTCTGGGGAAAACATCGAGTTGACAATTGAGCTGCGTGATCCAAATCAGCTACAGTCTGGGGTAAACCATAAGCAGTGCAAGCATCGTAAAAGCCCTGAGGAGCAAGGTAATCAAAACCCTTCATCTGGTCTCACTTCAGGAGATAAAGAGAAGTTTTAGTATGGTGGCTCCACACTTTCAGCCCACTGAGGAAACTCATCAGATCATGAGTTTGCACACCAGGCTGAGTGGCAACTTGAGTCTCAGGAATAATACCCATTCGAGCAGCATAAGGCGAGAGCTTGAAATTGAGCCAGGTCATGGGTGAGTTTGCTAGAAAATTGGAGATGAGGAGACCTCTCCAGTTTGATAGGTCAGTACAGATCCCACACTTGTGAAAATAAGTGAGGTGAGTGTCCTTGATATTACCCAGAAAACTCGTGTTAACAACCAAATAGTTGTGTAGATCCAAAACAAGCTGGAGAACTTTGTCAGATAGGTTTTTGATGCACCACTTTTCCCATCCATCTGGACCAGGTGAAGGTTGAGGATTCCCTTTGCGAAGCATGGCATGAAAATCAGCTAATGTAGCTACTATTGGCCATAGGAAAGGGTCATCTATGACATGATTTTTGACGGTCAAAACAGATGGAGGGGTGAGCCATGGTTTTGGCTTATTTGGGGGTGCTGAGCAATTGTAAAGCCTGGTGAAGTACTGCCTGGTTTCTTCAGCAACAAGGGCAGGGTCAGTAGCAATGCCACCAGGTGACAATGTAGAGTTGACTGCTGTAGGAAGGGGAACAAAAGCTGCAGAACCAGACATCAGTTTCTTAGAGGAACCACCTGAGAGTACCCCCTTGATTCGACCCGCATCATATCGCCTAGCCTGTTCAAGAATTTCAGCCTTCTTGGCAGCATATAGGCCTTTGTGACAATTATGCCTAGCGTCAACCAGATATTCAGTAACAGACTTGAAGGATGACTCTTCAAGGAGTGTGTATTGTGCTGAGTACTGGTCAAAGATCACTTGTGAGCCATATGACATCTGCCTAGCATTACCCTTGGATTGTGAGATCGCCCCCCTGAGATGTCTGATGAGAGCAACAAACTCTCTGATGCAAGGGGAAGTAACCTGCCTCTTGACAAACCTATATGGTTTATTTTGACTGAAGGAGTTGACTGCTGCCTGCTCAATGATTGTAGTCAGTAATTTATACCTTTCAGTGTATGTTTCGTCACTGGTTATTTCTGTTTGAAAAATTGTCGCATTAGATGCCACAAGACGATCCACGGAATTGGCAAAGAGGGCAAATTTGAACTTGTTGTCCTTTGTGGGGTACTTGATCCTTGGAGGTGGGAGGGGCATGGACAGGATGAATAGGGTTGACGAGACCATCAAAACATTAGGGACCAATAACTTCATAATGAACTTGGCTTTGATGGCCCTGTGGTCAGAGCCAGGGATCCAAGTTGGGTTGGTCGAGATCTCAGAGTCTAGAAGACAAGTGGTAGAGATGACTACACGATCAATGATGTTGCCACCATCAGTCAAACGCCAACCTCAGCTCGTCCAGTCTATGAAACGATTGCGATCTGGACATATCTTCCACAGGTCAGTACCATGAGTGTTTTGGAGGAAATTTTTGAATGTTTGTTGGGCCAATGCATTATCGGAGGCACGCTCAGAGGCTGCGACCATGGCTTTGAGGTCACCAAAAAGGGACCATGAGTTTTTTGTATCTTGTACCACATCCATCAGACATGTCCAAAAATTGAGTGACAAATCATCTGCACCAGGGTCACATGGGGCATAGACGGCAAAGACATGGTGAATGAAAGAAGTTGAAGAAGAAGAGAGTGTAGGAACAACGACATTGACACATAAAACACGACCCTTGAGAGGTTCGAGTTTTAGGGGAACACGAGCCACAATTTGTACATCCTTCCAGACACCTAGGATAATCCCCCACTTTGCCAAAGTAGAGGGCGATGCACATGGTACCACCTTCTCTTCAAAGACCTCATAATTTGAGATTTGGAGATTTGAGGCAACATTAGTCTGAGTCTTAGTTGCTGAGAGTGCAAAGAAATGGGGGGCTAGCTTCATGAGAAGTGGACCAATGATTGCCAGTTTAACAGGGCTCATCAGTCCATTAGCATTCAGTGCACAAACCGCGAGTTCAGACTGTGCAAACATGGGCATAGCCATAGTCATATTAATACACAACAGCAGAACAAGAAAAGGTATCAGAACACTAAGTCGAAAATGTAGGTTCACAGTGCATGACAAAGGGTAGGATGATCTGGAGAGAGGCAAGAAATTGGGACTAGATGCAGCTCGGGGGACAAGAGCACAGTAGACTGATGGGTCACCAATACAAGCAGAGGGCGACACAGATGAGAGAACCAAGGACTCCACATCACAAGAGGGTGAAAGCATACAGATGGGACCAAGCATACGAAAAGAAGAAAAAGTGGGAAAATTGGGCACAGTATATATGTATAAGGGCAACCTAAGCCTCTAGCAAAGGGAAATCCGAAGTTAAAATTATGCTACATAATACAGGGATTGGGGGCGCACCTAGCAAAGGGAAATCCGAAGAGAAAACTCTAAGGATCCCCTTGCTGATGCCCAGTATATGTGAAGACGACAAAAATCAAATATAACCTAAAAATAGAAAAAGGCGGAGATAGGCGGATCAAGGCCACCGAATGACATCATACCAAGGGGTATGTGTCGGAAGGGGTACTCCGCCTCTAAATATAAAAGTGTCAACATATACAAACATGATAGCAAGGGAAAATTAGTAATAAAATCCGGAAAAATCATAGAAAATGAAGAATAGAAGGAAATGAGGTGGGGAAAAATATGGGACAAACATAAAAAATAGGAAAAACACACAGGGCACCCCCCTAGTCCCCTTACATCACCCCCTCTCTATGATGCATCGCCCCGATGCATTCGAAATCGTATACAACCAAAGTCCGTGACTTGAATGCGACGCGGTGCAGCAGTGTGCCGTCGGTGGAATTCCTTGATTAACCAAGGGGCATTTACGTCAGACTCTTCGATCCATGAGTTCTCCTCATACCCATAACCCTTCCAATGTACCAAATACTGGAGTTTTCCTCGACGCAAACGGCTGTCCAAGATTGACTCGACTTCATATTGGGGTTCTCCCTCGATCACTGTAGGTGGTGGTGGTGGGTGTGAATGGCGTCCCGGGAACGGATCTGGGGGAGCTGGAAGCAATTTGACGACATGGAAGACAGGATGGAGTCTGGACATGGAGGCTGGGAGGCATAGACGATAGGCATGTGTTCCAACGCACTTGACAATGGGGAAAGGTCCCAAGAAGCGATGAGCGAGTTTCTTGGATGGACATGTAGTGGAGATGTCACTGGAGTCAAGATAAACTCGATCACCAACCTTGTACTGAGGGGTTGGGGAGTGGCGTTGGTTGTAAAATCGCGCCATGTCGTCCTTCGCCTTTGCTAAGGCTGCCCTTGCCTCCTCCAAGCTATCCCTCATGCGTTCTGTGAACTCATTCACTGTCTCGATGTGTGAGGGAGTTTGGCGAGGTTCAAATCCCATGCGTGGATGTCGTCCAGTGTCTAAGAGGAAAGGGGTCTGTTGAGTGGAAGCATGGACATGGTTGTTGTACCCAAACTCGGCCAAAGGAAGGAGATCATCCCAATCGTCCTGGCGTTCATTGACAAAGAGGTGGATGTACTGCTCCAGTTCCTGGTTGACTCGCTCTGTCTGGCCATCAGTTTGTGGGTGATAAGCAGTTGAAGCGAGGAGTTTGATCCCCAGGAGTCGGTACAGCTCATGAGTGAACTCTGCCATGAACTGAGGGCCACGATCCGAGAGGAAGGCACCAGGAAGTCCATGTAATTTCCACACGTGGTGGAGGTAGAGTCGAGCGGCACCTAGGGCACTGACAGTGGTGTGAGTGGGAATGAAGTGAGCGCGTTTTCCCACTGAGTCAACTGTGCACATCACCGCATCAAACCCATTTGACTCTGGCAACTCCACCACAAAGTCGACGCTAATGACATCCCAACGACTCTCTGGAACAGGAAGAGGGTGTAGCTCACCAATAGGCTTGCGATGAGGGACCTTGGTGCGTAAGCAAAGGTCACAAGTGCAACAATACTGACCAATGAGCCGTGACATTTGTGGCCACCAATAGTTCCATGAGGTGAGCTCCAAGGTCTTCCAGCGTCCGGGGTGGCCAGCAATCTGTGAGTCATGGTGTTGGGATATGATGCGCCGGCGAAGGTCTGGGTCATTGGGAACATAGATGTGATCCCTGAAATACAACAAGTCCTCCTTTTCAGCCCACTCTGCTGCACGTAAGGAAAGGGTTGATCCCTTCCTCAGTTCTTTAACAGCTCGGGCGACAACATCCTCATGTAAACCGCTAAGGTTTGCGCGACGAATGTCACGTAGGATGTCCCGCTCCTCGCCCTGGGGTACGATGCCTTCCAGTGCCCGAATGGTGAACAGGTCTGGCTGCAACAGCACAATGTTTTGGTTGTCACCGCTGCCATCCCCATGGTCTGCACGTCAGGATAGGGCATCGGTCTTCCCCATGCTGCGACCCGGACGGTGGTGCAAGGAGAAGTTGAATCTAGATAGATACAGGGACCAACGAGCTTGACGACGGTTCAATTTCTTGGCCATCATGAAGTACTTGAGGTTCTTGTGATCCGTCCAAATTTCCACCTTGTGTTGGGCACCCTCGAGGAAGTGTCGCCACTCCTCAAGCACATGCATTATCACCAACATCTCCTTGTCATGGATCTCAAAGTTTCTCTCTACAGCACTAAGGCTTTTGGAGTAGAATGCAACAGGATGCCACTTCTGGTCCTCCGGAGACTGCTGAGACAACACAGTGCCCGTCGCAAAGTCAGAACTGTCGGCTTCTACACGAAAAGGACGCGAATCATCAGCAAAGGTAAGGATCGGAGCGGAAGTGACCATGTCCTTAAGCTTTTCAAACGCCTCCTGTTGTGCATTATCCCACCTCCATGCCTCCTTTCCTGTCAAGTCGAACAGCGGTCGTGCATGATGTGAGAAATCCTTGATAAAACGCTGATAAAAATTGATGAAGCCCAGGAAAGACTGCACCTCCTTCTTGTTCGTGGGCATCGGCCAAGCTGTGACCCCGTTTACCTTGATAGGATCCATCTCCACTTGACCCTCCGAGATAATCAGGCCGAGGTACTCGATCTTGGTCCTTTTGAACTCGCATTTGTCCTGACGAAGGTAGAGTTTGTACCGTCGAAGTCGCTCTAGGACAAGGCGCGTGATGCGATGGTGCTCTTCAACCATGCGAGTGAAGATGAGGATGTCGTTGAGATAGATGCAGACAACGCCTTCGAGGATGAGGTCATGGAAGATGTTGTTCATCATGGTCTGAAAGGTGGCAGGGCTATTAGTAAGGCCAAAGAACATGACAAGCAGTTCAAAAAGACCATGGTTGGTACGAAAGGCTGCCTTCCACTCATCTCCCTCCTTTATCCTCACATTATTATAGCCCCAACGGACATCGAGCTTGGTGAAGTATCGGGCTCCACAGAGCTGGTTTACGAGTTCGGAGATGAGGGGTAGTGGGTAGCAATTTTTGACCGTGATGTTGTTGAGTCTTCTGTAGTCTTGAACTGGTCGAAGTGAGCCATCCTTCTTCTTGACAAAGAAAAAGGGAGAGGCCATGGGTGACTTCGATGGTCAAATATGTCCAGAGGCCAGGTGCTCGTCGATGAACTGGTCAAGCTGCCATTGTTCTTCTGGAGAGAGAGGATAGACCTTGCAGGATGAAGGGGTTGCGCCGGGGGTGAGTTTGATCGTGTGATCCCATGGCTTACGCGCAGGAAGAGAGTTGAATGACTCCTTGGAGAACACGTCTTCAAACTCATGGAGATGAGGGAGTAAGGAGTTAGTAGAGGATTTAGCAGTGTTGTTTTTGTGGAAGGCCTCGGCGAGGCATTGGGATATGTTCGATGTGGCACACACCTCATGCGATGAGCGAATCACAGTGTAGAAGATCCGATCACCCTCCTCCACTTCCTCTGGGTCCTCATCATCATCATCCAAGTCCGGCATTAGATCAGGAACCCCTTCCAATTCCACTTCAGGTATAGGCAGGGGTCCAGCACGACACTTCTGAGTTCGTCGTATTGCCGCCTTCTGTCCACGACGTTCTTGCCTGGCTTCTGTGAAACACATCCGACAGCGGGATGGACATCGGCTCATGGTAACCTCCCCGGTGCGCCAGTCGACCTCCGGGTTATGGTCTCGAAGCCATGGATATCCCAAAATCACCTTTTGCTTTCCTAATTGAGTGACAGCAAAAAGGGCATGCTCACTATGATCTTTGTAATGGAGAACCAGGTCTGCAACCTCTCGGATGGCACCAGCTTCATTTGGGGATCCATCCATGTTATATACAGGTATCGGACGTGAGAGTGAGCGAGTATTTAGACAATGTTGTTGTACCAGATGGGAATCGATGAAGAGACCAGTCGCACCAGAGTCCAGGAGCGCAGAGACACCAAGTATCTGTCCAGTGTCGGTCGTCTGCAGTTCGATGGCTAGGTTTAAGGAATGTGCAGAGGGAGTGGATGCCACAATATACTTGCGTGGTAGTTTACGCTCCCATGATTTAATTTTGGGACGTGGAGTAGAAGGAGAGATGGGGAGAGCAGGTACGTCTTTAGCCAACTTCGAAGGGTCAGAGAGGGGAGCAGTCACAGAAATGGATTCATTCTCTGGGGATTCAACTGACAAGACTTCAAAGCGGTTATGGACAGGCAGTGAGGGCGTACGATTCACTCACTGCAAATAGGAAAATCTTGCTCCTCTACAACTTCCAGCTTAACCTCCTCTGCAACTTGATCCTTCGCTTCCTCAACATCTACAAGCGCCAACAAATCTTGCAGGAGTTCATCTCGTCCCTCGGGGGTGAGCATGCGGATATCCTGACGATGGGGACACGCTCCAGCCCTGTGTCCAGGTTCCCCACAACGGTAGCAGAGATCCAACTTACATGCACGGCTGCGGGCTGCATCAACATCCATTGGTACCGGGACATTGATGGCTGGTGTGGGAGTTTGATGAACAGGAATGGGGTTAGGGTGGGGAAGGCTTCGATTGAAGGTGTAGGGTGTATGAGTGGTAGTTGGAGCACGGAATGCAGCATTAAATGCCGCATTTGTGAGTCGGTTCTCGTCACAGAGTGAAGCAGCTTCATACCAAGCAAGGATATCATCGTCCGCTGGGCGCCCTTCCAACATCTGTGCAATCTGGTCCTGAATTTCTCGGTTGAGCCCCCGTCGGAACTTCACCACCACTGGTAACCCACTCCCATATCCTGCCATGTCCACCAAATCCTTGAACTCATCGATATAGTCGTCCACGGATTGACGTCCCTGGTGGTAAGCGGATGACTCAAGTCATGTCACTGCTCGGTGGCGTTCATTGAGGGGGCAGAAGTGGCGTATGAACTCAGCTCGAAAGTCACCCCAAGTGGAGAAAGGTAGAGAACCGAGTTCCTTAGTTTGACGTAGGATACAGTCCACATAGAGATAGGCGCGTTCAGATTTCATGTATGTGAAGGCCCAATAAATTTTTGCAGCCTCATCGACAAATTGATGCGACTGGAGACTAATGTATAACTCACAGGAATTAAGGAATGCACATCCCTGCGCACGTGCACCATTAAATTCGGCGGGGGGGGACGGTTTGATCTGGGCATGTTCCTTAGTGGATGCGTTTGGCAAAACGTCGTTGTTGGGTGCGCTTGGAGTCGTAAAGGGGGAACTATTGGTCATAGGGTTAGCCTGGAGGGTCCTAACGAAGTTTTCAATCGTAGATTTAAGCGAGTCAATTTGCGCGCGCATTCCAGAAACGTCACTTTCAAGCGCGTCGAAGCGTTCTGATGCGTCCATGTCGCTAGGGAGCGCGTTTGGCGAAAATGGCGGCGTAATAAAGGCGAGAGTATCTGGAACGGTGTGTAGGGACTCTGTGGAGCTTTGGGAAGCGTCGTCCAGTCCGTACCTGCCTATCTTGGGCAGCGCGTTCGCGATTTTCGGGCCTTAGGGGAGAGTTTTCTACTATAAGGGCAACCTAAGCCTCTAGCAAAGGGAAATCCGAAGTTAAAATTATGCTACATAATACAGGGATTGGGGGCGCACCTAGCAAAGGGAAATCCGAAGAGAAAACTCTAAGGATCCCCTTGCTGATGCCCAGTATATGTGAAGACGACAAAAATCAAATATAACCTAAAAATAGAAAAAGGCGGAGATAGGCGGATCAAGGCCACCGAATGACATCATACCAAGGGGTATGTGTCGGAAGGGGTACTCCGCCTCTAAATATAAAAGTGTCAACATATACAAACATGATAGCAAGGGAAAATTAGTAATAAAATCCGGAAAAATCATAGAAAATGAAGAATAGAAGGAAATGAGGTGGGGAAAAATATGGGACAAACATAAAAAATAGGAAAAACACACAGGGCACCCCCCTAGTCCCCTTACAATATGGGGCAATGAGTAGTACCAAGTAGTGATAACTTCCTCTGTTGGGCCAGCCTGGCATCACGATCTTTTCTCAGCAACGTGATGCAGATCAAAGTAGACACAACTTCATCGGGTTCATCACTGATACATCGAACACCCACATAAACCGTTGAAGAAAATAATGAATGATTAGGGTTGGTGCTCACCGTATGTCCATCTTGATCCATGAGATTGCCTTGAGCTACTGAATCAGGGCCAGACAGGGTGGAGTCAGGTGGCGACACCGCTGAGCATGTGACATGAGATGTCGATGAGCCTACAGGAACACTGACTCTCCTCCTTTTTGTCATATTACCTGGTACGTTCATAGACAAGGACAAGCTGCTAGGTATCGAGATCTTCAGAGAAGCACTAGCAGGAGGAGGGGCAGGGGCAGGAGGAGGGGCATCAGGAGGAGGGGTTGTGGCCAAAGCAGCAAGAGGGGATGGGACAGAGGGGGGAGAATTGGGGGTCAAGGTCGAAGAAGGCAGAGCGGGGAGGAGAGATTGTCCCATGACTGCAGCAAGCTGGTTCATGAACTTCGAGAGATGCTCCCTCTTGTCAGCTGCAGACGCCTCAAATCCAGCAATAGCCCTGTCAAAATCCTCCTTTGGTTTGCCATTTGAGAACATAGCAGCGACACATAGGCTGCTGATCCTCGACTCATTGTCACCTAGCTGAGCGTAACATGCACTCTTGACCTTGTATGAGAAGAGCCTGCTGGGTCTGGCACATATGGACGTTGAGATTAGAGATGGCTTGATGCATTTTGGTTTGGTTTGTGAACAAGTCTTCCTGCTGGCGCCGGATGACTGTGACCTCACCTCGCAGCTCTTGGATCTGACGAGACAACGATGCCACGTTCCCACTGATCTGTGATGCACCTTTCGCAACCTGGTCTCCGAGCGAGTTTCTGTTCAGCGGATCATCATTGTAGTCCCAGAGCAGGTGGGGCATGGAAAGCTGGTTATGAAAATGACGCTGGAACAAGTCAGCACTATGCAGGATTTGAACTGTTGAAATTAATCCCAGTGATGCATGCTGTATACATGAGGCAATACATGCAGCATACACATGTTACTGCGCTTACTGTGCATACATGCGGTAAACACATTCCTGAGTCATGTGACATCCTTATTATTATGTATATAAGGAGAACCTGTACCATAGTAGGAATACAGTGTTCTTACCTCTGCTAACCCTAGCTGTAAGTCTAAGTAAACCCCAGGTAGGTTGTAAGGAACATGTTGTCTCTTCCACTGTGCAGTGTATATAGTCTGCTCCAACAGGTTATGGGCCCTGCTGGGCACGTCGCGAATGCACCTTAATTGGCTGCAAACAATGTTGACTTCATCGTCTCCAAATTATAACCTTGCGCTCTTCGTGAGCTGCATTGCGCTCCCTGCGAGCTGCACATAAAACCTAGGTTGACTAGGGTTAACCACTCTGAAGGAGTGTTTTCTCCTGAGAACATTAAACATGTTTTATTGAGTAAAAAGACTGATTGAGTGCTTTTAACAGCTGCCACCACAAAATCATGTCTTCAACTCTTGAGAAACTCGTTCAAACTTTCGACGGATCAAATTACATTCAATGGGCTGACTCAATGAAGGCGTGGCTCAGGTCTCAGGGCCTCTGGCAAATAACTAGTGGGGCGGAGCAAAAACTGCCCCCGGCGCCTCCCTTGACGGCGATGAACGCTACTTTGGTAGCGGATGCTAATGCCAAGCTCCAGACCTGGAGCAACAAAAATGACCAGGCCATTGGTAGCCTAGTGCTCCGCCTGGCCCCCTCCATTCAGCAGCGTGCCAACTCAAAGGACACTGCTGAGGAGGTGTGGGATCTCATCTGCACCGATTATGGTGTGGATGGCCCCTCCCAAGTCTTCGCGGACTTTAGGTCCACAATAGCAATCAAGATCCCAGCTGTGAACCCCGCACCAGAGATTGCTAGAATGGCAGACAAATTTGAGCACCTTATGGCTGCTAACGTTGCCATCCCCAAGCTAGTACAAGCAATGATTCTACTTGCTGCGATGCCATGCGAATATGATTCCTTGTCTGCAACGGTCCTTAACACGACCGCTACTAGCGCCTTGACATTTAAACATGTCAAGGACTCCATTGTCGCTGAAGCCTCAAGGCGCACAGCAGTAGGAAAGCCCGCTGGCCAGCCTCAGGCCAACAAACTTTCTGCTGTTAAGCGCAAAGGGGGAAACCCCAAATGGCAGCCCAAAGAAGGGCAAAACAGCAATGGAGACTTGTCCCGAAAGCGTGGACGACGTGGGGACAGAAAGACTAAGGAGGAGAAGCCAAAGGAGAAACATACCCACCTCGCCTCCAATGCCTATACCACCATAAATGGTAATGGCACCATCATACCGCCGATGCTGCTTATACAGCGCATCAAAAGACGCGAACGCACTCCCACAAGGGATCCTCACTGCCGACCGCCTGCACAGGCATATACGGGCGCGGCCTCTACCTCTCATTCGGTTTATGCCGAATATCAGCAAGCTCGAGACACCCTCGAGCAAATGCAACTTCTGCGCAGCGCAAAAAATCTGCGACCGCTGGAAGAGCACCTGACGGTGCGAGAAGGAAAGAGAAGAAGGATAGAACCAGAACCCGAGTCTAGGATCGAGGAGGTAGAAGACGATACCGTCTCCCTCGGATCTGAACCTCCGGTGTCTGATGAGGAAGTGTGGAAAGCCGTCGACGAAATGCTCGTCGATGAACCCCTTGATACAGGGGTGTATGATGACAGGTCAGTCCTTTTCCCTGCCACAAGCACTAAGATTAATATTCCTATGAATACAGCAAACTTTTCATATGAAATTTTACCGCTATTAAATGTATCATGGAATTATTTAGATCTTAATATATGTGCTATGTGTGCAAAGGGAGATTGTAAGAAAGGTGCCGACTGGATCATGGATTCAGGCGCATCAAAACACTTCACTGGTGAAATAAAAGATTTCGCTTCTTACGAGCCTTTACCGAGAAAGGACTCTACCTTGGTCCAAACGGCCACTGGTACTACTCATATAGTAGGAAAAGGAGCAGTATTCATTAAGCACCAGGTAGTATGTCACGGGAAGTCAGAGACACATGAAACGCGGTTATACCCCGTCTACTACATACCCGACATTAATACTCAATTGATGTCAATGGGGGTCTTTTTACAAGACGGAAGTGATGTGCGTGGTTCCTCCGCACACATTTCATTTATCGAGCATGGAAACCCGATCATGCATTGTGTCCCTCTAAGGAGGAATGACACGATCTATTGGGCTCGGACTCATATATTGAGCACCAAAAAGGTTAATGTCGCGACCATTTATGTCGCTGACTACTTGACTTGGCATAGGCGACTTGGACACCCATCCAAAGAGGCGCTAGGGAAAATGCCTAAAAGCACCATAAAATTCCCAAGGAATTTAATTATTCCTAAAGACAAAATTATATGTCCAGGGTGTGCAGAAGGGAAAATGACCTCAAAATCTTTTCCCAAGTCAGACTCACGAGCTGACAAATCCTTTGAATTAATACATTCTGACCTAAAGGAACTCCCAGTACTATCGTACCACAAACATAAATACTTCATTGTATTTCTGGATGACAAAACGTCACATATTTGGGTCCAATGTCTCAGAAAGAAATCTGACGCTGCTGCAGCGATTAGACAATTTCAAGCGATGGCTAAAACCCAATATGGCGCTACAATCAAGCGCTGGCGTGTCAATCCAGGGGGGGAGTTCAAGGATCATGAGCTACAAAAACAGCTCAAGGACTTAGGCATCAAAATAGAGATGTCTGCACCCCACGTTCATCAACAGAACGGGCGCGCAGAGCGCGCCATAAGGACAATAATGGAAAAGTCGCAAACCTTGTGATTCACCACTTGTCTACCACAATCATGGTGGGAATTTTGCATAGAACATGCAACACATTTATACAACCGAACCCCAATAAGGTGCCTGAAATGGCTGACACCTTTTGAGGACCTGACAAAGGTCCGCCCAGATCTAAACAATCTGAAGGTCTTCGGTTGCGGTGCTTATGTCTATCTACCAAAGGAAAAACATCCAACAACATTATCTCCTCGATCGGAGTTAATGACGTACCTTGGAGTAGAAGATGGCATTAAAGCATATCATTTCATGTGACAAAATGGCGCAATATTCATTGGTGCTACGGCACTATTTGATGAAACGATGTTCCCATGCTGTCCCAGAGCTAAAACTCCTGCCAAGACAGACCTTGGTGATTTTCCACCTCCAGAACCAGAAGATGACGACCACTCATCTGGAACGGATGGCGATGACCCTATACCGCCACAAAATCCGCCCCTTCCTCCATCATTAGAAGATGATGATGATTTACCAAGCAAGCAAAAGGCGCATGACGATGCGACTAACGCTCCTCCTCCGCCGCCTCCAGTTAACACTGAGGACTTTTGTCCAAGACATGAAGATCAACAGGAATGGCAGCAATTGCCCCATCGATCAGGCAGGCAGAGGAAAATCCCAAACCGTCCCGGCAATACCTATGGAGAACAGCGACTCCCCTCTGACATAGAGAGAGACATTGCGCGTGATCGATATTGGAAGAAGTCTGTGGGTCAAGATTCGGATCATAACCGAACACGACCATGACCTCAACAGCAAGAACCGGTTGCTGGACCGAGTTCGGCACCCCACGAGAGTGTGCCCGATTCCAATAATCAAGAACATGATTACCCAATGGGGGAACCAGACGAAGCAGGTTATATTAAAAAGATAACCAAGGAAGGTGGAGATGAGCTTATCCACTGGCTGTTATCAAAAGCAGTCACACCATCAAGCGGAAAAAGCCTAGTTCCAAACCAATTTCGCGATATTGTGCACTTACCCCGGCAGCAGCAACTTGAGTGGAAACAGGCTTGTCGTGAAGAGTTAGAGGCTCTTCGCAAGCGACAAGTCTATGATATCGTCGATCTTCCACATGATCGGAAAACGATCAAAAATAGATGGGTTTTCTCCGTGAAATCGGACAGAAGAAAACGAGCCAGACTCGTGGCCAAAGGCTTTTCACAAGTCGAAGGCATTGACTTTGATGAGATTTTCTCACCAGTAGTCCGCTACGAGACCATACGCCTCATGTTTGCCCTTGCGTCTCTAGAAGGCATGTATATGACCGGTCTAGATGTAAAAACCGCATTTTTATATGGCAAACTTGATGAGGAGATCTATATGGATCAACCCGAGGGTTTCAGACTCGAGGGTAAAGAGTGCAAAGTAATGCGCTTACGCCGAGCATTGTATGGCCTTAAACAGGCTTCACTAGCATGGTGGAAAGAGCTAGAGGCATTTATGCGCACCATTGGGTTTGTGCACGCCAGCTCCGATGCCGGCATCTTCATACACAAAGATCCTAAGACAGGCAGCATCGTTATTGCACTAGTCTATGTTGACGATGGCTTGTTCATGGGCAAGAACAAGAAACTTGTGGATGAAAAGAAGAATGCTTGCCTGAAGCATTGGGAGTGCCGTAGTACTGAAAAAGTCATGGAATTCTTAGGCATGCGCGTCACCCAGACCGCTACAAAAGTCAAACTCGATCAAACAGAATATCTCGCCAAAGTGCTCGAGAGGTTCGAGATGACAAATGCCAAAGTTGCCCCCACTCTGCTCCCGACTGGCTACAAACCGTCGGAGAACACAGCGACGCCAAACGCAGCGCTTAGATCGAAATGTCAGTCTGTGATCAGATCTTTATTGTATCTGATGTTCGGAACACGACCTGATATCGCTTACGCAGTAATCAAGATGTCGCAATTCTCGGCTAATCCTAGCCAAGAACATCTAGACAAAGCAATGTACATAATGCGCTATCTGGTGGGAACCCAGAAGTACAGTATAGTCTATGATGGAGAGAAATCCAAGGGGCTGCAGGCCTTCACAGATTCTGATTGGGCAGCTGACACTGTCAAGCGCCGATCTACAACGGGTTACTTTGCTACTCTGGCGAGTGGCATTGTGTGCTGGCAGTCCCGTTTACAAAAAACTGTAGCACTGTCATCCACAGAAGCCAAATATATGGCTCTCTCTGACACTTGTCGGCAGATAGTGTGGATAGAGTCCTTATTCCAGGAACTTGGATATACACTGAAGCGCGTACCAATCTGCGCTGATAATCAGGGATCCATCTTTATTGGATCAAATCCAGTTCAGGAAAGAAGGACCAAACATATAGACATTCGCTACCACTACACCCGCGAATGCATAGAAAATGACAAAGTCACAGTCGTTTTCATTCCTGGAAGTGATAATCCGGCTGACATGTTCACAAAGAACCTTGGCGCTGTCCTATTCAGGAAATTTAGAGACTCTCTCAGAATTACTTTCGAGATTCAAACTTAGCTGCTTAGAGCGCTGTACAGTTTGAGGGGGGGTGTTGAAATTAATCCCAGTGATGCATGCTGTATACATGAGGCAATACATGCAGCATACGCATGTTACTGCGCTTACTGCGCATACATGCAGTAAACACATTCCTGAGTCATGTGACGTCCTTATTATTATGTATATAAGGAGAACCTGTACCGTAGTAGGAATACAGTGTTCTTACCTCTGCTAACCCTAGCTGTAAGTCTAAGTAAACCCCAGGTAGGTTGTAAGGAACGTGTTGTCTCTTCCACTGTGCAGTGTATATAGTCTGCTCCAACATGAACCGTGTCAGTCCACGTCGACATGGAGAAGATAATGAGGTCGGAGTTGAGCGGAGTGGTGCAAGAATCAATAAGGGAGTGGGGAACCATCTTTCTAATCCATTTCTCAAGGATGCCTTCAAGATGATCGAAGTCCCAAGCACCCGTGACAACAAGCTCAAATGCATGATGGATAGGGATTTCTTTAAGCGGTTCGATGCGAGCACATTCCATTGAAACCTTGGCAGGGACGTCGATGAACTGTAGGGCGTTGAAGCTATCTGCATCGGAGGGTAAAAGAAAAGTGATCTGGGGACCGCCAAACGATGCAAAGATGCTACTAATTTTAAACCCCTTTTTCTCAATGTGAGCCTTGATGAGTGGAAGGTGATCAGGTGGAATGGCCATGTGGTCAGTAATGCCAGCGTACAGGTCGAGGAGGCAGCATGACAGGTGTTTGTTGCTCCTCCCCTTCTTGCTGGTGCTCCACCTAACCTCCCACTCTGGTTTGGCTTCAACAATGGCATCCATAACAATTTCCAGAAGGTCAACATGGGGCTCCGCCTCACCACTAGACAGCACCTCAACATAGCATGCCGAAGAGATGTTTGAGGCGCGATCGCTGAAAGGTAGTACATTCAGGCCAAAGTTTGCAAAGTCATGGTAACAGGTTTCTGATCCAAAATTGAGCAGCAGGTTCTTGACAGCAGCAGCGGGGGTCTCGTTAGACACAGGGACAATGCCATGCACTACCAACTGGTGACCCTTGGGCAGCAATGCAAGAGAAAATGCCATGTCGTCGTCATCTGAGCTGAGATCGGAATCTGGAGTCATTGGTCTGACAACACCATGGTTTTTCATGTGAGGGGTGAATGGGGGTTTTGCCCTGGCTGGGGTAGAGGGAGGAGGGGTAGACAGAATGGGAGCAGGAGCATTCGCCATCTGTAGACACTCAGGGTCCTGACAAAAGGAGAAAGCTGGAGATAATTTTGATGAAACACATCGAGTGGAAAAAAAAAAAAAAAAAAAACAGAAAAAGGTCGGTTTCAGACAGATGAAAAGTGAGATACGGGTAAAGCAAGACAGTTATGAATGTTGGAGAATGAACTAAGAGCAGTACAGATGCTGGGAGCGGCTTAGAATATGGGGTGGGATGGGGTGGTGGTGGTTGTTGTTGTTGTTGTTGTTGTTGTTGTTGTTGTTATTAGAGCGCGTTGTAGATTATCGTGGGAAAGTTAGAAAGACTAATGTCCCGTGACCCATGCTATCACGTCAATGATGTTCTCTGCCATGCCCATCCTACCGCAGGACATAATCTCACTCATTCTTGAACAACACTTGTTCAACGACATATTCAGCTTGCGAGCATGCTCATTGGTGTCTCGCTCATTTCTTGCACCCAGTCAGAAACGTCTATTCCACACGATCCATCTGGACGACGACCTGAAAGCTCAGGAACACTGTCGAAAGCTACATCAAGTCTTCTTAGACAATCCCTATCTTGTGACGTATGTCCAAGAAATGTACGTGCTGGACTACGACACGGATACCGTCGGTCCTACACCATGGAAACCATACACCCCCAGTCGGGTTATCCACTGGGCCTCCAGGGAGGAGACGCTCCACGCAATATTGAAGATGCTTCTTAACCTACGCCTGTTTTCTATCAGATTCATCCAAAACTGCTCGTCGCCCACGGAGTGGAAGTCCATTTCTGTAGAGCTGAAGATGGCTCTTGGATCGGTGTTCACACTCCCCACTCTGAAAGTATGCAAGCTTGACGGAATCGACGATCTCCCAGTCGAATATTTTAGTGCCTCTGAATATTTGAAGGAGTTGTCGCTGACGGCTGTTTCCGTCGCGCGAGATCAGGAGGCCCTAGCTACCTGTTCGAAGACGGCTCAGCTGGAATGTTTGGAATTGGCACACATCAGTGATTACAGTTTGTTCGAGACTATGAGGGCTTCGATGGATATGTCACAACTTCGGGAGGTATTTGTGTGTTCGAGTGATCCACAAGTTGTTTGGGAGGCCATCAAGGAGTCCACAGGAACATTGGAAATACTCATGTGGAATGATGATGGCGGAGACAGTGGTTAGCGTTCATTTTTTGGTTCATTACAACTGATGCTGATCTCTTTCGTTGTATCTATCTCACTAGCGATTTCCATTGCTGATATGCATCTGGCACCTTTCACGACATTACGCATCTTGCGTCTTGTAACCGTAATCTATCCAGGACATACACTTCTATGGCTAGTCCAGTCCTTGAGAGAAATAGTATCAGGAGTTGGTGATGGCATCAGCAACCTAGAGGAAATCAGTATCCACCTCGACCTTGGGGCAATACAGAGTGGTATAGAAGTACGCAGGTTGTGGTTACAGGTCAGCCTCTGGAACGAATTGGACAGACTTCTCACCCATTCTGGGAAATTCTCGAAATTGCACCGCGTTTACCTATGTGTCAGCTCTCCAATTGGTCGTCGTGTAAGCATCGAGGAGTTGTTTTCAAGGAACTATGTTCCGGGGCTCTCGAGGAAGGGGCTTCTTCGTATGGGTTATAATACAGTCTGGCTGGAATATCCGATTGAGTGGCGTGAGGCTGCGGTTGGACATGATTGAAGGGAGGGGGCTGGTACTATGTTAGGGAGGCATGCGGACTCTCCACTTGTCAACTCGATCCTGGAATCGGTCTAGTCGGTCTTGAATTGAACTGGGACGGTCGAGCGGCCTGCCGCTGCTAGTGCGTGGAGACTCGGCATCTCAGGAACATTGAAAAAACATTGCGTCCTCACAGACAATCCCAGCCTCTCGTCAAGTTATACGTGCTGGGTTATTGCAAATTCACATTCAACTACCGGAGGGAAAGACATGTTCACCAGGCCTCCTATTACGAAAGACTTCATATGAAGATGCTTCACCATCTGCGTCTGTTATCTTTCCGATTCTCTGATACCAATGTGAGTCTCCCGAAATAGGATCGACTGTCGAGCAAGCTCAAGTTGTCCGTCTTGTATCTGTTCCGATTACTCATGTCCGCCTTCATGGAATCGAGCTTCCATTCAACTTCTTTGATAACTTCATACAACTGAAGAAATTGTCACTGTCTTCTTTATTGAATATGATGCATACCTTCATGTCATGATCAGTAACAGCCAAGGCGTTCATGAAGGAATTTATCCCAGTTTCGGCTCAAAAGCATCAGCTGACATCTCTAGGAATTACCGTACAGTGCTCTACCGGCCCATGCGAACTTCCATGGATATCTCACGGCTGCGCGAGGTGTCAATTGAGTCGCAAAGCCCAGATATCGTGCGGGAGGCAATCAAGGATGCCATTACGTCGTTAGGATCTCTCACCTGGAACATAAGGCATCAGCACAGTAAGCAATTCAATTTACACTTGCTCTGATGACAGAATATTGATATGTCTTGTCAGACATTTCTAAGCCAGACGAGCCCTTTGAATCGGAAAATATAGATCTGTCGCATTTCCAAGCCTCGCTATCGCCATAAGTAGGTTTCCATTATAAACGCGACCCTCTCTCTTGATAATTAACTCCCTGAAAAATATTGAGCAGACTGAGTGGATTTTCTTTCACATCATCGGATGTCATAGCTGTATCATCGAAGTCTCTACGGCAGTTGTGCATCTGGTCGGATCTGGACAAGCTGCTTACGACTTTGTGCCAACGTTCTGCAATTTGCGCCAGTTCAAACTCTGTCTATCATACTTCTATATCCAAGAATTTTGATATGATGACCTCAAGTGATGTGCAGTTCCTTGCGTTCGCTTTACAGGAAAAGAAGACTTCACATTGAGCCGACCACCTAGACAGATACATACAGGCTGCGGATGCTAGACGTCAGCTGGGATTAGAGCACTTGAGCAATGCCGGTCAAAGTGGATTCGAACGACCCAAAAAAATGCCAAGGATTATTTGGTGTGCTGATGACGACATTCTTGGCGCTGTCATACGTCATTCCCTCGGCGTTGACTGGGCTTCTAACTCCACTTCGCATTAGCCGAGAACTTGCCTGAGTTCTTATCAGAGCCGCCTTACTATATCGCCCAATTGGTCTGAAATCTCCCAGGGAGTCTGAAATTCAATTTCTACATTTTATCTGTTTGCGCAATCCCCCCGGAGTTTTACGGGGTCTAATTGACTAGTAGTAACGGATGTATGTATGATTTGACTAAGGAATACAAGCTGTGGAAGCAGTCGAGAAACAGTAGCCGGAGTGATCAAACAGTGATACAAATGAAAATGTCTTGTTCTCCATGGCAAAAATCACTCCCAAAGCCCGAAAAAAATTGACAGGACACCCACACTATACCAGACTACGGTATCACGCTCTCTTCAAATCTCCGGGGGTGTTGTGCCCATGTTCGAGAGCGATGAAGGGACACTGTCATTTTGTCACACTTTGTCACAGTAAAATTGAATGTCCACTGGCCGGCTCAACGGCAAGTGGCTCGAGATGCTGAGGCACGAGAAATCACAAGCAAATGTAAAGCGCGTACACTACTTTCTGGGCGACCTTGAATTTCGATGAGTTTTGTCACACTGTCTCTCCTCGCTCTTGAACATGGGCTCACCACCCCGGAGACTTGAAGAGAGTGTGTTACCGTAGTTTGGTCTAGTGTAGGTGTCCTGTCAATTTTTTTTCGGGCTTTGGGAGTGATTTTTGCCATGGTGAACAAGACATTTTCATTTGTATCACTGTTGGATCACTCCGGCTACTGTTGCTCGACTGCTTCCACAGCTTGTATTCCTTAGTCAAATCATACATACATCCGTTACTACTAGTCAATTAGATCCCGTAAAACTCCGGGGGGATTGCACAAGCAGATAAAATGTAGAAATTGAATTTCAGACTCCCTGGGAGATTTCAGACCAATTGGGCGATATAGTAGGCCGCAAAGTTAGAAAGACCTTGGAAAGATGGTGACTCAACGTCAGGCCCCGACTCCAAACCAGCCGCGGGCCGCGTTTAACTTTTTTTTGCTTATGTAAACTTGAACTATTAACGCGACTGGCACAACTTGTAAATTTGGTTGTGTTTGTACTCTGATCTATTTTCAGTGGGAAATTTTCTGCAAGCCATTCCTCAACAACCATGCCATATTTTTGCATTATTCTGTAATCCATCTTATACTACTAATTGAGCTCTAGAATTTCAAACAATTTATTTATTTATTGGTTGACATCTGTGAAAGTTAGGTTGACCCCTGCCAATTATGTGTGTGCAAGCAATATTTCAAGAACTGATGGTCAGAAAAATAAGTTGAGAGTGGTACAGTGTCAAGGATAATGTAATTAATGGTCCCTAAGGCAAAAGTTGAGCCCTTGTGGCCAATAATGCCAAGTATGTAACTTCCCAAAATGGCAATCACACTTCAAAGCAGCATTCAGCCACCACAAGAGCTCAGAACCTCAATTATTTGCATGGGGAACCCTCACTGAGATACCCTTCACATTTTACCACTCTCAGATTATTCTTCTGACCATCAGTTCTTGAGATATTTCTGGCACATACATGATTGACAGGGGTCAACCTAACTTTCACAGACGTCAACTAAAAAATAAATAGATTGCATGGAAATATAGATCTCAGTTAGTAGTATAGGATAGACTACAGAATAATGCAAAAATATGGCATGGTTGTTGAGGAATGGCTTGCAGAAAAATTTCCACTGAAAATAGATCAGAGTACAAAGACAACCAAATTTACAAGTTGTGCAGACGCGTTAATAGTTCAAGTTTACATAAGCAAAAAAAGTTAAACGCGGCCCGCGGCTGGGTCAGGCCCTGTGAGCTTGCGAGCCGGGCCGAAGACATTGTGTCCGGGCTTTGTAAGCGCGATGTGGTATCATCGCTTCGACGTCATCTCAACGCGTCTCTGTCATTTCCCGATGTTCTTAGTTGCATCCTGTATGGTTGGCGGGAACTCCACGGTACGTTTTGACTTTTGCACTTTGATTTTCGATGTTTGGCTGATTGCTGACAGATTTTATTCCCACTAACCAGAAGAGTTCCAAACAAGCGCACACATCGTGCTCAGCGTGCCCGACGATGTGCCTGCTATTTCCTCCATTTCCCCTCGATTTCTTGGGTTCATATGGAGTATATAGCTGTATATATGGTTTTTTTTTTGTGTGATATCCAGTCTATAATGCTTAGTTACCATGCTACTGTCTGTACTGTTCCAGTTGTGAAAATATTATGCTCACTTGGGCATGAAATTACAAGCCCATAGAGTGACCTGTAGGCTAAATCCCATCAATTGTTTGATATTTCAGGTCTCTATCATTGTAATACAAAGGGGAAATATCACTGAAGGGTAGGAAGTGTCCACTGTCACTAAAACCAAGGATTTCAGACATAGCAGCAGGGATTTAGCCTACAGGTCTATGGTTGGTGGGAACTCCACGGTACATTTTGACTTTTGCACTTTGATTTTCAATGTTTGGCTGATTGCTGACAGATTTTATTCCCACTAACCAGGAGAGTTCCAAACAAGCGCACACATCGTGCTCAGCGTGCCCGACGATGTGCCTGCTATTTCCTCCATTTCCCCTCGATTTCTTGGGTTCATATGGAGTATATAGCTGTATATATGATTTTTGTTTGTGTGATATCCAGTCTATAATGCTTGGTTACCATGCTACTGTATGTGTGTACTGTTCAAGTTGTGAAAATATTATGCTCACTTGGGCACGAAATTACAAGCCCATAGAGTGACCTGTAGGCTAAATCCCTGCTGCTATGTCTGAAATCCTTGGTTTTAGTGACAGTGGACACTTCCTACCCTTCAGTGATATTTCCCCTTTGTATTACAATGATAGAGACCTGAAATATCAAACAATTGATGGGATTTAGCCTACAGGTCACTCTTGTTAGGAAACCACCCTATTACCTAATAAAATTTCATTTTTATTTTATTATGTTGAATTACACTACATGATGCCAAATGATGCTACACTTTGATAGCATGAGAATTTTATTTCGCACACATCAATATGTACGTGCATGTACGAGTGCGTCGGTAACAACAATGTACAATATATGTAACATAGTATATAAACCCTAAATATACACCTAGGGGACCTCAGTTGTGTTCTCTTAGGTATTCTACCTATGCTTTTGGTGTGAAAGGCCTTTGTCAACAAACTCACCTATTAATAACCCCTCACATCAAAACTATCAATCCCCCCATCATGAGTGCGGATCCTGCCCCCTTCTTGTAGAGAGAACCCACATGGTCTTAGCTAGCAGATAGTGGGTGTTGCCCTAACAACTCTATGGGCTTGTAATTTTGTGCCCAAGTGAGTATAATATTTTCACAACTGGAACAGTACACACAGTAGCATGGTACACTATGGGGCCTGAGAATTAGGAAAACTATCCTACATTTCATACCTTTAGATAGTGTAAAATGATATATTTATGGTATAGTTTTCATGTATTGATAAACCCCAAAATGGAATAAGTTTCATCAGGAGTTGGCATGAAAATCTACCACTAAGAGGAGTGAAAAAGAATGCCTTTTCCTACCTGTAAGGGATGAGTCGATGGGATGAAAACCTCCCACATTTTGTCCCCAGTTCATCCCACACCAAATTCATCCCATGGGATGGTTTTCATCTTTATATGGGCATAAATAACACCCCTCTACCTGGGTTGAATTTCATCAACTTTCCAGGGGTTTAAGAGGAATGAAAGAACCTGCCAATAATGTTTTTTCATCCCATTGATAGAATAGTTTCATCATGTATCAGAGTAAATTTCAAGCCACTAAGATACAAAATCTACTTGAAAGAAGTGAAAAAATCCCCCAGACCCCTGATGCCTCATTGTCGGCCTGTTGTCCCATCACGTCCCCATTGTCATTGTCCCTGTCCCTGTCCCCCTCGCCGTGTTGTCTCCACCTCCTATGCACCAGCCTTACTCCCTACGAGCAGTTGCTCATAGCTGAGGGGTCTTGTAAGGGGAACACCTTACGAACCCCTACAATGGTTGGCGCACATTTGCAAACATTTCCGCACACCCACAAATGTTCACGCAACAAAGCACCTTTTGCGCCAACCATCTACAAACATTCCGATATGTCAATCCATCAGCCCCTATTGTACTCTCACCATTCTTGCAGTCAATACCCTGCGCAATCATTGCACCTGGGGAAATGATCAAGAATGTCTTTGCATGCCCATTACCAATCATGGCCTGATGCGGACACCACTTACCAAGTATGGCCTGATGCGGACACTATCACTGATTGATGGCTGTCTCCCCAAATGGGAACACAACCCTGGATCTGAATTAGTGCTAGGATGGAAGGGGCTCCAAGTATTTTAGAACGTCGCATGCCTTCCATATATATACTTTGGCCTTGCACTGGACTCCTTAGAGTTTTCTCTTTGGTTTTCCCTTGCAAGGTATGGGTCTTTTCCTTGCTCAATAGTTATTGAATCTAATCTTTGGTTTTCCCTTGCAAGTATCAAGTTCTTAGGACTCTGATCGTAAGGTTGCCCTTACAGGTCTGGTGCCATGGCCTGGTCGTCTCGGTGGTGGTGCTGGGTGCCGGGTTGTACTCATCGTCACCCTCATCCCCATTGTCAGAGGATCCACCCATGATCCACCCCATGAGCAGTTGCTTGTGGACGTGTGGCGGGTGCTGGTTCATCGTGCCCTGGGGAAGGTGGTGGGGGGTCGTCAGCGTGAGGCGGTGGGTAAAAGAGGGGTGGGGTGCGTACCTGCCCTATACGGGCCTCTGAGTGCCATCTCCTCCCGTTGCCATCTGTTCCCCACTCCACCCCTCTCGTTTCCTCCTTTGTTTATCACCCGGGGCGTGGGGTGCCCATTTTCGGGGTGATTCCTCGAGTTTTTTCCCTAAAAAATCAATTAATCTAATGATTAGTATGATTGAATAAGAAAGAAAGAAAAGAAAAAAACTTACATGCCCCAAATGACGATACACATTGCATATCGTCGGTTGGGGTCGGGGTGCCCGTTTTCAGCATAGCTGGTCGAGTTTTTCCCTAGAAAATGATGTATTAGTACAATTGAATAAGAAAAAAAGAAAAGAAAAAAACTTTTGGTCATCATGGGGCTCATTTGCAGGTGTCGTTGTTGTGCCCCCTTGTTGTCATGTCATCCCCCTTGTTGTTCCATCACTGTAGATGCCCACAATCCACCCTACAAGCAGGTGCTTGTAGGCGTGGGGTGGGTGTCATCCCCCTCCATTGTCATGTTGTCCCCCCCGCCCTGCATCCCATCGTTGTCCTTCTGGTGCTGGTGCTGGCAGTGTTGTCCCCTCCCCACCCTGTCATCGTAGACAGGCTGCACCTGCCATCCCACCCTATGAGCAGTTGCTCGTAGGCATGGGGGTGGGTGCCGTGTCATCTGCAGCAGCGTGGTGTGGGGCATGGATGGCATTGGTGGTGAGCACCTGTGATCCACCCCATGAGCAATCGCTCATGGGCATGGGGCAGATGTTTCTTGGATGTCGTTGTTGAGCTCTGGGGAAGGAGGTGGGGGCGTCATCAGCGTGACGTGGCAGGTAAATGAGGGGGTGGTGTACTTACCTGGTGGGTCCCGCTATATGGGCCTCCCGCTGCCGTCCTGTCATTGTCATTGTCACCCATCTCTGCCCCTCCCATTTGTCATTTATCGTTCCCGTCATTCCCATCATGCATCGTAGGCCTCATTTTTTCCCTAAACATAAAGTAATAGTTTAGTTAGTAAAATGAACACAAATTATAGAAGAAAAAAACTTACTATGGCCCAAATGATGATTCACGTTGTTTGGGCCGCGTTGTGAGCAAGGTGGCTCATTTGTGGCCACAGGTGGTGTTGCCAGTGTTGTGTTTGTTGTCGTAGGAGTCAGCGTTGACAGCATTGGGGTCATGGGAAGAGAGAGGAGAGAGGGAGGAGCATCATCATCATTGATGGTGGTGGTTGTGGTGAGGTGAGATGGCGGCATAGTGGTTATGGTTGATGTTGATGTGACGTGATGTTCAACATTCATCATGTGATGTGTTGAGGGTGGGCTGCAAATGACTTGTCAGTAAAACAATTACAACACAAATGAAAAATCCCCCTTTTTGGGATGAAAAAAATTCTCTTAACACTTGTAATCCTGAAGTGTGAAAAGTATCCTCTCATTCTGACTGAAAACAATAACAATAACACCTGAGGAAGGAACAGTCAATTCAATAGGGTTGTTCATGGTTGGCATTTTTGGTTCATTTTTCACTCATTTTTCAATCATTTTCTATTTCATTTTGATTCCATTTTTCTCAAGAATGGAACTGAGAATGAATGTAAAATGAATGTAAAATGGAACCCTACCCTTGCTTTTGTAAAAAGGGAACCAAAAAATGATCATTTTTCATCTTTTTAGCACTGTGCCTGGCAAGAAAAATGCATTTTTGCTCCATTTTTCTAAATTTTCCTTCCCAGGGTGTTCACGGTAACCATTTTTCATGTCATTTTCCATTCTATTTTTCATTCCCTTTTGTTTGTTCCTCTGCCAAATACACGAAAATGAGTCAAAAATGAGTTTGAAAATGAGCCGAAAATGGCCCAAGAATGGCTACCATGTGGAAGGAAGCTGGAGCTTCCAACACTCGAGACTCATGGGCACAGAAACATGTAAGGAACTTAGTATATTTCAAGGGGGGAAACTAAGATTCAGTACAAGTACTCGAGGTATAGACTATATACTACTGGAATAACATGTGATAATGGGTGCGGATGTAGATAAGGTTTGCTGATGTAAGAGACACTCTTACACTCTCTCATACTCCAAAAAAAATGACTGGGGTGGGGGGGGAGGTGACGAGGTCCATGTGGTCATGGTAGTAATCCCAAATAACTTTACGTGTTCGCCAGAACACTGAGTCAGAGTTGGACAGGTGCAGTGCAGGGGACATGACAGGTGCAGGGCTGGTGACAATGAATGGGGCTGGTGACAGGGCAGGACAGGTGACGTGGACAGGGACAGGGCCGGTGACGTGGATGGGGCAGGTGCTGTGGACAGTGCTAGTAATGTGGATGGGGGCATGGATGGAAACGTGGGCATAGATAGTAAGCGGGGGGTGTCATCAGGTGTCGACGGCATCATTAGTGACACAGCAGGGGTGTAGGACACAGGTGGTGGCAAAACAGTTTGTTTTGGGGGGTTCTGTGGCAAACTGGGGGGTTGGAATGGGCTGTGAGGGTGTTCCAATGGCTCTAGAAGCATGTGTCATTGTCTAGGAAATGGGGCCAGTGGTCCAGAGTGGGGCAGAGCAGGGGGCTTGGTCATTCTCGACGAACACATCGACAATGAGGTGGCAGTAGGATGGGGTGGTTTGAGGTGTGGAATGGGGGACAGGGGATCGTTGACGTGGCAGTGGGATGGGGTGGTTTGAGGTGTGGAATGGGGGACAGGGGATCGAGCTGGGGAATGGGGGACAGGGGATCACGCTGGGGACAACTCGATGGTGTGGGAGGTGGAAAGGGTCATCGTTGTGGTTGGTGGGCCCAGCAGTGTTTGCACAACACAGACAACACCCAAATGGCGCTGATAGGTCCACCTAGCGCTATAAGGTCTGTAACCACTCACAGCAGTTCCGCATCAATCTCTCACAACACTTGGAACCCATTGAACACCTTTGAGCCTCACAAAACGCTCCCGAACAGGCTTCAAGCAGTCTCACACTACCTCGATCCCCCTCGATCCCCCTCGAACGATATAGGAACACTTTGAATGCACTCGGCCACCATCATCATGGCCTCTGGCACTCTTACTACACACTGACAAGTCATAGCAAGGTTGACCAAGCTATTCGGCCACCGACTGAGCACACGCGAGACAACTAAGGACATGATGAGGTGAATTTCAAATGTTTAGATGGTTTGTAATGACATAGGATGAGTACATTTCGCACATATCAGGACTCCGGAGATTTAATTCTTATCTTTTATTGTTTTACTCAGTGATAGAGGTTTATCTTTTATCCTAGACTTCACCTCATGTAGGCCTCATGTTCTCCTTCCCCTTTTTGGTAGTACCTCTTCAGAACTTATTTAAACTTGTAATAGTTACTCACTTAAGAAAAGAAGAAAGAGATCGTCTTACTTCACTATAGTCTGATTTAAGAGTTCAGCTCTTGAGTCCAAGCCTCTTGTCTAGCCTGAAGTTCTGCGAATCATTGTGAACTTCCTCGAAACTTTGTATTAGCCCTCGAACCCTTCGTCCATTGTATATCATTATCGCCCCTCATCACTATCATTGCCGCCCCACTCACATATTCCTTCTACACACTTCGTAAAACTGTCTATACCATTCCCAATTACCTTGAACGTCTCCTCTAACCCTCAAACCTTATCGATCTCCCTCGAACTTACATCAAGAGATCTCACACCCCTTTGAATGTTATCGAAACCCTTTGTACCCACTCGGATGTCTTACGCCTCCATTGGGTTGGATTCGGTGACTTTTAGTACCACCTTGCACCCTTCCTCTAACTTGTGTTATACCATCCAAGGCCATTTTAGTAGGTTTTGTTTGGGGTTTCTGGGTCGAGCATATCAGCGCATTTACAGGGAATCTGGGGCAAGCTGGGGTGGCTGGGACAGGGTTGGCAGTGAACGGGGGTGTCAGGTGAGTGGGGAGCTTCCATAGGTGCTGGCGGCATCATTGGTGATGCGGTAGCCATATGAGACATGGGTGGCGGCAAGACAGCTTGTATGGGGCTTAGCTGGGGTAAGACAGGGGGCGTGGTTTGTTTTTTGGATTGGGAAGGGGAATGGCGGGGTTCAGAGGGTGGTAGCATCGTCGTTGTGTTGTTCTTTTGTAGCCATTGGTGTTTGTCTGTTGTAGGTGGCAAAGCGGCGTGTTTCTGGGCTTGCTGTGGTTGACTGGGGTGCTTGGGCAGTGGACAAGCCATAGGCGACAAAGAGGGGATGTCCCCAGGTGTAGATGACATTGTTGGTAACGTGGCTGCTATGTGAGGTGTACGCAGAGTTGGGGGTTATGTAGCAGCGGCAGTGGGCTCAGGGTGTGGAATGAGGGGCTGAGGATCGAGCTGGGGTGAGCTGGGGGTTGTAGACGGCTTCCTGGACCTTCGTTTGGGGTTCAGGGGGGACCAGAGTCATTCCATTGAGTAGACGATGTGTTTCAACGAACATGTTTGCTCATCATCTGGTGAATTGGTTTGCTGGGCTGTAGAAGGTCGATCCGCATTGTTTATTGCCTCGCTAACGGTCTCCTGGGTGTCAGCAGCCATCTGGGAGCTAGTCAAAACCCTAGTAGTTGTCTCAAAGGGCTGGGGATGTTGCTGTGGTGATATAGATTAATTCGGGAGTGAGTGCCTCCGTTTCTGAGGTGTTGGTGGTACGAGAGGCGGTGTAGGTCATCGTTGGAGGCAGTGGAGCTGGCAGGAGTCGTCTGTTGAGGAGACAATGCATTTCGACGAATGCAGCTGTTTGTTGTCTTGCAAATTCGTTTCCTCGGCTGTAGACAGTTCATGTACGTTGTTTACAGCCAGGTTAATGATCTCCAAGGTTTCAGTGGTTGTCTGGGTGCTAGCTGTGGCCATAGTGGTCGTTTTGGAGGTGTTTGGGGCCGAAGTGGCTGCCATTGTTGGCTGTGAAGTGGCAGTGGCGACAGGCGGCTCAGGGTGCACAACAAAGGGCTGGGGACTTTGCAGGGGTTGGGTGGATCGACTCAGCAGTGTGTGCCGTCGTTTGCGAGATGCTGGTGGCAGTTTTGGGGCAGGGGAAGGCATGGTGGTGGTGGTAGTTGTCAACAACGTTGGTGTCATTGATGGCATTGTCGACAGGGCTGATGGGGGGTGTGCAGGTTTTGTCAACAGCGTTGTGGCAGATGGCAGGGGTGGCAGTGGAGTGCTGAGGTGCATGGAGGGGTTCAGAGACGCGTCTGGGGGTTCTGTGGAGGTGCCAGCACTCTTGTGTGCTGGCCGTGGCTCATCATTCAGTGCTGTTTGTACAGCGGTGTCTGCAGTGAGAATCAAGATACAGGTGAGCATGTTGATGATCAAATTCAATAATAGAATGAGCTATATGACCTCGAGTAGGCGGCTGTGACGTGGCTGGGCAATGGGGTTCTCGAGGTGCAGAGGGATGGGCTCAGCAGTTTGCAGCAGTGTAAAGGTTAGTTCTAGAAATGAGTGGCACCATTCCCAGCACCTGGAGGAGGGGGTCTGCGCTGGAAAACCAATTGCAAAATGGTCATCGTCAACATTGACAACTGTGACATGGCGTGTGATGGTGATGGTGGTGATCAAGGGCTTGTGGGGTTGGGAACTGAGACAAGTCTGCTGAAGATGACAGGTGAGACCAGCAGGGTGGAAATGAGCCCAGTGGGGAGTCATTGGGCATCACTCGAGTCATTGGGAAGCCAGGTGAGGTTGGAAATGGTCGTGCTGGGTTGTTTGAAGTTTTTGGAGCCGAGTGAGATGTGCGGGGTCGAGACGTGGTATAGGCAGTGCATGCACAAGAGTATAAATGAGAGTAGCTGTTGATAGCTCAAGGTCTGTGTCTGGTGCAAAAAAATTGACCATTTTGGCAATTTCAGGGTCAGCAAGGTTTCAGGAAAAGAATGTGTGTGAGTGTGAGAGTGTAGAGTGTAGATAGTAAGTTCCTTACAAAAAAAAAAGTGGAAGGAAGCTGGAGCTTCCAACACTCGAGACTCATGGGCACAGAAACATGTAAGGAACTTAGTATATTTCAAGGGGGGAAACTAAGATTCAGTACAAGTACTCGAGGTATAGACTATATACTACTGGAATAACATGTGATAATGGGTGCAGATGTAGATAAGGTTTGCTGATGTAAGAGACACTCTTACACCATGAACAACCCTAATATTTAATGAAAGAAATTTCCCTACTAAAATCATCTCATAATAGTATGAAATTTGAATTTTATTTCAGGCTGAAAACACACCCTGTTATTCACACCTTTGTGGCAGGAAACACTATCCCATAAATTGTTGAAAAGTTTGATGAAAATTCACCCATTAAGATGGTTGCAAATCCATACCCTCATCTTGGATTAAAATTATCCCCTGTATTTCATCCCCTTGTAAAATGAAAATTCATCCCATTAGGTTAAGAATATTTTGTAATGTAACACATATGAACTCCATCCCTTGGATGGCTGAAATTCATCCACCTGAATTCAGCCATTTAAGGAAATTCACATTTCCAAATTTGAATGGCTGAAAATCATATTGTGCTAGGTCCACAGTGGTAACTAAGCATTATAGACTGGATATCACAAAAAAAAAAACCATATATACAGCTATATACTCCATATGAACCCAAGAAACCAAGGGGAAATGGAGGAAATAGCAGGCACATCGTCGGGCACACTGAGCATGATGTGTGCGCTTGTTTGGAACTCTTCTGGTTAGTGGGAATAAAATCTGTCAGCAATCAGCCAAACATCGAAAATCAAAGTGCAAAAGTCAAAATGTACCATGGAGTTCCCGCCAACCATAATCCTGACGTCAATTAATTAGTGGCCTGAGCATTTTTGACTCTTAAGAAGCATCAGACAGCAAATCGCGTTTTAGTTTTTTTCTCCCCATTTTCACTCTGGCACTCAACACCTGCCTGAAGTTTTTCACCCACCCTCCTCCCATTCTCTTAGCATGCATTGGTGTAGTCTCATTTTTCTCCTTCAGACTTATTACCCATTTATGAGACTAACGGGGCATGCTCCGAAGATTCTGATTGCAACATTTTTCTTTCCTCCCAAAAAATTCTGTGTTTGCTGCATTGAAAGACGCATCCTGTCACATGATCATCACATGCCATCTCTGACAGGTTTTTCAGAATCTTCCCCCAAAGCATGGAAAATCTTATTTGCACTACTACTAGCATATAAGATTTTACACTGATCCTCTCGTATATAACAAGTGCATCCATACAAAGCCCAATGTCTCATGACACATGCTATCATGTCTTTGCCATGCCCATCCTACCACAGGACATAATCTCACTCATTCTTGAACAACACTTGTTCAATGACACATTCAGCTTGCAAGAATGCTCATTGGTGTCTCGCTCATTTCCTGCACCCAGTCAGAAATGTCTATTCCACATGATCCACCTGGATGATGACCTGAAAGCTCAGGAGCACTGTCAAAAGCTACATTAAGTCTTCTTAGACAACCCCTATCTTGTGACATATGTCCAAGAAATGTATGTGCTGGACTACCACATGGATACCATACCATGGAAACCATATGCCCCCAGTCAGGTTATCCACTGGGCCTCCAGGGAGGAGATGCTCCATGCAATATTGAAGATGCTTCTTAACCTACACCTGTTTTCTATCAGATTCATCCAAGGCTGCTCGTCGCCCAAGGAGTGGAAGTCCATTTCTGTAGAGCTGAAGATGGCTCTTGGATTGGTGTTCACACTCCCCACTCTGAAAGTATGCAAGCTTCTCGGAATTGATGATCTCCCAGTCGAATATCTTAGTGCCTCTGAATATTTGAAGGAGTTGTCGCTGACAGCTGCTTCCCTCACGCGAGATCAGGAGGCCCTAGCTACCTGTTCGAAGACGGCTCAGCTGGAATGTTTGGAATTGGCACACATCAGTGATTACAGTTTGTTCAAGACTATGAGGGCTTCGATGGATATGTCACAACTTTGGGAGGTATTTGTGTGTTCGAGTGATCCACAAGTTGTTTGGGAGGCCATCAAGGAGTCCACAGGAACATTGGAAATACTCATGTGGAATGATAATCATGGAGATGGCAGTGGTTAGCGTTCGTTTTTTGGTTCATTACAACTGATGCTGATCTCTTTTGTTGTATCTATCTCACTAGCATTTTCTATTACTGATATGCATCTGGCACCTTTCATGACATTACGCATCTTGCATCTTGCAACCATAATCTATCCAGGACATACACTTCTATGGCTAGTCCAGTCCTTGAGAGAAATAGTATCAGGAGTTGGTGATGGCATCGGCAACCTAGAGGAAATCAGTATCCACCTTGAATTTCGGGCAATACAGAGTGGTATAGACATAAGGTTGGGGTTACAGGTCAGCCTCTGGAACAAATTGGACAGACTTCTCACCCATTCTGGGAAATTTCCAAAATTGCACCACATTTACCTATGTGTCAGCTCTCCATTTGCTCATTGTGTAAACATCGAGGAGTTGTTTTCAAGCTATGTTCCAGAGGTCTCGAGGAAGGGGCTTCTTCATATGGGTTATAATACAGTCTGGCTGGATTATCCGATTGAGTGGCGTGAGGCTGCGGTTGGACATGATTGAAGGGAGGGGGCTGGTACTATGTTAGGGAGGCATGCGCTTGATCCTGGAATGGGTCTAGTTCGACGGTCTTGAATTGAACTGGGACGGTCAAGTGGCCTGCCGGTGCTAGTGCGTGGATGACAATATCGACTGGCTGTTGACTCACATTGTTCTATTGCATGAAATGGCACAATGCAGCTCAATTAAAGCTCTTGTACTGCCAGTCTGTGTATGTACAATCGGACCGCTCATAACCCATACCCGGTCCATTGATTTGGAGAGGTATGCCAAAGGAAATTGTGGAAAAACCGTATACAAAAAACAATCAGGGCCACACTAAATTATGTTCTTACTGACATAGTATAGACTAACTTGAATGATATGATACCGTGTCTTTCATACACTAGCCTCTTTTGTGGCAGAGCCTATTGAATGAGGCCAAAAGTGCCATGAATTTGTGCGCGATAAGCCTGTTGTTTGTTTGGGTCATCAATGTGGTAAGGCAAGTGGTTAAGTTGATGTTCTCTGTCATGATTGAATCTATAACTGCTTGAGTGCTACTTGCCATTTTCTTTGTGAATTATTTATACCAATTATTTGGCTCGATACTGATAGATGTGGAAAAAATCAAATAAATAAATAAAAAAGTCTTGGATACTGAATTGGGAGTGTGCATACTCACTGTCAAAGGTAGCAAGCCACTCAGGCATTAAAAGTATTGAATTCAATTAAAATTTCTGTGCACTATGTGCACTCTCATCTACACCATGTCAAGATCATTTTTATGGCTGCCTCTGTGGCCTCCTAGTTATGTATTACAATGACTTGGAAGCCTGAAGTTATATGTCAAATTCTCAAAGAATGGGCTGAGTGAGTGGTCACAAATGAAATTTCAATCAGTATTTTACAACAAAACACCAAAGCCTATCTTGCATTAAACACAGGTTGGGCACTGGGACTACTGTATTAGATGGCTGTTTCATGAACAGCAGAGGAGATAAGAATAGTGAAGATACATCAATTTTTAGGAGCATAGTTTGTGGATGAATAAACCAACATTTTAATTGTAAAAATCAAGGTAAGATGTTTAGTTCATGGACATTTTGAGCACAGCAATATTGAACATGCCACCAGGAAGTACTTCTTGCAGGTAGTCCACCCTGTGACTGCCAGGGGACAATTATCATTAGTGAAACATGAAACACTGAACTGAGATTTATCAAATGCAACACATTCTTAAATAATCCCCCAGAATCACTATTCCAGCTCAATTTGCTATGCTATGAACACCCCCCTCATAGCTTGAAGGTGCACAGTTGTCATTCAGACACCTCAAGCTTGTTGCCATGAAACTGACCATGTTTCATTATGTACAGAACACAAAAATGACATTGCTTAGCACCTACACTTCTGGCTACAACTCCTCAACTAGGATTTCAGACCTACAATTACACACAAGGTCAATGAATTGGGCCTCCAATAGGAAGCAATGAGCATAGGAAACACAAGAGTGAGGATGATGATGGTAAGAATGTCTGCATTTGGCGTGGGAAACACTTACAAACTCCGCTCAGTATCAGTGTCAGTATTGGCCACACCCATCAGTATCGAGCCTGAACTATTTGAGCATAGAATTAAGGGTCCATCAGATTATATTATTACATAAATGGAATGTAGTGGATTGTGTTTAAGAGAAAAGTCTTGCGGGACTGGAGCACAGCATATAGAAAAGGTGGGCTGCATTGTAATTCAGTCAAAAAGAGCAGACATCTGCGTATCGTCGATGAATGTGCCCTTTTTAGATTGAGATTAAGTTTGATCCCAAGGAAAGGATTTTGCTGAAGTGAGGACCCCGGATAACCCCTACCGAGGCTTGATCCTGAAACAGACATTTTTGGCAGATTTTGATGAAACAGCTAGGTGATTTCAGACATTTTGGGGGGTAAACACAAAAATAGCTAGGTCAGATGTCCAGACATCTGGAGCGAGTAGTAGGTACCTAGATCCCCAACAGACATATGAACCAGTGGTGTAGTGGTCAATTGTACACTAGTTTCAAGTTGGTGCTTACGAGTCTTTGAGTTCAATTCTGGGATATTGCATTTTGTTTGAATCTGACCTCTATTATTTTTTAAAATCTCACATTATGCGAGACTCACTGTCGTGGTTCATCATACCTTCCATTTCTTTTCTGAAGAACCCACCTTCCACATGTCTGATTCTCCTTATGGGTAACTTCCTCACTTTGGCTGATGTTCCCTGCTTCATTGAAAGCGAATGGATTGGTGTCCAAAGGCACTATCCTACATTGAATACCCCCTATGAGGTGAAGTGGGCAAAACAAGAGTTATTGAAGATTCCTGAGACCCAGGCCATCCATTTGCCATCTCCCAACTTACCAGTCACTCAATTCATTCAACTCAAACTGCCACCACAATCTGCAGAAATCATCATGACAACACCACAGGCATGGTTCAGTCCTGATGAACCAAGCTCAGATATCATGGTCCTGATCTTGAGGCCAATTCCACCAAAATAATTCTTGGACAAGCTTACACAGGGGGTTGGGCAAGCCTGGTTTGATGGTGCAAAATCAATAATAGACATACGGTTCAACAACAGTACAGATCACTTGCCACTCTGGGTTATCACATTTTGGAGGTCGGTGGTGAATGTGCTGGGAATGCAGGACATGTGGAGACAAAGCTCTCAGTGGCTCGATGAGGAGGGGAAAAAAGCTCATGATGCTCTAATGATCAAGGCAGTCAATCAAGCAAAAGACATGTTGTCACGGCTTGGGTGGAACGTACCACTGCCATATGTTCATCAAACTGAAACAACTGCCATTCTCACTACATTGCTGAGCACGGCATGGCTCACCGATGCACATGTCGACATAATGATGGAGGAGCTATCCGCTGAAGTCACGTCGGTCCCAGATATCTCCAAGAGTGTCATTGTTGCCCCTCTTGCATTCTCCACAAAACTTCAATCCATTGAGTCCACCAAACACCAGTCATATACACCAAAGGATGCACTCCTTATTTGCCGTTACAAGAAGCATATAAAGGAACACCGGGTTGAGGAGTTATATTTTCCTGTCCACGTCAGTGGGAACCATTGGATTGTGGGTCTGATTGATTTTAAACAAGGGAATATTTGTTTTGGTTAGCTCACAGCTCTTCATACCCACCATAATCTGACAGTAGTGTCCAGGCAATTCAATGAACGATGGCAGGGCATTCAGGTCACCTCAGAAATTGATGTGATCACTCCAGAAGTGGCTTTCAGATTGCTTTCAGCAGAAATTTGATGATCAAGGAGACTGGATGGCACATGGACTCATGTGGTATCGTTATGTCGAATACAATTGCTCACGCAATCCAAGGAACACCATTATGGGAGCAACAATGGTCAGATTGTGAGAGGATCCAATGGCTCCTCCACCTGGCATCAAAGGTGGAAGCTGAGGATGTCCAACAGGCGACACCAAATGACACCCACCAGGTATCTATTGACATGGTTTTGAATGATGAGGCCAACATCGGAGTTGCAATAGGCAACCACAACTTTTCAGACTTGCAGGACTTCATGTTAGAGAACAGTGCCAAGGATACATTGGAAGGGCACAGTCTTGCAGAGGCAATCCGTCAATCATCACAGCCTTCATTGATGGACTTGCTGAATCCCTGCCCTAATGTTTTTGAGGCCGATGAATCAGGATACAAAGCCATGTCAGATGGGACATTGAACCTCAGTCATAGCGACATCTTCCATGCATGGGAACAAGTTTTGGACGTGGACTCAGAACCACCTGCTTTGATATTACAGCCAGAGAGTGATGTTTCTTCTACATGAGAGATGATGGATGTTGATGCCGGTCTCGGTGGTGAGAGGGGTGGTCACGATCTCACTCCTAGCAGCAATGCTTCCGCTGGAGAATCAGAAATGCCATTCGATAATGAATTATTGCTGCATACCAAGTCAAGATCAGTGATGAGCTACTTTGTATCAAGCTTCTCCAAGACAGCGGATCAAAGCAATGACAAGAACACCATGCCACCAATGTCAAAACATCACAGGCACCAGATGGCTGACAAGGCAATGAAAGTGTAAGTCTGTTCTCTTCCTGAGTCAATTGGAGGCTGATTGAGAAACCTATTAGGCAAGCTATGGCTGATCATGCAGAAGATGATGTAACAGAAGACATCGTAGCTGAAGAATATCTGGAGATTCATAACTTGGTGGATGGTCTGCCATCAGTTCAGGTGCCCAACAAGCCTGCAAAGCCAATGGGAAGGGGAGCTGTTGCATTCAAAGATGTTGATTTCGACCCTTTAGTAGAGATGTGTCAGTTGCATCAGACAAGGCAAGCTGCAGAAGGCATTCAAATAAAACTCTCAGGGGATAATGGAGGTGAGGAAAAGAAGAAGCAAACTATGCTCAAACAGCAAATCATCAAATGATTCCATGAGATGTTAAAAGAATCACAAGATGAAAAGGCCATTGGTACAGGGTACGAATGGTCAGCACAATGGTGAGCACCTGCCCGAGCACGAGATGGAGAGAGCAAGAGAACAGTGGCTGATCCACTTGTGAGCAGTAATGCCACCAATGCAGCAGTGGTGAAACAGGTACAGATTCTCTCTGACAACTCAAAACATCCCTGAACATTTTCTCTGATGTGATCCAGCAATCTGCTAGGTGCAAAACAATTTTCATGAAGGCCAAAAATTCCTCTCCTCAACCAAGTGACAGATGCGAGAGTTACCGCCCTTAGGCCACTAAAGCTGGGAGACTACATGTTTGTATTTGCTGAAGGAGGTTTACAAGTGGGGCATGGTGATATCTGTGCTGTCTCAAATGCCGCCATTCAAATCTTTGAGCACATGCATGCTCGTCAATTTCGCTCAGTTCCTTAGGTGACATCAACCCTTCAAATAAAACAATTCACATTGCTGGCCTCATACTCGGTCCCCTGCCTTCTGTCCATGCCCCCAAAAATCAGTGGATTCGGTCTTGAGCTGGCTCAGGAAGATGCTGAAAACTTCAAAATCTTACTTTGGAACAAGGACATGTTTAAGAAGGCTATGCAACTTTTCCACAAACAAGGAAAAAGCAGCGAAGAGGACCACTGATGCTATACAAATCTTTCTGTACATAGATCCGCCTATTAGAGCATTGTGACTAGCCATGAGAACTGTCTGGGTGCTCCCAGTGGTCCTCTGATGCTTTTTTCAGTGTTTAGATGGCTAGATCCTCAATTCCAGACAAAATTCACCCTCTGAGAAGTTAGATCCTGCATCCAGACAAATTGAAATTTTGATGTGTCAGCTAGGTGATTTCCAGACAAAACAGCCAAAAACCTGTCCAGACAAAAGTGCCAAAATCGGGGCATTTTGGGATCAAGCCTTGGTAGGGGTTAGGGTATGCCCAGCTTGCAAGGGAGGGGATATTTGAGCCAAAAAATGGCATTGATTAGGGTAGAGATAAGTAGAATGACTTTTGATCAGATTACACACATGAAGATTATATAATATTACTATATATGGTATATTATTCCCACCCCAGTTAGTTAGTCCAGCCCTTGAGCCACTAAAAAAAATCCGACCCCATGTCATATATTTTATTCTTGACACCCCCTTGTGCAAAGCAGCTGGCAACAAAGCAGGCAACATGGCTTGGAAACCCCTACAACAGGTCCTGCATACTGCAGGCAAGAGAGGATGGAGTGGGTGATGGATCCATTTGGGAGGGCCTTGGCAGGGAATTTTGGAGAGGAAGTGTTGTTGCTTGAACTCGGGGAGGGGTTGTGATGTTTGAGGGAATGGGCTTATGATGAGGCCCAAAGAATTTAAGTGTGTTCAATTTGGTCTTCTCGACCACTCTCTCTTTCTCCCATTTTCTTTTCTGTTCTGTGCATGTGGTACTTCCCACATGTTGCTTGTGGTAATCTGCAATGCTGACCTTTCTGAGATGAATGAGTGAATCACACTCTGGGCAGAGGACACATCTGTCTGGATGGATAATAGGGTCTGTGACCTGCTAACAGTTGTAAGTGATATGAACATTTGGAATATTGAAGATAATTACTGCTACTCCCAGTTCATTAGATTGGGTTATGTCGGATGCAGGTTGCTTATTCATCTTTCAGGGCATTGTGCATAGAAAAAATAGGGGAAATTTTGCATGAGTTGCACTACATCTGTACTTAAACAGCCACTGCTCTCAAATGGGCCAGCTTTGCTGTGTTGGTGCACCATTGTTCTCAAGTGCTTGTGTATGGCCCACCAACATGATCCATTTTGATACATGATGGGCAACATAAGTAATCTTATCACGATCTTATCTATATTTCTCCCATGGGTATGAAAAAAAAATAGTGGGCATTGGGAAATCAACACGTGACACCCCCTTGGCTTTGCAGCTGCTTCAGATGTTATCGAATTTCCCCATGTCAAAACCAGTCAAGCCATTTGTCACAAGGGGCTCTCACAATTTGATTTTCACTTGCTTGTTGCCAACCTGGCTTCCAGATGAGATCGTTCGTGATATGAACATGGAATTTGGGAGCCAAATGAGGCAGCAACCCATCCAATTTATGTCTGCCTCCAAATCAATATGGAATGTCCAGTCTACAACTTCAGCCAGGCTTTCCTTGGATAATCTTCCAGATTTGATGCACAGGAGTGCCAATCAGAAGGGCGCTGAAGAGTGAACACTATTCACCCAGCAGATGGTGTGCAACACATGAGTTTCAGAAAATGCCAGTGTGGGACTTGAAGTTTTTCATGTGTTCACATCCATCAACATTGCTGATCACTGTCTCCCATGGTTGATCAATGCGTGTACAACTAATGTTGTGCTCATCATCTCTGATGATGAGCACACTATTTTACTCATTCTTGACCCTTTTCCTTTGCTTTTTTTTGTAGATATCATTGATATATGTATATATAGTGATAATACACAGCTATTTCCACCTTTACAGCTATATCTAGCCCATAGCCAAGTATTCTCCTTGAGTTTGAGGAGAAGGAAGGGTCTCTTCTCTTCATGGTATAGTTATACTGCATGTACATTATTATATGTTCATATATAAATGAGTGGGGATGGGTCTAATATCAGGATTGAGTGTAATACTACCGGGCTTGTCATTGCACAGCCAAAAGTATAGTGGTAGAGGTATATTTACTAGAAGTGGGGATTGATGTAGGGAGAGCTGAGAACAAGGTACTCTTTGACAATGCCTGTATCACACTCCTTACTTCTCCCTATTTCCCCTTTTCCCTACTGAATCCTTATATTAGACCCATCCCCACTCATTTATATAGGCATATATATGAACATATGATAATGTACATGCAGTATAACTACACCATGAAGAGAAGAGACCCTTCCTTCTCCTCAAACTCAAGGAGAATACTTGGCTATGGGCTAGATATAGCTGTAAAGGTGGAAATAGCTGTGTATTATCACTATATATACATATATCAATGATATCTACCAAAAAAAGCAAAGGAAAAGGGTCAAGAATGAGTAAAATAGGTGCTCATCGTCAGAGATGATGAGCTCAACATTAGTTGTACACGCATTGATCAACCGTGGGAGACAGTGATCAGCAATGTTGATGGATGTGAACATGCAAAAAACTTCAAGTCCCATGCTGGCATTTTCTGAAACTCACGTGTTGCGCACATCTGCTGGGTGAATAGCGTTCACTGCACTGAAGTTCATCTTTCTGATTGCACGCCAGCAATCATGATGAACTTGAATGCACCACCAGCTGGGAATGTTTTGGGTGCATTCATGATGCTAGTGCAGACTTCAAGTTGTACATCTGAACAGCTGTCTTATTTTATTTTTTTGTATCTACATACCGTAATTTGTTGTACTAATGACTGTATGACTATATGATGATCATAGCACTGGTGTTGGGAATAGTATGTCCTCACACTTGGTATTATTTGGTTCTAACATTCAACCCAAATACTGATACATTATATAAAGCTACTTAGCGCTAGTTCGAGTTTCATCTATAGTCCTTGCTAGTCTGCTCCACAACATTTGTCACAGAGAGTGTGGGGGACGATGAATCTTGCTGTTCCTCTCCTGGATGACATCATAAGTAATGGATCAATTATGTAGCCTTTCCTCCTTGCGTGCTTGCCAGTGCTCGCTCATCCACCATTCATTCATTGTGCCAAGTCAGAGAGAAGGCTATATCATCAATCTATCTCAACAATCACATGAATGCTCAGGAACATTGAAAAAGATTGCATTGCATCCTTACATACAATCCCAGCCTCTTGTCAAGTTGTACATGCTGGAGGGAAAGACATGTTGGGATAGTCAATCCTAGCGCAATATGTTAGCGCATCACAAGCACAACACTAGTGCATCACAAGTGCAACATTAGCACATCATGTATAAAAATAGAACACAATGTATTTATAGATCACAACATATGTACATTGTAGTATAGGAGAATACAAGATGTTCTACCTTGTCCTGAACTCCCATCATTTAATCCCTTTGAACTTCTACTCCACACCATAATCCCAATAGGTTATGGGCCCTGGCCTTTTTCATATTTAAATAACTCATTCTGGACTTGGACACAATATGTCAGATCAACCCCAGAAGAGCCTGAGGGAGGCGCACCCTCAGCCCCTATTTGAGCTAGTTGGGTCTACACCTCTAATGCTGCTCAACAATGGCAACAGGCTGCAGCTCAACCAGCAATCAAATTGATTTGGATGAAAGAATATTCACAAATGTGAACAGAATCACTGAACATGATCACTTAATGGATGAGAATTGGCACGAATGGAAGGAGAGAATAAAAAGGGTATTTATCAATTGTGATATAACTGGATATACTACTGGCAGTGTGAAACAACCAGATGAAACCAAAGATCCCATTAACACAAATAACTGGCCAAAAACAACTCTTGGGTGCAACAAGTAATCATGCATAATGTCACCTCCTCTCAAATGAATCACGTTGGATCAAAAACATCAGCTGAAGCAATGTATTCAGCACTTACGGTCACTCATGAGAACAAGGCACATCAAACAGTAAGTCATATACAGTGCCTGTTATACGAGACCAAGATACTAGATGCAGATGATCTCCCAAAGCACCTTGACATGCTTAAATCATATCATGACTGCATCAATAAATTCCCCAATGCTGAATTCCATGTCTTGGACACACACTTCAAAGCAATTATTTTGGTGTCTTTACCTTCGTCTTGGCAGACTTATGTTGAACCCTATAATGGGAATGCCAATGATCCCAATGATCTGGACCCCAAAAGGAGAATGCCCTCAGATTCCTTTATTGGTTTATTACAGGAGGAATACAAAATTTGTATGACGCGCTCTCATAACAAGTATTCTAATGGTTCTAGCACAAACCTGGTTAATACCCAGAAGAATAGCAGAACTAATAAAACTTTGGAAGAGCGCATCATGGATCATAAATCCTCCAACAAACCTTATTGCGAGCATTGTAAATGCCCAGGACATTGGACAAGCAAATGTCGCAAATATGCCAGTAACAAATGTCGGAACTGTGGAAAAATAGGACATAAGGAAGGAGATTATTGGAGGAAAAAGAAGGGAAAGAAGAAGCAAAAAGAGGGATCAAAGAAGGGTACCAAAGATTCAAATGTAGGGGAGGAATTGATCACATTTCCAGTAAATGAAGAACTTTACAATTTTGACACATACAAAGCCTGTAACCTTGATGGAAATGATGAGTGATTGATCTGGTATGACTAGTTAGTTAATTCAGCAACAACTTCACATGTTACACATCAAAGAGAAGTCTTTATTTACATACACACCTGTGGAAAAATGTTCCATAACAGGTGTAGGTGGTAAAGAAGCAAAAATTGAAGGCTGCGGAACTGTTGAATTAATGTCGACATGTAATGGTCACAATTATATTTTGTGCTTGGAGGACGTACTCCACGTACCTGGAACACAGGATAATTTGATTTTGTTGAGGTGATGGTCAGATGCAGCTGGGGGAAGATATACAGGTGGAAAGGGAAGAATTACCTTTGTCACTAAGGAGGGGAAGAAAATAGCACAAGGGAACAAGGTTAACAACCACTTATACAAGATGGAATTAACTGTACGTGACCAACACCCGACACTTACAATAGAAGCCGCCAATCACTGATCATTCATCAATAATGATGCGGCGCCCAATTGGGAAACTTGGCACATGTCAAGACCGATTCTTCCGACCAGACTTCCGATCGTTTTCCGCCCCCTTTCCTGGCCGCCTTACATCACAGCCCACCTCCTATCAGCAGCACTGCCTAGAGGCAAAATTCCCTCATTTCCAATTAAGTGAAACGGTTTCAGGAATTGCCTCAGAAGCCGGTTTTCATATTAGCCACAGCCTCGGAAACTCCAACCTTAGTATTTAAGCTAGCTACTTCCGTTTTGTATCGCCAGTTTGTAAATCAACCAAGTCTCCCACTTAATCCTATCCTCTTTAAAACTCCAATTATGTTCTTAAGTCATTCTCGAACTCTTGCTCATCCTCTCTGGAAACTCTCTGGACCTCTGGTCATCTTCCTTACCCTCACCTTGAAATTAGGACACTTGACGAGGAGAAGGGCGCAACTTCTTATAAGTTGAAGCCAAGTCCTTTCTGCTCCCCCACTTGGTATGACACATCAAGTAAACCCTGCCCTGGATTTCTGTAGGATTCCCTGTCTTACTCGTTCCATCCTCTACAACTCCTATCGTCTGGGTACGACCGGAATTCTGACGACTTCCCCTTCAAGTTCAGTACTTAACAGTATTTACAAACTCTCACTTCTCTCATCAAAACCATCCCATCTTTCCTTATGACTCCTACTGAGTCACAAACCCAACGAACTACAAGAAACTCCTGCCATGCTGGCACGGTACCAGGATTATCAGCAATACACCAATCCATACTTCCTTCCCCTAGACATGCTTCAACTTTTGATGCATCCACCAGACCATCCAACATCTTCAGGCAAATTGGTTCAGGAGCACCCTCCATCAGTGCTAACATCATGTCTCAACCTCCAGAGACCCCTCGGAATATGACTCCACTTGAGTATGTAGAGAATGTTGGGCAACCTAACCCCTTCGACGAGGAAGGTCCAGGTAAAGAGGATGGACTTCCCAGTGGACCTGACGACCCTAGCGGTCCTGATGGCCCCGGGGATGACCCCAATCCTGACGACCCTGATGACCCTCTACCTCCCGTTGGTGGAAATCCTGATCCAGGAGATAGGTTTCTTGATGCTCTCTTTGAGCTCTCGGATAGTCTCTGAACCCTCCAGCAGAACCAAGCACCCAAGACTGAGAAGATCAAAGTTTGTGATCCTGATACTTTTGACGGGGCTAATCCCCAGAAACTTTGGGACTTCCTAGTCTCGTGCAACCTTCACTTCCGTGATCGTCCTCAGGTATTTGCCTCTGATGAAAAGAAAATTCTATTCATCCTTTCCTACCTCAAAGGGTCAGCTCTTAGCTGGTTTGAACCTGGACTCAATGACCCAATAAGTTCTGCCCATTGGATGTGGAACTATGAGGTATTCCTTAGTGAGTTGGAAAGCAATTTTTGTCCTCACGACCCTGTCAGGGACGTGGAAAAGGCTCTTTCAGAACTCACGATGAAGAAAGGTGGAAGAATAGTGAAGTATAATGTGGACTTCTGGGAACTGGCTTCCCAGGTCAACTGGAATGAGGCTGCTCTTCGCGACCGGTATTTCCACAGTCTTCTGCTCCGTCTCTGCATAGAAGTCCTACAGGGGGGACGACCCAAAACTCTAGCATCCCTATGTCTTAAAGCCCAGGATGCTGACAACATCTATTGGATGCAGGAAGAAGAAACCCGCTTAGAAACAAAGACCCCCGGAAATTCCACACACACCGGAAAGAAGGAATTGAAAGGTTCTTCTAGCTCCAATTCCAACACTCAGTCCAAACCCCAGCCCTCATCCAGCACCAACCGCACCAACCAATCCTCATCTGGTAGCTCCTCTGGGTCAAAGAACAACTTCCAGAAGGACAAGCCAAAAAACTCTATTTCTGACAAGTTGGGGAAAGACGGTAAACTAACTGGAGATGAGCATGAACACCGCATGAAGGAAGGACTTTGCCTCTACTGTGGCGAGAAAGGACATGGAGCCGGGAATTGTCCAAAGTCCAAAGTGGCCAAAGCCTGTGCTGCAGCAGTCACTGAGTCCAAGCTGGACTCTGCGGACCCAAAAAAATAGTCCACAACCCTCGGGAACATGCCATTGGGGCTGAGGGTTGCATTGACCTTTCCCAACTGGCTGCTTACGTCTGTCTCAACGCATCCGCCCTTTCTGATCCTGAATCCCTTACCATCCTGTTATCCCTTTCCAAACAATCCCTAAAAATTCAAACTCTTATCGACTCTGGTTCCTCACATTGTTTTCTCGATTCATCATTCGTGTGGGACAACCAACTTAATACCAAAACCATTCCTCCGATTGGACTCCGACTATTTGATGGAACTTGTAACTCCACCATAACTCAAGTCGTGGAACTCCCGGTCACTTTTCCATCTGGTGAAGTGTTCAATCTGACATTTTATGTAACCTCACTGGACTCTTCCTGTTCTGCAGTACTTGGTCATAACTGGCTGAAGCAATACAATCTGTTGATTGACTGGTCTTCAGGCCAAATAAATTTCCATTCCACAGTTCAAAGAGGTCCTGCCCCCTCAACGTCCTCTGACTCTCCTATCTTGTGTGAGTCACCTTCAACTCCGAACCTTCCAGCAGAAACCTGCGAAAACCCCATAATCACTAAACCCTTGAAACTTGTACCACCTGAGATCTCTTTCATCAATGCCACCGCTTACATGTGTGCAAGCAAACTTCCTGGGGCTGCTGCCTTTCAGATGACATTCTCCCTGGAAGGACTGGTGGCTAAATCCTCGGCAGTGTCCAGAAATCCCCTGGACCTTTCTGATGTTCCAGAAGAATATCACAAATTTGCAGATGTTTTCAATAAACAAAAAGCCGACACCCTTCCTCCACACCGTCCTTATGACCTCAAGATAGAGACGGAGGATAATGCTCCCCCACCTCCAGGTCACATGTACTCCCCCTCTCCCTCTGAGCTCGAGGCCCTCCAAATATTCATTGAAGAAAATGTTTGTTCAGGCTTCATCCGCCCCTCCAAATCCCCTCACGGCGCTCCTATACTCTTTGTCAAGAAAAAGGATGGGAGTCTCTGACTTTGCGTTGACTACCGGGGACTCAATTGCATCTCAAAAAAGGACCGCTACCCACTTCCTCTAATCTCAGACCTCCTGGACTCTCCGGGAAAGGCACGTGTGTTCACCAAAATTGACCTCTGGCATGCTTATCACTTAGTCTGCATTGCTGAGGGAGATGAATGGAAGACCACTTTCCACACGCGCTATGGTTCTTTTGAGTGGCTGGTAGTTCCTTTCAGACTCACCAATGCACCTGCTGCCTTCCAGTGCCTCATGAACGACATCTTCAGTGACCTATTAGATGTCAGTGTCATTGTCTATCTTGATGATATCTTAATCTACTCCAACAACATGAGTCAACACAAGGCTCACGTCAAGGAAGTCCTCCGGAGACTCCGGAAGAATGGCCTCTACGCTGCTCCGCAGAAATGCGAGTTCCATAAAGACAGCATGGAATACTTGGGGTTCATCCTCTCTCCAGATGGGCTCCAGATGTCCAAAGATAAAGTCAAAACCATCCTCGACTGGCCCGAACCTCGAAAGGTTAAGGATATCCAATCCTTCCTGGGATTCTGCAACTTCTACTGATGGTTCATCCATGGATATTCTGACATCGTCATTCCACTCACCAGACTCACCCAGAAACATATGCCTTGGGACTTTGGCAAGAAATGTCAAGAAGCCTTCAACAAACTAAAAGAAGAATTCACTCATGCCCCAATATTCACTCAATGGCTACCAGATTCCCACATTATCTTGGAGACAGACGCCTCAGATTATGCCTTAGCAGCAATCCTTTCCATCTATACCTTGGATGGAGAAATTCACCCAGTTGCATTCCACTCTCATTCCTTCAACCCGGCTGAATTGAACTATGACACCCACAATAAGGAACTTCTTGCCATCTTCAAAGCTTTCAAACACTGGCGAAAGTACCTCTAAGGTTCTGGAAATCCAATAGATGTGGTCACGGATCACAAAAACTTGGAATACTTCAGTACCACAAAACTCCTTACTCGTCATCAAGCTCAGTGGTCAGAATACCTTTCACAGTTCAACCTTGCCATCCGCTTCCCTGGTAAACTAGGGGCTAAGCCTGATGCGCTCACTAGATGCTGGGACGTCTACCACAAAGGGAGAAATAGTGACTTTGCCTCAGTAAATCCGAGCAACTTCCGTCCAGTCTTTACTCAAGAACAACTCACATCCTCCCTCCGAGCCACTTTCCTTGCTACTCCTATCCTCTGTCAAGCCATCCTCATGGACATTGAAAAACTCCACAATGATATTTGATCTTCACTTCCTCTTGATCCCATCTCCTCCTCACACCTTCCTTCACCATCCACCCCAAATTGGTCACTAGACGACAGTGGACTTCTCCACCACTTCGACCGGATTTATGTTCCAGATGTTGCGGACCTCCGTCTTAAAGTCTTACAATACAAGCATGACCACATCCTCTCAGGTCACTATGGGCAAAACAAAACTCTTCAGCTTATCCAACAGGAATATGTCTGGCCCAATCTCTGCACCTTTGTGCAGGACTTTTGCAAGTCTTGTACTACCTGCAAACACTCCAAATCTCCCCACCACAAACCCTATGGATTTCTGAAGCAACTTCCGGTCCTGGAAAGGCCTTGGAACTCAATCTCCATGGACTTTATCGAACAGTTACCAGACTCCAATGGTCACACTGCCATCCTAGTCATTGTAGACCGACTCTCCAAACAGGGTATCTTCATCCCCACAGTAAACAAAATCATGGCACAAGAACTCGCTAATCTCTTTGTCATGCACATCTTCTCCAAACACGGTGTTCAGTCCCACATCACCTGTGACCGGGGTTCTGAGTTCATTTCCCATTTCTTCTGCTCTCTCGGGCAAGCCCTGGACATGAAAATCCATTTCACTTTGGGTTACCATCCAGAAGGCGATGGACAAACCGAACACCTCAACCAGACCCTCGAACAGTACTTGCGGATCTTCTGCAACTACCAACAGGACAACTGGTCCCAGCTTTTACCCTTAGGGGAATTTGCATACAACAATGCCCCCTCAGCTTCCACCGGAGTTTCACCCTTCTTCACCAACAAGGGTTACCACCCAAACATCATGGTTTTCCTGGAGCGTGAACTAGCCTTGCAATGCGCATGCCATTTTGTGTTTGACCTTGATGATCTCCACCAGGAACTCCGGAAGCAACTCTCAGAAGCACAGAAGTGCTATCAAGGTCCTGCAGACAAATGTCAGGCACCCACTCCTGACTTCAAAATCAGTGATTATGCTTTCATCAAAGGCGAGCACCTATGCACTACAAGACCCTCCAAGAAGCTCTCAGAAAAGTTCTATGGCCCTTTCGAGATCATTGCCCGTCTGGGTACTCACTCAGTTACCCTTCGACTTCCAGATCACCTCTGGGGTGTCCACCCGGTATTCCATCTCTCCCAACTAGAAGAAGACACTCCCAACACAATTCCTAATCGTATTCAACCTCCACCTCTGGTCATTATAGACAACAAACTGGAGTACAAGATTGTGGAAATCCTCGATTCAAAGATTGACAACCACTGTCGATGCAAGTTACTCTACTTCGTATGGTGGGAAGGTTACCAAGGAACTGACAAAGAAACCTCCTGGCTTCCAGCTATGGAACTTGATCATGCCCAGGAACTTGTTATGGACTTCCACACTCATTACCCAGGGAAACCCGGACCTCTTTCCACTTAACACCCTTTATTTTTCAAACAAGATCCTCAGAAAATTATTATTAGAAAATTTCAAAGAAAAAAACTCTGGATTCCCCACCCATTTCCTACTCCTCCCCTACTCCCTCACCCCTGCTTCATCAGCAAGTCCCAGCAGCTCCCCTTGTACCTCCAACTCCTCCTCTTCACCCTCTTCTTCTTCATCCTCTCCATCCTCTTCCTCCTGGCTCCACTCCAGATCCAATGCCACTAGGATGTCCAACATTGTTTCCTGGATGCCAATCACACCCTAGCTTATCACCCGGAGCTCCCAGAGTTCCTGCATTTCTTTCTTCACCCCCTTTACCACCCCCACCAACTCCTTAAGCAACTCCATCACTCCCTCATTCTCCCCTAGCCCAGGTCCCGCCTGCAACACCTGGCCCTCCCACACCACCTCTTCGCACTTGTGCTTTGCTTTTGTGCAGGGCTCACAGGCCCGACCCCAGGTTCCCATCCGGAAACATGACAACTTTTGATTTGAACATCTACCAGGAGTGAGCATACAAGGGCAACAAGAATAAAGAGTGACTCACCTTTTGCAAGAAATAGTGGCTTGCAGCCGCAAAGGGACTTCATTCTCGGGTACCTCTACCCTCTCCTTTCCTTTCACCTTCTTCTTGGGGGGGAGCTCCCTTCAGCCTCTTCAGGCTCCACTTCTGCGGCTTTCCGCTTCTTTTCTGCCCTCTTAGCAGCAGCGGTCTTCTTCCATTCCTCCTCTGCAGCCTTTTTCTTGGCCTCCACCCTAGCCGCCTCCACTTTTGCAGCCTCCTCAGCAACCCTGCACTCCTCAGCCTCCCTCGCCTCTTCCTCGAGCTGGAGCTCCTCCATCAGCTTTTCTTGCTGGGCCCTGAGGGCTGCGATCTTCTCTGCATGCAAGGACATGTTAGAGGTGGTGGTGGTTGAAGAAAAAGCCTGAGAACCCATCAACATCAAAATCAACATACCCAATTTGGATTCAAACCTTCACATGCCTCATAGGCTCAGCACTAAGGGGGAAATACTGTCAAGACCGATTCTTCTGACCGGACTTCCAATCATTTTCTGCCCCCCTTCCTGGCTGCCTTACATCACAGCCCACCTCCTATCAGCAGCACTGCCTAGAGGCAAAATTCCCTCATTTCCAATTAAGTGAAATGGTTTCAGGAATTGCCTCAGAAGCCGGTTTTCATATTAGCCACAGCCTCGGAAACTCCAACCTTAGTATTTAAGCTAGCTACTTCCATTTTGTATCGCCAGTTTGTAAATCAACCAAGTCTCCCACTTAATCCTATCCTCTTTAAAACTCCAATTATGTTCTTAAGTCATTCTCGAACTCTTGCTCATCCTCTCTGGAAACTCTCTGGACCTCTGGTCATCTTCCTTACCCTCACCTTGAAATTAGGACACTTGACGAGGAGAAGGGCGCAACTTCTTATAAGTTGAAGCCAAGTCCTTTCTGCTCCCCCACTTGGTATGACACATCAAGTAAACCCTGCCCTGGATTTCTGTAGGATTCCCTGTCTTACTTGTTCCATCCTCTACAACTCCTATTGTCCAGGTATGACCAGAATTCTGACAACTTCCCCTTCAAGTTCAGTACTTAACAGCACAGGAATTTGGTTGACAGATTTAATGTCGATAAACACAGTCCTAAACCAGACTGTATCACATGTACCAAGGTGAAGCAACACATAGAACCCTTTCCTAAAATATCCACACGACAAACTGAACCTGGAGAATTGATGCATATTGACTTATGGGGACAATACATGATCAAATCTATAAATGGAAATCAATATTACTTGTTATGTGTGGACGATGCAAAATGCTACATAACCATCCAGTGTTTGAAAGAGAAATTGGACTCAACACAAGCAGTAATAAATTATTTGGCACATCTAACAACTCAAGGTCAAAAACCAAAGGGGATCCAAATTGATTGCGGAAAAGAATTTGTAAACAAGAAGTTGGAAAAATGGTGTAATGAATGCAGTATAGAAGTAAGACTAACTGCGCCATACTCACCTTTGCAGAATGGCATTGCAGAGCAAATGAATCGAACTCTTGTTGAACTATCACGGGCCATGATAACTGCCAACCAACTTCCCGAATTTCTTTGGGAATATGCAGTTTTACATGCCACTTACCTTTGTAACCGATCATTTACGAAACATCTCCCAAAATCAACACCTTATGAAGGATGGCACAAAATAAAACCTGGACACCTCTTGACTTTGTACCGCCACCATCTCAAAAAACTCCCACAGTTCAAGGACCAAAGGAGGAGAGGAGGAGGCAGAACATAAAGTACCGAATAGCATAAGACCACACATTCCAGAGCTATAAACGTACATAGAACTATGTCTCAACCCCCTGGACCCACACCCCCACAAACAAGACAAAAAACCAGCACAACAACCAAGAAAACACAAAAAGAGCTAGAAAACACGGATGGAATGAACACTGATGTGCAAACAAAAGAACAGGCCATTGCTTTCCTGATGGCAAAACCCCGGTAAACCCATTGATCTGCAGACCATATCTCACATACTACTACAGTTCGGGCACGCAGCTGTCAGCCTTAGGATGCCAAGAACCCTAATGGATGGGATGAGAGTGGTTGCCTTCCTATTGGCCGAAGCTAGCTCACACCAGATGGCCACCAAAATCACCGCATCAATCAAAAGTCAACTCCAAGAATACATGGAATCATTTACTGCCAACGTGGAAACCATGCGAGATGCCATAGAACACGTAACTGGAGCAGCAAAGGAAATAACAGGAAAAATGGATGACCTAAAGGATGGCTTCCAAGAGTCAGCAGAACAAATAGTGCAAGCGACCCAAGATCTCACTGACATAAATGAGAATACAAACACAGTGATGACACCCCATCAGAATGCAATGTATGCAACAATAACACAGCAACAGATCCCCCCAGCACACGCATCGGTTGTAACAAGGGGAGAAATAACTGACAAGCAGATACTGATTCGGAAAGACCCAAATGCCACTGACAACATACTGGAATCCCTCACAGAAAAAGACCTAGTAGCAAAAGCAAACATGGCCCTCAACCTCATGGGGATCGCAGCAGCCGATAAGCTGCCAGAAACAACTTTTGTCGGAGCAAAGAAACTATGCAATGGGAATGTACTCTACCAATTGAACACCAGAGACACAGCAACCTGGATAAAACAGACAGACGTACAAAATGCCTTCATAACAAACTATGGGGGCACATCCAATGTGCAAAACAAACTATACTACATTATAGCCAAGTTCGTCCCCATGACCTTCGATGCAGGATCCAGCTATGCACATGCCAAGGTAGAACAAGATAGCACGTTAAGCACTAATGCTATAGGCTATTCAAAATACATAAAACCGATGCACTTACAAACCAGCAACCAAAAAGTCGCTGATGTAGTATTCAGCTTCAATGAATGTAAGGGGGTGAATACAGCAATCAAATATGGCATGTTCGTGGAGGGAAAACACCCGAATGTACATGAAATGCTAACCGAACCGCAAAGATGCCTACGATGCCAGAAATTCGGACACTATGTACCCAACTGCAAAGCAAACATGGATACCTGTGCACGATGCGGTGGAGGGCACCGAATGGCACAGTGCATAATCACAGACACAGCATCATTCTGCTGTACCAACTGTGCAGGCACAGGAGCCAAGGGACATGGAGCAGCCGACAAGAATTGCCCGACTTTCAATGCAGAGAAGGAAAAGATCCAAGTGCGTATCCCAGAGAATAAGTACAAATTTTTTCCGACTGCGATACCATGCACGTGGACACTACTAAACAAGCCAGACACAACCACAGACTATCAACATCAGCACCAACACCAACACCAAAACCACCAACACCAATGGAACACGGGATGGAGTGCACACCCCGAAGACCGAAGGAACCAACAAAGATTCATGGATGACTGGCATACTGTACGATGATGTGGCAGACCCCCCAGCCTACACAACAGGCCACAAGATAATGGATGGCCCATGAAACCAGCACAGATGACACTAGACACCTATATCAACAACACACAGACAAACAGCCAGCACCAACAAAACCAAAGACGCAACCCGATACAACAAAACACACTATGGGGAGACATGGACAGGCATGAACAACACACAGAACTGCAAATGGAGGCGGCAATGAACAGGGAACCCTCCCCCCTCAAATATGTCTGAAAACCAAGAACAGGAAGTAACCCAGAGACTGCTACAAATCCAGCAACAAAACATCAACAAATCCCTCCTAAGCCAGCTCGATCTACTACAAAGCCTGAAGCGAAACACCTACTGTGTGTGTGCGATACAAGAACCGTACATCAACTTTAAGGGACACACACGAGCTAATCAAAACTGGACGACGATATACCCCAACACGCATCAAAAGCACCCAGACAGAACAAGATCTATTACCCTCATTAACGCTGACCTCCTGATGGATGCATGGAAACAAATCGACTTTGAACACCCAGACATCACTGCAATCGAAATATGAGGTGAATTCAGTATGCTATGCATCATTAATGTATACAACGACAGAGACAATAATGGCGCACTAACACACATATCCGCATTCATGTGAGATCAAGAAAGACGGAGACACACAGCAAACCCACTCCACACTATGTGGTTGGGAGACTTCAACCGACACCACCCACTATGGGATGAACCATGAAATGTACACCTATTCACAAAGGAAAACCTCGACCTAACACAACCACTGCTCAACATGCTAGGATGCCACAATATGAAAATGGTACTCCCCCCGCACATACCAACATTACGATCACACAGCACAGGCAACCACACCCGGGTTGACAATGTATTCTGCACAGAGGATCTCATGGATGCAATAATAAAATGCAACACCAACAATGCAAAGCGACTGATAAAAAGTGACCACTTCCCAATCATCACGCAAATCAACATACATGCACCGAAGACAGCATGGAAACCAAGACGGAACTTCAGAATGACTGACTGGACAAAGTTGGTAAACACACTGAAAGACAACCTTGCTAATCTTCCCCCACCAACGGAAATAGAGACAGTACAAGAATTCGAGGACAAGCTCAAAACACTGAATGAAATGATACAAGGCACGATCAAGAAACATGTCAAACTGACAACACCAAGCCCATACTCAAAGAGGTGGTGGTCAAAAGACCTAGCAAACGAGAAGAAAAAAATGCACCAACTCGGAGGATGATCAAAATACCACTGTCAAAACAACCAACACCCAGTACATGAGGAATACCAACGCCAATGCAACCACTACTCGGAAAAGATACGAACAGCAAAAGCAGAACACTGGTTAGCATGGCTAGAGGGGCTCGATCAATCCAGTATATGGCAGGCAAGCAGACTAGTAACATCACTGGTGACTGATGCAGGAAAAGCTAGAATCCCAATACTACAAGTCAAAGACCCAGTGACAAGAAGAGTAGTAAGAGAAGCGGCAGACAATGGCAGCAAGGGCCAAATATTCTACGACACCTACTTCCCACTGCCAAACCCGATGCCAACAGCAACACCACAGGACTACCAATATCTGCCACCATGATGGAAGTTCATGAACATTACCGATGAACAGATACACTGAGCAATAAAAAAGATGAAGCCATACAAGGCCACCAGGAGTGGAACGACACCAAATTTGGTGCTAGTACACACCAGAGAAGAACTTGTCCCACATCTAGGCCCCCTCTTTCGAGCTACCAACACGTTAAAATATTATCCACAGGAGTGGGCGCGTACAGAAACCTTAATCCTGAAAAAACCAGGAAAACCAGATTACACATCCCCAGCAGCATGGCACCCAATAGTGCTATCTGTTGGAATGGCCCGCCTGCTCAACAGTTGTCAGACAGACGATATCGTCACCATGTGTGAGAAATACAATATACTCCCAGCCAACCACTTCGGAGCAAGACCAGGACGCACCACGACCAACTCCATACACCTACTAGCAAAGACCATAAAAGATGCATGGCACAAAAGGCAAGTCGTATCAACCCTATTCCTTGATGTCAAAGGTGCATTCCCTAGTGTAGACATCAACCGACTCATCCACAACATCAGAAAAAGAGGCATACCACAGGAATACACAGAATGGATGAAGAGATGCCTTGATAACTGACACACCACCCTATCCTTCGATGACTACCAAACAACAATGTTTGCCATACAGAATGGTCTGGACCAGGGAGACCCATTCTCAGGAATATGCTATCTGATATACAACGCTGACCTACTAAAAATCCCAGTTCTCAGGACAGGTGAACAGATACTACTATTTGTAGATGACGCAGTGGTAATAGTCACTGGCAAAGACTTCTTCAAAACACACGAAAAACTACAAAGCATCATGAACTGAAGCGAAGGCATATTCGAATGGGCCAAAGACCACAGTTGTGAGTTCAGAATCAAAAAATTCCAGCTACTCGACATCACAAAGAAACTAGCCCTGCACCCGCTAAACCCCCGAAAATGGATACCAACACCAAGACGAGCCCTAGTGCTAGGAAACCAACGCATACCGTCGAAGGAGACGGCAAAATTCCTGGGAGTAATGGTAGATAACAAACTGAACTGGAAATCACAGTGTGCAGCGGCAATCGCGAAGGGACAAGACTGGTTAATCCAGTTTGGGAGACTGTCCCGGACATCCCAAGGAATGAATGCAAGATACATACAACAACTATACCTTGCCATCACAGTCCCCCATATGCTATCAGCCATGGACATCTTCCTCACACCACAGCAGAACGTGGGCAAAAGTACAAAGGATCGCAGAGCAAACCAGGCAATAGTGAAGAAACTAGCATCAATACAGAGATGAGTGGCAATCATGATAATGGGTGCAATGAAAACCACCGCAATGGATGCACTAGAAGTTATGGCAAACCTAATCACGTTCAACCTGCTGATCAACAAACACCGACAATGAGCTGCCATCCGTCTCACAACACTACCAGCAACACACCCCCTACACAAGCCAGTCACAAACGCCGCAAGCAGACTAGTAAAATGACACCCAACCCCACTGCATGACCTCATGCACAGATACAACATCAAACCACAGACCACCAAAACAATCAAAGCAGTACGCTTCGACACAAGATGGAAACCAGAGGTAAAAACCAAGATCGCCAACAATGCTGATAGCACAATAGCGGATGCAGAACAGGACAACCCAGATGCAAAAGTGTTCACCAACAGCTCAGGTATGGAAGGAAAAATAAGTGCGGCAGCGGTTCTATACAGGAATGGAACAATGAAAACCAAGCTATGCTACAGGCTGGGCTCACAGCGACACCACACGGTGTATGAAGGAGAGGGAGTAGGCGTAATCCTAGGAACCAAGCTAATCACCAAGGAGAGGGGAATACAGTCAGCCATCATTTACATTGACAATCAAGCTTCCATTGCTGCCACACTACTAACAAAACCCACCTCAGGCCACTACATATTTGATGCATTTCATGAGAACATCAATATACTGAAGAAGAAACATCATGGAATGCGGATAATGGTTCAATGGATACCAGGACACACAAAGGAGTGGAGGGCAATGAACAGGCAGACAAACAAGCAAAGAGAGCCATAACAGAAGGAAGCAGCGACACATGAGACCTGCCAAAGTCACTCAAGAAAATGCTACCCCACAGCAAGTCCGCAATGAAGTGGGCATACAGCAGCGAGAAGCTAAAATGCGACACACAGAAGGCATGGCAAAAATCACCGCGATTCATGAAGATGAAGAAAACAGACCCCACCGTGACATCAAACAAGTACACCCAACTCATCATGAACTTACCGAGAGAAATAGCCAGTGCACTGTCGCAACTAAGGACAGGCCACACACCACTAGCTAAGCACTTACACCGCATTGGAAAACTAGACTCACTGATCTGCCCAGCTTGCGAGCAGAGTGAAGAAACAGTACAGCACTTCATGCTACACTGCCCTGTGCACCAGACAGCCAGACAAGTCTTATGCAACAGCACAGGTGGAAGAGACATCAACATCACAAAGCTACTCACAACCGCCAAAATGCTGCCAGCGCTCTTTCGATACGTCGCTGCAACCGGCCACTTCCACAACACGTTTGGAGACCTACCGCCACTAGAGAAAGTATGACAAAGGAATGGAGAAAGAGGATAGGAGAGAACCAAACAGCACGATGGAAGGCATCATACCCTATACATGGTCCCAGTACCACTTAGTTGAGTGCCAACGGCGCTTTGAGGACCATTTTACGGTCCTTCAAAGCAGATGACAAAGAAAATCACCACAGGGAGGGGAAGGACTATATTGCACACTCATGTATATTTACTCTCTCACATATGGTTCACCACAAAGGAGAATAAATGGGAAAATAGGGAAAATAAAAATAAAAATAAAAATAAAAATAAAACCCAACATATCACATTTATGGGAATTTGGAAGCCACATATGGATATTACTACAAGGTCAAAAGAAACCCCGAAAAATGCTACCAAAATCAAGGCACCAAGCATACGTCGGCTACAATGATGGTGCTGGGGCAGTAAAATATTACAATGTGGAAACTCACAAAGTACTTACCTCCTGCAACTTCCAGAATATTACACCTACAGAAAAACCAACTCCTGACCATATTGAAATCACACCCGATTTACTGCATGAGGGGGAGTCTGCAGGTAGTATGCCACCAATGGGTGTAACAGATTCTGATGATACAACTCAGAACCTTGCGCCCAGGAAGCGGAAATGGAATGAAACACAGGAAGATATAAATATGGATGAACTGTGGAAGATGCATGGAATTCATACTGATTATAGGCACCTTTAGTGTTGCCGTGACTTGGCTGGTCCCAGGCTGACTTTGAAAGTCATGACTTTTCTGACATGTGACCAGCTTTCAGCAAGTTTGTATTTGGAAGCCACAACTTTGACTCAAGTCAGCACTTCAAGCCAGTTTCAGCTGAAGATTAATTGACATGACTTCAGCCAGCTAGTTGTGGTATACTCTATATACCATGATCGAAGGGGTATACTCTATATAGCTACAGAAGTGATATAAAGGATAGCTAAGGAATATAACTAAATGCAAGACAAGGGGTCTGATAATTCATTAGTCCACTGCTATGCCATGTCAGCAGCATTAGCACCACCAGCAAAGTCAAGATAGGCCAATCTTGCTATTTGGCTCTCACTTTCGAGCCTGAGAGCGCAGTCTGGTGGAAATTCCTTGTTAGTATCAAGCATAAATGTAGTTGGTGCATAGCACTTACCCAGTTCGACATATGCCAGATTTGTTGTATGCGTTGCATGCACCATGTCTATCCTCACCACCTGATTGCCCACCATCAACACTCCAATCAAATGACGAGTCTTTTGGGAATCCCTCTTGTGACAAGAGACCATCAAAAAGGTCATACAAGTAGTTGTAATCAGGTTTATCGTCAAAAGAAAGTGAGTGCATGTATTCTAGGAATTTGCAAAATTCCACTGGAAGGTTGTGGCACAAGTTGTGCACATTGATTTGTTGTTTGAGTTTCAGCACAAAATCTTCTTCAATGTCCTGATGGCCCTCCTGATGGCCCAAGCTCTGCCATGGCAAAGAACCACAGAGGAAGTAGATCAGAATATAAGCAAGCGACTCAAGATCATCCCATCTACCTAGCTCCCAACTGATGTGACTGTGAATAGAGGCAAATACAGCCATTCCAGTGAGGCCACGCATGTTAATATATGGAATGTGCATGTGCATGTTTGGATCCCTGAACTGCTTTGAAAGCCCAAAATCAATGAGATATACTATGCCAGCCTTCTGCCTGACACCCACAGCAATGTTGTTGGGTTTGAGGTCATGATGAAGGAAGTTACAAGAGTGCATATATTGGAGATGACGAAGCTGGGCATGGTAGAGATTAGATGTGTTACCATGTAAAAAGCCAGAATTGTGAACTTACCAATTGCTGGCCTAAGAGTAGGACAGTTTTAATGTTGAATCAAAACTGACATTGAATAAAGAGGTCCTCAAGTGAATGACCAAGCAGATCCATGGCCATCGCGTTGAAGCCACATTCCATACCAAACCAATGGACTTCAGGAATTCCAACTCCTCCATGAAGTTTGCAGTAAACATAAAACTCATGCTCCAGTGTTTGATGATTGCTGTTGAGTGGCTCCAGTCTAATGATGATGGGTTGTCCCAACAGAATATCACAAGCAAGGTAAATTTCACCTGCATGCTTATGAGTCATTGAGAGTGGGCATAGCATGACTGCATTAAGCTCACCAAACAACCCAGTTCCAACCCTTCCTTGCAATCTGTACCTCCCATCTAACTGAACAATATCCAGGTCCATGACACCTGCGCGACCCAAGCTGACTGGAAGTGAAAAAGATCAGATCTCATAGATGGATTGAGCAAGACATTACACACAAACAATGAAGCATCGATGTTACAATATAGTACACAGGATAAATGGATACAGATTACAGATTACAATGGATGATAGCAGATGATAGCCCGATACACGCACTTTCAACTTCTCATTACTCAAGTACTCATGAGTCACATCATCAGGGAATCAGGGTTTCTTTGGTTTTGTCATCCGCTATTTGTCATCACTATCTAGGACAGGCAGATTCTGTATCTGGCTGAATTACCATGTAACATTATGGTCAAGCTTGGGCAAACATGAGGGCTAGCATTGAAATTGCGGTGTCATTACAAGCAGGTTGTGTGAATCAGGCTTCGAAGTTTCATATGGACATGTTGTTGTAGACCTACCATCTGGCAAAACAGACCACTGTTTAGTTTTCTGCAAATTGTTTAGTGCACACTCTAAGTGTTCCAACATGCTGGGAATGCAGATTCCAGCATGGACAGGGAATGGACACCATTCTGTCATATTTTTACTTGTACGACAATCTGTCATGCCGAACAACTGTATTGTTTGCACATAGTCTCCCAATGCATGTAGCTTATAAGTGAATAAGCTGAACAGTTTTGCTTTTGGCTTGATGTTTGACTTTGCAGCTGGCTCCAACCCTTGTGGTGTGGTCCCTTCCACAACCTGAGGAACTGGGTGATCTGCAGGCCTACCTGAACTGCCACTTGATGATGCTTTCTGGGATGCCCTTTTATGTTTGTGGTGATCACGGGCCTCTGCCTCTCTTGGTAGCTCAACAGGTTTAAATTCCTCAGCCCATACCTCGAAAGATCGTAACTCATGCCCAATTGCAACTGTGGCCTGGTCCAGCTGATTTAATGTATGCTCAGTGTGCATCCTAAGCTTTTCAAGGGCATGCCACTCAGCCAAATGGAAAAGTAATGTCATAAGTTTGTGGTTATAAGGTTCAGGAAGTAAGCTTTCTGCTGAAGGTATCATGTTCTACAGATTCAAGTGGGTCAGCTTTTTACAAGATCACTTATAGCTTCATAAGGCATGCTACCTGTAGCAAGTCTTCAAAATCCCTTGTGTATCCAACCCAAATGTAGGTATTTGACAAAATCTACTTGAGATGTTAACCGAGGAAGGCAGGGCATTATAAAATTGCAAAGGTTACCCTCAATTCAATTCTACTACTGCACTGCCATCTTTTACAGCGGAATGTAGAACCCAAATGATATGTATAAATGTTGCTTTCCAGACACCTAGCTCAAATTCGTGCATCAAATCAACAATGAGCATGGGGTATGGGTCAAAGCCTAATGGTCCTAACTTCTCTGCAAAAGCATTCTAAATAATGGATTATCACTTTATGTAAAAATAGGACTGGTATCTAGCATGTACCACAGTTGGAACTAATGTCATTGGTTTCAGTATGCGCTCAACTACTGCAGAATTCACAAGATACCCAGAGGAATAGATAAGGGTTCGAGCCCTGTTTACCAAATTTGAAAGGTATGAGTGTAACAGAGCAATGCAACCTTTTGTATCACGCTGCTGCCCTAATTGGTTGAACTCAGCTGTGGGAATTGTACACCGGGGGCATATACGATCACCTTTATTGTGTGTGGTACTTAATTGTACTCTATTGTGATTTAATCAGTAGTATAGAAGTGGAGTAGCATTGTAGTGCAACTTACTTTTCAGGAAAATCAGCAGAGTATGTGAAAATACGAGGGTAAACGCATCATTGAATGCCATCTGCGCATGTTAAGACAATTCCATGCTGGTACACATGTAAAAAGTTGTCATCCAGCAGAAGCTGCCAGATTTCATGCACCAGTTCACGATGGCAGTGCATTTTGAGGGCTGATCTCCAACTTTGTGAGGATGCAAAATCCATGAAAAATTCATCAATGTTGTTGGGAACCTTTGAATAGCAAAATATAAGCAATGGAAAATGGAGAGGGTCCATGGACATACTGAAGGTATATAGGCCACATGGTGGCAGGTGCCCAAGTTTGGTTGAGCCTGGACATACTTGGATAGATTTGCAAAATACATATATATTGGCCATACCTCAGCGGTGCCGAAGCTCGCAAGATGTGTCATATCAGACCAGAACATGAGTCCTGCGATTACCTTCTCCAACTTACACCCTGGCTCATTGCATTGCTTCTGAAGTGCATCGTGCACTTCTATCCAGACATTGCTTGTGAAAGCTTCATCAAATATGCGAGTCTCAGCCTTCATTTCTGGGTTGATGTATATTTGCTTGAAAGGGGATAGGTGAAATTGTTTTGCAATATCCTCACTCCAAGCCACCTTGATTACTTCCATTAAAGGGCAGAAGTGAAATCCAGGGATTGTGAATGTCCAATTTGGTGGTGATGGCTTAACCCTAGAGGCTACTGGCACTTCTATATCCACCTTGACCTTGCGCCAACCATCTCCTGAAAATGGGGTGTTGCCTGGTGCTACAGGAGAAAAAGCTGCATCCATCTGCTGATTCTCTCGGTGGGCATTGAATGACCCTAGGTTCTCCAGCTTGAAATCTGGGGAAGACAATACCTCCCTCCCAAGGCGGGTAACCTCAGCCTCAGTTTTCAGAGTGCTGCCTGAGTTTACCCAGTTCATGAGTAGGAATTTTGACATATTCTGAAGTGGCCAAGGGGGAGGGGTGTGTGCAGTGTCAGGTAGGTTCCTTTTCTCTGGAGAAGTGGAGGGGAGGCCTGTCTTGAAATTGACTAAATCCTCTGGAACAAGGATCATATGATGGGCAGTGGTTATATTCATGCAAAAGTCCAAAACTACTAGCAGCTATACGCATGAAGTCTCACACATGCAGAATTACTTGATGAATAAAAGGCTTTGTTGCAGGAGCAGGTTGTTCAACAGGGATGGGTGGAGCAGGTTATCTTCAAAGCATTTTGGATGGCAATATTTTTGCTGGGGCCATGCAGTTCATGTAAGTGTTGGTTGAAAAGAGAGTGAGGGTGAAATCAGAGGTGTTAGGCTCAAACTGATGGGGGAGATTGGGTGGAATACATTTGTAGGGTGACCTTCGGCATTTTGGAGGGTTTCAGCATTGTCGTTGCTAGTTGATGGTGCACAATTCTGTGAAAAGGAAAAGTCAACATTGTATGCATTGTGACTCTGACCTCATGCAGACTAGATGTTTGCATGTGACTAGACTTACATTTATCCTCTCCTTGTGAAATGCAAGTTCCATTGGCTCTTTGTGAATTTTGCTTACCCTCCTCAGTTCCATCCGAAGGGATTGAGCAGTTCTATAGATTGGACAGTGGGTCTGATGCCTTGTGAGACCTGCTTGGGCAGTGAATGAAAATAGACATGGGCAAGAACAGGTGTGTGTCATAGTGAGAGATATTATCAGTATGATGATGACATGCAGTATTGCCTGCATAGTGCTGTCAGCGGTTTGACTCAGGTGGTCTGGCAGTAACTCTTTACTACCTGCATTGCTTAAAATGGCATGAAGTAACCACTGAAGTCTGCATTGGGGAACCCTGAAATTTATAAGCGGTGTAGAAACTACACAACCAAATTAAAGTTAGATATCAAAGGCCCGGGAGAGGCCGGAGGGCAGCGAGAAAAGGTGAAGACAGGTACAGAGAAGGAGAAAAGACCTCAGGTCAAAATATAGCTAATGATGAAAGGTTGTGAATTGCAAGGAAGATACAATATAGTATGCTAGAAAATGCACTGGCAAGTGAAGAATGTCGAAACAAGCACCATACTTGAGAGAGAATGTGTATGTAGCAACACCTATAGGCTATGTGGCATGTCCCAGCCTACATTGCTTGCGTGGATCACAAGTGGCAGCTGGCTGTGGGTAAGCAGGTTTCAATAGTTAGAAAGGAGGATGTTATACCTTGACCTTCCCCATTGCTCAGATCACTATCACTTTCCTTTGAATCACTGGAGGAATCACCTGAGGAATGTCCATCGGTATCTGATTCAACATCAGCAACCAGTTTCATGTACTGCTGTATAAATTCCCTGTCGACCACAGTTGCCCCAAGGGTGAAGACATCATCACCTTTAATTTCATGGTAAAATGCTGTGGTTTGATAAAACTTGAATGCTTACTTGGTTTGGCAAATGAAGTGGACTGCCACGTTTGACCCTGAACCACATATTTGGTTCCCAACCAATCAAAACCTTTCTCAAGCACTCCACGGGAAGCTAGGGCATGAGGGAAATACTTTCTTGCTAAACTTTCCAGAATTTCCACTGTGCACTCCAGCTCATCACCATGAATGTTCTTCTTCTCTGCCAACCTTTTGTAGGAAATCAATGTGTTAATCTACTGGAAGAACAAGTCTTTGAATATAATTTTGCCATCCACACCGCGGTCTGCCTCTCTGTCATAAAACATGTAGCATGCACACCACCAGCTACGAAGGTCTCTGGACAAGCCATGGGCGTGGATTGTGCATAGCTGATCATAGTCGCGATCATGATCACACTGGTATTTCTTCTTGTATGCCAGTGGATTGATTAGGTTGCTGAGCTCCATGATGATACACAGCATGAATAGGTCAATCGTTCCTTCAAAGGTAGAGATGTCTGGAATGTGGGGGGTGGGCGGCGCCATCAACAAATTATGTTTAGACCCACACTTAACATGGATGTAGTGAGTGTAAACAACCAGCCTTCACAGCAGAAGGTGTGCATCCTGAGTATGCTCTGTGTTTGTTATATTTCTGCTTGCAACAAACATGTGATGAATTCCAAAGATGGTGTCCCAGATCATTGACATTGCATAAAAATGCCCCCCATGACAAATTGCAGACTGTGGCATGACAACAAAGTGTGGTGTGTTGGGCTGCATGATCCTATTCCATAATAAGGAGATTCCTGGAGGGCACAAGTGGAGTAAAACTTACAGTCGAGATCCAGGAAGAAGAAGGACCACCTCAAGATCCCACTTGTTGAAGTTAGGACCGTTGATGTGAAATTCCTCTGTGAAAAGGGTGGGATGGGAGAAATGATCTGAGTCAGGCTTGGGCCGTGTGACGATCCACCATTTTTGGCCAGTTTGTGTATCAATGTAAGTACCAAAACTATTGCAGTCAATGTGCCATAGATGGTGGGCACCTGAAGTTGCCGCCAGTCCCCATTGAGTGCTTGTCACCAGAAACAATACATTGCAGCCACACACTGGCAAATCAACAGTGCCATTGAATGCTGCAAGATCTGAAGCAATGGTTGTAGGAGGATGGGGGGCTGATAGCATTGGGAAGTCCAGTGCATTGAGGATCTTGGATTTTTTTTCATGACATTGAAGCATGTCTTTGAGAGTGCCCTTCTGGTGGTGAGATTCAGTACTAAATGTGTTTTCTTTTGAGTAGTCTATCATGTTAAGGCCATCAGCAAAGATACAAGGAGTCATAAATTCACAGGACACACCGTGAATGGTCACGGATTTGTAAAGATCTCCCAGCATGCTCAAGCCCCTTTCATCAAAGCTGAAGGTTGGTTCAAATTGATCATATATGATGATATTTTTTCCCCTATATATTGCTTGTATCTCTCGGTCACTTTTCCCCTCAACTTCTTGTTTAGATGATGATGATACTCAACCTGGGAAAACCACCAAAACAGCCAATGAGGCAACTGATGATATTTGCATGAGTCAGAGGAAGGGTGCAAGATGTTCCGAATATTTGTGGTCCAACCTATAGGAAGACGACTAGTTGATATTAGTCGTAAAGGTAGTTCTATAAGAGATGAAGGTGTTTGGTGCGGTCCAATGGAGTATCGATCGATATCGAGGACAATCAACAAGATCGATGGCAAATGATGTTTATTGTTGAGGGTCGATGTGCAATGTCTAAGGACTTTTGGTGGATCGATAGTATACAAAGGTTGTAGCTGATGGCTATGAAGTGTTGGAATGGTTACTAGTGCTAATGATAAGAGGATCGAAGGAAGATCAAGGATGATGATGATTGCAGAGGTTTCTCGTCGATCAAGAAAACTCGTAGAAGCTTAGATTGTTTTAGAGGATAGATTGGATGCTTAGAACTGTATACGAGGCAATATGTGAAGATGATTTCTTTTTTTTTTCCAGGTAGATACTACAGAGTTTTATATGTTATAAAGAAACTTCCTAAAATGGTATAAGAAACATGTGTAGAACATGAGGCAGAAGTTATGAGTTAAGACATGAGGCCAAAAGGAGACTGGAATCCGAACAAGAAAGAGATATATCATATGATGAAGGAGTAATAAAGGGTATAGAACTAAAAAGAGACTGTCCTTTGTGTATAAACCATGCTAAGTCCCACAATAATCTGTCCAGCAGGTTCTGTATGTGATAGGGACTTGGAACGAGGCTGACCTACTATCAGCAGGTTTGAGCACAAGTTGGAATACTCCCTGGAACATGGTATTCCACCATTTAAATAACAAATGTGGCGCCCGATGTCACTTGTAGTCTCTCAATATTGATCGATAACTCTCGATGATGGTCAACAATGTTCAATCGTGGTCGCAGTTGTTTGAAGTTGATCAGGGATGTTCAATGTTCATTCAGAGGGATCTTAGGGGCTTTCGAGGTAGTCCTAAGGTTGTGTGATGTGGTTTCTAAGTATGATCAATGTCGCTGGTGATGTTTTGATGTGGTCGATATGATATTGCAATCGATAGATTTGGTCAGGAGTGGTTGCGCTGCTTCTGGGACCTTGTGGGAGTTAGCTGATGTGATTAGAATATGGTTGTAATGGTGAATAGGCCTTTGAGCTGAGGAGACAACCTATCAACAATACAGAAGATAGACTTGTCAGGACTTGCCATCCATAGTGGTCGGTGGTCCTTGTAGCCTGCTATGACAGCCTGATGAACCTCCTCAAACATCATAAGCTCTTTCTTGAACTATTGTGACACTGGGTGTTAGAAGAGCACAGCAGGGATGACTCTAAGCTTACATGGAAAGATGGAACATATGTCACTGATTCAATGCTGCCGGGAGCCCACAGTTCTACAGGTTTCCCTACGAATTTTTGCTGCACATAAAATCTGAGTTACACACCATCATGCACTTGTAATTGCACACACCTTTCCATTTGTTGACAAATTTGGCTTTCCTGGCTCCACCTGCCAGCCAATTTAGTACACTCTGTCCCTGTAAGCTGATAAATCGCTGACCATGTCTTGGGTCAAGTCAATCATGTCAACAAGTCCCCCAAATTTGATCTCCTCAAAATAGCTTCTCTCAATAGATTATGGGTGAGGGTTGGGCTTCAATCCAGCTTCTGGTTTTGGTTTTGGTTTTGGTTCAGGGGGTGAGGGTTCATCCTTTTTCCTTGATTTTGCCTTTTTATTGACAGTGGGTTTCAACTTGCCTCTGTTCATACCTTCACGTTCACACTGGCTTCTCCATCTTCACGATATTCTTGTCCCATGACTGTCCTCCACAAATTGCTCTAAAGGTTTGCTTCTGCTCTTCTTTCTCAATCATGACTGGAACTTCCCCATTTGGCATTTCCTCATCCTCCACTTCCTCCATCATAACAGAATGCTTCCTTGGACGTTCTTTCTCTCTCTTTTTCCTTTTCTCCTGCTTCATCTTCCTCCCATACACATTACATTCCTTAGGACAACGAGTCATTTGTACTTTCCCAGTTTTCCAATCAATTTCGGGATTATGCTTCTGTAACCACGGACATCCTATTATTAGATTGGTTTTCCCAAGATCGCACACTTCAAATATGGCTCACTCCTGATGCTCCTGATACTTTAGTACCATAGTCACCTCCTCCTTGATAGTTCCTCCATGATTGACGGTTCCATTAATATTGTACACCATTATAGGTTGCACCAGCTTGCATGTGCTAATACTGTTTCCAGTAATTAAGAACCAATTAATAAATAATTTGTAGCACCACTATCAAGCAACACTTCCACATCAATCACTGCATGTGTATCCACTGTCTTCAGTCCCACAGTCAAGGTGATTTCGGGTTCTATTCGCGCAGAGCAAACAAAGAATTTAGGTGTTTTCGGAAATAGTGCATGACAATTTTCTTTGTCACGTGATTCAGAACAGTTGTACTCCTCCTCGATTTCCTTTTCTGATTTACTCTGGGTTTCCTTGGATACTAATACATTGTAACAATTCTGGGTCACCAATGGGGAAACCTTCACTGGGACTCTTCCACAAAATTCTTCTGCCTGCCTTCCTCCGGCTTCACTTCCTCAATTGTGGCTTCCCTAATCTTTCTTTTCTGCCTACAATTCCTAGCAATGTGTCCTAACTGCCCACAGTTAAAACATTTAAGTGGGGCTTGTCTCCCTGCTTGATCAACCTCCATTGCCTCTGCTGGTGCTGCTGACTCTGTAACTATAGGTGTCACTGCCATGGCCAGTGGCTGTGCCCTCGGAGCTTGCATCTGAGGCGCCTTTCCTTTCTCGGACTTTCCTCCTGATGACTTTCCAAATTTACTACTTCTGTACATCAACTTTGACTCCGCCTGTTCCTGCCGATATTGCTGGTCAAGGTGCATTGCCCAATTATACCACTTATCCAACTTCTCTGGCATAGAAGGTAGTCGGTAGATAGACTTGAATAAAGAGGGATTTAATCCTGCTTTCAAAAACTCTACCAACACGGCTTCTCCCATATCCGTTTGCAAAGCTTCTGCTTTGAACTGCAAAATAAATTCATCTGCTGTTAGGGAACCTTGGTGCATGGTCTTTAATTTAGCATTGGCCGTTGCCTTTGGATTAGGGTCTCCAAACTGTGCCTCCAATCTCTCCAGAAATTCCTTGAAGGTTGCAAATGGTTTATTTCCTGTGGCAATTTGATTAATAGCCTTGTTTCTCCAGAACTGTGCTTTCCCCCCCTGAATGTATGAGAGAGCAAACATAATCCTAGACTTGGCTGTATGAAACTCTGGCTTCCTCCCATGGATGTACAATACTATAGAGCTGATGAAGGATTTTGTATTCTCCATGGTACTGTCAAAGATTTGCAGGGATGTGTACTTAGGTAAGCACACTTTTCCATTTCCGGATTTCTCCGCCATCTCATCCTCCTGTGACATCCACTCCACCATCTCCTCCATCTCATCATCTGATTCTACTGTCATCTCTGGCTGTACTTCTGCTTGTCTGGGCTGTGATGCTGCCAACACTGACACTAATTGCAACATTTGCACTGTAAGCACATCAATTTTTGCCTCTAGTGCTGGTGTGGGAACGGGATTAGGGCCAGGATTAGAAGTTGAAGGTTTGGACATAATTGTAAAATCTGTGATGAATCACTTCTTCAACAAATTCAAGATTTGTTCTTCAGGATCTCTCCAAATGTTTATGGGTCATGTGATCATTCATTGATCGTTCGTCAATGGTTCGTCGTTTGTCAGGTTCCTAATTTGACACTTCGGATCAATAACCCTTCCAACAGTGCCTGATCTTGGAGATAACACTGAATTTGGCTTGTAACTAAAATAGTCGTCCAAATAGAGTGATGTAAATCGTGACTAAACCAGATCCAATCGGTTGTTTGGTTGCAGCTGTCCTAATGATGAGCGCTGCCTCTCGATCACTGGCAGTTGCAATGTAAGGCAAGGCCTGGCATTGGCTTACCAAAGAAAAGGTAGATTACATATATACAAGTACTTCTGGCTCATGCTGAAAGGATGAGTAATTGGATGTGGCGCAGTGAAACAATGATGTATGCGCAAGTAAGAGAAGGCACACTAATATGGGAAGTTGTGTTCTTCTGTTAGGGCGACACCCACTATCTGCTAGCTAAGACCATGTGGGTTCTCTCTACAAGAAGGGGGCGGGATCCACGCACGTGATTGGGGAACTGATGGTTTTGATGTGAGGGGTTATTAATAGGTGAGTTTGTTGAGATAGGCCATTCACACCACAAGCATAGGTGGAATACCTAAGAGAACACAACTGGGGTCCCCTAGGCATATATTTAGGGTTTATATACTCCTTATCATCCAATTGGAAAGGTAGATGCATATCAGGTATGAATAGAAACAATAGGCCTCATGCCTAGCATGAGGTGTTCGATGTCACGGACCTCATGTCAAAGGGCTGTCATATCACAGCATGTGTGGGAGTGGGTTCGGGTGCATGGAGTCACCATGCATCAAGGGTGCCTTCCACAGGAAGGGGATCGAATACATGCAGTTGGCATGTGTCGTGCATGTGTCTGGTGTCAAGGACATGCCCTAGGCATGAATCAGGGGTGCCTCCTATCTGCAGGGGATCATCGGGTACATCGGGTTCCATGAGTTACAAGGAAAATTGTAACATTACCCCCTCGCTATGGTCGAAAGTTCCACACTTCAACCTAAATCTTTGTCTCTCCTTCGTGGTCTGACCAGGCGTGGTCTGGTTATGTGGGTAGGTTGGGGTCGAGGGGTACAATGGAGGAATAGTTCATGTCCGAATTCAGACCATGATCGGGTTCTTCTGGTTCACACTGCCCTAGGCAGTGGTGTCAAGGAGTTGGTGGTATCATTGAAAGGGGGGCATTGCAGGATGGCAAATTCAATGTCTAATCGGGGGTTCAGGACTTGGTCGGAAGATGGCATAGAGGCAAAATGCGAAGGTCAGGGCTGCTGCTGCAGCCAGAGTCATGCCAACGATGATGGCGAGGATTGTAATTCCTGCGAGCATGGGTCTGTCTTGTCATGCCATCGTCTTGAGCTCTGCCTCTTAAATCCTTCCATATGGTTCTCCCATCATGTTTCCCATGGCGTCATCATCAAAATCATTGTATCTGGAGTTAAAGAAGAGCCACTGTCTGTGCTTGGCTTCTCTTTGATCGGTCTCTCGATCTTTCTGAGGTTTCTCTGGGCAATTCATCCTGTAGTGTCCGGGGCCTCACTGTTTGCAATACCTGCAAACATATTGTTGGCAAATCAGGCCAAAGTGGCCTATCTGTTGGCAGATGAAACATCTGGCATGTCTCATGTGTGGGGGAGACCAAGGCGGTTGGGTGGTCTTTGGTTCAGGTTCGGGCATGGTCAGATCAATTATTTCAGGTGCCCTAGGCATGATCTTTGGGTTCTTCATAGAACGGGAGGAGCCTCCAGAGGGAGCTTGTTGTTTGTCTCTGTTGCTCTGCTTGCTGAATGGCGAGAGCAAGGTCGGTGGTTGTCTGTGTCGATCTAGGGGGGTGTGAGGTCTCTCCTCAGCTATTCTCGGTCTGTCTGACCACAGTGCAATCATCTCCTGGATCGTCTGTTCGATCCCCAGGGCATCTGCATTGTTCATGGCTTCTTCTAGATTTTGCTCCATTTGTTCGATTGTGCTCGCATAGTAGAAGCACATTATTTTGGTGGGTCGTGGGCAAGGTGAATGCGAAGGGCATCAGCATTCGATCGGTTTCATAGGTATTCTCAGGTGAATCGTTGTTCAGCAGGCATTTTCAGGGAGTGTCATCAGAGGTGGTACCTTTTCTTATATGCCATCAGGATCTTGGGGGCATTCTTCAGGTTTGATTCAGGTTCCCATGTGTTTTTGGATGTCGGGTAGTCAACCCATTTCACAAGGTAACAGTGTGTCTTGCCATGCTTCTTGTGTGCGATGATCGCTTCCACCTCATATTCATTTTCTCCTTCCACAAGGTCGGGTGGTGGAGTCAGGAAGTTTTGCCCATGAGTGTCGTTCTCATGGTATCACATGAGTAAAGCCACATGGAATACTGGGTGGACTTTCCATCTCGGTGGCAGTTTCAATCGGTATGTCGTTCTTGACAAGGCATCTTCAATCATGAAGGGCCCTTCTCATTTTGGCACCAATTTTCTTGTTGGGTAGCCAATCTTCAGGTTCTTGGAGTCAAGCCATACTTGTTCTCTAAGCTTGAATGGTTTGTATCGCCCTTTTGTTTGGGCACCCATAGCCTGTCTGGCTAGTTCGTGTGCGGCAAGAGCTTCCCTTCTCGCAGAGAGAAGTTCTTGGATCCTCTGTTCGGCGGCTGGCACATTCATCCTTTCATAAGGGGTGGGGATAGCACGTGGTTGATATCCCATCATCAAGTAAAACGGCGAATGTTTTACTGTGGAGTGCGTCTTCTGATTATGTGCGAATTCTGCCATTGGGAGATAACACTCCCAATCTTTGGGTTTGTTTGAACAGAACATGTGGAGGTAAACTTCTAGCTCTTGGTTTACTCGCTTCGTTTCTCTGTCGGTCTGGGGGTGATAGGCAGTGCTCATGGATAACTTGATCCCAAGCAATCGTCCAAGTTCTTGGAAGAGTTTGGATGCAAATTGAGGGTCTCTGTCTGAGATGATTCTTCTGGGGAGTCAAAATCTTGTGTATACATGGCGCAGGTAAAGGTCTGCAGTGCCAAGTGCATCAATCATCTTTGCGCAAGGGATAAAAATTACCCCCTTCATAAGACCATGGTCTACCATGACCATGATTGAGTCAAATCCGTTTATTATGGGCAAGTCCATAATAAAATCTGTCGTTAACAGCTCAAATGGTCTGCTGGCATCGGATGATATCGGTGTCAGTGGTGGGGTCATCAGGTGTGTGTTGATCTTCATTTGCTGGCATTTTGGGCAGCCTTTGATGTACTTCTTTATGAAGTTGGCCATTCCTGGCCACCAGTAGTCTCATTGGATCAGTTTGATCGTCTGCCATTGTCCAGGGTGCCCTGTCATGATGCTATCATGGTATTTCTGTATGATCACTCGACGGAGGGTTTTGTCCTGTGGCACATAGCATCTGTCTTTGAAAAAGAGCAGGCCATCTTCAAATTTCCAGTCCTCCAATGCAGAATTGATTGGGGGAGTTCCATTGTTCTTCAGGGCTTGTAAAGCATCATTTACGAGGTCGTCCTTCATTATTGCTGAGACCAGGGCTCCCTGGAGTTCAGCATCGATCGTTTTCATGAATAGTTCATCAGTGAGGATGGTCTTGTCCTTGTTATTGGTGTCTTCTTCAGCTATATGATCTGCTCTCCTCGATAGGGCATCAGATTGTACCATCTGTGATCCTGGTAGTGTTTAAAGGTCTGGTCCTACGAACCAGAAAAAGACCGAAACCGGACTGAACTGAACCAAAGTCCGGTTCGTCAGGTGGCTATTTATAGGACCGGTCTTTTGCAGTCCAGTTGCCAGTCTTTTGCTTTGACAAATATCATTGAACCGATGAAAACCGATCCAAACCGGTTTCAACCGGTTTATAGGTCACGTAAACTATACTCCCTGATTCCCACACATAATGGCTTCAATTTCGCTCCCTGGACCATCAAAAACGGTTGAGAACTGAGAGAGATATGACAAAATACATTTTGATGTGAGTATTTTGATGTCATTTGAGCAGCTGTGACTGTACTGTTTATACCTTGTGCTACAAAAATGTTGGGCACAATTGGACATTATCCAAGGCAAAGGAATAACATACATAAACATCTATACCATGTGTATTTGATTCATTTAACAGCCCTAACAAGTTGTAACTACAAACTACAAACTACAACATGGAATACAATGTACTTTTGTTTCAGTCATATCTCTGTCAGAACTTGATGAAATCTCTTAAAAGTTGGACCTGTCGCCGGGGAATTACAATATCCAACTGCTTGTGTAATGGTAAGATAGTCCAATTAATAGTTGTTGAGAAGTATATGGGTTATATTGGTACAACAAATTTTACAGCAAAAAGTCGGTTCAAACTGGTTTTTTTCGGTCCATGGACTGATATGGACCGGTCCTATGCGGTCCGGTTGCAGTTCAGCAATATCTGGGTCAGTTTTGGACCGGTTGTGGTTGCAGTTGCCCCATTTAGACATAAAAAACCGGACTGAACTGGACCTGTAAACACTAGATCCTGGTACGTGTTGTAGCTTCAGGTTGAATTGTGACAGGTAGATGCTCCATCTAGCCTGTTGTCGGTTCAGTTTCTGTGCCTGATGGAAGTATGTCAGGTTCTTGTGATCAGATAGTACCGTCACAGGGAATGGTGTCCCCTGTAAGTAGTGTCTCCATGTTTACAGTGCTCGGATTACTCCCAGTAGTTCCCCGTCATATATCTCATAATTTCTTTCTGCTTCATTGAAAGAGTGAGAGATATATCCGCATGGGTGCCAGTCTCCATTGGTGTCCTGTTGTCTGAGTACTGTGCCTGTCACAAATTTCGAGGCGTCAGATTCCACCACAAATGGTTTTGTTGCATCTGGCATCAGCAGTACTGGGGCTTCGTTGAACTTCCTTTTTAGCGCATCAAATGACTGCTGGCAGTCGTTCGTCCATTTGAATTTCTGGTTCTTCTTCGTCAAATCATTCAGCGGTCTGGCCAGATCCGCAAAGTGTCCGATGAATTGTCGATAGAAGTTTCCAAATCCTAGGAAGGATCTTACATCCTTCACTGTCTTTGGTGTGGGCCAGTCCTTGATCCCAGCCAGTTTTGTGTTGTCCATTGCAAGTTTGTTGGGCCTAATGATCATGCCCAAGAAATCGACTTCTTGCACATTGAACTTGCACTTCTCTATTTTCAGGTAGAGATCACATTGTCATAGTCATTTGAGGACCCTTTTGGTCCTTATCCAGTGTTCTTCTTCCATCTTCGAGAAGATCAGGATGTCATCCATATAGATGATGAGCCATCCTTCATCTAGCATGTCTTGGAAGAGATCATTCATCATGGCCTGGAATGTTGCCGGTGAGTTGCACAGCCCAAAGAACATCACCATTGGCTCAAATAGCCCTCAGTTAGTCTTGAATGCTGCCTTCCACTCGTCTCCTTTCTTTATCTGTATGTTATGATATCCCCATCAAATATCAAGTTTCATGAAAAATCTTGCTCCTTTCAGCTTGTCCAAGAGGTCTCCAATCAGTGGCAGGGGGTAGTTGTTCCGGATTGTTCCTTCATTCAGATAGTGATAGTCTTGGCAAGGTCACAGAGCATCAGAGTCCTTCTTCGACACGAAGAAGAACGGGGATGCCATGGGTGATTCAACAGTCAGATGTATCCTTTCTCCAGGTTTTTGTCTAGAAACTCATTGAGTTTCTCTTGTTCCTTTGGTGTCAGTGGGTAGACTTTGCAATCCTTTGGTACAAAGCCTTCCTTCAAGTTGATCGCATGATCCCATGGTCTTGATTCCAGGAATCGTTCAGATGCAGCCTTTTCGAATACCTGTCTGTATTTCTGGTATTCCAGTGGCAGTAGGTCGTCCAGGGTCTGTTTGCTGGCCTCCCTCCCCTCATATTGTTCATGTGCGAGTCACTGGGAAATGGATGTCTTTGCTCTGATCCATGCGCTCTTCGAGAATACATATCATGGGGGTCCTTGGCTTTTGTAATCCTGGAGATCGTGTTCATTTTCCATATGTACGTATGGGTCGGTCCTTGGTGTTCCTTGGTGAGGGGTGGTTCTTCTGGTGGTTCGAATATGCCAATGACTGGTTCTCCTCATACATATATGATCAGGAGGTCTGTCGCATCTTGTTCATGGGTTTCTCCTGTTGCTCATATTTCCATGCCGGTGTCTGCCAGTAGTTCCTCATCAGGTACTTCTTCCACCTTCACCTGAGGGGGGGTCTCCCTGGGCATAGGTATTTCAGCGTTGATGGTACCATGATCTGGAGTCCTATGATCATGGGTCGGGGTAGTCTGTTGTCAAGGGTTGTTTATCCTGTTTTGTAGTGCCGTTTTCATGTTCCTTTTGCCAGTGCTTCCCTCCCCTGTGGAGGTTAGCAATTCTTTCATCTTTTGCACAATTTGTCGTGTCCTGTCGCATCCATTGTTTTTGCCCTTCTCCAGTTGTTCTTTTCTCTGGTTTTCTTGGGTCTTGGCGATGGCGTGTCTCGCTGCTTTGAGATTCCTTTCTTCTTTAGGAGTGCCCTTGGTCCTGGTCTTTGCAATGGCTTTCTGGACCAAATTCAGCTCCTTTGCTTTCTTCTTGGAAAGCCTTTCCTTTGTTCTTGCCACAGCCAGTCAGGCTCGGGCAAGGTTCCCTTCTTTCTCTTCAGAGAGCCTCTTTCTTGTTTTTGCCACAGCCAATCTGGCTCGGGCAAGGCTTTTCTCTTTCTCTTCAGAGAGCTTCTGTCTTGCTTTGGCCACGATGTGTCGGATTCGTGCCATTCTGTCATTGGGTGCCTCCCTTTCAGTGTTGACGCTGGGGAGTTTTAGGGTGTTCAGGAGGGCCCGTTTGGCTTTTCTCGTCTTCTCCAAGATTTGTTGGATTTGAGCCCGTCGTCCTTCGTCTCAGAACTCAAGAGTTCCTTTCTTCCAATTGATGATCAGGTTTACCTCCCGCAGCCATGACAGACCCAGGATTACCGATTCTTTGCCTAGTCCTGTGACTAGGTATTCCATTGGGTAGCTCCGTCCATTGATGTGGAGCCTCCCCTTCACGTATCTGGTGATTGTTCCCTGCCTATTCAGGGTTCCATCTACATTTGTGGCCCGGATGGTGTGGCTAAGGGATATGTCCTGATCCCTTCTCGTTTGACGAATTTCGAGTCAATAAAGACTGCTCCTGCTCCAGAGTCGACAAGCACATTCATTGCGACATCTTTCCCGTTATCTGACTCAGCTACCCAAATAGACAGGCACATAGATTGTCTATTCATGATAGCTAAGAGTACAGATCCTAGGGAGACTACAGTGGTGACTGGCATCGTATCAGGCCGCTGTTCTGAAAACCTGATTCCTCCATGAAGTTGAGGGCTTGTTCCTTTTCTTCTTCATCCAGTTCGTCCAGCATCATGCAGATCTTCTGGTAGGTGTCTACCCCAGTCTTCTTCTGGGTGAAGTGGTTTTGGTAGGGAGGGGGCGCTGACCCCATCTGAGTGGGGTTCTTTCCATCCCTGTGGTCGGACAATTGGTGTCCCAGTTGGTGGTAGATGAAACACAATCCCTTTCGGAGGTGTTCCACACATTCTTGGTTTGTCAGTCGGTTGATGTCAAGAGAGGGCTGTCCTTTCATTGTTGTTTTGTTTGTCTTCTGGTTCTGCCTGGTCTTTCCCAGGATTGCCATGGCCCATTTCCATTGGCCTTCATATTTCAAAGCTGCCTTTATCCAGCCTTCGAGAGTGTTCAGTACTGTCTCCATTGTGTGTACCCTCTTCAGTAATTTGGGATGCAGTCCATCCATGAAGTACTCGATCATGGCTGCATCTTCGGTGATTCCCGTCCTGTCTTTCAGGATGCGGAAGTTCGCCACATATTCTTCAAGGTTCCCTGAACCTTGTTTGAGATTCTTGATCTCTGTCTTTGCCATTCCAGCATTGTCGATCAGTGAGAAGGCTTCTAGGACCTTCTGTCTGAAGTCTCCGAGTCCCTCGGATTGGTGTTGGTTGACAAATGCCTGCGCCCAGGCAGCTGCTGTCCCTCCATTCATGAAGGACAGCATGAAGATGATCTTCTTGTCATTTGTGTCATAGACCTGGTCATTGATTCGCAGATACAGGTATATCTCCTGCAGGAACTTGGCAGTCTTGGTCCGCTCTCCTGAGAAGTCTGTGGGTGATCGGATTCGAATGTCCTTTATGGATGTCATCGGTGTGGTTGCAGCGGGTTCGGACATCTCGCTATGAAGGTCGTTGGTTTTGTCTGTTAGGAAGTGGGTGGATGTTTCAGGTGGGGGTGTGTGTGGTTGTTCAAAGTCTTCGTTGGTGAGGAAATCTGTCGGTTGATCTGTAGAACCAACACTGTGCTGGGGTCGAGTAACGGACTAGTCTTCTGTTGTATCGGTACCAAGATGAACCTGGCTGTGGTTCTGCTTCTCTTGGTGGTCAGTCTGGGGTTTGTCTAGACCCAGGACACTGTGGTGTATATCGAGACATATTGCCTACACCTAGGTAGGTGGGCTAGCAGATAGTTTAGATCTTATGTTAGGGGCAAAGCCTCAACCACTTGATCTAGTCGATGTCATTTGATGAGGTGCTTCCTTGATGAGTTGTTCAGCACTAGTCTTACTCGGAGCATCTGACATAAGATGGGTAGTGCACTCTAGCAGGCCTTCTGCATAGAGTCATTCAGGTTCACACACTAAGGGGCTTCCTTAGTGGTTTCGAGTAAGTTTATGAGTTTGCAAGTTAAGGCTGTAGATTGCCTAGATCTAAACTAAGGACATCCCTACTACAAGTCACAGTACTTATACTAGTAGGAATATTCTTATCGTCCAATTGGAAAGGTAGATGCATATCAGGTATGAATAGAAACAATAGGCCTCATGCCTTGCATGAGGCATCCGATGTCATGGAGTGCTGCGGCGCAGCATGTCGATCGTGAGAGTCCGACATCACGGACCTCATGTCAAAGGGCTGTCATATCACAGCATGTGTGGGAGTGGGTTCGGGTGCATGGAGTCACCATGCATCAAGGGTGCCTTCCACAGGAAGGGGATCGAATACATGCAGTCGGCATGTGTCATGCATGTGTCTGGTGTCAAGGACATGCCCTAGGCATGAATCAGGGGTGCCTCCTATCTGGAGGGGATCATCAGGTATGTCGGGCTCCATGAGTTACAAGGAAAATTGTAACACCATCATTCCAATTGTCATCTTCCTCACCTGATTCTTCTTGCTCCTCGCCCTGCGGGAAACCGTTGGGTGCAGTGTGTAGAAGTAGTTGTGAGATGGTTACAGGGTTTGCTGCCCCTAGCTGTTTGGGTGGGCCTAGATAGGAATAAACTGCCACCCGCTGCCAAGATAGCTGCATTGAATTGGAACTGACCTGCTCTGAACCAATGCTGACACCTGCCATAATCACTGAAGACAACCTCCCGTATCCTTCATAAAGCCCCAGTGAGAATCTCCTTAAGCAGAGTGGATGTTGTTGCAATGTCAAACAGGGCCCCCAACAACATGTTCTCTGAAAATCTGATTAATGGTGGGCGTCGATTTCTGAGTGCCTCCCAGATCTGCATTGGGGTTAAATTAAGCTATCATCCTAGCTGATGGTATGTACAGATACTATTTTTCACTTTTCTAGAGAGATATTTGCAAGCATTTGGGGGCCAAGGAGGAACAATGGGGATATGCCAAGTGCCATGTTCAAAGGCATTTGGAGCCTTTCTGGGGATAGAAAAGCACCATCACCCACCCCAATGCCCTTCTTCCAAAGTGCCTCTTCCGAGGTGTGCCTATCCTTAGGCAAGTGAAGATTAATGTTAGTCCAGTCCTTCTCCAAAATTGAACTCACCTCCAATAGCCAGCATAAATGGAATCCTCCACATGCAAAGTTGTGAAAAAAGTTATTTTTATGAAGGTGCTTTGCTGTGACATGCATGTTCTGGAAACAATGAAAGAGCTGCAGGTCCCCAGCACCCATGACTGATGGATCAAGGCACATGTCTTCAGATTTATGTTGCTCCAGAATGGTTGTGAGGGAGTAGATGAGGTTAGGCCAATGGTCAAGGCTTGGATGACCCTGGACGCAGTGGATATGTGGTAAATCAAAGTCACTGAGGAATCATACATGCACCAGTTGAACCACCAATGGGAGGGCCAACTTGTCCCTCGTTGCAACCTCCATGCCTTTGTTCTTGACTTGTGCAAACACATCCACAAGCTGGAAATAAAGAACCTCTTTTGCGAGGAGCTCTGTATCTGTCTCACTCTCAGGCCATGCCCCTGTGTCACAAAATTGTTGAAGCAACTGTAAGCCTTCTGAGGGGGGCATTGTAGGTGGCTTGAGTCCCTACGCATGGCACTCTATTGCTGGAACATCTGCTACCCACATACAATACTCTCATTCTTCCATGATGGCCAAATAACGCTTCCACATCCCTGTCAGTTAAAGTCACACAAGAAAACAAGAGACTTACAAACAATACAGGAGAATCCTTCAGCTGTTCAACACCACCTGACGTGAATATAAGGGCAACCTCAGCCTCTAGCAAAGGGAAATCCAAAGTTAAAATCATACTACATATTACAGGGATTGGGAGCACACCTAGCAAAGGGAAATCTGAAGAGAAAACTCTAAGGATCCCTTTGCCGATGCCCAGTATATGTGAAGATGACAAAAATCAAATAATAACCTAAAAATAGAAAAGGCAGAGATAGGCAGATCAAGGCTGCCAAATGACATCATACCAAGGGGTAGATGTCGGAAGGGGTGCTCTGCCTCTAAATATAAAACTGTCAACATGCACAAACATGATAGAAAGGGAAATTAGTAATAAAATCCAGAAAAATCATAGAAAATGAAGAATAGAAGGAAATGAAGTGAGGAAAAATGTAGAACAAACATAAAAAATAGGAGAAACACACAGGGCACCCCCCCTAGTCCCCCTAGTCCCCTTACATTACCCCCTCTCTAAGATGCATCGCCCTGATGCATTCAAAATCGCATATGACCAAAGTCAGTGACTTGAATGTGACACGGTGCAGCAGTGTGCCATCAGTGGAATTCTTTGACTAACCAAGGGGCATTCACATCGGACTCTTCAACCCATGAGTTCTCCTCATACCCATAACCCTTCCAATGCACCAAATACTGGAGTTTTCCTCAATGCAACCGGCTGTCCAAGATTGACTCGACTTCATATTGGGGTTTTCCCTCGATCACTGTAGGCAGTGGTGGTGGGTGTGAATGGCATCCCGGGAATGGATCTGGGGGAGCTGGAAGGAGTTTGACGACATGGAAGACTGGGTGGAGTCTGGACATGGAGGCTGGGAGGCGTAGACAATAGGCATGTGTTCCAACACACTTGACAATGGGGAAAGGTCCCAGCAAGAATGAGCAAGTTTCTTGGATGGACGCATAGTGGAGATGTCACTGGAGTCAAGATAAACTTGATCACCAACCTTGTACTGAGGGGTCGGAGAATGGCATTGGTTGTAAAAGTGTGCCATGTTGTCCTTCGCTTTTGCTAAGGCTGCCTTTGCCTCCTCCAAGCTATCCCACATGTGTTCTGTGAACTCATTCACCATCTCAATGTATGAGGGAGTTTGATGAGGTTCAAATCCCATGCGTGGATGTCATCCAGTGTCTAAGAGGAAAGGGGTCTGTTGAGTGGAAGCATGGACATGGTTGTTGTATCTGAACTTGGCCAAGGGGAGAAGATCGTCCCAATTGTCCTGGCATTCATTGACAAAGATGTGGATGTACTGCTCCAGTTCCTGGTTGACTCACTCAGTCTGGCTGTCGGTTTGTGGGTGATAAGCAGTCAAAGCAAGGAGTTTGATCTCCAGAAGTCTGTACAGCTCACAAGTGAACTCTGCCATGAACTGAGGGCCACGATCAGAGAGGAAAGTGCCAGGAAGTCCATGTAATTTCCACACATGGTGGAGGTAGAGTCGGGCGGCACCCAGGGCACTGACAGTGGTGTGAGTGGGAATGAAGTGAGTGTGTTTTCCCACTGAATCAACTGTGCACATCACCGCATCAAACCCATTCGACTCTGGAAACTCCACCACAAAGTCGATGCTGACAACATCCCAATGACTCTCTGGAAGAGGAAGAGGGTGTAGCTCGCCAATGGGTTTGTGATGAGCAATCTTGGTGCATAAGCAAAGGTCACAAGTGCAACAATACTGACCAATGAGCCATGACATTTGTGGCCACCAATAATTCTGTGAGGTGAGCTCCAAGGTCTTCCAGCATCCAGGATGACCAGCAATCAGGTCGGGCATATTTGGGGGGAGTTGTGGGTCTTTCTGGGTGAGTCCCAGAGGCTCCTGGAGTCGAAAATATCTTTGATGAGGTGTATCAGACATCTTCCACAGCAAGAGAACAGAGTAAGTTGCTTGTAATTATGGATGCGACGCAGTACACTGAGCCATTCCCAAAAGAGTTATATACCGAGAAAGGAAATTAGGAACATTTGGACCATGCATTTTTCAATCACAAGCTTTTGTGTGTGATTTTCAGTAAATATGTATACCCAGAAGTATCCCAAACACCAGAGACTATGTAGATAATCTGGAGACTCTGGCTATGCCATAAATCCAGTGACCTAATCGGCTGCGGCTGTACCCAAATGAGGCACATGATGACATGTGATATATGACACACATTACGATGATGTGTCTTCATTCGTTGTTCCTGCCCACCTGTCTCTGTTGCCTGCACTAGATGCCTCCGCATCTCAGCCATCTTATATATGGGCCACCTGCACCAGTTCATTCCCACACTGCAAGAAGGAGATACCCAAGAGGCTTATCTGTGGTGGGGTCCGAAATCCACAACATACTGGGCTGTTGTACTGCAGGGTGCGTTTCAAGCCATATTATAAGCTTCCACACCTTTATGCAGTCCCTTGTAGTGCAGCTGTGGCTTTTTTGACTGGTTGTCACCTGGCAACTCATCCCATGGTGGCACAAGTTACCCGCCCATGGAGGAAGATTTCCCAGTGCACAAAACGAGCCTCATGTCCTTCCCACTCTTGATGCAGCACTTGAACCTTGCTCATTTGATTTTGAGTGTGAGCCATCATGGTTTACAGGCTTCACTCCACCTCACTCGGGTCCTTCTATGCCAATTGCTACCCCTCTGCCTCCCTGACAATGCCCAGCTACCCCACTGCCCCTGCTTCTTTCATCTCCTGCTGTTCACCCAATTACCCCATCACCTGCACCACCACCTTCTATGTTGGCTGCCCCATCCAAGCGTAAATGCTGTGCAAATATGACATGCAACAAATTGGCATGATCTGTGGCTTGTTCTAAATCTCACTGTAAGGAGTGCTGTATTGCAGATAAGACTCGTATCTGTACCTACCAAAGTCACAATGACAACACTCCAATCACTGCTGGAATGGGTGATCCTTAGAAACTTGCTTGACCACCTGCTGTTGTACCAGGTATCTCATTGGAAAGCCAAGACATGCCAGATTTGGTTATCACCAAGAAGTCCTTTAGCAAACCAATGTCAGATGCATGGGCAGCTGACTGGGATCACGTTCATAAGGCATGTGATGCACATCTGCAAGCAGAGGTGCTGAGATGCCAGGAGCAGCAGCACTTGAAACAGCAGGTCCAGATCTGTTTTTGGGACAAGGATGGTGAGCCGCCAGAGATTCTTCATGAGCAAGGGCTAAAAATCTATTCAAATTTCAACCTTGCCCATTCTGAGTTGCTGCTGTGAAAGCTCTGTCTGTCGAAGGATGATGAAATCTTAATCTATGATTATGTAGCCTCTCTCTGGGGCCAAGAAGACATCGACACAACAATTGTGCTTGCTCCAGATCAAGTCCTTCTTGTGTGGCAGTGAAGTGTTAAGGACTGCTTCCATGAAGAGACCTACATCAAGCAATATGCACCTCTGACCTCATGCCCAACTTCAAATCATGTCCAAGGCCAGAAATGCTGAACTTCAATGGCCCACAGCTCAGTTTCTAAAGTGCTGCGGCTTGCTGGCCAGCTTTCTGTGTCACATTTGGGAATGTCATCCCCAGTGCGCCCGCCATCCGTCCCCCAGTCATCTATGTCTAGCTCCTCAAATTCTGGGTTGTCCTCTCCCATCCTCTCTAGATCATCCACTCCACCCTCCTCTCCAGTGTGTGTGTGAATATCACTGACCTCACACTCAGTCCAAGTCCTGAACCAGATTGTTTGCCGAATGTCAAAGCTGAACCTGAAGACTTCGACCCTCTTCCACCTAGAGTGAACATGGAGGATCCTGACTCTCTTTGGAAAGCTGGACGTGTGTTGGTCCCTGTGGACTTTGGAACTTGGCCTAGTGGCATGTATGCACAAGATATGGCATGGGCATTTGGCGCTGTTGGTGGACACCAAGATGGCATCAAAGCTCATTTCAAGAAGATTTTCCAACCCATTCCATATGTCAAAGCTACGTGGTACAAGCAACTCCAGACCTAGAAGCATTCGAGCCAGGCTGAATGCAATCATGCCAGCCAACTGTCACGAACTTCTGAATGGTTGTGGACATGATGGCATGCATCGTCATCAGGTTGGGCACATGTTTGCAGGTGATGTGCCTGGTTTATTTTATCCTAGCTTTGTTGACATTCTCTACATTTGATTTGTACCTACTCATATGTAAGTCCTGGAACATAACTGGGATTGCTGTCTTTGAGCTTCTCCAATGTTAAGATGTTTTTTTTTCTAATCATCTCATCCAAGAAAAATTCATACTTCGCTGCTCCCATCTCTTGCAAGATTGAATGGTACCCACCTAACCAGACATTTGTCTGCTCTGCAACAGAAGAGCTGAAAAACCATGCCTTTCCCTCTTCTCCAAGCAGTTCATTGAAGTGATATGGGTTGCAGTTAGTAGCACATTCGACATCAGATTTCTTGTGCTTGCAGGTCCAGTGAAAGACATCGGCTGGAAGACCAACAGATTCAAGAAGATCATCACGTTGACTGTGAAGATGTTTGTACATCGTGCAATTGTTGTCATAAAAAATGATATCGGGCATAGAGCCCTTGACCCAAAACACCTTGCGTATCATATCCTGTCATGTGCATGTCAACAAGTTAATGATGATGAAACACCAAAGAATACACATACTGCAGTTTGTGTAACTGTTTCCGAACCAAATAAGGTGGCCCAGGCAACAATGACACCACATGGCCAGACAAAAATCTGCTCATTGTGTGTACGACAACGTCCAAACAAAGCACAGATCTTGCAGTTTCCATTCTCATCCTTGTCAGCAGGACAAGCTGGATCGCACGGGTCAGCAGGCATCACACCCTCTTCAACCTCCTTGGCAGTAATCTCAGCAGAGAACGCATCATTGTGGTCCTTTGAAGTCGGCCTTTGAGTTGGAACATTGCCTTGTCATGCATTTTGTAGGTATCTTCCAGAAGACAGTGTTCTGCTCTAGTGCATGTCAGATGAGGTCCTCTCTGCAGGCTCTTCACAGCCTTTGACAGTGCACACTTTATGTCAGTTTTTGTGTTGGGGACAAAAGCAATGCTTGTTGTTCACAAGATCCACAGCACAGTGCAGAATACCACAACAAGGACAGCCAATAGTGATGCCGTCAATGACCAGTACATGCAGCTTCCCTGCTCAGACCATTTCAGAATCAAATTGGGGTCTGCGACTACTCAAGTACTCATGCCTAGTAGTTCCATCTGCATCCACCCATGTTCAACAGCATTTATCACAATAGTGAGCCCATTCCACTTGCCCATATCACCGCACTCACTCATTCTGATCTTGTGAGAACCTATCCTTCTGTAGCCCAGTGTGTGGGACACTCAGCACTGCATGCCGATCATGATGATCTTCCAGGAGTGAGACAATTAGGAATCCATCCCAGACGTGCTCTGTATGCAACCTGAAGCTGGTGTCCTCCCAATCTCCATGTACTGGAGTTTGCTCTGCTTTTGAGAGACATGTGGCATAGATTTGAGCTTCATTTGTTGCTGAAGTCCTAAACATAGTTTTACTATGAGTGATTCTGTCAGATACAAGCTTCAATGAACCATGCAATGAGCATAAGCCCAATAAATAAATCAAGGACATCCTTCTCAATGTATTGATGTTCGCCCACCTGGATGACTGATGGGATCTTGCCATAGTATGTATGGATACCATTGCTGACAGTATAATTATTGTAGTACACCGTCTTGCATTCTAAGAGACGGTTCATGTAAGTGCATGCTGTGTTAGGGACACATACTTCACTAGAGTCCGAATCCAGAGCTAAGCATGCAAAAGAGGTATTTTATAAGCATGAGATCTCTATGAGTGATAATAAGGATGATGATGGTGTGTAGTGTAAAGGTTTTGTCCATGTAATGTCCGAGGATGTAATCTGAGGAATATGGATGCTGTTGGATCAATGTTTTCCACACATCACAAAACTTCCACGGGCAAGCATACGTGCAAGTTTTAATTGTTTGTTCTGTGTTCTTGAGCTTGATTCTCGCTGTTACACTATGAGGGAGTTTGTCAACATGTGGCAGCAGCTGGAAGACATTGTTGAACTCCATAAGCATCTCCTTTTCTATTTCCTCTACCTTTTGCTAAAAACTCAGCATTTCAATCCGATCCTTGATCATGTTCAGCAGCTTAATTACCTCCAGCACCATCTTTCCATCAGTGAGACACTGCTTGCAAACCTTGACAAGTTCCAACAGCACTCACTTTTCAGATTTCTTGATTTCTGCTACCATAAATTTAGACTTCCCTACTTTCTTTTGGAGTCTTAGTAACCAGAGGTTTCAATAAATCATAGTCATTCATTTTATCAATAGCTGAACGTAATTCAAAATTGGCAATGATGTGATTTACACTAAGGAAAGGCAGTCTGAGTAAGAGCGGTACACATAATTTTGGTGTAACAACAGCTTTTAATGTTCGAGAGGTCCATGCAGAGTCAAGGGAATAAGGCGTGATATTCACATATTCATACAGGTGGCTTTCAGAGCTGGCCGAGTTGTTCAGCGCCATGGAAATCGGTAATGGTTTGTGCAAGCAGAAATGACAGAGGCCCAATTCTTCAACAAATGCACTGTTGATAAGCACAACATGTGCGCCGCAGTCCAGCATACTATTCACTGAAACAGGTTTGTCAGCAGCTGGACCCATTAATGTGCATGGCCATCACAGATGCAGCACTGTGAGTGGGCTCACCACCTCCTCCTCCTCCTCCTCAGAACCAGATCCCAAAACTGCTGACAGCATCACAGCGCCCACTACGAAAGAATTCTCCTCCTTTGACACTTCCTCGATATGGCTCGTGTTACCAGTAACCACTCCAACAGGTTTGCTTCCAGATGGCACATTGACTTGTCTCTTGTGCCCAAGCAGTATGTCTTCGGTAATCTCTTTGTAGTTCCGGCCATCTGGGAAGTCATTAGGACATTCTCCAGCATGGTGGCTTTGGTACCCACATCAACACTTAAGGCATCCCTGGTGTTTAAAAAGCAATGAGCATTTGTTATCTGTAAGACATGGTGGTTTATGGGAGCCACCAGCAGCAGAGTTGGACATGCCCGCCGCTGCAGCAGACCCACAAGGTTTGTAACCACCCATGGTGTTACAGGTTGGCCAAAGCCTGTCTCTTAGGCATCTGCTGCAAATCCTCTGCTGCCTCTAGGTAGCGCTTTGTGTCATTCGTGCATTCCTCCGCCAGTTTTTGAACCTCAGCGATCCAGCAAGTTAGCTGCGCCTCCTCCATTTTCGCTGGAGTATCCTTTGTAACTTTATGAATCACCTCCTTTATGTTATGATTCTTACAACGATTTTGCAGGTCAGAGTCCAAGAGGCTATCGAGCTGTAGTTGTAGCGCAACATCAGAGAAATGGTATTCGGTATTGCATAGCACAATGTTTAAGTGTCGGATGTCATTTACCCACTTCAGGAAGGAATCAGATGACTTGAGGCATGCATTGCGGATCTTTGCATGGAGTTCGTCATCCCAACCATCGGGTGGGAACTCCTTCTGAAGTTCTATGATGAACTTGGTGAACGTCAAATTCAAAAGATGATCTCCATGGGTTGCCACCCAGTCTTGAGCTCACATATCCTTTAGTCCAGGTAAAACAGCAGCAACACACTTGTCCACGTCAATCTTTTTGTTTGCCCTGAAGAAATCTATGCAGGCCATCTCCCACTGGTGTATTACCATAGGTGAGACCACACCAGGTGTGAGAAGAGGGATACACTTCGGTTCAGCATGTAGACATTCAGCAGGACCAGACACAGACATTTTCGAACCAGGTATGAAAAAAGATTTGAGGGAAGAAGAGGAAGATGTGTCAGAGTCGTCATCAGGTGGCAGCAATTGTACACAATCTTTGCCAATAAAACACCTTTTTTGGGCAATGGCTTATGTCAGTTGTCTCGAAGCCTTGTGGCCAGATCAGTGTCATGTGGCTGTCTACTGGAGATATGTACATTGTTGCTAGATGATCTGCCAAAGACATGAGATGAACTCATGTCATCACAACATGAGCTGGAAAATGCCTCTGGTGTAACTATCACTTCAAGCTTCCTGGATGCTCTTTCCACCTGTCAAGACATGTACAAGCCCTGGATGTGCCAGTACAACATTGCTACAAAACAAGGATGGCATCAAAAAGGCTGTCCTGAACATGTTGAGCAATGGTGCATGTGCAACATATGCTGTACATCTCCATTGTGACTGTAAAAGTCTTGATCCTATGTTTTGTAGCTGTTAATGAACTGTAACAATGTTATTTGTTGACACTTATTTACCATATTCCTCAGATTACATTCTTGGACATTACACAGACAAAACCTTTACACTACACACCATCATCACCCTTATTATCACTCATAGAGATCTCGTGCTTATAAAATACCTCTTTTGCATGCTTAGCTCTGGATTCAGACTCTAGTGAAGTACATGTCCCTAACACAGCACGCACTTACACTTTTTTTAAGCTTCGCTAAACGAGGATTGCTGATCATCTGTACTTGTTGAGGCAGGTTTTCAACTCCTTGCCATGCTAGAACCGTTGTATAACAGGTCAAAAGACCTCACCGTCCAAACTGCCATTCACATGCCTGCAAGCACTTGCTGCTTCCGATGCCCCTGTGGGCCTGTTGTCACCATCATTATGGCTGCTTATGCCCAGCATAGAATGCTCAAATTTGCCATCCACTTCTGTTGATGAGGATAATACTGAATGTCCCGAAGACTTTTTAGACCCTGCTGGAGCGCATACACTGACCTTTCTGTGCTGGTAATAATAATTTGTAATCATTTGATGGTCTGGAATATCATCTCATCAGGTGATCTTAGTTGTGTTGTGTCAAGACTCATTTAGTCAGGTGACCATATGGATCTGAAGCCTCATGCACAACATTTGTTCTTTGTCTTCTTACATCGACATATCTTCCTCACCTTCTGGTCAATAGGTCCTCTTTACTATCCCAGCTATGCCACCATCAAGGTCTTCTGGACACAAGAGACCCCAAGCATCTGAATCAACTGCATCAAAGTGTCTGCAGGCAAAGGGCTTTGTTCCTGGGGAAGGGGAGAGGAGTGTGAAAGAAGATACTCATCATCTGAAGAAGATAGATATACCTGATGATGCCAGTCAAATTAAAGTGCGTGTTTCTTTGACTATTCTGATTTTATCCTGAACTCTGACATGGTACAACCCAGCTTGCCCTTGATACGCACCTTCATGTCTCAATGGGTGCCATAACCAACACATCAGTTCCTGAGGCCCCTGATAATCATACCTTAAACACCTTTCCACAACATTTCACCTCTGCTGGCAAAATAAATGCTTTGCTCAAAGGCAATACCCACAATGCCCAGTTTCAAGCAACAGATAAAGCGGCACTTTATGCAATCATAGAGCTTTGCAGGCAATGCAATGTGGTGCCAGACTCAAATATTGCCCTCAATATTGCTTGCATCCCGGAGCATGATCTTCGATTGATCTTTTCGAAGGTTCACTCATTTGGTCTACCAGCATGGTGCCCCGATCTTCTTGGTGGCACACACACTTCATTGTATAATGGAGCCCTTGAGTCAATTGCTATCTGGACTTTCGAGCAGGCTGCTACTATATTTGCTTACCAACATCTTGCTCCAAATCTTGCTTACCTCCAGAATAGACCTGTCCTCGAGAAATTATATTGCAATTTCATGGGGGGTTATATGAAGAATCTTGCAGCAAAGGAGGCAAAAGGGCAGTGTCCATCGAGGTGTTGAGGAGAACAAAGCATACAAGAACCACCAATTGGTACTGTTTTCAAGTTATTTTTATCTTTCAGACTTGAATCACTAAATTTTGCTCTAGCTTACTCTCAAGTGCACTTATCTGAAGGACCATGGCTGGAACCAGCATATCAGGCTTCTAGCTGGTTCATACGAGTGCACGTCTGATGATGAGGGGAACTATGATGGTGGTTTCTTCATTATGAGGCAGCAAGCACGCAATCCCCACATCACCGACTTTCTGCACCACATCAACAATAGCCACAAAGCAGGGAACCCTCTTTTCCACAGGAGCAGGAGGTGTGAGGAGCCTCGCATCCCACATCCTGAGAATCTCGAGAGCCAAATTTCTGCCTGTGTACCTGTGGATTGTCCTTTGGATTGGTTTGATCCTGCCTTTTTCAATGCGATGTCGCTCAGGAATTGTGCTCGCTATGCCATGGCCCCAATTGCACTTCCTCTGAAGAGTGATTGTCTTTCGACTGACTCTGATCCTGATTGGAAGGACATGCCCCAAAAGAAGTATGGGAACTGTGTTTGGGCTTTGTATAAGCTTCTGACAGCCACAGAATTGGCAGCCCTTGAAGATGGGGAGGAGGAGGAGGAGGAGGAGAACAAGCAGGGCAAGCAGGAGCAGATGCAAGCTTAAATGGCCTGGGGCCCATCACGTCTTGTTGCAACTCACAACTTACATGGTAATAGCATATGTCCTGTAGTAGTTATGATTGCTCTTACTCTATGTTAGTATGCCTTTATGAATATGACTATGTTTTATGAACTTTGTAAGTACGTCGTGGCCTAGGCTGATTAGTGACTAGTCAGGTTGATCATGTTCGCATTGACCGATTGGCCACAACTCTTGTAAGTATTGTTCTTTCACATTCATGGCTTCAGGTAGCCTTCAACCATCCAGGTAAGCTTTTTTTCTTATTTCTTCATGTTTCTTTTTACTAATCAACTCTATCTTAGGTGTTTTTATGTAACTTATAACAACTCCACCTGAGACACCCCATGCCCAAACCCCACACCACAACCATGGGAACAAGACGATGGGGGAATGACAAGACAACAAACAATGCCAAACAAAGATGGCAATGGTGAGGTATGCGAATGCCAGGGGAACAGACACAGACAGGCCCAAATGACATCTATCATGGTTTGTGCCCTGGGTGAGTTTTTGTCATTTCTTTCTTTTTACTAATCTATTGTATTTTAGGCTATCAACATTTTGTAATGACAGACCCACACCAGGACATGCCAGGACACCCCATGTCACTGCTGCAAGCCTCTGCTCACAAGGTGTGTAGCAGGGTGACGACAGGCAATGAACGACATTAACGATGATGAGAGGACAATGATGAGAAAACGAGGAGGAAGGGGAAACAAAGATGGGGACAACGATGGGGAGACAACGAGACGACATGGAGGAGGGAAAGAAGAAAAAGGCCCAAGAGACGTTGATGTCTCTTGGGCCATAGGTAAGTTTTTTTGTTTGTTTCTCTTTCTTTTTCTTTTTCTTTTTTACTAACTAAATTGAACTACTGGCAACAGGGATGACAACAACGACAATCAGATGGCACCCGACACTCAAGCAACAGTGATGGACGAGCATGTGGGCACAATGACGATGACGGGAGAATGTTGAACGACAACGACACCCTTGCCCCTTGCTCTCTATGCGAGGGGAAGGTTCCCTCCCACCTCTACCACCACCACTTCCACATCCAATCCCACACCACTAAGCACCACCCACAGCTGCAAACAAGCTGATTGGACACAACGTAGGCACCTAGGTATGTTTTTTGTGCTCAATTCTTGTTTTTTACTAGCTAACTAACGGTGTTCTTTCTTTTTTAGGATCTAAACTACAGGTAACAACGAGCAGCAGGGTTTGGATGATGGAGAGGGGTGCCAGGAAACCTGAGAAGCAGGATACCTGCACAGTACGCACCTACGCACCCCCGAATCTGTGCTATGTCACGCTAACCCCCCCCCAAACTCACTGAAACAGGCATTGTACCAACTGTTACAATTTTCCTTGTAACTCATGGGACCTGATGCACCCGACGATCTCCTCCAGACAGGAGGCACCCCTTGATTCATGCCTAGGGCATGTCCTCGACACCAGACACACACACAATGCATGCCGACTGCATGCATTTGATCCCCTTCCCGTGGAAGGCACCCTTGATGCATGGTGACTCCATGCACCCAAACCCACTCCCACACATGCTGTGATGCGACAGCCCCCTGACATGAGGTCCGTGACGTTGGACTCTCATGATTGACATGCTGCGCCGCAGCACTCCATGACATTGGACACCTCATGCAAGGCATGAGGCCTATTATTTCTATTATTACTTGATATGCATCTACCTTTCTGATTGGATGATAAGGACCTCCCTTCTAGTATAAGTACTGCGACTTGTAGTAGGGATGTCCTTAGTTTAGATCTAGGCAATTAACAGCCTTAACTTGCAACTCGTGAACTTACTCGAAACCACTAAGGAAGCCCCTTAGTGCATGAACCTGAACGACTCTACGCAGAAGCCCTGCTAGAGTGCACTACCTATCTTATGTCGGACGCTCCGAGTAAGACTAGTGCCGAATGACTCATCGAGGAAGCACCTCATCGAACAACATCAACTAGATCGAGTGGTTGAGGCTTCACCCTTAACATAAGATCTAAACTATCTGCTAGCCCACCTACCTAGGTGTAGGCAATACGTCTCGATACACACCACAGTGACCCGGGTCTAGACAAACCCCAGACCGACCACCAAGAGAAGCAGAACCACAGCCAGGTTCATCTTGGTACTGATACAATGGAAGACTAGTCCGTTACTCGACCCCAGCACAGCGTTGGTTCTACAGATCAACCGACAGACAACGAGGAGATTTCCTCACCGACGAAGACTTTGAACAACTGGACACACCCCCACCCAAAACATCCACCCACTTCTTAACAGACAAAACCGACGACCTCTATAACAAGATGTCTGAACCCGCAACCGCACCAATGATGTCCATGAAGGACATTCGAATCCGATCACCCACAGACTTCTCAGGAGAGCGGACCAAGACCGCCAAGTTCCTGCAGGAGATAGACCTGTACTTGTGAATCAATGATCAGGTCTATGACACAAACGACAAGAAGATCATCTTCACACTGTCCTTCATGAATGGAGGGACAGCAGCTGCCTGGGTGCAGGCATTTGTCAACCAACACCAGTCCGAGGGACTCAGTGAATATGCAGACTTCTGACAGAAGTCCTAGAGGCCTTCTCACCGATCGATGATGCCAGAACGGCAAAGACAGAGATTAAGAATCTCAAACAAGGTTCAGGGAACCTCGAAGAATATGTGGCAAACTTCCGCATCCTGAAAGACAGGACGGGAATCACCGAAGATGCAGCCATGATCGAGTACTTCATGGATGGACTGCATCCCAAATTACTGAAGAGGGTACACACAATGGAGACAGTACTGAACACTCTTGAAGGCTGTATAAAGGCAGCTTCGAAATACGAAGGCCAATGGAAATGGACCATGGAAATCCTGGGGACGACCAGGCAAAACCAGATGACAAAAGAAATGATGAAGAAAGGACAGCCCTCTCTCGACATCAACCGACTGATGAACCAAGAATGCGTGGAACACCTCTGAAAGGGATTGTGTTTCACCTGCCACCAACTGGGACACCAATCGTCCGACCACAGGGATGGAAAGAACCCCACTCAGATGAGGTCAGCACCTCCTCCCTACCAAAACCGCTTCACCCAGAAGAAGACTGGGGTGGACACCTACCAGAAGATCTGCATGATGCTGGATGAACTAGACGAAGAAGAAATGGAACGAGCCCTCAACCTCATGGAGGAATCAGGTTTTTAGAACAGTGGCCTGATACGACACCAGTCACCGCTGTAGTCTCCCTAGGGTCTGTACTCTTAGCTACCATGAATAGACAATCTATGTGCCTGTCTATTTGGGTAGCTGAGTCAGACAACAGGAAAGATGTTGCAACAAATGCGCTCCTCGACTCTGGAGCAGGAGGAGTCTTTATTGACTCGAAATTTATCGAACAAGAAGGGATCAAGACATATCCCTTAGGCTATACCATCTGGGCCACAAATGTAGATGGAACCCTGAACAGACAGGGAACGATCACAAGATACGTGAAAATGAAGCTCCACATCAATGGACGGAGCTGCCCAATGGAATACCTAGTCACCAGACTAGGCAAAGAATCGGTAATCCTGGGCCTGTCATGGCTGTGGGAGATGAACCCAATCATCGACTGGAAGAAGGGAACTCTTGAGTTCCGAGATGAAGAACGATGGGCTCAGATCAAACGAATCTTGGAAAAGACAAGAAGAGCTGAATGGGCCCTCCCGAACACCCTAAACCTTCCTAGGGTAGATGCCAAAAGGGAGGCGCCAAATGACAGAATGGCACAAATTCGACACATTTTGGCCAAAACAAGAAAAAGACTCTCTGAAGAGAAGGAGAGAAACCTTGCCCGAGCATGACTAGCTGTGGCAAAGACGAGAGAAAGGCTCGCTGAAGAAAAAGAGAGGAGCCTTGCCTGAGCCCAATTGGCCATGGCAAAAACAAGAGAAAGGCTTTCTGAGAGGAAAGCAAAAGAACTAAATTCTGTCCAGATAGCCATCGCAAAAACCAGGAGCAGCAACACTCCTAAAGAAACCAGAAACCTTGAAGCAGCACAACGTGCTGTCGCCAAGACCCAAGAAAACCAGAAGAAGAAACAGCTGGAAAAGGGCAAAAACAAAGAATGCGACAGGGCACAACGAATTGTGCAAAGGATGAAGGAATTGCTAACCTCCACAGGGGAGGGAAGCACCAGCAAAAGGAACATGAAAATGACACTACAAAACAGGATAAACTACCCTTGACAACAGACTACCCCAACCCATGATCATAGGACTCCAGATCATGGTACCATCAATGCTGAAATACCTATGCCCAGGGAGACCCCCCCTCAGGTAAAGGTCGAAGAGGTACCCAACGAAGAACTACTGGCAGACACAGGCATGGACATATGGATGACAAACCAGACCCCCAAACAAGACACAATCGAGGATGACTCGGTGTTGCTTGCATACGTGCGAGGCAAACCAGTCATTGGCCTATTCGGACCAGACATAGAACTGCCCCTGACAGAGGAACATCGAGAGCCGACACACAGATACATCCGAAAAACGAACATGATCAGCAGGCTCACGAAGGGCAAGGGCTCCCCATGGTACCTACTCAACTCAGACATATGGATCAGAGCAAAGACATCCATATCCCAACGACTAGCGCACAAGCAAGAGGAGGGAAAGGAGACTAGCCAACAGACCCTAGACGATTTACTGCCACTGGAATACCAGAAGTACAGACAGGTATTCGAGAAAGCCACATCAGAATGATTCCCGGAATCAAGACCGTGGGATCACACAATTGACCTGAAGGAAGGCTTTGTACCAAAGGATTGCAAAGTCTACCCATTGACGCCAAAAGAACAAGAGAAACTCAATGAGTTTCTAGATGAAAACCTGGAGAAAGGATACATCTGACCGTCGAAATCACCCATGGCATCCCCGTTCTTCTTTGTGTTGAAGAAGGACTCCGACACTCTACGACCTTGCCAAGACTATCGCTATCTGAACGAAGGAATGATCTGGAACAACTACCCCCTGCCACTGATCGGAGACCTCTTGGACAAGCTGAAGGGAGCGAGATTTTTCACAAAACTTGATATTCGATGGGGATATCATAATGTATGGATAAAGAAAGGAGACAAGTGGAAGGCAGCATTCAAGACTAACCAAGGGCTATTCGAGTGAATGGTGATGTTCTTTGGGCTGTGCAACTCACCGGCAACATTCCAGGCCATGATGAACGATCTCTTCCGAGATATGCTAGATGAAGGATGGCTCATCATCTATATGGATGACATCCTGATCTTCTTGAAGACGGAAGACGAACACTGGATAAGGACCAAAAGGGTCCTCGAACGACTATGACAATGTGATCTCTACCTGAAAATAGAGAAGTGCAAATTCAACGTACAGGAAGTCGAGTTCTTGGGCATGATCGTCAGACCCAATGAACTTGCAATGGACAACACGAAACTGGCTGGGATCAAGGACTGGCCCATGCCAAGGACATTGAAGGATGTAAGATCCTTCCTAGGATTCAGAAACTTCTATCGACGGTTCATCAGACACTTTGCGGATCTGCTGAACGACTTGATGAAGAAGAACCAGAAATTTGAATGGATGAACGACTGCCAGCAGTCGTTTGATGCGCTAAAAAGGAAATTCAATGAAACCCCAGTACTGCTGATGCCAGATGCAATGAAACCATTTGTGGTAGAATCTGATGCCTCAAAATGCATGACAGGTGCAGTACTCAGACAACAGGACACCAATGGAGACTGGCACCCATGCGGATACATCTCGCATTCTTTCAACAAAGCGGAAAGAAATTATGAGATATATGACCGAGAACTATTGGGAGTGATCCGAGCGCTAGAAACATGGAGACACTACCTACAGGGGATGCCGTTCCCTGTGATGGTATTATCCGATCACAAGAACCTGACATACTTCTGTCAGCCACAGAAACTAAACCAATGACAGGCTTGATGGGCCATCTACCTGTCACAATTCAACCTGAAGCTACAACACATACCAGGATCACAGATGGTACAATCTGATGCCCTATCGAGGAGAGCAGATCACATAGCTGAAGAAGACTCCAATAATGAGGACAAGACCATCCTCGCTGACGAACTGTTTGTCAAAAAGATCAACACTGAGCTCCAGGGAGCCCTGGTCTCAGCAATAATGAAGGATGACCTCGTAAATGACGCTTTATGAGCCCTGAAAAACAACGGAACTCCCCTGATCAAGTCTGCATTGGAGGACTAGAAATTCGAAGATGGCCTGCTCTTTTTCAAAGACAGATGCTACATGCCACAGGACGAAACCCTCCACCGAGCGATCATATGAAAATACCATGATAGCATCACAACAGGACACCCTGGACAATGGCAGATGATCAAACTGATCCGACGAGACTACTGGTGGCCAGGAATGGCCAACTTCATCAAGAAGTATGTCGAAGGCTGCGCAAAGTGCCAGCAAATGAAAGTGAATACACACCTGATGACCCCACTGCTGACACCGATATCATCTGATGCCAGCAGACCATTCAAGCTGGTAACGACAGATTTTATCACAGACTTGCCTGTGATAAATGGATTTGACTCAATCATGGTCATGGTAGACCATGGTCTTATGAAGGGGGTAATTTTTATCCCTTGCACAAAGACGATCGATGCACTTGGCGCCACAGACCTTTACCTGCACCATGTATACACAAGATTTGGACTCCCTGGAAGAATCATCTCAGACAGAGACCCTCAATTCGTGTCCAAACTCTTCCGAGAACTCGGACGATTGCTCGGGATTAAGCTATCCATGAGCACCACCTATCACCCCCAGACTGACGGAGAAATGGAGCGAGTAAACCAAGAGCTAGAGGTTTACCTCCGCATGTTCTGTTTGAACAAACCCGAAGATTGGGAGCGTTATCTCCCAACGGCAGAATTTGTGCACAACCAGAAGATGCACTCCGCAGTAAAACACTCGCCGTTTTACTTGATGATGGGATATCAACCACGCGCTATCCCCACCCCTTATGAAAAGATGAACATGCCGGCTGCCGAACAGAGAATCCAAGAACTTCTCTCTGCGAGAAGGGAAGCTCTTGCCGCACACAAACTAGCCAGACAGGCTATGGCTGCCCAAATGAAAGGGCGATATGAACTGTTCAAGGTTGGAGAACAAGTATGGCTTGACTCCAAGAACCTGAAGATTGGCTACCCAACAAGAAAACTGGCGCCAAAACGAGAAAGGCCCTTCATGATTGAAGATGCCTTGTTGAGAACGACATACCGATTGAAACTGCTGCTGAGATGGAAGATCCACCCGGTATTCCATGTGGCTTTACTCACACGATACCATGAGAATGACACTCATGGGCAAAACTTCCTGACTCCACCACCCGACCTCGTGGAAGGAGAAAACGAATACGAGGTGGAAGCGATCATTGCACACAAGAAGCATGGCAAGACACGCTGTTACCTCGTGAAATGGGTGGACTACCTGACATCCGAAAACACATGGGAACCTGAATCAAACCTAAAGAATGCCCCCAAGATCCTGATGGCATATAAGAAGAGGTACCACCTCTGATGGAAACCCAAAAACCCCCCCTCTCTTCCCACAACGACACTCCCCAATATGCCTGCCAAACAACGATTTACCTGAGAATACCTATGAAACCAATTGAACGCTGACGCCCTTTGTGTTCACCTCGCCCACGATCCACCGAAATACCATCTAGCCAGGATGTGCTTCTACTATGCGAGCACTATCGAACAGATGGAATGAAATCTAGAAGAAGCAATGAACGATGCAGACGCCCTGGGGATCAAGCAAACGATCCAGGAAATGATTGCACCATGGTCAGACAGACCGAGAACAGCTGAGGAGAAACCTCACACCCCTTTAGGTCGACACAGACAACCACCGACCTCGCTCTCGCCATTCAGTGAGCAGAGCAACAGAGACGAACGATGAGCTCCCTCTGGAGGCTCCTCCCGTTCTACAAAGAACCCAAAGATCATGCCTAGGGCACCCGAAATAATTGATCTGACCACCCCCGAACCCGAACTGAAGACCACCCAACTGCCTTGGTCTCCCCCACACATGAGACATGCTAGATGTTTCATCTGCCAACAGATAGGCCACTTTGGCCTGATTTGCCAACGATATGTTTGCAGGTATTGCAAATAGCGAGGCCCCTAGTGTTTAAAGGTCTGGTCCATAGGACTGGGAAAAGACCAAAGACCAAACCGAACCAACACACGGTCTGGTCCATTTTTCAGTTGCAGTTGCTTACTTTCGAGCTCAGTCTGGTTGCCAGTTGCCTTGTTTTGAAAATATTTAAAAACCATTACAAAACTGGTTGCAATCAGTTGCAACCGGTTTTCTCGCAGTATATACAATGTACTATGTACCTGCTTAGAAGTAAGAAATTATAACTAACATAAGTACTAATCATAACTATTTATCATATGGTTACACTACATTACACTACAATTACATGCAGTGGGACAAGTCGGGGTAGTTATTTGGCGGGTACTTATATACCCTGTGGCTGTGCACAGACCATGTGGTCATGTGCTCCTGAAAAAAAGAAAAGTGGCACCATTGCCAGATGACTCCCACGACAACAAACAACTCCCACAACTCCCATCCCATCCGTCCACCACCACCATCAACACATGCACACCACCTGCCCCAAAACCACCGCCAATGAACGAATGCAAAAGCAGACAGCCCAAACGATGACCAGCGTCGTTTGGGCCATTGGGTATGATTTTTTTGTTTAATCTTATTTCAATTACTAATAATTCTTTTTGTAGTGTCTCTTTTTCAAACGACGTCGCCTAGACATGACGCAATGCACCTGGGCCCTCACCGTACCCATGCCCTACATCACCGCTGCGAGCCTCTGCTCGCAGGGTGGCAATGGGTCCCATTTCTAGACGATGACAACGACACAACAACGTGGCACCAACATGCCGCCGTGCTGCCACGTCACAGCACCACCATGCCACCATGCTGCCATGTCACAGCACCACCATCCCACCTGCGAGCCACTGCTTGCAGGGGTAGATGGAGGTGCTGACGACCATGGGGGGACAACAAACAAGAACGTGAACAGGGAGGATGACAGGGAGAAGACAACAATGACAGCAAAAACAGGAGGGTGGCGACAGGGAGGAGACAACGAACACCAGCACGGGGACGACAACACGGGGATGATGGATGACAACACAAGGATGACAAATGACAATGCAGGGACAATGAACGATGGGGCTGACCATAACAAATACCCAGGACAACGTATGACGCCCCGCTCTCACTGCAAACGCGAGTCTGTGGGTTCTTTTTTCTTTTTCTTTTCTTTCTTTCATTGTGACGGATGCACCTTACAGGTGTTGTTCGCTCTTTTTTTTTCTTTCTTTCTATTAGCAACACCCCACCGCTGCGAGCACCTGCTCGCAGGGTGTGTTGTAATTAGTTGTATTTAATATAAAGTAAAATTAAAATATGTATTGAAAATTGCTGGAAAAACTGGTGGCAACCAGTTTTTCGAGGGCAACCGAACCGACTAGGACCAGTCCTAGTCAGTTCGGTTGCAGTTGCCCTAAGTTGGGCACCAGTTGCAACCGGTTGCCCATCTTGGGGTCAAAAAACCGGACCAAACCAGACCTTAAAACACTAGAGGCCCCAGAGACTATAGGATGAACTGCCCAGAGAAACCTCGGAAAGATCGAGAGACTGATCAAAGAGAAGCCAAACACAGACAGCGGCTCTTCTTTAACTCCGGATACGATGATTTTGATGATGACACAATGGGAAACATGACAGGGGAGCCATATGGAAGGATTTAAAAGGCAGAGCTCAAGACGATGGCATGACAAGACAGACCCATGCTCACAGGGATTACGATCCTTGCCATCGTCGTTGGCATGACCCTGGCTGCAGCGGCAGCCCTAACCTTTGCATTCTGCCTCTATGCCATCTTCCGAACAGAACCCAAACCCCCGATTACAGACGTTGAATTTGCCATCCTGCAATGCCCCCCTTTCAATGACACTACCAACTCCTTGACACCACTACCCAGGGCAGTGCGAACCAGAAGAACACGATCATGGTCCGAGTTCAGACATGAATTATTCCTCCATCGTACCCCTCGACCCCGACCTACCCACATATCCAGACCATGCCCAATCAGACCATGAAGGAGAGATGAAGATTTAGGTCAAAGTGTGGAACTTTCAACCATAGCAAGGGGGTAGGTAATGTTACAATTTTCCTTGTAACTCATGGGACCCGACACACCCGATGATCTCCTCCAGACAGGAGGCACCCCTTGATTCATGCCTAGGGCATGTCCTCGACACCACACACACACACACGATGCATGCTGACTGCATGCATTTGATCCCCTTCCCATGGAAGGCACCCTTGACACATGGTGACTCCATGCACCCAAACCCACTCCCACACATGCTGTGATGCGACAGCCCCCTGACATGAGGTCTGTGACGTCGGACTCTCATGATCGACATGCTGCGCCGCAGCACTCCATGACATCGGATGCCTCATGCAAGGCATGAGGCCTATTATTTCTATTATTACTTGATATGCATCTACCTTTCCGATTGGATGATAAGGACCTCCCTTCTAGTATAAGTACTGCGACTTGTAGTAGGGATGTCCTTAGTTTAGATCTAGGCAATTAACAGCCTTAACTTGCAACTCACGAACTTACTTGAAACCACTAAGGAAGCCCCTTAGTGTGTGAACCTGAATGACTCTACACAGAAGCCCTGCTAGAGTGCACTACCTATCTTACGTCGGACACTCCAAGTAAGACTAGTGCCGAACGACTCGTCAAGGAAGCACCTCGTCAAACGACATCGACTAGATCGAGTGGTTGAGGCTTCGCCCTTAACACCAACCCCAGCACCTCACAACCATGACGGACCGCCCAGCACCTGCTTCTAAGCCAGCATGCAACTGCTCGCTGGGTGGATCATGGGTGCTACGACCCTACGACGGCATTGGACAGTGCCAGGATGCCAGCATGACCCACCAGCTGCCTCCAGTCTCACAAGCGACTGCTCGTGGGGTGGATCATGGCTCAAATGGCGCTGACAATGACAGCACAGCCCAGCACCCACCCCCACTACTGATGACATGGCGGGCAACTGTGCGCTCTCTGTAAATACAGAGGCCACAGGGTCATCCCAACACTCCTGCTCACTCAGTTTGACAAACCTAATGCATAGATAATTGTCACTAATTACTTACTCACTAATACATATTCTAATCTATGTTTCTCATGAGTCTGCATTGCAATCGCATCCACCATCATATATGATCATATGATGAGTCACAGCAAAAGTAACATCATGTGATGTAGTTGAGTATGAGTGAGGTCTATCTTAAGACGAATGAGGCCATGTAGTTCTTCAGTACCCTCCCATTGCTGGGAGCCTGTGTGCACACCAATATTACTTTTTTGACTCTCATGTAATTATTATGTTTCCTATCTATGTTTACAGTTGAGTGACCAATTAATGAGCATAACATCCTTCTTCAACCCATATGTGCCAACAGGGATTGTGTAGGTAGCAAGGTGGCAAATGATATGCTGTGGTTCAAGAATGTACACAGTGTTTGATAGCTCACAACTGACAGCCTTTGATTGCAGCCTTGAGCAAGGCTCAACTGTGTATGGTGTCTTTCTTTGCTAAGCTAGTGAGAGTGGACAATGTTGACGAACAAAGAAAAATGTTTGCCAGAGACCTTCAAGGGGAAGTTCCCAAATTTCCTCAATATATCCAGTCTCGATGGTATCTCCACATGTTGGGATATAGAACTGAATATGGCTGTTTCCTGCATGGCTATTGTTGCGGCTGTATGTTCAATCCTCAAAGACCACTTGGTGAGGCTGTTGAACAGCAGGAGGGTGCAGGAGGGTGCTAAGAGCATAAGGTCCACCAGTGAATACTGAATTGTAGTCCTGGCCAATGACTCTCAGATATTGAAGAAGAAGGTCATAGTGCCTTCGATCAAGGGGCTTTCCACTTGCATGAGCAGCAGCAACTTCAGGGCCATTGAGGTTGTGAGCAGTGGGGTGAGTGCTTGGTTGTAAAATCTCAGCCAATTCAGAAACATTGGTTTGGAGGTTGTTATTGTGAAGGAGTGCATCTAAGCATCCACAATGAGCACTCTGGCAAAGCATTGTCAACTCCATATCCTCTGTTCAAAAAATACTACTTAGTGAAAGTACATTTGAGAAATTGAGGACTTATGAAGGCGGCGGTTTGTTTTGATTTGCCCATAATCTCCATTCATCCTTTCACCAGGAAATTCACTAAGCAGAGCTAGTGGGCCCCAGAATTTAAGTAGTGCCCCATTGTGCATAGCATGGTGGTGGTTGGGCATTGAGTGAAATACAGCACCAAAAAGGTGCTGCATAGAAGAGCGGTAATTAATGTAGTGGTCTATAAAGGCATCTGCTTCAGCATTGCTGACAGAATAGCCTGCAATTATATTTGTTGCACAGACCAATTCACAAAAGTTCTGTAAAAGTTCCTGTTGTACCTCAGTGCCATTCCACCAGAGTGCTGGAATGACAAGAGGAAATATGATGGAGAATAGAATGAGGAGCTCATGAGCTTTTAAGCTTCCATGACTGGCTTCACCAAGATTGGTGGGAGCCTGTTGAACCCAAGTAGGAAGCTGAATATCTGAAATGCATGCTTGAATAATAGCCAGCTCTGTAGGTGTAAAGTGAAATGCACCAGCAATTTGTCCAAATACTCTGCAAGACCTGAAGTGCTGCTGTGTTGACTTGCACTATCATCTTCAGAGTAACTGGATGAAGTCTCTGCATCTGTGTCATCATCATTAAGTTGAAGGGTTGCCAACAATTTGATTGCAGCCTTAGTTCAACCAATGCCCCACAGAACTCGAAGATGATACTGAAGGATTCCTTCAAGAAAATTGTGCATGAATCCTAGAATGACATATTGAACAGGATCCCAGTAAGGAAGATCGTGGAGTGGTGTCCACCGTACACCAGTTTCTTTAGTCATAGCTGTTTTAGCCTTGATGGTCACCAGATTGCACCACTCCTGAGCTTGAGTGTGAACTTCAGTTCCACGCCGCAGTTCCCAATGACAGTAATCAAGATCCTCAATGTCATTGTGGTGACATTTACAGAAGGAACAGAATAGCCCAGCAGCATGAGAAACAAATCCAGACACTTTCCGAATGGCTTGCAAATCTGCAAGCAGTGGAATAAGTCGTGCTGCTACTGCAGTGCACTGTGGGTTGCGATCTGTAGGTAAGACCTTTCCTGGGAGGTCTAAGTCTAAAATCATCTTCTTGATAGGCTCCAGAACATGTGGTATTGTCAAAATGGTTGGGCCATGTGGAGAGGGAGTCATTCCAATAGTAAATGTGTTTTCACAAAGGAATCTGATGGAGATGGGCAAGTTCAAACAGTATAGGATAATGGCACCACATGATACTACTTTGCCTAAAGATTTGTTAATTTTCATCTACACCCCAAAATTAACAGACATACCTGCAATTTTATTGGTCAAAGGATTAAACCAGTCAATATATAAAGCAAAAACAAGGTGGTAAGGTGATTGAAGAAAAGGGTGCAATGAACTCCAGGCAGGGCTTCATATATATCATGCATCCATCCAGGATTGAACACCCCTTGAGATTTTGCAAAAGTCTGATACAAATGGTCCTCAATTTGAGAATGAGAGAGTAGAAATATGAGCCATGACTCAAATGACTGAGTGGTATAGAGGCATTCAGGGATCCTCTGCAGGCCACCTGAAGTCTCATGTTGTGTGTATAGATTAGTGTTACAAGGCCTGGACTTTGGAGAGCAACACCAATTACATTGTGATGGACCACCATTAGGATATTGCTTGAAGCACTTGGGGCAGCAAATGACCCACTCAATTGTAGGATCTAGCTGACATTGGGAATATACAGTCTGTATATCCAGTGGCATCTTGAGTTCTGTGAGTTCTGAGGTCTTGATATCAGCAGCAGCAAGTGCAAGTTTAATGAGCCTCAGAGTAGTGAGGATGATGAACTTGAACAGGCACAATAGAATATTGGCAGTATCTCTACTGATTCCAGACTGAAGGGAGAGCCAAGCAACAATGAGACAGCATAGATCAATGACAGGTGTAACAGCTATAATCCAAAGCCTAAATTGTAATTTAGTAAATGTAAAAACAGTGTTTGCATACCTTGTGTAAGATCTACACATTGAGCAGCCTGAGAGTGTGACTCAGCATCAATAATGGTGGACCTCACTGGATATGGATCATCCTGGAGATCATGTTGATCTTGAATTTCATGTTTTCTTCATATCTGTGAACTGACAAGGCGGCAAGGGACATTTTGGCCATGGGAGTCCAAATATGTCAAGTGAAAACAGACACTACAAGTGCAGACAACTTTGTGAGGCATGGAGAATTGGTGTTGTGGTTATCACTGGCAACAGGAAATCAATGTAATCAACGTGTGAACAAGTTCTGGCATTGTCCACAAGTGACTAATATAATCACAATTTTTGGGGCAATGGCTTACATCAGTTGTCTAACTTGTCTTGGATCAGTGTCATGTGTCTACTGGAGGCCACATATGCACATCATTGCTAGATGATCTGCTGAAGATATGAGATGAATTCATGTCATCACAACATGAGCTGGAAAATGCCTCTGGTGTTAGTGCTCAGCCTTCTCGCAACCATCTCAGCGCCTACTTAATAGATGGTCTAGCCCATAGGCCTTGAATGTTTCAGCATCCCATTTCCTTGCCTTGCCATCCTCAAAACACCATATAACATCACGGAACACACTCCAACATCCATCGACAAAACTCTCTGACATGTCTGTGGCAAGGCCTAGAAATGAATGAACGTGTGCCGGCATCTCTGCAGGAATCTTGTCCTTGTTGTGTGAAGACAGCTGGGCAGTCAGAATGGCATCTTTGAGTGATGCTGAAAGTCGGATGAACTCCATTGCTTTCTCTATTCCAATGGCATCCCCAAGCCCAGGGAAACCTTTCAAAAGCTCATGTACCTCATTGAGTGTCGCCATGTACAGATCAGGCCTCACAGTGGACTTGCAGCGGTTGAGAGAAGACTATATACAAGACGTGCGGTGGCCCTGCAGTGTATAATTGCACCCACTGGCCCAACTGCTTGTCATTGTTTGACGATGGCCTCCAGCCACACTGCACCCAGCTTATTAACCCTCACTGCTGGCATCTCCACAGTCTCCCAAATCTCAAAAGTCTCCCGAGTCTCCAGAGACTTTCGGGACACTTTTGAATGTATGTTTGTTCTCGTGATTTTAAGCTCAGCTTCACCAGTCTACAGTCATGGACAAACAAAGTCAACAAAGTTGATATCTCATGATCGACTGAAAAATTGGCCATTCTGATTGCAGATTCGAACTCAGGATGGCAAAATACATCAAAAAACACACCTCCAAAGTTTTTCCCACAAGTAGTTCTGTTGGCCAAATTTTTGAACAAACATTTCGACAGATATGGTACCTAACTGGGGTTCATGATGGCATCAAGATGCATCATCGCACCTTGAGAGACTGACCAATGACCCTTCTGTTCTGAACTGCCCAGGCTGCCACTTTCCCAGTCAACCCAATATGGTAAGCACTCATGAAACACCAAGCCCAATTTATAAATCTTCGAATCACCTCGACAGGACAAGCATCAAGTGCTTCAAAGGCAGCCTTTTTTGCATCGTCGAAAGTTCCTGTACTTTACCCAACCCCAATACTAATAGAGGTTGTGTTACTTTCCAATATTTCAATGAGAATAAACAGCTATGTACTCAGCATTTCAATGGGATTCAGTTCGCAGTGAAATTTTGGAGGAAAAATGCATTCATGACCTGCATTTTTAATTATGATCTCGAGCCGAGAGACCTGATTGGCAAAGTCATCTTGCTTGCTTAAAAGACGAGCCATGCAACAATGAGAATTTTCCCAAGGGCACACAGGCATGCACTTGGCCCACATGTTTGCCACATCGAAGCCTCATTCTTCAAGAGTTTGTTGTAGACCTTTCTGTTGACCATTATCCGTAGTGATTTTCTGAACTTTACCACGATGCTCAGCAGTCGGGTTAGTTTTGGGAATCACAGTGTCTTTTTGATGACGCTGCTTCCCACCATTACTTTTGTTCATCTCGAATGCTTTGAGTGCATCTTCAGGAAGTGCAGCATGAGCGGAAGACTGATCGAAGATGAATAAAGCCTGACACCCAGGATGTGCTGCCTCAAAAATAGGAATAGCTGCTGTCTCCACCTGTTCAATCAGTTGGTTTCAGTCCCAGTAAGGATCACCATTAGCACCTGGGTAGATGACTTTCCATGCATCTTGCAAGATGCTGCCATCTGGATTTTGACAAATTAGTCGACCATTTCCCTCTTCAATAAAATCCGAGACATGAATTAATCGACCATGCCCTTTCTTCTGTAGAATTTGCTCGCCTTCTCGTAGCCTTAGAAACAATGTCAGTGGTTGTCACACATCGCATTGATGTACTCATCATGCTGAGCTCTTGAATTCATTTGCCTGACAGCAGCTTTCATTGTGAAACTCTGCAATTAGCTCCTTCTCACCCAGGAGTAAGAGTGGCTCAATTCGCATCAATCCTGGTCCCTCATATTGTGCCATCCATTGCTCAAACTCTTTCATTTTTGGCAAGAAAACAGTTTCTCAATACTTCACAACATCCTCGCATTCATGACCATCCATATATACTCCTTTGTGCAAGACCATCTGGCTCAAGCCTAACTGAAGAAGCCATCGACGTGCTGTTCTTTCACAGAGTGGCTTTGTCAGGGAAATGTTCAAGGATGGCAGGATTTGAGTGTTGAGGCCATGGGCGAAGTTCTGCAGGGTGATGGAGCCCACATGCTGTTTAGTGAGCCACGTTTGAGCAGCAGCCTTTACTGTTTCATCTTTCAGCAGGGATTTTGCATTCTTTCTCCCTCCACAATGTTCAACTGGAAGATGTTCAAAAATCTGGTAATGCCTTGCAAGCGCTTGGATGCGATGCACAAAATGAGTGCTCAATCCATCATCTTTCTCATGCCATTGCTGTGCAATCTCATAACTCGCTGACATCCATCCATGTCCCTTCAATCGCAGTGTTGCAAAGTTTCGAAGAATCATGAGCTGATTGATTTGAGATAATGGCAATGTTGAGTGTTTCATTTTCAGATCTTTCTTGATCTGATCATGCAACTCCTTCCAGCCGCAAATCTCCACTTGTGTTGTCAATGTCTCATGCACCTCAGCCTCCCACCGCTCTTCTTCATCACCCACCATATCCATGTCTTCCCCGTTTCCCTCGTCATCATCTGTGCTACAAGACCACTTTTGAGCATTCTCTGATGGAACATCGAAGAGGATTCGAGAGGGAGTGACTGATTCCTCTCGAATGCGAACAAGCGATGGATGGTCACCATCGAAGAAGAGCCGAGGTGGCGTCATTGTCTCCTGGCAAACACAGACAATTGGCATCGGAGGACTTGAACTCCCAAAACAAAGGGGTGGTGCCATCAATGGTTCCTCATGAATGCGCCCTGGCATCACCTGCCAGTTATTGGAACTCAAAGGGGTTGTATACTCCTCCACTTTGATAGGAAGGGCGGGTGTTGGTGTGATGGGCCATACTGAGATTGGAATTGGAATCTCCTGCTCAGGCTGGGGATGGGGTGTTGTGCTTGAAGTAAAGCCAAACTCCTTGAGTGCTGTCTAGTCTGCCAAGAGTTCATGATAACGACATTGGGTATGCGTGGATTTGCTTCCCATGTCTGGGCCTTTCACATATTGAGATTGTCATGCTGTGGTACGAGTAAGTTTAGTTCACTTACACCTTGCAATGAAGGTGACCTTTTTTGATTCCTTTCCTCCTCCTCAGACCCTCAGGAACCCAGTCCTCATCTCTTGGATCATCCCCACTATCAATGGCAAGAGTCATCAGCTTTATATACAGGCTTTCCTCTCTGAACTCTTGTTGGCCATCCCATTCATCAAACCCATCCTCTCCATTCTTTGGGTCTTCTTCTTCTGTGGATTCTTCCTCATCATCAGCTCTCCACAATGGCTTTAGACTATCAAGGCATCTCAGACCCAAGTCTTTGTCTTCATCCTTGTGGTCAGGGTTGGGCTGTTCTGGGATGTCAGAGGATGGCTCAACAGCTATTGCTTCAATGGGAGATGGTTTGGAGATCGGTTTGGGTTGGTTCCTTAGCCCACTGATGTTTCTTTTTTGCCTTTTAGTGTGTCAAACGGGCATTTCTATGAGCTCACAGTGCAATATAGCAAAGAACTTGTTTGTTTTTGTTGATTTTGTATAATATTTACTGGTCGAACCGCTCGTTAGAATCTTTTGGTATTTGCAGAATCACATTCAGCTTGAAAAATGCTGTCGATTGCACTATTTTTGTAAACTTTGCACTCCCCCCTGTATTCCTATTGGAGTCCTAGGAGTCTGAGTTTTCTGATAAGAGTCCAATCGGAATCTGATAGGAGTCCTACTAGTCTGACATCCTAGGAGTCTGATAGAAATCTGATCGGAATGTATCTTGATGACCATGTACTTTTATTTCCAAGAAATTCCTAGTAAATTCCGAGTAAAGTCCTATGCAATTCCAACAGGTAGTAGTCAGAATACCACACCATTTCAGAAGACTTAACTTGATGAAAGTGCTTACAAAATAAATGGGGAGAGCAGGAATTGAACTCTAGACCTTGGGATATAAGTGACATGACTACCAAACAAGTGCTCAACCAGTTGAGCCACAGGAGCATTATAAATATGTAATATAAAGTCCATTTAAAGCACTTAGGATTAGTTCACTTATTTTTAACCTCTCTCACAAGAGCTCAAAAAAAAATTGTTGAGCCCTCGCATCTTTGCGAGGGAGTAGATAACTAATATAGATTTTTAAAAAACCCCCCACGCAAATGCGAGGGGGAGAATTAATTATACTATTTAATTATACTATTTTAAATTCTACAAAAAAAACCCACCCCCCTGCGAAATGGGGGGGAGGGGGTGGTGGTGTGTCGTGTTGGCTGTCTCATCAGCCCTGTCCCATCGTTTCCCCTCCCTCTCATCTCCGTCATGTCTCACCTCCCTCACCTCGCCTCCCCCGTGGCTTCCCTCCCCTCCCTCATCTCCCCTCCCTCATCGTTCCACCCACTGTCCACCCCACAAGCAATTGCTCGCGAGGCTGGTGGTGGGTGGTGCATCATATGTTGGTGGCGGTGTTTGTCCATCGTCTCCCCTTCTGGTCATCGTTTCCCTTTCCCCTTGTTGTTTCATCACCCTTGTCATTCATCCCCCTCGTCATCTGCACCCACAAACCACCCTACAGGCAGCTGCTCGTAGGCGTGTCGTTTGGTGCCATCGTCGTCCCTCCACGCCATTCCTGTGTTCTCGCACCCCATATACACCCCACAAGCAGTCGCTCATGGCAGTGATGGGGGGTGCTGGATGTCATTGGTGTCGTGGGGGGTCCATGCACTCACAATCCACCCTATGAGCAGCAGCTCATAGGCATGGGGTGGGTGCATTGTCGGTTTGTCAGTGACGCAGCTCGAGGGGAGGGGTTGGGTGGTGCTTACCAGGTGGGTATTCCCCTTCTGGGGTCTCCTGGTGTTGCTCCCCGTGCTCCTGACCATGATTGATACCCTCACATCCCGTTTTGATGGGGAGGAGGGGGGTTGCCAGGGGCATCGTTGGGTGTGGGTTTGGCTCGCATCAGTCCGTCGTTACTCATGTAGATTAGAACCTAGAAACAAAAAAAATGAATTAGTTAGTTTACAAAAGTAAAAAATGAATGAAAAAAAAAACTTACTATGGCCCAAACAACGATTGCATTGTTTGGGCATCATTCGGCATCAAAACCAGTCATTTCCGGTCTTGGGGGCTCATCTAGAGATGGGGGTGAAGTGGGAGTGGTGTGAGTTGCTGGGTTGAGGTGGTTGAGGTGGGGGGGATGGAGGTGGCATGCTTGTCATCATTGGTGGTGGTGGTGGGAGTTGATGAGCTTGCAGGTGTGATGACGTGGCTATGTGCTTTGTCATCACACCCATGGGAATGGTATGTAGTGTAGTATGATCACTTACCTGTAATGATTGTTTAGCCTAATGGTATTGTTGTTGGTTTATGCTTACATAATCTTCTGTAGTCAAGTGTTCAATTCTCGTCTGTGCATTTAATTTTTCATACTATATTACTAAGCAAGGCTGCTTTCATTCCTATTGGAATCCTATGTTGTCTGATGTCTTAGCATAACTTTGGACTAGTCCTATGTGATTTCTATGATCGGAAATTCCTAGGAAATTCCGATAGTCTGATCGGACTCTGATCAGACTACATCAGACTGGACTAGGACTAAATGTGCCATTTCATGTCAATTTGACTGGTGAAAATGACATCGGAATATGGTTAGATTCCGATCGGAGTCTGATTGGAATCATTGGAATCATCGGATTCCTATAGAAATATGGGGGGGAGTGTAAAGACCTCCTATTTTTCATATTTTTTCCGATTTTTTAATATGTTGGCCAACTTTTTGGGGGTACAATTTTCTGTACCTCAATTTAAGGGAAATCGGGTCATGAAAGTCAACTCAAATAGTGTACATCTTGATGTCCCTGTGATAAAAATGGCAATTTTTCATGTTGTGACTTGTAGATCTCACAATTATTATTTTTGTTGACTTTGTTTGTCCACGACTGTAAGACTGAGCAGATCAGCAGAACAACGGGAGAGCTCTCGCAATGGTAAGATCAGTACCCCTTGCAAGCATGACTTACAAAGTGGACTTCATGGAGGGGCCTGGGTTTGCACATGGACAGGGGACATTCAATCATTTGGGCTCAACGTGTCCATATGTGGTCAATCTGATAGGTGCAGTGCATCAGCTAATACCAGTCACTGATAAGGTATATGAGCAACGGAGGTCAGCATCATCAACAGAGGTGAAAAAACTCATGCAGGAGTGCTACATAATGTTAGTGGCACCACAGAGGGCAGGGGGAGATGTCTTCCACAGACAGATGATGAAGCTACAGGACATCCAGAGCAAAGACATGGACAATGGCAAGGAAAACATTGTGAGTGCTTCATGTAGCCAAATGCACCACTGCTGCAAAAATTGGGACAGAGCTTCGAAAGGGTGTCTGCCTCAACAACACCAGGCAATGTCATGGAGAACATCTTGCTCCTCTACACTGCAGGGGAACATGAGCAGCACAGATTCGAGTTTCAGGAAGGGGATGATGTCGAGTGCTTGGCAATTTTGTCAAGCTGACAGGACAGGGACGCTGGTGCTATACATCATGTTAGTATTGACACAGGGTGGAGTAATGCAATGACACTAATTTTAGTGGTACACCTGGTGAGCATTGTGTGTCCATCAGATCAATAGTACTGCAGAAGGACACAGGTGAGTGGGAAACAGCGTGTGAGTATGCTTGTGGGGAAATAGAGAGAATGATCAGGGGTAACCAAGGCATTTAGAGGGGAATATGGAACAGCAATGGCAAGGAGGACAGGAGGCTGCATCAAAGCACAGTTGCATGGCAAATGGGCAACTCATGCATGAATCAGCAGTGCGCAAACTATCAGAGGGAACCTTTATTTTGAAAAATGTAGTTACAAAGAGTAATAACCCAGACAGCTTCACATGATCCACCAACTGTCCACCAGTCTGCAGCATATGAATAAGCATGAGGTCAAATTACAAAGACAAGAAAAGAGGGCACTTCACAAGGAGATAGGCCATGAGGGCCTGATCTGTCACTTCAAGGTCAAGTGCCCTGCCCTGGGAATCAGACTTAACGATGAGGGCCTTGCCGATGACAGTTCTGAGTGAAGGAGAAAGGCAGCTAATGCATTGGTTGCAAATGGCAAATGGGTCACACTGAGGGTGGAAGTAGAAATGATAGATATTGTAGCTAGGATGCAGAGGGACAGGTTGGTGAAAGACGTGGTGCCCTTCACAAACACCATCAGAGGCATGTTTGTACAGCCAAATATCCATGTGCAGATCAGTGACCCAGATGGAAGTGGACGGTCCAACTTTGAGGGGAACAGGGACCAGTTGGGGGGTAGAGCAGTGAGCGCTGAAGAATAAACCTTGGAACACCATGGAAGCCAGTTGGGGGGTAGAGCAGCGAGCGCCAAAGAATAAACCTTGGAACACCATGGAAGGGGGCTGCGAAAAAGTGAGCAAGAGGAGGGGAAGGGAAAGAAGGTGGGCTTACAGGCCAGGCCGTCAACAACTGGGCTTTCTGCAGAGAGACGGTGCTCAACATTGCCATGTGTAAGAGTAGGAAGGAGAAGAAGGGAAGGAAAGGGTCAAGATAGGAGAAAAATAAAGGCATGCCGGGGGCATAGGAGTTGAGTGGTGGTAATGACAAAGAGGGGAGAGGGTCAGTGGACACAGAGGTTTGAGTTCCTGTCCCCTCTTCTTGCCAGTGTTGTGGTTTCGGAGTGAAAGGTACAAAGTAGCAGGCCCTGCCATGCAGCGCACTACATATGTTATTCAATAACATCTGAAGCAGCTGCAAAGCCAAGGGGGTGTCACGTGTTGATTTCCCAACATAGGGATGGTTAGTTAGTCTCCTCCACCTGCCCACTATTTTTTTTTCATACCCATGGGGCAAATATAGATAAGATCATGATAAGATTACTTATGTTTCCCATCATGTACCAAAATGGATAATCATGTTGGTGGGCCATACACAAGCACTTGAGAACAATGGTACACCAACACAGCAAAGCTGGACCATTTGAGAGCAGTGGCCATTTAAGTACAGATGTAGTGCAACTCATGCAAAATTTCCCCTATTTTTCCTATGCACAATGCCCTGAAAGATAAATAAGCAACCTGCATCTGACATAACCCAATCTAATGAACTGGGAACATCTTCAACATTCCAAATGTTCATATCACTTACAACCATTAGCAGGTCACAGACCCTATTATCCATCCAGATGGGTTCTCATTTAATACAGTGGGGTGTGTTGAAGACAGTGAAGATGCCTGGGAGAAGTGGGATGGACCTTTAAACAGGTTACTTCAATGAGATGCTGAACAGCTTCGTGATCTCATTGTTTGAGGGGAAAGAGGTTTGATTGGTCTACATAACTTTCTTCATTATCCTGTCACTGCATCCAAATCTTGAAGATCTGTTCATTTGCAAATGTGGGAGTCCTGTTGGAAAGGCGGAGATTGGCACAAAGATGAATGCAAGAAGTCAGACTGTGAAACAAGATGAGTGAGTAAATTATACGACTTCTCCTTGTCAATTGATGACCAACCCATCTCTTTCAGTACCATCTGGAATGTATCAGCCTTGAGAGATAGTGTTTGAAAGTCCAGTCTATTGGACCGAAAAAAGACCATGGACCAAACTGAACTGGACTGATGGCAACTGGACTTCCGGTTGTGGTTGCCACATGGTCATCACACATGCAGTGACCCACTGTCCTCACTCTCTCACCCCAGCCAGACCTACTTGCAACTACAACATATGGGTTGATGCATCCACTGAGTGGGGAATCAGATTACTCTGGGGATCTCATTGGGCCATGTGGCACCTACTCGATGGATGGAAAGGTCCAAGCAGGGACATTGGGTGGCTCCAAGGCATCACCATCAAACTTGCTATCCTCACTTTGAAGGTCATGGGCATTCGCGATGTAAACATTCTCATCCAAAGTGACAACAAAGGAGTCATCAGGGCCTTCTCAAAGGGCTGATGCTCCAATTTTATGATGAACCTCTCTATCCATCATTCTGATGAGGTCTGCCACGAGGCAGGCATTTCCACTACTCTTGTATATGTTAACACTGTTGACAACCTAGCAGACCCTATCTCCCACGGTTGTCTTCCCCTGGCCTCAGAACTCCTTCCCCCACTCATTTCCATCCCCACCTTCCTCACCTCTTACATCACTCATGTCACAGTCTAATTGACTTTTGGGTTTTCTCGAGGGTGTTGATGTTTCCATGCAGGCCACTGCCTTCGATCTCAATGCCCCTCCTCTCAACATTCATCATGCTGCCTCTCTTCCTCCTGATGGTTGTGTTCATCTACCATGTATGTGCAAAGATGCATGTATCATTCCCTCTTTGTGCCATCCCAATGTCCTGGCCAGCGAGTGGGTCCTCCACTGGACAACTCCCCACTCTGGGCCATTCCTTTGGTGGTGTTCTGGTCATGCTGTTGGTGAGTCTCTCATCATTTCCTTGCCCTTCTTGCTCATTTACTCTCTTCTCCAGGCTTGGCGAGCTTGTTATCCCCAGTCAAAATCTTTTCAATCCTTCAACACATGTCTCTCACAACATACTTCCAATTCTCTTCTCATCTCTCCCCAATGGTATGGAATATGCCTCCTTTCACATTCCATGGACAAAGACCACCATCAAATCGGGTGCTGACATCTCCATCACAGCTCGTGACAATTCTACCTGCCCTCTCTCAGCTCTCAGACACCATCTATCTGCCAACACGGTGGTTCCTGGCTCTGCGCCTCTCTTTGCCTTTGAGACAGCTGACGGTGGTTGGGCTCCCATGGGCTCCTGGTTCATGGACCGTTGCAATGCAGTGTGGGTTGCAGCTGGCCTTCCTTCCATGCTGGGTCATGCCTTTCGCATAGGTGGTGCCATGGAGCTTCTCCTGCAGGGTATCAATCCCAGTGTGGTGGTGATGCAGGGGTGCTGGCTGTCCCATGCCTTCCTTGAATACTGGCATCGTATTGAGTCTATACTTCCCCTTTTTATTTCCAATGCTGTTGACTCTCATCATGCCCATGGCCTTGAAGCCTCCATGAACTCTTATGCACATAATAATTGTATTCCAATTTCCTCTCATTAGTCTTTATACCTGTGCTTGTATCTCACTCTGTATGCTTATTATATTTGTCAATCGACCTGATGATGTGATCATATGTTCCCTTGCTCAGCTCCAGTTTGGGGTGCCTAGTCTGAAGAGACTCATCTGTTGTGAGCTGTGCTCCTTCATGGTGTAGTCTCATTTTTTCCCCTTCAGACTTCTTGTCCGTTTGTGGGACTAACAGGGCATGCTCCAAAGATTCTGATTGCAACCTCTTCTTTCAAAAGATTTGCATTTGCCATGTTTCAAAGATGTGTCCTGTCACATGATCATCATGTGTCACTTCTGACAGGATTTTCAGAATCTTCCCCCAAACCTTGGAAAATCTTATTTGCAACTAGTCAGCAAATAATATTTTACATTGAATCTATTCACATATAATGAGTGTAGTGCTGTGCTTGGCCTGGCCTGAAGCCATGAGCCGGGCCAAGCTGAGCCCAAATAGGCCAAGCCAAGCCAGGCTGTGAAGATGGCTTCATGATGGCTTTGGCCCAGCTTGGGGTTCTGAAAAGCCAAAGCCAAGCTGCTAAGCCACAGCTTCTTGGTGGGCTTGAGCAAATTTTTTGGTGATGAGAAAATTTTTTTAATATGGCAATTTAATCGATTGTTGATTGACATACATTTCTTGATTGTTGCCAAACCATCCTCAAGTAATCCACCACGCACATCGGCTGCATTGCTTATGCCCCTACCATATATTCAACTACCTACCCCTTCAACTTGATTTGATGGCAAACTCCATGCATATCCTAGGTGGCTGTGTTTGACAAACATTGCTCATGTTGGCAGCAAATGCACAATAATGTTGTTGTGTATGATAAGCTTTTTGTCATTCTTTGCTTATTCTTTAACTAGTAACCAAATACTAGTTCCATCACACAACACCCAGGGCTACACCAGCAAATGACACAAACAGGTTGCATCAGGCAGTGCGCATGAAATGCAGCCAAACGATGTTTGGGCCAGGTAAGTTTTTCCATGTTCCTTTCTTGTTTTTTTGCTTAACTAACATATGTTTTCGTTAATCTAGGGGATCTAAGGGTGTTGCAATGACACAACAACAACAAAACAAGCCCATGCCTAATGATGCCACCATCACCAACCCCAACTGCCACCATGAGTCACTACTCATAGGAATGGGGAGCAATGATAAAATGGCCAACAATGAGGAAGTAGTCGGGAACAAGGGGGACAAGGAAGAGGGAAAGGACAATGAGGGGGAGACAATGATGACATGACAACAAGACCAACAAAAACAGGGACAACAGGGGCCAAATGAAAGGACGCCAACAAGACAAGGACAGCTTGAAGGACAGCAGAGGATGATGGCATCAGTGACGACGACGATGGGACGACCAGGACCAGGACCAGATGGCAACATTGACATCAGGGAAGAGAACAATGATGGGGATGAGGGAGAGGATGGCGAGGACCAGACAACAGGGAAGAGGACAATGAAAGGGACGACGAGGATGACAACAATGACACCCCAGCATCAACAACAAATGGCCCAGCATCCACCCCTACCATTACTGGTGAGTGGGAAACATGCAACATGTGGTCACAATTTTTTGGTGGACATGTATTTAATTCCACCTCCCTCTCTCACATTTAGGCAAGTTTAAATTTATTTAATTCAAATTGTTTCTTTGTACATTGGTGGCTCATAGTTACCCTGAGTGAACACAGTCTGAGGCTGTTTATTGGACAATTAGCTTCCTGTATAAATTTATAACCAATGGACCTGTGGGCAAAATTTGAATATTTTACATACAAAAGCCATGGCCTGGGCCAGGCCAAGCCAGGGCCAAGCCATGGTTGATGGCTTTGGCCTGGCCTGAGGTTCAAGAAAGCCAAAGCTGCCTCAAGCCAAGCCAAAGCCGCAGCTTTCAGGCCAAGATGGGCTGGAACAGCACTAAACAAGTGCGTCTATACAAAGCATGCATTCATCAACAATACATGGATGTCTGCTCTTTTTGACTGAATTACAATGCGGCCCACCTTTTCTATATGCTGCGCTCCCGTCCTGCAAGACTTTTCTCTTAAACAGTGACACTACATTCCATTTATGTAATAAAAATGCTAAATTTAATCCGACGGACCCTTAATTCTATGCTCAAATAATTAGTATAAATAATTCACCATCATGAATAACTTATGAGTGGGTGACTTTCCATAAGATTTCAGAATAAAATATTTGGCAGATCTCAATTGCTGATCTGCTGATGGCAAATTTAATCCGATAATCTATTGTTTCAATTAAACCACAAGGCAGTCTGATTTAAATATATTAAGACACTGAATATCACCACTTAGCCTATGGATGACATTGAGCAACTCATTCTCCAGCAGATGGAGGAAGAAGAAGAGGAGCAGGATCAGGAGGCAGTTGATCATGCAGTTTCTGCCATTGCACTTGCACTTGTTGGAGTGGAGCATGCCCACCAACTTTGAGTCCAACAGTGCCAACTGAGCCGTCTTTACTTATGCTGTGGCCAACTACTCCCAAACCCCCGCATCAGTACTCCCTGGCAGGCATTTTATGATAGCCATAGTGATCACACCTTTATCATGACAATGGGTACGCGTGATGGTACGGCGCAGGTACAGCAAAAAAAAAAAAAATTCCTGAGTGGCGCTGCAAGCCATAATTCACCTAATTCGGGTGAACATTAGCAGTGGAAATCAATAAAGATGGTCACGGGAACAAGACGGGCTTACATTCCAGGAGACTGCGCTTCAGGCTGCAAGTTCGATGTTACAGATGGTGTCAAAGGGTGGCTTGTGCTTGGTCGTGTTGTGCCGAGTTGTGTTTATTCATGCTGAAAAAAGGGGTACCCTATCAACAAATTAAGGTTTATTCGAGGTCTAAGCGAGATCCGTGTTCATCGATCCAGCTGATGGGAGTCGGCATCTCGGCATTAAGGATATTGTTCCTCGAATTTACAAGGGGGCACCGGGATCAAAATGCCGGACTGGAACCTGGTTAGTTAGTCCAACTGGAGGCCACGAAAAAAAAAATGGACCTCTCCAGAATAGGACTTCTAAACATCAATTTGAGGCTGATAGAACCTTTCTACAACATATAAAACATGTATAGAAGGTTTTCCATAGCATCTGAGTAGCAGAAGAGGTGAAATAAACTGATTTACACTGGGATTCACAATTTATGAGTGATTGAAAACACTGATTGACACCACAAATGGTATCTTTGCGGTATCTAAGCAATTTGAAGCCTATTGAATGTTGCCTACACCTTACTCAACAGTGCCAAAGAGTTTTTGTATTTATTCTGGGGTCTAAAAAAGTATTTACTTACTCTTTGCGGATCAGTCCTCAATAGTACAATGGATGGCATACTAAACTGCAAACAAGCCAGTTGTGAGACTCAGTGAGTAAGCATGGCTTGACACTTGATCTGAGTTCTCAGTGATTGATAACTCACTCTATATGTCCAGCATCATCTTCGGTGCGTGGAACTTGAGCAAGAACCACGAAATTGGGGGAAACGGTCACGAAGATGATGTCATATTGCTAAATATAGACATGTTCCTGATTATGTAAGTTAGTTAGTCCACCGAAAATGTCCTTAGCAAAAAAAATCGACCAGGTCTATTTTTTTGATCCCGGTGCCCCCTTGCGAATTTATTCTATTAACGAATAAAGGCTGATGGAAAGTCACCCAGTAGCGAGTAGCACTCAGCAGTTATAGATAGTTATAGATTCAATCATGACAGAGAACATCAACTTAACCACTTGCCTTACCACATTGATGACCCAAACAACGGGCTTATCGCGCACAAATTCGAGGCACTTTTGAGCTCGTTCAATAGGCTCTGCCACAAAAGAGGCTAGTGTATGAAAGACACTGTATCATTCAAGTTAGTCTACACTATGTCAGTAATAACATTATTTAGCGTGGCCCTGATTGTTTTTTGTATATGGTTTTTCCACGATTTCCTTTGGCATACCTCTCCAAATCAATGGACCGGGTATGGGTTATGAGCGGTCCGACTGTACATACACAGAGTCGCAGACTGGCAGTACGAGAGCTTTAATTGAGCTGCATCGTGCCATTTCATGCAATGGAACAATGCGAGTCAACGCCGAGTCTCCACGCACTACTAGCACCGGCAGGCCGCTCGACCGTCCCAGTTCAATTCAAGACCGACTACACCCATTCCAGGATCGAGTTAACAAGTGGAGAGTCCGCATGCCTCCCTAACATAGTACCAGCCCCCTCCCTTCAATCACGTCCAACCGCAGCCTCACGCCACTCAATCGGATATGCCAGCCAGACTGTATTATAACCCATACGAAGAAGCCCCTTCCTCAAAAGCCCCGGAACATAGCTTGAAAACAACTCCTCGATGTTTACACGACGAGAGTTGACACATAGGTAAACGCGGTGCAATTTCGGAAATTTCCCAGAATGGGTGAGAAGTCTGTCCAATTTGTTCCAGAGGCTGACCTGTAACCCCAACCTTATGTCTGTACCACTCTCTATTGCCCAAAGGTTGAGGTGGATACTGATTTCCTCTAGGTTGCTGATGCCATCACCAACTCCTGATACTATTTCTCTCAAGGACTGGACTAGCCATAGAAGTGTATGTCCTGGATAGATTACGGTTGCAAGACGCAAGATGCGTAATGTCGTGAAAGGTGCCAGATGCATATCAGCAATGGAAATCGCTAGTGAGATAGATACAACGAAAGAGATCAGCATCAGTTGTAATGAACCAAAAAATGAACGCTAACCACTGTCTCCGCCATTATCATTCCACATGAGTATTTCCAATGTTCCTGTGGACTCCTTGATGGCCTCCCAGACAACTTGTAGATCACTCAAACACACAAATACCTCCCGAAGTTGTGACATATCCATCGAAGCCCTCATAGTCTCGAACAAACTGTAATCACTGATCTGTACCAATTCCAAACATTCCAGCTGAGCCGTCTTCGAACAGGTAGCTAGGGCCTCCTGATGAAACAGCCGTCAGCGACAACTCCTTCAAATATTCAGAGGCACTAAAATATTCGACTGGGAGATCGTCGATTCCGTCAAGCTTGCATACTTTCAGAGTGGGGAGTCTGAACACCGATCCAAGAGCCATCTTCAGCTCTACAGAAATGGACTTCCACTCCTTGGGCGACGAGCAGCCTTGGATGAATCTGATAGAAAACAGGTGTAGGTTAAGAAGCATCTTCAATATTGCATGGAGCGTCTCCTCCCTGGAGGCCCAGTGGATAACCTGACTGGGGGCGTATGGTTTCCATGGTATGGTATCCGTGTGGTAGTCCAGCACATACATTTCTTGGACATACGTCACAAGATAGGGGTTGTCTAAGAAGACTTGATGTAGCTTTCGACAGCGTTCCTGAGCTTTCAGGGTGTGGTCCAGATGGATCATATGGAATAGACATTTCTGACTGGGTGCAAGAAATGAGCGAGACACCAATGAGCATGCTCGCAAGCTGAATATGTCGTTGAACAAGTGTTGTTCAAGAATGAGTGAGATTATGTCCTGCGGTAGGATGGGCATGGCAGAGAACATCATTAAAGCCGCGAAAATATCGAACGTTCCGAGAACTAATCGATAAGGCCTGGATGCACCCGAATAAGGGATTAAACGTCGATAGGGGCAACTAAAGTTACTACTCACTACGAGAATCCAACTGGGTGAAGTAGCAACAGCTAAAAGATAACACCAGCTGGATCCTGTGAAGTGAGACCCTAACTGAGTATATACCTATGAAGAATGGTGGAAACCCTCACAATGTAAGTAGTTGTTGAAGCGCGAGATGGAACTCTCGAGGCGAAGCCTTGGATAACAACCAAATGCAATAGTGAGAAGCTGGACCAACAATGAGCGCGAAGCGCTTACCTGTGTTGCTTGTAAACGAGATGGAGGTCGAAAGAAAGCAATACAAGAAAACCTCCTAATCGCGCTGAAACTTCCTATAGCCCGCATCTGCTAGACCCTAGCACCTGACTTGAACTCGTGACCACTCCCTCGTAAGTACATGGGCAAGCTCGATGTACAGTCGTGGACAAACAAAGTCAACAAAAATAATCGAGTTTAAAGCTTGTTTATGCAAGTCCAATGGGAAGGGTTCTATACAAGAGGTCTTTACACTCCCCCACCTTTCCTAGTGGACTCCAACTGGAGTCCACTGGGACTGGTCACCAGCCAACTGCCTGCAAAGTTGCCAGTCCAGTCCCAGTCCAGTCCGACCGGACTCCAAGTGGAATCCACTCAAACACTGGATTCCACTCGGACTGGTCCAGTGGAGTCCAGTGGAGTCTGGTTGGAGTCCGGTTGGAGTCCGGTTGGAGTTCGAGTGGAGTCCACTGAAAAAGTGTGTAAGAAAAGGAATTGAACCTAGATCCCCATAGGTTGCTTATGTAATCAATCATGATGCACAATATAACCATTACACCACAGTACCTTGTGTAAGGCATCATCTACTTGCATTAGGTACCGTGGTGCGGCTGTGTATGACAAAGCATATTGCCGCGTCATCAAATGTGCCAGCTCATCACTCACCACCACCACCATCGATGCCGCCCCCCTCCCTCCTCTCTCTACCACCACCACCACTGCATGGACACCCACTGCCACTGCTCCCATGCCCAATCCGCCATCATCACCACCTGCAAACGAGCCGAATGGATGGAACACGGGCCCAAACGACACAGATCGCGTCGTTTGGGCCCTAGGTAAGTTTTTTTTTGTTTGCTTTTTGTTTTTATAAACTAACTAACCAGTTTCTTTAGTTTTCTAGGTTATAAACTACTGGTAATGATGCCACCACCCACAAACGAGCCGACTGGATGGAACATGGACCCAAACGACACAGATCGCATCGTTTGGGCCCTACGTAAGTTTTTTTTGTTTGCTTTTTGTTTTTATAAACTAACTAACTCGTTTCTTTTGTTTTGTAGGTTCTACTCTACTGGTAATGACCGACGGCCAGATGCGAGACAACCCCACACACCCACCCCACGCCTGCGAGCCCCTGCTCGTAGGGTGGATCATGAGTGTCACCAGGACCCCCAGAATGCAAAGCAACAGGGCCAACGACACACCACCTGCCTCCAGCCCCTTGAGCAACTGCTCGGGGGGTGGATCACAGGTGGAATGGAGGTGACAACAGCGAACAACAACAGGGCAACGCCGACGCCAACACGGAATGACGGGGATCAACCCAGACCTGATGACACCCATGCCAGCCCCCTCCTCCCCATCCAAATGGGATGTGAGGGTGTCGATAAAGGGTAGGAGATGGCAGAGGGGTAACGGGAGACCTGCGGAGCAGGATACCCACCTGGTAAGCACCCACCTACCCCCTCCCTCGCATGCCACATCACTGACCCCTCCCCCCAACCCCTCCGAACTAGGAGACCCACAAAACCGACAACACACCCACCCCACGCCGATGAGCACCTGCTCGTCGGGTGGATGGCGGGTAGACCAGGGCTACGACAACCACGGCACCCATCCCCATGCCTACGAGCCTCTGCTCGTAGGGTGGATGATGGGTGTGGCTTGCTACGGCAACAGACGCATGTGAGGAGGGGTGGGCAACGACACCCACCCCAGACCGCATCCCCCAACCCCCCCTCCCCTGCATTTTGTGTGGGGAGGGGTCTTTATTATTTTTAATTTATCTCTGCCCCCCCCTCGCACTGAATGCGAGGGGTATATATATTGTAGTACTTACGAATCCCTCCCTCACGCTGAATGCGAGGGGTTTAGTTTTTTATGTGCATAGTAGTAATCCCCCCCCTCTCGCAAGATGTGAGAAGGGTTTTTTTTTGTTTATTATTATATTATACCCACTCCCTCGTGTCCTACACGAGGGATGTGGTTAATTAAAATTTTTTGATCTTAATTGTTTAAAAAATGCCTCCTCAAAGAATATGAAAGTTGAGTCATAAATAAACCTTATATTGATCCCCAATAAATCTCCTGTGGCTCAAGTGGTTGAGCACACTTGTTTGGTTTGTCATGTGATTCCTTATGGTGAGGTCTTGAGTTCAATTCCTGCAGTACACAAATTTATTTTGCGGGTACTTTATGAAATTCACCAAGTCCAAAGTCCTTTGAGCTTATATCTAATTGACTTATCATTTGGTTGCACTCGGACTCCAGTTGGACTCCAGTTGGACTCCAATGGGGGATTGAACTCTACATGACTTAGTGTAGTTCAATTGGACTCCACTCGGACTCCAGTGGACTCCGGTCAGTCCAGTCGGAGTCCACTAGGACAGGTGGGGGACTGTAAAGTACTGCTATACAACGACGGTACCTTGTGCACCGCGTGCACGACACCACAGAATTGCACCACGTGTATCTGTGCTCAAGTTTCCTTTGCACCGCGTGTGCTGACAGTTCACGCTGAACTAAGACCTTACTGAGTCAGATTTCTCCTATTTGTTAGGAGAGGAACGGGAGTTATGAGACAAATCCTTTTCTTCATTGTACTCTCTTCATTCTCTCCCAGTGTATCAGTACTCTACTCTCTTTTGGTTGATTTGAGGTGACTTTCACGACCCGAAATGAGAACCCATCTGGATGGATAATAGGGTCTGTGACCTGCTAACGGTTGTAAGTGATATAAACATTTGGAAATGTTGAAGATGTTCCCAGTTCATTAGATTGGGTTATGTCAGATGCAGGTTGCTCATCGTCTTTCAGGGCATTGTGCATAGGAAAAATAGGGAAAATTTTGCATGAGTTGCACTACATCTGTACTTAAATGGCCACTGCTCTCAAATGGGCCAGCTTTGCTGTGTTGGTGTACCATTGTTCTCAAGTGCTTGTGTACGGCCCACCAACATGATTATCCATTTTGGTACATGATGGGCAACATAAGTAATCTTATCACGATCTTATCTATATTTTCCCCATGGGTATGAAAAAAAAATAGTGGGCAGGCGGGGGAGACTAACTAACCATCCCTATGTTGGGAAATCAACACGTGACACCCCCTTGGCTTTGCAGCTGCTTCAGATGTTATTGAATAACATATGTAGTGCGCTGCACGGCAGGGCCTGCTACTTTGTACCTTTCGCTCCGAAACCACAACACCGGCAAGAAGAGGGGACAGGAACTCAAACCTCTGTGTCCACTGACCCTCTCCCCTCTTTGTCATTACCACCACTCAACTCCTATGCCCCCGGCATGCCTTTATTTTTCTCCTATCTTGACTCTTTCCTTCCCTTCTTCTCCTTCCTACTCTTATGCATGGCAACATTGAGCATCGTCTCTCTGCAGAAAGCCCAGTTGTTGATGGCCTGGCCTGTAAGCCCACCTTCTTTCCCTTCCCCTCCTCTTGCTCACTTTTTCGCAGCCCCCTTCCATGGTGTTCCAAGGTTTATTCTTCATGCTCGCTGCTCTACCCCCTGTTAGGGCGACACCCACTATCTGCTAGCTAAGACCGTATGGGTTCTCTCTACAAGAAGGGGGCAGGATCTGCGCTCGTGATGGGCGAATTGATGGTTTTGATGCGAGGGGTTATTAATAGGTGAGTTTGTTGACAAAGGCCTTTCACACCGAAAGCGTAGGTGGAATACCTAAGAGAACACAACTGGGGTCCCCTAGGCATATATTTAGGGTTTATATACTATGTTACACATATTGTACATTGTTGTTACCGATGCACTCGTACATGCACGTACATTTTGATGCATGTGAAATAAAATTCTCATGCTATCAAAGTGTAGTGTAATTTGGCGTCATGTAGCATAATTTGACATAATAAAATAAAAATGAAATTTTATTAGGTAATGGGGTGGTTTCCTAACATTACCCCCCTTTTATCCCTCAACTTCCAGGCGAGAAAATATTGTGTCTGTCCCCTCTGTGAAATTTTGGTAAGGCCGGAATCTCATCCCCTCATACACCATTCTCACAATGCGATGCGGAGCATTTGGATTATGTTTAAAGAATTGGGTGATCGCGTTACACGCTCACTTACAATTCTCTTCAGGTTCCCATGAATTATTTTCATCGGTATAGTTTTTCCCCTTTATTAAGAACTCCAATTTGTTCTGTCGAAGACATGAGTCTAGAATTTCTTCAACTATGTATTCTGGAGCACCTTCTACTATTATTGGAGGTTGCAGAGTAGTTTGTTGGCCAGGAATAGTGGGCGGATGGTAAGGGCATAGGCAGGATACGTTAATCTCGGGATCAATCTTGAATGATCGGGGTAATTTTAGCACTACCACATTAGGCAAGATTACTTTAGAGATCGCATATGGGCCAACTTGTTTTTCCATAAGTTTCCTCGAAGGTCGTGGAATATTCAGGTCCTTGGTACTTAGCCATACCAAGTCACCAACTTTGTACTCTGGACGCGTGCTCGAGTACGATCTGCGTGTCACATCATGTGATTCATGTCATCATGTGCTTTCTTCAATGCCACCTCTGCTTCCTCTTGTACCTTTTGCATCTTAGATACAAAGTCTTCTACTGACTGTACTTTGACTTCCCTTCTGGGTTCTACTCCCATGCGAGGATGGTATCATAATTTGCGAAAAAGGGTGACATATGAGTAGCCAAATGGAATTTGTTATTGTGGGAAAATTCAGCAATTGCCAACCATTTGGGCCAGTTGGTTTGTCAGTAGTTGACAAACATATGTAGGTACTGCTCCAACTCCTGATTCATTCTCTCTGTCTGCCCATCAGTCTGCAGGTGATATGCCATAGATAATTTAGTTTGAATTCCCAATATGTTGTTTAGTTCTTGCATAAACACGGAAGCAAATTGTGGTCCACGATCAGAGATAACGGTATCACATAACCCATGTAACTGCCATACCTGATTTAGATAGAGGCACGCAAAGCCCAATGATGAGGTTTCTGTAGTAGTAGGAATAATATGGACCTCCTTTGTAAAGTGGTCGCATACTACGAATATTGCATCATACCCTTGAGCCTCGGGTAATCCAGTAATAAAATCCACAGGTATATCTTGCCACGGCGCTTTAGGTATAGGGTTTTCCTGCAGGTTTCTCTGGAAATTTCTTCCCCCTCATGCACGTATCACATCCATCCACATACCCCAACACATACTTTGAAATTCCGGGCCACCAATAATTTCTCATTACTAATTCCAACGTCTTCCATTTTCCTGGGTGTCCAGCAATTGGCGTATTGTGATGTAACCGGATGATCTCCCTTCGCAGATCCTGATCCTTCGGTACATACACTTTTCCTCGAAACAACACCAACCCTTGTTCCTCAGCCCATTCATCTCCTTTGATATTACCTTTCTTCTCTCCCTTCAGAGCTTTCACAGCTTCCACTACTTCATCGTCCATTTCTGAACATTGTCTAATTTTAGACAACATTTCCATTTCCGAGCTATGTATTAATAGATGCCCTTGACGCATAGCGCAAATGCAAAAGTATTCGGGTTTGAGTAAGGTAACATTTTTATTGTCCTCCTCCACCCCCCTTTTATGATTGATACGTCTGGATAATGCATCTGCTTTCCTCATTAAGCTTCCCGCTTAAGTGAAAATCGAAATGCGATAGGAATAGTGCCCAATGTGCTTGCCAGCGATTAAGCTTTTTAGCAGACATGAAGTATTGCAGATTTTGATGATCCGTCCAGATCTCAATCTCATGTGTACATCCCTCCAAATAATGCCTCCACGCCTCCAATGCTCGTATTATCCCCAACATCTCTTTGTCATGCACATCATAATTCCTTTCCACATCATTCAACCCTTTTGACAAGTATGCACAAGGATGCCATTTGTCATCTTCACACAGCATTGATAATACTGCTCCAGTAGCAAAATCGGATGCATCGGATTCCACTCGCAAAGAGTGTGTGAAATCTACTGGGGCTAATATTGGTCCCTCCACAAACTTCCTCTTCAACTCCTCAAACACTGTCTGCTGCTGCTCTCCCCACCTCCACACTACTCCCTTTCACGTAAGGTTATGTAAGGGTGCGGCAATTTTAGAAAAATTGTGCACAAAGCGACGATAATAATTTGCTAGTCCCAAAAAGGCTTGAACCTCCTTGACATGGGTGGGTGCAGGCCAATCTGTGATTGCCTGTACCTTGATCGGATCCATTTTGATCCCATCAGGGCCGATCAATAATCCTAGGAACTCAATCTTGCTTGCCCCAAACACACACTTCTCTGGTTTCAAAAATAGATCATTCTCTGCCAACCTCCATAACACCTCCTGTACTATCGCCTCATGATTTTCTTCATCCTCCATGAGTATCAGAATGTCATCAATAAATATTATTACCATGCCTTTGTCTATTATGTCCTTGAAAATGTTGTTCATCATATTTTGAAAGGTCGGGGGACCATTAGTCATCCCAAAAAACATGACAAGCGGCTCGAAGGATCCTCGATGCATGGCAAATGCAGCCTTCCACTCATCTCCTTTCTTTATTTGTACATTGTTGTATCCCCATCATAAATCCAATTTTGTAAAGACCTTGGCTTTTCTCACCTTGTCAATTATTTCTGAAATCAATGGCAGGGGGTACACATTCTTTACTGTCCACTCATTCAGATACCTATAATCTGTACACATCCTCTTCCTTTGGTCTTTCTTTGGCACGAAGAATATTGGTGACGTCTGCAGTGATTTCGAAGGTCGTATGTATCCTTTACGCAATTGCTCCTTCAGAAATGCATCCACTTCTTCTTGTTCCATCAGAGATAACAGATATACCTTCGACCTCTTCGGCACAAACCCTGGCTTCATTTCAATCACATGATCCCATGGCTTCCGCACCGGCATTCGCTCAGACTCCTTCTTCTGGAACACTGACAGATGTTCATGATACACTTTTGGCACACATTCCTCCACTGGCTTCTCCACCTTCATGATATTCTTGTCCCATGACTGTCCTCCACGAATTGTTCTAAAGGTTTGCTTCTGCTCTTCTTTCTTGATCATGATCAGAACTTCCTCATTTGGCATTTCCTCATCCTCCACTTCCTCCATTGTAACAGAATACTTTCTTGGACGTTCTTTCTCTTTCTTTTTCCTTTTTTCCTTCTTCATCTTCCTCCCATACACATTACATTCCTTAGGACAATGAGTCATTTGTACTTTCCCAGTTTTCCAATCAATTTCGGGATTATGCTTCCATAACCACAGACATCCTATTATTAGATTGGTTTTCCCAAGATCGCACACTTCGAATATGGCTCGCTCCTGATGCTCCTGATACTTTAGTACCATAGTCACCTCCTCCTTGATAGTTCCTCCACAATTGACTGTTCCATCAATATTGTACACCATTATAGGTTGCGCCAGCTTGCATGTGTTAATACTGTTTCCAGTAATTAAGGATCGATTAATAAATAATCCTGTAGCACCACTATCAAGCAACACTTCCACATCAATAGCTGCATCCGTGTCCACTGTCTTCAGTCCTACAGTCAAGGTGATTTTGGGTTCTATTCGTGCAGAGCAAATAAAGAATTTAGGGGTTTTCGGAAATAGTGCTCAGCAATTTTCTTGGTCACGTGATTCACAACAGTTGTACTCCTCCTCGATTTCCTTTTCTGATTTACTCTGGGTTTCCTCGGATACTAATACATTGTAACGATTCTGGGTCACCAATGGGGAAACCTTCACTGGGACTCTTCCACAAAATTCTTCTGCTTGCCTTCCTCCGGCTTCACTTCCTCGATTGTAGCTTCCCTGATCTTTCTTTTCTGCCTACAATTCCTAGAAATGTGTCCTAACTGCCCACAGTTAAAACATTTAAGTGGGGCTCGTCTCCCTGCTCGATCAACCTCCATTGCCTCTGCTGGTGCTGCTGACTCCGTAACTATAGGTGTCACTGCCATGGCCAGTGGCTGTGCCCTTGGAGCTTGTGCCTGAGGCACCTTTCCTTTCTCAGACTTTCCTCCAGATGACTTTCCAAATTTACTACTTCCGTACATCAACTTTGACTCTGCCTGTTCCTGCCGATATTGCCGGTCAAGCGCATTGCCCAATTATACCACTCGTCCAACTTCTCTGGCATAGAAGGTAGTCAGTAGATAGACTTGAATAAAGAGGGATTTAATCCTGCTTTCAAAAACTCTACCAACGCAGCTTCTCCCATGTCCATTTGCGAAGCTTCTGCTTTGAACTGCAAAATAAATTCATCCACCGTTAGGGAACCTTGGCACATGGTCTTTAATTTAGCATTGGCTGTTGCCTTTGGATTAGGGTCTCCAAACTGTGCCTCCAATCTCTCCAGAAATTCCTTGAAGGTTGCAAATGGTTTGTTTCCCGTGGCAATTTGATTAATAGCCTCGTTTCTCCAGGACTGTGCTTTCCCCCCCTGAATGTATGAGAGAGAGCAAACATAATCCTAGACTTGGCTGTATGAAACTCTGACTTCCTCCCATGGATGTACAATACTATAGAGCTGATGAAGGATTTTGTATTCTCCATGGTACCATCAAAGATTTGTGGGGGTGCATACTTAGGTAAGCACACTTTTCCATTTCTGGATTTCTCTGCCGTCTCATCCTCCTGCGATATCCACTCCACCATCTCCTCCATCTCATCATCTCTTTCTCCTATCATCTCTGGCTGTACTTCTGCTTGTCTGGGCTGTGATGCTGCCAATACTGACACTAATTGCGACATTTGTGCTGCGAGCACATCAATTTTTGCCTCTAGTGCTGGTATGGGAACAGGATTAGGACCAGGATTAGAAGTTGAAGGTTCGGACATAATTGTAGAATCTGTGATGAATCACTTCTTTGGCAAATTCAAAATTTTTTCTTCGAGACCTCTCCAAATGTTTATGGGTCACGTGATGGTTTGTCAATCGTTTGTCGTTCATCAGGCGCCTATTTTGACACTTCGGATCAATAACCCTTCCAACAGTGCCTGATCTTGGAGATAACACTGAATTCGGCTTGTAACTAAAATAGTCGTCTGAATAGAGTGATGTAAATCATAACTAAACCAGATCCGATCGGTTGTCTGGTTGCAGCTGTCCTAATGACGAGTGCTGCCTCTTGATCACTGGCGGTCGCAATGTAAGGCGAGGCCTGGCGTCGGCTTACCAAAGAAAAGGTAGATTACATATATACAAGTACTTCCGGCTTGTGCCAAAAGGGTGAGTAATCAGATGTGGTGTGGTGAAACAATGATGTATGTGCAAGTAAGAGAAGGCGCACTGATATGGGAAGTTGTGTTCTTCTGTTAGGGCGACACCCACTATCTGCTAGCTAAGACTGTGTGGGTTCTCTCTACAAGAAGGGGGCAGGATCTGTGCTTGTGATGGGGGAATTGATGGTTTTGATGCGAGGGGTTATTAATAGGTGAGTTTGTTGACAAAGGCCTTTCACACCGAAAGCATAGGTGGAATACCTAAGAGAACACAACTGGGGTCCCCTAGGCATATATTTAGGGTTTATATACTATGTTACACATATTGTACATTGTTGTTACCGACGCACTCATACATGCGTGTACATTTTGATGTGTGTGAAATAAAATTCTCACGCTATCAAAGTGTAGCGTAATTTGGCATCATGTAGCATAATTCAACATAATAAAATAAAAATGAAATTTTATTAGGTAATGGGGTGGTTTCCTAACACCCCCCAACTGGCTTCCATAGTGTTCCAAGGTTTATTCTTCAGCGCTCGCTGCTCTACCCCCCAACTGGTCCCTGTTCCCCTCAAAGTTGGACCGTCCACTTCCATCTGGGTCACTGATCTGCACATGGATATTTGGCTGTACAAACATGCCTCTGATGGTGTTTGTGAAGGGCACCACGTCTTTCACCAACCTGTCCCTCTGCATCCTAGCTACAATATCTATCATTTCTACTTCCACCCTCAGTGTGACCCATTTGCCATTTGCAACCAATGCATTAGCTGCCTTTCTCCTTCACTCAGAACTGTCATCGGCAAGGCCCTCATCGTTAAGTCTGATTCCCAGGGCAGGGCACTTGACCTTGAAGTGACAGATCAGGCCCTCATGGCCTACCTCCTTGTGAAGTGCCCTCTTTTCTTGTCTTTGTAATTTGACCTCATGCTTATTCATATGCTGCAGACTGGTGGACAGTTGGTGGATCATGTGAAGCTGTCTGGGTTATTACTCTTTGTAACTACATTTTTCAAAATAAAGGTTCCCTCTGATAGTTTGCGCACTGCTGATTCATGCATGAGTTGCCCATTTGCCATGCAGCTGTGCTTTGATGCAGCCTCCCATCCTCCTTGCCATTGCTGTTCCATATTCCCCTCTAAATGCCTTGGTTACCCCTGATCATTCTCTCTATTTCCCCACAAGCATACTCACACGCTGTTTCCCACTCACCTGTGTCCTTCTGCAGTACTATTGATCTGATGGACACACAATGCTCACCAGGTGTACCACTAAAATTAGTGTCATTGCATTACTCCACCCTGTGTCAATACTAACATGATGTATAGCACCAGCGTCCCTGTCCTGTCAGCTTGACAAAATTGCCAAGCACTCGACATCATCCCCTTCCTGAAACTCGAATCTGTGCTGCTCATGTTCCCCTGCAGTGTAGAGGAGCAAGATGTTCTCCATGACATTGCCTGGTGTTGTTGAGGCAGACACCCTCTCGAAGCTCTGTCCCAATTTTTGCAGCAGTGGCGCATTTGGCTACATGAAGCACTCACAATGTTTTCCTTGCCATTGTCCATGTCTTTGCTCTGGATGTCCTGTAGCTTCATCATCTGTCTGTGGAAGACATCTCCCCCTGCCCTCTGTGGTGCCACTAACATTATGTAGCACTCCTGCATGAGTTTTTTCACCTCTGTTGATGATGCTGACCTCCGTTGCTCATATACCTTATCAGTGACTGGTATTAGCTGATGCACTGCACCTATCAGATTGAACACGTATGGACACGTTGAGCCCAAATGATTGAATGTCCCCTGTCCATGTGCAAACCCAGGCCCCTCCATGAAGTCCACTTTGTAAGTCATGCTTGCAAGGGGTACTGATCTTACCATTGCAAGAGCTCTCCCGTTGTTCTGCTGATCTGCTCAGTCTTACAGTCGTGGACAAACAAAGTCAACAAAAATAATAATTGTGAGATCTACAAGTCACAACATGAAAAATTGCCATTTTTATCACAGGGACATCAAGATGTACACTATTTGAGTTGACTTTCATGACCCAATTTCCCTTAAATTGAGGTACAGAAAATTGTACCCCCAAAAAGTTGGCCAACATATTAAAAAATCGGAAGAAATATAAAAAATAGTGCAATCAACAGCATTTTTCAAGCTGAATATGATTCTGCAAATACCGAAAGATTCTAACGAGTGGTTCGACCGGAAAATATTATACAAAATCAACAAAAACAAACAAGTTCTTCTCTGTATTGCACTGTGAGCTCATAGAAATGCCCGTTTGACACACTAAAAGGCAAAAAGGAAACATCAGTGGGCTAAGGAACCAACCCAAACCCATCTCTGAACCATCTCCCATTGAAGCAATAGCCATCGATCCATCCTCTGCCATCCCAGAACAGCCCAACCCTGACCACGAGGATGAAGACAAAGACTTGGGTCTGAGATGCCTTGATAGTCTAAAGCCATTGTGGAGAGCTGATGATGAGGAAGAATCCACAGAAGAAGAAGACCCAAAGAATGGAGAGGATGGGTTTGATGAATGGGATGGCCAACAAGAGTTCAGAGAGGAAAGCCTGTATATAAAGCTGATGACTCTTGCCATTGATAGTGGGGATGCTCCAAGAGATGAGGACTGGGTTCCTGAGGGTCTGAGGAGGAGGAAAGGAATCAAAAAAGGTCACCTTCATTGCAAGGTGTAAGTGAACTAAACTTACTCATACCACAGCATGACAATCTCAATATGTGAAAGGCCCAGACATGGGAAGCAAATCCACGCATACCCAATGTTGTTATCGTGAACTCTTGGTAGACTAGACAGCACTCAAGGAGTTTGGCTTTACTTCAAGCACAACACCCCATCCTCAGCCTGAGCAGGAGATTCCAATTCCAATCTCAGTACGGCCCATCACACCAACACCTGCCCTTCCTATCAAAGTGGAGGAGTATACAACCCCTTTGAGTTCCAATAACTGGCAGGCGATGCCAGGGCACATTCGTGAGGAACCATTGATGCTGCCACCCCTTTGTTTTGGGAGTTCAAGTCCTCTGATGCCAATTGTCTGTGTTCGCCAGGAGACAATGACACCACCTCGGCTCTTCTTCGATGGTGACCATCCATCGCTTGTTTGCATTCGAGAGGAATCAGTCACTCCCTCTTGAATCCTCTTTGATGTTCCATCAGAGAATGCTCAAAGGTGGTCTTGTAGCACAGATGATGACAAGGGAAACGGGGAAGACATGGATATGGTGGGTGATGAAGAAGAGCGGTGGGAGGCTGAGGTGCATGAGACGTTGACAACACAAGTGGAGATTTGCAGCTGGAAGGAGTTGCATGATCAGATCAAGAAAGATCTGAAAATGAAACACTCAACATTGCCATTATCTCAAATCAATCAGCTCATGATTCTTTGAAACTTTGCAACACTGTGATTGAAGGGACATGGATGGATGTCAGCGAGTTATGAGATTGCACAGCAATGGCATGAGAAAGAAGATGGATTGAGCACTCATTTTGTGCATCGCATCCGAGTGCTTGCACGGCATTACCAGATTTTTGAACATCTTCCAGTTGAACATTGTGGAGGGAGAAAGAATGCAAAATCCCTGCTGAAAGATGAAACAGTAAAGGCTGCTGCTCAAACGTGGCTCACTGAACAGCGTGTGGGCTCCATCACCCTGCAGAACTTTGCCCATGGCCTGAACACTCAAATCCTGCCATACTTGAATATTTCCCTGACAAAGCCACTATGTGAAAGAACAGCACATCAATGGCTTCTTCAGTTAGGCTGGAGCCAGATGGTCTTGCACAAAGGAGTATATATGGATGGTCATGAATGCGAGGATGTTGTGAAGTATCGAGAAACTGTTTTCTTGCCAAAAATGAAAGAGTTTGAGCAATGGATGGCACGATATGAGGGACCAGGATTGATGCGAATTGAGCCACTCTTACTCCTGGGTGAGAAGGAGCTAATTGCGGAGTTTCACAATGAAAGCTGCTGTCAGGCAAATGAATTCAAGAGCTCAGCATGATGAGTACATCAATGCGATGTGCGACAACCACTGACATTGTTTCTAAGGCTACGAGAAGGTGAGCAAATTCTACAGAAGAAAGGGCATGGTCGATTAATTCATGTCTCAGATTTTATTGAAGAGGGAAATGGTAGACTAATTTGTCAAAATCCAGATGGCAGCATCTTGCAAGATGCATGGAAAGTCATCTACCCAGGTGCTAATGGTGATCCTTACTGGGACTGAAACCAACTGATTGAACAGGTGGAGACAGCAGCTATTCCTATTTTTGAGGCAGCACATCCTGGGTGTCAGGCTTTATTCATCTTCGATCAGTCTTCCGCTCATGCTGCACTTCCTGAAGATGCACTCAAAGCATTCGAGATGAACAAAAGTAATGGTGGGAAGCAGCATCATCAAAAAGACACCGTGATTCCTGAAACTAACCCGACTGCTGAGCATTGTGGTAAAGTTCAGAAAATCACTATGGATAATGGTCAACAGAAAGGTCTACAACAAACTCTTGAAGAACGAGGCTTCGATGTGGCAAACATGTGGGCCAAGTGCACACCTGTGTGCCCTTGGGAAAGTTCTCATTGTTGCATGGCTCGCCTTTTAAGCAAGCAAGATGACTTTGCCAATCAGGTCTCTTGGCTCGAGATCATAATTAAAAATGCAGGTCACGAATGCATTTTTCTTCCAAAATTTCACTGCAAACTGAATCCCATTGAAATGGTGAGTACATAGCTGTTTATTCTCGTTGAAATATTGGAAAGTAACACAACCTCTATTAGTATTGGGGTTGGGTAAAGTACAGATATTGTCAGGTTCCAAAAAGAACTTTTGACAACGCAAAAAAGGCTGCCTTTGAAGCACTCAATGCTTGTCCCATCGAGGTGATTCAAAGATTTATGAATCGGGCTTGGCATTTCATGAGTGCTTACCGTATTGGGTTCACTGGGAAAGTGGCAGCCTGGGCAGTTCGGAAACAGAAGGGTCATTGGTCAGTCTCTCAAGGTGCGATGATGCATCTCGATGCCATCATGAACCCCAGTTAGGTAATATATGTGTCGAAATTTTTGTTCAAAAATTTGGCCAACAGAACTACTTGTGGGAAAAACTTCGGAGGTGTGTTTTTGGATGTATCTTGCCATCCTGAGTTCAAATCTGCAATCAGAATGGCCAAATTTTCAGTCGATCATGAGATATCAACTTTGTTGACTTTGTTTGTCCGCAGCTGTATGTGTATTTTGTTCCACAGTCTTGAGACCCTATACCTACACCAGTAATCCCCTATGCTCTGCACAACACCTCCTAAGACTCCAGAGTAATTCTAAACCACAGTGATCACTGTTACCCCTCTATGGAAACTGCTGCCAAGGTGCTACCAAGATTTTCAAATCAGCACCAAGCTTTGATGAGTCCCAGCCTTCTTCGTGAAGTCCACTTTGTCAGCCTCGCTTGCCAGGGGTACCAACCTTACCATTGGGAGAGTTCTCCCATTGTTGTGCTGATGTGGTTTGTGATATATCTCTTTCACTCCGCAGTCTTGAGACCCTATAAATACACCATCAGTTTCCTATTTGTTGCACTCCACCCTGTAAGACTCTGGAGTAATCCCAAACTACACTGATCACTGTTATCCCTTTATGTAACCTGTTGCCCAGGCACTACAAGTGACCTCGTGGCTTGCGTGATCCCCCCGAAGTTGGGCATACAACCCCTCTTACTGGTCAGATGAGCAAGATGACCAGTGTCATTATTTGGCAAGCACCTTACAAAGGAAACCAGTTCAAGCACACCTGTATGCAAATGACAAATATAAATACAATCCAAATGGCCAATATGACAGTTGCACGACCTGGACGCAACTCAAAGCACTCTGCCCACCTGCCCTATTCCCCCATGTCCATCGCCACCACCTGACCCTGTTCTTGTATGACTTCACCATCAACCAATGCCTTGGATGTCACCTCTCTTTCCTTTTTCTTGATGTGCCCACCCCACCCTGCTTTGGCAGTCCCTTCAATAGACATGGCCACCTTGAAGTTCACAGTCATAGTGGTGTTCACGATGCAAGGCTTCTTAGTCAGTGAAAGCATCTTCTGCACTCCTGAAACTTTCTGTACTGCCAGAACTCATTGGGGACAGTGGAGCGTGGTCAGTGATTTGACCTGGGATGGTGTGAATCTTAGAAAGCTCAGCCTCAAAGTCGGAAACTGTGAGGATGCGGACATGGTGAGCATTTAGCTGGTAGACCTGGAAGCCATGAAAAAGATGTACACCTTAACATAAGAACTTATGTACCTTTTGCTCATTACCATCATCCTTCATCAAAAAACAGTGCAAAGAACAATTTGCCAAAACCAATGTCCCTGGACATAAGGCATCCAGAAGATTCCAGGGGGGAACGAGGTTACCATCAACATTGCACACATCAAGCTGAATGAGTTTGGACTGTAAGTGCCTAAAATAAGGGCCACTGTAGTCCAGCAGCATAGCCGGCTCATACAAAGCACCTTCACATACAACGGGTCCTAAACACCAGCCTGTCAGTGGTAAGAATCAACCTGTGCATGAAAAGCTACCCTCAGCCAGTACTAACACTGGTGCAATTGGCTCTTCCTCTGTCAGAGCACATTTTTTGATGCATTGGGGCTGCGATCCACCACTGGAACTGCCCTTGACCTATCATGAGCTGTATGAAAAGTGACTGTAGAGCAACCAAAGATGTACCATGTATTTGGGAAGCATGTGAAGGCTAATTAAATCTTTCAGCAGCACCGAGTCATTTGCAGCATTGCACACCCAGTCTTGTATTTGTGGCTCCTATCCATCTGTCAATATACTGTACTACCCAAGAGCTACAGACACTTACCTCTCACTTGCTCACCTCCTCCTGCTCATCAGCTTTGTGAACCATGTTCAAGCCTCTAACTTGGTTCTTGTACAACGTCATCAACTTTGTGGGAGCCATAGTAGGAGGCCCAATGACAAGAACATCCTTAACTCTGTCCTTGTCATTGATCAGCTGAAACTAAACATCCTGAGTTAAGTCACCACCACCTAGTGAGAAGTAAAAAAATGTACCTCACCATTGTGTGATGGATAGTGATTTACTTTCACTGAAATCAGGGTCCCAGAACCAACACTACACATCTCTCTGAAAATATTCACCTGGAATTCAGCATGAGTGTTGGTTTGGTACACATAGCTCTTTGACCATCCCTCAATGGTGCAAAAAAAGTCAATGTTGTACTCAGCTTCGGCCATAGAATGGGCATGCATGTCCACAATTTCTTTCAACACCTTGTTGTACAGTCCACTCTTGATGCGATCATCGAATACTGAGGAAGGCATAGCAGTTTTGTTGGACAGGTTGACTCTCTGTGATTGCTCTCGTGCTTCAACGCACCTTTTATTCCTCATGGATTACCCCTCAAAGCCCCTATACATTAAGGCATTGGCTATAAGCTGTCGTTAGACTGTTCTAGGTTGCTTGGCATGCTGTGCAGTTGAATCTTGAGTCTTCCATTGTGGAAGAGGATTTGGTAGTCTCAAGGTTCGTTGAACCAGGTCGTTCTGTCACGGCAAACAAAGTAAGTGTAAACAGAGAAAAACACATCGAGAATGCATGTAAAACATCGTAGGTAGAGAATATAAGGAAATCAGAAGGTTTTTGTATGTAGCAAAAACTGGGAAAGCAGTCATTGAGAATCGATGTGCTCATGAAATGGGTGATCTGATCATATCTGATAAGAGTCAGAGAGCACAAGAAAAGGGTGAAAAAGGATCAACGAAGAGAAGAATCGAGTCTGATGGAGCTCAGTATTAGAATACATGCATTGACATGAACATAATGAGAATGGATTCGTTGATCCAGACCAGAGTAAAGAAGAAAACTGGTCTTTTCATCCTGCAGTCTTAGAAACCAGATAACTTAACTGAATTTCACACTCATGGATGCGAGGGTCTTGAGGGAACTTGAGTCGTCGAGAGGAGTTCTTTTCAGATACTGAGAAAGTGAGGAAAGAAGGAATATCCCATTCGACAGGTGGGGAGACACCTTATATACATGCCAAGCATTGGAGATACACTAACATGTGATTGTGCACATACTCTTGCACCAATCACAATGAGAGAAATGAAAGTGAAAGTAAAGAAGAAGCAAAAATGAATGAATTGGGAAGTAGGGGTAAAAATAGAAACATTGGTGACACCGTGCATTGAAAGATTGTTGGTCCGGTGTCATCAAATCCACTTCTCGGGATGTTAGCTGCCAGGAATTGCTTGGGGAGGGAACTGACAATGGGGTTCTCTATTGACAACATGACACTCAGGCCCCCAACAAGTGCAGAGAACACCCAAACACCATTCCTCGACCCTACTCATCTGACATCCTAGTCCATTGAGATGAGTCTGGCTAGCTGTGGAAAGGGGGAAAGTGTCGATATGCTGGGTCTTGAGGGAATTTGATCGAAGATGAAGAAAATAAAAGGGAAATAACAAAAGAAACCCATTCCCTGCATGAATCCTTTGGGGCGAGTGTTGAGTTTGTTGGCAAAATAAGGAGATAATGATGGAGTCAGGAAAAATGTATCTCGAGCGAGTTGAGCCAATTCGAGAGGGTCTGAATCTTGTATTTTCTATTTTCTAGAGGTCTGTTCCATCAAACAATGAAATGAGTGTTCACAAAATGAATAAGAAAGAATGATTATTTAAGAGAGATCAAACTGGAATGAAAAGTGTTGCATGCAGACAATTGACGAGAGAAAAACCTCGGAAGAGGAAAGTTGACAGGCATGTCTACTTTCCCTTCCACACCATTTCAAACCTCCTTTCCCTACAATCAAAATTAGCCCCCTGCACATAACATTTGATTAAAAATGGACCTTGTGCGAGCAGGGTAATGATTGGAGATGATTCAGACCTGCCAAGAGCCCCTGATTGCGCAGGCCCAACTACAAACAAAATTAGTCTCCTCCTAACACCTGATCATCAACAGACCTTGCGTGAGGGATGTAATTATGGAAGACAATGCAGTTGTGCCAAGAGCCTCCAATTCCCCTATATTCATTTAGGAGTGAGCAGCACAAACAGCCCAGAGGGTGTTCATCAGCTTACCGTCACATTCTGCCGGATCTAGCCAACCTCCTGGATGCCCCCAAATGGTGATCACCTGACTCTCCCAAACCATGACCATTTGTGGGGGTAGGAGTTGCCAAGGAAAAAGGCAAGTCTTGCCAATGAGTCAGCCGTGTGGCTGCATCTTCTGAGCCTTCAATGGGGTCCTGTAGTGGGATGTGCAATGTAGGTGTGATGCCTAAGTTGGCCAACTTCTCCTGGGCCATTTGCACTTGAAGTTGCAACCCATAATCCAGTTGCATGAGCAGGTTCAACACCGACAGTTGATGGAACTCATTGCAGGTGTCCTGTGAAAGCCAACATGTGATCTTTTGAGGCTGGAATGGTCACAATACCAAGAGGCCATCCAGGCTGGACGCCCTGGACAGCATGACATAAGGTGCTTCAGTGCCTCTGCAAGATTCCAAATCTACTATTACTTGCTCCATTGTCTGTCCTTGGGCACGGTGTGCTGTCACTGCAAATGCAGGGACAATTGGCACCTGGGTGCACTTGATGGTACAGGTTTTTTTGCTGTATGGGTGTATGAACTTGACATCTTGTACATCTGCTAAGATTGGGAACTCATTGGGAAGTAGATGGGGCATGCATGGTGTTGTCACACCAGGGATCTCCAAGACACACAACTTTAGGTACCGGCTCCCTGGATCATCGACCCAGAACCGAATCTTTTTCACAACACCACAGCTACCATTCACAATCCCCCCTTCTACATCATAGTTCTGGGAGACCAATACTGGCATGCCAATGCACAGAGGTATCCTTCCCAACTGTTGCCTTGTTGTACCAGAGTGCAGCATCTGCAACCACAATTTGAGTTCACCATCCATCAAGTGTTGCTGCCTATGCCGATCATACACTAAATACCAGTGCAGTTCTTGTCCACTCTCATTCGCAAAGTTGAGTGCGGCCTTCTCATTGATCACATCTTTTTCTGCATTCCCAGAAACAATGATCAGCATGTTTGTCCATCTCTGGCACTCATTCTCATAGTTCTCTTTGTCCATGACCCTCGACATCAGCAGTGCATAATCAGCATTGGTACACCTTCCTTCTCGCAAGCATGAGAGCAGTGTGACAAATGGCTCATTACCAGGACTCCATTGCCTATGCTATTGGTGCAAAACCACAACCACCTGCATGCTTAACCAAAGTAGATGGCCAAAAATGATTTTCTGACCCAGCGGGGTCCCTGCAATGGACCTTGCATTGACCTGTGCAAACAAATGGGTCTCTTGTACAGGTGGCAGCTGCGCAAAATCCCTGGCAAAGATGACATTAATCCCTCCAAATGCACCAGTGTTTCCTTTGGCCACTGAGAGACGCTCACTCATGAGGCACAAAAAATGACAGCTAATCATGGACACTTCATGGACAAAGAGATAATCAACACCTTCCCAAGAAGCTATCAGATCTTGGTCTGCATTACTGTGGCCTTTGGAGCTATTCGCCTGATTAATCGCCAGTGCTGAATGCAACGTCATGCCAGAGACATTATGGGCAGCAATCCCCATATATGAACAAACCCAGAATCTTTGTGCCTGATTGTGCTGTTCAAAATAGTCCTTCAGAGCATTTATGACACGGGACTTGCCAGTGCCAGCAGCACCTGCCATGAACATCCTCAATGATGGTGCATTATTCATCAAACTATGTGTTGCAATCAACTGGAACACCTGCTCTTGCTCAGTGTCCAGTTGCCATTTCTGTACCATCAATGTCAAATCTACAGGTTGCTCCGGGTCACTGGGCACAATGTCTTGGCCAATTTCTGGGTCTATGCATATCTGTGTAGTCATTGTCCTGGGAACCTCCCTCATTGTGGTGCCATCTTGCAGAGTAGCTGAGCTATTTGTTTCACAGACAAAGCCAGTTGGCTCTTGGGCCACATTGCAACGACTCTGGCAGTTGGATTGACCAGTACTTTACACTCCCCCCCCCAGTCCGAGCGGACTCCGCTTGGACTCTGCTCGGACACTCAGACACTCGGGCTGTCCTAGGACTGTCTGAGTTGTCCGAGTAAAGTCCAAGGACTGCACTTGGACTGCACTCAGACTTTGCTCGGACAACATCAATTGTGCATTTATTTACACCTTCTAAAGTACTGTCCAAGTAAAGTCTGAGTTCCAGTCTTAGAGAAAGTCTTATAAGTCTCACAAAATAATGTGTGCACAGTTGGAATTGAACCAACAGCCTTCTGGACTAGCAATCACATGATGACAAAACATGCACACTCTACCACTTAAGCCAAGTAGTCATTTAAAGTTACATACATCATATCTATTTATTACTGAAATCTAATTTTTTATATATCATGAATAGATTATTAAATTGACCCCCTCACATCTGTGCGAGGGGTAATTAATATGGGTAATTAATATGTATAATACTAAGCCCTCCCCTCGCAAGCTCGAGGGGAGGGAGCCGTAACTATCAATAATAAAAATAAATTAAAAACACCCACCATGAGCAAATGTTGCTCGTGGTGGTGTTTGTCTCTCCCCAGGTTGTCCCCTGGCCATCTCGCTCTCCTGTCCCCATTCTTCTCCCCCCTGGACCACCCCACAAGCAGATGCTTGTAGGCATGGGGCAGGTGTCATTGTGGGTGTCCCCACTTGTTGTCATCTCTGTTCCCTCTCGTCTCCCTTCCCTCTCATCTCCCTTCCCTCTCGTCTCCCTTCCCTCTCGTCTCCCTTCCCTCTCATCTCCCTTCCCCCTTGTCTCCCTTCCCCCTTGTCTCCCTTCCCTCTTGTCTCTGTTCCCTCTTGTCTCTGTTCCCCCTTGTCTCTTCACCCTCACCTTCCACCCTGCAAGCAGGGGCTCGCAGCAGTGGTGGTGGAGGTGTCATTGTCATTGTCACCAGTAGTAGTTTGTACCTATAAAAAGTTAGTTAGGATCGAAAAATGCAATGAGAAAAGAAAAAAAAATGTACCTACAACCCAAGAGACATTGACGTCTCTTGGGTCTCCCCTAATCATGGTCATTCCACCCGTTGTCCACCCTACGAGCAGTGGCTCATAGGGCTGGGGTGGGTGCTGTTGTCATTCCCTGCCATCATCATCATTCCACCCACCATCCACCCCATGAGCAGTTGCTTGTGAGGCTGGAGGCAGGTGGTGTGTCCTGCATGGTGGGTGTGAGTAGCCGTTCTTGTCATTTCGAAGTTGCACCCATTCCCACTCCGCGAGCAGCTGCTCACGGCAGTGGTTCTGAGTGCTTGTTGTTGTCGTCATCAGCAGTACTAGATCATACCTAAAAAAGTTCATTAGTAACCCAAACAAGAAAAAAAAACTTACCAATGGCCCAAGAGATGTTTTGCTTTGCCTTCCTTTCATTGTTTCCCACTCATCCCCTCATCATTCCATCTCCCAATCCCAGTTGCCTCCAGTCGTCTTGTTGCGTTGTCATTCTGTTTGGCCAAGTTGGCATTGCCGTTGTCTTGCTGTTGTCTTGCCATTTTGCAGTTGTACCTGTTCCCACCCCACAAGCAGTTGCTTGCAGTGGTGGTTATGGGTCCTAGGGTGGTGGCTGTGTCAGCCATTGTCGTGGTTTTGAGGCTGCGGCATCGTTATAACATAGATAAAACCTATGATTCAAGAAATTTCAGTTAGTTAAACAAAAGAACAAAGATTATGTAAAAAAACACTTACAAGTGAGCCCAAACGACAATGTCGTCGTTTGGGCTTGTTCCCGTTGTTGGTTATTGGGGTAGGAGGTAAGGAGGAGGCAGCGCCGTCGCCAGCATTGTTGATGATGCGGCTGTGTTGATTTGTCATCACAGCCGGGGCGGTACATAGAGAGATATAACTACTTACCTGTAATGATGCTTTAGTCTAACTGTTATATCGCTGACTTAATTGTACTTTATCATGTGACTATGAGGGTTCAATCCCTGTGGTAGGTACAGATTTTTCAGTCAATTATATAAGCAACTCGGACAGTCCTAGGACTGTACGAGTGCTGGTCCACTCGGACTCTGCTCGGATGCTCGGACAGTCCAAGGACTCAGCTCAGACTCAGCTCAGACTGGACATTTAGTTTGGCAGGACTTTCAGCCAAAGAAGTCCGAGCAAAGTCCGAGCAAAGTCCTTGGACAGTACTCAGACAGTACTTGGACAGTCCGAGTGTCCGAGTGGACTCTGCTCAGATTGGGGGGGGGGGGAGTGTAAAGACCTCAGATTGACAACAGTTTTCATAAGCAGCATCCCACTCTCTTTCCAGCACAGTATCATCACAGTGGCTCTTCAACACAGCATCATTCACACAGTCCAGTTGCCTGTCTTCCATGCAATACATAGTGTTGCACTCCGTGGCTGCCAACACTGCCAACAATGAGCTATCTTTTTCAGCTGTCCAGTTGGTATGACATGTGTTCACCAAATCGATATGCTCCAAAATATCCTGGTTGGTGATATCCTCTGCCATGAAATCATCAATTTTTTTTTTTTTTTTTACATCCAATTTATTCTCCATTGTGGCGAACCATATGTAAGAGAGCAAATATATGTGGTGATGTTTCTATGTGCGAGTCTCCTTCTGAGTTTCCTTCATCATCGGCTTGGAGGTGCCACATAGTGGTACTCGAAGTGCCGTTGGCGCTATAAAAGATGGTTCAAAGACCAGGTTTGGATTTTTCATGTGGGTGGTTGATTTGCCTCGGTATGATCTATCGTTCTGGTTTCCTTCCTCTCCTCCCCCTATGTGCTCTTTCTACACTTATCTCTGTCATCTCTCTCCCTGTGGCTCTTTGGCTAGTGTTGGTAGATCTCTGAAAGTATTGTGGAAGCGTCCTGTTTCGGCTACAAATTTGAATAGTGCACATAGAGTTCTGGGTGTGGTGAGTAGTTTTGTGATGTTGATGTCTCTTCCACCTGTGTTGCTGCACAACATTTGTCTGGTTTCTTGATGTGCTGGGCAGTGTAGCAGGAAGTGTTGTATTGATTCTTCACCTTGTTGACAAGCTGGGCATATTGGTGAGTCACTTTTCCCTATGCGGTGTAAATGCTTAGCTAGTGGGGCATGTCCTGTCCACAGTTGCATGAGGATACTGGTGAGCTTTCTCGGTAGGTTGGTGATTAGCTTGATGTATTTGTCAGATGGGGTTGTAGGGTCAGTCTTTTTCATCCATTCAAAGCGGGGTGACTTTTGCCATAACTTCTGCACCCTGCATTTGAGTTTTTTGTTGTAGGCCCACTTCATCACCAACTTGCTGTATGGTAGCGCCTTTCTTAGGTGCCTCAGCAACTCGCTCCTGTCACTACTTCCCTCTGTAATCGCTTTTTTAGCCTGCTCATCTGCTTGTTCGTTTCCATCTGCTCCCTTGTGTCCTGGTACCCACTTGATTTGGAGACATATCCCGCTGTGTTTCTTCTTGAGTGCCTCAATGTGTTTGTGGAATGTGTCAAAGATGTGGTGACCTGAAGTGGGGTTGGTTAGCTGGGTGGCAGTAATCGAGGCTTGGTTGTCTATATAGAAAATGGCCAACCGTACTCCCCACTTGTTGGAGATTAATTTAGTTCCTAAGACTGCGCCTACACCTTCCCCTTCATAGACTGTGTGGTGATGTTGTAAGCCTAGCTGGTACCGTATTCTGGTTTTCATCCTTCTGTTCTGATAGAGGATGGCTGCTGCCCCAATTTTTCCTTCCATGCCCAATCCATCTGTGAATACCTTGACATCTGCTCTGTCCTGTTGCAGGTTTTCCAATGCCTTGTCAACATTGTTTGCGATGTGTGTGGAGATTTTCGGCTTCCATTTTGTGTTGAACCTGACTGCCTTGATGGTCTCGATGCCTTGTGGTTGTATGCTGAACCTGTGCATGAGGTCATGTAAGGGTGTCAGATGGCGATTTACTAGTGTTTTCACTGCATTGGCGATGGGTTTATGGAGGGGATGTGTTTCAGGTAGGGTTGCTAAACAGATGGCTGCTTGGTGGCAGTGTTTTTTGACAAGTAACTGAAATGGGATTAGGTTAGCCATGACTTCTAAGGTGTCCGTTGCTGTGGTTTTCATGGCTCCTGTGATCATGATTGCAGCTCATCTCTGTATGGATGCTAGCTTGTTTATGATAGCGCAATTGTTGTGGTTGTCCTTTGCTTGTTTACCTGCATTCTGTTGTGGGGTGAGGAAAACGTCAGTGGGGTATAGCATGCAGGGGGCCACAATGGAGAGGTATAGCTGCCGTGTATATTTTGCATTGATTCCCTGCGATGCTCGTGCTAATCTGCTGAACTGGATTAGCCAGTCTTGTCCTTTGGCGAGTGCAGCTGCGCACTGCCCCTTCCAGTTCAGTTTGTTGTCCATCATCACACCTAAAAATTTAGCTGTTTCTTTTGATGGTATGCATTGGTCACCTAATATGAGAGCTTGCCGCAGCATTTGTGCTCTCTTCTTTGGATTCAGTTGGTGCAGGATGAGTTTCCTTGAGATATCCAGGAGTTGGAATTTTTCGATACCGAATTCACAATTGTGGTTCTTCACCCACTCAAAGATCCCGCCTGGCTGGTTCATGATATTCTGCAGCTTTTCATGAGTCTCCGAGAAGTCTTTACCTATGACTATAATTACTGCATCATCAACAAATAATAGTACCCATTTGCCTATCCTGAGGATTGGGATGTCTAGGAGGTCCAAGTTGTATATGAGGTAGCAGATGCCTGAATATGGGTCACCCTGGTCCAACCCATTTTCCACCATGAAGGTAGTTGTTTCAAAGTCATCGAAGCCCAGGGTCGTGCAGTGGTTTCCCAGTCGTCTTACCATCCAATCCATGTATTCTTGAGGTATTCCTCTCTTCCTCATGTTGTGTATGAGGCGGTTGATATCTACACTGGGGAAGGCACCTTTAACATCAAGGAAGAGGGTGGAAGGGACCTGCCCTTTTCTCCATGCATCCTTCACTATTTTTGTTAGCATGTGTATTGAGTCCATTGTGGTGCGTCCTGGTCTCACACCGAAATGGTTTGCTGGGATGATGTTGTGTTTCTCACACATGGTGATGATGTTGAGCGCTTGGCAGCTGTTGAGGAGATGGGCCATGCCATCTGACAGTACAATTGGTCTCCAGGCTGAGGGGACAGTGTAGTCGGGTTTTCCTGGTTTCTTCAAGATGAGTGTTTCCATGGTTGCCCATTCCTGTGGATAATAATTCAGTGAGTTAGTGGCATGGAATAGTGGGCCTAGGTGGGGAACAATATCTTCTCTAGCGTGTGTGAATATTGAGTTTGGTGTTGTTCTGTTTATGAAATCATCATATGCTGCCCTGTCCCCTTGAAAAACCTGTGCTGTATCAGATCCCTTGGCGCCGCAACATCTTTTCGCAAAATGATCATCATGGCTGTCCTTGCATTCATGCAGCATTTGCATGTTGTCCATCACTCTCTGAACATACCCATCAGGACTTTGGGTCATCAAAAAACTCTGAAACACAGTAACCCATGTTTCTCCTGGAACACGTAAGTCTTCCACCATGCGCCATGGTTGGAATAACAGCAACATTAGACAGCAATAATGCAGATAGGCATGTGGCTGGTCATGCCTTGGGATAGCGGGTCCCACTGGTACCACGATGAGATGTGCAGAAGGATGTCTCACAGCTAGAGAATGTGTTGAGGCCTCATCATGAGCATTCTGAAAACTAACAGTTGTCTTTTGGTATGTCGTGTCATCAATTGCAATGCTGCAGGACAAACCTTTGTCACCATTCCAAACAGCAGTATCATCCTCAACACTTTCCTCAACATTCCATGTACATTTACTGCATACTTTGTCAACCTGTGCAATAAAATTCCACAGCCACAGTGGGTCCATTTTGTTTCCACGATACACATAATCCAAGACATATGGTGATTTCTTGACCAGATTCCCATCATCATCAACATCCACAGTGATCTCATCATCATGAAGCAGAGGTTGGTCACTGTGGTCTGCCTCAACAGTTGTTGGAGGTTGGGGGTCCTGTGCAGTGTGGAAACTAGCATCTACAATCCTCTGCGCTGCTTTATCCTCTGTAGGCACTGCAATCTTTGTGTAGCACTCAGGGCTAGGCAACTGTGAATTTAGGTGTGACTCAAAGTTAGTCCAGAATAACCTGCGATACCTGTGACTCGTGTAATGATCCTGGAAGTCTAACAGATATGTTGCAACAAATTGGCCAGACAGCTCCTGCCAGGAAATCATAGAGTTCGCACACTTCTGCAACATGTTTTTAGCGCACACTGTCATCAAGTCCTCACCTGGGTTATATGACCCAAGCTTCATAACTGCCAACTCCAATGTGGCATATGCCACATGTGCTTTCAGCTGAGATTTCAAAATGTAATCAGTAATACAATACATAATAGCTTTCACAGCAGTCCCAGAACCTATAAATTTAATGTCCATGTTGCACCTCATTGTTTGAAGAGTAGTAGCATTGAAATTGTTAACCAAGCCATCCAAACATTGGAGTGTGAGCTCCCCTGTTGTGACATCCACCGTCGTAATTGGCATCACATTTTTTTCATCCATGTTGAAGCGACATCCCTGACAATCAGGGTCATACTTGTAGCATGTATCTTGGTGAGTGTGTTGCTGACAAGCCATCACAATGTTATGCAAATCAGATGCCCTCTGTCTGCTTGTGTCTGCTCCCTGCTGACTTTGCCATCCACAAACAGTGTGAGGATGAACCTTTGAAGAAGAACCTACTGCAGAGGCTGGTGGAACTGTTGGAATAGATGTAGAAATAGTGTCATCTAGATAAGCAATCAATTGCTCCTTGAAATCATCTGAGTTCTGCTCCATGATCTTGTCCCTCAGTTCATTGGGATTCAGCCCACCCTTGACCCATACTAACATATGGCAATGCAAAGTCCCCCTGCCTTGAGCCTTGACACAGCCATAGTACCCCGTGACCATGCCAAGAATACCCCCATCCACGCTCTGGAAACCCAAAAGAGTCTTAATGAAACTCTCCATGTACACATGAAAAAACTTGGCTGCAACAACTGGGTTCTTTGCTACCAACAGTGCCTGTTCCCAGTGCTGAGGAATTTCAGAGTCCAACATGTTGTCAATGTCAATCTCTGCTCCCACCAAAAATTTCACAAGTGGATTGTAAACGTCAGTGGGATTTATTGTAACAAAAAAACTGGGCATGCCCAGATGCATCATCAACCCACAAATTTCATTTCTCATGGTCACTCTTGCTGAAGATGAATCAGGGACATGTGAAGTGATGACCTGTACTTCCTTCATCAACACCAAAACCCAGCGCTCCTCATCATCAGCAGTGGAGACAAAATCACCCTGTGCAACACGCTCCACAACACAGTGAACTGCAAGCAGGGACACAGAGCCAAACATTGCCGCCACTGAGTCAAAGTTCATCTGCTTCACCTTGAGGCTTGTTTGAAGCAACACTGCCCTCCACTGCAGGATATTAAATGCCAAAAAAAGGAATGTTGGGTGGACTTGAAACCTGTGATCACTGAGCCCCAACAAATGCTTCACATGTCCTTTAAAAGATAAAGCCACTGGCTGTTGTTTATCTTCCAATCCACCAATGTCCCATGGGAACAGAGTAGGGTACAACATGGGAAATAAAGAGGGATTATTAAACTCATTGACAGGGTGTGGTTCATGGGACACTTGAATGTATGCTCCTCCCTTCTGTTTCACATGCCGCACAGCAGCCATGCGAAGCTCGTTAGGGGAAGCATGGCCATCAACATCCATGATGACAACATTCTGAAAGGGAACTTCCACTGACAGCCATGTGCCACCCTCCAGACCAGCCTGGAAAGCATCGACATCCAGAGCATCATACCTAGATTGCAAATCTGCTCGCGCTTGACTAGGTAAAACATGTTTGATGTGAAAAGGCAGCATTGGTGTGTTGTCCAATTCATCAAGCACCTCCTCATCAATAATGACATTTTGATACAATGGGTTGTGTGCCTTGAGCCATCACAATGCGCAGCATACATGGTCCCCCCTCACAGCAAGGAGCTTGGCTTTAGAATGAAGCCACTCCTTGCTCGGTGGTGAAGAGCCAACAAATAACACACATACAGGTGTCATGGTATCCTCAATGGAAGGCGGCAACTTTGAGGCAACCTTTTCAGCCTTCTGTGGAAAGATGATAACATGTCCACGTAAGCCACTATTTGAAGCTCTATCTCAGAATATTCAAAAGTGATCGGCTTAGCTGTTTGCATCACTAGATAAATTACATAATATATAACTTTAAGTCTTAAAAGTAATTTTGGCAGTGCTGTGCATTAGACAGAGTGACTTTACTCCCATCTTCCTTTAAGTGGATGGTGTAACATTTGGCCCAGCATAATGCAATCATTGACTCTTCGATCACGGTCAAATCCTTCAACTCATCAGGAACATCTCCAAGGTAAGTGTGATTTGCAAGCATGCAATGGGGCAGCTTGTGTTTGCCCAAAGCACAAGAGCAACCTTGGCAGAGATGCAAACTAAGTGTGCCATTCTGCTCAACCCAAACACCATCAGGGTGTACTAAAACATCTGTCAATGCCCCACTAGTGAACAGCACTGGAGGGTACCAAGCCCGCTCCTCCTCAGGTTGAGTGAAACCACTGATGGAATCAACGTCCATCTGCGACTGAGCATCATCATCATTGTTGGCATTACAGGCAGGCACTTGCAAGAGGTCAGTGTCAATGTCATCCAAGGGAATAAAGATCTAAGACACTACTGGCACAACTGGCACACATGCCCTCTTTCAAAGTCACAGAAGAAGTTGCTTCTTGGAACAACAACACAATTTTATCCTTCAGAGGGTCAGGTACCAGCTGTGGCCAGCTCAGGGAAGGAGCAACATCAGGGGGAATAGCAACACACAGTTTCTTGCCTTTCAACAAAGAGTGCACATGGTTTTTCAATGTCTTCTGCAGGTGTGTGACACTCATGGCAGTATCATGAGCGACCTCATAAACATTGAGCAGTTTCAGTAATAAAAGTCGGGAAGCTTTGGGACCAACTGCCGAGAGCAATTCATTGTGTCTGCATCACCAGGATCAATGGCGCATTCAGTCTGAACATCCTGACAAGCTGCCTGTAAATCAGGTGAAAATGCACATTCGCCTTTAACAAAGTGCTGCCAGAGAATACCCCTCAGGTCATCAACAGAACCAGTGCAACTAATACCATGCAATGCAGCCAACACCAGGAACACAGGCTTCCTCATATTGTTCAAGCCCAAAAAAGAGCTTGTACAGCTCACGCCCGGTGTGTTGGCAGCAAGGATAGATTGAACCTGTAAACCACTCAACAAAAAATCTCTCTTGTCTCTACCAGCTGTACACAAACCCAATGCATTGCATATCTCGCAGAGCAACAGGAGAGGGAATGAAGTTTGGGAAGCCAGATCATACAAGCTAGATGACACAGTATGCAACAACTGAGATGCAGAATAGGAGCCTGCAGTGATGAGACATGTTGGTGCTTGCCGATGAGCACAGAGCCCATTAAGCAGGTGACACAGAGCCTGTCTCCATAGTTCAAAAGACAGACCCTCAAACACGAGTCCATGAGTAGTGCTGTTCCGGCCCAGCTTGCTGGCTTTGGCTTGGCCTGAGGTGGCTTTGGCTTTCTCAAACCCCAAGCCAGGCCAAAGCCATCAACCATGGCTTGGCCCTGGCTTGGCTTGGCCTAGGCCTGGCTTTTATATGTAGAAATATTCAATTTCTTTGCTACAAATCAGTGGGTGTACAGAGCGCTACTCTGAGCAATACATAGATTCCTCATCCTCATCTTCAATCAGGAGTTCATTCCAAGAAAACTCTTCAATATCCAATTCCTCATCAGGCTCCCTCAAGTCCTCTTGAGTGCTCGCATTCTCCAGCTCTCCATTACTAGCCTCCTCTGTTTCTAATATTGACGATGGGGCAGGCTCTCAAAAGAGTAAATCATGTTGGATCACACACTTGATGCACTGCAGGGCCTCCAGGATGTCACATTTGAGACAATTGCGATGTTTTGATATTGTGATCCCGCCCTGCAAGAATGTGCGCTCACTTGATACCGACGATGACATGATTGCCAGGTAGTCTTGTGCAAGGGAGCTCCAGGCTGGATGATAGCATTGTAAATTGTACTACAAACTCCTTAGTTTCTTGTCAGGATATCAAAACTGAGACGCTTACACCCCACCACTGTATTGCACTCCAACCTTCTGGCACTTGCTCAGGAGCATCCATATATGCATGATAATCATGAAGCCATGGTTGCTGAGGATCATATGGGACATCCAACCCAGTATCCATCATTGTATCTTCATCATCACTGAGCTCCCAAAGAAGTGCCTGCAATCCCTTGTTCTTTCTTGAGTGCACGGACAGCCTCACTGTGGAACTGCTGCTCAAAGATAACCATCAATCCTTAAACTAAACCAAATTAGTGCCTGAAATTGAGAGATGGGGAACTTGCCCATACCACCTCCTCAGTACATTTCACAAAATCCTCCTGAAGATCAACAGACTAGTGCTTCTTGAAATAACCCATTTTCTCCTTTGGGTTGAGAACTAGAAATATATCAGTAATGTTCCAGATAAGAGCAAGGATTTGTACTCATTGACATGATATATGCGGGGGACTCGGTGGTCTTCTCATAATACTCATCAATCCTCTCACATGCTGCATGAAGGGCAGGAGCAAATGGCAAATACTTTAGGCAGTTAGCCCGACTAGACCATGCCCTGTAAAGGGCTTCAAGTGCTGGGATTGCTAAATGAAGAGTTGAGACATTGTTGGATGAAAAGGCCTGTTGAGCATTATCTGCATGCTAAGAAGCATCAGTAATTCATACTGTAGACATAGATGAAAGAGTAAACATACACTTAGCAAACCAAGGAAGGTGTTCACCCACACCCACTCCTCACTCGTGAGCTTGAGTTCATGAATCTTATTGTGTTTAGTAGAGTCTTGTTCTTCCCATCAAAGCTCATCAACAAAAGCATCAATGCACTGTGGAAAAGAATGACAAATACCAATCTTGCATGTAAAATATGTTACGCACATCCTTTTTTTGCTCAGGAGTCAGCCCAATCAAGCATCAGATACGATGAAGACCACCACACTTTCATGTCAAGAATGAGTTGAACCGGCTACCAAATATTTGCCTTACTTTGGATGGTTCTCCACATTTGTTTTTGCTTTGAAGATGAGCATTCCTGAACAGTGGTGAGCGATGTTGCATTCAGGACAAGTATGAGATCTGTACCTTGAATACAACTGCTCTTACTAATCCGACCTCATCGCGCAAGGTAGGTATGTGTGCATCTGGTTGCTTTGGATCAAAATGTGGTGACTTGCTGTATGTTGAGATGAGCATTTGCATCGCCAGGTTGATTACATGTGCAAGGCAGCTGTTGTTTATGAGTACCTGAAGTAAGAGAGTTAAAGACAAACAAACTTGACTTTCTGCTTCCTCCAGTGATATTTCTTGCCGGTACTGATCTTCAATCACACAGCTAGCTCTCTCATCATAGTTGCATTGTTGCTTGCGTTATCACATGTGATATGGCCAACCTTCTCAGCAAATGATAAATGGAGTGGAATGTTGACCATATAGAACACACTTACCTTATGCTCAATTCCAACATGTTCAATGATCTTGAATAAAGCTTGGCCAAGCTGTTCACCATTGTGTGCATTGTTGAGCTGGGTGAAACCAATCAGTGCATTCTTCAGCTCCCATTTTGCAGGTGTCGGCTCCTTGATCCAGTGCGCCATGACTGCAAAATATCCATCTGTGTTACTAGCTTGCCATGCATCACATGTTAGACTAACTTCACCTTTGATGGTTGGACCCTATAAAGTGATGAGCAAAGAACAAGAGGCCCAAGAGAAGATTTACATTTAGTTGGGCCTTCAATGTAGTAAGGTGGTCCTTGAACAGACATTTGATCTCTGCCCGGGTTGACTTCCGACCTGGAATCTTGACTCCATTTGTTGCACAAGAAGCAACATTGATCATCGACTTGAACTTGGGATGTTTGAGAGCTTGAATAGGCTGTGAAGAATAGTAATGAAATGGAAACAAGTTACAGAATGGAATTACCTACCTGGTCCATGGCCACAAGCCACTCGACTGCTGCATGATGAAAGATTTTGTGCGAGTAAGGGACAACCCACTCAGAAATCTTCTTCTCCCTAAGATCACAGTCCAGAGTACAGGTTACCTCTTCCACAGCCTCCTTGCACTTCTTGATGTCTCCTGGTAGCTTCGACAAGAAATTGACACTCTTTGCCCAGTTTCAATACTTCCCCTAGCAAGAGGGAATGTTCAAGCACAGCATAAGAGGGTGGACAAATCACCTATGGAATGATTCGCCTCAAGATGGCGATGCAAGGTTGTAACTTCATCAACAAGACTCTTATTGTTTCTGGAAGTCCCATGTCAATGCGCAAACTGAATATACAAGCAAAATACTCATGGGCATAATTTACAAGCACGATACTTTTTTGACTTCCCATTCACATCTTTGACAATGGCAGTATGGAAGAACTGATCAACATCTCGCCATTTATCTTCATGAGTAGGTGGATTGTTGTCAGTGGACTGGACATCCACATCCATGAGCAGGCCATCAGCATCGACAGCTACTGGATTACCAAGGGTAACATGTTTCTTGCCTATAACAACTTCATAAAAATGATGTGTTGATGAATTCAGATAAATCATACCTTTTTTACGTGTGTTCTCATCCGTGTTCTCTGAGTCCAGGTTGTTGATCAAGACTGAGGCTGTGCCATTGCTCTTTGCCTGCGATGAAGATGCCATGGCACACTGTTTTCTGGCTGTAAATGATGGCAGAGTAAGTATTTAAAAGAAGTTGTCAGATGAAGACAAACATTGCTCAGGCTGACTATCCACATCTTCAGCATCACTATCACCAGCGATGGAAGAGAAGGTATGCTTGTTTTGTGGAGTTGACACTGTATCTGTGGAGCGGACAAGGAGGTGGGAATCAAGTGTTGATGAAGCAGGGCGATTATCACTTTCTGCTGGGTGAGACAGCTGAGAAAAATTTGCTTGGCAAGAATGGAAATCTTGGATGGCTTTGCATTGGAAGGAAAGTTCAGGTGCTGAAGCATTGGCTGTATCCCTCAGTTTTGCAGTAAGATTGAGAGTCAGGGTACATCCAGTCACCTAATAAGATTAATATGGAAGGCAGATAATTAAATCTGGTATGCACTGGAGAAATTTCAGCTCTGTGACGAGATGCTGCAGTTTAATCTCTACAAGATCCAAGGGAAAGCCCATAGTCCAGTTGATTTTTGAAAGATACAACACTACAAGACCCATGCCAAGTTTACCCTGATGAACATGGTGCAGGCAGCCATCAGAATTATGACAGTCCTCTGCGAACATTGTGTCAAATCGTCGGTTGAAGGTCCCATGTGGAGTATCACGTTCCTCCATGTTCATAACAGACCAGATTTTGTTGTCCTTCGAACCCTTGGGCACAGAATCCGACAAAGAGTTTGAGAGAGTGCTGATCTCCTTCACGAGTAGTCTGATAGTTGCAGCAGGAGTAGACATTTTGTGCACTAAAAAGTCGACACAACAAGTATGAGTGGAGGTGAAAAATTGTTATCAAGCATTGAGTATCGGACAAGATGATGAATACTAAGAAGGACAACCATAGATGGATAAAGTAGTACATGCATTGCAGAAGAACGAAGGAGTACAGATAGAGATCATAGCAGTAAGAGCCTGTGTGGAGACCCTGGCAGGTAGAGAAAGTGGAAAGAATATCAATAGACAGATGAAAGTGAGTGCATGTTCATTAGGCACAAGAATTGCCCAATGTCATTGCTATCGACAACGATCATGATGTGGTGTGTGTAACAATTGTACATCTTCAAGTTTAAAGTTTGATGTTCACACATTCACACATTCAATATTTAGTGATGCGCATATACTATGATATAGCTCACTAAAAAGCTGCAGCCTGACAGCCTGGCTTTGGCTTTTCCTCAATGCAAGCCAGGCCAAAGCCACCATGAAGCTGTAGTCATGGCCTGGCTCGGCCTGAGGCTGGGCCAAGCACAGCACTATCCATGAGCATTCAACGCTGTGTTCAACTGCATTTCAGAAGCGCCATACATGACGAAGTGGGGGGAATCACAGTAGCACATGGTGCTCAGCAAAACATGAAGATCAGGCAAAATGCACATCGAGGATTGTGATTCTCTGGGATCCAGAGATGGAGGGGCACCCTCCAGACCCAGAACCCTGGGGGTCTATAACAGGGGTGTAAACATGGCACAGATTGGAAAAGGAGACAAACCATGGGAAGACACAGTTGTCATTGTGAACTCCTCTGTGCTGGGGGGGTGAACACCATCCCAGATATCATTCTCATGTAGGGCAGCAAACCAGTCTAAGCCAAGGGATCCTCACTCCAAATCACAGAGTTGGAATCATACCAGGCAACCAAAAGTGTGGTCACACCAGTGAACGGTGATCAAGATGGGATGGAAGGTGTCGAGACTGGCAAAGAGTGCATGGGGCAAAAATGAAATGGAAGAGGAGCAGTTGAAATCAGTATGAATGATGTGGTTAGCAATGAGGGCACTCATGGGAAGCGATAGGAGGGAGCAAAGTGAAAAGGCAACAAAAGGGGGCTCATGGGAATGAGAGCACATTACGGGATGACAGAATCAGCCTCAAATGGTTTTCACAGATGGTGCCAATGTCATGGGACATAGGATTTGGTGAGAAATGTTTTTGCAGGGTGGAACCCAAACTCCAAACCATTTGCAGGGCATGGTAAAAGAGATTTATTCCCACAATACTTTTTCTGAGGTTCAACCAAAACTTCAACACACTATTACCACACCCTAGTGACTGGCACAACTTGTAACTATGTAATATTTACACGCTTATCTAGATGCACATAATCATACAATTTTGAGTTGCAATGTGCCTCACATGAGGAATACATGATGTATGCGGCCATGAATATTATCAGCAGCTTACCATGGACTTGGGACAAGGGTTGGACAATGTCTTCACAAGTCTGGAGCAAAACCAATTTACTATTCCAACACTGATCTGAAGTGTTCTCAAGAGTTCAAGCAGCTACCATCGTGATTCTCTCTTATTCAGGGTGCCTAGCATCTGCTCTGACCTTCTTGCTTATAGTCAAACTGGTGCTATATTTTCATGGGCATTTGAAACTGTAAAAGGCAAGCTCTGTCAAGAACTTGTTGCTCTTGCAGATAGTGACAACAGGCTTCACTTCAATGCATCAAAAACATTGTCAGATTACCTCAAAGGATCATTTATGCAAATTGCAGCTCAAAAAATCAAACACAGTGCTCCATACCTCTGGGATCTTGTGTATAGCATGCTTGATGCGAATCCATCATGCCGGCGTGCCATGGTTCACAACTTGAATGATGCTGAAATCATGGAAGGTTTGGCTGCAGTCGAAGAGGGAGATCTGGGTGAAATTGGAGGCGACGATGAGATGGATATGATGGAGGACAACGAAAATATTGAAGATGCTGATAAGCCAGAAGTAAAGGCCAAAAAGCGAAACATCAAAGCTGCCTTATGGAATGCTGCACTGCTCGTAATTGTCAGTCGTTTGTTTGCTTGTGCCATCCCCCCTTGCTTAGTCTGTCTATAAATCTGTTGTTTCCATCAGCATTTTTGCACAGAGCACGAATGAGCAATGCAACTATCTTCAAAGTGTCCTTGGAATTTTTTTTCACTCAACCGCAGTCCCAGAAAAAGTTATTGAGACACTTGCACATGCAGGTCTGTCCATAAGCCAATCGAGTATCCACAATGCTGTCAAATCACTATCCCGAGAAGCAGGGCAGAAAATACAAGCTGCAGTCCGAACACTGAAAACATCATTTGCATATGACAATTTTGACATAAACTTCAAGTCCTCTGAGCCAACCATTGAATGCCCATCGACATTTGTAAGTGCCACCTCTGCTACTGCCATACCATTGTTTGGTGTAGACAATCTAGAGGCACTTCAATGTTCTCAAGAACTATGGGAGAAGGATCCTAATAATCCCTCACCTTCATCAGTACTGCCAAAACTTGACATAGACAATCTTTCTGAATTACACTCACTCAGTTTCACTTGAAAAGCAGCAGGTGAAAAGCTGAGTCTGCTTTTGAAGACTTACGCATGGCATATTCAAGATATTCTGGTCTGGCGTGGCGAGTATTTCAGTTTCCTTGCACCCCACCTTGGCCAGCCAGATCCTATTGACAAAATTCTGATTCACAAAACAACACAAATCCCATGTTGCTCAATGAATATCAAGGAATCAACACCAGACAGGAACATTGAAGTTCTGGAAATCTTGCTTTGTCAGGGAGGAATAGGCAAACCAGAGGACAAGAATTTCGATCCTGAGAATGATGTCAACATGAGTGAAATGGTACTGCTAGTCCATGGTGACCTCTTGACCAAGGAATGGCCAGACACTGTTCAGAACTCATGCTGCATCAAGGCGACACCAAAGCAATGCTTCCAGTATGTAGTGTTCTTACCTGGCCTTTTTCATTTCAAGATGGCCTGTGCAGATGCCTTGTGGAGAACATGGGTACAACCACTAGATTCCTGACACGATGAAAACAGCCTTTACCATCACATTGGCATCCTCAGGCCTGATGATACAGGGAAATTTGGAATGAAGCCAGGGTTTCATCCAGTGCATGATATGATTCACCATGATATATGGGCATCCATGCTGGACTGTTGGCAGCTAGAAGCAAAGGCTCGCAACTCTAGCTGGACATCCTTGCACAATGCAGACATTCACAAAGGCAAAACCAAGCTGGGAGCTGATCATGGAAATGTCAGAATCAATCATTGAGAAGTATGTTGCAACAACACTGATCCTGAGTGATGCAAGAGACAAGGTAGGAAAAGAACGACACAAAATATTTGAGAACCAGGTTCTATGCAACCGAGATGAGCTTTTATACATTCAACTTAGTCATGCCATGAACACCAGAGATACAGTGGCCAACAAAACCGTTCCAATGTTTTCAAACTTTTAATAAGTGTACTTGAATAAAATGAAATAAGTTGTCATAAAATCTGAGAAAATTATGGAATATACCTTAACATCCTATCTGATCACCTGCATAGCCACAAGATCATGTGACATTATTTAATAAGTAAACTTCATCATATACTCTAGTGACTCATTGGAACAGTTTTGTTGCACTGATTTTTTGAGTATAAATTAGTACTTGGTATAGCCACCTTTTGTTTTAACTACTGCAGCAAGTCTTTTAGGCATGCTTTCAATCAATTTCTGACACTCCTCCTTTGGTATCTTCTCCCATTCCACCTGTACCCTCTCCCAAAGCTCTGTAACACTGTTGGCTGGTTCCTCATACTCTCCAAGCTTCTTTTTGAGATGATGCCACAGATGTTCTATAGGATTGAGGTCAGGAGACTGTGCAGGCCACTTGAGGACAGTAATATTATTGTCTTCAAACCAGTTCTTGGCCTTTTTGCTGGTATGTTTGGGGTCATTGTCCTGCTGAAATACCATATCATCAGTAGTTTTACCCCAAAGCTCCAGTGTTTGCTGAAGCTCATCATCCATAATGTTGACATAAAGTTCAGCATCCATCTTTCCTTCAATCCTAGTAGCATATCCAACCCCATCCCATCCCATGCACCCCCACAACATCAAATTCCCTCCTCCAAACTTCACTGTTTCCTCAACAAGCCTATCACTCAGACCTTCATCACTATCTTTCCACACATATTTTCTTCCATCTGATCCCAAACAATTAATTTTAGTCTCATCTGACCATATGACCCTTTTCCAATCCTCAAGTGTCCACTCTGCATGCCGCTCAGCAAACTCCAATCGTGCGCATCGGTGATGAGGTTTGAGTAGTGGACATTTCTTCTTGACTACAGGTTTCATGCCATGTGATTTAAGATGTCGATGAAGGGTTTGGGAGGAGAAAGGGGTGTTGGTGATATCCTGAAGTGTTTGTGCAGCTTTGGTAGCATTATCAACCTTTCCCATGCGAATAATTCAATATGCATAGTCAACATTAGCAGTAGTAAGCTTCATAGGACGACCACCAAATGATTTCTGAAGCTCAGGTCAGTGCTCAGAGCAAGTACGGCTGATGGTAGTAATGCCATGACCAGTTTGATAAGAGATTTGTCAGACAGAAAGACCAGAATCAAGCAAAATGAGAATGCAGAGTATTTGAGTGGATGATAGCTTCTGCATAATGAATTGGGGGTAAGAATGAAGTTGCAAGAGATCCAGTCTCCTTAAATATATTGTATCACATGATATTGTTTATTTATGTTTGTAATAATCAACAAAGTCATGTGATTTGCATAAATTCTATACTCAAAAATCAGTGCAACAAAACTGTTCCAATGAGTGACTAGACTATATGATGAAACTTACCTATTAAATAGTGTCACATGATTTTGTGGCTATGCAGGTGATCAGATAGGATGTTAAGGTATATTCCATAATTTTCTCAGATTTTATGACAATTTATTTCATTTTATTCAAGTACACTTATTAAAAGTTTGAAAACATTGGAACGGTTTTGTTGGCCACTGTATTGGGCGAGTTGAGGCAACTTTCATACCGTGGATTTATATGTTTAAGGTGACAGGGAAGCACAAATATGGATCACTGTTAAGAACTGATCCTAGAAGACACGTCGGAATCTGATCGGACACTGCGGGTGATAATAGCGGGAGTTTGTTGGGTCGTTGCAGATTCTGCGGGAGGCGAAACGGAAAGGACTTGGCTTCAGCTTGTAAGAAGCTGCACCCTTCACCTCGTCTGGTGTCCTAATTTCAAGTTGAAGGTTTGGAGGTAGGAGTGGGAAAGTGCAGGTAAACGCGGGGAGGAGTACGGAGGGGCTTAGGTTAAGTTCAGGTGAGGTTAGAACTTCAGAGGGAGACTAGAGGTCGAGTTGAATGGTGTTCAGACTCTTAGAGAACTGAGGTTGGAGTAGAAGGAGGTTTAGATTGGCAGGATAAAGTCAAGTCTATGTCAATATATGAACTCAGGAATACAAGGCAAAACTAACTAAGCTTAAATACTGTAGTCTGGAATAAATGCGGAACAGGAATGAAGACTGTGGCAGTGTCTTGACTGCATAGATAAATTACCTAGTGGGAGCCACACAGGAATCCATAGTCGAATTTGCAATAGAGATGGCAGCCTTGGGAAGGCAGCCATGGGTGCTGTACAAGGTGGCCTGGTGCACAGCAGTGTGGGCAGTGCAAGGCGGCCAGGAACAAAATCGGGAGGCATAGACAAATGTTGGGTTCGATGTGTGGGAAATAGGGCATGACTTGGGTAACCCCCTGGTATAATTTTGTGTACCCATACCCATGAACACCGTACCCGTTACAGTTATGGGTGCGGTTTTACTGCAGGTACGGGGGGGGGGGTTTGGTTGAAACCCATGGGTATGACATTAATAATTTATTATAATTCTACATATATCTAAATACAATGAAGAACCACCCCCAACTCTCAATTGCGAGCAAAGGGGGGTGGTACCGGTGATGTACCGGCCATTGTGAGTTAGCAAACTAAGAAACACCCCCACCTCGCATTTGTGAGCAAGAGGGGGTGGTAGTCGTGACTTGGCAGCCGTTGTGAGAGAAACAGATGAAGAACCACCCCCAACTCACATTTGCGAGTGAGAGGGGGTGGTAGTGGTGATGCCACAGCCATTGTCGACTAGAGGGGGCCATTGTTGATGAGAGGGGGCCATTGTCATTGTTGTTCCCTAGTAGAAAAAACACCCCCCACTCGCATTTAGAATGAGGGGGGCATGTCATCATTGTCTAGTAGAAAAAACACCCCCCACTTGCATTTAGAATGAGGGGGGCATGTTGGTAGTAGTTGTCGTTGTTGTTGCCTAGTAGAAGAAACACCCCCCACTTGCATTTAGAATGAGGGGGGCATGTCATTGTTGTCTAGTAGAAAAAACACCCCCCACTCGCATTTAGAACAAGGGGGGCGTGTTGGTAGTAGTTGTCATTGTTGTTGCCTAGTAGAAAAAACACCCCCCACTTGCATTTAGAACGAGGGGGGCATGTTGTCATTGCCTAGTAGAAAAAACACCCCCCACTTGCATTTAGAATGAGGGGGGCATGTTGGTAGCAGTTGTCATTGTCGTCGAGCCATTGTTGTTGTTGTTGATGTTGATCAACAAAGTCATTTGATAAAACATGTGACCATTGGACCAGTACTGTGATACCCATAACACCATGGGTACAGGTACGGTTTTGCCTTGGGTATGGAAATCCAAACCTGTACCCATACCTGAGCATACCCATAAGCAGAAACACACAGTGTTACCCATACCCAAGTCATGCCTTAGTGGGAAAGGGTTGGATGGATGTGGGTTCTGATTGGGTGAGGAACGGTTCTTGACAGTATTTCCCCCTTAGTGCCAAGCCTACAAGGCATGTGAGGGTTTGAGTCCGAATGAGGAAGTTGGTTGAATTTCTGAATGCGGCAACTGGTCGAAAAATTTTCATGTTGTTTCCTACTCCCATCACCTATCAGTAATGTCCCCCCCAGCAGTCTCCACGCAGATCAAAATGGCCACGATGAAGGCCCAACATGAACAGAGGGAGTGGGCACTGAGGGAGCAGATGGAAAAGGAGATGAAGGAGCTGGAGGAAGTGGCAAGGGAGGAGGAACCCCAGGTGCAGGAGGTGCAAAAGGCAGCAGAGGAGGCTGCAAAGGCAGAGGAGGTGCACCAGGCAGAGGTGCAGAAAAAGGAGGCATCGGCCACAAGACAATTGGAGAAGAAGCGGGCAGCTACAGCCATGGGTTTGGAGGATAAGGCCAAGGGGAGCAAGTCCCCAAAGAAAAAGAAAGTCGCCAAGTCAAAGGCGTGAGTGGGGTCAGAGGAGTTGGAGGGTCCGGTGTGGGTGCAGGCTGCATTGCCCTGCAAAAGGTGCATACTTGTTTCCCTTCTTGGTCTTCTCTTACTGATAAGTGGACTAGATGCAAATATCAGAAGATTGCTTGTTTCAAGATGGGTGCGAGGGGATGCATGTGCAACAACTGCATGCACATCAAACATAAGTGCGAGGAGGTAGTTTGGGAGGGGCAGGAGGCCCCTGCAGCAAAACTGGCGGGAACGACAGGGGCAACAGGGATTAGTGGGGAAAACCCGGAGGTAATGCAACAGATGATGAAGTTGATAAGGAAGGGATTCACTGAGGTGGCCACTGCGGTGTGGGAGTCGATGGGGGAGATCCAGGACACTTTGGACCCAGAGTGGGTGGAGGATGAAAGCGCTGGGGAGGAGAGTGATGAGGGCGAAAGATTAAAAGAATGGTTAGGGAGTCAGGGTCGGAAAGAGCAGACACATTGAGACAAACATAGGCAGCCAAATGGGTAAGGTCAATGCAACCCCCAGCCCCAATGGCTGTTTCCTGAGGGTTGCAGACTATTTTTCTGAGTCCCTAGTGTCAGGAATGACAACAGATGCATGGGCTTTTGCAGCTTTGGATTTTGGGCAGTTTCCTGCTATGTGCCCTTCCTCACCACAGTAGAGACAAAGTCGTTCTCTCATGCAATGTTCTCGTTCCTCCCCAGTAAGTTTGCCATTCTTCCCCAACTTATCAGAGATGGACGACTTGGGCTTGTCCTGGGGTTCTTTGTCACAGAAGACTGCTGGTTGGAGGTGTTACCGCAGGTGGAGTTTGAAGAGGCTTGGTTTGTCAATGGGGAAGGACTTTTGGAAGAGTCCTTCTGACTAGAGTTAGTGATGTTACTGGAATTGTTTGTTTCAAAACGGGATTCATCTTCTTGCATCCAGTAGATGTCGTCGCTGTCCTGCGCTTTCAAGCACAGTTCTGCAAGAGTATTGGGTTTACCACTTTGGAGAACTTCTATGCAAAGCTGGAGTGGAAGACCGCAGAAATAGTGGTCACGAAGGGCTGCTTCATTCCAGTTGACCTTAGAAGCTAATTCCCAGAAGTCAACACTATATTTCATGATACGACCACCTTTCTTCATTGTTAAGTCAGAGAGAGCTTTTTCCACATCTCTGACCGGGTCGTGTGGGCCAAAGTTACTTTCCAGCTCGGTGAGGAAAGCTTTGTAGTCCCACATCCAGTGTGCGGAATCTGTTGGGTCATTAAGACCAGGCTCAAACCAACTGAGAGCTGATCCTTTAAGATAAGAAAGGATAAATATGATCTTTTTCTCATCAGAGGAAAATACGTGCGGACGGTCATGGAAATGAAGATTGCAAGTCTCTAAGTTTCTTTGGATTGCCGCCATCGAAAGTGTCAGGGTCACAAACTTTGATTTTCTTGGTCTTGGGTGCATTATTCTGATGAAGGGTGCAGATACTCTCTGAGAGGTTGTAAAGGACATCTATGAACCTATCCACTGGGTCAGGGTTTTCCCCTGTGGGAGGTTGATCCTCTGGATCATTGGGATCAGGGTCACCCCCAGGGCCATCAGGACCACTAGGATCATCAGGACCACTGGGGGGTCCATCCTCTAGACCAGGATCTTCCAACCCAAAGGGTTCAGGCTGGTTGATGCCCCCTATGTACTCAAGGGGAGTTCTTGATTGAAAACCTTCTGGGTTGGCAGAAGGGTGTGGGGCACAGGTGGACATGAGATTGGCACTGATTGAAGGGGCTCCTGAGCCAATTTTTCAGAATATGTTTGAGGGTCTGGAAGACACTCCAAAAGTAGTGGTGGGTTGAGGGTCGGAAAGGGTGGATCGCTGGATTGCAGAGATCCCTGGGATAGTACCAGCACATTGGGAATTTCTGGTTGTGCACTGGTGGGTCTTGGTAGGGGTCATAGAGAGGAATGGGACGAGTGAAGTGTGAGTTCATATATACTGTTAAGAACTGATCCTAGAAGATGCTGATGATGCTCAACCTGGAAACCCAAACAAAACCCACAAAATGGCTTCAGATGGTATAACACGAGTCAGAGGAAGGATGCGAGGCCCTGTAGATGTCACCTGTCAGACCGACCGTCAAATAGTCATAGAACAACTGCTTGTCGAAGCAGTTCAAGGCTAAAAGAATGTGTTTCGAGGACTTGCAATGATTTTCGAGGTGTTGTGATGATTTTTGAGAGGTTGCAATGCTTTTCAAAGTAGTTTTGAGGAATTTCGAGTGCGCGGATATGTTCAGATGCAAGATCAGGGGACTAGACGAGTAGTAGAAGTGAAGAAAAGGCTAATCGAGGGAAGCGAGAGCAAATATAGCGTAATGCGAGGAATTTTGAGGAATTTTGAGGAAGTTTAGCTTAAAACACCAAACTTTGGACTGAATAAGACTAAACCGAACTCTCAAATCACTGTGATCTGGGAGGAAGATGATGACTTTCTTTTTTTCTTTGTATCTAGTACATCTTTTTATATATAAAAAAGAAAGTACCTAAAAAGGCTAGAGAACATGAGGCAAACATGTGGAAAACTCGAAGCAAAAGACAATATAAGTATATCAGAACAATAAAGTGAGCCTAGAAAGGGTGAATATAACACATGATGAAGAAATAATAAGAAAGAATAGCTAAAACTGGACTGTCCTTGTTATAAATTGAATAAAAGATCAGAAACTGTTTTGAGCAGATTGTATGCATGCACATGTGGTCGAAATGTGTTCGATATACTTGATATAGTGTCCCATGTGTCCAGTATGCATCCGAAGATTGTTTGAATAGGAAATACTGTGTCCGACAATGTTTTTCGAGGTTCAATGTTTTTCAAAGATTTTTGAAGATTCTTCGGACTTCATTCATGGCCCGATATTGGTGCAATATTGTTCGACAATGGTAGGGGATACATCTGGCATGTGTGTGATGACAATTCAGATAGTGATATAGTGTCCAATGTCAATTTTTGATGTTCGATGATTTTCAAAGTCGGTCGAGGAAATATTGGACTTGTTCAAAGGTCGATATCGCTGCGATATTGCTCAATACTGGTTTGGAACCCATTGACGCTGTTCCAGGTGTATATCCTGAGCTGTACGAAGGTTGGGGGAGTTGTATTATGGCGGCCAAAGGCATACAAAGAACTTCGAGGTGTCATGAAGAGTTTCGAAGTGTTGTGAAGAATTTCGAAGCATTCTCGTGACTTTTTAGAGGTTCGTAGAGGTTCATAGAGCTTCAGAGGGGTTTGTATGGGTTCGTAGAGCTTCGACAACGATCGTAGATGTGTTTTCCAAGCTTGAACAACAAGGTGGACCTATCAACACATCGGAATCCAATCGGACACTGTGGGTGATAATAGTGGGAGTTTGTCAGGTCATTGCAGATTCTGCGGGAGGCGAAACGGAAAGGACTTGGCTTCAGCTTGTAAGAAGCTGCACCCTTCACCTCGTCTGGTGTCCTAATTTCAAGTTGAAGGTTTGGAGGTAGGAGCGGGAAAGTGTGGGTAAATGCAGGGAGGAGTACAGAGGGGCTTAGGTTAAGTTCAGGTGAGGTTAGAACTTCAGAGGGAGACTAGAGGTCAAGTCGAATGGTGTTCAGACTCTTAGAGAACTGAGGTTGGAGTAGAAGGAGGTTTAGATTGGCAGGATAAAGTTGAGTCTATGTCAATAGGAATACAAGGCGAAACTAACTAAGCTTAAATACTGTAGTCTGGAATAAATGCAGAACAGGAACAAAGACTGTGGCAGTGTCTCGACTGCGTAGATAAACTGCCTAGTGGGAGCCACGCAGGAATCCATAGTCGAATTTGCAATAGAGACGGCAGCCTTGGGAAGGCAGCCGTGGGTGCTATACAAGATGGCCTGGTGCACAGCAGAGTGGGCAGTGCAAGGCAGCCTGGAATGAAATTGGGAGGCATAGACAAATGTCAGGTTTGACATGCGGGAAAGGGTCAGATGGATGCAGGTTCCAATTGGGTGAGGAATGGTTCTTGACAATCACAGATGCTCCAGTTTGTATTGAAGATGCGGAAGGTGTTTTCTGAGAACCTTCAGTGAGTATCAAAAGACCTTTATCAGATAGTACCATTGGTAATAATGGCACACTCACAGAAAAATTATTCATCTGAATTGGGTTTGCAATCCGACGGGTAAGCCCCATGCATTTTGGGCTGTTGATTGGTTGGTGGAGAGAAACAACCTGTACACAAAGGTAAGTGATTGCAGACCAAATTCCTACCCCTTGCCAATCTCCCAACAGGTAATTTTTGCTGGAACAGGGCCAAGTCAAACAATCGAACACATTATCCAGGAGTCGCCACTCATAGAACTTTACTGTAACTGTCATGTTACCATTGAGAATGGCTTTCACCTCAAACATCGCACCATTTGGCATAAGCACCCAGATATGATGAAGACATTATGAAGGCTTTGTACAGAGATTAAATGGAGTTTGGCTCACTGCTTCACTGCAGGACATTGTGCAAAAAAGGTTATTCCAGAACAAATTGCAGCTGTGATGAATACTATGCAAAAGAAGAAAAAATCGACTGCAAATGACAACAATGAGATCCCAGAGGTGGAAGCAGATGATTTAATGGATGACTGACATTTCAAATGACATCAGCCATAGGAATGGGCTCACTGGTCCCATTTTGCTCATCACCATATCCTGCTTTGTGCTTGCCTCTTTGATCCCTTGGCTTCCAATTTGGACACTGTTTACTGGATGCTGAGACCATAATTTAACTTAAAGATGAGATAGAACAGATGAGATAGAAAAGCGAACCTATGTGCCCAGCCATGCCACAACCCCTACACCGGCATGCACATTTTCCAAGCGTAGAAGGTCCATCCACACCTGCAGAGAGAGGCAATTGGTTAGATGTCATGGGAGGGATATTTTCATCTGTTGAAGGCATAGTTTTTGATTTCCATTGCGGGCACAACCTATTAGATGCTAAAACAAGAACATAAGTGTCCATGGTTAATGATATTAACTCCACTACTATGTACCAATGTGACCTTCTGCCCCACACATTGCACAATGTTGAGATTTCTTGGGTGCTAAGCTTGATGTATGTTGAGAGATCTGCAGATGAGAATTTGAGACACCCTGAAGAGCCAAATGTGGAGATGACAATGATGTAGTAGGTGATGGTGGGGGAGGCGGTGGTGGAGGTGGTGGTGCACAGCTCTTTACCATCTCGATTATCACAGAACCATACTTTTTGGCATGGTGCCAATCTGTTTGCTTGTGGAGTGCCTGAACATCTGGAAGTTTTCTATAGTGTGCAAGATGGACGATTTGGTTCAAGATTTTGTCAGATAACAAGAGCTGTGGACCAAAGAAATTGTCGCCTGGAAATTCGCATTCCATCTGCTGAGTGCATCATTTCTTCAGTCTGTCTTTGAGTTTGAAGTCGAGGCTGCCCATCTTATAGTCGTCAAGTTTGAACTTCCATTTGTTTTGTGCTCTTGTAGCTGGCTGCCACAAGGGAGATAGAAAGGTAAATATGTTCGGATGACAGGTGTCACAGCATCGCATGCATGACAGTGGGGTGGTACAATGAGAACAACAGTGCTCATGTTCCTTGAGTACTGTACATATCAGATTCATCAGGTGAGCCTCAATTCCATTGATAATGCAGGTCTCATACCTTTGTTGTTCCCAAAATACTCATCACATACTTGCCACCAACAGATGTTGCAGGATCTCGCATTGATATATGTGTCCATGGCAGAAATTTTGGATTCTTCATCACTCATTCCCGAGATTCAAGAAGCAAGTACAGCTGTGGTAGAATCTGTAGAAGGAGGCAGCCCTTGGCAGGTCGATGCTTGATTGTCGCATGACTCAAGTTGCTCCAAGTCCATTGCATTTGGTTGGCCCATGTTGTCTTCCTCCTCACTATCAGATCCATCTCCATCACTCATATCTGATTCGATAACATTCGCTGTAGACCGCTTTGATTTTGCCTTTTTCAGCATCCCACCTCTCCTCCCATCTGATGTTTTCCCTCACTTCTGTTTCCCAACAGTCACCTTACTCTTATGGCCATCAAAGTACTTTGACTCAACAAGGTAAATTCCCAGTGCTGTCATACATGTCTTATGCGCACCTTGCCCCATCTGTTGCATCAATGTACACAAAGATGGTACATATTGCCACTGTATCACAAGCTCGATATCTGGGATATCTAGACCCTTACACCAGGGGCAAAAGCTAGGGCAGTTGAGTTTCAACTGCCTTCGAGGCAGTGGGTATGGCAGTTGACAGAGTAATTATGTAATATTGCCCTTGTGATCGTAACGAAGTTATCGATATATATATCAATAATCATTAAATTGGTTAATCATTAATCATTGATCATTGATCATCATGTGGTGTGACAACTTTTGTTGTATTATTCTTGTTACCAGGTTACATACTTTACATAAATATGGAGTAGCAGTTAGCACCATGAATACTCCTCTCCTCCATTCCCTTCCTCTTTCACTCAACAATGCCTTCAGTTATATGTACATGCACAGTTTGCAGCATGAAAACTGTCTGCATTCATGGTGTTGAACAACCAGGCCAGTCTGTTAGTGGTCCAACTTGTTTGATGCATGAGAAACAGGATAAAAACCCTGCCTTGGCAAGACGGAAGCCACAATCATCCCCAAGTTCATCATCAAAAAAATCTACAGCTTCCAATTCTCCAACAGGTAAGTGCTAAACTGTTTCCATAAGAATATAGTTGAAAAGTATAGTACAGATATCAACTTTTCCACTACACTTATTATAAAGATGGTCTGCCTTCTTGTCATCTGGCTCCACACCAGAGCTGGTGTAAGTCGTGCTGTCACCAACAAAGTTCTACGAGCAATTCAGGTTATCATCTCTGCAACTCTTTATCTTGTTGGCATTGCTTTGATGTCATCTGGATTTGCTATCAAACTTTCTAATGTCAAACTTCCTCATGATGTTCATACAGCCTATCAGCTTCACTGCCCTGAACCAGATATCATCCGGACAGCATGCTGTCCCCAGTGCCTTTACCTCTTCCCTTATCCAATTCCTTGGAAATGTCAGTGGAAGGAGTCTCCAAGATCACGTGCATGCAATACAAATCTCTGGAAAATTCAGAATACCTGGAATGGCCCCAAATGGGTTCCATGCCAGCTGTACATTACACAGTCATTTGACTCTTGGCTTCAATTTTTTTTGTCTTGCCAGATCATAGAAGACTCTCTCCACAAGACTTATCATGACCATATAAATCATCCTCCAGTTGTCTTTGGTGCCACTATTAATGATATCCAAGGTAGCCCTGCTTGGAATGATATTTTAGGCTTTCTCCAGTCTCCCTATCATTTACTCTTTGGAATTTATGTTGATTGGTACAACCCTCACACAAACAAGATTGCTGGTAGGTCACTAGAAAGAAATTATATACTAATATGGCTAATAATATTACATATAGGTAAAAAGGTATCCTGTGGTGCAATTTTGCTTTATTGCTGGAATTTACCTTTCAATCTCCAGTATCAACCTGAGAATATCTTTATTGCTGGTCTCACACCTCCACCTCATCTTCCTGACCCTACCACTATTTCCCATGTTCTTGATCCTGTTATTACTTCTGTTGCCAAGTATGGTGTTGCACCCAGTCAAAATGTGCCAACATCCAGACATCCCAATGGTGTTCCTGTGCAAGCAAAAATTGCACCTGTCATTGCTGATCTGGAGGGAAGTCAGAAGGTTACTGGATTTTTAGCACATGGTGCCACAATGTTTTGTTCCTTCTGCCTCTGTACCCAACATCAGCTAGAAGACCTTAATATGCAATCTTGGGAACTACATAATGGTGCCCAGGTGCAAGCACAAGCAGAGGCATGGCTTAACCAGACAACCAAGGCTGGCCGAAATGCTCTATCAAAGTCAAATGGTGTACAGTGGACTCCATTACATTGTCTGCCATACTGGGACCCAGTCAAACATGTTGTTCTAGGTTTTATGCACAACTGGCTTGAGGGTATTTTACAGCATCATCTTCACTCACTCTGGAAAATTGGACAAGATGAGGATGAAAGCCAGAAGATTAAAGAAATAGAGCTTGATGAGCAATTGACTGAAGAGGATGTATCAGACTCTGCTGAAGAGTTGGAAGGTCTTTTCCAGGAAACAGCTGAATATGAGACTACCATGATGATGCCAATGCAACATACACCACCACCTATGTCTCCCTCACCATCTTCCTCATTTACTGCTGGTTCAAGCATGTCTGAATCATCCTCAACCCCTACAGTTACACAAACCCATCCAGTTCCCTATGACCTCAATTTTGATGATGAAGATGATGGTGATGATAGTGACTATATTCCTGCAGACACAGTGCCATTCAGCTTTACACCTACAGAGCTACAGGCAATACAGGATTGCATTCAAGACATTACTCTTCCAACTTGGATACAACAACCACCAGTCAATCTGGGTGAACCAAGTCATGGCAAGCTCAAAGCAAGAGAATATCTCACTCTGTTTACATGCATTTTCCCTCTCATTATTCCTGAATTCTGGTACATTGTTGCTGCTACAGACTTTCACCGCCAACACATTGAGTGCTTCTATAACCTTGTTGCAGCTACAAATATTATTGCTGCATTCAAGACTTCAAATGCTGATGCTGATGCCCATACCCAGCATTATATCCAGTATTGGACTGCAATTCAAAAGCTCTTCCCTTACCGTCCATCCAAGCCAAATCACCACTATGCCATGCACAATGGCTCCCTGCTCAAATACTGGGGTCCTTTGGCTTCATTGAGTGAGTTTTCAGGAGAGCGAATGAACGGAATGTTGCAAAACATTAATACTAATCACCATATTTGTATGTTTATTTACACTCATTTATGTAAAGCTAGTAGCTAATAACAATTGCAGAAGATTTGGATTTAACAATGCTCTGCCAAATGAGTGATAGAGCTTATCTTGATGCTTCACTGCACAGTGACAATGCTATAAAAGAGTTGTCTGACATTCTGGAGCCAGTTGACATTTCAGTGGATGATCCACCAGTACCTCTGAAGTCTACTGAAGTGGCAGAAATTCTAGAGAAGGCCCCTAGTCTTCAAGATGTAGAATATAATGGGCTGCTTCATTACCTTCATCAGACAGGAAGGTCCTACTGAGCCTACTCTGATCTTCCCCATCCATTGAACAGCATTATTCTTCCTCCACAAGCTCAGCATCTTATGGAGATCCACCGAGACGAATGTACCTTTAGTTGTGAAAGATCACACAAAGGAAATAGTGCCATACAGTTTTACAATCCTTTGACTCAAGTTCATGATACGGCTTTATTCAACAAATTTGGAGGCTTCCAATAGAAGGCACAATGCAGATCTTCATAAATGTCTGCCCACATCAACCACTATCTGAACAACAGGAAGGAGAAGCACCATTCAAATATTATCCTGGATTTATGACCCGGATTGTGGATGCAATCCCCTCTAACACCAATATCATTATTGAACCTGCTCATATCATTACCCATGTTGTAACCTTACAGCACCCATTAGGGACTTACAATATTGGAAGAGAGGTGCTAGTTGTTTGTTGGGCTCCAAATAGAGGACGTAGATAGGAACAAGAGCAGGAGTGCCAGTGGATGTTTAGGGACAAGTATTTAATTGTACATTTGTATCCACTCAACTTAATATATCTTGTTGTTGTTGGGAAACATGTCAGTTGAATTTTCATAGTAGTTTCCTATTATTTGAGCACAGGAGCAGTCAGGAGAATCCTTACTATCTGGTGACAAACATGTCAAATGTGTTTGATTTGGGTCGCATGTCATGTGACATTTGTCATGCATTTCAACTTGATGGGTAACCGTCAAGTTTCACTCAACTCCTACTGGTGAATGACTTGTACATCATTCACCTTTCTTTCTTGGGGTGTAACACACCCCAAGTCTCTTGTCAACTTGTTCCGACCTCCTATGGTGGCCAGATTCCCTCGTGACCATACCAGGTGAGTACGTGCATTTACTCGGGTCCATGACAAACACTAACAAAGTGTTTGACTTTGCTTTAGATATAGCATTCGAATTCGAACGTTTCACATTTACTGTGTCATGCCAACGCCGTCTCAACACCTCAAGATGACAATGCCGCGACAATTGGGGACAACGCAGGTTGGTGGAGGCTACGGCCTTTTTGGGACTGTAGAAATGATGGATACACGTTTTCAGATGTGTTGGGCCTTGAGTAATTCTACTTCTTTCTTCTTCTTAGTACTAACAAACATCTTTTGCCTTTTGTTCTAGATACAACAGTCACCTTAGCTTGACAACAGCTGTGTATGCCTGCTCTGCCCTCCTCCCCATAGAATCGGGATGTGAGGGCTTTGTCTTAGTACAGGATACAGCTGAGGGGTGCCAGGAGACCCAAGGAGCAGCATACCCACCAGGTATGCCCCCCTACCCCATCTTCCCCCTTCCCAACTCTCACCCACCACAAATACAAGCAGGATCGCAGTTGCCAGTGACAGAGATGGCAGAAGAGGAAGCAGGCATGGGGTAATGACACAATGCATGCCCAGACATGTCCACACAAACCCCCTCGCAATCCAAACAGGATAGAACTAATGATGACAATGACATCCTCCCTCTCTTGCCACCACCACCACCACACATCATAGCACCCCGAACCACCGCTGTGAGCAACTGCTTCCAGGGTGGAAACAGGGAGCAACGAGGATGGAGACGACAAGAAGGGGGAGCAGGCATGACGACAACGATGACAGGCACCCCCTCTCGCTGCAAATGCGAGCAGGGATGTTTCATGTTCTGTTCTCGGCGACCACCACCACCACCCCCTCTCTCACTGCAAATGGGAGTGGGGGTGTTTTTCATTCTATTCTCGGTGACAACCACCACCACCACCACCCCTCCCTTGCTGCAAACACCAGAGGAGGGGTTTCTCATTCTGCTCTTGGCAACAACCACCACCACCCCCTCTCGCTGCAAACATGAGTGGGGGTGTTTTACGTTCTGTTCTCAGCGACAACCACCACCACCCCCTCTCTCACTGCAAACACGAGAGGAGGGGTTTCTCATTCTGCTCTTAGCAACAATGTGCACCATCACCCCCTCCCTTGCTCCAAACGCGAGGGAGGAGACTTCTTGGGGGAGCAGGCTTGACAACGACGATGACAACGGCCACCACAACAACCACAGCTCCCCCACCTGCTGCTGCGAGCAACTGCTCGTGGGGTGGAAATGGGGAGCAACGATCTTTTTTTTGTAACTTTTTTTAATGAATAAATATCATAATTTTGTATTAAATGAAGTGTCTGTATCATAATGTACAGTGAGTCAAGAGAATCATAGAGAAATCATAGAGCATACTACTAAAGAGACCATAGTGAGTAAATAGGCATAGAATTGAAATATTAGTGGAAAGCATAGAAGTGCTGCTAGCAGCTACCAGTTCGTTGCAAAGGGCCAAACATGCAAAGTCAAGAAGGATATACCTTGATCTATCCTGCATTCTTAGGCTAGTCATCACCATACAAGTCATCACCATCATCATCATTATCCCCCTCTTCTGCCCCATCTGCCTGCCCCTCCTGCTCTTCATCATATCGGTCAAGCTGTTTCAGCTCCTCCTCAGTAGGCAGCTTATATTGTGTCAACACATCATTCCCATACTTCTCCATGAACTCTTTCTCTGGCAGATTTTTCCATGCCACACATGCAGACCAGGTGCTGTACAACTGTGGATCACCAGGCAGAGCAATATGCCGTCCACCCCGGGTGTAATCAGCATGCTCACAGAGTGTAAGGTGTTCATTCCAGTAGATTGGATCAAACCAATCAATTGGGACTGACTTTGGTAGTGCCAGAAGCTTTGATTGCTTTGGTATTGGAGGATCTTCATGGTGTCGCTCAGTTCTGTAATTATAAAATTAGCCAATGATAAAAGGTAATGACACTTGAACTCACCTGAAGTGACCACTTTTGCTTTTATTCATCCGCTGGTGTTGCTTGTCTGCCATACGGAAGAATGCAGCCACCCCTGTTGCCCGACCCTCCTTCTCCTTGATATGGTAGACTGAGTCTGGGTCCCCTTCTGCCAACTCATCATCAGAATGGGCCTCATTTTCATTAGCTAAGGCCAAGACTCAATCATTGAAACCCTGTGCTTTGAATACTTCAACTCTGCCACTAGTAAGCTATTGAACTTATCTCAGTATAGTCCACATTTCAATGGAAGCAAAATACACACAGTATTACATCTCTTCCACACCGAAGTCATCTGCTTTCCCTTTGCAACACTCCCTGGACTCTTTGCCTCTGACTTTGCAAGCCCATACATGTAGGAAAAGACAAAACTTCAGTAAAGTTTGCGCATGAGTGCAAAGTCATGGACACATGACAGGTTAGCTCCCATGTGACTAGACCCATATGCAGTTGAGACCTGCTCAAATGTCTTGAGTGCAATATGTTCATGGAGTAGGTTGTACATGGACTCGGGATCGCCACTCAGGACATCGGGTGCCCACTTTGCAAGTCCAAGGCATGCCACAGTCCTAAAGATGAGTAACAAATGACACTCCTGGATGTGCCTAATGTTTGCAGCAATCATCCCATCCTTGAGAGAGCTGACAAGCTCAGCTACCTTGGCTTTGGCATCTTGTATCCTACCTGAGTTGTCATCCAGGCTGGATGTTACCGAGTTTTGGAGCTGTGCTTCAGACGAATAACACTGAGTGAATGGTACTTTGTCTTCAGGAGTGACCTTTGGGGGAACAGTGCTCTGGTGTGGTAGACACCACAGGACATGAAGATGAAGCTCAAGAGCTGCCTAAAATACAGAAGAACTGTGAAGTGATCAAATACAATGTAACAAAAGTTGCACACCTTTGTTTTCTCTGCCTCTTTTGGTACCTCTCCCTTTCTCATGTGCCAGTCACTAGGTTTCTTGGGTTTCCTGGGTCGCTTAGCAAAAACTTTGCGTGCTTTCTTTGCTTGTGAGGAGTTGGTGTTTGCACTGCTACTGTCTGGTGAGCGCTTGCGCTTGTTACCAGATGAGGTGCCCTCCCCTAACCCAGATTCAGAATCAGCAGGAGGTTGCATGTGAGCATCAGAGTCAGCCATTGGGATGGTGGTGGTCAAGAATCAAGGTATTCAGTCAAGCCAGAACATGTGCACAGCACATGGCACAAAATGCATCGAGAACAAAGGAATTCAGTGTGATCACATGGTGGAATAAAGGATCCTCATGCCAGAAAAAATTGGAAAGTCTGGGGCAATCTGATGGGCCATGATCAGTATGGCAGCATATCAGCAGGCAAAAACATCATGGGCATCGATCATCGATTGCATACTTTCAAATTATATTACATAACTGCTAAGTGTTTAAAATTTTAAATCCAACTGCCCTAGGTTTTGCCCCTGGTGTTAGCAGGCCAAAAGTTGTAAGTGCTTTTGATCTATCTGACCAGGGAATGGCTTACCATTCCAGTGGTGTCGGTACACATTATTCCCCATATCTCACCGCTCTGTAGTTTCTTAATGGCATCTTCACAAAATTCAGGGCTCATTCCAGAATGAAACTCTTTTCCCATTTGTTCTCCATCAGTTCCTGAGCCTCATTCCTCCTGTTGATAAATACCATGAATTTTGGAGGTTGCGTCTTCCCATTGAGGTGCAGGATACATTCCAGGTCAAGCATACTCCTTGCAGAATATTTCATTTCTTCTACTAAGAAGTAGATGTTTGGCCTATCATTTGAGCAGTGGATGGTTGTGGTCCTTTCTGGCCACATTTGTAGTTTTGCTTTTACGTCATTGAGAACTAAGTCGGGCATGGTGGCGGAAACAATGTGGAATGGAACATGGGGTGGTACCAGCCAACGTTGGAGCCAGCTAGACTCTCAGTGTTGTGTCTGCTACCAGATGAGACAACTTAGACAGGGCTCGCGTCTACTACTAGACGTGAGTTGCGGGAACGGACAGGCCAGGATGCATTCTCTATCTGCACATGCATGTCTCTGTCTACTAGATCACATGATCACTAAGGAAGTTGCCGGGCTCCAGCTCTGGACTCTGCTATGGACTGCACTGTGGGCTCTGCTGCCACAGTTACAATGTAGAAGTCCGAGCTGACCATATTCTGGCCGGAAGTTGTCTCCCCATTGGCTGATGCAGTGGCCTTCATCAAAGATAATGTTGAAGAGCTTGGAAGTAAAGCGCTTTGACTTCCAGAGTGTGCAGAAGTGGTCATCCTTCAAAATTTTCTCTGGGCTAACAATAATGACCTGATGTTTACCTGCCTCTATTTCCTGTCCAATTGTCATGAGTTTCTATTTTTTGTTTTCTTTGAGTTGACTGTCACCTCAAACAATTAATTTGTAGCGCTCTTGCCTGTAATATTTGCAGCGCTGATGCTGAGCTTCACAAGCTCTGCAACATTCTTATCTCCAAGTATATTGAGTGCTGTAACAACCACAGTAATGCCACCTTTGTTGGAAAGAAGTGGTATCCAGAACATAAGAGTCTTTCCTGATTGGTGAAATAGTAATACAATCCTTTTGCTCTAGCTGTGCTAATGCAGAACAGGCTTGGAAGATACATGGCCTGATACCAAACTTTTCTCCACATGAGAACGTAGCTCTGAAAGTGTTGGAACCATGTACTTTAAGCCTGACGTAGCAATGATGTCAGAGGATCCAGGATAGGAAGTAGTAAACAGTGTCTGGCAAGCGGGTAAATATTACATAACTGGGTAGCGCACTGGTGAGCGGTGGCAGAGCCCACTACTTTAGTGTCTGTAGTGGCGATTGAGGTGTGGGAAAGATGAATCGATGATGACTTGAATGTTTTAGTTAGGCAGGACTTGGTTTCGTTGATTTTTATGCTTGTGGCTCGTTGGCATGATGAGCGATGATTTTTGTTCGATGATTGGAGTCATGGAACAGCTGCCATGTCCACTTTTTAGCCCCATTTACAGGCGCGATTTTCAAAGAGGTCCCAGTTTTGCTGATGGCATGTCGTTCTTTGCAGGGGAGGATATATGGACCCCCCAACAATTTGGTGTTATTGGTGAAGTGCAGGCCCTGTGTTTACACGATGAATATGCCATTCTATTATTGGATAGGCCTCAAGCATGTGGTAGTACAATGTGTTTGGTTTGTTGCCAGCAAATATCTGCATTGGAGAGGATTGAATTGGAGGATGACGCTGTGGACGAGAGACTCTCTGTGGTTAGTATTTCTGTGTTACACGCTAGGGATTTATGTTTTTGATGCGAGGTTTGTGGGTAGAGCCCTCAAGTGCGGTGTTGGATTAAGGTCAATGGGATGATGGTGTGTGTCCCTTTGAATGTTGTGAGTGGATGCTGTAAACTTGCGCAAGTTAATTACTTAGTATGATTTATAGAAGAAAGAGCCTCTGCCTTGAGCTTCAACACACCCATAATAACCTTTTACAACACCTAGAGCTCCCCCCTCTAAGTTTTGGTCTCCAGCATGATAGCCAAGCAACATATGAATAAACACTGATGATGCTCAACCCGGAAACCCAAACAAAACCCACAAAAAGGCTTTGGATGGTATAACACAAGTCAGAGGAAGGATGCGAGGCCCTCTAGATATCACCTGTCAGACCGACCATCAAATAGTCATAAAACAACTGCTTGTTGAAGCAGTTCAAAGCTAAAAGAATGTGTTTCGAGGACTTGCAATATTTTTTGAGGAGTTGCAATGATTTGTGAGATATTGCAATATTTTTCGAGGTTTTTTTTTCGAAGAAGTCTCGAGGAATTTTGAGTGTGCAAATATGTTTGGATGCAAGATTGGGGGACTAGACGAGTAGTAGAAGCAAAGCAAAGGCAAATCGAGGGAAACGAGAGCGAAAATAGCATAATGCAAGGAATCTCAAGAAATTTTGAGGAATTTTGAGGAAGTTTAGCTTAAAACACCAAACTTCGGACTGAATAAGACTAAACCAAACTCTCAAATCACTGTGATCTGGGAAGAAGACGACGACTTTCTTGTTTTTCTTTGTATCTAGTACATCTTTTTATATAAAATAAAGAAACTACCTAAAAAGGCTAGAGAACATGAGGCAAACATGTGGAAAACTCGAGGCAAAAGATAATAGAAGTATATCAGAACAATAAAGTGAGACTAGAAAGGGTGAATATAATACATGATGAAGAAATAATAAGAAAGAATAGCTAAAACTGGACTGTCCTTGTTATAATTTGAGTAAAACATCAGAAACTGCTTCAAGCAGATTGTATGCATGCACATGCGATTGAAATGTGTTTGATATACTCGAGATAGTGTCCCGTGTGTCCAGCATGCATCCGAAGATCGTTCAAATAGGAAATACTGTGTCGGAAGATGTTTTTTGAGGTTTGAGGTTTTTCGAAGATTTTCAAAGTTTCTTCGGACTTCCTTCATGGCCCGAAATTGGTGCGATATTGTTCAACAATGGTAGGGGATATGCCTGGCATGTGTGTGATGACCATTCGGATAGCGATATAGTGTCCGATGTCGATTTTCGATATTTGATGATTTTCGAAGTCTTTCGAGGAAATATCAGACTTGTTCAAAGGCCGATATCGCTGCCATATTGCTCGAGATTGGTTTGGAACTCATCAACAATGTTCCAAGTGTATATCCTGAGCTGTACGAAGGTTGGGGAAATTGTACTATGGCAGCTGAAGGCATACAAACAATTTCGAGGTGTTGCAAAGAGTTTCAAAGTGTTGCAAAGAATTTCGAAGCATTCTTGTGACTTTGTAGAGCTTTGTAGAGCTTTGGAGGGGTTTGTATGGGTTCATAGAGCTTTGACAATGATTGTAGATGTGTTTTCCAAGCTTGAACGACAAGGTGGACCTATCAACGCCTTCATGTAAATGTTGAAGAATTTAGCCATGATGGCTGGATTTCTGGCTACAAGAATTGCTTGTTCCCAGTAATTAGGTACTTGCTCTGGCAACAAAGAATCAATGTTGATTTCTGACCCAGCTAAGAATTTCACCAGGGGATTGTAGACATCAGCAGGATTAATGGTTATGAAAAATGTAGGCATTCCGAATTTGGTGATCATCACACAAATTTGGTTGTGCATTTCCATGCATGCAGCAGAAGAACCGGGGACATGTTTGTTGATCACATGCACATCTTGCATCAATCTCAGGACGCGGCATTCTTCAATGAATGACAGACAATGAATTGTGGGAAACAACAGCAGTGGGGAATGAAGCATGGCAGGGAATGAAGAATGGCAGGGGACAAAGAACAGCAGGGAATGGGAACGACAAACAGTGGGGAATGGGAACGATGAATGGTGGGGAATGGGAACAACAAACAGTGGGGAACAACCAAGAATGGGGAATGACGAACATGGGGAACGATAAACAACAGGGAATGGGAATGACCAACGGTGTGAACCAGGCTAATGAACAACAGGTGACAAGCGGCAGCACCCCACCCTCACTACAAACATGAGACGGTGGGGTTATTTCTTTTCATTTTCATTTTTGATTTCTCATTCACTATGTAATTACACTGCACCACTGCGAGCAACTGCTTGCAGGGTGTTTATGTCTTTATTTTATTTTGTATACAAAAATAAATTTAGTTAGCTGTGAAAAAACAGGGGGAAAACCAGTTTCAACCAGTTTTTTGGACCATAACTGAACTGATAGAACCGGTTTTTACCGGTTTGGTTACAGTCTATGTTACTTAGGGTCATGGTCTGGACCGGTTATGGTCCTGGTTAACCCTCTTAGAGGTCAAAAAACCGGACCAAACTGGACCTTAAAACACTATTGATGAGGTCTTCCATGCAGAAGACATTGTTGACTCTTGTGTGATTACCAGTACTGTGTGATTTGAGGGTGGGGGTGAATTCTGGTAGCGCCATCTTCATGTTGTGTCACCCTAGTATGTTTAACAATGGTTGAGTCAGGTCAAGGTTATCCTGTGTGAACAGGTGGGTGTTTTGGGGCTTGTCCCATATTGGGTGATGTCAGTTGAAGTCTCCCATCCACATGGTGTTTAGGGGGTGGGACATACACCTTTGTCTCTCCAGGTCTCACATGTACATTGACAGGTGTGTTAGCAAGCTGTTGTTGTTGCAGTCATTGTAGATGTTAATCATTCATAGTGTACCGAAGTGGCCTTGGATTTCTATTGCTGTGATGTCTGGGTGATCAAAGTGAATCTGCTTCCATGCATCTGATAGCACATTAGTGTTGATTAGAATAACTGATCTTGTATGAGCTAAGTGCTTCTTGTGTGTGGTTGGGTATATCACTGCCCAGTTTTGGTTGGTGTGGGTTTTACCTTTAAAGTTGATGGACAGTTCTTGGATGAGGCATAGGTCGTATTCACTTTGTTTCAGGCTGTGTAGTAGGTCTAGTTGGCTGAGTAGGGATTTATTTGTATTCTGCTGTTGTATTTGGAATGACCATTGTGGGTTGTTGTCTTCATGGTTGTCCGACATAGGATAATGGAGTGTGTTGACGCAATGCTTCCAGTACTGGGCCTGGGCCTTGCTCATTCATGTCTCAATCACTCCAGGATAGATTTTGGTGGCCTTGTTGGTCATTGCCATCCGATCTGGATGGTTGTCTCAGCCTAACAAAGTTGTCTAACATTGATTGTCCTGGTTGTGTGGGCCAGCCAGCATCGGCAGCTCCTGAGCTCATGCTGGTGGCAGGGTGTACCTCCCCCTTTGAGTTTGAGCAGCTGAGCCCCCCTGGTACCCATGGCATCTTCTTACTGTTTGCCAGTCGTCCATGAAGTGTTGCAGCTGAGCATAGTTTCCGTGGATCAAACTGTTGTTGTATTGTTGCCAGGTATGGTGTGTGGGGTTCATCATCATCTCTGGCTGGTTTAGTACACTCCATGTGCAGGGTTCATATGATGGGAAATACTTATACTTGTTCTCTGGTACGCATTGTCTGAGCTTCTCCTGTTCTTTGGTGAACATTGGGCAGTTTCTGTCAGCCACTCCATGTCCCTTTGCCTCGTCTCCTGTACAGTTTGCACAGGTGAAGTTCGCCATCTCTGTGATGTTGCATTGTGCCCTATGGTGCTGACTGTTGCAACATGCGCAGGTGTCGGTGCTCTCCTTGCAGTCCGGTACGTGATGCCCAAACTGCTGGCATTTCAAGTATCTTCTTGGCTCAGAAAGTAGTTTACATACTTTGATTTGTTTCCCTTCAATAAAGAGACCATACTTGATTGCTCTGTTTGCCCCGTTATGGTCATTGAATCCAATTATGATGTGGGCCACCCTTTGGTTTGCTGGCACAAAGATGTGGTGGCTTGATGTATTTTGAGTATGTGATTGCATCCATGGATATCCCGCTGTCTTCCTCTATGTGTGTATGTGCTGATTTTGCTCCCACATTGAATGTGGTGGGGATGAATTCTGCTACAACATAGAAGAGCTTATTTTTGATGTTGGACGTACCTCCATATTTTGCTAAGAACGCTTGCTGAACTCTGGGCTGGTTGAACCATATTGCTGTGTCCCTTGTGTTGAATTGGTATAGGATGTGGCCATTTCGGAGTTTTTTCACTCCAACAAATGCTGTACCAGCAGGGGCATTGGCTGCCTCTATCCCCATGAGGTCTATCACTGTATTGGCCTTCATGACAAGGTCTCTTTCCATGAGGCTATCTAATGTGTTGTCAGTGGTATTTGGGTCTTTTTGAATGAGGATCTGCTTGTTGCTCGTTACTCACTTGGAGACCACTGCAGCGTGTGCAGTGGATACCTGGTTTTGAACCACTGTGGCATAGGTTTCAGGGTGGGCTTGGTGTTTGGTCGGATTCTGGATCGCAGCTGTTTTTGCCTCTGACTTCTCGACTAATTCCTGCATTGTTTGGAGTAGCTCTTGCATAGACACAGATAGCTAGTTGGCCATTTCTCATAGTTTGTCCTTGAAATCATCTATTTGGTCCGCTATCCTCTGTGTTGTGTGCATTACTCCCTCAACAGCTTCCTTTACCACTGTTTCCGTGTTTGTGGTGAGGTTTTCCATGTGTTCCTGGAGCAGGACCTGTGATTTCTCCTGCCATGTGTTGTGTGCCTGCATCCCTGATGAGGAACACTACTGCTCTAATTCTGTCTGTGACCACTTTTGGTGCCCGGACTGCATTTGCAAATTGTAGTAAAATGTGAGCTAGCATTTGTAAATTGGCTGACTTGCCTGGAACCAGATAGTCCTTAGCTTGTAGGAAGGCTACTGCCTGCTCCCTGGATCTCACATTGATGGTACTTGACCCAGAAACCCAAACAAAACCTATAAAATGGTTTCAAATGATATAACACAAGTCAGAGGAAGGGTCTGAGGTGGTACTAAATATCGCTGTTGGCAATGAGCATGAATGTGATGTGGCGCGATGCTGAATGAAGTACTGCAAAAGCTTGGGAAGAAGTTCGAAGAATTTCAAGTGTGTGTGAAGAAGTTCAAAGAATTTTGAGGGTGTGCGAAGTTGTTTCAAAGATTTTCAAGGATAGTGATGAGAATAGGGTGTGGATAGTACGAAATGGCAATGGGAGTCAAAGGTGACAAGAGATGATTGAGATGATAGGAGAGAGTTTAGAGATGGTACAACAAATTTTGAAGAAGTTCACGACAATTCGCAGAACTTTAGAGCTAAGACGAGGTGCTGGAACTCAAGAGGGAAACTCCTGAGTCAGACTAATACAATATATGAGGGACTGATGCGACAATATATTCTTCCTTTTGTGGTATAGTAGTACAAGACTATATAAGTTTTGGGGAAATAGTACTAAGGCCATGAGGCTCCCATGAGGCAAGGAATAAGACAATAAAGAAGTATCCAAATCACAAAATAAATGAGAAATGATGTGAGGGGAAACATGTAGAAGCATAATATATCAAAGGTACTTGTCCTATTGTTCCAATATATCATGGAAATGTTGAAAACACTGCAATGTGTCCTAAAAAGTGTCTTGTATCCTCATGTCTGGTGTGCTCAGAATGCGATGTGGCAATGTGTAGCAAGTGTGGAATGTGTGTCTGAAGGTCAGGGAAATTGTATTACAGTGGCCGAAGGCGTACAAAGAATTTTGAAGTGTTGCAAAGATTTTTGAAGTGTTTCAAAGAATTTTGAAGCATCTTCATGACTTTGTAGAGGTTCATAGAGGTTCGTAGAACTTTGGAGGGGTTTGTATGGGTTCATAGAGCTTTATCAACATCCATGTTTGTGCCATCTGCATTTTTGAGCTCTTTTTGGTCGTTGTGCTGGTACCTCTTTGTCTCGTTGTTATTGGTGGGGATGATGATGGTGTTTGCAACATAGTTCCCAGCATTCTAGTACGGCAGTCCACAAGTAGTTCTATGCTATGCTATTCTCTTGTTCAGCCTTCCCCTTTTTCTCACCGGTCTGTAGAACCATGGGAGTTTGCAAGATGGTGGCAGTACAAGATCAAGAAGCATCTCCACTTTCCTCATTAAGCTTCCTGTGGACCAAGTGAAAATTGAAACACAATAGAAATAGTGCCCAACATGCTTGTCAGTGGTTAAGCTTTTGGCTGACATGAAGTATTGCAGATCTTGATGATCTATCTGTCCAGATTTCAATCTGATGTGTACATCCCTTCAAATAATGTCTCCACACCTCCAATGCTCATATTATACCCAACATCTCTTTGTCATGTACATCATAATTCCTCTCTACATCATCAACCCTCAGGACAAATATGCGCAAGGATGCCATTTGTCATCTTTGCACAGCATTGATAATATTGCTTCAGTAGCAAAGTTGGATGCATCTGATTCCACTCATAAGGGGTGCATGAAATCTACTGGGGCTAATATTGGTCCTTCCACAAATTTCCTCTTCAATTCCTCAAACACTGTCTGCTGCTCCCCCCACCTCCACACTACTCCCTTTCATGTAAAGTTATGTAAGGGTGCAGCAATTCTGGAAAAATGATGCACAAAGTGATGATAATAATTTGTGAGTCCCAAGAAGGCTTGAACCTCTTTGATGTGGGTGGGCACAGGCCAGTCAGTGATCACCTTGATTGGGTCCATCTTAATTCCATCAGGGCTGATCAATAATCCTAGGAACTCAATCTCGCTTGCACCAAATACACACTTCTCCAGTTTCAGAAATAGATCGTTCTCCACTAATCTCTGTAACACCTCCTGCACTATTGCCTCATGATTTTCTTCATCCTCTGTAAATATCAGAATGTTGTCAATAAATATTATTACCATGCCTTTGTCAATTATGTCCTTGAAAATGTTGTTCATCATATTTTGGAAAGTTGGGGGAGTATTGGTCATCCCAAAAAACATGACAAGCAGCTTGAAGGATCCTCAACATGTGGCGAATGCGGCCTTCCACTCATCTCCTTTCCTAATTCATACATTATTGTATCCCCCATTGTAGAGTAAACTTTGCACTCCCCCTGTATTCCTATTGGAGTCCTAGGAGTCCGAGTTTTCCGATAAGAGTCTGATCGGAGTCCTACTAGTCCAACACTAGTCCTAGGAGTCCGATAGGAATCCAATTGGAATGTATCTTGATGACCATGTACTTTTATTTCCAAGAAATTCCTAGTAAATTCCGAGTAAAGTCCTATGCAATTCCAACAGGTAGTAGTTGGAATACCACACCATTTCGGAAGACTTAACTTGATGAAAGTGCTTACAAAATAAATGGGCAGAGCAGGAATTGAACTCTAGACCTTGGGATATAAGTGACATGACTACCAAACAAGTGCTCAACCAGTTGAGCCACAGGAGCATTAATAAATATGTAATATAAAGTCCATTTAAAGCACTTAGGATTAGTTCACTTATTTAAAGCAGATCTTAACCTCTCTCACAAGAGCTCAAAAAAAAATTGTTGAGCCCTCGCATCTTCGCAATGGAGTAGATAACTAATATAGATTTGAAAAAAAAACCCCATGCAAATGTGAGGGGGAGAATTAATTATACTATTTAATTATACTATTTTAAATTCTACAAAAAAAACCCACCCCCCTGCGAAATGGGGGGGAGGGGGTGGTGGTGTGTCGCGTTGGCTGTCTCGTCAGCCCTGTCCCGTCGTTTCCCCTCCCTCTCGTCTCCATTGTGTCTTGCCTCCCTCACCTTGCCTCCCCCGTGGCTTCCCTCCCCTCCCTCGTCTCCCCTCCCTCATCGTTCCACCCACCGTCCACCCCACGAGCAGTTGCTCACGAGGCTGGTGGTGGGTGGTGCATCGTATGTTGGTGGCAGTGTTTGTCCATTGTCTCCCCTTCTGGTCATTGTTTCCCTTTCCCCTTGTCGTTTCGTCACCCTTGTCGTTCATCCCTCTCGTCGTCTGCACCCATGAAACACCCTATGGGCAGCGGCTCATAGGCGTGTCATTTGGTGCTGTTGTTGTCCCTCCACGCTGTTCCCATGTTCTCACACCCCATATACACCCTGCAAGCAGTCGCTCATGGCAGTGATGGGGGGTGCTGGATGTCATTGGTGTCGTGGGGGGTCCATGCACTCACAATCCATTCTACGAGCAGCAGCTCATAGGCATGGGGTGGGTGTGGTGTCAGTTCGTCAGTGACGTGGCTCGAGGGGAGGGGTCGGGTGGTGCTTACCAGGCAGGTATTCCCCTTCTGGGGTCTCCTGGTGTTGCTCCCCATGCTCCTGACCATGATCGATACCCTCACATCCCATTTTGATGGGGAGGAGGGGGGTTGCCAGGGGTGTCATTGGGTGTGGGTTTGGCTCGCGTCAGTCCATCGTTACTCATGTAGATTAGAACCTAGACACAAAAAAAATGAATTAGTTAGTTTACAACAGTAAAAAACGAATGAAAAAAAAACTTACTATGGCCCAAATGACGATTGCATCGTTTGGGCATTGTTCAGCATTGAAACCAGTCATTTCCGGTCTTGGGGGCTCGTCTAGAGATGGGGTGAAGTGGGAGTGGTGGGAGTTGCTGGGTTGAGGTGGTTGAGGTGGGGGGGATGGAGGTGGCGTGCTTGTCATCGTTGGTGGTCGTGGTGGGAGTTGATGAGCTGGCAGGTGTGATGACCCGGCTATGTGCTTTGTCATCACACCTGCGGGAATGGTATGTAGTGTAGTATGATCACTTACCTGTAATGATTGTTTAGCCTAATGGTATTGTTGTCGGTTTACACTTACATAATCTTCTGTAGTCAAGTGTTCAATTCTCGTCTGTGCATTTAATTTTTCATACTATATTACTAAGCAAGGCTGCTTTCATTCCTATCAGAATCCTATGTTGTCTGATGTCTTAGCATAACTTTGGACTAGTCCTATGTGATTTCTATGATTGGAAATTCTTAGGAAATTCCGATAGTCCGATCGGACTCTGATCGGACTACATTGGACTGGACTAGGACTAAATGTGCCATTTCATGTCAATTTGGCTGGTGAAAATGACATCGGAATATGGGGGGGAGTGTAAAGACCTCCATTGTAGAACCAAGTTTGTGAAGACTTTGGCTTTTTTCACCTCATCAATTATTTCTGAGATCAAGGGTAGGGGGTACGCATTCTTCACTGTCCACTCATCCATATACCTATAATCTGTACACATCCTCTTTCTCTGATCTTTCTTTGGCACAAAAAATATTGGTGATGTTGCAAGGATTTTGAAGGTCATATGTATCCCTTGCATAATTGCTCATTTAGGAATGAATCAACTTCTTCTTGTTCCTTCAGAGATAATGGATACACCTTCAACTTCTTTGGCACAAACCCTGGTTTCATCTTGATCACATGATCCCATGGCTTCTGCACCAGCATTCACTCAGACTCTTTCTGACAGATATTCATGATATTCTTTTGATACCCCACTGGCTTCTCCACCTTCACTGCATTTGTATGATTGTATCCCATGACTGTCCTCCACAAATTGCTCTAAATGTTTGCTTCTGCTCTTCTTTCTTGATCATGATTGGAACTTCCCCATTCAGCATTTCCTCATCCTCCACTTCCTCCATCATAACAGAATACTTCCTTGGACATTCTTTCTCCTTCTTTTCTTTCTTCTGCTTTTTCACCTTCTTAGTGTTGCCACAGCTCAAGCTGATGTTTTCCATAAAATGAACCATAACTTGGTAAATAAGATAGATAAAGTCACTAAAATAGTTGAGCATATGGACAGGCCCAAAAACCAGGGGGTCTTTTGCTAGCCTTAGTTGATAGGATGATTCATTCCTGACTTATTTAAGAAACAAATTTCAACTCAGTGTTAAGAACTGATCCTAGAGTGCGCATCGGAATCCAATCAGACACTGCAGGTGATAATAGCAGGAGTTTGTTGGGTCGATGCGGATTCTGTGGGAGGGGAAATGGAAAGGACTTGGCTTCAGCTTGTAAGAAGCTGCACCCTTCACCTCATCTGGTGTCCTAATTTCAAGTCGAAGGTTTGGAGGTAGGAGCGGGAAAGTGCAGGTAAATGTGGGGAGGAGTATGGAGGGACTTAGGTTAAGTTCAGGTGAGGTTAGAACTTCAGAGGGAGACTAGAGGTCGAGTTGAATGGAGTTCAGACTCTTAGAGAACTGAGGTTGGAGTAGAATGAGGTTTAGATTGGCAGGATAAAGTCAAGTCTATGTCGATATACGAACTGAGGTGAAACTAACTAAGCTTAAATACTGTAGTCTGGAATAAATGCAGAACAAGAACAAAGACTGCGGCAGTGTCTCGACTGCATAGATAAATTATCTAGCAGGAGCTGCACAGGAATCTGTAGTCGTATTTGCAATAGAGACGGCAGCCATGGGTGCTGTACAAGGTGGCCTGGTGCACAGCAGTGTGGGCAGTGCAAGGCGGCCAGGAACGAAATCGGAAGGAGTAGACAAATGTCAGGTTTGATGTGTGGGAAAGAGTCGGACGGATGCGGGTTCCGATCGGGTGAGGAACAGTTCTTGACACTCAGTGACTAAGGCAAGGCAGGGGTAGGGGTATACCCTTGTGTTTTTGGGCTAAGGATATGAGGGGTAAGGGTAGGGGTTTGGAAGTTCATACCCTTGCATGCTTATGTAAGAATATCATTTGATTTTTTCAGCTACAAAGACTCATATTCAAGGTTTTCATCAATTATGTTCAGATTTTGGAATTGTCCAACATGATAATGGCTTTCATATGTTAATAAGAGGTATTAATATGTGATATTAATAGTAAATACAATAGTTATCAACACTTTTCAAATGAATTTTGCTCTAAATATGTTGATTTTGTGCCAAACCCTTGTACCCTTGACAAACCCTCCCATACCCTTGGCAACCCTTATATGTTCCCATACCCTTACCCCTAAGGGTAGGGTGTTCAGGGGTAGGGGTAAGGGTATGAAATTTGACACCCAGGGGTAACCCCTGCCTTGCCCTATCAGTGACATGGCTCAAAAAAAGAGCTGGTCAAATAAATTTGGAATGGCTGATTGTCTGAAATAACTTTGGCAGAGGACTAGGGCACGGCATGGGTATGGGTATGGGTATGGGATTGCCATACCCATGAAAAACCATACCCATAGCTGCAGGTTTACGGGTATCACAGTGCTGAAATTCTGGTCAGGTGAGTGGTCATATGACTTTGTTGATTCACTCACAACAGTGACAACACAATGCTAAATGATGATCATGACCACCACCACCACCATAGCACCCCCAACCACCACCATGAGCAACTGCTTGCGGGGTGGAAATGGGGAGCGAGAATGACGAGCAAGCAACCACAATGGCCACAACATGGCCCACATGATGTGAATCATTGTTTGGGCCTATAGTAAGTTTTTTTGTGTTTCATTTCTTGTTTTTTGTAAACTAACTGATTATGTTTCTTCTTTTTCAGGTTCTAAACTACTGATAACAACAGATGACAACAGCTAATGACACACACCCAATGATGCCATGTCACCCGGGCCCAAACAACGTGATTGCATCATTTGGGCCCACAGTAAGTTTTTTTTTTGTTCATTTCTTTTTTCATAAACTAACTATTTTGTTTCTTTTGTTTCCTACATTGGAATTCCCTTGGAACGAGGAGCTCACATGGAATGACCCCATGCCAATGCTGCCACATCACAATGGCACACCACCTGCCCCCAGCCTCACCAGCAACTGCTCGTGGGGTGGATAGTGGGTGGAATGACAATGATGACCAGGAGGAGATGGCAATGCAAGACGGTGGCAATGCAGGACAACAACAATGACAATGACAATGACAGCGAGGGCAGCAGGATGATGACAATGAGGGCAGGATGACAACAACAACAACAAGGGCAGGATGAGAAGGAGGACCCAAGGACCACCACCATGATAGCACCCCCAACTGCTGCCACAAGCAACTGCTCATGGGGTGGAATCGGGGATCGAATGACGACTACAGGCAGCACCCCCCCCTCTCTCACTGCAAATGTGAGTGGGGGGCATATTCATATCAATACCCATGAATCACCATGGGTAACCCACAAAAACCTGCGGTAACACTGTACCCCTACCTGTGCATGGTGCAGGTATGGTGTTCACGGGTATGGGTAGGGGTATAAGAAAATATACCTGAGGGTCACCTGTGCCATGCCCTACAGAGGACCCATCAGGTTTTGGGGTTATCTATACACTCAAATACTCAGGAGATTTTATGTATTTTATTCACCAAGTTATGGTTTACTTAAGAAAAACATTGGCCCGAGCTGAAACAACACTACACCTTCTTCACATACATTCCTTATGACAACAAGTCATTTGTACTTTCCCAGTCTTTCAATCAATTCTGGGATTATGCTTGCATAACCACAGACATCCTATTATTAGATTGGTTTCCCGAGATCGCACACTTTGAATATGGCTCATTCCTGATGCCTCTGATACTTTAGTCCCATAGTCACCTCCTCCTTAATAGTTCCTCCACAATTTATCATTCCATCAATATGATACACCATTATCAGTTGCAATAGCTTGCACATGCTAATACTGTTTCTGGTAATTAAGGACCAATTAATAAATAATCCTGTAGCACTGCTATTGAGCAATGCTTCCACATCAATTGCTGCATGTCCACTGTCTTCAATCCCTCAGTCAAGGTGATTTCAGGCTCTATTCATGCAGAGCAAATAAAGAATTTAGGGGTTTTTGGAAATAGTGTTTGGTAATTTTCTTTGTCATGAGATTGGAGTCAGTTGTCTTCAGCATCAATTTCCTTTTCTGGTTTGCCCTGTGTTTTCTCAGATACTAGTACATTGTAATGATTCTGGGTCACCAATGGGGAAACTTTCACTGGGACTCTTCCACAAAATTATGCTGCCTGCCTTCCTTCTGCTTCACTTCCTCAATTGTAGCTTCCCTTTCTGCCTACAATATGGCCTAACTGCCCACAGTTAAAACATTTAAGTGGCTCATCTAGGGTGTAGCATGGGTCACACTGTGGGTAACTTTTCACACACCGCACCTGCACTGGTCAACACTGCACCCATTCTAACACTGCAACCATGATGACAGGTTTTTACCATGGTCTGTCATGAAACACTGCAGGTATGACACCATGTATATACACTTTGCCTTGTATTTAGACATTCTACACTGTCAAACATCCTGTATTTGTATTATATAACCCCTGTACTAACTTAACTACATCTTGTATACAATATCTAAGCCAAACCTTAAGCTACAGACAATAAACCTTTTTATGGAGGGACTTTATGAAATTGTTTTTGAAAAAAAGACATCTCTGCCACTTGAGAAGAGTGATGGAGGGATTTGTTTATTTCATAATTCTATACAATACTAAAAAAAGCCAACACAGCATCTTGCTGCCAGTGAGACAGGGGGAAAGGGGTAGGTCCTCCCCCTTCTTCATGGTGGTGTCTCTCCCCCCTCTTTGCGGTAGTGCCCCTGCCCCTCATGGACAGTGGTCAACCATCTGGTGGCCGTCCCCTTCCCTGTTGCCACCCCATGAGCAGTTGCTTGCAGCAGTGGATGGGGGGCTGCTGTGGTAGTGGTGGCAGTGGTGGTTTGTTGTCATCATTCTTGTCTCCCTTGTCCCCCCTGTTGTTCTTGTCTTCCCTGTTGTTCTTGTCCCCACCCCTTGTTGCTCTCATCTCCACCTTGTCATTCTTGTCCCCCCTGTCATTCTCATCATCCTCCTCCTCATTCTTGCCCCCCCCTTCTTCATTCTTGTCTCCACCTCATCGTTCTTGTTCTCATCCCTGTCCTCCCCATTGTTCTCATCTCCACCTCATTGTTCTCATCCCCCTTGTTGTTCTCATTGCTGCTTCCTGTTGTCCTCTTTGTCCCCATCATCCCAGTGCTGTTGTCCTTCCCATCATCCAGTTATTGTCGATGTTGTCCTCCCCATGGAACCATGATCCTTGTCCTCCTGTCCTCCCATTGTTCTCATCTGGTCATTGCTGTAAGGGGACTAGGGGGGACTTGGGGGGGTGCCCTGTGTGTTTCTCCTATTTTTTATGTTTGTCCTATATTTTTCCTCACTTCATTTCCTTCTATTCTTCATTTTCTATGGTTTTTCCTTATTTTATTACTAATTTCCCTTTCTATCACATTTGTGCATGTTGACAGTTTTATATTTAGAGGTGGAGCACCCCTTCTGACATCTACCCCTTGGTATGATGTCATTCGGCGGCCTTGATCTGCCTATCTCCACCTTTTCTATTTTTAGATTATTATTTGATTTTTGCAGTCTTCACATATACTGGGCATTGGCAAAGGGATCCTCAGAGTTTTCTCTTTGGATTTCCCTTTGTTAGGTGTGCCTCCAATCCCTGTAATATGTAGTATAATTTTAACTTCAGATTTCCCTTTGCTAGAGGCTGAGGTTGCCCTTATAGTAGAAAACTCTCTCCTAAGGCCTGAAATCACGAATGTGCTGCCCAAGATAGGCAGGTACAGAGTGAATGATGCTTCCCAAAGCTCCACAGACTCCCTACACACTGTTCCTGACAGTCCCACCTTTAGTGTGCTGCCATTTCACCAAACACACCCTCTAGCAACATGGACACATCAGAGCACCTCAACACGCTTGAAAGTGATGTTACCAGAATAGGCGCACAAATCAATTTGCTTAAATCTACAATTGAAAACTTTGTCAGAACCCTTCAGACTAACTCTACGACCAATATTCCCCCCATTGCGACTCCAAGTGCACCCAACAATGATGTGCCACCTAATGTGCCCACTAAGAAGCATGCCCAGATCAAACTGTCTCCCCCCACTGAATTTAATGGCACATGTGTGCAGGGGCATGTGTTCCTTAATTCCTGTGAATTGTACATCAGTCTCCAGTCACATCAATTCATCGATGAGGCTGCAAAAATTTATTGGGCCTTCACATACATGAAATCTGAATGTGCCTATCTCTATGTGGACCATATTCTGCACCAAACTAAAGAGCTCAGTTCTCTACCTTTCTCCACTTGGGGTGACTTTTGAGCAGAGTTTGTATGCCACTTTTGTCCCCTCAACCTGCACCACTGAGCAGGGACATGGCTCGAGTCATCCTCTTACCATCAGGCATGTTGATCCATGGACAATTATATTGACAAGTTTAAGGATTTGGTGGACATGGCAGGATATGGGAGTGGGCTACCAGTGGTGGTGAAGTTCTGATGGGGCCTTAATTGAGAAATTCAGGACCAGATTGCACAGATGTTGGAAGGGTGCCCAGTGGATGATGATATCTATGCCTGGTATGAAGCTGCTTCACTCTGTGATGAGAACCAACTCACAAATGCAGTGTTTAATGCTGCATTCCATGCTCCAACTGCCACTCATGTGCCCGACACATTCAATCAAACCCTTCCCTGCCATAACCCCATTCCTGTCCATCAGACTCCTGCACCAGCCCCAGCACCAATGGATGTTGATGTGGCCTGCAGCTGTGCATGTAGGTTGGATCTCTGCTACCCCTGTGGGGAAACTGGGCACAGGGCTGGAGCATGTCCCCATCATCAGGATATCTGCATGCTCACCCCCGAGGGGCAAGATGAACCTCTCCAAGACTTGTTGGCACTTGTAGATGTCGAGGAAGGTTGCAGAGGAGATCAAGTCAGAAGTTGTAGAGGAGCAGGATTTTTCTATTCACAGCGAGTGAATTGTACACCCTCACTGCCTGTCCATAACCACTTTGAAGTTTTGTCAGTTGAATCCCTGGAGAATGAATCTAATTCCATGACTGTTCCCCTCTCTGACCCTTCGAGTTGGCTGAAGATGTACCTGCTCTTCCCATCTCTCCCTCTGCTCCACACCCCAAAAATAAATCATGGGAGCACAAATTACCATGCAAATACATTGTTGCATCCACTCCATCTACACATTCCTTGAACCTAGCAATCAAACTACAGACTACTGACACTTAGTGTATATCATGGGTATGGGAATACCCGCGGTATTCATGTGATGGTGTACACAGCTATGGGTATGGTATCTGAAAAATCAAACCTGTAGCACACTGCAACCTGTTGCACAGTGTTGCAGGTTTCAACAGGTTTTGGATTTGGCTTTATTTCCACTTCCAGATGATCCAATATTTAGCCTACATCACTGTGGACCTAGCACAATATGATTTTCAGCCATTTAAATTTGGAAATGTGAATTTCCTAACATAAATGGCTGAATTCAGGGTGGATGAATTTGGGATGAATTTTCATCCCAAATATTTCAGCCATCCAAGGGATGGAGTTCCTATGTGTTACATTACAAAATATTCTTAACCTAATGGGATGAATTTTCATTTTACAAGCGGATGAAATACAGGGGATAATTTTAATCCAAGATGAGGGTATGGATTTGCAACCATCTTAATGTGTGAATTTTCATCAAACTTTTCAACAATTTATGGGATAGTGTTTCCTGCCACAAAGGTGTGAATAACAGGGTGTGTTTTCAGCCTGAAATAAAATACAAATTTCATACTATTATGAGATGATTTTAGTAGGGAAATTTCTTTCATTAAATATTGATTTGACTGTTCCTTCCTCAGGTATTATTGTTATTGTTCTCAGTCAGAATGAGAGGATACTTTTCACACTTCAGGATTACAAGTGTTAAGAGAATTTTTTTCATCCCAAAAAAGGGGATTTTTCATTTGTGTTGTAATTGTTTTACTGACAAGTTATTTGCAGCCCACCCTCAACACATCACATGATGAATATTGAACATCATGTCACATCAACATCAACCATAACCACCATGCTGCCATCTCACCTCACCACAACCACCACCATTGACGATGATGATGCTTCCCCCTCTCTCCTCTCTCTTCCCATGACCCCAATGCCATCAATGCTGACTCCCACAACAACAAACACAACACTGGCAACACCACCTGTGGCCACAAACGAGCCACCTCGCTCACAACATGGCCCAAACAATGTGAATCATTGTTTGGGCCATAGTAAGTTTTTTTCTTCTATAATTTGTGTTCATTTTACTAACTAAACTATTACTTTATGTTTAGGGAAAAAATGAGGCCTATGACACACAATGGGAACAATGGGAACAACAAACAACAAACTGGAGGGGCGGAGATGGGTGACAATGACAATGATGGTGATGGTGATGGAAGACGGGATGGCAGTGGGAGGCCCATATAGTGGGACCCACCAGGTAAGTACACCACCCCCTCGTTTACCCACCATGTCACACTGACAACACCCCCACCTCCTTCCCCAGAGCTCAACAATGACATCCGAGAAACATCCGCCCCATGCCCACGAGCGATTGCTCATGGGGTGGATCACGGGTGCTCACCACCAATGCCATCCATGCCCCACACCACACCGCTGTGGACAACATGGCACCCGCCCCCCTGCTTACGAGCAACTGCTCGTAGGGTGGGATCGCAGGTGCAGCCTGTCTACGATGACAGGGCGGGGAGGGGATGACACTGCCAGCACCAGCACCAGCAGGACAATTATGGGACACAGGGCAGGGGGGACGACACGACAATGGAGGGGGATGACACCCACCCCATGCCTATGAGCACCTGCTCGTAGGGTGGATTGTGGGCATCTACAGTGATGGAACAACAAGGGGGATGACATGAGAACAAGGGGGCACAACAATGACACCTGCAAATGAGCCCCACGACGACCAAAAGTTTTTTTCTTTTCTTTTTTTCTTATTCAATTGTACTAATAAACAATTCTACTTCATTTTCTAGGGAAAAACTCGACCAGCTATGCTGAAAATGAGCATGTAAGTTTTTTTCTTTTCTTTCTTTCTTATTCAATCATACTAACCATTATATTAACTGATTTTTTAGGGAAAAAACTTGAGGAATCACCCCAAAAACGGGCACCCACACCCCAGGTGATGAACAAAGGAGGAAATGAGAGGGGTGGAGCGGGGAGGAGACGGCAACAGGAGGGGATGGCGCTTGGAGGCCCATATAGGGCAGGTACACACCCCACCCCTCTGTTACCCACCGCCTCATGCTGATGACCCCCCACCTTCCCCAGGGCATGACAAACCAGCACCCACCACACATACACAAGCAACTGCTCATGGGGTGGATCACAGGTGCATCCTCTGATGATGGGGACGAGGGTGACGACGAGTGCAACCCAGCACCCAGCACTACCACCAAGATGACCAGGCCACAGCACCAGACCCCTCCACTATGAGCAACTGCTTGTAGGGAGTAAGGCTGGTGCATAGGAGGCGGAGATGACACGGCGAGGGGGACAGGGACCGGGACAACGACAATGATGGGGACGTGATGGGACAACAGGCTGACAATGAGGCATCAGGGGTCTGGGGGATTTTTTTGCTTCTTTTGAGTAGATTTTGTATCTTAGTGGCTTGAAATTTACTCTGATACATTATGAAACTATTCTATCAATGGATGAAAAAACATTATTGGCAGGTTCTTTCATTCCTCTTAAACCCCTGGAAAGTTGATGAAATTCAACCCAGGTAGAGGGGTGTTATGTATGCCCATATAAAGATGAAAACCATCCCATGGGATGAATTTGGTGTGGGATGAACTGGGGACAAAATGTGGGAGGTTTTCATCCCATTGATTCATCCCTTACAGGTAAGAAAAGGCATTCTTTTTCACTCCTCTTAGTGGTAGATTTTCATGCCAACTCCTGATGAAACTTATTCCATTTTGGGGTTTATCAATACATGAAAACTATACCATAAATATATCATTTTACACTATCTAAGGGTATGAAATGTGGGATAGTTTTTCTACCCCTCAGGCCCCATAGTGCTAGTAGAGTATTTGCAAAGATATGAGGGATTTTGTGCTTGAGGTTGGGCCAAAGGTTGTTTTGCTCTATCTCAATAATTAGCCATTTATTGAAAATTTGTATTCTGTATTACATATAGTAAATATACACACTCCCCAAAGTGTTAGTTGAATGACCCAATGAGTACTTTACACTCCCCCACCTATTCCAGTTGGATTCTGGTGGAATTTTTTTTGTATATAGTTTTCCCTATGCAGCACAATTCTGGTCGGAATAAGGATCCAATTTACACCTGGAATCCCCAGAATCTGACCGGACTCATCACAACCGGAATAACAGGAATAACCAGACTAACAGGAATAACCAGACTAACAGGAATAACCAGACTAACAGGAATAACCAGACTAACAGGAATAACTGGACTAACAGGAATAACTGGAATGCACGTGCTTTCCCAAATAAAAGTTGGACACACATCAAGAATTGAACCCTTGACCTTGGGTCTGCATATCACAGTGTGCTTAACCACTGAGCTACCAGGTAATTATTCCTCTACATACATTTAATACCTTTATAACCAAACCAAGGTGCGTAGTTAACCGCAGCCATTAACAGAATAATTAATAAGTATGCATACATGCATGACATGTGACATGTGACTGCCAACTCACAACCACCACCACCACCATCACCAACACCGCCTCCTCCTCCTTGTTGAAATTAATCCCTGATGCATGCTGTATACATGAGGCGATACATGCAGCATACGCATGTTACTGCGCTTACTGTGCATACATGCGGTAAACACATTCCCGAGTCATGTGACATCCTTAATATTATGTATATAAGGAGAACCTGTACCGTAGTAGGAATACAGTGTTCTTACCTCTGCTAACCCTAGCTGTAAGTCTAACTAAACCCCAGGTAGGTTGTAAGGAACATGTTGTCTCTTCCCCTGTGCAGCGTATATAGTCTGCTCCAACAGGTTATGGGCCCTGCTGGGCACGTCGCGAACGCGCTTTAATTAGCTGCGAACGACGTAGACTTCATTGTCTCCAAATTTATAACCTTGCGCTCTTCGTGAGCTGCATTGCGCTCCCTGCGAGCTGCATATAAAACCTAGGTTCACTAGGGTTAACCACTCTGAAGGAGTGTTTTCTCCTGAGAACGTTAAACGTGTTTTATTGAGTAAAAAGACTGATTGAGCGCTTTTAACAGCTGCCACCACAGAATCATGTCTTCAACTCTTGAAAAACTCGTTCAAACTTTCGACGGATCAAATTACATCTTATGGGCCAACTCAATGAAGGCGTGGCTCAGGTCTCAGGGCCTCTGGCAAATAACTAGCGGGGCGGAGCAAAAACCGCCCCCGGCGCCTCCTTTGACGGCGACGAACGCTACCTTGGTAGCGGACGCTAATGCCAAGCTCCAGACCTGGAGCAACAAAAATTACCAGGCTATTGGTAGCCTAGTGCTCCGCCTGGCCCCCTCCATTCGGCAGCGTGCCAACACAAAGGACACTGCTGAGGAGGTGTGGGATCTCATCCGCACCGATTATGGTGTGGACAGCCCCTCCCAAGTCTTCGCGGACTTTAGGTCCGCAATAACAATCAAAATCCCGGCTGCAAACCCCGCACCAGAGATTGCAAGAATGGCAGACAAATTTGAGCACCTCACGGCTGCTAACGTCGCCATCCCCGAGCTAGTACAGGCGATGATTCTACTTGCTGCGATGCCGCGCGAGTACGACTCATTGTCTGCAACGGTCCTTAACACGACCGCCACTAGCGCCTTGACATTTAAACATGTCAAGGACTCCATTGTTGCTGAAGCCTCAAGGCGCACAGCAGTTGGAAAGCCCACTGGCCAGCCTCAGGCCAACAAACTTTCCGCTGTTAAGCGCAAGGGGGGAAACCCCAAATGGCAGCCCAAAGAAGGGCAAAACAGCAACGGAGACTCGTCCCGAAAACGTGGACGACGTGGGGACAGAAAGACTAAGGAGGAGAAGCCAAAAGAGAAACATACCCACCTCGCCTCCAACGCCTTTACCACCATAAATGGTAATGGCACCATCATACCGCCAATGCCGCTCATACAGCGCATCGAGCGACGCGAACACACTCCCACAAGGGATCCTCGCCGCCGACCGCCTGCACAGGCATACACGGGCGCGGCCTCCTCTTCTCGCTCAGTTTACACCGAATACCAGCAAGCTCGAGACACCCTCGAGCGCATGCAACTTCCGCGCAGCGCGAAAAACCTGCGACCGCTGGAAGAGCACCTTATGGTGCGAGAAGGTAAGAGAAGGAGGATAGAGCCAGAAACTGAGGCAATGATCGAGGAGGTAGAAGACGATACCGTCTCCCTCGGATCCGAACCTCCAGTAACTGACGAGGAAGTGTGGAAAGCCGTCGACGAAATGCTCGTCGATGAACCCCTTGACACAGGGGCGTATGATGACAGGTCAGTCCTTTTCCCTGCCACAAGCACTAAGATTAAAATTCCTATGAATACAGCGAACTTTTCATGTGAAATTTTACCGCTATTAAATGTATCATGGAATTATGTAGATCTTAATATATGTGCTATGTGTGCAAAGGGAGATTGTAAGAAAGGTGCCGACTGGATCATGGATTCAGGCGCATCAAAACACTTCACTGGTGAAATGAAAGATTTCGCTTCTTACGAGCCTTTACCGAGAAAGGACTCTACCTTGGTCCAAACGGCCACTGGTACTACTCATATAGTAGGAAAAGGAGCAGTCTTCATTAGGCACCAGGTAGTATGTAATGGGAAGTCAGAGACGCGTGAAACGCGACTATACCCCGTCTACTACATACCCAACATTAATACTCAATTGATGTCAATGGGGGTCTTTTTACAAGACGGAAGTGATGTGCGTGGTTCCTCCGCATACATTTCATTCATCGAGCATGGAAACCCAATCATGCATTGTGTCCCTCTAAGGAGGAATGACACGATCTATTGGGCTCGGACTCATATATTGAGCACCAAAAAGGTTAATGTCGCGACCATTTATGTCGCTGACTACTTGACTTGGCATAGGCGACTTGGACACCCATCCAAAGAGGCGCTAGGGAAAATGCCTAAAAGCACCATAAAATTCCCAAGGAATTTAATTATTCCTAAAGACAAAATTATATGTCCAGGGTGTGCAGAAGGGAAAATGACCTCAAAATCTTTTCCCGAGTCAGACTCACGAGCTGACAAATCCTTTGAATTAATACATTCCGACCTAAAGGAACTCCCGGTACTATCGTACCACAAACATAAATACTTCATTGTATTTCTGGATGACAAAACGTCACATATTTGGGTCCAATGCCTTAGAAAGAAATCTGACACTGCTGCAGCGATTAGACAATTTCAAGCGATGGCTAAGACCCAATATGGCGCTACAATCAAGCGCTGGCGTGTCGATCCAGGGGGGGAGTTCAAGGATCGTGAGCTACAAAAACAGCTCAAGGATTTAGGCATCAAAATAGAGATGTCTGCACCCCACGTTCATCAACAGAACGGGCGCGCAGAGCGCGCTATAAGGACAATAATGGAAAAGTCGCAAACCCTGCGATTCACCGCTTGTCTACCACAATCATGGTGGGAATTTTGCATAGAACATGCAACACATTTATACAACCGAACCCCAATAAGGCGCCTGAAATGGCTGACACCTTTTGAGGACCTGACAAAGGTCCGCCCAGATCTAAACAATCTGAAGGTCTTCGGTTGCAGTGCTTATGTCTATCTACCAAAGGAAAAACGTCCAACAACATTGTCTCCTCGATCGGAGCTAATGACGTACCTTGGAGTAGAAGATGGCATTAAAGCATATCGTTTCATGCGACGAAACGGTGCAATATTCATTGGTGCTACGGCACTATTTGATGAAACGATGTTCCCATGCTGTCCCGGAGCTAAAACTCCTGCCAAGACAGACCTTGGTGATTTTCCACCAGAACCAGAAGATGACGACCACTCATCTGGAATGGATGGTGATGACCATATACCGCCACAAAATCCGCCCCTTCCTCCATCATCAGAAGATGATGATGATGATTTACCAAGTGAGCAAAAGGCGCATGACGATGCGACTAACGCTCCTTCTCCGCCGCCTCCAGTTAGCACTGAGGACTTTCGTCCAAGACGTGAAGATCAACAGGAATGGCAGCAATTGCCCCATCGATCAGGCAGGCAGAGGAAAATCCCAAACCGTCCCGGCAATACCTATGGAGAACAGCGACTCCCCTCTGACATAGAGAGAGACATTGCGCGTGATCGATATTGGAAGAAGTCTGTGGGTCAAGATTCGGATCATAACCGAACACGACCACGACCTCAACAGCAAGAACCGGTTGCTGGACCGAGTTCGGCACCCCACGAGAGTGTGCCCGATTCCAATAATCAAGAACATGATCACCCAATGGGGGAACCGGACGAAGCAGGTTATATTAAAAAGATAACCAAGGAAGGTGGAGATGAGCTTATCCGCTGGCTGTTGTCAAAAGCAGTCACACCATCAAGCGGAAAAAGCCTAGTTCCAAACCAATTTCGCGATATTGCGCGCCTACCCCGGCAGCAGCAACTTGAGTGGAAACAGGCTTGTCGTGAAGAGTTAGAGGCTCTTCGCAAACGACAAGTCTATGACATCGTCGATCTTCCACATGATCGAAAAACGATCAAAAATAGATGGGTTTTCTCCGTGAAATCGGACGGAAGAAAACGAGCCAGACTCGTGGCCAAAGGCTTTTCACAAGTCGAAGGCGTTGACTTTGATGAGATTTTCTCACCAGTAGTCCGCTACGAGACCGTACGCCTCATGTTTGCCCTTGCGTCTCTAGAAGGCATGTATATGACCAGTCTAGATGTAAAAACCGCATTTTTATACGGCAAACTTGATGAGGAGATCTATATGGATCAACCCGAGGGTTTCAAACTCGAGGGTAAAGAGCGCAAAGTAATGCGCTTACGCCGAGCATTGTATGGCCTTAAACAGGCTTCACTAGCATGGTGGAAAGAGCTAGAGGCATTTATGCGCACCATTGGGTTCGTGCGCGCCAGCTCCGATGCCGGCATCTTCATACACAAGGATCCTAAGACAGGCAGCATCATTATTGCGCTAGTCTATGTTGATGATGGCTTGTTCATGGGCAAGAACAAGAAACTTGTGGATGAAAAGAAGAATGCTTGCCTGAAGCATTGGGAGTGCCGTAGTACTGAAAAAGTCACGGAATTCTTAGGCATGCGCATCACCCAGACCGCTGCAAAAGTCAAACTCGATCAAACAGAATATCTCGCCAAAGTGCTTGAGAGGTTCGAGATGACAAATGCCAAGATTGCCCCCACTCCGCTCCCGACTGGCTACAAACCGTCGGAGAACACAGCGACGCCAAACGCGGCGCTTAGATCGAAATATCAGTCTGTGATCGGATCTTTATTGTATCTGATGCTCGGAACGCGACCTGATATCGCTTACGCGGTAATCAAGATGTCGCAATTCTCGGCTAATCCTAGCCAAGAACATCTAGACAAAGCAATGTACATAATGCGCTATCTGGTGGGAACCCAGAAGTACAGTATGGTCTATGATGGAGAGAAATCTGAGGGGCTACAGGCCTTCACAGATTCTGATTGGGCAGCTGACACAGTCAAGCGCCGATCTACAACGGGTTACTTTGCTACTCTGGCGAGTGGCATTGTGTGCTGGCAGTCCCGTTTACAAAAAACTGTAGCACTGTCATCCACAGAAGCCGAATACATGGCTCTCTCCGACACTTGTCGGCAGATAGTGTGGATAGAGTCCTTATTCCAAGAACTTGGATATACACTGAAGCGCGTACCAATCTGCGCTGATAATCAAGGATCCATCTTTATTGGATCAAATCCAGTTCAGGAAAGAAGGACCAAACATATAGACATTCGCTACCACTACACCCGCGAATGCATAGAAAATGACAAAGTCACAGTCGTTTTCATTCCTGGAAGTGATAATCCGGCTGACATGTTCACAAAGAACCTTGGCACCGTCCTATTCAGGAAATTTAGAGACTCTCTCGGAATTATTTTCGAGATTCAAACTTAGCTGCTTAGAGCGCTGTACAGTTTGAGGGGGGGTGTTGAAATTAATCCCTGATGCATGCTGTATACATGAGGCGATACATGCAGCATACGCATGTTACTGCGCTTACTGTGCATACATGCGGTAAACACATTCCTGAGTCATGTGACATCCTTAATATTATGTATATAAGGAGGACCTGTACCGTAGTAGGAATACAGTGTTCTTACCTCTGCTAACCCTAGCTGTAAGTCTAACTAAACCCCAGGTAGGTTGTAAGGAACGTGTTGTCTCTTCCCCTGTGCAGCGTATATAGTCTGCTCCAACACTCCTCTCCACTCTACCACCACCACTGCATGCACACCTGCCACCACCATTCCCATGCCCACTGCCACCATCACCACCACCTTCAAACGAGCTGACTGGATGGAATGTGAGCCCAAACAATGGCAACATCATTTGGGCCATAGATAAGTTTTTTTTTTTTTTTTCTTTTTCTTTTTATCAATCAACTAATTGTAATTTATTGCTTTTTAGGTTGTATACTACTGGGGACAACCTGCCACGATGAAAAACGCGCAACCCATGCCCATGCCCATGCCCACCCGATCCCCTCCTCCCCATTCAAATGGGATGTGAGGCTGTTGACATGGGCTAGGATGGTGCAGAGGGATGTTAGGAGACCCCAGAAGGGGGGTACCTGCCTAGTAAGCACCCACCAACCTCTGTACTCATGCCATGTCGCACTGACACACCCAAACCCCCCCCCCAAAAAAAAAGAAAAAAAAAAAAACAGAAATCCAAACAGGGGACAACAGCAATGAACGATGACAAGCCACCCACCCCCAGCCTCACGAGCAGCTGCTCGTGGGGTGGAACATGGGTGGAACGATGCCCAGGCACAGGGATAGGAGATGATGATGCACCACCTGCCCCCAGCCTCATGAGCAACTGCTCGTGGGGTGGATCATGGGTGGAACAACAACAATGACAAGCCACCCACCCCCAGCCTCATGAGCAACTGCTCATGGGGTGGAACAAGGGTGGAACAATGCCCAGGCACAGGGATAGGAGACGACAATGCACCACCCACCCCCAGCCTCACGAGCAACTGCTCGTGGGGTGGATCATGGGTGGAATGACAGACAACAGCAGGGTCGCATCCCCTCCCTGTGGGGAGCAAATTTTTTTGTACTTTTAATTATTTATTAGTATTGTGCTCCCCCTCCCCCATTTTGTGTGGGGGAGGGATTTTTTTCTTCATGTTTTTACCTCCCCCCTTGCATTTGGTGTGAGGGGTTAGCTTTTTATGTATATAAATAAAACTCCCTCTCGCATCTTGTGAGAGGGAGGATTTTTTGTTTATGTATGTAATCACAATTATCCCCACTCCCTCACATTCAATGTGAGGGATGTGGTTAATTGAAAAATTTTGATCTTAACTACTTCAAAAAAAATTACAGTGTCATGAATAAACCTTATATTACTAACTAATAATTCTCCTGTGGCTCAACTGGTTAAGCACACATGTTTGGTTTGTCATGTGATCACTCTCATCAAGATGTCTTGAGTTCAATCCTTGCTCTGCACAAATATATTTTGTAGGCACTTTGACAACTTAAGACTTGAAATTTGACTATCCATTAGGGTATATACTCTAAGTTGAGCATCTGGAGTAACCAGAATCTGGTCGGAATAACCGGAATAACTGGACTCCAACCGGAATAACTGGACTCCAATCAGAATAACTGGACTCTGACCGGAATAACTGGACTCCAACTGGAATAACTGGACTCTGACTGGAATAACTGGACTCTGACCGGAATAGGTAGGGGAGGGTAAATTACAGGACCCAACTGTTCCTTTTTGGTATGCACCCCTTCCTCCTAGTTTACCTAAGAAACTCATCCCACTATATTTCCACAATTACTTAACAGATCCTTTCGGAAATTCACATTTTACAGTATATATAGTATGTATACATTCTCCATTAAGCATTAGCTGAATGGCCTAACCGTTCTTTTTTGGTATGCACCCCTTCCTCCTAGTTTACCTAAGAAACCTATCCCACTATATTTCCACAATGCCTCAATGGATCCTTTTGAAAATTTGTATTCTACAGTATATATAGTATATATAGACCCTCCCTTAAGCATTAGTTGAACGACCTAACCGTTCTTTTTTGGTATGCACACCTTCCTCCTAGTTTACCTAAGAAACTTGTCCCACTATATTTCCACAATGCCTCAATGGATCCTTTTGAAAATTATATTTTACATCATATATAGTATATATACACCCTCCCTTAAGCATTAGTTGAACAACTTAACTGTTCCTTTTTTGGTCTACATGGAAGGAAGTATGGAGAACTGTGAGCAGTGTGAGACAGGGCACCATCTACTGGGCTTGCACACCCTCTGGAACCAAAGCAGTATGTAAATGGATGCATGTAGAGGTGGGGAGTGATGGAGGAAGAGCTATGCACCAGAGACCAGGTTGAACCAAGTAGTCCCAAAAAGGCAATAAACCAAATCCCCCTTCACATTGGTGCGAAAAACTTTGTATAACACTTGTATTGTATTACTCTATACTTAAACTGCCAATTACATGCTATAGAGCTTGAAAAATGGCAGGCAGTTACCATGCCAAATCAGACCTGTGGTGTTCTCAAAATAACCATGGTAAAAAACTGGCACTGTTTGCAGTGTTCAAATGGGTGCGGTTTTGACAGGTATGGGTGCAGTGTGGGAAAATCTTACCTGTGGTGTGACCTGCATTACACCCTACTGACACTGGACAAATACTCAGTGTCTCTGTGCTCCTGGACTCTGGTGTAACTGGTCTCTTCATTGATGCCCATCTTGCACAACAATATCGCCTGAATACTCACTTGCTCTCACATCCGATACCTGTTTATAATGTGGATGGGTCCCCAAACAAAGCTGGTGCCATTTGAGAGGTTGTAGACCTGGTCCTTCTTTACAAAGATCATAGTGAGCATGCCCTTTTTGCTGTCACTCAATTAGGAAAGCAGAAGGTGATTTTGGGCTATCCATGGCTTTGAGACCATAACCCAGAGGTCAACTGGCATCACAATGAGCCGGTGTCCATCCCGTTGTTGCACATGTTTCATGGAAGCCAGACAAGAACATTGTGGACAAAGGGCCTCAATACAATGTACTCAGAAGTGTTGTGCCAGACCCCTGCCTATACCTGAAGTGGAGTTAGAAGGGGTTCCTGATCTGATGCCAGACTTGGATGATGATGAGGAGGAGCCAGAGGAAGTGGAGGAAGGTGATCAGATCTTCTACACTGCGATTCCTCCATCGCATGAGGTGTGTGCTATATTGAACATATCCCAACACCTCGCCAAGGCCTTCCACAAAAACAATGCTGCTAAATCCTCTACTGGTTCCTTGCTTCCTCATCTGCATGAGTTTGGGGATGTGTTCTCCAAGGAATCATTCAACTCTCTCCCTGCACGCAAGCCATGGGATCACGCAATCAAACTCACCCCTGGTGCAACCCCTTCATCCTGCAAGGTCTATCCTCTCTCTCCTGAAGAACAGCGACAGCTTGACCAGTTCATTGACGAGCACCTGGCTTCCGGATGTATTTGACCATCAAAGTCACCCATGGCCTCTCCCTTTTTCTTTGTCAAGAAGAAGGATGGCTCACTTCAACCGGTTCAAGACTACAGAAGGCTCAACGACATCACAGTCAAAAATCACTACCCATTACCTCTCATCTCCAAACTTGTGAACCAGCTCCATGGAGCCCGATACTTCACCAAGCTTGACATCCATTGGGGCTACAATAATGTGAGGATAAAGGAGGGAGATGAGTGGAAGGCAGCCTTTTGTACCAACTGTGGTCTTTTTGAACCCCTCATCATGTTCTTTGGCCTTACTAATAGTCCTGCCACCTTTCAGACCATGATGAATGACATCTTCCATGACCTCATCCTCAAAGATGTTGTTTGTATCTATCTTGACAACATCCTCATCTTCACTCACATGGCTGAAGAGCACCACCGCATCACCCGCCTCGTCCTAAAACAACTTAGACAGTACAAACTCTACCTTTGTCAGGACAAGTGCGAGTTTGAGAAGACCAAGATTGAGTACCTTGGCCTGATTATCTTGGAGGGTCAGGTGGAGATGGATCCTGTCAAGTTGAACGGGGTCACAGCTTGGTCAACACCCACAAACAAGAAAGAGGTGCAGTCTTTCCTGGGCTTCATCAATTTCCATTGGTGTTTTATCAAGAATTTCTCACATCATGCACGACCACTGTTTGACTTGACAGGAAAGGAGGCATGGAGGTGGGATAATGCACAACAGGAGGCATTCAAAAAGTTTAAGGAGATGGTCACTTCCACTCTCATTCTTACCTTTGCTGATGATTCATGCCCTTTTCATGTATAAGCTGACAGTTCTGACTTTGCAATGGGTGCCATTGATAGGTTGTCTCCTCGGCTCAAAGGCCAATTCACCATTACAACCACATTCTAATTACATCGGCTAACTCCTATGATGTCCCAGATGCAGCGCGAACCAGTCTATCAATCACGATATCATATCGACTGGGTCAAAACATCACCAGTGACATTGATCGTACTGAGAAACCACATCACACAACATTAGGACTACCTCGAAAGCCCCTAAAATCCCTCCAAACGACCATTAAACATCCCCGATCAACTTCAAACAACCACAACCGCAATCAAACATCATCGACCATCGTCAAGCGCTATCGATTGATATCGAGAAACTACGAACAACATCAGGTGCCACATTTGTTATCTAAATGGTGGAATACCATGCACCAGGAAATATTCCAACTTGTGCTCAAACCTGCTGATAGTAGGTCAGCCTCATTCCAACTCCCTATCGCATACAGAACCCGCTGGACAGATTATTGCGAGACTTAGTGCGGTTTATACACAAAGGACAGTCCCTTTTTAGTTCTATACCCTTTATCACTCTTTCATCATATGATATCTCTTTCTTGTTCGGATTCCAGTCTACTTTTTGGCCTTGTGCCTTAACTCATATCTTTTGCCTCATGTTCTACACATGTTTCTCATACCATTTTAGGAAGTTTCTTTAAAACATATAAAACTCTGTAGTATCTACTTGGAAAAAAAAGAAATCGTCTTCACCTATCATCTCATATACAGTTCTAAGCATCTGATCAATCTTCTAAAACAATCTAAGTCTCTACGAGTTTTCTTGATCGACAAGAAACCTCTGTGATCATCATTGTCCTCAATCTTCCTTCGATCCTCTTGTCGCTAGCACTAGTAACCATTCCAACACTTCATAGCCATTGGCTATAGCCTTCGTATACTATTGACCCACCAAAAGTCCTTAGAATTCACACATCAATCCTCGATGATAAACATCATTTGCCATCGATCTCATCGATCGTCCTTGATATTGATCAATACTCCATCGGACCATGCCAAACACCTTCCTCTCTTATTAAACTACCTTTATGACTAGTACCAACTAGTTGTCTTCCCATTGGTCAGACCATCAACATTTGGAACGTCTCACACCCTTCCTCTGACTTGTGCAAATATCATTGGTTGCCTCATTGGCTGTTTTGGTGGTTTTCCCGGGTTGAGCATCATCACTGTGTTGTCTCAGCAGTCTCTGGAGGACCAGAAGTGGCATCCTCTTGTGTTCTACTCCAAAAGCCTTAGTGCTGTAGAGCAAAACTACAAGATCCATGACAAGGAGATGTTGGCGATAATGCATGCACTTGAGGAGTGGTGACACTTCCTCGAGGGTGCCCAACACAAGGTGGAAATTTGGACAAATCACAAGAATCTTGAGTACTTTATGATGGCCAAGAAATTGAACCGTTGTCAAGCTCATTGGTCCCTGTATGTATTCAGATTCAACTTCTCCTTGCACCACCATCCAGGTCACAGCATGGGGAAGACCAATGCCCTCTCCTGACATGCAGACCATGGGGATGGCAGCAATGACAATCAAAACATTGTGTTGTTGCAGCCAAACCTGTTCACCATTTGGGCACTAGAAGGCATTGCAACCCCAGGGTGAGGAGTGGGACATCCTACATGACATTTGTTGTGCAAACCATAGCAGTTTACACGAGGATGTTGTTGCCTGAGCTGTTAAAGAACTGAGGAAGGGATCCACCCTTTCCTTGGATGCAGCAGAGTGGGCTGAAAAGGAGGACTTGTTGTATTTCAGGGATCACATCTACATCCCCAATGACCCAGACCTTTGCCGGTGCATCATATCCCAACACCATGGCTCACAGATTGCTGGTCATCCTGGATGCTGGAAGACCTTGGAGCTCACCTCATGGAATTATTGGTGGCCACAAATGTCATGACTCATTGGTCAGTATTGTCATACTTGTGACCTTTGCTTATGCACCAAGATTCCTCATCGCAAACCCATTGGCAAGCTACACCCTCTTCCTGTTCCAGAGAGTTGTTGGGATGTTGTCAGTGTTGACTTTGTGGTGGAATTGCCAGAGTCAAATGGGTTTGATGCAGTGATGTGCACAGTTGATTCAGTGGGAAAACATGCTCACTTCATTCCCACTCACACCACTGTCAGTGCCCTGGGTGCTGCCCAACTCTATCTCCACCATGTGTGGAAATTACATGGACTTCCTGGCACTTTCCTCTCTGACCGTGGCCCTCAGTTCATGGCAGAGTTCACTCATGAGCTATACTGACTTCTGGGGATCAAACTCCTTGCTTCGACTGCCTATCACCCACAAACTGATGGCCAGACTGAGTGAGTCAACCAGGAACTGGAGCAGTACATCCGCTGATGATGCTCAACCAGGAAACCCAAACAAAACCTACTAAATGGCTTTGGATGGTATAACACAAGTCAGAGGAATGATGCGAGGCCCTCTAGATGTCACCTGTCAGACCGACCATCAAATAGTCATATAACAACTGCTTGTCGAAGCAGTTCGAAGCTAAAAGAATGTGTTTCGAGGACTTTCGAGGATTTTTGAGGAGTTGTAATATTTTTTGAGGTGTTGTGATATTTTTTGAGGTTTTTTCGGAGAAGTTTCAAGGAATGTCGAGTGCACAAATATGTTTGGATGCAAGATCGGGGGACTAGATAAGTAGTAGAAGCAAAGCAAGGTGAATCAAGGGAAACGAGAGCGAAAATAGCGTAATGCAAGGAATTTCGAGGAATTTCGAGGATGTTTAGCATAAAACACCAAACTTCGGACTGAATAAGACTAAACTGAACTCTCAAATCACTGTGATCTGGGAGGAAGACGAGGACTTTCTTGTTTTTCTTTGTATCTAGTACATCTTTTTATATAAAATAAAGAAACTACCTAAAAAGGCTAGAGAACATGAGGCAAACATGTGGAAAACTCGAGGCAAAAGATAATAGAAGTATATCAGAACAATAAAGTGAGACTAGAAAGGGTGAATATAACACATGATGAAGAAATAATAAGAAAGAATAGCTAAAAGCGGACTGTCCTTGTTATAAATTGCATAAACATCGGAAACTGCTTCGAGTGGATTGTATGGGTGCACATGCAGTGGAAATGTGTTCGATATACTCGAGATAGTGTCCCATGTGTTCAGTATGCATCCGAAGATCGTTTGAATAGGAAATACTGTGTCTGAAGATGTTTTTCGAGGTTCGAGGTTTTTCAAAGATTTTCGAAGTTTCTTTGGACTTTGTTCATGGCCCGAAATTGGTGCAATATTGTTCGACAATGGTAGGGGATATGTCTGGCATGTGTGCGATGACCATTCGGATAGCGATATAGTGTCAGATGTCAATTTTTGATGTTTGATGATTTTTGAAGTCAGTCGAGGAAATATAGGACTTGTTCGAAGGCCGATATTGCTGCGATATTGCTCGAAACTGGTTCGGAACCCATCGACAATGTTCAAATGTATATCCTGAGCTGTACAAAGGTTGGGGGAATTGTACTATGGCAGCCGAAGGCATACAAAGATTTTCGGAGTGTTGTGAAGATTTTCAAAGCATTTTTGTGACTTTGTCGAGGTTTGTAGAGGTTTGTAGGGGTTTGTATGGGTTCGTAGGGCTTTGTAGAGGTCTGTAGAACTTTATAGAGCTTTGACAACAATCGTAGATGTGTTTTCCAAGCTTGAACAACAAGGTGGACCTATCACCGCATCTTCGGCAATGAGCACCAGGACAATTGGGACAATATTCTCCCCTTGGCCAAGTTTGGATACAACAACCATGTCCATGCTTCCACTCAACAGACCCCTTCCTCTTAGACACTGGACGACATCCATGCATGGGATTTGAGCCTTGCCAAACTCCCTCACACATTGAGACGGTGAATGAGTTCACAGAACACATGCAGAATAGCTTGGAGGAGGCAAAGGCAAAGTCAGAAGGACGACATGGCGCATTTTTACAACCAACACCATTCTCCGACCCCTCAGTACAAGGTTAGTGATCAAGTTTATCTTGACTCCAGTGACATCTCCACTATGCATTGATGATACTCAACTCGGGAAAACCACCAAAACTGCCAATGAGGCAACCGATGATATTTGCACAAGTCAGAGGAAGGGTGCGAGACGTTCCAAATGTTGATGGTCTGACCAATGGGAAGACAACTAGTTGGTACTAGTCATAAACGTAGTTTAATAAGAGAGGAAGGTGTTTGGCATGGTCCAATGGAGTATCGATCAATATTGAGGATGATCGATGAGATCAATGGCAAATGATGTTTATCATCGAGGATCAATGTGTGAATTCTAAGGACTTTTGGTGGGTCAATAGTATATGAAGGTTATAGCTGATGGCTATGAAGTGTTGGAATGGTTACTGGTGCTAACGATAAGAGGATCGAAGATGATGATGGTTGCAGAGGTTTCTCGTTGATTGAGAAAACTCGTAGAAGCTTAGATTGTCTAGAGGATAGATCTGATTCTTAGAATTTATACGAGACAATATGTGAAGATGATTTCTTGTATTCCCAAGTAGATACTACAGAGTTTTATATGTTTTAAGAGAAACTTCCTAAAATGGTATAAGAAACATGTGTAGAACATGAGGCAAAAGATATGAGTTAGAACACAAGGCTAAAATGAGACTGGAATCTGAACAAGAAAGAGAGATATCATATGATGAAGCAGTAATAAAGGGAAAGAACTAAAAGAGACTGTCCTTTGTGTATAAACCACGCTAAGTCTTGCAATAATCTGTCCCGCAGGTTCTGTATGTGATAGGGACTTGGAACGAGGCTAACCTACTTTCAGCAGGTTTGAGCACGAGTTGGAATACTCCCTGGCACATGGTATTCCACCATTTAGATAATGAGTGTGGTGCCCAATGTCGCTCATAGCCTCTCAATGTTGATCGATAACACTTGACAGTGGTTGACAATGGTCAACAATGTTCAATCGTGGTCACGGTTGTTCGAGGTTGATCGGGGATATTTGATGTTCATTCAGAGGGATCTTAGGGTGTTTCGAGGTAGTCCTAAAGTTGTGCAATGTGGTTTCTAAGTATGATTGATGTCACTGGTGATGTTTCGATGTGGTCAATATGATATCGCAATCAATAGACCTGGTCAGAAGTGGTCGTGCTGCTTCTGGGACATCATAGGAGTTAGCCAATGTGATTAGAATGTGGTTGTAATGGTGAATCGGTCTTTGAGCTGAGGAGACAACCTATCATCCTCCCCCTTACTGAAACTCTGACCATCCCAGTCAGTCGAGCTGAGATAACCGGGTCATGTGACATTGTTGATTGTTGATTTAAGATGCATCGTGGTTCGAACTTCTCTCTTTCCATTCAATCTCTTTCATTGATCATGTCTATCCTTGCAGAGCTCACCATTCCCATTCTCAATCACGCAAAATTGATGCCCGAGGCTGGCAAGGCCAAAGACCTCGACTTCAATGGGTGGGTCAAGACTTTTGTGAGAAATTGGTATGTTTTTCCCCTTCCTTTGTTTATGTGCTTCCTGTTCTCATTTGATAGGCTGAATATGACGATCTGATTGGATTGTTCGATGAGGCATGTGACGACCGTGTGCAGGCATTAGATGAAGCTATAATGTTATTCAGGCCCTTCGTGCATGAGGATTGGGTTTTGTGGGGTGGGAAGTATCTTTTGGAGGAGTATTCAAGGACAATTGAGGAAGAGAGGTGGAAGGAGGAAGAGCGAATGGCTCGGCAAGAGGCCGCCAATGTGAAGACAAAACATATCAAAGACTGACAAAACACTCTGGCCGACACGCATCGGGCATTTTTGGCCAAGGTTCATGCCAAAACTGTGTTGAAGGAAGAATTTCATGATCAGACTGCCGTGCTCAAGGCGCTAAATATATCTATTGATTGGGAAGAGGCCACAGAGGAACCTCTGGTCAAGGACCTACCGGTCATCGAGCAGATTGTTGAGAAGAGGAAGGCAGATGAGATGGACAAGGAGGAGGAAGGTGAGGACAAGCTCGATGAGGAGCCCATGGTTGCAAAGCGAGTGCAGCTAGAGGAAGGTGATCTGATCACCTTCCATGGGCTGGTAAGTCTTTTGTTTTATGTTGATCATTGTTCAAAGTAATCAGGCTTTCGATTTGATTTAGTGTGATCATTGCACAGGACTGAGGACTTTGCAAGAATGCATCATCGAGGAGGGCGCACCCAAGTGCAAGTGATGCACTCAAGGGCTGCAGGGGTGCTACTGGGAGGGAGTGTCAAGGCAAGGACTCCGACGAGGTGAGTCGAGGAAAAAGGTGGGCTCCAAGTGAGCAACAAAGATTACAGGGGAGTCGATGGAGGTGTCGACTCCAAGGCATAGTAAGTAGAATTCCTTGATAACCACTGCGATTGCTAATCTGTGTGATTACTTAGCAATACCCATCTGGGCTATCCAGCCTATCGAAAATGCGGAGGCTGGGCCCTCGAAAGTCGATGAGCGCCCGAAACAAATGATGAAGGCAAAGGCAAAGTCCACTCAGAAGGAGAAGGGGAAGGGAAAAGCAAGGGAACAAGAGGTTGAAGCCAAGATCGCAGGTTTGGTCGAGGGGCAGTCGATGGCGGTGGAGGACAAGATGACGCAGTCGGATGCAGCACAACTCCGTCATCGATATCTCGTGGAAGTGCTGGTGTGAAAAAAGCTGGAGGTGGAGGTCCTCATGGAGGAAATTGAGGTGTTGGAGAGGAAGTGGGAGGAATCCCAGTAGAAGTTTGTTTTATTGTTTTAATTTTATTGTTTTTGTTGTGTCTGAGTGAGATAAGTTTGAAATGAGAAATATTGCATATGCTCAAAGCCAAGAAATGTAAGATATGTGAAAAGAAACATAAGAGAGCAAAAGAAAAAGAAAGTAAGATGGATGATTTATCAAAACGAGACATAGGGGAAAGGCTCAGAACTCCTTCATAGCCAAAAAACCCTGTCGAGGTTGTGCAAACATGTTTCAAACGATATTGCAACTTGTAATAGTACACTGTTATAAAATTGAGAGTTGATTTCAATATCGCAAGTAAGGAAAATAAAAGAAAAATGCTCTATTCATCTTTGTCGAAGGCAGGAATGGCTTTGTTGATGTCTCTGTCAACGTCCGATGTTGTTCAAAGTTGTTCAAGCCAATGATTGAAATTGTAGTCTCAAATCATTCGCTTGTGAACTTCTTTGAAGCATTTTGCAGCTTCTCGTCGAGTGGTGTAGACTCTAGAGTAGAGTACTTCGAGATCGGTCAAGCATTTCTGTAGTGCGATAGTGTGTCGGACAATGAGATCAGTGGAGAAAAGTATTGAGTTGGGTGGCAGCTGTAGATATGTCACTTCTGAGATGTCGAGAGGGATGAGTGGATGAGAACCTGTGATTGCAAAATTATAAGGGCAACCTAAGCCTCTAGCAAAGGGAAATCCGAAGTTAAAATTATACTACATAATACAGGCATTGGGGACACACCTAGCAAAGGGAAATCCGAAGAGAAAACTCTAAGGATCCCCTTGCTGATGCCCAGTATATGTGAAGACGACAAAAATCAAATATAATCTAAAAATAGAAAAAGGCGGAGATAGGTGGATCAAGGCCGCTGAATGACATCATACCAAGGGGTATGTGTCGGAAGGGGTACTCCGCCTCTAAATATAAAAGTGTCAACATGTACAAACATGATAGCAAGGGAAAATTAGTAATAAAATCCGGAAAAATCATAGAAAATGAAGAATAGAAGGAAATGAGGTGGGGAAAAATATAGGATGAACATAAAAAATAGGAAAAACACACAGGGCACCCCCCTAGTCCCCTTACAAAAATAGGGCAAACAGCCCATTCATTTTCAAACTGTTACGTGTTCTACCCAAAAGACCGAGTAGGTCCCAACCAACCATTGAGTTTGATTGCCATCGATGGCCTTGTGGAGTGACTGTTGCACATCGAAGTGGGCTCATTCGACTCAGCCATGGGCACAAGAATTGTACCCACTTATCTGAATGTGATTGATATGATATCGCTTCGCCAAGTATTTGAGTGCAGCAAGAAATGCTGGGCTGTTGTCAGGAACAATTTCGTAACATGAGCCCCATCAACAATGATTTCTTTGAAGATCCAATCACTGATGGTCTTTGCTATTTCATTGCGAAGCATCCTGAATTCCAGCCAGTACGATATCAAACATCGACCTTGTACTATATAGCAATATCCACCAGAAGGCGGCATGTGCATTGTGTCGATGTAGACTTTTCCGAATAGAGGGGCAGGGGTGGCGACAATTGGTGGAATAAGGAGATTTTGAGTTTGTCACAACTGACAGTAATGGCGCGTTCAGATGTACCATGCGATATTGGTTTCAGGTTGGGCCACCAGAATTGTAGGGCAATGTGAGATTTCATGGCAAAGATCATTTTGTGTCCAATATGGTTGTGCGATGACTGGATAATATCAATGCGACGTTCTTGGATTGCGATAATCTTGTGTTCTCCATGACGATCTTTTTGCCATAGTTTTCCAGAATCTATGAAGAACTCAGTGCAATATCACACAAAGGTAGCATACTCAGTATCTGATAGATTTGGGGGTCGCACCATGTAATCTAACCATCTATGAATGAGCAATAATTGTTTGTCTTCTTTCTTCGCTTTGTCTGATCGAGGTATGTCTTCATACGAAACATCCTCCCCCTTACTGAAATCTGAGGCTTGGGCTAAAGTCAGATATGTCACATGAGAGGGGAAAGGTCGAATCAAAACTGGGTTGATTTGGTGAACAAAGCCATGTAGTTTGTCGATCCAATCGCTGAATTCTTCTTCTACTTTGATATCGTTGTCTTTGGTTTGTTGAGGACGTCGCAAAAGACCATCCGGCCCATGGTGTGTACCTGCAACATGAGCTAGCATGAAGTGGAATGTTAGAATTGAAACTATCCATCGATTGATGCTAGTGCTAGGCGCAATATCAGGATTTGAGAGCATGCCTTTGATATATCTTGCATCGACTTTGATGATAAAGTTTTGCACCACTATCAAATATAATCGAAGTGCACCAAGAGCTCAATATAGACCATAAAGTTCAAGTTTCAGTTGCAAGAACTGGTATTTGTGGTCGTTAAGTGTGATCATACCAAATTGACTGTAGTATCATTTTCGACTGGGGCATTCGAGGTATAGTCGATTGCCCAAATCACTGGCAAGTTTAGCGGTGCTTGCTTGAGATCTTCTTGCGCTGCTACCTGAGATGGGCTGAATTCAAAGGGTACATCTTTTCGAGTAAGGTTGATTAGCACAGCTGCTCGATGTGTGAAACTCTGAATAAAAACTTGACAAACTCCAATCATTCCTAAGAATGCCTTAACTTCCATGAGCGTACAACATGGACCCCACTTCTGAATCTTATTGATGCATGTCGGATCAGCCATCCAACCTTGAATATTGCATTGATGACCTAAAACAATTATTTCGGGGACACAAGCAAATAACTTTGGTCCTGAGAATGTCCCACCACAATACTTCATGTGCTGGACGATGCGATTCAGGTTCTTGAAATGCTCCCATATGAATTGTTGAATGCCTGAGTTGTCGGCGATCATTTTGTAAGACCCACCGATCATTCGATATTCCGATTTCGGACCCTTCACTGGTGTGTCATCGATATAAGGGATCGTGATATGAGGGACCTCAGGTTGTAGGATGAATGTGATGTTGTTGTGTAAGATTGGAACCGAGTTTGTCCAACCCATTGGTAGGGTGATGATTTGAAGTGTGCCAAATGGGGTCTGGAAAGTCATTAGATCTTGAGAAGATTCAGCTACGAGCCTTTCATTGAATGCAACATATAAATCCAACATCCCACCACACAATAGTAGCTGGCATTATTGTTAACAATCTATCGGTGCTAGTTGATAGGCCATTGTGCACAGTACTGATGATTTTATTACAATGACATTGTAATAGATATCCGATAGATGTAGTAGATGTTATTGTTAATGATTGTTAATGATTGTAGATGGTACCACAACCAACTGTAATACATTGTTAATGGTATTGGGGCCCATTGTTAATCATTGTAAATGGTACTGGGGCCTATTGTTAATTATTGTAAATGGTACTGGCATCCATTGTAACACATTGTTAATCATTGTAAATGGTACTGGCATCCATTGTAATACATTGTTAATAGTTGTAAATGGTACTTGTAATACATTGTTGATCATTGTAAATGGTACTGGGGCCTATTGTAAATGGTACTGGGACTCATTCTTAATGCTTGCAAATAATATTTGAACTATTGTAAATCATTGCTAATGAATAAATAGTATTTCACTCTATTTTAAGTCATAGCAGAAAATATTGCCAAACAAATGTGATTATAATCCTAGTCTATTGGATACCACAAAGTATAATTAATGTGGATGAGTAGTTCGAGATCTGATAAATGTTAGTTTGATCTAAAAAAAAGGACACCACATACTTTTTTGTGGCAGGCAATTCCCCATTTTCAGTGTCATCAATCCCTCACTTTTCCCTCTGATCCTCTCTGGCATCCAAGGCAATCTTTAGCTGGACCAAAGTCCACCACTGCTGTTTTAAGGCGAGGCAAATCAGAATCACCAGAAGAAGTATTACCTTGCATCCACCAAGCCAAAGCAAGAATAACCACAAGAAAGCCATTCGCTCCACCACATAACAGCTGTGACCATGAAGGGTCAGAGGGTATAAGTTGAGAGAGTTCATCACCCCGCCAGCCTGGCTGGATAGCCTTCCACCATGCAAGCCAGTGATTGCCAAAATCTTTGATATTCTTCAACTGTGGCATTTGATTGGCTTGTAACCACCAGCCATTCTTCAGCCATACTCCAATCTCACCAGGTTGATTCTTGGTAGGCAAACGCTAGACATTGCTACTACTAGATTGTGAATTGGTAATTAGCTAGCACTTACAGTTTTTGGTGGATTTTCAGTCTCAAACAAAACCCAGTTTTTCAATAGATTGACCCAAAACTCTTCATCCAAAATCTTCTTCAAGAAAGTAAGAATAGCAATGACAGCACTGTCTGCTTTGTCGGCTGTAGGAAGTTGAGGTACAATAATATCATCACTGGAAGGTGTGAAAGCAGAGAATGATATCAGCGATGCTGCATTTGGAAGGGTTTTGGTTGCCTTCACAGGCAACAGTGCCCTTGTCATGTCTCCAGCATTAGAAGCAGCTCTTCATTTGCATTAGCCTCATAGTCAAAGCAAATAAGTATTGCTTACTTCATTTTCTTGCCCTTTCCCTTTTTTGATGATTTGTTGATCAAATTTGAAGCCCCTTTACCCAATTCTAGTTCATGTAATAATTGATTATTTATTGCAATATTACTTGCTCATTCCTTCTCATAATCAGAAAGTTTCACAGTAGATGCAGAAGGGGTAGCATCAACATCATCAGGTGCAGAAGGGGTAGGGTCGACATCAGCAGATGCAGCAGGGGTAGTATTGACATCAGCAGGTGCAGGAGTGGCTTCATGTGAGAGACCTTCCAATGCTTGGGAATCACAAGTCTTCTTATCTATTGCAAACAATGAGCTCTGAATACTGGATGCTTTTAAGACTGTCACCATAAGCAGCTTCAAGAAACCTATCAAAGTGCGATAGAAAATCATCATTATATGAGCTTCCCAGAAACTGGGCCAATGATTGACCCTTTAATGTAGTTCCTTCATTTGAGCTATCAATTTGAAGGTTATATTCACGAGAAATGATGGGTCAAGTCACTTACACAAGAGTTTGAATGGCACCTCCTTCTTGAGGCATTGGTCCTCCCACGATGATTGTACAAGCCCAACCTGTTTGCCTGGCAATATTCTTGGCAGCATCTTCAATTGTATGAGGGAGCATGTCAATATGGCTATTGCAAATTAGAATATAATTCAAGTCATGACTGCCCAATATTATCATATGCTGAACAAAAGTATATAAGTGTTGGACAGCTTACCTTTTTGCTTGTCTTGAGCTTGAGGAGTTTTGCATGCTCCTCATTTCCTTTTGCGAACTCTATCTCCTTAGCAGATGGGGCATCGGCAGGCCATTTGTCATGGAAGTCTTTGTAAACTTTAGCAAGAAAGGTGGGAACTGTTTTACTCTCCTGTGCTTCACGAAACCCTGCAAGCAGGTTGTAAAGCCAGGCATGCTGCTCAGGAGTTGTCCAAGCTGCTTTTGGCATAGTAGTGAAAATTGCAAAGAAATTTGGAGATATGTGCAACGTGACAAGCAAGGCAAACCCCACATGATCATGTTTCACAGCCAAGCCATGTCCTTACTGCAGGTTTTGCAATTAAAATACATTGTAAATAGATTTATCATCAGTACAGTACTACATTAACAGTACCTACCTAATTGCATATAGGTATGAAAGATCCCATCTCCCATCATGTAACAGCTCCTGTGTCTGGGAAGGCCCGCAATTGCGGGCTTCTTCAAGCACAGGAGCTGAAGATGACAACAACATTGCATCGTCATCATTGGGGCTGGGATAGGGATCCACCCCACAAGCAGATGCTCACAGCGGCAGTTGTGTTTGTTGGTGCCAATAGTTAAATTAGTACCTAAAAGGTTTGTTAGTAAAATGAAAATGAAACAAGAAGAGAAGAAACAAACATACCTATGGCCCAAGAGACGTCGATGACATCTCTTGGGCCTTTGTTTCATTCAGTTCTGGTCCCCCCTCTCTTCACTATGGTCATTCCCCTCTCTTCATCATAGTCGTCCCCCCCCTTTCTTCATTGTAGATGTCCCCCCTCTCTTCATTGTCCACTTCCTCTTGGCATTGTCTCCCCTCCGAGTCCCTCCTGCCCACTCTGCAAGCAGGGGCTCATGGCAGTGGTGGTGGCAGCATCATCCCCATCCCCCTCAGTCATCATCACCATTGATCCACCCGCAATCCACCCCACGAGCAGTTGCTCGTGAGGCTGGGGGCGGGTGGTGTGCTTCATTGTCATTGTTGTGGTCGTCCCCTCCCTTCATTGTCATCATTGTGGTCGTCCCCTCCCTTCGTTGTGGTTGTCCATCCCCACTCTTCATTGTAGTTGTCCCCCCTCAGTTGTCACCATCAGTTGTCACCACCATTGGCAATCCACCCACAATCCACCCCACAAGCAGTTGCTCGTGAGGCTGGGGGTGGGTGGTGTGCTTCATTGTTGGTCCTCTCCCCATTTTGTCCTCATCCCCTGTCGTTGTTGGTCCATTGTTGAGCACCCGGGATCCACCTTGCGAGCAGGGGCTTGCAATGGTGGTGGTGAGTCAGCTTCATTGTCATCATAGTAGTACTTTAGTTTGTACCTAAGAAGATTGTTAGCAGCAAAATAATGAAACAAAAGTAAAAAACTTAGCTGAGTGGAGGCAAGGGGTGCAGTTCTGGTGGCTGTTGTCAATGTTGTTGTCAACAGTGGTGTGGCACCTGGGGGCTGTGCAAAACATTGATGGTGGTGACATCACCATACGTGGTGGATAACAGGGGCAGTGGGGTCGGTAATGATCATGGTCCTGGGGCCAGTTTGAGGTATGGTGGTAGGGTCTGTTGCTGTTCCAACCATTTTTTTGTGCTGTAGATGTGGTAACTGTCATGCCACTAGGTAGACTTGCCTGGCCAGTAACAATGCATCTGGCACATGCAACAGCTACAGCTACCACTGGGTGAGCGAAACCTGGATATCCAGGGGAATTGCTTGGACCGCACGCAGTGGTGCTGCAGCCTTCACAGGCCAAGGTGGACGTGGTGGCTTGCAGGCAATTACAGCACAGCCACACCATAGCCACATTGTTGCTGATAACTTACCCCTGTAAATGCCACATCTAATCACCAAATTGTTGCCAACAACTTGCCCCTGTGAAGTTGCCCCTGTAAACACCACATCTACTATCGACAAACCTATCTGCCTATCCACAATGTCCAAGAATTGGAAAGCAAGAGCTGAGCAATCTGCAATCTTTACCACTGTAGAGGAAGATGCTGATCTTCTCGATCTGGTGGAAATTGCGACATCCCCTGCTAGAAAAACAATCTTTGTCTCCCACCTTTGCGAATCCCTGCCTGGTGCTTTTGATCGGTTTGATGGCAAGGAGCCTGCAAAGCAGTTTGACATCTTCACCACCTGGTTTGGCAACTATGACCAGTCACATAACCTCTTTTGTTGCATCAGTGGTGCATTATACCAGCGGCAGCAATTCTTCCTGCAGAATCAAATTACCAAGAGGCAGTTCAGCACCTCAATCAGTTTGGATTGGACTGATGATGAAAAGTCAGCCTTTCTGGGCAAGATTTGAGTCATATATGTTTCCGAGCTCAAAACCCCTTATCCACCCAAATACCACTGGATGGTGGAATCTTCAGCAATTGAGCAGAGATGGAAGGGGTACATCGAAACAGGAAAGCAGCCCAATCCAAGGCACAAGTGATATCCTTTATTTTTTGTTGATCCTAAGAAACTTCAGGGGGATTTTGGAGAGCAGGATACTGTTATTGTCTATGATAAGAGAACATGGGAGCTGGTGATGGTTATCATTCAGAATTTTGTTGGCCATTCAGCACTTCTTCATTGCATGGAAGATATCATCAAAGATAATGTAAAGTATTGCAAGAGCATGCGAGTAAGCATCTTGTTCTAATATTCATTATCTTGATTCAAACTTTTGTTAGCCTGCTGATCCAGGCAGCATCGTTCAGACTGGAGTTTCTGCTGGAGCACAAAGCAAGCCTATGATTGGTTGGGTCAAAAATATCAAGTCAAAGAAGCTGTCCGATGAATCTGTTGATCGTCTCAATGAGAGGACTGCCCATGCTTTCTCTCTTCTGTGGATGCTTATTTGCAGACGACTTCCCAATGAGCTCTCAGATGATATTGTCACTTGGCTTGCTGAGACTGGGATTTATTGGATGAACAAGAAGATTGTTGAGGGCTTTGAGGAGAATAGTGTTAAAGGGGAGTTAGAGTTGGAAATTGGAGAAGAATCATTCAATTTTGATTCTCTTCTAGGTTTGTTCATAAGGAGGTCAATCAGCCACACAAGTTTGCTACTGCCTGGACGATATTGAGGACTTTAAGAGAAGATCAGGGTGGTTACTTCTACAACTGTAAGTATAGTATTTGGGCCAAAGGAGGTAATGATACAATTGTTGCATGGGATCCCTCACATTTTCATGGTACTAGCCTCCAAGATTACCCTCCCGAGACAGATGCCATTTCTCAATACAATCAGGTTGGGCTTGCTATCGTTACTCCAAATCAGATTCCAGGGCTTTGGAAGAAGTATGCTAAGGAGCAGGCAGCTTTAGATGAGATGTTAGAGAGTATAGTGTCAGATGATGAAGAGGAGGGTGATGAGAGGAGTGACTCGGATGGGGGGCTTTGAGTCAGTGTAGTTTGTCTTTGTTTTTTTGTGTAGCTCAAGTTACTTTTTCCACCATGCCACCAAAGTGGAAAGACAATAGCTCAGTATCATCTGCTGGATCAACTGCAAAATGAACAAAACCAGCCTTTCGTACACCTACAACTGCCAGATCTGGCTTAACCACAGAGGGGGCAGCGACATCAAAGAGAAATCAGATTGTCACTTTACGAACTAGTGCTAGTGGTTGTCGTGGATATCAAACACAAGACATGGATTCTTCATCTGCATCTCCCACTTCTGATAATTGCTTTACACCCTTGTCTGAAGCAGCAGCCTTGGATTCTACTTCTGGATTGGTTGCTGATATTCAAACAGCAGAAAGTGACAATGTATCTCCTGCAAAGCCTAAACTCAAGAAAAAGAATACAACAACAGTAAGAGTACAATTGCTTTATAATGACATCGTACTTAATTATATTTGTAGACAAAACTTCAGGATTGGCTTTCATATTGTCAAGCCTGTTTACTTGAGCTGCTTCGGCATGATGGTCTGGCTAGTCATTTGTGCCATGACACTTGTTCTAGTTGTCAACAACAGATCCATGCCAGCTGGAAATGTCTAGATTGCATTGATGGTGGTTTACTGCAATGCAGAGGCTGTTTGCTTGCTGCCCATGCTTCACAGCCTCTACATCGGATTGAGGTAAATATAGTTATTACCATTATCAATTTTTCAATACTGATAAAACCTAGCAATGGAATGGATTCTATTTTTGCAGGTCTTCTCTTCGTGAAGCAGGATTTCACATCCAACTAGGGCATGATGGTGCCAAATGCATTTCACCAATATCTGGGCCTCCTGCATTCACTGTAACAGACCTGTCTGTTGTTCATCATGTTGCAGTGGACTTCTGTGACTGCCACCAAAATGGAATTGTCCCTCATCATATACAGCTTTTGTGGGCAGGGTGGTTTCCAGCAACATTTAATTGGCCCCAAAATGCCTTTACATTTCGCTGTCTTGATTTCTACCATGAGTTGACTCTACAAGCCAAAGTAAATGCATATGATTTTTGTCACACAGTCCTTCGCCTCACAGATACTCTTGAGCTCGATCAAACCCCTGTTGGTTTCAATTTTCCTAATGATGATTATGCCATGCTTATTGTAAGTTCCCTTTTAGGATCACCTATCTGAGTTCCAACAGGCTGTTCACAAATGGTGCCATCTTCTAATGCTCAAACGATCAGGCCGTGGACATTGTTCTGAAGGTGCCCAGGTGACTTCACATGGTGAACTGGCTATTGAATGTCCTGCCTGCCCCCATCCTGGACAAAACCTACCTGATAATTGGAATGTCACAGATCCAAAGCAGTAAGCTCTATTCTCAATGGTGATTCAGCACTAATATATGACTTGTAGATATTTGTATACACAATTTCTGGCAGTTGATGGAAACTTTAAACTGCAGTTAAAGGAGCGTGGAATAAATGATCCAGAACTTGCTCCTGGGTGGGGATATTTTGTTGAGGAAGAAGCCTATCAAGTATTTATCAAAAACTTCATTGACCAGCCAGAGGTATGTTGTATTTAATGCCAGTTTTATAGTGGATCTAATATTTTCCAAGGTTAACACATGTCAGTCAGAGCATGATGCATTGGTGGGGGCAGCTGTTCGTGTAACACCAGGATATAAGGTTACTGGTGTTATATTTGATATTTGTCCCTGCTATGGTCTTATTTGAAGAAATGGAGTTGGTGATCTGCAAAAAGGAGAATGGTACAGTGCGCTATAATTATTATTTGCTGAATAGATGCTGATTGTCCAATAGATTCTGCAATATTGACTATATAATCTTATCATCAATCAAGGGAGAAGCCATTTCCCGCATTGTTTTGACTTATGATATTGGATGCCAATACTCCAAAAAATTTAACGAGTGGATGTCCAAGTTTCTGTCAAGAACTGTTCCTTGCCTGATCGGAACCTGTATCCATCCGACAGTTTCCCACATGTTGAACCTGATTTTTGTCTATGCTTCCCGATTTCATTCCCAGCCACCTTGCACTGCCCACACTGTTGTGCACCAGGCCGCCTTGTACAGCATCCATGGCTGCCTTTCCAAGGCTGCCGTCTCTATTGCAAATTCGACTATGGATTCCTGTGTGGCTCCCACTAGATAATTTATCTACGCAGTCAAGACACTGCCACAGTCTTTGTTCCTGTTCTGCATTATTCTGGACTACAGTATTTAAGCTTAGTTAGTTTCACCTTGTATTCCTCAGTTCGTATATCGACATAGACTCGACTTTAATCTGCCAATCCAAACCTCCTTCTACTCCAACCTCAGTTCTCTAAGAGTCTGAACTCCATTTGACTTGACCTCCAGTCTCCCTCTGAAGTTCTAACCTCATCTGAACTTAACCTAAGTCCCTCCGTACTCCTTCCTGCATTTACCTGCACTTTCCCGCTCCTACCTCCAAACCTCCAACTTGAAATTAGGACACCAGACGAGGTGAAGGGTGCAGCTTCTTACAAGCTGAAGCCAAGTCCTTTCTGTTTCCCCTCCTGCAGAATCTGCAATGACCCAACAACCCTCCATAAACAATACCCGCAGTGTCCAATCAGATTCCGATGAACCTTTTAGGATCAGTTCTTAACAGTTTCCACCAGAGCTGCAGCTGAGTAAAGGAACTGTTATCGAGTTTGGAATCCCTAGTTGGCATATCAGTGCTCATGGTCCCAATTGTCAGGCAGATTTTGGACTTGGCTTTCAGGATGGAGTTGGGTGTACTTGTGGTGAAGAAGTTGAGAGTACATGGGCTAGGACAAATTCCTTGGGTCCAAGCACACAGGAGATGGGTCCAGGTGCTCATCATGAGACTTTAAATGATCAATGGGGTGGTTTGAATTTTCGAAGAATACTTGTTTTCCATAAGTTTTTTATTTTTTATTTTTTCCCCCTTCAATAAGCTATTCCCATATTTATAATAGGTCAAGAATTTTTATGCCACTTAAAAAAGGCAGTTGGAATGCATGCAAAGCACCAGCAGCTGTTTGATCAATTTTCAGTGACTTTCCGACCAGCTACGATTACTGCCTGGCAAACAATGATTAATGTTTGGAAGGAAGACCATTCAAAACCAAATCCATATTTGGAACCAGGACGATGTAAGTAGAAATTCCTCTTCTTGCAATGAGGTTTTTAATGTCATTTCAGCAAGCACTACTTTACAAGATGTGTGGCTTGAACTTGCAAAAGAAGAATCAATTTCAGCTGCTCTGGGAGAAGTTGCAACTCATAAGACAAGTTTAACAACTTTTCTTACAACTGGACTAGAACTTGAAGAATGGCAGTATGTAATTGTAATTTGTTTTGGTAATATCTTCTCTAACTTGTTTGAGTCAAGGCGCATCATCACATATGACATTAAAGTTTTGAAAAAGTCCAAGATACAAACCCAGCTGGCAGATTTAGAAGAAAAGCACCGCATTCTTATGATGCATATCAATCTTTGATGAGAGGTCCAGTTAGCCTATCTTCCTTCAACTGGTTCCCTTGTTTCAATGATTTATACCAATCTTTTATCAGAGATACAATCAAGCAAAGAATCACCCACAGCTGAGGCCACACCATTATTCCTTCCCTCATCACTTCTACCAAATCAACAACCTTCTCTGGCTTTTGCTAAATGTCTATCATGTGAAGTCCACTTGTGTATTGCACAAGCTGATGATGCTTTAGCTGATATACAGCATTATCTGTGTGTTATCTCAGGCTTCTGGCAATTTAAAAAAGTCAACATCAGTGGAACTGGAAATCGCCCAAATACTCAGATGCATACCTTGTTCAATTGGTTCAACCATCGTATAAAACTTTCAATGCTGTGTTACTCTGCTGCATGTACTTGCTTACTTGCAGCTAATCCAATGGGCAAATGGAACACCAGACTAAAAGAGCTTAAGGAGTCTGATGTTCATGGACCAGGGAGGATGAATTTTTCTATGGAGATGTCTGATGCACTGGACATGAGCAAAGGCCACTTTGAAATCTCATGGATTTGGCTGGTGCCAAGGCCAGCAACAGAGACTGAAGTGGATGCCTCGGAGCAGATTTTGGATGAAGGAATGCATGTAGAATGGTCTAAATCTCAGGCAAGAAAGATGCGATGGGAGGAGGAGGTTGAGTTACTCAAAGAGGAAATGCGCCAGACGATCGTATATTATGAGTGGAAGGCATCCTGGTGGCTTCAGCTTGAGCCTGGTCTTCTCACCGCTGAAAATGCCATTATCCATGGAGTTACTGCATATGCACAAAAGCAAGCATTTTTTTGCAAAGCTTTGGCTGAGAGCTTTGCAAAGGCATGGCTGCCTTATATGCAAGCCAACAAGATGGAAACAGAATGGGGTCACCAGTATAGCCATTTGATTACTAACAAAAATTCTAATGCAATAGATCCCTTGAAATCCAAGACTATAGATAATCCAGAAAGTAATGGATCAAGCAATCAGGAGAAGGATGAAGAGGAGGAGGATGAGATGGAGGATGAAGAAGTTGAAAAGGATGAAAATTATGATCCATTTGAATTAGATGACTGATGTTCAGTTAACAAAATTAGCAATAGGCCCCGGTACCATTTACAATGATTAACAATGGGCCCCAGCACTATTTACAATGATTAACAATATATTACAATGGGCCCCAGCATCATTAACAATGTATTACAACAGACATCAGTACCATTTACAATGATTAACAATGGGCCCCAGCACTATTTACAATGATTAACAATATATTACAATGGGCCCCAGCATCATTAACAATGTATTACAATAGACACCAGTACCATTTACAATGATTAACAATGTATATTACAATGGATGCCAGTACCATTTACAAGAATTAACAATGTGTTACAATGGATGCCAGTACCATTTACAAGAATTAACAATGTGTTACAATGGATGCCAGTACCATTTACAAGAATTAACAATGTGTTACAATGGATGCCAGTACCATTTACAATGATTAACAACATATTACAATGGGCCCCAATACCATTAACAATGTATTACAGGTGGTTGTGGTACCATCTACAATCATTAACAATCATTAACAATAACATCTACTACATCTATCGAATATCTATTACAATGTCATTGTAATAAAACCATCAGTACTGTGCACAATGGCCTATCAACTAACACTGATAGATTGTTAACAATAATTCCAGCCACGACTCCACCACAAGCGCGTCCTCCAAACTGTTTGGCTAAATGCTCAGGGATCAGGATGATGCCTGAGTGCTGAATCGTAACTTGGTTTAGTGGCTCGAGACTGTGGACTATTCGGAGCAATGTTGCGTCTTTCTTCACAATGCAAAACCATTGTGATCAATAAGACGAGTTTGATGACTCATAGACTCCTGCTTCGATCTTCTTTTTCAGCATTTCACAGATCTGTTCATACAGACCAGGAGGTATGGGGATATTGTGTTCGACCCAAGGAGTGTGAGGGATGACTGGGAACTCAATAGGGGGGAAGAAATCGGGTCAAAACCTTCCTCATTCATTTTCAGTCCATGTGAACCCCACTTGTTGGTTTCGAATAAAGTCATGCATGAGGTCTCATTCTTGAGGCCATAAGAAATCGCCTGGATGATTTCGATCGATGATGCTTTTGCATTCAAGGTTATATCGAGGAGTTTGTTTGAATATCAGAGGATGGGGATTTAGTGGAGGCATGTCTTTGAGGGGATTGCCCTCGATGCGTCGAATAATTCAAAACTGATTGGGTAGTTCACCCATGATTGGACAGACCTTCTGTGCGACTGGTTTATACTTCTTCTTCATTGATAAATAACTAGACTGGCGATTGTTGGTAATAACAGTGGAAGGGGAAACATACGATGAAGAGGTTTGCATAGGTATGAACACCATTGAGGTGTTTCGAGGAACATGGAACTCATCGCACGCAGATAAATATAAATTGGAAAGTGTTGCAGATAATTCTTTGGAGGAGTCGATTTCGGGGATATCTGCAGTGTGTTCGATAAATATAGAGGGGTCAGAAGAGTCGAACAAAATAATGAAAGTGCACTGTTCCAAAATTTCATTCTCTAGCGCTGAAAATCCTCACAAACTACTTTTCGACAATGATGCAATCTAGGGATCGAAGGAATGGTAGTGGTCCGAGTTGAGTTCGGATCACAGATCGTGATCATTTGGGCTTTGTTCCAATAATTTCTAATGATGCTTTCCATTAGGACGTCGAAAGGTCGTCCAAGTAGAATATCGTAAGCTGGGTCCTGAATAACATGTATCTGCATGTATGGGGTGATTCTGTTAAATGTATGATTCACCATCTCTCTATTTTACTTCTATCCTACTTCTATTCCATGTCCTATCACTTGTAGTTACACTCATGGGCACTTAGAGTAGTTTTCCACCTTGTGTTTATCACTGTTTGTTTCACAGTATATAGACTGCAGAGTCCGGAGTTTTGCACTCTTCAGTTGCTCACTCTGGACTCCAGGTACTGTACTCCTTATTGTCTCATATAATAATTAGTTGCTCACTCTGGACTCCAGCTGTTCAGTCTATCTGAGTCTCCCTTCACAGTTGCTAGGTTAAACTGCACTAAAGGCAACCTCAGACTTTAGCAGGTTATGGGCCCTGTGCCCTAGTGACTTCAAATCAACTCCAATCACTCTGAAACCACTCTCAGTGAATTCCCTGACCTCAATAACCCCCCAGCACCTACAATTTCCATTCTGTGTGCATTGGTTGTTGGTCAACAAGCCCTTGTTGGAGTTATCACACTTTTCCCACCAAATTTGACGTTCCTCGTCGCCCACTGGTCGGATCGCTTAGTCCTTTTTCTAGGACACTTGGGTACATACCCCCCACCTCCCATTAACACCGATAGTCGAACGCGCCCACGGTTCCTGCTCAGCGCTCATTGCGAATCTGAAACACCAAACGCTCAAATTACACCCTTCGCTCAAATCGTCTCGCGCTTGCCCAATTCAAACGCTATCGTCGAACGGATTCGACAGGCAGATTCGGCACCTTCCCTTCCCTTGAACGTGCCTACGCTTACCCCAATCGCGCCCACGCTCGCTTCTCAGTGCATCATTCCGCAAACATGTCCAACTCATCACCTAATTTCCCAAAGCTCAACAATCACAATTATGCCTCCTGGAAGGATCAGATGGCTGCCTGGGGACGTAAACTGGGGTGGTGGAGGGTTGTGACTGGGGTGGTGGAGGGTTGTGACTGGGGTGGTGGAGGGTTGTGACTGGGGTGGTGGAGGGTTGTGACTGGGGTGGTGGAGGGTTGTGACTGGGGTGGTGGAGGGTTGTGACTGGTGATATACAGGAGCCTAGCCCTGGGGATGCAGAGGCACGTCGTTTGTGGTTTCAACTAGTGGATAAGGGGGCTGGGAACATTTATTTGCATATTGAGGATGACCAGAAGCATCACCTGGGTGGGGTTTTTGATGATCCAAAGAAGATGTGGGAGCTGTTGGAGAGAGGGAATCAATCAAAGAAGCCTGGTACGCGCTTCAATACCTATGATGACTTATTCTCTGTTAGGAAACAAGAGAGTGAGGGCCTGGAAGGTCTCATAGCTCGCATTTCTGAGAAGGTCCATGCTATCAAGGATCTCCATCCCTCTGGCTTCACCCTCGATGACCTTGACAATGAACTTCACTCCATGGCTCTCATCTGTGCCCTTCCTGATGAATATTCCTCATTCGTCTCTTCCCTCATGCTCATTGACAATCTTGATCGCTCTACTATTCATGAAGCGTTCAGGAATGAGCAATTAAACCGTGAACATCGTTCTGGGTTCTCCAGTGACTCCACATCCGGTACTGCTCTAGCCACCTCTTCAGTTATCGGTTTACTCTGCGACTTTTGTGGATACCCTACCTCAGTGCAGGAAATTCCTTGCTGCAAAGATGGAGGCACATAAACCCAAGCAGTCTTGCATTGCTAACACCTCTACAACCACATCCTCCACATCACCTTCCTCTCCTGAAAGCGCAGCTGTTGCTACTGCCGTTTCAGTCACTGAGTTTGCTGGGAATGCAAGTTATCGTTCCTCTCAACACACTCCTACTTCAACCACAACTTACCTTTGGAATGCAGACACAGGCACCACATCTCATATGACGCCTCATTGCAACTGGCTTTGCGATTATACCCCTTTTCATGACCCAATTTGTCTTGCGGACAATACTATTGTCTATTCTGAAGGTGTAGGAAGTGTGGTGTTTAAACTGATTATTGCAGGAAAAGAATTGAGGGCTGTCGAGTTTACTCATGTTTTGCATGTCCCCGATCTCCAGAACAATCTCCTCTCAGTCTTGTATTTACCCTGTCAATGTGGTATTGACATTTATATCTCTGCCAATGAACTTGCGATGATATTCTTACTTGATGGTGAACGCCTTTTCATGGCTCCCATTGATGAGAACAATTCCGCATTTCTTGCTGGGACTACTGAGGTGTTCACCGAGCATGCTCACTGCTCCATATCCACTCTTCCTGCAGACCGCAATCTCTGGCATCATCGTTTTGCTCATCATGGCTACGATGTTGTCAATAAGATTGTGAAGGATGAGCTGGTGATTGGTATGCGTATTAATATGTGTGCCAAACCAGACCCTATATGCAAACCTTGTTTAGCTGGCAAGATGAACGCACATCCATTCCCCAATTCCTCTAGTCATGCTGCCAATCCCCTTGATCTCATCCACTCCGATTTGCATGGTCCCTTCAAAACACGTACTCACTCTGGGTATCATTACTGGATCACTTTCATTGATGACAATACTCATTTCCGCTCCAAATACTTCCTTCATACCAAAGATCAGGCATTTAATGCATTCAAGTTATTCAAAGCGAAAGCTGAGAATCACTGGAATTGCAAAATCAAGGCTATGATTGATGACAAGGGAGGCGAGTACATGTCTAATGAATTCCTTGCATTCATGGATCAGTGTGGGATTGAATGTTTGCATACTGTTTGCAATTGACCTCAACAGAATGGCGTTGCTGAACAAGTGAACTGCAGTATTGAGGAACACACTACTGCCATGCTTTATGAAGCTGGTTTACCTCCTTCTTTCTTGGGTGAGGCTGTCGATGCATACATCACAGTCCAGAACAAGTGTCCCACTCATTCCCTCTCAGAGAAAACCCCCTTTGAACTCTGGCATAAGTGTAAACCAGATGTCTCAAATCTCTGAGTTTGGGGTTGTGCTGCATATGTTCACATCCAGAAGGATAAGCATACTGGGATTGGCTCTCACATGGAGAAGTGTGTTTTCATTGGCTACCCTGAGGGTTACAAAGCCTGGAAATTCTACAATCCTGTGACCAAGCATACTGTGATCTGTGAATGCGCTGAATTTGACGAGTGCTATTTTCCTGGTCTCAAACACACTTGGAATGAGCCACCTGTTGATCCCTCTTCCCCTCTCATCATGTCCGAGTATCTTACACCTTTGATGGTTCCTGATCTTAGTGACATTGATCCTGAACCTGTACAGGCAATTCTTCCTTCTGGTGTAACTGATCTTGGTGATGATCCTGTTCCATCTCAATCTCCTGCTCATGCTCCTACTCCTCCTGCTTCTTCTTCTCCTGCTAATACTACCCCTCACACTCCCACTCCTCCTACTCAGACACCTGCTGTATCTCCACCTCAGACCCCAATTTCATTTCCTCCTCCATCACTTCCTCCGCTTTTAGAGCGTCGAGCTGCTAATCCATGCAAGAATGCTGGATTGCCACCACAGGCTTGGAATGAGCCCCTTGCTCCAATCCCAGCTCCACAATTCGATCAACCTTCATCTGATGATGAGTCTGGTCCAGTTGTTGGTGATGGTTCAGATTCTAGTATTGATCTTGCATTATCTACTTGTTATGCGGACCCACAGTCATTCAAGGAGGCTATGAAGCACTCAGATGCGCGAAAATGGAAGGAGGCAGCAAATGCAGAGATGAACAATCATTTTGAGAATGGGACTTGGGATTATGTGGAGTTACCTCCTGGTGCAAAGGTAGTTGGATGCAAATGGGTTTTTAACCTCAAGCATAATGCTGATGGCTCCATTGAGCATTACAAAGGTCGGGTTGTGGCTAAGGGTTTCATCCAACACCCTGGTTTTGAATATGCAGAAGATGCTATCTTCTCCCCAGTTTATCGTCCTGCTTCACTTCGGCTAATTCTTGCATTGGCTGCAAGGAAAGACCTCCACCTTCGCTCTCTTGACATCTCCCATGCTTTCTTACTTGGGAAAGAACTTGAGGAAGTCATCTACATGCGCCAACCCGAGGGTTTCCATCAAGGTAACCCAAACACAGTTTGTCTGCTGCATAAACCTCTCTATGGGTTGAAACAGTCTGCTCACAACTGGAATGCTCGCCTCCATGAGGTATTGACAGCTATGGGATTTACATGCTGTGAAGCGGACCATGCTGTTTATATTTACACATGAGGTGAAGTCAGGGTAATTGTTCCAATCTTTATCGATGACATTACTCTTGCTGGGACTTCTACTTCTGCCATTGACAAGGTAGTTGAAGATCTCAAATCCCATTTCAAACTTTGTGATCTTGGTCCTACTCAATTCCTACTTGGCATCCACATTACTCATGACCTCACAAATCACACCATCTCCCTCTCCCAACATCAGTACATCATTGATGTGCTTGAATGTTTTGGTATGTCAGATTGCAAACCTGTCTTGACTCCCATGAATCCCTCCCTTTCATTGACTTCTGACATGTGCCCCAAAACAGAGGAAGATGTTGCAGAAATGTGCAATGTTCCTTATTTGGTTGCTGCTGGGTCTTTGATGTACCTTGCCACCACCACCCGTCCAGACATTGCTTATACAGTTGGTGTACTTGGTCGTTTCAACCACAACCCTGGTCCTCATCATTGGCTTGCAGTCAAGCATCTACTTCACTATCTCAAGGGTACTATGGACTACAAACTAGTCTATGGACCTGATGAGGATGGTAGTGAGTTATTCACAACTTACATTGATGCTGACCATGGTGGTAACAAGGATAATGGTCGCTCAACTGGTGACTATTTGACTTGTGTCAGTGGAGGTGCAGTTGACTGGTGGAGTTGGTTACAACCTTTTGTGATGCTTTCCACCACAGAGGCTGAGTTTGTTGCTGCAGTAGAGGCTGGAAAGGAAATCAAGTGGACTCGCAGCATTTTACAGGAATTTGGATATCCTGTTGATTGTTCGTCCACTCTCTTCATTGATAACCAGTCTGCTCTCACTGTTTCCAAACACCCGGAGCACCATGGACGAATGAAGCACCTTGATCTCAAGTACTACTGGCTATGCGATGAAGTTGAAGCTGGCACCATTTCCCCTGTCTATATCCCCACCACTGACCAACTTGCCGACATTCTTACCAAGGCACTACCTCGTGTAACGGTGGAAAAATTCTGGACTCTTCTTGGTTTAAAGGTGTGATTTCAGTGATTTTGAGAGTTGCTTTATCAAGGGGGGGTGTTAAATGTATGATTCACCATCTCTCTATTTTACTTCTATCCTACTTCTATTCCATGTCCTATCACTTGTAGTTACACTCATGGGCACTTAGAGTAGTTTTCCACCTTGTGTTTATCACTGTTTGTTTCACAGTATATAGACTGCAGAGTCCGGAGTTTTGCACTCTTCAGTTGCTCACTCTGGACTCCAGGTACTGTACTCCTTATTGTCTCATATAATAATTAGTTGCTCACTCTGGACTCCAGCTGTTCAGTCTATCTGAGTCTCCCTTCACAGTTGCTAGGTTAAACTGCACTAAAGGCAACCTCAGACTTTAGCAGATTCCGCTGAGATCGCAAGGCACATTGCATGCTAAACCAAGTGTTTTGTCCACAGTGCCATTGGCAGACTGCATTGGAAGCTGAATCGAGGAGTCGTATGCTAGACTGAGTTCGTGGCAGACATCTTTGGCCATTGATATGATTGAGGAACCAGGATCGATGACACTTTCTACCTGGTTGTTACCCTGAACATCCATGATAACTGATCTAATTGAGGAAGTTGCTTTAGCGATGACAAATGGCTGAGGGATTTCACTGGGTCAAAGACTGCTAATATAGGTCTCATACAGGTCGGGCACAATAATCGCGTCAGGACTGAACACGTTCATGGTGTTGTTTCTGGTTTGTGGTACCCGTTTTGGTGTGACCTGTTCTCTCCATTTTGTTCAAACCTCAGGTGAAAGTGAGAGTAGTTCTTCCAATGTAAGTATGACAATTGGCATCTTCATCAAGCACAAAAAGATATCATGTGCAATTTTCTCATTCTGTACCGGTGCCTGTGTCGCATACAATGATCTGTCTTTCTCCTTACCCTTCGATGTGGCAGCAAAGTTCCTTTCATGTGGTGGTAAATAGGCATTTTCCCTGACTGATGTGTAGGGGTGTACCGAGGTTTGTGTTGGGGGTACAGTGGTCAATGGCAAAGTGGCTGATGTGGGAGAAGTCGATGTTGATGTTGATGTTGGAGCCATAGTTGAAGTCAAAGGGTTGACTGTTGTTGATGAAGATGTTGATGGTGCTGGTACTGGGGCAGTAGATGTCGAAGATGCAGGAACGGGGATTGTTGTGGCCGGAACTGGACTTTGAACCTCTTTGTTCAGACACAAAAATGGTCGACCACTTCGAAGTGTGAATATCTCTTGCTCAAGAGCTGCTATTCTATCTTCAGAGTCAGCTGTCAACATTGAGTTATGATAAATTCCTCTTGTTTCTGATCCTGATGTAGAAACTGCATTGGACTCCATTATCAAAGTGATCACAGCCAAGGTTGAATTAGTCGAAGTTGAAAGTACTGATGGTGCGATGCTGAATAAGAGTGTGGCTGCTGCTGTTGTATCTGGGTTCCATTTCCACCATTCATCAATGTGTTCCTTGATAAACCTGCCAGGAATACTTTGAGGCATGAATTGTCTGTTTGGAAGTACAATCTTTCCTTCCGCATTTTGCTTACACTTTCCTTTGTTCAAATATGACTGACAAACCAAACAGTCAGGGATAAAATGTCCCAATAAACTGCAAAATATGCAAAGAAGTGCATCCATGTGTGCCTGTCTGTCTGCTGAATTGGTGTGAGGAGATCTGTTACCTGCAATGTGCGTAGCGATGGTGCTAGCAAATCATTCAAACATTGCGTTTAGATCTTCGGTTTTGATTGTAATAGTTCCAGGTGACGAGGTGACCATATTTCCGACGTTTGATGTCGAGTGCAATGAAGAAGTCGATTGGTGTATTACCGAGTTCATTGTGTTAGAGCCTGCTAGTACAAATTTTTCCGCGTCGTGAATGTCATTGAGCAGATATGGATTGTCGGGATAATGATCAGGACATTTGAGTTCAAGTCATCACGCAATTCAAGTCCATAAGCTGGGTTGGAATCCTCAAATGTAAGCTCTGCTTTGCTTGGCTTCTGAGATCCTATTCTTTGCTTGCAAAAAGTGAGTAATGTTGTAGAACACCCGATAATACATTCCTAGATTGTTTGCATCAAATATCCCAACATGTAGCTGTTCTCCCACTAATTTGTCCATGTCCGATATGCTCCACTTGTGTTCATCTTCTGAGCCAGGATAGAGTTTATGTACTGCCATTCAAAACTCATTGAATGAAGTGCTGGGCTGATATTCTGGAAGCGATTCCCAGAGTTTGGAAGAGTCGATGTCGAGGTAGCGACAAGCGTGTTTCTTCATCAAGTTGGATTTGGTGATGCCACAGGTCAGGAACAATAATTCAAGCTCCTTGAAGTATTGTCAGAGCTCTCGAGGTTGAGTAGGGTCAAACTTCAGAGTGGTCAAATGACCATGAGCTGGCATAGTGGTTTGTGTAGTCATGAATGTGATGACTCTAGGGGTAGGGGTTAAGACTTGGGTGAAGGATGGTAGAGGTGTCAAAGTTGTTGGAAGGATGAATGAAGAGGTAGATGATGAGGATGAAGAAGTAGATGATGATGTTGAAGGCAATGAGAAAGGTGAAGGGAATAGTCTACAATGAGTGGATTCTGCTTCAGAAACAGGAATTAGAATATCTCCTGATTGTTCGAGGAATTTGAAGGCATGGCAAGTATCGATACAAAGGTTTCTCACTTGTGTTGGGCTAAGCCGAGGAAGTCGAGATTGGTCCAACGATGAAATAATTCAGAAATTCTCATGGTGGGCTCCAAAAATGATGATACTCAACTCAGGAAAACCACCAATACTGCCGATGAGGCAACCAATGATATTTGCACAAGTCAGAGGAAGGGTGTGAGATGTTGATGATGCTCAACCCAGAAACCCAAACAAAACCTACTAAATGGCTTTGGATGGTATAACACAAGTCAGAGGAAGGATGCAAGGCCCTCTAGATGTCACCTGTCAGACCAACCGTCAAATAGTCATAAAACAACTGCTTGTGGGAAGCAATTTGAAGCTAAAAGAATGTGTTTCCAGGACTTTCAAGGATTTTCGAGGAGTTGCAATGATTTTCGAGATGTTGCAATGATTTTCGAGATGTTGCAATATTTTTTGAGGTGTTGCAATATTTTTCAAGGTTTTTTCGAAGAAGTTTCAAGGAATTTCGAGTGCGCAAATATGTTTGGATGCAAGATGAGGGGACTAGATGAGTAGTAGAAGCAAAGCAAAGGCAAATTGAGGGAAATGAGAGTGAAAATAGCATAATGCGAGGAATCTCAAGGAATTTTGAAAAATTTTGAGGAATTTTGAGGAAGTTTAGCATAAAACACCAAACTTTGGACTGAATAAGACTAAACTGAACTCTCAAATCACTGTGATCTGGGAGGAAGACGACGACTTTCTTGTTTTTCTTTGTATCTAGTACATTTTTTTATATAAAATAAAGAAAGTACCTAAAAAGGCTAGAGAACATGAGGCAAACATGTGGAAAACTCGAGGCAAAAGACAATATCAGTATATCAGAACAATAAAGTGAGCCTAGAAAGGGTGAATATAACACATGATGAAGAAATAATAAGAAAGAATAGCTAAAAGTGGACTGTCCTTGTTATAAATTGAATAAAACATTGGAAACTGCTTCGAGTGGATTGTATGCATGCACATGTGGTCGAAATGTGTTCGATATACTTGAGATAGTGTCCCATGTGTCCAGCATGCATCCAAAGATTGTTCGAATAGGAAATACTGTGTCCGAAGATGTTTTTCGAGGTTCAATGTTTTTCGAAGATTTTCGAAGATTCTTCGAACTTCGTTCATGGCCCAAAATCAGTGCAATATTGTTCAACAATGGTAGGGTATACATCTGGCATGTGTGTGATGACCATTCGGATAGCGATATAGTGTCCAATGTTGATTTTTGATGTTCGATGATTTTCGAAGTCAGTCAAGGAAATATCAGACTTGTTCGAAGGCCAATATCGCTGCGAGATTGCTCGAAACTGGTTCGGAATTCATCAGCAATGTTCCAGGTGTATATCCTGAGCTGTACAAAGGTCGGGGGAATGTATTATGGTGGCCAAAGGCATACGAAGAGTTTTGAGGTGTTGCAAAGAGTTATAAAGTGTTGCAAAGAATTTTGAAGCATTCTCATGACTTTGTAGAGGTTCGTAGAGGTTTGTAGAGCTTCGGAGGGGTTTGTATGGGTTTGTAGAGCTTTGACAATGATTGTAGATGTGTTTTCCGAGCTTGAATGACAAGGTGGACCTATCAATGTTCCGAATGTTCATGGTCCAACCAATGGGAAGACAACTAGTTGGTACTAGTCATAAAGGTAGTGTAATAAGAGAGGAAGGTGTTTGGTGTGGTCCGATGGAGGATTGATTGATATCGGGGACGATCGACGAGATCAATGGCAAACGATGTTTATCATCGAGGATCGATGTGCAAATTCTAAGGACTTTTGGTGGGTCAATAGTATATGAAGGTTACAGTTGATGGCTATGAAGTGTTGGAATGGTTACTAGTGCTAATGATAAGACGATCGAGGATGATGATGGTTGCAGAGGTTTCTCGTTGATTGAGAAAACTCATAGAAGCTTAGATTGTCTAGAGGATAGATTTGATTCTTAGAACTTTATACAAGACGATATGTGAAGATGATTTCTTGTATTCCCAAGTAGATACTACAGAGTTTTATATGTTTTAAGAGAAACTTCCTAAAATGGTATAAGAAACATGTGTAGAACATGAGGCAAAAGATATGAGTTAGAACACAAGGCTAAAATGAGACTGGAATCCGAACAAGAAAGAGATATATCATATGATGAAGCAGTAATAAAGGGAAAGAACTAAAAGAGACTGTCCTTTGTGTATAAACCACACTAAGTCTCGCAATAATCCATCCAGCGGGTTCTGTACACGATTGGGACTTGGAACAAGGCTAACCTACTTTCCGCAGGTTTGAGCACAAGTTGGAATTCCACCATTTAGATAACGAGTGCAGTGCCCGATGTTGCTCATAGCCTCTCGATGTCAATCGACAACACTCGACGATGGTTGACGATGTTCAATTGCGGTCGCAGTTGTTCGAGGTTGATCGGGGATATTTGATGTTCATTCAAAGGGATCTTAGGGCGTTTCGAGGTAGTCCTAAAGTTGTGTGATGTGGTTTCTAAGTATGATTGATGTCGCTGGTGATGTTTCGAGTGGTCAATATGATATCACAATTGATAGACCTGGTCGGAAGTGGACGTGCTGCTTCTGGGACATCCTAGGAGTTAGCTAATGTGATTAGAATGTATTTGTAATGGTGAATCGGTCTTTGAGCTGAGGAGACAACCTATCAGCATCTGTCCAAGAAACTTGCTCATTGCTTCCTGGGACCTTTCCCCATTGTCAAGTGTGTTGGAATGCATGCCTATTGTCTATGCCTCCCAGCCTCCATGTCCAGACTCCACCCAGTCTTCCACATCGTCAAACTCCTTCCAGCTCCCCCAGATCCATTCCTGGGATGCCATTCATGTCCACCACCACTGCCTACAGTGATCGAGGGAGAACCCCAGTACAAAGTCGAGTCAATCTTGGACAGCCAGTTGTGTCAAGGAAAACTCCAGTATTTGGTGCACTGGAAGGGTTATGGGTATGAGGAGAACTCATGGGTCGAAGAGTCCGATGTGAATGCCCCTCAGTTAGTCCAGGAATCCCACCAATGGCACACTGCTGCACTGCATCGCATTCAAGTCACTGACTTTGGTTGTATGCAATTTTGAATGCATCAGGGCAATGCATCTTAGAGAGGGGGTGATATAAGGGGACTAGGGGGGACTCAGGGGGGTGCCCTGTGTGCTCCTCCTATTTTTTACATTTGTCCTATATTTTTTCTCACTTCATTTCGTTCTATTCTTCATTTTCTATGATTCTTCCTTATTTTATTACTAATTTCCCTTTCTATCACATTTGTGCATGTTGACAGTTTTATATTTAGAGGCGGAGCACCCCTTCCAACATCTACCCCTTGGTATGATGTCATTCAGCAGCCTTGATCTGCGTATCTCTGCCTTTTCTATTTTTAGATTATTATTTGATTTTTGCAGTCTTCACATATACTGGGCATTGGCAAAGGGATTCTCAGAGTTTTCTCTTTGGATTTCCCTTTGCTAGAGGGAGGTCTTTACACTCCCCCCCCCAATCTGAGCAGACTCTGCTCAGACACTCGGACAGTCCAAGGACTTTGCTCGAACTTTGCTCAGATTTCTTTGGCTGAAAGTCCTGCCAAACTAAATGTCCAGTCTGAGCTGAGTCCAAGCTGAGTCCTTGGACTGTCCAAGTGTCCGAGTGGAGTCTGAGTGGACCAGCACTTGTACAGTCCTAGGACTGTCTGAGTTGCTTATATAATTGACTGAAAAATTAGTGGCTACCACAGGGATTGAACCCTCATAGTCACATGATAAAGTACAATTAAGTCAGCGATATAACAGTTAGACTAAAGCATCATTACAGATAAGTAGTTATATCTCTCTATGTACTGCCCTGGCTGCGATGACAAATCAACACAGCCGCATCATCAACAATGCTGGCAACAGCGCCGCCTCCTCCTTACCTCCTACCCCAATAACCAACAACGGGCTCACTTGTAAGTGTTTTTTTACATGATTTTTGTTGTTTTGTTTAACTAACTGAAATTTCCTTAATAATAGGTTTTATCTATGTTATAATGATGCCACAGCCTCAAAAACATGACAATGGCTGACACAGCCACCACCCTAGGACCCAGAACCACCGCTGCAAGCAACCGCTGCAAGCAACCGCTTGCGGGGTGGGAATGGGTACAACTGCAAAACGGCAAGACAACGGTGATGCTGACTTGGCCAAACAGAACGACAACGCAATGAGGTGACTGGAGACGACTGGGACTGGGAGATGGAATGACAAGGGGACGAGTGGGAAACAACAAAAGGAAGGCAAAGCAAAGGAAGAAAAGGCCCAAGAGATGTCGTTTGACATCTCTTGGGCCGTTGGTAAGTTTTTTTTTCCTTATTTTTGTTCCTAACAAACTTTTTTAGGTATTATCTAGTACTGCTGATGACATCGATGACAAGCACTCAGAACCACTGCCACAAGCAGCTGCTCATGGGGTGGGAATGGGTGCAACTTCAAAACGACAAGAACGGCTACTCACGTCCACCACGCAGGACACACCACATGCCTCCAGCCTCACGAGCAACTGCTCATGGGGTGGATGGTGGGTGGAATGACGACGATGGCAGGGAACGACAACAGCACCCACCACAGCCCTATGAGCCACTGCTCATAGGGTGGACAATGGGTGGAACGACAACAATTAGGGGAGACCCAAGAGATGTCAATGTCTCTTGGGTCCTAGGTAAGTTTTTTTTTCTTTTCTCATTTCATTTTTTGATCCTAACTAACTTTTTATAGGTACAAACTACTACTGGCAATGATGATGATGACAACACCACCACCACCACTGCTGTGAGCCCCTGCTCGCAGGGTGGAAGGTGAGGGGGAAGAGACGAGGGGGAAAGAGATGAGAGGGAAGGGAGATGAGATGGAAGGGAGACAACAACGAGAGTGGGGACACCCACGATGACACCCGCCCCATGCCTATGAGCATCTGCTTGTGGGGTGGTTCAGGGGGGAGAAGAATGGGGACAGGAGAGCGAGACAGCCAGGGGACAACCTGGGGAGAGATGAACACCGCCACAAGCAACTGCTTGTGGTGGGTGTTTTTAATTTATTTTTATAATTGATAGTTATGGCCCCCTCCCCTCAAGCTTGTGAGGGGAGGGCTTAGTATTATACATATTAATTACCCATATTAATTGCCCCTCACACAGATGCGAGGGGGTCAATTTAATAATCTATTCATGATATATAAAAAATTAGATTTCAGTAATAAATAGATATAATGTATGTAACTTTAAATGACTACTTGGCTTAAGTGGTAGAGTGTGCATGTTTCATTGTCATGTGATTGCTAGTCCAGAAGGCTGTTGGTTCAATTCCTGCTGTGCACACATCATTTTGTGAGACTTATAAGACTTTCTCTAAGACTGGAACTCAGACTTTACTTGGACAGTACTTTAAAAGGTGTAAATAAATGCACAATTGATGTTGTCCAAGAAAAGTCCGAGTGCAGTCCGAGTGCAGTCCTCAGACTTTACTCGGACAACTCAGACAGTCCTAGGACAGTCTGAGTGTCCAAGTGTGTCCGAGCAGAGTCCACTTGGACTGGGGGGGGGAGTGTAAAGTACTGGCTAGAGGCTGAGGTTGCCCTTATAGTTGTCATCCTTCCAGCCATCTGGTTGTTGTCAATATTTGCCTCCCCATTGTTGTGGTCTCCACTATCTCGTCCCCACCATTGTTGTCTGCAGCACCTATGGCCATAATCACCAGCCCTCTCCCTTGTTCCAGCAGTCCCTACCCCTCGTCATTCCACCCCATGAGAAGAGGCTTGCAGCGGTGGTTGGGGTGCTACTGTGGTGGTAGTGGTTGTGGTAGTGGCTGTTGTCATCATCATGGTCATTTTTTGGCTCCATGGCTGCCGTTGAGGCCCCAGGTGCATGGTTTGGGTTCACTGCATCATTGTAATAGCTATAAATGAATAAACCATATAAGTTAGTTGAAAGAAAAAACTGGACACAACAGGAAAAAGCCCAAACAACGATGTTGTCATCATTTTGGCCTGTTGTGGGGGCAGTGCAGCCAGGCATTGCATTGTTGTGTCATTGTGTTGTTGCATCGTTGTATGTGAGTTAACACCTGTAAAATAATGACACTTAGTTGTTAGTTTAGCTGAACTGGAACAGAAAGAAACAACTTACCAAAGTGTGGTCTTGATGACAATGTTGATTGAGTTCCTCGATCAACATTAGTTGCATTCCCATGGTCTCATCATGTTATGTTTTTCATGTGTAGGCATCGATTTTGCTTGGTCGAGGATGGGAAGGGCAAGTTCAGTGAGGATGAACATGTTGTCGAGGAGGTTGGAGGAGATCGAATGGAAAAAAAAAAAAAAAAAAAGTTCAAACCACGATGGGTCTTAAATCAACAATCAACAATGTCACATGACCCAGTTATTTCGGCTCGACTGACCAGGACAGTCAGAATTTCAGTAAGGGGGGGGATGATAGGTTGTCTCCTCAGCTCAAGGGCCGATTCACCATTTCAACCATATTCTAATCACATCAGCTAACTCCTACAATGTCCCAGATGCAGCGCAATGCAGTCTATCAATCGCGATATCATATCAACTGCATCAAAACATCACCAGCGACATCGATCGTACCAAGAGCCCACATCACACAACCTTAGGACAACCCCGAAAGCCCCTAAGATCCCTCTAAATGACCATCGAACATCCCCGATCAACTTTGAACAGCCATGACCACGATCGAACATCGTCGACCATCGTCGAGCGTTATTGATTGATATTGAGAGACTATGAGCAACATTGGGCACCGCCTTCATTATCTAAATGGTGGAAGACCATGCACTATGATGTATTCCAACTCATGCTCAAACCTGCTGATCATAGGTCAGCCTCGTTTCAAGTTCCTATCATGTACAGAACCCACTGGATGGATTATTGCGAGACTTAGGGCAGTTTATACACAAAGGACAGTCTCTTTTTAGTTCTTTCCTTTTATTACTCCTTCATCATATGATACATCTCTTTCTTCTTCGGGTTCCAGTCTCCTTTTTGGCCTTGTGCCTTAACTCATATCTTGTGCCTCATGTTCTACACATGTTTCTTATACCTTTTTAGGAAGTTTCTTTTAAAACATATAAAACTCTGTAGTATCTACTTGAAAAGGAAGAGAAATTGTCTTCACCTATTGTCTCATATTAAGTTCCAAGAATCAGATCTATCCTCTAAAACAATCTAAACTTCTACAAGTTTTCTCAATCAACGAGAAAACTCTACGACCATTGTCATCATTGATCTTCCTACGATCCTCTGATCGTTAGCACTAGCAACCCTTCCAATATGTCCTAGCCATTGGTTATAGCCTTCATATCCTTTTGACCTATCAAAAGGTCCTCAGAACTCAGACTTCAACCATCGGCGATAGAACTCGTTCGCCATCGATCTCGTCGATTGTCCTCAATATTGATTGATACCCCATTGGACCTCGTCAAATACCTTTGTCCCCTATAGCACTCACTACCTTTGTGACTAGTACCCACTAGTTATCTTTCCATAGGTTTGACTATGAACATTTGGAACGTCTCACTCCCTTCCTCTGACTCATCGCAAATATCATTGATTGCCTCATTGGCTGTTTTGGTGGTTTTCCTGGGTTGAGTATCATCAGTGCGTGATGGGGGAATTGATGGTTTTGATGTGAGGGGTTATTAATAGATGAGTTTGTTGAGAAAGGCATTTCACACCACAAGTGTAGGTGGAATACCTAAGAGAACACAACTGGGGTCCCCTAGGTGTATACTTAGGGTTTATATACTATGTTACATATATTGTACATTGTTGTTACCGACGTGCTCGTACACATGCATACATATTCATGCATGCAAAATAAAACTCTCACACTATCAAAGTGTAGTGTCATTCAGCATAATGTAGTGTAATTCAACATAACAAAATAAAATGAAATGTTATTAGGTAATGGGACTGTTTCCTAACAGTGAGGAAGGGAAGAAAGAGTAGTTGAAGTGATGGAAACATGTTGAATTTATATAAACATGTTGAATTTATATAAACAGTGTCACATGACCTTGTTTATTGTTCCCACAGTTTATGTAATAATGATTTAGCTCACTACAACAAGCAAACTAATGAAATAAACAGTGGATCAAAAAACTGTCCCAATGAGTCAGTGGATTGTTTGGATCATATCTTGCTTATATAATGGCCAATCTCCTTGACCCAGATATCAAATGGTAGCCATGAACCAGAGCCTTTAGATGTACTGCCATACTTTATCCATATTCTTACATTCAGAGGTGCTATAAAGTGGATACTAGAAATGGTGCAAACATTGGGACAGTTTTTGAGCCACTGTATGCCAGAGAAGTTGGACAAGTGGTATAATTGGGCAATGTGCCTTGTTTGGCAATATCAGCAGGAACAGGCTGAATCAAAGTTGATGTACAGAGGTAGTAAATCTGGAAAGCTGTCAGGAGGAAATTCCAAGAAAGGAAAGGTGCCTCAGGCACAAACTCCGAGGGCACAGCCACTAGCCATGGCAGTGACACCTATTGTTGCACAGTTAGCAGCACCAGACACTATGGAGGTTGATCAAGTGGGGAGATGAGCCTAGGGTATAGCACAGGTGGAGGTAAACCTGCGGTGTTTAGGTCATGGGTTATACAGGTATGGGTATGGTGCCTGGAATCATTAACCTGCATCATACTGTACCCATCCACATGGTGTCACAGGTTTTCAGGGGTACTGTGAAGCTGGGAGCTAAGGTAACTTATCATAATTTAATTTAATTTATCTGACAATCTTCATCAATACACATGGAAAACACAATGTGATGAGACCATGGGAACATGACTGACAACTTTGATCAAGGAACTCAATCAATATTGTCATCACTCACCACATTTTGGTAAGTTGTTTCTTTCTGTTCAGCTAAACTAACAAGATGCCTTTTCTACATTACAGTAGTCGCAGTCTGAGGTTGGCAAAGCTGAAGACCTCGACTTCGAGGTGTGGGGTCATGCTTTTTGTGAGAAAATGGTATGTCTTTTCCTTTTTCTTTGTTTATCTGCTTCCTAACCTCATTGATAGGCTGAATATGATGATCTTATTGGATCGTTTGATGAGGCATGTGACGACCATGTGCAGGCTACATTGGACAAAGTGATTGGCCTCTTCGCACCTTTCGCTTGCAAGGATTGGGTTTCGTGGGGTGGGAAGTATCTTTTTGAGGAGTATTTGAGGAAGGTCGAGGAAGAGAGGAAGAGAGAGGAGGAGAGGGAGGCTCGGCAGGTGGCCATTGAGGCCAAAGTCAAGAGGATCAAGGAACGACGAGATGTGCTGGTTGAGGCATGTCGATCATTCTTCACCAAAGTCCAGGCCAAAACAGTTTCGAAGGAAGATTTTCACAATCGGACCACCGCACTTGAGCTCATGCGCCTCTCGATTGATCAGGATGAAGCCGTGGACAAAGAAGAACCTCTGGTCAATGACCAGTAGGTTGTCAAGCAAATCATCGAGAAGAGGAAGGCAGACAAGATGGACGAGGAGGAGGAAGGTGAGGATGAGTTGGATGAAGAGCCTGTGGTCGCGAAGTGGGTGTGGCTAGAGGAAGGTGAGCTGATCACCTTCCATGGACCGGTAAGTCGTCGTTCTATGTCGATATCATTAAAACTAATTATGCTCTCGATATTGCTTTAGTGTGATTGTTGCGCTGGGCTGAAGACATCTCTGGAATGTGTCATCGAGGAGGGCGCCCCAAAGTGCAAGAAATGCACTCAGGGGCTGCAGGGGTGCTGCTGGGAGGGAGTATTGAGGCGAGGACTCCATCGAGGCGAGTCAAGGAAAACACCGGGCTCTAAATGAGCTACAAAGGCTACTGAGGAGTCGACGGAGGTGTCGACTCCTAGACGTAGTAAGTGATTCTTTTTGATAATGAGTACGATCACTAATCTGTATGATTACTTTAGCCATATGCATCTGGGCTATCCAGCCCATCCAAAACATGGAGGCTGGGCCCCCAAAGGTCAATGAGCGCCCGAAATGAGCGACGAAGACTAAGGGGAAACCGGCTGAGAAGGAGAAGGGAAAAGGAAAGGCGAGAGAGCGAGAGGTCAAACCTGAGGTCGCGGCTGTGGTTGGGGAGGAGATGACAGTATCAGATGCAGCACAGCTCCAGCATTGATATCTCATGGAAGTCTTGGTGCAAAAGAAGCTGGAGGTAGAGGTACTGATGGAGGAGATCGAGGTGTTGGAGAGGAAGTGGGAGGAGTCCCAATAGACTTTGTTGTTCTGTTTTGATTCTATCATTTTTCTTGTGTCTGAGCAAGATAAGTTTGAAATGAGAAATATTGCGTGCGATCAAAGCCAGGAAATGTAAGATATATGCAAAGAAACATAGGAAAGAAAGAGAAAAAGAAAGTAAGACGGACGATTCATCAAAATGAGACATAGGGGAAAGGCTCAGAACTCCTTCATAGCCGAAAAACCCCATCGAGCTTGTGCAAACACATTTTGAATGATATCATGACTTGTAATAGTACACTGTTATAAGATCGAGAGTTTGTTTTAATATCGCAAGTAAGAAAAAGAAAAGGAAAATGCTCTATTCATCTTCTTTGAGGTCAGGAATGCCTTCATTGATGTCTCCGTCGACATCCGATGTTGTTTGAAGTTGTTTGAGCTGACGATCGTTGATATCGAAGAAGTTTGGGGGAAGGGGAATCGATTTTTGTGCTAGATATGGTAGAACTCGGAAGGGAGCTACTGGTTGATGAAGAACTGAGCTGTCGAGCTCGCAAAGAATATAAGCACCACCATAGTTTCATGCGATGACAATGAGTGGGCCGAGATATCAAGCTCGCATTTTTTGATTAAGCACTTTCTCGATCTGTGTGTTTCGCATGAGTACGAGGTCACCTTTTTCGAAATTGTAGTCTCAAATTGTTCACTTGTGAACTTCTTCGAAGCGTCTCACAGCTTCTCATTGAGCAGTGTAGACTCTAGAGTAGAGTACTTCAAGATCAATCGAGCATTTCTGTAGTGCGATAGCACATCAGGCAATAAGATCAGTGGAGGAGAGTATTGAATTGGGTGGTGGTTGTAGATATGTTGCTTCTGAGATGTCGAGAGGGATGAGTGGATGAGAACCTGTGATCGCAAAATAGGGCAAACAGCCCATTCATTTTCGAGCTGTTACCCATTCTGCCCAAAAGACCGAGTAGGTCCCAACCAACCATCGAGTTTGATCACCATCGACGGCCTTGTAGAGTGATTGTCGTACATTGAAGTGGGCTCATTCGACGAGGCCATTGGCACAAGAATTGTACCCACTTATCCGAATGTGATTGATATGATATCGCTTCAACAAATACTCAAGAGCAGAAAGAAATGCTGTGCCATTGTCAGTAACGATCTCATAAAGTGAGCCCCAATGACAAATGATTTCTTTGAAGATCCAATCACCGATGGTCTTCGCTGTTTCATTGCGAAGCATCCTGAACTCTGGCCAGTATGATATTGAACATCAACCTTGTACTATATAGTGATATCTGCCAGAAGGCGGCATGTGCATTGTGTTGATGTAGACCTTTCCGAATAGAGGGGTGGGGGTGGCGACGATTGGTGGGATAAGAAGATTTTGAGTTTGTCACAACTGACAGTAGTGGCACATTCAGATGTACCATGCGATATCGGCTTTCAGGTTGGGCCACCAGAATCGTAGTGCGATGTGAGACTTCATGGCAAAGATCATCTTGTGGCCGATCTGGTTGTGCGATGACTGGATAATGTTGATGCGATGTTCTGGAATCATGACAATCTTATGTTCTCCGTGATGATCTTTTCGCCATAGTTTTCCAGAATCTATGAAGAACTTGGTGCAATATTGCATGAAGGTAGCATACTCGGTGTCTGATAGATTTGGGGGTCACACCATATTGTCTAACCATCTATGAACAAGCAGTAATCGTTCATCTTCTTTCTTTGCTTTGTCCAATTGAGGTATGTCTTGGTACGCAACATCCTCCCCCTTACTGAAATCTGAGGCTTGCGCAAAAGTCGGATATGTCGCATGAGTGGGGAAAGGTCAAATCAAAAGTGGGTTGATTTGGTGAATGAAACCATGTAATTTGTCGATCCAGTCGCTGAATTCTTCTTCTACTTCGACATCGTTGTCTTCAGTTTGTCAAGGACATCGCAAAAGACTGTCTGGCCCATGGTGCGTATCTGCGACATGAACTAGCGTGAAGTGGAACGTTAGAATGGAAACTATCCATCGGTTGATGCTGGCACTAGGCGCAATATTGGGATTTGAGAGCATGCCTTTGATATACCTCGCATCGACCTCGACGATAAGGTTTCGTACCCCTATCAAATATAAACGAAGTGCCCCAAGGGCTCAATATAGACCATAAAGTTTGAGTTTTGGTTGTGAGAACTGGGATTTGCAGTTGTTGAGTGTGATCAAGCCGAATCGACTGTAGTATCGTTTTCAAGGGTTATCGTGGTCACATTGTGTTAGGAAATAGCTGATCACGATGCTCGATGTATTGACTGCAAGGATTACTGGGGTGTTCGAGGTATAGTCAATGGCTCAAATTGCTGGCGAGTTTAGGAGCGCATGCTTGAGATCCTCTTGTGCTGCTACCTGAAATGGGCCGAATTCGAAGGGCACATCTTTTTGAGTAAGGTTGATTAGTGTGGGTGCTCAATGTGTGAAACTTTGAATGAAAATTTGACAAACTCCAATCATTCCTAAGAACACCTTAACCTCTGTGAGCGTACAACATGGACCCCACTTCTGAATCTTATCGATGCGCATTGGGTCAGCCATTCGACCTTGAATATTGCATCGATGACCTAAAACAATTATTTCGGGGACACAAGCAAATAACTTTGGTCCTGAGAACATCCCACCACAATACTTCATGTGCTGGACGATGCGATTTAGGTTCTCAAAGTGCTCCCATACAAATCGTCAAATGCCTGAGTTGTTGGCAATCGTTTTGTAAGACCCACCAATTGTTCGATATTCCAATTTCGGACCCTTCACTGGTGTCATCGATATAAGGGATCGTGATGTGAGGGACCTCGGGTTGTAGGATGAAAGTGACATCGTCGTGTAGGATTGGAACTGAGTTCGTCCAACCCATCGGTAGGGTGACGATTCAAAGTGCACTGAATGGGGTCTGGAAAGTTGTTAGATCTTGAGAGGATTCAGATATGAGCCTTTCGTCGAATGCAACATATAAATCCAACATTCCACCACAAGCACGTCCTCCAAACTGTTCAGCTAAATGCTCAGGGATCGGGATGACACCTGAGTGCTGAATCGTAACTTGTTTTAGCGGCTCAAGACTGTGGACTATTCAGAGCAATTTTGCATCTTTCTTTGCAACACAAAACCATCATGATCAGTATGACGAGTTCAATGATTTGTAGACTCCTGCTTCTGTTAGGAAACAGCCCCATTACCTAATAAAATTTCATTTTCATTTTATTATGTCGAATTACACTACATTACACCAAATGACGCCAAATGATGCTACACTTTGATAGCATGAGAATATTATTTTGCACGCATCACTATGTATGCGCCTGTATGCGCACATCGGTAACAACAATGTACAATATATGTAACATAGTATATAAACCCAAAATATACACCTAGGGGACCCCAGTTGTGTTCTCTTAGGTATTCCACCTACATTTTCGGTGTGAAAGGCCTATCTCAACAAACTTACCTATTAATAACCCCTCGCATCAAAACCATCAACTTCCCCATCACGCGCGCGGATCCCGCCCCCTTCTTGTAGAGAGAATGTGCACAGTCTTAGCTAGCAGATAGTGGGTGTCGCCCTAACAGAAGAACACAACTTCCCATATCAGTGTGCCTTCTCTTACTTGCACATACATCATTGTTTCACCATGCCACATCCAATTACTCATCCTTTTGCCACAAGCTGGAAGTACTTGTATATACATAATCTACCTTTTCTTTCATAAGCCGATGCCAGGCCTCGCCTTACATTGCGACTGCCAGTGATCAAGAGGCAGCGCTCATCATTAGGACAGCTGCAACCAGACAACCAATCGGATCTGGTTTAGTTATGATTTACATCACTCTATTTGGACGACTATTTTAGTTACAAGCTGAATTCAGTGTTATCTCCGAGATCAGGCACTGTTGGAAGGGTTGTTGATCCAAAGTGTCAAAATAGGCGCCTGACGAACGACGAACCATTGACGAACCTCGATGAACCTTATCACGTGACCCGTAGATGTTTGGAGAGGTCTTGAAGTAAATTTTTGAATTTGTCGAAGAAGTGATTCATCACAGATTTTACAATTATGTCCGAACCTTCAACTTCTAATCCTGGTCCTAATCCTGTTCCCATACCAGCACTAGGGTGAACATTGATGCGCTCACAGCACAAATGTCGCAATTAGTGTCAGTATTGGCAGCATCACAGCCCAGACAAGTGGAAGTACAGCCAGAGATGACAGGAGAAAGAGATGATGAGATGGAGGAGATGGTGGAGTGGATATTGCAGGAGGATGAGATGGTGGAGAAATCTGGAAATGGAAAAGCGCACTTACCTAAGTATGCGCCTCTGCAAATCTTTGATGGTACCATGGAGAATACAAAATCCTTCATCAGCTCTATAGTATTGTACATCCATGGGAGGAAGCCCGAGTTTTGTACAGCCAAGTCTAGGATTATGTTTGCTCTCTCATACATCCAGGGGGGGAAAGCACAGTTCTGGAGAAACGAGGCTATTAATCAAATTGCCGTGGGAAATAAACCATTTGCAACCTTCAAGGAATTTCTGGAGAGATTGGAGGCACAGTTTGGAGACCCTAATCCAAAGGCGACAGCCAATGCTAAATTAAAGACCATGCGCCAAGGTTCCTTAACAGTGGATGAATTTATTTTGCAGTTCAAAGCAGAAGCTTCACAAACGGACATGGGAGAAGCCGCGTTGGTAGAGTTTTTGAAAGCAGGATTAAATCCCTCATTATTCAAGTCTATCTACTGACTACCTTCTATGCCAGAGAAGTTGGACGAGTGGTATAATTGGGCAATGCACCTTGACCAGCAATATTGGCAGGAACAGGCAGAGTCAAAGTTGATGTATGGAAGTAGTAAATTTGGAAAGTCATCAGGAGGAAAGTCCGAGAAAGGAAAGGTGCCTCAGGCGCAAGCTCCAAGGGCACAGCCACTGGCCATGGCAGTGACACCTATAGTTACAGAGTCAGCAGCACCAGCAGAGGCAATGGAGGTTGATCAAGCAGGGAGATGAACCCCGCTTAAATGTTTTAACTGTGGGCAGTTAGGACACATTTCTAGGAATTGTAGGCAGAAAAGAAAGATTAGGGAAGCTACAATTGAGGAAGTGAAGCCAGAAGAAGGGAAGCAGAAGAATTTTGTGGAAGAGTCCCAGTGAAGGTTTCCCCATTGGTGACCCAGAATCATTACAATGTATTAGTATCCGAGGAAACCCAGAGTAAATCAGAAAAGGAAATCGAGGAGGAGTACAACTGTTGCAAATCACATGACAAAGAAAATTGTCACATGTCATTTCCAAAAACCCCTAAATTCTTTATTCGCTCTGTGCGAATAGAACCTGAAATCACCTTGACTGTGGGACTGAAGACAGTGGACACACATGCAGCGATTGATGTGGAAGTGTTGCTTGATCGTGGTGCTACAGGATTATTTATTAATTGATCCTTAATTACCGGAAATGGTATTAACACATGCAAGCTGGTGCAACCTATAATGGTGTACAATATTGATGGAACAGTCAATCGTGGAGGAACTATCAAGGAGGAGGTGACTATGGTCCTAAAGTATCAGGAGCATCAGGAGCAAGCTGTATTTGAAGTGTGCGATCTTGGGAAAACCAATCTAATAATAGGATGTCTGTGGTTATGGAAGCATAATCCCGAAATTGATTGGAAAACTGGGAAAGTACAAATGACTCATTGTCCTAAGGAACGTAATGTGTATGGGAGGAAGATGAAGAAGGAAAAAGGAAAAAGAAAGAGAAAGAACGTCCGAGAAAGTATCCTGTTACAATGGAGGAAGTGGAGGATGAGGAAATGCCAAATGAGGAAGTTCCGGTCATGATCGAGAAAGAAGAGCAGAAGCAAACCTTTAGAGCAATTCATGGAGGACAGTCATGGGACAAGAATATTGGGAAGGTGGAGAAGCCAGTGGAGGAATGGGTGCCAAAAGTGTATCATGAATATCTGTCAGTGTTCCAGAAGAAGGAGTCTGAGTGAATGCCGGTGCGGAAGCCATGGGATCATGCAATCGAGATGAAGCCAGGGTTTGTGCCAAAGAAGTCGAAGGTATATCTGTTATCTCCAATGGAACAAGAAGAAGTGGATGCATTCCTGAAGGAGCAATTGCACAAAGGATACATATGACCTTCAAAATCACCACAGACATCACCAATATTCTTTGTGCCAAAGAAAGACCAAAGGAAGAGGATGTGTACAGATTATAGGTATCTGAATGAGTGGACAGTGAAGAACGTGTACCCCCTGCCATTGATTTCTGAAATAATTGACAAGGTGGGAAAAGCCAAGGTCTTTACAAAATTGGATTTACAATGGGGATACAACAATGTACAAATAAAGAAAGGAGATGAGTGGAAGGCTGCATTTGCCATGCGTCGAGGATCCTTCGAGCCACTTGTCATGTTTTTTGGGATGACTAATAGTCCCCCAACCTTTCAAAATATGATGAACGACATTTTCAAGGACGTAATAGACAAAGGTGTGGTAATAATATTTATTGACAACATTCTGATATTCACAGAGGATGAAGAAAATCATGAGGCGATAGTGCAGGAGGTGTTGTGGAGGTTGGCAGAGAACAATCTATTTTTGAAACAAGAGAAGTGTGTGTTTGGGGCAAGCGAGATTGAGTTCCTAGGATTATTGATCGGCCCTGACGGGATCAAAATGGATCCGATCAAGGTACAGGTGATCACAGATTGGCCTGCGCCCACCCGTGTCAAGGAGGTTCAAGCCTTCTTGGGACTCGCAAATTATTATCGTCGCTTTGTGCACAATTTTTCTAAAATTGCCGCACCCTTACATAACCTTATGCAAAAGGGAGTAGTATGGAGGTGGGGAGAGCAGCAGCAGACAGCATTTGAGGAGTTGAAGAGGAAGTTTGTGGAGGGACCAATATTAGCCCCAGTAGATTTCACACACCCTTTGCGAGTGGAATCCGATGCATCCGATTTTGCTACTGGAGCAGTATTATCAATGCTGTGCGAAGATGACAAATGGCATCCTTGTGCATACTTGTCAAAAGGGTTGAATGATGTGGAGAGGAATTATGATGTGCATGACAAAGAGATGTTGGGGATGATATGAGCATTGGAGGCGTGGAGGCATTATTTGGAGGGATGTACACATCAGATTGAGATCTGGACGGATCATCAAAATCTGCAATACTTCATGTCCGCTAAAAAGCTTAATCGCAGGCAAGCACATTGGGCACTATTCCTATTGTGTTTCAATTTTCACTTGGTCCACAAAGCGGGAAGCTTAATGAGGAAAGCAGATGTATTATCCAGACATATCGATCATAAAAGGGGGGTGGAGGAGGACAATAAAAATGTTACCTTACTCAAACCCAAATACTTTCGCATTTGCACTATGCGTCAAGGGCATCTATTAATAGATAGCTCGGAAATGGAAATGTTGTCTAAAATTAGACAATGTTTGGAAATGGACGATGAAGTAGTGGAAGCCGTGAAAGCTCTGAAGGGAGAGAAGAAAGGTAATATCAAAGGAGATGAATGGGCTGAGGAACAAGGGTTGGTGTTGTTTCGAGGAAAAGTGTATGTACCAAAGGATCAGGATTTGTGAAGGGAGATCATCTGGTTACATCACAATACGCTGATTGCTGGACACCCAGGAAGATGGAAGACATTGGAATTAGTAATGAGAAATTATTGGTGGCCCGGAATTTCGAAGTATGTGTTGGGGTCAGATAGGTAAGCTACAATGTACCGAATAATACGGTTTATCAAACGCATACAGTGTACCGAATGATACGGGTTCAGTGGACACCGTCAAATGCTCTCATAGTATGTATAACATGTACTAGTATCAAATGAATACACTTTGACAATTCTTGCTTGTGATACACTATGAAGAATGTTGATATACAGATCAGAGATAGCATTGGACATGGTACTCAGCAACGGCAACGGCAATGGCAACGGCAATGGCAACAGCAACAGCAATGGCATTGGCAACAGCATCGGCATAGATATACGGCATCAGCATCAGGCTAACGGATAGATGTGCATAGGAAACTGTATGCCTAGCTATAGGCAATTTTCTATGTAGTGCAGACCTACCAAATGGGATCAGCTTGCCCACCCGATTGGTGTTGGTCAATGCTGCCGATGCCACCTAAGGAAATTTCCTGATGCCAAAGGTTATATAGTGACATGTATGATAAATGCCTCAATTAGCAATCATTCATTTGTTGTATGCAGACCTATGAAATGGGTCGGCACTGGCACTGGCAGAAATTAAAAATTTACCGACATCGCCAGCAGCAGATGCATAATACAGACCTTCATGAAATCAGTGATCAGCATCAGAATTGAGCACGGCACTGGCACCAGGATTAGGGATCAGGCAGCAAACATTCAGTGTTCCAACAATTATTACTACATGTTCATGTATAGAATATGTAAATGAAATAAATGAGCATCATCCATCATCCATAGTGTCCATATCATCAGAGCCATGCAACCAAGTGTCATCAACATAATCAAAGTCTGCATGAGTATAGATGGGCAGCGTGATGCGAGAAGGAGTGGGGTGCTCTATCTGGGAGGTGCTGGGGGACTCATCACTAAAATTGTCAGAATCGGCACTGGCATCATTGGCATCAGCATTGGATTCACCCCGAGGTCCAGTGGAATCTGTCTCTGATGATGAGAGAAAAACATCTGCCGCATCAGACGCGGTGGCAAAAGCTGATAGGGGATTTGTGGGTGGAGATGAAGAGGTAGAATCATCAAGGTAGAAGTCAGCAGCATCAATGCTGGTTGGGGAACCCGTAGGGGCAGATGATGAATCAGAACCATATGCCATGGCTGCCTGAGGGGTGGTATGCTGATCAGCATCATTTGCTACATCATCTTCACCTTGCCAAAGCATGAGTGCCTCAGCATTGGCAGCGGCAGCGGGGACGGGATCGGTAGTGGGAACGGGGACAGAATCGGAATCGGCGTCAGCATCAGAGAGATCGGCAGCAGAGAGATTGGCATCAGCAACAGGGACTGAAGGAATGGGAGCGGGGACAGGAACAACTGGAGTGGTCCCAGCATTGGACACATCGGATTCAGCATCTGAATAATATAGGCCAGCATCATGACCAGTAACCATGGGTGGTCGACTGTAGGCATAGACAACTGTTGGGAGACTTGGTGCATCTGACCACTCCTTCTTTTGCTGTGTGCCATCAGGTAGAGACCCTGCGTACCCAGAATGCTGTGCCTTTCCCTTGCCCTTGGTTGCCTGATTGATTGCTAAAACCTCATTCTCTGCAATATCAATGCCCCAGGTCCACTTGTAGGAGGTTGGGGGAAGGGCCTTCAGGTGCTCAAGTTCAGCCTGTGCATGTGCAGATACCAGTTCCGATTGTCTTCTTATGGCCGACCTTCTCCCAGTGTGTCCATGGTTGTTTTTTGATGCCGCTGCTGGTGCCGCTGCTGTTGTTAACTTATGTGGTTCAGACTGAAGCTCCTTGAGCAGGGCTAGCTCATGAAGCTGTTGGAACCCTGCTGATTGCCTGATATTCGCATTCATTGCAGCCTCTGCTGATGATTCGCAGCCATCTATGAAGTCCCGCATCCCGCATGCTTCATTGAACAAATCCCCCATGAGAGCCTGCAGGTCGATGCAAGATCAGCAGTTGGCTTGGCCATCGGCAGCATTGTCTGCTGGCTGGCTATCAGTGAGCGGTGAGCTGGTGATCACAGGGGCAGGGATATACTGTCGATAGCTATCGAGGCACTTATCCAGGATGTCACTGGCAAAAATTTGCCCCAGTGCCAGTTCACTATTGTGGCTCCACCAATCACATACATATGAATCCACCAGACAGCTAGGAATGTCGCTGGCAACACCATCATCCAATGCGGCCAAGAGAGATGGATGGAATCCAAGGGGTAGGTGGTCCAAATTCACATCAGTGAGACTGTCGGCCAAGGACCGAAGAAGGATCAGCACATCCATCATAAGGCCGATAGAGGTGCCGATGCCGATCCAAGACATGACATACATCTGTCATACTTGTCAGTGATGTATACTTACTTCCATTAGGAAAGATCTCAACATACAAGCTCGGCATAGAGAATTTTTTGCATCCAACGTTGTTTTACAAAGTTTGCCTGGTCTAAAACTTGATGGAATCGGGACTCCATGTACCAAATGATCTCTTGTGTCTGCATTTGGAGTTGCCCTTTTGGGCCCGATTGCAAAGAAAAAGGGTTGAAGATTGAGAGACTTTTGTTCGACATGGTTGTGGTTGGTGATCAAGATAATCGTGTTTACATCATGTTTACATAATACATGTGGCCCTTTTCAGTCAGAGAGGGGAGATATAATCGGCATTTGTTGATCTAAATGCATTGTCAGCCTTCAATGCTAATTCATACCATGAAGTGTGCTGGCAATTAGCATAGGCTAGCAGACCAGGAAGGGTATTCTCGGACTGTGAGGCTGACTGCCACCATTGGCTGTGATAGATGAAATACTGCACAGTCCACTGCATTTCATATGTGACCAGTAGACATTCCTCCCTCCATTGATTTCTCTGAGCCCATGAATGAAGCCAATGTACTCACCTGACTATGAAAATTGTTAGTACAATGAATATGGATGGCTACAAAATATATTTACATTCCCAGAATCGGCTGGCATCAGCAATGGCATCGGGAATGGGAACAGGAGCGGCATTGGCATTGGCATTGGCCATGAGACCAGTACAAATGTGGGAATTATGCCAAATCCAGGACAGACGAACAGAGGTGGAACCAGGTACATTTGGATTCAAAATAGCTGTGCTGGCATTGAGGTCATCCTTGGATAACTGCTGAAACATACTCAATGTGTCATCATCACAATCCAGTGCCAGCATTAGGCTATGGCAATGGTTATACATTTGGGCATGCAAGCTAATTTTGTTAACCAACTCGTGGACAACAGCTTGTGACTGGGTGCGAACTCCCTTTTGTGGTGCCGCTCGAATGATGTGTGAATATTGAAATGATTTGTCAGCAATGAGCTCCCGCAGCTGGTGCAGCAGTCAGTTTGCCTGGATCTTGCGGAGGTTAATCTCTACATCTGCAAGATTGCCATTAGAGGGGAGGTATACTTGTTGCTCCTCAACTGGAATAGCATGTGTGTGGGCTGGGAGATCTGACAGGCCTGATGCCACAGCACTGTCATCATCCAGGTCACTGGGGGTATCAAATTCCCCTTCATTATCATGGGTGATCCATGAGGGAGCAATGTCATGATCGGCAATGTTGGCAGCATTTTGTAACTGCATTAAGATTACCATGTGAGATGTGAGAGCTTCTCTCTCCTGTTCAACAGCTTGTGTGTCAGAAATGTGAGGTGATTTACCAAGTCGATGGACTTTGTCTCGTAATTCAATCCTGGTGACAATCAATGATGGGTTGTGATTGGTGGTAGGCAGTACAACTCACTGCATTTGTTCAAAAAGAATAGCAAAATCAATCCACTCCTCGACCGTGGATTGAACCAGTGCCGATGCTGAAGTTAAGGCCGATCCCGTCTCCACTGCCAATCCCATCCCCACTGCCAATCCTGTCCCCACTGCCTCTGCCATTTCTGATATGTGAGTGGCATACATATCCATTACCATGATATCTGTGAGCCTCCGGGATTCTGCTGCCCTCACTTCATCCTCCCATTGTTCGATTGCCAGTTGGCCAAATGCTGCCATTAGTTCACCATGGTATTGGCCGAGTTGTGTAGAGTTCTCAAGGGCTTCCTGAGATTTTGAGCAGAGTGTGACTGTCATGCCAAGCATTTTCTTGTGATTTGAATCTGTAGCATGATCATCAAGCATTTTTGCCTGATGTGGCAAGGTCACTGTTCTGACCGTCAGAGAAATGGAATTCAGTGATGCCCACAGAGACTCAAGTATTTCTCCTGCTACAATGCCAGACCCTGGAATGAAAGATGGAGCATAGTGAAAAAAGCATTCATCCTTGTGGCCATGAACATGCAAAAGCCCAATGGCCTGGTCAATGGTCAAGCCGGCTGGAAGATGGGCACTAATACGTTCCCAAAGGTGGACAATGTACTGGCAGACAATGTCGTAAATGAGCATGACTCCCTGTTGAGGGTCAACTCTGGTGGTCTTCAGTGCTTGAAGGAAAGCAAAGTTGACATTCTTTTGCTGTTCTCCACAAAACAGGTCTACCAATGCATTGGGCACATAACATCCATGCCGTGCACATGCAATGGCTGCTACTCCAGTCCTGTCACATGCCTTCGATGCCAGAAAAGCATTCACAACAGCTAGGAATTTATTTTCACAAGGAGCCTTCTGGAAACCCAAATACAAATCAGACTGGCTTTGGGGGCGGCATCAGGAATGGCATTGGCCACCACCAAGGGAAGGTACCTACCATTAATCATTCTATGGCAGCTTGGAGAAACAGCTCATATTCAGCCCAATTTGGGGCCATCCCACCTCCATCCCATAGCCATATATCAGTATCAGAGTTTTTCTGCCGAACATGATCAGCTTTGAAATTGCCATCGGCCATGAATATCCATTTAAAAACAAATCTGAAATCCATAGTATCATTTTAGATGCCACTGCACCAAGGTATTTTGACACCCACTGGTTCGCATCGTCCTTCCAATTTTCTGGTATATTAATGCCTACTTGAGGACAGGCTGGACAGAAATCGGCAAGTGATCCTGGTTCAGGATTCAAAGGATCTCTTTGATTGTGTCCATACCCTGCCCACTTCAATCTTTTCATCCAACGCCATAAGTGGGACATGCACCGAAGCTCATGGTAGAGATTGACCACTTTGGCAGGCCTCATTGGCAATGTTACATGCCGAATCAGCTGGTAAAACTGATAGGCCAATGCCTTTAATTCCAGATTACAGAGCTGAAAATGGTCTAGGACCTGCACGGTGAACAGAGTCTGTATATTGGTGAAGCTTGTGGGTCAAACTCATGCATGCTATGATCAATGCTGCAGATCTTCCCGAATACTTATGTGAATCAGCAGTCTTGCATGCCACATATCTCCGGAATAGATCATTTACAAAACCCTTGAATTCAACACCTTATCAAATTTGGCATCAAAAGAAACCAGATGTTTCTCACCTTCACAAATTCGGGGCACCTGTATGGATCCTCCTACAAGGAAAACAAGAGCAAAACAAGATTTTGCCAAAATCCAAACGATGGGCTTTTATCAGCTATGATGAAGGCTCAAATTCAGTTCAATATTACAATGCCAAAACATGCAATATACTTACCTCACAAAACTTCTGTTTTCTCACCCCAACAAACCCAACTCCACCCAAAGAAATCGCTGTTGAACCAGATTCATCATGTAAGGGGGAGGAAGAGGGTAACATGTCGCCAAATGCACAAGATGAAGTGCAATGGCCAGGGGATGGGAGTGATCTGAAAGTGGACCCAACACAAAATCTAAAATGGAAAAGAGATGAGCCAGATGTTAGTGAACCAAGAAGGACTCATGGAAAGCAGGTCATATACGGGCAACCTCAGCCTCTAGCAAAGGGAAATCCAAAGTTAAAATTATACTACATATTACAGGGATTGGGGACGCACCTAGCAAAGGGAAATCCGAAGAGAAAACTCTAAGGATCCCTTTGCCGATGCCCAGTATATGTGAAGACGACAAAAATCAAATAATAACCTAAAAATAGAAAAGGCAGAGATAGGCAGATCAAGGCCGCCGAATGACATCATACCAAGGGGTAGATGTCGGAAGGGGTGCTCCACCTCTAAATATAAAACTGTCAACATGCACAAACATGATAGAAAGGGAAATTAGTAATAAAATCCAGAAAAATCATAGAAAATAAAGAATAGAAGGAAATGAAGTGAGGAAAAATATAGAATGAACATAAAAAATAGGAGAAACACACAGGGCACCCCCCTAGTCCCCCTAGTCCCCTTACAGGTCAACTATAAATGGCTCAATGATCCCCTGGCTCACCTGGACGATGATCTCCTCCTACCAGTGGATATAATATATGCAATAATAGCTAGAGACGAACTCACAAGTTTGAATGAGGTGAAAAGATCACCTGATTGGCTGGAATGGGAGAAAGCGATGCATACTGAACTGGATCAGCTGCATACCATGGGAACATGGGAACTCATGGATAAACCTCCTGATGCTGAGCCAATAGTGAACAAGTGGGTTTTTATTTGGAAAAGGAACAAAGCAGGGGAAATTGTCAAATATAAAGCGAGGTTAGTAGTGAAGGGGTACTCACAGAGACTGGGACAGGACTACAACAAAACAAACATATTCACCAGTAGTGAGAATGGATACACTCAGGGCAATCTTAGCCCTGGTACCTGCAAAACAGCTCAAAGTTCAGCAAATGGATATAAAAGGGGTGTACCTGAATGGATTTCTCAAGGAAACCATCTATATGTGGCAACCCAAAGGTTTTGATGATGGAACTAGAAAAGTTTGCTGCCTAGTCAAGACAATATATGGGTTGAAGCAGTCTGGTCGAGAGGGGAACTCAGAACTTGACGCAAAGCTCATCAGCTTTGGATTCTCATGGCTCCTATCTGATCCGTGCACTTACATCAAACAGGATGGAGACAAGATCTCAATCATCATGGTTTGGGTAGACAACTTACTCCTTTTCACATCGACTGATGAACTCATGTTGAAAATAAAGACAGACATCAAATCGGCATGGGAAGCAACTGATATTGGCAAACCATCCAAAATTGTTGGCATCGAAATAACTATGAACAATGATTTGGTCAGTATTTCCCAGCACAAATACATTGAGAACATCTTATGGCGAGAGCATATGCTCAACGCCAACCCTGTCGGAACGCCTCTAGATCACAACATCCAGCTTGAACCAAATCCCGATGGAAATCAAGGGGACCATAGTAATTTGTATGCTCAATTGCTTGGAGAACTCCAATGGGTTGCCAACACAACACGACCAGATATAGCATATGCAGTCAACAAGCTTGCCGCTTACACCACCAATTTGAGCCTCCAGCACTTCAGCGTGTTAAAGCATATACTACGCTATCTCAAAGGGACCAAGAATCTTGGTATCACCTATTCATGGAACCCCTATTCAAACGATGAACTCACCAATTCATTTTACAGCTATCTCACTTATTCAGTGGCTGATTCATTACCAAATTTGTTCCACAGCTATGCTGATGCTGCCTATGCAAATGCTGACAACCTCAAATCTACCTCAGGCTACATATTCTTAGCTTCAGGGGGAGCAATAACCTGGAGGTCTAAGAAGCAAACAATGCAAGCCCTATCGTCAACCGAGGCAGAATATATTGCATTGTGCGAAGCCGGTGATAGGTCCACCTTGTCGTTCAAGCTCAGAAAACACATCTATGATCGTCGTTGAAGCTCTATGATCATTGTCAAAGCTCTACGATTGTCGTCGAAGCTCTATGAACCCCTCCGAAGCTCTACAAACCTCTACAAAGTCACGAGAATGCTTCAAAAATTTTCGCAACACTTCAAAACTCTTCGCGACACCTCGAAATTCTTTGTATGCCTTTGGCTGCCATAATACAATTCCCCCGACCTTCGGACAGCTCAGGACATACACCTGAAACATTGTCGATAAGTTCCGAACCAGTATCGAGCAATATCGCAGTGATATCAGCCTTCAAACAAGTCTGATATTTCCTCGACCAACTTTGAAAATCATCAAACATCGAAAATCGACATCGGACACTATATCGCTATCCAAATAATCATCGCACACATGCCAGATGTATCCCCTACCATTGTCGAACAATATCGCACTGATATCGGGCCATGAACAAAGTCCAAAGAATCTTTGAAAATCTTTGAAAAACATTGAACCTCAAAAAACATTGTCAGACACAGTATTTCCTATTCGAATGATCTTCGGACGCATGCTGGACACATGGGACACTATATCGAGTATATCAAACACATTTCTACTGCATGTGCATGCATACAATCCGCTCGAAGCAGTTTCTGATCTTTTATTCAATTTATAACAAGGACAGTCCAGTTTTAGCTATTCTTTCTTATTATTTCTTTATCATGTGTTATATTCACCCCTTCTAGGCTCGCTTTATTGTTCTGATATACTTATATTGTCTTTTGCCTCGAGTTTTCCACATGTTTGGCTCATGTTCTCTAGCCTTTTTAGGTACTTTCTTTGTTTTATATAAAAAGATGTACTAGATACAAAGAAATAGAAGAAAGTCATCGTCTTCCTCCCAGATCACAGTGATTTGAGAGTTCAGTTTAGTCTTATTCAGTCCGAAGTTTGGTGTTTTACACTAAACTTCCTCGAAATTCCTCGAAATTCCTTGCATTACATTATTTTCACTCTTGCTTCCCTCAATTAGCCTTTTCTTCACTTCTACTACTCGTCTAGTCCCCCGATCTTGCATCCGAACATATCTGCGCACTTGAAATTCCTCGAGACTTCTTCAAAAAATATTGCGACCTCTCGAAAAGCATCACGACATCTCGAAAATCATTGCAACACCTCGCAAATCATCGCAACCCCTCAAAAATTACCGCAAGTCCTTGAAACACATTTTTTTAGCCTTGAACTGCTTCAACAAGCAGTTGTTTTATGACTATTTGATGGTCGGTCTGACAGGTGACATCTAGAGGGCCTCACAACCTTCCTCTGACTCATGTTATACCATCTGAAGCCATTTTGTGGGTTTTGTTTGGGTTTCCAGGTTGAGCATCATCACTGGCCATGAACTTCGTTGGTTGAGAACTCTTCATCATGAACTCAGATTCCCACAGACATCGCCAACAGTATTACGAGGCAACAATACCGGCTCAATAATGATGGCAAAAAATCCTCAATTCCATCAAAGGTCAAAACATATTGACATCTGATATCACTGGGTCTGCGACGAGATAAAGAACAAGAATATTAATCTCGAATCCTGCCATGACCCTGACCAAACAGCCAACATCCTGACAAAACCTCTTCCTCGTCTGAAACACCAGAAACACACACACAATATGGGCCTCATGACCATTAGGTTGAACAACCTCAAAAATTAAACACACCAAACAAAAAAGACAATGGTAGCTTTCCTACCTGTACAGTCTTTTTATCCCACTGGGTTTTTGACCAAACAAGAGGTTTTGATGCACCCATCAAACCAGACAATGCTCCACTTGAGGGGGAGTGTTGGGACATACAAGTGGATGGAGGTTATGCACAGACCAACCATGATCAATTGGTAATGTACTCATCGATATATATACTGTACTAGTAACACATATAAACAAGTCTTCCTTCCCCCACTTGCTTCTACTCGCCATTGATGATACTCGACCAGGAAACCCAAACAAAACCCACAATAAGGGCTCAAATGGTATAATGCTAGTTAGAGGAAGATTGCAAGGTGGTACTAAATATCACCGCTGTTACCCAAGACTAGGAAAACAACTCTAGAGAGTGTCCAATGAAGTTTGAAGAGGTTCGTGAGTATTTGAAGTGCTGCGAAGAGGTTTGAGAGTATTTGAAGTGCTGCGAAGGTGTTCGAGAGAAGTTCAAAGAGGTTCAAGAGACTTGTAGAGGACGAGGACAATTTTGACAAAGGCTGAGGATAGACTATAAGAATGTAGGAAGGCGTCGAGAGGGGAGAGGCGATATGTGATAGTTTCGAGAAGCTAGTATGAGAAGTTTGAGGAAGTTCAGCATAAAACACTGAACTTTGAGACTAAGTCAAGATGCTTGGACTCAAGAGAATGGCTCTTAAATCAGATGATTGGTGTGAGAGGACAATATATTCTGTCTTTCTAAGTAGCTAGTACAAGGCTATATATGTTTGGGAGAAGTGATACTAAAAAGGAAATAAAACATGAGGAATACATGAGGCAAGATATAAAACAATAGAGAATCTTTGCAAATCATAGAATAAATGAAAGAAGATGAGAAAGGAAATGTATAGAGTCATGATTTATCATGGGTACCTGTTCCCATTGATCCAATATATATCATCAAGATGTCAAAGCGCCACAATCGCATCCTAAAATCCCATTGTTGTGTCTCCTCGTGTCCGGTGGTGCTCAATATGTGATGCACTAACTCTTACAAGGTGTGCTGCATGTATCCAAAGGGTGGTGTGATAGGTATATGGCAGCTGAAGATGTTCAAAGTGCTGCAAAGTGTTGCGAAGTCATTCAAAGTCGTTCAAAATTGTTCAAAGTAGTTTTGGAGCAGTCTCGGGGGGTTCATAGGGGTTCGTCGGGGTTGGGAGCATGTGTGTTGATGTGTTGATGCCTTTGGAGATGTTCCCAGAGCTTAGTGTGCATGGTGGACCTATCATCCTCCCCCTTACTGAAATCCTGACTGTCCCAGTCAGCCAATCAGAGTCATGTACAAAATGTGTGATCGTGTTGAAGCTGTAAACAAAACTCGAAAAAAACTTCTCGTTCTCCTTCATCAACCTACACCCTCAATACTAGCTTTTCATCATGTCTCTCCTCGCCGAACTCAATACCGACATCTTCGACTACACCAAATTGATGCCCGAGCGCAATGCCGCCAAAGATTTGGACTTCAAAGTGTGGGGGAAGGGTTTTTGCAACAGAATGGTATGTTCCTGCATTCATTTTGTTGTATGGGTGGCTAAAATGTTTGGTCTTAGGCTGAATATGATGAGCTCGCTGACGAGCTGGGCAAAGAGCACGATCCAGCCATTCAAAAGGTCGTTGATGAAGTTTTCGAGCTGTATCAACCATTGGCCCAGCACAAATGGTTTTCAGGGGGTGCCGAGCTATTATTTTCGGAGTTGCGCAAAGAGGTGGAATGCAAAGATTGAGAAGCTGCTGAGGCAAAAGCACAGGCAGAGGCCAAGGAAGAGGCAAGGTGCATTCGGGAGGAGGAGGAACTAGCTCGAGAGGCAGCAGCTGCTGCTAAGAAGGCAAAACTGGACGATTGGAGGGCCACTATTGTCAAGGCTCACAAAACGGCGCTGAGTGAATTTTGCGCCAAGACCCTTTTGAAGGCTGAGTTGTTGCAACAAAATGAGCCACTAGCAGCTGAAGCTAAATAGATCGAGGAGGCCGAGGCAGGGGTCGAGGATGAGGATGAGGAGGAGCTACCCGTGGTGCAGGTAACAAAACAAAAGGTAGTGGAGATCAAGGGAGGCAAAGATGGGGAGAGTCAAAGTGAGCAAAGTTTGCAATAAGCAGACTGCTCCATTTCTAGGGTCCTGTGAGTTTTCATTTTGGCTTCAAAAGTTTTTTGGAGTGCTAATCGTGTCGTAGTGCAATTGATGTGCTGGGATGAGATCCCAGCCATGCTGTGTGGTCGAAGAAGGGGCCCCAAAGTGCGTCAAGTGCACCGATGCTCTGCAGGGCTGTTATTGGGAGGGGGTGTCGAGGAAAGGCCTTCGAAAAGGTGAGGGGAGAAAATTTGGGGCTGCGAAAGACATTTCACAGTCGAAGCCAGGTGTGTTTCTTGTTCAGACTTGTTGCAAACTTTTCTAACTTTCTGATCGGATTATTTTAGCTCTTCACATTCAAGTTGTCGGGCCAGTCGAGCCAGAGGAGACAGTTGTGGGACCATCAAAACCATCTACACCAAAATTGAAGCACAAAAAGCAGTCAAAAGGGAAAGGCAAAGCGAAGGAGGTATCATTGAATGATGATATCGAGGTCGTTAGCAATGAATGGGTCGTTCGACGGAAGATGCTTGCAGCCAAATTGGTACAGAAGAAGGTGGAGATGGAAGTTCTGGGTAGGGAGATAGAACTTTTAGAAGTCATGATAGAGGAGTAAAAAAAAAAGGACTTCATTGTATTTTTGTATTTTTCTTTTTCTTTTCAATTTAAATCTTGTGAGTAGCAAATAAAAGTAGAAGAAAAAGAAAGAAGAATAAAGAGAATAAGGGAAAGGCTCAGTAGATCATCATGGCCGAAAAACCCTTTTGGAGTTTGTGTGACCACACTATAATGCGATATCATGACTTGTATTGTACACTAAAAGAAATTGAGGTCATAGGTAAGTGATCGCAAACAAAGAAAGGGGATAATTATTCATCTTTGAAGTCCAAAAGGTCTTCAGGAATATCTTTGTTGATGTTCAAAGTGTTTCAAAGTTTTTCGAGATGTTCGGAGTCGATATCGAGGAAGTTTGGCAGCAGGGGAATTGATTGTCATGCAAAATAGGGAAGGAGTCAGAAGGCTGCGACTGGTCGATGAAATACTGATCCATCGAGTTTGCAGATGATGTAGGCTCCTCCATAGTTTCGATCGATGACAATGAGGGGACCTAAATATTGAGGTCGCATCTTGCAATTGAGAGATTTCTCAATTTGCATGTTGCGAAGTAGGACCAGGTCACCTTTTTCGAAGTCATAGTCGTGCATTGTTCATTTGTGAACAAGTTCAAAATGTTTCACAGCTTCGAGTCGAGCAGTATAGACTTTTGAATAGAGAATTTCAAGGTCAGATGATCATTTCTGTAGTACTATTGCTCTTCGAGCAATGAGATTGGTTGTCAATAAGATAGAATCCGGAGGGGGTTGCAAGTATGTTGCTTCAGAGATGCCGAGCGGGATTAAGGGATGTGATCCTGTAATTGCAAAGTAAGGAGAGCAACCCATGTGTCTACAAACTGTAACTCGTTCTGTCCAAAACACTGAGTGTGCTCCAGCTGACCATTTGCTCTGATCTCCATTGACTGCTTTGAATAACGATTGTTGAATATTGAAGTGAGCTCATTCGACGATCCCATTCGCACGAGAACTGTAGCCGCTAATTCAAATATGGTTAATATGATATCATTTTGAAAGGTACTCCAATGCTGTGATGAATGCTGAACTGTTATTGCTCACAATTTTGTATAGCAAACCCCATCTACAAATGATATCTTTGAAGATCCAGTTCCCAAGAGTCATGGCATTTTCTCGTCAAAGGTTTCGCCACTCGGGATAAGTTGTTAGTGAACAATGACCTTGTACAATATACTTGAATCTGCTCGAGGGAGGCATTTGCATGGTATTGATGTAGACTTTGCTGAATAAAGGTGCGGGTGTGACAACAGTAGGTGGGATAAGGAGATTTCGAGTTTGTCATACTTGGCACAGGTGGCAAGTGTGAATATACCATGCGATGTCTGCTTTCATGTTAGGCTGCTAGAATCGTAGGGAAATAACAGCTTTCATCACGAAGACCATTTTGTGTCCAATATCATCATGAGCTGCATGAATAACTTCGAGACAATGCTCGGGAATCGCAATGATTTTGTGAGCTCTGTGAGAATCCTTCCTCCAAAGTTTGCCGCAATCTAAGAAGAATTTGGTGCAATATTGAATGAAGGTAGCATATTCAGAATCTGATAAATCTGGAGGTTGTACCAAATCCTCTAACCATTTTCGAACACAAATTAATCTTTCATCTTCCTTTTTTGCATTGTTCGTTCATGGGACATCATCGTAGGTCAGATCCTCCCCCTTACTGAGATCTGAGGAGAGGGAGAGTGTCAAAACTTGATAGGAAGTGAAGGGTCGAGTCGTAATACTATTGATTTGGTGTACGAAACCATGAAGATGGTCGATCCAGTCTCCAAAATTGTTTTTGTTATCAAACTGGTCATCTTCATCTTGTGGAGGACGTCTTGAAAGTCCGTCTGGACCATGATGTGTACCTGCAACATGAACTAGCGTGAAGTGAAAAGTGAGGATCGAGACGATCCATCAATTGATGCTAGCGCTAGGTGCGTTCGAGAGCATGCCTTTGATATACCTTGCGTTGACTTCAATGACGAGGTTTCAGACCCCTATTGGGTACAATTGAAGTGCTCTGAGAGTGCGATATAGACCGTAGAGTTTGAATTTTGCTTGCAAAAACCAGGATTCGTGGTCGTTAAGTGTGATTGAGCTGAATCAACTGTAATATCATTTTCGAGGGTTGTCAGGATCACATTGCACGAGAAAGAAACCAATAGCAATGTATGAAGTATCGACTGATAGGATAACTGGGGTGTTGGATGAGTAGTCGATAGTGCAAATTGCTGGTGAATTGATCAGTGCTTGCTTCAGGTCTTCCTGTGCTGCGATTTGTTTTGGTCCAAAATCGAAAGGGACATCTTTTTGTGTAAGGTGTATTAGAGCTGTAGCACGTTGAGTGAAGTTTCGAATAAAGATATGACAAACTCCAATAGTTCCTAGAAATGCCTTGACTTCGGTAAGGCTTCAACAAGGTCCCCATTTGCTAACTGCTGCGATGCGAGTGGGATCAGCCATATGACCTTCAATATTGCATCGATGACCTAGAACAATTATTTCGGGGACACAAAGGTAAAGTTTTGGACCAGAAAATGTTCCTCCACAATACTTCATGCGTTGGACTATACAATTTAGATTCCCGAAATGTTCCCAAACAAAGCATCAAATGCCTGGATTATCAGTGATCATTTCATAAGATCCTCCGATAGTTTGATATTCTGATTTTGGACCCTTAACTGGTGTGTCGTCAATGTAAGGGATGGTGATATGAGGGATTTTGGGTTGTAGGATGATGTTACATCATTGTGTAAGATTGGAACTGAGTTCATCCAATCCATTGGTAGGGTGACAATTTGAAGTGCTCCAAAAGGTGTCTGAAACATCGTTAGATCTCAAGATATTTCTGCGACTTTCCTTTTATCAAATGCAACATATAGGTCCAACATTCCACTGCAAGCATGTCTGCCAAACTGTTCAGCTAGATGCTCAGGGATCTGGACGATGCCAGAGTGCTGAATCGTTACCTGATTAAGAGGTTTGAGACTGTGTACTATTCGAAGTGATTTCGCATCTTTCTTTGCAACCCAAAACCATTGCGATCAATATGACGAGTTCGACAACTCATAAACTCCTGCTTCTATCTTCTTCTTCAGCATTTCGCAGATCTGTTCATACAGACCAGGAGGTATAGGGATATTATGTTCGACCCATGGAGTGTGAGGAATAACAGGGAATTCGATAGGAGGAATAAGTCAGGGTGAAAGTTTCCTTGTTCTTGTTTGGTCCATGTGAAACCCATTGATAGGTTGTCTCCTTGGCTCAAAGGCCAATTCACCATTTTGGCCACATTCTAATCACATTGGATAACTCACACAAGGTCCCAGAAGCAGTGTGACCACTCCCGACCAAGTCTACCAAGCGCGATATCGCGTCAAACGCGGTCGAGCATCATATCAAACATGATCAAACATCGTCAAGCATCATATCAAACATAATCAAACATCGTTGAGCATCGTCGAATGTGATTGAGCATCATCAAACGCAATTGAGCATCGTCAAATGCGATCAAGCATCGTCAAACGCGATCAAGCATCGTCAAATGTGATCAAGCATTGTCAAATGCAATCGAGCATCGTCAAATGCAATCAAGCATCGTCAAATGCAATCGAGCATCGTTAAATGCAATCGAGCATCGTCAAACACGATTGAACATTGTCAAATGTGATCGAGCATCGTCAAATGCAATCAAACATCATCAAATGCAATCAAACATCATCAAACATGATCAAACATCATCAAATGCGATCGAACATCGTCGAACATCATTGCGAGCATCGTATCGAACACGATCGAGCATCGTCGAATGCGATCGAACATCGTCGAACATTATCGAACACGATCAAACATCATCAAGCATCGTCGAGCATCATCAATCGATATCGAGAGACTGCGAGCGACATCGGGTGCTGCATTTGTTATCTATATGGTGGAATAACATGCACCAGGAAGTATTTCAACTCGTGCTCAAACTTGCTGATAGTAGGTCAGCCTCATTCCAAGTCCCTATCGCACACAGAACCCACTGGACGCATTATTGCGAGACTTAGCGCAGTTTATACACAAAGGACAGTCCCCTTTTAGTTCTATACCCTTTATTACTCTTTCATCATATGATATATATCTTTCTTGTTTGGATTCCAGTCTCCTTTTTGGCCTTGTGCCTTAACTCATATCTTTTGCCTCATGTTCTCTAGCCTTTTTAGGTACTTTCTTTATTTTATATAAAAAGATGTACTAGATACAAAGAAAAACAAGAAAGTCGATGTCTTCCTCCCAGATCACAGTGATTTGAGAGTACAGTTTAGTCTTATTCAGTCCGAAGTTTGGTGTTTTACGCTAAACTTCCTCAAAATTCCTCAAAATTCCTCGCATTATGCTATTTTTGCTCTCGCTTCCTTCAATTAGCCTTTTTGTCACTTCTACTACCCGTCTAGTCCCCCGATCTTGCGTCTGAACATATCTGTGCACTCAAAGTTCCTCGAAACCTCTTCAAAAAATATTGTGACATCTCAAAAATCATCACAAAGTCTCAAAAATCATTCTTTTAGCCTCAAACTGCTTCAACAAGCAGTTGTTTTATGACTATTTGACAGTCAGTCTGACAGGTGACGTCTAGAGGGCCTTGCATCCTTCCTCTGACTCGTGTTATACCATCTGAAGCCTTTTGTGGGTTTTGTTTGGGTTTCTGGGTTGAGCATCATCACCATTTTGTGATTTCGGATAAAGTCGTGCATAAGCTTTCATTCTTCTGGCCATAGGAAATTGCCAGGATGGTTCTTGTCGATAATAGCTTGCACTCGAGTGTATAGCGGGGAGAAGGGACAAACGATGGGGGGTGAGGATTGAGTTTTGGCATTTTCTTGAGGGGGTCACCAGTGATGGTTTGAATAATACAAAATTGATTGGGTAGTTCAGTAATAACTGGTCAAACCTTCTGTGTGACTGGTTTGTATTTCTTCTTTGAGGCTACAAAGATTGGGTATATAGAGTTGGTTGACAAGATGTGGGGAGAGGAAATGATAGCAGAGTCATGCATAGAGGTGGCCATCGAGGCCAATAAGAAAGTTGCATACTGGTGGCTAGCCATTAAATATAAGTTCGCAAGAATCAAGGAAAAGAAAAGGGTGTTCAAAGAGTTTGAGGAGTCAATATCAGGAATAATCACAGTGTACTCGATAGTTATAGAGGAATTAGAATGGTCGAAAGAAATAATGAGTGTGCACTGGTTATTCTCCAAGATTTTATCCTCTAGTTGTGAAAATCCTCATGAACTACTCTTCTTTGATGATTAGATTGGGGGATAGTTGGAATAGCGCAGGATCATGTCAAGTTCGGATCGAATATGGCTATCGTTTGCGCTTCGTTTCAATAATTCTTCACTGTACTTTCTGTGAGAATATCGAATGGTCGTCTGAGCAAAATGTCGTATGCTGGATCATGGATGATGTGTATTTGCATATAGAGAGTGATGCTACCAACTTTGCAAGGTACATTCCATGCTAAATCTAGACTCTGGTCAATACCACTGTTAGCCGATTGTAGAGGGATGTGTATTGAAGGATCGTATGTGAGACCGAGTTTGTGACAGACTTCTTCCAACATTGCAATGATCAATGAACCCGGATCGACTATGCTTTCAACTGGATTTCTGCTGTTGATGTTCATAATGACCAATCTAATAGAGTGTGATTCCTTGGCTGTGATAAATGGTTCAGGTATTTCTCCAGGGTGAAGACTGCTAATATATGTTTCATAAGGATCGTCAATTACGAAAATGTCATCGTTAAGGAGATTTGTAGCATTATTTCCTTCAGGCTGCTGGATACGATGTGCAGTGACCTGTTCCTTCCATTTTGTATGAACTTTGGGTGATAGCAAAAGTAATTCTTTGGGGGTTAGAGTGATAATCGGTGTTTTCATTGATTGAGTGAAGATGTCTTTGGTGATTTTGTCCTTTTAAATGGGGGCTTGGGTATGGTATGAGGGGCCATCTTTTGCTTTTCCTGTCAATGTGAAGTTGCATTTGTGGGGAGGTAGGTATGAATTTTCTTTAGCGCCATTGTAGGGATGTATTACTGGTTGTGATGGTTTCTCAGAGGTCAAAGATGGTGCCAAATTTGAATTAGGTAGGTTGGTTGCTGTGGATGATATTGATGGTGCTGGTGGTTGTGGGACGGATTGTTTGACCGGTGCAGGGATCAAGGGCCATGAGGTAGGAACTGTTGGCACATTCAAATCAGTTCGCACAAAAGGTCTACCACTTCGCAAAGCATATATCTCTTGTTTGAGTTGTGTGATATGATCTTCGGCCATTGTGGATAAGTCGGTAATTTGGTAGACACCTCTGGATGGCATCGAAGAAACTGTCAAAGGTGCCATATTATACATTAGCAAAGGGGTAACGTTAGTTGGAGGGTGTCCAATGAAGTTCGAAGAGGTTTGTGAGTATTTGAAGTGCTGCAAAGGTGTTTGAGAGAAGTTCGATGAAGTTCAAAGAGGTTCAGTAGAAGTTTGAAGAAGTTCGAGAGACTTGTAGAGGACGAGGATGATCTTGATGAAGGCTGAGGATAGACTATAAGAATGTAGGAAGGTGTCGAGAGGGGATAGGTGATATGTGATAGTTTCAAGAAGCTAGTATGAGAAGTTCTGGAAGCGGCCTCATGTGTAAAAGACAGCAATTAGGATCTACTCTATTTATTAGAATGGATATTGCTGTATCTAAATCCTTTGAAGTCAACAACACGTGTCATGCATGCCATGAACACTCGTCAGTGAGTCAGCTAGAGCAATTTCTGTTGATCAATGCACATGATTGATTGCCTGCTTTGATCCTCAGCCTCATCAGGAGTGTCATACACATCAATCAAAAGCAGGACGAGAAGTATCCCATTCAAAAGGTGGGGAGACACCTTATATACATACAAACATTGGGGACCTACAAACATGTGATCATGTGCATACTCTTACACCAATCGAGGAACTTTGGCATAAAACACTGAACTTTGAGACTAAGTCGAGATGCTTGGACTCAAGAGAATGGCTCTTAAATCAGATGATTGGTGTGAGAGGACAATCTATGCTGTCTTCTAAGTATCTAGTACAAGGCTATATATATTTGGGAGAAGTGATACTAAAAAGGAAATAAAACATGAGGAATACATGAGGCAAGATATAAAACAATAGAGAATCTTTGCAAATCATAGAATAAATGAAAGAAGATGAGAAGGGAAACATATAGAGTCACGATTTATCATGGGTACCTGTCCCCATTGATCCAATATATCATCAAGATGTCAAAGCACCACAATCACGTCCTAAAATCCTGTCGTTGTGTCTCCTCATGTCCGGTGGTGCTCGATATGCAATGCACTAACTCTTACAAGGTGTGCTGCATGTATCCAAAGGGCGGTGCAATAGGTATATGGTGGCCAAAGACATTCGAAGTGCTGCAAAGTGTTGTGAAGTCATTTGAAGTCATTCAAAATTGTTCAAAGTCATTCAAAATTGTTCAAAGTCATTCAAAATTGTTCAAAGTTGTTCAAAATTGTTCAAAGTAGTTTCGGAGTGGTCTCATGGGGTTCATAGGGGTTCATAGGGGTTGGGAGCATGTGTGTTGATGTGTCAAGGCCTTTGGAGACATTCCCAGAGCTTAGTGCACACAGTGGACCTATCACCATACCTTCTAACAAGTACACTTCAGTGTCCATACTGCGGTGTGGATATCTGAGTTGGTACAGGAGGCAAAATCTCAGCATCCACTTCCACCACTCCACAGGCTGGTTCTCAGGCTCGAGGTCATTGTCTCCACAAAACCAGGACATTTGATCTCAACACATGTGAGTGTGGCTACGAGGTTTCAATTACAGAGATTGAAAATGGTGACACTGTCATGCAGTGTAAGGTTCCTGGGTGCAAGACCATCTGGGTGAGTTGTCCTGTTGTGAATTGAATATCTAGGCTGTTGATGAATTTGGTCAGTATCATCATGAATGCATGAACTTTGATGTCATACCTAAAAACTGGTCATGCTGCAGTTGTAAGGCAAGTACAGTAACTACGAAACACTGTTGTACTTGAGATTTGTGGTAATGCCATAGAAATTACAAATTTTTGACTCATTGCTGACTCATTGAGTATCATGTGGATGGTGCACGTGACTTATAATTACCAAATATGGCAGGAGGGGGAGGTCCGAGAGTGTCTGAACAAAAAGGTCTGAGTGTATATACAAAATTCCTGTTCCACCACCCCCTTGGTATAGATGTGTTGTGAATGAAACTACAGCAGCTATAGCAGCATTGAGGATAAGACCAACAATTCTCAGGAAGATCCCCCACCTCTGAACATAATGATGATAAGGACAACCAACAATCAAGATCTACTTTCTGATTAGATAGTGGGACAATATTTCAAATTCCGACCACCTTGGTGTTCGGAATTTTGGATGAGATACGTGCGGACCGACTTTTCACTGGGATTGACCCTTCAACTTCAGCTTCAGTTTGTGCTTTCTCACTGGCTGTCTATTCACACTTTCCCTTCGCTCGTTCGTTCACAGTTTCTGGGCTCCAATTCACATTTTTTTTCGGGGGATGATGTGGTTAAAAGAACTCCGGTTGAGTCTCCGATTTCTGTTGATGTGTGTCACAGCTTGGTCACAACAGTTTGTCTCATAACAACAGCTTTCTCTTTCTGACCTCCTCTTTATCTCATGTCCTCTCTTCGACCAGGAGCACGCAAGCCCTACAGCGTAAGTTTGATTCCTATACATTCTGTGGCAATGTCTCAGTCTTGCCACTTTAGCGGCCGTCTGGCGCTGACGGTCAATGGTTGCACGACAAAGCTCCAACGGCGCCTAGAGCTGACCTCGGACGCTCCAAAGCTGCCGTTGCCGCCGCCAACGTCGCCTCCTTCAACAGCAAACTCGTCGTCTCAAATCTACATTACGAAATTACACCAAAAGACCTCACTGTGCGTTTTTTTTCGTCTGCCCCCACCCATTCATTTGTAAGTAATGGTCCACTATCCAATAGGCCATCTTTGGACAGATAGGCACGCTTGTTCGGGAGCCACTTATCAGGGTACGGCTAGCCCAGAGCTTCACCTGCATGTGAAAACCAACGTCGACTTCATTCGCTCATGCGCATTCGGTTTTTTGCGTCACTCTTTAAAGTACGATCGCAGCGGACGCTCATCCGGTATCGCTATTATCGCATTCGAGACGCCTGCAGAGGCCACGCGTGCCAAGAAGCAGTTCGATGGAATCCTCGCCAAGGGTAACGAGTTCTCTCATTCCATTTGCCCCCGCGGCGTAGATGTTACCTTCCATATCTGCGGCGCTGGTGGTTCATGTCGTGCCCACGCTAATACTATTCGTCGTAGGACAACCGATGTCGATCGCCTACGATACAATGCCGCCTCGCAATCCTCGCAGGGCAACAAGTGCACCCTCGCTTATCAACAGAATACAAAAACCGCCCCTTCTGGACCGTCTCAGCCGCGGCAACGCCCAAGCAAATCCCCCTTCTGCCCCGTTTGTTCTTTTCTTGTCGCTTTTCTTCTACGACTAACTGACGAGATCGGCAACAGCCGAGGAGCTGGGCCAATCCGATCTCGACCGTCGCGAGGTGGGGGGGCCGTATCTCGCCCAGGACCGAAAAAGCCAAAGACCGCCGAAGAGCTGGATAAGGAGTTGGATGCGTTTATGGGAGACTCGGATACCGCAGCACCTGTTGTGGAAGAGCCGGTAGTGACGGTCGTGGAAGATGTCGAAATGGCTTAGGGCGTGTGATTGTTACAACAGTATCTACGGTTGTCTGGCTTCCTGCTATTTACCCGTTACTCAATTTCCTATTGCAGTAGCCACTTCTTGTATATTTCTTGTTCATTTTTTGAATCAAAGCTAGGTGATAAATTTCATCCTGCAAATACAAATTACTTTCCATATTCAACGTTCGCGCTATGTATCCAAATTATGCGTGGAATGTCACTCTCGAAAGCCTGACGCATCCGTCCGCACCAGCACTGGCCAGCTTTCCTGTCTTCGCATCCTGACTCTTTCCGTCCTCGAGCCAAAGCACGGCATTTGCCCCACCAATCTGAGCATTCAAGATAGCAATTTTCTTCATTGGGTTCGCAACACTCCAAATATACACGTGCGTATCAAGTGATGCAGAAGCGCAGTGTAGAGAGTCCGATGTCCAAGAAATACAGTTGATGCGTGCTGTGTGACTTGTCCAGCGGGAGGTGATTGACTGCATGATAGGTTAGCTGACAGTACACATGGACTCGACTATGGATACTAACTTTCTTCTCTTTGACATCGAACAGAACAATTCTGCCTTTCGACTGAGCAGAACATAAGAACAGTGACCAGAGGGGAAAGTAGAGGACACGTACGTCTCCAGAAGCCAGCAATTTGCCATCTGGCGAAAACGCTAGCGCCGAAACGATACCCGTATTTCCTTCTAGAACTCCGGTCACTGTAAGGGCCTTGCCGTCCCACTGATTCAGATAGACTTTAAAGTCCTGTAAACAGCGTTATTTCGACCCATGCGCGTAAAGAGGCATGACACACCTCGCCTCCGATGGCAACTGTAGATCCCGATGCAGCAATTGCAGTAGGACCAGACTTGGGAGTTTGTTGGAACAGTTGTTGGTTGGACCGGAAGGCTTCCACGGTGTTGACCTCCGCTACGAACACTGTAGAGTCTCCAGCAATCGCAAGGGATTTAGGCTGGGATGCGGTCGGAGCTGATGCTGGTCTAAGAAAAAGAGTCCCAGGTTAACGCAACTAACATGGGACGCGGAGAGGCGTAAACACAAACAGGAATCCTCGTCCGTCCCCTTCTATCTCGCGAACGCGGTCATCGAACCCGACGGAGAAAATCTTTTCTTGCGTTCGCGATACAGCGATGCCAGTAACAATGTTAGAGTGTCCTTCTCCCTGGATGCTTGTCGATTCGCCTGTAGATGAGAACGACAGGACGCGCCCGGTGGCCGTCCCCGCGAGGAATGTCTCGGAGCTTGTTGGGGCCAGGACTGAAATAGCTTTTTGTGTAGCCTAGAAGAAACATTTGTGATATCAGCACAATCTCCGGGGAACTCAGTCAACTAGGTAGTACTGTTAGGATTCGAGCGGGAATGTCACCTATCCTGGGATCAAAGACGTTTAGATCCCCGGACAGCGATAGCGAGACGATGTCCCTCTCTCCACTCCAGGTATTGCCCACTTGCTGATGGCCGACATCGGTGCCTAGTGTCCACGTTGTGATCGCTTTCCGAGTTTCCACATCCCCTACACAATGAAGCCGGATGAGGACTACAGACAAGGGGCAGATGTGTACTCACATAGTTTCACTGTGCGATCCCCAGACGAAGTGGCCAGCGATCTGCTATCGGGGCTCCACGTACAAGCCCACTACACAAGCAGGGAATTAGTACATGTTGTGCAAGCCGAGTGGTAAGTATGATCATACGATGCTGCCTTTATGTCCGTTTTCAGTGAACTCTCCCAACGTCTCGCCCGTTTTGCCATCGTAAACAAAGAGCTTCATGTCGGATCCGCCACTTGCAAAATGATCGCCCGATGGCGCGTACCGAACATCTTGTACCATGTTGGTATGCGTTTCAATAGACTAACGGGAGAAATCAATAGTAGACCGGTATAGAAAAAGATCGAGTTTTCTTACACGGTTATATTTGTATGGTACCCCTGTAAAAGCCGGAGTCAGACCCTTGTCACAAGAGAAGTCCAGCCCCCGCTTGCATACCATAATAGAGTATAATTTTATGGTCGTCTGCAGCAGTTACTGCCCTAAACGGTCTTTGTTGTCGGATAGAAACAGCATTGATACGCTATAAGAAACATTCACTTTGAGAGCACGTCGATAAGAGATATCAAGAGTAATTCACCTTAGTATGCCCGCTTATTTCGCCACAAGAATTCCCTTCCAACATGAATGCGTGTCCGAACCTGAACTGCCGCAGTCAGGAAATATACCGACATTGCAGATGTGGCAGACAATGCGCACTTTCCTGCAGAATCCCCTACTGCAATCAACCGCTTATTTTCCATATCCCAGTCTATATCATTGCTATGCACGATGAAGGTGAGTTGGCGCAAGAAGCGCAGAACATGTCACGCACATACGCCCCGAGATCGCTCGGTGCTCCGCCTTCAATATCTGATCCTCCCCGACTGTATCCCAGATTCTTACTAACGTCAAAATCAGGATCATCGAGCAACGAGAAGTTTAATCCAACAAGAGAGGCTCACCGTTTCCCTCGACATCTGCGGACGCGCAGTAATAACCTGATGGCGATATCCGTGCAACACTTGTATTCTTTGCATGTCCAGTGTATGTCGCTGATAGGAGGGGGTTCTGCACCAATGTAAGATCAGAGGACGCGTCGCAAGAGGCCGATGGATTGCATTCACATTCAGATCGCGAAGCTATGACAGAAGATACGTCGGCAAATATGATAAGGGCCATATAAAACATGCGGCATACGATTATAGTCCTTCCATTCGCGTAGATTACTTTGTCCTTGCTCGCGCTCAGCTTCGTATAGGTTCCTCGGGCACTATTGGGGTTTGGAGGGAATATACCGGTTTTCGTGTACGACATCGTTCAAGATCGAGCTGTGACTTGGCAGCTTGTGCCGAGCTGCACGTGCTGCGGGCGCGGCCAGGCATCGCCCTACCATAGGATGCATTCAATCACTTGTCATTTACTTAATTAGCAAGTAGGGTAAGATGCATCCAGCTGTCTTCCTTAGCTAGCTGCGCCCCCTAAATGTACTTGTGCGTTATTTTCGGACCATTTCAGATTCTCTCACAACGTTTCGACTATGTAGAAGGTTCCTAGGCTAACTTGAAAAAGCGTCATGAATGATAAAAGTACATTGTACATAGGACGTCGGACATGATAGCCGATTGTATTGTATACGTTATACGTACAACCTTTCAATACAAAGATCACGGATCATGTCATATGCATGTAACGGCGATTGATCAACTGGGTGGCCATGGATTAGCAAATGAGGCTTACACCCGACAATACAGTAACTTCCGTGAGTAAGATTCAACTGAACAAAGCAAGGGGAAAAGCGTAGATAGAAATGGTCATGACAAGTCGTAAAAGGTATGGGAGGTCACTATTTTGAAGAAACAAAACGCAAGGCCAGACCGGACAAGACTCGGGAGCTACGAAGGATATAAGAGCAGTGTGTATAATTCCGATATTGCGAGAAGTGGGAATCCGCTAGATGTATGGGAAATAAAATTCAAAAGAGTATGATATGAATGGGACAAAAAAAATTGGAGTGGGAAACAGATCGGGACCATCTATTTGGTGGTTGTCAACGCAAGAGCCTTCTCTCGTAACACGGATGGGTAACTATTCATGAGATGTGCCAAGGACCGGAGGTCTTCCTGGTCCAGCAGGGCAATCGTGACCTTGGGCTGTGAAAAAAAGAATAAGCTATAGCTTGCAAGCTGAAATCAGAATCTACGAACTGCTCCTTTGATACCAAACGATTTCACAACTTTGAATCTGCATGAGACCGCTCAGCAAACCTGATGGCATCAGATAAAAGCTAAACCTACAACTTATCACCAAGCTGCTGCTTCTGCACCTGAGGCTGTTTATCCATCAGACCATCAATGAACTCATTTGTAGCCTGCATTACAAGGGCATCAGCCTTCGGTAGCGGCAAGCCCGTAGGATTTGCCGACGACACTATCCGAATGATTTCTGAAGCAGGCAACTTTGCCAGCGAAGCCACCGTGTGCGTAGCCATCGCGCCCCCAGGGGTTCCTGGCACTGGCGACGACGCTGCCGACGGACCCCTAGACGACAAATCTGGTGTCTTAGGAGAGTCCTCCACGGTCGATGCAGCAGTTTTCTTCGTCTGAGGCGTGACAGGCACCTGGGAGGTAGACATTGCAGGCTCTGTGTCAGCAGGGATAGCAGTCTTCTGCGCCTCCTCATCCGCCTCCTCGCTATCCAACACCATCTTCGCGTCTGCGAGCTTCGCACGCAGGACCTCGGCATTGAAAAGACACATTGCGCGCTCGCGCTTTGGAAGGCTCATCAAGAGGTCGGTGAGTTCTGACTGGCGCGCCGACTCAAACTTGCTAACAGATGCCATCATGCGATCGCGCTCCGACACAGGCGGGACGGAGCCAGAGGGCGACGATGTGCGGGGAGGGGTAGACAGAGAGGCGCTGACCGAAATAGGGGTGGATGGGTGTTCCGGTGCACTTGCCGTAGCGTTGGCATTAGGATCGAGGAGACTGGAGCCCTGTGAGGCGGCCGGGGACGGCGACTTCGATCGCGACGGATGATTAGGCGGCTTGAGTGCCTTCCGAAGCACATGTACCTGGTCCTTGAGCTTGGTCGGATCCTCAATACCTGCCATAACCTCACTGAGGGACAGAGCGACGAGTGACTCGACGACAATATCCACCTCAGTGTTAGGGATGATGTCCATAGATTTGACACGACGACACAACTCTCCAGTTAAGACTTCTTTCCGCACCACAGGTGACAATCCAGCCAGATCATCGTAGCGCATTGACATGTTGAGCGTACCAGCAAGAGCGGCCTACAAAAATATGAGGTCCACCCTCGATTGGCAAGAGGGAAACATACGTTGTAGTAACTGCCAGATCCTCTTCTTGCTCGATCAGGTCTTTCATAATGACCTGGGATTGGCGATCCGAGTGAAGATGACTGATGGCGAGGGCTCTGCCAACCAGGATAACTGTCACCACCTTCACTGGCGGTAGGGCTTGTAGCACCACTGGCACTCCTTGGATGACCATTATGACCGAAACGTTGTGCCAACTTTTCTTGCCTCAATTGCTTCGGCTCGTGTAAGCGCACGACTATTTGTTTGCTTCCCAGTTGTACCCCATTCATAGCATGCATGGCGGTGGAAGCTGCATCAAGACAATTTAGAACCGTGGTTGGATGAATGAAATAAAAGGCCAATCACCTTGATCGGGGGTCTGGAAGGATACGAAGCCGAAACCACGACTTTCGCCGGCTTCGTTGCGCATGACGCGAGCACTATCTGCGTGTCAACCAGCTGTACGTCTTATGCATGAGATGATCCATACCTAACAATCTGACCAAACTAAAAGGAAGCGTTGAACAACGGTATAAAATCAGTAACATTGGACAAGTCCTACCTGGCGGAAGTGAGTGAAGAGGCCATTTGAATCAATGTCCGGATCTAGATTCTGAAGAATCATTAGCGTTGAATCAGCAATGTGTCGGGAGACTGACTTTACAAAACAAGTTGCAAGGATCGATCAGACCACTGTGACTAGCTGAGCCAGGTCCTGTCACAGGGGCCAGCTGAACTTGTTGACCAGGGCCATGCACAAAAGATGCAACGGGTTGTAATGGCGATCGTCCGGAATACGTGCTACCACGAGGAGGAGAATACTACAAAGTGCGAAGAGATATGAGTGGCGTGCAATCATCAAAAGAGGCACAATAATGAACCTGTGTGGGATAGGCTGGATACACCGATCCTGATGGCACAAAAGTAGGCGCATTTGTGTTAAATTCGGCAACAGTCCCGCTGGTTCGCCGTGTTTGATACACTTGAACCGCAATGTTCTGGCCTTCGACATCAGCACAATGTAAAGCCTCCTCAGCTGCACGAGCATCATCTTCGTTCCAAAATTCTACGATGCCAGTATCAGCCCCGAAATGGGTCTGTGTTCGTGCGGAGGCCAGGGCTCCGAAGGGTCGAAAGAGATCATAAAGTTGGGAATCGGTAAAGCCTGGTATGAGATGCTTCACGAGCCGTGGAAGAGCAGACGGAGGTGGCAATGGCGTGGGCGGACTGGTGGGTGGATACGGTGACAAGACCAATGGTACGGGTGGCGTGAGGCCGGGCAAAGGGCGCGATTGAAGGGTGGCAAGTGCCTTTTCGGCTAAGCGAAAGTATTCGATATTACATTTTCGCGCGAAGCAGAGTATGTCGCGACGAAAAATATAACTCACCCTTCTCTAAGAACTTGAACTCTATCGTTCCAGACAGCAGATTGTTGGACCCGTCGCGTGGGATCCTGGGTCTGAAGGGACCGCAGGTCACAAAAGCGTGTGCTAGATTTTCATCAGAGACATAAGGAGGTATGTTGGATATGTATAAGAGAGGTTCGTGAAGATAAGGGTGAGGATGGGGGCCCTCGTTGTCTTGAAGTGCAGGACTGAAGTCTGGATCCATCTTGATTATCGGGAACTGTTAGAACTAACAGAGACGTTAAAGAGACTACAGAAACGGAAAAAAAAGTGAAGAATCCAGTTCAAATTGGATCTTCTTAGCTTCTAGTCTGGGCTTGCCACCACCTCCGAATGAAAGCAAGTATACAGAAAACTTGCGGTGCTTACATAACTTACATAACATTTATACTTACGGGGACTTTGGCTTCCACACACAAAACACAATATGAAGGCGAGAATTTCGGGTGGCGTAAGTATGTAGTAGTATACAAATACATTTCCTTTGATCGAAAAGCTACTCTGACCATCACCAGGATCACTCCAGAACTTTGAATCTGATAACCGCAGTGCCATGCAGGTGCCATGCAAGTGCCATGCCATCCTAACTTTGACACACGAGCTGTGGCTGTGGCTGTGGCTGTGGCGTACGCCTAACAGATATCCCGCTATCCCGGTCATTTAACGGTCATTTTGATGGAAGGACGTGTGGGTATCTCAGTTGGTCGCTCGGAGTACCTGAGAAAGACTAGTCAGGAAAAAGCACTATCATCAATACTTAGTCTGACTTACTCATGGATGATGTCCAGGAGGCATAGCCAAGAAATCTCTTCTAGTCTGACAAGATTACTGATGAACTGCCAGTCAGATTCACTTAAATTTGGAGGTGGCGCCAAACTCACCGGGTGACGGCTGCTGTAACGGCGCACACTGCGGCGGTGAGCCTTGGAAGGAAGTCTGGACGTGAGTATTGTTAGTAACAAGATCAATCTACACTGAAAAATATACTGACCGTTTATTCGAAGTATTGATAAAATTCTTTAGATAGTCACTCATAGTAAGAGTCGTTGTGATGATGAAACTATCAATGCCAATTAGTCGGGGGCCATTGGGCATGATGGCAAGACCGGTACGTACTGGGGAATCGTCTTCGCAGAAATCGATAGACCTAGAACGTCTAGCGGTTGCAGTGAGGATAGCGCATTGTCGGAGGGAGTCGCGTTTATTATCTCAATTCCAGCTACTGAGTTCACGAGCCACTCCGATGTGGTGCTTGAATCAGACGTTGGGTGCGAAACAGGCGCACAAGTGACGAGGGACACGAAGAGCATAATCGTGAACGCCATAAAGAAGTTACAGTGGTGCATTGCGTTCAACTGAGCGTGTGCTTAAGACGAGGGATGGATCGAAATGATGAGAAATTCTGACCACTTCAAAGGCCTTTTGTACAGTCTCCTGTGATAAGGAGTAAATTAGACTTTTCTGTGGAAGACACCATAGCGAACTAGAACACCAGGGGATTCTGGCGCCGCGGCTTTCTACCGGCGAAAAGTGAAAGGGTACCTGAAAGGCTTGGACTTCTAGATAGGAAGCAAGCGGACGGCATCAGAAAATTAAAGGCACCTGCCTCACTCTGCATGACGAGATGAATGGAGTGTGATGATAATGATCAGTACCTCCGCGGATGCATCGACCGTTTCTTGCCGTTATCTGTATGAAGATGGAACTGGTACTTAGCGGAGGCATCCGCAGAGAAGATAGCTTTGGAACCATTGGCATGTGGACGAAAGTAGCTGAGCACGTGATATAGGGATTCGGTTGCATAGCGACAAGCCTGAATCCCAAGTCTCTAGGCTTCTAAAAGAACAACTATAAATTATCAAATCAACATACAAATTTACATGGGTTCAAATGTCGTCTTCAACACTCGCTTTGGAATAATTCTTCAAAGGATCCTTTCGCAAAGCCTCCGCTTCCGACGCGAGTACTGGCGCCTTCATTCCAACTTTTTTGACTTTCATGACAGATTCCGGGGCTGGCGCCGCGGTGTCTGTTGGTGTGGAAGGTACCTGGACGGAACATCAGTACTGCATGCCCAAGGTAAAGAAGACCAGCAAACTCACATCGTCACGGAATGGCGTGAACATGGGTGTAGACAGGCCAGCCCCTAACCCGGCCCCTTCCTTGTCATCCACACATGGCGTGATCTTGGTTTTCGCAGGTGTCCTCGGCACTGCGTCCTGCCCTTTTTTCCCCGCAGGCACAGTTGGAGGCGCCATATCCGCCGGGGCTGTATCGCGATAAGGGATAATTTTGGAGCTCGAAGCCGCAGCAGATGCGGAAGATGAAGAACCAGAACCAGAAGCGACCCTTTTTGATCGCCCAGCTTGCTTTAATGTCGTCCCCGCAAACTTTTTCACCTCGGGAACGTTCTCTTTGATCCTCGTTTTACGTGTGCCAAGATCAGTCCACGCATTTGCGGATGTTTCCGCCGCCTGTGATGACTCGAGACCTGTAGGGTCCATGAAAATCTGGAGACGGGCGTTGGCAGCCGGACGGGTGGTTGATGAAGCAAGAGGAAGGTCATGATGCATGGAAGAGGTGGTGCCGGACGATGGTGCCAGTGCGGACGCCGCGAGCACAGATCTCGGAGGCATATGAACAGGACTCACGGAGGGACCTGGGGTAGGAAGGATATTGGACATCATGCGTTTTTGGAACTCACTGTGCCTAGTCTGTAAATGATCCAGGGGCGAGGCTCTCCTTGCGATACCGAGTGCATATGCCTCGTCAGCGTCCTTTCGCCTGGATCATAACAAGTTAGTCTGTCAGGAGGGAAGACTGATATGGCCTACTCACCGTCCGTCTCGCTCCAGAACAGCCGCATATTCTTCATAGAGCAAAGCAAAGTCTGTCCCTATTTCATTGGCTATCAAAAATTTGTGTATGATAGTCGGTTTCTCCACGAAGCTGGCATAAAGCAGCCATAGCTTAAGGTATCTCAAATCTCCTCGCCACAGGCCACCCCTGTGGTCTTTCAAGACTCTGGTAGCCTCTTCCAGAAGTTCAATGAGCCCAGACTCCGCACTTGGGCCTTGAGGGTAGCTTTCGATTGTCCAGTGCACCAACTGATAGTAGGCATCTAGCAAGTCCCCGTCTTCATCATCCATCGTTAGTTCAATGTTTATGCGAAGTCGATTTCGAGAAGCTGAGAGTTTTGCTTCCCTCTTCGCATGCGGTGTAGCCAGGATATTAGAAAGCGTGGTAACGCGGCGACCTGAGGCGAGGGGTTGAACATTTTCTTTTGCCGCCTCGAGGACATCGCAATCCACGATAACGGGCCAGTTATCGGAGAAAACATCATCTTCCGTTGACATCTTGTAGGAAATGTAGAATAGTGAGTAAAGAGAACAAGTTTTGGGTTTAAGTTGAACTCCACGTGACCCACGTGATCGCGATTGTCACACTGTCACATGCGCGATGACAATGACATTGACAACTTGAATGAGTCGGACTCATTGATGAGTCTGGCAGTGGCACTGGAACGCGCTCTCGGAAATTTTCAGTGAAGTGTAACTGTAAGTCTTGAAAGCCACCATAATGAATTCGAAATCGGGCTTTCTTTCACGCAGCCATTTAGTCATTGCAATTGATTTCGGCAAGCGACTCTCTAACTTAAGTACATCAAAAAATTTTGCTTATTCGGTTTGACAGTTGACTGCAGAGGTTACATACATCTGTTCAGTTACAGGGGCGCTAAATCTATCAACGAAAGGATCTCCGCTCTGAATCGGTGCTAACGGTGACCGGTGATAGAGAGAATGGAAGAACGTTGCCGCATCAGAACCTCAAGGAGTTAAAACGTTAATCAAAAATATATTCATCCCGATTTATATAGAAAGGGTATCTGGGACATTCCATTTCACTGCGCCCATCATGTTACACTGCGGCATATTTGTGTTAACTGTGATCGTTCTTCTCGCGCAAGTGTCGTATGCCGCGCCCGCGCCGGCGTTTATCTTCCCTGCGACCTCTCCTATCAATCCGGCCACCAGAGATGCAACTCGCCGGTCTTTGAATGCGGCTGGTGGAGGAGCTCCGGCTGCCATCCTTGGTCCGCAGAACGAAGCCTTGGAGCTGCAAAACCCGGACGTCTTTGCCCCGCCGAAGACAGACAATGGCCAGGTCCCTAATGCAAAGTGGCCATTCTCGCTCAGTCATAATCGAGTAACTGCCGGGGGCTGGTCTCGTCAGCAAAATAGTACGTCGATACATGTAATCATACTTGGATTCATCCTTACACATGCGTAGCCGATTCATTACCTATTGCGACTGCCTTGGCAGGTGATCACTTTCCTTCCCCACTTGCCCTGAGTCGCCAATTAACCTTTGGTTTCTAGGAGTCAATATGCGTCTCGAGGTCGGAGCAATCCGGTGGGCGATCTGGTTATGTTTAATGTGGTGATTTGCTGACCAGCTTTCGATAGCGAAATGCACTGGCACAATACTGCTGAGGTTCGTGTCTTGACCTCAAATTCTGGTCCACATTGATAACGGTTCCTACATAGTGGGCTTACATGCTAAAAGTAATATCGTGTTTGCTTGTTCTCCTTCACTACTTATCCATCATTCCAGGGTGATGTTAGGATCAGCACGGTGAACCCTCAAGGTGAAGTATTTGTTGGAGATGTGGTCTGTGTCTCCACACCTGTCATTCTGTGTTATACATTGATGACCTTTTGCTCAGGGCGAAGGAGACCTGTGGTATTTCCCTCCCGGTAATCCGCATTCCATCCAAGCAAAGAATACGACGAAAGATGGGGCCGAGTTCCTCATCATCTTCGATTCTGGCGCTTTTTCCGAGGATGCCACATTTCTTCTCACCGATTGGCTTGCACATGTTCCCAAAACGGTCCTAGCAAAAAATTTTGGGGTCCAGAATTTGAGCCTTTTTGACCATATACCTGAAACAGAGCTATACATATTTCCTTGTAAGTTTTTTGTACCTCTTCTATTTTTCATCATGTGGTCCATAATGCATATCAGCGTCCCCACCACCGGAAGACATCGAGAAGGATATGGTAATTCCTAATAACACTCCAAATCCGTATACGTTTGCCCTGTCCAAAGTCAATGCAACGAAAACGCCAGGAGGGAGTGTAAAGGTGGTAGATTCAAGGACTTTTCACGTGGCTGAAAAAGTAAGCGCTGTTGAGGTTGAAGTGGAGGTTGGAGGTATGAGGTACGCAGTCGTTCCAACTGAAAGAAAAAATGTCACTCATTTGATCCAGAGAACTACACGTAAGTACCACCGATATGCTTCATGCATTCCATTAATTGAATCCATTAGTGGCATCCGACAGAACCAGAGTGGAGCTTCTTCATGTAAGTTATCCTGTACGCTGCGAACGACGGAGTTGAATCGTTCGCAAAAATAGCTCAGGTCAAGCACGCATGACGCTGTTCGCATCTACCTCAAATGCTCAAACTTTCGATTTCATGGTAAGAACTTATTCTCGCAGGTCATGTTTCCTTGCTGTATTTCTTATTTAGGCTGGTGATGTTGGTTACGTTCCTCCGTCGTTTGGTGTGTCCCCAATGCTTGGGCTCTTAAGACGGTTTCTCACCACGGCTTGGTAGGACATTATGTGGAGAACACCGGAAATACGACGCTTAAATTCCTCGAGGTTTTCGCATCAGGCAAGTGATTATGGAGGCCATATTCTGAACGCTTAAAGATCTCAATACATATTAGGCTTGTTCCAAGACATCTCACTGGCACAATGGTTGGCATTAACGCCTCCGTCTCTTGTCAAGGCGCACCTCGGGTTCTCGGATGAGATGATAGCAAATCTTAATAGACAAAAGTTAGAAGTAGTGTAATCCCGTAGTAATAATCCTATACATATTAGCTTAGAAGACCTCGCTTTGGTGTAATTTATGTAGTATGTCGTCTATGTGACTAGGTTCTTCAAAAGAAGACGAAGCGAACTCAGTGTGGCAGAGAACATGATGCGTATGCTTATGAGAGTACAGATTTTTACATAAAGTAGTAGACCTAATGCGTTATCGGGAGTTGTGGGGGTCGAACAATCATCACTAAGTATGTGTAACAACTTGTTCCTTACACTGAACGAACGTCCTAATATAGGTTGCACTATAGCAAGCAGCAACTCGCATATATAAGTATAAATCCGACGTGAGCATAATCTTGCATCCCATCCATTTGTCTCTCAGACTACATATCTAAAGTTAGATGCCTGTGAAACAACTGTCAGTGCTGACCCTGCTCGATATATTTGACATACTTTGTCTGCCAACTCATGGGTATCAACCATGCTGTCCGGAGTAGACTTGCCATACAGTCTATCGCGTCGAGCATTGTCCCTCCGATATGATATCTGCTTGGTTATGAGATGGACGATCATGGCAGAAACGCAGACGAAGTTACCGAAAGAATAATGGCGCAGGCGGCACCAAGGAACTCGAGAGCCATTGTGACTAACACATCACCGATTATGAAACTAAATCAGGATATTCTACCAGACACCTCACCTGCAAATCCTTTGCTGTGAACCAATCGCCTAAGTAACAAATCAAGTGGTCACAAGGGAAGAGGCTTACATATAATGCGGCCCTTCGGTAGCAGGGTAAAGATGCGATCCAAGGACACTCCCACATTGCCCTATAGCCATAAACATAGGAATGCCAGTCGCTCTCTTGGTCTCTGATCCAAGATTGTGTGCAACTGATTGATCAAACTGTGAGTGACGAAACGGATTCGACGGCGTAGAACGTACACCAGGCGATGATAATACCGATGCTCGTATAGGTCCCGCTTGTGATACAAAACGTTGCGAAATACTGAGCATGGATGTTTGTATGCACAGTGAGTAGTATTCTGCCAAGTGGAGTGGCCCAATCAGCTACTGAAGATAAGCCGTGGAAAGGCGACCTACAAGTATCCAATGGCCCCAATAGTACAAGAAATGGCCACAATTGTTCCTCGAGTTTGTAGTCTATCTGAAGTATAGGAGAACAGGCAAAGAACGACGGCAGCAACGGCATATGGTGGAACTGTGAGCAGTTGGGCCAGGGCGTTCGCTGTATACCGTTGTCAAAACCTTACGTCTTGACTAGATTAAAAGTGGTACTTACTGTAACCGAAGGTCTTGATGATCGTTGGCAAAAATGCGGAGATGGAGGCTAAAGCACAATTCAGCCCAAAATAGATGACGCCTCCAGTATAGACCTGGTAGAAATGATGTCAGTGGAGCTCTAGTCAGTTAAACTGCACTACTTACCCTCCAGTCACGGAAGGCCATAAATATGTGCGCTAGAAAGATTACGACGCTCATGGATTATCTATTGACATCAGACGAAGGATTGACCTTTTTGCACGACAGCACCAACATCACCACGGGTAGACCTATTCATTCTACCGATTGCTATCTCACGCTCACGTTCATTGAGGAAGGTCGTAGATTCCGGCCGGTTCGGGAGCAACAATAGAGTCAAAAATCCTAGAAAGACTGCTGGTATGCCCTGACAAATGGCTAAGCACTAAGTTTTGCTCAAGTCCATGAGGGACTCTCTCACCTCAATGATAAACAACAGCCTCCAATTTGACACCGAGGAATGAATATGCTGAACACCAAAGGCAATAAGACCACCGAAAGCGCCAGCGACCGCCGCGAAACCGAACCAATATGCCATCTGCAAAAGAATTAGCGGACGAAATTTGACATCAGGGCACTAACCCGCAGTCCCATTTCCGCCTTGGTGTAGAAGAAAGCTGCGGATTCGGTTCGGCACATGTGTCAGATGTTGTGAAAGGCTGACATACAAAAGTACAATGGAATCGCTGGACCGAATCCGGCCTCAAAGACACCTAAAAATACCCGTGCTACAACCACACCAGCGAAGTTGAAACCAGTTGACTTGGGCAATGATCAGAGTACTGAAATTAAGTTCTTGTCCTCTTACCATCAAGGTGGAAGTAACTCCCCAGCCGATAGCCGCACAAGCCATCCAAACACGTGGGGGGAACAGCTTCGAAGTTATGGTGGCGGGAACTTGGCATAGGATCTTATATGAAAGCCTCAGTATTGGAAAGATAACAATCATAGGCCACTTACATATGAGAAGAAGAATACAGAATTGATCCAGTCAAATAGCTTGCCACTCTTGTCGCCCCCAAGGATATCCTGTGGTAGCCCTTGCAGCCGTGCATTGCCCAAGTTCGAACGATCGAGGTCTGCAAAGGATCAGGAGATTTTTTTGAATGACAAACTGCTGGACTGACAGGCAAACAGGTATAGGAGGCAAGTAATGGGCAATATTCGTTGGTCCAGCTTCCGCACCAGCCTCCTCTCCTCGATAATCTTCTCAGGGTCGGTGGACTGAGAACCAGACTCTGAGGCAGTCTCAAGCTTTTCATCGAGTTCGTTAGTCATTTTGGAGTCACGTCGAGTTTGGGCGCCCATGGAGTGAAATCAAGAATGGAAGCAACTCGATGATCTAACGTGCGCAGGGGCAATAAGTATATGTATAACTCACCAACGTATATTTGATCTCCGGTCTTCTTAAAAGATCGGACACAGTTCTTGTGATCATAGTATTCCTTCACCGCCGATATCAAAACATACGGGAGAAGAGGAGAAGTATAAGATGTCGCCTTTTTGAAAATGTTGTCCGGAGTGGTCGTAACGCCATTGGTCGAGTATTATTAGGCTCAGTTATTTATGGCTCACAATTCTCAACTTTCAGGTTAACGTTATTCGCGACTCTCCATCGATATCGTGTACACGCGTGCCCAAAAGCTCCGGACTGTCACCTGTTATTGAGCCTTGAAGCATTCAAACAATAAAAATATACATGCCGCCACCTTTCCGCCTCTGCTTCATCCAGCCGAGAATGTAGACATACGACAACGCATCAGCTGGTCAGTTCCACCTGATATTACACCATGCAGGATATGTAACATCATCATAATCCAGAAGCACTTATATCGAGCCATGTAAAAGACTCCGAAGCGCTGATCAGCAGGGGTGAACGAGCATGAATGAGCATGAGCCAAACTCTTGACAAATCGAGCTCGTCACGCAGCAAATTCAAGTTGGGGAAAACTCAAGGCGCCAGCCATACAATCCATAACTTAGAAACACTGCCATGCAATCTGCAGAACCTATTTCCTCTCAATTCGTTGATCAACTCACGATGTCATGACTGGGATCCGCTGACTCGGACTTGACTTCGACATGGGACCATGTTGAAAGCGTCACTACCCCCTAAGGGTGTTCGATTCGAATAAATTTTGAGTATTTTGGCCGTTAAGCAACTTCTAAAACTGGCCCGAAACGAGGATACCCGTTGCGTGTGTCCAGACATTATAAGGGTACCTTTGTGACCTGAATATGTTCGACTTCATCGCATGGTTGTAAGTTCGAGAACTAATAATGTTCTATTACTGTATTTGTATACCTTTTCTCTTTTGAGGCAATGGTGGATATGGAAACACCGCCCGAGGAATTACCGATTCCCTGCTTGTCGGAGTAAAGAACACGTGTCACAATAGTATTAGCCAATATTGCGAACTGTGTGACTAGATACTTATATTGAGTTTCCTGCAGCCTCCCGGGCCTACGGGAGAGGGAAAAATCCTAGTCTCCCATAGTCAGACAACAATGATGTCGATGACAGTCGATCTACTTCAATTGAAGTCTGATTTAATTGGCACGGCCGGAAGCCTGCTCTTTCCGACGCACGTGAAGGCACGTGTTGAATTTCCTTTTTCAGCCACATCCCTACAATTGATGGGTTGAAAGGACAAATTCCACACTGCTCTCTGCATTTCGCTAAGACCCTCTGGTAATATGCCGCCCTGTAATATTTAGCCCCATTAGAGCTCAAGACACAATCCAGTCACTGACACCTGAACCTCAGTCATGTGATGGAGCCTCTATGGATTCTTACTGTTTTGTGTGATTGCGAGGATATTTACCGCTATCTAGACCTTGGAAAACATCTACCTGCCAATAATACAGTTCATATATGATTGCAGTGCCCTTCAAGAGGTTTTGGTAGAGATGTGCCCAACCAGATGACCATAAAAGGGAAATCAACATGTGCCAACATGTGATCTGAAAAGAGCACCCTTCGGATGCATGTCAATTAATCCAGACTAGAAAAATCCATGATCGTTGATGGCTAGTTTTAATGTCCGAAATCTTAATTGGGTTTAGATTTACACAAAACTAATCACTGTGTGGGATCCTGACCAGCCTTGACCTATGTGGCACCGTCTTCCGATCTGTTGCCTACATATCTTGCTGCATAGTCCTGTTGAGCTTCTGAGCTCCCTCCTATCATAGTGCTCAGTGCTCAGGCTGTTCTGTCAGCCATCCTCGCTATGACAACATATGTCTCACTTGACTGGTTATCAACTTGCCCATGGCATGAGAGTCAGTGTCGCTTCCCTTACCCATGACTCTTGTGCTTTGGGTGATTGAAGAAGACACTTTTGTCTCAGCTTGTGGATCCTACCTTGACATGCTCGACAACTTTGAAGCCTATCAAAGTGGTGCAGTGAGAAGTATCTCTGAGACAAGAGAATTGCTTGGAGGAGATCAAACAGATGAGCGATGAGATGGAGATGGACACCTTACACAAGGAAATCCCACTGCTGGCTTGACTGAGCAAGCCTGATCTGTCACAGGTAGCTCATATGATATGGTGAAGACAAAGACTATAAGTGATGAATTCACCTGGACTACAGAGCCTTGCCATGGTCACAGTAACTAGGTTTTCTGCTTCATTCTGCTGTTATGTATTTGCCAGATGCTTGTACTCTGTATCCTCCTCAACATACCTGTACCAACACAAGCTGTTTGCATAGCAGAACTGGGAAGTTGCTGGAGAAGAAAGAGCAGTGGCAGGCCATGTTATACACAATGGACAAGGGGGCACTTCCTGTCCATTCTGTTCATCAACATTGTAATGGTAGGTCTTCACTCGACTGATTTCACATCAGACTCATTTCCCTCTCTAGAGTGTCAAACCAACTACCACCACAACTTCTGGGTCAAAGATGGCATTTGTACCTACTATGATGGAATCCCTGTGATTATTCAGGTGAGCAAACACCAGTTTGCTGAGAGATGGCTTGTCCAGTTCTGGATCACACTTATGTTGGTTTCATGGCAAGAGTTTGTCCTATGCAACCTATGCTCTACATCTTAATGCATCTTACAGGAGCTACCAATTGTGCACACTTATACAATCTCTCTCTCTTTCTGACATGGTTCCACCTGGCAATTGGGCATTTGGGTTTTCAGTCACTACAGAACAGGTCTGGGATGCTTTCATGATTCTAGTGCCATTGGAAGACCATCAGAGTCAGTACAAGACACTGGCAGTGCCACATATGGGTGCACAAAAGGATCATCTTACCAATGTGCTGCATGCTCAGAATCTCCACTTCTGTCTTCATGGGCAACCTGAGCTACAGCATTGCTGTCTACCCAGATGGAAAAAAAGTCTGGGTCATAGTTATTGATGGAGTTACTGTCAGCTGTTCATGCTGTGCAGTGCATAACTGCAAGGTTGAGAACAATCAGCATTGCTACTGCCCCTGAGATGCATACTGCAATACAATTTGTGTGGTTGACTGTGATTCTCTGCCAATCATGACTGACAACCACATGTGTTCTGAGCCTGCACATCAAGAGGTTGAGCAGGTTCATCAGGAAAGGGGGCAGGCTAGGTTTCAGCTCAAGGAACACCTCCAGCATGCGCTTGTGGCTCATCTGATTGACATGATTGCAGAAGAGGGTACAGACCTCACTGATGTGGACAACAAAGTGGAGGATTTTGAGATTGGAAGCTCTGAATGTGCAAAGAAGGAACAGATCTGGGCACAGTTAGGTCAGAGATGCACACATGATGAGCAAATCATTGTGGCACCTTGTGGGATGATTATTGCTTGGGAAACCTTTTATGGAGCAGAGGGTGTCAGGAGTGTTATTGTAAGCAAGATTGTTAGCATCATAGACTTTCTCACTCACCTTGGAACAGGAGATGATCAAGCATACATTCCATGAAGACATGAAGCCTGACCATATCTTCTTTGACAACAACTGCATGCTAGCCAGCATGATCTGAGGCAAAGATCCCTTCTTCGACAACATTGGGCTTACTGTTGATGTCTTCTACTTCAAGTCAAAACACTCAGAGACTGATATATTTTGCCAGGAGAACTGCAACCCTGCTGCATACCCTGAGCTCATTTCTGAAGACAACAAGGGCTGGTATCTCAATTCATCTATTGCTGAACAGATCAATGTTTGACTTGGAAGTTACCATGTGATTTGTTGGGAGATGTTGGTTGATAAGTATAACTTCTTTTTAGATGAAATGATTTTGCGCTGAAACTGCATGACACAAGAGAAGCCTGCAAAGCAAGGTAAATCACCCTACTCTCATGATAGCACACAATAGTTTTATAAATCTAGTACACTATTCTATGATACAACAAAATGAGTTGAATAAAATATTCTACTAAAAAAAACTACCAAGCACCAGCAGACAAAATTAGTGGGGACCCTGCTCTTCCTCCTCTTGTCCACTGATTCCACAGCCTTAGCATGGCTACACTCAAGGAATGTGGTCCACAATCCAGCAGAGGTATGACCAGCATGCAAGGCTGAATTGTGAGAGAATGCCAATGCATTATCCCAATTTTGATGTTGGTTGTAGAACATTGTGCTCTAGAATGGAACCTTAAAACACCTGAAAAATGCCTTCTCTAGACTTCTTTGTTTGCGACATGCCTCATCACACTTCTCAAAACCCCATACAATGTCCACCACATAGAATGCTGCTGGCCAACAGGTGGGCCATCATTAGAGCTCTCTTCAGTCTCATTGGGAGATGAGCAAGGGGTAGACAGTGACAGTGATGGTGAAGAGGGGAACATGGTCATTTTTTTTTCATAGCGGGCATAATCCATCAGAGCAAGAGCATCAGCACCATCCTGTGCATTGGACATCATAAGATCAATAATGGTTGGCTCTACATTGATGACATGACATGGCAAAGTGGTGGTGTGATGAGAGGTAGGATTGCTGTCAGGGACCACAAGGCTGAGCATAAACCTAGACAGCTCCACCTTGAATCATCAAGGTAGGGTAAGTGGCCATGGGGTTATCTTTGAGCTAGTCTGATACTGATGCTCTTCTGCCTCCTTGTCCTCAGAGCTCAAAATGTTGTCAGCCTTCCAGACCTTCTTCTCCTTCAATGCTCGTCAAACATATGCATGTTCATGGGGAAGAAGTGGGGCTCACACTGCTGGCTTGCTGAGAAAAGATGGTCAAAGTCCTGGCAGTTAGTTATTGACATCATACCCCTTGAGAAAGCTGTGCTCGCTGGCCTTGAGGGTGATGATGTGGCCCACCAGGGCCTTAGACCAAGTGTGTATGGAAGGGTTATACCTCTTGAACCATGCCTGTTGCTCACTGGGAAGCATAAGATCTGTATTGTAGAGAATGGCAGGAGTTAGTGGGGATAGTGGCCATGTGAAACCACCCTGGACTTTGAACACTATAGGCTCAACATCCTCCTATTGAAAAACATGTCAGTACTAGAAGTTGGCCATAAATGAGAGATGAGAGACCTTTGGCCACACATATATTACAATGTGGTTCTTTGCCTTCTCAATGTTTGCAAGGTGCTCCGCATTCACTGCTTGCTATTGCTCCTCCAGCGCATGCTTATCAGCATACTGCTGCATGAAAGCAGCAGTCATCTGTAATGCATAGTGTGGGTCTGCAAACAAATCCATTGCAGTTGATGTGCTGGCAGTGGCACAATGAGGTAGATGGTGAAGGCAGGTTAAAGGGTGACCCTGTAAGGGGACTAGGTGGTGCCCCATGTGTTTCTCCTATTTTTTACGTTTGTCCTATATTTTTCCTCACTTCATTTCCTCCCATTCTTCATTTTCTATGATTTTTCCTTATTTTATTACTAATTTCCCTTTCTATCACATTTGTGCATGTTGACAGTTTTATATTTAGAGGTGGAGTACCCTAGAGTACCCTTTCTGACATCTACCCCTTGGTATGATGTCATTTGGTGGCCTTGATCTGCCTATCTCCACCTTTTCTATTTTTAGGCTATTATTTGATTTTTGCAATCTTCACATATACTGGGGATTGGCAAAGGGGTCCTTAGAGTTTTCTCTTCGAATTTCCCTTTGCTAGGTGTGCCTCCACTCCCTGTAATATGTACCATAAATTTAACTTCAGATTTCTCTTTGCTAGTCCACTAATTAAGTGGCCTCTAAGGTTGCCCTTATAGACCCTGCTGCTCGCTGCTTTCCTGCCAAGGTAGCCATGTGCATTTTCATTCCCTGACAGCCTCCAGCTTCTATCCAATGCCAGCAGCACATCTGGTGAGTGCATGCAGCATGGAGTCATGTGGTGTTACAATGCACTTTCCCAGGTTTAGAGCAAGTCAGTTCAGCTGTGTGTGGAGTGTTCAAGAGGTTCTGAGTTGCTGAAGGGGCTGCCATGGGCTGTGCTGAAGGCAGGGCAGAAAGAGTGGGCAAGGATGCCAGGGAGGATGAGGGAAAATGTGACAAGGGAGGGGATAGTGTTGGATCAACCCATGCAAAGAAGTCACAGCAGGTGTCATTGGCATGCTTCTTGTAACAGTCAGTGAAGGCCCTGCCAGCATTGCCATTCTTGTCACTCTTGCAGATCTTCACAACAAGCAACCACTGACAGGTGTTGCAGTTGAAGACAGGAGGTACCTGACTCATGAGGAAAATGTACCTGTGGAAAGAATAGCTAGTACATAGTGTCATCAATTATTATTGTCTGCACAAAAAGGATACTCATACCAGTTAGTATCATCATTGCTGTCAGAGGATCTTTATTAGATTATGCAGTTAAAGCTGAGAAACAGCAACTCACTCACAGCAGTAATAGCTTTACATACTTGTGTGTTGAGTGGGGAGCAGGTGGAGGTTGCACTAGAAGAGATGGAGACAAGACAATGTGGAGAGGGCATCACACGCAAACTCATGACCTAATCTCTGTGGGACGGGATGTGACCGGCAGGACTGATCAGGACTTTCCAATACCCAGATTTTCTCCCCTCATCAGAATGGCTCAACTTACCTAGTGGAGGCGCTGTCAACCTTGACCACATCTTTTCAAACCTCTATGCTATCTCCCATGATGAACGAGAATCCATCAAACTTGGGAGACATGTTGAACTGCTCCATGGTTCATCAGCACCAGCCAAAACCATCAAGACTCATGGCAACTGGGTCATCACCTGGGAAGCCTTGGTCAAAGCAACTCTCTTCATCAAAAACATTGAACTTTTCTTATACAGCAAACACATCCAGCAATTCTTTGCATCCCTTCCAACCCAGTTTCACTCTCAAGTCATCAATTGTGACCAAGCCATTTGCATCTGTGTCACTCAATGATGTGAACTTGAGTTATCCAACTTCACAGAGTTTACAGACCTGCAGATCCAATGGATCCATATTCCAGCCAACATCACCTCATCTCAACCAGAGTCCAATACTCCCATTAATATTGAATGCTTCCACTCTTTGTTAGCATGTCATCTGAATTGAGCTTTAGTTGAATCAGTTCAGAGGACTAGCAGAAGGATTTTGGCTATGGGCTATTACTGTTCATTCTGTGGCCCCTTCAATTGTCAACAATGCAGCATTGCAGAAGATCAGGAATAGGGTGTAGCACGGGTCACACCGTGGGTAAAATTTCACACACTGCACCCGCACCTGTCCTAACACCACAACCGCAGTGACAGGTTTTTACCATGGTCTGTCATGAAACACCACAGGTGTGACACTGAGTGTATACGCTGTGGTTTTCACAATATTTTTGCCTTGTATTCAATGTTCTATATTGTTGAACATCCTGTATTTGTATTGTATAACTCCCTGACTAAGTTAACTACACTCCCTGCATTCAATACCTAAGGTACAGATTTTTTTAAATTTGAATAATGCATGTTACCATTTCCATTCCTTGATTTTAGGGTGTGACTCAGGTAATCCCGGGTATAATTTCATGTACCCATACCCATACCCATGAACACCGTACCTGTTATGGTTACGGGTGCGGTTTTACCGCAGGTATGGGGGGGTTTTGGTCGAGTATGACATTAATAATTTATTATAATTCTAAATACAATGGGGAACCACTCCAACTCATGATTGCAAGTGAGGGGTGGTGGTGGAGGTGATGTGGCAGCCATTGCAAGAGAAACAGACCAAGAACCACCCCACCTTGCATTTGCGAGCAAGAGGGGGTGGTAGTCGTGATGTGGCAGTGCTCCCAAGTGAAACGAACCCAGAAACACCCTGACTTGCATTTGCGAGTGAGAGGGGGTGGTGGCAGTAGTGTTCCAAAGTCTGGTCAGGTTCGGTTTTCGGCCCTAATTTGCCATAACCGAACTCTGACCAGTTCATCATAGCTTCAAAACACTTCAGAACCTGACTGAACCCACCTAACCAGTTACAAGCAGTCAGGCACAGTTCAGTAACCAGTTCGTGTCAGTTCTGACTCAACTCAGTCCTAACTGGTGGTAACCAACTTGTTATATTAGTAATTAGTATATAATTGTACTAAAACTATATTATAAGTGGGCACTGCCCAAGGTTCAAGGTGATGTTGGGGCAGCTTATATAGGTTTGGAAGATGCATGGACCATTTGTCTCTATTTGCTAGTCATGTGCAAACAAAATGATATTGATAGATGTGAGCTGGCATACAAAATACCTCATAACTCGGTCAGCTGTGGACCGATTCGAAAACGGATAGCGGCGTTCGAACCAGCATAAAAATCCAGTTTGGACAGTATATAGATGTCCGGGTTCCCACCACTTCTCAAAAACATGAAATTTTATACCATTTTTAATTCAAATGTTCTATATACTGTCCGAACCGCCTTTTTTCGCTGATTCGAACGCCGCTATCTGTTTTCGAATCGGTCCACAGCTGACCGAGTTATGAGGTATTTTGTATGCCAGCTCACATCTATCAATATCATTTTGTTCGCACATGACTAGCAAATAGGTACAAATGGTCCGTGCACTTCCCAAACCTATATAAACCTCTGAACATCTCGCTGTAAAGCTTGGGCATGCCCCACCTATTGTATTTTAGACTACTTTTATTGTGTTTTTTACTATAAAAATGCAATTATATTCTTATATCCTTAAGTCCCTTGAGCCCGGTCATAACTGGTCAGAGTCGGTTCACAACAGCACGGGTGGGTCCCTCTGACTGAACCGCGACACACATGAAAGGCCTTACCGTGACCAAAAGTTTGGTCAGTTCCGGTCAGAGTTTGGTCAGGTTCCGGTTATTTCCGGTTAGGGTAACCTGATTTCAAATCACTAGGTGGCAGTGATGCTGCAGCCATTGTTGACTAGAGGGGGCCATTGTTGATGAGAGGGGGCCGTTGTTGATGAGAGGGGGCCATTGTTGATGAGAGGGGGCTGTTGTTGATGAGAGGGGGCTGTTGTCGTTGTTGTTGCCTAGTAGAAAAAACACCCCCCACTCGCATTTAGAACGAGGGGGGCATGTTGGTAGTAGTTGTTGTTGTTGTTGCCTATTAGAAAAAACACCCCCCACTCGCATTTAGAATGAGGGGGGCGTGTCATCATTGCCTAGTAGAAAAAACACCCCCCACTCACATTTAGAACGAGGGGGGCATGTTGGTAGTAGTTGTTGTTGTTGCCTATTAGAAAAAACACCCCCCACTCGCATTTAGAATGAGGGGGGCGTGTCGTCGTTGCCTAGTAGAAAAAACACCCCCCACTCACATTTAGAACGAGGGGGGCATGTTGGTAGCAGTTCTTGTTGTTGTTGAGCCATTGTTGTTGTTGTTGATGTTGATCAACAAAGTCATTTGATAAAACATGTGACCGTTGGACCGGTACCGTGATACCCATAACACCATGGGTACGGGTATGGTTTTGCCTCGGGTATGGAAATCCAAACCCATACCCATACCTGAGCATACCTGTAAGCAGAAACACATGGTGTTACCCATACCTGACTCATGCCTTACTTTGATTTACACTCACATGCAAAAAAAAACACTGCTCGAGATGAGCGACAGAGGGATTTATTGATTGAATAATTTTATACAAATAGTACAATACTTAAAAAGAAAAAACCTGTCTCACCGTGAGCGAGACAGTGTGGGGCGAGGTGTGGCAGTACTCCTCCCCCATGTGGTGATACCCACTCATTCTGTCCAGCCCCTCCCCCTCCCCATTGCCTTCGGTCCCGCTGTTCATTCATTCCCCCTGTCATTCATTTTCCCCATTGCTCCAGCTTCCCATCGTCCTCTTCATGTCCATGCCATCATTATACCTGTTGTCCTGTCTCTCATCCCTTGGTGTCCCCATCCATTAGCACCCCCCATCTACCCTGCAAGCAGTTGTTTGTAGCAGCAGTGGTGGGTGCTGGGTCATGGTGGTGTCCTGGTGGCCAGTTGCCCTCGTTGTTGCTCCTCACTTCCACCCCGCGAGCCTGTGGGGCTGGGGGTGGGTTGTGCATTGTTTGGTCATCCTTGGGCCCTGGCACTTGTCAGTTGCACAAAAAAGAGGGAAAAAACTTACAGGAGACATCGGTGTCAATGTCTCCTTGGCCCTCATTCCCACTCCCCTTGTCTTTCATCCTCCTGTCCCCGCTGTTGTCCCTCCTCATCCCCTGTAAGGGTGAAAAAAACCTGGGGCCCAAACAATGGGGTATCGCTGTTTGGGCCCCCATTGTTCCCCCTTTGCAGCCAGCCCCTCCCCATTGCCTTCATTCCCACTGTTCATTCATTCCCCCTGCAGTTTGTTCTCCCCATTGCTTGCACTTCCTGTGGATTCCAGAAATTCCAGAAATTCCAGCTGTACAAACTGGAATCCAACTGGAATAGGTGGGAGTGTAAAGTACTCCGGTATGGGATTCCCAGGCTGGCACCCCCTTGCACAAGAGGCAGAGCAATATATTACCCTGGAGAAAATGTTGGGAATAATGGGAGAAAAAGACCCTTTTTCACTGGGGAAAAATAAAAGGAACCATCAGTAAAAATATGTTATTTTCCCACACTTTGTCCTTTTGGTTGCTGCAGGAAAACAACTAATCTGTTTCCAGGAGAAAAACTTGTGAACATTAGGGGGAAAAAGGTCATTTTCCCACATATTCCCAGTTTTTTCTCTGTGGAAAAATAACTAATCTGTTTCTAGGTGAAAAAATTGTGGAAGTCAGGAGAAAAAATGTTATTTTCACCAGATATAGAGAAAATGTGGAAAAAAAGATATATTTCCCCTCCATTTTCACCTGATTTTCTCCTGGGAATGGATGAGTTATTTTTGCTGAGCAAGAGCAAAGAGAAAAGTGTGGGAAAAACAACATTTTTTTACTGATGGTTCCTTTTATTTTTCCCCAGGGAAAAAGTGTCTTTTTTCCCTATTATTCCCAACATATTCTGCAGGGTAATATATTGCTCTGCCTCTTGTGTTGGGACATGATTAATACCTCCAGTCAACCAGTACATTCAACATCACTTTCTTCTGTCAATTCTGTGTTGGAGACTATCTCCCTGGTCTCTCCATCTTCAATTGTGCTTTGTTTTTGTGCTTTGGCTTCCTGGGCTCAAGCTGCTGCTTCTGTTTGTGCTTTTCATCATTGGGCCATGTAGAATGAATAAAATTTGTATTTCCAATGTTGCCCTACTACTCTTGCCATCACCTCCATCAATCACCATAATATAACTATGGTATTAGCTCAAATTTGTTTTCGCCTGCTAATTCTGCCAATGTCCAAAAGTAGTGGTGACTAAGCACTAGGGTAAAGCATGGGTGTGGGTCAACCTGTAGTAAATAGGTGACAGGTTTGACAGGTATGGGTATGGTTGCCGAAATGCCATACCTGTGGCATACCATACCCGTTTTGGTGGTGTCACAGTTATTAATAGGTATTTAAGTCACTGGCCGTGGAAGTTGCTGGCCATTGATTGTCATCATTTCAACCATACTTTTACTTTTCAACTAACTGTTTTTTAGGTTCTAAACAACTGGCAAACGACACGAAGCAAATGAAACGGGGCCCAAACAATGTTTATCGTCATTTGGGTCCCCATGTATGTTTTCCTTTGTTCATATCTTGTTTTTCTTTATTCAACTAACTTTATTTTCATTATTTACAGGTTTTAACTCACTTACAACAATGTGACTACCATGACAATGACAATGATGGCCACCACCACCACCACCACCACAGCACTGCAGCACCCCCAACTGCTGCTGTGAGCGACTGCTTGCGGGGTGGAAACAGGGAGCAATGGGGATGGGGATGATGACACCAGCCACCACCACCACCACCATCACTGCTCATGGGCTGGAAGCAAGGAGCAACAACAAGGGGAGGGGCCACCCACCAGGACACCACCATGAACTAGCACCCACCACCACTGCTGCGAGCAACTGCTCATGGGGTGGATGGGAGGGTGCTAATGGATGGGGACACCAGGGAATGAGAGAAGGGCCAACGATGGGTATGACATGGACATGACAAGGATGAGGTGGATTTTTTTTGGTATGTAGTTTTCCCTATGCAGCACAATTCCAGTCGGAATAAGGATCCAATTTACACCTGGAATCCCTGGAATCTGACCGGACTCATCACAACCAGACTAACCGGAATGCATGGACTAACCAGAATAACCGGAATGCACATGCTTTCCTAAATAAAAGTTTCACATACAGTAAGAATTGAACACTTGACCTTGGGTCTACATGGGTTTACACACAGAACAACATGCTTAACCACTGATCTACCAAGGCTTTATTCCTACCTACATTTAATACATTTATTACCCTTTAATACCTTTATTACCCAATTAAGGGTGTAGTAACCAGCCATATGCATAGCCACATGCATTGCATGACATGTGACACGTGACTGCCAGCTCACAACCACCACCACCACCACTGTCGCCAATGCCACCTCCTCCTCCTCTCCACTCTACCACCACCACTGCATGTGCACCCGCCACCACCGTTCCCATGCCCACTGCCACCATCACCACCACCTTCAAACGAGCCGACTGGATGGAATGCAGGCCCAAACAACGACAACTGTTGTTTGGGCCATAGATAAGTTTTTTTTCTTCTTTATTTCATCAATCAACTAATTGTAATTTATTGCTTTTTAGGTTGTATACTACTGGGGATGACCTGCTGCAATGAAAAATGTGCAATGCACGCCCACACCCACAGCCACCCAATCCCCTCCTCCCCTTTCAAATTGGATGTGAGGCTGTCGACATGGGCTAGGTGGGTGCAGAGGGATGCCAGGAGACCCCAGAAGGGGGATACCTACCTAGTAAGCACCCACCAACCCCCGTAAGCATGCCACATTGCACTGACATGCCCCAACCCCCCCCAAACAGAAATTCACAACAACACCGACCTACCACCCACTCCCACCACTGCAAGCACCTGCTTGCAGGTTGGGTAGGGTGAGTGGATGACAGTAGGTACCGATGACAACAAAGAATGAGCACCAGGGCCCCACCACAATGAGGAACAGCCCCAGGACCCACCACGATGACCCAATGAGGATGCTGATGCTGACACCGACACACCACCCACCTCCAGCCCCATGAGCAACTGCTCGTGGGGTGGATGACGGGTGGAATGATGCTGGTGATGATGATGAAACACTGAACAGCACCACCACCAGTGCCACCACCAGGGACAGATGACAGGAGGGAAATGACAGGGAAGCAGGAACGAGGACATCTCCTGGGCCATAAGTAAGTTTTTTTTATTTAATTTTCTTCCTTTTGGTGCAACTAACAATACAAACAGGCCCTGCAATGAACAACACACCACCTGCTCCCAGCCCCACAGAGCAACTGCTCATGGGGTGGATGGCGAGTGGAACGAGGATGAGGACAGCCCCACATGATGGCACCAAATGACATGGCAGGCCCAGCACCAGAGCGGGGAGGACAATGGGCACCAAGGGTGACAATGGGGAGATACAGGACCACAGGAGCAGGCAGGACAATGGGCACCCGGGACGGCGAACCCAGGAGATGCACCAAGGACAGTGGGGCTGCGTCACCTCCCCCTCCCCTGCATTTCGCACAGGGAGGGTTTTTTTATACTTTTAATTATTTAATAGTATTGTGCCTCCCCCTCCCCCATTTTGCTTGGGGAGGGTTTTTTTTTCTTTATGTTTTTACCTCGCCCTTCGCATTGAACATGAGGGATGTGGTTAATTAAAAAACTTTGCCCTTAATTACTTAGAAAAAAAAGAGTTATGAGTCTGAGTGTCATAAATAAACCTTATATTACCAACTAATAATTCTTCTGTGGCTCAACTAGTTGAGCACACTTACTTGGTTTGTCATGTGATCACTTTATGGTGAGGCCTTGAGTTCAATCCCTGCTTTGCACAACTTCATTTTGTAGGCACTTTGAGAACTTAGGACCCGAAATTTAATTCTCTATTAAACTCTAAGTTGAGCTACCTGGAGTCCCACTGGAATAACTGGAATCCAGTTGGAATAACTGGAATCCAGTTGGAATAACTGGACAAACCAGAGTCCAATCGGAATAGGTGGGGGAGTGTAAATTACAGCCGTACCAGTGCCCAGTTAGTTAGTCCAGCCACAGGCTGCAAAAAAAAAGGATGCCTCCACAACAGGGCCTCAGACCACCAAATTGAGTATACTAGAACATATTGTAGTATATACTGATAGTGTAGGGAGTGGTTTGGCTCCAAGAGGGACTATAAAGCATGAAAAACCAGGTGAAATAACATATTTTGGCAATTTTTTTTTCTTGTGTAATCAGCCAAGGCCAGTGTGCAGTGCATTTGGGGCACATTCTTGTTTGAAGCAAAATATTGGATGAAGAACATTGATTCTAGTCAAGAGTCTACAGTATGTGTTATAATTTCCAGGTATAAAAGCCCAATCACGCAAGAACCATCAATCATTGACAGTGTGAGTCCAAATGATTAACTTCAGCAGAGCAATAAAATGTACTTACTCGTCCACTGAACAGAACAATAAAATGACTGAAAATGGCAGTGAAAAGGAAGGCAGCATGAATGCAACGAGTTTGGAAGTGGGCACAATGTCATCCAATATGGTAAATCACGCACTGGAAACTGAAATTGGTTCTGAAATTCCCAAGGAATTGGGGTGGCCAAAGTGTAAAAGGGTCCTGTGACAACTGGTGGACACATTGAATGGGTGTCTATGCAGATCGGTCCTCAACAGTTCACTGAGTGGGGTCATCAAATGCAAACAAGCTGGCTGTGAGACTCAATGGGTAAGTACATATCTCATGGGTGCTGATTGACTTTCTGACTCACGGTACACATCTAGTATCACCTCCAGTGTAATTGGAGCAAGAGCCACAAAATTGGTTGTGCATGGCTTGTGAGGCATCTGGGCAAGGACACAGGGGAAAGCACCAATGACAATGATGTCATATTTCCTTATTTAGATATGTTCCTGATTATGTAAGCTAGTTAGTCCAGCTTAATTTGTCTTAGCAAAAAAATCAACCCCAGGTCTTTTTTTTTCAATGCTGGCACCCCCTTGTCATGTCCTGTCAGATTCTGAGGATGATGAGGACTCAGACTGGGAGGATACAGATGATGAGAACTTCATTGCAGAGAGTGATACAGACAGTGATGAAGATCTTGATCTTGAAGAGCTGGAAGGCCAAGATCTGGTGGAGGGCTTGAAGAAGCATTGGGAGCTGCAGTTGGAGCTGCAAATGCTCTTACAACTGACACCATACAAACTTCTGTTGGAAAAGAAGAAACCACAGGAGTGGAAGAAGGCTGAAGGGAAGCGAGGACTGGGATACATGGATTATCAGATTGATGGAAGTGTGAAATCAATCAGCAGCTGTGTGAGAAGGAGGAGAAGGACAAACTGACACAAGAAAGGTGAGTAATGACAGCCCCTGCAGCAACAAAGCACTCACCAGTGCTGTCCAATCCAGTGAACAAGCAGTCAAGTTCTGCAGTTTCTTCACCCAACCTTGCCAACCATTGCCAGCTCCTTTGAATGTCACAAATACAGGTACAAATGAATTGCATGCAGCCACATTGCTGACAGCATGACTGGAGGATGCTCCATCTGACGTGGTTCTTGGCAACATGGATGCAGATGGTATCTGCCATGGATACCTGTTGGACATGTCTGACAATGAACTTGGAGATCGCAAGTGGAAATTTTTGGAACATGATGCACCACTGGAGAATGTCAAGGCATCAACACTTCACCCAACCTCATCCACTAATGTGATTCCACCACCTCTGCAAAAATGACAAAAGCTTGACATTCCAGCTTGTGATGTGCAAAACAAGGCACAAGAAGCCCAATCCCAAATCTTGAAGAAAGGCCTGCTTGATATTGAGAAGCTTATTGCATCAAAACAAATGGAGTTTGATGCTGGCCAGAATGGATTGCAGGCATATCATGCACAATCAATCCAAAGTTGCCTGAAGATGGTTATCAACAACCATCAAAATTTGATTGATGCATCTGAATGTGCTGCTGAAAGTCAGGGATTTGCTGTGAAGTGAGGCAGAAGGATGGTGAGGCAATGGGTTGCAAGCTGGATCAAATCTTGTGAGCTGCTGAAATCTGAAAGGGGTCAACACAAAAAGGTATCTTCATTGTTGGATGATCCTGAGGTGGTGACTAAGCTTTGGTCATACCTGCAAACAAATAAATGGTCAATGGATCCACAAAAACTTTCAGATTTCACCAAAAACAAACTTCTGCCAGATGAGGCGAAGAAATATCTTCACTGCATTGTTGAGAAGGAGATGCCAGCTGGGTTGAAGAAGTACTTGGAGATTGAATTGTTTCCATGTGTTCAGATGAAAGTTGGCAAAGGAATATCACTTCAAACTGCACATCAATGGCTGCACAAGGAGGGTTCCCAGTGTACTGCACACAAGAAAGCATTGTATTATGATGGCATAAACAAGAAGATGTCATTGGATATTGCCAGAATATTTTTTTACCCAAGATGAAAGAATATGAATCGCATTTGGTTAAGTATGTGGCAAGAAAGGAAGTGGAGATGCAGCTTGCACCTGGCAAGTGGAAGTTGGTGCTAGTGGCACATGATGAGATGACCGCACAGGCAAATGATGGGAAGACAATGTCATGGGTGTGGCAAAGAGAACAACCATTGAAAAAGAAGGGTGTTGGACATGGGCTGCACCAATCTGACATGATATGTTCCACATTTGGATGGCTCCAAGATGCCAGTCAAACACTTGAATATGGCAAAAATTATAATGGGTATTGGAATAGAGAACTCTTTGTCAAACAGGTCTGTTACAGACATTCTTATAAAACTCATCTGACTTCAAATTATGCAGCTGACCAAAAGGATTATACCCCCCTTTGAAAGGGCTCATGGACCATTATATCAAGTGCTTGTCATGATTGATAACTCACAAGGCCATTCTGCATATTCTGTGGATGCCCTTCTGACATCACAGATGAACATGAGACCAGGTGGCAAACAGGCAAAGATGCAGGATGGGTGGTACATCATGCATGGCAAGCAAATCACTCAAGAGATGTGTTTTCTTGCTGATCACCCAGATTTTCCTGGGCAGCCAAAGGGAATGTGTCAAGTCCTTGGCAAGCAGGGTCTGTGCAAGAATGGCCCTATTATGCAATGCAAGAAGAACAAAGATGGATTGGGTGTCAAATGCAAATCAGGTGCTACCAATTGTTGTGTGAAACATATTCTCGACCTGCAGCCTGATTTTCAGGAACAGAAGTCACTTGTACAGGAGGTCATCAAAGTGGCTGGCCATCTGTTGTGAGTCAGGGGGATCCTTTACTTAAGGGTTATACAGCACAGAACACGAATAACTTGTATTGTGTTTATGCTCGTAGTAACATAGTAAAAGATCCTCTCTCCTTATGTAAGACTGGTTCTTAAATAAGAACCAGTCAAGGCCGATAGCATGTAGATTATACAAATATATACAATGGGACAAAGCCCCAGATCACCACACCCTCCCCCTTAGACTTCAACCAATGGTGATAGGTTGTCTCCTCGGCTCAAAGGCCGATTCACCATTTCAACCACATTCTAATCACATTGGATAACTTGCACGAGGTCCCAGAAGCAGCGCGACCACTCCTGACCAAGTCTATCAATCACGATATTGTATTGACCACATCGAAATATCACCAGCAATGTTGATCGTACTTAGAAACTTTAGGACTACCTTGAAATGCCCTAAGATCCCTCTGAATGAACATCGAATATCCCCGATCAACCTCAAACAACTGCAAATGCGATTGAACATTGTCGACCATTGTCGATCATCGTCGAGCATTATCGATCGATATCGAGAGACTGCAAGCGACATTGGGCACCACATTCATTATCTAAATGGTGGAATACCATGCGCCAGGGAGTACTCCAACTCGTGCTCAAACCTGCTGATAATAGGTCAGCCTCGTTCCAAGTCCCTATCACGTACAGAACCCACTGGATGGATTATTGCGAGACTTAGCGCGGTTTATACACAAAGGACAGTCTCTTTTTAGCTCTTTCCCTTTATTACTCCTTCATCATATGATACATCTCTTTCTTGTTCGGATTCCAGTCTCCTTTTTGGCCTTGTGCCTTAACTCATATCTTTTGCCTCATGTTCTACACATGTTTCTCATTCCATTTTAGGAAGTTTCTTTAAAACATATACATAAAACTCTGTAGTATCTACTTGGAAATGAAAAGAAATCATCTTCACCTATCATCTCATATACAGTTCTAAGCATCCGATCAATCTTCTAAAAACAACTAAGTCTCTACAAGTTTTCTCAATCAATGAGAAACCTCTGTGATCATTGTCATCCTCAATCTTCCTTTGATCCTCTTGTCACTAGCACTAGTAACCAGTCCAACACTTTATAGCCATTGGCTATAGCCTTCATATACTATCAACCTATCAAAAGGTCCTCAGAATTCACACATTGACCATCGACGATAAATATCTTCACTGTCGATCTCGTCGATCATCCTCAATACCGATCGATACTTGATTGGACCATGCCAAACACCTTCGTCTCATATAGCACTACCTTCACGACTAGTACCAACTAGTTATCTACCCATAGGTTGGACCACGAACATTCGGAACGTCTCACACCCTTCCTCTGACTCGTCGCAAATATCATTGGCTGTTTTGGTGGTTTTCCCGGTTGAGTATCATCAATGGCTGGAAGCCTTTTTTGATGATTCAGAATGTGAATTGTTGGAGATCAGAACCCATCGAGCTGAGGCTTGTCAAAGGGAATGGTTTTGTCAGGATGGGACAAAAGGGTGGGGACCATTGCATCCACTGCCATGGAAGGGTCCACCAGATTCAGGGACAAAGACATAAGCCACTCATGCTCCGGCATGGCGGGCTTGGTCATGGCAGTCACTGCAAGGTTGGAAGTCAACAACAGGACCTGAGAGACAGATGACTCTGATGGTTGAGTCAGAGTAGGGTGGTCATTGGACTGGGCCCCTTCTAGTGGTCCAGTCTGGAGGTGAGTAAGTTTCAATGAGAACTCATTGTCCTCAGACACATCATTGGTACTGTCGTCATTGTCATCCTGGTTTTTCTTCTGGCTGGAGATGTGGGCAACAGTGCCAAATCAGTTGTTATATTGGCCCCCTCCATACCCTCATGAAGGTATGCCTGAAGCAACTCATCATTTAATTTTGAGGGCCCTTTTCTGGGCCAGAGTGAGCTTGATGGTGGCAGGTATTCCCAGCCATCTGCCAGTAGCATCTTCCTTACCGAAGACTTCTTTTTCAGTAAATGGTGGGATGGTAGCTGTGGCCAAAGAGCTGTCCACAGCGCTGGTGTTGGTGGGGTCATGGGAAGGATCTGCACCCAGGGTTTCATATGGAGCCCTGGAGTAATCCAGAGGGGGCTCAGAATGAGGAGGATATCCAGACAAGGGTCATGCTGGAGGGTAGGGAACCATTCCCAAAAGAGGAACAGAGAAGTCTCACTTCTGTTTAGGGTGAGGGCAGAGCAAGGCAACATCTTTGGGGCTGGGCATCCACATGTGTAGCTCCATCATCAGAGGTTCATCCTCTGATTGATGGTTGAGGTGCTGCCTCAGACATTTCAATATGTCTGAGGCCATGGCAGGTTCCTCTAGTTGTGAAGAGGAAGTGTGGCCAGCAGTGGACATAAGCCAGCCCACTTCATAATGATGTGCTCATGGACTTCATTGTCCATGACTCCACCCCAGAGGGAAATTGTTTGCAAGCCAGGAGGTATACCCTGATGTGAGGGAGCGAGACCTGGGATTGGTCCATTGCAAGACCAGGTAGTGTCTGCCACTGGTAGAGGTGTTGGTGCATGTACTGCACCCAATGTTCCAGTGAGTCCATGAGACCTGGGTTCTCCAGGCGACTGGGGTCCTGGAGTTGATGCAATCCTTGCATCAACTGCAAGTTTTCTGAGAGCCAGCTGGGAAGTCTCCAGCTGGTGAGAGCATGGATCATCAGCAGGGTTCTCACTGCTGATGGGACCTTGTTCACATAGTGCATGTACTCATGCACTTGGTTGAGGAAGGAATAATTGCCAAAGCAGTGTGCCTTTCTGGTGTAAGAGTGTCCTCTTACATCAGCATCTGTACTATCACATGTTATCCTGATAGTATATAGTCTATACCTCAAGTATTGTACTTAGCTTAGTTTCCTCCCCCAAAATATGCTAAGTTCCTAACATGTTTCAGTCTCCTTGGGTGTTGGAAGCTCTGGCTTCCTTTCATCTGGCCCAGGTGTCAAATTCTGCAGCATTCAAAGGAATGGTGGTTGGAGCAGTTCTGTGTGGGTGTGCCACAGGAGTAAAGTATCCCATCCTGGGAGTTCCAGATACCAAGGTAGTTGGCCTGAACTGGAAAAGGAAGAAAGGCCTCTTGCATGTTGATATCCTTGTCAATGTCAACAGGGCATGAGGAGCTGAAGGAGGCTGCAGCAGTGGGACATGGTGCAGGCTGGCTGGCAGCTGCAAGTCGAGGTGGTGCAGATCAGGATGCCACACTGGTGTACAAGTTCCTCTGAGGTCTCTCAGAGGACATGGAAGGTTCATGAGCCCTTGCTCTCTTGGACTGATGCTCATCATGGAGCTCGTCTGTCTCCTGCTCAAGTTGCCTGATGGTCAACCTGAGTCTCTGGATGGTGAGTTCATACTCATTGTATTGTCTGTCTACTCAGGAGATCTCCCCAGTGGATATGTCCAAGTCTCAACAGTCCCTTGCATTTAGGAACTCCTCATCTTGGTCCAGCACATAATTGTATATGTGCATGGCATAGTCCCATGTCTGGCAAGAACCTCTGTGGATAAGGTTGCCATTGTCATTGGCATGCCACATATAGGAATGCAGAAAAGATGACCAGACTGGGGATTGAACCCAGGCCCTCCTGGACATATACCAGATGCTCTGACCAACTGAGCTATCAGGTCTTATAGGGTTCAACAGAACAAGGATACCATATAACCAGACATGGATTGCTATCACTATCACATCACATTTTTAGTGTGTGTGTGTGCAAACTATGGTCTGTTAAGTACTGATTAAGCAGTGACAGATTATATAATCCAACACCACAAGCTGTTATGGCTCATGCCAGTTCGAGGTTGAGCATGTCTTTTGACATGGCTCCCAGGTTCTTGCTCGCCCATGTTGGGTGAGCGGCTTCATCAACCTCATTCCTTTTCCTCTCTGTCTGAGCTGGTTGGCTCAGACTCTCTCATTCTCCCTTTTTCTCTCCCTTTGAGACCATGCTGGAGGCTCAGTCTCATGCCCCTTCTGTGAGTGGTGGTGGTGGTGGTTCAAGTCATCCCACATGGGGTCATCTGCATCTGAAACATTCACCATGGATGTAAAATCCAAGTGAAGCTGAAAAATAATTCAAACTCTGCAGTGTTGATTGTACAGTTGCAGAGTTTCAAAGCTCTGGGGTCCAACTTGGGAAAAGAAGATGTTGGCTTCCTTCCCTCTGACGTACAGCACCAGCTGTGCATCTTGGCACATCCTGCCAGTCTCTGATGCCCATGAGCATCAGATGCTCATGAAGAACTGCAAGTTCATTGCAGTTCCCCAAGGGTTCCCAACTAGTGTTGCCCAGACTCCACTTGACTTCAAATTCCACATTTCAGCCCTTCCATCTGTGGGCTGTAATGCCTTTGACAAACCATTGGGCATCCTCTGGGGTGCCAAAATTGTATAGGTCCAGATACTTCCTGTTGGGAAACAGCAGGTTGTCGCTGACCTGGTGAGGCTAGAGGAGGCCAACATAGAAATGCAGGTGCAATCGCCTGCATTTCAGTTCGACAGGGAGTTCCAATTCATAATTGGAGGATTCAGGGAATGTACAGAGGACCTTGTAAGGGCCTCTTAGGTAGTAGCTTGCTAGTGCAGCCCTTGGGCAATGCCAAGTTTTTGGTAGATTTCAAATAGTTTCCTGATGATGCTCAAACATGGTCCTATCTATTTTTAGTAAATATCTGAGCTTTTAGCATGTTGAGAAGAACAAGGCAGTAGTCTAGTGCTGTCTTTAGGAAGATACCTTTGCCTGAATAACTCAATAGTCAGGGACCATAGAAGAAATAACCCAACTTGCACAGCAAAGAGTGGTCAGAGAGGTCATCAAGTTATTCATAAGTGTTACTATACTGATATCATGGGTGGTTAACATCTTCTAAAGTCTGACTCTGTATACCCTTGTATCCTCCTCAGGGGTAAGGGTATGTAGAGGATAGGAAAGTTCATACCCTTACCCTTACCCTCACATACCCTTTGCCCATACCCCCCAGGGGTATGTAAACCCTTGCCATTCACTACACACGATCAAGCTTGGCAGTCTATGTAAATGGACAATCTCCCTCATGCAGATAGGAGACACTTGGGCTCCTGTTGTCATCATCTTCACAGGTACAAGGTGAATCATTGATGACAGATGGCAGATGATTACCCATAGGTAATCATAGCCATTAAACTCTGGGAATGGTCTGATAAAGTCCAATCCAATGGACTCCCAAGGTCTTGTGGGTGTCAGGATCAAATGCAGTTTGCCCCTAGGGGCCCAGTATTCACTTTTCATGTGAACACAATGTTCGCAAGAATTACTGTATATCTCGACTTTGTACTGAAGTCAAGGCCACCAATACCAATGTCAAATGTACTCCGACATTTTCAAAGGGCCAAAGTGCCCAACTATCGAGTGGGCCTGATCTATTATATGACTGTGCAAGGTCATATCCTTCAATGTGGTGGTAGGAACACAGAGCATGTCCACACCGCCTCTGCTTTTCATCCACATGAAGCCATCCCAGATTTGAAATCCAGGATGGTCCTCAGGTTTTTTGAGGACTTTGCCAAACAGCTTGTTGTTGTTGTATCCCTTCAGGATATTGTTGTTCAAAGGGTCCTGCTCTGACATGTGGATCTGAAGGTCAGGTCCTTTGACCTGAGAACTAGATGAATAATGGTTACAAGTTACAGCTCACTATATCTGTATTATTTCTTGTATCCCCCATGTACTACACTTGTACTACACTATGAATCTTTTACAGCACTTTTCATATGTATATGGAAAACCGGAAAATAAAGAAACTCTTGTGTGGTTGTGTTGTGTGCAATTTTGGACTTTGCAATTGTCGCTTGTCAATGCGTCAACCCCTACATTTGACAGTGCCTGCCATGTCCTCTCTGCTCCCTTCAGATGATACACCTGTAGTCCACTCTGCTTTCATAAATGCCAAGCTCATTGTCATTGAAACTGTTGCTGCTAACAAGAAGAACAAGAAGGCCTCAACAAAAAAGGTCACGAAGAACAAGCAATTTACACACAAGTTTGAGCTCTCAGAGGCAAACTATGTTGAGCTGTTGAATGCATTCGTGAAGATACACCATATCCAAAAATACCAAGCTACTGCAAACCATATCTTTACTTTCAAGATCCAGGTCCCTCCTGCAAAGTATGGAAGATGGGTAGGTCCTACATCTGCATGCTCACACTGATTGGTATTGTTTAGAGTTGGCGAGGCCTGTGATATCAAGGACTATGATGAATACAAAGATGTTGTGAAGGGCATACTTGAGATGAAACCCAATAAACCCCTCAATCTCACCATCGAGCTTGCACAGATTCACAAGTATGGCAAGGTAAATTGTGTTGTAGTATTCTCCTCTCAAAATGCTGCTCAATCCCTGTGGTCTAGAAAAAGTCTCAGGGTGGGGAGAGTCCAGAGAGTAGTGAGAATGAGGAAGATGATGATGATGTGGTGTGTGATACCCATACCCACCCTCCAGCCGAGAATATCACAACACTGACTATATGCATGTATTATCTCAGGAGAACGGCCTTTCAAAGCTGGATCTCGAGCTTGCCCAATGCTGCAGACTCCTCGAAGTCAACTATCAAAATGACCATGATGGTGGCTGTACATACATTGATAAGGCACCTGGCGGTACAGGTGATTCATTCCCTTGACACCTTTCATGATGAAGGGCTATTGTGCATGCTTTATTCCTACTCTTTTGAATACAGCTAACCAGCCCTCAGTACAATGGCAAAGCAACAGCCATGCACCCCCCTGCAATGTCAACCTTCAATCCCATCAATCATCATGCGACTCTCCCACACTCCTGTTTAACATCAACCTCAATGTCAACCTCAAACCCCTCTTTTTCTCAGCCATCTGATCTCAGCCATGTGGCCTCAGTTGTCCAGGGTCTCATTGTGATGGTTCAACTGGCTCCTCACCCAGTGCCTTCAACCCCAAACAACAAATCTAATGCACCCTCTGCTCCTAGCCCTCCTTGGAATACTCCCTCAAAGCTTTCGTGCTTCCTTGAATATGCTGAAGAGAGTCTCGGTGTTTGCTAAGGCAAGGCACAGGTACAGGTAACACTGTGACAATGTGGTCATGGGTATGCATGGGTACGGGTATGGGTCTCGGATTGCCATACCTGTGCAACACCGTACCCCTAACCATGGGTTTACAGGTATCCAATCCATCATATTATAGTGAGTTCTGCCTTGTTTGCAGTGATTGTATACTTGATTTAAATCTATTTAGTAGTTGTTTCAAGTTACTGAAGAGACCAGAGGGCCGTGCCCTCCCATTTTTCCGATAGGTGCTTATCTGTCTCAGGAGGGGGGGATGGTGGGTTGTACTCTTTCTTGGTGAGTTCCCATTCATTTACAATGATCTTATACTTGATATCAATCTATTCAGTGGTCGTTTCAAGTTCCCAAAGAGACGAGAGGGCTGCGCCCCTGTTTTTCCGCTAGGTGCTCATCTGTCTCAGGAGGGGGGGGATGGTGGGGTATACTTTTTCTTGGTCAGTTCCCATTCGTTTATAATGATCTTATACTTGATTTAAATCTATTTAGTGGTCATTTCAAGTTCCCAAAGAGACGAGAGGGCTGTGCCCTCCCATGTTTCCACTAGGTGCTTATCTGTGTCAGGAGGGGGGATGAGGTGGGGTGTACTCTTTCTCAGTGAGTTCCCCTTCATTTCTAATGATCTTTAGGCCACAGCATGGGTATGGGTAACACTGTGTGTTTCCAGTCATGGGTATGCATGGGTACGGGTATGGGTATGGGATTGCCATACCTGGGCAACACCGTACCCTTTTCCACAGTGTTACGGGTATGTGCAGGTATGCTGGTACCCAGATTTTGGTCAGGTGAGTGATCATCTGTGTTGAGATTTCAACTTTTTAATGACATATCACGGGAAAAACCCGTGAGTCATGGTGACCTGACTCGCAGGTTTGCCCCCTGTGATGAGATGCAAACATCTTTTTCAGCAAATTTCTATCAAATATCATGAAAAATAACAGTAAAAAATGCAGGGGTACTTTTTGATGACATGTCCACAAGTCAGGGTGACATGACTCGCGGGTTTACCCCCCGTGAGAAGATGCAAACATCTTTTCCTATCAAATATAATGAAAAATATCAATACCCATGAATAACCATGGGTAACCCGCAAAAACCCATAGTAACACTGTACCCCTACCCATGCAGGTATGGTGTTCATAGGTATGGGTAGGGGTATAAGAAAATATACCCAAGGGTTACCTGTGCCATGCCCTAATGATCTTATACTTGATCTTAGTCTATTTAGCAGCCATTTTAAGTTCCCAAAGAGACAAGAGGGCTGCGCCCTCCTGTTTTTCCGCTAGGTGCTTATCGGTGTCAGAAGGGGGGATGAGGTGTGCTCTTTCTCGGATAGTTCCCCTTCATTTCTGGTGATCCTATACTTGATCTTAGTCTATTTAGCAGCTGTTTTAAGTTCCCAAAGAGATGAGAGGGCCGCACTCTCCTGTTTCTGTGCTAGGTGCCGATCTTCTTGAGTAATATATAATAGATATTTATATAGTTGGAGTAATGTACTTGGAAACCCATGAACATTGTGGGTAACCCCCAAAACCCATGGGGGACATCATACCCTTACCTGAATGGGTACGGTGTTCATGGGTACAGGTACGGGTACAGCAAAATTTACCCGGTGATGATGCTCAACCTGGAGACCCAAACAAAACCCATAAAATGGCTTCGGATGGTATAACACGAGTCAGAGGAAGGATGCGAGGCCCTCTAGATGTCACCTGTCAGACCGACCATCAAATAGTCATAAAACAACTGCTTGTCAAAGCAGTTCGAGGCTAAAAGAATGTGTTTCGAGGACTTGCAATGATTTTCAAGGACTTGCAATGATTTTCGAGGGGTTGCAATGATTTGCAAGACTTTGCGATGATTTTTGAGGTGTTGTGATGATTTTCAAGATGTCGCAATGCTTTTCGAGATGTCACAATATTTTTCAAAGAAGTTTCGAGGAATTTCAAGTGCACAGATATGTTCAGATGCAAGATCAGGGGACTAGACGAGTAGTAGAAGTGAAGAAAAGGCTAATTGAGGGAAGTGAGAGCGAAAATAGCGTAATGTGAGGAATTTTGAGGAATTTTGAGGAAGTTTAGCATAAAACACCAAACTTCGGACTGAATAAGACTAAACTGTACTCTCAAATCACTGTGATCTGGGAGGAAGATGACGACTTTCTTGTTTTTCTTTGTATCTAGTATATCTTTTTATATAAAATAAAGAAAGTACCTAAAAAGGCTAGAGAACATGAGGCAAACATGTGGAAAACTTGAGGCAAAAGACAATATAAGTATATCAGAACAATAAAGCAAGCCTAGAAGGGGTGAATATAACACATGATGAAGAAATAATAAGAAAGAATAGCTAAAACCAGACTGTCCTTGTTATAAATTGAATAAAAGATCAGAAACTGCTTCGAGCGGATTGTATGCGTGCACATGCAGTCAAAATGTGTTTGATATACTCAATATAGTGTCCCATGTGTCCAGCATGCATCCAAAGATTGTTTGAACAGGAAATACTGTGTCCGACAATGTTTTTCGAGGTTCAATGTTTTTTGAAGATTTTTGAAGATTCTTCAGACTTCGTTTGTGACCCGATATCAGTGCAATATTGTTCAACAATGGTAGGGAATACGTCTGGCATGTGTGCGATGATTATTCGGATAGCGATATAGTGTCCAATGTCAATTTGCAATGTTCAATGATTTTCAAAGTCGGTCGAGGAAATATCGGACTTGTTTGAAGGCCGATATTGCTGCAATATTGGTTGATACTGGTTCGGAACCCATCGACAATGTTCCAAGTGTATATCCTGAGCTGTATGAAGGTCAGGGGAATTGTATTATGGCGGCCAAAGGCATACAAAGAATTTTGAGGTGTTGTGAAGAATTTTGAAGTGTTGCGAAGGATTTCAAAGCATTCTCATGACTTTGTAGAGCTTCATAGAGCTTCGGAGGGGTTCATATGGGTTCGTAGAGCTTTGTAGAGGTCCGTAGAACTTTATAGAGCTTCGACAACAATTGTAGATGTGTTTTCTGAGCTTGAACAATGAGGTGGACCTATCACCGGGGGTTACCCATACTGTGCCCTAGTGTTCACAGTGCTACAGTTTATGAAGAGAGCTTCCGAAACCAGGGTTATGGACCTGATATCCTCCATCTTGTTGACAGTGCAACTTTACATGGCATTGGTTTGTCTGAGGGTGATGCTATCTGTCTGAAGCAGAATACACTACACTGGTGGAACCTTGAATCGGAATCTATAAAGTGCAAACAGCCTAATGAAGATTGCGGCAGGTCAACACAACCTCCTGCACCATCCACACCTCCAAACATCAAGGTGCAGTTCAAGAAGCAGTTTCACAATGATGGTGGCAGTGCGAGACTGCATGGTCCACGAATCACTCCGGGCAGGCAGCGTCCAGGACAAGACTTCAATTGGCTCTACTTTTGTGAAGCCCGTGGGTGATTTGTTCCCTTGCTGGATGGCTATGTTCCTGTTCTTGATGGTGTTCCTGAGGACTCTGATGATGACTTTTAGTAGATCTTTCTCTTTGTGTTGCATGTTCATCAGAATTGTCACTAGCATTACATTGAAATTGTTGTACTTATAGTCCCATGAATGTGATCACATTATACTACATATCCTGATGCCCAAAAGAAACCCCAAGCCTTCTCAGCTGTAATATGTATTCTGACATGCATGGTCTATCACAGAAAGAGAGAAGTCCTGCCAGTAGCAACAAAGAAAGGCCTTGATGGATGAGAATGCTTGCTCGATTGGATTGAGATCAGGTGAGCATGGTGGGAGGAAGATGAGCTTGCACTCTGGTAGAGAGGTCAATATGGTTGGGAATACATTGCAACCTGATACTTGTGGGCTTCATCTTCTACAAGAGCTCGAACTTCCTCTGAGTGGTGAATGCTACAATTGTCAAGAATGAGAATGCTGCAAGGACCAGGGTATGGGTTGGTTAGAGGAATCTGGACAGAGAACACATCCTGAGTCAGTGATGGTTTTGAACAGGGCTTGCAGTCAAACTTACAACTAATTCACGTAGAAATTCTACAAAATGTTCAGAGGTCACAGATCCTGGAATGATGTCGTATGTGATGAGGCCATCAAGAGTTAGGACAGGAAGGATGGAATAATGTTCTCCATGGACAGAAAAGCACTTTTGGATGCATCTCCTCCCCAACAATGCCCACCCCTTTGGCCACTGGGATGATCTTCAATTCCTCACAGCTTCATCAATGAACATCATCATTTGTGGATCTGGGACTTCATCAGCTATGTGATTCATAAATGCCGATTGAACAAGATCATCCCGCTCCAATGCGTAGGCTGATATCACTTTGTGTGTGAGGTCAAGGTGCCAAAGTGCTCTGCAGAGTGTCGGCACTGAGATACTGACCCCTCAATGTTGATATAGCTCATCTTGGATCTCATCTAGATATATTGTATGCCTTCAGTTGATTAGGGAGGAAACAAACTTGATATCTGTGGAATCAAGCAATCGATGTCTGCCAGATTTATGATGAACATGAGGATTGTGTGCAATGCCGTGAGTTCTGAAGTATGAGAGAGATGAATAGACAAGTGATTTCTTGATTCCAAGGATCCTACAGATCTCCTTTACTGTGAAATCTTGTTCATAAAACAGGGCAGGAATGCATGCTTTCAAGTCTTTCGGGATATGGCGATGAGGATGACAGATCTAACACAACCACACAATGGCCACAAATATTTTTATTTTCCAGTTTTCTGTATACATATGAAAATCACTGTAATGGCATGCATGCAAAATTTTAGCCTATGAAATATGATGGTTTTTTTGCACAAAAATTATTTTCTGTGTGCTATAAAATTTTCCTGCACACTACATATGTAAAATTTTGATGCAAGCCCACAAAGGCTCACAACTATTATCTACTATCTACATAACTACATATGGATATACATAGCTCATGCAGGCAGTCAGAGGCACATGCCAGTGCAACGATGTCAATATCAGGGTACAGAGATGATTTTTGAGGGTTACTTCGAGCTCAGCCAGTGAATTTAATGTGGAAATGTGCTTTGACAAGAATGGATGTAAGTGCTGGTGAGCAACAAAGGAACAGATTATGGGGAGGTGGAAAGGCAATGTGAGACAAAGACTGTCGACAGCCATCAACATGGCATGATCAGGAACAGCAGGGTCCATCAACCCTATCATCATTTCAGTTTCCAGCAGTCAGTGTCTAAAAATAGGCCTTATCTCTCACAGTTAGTCAACATGGAAGGCTTCATGCTCATCATCTCTGATGTCAATGATACAACATCTGCCAGCCTTGCTTTTTTGACATTTAAGTGATAGTGATGATAAAATAATAATTTGTGGAAGGGATGTCACCACTATTAAACCCTAAGAATGTCTCTTCCTGTCTCTTCTTGCCTCTTGAGGAGTTGTGTAAGATCATTAGGATTGTTCATGGTAGCCATTCTTGGGCCATTTTTTGCTCATTTTCAAACTCATTTTTTGCTCATTTTCATGTATCTTGCAGAGGAACAAACAAAAGGGAGCTGAAAATAAAATAAAAAATGATATGAAAAATGCTTACTGTGAACACCCTGGGAAGCAAACTTTAGAAAAATGAAGCAAAAATGCATTTTGCTTGTCCCACACAGTGCCAGAATGGGGAAAATGATCATTTTTTGGATCATTTTTGTAAAAGTGATGGTTGTCAAAAATGATCATTTTCCCATCCATTTTTCATTTCATTCTCAGTTCATTTTTGAGAAAAATGAAAATCAAATCAAAAATGAGCTAAAAATGACCCAGAATGGGCCAAAAATGGTAGCCATTCTTGGGCCATTTTTGGCTCATTTTCAAACTCATTTTCGGCTCATTTTTGTGTATTTGGCAGAGGAACAAACAAAAGGGAATGAAAAATGGAATGGAAAATAACATGAAAAATGGAGCAAAAATGCATTTTTCTTGCCAGGCACAGTGCTAAAAAGATGAAAAATGATCATTTTTTGGTTCCCTTTTTACAAAAGCAAGGGTAGGTTTCCATTTTACATTCATTTTATACATTCATTCTCAGTTCCATCCTTGCAAAAAATGGAATCAAAATGAAATAGAAAATGATTGAAAAATGAGTGAGAAATGAACCAAAAATGCCAACCGTGAACAACCCTATTCATGCATAAACAAGTAAATTATCAAAAAGAGTGAAAGGAGAAGGTCCACAATGAGGGGAATACTGTGTTGTCATCGGAGATGATGAGCACAAAGCTGTGTCACACATTGACCGACCATGGGAGACGGTCAACAGACGATGATGCTCAGTGCTTGTGGATGGTGGTATATCGTGGGAAGACTGCATAGCGCGCAGAATATCCCATTGCGGAGAATAATTTTTGTGCACATATAGAAAAGCTGTTTCTGTGATCCGGATAAATCTGGGGCCGCAAAAAACGCCGAGTCTGGAGTTCCAATCTCATCCAGATAAAAATCCCGAAGTTACATCCTTGACTAAAATTCAGGGTACTATTAACATGTGCTATTCTTTTGCTGCATAAATCCAAGGATGGCCGCATTGTCATCGGTAGTGTTGTTGGCACAGCCTCGCCACCTCGCCTCGCCAGGTTGTGCCAGGTGGTGATCGCCACTGGCGATCAAAAATTTCCAAATTGGGGTGGCAAGTGGTGGCGAGCATATATTCAAGGCACCATTATGAACCAACGCGTGCGGTAGAATTTTAGTACATCAAATACATTATTTTCTCTACACTACTATAAACAACAAAGGAGGCCATCTCCCTAATGTATTTGTGTCTCTACACTTCACAAAGACAGGAGAGAGGAGTGCCAAGTCTAGATGGTGGCATATGCGATGTAATCACTGTCCAGCCACTGCACCACTTATCAAACATTGTGATGTACGGTGTATAAAACACCTGTCTGATGCCAATAGTTGCCCAAATGTGCCTGAAAATGAACGCAGGGAGGCCCGTTTACTCCTCATGCGGAAAGGAGGGATAGAAGTCATACAAGTTTCTGATGATGAGGACACACCTGGGCCAGGACCAGCACAGAAAAAGGCAAGAGGGCCCGCAGGATAGGTAGTTGTGACGAAGAAAGGGAAGACATCAGGATTAGATGCATTCCTTGATTGGGCAATGAGTCCAGATGAAGTTGACAGGGCAAATATTCAGCTATTGAGGTATGAAATCAACAGTTGAATCAATAATGAACAGATCCTACATCTTTCATAGATTTCTAATACATGCCAACATCCCTTTCCAGGCATCTGAGAACCCGTTCTTCCTTAAATGGGTGTTTGGCATCTGACCATCTTATGATCCAGCATCACGGTATGTTTTGATGGAGAGATACCTTCCTGCAGAGGAACAACATGCAATCCTAGAAGACCTTGAGAGGCTGAAGGGAAGGAATAACATGACCTTTCTGCTCAATGGATGGGATGATGCAATGCGGAGGAGTGTCTATGGTAGTATTCTTGCCAAAGTTGCTGTGCACCCTGTTGTTTTGGGTCTGCAGGAAATGATGGGTAGGCAAGCTACTGCAGAGAATCTAGTCGAGGTATCAGATGGATCTCTTCAAAGAAAGGGTGTAAATGCCACTGCAGTTATAGCTGTATGCACAGACAACCCAACAACCATGCAGGCCTTCCATTGCATCTGGATAGAAAAATATCTGTGGATTCTTGTACGTGATCACTATCCCGGGCCCATTCAATCAGACAAGTAAACTCACATGAAGCCTAGCCACTTGCATGCTTCATGCATGGCATCAACACCATTGTTGGGAAAATTGTTGCATATCCTGCAATCAAGACCACAATCACAAAGAATACACACATTGTATCCTTTTTTAGATCATCACATTATTGGGGCGGTCAGTTGGATGATGTTGCAAAAACCAAGAAGATCACTCGTGCATTGAAGACAAACACAGAATTGCGCTTCTATGCGCTGGTTTTACAGGTGATGAGTGTGCGTGAACATAAAGCTGCATTAATGGAACTTTGCATCCGTGACAATGCCCAGAGAGATCTGTTTGTGGGCTAACACCAGTTGCAAAGGATGTTGTTGCAACGGTGTTCGATATCAATTGCTGGTGTTTGACAGACCAGCTGATCCGTATCTGCAAGCCACTCATTGATGTAATTGGCAATGTCGAAGCATGGGATGCGACACTTGCCGACTGCATGTTACAACTCATTTGGGCCCACCGAGAGCTTATACATCTTAAACCGGTTGATGGGGATGATCTTGACTTTCTTGGTCATGCTCGCCATGTTGTTAACATGCAATTCCACGCAATGAACACAGATCTTCACTGGTTGGCTTTATTCCTCCATCCACTCTGCCAAAAACTAGCTATTTCTACAGCAGTACACTCTCACAAACTTGATGATGCATATCGCATTGCGGCTCGTATTGCTAAGGGTTGGGGATGGACAAAAGTCTTGGCTGTCGCTCTGATAGCTGATATCAAAACTTACTCGACTGGGACAATACCTTTCCATGGCGGAACAGCGGATGCAAAGGACTGGTGGAAATCCCTTCTCATCACGGCTTCTGGCCACCCTCTAAAAGCACTTGCTATCAAGATCTTCAGCATCGTTCCACATGCAGCCAAAGTCGAATGATTCTTTTCAAATTTAGGGGGAGTGCAGAGTGTGAAGCGCTCTCGGCTTACTATTCCACATCTGGAAACCCTGGGAATGCTCCGAAGCCATTATACATGACAACTTAACGAAGCTGCCCTAACAATGGGTAAATCCACTCGATGAAAGCATGCACATATGCATACACAAACACAGCCCGGTATCAACACTGAGCAAGCGGCAGTTCTTCTCGAAACCTTTACTTTGCCTGAGGCAATAGCTACTCAGGCAGTCGACGATCTTGACTTGGAAGATTATGATTCTGGGGTCACTATGGAAGAGATTGATGCCGAGTTCGATAAGCTGGATGATCAAGTATTTGCACCTGCAGACAGAGATGGATTGAATCCAGGAGTGCCGCTGAATGAGGTATATGACCTGTCAGAGCTGGAAAATATTCAGGTGGGTACAGTGATAGCAACAGTGGATGAGGAACTTGACCTCAGCAAGGAGAAGGATGTTGGTGGGGAAATTTGGGATGAAACCTCATTGTTATGCTCATTAAGTGTAGGAAATTGACTGTATATACAGAATACGCAAAAAAAAATGGAATTTGGGGTCTTGCCAGCCTCGCCAGGTCTTGCCAGGTGTCGCCATGCCACCTTGCCGGAGGTCTCACCTCGCCGGCAAGTGGCGAAACCTTTGGGAGGTATTGCCCACAACACTAGTCATCAGTCATAAGGTAGATCTCGTTCAGAACCAACTTGATCACGTGAAATAGGTGACATTTCAACAGACTTCTGCTGAAGTTTCTTAACAGCACATTATCAAAAATTCCCTTCCCACAGAGTTATTTAAACCATAGTATTCCAGGTGCTAATGAATTTACAATAGGAAAAACTTGACTGTGGAAGCTGCCATTAGGTTTCTCGAAGCAAGAACTTCTGGATGTGACAACATAGCACAACAGCCAGATTCAATGCTCACAAACCTAATGGCGACTCAGCCTCACCACTTTTGGAGAAAGTGAAGTAACATATCATTATGAAAGACATTTTGAAACATTTCTGTGGGGCCACAATTTTCAAAATGTCCTCTAGCCAAATGGCAATTATGATTTGGAGAATGTCACTCATTTCACGTGATCAAGTTGATTCTGAATGAGATCTACCTTACCGGTGTTGCAAAAAAATTTGTATCTCCACAATGACTCCTTCGAATCTCTTGATGTAAGAGGATCCAAGGTAGCCTACAACGTCAGCTTCAAGTCTTTGTTGTCCTTATCTTTTTATATTCAAGTTGTGTCGATGTAAAGAAAGATGGCAGATGACGAATTCACCTAGTGTTGCAAATTTTATCACAGGGCGGTGCTACTCAACACAATCTTCCAAAATAAAAAGATAAGTATCTATTATGTGTAAATACATCTGATCCATAAGCCTTGAGGCTGTGGCTGGAGTTGCTGCTTTACGAAGCCATTTTGCAACACCTGCCAGTGGGCCGTGATAGTAAGATCATTGACAATCCAAGTAATAAGTATAATCTGAATGAACATACTGGCCTGGTGTTCAAGTTTTCGGATTGCCTGAAAGCTTGTGAAAGCAGCTGAACGAGTGACCATGATATTCATCCCAACCTCGCAATAAAATGGAGAGTGAAACTGATCTGACTCCGAGTCTGCCTCACTGTAAACATTGTAAAGACTGGTGCTAATATTTCTCCCTCCAGTAGCACGTCATTTTAAGGGAAAGGGCGCGTACCTAAGCCATGCGTCGGCAATATTATGCATCACATCAGGGACAACATCTGGATACCTGATCACTTGCTAGCTAGTGCCTCACATGCGCAGCCACGCGCCTATTAACCCCGCACGCTCGGCTAACATTGTGCTCGTCGTCTCCGATAGCGAGCTCAATGTTCCCCTAATTCCCCTTCAAGTTCTTTTTCATACATATATATGTATGTGGAGGCTCGCTCATGTATGAGGGATCGGTCACCGGTCTACTAAGGGATAGACAAGCTTAGGCTAGAATGAAAAAGGTCTTGGGATAGGTGGTCGGCAAATTATATAACCGCGATGATGAGTTATGCAAACTTGGACAGTAAGTAGTATAAGTCGACCGAGTCAGAGCAGGTCAAGCGGCCTATCTCCGGATGCGGTTTTCCTTCAGGGAAGCATATTCAAGTGCTCGCTCATGTTATTTCAACTTGTTAGGCGAGATTTAACTTCCCTGGAATCCTGACAAGTCGGTCGACTCCAGAGTCAGGTGGCCATGGCATCCGATCCATGCAGGGAGGTAGCTTCTACTCCAACCGGAGGCTAGTGCTTGAACGTTTGAAGTTGAACCCCGAATGAGCGCATTCACAAGATTCAAATTTCCATATAGACTTAACCCTTGATGTCTAGTGAATTCAGCGGATGTCGACTCATACTCAGTTTTTTTGCATGTGACTCGGATTTGTATGCTGATCACGTGGCTCTCGTAATCACTGAGCACGCCATAAGCACACAATCGTCTGAGTTTAGAAGAGAAGGTAGAAATAGCTGAAGACGACATCGTTTGGATGTTTCTTGCAACTTTTCTTCCCCGTCAGTTGGGACGTCTCAAGACATATCGACTCTTGCATTCAACTGTTCTTTTCTCTGGAAGGAACTCTATGAGCCTTTGATGAGTTCCGGAACTCTGGGAACCCTTCCTCTTGCAGGTCTTCCTAGGATTCGAGTTTGAATCTCTCCTGAAAAGCAGTGTATTCACGAGCTTGTTGACGCTTCTTCTCCCCCGATTGTACTTGCAATGTCTATAGTCACGTGTCGTTCGGCGGCGTCAACCCTCAGCTGGTCTTGAAGCGGCTCATCCGGCACGCCGGATGGATCGTTGTTCCTTGCGAATTCTCAAGGTCTCAGATAGGTAGATGCCTTGGGTGGTCAATTCGACATAGTGGACAGGACTAACTAGTAACTGGTTCTGGCGCAGTCCTCGAGCTATTCAACTATGGAACACCATTGTTAGGGCTGAGGCTATGTGGCGTTGCCTGATCGTTCCCAATACGAAATCATTAGACCCATCGTGATTGGGAATTCAGATTTGGGGTGCTTGCGGTGTTCGAACTGAGGTTTTTGCCGGGACTTTCATACTTTGTACGTGTTATTAGGTTACAGGTTTGCTATAAAATCCTTTCTTCGCACCCTCTTGTTATCGCCCCGCCTGCTTCCGCTGTTTTAAAGTCCACATCTCCACAACTCAATTTCTCCACTATGTTGTCCCTATCATCTTCATCGCATTCATCTTTCGATTCGGTTTTCGACCACCAGAGGTCGCGATCCTCGTCACCTTCCTCTGTGGGCTCGTCTTGTCACGGTCTCGCTGATATTCCTCCATCGTATCGTCCTAAAACCTGTCTCTATGTCCCAAAGATCCAGCCTGATGCTCTGAAAGCCATTTTTGAGAGATGTGCTGAAGGAGGATCCTTAGGATTATATCTTCCTGCTGGGAGTTTCCAGTCCGCCTTGCACTTCGCCGATTGGGATAAGCAGAGTGTTCCCGTCAAAGGGGGAACGCAAGCAGAATTGTTTGTATCATCTTTCCCTGAACAAAAAATGTATGACTCGGAATCCCGTGATGTAAGTTTATACCCGAACTTCTTTTCTTCTGGTTGCTTATTACCTTCGATAGCTTATCATTACTACAACGCCGAAAATTGCTGAACACCTTCTCCTGATCTCCTTAGCATCGCTTCGAGCTAATATCTCCGTTTTTGTTAACAGCGGGGACTACATCTTTTACGTTCTCGAAAAACCTGCTTTCGTCTTCCCTCCACTCTCTGCCAGCCCTAGCTTTAGTACCTCTGCCACCCCCGGTAATATTATCACCAAAGGAAATGTGCCCACACCGGAGGAGTGGCGCACTTTGTGGGCTGCTTGGGATTTAGTCACGATGAAGATGATCCCTAAAGAGATGCTACACAAGAAACCTATTGATCTCCGCCATAAATGCTTGTTCTACATTGGCCACATTCCGACGTAAGTGATTGTTGCAATTGATGACGCTGATCATCAAATTTTATTTGTTTTTCCCTCTGAAGATTCTTGGATATGTTACTCCATAAAGCGATTGGGGGTGGCCCGAGTGAACCCAAGCACTTCTGGAGCATCTTTGAGGTATAAAAATATTCATTGAACTGTATATTTCGTCTTATGCCTCTGCCGTTACTCCAGCGTGGTATTGACCCCCACGTCGACGATCCTGACTATTGCCACGTTGGTTTAAAATCGTTTTCTGCCCAAGTGTCCAACCTCATCATTCTCCTCTCTTTCCCAGAACCACTCTGATGTCCCTGAAGCAGACGAAGACTGGCCAGCGCTAGAATCCATTATTACCTTTCGTGATCGTGTTCGCGCCCGGCTGATGCAGTTGTACGACGATCTGCAAACTGGAAAGCGGCCGTTTACAAGAAACATCGCCCGAACTCTTGTCATGACTCTCGAACACGAAGGTTTCCACGTTGAGGTACTTCCACCCTTCATTTTCTTGCGCTTGACGAGCCGACGCGGTCATAACAGACTCTCCTCTACATGCTTATCCAGCGGGCAGGAACAGGCACCCTTCCTCCTCCAGGGTTCTTGTCGCCTTCCTGGGAACTGCTCTTACAACAGTGGAACTCCATTCCGGCACCGTCGAACACCACTGTGACGCTGGGACCAGTCGCCGTCACCCTTGGCCATGCGGATTGCGAGGGCGAAGACAAGCTCGAAGGTATTGCGGAAGACATTGATGGTCATATATTTGGCTGGGACAATGAGAGCCCGGAACGGAAGGTCGATGTCGGTGTTTTCCGCGTGGATTGGCGCCCTGTAAGCAACTGCGAGTTTGAGACCTTCTGGAGAGCGGAGGGTGCAGGGAAGTTGGGGATGCCCGGCAGTTGGGTGGAGGAGGATGGTGAGATAAAAGTATTTTCACTCTTTTTCCCTTCCTAGTTCGAGTTTTTCACGGATTTGGTTGCCTCCCAGGTTCGAACGATGTATGGCCCTGTCTCAATGGACATCGCGCGGCACTGGCCTGTGCTAACGTCATACGATCATCTCCTGATGTATGCGAAGTCGAAAGGTGGGCGATTGCCTACCGAACCTGAACTACGCCTTTTCTTGGATACATACGATGTTGGATTTGAGGGTGGTGCGAATTTTGGGTTTAGGAATTGGCATCCCGTTCCGTCAGTGGCAACTCCTTTTTTATTTCGTAGGGTCGTGTTCAGCGTTTATACAGGGCGACTACGGGACTAGAGGAGTACGCGGGGAAGGGCTCGAACGGTGGTGTCTGGGAATGGACATCCACGCTTTTTGATACTCACGAGGGATTGTCCCCTACTAATCTTTTTACTGGGTTTGTACTTCGTCATATTGCAGCACAATGCTGGGCTGACATCCATATCTTTATAGTTATTCGACTGATTTCTTCGATTCAAAGCATCAAGTTGTGGTATGTTTTTTGCCGTTCCCGCCCATTCTTGTTTGGAACTTACAACCCATTTTCCTCCAGCTGGGCGCATCATATGCGACCATTCCTCGTCTTGCCACTCGACGAACGGTGAGGAACTTCTATCAGCACAACTACCCGTACCCCTGGGTTGGAGGCCGTGTTGCGTACGATGTGTGACGAAGGTCCGAGATTCCACTGCTATAAGTATGATACTTACGATATCAAATATTTATCGACCTTGTAAGGTCCACGATTCTTCAGAATGTACCAATATATAATATACGTACGCTAGTGTTCTTCGCCGTGACGTGCAGCGCCAATCATAGACTATTACGAGATGACGTTAGCGTGACGACACTTGCTTCTTCCGACAGGACTATAACAGAGTTGAACCCGCCACTCCATAATGCAGCACTGCAAGCTCAGTTTTGTTGCTGCGTGGACACTGGAAGTGGCGTGTTCTAAAACTTTCCCTCGATGACCCTGGTCCCAGGCAGCCTGAATCACGTGGGAAGTAAAAAAAAATTGCGAAGTGACCTGATTTCTCTAACCATTCGTTCCATAAAAACGTCCCACATTCGTTTCATCTTACTTTCACGTCTGCGCTTCCCCTTTGTCTAACGTTTGTGAGTCTCCACTCTGTTCTACTATACGCGGATGAAAATCTTCTGCAAAAGCTCGACGTGTATTCTTGCACAATGGGGTGGTATCCCTCTGGGAACCATTCAAGTCTCTGATTTTTTCTTTTTTTCTCCATATTTCGATTCTTGAGACTCTTCTAACCATTCTACAGCCAAATTCTACGATGACTATCGAACAATCATCAAAGCGTGAAGACGGTCGCGTAGGAAGCCGGATTGAGGCCTACACCAAATTTTGGCAGCAAGACCCGAACGCTGAGCAAAAAGTCGATACGCAAAACCGTCTCTCTAGTTACGCCGATGTGATTAACGGTGAAAAAATAAAACTGCCTTCGTACTTTTGCAACCCACTAAACATTACCACTTACTTCTTCCAGGCTATTATGATGGCGCAACACAGCTGTACGAATTCGGCTGGGCGAAATCCTTCCACTTTTCGCGTTTCTACAAAGGCGAAGCCTTCCTTGCTTCACTTGCCAGGCATGAGCATTACCTTGCCTCGCGGATGAACCTGCGCCCTGGTATGCGTGTCCTCGACGTCGGGTGCGGCGTTGGGGGCCCGGCTCGCGAGATTGCCCAGTTCACGGACGCCCAGATTATCGGGCTAAACAACAATGAATTTCAGATCCACCGCGCGACGAAGTACACCAAGCAAGCTGGGTTGGATAATGTTACTTTCGTCAAGGGAGATTTTATGAAATTGGCGGAGCAGTTTGGCGAGAATTACTTTGATGCTGGTGGGTGCTTTCTGTTTCGTTCCCTTTCCTGTAATTCATTTGGTTGCAGTCTATGCCATTGAAGCTACTGTCCATGCGCCTTCATGGGAAGGCGTGTATGGCGAGATATTTAAGGTTCTCAAGCCTGATGGAGTGGTCAGTTCACACAATTCTGGAAATAATGTGTGTGCATCCCTAATATGATCTTTAGTTTGGTGTCTATGAATGGTGTATGACCGATGACTGGGATCCTTCTATTCCTGAACACAAGGCTCTTGCCCATCAAATAGAGCTGGGAAATGGGATTCCTGAGATGCGACCACTTTCCCAAGCACGGGAGGCCCTGAAAAAGGTTGGATTCCAGATCGAATACGAGGAGGATTTGGCGGATCGACCTGACCCCATTCCATGGTATTACCCGCTAGAGGGCGATATTTTCAAAGCACAGACATTCTGGGATTATCTGACCGTGTGGCGGATGAGTTGGAGCGGGAAGTTTGTCAGCCATAACTTTATGCGCATTATGGAGTTTATTGGAGTTCTTCCGAAGGGGACGTATGAGGTTGGTGAATCATTGAAAATTGCTGGAGAGTCGCTAGTGAAAGGGGGCCAAACGAAGGTTTGTGAAGGAATGTTTTCTGCAACGGGGTTGTTGTAAACTTACTTTTTTTCTTTAGCTGTTTACACCGATGTGGCTAGCAATCAACAGGAAACCAATAAACTAGGCACAGAATATTATAGAATGGTCTATGTATACCCTAATTATCGCACGTAGTAGGATCTGTCAAAGGTAGTTGCATTCAAAGTGAAATGAATCCTTGTCGCGTAATGGGATGAAATCCGCGGCAACTTGCGTAAAACGTGGAAAACCTTGGATGGTGCCTTGCTGTGCAAAAAGTAATGTCGAGCGATCCTAGGGTACATAAACCTCGGCTTCCTAAAGCTTACACCGACCAGCAGCTGACATTTCTAAAGAGGTAGTATCTCTCTATGGCCTTAGATTCGCTTATTTGACCCAGCGTTCCTGACCTTACAATCCTCCAAGCAATCTCCCGGAGTTCGAGCGAAGATCTCAAGGCCATATAAGGGGTGATGCAAAGAAGTTTGCTCTCGAACGCGCTTCCGATTACATTGCGCGTTTCGGCCTACCGGACGAATTCGTTGGTGTCGAGGAATCGGAGTCCAGGTTTCGTGAGGTTTGTTGCGTTTATGGGTTTTTTTTTTTTTGTTCCCGCAGAACTCCACTCTAACTCCTTCGGATCCACAGCAAATATATAACTGGTTCAAGAATACTGTAGGAAGAACTAGAAGAAAATTAGACGGTCGGCCGAGATCTGGGAAGAAGGCTGCAGAGAAAGGTAGACGAAGTCACCTGGATTAACTATCTCGGTTATATTCATCATTTTAGGAGAGAATGCGGCAAGCCCACAGCAGGCTGATCTTTCCCCATGGAATCCTGCAGCTGTAGTAGCTTCGCCTGTTCATCCGTATTCGGAGCCCACCGCAAATCCCGTAAACACAGTAACTACGACCGTTGCTTCTGTTCAATATGCAGCGCTACAGACTAGCACAACTCTCTCACCCTTGCATCCAAGGCCTGCGCCGCACACCGTTAACCATGGCTTGAATCTGACTATCATCAATCAGTCCACTCTCCGAGAAGCCTTTCTACAAGGCATTGACTCGTCTACCCTTACCGGAATGATTCAAACCCTCGTCATTTCTAGCCCATCTCCAATGCCGCTCACACCTGTCGTAGAGGCACTTTTTGAGGCCATCTCCACAGACTCTACCCAAAATCCTTTCAGTAGGGACCCACACGCTTATCTTCGCCGATTCCTCGACGCGTCAACGTACTTCCCCTCCTCTGTTGTCCACGCAGGCGTCTCAGGACCCCTAGCTGGTCCTCGTGCCCTCCAAATGCAAATTAGAAAATTCTCAACATGGATTCCACACGCTACAACGCGGTCAGCTGCAACCGCTGCACAATCAGGATCATCTTCGTCCATCACCGACGAGATGCAGCGGATAGCAGGGGACCGCCAGAGGCGGAAGGACCACATCCAGTGGGCGCGTATCCATGCAGCAGCACTTGAGCTTGGGATGCTTGGGATGGGATACGCGGGTGACACGGATAACAGCGGGTATGCGTATGCGATGGGACGTGCGTTTTCGGAGATGATGGCGAGGGATGCAGTGTGGGAAGCGGACGAGGTGGAGTGGGTAGCTGGGATCTGTGTGCTGCGGGCCGTGATTCGGACTGCGATGCGTGGTGACCGCAGACAGAGGGATGAGTATGACGAGTTGTTGAGAACGTACGAGAGGAGGTGGAAGGAGATTAAAGATGAAGCAAGGCAGGCCCTTGTGACAGTGGGTTCATCGTCCATATATTTTTAAAGCTGGTGCTGATTTACATACGTGTAGGACGTACTGCTTGCTGCTAATGAGGACCTGGCAAGACTAGACGAATCTCTGGCATAATTATCGCTATCCATTGTATCTTTCTTGCATTGCTGTGAACAAACGACCTTGTACCTGTCGATAATATTAACCCCTGCGAGCTGCTTTTCAGTTTTGCTCTTACCATGCATTTATAAATCCGAGAGTCAGTAACCCTCCCTGAATAACGCGTCAGGAGTCTACTTGCTCGACAGATGATCCTCCCGACGTGTCCCAGCCACGTTATACGCACTGATCCTGGCCACGCTACTACGACGTTACTCGTTGCCATACACCCCCCTTTGCAACCAGGTCTAGAGCGTTCTGATGAATTGCCACCCATTCCATCGAGGAGAAGTTGAAATCCGATGGGACATGCAGCTGCAGCCTGGCTGTCGCGTTGGAACACGAATGCGTTCGGCAAGTCTGTCGGCTCGGATGGCTTAACTGCTGGCTTCCTTCTCCACACAGCCAACGGTGATCAGTGAACAGACTAACGCAATATTTCTCCGACATGTAGCGGCGTCTCTGCCATTTCGGAGGAGAGTATGTCTTGACTGACATCTTGTTGAAGTGCGAGAAATGCAAGAGGTTGGAACTTGGTCCCAAAGTCAACCACGCTCCTTAGCATAGGAAGGCCTCAGCCCTGCCGGAGTGATGGCCTAGATGCATCGCACACACCTATTCAATGATGGTATCGGCAACGACGCGGTTTCATCCCTTTGGGCTTCCGATATGAAACTCGAGCGGCAGGAACCCCGAAGACCCCGCGAACAAATCCAATGGTTACTTACGATCACCAAGTACAACCAGGAACAAAACGAAAAACAGAGAGCGAATTATCTAGATCCGGGGTAATTCGAGACTGGCATACGTGGTTCGGATCACTAGTGCAGACTCCGGCCTTGGAGCCTTTGAAGACGTATTGCCGATGTCAGACGCGAGGCACATGAAGACATCGACAATCTGAAGTATGTATCTTCCAACGTTTCAAGCCGTTCGGATCCACACACGGTGTGCGGCCGAAGGTGCCTTTTCCTTGATGTGTCAGCATTTTCACCTCTCATCCGACTCCTGATGCCATTCAGACATTATCATACCTGATAATGCATATATGGAGGAGATGTGTCTCAGCAGAGGGTATATTGTGGACTATCAAGGATGTTCAAGTCGTGATGGTAGGTTTAAGAGAACCTTTCGGAAACGCTACCGATTTCTGTTTAGACCCCATATTGCAGGGAAGATCATCCGGGGCCAGAAAACCTGTCATCCTAACAATCAAATTGCGTTGGTGCATTCTAAGCCACTTTTTTTATTGACCCCTTCGTTGTCCTCGCCTAGCCTCGCCTGCTACAAGCTGGCAGTAACTTTTGAAAGCACATGAATCTTTGCTTTATACTTCCGCTCGCTTTTCTGGGTGCAAGAACTGAAAGCTCAAATCCAAGTTTCGAAATACAACAGAACTCGCTTCATGACGTCCTCAGCATGTTTGCGCTCCACAAACCTATCGTTCTCGAAAGTCAACAATTCACTCGTTCTCCAGTACACCGCTCACCCATGAGGTTCTCTCGGATACAAAACCAATTGCGCTGCTTCTTTACCCCTCTCTGAAGCTTTCCTTTTCAAGCCCCTCCATAGTCCAACAGCCTGACCAACAGGCACTCGTTCATCTTTCTCACCATGAAGAATTAGAACTGCAGTCGATACTCTTGCAACGGAATGTATTGGGCTCATCTTTCTGAGGGATCGCTCTTGTGCGTCATGATCCCACGGGATGCTTTGTCCTATTGCACCCTTTTGTTATGGACGTAAGTAAGCTTCTTCCGTGTGGTAGCATGAACAGTTGACCTCTAGCTCAGGTGAAGATGCGCTCATCACCATTCCTTCCCAATCGGATACACCGGCGCCAACGACTGCTGCCTTGAAGCGATCCTTGGTCTTCGTAACGCCCCACGCTGTAAGCGATCCTCCTGCATTTGAACGCGTATTAATATGCAGATGAACCGTGGTTTTATAAACGGTTGACCATGACTCCATCCCGCAATGCCCAGTCTCTCCGGATCCGCCAGTCCACGGCGGATCACCTCATCAACCATACTTTCACAATCTGGCCAATCGTAGACCCCAACCCCTTGACTGGCGGTACGCGCAAATTGATGTCCACGTCCTTGGCCTAATTCGTGACCTCGTGAGCATTCTGTTACCCGAACAGTATCTAGATGCAGGACTCACTGCCTCTATAGTTAGGAGAAATGACCAGATATCCGGATAACGCGAGGAGCTCCCGCCAGTTACAGAAATAAGGCATGAAATCTGTTGGTACATTCCTTGGCTCAGGTCAATAGCAACGCTTCGATTGAACTGACCAGGTATGTCACGTCTGTAGGGCGGTGTTACCTGACTGTGGGTGCAGACAAGTCGTTTCGGCATACCGGTAGGGACCTCCATGGATGAACAATACTGTCGGCAGCCGTCCCCGCCCATCATACCCTGGCGGATACCTAGCTAAACCGCTAAGCTCGGTCCCATCAGCCGCTTTCCAGCGCATGACCTCCGTCTTAAATATTGGAGTGCCGGCTAACCACTGGAGATGCGATGAGAGTTTTATCTTCGTGGATCTTTGTTGCGGTTCGCCCGACACTCTGCATGCCCACACATTCGGAGGCTCGTGCCTCAGACCAGAACTGAGGACAGCTACACATATATACGAAACGTTTCCATTGCCATCTATCGTCCTCGTGGCGTCCCATGCACCAAACCATATAGCGTCCTCTTGTGTTTGGAAGAGCGTGAATAGTGTTTTCATTGTGTTGCCTTCGAATGACACGACATCGATGTGGGTGTCAACATCTGAGCATACTTCAACTGCGATCATGCCTCCGTCTTGAGGATCATGGTTCTTAGATGTCATGTTGACGATGCGTACCGCATCTTCTGTCTGACCATACAATGTATGGCTACCGCCACCTGACCCCCGACAGCCTTGAGCGACGCCATGCGGCCGATCGTCGACATCCCGCCGCCACGACTCTTGCATGTAACGATCGCCAGCCGTTCCTAACCCGAGGTGACCCTGTGAACAGTCTTTCACTTCTTTCGAAGTGAAATGTCCATCAACATAGTGCGCGAACAGAGCTCTCGCATCGAGCAAATTTCGGGGATCGTAACTTTGGAGGGATACGATATAACCTGAAGGTAACCATATATTCTGGCCGGATGGAGAGCGTGGATATAACCCTAAAGCAACTGGCACCCGAGACCCCTCTTCGACCAGAATCGCCTCTAGTGTCACTTCCTGCTCAGCATATTCGGGAGTTCGACCAAGGCGGAGGCGATATAGCAATCGTTTGCTATCCGGACTCCATGTAAAGCTTTCTATATGCCTATCCTTTCGTATTTCCTCGATAGTGGAAATCGTGTTCGTACTGAAACTGTAAACATGCAATTTCGTGCTTCCACTGTTCTCTCCAAAGACCCAAGCATCATCCCTCCGCTCGATTTTCCGGTGTTTGTCTTCAGAAGCGGTTTCATCCACCCTCGTAAAAGCAATGTAATACCCATTAGGCGATATCTCGAATCCCTGAACACCTTTCTTGCCGAAGTCTGCGACACGCACGGGTTCTGGGTATTCTCCTCCTTCAAAGTTCAGTTGTAACATGTAAACGTGCAGAGACTTCCCCGGATCATGCCTATCTGACAGAAGCACAACTCTTCTACCATCTGGATGGAATACTCCTGCTCTATCGTTGAATAGCCCATTCGTCACAGGTCGGGCGCTGCGCTGTACATCGGTTTGTGCGAGCCACAATTCTGAAAGTGTGCGATTGGCTTTGTAGAACGCCTCTACTTGATACAGGATGTGACATCCATCTAGACTGATCTTAACATCTCGAATCTTTGAGGTGGAAGCTATCTGTGCTGGCCAGGGAGAATCTTTGGCTGTGCTGGTGTTCGATAAACATGAATCTTGGGAAGCAATGGCGGGACGCCCGAACAAATGCCTATCAGAGACGTTCATATGCCTGTTCACTTGTGCCTATATGGAGAGAGGTATCGATAAAGTGTCAAGCATTGAAGCGAGTAGGATAACTTTTTGTTCGTTGTTGATTTTTGGATTGGTTAAAGAATCTTGGTTGTCCAACTGGTGGCTATCGCAGGACATCTGGAGGAACAAAGCGGCCTCATCTGGGGAACCTCATTCAACACAATGGACTGATCTTCCCGCGATAAGCATTATGCCGTACAATAATTGCGCAATCATATATACTTCGTTAGCACACCACTCTCAAGTTTGTGTGATCCTTCTCCATTGGGTGGACAGCTTGACAGTTATGACATATGTAAAGAAGTTCGGAAGCGCTTGAGCTTGCAATTGGTCCTGAAATTGTGCGGTTCTGAGAAGGAAACCTATTGGAAACCTATGTGTATTCTTCATCTACTAATTCATAAAATAATTATAACGTTATAACGCGAATTAGAACAGTCTTGGATGGAACAGTCCTCTGAGACCCCCAAGTTGCTATCATAAATCCGGCGATTCCTAGCTCGAGGCGGCGGCCAAGAAATGGAAATGATGGAAGCGGTAGCAGTAACGGTAACCGGTTAGGGTTTGGTAGGGTTTGGAGATCCTAATTTGGAGTTAGCCAAGCTTATGTAACGAAACCTCGCTGATCGCGTACAGGTCATGAGGTCTGAGGCCTGAGGTCCAAGGGTTACATATAAGGCTGAGCTGCTTGTTCCATAGCTCTAGCCTGAGCTAGGACTCCAATTGACTCTTGCTCGAGCGTCACTGCGCTCATCGAACCATTGAACATTCAAGATACCTTGTAGATTCCCGGAACCTGTTCTTGTATTCATGACGACCCTTCCACGATCCACCAAATATCCTTCAGCATCGAGCGTGATTTTCCAACGACCGCAATCTGAATTTGATGCAGGTATCAACACGTCGGCTGCATGGACTGAACATCTCGAAACGGGGTCTGCGGCAACCGATCCTAGCTCACTTTCTGATGAAGAACCAGAGAACGACACTGGGGAAAATCGCCCAGCGCGGGCACTGTACGAATTTGAAGGCAAGGCCGAATTCAGGGAATTAAGTGTGACTGCGGGTGACGATCTGGATGTCATCAAGGAAGACCTCGCCGATGGATGGAGTCTGGTGAGGAATAGGGCTGGGGAGGTGGGCTTGTTGCCTCAAACTTATTATACAGTGCGTCCTCAAATGAAGTGTATTTTACCTCTTTCAAGATTGTAGTAACATAACACACTTTGCAGTTTACACTAAAATTCACACTGGCCCCAGATCTGGAAGTGACCGGTTCAGATGCCCCTTTTACACGTACAAAAGAAGCCTCTGCCGGCGCAGAGTCCATAACACCCCGCGCATCACCCAAATTAAGCACGCCCCAAATCGCACCCATCGTCCCACAGAACACTGGTGAATGGCGAGGTGCCTTTCCAAACTTTAGACAAAGCCTCCTCGGAGGCAAAAGCCTTAATCGGTTCTCCAGCTTCGTTACTAGTGGCGCGGAGGAGTTTGTGCTAAAGGGCACGCCTGCCGACGTTGTTATTTCGACTGAGCCGTTTCCGTATCACGAAAGAGATGCAAGTGACGCGACGATTGACGAGGAGGAGATTAATAGGTTAAGTCAGCTAGGCATGGGTGAGGCTGACCGCCATTTCGTTGACGTTGGGCCAGCGTGGAAGGAGAAGTTACCACCTTTCCGCGTGATCGTCCATTCGCCCTCGAAGAGAAGTTCTGTGCTGTCAGGCGCGTTCACGATGTACAGCGTAACGTCACTTTTCCATCCCAACGAGAATGCAGATGAGGGCTGCGGGGGCGGTGAAGACTTTGACTATAGCGATACACCCGTTTCTCCGACACGTATCACTGTCCACAGACGGTTTTCGCATTTTGTTATTTTGCATACAGCGCTGACGAGGAGGCTCCCTGGAATCGCGTTGCCGCCATTGCCTGAGAAGCAGTATGCGGGGAGGTTTAGTGAGGATTTTGTCGAAGCGCGACGGGGGGACCTGGAGAGATATATTGGGAGGGTGGTGAGGCATCCTGTGGCTCGGTATGCCGAGGTGATGACGTTCTTTTTAGGATGCGAGAGTGACGCGGTGAGTCTTCAAGCAGCCAGCTGGCAGCTCCGGAGGATCAATCTTTTACATGGCTGGTAGGAATGGAAACGATTGGTACCTCAGCATCTTGCCATGCCAGCTGCGGGGCCAGCATTCTACGCTCGCGTATTTCATCCTGCTTACAATATTGATGTAGAAGATGCCGAGGACGCTCTTGACCGATTTGATACGCATACCAAGGCAGTGGGGCGAGGCGTGCAAGATCTGAGGAATATCTTTGGACGTGTACGAGAAGCAAGGGTTGGTGGGTTGTATTTCTCTTTCTCAATAAACAAATTGAATCTGATAACGACCAAGAGATGTCCAAGGCTGAACGGCTGTTGGCATATTCACTTCTTTCTCTGATCACCTCAAAGCCGTTGGCATCCGTACCCCGGACAGAAGCAGAAGGAGAAACTGAAGGGCATGATGTGAAAAGCAAGGGTCTACTCAATGAGAACGGCGCATGGTGTTGGCGTGAAGACTGTCGAGGTGGCAATCTTTCTCATTTGGCTCCGGGAGGGGACTGATGGTCTCCAGACTGTTTAAATTTAACCAAAGCCATGCAGAAGACGTCGGAAACTCTCCAGAGTGTCGCAGACATCTATGACGATCATGTAAGGGGATTTTCTTGACATTACAATTCACTTATTTTACTTGTTTCCAGGCAAGACGAACCCAGCTAGCAACCCATGAATCACTCAAAGGGATGGCTCATCCCTCATTACTATACGAGGTGGGCCTCATTTTCTGTTCGTCCGTCTCGTTGTTCATGCAACGCATAGGGAGTAGTGACTACACACAAGTCAACACTCTCGCGATATCGTGAAGCCCTTCAGGAGGGGCGTGTACGTTGATTCACTGGAAGTGCAAATGTCTGACTGAACAGAACGCAGACAGACGAGGACATGGCTGCCCGCTGCGAGACGGTACTTAACACTACTATGGCCGAAATGGAGACATACCACACACAGAAGGGCGAAGACTTCCACACGCTGATGAAAGAACATCTTGATGACGAAATCGCGGTTTACGAACAAGTCACCATAGCTGTTCTTTTTCATTCACCTGCTTATCTGAAAACTAAACAGGTCCTCAGCCGAATCAAAAGCGCTCGCCAGGCATTCGAGCCCCCACTATCTGCTCAACTCGCAGAGTCGCCACGCCAGCCGTCAATTTACGAACGTGAACTAGAAAACCCGAGGTTGAGCACGAAACCGCTGATGCAACCCTGTCCGCATGTTTTTGATTCAGCTCCAATGAGGCCAGTAAGTGTTGCGATACAGGAGGGTGTCGGCCTGTTCCTTGGTCCAGCTGCGAGGGGGAGTGTGTTTGGCAAGTTCTGGTAGGATGGAAATTGTCAGACTTTGATATGTATCCATCCTGGGGTAGTACTACTAGTAGTTATGGCAATTGATTATGCAGTGACTATGATTGATGGCTGGCAGACCTAAGAACTCCAAATTATGTGAAGTAGTTCCAGTCCGTGAGCACAGCCACAGACGCGTCTCACTCGCCTTCGCGCCCATGTCTTCTGAACACGTCTCGACCCGCGTCAATTCTTCACGCCTCCCAAAATTCGTCGGCAAAACTGTCCGACTCGCATGCAAAGTCCTTCGAGTACGTTTCATCCGTCTAACGAATCTTGGTGAACAACACCACACCTTCTGACACTCATCTGCAGCAATCAGGGGACAATATGACTGTACAAGCGAGTGACGACGGGGAGGTCTTAGTACAGCATTGTAGTGTGAGTTTTTCTGCACTTGCGACTGACAATCTGGTGGCAGTTGTCAATGATGTTTCGGTTTGGTGGTTGCAGAACGCAAATATCACAGAACCATATGTGGAGATAATTGGGAAGGTCATAGACGCGACAACGATACGGATGTTGACATGCACGAATTTGGGGCCCGAACTAGGTTGCGTTTGTTGACCTTCGTGGAGATGGCTAGCTGATTGATCAACGGTCCTTGAACATACAGATATGAAACTCGTGAACGACACGATAGAGTTGATCCACGACCCCCGCTTCTACGAAAGAATGTTCACTTGACTGACCTGACGGACATTTTCCCGCCTCGTTGTGTTGTCGTTGTTTCATACTTACACCACGCTATCGAATGTATCATTACCAAAAATCATCCATCATATATTCGGATTCATGGCTTAAGGATTGCACAACTCCATCATGCAAGTGTGGCTATGTACACACGGATGATAATTGCTTGTCAAGTAGGAAGGCCAGCCCTAGCTCTCGTCATCTTTTTATCATGTCCCCTCTTCCGATTATGGTTCCCCCGACTCGCCTTATTCTTGTCCTTCCATGCTCGTTCCTGGGCAGTGTTTGCCACATCGCCGCCGCCTCCTCCTCCTCCTCCACCTCTACCACCCCTCCCACCTCGACCTCGACCACGCCCACGATTAGGGCCGCCACGATCCCGTCCTCGCCCAGTTCCTGACCCAGACGCACCGGGAGTCGCCTCACTCCAGATCTGGTTTCGATTACCCGCGAACTCATGTTTCTCCAATATCTTATCTTTCCTTGGCTGTAAGAAAACAGATCTCGTAAATAACTAAGAAACAAGAGGGGATAGAACTCACGTTGCGCTCCAACATAACTCTCCACCCTTCGATCTGCTCATCTCCCCATCCTGTAATGATACCACAACATTAATCACCACCGTAAAGATAGTATGTAGAATAGAACAAAAATCACATACCAGTTTGCACCCTCAACTCTTCCCTCGCTTTGCTCCTCCTGGTCCCAGCATCGCGGTCAAACAATTTAGGGTCCCGTATGTACGCCAGCTCCAAGATCGTTTCCGGCGTCTCAGTCTTCGAGACAGTTTCAACTCTCTCTCTTCCTTCATCCTCCTCCCCGTCCTCACTCTCCTCTCCGTCACCCTCGATCTTCACCTTATACAATCCGTCGAGATCCTCGTCTTCATAGGCAAGCGTTATGCTCTTCTTGCCTCTGCCCTCGCCCCCAAATGTGATTTGATCATCCTCCTCGCCCTCGTCATCGTCAGAGATAGCTTCGGCCCTCCGGAGGATATCAGCTTTCATCTGTTCTATGAACGTCCTATCGCGCAAAACGGTTGACTCGTCTTGTCTGTAGTGGACAAATAAGATACTAGTCAGCAGTCAATTAACAGCAAAAAGGAATACCTCTTCTTCCCAACTCTCAGCTGCGTTACATCCATCACCTCGTCGTCAAACACATTTCTTCTCTCCCTGACATACCTTTCCACGTCATCATCACTATCTCGTCCTCGCACATTGCCACGATCCACGCCTTGCTGGTACTTTTCTAACTCTTCAGGCCTAGGCGCCGTTCCCTCCAACAGGGCCTCGACAACCTTCTCGGGGTTCGAGCCTAGTGGTGGATGTCCTAACAACGCACGAATGTATTCTGGAGCATGCTCAGGCAGAATGTCGAGGACTTGCGCGATCTTAATCTTGGCGTCAGGATCTGGAGCCGAAGCATGCGTCGAGATGGAAGAGCTGGCATTTTTTACTGGTGCCTTTCCTTTGCCCTTGTCTCTGCCTTTAGTCACGTTAACAGCCGACGAGATAGACCCGTTCCCGAGGTTATCTATCCCGGGAGGGATACCAGAGGAGTGGAGGAGAATTTTGAGGATTCCTGGATTGGTCTTCGATGATTCAGAGTCTAGGGATTGGAGAGTGGATTCAAGGAGGTCGAGGCGCGCGTCTTTTTCTGCAGCGTTGCGGAGTGCTGACGCAAGAGTTTGGGAAAAGGAGTATGCATGCTGGTAGTCTGTCAGGAGGGGCCGGTCGAGGAACGGGGTGGGGGTCACGTTGGGGTTAGTTGGGGGCGGAGATGGAAGGTCTAGTAAGGCAAAGACAATGTCGAATGTACGTTCTGCCTCTGCCGCGAGCGCACGGCCAGATGCGGAGGACATGTCATGTAGGAATGTGTCGAGGATTAGGTGGAATGAGTCCATGAGGGATACTTTTGTTGCTACCCAGATGGGTTCCCATTCGTCAGGTACCCTGGACAGTGCATCGCGTAGGACGGAAAGGCCGCCATAGGCCTGGGCGATGGAGGTGAGGCCTTGGTCGTAGATATTTGCGAGGGCGACGATGAAGGGCTTGCTATGTGCGAAAGGACGGAGGAGTTCGGGGGGCGATGAAGCAAGGAAAGATACGAGGGAGTGCGCTGTTTTGCGGACGGCATAAAGTCCCTGGGCAGGTGTGAGGAGTTGTGTAAAAGCAAGGACGAGGTCGACTTCAACTGTGCGTATTAGATTTGAGTTGGACTCGACGGCAGCAGCGAAGATGGATTGGATCTGTGAGACGTTGTTGGATGCGTAGATTATTGAAAGATCAAGCAGCGTTTGGATGTCTAGTCCCGATGCGAGTTTTTCTGCGAGAATCAGTACGCGTTTGCGGATTAGTTTGTCGTCTTTTGAAAGGGTTAACTGGAGCTCCCAGATGAGGCCTTGAAGGACTTGGATAGCAGTATCTTTTGTATAGGATGTAAGGAAAGAGCGAGCGGCTGGGGTATCGCGTTTTGCAGCAGGAAGGGCGATTGTTTGGAGGAGAGATGAGGAGATGGTTTGGTTTATGGTGGCAAGCTGGGAAGGGGAAAGTGATTTTCGTGTCTGAGTCGAGGGATAGGCGGGAATTCTGTCGATGACCATGGTCAACATGCACCAAACATTCAAGTTCACTCCAGAAAGTATCTATGTACATTCTCATTCTATCAGGACAGATTCTCTTACTATTCTGAGGGTCCAGGGCCCAAGCCGGGAGACATTCTTGCAACTCACTACTCATCGAGTGTAGTGACGTCCAGCGGCAGCTGCGGTTTGAACAAGCAATTAGATCTAGACAACAACACTATTCTACATAGGATTGCAAGATACTACATGGTGCCATCATACATGCCAGTCTTTAATCTTCAAGGAAGAAGTAATTCCCGGCATCTTTCACAACGATGTCAGTGACTATTCAACGAAATGCCGCGGATTAGCACTGACTCTTTTGCTCTCGATCTTTGACACTGTTCAGCTTGTTCACTCGTGGTCGGAAGTTGGTCGGGTCACGTCGGAAAGTAATTTCCATTGAGGCCAAGAACCTATTCATCCCAGATAGCAGGGTCTGTGGACTACAAAAGAGGTAATCAGTGTTTAGCAAGAGGGTATAGAGTAAGAAAGGCCGTAAGTAAGAAAGGGCGTACGGAGTGGCTTTTGCGGAAATGGCAGGTTGCCCCTCAAACACGATGACACGATCTGCGAGATATGTCGCCATGATGAAATCATGCTCGATGACAAAGGCGGTCTTCTTCGCATGGAGAATGAATCTGTATCGTTTCAAGTCAGGTATCTTGTAGGCCATAGAGAGCTAGGAAGCAGACCGTTTGATGACTTTGCTGGCGATGATACGTTGCTCAGAATCGAGGAAACTAAGGCGCACTTATGGACATTTCAACGCCTTCGATTACAATACAATACGCACCTGCTGGGCTCGTCAAGTAGGTAAACCGAGACGTTGGGTTTTCCTGTACAATTTTGTCAAAGAGACTTCGCATACAAGGCCAAATGTAAACACCTAGCGCGAGTACTATAGCCACTCTCTGTAACTCTCCTCCAGAGAGCGTCTTAACGTCCTGATCCATTAGGGTTTCCAAGTTCATAGGTTTCAGCACATCAGTCTGGAACTGAGGATGCATAACCGCGTGCTTGATCTGCCTCAACAACAGCATGCGGACTGTGCCAGGGAACTTCGGCGAGATGGTCTGAGGCTTGAGTGACACAGAAAGCGACAGCTTGTCTGTCTCCACATCGGGCGTGTCGACGCCTGCCAACAGACGGACAAATGTTGTCTTTCCCGTTCCATTCTCGCCCAGCATGACGATGATTTCCGAGTCCGTGAAACTGCCCTCTTCCACAGTCAACTTGAAGGAGCCCAAGGTCTTGGTCATGGAAGGGTATGTATAATGTCGTGTTTTGTCGACAATGAGCTCGTCGGCTGTCTCTGACATTTTGAATGTAAGAGACTCCTCACGGAATCGCAGATTTTCAGTGGGGATGAAGCCGTCCAAGAAGATATTGATGCCTGCAGGGGGGAGATGTCACGGCCAAGGGCATTATTGTGAAACAATCGACTAACCTTCCCGAACAGAGGAAGGCATTGTGACAACACCATACATAGACGGCTTGCCGTATAGACAACATATGAAGTCAGAGAGATAATCCAAGACGGACAAATCATGCTCGACTGCTACCACATAGCAATCGGGTGTGAGGAGTGAGCGGATGACTTCGGCCGCCTTGAGTCGCTGTTTTATGTCCAAATAACTCGAGGGTTCGTCAAACATATAGCTATTCATACACTTTATCGAATTTCTGAATGAACAATACGGAAAATACATACACATCGGCCTTTTGGATACATGACATCGCAATCGCGAATCTCTGGAGCTCTCCACCAGACAGTTGGGTGACTTCGCGATCCAGAACTTTGTTTAATTCCAGTTCGTCGCACATCTTCTGTTTGTTGTCAAGTTCGAGCTTAGAATCAAGCATCTGGGAAACAGTCATCGTTCCTTTGATAGCTCTTGGAATATGATCGACATATTGTGGTTTGATTAGTGCTTTTAGATTGTCTTCCAGCACTTTGGTAAAGTAGTTCTGCAGTTCAGAACCACGGAAATATTTGAGGATTTCTTGCCAGTCCGGGGGGTCCTGCGACGATGCAGCGAGAGTCAGTGGAGGATGCAGTTAATACACATACATCATAACGACCAAGATTCGGTTTCAGCTTTCCTGCTAGAATCTTCAGTGCAGTACTCTTCCCGATACCATTCGTTCCGACAAGTCCTAGCACTTGGCCAGGCCGTGGAGTTGGTAACCGATGTAACTTGAACGCGTTAGCGGTATATCGATGCGTGACTTCCGATTCCAAGTTAGTCGGGAGGTTGATGATGGCGATGGCTTCAAATGGACATCTGCGAATAACACGAATCAGAACTACAACATCCCGCATATCACAGGACTCACTTCTTAACGCAGATACCGCAACCGATGCACAGAAACTCGGAGATGAATGCAATCTTGTCCGTAGGCTTGACTTCAATACATAGTTTTCCTAACATAATTTTGAGTTCAACACTTAAACACTCTCGATCTCTGCATAAAAGACTGACCCATTTTCACAACTGGACATGACTATTGCATGATCGTTAAAGCTAAATGTTCGAAATAGAATGCCACGACGCACCTTCTTGCACTCCTGGGCACATCGCTTCGGCTTACACCGATTGGCGTCAACAATAGCGATACGAGTGATTTTATCTGCCATAAGTCTGCAGTTGGAGGCTATAGTCAGATAAAGTTGGACATGTATCCGCTGCAAAACTTTGCTCGTCGGTGCCGTTATCGTATCACATGATCACTTATGCGTAAGTGATGTGATTGGCTCATGGGGCTTCAACACGAGTGACGATGGCAAAAAAGGGCTCAGCATCTACTGAGAAGAAGGCGGGGGAAAAGAAGAAAGAAGATAATCATTCAACGGTGATGACTCTACTCTCTACTCCTTGCGGCCGAGCTGATTCTGTATAAAGGGAAAGAGTGGCTTGAAAGCCGCAACAGCTGTTAATGTTCGCCATATCTTATGTGAGAAGCACTCCAAAGCAACAGAAGCACTGCAGAAAATTCAGGTTCAACCAATGTTGCTTCAATTTTTGCTAATGGCCGTGTAACAATCCCTTGTAGGAGGGCCAAGCGTTCAACAAGGTTGCTCAAGAATACTCAGAGGACAAAGCTAAAGGTGTGTTATCGCTCTTTATCAGGTACAGTTTCCATATCGTTCTACATAGCTGGTGGTAGCCTGGGCTGGATGACGAGAGGGAGCATGGTGGGTCCATTCCAAGATGCAGCATTTACCCTTACACCGTCGACAGTCGACAAGCCTATTGTTTCTTCTCTTGTTAAAACCAATTTTGGGTATCATATTATCATGGTGGAAGGTCGACGATGACAATAGCAATACATCCCGGATTTTACTAATGCATATGCTGAGTAAGTCCAGAGGTGTACTAGCAATACACGATCTAAGGTACAACTTGACTTAGTAGGGCAATACTACACTGTGCTCAATAGTTACTTTGTATATATATATATAAATCATGCGACAGCTGCAGTCTACCAGTCCGCAAGACCTAGAAGCCAGAAAGCGTTAAACGTGTAACTGATTTACGACTCGAGAGAATAATGATAAGGTGTAGAAGGTGGCGGAACTCCAGGCGCCGGCAGGACGGGGTATGGATTTTCCCCTTTGTGTATTGATGGTACTGCAGCACCTCGCCGAGTAGGGTCAGGATGCGGCGCAATTGGACGCTGTCCAGTTCGAGTATAATGAGCGTAATGAGAGTCGGTATATGAATATGTGTATGGAATAGTGGGATAGGGTGCAGGAGGAATAGTGCTCGACGTATATCCTAAGCGACCGTTCGTAGCATGAGAAGCAAGGTATGCGTAGGGAGAGGTGGTGGCGCTCGCGAGTTCGGGTTGCTTTGAGACACCAGAAAGATTGGAGCGGATGGTTGAGGATATCGGAACATCCCTTGAAGTGCGTCTCGAACTGGCTCGCGACGTATCATGGGTGAGAGAGGACATTGGGGGTGCGGAGTCAGGTACTGTTCCTGGTTGTGGCGAATCTTTGCTTGACTCGCGAGCTTCAGGTGTAGGAGAACGCTTGGGCGCACCAGCGGCGACTTTCTCCAGTTCCAGGTCCACAAGATTGGACTTGTAATAGTTACTGACTTGGACCGTGGTCTTCATTTGTAATCAGCCAAGGTGTCGATATCTCGAAGAAAGGCAGAATATCACCTTGTTGGGCATGGAAGCTGCGATACGCTTGAAATCGTCGCCATACTGTCCCAGTAGTTTCAAGAAGAGGCCTGAATGCATATTGAAACCATCAGTTTGTTGAATGAACGCAGGGATGAACTCACTCTTGTCTTCATCAGACCATTGGATAGAGATTGGTGTGGCCTTGCGACGGGTATTTGATTCAGCCTGATCCGCAGGTTTGGTCTCCTGGACAGGATCGGGTGGTTCTTCAGTGACTATAGCAGCAGATTTAACCTTGCGTGGACGTCTCGACTTCTTTGCTGGCCGCTCGTTATCCTAAATTACTGTTGAGTTCGATACTAAAGAAGCGATATACAAAACTTACGAGAGGCTCCTCTTCTGCGTCCTCTGCAGCTATGGATATCGTTCTACTTAAGGATGCAGCCAAGGTAAGATGTGTAGGGAGAGAATTCATAATAGGTGCAGGTGTAGCAGGAGTTATGAAAGGAGCAGGTGTGGTGATGGGAGTGGCATTGCTAGAAGCAGCAGCGGAGGCAATACCGGTACCTCGGCGTCGTCGTGGTCGCGTTTCGGGTTCCGGGGTAGGAGTTGCAGTGGAAGTTTCTTCTAATTGAAGTATGGTAGTGCGCCGTGACACAGTAGGTTTCTTAGGCTCTTTTGGTGGCGGGCGAGCCATCCGTCTCCGCCCTGTGCGTCCAGATGCCGCCGCTGGCGGTGGAGGCTCAGACTCGCGGTGCACCTCAGCATCATGTTGCCTTATATCAGCCAACAATCCGTTTCCTTTCTTCCTTCCTGTCCCCTTTCTTTTACGCTTACCAGGTGCAAACTGCGAGATAACCTTGCGGAAGTCGATAACCTTCTTCTTGTGCAAGTAATAGTAGTCAACACATTGCGCAGCTGTCTTGTTCGGGATATGTTCTGCGATCACGCCGAACTGCTTGGGGTATGCGGCAAACTTATCGAGGAAGATCTCTTTCTCCGCCTCCGTCCAATCATGAATGCCTGTGGAGGGCCCGTAGTATTCGCTGGGGTTGTCTACGAGATGGTCGGTATCATCAAAGACATAGTCTACCTTCCCATTTGTCACTGAAATCATATCAGGGACGGTAGCAAGGTTTCTCAGGGAAAGTTGATTGGGATCTGTGGCTTCGTCATATCCAAGACTGGCGATGATTTGCTCCATCTCGAGGTCTGAGCGAACTGCATCGCTCATATTTGTGGATCGACGTGTGGCCCTCGTCACAGGCTGCACATTCTCAAATTCTGCTATCACAGCCGGCCTAGCCTGGTCGTCTAAGGATGCGCAATGGGCAAGCCAGCGTTCGTGAAGGGAAACGTATTCCTTTCGAAGACGCTGTATTTTTTCGGATATAACAGTTTGACGATGCTGAAAGTGCTCCACCAATGAGCCGCGCAGAGAACTGATATGCTCTATTCTGTCTGCTCTACGCCTTCCTTCGGTGGCCTCTTCAATAATATTCTCCACCGTGGTTGATGGTCGAGGGTCGCGTGAGTGTGCAGCGAGTTGAAGGTTAGTCATCAACACTGGGTTAACGCGGTCTTCTCGGGTCTGACGATCGTGAAGAAGTCGTGTCATTACGACAGTACGGAGGGCTTCCGTGGTCGATTTAGCGTTAGACAACTTTGGGATGTTCTCCGGTTTGGGGGGCGTTATCTCCTGCCGAATCTGAGGAACAAGCTTTGGCTGAGAATTTGATAACCTTGCCGTTGGTATTGTACTTGGCTTTGGGGTCAAAGTGAACCCCTGGTGGTCAGACCCCGGAAGGTTCGCAATTTGATTACTCGCACTTGGTGAGGAGGGCACAGGAGAGAGCGGAAGGGAAGTATTGGTGGGAGTAGTGTTCGACGTAGTTGGACCAGTACCAAGCATTCCGACGGTCTTGAGCGTCAGTTCAGGCTCCACAGCACCATTCAGATGAGGGGCTTTCTCACTATCAGAAGGACGAGTATGCTGTACTGCTACAGGGCCTATGCAAAACTGTAAGTATCAATTCAACTAAATGAATAATAACGTCGTACTACGTGGCAACGGAAGCGGAGGCGGAGGAACGGGCGCATCAGTCACCGTAACAGATTCTGGTTCCAACTTCTTCTTTGGCTGGTCTAAAGTGCCACTGGGAAGTAACACTTGGATGGATTCAGTTTGCTTGGCGTCGCTGTCGAGACCATTCGGCAGAGAAGCAACTTTTGGCGAAGATGGAGGAGACTGTACAGGTTTTGCATCGGTATTCACTTGAGTTGTCTGATGGGTATCATCCAGGACGTTTACTTCCGGTGCTATGGGTGGGTGGGCTTTTTCAACAGGGGGCGGAGGCATTCTGTCCGAGGCTCTTGAAGACGCGATCGAGGAAGCGATTGAAGAACGAGAGGGGGATCGCGTTCGCGATTTCTTCCCAGAACCCCCGTTAAAATGCTTTGAAATGGTGATGCCATTACGTAGAGAACGAGTGCGAGAGACAGAACGCCCGCGACTAGATGAACGGCTGTAGGAGTAGCGACGGCTATTTGAACGGTGTCTTCGAGTGATGGATCGACGACTACGACTGAGAGAGCGACGACCATCCCGTGAGGAGCGGATTCCACGACTATAAGTGCGGTGGCGACTTAAAGAGCGAGGTCCGCGACTGGGCGAACGACCACGTGAACGACGCCGCCTTGGATAGGGAGATGCTCTACGGGGCTCGCGCGGCGGGAGCGATACACTTCGAGACCTTGACCGTGTAGCGGGCCAGATGTTTCGAACGCGAGGCCTGGGTGAACTCTTTCTGCGGTTGTCTGGGGTCGAAGATGGATAGCCAGGTATATAATGATCGTATCCGGTCCGACCGACCACAGAACGGTCGTTGTGAGGCACTGGACGGTAGGCGGCACCATGAGTTGTCGGAGATATCTCATCTGGCCCTCGTGCACTGGAGAGGAGTGAGTAGCTCAAAATAACTTTAAGGGGATGGTATTTTATACTCACGTGGCCTCACGTCGATCGGAATGGCTCTGCTTCCACGAGTCAGATGGCTCAAACATCCTTTTCGCTAGTATTGAACCTCTGCGACCTTTGTCACGTGAGGCGGATGGCGTCGGTGACGAGGGCTGTCTTTGCTGTACTATCGAAGTCTCGAGGGGTTGTTGCCAGGCTGAAGAACTATCCCACGGGTCTACATCTGGAACGTAGGAAGAGAAATACTCAGGGCTTTGTGAACGAGCAAGATATGGCTTTGGAGTGAGTCTCAAAGTGGTCCAGGGTGATGGAGACCTAGCACGATATGGATTAGGTGTATCAGCGTGGTAACGTCCAGATATCGGCGATGGAGAGTCGGGACGATAGCTGTCAGACCAAGTCGGCCCAGAACGAGGCGGAGACCGAGATGGTACATATCGGTCATAAGTCATGTAGCGACGTGGAGGCGAGGGTGATCTTCGGTGCGAAGGGAGATGATGCGGCCTCTGCAAATGAATTGATAAATTGGTTTTTTAAAGTCAGAGAGCTAAACTGACATGGTAGATGGAGTCGGGTGCATGCCATGAGTCTCCAGGAACATAGGTGGAATAGGAGTAGGATGCATCGTAACCTCCAGAAGACATTTGAGGCCGAGGTATCGAATTCCAAGATAGGTCGAAGACAATGTGGATGGCGCTTCAACAGGAAAAGAAAACTTACAAGAAAGTAAAGTTAAGAATTAATAGACAACTACCTAAATAGTATTCAGAGCCCCAGAGCTTGCAAGTTTTATGAACTGGCGTATGTCGAGATGTGAGGACTTGCAGGTTGCAGAGTTCTGGATCCGCCACAACTAAAATTTGTGTCTGTTGATTTCTCACGATATTCACAACGACCATGGCACAGAATGGAATATCTCGTCTTCGTGAGCCCTCTAAGCTTTTCTACCAACAGGACATCACTCGACAATATATAATATCGGCTTATTGGTGTATCATTGTCTTGGCCCTGCCTTTATGGTGGTCAACCACAAGCATCGAACGTCTTTCCCTACCTTCAAGTCGCGTCACTTCCCAGGCTCGGAGCCATCTGCGCATTCCCATCAGGTTGAATATTGACACTGAATATAATGGGAGGCTCTTGGCAGATAGACTAAAAGAATCGATCGACGGAATTGTTCTTAAGTCCCCAGATCGGTGGAAAAGACTTGACATCCATGTGAACCACAGACAGACCAATGGTACGTTAATCTCCAAGTGAAAAGAACACATGGAGTAACCTTCGTGCACCAAAGATGACAAGGACGCATATACGATTGTAGATGGTACCGAAGGCGCTGTTGTACGGGATAGGCAGCTAGCATACCCACTCCACTCACCGATATGTGGGTGTTTGTTCTTATCATTGTGAAGACAGCGTGTGCTGAACTACATTACTGTATCAGTATACCAATTCACAGAAATAATAACATCTCTGATTTTGCCATTAACAACAGCTGAGCAAGATCATCGAGTCGCACAATATTCACCCCGTTACCGCCTCTCGTTCACGCTCCTCAACGAGGATGCTGCAGCCGGACATTCAGTGTCTGAATGGGCCGTGGCGGACGCAATATCACGTAAGAGGCAACTGACATTTCAAATACTTAACGGTAAGCTAATGCATCGAGTAGGTCACATCTCACCTATCCTCAAACGACTTTCGGTCTTGCACAACTTCACAATCGAGAGTCAAGTTCAATTCCATGCCCCGTTGGCCTTCAAGCCGCTTCCTGTCGATTCTGCTTTTGGAATAACATCAGAGGACCTGACGGTCTTCGTTAATTCTGCGGAATGGACATTATGTGATTACACCCTTTGGCCACTTCTCTCTCTTTCTAAATCAAGATTGACATGTAGCGTCCAGCACATCAAACGACCCTGTTCTCCATTTTATCCTTTTCGTACCATCGACATCCCATCGACCACTGTATATCATGAACCACGACGGTACGCTTCGTTTGTACTCCACAACGTTGTTTTCATTCGCTTTTGAAGGATCCACATCGTCTTCGAATGCGTTCCTTCTTCCTCAGTGGGGTGGAATTGTCATTCTCGACCTGCCAGAGCAAGATGGATCGTCAGCCGTGGAGTTGTTGTCCGCCAGTCTCGACCCCATATTTTCGACGTTCTCCAACCACCTTCTCGCACTTCTTGGAGTGCCTCACTTACCACTCGGAGTGAACTTATTCCCAGGCCCCCGCAACCACGTACTATCAGACTGGCAACTCGACGCACTCATACGCCGACGTACCCTGGAAAATGCATATGGCTCCCAAGAAACCCTTCGGAGCATAGTCAAACTGGTAGGTCAAATAGAAAACATGCCCGTCGGGCAGGATGTCCTAGGAGATATCCACGACGCACTTAGTGCACTCGAAAAGGTACATAACCTGTCTTTTCGAAAGTATTCTGTTCAACACCAGTGGATAGATGCACAGTTCCTCCAACACGTCGCTGATCGAAACATTCCACCACTCAAGTCGTGCACACACACTTTCATCGCGAGCGTTCTTTAACCCGGGCATGCTCGCGCTTTTGTATTTCCCCGCAGAGCATAAATATGCGGTCTACACCCCCTTGTTCGCGAGCGCGGTAATTCCATTGATTGTAGCAGCCTTGAGGGAGTTCAAAGGGTGGAGAAATCAACAAAAAGAACGGATAACTTCAGAATAATACATACCGAGATTTCACCAGGACCTGATAATTGCTTAAAACTAGTTATGCGGCAAGTGCAGCAGTGTATAAACGATATTGCGCTGTGCTGTACATGATGAGTGGAAGATCCTCAAACCAAAAGTAACATTCACTAGCATTCACTTCACGGCACGCACAAACGGTAATGGTTCATTGGCTACAGTGGAAACGAGTCCTGCGGCAAGGGTTAACAGGGTTGAATGCCAATAGCTGCCAGTGTATTGACTCAGAAAGTGGGACATCCGTACGTCGCGGACTCTCCCGGCGTTGGTGCATCCTGAAATAGGAGACTAGATATTCAGCTTAAAGCTGCAGTAAGATGCGGATCCCTGCGACATCCGGACCAGAAGTACGGCGCGAGGAAAGTGCAACTGGTGCACTGCAAGAACTATGATCCCCTATAATCGAGAATGCTCTGTATTACAACCGGAACCAAGGCCCGAACCCAGCGATCGCCTCGTTGTGATACCAGTGCCGCTAACTAGAAACACGCTGAGTGTTTGCTATTGGGCTCGATTTAAGGCACAGAAGTAGAAACGTTGGCCGGACGAGAAGCGTGCACAATAGGACTCGGGCAGGGAAGGAGAAGACAAATACGACACTCGGCCATTGGAAGCGACATGAAGTACACCGAATTTATGGGCTCACGCCACAAGTCCGGGAACGTCGGAAGTCTTGCAGGCACAGATTACCGCTGGGGAGGCTCAGGATTGTCAGGGGAGCTGTCGTCTGCATCGATCGCAGTTTGCACTGTCGTAGACACGCTCATAAGTTGACTTCGTCCCGGGCGAGCGCGCAGCTGCGGACTCGAGATTTAGAGCTCTCGGTCTTGCTCCGATTCGAGTCAGAAATCCTGCAAAGGCGTCTCGCCGCGTTTCGACCGAGGAGACCGAGGAGGTGCTCGGCAGTACCACAAAATAGAAAAAGCACTTATAACAGCATGTCGACATATTATGTTCATACACCTAGACAGCCAGCTGCGTATTTGAGATGTTTGAACGAAATGGATAACGTCGGGCGACCGGAGTAGCTCTGTGATTTTCGAAAAGCTTGCGTCAACAGACGGACTTCAGAAATAATAGGGGCTTGTAGTCGCTCACCAAAATTACAACTGGAAACATGAGCCTTCACACCTCATTGTTTTCGTTCCATTCGGGTATGGCTGCACAAAGAAGGAACTCGAAACATCTGCAACATCGACACGGCTGCAATCTGTCCTGAGACCAATACGAGCGAGTTATGTCGAATGGTGGAGCAAAGAAAGGATATACAAACGACACGAGGCAAAACAAACACGGGAAAGGAGTGAGTCACCGCGAAAGAATAGGGTTTGACATCCGAGTCGACAACATACTATGAGGTGAACTACAGTCAGACAAGATCCGTGATATTCCCCTTTTTCTTGAGCTCAAAGGTTCCGGAATAAAGATCGCAGGCCGGGTGACGTGCCATTGGCATCTATTGACATCCAAGTAGTTCCAATTTTTGCACCGCCAGATAGCCATGAGGTCGCAGTCGCCGGTGACATTACGATGCCAATTATTCCATCGCGACGGAGATGATGAGAATGACAGATCTAGCAGAACACGTCTCTAGCGAGCAGTTCTCGTGGGCTGGCCCGGGTGGAATAGGAGACGACATGGGTGATCCAGTGGCGGGTGAAACCGTCAACCCACCATGTTGCCATTGGAATATAACATGCGACAACAAATGTCAAAGTCTTTGTTAGATCTGCCATTTCATATACTACATCCAAGTCTGTGGAACCAGTTCAAAGTATGTAGCACAATAATTCCTCTCAGATCAACTGGTCCGTTGTTGCAAGTTTTGAATTATGTACATTCTATAGCACCATCAACAACCATGGGGTCTAAGATGAATGTCGAAGGTGTGCTACTCTTCGAGCAGCCTTTCGTCCGAGTACGTCCATTACTTTGGTTATTTCGACCCTAAGTCACATACAGATCAAGGTACCATATGAAAACTACCGTAAAGTCTTCCGAGCATCACAGAAGAACGTCGAGCGTGAACTTGGCGCGGTTCACAATACTTCGATCGAATTGGCCAACCGCGCTGCAGTTGGAAATGTAGACAAGGAGGAAGTGCTGAAATCGATTGACGGCATGATCGGAAGAGTGGAGAATCTCAAGCGCAAGGTGTGTGATTACATTCAGATTCTTGTCTTTTGTGTCTGATTCTGCGACATTTCAGCTCTCCGATCTGCAAGAGACAGCAGGAAAGCCTACACAAGATGTTATGCGCGAACGTTTGCACCATCTTGCCATAATCGAGACTCTACCAACGACCAGTGGGCCTGAATTCACGAGATGGGCAGATACAAGGTTGGACAGATGGCTCGTAGATTGGTGTTTGAGAAACGGCAAGGAAAAGACGTCCAAGAAAATCGCGAAGGAAAAGGAAATAGAGGTGTGCGCAACTATAACTTCTCGTGGATGACATGTTGATGACATGTTGACATGGCATGTTCTCATAGACTCTAGTGGATATCGATCTCTTTGCGGATATTCGCAAGATAGAAACCGCTCTAGCGCGACACAGCTGCACGGAAGCCCTGTCATGGTGTAACGAGAACAAGACCGTACTTCGCAAGATCAAAGTCAGTTCAGGAGGCTAATTGTCCGTTAATATAGATCCAAATTTTATTTCATATCAGAGTATCCTCGAATTCGAGCTTCGACTTCAAGAATATATCGAGTTATCTAGAGCACGCAAAACGCAAGAGGCAATATCCTATGCGAAGAAATACTTGATATCATGGCAAGAGACTCATCTACCGCAAATCCAAGCTGCTGCTACATTGCTTGCCTTCCCTTCCGACACAACGTGCGGGCCATACAAAGTAAGCGAGTTACAAGTTAAGCTAGTTACAATTGAATCCACAATTTGTTTATAGCGTCTGTATGACATTTCTCGTTGGGACAACCTCATCCGATCATTTCGTCTGGCCATATACACTCTTAACACACTACCTACTGAACCCCTACTTCATCTTTCCCTCTATGCTGGATTAGCGTCACTCAAACTGCCTGCATGCTATGATCAGTCCACAAAGAATGTTGACTGTCCAGTGTGCGATGGGGAGGTGGGGTCGGACTCTCAGGGGCTCGGACTCGGTAAGCTTGCAGAGGAGGTTCCACTGAGTCATCACGCAAACTCTACGATTGTATGCCGAATAAGTGGGAAGATTATGGATGAGGACAATATGCCGATGGCTTTCCCAAATGGTTATGTTTACTCCAGAGAGGCAAGTCTGCGTCTTCCAGTGTATTTCTAGGCTGATGTTTGATTCAGGCTTTGGAAGAAATGGCCGCAAAGAACGGAGGAATGGTTACGTGTCCACGCACAGGTGCAACATGCACATTTTCATCGTTGAGAAAAGTTTTCATATCATGAGATGATTATCTTGACAAGCATGCGTTGTCTTATCGGGTGCTTTATGTATTACTTAGGTTTCTGGCTACCATGAGGTTGCCCACAGTGCTCAGAATGAAATGGAGGAAATCGCAAAAATCCTGTTTTCTCCAGAAAACTGCCAGAAATTTTCCCTGTATGTATCTTGCCGAGTTCTGTCATCGCATACATGATGGTGGACAATTCTGTGTGTTCCTGATACATTTTTTGTTGCATGTAAGGGGGGATACAACTTTCAAGGTAGTCGAGCTCGAAATGTAGCTACATGACGCTCATGTGATCACGACATGCGGCATGCCCGCAGCAGCTTGTCGGGTACTAATACGCAAATCGTCCGTCAACGGTGCCCGACCATTCAGGGCTATTCAGGGTGTTCTGCACAATTGTCAGAGCCAGACCACGTACTCGAGGACAAAATCATGGCACCCCTAGCAACTATTCGCAGTCGTCGCCGAAGATCAGTCAAACATACGCCGCACATTGTGCGGAATGTTCCATATACGATGACCTGGAAGGACCTGTCTGATTGGCAAAAGAGTAATGAATACATCATCTCGGGATACAGGAGGTAAATCGAGTCAACTTTTTTCAATACCTAGGCAATGTTTCGAACACACACATTGTAGAGTCCAGCACCACTGGAAAGGATGTTTTATTTCTGTTTTTGCATGTGAGTGATCTGCGTATTCCTTCTCTTTCATTAAAACAAGTGCGTTGTCAAACAGATCTGCACAATGAGACAAGTACTGCCTTCTTCATCTGTGCAGTTGGCTCGACGTGAATCAGAAACCCTCAGTCAATATTCACAGCCACATGTGGGGCGCTGTCTTGTTCTTGTATTTCCTGGCTACTTTTCGCTCGACGTATATTCTCCCGCACCCTAGCACGTCATGGGAAGATTCGGCAGTTTTCCTTGCATTTTTGTCTTCTGCAGTATTTTGCCTTTCTGGTAGCGCCCTCTATCACACATCAAGTTGCCATTCGGAAGAGGTATGGATAACGCGTGGAGCTGTCCACCAAAGTTCATATGTAATTCATATTGTTGGTTTTCCAGGTGTCTGTCCGTTGTCATGCGTTAGACTATTCTGGGATCGTCGTACTTACCGTCGGGTCATTTTACACGACCTTATATTATGGTTTCTATTGCGAGCCACTTCTCCAAGTATTCTATCTCGTATCAATCACGCTGGCTGGGCTTGGTGAGTGATCATGATCGTAAAGTACCATGACTACGATCATGCAATCTTACTTCTACGAATGATTAACAGGAGCAGCCTATACCGTACTCAATCCAGAATATGCCAAGCCCACCCATCGAGGATCACGGACGACGGTTTTCATAAGTCTTGGGTTATCTGCGGTCATACCTGTGTCCCACTTGCTTCTAACACATGGATCCAATCACTTGTTCTCGGAAATAGGGCTTGGATGGCTGCTTGCTTCAGGTGCCCTTTATATTACAGGCGCGTTGCTTTAGTATGTTTTATCCTCTTGAAACTCGTCGTCGCACATCTTCTCCGTCATCTCCGTTGATTCAATCGAGCTGACACCATGTTTAATCTCCTATCTAGTGCGAACCGTATACCAGAGCGATTTGCGCCAGGGCGATTTGATTACTTCTTCGCTTCGCATCAAATATTCCATTTATGCGTTGTATTCGCTGCGCTTGCGCATTATTATTCTGCACTGGAATCTTTTGAATTTCGGTTGTTAAGGCCACAGTTCTGTGACGTGTGAGCTTGTCTTCCAAAGGGTAAGTTCTTCAAGATTCAGCTTTCTTGTTTTGTGCTGATGAATTGTTTAAGATAACACGATTAACATCTGAGTCGTCTATCAGACGATTCCTTTATAATGGTAGCAAAATTGAGAGGGACGTACAGTTGATTTTTATTTTGTTCCAATAATTCACTTGGTAGATTTCAGTTCTATGACACATAGATTTAAAGACTTTGCGCGATGGCATCTGGCATCTTCCAGTATCTTGTCAGCCGTTTGTGCAACGTGGGATCTTCGGAGCCGCTGGAAATGTCTGATATCCCTCCGGCGGTCAGAATCTCAATACTTCTCGAGCCTTCAAACACCCAAACACTGACGTGATTATTGTCGCGGGAGTCTGAGAACAGAGAGTTCGTGTTGCCGTACCCACGCGTGCCATTATGTGCGGGAATATCTGTGAATCCCGAACATCTGCTTGCGTAAGAAGCAGGGATCGCACACACGGCGATCTCGACTAGTGAACCCCAACTTCCACGAACCGAACCACGAAGTGATCCCGGCCGGAATCGGTGCAATCGATGCTCTTGAAACAACGCATGTCTTCTGTTATGCGGCCATATTAGAAAGGCTACTGATCGAGCGTGCTTGCCAAGGGTTGTCCACGTGTTGGTACAACATACTCGGTCTCCTCCGCAACGGTCATTCATTTCGGTCCCGACTTCAGCTTGCACTGCCCAATTCAGAAAATTTGCTCCCGCTACAGCATTGCACGAAATGTGTCCTTATTTATTCCCCGGCAATCGACAATCTGTAGATTTTTTTCTTCTGCGGAGCATGTTGTAGGTGCAGCCTATAAAGCGAACACACCAAGGTCGTTATGTCGTGGCTGGTCCGTGATTAAAGTATTTTCCCCTTCCTGTGCATAATTCGTCGCGACTCTCGTTTCCATGCCTTATTCTGTAGGCCTCGAGTCAGCGGCTAATGCCTTCCTCTCCGCGAGCTTCGCAACCCAGTTTACAATGGCTATCGCAATATTCGTCCTCATCCTTGTATTTACCTCCAATCTGCACAAGGACGCACCCGATATACCGACAAGATTACCTTGCTACTCCATTTTTGCCATCATACCGTTCTTTCGCAAGAGGTATGATTTCTTGAATTGGGGGTTTCACGCGACAGGGCAATCTGTCTTTCAATTCCAACTTCTACGAGTGCGCAAATCAATTTCAGTCGACTTTGTATGTAACTGATGGTAAATTGTTTGATAAAACGTAGAACACTGTCGTTGTTGTCTCTGGAGAAAGTGCGAGGCGGACGTTCTTCTCGGCCAAAGGACTTGATCTTACGGAAGGATTCAAGATCCTTTCTGGCGCGGTTAGATCCACTTTTCGTCGTTGTCATTTTATGTTCAAATTTCTTGTAGATACCTATGGTTCGGGGGGTGACTTCCGATTTACAGACACGAAGGATCGCTCTGATTCACAAGCGTCTGGCTGCCATCCAAAGGAACGCGCCCCTCAACGACTGTGAGGTTTAGCTCACATGGCTCCATATTTTTGTATGCTCAAGGATACACAGTGATCCCTGCAATCCTCGAAGACTCTCGGAAGAAGATGGAGACATGGGGAGCGTTCGGCATGTTTGATCCCTTCGACAAGATTTACGAGGTCCGTGTACCCTGAAGCTGACGGCTTGCCCTGCTGATGGTCCTGTTGTGGTCTCGGCAGCTCGTTTTTCAAACTACCATCCGAAGCTTAACCTGTAGCGAGATTGCCGACGACTCGGGTCTCGTCGCGCGTCTTAAGATTCTGTACGATAGGCTTGATACAGGTACCACACCAGCTACGGTCCTCGTTCCCTGGCTTCCCACTCCTGCTATGATCAACAAATTATGGGCAAGCAAAGAAATATATGACATCGTCATCCGAGCGATCGATGCACGGGAAAAAAGCGGAATATCTCGCAATGACACCTTACAGATGCTTCTCGATTCCGGAGACGAAAAACTGGTTGTGGTTGGGGTACGTTACGCAGATCAAATATCCTCTCATTCTCATTTAACAAACTCTCTATTGTACCAGTTCATTATGGGACTCTTGATCGCCGGCGCTAGGGCAACGGGCACGACAGGTATGAGGGCTTCTTCTGTTGCCTTATTGTCAATGAATATGTTTCCTACAAAGCATCGTGGTTGATTACCTTTCTCGGGAGCCATCCGGAATGGAGAGAAAAAGCCGAAGTTGAAGTTGAAGGGCTTCTCGCTTCCAATCCTGACTTTAAACTCCCAGCTTCTTCACTCTCTTCCCGACTAGCTTCGATCCCTCTGGACGTATGGGAATCTCAGACTCCCGTACTCGGTGCCATAATCAAGGAAACCACTCGCATTGCCCAACCTCACTCCGCTATGAGGCGAAATATGGGCCCACCGATGTATATTGATGGCAAAATGATTTTCAACGGAGACTATGTCGTCTATCCTTTCAGTGACGTCCATTTGGATCCGGAAATATATGCTGATCCTTGGAGTTTTAACCCTGGGAGGGAGGACGTCAAGGATATCCCTTTCGGATATGTCGGTTGGGGAGGAGGTAGGTCGATCACGTTCCGAAGTATTCTCCATTGTTGACCATACTATTCGGCATCTAGGGAAGACAGTTTGTCTTGGGACTCGCCTGGCTAAGCTAGAACTCAAACTCATCACTGCTATGTTTGTGCTGGGTTTCCGACACAGCGTCGTCGACAAGTCCGGTAAAATTGTAGATCACTCACCCATGCCCAATTGGAACGATATCCTATTTGCACGCCCACAGAACTCTTGCAATTTAAAGTATGAACAGTCTGGCATTCTTCTTTAGATCTGGACGCTATCGTTGGCCGCTTCCCCCCTTCCATGACACTCGTTGCCCTACTTCTTCGTTTCCACTCTTTTTGGTTGTGGTTGTCACTCATTGAATACTTACTTCTATGTACGACTTATCTTGGATCAGCTCAGACGCTATAACAGCAGATATAATTCTGCAAATCCGAAGTAAATATTTGTAAAATATGTATTTATGTTGTACATTATACATATAATATTTTGCACTTCCTTGACTCATCGGTGCGGTATGACTTTGGGAAGTGAGGGATAGAACGATTGAAGTATATATGTTTTCATACGTACACGACAAGAATATTAAATATTTATTCGAAAGTGAATTTATCTTGGACGTTGTTGCCGTTGTTTTTCTTCCGTAGCTCCGCCAACTGCCTTGCTTCCATCCTCTCTCTCACCCTGTTCAGTTTGATATATTCCAACCTATCTTCTCGTTCCCTTTCCGCAAGTTTTATCCTCTTCGCTCTGGAGGGTGCCCATCTGCTCTTCAAGATCCTCCTCACGCCCTCTGGACTTATCTTGAACTTCTCCGAGAGAACTGGCGTATTGAACTTCTCCGGATCAAAGTGATGCAGCTCACGAAGGCCTTCCATGGCTTCCCGGGAGAGTTTACGGGGTGGAGACCAACCATCTGGGAAGTGTCTCCGCATAGTCACGCGATGCTCTTTGTACTCGTGAGGTGTGGATTTATCAGGTGGACGACGGAGGTGTGGTGGAGGTGTATTAGGTCTTGCTCCGTTTACGATTTCATTGTCCTCGGAAAGGTCAACGTGAGCATCGTCGTCCTCCAAAATTGAGCGAGGCCGTGGAATTCCAGCCAAACGCCACTTGTGCAGCGAGGCTTGAGCAACATCATTTGCGTAAAAACGTTTAAGGGAATATCGACGACAGAGAGTGAAACTAAGACTGCGGAACAAGGACACCATCGGGGTCAAATGTTGAGTTTGACTCTGAAAGTTCGTCGCGTAAAACTTTGGGTTTCCAAGTCAGCGCTTATTGACGATCGATCGGTAGAAGCCGTTTCCTCATTCTATCTCTCTAGATCTCTTTTCTCGTATACTTATCCAAACGCCCCGGTGAGACGACCCTGCATCATGCCAGCTGAACTTTCGGATCCAAAGATTGGCGAAGGTGTGTGTTACTCTTTATCCTAACAATCAGCACCCCAGACTCGGAACTGCCTATGCCGTGTTCTAGAGTTTATGACCTACTTACCCATAAGCATATAATAGTATGACACAGCACTCATCTGATGACTCGCTATCAACCCTTTCTGATAATCTGACGATCGTCGTGCAGCTTACCTCGACGTTCGTTCCGACAAGTCTGAGACGAACTGGCTGCTCTTGGATTATGAGAGTGAACGCTCCGATAAGCTTCAGGTCACACAGACAGGCACAGGAGGTCTTGTCGAGCTCCGTGAAGTTCTCGATGACTCTAAGGCATCTTATGCTTACGCTCGTGTTACATATTCAAATGACAAGGAGTCAACACGCGAGAAATTCATTCTTGTGGTGAATATCCCTGTTTTACAACAAGGTCTTCCGTCTGACTACGTCGGTTGTTGCTCACTAGATCTGGATAGGACCCAATTGCAAGGTGATGAGGAAAGCCAAGGTGTGTGGTGACATGCAACTTGTCGTATACACGCCGAGCGGTTCCTATGCTGATCCTCATCTTCAGATCTCCTTCCACACGGCAGATGTCAAGAATGTTCTACGGGTATACTCAATTGAGGTCGCCGCAAGAGAGAAAGATGATTTGAATGAGGATCCTATCGTTACGAGACTACGGAAGGTGCGGTTACTCTAACAGGTACAAAATATAATTCTGATGTGACCCTATGCGAATCTTTGTGGCGGCTATCCAGGCCGGAGGTGCTAGCTATGACGGGGTTTAATAGGATTCTCTCATTATCGACGTGGGTTATCCTCTCCGACTTCTCTTCTTGCGTACCATGGAAACATACGCGAATACTGATTGCCCAGGGAGAGCTTCCGTATAATTGCGTAAATCGGTGTTATGGGAAGCGCTCTATGCGACTCATATCATACAGTAAAGTACTCGTGTCATGCGAGATCTCGACCGCCTGGAGCAAACTTTCTGAGGTTATCAATGCCCTCTTCTTCCAGCCTCATGCCCATCCACTCGGACATAGGCTCTGCACCGAGGCTCAGTTCATAAAAGTCGATTGACGGCTTGTTCCACTGCAAGTAAGCATGCGTGAACAAATGAATAACCTCTTAGTCCCACATGTCTCTGGAGTACAGTGCACACACAGACCTTGAGGACACTCCAGTCAATCCGTGGGCAATTCTTGACACAGGCATCAGAGACAGGAAGAGTTAGCGCGTGGAAATAAAGTTGAAAGAATGCGGGCACATGCCCACCTTTTCTTGCGCTATTTTCCCAAGTTCTGCAAAGAATGCCTTGCCAATTCCGCGAGCTCTATGTTCTGGCTTGACGTAAAGATCCTCCAGCTTGCGTGCACGTGCATGTCAGAAGGAAAGGAAGTAGATCTGTAAGTAGGTGTGCTCACAAACAATCCAGGCCGGCCTGTCCACGTCGAAAAATTGAAAAAATAGAGCGCTAGACCAATGGGGTTTCCAGGGGCATCAGCAGCGCCGGAGACTGCCAATAGAGCATGCGCGTATGGTGTTTCGAACAGATTTCGGCGAAGCTATTTTTGAGGTGAGGCAGAGCCCTTTCTAAAAAGGCCAATTACAAAATAAGATAACGTACAAGTTCCGGAGTTGCCTTAACAGAATCGCGTTCTTTCTCGTAGGTGGCCTATTTATGTTCGAGTTCTATCATGAATTGAAGTAGAAACTTACTTCGACGTACTTACGAGATCTATAATCAGTTCAAGCATTGCTCGCTAGGTTCGTGATATGTATCAGCCATACATCGAAGCGCTTGTCAGCCTCCATACCACGTCATCAGGTGTCGCTGGCCGAATATGAAAACTTGAAGCCATGTATCCTATCCGCGAAGTAACTACACGTCGATTACTTGTGGTGGCTGCAGATAATCTATTGTGTACATTTATTTGTCCTGAACCTTATTACGATTTTCATTCGACACCCCGACAACGGTCCTATCCTCGTATAAGTCACCATGGACCCGGCAAAATTGGCGAAACTGCAGGCTGCAGCCGCGGCCAAGCGGATAGGTTCGTTTTTAACCAAAATGAAATAGCTCCAACTCTGAGAAATTGCGGCGCTATAATTTGATCAGGTGGTAAAGGTACTGTTCGTCGAAAAATTGTGCGGAAAGGCAAGCCTTCAGCGGCGCAGGACGACAAAAAACTGCAGGGAGCACTCAAAAAGTTGAACGTACAGCCTATTCCTGGCGTGGAAGAGGTTAACATGTTCAGGGAGGATGGAAACGTGCTGCACTTCACCGCCCCCAAAGGTATGCATCAATTTGCTCGCCATTCTCAAAAAGCGTTTGCTTCTTTCTTCTTGGGCCATCTTTACTTCGGGAAGCTTTTACTAATCAAGTTGATGTACAGTGCATGCCGCCGTATCGGCCAACACATTCGCGATCTATGGCGCAGGGCACGTGAAAGAGCTCACAGAGCTTGTCCCTGGTATTCTGAACCAACTGGGTCCTGACTCCCTTGCATCCCTTCGGAAGCTCGCCGAGTCATACCAAGCCATCCACCAGGGCCAACAGAGGCCACCCGCAGCGGGAGGAGCAGCGGATGATGATGACGACGACGATGTTCCCGATCTCGTGGAAAACTTTGACGTGGAGGGGGATGTGAAGGCTAGTCTCGACTAGGTGGACTCAATATGGGAATGCGTGTAGGGCGAAGGTCAGGTTCATGATGGTCATGTGGGGCTGCTATATGGGACCGAAAGAGACATGGATTAGGACGAGTGGAACCGCAGACGATTGCTTGCGTGTACCCACAGTTCCCATTCTTGTTTGTTTTGCTATGAAAACACTTACTCCCAGTTCTCGTGGCCTAGTTTATCTGCAAGCCGTGAACCTGACACTGAGGGTCACTGGCTACTTATGGTGAGCGTTAACCGGTGCACGATGAGTACTTAATTGCATGTCTAGCACAAGTTGTCTTCGCAGAGAACAGGCAGTAATGGGATCTTTCGGATCTACGTTGCATGCTATTTAGTTTTACATCTCAACGCAAGTGGCATTAATCTCCATAAACGACAAGTTCCGCAAGGCATTGGCGCAACCTTTGATTTCGCGGCTGTTATCCGGACGTTCCATGATCTAGTTATGACCTGAGCGTTGCTAAATATTTCATCAGATTGCCGATGTTTTCGATGACGTTGGAAGATGGTCTAATCTTCGACCCATGCTATTGGCATAGCCGATCTTACGCGATTTCTTCGCGCCTCTGAAGTATGGACTTGCCATGACCAAGTCCGTTACCATCGATGCCATATTCAATTGCATTTGCTTATCGGTAGCATTTTAGGATGTTATCCAGATACATATACAACTCGTAGCCCCAAGTGGATTTAAAATCAAACTCCACAAGGAGAACCCCACAGATCCCGCGAAATCCCGCGGAACCTGAGGACATACAGAACAAGCCGTCAGAGGCTGTATCAGGTAATGTGAAGACGAGAATCTTAGTTTGCAACCTAACCTGAGAGCTTCGTGTTAGGAGATTCTGTCAGTTGAAGCGATTGACGTACCCGGGAAACATTGTTCAACACTTTCGGATGAATCCGTTCTAGGCGTGGAACCGTCCTGAGTTTTCTGAAAGCCCGTCTATTCCTTGAACTGCAACCACATAATGCGATCTACCACGTCTGATGCTTGTCCTTCTAGTGGCCTTTTGGCTTCCAGGTTTTGCAAGTTTGAGTATATAGCGCTATCACCATATTCGGTGCGAATTCATCTGTTGCCTAATGTCATGAAGGTATTTTGATACAATGACAACACGACAACAGTTTCGCTCGACCTATAACAAGATTCCTTAGCGATAGAATCTTCTGTATATGATATTATATAATTACAGACCAAACAAACGCATTTGCCTAAAACATGAACTTCTGTTCATCATTTTCTCAAGGCAACCCACCCCACTAGTAAACCTATCGCTACAGCGGAGCTCCACGCTCTCAGCTCCCTGCTAGCAGCAAACCATGTAAAGGCGTGTGGACTATCGTCCAGCTGAATTGGACGAGATTGCCGTACATGTTGTTGGGGAGCTGGTATATCCTGACCTTGAAATAACGGAGATGGGGGAGATGTAGAATCTGATAGTGGAGGTGTAACCTCCACCTGAGCCACCCCACCGAAAAAGTCGGTGATGAGTGCCCGATCAAGTGGGCGATTGAACAGGTCGCTGCGTACGCCTGCGTGGGAACTGATCTTATTGACATCATACGAGTTAAACTAGAAAGCCAGGAGGATTAGTAGGTGGATGTGAGAGAGAATGGGTCGATGACGTACGAGGTCTTGCATGGTTTTGTGGCTGGTCTTGTTGATATCTTCCATGTACTCCAGGACGTAATGCGTAAACGCGTCGATGACAGCTACTCCGATGTCGTTGTCGTTTGAGTGCTATGATACGCATCAATAGACCGAGGAAGTCTGATGAGAACAACATACAGAATATGAGTTTTCGCCAAGCTCAGATGAACCAGTCGCTAGGATATTGGGCGAATATAACTTGGAGTACATGGTGTTCGCCTGACATGTGTCGATCATGAAGAAGATTTCGTTATATCTTGATATCCATCAGTGGAGAAGGAGAGGAAAGGGTGGGGCTTTGTACCGTTTCTTTTGATACATTTGCTCAAAAGCGTCGGCGATGTCGAACGCACTGATTTCTTCGTTGTCTTGAAATTTGAGGAATTCGTTGCCGCCGTGGCCAGTCATGTAAACGAAGATATTAGACCTATCGTCTGATAGGAGACGCTTGGAACGCGGGACGGACGCTTCCATGCGACCTGAAGAGTGGATATAGATGAGAGACGAGTGACTAGAATGCATAACAGGAGATAGTCACCTGTCAACACTCTGATAAGATTCTCCACTGTCACTTCGTAGCCACGGTAATCCACCTCTATATTGTCGCCATACAGATCAAGCTGACGGCCGGGATTGGCGTAGACACTTCCTGGAAACTTGTTTCTTGCGTTACACGACACGTCGTCCGCCAACATGAGAATAATGTTGGAGTCGGGTATTCCTAGTCGTTTTACTGTGCGATACCTGTTGAATAAGATGGAAGGTCGGCATAGATGTTCGTTGCTAGACTCACATCCCAAGCGCATTGGCCATATGCTATAGAGTATTCAGGGGTGTGACCTTTAGGATGGATGAAAAATACATACTCTGTAGTTGAACCAGTACCGTGAAGCACATACTAGGACAGCCCAATTATTAGTGTGTGAAGACCCCGATGTTCCATTTCTTGCAAAAAAGTCGTGAACAGTGTCTTCCTGGGAGGCAGCGAGTGTTCCCCATAGATAGGTAGATAGACATAGAACCAAGTGAAAGATCGGGAAAAGGAACATTTGCGTGCGGGCTGGCGGAGTTGAAACCGACATCTTGAACCGGAACTTCCACCACGAATATGCGTGGTAAGGGTTTTTATCAATGGCAGGGAACGACGCTGCTTGCTCACCAATGATTAGGACTCGTTGCGTACAGCGATGATTCACAAAGTGATTCAGATGACAGACCGTCTTCATCTAAATCCGCACCAGTAGACAAGAATGTGAGAATATTTATCGTTGCCCCGTCATAGCCGTTTCCCTCTTTGTTGGCTGTTCGTTCTGTCTCGGACAGGATAAATCGTTGAAGGCTTCCCTTCATGCAATACCATCAGACTGTATGTCCCATGTTGTTCATTATATTACCGTTCTGAGCACTGGTGCAAGCCGCTCGACGTCTCTCGAAATCGCAAGTGATTATCCGTCGTCCACCGGCTGCGACGCTGAAGAAACAACAACCGCGAGCACACATCTCTGATGACCTTATTCACGAGACAACACCGCAGAGTGATGAGAACCAAAATCAGAGTCGCAGATCGGGTTCACCAATGGATATGGATTCGACGTCGAGTCAAGACGTGGTATCGGAAGAAGTGCAAGATGAATTGTCTCGTATTCGAGCACTACTACGCCCCCCGCCCATACCTGGTGTTGAAGACTGGGGCATCCCACCTGAATGTGATGAATCTGGAGACCCGGCCATAGCAGTAGGCATCGGTTGGCGTTCTGCTAACTTGCTTGTTTGGCTGATGTTGTATTGGGTTACAGACTAAGCTGGCTCAGTTTCACGCCCTTAAAAGAGATCCAGACAATCCAAAACATTTCAACGATTCTCTCATGTCGAACAAGTCGTTTCGTAATCCGCATTTGTATGCGAAGCTTGTAGAGTTTGTTGATGTGGATGAAAGAACTACGAATTTCCCGAAGGACATATGGGATCCGAACGATATACGGCCGGAATGGTTCGCTGATCGAATCGGTACGTTGCGCTTTTGTTTTCTGTGGAAGGAAAAGATTCATGCCATTCAACGGAATTTTTTTTTGTTTTTGTTTTTGTTTTTTTTCCGTTTATCGTCTTTTCAACAACATCGTTTCGGGACACATTCCTCGCTGGTTAATTTATAATGCGCGGGGGGGTGGTGAACGACTTAGCCGAATACCAGAAATTGCGGTCAGAACAACAAGCTGCGGCGCAATCTTCTGGAAAGCGGAATCAAATTGATTTTACGAGTTCGACGAATAAATCTCGGGGAAAAGAGCCGCCACGAGAGAGGGAGAGTGTGGGTACTGCTATTGGGAGAAAAAGTAGATTTCAGCCGTATGGAGGAGCAGAGAGGAGTGGGTATAGGATTTAGGACTTGTGTTGTCACTGAATATATTTGGAATATACCTCGAGTCACGTGAGAGAACGCCGGCTCGTCGTTGTCGTTGTCGTCGTTGTCGTCGTTGTCATCGATGGCGCAGAACGGACAAGGGTATTATCAGGCTCAACCAGGTCAATATTACAAGCCACAGAACATTTATCAACAACTTGGTCACCCAGAACCACAAAGGCAGTCACAGACTAGATGGGTTAATGCTCCACCAGCGATCCAAGCTGTTCCATATTTGCAACCTGCTGCTGTTCCTTCTTCTCGACCTCTGCCACTTCCATCCAAGTTTGTTTCTCCTCCTCGTAACAGACCTCTCCCAAATCCTGTAAAGTCTACTCCTCCTCCCGCTCAACGTCGACCAAGTCCACCTCGTTTCTCTGTGCCATCTACTCATCCAACTCTAGATCAGCCCAAGAATTTCATACCCTTGTGGAAGCGATCCATTCCAGATCCACTTCCACCCCTTTATCCACCCCACATATTGGCTCAACGCGCTGCACAACCACAACCACAACCACAACCACAACCACAACCTCCCCTTCCTGCCCCTGCCCCACCAGTCCCTGCACAATCCAAATTCTCCCGCCCAAGTGTAAACACATCTCCTCCAAAGTCCGCTGCATCTGTCAACATCAGGCGTAGTTATGGATATTATCCGGGTGGCTATAATGCTACCAGTTACGCCCCACAACCGAATAATCCCCCTCAAGTCAATACGAACGCACACCCACCTAGGCAAGAAGAGTCGTCAAGCCAAGAGGAGGACGACGAAGAAGAGAGCGTGGAAGGTTATGAGCGCAGATCCGGACAGCAGCGTTATCTAGATGTGGATGACATCGAGCCGAGCGACTCCGGTACTGAGTCTGATCTCTCCGACGAAACACCAGATCACATGGGTGGAGGAAGAGAAGGGGACCCTCAACGAAGCCCTCAGTATGGAATTCGCGATCTTCCAAGACGGACAGACCCAAATCCATTGCCACGACCTCCCGCCATGCTTCGTAACGGACAAGGGCGATCTGCCCCTACCCCTGCGCGACCCCAGAGCACGTGGGATGCTAGCAGTGCTAGCAGTGGTCTCAGGGGAAGCTCTGATTCAGGAGGGAGTAGTAGGACTATGCGGCTTGCTGCTGGAGTAGCTTCTGGAGGGCAGTGGCCGCAGGGGTTACCTAGGCTTCCTCGCACACCTAGGAATGGGAGTCAGTCTGAAACTGAATACGGGAGACGCTCGGATTTGAATTTGAATTTGGATGATACGCCACCACCTGCGTCGCCGTCGTTTGCTATGCGGCACTCTCCTTCGCCTGAGCCTGAGCCGAAGAGGAGGGAGCTGTCGATGCTTAAGGAGAGACCGCGGTCTCAGATTTATGCTGCTTCAGTGGAGATGGGGCAGGGGCAGGGAGCCCAAAAGCGTACTAGGCCGCAATCTCAGATATATAAGCCTACGACTGCGAAACAGCAGCATGGAGGACCTAGAGCGCCTTCGCAGATGCAGCATCATCATCAACGCCAGTTGCAACGCGATGAGCGAGACGAACATGAAGATGAGTACCGGGGCACCGAGGGTTCAGGTTTGCCGGAACGACGACAACCTCGACGTCGAGTGTTGCTTCGGTATGAATATGTAGATGAAGATGAAGATGAACCTCTACGTGAACGCCAAGCACAACAAGAACAACAAGAACCACAACTTCAACATGAACATGAACGCCAACACCAACCTCGACGCGAACATCAACCCCAGCAGCAAGCTCAACATGAACACCAACCCCAACCTCGGCCCCAACCTCAACCCCGACGCCAGCATCGAGACTCACAGATGCAACCGCAGATAAAGATCGAGTCTCCCGCGCCTATGGGCGGTCGCGATAGACTGGCTGATATTCCGCGAATCGAGCTCGAGGGTGCTACTGCCAATGTCCCAACTATCAATGTGAACGATGAGGATTACAGCAGTGACAGTGGGGTGCCGACCATCACTGTGCAGGGGGACGATGTCGATAACGGGGGAGGGCCAATCCCAAATATCAACGTCTATGAAGTACCAGGGATAAGCATAAGCGTTGCTGGACCTGAGGAGTCCGAATTGCCTTCGACAAGTGTTTCTGGTTCCGAGGCTGAGAAAAAGCCGTTACCTAGAAGCAGAACGCAGATGGACCCGCAGCAGCGTCGGGGTGGGCTGATTTGTGGGGGGTGCGATGGGCCGATTGTGGGGCGCATTGTGAATGCGATGGGAGCGAGGTGGCATCCTGGGTGTTTTCGGTGTACGGTGTGTGATGAGCTTTTGGAGCATGTGAGCTCGTATGAGCATGAGGGGCGGGCGTACTGTCATTTGGACTATCACGAGGTGAGTGTTGTAGTAGTCACAAACCTGAGCTGAATCCATATTTCGTTTTGTGCAGAATTTCGCTCCCAGATGCTATTCGTGTAAAACTGCGATTATCGAGGAGCGGTTTATCAGTTTGGACGACCCCGCGCTGGGGAAGAGGGCGTATCATGAACAACACTTTTTTTGTGCCGAGTGCGGAGACCCGTTCTTGGCGCCTTCGTCTTCGTCTCGTACAGGTGGGTTTTAGGGGTTCAGTTATACTTGGATTGTGTGTGTTTTCTCATGCATTGGTAGGGGAGTTGAGTATGAGTGGGGACGGCGATTTTGAGGCGGACGATGTGGGGTTCACGGTGTATCGCGGCCACCCGTACTGCGAGGCGTGCCATGTGAGGCTGCGGCTTCCCAAGTGTAAGCGGTGTAAGAGGAGTATTAGAGATGGGGACGAGGCGGTGGAGGCGCTTGGAGGGAAATGGTGTTGGGGGTGTTTTGTTTGTACTGTGAGTGTTGTCATTTTATGCGTTGGATTCTGATTGCTGACTTCTTTTTGTGTGGGTAGTGCTGTCAGAAACCTTTTGATAACCCGTCGTTTTTCGAGAGAGGGGGGCAGCCGTATTGCGAGCCGTGTTTTAGCGTCATGTTGCGGAACGAGGTTTAACGTGCAGCTTATACGTCTTTTTTGGCGGGTGTTGGGCGCCCGCGCATCTGCTTTTGTTTAGTGTAGGTTTGTATTTGCTGTTTGTTGTTCAATTGAACTGTGATCTTGTATTTTGATTAGACGTGCTGTTCACGAATATATTTCTCCTTTGCTGCACGATGATCGACAACTTGGGCAGCAGTTGTCTTGCTTTCATGACGTCTTTTGACTTTTCTGATATCCCTGGCTGTAGGGCAACACACTCCCTGAAAAGTATTGTGTTATGATGAAAGTGTTGTAACTTTCATCATAATCGCCATGGAGTTTTTTTAAACCTCACTGTTTCAGAATTCTAGTATCTACGATGCGATCGGAGGAGGAAGTTAGTCCACCATTCACTGGCATCCGCCTTCAAGAAATCTATGAAGCGATCATACCTCTGTCTCTGCTTTCTCTTTTTTCAAATCCTACATCTGGCGGCCACGGTGTGATAGGCAGCATTAACCCCCAACGTTGAGGTTCTCAGGTCATCAAGGGGTTTCTCTCTCCTATTGAGTTCAGACGTCGACATTTTTCTTGCCCTGTGCCTGAACACTGGCGAGAAACCTGAGATCAAAACTTGTCGGTCCGAATCTTCTAGAATTTTGTCTCATTGATGTCGACGGAACAACATAGACTCGTAACCACTCCTTCGTACATGCATGAGCAAGCGTCGTCCATCGATGTACTAGGGATCAGTCACAGGTCTAGGAACAACACTTGAACACGATGTTTACCGGTTTTTGGGCATTTCAAGTCGGACCTACCCAACGAATTGCTAGCCCTGATATTACACCATGTCGACGATGACGACCTCTTTTCTATCACAGTTCTCTGTATCCGACTGCAATAGCCATCGAAATCTATTTCGCCAGGATGAAGATCAACCTCAAGACTAGGCGAGGCAACCTACTCTTTTTCATTTGAACGCTACAATAGTCTGTACAAGTGTGTAAGGTCTTCTTGGGTGGGAGTGCTGCGACTCAATTGTCCTCCTCATTTATACAGATTCGGAAGGAAGGTCAGGCTCTATTCAATGATTTTTAACAAAGGGTTGGCGTATTTCTGGGCGATTCCACTGATGCTGGGAGTAATGATAATATATAAAGCGGTCTAGCCAACAAGGAGGCCTTCATATTATCAGATCAGTCACGTCGTTGTTGAACGCTCTTTCTGGTAAATTTTGCTCGAGGAATCTGATGTCGAGCATTCCATCCGGGCCCGGCTATTGATTAATCTGGAAAGCGTTTTATTGATGTTCTCGTCCCTCGTCTCCCCACCGTTTAGACGCTGGACGACCCAGTCATTGAGTGTTTCTCGAATCACATCGCTAAGGCTCTTCGATAACAGCGAAGATCCCCACAGCTTTCTGACTTCCGAGTCTATGCACTTTTGAAATCTCGTCCGGGACGCTTGCTGCCGCAGATCTTACCGCATTCCTCAACAGACATATCTCAATCACAGGCTTGAAGTGGACGAAATACCCATTTTCGCCGTTCACCCCGAAGTGCTCGCTTCCACGGCTGTGTAAAGTGACGTCCAGAGCTGATTTCATCGCTTATTTGTTAGCATCTCCGGGCGGAGCCCCGCGGCTAAACACCATCTGTCTATCCTCGCTCCAATTACACCGGAAGGGCAGGGAAATTTTTAGTTTCACTGCCTTACGACGAGTTTTTCTCTGATTGCAAAGCGTGACAAGATCTGCACTTTGGCACTCACGTCCGATGACTATCCCGAAGTGAAGCATTGGCTGACAGTGGGAAGACATTCGAGAGCAGCGTCCACATCTTTCTGTCACTTTCTTGCGAGTGGATGGTGTCGTAGACCTCATTCCGCGATGGCTCAAACTTTTCCTGGGCCTTCGTGTTTTCAGCATTGTTACCGGCAGTGTCTGGAAAACCATGTCAAAGACGAAGTCTCAAGAAACAACGTTTGCCAAAGATCTTCGCGAGGCATGTCCGGTATTGGCGACGGTCTCTTTCCGCCAACTGTTGCCTGAGGAGTAATGAAATGAAGTCCAAGCGCCGTCATAGTTTGAAGTTTGAATCCATTGCCAACGATCATTCCGAATATCTAATCAGACAGGTATTCTAGAGTCGGACTCTAGCTCATGCCGTGCCCCGCCTCACCAAGTCGGCCGATAACTTAGAAAAGAACCTTGTATATACTAGTCAAGGGAGGGAGATATTTGACCCAAATTTGAATCTCTTGAGTTGTACAGCCCGCGATAAGTAAATAGCAGGAAATGGAGATGCTGTTGGATTCGGAAGGGATGAACAGTGCATGGAAGTGAAAGACTTGTAGCAGGGCCATGAGGTCGTTCATTCGGCCCGGGGTGAAATAGACGCAGCTGTATTAGTTTCAGATCAAAATGCGTATGCACTTATCATACTTGCGGCCCTCAAGTCAGGTTCTAGGAGCCGTCGCCCCTTAGAGCATGCATAGGTCAATCAGGTTTAAGCTTCAAACACATACAAACATGGCCTTGAGGCAAAAAGGCCATAGAGCCTAACGATAGCAGTCTGCGTGTACATATGCACAGGTTTGCGATCCGTCATAGTCGGGACGATATGGATTCTACTGGAACCGAGACGAAAGAAGCGTCGATAGGTATTCGTGGTTTGTGAACCCAACTAGAACGATTTTGTGTCCATGTTCTTGGTGAGCAGCAGTGGGTATTCTCGTTCATCGTCATCAAAGAGTCGATACAGCAATGGAGTGGCCGACAGAAAGTTAGATGCTGAGTCCGCCAGTGAGCGCCGCTAGAGCTGATTTCATTTGCATAATAAAAGCATTTAGTCGCTCGCGTGTCCGTTCTGTAGATTAACGCCGATCAGAGCAAGTAAAAAAACATGGACCAAGGTTATAATCAGCGATCGCGTCCGGACGAAAGAAAGTACGGAGAATAAATGGATGGGGAGGCATAATAATGAGGCGCTGCCTACCGACGATGGTGGAATGGAAAGGAGGTGTAGAGTAGGATGGTGACGATGATGCAGGCGGAAACATGCCTTGTTCTTTCTCTGTTTCTATCACTGAGACGATCTTCTGTTCGATGTTTTGCGCGGCCAAAGTGCTCTCTTGCTTCGACCGAGCAGAAGACCAAGCGTGTGCCTGCATTATGACGTCAAGGAGCATACTGCTCAGTTCTGAATATGATAGTAGCGCAAGGGTGTCAGTTCGGATCATAATGCAGAGCCGAGCCTCAAGGATGGGTTATATGCGCGTTTTCCGCCTTGCCACACCAACATAGACACGAGGTACAAATCTGAATCAATCTTACAATGATTTTTGCGCGTACATGATGACCAACAAGGCGCGATTGAGTACGAAATTCACGAACCTCTTTCGAATACCAAGTCCCTATTCGTCTCATCATTGAACGGCTTGACGATATTAGTCTGGTGATCGAAAGGAGGAAAGATTTGGCTGATTATCTCAGAAAGGGGAGGGCTTGCTGGATGGAGATTAGTTGGCAGTGGGTTAGTTAGCCGGGGGCTTGAAGACAGAGGCGACGACATTTTATCCGTCAAGTGCAATGCAGAATCTGAGAGTGTATTTGGTGAGGAATTAGAAGACATCTGAGTCGGAAAGGAGCAGGGCACTAATAAAGGGCACAGCGGCCAAAGAAATGTTGTGGTCAAGGTCGTTCAAGACGCTGAGCGCTAAGCTCTGAAAGCCGCTTACATAATGTAACTCAGACCGGCCGCGTTAAACTTTTTTTTTGCTTAACGCGACTCTACGCGACTGCACAACTTGTAAATTTGGTTGTGTTTGTACTTTGATCTATTTTCAATGGGAAATCTTCTGCAAGCCATTCCTCAACAACCATGCCACATTTTTGCATGATTCTGTAGTCTATGTTGTACTACTAATTGAGCTCTGGAGTTTCACACAATTTATTTATTTCTTGGTTGACATCTGTGAAAGTTAGATTGACCCCTGCCAATTCTGTCTGTGAAAGCAATATCTCAAGAACTAATGGTCAGAAACATAAGCTGAGGGCAGTACAGTGTCAAGGATAATGTAGGTAAGGGTTCTCCATGCAAAAAATGAGCCCTTGTTGCCAGTAGCTGGATGACAATGCCAAGTATGTAACTTCCCAAAATGGCAATCACACTTTGAAGCTGCATTCAGCCACCACAAGGGCCTGGGGTATAATTTGCATGGAGAACCTTTACCTACAATCCTTAACACTGTACTGCCCTCAGCTTATGTTTCTGACCATTAGATATTGCTTTCACATATAGGGAATGTCATGGGCTACCCTGGGGTTTTTCAGGGCAACCTGTGCCCATACCCATCAAAACCTGTACCCATACACAAGGGTATGGGTTCTGATAGGTACGGGTCATGGGTTGGGTATAACCCACGGGTATCAAAACCCATACGGGATCGAAATGCGGGTTCCCATTAAAAGCGATCGTTGATCATTTATATGTTTACACATATTTGTATGCTCACCACATCAACGTTTCAACCACCACTCTCGACGACGCAGCCACCTCCTCCCTTCCTCCTACCCGTAGAACCAACCACATAAAGGGGCCCAAACGACGTTATCATCGTTTGGGCCCCTGGTAAGTTTCTTTTTATATATTCTTTGCTTTTTATTTTTCAACTAACTTATATTTTTTGTGTCTTATAGGTTTTGATGTATAACAACGAAACGACATCAGGATGATGGCGGCAGCCACTTATGGGACCACGAAAGCACCCCAACCACTGCCACCAGTGACTGCTCATGGGGTGGGAATGGGTCCAACTACAAAACGGCAAGAGAACAGCAATGCCACCACCAAACCAAATGAAAACGGAATGAGGACGGAATGATGGGAGAGGAGGGGGAGACAACAAGGAGGAGGCAAGGCAAACAAAAAAGGCCTAAGAGATGTCAAATGATGTCTCTTGGGCCATTGGTAAGTTTTTTTCCTTCTATTTCATTTTTTGTTACTAACAAACTTTTTTAACTACTAACTAGAACTGCTGACCACGCTGATGATGACAGGATGAAGCTGACCCAGCACTTGCCCCACACCGCTGCGAGCCCCTGCTCATGGGGTGGATCACGGGTACTTGACAATGACAACGATGTGGAGAGGGGAGGACAATGTCAACGACAATGAGGGGATGACAATGACAACAATGAGGGGATGACAATGACAACAATGAGGGGACAACAATGATGACAATGAGGGGATGACAATGACAATGACAACAATGAGGGTACAAGGTACAAAACCTGCCATGCCTGCATCACGGGTGTGGGTTGGGCGAGGGTTACTGAACCCCAACCCATACCTGTACCCATATGCACCTGTGGCGTCTACCTGCATGGGTTTACAAACCCGTGACATTCCCTATTCACACACAGAATTGGCACAATTTGGCAGATGTCAACCAAGAGATTGATATTTATAGGTCATTAGATAAGCTGATAATCTTAACCTGGCAATCTGCCAGGATGTACCATCTCAGCAATGGATGATCTGGACCTCCAGCTAACCATGCAAATGATGTGAGGAGGAGAAAAGTGATGAGGATGAAGATCAGATCAGGTGGGCAGCATCTGCAGGGCTCCTGATCTACACTGATGCCAAGGAGTCTTAAGGAATGACAGGGGTATGAAAAATGCATGGCAGGGGTATGGTCATAACTTCAAATGTTATTCCTAACTGCCTATCAAAAGTTTTATCCCAGCTGGGCAATATATAAGGCTTTGAGAAACCTCAAGTTTTTAAGCCATAAAGTAAAATTTGCATTCAGCAGAAAGGTAAGGGTATGGCTTAAAAACTTGAGGTTTCTCAAAGCCTTATATATTTCCCAGCTGGGATAAAACTTTTGATAGGCAGTTAGTAATAATATTTGAAGTTATGGCCATACCCCTGCCATGCATTTTTCATACCCCTGTCATTCCTTAAGGAGTCTTGACAACTACAATCAGCATGACAATCTTTATGGTGGACATTCCTAACATGAGCAGAACTTCTTCCAAACCATTGGGAGAATACTGCTTGGCAAATTCTCTACAACAGTCAAAGTGATCATGCATTCATCACAACCATGGGATTTGACATTGAAACATTCCACAGCATCTTAGATGCAGGATTTGCAGCAGAGTGGAACACACGACCAATCCCATGCAATGATGTCCTGCAAGCTGCAGTTTCTCATCCTGCCCATAGGTCTCTAGATGCCACAGGTGCTCTCAGGCTTGTTCTCCACTTCTTGACTTCCACAATGGGTGACATCCATCTCATGGAAATATTTGCACTTATCCCTACAACTGTTAGGGCGACACCCACTATCTGCTAGCTAAGAGCATGCAGGTTCTCTCTACAAGAAGGGGGCATGATATGTGCGCATGATGGGGAATTGATGGTTTTGATGCAAGGGGTTATTAATAGATGAGTTTGTTGAGAAAGGTGTTTCACACCACAAGTGTAGGTGGAATATCTAAGAGAACACAACTGGGGTCCCCTAGGTGTATATTTAGGGTTCATATACTATGTTACATATATTGTACATTGTTGTTACCAATGCACTCATACATGCACATACATATTGATGCATGTGAAATAAAATTCTCATGCTATCAAAGTGTAGCATCATTTGGCGTAATGTAGTGTAATTTGACATAATAAAATAAAATGAAATTTTATTAGGTAATGGGGCTGTTTCCTAACATTACCCCCCTTTTATGCTTTGACTTCCAGGCAAGAAAATATTGTATCTGTCCCCTCTGTGAAATTTTGGTAAGGCTGGAATTTCATCCCCTCATATACCATTCTCGCAATGTGACACAGAGCATTTGGATTACATTTAAAGAATTGGGCGATCACATTATGCGCTCGCTTACAATTCTCTTTGGGTTCCCATGAATTATTTTTGTTGGTATAGTTCTTCCACTTTATTAAGAACTCCAATTTATCCCGTCAAAGATGTGAGTCTAGAATTTCTTCAACTCTATATTCTGGAGCACCTTCTACTATTATTGGAGGTTGTGGAGTGGTTTTTTGGCCAGGAATAGTGGGTGGGCAGTAGGGGCATAGGCAGGAAATGTTAATCTCAGAATCAATTTTGAATGATTGGGGTAATTTCAGCACTACTGCATTAGGTGAAATTACTTTAGAGATTGTGTATGGGCCAACTTGTTTCTCCATAAGTTTCCTAGAAGGTTGTGGAATATTTAGGTCCTTGGTACTTAGCCATACCAAGTCACCAACATTGTACTCTGGAGCAGGAGCTTGAGTATGATCCACATGTCGCATCATGTCATCATGTGCTTTCATCAATGCTGCTGTTAGGGCGACACCCACTATCTGCTAGCTAAGACCGTGTGAGTTCTCTCTACAAGAAGGGGGCAGGATCCATGTGCGTGATGGGGGAATTGATGGTTTTGATGCGAGGGGTTATTAATAGGTAAGTTTGTTGACAAAGGCCTTTCACACCAAAAGCATAGGTGGAATACCTAAGAGAACACAACTGGGGTCCCCTAGGCATATATTTAGGGTTTATATACTATGTTACACATATTGTACATTGTTGTTACCGATGCACTCATACATGCGCGTACATTTTGATGCGTGCAAAATAAAATTCTCATGCTATCAAAGTGTAGCATCATTTGGCGTCATGTAGCGTAATTCGACATAATAAAATAAAATGAAATTTTATTAGGTAATGGGGTGGTTTCCTAACATTACCCCCCTTTTATGCCTCGACTTCCAGACGAGAAAATATTACATTTGTCCCCTCTGTGAAATTTTGGTAAGGCCGGAATTTCATCCCCTCATACACCATTCTCGCAATGCAATGCAGAGCATTCGGATTACGTTTAAAGAATTGGGCGATTGCATTACGCGCTTGTTTACAATTCTCTTCATGTTCCCACGAATTATTTTTGTCAGTATAGTTTTTCCACTTTATTAAGAACTCCAATTTGTTCCGTTGAAGACGTGAGTCTAGAATTTCTTCAACTATGTATTCTGGAGCACCTTCTACTATTATCGGAGGTTGTGGAGTAGTTTGTTGGCCAGGAATAGTGGGCAGGCGGTAAGGGCATAGGTGGGATATGTTAATCTTGGGATCAATCTTGAATGATCGGGGTAATTTTAACATTACCGCATTAGGCGAGATCACTTTAGAGATCGCATATGGGCCAACTTGTTTCTCCGTAAGTTTCTTCGAAGGTCGTGGAATATTCAGGTCCTTGGTACTTAGTCATACCAAGTCACCAACTTTGTACTCTGGAGCGCGTGCTCGAGTACGATCCACATGTCGCATCATGTCATCACATGCTTTCTTCAATGCTGCCTCTGCTTCCTCTTGTACCTTTTGCATCTTAGATACAAAATCTTCTGCCGACTGTACTTTGACTTCCCTTCTGGGTTCTACTCCCATGCGAGGATGATATCCATAATTCGCAAAAAAGGGTGACATACGAGTAGCCAAATGGAATTTGTTATTGTGGGAAAATTTGGCAATTGCCAACCATTCGGGCCAGTCAGTTTGTCGGTAGTTGACAAACATATGTAGGTACTGCTCCAACTCCTGATTCATTCTCTCTGTCTGCCCATCAGTCTGCAGGTGATATGCCGTAGATAATTTAGTTTGAATTCCCAATATGTTGTTTAGTTCTCACATAAATGTGGAAGCAAATTGTGGTCCACAATTGGAGATAATGGTATTGGGTAACCCATGTAACCACCATACCTGATTTAGATAGAGGTGCGCCAAGCCCAATGATGAGGTTTCTGTAGTAGTAGGAATAATATGGACCTCCTTTGTAAAGCGGTTGCATACTACGAATATTGCATTGTACCCTTGAGCCTTGGGTAATCCAGTAATAAAATCCACAGATATATCTCGCCACAGTGCTTTAGGTATAGGGTTCAGCATTAATTTTCCTGCAGGTTTCTCTGGAAATTTCTTCCCCCTCATGCACGTATCACATCCATCCACATACCCCAACACATACTTTGAAATTCCAGGCCACCAATAATTTCTCATTACTAATTCCAACGTCTTCCATCTTCCTGGGTGTCTGGCAATCGGCATATTGTGATGTAACCAGACGATCTCCCTTCGCAAATCCTGATCCTTCAGTACATACACTTTCCCTCAAAACAACACCAACCCTTGTTCCTCAGCCCATTCATCTCCTTTGATATTACCTTTCTTCTCTCCCTTCAGAGCTTTCATGGCTTCCACTACTTCATCATCCATTTCTGAACATTGTCTAATTTTAGACAACATTTCCATTTCTGAGCTATCTATTAATAGATGCCCTTGATGCATAGTGCAAATGCGAAAGTATTCAGGTTTGAGTAAGGTAACATTTTTATTGTCCTCCTCCACCCCCCTTTTATGATCGATACATCTGGATAATGCATCTGCTTTCCTCATTAAGCTTCCCGCTTTGTGGACCAAGTGAAAATTGAAATGCGATAGGAATAGCGCCCAATGCGCTTGCCTGCGATTAAGCTTTTTAGCAGACATAAAGTATTGCAGATTTTGATGATCCATCCAGATCTCAATCTGATGCATACATCCCTCCAAATAATGCCTCCACACCTCCAATGCTCGTATTATCCCCAACATCTCTTTGTCATGCACATCATAATTCCTCTCCACATCATTCAACCCTTTTGACAAGTATGCACAAGGATGCCATTTGTCATCTTCACACAGCATTGATAATACTGCTCCAGTAGCAAAATCGGATGCATCGGATTCCACTCACAAAGGGTGTGTGAAATCTACTGGGGCTAATATTGGTCCCTCTACAAACTTCCTCTTCAACTCCTCAAACACTGTCTGCTGCTGCTCTCCCCACCTCCATACTACTCCCTTTTGCATAAGGTTATGTAAGGGTGCAGCAATTTTAGAAAAATTGTGCACAAAGCGACGATAATAATTTGCGAGTCCCAAGAAGGCTTGAACCTCCTTGACACGGGTGGGTGCAGGCCAATCTGTGATCGCCTGTACCTTGATCGGATCCATTTTGATCCCATCAGGGACGATCAATAATCCTAGGAACTCAATCTCGCTTGCCCCAAACACACACTTCTCTGGTTTCAAAAATAGATCATTCTCCGCCAACCTCCATAGCACCTCCTGCACTATTGCCTCATGATTCTCTTCATCCTCCATGAATATCAGAATGTCATCAATAAATATTATTACCACACCTTTGTCTATTATGTCCTTGAAAATGTCATTCATCATATTTTGGAAAGTCGGGAGACTATTGGTCATCCCAAAAAACATGACAAGCGGCTCAAAGAATCCCTGATGGGTGGCAAACACAGCCTTCCACTCATCTCCTTTCCTTATTTGTACATTGTTGTATCCCCATCACAAATCCAATTTTGTAAAGACCTTGGCTTTTCCCACCTTGTCAATTATTTCTGAGATCAACGGCAGGGGGTACACATTCTTTACTGTCCACTCATTCAGATACCTATAATCTGTACACATCCTCTTCCTTTGGTCTTTCTTTGGCACGAAGAATATTGGTGACGTCTGCGGTGATTTTGAAGGTCATATGTATCCTTTGCACAATTGCTCCTTCAGGAATGTATCCACTTCTTGTTCCATTGGAGATAACAGATATACCTTTGACTTCTTTGGCACAAACCCTGGCTTCATCTCAATCGCATGATCCCATGGCTTCCGCACCGGCATTCGCTCAGACTCCTTCTGGAACACTGACAGATGTTCATGATACACTTTTGGCACCCATTCCTCCACTGGCTTCTCCACCTTCACGATATTCTTGTCCCATGACTGCCCTCCACAAATTGTTCTAAAGGTTTGCTTCTGCTCTTCTTTCTCGATCATGATTGGAACTTCCCCATTTGGCATTTCCTCATCCTCCACTTCCTCCATCGTAACAGAATATTTTCTCAGATGTTCTTTCTCTTTCTTTTTCCTTTTCTCCTTCTTCATCTTCCTTCCATACACATTACATTCCTTAGGACAATGAGTCATTTGTACTTTCCCAGTTTTCCAATCAATTTTGGGATTATGCTTCCATAACCACGGACATTCTATTATTAGATTGGTTTTCCCAAGATTGCACACTTTGAATATGGCTTGCTCCTGATGCTCCTGATGCTCCTGATACTTTAGTACCATAGTCACCTCCTCCTTGATAGTTCCTCCACGATTGACTGTTCCATCAATATTGTACACCATTATAGGTTGCACCAGCTTGAGTGTGTTAATACCGTTTCTGGTAATTAAGGATCGATTCATAAATAATCCTGTAGCACCACTATCAAGCAATGCTTCCACATCAATAGCTGCATGCGTGTCCACTGTCTTCAATCCCACAGTCAAGGTGATTTCTGGTTCTATTCGCGCAGAGCAAATAAAGAATTTAGGGGTTTTCGGAAATAGTGCTTGGCAATTTTCTTGGTCATGTGATTTGTAACAGTTGTACTCCTCCTCAATTTCCTTTTCTGATTTACTCTTGGTTTCCTCGGATACTAATACATTGTAACGATTCTGGGTCACCAATGGGGAAACCTTCACTGGGACTCTTCCGCAAAATTCTTCTGCTTGCCTTCCTCCAGCTTCACTTCCTCGATTGTAGCTTCCCTAATCTTTCTTTTCTGCCTACAATTCCTAGAAATGTGTCCTAACTGCCCACAGTTAAAACATTTAAGTGGGGCTCGTCTCCCCACTTGATCAACCTCCATTGCCTCTGCTGGTGCTGCTGACTCCATAACTATAGGTGTCACTGCCATGGCCGGTGGCTGTGCCCTCGGAGCTTGTGCCTGAGGTGCCTTTCCTTTCTCGGACTTTCCTCCTGATGACTTTCCAAATTTACTACTTCCATACATCAACTTTGACTCTGCCTGTTCCTGCCAATATTGCTGGTCAAGGCACATTGCCCAATTATACCACTCATCCAACTTCTCTGGCATAGAAGGTAGTCAGTAGATAGACTTGAATAAGGAGGGATTTAATCCTGCTTTCAAAAGCTCTACCAACACGGCTTCTCCCATGTCCGTTTGCGAAGCTTCTGCTTTGAACTGCAAAATAAATTCATCCGCCGTTAGGGAACCTTGGTGCATGGTTTTTAATTTGGCATTGGCTGTCGCCTTTGGATTAGGGTCTCCAAACTGTGCCTCCAATCTCTCCAGAAATTCCTTGAAGGTTGCAAATGGTTTATTTCCCATGGCAATTTGATTAATAGCCTCATTTCTCCAGAACTGTGCTTTCCCCCCCTGAATGTATGAGAGAGCAAACATAATCCTAGACTCAGCTGTACGAAACTCTGGCTTCCTCCCATGGATGTACAATACTATAGAGCTGATGAAGGATTTTGTATTCTCCATGGTACCATCAAAGATTTGTGGGGACATGTACTTAGGTAAGCGTGCTTTTCCATTTCCGGATTTCTCTGCTGTCTCATCCTCCTGCAATATCCACTCCACCATCTCCTCCATCTCATCATCTCTTTCTCCTATCGTCTCTGGCTGTACTTCCACTTGTCTGGGCTGTGATGCTGCCAATACTGACACTAATTGCGACATTTGTGCTGTGAGTGCATCAATTTTTGCCTCTAGTGCTGGTATGGGAACAGGATTAGGACCGGGATTAGAAGTTGAAGGTTCGGACATAATTGCAGAATCTGTGATGAATCACTTCTTCAACAAATTCAAAATTTTTTCTTCGAGACCTCTCCAAACATTTATGGGTCACATGATAAGGTTCATCGAGGTTCGTCAATCATTTGTTGTTTGTCAGGCACCTATTTTGACACTTCAGATCAATAACCCTTCCAACAGTGCCTGATCTTGGAGATATTGCCGAATTCAGCTTGTAACTAAAATAGTCATCCAAATAGAGTAATGTAAATTGTAACTAAACCAGATCCAATCAGTTGTCTGGTTGCAGCTGTCCTAATGACGAGCGCTGCCTCTCAATCACTGGCAGTTGCAATGTAAGGCAAGGCCTGGTGTCGGCTTACAAAAGAAAAGGTAGATTACATATATACAAGTACTTCCGGCTCATGCCAAAAGGGTGAGTAATCGGATGTGGCACAGTGAAACAATGACATATGTGCAAGTAAGAGAAGGCGCACTGATATGGGCAGTTGTGTTCTTCTGTTAGGGCAACACCCACTATCTGCTAGCTAAGACCATGCAGGTTCTCTCTACAAGAAGGGGGCGGGATCTGCATGCGTGATGGGGGAATTGATGGTTTTGATGCAAGGGGTTATTAATAGGCAAGTTTGTTGACAAAGGCCTTTCACACCGAAAGCATAGGTGGAATACCTAAGAGAACACAACTGGGGTCCCCTAGGCATATATTTAGGGTTTATATACTATGTTACACATATTGTACATTGTTGTTACCGATGCACTCATACATGCACGTACATTTTGATGTGTGCAAAATAAAATTCTCATGCTATCAAAGTGTAGCGTCATTTGGTGTCATGTAGCATAATTTGACATAATAAAATAAAATGAAATTTTATTAGGTAATGGGGTGGTTTCCTAACAGCTGCCTCCACTTCTTCTTGTACCTTTTGCATCTTAGTATAAGGGCAACCTAAGCCTCTAGCAAAGGGAAATCTGAAGTTAAAATTATACTACATAATACAGGCATTGGGGACACACCTAGCAAAGGGAAATCCAAAGAGAAAACTCTAAGGATCCCCTTTCTGGTGCCCAGTATATGTGAAGACAACAAAAATCAAATATAACCTAAAAATAGAAAAAGGTGGAGATAGGTGGATCAAGGCTGCTGAATGACATCATACCAAGGGGTATGTGTCAGAAGGGGTACTCCGCCTCTAAATATAAAAGTGTCAACATGTACAAACATGATAGCAAGGAAAAATTAGTAATAAAATCCGGAAAAATCATAGAAAATGAAGAATAGAAGGAAATGAGGTGGGGAAAAATATAGGACAAACATAAAAAATAGGAAAAACACACAGGGCACCTAGTCCCCTTACATCACCCCCTCTCTAAGATGCATTGCCCCAATGCATTCAAAATCGCATATGACCAAAGTCCATGACTTGAATGCAACGCGGTGCAGCAGTGTGCCGTCGGTGGAATTCCTTGATTAACTGAGGGGCATTTACATCAGACTCTTTGACCCATGAGTTCTCCTCATACCCATAACCCTTCCAATGTACCAAATACTGGAGTTTTCCTCAATGCAAATGGCTGTCCAAGATTGACTCAACTTCATATTGGGGTTCTCCCTTGATCACTGTAGGTGGTGGTGGTGGGTGTGAATGGCATCCCGGGAATGGATCTGGGGGAGCTGGAAGCAATTTGACGACATGGAAGATGGGATGGAGTCTGGACATGGAGGCTGGGAGGCATAGATGATAGGCATGCGTTCCAACGCACTTGACAATGGGGAAAGGTCCCAAGACGCGATGAGCGAGTTTCTTGGATGGACGTGTAGTGGAGACGTCACTGGAGTCAAGATAAACTTGATCACCAACCTTGTACTGAGGGGTTGGGGAGTGGTGTTGGTTGTAAAATTGTGCCATGTTGTCCTTCGCCTTTGCTAAGGCTGCCCTTGCCTCCTCCAAGCTATCCCTCATGCGTTCTGTGAACTCATTCACCATCTCAATGTATGAGGGAGTTTGGCGAGGTTCAAATCCCATGCGTGGATGTTGTCCAGTGTCTAAGAGGAAAGGGGTCTGTTGAGTGGAAGCATGGACATGGTTGTTGTATCCAAACTCGGCCAAAGGAAGGAGATTGTCCCAATCGTCCTGGCATTCATTGACAAAGAGGTGGATGTACTGCTCCAGTTCCTGGTTGACTCGCTCTGTCTGGCCATTGGTTTGTGGGTGATAAGCAGTTGAAGTGAGGAGTTTGATCCCCAGGAGTCGGTACAGCTCACGAGTGAACTCTGCCATGAACTGAGGGCCACGATCCGAGAGGAAGGCACCAGGAAGTCCATGTAATTTCCACACGTGGTGGAGGTAGAGTCGAGTGGCACCTAGGGCACTGACAGTGGTGTGAGTGGGAATGAAGTGAGCACATTTTCCCACTGAGTCAACTGTGCACATCACTGCATCAAACCTGTTTGACTCTGGCAATTCCACCACAAAGTCGACGCTGATGACATCCCAACGACTCTCTGGAACAGGAAGAGGGTGTAGCTCACCAATAGGCTTGCGATGAGGAACCTTGGTGCATAAGCAAAGGTCACAAGTGTGACAATACTGACCAATGAGCTGTGACATTTGTGGCCACCAATAGTTCTGTGAGGTGAGCTCCAAGGTCTTCCAGCATCCGGGGTGGCCAGCAATCTGTGAGTCATGGTGTTGGGATATGATGCGCCGGCGAAGGTCTGGGTCATTGGGAACATAGATGCGATCCCTGAAATACAACAAGTCCTCCTTTTCAGCCCACTCTGCTGCACGTAAGGAAAGGGTCGATCCCTTCCTCAGTTCTTTAACAGCTCAGGTGACAACATCCTCATGTAAACCGCTACAGTTTGCACAACGAATGTCACGTAGGATGTCCCACTCCTCGCCCTGGGGTGCGATGCCTTCCAGTGCCCGAATGGTGAACAGGTCTGGCTGCAACAGCACAATGTTTTGGTTGTCACCACTGCCATCCCCATGGTCTGCATGTCGGGATAGGGCATCGGTCTTCCCCATGCTGTGACCCGGATGGTGGTGCAAGGAGAAGTCGAATCTAGATAGATACAGGGACCAACGAGCTTGACGATGGTTCAATTTCTTGGCCGTCATGAAGTACTCGAGATTCTTGTGATCCGTCCAAATTTCCACCTTGTGTTGGGCACCCTCGAGGAAGTGTCGCCACTCCTCAAGCGCACGCATTATTGCCAACATCTCCTTGTCATGGATCTCATAGTTTTGCTCTACAGCACTAAGGCTTTTGGAGTAGAACACAACAGGATGCCACTTCTGGTCCTCTGGAGACTGCTGAGACAACACAGCGCCCGTCGCAAAGTCAGAACTGTCAGCTTCTACATGAAAAGGACACGAATCATCAGCAAAGGTAAGGATTGGAGCGGAAGTGACCATCTCCTTAAGCTTTTCAAATGCCTCCTGTTGTGCATTATCCCACCTCCATGCCTCCTTTCCTGTCAAGTTGAACAGTGGTCGTGCATGATGTGAGAAATCCTTGATAAAACACCAATAGAAATTGATGAAGCCCAGGAAAGACTGCACCTCCTTCTTGTTTGTGGGCGTCGGCCAAGCTGTGACCCCGTTTACCTTGATAGGATCCATCTCCACTTGACCCTCCGAGATAATCAGGCTGAGGTACTCGATCTTGGTCTTTTTGAACTCGCATTTGTCCTGACGAAGGTAGAGTTTGTACCGTCGAAGTTGCTCTAGGACGAGGCGTGTGATGCGACAGTGCTCTTCAACCATGCGAGTGAAGATGAGGATGTCGTCGAGATAGATGCAGACAATGCCTTTGAGGATGAGGTCATGGAAGATGTTGTTCATCATGGTCTGAAAGGTGGCGGGGCTATTAGTAAGGCCAAAGAACATGACAAGCAGTTCAAAAAGACCATGGTTGGTACGAAAGGCTGCCTTCCACTCATCTCCCTCCTTTATCCTCACATTATTATAGCTCCAACAGACATTGAGCTTGGTGAAGTATCAGGCTCCACGGAGCTGGTTTACGAGTTTGGAGAGAGGGGTAGTGGGTAGCAATTTTTGACCGTGATGTTGTTGAGCCTTCTGTAGTCTTGAACCGGTCAAAGTGAGCCATCCTTCTTCTTGACAAAGAAAAAGGGAGAGGCCATGGGTGACTTTGATGGTCGAATATGTCCAGAGGCCAGGTGCTCGTCGATGAACTGGTCAAGCTGCCATTGTTCTTCCAGAGAGAGAGGATAGACCTTGCAGGATGAAGGGGTTGCACTGGGGGTGAGTTTGATCACATGATCCCATGGCTTGCGTGCAGGAAGAGAGTCGAATGACTCCTTGGAGAACACGTCTTCAAACTCATGGAGATGAGGGAGTAAGGAGTTAGTAGATGATTTAGCAGTGTTGTTTTTGTGGAAGGCCTCGGCGAGGTGTTGGGATATGTTTGATGTGGCACACACCTCATGTGATGAGCAAATCGCAGTGTAGAAGATCCGATCACCCTCCTCCACTTCCTCTGGGTCCTCATCATCATCATCCGAGTCCGGCATTAGATCAGGAACCCCTTCCAATTCCACTTCAGGTATAGGCAGGGGTCCAGCATGACACTTCTGAGTACATCGTATCGCCGTCTTCTGTCCACAACGTTCTTGCCTGGCTTCTGTGAAACATGTCTGACAGCGGGATGGACATTGGCTCATGGTAACCTCCCTGGTATGCCAGTCGACCTCTGGGTTATGGTCTCGAAGCCATGGATATCCCAAAATCACCTTTTGCTTTCCTAATTGAGTGACAGCAAAAAGGGCACGCTCACTATGATCTTTGTAATGGAGAACCAGGTCTGCAACCTCTCGGATGGCACCAGCTTCATTTGGGGATCCATCCACATTATATACAGGTATTGGACATGAGAGTGAGCGAGTATTTAGGTGATGTTGTTGTACCAGATGGGAATTGATGAAGAGACCAGTCGCACCAGAGTCCAGGAGCGCAGAGACACAGAGTATCTGTCCAGTGTCAGTCATCTGCAGTTCAATGGCTAGGTTCAAGGAATGTGCAGAGGGAGTGGATGCCACAATATACTTGCGTGGTAGTTTACGCTCCCATGATTTAATTTTGGGATGTGGAGTAGAAGGAGAGATGGGGAGAGCAGGTATGTCTTTAGCCAACTTTGAAGGGTCAGAGAGGGGAGCAGTCACAGAAATGGATTCATTCTCCAGGGATTCAACTGACAAGACTTCAAAGCGGTTATGGACAGGCAGTGAGGGTGTATGATTCACTCACTGCAAATAGGAAAATCCTGCTCTACAACTTCCAACTTAATCTCCTCTGCAACTTGATCCTTTGCTTCCTCAACATCTACAAGTGCCAACAAATCTTGCAGGAGTTCATCTTGTCCCTCGGGGGTGAGCATGTGGATATCCTGATGATGGGGACATGCTCCAGCCCTGTGTCCAGGTTCCCCACAATGGTAGCAGAGATCCAACTTACGTGCACGGCTGCGGGCTGCATCAACATCCATTGGTACTGGGACATTGACGGCTGGTGTGGGAGTTTGATGAACAGGAATGGGGTTAGGGCGGGGGAGGCTTCGATTGAAGGTGTAGGGCATATGAGTGGTAGTTGGAGCACAGAATGCAGCATTAAATGCCGCATTTGTGAGTCGGTTCTCATCACAGAGTGAAGCAGTTTCATACCAAGCAAGGATATCATTGTCCGCTGGGCGCCCTTCCAACATCTGTGCAATCTGGTCCTGAATTTCTCGGTTGAGCCCCCGTCAGAACTTCACCACCACTGGTAACCCACTCCCATATCCTGCCATGTCCACCAAATCCTTGAACTTATCGATATAGTTGTCCATGGATCGGCGTCCCTGGTGGTAAGTGGATGACTCAAGTTGTGTCACTGCTCGGTGGCATTCATTGAGGGGGCAGAAGTGGCATACAAACTCAGCTCGAAAGTCACCCCAAGTGGAGAAAGGTAGAGAACCAAGTTCTTTAGTTTGACGTAGGATATGGTCCACATAGAGATAGGCACATTCAGATTTCATGTATGTGAAGGCCCAATAAATTTTTGCAGCCTCATCGATGAATTGATGCAACTGGAGACTGATGTATAACTCACAGGAATTAAGGAATGCATGTACCTGCACATGTGCACCATTAAATTCAGTGGGGGGGGGATGGTTTGATCTGGGCGCGTTCCTTAGTGGACGCATTTGGCAAAACATCGTTGTTGGGTGCGCTTGGAGTCGTAAAGGGGGAACTATTGGTCGTAGGGTTAGCCTGGAGGGTCCTAACAAAGTTTTCAATTGTAGATTTAAGTGAGTCGATTTGTGCGTGCATTCCGGAAACGTCGCTTTCAAGCACGTCAAAGTGTTCTGATGTGTCCATGTCACTAGGGAGCGTGTTTGGTGAAAATGGCAGCGTAATAAAGGTGAGATTATCTGGAACGGTGTGTAGGGACTCTGTGGAGCTTTGGGAAGTGTTGTCCAGTCCGTACCTGCCTATCTTGGGCAGCGCATTTGTGATTTTCGGGCCTTAGGGGAGAGTTTTCTACTATAAGGGCAACCTAAGCCTCTAGCAAAGGGAAATCTGAAGTTAAAATTATACTACATAATACAGGCATTGGGGACACACCTAGCAAAGGGAAATCCAAAGAGAAAACTCTAAGGATCCCCTTGCTGGTGCCCAGTATATGTGAAGATGACAAAAATCAAATATAACCTAAAAATAGAAAAAGGCAGAGATAGGTGGATCAAGGCCGCCGAATGACATCATACCAAGGGGTATGTGTCAGAAGGGGTACTCTGCCTCTAAATATAAAAGTGTCAACATGTACAAACATGATAGCAAGGGAAAATTAGTAATAAAATCCGGAAAAATCATAGAAAATGAAGAATAGAAGGAAATGAGGTGGGGAAAAATATAGGACGAACATAAAAAATAGGAAAAACACACAGGGCACCCCCCTAGTCCCCTTACACTTAGATACAAAGTCTTCTACCAATTGTACCTTAACTTCCCTTCAGGGTTCTATTCCCATGCAGGGATGATACCCGTAATTAGCGAAGAAGGGTTGACATGCAAGTAGCTGAATGGAATTTATTATTGTGGGAAAATTCAGCAATTGCCAACCATTCAGGCCAGTCAGTTTGTCGGTAGTTGACAAACATATGTAGGTACTGCTCCAACTCCTGGTTCATTCTCTCTGCCTGCCAATCAGTTTGCGGGTGATATGCCATAGATAATTTAGTTTGAATCCCCAATATGTTGTTTAGTTCTCACATAAACATGGAAGCAAATTATGGTCCACGATCAGAGATAACGGTATCTGGTAATCCATGTAACTGCCATACCTGATTTAGATAGAGGTGGGCCAAGCCCAATGATGAGGTTTCTGTAGTAGTAGGAATAATATGGACCTCCTTCGTGAAGCGGTCACATACTATGAATATTGCATTGTACCCTTGAGCCTCAGGTAATCTGGTAATAAAATCCACAGATATGTCTCGCCATGGCACTTTAGGTATAGGATTCAGCATTAATTTCCCTGCAGGTTTCTCTGGAAATTTCTTCCCCCTCATGCACATATCACATCCATCCACATACCCCAACACATATTTAGAAATTCTGGGCCACCAATAATTTCTCATTACTAATTCCAACATCTTCCATCTTCCTGGGTGTCCAGCAGTTGGCGTATTATGATGTAACTGGACGATCTCCCTTCGCAAATCCTGATCCTTTGATACATACACCTTTTCTCGGAATAACACCAACCCTTATTCCTCAGCCCATTCATCTCCTTTAATATTACCTTTCTTCTCTCCCTTCAGAGCTTTCACGGCTTCCACTACTTCATCATCCATTTCCAAACATTGTCTAATTTTAGACAACATTTCTGTTTCTGAGCTATCTATTAATAGATGCCCTTGACACATAGTGCAAATGTGAAAGTATTTGGGTTTGAGTAAGGTAACATTCTTATTGTCCTCCTCCACCCCCCTTTTTTGATCAATACATCTGGATAATGCATCTGCTTTCCTCATTAAGCTTCCTGCTTTGTGGACCAAGTGAAAATTGAAACACGATAGGAATAACACCCAATGTGCTTGCCAGCAGTTAAGCTTTTTAGTGGACATGAAGTATTGCAGATTTTGATGATCCATCCAGATCTCAATCTGATGCGTACATCCCTCCAAATAATGTCTCCACACCTCCAACACTCATATTATTCCCAACATCTCTTTGTCACATCATAATTCCTTTCCACATCATTCAACCCTCGGGACAAATATGCACAAGGATGCCATTTGTCATCTTTGCACAGCATTGATAATACTGGTCCAGTAGCAAAGTTGGATGCATCTGATTCCACTCATAAGGGATGCATAAAATCTACTGGGGCTAATATTGGTCCCTCCACAAACTTCCTCTTCAACTCCTCAAACACTGTTTGCTGCTGTTCCCCCCACCTCCACACTACTCCCTTTCATGTAAGGTTATGTAAGGGTGCAGCAATTTTGGAAAAATTATGCACAAAGTGATGATAGTAATTTGTGAGTCCCAAGAAGGCTTGAACCTCATTGACATGGGTGGGCACAGGCCAATCAGTGTTTGTCTGTACCTTGATCAGATCCATTTTGATCCCATCAGGGCCAATCAATAATCCTAGGAACTCAATCTTGCTTGCCCTGAACACACACTTCTCTGGTTTCAAAAATAGATCATTCTCTGCTAATGTCCATAGCACCTCCTGCACTATCGCTTCATGATTTTCTTCATCCTCTGTGAATATCAGAATGTCGTCAATAAATATTATTACCACACCTTTGTCTATTATGTCCTTGAAAATGTCATTCATCATATTTTGGAAAGTCGGGGGACTATTGGTCATCCCAAAAAACATGACAAGCGGCTCAAAGAATCCCTGATGGGTGGCAAACACAGCCTTCCACTCATCTCCTTTCCTTATTCGTACATTATTGTATCCCCATTGTAAATCCAATTTTGTAAAGACCTTGGTTTTTCCAACCTTGTCAATTATTTCTGAGATCAATGGCAGGGGGTACACATTCTTCACTGTCCACTCATTCAGATACCTATAATCTGTACACATCCTCTTCCTCTGATCTTTCTTTGGCACAAAGAATATTGGTGATGTCTGCAGCAATTTTGAAGGTCGTATGTATCCTTTGCGCAATTGTTCATTTAGGAATGCATCAACTTCTTCTTGTTCCATTGGAGATAACAGATATACCTTCGACTTCTTTGGCACAAACCCTGGCTTCATCTCAATCACATGATCCCATGGCTTCCACACCGGCATTCACTCAGACTCCTTCTTCTGAAAGACTGACAGATATTCATGATATGCTTTTGGTACCCACTCCTCCACTGGCTTCTCCACCTTCACAATATTCTTGTCCCATGACTGTCCTCCATGAATTGCTCTAAAGGTTTGCTTCTGCTCTTCCTTCATGATCATGATCAGAACTTCCCCATTTGGCATTTCCTCATCCTCCACTTCCTCCATTGTAACAGAATACTTCCTCAGACATTCTTTCTCTTTCTTTTTCCTTTTCTCCTTCTCCATCTTCCTCCCATACACATTACATTCCTTAGGGCAATGAGTCATTTGTACTTTCCCAGTTTTCCAATCAATTTTGGGATTATGCTTCCATAACCATGGACATTCAATTATTAGATTGGTTTTCCCAAGATTGCACACTTTGAATATGGCTCATTCCTGATTCTCCTGATACTTTAGTACCATGGTCACCTCCTCCTTGATAGTTCCTCCATGATTAACTGTTCCATCAATATTATACACCATTATAGGTTGCAACAGCTTGCACATGCTAATACCATTTCCGGTAATTAAGGATCAATTAATAAATAATCCTGTAGCACTGTTATCGAGCTAGGGCAAGGCAGGGGTTACCCCTGGGTGTCAAATCTCATACCCTTACCCCTACCCCTGAACACCCTACCCTTAGGGGTAAGGGTATGGAAACATATAAGGGTTGCCAAGGGTATGGGAGGGTTTGTCAAGGGTACAAGGGTTTGGCACAAAATCAACATATTTAGAGCAAAATTCATTTGAAAAGTGTTGATGACTATTGTATTTACTATTAATATCACATATTAATACCTCTTATTAACATATGACAGCCATTATCATGTTGGACAATCCCAAAATCTGAATTTAATGGATGAAAATCTTGAATATGAGTCTTTGTAGCTGAAAAAATCAAATGATATTCTTACATAAGCATACCCCTGGCATACCCCTGTACCCTTAGTAAGGGTACAGGGGTATGCAAGGGTATGAACTTCCAAACCCCTACCCTTACCCCTCATACCCTTAGCCCAAAAACACAAGGGTATACCCCTACCCCTGCCTTGCCTTATATCGAGCAATGCCTCCACATCAATCACTGCATGCATGTCCACTGTCTTCAATCCCACAGTCAAGGTGATTTCAGGTTCTATTTGTGCAGAGCAAATAAAGAATTTAGGGGTTTTCGGAAATAGTGCTTGGCAATTTTCTTTGTCACATGATTCACAACAGTTGTACTCATCCTCAATTTCCTTTTCTGGTTTGCTCTGGGTTTCCTCAGATACTAATACATTATAATGATTTTGGGTCAGCAATGGGGAAACCTTCACTGGGACTCTTCCACAAAATTCTTCTGCCTGCCTTTCTCCAGCTTCACTTCCTCAATTGTAGCTTCCCTAATCTTTCTTTTCTGCCTACAATTCCTAGCAATGTGTCCTAACTGCCCACAGTTAAAACATTTCAGTGGGGCTCATCTCCCCACTTGATCAACCTCCATTGCATCTGCTGGTGCTGCTGACTCCGTAACTATAGGTGTCACTGTTATGGCTGGTGGCTGTGCCCTTGGAGTTTGCACCTGAGGCACCTTTCCTTTCTCAGACTTTCCTCCTGATGGCTTTCCAAATTTACTACTTCCATACATCAACTTCCCTGTTCCTGCTGATATTGCTGATCAAGGCGCATTGCCCAATTATACCACTCATCCAACTTCTCTGGCATAGAAGGTAGTCAGTAGATAGACTTGAATAAAGAGGGATTTAATCCTGCTTTCACAAATTCTACCAACACTGCTTCTCCCATATCTGTCTGTGAAGCTTCTGCTTTGAACTGCAAAATAAATTTATCCGCTGTTAGGGAACCTTGGCACATGGTTTTTAATTTGGCATTGGCTGTCGCCTTTGGATTAGGGTCCCCAAACTGTGCCTCCAATCTCTCTAGAAATTCCTTGAAGGTTGCAAATGGTTTATTTCCCATGGCGATTTGATTAATAGCCTCATTTCTCCAGAACTGTGCTTTCCCCCCCTGAATGTATGAGAGAGCAAACATAATCCTAGACTCCGCTGTATGAAACTCTGGCTTCCTCCCATGGATGTACAATACTATAGAGCTGATAAAAGATTTTGTATCTTCCATGGTACCGTCAAAGATTTGCAGGGGCATGTACTTAGGTAAGTGCACTTTTCCATTTCCAGATTTCTCCACTGCCTGCACATCATCCTGTGACATCCACACCACCATCTCCTCCATCTCATCATCTCTATCTCCTGTCATCTCTGGCTGTACTTCTGCTGGTCTGGGCTGTGATGCTGCCAACACTGACACTAATTGCGACATTTGCACCATAAGCGCATCAATTTTTGCCTCTAGTGCTGGTGTGGGAACAGGATTAGGATCGGGATTAGAAGTTGAGGGTTCAGACATAATGGTCAGAGCTGTGATGAATCACTTCTTCACCAGACTCAAAACTTGTTCTTTGAGACATCTCCAAATGTCTATGGGTCACATGATTTGGTAACTTGGGTACCAAACTCAGCAAAACCCATTTGTTCGTCAATTGTTCAATTGTTTGTTTGTTTGTCAAGCACTTCAGATCAATATCCCTTCCAACAGTGCCTGATCTTGGGGATAATACTGAATTTGGCTTGTAACTAAAATAGTCATCCAAATAGAGTAATGTAAATCATGACTAAACCAGATCCAATTGGTTGTCTAGTTGCAGCTGTCCTAATGATGAGCGCTGCCTCTCAATCACTGGTGGTTGCAATGTAAGGCGAGGCCTGGCATCAGCTTACAAAAGAAAAGGTAGATTATGTATATACAAGTACTTCTGGCTCATGCTGAAAGGATGAGTAATCGGATGTGGTGCAGTGAAACAATGACATATGCACAAGTAAGAGAAGGCGCACTGATATGGAAAGTTGTGTTCTTCTGTTAGGGTGACACCCACTATCTACTAGCTAAGACTGTGCGGGTTCTCTCTACAAGAAGGGGGCATGATGCGCACGCATGATGGGGAATTGATGGTTTTGATGCAAGGGGTTATTAATAGATGAGTTTGTTGAGAAAGGCATTTCACACCACAAGTGTAGGTGGAATACCTAAGAGAACACAACTGGGGTCCCCTAGGTGTATATTTAGGGTTTATATACTATGTTACATATATTGTACATTGTTGTTACCAATGCGCTTGTACACGCATGTACATATTGATGCCTGCAAAATAAAATTCTCACACTATCAAAGTGTAGCGTCATTCGGCACAATGTAGCATAATTCGATGTAATAAAATAAAATGAAATTTTATTAGGTAATGGGGCTGTTTCCTAACAACAACCATCTCTCATTTTATCAGTTTCTCCCTCATCATCCTCCTTGAGACTTTGTGAAAGATGCCTGATGGCTAAGGCTCCAACCATTTAGTAACTGTCTACACCCAAGAGGCAATGTAAATGGTTACAGTTGGATAAACAGTTTAACTGTATATATATGGTTTCTAGAAGACTATTTTTTTGGCCATTATCACCATGTTTTCACTGTAAAATCTTCCTTGGCATCATCTCGAATAGTCCACTGCATATCCACACCTTGGTGAGTAGGGCCATCTTGATAGTGTTTTCCTTCAATGAGCTTTGCAGATCAGTACAGATATGTTGGGACTTCAAAAAGACATGCTCAACAGAGATGCTAGTTGCTGGAATTGCGAGATAATCTTGAGCCATCCACGCAATGGTTGGGAGTTCCATTGCATGGATCTAATAACAGTATTCAGTACCCAGATTGTATGGAAGAAAAACCTAACACTCACCTTCCACCAAAGAAGTGGATTTAATAATACTTCCTCTTGAGACAGCTCATTACTCTAAGTATTTTCATCCTGTTCCTGCTCTGAGATTGGCACTGTGTCAAACCTAAGGTAATGGTCCAATTCATCAACAAGTTCTTCTTTAGCTGTTGATAGGTCCACTTTGCAGATTCAGCTCAGAAAATGTTTCCACACATTACAGTCAACTTCCAAGACACTTCGAATGCTTATAAACTTTATGAACCTTTCTCGAAGATTTTTTTGTGACACTTCAGATGACTTCAAACAACTTTGAACAACTTTGAACAACTTTGAACAACTTTGAATGACTTTGAATGACTTCACAACACTTCGAGCGAGTTGGAATGACTTTGCAGCACCTTGAATACCTTTGGCCCCCATATGTAGTGCTTTGAGGTCCGGTCCATAGGACCGAGGACCAGACTGGACTGGACTGCAATTTTGAACCAGTCCTATAGGACCATGATTCATGGTTCTAGTTGGTTCAAGAATGGTCCAGTTATTGGTCCTTCCATTTGTAGATCAGTAGTTGAACCAGCAAAGAACCAGTCTAAACTGGTTCAAACCAGGACCGATGGTTCAATGTCCACACTTCATCACAGGGGGTAAACCCGCCAGTCATGTCACCATGACTCATGGGTTTTTCCTGCAATATGTCATCAAAAAGTACCCCTGCATTTTTTACTGTTATTTTTCATGATATTTGATACAAATTTGCTGAAAAAGATGTCCATGCCTCATCGCAGGGGGTTTATCCTGTGATATTTCATTAAGAAGTGCAGTTGCACTTTTTGCAAAGTGGATCAGTTTAAACCAGTCTGGTCCATACCTTACCTATTACATGGACTGGTCTTAAGCAGTTCAGTCCAGTTTTTCCAAGATATGAAGAAGCTATGGACCGGTTCTGGTTCCAGTCCTTCCTCATTTGGGGTAAAAAACCGGACTGGACCGGACCTCAAGGCACTAGCCATATGCCTATTGCACTGCCCTTCAGACACACGCAGCACACCTTGCACAAGATAGCACATTGCATATTGAGCACCACTGGACATGAGAAGATATGACAACATGCAATTGTGGTGTTTTGACATTTCAATGATATATTGGATCAATAGGACAAGTACCTTTGATATATTGTGACTCTACATGTTTCCCTTCTCATCATTTCTCATTTATTTTCTGGTTTGGAAAGTTCTTTATTGTTTTATATCTTGCCTCATGTAGTCCTCATGTTCTATTTCCTTTTTAGTACTATCTCTCAAAACTTATATAGCCTTGTACTAGCTACCTAGAAAAGAAAAAGAGATCATCCTCTCATCTCTATCATCTGATTTAAGAGTAATTCTCTTGAGTCCAAGCCCCTCATCTTAAGTCCAGAAGTTTAGTGGGTTACCATGAACTTCTTTGAAAATTCCATACTAGCTTCTCAAAACTATTGTTTGTCATCTATCCCCTCTTGAGACCCTTTCACATCACTATTGTCTATCTTCATCATCTTTCAAAACTATTCTCATTCTCTACAAAGCCCTCAAACTTCCTCAAACTCTCTTGAACTCCTTTGAACCTTCTCAAACCTCTTATTGAAGCACTTTGCAGAACTTTGTACCTCTTCGGACCTCAGTGAATCTTGTTAAACTTCTTCAAACTTTGGTCCCCCACTCTTAGTTAGCAGCAGTGATATTTAGTACCACCTCGCACCCTTCCTCTAACTTGTGTTATACCATCTGAGGCCTATTTGTGGGTTTTGTTTGAGTTTCCAGGTTGAGTATCATCACCGTGTGCTTTTGGATCATAGATGATGTGGCAGTGGTAGGGCCCTGAAATGCACATGCACTGGCAAGAAAGGATGATGTTTTTGCAACTGGTTTTGCAGCTGGCTTTGGTGGGATTGCTGGGGCTGGCGGTGGTGTCAACATTTCAAGATAATGTTCAGCAATGTACTGAAAAATAACTTCTGCGGTCTCTATTGCTTGTTTTTGTGTGTCTTCATTGTTAGGTTTGGCAGTTGATGCAAACCAGTGGCTGCATAAACATGGGTGCAGAACTGCGAGTGCGGAAGAATTAATAAGACCAATAAGATCAATCAAGCATAGAAACATACTGGTTCCAATGATATATGAGTGATGTAGCTTAGCAGGGACAGAGTATTTCCTGAGTTTGTTGAGGCCCTTGTCAACTGCATGCTGCACCATGAATGTGACACCTGGGTCAGTCGAGACAGCTTTGAGATGCTGTTCCATCTTGTGATATAGAGGTAAAACAAAAGGGATGGTCGGTACTTTGCTTTGTGACATCTGGAGGGTGACCTCGGTGAAGGGCTGTGAAACTCTAGTATTAGCAAAATTATGGTGGCATAGGATTGACCATGGCACACCTTGAGTATATCTGCAATCATCCCCAATGTTTTCCAATCATTGTCTGTTAACAGAAGAGCATGGAGGCCAGGTGCCTGATAAATGTAGTCATTGACAGCCTATGCGAGGGTGTGAGCCACTAAACACAGAAAGCATTTGAGTTCATACCTCTTGAATTAGTTGGGCTCAATGAATCATTGCATGTGTATAGTTCCACTGAGTACGAACATCCTTGACCATAGCCAAAGAGTTCCATCTATCACCCTCCTTTGGGTATCTCGCCATTGCACACCACCAAAATTTTTTCCACTGTTGAGGACTCGATGTGGACCTCTTTGCAATAAAATGGAGCTGACACAACATAATGTAATATTAAGAGATACAATAAATGAAAACATACCTTTGACAGAGGACTTCACATGGCGCTAAGTTTTTCTTTGTCTTCTACCCCTACACTTTCTTCAATGTCATTGTCCACATCATCAAATTCTTCATGGTCCAAGGCAACCTGGTCAGGGTCATTGTCAATGTCAAGATGAAGAGGCTGTGCTTTGTTGAGCAAGAAATGATCATTGTTTTGAGGATCGTCGGCTTCTGCTGGTCTGGGCTGTGATGCTGCCAACGCTGACACTAATTGCAACATTTGCACCGTAAGCGCATCAATTTTCACCTCTAGCACTGGTGTGGGAACAGGATTAGGACTGGGATTAGAAGTTGATGGTTCAGACATAACGGTTAGATCTGTGATGAATCACTTCTTTGGCTAAGCTGCCTGATCTTGGAGTTATCACTGAATTTGGCTTGTAACTAAAATGGTCATCTGAATAGAGTAATGTAAATTGTAACTAAACCAGATCCAATCAGTTGTCTGGTTGCAGCTGTCCTAATGACAAGTGCTGCCTCTCGATCACTGGTGGTCGCAATGTAAGGTGAGGCCTGGTGTCAGCTTACAAAAGAAAAGGTAGATTACGTATATACAAGTACTTCCGGCTTGTGCCAAAAGAATGAGTAATTGGATGTGGTGCGGTGAATGACATATGCGCAAGTAAGAGAAGGTGCACTGATATGGAAAGTTGTGTTCTTCTGTTAGGGCAACACTCACTATCTGCTAGCTAAGACCATGTGGGTTCTTTCTACAAGAAGGGGGCATGATGCATGCGCATGATGGGGAATTGATGGTTTTGATGCAAGGGGTTATTAATAGATGAGTTTGTTGAGAAAGGTGTTTCACAGCACAAGTGTAGGTGGAATACCTAAGAGAACACAACTGGGGTCCCCTAGGTGTATATTTAGGGTTTATATACTATGTTACATATATTGTACAGTGTTGTTACCGATGCACTCATACATGCACGTACATATTGATGCATGTGAAATAAAATTCTCATGCTATCAAAGTGTAGTGTCATTTGGCATAATGTAGCATAATTTGACATAATAAAATTTCATTTTTATGCTGAATTATGCTACATGCACAAGGCATGTGAATTTTATTTCACACATGTTGATATGTATGTGCATGTATATGTGCATTGGTAGCAACAATGTACAATATGTGTAATATAGTATATAAACTTAAATATACACTTAGGGGACCCCAGTTGTGTTTTCTTAGGTATTCCACCTACCATTGTGGTGCAAAATGCCTTCCTCAACCAACTAAACCCCTTGCATCAAACCCATCAATTTCCCCATCACACATGCACATCCCACCCCCCCTTCTTGCAGAGAGAACCTGCACAGTCTTAGCTAGCAGATAAGTGGGTGTCACCCTACCAGATTTAGATGCAAGGAGGGTGAAGCAGGGTGTTGCCAGAGACAAGTCTTGTTCAATCAAGCTGATTTCACAAATCAAGAGTCTGTTCTGGAGATTTGATGCAAGGCATGAGGATTCAATGTTCTGTTCCTGCTGAAATTCCACTGCAAGTTGAATTTTATCAAACAATGTTGGGGCCATGCCAAACATGTGTACCACCAGTATCCACCATCACCAAAAGAAGCAAATCTGGAAGCAAATCTTGTGTCTGCACTAGAGTCTGTCTCCATGGAGACAATGCATCAGTAAGAATACTGTAAAATTGATTTGAATTTGATTGTTTCCATGAATTGACAAAATCAGATATGCAAGATGTTCTCACAGGTTTATGGATGCATACTATCATGGTTTGGATGGTAAGCAGGCTGCATGGGCTGCATGCAAATATAGAGGCCATCAAGTACTGCCAGGATCCCTTATGGATGACCTTGAGAAAGCAAAATTGAAATAATTCTATCACTTTATTAATATTTGTATACTGCTTACTCTATTCTGTATAGCACATATAATTTTAGTAGTCCCCTTTGCAGGCAATGTTTGTCACAATCTCACATCTAGTTACTTAGATCACATTCTGCTACTAAGGTCACAGCTGAGTCACATCACCTGACATTGGATGCTCTTTCTGACTTGTATACTACTAAGATACCCATACTGATGGAGGGGACACAATAAAGTCAATGATATACTCTAAAATGTGGTGTCATGGTACAGATTGGACTATCAAGTCCACACACATTATTAAGCAAATTATATAAGCACATCAACCATCAACTTTGTCTTCATCAGCTTCATGTTGTAGTGATTTGCGCAGCTTCTTATGGGATCAACACTCTTCTTGCTATGTTGGTCGAGAACATTGTGACCTTGTCACCACCCCTCCTGACCTCTGCCATCGCACAATGATCACCTTCTACATAGTCAGGCTGTCATGCGTCAAATGCCTCATTTTGCAATTCATTTACAGATTTTCGATGTGCATCCTTTTTTGATGCATGTACCTTGGTGAAGAGGGAAACTTCTTCCTGAATGATATATTTCTATGTCAAAATGTGCTCTGGATTTCCCTCCATATTTCTCCAGCAATTCCCAGGTTATGCCTAAAGCTACTACCCCCACCTCATCTAGCTTCAAGTCCCTGCTAGCCACTACCCAATATAATGAAGTCTTTGCTCAATTGAAATGTGACCAATGGAAAGCAGAAAATATCACTACTTTTGAAAAACTGCCAGCACCAGGTTGCCTATGTGAGATTCCATAGTGAGCATCATTTCACATTGTCAACTGATTTCTAACACACCTTATCCACAGCCCAGTGGATGCTTCTGGTGCTCCCATCTCCCCCCATGCACTTTTTTATCACATCAAGAGCCATGATTTTGACAGACTGAAGTGTTTCCATGATTTGCCTGTGCAGTTGTTTCCCTTGCGAGAGTCCTTAGTTGTTGCATGTGGACATGGCAAAAAGATAGACTATTGCCATGTTGGAGTGAGTTTGCTCATTATGCACCTCAATTATTTTGCCTGATGTTTCTTATGCAGTCGACTTTGGTAAGCTCCTCAAAAAAGTGCCGCCTAACTTTAAAACAAAGCAGTACATGCCTCATGTTCCCAGTAATCTAATTTTGCCTCTTATTGTCTACAGCATTCTACTGACGAAATGACAACAGACAGCTTCCTTTCAACTACCCCATCCAGCTTGCAACAACCTGGTATGTCTTGTTCCTATCATATTTGTAGCAGAGGTACTCAACAATAGGTTATCAGGGATGCCTAGGGCTGGACCCTCTGTGGGTGAAGATATGTTGCCTTACAAGCCAAGCCATCTACTCTGGTTTTCATATGCAGATGACAAAAAGTTTGTGCAAGGTACATCTATATCTTTAATTTTCTTCACAGGGTATTTATTTCTTATAGATTTAGCTCATGCGGTGGTGGAGTCTAACACTGAAACCCTTAATGGTAAGTGCGTGGTGTGCCCTGTCATCTCAGAAGTACTGCCAGGGACCCTGGACCCAACCCATCACGATGAGATTCAAGACCATGGCCCATTGGATGGTAAGTCTTGTTGGTGATATACTGTGCATATATTTTCTGAATCTCCTTACAGCTACAGTATCTGGTCATAATGCTTCAGCATCGACTCTCCATAAGTACCTCTTGCTAGTGCACTTCTTTATGTGTGCTGACTTTGGGTAGCAGCAACTGTGTCACTCATTCTGACTTCACTACCGTGACATGCCATTCCAACTCCTGCTGACATGCAGCATGCTCATCAATATTCTACCGACGAGAAGCTAATTTGCTACACGACACCTGAGAGAGGCAACTTTCTCACTGTCATGGATCTTGATAGTGACTTGGGTGTCCCAGCCAAGATATTCTGGTCAATGTTTGTGCTTTGTGGTGGCTGCAATCATATCATGGCAAGATGCCATTTGGAGGATCATGTTTGTGATCTTACACACCTCTAACCCCAGTAGTGTGATACTGTGATATATTGGAATATATTTGTTGTGTTTGTTGAATCTAGTTCTAATTTTGGTGAAGCCACAGTATTTTGTATTATGGAGGCCAAGAGTTCTATGTATTAAAAGGGAGCATGCAAGTCTTTTCGCTTTTAACGGTGCTCAGGAGAAGTAGGGAGAAGTACAGGTCGATCATGTCTCTTTTGACCATGTGAACCTGAAGCATGGTGGACTGTATCGGAACTAGTTTTGATGTGTGGCACAGTACCCAGCATTTGTGTGGTGGAATGGACTTTGTCCAGCTGCGTGGTCAACAACTTCATCACCTGAATGAGCTCATTGATAGCAGCTGTGTTTTCCAGCTCCGGCATGTCAGTTGTTAGGTTGTCTAAGCCATACAGCACTGGAATGATGTGTGTAACCTCATATTCAACTCGACGTTGAACTTGACCCACTATTGCTGACCTTTGATCAACTTCCCTCATTTCAGGCTGCGACTGTACGATCTCCATCTCATCAGCAGTATCAGATCCAGAATCCTCCATCTCAATCTCCCATTTGTTGGCATCATATTTTCCTGACTTGGCATCTCCATCATCATGACTGTCATTGTCATTCAAGGTCATTGTGTCATTCCCCAAGGCCTGGATGGCAGACCAGTCCACAGACTTCAAAAGCAGTGGCAGGATTGGTGCAGCACCACTTCCGAGATCACTGGACACTTGTCTTGCCTGAATTTCATGAGAGAGATGCTGTCAAAGGAAATATAAATTCATGCTCCAAGCAGCTCCCAATCCAGCCTTGAATTAAAGATCTGAGCATTCAAAGGTGCTTGCAAGCTAGACCGTTGTTCTGAGTGAAATCAGGGCAAGAGCATGATGATATCCCATTATGGTGAATGTTGATGGTATAATGAACATGGTTGGGGTTACGGATGTTGGCTTTAGAGGAGGCACAGATGGCACAATAGCTATGTGCATCAGTTCCATGTGTTATGGTAAAGTGTTGAAGCTGCAGAAGTTGCTGCGCCTGACTGTCGTGGCTCTCATCAGGTCCCCACCAACATGCAGTAGCAGTATGATTTTTCTTCTCAGTGTTATGGCTATTTCTGAGATCATCTCCACCTGAATGTGCCTGGAATCGTGACATGGGCCACTCGGAATACTCCTGGTAGGCTTGTCTATGGCTGAAGATCCTGGGAAGAATTTGAGTAATCAAGATATGTATTAAGGAGTCAAAGTGAAGGCGATGACCAGAGTGTAGCCAAGCTGGAAGATGTTTCCATTTCAGTATGGCATTGAATGACTCTAAACGATTTGTGGTGGGAACTATGCCATCAATTGTGACGCCAATGGCGACAGATGCAGCAAGCCATCCCCAGTCAGACCAGGATTTCCACATAGAGATAGACATCCAATTATCCATAAGATAGTACAAATGTTTAATGCCTGCATTTCCCACACTGCGAGATACCTCGGCCACTGAGAGCTGTTGAAAACTCAGTCACCAGCTTGCTATCAGTGACAAGGCCAACTGATGGTCGACAGTTGCAATCAGTCTAAACAGATTGTGAGCAGCAACATGCAGTGACAGTGTAACAGTAAACATACTCCTCCTCAAGACCACAAAGTTGGTCTCGGACATGATCCTTCCAAAAATCCTTTCCTTGAACACTGGATTTCAAAATCTTCTTGCGGTTATTAGTCCAGCATTGTCATAGATGAAATTTGCAAATGAGCAGGCAAATACTTGGCCACACCACCAGCAGTGCCCCACGTTCCTTTGTATTGGTGTCTGTAATGGCAACAAAAGGTTGGAAGGGCTCCTTGAATCCAGTACTAAGGTGATCCTTCCACTCTGCCAATAGTTTTTGTAATATTGATGTATTGTAGCCAGCATGTGTCGCCCAATTTCCAGTAGGTGCTGAGAACAGAAAGAAAGCAATCGGCACACCTTTACCTTTCTCATCAATGGCCATAGAAATAAATAGAAGTAGAGGTATTGAACATACACCAAATGTGCCATCCAATATTATCTGTGAGTGATGACCATACAACCGAGCAGCTGTGTCCATCTCTGGGGTGGAAATGCAAACTTTGAATTGCTCCCCTGCCTCACTTCGAGCCACATAATGGAATATCGCAACGGACATCAGGTTTGAAATATGGTGATGCTGGATTGAGCCAGTTGTCAATATTATACTGAGGTGGCTTTTGGACATCAACACCCAGTTTGCAACTAAACTTTCAATACAGAGTGACATGATTGGATGGGAGGAGGAGGTAACGTGTGTTAGCAGTTTTTGAGTCATATGTTGCCATGTCACAGTACGATCGAGAAGCAAGTAGCTCTCTGTTTCTGGCTTGGATTGCAGAAATGCTAGGTGATCAGCAAGTATGTTACTTAACATGTGGAAGCACTACAATATTATTTATCACACACTTTGCACCATCTTCAAGTTGTTTCAGTGCTATAGTGTAAACATCCTCGTGAAGTGGAATTGCTGGCAACCGCTTGAGTACAGCCTGTTGACAAGCATCATTGTGGGTGAAGTTGCCAACGATCCGGGTAATTTTGCCGTTGCTAAGCCGCTCAGTGATTTCAACATGGGCAAGGCACTCGGTAAAGTCATATGTGTTTTGTCGAGCCCAGGGCTTGGTTGACAATGTAACAGTTTGATCTTGATGTGCACATTCATCATAACCACAGGAACTTTAAATGGACATAAGAGAACATATATAACTAGACAGAAACAAGCGAGAAAATCTCATAATCTACCATTGAAATAAAATGTGCCTCCGCTCATCATCATCTGTTGCATCTGAGGACACTGACCATGAGTTGCTCCATTGTATCTTCCATTGGCTCTCGAGATGCTTGCGCACTTCTTGGTCAAGACCAAGAGTCTTCAAGTGAGCCTGAGCATGTAGCTGATCAAGCCGGTCACCTTTGGAAAATGTATAAACTGTCTGTCTATTATTCTCATAAAGTGCCGCAGTCACTGTCTGTTGCCATTCACTGTGAATGAGTTGAGATATTCTAACCTGATTCGGACCAGATTTAGTAGAACTTCTAAATGGCTGATAAAAGCTGCCTTACCTGTGCACCTAGCAGGGTTTTGGATTGGCCAGTTCTGGTGGAAACAGACATTGTAAGAGGTTTGAATGGGCAAAACACAAGCCTGAGATACACCTGCCTCTGACTGCTCACCTGAGGTGATCAATAAGAAGGTCATCCAGGTCCTGAAAAAAAAAAACCGTAGAGCAGCTCTCAGTTGACATTTCTGATGCAGACACCTCACCCAAGAAGCTGTACACATCCATAGTCATCTCCGCGGGCTCAAATTTCAGCTTTCTCATTGAGGAAATGTCGATGCTACAAGTTCTATAGGCTGCTTCTTGAAAAAAGGTGGGGTGACTCTCAAGTAACTGTTCGAAGACACAAATTCAGAAGCTGCAAAGACCCAGTACAATCTCCGAGGTAAAAAGCCATGCATTGACATGACAGAGAGCTGTGGAGTGGGCACATTTCAAGAACATGAGGCATGAAGTGAAGCAGAAGACCTGTACTGAAAAACACGGAACAATGAGGAAGGCCACATATTAAGGGGTATAGGCTCAGCACTCATCACACCATTTGACAAGAAATGCCAATGGTTGTGTAGCTTCTCAGTGTTCTGTATACACCAGGGAGATTGGACTCAAGCAGTAGGACCCCTCACCAGGACAAATCAATTAATCACATGACAGTTCCCAGATCTTTGATGCATAAACAAACAATGAGTTTCTTTCAAACTTTCACTGTTTTCCATGTCGTCAACATTGCATCACCTCAACTAGACTCTCCCTCACATCTCCCTGTATTTATTTCTAGTAAGATTAATATGTTCTATATCTTCTTTATCTGTGTATGTTGACTCTTTTCCTGAAGCCAATGGTGGTGTCCCACCTAGCACACAACATGTTCAAGCTGCGAACACCCCAGGCCCAGCCAAGCCACATCTAGCCACTGCCACCACTGCCCTTGTGGTGAGGGTGGCATGCCACGACTGTGTCCGCTGACAACAATGAACTGTATGTGGGATCATGTATGAACAAGTGATCGTGCGGTTGAAAGACAGAATGGGGAAGGCCAGATGGGGACTGCAATTATGGTGGCAGGTGCTTATTGTGCTGCAGAAGATGTAAGGAAGTTTCTGCAGCCCAGGTTTGAAGTGATGAGTTCTCCTTTGCTCAGCAGTGGACATATGAATGTTTTTGGCTTCGTGTGTATCTCTATGTAGTACATATATTGTTGTGTTCTACAGGCCTCTCAGACTGAAAACTCTGGTTTTACAACCTATGTATGCTGATACCCAGGGACTTCAGTCTTCACTCTATAATCCAAGACAGCTTGCCAGGCTACTTCATGAAATTTGCCATGAAGTCATGTGATCTGTCCCAGTGAGGGGTCCTACTGCAGGTGTTGGGAGATTGGCGTCGATGTCAGAAGCTTCAACCTGTCATTACATGATCATTACTTAATCTGCTTAATAATGCTTAATAATGTGTGCGGACTGGCCACCCTACAGATTGGGGGCTTCTGTGTCACAGATTCCATTTCAGGATGTCACAACTACCAAAATTAGGCAACCAACATTTTGCACAAACAAAACTTGATCGCGGTTGCTAACACGCTCTAATATGACGGTTCCTTTGTACAAATATTATTTTCCACGTGCGAAGGGGTTTCCCGCATGCACAATTGTTGTTATCTATTTATCTCCACCTAATATTAAGCCCTGTCCTAGCGTGCCCTCCAACCTTGTCCTCTCAGGCTGCAATGTACCTCTAATGTAACTGAGTACTGACAATGCCATCAGCCAGTTCAGGTGGAGGGCAAGATTGAGTGAGCAGAAAGCTGGCAGTAAGGCCATAGTGGAATCAACAAAGAAACTGTGGGATCCTGAATAGCAAATTCTTGTTGCTTCTCAGGCATCGATCATCGATCATTTCAGCCCACGTGCACGGTTAACATTTTAACCCCGGTGAAAAGTCACTCGACACACAGCGACACGGAATGATCCGGAGTGATCACATCTCCCTGAGTCGCTCCACATCCCATTTTGTCCAATTTGTCACCTGAAAAAGGGTCTGAGCGATGCCAAATGATGCTCATCGATGCAGATTTGATAGAATTGCTAGGTGTCGTCTCACACAATTAGATTGCCAAACCCTGCTAAACTTAGCTACCATTTCTTGAAAACATATGAAAATGATGTATAGCGATATGAAACAATGAACAACGACTACAGGCGATACAAGCAGGTACCGCTATTCCTCTTCCTCTCCCTCCCCTGCCCCTTCCCCTTCCCCTTCCCTTCCCCTGCTCTCCCCTTCACCCTCGTCAGCCTCCACATTGACTGCTTTGCCTTTGCCCTTCTTCTGGGAAGTAATCAGATTTTATAATACAGTTTTTAGAATACCACTCACCAGTTTGTTCGCGTGCGCTTTGAGTTCCTGTGACTCTCATAAGTAAGTAATCAAACAAAGAAATGATGAAACATGTCACCTTTAACTGTGCTTTTGAGAGGGCCTGGAAGTACAAGTCGAAATCTTTCTTCATTCTGCTGGGATGAGACTGCTTCCACTCGCGACCGCAAATGTTTCTAACAGATGGTAATAAGTATCATTTAGCTGATGGTGACATTATGGCTTACCGAGGTGTGTGCGCCAAACCAAGTTCCCAAGAATCTCCCACTGCCGCACTCGCTTTCACTGTCTTCATTATATTTCTTCAGGGTCACAACCCACTAGCCTCTGGAAGAGCTGCATGGAAAACATTTGATGCACCGCCCACAGTACCCGTCGACGTAGGTTCAAGCAAGGGAGATGGGGAACCATGCACGTTGCAGGTTGTGGCATGTTCAGATGGTCGCGTAACAACTTTGGGGAGAGGTATGATGGTTGTGGGTATGGTAACCACAACGTTTGAACTACATGATGGATAAGAATTCAGTGCGAGCGTAACATGTGTTAAGAGTAGTTTCACTCACATTGGGTTCGACATCTGAAACAAAATCAGTATTGTAAAATCGTTCAGAAACTGACTCGGAAATACTCACTATAACAGTCACTGGTGTGGTATCTAGTGATGGAACAATCTCTGTATCGACAGCTTGAGGAATGACTGGACGGTGGGGTTGCGCTGGAGCCTGGTCAGGTGTCGAGCTACATATGACTTTAGTACCAGTAACCACATCTACATCATCAGCTTTCGAGTCCTTCTGAGATCATCTCATCTTCTTGTTGGGGGGTTTGGAATCATTGCCAGTTCCTGCATGAGTCCGCTTCTTCTGGTCGGCTCCCTTTGATAAACGATCAACCTCTTCTTTCTTGATCTTGAGTTTGGCTTGCTGCTTCATGTACAACTTTTGCCAGCTTGAGAAATTCTTGATCCAAACGCGATCTGCCTTCCAGTGTTCTGAGCAAAGCTGGAGTTCCGGGAATTTGGCCTCCATCTCATTCCAGTAGTGGGTAAGCATGACAATATCTGCATTTTGGTAACCTGTAGGCAGTTGCATAGTCCTCACAAGAAGTGACCAGATCCCTCGCGCATGTTTGTAGATCGCTTTTTGCTGCTCCTCAGAGATTGGAGTGCCTTGCTTGTCCTCAAGATATGCCATGGCCTTCTTTGTTTTCGTATTGCTGAGATCCAGTGAGTCCCCCTCATCATCTGATTCTTCTGGGTCAGTAACATCCTTAGTTTGTGTCCAGGATGATTCGTGCCACCATCAAACATGAGGGAAGTTGTCTCTAGATAATGTTGGAGTAAGTGATGAGGTGGATGTCATCATTAAGGAAGGTAATGTGATTCCAAGGGGATTTGATGTCAAGGGCAGCGCTCTTGGTATCGCCTCAACTAGTTCAGTATATGCGGACCTACCCAACAATTGAACCTCACATTTTCAGAAATAGTAGATATTACACACTGCCACATAGCATTCTTTTCCTTCAAAATCTCATTCTCCTTCTGCAGTATTGTAACCTGTTCAATGAGTCAACTGTATGCGCCATTTTTTGATGCTATTAGCATGTCATGCGACGCAAATGAGAAAGAATTTGTCAACTAGCCAGAATGATCTGATTCAGACATGATATCAGCAAATACACAGATTGGCCAAGAGTTACCACAGTGTTGATTGGCGAGTACAGCACAGATGTCGTGTTGAAATGATTTTCTTGTTGGTTAGAGGTTCCATAGTTTGAATACCAGCCATGAATTGACGACCCTGAAGTGTTTGAGGAATCTGAAGAAACAAAATTGGATGGTGAACGGATTTGAGCAAGATCAAAATTGAGGCCATTGTGTCCACCACATGAGATGTTCATGGAAGACGAGTTCTGGAGAGAACCATAGCCAAAACCATGTTCAGAAGATCCTGGAGAGCTTGAGAACATGGATGGCAAGAGGAAGCACTCACTTTGTTTGGATGCAAACAAACATTGTTTCGAGCAGGCGCTACTGCCAGTGCGCGCATCTACACAATGCGCGTCGATGGCAACCAAGATTGTAACTCTGACTGGCTCAATGTATGATCATATACAGGACCCCAAAAATATTAGTCATTAGCTACATCATTTTCATTGTCTACTGCATCGTGATCATTGAATGCGTCCAATGCGTCCAACTCTGCAATTTCAAATCCAAGATGCTCCCCGATGTAATGGAGCCTGGCATCCTCAGGAACAGGGGCAGTCCCATGTGGATTGGAATAAAATGGTGGCGCTATATGAGCCTGGATATCTTTGACATCAATTACCGCAAGCATATTGTCACCACCATGTTTAACAACCCAAAGTGCCTCAGATGATTCTGTCCGCAGGTCCATATGAGCATGGAAGTAGAGGGAAACAAGAGCCAAAGTTTTTCTTTCTTTGCAGACATGCATCTCAAAGAAAAACAGGACTTCCGCAAACCTTATGTCATTCTCATGGATTATCTGGGAGAAACCAAAACAAATATCAGCGCTATGAACTCGAAGACAAGAGAAATTACCTTCACATCCCTAGCCTGTCTGATCTTTGCCATACTTCTTTCCTTCCAAGCAGAGCGAGAAATTTATCCATTTGGAAGACATAACCAGGCCCACCGAACAACAGTAGGTTGCCAATCCTCAGAAACCTGATGTCCCGCATCATGAAGATACTGAGTAATGACTGCAGCTTCACACTCCCAAACCTCATGAGCAGTCGCATCCTTAGCACACAGAAGATGATACCCAGATCCCAAATCCACTCCGCCATGGGGAATAGATGATGTTTCGGGCTCAAGATCTGGAATCATGGCTTTGAGCGCATTCACTTGTGCTCGGAAGAGACCTCTCTGAGCAAGATTAGCATATGGGTTTGATGGTTGCTTGATCTCTTGGCCTAAATTTCCAATAGTGCATTCCATTGCCCATTGAGCAACAAGTCCAAGTGGGCCAACATGGATTGCTTCTGGGACTAAGTGCAAGAGAGCATGGATGCTCTGCCACACAAAATGGAGTCATTCAAGTTTTCGTTGGTAATATAATACCTCAAATTCAATACAGAACTCCAGGAATAATTTGTGAGCCTTAGCAAGAAAGGACACGGTGAGCTTGCGTTGATGAATGATTCGTACAGCACGAGCTAGCTTGCAGAAATGGCACCAATATCATCGAGGAAGAACACAAAAAAGTAGCCCAGGACCAAGGCAAAAGAGATAGGCAAGAAATTCAGCTGCTTTATAGCCACTAGAGATTTTTTCAGCAGGATTGCATGGGGCATGACCAAATGATCCAGGAATGTATGGTCCTGCCACTTCCACCTCTGCACCATGAGCTATCCATGTCTTGCCTCGAAGAGTTGCCCATTCCCATGTGCTCCGATCGTCACTTTTGTCGCAATCAAAAGTACCACGCCAGAGCCCAATCAGTAATTTGGGGAGATTGATGGCAATATGGTGCATGAGATCACCCAGAAAACAGGATGGGACTCCAAGCAATCGAGGAAGTCCATCAAAGATGCTAGGTTTGGATATGCCTGTGAGACGACGACGAGCTGCATACTGTGTTACATTAGGTGATGTAATGATGAGATGGAGATTTTCACGATATGACTCTGTGGAAGCCGAAGGAAGATTGTTGATGTCGATATCAGGGTGGTTAGATTTGACTTGATCTTCACAAACATTGCTTGGGCATAGTAATGCAGGAAAATAATGTGGTGTACCAGGTTTGTTACGGCCAGGTAACCCACACATGAGACGGCAGCCCATCTGCCCATGGTGACCAACCCAACCATTCAGATCTACCATTCCTACCGCGTCTGCTGTGGCAAAAGCAAGAAAAGGATGGGAAGTGAAGACAACATCACGAGAAGCATCCCAGATAACTAGTCCTTCTCGTTGAAGGGCTGCCAACTGATACAGTGCTGGAAAGATAAAAGACGCAGCGATCTGAGGTGGATTTGGACCAGGAATAAATCCACCAGGCAAGACATATTTCTTTTTGTAACAAATTTCAGGAGATAAATCAAGAATTACCCAAATGTATATCCAGCAGTCAGACTTTTTCATACGATAGAGTTGAGCACCATCCATTGAGAAGAGAAGGACCATATCTTCAGGTTTTATGCGACTATTAATGACTGCATCCATCAGTCCACGACCATGGTGAACATCTTCGAGGACCGAAACATCAATATTGACCATCCCAGAAAGCTCAGCCAAATCGGGGAGAAGCATGTTCACGCAATGCTCTCGGTATCACATCTGTTTAGCGCCTTCAGGATGAGCCCATTGCGCTTGGAGCTGTGGGCCAGGCATTATAGTCGAGAACTGCAACCGGGGTTTCTTGAGTTCACCATCGCTGGAAGCAAGAACGGCTGGGTCATAACGGGGCTCAGAGCAGATTGAACACACTTCAAGGTGTTCGAATGGACCTGTAAAAGCATGACAGGAATTTATGCACATATCATGCAGAACCGGTATGATTCCTGTGATATTTTTGATGCGTCGTTTAACCTGATCATAAGATAAAACATTGTCATTGGGGTGTCTCCTGAGGATCGCGGCTCGTGCAGAATTGTATGTCTCCTGAGATGCGTTTCCAACAGCAAGAAATAAGTCGATCGAGAGGCGTAGGTCAGGATCCTCGGTCAGGTCAATGGATTCCCGCGATGGGTTCCAAAGGCGGTCTAGGTCATCCGGTTCAAGTTGTGAGTTATCCAAGGAAGCGTTCCTCAGGGCATCGACAAATTCTTGGGAGATTCGAAGTTGTTCAAGATTCGCGACTGGATCTGGAGAAACGGATTCTTCTGGATCATCCATTTCTGAAGTCGATCCATTTGGGTTGTCTGGGCTAGCTGAACGGTTTGCATTCGGTTGTGACTGTGGGCTCGAAGGTTGTTGGAAGTTAAGTGGAGGAGTTGGCGAACGTGATGGAACACCACTCATTCTATGCTAGATGTACCATTTGTGACAAAGATCGACTACACACAAGGGATCGGTTACCTGAAAACTTTGAGATTCCAGGAAATCTGGAGGATCAGTTGAATTTTCATGAGAACGACTTGTACGTCTCCTTTTTGTAGGTGATTCGAGATCTTCTTCATCATCCCAGCGTTCTCCATGAGATGACGACGGCCCAGTGTCACCTACATGATGCAAGAGGTATGTGAAATGTCTAGTAGGTTCATCTAGTTCTATACCTTGGTCGGAGGCTAGGTTAGATGCCATGAACTGCGAAAATGACTGTGAAAATGCTGTAGATAATGCAGATGCCTTGCTATCTTTTGCGTGTCGTTTTCTAGTTCGTATGCTGACCAGTTTTCCACCTTTACACAGATGTGGACATTCACATAATACAAGGTTGTTGGACATGGGCCTATCTTATCAAATTGTGCGCATGCAAAGGCAGAAGGATTACAACATTTTAGGAAGAACAATTTTTTGATGACAAATCAAAATGGTTTCTTATTTTTGACAAGTTGTCGTTGTGAGTCGTTTTTTGTCACTGAGCAAAAAAAACACCTTCCTACATCGCTCTCAACCTCTCTACGTCGAGTGACTCTTCACTGGGTTTTAACGTTGATCGAACGATGCTTCGTGGCATGCCTTTCCACTGCAAATTATCTTTCCTTTTTTAATAAGTATCTAATAGTTATATGCTGTACTCAGTATTATGAAAATTGAAAATGTATATTTATTATCAGTTGGAATGGCATAATCCATCTTTTCAAGCAGGTGCAAGGTAATAATTCAATTGGAAATTATGTAGGATTATGTAATAAATGAAAAAAGCGAACGGAAATGATTCGTACTTCATTGAATAGTTTGCTCGTCGTCGCACACGATGAGCAGGATGCTGTGGCGCATGGTGATGGACCATGGGAGACGGTCAGCAGATGAATGATCGATGATGGGAAACAGGCACATGGGGGCTGATCTGACATGATGCATGATGCATGATGTTAGATGAGGACAACACCGTTGCACGCGCGGGAAATCCCTTCGCGCGCGGAAAACAATATTTGTACAAAGGAACCGTCATACTCTAATCCATCATGATCATATTACTCGGAGATCGGACCATGTTATTCAATCCTCAGTATCATGAACAACAACATCCATCACAGACCTATGATGTCTTCATTCAGCGACAGAACATAGACCTCCCAATAGAAATTGCAATTGCTTACCTGAGATTCATGGACAGCCCAGACTCGATATCAGTCAGGGTTAGCGCATCAATGGAGTGCACGCCAGGTGTTAAAGCCAAAAACTCCATCCTGACCGACTGACACGCAGACGGTCGAAGCGGCCTGCCAGAGATATCCGGGGTCAGAACCAGGGTATATGATTCACACTATAAAATTAATGTAAACCCACCCAATGCGAACCCGAGAATCCATCGGCAATATCCCAACAAGGCCCATCTTTACAGCACCAGACGCACCATCATCTTCCGATTTGGGGCTCCTTCGCCGATTCGGACAAGTGATCTCGAACCTCCTAGTCCATGTAGACTGGTTGAATACAAATATGTCTAGTGTGAAGCGATTTGTAGGATATATCTTGTCTGGACCCAAGATCCTCTCCCCTGCCTGCCTGTTCCGCGTCGTTCTCTCTACAGGAAGTAGACCAACGGAAACTACAATGGCTTCCCCACTTTCTTTAACATTTTTCAGGTGCGTAAGCATCTTCTGTTCTCCGAACGAGCCAGTGACCCAAGGACCCGGAGTTGAAGCAAATGCCTTTCCTGTGCCCGCTCCGCGCTCCCGAGGTAGTTCCACAGCGGGACCGATGTTCCCGGAATGCGATGTGATGGGACCTTGAGACATAGGAATGGGAGATGCAGCTAGGAAAGGCGGGTAGGCTGGGTAAGCGGGTGTCGGAGGAAGAATCTGGTCGTTCGGAAGACCGTGCAATTGGACGGAATCTGTAGATGGAGGTGGCGGAGGTGGAGGTGCACTGTATGTAGTAGGGGAGCGGGGCATTTGAGCGGATACGGAAGGTGGAATATATGACATTCTTGAAGGAGGGCCGGAAAGAGGCGATTGTTCTCTCTCACGGTGTGAGATATCCAGTGCAGGTGTTGAGGCACGATTGGGCGAGGCTGTTTTCAGCGACCTATTGGCAAAGGATATAGGAAGGGTGTGTCGCTTGCTACCTGCCGTAGCGGACGACTGTGGGGCGGAGGAAGCAGAGTATGGGGACATTGTTCGCATAGCCGACGCAGGAAATGGAGAAGCTGGCTCAGGGAGGGCGTGATGCCCTCCGGGTAGGTCCTCCTCGAGCTGATCAAGCGGCTGTCCTTGATGTGTGGAGAGATCAAGAACACAATTCCATCGGGATGCAAATGTCCGTGTAGGATATGACGTGAAGTCCTCGTCTAAAGGTTGCGAGTAGGGTTTCCCGAAGATATTAATAGTGACAGGTCGCTGAAGTTCAGCAGCAGAATTGGTCGGATGATTCTGAAGATCTCGAGATAAGGAAAATCCTTCAATCTCTTCTGGTGGTCGCAAGAATGACACTGCATAGAGTAAGTTGTACTGTGCCATTGCTTCGACTTGGAGAGGGAATGTCTTCAGCTCCGCGTCCCTCTTGAAAGATCCTTCACCCCATCCGATGAGGGTAGCTTTGGCACCCTCTCCTCCGACCTTCACGTCCACCTTTTCAACCAAGAAACCTACATCTGACCCTGACTCTCCAGAGTTCTCAATTTCCACGCAAAGTACCACGGTCCGCTCTTCATTTCCCGCCTCCCGCCTCTCACGTTCATCTTGGGCATCATCAGAATCTAAGCTAACCTGTGTCTCAGGAAGGAGAACATATGGAACGAACACGGTGCGCATCCGCACTCGAAATCCGGACACAGTCCGCAGGGTCCTGCGAAATGACTTGCGAAGCGTTGGATGAGCGATGCGAACGGCAGTCATGGGGGAAGGAGAAGGTGTGGGAAGAGGAGGGAGACGAACGGGGGGTAGTGAGAACAAGTTCTGGCGAGATGCCGTGCCGAGACGGGTAGATGGAAGGGATATTTGTGAGCCTGAGTTGGAGAATACAGGACCTGAATGCTAGAAGTTAGTATCTAACGCGTTGAAGTCGACTTGCACAATGTTTACCCCCAAGGAGGCCTGTGAGAAGGTTGACTTCTTGGAGTCCGCCATCCATTATGTCCTCTTCTGGTTCGACCGGCGTGCCTTCGATGGTTGTGGGTGATTCAGGGTCTGTCAATGGCTGGCCTACAGAAGCAAAGAAGAGACGTAATGGATGATTGGGCTGCGCAAGAGGCAGTGGTTTCTCTCGCAGTGTTGCCGATACGGTTAGACACAACAAGGGATCAGAAACATTCAACCGCAAAAACGCTTTCAGGGGGAAGATAAGTCAACATGATAGAGTTTAGAGAAGCACAGTCTTACAAACAGTAAGTGACAGTCGATAGACAGCTACCCAGAGTTGCTCCTTGTCTGACCATAGCAAAGAGAAAGCTTCCAGAGAATCTTCCGAGGAGTCCTGTCCCCATATTTGAGCGAGAAGTAGAGTTCCTTCGGAGGCAACATATCTTCGGTCATGTTCTGCAGATGAAGGTGTCGGATGGGGCGTAGTTGGAGGGAATACAGAGGGATGATGGGGCGGCAATTGGAGGTTACTCTGGGGTAGAGATGTTCGCGGAGGAGCAGAAAGTCTTGCGATGCGAACCGAGTCTTGGGTTGGCGTGGGGTCGGGAGATATGTAAGTTGCTTCTAGGGATACTTGAATGTGAGCCAAAAAAGCAATAAGAGGTTGGGGTGGATGGTCAGCATCCGCAGGAGATGACGGTGTTGGATGTTCAACACGGAAAGTGAGCATTGATTGGAGCTGTTCATCTAAATGTTTATCAGCCGTCGCACGAAAAATCTAAAGATGCTCACCCACCGAAGAATATCTGTTTCCTTTCCACCGAAGACGATTGCAGCCTTGTTAGCCAGTCATCGGAGGTAGTCTGCGGAGGAAGTTCTACGGATGTATCAGGAACTACGATGTTCAGCGCAGAAGACGCAAAGAGTTGTTCAAACGACATGGAAGTGACAGTCAATCCACACTCGGACCGGGCTCGGAGTTCAACGTTCAACCTCTTTCAGCTTTCACTGCTGTCAAGTTGACAGACAGCGCGTAGCCCAGCCCCATGCATTTACAGCCTGGCTATCTAGAAATTGAACTGCCAGCCACATTCAAGTAAGTATCGCAAGAGGATGTGAAACAAATCTCCCGGATTCTGCAACGGCCCTTGACGGCGAGCGCTCGACCTCCGTCCTGCGACGGATCTTGGACTTGAAATCTTATGTTCAAATACCTCTCAGAATTCTCCTGTGGCTGCTATCGAAACTACGACGCATTGTCTATTTAGGACGCAGAACGCCATCCTCCGGCTTCTCATTGAGCGGAAGCAGACTGTGACGAACGCAACCCTAACCAACTGCAAATGGACAGTGTTTCTTATTTATTTCATCACTCTCCTTACCCACTATTTCTTTGGCTATGATACTGCCTTCACCCCTGTTTTATATTTAACTCATGAACCCCTATATATCCTACAGTATAAAAACTCTATGTACTTGTAGTCTACTCTTCAGAATCCAGTTTCATTTTATCACGTCCTGTCCGAATTGAACGTGTGACGAAACCGTAACTACCGGTCACACTTTCACCACATATTTTGACGAGTACAGAAACTATCTGAAGAACCTCTGCTTTTGTCCTTACGCTCTGATACTCTGCGGCTGATCACCCCGGACTTCATTGCTTATTGACAAAGCCTCCCCCTTGTTATTTTCCTCTGTCAACAAACTTTTTACCACCTATTATCAAGTCTAGATGATGTCCTACAAGCTGCACAGCACAACTAGACATGTTCAAGGTGAGTTGATCCGTCCTTCTGCAGACGCTGGTTCATCTGTCAGGGATGCCTCGATGCACCCTTTACCTTCCACCTTAGCAGCCAGATCCTTTGCAGATGTGGTTATGGCGAGAACCCTGTCACTGTTTCTTGATGGTGTTAGGAATTCCTTTCATGACCTAATCACACAGGAGGGAGCAAATGCTTCTATAACCCCCAGAGTTGGCAAAATGCCCTCTGATGATGATGATGAAGGCCGTAGTGCCTTCGCATCGCCCCTCTTTGGTGTAGAAGAGGAAGACAGAGAACTGTGGGTCACAGTTAAGCCACAACGGTCCCATAGTTTAGATTCTCTAAAGAAGAGTAATATTAGAGTCAAATTCCTATCCAAATGTGCTAACGCTAAACAGGATTGAAATGATCCCGTGTTGGATGAGGCTGAGAAAAGTTTGACTCCAGACCAGCATGAGCATATCCGGAAACGTAACACTGTGTTAAGAACCTGTGGAGGAACAGCTTCCTCATGTGGCAAAGGTCCCTCTAATTTGAAAGGAAAAGGACCAGACCCTCAAAACTGGGGCAATGCTGGCATTGACCCTGAAGAATTAGATGCTGACAGGCAAAAACATCAGTATGAATACTATAGCCTGAAAAGGAAGCATGAGTTGGAGGAAGTGGGATCCACTGCCTCTAAGGAAAAGAAGTCTATAGATGAGCACATTGGTCCATTGCCAATGGAAGATTTGGCACCATCCAGTGACAAAAAACAAAAGTCCCAGAAAAGACAGACTGGCTCGCAGAAAGCTAAGTCTAAGAAAGAAAAAGAGAAAGCTCACAAGAAGGATTCCAAGTCTAGTGAAATCTTGGAGCAGATTGGCTTGCTGGATTAAGCAAAAAATCAAAATCCAGTAAAGCTAAGAGAGGTCGAGCTGATGCACTGCAACCTTTAGACCAGGTAGAAGCTAAAAGTTATCTTGGTCGTGTTTTAGATGAAGTTTGGGAGGATAGCCAATCTGTTGGTGATGATGGGTCTTCTCCCTCATTGTCTTCATTGAGCTCGTCAGATTCCTCTGACTCTAGTTCTAGTGATAGCGACTCCTCAGACTCTAGCAGTTCATTGAGTCCCAGCAGCTCAGACTCGGGTTCAGACTCTGATGGTGACTCAGCAGCACCCACTGAACACTCCAGATCTCATTCGAGGAGTCATAGAAGTGGGCGCTTGAAAAAGTGCTCAAAGCATCACAAGTTGCATTCTAGCTCCACTAGAATCAAACCATGACTGCCCAAAGAGTATAGTGGTCAAGCAGACCCACAATTATTCCATCAGTTCATAAAAGAAAGTATGGATTATCTGGTAGATGGGTGTGTACCTTCAAATTGAAGAATACACACATTCTATCATATTATCTGAGAGGCAAGGCAAAAAATTATTACACACAGAAAGCGGCTCAAAAAGAGCAGAAAATGATGCTAGTAAAATTCTTTAGCGGAATTTTCAACTACTGCTTCCCCATAAGTTTTAGATTGGATCTTAGGGACAAGCTTGACAGCTGTACCCAGGGTAGCCGATCCATTGACGACTATGTTTATGAGCTTGAAGAGCTGCATATGATGATAGGTGTTAGCGACAAATGGCAACAAGTTCTAAATCTATGGAAGGGACTCAACCAAGACATCCAGCAGGCTTTGTGGTGGGAAAAGTTGAACTCCAAAGTCTCGTCCTGGAAAAGGCTTGTCGAAGCTGCAGAACACTTCAAAGTGTCCAAACAAGAAGGAACATCCAAAAGGGGACAGTCTGGTGGTGAAAATAATCATTCCCAAAGGTTTTCTTCAGAAAATGGAGGGCACCGCCAAAATAGAACTTGAAACTCCAAACGTGAGAGAAGGCCGTTTAACAATGGGAATAGCCATGAAAATTCACTGCCTTGGCAGAATGGCTCTCATCCAAGCAATTGGTGAGCTAACCAGTCAAGGTCATTGAATACAGCTAATAATAGACCATCTGGGTCAAATTCTCAAAGTTTGAAACCTTTGAAACCTCAAATGAGTGAGAAGGAGAGAAATGAGCTGTTAGCCACCGGGAAATGCTTCAAGTGTAAGGAACCTGGTCACCTAGCACATAAATGCCCGCAGGGTACCTTCATGAAATCTGACAAGTTGGGAAAGGCCCCAGGCTTACCCTCTTAAAAAATCAGGATTAGAACCTAGCTGAGGTAGATGAGCTACGAGAGCTAGCAGATACCACAAAAGAGTTGCATGACCTACCGTGTGGAGCAATCTCGTTTGATTTCAACAAGGATCTGTACCTTGAGAATTTTGAGGAAAGTTTGCAGCCTTACCCAGGAGATGATCTGGAAGAACCAGTAATGGAAGATCATTGTTTTGAACTAGTTTGGATACCAGAGAAGGAAAATGTCTTATTAATGACCTGCAACACAATTCCTCCGATGACCTAGCAGGGCATAGCATTGAAATAAACAAAGAGCAGTTGCTTGATCCTAAGTTCAACTGCCCCAAGTGGTATGCAGATCAACTTGTCAAGAAATTGTTTCCACAAGTACCCAGGTCCAACACTTGAGACTATCACCCCAGAATATATGACTTCTGTATGGGCGACATCTATCTTGACATGTTAGCACATAGACTAAAACTTGCAGTGCATATATTCCCTGCTCCAATAAATCAACCAGATGATGAGCAAGGAGCATTGAGCCGCTTCCATTTTGAGAGGCAGGAACATACTTGCTTTATCATTGACTATGGCGAGCATATGCTGACTGAGATCAGCATTGACCTTCTGGCTAAACTGCAGTTCAGAATACTGTAGTGGTATAATAAGCACATTAGTGAGAAGAGTAAAGCACAAAAAATTGTGCAGCCTGCTTACTTCTCGAGTAAAGTAGTACGAGAATTGGGGATGTGCTTGCAGTGTCAGCTGCCAAAATGCTTGCATTAGCTGAGCCATATCCTGGAGATGCTGCTGCTTATGACCGTAACTGGGGATGGTGGCTGAAGGAACATTGTTTCAAGGTGAAACAGGTGTCTAAAAGTCATCATATGATTAAAGATTCATTACGACAAACAGAGTCATTTATTTTGACTGAACATCTATGTACACCAGGGTTCACATTGCCAAGTGGTATGCTGAAGAGTGCGAGAGACAAGACATGTCTTCGCCCTCAGTTTTGCATGATAGATTCCACTATCTAGTAAATAGAGATACACTAGCAAACACTGCTGCTTTGCTGCTGCAGGAAGGAGGCCCCTACCCAGGGGATGAATATCATTTCATTATTGGAAATTGGCTTGAGGTCTTACCAGATCCAAAAAGCTGAAAGCAATATCTTATTTTGGATTATATGTGAAACCTCAAGACTCGGTTGCCTAGATAACTCCTTGAGGATAGCAGCTTCGATATCTTCAGGTGGTATGATAAGCAATTAAACAAACTGCATGTGGTAGAACCACATGAAGAAAGTCACTTACTTCCAGATGAGGATGATTTCTTCTTTATGCTTGAGGAACCTCTCGAAGATCCAGAGTGGGCTTACATTGTAAACCAAGTATATCATGATGTGTCACTGGTAATATTGTCACACTTGATGTTGCCAGTTGACAGCAGTCCCCCATGATCAGCTTTCCACTGTTCAATGGAATGCTGTGATTACTCGGGATGCTACACGAGTGGTTCCAAAACCAATTGTAATTGTTGTGCGAATCAATGGACAAAGTGTCCACACTCTAGTTGACTCAGGATCACTTGGCAATTTTATGTCCACAACTTTAGCAGATCAGTTGCAAGTAAAACAGATCAATTTAGTGAAACCCTTACCATTGCAAATGGCCATTCAGGGTTCAAGGTCTAAAGTGAATGTTGGAACAAGAGTTCAGTTCCAGTATCAGAATATCAAGAAAGAACGTTACTTCAATATCATTAACATAGCCAATTATGATTTAATCCTTGGAACACCTTGGTTGTTTCAACACCAGGTGACCATTGGGCTGAACCCCTCCACCATAGTAATTGGAAGTGTTGACGCTCAACCTTTAAGATGAGAGTTAGTAACCAGAATTGCCTCTCAAGCAATGGACACTTACGATGATCAGATTGATAGAGTCCGCAATGAGCTGTTGAGTTATGCTGAGCCAATATGTGTCAAACATATTCAGCACGACTTACCACTCCCGCTGCTATGCACCATCAATCACACAATTCTGTTAATTGATGTGGAAAGGGTTTACCCATGGTGGCCCACACACTGCCCAGAAGCACTAAGGCCACAGTGGATAGCCAAGTGGGATGCATATCTCTGCACTGGCCACTGGAAACAGTCAACAGTGACAAGCACTGCTCAGATGTTGTTGATCGTAAAGCCAGGAATGAATCCGCCGCTCCTGCATTGTGTCAATGATTTTTGTATGAGAAACCTGAATACAAAAAAGATGGCCTCACCTTTGCCAAATGTTGAAGGGATTCTCCATTGCATTGCCAGTAAGGTGTATTGGTCATTGATGGACATGAAAGATGTGTTTGAGCAGATCTGCATTATTCCTGAGCATGTGCCTCAAACAGCTGTCCATATGCCAGATGGAACTATGGTCAGCCTTGTCATATAGCAGGGTGATTGTAATGCACCTTCCATGTCAGGCACTGATGAACCATATTTTTGCCGCATATATCAGCATCTGGATGGATGTGTACCTAGATGACATAATAATTTATTCCAGTATGGAAGAACATGTCAAACATGTTAAAATTGTTATTGACATTCTAACAAAAGAAAAATTTTACCTTAGTAAATGGAAGCTTCAGCTTCTGTGCAAAGAGCTGAAGGTCCTCAGCCATGTCATTGATGCTGATGGAATTTGTATGGACCCTGCTAAAATAAGCAATGTTTTAGCGTGGAAAGTGCCAACGAACTGGGACTTACTTCATGGGTTTCTGGGTTCAGTTGGTTATCTTGCAGATGATCTCACCAGTGTTCAAATCCCTATGGGAGTGCTTATAGCATTGATGGGTGACACTGTACCATTTTGCTGGGAGTTTACTCACCAATGAGCCTTCGAACAAATCAAACAAATAATTGCTGCAAGCAGAAGGCACTATTGTGTCCTGCTGAATTACACTGCTGACACTGATCCCATCTACATGGTGACTGACGGTTGTGCTACAAGTGTGTCAGGACTTGTCAGTCAAGGAAAAGACTGGCACGGCGCGAGAGTAGCAGCCTTCTACTCAGCTAAGCTGAATTCCACCCAGCAGAACTATGTGGTCCACAAGATCAAAATGTTTGCTGGTGTCAAAACAATGCTGCGGCATTGGGATATCCTGCAAGGAATACACTTCAAATGGATAACAGACTATAAAGGGTTAATTCACCTTTTGAATCAGAAAGACCTGACTGGACATCAGGCATGCTGGTTAGACAAGATATCTGAGTTCGATTTTGAGGTTGTCTATGTGCCAGGGGCAGAAAATGTGATAGCAGATGCATTAAGTCATATCTACTCAAATGACGCACCTGGGACTGTCTGTTCCAAAGCAGAGTACACCCAGCATGATGATAGTCGAGTAAATCTGGAAGTCCATGGGATTTCTGTGCCATTGCTGGCTGGGTTTGAGGCTGTGGCTGAAAGGCAGCCTTGGACGCATACACTACCTGTTGCAGCTGAGACAGGTCGTCCAGAAACGGGTGCAGAGTTTGCATGATGCATTGATAGGTTGTCTCCTCAGCTCAAAGGCCAATTCACCACTTTAACCACATTCTAATTGCATCAGCTAACTCCTACGATGTCCCAGATGCAGCGCGACCCAGTCTATCAATCACGATATGATATCGACCACATCAAAATATCACCAGCAACATTGATCATACCAAGAAACCACATCACACAACCTTAGGACTACGTCGAAAGCCCCCAAGATCCCTCTAAATGACCATCGAACATCCCCAATCAACTTCAAACAGCCACGACCATGATCGAACATCGTCGACCATTGTCAACCATCGTTGAGCATTATCGATTGATATCAAGAGACTATGAGCAACATCAGGCACCACATTTGTTATCTATATGGTCAAATACCATGCGCCAGGAAGTATTCCAAGTCGTGCTCAAACCTGCTGATAGTAGGTCAGCCTCATTCCAAGTCCCTATCGCATACAGAACCTGCTGGACGAATTATTACGAGACTTAGCGCAGTTTATACACAAAGGACAGTCCCTTTTTAGTTGTATACCCTTTATTACTCTTTTATCATATGATATATATCTTTCTTGTTTGGATTCCAGTCTCCTTTTTGGCCTCATGCCTTAACTCATATCTTTAGCCTCATGTTCTACACATGTTTCTCATTCCATTTTAGGAAGTTTCTTTAAAACATATAAAACTCTGTAGTATCTACTGGGAAATAGAAGAAATCATCTTCACCTATCATCTCGTATACAGTTCTAAGCATCTGATCAATCTTCTAAAAACAATCTAAGTTTCTACGAGTTTTCTCGATCGATGAGAAACCTCTGCAATCATCGTCGTCCTCGATCTTCCTTTGATCCTCTTGTTGCTAGCACTAGTAACCAGTCCAACATTTTATAGCCATTGGCTATAGCCTTCATATACTATCGACCTATCGAAAGGTCCTCAGAATTCACACATTGACCATCAATGATAAACATCATTCGCCGTTAATCTCATCGATCATCCTCTTGGGTCCATGAGAATGAAAGGAGGGCATGGGTAGCATGAAAACACACATCCAAGAACCTTCAAACTCAAGTGCTATGCAAGGTATAACTCCTAAGCTGCAGTGACATGGAGGAAGTAGTACAGAAAGTGGGGACACTGTAGCAAATGCACAAAGTCCCTCAAACTCTGTGTTAGGCACTCAAATGTCTTTGTCTGTGCAAAATGCCACTTCTGATCAAAGGGCACCCAATTCTGCAAGTGCCTTGACCACACATAACCAAACAGACTTTCCGGGTGATGAGTTCACCGGATTTGACAGCTCAATCCCAGAAACCTCACTTATTAAAGCTGTGTCTGGAGGGTGGGATGGCATAGACTTGCTAGAAGCAATAAAAAATAAATATATTGAAGATCCATTTTTTAAGAATGTTGCAGAACAGCCAAGAGAGTTCAAAAAATTTGAAGTGACTAAAAGTGGGCTAGTGTACTTGAAAACTCAGAGACACAAACTTGTGTGTATACCGAAAGTGACAGTCAACAGACAGAATGTCTGGGAAATTGTAATATCCCAAACATGAGGCTTATCTTATATTGTTCTTTGACATGCTGCACCGCAATACTCTGTGACATCAGATGTCTTATGCTAAGCATAAGGCTTACATTCTTATTGTTTTTTTTATCTTTACTTGACAAGCATCCTATGTTCCGATTGGACAATACATATCTCAGAACTGTATATAAGCTGTAGCTACACCCAGTGTACTTCTCAGTTTGATCTAATTCAATCAACAGTTTTAGACTCAATTAGAACACTCAACAGCCTAGAAAATCCCTAGCTGTGATAGACTCGAACTCGACAGTTGAAAAGCCTCCAACTATGATACATAAACAAATGGTCTACTCAGGAAGCCTCTGAGCATGAATAGCTGTGACTACTTGAGGAAGCATCCAAGCAAAGGCCAAAAGTCTAAAACACTAGAAAAGCCTCCTAGTGCGATAAACGAAAACAAGTTTGAGTTAAAATCAGTAGTCTTAACAGTGAAGGTGATGGCTGCTTTGACTCCATCATATGCATTCTGTTCTATTTCAAAGTCGATCTCCATTCCAAAACTTAGGCTGATATGACACTCTTTTTTGCTTGAAACCATTCAGAAATATAAAAATAATTTTGAATCTTTGCAGTAGTTATTCTGAAATAATGGTTGAAGTGACTGGTTTTGTTGTTGGAAGTAGATGTCTAATTGCAGAAAAGGCATCTTCTATTCTGCAGAAACATCAGTAAGTAATTAGAGGAATTAAAGGATAAAAGAAATAACTTACATGTACAGACTTGAAGTGCTTTTTAGAAAAGATGGTATGAAGAGGCAAGAAACAAAAACTTACCAGTTTTGATGAATTTGAAATAGTCCTAGAAGATCAAATGAAAAAGAAAAAAAGAAGTTGAACAAGAAACTTACAACTCAAGACTGACTTGCCATATCTGCTGTTTCAAGCCTTCAGATATTGATATTATTGTCTGCCCTTGTTATTTTGATTTTTTCTTTGCTATGCTCTGAATGTAAGCTAATTAAGAGAAAGTGGGCTTTTACTTATCTAATTCTTCTCTCCAGTTCCTTTTTTGTGTTTTAAATTCACCAATGACCTGCTCATAAAATTTGACTCAAGAGTTCTTACTTTAAAACTTTTGCAGCTTCAATGCAAACAATCTCTTCTTCTTTCTGGAAAGCTCTGCAATAAAAGGTAAAAAATCCAGTTTTCTCATTTTTCTGCTAATAAAAGAAGCCATCAATGCATTTGATAAGAGATTTGATAAAAGATTTGATGTGAGGTTTAATGGCAGGTTTTTGTGAATTCATGAGTTGTATTTGAGGCATAAAGAAAGTAATAACAGGAGTTGATTGATTGGAGAATATGGCAGAAATGCAGCCCCTTATATAGATTTTAAAAGTGCATATAGACCATCTTTTAAAGAAGTTGTTACTCATATAGAATATCTTGCTAACAAAAATATATTTGAATTTTAAGGCCTAAGCAGTTGAATATTAACAGGATTTCTTTCTTTTTACGGTATCCAGTGTATATGTAGTAGACCATTTGGATCAATCTGGTATGTCAGTATTGTTGAGTCTGTGATTTTTGTTTTTTTCTACTTGTATTATATGGTACTTAAATGGTCTTCATCTGCTTAGATGTTAGGCATATCTGTTTGTGCAGTGTCTCATAGCAAGGCATGACATTGCAAACTGATTTTATTGATTTTTTAGAATGTGGACTACTGCTAATGTTGAGCACTAATGCGATACAAACAATTCATGCCCAATTACTTCCTCTCCTCTTCATCAAAACAGAATATAGGCTTCAATACCACCCAGACCTTTTTGAAATAGACAATAACAATGAAACAAACTCAGCCCCACCACAATAAAAATTGATGAAATAGTGGTTAAAGCTAAATTGAGTTAGCAGCAAACAATTTGATTAGGATCATATCTTACTTTAATTGCACATATACTACTATATTCGAGAACAAATGATGTTTGTATGTTATTTTATTTAAAAATATTAATTCAAAATCAGTGGATACTTAAAATTATTTATAAATTATTATAGAAGTTTATAATTATAATTATTATAAAAGTATATAAAAATAATTAAATTATATTGTATTGTCAAAAAAATTATTATTAATTTATCTTATATTTTTTTAAATAAAAACACCTATCTATTCAAAAAAAGACATACCACAGGACACTAGGTAATATTTCTAACTTCACATTTAATTCAATAAATATTTTGAGCTTGATGAAAGCAACTACCTGCAGATTGACAGAAGGCAACATTATAGTCTAACTCCAAAAGTATATCAATATTAATCAAATTGTCTTGTATGCTTTGAGCAAGTCTTGACATTGTACATGTCAAAATTGTTGAAATTAATCCCAGTGATGCATGCTGTATACATGAGGCAATACATGCAGCATACGCATGTTACTGCGCTTACTGCGCATACATGCGGTAAACACATTCCTGAGTCATGTGATGTCCTTATTATTATGTATATAAGGAGAACCTGTACCGTAGTAAGAATACAGTGTTCTTACCTCTGCTAACCCTAGCTGTAAGTCTAAGTAAACCCCAGGTAGATTGTAAGGAACATGTTGTCTCTTCTATTGTGCAGCGTATATAGTCTGCTCCAACAGGTTATAGGCCCTGCTGGGCACGTCGTGAATGCACCTTAATTGACTGTGAACGACGTTGACTTCATCATCTCCAAATTATAACCTTGTGCTCTTCGTGAGCTGCATTGCACTCCCTGCGAGCTGCACATAAAATCTAGGTTGACTAGGGTTAACCACTCTAAAGGAGTGTTTTCTCCTGAGAATGTTAAACGTGTTTTATTGAGTAAAAAGACTGATTGAGCACTTTTAACAGCTGCCACCACAAAATCATATCTTCAACTCTTGAGAAAATCGTTCAAACTTTCGACGGATCAAATTACATTTAATGGGCCGACTCAATGAAGCGGATGCTAATGCCAAGCTCCAGACCTGGAGCAACAAAAATGACCAGGCCATTGGTAGCCTAGTGCTCCACCTGGCCCCCTCCATTCGGCAGTGTGCCAACTCAAAGAACACTGCTGAGGAGGTGTGGGATCTCATCCGCACTGATTATGGTGTGGACGGCCCCTCCCAAGTCTTCGTGGACTTTAGGTCTGCAATAGCGATCAAGATCCCGGCTGCGAACCCCGCACCGGAGATTGCTAGAATGGCAGACAAATTTGAGCGCCTTACGGCTGCTAACGTTGCCATCTTCGAGCTAGTGCAAGCAATGATTCTACTTGCTGCGATGCCGCGCGAGTACGATTCCTTGTCTGCAACAGTCCTTAACATGACCACTACTAGCGCCTTGACATTTAAACATGTCAAGGACTCCATTGTTGCTGAAGCCTCAAGGCACACAGCAGTAGGAAAGCCCGCTGGCCAGCCTCAGGCCAACAAATTTTCTGCTGTTAAGTGCAAAGGGGGAAACCCCAAATGGCAGCCCAAAGAAGGGCAAAACAGCAACAGAGACTCATCCCGAAAGCGTGGACGATGTGGGAACAGAAAGACTAAGGAGGAAAAGCCGAAGGAGAAACATACCCACCTCGCCTCCAATGCCTATACCACCATAAATGGTAATGGCACCATCATACCGCCGATGCCGCTTATACAATGCATTGAAAGACGCGAACACACTCCCACAAGGGATCCTCGCCGCCGACCGCCTGCACAGGCATATACGGGCGCGGCCTCTACCTCTCGTTTGGTTTATGCCGAATATCAGCAAGCTCAAGACACCCTCGAGCAAATGCAACTTTCATGCAGCGCAAAAAATCTGCGACCGCTGGAAGAGCACCTGACAGTGCAAGAAGGAAAGAGAAGAAGGATAGAACCAGAACCTGAGTCTAGAATCGAGGAGGTAGAAGACGATACCGTCTCCCTCGGATCTGAACCTCCGGTGTCTGATGAGGAAGTGTGAAAAGCCGTCGATGAACCCCTTGATACAGGGGCGTATGATGACAGGTTAGTCCTTTTCCCTGCCACAAGCACTAAGATTAATATTCCTATGAATACAGCGAACTTTTCATGTGAAATTTTACCACTATTAAATGTATCATGGAATTATTTAGATCTTAATATATGTGCTATGTGTGCAAAGGGAGATTGTAAGAAAGGTGCCGACTGGATCATGGATTCAGGCGCATCAAAACACTTCACTGGTGAAATAAAAGATTTCGCTTCTTACGAGCCTTTACTGAGAAAGGACTCTACCTTGGTCCAAATGGCCACTGGTACTACTCATATAGTAGAAAAAGGAGCAGTCTTCATTAAACACCAGGTAGTATGTCATGGGAAGTCAGAGACACATGAAACACGGTTATACTCCGTCTACTACATACCCGACATTAATACTCAATTGATGTCAATGGGGGTCTTTTTACAAGACGGAAGTGATGTGCATGGTTCCTCCGCACACATTTCATTTATCGAGCATGGAAACCCAATCATGCATTGTGTCCCTCTAAGGAGGAATGACACGATCTATTGGGCTTGGACTCATATATTGAGCACCAAAAAGATTAATGTTGCGACCATTTATGTCGCTGACTACTTGACTTGGCATAGGCGACTTGGACACCCATCCAAAGAGGCGCTAGGGAAAATGCCTAAAAGCACCATAAAATTCCCAAGGAATTTAATTATTCCTAAAGACAAAATTATATGTCCAGGGTGTGCAGAAGGGAAAATGACCTCAAAATCTTTTCCCGAGTCAGACTCACAAGCTGACAAATCCTTTGAATTAATACATTCCGACCTAAAGGAACTCCCGGTACTATCGTACCACAAACATAAATACTTCATTGTATTTCTGGATGACAAAATGTCACATATTTGGGTCCAATGTCTCAGAAAGAAATCTGACGCTGCTGCAGCGATTAGACAATTTCAAGCGATGGCTAAAACCCAATATGGCGCTACAATCAAGCGCTGGTGTGTCAATCCAGGGGGGGAGTTCAGGATCGTGAGCTACAAAAACAGCTCAAGGACTTAGGCATCAAAATAGAAATGTCTGCACCCCACGTTCATCAACAGAACGGGCACGCAGAGCGCGCCATAAGGACAATAATGGAAAAGTTGCAAACCTTGCAATTCACTGCTTGTCTACCACAATCATGGTGGGAATTTTGCATAGAACATGCAACACATTTATACAACTGAACCCCAATAAGGCGCCTGAAATGGCTGACACCTTTTGAGGACCTGACAAAGGTCCGCCCAGATCTAAACAATCTGAAGGTCTTCAGTTGCGGTGCTTATGTCTATCTACCAAAGGAAAAATGTCCAACAACATTATCTCCTTGATTGGAGTTAATGACGTACCTTGGAGTAGAAGATGGCATTAAAGCATATCGTTTCATGCGACAAAATGGCGCAATATTCATTGGTGCCACGGCACTATTTGATGAAACAATGTTCCCATGCTGTCCCGGAGCTAAAACTCCTGCCAAGACAGACCTTGGTGATTTTCCACCTCCAGAACCAGAAGATGATGACCACTCATCTGGAATGGATGGCGATGACCCTATACCGCCACAAAATCCACCCCTTCCTCCATCATCAGAAGATGATGATGATGATTTACCAAGTGAGCAAAAGGCGCATGACGATGCGACTAACGCTCCTCCTCTGCCGCCTCCAGTTAACACTGAGGACTTTTGTCCAAGACGTGAAGATCAACAGGAATGGCAGCAATTGCCCTGTCGATCAGGCAGGCAGAAGAAAATCCCAAACCATCCCGGCAATACCTATGGAGAACAGTGACTCCCCTCTGACATAGAGAGAGACATTGCACGTGATCGATATTGGAAGAAGTCTGTGGGTCAAGATTCGGATCATAACCAAACACAACCACGACCTCAACAGCAAGAACCAGTTGCTGGACCAAGTTTGGCACCCCACGAGAGTGTGCCCAATTCCAATAATCAAGAACATGATTACCCAATGGGGTAACCAGACGAAGCAGGTTATATTAAAAAGATAACCAAGGAAGGTGGAGATGAGCTTATCCGCTGGCTGTTATCAAAAGCAGTCACACCATCAAGCAGAAAAAGCCTAGTTCCAAACCAATTTCGCGATATTGCGCGCCTACCCCGGCAGCAGCAACTTGAGTGGAAACAGGCTTGTCGTGAAGAGTTAGAGGCTCTTCGCAAGCAACAAGTCTATGATATCGTCGATCTTCCACATGATCAGAAAATGATCAAAAATAGATGGGTTTTCTCCGTGAAATCAGACGGAAGAAAATGAGCCAGACTCATGGCCAAAGGCTTTTCACAAGTCGAAGGTGTTGACTTTGATGAGATTTTCTCACCAGTAGTCCGCTACGAGACCGTACGCCTCATGTTTGCCCTTGCATCTCTAGAAGGCATGTATATGACCGGTCTAGATGTAAAAACCGCATTTTTATATGGCAAACTTGATGAGGAGATCTATATGGATCAACCCAAGGGTTTCAGACTCGAGGGTAAAGAGCGCAAAGTAATGCGCTTACGCCGAGCATTGTATGGCCTTAAACAGGCTTCACTAGCATGGTGGAAAGAGCTAGAGGCATTTATGCGCACCATTGGGTTTGTGCGCGCCAGCTCCGATGCCGGCATCTTCATACACAAGGATCCTAAGACAGGCAGCATCATTATTGCGCTAGTCTATGTTGACGATGGCTTGTTCATGCGCAAGAACAAGAAACTTGTGGATGAAAAGAAGAATGCTTGCCTGAAGCATTGGGAGTGCCGTAGTACTGAAAAAGTCATGGAATTCTTAGGCATGCGCGTCACCCAGACCGCTACAAAAGTCAAACTCGATCAAACAGAATATCTCGCCAAAGTGCTCGAGAGGTTCAAGATGACAAATGCCAAAGTTGCCCCCACTCCGCTCCCAACTGGCTACAAACCATTGGAGAACACAGCGACACCAAATGCAGTGCTTAGATCGAAATATCAGTCTGTGATCGGATCTTTATTGTATCTGATGCTCGGAACGCGACCTGATATTGCTTATGCGGTAATCAAGATGTCGCAATTCTCGGCTAATCCTAGCCAAGAACATCTAGACAAAGCAATGTACATAATGCGCTATCTGGTGGGAACCCAGAAGTACAGTATAGTCTATGATGGAGAGAAATCTGAGGGGCTGCAGGCCTTCACAGATTCTGATTGGGCAGCTGACACTGTCAAGCGCCGATCTACAACGGGTTACTTTGCTACTCTAGCGAGTGGCATTGTGTGCTGGCAGTCCCGTTTACAAAAAACTGTAGCACTGTCATCCACAGAAGCCGAATATATGGCTCTCTCCAACACTTGTCGGCAGATAGTATGGATAGAGTCCTTATTCCAGGAACTTGGATATACACTGAAGCGCGTACCAATCTGCACTGATAATCAGGGATCCATCTTTATTGGATCAAATCCAGTTCAGGAAAGAAGGACCAAACATATAGACATTCGCTACCACTACACCCGCGAATGCATAGAAAATGACAAAGTCACAGTTGTTTTCATTCCTGGAAGTGATAATCCGGCTGACATGTTCACAAAGAACCTTGGCGCCATCCTATTCAGGAAATTTAGAGACTCTCTCGGAATTACTTTCAAGATTCAAACTTAGCTGCTTAGAGTGCTGTACAGTTTGAGGGGGGGTGTTGAAATTAATCCCAGTGATGCATGCTGTATACATGAGGCAATACATGCAGCATATGCATGTTACTGCGCTTACTGCACATACATGCGGTAAACACATTCCTGAGTCATGTGATGTCCTTATTATTATGTATATAAGGAGAACCTGTACCGTAGTAGGAATACAGTGTTCTTACCTCTGCTAACCCTAGCTGTAAGTCTAAGTAAACCCCAGGTAGGTTGTAAGGAACATGTTGTCTCTTCCACTGTGCAGCGTATATAGTCTGCTCCAACAAAAATGAAGTTGATAAATTAATACTGTGACTATAGTTATTCAAATAGTTATTAAATGGCCAGTATTTCTTCAATTTAGGGTCAGGCTTTGAAATAAAAAGTATTACTGGCATTTCTGTGCATGGTAGTTGCAAAAGACATGAGAATATTCTTTTAATTGAGTTTCAGTCTAAAGAAATGCTGATTGCTAAAAAATTGAAGTCTTGGCTCTCTACTCTTTGGAAATACCTGGCTGAGAGCGGTGCCTGGCAAAAAATTAATGAAGTTGGAAAAATGAGCCAGAATAAATGAAATACAGGCCCATATTTCCAGATAATATATATAGGACCTCACATTGGTTTCTAGCAGCTCCTTGGCTAGTGCCTCAACCATCAGCAGCCCCAAATAGTGATGGCATTCTGTCTTCTGGTAAGTTTTTTTTTCTTTACATCTTGCTCTGCTAAATCCCACAGCCTTGGCAGTGAAGTACTTGGATGCCATCAGAAAATATGAGGTGAAGTACTGTTTTTTTTGCTCTGACTTTTGTAAACCCAAAGATTCAGCAGTTTGTATCAGCTGTGGAGCCATAATGTGCATTACTCAGCATGCCTGGCCTCTACTCTTCATTGCAATCCAACTTGAAAATTTAAACTTGGTAGTACTCAAGTCACTCGCTGTGATAATCCAGGATAGTTACCAGCTAGAAAAAAAAAAGGTGTGATCCTTATAAATACTTCTCTTGTTTCATTACTGATGTTGTAGTGATGTAGCTACATCTAACTGCCCTTGATATGAAAAAGGAGATAGAGGCCAGCATTAAGAAGTACAATGATAGGCAGCAAAACTTCATTAAAAAGTCTATGAGCAATGGCCAACTAGCAAACATGGTTGTTGTCTTGGATACCCATTCTGATATACTTAGTGACCATTTGCAGGCTACAGGTGGGTTAACAGGCATAAAAACCTCTCTAATCTTGCCAGATCTTTTAAGGGTATATATGGGAGAGACTTATACTACAGGTGATGATCAAGGTGTTTATAGAAGCCAGGTCATACAAATGCTATTCAGGAAATTAGCCCTGGAGTGCAGCCTTGGGCAGATATTATACCTAAGTTCATGGAGGCTAGTGAATCATAGTCATGGTCTCCTGTGGGTCAGCGGTCACACAGCAGATGCATTGGAATTATATCACCCAACTCTTTTCAAGGTAAGCTCTTTAACTTGGTGAATTTATTGCAAAAGTTAAAAATATTTGTAGTAATATTCTGGACCTTCTCATTGGGTTTGATGGTCATGAAACCATGCCTCATGACATCCAGCCCTTTGGAAATGGCCTCATTGAAAAGGTTGCTATCCATAGTATAACTGGGAATATCTGGCAGATAGTGTGTAATGTCCTGATTGTATTTCCTACCATTATCACCACAAATACAGTTATTGCTGCCTATTGAAGCAGCATACAGCTACTTTCATGGAAAGTTGGAATGCACAGACCTGAGCAGTCATTGGACTGCCACTTTTTTTATTGTAGTAGGCTGAACTGCACAAGTATTGAACAACCAGGACACATAATTACTAAAGGACAGAAAGAGGAAGTGGTAAGGATCAGGGCTAGGATGTTCTAGGACTAGCGACCTCACTGTCTCCTCTATTAGATTCTGTCTCCTCCTGAAATACATTCATCCTGATGACTTCATTAAATACATCAGCCAAGTCTTTGGCTAGGTCATACTCATCATTGTCATCTGATGGGATTGTATTGGCCTCTTCAAGAATATCATTCTCTTCACTATTCAGTTTCATATCTGTATGTTGGAGTGAGTGTTGTACCCCAGGAATATCAATATCCATGTCCATGTCATGTCTGCTTGGACTTGCAGCAGGGGCAACACCAAGTGCACCTTGGATTGGAGTGGTAGGAGGGGAAGGTGATCCATTTTTCTTTAGATTCAAGGGAAAAGAGTTGATGTTCCCCTTATTATCCATCTCAGTGCTATAAGAAGGATGGGGCAAAGAAGAAGGTGAGCAGATGGGAATTGGGCAGAGAGAGGGTGAGCTGCTGAGTGGGCCAGTAAGGGTGGGGGTCAGTGAGAGGGTCTTTTCCTCATTATCCATCTCATTGTTTTGAAAAGGATAGATTGATGGGCCAGGAAGGGTTGGCATGAGTAGAGATGTAAAAGGCTGTGTTAGTAAATTAGGCTAAACACCCATTCGCTGCAAGCATTAGACATCTGTAGTGCATCCAGAGAATTTTATCCAGCAGCAGAACTATGACCTAGCTTCTGCATCAATGTCAAAGCTCAGGCTGGCAACAGTCTTGAGAGTTTTAAGAACACAGTCTTCGATAGTAGGCATGTTCTGAGCAATTTGTATCATGCTTTGCTATATTTCTTTTTCCATTGCCCAGACTTTTGAGTGACGAATGTTTCCATGGATAACCCAATTTTAATTGGAATTGTCAGCCAGGTAACAAATGACTAAACTTTGGTTCTACTTACCATACACATCCTGGCCTGGGAAACACAAAATGATGACAGTTTGGCACTAAAGAGCACCAGTAGACTTATGGCAGTGGCCAGCTCTAGGGTACATGACAGAGATGCCAAGCCAAGGATAAGTGTTGATAAACCAGGTCTGAATTCCTCTGCGAGGTCTTCTTGTTTGTGGGGGTTATCCAATCAACCCTAAGATATGCATTAGAATGAGAGATAGCAGTGGAAATAATAGCACCTGTAGCAGTTGATGGATTGCTAGGCATGCAAGGCCTACATTGGCAAAAATCTGTGATGCTTGGCTTCTTTTTTCATTTTTCTCTGCAAAGAAATATAGTGTCCTTTTGATTCTTTGATCTTCAGTCAGATCTATTTCTATTGCTGCTGTATTTCCAGCATTGGAGTTTTTGTCCTTGTATGCTTGCAGGATGGAAAGTGCATTTGAATTTACTTCCAACCAGTCCTCAAGGTCCTGTTTAGCAACACATGTCATGGTGCCCCACTATTAATAAATGCAACTTGAAACATACATCATTCTTTAGCAATGTGGAATCTAACCCACAGCCCACCTGAACATCTGTCTCAATTTCTTGGTCCAAGGCCTTGTATATGTCCAGGAAATGCATAGACAAAAGATGGAAGGTGACATGTGAATGAGAAGATGAAGAGGTTGCTGAAATTTCCTCTTTCAGTGCCTTCTAATATGCCTGGCTATTTTTATCTGTTTCATCCAGACATTGTGCGAAGTCATTTTTCAGAGATTGTATCAACCCCTTTGCCATAGTCAGCGCCAGTATTATATTTGAAATTGAAAATACCTTGGCTGGCTTCCAGAGGGTTGCATAGGTCTGATAATGGTGTCAGCCATGGAAGGTGGCCCAAAAGACTAGAACCCTGGATCCCAGACAACTCATTGACATGGTCATCATATTTGCAGTGGAAAGTGTCCATGTATCTTTCCATCAACGATGCCAGAAAACTATGTGTATTTGGGGTAGGTGGATCAATAAGTGCTAGGGTTAAATCATTGTAGCCAGTCAGGATAGAGGCAGCTTGCATTTTGAAAGGGAAAATATTTGTGAGAGTGATAACTCCCCATTCCTAAGGTTCAAATATGCTAAAATTGCAAGTCACTAAACCTAATTTGGTAAAGCACCATCTTGGCATGAGGCGCAAAAAAATGCCTATTTGTTTGGTTCTATCAATACAGTGACAGTTCAGAACCATCACGTGCACCTTAAACTAAGCATGTAACAACATGCAGCCATTCTATTTATCAAGTGAGTAAGCAATCTGGAACTGGCATGCAATGAACCTTTCATGCCTCCTCCACAGCAGTGGACATTTAATGATGGGGTTGTGAAGTTTGGGTGTGACTTCTACCATGTGGACAAGGCAACACTATGTGAACTTGCTTTGCTTGATGTTCACTCGCAGTATTAGAAAACTACAAGTCCAAAGTATTTCCAGAGATATCATCGAGGGCTTCAGTACAATATAGAAAATAGTTTTTGATCAGCAAGCACCAGCGCCACATCAACCTATCACACACCAGCATTTCTCAGGCCATGGTTGCTGCGAGTGATTTTTATGAAGCTGCATGATAGCAAAGAAAGGAGGATGCTAGACTAAATTCTAAATAGTGTTTCCAAAGATGAAAAGTTAAAGTTACAAACACCACCAGGCAGGGCTGTTCCACATGATTCAGATGATATGCTCCAAATGACAGATCCATAGGCACAGCATTACTGGATATTCATGGAATCTATCTATTTTTTCCATGATTACATCTGAAAATCAAGATAGCTCATCATCCTTTGGCACTATTCCAGCTGTGCTTCTCTACAAGTATGAAGTGGTGGAACAGAAATGGGAGAACATTCTGGAGCTGTCAACTTCATATATCTGAACAATTGCTAGAATACCCTTTAGGCACTCAGGCATCAAGAGATTGCTGCATGAATAGTGTTGCCATGACTCAGCTGGCCCTGGGCTGACTTTGAAAGTCATGACTTTTCTGACATGTGACCAGCTTTCAGCAAGTTTGTATTTGGAAGCCACAACTTTGACTTGAGTCAGCACTTCAAGCCAGTTTCAGCCAAAGATTAATTGACACGACTTCAGCCAGCTTTCGGCTGACTTTGGCTAAAAGCCAGCTAGTTGTGGTATATACCATGATCGAAGGGGTATACTCTATATAGCTACAGAAGTGATATAAAGAATAGCTAAGGAATATAACTACATCTATTCATGTAATATACATTCTTTGAAGATGAGATGAGATGATTAGGAATAAGCATCTTTGGCTATTTCATAGCTGAATTCCTAACCTACTCTAACAATGGATTCACAACCTATTGGAACTAAAATATTGTACAAAGGTCATGTGTGTGATGGATTTGGTATGTCATGAGGATCATGCTTTCAGTTATCGCAATGTCACAGCCACTAAATCTCAATCTCAATTGCAACATTACTATTTTCTTGAGCACTACTAACTATGCATTCTTTTATAATAGCTACCTCACTTGCTACTGCATCAAGGTCTGATATACTTATATTCTCTTTTCCCTGGAGTGAACATGTTCAGGTTTCACATTTTCATGTTTTGTTGTGTCATGGTTAGTCAGTGGTTCACACACTGATGTCCCCTTGCATCAGTCACTCAACACCAAGATCTCATGCCTATCAAGAAATTCAATCCTAATCTCACGAATACAGCCAGTCGTGATATGCTCATCATCAGCACTACCAGCCATTACACAGCTCAAGGCTTAGTGAAGAAGACAAAAGTTAGCAAACAAAATTTATGCCCCTCCATGTCCCCCTCCAAGTAACAAGGGGTTTGATAATTCATTAGTCCACTGCTATGCCATATCAGCAGCATTAGCACCACCAGCAAAGTCAAGATAGGCCAATCTTGCTACATCGCTCTCACTTTCAAGCCTGAGAGCGCAGTCTGGTGGAAATTCCTTGTTAGTATCAAGCATAAATGTAGTTGGTGCATAGCACTTAGTGAGCACACATATTCTAGGAATTTGCAAAATTCCACTGAAAGGTTGTGGCACAAGTTGTGCACATTAATTTGTTGTTTGAGTTTTAGCATGAAATCTTCTTCAATATCCTGACGGCCCTCCTGATGGCCCAAGCTCTGCCATGGCAAAGAACCATGGAGGAAGTAGATCAGAATATAAGCAAGCAACTCAACTTGTAGTGTTTCAAGGTCCGGTCTTTTGCTGTTTTGCTGTATCTCAGCAATGACTGGATGAAATTATTTTGTCAAAGAGAGGACCCCTTATTATTTTCACTTCTCTATCCATGATTAAATTTTGTGATTATATTGACAATCACTGACCAGAATCCTTATGTTCCAGAGATGACCCCCTGGTCTTTGGCCAGATTTATCTGCTTAAATATTTTCATGATTTTATCTTATTGTTTGAGGTAGTAGGAGGCAGTTTAAATTTTAAAAAGACTGCAAAAGACTGCAACCCAACTGGACCTCGAAACACTAGACTCAAGATCGTCCCATCTGCCTAGCTCCCAACCGATGTGACTGTGAATAGAGGCGAATACAGCCATTCCAGTGAGGCCACGCATGTTAATATACAGAATGTGCATGTGCATATTTGGATCCCTGAACTGCTTCGAAAGCCCAAAATCAATGAGATATACTATGCCGGCCTTCTGCCCAATACCCACAGCAATGTTGTTGGGTTTGAGGTCACGATGAAGAAAGTTATGAGAGTGCATATATTGGAGACAACGAAGCTGGACATGGTAGAGATTAGATGTGTTACCATGTAAAAAGCCAGAATTGTGAACTTACCAATTGTCAGCCTAAGAGTAGGACGGTTTAATGCTGAATTGAAACTGACATTGAATAATGAGATCCTGAAGTGCATCAGTCATGTGGTGTTGATGAGTGGATGGAGCATTACAGCCACCCATAGGCATAACAGTCCATTCATACAAACCCATGGGGTTCAGACCACGGTGAGATGGATATCGTCAGGGTAAAGGCCTGTCTGGAAAAATGAGTTTGTCATGTCCATCTTTCCAAAAATCTTTTCTTGAGCGCAATATGCATGGCAAGAGAAAATTGTCTCTGATTGTGTTTGCATTTAACTCTCAATAATCATTTACCCATTGTGGTGGTACTGTCTCATCAGGAACACCGCCATGGTACTTTGGATCACAGAATGCAAGGGATGCATTTTTGGATGATGAGGGATGTATATGACTAGCTTGTAGATGCTCATCGAGGAGTTTCTTCTATGAGTCATGGTACTTCTTTGGGGCCAAATAGCCCCAGCCTTTGACAACCTTGTTTGGGTCTTTTAGTCAGATTCGGTGGTAGATATGGTTGGGAACATCAGTGGTGGTGTCAGGAAGGCAAACAGAGAAGTGGTCCTCATATCTGCATTTCATTTTAGCATCCTTCTTTACAAGTGCTTTCTGGAAGGAAAGCATCTCAATGCACTCACGGACAGCAGCGATGATAGGCGCTGGCAAGAAATACCCTGCAAAGTATGGGCTCTGATGCTGTTTTGAGGGTCTTAATGGATGTCATGCATGGTTTGGGAGGTGTCAGGGGTCTGTTAGAGCGACACCCACTATCTGCTAGCTAAGACCGTGCGGGTTCTCTCTACAAGAAGGGGGCAGGATCCACGCACATGATGGGGGAATTGATGGTTTTGATGCGAGGGGTTATTAATAGGTGAGTTCATTGACAAAGGCCTTTCACACCAAAAACGTAGGTGGAATACCTAAGAAAACACAACTGGGGTCCCCTAGGCATATATTTAGGGTTTATATACTATGTTACACATATTGTACATTGTTGTTACCGACACACTCATACATGCACGTACATTTTGATGCGTGCAAAATAAAATTCTCACACTATCAAAGTGTAGTGTAATTTGGCATCATATAGCATAATTCAACATAATAAAATAAAATGAAATTTTATTAGGTAATGGGGTGGTTTCCTAACAGGGTGGAACTACTCACTCTGGTGCCTACACCCATGAGGAAATTACTGGGTTGAGGAGATCATAACCCATTCACTTATCCTTAGCATTACAAGTGTTGGCATCAATGACAATGTATTGTGAGGACAAGAATGGCATTCCAAGGATAAGAGGTACAGGTAACCCAAGATTGACCTTCACCCTGAAAACAGTCGACTTCCATCCCCCATTCCCAGATGATAACTCTATCCTCACATACTCCTTACATGGCAGTGGTGACTCGGAGAGTGACAAGAGGTTGTCCTCTGTTGGTGGCAGAGGATACTGATGCAGACCAAGTTGTTTCACAAGTGCAGAGCTAATCACTGTAGAGGGACAGCCATTGTCAAGCAGTGCAGATATCGGAAGGGGGAACTTAGAGATATTGGGCCCAAACACATCCAATGTGGCAACAAGGTGGGGAACAGTAAGAGGTGAGATGTCCACATACAAATCAGTTTCATCATTACAAGCCTCAACCAGAGAGGACATGACAGCAGCAGCAGGAAGGCATGATGTCAAGGTGCCTGGTTTCGATGCCAGCACAATCTCCAGTGTGAGAGGTACATACGTTTCCACATCTGGCCAGGTGTTGTTCATGGTCATGGGGCAGTCCTTTGCATGGTGTCCAGCATAGAACCTGCAGCAGTGGGTGCACCCATCATGTTTGTTGAGGAGACATTTCTCCTTGTCATGCAGTTTTGTGAGGAAGTGGCAGGTTGACTCTCCACTCGTTCCAGTGTTTGTGGTTTTCATGTGAGGAGGGTCTGAGAGATGGCTGAGTGGATCCTTCTTCTCACTTTGTTTGGTGGCATGGGCAGCATTGCTGGTGTTGATGAGGCATTGTATACGTGCATCCTCAGCCTTAATCCAGTCATCCCACTCCTTGACCTCAATGGACTAGACATCCAGTTGGTTTGAGAGTGTTGGCTCGTTGATGAGGATGGCCTTAAGCTCATAGTTCAGGTTAGCCTCAAGTTGGATCTTCAGGCTGTCATCAGTAAGGGCATGTGAGAGAGAGGATGTGGTGAGGATAGCATTCAGGTTTTCCAGCTCAATTTTCCAATCAATGAACACCTGGTTGTTCTGTTTGGATGATATGATCGTGCCCCAGATTTTGTGAGCCCAGTTCTTCTCGAGTATGAGCTTGGCAAGTTTGTTGAGGTACTGCATGAGCATGAGCTGGTCAATCCGAGCCTGTCCTGCTTGGTACCAAGCAACGAGGTGAGGTTCGAGCATAGCCTCAGCAACAAAGCTGACAATCTTGGTGGGCTTCTTTTCAGCATGTTTCATGTAACACTTGCATGCAAGAGACCAGGCTTGCAGAATGAGAGGCATGATCCTTCTAGCAGTGAGGATAGGACAGTCCTTTATTTTGGCAGTGGAAACTTCAGCGAGCAGTTGGTTTTCAGCCTTGTCCATTTTTGGGTGTTTGGTTGTTGATGGACTCGGGGTCAGGAATGTCAGGGTCAATATCATTTCTACTGGTGATCCAGCAGATGAATCCATCTCAGAGAGGTCAGATTCACTTGACAGTGGCGTTAACCATGACAGTAATGGTGTATTGATGTCAGTGAGGATTGAGCCCAAGAGTTCTCGCTGTGCAGTGACGGTAGGGACGGTGATCAGGGGAGGTATTCTGAGTGCAGCTCTCCTCTTTTGTTAGCAAGGGGGTAGGTGTCAATGGTGTGCGAGACAGTTTTCCAGTTTAAGATGTAATGTCGGTATCAAAAAAAAAGTGAAAGGCTGCTGGGTTAGGCCAGCCTCACTATTCAGACAATGGACAGGACAATAGTATCTTTGTTGCATAGAGTAAGGATCCTACCTAAAGTAGGTAGAAATGAAAGCTAAAAACTCACCTTCATTGCACAGAGTAAGGATCCAGGGCAACAAAAGTGAGAATGAAGGTTGATATAGTGAAATCAAGTAATAAGCGTGTAATAGAAGTCAAGCTCAAGTGTAATAGCTACATTGAAGCATTGAAGTTCTGTTGAAGTCCTCAGATTGTGGTAAGGGCCGAGGGGCAGCCTTACAGATGGTCAGTAAGAAGAAGCTCAAATTTATCGACATTGAAAGGAGGGTTGACTTTGATGGAATCTCCAAGTGAATTAATAGAAGCTTGAATAATGGGATCATCGAGAAGATGTTAAGGTGGTGAAGGAAGAGGAGGCACAAACTCAGTGTACAAAGCAGCAGGTGAAATTTTATTTGGAGAATTGTCAGACCAAACAAATCCTTGTCGAAATCTAGAAGTATCAAGAACTTCATCATTATGTTTATGCTTTAAAGAAAGAGAAGAAGAAAATGTCCGCAGTCCATTATCTATAAAAGCAGCTACATTTTGTTGTGAGAGCAAGAGATCTTGCTCAGACTTGAGTTTGGAGGATAGTGAAGCACTTCTCATTGTCTCTGGCTTGATGCCCTTCACCACAAACACAGCAGATGCCATGCTTGCATTTATTAGGGCAAAGATCCATTTTACACGAGCCATAGCTCCAGTTACAGCAGGGGACATCGACACACTTTGCAGTGCTGTCTGAAGAAGAAGGAGCATTATGTTTTGTAGAAGAATGAGGGGTGGTGGAAGATGTGGAACTGCAAAACACTTGTGCAAGGAGAGGGAAGTTGAGTTGGTCTTGATTGTCCAACTGGAAAGGGTTTCAAGCATATTTATCTTGAACTTTGACATCATACTCAATAGCCACAAGTGGATCGTTTGGAGCAGCACAGAAAAATTCCATGACAAGAGAACAGTAAGTGCGCAGTTCAGATTCCCAATGACAGAAGAAGAAAACAGTGCCCACAGACCAAGCATTAAAGACATGAGTCCAATCAGATTCAGTCCATAACTGGATCATCATGGTGATTATACACCTTTTCCATGGATGCAAAAAGTTTCTCAAAGTCAACAAATTGATCAAGGATGATTTTGCACCAGATTGTTCAGGGAAAAGGAACATGAACAGAGGTGAATAGTGCTTTGCTAACAAAGGTATCTTGTATAGTTTGAGGGCTGAAGACTGAGACAAATTCCTGGATGGATTTGAGGTGAGGACCTGCAGCAGACACAGCGGAGAGCTCAACAAGGTGGGGGGCTTGGCCAGAACTGAAGCTGGTAATGTTCCTTTTGCACTTGGGAGTCCCAAATGTGATTTCATCAGAAATGGAGGAAGAAGAGGATGTTTGAGGTGCTCGAGAACTGAGACCTTCAATTTGGTCCACTTTGGCACACAGAACAGCCCAAGCAAGGGAACTCACAGCATCTGTGGGATTTGGTGCTTCATGAGCTGGATCGTTGCCAGGTGGATGATCTCCTTGAGGACTGGGTGGAGTAGATTGTTGCTGATCGCAACATTGCATGACTTGATCAATGTAATGTTGTGCCTCTGCATCTGAGATTCCTATTTCACGAAGTCAAGTGAGGAAAGAACCTCAGGGAAGAATACCTGAGACTGCTTCATTAACGAGGCATTGGCAAGATGCAGTACAAATTTGGATGAGATCGGGATCAGGAGATGTGACATGTTCAGCAGGGGGATCAGATGCATTAACAGTGTCTGTCGTAGCAGGAATGATTGGAATATCAGGAGCATCTCCAGTATTAGACATGAGACCAAGATGGGAGTGAAGAGAGCTAAAGTCCATGAAAAAGTGAGAGACACCTTGAGCAACATGTTAATGCTATAAAGATTCAACTGGAGATGATAGCGATAGTGAAGCTAGTGAATACAGTTGAACCCTGGAAGTGAGAACAATGATGAGTTTATCTGTAATGGAAGAAGAGCTCCAGAATCTCACAATGAAAGATAGTTGTTGTGAACATCAGGAAAATCCGATGCTGACTTATTATGCTTAATGCTTCTTAAAGTCAAAATTAAGCAGAATTAAGCAGAATTAAGCAAATGGCTGTTAAGCAGATCTTGCTTAGAATAAGTAGGGTCATTTCCTGAATTAAGCAAAATTTGCTTAATTTATCCTTATATTGCTGCTTAAACTGCTTTTCGGCAAGTATCAGCTCTCAGGGGGCTGCCTAGCCATGTCAATAAGGAAATTAAGAAGACATTTAAATAGACATTTGAATCATAAAAAATATATATTTGGCTATTGAAATAGAGTATACTACATACATACATCATCACCGCTAACTAACCCTCCTCACGCAAGATGTGAGGGGGGTGGGCATACAACATAAATAAAAAAATGCAGATCCTGTTGTCAGCGCATTGTGGTGGCCCCTGCTGTCTCTGTCCTGCTCTCCTCACATCGTCCCTGTCCTCGGCCTTGTTTCGTCATCCTTGTCGTTGTCGTCGCCGGTATCTCCGTTGTTGTTGTCCCATCCCCATCATTGTTGTCCCATTCCCATTCCCCATGAGCAGTGGCTTGTGGAGGTGGTGCAGGGTGGTGGTGGTGGTTTTCCATAGATACAGCAACAGTAAAACCTAGAAGTTAAAGAGTTGATAAGTTGAATGAAAAAAAAAAAAGCGAACATGGAAAAAAATTACCTGGTGCTCAAACAACGATGAACAAACAACAATAGACGTTGTTTGTGCCCCTCATCACCCTTCCCCCGCTGCCTGCACCTATTTGCATCCCTGTTGTTGGGTTGTCCATTGTTGGCATCCTCGTTGTGGGCGCTAGCCCTCCTGGTCATTGTCGTCACTGGTCCTTGCTACCTCCCGGCCACCCCCCCACGGAAGTGGTGGGGGGCAGGTGGGGCCGGTAGTTGTTGTCATAGTCAAAATCACAGGTTTGTACCTAAAAATATTTGTTAACAAGAAAATGAAATGAGAAAAGAACAGAAAAGATACCTATAGCCCAAGAGACGTCGACAACGTCACTTGGGCCCTTTTTTGTTCTCCCTCATCATCGTCTCCCCATCTTCTCCATCCATCCAGGCTGCTCCCTGTTTCCACCCCATGAACACTTGCTTTCAGCATTGGTTGGGGGTGCTGTGGTGGTCATGGTGGCGTGGTTTTGCTGTTCCTGTCTTCTCGTCATTGTTCATCGGGCGTGGGTGCTTCTTTTTTCATTGTCATTATAATACTGTTAGAACCTATAAATTATTATATGTTAGTTGAAGCCCAAAAAAAAAGCAGGAAAAAGAAAATGTTGTCTGTGCCTGTTTTGTGTGCAATGCGGCCCCTTTCCGTCATTTGCTGGCGAGGTGGCAGCTGTGGGTGCATTGAGTGTGGATGTTTACAAACCGGTGGTGGTAGTGGAGGGAGGAGAGAGGGAGGACAGCAGCGATGGCATCGGCGGCATCGACGGGTGGTGATGACCTGGCAGACATGGTTGATGACGACATGTCGTGGTTGCATGACGAACACATGAATTTCTGTTTTCAGGAAATGCCAAGGGACTTGGAAGAAATTTCAAACATAAGTCAAGCAGTCCTTAGGGCCTTAAGGACTTACAAGATTCTTACAGCCTTTATTTGCTGAAATGTCACTTATCCGCTTAATAGATTATATCTGCTTGACTGGTCATCAATTTTAAGGAAAAAATTGTACTTATTTTCCTTAATAAGGCTTAATTTCCTTAATTGGACTCTAAGCTAAATAAGCTAAATAAGTCAACCATTGATTTTGCTGATGAAGGAGCAAGGCTCAAAGGCGAAGCCTGTGCTGCTTGGATGTGAACATGAGAGTTGAGAAGAAAGCAGCACAAGTAAAATCCCCTATCCATGCTGAGACTGTCTATGGCGAGGCCTCTGCTAAGACTTTAGCACCAAGCCATAAACAGCATGAACGATCGGAGTGAGATAAGATTGAGTGGAACTCAAGATTTTTGGGAGTGGCGCAGAGGCCTACGAAAACGCTCCCTTGGAACCCACGTTTACGACGATCAAATTTCCCAAATCTCGCTCCAGAACTTGCTCGATATGGTATGCTTGCACGTCGCATAAATATTACGTAAGCAGGCTGTGCGGAGCTTTCCGGAGTCCACTCTTAGGTGAGTTTAACTAAATATTGAATATTGAATCCTACCATGTCGTTCTTAGCACGACTTTGGCAAAGACTACGAACTCCGGTACGCCAATTACTCTTCAACACTCACCCAAGGCATGACTATTTTATTCAGGTGCCATACGTAGGTCGAGATCTTGATGGTGTGTTCTATTTAATTTCTTGATTGAAATTAACTGGAAGTTTGACAAATACGTAGGGAATAGGTTCTACGAACATCCTAGCTCAACGTCAGGCACGTCTTTGCGCAGTGCACAGGTTGTATATCTGCTGATTGGTCGACCCGCCCCAGACCCAAGGCGAACCAAACGAACAGTTCAATACTATGACCCGGAGGCTGTTTGGCAATACATTGGTGGAGGCAGAAAACTGCCAGGTGCACACATATCGTCATTACTTTCCTTTTCATGTATTAAAACCGTCATCGTTTAGTGCAGTGGTCCGCATGGTTAACGCACACTCGCCCCCATCCACCCACTGTCCAGGTCTGTTTCATCCCCGTGCGGAGTAACTTTTTATGAACACGGGTATTGGTTTTCTTACTATCTAGGAACTACAAATGGACCTGGCGCGACAACATCGTGTTCTGGCCAACGTTGCGTTAATTGAGGCCCGGGATCAAGAAGAACGTGCTCAGATGCTTCGTCTCAATGCTGCCGCCTCTGCCCCTGCCGCGCCTGTAGCCAGCAACACCGTGACCACTGAAGGGGTAAAGTCGCCGCCCCCAGATGAACCTCTGCAGGCTTCAACCGATTCTCAATCCTCATCGCCGGACACTGCCGCGCGGTCCAACCGACAACACGATGGACTCCGGATTCCCTCAAGTTCCGAACCATATGCACCGCAATCCTGGGCTCCGCGGGTTCGTAGACGGGGTGGTGAGAACTGAGCTTCAAGCAACCGCGTTGTGCACTGCCTTTGCGAAGCCAAAAGAATAACCATATCTCATCACAATCGCCGATGCCATTTTCTACACCCGCCCACTTAGTGCAAAAACGGCTTACGCTGAGCGTTTGCGAACAATTGATAGAGGACTCGAGGAATTGCCTTCTCGCTTCCTCAACACCTACCTCACCAAAATAGAAATCATAGACCCTTCGTCAGCTAATGATGACGAAAATTCTTTGTAGAATTGCATATCGGCACTCCGGTGAACTTATGCCGGGTAGTCGTGATTTTTTTGATGCCGTTGTTAACATAAATTTGTCGCTGGTATATTTAAAAGCTGGTACTACACAGGATATTGTGTTTTCCACTTGGAACTGCCCACTCCCTCAGATCTCGACTACCTGTATCAGTGAGTTCTTGGCACTTGATTATTTTCTATTGGAAGACTCAGAGTCATCAGATTTACAACCCAGCAGAAGATCTCAACTGAGACGAGAGTGAGCTGCAGTCCAAGTTAATCTAGTGCTCGGTCTTTAAGCCTCTTGACTAGACCTCTCCTTCCCATTCCATGGCTTCAACCACATCCTTTTCTCTGCACTTACTGGTCACGCTTGCCGCCGCGTTTTTCCTTGTCCCTTACGTGCAGCCTCTAATAGTTTATTTTTCCGGCAACGAGGATCGGTTATCACTGCCGGGTTTGCTCTTATTCGCAAGTGTGCTACACGTTGCTATTGGAGTAGCACCTGATATCCTCTGGAACATTGACCCTGCAATCGGGCTTTTCATGGGTTCAGGTTTACCGTGGGTATCGATTCCCACTATGCAAAAAGTGGATTGGGTCGCAAACGCCTGCCATTTTGTTCCTGGCATTAGAAAAATATATGGGAAATCTAATTTCTGGATTCCCTCTGATTTGGTCTCACAATCCGCACGTGCTGAATCGTTAAGCAAAGCCCTTGCTATGCTTAGTCCTGTTGTCTATGAACCATCCAACTATACCATTGATAATGCTCTCTGGTCTGTTAACTCTGCAGGCCTTTTTGAAGTCGCAAATTCCGCATCTCGCTCCCCTTCTCGAATGGATATCTCAATATCCCCATCTACTCGCGATTTCTTACTGTTTGCGGCAATCCATTACCATGCCTTTTGGGAATGGGAAGTACAGGTTCTATGGAAAGGGCAGCTTGCCTTCACTACGAAAGGCACTGATTCGCATGCCCTCTTCGATGTTGATAGCGAAACGATGGCGGTGCCCATTGTCGCTGCCCAGCTCGTACGTCGTCCGCACTCACAAAGCCCTCTGCGTGGGACCGCTCTTCACGAAGGAGATCACGAGTATGGGCCATACATCATATCTCTCGATTCACTGTCCCGAATCGATCCGGTGTGCGCCATAGACTTTCACTCGTATGCCGAAGAATATTCCAAGGTCTCCGCATCACTCAACGAGCTTGCAGGTGCCTATTACCGCGTGATTCAGTACATCAAACACTCAGTTCCACCCGTACGTGGCCTGACTGCCCATGTTCAGGTGGGGCAAACTCTATGGATTGCGATCCTGGGCGGTGCCATCCTTGACTCAGGTAGGCTCACAATTCAAAATCTACCTGGAACTTGGGGGGCGAAGAATATATCACCAGATGAGGCTTATCTATCCCGAATCACGGCAATCTTGGATGTTTTGAAACCTTATGCGAAACAAACATCCTTCTTTGACCTCGTATTCAGTGGTGGGAGTACACGTCAAATGGCTCTGGTATTCCTTTTTCTTGGCCTCCTCGCTCAGATATTTTTATGTTTCCTCCTCTCCGCCGTCGGGAACGCAGGAGTATGGATGAGTGTTGCGCTAGCTAACACTTTGATGACTGGAAAGCTATTGGACTTGCACAGTCTGTACTGGGGGAAGACCATTGATTCACAACAGCCAGGAATGAAGATGTATCTCCCTGGCAGCAAGGAGTTGATGGCGATAGCGACGTTCGATCGCACGGGGCCTCGAGACGGACCGCTACGTCCTGGCATCTTTCTGAATCTTGTGGGTATTGCAGCTGCCGTTCTCGGTGTCATATTCAAGGATGAAACACGTCATGTGTTGGGATTTGCGGGGAATCAGTCATTGCCCACAACCCTGTTATACGTTGCCATGTTCTTCACTGTGGGTCTCTCGTCGCTGATTGGGATTACTATATATTTTCAACAAGTGCATGAGAGGACATGGGCAAACAATAGCGAACTGCCAAACAAGTGGATGGTTTATACAACCCTATCATGTTCAATGGCTGTGGCGGGCTTCGGCTTCATTTTCCACAGATCACAGCTTACTTGGTTGTGGCCGGTTCTCGATGCTCTCATTTGGGCATCTGGGCTACCTCTTGGTATGTTGGAAAATGGCAGGATAAGCTCGGGTGATGAAAGCACTATACAAATGATCTTGGTAAACCGCTGGTTAATGGGCTTAGTTTCGAGCATTATGGTAAGTACATAGTAACGGAGCTAGATAATCGCGTCTGCCATCTCATATAGTACAATAATGCTACTGTAACAAACCTTACGAGTTGCTATCATGAATGGGGAAAAATTGGTGTTCCATTGTCAGTAACACACGAGTCCGTCATGCATGAGTTCTTGGCACAGTATTTCCATCAGTGAGTTCTACTGCTTCCAACGGCACTAGCGACTGCACCCATAAGCCACCGATTCACAAGTACCATGTGAACTGTGCTATGATCTGCGGAGATCATCCGGCCATTCTCCAGCATACCCAGTGGAAAGCCTGATAACCACGTGAGCACGTCGAGCACAGGCCACAGCTTCGACTGCGCCCCAAGCTTTAGATACAAAGCCAGCCCACCAACAATAAAGGAGAATGGGATTGTAGAATAGATCAACCAACGCGTCGGGAGTTCACTATTATCGTTCCAAGTCTTTTCTCGTAGTTGTTGCAAGGTGATTGTGATTGTGATCAGCAACGACACGCCAACAGTGAGTACTATTGAGGTATACACCACCCAAGGGGGCGACGGCCGAAAGTCTGAGAATCCAAGGGCAGTGCGAGTTCTTGTCTGGAAGACAGAACCAAGAATCGCAGCAAGCAGTCCTAGGAGGTTCAGCAGCAGCCCAGGCCTGAGGTCACCCTGTCGAGGCGTTGTTCGATCGAATGTCGCAATCACCATCAGGGATTTTGTGTTAGGAACGAGCATCTTCATGCCAGATTCCTCCGTGTCAGCTGTTTTGCCCCAGTAGACACTGTGCAGATCTGACAGCTTCCCTGAAAATAACGAGTTTGCAAATGCCACACTCATCCATACCCCTGCCGTCGTACCAACAGCAAGAAAGTAGCAGATCAAGAGTTGCCCAACAAGTCCTGTAAGGAAGAAAGGAAATGCCTGTCGACGACTATTTCCCCCACTGTTCACAATATCTGAAAACCTACGCGACCTAGTGTATGGCTTGACCTCGTTCAGTACGGCTTTCACACGTTCAACATACGCCTCGTCAGCCGAGACCTTGTAATTTGACCAGCGACCAGGTAGGTTCTGGAAAGTGAGTCGTCCATTATCCAACAACACACCTCCGAGTATAGCCAACCACAACGTCTCACCGACAAGGACGTGGGCGGCTGTTCCAGCAGGGACAGGAGCACCAACCGACGTACGCTTCAGATACTGTACAACCCGGTAGTAAGCACTGGCAAGTTCGTTGAGCGAGGCAGCCACTTTGACCGATTGTGGGGCATAGGAATGAAAGTCAATGGCGCAAATTGGCTCATCACGATTGATGTCCTGTATGTCGAGCATGTAAGGACCTGACTCAAGGGTTCCTTCATGTCGCGCATGCCCACGAAGAACGCTCTGTGAATAAGGGCGACGAACCATCTGGGCAGCTACGATGGATAATGCGGAAGCTGAACTGTCGACGTCATATACTGCCCCCTCTGCTGAACCAGCTGTCGAAAACAACAACTTATCATGTGCCATGATCTGAACATCCCATTCCCAGAAGGCATGATAATGTATCGCAGCAAAATAGAGAAAATCGCGGGCAAGGGGGGTTACTGTGGTATTGGGAGGCTCGGGAGGCTCGTCATCGATGCCCTGCAGCAAACCAGCATCCGTAACTTTCCATCGTGACGCATCAAATTGAAATGGCCCTTCTACCGGTTCATATGCGACGGGGCTCATCACTGTCAGGGCAGCCTTCATTGCATCTGCTCGTGCCACAGAGGATACCTGATCGGAACGTATCCAGAAATTAGAGATCCCGTTGCTTGAGCGAATGCGTGGGACAAAATGGCACGCGTTGGCAACCCAGGCAACGCGCTGCATAGTAGGGATGGCAAAGAATGAGAGGCCTTCACCCATGAAGAGGCCTATTGCAGGTTCGAGGTTCCACAGTGTATCGGGAGCAGCCCCAAGTGCTGCAAAAAGGACGGCAGCAAGGAGGAGTAGGCCAGGCGGCCAGGAAACTACGTCATTGGCTGGGGCCTGCGCCATAGTATGAGGGAGGAGGGATGCAACAATGATTGTAGCGGCAATTGTGCATAGGAGACGCATGGAAACCGACATCTTAACGGTGGTGCAAACAGCAAGGGAACCCAAGAGGATATTCTATGGCAAAAGTGCTGAATATTTAGCTTGCTCTTCGGCACTGTCAAACACTAGCGCCCATTAAGAGCATGGGGGAACATTTGCTGCGCCTATCGGCCAATATAAACATGTTGGTGAGTTCAGCGGACATCAGATCTATGTCTTCTCAGAAGCAGAACTAAGAAGGACAATATGTTACGCACCTGCGACTGCCATGGTTAGTAGTAGCGCATCAGTGACAACTCACAAGCATGATCCTGAAGAGCTTCAGAGCAGAATAACTTTCACAGCCTACGCAACAGGAATGAAACTGACCAAGGACTATGTACATAATTCAGGGTCACCATTTGATTGGACGTTAGGGTCACCGGAACATTCCGAATCCATGTTTAGCGTGAGATCATCGATCATCGATCAGGTGAGATCCAAACCGCAAGTCTATGTTATGTATCATTGGGTAAATTTTGAAAACGTGTCTCGATTTTGTGGTTCCTGATGACTACTGGTCTTCGGCTTTCTCGAGAGTATATATGTTTGAGGGTATACCAAAAAGTATACCTACAAACAGCAGTTCAGGGCACATGATACTTATCCGACCAAATGCATGTTGCGTTTCAATCTCCACTTCAAGAGATTGTCACGCTCAACACCTGGTCGCTACAAAACAGATCGACTGTCATCGTGTCATCTGTTATATTAATATATTTGGTCAGCATCGAGACTACCTGGTCGCCGCAAATGCTCTATCCTGTACGCTAGCGGTTGTCTGTGCCCATAAATTGCCAAGCTTCTCATATACGCAGATTTCATTTGTATCAATTTTCTTTTAGAAATTTCAATTCATAAAAACGGTGTTTTTTCCAAATCAATCCAAAGCTGGACGTTCAAACCTAAAATTCCTCAACGATGTGGCTCTCTTCTGGAAATAAAATCTATACATTGTTTGATAGCTACTTAGAGAATACCGAGTGCTGAAGTGGATGGGAAGTGGTAGAAATATCGACTGTTCAAACACCTACCCATGTTCAAACCCAGCGCCAGGGATACTTAGTAATTGAGACTCCGTGCTTACTCCAATGTCAATACTTACTTACTGTATACTTCGTCACCTCAAGCAATTGTCTATACAACCCCACCCTTTTTCGATTCGAGAAGTTCTGAGTCCAAATTTAATCGAAGCTGCGCAGTGCGAGAGCTGGCGATTTTTAGCAGAGTATGTCCTCTAAAACCCCCGAAGCAATTCTCAAATGGCAGCGAACCCATGTCACTCACGCGCGCCTGTAGGGCCCGCTACTAACTTAGGAGATCATACTAACTTCCGCCTCTAAAATAAAATTTCTTTTTATTTGGAGCTGTTCAGTCCTCATCTCTTCATCTACCACAAGGCTCGGGACAACTTGAATCTTAAAAATAAAAGATTACATGGTCACGTTATACTATAAGTTTATACAAGCCCAAGACCACACCCTCTGCAGCCACCACGTGGATTCTGATAGAATCAATCTTATTTTGCACGTTGTATTCGTGGATCCTAACCCACCTGGATGCTTTTGCGGATGACTCCCTTCGAGCATGTAACAACGTAGAAGTTGGCGTTGTTTTCGAGTTGGTTCCGTTTGAAGATGGAACACGTATCGTTGTCTGGCAACCCATCAATCATTACCAAAGTTCATGTTGACATGTACACTCGTGGTCCGTGCATTTATGTCTGCTTTCAGTATGGCGATGTGGTCTACTCCGCTCAGTTCTGGAGATGCTTTACAATTTCCATGGTCAACTTGGCGCGAGACTTGGACGGGCTATGGCCAACTGAAGGAGTGCTAGTGAAGCGCAGGTAAGCGGTTGTTTGTTTGCTCGTTATCGCCATGCATCCCAGTGTAGAGGGCTTTGGAGCTGGTAAAGCATGGCAAATTGAACCCTAGAATTTACCAGAGAATCTCGTGAAGCTGGCGTTGCCAACCTCCAACCTACTATTTGGTCCTGGCAGTGTGGCGCACCCTTTTCTGAAGCTCATTTCCACTGCTGTCCCAAATGCTGTATTTTACAAACGTAGCGATAGCATAACACAACTCGTACAGAGTGAACTAAAACCCGAGGTAGAGAATCGCTTTGAAATGTTTAATTCTTTATCATTTTTATCGGCCCTTGGTTTCTTTAGTACCGCCGCCCTTCGTGTCTTTGGTGTCGCCCTTCGTGTTTTTGGTGCCGGCCTTCGTGTTTTTGGTGCCGGCCTTCGTGTTTTTGGTGCCGGCCTTCGTGTTTTTGGTGCCGGCCTTCGTCAACGACACAGCATCGCCTTGTGCAAGATGTTCAGGGGGACCGCGAAACCTCGGTCTGTGATGTTCCATAGGCAAGAATGAATATACATGTTCCATCAACATACCCAAGGTAAGGAATCGTGGGCCTGGCCGTCATGCTTCATTGTTACGAATCCATGCATAAGAGTCTCCGACGCTCACCTTGCCATCTTGGCTGTAGCTCCAGCCACTTCACCATCTATTAGTGGACTAACCACCCCGCTATGCGAAGATCAATCAACGTCCAGAAAGGATATAACTCATACCTTACCTTACATAGTGGACAATAGCACTTGCAATTCCGTTGGACGAGTCTGTCATGGCAATGTACTGCAGCTATGGAGTTTGCTGGTATTTCGCAAGAGCTTCGGGCGCTTATAGACTGTGGTCAAGGATTACGTGAACCTAGATCTTGTGGCCCAGATAAGCGCCTGAGAAGTTGCAAACAGCAGGTGACCACTGTCAGCGCGATACAAGTATAAGCAAGGATCTTGTGCGCACGAATACCCAGGAATAGCCCATGTTGACGCCTGCAATATTCGTCTGTAGCAAGGTGCGTGGTAATCGGACATGTATTCCAACAATCTCATCAAATGCTCTGACCGTTAGAAATTGGTTTCTCTGCTGCATCTTTCTTAGCTAACTCGGGTACCGCAATCATCATTCCGCCTTCTTACCTCCGTGCAAAGATTTAGGCTTATCGATGCTTGAAACCCACGACCTGCTGACTTTCCTTCCCGGTGTGGGTCAACGCCTCTGCAATAGTATGTCAGGATATCGTTGATGGAATAGCTGAGCTAGCAAGGGACTTATTGTCTCCGGTCAATCAGAACGAATTTCACCTGAGGCCTTTCCCTGCAAACATGTGTTCTCTCTCGCAAACAACAGCGCGCCTTTCGCATATCGTCAGTGCCGCTTGAACGTCTCTAATAAGTTTGGATACTCACCCTGACTAATGGAACGTATAAGGTTCTTGTAGAGTACAGCTCCAACATTGGATCACATAGACGATCCTAGGGTTGTGTATAATTTTGAAGATCAATCGCTAGCTGTTATGACAGGTGATCTGAAGCGCTAGCTTTCAAGCGTCATTACTGCAGTACTAGTGCAGCGATTTTAAGAGGTAACATCGATTCAGCGTCTAGCCTTGCATGGAAAGAAAATGATGCTGTAGAGATGGAAGCGCAGAAGCGCACTGTTATGTAAGTGGAGTGAGGCAGATGCACCGACGGCAAAGAATGGAGACATCTTACATATCCGTTATCTGGGCGAGGTTTTCTAGAAATAAGACTGGCTTCCTCCAGCTTGTCAATCACTGAGGCCATGAGAAGGGAGTATAAATGGGGCTAAATAAGTAGCTATTTATAGACTGAATGTTAAATCGAACTAAATTCGGAATTTGCCGTGCCTCGCTTAAAACACCCGCATCAGCAGTGCTGGGCACGTCGATGGTAGAGCAGCCACACCGCGTTGCGTGTTGGAAACGTGTCCATAGTATTCTGCTCGACACCAGAGGGCAGTGGCAGCTGTACCTAGTCCCCCTTCTCTTTTATAATCCATGTTTTGTATAGTATGAATTGAATTTGTAGCCTTGTAGGCCTTAAAGTGTATTGAAAAACAATGGATTGTACAGAAAACCTACAACTAGTACAAGGTAATTCGTGTGGGGAGAATATTAGCAAGAAAAAACAGCTTCTGGCCTTGACTCACGCCCAGACGAGCAGGTTCTCGACGATTTGATCAACAGCTGTCATACCGCCCAATTCGTGTGAAAATAATGTCGATGCGTCAGCCGAAGAATTGGGGGCACTGTTACCCAAGCTTAAATCGAGCTCGGCTGCTCTAAATCAAACTCGGTCGCCCAAAATCAAACTGATGGTGAGCCGAGTTTCCTTAAATCGAGCTTAAATTGAGTCTAAATTGAATCAGTTCACGTTAAATTGACCGGGAATAAGTTACTTAGCACTCAAAATCGAGCTTATTGCTGCAAACCAGTGGTGTAAGGTGTCATGTTCAGCCATATCTGCCTATCAGAGGTTCACAATGGATTGGAAAGCACAGTAGGATTTGGAACCTGCAAGTAAATAGGGGATACACTGGATGGACAGTCTGCTACTCTCTACTGGCTACTGTAGGCTGCCATCTCGCGACGCGACGCGTATCCGAGGAAGTGCACGTGGGCGATGTTTGCCATCAGACCTGACGCCAAATAGCCGAGGCCGCCGTTAGTCGTCCGATCGCCTTAAATTGTTCAACATAAGAGTCAACGAACCAAGAGGCTTCAGATCTTCTGATCACGGACGTACAACTCCCACGGGTGGGGGGGGGGGGGGGGTACCGCCACACGGCTCTGACGGCAAATGAGTCGGAGAGCAATTCGCCATCAATCCGGCAACAGAACGTCCTCTCAGTCGCCGGTAGGGAATGGATACTATATAACGCGTCTTGCTGAGGCGACGCGATGTGTTGGAAGCGACCGCCATAACTTCAACATGCACGCCAACTAACACTGTATATAGTGTATCCACACTCTCTCCTCATGTCCATAACTCTCTGTCAAATAGTTCAATGAAGGAGAATGCTCAATCAGCCTCAAATGGAGTTCTTTGCAATATATGTTACGAGCGCCTTGATCAAGGCAATTCCTCTTCCTCTAATACTTTAATTCAACATCAAAAAAGTAATAAATGTCGCCTAAAGTTTGTGGGTAAGCTTTTGTCAATCATAGTACTAACCTGTTAATGATCATTCTTTAGACCGTATTCTTGCTGAGAGAACTCAAACGAGCTCGTCATACACAACTGATCTACAACCCGGCGCCTGTGCCGTTTACATTGCCTGCTTATGTTCATTATAATTCTTACGTCCAGCCACAAACTGATGTTTTTCATTGCTTTCTGCTGAGCTGTGCCGACCATGGGAAAGTGATGTGTTGGCCAGGCACACATTTGGATCTGACGTCCGCCATCGGTGGATCTGTGACCTCTTGCAACGAACAGCCGCCCATTATGCACCGACTTCCGCCACTTAAATCTAACACATAGCTTTCAGAGCCTTTGCAACGCTACTTCAGGGAACTCACTCAGCAGTCACTGTGTCTGTTCCAACAGCCTTAACGAATCATCCGAGTTCCGAGTCGGAGTTTAGGTATGGAGACTTGTCGGAAATTTCCGGATGGCATTATAACCTCACCTAGATTATATGTGGATTATCACTCCCTCTCAGCTAGTATACTGGGCCCTAATGTGGAAAATCTATTACCTACATATGTAAACTACATTATTGAACTGAACCCGAGACTTGGTAGCTAGCTTAACATCAGTTCTGAGTGTCGATTTTAATGGGTTATGGCGGTTACGTGGGTCACGTGGGTCATATTAGGTTATACTGCATTACATAATTTTGTGACACTTGGACACCGGAGCTTAGACCCACGCGAGCAGCGAGCAGTGTCCACAGCCCTTAAGTCAATGGAGCTTCCGTTGCCGGGAAACGGAGCACGTTTCCATACTGTGTCTATACAACACCTGGCAGTGGTACTGCCTTCCACCAAGTGCCAATATAAACCTACTTCCGGGCTTGCGATTTGTCGGGTGAACAGATGCAGCCCTCAACATTGGAAGAAAAGCAGCGCGATACATCAGAATCTCCCGAAAACGTGGATTCTTTAGGTTCTCTTCGTTATACCACATCGAAACAAACAACAAGATATAACGAAAGCTCGCGGTACGACACCCGTTCTAACTGCCTGTCCTTCTCACAATGTATTTTATAGGGTCGAGCCTGGTGTTGCTGTGGTTGCGGCAGGGATGTTCATCTCGTCCAGAGATGCTACGTACGCCTGATTTTCTTGCCAGAAGTGGAACTTCGTATTCATCTTTTACACAGGCCCGCATATCTTCCTCCTCAGTGGTCGGCGTATACCCATCCGGAAGGGCAACTTTATTTCTACAGAAATTCGGTGCCTCGAATCGTTACTGAGGCTTATATATATCACCCCGATATTATGGCTAAGGTGGGCGGTTGGTCCAGAACAATCGAAGAGCTCATTGCGCAGAAGCATATCGTACTTTCCGACAATATCGAACTGTTCCTCCAGATCGATGATAATGACTGTGCATACTACTTCGTCGACCACGCAACACGGACTGAGTTCTGGCTGGATGCGCTTAATACCGATGATCTCGGTATTTCCGCAGTTGCCTCTCCATCTCATCTCAGTCAGGACATGTCCCCACATTTTTATTCTAAATATTAACTGAGAAACTTAGGAATGGCTCTGGAGGAACTATATTGGGTGCATGTCGAACATTTTCCGATGCATTTTGGCGGCCTTGGGTCGGATGTGCTTGACGAGCTTACTAGCGTTTTCTCTCATGCCTTTGCGGGTCAGTAAATCTACGTGGTAGCTCCCTCTATGCGACCAATTCTACTTGTAGATCATATGACCTCACGATTTTCAACTTTTCCGTACTCTGCGCCAGAGTGTGAAAAGTTTCTGCAGCTGTTACGAACATCCCGAAGTTCGTTCATTGCCAGTCTCAGCGTGGTCACACTGATCACATCTTTCTTTAGCACACCTTAATGATGGCCACACCACCTGTTTCGTTGGCGAGTAACCATTCAAGTCTTTCGGGCTAGATTTTGACCGGCCCTTTCAGCTCGCTTGTGGAGTCTTATCTGTCAGCCTAATCCTTTCACTAGACATGGCATTTTCTTATTTTTACCTCAGCCAATCACAGAGTGTCTACTCATTATGGTGAAAGACATGCTCGTTTATCCAGAGATCAGGCAATCTTAATAGATGATGCCCAAGAAAGTCATCTTTTGGCAGTTTTGACATCGTTGCTATCTTTCCAAGCTTCCTATGGCTACCAGAATCGCTTGAATGATATCTTCATTGATCATTTAGTGTATGCACACCGGTGGAGACCGTTCATGTCTGCATGTCTACAAGATTGGAACGCAGTCTTACGTCGGGTGAGGAATCTAGTCTATGACAAGTTGTGTTATAGCTGATGGGGTTCCTTAAGGATATCTCAATACTAATGTATGTCACAATATCATTTCCTCTGACATTAGATGATTTATGCAATTTTAGGCTTCACGTTTTGCTCGTCTTCGTACCTTCGTCTCCACTCCTTGCGTTGATTTCAAGTTCGTGTCTTGGTGCAAGTCTCATCTTCTCAACGCTGTTGGTCTATCGTCATGAACCACTGGAAGACGCTACAGCGACTCGAGCAGTGCGTAATTTGTTGCCTTCAGTATCTGCATGCTCATTGCATCCATACAGTTTATATACCTGGACTCCATTCGCTCCGACAGGTTCAAATTCCAATTGGTTTCATTTGTATATTCCTTACCAAAAGCACTCTATTTCTGGAGTCTGGTCGCGTTCTTCGCCAATTGGTTTCTTGTACTCGCCAGACATACTGGGATCAGGTTTACCATAGGGTTCTTGTGTCTTTGTTGCCTTGCTATGTTGGCTTTTCAGAGAACTACCTCGGAGACCGCGTTACCATACAGAAGCCCCTGGTCTTACCTTCTGCCAAGGAAAGACTCGGACGAGGAATCCTTGGCGTAGATTGTTTGTTACAGTATTAGCCTTAGCATGTAATAGGAATTTAAATACCGTGTTCTATAAATACATTAGATGCTATAATTAGAACCTATTATATTGACCGGGCTCGGAATGCCAGTCCCAGAGACGTTCAAGCCCACCATTATGTGTGCCAAGTGAGTGAGCGAGGATTGTCTTGCTAGGAGTCGTCGCAGCTGAAGAAGATTTTTGATATATTTTGCTCATTACTGTTTGGTGAGAAAATGACTCTTTGACTTACATATGAGATAAGGCGACCGAGGTATACAAGTTCTGATCAACTCCTTCACAGAGCATTTTGCTTCTCGCGCCTTGCAAAAGCACAAGGACTATAAAATTGTCGGCATGGGTGCGGGCTTGCCTACCATGAATCTTGTACATCTTTCTGCTGAACGACTTCAGCTCGGGTTGCCTACTAACACCACGGTGAGGTTATTCTGTCTTCCTTGACCTTGTGGTCAATCAGATTTGTCTCTCGATTTTATGTGATCGGTGCGTCGCTACCACTCGGACTTTTCCTCAACGCTTTCGTCTATCGGAATACCATCCATTGTACCAGCCTGCATGTATCCCTATCTTGTCAGTCCATAGAGGTTAAGTGAGTGAGTACTTTCAGTTATTAACGAATCGCCTCGCCGTTCGAGGCACCGTTCAAACACTCCCTTTTGGCTAGGATGTCGCATTGGTCCTCCAACAACTGCTATGTCAGAGAACCTCTGAAACGACAACAATCCGACATGACGAAAGCGACAGGATCAAGCGGTTACTTACCTCGAAGTTGACTTAAATTTGCATTCATTAGCCGGTCTCTCGCTACTGTATCGCGTCGTCTGTCCTGTTACACGACGACAGTCCATTGTCGTCTCACCCTAGGAGCACCGTCGTATATTCTAACGTGCCCTTCTGAAAATTAGTGAGTTTCTCGCTCGGTCGGTCGTTATGTAAAGATGTCGTTATAGGTACGCATTCTAGAATGCGCTGGGATTATCATGGAAATAGTTACCGTCCAGAGCGGCTCCATAGTCCCAATCGGAATTCATCAGTGCCCTGCCAAGCCTGTATTGCTCCATACTCCTGACGACCTCTGCCTCGTCCACACTTCTCTGCTCCAAAAGATTCTTCTCCGGCACCGGTGGCAACGTTTGGTACACCATTCTGGCGGCTTCCACCTGGGCTAAATAAACGTTATGAGGCACCTGCGGGGCATACTTTGTTTCCAGTTCGACGATACGCTCGATTGACCCATGCGTTTTGATAAACCTGAGGGCTCGCGCAGGGCCAACATTCTTGATGCGCTGCGAGAAATCGGTGCCGAGCAGGAGGGCAAAGTCGATAAATGACGCCCGGTCAAGCTCAAGAACCATCCGAACGTCGACACCGGAAACAACGATGAGAGGGCTTTGACGATTTGTGAGGTTACGGATGAGAGGTGCGTCATACACCAAAACATCCTACAAATTGTTTCATGAAACATTGTACGTATGAAAGATTAGGATACGTACAGTGTCTTCGCTGGCAACATAATCTGCTAGCCCGCTCAATACAATAGAAGACGCCAACGCCTCGGCCTCAAATGGGCCAATTGAGTCGATACACGGCACTCCCATCGCTTGGATTATCGTTTTACTTTCTTCATACGTCTGGGCAGTCGGTGGGCTAGTACGCCTCTGGTATGATTCAGACATCACATTGCTTGTGTTGGTCAGATTTGCCAACGTCATTTCAACTGCCGAAGAAAATTCGTCTTCAGATGAATTCGAGATAATGGAAGGCGATGAAACTAGTTGCTCCCAGAGATTCCTTTCATCTAGTGTCAGTTGGTACTGGGCTTTCGTCATGACAACTTCTGCCTGCGTATCCGGATCTGATGGTACAGATGATACAAAGGGAGACAGCGTAGACGTGTCACGAGTGGCAAGCAATGCGAGTTTAGATATACTCTGACGGAAGTCAAGATATAGGGATGCGAAAGTGGCGTTTATGTCTTCATGTTCCTGTTTTCCAGTGGTAGAGTCAATTGGTGGCCCACCCAACGAGTCCAAAATGGACTGAGCTTTTGGCGAAGGGGAGGTCTTTTCCGCTTCTAGGAACACTGATTCGTCAGTAACCGGTGTGACATCGTTTGCAGAGATGTTCTCGGTTTCCTCAGGAAGTTCTTGATCTGATGACAATAATAAATTATCTTCAAAAGCCTGCATGAGGGCAGTTACGTCTAGAGAGGCATCTTCGACACCCGAGATATCACGGACTGTCGAGTCGTCCACCGAAGAGAATTCGTCTAATGGCGGAAGTCCGAATGCGAATTCCCGTTCCGTATTAGAGGCCGTAGTTAACGGCGATGAGAGCAGATCCTCCTCCGCCAAAGAAAATAGAGCCTCGCGTTCATCATCAGACGTTATTCCTGAACTTGCATCCAGAAGATGGCTAGTCAATGACTCGGCTTGGTCTCTAGTTCTTGGTAGGGGAGTTGAAGGGCTGGGTACAGAGAACGAAGAGATATCTTTGTCTAGGTGTAACTGTCGTAGAAGCTCCGCAGCCTGTTCCCGTGCGACAATGTCAAGGTTGCGAAATCTATGTAGAACGTCGGACAGGCTGCGAAGCCGTTTCAAGCGATCGTTCTCGAGTAATCCACGTGCAATAGCCAGCCTCCTCACTTCCTTTCTGCGTTCCACCTTCGTTAGGGTAAATCACTAGAGAGAATCCAGCGGCTGTTTCTTGACATACCTCGAGCCCTTTTGCCAGACTGCGTTCTTTGCCGTCGAAGACACAGATAGCAGACACTCCCGCATTATTTAGCTCCCTTATGAGTCTGTACCATCCAAGCACATGGCGATAAGGATGTGGGACCTGGGAGAAGTGAAAACGTTGTGTAACAAGGGTTCCATCACTAGCGTGCCGCTGCGATAAGGAAAACAGGAAAAAGCTAGGAGAACAGGTCATCTTACATGACAACTTTCTTACCACTTAAACTACGAAGACGATCAGGGAGATGCTTAATCACTGCGGGACTGTACTGAGTTAGCAGGGACTCGGACAACACGAGTGGCCAGGGAAATTACCATGTCTTCTGGAGGAACGGCGTGAGGCCCAACACGCCCATGTGAGATTTTCAAAAATATAAATCAAAATTTTGCACGAAATAGTGTGATCACGTGGAGTCGTGCAGCGGAAACAGATAATATTTTTTGGACTCCTCATACATAAACCATCTAACCTAAAGACAGAATATCACCATGCAGCAGGTAATCCAGAGGCAGCTGCACCAATCTCTGTAAGCTGTGTAAGGGGATCAAGCTTCCCCTTGAACTGCGGCAAGAATGACGCATCCGTGAAGGGACAATGAACGGATGGTGAACCCTTAAATATTGGCGTGTAGGTCACTGCACAGATCTCGAAGGGTGTAAATTCATCATATGAGATCTCAACGGTGTTTCGAGGGTTGCGGTCGCCGGCTGCAATCCTTTGTCGAGCCTGCAAGCAGAATATAACTAAATCAACCAAGCCATACGAATCAGATTCTACTACAGACCTGGGCAACAAGTTTCGGATCTGGTTTCAATTCGAGAAGACGTTTCGCAAATCTCGCAGCATGTGCCTGGTTATTGGCTTTCGCAAAGACACCGATGGCACTCCGTAACGCAATTTGCATGTGCGGAGGTTGCAGTTGGCACTGGGTGAAATAAGCCGCCAACTCCAGATTGCGCCGAACATTATCAGGTTCAGCTTCGGCAACACGTCTCCGTTCCAGCTCGATGGAGACACCAAGCAAGTATTCACGAGCTGCAGTGACCTTGTCTCGCCACTAAGGGGACAATGGTTCAGGATATGCACGAAAGGTACCAGCATGTCCCTACCTGTCTAGCCTCGTCATCAGACGTCAAGACAACTAACAACAGTGCTTGAAGGACGGATCGGAAAGTGGACTGTGCTTCCAATAGTTTGTTGCCAGAGACTGATCGGTAGCCTTCATTTAGCTCGGATTGTATGGACTGCAAGGAGCGCGCTGCAACCGGAAGAACACGACTGGGTGATGATTCTGATGTGTTACGTCGCACATGCAATTGCAACGGCGGCAACGATGCCACAGGTGACAAATAAACATGAGATGAGCGGTATATCGAAAGGAACAGAGGTTTGAGGACAGCAAAGTTGACAACACCAAATTGGCGACTGAGGAGCTGAAAAATGCTTTGAGATTTTTATGCCGTATGGTGAAGTAGAATCCGCTTACCTGCATGGCCGATTCAAAGGACCCAGCCGCGACATGGTCAACAGCCAACGGTGAATTGCGTACCCAAAGGTCAGTCTCGCTGACTCCGGGCGCTGCACCAGCACCGAGCTCCTCATCCTGTTCTACAGCCTCTTCATCCCCATGTTCCGAGCGAAGCTCCTCTCCATCAGCGTCTAGCTCCCATCCCTCTTCCTCAGGATCGATCTCATCGTGTACTTCTTCTTCTCGTGCCCATGCATCAAGTGCAGATGATGCCGCAGCACCAGCAACATCCCCGTTGACATAGGCGGGCTCGACGCCGCCTTCAAGCTTCCCGTCGGCAAGCGCGTGGTCAAAGAAGTTTTCGCTAGTGGAGACGGATGGCCAGTTGAGACCCGTCGTGGACGTGACGATCGGCGGGGGTTTGAGATTCGAGGCGGGGAAAACTGGAACATCGTCTATATCTGCCTCACTCAAGCCAGCAGCCTCTAGGATTTCTGATGCTAGTTCTTCCAGGCCATTGGTCTTCGCGGTAAGATAGGCAAGAGGGTCTAGAAATTATTGTTCACCAATGCATCTCGACATATAAGTGGCATGACTTACGAAGCCCAACATCCCTCAAAACTGATATTCTACCTTGTACATCGCCAGCATAAAGAGCATTGTGGAAGCGGGACATCGGGTCGCCTCGCGCGTCGGCAATTTTTTGCATCTTCGACAACTTGTCAGTGCTTCCGGTCGCAAGGTACAGGAACGACAGTTTATCAAAGTTCTTTGTCTGTTGGTATGCCTTCTCGACTATCTGTCGCAGTTGTGAAGAAGAGATCAAGTTACTGACAAACGCAGCATACCTTGTGATTACCCTGCTTCAGAGCCTGCTGTGCCAACCTCTCCCAGCAGTCCGCGCGGTCAATTGTCTTCGCAGTCTCCATTGCCACCTCCAAATTACCGCATTCAATAGCAAGTTCGAACCGTGTATTAGTGTCTTGCACAAAGTGCAGGGCAATCTGCGGTGTAATCAGTCGAAAGCTTTGCAGACTTAGACACACATAACGTACCTCAGGGAATCCTTTCTGCTGTAGGTAAGAAATGATACTTTGACCCAGAAGAGTCGATGTCCGGATGATGTACAGCATTTCCTCATAATTGTTTCGGAGCAGCGCAAGTTTGAATCGGTATTCTGTTGGATCAAAAGTGATGGTGCGGGGACGAGCGGAGCGATCAAGACAATGCACCGTCTTGCCTTTCACACGTGTAAGGTAGACGGGGTTATCGAGTGTGCAAATGACACCATGATCACTGGTAAAGACGGGAACGATGAGCCAAATAAACTCTGCAGCGATTGGGCGCAAAACGACTGACCCTTGAGAGAGACAGTATTTGACGTGATTGAGCGTTGAATAGATAAAGACGCCTGCATCATCCCAAGCACCTGATTTAATGCGGATGGTCTCATGTATCAGGCTATGTGTTGAGAAATTCTTGTTGGCAATAGTGATGGCTGCATCCCTAGTTAAAAGGCTATTGCACGTCAGTAAGTCGTCCACTTACTATGTTTACTCATCAAAGCCACTAGTGCACCATCACCACTCCAGATAGCATATTTCACTGGCGGGCTGTTGATCTCCGCGATCGTCTTTTGCTGTTGGATATCGTAGAGCACGACGGAAGTTGTCGAGCTGAGGATAAGACAGGCTGTACCGCCATAGAAAATTTCGTTCGTTTGGACAGGAGGCTTGATGGTCTTGACGACCGCATTTGCGAGGTCCCGGACTTCGATGGTCTGCATCATAGAAAAACATGTCACCAAATAAATATGACATCAGACGTTGGGAAAGCACACACCTGGTTGGTTTTGTTCAGAATGGCAAATCTGTTCCGTGCCACAAAAATTGCACTCTGGCCATTTCCCTTCTTACCATCAACGCTCGAGTCCTTGACGTCGCCCTGGACCTGCTGTGGGAGGGCCGTCAACTCGAACATCCCGTTATCTGAGCTTATCGTCAAGATCACAGCCCTTTCCGCCGGGTTGAAACTAAGTGTGCGCGGTGGGATGTAAGGGCTCCCAAATTTGCGCACACTCAGAAGGCCGATGTCTGCACCAGTGTTGAAGTCGTACGAACGGACGTACTTGTCCCGCACATAGTACAAGCTATCTTGATAGACTGCAAATGCTGGTCTTTCACGTTCGAGCTTGAATACGATAAGGCCACTGTCGTGTCCCGCCGCGAAGAGGTTGAGGTTTGGGTGAGAAGCAAGAATCCAGAATCGATCATTTTCTCTCCTGAACGTCTGTATCGCGGTCCGCTTTGCCAAGTCCCAGACGCGAACTGTCTTGTCCTCGCCACAGGAAACGATCAGCTCGTGCTTAGGATGGAAGAGCGCACTGGAAACATTGTTGAAATGGCCACGACATGAATCAACTTCCCAAGCCTTCGTTTCGCTCATTCTCCAAATCTTGATAACCCTATCATCGGCAGCAGAGATGATGAGTGGCAACGTGGGATGGAACATGGCATAGTTTACACCGCGATCATGGCCTTCCAAGACATATTTGACAGTAGAGAAGGAATCGAAGGTCTCAAAAGAGCCTGGGTTGTTGCTTCCAGTGCCCCCAGGACCGGAATTGGGAGATGTTTTTCGCAACCCTGAGATGTCCCATACACGGACCGTTTGGTCCATGGATGCGGAGACTACAAGGTCTTCCTTTGGATGAAATTGGGCCGACATGACGTAGTGTGAGTGACCAGTGAGCACGGCAATACAATTTCGGGATGTGCTGTTCCATATCCGAATTGTCTGGTCATCCGAGCTTGAGATCTATAAAGACGTTCCGGCTTTTTGACTCTTCATTGAACATAAATAAACACGTACGATCCAAGGCATTTCGTGATGGAATTGGACGGTACGGACATAATCCAAGTGGCCATGGAGAGTAAAGAGACATCTTCTATTTTGAGGCCGAATATCTGTTGAACATCAATGAGTAAGGGTTCTTGGAATGCCAGAAGAACTGACCCCAAACTCTGATCTTGTAATCATCACCTCCTGTGACAAGGAGAGCTCTACTGGGGTGAATCGCAACACCTCTTACAGGACCTGTATACAAAGTATGGCTGTGGGACACGTCGCATGTGTTCAATAGAACTGACCTTCATGTTCCTCAAATCTATCGACTAAAACACCCATACGGTAATTCCAGAGCTGCACACTGCCATTGTGAAGCGCCGCCGCGAGAAGAGGTTGTGTAGGATGAAATGCGAGTCCTAGATACGTTTAATACTATGAGCCTTGGTTGAGTAACGCTGCGCACACACCCTTCACGCGGTTGCTTTTGGATTCGAACTTCGTGAGCATAACAGACATGCTCGGCGAATACGTATGGCAGATTCCAAGTAAAAATTAGAAGGAAAGACTATCGAGGTGAATAGGATATATGGAAGATTCGTGAGCCCTTGGGAATAGTATCGGATTCGCTATGTAGATTTTTGGCGCGACGTGGCTGTAGCAATGCGTGGGAATTTGTCACGTTCCGCCGGCAACCACCAAAAATAGTGCAAAACTACTTATACCGCAGCTCTGCACGAAAAGATGACATATAACTTATGTAGTCTTGTATTCCAGGACTCGTGTTTTTAGCCAGTGGCTTCGCCATGTTGTCCAACACCATTGATTGCAAGACTTCAATCGAATCCCGTTGTATTTGAAGCTGATAGATGGTATAAAATATAAGTGTACCGATAGTGATACTTTTGGCATTTAACAGTCTACACAGAGTCAGGCTTGTAATCAGGACGCAGTGATCGAACAGTTTTGCCTGCGACACAAGGAAAGTTATTCATCAATACCAAATCTACCAGACGGTAGAACTACAAAACATACCAGCTTGCCAAATCTCCTGGTTGTTGATGATGTCAAGCTCCCGAGCAAGGTCCTGACGGTACGTTGATCGGCCATTGAACTCGAGCGACTTACGGGTCTCTGTCCCGTTCTTCACGCTCTCATACAACTGCTCGAAAATAGGCACATTGGCCTTTTCAAAAACAGGCGCCCAGTCAAGGGCGCCACGACGAGCAGTCGTCGAACAGGCATTGAACATGTAGTCCATGCTGGAAAGGAGTATTAGTATAAGAGAAACGATGAATTACGAATATTCGTACCCCTTCTGGCCAATCAAAGGGTAGAGCGATTGTGTTGCCTCCTCGACAGTCTCGTTAAAGGCTTCCGAGGGAGTGTGACCATTCTTACGCAGCACCTGGTACTGAGCCAAGAAAAGACCCTCTGAGACGTCGTGTAAGATGATGGCTAGGTCGGTAAGATAGAAACCTACGAATTGCTCCCATGAGCTAAACAGAAAAAAATCGTAAGTTTGAGGATGGCATGAGAAGAAAAACCATCAATACAGACCACACCGCGTTCACCGTAAAGATCAGAGTACACCTCTTTCTCGAATGTCGTGTCGTACATGTATCCCGAACCAATGCCAACGCCGAGCGCAATGGCCTTCTCCTTAGCCTTACCTGTTACGTCTTGGAAGACTGCGACGCTAGAATTGATGCCACGGCCCTCCTTGAACAGTGTTCGGACGGTACGACCAGAGCCCTTGGGCGCGACAAGGATGACATCAACATCTTTCGGAGGAATAACTTTGGTGTCCTCCTTGTATACGACAGAGAAACCATGCGAGAAATAGAGTGTCTTGCCCTTGGTGATCAGAGGAGCAATTTTGGGCCATGTCTGCGACTGCGCAGCGTCAGAAAGGAGGTTCATGATTATGGTCCCCTTGTTGATAGCCTCCTCGATGGGGAAAAGGGTCTCTCCAGGCACCTAATAAAATAATTAGAATTGTATGTGGAGGCTGAAAGGGATGAATGAAATTGTACCCAGCCGTCCTCTACAGCTTGCTTCCAGCTCTCTCCGTCTTTGCGAACACCAACAATGACGTTAAGACCATTGTCACGGGCATTCAGACCTTGTCCATGGCCTTGTGAGCCATACCCAATGAGGGCAAGAGTGTCATTCTTGAAGTAGTCCTGGAGTTTGGCCAGTGGCCAATCGCTACGCTCGTAAACGACCTCCTCCGTGCCAGCAAAGTCAAGAGTTTTTATTCCACGCGTCCCCTGCAAGAAAACGTCAAGAAAAGTATTTGGGATATTGGGAAGGCGAACCAACCAGTACGGCTGACTCCTGGCTATGTCTGGCAATTGACGCCTTGGCGAATAAGGAGTAGGAAGCAGCCTGGACAGGCCTCACAGCCTTTACCACTGTGCGGGGTGCACGACGCGAAGCGGCACGAAGAGCTTGTGTTGTTGAGCGAGAAGCAAGGGAGGTCATGGTGGTTGTAGCAACTCCAAAAGTTTTTTTAGTTCGTGATCTGTGGTCACAGTTTCGGCCGAAAATACAATCTCCGAAGATGTCCGATTTTCACCCTAATGTCACGTGCCATTCCAAAACGGGCGAATTCAGATAAAATTGGATTTGTAAAAGCGACACCGATATGAGTAATCTAGTCAATAAAAGTTGTAATAGTGATAAAAAGATGCCTGAGGTAGATAAGTAGTTTCATGTCAAATGTAGATTATCCAGTGCTATTTTGCATCGACATTCTGAGTGCATTTGGAGTGCATCGCATCACAAAATTTGAATCTAGTCATTCAGTTTGCATCAGCTTGCCTAAAGCTGTTGCACACAACCACTTCAGATGTATATAAAGAGATTTTATAAAGCAAATTTTGGATATCTTCCACCAATCATCTACAACAACTCCCCAAAATTTTGCATGATTCAAAGAACAAGGCAAAAAGACACAAAAACAAAAGGTATTCAAAATTTGCTCTATAAAATCCCTTCATATACATAATACATCTGAAGTGGTTGTGTGCAACAGCTTTAGGCAAGCTGGTGTGAACTGAATGACTAGTTTCAAACTTCATAATGTGACATGCTCAGAATATGTTGATGTGAAATAGCACTCAATAATCTACTGTAAGAGAATCACTGTATTCTCTTACCAGCCCTTTCCCAATACATGTTACATGATGATGACTAATACACATAGTCACATGTTGGTTGATCTTTATTGTACGATGTCTTAGATTATTATTCCCTTTTGAATCCATACCAAATTCCTGTTTACCTTGTCCCTCACCTCCTGAGTGCCTGAAGTACAGGAGTACTTCAGTTACACTTTTTTTGTTAAACATGAACTTGGCCTGGACTCCTGGAACTCCAAAAAGTCTGGACAGAAGACCCTTGGGTGATCAAATTACCTTAATTGCCTTGCATCCACATGACAAAAACTGCATAGAAAAACACCATGGAGTATGCTTCCCAATCACCACCACCACCACCAAACAACATGCCAACCATAGGCCACAAGCAGCAAAATTAATCCTTTCTGGGTAAGAAGCTGCTGGGTAGAGCTGTACCCAAATGTTCAGGCAACTTTCATCCTATCAGAAACCAATGCTTATCAGTGCCCCAATGTTAAGTTCTGAGCTGAAGGAAGGAAGTCGTCAGATTTCTGGTTGTACCCAGATGGTAGAAGTTGATAAGGATGAATCAAACAAGGAAGGGAACCCGACAGGATTACCGGGGCAAGGTTCACTTGATGTGCCATACCAAGTGTGGGGACAGAAAGGACTTGGCTTCAACTTATAAGAAGTTGCACCCTTCTCCTCATCAAGTGTCCTAATTTCAAGACAAGGGTAAGGAGGATGATCACACAAGAGGCAGAGCAATATATTAGCCTGGAGAATATGCTGAGAATAATAAGAGAAAAAGACACTTTTTCCCTTGGGAAAAATAAAAGGAACCATCAGTGAAAATATATCATTTTCCCACACTTTTCTCTTTGTTCTTACTCAACTAAAATAACTTATCTATTCCTGAGAGAAAATCAGGTGAAAATAGAGGGGAAATATCTCTTTTTTTCAACATTTTCTCTATTTTTGGTGAAAATAACATTTTTTCTCCTGATTTTCACAATATTTTCTCCTAGCAACAGATTAGATATTTTTTCATAGAGAAAAAAGTGGGAATGTATGGGGAAATAACCTTTTTCTCCTTAAGTTTCTCAGGTTTTTCTCCTGGAAACAGGTTAGTTATTTTTTAGCAACAACCAAAAGGAGAAAAGTGTGGGAAAATAACATATTTTTTACTGATGGTTCCTTTTATTTTTCCCCAGTGAAAAAGTGTCTTTTTTTCTCATTATTCTCAACATATTCTCTTAGGCAAAATATTGCTTTGCCTCTTGTGTCAGAGGTTCAAAGATTTTCTGGAGAGGATGAGCTAAAGTTTGAGATAGACTTAAGAGGATATTTGGAGTGTAACTGACTGTTTCATCAAATTGGAAATGAGAGAATTTCATCTTTAGGCAGTGCTGCTGATAGGAGGTGGGCTGTGATGCAAGGCGGCTGGGAAAGGTGGTGGAAAATGATTGGAATTCTGGTTGGGAAAATTGGTCTTGACAGTATTTCCCCCCTAGTGCCAAGCCTACGAGGCATGTGAAGGTTTGAATCCAAATCGGGAAATTTTTTTGTTGATTTTGATGGGGTTCCCAGGTCTTCCTACAACCACCACCACCACCACCACTACTCCCTTTGATAAGCATATCCTCCGTCCCTTTGCACACAGAAAAGATAGCGGCCCTCAAGGCCCAACAAGAAAAGTTGATGGAGGAGCTTCAGCTCAAAGAGGAGGCAAGGGAGGCAGAGAAAAGGGCTGCAGAAGAGGAGCGGAAGAAAACTGCTGCTGCCAAGAGGGCAGAGAAAAAGTGGAAAGCTGTGGAGGTGGAGCTGGAAGAGGCTGAGGGCAGCACCTCCCCCAAGAAGAAAGCAAAAGGAAAGCCATGGGCAGAGGTGGCCAACAGTGAGGCCCATGTGCAGTTACAGGCTGCCATCTCTTGTAAAAGGTGAGTCCCACTTTATTATCGTTGCAAATCCATGCTGACTTCTAGTAGATGTTCTAGTCAGAAGTTGTTGTGTTTCTGGATGGGAACCCAGGGTTGTGCTTGCAAGCCTTGCACAAAGGTGAAGCACAAGTGTGAGGAGGTGGTGTGGGAGGGTCAGGAGTTGCTGGTAGAATCCAGGTTAGGGGACAATGAAGGGGTGATGAGCTTGCTGAGGGACTTGGTGGAGGCAGTAAAAGAGGTGAAGAAGGAACTCCGGAGCTCTGGGTGATCAGTGAGGGAGTGCTGGCACTCCAGGACTCATTGATGGACATCCAGGGGGCCTTGGATCCAGAGTAGAGGCAGGGGTCTGAGGAGAAAGAGGACAAAAAAGAAGAGGATGAAGAGGAGGAGGGGTTTGAGGTGCAGGGGGAGCTGCCAGGGCTGGCAGTGGAAGCAGAGGGTGAGGGAGTGAGAGAGGAGTAGGGATCTGGCAGGGATCTGATAATATAGATTTCTTTTTTTATTATTCTTGAATGAATGAGGCTTTGTTTCAAAATGAAGGAGTGTTAATTGGAAAGAGGTCCAGGTTTCCCCAGGTAATGAGTATTGGAGATGCCAGATGCATCTCCTATAGCAATGCAGTGGATGTGATAGTGATAGCTGTTAAATGTATGATTCACCATCTCTCTATTTTACTTCTATCCTACTTCTATTCCATGTCCTATCACTTGTAGTTACACTCATGGGCACTTAGAGTAGTTTCCACCTTGTGTTCATCACTGTTTGTTTCACAGTATGTAGACTGCAGAGTCTGGAGTTTTGCACTCTTCAGTTGCTCACTCTGGACTCCAGGTACTGTACTCCTTATTGTCTCATATAATAACTAGTTGCTCACTCTGGACTCCAGCTGTTCAGTCTATCTGAGTCTCCCTTCACAGTTGCTAGGTTAAACTGCACTAAAGGCAACCTCAGACTTTAGCAATAGCCTGAGCATGTCTATGTACAGGTGTGACTCTCTACTAACTATGTGGTCATGTGACTACTGGAGTAGGTGCCCACACACCCTACTCCATCTGCCCACTTCCAAAAAAGGTGATGTCCTCATCGCCATGAAAAAAAAGAGAAGCAAACACTAGGTATAGAAATAATATAAACAGTGTAACCAGAAAATTCTATGGGTGATATAAAAATTGAATTAATAAAAGACTCAACAGGGGGGTGTCCATCCTAAAGCTCGAAGGGCTTGACTCAAGTTGGCAAGGTGGGGGTCACAATCCCAGTCAAGCATTGTAACTCAAGGAGCAGGTATGAATATTACTCCAAAGGGGGCGACAATGATGGGTTTGTCTGGTCCAATACCATAGGGATGATGTCGAGTGATGAATGGTCGAACTTGAGACTGAAAAGGCAAAGCTGAATGCAAGATTTTTCAAGGCTGTGAAAAAAAATGTGGTGGGGCTCTTCGTCACCGAGTCCATCATCATAAGGTCCTGAACAGCTGTGGACAGCCTGTCTTCAGACTGGAGATATCTCACAGCTGGGTGCTGGGGGCATTTGGTAACAGCACAGCATTGTCAGCCCAGTTGAAATGTGCAGGAGGTGGTGAAACGGCTTGTTTGGGGTCGAGCTGGGGTGAGCTGGGGTGTATGGGTGGAGATGGGGGCCTAGACAGTGAACCGGGGGTGTCTGTGATACAGCATCTGGACAGAGAGTAAAAAGGTTTGGAAAGAAATTGCTGTGGTACCTTGATTCGTTATCCTTTGAGAACAAGGCTCACCAATATTGGGCCAGAACTTGGAGACCTGAAATGCTTTTAGGAAAAGAAAATATGATATGACAAGATTGCTAACTCATTGACATGTGAACTGGTGAACTCTACCTTTAATTCATCAAGCTCAAGGAAATGGAATGAATTGAGCCAAAATGTAGACTGATTTGCATGATTCACAAAATAATAGCTTATTTCCCCACTTTTCCAGCAATTTTCCAGGGATCCAGAACGAGAACAGGATCTGCTTTGTCTGCATCATCAATTGACCATCTTGAATTTTGCAACACTGAACTTGTGGTATATGCTTACAGGGTGATAGAAATAAAGAGCTCCCTTGGGATGTTTCATTGGTTGCCAACCAGAGGGTAGATTGGGCCTTTTACATCATTAATGTAGTCAGTGGGAATGACCTTATCAAAACTTATGCTGAACATTTTAAGGGTGATTGGATGACTAAGCAGCCATCAGTTGGCCTCAGCTATTTGCCATGAGGGTCTGATGCCAAACATTGCCCATGCATGCTTCCTCGCACAGACTCCAGTCATGTCTTGAGGTGCCCTTGTGCTACCCAGTGGAGACCTAGAGAGTTGTAGATAATATGTGCCTATGTACTGCTACAAATAAAACAGTCTCAGTTGCTATATAAATTCTGCCTGCCCTGGCACCTCCTCAGGCAGAACTGAAGCTGATTATACCCTAGGCTTGGGGGATAAGTGAGAGATAAGTGTCGATTTGAGGGCTAAGTAACTTATTCCAGATTGATTTAATGTGAACCAATTCAATTTAGGCTTAATTTAAGCTTGATTTTAAAAAAATCAGCTCATTTCTCAGTTTGATGTAGGGCAAGCGAGCTCAGCTATCTGACATGCTCTTAATTCAGTCACATGCATCTCCACCAGGTGATAGGTACCTTGATCTAATAATAACACCTGCTAATGAGGGGGAGTTGCTTCTCGTGAGGATTTGAGCTGAGCAGCAAATAATAGATAATGACCTGCTCCCACAGTTGTTCTACTACCCATTAGGCAGCATATTCTCAGTCTTTACAATAAAGTTTTAATGAGCTTCCTGGCCTAAGGGTTGGTTATTGCTTACATGCATGCACATACTGTGGATTGAGGGAAAAGGCTGCACCATGAGGACAGACTGCCAGATATGTCGTGATGCAACTGATGGCCTTGATGGCCTTGGGACAAGCAATGCATGGCAATCGCTGAATTTACCTCAATTTAATACCTTAAATCGAATCGAATATACACACTTACAATGAAAAAAAAAAAAAGATTTGGTAAGTGGGTGGTAAATACTGGTTCAGATTCTTTTTCCCTGGTAATATTCTCAACAATAACTCCAATAATTGAACGTTCAAGATTTCATTTCTCTGATATCTCTGAAATTTAATCGCCAACAGATTTTCAACTATGTTACATATGTCACAGGTAGGGTTGTGGGCCAGAAATCTGCACCAAACTCACATTTAGTTTGGGAGTTTTCAAGTAGTAGGTGATGGTGCATCTGTCATGGCTGAGCCCAAGACTTGGGGAGAGCTGGGGTCATGAGGTTGTGAGTTCAGCTTGCTGGGATAGATTCAGGTGCCATCCAAGTGGGGATATGTAAGAACTTGAGAGGATGACCTTGTTCATCCACTACCATTCTGAGTGGCAGCTGTGAGCTAGGCCAGAAATGTGAAGGCATGATGGCTGATCAGTCTGTGTGGCAAAAGCATGACTGGTAGTTACAGTTTCATCACACGTTCAATTTGGACAGGAGAGAGGTGATAAAATGAAACTGGATTCTGAAGAGTAGACTACAAGTACATAGAGTTTTTATACTGTAGGATAAATAGGGGTTCATAAGTTAAATATAAAACAGGGGTGAAGGCAGTATCATAGCCAAAGAAATAGTGGGTAAGGAGAGTGATGAAATAAATAAGAAACACTGTCCATTTGCAGTTGGTTAGGGTTGTGTTTGTCACATATGTCCTCCAGTGGTTGACACAGTGAACCACTCAGTTTGCCCCAGCTGTGGTGGGGGCAGAAGACTTCTCCATGACCACAGCTTCCTTCTTCTTCTTGGAAGCATCCTTCAGAGCTTTGATAGCCTCAAGAATCTCTTGGGGACTTGGTGTCTAAAATCAATTGCTCATTGTCAATCTCCATTGTGTTTGGCTCATCGTGTGCACTGTTTGCAGCAGCACCAGTGCATTTTGCAGTGCATGCTTGTTGTCATTTGTCACTGGGGTGAATCTGAGGGACCTCAGAAGGATACAGTGAGCCCCGTTTCACATGCCGAGCTATTGCAGCGTCTTTCCCTTTAAGAAATTGTGTGGCTGTGTGCAACAACAAGCGCATGATGGTAGCCTGTTTGTGGCTAGAGTATGTGGTTCTGCCATTGGAGTGGAACTTGATGAAAGAGGTGTAGCTAGCAGCATCGGTGGAATTGGGAGGTGCATTTCATGGGATGCACCCATCTGTCGACATGTGTGCTGAGTGCTGAGTACCTTGTTTCCCAAGTTGGAAAGACTTGTAAGTGGGTACTATTCCTGTTGCCACACATTCTATGGTTTTCTGATTGATCACACAAGAGGCAGAGCAATATATTAGCCTGGAGAATATGCTGAGAATAATAAGAGAAAAAGACACTTTTTCCCATGGGAAAAATAAAAGGAACCATCAGTGAAAATGTGTTATTTTCCCACACTTCTTACTCAACTAAAATAACTTATCTATTCCTGAGAGAAAATCAGGTGAAAATAGAGGGGAAATATCTCTTTTTTTCAACATTTTCTCTATTTTTGGTGAAAATAACATTTTTTCTCCTGATTTTCACAACATTTTCTCCTAGCAACAGATTAGATATTTTTTCATAGAGAAAAAAGTGGGAATGTATAGGGAAATAACCTTTTTCTCCTTAAGTTTCTCAGGTTTTTCTCCTGGAAACAGGTTAGCTATTGTTCAGCAACAACCAAAAGGAGAAAAGTGTGGAAAAATAACATATTTTTACTGATGGTTCCTTTTATTTTTCCCTAGTAAAAAAGTGTCTTTTTTTCTTATTATTCTCAACATATTCTCTTAGGCAAAATATTGCTTTGCCTCTTGTGTCATGCTAAACTGGATTTGGCAGCTGCTGGCAGGACTGTTGAAAAAGTGGGCAAATGTTTCATACCCTGCAGGCTCTGCAGTAGTGATGTTTCTGTTGCAGATTTTTTGATCATAGTCAATGAAGCCATGTATGTCGTTATCAGTAGCGGTAATCAAGTGGTTGGCATCATTGTGGTTAGTGAGGGTGAAGGTCCCATCAGGTGAATGTCAGAGGTTGAGATGGGAAATGGCAGAGCAGTCAATGATGAGGGACATGGAGCTGAGAATGAGGGAGGATGCCAAAGCAAGTCTGGGGTCTGTGGATGGGAGTGTAGGAGGGGGACCATTTGTATTATCTGGTCCATTAGCACCCATAGTAGCCCCTGGTAGAGATGGGGTGATCCTTGGTAGCTCATGGATTTTTTCAATTCCCAATAACTTGAAATATGCTCCAAGTGCATCAAGGTGACATCACCAGACTTCCACCTCATTTTGAAGATAGCATCAGTCCTAGCACCAACATCCTCTTCAATATGCTCAATGGCCCATTCACCATCAGGCATGTCCTGATTTCCTAATTGGGTATCTAAGTGCCCTGGAAATAACTGATTGTCATTTGGCATATGAATTCTTAACAAGGATGCATGGTATACATCATGCACACCTCTAGGGCAAGGCAGGGGTTACCCCTGGGTGTCAAATCTCATACCCTTACCCCTACCCCTGAACACCCTACCCTTAGGAGTAAGGGTATGGAAACATATAAGGGTTGCCAAGGGTATGGGAGGGTTTGTCAAGGGTACAAGGGTTTGGCACAAAATCAACATATTTAGGGCAGAATTCATTTGAAAAGTGTTGATAACTATTGTATTTACTATTAATATTGCATATTAATACCTCTTATTAACATATGAAAGCCATTATCATGTTGGACAATTCCAAAATCTGAATTTAATTGATGAAAATCTTGAATATGAGTCTTTGTAGCTGAAAAAATCAGATGATATTCTTACATAAGCATACCCCTGGCATACCCCTGCACCCTTAGTAAGGGTACAGGAGTATGCAAGAGTATGAACTTCCAAACCCCTTACCCCTCTTAGCCCAAAAACACAAGGGTATACTCCTACCCCTGCCTTGCCTTACACACCTCTTTGCTTTAGGTGAGTAGGTAACTCAACCCTATAGGAATAATTGCCAAAGTCCTCTTGAATTTTGTAGGGACCAATATATTTAGGTATGAGCTTTCATGCATACCTTTTTGGAAAGAAGATATTTTTAGTTGAAATATATAAATCTCCAGTTACAAAGGGGCTCATATGGCACTGTTTGTTGGCATCACAGGTCTGCTTTACTCGTGCAGCCAATATACTGTTATGCACCTGTATCAATGCCAGTTTGCATTGTAGAGCAAAGTTCTGGACACTGAAATACTTGTTAGGGTCCAAATATTTCCATATCATTGATCTCAGCATGCACCCAGCATTCAGGAAGAAAAGTGCAAATCCCATACTTTCAGATTGGGTGGAATTGATGGTAAATTCCACTGCAGGTAATTTTGTGACCCAGTCCCTTTGATCTGGGCTGATACATTGGTGCAACATTTGTGTCACTGTTCTGTTCGCACATTCAGTGGAGCCATCTGTCTGTGGGTGATAGGCACTTGACATTTTTAGCTTTGTGCTGATTAGTTTGTGTAGGTGCTGCCAGGATTCACCAGTAAACAGCATGTCTCTATCATTTATAATGTACTTGGGGAAACCATGTAGCTTATATATATATTCAAACATGAGTTCAGCAATTTGCCGAGCAATGTAATCTGTTCTACTTGGTATAAGATGTACCATTGCAGTCAATAAGTCAATTATAACAGTAATTGAATCAAATGTTCCATCTCTATTTTTAGACTCAGGCAAAGGGTCAATAAAGTCAACTCCAATCGATTCCCAAGGTTGCATTGGAATCGGAAGTGGATTCAGCAAGCCATATGGCTTTTGATTGGCTGGCTTGCTCCCTTTACAGATTTGGCAAGTTTCACAGTAGATTCTTGTGTCATTTACCATTTCTTTTCACCACATGTGGTCCCAAAGATAATCAAGAGTTTTGTGGGTGCCTAAGTGAGATAGTAAGGAGTGTGCCTCTCATGAGTCATCCAATGTCATGGCTCCAATGTCAAGAAGTCTGACATCATAGAATGCTGTGGCGCAGCATGTTGATCGACAGGAGTCAGATCAGGGGGTGTCTCCATTGAAAATAAATTGCATCGTGTCAGGAAGGAAAAATGAATTGCTTGGCCTTATGGGTTCTGATAGCAAAATCATAACATTTACTCCATGGCAATTTTATAGTACATCAGTTGGTAAAATGGCCAATATTGACTACCAAAATAAATTGCAAATACTTAGTGAGATGGATATATAGAAAATAAAAATAGAACTCTATTTAAAAATCATAAATTTTAGTGGACTACTATTAAGGGTGAAGCCTCAACTACTCAATTTAGTTGATGTCATTCAACGAGGTGCTTCCTTGATGAGTCATTTGGCACTAGTCTTACTCAGAGCATTCAATGTAAAGTGGGTGGTGTCCTCTAGCAGGTCTTCTGCATAGAGTCATTTGGATTCATGCATTAAGAGGTTCCTTAGTGGTTTTGAGTAAATTCATGAGTTATGAGTAAATTTATGAGTTATGAGTTAAGACTGTAGATTGCCTTATATTTTACACACCAAAGAAATTTAGATCACATATGGGCATTCAGAACACCTGTATATAATGTGCTACTATAATATTTTAGTCAAATTCAGAAATCTTATACTTGCATATGAAAGGATTGGTCACATATAAAAAATCATAATTCATCTTCATCAAATATAAAACATGATACCACTGCTATTTAGATATCTGCTTGTGATTGCCTGCAGTCACATAATGAAACCTGGATGCCCACATGCAAGTTGCTTTTTTGCTTGTGACTCAACTACAATCCAACTACATCAAATGTAAAATATGACACTGCCACTATTTATACATCAAAATCCCACTATTGATCCAATAATACCTGTTATCTCTGTCCATTTAATTCCAAATTAAAACAAGCAAGATAAAATAAAGAGATCCATAAAGAACAAAAACAAAAACAAAATTCTTTTAATTTAATATTTGGATATATAATAACTTTTAATTTAAGCAATCAGAGTAAATATTTCTATGTTTTTAAAGTTATTATCAAGATAATATAAAAATATAAAATATAAAATAAACATAATAATTAAATCAAATTAAAATTTTTTTGTTTAGTAAATAAAACATAATTTTTCAATCTCAAAAAATAAAAATAAAAATAAATAAATTTCAACATTTTCCTTTTTATTTGGCAGATCCTTCTACATACAATAGTGCTGTTATGTCATTCAAACATAGATAGAATAGTGGTCAAAATCTTTTTTTGAATAGCTTAAAGTCAGAAGAAATTTCAACAAATGCTGATTGTTATAAGTCTGGCCCCACAGACTCATGACATTACAACAAGTTAATTTACCTATGCCACCATTACACACTTTCACAGTGCCAGCACACCACACACATTGCTGACACAACCACCCTCACTGCTGACACAGCTACCGGCAATAGCACAGCCACCTACAGTGTATAAACAACTCACCAACACTAGACATACTAATGTCTATATTACTATACCACTGTTACACACTTCCATGGTGCCGGCACAGCCACACACATTGCTGTTACAACAACCCTCACCACTGGTGATAGCATAGCCACCTATGGCATATAAACAACTTACCAATACCAGATATACCAATGTCTATATTGCAGTGAATTATGGCTACCCTATGCTACCAATACACTCTTATAGCACCAATACAGCTACACATATCACCGATACAATCACTCTTGCTGCTGGCACAGCCACCAGCAAATATGACAACAACAACTGGCAACATGCATCCTGGCAATGGTACTATACATCCTTATTACTCTTCTATCCACATCCAGCAGTGCCAACATTATTCTATTGATGTGGTACTTTCCTATTATGTGACTATGCCTGATGTGGCCTTCTCAAAGCACATACTATGCTTGATGTGGCCTTTTACTTACACAGTCGATCTTTTTCTTATATATTATTTATTTTTTATTTCTTAACCTTTGTTCTTACTTCTATGCAATGAAGGTATAGTAACTTTCTATTTTTTTACTTGAGGGTGAGGGCCAATTCTGGCGGAGAACTTGTTGTATTTCAGAAATCACATCTATGTTCCCAATGACCTTATGATCTATAATCAAATAATGCTAAATACCTAACAATATTTGATAATAAAAAACCCAATAGTATGTAAAGAAATAAAAAATATTAAATTAGCTCAAGAAGCTGATTAGAATGATATATAAAACATAAAATACAGGATGTAAACTTTATATTTAGCTCTGATAAATAATACCAAATAGTGAAAACCATTATGTTAATAATGCATCAATGATATTCTGTTTTATTACAAGTTAAATATTAGAGAAGATATAGCTTATTTTTATTAATAACAAATAATAACAAATATCTCTTGATTCTGTTCTAGCAATGTGGATTTTTGTTGGACTTCCAACTATTTTCCACCAAGGTTACCTAGTAATGATTGGCATAGCATTAGTATTTTAGATATAGTTTCCATTTCTATGATATCTCCACTACTTTGTTCTCCACTGGTCAGAATCTGACCTAACTCTGCTCTTTAGTCTTTAACCTATTTACTTCTGTTTGTATTCTTCAGTTCATAAAGCAACCAAGTTTACCCATCTCAATCTCTAGTCTCCTCTCCTGTCTTAGACTTCTTCTCAAACTCTGATATTCTTATATTTACCTTTGTCTTGAAATTAGACACTGACAAGGTGAAGGGCACAATTTCTTATAAGTTGAAGCCAAGTCCTCTCTGATACACCATCCAATATGAGTCTGACAGACTTCCACCTTTAAATTCAGCATTTAACAATGATGGTCTAATAGTATACAATATTGTTTATATAAGAACTGACTGAAATAATAAATTGAAACCATACAAACAAGGCCAAATAATTCCAAATGAAATTTCAATAATGGGCCAACAGTATATCTTTTTATTTCAAGTTAAATAAAACAAATGGGACAAGAATTGAGTGAGATACAGTATTTTTGATGATTTAATAACAAATATAAACAACCTTTGTTAGCACACCTAAATCAGATAATATACAAACAGTATATATTTTATTTGCAGGTTAAATTAGTTGGATTAAAGAAGAACTAACTGAGATACCACAAACAATGCCAAACAATACCAAATATGATCTCAATGAATGGGCCAATAATGTATTTTCTTATTCCAAGTTAAATAAAATAAATTGGCCAAGAATTGACCAAGATACAGCATTTTGATAATTTAAATAAAAATAAACAATTTTGTCAATATAAAATGCTCAAGCTACATACCCTTCTACAAGTTAAACTCAATTGAATTAGAACTGGCTCTGATATAGTCTTTTTGATCTGCTTGATATATTAACAAATAGCAAACATCTGTAAATATTCTTTAAGGATAGACCAACAGTATCTTTTTATTTTCAAGTTAAATTATCCAAAATGGATGAAAACTAAAAGAGATACTATATTTAGGCATGACAACAATGTCAAACAATACCAAATACTCTTCTGATGATTGGCCAATGATGGGCCAATAGTGTATCTTCTTATTCCAAGTTAAATAAAACAAATCAGCCAAGAAATAGGCAAGATATAGTATTTTGATAATTTAACTAGTGTTTAAAAGTCCAGTTCATCGAACCAGAAAAAACTGGCAACTGGACTGGACTGAACTGGAAAAAAACCAGACCTTCAGTTCAGTTCTATCATCCTGGTATTGTAAAACTGCTCTGAACTGAACTAAACTGAACCGGTTGGGGTCGGTTCAAACCACCATCAGGTACCCCTCTTAAATACACATATTTCGACCACTTACATAAGAGAAACGGTCTAGTTACATGTGATCTCATTAATGAGATGCCAAAAAGATATCATTCTTGATCAATAACAGGTGGGGCCACATGTCAACGAAATCACCCCTTCCTTCTAATCGAGGGTTTTATCTGACATCATGCATAGTCAGCAGAACTCATCGCTGGGATTGCAAATGGTACATTTGACTGTAGGGGAACTCTTGATAGAAAGGGAAGTTGGAGAGCCTGAACTGGATGAAGAGATTTCTGATGCAGAATGTCCAACCGTCAGGCTCAGCTTGCTGTTGTTCAGGTGATTAAAAGCAGGTGATGGAATCTCGATCATCAGAATGGTCTCATGACTTGTGGCTGTCCATTTATGTAACCATAGATAATCGATATATACATGAAACATCCCGAGATACTCAGATAAGAAACCATGAGTGTCAACTGGAATCTATTGCCAGCATTTATCCAAGAAGGTGTCATAGATTTTCCATTTTTAAAAAACACTGAAGCACAAGAATTCATGGATCTTCTCACATCATAGAGCTAGTTTACAGTCGGAAGCAGACCAGATAACAAATGTTCTACATAGGAATTATTGCATTATTTGGCAGGCATTAGAGAAGAATGGGTAAGTGAACTGATGGGAAATGACATGTATTCACAAGGCTGAAAGCAGGCAGGGTGCAGGTCAGCAATTCCTGGGGAAATGTTATCTGAAGAGCTTTCAGATTACAGTTCCAAGGTTCTACAAGCAAATACATGATCTTCTCAAAGTGGAGGAAGACCCTCTGGGACTTGTCGGAAAGATCAGACAACTCAATCTTAATGGCATTGGAAAATATCCTACCACTCCCAGCGAGACTGGACAGATCTGGTATTCACTCTCCTGGAACAAGGAGTGGCATATGAGTCTGGAGCAAGTGCTGAAGGCCTACAGATGATCTGTGAGTGATCCTCTTCCTGTTAAATAGTATGATCAATTGAAAGCAGATGATGGTCATCTTAGAAGACTGCTCCTGATGAGAACACAAGTTGCCATCCTGTGCTCCCAAATGAAATGTTGTTAGCTATGATGTCAGCATATCAAAACATCTCAGAGAGTCAGGCGAGAGTTGCAAGGATTAGGGTGGCTATACAGGACAATTTGACATAATGCAGTGCTTTGTATAGGTAGTAAGAGAAAATCAGAAGTCCACTGAAGCATCAGAGTTGAGTAAGGCCAATCAATGTAAGAGGGAATCGGGAGTAAGATTCATTTATCTTTATCAGCGGAAGGCATAACTACATGTGAATGATTTCTGACAATTGAGGTGATGCCGATGGCAAGTGTTCCGACCTGACATTGGGAGTGTTGATGCTGATGACATTTGGTTCCAATAATTGAGGTGATGCCGATGGCAAGTGTTTCGACAATTGAGGTGATGCCAATGGCAAGTGTTCTGACCTGACATTGGGAGTATTGATGCTGATCACATTTGGTTCCTATAATTGAGGTGATGCCAGTGACAAGTTCCAACAATTGAGGTGTTGCCCATGACAAGTGTTCTGACCTGACATTGGGAGTGTTGATGCCGATGATATTTGGTTCCAATAATTGAGGTGATGCTGATGCCAAGTGTTCCAACAATTGAGGTGAGCCCATGGCAAGTGTTCCGACCCAACATTGGGAGTGTTGATGCTGATCACATTTGGTTCTGATAATTGAGGTGATGCTGATGACAAGTGTTCCGACAATTGAGGTGATGCCGATGGCAAGTGTTCCAACCTGACATTGGGAGTGTTGATGCCGATCACATTTGGTTCCAATAATTGAGGTGATGCCAATGACAAGTGTTCTGACAATTGAGGTGTTGCCCATGACAAGTGTTCCGACCTGACCCAACATTGGGAGTGTTGATGCTGATGACATTTGGTTCCAATAATTGAGGTGATGCCAATGCCAAGTGTTCCAACAATTGAGGTGATGCCAATGGCAGGTGTTCCAACCTGACATTGGGAGTGTTGATGCCAATCTGACATTGCATCAACACTGCCCATGTCAGGTGGAAAGACTTGGCATTGGCATCACCTCAATTGTCGGAACACTTGTCATGGGCAACACCTCAATTGTTGGAACACTTGTCATTGGCATCACCTCAATTATTGGAACCAAATGTGATTGGCATCAACACTCCCAATGTCAGGTTGGAACACTTGCCATTGGCATCACCTCAATTGTCGGAACACTTGCCATCGGCATCACCTCAATTGTCAGAACACTTGTCATCAGCATCACCTCAATTATCGGAACCAAATGTCATCGGCATCAAACTCCCAATGTCAGGTCGGAACACTTGTCATGGGCAACACCTCAATTGTCGGAACACTTGTCATCGGCATCACCTCAATTATCAGAACCAAATGTGATTGGCATCAACACTCCCAATGTCGGGTTGGAACACTTGCCATGGGCTCACCTCAATTGTCAGAACACTTGCCATTGGCATAGTGTTGCCATGGCTCGAGCTGCATTTTTTGCTATCTTGGGAAATAAATCATATAAAATCACTCAAGTATTTGAGGAGCTAGATCCCATCAAAAGCCGGGGGGTCTCCTGCCAACTCTAAGCGATTGGAGAAGCAGTTCCTGAGATATTCCAGTGGCTTAGAGTTGGCAGGGGACCCCTTGGCTTTTGATGGCTCAAATACTTTAGTGATTTTACATAATTTATTTCCCAAGATAGAAAAAAACATTGCTCGAGCCATGGCAACACTACATCGGCATCACCTCAATTGTCAGAACACTTGTCATCGGCATCACCTCAATTATCAGAACAAAATGTCATTGGCATCAACACTCCCAATATCGGGTCGGAACACTTGTCATTGGCATCACCTCAATTGTGGGAACAAAATGTCAGACTGGCAATGCCTTACATTTTGGGTCAGCACAATGGTCATTGGTAACTCTTTTATATGTTGGGTTGTAACAAATGGCAGATTGGGAATAAGGGACAATAAGGGACACCACGCACAATCAGCTATTCTTCACCATTGGGTCAGCACACTTGTTTTCCACATCCTCTTTTAATGTCTGGGCAGGAAACTCTTCTGGTTCTACATGTGTTATCTTCTCATGTTCTCACCTGATGATGTATTCTGATCTGATATTTGTACTTCCATTCAACTTTACTCAATATTAACCCCATTTTACTAAATGCACTCCGTGCTCTGTTGCCAAAGTCGTTCCACATCGCTTCCTGCTTGGCAGCATAAACCCTATGTCCTAATGAGCCAACACCCTCTTTTCTTTTCTGCCACTCTGCTGCTCGATGGTTGAAGTATGACGTTGTCCATTTTATCTCATACTGAACCAGAGTAGTTTCCTCTGTCGCTCTATCAAATGCTGCTTTTGCTCTGAGCCAGTTGATGCGATGAACTAGAAATATCTTTAGTTTACAACTCAGTCAGGCTGTCATCCACTTACATTCTTTCATATAGTTAGATGTTAAACTGTCACTGCCAATATCCATGGACCAGAACCATGGCAATGAATTATGCTTCCATCCCAATTCCTTTGGATTTAACAGGGTAGTACTCATCTTCAGATGGCTGTGATCAAGGTTCTGGAATCGATCGAGAGTTGTAACACCTGATCCATAGAGTGAATCCCATCTAGTGTTTAAAGGTCCAGTCCGGTCCAGTTTTTGACTTCCAAATGGGGCAACCGGCAACTGCAACTGGTCTAGGACCGACCCAGATATTGGAGGACCACAACTGGACCCTTTAGGACCAGTCCTAATCGGTCCATGGACCGAAAAAAGACTGGTTTGGACCAGTCTTTTGTCGTAAAATTTATTGTGCCAAATAACCCATATGTATCTCAACAAATATGACCATTACCTCACATACATTATATTCATGGATAGAGATTGTAATGTTCCATAGACCGATCCAACATTTAAGCAATTCTGTCAAGATTTGACTGAGATATGGCCAAAACCGAAAGGACATGCATTCAAGTTGTGGTTTGTAGTTTGTAATTTGTAGTTTGTAGTTGCACTCATTTGGGCTGTTATATGAGTAAAGTCTCATGGCACAGATAATTAGGTGTGTTGTTGTTACTTTTATGATGTCATATAGCTGTACAAAAAAAATTATAGCTCAGGTAATAAGCAATGCAATCAAAGTTGTTCTGATACAACAAAATACTTGTACAAAAGTGTTTTTGGTCATATCTCAACCAATTCTTGACTGTTGATAGGTCCACCTTGTCGTTCAAGCTTGAAAAACACATCTATGATTGTCGTCAAGCTCTACGAACCCATACGAACCCCTCCAAAGCTCTATGAAACCCTCCGAAGCTCTACGAATCACGAGAATGCTTTGAAATTCTTTGCAATGCTTTGAAATTCTTTGCAATGCTTTGAAACTCTTTGCAACACCTCGAAACTCATTGCAAGTCCTCGAAACACATTCTTTTAGCTTCGAACTGCTTTGACAAGCAGTTGTTTTATCACTATTTGACAGTTGGTCTGACAGGTGACGTCTAGAGGGCCTCGCATCCTTCCTCTGACTCATGTTATACCATCTGAAGCCATTTTGTGGGTTTTGTTTGGGTTTCCGGGTTGAGTATCATCACCGTTTTTGATGATCCAGGGACTGAAAATGAAGTAAATATGTGTGGAAGTAAGGTCCAACATACGTTGTGATGAAAGACTGGTCGCAACTGGTTTTAACCAGTTTTTCATCAGTCCTACTATATTTTTCAAAATGAAAGACCAGCAACTGGGCTGAAAAAGACTGGTCCATAAATAGACCACTGGTCCGGTTCTAATCGGTCCAGTTCAGTTCAGTGTCAGTCTTTTTTTTGGTCCTACAGACTGGACCTTTAAACACTAATCCCATCCCATGATTTTGTCTTCCCCATTTTAGGACCTTTGGGTTGGATCTTCATAATGAACAGGAAAGCCTTCTTTCCCAGCATAAGCCTGATCCCTTTCAGATTATTGTTGCACTGCCCACTCCACAGTTCAATCTCAAGTTTTGCCACCTCCACAAGGCCGCAATCTTTAATTGCTTGGGATGTCATGGATGATGGCATCCCTATGATGAAGGTCTTAGGTCAGGATCCTACTCCAATGTCATTGAAGGGATTGGATAAAACTGGGCAAGGCAGTAGATCTATCTCACCATCATCACCAGTCACAAAGACTTCAGAAGGTTCATAGGAGGCACCAAGGTTTTCCAATGATGAGTTGGGTCGGAGAAACTGATTTGCTTTCCTTTGATGATTCAAGATTCGTTTGAGAAGCTGACTTTGTTTCTTCATAATTTTGATTTGCTTGGTCATTGTGGGGATGCCACCAACTTGTCTAAGGTAACTTTGTAATGATAGCCTGATCCAATGAAAGGATAAAAATATGAAAAGAGCCTTATTAATCACTTACTGAGACTCTTGAATCAAGATTCTCTGATAGGAATTTGATTGCAGAGAGTTTGCCTGCTGGCTGTTCCTGACTCAAGTGTAGTTGCATCTCAGCTTTTCCTGGAGCTGGTTTCATAAAGATTGAGATCAAGCGACCAGAAATGAATAAATGAGCAATCTACCATGTTTGCATTTTAGAGCATAGTAGTCCATACTCTTCACAGTTGTTGCCCAATTTTCTTGCACTGTGAGCTCACCCTCTCGCCAAGCTTGCCAGTCTGCTGGGAGGTCTTTACACTCCCCCCCATATTCCTATAGGAATCTGATGATTCCGATGTCATTTTCACCAGCCAAATTGACATGAAATGGCAGGTTTAGTCCTAGTCCAGTCCGATGCAGTCCGATCAGAATCTGATCGGACCATCAGAATTTCCTAGGAATTTCTGACCATAGGAATCACATAGGAATATTCCGAGGTTATGCAGAGACATCGGACAACATAGAATTCCAATAGGAATGATAGCAGCATTGCTTAGCAATAGTAGAAAAAGTAGAAACACATGACAGAATTGAACCCCAGAGCTCTAATATGATTACATAAACTTACAGTAACAACAAGACCACTACACTAACCAGTCATTGCAGGTACATGCTCGTACTGCACTACATACCGTTCCTGTGGGTGTGATGACAAAGCACAAAGCCGCATCACCACACCTGCCAGCTCATCATTCTCCCACCACCACCACCAACGATGACGATGATGACCATGGCCACCTCCCCACCTCAACCACCACCACCACCACCATACCCACTCCCACTCCCACTCCTGTGCCATCAAGAGGGGCCAACGGCCATCAATGGACACAAGCAGCCCAAACGACGGAATTGTCGTTTGGGCCACGGTAAGTTTTTTTTTTTTCCTTCGTTTCTTGTTTTCTAAACTAACTAACATCTTTCTTTTGTTTTTTAGGTCCTAAACTACAGGGTAACAATGGACGGACAGACAGACTCACCCAAACAACGCAATCTGCATTGTTTGGGCCCTAGGCAAGTTTTTGTTTTTTCCCTTTGTTTTTTTTTCGTCTTCTAGGTTCTAAGCTGTTGGTAACAGTGGAGGGATGCAAGATGACCCTGACGATGCTGCCAGGGCCCCACCATGAACACCCACAGAGACAAAGAGGGACGGGGAGGGAGACGAGGAAGTGATGACGATGATGACAATGACAGGGAGGGGGAGACGAGAAGGTGGAGGGGGAGACGAGAAGGTGGAGGGGGAGACGAGAGGGTGGAGGGTGGAGGGGGAGACGAGGGGAAGGTGACGGGCACCAGCACTGGACAAGATGAGGGTGGCAAGGGACGATGAGGGGGGGACGATGAGGGGGTGGGGACGACGAGATGGCACCCCAAACAACACACCACTCACCACCAGCCTCGTGAGCAACTGCTCGTGGGGTGGACAGTGGGTGGAATGATGATGAGGAGGGGGAGACGAGGGAGGAGGAGATGAGGGACACACAGGGGACACCACACCACTGCCATGAGCATCTGCTTATGGGGTGGATCATGGGGTCTATGAGAAGGAGACAGCGCCCCAACACCCAAGCCCCATCGCTGCAAGTTTTGCTTGTAGGGTGGAACGGGTGCTAACGGCCGTGTCACCACCTCCACACCGAAACACAATGCACCACCACTCCCTCCCCTCCTGCAAAATGGGGGGGGTGTAAGGGGACTAGAGGGTGTCCCACATGTTTCTCCTATTTTTTACGTTCATCCTATATTTTTTCTCGCCTCGTTTCCTTCTATTCTTCATCTTCTATGATTTTTTCCTTATTTTATTACTAATTTCCCTTTCTATCACATTTGTGCATGTTGATAGTTTTATATTTAGAGATGGAGTACCCTTCCGACATCTACCCCTTGGTATTACGTCATGCAGCAGCCTTGATCAGCCTATCTCCGCCTTTTCTATTTTTAGTTATTATTTGATTTTTGCAGTTTTCACATATACTGGGCACTGGCAAAGGGATCTTTAGAGTTTTCTCTTCGGATTTCCCTTTGCTAGGTGCACCCCCAATCCCTGTATTATGTAGCATAATTTTAACTTCGGATTTCCCTTTGCTAGAGGCTGAGGTTGCCCTTATAGGAGGTGGTTTTTTGTTTTTGTAGAATTTTAAATAGTATAATCAATTGTCTCCCCCCTGCGTTTGCGTCGGGGGGTATTTTTTCAATCTATATTAGTTATATTAGTTCCTTGCGTCTTTGCAAGGGCTAATCAATTTTTTTTTGAGCTCTCATGAGGGAGGTTAAAAATATGTGAACTATCCCTAAGTGCATTAAATGGACTTTGTATTACATATTTAATAATTCTCCTGTGGCTCAACTGGTTGAGTGCTTGTTTAGTCATCATGTGACTTACATCCCATGGTCCATGATTCAATCCCTGCTTTACCCACTTATTTTGTAAGCACTTGGGGAAAGTTAAGTCTTCCAAAATGTGGTAGTCTGACTTCATGTTGGAATTGCATAGGACTTTACTAGGAATTTACTAGGAATTTCTTGGAAACAACAGTACATGGTCATCAAGATACATTCCGATCGGACTACTAGGACTAGTAGGACTCCTATTGGATTCCAATTGGACTCTTATCGGAAAACTCGGACTCCTAGGACTCCAATAGGAATACGGGGGGGAGTGCAAAGTTTATGTCTGCTGGTGCTGCCGACTCCATCAGTTTGTTATATGACTCTTTCAACCCCTTCAATAACTTTATTGCCCATTTCATCTTCCTAACCAAAGATGATTCTAGAAGTAACAGGAATGTAAATATTAGGTAGACAGAAACAATGATGAGATATTTACGCATCCCAATTAGCTTCTTCCAGTTTGAGTGATTCATATGGTCATCCAGAATTTCATTCTGATGGGCCATCGTTGCTCCCTTGGCGCTTCAGGATGTTTTGTTTAAGACAGCCCAGAGAGTTTCCAAGATCTACCCATCAATTACACCGCTCCCTGGCACATATGCCAGTGTATATCTTGTGAGGCAGTCATCAATGTGTCCTCTGACATGAAAATCCCCAATGGCTCCTATGATCTGAAGTCCTTCTGGGATCGACAGGAAGGGTGACTGATCCACCTGAGCAAGAAAGTTGATTATCCACTGACAAAAGACATTGTGGACAAGTAGAGACCGCTTGATCCCCTTCATCGTCTTGCTGTTCAGGGCTTTACAAATGGCATAGTTGATGTTTTTCTGTCTGTCAATCCAGCTCAAAATGCTAGCAGTCTCAGAATTCAATATGGGAAAGGACTTACTGCTCTCCTTTTTGGAAATCAACCGTTGCCTCAGTAGTGTTTGCAGGTCCAGTTCAGTCCAGTTTTTGACCCCCAAATTGGGCAACCTGCAACTGCAACCAGTCCGTACTGACCCCAGATATTGTGGGACCGCAACCAGACTGTTTAGGACTGGTCCTAATCGGTCCATGGACCGAAAAAAGACCAGTTTGGACTGGTCTTTTGTCGTAAAATTGGTTGTACCAATGTAACCATATGTAACTCCATGAATATTACCAAGACCTTATAACCATTGTATCAGTGGATGGATATGGTAGTTCCCCGTCGTTTGGTCTAACTTTCAAGAGATTCCGCTGGGATTTGACCATGTTATGGCCAGAACGAAAGGACATTGCTAGAACTCATGCAACTCATGTCTGTAGTTTGCGAGTTGTTGTAACTTGTCAGGGATGCTAAATAGATGAGATATACATGGTACACATAGTTTCCTGTGTTATTACCATGTCTAGAATGGTATCCAGGTGTGCCCAACATTTTTATTGCACAAGTTATAAGCAATGTAATCAAAGTCATTCTGATCACGACAAAATACTTGTGCAAAAATGATTTTGGTCATATCTTGACCAATTCTCAACCGTTTTTGATGATCCAGGGACGGAAATTGATGGAAATATGTGTGGAAAGGTAGTCCAAGATGGGTTCCCATGAAAGACTTGTTGCAACCAATTTAAACCTGTTTTTCATTGGTCCTGTGATATTTTTGAAAACTGGGCAACTGGCAACCGGACCGAAAAAGACTGGTCCATAAATAGACCACTGGTCTGGTCCTAATCAGTCCCGTCCAGTCCAGTCCAGTTTCGGTCTTTTTTTTGGTCCCATGGACTGGACCTGCGAACACTATGCCTCAGGCTGAAAAAATCCATGCTGAAGACAAACCACCGATCTGATACCAGTTGTGTCATAGCCTGCAACATTCACATTCTGATCATATTTAAACTCGTTGCATGTACAGGGTGGCTGCTGGAATTCCCTGGCTATCTTAAGGTGGGTTTTGTAATCCGAGCTCTCCGTTATGAAGCTCTGGCCATTTGTTAGCAGCATGTCATCCTTGGGATGTTTCTGGCATTGATGAGAGGCAGTAAAGTTGCCATCAATGGCAAAAGACCAAGTATAAATCCATCTAAATTTTCTCAGTATTGAAGGGTGACTGCATAGTAATAGTGCTTACTCTTCTTCATCATTCTTCCAATCGTCTGACAAATTCACACTGACCTGTGGACAGGTGGGGCAAAGGACTGCCAGATCCCCAAGTCCTGGACTTTCAATGGTATGCCCAAAACCTTGCCACTTCAGATGCTTGATGTTTTGGAATTGCCTTGTACATTGGAGAAGTTCCTGATATTGGTCCTTCAGAATTAAATGAATGTTAGCATTGGAATTAATGGTATTTCAATGATTTATATCAATACTTACTGGAATGGTTTCAGGATAGCATGCTGAGGTGAATCTCCTTAGCTTCTGGTAGTAATGCCAAGCTGAAGACTTGCATTCCTGGTTCTCAGCAAGGAACAAATCTGGACCCTCAAAGGTGAACAAAGTCTTTACTTGCTTGAAGGAGGCAGGAAAGAACTGGAGATTGAGAGCCTGTATGTTGTCAGGTAAGTGTCCAGGGCACCTGCACCACTGGACTGGAAGATGGTGAACACCATTGCTATGAATGATGACTAGGACATTCTTAGCATAGGTACTTTTATCCCTAACATCTCTCTCCAGCAATGATCCATCCTCATCCAATTCCATTTGAGTGAAAGGCACAGACCCAATTTCAGTGTCATCATCATCCGATAGCTCAGGTGGGACATCGGGAAGGCCGAACATCTGTTCATCCTCGTCCTCATTATGGTGGAAGTTGTTGCCGGGGAGTGAGTTGCATGGCTTCCCACCATGGCCAAAGTGAATGGTAAGACCAGCCTGCAGGAGGGTAGAATCTTTGAAGTACTCCTTTTCTTACTGTTGAATCTTGTGAAAGGGGTTGTTCCAATGAGCATTTTGACAACAGTCCTTGCAAAATAGAGGATGTCCAAGACAGTCCAAACATCGCCAGTCTCCCGATGAGCCACAGCCACTGCAAAGCATCTCAATTGGAGGAGCCTCAGATGCCAGAATTTGTGCTAGGTAGAACTTCCTTCTATCCAGGTATTCCCTCATGTAGTCATTCTGTGACTAAATACAAATGGTCAACATGTATCGAAGGCCAAATGTGTCAATCTCACCTTGGACTTTGGAAGTTGGAGGGGTTCTAGCAGTATGTCCTCAAAGTTGATATTTTGGCTGGCCTCAACTGGAATTGAGGGACCCAATCCATTGGCAGGTTTGGACAAGGGCTACCTTCCTCCCTGCACTTGTGGAACATAAAAGTGCTTTAACACCACTCAGCACAAAAGACTGTGACTGGGAATTCCCTGCTTGGCAACCTGAACATCAGAAGGCCTTCAACACAATTAAAGATTTAGTCACTGGGGCAGGGTGCCTGACTGTGATTGATTATGATGACACTGCAAAGAAGATTTTTGTAACAACCAATGCAAGTGACTGTCAGACAGGTGCAGTCTTGAGTTTTGGAGAAACTTGGGAGACTGCATGACCTGTGGCCTACGACTCATACCAACTAAATGATGCCAAAAAGAATTATCCAGTCCATGAAAAGGAACTTCTTGCCATCATCAAAGCTCTCAAGAAGTGTCGCACCGCACTCTCAAGTATTTTCAATCTCAGAAGGACATGTCTCATCGCCAGATGCATTGGTCTATGTATCTGGCTGATTTTGATTATGAGATCACATACATCCGAGGTGAGGACAATACTGCTGCTGATGCTCTGTCTCGCATGCCTGATGCCAACCCAAGCCCAGTGTTTGCTGCATGTGCCCTAGCATACACTAGATCTCCATCCCTTCAACAAACAGCAGTGCTCGCAACCCTGGACATCTCAGCTGATGAATCCCTGCTCAGGGACATCATTGCAGGATACCAGGATGATGACTTTGCCAAACAGTTGACAAAGGACATCAAAGCTGGCAGTATTGAGAGTGCACAGAAGGAGAACGATCTTCTGTACGTTGGCTGCCATCTGCTCATTCCCAACATACCTTGCATTCATGAGCTCTTCTACAACCTTGCCCATGACACTCTTGGTCATTTTGGGTTTGATAAAAGTTATGAGGCACTGTGTGACTCATACTACTGGCTGAACATGTGGTGAGACCTCGAACAGGCTTACATTCCATCATGCTCCCCCTGTCAACATAACAAGAGCTGTACCACAAGACCCATAGGCCCATTACACCCCTCCCAGTGCCTGATGCCCACTTTGAAGCTGTTGCATTAGATTTTGTGGGACCCCTGCCCAAGGAGAATGGCAAAGACACTATCCTCATGATGACCGACCTTCTTGGTGCTGAAGTATGGCTTGCACCTGTACATTCTACCGCTACTGCTGCTGATATTGCAGTTGTCCTTTTTGATGAATGGTACTGTGAGAATGGTCTGATGCGACAGATCATCACAGACCATGACACTCTTTTTACAGCTGATTTGTGGACCGCACTGCACAAACTTACAGGTGTCAAACTCAAGATGTTGACTGCATACCACCCTCAGATGGATGGCGCTAGTGAGCAGACAGACAAAACACTCAATCAAGCCATCTGTTACCATGTTGACAACAACCAGAAAGGCTGGCTGTCCAAGCTTCCCCGTGTTTGTTTTGCCATTATGAACACTGTAAATGCCTCCACCGGATTCTCCCCTTTCCAGCTGAGGACTGGCAGGTCCCCTCATCTCATTCCCCCTCTTGTCCCCATTGTTAGGGTGACACCCACTATCTGCTAGCTAAGACTGCGCGGGTTCTCTCTACAAGGGGGCAGGATGCACACATGTGATGGGGGAATTGATGGTTTTGATGCGAGGGGTTATTAATAGATGAGTTTGTTGAGAAAGGCATTTCACACCACAAGTGTAGGTGGAATACCTAAGAAAACACAACTGTGGTCCCCTAGGTGTATATTTAGGGTTTATATACTATGTTACATATATTGTACATTGTTGTTACTGATGCACTCGTACATGTGTGTACATATTGATGTGTGCAAAATAAAATTCTCATGCTATCAAAGTGTAGCGTCATTCGGCATAATGTAGCATAATTCAACATAATAAAATAAAATGAAATTTTATCAGGTAATGGGGCTGTTTCCTAACACCCATGCCTGCAAATGCCACGACTGCAGAGGTTGACACTCAGGCACTCATTGCCTGGTTGGAGCTTGATGTCAAAGAAGTGCAAGATAACCTACTGGAAGCCAAGATACAACAGGCCTATCATGCAAACAAGCACTGAGCACCCGAGGTTGTGTACAAGGAAGGAGATCTTGTCATGCTGTCCACAGAAAACCATCCCTGCAACTACAAGCGCAAGGGCAAGAAATGTGTCACAAAGTTCATGCCCCAGAGTGACAGGCCCTACACAGTCATCAAGGCCTTCCCAAAGAAGTCAGAGTACACCCTACACCTCCCCAACAGCTCACAGACCTTCCTGGGTTTCCGAACCTCCTGAAGCCCTTTGTGCCCAATGACCCCTGGTGCTGTGGTTACTGAAGACAGCACAGAGGAGAATATGATAGACAAGATTGTTGATGCACAGCACTGTGGTCGTGGTAAACAATACCTGGTGCATTGGGTGGGATATGACCATGACCATGATGAGTGGTTGTCAGGGAAGATGCTTGAGGATACTGAAGCTCTTGACATATGGGAGGCAGAAAACAGTATGGAAGTTTGATGACATTCACAACATACAAAGTTCTTTGAGTGGGGAGGGGTGTAAGGCTGCCCCTTGGCCCTTACCACAATCTGAGGACTTCAACAGAACTTTGATGCTTCGATGCAGCTATTGTTGAAATTAACCCTGAGATACATGCTGCATACATGAGGTAATACATGCTGAATACATGAGGCAATACATGCAGCATACACATGCTACTGCACTTACTGTGCATACATGTGGTAAACACATTCCCGAGTCATGTGACATCCTTATTATTATGTATATAAGGAGAACCTGTACCATAGTAGGGATACAGTGTTCTTACCTCTGCTAACCCTAGCTGTAAGTCTTACTAAACCCCAGGTAGGTTGTAAGGAACTTGTTGTCTCTTCTGCTGTGCAGCATATATTGTCTGCTCCAACAGGTTATGGGCCCTGATGGGCACATCACGAACACACCTTAACTGGCTGTGAACGATGTTGACTTCATAGTCTCCAAATTATAACCTTGTGCTCTTTGTGAGCTGCATTGCGCTCCCTGAGAGCTGCACTTAAAACCTAGGTTGACTAGGGTTACACACTCTGAAGGAGTCCTTTCTCCTGAGATTGTTAAATGTGTTTTATTGAGTACAAGGCTGATTGAGCACTTTTACCAGCTGCCATCAAAGATCATGTCTTCAACTCTTGAAAAACTCGTACAAACTTTCAATGGATCAAATTACATTCAATAGGTCGACTCAATGAAGGCGTGGCTCAGGTCTCAAGGCCTATGGCAGATAACTAGCAGGGCGGAAGTCAAACTGCCTCTGGTGCCTCCTTTGACGGCGACAAACACTACTCTCATAGTGGATGCTACTGCCAAGCTCCAGACCTGGAGCAACAAAAACAACCAGGCAATTGGTAGCCTAGTGCTCTGCCTGGCCCCCTCCATTTGGCAGCATGCCAACACCAAGGACACTGCTGAGGAGGTGTGGGACCTCATTTGCACTGATTATGGTGTTGATAGCCCCTCCCAAGTCTTTGCGGACTTTATGTCTGCAATAGCAATCAAAATCCTGGCTGCAAACCCAGTGCCAGAGATCGCTAAAATGGCTGACAAGTTCGAGTGCCTCATGGCTGCCAACATCGCCATCCCCAAACTAGTACAGGTAATGATCCTACTTGCTGCAATGCCACGCAAGTATGATTCATTATCCGCCACAGTCCTTAACATGACTGCTACTAGTGCCTTGACATTCAAACACATCAAGGACTCCATTGTCGCTGAAGCCTCTAGGCACATGGCAGTTGGAAAGCCCACCGGCCTGCCTCAGGCCAATAAGCTTTCCGCTGTCAAGCGCAAAGGGGGAAACCCCAAATGGCAGCCCAAAGAAGGGCAAGACAACAATGGAGAGTCATCCTGAAAGTGTGGACGATGCAGGAACAAAAAGACTAAGGAGGATAAGCCCAAAGAGAAGCATACCCACCTTGCCTCCAATGCCTTTACCACCATCATACCGCCGATGCTGCTCATTCAGCGCATCAAACAGCATGACCGCACTCCCACAAGGGACCCTCACTGCCAACTGCCTGCACAGGCATATACGGGTGCAGCCTCTACCTCTCATTTGGTTTACGCCGAATATCAGCAAGCTCGGGACACCCTCGAGCAAATGCAACTTCCATGCAGCTCGAAAAATCTGCAACCACTGGAGAGCACCTGATGGTGCGAGAAGGTAAGAGAAGGAGGATCAAACTGGAAGAACCGGAATAACCTAGGATCATGGAGGTTGAAGATGATACTGTCTCCCTCGGATCAGAGCCTCTAGTTTCTGATGAAGAAGTGTGGAAAGCCATCAATGAGATGCTCATCAATGAACTGCTTGAAACAGGAGGATATGATGACAGGTCAGTCCTTTTCCCTGCTGCAAGCACAAAGATTAATATTCCAATGATTACAGTGAACTTTTCATGTGAAATCTTACCACTATTAAATGTATCATGGAACTATTTAGATCTTAATATATGTGTTATGTGTGCAAACGGAAATTGTAAGAAAGGTGCCAACTGGATCATGGATTCAGGCGCATCAAAGCACTTCACTGGTGAAATGAAAGATTTCGCTTCTTACCAGCCTTTACTGAGAAAGGACTCTACCTTGGTTCAAACAGCCACAGGTACTACTCATATAGTAGAGGTCTTTACACTCCCCCTCCCAATCTGAGCAGACTCCACTCAGACACTCGGACAGTCCTAAGATTGTCCGAGTACTGTCCGAGGACTTTGCTCAGACTTTGCTCAGACTTCTTTGGGTGAAAGTCCTGCCAAACTAAATGTCCAGTCCGAGCTGAGTCCTAGGACTGTCTGAGTTGCTTATATAATTGACTGAAAAATCAGTGGCTACCACAGGGACTGAATCCTCATAGTCACATGATAAAGTACAATTAAGTCAGCAATATAACAGTTAGACTAAAGCTTCACTACAGATAGGTAGTTATATCTCTCTATGTACTGCCCTGGCTGTGATGACAAATCAACACAGCCGCGTCATCAACAACGCTGGCAATGGTGCCGCCTCCTCCTTACCTCCTACCCCAATAACCAACAATGGGAACGAGCCCAAATGATGGCATTGTCATTTGGGCTCACTTGTAAGTCTTTTTTTACATGATTTTTGTTGTTTTGTTTGACTAACTGAATTTTCCTTAATGATAGGTTTTATCTATGTTATAACGACGCTGCAGCCTCAAAACCATGACAATGGCTGACACAGCCACCACCCTAGGACCCAGAACCACCACTGCAAGCAACTGCTTGCGGGGTGGGAACAGGTACAACTGCAAAACAGCAAGACGATGGCGACGCTGACTTGGCCAAATGGAATGACAACACAATGAGGCGACTGGAGATGACTGGGACTGGGAGATGGAATGACGAGGGGACGAGTGGGAAACAATGAAAGGAAGGCAAAGCCAGCATCGTTTGACATCTCTTGGGCCGTTGGTAAGTTTTTTTTTCTTGTTTTTGTTACTAACGAACTTTTTTAGGTATTATCTAGTACTGCTGATGATGACAACAATGACGAGCACTCAGAACCACTGCCGCAAGCAGCTGCTCGTGGGGTGGGAATGGGTGCAACTTTGACAAGAATGGCTACTCATGCCCACCATGTAGGACACACCACCCACCTCCATGGTGGGTGGAATGACAACGATGGCATGGAACAATGACAGCACCCGCTCCAGCCCTATGAGCCACTGCTTGTAGGGTGGACAATGGGTGGAACGACGATGATTAGGGGAGACCCAAGAGACGTCAACATCTCTTGGGTCCTAGGTAAGTTTTTTTTTCTTTTCTCATTTCATTTTTTGATCCTAACTAACTTTTTATAGTTACAAACTACTACTGGCAATGACAACGATGACGACACCACCACCACCACTGCTGCGAGCCCCTGCTTGCAGGGTGGAAGGTGAGGGGAAAGAGATGAGGGGGAAGGAGACAAGAGGGAAGGGAGACGATGATGAGAGTGGGGACACCCATGATGACACCAACCCCACACCTATGAGCATCTGCTCGTGGGGTGGTTTGGGGGGGAGAAGAATGGGGACAGGAGAGCGAGACAGCCAGGGGACAACCCAGGGAGAGACGAATGCCACCACGAGCAACTGCTCGTGGTGGGTGTTTTTAATTTATTTTTATAATTGATAGTTACAGCCCCCTCCCCTCGAGCTTGCAAGGGGAGGGCTTAGTATTATACATATTAATTACCCATATTAATTACCCCTCGCACAGATGCGAGGGGGTCAATTTAATAATCTATTCATGATATATAACAAATTAGATTTCAGTAATAAATAGATATAATATATGTAACTTTAAATGACTACTTGGCTTAAGTGGTAGAGTGTGCATGTTTTGTTGTCATGTGATTGCTAGTCCAGAAGGCTGTTGGTTCAATTCCTGCTGTGCACACATTATTTTGTGAGACTTATAAGACTTTCTCTAAGACTGGAACTCAGACTTTACTTGGTCAGTACTTTAAAAGGTGTAAATAAATGCACAATTGATGTTGTCCAAGGAAAGTCTGAGTGCAGTCCTCAGACTTTACTCGGACAGTCCTAGGACAGTCTGAGTGTCCGAGCAGAGTCCGAGCAGAGTCCGAGCAGAGTCCGAGTGAAGTCCTCAGACAGTCTGAGTGTCTGAGTGTGTCCGAGCAGAGTCCGCTCGGACTGGGGGGGGGAGTGTAAAGTACTGATATAGTAGGAAAAGGAGCAGTCTTCATTAGACATCAGGTAGTATGTCACAGGAAGTCAGAGATGCACGAAACATGATTATACCCTGTCTACTACATACCCAACTGTAGTACTCGACTACTGTCAATGGGTGTCTTTTTACAAGACAGAAGTGATGTGCATGGTTCCTCCACACACATTTCATTTTTTGAGAAAGAAAACCCAATAATGGATTGTGTCCCTCTTAGGAGACGTGACATGATCTATTGGGCTCAGATGCATATATTGAACACCAAGAGGATCAATGTCGCAACCATGTATGTCGCTGACTACTTGACTTGGCATAGGCAACTTGGACACCCATCCAAAGAGGCGCTAGGGAAAATTCCTAACAGCACCATAAAATTCCCAAGGAGTTTAATTATTCCTAAAGACAAAATTATATGTCCAGGGTGTGCTGAAGGGAAAATGACATCAAAATCTTTTCCCAAATCAAATTCACGTGCAGAGAAATCCTTTGAATTAATACATTCCGATCTAAAGGAACTCCTGGTACTATCATACCACAAACATAAATACTTCATTGTATTTCTAGATGACAAAACATCACATATCTGGGTCCAGTGCCTTAAAAAGAAGTCTGATGCTGCTGCAGCAATTAGACAATTTCAGGCAATGGCTTTGACCCAGTATGGTGCTACAATCAAGCACTGGCATGTTGATCCAGGGGGGGAGTTCAAAGATCATGAGCTACAAAATACACTCAAGAATTTTGGCATCAAAATAGAGATGTCCACACCCCACGTTCACCAACAGAATGGGCACGCAGAGCACGCCATAAGGACAATAATGGAAAAGTCGCAAACCCTGCAATTTACCGCTTGTCTACCACAATCATGGTGGGAATTTTGCATTGAACATGCAACACACCTATACAACTGAACCCCAATAAGGTGCCTGAAATGGCTGACACCTTTTGAGGACCTGAATAAAGTCTGCCCAGATCTAAATGATCTGAAGGTCTTTGGTTGCAGTGCTTACATCTATCTACCCAAGGAGAAACATCCAACCACATTAGCTCCTCGATCGGAGTTAATGATGTACCTTGGATTAGAAGATTATAAGGGCAACCTAAGCCTCTAGCAAAGGGAAATCCGAAGTTAAAATTATGCTATATAATACAGGGATTGGGGGCGCACCTAGCAAAGGGAAATCCGAAGAGAAAACTCTAAGGATCCCCTTGCTGATGCCCAGTATATGTGAAGACGACAAAAATCAAATATAACCTAAAAATAGAAAAAGGCGGAGATAGGCGGATCAAGGCCGCCGAATGACATCATACCCAGGGGTATGTGTCAGAAGGGGTACTCCGCCTCTAAATATAAAAGTGTCAACATATACAAACATGATAGCAAGGGAAAATTAGTAATAAAATCCGGAAAAATCATAGAAAATGAAGAATAGAAGGAAATGAGGTGGGGAAAAATATGGGACGAACATAAAAAATAGGAAAAACACACAGGGCACCCCCCTAGTCCCCTTACAAAGATGGCATTAAAGCATACTGTTTCATGCAACTTAGTGGTGCAATATTCATTGGTGCTACAGCACTATTTGATGAAACATTGTTCCCATGCTGTCCTGGAGCTAAAACTCCTGCCAAGACAGACCTTGGTGATTTTCCACCTCCAGAACCAGAAGATGACAACCACTCATCTGGAATGGATGGCAATGATTCTATACTGCCACAAAATCTGCCCCTTCCTCCATCATCAGAAAAAGATGATGATGATGTACCAAGCAAGCAAAAGGCGCATGACGATGTGACTGACGCTCCTCCTCCACCACCTCCAGTAACCACTAAGGACTTTCATCCAAGATGTGATGATCAAACAGGAATGGCAGCAATTGCCCCATCAATCAGGCAGGCAGAGGAACATCACAAACCATTCTGGCAATACCTATGGAGAGAAGCGACTCCCCTCTGACATAGAGAGAGACATTGCAGGTGATCGATATTGGAAGAGATCTGTGGGTCAAGATTCGGATCATAACCAAACACAACCATGATCTCAACAGCAAGAACTGGTTGCTGGACCAAGTTTGGCACCCCACGAGAGTGTGCCCAATTCCAATAATCAAGAACATGATCACCCAATGGGGGAACAGGATGAAGCAGGTTATATTAAAAAGATAACCAAGGAAGGTGGAGATAAGCTTATTTGCTGGCTGTTGTCAAAAGCAGTCACACCATCAAGCAAAATAAGCCAAGTTCCAAACCAATTTTGCGATATTGTGTGCCTACCATGGCAGCAGCAACTTGAGTGGAAACAGGCTTGTCGTGAAGAATTAGAGGCTCTTCACAAGTGACAAGTCTATGACATCATTGATCTTCCACATGATCAAAAAATGATCAAAAATAGATGGGTTTTCTCCATGAAATCAGACAGAAGAAAACAAGCCAGACTCGTGGCCAAAGGCTTTTCACAAGTCGAAGGTGTTGACTTTGATGAGATTTTCTCACCAGTAGTCCGCTATGAGACTGTACACCTCATGTTTGCACTTGTGTCTCTAGAAGGCATGCATATGACCAGTCTAGATGTAAAAACCGCATTTTTATATGGCAAACTAGATGAGGAGATCTATATGGATCAACCCAAGGGTTTCAGACTCGAGGGAAAAGAGTGCAAAGTAATGCGCTTACACCAAGCATTGTATGGCTTTAAACAGGCCTCACTAGCATGCTGGAAAGAGCTAGAGGCATTTATGTGCACCATTGGGTTTGTGTGCACCAGCTCCGATTCTGGCATTTTCATACACAAGGATCCTAAGACAGGCAGCATTGTTATTGCACTGGTCTATGTTGATGATGGCTTGTTCATGGGGAAGAACAAGAAACTTGTGGATGAAAAGAAGAATGCTTGTCTAAAGCATTGGGAGTGCTGTAGTACTGAAAAAGTCATGGAATTCTTAGGCATGCACATCACCCAGACCACAAATAAAGTCAAACTCAATCAAACTGAATATCTTGTTAAAGTGCTTGAGAGGTTTGAGATGACAAATGCCGAAGTTGCCCCCACTCCACTCCCGACTGGTTACAAACCATCGGAAAACACAGCGACACCAAACATGGTGCTTAGATCAAAATATCAGTCTGTGATTGAATCTTTATTGTATCTGATGCTCGGAATGCGACCTGATATCGCTTACATGGTAATCAAGATGTTGCAATTCTCGGCTAATCCTAGCCAAGAACATCTAGACAAAGCGATGTACATCATGCGCTATCTGGTGGGAACCCAGAAATATAATATTGTCTATGATGGAGAGAAATCCGCAGGGCTACAGGCCTTCACAGATTCTGATTGGGCAGCTGACACTGTCAAGCGCCGATCTACAACAGGTTACTTTGCTACTCTAGCAAGTGGCATTGTGTGCTGGCAGTCCCGTTTACAAAAAACTGTAGCACTGTCATCCACAGAAGCCAAATATATGGCTCTCTCCAACACTTGTCGGCAGATAGCATGGATAGAGTCCTTATTCCAGGAACTTGGATATATACTGAAGTGCATACCAATCTGTGCTGATAATCAGGGATCCATCTTTATTGGATCAAATCCAGTTCAGGAAAGAAGGACCAAACATATAGACATTTGCTACCACTATACCTGTGAATTCATAGAAAATGACAAAGTCACAGTCATTTTCATTCCTGGAAGTGATAATCTGGCTGATATGTTCACAAAGAACCTTGGCACTGTCCTATTCAGGAAATTTAGAGACTCTCTCAGAATTACTTTTGAGATTCAAACTTAGCTGCTTAGAGTGCTGTACAGTTTGAGGGGGGGTGTTGAAATTAACCCTGAGATACATGCTGCATACATGAGGCAATACATGCAGCATACACATGCTACTGCACTTACTGTGCATACATGTGGTAAACACATTCCTGAGTCATGTGACATCCTTATTATTATGTATATAAGGAGAACCTGTACCGTAGTAGGGATACAGTGTTCTTACCTCTGCTAACCCTAGCTGTAAGTCTTACTAAACCCCAGGTAGGTTGTAAGGAACTTGTTGTCTCTTCTGCTGTGCAGCATATATAGTCTGCTCCAACAGCTATTACACTTGAGCTTGACTTCTATTACACACTTATTACTTGATTTTACTATATCAACCTTCATTCTCACTTTTGTTGCCCTGGATCCTTACTCCATGCAATGAAGGTGAGTTTTTAGCTTTCATTTCTACCTACTTTAGATAGGATCCTTACTCTGTGCAAGAAAGATACTATTGTCCTGTCCATCATCTGAATAGTGAGGCTGGCCTAACCTGGCAGCCTTTCACCATCCAAACCAAGGTTGCCAAGATAGGAACATAGTCAGGAACAAAGGACCACAACTTCCTGTCCAGCTTTGTCTTGAGCTAGGCACTGTAGTCAACAAAGAGTGGAAGGTTGGGCTGTGATCAGAGCGTTAGCTTGGATTGGATCTGCAAGCAATTCGAGCTGCTCAGGTGGGGAGTGGGATCGAATTGCCAACCTTGTGACTAAGTGCATAGATAAAAATGAATTATTAAGCTATAATGCCAAACTAGCTGAAGTAAAAGACTAGGGTGGGAGGGATGGGCTGAAAACAAAGGAGCAAGAGATTCTAGGATTAGAAAGAATTTGAGTCTGAATGTAAGTAGGTGTAAACGAAAGGAATGAACCAGCATGTGACTACTGTTTAGCTACTTTGCTCAGTGGGACGTCAGCTCCATTCCTTTGCTCACTGGCAGCTTGGGCTAAAGGTCAGCATATTTCTTGCGAGATAGATCGCCCCATTGCGAAATGCAATGGGCCTCATCAACTATTAATACTAAGATGTTCTGTGTGAACTCTGGGGTGTGCATGAGTTTTGAAAATTTCACATTCTATCACAATCCTCAGTTTTTCTTTTTTGCACTCCGATTCAAGCTCCCTCGGATTTGTCCACCTGTGATAGAATTGAGACTACAGTCAACTCTGTCTTAAACCATACTCACAACACCCCATAACCTGTAATAACCCATGGGTTTTGGGCATCCACCAACTCTGTTACCAGTAAAATCCCATAAACCTCTGAAATCCCATAACCCATAGCCAAATCTTGTCACCATGACCCATACTAGCCTATATTTGGTTAATATGATATGTATTTTCATGCTAGAAACTAAGCTAAGAATGCTATGGAGTATCTATTCTGCACAGATACTGGCTGCTTTAGTAATCACATTGTTTTGCAATGGCAAAAAATCCTCTGGACATGCTGAAATCTGGTCTTATAAATCTCAAGAATCTCATGAAAACTAGAAAAGATGACCTTTTGGCACGCCTGCACAGGAAGGAGAAGATTTCAGCCAAGGAGGAGGAATGGTTGGATAATGCTGCCAACCCAGTTGATGAAGAAGCTGCTGTCATTCTGCTAGAAAATGCTTCTGACTATGAACGTGGACTCACAAGGCTTAACTTGCAGCAGAAACCTTTGGTTGAGAAGCTGAAGGAACTCGGTGAGAAGGTAGTGTTGGCAGGAAAGAAGAGAAAAAGTACGAGGTGCATTTTTCCCACCAAGATGAAGCTAACTGACAGAAACAGGACCTGAAGAATGCAAACACCAGCCACAAGCAGACAAGAAGAAAGCTAAGCCTGTCTTCACAAAAAAAGAAAATGCAACACTCACACAATGGATCGAGATTTTGGATTGGCATCATGCATGCGAGAAGAATCAGAGCAAGATGGCGGCACACTGGGATCAGATTTACCCAAACTTGTGGCTCAAGCAGCCAATCATATCAGCTTGGCTTGAAGAGGAGGAGAAGTGGTGAGCCCAATGGGCCGAGGCGGAGAGCAAGGGGCAGGCAGGCAGGTCAAAGCAGGCAAAGCAGACTGAACACCCAGAAGTCAACAAAATGCTCGAGTTGTGGGTCGCAAAGGTCATGGCTCAAAATGTTCCTGTGAATGGAGAGATCCTGCGACAGAAGTGGACACACTTTGCTGACCTAGTTGGGGCTCCTGAAGATGAGAGGTTGAGCCTGAGTGAAGGATGGCTGACATCATTCAAGAAATGCTGTGGGCTGAAGGAGTTTCGACGTCATGGAGAAGCAGCATCTTCTGATCCAGCTGATGTGGAAAAGGAGCGAGCGCGTATGCGTGAGCTGATTGCGAAGCACAAATATCACTTGAAGGACATATTCAACATGGATGAGACAGGGCTCTTCTATGTGTGAGTGTTGCCTTGAATCAGTTTGGACTGAATCCTCAACTCACTTCTACCCATGACACAGGATGCCACCTGACTGTGGACTCATGAACAAATGTACATCAGGGACAAAAGGAAGCAAGAAATGGCTCATGTATGTGCTTACTGCCAATGCTGATGGGAGCAAAAAACTCCCACCATTTGTAATTGGAAAATCTGCTTGGCCTTGGGTATTCCAGAAGAAAACAGGTGCCCAACTTGGTTTTTATTATCGGAATAATGCAAAGGCATGGATGGTAATGACAATATATCAAGAGTGGCTTCGTGACTGGGATGAGAAATTACAATGGCAAAACAGACACATCCTCATGCTCCAGGACAACTTCAGTGCACATATCAAGCTGGATGGTCTAACAAATGTCCATGTCAAGAACTTCAAAGCCAACCTCACTGCTCATGTCCAGCCTAATGATGCCAGCATTATTCGTTGCTTCAAGGTGCACTACCCCAGCAAGTTTGTTAGCCAAGCTATTGACCGATATGACAACGACGTACCCCCTGCCCTCAACTATGAGATAGACCAGCTTGAAGCAATGCGTCTTGCTGATGTTGCGTGGCATGAGGTGGACACATCGACAATCTGGAACTGCTGGCACAAAGCGGGCATCTTACCTGATGCTTTGCATGAAACAGCAGTGACCTCCACTCCCTCTGTACCTGTTTCCTCCCTTCTAAACTCAGAGCCACTTGAGGGTGTTGACCGTGCTGAGAAGGACATTACAGACTCACTGAATCAGCTGGAAGAGCGGGGTGTTTTGCAGAACAGGAACTGGATGGACCTCAATGAACTGCTGAATCTGGTGTCAGAGCAGGGGCTCATGGATGAGACAGTATCAGATGAAGAGATCTTCTGATCCGTCATGGACACGCGCGAGGCTGAACAAATGATAGAAGTCAATGGGGGATATGATAGTGACAATGATGCTGTGGACCAAAAGCCTATGCATAAGGAAGCTCTTATGGCTGCATTCGCCCTCAGAAGTTACATCGCTGACATAAATGAGCCATTCGCACGTAAGTTGGAAGGCATTCTTGTGAGTTTTGGATGACAAACCCATTTGGAGGAAACTCAGTTGTTGGAACCGACTCATATCACAGATTATTTCACTCGTAAATAGCCTAACTTTCATTTTTTGTAGTATTTACATCCATATAATGAATCTACAACCCACTAGGGGCACCCTATAATGACCTCTTTTGGAACCCATACTCTGTGAAAACCCATGATTTATGATGTCCATGGAGGGAGTAGGGTTTTGGCAGAGTCAATTGTACAGACAGTAAAATTGACCTCTACCTTGCCTCTACCTCAGTATTCCCTCTTTCTTTTTTCTTTTTTTCATCTTTTTTCCACCTCTATCAGTATCGAGCCATACGCCAAGCTTCAAGCTTCATGCCATCATCATGACGAACTCTTCTAAGTTCTGACTGTTTGCTGAGACCTCTATTACATATAATCACTGATTATATGTAAGAGTCTACACTCGATCTGTCTAGTTCGATCCCATCAAATGAAAGAAGAGAACATCCCCCACTTTGCAAGAACCATTTGCGCTTGCCACCGCTGCTGACATAAAATACATTTTTTAAAGTATAAACCGGGGCGGCTGCCATGTCCGAGCCTGTTGGAGCCAGTGTTGGGACTGACCGGTAAAAATAATTTTGACCTTACCTAGGTCAGTCGGTAATTACGGTCAGTCATTTCAATCAAGAAATTTTGGGGGTCAGTGGGGTCAGTCGGCTAGATCCGATTCCCATCAAACTTAGATGTCGAACTGCCAAACGAACACAACATGCTGCAGTGAGAATCACTGATATCCCAATGGGGCGGGAGAAGAACCACATCTGGGAGCATTTCCACCAAGACTCGACGAAGGTTAATTCAACATTCTATGGTGCACGATGCCTTTATATATTAATGTAGATATCCAATGAGGCGAATGCCAGTTGCACCATGCATGCATTCAGCGCACACTGTTAGTGATCCAGTGCCAGACTCACATGGTACCTTCCTAATATGTGACTATGCCCAATGCGGCCTTCCTAAATCACACACGACGCCTGATGCGGCCTTCTACTTACATGGTCGATCTTTTCAACATATGTTACTTACATCTTTATTTCCTTACCTTTGTTCCTACTTCCATGCAACGACGTATCTCTCCGCCGACATTTGGCCGACATCCATAACTTGAAAATTATGTAACTACATCCCTTGGCTATGATGAGTGGTAAGAACCATAATTAATCTTCCTTCGTGTTCGGGCGAGGTGGCATTATGTAATTAATATAAATTTTGGCTCATCCCGCTTCACGTTTAAATTTTGTCGGGATGGGAGCGAAACAAATTGAAACAAAAAAGATACCTCCCTCGCGAGAAACTTGTGTCGTGGCGCGTCGTTGCCGTCACTGGCATCGTCCCGTTATGTCGCAGTTTCAAGTTTCGGAACTTGTAGTTGTCGGCCCATTGTCCTCAGCTGGGTCATCCCTCATTGGGGCCTCCGCAGACTACATTTGTCCCAGGTGTGCCGTTATTCCCCGAGGGAGGGGCCCCATCCCTTTTATTAATATATTAAGTACATCTATAAAAAGTTGACTTTAGACCTTTCCGAATGAAATTAGATTTATTCCGGCTGAGGTCTACGGCCATATCTGTGAGTATCCTTGGGTGTGGCAGGCGGCTGTGAGTGGCACTGACAGGTTCGGAATTTCCGCTGCTTCCTGCCTTCGTTTGATGGGATCGAACTAGACAGATCGAGTCTTCCCTCATTATAATATAATCAAGTTGAACGTTTATGAATCTTAAGTAAGCTTCCTTCGATAATGCCAGCGCTTCGTGTTTTTTTAAAACTTGGTTTGGTCTACTGGACTACAAATCTATTGGAGTTTTTTTACCTCTCACCTTTCGCCTTTGGATGGATCATCCACATACCAGATCTCGCGGTGCCTAGTTGGTACCAGCAGAATATGCAGAAAAAGCAAGTGAAGAAAGTACTCATCGCGTTGTACGTGAATAGAAACGCCAAAACTCCATCTATACACAGGCAATTACACATGTGTTTCAAAACTCAGGTGGTGGTCCCCCTGGTCCTCCAAGACTATCATCGTCAAGATCTCCTTCCTGAATCTCTTTAGCAAGCTCTTTCTCTCGTTCTCGAGCAACTTCAGCTGCGGCGAGTTCTTTACGATGCGCATTGATGGGGTAACGCATAGCCTGAACATAGAACATTAACACATTACTGAAACTTGCTGTTTAGGATATCAACGTACCTTGATGCTTTGATTGTGTAGCTCCAGGCAGAACCCAATACGCCGCGAGAACACCTCGCTGACCTCTGGTCCATAAGCCCCTTTCTGTGTCCCACACTCCATCCATCCTTTCTCATGTACGATGCGACCCTCGATCACACCATCACGAATGGCCTTGCCTACGATGTACTCCGCATCCTCCTCGGAATCAAGATGGAGCTTGACGCAGATGTCGCGTAGGGAGATCCGAGAATATGAGAGCGAAAGTCGCCGGATTCCGGTCTTGATGACATTTTGTCGGAGGCGGAGGATAAGCGTGTACGTCTTGTCGGTTTCAAATCGTGCGGCGTGCTTTGAGAGGGTGTTTTGGAATTGAGATAACGAACCCGCCCGGACAGCTAGAACATAACCCGAGTTGAAACGCAATCAACCTGCAAAACGTGCTTCGTACCTTTCACGATCTCGAAATATCCGATCAAAGCCTTCTCGAGAACAGGATGTCTGAATAAACTGCGCTCAGGAATTTCACCCATCAAGAGCTCTACCACAATAAATAGTTTGTGTACAGCTTGGTAGAAACCAGGCGCAGTCTTTGCAGGAGGGGCGCGTCGGATAGCTTGTTGGAGATTCGTATGGGCCTCGCTATAGTTCAGTTGAACGGCCTTAATACGACCCAAGTAGTAGTGGAAACGAGCGAGCTGAGGGTTGCCTGCAGAGGTGGGGAATGTGGTCTTGGAAACTAGCTTATCAGCTTGGTCATAAAGACTATAATGAATATAGTTGCGAAGAAGACGATTGATGAGAGATGCGTGTGTCTCATCATCGTGACGCAACGATGCAGTCCTTTGGGCAATCAAAAAGAGCCTAGAAAGAATTAAGGATATGGGGTAATACGCGGGAGACTGGTGCTTACGGTCGCGCTTCTGCCAGCTCGCCGCCGAGTTCATATGCTCTCTCGACCGCAAACCAGACCTTTGCAGCAATGGGATCCATACTTCGGCGACTGAGACTCTGCATCTTTTCCGTCGTTTCGCGCGCAAGCTGAAGGGCTTTGCCATACGTGGCAGACGACGTGAGCAAATGATGCAAGATGAGCAGGCGAAGGTAGATTTCGCCCTCTGGGACAGGTTCGGGAGTAGGAGTCGATTTTGTGGGAGCTGGAGGTGGATCTACTTCCATAGACTGCTCAGGTGTTTGTATTTCAGGAAGCCATGATAGCAGAGATTTCTTTTCAGGAGTATCTACATGAAGCTTGTGAATCTTTGGATCCTCGCCGCGAAAACGGGCTAGAACAAACCTTTCACATAAGCTTCATGAAGGGCCTGTCTGACAGTCGAAGCATCGATACGTTTTCGCAGGGCAGTCAGAGTGCGTAGAACACGGTGTGTAAACCGTGGCTCGAGAGCAGAAACGGCTCTTTCGATGAGGGCGAGATTGGACTTGATCTCAGCAGCTGGTGATGGCGGAGCAGGCTTTTCTTCGGGCTTCTTCTCTTCTTCCTTTGCTTTCACTTCGGCAGGCTTCATTTCTACGTCGGGCATGGTGACTGGCAAGTGAAGTTCAAAAGTGGGTGACGCGTCGCAATCACTTTGCACCCAACCACTTGCTAACTTTTAGTTCTTCTGTAAACAGTAATGTCAGTCTCAATAGCTAAGTGGTATAGCATGCGATTGCAGTCTTCAAATGATTCATCGCAGGGTCCGGTGTTCGAACCACCGTTGGGACTATTCCTATCCAGCAGTAAATTTTTAATTTCTGGCTTATTTATTTATTTCTCATAAATATGCAGTCTACATTACTTCTCTGTGGAAACTTTGAACATCTATCAAATGTATTGACTGTTTTGGCAGGGTAGTTGGCTTCACAGCAATACTAAGCATATTTATTAAAATTCTGCTCTGAACAATTTGTTTATTGTATATTTCCATGTTGTATTCATATCCTTCAGGATGTTGTGTAAGCTACAATCATGGCAGGTCAGCCTTAGTTGGTGACTTTCCGCCATATGTTCCATTGTTCTCAGAAAGGAAATTGTTTGGTTCTGATGACCAAAGTCCCTACTCCCACCACATCCCCTCTGGAATATGGTATGCACACTATTTGGGAGTTTTTATTGAATAAATATAAGTGAAAAATATGTGTGAACATGCTAAAGATAAAGTGGCTGAACGTTGGTTACAGGATAGTCTGTGAACGAGGTGGACAGTATACAATAGCAGAAAGAGCCTGTATTATGTCCTCATTTGTACCCTTAGCCTTTACACCATAGTATTTGCACAGTCTGTTGCATGCAAGAGACTTCGAAGTAGTGCCGTGATATGAAGATTGATGGCAGCTTCATTAGAATAGTAACTGTTTGTGGTTGTTGTCATGAAGGTTGATATAAATGCGACATGATGGGATGGGACAGCTGGAGGAGATACTGAAGGCACAAGAAGAGGCAGTAAAGTTGTAGTAAGGCCAGGAGACATGGCAGGTGTGGGAGTAGGAGCACTAGGAGTCCTAAAATGTACAGTTGATGTGTTTGGAGTTGCATGCTGGGCCAAAGCAGATTGTGCATCTGGGTTAGCTTTCTTCCCTGACCTTTTGCCCCCACTGTATAGATCTGTGTGAGTTATTTTCTGCTTACTCTTCACAGCCACATCCATTACTTGTGCCGTTTCAGTCCATGAATGTTGATTTGGAGCAATTTTCTTCTTTGGAGGCAATGTGGAGTGGTGAGTAGTTCAGAAGCATGAAAGTGCATTGTCTAGCTGTGCATCAAGATCATGTAGTGTTTCCAAGAGTGTGGTTGGTGGATGGAAGCAAAATTGATTAGCTAGTTCATGGAGCTTGGCACCTATGTCATCAATGAAATCTAGGTCATGGTTAGAAGGATTGGGTGGGGGCATATCAACAATTTTTTCTATGTTGGAGTTGTTATTATCAAGAGGCTTGTCCATTATGAGGGCTGAAATGGGAATGGCTTTGGCAGACTCAGGAAAGTGATTCTGTACAGCACAAATATGCTTGCAGCACCAAATAGTGGGGAATGAGAGACATGTGCAATGATATGCCACAATATCCACCTCTTTGAGTTTGACTGAGATTGGACAAAGAACAATGCATGATCAGAGATGGTTATATTTGACTTGTTGATCAATGTGGCATGTTATATGACCTCAGCACATCATTTTAGCTCAAGATCAGGGCCCTCGAAACCAAGTTCTTGGTGGTGGTGTCAAGCAATGAAATGAAGGATAGCCCTTTCAGTAAGGATGTGTAACAGGTGGTCCAAGTGGCAGTTGCACTTTCCTCCAAGAAATTGCCTTTCAGGAGGTGATGCCAACTAAATTTGAAAGTAATTGATTAGATGAAAGGGGACAAGATAAAGCCAAAGAGATCAAGACATACACCTCAACAAGCATATTGATTTCAGAAAGTTCAAAAATAGTATGATCTTTGTGATACACTGCTGACCATAGATTTACCTCATTTAGCCAGTTCACTTTGAGGTATTCCACAAAAGATTGAGGTGCAAGAGTTTGAATTTTCTTCCAAGAGTGATCAAATTTAGGTTGATCTGTCATCTGCACCCATTTTTTCAAGAGATCCCAAAGCTCCAGATAGTGCATTGTCACAAAGTGCTGTTGCCATGCATGGAGTACATGCCACCAGCATAGGAGGTCTTTACACTCCCCCACCTTTCCTGGTGGACTCTGACTGGAGTCTACTGGGAGTCTGGGACTGGTCACCAGCCAACTGCAAAGTTGCCAGTTCAGTCCCAGTCCAGTCCAACTGGAATCCACTTGGACTGGTCCAGTGGTGTCCAGTGGAGTCCACTAGGAGTCCAATCAGATTCCACTGAAAAAGTGTGTAAGAAAATAAATTGAACCAGAGCCCTGTGTATTATGCTTACATAAGCAACCCACAATATAACCCTTACACAACAGTAGCCTGGGTTTTCTGACCAATGTACTGGGTATAAATTGATACAAACCGAAAAAAAGAATTAAAAAAAGAGGAGATTATGTAACCATCACTGGCACATCAGTCACATTGCATTTACTTTGATGTGTTTTCATAGGCTGACCGCATTTGAGGGCACCAGGGGGTCAGGGGCCATCTTTTGAACCTTTTGGATGACCAGGTAAGCAGGACATGGCGGCTTTGCAAATCAAGCCAAAGATTTCAGAAAAAAATTGAAAGTAGCATGAGAAAAAAGCAGATTGAGCAAGCTTCGACAAGCAGTATGTAGATATGTGGCAGAATAGTGATTGTAGATAGAGACTCGTGTAAATGATGAAAGAGAATTGGTGTAGTTGGTAATGAGCAACACGGGTAGCAGATAACTTAGTGGATGGCAGATAACATGGCAGATAACATTTGGCTAGGAATCAGTGTCAATGAGATTCCTCCTCTTACACTGCAGGGATCGTTTCGAAAAAATCACAGGTACATTATATTATTCTTCAGCTAACTACAACTACACGCATGTAGTATTACAAGTACAATAGCACTACAGAGAGGCAAATGTTATCTGACACCCAGCACATTGATCGGCAAACCATAGCCTGTGTAAGGCATTCACTGGGTGCAGGGCACAATACCCCTGATGTATTATGTAAGTATCTTGGAAGTATTCCTAATACTGTCAAGATACTAGCCCAGAAGTATGTTGCTGATTGTTGATTACCATACCTCCACATTAGTAACTTGTACATATTGTAACTGTATTCTGAATGTCTTGGCTGAAAGATAATACAACATTTCCTCCCTACTATCACAATAATATTAAGATACTTCTAATGGAGTATTGAAGTGAAAGATCAAAATATTTTTAAAGTACTGAGAAGGCAGTAACTTGGTGGTATTGAGGTAATTTCTTCAGTACTACCAAGATACTATCTACAATACTATCAAGGTGATATCACAATACTCTGCTTGGGATATGTTAGCAATGTGATGGAAAAGATCTAGAAAACCTCTGTGTCAGTATGCTTGAAATATCATGGAAGTACACAAACAAAAAGAGTAGTCATACACCCCATACCTTCACCATACTAAAGCCAGGGAATATTGGAAGTATTGAAGTGTTGTTTATTCAATACTGTCAAACTACTCTATGGGAAGTATATAAGAAGAAATTTGATAAATTGGGAAAGTATTATTAGCAGATGTCTGCACATGCAAGTATCCACTTCCATGTCTGAGCACCTACACACTGGCTGGACAGTAAGATACTTCTGAGAAGGAGTATTCTGGAAATGGTCCTAATACTGCCACCATACTCACCAAGGGATATTTTGCCAGTATGCATACCAATCTAGAATACTACTTCAGTACCTTCAGCACTATCAAAATATAGTACAATACTGTCAAAATACTTCTAGTGAAGTATGTTGACAATATTAGGAATACTGTCAGGATACTTTCACAGTACCTCTCAGGCAGTATTGTGCCTTGCACCCAGTGACGTACCTGAGTAAGTACGTGGATGTACAACATGGATGTGCAAGTGGTACTTGAGTACATACCTGGACACACAAGTAGATATCAAGTAGGTACTTGGATATACAAGTAAGGACTCAAAACAGTAGGTACTTGAATAAGTACCAGTCCAGTATGTACTTGAATAAGTCCCAGTATGTACTTGAATAAGTCCTGGTATGTACTTGAATAAGTCCCGGTATGTACTTGAATAAGTCCCGGTATGTACTTGTTCAAGTACTTACCGTTACTTATTCAAGTACATACCAGTACTTATTCAAGTACTTACTGGTACTTATTCAAGTACATACCAGGACTTATTCAAGTACATACCGGGACTTATTCAAGTACATACTGGACTGGTACTTATTCAAGTACCTACTGTTTTGAGTCCTTACTTGTATATCCAAGTACCTACTTGATATCTACTTGTGTGTCCAGGTATGTACTCAAGTACCACTTGCACATCCATGTTGTACATCCACGTACTTACTCAGGTACGTCACTGGGTGCAAGGCACAATACTGCCTGAGAGGTACTGTGAAAGTATCCTGACAGTATTCCTAATATTGTCAACATACTTCACTAGAAGTATTTTGACAGTATTGTACTATATTTTGATAGTGCTGAAGGTACTGAAGTAGTATTCTAGATTGGTATGCATACTGGCAAAATATCCCTTGGTGAGTATGGTGGCAGTATTAGGACCATTTCCAGAATACTCCTTCTCAGAAGTATCTTACTGTCCAGCCAGTGTGTAGGTGCTCAGACATGGAAGTGGATACTTGCATGTGCAGACATCTGCTAATAATACTTTCCCAATTTATCAAATTTCTTCTTATATACTTCCCATAGAGTAGTTTGACAGTATTGAATAAACAACACTTCAATACTTCCAATATTCCCTGGCTTTAGTATGGTGAAGGTATGGGGTGTATGACTACTCTTTTTGTTTGTGTACTTCCATGATATTTCAAGCATACTGACACAGAGGTTTTCTAGATCTTTTCCATCACATTGCTAACATATCCCAAGCAGAGTATTGTGATATCACCTTGATAGTATTGTAGATAGTATCTTGGTAGTACTGAAGAAATTACCTCAATACCACCAAGTTACTGCCTTCTCAGTACTTTAAAAATATTTTGATCTTTCACTTCAATACTCCATTAGAAGTATCTTAATATTATTGTGATAGTAGGGAGGAAATGTTGTATTATCTTTCAGCCAAGACATTCAGAATACAGTTACAATATGTACAAGTTACTAATGTGGAGGTATGGTAATCAACAATCAGCATACTTGCAACATACTTCTGGGCTAGTATCTTGACAGTATTAGGAATACTTCCAAGATACTTACATAATACCCCATCAGGGGTATTGTGCCCTGCACCCAGTGATTATCTATTTGCTTTAGGTACCATTATTGTGGCTGTGCATGACAAAGCACACAGCTGCATCACTGCCAGCTCATCACTCTTCCCCTCACCACCATCATTGACAATGACACCACCTCCCTCCCTCCTCTCTGCTCTACCACCACCACCACTGCATGGACCCACTGCCACTGCTCCCATACCCAATCTGCCATCACCACCACCCCCAAACAGCCAACTGGACAAAACACAGGTCCAAACAATGCAATCTGCATCGTTTGGGCCCTAAGTAAGTTTTTTTTCTAGGTTCTAATCTACTGGTAATGATGGATGGATGTGAGACAACCCAGACCTGACAACACCCATGCCAGCCCCCTCCTCCCCATCCAAATGGGATGTGAGGGTGTCAATAAGGGATAGAGATGGCAGAGGGATACTGGGAGACCTGCAGAGCAGGATACCCACCTGGTAAGCACCCACCCACCCCCTCCCTTGCATGCCACATCACTGACCCTCCCCCTAACCCCTCCAAACTAGGAGACCCCCAAAATAGACAACACACCCACCCAATGCCTGTGAGCCTGTGCTCACAGGGTGGATGGGTGGTGAGAGCCCATGCTGATGAGCACCATGGCACCCATACCCATGCTTATGAGCAACTGCTTGTAGGGTGGATGACAGGTGCAGCTTGCTACAGTGATGGACACATGCAAGGAGGGGTAACACCACTGCTGAACACCATGACACCCACCCCATGCCTACAAGCAACTGCTCATAGGGTGGACCATGGAGTCTATGGTGATGGTGCAAGAAGGACAGAGATGATGCCCAGCAATGGCACCACCAGCAGCAGAGCCAGATGATGATGCCAAGCAACACCAATGATGACACACTCTGGACCACACCACATCCCCCAACCCCCCCTCCCCCACATTTTGTGTGGGGAGGGGTCTTTATTATTTTTAATTCATATTATTTCTGCCCCTCCCCCCCCTTGCACCGAATGCAAGGGGTATATATATTGTAGTACTTACCCCTCACACAAGACACAAGGGCTGTAGTTAATTGATTTTTTGATCTTATTGAAATGGCCCTCCTTGAAAAAAGATGAACAGAAATAGTTTGAGTTTGGATTATAAATAAACCTTATATTGATACATAAGAATTCACCTGTGGCTCAACTGGCTGAGCACACTTGTTTGGTCTGTCATGTGATACCTCATCATGAGGTCTTGAGTTCAATCACTGCACTACACAAATTTATTTTGTGGGTACTTTATGAAATTCACTAAGTCCAATGTCCTTTGAACTCAGTATCTACAGCCAATTGCATAATTCTTGGCAGTAAATAAAGAAAGTGTTTGGTTTCAAAAATAACTCGCCAGATCTCAACCCTATCAAGGAGGCATTCTCAAAAATCAAGGCATTCATTCATCGAAACTGTGATATATTCTTGGCATCAACACGTGCTGGTATTATGTTTGATATGCTCAAGGCAATGGCTGTCATTACAGAGGAGGATGCATATGGTTACTTTACACATGCTGGTTACTAGAATACAACACGGAACACAATAAGAATGACAATCACAACAGAAGTCTCAATGAAGCAGCTAGTAAACTCAATCTGACCTGCCCAAATTTGCCCATTCCTCGACAGCATCCTGGAGTGAGGCAATCTCCCCATGCTTGTATGACATTTCTCATAGTTGAAGAATAGTTACATGTTTGAATGTCTTCATTTTCTGGTAGCCATTACCTTTCAGTTGGACAAGGATTTCTTTGTCGAGGCCATAGAGACAACAGAAGTCTTCGATGCATAGGTCGGGGCCCATCTTCAGACATGTTAGGAGCTTGCCAACATCTGGGAGTGTTGAAGAGGAGGGCATGGAGACAGGGCTCTGCTGGCCGTTGCCACCAGGGATATGAACGTGAATGACAGGCATCGCAGGAGTGGGGTTTTGCATATTTTTCATGTTTTGCAGTTGGTGTTCCAAGAGCAGAGAGTCAGCAGACCGTGCACGCATAGGGACATCACTGAAGACATCATGATTGGGTGGTTTTTCAACCATTGCTATCTCATCATTGTGTTTGAGCTATATATATATGCAAGTCAGTCACAGGCATACAAATTGCTGGTAGACATACCAGTGCTTGTGCCCAAGCTCAGAAGTGTTTGTGACAAAGAAAGTAGTGTTTAGGTTCATCATGGGTCCAGTAGCAAAAATCAGAGCCATCGGAGATGCTGCATTGCCAGCATTCACAAAGTTTCTTGACATTCACAAGAACTTCATCCTCAAGGTTGCTTTTCTTCTATTATCATGAAAACATTAGTTTGTAGAAGCTCGGTCATGGCTGTTATACAACCAGTAAGAATGCGCACCTTCTGCATTTGCTTCCCCTTCCCCTTGCCTTTCTCACCTTTCCTTTTCTTCTTCCTTCGTCCATCACCACTCCCATCTGAGTCTGAGTCTGAATCCAAGTCTGAGTCACTGCTGCCACTACTCTGGCCATTGTTACGGTTTTCCTTGCCTTTTTTCTTCTTCAGTCTTTTGACTGACTATATGCAGCATTTTAGCAACCTAAGCCAATATTTGAAGAAACTGCACCTTGAGAGCACAGATAAAGAGTGATACCACGGGATCTTTCATACTCTTGATGTTATCAATCAAGATCTCATAATCTCCAGCAGATCATAGTGGAGTGGGATCAGAAACCTTGCGCGCAATGGTGAAAAGAACCTCGAAATCATCATATGTAGATATCAGGGTAGAGAGCTTGGAGAGCATCAGCAATGATCTCTACTATGGCATCTTGGAGCTCCTCCATTGTAAGAGATTGTGCAACTTTCAGGATTTGAGCCATGTTGGTATGCTTCGATGGCTGCTTCTTGAGCTCTGATGACTGTGCAATCTTGAGATGTACATCATTTTGGGAGGATCAGGGTTTTTATCTGCAAGTAGCGTCAATTTGTAGGCATGCATAAGGGAACAAAAATGAAAACATGCACAAAACAGTAGCCGCCTTCCTAGTGCCCAACTCTGTTGACTTTCATTTGATGCCACGTTGACTTGGGCCACTGGGTGCATCCCTCCCAATGGTCACAATTGCTGGAAGGTCATCATCACTGTCAGATAAGACAACAGCTGTTTGTTCTTCGCTTCCATCATTACTGCCAAGATTGTTATCACTATCTGAGTTGGTAACCATGTCATTTGATATCTTTCAAGCATTGCCACGACCCAATTGAGCCATGGTGTGATGGCGTTGCAAGAGTAAGTAGCAGAGCGAGGAGGAGGGAAGGACAAGGGAAGGATGCAAGGTGTTGTAGAATGAAGATTTTCAAAAAATTGCTAAGTCCATTATTTTCAAAACCAAACACTTTGTTTATTTACTGCCAAGAATTATGCAATCGGCTGTAATTGACTTATCATTTGGTTGAACTGCATTCCACTCAGACTCTGCTCGGACTCTGCTCAGACTTTTTTTGGCTGAGAGTCCTGCCAAACTAGCATGTCCAGTCTGAGCTGAGTCCAAGTGTCTGAGCAGAGTCTGAGCAGAGTCTGAGCTGCTTATATAATTGACTGAAAAATCAATGGTTACTGCAGGGATTGAACCCTCATAGTCACATGATTAAGTACAATTAATACAACAATATAACTGTTAGACTAAACCATCATTACAGTTAATTGTCAAGAACCATTCCTCGCCCGATCAGAACCCACACTCGTCCGACCCTTTTCCACACCCTGAACCCAACTTTCACCAACTCCTCCTGCTGCCGCCTTGCACTGCCCACACTGCTGTGCATCAGGCCGCCTTGCACAGCACCCATGGCCACCTTCTGCAGGCTGCCATCTCTTTTGCAAATTTGACTACGGACTCCTGTGCGGCCCCCACTAAGTAATTTATCTATGCAGTTGAGACACTGCCACAGTTGCCGAGATGTTCTGCTCTGATTCTGTACCCCAGTATTTAAGCCTAGTTAGTTTTGACTTGTATTTCTCAGTTTGTATATTGACAAAGACTCGATAAAGACTTAACATAAACCTGCCAATCCAATCTTGTTCTACTCCTACCTCTGTCCTGTAAGAGTCCAAACTTCATTTGACTCGACCTCTAGTTCTCCCTCCAAAGTTCTGGTCTCATCTGAACTTAACCCAAGTCCCTCTGTACTCCTTCCCTGCACTTCCTGCACCTATCCGCTTCTACCTCCAAACCTTCGTCTTGAAATTAGGACACCAGACGAGGTGAAGGGCACAACTTCTTATAAGTTGAAGCCAAGTCCTTTCTGTTCCCCTTCTGCAGAGTCTGCTATGACCCAACAACCTTCCGCTATCAACACCTGCAGGGTCCAACTTAGTGTTGCCACAGCTCGAGCCAATGTTTTTTATAAAATGAGCCATAACTTGGTAAATATAATAGATAAAATCAGTAAAATATTTGAGCATATGGACAGGCCCAAAAGCTGGGGGGTCTTCTGCCAACTTTAATTGATTGGATGATTCATTCCTGACTTATTTAAGAAGAAAATTTCAACTCAGTGACTTGGCTCAAAAACAGAGCTGGTCAAATAAGTTGGGAATGGCTGGTTGTCTCAAATAACTTTGGCAGAGGACCCCTCGGTTTTTGGGGTTATCTATACACTCAAATATTTGGGAGATTTTATCTATTTTATTTGCCAAGCTATGGCTCATTTTATAAGTTCTAGTGTTGTCTCAGCTTGAGCCGATGTTTTTCATAAAATGAGTCATAACTTAGCAAATAAAATAGATAAAATCTCCCAAATATTTGACTGTATAGATAACCCCAAACACTGAGGGGTCCTCTGCCAAAGTTATTTGAGACAACCAGCCATTCCCAACTTATTTGACCAGATCTGTTTTTGAGCCGCGTCACTGAGTCAGAATTTGTTTCTTAAATAAGTCAGGAATGTATTATCCAATCAACTAAAGTTAGCAGAAGACTCCCCAGTTTTTAGGCCTGTCCATATGCTCAAATATTTTAGTGATTTTATCTATTTTATTTACCAAGTTATGGCTCATTTTATAGAAAACATCGGCTCGAGCTGTGGCAACACTAGGACTCTGACTGGATTCCGATGTGCACTTCAGGATCAGTTCTTAACATTAATTAATTTTGTTTGTCTATGTACCGCCCTGGCTGTGATGACAAATGAACACAGCTGTGTCTGCCAGCTCATCACCAACCACCACCACCATGATTGACAATGCTGCCTCCCACCTCCCACCTCCCACCTCCTCCCTCTGCCCCCACCACTCCCTTAACACCCAACAGCCACAGATTCCATGCCAGCACATGGGCATCATGCACAAAATGGGCCCATACAATGATGGAGTCATTTGGGCCCTTTTTAGTTCATTTCTTCTTTTTATCAACTAACTAATAATATTATTCCATTTTTTTAGGATGTAAACTACTAGTCCTGAGATGGAAAATGGCCACATCACACACCAAATGTAGAAATGGAACAAAAAAGAATGCCACCCACCCCTTGCCTGTGAGCCACTTGCTTGCAGGGTGGATTGCAGGGACAATGGGACAATGGGCAAGAGGAAAATGAAACGATGGGGGAGTAGTGTTTTAAGGTCTAGTTCAGTCCAGTTTTTGACCCCCAAAAGGGACAACCGTGGACCGCAACCAGTCCAAACCGTTGCCCACATGTGGAGGACCACAACCAAAAGACCGGTTTTGACCAGTTTTACTACTAATTTTACAGTCTAATTAAATTATATTATATGCTTAATAAATCTAATTACATCACCCTGTGAGCAGGTGCTCACAGCGGTGGGGTGTTGCTAATAGAAGAAGAAAAAAAAAAAAAGAAAAAAACAGTGCCTACAACATGCAGGGAAGTGTCCATGACAACAAAAGATAGAAAAGAGACACCCCACTGTCTCACATTTGTAGCAAGAGTGGGGCATTGCACATTGTCCCCTGGTATTCGATGTCATCAGCCTTGGCATTCATTGTCCCCCCCATTCATATCATCCATGCATTGTCATTTGTTGACCTGTGTTGTCATTTGTTGACCCTGCATTGTTGTTTGCCAACCCTGCATTGTCATTTGTCGACCCTGCATTGTTGTTTGTCGACCCTGTGTTGTTGTTTGTCAACCCTGTGTTGTTGTTTGTTGACCCTGTGTTGTTGTTTGTCGACCCTGCATTGTTGTTTGTCGACCCCACATTGTTGTTCATTGTTCCCCATTGTTTGTCACCACCCTCCCTGTTTTGTTGTCATTTGTGGTCTTGTTGTTGTTGTTTGTCAGCCCCTCCCTGTGTGCATTGTTGTTTGTCATCCCACTGGGGCTGGGTTGACATGTTGTCATTCATTGTCAGCACCTCCATTGCCCCCTATAAGCAGTGGCTCACAGGCGGGGTGGTGGTGCTGTGTGATGTGGCACCCATTGCCACTGGACACACCAGAGGTGCCCTATAGCTATGGCAAGGGAACCCAATAGTATAGCAATCCTGAACTATGACAATGTGACTATGTGACTCTATCAACAAGGTCACATGACTACCTGGAGTAGGTGACCACTCACCCTACTCCATGTGCCCCTCTCCAAGATGGCAACATCCCTGTTGCCTGTGAAAAAGAAGAAAAGAAAAGGAAAAGAAAAGGAAACAATAGGTATATGAATAATAAAACCAGTGTAGTAAAACATTCTATGTGTGATATAAGAAATAAAACAAAAGACAACTCAACATGGTGCCCATCCCAAAGCTCAAAGCACCCTATTCAAATCTGCCAGTCGAGGGTCACTGTCCCAATCAAGTTTCAGGGGGGGGCTCTTGAAATACAGGACTTGGAATGGTCAGTTTACCTGGGCCCAGTCCAAAAGGATGTTTGCGAGTGATGATAGGATCTGCAGTCCACACCTGTTGACCTCGTCGAGTCAATGAATGGATTGGGGGGTTCCTCACTTGATTATGATGGTGGGTTTGCCTTTGTATAGAGTCGAAAGGTCAGGGGGTATTAGAACGTAGTGTTGAAGGGTCTCATGGTGGTGGCAACTGAGAGACAATTGGTAATGACTCAGCATCCTCTGCCCAGTCAAAACATTGGCTGGGTTCAGGTACAAGGGGTGGGGCAGGTGTAATCTTTTGTTCTGGGGTTTCGACCAACTCATCAATGACGGGGCTGTTTGTGGTTGTCTGGGTGTCAACATTGGCAGCGGGGGCAGTGGTGATGGCGACAGTATCCATCTGGGTGTTGGCATCGGTACCAGCCATCGGTACTGCATTTCACGCAGTTACAGGGTTTTTGGGGTATGCAATAGGGGTCAGGGGAGCGAGCTGGGGGGAACTGGGTCATTCCAAAGAGTTCCTGGGTCATTGTTGGGGCAGGGGGGGCTGGCTGGGCTGTTTCATCAAGCAGACAATGTGTTCCAATGAACACATGTCCTCATCCTTGCATAACTCTGTTTCTAGGGTTGTGGACCATCCCTGTATGTCATTTAGGGCCTGGCAGTTGTTACATGAGGTGGCAGCAGTCATCTGGGAGCTAGGCATTGCCCTAGTGGTCGTCTCAGAGATGGTTGCAACAGGATTTGCTGCCATTGTTGGCAGTGATGTGGTGGTGACAATGGGCAGCTCAGGGTTCGAGAGGGGGGCCCGGGGAGCCTGCAGGGGTGCTGTGGATCGACCTGGCAGCATGTGCCATCATTTGCGAGCTGCTGGTGGTGGTTCTGAAGCTGGGGGAACAGACGTGGCAGTGTTGGCAGGGAAGGAGGGGCTGGTAACGAGGGCAGTGGGGTTGTTTTCAGTCTGGGTAGCTGCCTCTGTGGTTTTTGTAGTAGTTTGTGTTACAATTTTCCTTGTAACTCATGGAACCCGACGCACCCGACGATCCCCTCCAGACAGGAGGCACCCCTTGATTCATGCCTAGGGCATGTCCTTGACATCAGACACACACACGACACATGCCAACTGCATGCATTCAATCCCCTTCCCATGGAAGGCACCCTTGACGCATGGTGACTCCATGCACCCGAACCCACTCCCACACATGCTGTGATACAACAGCCCCCTGACATGAGGTCCGTGACGTCGGACTCTCATGATCGACATGCTGCGCTGCAGCATATCCTTGACATCGGATCCTTGACATCGGATCCATGACATCGGATGCCTCATGCTAGGCATGAGGCTTATCTCTTATTGTTTCCTGACATGCTGCGCCACAGCACTCCGTGACATCGGACGCCTCATGCAAGGCATGAGGCCTATTGTTTCTATTCTTACTTGATATGCATCTATCTTTCCGATTGGACAATAAGGACCTCCCTTGTAGTATAAGTACTGCAACTCATAGTAGGGATGTCCTTAGTTTAGATCTAGGCAATCTACAGCCTTAACTTGTGAACTCGCGAACTTACTCGAAACCACTAAGGAAGCCCCTTAGTGCGTGAACCTGAACGACTCTACACAGAAGGCCTGCTAGAGTGCACTATCTCTCTTACGTCGGATGCTCCAAGTAAGACTAGTGCCGAACGATTTGTTGAGGAAGCACCTCGTCAACAACATTGACTAGATCGAGTGGTTGAGGCTTCGCCCTTAACAGTTTGCATGCTGAACTTGACATAGAGTGCCATCCGCACATTATTCAGTGAGATTGGGTCTTCTATGTTGGGTGGCTCCATTTGAAGGCAGCACACTGATGTTTGGGGGCATTGTTGGTCTGCGCAGCTATCTTGTTGGTCATGGGTGCTACCTGGGTGCTAGCGTCGATCCAAGTGGTCGTTTTGGGGTTGGTTTGGACTTCAGCATCGTCAAGGAGGACAGTGCCTCACCACAACTTGCGAGTATGGGACTCCTTCGAGATGCAAAGTCCAGGGTCATGGCTTTCAGCTAGCCACTTCTGTCATTTGTTGTGCTCCCCTGCTTGTAGTCCTTTCCCTATCCCTTCAGATCTGCACTCCTCATACTTCTGGACTTCTACTTCCTCATTCCTCCGTGTTGCTTGCTTGTACCCTTCATCCCTTCCTTCTCTATAACTCTGCAACTTTGCATCCTCCAAGTATTCCTTGCCATCCTCTAGCCCATCTTCAAACCCATCTCCATATCCAATTTTCCTCCCTTCTTCCCATCCTTTGCATCAAGCTTCATCCAGGAGAACTTTGACTTCTTTGTGTGTATAGGTAAATGGTTGTCATTGCGTCGTTGGCAGCTGTGTTTGCTGTAACAGTTGCTGTAGCCATTGTTGTAGTAGATTTTGTAGCTGTATATGAGCCAGTTGGTGGTGCCATTTTGATTGTAAGTGGAGTTGTGGCAGCAGCATCACTAGGTGACATTGGTGATGCCATGGCAGTTTCCATGGTTGACATTGTTGTGTCAGGAGGGGTAGATGCTGCTGTTGCTGATATAGCATGTATAGCTGCTGTTTCCCTTGTGTTGTTGCGCCACCTTTTCTTGTGGGCTCATTTGCCTTGTCCTGGGCCTGGCATGTTGGCAAGTGGGGTAATGACGAGACTGGGGTTGAGCTAAGTGTATACTGGGGGCTCAGAACTCAAAGACACAAGCTAAGATACTCAAAATGCAAGACAATAGACGCAAGATGCAAAGTAAAGCTCAGGAATGCAAGACAAGACTCAAAATGCAAATGAGACTTAAAAGGAGAACCCAGTGATGTGGCACTGAAACATGAGACTGGGAAGCTTAAAGAGAGTTGAATCTCGCTCTCATCACCAAGTTGGAGATGTAGTGAGTCTCCTGCCTATAGCTATAGCAGGGACAGTGATAGTGATAGCGTGAGCCTGTACATACATGTGACTGTCTACTGACTATGTGGTCATGTGACCTGGAGTAGGTGTGCCCACACACACTACTCCATCTGCCCACCTCCAAAAAAGGCGACATCCTCATCACCACAGAAAAAAAAATGCAAAACAATAAGTAGGAATAATATAGACAAAAGAGTTCTATGGTTGGTATCAAAAATAAAGTAAAGAAAAGCTCAACAAGGAGGTATCCATCCCAATGCCCGAAGGGCCTTACTCAAGTCAGCAAGCCAGGGGTCTTGATCCCAGTCTAGCTTCAGAACAGGAGCAGGAGTAGGGGTTGCTCCAAAGGGAACAATGACGATAGGTTTTCCTGGTCCTATACCAGCATCAGGAAAATCACTTTTTGACACAAGCTTTCCCAGGGTTAAAGGTTATTTCCCAGGACACATCAAGCACCCTAGAGTACCTTGTGATGCCCTGTGGTGCCCTGTGCTGTATGAGAATATATTGTAATTGCACTTCTGAGCATTTTAATTATATAATTTTTAAATCAATTTTAGGGATGTGCTGGGTGCTGGGGGATGAAGGCCTCCTTGTCCCCTTATCCTCCATTGTCCCCTTGGCCTCGTTGGTGTTCCCCTGTCATTTTTGTCTTCTCTTGCTGTTGTTGTTTCTGTTTGTGTGGGTGCATTGGTCTGGCAGTTGCATTGTTGTAAGTGAGTTAAAACCTGTAAGTTGAAGTTAGGCATAAACCCATGGGTGTCTGAATGCCAGCCTGTACCCATACCCTGGTGGGTTGTCTACCTGTTGATGTGGGTACAGGTTGTTGCAGGTATTGTATAGGGTACACTATTATGTGTTATGCTATGCTACAGTGTACTATGGCAAACACTACATATGTTACATTTTAAGTAGTCTATACAAAAGATCTTGCTGTGAGGCAATGGTATGGGCCTCTCATCTTTTCAGCACCTTAAAATGACATTAAAGTAGTATCAGAACAAGTACAAGATCATGGTAAACTAATAAAAACTCACTGAGATAATATATATCTATTTCAACCCCTTCTCCTGACACAGATGTTGAGATTGAAAAGAAACCAATAGGCACTAGCCTCTTATCTTTTCATAGCCTTCAAACAATGTTGAAATAGGGTCAGATCAAGTCCAAGATCATGGTAAACTAATAAAAACTCACTGAGATAATATATATCCATTTCAACTGCCTCTCCTGACACAGATGTTGGGATTGCAAAGGAACAGCTAGGCACTGGCCTCTCGTCTGTTCATAGCTTCAAACAATGTTGAAATAGTATCAGATCAAGTGCAAGATCATACAAAACAAATGAGAACTCACTGAGATAGTAGGGTTGTTCACAGTGGGCATTTTTGGTTCATTTTTCACTCATTTTTCAATCATTTTCTATTTCATTTTTCTCAAGAATGGAACTGAGAATGAATGTAAAATGAATGTAAAATGGAACCCTACCCTTGCTTTTGTAAAAAGGGAACCGAAAAATGATCATTTTTCATTTTTTTAGCACTGTGCCTGGTGAGAAAAATGCATTTTTGCTCCATTTTTCTAAATTTTCCTTCCCAGGGTGTTCACGGTAACCATTTTTCATGTCATTTTCCATTCCATTTTTCATTCCCTTTTGTTTGTTCCTCTGCCAAATACATGAAAATGAGCTGAAAATGAGTTTGAAAATGAGCCGAAAATGGCCCAAGAATGGCTACCATGAACAACCCTAATATATATCTATTTCAACCCCTTCTCCTGACACAGATGTTGAGATTGAAAAGAAACTGATATGCACTAGACTCTCATCTCTTCATAGCCTTAGAACAATGCTAAAATAGGTCAGATCAAGTCTGAGATCATGGTAAACTAATAAAAACTCACTGAGATAATATATATCCATTTCAACCCCTTCTCCTGACACAGATGTTGAGATTGAAAAGAAACCAATAGGCGCAAGCCTCTCATCTCTTCATAGCCTTTAAATTATGTTGAAACAGTGCCAGATAAAGCCCAAGATCATGGTAAACTGATAAAAACTCACTGATATAATATATGTCCATTTCAACCCCCTCTCCTGACACAGATGTTGGGATTTCAAAGGAATGGCTATGCGCTCTCCTCTCGTCTCTTCATAGTCTTCAAACAATGTTCAAATAGTATCAGATCAAGTCCAAGATCATACAAAACAAATGAGAACTCACTGAGATATCGCTATATGTCTGGTCCTTTCTCAGGTTGTGACAAAAAAGCTAGCATTAAAAAAAACAGACACTGGACCTTAAAGCGACAGAAACACAGTGTTATAAGTGTAACATTATGCAAACCATTCAAGAACTCACCAAATGTAATATGTCTACCAGAGAGTGGTGGGTTGGATGCGGGTCACAGGTGACATCACTGTAACCCATACCCAAAAATACCTGTATCTGTGATGTGTGCAGGTTACCCCCCAAAAAAAACAATTCATGAACAAGAAAAAACTTACCTGATGCCCACCAACGATAAACATCATTTGGGCCCCATTTCATTCACTTCATGTCATTTGCCAGTGTGGGCAGTAGATTAGAACCAAAAAAACAGTTAGTTGTAAAAAAAATAAGGAACATTTGTTAGTTATAGTAGAAGAGAAAGAAACAAAAAAAAGACTTACCTTTTTGACGGGGGAAGTCATCATGGTGACTCTGGGCAGAATAGAGTGATGACCAACATCATTAGCTATTGCTGGCCCTGGATTAATGTGTGTCATGTGAAGTTGGCGCCCCATGGGGCGCTCACGTGACCATGTTCAAAGTCACAAGTTGAACATTGAACGTTTAAGTTGAGACTCCCACCCACTCTGCTGCCACTACCTCCTCCTTCTATCACACCTCTGCCACCACTGTCACACCATCAACCCCCTCTCAGCTAGGGATCTCCATCAACAGCAAACAGCAAACCATCAATGTGGCCCAAATGACACTAAGCATCGTTTGGGCCCAGTAAGTGATTTTTTTTCTCTTTTTTCATTTCTTGCATATTCAATTATACTAACTACTTGTTTTACAGGTTGATACTACCACCATAAGCCTGAAATGAGGGCCCCACAGCCAGGTATGCACACCCCCCCCTGGGTTCTGCACCTGCCACATCACTGATGATGGCCCCAGCACTCTCCCCATGCCCATGAGCAACTGCTTGTGGGGTGGTGTTGTAGAGCCTACAGCTCTGCTTGTAGACTCAACAGCTGAACATGTTATGCGTCTGGTCTGTGATCAGCACATGACTGTGCTTGTCACCGGCCCTAATGTAGGTACACATGTTGAATGCGTGTTTGTTGATTTCTTTTATCTTTTGTTACTTGTGTACTTTCTTGATACTCTTCTTTGTCCTTAATTTTCCTGAGTCCTCTAGACTTCAACAGAATCCCCTACCTCCTTTGACATCCTCTCAAATACCTCCTAGTTTAAGAACAGATTGACTAGCCAAAGAAGAACTTTCTGATCGATGGTAGTCGGTGCTTCGGGCTTCGGGTGCTTCACATTTAATCAGCTTCTTGACATTTACAGTTCTGTTGGATTATGGGGACTGGAATGTAGGGTTGAGTGACGTTGTCTGGAGGGTCCCACACTTGAACTGGGGCAGGCAACACAAGTCAATAGGACCCACAGGCAACATTCATCTCCCCGAGACATTGTCCAGTTCCTCATTTTTCAGCTTGTGCATGTATGTTTCCCTTTTGATGTCATCTTCTCAAGCTTTTCCTACTTTGATCTTTTCTGACCTAATTAGTCTAAATTGTTGATCTGCAGTTGGACCAGTGCAAGAGCATGCATGCGGTGTTGTTTTTCTCTCGAGTTTGTATCTAGGTGTCATCCCACCTTTCAAATGGATCACCCTTCCTTTTGACAAAAATCACTCTCAGTTTGTAAGTTTTATCTCCTGCTAAGAGGAGATTAAGTTTTCTGCACAAAAAGGTGTAGTACTAAAGTTTTAAGTCTCTTTAGCTGATTCTCTGTCTTGCAGACCTTCTCTGGACTTAGTCTTCTCAAAGACTAGCCCTTATTACATACAATAACCCTCAAAAACTCAGTTCCAACCTTTTCCCCTCGTGTTTCGGTCTTCACAACCTTTCGACACCCACATGTGAATGTGTCTATCCCCATTAATCTTGTTCTCACCTCCCATGGCCACTTCCTCTGAAACTTCATGTTGAACCCTGTTTTTGTCCCCTTTTCCTTTCCTACCATGGTCCTTCCATACTCTATCTGTTGGAGCTTGACAATGCAAACAAGAACCCTGCCAATGCTCCATTTTCCCTACCACAGTGGATGGGTGTTGACGATGACTACAATGACCACCTGCGCAGTGGGGAAGTGAACAAGATGGCAGGAACACACCACCCACCTCCAGCCTCATGAGCAACTGCTCATGGGGTGGACTGTGGGTGGAATGATGACAACGATGACAATGACCCAGGACCACCAGCACCAGACAACAATGACCACAGCACCAGATGATGACAACTACAGCACCGGCCAATGATGAGGGAGTCAGGCAAGATGGGGGGTGAGACCAGGGGGAGCAAGACAAAGGGGGGGGGGAAGACAAGGGGGAGAGGGAGACCAGGGAGACCAGACAAGGGGGAGGGAGACCAAACAAGGGGGAAATTTTGGGAGATGAGATGACATGGGGGAGGGGAGACAACAAGGGGGAGTATATGTAGTGTAGTTACATATCAAATATATGTATTATATAGGAAATATAATAATTTTTTGGTATATCATATGCAGTGTGAATGATATTTGGAGGATGAAAAAATCTTCTCAAGCATCAGAGGATATTCAGGAAGCATATGAATCATACATTCCTGAGGTGCCCTGGAGCACTTTGGACCAAAATTCAGTACCCTGATGACTGGCAAATAATGGCACTTTACCTATAAAGTGCTCAGGGTAGACAATTGCTTTGGATGCCTTGGCATGCCCCAAGACATCCTAGGGTAACCCAGGACACCCTGGGGACAAAAGCAATTTTCCTGATGAGAAGGGTGATGTCAGGTGATAAATGCTAGAGGCTGGTCGAAGTAGGGACTACCATGGATGGCCATGATCCAGATGACCATCTGTGGATACAATATATGTTACTATTAAATTTAAATAAATGAGTAATATAGTCTTGGTAAGGAATGACATGGGTATGGGTACAGTAAAATCTGTGGTGTTCAGGTCACGGGTTCTGCATGGTTACTACGGTATTAGAATTGCTGACCCATTGATTACTGAGACCCTTCACATGGTGTGTTGGTGGTCAACACAACTGTTGCCGCACCACTGATGATTGATATTGCCACTAGGGATCTGCATGCAACCACCACCACCACCACCATCAACACCACCCACCACCACCTCCCCATGATACTGCCATTGTCAAGACTACTTGTGGCCAGGCAATTGAAATGATAAGGAAAAAGGGTATTTCAATTGATCCTTTGGAGGAAAAGATGGTACTGCAACCTTTTCCATGTGTAAGGATATTTATTTCACAACATTCAGATTTAATTTAGGAAATCCCAGGTTGCTGGCCTTGCATGGTGTGTTCATGACAGTTCAACACTAAAGGAGAAGTTTGATATACTTGTTGCAAATGAGAAGGATCTGTCTGGTAACAAGGAGACACTTGATTGCCAGGTTTGTTAAGGGTGAAGCCTCAACTACTTGATCTGTTGATGTTGTTTGACGAGGTGCTTCCTTGACGAGTCGTTCGGCACTAGTCTTACTTGGAGCATCCGACATAAGATAGATAGTGCACTCTAGCAGGCCTTCTGCATAGAGTCGTTTGGGTTCACACACTAAGGGGCTTCCTTAGTGGTTTCAAGTGAGTTTACGAGTTTGCAAGTTAAGGCTGTAGATTGCCTAGATCTAAACTAAGGACATCCCTACTATGAGTTGCAGTACTTATACTACAAGGGAGGTCCTTATTGTCCAATTGGAAATATAGATGCATATCAAGTAAGAATAGAAACAATAAGCCTCATGCATTGCATGAGGTGTCCGATGTCACGGAGTGCATGTCAGGAAACAATAAGAGATAAGCCTCATGCCTAGCATGAGGCGTCCAATGTCACAGATCTGATGTCAAGGATCTGATGTCAAGGACATGCTGCAGTGCAGCATGTCAATCGTGAGAGTCCGATGTCATGGACCTCATGTCAAGGGGCTGTTGTATCACAGCATGTGTGGGAATGGGTTCAGGTGCATGGAGTCACCATGCATCAAGGGTGCCTTCCACAGGAAGGGGATCAAATGAGGTCTTTACACTCCCCCCCGTATTCCTATAGGTATCCAATGAATCCAATGATTCCAATTGGACTCCAATCAGAATCCAACCATATTCCAATGTCATTTTCACCAGCCAAATTGACGTGAAATGGCACATTTAGTCCTAGTCCAGTCTGATGTAGTCCAATCAGAGTCCGATCAGACTATCAGAATTTCCTAGGAATTTCCGATCATAGAAATCACATAGGACTAGTCCGAAGTTATGCTAAGACATCAGACAACATAGGATTCCAATAGGAATGAAAGCAGCCTTGCTTAGTAATATAATATGAAAAATTAAATGCACAGATGAGAATTGAACACTTGACTACAGAAGATTATGTAAGCATAAACTGACTACAATACCATTAGGCTAAACAGTCATTACAGGTAAGTGATCATACTACACTACATACCATTCCCATGGGTGTGATGACAAAGCACATAGCCGCATCATCACACCTGCCAGCTCATCAACTCCCACCACCACCACCAACGATGACAAGCACGCCACCTCCATCCCCCCCATCTCAACCACCTCAACCCAGCAACTCCCACCACTCCGACTTCACCCCCATCTCTAGATGAGCCCCCAAGACCGGAAATGACTGGTTTTGATGCCAAACGACGCCCAAACGATGCAATCATTGTTTGGGCCATAGTAAGTTTTTTTTTTCATTCATTTTTTACTTTTGTAAACTAACTAATTCATTTGTTTTGTTTCTAGGTTCTAATCTACATGAGTAACGACGGACTGATGCGAGCCAAACCCACACCCAATGATGCCCCTGGCAACCCTCCTCCTCCCCATCAAAACAGGATGTGAGGGTATCAATCATGGTCAGGAGCATGGGCAGTAACACCAGGAGACCCCAGAAGGGGAATACCTGCCCGGTAAGCACCACCCGACCCCTCCCCTCATGCCACATCACTGATGAACCGACAACACACCCACCCCACGCCTACGAGCTGCTGCTTGTAGGGTGGATCGTGAGTGCATGGACCCCCCACGACACCAATGACATCCAGCACCCCCCATCACTGCTGTGAGTGACTGCTCATGGGGTGTATATGGGGTGTGAGAACACAGGAACGGCGTGGAGGGACGACGATGGCACCAAACAACATGCCTACGAGCAGCTGCCCATAGGGCGGTTTGTGGGTGCAGACGACGAGGGGGATGAACGACAAGGGTGATGAAACGACAAGGGGAAAGGGAAACGACAACCAGAAGGGGAGATGATGGTGACACCCACCCCATGCACGCCTACGAGCATCTGCTCATAGGGTGTTTAAGGGGAGGGGGAGGGAGGGAGGAGACAATGGACAAATGCTGCCACCAACATACAATGCACCACCCACCACCAGCCTCATGAGCAACTGCTCGTGGGGTGGACGGTGGGTGGAACGACAAGGGAGGGGAGACGAGGGAGGTATAAGGGCAACCTAAGCCTCTAGCAAAGGGAAATCTGAAGTTAAAATTATGCTACATAATACAGGGATTGGGGGCGCACCTAGCAAAGGGAAATCCGAAGAGAAAACTCTAAGGATCCCCTTGCTGATGCCCAGTATATGTGAAGATGACAAAAATCAAATATAACCTAAAAATAGAAAAAGGCAGAGATAGGCAGATCAAGGCTGCTGAATGACATCATACCAAGGGGTATGTGTCGGAAGGGGTACTCCGCCTCTAAATATAAAAGTGTCAACATATACAAACATGATAGCAAGGGAAAATTAGTAATAAAATCCGGAAAAATCATAGAAAATGAAGAATAGAAGGAAATGAGGTGGGGAAAAATATGGGACGAACATAAAAAATAGGAAAAACACACAGGCACCCCCCTAGTCCCCTTACATCACCCCCTCTCTAAGATGCATCGCCCCGATGCATTCAAAATCGTATATGACCAAAGTCTGTGACTTGAATGCGACGCAGTGCAGCAGTGTGCCGTCGGTGGAATTCCTTGATTAACCGAGGGGCATTTACGTCAGACTCTTCGACCCATGAGTTCTCCTCATACCCATAACCCTTCCAATGTACCAAATACTGGAGTTTTCCTCAACGCAAACAGCTGTCCAAGATTGACTCGACTTCATATTGGGGTTCTCCCTCGATCACTGTAGGTGGTGGTGGTGGGTGTGAATGGTGTCCCAGGAATGGATCTGGGGGAGCTGGAAGCAATTTGACGACATGGAAGACGGGATGGAGTCTGGACATGGAGGCTGGGAGGCGTAGATGATAGGCATGTGTTCCAATGCACTTGACAATGGGGAAAGGTCCCAAGAAGCGATGAGCGAGTTTCTTGGATGGACGTGTAGTGGAGATGTCACTGGAGTCAAGATAAACTCGATCACCAACCTTGTACTGAGGGGTTGGGGAGTGGCGCTGGTTGTAAAATCGCGCCATGTTGTCCTTCGCCTTTGCTAAGGCTGCCCTTGCCTCCTCCAAGCTATCCCTCATGCATTCTGTGAACTCATTCACTGTCTCGATGTGTGAGGGAGTTTGGCGAGGTTCAAATCCCATGCGTGGGTGTCATCCAGTGTCTAAGAGGAAAGGGGTCTGTTGAGTGGAAGCATGGACATGGTTGTTGTACCCGAACTCGGCCAAAGGAAGGAGATCATCCCAATCGTCCTGGCGTTCATTGACAAAGAGGTGGATGTACTGCTCCAGTTCCTGGTTGACTCGCTCCATCTGGCCATCAGTTTGTGGGTGATAAGCAGTTGAAGCGAGGAGTTTGATCCCCAGGAGTCGGTACAGCTCACGAGTGAACTCTGCCATGAACTGAGGGCCACGATCCGAGAGGAAGGCACCAGGAAGTCCATGTAATTTCCACATGTGGTGGAGGTAGAGTCGAGCGGCACCTAGGGCACTGACAGTGGTGTGAGTGGGAATGAAGTGAGCGCGTTTTCCCACTGAGTCAACTGTGCACATCACCGCATCAAACCCATTTGACTCTGGCAATTCCACCACAAAGTCGATGCTGATGACATCCCAACGACTCTCTGGGACAGGAAGAGGGTGTAGCTCACCAATAGGCTTGCGACGAGGGACCTTGGTGCGTAAGCAAAGGTCACAAGTGCGACAATACTGACCAATGAGCCATGACATTTGTGGCCACCAATAGTTCCGTGAGGTGAGCTCCAAGGTCTTCCAGCATCCGGGGTGGCCAGCAATCTGTGAGTCATGGTGTTGGGATATGATGCGCTGGCGAAGGTCTGGGTCATTGGGAACATAGATGCGATCCCTGAAATACAACAAGTCCTCCTTTTCAGCCCACTCTGCCGCACGTAAGGAAAGGGTCAATCCCTTCCTCAGTTCTTTAACAGCTCGGGCGACAACATCCTCATGTAAACCGCTATGGTTTGCATGACGAATGTCATGTAGAATGTCCTGCTCCTCGCCCTGGGGTACGATGCCTTCCAGTGCCCGAATGGTGAACACAACAGCACAATGTTTTGGTTGTCACCGCTGCCATCCCCATGGTCTGCACGTTGGGATAGGGCATCGGTCTTCCCCATGCTGCGACCCGGACGGTGGTGCAAGGAGAAGTCGAATCTAGATAGATACAGGGACCAACGAGCTTGACGACGGTTCAATTTCTTGGCCGTCATGAAGTACTCGAGGTTCTTGTGATCCATCCAAATTTCCACCTTGTGTTGGGCACCCTCGAGGAAGTGTCGCCACTCCTCAAGCGCATGCATTATCGCCAACATCTCCTTGTCATGGATCTCATAGTTTCTCTCTACAGCACTAAGGCTTTTGGAGTAGAACGCAACAGGATGCCACTTCTGGTCCTCCGGAGACTGCTGAGACAACACAGCGCCCGTCGCAAAGTCAGAACTGTCGGCTTCTACACAAAAAGGACGCAAATCGTCAGCAAAGGTAAGGATCGGAGCAGAAGTGACCATCTCCTTAAGCTTTTCGAATGCCTCCTGTTGTGCATTATCCCACCTCCATGCCTCCTTTCCTGTCAAGTCGAACAGTGGTCGTGCATGATGTGAGAAATCCTTGATAAAACGCTGATAAAAATTGATGAAGCCCAGGAAAGACTGCACCTCCTTCTTGTTCGTGGGCATCGGCCAAGCTGTGACCCTGTTTACCTTGATAGGATCCATCTCCACTTGACCCTCCGAGATAATCAGGCCAAGGTACTCGGTCTTGGTCCTTTCGAACTCACATTTGTCCTGACGAAGGTAGAGTTTGTACCATCGAAGTCGCTCTAGGACGAGGCGCATGATGCGATGGTGCTCTTCAACCGTGCGAGTGAAGATGAGGATGTCGTCGAGATAGATGCAGACAATGCCTTCGAGGATGAGGTCATGGAAGATGTCGTTCATCATGGTCTGAAAGGTGGCAGGGCTATTAGTAAGGCCAAAGAACATGACAAGCGGTTCAAAAAGACCACGGTTGGTACGAAAGGCTGCCTTCCACTCATCTCCCTCCTTTATCCTCACATTATTATAGCCCCAACGGACATCGAGCTTGGTGAAGTATCGGGCTCCATGGAGCTGGTTTACGAGTTCGGAGATGAGGGGTAGTGGGTAGCGATTTTTGACCGTGATGTTGTTGAGTCTTCTGTAGTCTTGAACCGGTCAAAGTGAGCCATCCTTCTTCTTGACAAAGAAAAAGGGAGAGGCCATGGGTGACTTCGATGGTCGAATACGTCCAGAGGCCAGGTGCTCGTCGATGAACTGGTCAAGCTGCCATTGTTCCTCCGGAGAGAGAGGATAGACCTTGCAGGATGAAGGGGTTGCGCCAGGGGTGAGTTCGATCATGTGATCCCATGGCTTACGCGCAGGAAGAGAGTCGAATGACTCCTTGGAGAACACGTCTTCAAACTCATGGAGATGAGGGAGTAAGGAGTTAGTAGAGGATTTAGCAGCGTTGTTTTTGTGGAAGGCCTTGGCGAGGCGTTGGGATATGTTCGATGTGGCACACACCTCATGCGATGAGCGAATCGCAGTGTAGAAGATCCGATCACCCTCCTCCACTTCCTCTGGGTCCTCATCATCATCATCCGAGTCCGGCATTAGATCAGGAACCCCTTCCAATTCCACTTCAGGTATAGGCAGGGGTCCAGCACGACACTTCTGAGTTCGTCGTATTGCTGCCTTCTGTCCACGACGTTCTTGCCTGGCTTCTGTGAAACACGTCCGACAGCGGGATGGACATCAGCTCATGGTAACCTCCCCGGTGCGCCAGTCGACCTCTGGGTTATGGTCTCAAAGCCATGGATATCCCAAAATCGCCTTTTGCTTTCCTAATTGAGTGACAGCAAAAAGGGCACGCTCACTATGATCTTTGTAACGGAGAACCAGGTCTGCAACCTCTCGGATGGCACCAGCTTCATTTGGGGATCCATCCACGTTATATACAGGTATCGGACGTGAGAGTGAGCGAGTATTTAGACGATGTTGTTGTACCAGATGGGAATCGATGAAGAGACCAGTCACACCAGAGTCCAGGAGCGCAGAGACACCGAGTATCTGTCCAGTGTCGGTCGTCTGCAGTTCAATGGCTAGGTTTAAGGAATGTGCAGAGGGAGTGGATGCCACAATATACTTGCATGGTAGTTTACGCTCCCATGATTTAATTTTAGGATGTGGAGTAGAAGGAGAGATGGGGAGAGCAGGTACGTCTTTAGCCAACTTCGAAGGGTCAGAGAGGGGAGCAGTCACAGAAATGGATTCATTCTCCGGGGATTCAACTGACAAGACTTCAAAGTGGTTATGGACAGGCAGTGAGGGCGTACGATTCACTCGCTGTGAATAGGAAAATCCTGCTCCTCTACAACTTCCAGCTTAACCTCCTCTGCAACTTGATCCTTCGCTTCCTCAACATCTACAAGTGCCAACAAATCTTGCAGGAGTTCGTCTCATCCCTCGGGGGTGAGCATGCAGATATCCTGACGATGGGGACATGCTCCAGCCCTGTGTCCAGGTTCCCCACAACGGTAGCAGAGATCCAACTTATGTGCACGGCTGCGGGCTGCATCAACATCCATTGGTACTGGGACATTGACGGCTGGTGTGGGAGTTTGACGAGCAGGAATGGGGTTAGGGCGGGGGAGGCTTCGATTGAAGGTGTAGGGTGTATGAGTGGTAGTTGGAGCACGGAATGCAGCATTAAACGCCGCATTTGTGAGTCGGTTCTCGTCACAGAGTGAAGCAGCTTCATACCAAGCAAGGATATCATTGTCCGCTGGGCGCCCTTCCAACATCTGTGCAATCTGGTCCTGAATTTCTCGGTTGAGCCCCCGTCGGAACTTCACCACCACTGGTAACCCACTCCCATACCCTGCCATGTCCACCAAATCCTTGAACTCATCGATATAGTCATCCACGGATCGACGTCCCTGGTGGTAAGTGGATGACTCAAGTCGTGTCACTGCTCGGTGGTGTTCATTGAGGGGGCAGAAGTGGCATATGAACTCAGCTCGAAAGTCACCCCAAGTGGAGAAAGGTAGAGAACTGAGTTCTTTAGTTTGACATAGGATACGGTCCACATAGAGATAGGCGCGTTCAGATTTCATGTATGTGAAGGCCCAATAAATTTTTGCAGCCTCATCGATGAATTGATGCGACTGGAGACTAATGTATAACTCACAGGAATTAAGGAATGCACGTCCCTGCGCATGTGCACCATTAAATTCGGCGGGGGGGGACGGTTTGATCTGGGCACGTTCCTTAGTGGATGCATTTGGCAAAACATCGTTGTTGGGTGCGCTTGGAGTCATGAAGGGGGAACTATTAGTCGTAGGGTTAGCCTGGAGGATCCTAATGAAGTTTTCAATCGTAGATTTAAGCGAGTCAATTTGCGCGTGCATTCCGGAAACGTCGCTTTCAAGCGCGTTGAAGCGTTCTGATGCGTCCATGTCGCTGGGGGGCACGTTTGGCGAAAATGGCGGCGTGATAAAGGCGAGAGTATCTGGAACGGTGTGTAGGGACTCTGTGGAGCTTTGGGAAGTGTCATCCAGTCCGTACCTGCCTATTTTGGGCAGCGCGTTCGCGATTTTCGGGCCTTAGGGGAGAGTTTTCTACTATAAGGGCAACCTAAGCCTCTAGCAAAGGGAAATCCGAAGTTAAAATTATGCTACATAATACAGGGATTGGGGGCGCACCTAGCAAAGGGAAATCCGAAGAGAAAACTCTAAGGATCCCCTTGCTGATGCCCAGTATATGTGAAGACGACAAAAATCAAATATAACCTAAAAATAGAAAAAGGCGGAGATAGGCAGATCAAGGCCGCCGAATGACATCATACCAAGGGGTATGTGTTGGAAGGGGTACTCCGCCTCTAAATATAAAAGTGTCAACATATACAAACATGATAGCAAGGGAAAATTAGTAATAAAATCCGGAAAAATCATAGAAAATGAAGAATAGAAGGAAATGAGGTGGGGAAAAATATGGGACGAACATAAAAAATAGGAAAAACACACAGGCACCCCCCTAGTCCCCTTACAGGAGGTGAGGTGAGGGAGGCAAGACACAATGGAGATGAGAGGGAGGGGAAACGATGGGACAGGGCTGACGAGACAGCCAATGCGATGCACCACCACCCCCTCCCCCCCATTTCACGGGGGGGTGGGTTTTTTTTGTAGAATTTAAAATAGTATAATTAAATAGTATAATTAATTCTCCCCCTCACATTTGCATGGGGGGTTTTTAAAAAATCTATATTAGTTATCTACTCCCTCGCAAAGATGCGAGGGCTCAACAATTTTTTTTCGAGCTCTTGTGAGAGAGGTTAAAAATCAGTGAACTAATCCTAAGTGCTTTAAATGGACTTTATATTACATATTTATTAATGCTCCTGTGGCTCAACTGGTTGAGCACTTGTTTGGTAGTCATGTCACTTATATCCCAAGGTCTAGAGTTCAATTCCTGCTCTGCCCATTTATTTTGTAAGCACTTTCATCAAGTTAAGTCTGCCAAAATGGTGTGGTATTCCGACTACTACCTGTTGGAATTGCATAGGACTTTACTCGGAATTTACTAGGAATTTCTTGGAAATAAAAGTACATGGTCATCAAGATAAATTCTGATCGGATTCCTATCGGACTCCTAGGACTAGTGTTGGACTAGTAGGACTCCTATCGGAAAACTCGGACTCCTAGGACTCCGATAGGAATACGGGGGGGAGTGCAAAGTTTACAGATCAAATGCATGTTGTCGGCATGCATCATGTGTGTGTCTGGTGTCAAGGACATGCTCTAAGCATGAATCAGAGAGTGCCTCCTGTCTGGAGGGGATCGTCAGGTACGTCGGGTTGGTCAGGTCTCATGAGTTACAAGGAAAATTGTAACATTACCCCCTCGTTATGGTCGAAAGTTCCACACTTCGACCTAAATCTTTGTTCCTCCTCCGGGGTCAAATCGGTTGTGGTGTGGGTAGGTCATGGCATTGGCGTCTGGGTGTGGGATGGAGGGACTGTTCATGTCCAAGCTTGGACCGTGATTGGGTTCTTTTCATTTTATACTGCCCCTAGCAATGGTGTCAAGGAGTCGGTGATGTCGTCAGAAGGGGGGGGGTCTGTAGGGTCTGTGCAGTATCAAGGGCAATCACCATAGTTTTACATCTTCACGGATGCTCGGTAGTTTAATGTCTCTGCAGACAGTCAGTAGTTTAACGTCTTTGCAGACGATCACTAGTTTAACGTCTTTGCGGGTGATCGGTAGTTTAACATCTTTGCAGACGATCACTAGTTTAACGTCTTTGTGGATGATCTGTTTGCACCTAATTGTGCTCAGTGGTCTGGGGTGTCAATGTGTGGGGGTGTTGGCTGGAACGCAGCAATGTCCCCAGTTCTCCGTGTTGTCCGAATAAGAGCTGCCTTGCCAGCTCAAATCTGCTTTCTTCATCGTAGCGGGTGTTCCACTGAAGGTCTAGGGGGCTAATTCCCATTAGTGGTCTTCTGTATGGGGTCAGGCCATAGTGGTTGATGACAAACTCCTCAGGGAAGTAGTCCTCATTCTCCTTCAAAGCACCATTCCTTGAATTGTGCTTTTACCCAGGTTAAGTCCATCTTCGTGCTTCTCTGCACATAGAGGCAGCATTTTTGGCAAGTCAAGGATACTCTTCCTATCCAGTCGTCTCTTGTTAACCAGAATATAGTTCTATGGGGGCATTCCCAAGAGGGTCCCCCCAGCAGTCTGTTCATTCTTGGTGACTGGTCAATGACTCGTCGTCCAGTCACCATGTTCTTTTCATATTTATCAATAGGGGAGGGTGAGGGCGAACATGCAATGTTTGACAGGTCTCGGGTCAATCGTCGTCTAGCAGGTATCAGAGGTGTCGTTGTGTTGTATTCAGGAAAAGGGGGGTTTTGGGTTTTCGTCAGAGGTTGTACCTCTTCTTATATGCCATCAGGATCTTGGGGGCATTCTTCAGGTTTGATTCGGGTTCCCATGTGTTTTCAGATGTTGGGTAGTCAACCCATTTCATGAGATAATGGCGTGTCTTGCTGTGCTTCTTGTGTGCAATGATTGCTTCCACCTCATATTCATTTTCTCCTTCCACAAGGTCGGGTGGTGGAGTCAGGAAATTTCGCCCATGAGTGTCATTCTCATGGTATCACATGAGTAAAGCTGCATGGAAGACCAGGTGGATCTTCCATCTTGGTGGCAGTTTCAGTCGGTATGTCATTCTCAACAGGGCATCTTCGATTGTGAAGGGCCCTTCTTGTTTTGGCACCAATTTTCTCATTGGGTAGCCAATCTTCAGGTTCTTGGAGTCGAGCCATACTTGTTCTCCAACCTTGAACAGTTCGTATCGCCCTTTCGTTTGGGCAGCCATAGCCTGTCTGGCTAGTTCATGTGCAGCAAGAGCTTCCCTTCTCACAGAGAGAAGTCCTTGGATTCTCTGTTTGGCAACCAGCACGTTCGTCTTTTCATAAGGGGTGGGGATAGTGTGTGGTTGATATCCCATCATTAAGTAAAACGGCGAATGTTTTACTGTGGAGTGTGTCTTCTGGTTGTGCGCCAATTCTGCTGTTAGGAGATAACACTCCAAATCTTCTGGTTTGTTTGAACAGAACATGTGGAGGTAAACCTCTAGCTCTTGGTTTACTCGTTCTGTTTCTCCATCAGTCTGGGGGTGATAGGTGGTGCTCATGGATAGCTTGATTCCGAGCAGTCGTCCAAGTTCTTGGAAGAGTTTGGACGCGAATCGAGGGTCTCTGTCTGAGATGATTCTTCTGGGGAGTCCAAATCTTGTGTATACATGGTGCAGGTAGAGGTCCACAGCACCAAGTGCATCGATCGTCTTCATGCAAGGGATAAAAATTACCCCCTTCATAAGACAATGGTCTACCATGACCATGATTGAGTCAAATCCGTTCACTACAGGCAGATCCGTAATGAAGTCCATCGTTACCAGCTCAAATGGTCTGCTGGCATTGGATGATATCGGTGTTGGTGGTGGGGTCATCGGGTGTGTGTGAACCTTCATTTGCTGGCACTTTGTGCAGCCTTTGACATATTTCTTGATGAAGTTGGCCATTCCTGGCCACCAGTAGTCTCGTTGGATTAGTTCAATCGTTTGCCATTGTCCAGGGTGCCCTGTTGTGATGCTATCATGGTATTTCCGTATGATCGCTCGGCAGAGGGTTTCATCCTGTGGCACATAGCATCTGTCTTTGAAAAAGAGCAGGCTGTCTTTGAATTTCCAGTCCTCCAATGCAGACTTGATTGGGGGAGTTCCATTGTTCTTCAGGGCTCATAAAGCATCATTTACAAGGTCGTCCTTCATTATTGCTGAGACCAGGGCTCCCTGGAGTTCAGCATCAATTGTTTTCATGAATAACTCATCTGTGAGGACAGTCTTGTCCTCATTATCTGTGTCTTCTTCGGCTATGTGATCTACCCTCCTTGATAGGGCATCAGATTGTACCATCTGTGATCCTGGTACATGTTGCAGCTTCAGGTCAAATTGTGACAGGTGGATGCTCCATCTAGCCTGTTGTCAGTTCAGTTTCTGAGCCTGACAGAAGTATGTCAGGTTCTTGTGATCAGACAGTACTGTCACAGGGAACGGCATCCCCTGTAGGTAGTGTCTCCATGTCTCTAGCGCTTGGATTACTCCTAGTAGTTCCCTGTCATATATCTCGTAATTTCTTTCTGCTTTGTTGAAAGAATGCAAGATGTAACCACATGGGTGCCAGTCTCCATTGGCATCCTGTTGTCTGAGTACTGTGCCTGTTGCAAACTTCGAGGCGTCAGATTCCACCACGAATGGCTTCGTTGCATCTGGCATCAGCAGTACTGGGGCTTCGTTGAACTTGGTTTTTAGTGCATTGAATGACTGCTGGCAGTCATTCGTCCATTCAAATTTCTGGTTCTTCTTTGTCAAGTCATTCAGCAGTCTGGCCAGATCCGTGAAGTGTCCAATGAATCTTCAGTAGAAGTTTCCAAATCCTAAGAAGGATCTCACATCCTTTACTGTCTTTGGTGTGGGCCAGTCCTTGATCCCAGCCAGTTTCGTGTTGTCCATTGCAAGTTCATTGGGCCTGATGATCATGCCCAAGAAGTCGACCTCTTGCACGTTGAACTTGCACTTCTCTACTTTCAGGTAGAGATCACATTGTCGTAGTCATTTGAGGACCCTTTCAGTTCTTATCCAGTGTTCTTCTTCCATCTTCAAGAAGATCAGGATGTCGTCCATATAGATGATGAGCCATCCTTTGTCTAGCATGTCTTGGAAGAGATCGTTCATCATGGCCTGGAATGTTGCCAGTGAGTTGCACAGCCCAAAGAACATCACCATCGGCTCGAATAGCCCCTGGTTAGTCTTGAATGCTGCCTTCCACTCGTCTCCTTTCTTTATCCATATGTTATGGTATCCCCATCGAATATCAAGTTTCATGAAAAATCTTGCTCCTTTCAGCTTGTCCAAGAGGTCTCCGATCAGCAGTAGAGGGTAGTTGTTCTGGATCGTTCCTTCATTCAGATAGCGATAGTCTTGGCAGGGTCATAGAGTGTCGGAGTCCTTCTTCAACATGAAGAAGAACGGGGATGCCATGGGTGATTTTGACAGTCGGATGTATCCTTTCTCCAGGTTCTTGGCTAGAAACTCATTGAGTTTCTCTTGTTCTTTCGGTGTCAGTGGGTAAACTTTGCAATCCTTTGGTACAAAGCCTTCCTTCAAGTTGATCGCATGATCCCACAGCCTTGATTCTGGGAATTGTTCAGATGTGGCTTTCTCAAATACCTGCCTGTATTTCTGGTTTTCCGGTGGCAGTAGGTCATCCAGGGTCCATTGGCTAGTTTCCTTTCCCTCCTCTTGTTCATGCACTAGTCATTGAGATATGGATGTCTTTGCTCTGATCCATATGTCCGAGTTGAGTAGGTACCGTGGGGAGTCTTTGCTTCTTGTAAGCCTGCTGATTGTTTTCATTTTCTGGATGTATCTGTGTATTGGCTCTTGATGTTCCTCTGTCAGGGGCAGTTCTATGTCTGGTCCGAATAGGCCGATGACCGGTTTGCCTTGTATGTATGCAATCAATATTGAGTCATCCTCAATCGCATCTTGTTTGGGGTGCTGGTTCGTTGCTTGTATTTCCATGCCTGTGTCTGCTGATAGTTCTTCATCGGGTACCTCTTCGATCTTTACTTGAGGGGGGGTCTCCCTGGGCATCGGTACTCTGGTGTCAGTAGTACCATAATCTGGGGTTCTGTAATCGTGTATCGGGGTAGCCTCCTGATGAGGGTCTTTTGTCCTGTTTTGTAGTGCCATTTTCAAGTTTCGTTTGCTGGTGCTTTCCTCCCCTGTGGAGGTCGGCGAGTCTTTTATCTTCCGCAAGATTTGTCACATCTTGTCATGTTTGTTGTGCTTGCCCTTTTCCAGTTGCTTCTTCTTCTGGTTTTCTTGGGTCTTGGCAACAGCACGTCATGCTGCTTCGAGGTTTCTGGCTTCTTTAGGATTGCTGCTGCTGCTGGTCTTTGTGACAGCTATCTGGGCAGAATTCAGTTCTTTGGCTTTCTTTTCGGAAAGCCTTTCCTTCGTCTTTGCCATGGCTAGTTGTGCTCGGGCAAGGTTTCTCTCCTTCTCTTCAGAGAGTCTTTCTCTTGGTTTTGCCACGGCCAATCTGGCTTGGGCAAGGCTCCTCTCTTTCTCTTCAGAGAGCCTCTGTCTTGTCTTGGCCATGATGTGTCAAATTCATGCCATTCTGTCTTTGGGCGCCTCCTTCCCCGTGTCGACCCTGGGAAGGTTTAGGGTGTTTGGGAGGGGCCGTTCGGCTCTTCTTGTTTTCTCCAAGATTCATTGGATTTGAGCCCGTTGTTCTTCGTCTTGGAACTCAAAGGTTCCCTTCTTCCAGTCGATGATCGGGTTTATCTCTCGCAACCACGGCAGGCCCAGGATTACTGATTCTTTGCCTAGTCCGGCGACTAGGTATTCCATTGGGTGTTCTGTCCATTAATGTGGAGCCTCCCTTTCACACATCTTGTGATCATTCCCTGCTTGTTCAGGGTTCCATCTATGTTTGTGGCCCGAATGGTGTGGCCTAAGGGATATGTCCTGATCCCTTCCTGTTCGACAAATTTCGAGTCAATAAAGACTCCTCCTGCTCCAGAGTTGAGGAGTGCATTCATTGCAACATCTTTCCTGTTGTCTGACTCAGCTACCCAAATAGACAGGCACATAGATTGTCTATTCATGGTAGCCAAGAGTACAGATCCTTGGGAGACTACAGCGGTGACTGGTGTTGTATCAGGCCGCTGTTCTAAAAACCCAATTCTTCCATGAGGTTAAGGGCTCGTTCCTTTTCTTCTTCGTCTAGTTCATCCAGCATTGTGCCGATCTTCTGGTACAACTGGACTTCTAAAGTAAAGGTGAGCATGTGAGATCTGAATTCCATCATGTAGGAACCTTGTTACAATTTTCCTTGTAACTCATGAGACCTGACCGACCCGACGTACCCGACGATCCCCTCCAGACAGGAGGCACTCCCTGATTCATGCTTAGAGCATGTCCTTGACACCAGACACACACACGATGCATGCCGACAACATGCATTTGATCCCCTTCCCATGGAAGGCACCCTTGACACATGGTGACTCCATGCACCCGAACCCATTCCCACACATGCTGTGATACAACAGCCCCTTGACATGAGGTCCGTGACATCGGATGCCTCATGCTAGGCATGAGGCTTATTGTTTCTATTCTTACTTGATATGCATCTATCTTTCCAATTGGACGATAAGGACCTCCCTTGTAGTATAAGTACTGCAACTCGTAGTAGGGATGTCCTTAGTTTAGATCTAGGCAATCTACAGCCTTAACTTGCAAACTCGTAAACTCACTTGAAACCACTAAGGAAGCCCCTTAGTGCATGAACCCGAACGACTCTACACAGAAGGCCTGCTAGAGTGCACTATCTATCTTACGTCGGATGCTCCGAGTAAGACTAGTGCCGAACGACTCATCGAGGAAGCACCTCATCGAACGACATCAACAGATTGAGTAGTTGAGGCTTCACCCTTAACATAAGATCTAAACTATCTGCTAGCCCACCTACCTAGGTGTAGGCAATATGTCTCAAAACCCACCACAATGACCCGGGATTAGACAAACCCCAGACCAACCACCAAGAGAAGTGGAACCACAGCCAGGTTCATCTTGGTACTGATACAATGGAAGACTAGTCTGTTACTCGACCCCAGCACAGTGTTGGTTCTACAGAACAACCGACAGACAAAGAGGAGATTACCTCACCGACAAAGACTTTGAACAACCACACACACCCCTACCCAAAACATCCCACTTCCCGACAGACAAAATTGACGACCTCTATAATGAGATGTCCAAACCCGCTGCAACCACACCCCTGACGTCTGTAAAGGACATTTGAATCCGATCACCCACAGACTTCTCAGGAGAGCAGACCAAGACCGCCAAGTTCCTGCAGGAGATAGACCTATACCTGCGAATCAATGACCAGGTCTATGACACAAACAACAAGAAGATCATCTTCATGCTGTCCTTCATGAATGGAGGGACAGCAGCTGCCTGGGCACAGGCATTTGTCAACCAACACCAATCTGAGGGATTCAGTGAATACGCAGACTTCCGACAGAAGGTCTTAGAAGCCTTCTCACCAATTGATGACGCCGGAACGGCAAAAACTGAGATCAAGAATCTCAAACAAGGTTCAGGGAACCTTGAAGAATATGTGGCGAACTTCCGCATCCTGAAAGACAGGACGGGAATCACAGAAGATGCAGCCATGATCGAGTACTTCATGGATGGACTGCACCCCAAATTACTGAAGAGGGTACACACAATGGAGACAGTACCCAACACTCTCGAAGGCTGGATAAAGGCAGCTTCGAAATATGAAGGCCAATGGAAACGGGCCATGGCAATCCTGGGAAAGACCAGGCAGAACCAGAAGACAAACGAAATGACAAAGAAAGGACAGCCCTCTCTTGACATCAACCAATTAACAAACAAAGAACACATGGAACACCTCCAAAAGGGACTGTGTTTTATTTGCCACCAACCGGGACACCGATCGTTGAACCACAGGGATGGAAAGAACCCCACCCAGACGGGGTCAGCGCCCCCTCCCTACCGAAACCACTTCACCCAGAAGAAGACTGGAGTGGACACCAACAGCTCACAGGTGCAGCAATCAGCAAACTCCAGGCTTACTGGCTTTCAGAAGACCAGTGGGATCTTGCAGAAACACTTAGTGCAGTACTTGAGGTCACTTATCTGATATTTGTCAATGCAGACAGTTAATTATCTCTAATAGGTCTTTGATGGGCCAACAAAGCAGTTTTCACAGTCTCAGATTCCACTTATAGCAGAAGTCATACCTATGCTGGACTCTATTGAGTGGTCCATGACTCTGGTCCATGATGAAAAGAAATCAGAACTTCCCAATGTTGTCTGTGTTGCTGCACAAGCTGTTCTACTCTTAATTGACAAATACTACACTCTCATGAAGGACTGTGAGCTGTACATCATTTCAATTGGCAAGTGTAGTATTTTTGATGGATTTGTATGCTAACAATATGTCCTGACAAGATGTCAAGACTAATTCCTCTGACCAGAATTTCGATCATTTTCTGCCACCTTTCCCAGCCACCTTGCATCACAGCCCACCTCCTATCAGCAGCACCACCTAGAAGTGAAATTCTCCCATTTCCAATCAATGAAATTGTTTCAGGATATTTGCCTTGGAGGCCAGTTTGCAAATTATCACAGCCTCAGAAACTCCGATTGCCTCTGGCCCACAGTATTTAAGCTAGCTACTTACATCTTGTATTAGGCAGTTTGTAAATCAACAAAGTCACCCCACTTAATTCCAACCCAGTTAAACACTACAAGTATCCTCCTAAGTCTATCTTGAACTTTGGCTCATTCTCCCCAGAAAACCTCTGGACCCCTGATCATCCTCTTAAACCCTTGTCTTGATATTAGGCCACTTGATGAGGAGAAGGGTGCAACTTCTTACAAGTTGAAGCCAAGTCCTTTCTGTTCCCCCTTCACTTGGTGCAGCACATCAAGTGACTCTGCCCAGAATCCCGTTGGGTTCCCTTCCTCATTTCTATTCTCTCTTACCCTTTGACTTCTACCAACTGGGTATGACTAGAAATCTGTTGTTCAAGTTCAGAACTTAACAGTATTTACAAACTCTCACTTCTCTCATCAAATTCATCCCATCTTCTATCTTCTAAAACCCTCCTATGACTCCACTGAATCACAGACTCAATGAACTACATGAAACTCCTGCTGTGCTGGCGTGGTACTGGGTTTATCAGCAATCCATTGATCTACACTTTCATCTCCTAGGCACACTTTGACCTTTGGTGCATCCACCAGACCATCCAATATCTTCCAGAAAATCAGTTCTGGAGCACCCTCCATCAGTGCAAATCTCATGTCTCAGCCTCCGGAGACCCCTCAGCATACGACTCCACTTGAGTACATAGAGAATGTTGGGCAACCTAACCCCTTTGATGAGGAAGGTCCAGGGAAAGAGGATGGACTTCCTGGTGGACCTGACAACCCTAGTGGTCCTGATGGCCCTGGGGATGTCCCTGATCCTGATGACTCAACCTCCCAATGGTGGAAATCCTGACCCAGGAGATAGGTTCCTTGATGCTCTCTTTGACCTCTTGGATAGTCTCCAAACCCTCTGGCAGAGTCAATCACCCAAAACTGAGAAGATCAAAGTCCAGGATCCTGACACTTTCAATGGGGCCAATCCCCAGGAACTTCAGGACTTTCTAGTCTCATGCAACCTCCATTTCTGTGATCATCCTCAGGTTTTTGCCTCTGACAAAAAGAAGATCCTGTTCATCCTTTCCTACCTCAAAGGGTCAGCCCTTAGCTAGTTCAAACCTGGGCTCAATGCCTCAACAAATTCCACTCATTGGATGTGGAAATATGAGGTATTCCTCAGTGAGTTGGAAGGTAATTTTGGTCCACATGACCCTGTCGGGGATGCAGAGAAAGCCCTTTCAGAACTCACAATGAAGAAAGGTGGACAAACAGTCAAGTACAATGTGGACTTCTGGGAACTCATGTCCCGGGTCAACTGGAATGAGGCTACTCTTCATGACCAGTACTCCTGAGGTCTTCTGCTCTGCCTTCACATAGAAGTCTTGTGGGGGGGATGACCCAAAACCCTAGCATCCTTATGTCTTAAAGCTCAGGATGCTGACAACATCTATTGGATGCAAGAAGAAGAAACCTGCTTAGAAACAAAGACCCCTGGAAATTCTCCAAACCCCAGGAAAAAGGAATCTAAAGGTTCTCCTAACTCCAATTATAACTCTAACACTCAGTCCAAACCTCAGTCCTTGTCCAACTCTAATCACACAAACCAATCCTCTTCCGGCAGCTCCTCTGGATCAAAGAATAACTTTCAGAGGGACAAGCCAAAGAATTCTATTTCTGACAAGTTGGGGAAAGACAGTAAACTAACTGGAGATGAACATGAACACCACATGAAGGAAGGACTTTGCCTCTACTGCGGCAAGAAGGGACATGGAGCCGGGAATTGTCCAAAGTCTAAAGCGGCCAAAGCTTGCACTGCAGCAGTCACTGAGTCCAAGCCAGACTCTGCAGACTCAAAAAAATAGTCTGCAATCCTCAGGAACACAACATTGGGGCTGAGGGTTGTGTTGACCTTTCCCAGCTGGCTGCTTATGTCCATCTCAATGTGTCCTCTCTTTCTGATCCTGAATTCCTTACCATCCTGCTATCCCTTTCCAAACATTCCCTAAAAATCTGAACTCTTATTGACTCTGGTTCCTCACAGTGCTTTCTAGATTCATTTTTTGTGTGGGACAACCAACTCAGTACCAAACCATTTCTCTGATTGGACTCCAACTATTTGATGGAACTTGTAACTCTGCCATAACCCAACTTGTGAAACTTCCAGTCACTTTTCTGTCTGGTGAAGTGTTCAATCTGACATTTTATGTAACCTTGCTGGACTCTTCCTGTTCCACAGTTCTTGGTCATAACTGGCTGAAGGAGCTCTTTACTCTCCCTCACCCATTCCAATTGGATTCCTAACAATCTGATCAGAATGCTAGGAATCCAAGTGGAATTTACTTGGAATTTTATTTTTGTTGGCAGGAGATTCTGCCAAATCTGGATTCTGAGTCCTAATGATGTCCGAATGGAGTCCTAGCAGAGTCTGAATTTCCACACTAGGAGTCCTTTCAGACTCCGACCAGAATTTCCTAGGAAGGCTAGGAATAATCCGAGCTGTCTGAATAGGTCATGTTGTCCTTATTTATATATTTAGAAAAATACTACTTGTCAAGAGAATTGAACACTAGACCTCATGTAAACATAGGTTACATAATCAGTGCAACACTTAACCACTATGCCACAACAACTTTCAATGCTGCATAACTGTTTATGCTACATACCATTCCAGGTGGCTGTGTATTACAAAGCACACAGCCGTATCATCACACTGCCAGCTTATCACCAACCACCACTCTCATCAATGCTGCCTCCCTCCCTCACCCTCTACCTCCACCACTGCTTTGTCAACACCCATGGCCACTGCTCCCATGGCTGCCTCTAACGATGCCACAGCCACAACACACACAAAAACACACACAAAATGGGCACAAATGATGATAGACGTTGTTTGTGCCCTAGATAAATTTTTTCTTGTTTCTTTTTTGTTTCAATTTACTAATTAACTGTTTTAAGTTCTTTTCTAGGTAGTATTGATCTTGTAATGATGGCGCCCAGGCCAGGACACCCCACACCCAACCCAGTTATGCCACTGCTGCAAGAATAATGAGGAACCAAGAACAATGGACAGCGAGGATGAACAAACGATGAACAAATGACAAGGGTACAAGAACGACAGGATGACAACAACCCGGACAACCCCACAATGAAGAACACAACAACAACCAAGGCGGCTAGTACCAGGAGGGAAGAACAGCCAAGACAACAAATGAGGATAATGACCCCAGCACCCGCACGAGGGAAAGCAGGTGCTAATGGATGACAATCACAGGATAGGGATGATGGGAAAGACGAGGGGACAACAACAATGGAGACGAGAGGACAAGGATGGGGGAACAACCAGGACAATGAGGAGAAGAATGGACAGGGGAACAATGACCCCATTGAGAGAGGGGAACAATGAGGAAACCAAAAAAGGCCCAAGAGGTGTCATCAACACCTCTTGGGCCATAGGTAAATTATTTTCTTTTTCATTTCATTTTTTTTATGTTATTAACAAACTTTTTTTTAGATACTAACTACTGATGACAACAACGACACAGGGGAGAGGATGAGGACATGGCAGGGACAATGCAAGGCACCCAGCACCCAGCACCTGCCCCCAATGCTGTGAGCAACTGCTCACAGGGTGGACCATGGGTGCTACAAACAAGGAGGGCCAGACAAGGAGGGGGGGACCAGACAAGGAGGACAGCCAGAAGATGAGGGGACAGCCAGAAGATGAGGGGACAATCAGAAGATGAGGATGAGGGCAGCGAGACCAGATGATGAAACTGGCGGGGACAACAATGAGGCTGGGATGGCAATGAGGCAGACATGCAACCACGAGGCAGGCATGACAATGAGGTGGGAACACAACGAGGCAGGGACGAGAATGAGGAGTGGTGGGAGGGGAGGGCAAAATGTGCGCGCAACCCACCACCTCACTCCCCAGTGAGGCAGCGGCCTTAGTAGTACCCCCCTCTGTAATGGGGGGTTTGTTTTTTTCTTATTTGTACACCATCACTCGAAATGAGCAGCACTGATTTATTTTTTTACATCACAATTTGTAAATAGATAATAAGTATACATATTAATAGGCTCCAATTAAGCCTATGTGGCTTAGTTGGTAGTTGTGTTGCAAGTTGTGATTATTAATCATGAGGTTGTGGGTTCAAGCCTTGCTTTGGACAATACATTTTATACATATTGACTTGTCAAAAAAAAATCATTAAGTTCTTTATTCTGCTTGGAATTTACTAGGACTTCACTCGGACTCTGCTCAGACTCTGCTTGGAGCTTTCTGGGCTTGAAACTGCTAGGAATCTATTTTGTTTGGAATTTACTTGGACTCCACTCAGACCATTAGGACTCCACTAGAACAATTAGGAATTTACTAGGACTTTACTAGGAATCTGCTAGGATTCAAATGCTCGGACTCCAATTGGACTAGGTGGGGGACAGTAAAGTACAGGGCTGAAGCAATACAATCCATTGATTGACTGGTCTTCAGGCCAAATAAATTTCCACTCTGCAGCTCACAGAGGTCCTGCCCCCTCGACATCCCCTGACTCTCCTATCTTGTGTGAGTCACCTACACCTCCAAACCTTCCAGTGGAAACCCATGAGAACCCTGTGGTCTCTGAACCCTTGAGACTCATACCTCCTGAAATCTCTTTCATCAATGCTGTGCATGCAAGCAAACTCCCTGGGGCTATAGCAGTTCAAATGACATTCTCCCTGGAAGGACTGGCAGCTACATCTTCCATAACATCCAGAAGTCCTCCAGATCTTTCAGATGTTCCAGAAGAAGATCACAAATTTGCAGATGTCTTCAACAAACAAAAAGCTGACACCCTTCCCCCACACTGTTCCTATGACCTCAAGATAGAGACATAGGATAATGCTCCCCCACCTCTGGGTTGCATGTACTCTCTCTCTCCCTCTGAACTAGAAGCCCTCTGAATATTCATTGAAGAGAACATTCATTTGGGTTTCATCTGCCCCTCCAAATTCCCTCATGGTGCTCCTATACTCTTTGTCAAGAAAAAGGATGGAAGTCTCCAATTATGCATTGACTACCAGGGACTCAACCACATCTCAAAGAGGACCGCTACCCGCTTCCACTAATCTTGGATCTCCTGGACTCTCTGGGAAAAGCCTGTGTGTTCACCAAAATCAACCTCCAGCATGCCTATCACTTAGTTCACATTGCTGAGGGAGATGAATAGAAAACCACTTTCCACACACACTACAGCTCTTTTGAATGGCTGGTGGTTCCATTTGGGCTCACCAATGCTCCTGCAGCCTTCCAGTGCCTCATGAACAACATCTTCAGTGACCTTCTAGATGTCAGTGTCATTGTCTGCCTCAACGATATCCTAATCTACTCCAATGACATGAGACAACATAAGGCTCACATCAAGGAAGTTCTCTGGAGACTCCAAAAGAATGGGCTCTATGCTGCTCTGCAGAAATGTGAGTTCCACAGAGACAGGGTGGAATACTTGGGGTTCATCCTCTCTCCTGATGGGCTCCAGATGTCCAAAGATAATGTCAAAACCATCCTTGACTGGCCTGAACCTTGAAAGGTTAAGGATATTCAATATTTCCTTGGATTTTGCAACTTCTACAGATGCTTTATCCATGGATATTCTGACATTGTCGTCCCTCTCACTAGACTTACCCAGAAACATGCCCCATGGGACTTTGGCAAGAAATGTCAAGAAGCCTTCAACAAATTAAAAGAAGAATTCACCCATGCCCCAGTACTCACTCAATAGCTGCCAGACTCCTGCATTATCTTGGAGATGAATGCTTCAGACTACACCCTCATGTCACCTGTGACTGGGGTTCCAAGTTCATTTCCCATTTCTTCCACTCTCTCGGACAGGCCCTGGACATGAAGATCCACTTCACTTTGGGTTACCATCCAGAAGGCGACAGACAGACTGAGTGCCTCAACCAGACCCTCGAACAGTACTTGCAGATTTTCTGCAACTACCAACAGGATAACTGGTCCCAGCTATTACCTTTGGGGGAATTTGCTTATAACAATGCTCCCTCAGCTTCCACTGGAGTTTCACCCTTCTTTGCCAACAAAGGTTACCACCCAAACATCACAGTTTTCCCAGAGCATGAACTAGCCTCACCATTTTGGGGTTGACCTTGATGACCTCCACCAGGAACTCTGGAAACAACTCACAGAAGCACAGAAGCACTATCAAGGTCCTGCGGACAAACATCAGGCTCCCGCTCCTGACTTCAATATTGGAGACTATGCTTTTGTCAAAGGCAAACACTTACACACTACCTGACCCTCTAAGAAACTCTCAGAGAAGTTCTATGGTCCTTTTGAAATTATTGCCCATCCAGGTACTCACTCAGTTACCCTTCAACTTCCAGATCACCTCTGGGCTGTCCATCCTGTGTTCCATCTCTCCCAACTGGAAGAAGACACTCCCAACACAATTCCTAATCGTTTCCAACCTCCACTGGCTCTGGTCATTATAGACAATGAACTGGAGTATGAGATTGTGGAAATCTTTGACTCAAAAATTGACAACTGTCGCTGATGCAAGTTACTCTATTTTGTGTGGTGGGAAGGTTACCAAGGAACTGATGAAGAAACCTCCTGGCTTCCTGCTATAGAACTTGATCATGTGCAGCTCATCACGGACTTTCACACTCATTACCTGGAGAAACCTGGACCTCTTCCCACTTAACATTCTTTCATTCTGAGACAAAACTTCATTCATTCAAAATTAAAAGAAAAAAAAAAGAAAAAAATTCTATTAATATGGATCCCCACTGGATCCCTACTCCTCCCCCACTCCCTCACCCTCTGCTTCCTCTGCCATTCCCCTGCACCTTGAACTCTTCTTCCTCTTCCTCCTCCTCCTCTTCTTCTTCCTCTTCCTCCTCAGACCCCTGTCTCCACTCCAGATACAAGGCCCCCTGGATATCCATCATCAAGTCCTGGAGTGCTAATACTCCCTTGCTGAGCTCCCAGAGCTCCCAGAGTTCCTTCTTCGCCCCTTTTACCACCCCCGCCAACTCCCTCAGCAAATCCATCACCTCTTCATTGCTTGCCAGCCCGTTTCCTGCCAGCAACTCCTGCCCCTCCCACACTACCTCCTCACACTTGTGCTTTGCCTTGGTGCAAGGCTCACATGCACGACCCCAGTTTCCCATCTGGAAACACAACAGTTTTTGATTCAAACATCTAGTAGGAATCAGCATGGCACTTCACAAAGGAAACAAAACTCACTGTTTGCAAGAGATTGTGGCCTGCAACCACATAGGAGCATTGGACTCTGCAGGCTCAGCCCACCTTTCCTTTTGCCTTCTTTCTGGGGGAGGCACTCCCCTCAGCCTCTTCCAGCTCCACCTCCCTGGCTTTCTGCTTCTTTTCTACCCTCTTAGTGGCAGCCATTTTCTTCCACTCCTCTTCCATGGCCTTCTTCTCAGCATCCACCCTAGCCGCCTCTACTCTGGCAGCCTCCTCTGTTACCCAGCGTTCCTCTGCCGAAGCTCCTCCAACAATCTCTCCTGTTGGGCCTTGAGGGCCGCTATCTTTTCTGCATGCAAGGGGATGGAGGACATGTTGTCGAAGGGAGTAGTGGTAGTAGTGGTGGTGGTGGTTGTAGAAAGACTTGAAAACCCCATCAAAATCAACACAAACAATTTCCCAATTTGGATTCAAACCTTCATGTGCCTCATAGGCTCAGCACTAAGGGGGAAATACTGTCAAGACCGATTCCTCTGACTGGAATTCCAATTGTTTTCCACTGCCTTTCCTGGCCGCCTTGCATCACAGCCCACCTCCTATCAGCAGCACCACCTAGAGATGAAATTCTCCCATTTCCAATTCAATGAAACAGTTTCAGGATATTTGCCTCGGAGGTCGGTTTGCAAATTATCACAGCCTCAGAAACTCTGATCGCCTCTGGCCCACAGTATTTAAGCTAGCTACTTATGTCTTGTATTGGGCAGTTTGTAAATCAACAAAGTCACCCCACTTAATTCCAACCCAGTTAAACACTCCAAATATCCTCCTAAGTCTATCTTGAACTTTAGCTCATTCTCCCCAGAGAATCTCTGGACCCCTGATCATCCTCTTAAACCCTGATCATCCTCTTAAACCCTGATCATCCTCTTAAACCCTGATCATCCTCTTAAACCCTTGTCTTGATTAGGACACTTGATGAGGAGAAGGGTGCAACTTCTTACAAGTTGAAGCCAAGTCCTTTCTGTTCCCCTTTCACTTGGTGCAGCACATCAAGTGGACTCTGCCCAGAATCCCATTGGGTTCCCTTCCTCATTTCTATCCTCCCTTACCCTTGGACTTCTACTGACCAGGTACAACCAGAAATCTGATGACTTCCTTTGTTCAAGTTCAGAACTTAACACAAGAAACTAAAATGGTTCAAAGACCATGGTTGGACAGCAGCACAAATATGAGATATCAAGAAGATAATTATTGAGCATTGGAATAAAACATACAAGGGAGAGGACTCAGAGGCATTACCTCCTGACCCTGCTCCTCATAGGGGCAAGGTGAGCTTTAATTTATGCTGCCAAATCTTAGACTTACTGTATCTTCTTTTCAGGCCAAGTCCAAGTGGGTTGTTGCAACAGGACCTGAGGAGAATCAAGATCCAGATACTATTGCAACTTATCTGGCAGATCCAGTCATCCAGCTTTCAACTATCAAGGAGGCTAGAGGAGTCATGAAGTACTGGCATCAAGCCATTGAGCAGCAACCTTGGTTAGCAAAGATGGGGCTTGATTTTTGCTCAGCACCAGGTAAGTGTAATAATTCTCATTTTTGCTCCTACTCAGACACTCTTTTAAGTGGATGCTGAATGTGTATTCTCAGTTGGAAGGCTTGAGGTCAATCACCTTCAGCATAACACCAGCCCACAGACCTTCAAGGCTCAAGTTGCAGTTGGATCTTGGGCCAAAACTCCACTCTATCCAGGACTTTCAGAAACCATTAAGATTGTTCAGAAGTGAATGGGAAGTGAAGAGCAGGTGGGACCTCAGAAAGAAGTTGATGAGACTGAGTTGGAAGATGAGGTAGAAGAGACAGATTAGGAATCCAGGTTTTGGGGAACTTGAATTGTAACTGTACAAATTCCTATGGTATTTCAGATGTATTTGGAAGGTTTCAAAGTAAAATATTTATTGGTGTAAAACCATTTCTTGATTAAAAGAAGCAGTCTGCAAGTAGCTAGCTTAAATACTAAGGACTGGAGGTGATCAGAGTTTCCAAGGTGTGATAATTTGCAAACCAGCCTCCCAAGACAAATATCCTGAAACTGTTTTGTCAAATTGGAAATGAGGGAATTTCATCTCTAGGCAGTGCTGCTGATAGGAGGTGGGCTGTGATGCAAGGCAGCCGGGAAAGGTGGCCAATTCTGTCCTGTCTTTACCCAAGAACAATGTGTTCCTTCCATGTCATCTGTGACTGGGGTTCCAAGTTCATTTCCCACTTTTTCTGCTCTCTTGGACAGGCCCTGGACATGAAGATCCACTTTACTCTGGGTTATGATCCAGAAGGTGACAGACAGAATGAACACCTCAACAAGACATTTGAACAGTACTTGCGGATTTTCTGCAACTACCAACAGGATAACTGGTCCCAACTATTACCTTTGGGGGAATTTGCTTACAACAATGCAGCTTCAGCTTCCACCAGAGTATCACCCTTCTTTGCCAACAAGGGTTACCACCCAAGCATCATGGTGTTCCTGGAGCATGAGCTAGCCTTGCAATGTGCTTGCCATTTTGTGGTTGACCTCAACAACCTCCCCCCCCCAGGAACTCCGTAAACAACTCACAGAAGCACAGAAGCACTATCAAGGTCCTGCAGACAAATGCTGGGCTCCCACTCCTGACTTCAAAATTGATGACTACACTTTTGTTAAATGTGAACACTTACACACAACCCAACCCTCCAAGAAACTCTCAGAAAAGTTTTATGGTCCTTTTGAAATTATTGCCTGTCTGGGTACTCACTTAGTTACCCTTTGGCTTCTGGATCACCTCCAGACTGTCCATCCTGTGTTCCATCTCTCCCAACTGGAAGAAGACACTCCTTACACAATTCCTAATCATATCCAACCTCTGCCTCCTTCGGTCATTATAGATGACAAACTGGAGTATGAGATTTCTAAAATCCTTGACTCCAAAATCAACAATGCAAGTTACTCTATTTCGGTGCAGTGGAAAGGTTACCAAGGAACCAACAAAGAAACCTCCTGGCTTCCAGCTACAGAACTTGATCACACCCAGGAGCTCATCTTGGACTTTCACACTCATTACCTGGAGAAACCTGGACCCCTTTCCACTTAACATCTTTCATTCTGAAACAAAACTTCATTCATTAAAAATCAAAAACAAAAGTAAAAAAACAAAAAGATCTATTAATTTTCAGATCCCCACCAGATCCCTACTCCTCCATCACTCCACCCTCTGCTTCCTCTGCCAGTTCTGCCTGCTCTCCCTGTGCGTCTAACTCTAACTCCTCATCCCATTCTTCCTCCTCTTCCTCTTCTTCTTCCTCAGATCCTTGTCTCCATTCTGGATCTAACGCCTCCTGGATATCCATCATCATGTCTTGGATACCCATCACTCCCTCTCCAATAGTCTGGAGCTCCTGCCGGAGCTCTTTCTTCAATCATTTTACCACCCCCACCAACTTCCTCAACAATTCCAACACCCCATCATTTGCCCCCAGCCCAGGTCCTGCTGGCAACTCCTGCCCCTCCCACACCACCTCCTCACACTTGTGCTTTGCCTTGGTGCAAGGCTCACATGCCCGACCCCAGGTACCCATCTGGAAACATGACAACTTTTGGTTTGAACATCTACTAGAAGTCAGCATTGGATTGCAACAAGAAAAAAAGGGGGGACTCACCGTTTACATGAAATGGTGGCCTGCAGCTGCACAGGAGTCTCGGTATCCACCACCTCTGTCTGCACCCTTCCTTTCACCTTCTTTTTGGGGGAGGCACTCCTTGCCACCCCTCTGTCAACCCCTGTCCCCACCCCCATGCCCATGCCCATGTATGCACTCACAGACACAACACAGGCCCAAATGATGGCAACACATTGATGTTGACTGTCATTTGGGCCCATCATATGTTTTTCTCTTTGTCTCTTATTTTTAACAACTTACTGATACTTTTCCATTATTCTTTAGGATATATATTGTTGATTTGATGTTCTGACTAACTAGGGTAATGACAAGGAACCACCACAGCACCCCTGACTGCTGCCATGAGCCCTCTATGCCCGTGGGGTGGATATGGGGTGCACAATGTTGGATGCAGAGAAACCCAACACCAATGGCAAGACCAACAACCAACAATGCCAACACTGACTCTGCCAACGACTCCAGCAATGCTGCCACTGCCTCCATTGAATGAATGGGCACATCAATGAACAGGGGAAATTGACAAACAGGTGCATCAATGAATGGGGGAATTGATGAACAGGGGGAATTATGGGGGGAGATGATGAACACACAACAACAGGGGGAGATGAGGGGGGAACTACAGGGGGAGACAACAAACATGCAACAACAGGGGGAAGTGGGCCCCATCCAGGTAAGCACCCCCCACCATGTTGCAACCTCCCCCAGCTAACAAAAGACACAAGAAAGCACCCCCTACACCCACACCACCACTGCAAGTGGGGATAGCAGGACAAGGAATGGATGTGACAATGATGGTGAAGGGAGGACTGTAAGGGGACTAGGGGATGCCCCATGTGTTTTTTCTATTTTTTATGTTTGTCCTATATTTTTCCTCACTTCATTTCCTCCTATTCTTCATTTTCTATGATTTTCCTTACTTTATTACTAATTTTTCCTTACTATCACATTTGTGCATGTTGACAGTTTTATATTTAGAGGCGGAGCACCCCTTCTGACATCTACCCCTTGGTATGATGTCATTCGGTGGCCTTGATCTGCCTATCTCTGCCTTTTCTATTTTTAGATTATTATTTGATTTTTGCAGTCTTCACATATACTGGGCATTGGCAAAGGGGTCCTCAGAGTTTTCTCTTCAGATTTCCCTTTGCTAGGTGCACCTTCAATTCCTGTAATATGTAGTATAATTTTAACTTTGAATTTCCCTTTGCTAGAGGCTGAGGTTGCCCTTATACCTCCATAGCATCTGGTGCTGCTAACTCCAGAACAATAGGTGTGACTGCCATGGCCAGTGGTGGTGCCCTCAGAGTTTGCACCTGAGGCACCTTTCCTTTCTCTGACTTTCCTCCTGATGGCTTCCCAGATTTACTACTTCTGTACATCAACTTTGATTCCACCTGTTCCTGCTGATATTGCTGATCAAGGTGCATCACCCAGTTATACCACTCATCCAACTTCTCTGGCATAGAAGATAGTCAGTAGATAGACAAGGATTTAATCCTGCTTTCAAAAATTCTACCAACGTGGCTTCTCCCATGTCCATCTGCGAAGCTTCTGCTTTGAACTGCAAAATAAATTCATCTGCCATTAGGGAACCTTGGCACATGGTGTTTAATTTGGCATTGGCTGTCACCTTTGGATTAGGGTCCCCAAACCGTTCCTCCAATCTTTCCAAAATTTCCTTGAAAGTTGCAAATGGTTTATTTCCTGTGGCAATCTGATTAATACCCTTGTTTCTCCTGAACTGTGCTTTCCCCCCCTGAATGTATGAGAGAGCAAACATTATCCTAGACTCAGCTATATGAAACTCTGGCTTTCCCCCATGGATGTACAATACTATAGAGCTGATGAAAGATTTTGTATTCTCCATGGTACCATCAAAGATTTGTGGGGGCACATACTTAGGTAAGTGCACTTTTCCATTTTCAGACTTCTCTGCCATCTGCACATCATCCTGTGACACCCACTCCACCATCTCCTTCATCTCATCATCTCTGTCTACTGTTGTCTCTGGCTGTCCTTCTGCTTGTCTGGGCTGTGATGCTGCCAACACTGACACTAATTGCAACACTTGTGCTATAAGTGCATCAATCTTTGCCTCCAGTGGTGGTGTGGGAACAGGATTAGAACCGGGATTAGAGGTTGATGGTTTGGACATAATGGGTAGATCTGTGATGAAGCACTTCTTTGGCTAAGATGCCTGATTTTGGAGTTATCACTGAATTTGGCTTGTAACTAAAATAGTCATCCGAATAGACTAATGTAAATTGTAACTAAACCAGATCCAATCAGTTGTCTGGTTGCAGCTGTCCTAATAATGAGCACTGCCTCTTGATCACTGGCAGTTGCAATGTAAGGTGAGGCCTGGCATTGGCTTATGAAAGAAAGGTAGATTACATATATACAACTACTTCCAGCTGGTACTGAAAGGATGAGTAATCAGATGTGGCACAATGAAACAATGATGTATATGCAAGTAAGAGAAGGCACACTGATATGGGAAGTTGTGTTCTTCTGTTAGGGTGACACCCACTATCTGCTAGCTAAGACCATGCAGGTTCTCTCTACAAGAAGGGTGTGGGATGTGCATGCATGATGGGGAAATTGATGGTTTTGATGTGAGCAGTTATTAAAAGAATAGTTGGTTGAGAAAGGTGTTTCACACCACAAGTGTAGGTGGAATACCTAAGAGAACACAGCTGGGGTCCCCTAGGTGTGTATTCAAGGTTTATATACTATGTTACATATATTGTACATTGTTGCTACTGATGTGCTTGTACATGCACATACATATTGATGCACACAAAATAAAATTCTCATGCTAATAAAGTGTAGCATAATTCAGCATAATGTAGCATAATTTGACATAATAAAATAAAAATGAAATTTTATTACATGATGGATTATGGGGCTGTTTCCTAACACTAAGGTTGAGAGTACCCAAAAAATCTTCTGCTAGTGGTGCAAAATCAAAATCTGCTCCCAAATCCAGAACCAATTCAACTACCACTGCATTGACTGTGACTATGACTAAAGCTACATCTAAATCCAAAGCTACTACCTCTTTGTCTGCTTCCTCCAAGAGTCTTATGCTAGCAAATCCTCTGTTTCACAGACTTCTCATAATAGCTCTACTACTGCTACTCCTTCTTGTGCAGGTTCAGCTGCTCCAGCATGAAGCAAGGCTCAGCCTCTCAATGCTCAAGAAGCTGCTTTGTTTAAGGCCCTTTTGAAAAGGACTAAGGATATGAACAAATCTCTGCTGGTAGACTTAAATAAAGGTGTGCTATTATTGTCAATTTCACTTACTCGGTACTTTGCTACATTGAGAACCTAATAATTTGCTCAAAGATACAGGCAATGCTCAATGCAGAGGCTGGTTTAGGGTCTGATGATGAAGATGACACAGCATCCAGTAGACCAAGAAAATGATCAAGAGCCAAGTCTCCTTCTCCTCAATTGGATAGGGACAAAGAAAAGTTAGCTGGAATGGTAGGAGATGATCAGGCAGGAGATGAAGAATGCATGCCATTAGATGGACTTGGAAATCAGGATGATGTTAATGGTCATTTCAGTGATGATGAAGGCAAAGATGATGACACTGAGGGCCAAGATGAGGATCCTAACACCAATGTTGAAGGTACTGAAAAGGAACCTGAAGATTAAGGTGGTGCTGGAATTGGTCTAAGCATCTTTGGTGGTGGAGAGGATAATGGAGTAATCTCATATTCTTCTTTTCTTGACCTCAATATTGACTCTTCCTGCAGATTGAAGTAATTGATGATGAAGTTAAGCCTTTTATGCTCAAGGAGTCCAAGGTCAAGAAGGAGAAGACAACAAAGTCAGAGGTAAAAAGAGGATCAGGTAACAAGGTAAAAGAAGAAGATTTTTAGTCCATGAACTCAATGTCTTGCAACTGCCTCAAAAAACTATTTGCAAGAACTGACTGCCATGAAAAATCCATGTCCATTGGAGGACAATGAGTATTATGAAGAATATCTTTGGACCATCATTCAGGATACTGCCAAACTGAAGCCTGTATATCAAGCTGCCTTTGACAATGCATCCAATGATTCTGAAGTACAAATGAATTTGATCTCATTTGTATGTTCTCTTTTCTCCATATGATTTTTCTAACATTGTTTGAATATATAGGTGTGGTCATGGAAACTTTCTGGGAAGGGTTATTGCTAAAGCACAAAGTTTGGTGGGTGCTTGGCATGGTATCACAGGATCCCAACACTCTACGTAAGATACTGCAACAAGGGTTCAGTGGCTGATTCAAGATGCTCACTTTGCATTTGGTGATATAAATTATGAGGTCAGCTTTATATATTACATTTGAAATCAGCTAACATAGTCCTAGACTAAATCATTTGACAAGAACCAGCCTTTTGGAAATCTTATTGTATGCAAAGTTATTCATTCTCGATGTTTCCCCAGTATCAATGGCAAGGGAGATACCAGCAAAGTAGATTGAGGAGCATTTCATTCCATGTTGAAGGAAAAAGTGGTTTCTCATTCCCTTCTTGTCATCATTGTCTGCATGGTCTGTTTCATTTAATATTTGAAATTCATTTGCTAAATTTAATAAACAGGTTGAGCATGACATGCCCTTAAAGAGTGGTCCTCAGGCAAATATGAAGTGAGGAAGTTCAGTGATGTTGTATGGAAACCCAGGTGAGTGTGATTTGATTTCGTGAAGAAAGCTCCAAAATGGGTTGAAGCAAAGCTTTCTTCTATGTTTAGGACTATAATCTGCATTACAAACACTCTAACATATTCAAGCCTTAATATGAGAATTTAACAGATCTAGTACCAATCTGGAGCACATGTGTTTAGGAGATGAGGACAATGCAGTGGCAGATTCTATGGATATTGATTTTACAGCCCTGATTGAATTGGCAGAAGCAGGCAAAGTTTAGGTAGGAATACAGTGTAGAATCAATAATTTTTCGTATCAAATGCAATATGGTTTTCAGTGATAATGTCAATCACATCAAAGTGAGCAGATGATAAATATGATACAGAAGCTATCCAGGCTTGGAAAATCATATGTAGTCTTACAGGATACTTATAGATTGAAGCATTCCTTGGGTGTCTTGAGGGACTTTGGGCCTAAATTCATGACCCTGAAGGCTGGAAAAAAATGGCACTTTACCTACAGAGCTCCCAGGGTAGATAATTGTCTTGAGTGCCCTGGTGTGACCTAAGGCATCCTGGGGACAAAAGTAATTTTCTTGATGTGATTTAGATAGAGGCACACCAAGCCTAATGATGAGGTTTCCATAATGGTAGAAATAATATGGACCTTTTTGGTAAAACAGTTGCATACTACAAATATAGCATTGTATCCCTGAGGTTCAGGTAATCCCATAATAAAATCTACAGATATGTCTTACCATGGCACTTTCAGTATGGGGTTTGGCATTAAATTCCCCATGGGTTTCTCTGGAAATTTCTTCCCCCTCATGTATGTATTGCATCCATCCACATATCCCAACACAAATTTAGAAATTCTGGGCCACCAATAATTTCTCATCACTAACTCCAACATCTTCCATCTTCCTGGATGCCTGGCAGCCAGTGTATTATGATGTAACCAGACAATCTCTCTTTGCAAACCCTGATCTCTTGGTACATACACCTTCCCTCGACATAACACCAACCCTTGCTCCTCAGCCCATTCATCTCCTTTAATATTACCCTTCTTCTCTCCCTTCAAAGCTTTCATGGCTTCCACTTCATCATCCATTTCTGAGCATTATCTAGTTTTAGACAACATTTCCATTTCTGAGCTATCTATTAATAGATGCCCTTGATGCATAGTGCAAATGCAAAAGTATTCCAGTTTGAGTGGTGTGACATTTGTATTGTCCTCCATGCATGAATATCAAGCCTGGGGGTAAGCAGGACATTTGCAATGGCATCAAGGTTTCACAGTCAATAGTTTATCCCAGTAATCACCTGTATCACCCTGACACACCAAAAGGTGTCAAGGCCCTTCTTGTCAAACATGGCCTGTGGCAGCAACAGCTCTGAGGCAGATGTGAAAAGGCTTGCAAGCCTAATGCTGATGCTTGCTGCAACAAACACCTTCTCAAGCAGCAGCCTGACTTTGCCAAACAGAAATCTCTGGTACAGTAAACAATTGAAGCAGCCAGTCATGTGTCTTTTCTTACTGAAATTTTACTATGAGTTGAATTTCATTGAATTCTTTTAGGGTATGGTCAAGAAGTATCTTGCAACAACTGTGATTACACTTTTGACACCCTTAAAGAAAATTTACCAAAAGTGCTTTGTTCTGTGCACATCCCTACTATCAGAAGATATGGTGGATCAAAGATTACAGGTTGGAAGGAAGCCGAAGCTTCCAACACTCAAAGACACAAGAACATATAAGGAACTTAGTATATTCAAGGGAGGAAACTAAGATACAGTACACAAGTACTTGAGTATAGACTATATACTAATGGAATAACATGTGATAACTGAGTTCCATGTGATAATGTTGTGATGATGTAAGAGGCACTCTTACACTCTCTCCTACTCCAAAAAAATGACCGGGGGTGGGGGGCAGGTGGCAAGGTAAATGTGGTCGTGGTAACCAAAAATAACTTTACATGTTTGCAAGAACACTGAGTCACACTTGGACAGGACCAGGTATAGGCATTGATGGGGCATTGACAAGGATGGGAATTGACAATGGCAGTGGGTGTTTTCAAGGGCAGTGGTGACAGTGCGCAGGTGATGTGGTGCTGGGAACAGGAACAGTGACATGGTGGGGGCAGCAAGGCAATGATGAGGACAGGTGTTGATGAGGACAGGTGTTGATGAGGATAGGTGTTGGGGACAGTGAATGAGGACCATGGGTTTTGACCATGACAGCAACACTGGCCATAGCTGTGACATGGTGGGTAGAGGCAGTCTGGGTTTCATCCATGGTGGCTAGTGGTAGCTAGGTGAATGCTCAAGGGGAACATGTTGGCTGGTGGCTCGATGTTCTCAGTGTTTGAACCAGGGCAAGCTGGGGCAGATAGGCTTTGGTGAAAGGGGGATGGGAGGTGAGCATGGGGTGTTTCCAGGTGCAGACAGCATTGTTAGTGATGCAGAGGTGGTGTAAGATGTGTGGGGTGGTGAAACAGCACCCTTCCGGGGTGTTTGGGGCAAGCTGTGGGTTTGGGACCCATTCTGGAGCTGTTCTGGTGGCTGTAGCTGCGTCTTTCGTGGCTCTGGAGCTTCAGTCTGTGGTCTAGAGTGGTCCAGAGCAGGGGATATGGCCGTCGACGATGAACACATCAACAGTGACATGGCAGATTGCATAGGCTCAGGGTACACAGAAGGAGGCTGGGAACTGGGGGGCAACTGGGGGCAGGCAGGGGTGTGTGGGGGATGCTATAGGTCATCATTCTAGCTGGTGGGGCTGCCTGGGTGGTTCCGTCAAGTATACGACATGTTCAGAGGAACACATCTGTACAACCTCACGTAATGGTGTTTTCTGGGCTGTCAACAGTGTCGGTGCATTGTCTACAGCCAGGTGGTGGCTCTCCAGGGTGGTGGTTTCCCTCTGTGTGCTAGACCAGGCCCAGGTCGTCATTTGGGGCATGGTTGCAGCAGTTTTTGTCCCTGTTGTTGGTAGTGACGAGGCGGAACAACAAAGTTCAGGCTCAAGAGAGGGAGTGGGCTAGATTGACATGGCCACATATGCTGTTGTTTTCAAGGTGCTTGGGGCTGATTTGAGGCAGGGCAAGGAGTGGTGGTGGTGGCTGACAATGGTGTTGGCATCGTTGATGGCAGCGGTGATGTGTCTCTGATGGGGGCTGTGTGGGCATTGATGCTGGTGATGTGGCAGGGGTGTGAGACATGGGGGGTGGTGAAACACTGTGTTTCCAGGGCATTCAGGGCAAGCTGAGTGGATGGGGCAGGTCCTGGGGGTGCTCTCGTGGGTTTAGATGCATGCTCTGTCATTTCTTGACTGTGGCTCATGGTCCAGAGTGGGCCAGAGCAGGGGATAGGGCTGTAGTCGATGACATGGTGGGTCTGGTAGGCTCACCGTGGATAACGGGGGCAAGGGGGTTGAGCAGGGGGGAACAGGGTGCTGTGGGAGGTGGTTTGGGTCGTCGTTGTAAATGTTGGGGCTGGCTGGGGGGCTCCGTTGAGTCCACAACGTGTTCAGATGAATGTGTCCACACGACCTCACATAATGGAGTTTTCTGGCCTGTGGATGGTGTTGGTTGGGTGGCTGGTAGGTGTTTGGGGGCATTCTGGTGTGTCCAGGTGCATGCTCCATTGTTGTTGAGCTGTGGCTCGTGTTCCAGAGGGGGTTAGAGCAGGAGGATTGACCGTCAATGATGACATGGTAGGGGTGTATAGCGACCTGTGGTGTTTGACAGGAGGGGGGGGTGGCAAGAAGAATATGTTGTTGAATACAAAGTTGCGGAATAGGGAGACCCAGATGCCAAAGGGAATGGAGAAGAGGATGTTGTTGAGGATGAGGTAAGCTAGTTGGTGTTTGGGGCATGAATGAGGGAGATGGTGATGATACTCAATCCGGGAAAACCACCAATACTGCTGATGAGGCAACCAATGATATTTGCGCAAGTCAGAGGAAGGGTGCGAGACATTCTGAATGTTTGTGGTCCGACCAATGGGAAGACAACTAGTTGGTACTAGTTGTGAAGGTAGTTCTATCAGAGAGGAAGGTGTTTAGCATGGTCCGATGGAGTATCGATCAATATCGAGGACGATCGACAATATCAATGGCAAACAATGTTTATTGTTGATCATCGATGTGTGAATTCTGAGGACCTTTTGGTAGATCGATAGTATACAAAGGCTATAGCCGATGGCTATGAAGTGTCGGAATGGTTACTAGTGTGAACAATAAGAGGATCAAGGACGACAATGATCACAGAGGTTTCTCATCGATCAAGAAAACTTGTAGAAGCTTAGATTGTGTTGAGGATAGATCAGATGCTTAGAACTTTATACAAGGCGATATGTGAAGACAATTTCTTGTATTTCCAAGTAGATACTACAGAGTTTTATATGTTTTAAAGAAACTTCCTAAAATGGTATAAGAAACATGTGTAGAACATGAGGCAAAAGATATGAGTTAAGACATGAGGCCAAAAGGAGACTGGAATCTGAACAATAAAGAGATATATCATATGATGAAGGAGTAATAAAGGGTATAGAACTAAAAAGAGACTGTCCTTTGTGTATAAACCATGCTAAGTCTCACAATAATCTGTCCAGCAGGTTCTGTACACGATAGGGACTTGGATTGAGGCTGACCTACTATCAGCAGGTTTGAGCACAAGTTGGAATACTTCCTGGCACATGGTATTCCACCATTTAGATAATGAATGCAGCGCCCGATGTCACTTGTAGTCCCTCGATATTGATTGATAATGCTTGACGATGTTCGATCATGGTCGCAGTTGTTTGAAGTTGATCAGGGATGTTTGATGTTCATTCAGAGGGATCTTAGGGGCTTTCAAGGTAGTCCTAAGGTTGTGCCATGTGGTTTCTCAGTACGATCAATGTCGCTGGTGATGTTTCAATGCGGTCGATATGATATCGCGATCAATAGACTGGGTCGCACTGCATCTGGGACATCGTAGGAGTTAGCTGATGTGATTAGAATGTGGTTGAAATGATGAATCGGCCTTTGAGCTGAGGAGACAACCTATCATCCTCCCCCTTACTGAAATTCTGACCATCCTGGTCAGTCGAGCCGAAATAACCAGGTCATGTGACATTGTTGATCATTGATTTAAGATGCATTGTGGTTGGAACTTTTCTCCTTCTTATTTGATCTCCTTCATCAATCTCTTCTGAACCTCGACAGCATGTCTATCCTTGCTGAACTCGCCCTTCCCATCCTTGATCATGCGAAATTGATGCCCGAGGCTGCCAAGGCTGAAGAATTTGACTTCAAAATCTGGGGTCAAGGTTTTTGTGAGAAAATGGTGTGTTTTTCCCTTTCCTTTGTTTATCTGCTTCCTGACCTCATTGATAGGCTGAATATGATGATCTGATCGGATCATTTGATGAGGCACGTGACGACCATGTGCAGGCAATGTTGGACAAGGCGATTGGCCTGTTCGCACCTTTCACTTGTGAGGCTTGGGTTTCTTGGGGTGGCAAATATCTTTTTGAGGAATACTCAAGGAAGATCGAGGAAGAGAGGCAGAGAGAGGAGGAGAGGGAGGCTTGGCAGGTGGCCATCAAGGCCAAAGCAAAGAGAATTGAGGAGCGACGGGATGTGCTGGTCGAGGCGCATCAAGCATTCTTGGCTGAAGTCTGGGCCAAAAGCATTTCAAAGGACAAATTCTGTGATTGTACCGCTGCGCTCGAGGTGATGCACCTTTCGATTGATCGAGATGAGGCCAAAGAAGAAGAACCTCTGGTTGATGACATACCGGTCATTGAGCAGATCATCAAGAAGAGGAAGGCTGATGAGATGGATGAGGAGGAGGAGTGCAAAGATGAGCTCGATCAGGAGCCTGTGGTCACAAAACCGGTGCGATTGGAGGAGGGTTGTCAAGACTGATTCTTCCAACTGGACTTCCAATTGTTTTCCACCCCCTTCCCAGCCACCTTACATCACAGCCCACTTCCTATCAGCAGCACTGCCTAGAGGTGAAATTCCCTCATTTCCAATTAGGTGAAACAGTTTCAGGAATTGCCTCGGAAGCTGGATTTCATATTAACCACAGCCTTGGAAACTCCGACCTTAGTATTTAAGCTAGCTACATTCATTTTGTATCACCAGTTTGTAGACCAACCAAGTCTCCCACTTAATCCTATCCTCTTTAAAACTCTAATTATGTTCTTAAGTCATTCTCGAACTCTTACTCATCCTCTCCAGAAATTCTCTGGACCTTGACTGGGGAAATTCACATCCAACTCATCTCCCTCCCAGTCCTTGTCACATTCATCTGTTCCATGACAGTTTTCCTTTTTTTCTAAGTGAATTGGATGCATTCTGAAGATCCAATGTAGCTAGTAATATAACATAGAGTGAGATGGGGCTTACGTTCACAGATGTGCACTTTTGCATATCAACACTCCTGCCTGTGCCAAACTTCAGGGGAGCAGGTTAGTCTGTTTTTGTAAGGGGACTAAGGGGGTGCCCTGTGTGTTTTTCCTATTTTTTATGTTCGTCCCATATTTTTCCCCACCTCATTTCCTTCTATTCTTCATTTTCTATGATTTTTCCGGATTTTATTACTAGTTTTCCCTTGCTATCATGTTTGTATATGTTGACACTTTTATATTTAGAGGCGGAGTACCCCTTCCGACACATACCCCTTGGTATGATGTCATTCGGCGGCCTTGATCCGCCTATCTCCGCCTTTTTCTATTTTTAGGTTATATTTGATTTTTGTCGTCTTCACATATACTGGGCATCAGCAAGGGGATCCTTAGAGTTTTCTCTTTGGATTTCCCTTTGCTAGGTGCGCCCCCAATGCCTGTATTATGTAGTATAATTTTAACTTTGGATTTCCCTTTGCTAGAGGCTTAGGTTGCCCTTATAGTAGAAAACTCTCCCCTAAGGCCCGAAAATCGCGAACGCGCTGCCCAAAATAGGCAGGTACGGACTGGACGACGCTTCCCAAAGCTCCACAGAGTCCCTACACACCGTTCCAGATACTCTCGCCTTTATTGCGCCGCCATTTTCGCCAAACGCGCTCCCTAGCGACATGGACGCATCAGAACGCTTCGACGCGCTTGAAAGCGACGTTTCCGGAATGCGCGCGCAAATCGACTCGCTTAAATCTACGATTGAAAACTTCGTTAGGACCCTCCAGGCTAACCCTACGACTAATAGTTCCCCCTTCACGACTCCAAGCGCACCCAACAACGATGTTTTGCCAAACGCGTCCACTAAGGAACGTGCCCAGATCAAACCGTCCCCCCCTGCCGAATTTAATGGTGCACGTGCGCAGGGACGTGCATTCCTTAATTCCTGTGAGTTATACATTAGTCTCCAGTCGCATCAATTCGTCGATGAGGCTGCAAAAATTTATTGGGCCTTCACATACATGAAATCTGAACACGCCTATCTCTATGTGGACCGTATCCTACGTCAAACTAAAGAACTCGGTTCTCTACCTTTCTCCACTTGGGGTGACTTTCGAGCTGAGTTCGTATGCCACTTCTGCCCCCTCAATGAACGCCACCGAGCAGTGACACGACTTGAGTCATCCACTTACCACCAGGGACGTCGATCCGTGGACGACTATATCGATGAGTTCAAGGATTTGGTGGACATGGCAGGGTATGGGAGTGGGTTACCAGTGGTGGTGAAGTTCCGACGGGGGCTCAACCGAGAAATTCAGGACCAGATTGCACAGATGTTGGAAGGGCACCCAGCGGACGATGATATCCTTGCTTGGTATGAAGCTGCTTCACTCTGTGACGAGAACCGACTCACAAATGCGGCGTTTAATGCTGCATTCCGTGCTCCAACTACCACTCATACACCCTACACCTTCAATCGAAGCCTCCCCCGCCCTAACCCCATTCCTGCTCGTCAAACTCCCACACCAGCCATCAATATCCCAGTACCAATGGATGTTGATGCAGCCCGCAGCCGTGCACGTAAGTTGGATCTCTGCTACCGTTGTGGGGAACCTGGACACAGGGCTGGAGCGTGTCCCCATCGTCAGGATATCCGCATGCTCACCCCCGAGGGACGAGACGAACTCCTGCAAGATCTGTTGGCACTTGTAGATGTTGAGGAAGCGAAGGATCAAGTTGCAGAGGAGGTTAAGCTGGAAGTTGTAGAGGAGCAGGATTTTCCTATTCGCAGCGAGTGAATCGTACGCCCTCACTGCCTGTCCATAACCACTTTGAAGTCTTGTCAGTTGAATCCCTGGAGAATGAATCCATTTCTGTGACTGCTCCCCTCTCTGACCCTTCGAAGTTGGCTAAAGACGTACCTGCTCTCCCCATCTCTCCTTCTACTCCACGTCCCAAAATTAAATCATGGGAGCGTAAACTACCACGCAAGTATATTGTGGCATCCACTCCCTCTGCACATTCCTTAAACCTAGCCATTGAACTGCAGACGACCGACACTGGACAGATACTCGGTGTTTCTGCGCTCCTGGACTCTGGTGCGACTGGTCTCTTCATCGATTCCCATCTGGTACAACAACATCGTCTAAATACTCGCTCACTCTCACGTCCGATACCTGTATATAACGTGGATGGATCCCCAAATGAAGCTGGTGCCATCCGAGAGGTTGCAGACCTGGTTCTCCGTTACAAAGATCATAGTGAGCGTGCCCTTTTTGCTGTCACTCAATTAGGAAAGCAAAAGGTGATTTTGGGATATCCATGGCTTCGAGACCATAACCCAGAGGTCGACTGGCGCACCGGGGAGGTTACCATGAGCCGATGTCCATCCCGCTGTCGGACGTGTTTCACAGAAGCCAGGCAAGAACGTCGTGGACAGAAGGCGGCAATACGACGAACTCAGAAGTGTCGTGCTGGACCCCTGCCTATACCTGAAGTGGAATTGGAAGGGGTTCCTGATCTAATGCCGGACTCGGATGATGATGATGAGGACCCAGAGGAAGTGGAGGAGGGTGATCGGATCTTCTACACTGCGATTCGCTCATCGCATGAGGTGTGTGCCACATCGAACATATCCCAACGCCTCGCCGAGGCCTTCCACAAAAACAACGCTGCTAAATCCTCTACTAACTCCTTACTCCCTCATCTCCATGAGTTTGAAGACGTGTTCTCCAAGGAGTCATTCGACTCTCTTCCTGCACGTAAGCCATGGGATCACGCGATCGAACTCACCCCCAGCGCAACCCCTTCATCCTGCAAGGTCTATCCTCTCTCTCCAGAGGAACAACGGCAGCTTGACCAGTTCATCGACGAGCACCTGGCCTCTGGACGTATTCGACCATCGAAGTCACCCATGGCCTCTCCCTTTTTCTTTGTCAAGAAGAAGGATGGCTCACTTTGACCGGTTCAAGACTACAGAAGACTCAACAACATCATGGTCAAAAATCGCTACCCACTACCCCTCATCTCCGAACTCGTAAACCAGCTCCATGGAGCCCGATACTTCACCAAGCTCGATGTCCGTTGGGGCTATAATAATGTGAGGATAAAGGAGGGAGATGAGTGGAAGGCAGCCTTTCGTACCAACCGTGGTCTTTTTGAACCGCTTGTCATGTTCTTTGGCCTTACTAATAGCCCTGCCACCTTTCAGACCATGATGAACGACATCTTCCATGACCTCATCCTCGAAGGCGTTGTCTGCATCTATCTCGACGACATCCTCATCTTCACTCGCACGGTTGAAGAGCACCGTTGCATCACGCGCCTCGTCCTAGAGCGACTTCGACGGTACAAACTCTACCTTCGTCAGGACAAATGCGAGTTCGAAAGGACCAAGATCGAGTACCTCGGCCTGATTATCTCGGAGGGTCAAGTGGAGATGGATCCTATCAAGGTAAATGGGGTCACAGCTTGGCCTACGCCCACGAACAAGAAGGAGGTGCAGTCTTTCCTGGGCTTCATCAATTTTTATCGGCGTTTTATCAAGGATTTCTCACATCATGCACGACCGCTGTTCGACTTGACAGGAAAGGAGGCATGGAGGTGGGATAATGCACAACAGGAGGCGTTCGAAAAGCTTAAGGAGATGGTCACTTCCACTCCGATCCTTACCTTTGCTGACGATTCGCGTCCTTTTCGTGTAGAAGCCGACAGTTCTGACTTTGCGACGGGCGCTGTGTTGTCTCAGCAGTCTCCGGAGGACCAGAAGTGGCATCCTGTTGCGTTCTACTCCAAAAGCCTTAGTGCTGTAGAGAGAAACTACGAGATCCATGACAAGGAGATGTTGGCGATAATGCGTGCGCTTGAGGAGTGGCGACACTTCCTCGAGGGTGCCCAACACAAGGTGGAAATTTGGACGGATCACAAGAACCTCGAGTACTTCATGACGGCCAAGAAATTGAACCGTCGTCAAGCTCGTTGGTCCCTGTATCTATCTAGATTCGACTTCTCCTTGCACCACCGTCCGGGTCGCAGCATGGGGAAGACCGATGCCCTATCCCAACGTGCAGACCATGGGGATGGCAGCGGTGACAACCAAAACATTGTGCTGTTGCAGCCAGACCTGTTCACCATTCGGGCACTGGAAGGCATCGTACCCCAGGGCGAGGAGCGGGACATTCTACGTGACATTCGTCGCGCAAACCGTAGCGGTTTACATGAGGATGTTGTCGCCCGAGCTGTTAAAGAACTGAGGAAGGGATCGACCCTTTCCTTACGTGCGGCAGAGTGGGCTGAAAAGGAGGACTTGTTGTATTTCAGGGATCGCATCTATGTTCCCAATGACCCAGACCTTCGCCGGCGCATCATATCCCAACACCATGACTCACAGATTGCTGGCCACCCCGGACGCTGGAAGACCTTGGAGCTCACCTCACGGAACTATTGGTGGCCACAAATGTCACGGCTCATTGGTCAGTATTGTCGCACTTGTGACCTTTGCTTACGCACCAAGGTTCCTCATCGCAAGCCTATTGGTGAGCTACACCCTCTTCCTGTTCCAGAGAGTCGTTGGGATGTCGTCAGCGTCGACTTTGTGGTGGAATTGCCAGAGTCAAACGGGTTTGATGCGGTGATGTGCACAGTTGACTCAGTGGGAAAACGCGCTCACTTCATCCCCACTCACACCACTGTCAGTGCCCTAGGTGCCGCTCGACTCTACCTCCACCACGTGTGGAAGTTACATGGACTTCCTGGTGCCTTCCTCTCGGATCGTGGCCCTCAGTTCATGGCAGAGTTCACTCGTGAGCTGTACCGACTCCTGGGGATCAAACTCCTCGCTTCAACTGCTTATCACCCACAAACTGATGGCCAGACGGAGCGAGTCAACCAGGAACTGGAGCAGTACATCCGCCTCTTTGTCAATGAACGCCAGGACGATTGGGATGATCTCCTTCCTTTGGCCGAGTTCGGATACAACAACCATGTCCATGCTTCCACTCAACAGACCCCTTTCCTCTTAGACACTGGACGACATCCACGCATGGGATTTGAACCTTGCCAAACTCCCTCACACATCGAGACAGTGAATGAGTTCACAGAATGCATGAGGGATAGCTTGGAGGAGGCAAGGGCAGCCTTAGCAAAGGCGAAGGACGACATGGCGCGATTTTACAACCAGCGCCACTCCCCAACCCCTCAGTACAAGGTTGGTGATCGAGTTTATCTTGACTCCAGTGACATCTCCACTACACGTCCATCCAAGAAACTCGCTCATCGCTTCTTGGGACCTTTCCCCATTGTCAAGTGCGTTGGAACACATGCCTATCGCCTACGCCTCCCAGCCTCCATGTCCAGACTCCATCCCGTCTTCCATGTCGTCAAATTGCTTCCAGCTCCCCCAGATCCATTCCCGGGATGCCATTCACACCCACCACCACCACCTACAGTGATCGAGGGAGAACCCCAATATGAAGTCGAGTCAATCTTGGACAGCCGTTTGCGTCGAGGAAAACTCCAGTATTTGGTACATTGGAAGGGTTATGGGTATGAGGAGAACTCATGGGTCGAAGAGTCTGACGTAAATGCCCCTCGGTTAATCAAGGAATTCCACCGACGGCACACTGCTGCACCGCGTCGCATTCAAGTCACGGACTTTGGTCGTATACGATTTTGAATGCATCGGGGCGATGCATCTTAGAGAGGGGGTGATGTAAGGGGACTAAGGGGGTGCCCTGTGTGTTTTTCCTATTTTTTATGTTCGTCCCATATTTTTCCCCACCTCATTTCCTTCTATTCTTCATTTTCTATGATTTTTCTGGATTTTATTACTAGTTTTCCCTTGCTATCATGTTTGTATATGTTGACACTTTTATATTTAGAGGCGGAGTACCCCTTCCGACACATACCCCTTGGTATGATGTCATTCGGCGGCCTTGATCCGCCTATCTCCACCTTTTTCTATTTTTAGGTTATATTTGATTTTTGTCGTCTTCACATATACTGGGCATCAGCAAGGGGATCCTTAGAGTTTTCTCTTTGGATTTCCCTTTGCTAGGTGTGCCCCCAATGCCTGTATTATGTAGTATAATTTTAACTTTGGATTTCCCTTTGCTAGAGGCTTAGGTTGCCCTTATAGTTTTTACATGTGGGGAACTTGGGTGCTTCCCTAGTTGATATGGCTATCCATACTCAGAGGCTCTCTGAGCAGATCATCAGTTCATGTATCACGGTTGGAGGCTTTCCAACTGTCGAGTTTGAGTTATCACAGCTAGGGGCTTCCTAAGCTGTCAAGTGTTCTGGTTGAGTCTAAGACCATTAATTGAATTAGGTCAAGCTAAGGAATACAGACAGTATTACTGTAGCTTATATACGGTTCAGAGATGTCTATCATCCAATCGGAACAGGACATCCTTGTCAAGTAATAATAGAAAGAACAATAAGCCTCATGCCTGGCATGAGGCATCCACTGTCACGGATCCAATGTCAAGGATCCAATGTCAAGGATCCAATGTCAAGGAGTCTTCCATTGGAGTGAGTCAAGTCAAATGGTTCTGGAAAAATAAAGTACCTGGCCTTGCCGGCGTATATCTGGCTGTCATCAGTTATGATAATAAAAATCGTAACAGGGCTGGTGATGTGGACGGGGCTGGTGACATGGACGGGGCTGGTGACGTGGACAGGGCTGGTGACATGGACAGGGCTGGTGACATGGACAGGGCTGGTGACATGGACAGGGCTGGTGACATGGACAGGGCTGGTGACATGGATGGGGCTTCTGTGGATGTGGACGGCATCTTCAGTGACATGGCAGGGGTGTAGGACAGGGTGGTGTGGGAGGCTAGATGGGTTGTCTTTGCAGACAGTGGGGGCTGTAGGGATCCCTACAAGAAATGATGTGTTCTGATGACTGCCTGGGCGCATCTATGAGCTGTCTGGGCAAGCTGGGGGTTTGGGACAGGGACTGGGGGACAGGGACAGGGTGAGGGCTCCGTGCATGTATTTCACTGTTCTAGAGTCATGGTGCATGGCTCAGAGTGGGGCACAGCAGGGAATTGGTGGGTTTGGGACCTGTTAGGTGGTTCTAGCTGCATGTTTGGTGGCTCTGGAATAAGGATTGGTGCTTCAGATCTGAGCTTGCAAGGGATAGAGTAGATTGCTGGTCTGGGAGTTGCTTCCATTCCTCAGTGGTATCCCACATGATCGGTGGTGATGGTGAGGTTTGGCTAGTGCAATTGGATAAGTCTGAAGGCTCACAACTGGCATAGTCATGTCCTTGGTATTCTTCATCTTCAGAGATGCCACTTGAGAAGGCGCAGCTTTTGAGAAATGAGACATGACTGGATGACTGGAACAATGAGCTAGAAGAGGATGAAGAATTGGTTTTCGGCTGAGAGAACAGTGTCAGAAAGTAATCCATAGGTTCTTGTATTCTTGACAAGGATGCAATTTTATTATGGGAAGCCATATTCAGAGAAGGGGTCACTCCTGAAGAGATATTGGAAGTAAACACTCAAAAAGACAGGCCAGATTCTAGGTGAGGACAGGGAGAGCGATGGTGAAGGCCATGGAACCTCTTGCGGGGAGTCAAAGGAAGCATGGGATTTCATATGAGACAAAGGACGATGAGAGGGGCTACCGTGTGGATTTTATCTTGCCAACCAATGCTTCAACAGCTCCTTGTCCATAGAAAGGTCAGATGAAGTAGGGGCAGGAGGCATTGTGAGAGGTGCAAAATCGAGTTTTTGTTGTTGCTGTTGAGCCTGGTATTGGTGTGAGTTGCACTTTACGAGATGATGGCAGTGGGGAGCAGAGGGAGGAGGAGAGAGGAATTCCAAACAAAGGCACTGGTGGTGGTTTTGGAGCAGGGGATGGAGTGGTTGTCATCATTGTGAACAACGTTGGGCATCATTGATGGCAGTGTCGACATGGTGGTGGATTGGGTGAAATGGCTCTTTTACAGATGAGTTCAGGGGATTTGGGTGTGTGGGCAGTCTCTTGGATTGTTGTTGCAGAGTAGCTCTGTTGCCTGGGTGCTGGTGGTTCTCTGTATGTTGTTTCTGGTTGGTTACTCATGTATGAGGTAAGTCATTTGGCAAGTGGTCATCTTTTGGGCATTTGCCACAGGGGTTGTTGCTGGTGATGTGGCGTTTCGAGGTATGGATTATAAAAAAAAAGTGGAAGGAAGCCAGAGCTTCCAACACTTGGGACTCAAGGGGACTAGGACATGTAAGGAACTTAGTATATTTTGGGGGAGGAAACTAAGATACAGTACAAGTACTTGAAGTATGAACTATATACTATCAGAATAACATGTGATAACTGTGTTACATGTGATAATGGTTTGATGATGTAAGAGGCACTCTTACACTCTCTCATACTCCAAAAAAATTGATGGGGGGGGTGGCAAGGTAAACATGATCATGGTAAACAAGAATAACTTTAGATGTTTACAAAAACACTGAGTCATAAGTGGGCATTGATGAGCATGGGCGAGGACAAGGACATGGATGGGCTGGTGACGGTGCTGGTGCTGTGGACAGTGCTGGTGACATGGATGGTGCTGGTGACATGGACAGTGTTGGTGACGTGGACAGTGTTGGTGATGTAGATGGGGCTGGTGATGTGGATGGGGCTGGTGATGTGGATGGGGCTGGTGACGTGGACAGTGCTGGTGACGTGGATGGGAGATGAGTGAGTGGTGGGCTTGACTCAGTTCCGTGTGTGGGTGAGCGGTGTTGATGGTGATGTGTTGGCCATGTGGGGTTGGCCAGAGTAGGTGCAGGAGCCAGATGAGTGGGGTGTGGGAATGAGACCTGGCCCCATCTGTGAGAAGTAGATCTACAGGATCTACAGGTGGCTTGGCTAGTGCCTTGTGGCAGGCACTCAGGGCCAAGTGGAAGGAAACTGGAGTTTCCAACACTCGGGACTCAAAGGGACTAAGACATGTAAGGAACTTAGTATATCTCAGGGGAGGAAACTAAGATACAGTACAATGCTCAAAGTATACCAGTGGAATAACATGTGATAATGGATGCATGTGATAATGGATTGCTGATGTAAGAGGAGCTCTTACACTCTCCCATACTCCAAAAGAAATGACCAGGGGGGGCTTGTATCAACAAGTCATAGGCACCCTTTACACATCAGTGAAAACATTGAGTTGCCTGGTAGTGGACTGATGATGAAAGTGGGCATTGAACGTGGCAGGCATTGACGAGGACTGGTGTTAATGAGGATGGGGACAGGTGTTGACAAGGGCGGGGACAGGTGTTGATGAGGACTGGTGTTTGACAGAAACAGGCAAGGACAAGGATGCTGATGGGCAGGTGACAGAGGGGGGGGTGTCAACGAGGATGGGCATTGATGAGGATATGAGCATTAGTGACAAGGGCATGGTCTGCGTGGTCAGCATGGCAAGGTTAACAAGTGACTTGTGGGGACAGTGTAAATGGCTTGCTAAGATAGACCTCATTCATACTCGACTAAATCATGTGTTTTGCTCAGATTGAGTTGAAAGCTGGCATTGAGGCTAACATACAAGGTTTTGAAAAAAATGGTGCCCAAGGAAAGTTTTATTGACTATTTTTAAAAACAATTGTGGAAGCCAAATGTTAAAGGAAAGAAAAGTGGTGGAGGATTGTTGTTCACAAAGTTGGCAATCAGCTAGATGATCAAAATCTCAACTTTCGAGACAAAACTTCACAATGCTCCCACAACACTTGCTTGCTGCACCCAATGTTTCTGAGGCATCTTAATAACATATGCCAAGAGATTTCCTCAGGGCCAGAATTTGCAATAAGGTCACAAAAAGGTTTTTATAGATGAAATACATTCGAAGTGCTAGATTCACATGATGTAGTCAAGTATGAATGAGGTCTATCTTAGCATTTACAGGGTGTAACCAAACATAACTTTATGTGTCCATAAGAACACTGAGTCATGGAGTCAGGTGTTGTCAGAACTAGGTGATGACTGTGATTCCTGCATGCTTGAAGCATGTAGCCAAGCTGAGTGTGAGCTGGGAGACTTTTGATCTGATCTCCTGATGAGAGGGGTCAGAGAGGGGAGCTGGGGTCATTGTGTGTGACATGGTGAGTTTCAGGGGCAGGACAGGGGGCAAGGCAAGGGTTCCCAGGGTGGACTCGGTCAGGTGCAGACGAGGTGGGAATACTGTGGGCAGCAGTGATGGCATAGGAAAATGTTAAAACATGAAGTAGCAGAGGAAGGATTCCACATCTTCTGCCCAGTTGAAATGTGCAGGAGGTGGCAAAATGGCTGGTTTAGGGCTGCGCTGGGATGAACTGGGGTATACGGGCCCATACGGGGATGCAGGCGGCAAATGGGGAGCTTCCCTGTGTGTAGACAATGTAGGTGGGGGCATAGATGACGTGGAAATGCAGGGGGATATTGGCATTGTTGTCTGTGACATAGTAGGGGCAGTGGGGGGCTCAGGGTGTTGAACAGGGGTTACAGGAATAAGCTGGGGGAGCACTGATGGTCCAGGGAGTATGTGCCATCGATTTTTGGGTGCCAGTTTTCGTTCTGAGAGTGGCAGGAGTGGGGGAGCAGGGGTCATTGAATATGACATGGTAGTTTCGCCAGGTGGTTTGATGATTTCAACGGGGGTCTGTGGGATGAGATGGGGGATGCTGGGAGGTGTTGAGGGTTTTGCAAGTCATCATTTGGGTTGACCAAGCCTGCAGGGCTCATCTGTGGAGTAGACAATGCATTCTGATGAGCACACATGCTTGTTGTCTTGCAAATCGGTTGGCTGGGCTGTAGATGTTCTCTGTATGTCGTTTTCAGCTAGCGTATCAATCACTGAGGTGTTGGTGGTCAGCTGGGCATCTGACATGGCTGTAGTGGTTGTTTCAGAGGTGTTTGCAGCAGGAGAGGCCGCCGTTGTTGGCAGTGACATGGCAGTGGCAAGGGGGGGCTCAGGACACGAGAGGAGGGGCTGGGGAGTCTCTAGGGGTGCTGTAGACTGAGTCGGCAGTGTGCACCATTATTTTCTGGCTGTTGGGAGCAGGGTTGTGGCAGGGGATGAGGTGCTGGTGGTGGTTGTTGACGTTGTTGTCAACATTGCTAGGGACTGTGCAGGCATCATTAGGGGTGATGTGGCAGGGTCGAGGGGAGTGCCAGGGTGTGTGTCAAAGGCTTGCATTGCCATTTCCATGGTATTGGGGGTGGCTTGGGTTTTCGTTGTTGTTCTGGAGCTGCCAGTAGTGGTCCCAAGTTGGGCAGAGCAGGGGGTTGGGCCGTCATTGACAAACATGTTGATGGTGACATGGCAGTCGCGCTGTACATTTCAGGGTGTTCAATGAGGGTCAAGGGGGCGATATGGGGGCAACAGGGTGATGTGGGAGGTGTTCTGGGCTTTTGTTTCGAGTCCTGGGGTGAGCAGGGTCATTCCTTCGAGTAAACAACATGTTTTTGACAAGCATGTTTGCTCGTCCTCGCGTAACATCATTTGTTGGGCTATAGACCATTTATGTACATTGTTTAGGGCCTGGCACTTGGTATATGAGGTGGTAGTGGTCCTCTGGCAGCTAGTCATTGCCCTACTAGTCATCACAGAGGTGGTTGCGCCAGGAGTTGCCACTGTTGTTGGTGATGATGTGGTGCTGGCAGTGGGTAGGGGGTGAACTGGGGCTTGGTCAGGCTGCTGTGGAAGGGCCTGCAAGCATGTGCTGTTGATTCTGAGCTGTGGCTGGCTGTTTTGAGAATTGCTAGTGATAGAGTTGCAGTAGTAGTCAATGATGTTGGTAACAGTGATAGACACCAGCGACACTATCCCTACAAGTGTACTGGTGCTGATGGCTTTGGAGGTGCTAGGCCCAGAGGTCTGTATGGTGCCTAGCTGGGGAGAAGAAGTGGTTGAGGCAGTGGTAGTTATGGATGTGACAGTTGAAAGATGAGGGCAGGAGGGGGGTGGCTGTAGAGGGTGTGGACATGGTGCTCGAAGACAAAGAGGTCGAAGACATCATAGTGGAAGTTGAAGTTGTGCTAACACTGGCACTAGAGGTAGTACTGGTGGTTGTACTGGTTGTAGAGCTGCTAGTAGAAGTGGTGGTGGTAGTAGTTGATGTTCTCAAGGGCAAAAGGAATATAGTACTGCCTGCTTGAGAGGATGTTGTGTCTGAAGGTTTGGCTGGGCCTTTGCCAGTTTGAACCAGAATTCACAGTGACAAAACAAGAGGAGCAAGGCCCCCCTGTCAATGGACAATAAGCTCTCTATGATGCATATGTTATGCAGCATGGGTTTGGTGGGTCATGATTTTGATGCCAATTTGGCAATTTATACAGAGCAAGTGACAGGAAAAAGATTGTGGGGAATGCGGTGAGAAGCTCTTGACCAACCAGTCAGTTGTACCTCCTAGAATACGAGGCTCCTGCCAGGATAGAATGGAACAATGAGGGGGGAAGCTAGAACATTGCCTAAGTTGAGATCGAACAACAGAGGTGGAGACTTTGAAGCCAACGACATTGTACAAGCCCAGCAGGGGTCATGAGAGGAATGGAAATTAGAACAAGGAGTGCAACGAGTTCAGGCATGGCAAGAAACATGAGGTTGAATGGGGAGGGGAATAAGAGGTAGGGGGAGTTGGGGACAAAAATGAGAGATTTGGCATTGAGAGGAAATGATGTTGACTGAACAAGTAGAATTTTGGGACACAGCGGAGGCTAGAGGAGGGATGGAACAAGTCAGATGGAGGGCAAGAGAGAGTCTACTTCTCTTGTGTGACTCATTCAATGCCATGTGGCATTGTACAGTCTTTTATTCTCCTTACCCCCCCTCACTCCTTTGTTGATCATCATCACACCCTCATCGTGGTGACCTTTGACTCACTATGTTGTACAGTAGAGGTGATGGCTCAAGCTGCGGTTGCTCCTCAGACACCTGGATACCTCATCACCTTTTCTTGTACACCCACACATAGCTGTACTATCCTCCACCATCGGCACCTGCCCCCCAACAAGCCTAGCCATAATGCCCATCCCCCCATTTGCATTGCCCTCATCCTCCTTGCATTCTCCTGCTGATAAAACACAAAAGCAATATTCAACAACTGCTGACTGAACGATCTCAATTCATCCAAAGTTAACCGATTCTTCTACATCTGGGTCAGTCCTATCTCTCTATAACCATATGGACAACAAAGATGAGGACAAACCCTGCACTTGCTCATTCATAAACCCCCATCCCTGAACCCAATTCCTAAGCTCCAAGAAGCTCGTCATCCCCACAGTCTTCAATGCCTGTCTGTATCAAGAATACTATTCCCATGATACAACAACATCGTAGACCCACTCACGTCATTACCAAGCACCCTACCTCTTATGTACCCTTGATAGACTTCTTTGACTTCTCCAATTAAGCTTGCACCTGCTGCGAGGAGTGCATCTGAGCACTGTGGGCCACAGGGTGCTTGGCATGAGATGAGAGCAGGAAGGATGGAGCCATTGTGTATTTCTTTACGTGAGAGTAAACATCCTTTCCTCCACAGCTACCTTCGAAGAAAAACAACTCACTACCAACAACACCCACCTCATGCAGCTGCACACACCCCAAACGCACATCTGAAATCGACGTACAGTTGCTCGTAGAAGCAGCCATGTAATCCATCCTTTCTCCCTCCAGCCACAACTAAACTATCCCCCCAGCTTTGAAGAAGAATAACTCTTCACAACCAACAATGCTCACCCCACATACCCACACACGCCCCACCTCTTCTTTACCTTTTCTTCATTGGTCCTTCTCTCCAACTTGATAACCTCTAAACTAGGTAACACTGGTTTTCACTTTTCTCACATCAGGAAAATCACATTGTGCCTGAGGGTGACTCAGGGCCAGGCACATTTCCCAGGGAGCCAATTCCACTCTCAGGAGACCCCTGGAGCCCTCAGGGTGCCTGGTGTTGCCCTGGTAGCTCTCACATCTTCTAAGGGTGCTTTTGTCCATAAAAAGCTGTATAGTAGGGCTATCAAATAGTCTGATATGAGTACATATCCACCCAGTTATTAACCCAGAAAGCAGAACATCTGTCCAGCACATTATAGGTGTCCACCCTGCCTCTAGGGATCTGCATGGGTAACCCATGGGTACTCTTGAGTGTACCCATACCCGTACCCATGCCTTACCCATGCCTTACCCGTACCCGCAACCCAGTCATGAGCCATGGGTCATGGCGGGTACAGATTTCTTCAGGGGTCATATTAATAAAAATACATGTATTTAATTTTTTACTTAACTACAATTATCAAACCACCCTATAAACAGGCACTCATAGGCATGGGGTGGATTGTACTAGTAGCTGATACCAGAGAAACAAAAATAAAAAAAGAAGAAAAAGGAATAAAAGAAAAGAAGAAAAAGACACAGTCCAGGAGATGCATGTCCCCTGGGCCAGAGAAAAGAAAGAGAAATACCCAGGAGACAAGTGTCTCCTGGGCCTGGTGTTGGTGTCCATGGTAGTAGTGTCATCCCCCATGTCATTGTTGTCCTCCTCTCTCGTGGTCATCCCCTATCTCTGTTCCCCCATCTTGTCACCATTCCCCCATCTTGTCGTTGTCCCCCGTCTTGTTGCCATTCCCCCATCTTGTTGTTGTCCCCCATCTTGTCACTGTTCCCCCATCTTGTTGCCATTCCCTTGTCTTGTCATGGTCCCCTGTCTTGTCATTGTTCCCCTGTCTCCTGGGCCTGGTGTTGGCATCATCCCCATCCCCCTCAGTCATTGCCATCATTGGTCCACCCACTATCCACCCCATGAGCAGTTGCTCATGAGGCTGGGGGCGGTGGTGTGCTTATGCAAGTGAGAGGGGGTGATGTGACAGTCATCCTGTCATTGTCATCAAGGCTGGGGTAGGGATTCACCCTGTGAGCAGTTGCTCGCAGGCGCGGCTGTCGTCTCATAGGCATTATTCACTACCAGTATGTTTCTTTTTTTAGAGGTAAACTACTTGCCACAACACCCACCGCTGTGAGCCACTGCTCGCAGGGTGGTGGATTAACAAAGCAAAGAAGAAAAAAACATACCAGGGGCCCAAACAATGTGGGGGCCCAAACGACACATTGTTTGGGCCCCTGCCTTGCACTCATCCCCTTGTTCTCCCTTCTCGCCCTCTGTATCCACCCTTGTTGATGTTGTTGTTGTTGTCTCCATCTCCATGTTGCCTCTGTCATCATTGTCTTGGTTGTCATCCATAGAGGCTATGTTGACTTTGCATGTATCTTCATGGGTGGGATATCTCTGTCTTGACTCAAGTCCTCCAGATCCTCAGTGATGACAATGATCACAAGCGCTTACCTGAGTCATCTGCCAATGCATAGGGAATGTCACGGGCTACCTGTGCCCATACCCATCAAAACCTGTACCCATACACAAGGGTATGGGTTCTGATAGGTATGGGTCATGGGTTGGGTATAACCCACAGGTATCAAAACCCATATGGGATTGAAATGTGGGTTCCCATTAAAAGTGATCGTTGATTGTTTATATGTTTACACATATTTGGATGCTCACCACATCATTCAACCATCAACATTTCAACCACCACTCTTGATGATGCTGCCACCTCCTCCCTTCCTCCTACCCATAGAACCAACCACAGAAAGGGGCCCAAACAACGTTGATGATGCTCAACCCGGGAAAACCACCAGAACTGCCAATGAGGCAGGCAATCGATGATGTTTGCGATGAGTCAGAGGAGGGTTGTGAGACATTCCAAAAGTTCATGGTCAAACCTCTGAGAAGATTACTAGTTAACACTAGTCGTGAAGGTAGTATTATGAGAGATGAAGGTGTTTGTCGTGGTCCGATCGAGTATCAATTGATATTGAGGGCGATCGACAAGATCGACGGCGAACGAGTTTTATCGTCGATGGTCGATATGTGAATTATGGGGACCTTTCGATAGGTCGATGGTATATGAAGGGTGCGGCAAACTGCTATGAAGTGTTGGAAGGGTTGCTAGAACTACGACGAGAGGATCGAGGGAGGATTGAGGATGCGACGATTGCAGAGGTTTCTCATTGATCGAGAAAACCCGCAGAGACTTAGATTGTTTTAGAAAGCTGATCGGATGCTTAGAACTGTATACAAGATGATATGTGAAGATGATTTCTTGTTGTTTTCAAGTAGATACTACAGAGTTTTATATGTTTTAAAGAAACTTCCTAAAATGGAATGAGAAACATGTGTAGAACATGAGGCAAAAGATATGAGTTAAGGCACAAGGCCATAAAGGAGACTGGAATCCGAACAAGAAAGATATATATATCATATGATGAAAGAGTAATAAAGGGAAAGAACTAAAAGAGACTGTCCTTTGTGTATAAACTGCGCTAAGTCGCACAATAATGTGTCCAGCGGGTTCTGTGCGCAATAGGGACTTGGAATGAAGCTGACCTATGATCAGCAGGTTTGAACATGAGTTGGAATACGTCCTAGTGCATGGTCTTCCACCATTTAGATAACGAAGGCAGCGCCCGATGTCGCTCGTAGTTTCTCGATATTGATCGATGACACTCGACGATGGTCGATCATGGTCGATCATGGTTGTGGCTTGTTCGAAGTTGGTCGGGGATGTTCGGTGGTCATGTAGGGGAATCTTAGGGACTTTCAGGGTAGTCCTAAGGTTGTGCGATGTGGTCTTTTGATACTATCGATGTCGCTGGTGATGTTTCGGTGTGGTCGATATGATATCGCGATCGATAGAGTGTGTCGCACTGCATCTGGGACATCATAGGAGTTAGCAGATGTGATTAGAATGATGCTAAAGTGTTGAATTGGTCCTTGAGCCGAGAAGACAACCTATCAACGTTACCATTGTTTGGGCCTCTGGTAAGTTTCTTTTTATATATTCTTTGCTTTTTATTTTTCAACTAACTTATATTTTTTGTGTCTTATAGGTTTTGATGTATAACAACAAAACAACATCAGGATGATGGTGGCAGCCACTTATGGGACCATGAAAGCACCCCCAACCACTGCCATGAGCGACTACTCATGGGGTGGGAATGGGTCCAACTACAAAACGGCAAGAGAACAGCAATACCACCACCAAACCAAATGAAAATGGAATAAGGACAGAACAATGGGAGAGGAGAGGGAGACAACAAGGAGGAGGCAAGGCAAACAAAAAAGGCCTAAGAGACATCAAACAACGTTTCTTGGGCCGTTGGTAAGTTTTTTTTCCTTCTATTTCATTTTTTGTTACTAACAAACTTTTTTAACTACTAACTAGAACTGCTGACCATGCTGACGACGACAGGATGAAGCCAACCCAGCACTTGCCCCACACCGCTGCGAGTCCCTGCTCATGGGGTGGATTGCAGGTAGTCAACAATTACAACGATGTGGAGAGGGGAGGACAATGTCAATGACAATGAGAGGATGACAATGACAACAATGAGGGTACAAGGTACAAAACCCGCTGTGCCCGCATCATGGGTGCGGGTTGGGCGAGGGTTACTAAACACCAACCTGTACCCGTGGCATCTACCTGCATGGGTTTACAAACCCATGACATTCCCTACCAATGCACTAGCAAACGATGAGCTGCAGTTGTTGATACACTGCCTCCAAGATTCTCAACCTGAGCAAATGACTGGAGTGGAACAGGTGAGTTCATTTGGACTCAATCCATGACACACAACTCACCTTTTCTATTCCAGTATGGCACAAACTTGGTCTGTAGGTCCTGTAATAAAACATGCTATATAATTGAGGAAGAGGATGATCAGAATGGAGGAAAAGACTTGGACAATGTCAATTTTGCAGACTTGGAGGCCTCGGTAATCAATGGTGTGGCATAGAGTAGAAGCCACCTTTGTTGTTTTCTGCCTTAGTTGAATCATTGGTTCCCTAACTGTGCCCCCAATAATTGAGCTCTAAACACTGTGGGTGATCTCTGGAGCCAACCTCAGGCAGCCCCAGAGCACCCTCAGGGCAAGACTGCTGGCAAAAATCTGATCACTTGACTCTGGGGGTGTCTGTGGGCTCTGGAGCCCTGAGGGCCCTGAGAGTGCCTGGGGAATCCCTGGGCAACCCTGAGAGTGCCTGGGGAATCCTGGGCAACCCTGAGGGTGCCTGGGGGACCAAGTGATCTTCCTGATGCATCTCATTCTCATCGGCTTACCTGACATTCCTCCTCCTCCTCACAATGTGCAGGTCTTTGACAACATCATGTTCCTTCCTAATCCCTAACAATCTTCATGCTGTTCAACTCCCTCTTTTGGGTTCTGTTGACCTTGTTGCCCTCTCTTCTTCCCCTGCGTTTATCTTCACTGCCATCATTGTCATAGCTACTGGCATCTATTCCAACATCCTCCACACTGGTCGCACTAAACCTTTGAACCCTGATGCATGGCAAGAGTATCCTCTGGAGAAGAAAATTATTGTCTCTCCTAATACCGCCATGTACCACTTCAAACTCCCTCATGTACAGGATGTTCTTGGTCTTCCTGTTGGACAGCACATATCTATCTCTGCTGAGATTGAAGGCAAAACTGTTACCCATAGCCACACCCCCGTCAACAATGATGATGACCATGGCCACTTTGACCTCCTCATCAAAACTTACGAAATGGGCAACATCTCCAAGTACATCTCTAAACTCAAGATTGGTGATACCATCCACATCAAGGGTCCCAAGGGCAACTTCCATTACAAGCCAGAAATGACTGGTCACCTCAGCCTCATCACTGGTGGCACAGGTATCACCCCCATGATCCAGATCATCCATGCCACTCCCAGAAATCCTTTCAACCCTACCACCATTGATAGGTTGTCTCCTTGGCTCAAAGGCCAATTCACCATTTCAACCACATTCTGATCACATCGGCTAACTCCTACGATGTCCCAGATGCAGTGCGACCCAGTCTATTGATCATGATATCATATCGACCACGTCAAAACATCACCAGCGACATTGATCATACTGAGAAACCACATCGCACAACCTTAGGACTACCTTGAAAGCCCCTAAGATCCCTCTGAATGAACATCGAACATCCCCAATCAACTTCAAACAACTGCGACCATGATCGAAGATTGTTGAGCATTATCGATCAATATCGAGAGACTACAAGTGACATTGGGCACCACATTCATTATCTAAATGGTGGAATACCATGCACCAGGAAGTATTCCAACTCGTGCTCAAACCTGCTGATAGTAGGTCAGCCTCATTCCCAGTCCCTATCATGTACAGAACCTGCTGGACAGATTATTGCAAGACTTAGAGTGGTTTATACACAAAGGACAGTCTCTTTTTAGTTCTATACCCTTTATTACTCCTTCATCATATGATATATCTCTTTATTGTTTGGATTCCAGTCTCCTTTTGGCCTCATGTCTTAACTCATATCTTTTGCCTCATGTTCTACACATGTTTCTTATACCATTTTAGGAAGTTTCTTTAAAACATATAAAACTCTGTAGTATCTACTTGGAAATACAAGAAATTGTCTTCACATATTGCCTTGTATAAAGTTCTAAGCATCTGATCTATCCTCAACACAATCTAAGATTCTATGAGTTTTCTCAATCGACAAGAAACCTCTGTGATCATTGTTGTCCTCAATCCTCTTATTGTTCGCACTAGTAACCATTCTGACACTTCATAGCCATCAGCTATAGCCTTCATATACTATCGATCTACCAAAAGGTCCTCAGAATTCACACATCGACCATCAATGATAAACATCGTTCGCCATCAATATCATCGATCGTCCTCAATATCAATCGATACTCCATCGGACCATGCTAAACACCTTCCTCTCTGATAGAACTACCTTCATGACTAGTACCAACTAGTTGTCTTCCCATTGGTCAGACCATGAACATTTGGAATGTCTCGCACCCTTCCTCTGACTTGCGCAAATATCATTGGTTGCCTCATCGGCAGTATTGGTGGTTTTCCTGGGTTGAGTATCATCATTTTTGGAGCCCACCGCAAGGGTTTCTGAATCATTTCATTGTTGGACCAATCTCAGCTTCCTTGGCTTAGGCCAACACAAGCGAGAAACCTTTGTATCGATACTTACCATGCCTTTGAATCTCTTGAACAATCAGGAGATATTCTAATTCCTGTTTCCGAAGCAGAATCTACTCATTGTAGACTATTTCCTTCACCTATCTCATTGCCTTCAACATCATCATCTACTTCTTTGTCCTCATCATCAACCTCTTCATTCATCCTTCCAACAACTTCGACACCTCTACCATCCTTTACTCAAGTCTTAACCCCTACCCCTAGAGTCATCGCATTCATGACTACACAAACCACTATGCCAGCTCGTGGTCATTTGACCGCTCCGAAATTTGACCCTACTCAACCTCGAGAGCTCCGACAATACTTCGAAGAGCTTGAATTATTGTTCCTGACCTGCAGCATCACTGAATCAAACCTGATGAAGAAACATGCTTGTCGCTACCTTGACATTGACTCTTCCAAACTCTGGGAATCGCTTCCAGAATATCAGCCAGGCACTTCATTCAACAAGTTTCGAACAGCAGTACATAAACTCTATCCTGGCTCAGAAGACGAATGCAAGTGGAGCATATCAGACATGGACAAATTAGTGGGAGAACAGCTACGTGTTGGGATATTTGACGCAAACAATCTAGGAATGTATTATTGGGTGTTCTACAACATTACTCACTTTTTATGAGCAAAGAATAGGATCTCGGAAGCTGAGCAAAGCAGAGCTTATATTCGAGGATTCCAACCCAGCTTATGGACTCGAATTGCTCGATGACTCGAACTCAAATTCCCTGATCATTATACCGATGATCCATATCCGCTCAACGACATTCACAACGCAGCAAAATTCGTACTAGCAGGCTCTAACACATCAAACTCGGTAATACACCAATCGACTTCTTCATCGCACTCGACATTGAACATCGGAAATATGGTCACCTCATCACCCAGAACTATTACAATCAAAGCTGAAGATTTAAACGCAATGTTTGAACGATTTGCTAGCACTATTGCTATGCATATCGCAGGTACTAAATCTCCTCGCGCTAATTTGGCAGACAGACAGGCACACATCAATGCACTTATTTGCATATTTTGTGGTTTATCGGGACATTTTATCCCTGACTGTTTGGTTTGTCAGTCGTACTTGAACAAAGGAAAGTGTAAGTGAAATGCAGAAGGAAAGATTGTACTTCCAAATGGACAATTCACCCCTCAAAGTATTCCTGGCAGGTTTATCAAGGAACACATCGACAAATGGTGGAAACAGAACCCAGATGCAACACCAGCAGCCACACTTTTATTCAGCATCACACCATTGGCATTTTCGACTTCAACTAATTCAACCTCGGCTGCGATCACTTTGACAATGGAGTCCGACACAGTTTCTACATCAGGATCAGAAAGAAAAGGAATTTATCATAACTCAACATTGACAGCTGACTCCAAAGATAGAATAGCGGCTCTCGAGTGAGAAATATTTGTGCTTCAAAGTGGTCGACCATTTTCGCATCTGAACAAAGAGGTTTGAAGTCTGGTTCCAGCCACGACAATCCCTGTTCCTGCATCTTTGCTATGGCTCCAACATCGGCATCAACATCGAATTCTCCCACATCAACCACTTCACCATTGACCACCGTACCCCCAACACAAACCTCGGTACACCCTTATGCATCGGTCAGGGAGAATGCCTATTTGCCACCACACAAAAGGAACTTTGCTGGTGCATTGAAGGGTAAGGAGAAAGATGGACCATTGTATGCAACACAGGCACCAGTACAGAACGAGAAAATCGCACACGATATCTTTTTGCACTCGATGAAGATGCCAATCATCACGCTTATATTGGAAGAACTACTCTCACTTTCACCCGAGGTTCAAATGAAATGGAGAGAACAGGTCACACTGAAACGGGTACCACAAACCAGAAACAATGCCACGAACATGTTCAGTCCCAATGCGATTATCATGCCTGACCTGTACAAGACCTATATTAGCAGTCTTTGACCCGGTGAAATCCCTCAGCCATTTGTTGTCACTAAAGAAACTTCCTCAATTAGATCAGTTATTATGGATGTTCAGGGTAACAACCAGGTAGAAAGCGTTGTCGATCCCAGTTCCTGAATAATATCGATGGCCGAAGATGTCTGTCATGAACTCAGTCTAGCATATGACTCCTCAATTTGGCTTCCGATGCAGTCTGCCAATGGCACTGTGGACAAAACACTCGGTTTAGCATGCAACGTGCCCTGCAATCTTGGTGGAATCACCCTATACATGCAGATACATGTTATTCGGGACCCAGCTTATGATATTCTACTCGGACAACCATTCGACGTCTTAATGGAAAGCATCATTAGAAATTACCGGAATGAAGCCCAAATGATCATGATATGCAATCTGAACTCAACTTGGACCACTACCATTCCCTCGATCCCTAGATCGCACCATCGTTGAAAAGTAGTTTGTGAGGATTTTCAGCATTAGAGAATGAAATTTCGGAACAGTGCACTTTCATTATTTCATTCAACTCTTCTGACTCCTCTATATTTATCGAACACACTGCAAATATCCCCGAAATCAACTCCTCCAAAGAATTATCTGCAATGCTTTCTGACCTATATTTATCTGCATACGACAAGTTCCATGTTCCTCAAAATGCCTCCATGGTGTTCATACCTATGTGTTAAGTACTGAACTTGAAGGGGAAGTCGTCGGAATTCCGGTCGTACCCAGACAATAGAAGTTGTAGTGGTCAGATGGAGTAAGACAGGGAATCCTATGGAATTCTGGGGCAGGATTTACTTGATGTGTCGCACCAAGTGGGGGAGCAGAAAGGACTTGGCTTCAACTTATAAGAAGTTGCGCCCTTCTCCTCGTCAAGTGTCCTAATTTCAAGGCGAGGGTAAGGAAGATGACCAGAGGTCCGGAGAATTTCCAGAGAGGATGAGTAAGAGTTTGAGAATGACTTAAGAACGTAATTGGAGTTTTAAAGAGGATAGGATTAAGTGGGAGACTTGGTTGATTTACAAACTGGCGATACAAAATGAAAGTAGCTAGCTTAAATACTAAGGTCGGAGTTTCTGAGGCTGTGGTTAATATGAAATCTGGCTTCCAAGGCAATTCCTGAAACTGTTTCACCTAATTGGAAATGAGGGAATTTCACCTCTAGGCAGTGCTGCTGATAGGAGGTGGGCTGTGATGTAAGGTGGCCAGGAAGGGGGCAGAAAACAATCAGAAGTCCAGTCGGAAGAATCAGTCTTGACAGTATTTCTCCCTTAGTGCCGAGCCTACAAGGTGCATGAAGGTTCGAATCCAAATTGGGTATGTTGATTTTGATGTTGATGGGTTCCCAGGCTTTTTCTTCAACCACCACCACCTCTAACATGTCCTCACATGTGGAGAAGATCACAGCCCTCAGGGCCCAGCAAGAAAAGTTGATGGAGGAGCTCCAGCTCAAGGAAGAGGCGAGGGAGGCTGAGGAGCACAGGGTTGCTGAGGAGGCTGCAAAAGTGGAGGCGGCTAGGTTGGAGGCCGACAAAAAGGCTGCAGAGGAGGAATGGAAGAAGACTGCTGCCACTAAGAGGGCAGAAAAGAAGAGGAAAGCCAGAGCCAGAGAAGTGGAGCCTGAAGAGGCTGAAGGGAGCTCCCCCCCTAAGAAGAATGCAAAAGGAAAGGCGAGGGTGGAGCTGCCCGCGAATGAAGTCCCCTTGCGGCTACAAGCCGCTATTTCGTGCAAAAGGTGAGTTGCTTTTTATTCTGTTGCGCTTGTATGCTGACTCCTAGTAGATGTTCAAATCAAAGGTTGTTGTGTTTCTGGAGGGGAACCCGGGGTCGGTGATGATACTCAACCCGGAAACCCAAACAAAACCCACAAAATGGCTTCAGATGGTATAATACAAGTCAGAGGAAGGTTGCGAGGCCCTCTAGATGTCACCTGTCAGATCGACCATCAAATAGTCATAAAAGGACTGCTTGTCGAAGCAGTTCAAGGCTAAAAGAATGTGTTTCGAGGGCTTGCAATGATTTTCGAGGGCTGGCGATGATTTGCGAGGTGTTGCAATGATTTTCGAGATGTCGCGATATTTTTCAAAGAGGTTTTGAGGAGTTTCGAGTGTGCAGATATGTTCGGATGCAAGATCGGGGGACTAGACAAGTAGTAGAAGTGACGAAAAGGCTAATCGAGGGAAGCGAGAGCAAAAATAGCATAATGCGAGGAATTTTGAGGAATTTTGAGGAAGTTTAGCATAAAACACCAAACTTTGGACTGAATAAGACTAAACTGTACTCTCAAATCACTGTGATCTGGGAGGAAGATGACGACTTTCTTGTTTTTCTTTGTATCTAGTACATCTTTTTATATAAAATAAAGAAAGTATCTAAAAAGGCTAGAGAACATGAGGCAAACATGTGGAAAACTCGAGGCAAAAGACAATATAAGTATATCAGAACAATAAAGCGAGCCTAGAAGGGGTGAATATAACACATGATGAAGAAATAATAAGAAAGAATAGCTAAAACTGGACTGTCCTTGTTATAAATTGAATAAAAGATTGGAAACTGCTTTGAGCGGATTGTATGCATGCACATGCGGTCGAAATGTGTTCGATATATGCGATATAGTGTCCCATGTGTCCAGCATGCATCCGAAGATTGTTTGAACAAGAAATACTGTGTCCGACAATGTTTTTCGAGGTTCGATGTTGTTCAATCGCATTCAATACGATGCTCGACAATGCTCGACAATGCTTGATGATGTTCGATATGATCCTCAATGATGTTCGACTGCGTTCGATGCTCGACAATGTTCAATCGCGTTCGATATGATCCTCGATGATGTTCAACCGCGTTCAACGCTTGACGATGCTCAACGATGTTCAATCGCGTTCGATACGATGCTTGTGTTCGGTAGACTTGGTTGGGAGTGGTCACACTGCTTCTGGGACCTCATGCGAGTTATCTGATGTGATTAGAATGTGGTCAAAATGGTGAATCGGCCTTTGAGCCAAGGAGACAACCTATCATCGGGCCTGTGAGCCCTGCACAAAAGCGAAGCACAAGTGCAAAGAGGTGGTGTGGGAGGGCCAGGTGTTGCAGGTGGGACCCAGGCTAGGGGAGAACGAGGGAGTGATGGAGTTGCTTAAGGAGTTGGTGGGGGCGGTAAAGGGGGTGAAGAAAGAAATGCGGGAACTCCGGGAGCTCCAGGTGATAAGTGAGGGTGTGATCAGCATCCAGGAAACAATGTCAGACATCCTAGTGGCATTGGATCCGGAGTGGAACCAGGAGTCTGAGGAGGAAGAGAATGAAGAAGAAGAGGGTGAAGAGGAGGAGTTGGAAGTACAAGGGGAGCTGCCAGGACTCGCTGATAAAGCAGGGGGTGAGGGAGTAGGGGAGGAGTAGGAAATGGGCAGGGAATCCGGAGTTTTCTTTTAAATTTTCTAATAATAATTTTTGAGGATCTTGTTTTGAAATGAAGGGCATTAAGTGGAAAGAGGTCTGGGTTTCCCTGGGTAATGAGTGTGGAAGTCCATAACAAGTTCCTGGGCATGATCAAGTTCTGTAGCTGGAAGCCAGGAGGTTTCTTCGTTGGTTCCTTGGTAACCTTCCCACCGTACAAAATAGAGTAACTTGCATCGACGGCAGTTGTCAATCTTTGAATCAAGGATTTTCGCAATCTCCTACTCCAGTTCATTGTCTATAATGACCAGAGGAGGTGGAGGTTGAATACGATTAGGAATTGTGTTGGGAGTGTCTTCTTCTAGTTGGGAGAGATGGAATACTGGGTGGACACCCCAGAGGTGATCCAGAAGTCGAAGGGTAACTGGATGAGTACCTGGACAGGCAATGATCTCAAAAGGGCCATAGAACTTTTCTGAGAGCTTCTTGGAGGGTCTTGTAGTGTGTAGGTGCTTGCCTTTGACAAAAGCATAATCACCAATTTTGAAGTCAGGAGCGGGTGCCCGCCATTTGTCTGCAGGACCTTGATAGCACTTCTGTGCTTCTGAGAGTTGCTTCCAGAGTTCCTGGTGGAGATCATCAAGGTCAACCACAAAATGGCACCAGCATTGCGAGGCTAGTTCACACTCCTGGAAAACCGTGATGTTTGGGTGGTAACCCTTGTTGGCGAAGAAGGGTGAAACTTTGGTGGAAGCTGAGGGAGCATTGTTGTATGCAAATTCCCCTAAGGGTAAAAGCTGGGACCAGTTGTCCTGTTGGTAGTTGCAGAAGATCTGCAAGTACTGTTCAAGGGTCTGGTTGAGGCGTTCAGTTTGTCCATCACCTTCTGGATGGTAACCTGAAGTGAAATGGATTTTCATGTCCAGGGCTTGCCCGAGAGAGCAGAAGAAATGGGAAATGAACTCGGAACCCTGGTCACAGGTGACGTGGGATGGAACACCATGTTTGGAGAAGACGTGCATGACAAAGAGATTAGCGAGTTCTTGTGCCATGATTTCGTTTACTGTGGGGATGAAGATACCCTGTTTGGAGAGTTGGTCTACAATGACTAGGATGGCAGTGTGACCATTGGATTCCAGTAACTGTTCAATGAAGTCCATGGAAATTGAGTTCCAAGGCCTTTCCAGGACCGGAAGTTGCTTCAGAAATCTGTAGGGTTTGTGTTGGGGAGATTTGGAGCGTTTGCAGGTAGTACAAGACTTGCAAAAGTCCTGCACAAAGGTGCAGAGATTGGGCCAAACGTATTCCCATTGGATAAGCTGAAGAGTCTTGTTTTGCCCATAGTGACCTGAGAGGATGTGGTCATGCTTGTATTGTAACACTTTAAGACAGAAGTCCACAACATCTGGAATGTAAATCCAGTTGAAGTGGCAGAGAAGTCCGCTGTCATCTAGAGACCAATTTGGGGTGGATGGTGAAGGAAGGTGTGAGGAGGAGATGGGATCAAGAGGAAGTGAAGATTGAATATCATTGTGGAGTTTGTCAATGTCCATGAGGATGGCTTGATGGAGGATAGGAGTAGCAAGGAAAGTGGCTTGGAGGGAGGATATGAGTTGTTCTTGAGTAAAGACTGGATGGAAGTTGCTCAGATTTGCCAAGGTGAAGTCGCTATTTCCCCCTTTGCGGTAGACATCCCAGCGTCTAGTGAGCGCATCAGGTTTAGCCCCTAGTTTACCAGGGCAGAAACGGATGGCGAGGTTGAACTGTGAAAGGTATTCTGACCACCGAGCTTGACGACGAGTAAGGAGCTTCATGGTACTGAAGTATTCCAAGTTTTTGTGATCCATGACCACATCTACTGGATTTCCGGAACCTTCGAGGTACTGTCACCAGTGTTTGAAAGCTTCGAAGATAGCAAGAAGTTCCTTATTGTGGGTGTCATAGTTCAACTCAGCCGGGTTGAAGGAACAAGAGTGGAATGCAACTGGATGGATTTCTCCATCCGAGGTATAGATGGAAAGGATTGCCACTAAGGCGTAATCTGAGGCGTCTGTCTCCAAGATAATGCAGGAATCCAGTAGCCATTGAGTGAGTATTGGGGCATGAGTGAATTCTTCTTTTAGTTTGTTGAAGGCTTCTTGACATTTCTTGCCAAAGTCCCAAGGCATATGTTTCTGGGTGAGTCTGGTGAGTGGAATGATGATGTCGGAATATCCATGGATGAACCATTGGTAGAAGTTGCAGAATCCCAGGAAGGATTGGATATCCTTAACCTTTCGAGGTTCAGGCCAGTCAAGGATGGTTTTGACTTTATCTTCAGACATCTGGAGCCCATCTGGAGTGAGGATGAACCCCAAGTATTCCACGCTGTCTTTATGGAACTCGCATTTCTGTGGAGCAGCATAGAGGCCATTCTTCCGGAGTCTATGGAGGACTTCCTTGATGTGAGCCTTGTGTTGACTCATGTCGTTGGAGTAGATTAGGATATCATCGAGATAGACAATGACACTGAAATCTAATAGGTCACAGAAGATGTTGTTCATGAGGCGCTGGAAGGCAGCAGGTGCATTGGTGAGTCTGAAAGGAACTACCAGCCACTCAAAAGAACCATAGCGCATGCAGAAAGTGGTCTTTCATTCATCTCCCTCAGCAATGCACACTAAGTGGTAAGCATGCCAGAGGTCAATTTTGGTGAACACACATGCCTTTCCCAGAGAGTCCAGGAGATCCAAGATTAGATGAAGTGGGTAGCGGTCCTTTTTCGAGATGCGATTGAGTCCCCAGTAGTCGACGCAAAGTTGGAGACTCCCATCCTTTTTCTTGACAAAGAGTATAGGAGCGCCGTGAGGGGATTTGGAGGGGTGGATGAAGCCTGAACGAACATTTTCTTCAATGAATATTTGGAGGGCCTTGAGCTCAGAGGGAGAGAGGGAGTACATGCAACCTGGAGGTGGGGGAGCATTATCCTCTGTCTCTATCTTGAGGTCGTAGGGACGGTGTGGAGGAAGGGTGTTGGCTTTTTGTTTATTGAAAACATCTGCAAATTCGTGATATTCTTCTGGAACATCAGAAAGGTCCAGGAGATTTCCAGACACTGCCAAGGATTTAGCTGCCAGTCCTTCTGGGGAGAATCTCATCTGAAAAGCAACAGCCCCAGGAAGTTTGCTTGCATGCATGTAAGCAGCAGCATTGATGAAAGAGATCTCAGGAGGTACAAGTTTCGAGGGTTTAGTGATTATGGGGTTTTTGCGGGTTTCTGCTAGAAGGTTCGGAGTTGAAGGTGACTCACACAAGATAGGAGAGTTGGAGGACGTCGAGGGGGCAGGACCTCTTTGAACTGCGGAATGGAAATTTATTTGGCCTGAAGACCAGTCAATCAACAGATTGTATTGCTTCAGCCAGTTATGACCAAGTACTGCAGAACAGGAAGAGTCCAGCGAGGTTACATAAAATGTCAGATTGAACACTTCACCAGACGGAAAAGTGACTGGGAGTTCCACGACTTGAGTTATGGTGGAGTTACAAGTTCCATCAAATAGTCGGAGTCTGATCAGAGGAATGGTTTTGGTACTAAGTTCATTGTCCCACACAAATGATGGATCAAGGAAACAATGTGAGGAACCAGAGTTGATAAGAGTTTGGATTTTTAGGGATTGTTTGGAAAGGGATAACAGGATGGTAAGGGATTCAGGATCAGAAAGAGCGGACACATTGAGATGGACATAAGCAGCCAGTTGGGAAAGGTCAATGCAACCCTCAGCCCCAATGGCATGTTCCCAAGGGTTGCGGACTATTTTTTTGGGTCCGCAGAGTCCAGCTTGGACTCAGTGACTGCTGCAGCATGGCCTTTGGCCGCCTTGGACTTTGGACAATTCCCGGCTCCATGTCCTTTCTCGCCACAGTAGAGGCAAAGTCCTTCCTTCATGCGGCATTCACGCTCATCTCTGGTTAGTTTACCGTCTTTCCCCAACTTGTCAGAAATAGAGTTTTTTGGCTTGTCCTTCTGGAAGTTGTTCTTTGACCCAGAGGAGCTGCTGGACAAGGATTGGTTTGTGCGGTTGGTGCTGGATGAGGGCTGGGGTTTGGACTGAGTGTTGGAATTGGAGCTAGAAGAACCTTTAGATTCCTTCTTTCTGGTGTGTGCGGAATTTCTGGGGGTCTTTGTTTCTAAGCAGGTTTCTTCTTCCTGCATCCAATAGATGTTGTCAGCATTCTGGGCTTTAAGATGTAGGGATGCTAGAGTTTCGGGTCGTCCCCCCCATAAGACTTCTATGTGGAGACGGAGTGGAAGACCACGGATATACTGGTCGCAAAGAGTGGCCTCATTCCAGTTGACCCAGGAAGCCAGTTCCCAGAAGTCCACATTACACTTCACTATTCTTCCACCTTTCTTCATCGTGAGTTCTGAAAGAGCCTTTTCTGCATCCCTGACAGGGTCGTGAGGACCAAAATTACTTTCCAACTCACTAAGGAATACCTCGTAGTTCCACATCCAATGGGCAGAATTTGTTGGGTTGTTGAGTCCAGGTTCAAGCCAGCTAAGAGCTGACCCTTTGAGGTAGGAAAGGATAAATAGAATTTTCTTTTCATCAGAGGTGAATACCTGAGGATGATTGTGGAAGTGAAGGTTGCATGAGACTAGGAAGTCCCAAAGTTTCTGGGGATTAGCCCTGTCGAAAGTATCAGGATCATGAACTTTGATCTTCTTGGTCTTGGGTGCTTGGTTCTGCTGGAGGGTTTGGAGACTATCCCAGAGCTCGAAGAGAGCATCGAGAAACCTATCTCCTGGATCAGGATTTCCACCAATGGGAGGTAGAGGGTCATCAGGGTCATCAGGATCGGGGTCATCCCTGGGGCCATCAGGACCGCTAGGGTCGTCAGGTCCACCGGGAAGTCCATCCTCTTTACCTGGACCTTCCTCGTCAAAGGGGTTAGGTTGCCCAACATTCTCTATGTACTCAAGCGGAGTCGTATTCTGAGGGGTCTCCGGAGGTTGAGACATGATGTTAGCACTGGTGGAGAGTGCTCCAGAACCGATTTGCCTGAAGATGTTGGATGGTCTGGTGGATGCACCAAGAGTCAAAGCGTGTCTAGGGGAAGGAAGTATGGATCGGTGTATTGCTGATAATCCTGGTACCATGCCCGCATGGTGGGAGTTTCTTGTAGTTCGTTGGGTTTGTGACTCAGTAGGAGTCATAAGGAAAGATGGGATGGTTTTGACGGGAGAAGTGAGAGTTTGTAAATACTGTTAAGTACTGAACTTGAAGGGGAAGTCGTCAGAATTCTGGTCGTACCTGGACAATAGAAGTTGTAGTGGTTGGATGGAGTAAGACAGGGAATCCTATGGAATACTGGGGCAGGGTTTACTTGATGTGTCGCACCAAGTGGGGGAGCAGAAAGGACTTGGCTTCAACTTATAAGAAGTTGCGCCCTTCTCCTCGTCAAGTGTCCTAATTTCAAGGCAAGGGTAAGGAAGATGACCAGAGGTCCAGAGAATTTCCAGAGAGGATGAGTAAGAGTTTGAGAATGACTTAAGAACATAATTGGAGTTTTAAAGAGGATAGGATTAAGTGGGAGACTTGGTTGATTTACAAACTGGCGATACAAAACAAAAGTAGCTAGCTTAAATACTAAGGCCGGAGTTTCTGAGGCTGTGGTTAATATGAAATCCAGCTTCCGAGGCAGTTCCTGAAACCATTTCACCTAATTGGAAATGAGAAAATTTTGCCTCTAGGCAGTGCTGCTGATAGGAGGTGGGCTGTGATGTAAGGCAGCTGGGAAGGGGGCGGAAAACAATCAGAAGTCCAGTCAGAAGAATTGGTCTTGACACTATGCAAACCTCTTCATTGTATGTTTCCCCTTCCTCCATTATGTCTGACAATTGCCAGTCTAGTTATTTATCAATGAAGAAGAAGTATAAACCAGTTGCACAGAAGGTCTGTCTAATTGTGGCTGAGCTACCCAATCAGTTTCAAATTATTTGATGCATCGAGGGTGATCCCCTCAAAGACATGCCTCCATTAAATCCCCATCCTCCAATATTCAAACCAACCCCTCGATATAACCTTGAACGCAAAAGCATCATCGATCGAAATCATCCAGGCAATTTTCTATGGCCTCAAGAACAAGATCTCATGCATGACTTCATTCGAAACCAGCAAGTGGGGTTTGCATGGACCGAAAACAAACAAGGAAGGTTTCAACCCAATTTCTTCCCCCCTATCGAGTTCCCAGTCATCCCTCACACTCCCTGGGTCAAACACAATATCCCCATACCTCCTGGTCTGTATGAACAGATCTGTGAAATGCTGAAAAAGAAGATCGAAGCAGGAGTCTACGAGTCATCGAACTTGTCTTATCAATCACGATGGTTTTGCACTGCAAAGAAAGATGCAAAATCACTCTGAATAGTCCACAGTCTCAAGCCACTAAACCAAGTTATGATTCAGCACTCAAGTGTTGTCCCAATCCCTGAGCATTTAGCTGAACAGTTTGGAGGATGCGCTTGTGGTGGGATGTTGCATTTATATGTTGCATTTGATGAAAAGGTCATGTCTGAATCTTCTTGAGATCTAACGACTTTCCAGACCCCATTTGGCGCACTTCGAATTGTCACTGTTACAATTTTCCTTGTAACTCATGAGACCCGACTGACCTGATGTACCTGACGATCCCCTCCAAACAGGAGGCACTCCCTGATTCATGCTTAGAGCATGTCCTTGACACCAGACACACACACGACACATGCCAACAACACACATTCGATCCCCTTCCTGGGGAAGGTACCCTTGATGCATGGTGACTCCATGCACCCGAACCCACTCCCACACATGCTGTGATACAACAGCCCCTTGACATGAGGTCTGTGATGTCGGACTCTCATGATCAACATGCTGCGCCACAGCATGTCCTTGACATCGGATCCTTGACATCGGATCTGTGACATCGGACACCTCATGCAAGGCATGAGGCTTATTGTTTCTATTCTTACTTGATACACATCTATCTTTCTGATTGGACAATAAGGACCTCCCTTGTAGTATAAGTACTGCAACTCGTAGTAGGGATGTCCTTAGTTTAGATCTAGGCAATCTACAGCTTTAACTTGTGAACTTGCAAACTTACTCAAAACCACTAAGGAAGCCCCTTAGTGCATGAACCCAAACGACTCTATGCAGAAGGCCTTCTAGAGTGCACTATCCATCTTATGTTGGATGCTCCGAGTAAGACTAGTGCCAAACGACTTGTTGAGGAAGCACCTTGTCAAACGACATCGACTAGATCGAGTGGTTGAGGCTTTGCCCTTAACATAAGATCTAAACTATCTGCTAGCCCACCTACCTAGGTGTAGGCAATACATCTCGAAACACCCCACAGCAACCTGGGTCTAGACAAACCCCAGACTGACCACCAAGAGAAGTGGAACCACAGCCAGGTTCATCTTGGTACCGATACAATGGAAGACTAGTCTGTTACTTGACCCCAGCACAGTGTTGGTTCTACAGATCAACCAAAAGACAAAAAGGAGATTTCCTCACTGACAAAGACTTTGAATAACCATGCACACCCCCACCCCAAACATCCACCCACTTCCTAACAGACGAAACCGATGACCTCTATAACGAGATGTCCAAACCCACCGCAACCACACCAATGATGTCTGCGAAGGACATTCGAATCTGATCACCCACAGACTTCTCAGGAGAGCAGACCAAGACCACCAAGTTCCTGCAAGAGATAGACCTGTACTTGCGAATCAATGACCAGGTCTATGACACGAATGACAAGAAGATCATCTTCACACTGTCCTTCATAAATGGAGGGACAGCAACTGCCTGGGCGCAGGCATTTGTCAACCAACACCAATCCAAGGGATTCAGTGAATATGCAGACTTCCGACAGAAGGTCTTAGAGGCCTTCTCACCGATCGACAATGCCGGAATGGCAAAGACTGAGATCAAGAATCTCAAACAAGGTTCAGGGAACCTCGAAGAATATGTGGTGAACTTCCGCATCCTGAAAGACAGGACAGGAATCACAGAAGATGCAGCCATGATCGAGTACTTCATGGATGGACTGCACCCTGAGTTACTGAAGAGGGTACACACAATGGAGACGGTACCCAACACTCTCGAAGGCTGGATAAAGGCAGCTTTGAAATACAAAGGCCAATGGAAACGGGCCATGGCTATCCTGGGAAAGACCAGGCAGAACCAGAAGACGAAAGAAATGATGAAGAAAGGACAGCCCTCTCTCGACATCAATCAACTGACAAACCAAGAATGCATGGAACACCTCCAAAAGGGATTGTGTTTCATCTGCCACCAACCCGGACACCGATCGTCCAACCACAAGGATGGAAAAGACTCCACCCAGACAGGGTCAGCACCTCCTCCCTACCAAAACTGCTTCACCCAGAAAAGGACTGGGGTGGACACCTACCAGAGAATCCACATAATGCTGGATAAACTCGATGAAGAAGAGAAAGAATGAGCCCTTAACCTCTTGGAGGAATTGGGTTTTTAGAACAGTGGCCTGATACAATGCCAGTCACTGCTGAAGTCTCTGTAGGATCTGTACTCTTAGCTACGACGAATAGACAATCTATGTGCCTGTCTATTCAGGTAGCTGAGTCGGACAACAGAAAAGATGTCGCAATGAATGTGCTCCTCAACTCTGTAAAGAAGCCAGAAATCTCGAAGCAGCACGATGTGCTGTTGCCAAGACCTGAGAGAACCAGAAAAAGAAGTGGCTGGAAAAGAGCAATGAATGCGACAGGACATGACAAATCTTGGAAAAGATGAAAGAACTGCTAACCTCCACAGGGGAGGGAAGCGCCAGCAAAAGAAACTCGAAAATGACACCACGAAACAGGACAAATGACCCTTGACAAGGGACTACCCCAACCCATGATATTAGGACCCCAGATCACAGTACCATCAATACTGAAGTACCTATGCCCAGGGAGACTCCCCCTCAAGTAAAGGTCAAAGAAGTACCAGATGAGGAACTACTGGTAGACACCAGCATGGAAATACAAGGAATGGGAGAAACCTACGAACAAGATGCGACAGACCTCCTGATTCCATATGTATGAGGAGAACCAGTCATTGGCGCATTTGAACCACCAGAAGAACCACCCCTGACCAAGGAACACCAAGGACCCACCCATACGTACATACGGAAAACGAACACAATCTCCAGGATTACAAAAGCCAAGGACTCCCCACAATATATATTCTCAAAGAGCGCATGGATCAGAGCAAAGACATCCATTTCCCAGTGACTCACGCATGAACAAGATGAGGGGAGGGAGGCCAGCAAACAGAGCCTGGATGACCTACTACCACCAGAATACCAAAAATACAGACAGGTATTTGAGAAAGCCGCATCTGAACGATTCCTGGAATCAAGACTGTGGGATCATGCAATTGACTTAAAGGAAAGCTTTGTACTGAAGGATTGCAAAGTCTACCCACTGTAACCGAAGGAACAAGAGAAACTCAACAAGTTTCTGAATGAAAACCTGGAAAAAGGATACATCCAACCATCGAAATCACCCATGGCATCCCTGTTCTTCTTCGTGTCGAAGGACTCCAACACTCTACCTTGCCAAGACTATCGTTATCTGAATGAAGGAATGATCCAGAACAACTACCATCTACTGCTGATCGGAGACCTCTTGGACAAGCTGAAAGGAGCAAGATTTTTCACGAAACTCGACATTTGATGGGGATACCATAACGTACAGATAAAGAAAGGAGACGAGTGGAAGGCAGCATTCAAGACTAACCGAGGGCTATTCGAGCCAATGGTGATGTTCTTTGGGCTGTGCAACTCACCAGCGACATTCCAGGCCATGATGAACAATCTCTTCTGAGACATGCTAGATGAAGGATGGCTCGTCATCTACATGGATGACATCCTGATCTTCTCAAAGACAGAAGAAGAACACCAGATAAGGACCGAAAGAGTCCTCGAATGATTACGACAATGTGATCTCTACCTGAAAATAGAGAAGTGCAAATTCAACGTACAGGAAGTTGACTTCTTGGGCATGATCATCAGGCCCAATGAACTTGCAATGGACAACACGAAGCTGGCTGGGATCAAGGACTGGCCCACACCAAAGATAGTGAAGGATGTAAGATCCTTCCTAGGATTTGGGAACTTCTACTGAAGATTCATCGGACACTTCACAGATCTGGCTAGACCACTGAACGATTTGATGAAGAAGAACCAAAAATTCGAATGGATGAACGACTGCCAGCAGTCGTTCGATGTGCTAAAGAGGAAGTTCAATGAAGCCCCAGTGCTGCTGATGCCAGATGCAAGAAAGCCATTTGTGGTGGAATCTGATGCCTCAAACTTTGTGACAGGTGTGGTACTCAGACAACAGGACACCAATGGAGACTGGCACCCATGCGGCTACATCTCACATTCTTTCAACAAAGCAGAAAGAAATTACAAGATATATGACAGGGAACTACTGGGAGTAATCCAAGTGCTAGAAACATGGAGACACTACCTACAAGGGACGCCATTCCCTGTGACAGTACTATCTGATCACAAGAACCTGATGTACTTCTGTCAGGCCCAGAAACTGAACCGACGACAGGCTAGATGGAGCATCTACCTGTCACAATTCAACCTGAAGCTGCAACATGTACCAGGATCACAGATGGTACAATCCAACACCCTATCAAGGAGGGCAGATCACGTAGCCAAAGAAGACACAGATAACGAGGACAAGACCATCCTCACAGATGAGTTATTTGTGAGAACGATTGATGCTGAACTCCAGGGAGCCCTGGTCTCAGCAATAATGAAGGACAACCTCATGAATGACGCTTTATGAGAATGGAACTCCCCCAATCAAGTCTGCATTGGAGGACTGGAAATTTGAAGACGGCCTGCTCTTTTTCAAAGACAGATGCTACATGCCACAGGATGAAACCCTCCACCGAGCAATCATATGAAAATACCATGATAGCATCATGACAGGACACCCTGGACAATGGCAAACAATTGAACTGATCCAACATGACTACTGGTGGCCAGGAATGGCCAACTTCATCAAGAAGTACATTGAAGGCTGCGCAAAGTGCCAGCAAATGAAAGTGAACACACACCCGATGACCCCCCCACCGACACCGATATCATCTGAGGCCAGCAGACTGTTTGAGCTGGTAATGACAGATTTCATTATGGACCTGCCTGTAATAAACAGATTTGACTCAATCATGGTCATGGTAGACCATGGTCTTACGAAGGGGGTAATTTTTATCCCTTGCATGAAGACGATTGATGCACTTGGCACTGCAGACCTTTACCTGTGCCATGTATACACTAGATTTGGACTCCCTGGAAGAATCATCTCAGACAGAGACCCTCGATTCACGTCCAAACTCTTCCAAGAACTCAGACGACAAGCTATCCATGAGCACCGCTTATCACCCCCAGACCGATGGAGAAATGGAGCGAGTAAACCAAGAGCTAGAAGTTTACCTCCGCATGTTCTGTTTGAACAAACCCAAAGATTGGGAGTGTTATCTCCCACCGGCAGAATTTGCGCACAACCAGAAGATGCACTCCGCAGTAAAACATTCGCCATTTTACTTGATGATGGGATATCAACCACATGCTATCCCCACCCCTTACAAAAAGATGAACATGCCGACTGCTGAACAGAGAATCCAAGAACTTCTCTCTGTGAGAAGGGAAGCTCTTGCCACACATGAACTAGCAGACAGGCTATGGCCACCCAAATGAAAGGGCGATTCAAACTGTTCAAGGTTGGAGAACAAGTATGGCTTGACTCCAAGAACCTGAAGATTGGCTACCCAACAAGAAAATTGGTGCCAAAACGAGAAGGGCCCTTCATGATTGAAGATGCCCTGTCGAGAATGACATACCAATTGAAACTGCCACCGAGATGGAAGATCCACCCGGTATTCCATGTGGCTTTACTCACGTGATACCATGAGAATGACACTCATGGGCAAAACTTCCTGACTCCACCACCTGACCTTGTGGAAGGAGAAGATGAATACGAGGTGGAAGCAATCATTGCACACAAGAAGCACAGCAAGACATGCCGTTACCTTGTGAAATGGGTTGACTACCTGACATCCAAAAACACATGGGAACCCAAATCGAACCTAAAGAATGCCCCCGAGATCCTGATGGCATATAAGAAGAGGTACCACCTCTGATGATAACCCAAAACCCCCCTTTCTTCCTGCAATGACACTCCCCAATATGCCTGCCAAACAATGATTCACCTGAGAATACCTACAAAACTGATTGAACACTGATGCCCTTTGCATTCACCTCGCCCATGATCCACTGAAATACCATCTAGCCAGGATGTGCTTCTACTATGCTAGCACTATTGAACAGATGGAACGAAATCTAGAAGAAGCAATGAATGATGCAGATGCCCTGGGGATCGAACAGACGATCCAGGAAATGATTGCACTGCAGTCAGACAGACCAAGAATAGCTGAGGAGAGACCTCACACCCCCTTAGGTCAACACAGATGGCCACCGACCTCGCTCTCACCATTCAGCAAGCAGAGTGACAGAGACGAATGACGAGCTCCCTCTGGAGACTCCTCCCATTCTATGAAGAACCCGAAGATTGTGCCTAGGGCACCCAAAATAATTGATCTGACCACCCCCAAACCTGAACTGAAGACCACCCAACCACCTTGGTCCCCTCCACACATGAGACACACCAGATGTTTCATCTGCCAGCAGATAGGCCACTTTGGCCTGATTTGCCAACGATACGTTTGCAGGTATTGCAAACAGCAAGGCCCCAGACATTATAGGATGAACTGCCCAGAGAAACCTCAGAAAGATCGAGAAACTGATCAAAGAGAAGCCGAGCACAACCAGCAGCTCTTCTTTGACTCATGATATGATGACTTCGATGATGATGCAATGGGAAACATGACAGGAGAGCCCTATGGAAGGATTTAAGAAGAAAACTCAAAAACGATGGCATGACAAGACAGACCCATGCTCACAGGAATCACAACCCTCACCATCATCATTGGCATGACCCTAGCTGCAGCGGCAGCCCTGACCTTCGCATTTTGCCTCTATGCCATCTTCCGACCAAGTCCCAAACCCCCGATTACAGACATTGAATTTGCCATCCTGCAACACCCCCCTTTCAATGATACCACCGACTCCTTGACACCACTGCCTAGGGCAGCATGAACTAGAAGAACCCAATCATGGTCCAAGTTTGGACATGAATTATTCCTCCACTGGACCCCTCGACCTTGACCCGCCTACATATCCAGACCACAACCAATCAGACCACGGAGGAGAGATGAAGATTTAGGTTGAAGTGTGGGACTTTCGACCATAACAAGGGGGTAATGTTACAATTTTCCTTGTAACTCATGAGACCCGACCAACCCGACGTACCCAACGATCCCCTCCAGACAGGAGGCACTCCCTGATTCATGCTTAGAGCATGTCCTTGACACCACACACACACACAACACATGCCAACAACACACATTTGATCCCCTTCCTGTGGAAGGTACCCTTGATGCATGGTGACTCCATGCACCTGAACCCACTCCCACACATGCTGCGCCACAGCATGTCCTTGACATTGGATCCTTGACATCAGATCCATGACATCGGATTCATGCAAGGCATGAGGCTTATTGTTTCTATTCTTACTTGATACACATCTATCTTTCTGATTGGACAATAAGGACCTCCCTTGTAGTATAAGTACTGCAACTCATAGTAGGGATGTCCTTAGTTTAGATCTAGGCAATCTACAGCTTTAACTTGTGAACTCGCAAACTTACTCGAAACCACTAAGGCAGCCCCTTAGTGCATGAACCCAAACAACTCTATGCAGAAGGCCTTCTAGAGTGCACTATCCATCTTATGTTGGATGCTCCGAGTAAGACTAGTGCCAAACGACTTGTTGAGGAAGCACCTTGTCAAACGACATCGACTAGATCGAGTGGTTGAGGCTTTGCCCTTAACAGTCACCCTACCGATGGGTTGGATGAGCTCAGTTCTGATCTTACATGATGATGTCACTTTCATCCTACAACCCAAAGTCCCTCATATCACGATTCCTTATATCGACGACACACCAGTGAAGGGTCCGAAATTGGAATATCGAACGATCAGTGTGTCTTACAAAATGATCGCTGACAACTCAGGCATTCGACGATTCGTATGGGAGCATTTTGAGAACCTGAATTGCATCATCCAGCACATGAAGTATTGTGGTGGGATGTTCTCAGGGCCAAAGTTATTTGCTTGTGTCCCCAAAATAATCATTTTAGGTCATTGATGCAACATTCAAGGTCGGATGGCTGATCCGACGCACATCGATAAGATTCAGAAGTGGGGTCCATGTCGTACACTCACAGAAGTTAAGGTGTTCTTAGGAACAATTGGAGTTTGTTGAATTTTTATTCAGAGTTTCGCACATTGAGCAGCTGTGCTAATCAACCTTACTCAAAAAGATGTACCCTTCAAATTCAGCCCATCTCAGGTAGCAGTGCAAGAAGATCTCAAGCAAGCACTGCTAAACTCGCCAGCAATTCGAGCAATTGACTATACCTTGAATGCCCCAGTCATCCTCACAGTCGACACATCAAGCATTGCGATTGGCTATTTCCTAGTGCAATGCGACCGTGATAATCCTCAAAAACGATACTACAGTTGATTTGGCTCGATCACACTTAATGACCATGAATCCTGGTTCTCGCAACCAAAACTCGAACTTTATGGTCTATATCGAGCCTTTGGGGCACTTTGTTTATATTTGATAGGGGTATGAAACCTTATTGTCAAAGTCAATGCAAGGTATATCAAAGGCATGCTCCCAAATCCCAATATCACACCTAGCGCTAGCATCAACCGATGGATTGTTTCAATTCTAACATTCCACTTCATGCTAGTTCATGTTGCAGGTATGCACCATGGGCCGGATGGTCTTTCGCAATGTCCTTGACAAACCAAAGATGATGATATCAAAGTAGAAGAAGAATTCGGTGATTGGATTGACAAACTACATGGTTTCGTTCACCAAATCACCCAGTTTTGATTCAACCTTTCCCCTCTCACGCGACATATCTGACTTTCACCCAAGCCTCAGATTTCAGTAAGGGGGAGGATGTTTCATACAAAGATGTACCTCAATCGGACAAAGCAAAGAAAGAAGATGAACAATTACTGCTCATTCATAGATGGTTAGACGACATGGTGCAACCCCAAATCTATCAGATACCGAGTACACTACCTTTGTGTGATATTGCACTGAGTTCTTCATAGATTCCAGAAAACTATGGTGAAAAGATCGTCATGGAGAACACAAGATCATCGCGATCCCAGAACATCGCATCGATATTATCTGGTCATCGCATGACCATATCGGACACAAAATGATCTTTGCCACGAAGTCTCATGTCGCCCTATAATTCTGGTGGCCCAACCTGAAAGCCGATATTGCATGGTACATCCAAATGTGCCATTACTGTCAGTTGTGACAAACTTGAAATCTCCTTATTCCACCAATCATCGCCACCCCCGCCCCTCTATTCAGAAAAGTCTGCATCGACACAATGCACATGCCACCTTCTGGTGGATATCGCTATATAGTACAAGGTTGATGTTCAATATTGTACTGGCCAGAATTCAGGATGCTTTGCAATGAAACAGCAAAGACCATCAGCAATTGGATCTTCGAAGAAATCATTTGTCGATGGGTGTGGTGACCTGGGGCTTGACCTGTATTTGTACATATGATAATTACTTGCTATTGGCCTGACTGGTCCCTATATAGGGACCAGTCCTCAATTTAGATAAGCATCTTTTTTTACCACTACCATTACATGAAATATATACATTATTCATGTTCTTTTGGTGTGTGATATAAGGAGATCCCCCTTGACTCACTACACTTTTTTGAACCCCAAAACTCATATAGAGTTTCGCTTGACATCGCCCCATCAGCAATTGTCATCACCACGACCCTGAACTTCTCCCCCAAAGGGTGAAAATTCCCCAACATGATCAGCAACAGAAGCAAATCCGTCACTAGGACCCAACTCAAGCATCCAGCACTTGAATCAACATTTTCTTTTTATCGCTTTTTGCCCGCTGCTACGACCGAAAAATTTTGTTCCCTACTGCTAAAGACTGATATCAACCCTGTCAGCCAGGGCAAGAACCAGAAATAAGACCAAACCTGCTTCATTGCAGGTCGTGCAAAATTTGAGCATACCCCAACCACTCGAGGCGCATACAGGCACCTCAAGAAATTTACTGTCTCCAACAATACAGGCAGCAAACCTCGAAGCACATATATCCACTATGAGAACGATCGATTCCTCTGCGCTCAGACTTCACACAGCCCGGGTGACAGTCGAGGATGACAGCAACCTCGACTCGAAGAAATCTAACTTGTTGAAAAGTAGTCAACGAAGTGCTCGGTCAACCCCCAGACCTAATCCAGGGTTACAAGGACTCTCCCCTCTGGATGAACTAACTCCAGAGTCCCTGAATAACTGGGTCACCCCCGGTAATTATATTGATCTTCCCCAACAATGTCTGGAGTATACTACACCCAGACTATTCTCTGTGTTATGATTTTGCTATCAGGACCTGCAAGGCCGGGCAATTCATTTTCCCTTCTGACATGATGCAACTCATTTCCGATGGAGACACCCTCTGATATGACTCCCACCAATTGACAGGCTGCACCGCAGCAGTCCTTGACATCGGATGCCTCATGCTTGGCATGAGGCTTATTGTTCTATTGTTCTTTCTATTATTACTTGACAAGGATCTTGTATTCCGATTGGATGATAGACATCTCTGAACTGTATATAAGCTACAGTAATACTGCCTGTATTCCTTAGCTTGACCTAATTCAATCAACGGTCTTAGACTCAACCAGAACACTTGACAGCTTAGGAAGCCCCTAGCTGTGATAACTCGAACTCGACAGTTGGAAAGCCTCCAACTGTGATACACAAACCGGTGGTCTACTCAGAAAGCCTCTGAGTACGGATAGCTGTAACAACTTGAGGAAGTACCCAAGTGAAGGCCAGAAGCCCGATACACTAGAAAAGCCTCCTAGTGCGATACCGATATAGTTGGAAAGCCTCCAACTGTGACATACAAAGCCAAGGCTGAGTTAAAGATCTATAGTCTTAACAAAAGGTCAAGCTGGACAATGGAATGTGAACAGGCCTTTCAAACACTGAAAAGGAAATTCACAGAAGCACCAGTATGCTGATGCCAGACCTGACAAAGCCATTCACGATCGAATCAGACACCTCAAAACATGCAACAGGAGGAGTGCTGAGACAAAGGGATACGAATGGGGACTGGCATCCGTGTGGATACATATCGCATGCGCTAACACCAATGGAACAGAACTATGAGATTTACAACAGGGAGCTACTAGCAATAATACGATCGCTAGAGACCTGGAGACACTACCTACTGGGTTCAGGACACCCAGTGGTAATCCTGTCGGACCACAAAAACTTGACGTACTTCCAAATGGCACAGAAACTGAACAGACAACAGGCAAGATGGAGCTTATTCCTATTGGAATTCTACTTGCAAATTGTCCATGTGCCTGGATCACAGATGGTACAGAGTGATGCGTTATCATGGAGAGCAGACCACATACCGGCGGAAGACAACGATAATGAAGACATCACAATGCTGCCAGAAACAGTATTTGTGAAATTCATTGACACAGCAATGCATGATCTACTCGCAGGGAGTATCATGAAAGATGACCTGGTGAAAAGCGCAATCGAGGGGCTAAAGACCAAAGGAACACCACCAATAAAATTGGCATTGGAAGACTGGAAGATAGAAGATGGCCTCCTATTCTTCCAAGACAGGTGCTACGTCCCCGACAATGGAGAACTACGGAAAAAGCTGGTGCAAAAATACCATGAAGGAGTAACCAGCAGGCATCTGGGACAATGGCAGACAACTGAAATGATCAGGAGAGACTACTGGTGGCCAGGGATGATGACGTACATCAAGAATTACATTGCTGGATGCACAATATGCCAGCAGATGAAGGTCAACACGCACCTGATGACCCCCCTGCTACAACCGATCAAATCTGAAGTGACAAGACCATTCACAATGGTGATGACAGATTTCATAACCGACCTACCAGAGTCCAATGGTTATGATGCACTCATGGTCGTGGTAGACCATGGGCTTACGAAGGGGGTAATTTTTATCCCTTGCAGGAAAACTGTAGATGCATTGGGAGTGGCCACCCTCTACCTAGACAATGTCTACAAATGATTTGGCCTCCCAGACAAGATCATCTCTGACAGAGATCCCAGATTCGCCTCGCAGCTCTTCCAGGAGCTAGGAAGATTGCTTGGAATCAAGCTGGCAATGAGCATGGCATACCATCCCCAGACCGACGGGGAGACAGAACAGGTGAATCAAGAAGTGGAAGTGTACCTACGGATCTTCTGCTCAAACAATCAGGAGAATTGGAAGCACCTCCTCCCAACCGCAGAGTTCATGCACAACCAGAGAACGCACTCTGTACAGAAGAACTCCCCGTTCTACCTCATGATGGGCTATGAGCCCAAGGCAATCCCACTCCCATAATTGAAAATGAATTGCCTGGCCTTGTGGGTCCTGATAGCAAAATTGTATCACTCTGCCCAATGGCCAGAGTTAGCCCCGTCGGTGCCACCAATGCCGATGGATGAACATGAAAGACTACGTCAGCATGAAGAGAAGAAACCTCTCAAGAAACCTAGAGAGGATGAGTCGGATGAAGAGTTCAGAGCTTGGCATTTTGCTCAGCTTGCTACCGATATCCTTGACCGTGCCAGGGATGCCCGGGACTTTGAACCTGTTAAGTTGGAAATCCAACTTAAAGATCTGGTGTTTGCTTATGCCAGACAGTGTTCCCATATGTCTGTATCCAGACCTACTACTCCTCGTACAGCCAAAGGTGTGGAGCAGCAACTGTCCCCTTCCCAGGAACATGTTAACCCACATCCAACCATGCTGGTATCACCGGTTGAGGTACCTTCCAAGAAGAAGGTACATTACATTGACAACAATAAGTTAGTCCTCCAGAGGATATGTGATGGTGATATCCAGGATGGACAACCCACATCAATTCCTGATCAAGGGATTCGTTTCAACAAGGATGGTAATCCTTGGGATAAGAACAGCAAGAACTCTTGCCACAATAAGTGAGAGAAAGCCCCACCAGGAGGGTCCAAAAAGCCTGCGCAGAGTCACGCAGACAAGGACGGGCCACCAGATGGTGATGGTCCTGGTGATGATGGAGATGAAAGTAGCACTGACTCATCGTATAGCACCTTGAGTAATGAAAACACCAAACACTCTTCCCCAAGTGAGGAAGAGATTGCTAATAAGACCTTGTCTCACCACAGACGAGGTAGCCGGGCACAGCATTCATCTAGTCAATCCTCATCTAGATATTCTGTATCTTCCCATTGCAATTCCTATTGAGGAAAAGGTTCCCTTCGACCCTCAAAATACTTGAGAGACATTCATATGAAGATCTACAGACAGATTGACAGCAAAGTCTCTGTCTTGACTGAAGTTCCTACCACTAGTGGTAAGAATGGTCTGCATGTCCCAAATCCACCTAAGTATGGTGGATTACCAGACACCAAAGGCTTTGAATGATGGCTGAATGCCCTCCTTCATTGGCTGAAGGTGAACAAGGTATGTGGTCCAGATCTGGACTCAGACTGTATTGAGTATACAGTGATAGGTTGTCTCCTCAGCTCAAAGGCCGATTCACCATTTCAACCACGTTCTAATCACATCGGATAACTCGCACGAGGTCCCAGAAGCAGCGCGACCACTCCCGACCAAGTCTACCAAGCGCAATATTGTATCGAATGTGATCAAACATCATTGATCATTGTCAAGTGTCATCGATTGATATTGAGAGACTGCAAGCGACATCGGGCGCCACATTCATTATCTAAATGGTGGAATACCATGCACCAGGGAGTACTCCAACTTGTTAATGATACTCAACCCAGGAAAACCACCTAAACTGCTGATGAGGCAATCGATGATATTTGTGACGAGTCCAAGGAAGGGTGCAAGTCATTCCGAATGTTCATGGTCCAACCAATGGGAAGATAACTAGTTGGTACTAGTTGTGAAGGTAGTGCCATAGGAACCGAAGGTGTTTGGCGCAGTCCAATTGAGTATCGATCGATATTGAGGACAATTGATGAGATTGATGGTGAAGAAGTTTATCGTCGATGGTCAATGTGTGAATTCTGGGGACCTTTTGATAGGTCGATAGTATACAAAGGGTATGGCAAATGGCTATGAAGTGTTGGAAGGGTTGCTAGTGCTAATGATGAGAGGATCGAAGGAGGATCAAGAATGCGATGATCACAGAGGTTTCTTGTTGATTGAGAAAACCTGTAGAGACTTAGATTGTTTTAGAAAGTTGATCGGATGCTTAGAACTTTATACGAGATGATAGGTGAAGACGATTTCTTATATTTCCAAGTAGATACTACAGAGTTTTATATGTTTTAAAGAAACTTCCTAAAATGGAATGAGAAACATGTGTAGAACATGAGGCAAAAGATATGAGTTAAGGCACAAGGCCAAAAAGGAGACTGGAATCCAAACAAGAAAGATATATATCAGATGATGAAAGAGTAATAAAGGGTATAGAACTAAAAGGGGACTGTCCTTTGTGTATAAACCATGCTAAGTCTTGCAATAATGTGTCCAGCGGGTTCTGTGCACGATAGGGACTTGGAACAAGGCTGACCTACTATCAGCAGGTTTGAGCATGAGTTGGAATACTTCCTGGTGCATGGTATTCCACCATATAGATAACAAATGCGGCTCCCGATGTCACTCACAGTCTCTCGATATCGATCGATGATGCTCGACGATGCTCAATGATGCTCAACGATGTTTGATCACATTCAATACGATATCGCGCTCGGTAGACTTGGTCAGGAGTGGGACCTCATGCAAGTTATCTGATGTGATTAGAATGTGGTCAAAATGGTGAATCGGCCTTTGAGCCAGGGAGACAACCTATCATTGTGCTCAAACCTGCTGATAGTAGGTCAGCCTCGTTCCAAGTCCCTATCGTGCACAGAACCCACTGGATGAATTATTGTGACACTTAGCACAGTTTATACACAAAGGACAGTCCCCTTTTAGTTCTATACCCTTTACTACTCTTTCATCATATGATATATATCTTTCTTGCTCAGATTCCAGTCTCCTTTATGGCCTTGTGCCTTAACTCATATCTTTTGCCTCATGTTCTACACATGTTTCTCATTCCATTTTAGGAAGTTTCTTTAAAACATATAAAACTCTGTAGTATCTACTGGGAAATACAAGAAATTGTCTTCACTTATCATCTCGTATACAGTTCTAAGCATCCAATCAATCTTCTAAAACAATCTAAGTCTCTACAAGCTTTCTTGATTGACAAGAAACCTCTGCGATCATCGTCATCCTCAATCTTCCTACAATCCTCTGATTGTTATCACTAGCAACCATTCCAACACTTCCTAGCCATCGGCTATAGTCTTTGTATACTATCGACCTATCGAAAGATCCTCAGAATTCACACTTCAACCATCGACGATAAAACTCATTTGCCATCAATCTCATCGATCATCCTCGATATCGATTGATACTTGATCGGACCGCGCCAAATACCTTCGTCTCCTATAGCACTACCTTCACGACTAGTACCAACTAGTTATCTACCCATAGGTTGGACCACGAACATTCAGAATGTCTCACACTCTTCCTCTGACTCATCGCAAATATCATTGATTGCCTCATCAGCTGTTTTGGTGGTTTTCCTGGGTTGAGTATCATCAACAGTGATGTTCCTTGAGAACACTGCCTTGACTTGGTTTGAGGACAGTGTTGATGGTGCATACTGTCAACGAGCTGCCTGGACTTTCAAGGAGGTCATAACCGGCTTATATGACCAGTTCATGCATGAGAATGCAACCCATGACGCGGCCAACAAGTTTTGGCACATCAATTATAATGCTGAAGAAGGGGTTATGGGTTACTACCACAAACTGGAGTGTTATGCTACCAGAATGATCCAGGCATCAGATCCTTTCACCTTCAAGACCCAGTTGGTGACTGGGTTGCCCAACAACATCATATCCTTTGTACTGGACAAAGGATGCTCTGCTGAGACTAGCTCAGTGGGAGACATTTTGCACTACGCCTGTCAGGCAGAGGAAATTGGAAAAATGAGAAAATGTTTCAATGAAAAGAAGTGTATCATGGAATCCACAAAGTTGAAGACATCCTCTTTGACTAAAGCTCCCAAAACAAAGGATCCTTCTCCTGAAAGATCTAATGGACAGTCGCAAGAACGTTATGATAAACACGATAAAAATTATTGTGATAACTCTAAACTGTCTGGTTCAAAATATCCGGACAAAGACCACCAAAGCTACAGTGATCAAGATTGCCATTACAAGGAGCATCATGATACACAACATCATTCCCCTGGAAGCAAACCTTCCAGGTCTAATGGAAACAAACCAGACAAGAAGTCTGGTGAAAGCAAGGCTCCCACTTGCTACAACTGTGGAGGCCCTCATTACTCCACAGATCCTAAGTGCCCAAAGTATGGGCAACAAAGACCAACAGCGAAAATGTACACCGCTAGAGAAGAATCAGCCTCCTCAAATGATCGACCTGCTACTCATAGTAGTAGCAAAGAATGTGACAAGCACGGTCCAAGCCCTAAAAATAGCTTGGACTCTCAGTCAGCAATGAAAGTGAGATTTGCCACGGCACACAGTGACTCAGAAGGGATTTCTTCCTCGGAGTATGGTTCGGCCTTATCTGAGGAGATCCCTTATGGATCACAGTACAGCTCTGAGGGCAAACTGTATAACATCGAGTCTGACACTGGGCATATTCCCTGTGATGATTCAGGAACTGAACACTTTGGTGCAATCAGAGAAATTCTCTCAGAGTATGACTCTGATAGCTGCCTGTCTGCCCAGTCAGTGTCTGACTCTGAGGAAGACTCAGAGAGTGAGATGGAGAATAAACATCTGTCATTCTCTGAACGGCTTGGTGTCATGATGGACAGCCCTTTCAAGAACAAGCCACACTTTAGGGGCACCACTACTTTGAGGAAATCCTCAAAGAAGATTAAACATTGATAGGTCGTCTTCTCGGCTCAAGGACCGATTCAACACTTTAGCATCATTCTAATCACATCAGCTAACTCCTACAATGTCTCAGATGCAGTGTGACACACTCTATCAATCGTGATATCATATCGACCGCATCAAAACATCACCAGCGACATCAATAGTATCAAAAGACCACATTGCACAACCTTAGGACTACCCTGAAAGTCCCTAAGATTCCCCTACACGACCACCGAACATCCCCGACCAACTTCAAACAAGCCACAACCGCGATCGACCATTGTCGACCATTGTCGAGCATCATCGATCGATATCAAGAAATTACGAGTGACATCGGGCGCCGCCTTCATTATCTAAATGGTGGAAGACCATGCACTAGGACATATTCCAACTCCTGTTCAAACCTGCTGATCATAGGTCAGCTTCATTCCAAGTCCCTATCGCGCACAGAACCTGCTGGACGCATTATTGCGAGGCTTAGCGCAGTTTATACACAAAGGACAGTCTCTTTTAGTTCTTTCCCTTTATTACTCTTTCATCATATGATATATATATCTTTCTTGTTTGGATTCCAGTCTCCTTTATGGCCTTGTGCCTTAACTCATATCTTTTGCCTCATGTTCTACACATGTTTCTCATTCCATTTTAGGAAGTTTCTTTAAAACATATAAAACTCTGTAGTATCTACTTGAAAACAACAAGAAATCATCTTCACATATCGTCTCGTATACAGTTCTAAGCATCCGATCAGCTTTCTAAAACAATCTAAGTCTCTGCGGGTTTTCTCGATCAACGAGAAACCTCTGCAATCGTCGCATCCTCGATCCTCCCTCGATCCTCTCATCGTAGTTCTAGCAACCCTTCCAACACTTCATAGCAGTTTGCCGCACCCTTCGTATACCATTGACCTATTGAAAGGTCCCCATAATTCACATATCGACCATCAACGATAAAACTCGTTCGCCATCAATCTCATCGATCGTCCTCGATATTGATCGATACTCGATCGGACCATGACAAATGCCAAAGTCTCTCATAACACTACCTTCACGACTAGTGTTAACTAGTAATCTTCTCAGAGGTTTGACCATGAACTTTCGGAACATCTCGCAACCCTCCTCTGACTCATCGCAAACATCATCGATTGCCTCATCGGCAGTTCTGGTGGTTTTCCCGGGTTGAGCATCATCATTTTTGGAGCCCACCGCGAGGGTGTCTGAATCATTTTATTGTCAGACCAACCTCGACTTCCTTGGCTTAGGCCAACACAAGCAAGAACCCTTCGCATCAATACTCGCCACGCCTTCGAATCTCTTGAACAATCGGGAGATATTCTAATTCCAGTTTCTGAAGCAGAATCTACTCATCGTAGACTATTTCCTTCACCTGTATCATCGCCTTCCACATCATCATCTACTTCTTCGTCATCATCATCGACCTCTTCATTTATCCTTCCAACAACTTCGACACCTCTACCATCTATTACACAAGTCTTAACCCCTACCCCTAGAGTCATCGCATTCATGACTACCCAAACTGCGATGCCAGCTCGTGGGCACTCAACTGCTCCGAAATTTGACCCGACTCAACCTCGAGAGCTTCGATGATACTTCGAAGAGCTTGAACTATTATTCCCGACCCGCAGTGTTACTGAATCGAATCTCATGAAGAAACATGCTTGTCGCTACCTCGACATCGACTCATCAGAACTCTGGGAATCGCTTCCAGAGTATCAACCCGGCACATCATTCAACGAATTTAGAACAGCAGTACACAAACTCTATCCTGGCTCAGAAGATGATTGCAAGTGGAGCATATCAGACATGGACAAATTAGTGGGAGAACAGCTATGCATTGGGATATTCGATGTGAGCGATCTAGGAATGTATTATTGCGCGTTCTACAACATTACTCACTTTTTGCAAGCAAAGAATAGGATCTCAGAAGCCGAGCAAAGCAGAGCTTATGTTCGAGGATTCCAACCTGGCTTATGGACTCAAATTGCTCGACGACTTGAACTCGAATTCCCCGACCATTATCCCGATGATCCGTATCCACTCAACGACATTCACAACGCGGCATCGTTCTAGCAGGCTCCAACACATCGAACTCAGTAATCCACCAATCGACCTCTTCATTGCACTCGACATCGAACGTCAGAAATACGGGCACCTCATCACCTGGAACTATTACGATCAAAACCGAAGATCTAAACGCGATGTTCAAATGATTTGCTAGCACCATCGCTACACATATCGCAGGTACTAAAAATCCTCGCACTAATTATGCAGACAGACAGGCACATATTGACGCACTCTTTTGCATATTTTGTGGTTTATCTGGACATTTTATCCCTGACTGTATGGTTTGTCAGTCATACCTGAATGAAGGGAAGTGTAAGCGAAACACAGAAGGAAAGATCGTACTTCCTAATGGACAATTCACCCCTCGAAGTATCCCTGGCAGGTTTATCAAGGAACGCATCGATGAATGGTGGAAATGCAACCCAGACGCAACCCCAGCAGCAACACTTTTATTCAGCATCGCACCATCAGCACCTTCGACTTTGACTAGTTCAACCTCGGCTGCGATCACTTCGATAACAGAGTCCGACACCGTTTCTATATTGGGATTGGAGACGAAAGGCATTTATCATAACTCGACGTTGACAGCTGACTCCAAAGATAGAATAGCGGCTCTCGAGCACGAAATATTTGCGCTTTGAAGTGGTCGACCATTTTTGCGTCCAAACAAATAGGTTCAAATTTCGGTTCCAGCCATGACAACTCCCATCCCTGCATTGTCAACGTCTACTGGTACAGTCCCACCACCCTCAACATCTTCATCGACAATGGTCAACCCTTCAACTTCAACTACTGCTCCAACATCGACACCGACCACTTCACCATCGACCACCATACCCCCAATGCAAACCTCGGTACACCCATACGTGTCAGTCATGGAGAATGCCTATTTGCCACCACACGAAAGGAACTTCGCTGGTGCATCAAAGGGTAAGGAAAAAGATGGACCATTGTATGCGACACAGGCACCAGTACAGAACAAGAAAATCACACACGATATATTTGCGCGCTCGATGAAGATGCTGATCGTCATGCTGACATCCAAAGAACTACTCTCACTTTCACCAGAGGTTCGAACAAAATGGAGAGAACAGGTCACACCAAAACGAGTCCCACAATCCGGAAACAATGCAACGAACATGTTTAGTCCTGACACAATCATTGTGCCTGACCCGTACGAGACTTATATTAGCAGTCTCCAACCCGGTGAAATCCCTCAGCCATTCGTCATTGCTAAAGAAACTTCATTGATTAGATCAGTTATTATGGACGTCCATGGTAACAACCAGGTAGAAAGCATCGTCGATCCTGGTTCCTCAATCATATCGATGGCCGAAGATGTTTGCCATGAACTTGGTCTAGCATACGACTCCTCGATTAGGCTTCCAATGCAGTCTGCTAACGGGACTGTGGATGAAACACTCGGTTTAGCACGCAACGTACCCTGTGATCTCGGTGGAATCACCCTATACATGCAGATACATATTATTCAGGACACAGCATACAATATTCTACTCGGACAACCTTTTGACATCTTGATGGAAAGCGTCATTAGGAACTATCGGAATGAAGCGCAAACCATCACGATATGCAATCCTAACTCAACTCAGACTGCTACAACTCCCTCAATACCTCGATCGCACCATCGTCAAAAAGTAGTTCGAGAGGATTTTCAGTGTTAGAGAATGAAATTTCGGAACAGTGCACTTTCATCATCTCATTTGACTCTTCTAACTCCTCTATATTTATCAAGCGCACTGCAAATATCCCCGAAATTGACTCCTCCGAAGAATTATCTGCGACGCTTTCTGACTTATATTTATCTGCGTGTGATGAGTTCCACATTCCTCGAAATGCCTCGATGGTGTTTATACCTATGTGACCTTCTTCATCATCAGTTTCCCCTTCCTCAGTTATTTCTGACAATCCACAGTCTAGTTATTTATCGACAAAGAAAAAGTATAAACCAGTCGCACAGAAGGTCCGCCCAATCGTGGCTGGACTACCCGATCATTTTAGAATTATTTGACGCATCGAGGGCGATCCCCTCCAAGACATGCCTCCACTAAATCCCCATCCTCCGATATTCAAACCAACTCCTCGATATAACCTCGAATGCAAAAACATCATCGATCAAAATCATCCAGGAGATTTCTTATGGCCTCAAGAACAAGACCTCATGCATGACTTCATTCGAAACCAGCAAGCAGGGTTCGCATGGACTGAAAACAAACGAGGAAGGTTTTGACCTGATTTCTTCCCCCCTATCGAGTTCCCAGTCATCCCGCATACCCCTTGGGTCGAATGCAATATCCCCATACCGCCTGGTTTGTATGAACAAATTTGCGAGATGCTGAAAAAGAAGATCGAAGCAGGAGTCTACGAGTCGTCAAACTTGTCATACCAATCGCGATGGTTTTGCATTGCAAAGAAAGATGCAAAATCACTCCGAATTGTCCACAGCCTTGAGCCGCTAAACCAAGTTATGATTCAGCACTCAGGCGTCGTCCCGATCCCCGAGCATTTAGCCAAACAGTTTGGAGGACACGCTTGTGGTGGAATGTTGCATTTATATGTTGCATTTGACAAAAGGCTCGTATCTAAATCCTCTCGAGATCGAACGACTTTCCAGACACCATTCGGTGCACTTAGAATTGTCACCCTACCAATGGGTTGGACGAACTTGGTTCCGATCCTACACAACGACGTAACTTTCATCCTACAACCCGAGGTCCCTCACATCACAATCCCTTATATTGATGACACACTGGTGAAGGGTCCGAAATTGGAATATCGAACAATCGGTGGGTCTTATGAAACGATCGTCGACAACTCAGGCATTCGACAATTCATGTGGGAACACTTCGAGAACCTAAATCGCATTGTCCAGCACATGAAGTATTGTGGTGGGACATTCTCTGGACCAAAATTATTTGCATGTGTCCCCGAGATAATTGTTTTAGGTCATTGATGCAATATTCAAGGCCGAATGGCTGACCCGACGCGTATCGATAAGATCCAAAAATGGGGTCCATGTCATACGCTCACAGAAGTTAAGGCATTCTTAGGAACGATTGGAGTTTGTCGAATTTTCATCCAGAGTTTTGCACATCGAGCAGCTCCGCTAATCAATCTTACTCGAAAAGATGTGCCCTTCAAATTCGGCCCATCTCAGGTAGCAGCGCAAGAAGATCTCAAGCATGCACTCCTAAACTTGCCAGCGATTTGAGCCATCGACTATACCTCAAACACCCCAGTAATCCTTGCAGTCGACACATCGAGCATTGCCATCGGCTAATTCCTAACACAATGCAACTGAGATAACCCTCGAAAGCGATATTACAGTTGATTTGGCTCGATCACGCTCAATGACCACAAATCACGGTTTTCGCAACCGAAACTCAAGCTTTATGGTCTATATCGAGCCCTTGGGGCACTTCATTTATACTTGATAGGGGTATGAAACCTTATCATCGAGGTCGATGCAAGGTATATTAAAGGCATGCTCTCAAATCCCAATATCATGCCCAGTGCTAGCATAAACTGATGGATAGTCTCCATTCTAACGTTTCACTTCACCCTAGTTCATGTTGCAGGTACACACCATGGACCGGATGGTCTTTCGCGATGTCCTCGACAAACCAAAGACGACGATGTCAAAGTAGAAGAAGAATTCGGCGACTGGATCGACAAACTACACAGTTTCGTTCACCAAATCAACCCAATCTCAATTCGACCATTCCCCTCTCACATGACTTATCCCACTTTTGCCCAAGCTTCGGATTTCAGTAAGGGGGAGGACGTTTCGTATGAAGACATACCTAGATCAGACAAAGCAAAGAAAGACGACAAATGATTACTGCTCATTCATAAATGGTTAGACAATATGGTGTGACCCCCACATCTATCAGACACAGAGTACGCTACCTTCATGCGATATTGCACCGAGTTCTTCATAGATTCCGGCAAACTATGGCGAAAAGATCGTCACGGCAAACACAAGATTGTCACGATTCCAGAGTGTCGCATCGATATTATCTGGTCATCGCACGACCATATTGGCCACAAAATGATCTTCGCCATGAAGTCTCATGTCGCACTATGATTCTGGTGGCCCAACCTGAAAGCCAATATTGCATGGTACATCCGAACGTGCCACTACTGTCAGTTGCAACAAACACAAAATCTTCTTATACATGCTCCACTTCCTCTTGCCTGCTGAATTTACCCATCCACCCAACACAACCATTCGAACCCCAAGTTCAAGGTACATTGAATTTTGAAATTCATTCATATGCTTTGTGAGCTTTTTCTCAGCATCCCTAAGATCAATTCAGCCAAGTTACTGAATTATGGGCAATACATGTACTTTTGCTGAACAGCCGATGGTGGGCCGGTATTCATCCATTGTTGCTGAAGTGCCTCAATCTTTGCATTTTCCTTTGAATCATTGGAGATTCTTTTGTTGACCTTGGCATATTGCTGCGAATATTCGGCCATCCAGTCTGGTTGTCCTTTCTCCAGATCTGGAGCCTCCTGTCCAATCACTGCCTCTATTTCTGACCCATACAGGTGGATAATTACTTTGCACCGTGGAGGGACCTTGCGTCGCCACACCCACTCCTCTATTCGGAAAAGTCTATATCGACACAATGCACATGCTGCCTTCCAGTGGATATTGCTATATAGTACAAGGTCGATGTTTGATATCGTACTGGCCGGAGTTCAGGATGCTTTGCAAGGAAACAGCGAAGACCATCGGCAATTGGATCTTCGAAGAAATCATTTGTTGTTGGGGCTCGCTTTATGAGATTGTTACTGACAATGGCACAGCATTCCTTTCTGCTCTCGAGTATTTGTCAAAGCGATATCATATCAATCATATTCGGATAAGTGGGTACAATTCTCATGCCAATGGCCTCGTCGAATGAGCCCACTTTGATGTATGACAATGGCTCTACAAGGCCATTGATGGTGATCAAACTCAATGGTCGGTTGGGACCTACTCGGTCTTTTGGGCAGAATGGGTAACAGTTCGAAAACCAATGGGCTGTTCGCCCTATTTTGTGATCACAGGTTCTCATCCACTCATCCCTCTCGACATTTCAGAAGCGATATATCTACAACCACCACCTGATTTGATACTCTCCTCCACTGATCTCATCGCCCGACATGCTATCGCACTCCAGAAACGCTCGACCGATCTCGAGGTACTCTACTCTAGAGTCTACACCGCTCGACGAGAAGCTGTGAAACACTTCAAAGAAGTTCACAAGCGAACGATTCCAGACTACCATTTCGAAAAAGGTGACCTCGTACTCATGCGAAACACACAGATCAAAAAGGCTCTTAATCGAAAAATGCAAGCTCGATATCTTGGCCCACTCATAGTCATCGCAAGAAACTACGGTGGTGCTTATATTCTTTGCGAGCTCGACGGATCAGTTCTTCATCGACCAGTAGCAGCTTTCTGAATTCTACCCTATCTAGCACAGAAATCAATTCCCCTTCCTCCAAACTTCTTCGATATCGATGATCGTCGGCTCGAACAACTTCGAACAACATCGGACGTCAACGGAGACATCGACAAGGGCATTCCTGACCTTGACAAAGATGAATAAACCATTTTTCTTTTCTTTTTATACTTGTGATATTGAAACAAACTCTCGATTTCATAACAGTGTACTATTACAAGTCGCGATATCGTTCAAAATGTGTTCGCGCAAGCTTGATGGGGTTTTTTGGCTATGAAGGAGTTCTGAGCCTTTCCCCTATGTCTCGTTTTGATGAATCATCCATCTTACTTTCTTTTTTTCTCTCTTTCCTATGTTTCTTTGCATATATCTTACATTTCCTGGCTTCGATCGCATGCAATATTTCTCATTTCAAATTTATCTCATTCAGACACAAGAAAAACAATAACATTAAAACAATAAAACAAAAATCCTACTGGGACTCCTCCCATTTCCTCTCTAACACCTCAATCTCTTCCATCAAGACTTCCACTTCCAATTTCTTCCGCACCAGCACTTCTGCGAGATATCGACGACGGAGTCTTGATGCGTCCAACTGCGTCATCTTGTCCTCCACCGCCATTGATGCCCCCTCGACCATACCCGCGACCTCGGGTTCGACTTTGCATGGTTTGCCTTTCCCCTTCCCCTTCCCCTTCTCCTTCTCAGCCGTCTTTGGCTTTGGCTTCGTTGTTTGTTTCAGGCACTCGTTGACTTTCGAGGGCCTGGCCTCCGCATTTTGGATGGGCTGGATAGCCCAGATGCGTATTGCTAAGCGATCCTACATATTTAGCAATCATAATTATTAACAAATGATTTCACTTACTACATCTTGGAGTCGACACCTCCGTTGACTCCGCAGTACCCTTTGTAGCTTGCTTGGAGCTCACCATTTTCCTCGACTTGCCCCGTCGGAGTCCTCTCCTCAACACTCCCTCCCAGTAGCACCCCTGTAGCCTTGAGTGCATCGCTTGCATTTTGGGGCACCCTCCTCGACGATACACTCCTGAGTCATCTTCAGTCCGGCGCGACAATCACACTAGAGCAATATCGAAAGCATAATTAGTCTTAACGATATCGACAAAAGAACGACAACTTACTGGCCCATGGAAGAGGATCAGATCGCCCTCCTCCAATCGCACCCGCTTTGCGACCACGGGTTCCTCATCAAGTTCATCTTCGCCCTCCTCGTCCTCCTCGTCCATCTCGTCGGCCTTCCTCTTTTCAATGATTTGCTCAATGACCGGTAGGTCGTCGACCAGAGTTTCTTCATCCGTGGCTTTGTCCCGATCGATCGAGAGGTGCAGAAGCTCGAGCGCAGCTGTACAATTGTGGAATTTGTCCTTCGAGACGGTTTTGGCCCAGACTTTGGCCAAGAAAGCTCGACCCGCCTCAACCAGTGCATCTCGTCATTCCTCGATCCTCTTTGCCTTTGCCTCGACGGCCACCTGCCGAGCCTCCCTCTCCTCCTCTCTCTTCCTCTCTTCCTCGATTGTCCTCGAATACTCCTTAAACAGATACTTCCCCCCCCAAGACAGCCAGCCCTCACGAGCAAATGGCGCGAACAGCCTGATGGCCTCGTCCACATGTTTGTCATGTGCCTCGTCGAACGACCCAATCAGGTTGTTGTATTCAGCCTATCAAATGAGATTAGAAAGCAGATAAACAAAGAAAACAAAACGACATACCATTTTCTCACAAAAAGCGCGACCCCATACCTCGAAGTCAAGGTCTTTGGCTTTGCCAGCCTCGGGCATCAATTTAGCATGATCGAAGATGGGAAGAGCGAGTTCAGTGAGGATGGACATGTTTGTCAAGGAGGTGGATGAAAGAGATTGAATGGAAAGAGAAAGGTTCAAACCACGACACGTCTTAAATCAATGATCAACAATGTCACATGACCCGGTTACTTCGGCTCGACTGACCAGGACGGTCAGAATTTCAGTAAGGGGGAGGATGATAGGTCATCTTCTCGGCTCAAGGACCGATTCAACACTTTAGCATCATTCCAATCACATCGGCTAACTCCTACGACGTCCCAGACACAGCGCGACACACTCTATCGATTGCGATATCATATCGACCGCATCGAAACATCACCAGCGACATCGATAGTATCAAAAGACCACATCGCACAACCTTAGGACTACCCCGAAAGTCCCTAAGATTCCCCTACATGACCACCGAACATCCCCAACCAAGTTCGAACAAGCCACAACCACGATCAACCATTGTCGACCATTGTCGAGCGTCATTGATTGATATCGAGCGACATCGGGCGCCGCCTTCGTTATCTAAATGGTGGAAGACCATGCACTAGGACGTATTCCAACTCATGTTCAAACCTGCTGATCATAGGTCAGCTTCATTCCAAGTCCCTATTGTGCACAGAACCTGCTGGATGCATTATTGCGAGACTTAGCACAGTTTATACACAAAGGACAGTCTCTTTTAGTTCTTTCCCTTTATTACTCTTTCATCATATGATATATATATCTTTCTTGTTTGGATTCCAGTCTCCTTTATGGCCTTGTGCCTTAACTCATATCTTTTGCCTCATGTTCTACACATGTTTCTCATTCCATTTTAGGAAGTTTCTTTAAAACATATAAAACTCTGTAGTATCTACTTGAAAACAACAAGAAATCATCTTCACATATCGTCTCGTATACAGTTCTAAGCATCCGATCAGCTTTCTAAAACAATCTAAGTCTCTGCGGGTTTTCTCGATCAACGAGAAACCTCTGCAATCGTCGCATCCTCGATCCTCCCTCGATCCTCTCATCGTAGTTCTAGCAACCCTTCCAACACTTCATAGCAGTTTGCCGCACCCTTCGTATACCATTGACCTATTGAAAGGTCCCCATAATTCACATATCGACCATCGACGATAAAACTCGTTCGCCGTCAATCTCGTCGATCGCCCTCAATATCAATCGATACTCGATCGGACCATGACAAATGCCAAAGTCTCTCATAACACTACCTTCACGACTAGTGTTAACTAGTAATCTTCTCAGAGGTTTGACCACAAACTTTCGGAATGTCTCACAACCCTCCTCTGACTCATCACAAACATCATCAATTGCCTCATCGGCAGTTCTGGTGGTTTTCCCGGGTTGAGCATCATCAACATCCTCCTCGGACTGAGGAGGATAACAAATGCTTTGTTGCGAAGATGATGCTTCACAATCTTGAAGCCTGCATACTGCTCAATTCTGGCTGTACAACCGATTCCATCTCACCAGAATTTGCTATGTCAGCAAACTTGAAGGCTCATGAATTGGAAGAACCTGTGCCTTTGCATTTAGGCACTGTGGGCAGCCATTTGAAGATAAACTTCGGACTCTTCACCGATTTTGAGATTGGTGGAGTGGTAAATACCCACTATTTCGATGTAGTTAACATCAATAGGTATGATGCCATGCTGGGAACCATGTTTATGAGGAAGCATGGTATAGTCCTAGACTTTGAACGCGATGAAGTACACCTTAAAGGAAAGCACCTTGATACAGTGATCGAGGGCCCTAACACCTTCATGCAAGCCAGACGGCATGCTATGCGGCCTCAACCTCCAAAGGAGGAGTGACGCCGTAGCGGGCACCCGACCGCTAAAAAAGTAAGAGACCCAGACAAAGTTGTCCCAAGTTCTACACAGGCCCAGCCTCCCTCTGTGAAACAGAGGAGGGTGGAAATCGAGGAAGTGGACGATGTTGAGGCTCAACATTGTCCTTCAGGCTTGAGAGTATCGGACCCCATATTGCTGGGGCCTGACGAGAAGCCTGAAAGTGATAATGAGGACAAATTGGAAGAGTTCATCTGAGAATTCACTCGGGATCGATTTCCTGAGGGCCCTAAATTCCAAAAGGTTCGACCCTTGCTTATCCTAGTCCACTCTCTGCGATGACTAAAAATCGCGCCTCATTTCTATGGTGGCCGTTACACGATCACTGCTTCCAGATGATTAAGGACATCTGTTGCACAACACCGGTGCTGAAGCCGATCAACCCAAAGTCGTCTGAGCCAATCTGGGTGATCTGTGATGCCTCAGTCTTTGGGACTGGTGCGATGTATGGTCAAGGACCTGAGTGGCAAACTTGCTGCCTGGCAGGTTTCTTGTCTCAGACGCTCAAAGGAGCTACCATACCTTTGAGCACAAAACCATTGCTATACTTGAGGCCCTCCTCAAGTGGGAAGACAAACTGATTGGTAGATGGATGCATGTTGTCACCGATCACCAATAGTGTTTAAAGGTCCGGTCCAGTTCAGTTTTTTGACCCAAAAACGTAAAGACCACAACCTAAACCGGTCCAGGACTGACCCAGATACTGCTAAAACCGAACTGGACCACCTAGGACCAGTCCTTTCTGGTTAAAAGACCAAAAAAGACTGGTTAAGACTGGTTCAGACCGATGTTTTGTCATGAAATTTGTTGTGATAATATAACCCATATGTATCTTAGCAAATACTACCCGGACTCTATAACCACTGTACAGATAGATAGACATTGTAATTCCCCATCATTTGATCAAACTTTCAAGACATTTCATCAAGATTTGACTTGGCTATGATCAATATAAAAGTACATCTACTGAATGACACCAAGAAATGTAATGTGACAACCATAAATTATGTGATGCATAGCATGCATTGACAAATGGTGGGAGTATTATTATACATGTTAGTCCTATGATCATTAATAGAATCAAGCAAATGATCAACATATGAGTAAGATGAAATGAAAATCAATCTGATACAACAAAATACTCATACAAAAATAGATTTGGTTATATCTTGCTCAATTCTTAACTGTTTTTTATGAACCAGAGGTCGAATTCGCCGGATTTCATGTGGGAACATGGTCCAATATATGTTCCCACAATAAAACCGGTCCTAACTGGTTTAGACCAGTTTTCTTCGGTTTTACAACATTTTTCAAAATGGAAAGACTGCTAACTGAACTGCAAAAGACCGGTCCATAAATAGACCACTGGTCCAGTCTTTTCTGGTCCAATTCAGTCCAATTTCGGTCTTTTCTTTGGTCCTATGGACTGCACCCTTCAACACTAATCACCAAGCACTGGAATTCTTCCAGACCCAGTGCAGACTTTCTGCTAGGCAGACGCAATGGATGGAGTACCTATCGTGTTTTGACTTTGACATTAGATATGTCAAAGGGAAACTAAACAAGGTAGTGGATGCTCTGTCCCGCTACTACCAATTTGACTCTTGGGACAACACCCCATTAGTCCAGCACTATGTGTTTGCAGACATGCAACTCAATCCTAACGATGAGGACCTCCTGTGGGATCGACACCTCAAATTAAAGAATCGAGTAATTGAGACTTGCTCTGCTGCTGCTCAGCAAAAGCGAGTCAGTGAACAGCTTAGAGCTCTTTGGGAACTTATCAAAGAGCGGGATGTAGCCACAGCCAGAATGACTGCAAATACTGAAGGTGCAGATCTGTCTTCTTCTGGACAGCCACAATTGGAGGAAAACCCCTCAATTTACGCATCTCTGGTTAAGGGACCTGATCTTCACATCCATATGTCAGAGTTGGATCCTCTGAATGATGACATCCAGAAAGGATATGTCAAGGACTGAGTTTTCAAGAAGGTTCTTGAAAGTCCAAGAGACCACCTGGATTTCAGCATCCGGAACAGTTTCATCTGGAGGAAGAACCGAGGTGATGAGGATGTCTTGTGCATCCCCACCTCCACTTCCAAATGTATGACCCTGCATGGTCATATAACTGAGCAGGCCCACAGTATTGTGGGACATTTCGGGCCAGTGAAAACTTTGGAGTACATCCGACATTGGTATTGGTGGCCTCGACTTCAGTGTGAAGCCAAGAAATACTGTGATTCTTGCGAGCGTTGTATATGCTTGAAAGGTGAATACTGTTCCCCGCGAGGCAAATTGCACTCGCTCCCCACTCCCTTGAGACCATGGAAGTCCATTGGAATGGACTTTATTAGACCCTTCCCAGAGTCCAAGGGATTTGACTACCTTTGGGTGATCATCTGTTGTCTGTCTTCCATGGTTCACCTAGTCCCGGTGAACACAACAATGACCGCATCACAACTATCTCCCATCTTTGTGAAGGAGATTGTCCGTTTGCATGGACTACCTGGCTTGATCGTTTGTGATCAAGACTCTAAATTCACATCCAAATGGTGGTGGGAAATCCACTGTATCTTGGACATCAAGATACTTATGTCCACTTCATTCCATCCTCAGATGGATGGAATAACGGAATGCACAAATCGTTTGATCACTCAGATTCTCTGAGCATTCATTGCATCTAATCAAAAAGATTGGGTAAAATTCCTCTCTCTCGTAGAGTTTGCCATAAACTCTACCATTAACAGGGCAACAGGGATGGCCCCGTTTGAAGTCAACTATGGATTCTTGCCTCGTATGATGCAAGAACTTCCTTCTACAGAATGTGTTCCTCCTGGAGTGCATACATTCGCAATGAATGCCCTGCGAAACATAGCAGTGGCCCATGATAGCATCATCACTGAAAGAGTATTTCAGCGGCACTATGCTAATAAACATCAGCACAAAGAGCCTGATATCAAACAAGGAGATTTTGTCTACTTGTCCACAAAAAACCTAGCACTACCAAAAGGGTGTGCAAGTAAACTATTGCCTAGATTTGTAGGACTGTACAAGGTCCTACAAGCCTATCCTGGGACGTCCAACTATGAGTTGGACCTTCCGAAAGAACTTAAATGCCAGTGTTTACACCAGCATTTCCATGTCAGCCTATTGAGACCCCACCATCCCAACAATGACACCATGTTTCCTAACAGGCGTTACCCAGATGCGTATGACTTCGGTGCACCTGATGACACCAAATGGTATGTCGAAGAAATTATGGCCCACAAGTGGTGTGACTGTGATGTCCAATTTGAGGTTAAGTGGAGTCTAGGTGACACCACTTGGGAACCGTTGGCAAACTGCAATGAGCTTGCAGCTCTTGATGCTTACTTGGCACTTATGGGTGCCAAGGATTGGCAGGGTCTGCCAAGACATGCTTAAAGCTTGGGTGAATTCCAGGTCATGTCGGCCATCTATGTGTTTTCAATCTCCGCTGCTGTATAGTACAGCAGAATTCCAATTTTTTTTTCCTTCCTCATTGCTTGGTCTATACCATGGTGAGTTTACCACCAGATGAAGACGACCCCATGGGGGACAAAAACAATCAATCTCGCCATATGCGTGAGACTGACCCAAGTGACCAGTCCCAAAGGGGGAAGGAGAAGCAGAGAGTGCTCGAGCCTACAGGCTCGAGCAGTAACATCACTTGGATCCACTGCTCACCAAGCCCTGGCGAGATGGAAGAAGTCATCCATTCTAGCAGACGTTCTGCTAGAGAAGACCAAAACTGAGGAGATGGTGTTGGAGCCAGTTCCTCCACCGATGAAGGCTGGAGAATTGATGGTGAGGGCATTGTCCTTCACTGAGGCACTTGCAATATGTGCAAGAGCTATGCTTTACATGTGTATGACCATGATAAACAATATTTCGATGCGAGGGATTGTCGAGATGCCAACATTAACTCTGGCATCTTAGCCAGAGCTGAACATGCGTATGATGAATACAAGAAAGACATTGACATCCTCCGGGAAACCATCTGGAACCTGGAGAGTGAAAATGAGCACCTGAAAGAGGAGCTTGAGGGCTGATCCTCCAAATGAGCTTGTACTTGTGAGCCATCCCCTTACCCTGAGAGGCCTCAGGGTAACTCCTACAGTGGCTCAAAAAACTGTCCCAATGTTTGCTTGTTTTGTAAAGATTGATCTGGTGAGCAATGCTGACATAAGCATAATGTTGGCGTAAATCAGACAAAGTACTATGACATTATGGCTTTCAGAATATTTAACTTTTATGTGATTTGGATAAGAACCCATTGTTTAATAAGCAAAACAAAATGGTCACTCATTGGGACAGTTTTTTGAGCAGTTGTTTTTTTCTAGTCAATTACTTCAATTGACCCCATTCTGCCTTGATACCTGCCCTGATACTGTTGGGGATACTTTTTATAAGATGTTGGGAGACCTCTGGCATAATTTTACCCTACTTCACTACTACACCTTTTTACCATTCAGGCATTGATTTTGATGATATCATGAATTTTCAGAATTTGGCATTTTAGGTGTTTTCATAGATATTATAAGGGGTTTAGATGATTGAATTGAACAAACTGGAATAGTACTTCAATATCATTATCTTGAAAGCAACATTTTACTTGCTTATATATATGCTTGCTGCTGTCACACTGTTAAAAATATCATCTGGTCTTCAGCATTGCCAAATTTTAAAAGTGTTCTGTGTTTTTTTCCCTAAAAACTTTGCAACACTGCCTAGTATATATTCCCCCCTAACCCTTTAAAAGTGTTTTCATACTGGGCCATTCTATATCACAGCTATATTATGTGGTATAATCACAGAACACATACTCATAATTTGAATGGCTTGAGTAACTCAAAGGGAGATGGTCAGAGATCTTAGAGTTGGCTGAGTACCCTCAACCAATTTATCTTTCATAGTTTGATAGATATTTTCAGAATTTTTAGAATTTGTTTTCCTAAGTTACTGATGTACATGGCTAATATGAGAACAATGCAACTACAAATATGCTATAACATGCATTTATCTCACATGAAATTACATAGTTGAGGTCATGGACACTTGGAAAGAAATAACCTTTGTAAGAAATAACAGTTTTTTTAAAGAAGAAAGTGGAGAAATATGTTGAAATATTGAAATCAAAAGTGATTGTGCAGTGTTTATAGTGACATTATAACCTTAAACAGATATTCTGGCATATAGAATGGTGGAGTAAGGATGATGGAACTCAAGTACTCTTCTAATATGTTGAATTGAATGCTATTAACCTTCCATAAAATCTATAAGAACACCTGAAATGCCAATTCTGGAAATTCATGGTGTCATCAAAATGAATGCTTGAATGATAACAAAAGGTCATAGTGACATAGGGTAAAATTATGCTAGAGGTCTCCCAACATCTTATAAAAAGTATCCCCAACAGTATCAGGGCAGGTATCAAGGCAGAATGGGGTCAATTGAAGTAATTGACTAGAAAAAAACAACTGCTCAAAAAACTGTGACCATTTTATTTTGCTTATTAAACAATGGGTTCTTATCCAAATCACATAGAAGTTAAATATTCTGAAAGCCATAATGACATAGTACTTTGTCTAATTTACACCAACATTATGCTTATGTCAGCATTGCTCACCAGATCAATCTTTACAAACCAAGCAAACATTGGGACAGTTTTTTGAGCCACTGTATGCAAAAGCCATTTCCTGGCCTGCTCCACCTTCTGCTCCCCGCCCCATCATTCCCGACAAGGATGTTAACATGAACGAGGTCTACCCACCTCTTCCCAACCTTCCTTCACTGAGGTATATTTCCTCGATGCCTGACACTCCCCGGACAGTGAACTGGTGAGTGGCTCCCAAGCTGCGTGGCCTAGTCCTGACCTCCATTCCTCAGAACACTGAGGAATTCGATGCTTGGTCCCGGATGGCCCATACCTCTGGGAATTACCCCATGCTAGAATGAATGTGTGAGTATATGCGCTTCGTTAACGGCACTGGTGCAGGGGCTCAAATGCCCCTGATGAGCTATGCCCTTGCCCACTGGAGATTACCCGGTTGGCTCCCCATTGAGATGCAGTCGGCGCGTGGATTGCACCGACTCAACAATCCAAATTGCCTGGAGCAACCCTTGCTCCTGGACTCCGCAGAAACATGGGCGCAGTTCATGCACTGACATCTGTACCAGTGGAGGCACCACCCTGGTACCATGTTAGACAAACAGAGGGTCTCGCTCCCTCACATCAGGGGGCAACTCCTGCTTCATCAACAGATTCCTTCAGGGCTATTCCCTGAGGTCAAAATGCTCTTGTCGCTTCATATTGCCAAGGTACTTGCTATGTCAGACTTGTACTGATGGATTCAAGAGCAAGAATGCCTTGCTCTGCCCCCCGTATGCCGTCGGCAACCTATGCCGATTACCAACCATCAAGTCTCCTTAGAGGATGTCGTTAGACACCTCGCCTCTATGGGAGTCTCAGACAAGGAAGTCCAAGAAGGATGTCACTATGCCATCGGCTGGCTTACAGCGATGGCCACCACCAACTCCTCCCGTTTGGAAGAGTCTACTATCGCTGCAGACGTCGTGCGACGTCTGTGGCAACCTCCCAACTCTCTTTCAGAGGATGCCCCTCTGATGACTGAACCCTGGTGGTGGATCGCCAGGACTAACGATGTGGCTCTTCGGGAGCCACAAAGGAAAAGGAAACGAGATGCTACCATCCCCACCAGGGGCAGAGCTCCTCCTCATTCAGGGTGACCCCGCCCTGGATTCTTGACTTCCACTGCTCCATCCTCTGGATTCTACAGTGAACTCTCCACTTCCATGCATGCGAGCTTTCCTCGCATGGATGGCCCCAACCAGGGTTGGTTCAGCGAAGTCCCCCTCATCAAGAAGGCAACTCAAGGTGAGAAGAAGGCCTTGAAGAGGGAATGGCATATCACTGCCGGAATACCCCCTAATGGGCCCAAGGTACCCTTTAGATCCAAACCCATTGTCATGACTACCAAGCCGCAAAAGACTAGAGACTTGGATGACAACGGTGACACCACCCACTCTGTCTCCAACTCTGACGGTGAAACACTCACCATCGAGAAAACAGGCTTTCCTTCAGTCCCTTTTGATGAAGGGCAGATAACTGACGCCACTCTGGGGAATTCCCCAGAGACACCTATCTCCCAACTGCACTCATCGGTTTCCAACCACGAGAGCCAACTTCTCTCCTCGGTGCCCGACCACAAGCATGAGATACCTGTTACCACCCCTGAGGAGGTCTGCCTCCTGATGGTGGATCATGATGATGAGACCATTGTTCAAGGCAAGCCCCCTCAAAAGCCCCCAGACAAAGCATTGTCTGGGCCAGAGAGAAAAGAAACAATCAGAGATGATCGTAGAATACCCAGCCAGGAGCACAATGTTTTATGTTGTCTGGAACAATCTAGAGAAATGGCACTTCTTACAGAAGAGCACCATGTTGAGAGATTGAAAGGGCTAGTAGAGAAAGGAAATGGCGCAAAGACCACCATTGACAAATCAGATTGAAACAGGCTCCATATGAGACCCAGAATAGTTTGGGAACAACGTTACATTGAGGAGAAAGGAATTGCATTTGAAGAACTGAAACGCAGTGGTGAACTTGATGAGAGATTGTTGAGTTGGAAGCAGCGGAACCTGGAGGACAACAAAATATGTTGTTCTGTAAATAAACTCATCAGTATATGACGAGTGGCATACCTGGCACCACCCCCTGCAGTTCTAACATCCTGCTTACCTTGCTCCCAACAACCTACACATACAAAGACATTAGTAAATGATGGACCATGCCCATGGCACTGTCCCCCACCCTACAGGTAAAGAACGCACCTATTATCCAAGATGCTACACACTTCAAAGTGCGTGATGAAACCTCCTACAGCCCCAAAACAGCTGTCTTCCTGATCCCTCCCCATTTCCACAAGGAGTTGATGCGCCTTCATCCTGAGGGCACCGAGAGTCGGATGAAGGATGAAAAATATTGTTCTGTAAAAGGAAGTGTTAGTGTACAGGTAAACACCTTACCTGTATTCCAAGACTTGATGCAATCCCAATTGCATGACAATCCATGGTACGGTCCCCAGCTGGCCGTACAGTCGATCCCCCTGCGATTTCCCAGATGGTCACAGTACCATTGTCTTGATGACACTGAGCCTTGCCAGGATGACAACTTAAGTTGTTCGATAAAGAAAACTGTCAGCAAACAATGGACAGCGCACCCAGCACTGTCCCCCACAGTACAAAAACAAGACATACCTGTGATCCAAAACCCGACACACTCCAGAGTGCATTACGACAACCTTGATGGAACCCCAACTGCTGTCCTATCAATCTGCCCGTGATTCTCCAAGGAATTGCATTACTGTCATCTTGTTGCATTGTCATTTATTGTTCTGTAGAAGACAACATTAGTAAACAATGGACAGTGCTATTGGCACTGTCCCCAAGCATACAGGTAAGCACCTTACCTGTAGTCCACCTGTATCTAAGCACAACATGTGTTTGAAAAGGCATGTTGATCCTTCCCACAGCCTCCAAATGGCTGTGACCCCAATCTCGACACCCTTGCGGCCTGCCAAACAGCTGCATTCCTGTCAACCTAATGGGTTGAAACTGCACCAAGGCGGTGCAGTTATCCAACAACATTCAACAATGAATGTTAATGCTGAAATGAAATTGAGAATTTCGTCAGCAAGGCATCAAAAACAAGGAAGAAGACACCACTTACCTGGTGTTACCTTGGGAATCCTGTCCAAGGGGACAGACATAGCAATATTGCACCACGATGGTGCAATGAAACCGGAACAGCCTGAGACAAAACCAACGGTTTCATTAGCAATACCTGAAAACTGAGGTAATTTGTTGAACTTACCATGTTCAACACAGGAATTACCTTATCAGAAGCTAAAGTTTAGGACAAGACAGGAGATATGAACACAAGAGATTTGCCTCAGGCAAAGGGGGAGGGAGTGCCACAGGATAAAACAGATGATTGTTGACATCCTGAGTGGAAAGGAACACTGGAAACACATTTGAGTCTGACAGGAGGCAACTCCTGTCATTCATTGTCGAGAAGACCTATTTCTCGACAAAAGATGTTAGTAAACATTGGGCGGCGCACCCTATGCCACCCCCTGGACTTCTAGCAGGTTACTCACCTGTTTCCAAACACCCAATGCACTCCGAAATGCATTATCAACCTCCCTGCAGCCTCCAAGTGGCTGCACCCTCAACACCATCGCAGTGCATTGAATGGCAGCATTTCCATTGATCCAAAACATCGAAACTATGTCATGACGGCGTGGTTATCCAGAACATTCAAATGTGAATGTTGATGCTGAGAAAAAGTTGAGAATTTTGTCAGTAAAACCTCGAGACCAAGGCAGAGATTTGGACTTACCCAGTCCAAGTATGAAGGAGCCCAACTGGAGTTGACACGACCATTTGACTTGCATCGACATCAACATTAAAGTGCATGCCTGGATCACGTGTCAACCTTCAACAGACATGTTCTGCATCAACCATCCCTCAACATGGACTCACAGTTCCACATCACCCACTCCTCAACATTAGTGTTTAAGGGTCCAGTCCAGTTCGGTTTTTTGACCCAAAAACATAAAGACTGCAACCTAAACCAGTCCAGGACCGACCCAGATACTGCTAGAACTGGACTGGACCACCTAGGACTGGTCCTTTCCGGTTAAAAGACCAAAAAGACTGGTTAAGACTGGTTCAGACCGGTGGTTTGTCATGAAATTTGTCATATTAATATAGCCCATATGTATCTTAGCAAATATTACCTGGACCTTATAACCACTATACAGATGGATAGACATTGTAATTCCCCATCATTTGGTCAAACTTTTAAGACATTCTATCAAGATTTGACTTGGCTATGATCAATATAAAAGTACATCTACTGAATGACTCGTGCTGAACACCAAGAAATGTAATGTGACAACCATAAATTATGTGATGCATAGCATGCATTGACAAATGGTGGGAGTATTATTATACATGCTAGTCCTATGATCATTAATAGAATCAAGCAAATGATCAACATATGAGTAAGATGAAATGAAAATCAATCTGATACAACAAAATACTTATACAAAAATAGATTTGGTTATATCTTGCTCAATTCTTAACCATTTTTTATGAACCAGAGGTCGAATTTGCCAGATTTCATGTGGGAACATGGTCCAATATATGTTCCCACAATAAAACCGGTCCTAACCAGTTTAGACCAGTTTTCTTCAGTTTTACAACATTTTTCAAAATGGAAAGACTGCTAACTGAACTGCAAAAGACCGGTCCATAAATAGACCACTGGTCTGGTCTTTTCCGGTCTAATTCAGTCCAATTTTGGTCTTTTTTTCGGTCCTATGGACTGGACCCTTCAACACTACTCAACATGGACTCAAAGTTCCATGTCACCCACCCCTCAATGTGGACTCAAAGTTCCACATTCATGATACCCACATAACTGACGACCCAACTATATTTGAGGTCATCTTATTTTTGATAAACAAAAAAAATTTCACCTCGTTGCTCCCCAACAATATCCACATACCTGACAACTACTTAAGGTTGTCTTGTTTTTTCAATAATAATAAAATTAAAACTCTTCATCGCATCCCGATGATGACTTTACTACTACCTTGTACTCACAGGGTTTCTTTTCTTCTTACCCTCACCCATGGGTGAAGCTAAAGGGGGAGATTGTAGTGATCCCCACTGACCCTGGGGGGACCAAGTTTGTACATATTATATTCAAATGCCACTGGTTTCTATAAAACCAGTGACTTTCTAATTAGTACAGCAGCCTAAACCCTAACTTGTATCACATACACACACAATTATACATTATTTGTACTTGTTGCCCTGTGTGATCCTACTAGGCCCCTGGCTCTACTACACCCTATTTTTCAATCACAGGTTCTCATCCACTCATCCCTCTCGACATCTCAGAAGCGACATATCTACAGCCACCACCCGACTCAATACTTTCCTCCACCAATCTCATTGCCTGACACGCTATTGCACTACAGAATGCTCAACCGATCTTGAAGTACTCTACTCTAGAGTCTACACTGCTCGACAAGAAGCTGTGAAACACTTCAAAGAAGTTCACAAGTGAACAATTCGAGACTACAATTTTGAAAAAGGTGACCTCATACTCATGCGAAACACACAGATCGAGAAAGCCCTTAATTGAAAAATTCGAGCTTGATATCTCAGCCCACTCATTGTTATCACATGAAACTATGGTGGCGCTTATATTCTTTGCAAGCTCAATGGTTCAGTTCTTCATCGACCAGTAGCTGCTTTCCGAGTTCTACCCTATCTAGCATGAAAATCGATTCCCCTTCCTCCAAACTTCTTCAATATCAATGATCATTGGCTCAAACAACTTCAAACAACATTGGACGTCGATGGAGACATTGACAAAGGTATTCCTGACCTCAACAAAGACAAATAGAGCATTTTTCTTTTATTTTCTTTACTTGCAATATTGAAACAAACTCTCAATCTTATAACAGTGTACTATTACAGGTCGTGATATCATTTGAAACATGTTCACGCAACCTTAACGGGGTTTTTTGGCTATGAAAGACTTCTGAGCCTTTCCCCTATGTCTTGTTTTGATAAATCGTCCATCTTACTTTCTTTTTCTTTTTCTCTCCTATGTTTTTTTCGCATATATCTTACATTTCTTGGCTTCAATCGTACACGATATTTCTCAATTCAAACCTTTGGACACAAGAAAAACAATAAAATTAAGAAAATAAAACAAACTTCTACTGGGATTCCTCCCATTTCCTCTCCAGCACCTCAATTTCCTCCATGAGGGACCTCCACCTCCAGCTTTTTTCACACCAGCACTTCCACGAGATATCAATGACGGAGTCGTGCTGCATCTGACTGTGTCATCTCATCCTGGACTGCCATTGACAGCCCCTCAACCAGACCCATGATCTCGGGCTCAACCTCTCGTTCTCTTGCTTTTCCTTTCCCCTTCTCCTTCTCAGCCGACTTTGTCTTCACCTTTGTCGTTCATTTTGGGTGCTTGTCGACTCTCGAGGGCCCGACTTCCGCATTTTCGATGGGCTGGATGGCTCGAATGCATATCGCTAAGTAATCATACAGACTAGCAATCATAGTTATTATTGAGGAGATTCACTTACTACATCTTGGAGTCAACACCTCCGTCGACTCCCCAGTACTGTTTGTAGCTTGCTTGGAGCCTGCCTTTTTCCTCGACTCCCTTGTTGGAGTCCTCACCTTGACACTCCCTCCCAGTAGCACCCCTGCAGCATTGCTTGCATTTGGGTGTGCCCTCCTCGACAATGCATTCCTGAGATGTCCTCAGTCCTGTGCAACAATCACACTAAAGCAATATCGAAAGCCTGATTAGTCTGAACAATATCAAAAGAAAACGAGGACTTAATGGCCCATGGAAGGTGATCAGATCACCCTTGTTAAGTACTGAACTTGAAGGGGAAGTCATCAGAATTCCGGTTGTACCCAGACAATAGAAGTTGTAGTGGTTGGATGGAGTAAGACAGGGAGTCCTACGGAATTCCGGGGCAGGGTTTACTTGATGTGTCGCACCAAGTGGGGGAGCAGAAAGGACTTGGCTTCAACTTATAAGAAGTTGCGCCCTTCTCCTCGTCAAGTGTCCTAATTTCAAGGTGAGGGTAAGGAAGATGACCAGAGATCCAGAGAATTTCCAGAGAGGATGAGTAAGAGTTTGAGAAACACTTAAGAATGTAATTGGAGTTTTAAAGAGGATAGGATTAAGTGGGAGACTTGGTTGGTTTACAAACTGGCGATACAAAATGAAAGCAGCTAGCTTAAATACTAAGGTTGGAGTTTCCAAGGCTGTGGTTAATATGAAATCTGGCTTCCAAGGCAATTCCTGAAACTGTTTCACCTAATTGGAAATGAGGGAATTTCACCTCTAGGCAGTGCTGCTGATAGGAGGTGGGCTGTGATGTAAGGTGGCCAGGAAGGGGGTGGAAAACAATCAGAAGTCCAGTTGGAAGAATCGGTCTTGACAGTATTTCTCCCTTAGTGCCGAGCCTATGAGGCACATGAAGGTTCGAATCCAAATCAGGTATGTTGATTTTGATGTTGATGGGTTCCCAGGCTTTTTCTTTAACCACCACCACCTCTAACATGTCCTCGCACACAGAGAAGATTGTGGCCCTCAGGGCCCAGCAAGAAAAGTTGATGGAGGAGCTCCGGCTCGAGGAAGAGGCGAGGGAGGCTGAGGAGTGCAGGGTTGCTGAGGAGGCTGCAAAAGTGGAGGCGGCTAGGTTGGAGGCTGAGAAAAAGGCTGCAGAGGAGGAACAGAGGAAGACCACTGCTGCTAAGAGGGCGGAAAAGAAGAGGAAAGCTAGAGAAGTGGAGCCTGAAGAGGCTGAAGGGAGCTCCCCCCCCCCCCCCCAAGAAGAAGGCGAAAGGAAAGGCAAGGGTGGAGGTGCCCGAGAATGAAGTCCCCTTGCGGCTACCTTAACAAAAGGTCAAGCTGATCTACAAAGTCCACCTACCTAGGTGCAGACACAATGTTGATAGGTTGTCTCCTCGGCTCAAAGGCTAATTCACCATTTTGACCACATTCTAATCACATCGGATAACTCGCATGAGGTCCCAGAAGCAGCACGACCACTCCTGACCAAATCTACCGAGTGCGATATCGTATTGAACGCAGTCGAGCATTGTATCAAACATCGTCAAGCATTGTATCGAACATCGTCGAGCATTGTATCGAACATGATCGACCATTGTAGACCAACGTCGACCATTGTCGAGCATTATTGATCGATATCAAAAGACTACGAGTGACATTGGGTGCCACCTTCATTATCTAAATGGTGGAAGACCATGTGCTAGGATGTATTCCAACTCGTGCTCAAACCTGCTGATCATAGGTCAGCCTCATTTCAAGTCCCTATTGCGTACAGAACCCGCTGGACGGATTATTGTGACACTTAGCACAGTTTATACACAAAGGACAGTCTCTTTTTAGTTCTTTCCCTTTATTACTCCTTCATCATATGATACATCTCTTTCTTCTTCGGGTTCCAGTCTCCTTTTTGGCCTTGTGCCTTAACTCATATCTTTTGCCTCATGTTCTACACATGTTTCTTATACCTTTTTAGGAAGTTTCTTGTAGAACATATAAAACTCTGTAGTATCTACTTGAGAAAAGAAGAAATTGTCTTCACCTATCATCTCGTGTACAGTTCTAAGCATCCAATCAACTTTCTAAAACAATCTAAGTCTCTACTGGTTTTCTCGATTGATGAGAAACCTCTGCGATCATCGCGTCCTCAATCCTCCTTCAATCCTCTTGTCATTAGCACTAGCAACCCTTCCAACACTTCATAGCCATTTGCCATACCCTTCATATACTATCAACCTATCAAAAGGTCCCCAGAATTCACACATTGACCATCGACAATAAACTCGTTTGCTGTTGATCTCATCAATTGTCCTCGATATCAATCGATACTTGATCAGACCACACCCAACACCTTCGTCTCTCATAGCACTACCTTCATGACTAGTATTAACTAGTTATCTTCCCATAGGTTTGACCACAAACATTTGGAACGTCTCACAACCTTCCTCTGACTCATCACAAATATCATTGATTGCCTCATCGGCAGTTTTGGTGGTTTTCCCGGGTTGAGTATCATCAACGTCTTTCAGACAAAGCCCAGACAGACCTCTGACAGGAGCATCATCATCAGGAAGAACCCCATGGTATAGGTACCAGGGTTGACTAGTATGATACCTGGAACCAGCACAGAAGTGGTTCTCAAAGTGAACAAGAGACAAGGAACCACAGTACCTCATTGACAAAGACTTCAGATCTTTGGACAAAGAAGAAACCCCAGAACAAGATCCATTTTCCTTATCTGACAATGACATCTACCACAACATGTCTACCAAACCCACTGCGTCATCCAAGGAAATCTGAATCTGAACCCCATCCAACTTCACAGGGGACTGAACCAGAACTGCAAAGTTCTTACAGGAAGTAAAACTCTATTTGAGAGTGAACCATGGAATCTATGACACCGATGAGAAAAAGATCATCTTCGCGTTGTCTTTCATGAATGGAGGAACCACCATGCCCTGGGCACAGACATGGGCAGAAAAGGAAGACCTAGGAACCTGGTCAACCTTTGAATTGGTGCTCAAAATTAAAACAGCGTTCATGCCGATTGATGAAGCTGGTAGAGCCAGGACAGATATGAAAAGCCTGAAGCAGGGACAGGACCTGGAGGACTACATTGTGCAGTTCTGAATCCTGCAAGAGAAGGTGGGAATCAATGATGACACTGCCCTCATTGAACTCTTTATGGATGGGCTAAACCCCAAGCTCCTCGAAAGAGTTTTCAACATGGAAATGATCCCTATGACCTTGGAAGGAATGATCAACGCCACCTCCAAGTACGATGGACAGTGGAGGAGAGCAAAAGCCATAGCAGGGAAAGCACAGGAAGCTTTGGCAAAAAGGCTGCCCAGCTCTAAAACAACAGAGAGCCCACTTGAGATCAACCAACTCTCCCACCAGGAGAGGATTGAACATATGAAAAAAGGACTGTGCTTTGTGTGCCACCAGTCAGGACACAGAGCATCCAAACACAAGAAAGGGGAAACAAAGACTGAGAACTGGTTTTTCCCAAAGAAGAAAGGTGAGGAAGCCTACTCAAAGATCTGGGCAATCATGAAAGAACTCGACAAAGAAGAAAGGGGGAAAGCTCTCACCATAATAGGAGATGAGGGTTTTTAATGGGGTGGCCTGCCTCGATGCCAGGTACCACCAAACTCTCTGCCTGCTCTGTATTACTAGCCACTTTTAAAAATCAATCTATGTGTTTAGATGTCAAAGTGATAGGATCAGGCAGAGGGAAAGCCATTGAAACTGAAGCCCTTCTTGACTCAGGAGCAGGAGGAATATTCATGAGCCACAAATTTGCAGAAAGCAGCAGATTTGAATTGTGCCCCCTGGAAAAGACAATCAGGGTCAAGAATGTGGATGGAACCCCAAACAAAAAAGGGGAGATCTCCTATTACACCAAGGGATTCTTGACAATCAACAGAAGATCTTTCCACAACCTTCCTCATTGCAGGATTAGGGAAAGAATCGATCATCCTGGGCCTGCCATGGCTCAGGAGAATCAACCCAGTAATCAACTGGAAGATTGGGACATTCCAGTTCAGAACGACCGACAAGACTTATCCCAACTTCTCATTTGGAAAAGAAGGGACGCTTATCAGGAGAGTGCAAACTGAGAAACCTGACAATAAGCACCTAGTATGGTGCCAAAAGAAAACTGAAGAAGGAGGAAGAACCCCCAAGAAGATGACAGAAGAAGAAGAGTGACTGGCATGGTGCCGGATAGCTGCTAGAGAACTGGACAAACTTGCCCTCAAAAAGAAACAGACAAATGAGAAATGGCTAATGCAATGCCAAAGAATTGTTGCAAAGGCAAGATCAATGGGAGGAGCCCTCCATACTGAACCAGGGAGGAGCAGGATGCCCATTGAAACAATGAGTGCAACATTTGAAGAAGTGGAAGATCCAGAGATCACAATCACAACTCTTCAGAATGCAGAGCCCATTGGGCCACAGGACAAAGAAGACACTGGGAAGGAAAACCCAGCACTGGCAAACCACAAACAGGCAATGGAACAGGCAATGTGTCAAGAACCATTCCTCGCCTGATCAGAACCTTCTAGGATCAGTTCTTAACACAATGGAACAACTGGAAGGGACACCCGAACAAAAGATCACAGATGATGAATTACTAGTTGCCTACATCTGAGGAGAACCCGTCATTGGAATATTCAAACTGGCTAAAATGCCACTGACAGAGGAGTATGATGAGCCAAGATACTCATACTCCCAAGTGACAAAGACAATCTCCCAGATTGTGAAGGCAAAAAGATCACCATGATATGCTTACAGGCAGAATATCTGGATTAGGGCAAAGACCTCAGTCTCACAACACCTGACACATAAAAAGGAAGGAGACCCGGAACAAAAGACCCCAAATGAACTACTCCCTGAACAGTACAAGAAGTACTGATGGATATTCCAGAAAGAAGCATCAGAAAGATTCCCAGAATCAAGACCCTGGGACCATGCAATAGAACTCAAACTGACTTTGTGGCAAAAGATTGCAGGGTGTACCCACTGTCGCCAGCAGAACAGAAGAAACTCGACGAGTTCCTTGATGAAAGCCTAGAAAAGGGATACATCTGACCATCAAAATCACCCATGGCATCGCCATTCTTCTTTGTTGCAAAGAAGGACTCAGATGCCCTGAGACCCTGTCAGGACTACAAGTACTTGAACAATGATACAATCAAGAACACCTACCTGCTACCACTCATAGGAGACCTTTGGACAAGCTGAGAGGGGCAAAATGGTTCACAAAGTTGGACATTCAATGGGGGTATCACAACGTCAGAATCAAGGATGGAGATCAATGGAAGGCAGCCTTCAAAACAAACAGAGGGCTGTTCGAACCGACAGTGATGTTCTTTGGATTATGCAACTCACCAGTGACCTTCCAGGCAATGATGAACAAGATCTTCCACGACATGATTGGAGAGGGATGGCTCATGATTTACATGGACGACATCCTGACATTCTCCAAGGATCAGAATGAACACCAGGAAAGGACAAGAAGGGTGCTGCAAAGACTGGCAGAGAATGACCTATATCTGAAGCCAGAGAAGTGCAAATTTGATGTCCACAAGGTGGAGTTCTTGGGTCTGATCATCCGACCTAACGAAATTGCAATGGACAATACGAAACTGGCAGGTATACAAGATTGGCCCACCCCGACAAATGTAGAAGCAGTCAGGTCTTTCCTGGGATTTGGGAACTTCTACAGGAAATTCATTGGACATTTTGTGGAGACAAGCAGGCCACTTAATGAACTGACAAAGAAGAACAAGGTGTTCAACTGGACAACGGAATGCAAACAGGCCTTTCAAATGCTAAAAAGGAAATTTGCAGAAGCACCGGTATTGCTGATGCCAGACCCAACAAAACCATTCATGATTGAATCAGATGCCTCAAAACATGTGACAGGAGGAGTGCTGAGACAAAGGGACACAAATTGGGACTGGCATCCATGTGGATATATATCGCATGTGCTAACACCAATGGAATGGAACTACAAGATATACAACAGGGAGCTACTAGCCATTGTACAATTGCAAGAGACCTGGAGACACTACCTACTGGGATCAGGACACTTGGTGGTAATCTTGTCAGACCACAAGAACTTGACGTACTTCCGAACAGCCCAGAAACTGAACAGACAACAGGCAAGATGGAGCTTATTCCTATCGGAATTCGACTTGCAGCTCATCCACATACCTGGATCACAGATGGTACAGAGTGATGCACTATCACGAAGAGCAGACCACATACCGGCGGAAGACAACAACAATGAAGACATCACAATGTTACCCAAAACAGTATTTGTGAAATTCATTGATACAGAAATGCATGATCTACTTGCAGGGAGTATCATGAAAGATGACCTGGTAAAAGGCGCAATCAAGGCACTAAGAACCAAAGGAATGCCACCAATAAGATCGGCGTTAGAAGACTGGAAGATAGAAGATGGCCTTCTATTCTTCCAAGACAGATGCTACGTCCCCAACAGCAGAGATCTGCGAAAGAAGCTGGTACAAAAGTACCATGAAGGAGTAACCAGCAGGCACCTGGGACAATGGCAGACAACTGAAATGATCAGAAGAGACTACTGGTGGCTGGGGATGATGACATATACCAAGAACTATGTCACTGGATGTGCAATATGCCAGCAGATGAAGGTCAACACTCACCCGACGACACCACCACTACAGCTGATCAAATCCGAAGCAACGAGACCATTCGCAATGGTAATGACAGATTTCATAACTGACCTACCAGAGTCCAATTGTTATGATGTGCTCATGGTCGTGGTAGACCATGGGCTTATGAAGGGGGTAATTTTTATCCCTTGCAGGAAAACTGTGGATGCACTGGGAGTGGCCACCCTCTACCTAGACTATGTCTACAAGCAATTCGGCCTCCCAGACAAGATCATCTCTGACAGGGATCCCAGATTCACCTTGCAGCTTTTCCAGGAGCTAGGAAGATTGCTCGGAATCAAGCTGGCGATGAGCACAGCGTACCACCCCCAGACCGATGGGGAAACCAAATGGGTGAATCAAGAAGTGGAGGTGTACCTGCAGATCTTCTGCTCAAACAACCAGGAGAGTTGAAAGCACCTCCTCCCAACTGTGGAGTTCACGCACAACCAGAGAACACACTCTGTGCAGAGAGCTCCCCATTTTACCTCATGATGGGCTACGAACCCAAGGCGATCCCACTCCCCTACCTGAAAACAAACATGCTGGCCATAGAGAAGCGAATTGTCGCACTGCAATGGGCCCGAGACAAAGCAAAGGCAACACACAAGTTAGCCAGACAGATGATGGCAGAAAGGCCAACAAAGCACTTCACCCCATTCAAGGAAGGAGACAGAGTATGGCTCAAAGCAAAGAACCTCAAAATGACACATGCAACGAGGAAGCTCACACCAAAGAGAGAAGGACCGTTCACCATCAAGAAGGTCCTAAGCCCACTCTCCTACTGACTGAAGTTACCAGAACAGTGGAAAATACACCCGGTATTCCACACGGCACTCCTTTCCCCATATAAAGAAACCGAGACACATGGGCCAAACTTCCCAAAGCCACCACCTGACCTAATAGAAGGCGAATCAGAGTACAAAGTGGAAGCGATCATCGGACACAAAAAGAAAGGAAAGACCATGCACTTCCTAGTGAAGTGGGTTGGATACCCGACCTCAGAAAACTCGTGGGAACCCAAGGAAAACCTGAAACATGCGAAAACAATCCTGGGGGCATATAAACAGCAATGACAGCTGTAGGACCCCCAAACCAAAAACCCCCACCACACAATAACAGAACAGACACCCTTGATGCCCGCTGAACGACAATTCACCCAAGAATTCCTATGAGACCCATTGAATGCTAATGCACTTCACACTCATCTCGCAGACAATCTACCAATATACCACACCAGAATGTGCTTCTACTACTGAAGCATGATTGACCAAATGGAATACAACCTCAAAGAAGCAATGAAGGATGCAGAAGCTCTTGGGATCGAACAAGCAATCCAAGACATGACTGCACCATGGTCAGACAAACAAAAAGCAACTGAGGGGAAACCTCATACTCCCGCAGATCAACCCAGATGACCACCAACTTCACCCTCACTGTCCACCAAGCGGAACAACAGAAGCAAATGACAAACTGCCTCTGGAAGTGTCTCCCACTCTATGAGGAGCCAGAGAACCAGGGCATTGCAGATCATAGACCTCACGACACCCGAACCCGAACCACAAATGACCCAGCCACTGTGGTCTCCCCCACACATGAGAAATGCCAGATGCTTCATCTGTCACACGATTGGACACTTCGGCCTGATCTGCCAGCAACATGTTTGCAAGCACTGCAAACAATGAGGCCCCAGGCATTATAGCTCTGACTGCCCAGTAAAACAACAGAGAGAGCAGGAGGAAGCCGAGCAGAGACGTTGGGACTTCCTTGAGTCTGGGTACGACAACTTTGACGATGATGCGATGGGAAATATGACTGGAGAACCCCATGGGAGAATCTAGGGATAATCCACCTCAATTCAATGAGAGAAGAAGCAGGATGGTGATTGAAGTCTGTGACTTCAAAGATAGAGAGAGGGTGATGTTACAATTTTTATTATCATAACCGATGACAGCCAGACATATGCCGGCAAGGCCGGGTACTTTATTTTTCCAGAACCATTCGACTCGACTCACTCCGATGGAAGACTCCTTGACATCAGATCCTTGACATCGGATCCGTGACACTGGATGCCTCATGCCAGGCATGAGGCTTATCTTCTATTGTTCTTTGACATGCTGCGCTGCAGCACTTCATGACATCAGACGCCTCACGCTAGGCATGAGGCTTATTGTTCTTTCTATTATTACTTGACAAGGATCTCCTGTTCTGATTGGACAATAGACATCTCTGAACCATATATAAGCTACAGTAATACTGTCTGTATTCCTTAGCTTGACCTAATTCAATCAACAGTCTTAGACTCAACCAGAACACTTGACAGCTTAGGAAGTGATAACTCAAACTTGACAGTTGGAAAGCCTCCAACTGTGATACATGAACCGATGGTCTGCTCAGAGAGCCTCTGAGTACAGATAGCCATATCAACTAGGGAAGCACCCAAGTCCAGGACAGAGACCAATACAGTTGGAAAGCCTCCAACTGCAACACACAAAGCCAAGGCTGAATTTAGAACCTATAGTCTTAACAAGCCCTGTCCACATCACCCCCCAGTCTCATCCATGCTCACCCTTGTCATGGCCTGCCCTTGTCATCATCTGCCCTCATCATCTGCCCTTGTCATCACCTGCTCTTGTCCTGCCCTTGTCATCAACTGTCCTCATCAAAACCTGTTACTAGCCATCATCAGTTCCCAGGCAACTCAATGTTTTCACCAACATGTAAAGTGTGCCTGCAACTTGTTGATTTCCCCCCCCCCCCCCCCTGCCCCCAGTCATTTTTTTGGAGTATGAGAGAGTGTAAGAGTGCCTCTTACATTATCATTACATTATCACATGCCACTCAGTTATCACATGTTATTCTGATAGTATATAGTCTATACTTTGAGTACTTGTACTGTATTCTAGATTCCCCCCTCGAAATATATTAAGTTTCTTATTAAAAAAAGTGGAAGGAAGGCAAGGCTTCCAAATAGAATGACAGGGAACCAACAGAGCAGGGGGCTTAGATGAGGGAGAGAACAAGCCCAACAGAGAGAACAAGGAGCATGGAAGACAGTGCAAGTCATCGTTGCATCGTTGCTAAGAGAACTGTTGGTGTGAAAAAATGACCCGTTTTGGAAATTTCAGGGTCAGTGTGGGTTTTTGGGGAAAAGAGCATTGTGTGAGAGAGTAGAGTGTGGATAGTAAGTTCATTATAAAAAAAAGTGGAAGGAAGCTGAAGCTTCCAACACTCAAGGACACAAGAACATATAAGGAACTTAGCATATTCGAGGGAGGAAACTAAGATACAGTACACAAGTACTTGAGTATAGACTATATACTAATGGAATAACATGTAATAACTGAGTTCCATGTGATAATGTTGTGATGATGTAAGAGGCACTCTTACACAGGTTGGGCCTTGGGACATGCAAAGCTCAAGTTCAGGTCCAAAAATTCAGTTCTACAAAGTACAAATCACACAGACACATTCCAGAAGGTGTTGCAAGTAGCATACCATAGTGTACATATGTGTCCTTTTGTGCTGCACAAAATTGGGTCCAGACACAGGAAATTTCTCATTCAATTTTGAGTTTAACATTAATTCTTCTTAGGGTTCTGTTCCAGCCCATCAATAGGAGCATTTTTCCAAGAGGAATTAATTTTGGGACTTTTTTATTAAATTCTTATAATTTTTGCATAAAAACTAGCAGTGACTAACCAGCATGTAGTATATAAAGCAAAATGTAGTCCCGACCGTGATTTGAACACGGGACCCTGCGATAAACTTGCACTGCAATCGCATGCTATAACCACTTAGCTATCGAGACGCGGCCAGAATTAATAATTACTAATTTACAACTCCACACTTTCTCACTGTATAAGCCGAGCTGGCGACGTGTAAATTGTTTTCTCGTTCTTCCATGCGCACGATACTTCCTTTATCACTCCTTGTGGCAGGAGTCCACGCCTCCCTGCTAACACTACAGTCCCCTCGTTTCACAGTTACATCCTCCAATGGTGATCAACTACGTTCAGAATTGTATGTGTCTCAGCTCCTTTGGCCAATGACGAAACACTGAAATTCCGCCCTCAGGATCTCTCTGGCCCAGAAAGCTTCTACTCCAGTGACACTTTCCCAGAGTGATGTTCTGAAACTCGCATTTCAAGTTGTCGAACAAGACACCGGAAATGGTGTAAAACCTCATCAAACCTTCCTTAGGTTCTTCGACCAGAAAACGGGCGAGGAGGGTATCCAGCCCGTCCGTGTAACCCCTGGCGGCAAAGCCAAGTTCGAGTTGGTACGTTTCTACATCTTCCGTAGTCTACTGTCCACTAAAAAAACTTTCGCAGAACATGGCGAAACCCCCGTTATACCTACCCCCAACTACTGACACGCCTCTCCAAGTTTCCCTACTTATTGGGTCCCCTACCCACTCTCCCCTTTCCCTGACTCTGTTCGACCTCAAAGTACCCGCCTCACTCCCACCCCCTGTCCATCCAGACGAGGCGTCTTTCTCTCCTCTACCTGAAATCCATCATACTTTCCGACCGGCACAAAAGCTTCCCCCTCGGCCCATCTCTGCCATCTTCTCGGCAGTCGTCCTTTCTCCTTGGCTCATTCTACTAGGCTTGGTACGCCTCTTTGCTCTATTGATTTATGATTATGCTGAGATACGTCGATAGTGGTCGAAAATATCTCCCCGCGTCACGCATCTATTCTCGCCCAGCATTTTACCATTCATTGTGACTCTGGGAGCCTTTGAAGGCTTGCTCGTCTGGTACTGGATCGACTTAAAACTGGGGCAGGTTTTGCTGTACGGAGGGATGCTAGGCGTCGTCACGCTTTTCACTGGAAAGCAAGCGCTCTCCACTATTGGTGATCGCAGAATCAGCCGGAAATAAATACTCATCGCTGTATAACTTTCTAGAACCTAAACCCGACCTCTTCTCGTGATTGAAATGTCTCTTTAACGTCAGGTCAGAGCAACATGTCATTCACGGGCGATTCACTCAAGGGAACCAGAGTTGAATCGCGGCTGGATCGCCTACCTGAATCTTTAATAATTGACTGCCACTATTATTTTCATGGAGAACCGTGGGAGATCGCCACTCTGACCCCAGTTTTGCTCGTAAATCTGTCGGTTAGCACCTTAGGCCTTAGTTTGAACTACGCAGACAAGCACCCGTGCAAAATGCAATTTCATTTGCTACCTACACCTGCTGCTTCCCCCACCTCGTCGACCTTACCGTCAGAAGCGTGCCGGGGATCTTATCAAGTTCTACCGTTCCTACTTGGGATACCGTACGGTTCGTGACTCAACGACACCTTTTGAAATGCTCGTGGTTAAACACGTACGATACCGAGTTACTTGTAACAGGTAGCTTAGGTGATGCTGCTGATCTGCCACAGTTCAACCCCGACATCATATTCCAAGAGTTAGAGTTGTTACTTACAATCTCCAGCTCAGATTTCGATACGGATGACTTGGATGACGACTTGGATGAGGAGAGTAGTGATGGCTGGTCCAGTTTACTGGGCTCTCACTGGTGAGGATCTCCTTCTGGCACAGTGCGTCAAGCCCAACGTCGGGACGAGAGCTCATGGAGTGGCCTGCACTTTTGGCTGTGAGATACCCAAACATTGATGTTTCCATGGACTCGGACACTGATACCGAAAGCGACACCAGCGACACCTTACGGCTCTCCAGTGGGGATGAAGTTGATGACGGGATGGTTGAAAACTTTCAGCTAGACTCGATTATTGCGCGACTTTCCGTGTTCGTGCGACAGTAGATGAAATGTATGCACATCGATACGAAGATGGCTTTCCTCGGTGACTGTATTTGGAAGGCTGTATTGAAGATTAGACGACCCAATTCTCTTCTGTAGGGAATTTGAGCCTTTGGTTCCGAGTTCTCAATTTTGAGAACGAGTCAATTCTGAGCTGGCGGTCTATTTGTGCGGCGTTTGCCGAAGCGGTCTATTTTTATTTTCCCCTTCGATTACTTATGGTGCACAATACCTAGTCACCACCACTTTTGTACAATGGAAATAGCCAAACAAAAACACCTTATTTTTCTTATTCCTCTGGTAAAAATGCTCCATTTCACAAGAGGATTAAATTTACCAGAGCATTTGTCAAAATGCTCAAAATTGATGGAGTTTTTTTTATTTATCATTGAGAATTTGGCCATATTACCATCTATGGATGGGTTTGGACCCGAATTACCATATATGGTAGGACCCTACCTTCACACACAAAATGTACTTTCAACTGGGCATGGCAATCAAAGCATTTTTAAGTACTAAATAAAAGAAAAAATTGGACAACATTCTTAGGGCACATTAGGTGGTTCCCAAAAAAACTAAAAAACAAGGAAATTCCCCAACCAATTTGGCCACTGTCCAAAAGAGGTGGTGACTAGGTGTTGTGCACCATAACTTAGACCATGTTCGGCAATGGAAATTCAGAAAATACTCATAAGCTCAAGGCAGCCGAGCAATGCTGAGATTGTGACATGGGTGTGACCATCTACAATCAATGTTCCTTATCATGCATGAAACCCACCTCTCATCGAAGAGCCCGTCAATCCCAGATGTCAATCCCACTGGCAATTCTGCTGCTGATGTGCTTGGAGATCTGGGTGCCCAGTGCTCCTGGACCAAGCAAGAGGAGGAGCTTCTGATCCTATTTCTCTGTGATAACAAAGATAAGCAGGCCAATGGTGGTAACTTTAGAGCCATTGTCTGGAATGATGCTGTCAAACACCTGGCACCACATCACAAGAAGGGGGGTGTGAAGACAGTGAAAGCATGCCAGTCCAGGTATGCATGGGTACGTGATTGTCTCAGTTATTTGATTTCTGGACTAACCATTGCATCTAGTTATGATCTGCTTACAACATGGTTACCACTCTGAAGGGCCTCTCAGGGTTTTCATGGGATGCTGAACATGGGATGAATATTGGTGTAAATGAGAAATGTGCTTGGGATGTGTATACAGACGTATGCCTTACCCTTCATTGATCAAGCATTCTGATTGTGATTACTGGCTAGAAACACCTGGGTGCAAAGTCTTATGCACACAAGGGTTTTGTGCTCTATGATCTCATGGTTCCACTTATGCCCAGCTTGGAAAGGGTAGCTATGCCTTTCATCCATCACAACAATCCAGGGGTACTGGTACGATGTCAGTAGACCAACAACCACCTGAAACTGAGGGATCTGATCAAATGGATACTGGTCACCTGGCTACTCCCCCAGTAAATGCCATGGATGATGGTGATCCTGGTCTACCACCCTCATCACTGCAGCCTCCACCACCCTCATCTCCCTAGCATCTGACACCATCTGTGGCATCCATGTACGCTACATCTACATCTGCTATGTCAACATCTACATCCTCCAAGCGCAAACAGTCTGCGCTCAAGCTCCATTCAGAGACCAAAAGGGCTCGCACAACAATGCCTCTCTCTGGTGCAGTTGCACTAGATGGAATCAAGGAGACCCTAGTTACATTTAATAATACTATAGAGCATACTCTTGGGCAACCAGATCGAATGTGTGCTGATACATCACCAGAGCGGCAGTCTAAAGCCATGGATCTCATCCAGGAGAAGGAGGGTGATTTGTGTGATGAACAGCTTGTCACACTTATTGATCTTTTCCAGGAAAATACAGGTGCCGCCGACGCATATATATCACTAAAGCATGACACACTCTGCTGGGTGTGGGTTCAGAAGTGTCTCATTGAGCTTGGCTTTCCTCAAGCATGATCGTTGTATGAAAACTACACTATACATTTCAATATGATTCTGACTATACTACAAAGGATCATGTATGTGCAAGCTCCCACTGATATTGGATCCACATTTGCTGAGCAATGTTTTCCTTCCTCCGATCTGCTTCTTGCTTCTCATTTCTTCTTGCAGGCCCTGTTGCCAACTCTCCTTCACATCCTCCTGGTTGTGGATCTTCTATATCATCTGTAATGTAGTCATTGATTTCCTTGTTGTCATATTCGCGAATGAAGTTATGGATTGCTGCAAGTGCTGGTGGGATGAGTGCCTGTATGCTCATGTCGACATTGGGGCTGGATTGTAAAATCCTGAAACGATGTTTGAGGATACTGAACATTCACTCAACAATATTATGAGCTGATGCATGGCAAACTGGTGCAGTAGCTGGGCTATAAGCATATAACTGTAAGCTTAGGTGCAAAAGACTATACTTGAAAATCACAGCACACCAAATCTCAGCATGCGCCCATTCAGCAAGATGATAATGTACCCCCCAAAAAGGTATGAGAAGTGCAAGGCAGATAGGGAAGCCTGCATCTGCCAGATAAGTTCATACCAGGAGGAATTCTCATGTCAGTGATATGGGCATCATTGAACACAGTTGAATCTGAAACAGATCCCTCCCAGCCACTGAAGATATAAACAAATCTGTGATTGAAATCACATGCAGCAAGACAGTTCTGGGTTACACACCCTTTGTGGTCATGAGCAATAGCACGTTGCTCTGCTGTACCAGAGCAGTCAAAATGTGTTCCATCAATTGCGCCAATAGCATCATCAAAGTATGGGTGAAACTTTGGGTTGTCAAGGATATATGGGGAAATGGGGTCATTGATCTTTGGCAGCTGGACAAAGTCAGAATAGAAAGGTTTAGATGAGAAAATGTGTAGCATCTTCATGAAATATCTAAAGGCAAGGTTAAAATAAATCTCTAGCCAAAAGGAGGGAACATACTTGGAAATTGTATCATTTGAACATTGAAACCTTTCACCTACATGTCGAGTTGAAAGTCCTGTAACACATTTATACAAGAATATTGCCAGCTGTTCTTCAAGGAGAACATCCTGAGAGTGTGATACTCCGATGATTTGGAGGTATGCAATGAGGATCTGAAAGACATGTTTATGGACACCAAGCTCACAGCGAATGCGCTCGGGGTGACCATTTAATAATTCAGCAACCCAAGCAGTGCCTGACAAGGCAGAGGTATGGTATGGTGTTTTGTTGAAGAGTGGTGTGGCAAAAGCAACAGATGCAGCTACAGCAGCATTGATGACAAGACAAGCAGCTTGCGCAATGAAGTGTTTCCTCTGATTGTGGTCCATGGAAGATAAAACAGCAATCAACATATCTTGTGCACTATATAGACAGGAGTGCCTAAGCAGATGTCCCATTGAAGCAAACAATGTTATCTTGTGCAGGTCACTAGATGTGTCTTGTGCTACGCAAGTACATGTATCTTGCATGTGAGCCTCATTTGAGTGTATGTATCTTGTATGTAAGTGCACATATCTTGTATGTGAGTGTACATATCTTCTATGCGAGTGTACATATCTATGCAAGTGCATGTATCTTCTATGCAAGTGGTGACATATCTGCAATGAGGATCTGACATATCTTGTATGTGTATGTTGCATATACAAGACTGCATCTTGTATGTGTATGTGTATGTTGCACATACAAGACTGCATCTTGTCACAATTCCGACTGATCTGATCACCAGAATTTGCAAAATGTACATGGGAGAAGAAATCCATTTGTTGTTCCGAACATGATCTTAGTTTGAGTGAGCTCCTCCAATGAAGAGTGGCTTCTTCTGATAGGACTGTGGTAGCAGGAAAAGAGCTTGGCGGTGACCTATGGTCAGCTGCAGGAGCCTTAGGGTTCTATTTTGCATTCAAGGTATCCCCCCCTTTACAATGTACTACTACTAGTAATAAGTAATACTATGACATGTAAGGTGCCTCTTACATCATCACTGTTATCATGTGCCCCACCATTATCACATGTTATTCCAGTGGTATATTCCAAGTTCTCAGCTTGTCTGAGAATGAGGTATTGTCAATCTGAGCTCGCAGTATGTCTCATCTGATCTATTTGTGCAGCATTTGCTGATGTGGGGTTTGTGTACTTTGCTGGGCCCCTTTTAGTCTGTTCTTGTTCATGCTTGAAGCTGAGTCAGTCGTGCGCCAACCAACCACTTGGCAGGGTGACCAAAGCCCTTGCTCACTTTTTTTTGGGCTTGGGCCTATTTTGGTATGTGAGTCTCAAGGGCCAGGGCTCCTATTAGACTGTGGGCAGACCGTTGGGCATCAGAATCCCCCTTTTGGTGGCTCGTCACTTGCTTTCATGGACTGTCAAGCCCTACTACAACCATGAAGGTGTGTTTTCATTTCCCAACCTTTTCCTTGGGTGTTCAACCCCACAACTGAAAGATCACCTGGGGGAGGAGGAGTCAGTGTGGGCATTTGTCTGTGGCATTTGGTCACCAAAATCTGAGCAAGTTCTTGAAAAGATGATGGGTTTGGAGAATACTTGATTGTTGTCAGTTTTGGAGGGCGCAGTTTCAAGGGGAATGCCTATGATGCATGGGCTGGGATTGTACAAGACTTGGGGTAGAGTGTTGTTTTGTGCTACCTGCAAATCCTGTGTGGGTGGCCTCCACAGGGTTGGAGTGGTTGCTGGTTATGAGGAGGTTTCATGTGGTGCATGTTCTGACTGTATAAGGGCAACCTAAGCCTCTAGCAAAGGGAAATCCGAAGTTAAAATTATACTACATAATACAGGCATTGGGGGCGCACCTAGCAAAGGGAAATCCGAAGAGAAAACTCTAAGGATCCCCTTGCTGATGCCCAGTATATGTGAAGACGACAAAAATCAAATATAACCTAAAAATAGAAAAAGGCGGAGATAGGCGGATCAAGGCCGCCGAATGACATCATACCAAGGGGTATGTGTCGGAAGGGGTACTCCGCCTCTAAATATAAAAGTGTCAACATATACAAACATGATAGCAAGGGAAAATTAGTAATAAAATCCGGAAAAATCATAGAAAATGAAGAATAGAAGGAAATGAGGTGGGGAAAAATATGGGACGAACATAAAAAATAGGAAAAACACACAGGGCACCCCCCTAGTCCCCTTACAGACTGCCTACCATCCTGTGGGAGGGGGCGGCTTGTGGGTTTCCTTTTACGCTAAACCTTTCAGCCAACTGTTTGTCTGTTATCGCACTCAGGAGGTCCTCCTCACTGACGACTTGCAAGATGCAGTCCTGGTGGTTGAATTCTGGAGATGCGACCTGCCCTTCAGTGGCAGAAAGCAGAGCTTTTGGGCAGCCTCACCATGGATTACTGACTCTGAGGGCATATTCAACATGGTAGTGGCCAAGTATGAGAGGTTTGGGTTACCCCTTGATTGTCACAAATTGGTCCTTACATTTTTTTTTGCAGCCAAACCCCAGTCTATCCCAAAACCATTAGGAAATATATGGGCCATCCTTCCATAGGCAAGCATTGCAATTTCTTAGAGTCCATTTCAGCTTTGCGTCATCCCCCACCAACAATGCTTGTGTTTGTGTGGTGGCCACCCCTTTATCTGGCTGTGTGCTGATGGTTGGTTGTGGACCTTTGCCTGAAAACTTTTATGTGTTGAAGCTTGTACTTAGTAAACCATGGCACCTTTTTGAAGATTTGCAAGAGAATCATCCAGCCCAAAAATTTGTCTGTAGTTTCTTATAACAGTATGCCTTACTGCAGATGTAAAGAGAATACTACTAAGAATAAGTTCAAGATCTTGGACAGAGTGAGGTCCAACCTGATGACAAATTACTAGTAAGCTTCCCAAAATTACCCCACCAGAAAACACCAACGCAACCCAAACAGGAGTGTTGCACTGCTGCTTTGGACGCTCCTAATTGTGTTTTGAAAAAAAGAAGAGTTCAAAGGAGATGCAAAACTTTAAAAGGAGTGCTTTGAAGGGCTAGCCTCACCTATGACATGTTTCCCAAATCCCCAACAATAGGAAAAGGGGAAAAAACTGCTTTATGACACTTATGATGTACTACAGAACACAAATTCATTTGGCTGGATCTACAACCATCTGCCTTGACTAGTTTGCTAGCTGACTTTGCTCATCATTGCCCTCAATATTGTTGTATCCAACCCAGTGCCTCAGTGTGTGTGGCTTGTCCATCACCAGTTTTGTAGTGGGCAAGCTGTAGTTAGTCTATAAAAGTTAGTGTGCGTCCTTTGGCCAAGCCAAATGCAATGTGTGTACCTTACTGAGAGCACCGTCCAACAATGCCATTGAGCATAAAACCACTAGCATTTTGTAATTGTTGCCTCAGACTGGAATGACCACAAAGGATAACTGTACTTGGACGATGTCACTGACACAGAACAGCTGTGGACTGCAGCTTTTGAACCTGTGTCAAAACAATGGGCTGTCACCTTGAAATCTAAATGAGACAGTGCCATGCTTACTTTCTTTCTCCACCAACCCCTTTGAATGTTGTAAAGTACTGGACCTGATTGTCATCCATATGGATATAAGAGTGCACTGCATTGCCAACTGCCATGTTTGCCAACACTCCATCTAGTAGGAAGGTCCTTATCGTCCAATCGGAAAGGTAGATGTGTATCAGGTATGAATAGAAACAATAGGCCTCATGCCTTGCATGAGGCGTCCGATGTCACGGAGTGCTGCGGCGCAGCATGTCAGGAAACAATAACAGATAAGCCTCATGCCTAGCATGAGGTGTCCGATGTCACAGATCTGATGTCAAGGATCCGATGTCGATTGTGAGAGTCCAACGTCATGGACCTCATGTCAGGGGGCTGTCGTATCACAGCATGTGTGGGAGTGGGTTTGGGTGCATGGAGTCACCATGCGTCAAGGGTGCCTTCCACGGGAAGGGGATCGAATGCATGCAGTTGGCATGCATCGTGTGTGTGTCTGGTGTCAAGGACATGCCCTAGGCATGAATCAAGGGGTGCCTCCTGTCTGGAGGGGATCATCGGGTGCATCGGGTTCCATGAGTTACAAGGAAAATTGTAACATTACCCCCTCGCTATGGTCGAAAGTTCCACACTTCGACCTAAATCTTTGTCTCTCCTTTGTGGTCTGATCGGGCATGGTCTGGATATGTGGGTAGGTCGGGGTCGAGGGGTACGATGGAGGAATAATTCATGTCTGAACTTGGACCATGATCGGGTTCTTCTGGTTCACGCTGCCCTAGGTAGCAGTGTCAAGGAGTCAGTAGTATTGTTGAAAGGGGGGTGTTGCAGGATGGCAAATTCAATGTCTGTAATCAGGGGTTCGGGTTCTGTTCAGAAGATGGCATAGAGGCAGAATGCAAAGGTTATGGCTGCCGCTGCAGCCAGGGTTGTGCCAACAATGATGGCAAGGATCATAATCCCTGTGAGCATGGGTCTGTCTTGTCATGCCATCGTCTTGAGCTCTGCCTTTTAAATCCTTCCATATGGCTCCCCTGTCATGTTTCCCATCACGTCGTCATCAAAATCATTGTATCTGGAGTTAAAGAAGAGCCGCTGTCTGTGTTTGGCTTCTCTTTGATCGGTCTCTCGATCTTTCCGAGGTTTCTCTGGGCAGTTCATCCTATAGTGTCTGGGGCCTTGCTGTTTGCAATACTTGCAAATATATTGTGGGCAAATCAGGCCGAAATGGCCTATCTCTTGGCAGATGAAACATCTGGCATGTCTCATGTGTGGGGGGGACCAAGGCAGTTGGGTGGTTTTCAGTTCGGGTTTGGGGGTGGTCAGATCGATTACTTCAGGTGCCCTAGGCATGATCTTCGGGTTCTTCATAGAACGGGAGGAGTCTCCAGAGGGAGCTCGTCATTCGTCTCTGTTGCTCTGCTCGCTGAATGGCGAGGGCGAGGTCAGTGGTCATCTGTATCGATCTAGGGGGGTGTGAGGTCTCTCCTTGGCTGTTCTCAGTCTGTCTGACCATGGTGCAATTATCTCCTGGATTGTCTGTTCGATCCCCAGGGCATCTGCATCATTCATTGCTTCTTCTAGATTTTGTTCCATCTGCTCGATAGTGCTAGCATAGTAGAAGCACATCCTGGCTAGATGGTATCTCGGTGGATCGTGGGCGAGGTGAATGCGAAGGGCATCAGTGTTCAATCAGTTTCGTAGGTAGTCTCAGGTGAATTGTCGTTCGGCAGGCATATTGGGGAGTGTTGTTGCGGGAAGAAAGAGGGGTTTTTGGATCTTCATTAGAGGTGGTACCTCTTCTTATATGCCATCAGGATCTCGGGGGCATTTTTCAAGTTCGATTTGGGTTCCCATGTGTTTTCGGATGTCGGGTAGTCAACCCATTTCATGAGGTAACGGCATGTCTTGCCATGCTTCTTGTGTGCGATGATCACTTCCACTTCATATTCATTTTCTCCTTCCACAAGGTCGGGTGGTGGAGTCAGGAAGTTCCGTCCATGAGTGTTGTTCTCATGGTATCGTGTGAGTAAAGCCGCATGGAATACCGGGTGGATCTTCCATCTCGGTGGCAGTTTCAATCGGTATGTCGTTCTTGACAGGGCATCTTCAATCACAAAGGGCCCTTCTCATTTTGGCGCCAATTTTCTTGTTGGGTAGCTAATCTTCAGGTTCTTGGAGTCAAGCCATACTTGTTCTCCAACCTTGAACGGTTCGTATCGCCCTTTCGTTCAGGCGGCCATAGCCTGTCTGGCTAGTTCATGTGCGGCAAGAGCTTCCCTTCTCACAGAGAGAAGTTCTTGGATTCTCTGTTCAGCAGCCGGCACATTCGTCTTTTCATAAGGGGTGGGGATAGTGTGTGGCTGATATCCCATCATCAAGTAAAATGGCAAATGTTTTACTGCGGAGTGCATCTTCTGGTTATGCATGAATTCTGTTGTTGGGAGATAATGCTCCCAATCTTCGGGTTTGTTCGAACAGAACATGCAGAGGTAAACCTCTAGCTCTTGGTTTACTCGCTCTGTTTCTCCATCGGTCTGGGGGTGATAGGCGGTGCTCATGGATAGCTTGATTCCGAGCAGTCGTCCGAGTTCTCGGAAGAGTTTGGACACGAATCGAGGGTCTCTGTCTGAGATGATTCTTCTGGGGAGTCCAAATCTGGTGTACACATGGCGCAGGTAAAGGTCTGCGGTGCCAAGTGTGTCGATCGTCTTCACGCAAGGGATAAAAATTACCCCCTTTGTAAGACCATGGTCTACCACGACCATGATTGAGTCAAATCTGTTTATCACGGGCAAGTCCATGATAAAATCTGTCGTTACCAGCTCGAATGGTCTGCTGGCATTGGATGATATTGGTGTTGGCGGTGGGGTTGTCGGGTGTGTATTCACTTTCATTTGCTGGCACTTTGCGCAGCCTTCGACATACTTCTTGATGAAGTTGGCCATTCCTGGCCACCAGTAGTCTCGTCGGATCAGTTCGATTGTCTGCCATTGTCCAGGGTGCCCTGTCGTGATGCTATCATGACATTTCTGTATGATCGCTCAGCGGAGGGTCTCGTCCTGTGGCACGTAGCATCTGTCTTTGAAAAAGAGCAGGCTGTCTTCAAATTTCCAGTCCTCCAATGCAGACTTGATTGGGGGGGTTCCATTGTTCTTCAGGGCTTGTAAAGCATCATTTATGAGGTTGTCCTTCATTATGGCTGAGACCAGGGCTCCCTGGAGCTCAGTGTCGATCGTTTTGATGAACAGTTCATCAATGAGGATGGTCTTGTCCTTGTTATTGGTGTCTTCTTCGGCTATGTGATCTGCTCTCCTCGATAGGGTGTCAGATTGTACCATCTGTGATCCTGGTACGTGTTGTAGCTTCAGGTCAAATTGTGACAGGTAAATGGCCCATCTAGTTCAGTTTCTGTGGCTGACGGAAGTACGTCAGGTTCTTGTGATCGGACAGTACCGTCACAGGAAATGGTGTCCCCTGTAGGTAGTGTCTCCATGTTTCCAGTGCTCGGATTACTCCCAATAGTTCCTGGTCATATATCTTGTAATTTCTTTCCACTTCGTTGAAAGAATGCAAGATGTATCTGCATGGGTGCCAGTCTCCATTGGCGTCCTGTTGTCTGAGTACTGCACCTGTCACAAATTTCAAGGCATCAGTTTTGTTGCGTCTGGCATCAGCAGTACTGGGGTTTCATTGAACTTCCTTTTTAGTGCATCGAATGACTGCTGGCAGTCGTTTGTCCATTCGAATTTCTGGTTCTTCTTTGTCAAATCATTTAGTGGTCTGGCCAGATCCGCGAAGTGTCCGATGAATCGTCGATAGAAGTTTCCAAATCCTAGGAAGGATCTTACATCCTTCACTGTCCTTGGCGTGGGCCAGTCTTTGATCCCAGCCAGTTTTGTTGATAGGTCGTCTTCTCGGCTCAAGGACCAATTCAACACTTTAGCATCATTCTAATCACATCGGCTAACTCCTACAATGTCCCAGATGCAGTGTGACCCACTCTATCAATCGCGATATCATATCGACCGTGTTGAAACATCACCAGCGACATCAATCATATCAAAAGCCCACATCGCACAACCTTAGAACTACCCCGAAAGTCACTAAGATTCCCCTACATGACCATCGAACATCCCCGACCAACTTCGAACAAGCCACAACCGTGATTGAGCATTGTCGAGTGTCATCGATCGATATCGAGAAACTATGAGCAACATCGGGCGCTGCCTTCATTATCTAAATGGTGGAAGACCATGCACTAGGACGTATTCCAACTCGTGCTCAAACCTGCTGATCATAGGTCAACCTCGTTCCAAGTCCCTATCGTGCACAGAACCCGCTGGACGCATTGTTGCGAGACTTAGCGCAGTTTATACACAAAGGACAGTCTCTTTTAGTTCTTTCCCTTTATTACTCTTTCATCATATGATATATATATATCTTTCTTGTTCGGATTCCAGTCTCCTTTATGGCCTTGTGGCTTAACTCATATTTTTTGCCTCATGTTCTACACATGTTTCTCATTCCATTTTAGGAAGTTTCTTTAAAACATATAAAACTCTGTAGTATCTACTCAGAAATAACAAGAAATTGTCTTCACATATCGTCTCATATACAGTTCTAAGCATCCGATCAGCTTTCTAAAACAATCTAAGTCTTTGCAGGTTTTCTCAATCGACAAGAAACCTCTGCAATTGTCGCATCCTCGATCCTCCCTCGATCCTCTCATCATTAGTTCTAGCAACCCTTCCAACACTTCATAGCAGTTTGCCGCACCCTTTGTATACCATCGACCTATTGAAAGGTCCCCATAATTCACATATTGACCATCGATGATAAAACTCGTTCACCGTCGATCTCGTCAATCGCCGTCAATCAGACCACGACAAACGCCTTCGTCTCACATAACACTACCTTCATGACTAGTGTTAACTAGTAATCTTATCAGAGGTTTGACCACGAACTTTCGGAACATCTCGCAACCCTCCTCTGACTCATCGCAACATCATTGATTGCCTCATCGGCAGTTCTGGTGATTTTCCCGGGTTGAGCATCATCATCGTGTTGTCCATTGCAAGTTCATTGGGTCTGATGATCATGCCCAAGAACTCGACTTCCTGTACATTGAATTTGCACTTCTCTATTTTCAGGTAGAGATCACATTGTCATAGTCGTTCGAGGACCCTTTCGGTCCTTATCCGGTGTTCTTCTTCTGTCTTTGAGAAGATCAGGATGTTGTCCATATAGATGACAAGCCATCCTTCATCTAGCATATCTCGGAAGAGATTGTTCATCATGGCCTGGAATGTTGCCAGTGAGTTGCACAGCCCAAAGAACATCACCATTGGCTCAAATAGCCCTCAGTTAGTCTTGAATGCTGCCTTCCACTCGTCTCCTTTCTTTATCCATACATTATGATATCCCCATTGAATATCAAGTTTCGTGAAAAATCTCGCTCCCTTCAGCTTGTCCAAGAGGTCTCCGATCAGTGGCAGGGGGTAGTTGTTCCGGATCGTTCCTTTGTTCAGATAGTGATAGTCTTGGCAAGGTCGTAGAGCATCGGAGTCCTTCTTTGACACGAAGAAGAACGGGGATGCCATGATGATTTTGATGGTCAGATGTATCCTTTCTCCAGGTTTTCATCTAGAAACTCATTGAGTTTCTCTTGTTCTTTCGGGGTCAATGGGTAGACTTTGCAATCCTTTGGTACAAAGCCTTCCTTCAGGTCGATCGCGTGATCCCACGGTCTTGATTCCGGGAATAGTTTGGATGTGGCTTTCTCACATACCTGTCTGTACTTCTGGTATTCCGGTGGCAGTAAATCATCCAGGGTCCATTGGCTAGTCTCCTTTCCCTCCTCTTGCTCGTGTGCTAGTCATTGGGATATGGATGTCTTTGCTCTGATCCATATGTCCGAGTTGAGTAGGTACCGTGGGGAGCCCTTGCCTTTCGTGAGCCTGCTGATCATGTTTGTTTTTTGGATGTATCTGTGTGTCGGCTCTCGATGTTCCTCTGTCAGGGGCAGTTCTATGTCTGGTCCAAATAGGCCAATGACCGGTTCACCTTGCACATATGCAATCAACACCGAGTCATCCTCGATTGTGTCTCATTCGGGGGTCTGGTTCGTCATCCATATGTCCATGCCTGTGTCTGCCAGTAGTTCTTCGTCGGGTACCTCTTCGATCTTTACTTGAGGAGTCTCCCTGGGCATAGATATTCTGGTGTCGTTAGTACTATAACCTGGGGTTCCATGATTGCATATCGGGGTAGCCTCCTGATGAGGGTCTTTTGTCCTATTTTGTAATGCCATTTTCGAGTGTCGTTTGCTGGTGCTTTCCTCCCCTGTGGAGGTCAGCAGTTCCTTCATCTTTTGCACAATTCGTCGTGCCCTGTCGCATTCATTGTTTTTACCCTTTTCCAGTTGTTTCTTCTTCTGGTTCTCTCAGGTTTTGGTGACAGCATGTCGTGCTGCTTCAAGGTTTCTGGTTTCTTTAGGAGTGTTGCTGCTCCTGGTCTTTGCGACAGCTATCTGGGCAGAATTTAGTTCTTTGGCTTTCTTCTCAGAAAGCCTTTCCTTTGTTTTTGCCACGGCCAATCAGGCTCGGGCAAGGTTTCTCTGCCTTTCTTTGGAGAGTCTCTCCCTGGTTTTTGCCACAGCCACTTTGGCTCGGGCGAGGCTCCTCTCTTTCTCTTCAGAGAGCCTTTGTCTTGTTTTGGCCACGATGCGTCGAATTTGTGCCAGTTTGTTGTTGGGTGCTTCCCTTTCAGTATTGACCCTGGGGAGCTTTAGGGTGTTTGGGAGGGCTCGTTCAGCTCTTCTTGTCTTCTCCAAGATCCGTTGGATTTGAGCCCATTGTTCTTCGTCTCAGAACTCAAGAGTTCCTTTCTTCCAATCGATAATCGGGTTCACCTCCCATAGCCATGACAGGCCCAGGATCACTGATTCTTTGCCTAGTCCGGCGACTAGGTATTTCATTGGGTAGCTCTGTCCATTGATGTGGAGCCTTCCCCTCACGTATCTTGTGATCGTTCCCTGCCTGTTCAGAGTTCCATCTACATTTGTGGCCCGGATGGTGTAGCCCAAGGGATATGTCTTGATCCCTTCTTGTTCGACGAATTTTGAGTCAATAAAGACTCCTCCTGCTCCAGAGTCAAGGAGCGCATTTGTTGCGACGTCTTTTCCATTGTCTGACTCAGCTACCCAAATAGACAGGTGCATAGATTGTCTATTCATGGTAGCTAAGACTACAGACCCTACGGAAATTTCAGCGGTGACTGGCATCATATCAGGCCACTGCTCTAAAAACCCGATTCCTCCATGAGGTTAAGGGTTCATTCCTTTTCTTCTTCATCTAGTTCATCCAGCATTGTGCAGATTTTCTGGTAGGTGTCCACCCCAGTCTTCTTCTGGGTGAAGCGGTTTCGGTAGGGAGGAGGTGCTGACCCCGTCTGAGTGGGGTTCTTTCCATCCCTGTGGTCAGACGATTGGTGTCCCAGTTGGTGGTAGATGAAACACAATCCCTTTTGGAGGTGTTCCACATGTTCTTGGTTCGTCAGTCGGTTGATGTCGAGAGAGGGCTGTCCTTTCTTCGTCATTTCTTTTGTCATCTGGTTTTGCCTGGTCTTCCCCAGGATTGCCATGGCCCGTTTCCATTGGCCTTCGTATTTCAAAGCTGCCTTTATCCAGCCTTCGAGCGTGTTGGGCACTGTCTCCATTGTGTGTACCCTCTTCAGTAATTCGGGATGCAGTCTGTCCATGAAGTACTTGATCATGGCTGCATCTTCTGTGATTCCCGTCCTGTCTTTCAGGATGCAGAAGTTCGCCACATATTCTTCAAGGTTCCCTGAACCTTGCTTGAGATTCTTGATCTCTGTCTTTGCCATTCTGGCATCATCGATTGGCGAGAAGGCCTCTAAGACCTTCTGTCAGAAGTCTGCGTATTCACCGAGTCCCTCGGACTGGTGTTGGTTGACAAATGCCTGTGCCCAGGCAGCTGCTGTCCCTCCATTCATGAAGGACAGCGTGAAGATAATCTTCTTGTCATTTGTGTCATAGACCTGGTCGTTGATTCGCAGGTATAGGTCTATCTCCTGCAGGAACTTGGCAGTCTTGGTCCGCTCTCCTGAGAAGTCTGTTGGTGATTGGATTCGAATGTCCTTCACGGACGTCATCGGTGTGGTTGCGGGTTTGGACATCTCGTTATAGAGGTCGTCGGTTTCATCTGTTAAGAAGCGGGTGGATGTTTTGGATGGGGGTGCATGCGGTTGTTCAAAGTCTTCATCGGTGAGGAAATCTCCTCATTGTCTGTTGGTTGATCCGTAGAACCAACGCTGTGCTGGGGTCAAGTAACGGACTAGTCTTCCATTGTATCGGTACCAAGATGAACCTGGCTGTGGTTCTGCTTCTCTTGGTGGTCAGTCTGGGGTTTGTCTAGACCCGGGTTGCTGTGGTGTGTATCAAGACGTATTGCCTACACCTAGGTAGGTGGGCTAGCAGATAGTTTAGATCTTATGTTAAGGGCGAAGCCTCAACCACTCAATCTAGTCGATGTCGTTCGACGAGGTGCTTCCTCGACGAGTCGTTCAGCACTAGTCTTACTTGGAGCATCCGATATAAGATAGGTAGTGCACTCTAGCAGGGCTTCTGCATAGAGTTGTTCAGGTTCACGCACTAAGGGGCTTCCTTAGTGGTTTTGAGTAAGTTTGCGAGTCACAAGTTAAGGCTGTTAATTGCCTAGATCTAAACTAAGGACATCCCTACTACAAGTCACAGTACTTATACTAGAAGGAAGGTCCTTATCGTCCAATCAGAAAGGTAGATGTGTATCAAGTAATAATAGAAACAATAGGCCTCATGCCTTGCATGAGGCGTCCGATGTCACAGAGTGCTGCGGCGCAGCATGTCGATTGTGAGAGTCCGACGTCACAGACCTCATGTCAGGGGGCTGTCATATCACAGCATGTGTGGGAGTGGGTTCGGGTGCATGGAGTCACCATGCATCAAGGGTGCCTTCCACGGGAAGGGGATCGAATGCATGCAGTCGGCATGCATCATGTGTGTGTCTGATGTCAAGGGCATGCCCTAGGCATGAATCAAGGGGTGCCTCCTGTCTGGAGGGGATCATCGGGTGTGTCAGGTTCCATGAGTTACAAGGAAAATTGTAACAGGAACAGATTCATGATTACATGAGACACCATCTGGCCAGAGTAGCTGCAGATTGTCAATACATTTGCACCCTGTTCTAGACTGACTGCTCATGTCTCATTATCTGATAACATCCTCTGTATGTCTTTGTGCTAACAATCATCCTGTTGATAAGCACAAACACTCAACACTGACATGCAAGATAATGCTTATTGACCCACCTCCTGGTTGCACTATTCAAGACTGCATAAATGATTTCACTGTAAATTTACCCAGTAAGTGTAAAGTATGCAGATGTATGTTGATTTGGAGATTCACTTTTGCTTCCCATCCACCGTTACTTGCAATCAAATTATTGCAGACCTCATGTTCATTCGACCCCATATTGGAGATTTATGTTGACTTGCTGTGCATTACCAGTTGAGGGGAGTTATCTATATCATTTCATGGCTTGCTTCATAATGCAGGCTGGCTTAGTATGGTTCCATGATGGAATATTCACAGGACACACATTGGTTTATGAGTCACGGGACCTGACATCAATGCCGACTCAAGATGTGATCTCCACTATCTACACTCATGAGAACTCAGATATGCCATATGTGGCACAACCCAGGGAGCAGCAGCTAGCTCTACTCTAGCTCTAGCTGTACTCTCTGAGTCTCTCCATTTGACATCTTCTGTGATCACATTGATCACAAGCCAAAAATTAATATCGAGAAGCAAGGGATAGCACATTGTAAGATCTGTTGTTGCGATTGACTAGGAATGCCACAAGATTAATCAAGATTGAGGTGTGTTCACAATTTTGGCCTCACAATCTTCTCCACATGTAATTAACATCATGTCCCAAATTGAAGTGTAGCCTTTACTGCCCTGCCTCTCCTCTCCCACCACAGCACTCAGGCTGTATCTGTGATCAGACAGGATGGAGAATTCATCGATCCCCATGCCAGCTGAATACAGCACTAGTACCCCCAGGCCCTCACAGGTTGTGACCCCTTGCCAAGCACATTTTGTCAATCTATGAAATGGCCCTTTCCATGTAGTGACTTGCTTTCAACAGTCCAATTTTGTTTTGATCAATTTTTCTAATTTTGTGTGGGGTTATGGCTGCGTTGGACAAAATTTTAAGGGTCATGGCACGCTAGCAGCACAATCTGTAGAATCCAGGATTCTGACAATTGGGCTTCTACTTCTTGAAGATCACTGGCATGCTATCTGCATACCTTGGCAAAAAGAGAGAGTTTGAGATGTGTTCATGGACGACTTATAGTACATCCAGGATGCCCTTTCATTTCAGTTCTAATGATTTGGTAATTACATTCCATGTTTTTGATCTGTGGTTATGTTGACGGGCTTCTATTCTGTCTGCTACAGCCTACAAATATGCATGAAATTGAGGTGAAGCTGCACTGTCAAGATTCTCAACTGTACACATATACCATTGGTTAAATCAGCACTGTAGTGTTGCCTTGACCAACTTGGGGCATTTGTGTATTCTTGAAATAACTTGACACAATGGACTCAGCCTGCTTAGTGTGGAGAGAGGACCCATCGACTTTTGGGGCTCCCTATCCATGTAAATATTTTCAGAATTCTGTACAATTTATTAGAATTGATATTGCCTTTGACTCATTTTTGCTGGTGGAAGGAAGCCGGAGCTTCCAACACTCAAGGACATGAAAACTATAAGAAACTTAATATAAGTCGAGGGAGGAAACTAGAATACAGTACAAGTACTCGAGGTATAGACTATATACTACTGGAATAACATGTGATAATGAGTGCAGATATAGATAAGGTTTGCTGATGTAAGAGACACTCTTACACTCTCTCTCATACTTCCAAAATTTAACAGGGGGAGGGGGGTGAAGGGTAGTAACAGGTGGAAGATTCACAGGGCAGGGACATGGACATGGACAGGGACATGGGCATGGACAGGGACATGGACATGGACAGGGACATGGGCATGGACAGGGACATGGGCATGGACAGGGATGTGGACATGGATGGGGACAATGTGGACATGGACAGGCACATGGACTTGGATATGGACCTGGGGGTGCCATGGACATGGACAGGGACAGGGAATGGACTTTATGTGTTTGCAAGAACACTGAGTCATGATTATTAACAGTGGCATGGGGCAGGTGAACAGTGGTGTGGGACAGGTGAACAGTAATGTGGGGCAAGTGAAACAGGTAGTGACTCCATGTCTTCCACACAGTCAAAGTGTGCAGGAGATGGCCAAACAGGTTGTTCACAGTCAAGCTGTGTTGAGCTGCAGTCTACAAGTGGAACTGGGCACATAGAAGGTGAACAGGGAGTGTTCACGGGGATAGGTGGTGTCGTTGTTGATGGGCAGTGATGTACCACACCAACAATGTCCAAACAGCTCATTCATGGGGGGTCTGGGGTGAGCTAGGTGGGTGGAACAGGTTGCGGGGGTGTTCAGATGGTTCAGGTAGTGTGCTTTGTTGTTGTAGAGATGCTGTGTGTGGTTCTGAGTGGGGCAGAGCAGAGTAGTTGACTGTCAACAATGACGTGGTCATTGTACTGGGCATTTTGGGGTGAACAGGGGACAGAGGAGTGGTATGGGGGGAACTGGGGGGTCTGGGGGGTGGTATGGGTCATTGTTGGAGATGGAGGTGGAGTGTGGTGTAACGTGTTGATGGTGATGTGTTGGTCATGTGGGGTTGGCCAGGGTATGGTGGGGGAACAAGAGAGGAGGGTGCAGAAGCCAGACAAGTGGGGTGTGGAAATGAGAGGAGCAGGGTGTGACTATGGTTGGCACAGGGTGCAAGATGGGGGTAGGCATGGACAGGGTTGAACAGGGGGTGGATAGGGTTGATGAGGGTATAGATGTGGAAACAGTGATGATGAACAGTACCATGGACAATGCAGGAGTGGTAGATGATCTCGACGATGCAGTAGCATGCTGCTCAAGTCAGGGGGAGGGGTCAGGAACATTGCCTGAGTCAAGGTTGAATGATGCCAGATGACACCAACTGAGTCAAGGTGAGATGTAACGAGAGGAGCAGGATCAGGAAGGGATAGACAAGGTGGAGGGACTCTAACCCAATGATGCTGTACGGCACCAAACAAGTCAGGCAGGAGTTGAACAAGTACAGGGGACACCAGAACAAGAAAACAAGAGTTGGTGTTGCATTGTTGTTAAGAGTAGGTGTTGGTGTGAAAATTGACTGTTGTAGTAATTTCAGGGTTGGCGAGGTTTTGGGAAAAGAAGACAATGTGAGATAGATGGTGGCATCAGTGATGTGGAGGTGGCATAGGATGTGCGTGGAAGCAAAGCAGTTCATTTCAAGGGGTTCTGGGGTGAACTGGTTGGTTAGAACAAGCTGCTGGGGTGTTCTGGTGAGCTCAGTGGTGAGTTCCATCATTTCTGGGCTGTGGCTTGTGGCCTAGAGCAGGGCAGAGCAGGAGAATCGACCATTGACAATGACATGGTAGGGGTGTATAGCGACCTGTGGTGTTCAACAGGGGGGGTGGCAAGAAGAATACACCATTGAATACAAAGTTGCGGAATATGGAAATGAGTCAGGCAGATGGGGGTGACTGGGGTGCAGGTGGTGAACAAGGAGCTTCCATGGGTGTGGATAGTGTCATCTGTGATGCAGCAGGGGTGTGAGACATGGGGGGGTGGCAAAATGGCACATTTATGGGGCACCTGGGGTGAGCTGGGGCAGATTGGCAGTGAGAGGGGGATGGGGGGTGAAGGGGGAGCTTCCGTGGGTGTGGACAGCATTGTCAGTGACACAGCATGGGTGCGAGACATGGGGGTTGGCGAAACAGCATGTTTCCGGGGTATTTAGGGCAAGCTAAGTGGATGGGGTAGTGCTCTCCTGGATTTAGGTGCATGCTCTGTCATTTCTCGGCTGCGGCTCGTGGTCCAGAGTGGGCCAGAGCAGGGGATACAGTCATCATCAATGGACACATTGTCGATGACGTGGTGGGTCTGGTGGGTCCATGGTGGCTAACAGGGGCAAGGGGGTCGACTGGGGGGTGTGGGCAGGCTTCTGGATCATCGTTAGAGATGGTGGGGCTGGCAGGGTGGTTCCATTGAGTAGACAACGTGTTCTGACAAACATGTTTGCTCATCATCTTGTGACTCAGCTTGCTGCACTGTAGACTGTCATTGTCAGCTGCCAGGTGCATGTGTAGCTGTCAAGGTGCTGGGGGCTGGTTTGAGACTGGGGACAGAGCAGTGGTGGTAGTTCTTGACATTGTAGGCATTGTTGATGGCAGTGGTGATGTGGCTGATGGGGGCTTTGTATGGGTTGTCGACAGTGATGTGGCTGCATTGGGGGGAGTGCTGGGGTGTTCGATGAGGGTTTGTGTGACCATTTCAGTGGTTTGGGGTGTGGGTCTTTTGCTTTATTTGCGTGGAGGGTTGGTGTTTGTGAGGTGGATTTCAAGTTGCAGCTGTCAGGGTTAGAGCCTGGAAGGAGAACAAAGCACTGTTTCTTTGGAGGAGGCAAGCAGTCAGCTTTGTTGTAAGACTTGTCATCAAAAGGTGTGGTCATTTCAAGGTATTTAGTTTCTTGGGCATGGGCAGAGAGTGTTAACATATCCTGCAGCAGATTGACTCCAGGCCTGATCTGAGAACAAGGGCTAAGGTTTCAACGTTCCACTGGCAGATCTGGATCCAGAGGTGGTTTTGGTGTTGGCTTGAGTGTCAGGATATTGATGTCAGCTTGAACTTGAGGGAAATCGAGTAGTATTCTTGATGGAATGAAATCATCATCAAGTGTGTATGGGGCTCTGAATGAGTCGACTCAGCTTTGACATGGTCTACCCATCGAGGAACCACCAGCGGTGTGGAAATGGGAGGGGATGCAAGAGAAGTGAGGTCGAGACAAGGCAGGTGGAGCAAAAATGAGATCAGCAGGGTGGAAATGAGAACCCAATGATGCACAGCACTGAATGAGTCAGGCTGGAATAACAAAACAAGTGGTGCAAGTGTCCAACAGGTGCAGGGGGATGTTGAACATTGAATCAACAGAGCAGGGGGCTAGACGAGGGAGAGAGCAAGCCAGAGGGAGTTAAGTGACAGTGTCAGTGTGAAAAAATTGACTGTTGGGGTAATTTCAGGGTTGGCATGGTTTTGGGAAAAGAACATGTGTGAGAGAGTAGAGTGTTGATAGTAAGTTTGTTATAAAAAAAAAGTGGAAGAAAGCCGGAGCTTCCAACACTCAAGGACATGAAAACTATAAGGAACTTGATATAATTCAAGGGAGGAAACTAGAATACAGTACAAGTACTCAAGGTATAGACTATATACTACTGGAATAACATGTGACAATGAGTGCGGATGTAGATAAGGTTTGCTGATGTAAGAGACACTCTTACAGCTGGTTGACTTGCAAAAAACAAGTCAAAGGCAATATCAATTCCAATAAATTGTATAGAACTCTGAAAATATTTATATAGATAGGGAGCCCCAAAAGTCAATGGGTCCTTTCTCAACACTAAGCAGGTTGAGTCTATTGTGTCAAGTTATTTCAAAAATACAAAAATGCCCCAAGTTGGTCAAGGCAATACTAAGATTCAGCAGGGCCTTGGAAGATGAATAGATGCCATTGCTACTACATTCCGTATTTTTGATCTGTGGTTATTATGTTGACTTCTATTCCGCTATACTCTACAGACATATGTGAAATCTGACACGCATGACAAAATGTACTGAAAGGGATGCTCCTTGCTGCTGGTAATCTGATGTTACGAGTCCTTAACAACATTAAGTAAGACTCGTTCTTCATACCGGGAATCAAGGAAAAATTCAGTGCTATAAGAAAAACATTTCCTTTTTCCCCACGGTCAGTAAGTTCTGTGCAACCATTACAAAAATTACTGACTTTACTAACTGTGGGACTGAAAAATTAGCCGAGATGTGGATTTCGAGTATAAAAGGAAATTTTACAACCGGCTATCTAAATTACCGGTAACCTGCAGTAAATCCATTACAAACTGTTATTGATAGTTTCATTACAAACTATTATTGATCAGTTACAAACTTTGTATTGAAATTTTGAAATTTGATGATACTTTGGGGGCGCCCTAAAGTTATCATGTGCACCAAATATTGACTTCTCTCCCCCCCGTCGATATTTGGCGCATGTGACCGCTTTAGGGTATGCTTTTTTTAGCACATCTACAATGAAAGTCTTGTATCTCACTCATTTCTTGTCCGATTAGGTTCATTTAACTACAGATGAGAAAGTACATCATTGGCCAGTCATCGGGAGAGTATTTGTCATTGTTTGGTATTGTTGTTGTGGGTAAATATAGTATCTCCTTCAGTTTTCATCCAATTTGCATGATTTAACTTGCAAATGAAAAGTATGCTGTTGGTCTATCATTGGGAAATATTTACAAGTATTTGGGATTGTTTGTTTATAGATCAAAAAGATCAAAATAACTATATCAGAGCCAGTTTTTACTCAATTGAGTTTATTTAACTTGTGGAAGGGTATGTAACTTGGACACTTTACCCTGTGCTGACAAAAGTTGTTTATATTTGTTTGTTAGATTATCAAAATACTGTATCTTGCTCAATTCTTGGCTGATTTGTTTTATTTAACTTGGAATGAGAAGATACATTATTGGCCAATCATTGGGAGTAGTGTTGCCACTGGCTCAGCCGAGGTTTTTCAATAAAATGGACATAGCATACCAGATATATTCTCTAAATTCACTGAAATATTTGAGCATATGGATGGGGCCATAAGCCGAGGGGTTTTCTGCCAACATTAGCTTATCAAATCATCCCTTCTTGACATATTCACTCGGCTTTGATTTGAAGCAGAGCCATCAAGCCGAATTTTGTTTATTAAATAACTCAGGGATGATCGATCAGTTCAACTAACATCTGGGTTTTGGGCTGAAAAGGTTAAGGCTTGATAAGGCCTTAAAATATCCAAATTAACAATAATATTTGCAATTCTTATATACAGTCTGAAAAAGGTATTTAAAGGACGGTAGCATTGACAAATTTCAACAGCGCACTCAGAATTGAGCTTTCGAAATGTATGGTAGTAGCTGAACAAATAGTATACATATGTGAAATTTAATGAACAGCAATATCAAGTGTGATTGATCAGTGAAATTTAGAAAAGAGTGACAAAAATCCACCTGTTGTCCCAGCACTTATAAAGGATGGTAGCGATGGCAGATTCTGCCAGCTATATCAGGATGGCCTCACTGATCAGCTGCTACCTGGAAGTGATTACTTGAGAATATTTGTAAGAATTGTGAGTATAGACCATGGAGTATCAGACTGGCAAACCTCTCAAATTGGTAAAAGCATGGTGCATCAGAAAAATTTGCAAAAGATGGACAGAAAGCCACCTGTGGTCCCAACCTTTATAAAGGACCGCAGCGGTGGTGGATTCAGCCAGCTATATCAGGTGGGTTCTGCTGATCAGCAGCTGCCAGGAAGCAGTTGCTTCAGAAGTTCTGTAAGACATGCAGGAAAAGGCCTTGAAGCATCAGACCAACAATTCTGTGAAATTTAGAAAAAAGCGATGAAATTCCACCTGTTGTCCCAACGCTTATAAAGGATGGTAGCAATGGCAGATTCTGCCAGCAATCGCAGGAGGGTTCTGCTGATCAGCAGCTGCCTAAGAGCAGTTACTTGAGAAGATTTATATGAAGTATGTGAAAACATCAGATTGACAAACCCGCGGAATTGGTAAAAAGTCTGTAAGAAATGCTTGCATGGATCATATGCATCGGAAAGACAGGTCTGCAAATTTAATGACAGAATGAGCAAAAATTACCCATAGTCCCAACACTTGTAAGAAGGGGAAGTCTGGGTGACTTGCACCGTAAGCACCAACATCGATATCTCTCAGACACTGTTCTCCGAATTCCATACATTACAAGGTATGTAGGAGAGATATATCTGTGGCTTTAGAAAAAGATCGGATATATATCATCTGGAGCACCAATTCTGTCATCCATCAGTCATCAGTTGTCTGGACTCCATATCCTGTAAGATGGGTAAGTAATATGAGCCCGCTTCATCCTTGTGAGAGCTGACCTGTGCAGGCATTGATCTGCTCTCTGATTAGTCACTCTAATTTCACTCGGTGGTTGTAAGAAAGCCAATTGCATTGCTAATCTACAGCTAGCTGGTATTTTACAATCCCCCCCTATTCAATGGTGCCTGCTTCAGGGCCCTTTGCTCCTTCAGTCTGGCTAGCGCGCTCTGTTTTGTTACCGCGTGATCATGTACAATGTAGCTTGGAAACACCTGGCTAATGGGGGAATCAGCTGCTGCCAATGGCTAGTACAGTGAAATCAATTTGTCGACACCTACCAGTTCCACCAGTTCAACAGATCATCCACCTCGTCCTTCTCCTCTGGATCATCTAAGAAGTCCAGGACACTTTCATAAAATTGTTTGGAATCCGTCACGGTGTCCCCGACAGAACACCAAAGAGGATGATAATGCAAAGCAAAGCTGGTTAGATCATCAGTGATGGGTTACTAGCATGCTAACTCCCCACACACCTGCATGGCTACATAGGCCAGGGAGGCAGTAGTGACCTGGGTCATGCCATGGATATAAGCATTACCTGATCTTGTTACCTTCACCTCTTTCTCTACCAAACTGGGTGAGGTAAAGATGTGCTTGAATGCCTGAACAAGACAGAGTCAGCAGTGGATGAGGAGGAAAAATGCATGCAAACCCAAACAAGAATCCAGCTTCTGAACAGCCCCTCCCAAGGGTTTTTGGGATCATACTCCTGGTCTGCATACACCAGCAGTGGCCACTGATCACCGCGGACAGGCATTTCACCACTAGAAAGTTTTTCACGCACACTAAATGGGGAGATCAGCAGTGTAAACTGCATATGCAAAGGAAGGAACACTGACTCTGCATCATTCCAGTCTAGACCAGCAGGACAGAGGAGGGTGCCAGTGGTGGGATGGTGATAGCCCCTGTTTTTCTTGACATTCCAGGAGAGGGGTGGGTGGACAGGTATGCTGGGAGGGCTTATCCACACCTTTCAAGCTCTTAGTATTGTCCAATCTTGTGCTGGATATGCCCTTTTGAATCTTTAATGGATGAGAAAAGGTATGTAGATTCACAGAGCAATCAATGTACTAATTCTGCGACCGCCATGCACTCTTCATTAGAAGCTTCCATAAGGTGCTCCAGAAGATGGGGCACCATGTGCAAGAGTTGTTGGAATGCTCTATCCTCTTTTCTGGCCCTGCAACATGGAAGAGTATTAGCTGAGAAGTAGATTAATCAAGTATGATACTTGCTCAGGAGTGAGTGACTCTTCTATGACTTCCCCCTCCTCACCCATGCGAAGTATGCCATTGGTCAGCAATGCTTGGATGCTGCACATCACATGCACTGCTCGGCTGAAATGTTGCCTGTAATGAACTAAGGGATCACTGGCACGGCTGAGCAGTAGCATTAGAGCATGGCATGGTGGAAATACAATGGACACATGGCTTTTTCCTGTTCCCAAGCTTGAGGGGATTGACGCTTGCAGCATTGTCTGGAGGAGAGTTCTCATCTGGCATTGGGGATACAACAGGGGCCAAGGAGGATGGGGCCCATTGCTTGCTGCGCCAACTTTTGATGACCTCACTGACTCAGAGTCCATCAATCTGAGTCACAGTGCACCCTTGCTGACTCAGAGTCAGTCAATCTGAGTCATGGCAGGGTGACTCATTCAAAGCCTAGCGGCCCATAAATGCCTGGCCAATTCAACCAACAAAGCCCAATTCAACACTTAGCATTGAATTGAGCCCCTCACCTTTGTCAAGCGGTTCCTTTCTCCATGCCCGGGCATCCACAGCCACTGACGGTGACCACTGCCCCAACGTACCGGCAGATATTGCTCAACAAGGTATACAACTCGACAAATGTCGTCTGGTCCCTCGAGCCAGCTACACTGAAACTGACCAAATGGCACTGGTGCGTAGCTTGGAGCCTTGCTGCTGCAACTCTGATGGCCATATAAAGGCCCATCCATGCAAGGAAGCGTGTAGCACTGGGCGCACTGTGTGAACATTGTGAGCATTACCAATTCCTTGGGCCCAGCTGCTTGTGTCCGTTGCTTCAACAGGTTAGTGAAGACCCGGTCTTCACTGAAGCAGCCATATACATGCCGGTCTTTGGACGCTACACCGGGGAGTACATTGCCGAATGTGCAAACAGCCGATGCAGATACATCGGTCAGTCTCCATCTGTACTGAAGAATGCAGTAAGTGTTTACAGTGGCCCAGTGCCATTACAGAGGCTATATCAGGTGGTTGGCATTCCAGTGTGGACATTTCCACCTCAAGGTAAGTTGGGAGGTTTCTCCAGAGCTCAAAGTACTTACCACATATTATGAAGAAAGCGATGCATTACACCCTCCTCCCACTCTACATCGCTGGGAATTAGAGTGCATCCCAAGGCCATTGAAGTGGACCTATGTGGAAGCAGGTAAGTGAAGAGCAATCCCGAAACATTTGAGCTAACCCTGGCCATAGATTTAACTGCCGAAGTGCCCCATTCTGTTGAGTATGTGGATCTTGGTTATGAAACCGACTGGTGCAAATTCTTGAAGCTTGATTCCATGGATAGGCCTGGGCTAACAGAGGTGGAATTCTTCGGCCTGTTTGCCAAGTGCGAGGCATGCTTGCTCATCACAATGCGCCAAGTATTCCGTGGCCACTACTGCAGCCTGCAAAGGGAGGATGATTTGAAGCTAACTGACTGCGAGGAAGGAAGGCAGCATGGATAAACTAACCATCATTTAGACTTCTTATTTCAATCATTTTGTATATACCCTTCTAGATTTCAAATCAACCGTGTTGCATGGCCCTGCCCTCATAAAACATTTACCCCATCAGTTACATGGGGATGATCCTGAAAATAGGCGGCTCAGGAGCCCATCTATGCAAGGAAGCAGAAAATTATGAACATGCACACCACAAAGTCTTAGGACTTTATTCCTCAAGGCATACTAGTAGAATAAGGGTAAAATAATGGTTAAGAGAACAAGAAGCATGCCTTACTTCCTAGCATACATCACAATTACCATGCATCAAAGGCTAGATATAATTAAATTTATCAATACTCATTTTCAACTATCATTAATGTCATATCTGGACTTTGACTGCTATGTATATGAGATGGTGAAAGTGACCGATGAAATATGTGGAATCAGTGGGGACCAACTTGAAGTTGGGCACTTGGGGACGAGCAGGCGTGATGCATTTGAATGGCATATAAATTAAGGGTAGCTGCATAGGTACCGTTGTGTCACGGCCAAAGCAAAAAAAAGATGGCATGCAAACAGAGGCACAAATGGGCTGCCAAGTAGAGGAACATGCTTGAGCACACCTGGGCCAGGACATTTTAGCTGCCCGCATCAGATATAAGAAATATAAATACCTTTCGGATGGCTGAGGGATTAACTAAGCTAGAAAGCACGTCAGCTTTTGATCTTTGATTACATGCCACCATACAGCTACACATCACTTGCACCAATTTCCCAGGCTCGAGTAAAGGGCAGGCGCTGCATACCTGACAGGGCAGAGTAAGAAGGGAGGCTCTCACCTTGGGAAGCCCATCCGAGTCATCGCCACTACTCATGCCAATGCTGACGCATACCCTGAACGCTGAATGCTGCATCAGATATGGGAAGGATTAACAGCTTTGTCAAGATGAATGGGCTTCGGGATGAACTAAAGTAAAAAAAAAAAGTGTCAGTTCTCGATCGTTGATTGCCTGCTGTCATACAGCTACACGTTGCTTGCACCAATTTCCCAGGCTCGAGTAAAGGGCAGGCATTGCATATTTGACAGGGCAGGGTAAGAAAGGAGGCTCTCACCTTGAGGTGCCATCGGACGCATTGAGAAGCTTATCGTCATTGCTACATCAAGCCAACACCGGCGCATATGTGGAGGCGCATCCGCCAAGCAGCTTGACCAGGCACCCCTGGAACAAAGTACTTCAGCCAACCGCCTCGGATATAGGAAACATTGACACCTTTGTGGAGGTGAATGGGCTTCAGGATGAACTAAAGTAGAAAACGCATCAGCTCTCAATCTTTTATCAGCTGCCACCCTGTTGCTATGCACTGCTTGCACCGATTTCCTGGGCACAAGCAATGGACAGGCATTGTGTAACTGATATAGTGGATAAAGGGGATCTCACCTCGAGGGGACATCTGACACTTGGATGTACTGAAATTCCTGTCAAGGACTCTAGGGCGAGCTGCTGACAGGTTCAAGGGGCCAGAGGTAACCCAAATGTAGGGTTGTGTGACAAAAAGTCAGACACAACCAGGCAGGTGACAAAAAGTCAGACCTGCAGGGCCAGGAAGTAAGAGCAGCACACACAGAAGTGAGGAAGGATGAGAGGGAGAACTTGAACAAGAAGTCGAGCACTGCCACTTCAACTTGAACTTCCCATGACTTGTTTATAATTATGTAAGGGTGTAAACATGTCCTAATGTCACATCTGATCGAGATCGGACAAGCCTTCAAGCTTCAAGCTTCAAGTTCAGGCTCGGAGGTTCTATCAGGCCACTGGAGTCTCCATGTTCTCATTGTACTAGGAGCTAGGAAGCAAAAGACAATATATTACTGAGCAGATGAATGGGTCCAATTGTAATTTTACATGAAGTAGCGTTGATTGCCAGTTTACTGGTACAATGCAGCGGCTACTAAGTTAGCTCTGTTGTGCCATTGCATGCAGCTCATCCATTGTAGAAAACAAAGAAAGACCAAAATCCTTACGTGCTGCCCTACAAACCTCTTCTGCTGCACGCTCGGCCACCAAAGATCCATTAGCATAGCTCTCCTCCTTCTGAAACCCATGCTCAACCCATCGGAATAGACCACCAGCCGCATACTGCGTGAAGGAGTACCGAATCTTGTGGGGTTGGATGGGGAGGTTCGAGTGGCTGATGACAGCCGAGGGAATGATGATGGACATGCCTGGAGGAAACTCGATAACAATGCCACGCTCCCATAGGATGAGGTGGCTGCTGCGTGTTGAATCAAACTTTCCAACATTGGTTATAATGCAGACTCCGAAGGCGAGGTTCCCCCAATCCATATGCCGATAGCACCAAGTTGCTGGGCCGAAGTTGAAAGAAATTGCCACCCAGATGCTATCCAGAAATAGGCACTCGAGGCCTTCATCCTGCTCATACAGGGCCCCAAGAGTTTCATGGTAATATTTATAAAGCTTGGGGAACCAAGCTGCAAATCCACCATTCGCAAATTTGGAGATGCGGACAAAGGACGGGTAGCTGAGGAGTTTTTGTAAAACTCTGCGATTCGCTCGGTTGTGCGCGAGGTTGCCTGGGATCACTTGTCCACCACCAAATGATACACCAGCTGCCAGGGCTGGGAAAGACCCACAGCGATGATTCAAGTCCTTAGAATCAAAGGAGCATTGCTTGCTGGCCTCCTCCATCTCCCTCTCCACATCCACCATTCCCTTCAACCATTTTTGCTCCTCCGGCTGGTTACTGTCATCTGGCTGCCCAATGCCTACACAGAAAATCTGGCCAGCGTGATCCTCAATGGGCATTGATTTTCTGTCAAATTCAAGTTCCAGCTATAGGAATTGACACAAAATTGACTTAGCTTACCTGCCATTCCACTTTTGCAGCTTAAATTTGAAGCACGAGTTCTCTCCAACCAGATCATCCAACTCATATACGGTCTTATCCTTCAACTCCTCAGTGTCACGTAGACCTATGTACCCAGGGGCCGAGATTGAAATATCCGTGAGATTGAGCTTGGCATCAATGGCCTTCGAGTTTGGGTTATGCAATTTCTGGCAGGTGGCAGGCTGAACTTCATAAGCATGCACTCCGGCCTCATGCTCCTTCCGCTGCTCAGCTCTGTCGTGCTTCCACTTTGCGGGGCTCTGTTGCTTGTTGCTGCTGTACTTCTTACCCACATTTTCCAGCTGACCAGCCGAGGTTGAAGTGGTTTCCCCTGGCACCAACTGGGGATCCAGGGGGAGATTGTGGTCATCCAAAGAAGTCAGTTTTTGAGTAGGTGAGGGAGGCGGAGTAGGCTCTGGCATGGTGAGGGGAGAATTGCTAAAAAGGCCGTGTCCTATTTCCCTGCTGTCTAAATAGCCAAACATCTCCTCCCTTTTGATACTCAATGCAATTGCTGACTCAAAATCAAACGATGGGTTGTGGGCACTGATGGGGGTGGGCCAAGGTTTGTCCTGTGCCAAAGTATTTCAGCCAACTTTCTCTGATGTAAGAAATATTCATTCATACTTTTTTTTCATATGAATGGATTTTGGGGTCAACTGCCAGTGAAGTAGAAACATTGGAAAGGGGATCTCACCTCGAGGGGCCATCTGACACTTGGATGGTTGAAGGTGTTGATAGGTTTAACTTGTTACTTACCTGAACCTTTGTGTCGGCCGGGTGATCCATTGAATGAGTGATGAAAAGTCAGACCTGCAGGCGACCAGAAACATAGAAGAGAACAGATGAGTTGTACAGATGATGTAAATATAGTGTTGAGTCTTCAAGGCACCAAAGGCGACCCAAACAGCAGGCGGGAGGACTCGGAAGAAATCCACAGGCCACTTAAAGCTGAGGTTTGGAATCCAAGTCCAAATGTATGAGTAGGATTGAGTGACGAAAAGTCAGACTCAAGGCAGGTGACAAAAAGTCAGACCTGCAGGTGATGAAAAATGAGTAGGAGAAAATGGAGCACGGAAAGAAGTGGCAAACTTCAAGTTGGAAGTATGAGGTCAGACTCAAGCGAACTTCAACATCCAACACCGGCAGACTCGGATAATCCCTGTAGTGGCAGTGCTCCAGAATGCCAGACCCAAGTGAAGTACACCCCCAACCACTGTTCTACACCACTCAGGCTTTCAGAGTCTTCCTTCCATGCAAGTTGAACTTGTAGTTGAAACAATGTGTTGGAGCTGCAGTACAACATAGGACAAGCAAGTACAAGTGCATACAAAATGAGCTGGATCTGGAAGAAAAAAAAACAATCCATAAACTTGAAATGAAGACCCAACCAGCGATGTGATGACAACTACTTCTGAACCTGAACAGGTTCCTGCTTGAACTATCAGGGGGAACCATAAGCAGAAAGTATGAAATAAATGATGCACATGGTTATACATGAATGGTGGGAAGATGAGGCTGGAATGAAAAAAATGTGCTGCTTTTTACTGCAACTCGGACTGAAAGATGGGAGACACAGTACTTGCACAGGAAAAACAAAACTCTGAAAAGCTCATTTAACAAGATAATAAGCATCAAATACAACCCAAAGGCCTCCATGCAGGTTTCGACCATTCATTCAACTCAGTGGTCAGACAGAAGTTGGCTAAAATTGGCCATAGCAGATGATTGGGATCAAAAAAGATAAAAATGCTTACCTATGGAGGAATTCAACATCCTCCTCCTTGTCAGGGTCTGGTATTGATACACCGCTACTGGCAGTTTCGATGCTCATGTTACTTTTGTGAGAGAGGTTATGGGTGCATCCATGGCCAGTGTTCACCGATGAGTCATGGGCATCGAGGATTTCAAGTTGCTGATATACAAAAAGTTGAAATTTCTGTATCATCGCCTCCAAAATATCACGAGGCAGCCACTCTGGCAATTCCACATCGTAAAGATTGGCATGACGACCATGGACTTTAAATGCCTGATCTGAGATATCCTCAATTTTGATGAGTTTTATCAACTCCCAGCAAACAGGACAGCATAGCTTTGACACCGAAATCCATTGATCATGAAACTTTAGTCTCTGCACAACAAGTTAAAATAATGAATTTAAACCTCAAGGTAAGTGGATCAAGTACCTGGCTAAGCTCTTTAGATTTGGGCTCATCCTTCTCTTCCAAAGTTGCTACATTACAGTAGGCAAGGAAAGCAGCCAAAATAGCCTCACAATGCGTGCCTCCAGGAAACTCCAATGATGACTCGGGGTGGGCACCATTCTTCACCAGGTTCTGGAATATCGAGAATATCCTAATCTGGTCCATCCAATTGCCACTGGTATCAGCTCCAAGGACACGGTTTTTAACTTTGCGGATGTACTTCGCCATCATTATTTTATAGTTCACCGAATGGGCCTTCAATGTGTCCTCAATTAAACCCTCCATGTAGGGCCAGGAACCAATTTTCACCCTAGAGCGGGGCATAATGAGGAGATCGAGATGGACGGGTTCACTAGGTGGGAGACCACCAACATGTTTCTCCAAGGCATGCTGTGCTGAGAAGTGCCCAACAAATGCCATTATCCATTTCCGGACGGTCTGGAAATTGATCATGGTTATGTGAGATCTAGACACCTCTGTCTGCTCCTCGCCTTCCTCACCATCCTCCCCCTCCTTGCCATCCTCCCCTTCCTCACCATCCCCCTCCTTGTCATCCTCCCCCTCCTCATCATCCTCCCTCTCCTTGTCATCCTCCCCCTCCTCATCCTTCAAGGCAACTTGGCCAATGCTGCTTGCCACCCTGCTGACACCATCTGCCACTTTGTCGACTTGGATGTCATCTGCTGCTTTGTAGACTCCACCCTTACCGATGTGCAATGTGGCCCATTTGTTATATTCATCTTTCCTGAACGCTATAGGAGGCAACATATCACCTAGGAATAGAACTTGGAGATGTTCTTTTAATGCATTGGAGTGTGCAATGCAGACAAGAGCATTGGCATAGAAAGTGACACCATGCACCAGATTTGACACATCCTTTGTAAGTTGCTGGTCATCCTCCTTGAGTTTGGCCTCCTTCTCGTCATCCTTCTTGAGTTTGGCCTCCTTCTGGCCATCCTTCTTCCTCGACCTCAGACGCTTCATGGATACTGATGATGATGATTTAGCAGCAATAGCCACTTCCAACCTCAGGAGGGCACTTGCATAGCCACCCAGGATGGCCAAGAGGAAGTTGTGGAATGTTGTCGCAGTGTCCTTGCAGTATATCTTGAATGAGGCTAATCGCTCCTTGGAGCATAGCACCTCTAAATATTTATCAGCTGTGTCCTCCTTGTTCCAGGAGTACTTCACCAAAACTTTCATTCTCAAATCGTCCATTGGGTCGAGATATCAAGCCAGTCTCGGGTCACGAACATGTTTGGTCCACTCATGCTTCTGGATTGACTTTGTCAAGGAGTCGGTTGCTTCATCTAGCATGTGAAGAAGCCCAAGCGATGACCAATGGAAAATCCATCGTTTAATTCTCTTCCAACACTGCACAATGAGAAAGTGGGAAAAGCGCCTGGATTCAGTGGGTTGTGCAGAAGGCTTGGAAATCTTGTATGTATTGAGATAGGAACATACAGATTCTGTATGGTCTGCCAGTGTAGATTGTCTGACCCCGGATACATGATAAGCAATGAGGAAGTGATGCCAGGTACCGGTAGAAGCTCACTTTCTCATCAATTTCCAACAATCATCTTGATCAAAGCGAGACCACAAATCTTTGCCTGAAGCCAATCTGATGCCCTTTGCAGAATTACTGTGCTCTGGATTGGTGATATTCAGTGTTTGATTGGTGTAAGGAGTAGTGATAAAATCATCATCCTCTTCAGAGTGAGCTTCTTCTGTGGGCATCGCACTGGCCACTACAAGACTTCCACTGGAAGCGTATGCTGTAGTGGCAAGGACTTCTTTGTTACACACTAGAATAGTTGTCACTGCATCAACCTTTCTGTGGACTGGTAGATTCTGGATGGGAGGAACATCTGTGGCAGGGAGTGTGGCATTTCCCTGATTGATAGTAGTGAGTAAGCGGAGAAGAAGGGTGAGATTTCAAAATTTCATATGAAGCGCCAAATTCGAGTCTGAGTCAGGCTCTGCCTGATTAGGAGAGCTTTGAAGTATCTGCACTGAATTGGTGGTCATTGGAAATCAAGAGGTGGTGGTACAATGATGGGTTGAGACAATGGACGCCGGCGTCCGACTCGGAGTCACTGTTCAAGTTATAAACTGTATACAAACATGAGAAAAGACTCTTGGACTCTCTGCTACCATGAAGCTCCAGTGTTCCTAAGATGGAAATGCACCTGATCTGCCAAGCATAGGGTAGAATCGTGTAGTAAGAGGTAGTAAGTATGTGATATATCATATGATCATGATCTGGTGGCTCCTTATAAGTTATAACGTCCTGTCTCACGTATATCGCTATATCATGAGATGATATCATTTGCTGCGATGAACCAGAATGCCGGAATCTCCAACTCGGAGTCTTTTCCTCATAACTACATACATATGGAGCGGGTCACCTAGTGGCCGCTACTTTTGTATAGCCGCCAATCTGACCGGCAAATTTTTATTTTATAAAGTATGACTGAAAATGAGCATGAGAAGACTATAAGAACACAAGATTCAATTATTAGCCAAAAAATGGTCAGGAGTACAGTAAAGGTTAGGCTGATGGCATTGACTAGTAATTAGGGGGCCATGACAACATTGAAATTTTGAACACGACAAATCTATGGCCGACCAAAGAAACAGCATAAAGCCAGCAGAACGAGCTCGTGCTGGGAAAATCTTGCACGACAATTTGATGCTTAGTAATTTAGTAATACACTCACAGTTTGTATTTGAAAGCATGTTAGGGTTAAGGTTAACTGCGGGCAAATATTACACAGCCACTGAAATTTGATGGCACGGTCCCGAAATTCAAGTTCAATGTCCTAGGCCAAGCTGACATATTGAAAGAAGACAAATACATAGAAAATCTGTTATATAGAAAGATGCTACCTGTGCACAGAGATTGAAATAGAAGAAATGTTGCCTACGGGAGTATCACTGAACTGGGTCTTCAAGTTCACCATCACACTGGCCGCAGTGATCATCTTAGACTCGTGACCCTCGTACAAGTATGAGCAAGTGTCGATACCTCATAGAGGGACTGGACAATGCTAAAGTGACTGTAATGATGGTAGGGTACTGCATCTCCTGCATTTGCATGGACGTGAGTAACCAGCTATGACATCTGTCAGTGAGCATATGAAGACGGTCTGAACGTTGGATATACCATCATCATCTGAGTTGCTCAGATCACCATCATCATCACTACTGGACTGGTCTTCATCATCACTGTCTGAATTGCTTTCTTCACTGTTGCAGTCAGAGTCATCTGAGGAATTCATGTCAGAATCTGATTCCATAACCAGATCATTGTACTGCTGTACAAAGTCCAGGTCCACAGGAGTTGCCCCGAGGCTCAGGATATCATGGCCTGCGACGTCTTTGTAAGTAGATTGTGTTTAAAGAAAGTGTAATACCTACATCTCGTGTATGAGGATAACACTCCTGCCCTAGCCTTAACAATGTATCTTGGTCCTGCCCACTCGAAGCCCTCGCTAACCCCAAAATGCAGATCATAAGGGAAATACTTCTTCAGTGAATCCGTCAGAACATCTGGTGTGCACTCCAACACTTCACCTTGAGCATCATTCTCTTCTGCCATAGTCTTAGTATATGAGATCAGTGCTACAATATGCTGGGAGAGTAGGTCCTTGAATACGAGGCTACCATCGATGAATGATTCCTTCTCGGGGTCGAGAAACAGATAGTGTGCACACCACCAATGACGAAGGTCCCTAGATAGCCCACGGGCATGGATAGTGCACAGCTGATCATGGTCATGTTTAGGTCCATGTCGATATTTCTTCCTGTATGCCAGAGGGTTGATGAGATCCCCAAGTTCCATGACGACGCATAACATGAACAGGTCAAGCACCCCTTCAAAGGTGGAGACATCGGGAATATGACAAGTGGGCAGTGGCGTCGACAAATCTAGTTTAGACCTGCACTTGATGAGGACATAGTGAAGATAAGTAACCATCTTTCGAAGTAGAAGATTGACGCTCTGTGTTCGTCACCCTCTTGCTAGCAACAAACATATGATAAAGCCCGAAAACCATGTCTTGGATTGTGGACATCGCATAAAAATGACCTCCATGACAAATTGTGTCACAACAAAATGCAGTGTGTTTGGCCACATTAACCTATAGGACAATGGTTATGAGTACGGGGGTGCCAAGCAGACACAACTTACATTTGGGATCCGGGACAAAGAAGGACTGCCTCAAGGTCCCACTTCTCCAGATTGGCAGCAGAAATATCATATTCTTCAGTGAATAGCGTAGCATCAGAGAAATGCATTGACCCAGGTTTGGGCTTTGCAATGATCCACCATTTCATGCCAGTTTGGGTGTCGATGTAAGTGCAGAAGCCGTTGCAATCAATATGCCAGAGATGGTGGGCACCTGATGTTGCTGCAAGGCCCCATCTAGTACTTGCCATTGGAAATGGAAATGAAATAGCCTGGCTACACATCGGTAAATCGATGGTGGCACTGAATGCTGCAAGATCAGAAGCAAACGACGTGGGAGGATGAGGGGCAGACAGCATTGGGAAGTCCAGTGCATTGAGGATTTTACTTTTCTCCCTATGACACCTCAGCATATCTTCTAAAGTACCCTTCAGGTAGCAAGATGATTCGGCTTCAAAGGAGTTTTCAATTGAGTAATCTGGCACATAATCAGGATGTCCAAACACAACAAGAATATGCTTCAAACACACCATGAATCATCACAGACTTGTACAGGTCCCCTAATGTTTTCAAACCCTTTTTGTCGAATGCGAGTGTAGGCTCAAATTGGTCATGTATTACAACATGTTTTTGGCAGAATATTGCTTGTATCTCTTGGTCACTCTTGCTCCCAAGTTCCTGCTTTGAGAGTATACAAAATGCGCTCTCCTCCGGACAAGCCATCCACAGAGGTCGGCCATCTTTATAGCCCGCTATGACAGCACTGTGAATAATTTTGAACATGGAGCACTCATCAGCAAACTAAGGGAGTGCCAAAAGTCACTATATTGTGGCGAATGAGTCTAGGTAGAGCTTACATGGAATGACAGGGTGTATGTAACTGGGTCATCCTTCCCAGGAGCCCATAGCGATACTGATTTGCCTACAAATCGTTTCTATAGATGGAATATGAGTTATTAGGTATGAATTATCATACATATAACCGTGCATGCCTTTCAAGTTCTTGAAAGGTTTGGTTTTTCAGGTTTAATCTGCAAAGGACGATAAATTGTGTTCTTTTAAGATGGCAAATGACTGACCATATCCTGCATTAAGTCGATGATATCACCAAGTCTACTAACACCTCCAAATTTGATCTCCTCAACATAGTTGCGCTCCATGGCATCTACAGACTGCACTCCAGATTGAATTTTTGATTCAGGCTTTGGTTTTGGTTTTGGCCTTGGCCTTGACCTTGACTTTAACTTTGTTTTTGGCGGTGGAAGGGGCAATTGGTCTGTTTTCTTTGTTTTTGGCTCTCGCGTCGGGTTCTTTCGCTTTTCTCCAGCAATTGGACTGTCCTTTTTAGTGGAGAGTGATTTGTCAGAGGGTGAAGGCATCTTGTGGGGGCTTGATTCTGGAGTTGCATCGTTTGGAGCCTTGTCATGCTCATTCATACTGCCCTCTCTCATGTCCACATCCACCGCACCAGATTGTTCTCCTCAGTTTGCAACATCTCCTGTATCCACGTCAACATCCATTGCACTAGGATTCTTGTCCTCCCCTCCAGATCTTCCCAATTGTTCTACTTGCTGCTCTATCCACATCACTTGCTCTATCCATGGCAATATCCATACCAGAGTTGCCAGTGAGCCTTTCTGGTCAAGCACTTCCTTGGTCATTTTGGTGTCAATAAGCCCCTCTCGCAGCGCCACTATTTCCTTGTCCATGGCTATCATCTTCCTCAGAATTCCTACCTCCAAGACAGTGCAATCCTTCGTGAACACATTTTTTGTCCTCATCACCATCCTCCTCCTCCTCCTCCTCCTCCTCCTCCTCCTCCTCCTCCTCCTCCTCCTCCTCCTCCTCCTCTTCCGCGTCCACCACAGCCCCAGGCCCACCATGTACAGAGGTTGCACCACATGCAAAGGAATTAGGAGACTCCACATGATGGTTCACACGATATTCAGAGGTAACAACGGGGACCTTTAGTATTCGGATATCTGAGAAATCAAATTAAAGTCGGTCCATAGATAATATAAGAAGGTCTCACCAGCTGTGAACCAACTGGCATCATCATTACATATATCATGTACACCCATCGCAGAGATATCTGTGAATGCTTCCACCAACAACCCTGGAATCATTACGGTTGTTTTCGTGGTGGCAATATCAAATATAACTCTTAATAGTCATTTTTCAACCTTTCTAATTATGGTGGGTTGTTTGTTACCAAATAATTTCCAGAGCTATAATAACGTTTAGGAATCAGTGGCGTCCTTCCAGTTTCAAGTGCTCTCATACCTCAAACATTTTTGTCTTCCCAAAAGACACATTTATTAACGAACGATTGACAAGGAGGAATACCAGTGAAAGGGCAAGAGTGATAAATAAAGGGTTTTGTAACATTTCTGGTGCTATGTCAAAATTCTTGTGGTCTACTGAAATGCCATATCTGACACGTTGTGAACATTAGGAAAGGTCTGTCATGAAATTATGCCCTTACTTTCCAAGTGCCTCCTTGAGATCATTGCTGTCATTGGGCAAGTACAAATTACCCTGATGACTAAAGTGTTGGGGGAAAAAAATATGGAGAGTGCGGCACACGTACTCAGAGAAGATAGGACAGATGAAATGCAGCAGCTGCAAAGTTTTGGATAATCTTTGCCCTGTGAACATTCCCAGTGGCATGACAAACCACGTGATAACAGGCAGAGAGCCAATCATCAACAGTTGTTGCATTAAGAAACATATATGTGCTATCAGATTCCATGCTTGCGATCACAGTTTGATGACTTTGGGCCAGTCACCCATAGTTGCATGGCCCTGAGAGGTATATTTTTAAACAGGCAAGTAGTGTTACAGAGAAAAAGAGACGCACAATCTTATCAACGAATGGCACTTCCCCCCTTTCTTTGGAATTGCTCTCTGATGCCATATCAAAAACAAATGTGACTACATCCAGGAGGCTATACTTCAGAAGTTCCTTCACAAGTATGTTGGGCTTTTTCTCAGGAAAGTCACTGGTTAGACAAAATCTTTGCAGGACCATCAATTTCTCCATTCCTGTAAAGTATGTTGACCTGGATTGGCACAAGTTCTCCTGCTCACAAATCACACCCAAGTATGCCTTAGCAGAATAAGCATTAACAGAAAATAATTGAAAAGTGAGTCAACTCACACACACATTAGATACCGCTGTTTCTAGTTTATCAAGACCACTGGGGGCAGAGACAACATCCATTTTCCAAGGAATGTCTTTGAAAAAGGTGCTTGTGGTACAAAATTTCTCCTGGTCAGCCATTTTGTCCTAGCACTCCAACCTTGAACTTCAGTTATGGCACTTGAGTGACAAGAAGTCAGACTCAACACCAGTGCAGGTGATGAAAAGTCAGACCAGCACTTTTAACTGCAGCCAGGAATATGGCAAGATACGACGAGAATGAGACTCGGACTTTAAGCTTCAAGAACAAGGGCTGCCGCCACTTTGAACTTGAATTTCGGTGGCTGTGTAAGATTTGCCTGCGGTTAACCTTAACCCTACATTAGCATGAGAACTTGAGACAGCTGAGTCAGAGGTTTCAAGTTCAAGAGCCTGAGCCTGAACTTGAACTTAAAAGCTTGAAGTGTACTTCCAACTTGAAGCTTGCCGCTTCTTTCCGCTCTCCATTTTCTCCTACTCGTTTTTTGTCACCTGCCTTGAGTCTGACTTTTTGTCACTCAATCCTACATTTGGATTCTGTCAAGTTGTCTGTGGACGCCTTTGGTGCCTTGAACTTGAAGGCTCAACACTATATTTACATCATTTGTAAGCCCTTGCCTGTACCTCTCTTACTAGTACTAAGTAGTATTCTCATGGCTAGCAGGAACTCATCAAAATGACTGCTGTGCTTGTGGATGATAATTTGCTGAGGTTTTGAGTTGATTATAGTGTGTTGAATCTTGAGTTGGGATGGCTTCCCCGCTGAATGTGTTCTTACAGGGCCCATTGGTGCGACGGATGGCAAAGTCGGGGCTCTCCTCTTCAACAGAGAATATTTTGTCACCACTCCTAATCGAACCTTCATTTCCAAACTGCCAGCTGGAGACCATAAAGTAATGATGCGCGCTGACAGCCTCTATGCAGATGACGATCCTATTCTCTGGCCACAGCCTTATAATGTGTTTAACTGTCACCACAGTGCAATTCCTAGGGCTAAATCACTTTCCACCCATTTAATTATATGGTGGGAACCTACACACAAGGACTTTATACCCTTGAGGGACCCAGCATCCCCCATTCGGGGCCTTGGCAAGCTATCAGATTCAAAGCTGGGCGAGCTGAAGTGTTCAGTGTCAATTTTGTTATCTCAGGTCCAAGCATTCATGTCGAATTCATCCAAATCTTGGGTGCCACCTACCCTTGGTCCAATGGTTAAAATGATCGAGCATGGCCTTGTCCATCTTGGGTCGTCGGTATGGACAAACTTCCATCAGATGGTGTTTGGTGTGAGGGATGTGCAAATGTGTTGGCTTGATGTAATGGCAATGTTGGATTACATGGAGGTGTACAAACCCTGGATGGACTCGACTAGGTTGGCAGTGGGCTCCCTGTCAGTCAAAGTTGCCAACACTGTTGGTGTTTTCACCAATGATATTTGCATTGCGCAGGACTTTTTCCATGCAGGCCTTCCATTCTGGTTGACATGGCCGGCCTCAGACCTTGGCCAAACAAATATACTCGCAGTCATCCCGCTTATGGTACCACACCACTATGGGATCTGCTTTGAGCCACACCACTTCAATTACCCTATTATATACCAGGGCCCGGCTAGTTCTCATTACAAGCATGAGGCAATCTTACTGTATGCTCGCAACTTCCTGTGCTATCCAGATTTGTTCACCCTCCATGCCAGTGAAATGAATACATCCGCATCAGGACACGTAGAAGCCTTAGTAAGATCAAAAGACAGACCAGGCGCCAGGGCCATTGGGGGAGTTAGCCAACAATATGGTGCCAACAAGGGTAAGGGAAAAGGAGTTCTACGTAAGTAACCAGAGTTGTTTTGTCATCCATCAACTCACCCTCCCACAACAGATAATAAGTGGAAATCTTCAAATCCGCCAATGGGCCACGACAAGTTTGATGTGTACAAGAGCCCCCTCATGCCACTCCCAATTCCTGCCTGGCGTGATGCGTTGAAGGCAGTTAAAAGGGACGAACCCCCGGCATCTTATCACACATGTTATCTATTTCCTGAGGCAGCAATTTTTGCTTCCACCAACGAGGCTCGCTGTGCAAAATTCTTTGCCACATGGAAAGTATTTCAACCTGCCTGCATCTTATGAGTATTTTCAGCGGAAAGCTCAGCATCTCCCTTGTCCGGTCAACAGTGGCATGATTTTCTTCTTGATGGGCTTGTGGCATGCAGCCACAAGCCAAGTTTAATTCATCAACGTGAACAAGTCAAGGCCATCTTTGCAGATGCTTTGGATGAACTCCAGATTGACCTTTGTCCTCCACCATCTGACAGTTGTCCCACAGTGCCAGTTGATGAGGCACAGAAAATCCTATGGGAATTGACTGAGCTTAATTTCCACTTTGAGCTTTTGGCCCTTGACAAGCATTGTTAAGGGCGAAGCCTCAACCACTCGATCTAGTCGATGTCGTTCGACGAGGTGCTTCCTCGACGAGTCGTTCGGCACTAGTCTTACTCGGAGCGTCTGATGTAAGATAGGTAGTGCACTCTAGCAGGGCTTCTGCATAGAGTCGTTCAGGTTCATGCACTAAGGGGCTTCCTTAGTGGTTTTGAGTAAGTTTGCGAGTTGCAAGTTAAGGCTGTTAATTGCCTAGATCTAAACTAAGGACATCCCTACTACAAGTCGCAGTACTTATACTAGTAGGAAGGTCCTTATCGTCCAATTGGAAAGGTAGATGCGTATCAGGTATGAATAGAAACAATAGGCCTCATGCCTTGCATGAGGCATCCGATGTCACAGAGTGCTGCGGTGCAGCATGTCAGGAAACAATAACAGATAAGCCTCATGCCTAGCATGAGGTGTCCGATGTCACGGATCTGATGTCAAGGATCCGATGTCGATCATGAGAGTCCGATGTCACGGACCTCATGTCAGGGGGCTGTCGTATCACAGCATGTGTGGGAGTGGGTTTGGGTGCATGGAGTCACCATGCATCAAGGGTGCCTTCCATGGGAAGGGGATCAAATGCATGCAGTTGGCATGCATCGTGTGTGTGTCTGGTGTCAAGGACATGCCCTAGGCATGAATCAAGGGGTGCCTCCTGTCTGGAGGGGATCGTTGGGTGTGTCGGGTTCCATGAGTTACAAGGAAAATTGTAACATTACCCCCTTGCTATGGTCGAAAGTTCCACACTTCAACCTAAATCTTCGTCTCTCCTTCGTGGTCTGATCGGGCGTGATCTGGATATGTGGGTAGGTCAGGGTCGAGGGGTACAATGGAGGAATAATTCATGTCTGAACTCAGACCATGATCAGGTTCTTCTGGTTCATGCTGCCCTGGGTAGCAGTGTCAAGGAGTCGGTAGTATCGTTGAAAGGGGGGCATTGCAGGATGGCAAATTCAATGTCTGTAATCAAGGGTTTGGGTTCTGTTTGGAAGATGGCGTAGAGGCAGAATGCGAAGGTTAGGGCTGCCGCTGCAGCCAGGGTCATGCCAACGATGATGGCGAGGATCGTAATCCCTGTGAGCATGGGTCTGTCTTGTCATGCCATCGTCTTGAGCTCTGCCTTTTAAATCCTTCCATATGGCACCCCTGTCATGTTTCCCATTGCGTCGTCATCAAAATCATTGTATCCGGAGTTAAAGAAGAGCCACTGTCTGTGTTCAGCTTCTCTTTGATTGGTCTCTTGATCTTTCCGAGGTTTCTCCAGGCAGTTCATCCTATAGTGTCCAGGGCCTCACTGTTTGCAATACTTGCAAATATATCGTGGGCAAATCAGGCCGAAATGGCCTATCTCTTGGCAGATGAAACATCTGGCATGTCTCATGTGTGGGGGGGACCAAGGCGGTTGGGTGGTTTTCAGTTCGGGTTTGGGGGTGGTCAGATTGATTACTTCAGGTGCCCTAGGCACGATCTTCGGGTTCTTCATAGAACGGGAGGAGTCTCCAGAGGGAGCTTATCGTTCATCTCTGTTGCTCCACTCGCTGAATGGCAAGGGCGAGGTCGGTGGTCGTCTGTGTCGATCTAGGGGGGTGTGAGGTCTCTCCTTGGCTATTCTCGGTCTGTCTGACTGCAGTGCAATCATCTCCTGGATCGTCTGTTTGATCCCCAGGGCATCTGCATTGTTCATTGCTTCTTCTAGATTTTGTTCCATCTGCTCGATAGTGCTAGCATAGTAGAAGCACATCCTGGCTAGATGGTATCTTGGTGGATCGTGGGCGAGGTGAACACGAAGGGCGTCAGCGTTCAATCGGTTTCATAGGTAGTCTTGGGTGAATCGACGTTTGGCAGGCATATTGGGGAGCGTTGTTGCGGGAAGAAAGAGGGGTTTTTGGATCTTCATTAGAGGTGGTACCTCTTCTTATATGCCATCAGGATCTCGGGGGCATTTTTCGAGTTCAATTCGGGTTCCCATGTGTTTTTGGATGTCAGGTAGTCAACCCATTTCACAAGGTAACAGCGTGTCTTGCTGTGCTTCTTGTGTGCGATGATCGCTTCCACTTCGTATTTGTTTTCTCCTTCCACAAGGTCAGGTGGTGGAGTCAGGAAGTTCCGTCCATGAGTGTTGTTCTCATGGTATCGTGTGAGTAAAGCCGCATGGAATACCGGGTGGATCTTGCATCTCGGCGGCAGTTTCAATCAGTATGTCATTCTTGACAGGGCATCTTCAATCACGAAGGGCCCTTCTCGTTTTGGCGCCAATTTTCTCATTGGGTAGCCAATCTTCAGGTTCTTGGAGTCAAGCCATACTTGTTCTCCAACCTTGAACGGTTCATATCGCCCTTTCATTCGGGTGGCCATAGCCTGTCTGGCTAGTTCATGTGTGGCAAGAGTGTCCCTTCTCGCAGAGAGAAGTTCTTGGATTCTCTGTTCAGTGGCCGGCACATTCGTCTTTTTGTAAGGGGTGGGGATAGCATGTGGCTGATATCCCATCATCAAGTAAAACGGCGAATGTTTTACTGTGGAGTGCGTCTTCTGGTTATGCGCGAATTCTGTTGTTGGGAGATAACACTCCCAATCTTCAGGTTTGTTCAAACAGAACATGTGGAGGTAAACCTCTAGCTCTTGGTTTACTCGCTCCGTTTCTCCGTCGGTCTGGGGGTGATAGGCGGTGCTCATGGATAGCTTGATTCTGAGCAGTCATCCAAGTTCTCAGAAGAGTTTGGACGCAAATCGAGGGTCTCTGTCTGAGATGATTCTTCCATGGAGTCCAAATCTGGTGTACACATGGCACAGGTAAAGGTCTGCAGCGCCAAGTGCATCAATTGTCTTTGCGCAAGGGATAAAAATTACCCCCTTTGTAAGACCATGGTCTACCATGACCATGATTGAGTCAAATCCGTTTATCATGGGCAAGTCCATGATAAAATCTGTCATTACCAGCTCGAATGGTCTGCTGGTGTTGGATGATATCGGTGTCGGCGGTGGGGTTGTCGGTGTAATGAAAGCACTCTAGTGCCTTGGTCACTTAGAGGAATAGGGACAAGTAAATTGGAACTTGGTATGAATTAAACGGAGAATGAGAACTAACTAAGACATTGTTTTGCGAGGTCAATATGTGAGCATGTGATTGTGTATATTAGTAATGTCCCAGAAGGGAAAAGGTAACGCGGATAGGAAACTGGTGAGGTAGTAAGATAATTGAGGGAATTATCTTACACTTGCATATGCCCTATTTAGTGAGATCAATGATTCTCCAGTTCATAGAGTGCCAGTGCCTCCGTCTCAAGAAGCTCCGAACAAGGTAGCCAGAGGTTGTGTTCCGGTCCATACCCACTCCAGCGCACGAGAAATTGGTGGCCTCTTCCCCTAGGTCGACGGTCAAGGATCCTGTCAATGAAATACTCGGATGTGCCATCCTCTGTTACCAGTGGTTTAGGTGCGGTCTGGGCGCAATTAGGGAAAAGGGTATTGTTGTTCAGCACATGTGTTCGCAAATGGGCAACATGAAACATAGGGTGCACCTTCGATGTGGGAGGTAGTTTGAGCTTGTAGGCGGAGCTTTCAGGGAAAGCTTAAAGGATTTCGTATGGGCCGTCGAACCTTGGCATGAATTTCACAACATGTCCATCTTTTGCTCGTATGTAATCTTGTCGTCTGTGCGCAGTCGCGAGCATGACTTTGTCTCCTACCTGGTACGTGGGGTCAGGTAAGTGCTCCTTGTTTGCAAAGTGAGCCTGGTGTAGTTTTGCTGTGAGGAGGCCATCCTTTGCTGTGTTCGTTTCCTCTTCCATGGCTTCCATGAATGCATGCGCGTCCACTTCTTCTGGTGCTGCATCCTCCCTTTGTACGGTGTTCATAGGTGTGATGAGAGGTGGTAACATGCATGGTGATCGTCCAGTCTTGAGTACAAAAGGTGATACCCCAGTGGATGCGTTCGATGTGTTCATGATGTCAAATTGAACCTTGGGTAACGCCTTCACCCACCCCTTCTGATTTCATTCTACATGGAAATGCAGGCAATGGACTACCGTTTTGTTAGAATGCTCTGATGAGCCATCGGTTTGCAGGTGGTACACTGTCGAGAGCTTGTGGTTGACCCCCGTGAGTTTCATCAAGGCCCGCCAGAATTTGGACACGAAAATTTTGTCGTGGTCACTGATGATCTCTAGTGGGCATCCGTTTTCACAATACCATTTGTCGAAAAATAGAAATGCAAAGTCTTCCGCTGACATGTCTCCTCTGCAAGGTACAATCTGCATGTCTGCACCCAGGTGGTCAGTCATTGTGATGATTGTGTTGAAACCGTCGTCTTTTGGCAAGGGTCCTATGAAGTCGATAGCTACCGAGTCAAAACATTTATCTGGTATAGGAAGAGGATGGAGAGGTCCCGCTGCTTTGGACGTGGTCAATTTGTTCCGCTGGCAGTCCATGCAGCTTGGAATGTAACCTCGCGCCAAGTCTCTCTGCATGTTGGGCCAGAAAATTTCATTTCGGAGGTTGCCATAGGATTTTTCTGTTCCGAAATGGCCAAGGTTATCATGGGCCAGTTTGAATAGCTGTTCACGGAGATCCTTGTATTTGGGGATCACAAGTCTATCGCCGATGAAAAGAAGTCCGTGTTTCAGGGAGATGTTCAGTTTCGTGTCCAACATACCCCGTTTGAGATCGTCAAGCATACTTAGACACCAAGGGTCTGCACGGTAGCCATTCTTTATCCTGGTGATCAGTTTTGGGTCAGTTTGAATGGAAAAGATTGCCGATATGACAGTGGGAGGGGACGTCGTGTCTACAGAGTCAGGGAGTCTCGATAAAGCATCTGTGACGGTGTTCTGTTCCCCATTGATGTAAGTTATGGTGTATTCATATTGGGAAAGGTATTCCATCCAACAAGCTTGTTGTCGCGATAGATCTCACTGGAAATTGAAGTTCTGTAGTGTTTTGTGATCTGTGCAGATGTGGATATGAGATCCAAGTAGGTCCACTCGCCACTTTTTCAAGGCTCTCATGATTGCCAGCATCTCTTGTTCGTGCACTGGGTAGTTGTGCTCTGCGCTGTTCATCTGCCGGCTCTCGAACACAACAGGCTGAGCCGCTTCCCAAGTCTCGCCAAAGGATAGAATGGCACCTGTCCTCCTCTTGCTTGTGTCGCACATCACGAAGATTTTGTTACTACTGGGGTTCTCATGATCAATTGTTGTCAAACAATCTCTCCCAATGACCAGTCGTTTTATGTTATCAAACGCTGCTTGGTGGTTAGCTGTCCATGTCAGGAAGTTGCTGTTATGTTCCTTTCGAGTGAGTGGTGTGAGTATGGTGGTGTACTCGGCTAATGTGGGGAGGAATGATGCGATGTAACAGACTAGACCAAGAAACTGTCGAACATGCTTCGCAGATTTGGGTGCTGGCCAGTTGAGAATATGGAGTACTTTGGATTGGTCTGCCTCGATGCCCTGTGCTGAGATGTGATGCCCCAGAAAGTCTAGTTCTGTTGTGAAAAGCGTGGATTTCTTTAGTGAACAATATAGTAAGGGCCTCGAGTACTAGAGTCACGTTTGTCTTGTGTTCCTCAAGAGTATTGGACCAGATGATCACATCATCAAGATATATGTGGCATATTCTCCCAATCAGATCTTTAAGAGCCAGTGTAACACACCTCTGATGTGTTGCGGGAGAATTGCACATGCCCATCGGCATCACGACCCACTCCCATAGACTGAATGGAGTAAGCATTGCAGTGTACTTTATGTCGTCTGGGTGCACAAGCGTCTGGAAAAATGAATTCGTCATATCTATCTTCCCCCAGATTTTGCCTTTAGTGCAGTCTGCCAGAATGTCATCAATTTGCGGGAGGGGGTAGTTATCGGGAAGAGTCAATCGGTTCAAGTGACAATAGTTGTTCACCCAACGCAGGAGAACCGTTGGATCTGCTTTCAGTATTATGAAGGAGGGTGATGCATATGGGGATGAAGATGGGCGGATCCTGCCTGCCGCCACATGCTGATCAATTAGTGTTTTCCACCCGGTTCAATATTTCCATGGACAGCCATAAGCACACGATAAAGATATGGGAGCTCCAGGGAGTAGGTGGATACGGTCTTTTGGCAGGTCTTTGACATGCAGTATGTCAGATGGGAATTGGTCGACAAACGTGGTTTTCATTTGCTGGTCTAGTTTATGCAGTGTTGCTTCTCCTGCCAATTGTGCAATCCAAGTCTTGATGGTCGCCACGATGTCAGGTGGCCCAGTTGTAAATTGTGTCATATCAAAGCGGTGGACATTTTCATCAAAGAGGGCCATCAATTCCATGTGAATGAGAATTCTGGTTTTCCTGGCGCTTCGTTGGCCTTCCTTAATTTGGCAGGCTTCAAGCTTATGACGTTGAGATGGTGTTTTTGTAATAGTCCGTTGATGTAGTTTTGGGTCGGGGGGGTTGAGTAAATCATAGCCAGATTCTTTCGCAACAGCAGTCCAAAGTTCAGCATCTACAACAATTTTATTTTTCACGAGAAAGTCGAGGCCCAGTATTAAGTCATTGTGGAGTTCAGGGCAGATAATAGCATTGATAACATGGGAGTGCCAGAGGGCGTCTGGTGATTGGATTGATAATCTACAATATTGAGTCAAAACGAGAGGAGTCGATGTGTTGTTGGACTTCGTGAATGCACCGAAAACTGAGAGAGGCTTGAAGAGGGGTTTTGCAGTGAGGCACAGAATTTTGGCGAGATGGCTAGAAATCAAGACTGGAGACGAGCCATGATCAATTAGTGCTTCAACAGGGGTAGGGGCACAAGTGGCAGGGGCATCAATACAACATGTCCAACAAAGATGTTGTGGGAGAGTAAAAGGCAAAGTTACGTACTCGTCAACTTCGTTCACGTCCATGAAATCATCTGAATCTCCGTTGCTCTCGCTGTCCTCGAACACAGCGTCAGCTTCAAAGATAGCGGCGACTGTGGTGCTTGTTGTCTGCAACACCGCCTGTATCTTGTCGTACACGGCCTTCGCTTTGGCAGCAAACATGGCCGTCACCTTCTTGCAGTCCTCGAGGGTTGGGCAGGGGTTGGTGCAGTTGCATCCGAGGTGTCCCACATAGAAGACTCGGCATTTGTAGCATCCCATGTGTTGCCTTAGCAGCGTCTTCTCGTCATCAGTCAGGGGTTTAAGAGGGGTGGTGTATGTGATGGCTGGGGTACTGGTGGAGCTTTTGATGTTGGGTGCCGATGAGTCACGCAAAATGTTACTTGCTTTTGCCGCGTGGGATACCCATCCTGTGCAGCTTGCCTGCAAATCTTGTTCCAAAAGCTGTAAATGTTCCATCTATTCTTTGAAATCGGTGATAGCGTCCAGGGTGCCCTTTGTTGCGCCAGGAGCTGTCCCATTATTGGCCTTGTAGAGGCATTTCATGCCGTCTGAGAGTCGGGGAATGAGATGCAGTCTGAAACAATTGTTGGGGATGTGGTAAGCTGATTTAGCAGTGCCCAGTTTGTCGTTAGCATTCCAGACAGAGTTGACCCAGGTCAGGAAATCTGTGGACCCTTGAGGTACGATCTGGTCCTGCACAAGTTCATCTTCCCAAGAACGTGGGAGGAACTTTTTCTTGAGGGCAACAAGGAATTCTGGGAACGAGAGAGCAACAAGGCGAACCTCCTCAGCATTGATCCACAATTGTACCACTATGGATTCGAAGTTGTAGATAATTTTCTCCACACGATCGTTGGCAGGAACATCTTTTACGGAGAAGTAGCGGCGGCACGCAGTATCGAACTGACAAAGTACTTTGATAGTCAGGCAACCCGCGGACAGAAGTGGTGCTGAAGAGGGTGAGGTCTGCTTTACTTCAGCAGATGCATACAGGGGGGCGATACTCGGAGTCATTCTGGTGTTTGTATGGGGTGTAGTCGGAAGAGGGAATGTGTCAGTGCGATGTATGTGTTGCAGGGGTTACAGTGCTAGGGTGGATGACTGGAGCCGGTGTTGAAGCAGGGGAGGGTGACAAGGATGAGAGTGGTGACAGCGGGGTAGCAATTAGTACACACGCTCTGCTCCTGGTGGTGAGCGGCACAGTACTGGATGGGCATTGAGACAGCTTGGGTTATGACAGGGTAGGGGTATGAAGACGTTGGCAGTACAATTTCTCGCAGCGGGGTTATATATGTATGGGCATGGATGTGCCACACTGGGGGTTGGGGAAAATGATAACGGTGGATCTGGTGTATTGTGGTATCATGCTGGGGTTGTGGTGTGCGATAATGACTCGGATGATGACATGGATGATAGCGCAGGCGATATGATTATAGCTGGGGATTGGGGCAGAAGATAACACTGCCGGTCTTCTGGACGTTCTGATGTGGATGTACCTTCTCGCCCAGAAAGGGTAGATGGCCCACCCACTATGGGAAGGTGGCTGTCGTTTTTAGTTCAATAGGTCTTGCACCTTTGGCAAGGGTTCTTCGGAGAGAGAGGTGGGCGGGGTTCTTCAGAGAGAGATGGGGCATTTTTATTCCCAGAGATTAGAGTGGGGTGGTTTCAGAGAAAGTTTTGCTGAGTTCGAATTTAAAAAAAAGTGTAACAAAAGCACTCTAGTGCCTTGGTCACTTAGAGGAATAGGGACAAGTAAATTGGAACTTGGTATGAATTAAACGGAGAATGAGAACTAACTAAGACATTGTTTTGCAAGGTCAATATGTGAGCATGTGATTGTGTATATTAGTAATGTCCCAGATGGGAAAAGGTAACACGGATAGGAAACTGGTAAGGTAGTAAGATAATTGAGGGAATTATCTTACAGTTGGGTGTGTATTCACTTTCATTTGCTGGCACTTTGCACAGCCTTCGACATACTTCTTGATGAAGTTGGCCATTCCTGGCCACCAATAGTCTCATCAGATCAGTTCAATTGTCTGCCATTGTCCAGGGTGCCCTGTCGTGATGCTATCATGACATTTCTGTATGATCGCTCGGCGGAGGGTCTCGTCCTGTGGCACGTAGCATCTGTCTTTGAAAAAGAGCAGGCCATCTTCAAATTTCCAGTCCTCCAATGCAGACTTGATTGGGGGGGTTCCATTGTTCTTCAGGGCTCATAAAGCGTCATTTACAAGGTCGTCCTTCATTATTGCTGAGACCAGGGCTCCCTGGAGCTCAGTGTCGATCGTTTTGATGAACAGTTCATCAATGAGGATGGTCTTGTCCTCGTTATCGGTGTCTTCTTTGGCTATGTGATCTGCTCTCCTTGATAGGGCATCAGATTGTACCATCTGTGATCCTGGTATGTGTTGTAGCTTCAGGTCAAATTGTGACAGGTAGATGGCCCATCTAGCCTGTTGTCAGTTCAGTTTCTGTGGCTGACGGAAGTACATCAGGTTCTTGGGATCGGACAGTACCATCACAGGGAATGGTGTCCCCTGTAGGTAGTGTCTCCATGTTTCCAGCGCTCAGATTACTCCCAATAGTTCCCGGTCATATATCTCGTAATTTCTTTCCATTTCGTTGAAAGAATGTGAGATGTATCCACATGGGTGCCAGTCTCCATTGGCATCCTGTTGTCTGAGTACTGCACCTGTCACAAATTTCGAGGCATCAGATTCCACCACAAATGGTTTTGTTGTGTCTGGCATCAGCAGTACTGGGGTTTCATTGAACTTCCTTTTTAGCGCATCGAACGACTGCTGGCAGTCGTTCGTCCATTCGAATTTCTGGTTCTTCTTCGTCAAATTGTTTAGCGGTCTGGCCAGATCCGCGAAGTGTCTGATGAATTGTCGATAGAAGTTTCCGAATCCTAGGAAGGATCTTACATCCTTCACTGTCCTTGGTGTGGGCCAGTCTTTGATCCCAGCCAGTTTCATGTTGTCCATTGCAAGTTCATTGGGTCTGACAATCATGCCCAAGAACTCGACTTCCTGTACACTGAATCTGCACTTCTCTATTTTCAGGTAGAGATCGCATTGTTGTAGTCATTCGAGGACCCTTTTGGTCCTTATCCGGTGTTCTTCTTCCGTCTTTGAGAAGATCAGGATGTCGTCCATATAGATGATGAGCCATCCTTCATCTAGCATATCTCGGAAGAGATCATTCATCATCGCCTGGAATGTTGCCGGTGAGTTGCACAGCCCAAAGAACATCACCATTGGCTCAAATAGCCCTCGGTTAGTCTTGAATGCTGTAAGGGGACTAAGGGGGTGCCCTGTGTGTTTTTCCTATTTTTTATGTTCGTCCCATATTTTTCCCCACCTCATTTCCTTCTATTCTTCATTTTTTATGATTTTTCCGGATTTTATTACTAATTTTCCCTTGCTATCATGTTTGTATATGTTGACACTTTTATATTTAGAGGCGGAGTACCCCTTCCGACACATACCCCTTGGTATGATGTCATTCGGCGGCCTTGATCTGCCTATCTCCGCCTTTTTCTATTTTTAGGTTATATTTGATTTTTGTCGTCTTCACATATACTGGGCATCAGCAAGGGGATCCTTAGAGTTTTCTCTTCGGATTTCCCTTTGCTAGGTGCGCCCCCAATGCCTGTATTATGTAGTATAATTTTAACTTCGGATTTCCCTTTGCTAGAGGCTTAGGTTGCCCTTATAGTAGAAAACTCTCCCCTAAGGCCCGAAAATCGCGAACGCGCTGCCCAAAATAGGCAGGTACGGACTGGACGACGCTTCCCAAAGCTCCACAGAGTCCCTACACACCGTTCCAGATACTCTCGCCTTTATTGCGCCGCCATTTTCGCCAAACGCGCTCCCTAGCGACATGGACACATCAGAACGCTTTGACGCGCTTGAAAGCGACGTTTCCGGAATGCGCGCGCAAATCGACTCGCTTAAATCTACGATTGAAAACTTCGTTAGGACCCTCCAGGCTAACCCTACGACTAATAGTTCCCCCTTCACGACTCCAAGCGCACCCAACAACGATGTTTTGCCAAACGCGTCCACTAAGGAACGTGCCCAGATCAAACCGTCCCCCCCCGCCGAATTTAATGGTGCACGTGCGCAGGGACGTGCATTCCTTAATTCCTGTGAGTTATACATTAGTCTCCAGTCGCATCAATTTGTCGATGAGGCTGCAAAAATTTATTGGGCCTTCACATACATGAAATCTGAACGCGCCTATCTCTATGTGGACCGTATCCTACGTCAAACTAAAGAACTCGGTTCTCTACCTTTCTCCACTTGGGGTGACTTTCGAGCTGAGTTCGTACGCCACTTCTGCCCCCTCAATGAACGCCACCGAGCAGTGACACGACTTGAGTCATCCACTTACCACCAGGGACGTCGATCCGTGGACGACTATATCGATGAGTTCAAGGATTTGGTGGACATGGCAGGGTATGGGAGTGGGTTACCAGTGGTGGTGAAGTTCCGACGGGGGCTCAACCGAGAAATTCAGGACCAGATTGCACAGATGTTGGAAGGGCGCCCAGCGGACGATGATATCCTTGCTTGGTATGAAGCTGCTTCACTCTGTGACGAGAACCGACTCACAAATGCGGCGTTTAATGCTGCATTCCGTGCTCCAATTACCACTCATACACCCTACACCTTCAATCGAAGCCTCCCCCGCCCTAACCCCATTCCTGCTCGTCAAACTCCCACACCAGCCGTCAATATCCCAGTACCAATGGATGTTGATGCAGCCCGCAGCCGTGCACGTAAGTTGGATCTCTGCTACCGTTGTGGGGAACCTGGACACAGGGCTGGAGCGTGTCCCCATCGTCAGGATATCCGCATGCTCACCCCCGAGGGACGAGACGAACTCCTGCAAGATCTGTTGGCACTTGTAGATGTTGAGGAAGCGAAGGATCAAGTTGCAGAGGAGGTTAAGCTGGAAGTTGTAGAGGAGCAGGATTTTCCTATTCGCAGCGAGTGAATCGTATGCCCTCACTGCCTGTCCATAACCGCTTTGAAGTCTTGTCAGTTGAATCCCTGGAGAATGAATCCATTTCTGTGACTGCTCCCCTCTCTGACCCTTCGAAGTTGGCTAAAGACGTACCTGCTCTCCCCATCTCTCCTTCTACTCCACGTCCCAAAATTAAATCATGGGAGCGTAAACTACCACGCAAGTATATTGTGGCATCCACTCCCTCTGCACATTCCTTAAACCTAGCCATCGAACTGCAGACGACCGACACTGGACAGATACTCGGTGTTTCTGCGCTCCTGGACTCTGGTGCAACTGGTCTCTTCATCGATTCCCATCTGGTACAACAACATCGTCTAATACTCACTCACTCTCACGTCCGATACCTGTATATAACGTGGATGGATCCCCAAATGAAGCTGGTGCCATCTGAGAGGTTGTAGACCTGGTTCTCTGTTACAAAGATCATAGTGAGCATGCCCTTTTTGCTGTCACTCAATTAGGAAAGCAAAAGGCGATTTTGGGATATCCATGGCTTCGAGACCATAACCCAGAGGTCGACTGGCGCACTGGGGAGGTTACCATGAGCCGATGTCCATCCCGCTGTCGGACGTGTTTCACAGAAGCCAGGCAAGAACGTCGTGGACAGAAGGCGGCAATACGACGAACTCAGAAGTGTCGTGCTGGACCCCTGCCTATACCTGAAGTGGAATTGGAAGGGGTTCCTGATCTAATGCCGGACTCGGATGATGATGATGAGGACCCAGAGGAAGTGGAGGAGGGTGATCGGATCTTCTACACTGCGATTCGCTCATCGCATGAGGTGTGTGCCACATCGAACATATCCCAACGCCTCGCCGAGGCCTTCCACAAAAACAACGCTGCTAAATCCTCTACTAACTCCTTACTCCCTCATCTCCATGAGTTTGAAGACGTGTTCTCCAAGGAGTCATTCGACTCTCTTCCGGCGCGTAAGCCATGGGATCACATGATCGAACTCACCCCCGGCGCAACCCCTTCATCCTGCAAGGTCTATCCTCTCTCTCCGGAGGAACAACGGCAGCTTGACCAGTTCATCGACGAGCACCTGGCCTCTGGACGTATTCGACCATCGAAGTCACCCATGGCCTCTCCCTTTTTCTTTGTCAAGAAGAAGGATGGCTCACTTCGACCGGTTCAAGACTACAGAAGACTCAACAACATCACGGTCAAAAATCGCTACCCACTACCCCTCATCTCCGAACTCGTAAACCAGCTCCGTGGAGCCCGATACTTCACCAAGCTCGATGTCCGTTGGGGCTATAATAATGTGAGGATAAAGGAGGGAGATGAGTGGAAGGCAGCCTTTCGTACCAACCGTGGTCTTTTTGAACCGCTTGTCATGTTCTTTGGCCTTACTAATAGCCCTGCCACCTTTCAGACCATGATGAACGACATCTTCCATGACCTCATCCTCGAAGGCATTGTCTGCATCTATCTCGACGACATCCTCATCTTCACTCGCATGGTTGAAGAGCACCGTCGCATCACGTGCCTCGTCCTAGAGCGACTTTGACGGTACAAACTCTACCTTCGTCAGGACAAATGCGAGTTCGAAAGGACCAAGATCGAGTACCTCGGCCTGATTATCTCGGAGGGTCAAGTAGAGATGGATCCTACCAAGGTAAATGGGGTCACAGCTTGGCCTACGCCCACAAACAAGAAGGAGGTGCAGTCTTTCCTGGGCTTCATCAATTTTTATCGGCGTTTTATCAAGGATTTCTCACATCATGCACGACCGCTGTTCGACTTGACAGGAAAGGAGGCATGGAGGTGGGATAATGCACAACAGGAGGCGTTCGAAAAGCTTAAGGAGATGGTCACTTCCGCTCCGATCCTTACCTTTGCTGATGATTCGCGTCCTTTTCGTGTAGAAGCCGACAGTTCTGACTTTGCGACGGGCGCTGTGTTGTCTCAGCAGTCTCCGGAGGACCAGAAGTGGCATCCTGTTGCGTTCTACTCCAAAAGCCTTAGTGCTGTAGAGCGAAACTACGAGATCCATGACAAGGAGATGTTGGCGATAATGCGTGCGCTTGAGGAGTGGCGACACTTCCTCGAGGGTGCCCAACACAAGGTGGAAATTTGGACGGATCACAAGAACCTCGAGTACTTCATGACGGCCAAGAAATTGAACCGTCGTCAAGCTCGTTGGTCCCTGTATCTATCTAGATTCGACTTCTCCTTGCACCACCGTCCGGGTCGCAGCATGGGGAAGACCGATGCCCTATCCCGACGTGCAGACCATGGGGATGGCAGCGGCGACAACCAAAACATTGTGCTGTTGCAGCCAGACCTGTTCACCATTCGGGCACTGGAAGGCATCGTACCCCAGGGCGAGGAGCAGGACATTCTATGTGACATTCGTCGCGCAAACCATAGCGGTTTACATGAGGATGTTGTCACCCGAGCTGTTAAAGAACTGAGGAAGGGATCGACCCTTTCCTTACATGCGGCAGAGTGGGCTGAAAAGGAGGACTTGTTGTATTTCAGGGATCACATCTATGTTCCCAATGACCCAGACCTTCGCCGGCGCATCATATCCCAACACCATGACTCACAGATTGCTGGCCACCCCGGATGCTGGAAGACCTTGGAGCTCACCTCATGGAACTATTGGTGGCCACAAATGTCACGGCTCATTGGTCAGTATTGTCGCACTTGTGACCTTTGCTTACGCACCAAGGTCCCTCGTCGCAAGCCTATTGGTGAGCTACACCCTCTTCCTGTTCCAGAGAGTCGTTGGGATGTCGTCAGCGTCGACTTTGTGGTGGAATTGCCAGAGTCAAACGGGTTTGATGCGGTGATGTGCACAGTTGACTCAGTGGGAAAACGCGCTCACTTCATTCCCACTCACACCACTGTCAGTGCCCTAGGTGCCGCTCGACTCTACCTCCACCACGTGTGGAAGTTACATGGACTTCCTGGTGCCTTCCTCTCGGATCGTGGCCCTCAGTTCATGGCAGAGTTCACTCGTGAGCTGTACCGACTCCTGGGGATCAAACTCCTCGCTTCAACTGCTTATCACCCACAAACTGATGGCCAGACGGAGCGAGTCAACCAGGAACTGGAGCAGTACATCCGCCTCTTTGTCAATGAACGCCAGGACGATTGGGATGATCTCCTTCCTTTGGCCGAGTTTGGGTACAACAACCATGTCCATGCTTCCACTCAACAGACCCCTTTCCTCTTAGACACTGGACGACATCCACGCATGGGATTTGAACCTTGCCAAACTCCCTCACACATCGAGACAGTGAATGAGTTCACAGAACGCATGAGGGATAGCTTGGAGGAGGCAAGGGCAGCCTTAGCAAAGGCGAAGGACGACATGGCGCGATTTTACAACCAGCGCCACTCCCCAACCCCTCAGTACAAGGTTGGTGATCGAGTTTATCTTGACTCCAGTGACATCTCCACTACACGTCCATCCAAGAAACTCGCTCATCGCTTCTTGGGACCTTTCCCCATTGTCAAGTGCGTTGGAACACATGCCTATCGTCTACGCCTCCCAGCCTCCATGTCCAGACTCCATCCCGTCTTCCATGTCGTCAAATTGCTTCCAGCTCCCCCAGATCCATTCCCGGGACGCCATTCACACCCACCACCACCACCTACAGTGATTGAGGGAGAACCCCAATATGAAGTCGAGTCAATCTTGGACAGCCATTTGCGTCAAGGAAAACTGCAGTATTTGGTACATTGGAAGGGTTATTGGTATGAGGAGAACTCATGGGTCGAAGAGTCTGACGTAAATGCCCCTCGGTTAATCAAGGAATTCCACCGACGGCACACTGCTGCACCGCGTCGCATTCAAGTCACGGACTTTGGTCATATACGATTTCGAATGCATCGGGGCGATGCATCTTAGAGAGGGGGTGATGTAAGGGGACTAAGGGGGTGCCCTGTGTGTTTTTCCTATTTTTTATGTTCGTCCCATATTTTTCCCCACCTCATTTCCTTCTATTCTTCATTTTCTATGATTTTTCCGGATTTTATTACTAATTTTCCCTTGCTATCATGTTTGTATATGTTGACACTTTTATATTTAGAGGCGGAGTACCCCTTCTGACACATACCCCTTGGTATGATGTCATTCGGCGGCCTTGATCCGCCTATCTCCGCCTTTTTCTATTTTTAGGTTATATTTGATTTTTGTCGTCTTCCCATATACTGGGCATCAGCAAGGGGATCCTTAGAGTTTTCTCTTTGGATTTCCCTTTGCTAGGTGCGCCCCCAATGCCTGTATTATGTAGTATAATTTTAACTTCGGATTTCCCTTTGCTAGAGGCTTAGGTTGCCCTTATAGAAGGGATCAGAACACACCCCTTAGGCCGCACCATCCGGGCCACGAATGTAGATGGAACCCTGAACAAGCAGGGAACGATCACCAGATGCATGAAAGGAAGACTCCACATCAACGGAAGGAGCTACCCAATAGAATACCTAGTCACCGGACTAGGCAAAGAATCGGTAATCCTGGGCCTGCCATGGCTGCAGGAGATAAACCCAATCATCGACTGGAAGAAGGGAACCTTTGAGTTCCGAGATGAAGAATGACGGGCTCAAATCCAGCGGATCCTGGAAAAGACAAGAAGAGCCGAACGGGCCCTCCCAAATACCTTGAACCTTCCAAAAATTAATGCCGGAAGGGAGGCGCCCGATGACAGGATGGCACGAATTCAACACATCATAGCCAAGACAAGACAGAGGCTCTCCGAAGAGAAAGAGAAGAGCCTTGCCCAAGCCAGATTGGCCATGGCAAAAACAAGAAAAAGACTCTCTGAGGAGAAGGAGAGAAACCTTGCCTGAGCACGACTGGCCATGGCAAAGACAAAGGAAAGGCTTTCTGAAAAGAAAGCCAAAGAACTAAATTCTGCCCAGATAGCTGTCGCAAAGACCAGGAGCAGCAACACCCCTAAACAAGCCAGAAGCCTTGAAGTGGCACGACGTGCTGTCGCCAAGACCTGAGAAAACCAGAAGAAGAAACAACTGGAAAAGGGCAAAAACAAAGAATGCGACAGGGCACAATGAATTGTGCAAAAGATGAAGGAATTGCTAACCTCCACAGGGGAGGGAAGCACCAGCAAAGGGAACATGAAAATGACACTATGAAACAGGATAAACTACCCTCAGCAACAGACTACCCCAACCCACAATGATAGGACTCCAGATCACGGTACCATCAATGCTGAAATACCTATGCACAGGGAGACCCCCCCTCAGGTAAAGATTGAAGAGGTACCCAATGAAGAACTACTGGCAGACACCGGCATGGAAATATGAGTGATAGAACCGACCCCCGAATGAGATGTGATTGAGGATGACTCAATACTGATTGCATACGTGCGAGGCGAACCAGTCATTGGCCTATTCGGACCAGCCATAGAACTGCCCCTGACGGAAGAACATCGAGAGCCAACACACAAATACATCCAGAAGACAAACACCATCGGCACACTCGTGAAAGGCAAGGGCTCCCCACGATACCTACTCAACTCCAACATATGGATCAGAGCAAAGACATCCATATCTCAACGACTGGCACATGAGCAAGAGGAGGGAAAGGAGACTAGCCAACAGACCCTGGACAACTTGCTGCCACCAGAATACCAGAAATACAGACAGGTATTTGAAAAGGTCACATCTGAACGATTCCTGGAATCAAGACCATGGGATCACGCAATTGACTTGAAGGAAGGCTTTGTACTGAAAGATTGCAAAGTCTACCCATTGACACCGAAAGAACAAGAGAAACTCAATGAGTTTCTCGACAAAAACCTGGAGAAAGGATACATCCGACCGTCAAAATCACCCATGGCATCCCTGGTCTTCTTTGTGTCGAAGAAGGACTCCGATGCTCTATGACCTTGCCAAGACTATCGCTATCTGAACGAAGGAACGATCCGGAACAACTACCCCCTGCCACTGATCGGAGACCTGTTGGACAAGCTGAAGGGAGCGAGATTTTTCACGAAACTTGATATTCGATGGGGATATCACAACATATGGATAAAGAAAGGAGACGAGTGGAAGGCAGCATTTATAAGGGCAACCTAAGCCTCTAGCAAAGGGAAATCCGAAGTTAAAATTATACTACATAATACAGGCATTGGGGGCGCACCTAGCAAAGGGAAATCCGAAGAGAAAACTCTAAGGATCCCCTTGCTGATGCCCAGTATATGTGAAGACGACAAAAATCAAATATAACCTAAAAATAGAAAAAGGCAGAGATAGGCGGATCAAGGCCGCCGAATGACATCATACCAAGGGGTATGTGTCGGAAGGGGTACTCCGCCTCTAAATATAAAAGTGTCAACATATACAAACATGATAGCAAGGGAAAATTAGTAATAAAATCCGGAAAAATCATAAAAAATGAAGAATAGAAGGAAATGAGGTGGGGAAAAATATGGGATGAACATAAAAAATAGGAAAAACACACAGGGCACCCCCTTAGTCCCCTTACATCACCCCCTCTCTAAGATGCATCGCCCCGATGCATTCGAAATCGTATACGACCAAAGTCCATGACTTGAATGCGACGCGGTGCAGCAGTGTGCCGTTGGTGGAATTCCTTGATTAACCGAGGGGCATTTACGTCAGACTCTTCGACCCATGAGTTCTCCTCATACCCATAACCCTTCCAATGTACCAAATACTGGAGTTTTCCTCGACGCAAACGGCTGTCCAAGATTGACTCGACTTCATATTGGGGTTCTCCCTCGATCACTGTAGGTGGTGGTGGTGGGTGTGAATGGCGTCCCGGGAACGGATCTGGGGGAGCTGGAAGCAATTTGACGACATGGAAGACGGGATGGAGTCTGGACATGGAGGCTGGGAGACGTAGACGATAGGCATGTGTTCCAACGCACTTGACAATGGGGAAAGGTCCCAAGAAGCGATGAGCGAGTTTCTTGGATGGACGTGTAGTGGAGATGTCACTGGAGTCAAGATAAACTCGATCACCAACCTTGTACTGAGGGGTTGGGGAGTGGCGCTGGTTGTAAAATCGCGCCATGTCGTCCTTCGCCTTTGCTAAGGCTGCCCTTGCCTCCTCCAAGCTATCCCTCATGCGTTCTGTGAACTCATTCACTGTCTCGATGTGTGAGGGAGTTTGGCGAGGTTCAAATCCCATGCGTGGATGTCATCCAGTGTCTAAGAGGAAAGGGGTCTGTTGAGTGGAAGCATGGACATGGTTGTTGTATCCGAACTCGGCCAAAGGAAGGAGATCATCCCAATCGTCCTGGCGTTCATTGACAAAGAGGCGGATGTACTGCTCCAGTTCCTGGTTGACTTGCTCCGTCTGGCCATCAGTTTGTGGGTGATAAGCAGTTGAAGCGAGGAGTTTGATCCCCAGGAGTCGGTACAGCTCACGAGTGAACTCTGCCATGAACTGAGGGCCACGATCCGAGAGGAAGGCACCAGGAAGTCCATGTAACTTCCACACGTGGTGGAGGTAGAGTCGAGCGGCACCTAGGGCACTGACAGTGGTGTGAGTGGGAATGAAGTGAGCGCGTTTTCCCACTGAGTCAACTGTGCACATCACCGCATCAAACCCGTTTGACTCTGGCAATTCCACCACAAAGTCGACGCTGACGACATCCCAACGACTCTCTGGAACAGGAAGAGGGTGTAGCTCACCAATAGGCTTGCGACGAGGGACCTTGGTGCATAAGCAAAGGTCACAAGTGCGACAATACTGACCAATGAGCCGTGACATTTGTGGCCACCAATAGTTCCGTGAGGTGAGCTCCAAGGTCTTCCAGCATCCGGGGTGGCCAGCAATCTGTGAGTCATGGTGTTGGGATATGATGCGCCGGCGAAGGTCTGGGTCATTGGGAACATAGATGTGATCCCTGAAATACAACAAGTCCTCCTTTTCAGCCCACTCTGCCGCACGTAAGGAAAGGGTCGATCCCTTTCTCAGTTCTTTAACAGCTCGGGCGACAACATCCTCATGTAAACCGCTACGGTTTGCGCGACGAATGTCACGTAGAATGTCCCGCTCCTCGCCCTGGGGTACGATGCCTTCCAGTGCCCGAATGGTGAACAGGTCTGGCTGCAACAGCACAATGTTTTGGTTGTCGCCGCTGCCATCCCCATGGTCTGCACGTCGGGATAGGGCATCGGTCTTCCCCATGCTGCGACCCGGACGGTGGTGCAAGGAGAAGTCGAATCTAGATAGATACAGGGACCAACGAGCTTGACGACGGTTCAATTTCTTGGCCGTCATGAAGTACTCGAGGTTCTTGTGATCCGTCCAAATTTCCACCTTGTGTTGGGCACCCTCGAGAAAGTGTCGCCACTCCTCAAGCGCACGCATTATCGCCAACATCTCCTTGTCATGGATCTCGTAGTTTCGCTCTACAGCACTAAGGCTTTTGGAGTAGAACGCAACAGGATGCCACTTCTGGTCCTCCGGAGACTGCTGAGACAACACAGCGCCCGTCGCAAAGTCAGAACTGTCGGCTTCTACACGAAAAGGACGCGAATCGTCAGCAAAGGTAAGGATCGGAGCAGAAGTGACCATCTCCTTAAGCTTTTCGAACGCCTCCTGTTGTGCATTATCCCACCTCCATGCCTCCTTTCCTGTCAAGTCGAACAGCGGTCGTGCATGATGTGAGAAATCCTTGATAAAACGCCGATAAAAATTGATGAAGCCCAGGAAAGACTGCACCTCCTTCTTGTTTGTGGGCGTAGGCCAAGCTGTGACCCCATTTACCTTGATAGGATCCATCTCCACTTGACCCTCTGAGATAATCAGGCCGAGGTACTCGATCTTGGTCCTTTCGAACTCGCATTTGTCCTGACGAAGGTAGAGTTTGTACCGTCGAAGTCGCTCTAGGACGAGGCGCGTGATGCGACGGTGCTCTTCAACCGTGCGAGTGAAGATGAGGATGTCGTCGAGATAGATGCAGACAACGCCTTCGAGGATGAGGTCATGGAAGATGTCGTTCATCATGGTCTGAAAGGTGGCAGGGCTATTAGTAAGGCCAAAGAACATGACAAGCGGTTCAAAAAGACCACGGTTGGTACGAAAGGCTGCCTTCCACTCATCTCCCTCCTTTATCCTCACATTATTATAGCCCCAACGGACATCGAGCTTGGTGAAGTATCGGGCTCCACGGAGCTGGTTTACGAGTTCGGAGATGAGGGGTAGTGGGTAGCGATTTTTGACCGTGATGTTGTTGAGTCTTCTGTAGTCTTGAACCGGTCGAAGTGAGCCATCCTTCTTCTTGACAAAGAAAAAGGGAGAGGCCATGGGTGACTTCGATGGTCGAATACGTCCAGAGGCCAGGTGCTCGTCGATGAACTGGTCAAGCTGCCGTTGTTCCTCCGGAGAGAGAGGATAGACCTTGCAGGATGAAGGGGTTGTGCCAGGGGTGAGTTCGATCGCGTGATCCCATGGCTTACGCGCAGGAAGAGAGTCGAATGACTCCTTGGAGAACACGTCTTCAAACTCATGGAGATGAGGGAGTAAGGAGTTAGTAGAGGATTTAGCAGCATTGTTTTTGTGGAAGGCCTCGGCAAGGCGTTGGGATATGTTTGATGTGGCACACACCTCATGTGATGAGCGAATCGCAGTGTAGAAGATCCGATCACCCTCCTCCACTTCCTCTGGGTCCTCATCATCATCATCCGAGTCCGGCATTAGATCAGGAACCCCTTCCAATTCCACTTCAGGTATAGGCAGGGGTCCAGCACGACACTTCTGAGTTCGTCGTATTGCCGCCTTCTGTCCACGACGTTCTTGCCTGGCTTCTGTGAAACACGTCCAACAGCGGGATCGACATTGGCTCATGGTAACCTCCCCGGTGCACCAGTTGACCTCTGGGTTATGGTCTCGAAGCCATGGATATCCCAAAATCGCCTTTTGCTTTCCTAATTGAGTGACAGCAAAAAGGGCACGCTCACTATGATCTTTGTAACGGAGAACCAGGTCTGCAACCTCTCGGATGGCACCAGCTTCATTTGGGGATCCATCCATGTTATATACAGGTATCGGACGTGAGAGTGAGCAAGTATTTAGACGATGTTGTTGTACCAGATGGGAATCGATGAAGAGACCAGTCACACCAGAGTCCAGGAGCGCAGAGACACCGAGTATCTGTCCAGTGTCGGTCGTCTGCAGTTCGATGGCTAGGTTTAAGGAATGTGCAGAGGGAGTGGATGCCACAATATACTTGCGTGGTAGTTTACGCTCCCATGATTTAATTTTGGGACATGGAGTAGAAGGAGAGATGGGGAGAGCAGGTACGTCTTTAGCCAACTTCGAAGGGTCAGAGAGGGGAGCAGTCACAGAAATGGATTCATTCTCCAGGGATTCAACTGACAAGACTTCAAAGTGGTTATGGACAGGCAGTGAGGGCGTACAATTCACTCGCTGCGAATAGGAAAATCCTGCTCCTCTACAACTTCCAGCTTAACCTCCTCTGCAACTTGATCCTTCGCTTCCTCAACATCTACAAGTGCCAACAGATCTTGCAGGAGTTTGTCTCATCCCTCGGGGGTGAGCATGCGGATATCCTGACGATGGGGACACGCTCCAGCCCTGTGTCCAGGTTCCCCACAACGGTAGCAGAGATCCAACTTACGTGCACGGCTGCGGGCTGCATCAACATCCATTGGTACTGGGATATTGATGGCTGGTGTGGGAGTTTGACGAGCAGGAATGGGGTTAGGGCAGGGGAGGCTCACGTTCCTTAGTGGACGCGTTTGGCAAAACATCGTTGTTGGGTGCGCTTGGAGTCGTGAAGGGGGAACTATTAGTCGTAGGGTTAGCCTGGAGGGTCCTAACGAAGTTTTCAATCGTAGATTTAAGCGAGTCGATTTGCGCGCGCATTCCGGAAACGTCGCTTTCAAGCGCGTCGAAGCGTTCTGATGTGTCCATGTCGCTAGGGAGCGCGTTTGGCGAAAATGGCGGCGCAATAAAGGCGAGAGTATCTGGAACGGTGTGTAGGGACTCTGTGGAGCTTTGGGAAGTGTCGTCCAGTCCGTACCTGCCTATTTTGGGCAGCGCGTTCGCGATTTTCGGGCCTTAGGGGAGAGTTTTCTACTATAAGGGCAACCTAAGCCTCTAGCAAAGGGAAATCCGAAGTTAAAATTATACTACATAATACAGGCATTGGGGGCGCACCTAGCAAAGGGAAATCCGAAGAGAAAACTCTAAGGATCCCCTTGCTGATGCCCAGTATATGTGAAGACGACAAAAATCAAATATAACCTAAAAATAGAAAAAGGTGGAGATAGGCGGATCAAGGCTGCCGAATGACATCATACCAAGGGGTATGTGTCGGAAGGGGTACTCCGCCTCTAAATATAAAAGTGTCAACATATACAAACATGATAGCAAGGGAAAATTAGTAATAAAATCCGGAAAAATCATAGAAAATGAAGAATAGAAGGAAATGAGGTGGGGAAAAATATGGGACGAACATAAAAAATAGGAAAAACACACAGGGCACCCCCTTAGTCCCCTTACACCTTCTTGTTCGATGAAGTTCGAGTTGATAAAGACTCCTCCTGCTCCAGAGTCGAGGAGTGCGTTTGTAGCGACGTCTTTCCCATTGTCTGACTCAGCTACCCAAATAGACAGGTGCATAGATTGTCTATTCATGGTAGCTAAGAGTACAGATCCTACGGAGACTTCAGTGGTGACTGGCATCATATCAGGCCGCTGTTCTAAAAACCTGATTCCTCCATGAGGTTAAGGGTTCATTCCTTTTCTTCTTCATCTAGTTCATCCAGCATCGTGCGGATCTTCTGGTAGGTGTCCACCCCAGTCTTCTTCTGGGTGAAGCAGTTTCGGTAGGGAGGGGGCGCTGACCCTGTCTGAGTGGGGTTCTTTCCATCCCTGTGGTCGGATGATCGGTGTCCTGGTTGGTGGCAGATGAAACACAATCCCTTCCGGAGGTGTTCCACATGTTCTTGGTTCATCAGTCGGTTGATGTCAAGAGAGGGCTGTCCTTTCTTTGTCGTTTTGTTTGTCTTCTGGTTCTGCCTGGTCTTTCCCAGGATTGCCATGGCCCATTTCCATTGGCCTTCGTATTTCGAAGCTGCCTTTATCCAGCCTTTGAGAGTGTTGGGCACTGTCTCCATTGTGTGTACCCTCTTCAGTAACTCAGGATGCAGTCCATCCATGAAGTACTCGATCATGGCTGCATCTTCGGTGATTCCCGTCCTGTCTTTCAGGATGCGGAAGTTCGCCACATATTCTTCGAGGTTCCCTGAACCTTGTTTGAGATTCTTAATCTTTGTCTTTGCCATTCCAGCATTGTCGATCGGTGAGAAGGCCCCTAGGACCTTCTGTCGGAAGTCTGCGTATTCACCTAGTCCCTTGGATTGGTGCTGGTTGACAAATGCCTGCACCCAGGCAGCTGCTGTCCCTCCATTCATGAAGGACAGCATGAAGATGATCTTCTTGTTGTTCGTGTCGTAGACCTGGTCATTGATTTGCAAGTACAGGTCTATCTCCTGCAGGAACTTGGCGGTCTTGGTCCGCTCTCCTGAGAAGTCTGTGGGTGATCGGATTCAAATGTCCTTTATGGACATTGTTGGTGCAGTTGCGGGTTCGGACATCTCGTTATAGAGGTCGTCAGTTTTGTCTGTTAAGAAGCGGGTGGATGTTTTGGGTGGGGGTGTGTGGTTGTTCAAAGTCTTCATCGGTGAGGAAATCTCCTCGTTGTCTGTCGGTTGATCCATAGAACCAACGCTGTGCTGGGGTCGAGTAACGGACTAGTCTTCTGTTGTATCAGTACCAAGATGAACCTGGCTGTGGTTCTGCTTCTCTTGGTGGTCGGTCTGGGGTTTGTCTAGAGCCGGGTCGCTGTGGTGTGTATTGAGATGTATTGCCTACACCTAGGTAGGTGGGCTAGCAGATAGTTTAGATCTTATGTTAAGGGCGAAGCCTCAACCACTCGATCTAGTCAATGTCGTTCGACGAGGTGCTTCCTCGATGAGTCGTTTGGCACTAGTCTTACTTGGAGCGTCCGACGTAAGATAGGTAGTGCACTCTAGCAGAGCTTCTGCATAGAGTCATTCAGGTTCATGCACTAAGGGGCTTCCTTAGTGGTTTCGAGTAAGTTCACAAGTTGCAAGTTAAGGCTGTTAATTGCCTAGATCTAAACTAAGGACATCTCTACTACAAGTCGCAGTACTTATACTAGTAGGAAGGTCCTTATCGTCCAATTGGAAAGGTAGATGCATATCAGGTATGAATAGAAACAATAGGCCTCATGCCTAGCATGACGTGTCCGATGTCACGGACCTCATGTCAGGGGGCTGTCGTATCACAGCATGTGTGGGAGTGGGTTCAGGTGCATGGAGTCACCATGCATCAAGGGTGCCTTCCACGGGAAGGGGATCGAATGCATGCAGTCGGCATGTGTCATGTGTGTGTCTGGTGTCAAGGACATGCCCTAGGCATGAATCAAGGGGTGCCTCCTGTCTGGAGGGGATCGTCGGGTGCGTCAGGTTCCATGAGTTACAAGGAAAATTGTAACAAGCATGCCTCAGGCTTGTCACCCCACCGGGGTGAACATGAGTGGCAGGCTATGGTGCTAAAGTGTTTTGATGTACCTTCGCTAGTCATCACCAACATACAGCAGGCAAATTTTGGTTTGCAAGCTCATGACTGGCAAGAAAGGTTACCATTTTTGCTGGCAGTGAGGGCATTGATGAGGGATTGGGATGGACTGAAGCCGACGCCTCTTTTACTACCTGATCTGGCCTCACATAATATGTATACTGAAGCAGATGTCCAGCAACTCGAGGACCACATAACTCATTTTTATATGCAAACTTTCTATCGTTTATTTGGCCGTGCCACAGTTGTTCCTACCCAGCTTCCATAATTACCTATGTATAGTATATCTTGTAAAATCTTATTATCTGTGAACATCCTTCTGTTTTATTAGTCCCCACATTGTCCCAACTTCCAGCTTGAGTCATTTTAGTATAACCCATCATACATGGTCAAAGCAAAGGTATGGTGCTACAACTATTGATGATATACACTGATGATTTGGGATAATTTGAAATAGGAAACTTCAAAGTGCAAGAATGACAACAGTAAGCTCACTCATCCCTTAGCATTAACTTGAACATTTCCTCATTCTAATACAATGCCTCCATAGCATGCCCAACATTTACGGCCTTTTACTAATCCGGCAATATCAGACTCGGACTGTCAATTCATAAATTGACTCATACATGCTAGTGATCATTTTCTCATGTTGAGCCCTCCAGTCAGGCTGAGGTTTCTGGATGTCGCACTGTTAGCAGAGTTCTGCCCACCACCATTCTCATTATCTCGCCATGGACCTGCCACCAGCCTGGTGTCAAGTCTGTGTTTGTGGGTGCACATTCTCTGTACTACAAGCCTATACTTTTCACAAGTGTAGTTGCCAGAAGACGAAGAAACAACTTTCCAGTGGTCTGGAGAAAGCTAAAGAGGTCTGGCAGTCCAAGAAGCGTCAAAAAATGGAAGTAATGCAAAGCACAACTGTGGAAAGCCCTGTGGACCAAAATGTAGCTGTTGAACAAGAATTAAACAATGTTGCACTCGCCATGCAAAATGAAGTAAGACTTATGATGTTGGTGCAGCTCATTGCTCATTGAATCGCTATTATACCGGTTAGAGTGCCTCCATGAACGACGCCAAGAAGCATTGAAAAATGGAAGTAATGCAAAGCACAACTGCAGAAAGCCCTGTGGACCAAAATGTAGCTGTTGAACAAGAATTAAACAATGTTGCACTTGCCATGCAAAATGAAGTAAGACTTATGATGTTGGTGCAGCTCATTGCTCATTGAATCACTATTATACCGGTTAGAGTGCCTCCATGAACGACGAAGACTTGGATCAACCACTGGCAGAGTGCAGGGGTTGCCGGGAAAAATGCCAACTACCCAAGCACTACTGGGATATACTACCTGAACCTCCAGCAGCACTTCCTCCAGCTCCTCAACCAGAAGCGTCGGAATGCATGCCGACCGCATCTCCAGCTACCATACTAGCATCACCCTCATCTGAGCAACCCCCAAATGCTCATTCCCGTGTCAGGAGACTCCTGAAATCCATACGGAATAAATTTGGCCTTTTCCGGCAGTGTCATGCAACTCATTTCCCAGGCCACAATCCCAACAAGAATATAATGCGCGATGACCTGATGGATACATCCCCGGATACTTTCCCTGACCATCCAGCTGACTCTTACCACCCATATCTAGTGTTTAAAGGTCCGGTCCTACGAACCAGAAAAAGACCGAAACCGGACTGAACTGAACCAAAGTCCGGTTCATCAGGTGGCTATTTATAGGACCGGTCTTTTGCAGTCCAGTTGCCAGTCTTTTGCTTTGACAAATATCATTGAACCAATGAAAACCGATCCGAACCAGTTTCAACCGGCTTATAGGTCACGTACACTATACTCCCTGATTCCCACACATAATGGCTTCAATTTCGCTCCCTGGACCATCAAAAATGGTTGAGAACTGAGAGAGATATGACAAAATACATTTTGATGTGAGTATTTTGATGTCATTTGAGCAGCTGTGACTGTACTGTTTATACCTTGTGCTACAAAAATGTTGGGCACAATTGGACATTATCCAAGGCAAGGGAATAACATACATAAACATCTATACCATGTGTATTTGATTCATTTAACAGCCCTAACAAGTTGTAACTACAAACTACAAACTACAACATGGAATACAATGTACTTTTGTTTCAGTCATATCTCTGTCAGATCTTGATGAAATCTCTTAAAAGTTGGACCTGTCACTGGGGAATTACAATATCCAACTGCTTGTGTAGTGGTAAGATAGTCCAATTAATAGTTGTCGAGAAGTATATGGGTTATATTGGTACAACAAATTTTACAGCAAAAAGTCAGTTCAAACTGGTTTTTTTCGGTCCATGGACTGATATGGACCGGTCCTATGTGGTCCGGTTGCAGTTCAGCAATATCTGGGTTAGTTTTGGACCGGTTGTGGTTGCGGTTGCCCCATTTAGACATAAAAAACTGGACTGAACTGGACCTGTAAACACTACCCATATCTGAATCAGTCGTCATTTTTACTAGGAGAATGGTATTAGAACGGCGGGTTAAAGAAAATGCAATCTGGCTTTCAGGATCTCATCAAGATAGCCAGGCATCCAAACTTTCAACCTGAGGACGTTTCAGGGACAAACTGGCAGCTTATTAATGCGCAGCTGAGTGGAGATCAGCCATGCAACGATGAAGGCTGGGAGGACAAAGAGGATAACAGTGGGTGGGTTAAAACCCCAATCAAGATCAAGGTTCTATTCCCCAGAAGGTCACTGCATCCAGGGCAAGAGGAGTTTGATGCAGGAATGCTTCATCACCACAAGCTGGTGTCGGTGATTAGGGAGAAAATTATGCGTCCCTCTAACCATCCACACCTCCATTTTGAGCTGTATGAGTTATTTTGGCAACCAACTGAAGCTTCTAAACCAGTCAAAGCTCACAGAGAACTCTACACTTCAGAGGCATTCATTGAGGCTCACCGTGACTCCCGGAGAGCCGGGATGTGACCTTCAGAGAGTTGTAGTGGGTCTTATGTTCACCTCAGATGGTACTCAGCTCTCAGCGTTCAGCACCGCTAAACTATGGCCAATTTATCTTGCGATGGGGAACGAGTCAAAGGACAGAAGGTCAAAGCCCTCCTGTCAAGCATTTGAGCACATCACCTACCTAGAGACAGTGAGTAGGACCTCATTAACTTTGCGCTAGTATGTGATCCTCATTCCTTTTTGAATGACAGCTCCCAGATGCATTTAAAGCCTTTGCCACAGAGCACCTGGGTGGAAATGGCCCAAACGGAGCATTCATGGCCCATTGTCATTGAGAAATCTATAACGCTCAGTGGGAGATCATCCTTGATGATGAATTCCTGGAAGCTTATGAGCATGGAATCATGATTATGTGTTGCAATGGCATTCAGTGTCGCTTTTACCCTCGTATATTTACATATTCTGTGGACTACAAGGAGAAGTAAGCCAAGATTCTTTTGAATGCCGGTGTCTTTAACTCAAAGTTTTGAACCAATTCTTATAGCTAGCATTCATAATCTTGGTCGGTGCCCTTGTCCTCGTTGTCTCATACCATTAGATTGTGTTGCCAATATGGGGATGCATCAAGATATGACACAGCGCAGGACTCTCGCCCGGATTGATCATGTGAAACGGCGTAATCGTGTTGAGATGGCGCATGAGAAGATATATGAGCAGGGTTATGTGGTTGATAGTACGGCAGTGGAAGATCTCCTACAAGAAGATTCTCTTGTTCCAACAGCAGTATGACCTCTGATGGTTGACTTTAATGCTCATGCTTTGTCAGAATGCATTTTCAAGCAAGCTGGCACCATTTGGTTTCAACACGTTCGGCATGCTCACTGTGGATCTCATGCATGAGGTTGAGCTCAGTGTCTGGAAGGCAGTTTTCATACATCTACTACGCATTCTAGATTGCCAAAATGAAAGCCTCAAGCATGAGTTAGATAGATGGCAAGCATCGTTCGAAGCCTCAGAAGGCTTGGTACTGATATTTCCATTAGATTTCGAGAGATTCCTCCTTTCGGGGTTGATGGCATAAGAAAAATAAGGTTGAACCAGTCGGAATTGAAGAAGATGACTGCTCATGATTACGAGGATATGTTACAAGTGGGTGTTATCACTAGTATTCTCAACTTGACTGATATCATTCACATAGTGTGCTATATCCATTTTTGATGGTCTTCTGCCTGAACCCCACAATACATATGTTCTCAAGCTCTTATTTGAATTAGCCCACTGGCATGGTCTTGCCAAGCTCAGCATGCACACGGATGCAACTCTGGACATTTTATCCTGTGTCACTACATCTCTGGGAAACAGCCTATGCACATTTGAGGAAAAGACATGTGAAGCATTCAAGACTCGAGAGTTGGAACGCAAGCGTGCTGCTCAGCAACGACGTCAGGAGAAATCTGCAATTAATGTGGTGTCTGGATCAAGAGGACCTATGGCATCCAGCAGTAATGCACGGAAGCAGAAGAAGCTCAATCTGAGGACTTATAAGTACCATGCACTCGGCGACTATGTTGACACCATCCGGCGCTTCAGTACAACTGACTCATATTCCACTCAATCAGTAAGCTTTTACATGATATTTTGTGTAACATTGCTTACGGTGGCAGTGGGCATCAGAGTGAGCTTGAGCACTGAACATCCAAAACTCGGTCACTTCGGTCTAGCGGCCGATCAATACCACAGCAAATATCAAGGATTGAGCAATGAGAGCGCCATATCAGCATGATCCACAAGAGGCTGGATCGTCAATGCCTTAGCCCATCCTCAAAAATAGAGCCAGAGGATGTTACACATGACCCTGGGGTACAGTACAACATAGGAAAGTCCCAGAAATGTTCTGTACACATACCAACCTTCCTACAAAAGAATGAGGGTGATCCCGCAATCAAGGTGAACAATCTTTGTATTCTTCTGCTGATTTGTACTAACCCCTCACGCAGAATTTCTTACCAAAGTTAAGAGAGCATCTACTTCCCTGAATCCAAACAGTATTGCTCCAGGAAGCTGAATCGCTTTCAGAGCCTGTTCCCTGCGATATCACCTCCATGTCTGATGAACTCCACATCCAAGCCAAGTTATCAGGTTATTCTGAGCTTGCAATGAAAAGTTTCACATGCCAAATCTGACTCAAGATGGGTCATTCATGTTGTCGGCCATGGCTATGGGTGGGAGCGAGTTTTGTTTGAAGGCTTGATCTTCTTCTTATGAAAGCAGATCTGGCGGTGTGATCAATAAGTAGTAGCATCAATGCAGAATAGGTATAAAATGATAAAGAAACCCATTGAAATGCAAAATTCGTAAACACACCTAATAGCCCAGTCCCTAACATCCTGTGTCGCATCAAAGCATCGACAAAGAATAGGTATAAAATGATAAGGAAACACATTGAAACACAAAATTTGTAAACACACCTAATAGTCCAGTCCCTAACATCCTGCGTCGCATCAAATGCAGCAGTAATATCCATCCTGATGTGCATTACTTAGAGGGCGCACTGATGAAGAACACCAGGCTATATGACTCACTGAGCACTCGATAGCACTGTCTTATGCAAATTCAATGGATTCCAATTAACTACAGTCAGGCTTTTTAGCTTCCTTCACAATCAAAAATACAAATTTCTATCTATCTGCGGGGCCCAGCGTTAGACGATCAATGCCAAGGGTACCAAATGAAATGTGATACTCACCAGCTGAACCTCACTATATCTGACAATGCGTACACCGCATCCTCCCCATCGTCGTCGAATACAACGAGGCCTCCAATGCAGATTTGCTTCAAAAGAACGGTCAGAAAAAGCCAATGAAATATTATAGAGGCTTACCACTCGTTCCTTCCACTCGCCTCGTTTCTTAAACCTTGGTAGAATCTGGTAATCATATCTATGAAATGTGGCTTTGCACCATTGATGGTTTTGATACACCTCGACCCGATGGCCATGCTGCAAAGAGCTAATGATTAGATAAAGTAAAAATGGAATAAAATGCTTACTCTGAAGGGCTGAGGGTGTTCAACAATTGGAGTTCCAGAAATCCGATGCGCCATAGGTGATGGCTGTGGTTAGAGATGGGGAGGGAAGATTGAAGCTGTGCTTAAGAGGTTGGAAGTATGGAGGGTGGTTAGTTAGAGCAGTGGAGAAATGGTAGGGGTTAAGGTAGAATTAAAGCAACTCACAAGTGGCAAGGTAGTACAGGGTAAGTCAGAGAGCACAGACTCTTGTTGGTCGTGGTGGTATTCCTAGTTTTGTTTGATGTTGTATTCAGATTGAACTAGAAAGTTAAAGAAAACCGGTTGGTCTAATGGAAGGGGGTGCCTAGATGACGGGCACCTCGTCCAGCTCCATCTTTTTTCATACCTATGTACTGATGTGCCGAGGTATGGACTGGATATATGTATACCTGTACCTCCTTACATTGTCACTCGTTGAATTACCACACTCCTTTATGGACTCTTGGGTGTGGTGGATAGCTGCTAGCAATATGACGATATATAAAAAGTGTCAACTGATCAGATATCCTCAGTTCGAATACCTCGCCTGTGGGGCAAGGCAGAGGGGAGAGGAGGCAATCGAATGCGACCACCCAGTGGTGCCATTGGCCGTGAAGAAAAACCGAGAGGAATAGCAGCCTTTTCAAGCACCATCAGAAGATGCCGCATTGTGCTTGCAAGGGACTCGCAAAAACTTCGGTGATGAGGCCATCCAGTGTCTGATATGTGAATATAGAGTGATATAGGACATATATGTATTCATAGGGTCAACTAGCCAGCCATCAATTGAATATCAATGCTTCGTGCTGCATCTCCAAGTACACCTATGAGTAGTCAGATGTGGCTCTTTCAGAATTTATGTGCAGCCAACCGACCATCAACATCATGATCGTCCAGCTCATTATGAAGAACTAATGATGGCAAATAATATAAAAGATCGTTCAGATGGTAGATGTGGAAGCTTTTTTGACCTGCCAGACTTTTTCTAGGGCCATAAATGACTGTATTACATTGTTTAGCTACTGCATGTGTGATATGTGTATGATTCAGGTAAGGGGAACACTGGAACCTCAAGCGTGACATCAAGCCGATGGTAGATGCATTGCAAAGGGGCTGAAGAAGAGGATGATTCCCTCCAGCTCTGCAGAAAGAAGTTTAGTAAACAATACAGTCCAGATGAGCGACCGAGTCATTTTCTAGATAAATGGTGGGGAGCATAGTATCATACCAGCAACCAAGTTCATTCCTGCTCCCTGGCAGTCACCGTATCGCAAACTTGAATGCAGTCAAACTCAGTTAATGGGGTGACAAATAGTTTGAAGGCCTGAGCGCAACTACGCCTGGGCTTTTAGCCAGTTGCGTCTGATGTGGGAAATATGGATGCCTTTCGGAATGAACTTCGATTAACTAGACTAGAAAACACGTCAGCTTTCAATCTTTGATTGCCCAACACCCTACAGCCACGTGTCGCTTGCACCAAATTCCTGGGCACGAGTAAAGGGCGGGTGTTGCATAGCCTATAGGGCAGGGTAAGCAAAGAGGCTCTCACCGTGTGGGGCCATCCAACGCATTGAGAAGTGTATCATTGCCACTACATCAAGCCAACACCTCTGCATACCCCTCACGCCAGACGCCATCCGACAGAAGCTAGTGCATGCTGGCTGGAGGCGGACTAGAGCATGCTTGATGATTTTTACCGCTTGACCAAGGGTTTTTTGCAGGGTTCAACGGTGTGAGCATGACAGTCTACTAGCCAAGGGAATACTAAGTGGCAAGGCCAGCCTGAGGCAAGGACGTACCAATGATGTAGATAAAATGTTGAGCCTTCAGGGCGCCACAAGAGACTCAAACAGCAATCTCTGTTAGCAGGACATCCAAGAGGATATTGCCCTTAGTGCTGTCAAGAGCTTCAGGTCAGGCTGCCAGTGCTGATAGGTTCAAGGGGCCAAAGGCAAAGCATAGGGTTGCATGACGAAAAGTCAGACACAACCGGGCAGGTGACGAAAGTCAGACCTGCAGAGCCAGGAACTAGAGAGCAGCGCTGCCAGAATGAAGAAAGACAGTGAGGGAACAGAAGAAATTCCGAGTCAACTTGAACTTGAAGTTAGGAGTTTCTCACGCTAATGTTTGAAATCCTATTAGGGTTAAGTAGTACACAGCCACAGACTCAGGTTCAGGTTCAAGTTCACTGATGGACCAGCCTGCCAAGCGACTCGGACATCAAGCTTACCATGAGTGGACACAGGTGATCCCCTATCAAATTAAAATTGTCTTTCTCAATTAAGACCAACATCTGTCCACACCGCCACTGATGTCAGACAACAGGGACAAGCACCAGAGGAATTGTGTACAGCCAGGGTATAATCCAAATTGCATGTCAACAAATCCCTTACTGTAGTTCTCCTTCTTTTGAAACCCATGCTCAGGCTCAACCCATCTGAATAGCCTGACTCGGAGACCCCCCTGGGCCGGCCATGGCAAAGGAGTACAGAATCTCATGTGCCAGTGGTTGTATGGGGAGGTTTGAGTGGCTGATGAGGCTGAGGGAATGATGATTGATGCCCCAGAGGAAACTCAATAACAATGCCAAGCTCCCATAGGACTCGGATGAGGTGGGCACTGCACTGTGACATTGAATCCAAAAACTTTCCGCTAGGTTCATAAATGTAGTGGCTACTTGAAAGAAATGATTCACTAGTTCTCAAATGCAGTCACAAACTCACCAAAGTCAGCTGCCACACTGAGTCATTGCACCATTCATTGTAGAGCCATGGATTTGATAACAGGATGTCATTCCCAAAGTACTATATGCACCAGAATGGGGAAATGTAGGGCATTCGGTATAGTCAAATTGTGATGATTTGAAGAGGATGTGTTTATTGCAAGGGACGGGTCTCCCCCAAAGTCGGGTTTGACACAATAAGCGTCTATGTAAATCTCTGCAGTGTAACTGCTCAACTTTGTCCCCTCAAAGGGTCAGTGAGTGAAAATTCTTGCCAATGAGTGGCCTACTACTAGTAACAAATGTGGAGGGGAATTCTCAGGCTATTTCTGGTGTGACTTGATGTCGAGCACAGTGCCATGATAGGTACTACAAGGCTATATATGGTGCGTTGAGACCCTGATATTATTCCATAGCAGTGGTAAAACCTATAAGAGCAAAAATATGAATTAGACCAGGTAGACCTCCATGACAACCAGATAAAGAAAGTGCAAATGAATGCTACATACATAGATGTCCAATCTGAGCCGACACATGTTAAGAAATGTATGCCTAGTACATCCCAGTAAAATCTTCAGGCTCTCCGTCGTCTTCTTCCCCCTCCCCATCCTCTACGTCATCCATTTCAATGTTGTCCCACCCTTCCAAGTCAAGGTCTTCCAAACACAGCTCTGGTTTGTCCGACTCATAACCCATGTCACTACCTCTGTCGTTGTCCTGTGCAAGAGACTCTCCCAATGCTTCCTGCAGCCCCAGATCTGGAGCCTGAGTTTCTTGGGTGTCCTCAGTCAGATTGGAAACGCAGCCTGAAGTGAGTGCTGACTGATGTGCATGAAAGTGGCCAACACCCAGCCCCCAGTGGTAGTGCATGAGAAGATCCCTGTCAGAGAACCTAGGGGAACAGAATGAAATCAGAAGTAGCAAGTAAGCAATAAACACACCAGTTAACATAATATTGATTGTAATCTTTACTATCCTTGGCACAGTGCGAGATGCCAATCCCATCCGCTCATCGTTTTCCTTTTGCAAAGGCTGGTAAGATGTGACACCCATGCAGGACATCTTTCGGATACACAAAACTGAAAGAACAATTTTTGTTCATAGGAGGGAAGCAGACAGAGTCTAGCTTGGAATTACTCCACCCTGAAGACCCTGGATTAATGACCTCAAACCATCGCACCCACAAAAAATCGAAGCAGCGAGCTTCAAAATCATGCATGCCAGGCCCAGTATAGATCGCATTTATGTGATATCCGCTGAGGACCCGTGCATACAAGAAATGATGTGGATTTGAACTCTCCACATCATCAGCAAGAAGCATGATGTTACAATGAGATGTCCCTGGGTTAACAATGTCAGTCCCATGCCGAATGTCATAAGTGGTAAAGTGGAATCGAATAAGCTTGTGGTGGTATATGCAGTCGTTCTTCAAGAACATGAAATTGCATGCATTTCCATTGGGGCTATGAAATAGTCCAGTATCTGAGCCTGTTCTGAAGCTGGAGGTGGCATCGGTCCAACACCGGTATGCTTGTGATTCTGCCTTGCTAAAGTTTTCTTCATTGAACTTGACTTTCATAGCAAAGTTCCTCATACCTGGCCCAGTTCCGTTGCTCCTTCGCCTGATTATGAGTTTCCAGACTGTAGTGCATTGCCAGGGAATGTGGGGTGGTGTGATGGCCCAGGTTGTCTCACATTTGAGTCATCCTGGACGTCACATGCACCATCATGACCTGATTTACACTACAATACCCTGCAAGCTTGTTGTCCTTCATTTGGATCCCGACAACCAATGCAGGAGTGGTGCGGGAATGCAGCAGTCGTTATGCTGACGACGTTGAGATGGGATGAGAAGGCTGGCCAGTGTACGCTATTGGCGACAGCTGCCCCAAGAGGATGTCAGCACAGGTGAGAACCCCTGCAATGATATCAAAGAAATCGAGTAGTTTGGGCTCGAGGCAATTGTTTCGCCCTAAAGGTACATTGTGTTAAATATCATCTCTTTTTTCTTTCTTTTGCGAAACAGGCCAGGAATGAATTCACAATGTTGGCCAATATTCAGGAAGAATGAGATGTAGCAGATAAAACTATTTCTTCCATCGCATTCAATTATCTCCTCCCCCCCTCTGTCTCCAAGTCCTCCAATGGGTGGGGTATTCAAACTGAGGAGCTCGACACAGCGTCTGTCATCTAGGTACCCCTTTCCATTACACCAATGACGTGTATTGTCATTCCTCAAGACATACCAGAGATCATTACAAAATGACAGATAATATCATTTCTTCCACCTGAACAACTCTCTGTTAGGATATACAAAAATCATATGTTGCAATTCTGTTAGCACAAGCGTCAGTTCCTGCAAGTATCTGAGTATCTTATCAGCAAGTGGTAGCTGCCAGGAAGAATGGGATATAGAGGAAATGCCAGATAAAATCATTTCTTCCACTCGAATAATTGCATATTGGGATATACAAAAATCATACATTCCAATTCTGTTAGTCCAAATGTTGGTTCCTGAACATCTCCTGCAAGTATCTGAGTATCTTACCAGCAAGTGGTAGGATCCAGGAAGAATGAGATATAGAGGAAATGGCAGATATAATCATTTCTTCCACTTGAACAATTGCATGTTGGGATATACAAAAATCATACATTCCAATTCTGGGAGTACAAGCATCAGTTCCTGAACATTTCCTGAAAGTATCTGAGTATCTGGTCAGCAAACTGCAAACTCTAGGAAGGATGATAGCACATTTTAAGGTCTGGATAATCTCTAGAAAAGATGTTGTTCCGAGGAAATGATAGCTAAAATCATTTCTTGTGCTTGAACAATTGTATGCTATGATATAACAATATTGTACAGCACAATCCTGTTAAAGTGTCTGACCCCTCTTCATATTTGTTTGACTGTCTTTTAAGGCCTGCCCAAATTTTATCTATTGATTGTGGAGTGTTAATTGTTGATCAAATCTGTCTAGTCATACCAGATCCCTGTCATTCACTGCAATTCTGTCAGAAAAAGTGTCAGCGGCTGACCCATTGTGATGTTTTAAGGCTAGATAAAATCTTATCTACTGATGGCGGAGTGTTAATCATTGATCAAATCTGTCTAGTCATACCAGACCCCTGCCGATTTCCAGATGAATGTTGGCAGACGACCCCTCGGCTTATGGGCCCATCCATAGGCTCAAATATTCTGGTGAATTTAGCACATTGATCTGGCATGCTATATCCATTTTATTGAAAAACCTCGGCTGAGCCAGTGGCAACACTAATTGGGAGGGTATTTGGCATTGTTTGGCATTGTTGTCATGGCTAAATATAGTATCTCCTTCAGTTTTCATCCATTTTGGATGATTTAACTTGCAAGATAAAAAGTATACTGTTGGTCTATTATTAAAAGATACTTACAAATCTTTGGCATTATTTGTTCATATATCAAAAAATCAAAAAGATGATGTCAGAGCTGGTTTTAACTCACTTGAGTTTATTTAACTTTTAGAAGGGTGTAGCTTGGGCACTTTACACTGACAAAGGTTGTTTATCTTTAATTGTTAAATCATCAAAATACTGTATCTTGCCCATTTCTTGGCTGATTTGTTTTATTTAACTTGGAATAAGAAGATACACTATTGGCCCATCATTGGCCAGTCATCAGAAGAGTATTTGGTATTGTTTGACATTGTTGTCATGCCTAAATATAGTATCTCTCCATTTTGGATGATTTAACTTGAAAATAAAAAGATACTCTTGGTCTATCCTTAAAGGATATTTACAGATGTTTGCTATTATTTGTTAATATATCAAGCATATCAAAAAGACTATATCAGAGCCAGTTCTAATTCAATTGAGTTTAACTTGTAGAAGGGTATGTAGCTTGGGCATTTTATACTATGTTGACAAAATTGTTTATCTTTATTTGTTATATTATCAAAATGCTGTATCTTGGTCAATTCTTGGCCAATTTGTTTTATTTAACTTGGAATAAGAAGATACATTATTGGCTCATTCATTGAGATCATGTTTGGTATTGTTTGGCATTGTTTGTGGTATCTCAGTTAGTTCTTCTTTAATCCAACTGATTTAATCTGCAAATAAAATATATACTGTTTGTACATCATCTGATTTATGTGTGCTAAGGTTGCTTATATTTGTTATTAAATCATCAAAAATGCTGTATCTCACTCAATTCTTGTCCCATTTGTTTTATTTAACTTGAAATAAAAAGATATATTGTTGGCCCATTATTGAAATCTCATTTGGAATTATTTGGCCTTGTTTGTATGCCTTCAGTTTATTATTTCAGTCAGTTCTTCTATAAACAATGTTGTATACTATTAGACCATCATTGTTAAGTGCTGAACTTGAGGGTGGAAATCTGTCAGACTCATATTGGATGGTGTATCAGAGAGGACTTGGCTTCAACTTATAAGAAATTGCACCCTTCACCTTGTCAGTGTCTAATTTCAAGACAAAGGTAAATGTAAGAATATCAGAGTTTGAGAGGAAGTCTGAGACAGGAGAGGAGACTAGAGATTGAGATGGGTAAACTTGGTTGATTTATGAACTGAAGAATACAAACAGAAGTAAATAGGTTAAATACTAAAGAGCAGAGTTAGGTCAGAGACCAGTGGAGAACAGAGTAGTGGAGGTATCATAGGAATGGAAACTATATCTAAAATACTAATGCTATGCCAATCATTACTAGGTGATCTTGGTGGAAAATGGTTGGTCATCCGACAAAAATCCACATTGCTGGAACAGAATCAAGTGATATTATTAGATATTTGTTATTATTTGTTATTAATGAAAATAAGCTATATCTTCCTTATTTTTGTGCTATGTTTAACTTGTAATAGAACAAAATATCATTGATGCATCATTAACATAATAGTTTCCACTATTTGGTATTATTTATTAGGGTATAAAGTTTATATCTGTATTTTATGTGTTATATATCATTTTGATTAGTTTCTTGAGCTGATTTTTTATTTTTTATTTCTTTGCATACTATTGGGTTTCTTATTACCAAATATTGTCAGGTATTTAGCATTATTTGATTATAGATCATAAAATATAAAGACTCATACCTGCCAGAATTGGCCCTCACCCCCAAGTCGCTACAAATCTTGCACTGTGCCCTAACTGCAGCAAACTGTTTGAATGAACGATCCAAATGAAGTGTTTCAAAATGTTTCAAATTTTTTCAGTGATCACCTCAATCAGTTTGTTGAACCCTTGTTCTGTTGAACTGTGCTGTTCAGACCACTGCCCAATGTGGATCTCATAACAGTGTTCAACAGTTCAATGTCCAGTGCTTGCAAAATACCAAACATCAGGCAGGTCACCTGGTGATCACCAGAACCGACATTCATATAGATGTAATCATGGACCTTTTAGCACACCTTCCTTGTTCCCTCAATTTTTACTCAGGCTCTGTTACAACATGCTGTATCCTCTCATATAACTGTTTTTCTCTCTATATTTTGCTCTCATTTTGGTACTAGTACTTTGAGTGTCGTGTACATTGATGGTGAGCTTCCACAAGAATTATTGAGCAGTTTGACCTGACAGTTTAGTCATTCACTTGAACTCAGGCTTGTCTTCACCCTCAAATTATTTGGCTGTTGTCATTCTGAATATTCTCCCTTGCCCATTTACATATGTTCACTCCCACACCATATTGCCTCCTCAGTAACCTGCACCAGCATATGATTATTAGTCATGTGACTGATTGATACCAAAACCTATCAACTCCAGGAAGTAAACTTCAAGCAGGTCAACAGGCAATACTCCATTCTGTCGCATCAATGGGAAGAAGAGGAACTTGACTTCAAAACCATATTGGGTATGCCCAAGTCATGATGGTTGTCCATAGCCTGTGGAGAGAGTGCAAAGATAGTCAAATTTTGTGACCTGTCTAGGGTGATGGGCCACAAGTACAGATAGGCAGACACCTGTTGCATCAACAAGGAAAGCAGCACCAAATTATCTGAAGCTATAAACTCCATATTCACATGGTATAAGCACTGTGCTGTCTGCATCGCGTACCTCTCCGATGTGGACAAATCAAGCGAGCTTGGCAATAGCAAGAGGGTGGACTCTACAGGAGCTTGTGGCACCTAGCAAGTTCCAATTTTACAACAAAAAATGGAAAAATATGGGCTATAAGCTGGATTTCATGACAAAATTGGCAGCTATAACTGGCATCAATGAACTGTGAATTAATAGGCCTGACAAAGTATTATCAAGGAGTGTGTCTAAAAGGATGTCATGGATGTCAAATAGGGAGATGACCAGGCCAGAGGACATGGCTTATTCAATGATGGGAATATTGGATGTTAATATGCCTATTTTCTATGGGGAGGGCAGTGAGAAGGCATTCATCAGGCTGCAGTTGGAACTCACAAAGATCAGTCAGGACCACTCACTCTTTCTGTGGTGTGGCCAGAAATCCCAGTTGTCCAGTGCTCTGGCTGCACATCCACGATATTTTGACACTGGTGTCACACCCTATGCTGCCTATCCATGAGATTTTGTCACTAGTGTCACTGGCACACACTCAGATGGTCATGTCCATCCTATTTATACTCAGACTTCCCATCACTATCACTGGTCAGGCTATTTGTGGGTGAATGCAGCAATGAGGCTAGACTGTGTTGTCCTTCCTATCATGAAGCAGGGGGCTAAAATCATATTTCTGGTCAGCAATGGATCAGAGTACCAAATGAAAACAAAGCCTGAGGCTGGCAGCATTGTGCTTCAATATGTGGAGGTAGAAACAGGTCCAGATCTTGATCAGTTAAGGTTTCAATTTCAGTTTGTGACTGTTCAAAACCCATTCAAGAGACATGTGATTCCTATGCAAACTACAAAGGCTGTTGTGAAGTGGGTTCAAGCCAGGTTGAATCTGGATGAAGGGATGGTACTAGAAGAGGTGCACAAGGACTCGCACTCAGATTATGGTATCAAGGTGATAATGCCACTGACTGACTTGGAGATGTTTTCCAATTCAGATAACACCACTGGCATTATAGAATCTTTCCACACTGGGTTAGCTCTTTTGAACTCAGCATGGTCTGCAATATCTCATCTGACCTATGGGAATGGGTTGGTGAGAAGTCAGTCTTACTTCATGGAGGAAACTCCATGTCCAGCACTTGTCAGGCCTAGGCCCAGGCCAGGCAACAGTGCACCCGATATCAACCAGAAAGGATTCACAGTGATGACTGTTACTATTCTGTAACTTTAGTATGCATATCTGGTCAATGGGGCAGCAGGATGAAATGACACACCCCTGGCAACACCACTGGGCACTACCTGGGGCTGTCTGTATTGATACTTGATTCATGTACAGTAATTGAAATAGGCTTCAGGCTGATTCTGAACAAGTTGTGAAGTTGTTAGTAGACATGCAAGGTTTGTGAGAAAAGCTTACTGCACAGCAATGGTGTGCTTCTTCAAGTTCTTTGGCAATGTCAGGAGTGCACATCTCTTTGTGTTTTCTGAGCCTGGTGTTCTGACAAACAAACACTGCCCACAGTGCAGCTACACATCCTCAAAATGTCAGAGCTCTTGCTTATGATCCTGATATCTCAAGGGCATGGTGTCAAGGAACTAATATCTGTATCCTGCAAGGGGGTGGTGGAACAGTACTTTTGCATATACAGTCAGAACTTTTGGTTCAGACCCCCTTCCTGCCTTATATGGTAATTTCTGGTCACATGCATGGTTGACAAATTGTCAGCAAACCACTACTCACACATCTGAGGCACTATTCTGTTGTTTTTTTACAAGTAATATAGTTATATGACCCTCTCAACCCAAGGATCACCAATGACAAGCACACACTGAGTACTGAGGCCCAACACCTCCCAAAAATAGAAATGCTGACAAGCTCAGTCAAGTTTCAATGTGATCAACAACACCAATGATGAGCCCATTATTCAGTTTTCCTTTCATATTGTTTATTTGGACTGAGTATATATATGAACTAAGCAGAGCCCAATGATGACCCCACCCCTGAACATACACACCAGTGCCTACAACAGAGCAAGCTGGGGGGATACAACAAGGCAGCAAAATGGAGGAATGGGGGCCACAGCAAGTGGGGATGCATGAACAACATCCAGGTGAGGAACAAGGAGCACAGCCAGGGAAGGCTCGAGGGTCCAAGGGTCAGTGCCTCTTGAGCTCATCTGTGTTTTTTTTTTTACTACCAATTTTATACTGTTTCTACAAAGCCAGGAGAGGCAAGCAACAGCAGGATGAGCACTAGTAGGGAACATCAACACCAATGATGGGAACAGCTGCACCAGAAAATGGGGGGAGCTAGGGAGAACCTCAACAATGATGAGGGACCACTAGTGGTGAGGGGAACCACCACTGACAAAGGCAAGCCCTCAACAACACAGAGAGCCACTGACAGTGATGATGAGCACAAGGAGTGACCAGTGGCAAGGACTAACAATGGTGGGGAGCCATCTCTCACTTTCTCTTTTCCTACTTAGTAGATGCCCTCACAATACTTTAATACATGTATACACCATTTAATATTGTATAGTCTGTACCTTTTTCCAAGTGAAAGTTCTCTTCCACCCTGCCATCCTAATTAGAGGTTGAATTTACCAATTATATATACAAAGTGAGTATAGATTTGCCCGTTATACCCTGGTCAAAACTTTTTTTTTGGCCTTTGGCACCCCCCTACCCTAGGTCATGGAATCCTGTTCTGCCACCCCCTTGGTATCCTGATCTGCATTCCAGCACCAGCCTCATTGACAGAGCGTGTATCAATGTCTACAAGCTTAGATGGAGGCAGCAACAACCATGCAGTCCAATGACAGAGAAATATGTGCTGATCTGGCAATTTGTGGAACTTTCATTGGAGATTGAGATGTGGAGGGGGATGAATAAGGATGTCAACAAAATGATGAGTAATGATTGTGTTGGCATTGGATCCAGGATGGGAGTGGGCAAACATGTCTTTAAATCCAAATTGCAAAGGCTGTGTGAGTTGCACATAATTTGTCCTGGAATATTTCATCATTTGAGTGGCTGGGTGTCAAGTTGTGCATGTTAGGAAACATTACAAATTTTTCCTTATCTTTTCTTATCTTTTTTCCTATCCCTCAAGTATTTACTATAGGAACACATGTATGCATATTCATGTAGGCACATGCTGCTGATGCATTGAAGTGTGAGGTGTGGGAATGGTAGTTCTCACATGCTATGGGTATGTGCCACTTATATAAATATGTATGTGCATTAAATATGTATGTATCTGTATGTGCACATTGTCTTAGCAATACTCAAATAGCAAGGGGGTGGTGGGATGAGAATCCCAGACCAGACATAGGGGGGGGGGGGTCATGCCGGAGGCTGAATTTTTTTCAACTTGGCAAAAATTCACTAGTAGGCATTGTCAAGTGACAATTTGTCATTGATGGCACTTCACTTTGATACATTGGCTAATGTTTATGGCACCTCCATAAAATGTATTCAATGACTTCAAAGCCCAATCCTGGCTTCAAATTTCAATAAAAATTTTCTTGCTGGAGGAATGCCATATATTGACAAAATGAAGTATATATACAGTTTATTCTGGCTCAAAGCAGCTATAAGCATTCTCCCTCCCACAAATCATGATTGCATGCAGATGTTTGGTCAGTTTGCAGCCAAGATCGATACATGGCAGTGCTGAAAGTTTTGAAGTGTCACGCACTCCACCTAGGTCACTGTACAGTAGCACAAAGGGTTGCATGCTCCAAGTCAGCCATAAAACTATTTTAAATAGGTTTAAATATCCATTTGCATACATTTACACCTCTCAATGATGTGTTGTATGTGTTAAGACTATCAGTCTCAACTCAGTCTTGGGTCATGTGTTGCAGTTGGAGGCTTTCCAACAGTATCTATATCGCACTAGGAGGCTTTCCTAGTGTATCGGGCTTCCTGCCTTCACTTGGGTACTTCCTCAAGTCGTCATGGCTGTCCGTACTCAGAGGCTTTCTGAGTAGACCGTTCATTCATGTATCACAGTTGGAGGCTTTCCAACTGTTGAGTTCAAGGTTATCACAGTCAGGGATTTCCTGAGCTGTCGAGTGTTCAGATGAGTTCTTAGACCATTGATTGAATTAGGTCAAGCTAAGGGATACAGGCAGTATTACTGTAGCTTATATATGGTTTCAGAGATGTCTATCGTCCAATCAGAATGCAAGATCCTTGTCAAGTAATAATAAAAAGAACAATAGAACAATAAGCCTCATGCTGAGCATGAGGTATCCGATGTCAAGGGTCTGATGTCAAGGAATGCTGTGGTGCAGCATGTCAAATGGTGGGAGCCAGGCATCAAAGCATCTCCCGTCAGAATGAGTCAAGTTGAATGCGAAGGAAAAATAAAGTACCCGGCCTTGCCGGCATACGTCTGGTCGTCCTGGGTTACGATAACAAAAATCATAACATCACCCTCTCTATCCTTGAAGTCGCTGACTTCAAATAATATCTTCATTCCTTCTCTGGGGTCTGATTGGATGTGGTCTCAGGTCTGGATAAATGAATGGGTTGGGGTCGAGGGGTGCAATGGAGGAATAACTTGTGTCCAAACTTGGACCACGATCTGGTTCTTCTGGTTTGTGCTGCTTCAGGCAGTGGTGTCATTGAGAGAGGGGTTTTCTGTGGTGTGTCATAGAATGGAGAATTCTATGTCTGTAATTGGGGGTTCAGGTTGTGGTCGGAAGATGGCATAAAGGCAGAATGCAAAGGTCAGGGCTGTGGCCACAGCCAGGGTCATGCCAACAATGATGGCGAGGATTTTGATTCCTGTGAGCATGGTTTCACTTCTACAGCTGTCGCTGTTGTTTATATGCTCCTAGAATTCTTCCAGCATGTTTCAGGTTTCCCTCAGGCTCCCATGAGTTCTCCAAAGTTGGGTATCTGACCCACTTCACTAGGAAGTGCATGGTCTTTCCTCTCTTCTTGTGTCCAATGATTGCTTCCACCTCATATTCTGATTCGCCTTCTATCAGATCAGGCGGTGGTTCTGGGAAGTTCAGTCCATGTGTCTCAGTTTCTTTATATGGGGAAAGGAGTGCCGCATGGAATACCGGGTGTATCTTCCACTGTTCTGGTAACTTCAGTCAGTAGGAGAGTGGGCTCAGGACCTTCTCGATGGTGAATGGTCCTTCTCTCTTTGGTGCGAGCTTCCTCATTGCATGTGTCGTCTTGAGGTTCTTCGCTTCTAGCCACACTCTGTCTCCTTCTTTGAACGGGGTGAAGTGTCTTGTTGTCCTTTCCGCCATCATCTGTCTGGCTAACTCGTGTGTTGCCTTTGCTTCATCTCGGGCCCGCTGCAGTGCAACAATTCGCTTTTCTATGGCCGGTATGTTTGTTTTCAGGTAGGGGAGTGGGATTGCCTTGGGCTCATAGCCCATCATGAGGTAGAATGGGGAGTTCTTCTGTACGGAGTGCGTTCTCTGGTTGTGCGTGAACTCCACAGTTGGGAGGAGGTGTTTCCAATTCTCCTGGTTGTTCAAGCAGAAGATCCGCAGGTACACCTCTACTTCTTGATTCACCCATTCTGTCTCCCCATCGGTCTGGGGATGGTACACCATGCTCATTGCCAGTTTGATTCCGAGCAATCTTCCTAGCTCCTGGAAGAGCTGTGAGGTGAATCTGGGATCTCTGTCAGAGATGATCTTGTCTGGGAGGCCAAATTGTTTGTAGACATTGTCTAGGTAGAGGGTGGCCGCTCCCAATGCATCCACAGTTTTCCTGCAAGGGATAAAAATTACCCCCTTTGTAAGTCCATGGTCTACCACGACCATGAGTGCATCATAACCATTGGACTCCGGTAGGTCAGTTATGAAATCTGTCGTTACCATTGCAAATGGTCTTGTTGCTTCAGATTTGATTGGTTGTAGCGGGGGGGTCATCAGGTGCGCGTTGACCTTCATCTGCTGGCATATTGTGCATCCAGCAATGTAGTTTTTGATGTACGTCATCATCCCTGGCCACCAGTAGTCTCTCCTGATCATTTCAGTTGTCTGCCATTGTCCCAGGTGTCTGCTGGTTACTCCTTCATGGTATTTTTGCACCAGCTTCTTCCATAGATCTCCGTTGTCTGGGACATAGCATCTGTCTCAGAAGAATAGAAGGCCATCTTCTATCTTCCAGTCTTCTAACGCTGATCTTATCGGTGGCATTCCTTTGGTCTTTAGTGCCTCAATCACACTTTTTACCAGATTGTCTTTCATGATGCTTCCTGTGAGCAGATCATGCATTTCTGTGTCAATGAATTTCACAAATACTGTTTCTGGCAGCATTGTGACGTCTTCATTATCATTGTCTTCCGCCGGTATGTGGTCCACTCTCCATGATAATGCATTGCTCTGTACCATCTGTGATCCAGGCATGTGGACAAGTTGCAAGTTGAATTCTGATAGGAATAAGCTCCACCTTGCCTGTCATCTGTTCAGTTTCTGCACCATCCAGAAATATGTCAAGTTCTTGTGGTCCAACGGGATTACCACTGGGTGTCCTGAAGCCAGTAGGTAGTGTCTCCAGGTCTCTAGCAATTGTACTATCACTATTAGCTCCCTGTCGTATATCTCGTAGTTCTGTTCCATTGGTGTTAGCGCATGCAATATGTATCCACATGGATGCCAGTCCCCATTCATGTCCCTTTGTCTCAGCACTCCTCCTGTTGCATGTTTTGAGGCATCTGATTCGATCGTGAATGGCTTTGTTGGGTCTGGCATCAGCAATACTGGTGCTTCTGCAAATTTCCTTTTCAGTGTCTGAAAGGCCTGTTCACATTCCATTGTCCAATCGAACATTTTGTTCTTCTTCATCAGTTCATTAAGCGGTCTGCTTGTCTCTGCAAAATGTCTGATAAACTTCCTGTAGAAGTTCCCAAATCCAAGGAAGGATCTGACTGCCTTTACGTTTGTCAGGGTTGTATAAGGGCAACCTAAGCCTCTAGCAAAGGGAAATCTGAAGTTAAAATAATACAGGGATTGGGGACACACCTAGCAAAGGGAAATCCAAAGAGAAAACTCTAAGGATCCTCTTGCTGATGCCCAGTATATGTGAAGACAACAAAAATCAAATATAACCTAAAAATAGAAAAAGGCAGAGATAGGCGGATCAAGGCCGCCGAATGACATCATACCAAGGGGTAGGTGTCAGAAGGGGTACTCCACCTCTAAATATAAAAGTGTCAACATGTACAAACATGATAGAAAGGGAAAATTAGTAATAAAATCCAGAAAAATCATAGAAAATGAAGAATAGAAGGAAATGAGGTGAGGAAAAATATAGGACAAACATAAAAAATAGGAAAAACACACAGGGCACCCCCTTAGTCCCCTCACATCACCCCCTCTCTAAGATGCATCGCCCCAATGCATTTGAAATCGCATACGACCAAAGTCCGCGACTTGAATGCAATGCGGTGCAGCAGTGTGCCGTCGGTGGAATTCCTTGATTAACTGAGGGGCATTCACATCAGACTCTTCGACCCATGAGTTCTCCTCATACCCATAACCCTTCCAATGTACCAAATACTGTAGTTTTCCTCGACGCAAATGGCTGTCCAAGATTGATTTGACTTCATATTGGGGTTCTCCCTCGATCACTGTAGGTGGTGGTGGTGGGTGTGAATGGCGTCCCGGGAATGGATCTGGGGGAGCTGGAAGCAGTTTGACAACATGGAAGATGGGGTGGAGTCTGGACATGGAGGCTGGGAGGCGTAGACGATAGGCATGCATTCCAACACACTTGACAATGGGGAAAGGTCCCAAGAAGCGATGAGTGAGTTTCTTAGATGGACATGTAGTGGAGATGTCACTGGAGTCGAGATAAACTTGATCACCAACCTTGTACTGAGGGGTCGGAGAATGGTGCTGGTTGTAAAATTGCGCCATGTCATCCTTCGCCTTTGCTAAGGCTGCCCTTGCCTCCTCCAAGCTATCCCGCATGCGTTCTGTGAACTCATTCACCGTCTCGATGTGTGAGGGAGTTTGGCGAGGTTCAAATCCCATGCGTGGATGTTGTCCAGTGTCTAAGAGGAAAGGGGTCTGTTGAGTGGAAGCGTGGACATGGTTGTTGTATCCAAACTCGGCCAGGGGAAGGAGATCGTCCCAATCATCCTGGCGTTCATTGACAAAGATGTGGATGTACTGCTCCAGTTCCTGGTTGACTCGCTCAGTCTGGCCATCGGTTTGTGGGTGATAAGCGGTTGAAGCGAGGAGTTTGATCCCCAGGAGTCGGTACAGCTCACGAGTGAACTCTGCCATGAACTGAGGGCCACGATCCGAGAGGAAAGCACCAGGAAGTCCATGTAATTTCCACACGTGGTGGAGGTAGAGTTGGGCAGCACCTAGGGCACTGACAGTGGTGTGAGTGGGAATGAAGTGAGCGCGTTTTCCCACTGAGTCAACTGTGCACATCACTGCATCAAACCCGTTTGACTCTGGTAACTCCACCACAAAGTCGACACTGATGACATCCCAACGACTCTCTGGAACAGGAAGGGGGTGTAGCTCGCCAATAGGCTTGCAATGAGGAACCTTGGTGCATAAGCAAAGGTCACAAGTGCGACAATACTGACCAATGAGCCATGACATTTGTGGCCACCAATAGTTCTGTGAGGTGAGCTCCAAGGTCTTCCAGTGTCTGGGATGGCCAGCAATCTGTGAGTCATGGTGTTGGGATATGATGCGCCGGTGAAGGTCTGGGTCATTGGGAACATAGATGTGATCCCTGAAATACAGCAAGTCCTCCTTTTCAGCCCACTCTGCCGCACATAAGGAAAGGGTCGATCCCTTCCTCAGTTCTTTAACAGCTCAGGCGACAACATCCTCATGTAAACCGCTACAGTTTGCACGATGAATGTCACATAGGATGTCCCGCTCCTCACCCTGGGGTGCAATGCCTTCCAGTGCCCGAATGGTGAATAAGTCTGGCTGCAACAACACAATGTTTTGGTTGTCATCACTGCCATCCCCATGGTCTGGATGTCGGGAGAGGGCATCGGTCTTCCCCATGCTGTGACCCGGATGGTGGTACAAGGAGAAGTCAAATCTGGATAGATACAGGGACCAACAATCTTGATGACAGTTCAATTTCTTGGCTGTCATAAAGTACTTGAGATTCTTGTGATCCGTCCAAATTTCCACCTTGTGTTGGGCACCCTCAAGGAAGTGTCGCCACTCCTCAAGCGCATGCATTATTGCCAACATCTCCTTGTCATGGATCTCATAGTTTTACTCTACAGCACTAAGGCTTTTGGAGTAGAACGCAACAGGATGCCACTTCTGGTCCTCCGGAGACTGCTGAGACAACATGGCACCCGTCACAAAGTCAGAACTGTTGGCTTCTACATGAAAAGGACACAAATTGTCAGCAAAGGTAAGGATGGGAGTGGAAGTGACCATCTCTTTAAGCTTTTCGAATGCCTCCTGTTGTGCATTATCCCACCTCCATGCCTCCTTTCCTGTCAAGTTGAACAGTGGTCGTGCATGATGTGAGAAGTCCTTGATAAAATGCTGGTAGAAGTTGATGAAGCCCAGGAAAGACTGCACCTCCTTCTTGTTTGTGGGCGTCGACCAAGCTGTGACCCCGTTCACCTTGATAGGATCCATCTCCACTTGACCCTCTGAGATAATCAGGCCAAGGTACTCGATCTTGGTCTTCTCAAACTCGCATTTGTCTTGATGAAGGTAGAGTTTGTACCATCGAAGCCGTTCTAAGATGAGGCATGTGATGCGATGGTGCTCTTCAACTGTGCGAGTGAAGATGAGGATGTCATCGAGATAGATGCAGACAACACCTTCGAGGATGAGGTCATGAAAGATGTCGTTCATCATGGTCTGGAAGGTGGCAGGGCTATTAGTAAGGCCAAAAAACATGACAAGCAGTTCAAAAAGACCACAGTTGGTACAAAAGGCTGCCTTCCACTCATCTCCCTCCTTTATCCTCACATTATTGTAGCCCCAACGGACATCGAGCTTGGTGAAGTATCGGGCTCCACGGAGCTGGTTCACAAGTTCAGAGATGAGGGGTAGTGGGTAGTGATTTTTGACCATGATGTTGTTGAGCCTTCTGTAGTCTTGAACCAGTCGAAGTGAGCCATCCTTCTTCTTGACAAAGAAAAAGGGAGAGGCCATGGGTGACTTCGATGGTCGAATATGTCCAGAGGCCAGGTGCTCATCGATGAACTGGTCAAGCTGTCGTTGTTCTTCAGGAGAGAGAGGATAGACCTTGCAGGATGAAGGGGTCGCACCGGGGGTGAGTTCGATCGCGTGATCCCATGGCTTGCGCACAGGAAGGGGGTCGAACGACTCCTTGGAGAACACGTCTTCAAACTCATGGAGATGAGGGAGTAAGGAATTAGTAGAGGATTTAGCAGCGTTGTTTTTGTGGAAGGCCTTGGTGAGGCGTTGGGATATGTTTGATGTGGCACACACCTCGTGTGATGAGCGAATTGCAGTGTAGAAGATCCGATCACCCTCCTCCACTTCCTCTGGGTCCTCATCATCATCATCCAAGTCCGGCACCAACTCAGGAACCCCTTCCAATTCCACTTCAGGTATAGGCAGGGGTCCGGCATGACACTTCTGAGTATGTTGTATCACCGCCTTCTGTCCACGACGTTCTTGCCTGGCTTCTGTGAAACAAGTCCGACAGCGGGATGGACATTGGCTCATGGTAACCTCCCTGGTATGCCAGTCGACCTCTGGGTTATGGTCTTGAAGCCATGGATATCCCAAAATCACCTTTTGCTTTCCTAATTGAGTGACAGCAAAAAGGGCATGCTCACTATGATCTTTGTAACAGAGAACCAGGTCTACAACCTCTCAGATGGCACCAGCTTCATTTGGGGATCCATCCTCATTATACACAGGTATCGGACACGAGAGTGAGCGAGTATTTAGGCGATGTTGTTGTGCAAGATGGGAGTCAATGAAGAGACCAGTCACACCAGAGTCCAGGAGCGCAGAGACACCGAGTATCTGTCCAGTGTCAGTTGTCTGCAGTTCGATTGCTAGGTTCAAGGAATGTGCAGAGGGAGTGGATGCCACAATATACTTGCGTGGTAGTTTACGCTCCCATGATTTAATTTTGGGATGTGGAGTAGAAGGAGAGATGGGGAGAGCAGGTACATCTTTAGCCAACTTCAAAGGGTCAGAGAGGGGAGCAGTCACAGAAATGGATTCATTCTCCAGGGATTCAACCGACAAGACTTCAAAGCAGTTATGGACAGGCAGTGAGGGCATACAATTCACTCGCTGCAAATAGGAAAATCCTGCTCCTCTACAACTTCCAACTTAATCTCCTCTGCAACTTGATCCTTTGCTTCCTCAACATCTACAAGTGCCAACAAGTCTTGCAGGAGTTCATCTCATCCCTCAGGGGTGAGCATGCAGATATCCTGACAATGGGGACACGCTCCAGCCCTGTGTCCAGTTTCCCCACAATGGTAGCAGAGATCCAACTTATGTGCATGGCTGTGGGCTGCATCAACATCCATTGGTACTGGGACATTGACGGCTGGTGTGGGAGTTTGATGAACAGGAATGGGGTTAGGGCGGGGAAGGCTTCGATTGAAAGTGTAGGGCATATGAGTGGTATTTGGAGCACAGAATGCAGCATTAAACGCTGCATTTGTGAGTTGGTTCTCGTCACAGAGTGAAGCAGCTTCATACCAAGCAAAGATATCATCGTCTGCTGGGCGTCCTTCCAACATCTGTGCAATCTGGTCCTGAATTTCTTGGTTGAGCCCCCATCAGAACTTCACCACCACTGGTAACCCACTCCCATATCCTGCCATGTCCACCAAATCCTTGAACTCATTGATATAGTCGTCCACGGATCAACGTCCCTGGTGGTAAGCGGATGACTCAAGTCATGTCACTGCTCGGTGGCGTTCATTGAGGGGACAAAAGTGGCATACTAACTCAGCTTGAAAGTCACCCCAAGTGGAGAAGGGTAGAGAACCGAGTTCTTTAGTTTGATGCAGGATATGGTCCACATAGAGATAGGCACATTCAGATTTCATGTATGTGAAGGCCCAATAAATTTTTGCAGCCTCATCGACAAATTGATGTGACTGGAGACTGATGTATAACTCACAGGAATTAAGGAATGCATGTCCCTGCACATGTGCACCATTAAATTCAGCGGGGGGGGACAGTTTGATCTGGGCGCGTTCCTTAGTGGACGCGTTTGGCAGAACGTCATTGTTGGGTGCACTTGGAGTAGCAAAGGGGGAGCTATTGGTCATAGGGTTAGTCTGGAGGGTCCTAACGAAGTTTTCGATCGTAGATTTAAGCGAGTCGATTTGCACGCACATTCCGGAAACGTCGCTTTCAAGCGCGTCGAAATGTTCTGATGTGTCCATGTCGCTAGGGGGCGCGTTTGGCAAAAATGGCGGCGTAATAAAGGCAAGATTATCTGGAACGGTGTGTAGGGACTCTGTGGAGCTTTGGGAAGCATCGTCCAGTCTGTACCTGCCTATCTTGGGCAGTGCATTCGCAATTTTCAGGCCTTAGGGGAGAGTTTTCTACTATAAGGGCAACCTAAGCCTCTAGCAAAGGGAAATCCGAAGTTAAAATTATACTACATAATACAGGGATTGGGGACACACCTAGCAAAGGGAAATCCGAAGAGAAAACTCTAAGGATCCCCTTGCTGATGCCCAGTATATGTGAAGACAACAAAAATCAAATATAACCTAAAAATAGAAAAAGGCAGAGATAGGCAGATCAAGGCCACCGAATGACATCATACCAAGGGGTAGGTGTCGGAAGGGGTACTCCACCTCTAAATATAAAAGTGTCAACATGTACAAACATGATAAAAAGGGAAAATTAGTAATAAAATCTGGAAAAATCATAGAAAATGAAGAATAGAAGGAAATGAGGTGAGGAAAAATATAGGATGAACATAAAAAATAGGAAAAACACACAGGGCACCCCCCTACTCCCCTTACCAGTTGGCCAATCCTGTATACCTGCCAGTTTTGTGTTGTCCATGGCAATTTCGTTGGGTCAGATGATCAGACCCAAGAATTCCACTTCGTGGACATCAAATTTGCACTTCTCTGGTTTCAAGTATAAGTTGTTCTCTGCCAGTCTTTGCAGTACCCTCTTTGTCCTTTCCTGGTGTTTGTTCTAATCCTTGGAGAATATCAGGATGTCGTCCATGTAAATCACGAGCCATCCCTCTCTGATCATGTCGCGGAATATCTCGTTCATCATTGCCTGGAAGGTCGCTGGTGAGTTGCATAATCTGAAGAACATCACTGTTGGTTCAAAGAGCCCTCGATTTGTCTTGAAGGCTGCCTTCCATTGATCTCCATCCTTGATTCTGACATTGTGATATCCCCATCGGATGTCCAATTTCATAAACCATTTTGCCCCTCTCAGTTTGTCCAACAGGTCTCCTACCAGTGGCAGCAGGTAGGTGTTCTTGATCATCCCATTGTTCAAGTACCTGTAATCTTGGCAGGGCCGTAGCATGTCCGAGTCCTTCTTTGCAATGAAGAAGAATGGCGACGCCATGGGTGATTTTGATGGTCGAATGTATCCTTTCTGCAGGCTTTCATCGAGGAACTCGTCAAGTTTCCTCTGTTCTGCTGGTGATAATGGGTAGACCCTGCAATCCTTTGCCATGAAGTCTGGTTTCAGTTTGATCGCATGATCCCAGGGTCTTGATTCTGGGAATCTTTCCGATGCTTCCTTTTCAAATATCCATAGGTACTCCTTGTACTGTTCGGGGAGTAGTTCATTCAGGGTCCTTTGTTCAGGGTCTCCTTCCTTCTTATGTGTCAGGTGCTGTGAGACCGATGTTTTTGCCCTAATCCAGATATTTTGTCCATATGCATATTGTGGTGATCCTTGTGCCTTCACAATCTGGGAGATTGTCTTCATCGCTTGGGAAGTACCTTGGCTCGTCATATTCTTCCATCAGTGGTGTCTTAGTCAGTTTGAATATTCCGATGACAGGTTCTCCTCAGATGTAGGTGACTAGTAGCTCATTGTCTGCGATCTCTTGTTCAGGTGTCCCTTCCATTTGTTCCGTTGCCTGTTCTGTTGCCTGTTCGTGGTTTGCCAGTGCTGGGTTTTCCTTCCCAGTGTCTTCTTCATACTGTGGCCCAATGGGCTCCACATTTTGAAGAGTCATGATCACAATCTCTTCATCTTCTACTTCTTCAATTGTCGCCCTTCTTGTCTCGATGGGCATCTTGCTTCTTGGTTCAGCATGGAGGGCTCCCCCCATTGATCTTGCCTTGGCAACAATTCTTCGGCATTGCATTAGCTGTTCTTCATTCATTGGTTTCTTGTTCTTCAGGGCCATTCTTTCCCTTTCTTTTGTGACTATCTGGGCTACTGCCAGTCATCCTTCTTCTTTCCTGGCAGCCAGTTTCTCCAGCTCTCTGGTGGCCACCTTTTTCCATTGTGCCCATTCTTCCTCAGCAGTCTTCTTCTTGAGGGTGAGCTTCTCTTGTTCTTTGGCAACAATCCTTTGGCACCATGCCTGTCGCTCTTCTTTTGTCATGTCTAGGGGGTTCTTCTTCTTTTCGGTTCCCCTTTGGCACCATGATAGGTGTCCTTTGTCAGGTTCATCAGTTTGCACCCTCCTGATAAGGGTTTTTCCTTTCCCATATGAGAACTCTGGATAAGTCTCATCCTTCATTCTGAACTGGAAGGTTCCGATCTTCCAGTTGATCACTGGGTTAATTCTTCTGAGCCATGGTAGGCCTAGGATGATTGATTCTTTTCCCAATCCTGCAATGAGGAAGGTCATCAGGAAAGATCTTCCATTGATCATTAAGAATCCTTTGGCGTAGTGTAGCATTTGAAGGTCCGGTTCGGTCCAGTTTTTTTCCATTTCTGGAGCAAACCAGGACTGCAACTGGTTCATTCAGATTGCAAAACTAAATAAAACTGGACTGGACTGCAAGAAACCGGTTCTTTGCAGTCCAGTCCAGTCTGACAACCAGTTGCAGCTGGTTTGGGCCACAACCAGTCATCAACCGACCTGAGTCAGTCTAAACCTACATTATATACATAATATATTCTAAAACTAAGATAATGCCCCTCACAGGCAGGGGCCTGTGAGCGAGCACGTAGGTAGTACAATAAATAAAAAATACCCCCTACCTCACAGGATGTGTAAGGAGGGGGCTGTGAGTGGCGAGCAGGCTGCTGGGTCATTCGTCATTGTCGCTGTCGTTGTTGTCCTATCGTTGTTGTCATTGTTGTCCCATCATTGTTGTTGTCCCTTCATTGTTCCCCACTGTTGTTGTTGTCCTATCATCATTGTCCCATCATTGTTGTTGTTGTTGTCCCATTTTTGTTGTTGTCCCATTGTCGTCATTGTCCTGTCGTCATTGTTGTCCCTTCGTCATTGTTGTCCTCTTCATCATTGTTGTCCCTTTGTCCTATCATCGTCATCATCATCCTATCACCATTGTCATTGTCATTGTATTGTTGTAGTCATCATTGTGCTATCGTCATCGTCTTTGTTGTGCTATTGTCTTTGTCATGCTATCATCTTTGTCATCCTATCATCCTATCATCATCCTATTGTCTTCATTGTCCTATTGTCTTCATCATCCTATTGTCTTCATCATCCTATCATCTTCATCATTGTTGTCCTATCGTTGTTGTCATTGTTGTCCTATCATTGTCATTGTCGTCGTCCTATTGTCGTTGTCATTGTCATTGTTGTCATCCTATTGTCGTTGTCATTGTCATTGTTGTCATCCTATTGTCATTGTCATTGTCATCCTATCATTGTCATTGTCATCCTATCATTGTCATTGTCATCCTATCATTGTCGTCTTCCGAGTTGTCCCATCATTGTTCTTCTGGTTGTCGTTCTCCTGTCAGCACCCCCATCTCCCCCTGCAAGCAGTGGCTCACAGGCTGGGTGGTGGTGCTGTGTTGGGGTAGAGGTCGACAGTTGGACATCATCATCAGGAAAAGAAAGAACCTTAAGGAAGAAAAAGAAAAAGTTAGTTGAATAAATAGTGAAACAAAACATACCTGAGCCAAAACAACACTATTTGTTGTTTCAGCTCGCTTTATGTTCAGTTGTTTGAGTTGTCGTCGTCCTCAGCAACCCCAACTCACCCCAACGAGCAGTGGCTCGCAGGCATGGTGGTGTTGCTGTGTTGTTGTTGTTGATGATGTTTCAGAATCTGCAAGTGGCACCACTTTTCCGTTTGGGTGCACAAACATGACGAAATGGTCCATGCGCCACCCAAGGTATATAAACCCTTGCTTTTCATACTTTTTCATTGGGCACACCCACTCTTAATTTATATACAATAGATATGATATATAGTATATAGTATATTAATACTTAGTAGGTCAATACCTGGTTATGATACCATGTATATACTGACTGGTTGTGGTTGCAACCAGTTTGAACTGACTTTTGTCAGTTCAAAATAAATATACAATATGTCAAACCGCAACTGACCTTGTACCAAAATGAGGGCAACCACAACTGCAAAAAGACCGGACCATGGTGATGATACTCAACCCAGGAAAACCACCAAAACATACTAGTTGTGAAGGTAGTGCTATAGGGGATGAAGGTATTTGACAAGGTCCAATGGGGTATCAATTTATATTGAGGACGATTGACGAGATTGACAGCGAACGAGTTCTATCGCCGATGGTCAAAGTGTGAGTTCCAAGGACCTTTCGATAGGTCGATAGTATATGAAGGCTATAGCCAATGGCTAGGACATATTGGAATGGTTGCTAGTGCTAATGACAAGAGGATTGTAGGAAGATCGAGGACGCGATGATCGCAGAGGTTTCTCGTCAATCAAGAAAACTCGTAGAAGTTTAAATTGTTTTAGAGGATAGATCTGATTCTTAGAACTTAATATGAGATGATAGGTGAAGACAATTTCTTTTTTTTCCAAGTAGATACTACAGAGTTTTATATGTTTTAAAAGAAACTTCCTAAAATGGTATAAGAAACATGTGTAGAACATGAGGCAAAAGATATGAGTTCAGGCACAAGGCCAAAAAGGAGACTGTAATCCGAACAAGAAAGAGATATATCATATGATAAAAGAGTAATAAAGGGAAAGAACTAAAAGAGACTGTCCTTTGTGTATAAACCGTGCTAAGTCTCGCAATAATCCATCCAGCAGGTTCTGTATGTGATAGGGACTTGGAACAAGGCTGACCTACTATCAGCAAGTTTGAGCACGAGTTGGAATACATCCTAGCATATGGCCTTCCACCATATAGATAACAAATGCGGTGCCCGATGTTGCTCGTAGTCTCTCGATATCGATCGATAATGCTCAATGATGCTCAACGATGCTCAACGACACTCGATGATGTGTGATGATGCTTGACAACACTCGACAATGTGCGACGACGCTCGACAATGCTTGACAATTGTCGACAACACTCGACAATGCGCGACAATGCTTGACAATGCTCAACGATGTTTGATCGCAGTTGCAGTTGGTTCGAAGTTGATTGGGGATGTTCAATGGTCATTTAGAGGGATCTTAGGAGCTTTCGAGGTAGTCCTAAGGTTGTGCAATGTGATTTCTAAGTACAATCAACGTGGTCGATATGATATCGTGCTTGGTAGACTTGGTCGGGAGTGGTCATGCTGCTTCTGGGACCTTGTGGGAGTTAACCGATGTGATTAGAATGTGGTTAAAATGGTGAATTGGCCTTTGAGCCGAGGAGACAACCTATCAGCAGTTCAGTCCAGTTCGGTTCCAGTTTTTTTCTGGTTCAATGAACCGGACCTTCAAACGCTAGCATAGTGGGAGATTTTCCCTTTCTTGTTCAGGGTTCCATCCACGTTCTTGACCCTGATTGTCCTTTCCAGGGGGTGTAGTTCGAATCCGCCGCTTTTTGTGAATTTGTGGCTCATGAATATTCCTCCTGCTCCTGAGTCAAGCAGGGCTTCAGTTTTGATGGCTTTTCCCCTGCCTGTCCATACCACTTTGACATCTAAATGCATAGATTGATTTTTCAAAGTGGCCAGTAGTATAGAGCAGATGGAAAGTTTGGTGGTACCTGGCATCGAGGCAGGCCACCCCTTTAAAAACCCTCATCCCCAATGGCGGTGACAGCTGTTGCCTTCTCTTCTCCATCAAGTTCATTCAAGATTGCTTGGATCTTCAATTAGGCTTCTCTGCCTTTGTTCTTTGGGAAAGGCTGGTCCTCGGTCCTCATTTCCCCTTTCTTGTGTTCAGTCGCTCTGTGTCTGGGCTGGTGGCACACAAAGCACAATCCTTTTTTCATGTGTTTGGTCCTCTCCTGATAGGAGAGTTGGTTGATCTTGAGTGGGGTCTCTTTTGCTCTAGAGCTCGGTAGCTTCCTTGTCAAAGCCTCCTGCAGCCTTCCTGTTATGGCTTTTGCTCTCCTCCACTGTCCATTGTACTTGGAGGCAGCATTGATCATTCCTTCCAAGGTCATTGGGATTGTTTCCATGTTAAAGACTCTTTCGAGGAGCTTGGGGTTTAACCCATCCATAAAGAGTTCAATAAGGGCGGTGTCATTGTTGATTCCCACCTTCTCTCACAGGATTTGGAACTGCACTATGTAGTCCTTCAGGTCCTGTCCCTGCTTCAATGTCTTCATCTCTGTCCTGGCTCTGCCAGCTTTGTCGATCAGCATGAACGCTGTCTTGAGCATCGATTCGAAGGTTGACCAGGTTCCTAGGTCTTCCTTCTCTGCCCATGTCTGTGCCCAGGGCGCAGCGGTTCCTCTGTTCATGAACGACAACACGAAGATGATCTTCTTCTCATCAGTGTCATAGATTCCATGGTTCACTCTCAAATAGAGTTTCACTTCTTGTAAGAACTTTGCAGTTCTAGTTCAGTCCCCTGTGAAGTTGGAGGAGGTTCGTATTCTGATCTCTTTGGTCGATATGGTGGGTTTGGTAGACATGTCAGTGTTGTCATTGGATAGAGAGAGTGGGTCTCATTCTGGGGTTTCTTCTTTATCGGAAGATCTGAAATCTTCTTTGTCAAGGTATCAGGGTTCTTCATCACTGGTTCTCTTTGAGAACCACTTCTGTGCTGGTTCCGAGTATTGTACTAGTCGACCCTGGTATCTATACCATGGGGTTCTTCCTGATGATGATGCTCCAGTTAAAGGTCTGTCTGGGCTTCGTCTGAAAGATGTTGTGTCTGCACCTAGATAGGTGGACCTTGTAGATCAGCTTGACCTTTTGTTAAGACTATCAGTCTCGACTCAGTCTTGGGTCATGTGTCACAGTTGGAGGCTTTCCCACAGTATCTATATTGCACTAGGAGGCTCTCCTAGTGTATCGGGCTTCCTGCCTTCACTTGGGTACTTCCTCAAGTTGTCATGGCTGTCCATACTCAGAGGCTTTCTGAGTACACCATTCGTTTGTGTATCACAGTTGGAGGCTTTCCAACTGTCAAGTTTGAGGTTATCACAGTGAGGAATTTCCTGAGCTGTCGAGTGTTCAGATGAGTTCTTAGACCGTTGATTGAATTAGGTCAAGCTAAGGAATACAGGCAGTATTACTGTAGCTTATATATGGTTTCAGAGATGTCTATCGTCCAATCAGAATGCAAGATCCTTGTCAAGTAATAATAGAAAGAACAATAGAACAATAAGCCTCATGCTGAGCATGAGGTATCCGATGTCGTGGATCCGATGTCAAGGGTCTGATGTCAAGGAATGCTGTGGTGCAGCATGTCAAATGGTGGGAGCCAGGTGTCAAAGCGTCTCCTGTCAGAATGAGTCAAGTCAAATGCAAAGGAAAAATAAAGTATCCGGCCTTGCCAGCATATGTCTGGTCATCCTGGGTTATGATAACAAAAATCGTAACAGTATGGGTATAGTTTCCCACACCCAGCTGACTTGCCAGTTTTGCTCAATTTGGGAGTAACCTGCCAGAAAGAATCCACAGCATGCACAACATTGTGAACAAAAATGTAAAATGTATATCAACTGCTACCCAACATTTTGGACAAAGTCCCAGCAGCTGGACCTACTAAAAATGTACAACAACAGGTAGTGCCATTAATCACTCACAGACATGCACTTTTCATCTGAGACTCTTACGTGACCAACAGCCTGCTGTTTGATAGTAATATTTTTGCAAAAATAACATGTGTATGTGATCAGAACATACCATATATGTGGGCTCTACAAGAAGACATGGGGGTAGCAGGTAGTGCAGGGAAGAGATATTAATAGAATGAGTTAAGTTGCCAAAGGCCTCATGCACACTGGTTACACTGGGATTCCTAAGAGAATACAACTAGAGTTCCCCTAGGTGTGTATTGGGTTTATATAGTATGTTATACCTATTGTATACTATCTGACAAGGGGCTGGCAGAACAAGAATTTTTCATATGACATCAATTTTTTTTTCACAGCTCTTGAGACCCCCTATAAGGGCAACCTTAGAGGCCACTTAATTAGTGGACTAGCAAAGGAAAATCTGAAGTTAAAATTATGTTACATATTCCAGGGAGTGGAGGTGCACCTAGCAAAGGGAAATCCAAAGAGAAAACTCTAAGGACCCCTTTGCCAAAGCCCAGTATTTGTGTAGATTGCAAAAATCAAATAATAGCCTAAAAATAGAAAAGGTGGAAATAGGCAGATCAAGGCTACTGAATGACATCATACCAAGGGGTAGATGTCAGAAAGGATACTCTGCCTCTAAATATAAACCTGTCAACATGCACAACTGTGATAGAAAGGGAAATTAGTAATAAAGTAAGGAAAAATCATAGAAAATGAAGAATAGGAGGAAATGAAGTGAGGAAAAATATAGGACAGACATAAAAAATAGGAGAACACATGACCCCCTAGCCCCTTACATCACCCCCTTTCTAAGATGCATTGCCTCGATGCATTTGAAATCCCATACGACCAAAGTCAGTGACTTGAATCCGATACAGTGCAGCAGTGTGCCATCGGTGGAATTTCTTGACCAACCAAGGGGCGTTCACATAGGACTCCTCAACCCATGAGTTCTCCTCATACCTATAACCCTTCCAGTGCACCAAATACTGGAGTTTTCCTCAATGCAACCGGCTGTCCAAGATCAACTCAACTTCATACTGGGGTTCTCTCTCGATCACTGTAGGTGGCAGTGGTGGACGTGAATGGCATCCTGGGAATGGATCTGGGGGAGCTGGAAGGAGTTTGGCAACATGGAATACTGGGTGGAGTCTGGACATGGAGGCTGGGAGGCACAGACGATAGGCATGCATTTTAACACACTTGACAATGGGGAAAGGTCCCAGGAAGCAATGGGCGAGTTTCTTGGATGGATGTGTGGTGGAGATGTCACTGGAGTCAAGATAAACTTGATCACCAATCTTGTACTGAGGGGCTGGAGAATGGTGTTGATTGTAAAGGTGCACCATGTCATCCTTTGCCTTCACTAAGGCTGCCTTTGCCTCCTCCAAGCTATCCCTCATGTGTTCTGTGAACTCATTCACCATCTCGATGTGTGAGGGAGTTTGGCAAGGTTTGAATCCCATGCATGGATCCCATCCATCTAAGAGGAAAGGGGTCTGTTGAGTGGAAGCATGGACATGGTTGTTGTGTCCAAACTCAGCCAAGAGGAGAAGATCATCCCAATTGTCCTGGCGCTCATTGATGAAGATGCGGATGTACTGCTCCAGTTCCTGGTTGACTCACTCAGTCTGGCTGTGAGTTTGCGGGTGATAGGCAGTCAAAGCAAGGAGTTTGATCCCCAGAAGTTGGTACAGCTCGCGAGTGAACTCTGCCATGAACTGAGGGCCACAGTGTAATCATACCCTGGAGGGGGTCTGATTTGCTCAGAGACACAAAGACAGAATAGAACCAGGTATTATAGTGGAAGCAGATACAGGTGAACAATACAGGAGGAGATTATGGAGGTGATAGTTAAGAGGAAAAGGAAGTTTGTACATTTGATAGATAGACGTCAGTATATATGAGAAATCATATCAACAAGAACAACTGTTAGTAAGCAGCATGATTACACCCTCCCCTCATCTGAAAAAGAACAAAAGTATAAGGAAAAGTATTGTAAAACTGCTCATTGGGTGCATTAAAAACCCAGTGGAAAAAGCTATCAGCAGCAGGGACAAGAAGAGGGTGAAAAGAACAACCCACCCTAAACATCCTGCCAACCAGTCATCCAATGTGGTGTTGTCTGCGAGCTCCAAACCTGAAAGCCACTCATCGTCAGCAGCACCATAACCAACCCACCTTACCAAGTATTGCATTCCCTGGCTGCACCATCAAGCATCAATCATCTTATTGATGTAGTGCTCCTCAAGCCCATTCTCTGTGATGATTCCCCCCAGGTGAGCCAGTTCTCACCCAGGGAATAACATGCAGTCATTCTCATTGTAAGGCATTACTTTTGAAGTATGGAATGTGGAGAATCTGTTTGATGCCAATGGCAACTCCATGGTCATGGTGGACTTCTCGTGGTTGATATCCACAATAATGTACAGTCTGTTGAATCTAGGCATAAATTTAGCCACTCTTTTCTCACCTTTTGCAGCATATTCCTGTTGCCTGTTTTCTGTTGATAGCATAACACGATCTCCAATGTCCAGGTTGAGGTGAGTGCCACGAGTCAGGTTTGCAAATGCAGCTTGCATCACCTTTGGTTTCAGTAGGTTATCCTGTGCTTCATAAACATCTAGCTGTGGACGGTCAATTAACTCTCGAGCCCTGAGTTCCTCAGGTGTCTCAGTAGTCACAGATGTGAGGAGAGGAGGAATCAGTCAAGGACTGCAGCCCATTTGCAGTTGGAAAGGGGAAAAGCCAGTAGACTTGTTCACGGTGTTCATCAAGTTGAAACGCACCCATGGCAGTGTGCAGACCCAACCAGTCTGATTATGTGCCACATGGCCTGGTTGATCGTCTTGTTAGAGTGTTCACTTGCTCCATTGGTCTCACGGTGATATGCCAACAAGATTTTCAGTTTAATACCAGTGAGCTTGTGCAAAGTGGTCCAGAATTTTGAGACAAACAGTTTGTCACGATCCAATACAATGTCCAATGGCAGACCATTCTCACAGTACCACCAGTCAAAGAAAACTTGTGTGAGCTGCTCGGCAGTAAGGTCAATCTGAGTTGGGATAATCTGCAAATCAGATCCCAGTCAGTCCATCATTGTCAGAATGCAGTTGAAACCACTATCTTTGGGCAATGGCCCAATGAAATCCATTGCAACCAAATCGCCTTGTCCATCCAGCACAGGTAATGGATGTAACGGTCCTGCAGGCAACTTAGTCCTTGACTTGTTGCACTGGCAATCAGAGCAACTTGGCACATATGCCTGTTCAAGGTCACGGCACATGTTTGGCCAGTAGTAAGAATCCCGCAATGAACCATAAGATTCCTCAAAACCAAAATGCCTGAGAGAATCATGGGATAGGCAGAACAGAGACTCTCTAAGGCCTGGTATAGATGGTACCACCAGTTGATCAACGATAAACCATAGCCCATCATGCATCTGTACAGAGGACATGCCAGGGACAGCAGCAATCAGTTTCTTGCACCAAGAATCAGTCACATACCCCTCAATGATGCTCTTCTTAAGCTCAGGGTTGGCAGAGATCATGAGTGTTGCTGCCACAGGCAGCTCTGTCTTCACCAAACAGTGTATGGATTGCCAAGGTGATTTCTGTGTAGCTGGCAATATCACGTTTACTGATGGGAGGTCATCATCATAGGGACAGTATTCATAAGGCATACGGGCAGCATCTATTGCAGCTGAACTGTCATTCATGGCAGTTGTGGGGAGCCATGACAGTGTGTCCACCACAGAGTTGTCATCCCCTTTGATGTAAAGAATCCTAGCATCAAACTGGGACATGAACTCCATCCAGCGAGCCTGTCAATAGGACAAGTCAGGCTGTGAGTCAAAATTCTCCAGCATCTTATGGTCCATGAAAATTGTGAAGCTACAGCCAAACAGATCAGACCACCACTTCTTCAGTGCATGAATAATGGCCAGTATCTCCTTCTCATGCACAGGATAATTCAGCTCAACACCTTTAAATGTCATGGAGTCAAAAGCAACTGGCCAGGCAGTTTCCCAGTTACCAAAGGACAGAACTGCACCAGAACACAGATCACTTGCATCCGTTGTCAAGAAATTTTTTGGTTTGCTGTCATTGTGGTCAATCATTGTCAGGCAGTCTTGGCTGACCACAATCACTTTGATCGCTTCAAAGGCAAACTGATGGTGTGGCTCCCAAGCTGGGAATTAGCACATAGCTTGGGCAGTTGTCAGAGGGGTCAGAACAGATATGTGTGTAGCAAGATTTGGCAGGAATGCAGAGAGGTAACATGCGAGACCCAAAAAGTGACACACATCAGTTACACTTTGGGGCTGCAGCCAGTTCAGAATTTTCTCAACATTACTGTTGTCTGGTTTGATTCCAGCAGCAGAGATATGATGAGCCAGAAAATCAATTGACAAGCAGTACAGGTGGGTTTTCTTTGGGTTACAGTACAGCTTGGCCTCATGGAGTGCATTCAGAATTAGACAGATATTATGGTGGTGTTCAACAATCAACTGTGACCAGATCACAATATTGTCCAGATATACATGGCAGATCTTACCAATGTGCTCCCACAGTGCCACTGCTACCTGGTATTGGTGTATTGCTGGCGCACTATGCAGGCCCATAGGCATGACCAACTACTCATAAACCCCAAAAGGAGTGGAAACAGCAGTCAGGTGGACATCATTCAGATGCATACGAGTCTGGAAAAAGCTGTCGGTCATGTCTATTGCTGCCCAGACCTTACCTTTAGCACAGTCATTCAAGATATTGTCAACCTGTGGCAGCAGATGTGAGTTGATCAGTGTGTTTGTGTTCAGCTGTCAGAAGTCATTAACCCAGCATGGCAAGACAGATGTATCTGCCTTGGGATTATAAATGCTGGAGATGCCCAAGACAAAGAAGATGGCTGTGTGTGCCCAGCATCCAGATGCTTCTGAATCAGCGTCCCCCAGGCCTCATGAAATTTCTGAGGACACTGATAAGTCCATGTCTTGATCACCTGGTCTGCCTTTTTCAGGTGGATACATGCTTGCATATCCATGGGCAAGGCAGTCACATGGGGTATCGGCTTGAAAAGATTGTGATACTCTGCCTTCAGCAAGTCTTCATGGTGCATAAGTTCAGCCACATGTGTCAGAACTTCAATGTGTGCTGACACTGCAGCCACAATATCCACTGGTTTCATGTACTCAAATTCAGTAGATGTAGATGGCCCTGTAATACAAATTTAAGTTCTTCCATCATCAGCTTACGGTCTGCCTTTGTTTGTCACAGCTGAGCATGCAACTGATGCAGGGGCTTAGGTCTCTGTACAGCACACAGTCTCAGATTCAGTAAGTCATAATTATGCACTTTATCAATGCAAGTGCGTGCGGCATGGTCAGTTACAATATTATTTACAACTAAGAACAGCAAGCCCAGAATTACAGGGGCACAGAGATTGGGTGCTACAAGAGCTTGTACAGTATGTGAAGTCCATTCACCATCTATGGTGGTTACAGTAAGCTTCACCCAGTCGGTCAACACAGTCTTAGCAGGTGTATCAGAATTCTTCACAGCGACATTGATCATTTCCAGTTCAGGCAGGAGTCAGTGGCGGAGACCAAGTCTCACAACTAGTTCTGTGTCAATCAGTACGACATGAGTGCCATCATCAAGAAGCATAGGCTGAGACAGTGGTACCAGTTCATTTGGGCCTTCAATCGAGCCTTGCCACCAAAGGTGGTGACATCTAAAAGGGGCACTCACTGAATCATCATCATCATCGTCAGAATCAGAATCAGTGCCATTGCCCTAAGCAGCAGATCCTCTCAATTGAAAATTTGCATGCTCATCTGCCCATGAGCCAATGGCAGCCAGAGGGCATGTGACATGAGGTAGGGTGGCATTGACTGTCATAGCAGGGGTAGAAGAGCCAGTGGGTGGGAGCAGGGCCATGCAATGGTCAATCAGTCCTTGGTAGGAAGCAGCTGTGGGGAAGCCATATGGGCACTCAGTAGAATGGTGGTGGACATAGATACACCGGCATTTTCTGCAACCCTCCTTAGCATCCAACTCATCCTTCTCCTCCTTTGTCAACAGAGAGAGAGTGATGTGGGTGGAACTGGAGGATATGGGAGGGGGCAGTGTTAGTGTTTGCGGCAGTCGAGTGGGTTGTACCCGAGGTAAACTAAGAATGGTGTCATTTATTGAAATTGTTATATCCCTCCTTGTTATCATCCTGTCCATGCTTACACTCACAAAACAGTTCAACAGCTAACTGTTGAGTGCACACATGGTCAGCATGTTGAGCATCATTGAGGGCCTTCACAGCCTGGGACCAAGGGCGAAGCTCCAAAATTTTGTGGCACTTCTCAGCATGACACTTCTGTGTCAGCTCCAAATCCAGGCCAGCCTCAACCTTTTGATGGAAGGTGGCCTCATTCTGAAAAGAGTCGGTGTTGACAAGCAGCGAGTTTAGGGATTGCATATGGTTGAAGTAGTCCCAGAATGTACTACCAGCAGGACAAGTGGTGAGGGTGAGTGAGAGCATTTTGAGGCGGATTGTGTTGACCCAGTCACATGCAAGGTAGTTGGCTCTCATCTCCTTCATGAAGTCTTTGAAGGAGAGTTTGAGCAGCCAGGCATGGTTGCCTCGCACCCAGTCCCAGATGTGGTTGTCATGGAAACAGCCCAAAATTTTATGCACTTGCTCATCCTCAGCAATGTTCTTCTTGGTGAAGTAGTCTAAGCAAGTGAGTTCAAAGGATTGCAGGACTTTCAGGGTTACATCACCAGCAGTGAGGATTGGTGATTTTGAGTGGATTTGTTCACACTCAGCCAGTGGGAATGCAAGAGAGTTGGCGGTCATCATTTTAGTGAAGTCAGGATATTCATAATTGGAGAGGAATCAGAGTTGTAGCGAGCACGGTGGGAATTGATTTTAGGGAACATTGCAGCGACTATATGCATGATTTTGGGTAGCAAGGGAACAGAGGGGGGTATAGAGGGCATTGCGTCAGGAAGCAGGGATAAAGGTATGGGTGAGAGTCTTGGTAGCGATGCTGTCACTCAGGAGCTACATGCTCATGTTACATGGGTAGCAGGTGTTGCAGGTGTGTCTCATGCCTGTTGTGTGTTGGCATGGGTCAGAGCAGTTGTGTGTGCCTTTGGCAGCAGACTGGGCAGTCAAGTAATGAGTAATTGGAACTGTGCAGTGTAAGAATGGTGGTTAGCAGCTTTTCAAAGGTTATGGTGCGGTGATGATGCTCAACCTGGAAACCCAAACAAAACCCACAAAATGGCTTCAGATGGTATAACACGAGTCAGAGGAAGGATGCAAGGCCCTCTAGACATCACCTGTCAGATCGACCCTCAAATAGCCATAAAAGGACTGCTTTGTTGAAATATCGAGCTCAGCTGTGTCAGGCCGCTTAGCTGTATCAGGCTGCTCTTTGGTCCTGATGCTGTTCTGTTATCATGATCTGCCTCCATTGCCTAGTTACCAGTACTTATATATACTTCACTGTACCGTATCGTGCTCTTTGAGCACTTGTAACCCATGGGTGCTTCCCCCTTTTTGCAACACAAGTGCTCTTCACCCCATGTGGCTTAAAACTCGTGTGTCCAACATCTCCATGGAGACTGTACTTCCACATTTTGGTTTAGCAGAGACTGTACTTCTGCCTTGCTCGGAACTTTGTGCACAGCAGTGACTGGACCTCTGCTTTCTTACTTGTGACGTAACTTTTGGAACCTGCAGAGACACACTTCTGCTTCAGCCTTTGTGATCTGTGCCAACTCGCATACGGCCTATACATTCATTCATTCCTAGTCTTATCTTCGACAATCTTTAATCTATCTTATCACAATGTCTTTGGAATCTATTTGGTTCCCATCTCTCAATCACACCAACTATGCTGAATGGGTTTTGCGGATGGAAGCAATCTTGATTCGGGGTGGCTTCTGGGGGCTAGTCACTGGGAATGAGGCATTGGGCGAGGATGAGGTGGATGAGAAGAAGAAGAAAGCTTTTTCACAGAGGCAAGCTCAGTGCCGAGCAGAGATTGTGTTGAGGGTTGAAGATTCTCATTTACCCCATATGGCAGATCGTGATCCAAAAGCCATTTGGAATGCTCTCGCCTCTGTTCATCGTGCTTGAGGTTTTGGTAGTTGACTCCAGCTTCGTCGCCACTTCATCACTGCCACCATGAAGAAGGACCAGTCCATGGAAGGTTGGATTGGGGAGGTACACTCTTGTTCAAACAGACTCAAAGTCATTGATGTGTCTGTCTCCGACGAGGATATTATTGTTGTTCTTACTGCTGGGCTACCATCTTCCTATGCACCTGTCATCATTTCCCTCAATTCTGTCAAAGCTACCGAGCTCACACTTGACTTTGTCATCACCCAGCTTCTCAACGAAGAAAGTCGCCAAGTCATCTCTTCAGAGCCCAATGTCAAGGTCAAGAAAGAAGAACCCGACAATGTAGCCATGTTATCCGCACATAGCATTCAATGCTTCTATTGTTTGGAGAAGGGACACTTCGCCAGTGTATGCCCTCAAAAGGCAAAGGATGTCAAGGAGTGGGAGGACAAGGGTCGTTGTCAAGTTACGAGCAATGCCCACTTTGCTTCCACAGCCGCAGATGAGTCTGATGAAGAAAACTATGCTATGTGATGGAATTTTTGTTTGTTTTCATTATTCATTTATTTGTATCCTTTTATGTGACTTATCTTATGGTCTTTCGCTCGAGGGGGTGTGTTGAAATATCGAGCTCAGCTGTGTCAGGCTGCTTAGCCGTATCAGGCTGCTTAGCCGTATCAGGCTGCTTAGCCGTATCAGGCTGCTCTTTGGTCCTGATGCTGTTCTGTTATCATGATCTGCCTCTGTTGCCTAGTTACCAGTACTTATATATACTTCACTGTACCATATCATGCTCTTTGAGCACTTGTAACCCATGGGTGCTTCCCCCTTTTTGCAACATGCTTGTTGAAGCAGTTCGAAGCTAAAAGAATGTGTTTTGAGGACTTGCGATGATTTTTGAGGGGTTGCGATGATTTGCGAGACGTTGTGATGATTTTTGAGGTGTTGTGATGATTTTTGAGATGTCGCAATGCTTTTCAAGATGTCGCAATATTTTTCGAAGAAGTTTTGAGGAATTTTGAGTGTGCAGATATGTTCAGATGCAAGATTGGGGGACTAGACGAGTAGTAGAAGTGAAGAAAAGGCTAATCGAGGGAAGCGAGAGCAAAAATAGCATAATGCGAGGAATTTCAAGGAATTTCAAGGAAGTTTAGCGTAAAACACCAAACTTCAGACTGAATAAGACTAAACTGTACTCTCAAATCACTGTGATCTGGGAGGAAGATAACAACTTTCTTGTTTTTCTTTGTATCTAGTACATCTTTTTATATAAAATAAAGAAAGTACCTAAAAAGGCTAGAGAACATGAGGCAAACATGTGGAACACTCGAGGCAAAAGACAATGTAAGTATATCAGAACAATAAAGCGAGCCTAGAAAGGGTGAATATAACACATGATAAAGAAATAATAAGAAAGAATAGCTAAAACCAGACTGTCCTTGTTATAAATTGAATAAAAGATTGGAAACTGCTTCGAGCAGATTGTATGCATGCACATGCAGTCAAAATGTGTTCAATATACTCAATATAGTGTCCCATGTGTCCAGCATGCATCCGAAGATCGTTTGAATAGGAAATACTGTGTCCAAAGATGTTTTTTGAGGTTCGATGTTTTTCGAAGATTTTCGAAGTTTCTTCAGACTTCATTCGTGGCCCGATATCGGTGCGATATTGTTTGACAATGGTAGGGATACGTCTGGCATGTGTGCGATGATTATTCGGATAGCGATATAGTGTCCGATGTCAATTTTCAATGTTCGATGATTTTTGAAGTCGGTCGAGGAAATATCGGACTTGTTCAAAGGCTGATATCACTGTGATATTGCTCGATACTGGTTCAGAACCCATCGATGATGCTCCAAGTGTATATCCTAAGCTGTCCAAAGGTCAGGGGAATTGTATTATGGCGGCTGAAGGCATACAAAGAATTTTGAGGTGTTGCGATGATTTTTGAAGCATTGCAAAGAATTTCAAAGCATTCTCGTGACTTTGTAGAGGTTCATAGAGGTTTTTAGAGGTTCATAGAGGTTTGTAGAGCTTTGGAGGGGTTCATAGAGCTTCAAAGGGGTTCGTAGAGCTTTGACAATGATTGCAGATGTGTTTTCCAAGCTTGAACGACAAGGTGGACCTATCAGTGGCTGGTCTGTATTCAAAAAAAAAGTGTAATTGTACCCTGGAGGGGGTCTGATTTGCTCAGAGACACAAAGACAAGATAGAACCAGGTATTATAGTGGAAGTAGATACAGGTGAACAATACAGGAGGAGATTACAGAGGTGATAGTTAAGAGGAAAAGAAAGTTTGTATGTTCAATAGATAGACGTCAGTATATATGAGAAATCGTATCAACAAGAACAACTGTTAGTAAGCAGCATAATTACACATGGTCAGAAAGGAAAGCGCCAGGAAGTCCATGTAATTTCCACACATGGTGGAGATAGAGTCAGGCAGCACCCAGGGCACTGACAGTGGTGTGAGTGGGAATGAAGTGAGTGTGTTTCCCCACTGAATCAACTGTGCACATCACTGCATCAAACCCATTCAACTATGGCAGCTCCACCACAAAGTTGACACTGACAACATCCCAACAACTCTCTGGAACAGAAAGAGGGTGTAGCTTGCCAATGGGTTTGCAATGAGGAATCGTGGTGCATAAGCAAAGGTCACAAGTACAACAATACTGACCAATGAGCCATGACATTTGTAACCACCAATAATTCCATGAGGTGAGCTCCAAGGTCTTCCAGTGTCCAGGATGACCAGCAATCTGTGAGTCATGGTGTTGGAATATTATGTGCCAGCGAAGGTCTGGGTCATTGGGGACATAGATGTGATCCCTGAAATACAACAAGTCCTCCCTTTCAGCCCACTCTGCCGCATGCAAGGAAAGGGTGGATCCCTTCCTCAGTTCTTTAACAGCTCAGGCAACAACATCCTCATGTAAACCACTACAGTTTGTGCAACGAATGTCACATAGGATGTCCCACTCCTCGCCCTGGAGTGTGATGCCTTCCAATGCCCAGATGGTGAACAGGTCTGGCTGCAACAACACAATGTCTTGATTGTCATCGCTGCCATCCCCATAGTCTGCATGTCAGGAGAGGGCATCGGTCTTCCCCATGCTGCAACCTGGATGGTGGTGCAAGGAGAAGTCAAATCTGGATAGATACAGGGACCAGCAAGCTTGACAATGGTTCAATTTTTTGGCTGTCATAAAGTACTCGAGATTCTTGTGATCCATCCAAATTTCCACCTTGTGTTGGGCACCCTCAAGGAAGTGTTGCCATTCCTCAAGCGCGCACATTATTGCCAACATCTCCTTGTCATGGATCTTGTAGTTTCACTCCACAGCACTAAGACTTTTGGAGTAGAATGCAACAGGATGCCACTTCTGGTCCTCCAGAGACTGCTGAGACAACATGGCACCCATCGCAAAGTCAGAACTGTCCAAAAAGGGCATGAATCATCAGGAAAGGTAAGAATGGGAGTGGAAGTGACCATCTCCTTAAGCTTTTTGAATGCCTCCTGTTGTGCATTATCCCACCTCCATGCTTCCTTTCCTGTCAAGTTGAACAGTGGTCATGCATGATGTGAAAAATCCTTGATAAAACACCAATAGAAATTGATGAAGCCCAGGCAAGACTGCACCTCTTTCTTGTTCATGGGTGTTGGCCAAGCCATGACCCCATTCTCCACCTGACCCTCCAAGATAATCAGGCTGAGGTACTCAATCTTGGTCTTCTCAAACTTGCACTTGTCATGACGAAGGTAGAGTTTGTACCGCTGATGATACTCAACCCGGAAACCCAAACAAAACACCTAAAAGGGTCCTATTTGGTATAACACAAGTCAGAGGAAGGTTGCAATTTGTTCTAAACTTTCACTGATCTCCAATAATAACAAACTAGATGATCTGAACAAAGTTCAGGATGTGTGAAGTAGTTTCAAGGTGTTGCAATATTTTTTGAGATGTTGCAATATTTTTAGGGATTGCGAAATGGACTGCAAAGATATTGGTGAGTGATGGAAAGGTTGATAAACAATGTGAGAGGTGAGCGATGATGAATATGAGAGGATGACAATAATATCGAGAGGCAAAATGAGGATGAACAAGTTTCAACAAAATCGAAAGAATTTTCAGACTAAAACTTGTGACTCAAACAATAAAAATAGCTCTCCACTACTAATACTATACTTGGGGGCTGCTTCCCTTGTTATTCATCGTCGATAATACAAGGTTTTGTAGGTTAAAAAGAGATAGTACCAAAAAGGCAATAGTGGGCATGTGGAGAACATGAGGCAAAAGAAAACATATGGACTTCAGGGATGAAGGGATAACTGATATGGAACAATAACCATGAGTCTAGGGAGTGTGGAAGACAATAAATCGAAATATAGACTGTCCTTTTGTTCTAGAATTGGCTAAATATTGCAAATATCACAAAAATATTGCAAAACATCATAATGTGCCTCGAGGTGATGTGTGCTGCATGAATATAGCTGAAATGTGGTTTGTCAAAGTCGATTATGTAAATGGAAAGTGATGGGAAGCATGTGAAGTGTTGGGGTCCATGCTGAAGTGTGCGAAGTAGAAACTAAAAATGCAAAATCTTTGAAATGTCCGAAATTTGATCGGAAGCTTGCAAAATAGTCAAAAAAGGTTCAAAAGATGCAGAAAATGGATGTGAAATAATTGAGGGGTGATTGTGAATGTTTGTGGCTGTGTGTCGACTATCTGTGAATCCGCAAAATCGATTTCAGAGCTTGTACTGGCTGGTGGATCTATCACCATCGAAGTCGTTCCAGGACAAGGTGCATGATGCAATGATGCTCTTCAACTGTGCAAGTAAAGATGAGGACGTCATCAAGATAGATACAAAAAATGCCTTTGAGGATGAGGTTGTGGAAGATGTCGTTCATCATGGTCTGAAAGGTGGCAAGACTATTAGTAAGGCCAAAGAACATGACAAGCAGTTCAAAAAGACCACAGTTGGTATGAAAGGCTGCCTTCCACTCATCTCCCTCCTTTATCCTCACATTATTGTAACCCCAATGGACGTTGAGCTTGGTGAAGTATTGGGTTCCACAGAGCTGGTTCACAAGTTCAGAGATGAGAGGTAATAGGTAGCAATTTTTGACCATGATGTCGTTGAGCCTTCTGTAGTCTTGAACCAGTCCAAAGTGAGCCATCCTTCTTCTTGACAAAGAAAAAGGGAGAGGCCATGGGTGACTTTGATGGTCAAATATGTCCAGAGGCCAGGTGCTTGTTGATGAACTGGTCAAGCTGTCACTGTTCTTCAGGAGAGAGAGGATAGACCTTGCAGGATGAAGGGGTTGCACCAGGGGTGAGTTTGATTGCATGATCCCATGGCTTGCACGCAGGGAGAGAGTCAAACAATTCCTTGGAGAACACATCCCCAAACTCATGGAGATGAGGAAGCAAGGAATCAGTAGAGGATTTAGCAGCATTGTTTTTGTGGAAGGCCTCAGTGAGGCATTGGGATATGTTTGATGTAGCATACACCTCATGTGATGGACAAATCACAGTGTAGAAAATCTGATCACCTTCCTCCACTTCCTCTGGCTCCTCATCATTATCATCTGAGTCTGGCATCAGATCAGGCACCCCCTCTAACTCCACATCAGGCACAGGCAGGGGTCCAGCACGACGCTTGTACTGAGGCCCTTTGTCCACAGTGTTCTTGTCTGGCTTCCATGAAACAAGTGCAACAGCAGGATGGACACTGGCTCATTGTAACCTCCCCAGGCCAGTTGACCTCTGGGTTATAATCTCAAAGCCATGGATAGCCCAAGATCACCTTCTGCTTTCCTAACTGAGTGACAGCAAAAAGGGCACACTCACTATGATCTTTGTAATGGAGGACCAGGTCTACAACCTCTCAGACCCCAGCTTCATTTGGGGACCCATCCACATTATAAACAGGTATCAGATGCAAGAGTGAGCAAGTATTCAGGTGATGTTGTTGTGTGAGATGTAGTGTTTAAGGGTCCAGTCCAGTTCAGTTTTTTGACCCAAAAATGTAAAGACTGCAACCTAAACCAGTTCAGGACTCACCCAGATACTACTAGAACCAAACTGGACCACCTAGGACCGGTCCTTTCTGGTTAAAAGACCAAAAAATACCAGTTAAGACTGGTTCAGACCGATGTTTTGTTGTGAAATTTGTTGTATTAATATAACCCATATGTATCTTAGCAAATATTACCCGGACCTTATAACCACTGTACAGATGAATAGACATTGTAATTCCCCATCATTTGGTCTAACTTTTAAGACATTTTATCAAGATTTGACTTGGCTATGATCAATATAAAAATACATCTACTGAATGACTCGTGCTGAACACCAAGACATGTAATGTGACAACCATAAATTATGTGATGCATAGCATGCATTGACAAATGGTGGGAGTATTATTATACATGTTAGTCCTATCTATTATCATTAATAGAATCAAGCAAATGATCAACATATGAGTAAGATGAAATGAAAATCAATCTGATACAACAAAATACTCATACAAAAATAGATTTGGTTATATCTTGCTCAATTCTTAACCATTTTTTATGAACCAGAGGTTGAATTTGCTGGATTTCATGTGGGAACATGGTCCAATATTTGTTCCCACGATAAAACCAGTTCTAACCAGTTTAGACCGGTTTTCTTCGGTTTTACAACATTTTTCAAAATGGAAAGAATGCTAACTGAACTGCAAAAGACCAGTCCATAAATAGACCACTGGTCCGGTTTTTTCTGGTCCAATTCAGTCCAATTTCAGTCTTTTTTTTGGTCCTATGGACTGGACCCTTCAACACTAGCGAGATGGGCCAATGAAGAGACCAGTCGCACCAGAGTCCAGGAGTGCAGAGACACCAAATATCTGTCCAGTGTCAGTAGTCTGTAGTTCAATTTCTGGGTTCAAGGAATGTGTAGAGTGAGTGGATGCAATGATATATTTACATGATAGTTTGCGCTCCCATGATTTAATTTTGGGGTGTGGGGTGGAGGGAGAGATAGGAAGAACAGGTACGTCTTCAGCCAACTTCAAAGGGTCAGAGAGGAGAACAGTCATGGAATTAGATTCATCCTCTGGGGATTCAACTGACAAAACTTCAAAGTGGTTATGGACAGGCAGCAAGGCTATATGATTCACTTGCTGCAAATAGAAAAATCCTGCTCCTCTACAACTTCTGACTTGATCTCCTCTGCAACCTGATCCTTTGCTTCCTCAACATCTACAAGTGCCAACAGGTCCTGGAGGAGTTCATCTCGCCCCTTGGGGGTGAGCATGCAGATATCCTGACAATGGGGACATGCTCTGGCCATGTGCCCAGTTTCCCCACAGTGGTAGCAGAGATCCAACCTATGTGTGCAACTATGGGCTGCATCAACATCCATTGGTACAGGGGCACTGATGGCTGGTGCAGGAGTCTGATGGACAGGAATGGGGTTAGGGCAGGGGAGGGTTCAATTGAAGGTGTAGGGTGCATGAGTGGTAGTTGGAGCATGGAATGCAGCATTAAATGCTGCATTTGTGAGTCGGTTCTTAGTGCTTGAAGGTCTGGTCCTTGGTTATGTAACAGTCTTTTGGAATTCTGAGATGTAATCTGCTTGTTAAAGCCTTGCAACTTATCCTGGCATTTCAGGTCTTTTTTTACACAATGTCAAGATAGGACCAAAAAGATTTTGTCATTATGCCTCAGTGGTTTTTACAGAATTAAACATAGTAAACACAAATCAAATTTTCCAGGTCATACACTTTTCTCAAAACCTCGGAAAATGTATAGACTGGAAAAACTGTTTTATGTTTAATATGTTTGATTCTGTAAAAACCACTGAGGCATAATGTAAAACCTTTTCAATCATATCTTGACATTGTGTACAAAAAGTCCTGAAATGCCAGGATAAGTTGTAAGGCTTTAACAAGAAGATTACATCTCAAAATTCCAAAAGACTGTTACATAACCAAGGACTGGACCTTCAAGCACTATTGGTTCTCATCACAGAGTGAAGCAGCCTCATACCAAGCATAGATATCATTGTCTGCTGGGCACCCTATGCAATCTGGTCCTGAATCTCTTAATTGAGGCCCCATCAGAACTTCACCACAACTGGTAGCCCACTCCCATATCCTGCCATGTCCACCAAATCCTTAAACTCATTGATATAATCGTCCATGAATCGATGTGCCTGATGGCAACAGGATGACTCAAGCCATGTCACTGCTCAGTGGTGTTCATTGAGGGGACAAAAGTGGCATACAAACTCTGCTCAAAAGTCACCCCAAGTGGAGAAAGGTAGAGAACCAAGCTCTTTAGTTTGGTGCAGAATATGGTCCACATCGATGATGCTCGACCAGGAAACCCAAACAAAACCCACAATAAGGCCTCGAATGGTATAATGCTAGTTAGAGGAAGGTTGCAAGATGGTACTAAATATCACCGCTGTTACCCAAGGTTAGGGAAACAACTTTAGAGAGGGTCCAATGATGTTCAATGAGGTTCGAGAATGTACAAAGCACTGTGATAATGTTCAAGGAAAGTTCAAGCAAGTTTGAGGATGTTCAAAGAAGTTCAAGGGACTTATAGAGGACGAGGTTGATTTTGACAAAGGCTGAGGATAGACTATAAAGATGTAGAAAGGCCTTGAGAGGGGATAGATGATAGACAATAGTTTCAAGAAGAAGTTTGAGGAAGTTCGGCATAAAACACTGAACTTCGGGACTAAGACGAGAGGCTTGGACTCAAGAGAATTGCTCTTAAATCAGACTATTGATGTGAGAGGACAATCTATTCTGTTCTTGTAAGTAGCTAGTACAAGGCTGTATATGTTTGGAAGAGATGGTACTTAAAAGGAAATAAAACATGAGGAATGCATGAGGCAAGATATAAAACAATAAAGAACTTTGCAAATCATAAAATAAATGAAAGATGATGAGAAGGGAAATGTATAGAGTCATGATTTATTACGGGTACCTGTCCTATTGATCCAATATATTATCAAGACATCAAAGCGCCACAATCGCATCCTAAAATCCCGTCATTGTGTCTCCTCGTGTCCGGTGGTGCTCAATATGCGACGCACTAACTCATACCAAGTGTGCTGCATGTGTCTGAAGGGCAGTGTGATAGGCATACAGCAGCCAAAGGTGTTTGAGGTGCTGCAAAGTCGTTCAAACTTGTTTGAAGTGTTGTGAAGTCATTCAAAGTCATTCAAAGTTGTTCAAAATCATTCAAAATCATTCAAAGTCATTCAAAGTCACTCAAAATAGTTTTGGAGCGGTCTCATGGGGTTCGTAGGCATTGGGAGTGTGTGTGGTAATGTGTCGATGCCTTTGGAGATGTTCCCAGAGTTTAGATCACAAGGTGGACCTATCAATGTTAGTGTTGCCACAGCTCAAGCCGATGTTTTCCATAAAATGAGCCATAGCTTGGTAAATAAAACAGATAAAATCACTAACATATTTGAGCATATGGATGGGCCCAAAAACCAGGGGGTCTTCTGCTAACTGTAGTTGATTGGATGACTTGTTCCTGACTTATTTAAAAAACAAATTTTGACTCAGTGACTCAGCTCAAAAACAGAGCTGGTCAGGTACTGGCTGATTGTCTCAAATAGCTTTGGCAGAGGACCCCTTGGTTTTTGGGGTTATCTATACACTCAAGTATTCAGGAGATCTTATCTATTTTATTTGCCAAGTCATGGCTCATCTTATGAAAAACATCGGCTCAAGCTGAGACAACACTAGGACTCCATGTAGAGATAGGCACGTTTAGATTTCATGTATGTGAAGGCCCAATAACTTTTTGCAGCATTGTCAATGAATTGATGTGACTGGAGACTAATGTACAACTCACATGAATTAAGGAATGCATGCCCCTGTGCATGCGCACCATTAAATTTGGCAGGGGGGGGACAGTTTGATCTGGGCGCACTCCTTAGTGGGAGCATTAGGTGGCATGTCATTATTGGGCACGCTTGGAGTCATAATGGGGGGAATATTGGTTGTGAAGCTAGTCTGAAGGGTTCTGATGAAGTTTTCAATCATAGATTTAAGTGAATCGATTTGCACGCATATTCTGGTAACTTCACTTTCAAGCACATCGAGGCACTCTGATGCATCCATGGCGCTAGGCAGCACGTTAGGCAAAAATGAGTGATTACTTAAGGCAGGGAAGTCTGGAACAGTGTGTAGGGAGTTATTTGAGCTCTGGGAGGCATCATCTACTCTGTACCTGCCTATTCTGGCAGCATGTTCACAATTCCAAGCCTTAGGAGAGAGTTTTCTACTATAAGGGCAACCTTAGAGGCCACTTAATTAGTGGACTAGCAAAGAGAAATCCAAAGTTAAAATTATGGTACATATTACAGGGAGTGGAGGTGCACCTAGCAAAGGGAAACCCAAAGAGAAAACTCTAAGGACTCCTTTCCCAATGCCCAGTATATGTGAAGACTGCAAAAATCAAATAACTAAAAATAGAAAAGGTGGATCATAGAAAATGAAGAATAGGAGGAAATGAAGTGAGGAAAAATATAGGATGAACATAAAAAATAGGAGAAACACACAGGGCACACCCTAGTCCCCTTACAGCATCAAACTAAAGATGTCATCAGCATACCACCCACAAATGGATGGTGCCAGCAAACAAAGAAACAAGACTGTTAACCAAGCACTTCAGTATCACATTGCCTGGAATCAGAAAGGATGGGCCATTGCCACATGTACATTTTGATCTCATGAACACCATCAACAAATCTACCAGATTCTTGCCCTTCCAATTGCGACTTGGCTGAAGCCCATGGCTGATACCTCCCTTGATTACCCCAGTCGTACCTGCCACCCCAGAGGAAACATGGGCATGAGAATTGATTGACAGACTCCAACTGGAATTAGAGGCACAAGACAACCTACTCAAAGCAAAGATATCATGGGCTGCTTATGTGAACCTCACTCATAACCCTGACCTTGAACTCAACATTGGAGACCGTGTGATGCTCTCCACCAAGAATTCTCGACAACAATACACTGCAGAAGGTGAGAAATGAGTAGCTAAATTTATGCCTATGTTCAATGGCCCATACATCATTGCGGACATCAACCATGACGCATCAACTGTAATGCTCAACCTACATCAAAATTGTGTCCAACACACCACACATCCAAAATCCTGCCATACAACAAAAATGACTGCGCCCTTTTCCCTTCATGAGAACTCACTCGACCCAGCATGATTGTCACCAAAGATGGAGTAGAAGAATACTACGTGGACAAGGTTATCAATGCACACAAACGTGGATGAGGAATGCAGTACCTCGTTCGATGGCTTGGGTATGGCCCAGAAGAAGACAAATGGCTTGCGGGCTCGGAACTTGCAGATGGTGTCATGTACTGTTCACTTTCACCATGTCCCTGCCGATGGTAGCTTTTCCCTACGGTTTTTGATGCACCCGACAAGCAGTTTTACGGTACTTATTTATATTTTTTTTTCTCTGGTTGACGGCAGATGATACAGAATTCTTCAGAGGGGGGTGTAATCCTGATGCTTACTCATCCAATGCTCATATGTCACTTTCCCCATATATATACTCACTATCACTTACCGAGTGTTTTACCACAGTACTAGTGTTTCACCACCACGCTGATAACACTTTCTAAGCCCCAAAACATCTCCAACCATCTTCAAATCGACGATCTGGAGGTTATAAATATTACAAACATTCCTCTGATTTTTCCCTGATTTTCGGTTGAGGTTGAGGTTACATTATGAGGGGTGAATCACATATTTCTGACATTGAGATATGAGGACTCGGAGTGAACCAATCCTTCCCATTTTTTTTCTCAAAGCAATAATATCTATTTCCCATAGACTGAGAGTAGTTTCACCATGATCATAGAGCAGTTTGTGGTTTTCTGGCTCACCGTGACATTTCACGGACAGAATTTAAACGCCGACAAGTGTGCTATTTTGGGCAAACTCGATCAACAAATGTTTTTTTTACGAAAACGTACTTCGGCTTGTCAGAAGGTCGGATCACAGAATTCTGCGTTACTTTTGCGTGACATGGTGGTGAAAGACTAGGTACTTTTTGACATGGGGGCTCGTCGTTGCTTCATCCTCACCTTTCATTGAGATAATTAGATTTTCTGGAAGTAATGAAGCCTATCTTTTGAACCATATATGCCATCAGTTTAATTTTGTAGTCGATGTGGTGTAATTTAGTAATCAGTAAATCGTGGTGAAACACTCGGTAAGTGATAGTACAGGCTCGAGATGAGATTCCTTCTTCCTTTTTTTTCTCCCACTTACGTTCACCTCCGTTCACTATTGTACCTCGCCCTTAGACTCTCGCTCCGCTATATATCCTGATCCTATTCTGTGTTGTCAGACTCGGTGAAGCTTAACCCTATCAGAGGTAAGCTTACAATTATACGATTAAAGTAATCAGCAGTATCCATCAGATTTTAACTTTCTCAAGATCACCCCGCGGTCGCCTCTTGTCTCAGAATGGTGGTTTTCAAAGTCGTTTGTCTTGCTGTCCCCGAAGGAGGTACGAAACGCTCAAAACCGACTCGGAATTTCGTAGAGCGGAATCGGGGCTACAATTCACCATCATACAACCAGCAATGGGTGAAGCAGGCACGGTAAGAATAACAAGGAGTATATTTCGATTGATGAAGTGAAACAAGAGTGGGTCACTGGGCAGTCCTCAGAGGAGTCCAATCTAGCGGTTCGTAGCAAAAAAGATCCTCATCACGAATGTCTTTGATATTATGCCTTGACAAAAATACGCCCTTAATATCTAAGCCAAAAACTAGCATTGAATAAACTCACTTCGCGGAAAGATGTGAACGCAATCCATTGAACGTAAATGCACTGGTATGTTTGCTGGCTTGTACACTATTATGACCCGTTTGGCTGACATGCTGCGTCGGGTTGCTGTCGCGCGCTCTATGCAAGCTCGATCCCGATAAATCGGTCTCCTGAGTCTCCACTGGTTTCTGGCTTGTACGTGGTCTTCTCTTGTCCTGCCGCGGTTGATTCTCGCAATGCCTGCACCCATATGTCTTCATAGCTTGGAGCGTTTTTGCTTTTGGCAAGGGGCCCAGAAGTCGTCTGACTAATCCGATCTCGAAATTGGACTTTGTTTCAGTCGTTGGTAGCAAGCTAATTTTCATTTCGTTGTGACGATGGCAGTGTCCAACCTGGGAAAGAATGATCTTAATCAATATTGAACGCAATTAAACCACGTACAATGCTTTCTGGACCCATGAGAAGAGGCGGTTCACAAGATGAACAGATGATCCTCAAGCCAAGCTCCTCAATGAGAGGGCGGGATTCCTCATATGTCTCATCGGCACCGCACAGACCAAGTAACTGTAACATAACAGCACTTGCCTGAAAGACCGTTAAGCTCAAGGTAGTCCCCGATGATGGTACCGACCTACCTTGTCGTCCTTTACAAATTTATCTGGGTCCCAGGCTTTCTGATGCCGCTTTTGCACATTCGACATACCAACACATTCATGCACACAAGCACCAGCAAAATCAAGGCATCCCTCCGAAATATTTTTGAGAGGCAGCCTAGGGCAGTTTTTGCATCGAAACCGAGCGGTTATTCTGTCACACGGATGCAGGATGACCTTGCTAGAAGTTTTCCAATTAGGATGTCCAAGGATAGCGCCAAGTTGCGCTTTGGCGTTTTCAACCCACTGCTTCAGTTCGGCGTCCAACTGATCTCCGACCCACTTGGTCGCCTGGAGTGTTTGAGAAACGTTGGAGATTTCGGCGGTCGTGGGTGATGCTTGCAACATAGCAATAATGGGAAGTTTACGAAACGCGGCAATTGGAGGGAGGATAATTGCAAGCTGTTGGGATCGTAGACGGTTGTAATGTTGTTCTATGTCGTCACGATTTTGCTTATACGCTGCTTCGTGGTCTCTGCGTTTCCTGTTCTCTGTTAATTTCACCATGATCTTGTCGATCTCTGTAGCGAGAAGGTTATAATCTATGGGATAAGAGAGAGGAGAGTAGCAATCTATATCAAGCTTGATCAGAGCAGGGAAAATAGCTTACCACGCTCTGTAACACATTCCAGCAAACAGGACCGACGTCGATGGATGGCCCCGAAAGGTGTGCAGCTGATAAGATCACGAAACTCCCAACCATGACGCTTTGCAAGATCCTTCCCGCTTTCAGACAGAAAAAATATGTAAAGACCCGTGAGTACCAAGGAAGACATTCCAACTTACGACCTTTCATTGACATTTCTCATATACAGATACAGTCCTCGATGCAAGTCCTTCCAGTTAAATAATGCCTTACAGAACTTGACGCACTATGTCAATAGCGTGACCTACCAAAGAAATGAAGCTCTTTACTCACCTCCATCCATTCAGATATGAACTTGACTTTTGATTGACTGTTCTGACAAAAGATAAGAGAGAAACAAGGTGATTCAGAAAATAATGACTCACTGCTATGTATGTCTCTGGATTTCCAGCTTCCGCACGCCTGTATAGTTCCATAAACCAGTCCGTCTGCCGGAAAACTGTCGTCTGGGTTCTCACTGGCGTATGGACATATCAATGAAAGGGAACCGCTAGACCGCAGCTGCATACCATATCGGCGAGGATCTTTGGATGAATATGATGAGAACGCCACACAGGACTGGAAAAGAATGAACCTCACAGAAACATCGGCTATTTTCTACATGAGGAACACGCTTTATAACTGCCTGATCACCGACTGGCATTGTCAGCAGCTCGGCTGACCTGTAGATATGCTGAGAGACACTAAAACGGAAGAAATATATGAATAACCTCTCAAAGAAGGCGACTACACACTCCATCTAAGTATAGTACTTATCAATATCGAGGAGTAGAAAGAAAGTCCAAGACATACTCTGTGACACAACCTCAATCTTAGCGCGAAAGAGGTATACATCAAGTCTGTCTTGTTCTTACACATCTGTTGTTCGCTCAGCCAGTCAGTCCATGCCAGATACAGAGTTACCCAGACCAAGCCCACCTCACAACGACCGCCATCGAACACAAATGCAGCATATGAAGCTTCCGTAAATATCTGGAATGGTTCAGGTAAAGGCTCAGGCTTGCAGATATTTCGCGCAGTTCTCCATATAAACGCCGATGAAGGGTCGAGCAAGGTAGTACAGAGAACTTTGCAGGATCTAGCGACTGTGAGGATGTGTTTAGGAGACTCGGTGAGGATTAGAATTTCCGCTAGTAACTCGAGGGGAAGGTCCAGGAAAGGGCTGAGGTTGGTTTCGGTATGTGTGATGGCTGGAGGTTCGTACTCCTCCAAGCGCGGTTTCTTGAGAAGGGGTTCATCCGAATCGTCGTTTTGACAATCGGATTGGCGGCTTTGGGGTCGTGGTGCTTCGTTGTTGTGATGTGATTCTGTGTTATCTGACTGCGTGGGTAGGTCGTCGTTGAGGACAATAGTCATGAAGTGTTCGAAGATCAAGGAGCTATAGGTACAATATAGGTATGTAGTCTGACTATGTACCTTTGTTATAAAATAACAACTCGAAGTAAATACATAGCCGCTAGCCGAAGAAATTGACGGTCGACAGCATCATTCATTATCGAACTGCTATCAGTTGTGCTGCACGAGAAAACGGTCCACGAAAAGGTGCAACTCAGCGCTCCTTATAGATACCAATCTCGCCGTCTTCAACTACGAAATTCCTTGATCATACTATTGGTATCATTACAGCTCGTCAACGACATGACCGTCATGTTCCAAAGTCCGTGTACTCGTGTATGTATCATCATGTAACACGGATTCAACTATCGTCGATTCAGGTTCAGGAACTGGAGCCATCAACTGCGTAAAGATCGTTTCCAGGTTAGATTCATTAACCGATCTTCGAGCCTTGTCTTCCTCGTCGTCTTCACTTTCCGCCACTGAAGCGGAAAGGCTCGATGATGGTGAAGCCACCGAAGCCACAAGAGATGTAGTCGCCGAAACCACAGACGTCACGATCGCCAAGGTCTCTGTCCGGTCGGAAATACTTTTCTCCGTGTGCCCCACCCCACTGGCCAACAACGCCTCATCCCCACTAAAATCCGGGATGAACCTCGTCCACCAAAACGCCATCCTCACCCCCTTATCCAAAAATCGCTCTTTGACTATAAACAGCACGACAAGGACAAAGAAGACAAATGCAGAGAGGATCAGTACGCGGTCTAGCCAGTCGGTTTTTTCGAGGGCTGTGACGAGCTGTTTGGAGGTGCCGAGGATGGAGGTGAGAGTGTCGTGGGTGGAGGATGTAGAGCGGAGGGTGGCGGTGGAGGAGTCTGTGTTTATATTGGGGTGCTATGCTTGAAGAGGGGGGCGAACGGACGTACCGAGCATTTGAACTGATAGGACTGAGCGTTCTAGTTCACTTTGCATTAACCCAATTGTACGCCGTAGGGCTTCCGTCACGTCGGCATTGGCTTTCATCAGCGCTTCGTCTCTACAACTCAACCCGTTAGCACACGTAGAGCAAATTAAAAGAGTAATGCTGACGTATCCTTTTCGTTGCCGTTCTGTTTCTCTGCAAGAGCAGACGATGCGAACAGTTCATCTCTTTGACTTTGACTCTGCGAGTCTATCGTGTGTTTTGATGCAAGAAGTGCAGCGCGAGAATCCTGCCGTATCCTGCCCCAGGCGAACTTTAATATCCTTCATTCCAAGTCCTTAATTAAACACACTTTTCAAGAGCTTCCTTCAACTCTGTCACAATACCATCCAATTTCCTAGCCCTCTCTCCCCTCAAGTCACCGACAGCGAGCTCTAAAGCCTAACGAAGGTCAAGACTATGAAAAAAGAATAGTTATAAATACAGCTTTACCTCGACCTGACTAGATAGTGACCCGACGTCCTCCCGCACTTCAGCCGCAAGGTTCTGTTGAAGTGACAAAGGGCCCTTGCATATCCGTAGGCGGGGAATTTGGAAATCAATGAGGTCGGATTGAAGCCGTTGAGCTGAAGAGATGAGATGAGTTATTTCTAATGGTGGTGGCATATGGTTGGTATGTGTGCACGTGACTTGGATCGCGTGTTCACAACTTTGGCTTATGTAACTCGTTTACCCAGCTCTTTATCCTTCTCAGCACTTCCACCCACTCTTTCTTCCCTTCCGCTCCCTTCCTATCCCCCTCCCCAACGCCTCTCACCCACTCCAACGCCTCTCCCCTCTTCTCCAGCTCAACCCACGCACTCCTCAACACAAGGGCATCCGCATACATCTCAATTTCCCATTCCTGGACCTTTCCCTCACCCGAACTTGCATTTACGAAATCACTGAGCGCATCCCGGTACTCGAACTGCTCTAGCGACTCGAACCTGTGCCATGCTTTCGCTATCACAAGAGGATCATCGGAACCGAGTCGGAGTCGGAGTGTTTCATGCCTCGTCATGATGTCTACTGCCTCTCGAGTCGGCTCTAGTGCTTCCGGGTGAGCAAATGCGTGGAGAACCGCACGAGCTTGGGATTCGAACAGGGGAAAGGGGATGATGCGGATGAGGAGACCCATGAACGCGATGCTCCATGGGGGAAAGCCTGTGGAAGTGGAAATGCTGTGGGGACTTTGGAGCGGAAAGAGGTGTTTTGCGAGTGGAAAGACGCTGTATGTATTGGCGTGGATGTTGCTTGGGAGGGGTGGGGATGTAGGTGGGAGTGTAGGGAGAAAGACGTCCGCTGGGAGGAAAGGATAGGAGAGCTCGTACCCTGTAGCTAGTATGCAGTGATCGATTCCAGATTCGGTTGTTCCGTCTTCAAACGTAACTTGGTGGGTATTTTCGTGGAAGTAAGAAACGCGACCGCGGCGCTTGAGATTCCCGATATCTTCGTGGGTGGCGTATGTGGCGGAGTGGATGACGGTATGTGCCGAGGTACGCATTTCAGAAGATATGTCAAGACCGCTGGGGCCACCTCCGATGACGAGGACGACGTTGCCAAAGTGGTCTGGGCGTCTGTAGTAAGCAGCATGTGTTGCTTTCCTGGCGCGGATCCATTGAGCGATACCTGGGACGTCATGGTATCTAGGAATGTGGTAATGGCCATTGCAGATAATAACGAGGTGGAAAGAGAGAGATTCTGAATTGTTGATAGTGACATTCCAATGTGAGTTTGAAGGATCGCGTTTAACGGAAGTGACAGTAGAGTTGAAGCGGATGTGATGGGATAGGTTAAAATGGAGTGCATAGTCGTTGAGGTATTGTAAGACGCGGTTGGCATCTGGAAAGATGGGAGTGGATGCGGGAAAGGAGAAATCAGAGTAAGCCATGAGTGGGTGAGGAAGGTTAGTGGTAAGCGAGTCGTAAAGAGGCGACAAAGGAGGATCGTCGGTTGGACGTCCAGGTAGCCTATGAATATTCAATAAAAGTCAAAGGATGAATACATAGATTATACACCCCCACCATATACCGCCAACTTTATCCCGCGCTTCAAATGCAGTTGCTTTCCATAAACCAGCTTTGTACTGCGGAGAGTCTAGGATGATTTTGAGAGCAGCTAAGCCTGCGGGTCCTGCGCCAATTATACAGATCGACTGAGAAATATCTGGATGAAGATCGGCCTCAGGTATTGATGATAATATGAGATCCATCAGGAAATCGGCAGGGGAGCTCTCCACAAGTCGGTTACTTTCCGCGCGCGACGGCATTTCCCGCCCGCAACTGCTTAGGGAATCCACAACCCAGAGCAACACCTATGTCGACGAAGCGTACGGCGCCACGACATCGATGGTATAATTGCTAGTAGCAACAGGCTAAAAATGTATGGTAACGTGTTGACGTGACATGAAGGTAGTAGACGAACTGTGCAGTAGTAGAAATTGAATCGAGACGCGTTTCACGTTGCATTACGCCCTCACGTACAGTTGTTTCATTCTACCTTGAGCGACGACAAATACGCTGTGAAACTATGAAGGACCTTGCAATTGTATCTAATCGTATTTGAGAGTTAGTATGATACGGAAAGATAGTTATGAGACCATGTACGCGTTGTTGTGTTTGCTTTGGTCTTCTCTTTCTATCGATGACTTTTGCTGGTCTCGTCAACGCCGTCTACGATGGCCAACCGACGTTTCAGTCATGTCATTCCAGTCGTTTCTCAGCCCACTCAGCAGGAACAACAGCGAGCTTATCAGGCACATTATCGTGCATCGTTTCAACAAGAACAGATTGCTCGTACTCACATGTCTCTACCTCGTTCCTATCCCCCTCCCCCTTCCAGACCACCAGATGACATCTTCCTTCAATTACTATCTGTTCTTAATGCTAACGAGCAATCCACCTCTGCCCGTATAGACAACCTTGCCACCACTATCCAGTCCCTCGCTACTCAGATCAGTGATGTGCGCAAGGAGACTCAGGAGCAAACCAAGCAGGTTGCTGCGTTCTGTGACAAGACCAATGCTATCCATAAAGTCACTTCTCGCGTCTTCAGTACTCGCATCGAGAAACTAGAGGCATTGATTGGGACGAGCTACGATGGGGACGAGAAAAAATCACTCTCCCAGCGCTTGGATGGCGTTTTGTTCGCCGTCGAGGAATTCTTGGAACGTGTAAAAGATCCAGAAGCTGCATGTATGCGCATTTATTCAATATTTTCGCAATGCTTAGCTGATATTTCGTAGTACAACCGTCTGTTCAGCGAACCTACGCCGATGTGCATATCGATCCAAGAACACCGTCCCCTCCCCGTCTCGGTTCCCCTTTGCCTCCCGAACTTGATCCTCGTGTATGTCATGAAAAGGGTACGAGCCCCTTCCAAAAAAGGTATATGGATGTTGCAACCGACCCGAGAAGCTCGACACCTCCTCGTTCACCTTTATTGGTAACACGTTCCACTGGTGGTATGTTCCTCCAAGTTCCCCGGAGAGGATATCGCATCTGACTTGTTTCGTAGTGGAGATCTCCCCAACTCCTGACAGTAACCAACATCGCCTCTCTACTTCGCGACGTTACTCAGATGCTTTGACGCTCGGTACCTACCCTCCCCGATCTATCTACAATCTCTGATAGTATTTTCCTAGTCGAGATCAACACCGAGGTCAAAGAAAACATCGACGTAGAGATGGACCATGAGGTCATCGACACTGCGCAAGTGCCTGAAGACACTCATTCTGTACCAGAGATCGAAAAAGATCATCGACAGCGGTATACATCACCATCTCCGTTCTCTCCAAATCTTTTACCCGCCACTTGGTCGAAACTGCAAAAATACACTCCGCTGGATGAGATACGAGCAGTACGCAATCATTCCTCTCTCCAGGACGGCAAGTCTACCATAGTGACTTCATAAACCCACACTGACCTTTTTTCGTTTTCAGGCGAAGAGATACTCTCCATGTCTGACCCCTCTGTAACAGTATCATCAGGAAGCCGACAAAAACACGGATCGGTCACGTCTTTTGTAGAATCGCTACACCGCCACGCGTACGAGCTTCCAGCACAACGCATGGAAGAAGAAGAAGAAGAAGGTGCAGAAGAAGCAAAGCATCACGCTTTTGGAGATGCCAAAGTTCGCGCACAACACAAAGAAAGCAACAACGAACAAAAGCTAGGAGATGCCGGAACCGGCTTAGAACATGAACACAATCTTAATGGGGCTAGGGGCGAGGTAGAGGAGCATACTACCCCTGCGCCCCACGACACTTCTCCTAACTTCACTCAAAATACCACCTTCCCTTCCTCACCCCTAAAATCACCTGAAATATCCCCATCTTCATCCCAAGACGCACTATCGACACAAGAGTTGTTTGAGTGCATGGAAGATGGGTTATCGCCTGCCAAACTGAATTCCGGTGGAGGTGATATCACACCTGTGATGGAAGAAGACAGGTCGGTCGCGGCGCTGATCACAGAGGCATTCGCGTCACTCCCGGAACTGAATGAGGCCATGGAGGAGATAAGTGGGAATGCGAGCAGGAATAGGAATAGAGACAGGGGTAGAGGGGCTGTCACTAGACGCGAGAGAGAAATATCTGCGGAGATAGCCCTCCCGCATTCCAGACTGGCGCTGCCGAGAAACAGCGATGCGATGCGGGATGTTTCTCCGGACATCTCGTTCCTGCCATCGAGGCCTTCAACATCGACAACACGAGATAACAGTAATGGAACGTTGTTGTTTGAAGGTGTAGATGGACCCGTGTTCGATTCCGATACTGATGTGCTCGATCTATTGGCATCCTCACGATCCCCTACGCCCGTCCCTATGACCTCGCGTGCAAATTCAAAGATCAGATCTCCTCTCAAGTCCATCAGGCCAACATCCTTTTTGCCATCTACCCGCACACCACGACCTTCCACCGCCTCCACCATATCAAACCCCCATGCAACCCGGCGGAAATTCACCACCTCCCCGATCTACGTCTCTTCGCGCTCGTTATCCCCCATTTCTAGCTTGTCTAGCTCGGATGAGTCGGAGATGGCGCTGGGAAATTCTGATTCGGATATATTGGTTATTCCTGTTAAGAAGAAGGAGGGTGGGCTTAAGCCGGCGGTCGCTGTGGCTCGGTGCAAGTCAAAATCCAAATCGAAGGATGGTGCTTCTGGTGCGTCGTTAGGGGCCCGACGAGAACTGCCAGAGGTTTCTGCGCATGGAGAGAAACTTCTCCAGTTGAAGTTGAAGGCGCCAGATGGACAGAGTGCGGCTGTGACGAAGGTGAAGAGGAGGAAGTTGGATGAACGAGAGACGAAGCCGGAGACTAAGACAAAACAGCAGGCGGTGGTATCGGCTCAGAGCGTGGCCGCGACGAAGGTCAGGAAGCGGAAGCTGAGCGAGCGCGGGATGATGGACCCGCCTTTGAAGCGGGCCAAGCGTCAGAGTGCCAGTGGGAATGGGAAGGTAAGCAGGGATAGTAGTAGTGGGATTGGTGCTGCGCAGTCGTCAAAGGCGAATGGGAAGGGGAAGGAGGAGAAATCGGAGAGTCCGAAGAACGGGGGAAGACCGGCAAAAGCGAAAGGGATCAAGTGGCCTCCGAAGATGATGACTGGGGAAGGTCGTCAGAAGGTGGGTCGTTGGCGTTTTCTGTGTGATGTGCGCAAGCTAATTCGGATGATGGTTGCAGTTTGCTGAATGTGTCAGGTTAGTGGTTGGGTGTTGCCCGCGTGGGAGCGGCGTAGCGCCGGCCAATCGCGAATCATGTTTTTTTTTTCCAGATGTTTTCGGTGGTATCATTATGGTTGTGTCGGTATCCTCCCTGCGGATACCAACATTGATGATTTCAAGTGTCCTCCGTGCCAGGGTGGTGGGTGAGTTAACGTCAATCACTCGTCTTATTTCTGGGCGTTGATGTACCCGCTATGATGTTTAGTGCGAGTACGTACCATCTTATCTGTGACGGATGCTGTAGAGCTGACACTGGTATTGCGTTTCAGATCCTCTGGTAGCAACCAAGGACGCCATCCTGTGTTCGCGACCCGGTTGCCGCGAGGAGACTCGGGGGTCAGGCATGTACTTCGTAGCTTGTATCTTGGGGAGGATCAACAAAGTCCACGGTGGAGCAGGCCGGAAGTATAAGTGGCTGTTGAAATGGGATGGGTCAGTTTTTTTTACGTGGTGTTTTATTGAAGTAGCTGACTCACGGGCATAGGTACCCCGTGGAAGATGCGACATGGGAAGACGAGGAGTCGATGGTGGATCCGCAGAAACTTATTGCGGAATTCCGTGAGGCTGCGCGTGGCGAAGGGTTCCCGGACGACGATCCCCATTCGATGATTTTGTTGAGAGAGGCTGTTGAGGCTGGGTGGAAGGTGGACGCTCAGCGGTTGCTTGACTGACGCTTGAATTTAGTAATATTTCTCGGGAATGTTGGAAGGTTGAAGAGTGGAAATAGAATGGTAAGAACATGTCTACATGTAACGGGAATCGCTCGGCCTGCTTTTTCAAGTCTTGCTTTGCTCGTTTTGTGCTTACGTTATTAAATCTGGGGCGCAAGCTTAATCGTTAAAAATTGTACATGGATTGTGATTACATGTCATTGTAGATATCCTCACAACTGTATCATATTGGAAATGTCCCAGTTGTATCCCTGGATCATCTTCTCCATTTATACAGGACATGCTGGTCGACGTACTGACTGAACATCGCATCCGCCTCTTCACCCGCAGATGTTTTGTTCAACAATGACATGAACCCCTCCTGTTTATCCCAGTGCAGCTGATTTCAATAGAGAAAAGTTAGAAGTATACGTGTACAAGATGATTTCCGCTCGCGACAGACAAGAAGCGATTCGGAGAAGTCTTTTCGCCTTTGTCACCATGTTCCTTGTAGTGCCTCTTCAATTCCACACACGCCCAAACACAGTTCTAGTGGACCCACCGATATACATAGCAAGAATTTCCTGGGAAGTCCGAGATTCTCTTTAAAAAGCACACAGTTGGGGAGGTCATAAATCGTGGTCTGCATCGGTGCCGTACACCTTTCAACACCCACCAGTAAATCGACCGCAGATGTATTACTCACATCGGGAACCCCGAGCGCACACCTTCTGGTTCATGAATCGTAATACAATCTCTCAAGTCCAAGAAGCAAGAGTTTGTCACGTTGGCGGTTGTCCAAGTCGCTGGTACTTAGAGCCAGATGCAAGGTTGGAGATGTACTTGAAGGTACGGTGAAGACAACATCTCCATATTAATATTAATATATCTCTCCACCGTTCGCAAGGTATATCTATCTAGAATAAGATAACAGCAATCAAAAGTATTATCAGAACAATAATTAGAATAACAATACACCACCCGCTCCCTCGTTCCTCCGAATCTCGTAAGAATTTCCGCATCTTCCGCATGGCATCGCTCAACTTAGAGTCTGTTTGATCCACTCCTTGTTCAAGATCATCCAACATTCTATCAATGACGTATATCAGGACGGTGCCGATGTCATCGACGGTAAGAAACACTTGCTCGTTATGCTCGACAATTTCTTGTCCCATCAAACCTGCCTGATGAGCAAGTGTACTCAATGTGCCCACTATTGAGTCCATTGCGCGATCTTGTTCTCGAATCATGAGCTGAATATAATCATAATCCATTTAACGGCTTATTCTGCTAGAAGGAAAAGCATTTTCACTTGCTGTTCTTCCCTTGCCCACGCAGCCTGGTGATCTTCTCCCTCATCATCTCGTTCTAAGTGTGGCGACGCAAAACCACTCTGCGTAGAACTTGTCACTGTTGGTCGTAGTATTTGGGTCAACGTCGATGAAGAGGGTTCAGCCTTCATGTTCTAGACTTACATAGGAGGTTAGTGTTGCTACAGCCTGGACTATGAGAAATGAACGCACCTGAATCTCCTTGTGCACGTCACTTACGTACCGCCGACGCCGCTGGACTTCGGCATCATCAAGCCCAAACATCCTAGCATCCGTAGACTCTACTATCCTGTTTATAATTAGAAGAGAGAGCGTGTCAAAGAAAGAAACGTACTTTACGCTCTCCTCGAGGTCTTCAAGGTCCGCTTCAAGCGTTTCAAGCGTTGCTTTCAACTAGAAGGAAGAAAATTAGCCAAACATGAGCGATGTTTCGAGGGACAATCTAGTTCAGAGCATACTGCAGCCGGTATTACTTAAACGTCCAAGGAAAGGATACAAACCTCGCTTCTTGCCCATGTAAGCTCTTCATTGTCCTCTCGTGCTGTACTCCGTATGCGTATATATGATGCATGAAGCTGCTGCGCAGCCTGCAGCGAAGTTTGAATTTCTCGTTGTACAGCGTGATACGGATCTGTAGACATGGTAGTTTAGAGATAGAAGGCGACGGTCAATGAAAAAGTCGCGGTGCACCGTGCGGCGGCGGTCGCGAGTACGAAATTTGTTGTGATATGTTTGCATATATTATTAGTAGGCGAGGATGACATTGCTCATCCTCGAAGTCAGCCTCCTCCTACTTATATTTAACTTGCTTCTATCGTGACCATGTAAGGTCCCAACGCTTGTATGCGACCGTCATCTCTCGCAATCCTATCAAGCCTACAACGCACCACACTCGTTTGAACCAAAATTACGATGCCACCTTCAGCTTGCGTTTTATGGATTGTTGTCCTTGCCTTCTCAGCCTCCTTTCAACTATCCCTCGCTGCTCCTGCGTTCCAGCCAGGTCATCAAAGTTTACACTCTTACACAATGGACGCACGAGCAGAGTATATGCCCACGATGAAACCTACCACATCTGAGGATCTTGACAGCACGGACCCTTCCGAGTCAGTGCCAGACGGCAAACTGCCCCCAGTAGCTGAAGTATTCAAGATGATGGCTGAGCAGTCCGAAATATCTTTTCCAGCGACCTCGCAGACTGTCAACTCCCCTGCTGCACCTGTGGCCCTATCTACTTCGACAACATTCGCAGGCGCGCAAAATACGGAAAGCCCTACAAGGACATCACAAATAATTGGACCCGGCATTGGGATCGCAGACCCCGAAGCGAGGCCTTCTGGAAACGATGCTGCCCAGCCCGTCGATAACGACGACCATCCCTTACCTACTCCCATCCACAAGTTTATCTTGGTCGGATCTGCCATGGGCGGAATCATAGTGTTTACTCTCCTCATGTTTCTCTTCTTCAAACACAGGACCTTCAATGCATATAGAAAGGGAAAGAATGCAGTGCAGACAGACGCGAAGGTATCGCCATCATACGAAACATGTAAGGAAGGGGAGTTGGATTTCTCTTCTGATTCTCTGGACAGTCCCAAGTTCCCTCCGCCATCTTCAACTTACCAGCCGACCGAGAGGCAGGCTGCCCTGCTGATCCCGCCCGGCGCCCGCGTCCTATCCAGGGTCATGAACATCACCCCAAACTTTCCGCGCAGCAAATTCTCCATAACCTCGTCTGACTTTACATACTCCTCCCGCTCTTCGAAAAACTCATTCCGTACATCTATGCCCCCTGTGCCCATCGTTGGAGAGGAAACGCCCTCAGAACTGTCTGCGCTCCTCCCGCCCAGCGAATTCTTCTCCATGCCTTCCTCGCCGGACCTCAGACGGAGTCTCAGCTCTAGGCACTCCCGCAATCATAGCGCTCCCATCTTCGGACATGATGTTTCATCGCAGGCTTTTCTGGCGAGTTCTCCTGGCAGGATACGGGCGGGCGATCATCGGAAGAGCAAGTCGATCTCGGGATTGGTGTATACCGTTGGGCGGCCACGGTCTGTGTCTGCGTCTTTGCATCGGAGGTCGACGTCATCGAAATTCAGCCAGTACAAAGGCACTCCACCGATAAATGGATTTTTATCTGCTCCTGATTCTTAGGATGTCTATTACTCGGTGCCAGATTGAATTTACTGAATGCTGGAACGGGTGTGCTTGCAGTCAAATCTTTGGTTCTTGAGGCTGGCTCGTGAACAAGACGTTGTTTCTTGCTTGATCAAGTTGTGGAACTCCTGAACGATGCGGGGTCGTAATTTGGAAGTGTTGGTCTTTCTGCCAAGCGTATCACACCAAGTCCAGATCTTGAGCATGTATGTTGGTTTATCGACCGACTGGAGAATACTATCTTACTGTTATTCCGGCATAAACTATGTGCGAGTTACAATACTACTTTTCCAAGTTCAGAAGAATTTCATCCAACAGCAACCGGGTGGAAAATATTCTTCAATGAGCGTCACCATCATGATGCATGAGTGATCTGATATGAAGGGAACAACGAACAACTGTTGGACTTTATGGGAGACGCTGAGCACTTTCTCTAGGATGACATCACACCACCACTTGAGCCCGAGTCTGCGTGAACATTACATAAGCTGAAATGAAATTGCAGGCAAGAAGAAGATTTCAATATATATTGTTCAGGACGTCGCGATGCGTTTTGGAATATCCACTTCATCGTCAAACTTTATTGTATTTGAGTACATAGTCACCTAAAGTAGCTTATTTACTTAGGGAAACTTATATAGGAAACAAACATTTGTATTGCTTATTATTATCGAGTTCATAAAAATCAACCTTCAGCTTTTCGCCCGATTTGGATTTGCCACCCGTAGGCGATGTGGTGCTGGTGTGCGGTGTCAGTTGCGGACTAGTAGTAAGCCGCTAACCAGTGCCCGGACCACGTAACTGGATGTTGATTCAGTCGGGTGGGAATGATCTCAGTGGGGAATCTGAACGATAATGGCAACAGTCGGATGTGACACGGTCACAGCGGTGAATTAACCCTCTGCTTAGTCAGGCGCCATTTATATCAATGCCGACATCGTGTCCGACAACTCCAACCAGGCGGATCCCACAATTCGTGACCCCAATACCCATCGATGACGAGGTGTATTTTCTCCCAGATGTCACAGATGCAGAAGACTCCGATTACTCGCCCCGAGCTGAACAAAGGATGAAACGAGCTCTGGCTGAAAAGATCACTCCTCTAAAGCGCCGAAAAACAGCGTCCTCAGTTGCCACTTACGCCAGAAAAAATGCCATTGACGCTTTTCGTCTTGCCACCGGATTCATATCCCCGGCATCGCGTCCCATCGCCCTTGCTCATTATCATGGAGAGATTCCCTGTCTTATATCCCGAAAGCAACAAATAGTGGACTGCGTTGAAACGTGCCACCTAATAACAAAGGCTGTGGACTATGATACTGCAAGTTTCTGTTCTTCCATATTATTTGCCTATCTGACATAGTAAAACGTTAGCTTGATAAGCTCGAGTGGGTATGGGGCCTCGAGTTTTTTACATTAAATGTGGACACGCGTTTCAACTTAGTCCATCGTATGTCCGCCCTCCTTGGATACTTTTATAGCTGATTCATGTCCTGCGATGGTGAATGCCGCACTTCACGCCGCTTTTGATAAGAAAGGGTGGCTTCTTCTTCCTGTTGATGTGGATATCCTCGACGGCCTCCTCAATGCAACTGCCTCTGCACCGCCTAAATCTATTATCCATAAGGTATGATAGCCTTTATCTATTTTTTCCATGCACACATCTCACCGCTCCACCAGGTCTATAGAGACAAAAAGTCCTTCCGGTACAAGTTTATACCTCTTCCTCCGATGGAAGGAACGGCTGTTGAGTTCTATAATGGAGATTACACTACCCAGCCCACGTCCTCCGATACCAGTCTGCACTTTTACCCTTTTGACCAGCTGCCAATCGTCGAATCCCACGTCTACCCTCACTACGTGATCTATAATCTTGGTGAAAAGCTTCGGCACCTTTTTGGGGATGATCTCGATCAATCCCCCATTCCTAAACTCACGTTTCCTACTTTCGCCATGCAGCTAAACACATTCTATGCGTCGTTAAATCTAACTACGTGTTACCAGCTCTACAAGCGTTGGATGGGATGTTCGGTGCCGACATGATTCATCCAAGGGAAGGGGCATGATGAACAGACCCCAAATCCGCATGATATAACAGATAATCCTACACAACACGATGCTGATACCCGAATGACGTGCTCCCGCACACGATCCCAACATGGTGACTGTGGCAGTAATGATGCCAGTGGCAGCAGAGCTGCACCGACCGACTGTGTATGCGAGCTGGCCGTCCGTGATGATGAAGCCGACTTTGTTGAATCTCCGAACAACGTCATACACCCTGAGGACTCTATCAGCTATCTGGATGGCCCACCTGACGGAGACGATGAGCGGAAGTTTAATGACGGCGAGGGCAGTGATAGTGCCTCCGAGTTCTACGACGCGTCCTGGACCAACGGCATTGAGGCTTGGCGGAAGAGTGTGCAGCCCATTTTTTTGGAGGAAGGCAATGGTTCCAGCTCTGGATCTTCAAGCGAATCAGATACTATAGCCAACGAAGATGTTGGGCTAATGCTGGGCAAACAAGATCAGATGAATGTAAGTACTATCGCCTCTGCCTTAATCCATATCCCTTCTGTCACGGCCTAGAGCTAGGATTCTCAAAGTGATCGATTAAAATACCATCTAGTACTTCAACTACGTCTTACATTGATAATCGGAAGCATTTTTACTCAAAACTGCTAGAAGTTCTGAGAACGAAATGTTCTTCGCGGCTTGTCCTTGTCCATCTGTCCATCTATAAGTGATCCGTCGAGTCTTACCATCATCTGTGTAAATATTGTGCCCATCTGATTGTCTATACATCGATGGTTATTCTGAAGAAGACGGTCTCATGGCCCTGGTGAATGAAAATGACTATGTATTTTAGCGGGGTCCATATCTAGAGATGAGATATATTTATACTCACGTGATATTGGGTGGGTTTCAGTAGGAACAGGTTTCGGAGAGTCCTGAAATCGACCGAAACCAAACAAAAAATTAATGAGAGAAGAGAGTCGCAGTATCGGTGCGCTGAGCGCTGAGCGGGGCCATCACGCTGCATGCTATGTTGTGTGACAAACCGACGGGGTTTGGTGCAGCCGAACGATCTTCCGCAGGGTGAGTTGCTGCAACGCAACATCTTCTAATATCTATCCGATGTACAATTGCGCGACACTTGAACGTTTGAACTCCTAACAATTCCATATTTGGTATCTGTACTGATTCCTCGGCTTCTATTTTTCACTTGCAATCGGGAAAACCAATACCGCCCCAACCAGTCCAGGCGGGATGACAAACGCGGAAGTGCTGGGTCTTGTCAATGTCGTTGAGCTGCTTAATTTCCTCCTCCGTCAGATCGATAACGTTGAAATTGTCTTAGGGGAAGGTAAGTTATATCAGTATCTAGGCATAGACTTGAGTATTGAAAGTTCCATACTTGCGATACGGGCGTTTGTGACGGATTTAGGGATGACTGTGAAGGAGAGAAGCTTAATTTACTGTGCAATGACGACAAATTTACAAATCTACGAACCCGTGACATTGGGCCTATTAGCCTGGAGAGATATCAAAACATTTGCAGGTTGGACGTTGTGTTTATGTGCGATCTTCTTAACGACATCATTCGTCAGCAGAGGGGAGTTGTCCGATCCGAGAGGACAGAAAGCAGTGGGTGAGATGCCCTTCTCAGTGCAGAAGTTAACGACGTCTTGCTGGGGACACGAACTAGATGAAGGGTCAGTGTCAGGATGAACGTAACTGCAATGCCGAAGACACGCACGGATGAAGTTCAATTTGGTTGACGGCAGGGCAAACGGTGACCTCGGGGTCATTGAGAAGACGCGTCAAGAATTCGACGGAAAAATTGGAGACACCTAAAATGATCGGTGTTAAATACGGAGAAGCATCTGTTAAATGTAGATGATCCAACCGATGGCCTTCAGCTTATCGGGATGGGCTTTGTACACTTTTTCCATGGCCTTCCATGTGTCGAGCCAATCGAGCTGCAATTAGACTTTAGTGGGGATAATAACATATCAAATATTCAATGTTTACGCTTTTGTCTGCTTTGCCATTTTTCATTGGCGCAGGCCAGTGCATAAGCCCTAAAACACATCAAAACGTTGTGTGCGCAGAGACGGGTGTGCGTACTTACATAAATCGAGATAATCTGTGCCAAGTCTTTTTAGAGAGGCTTCTAGTGTCTCAAGGACAGCCTTGTGAGTTTCGTTCCCGAGCTTGGTGGTCAAGAAGATCTCGCTGCGAGGGACACCGGAGGCTTTGATACCGACGCCCACCTCTTCCTCGTTTCGGTAGTCAGCGGCGGTATCAATATGCCTGTACCCATGCTTTAGCGCGAACTCGACAGCATGTTCAACGTCTCCTGGTTTGGATTTCCATGTGCCTTAAGATATTTTCATTCAGTTATCCAACAAGCTGTAATTTCGAAACAACGAACCCAAGCCAACTGTGGGCATCTCAGCGCCGGTGTTTAATTTGACAAACTTGCTAGCAGGCATCGTAAGGGAGGCAATAAAAGATTAGAGACCATGTTGGGGCGTCATAAATACTCTGATTCCGGGCCGATAGATGCGATGAGCGCTGAGCCTGCAATAAGGACTCGGGCTCCCGTTTCCCGAACAACCAGCAGGGACCCCGGATTATCGATTATCCCTATAGAGGCTAGATCCCAAAAAGTCGCTTTCTGTCTGAACACTTTTGGTCGATTCCTGTCCGGATTGCGTCTAGCCTCGACTGCCTTTTAGGGCTCCATACCTTCCTAAAAAGGAATTTTTTGATAGATGGACAGAAAAAGGCTGCCGAACTTGTCTCCCAGTCCCACAAAATTTGCATAATTTGACATGGTCTATGGGCGGCCGTATGGCCATTTCATTGTATTCTGGAGGGCCTGCCGAAATTTTTCCTGTCTGACCCTGCTGGAGGACCCTGGATTATTCAGATTTTGGACTTTTGGAGGCAAAAGGCCAGCTTGGTGTCCGGACAAAAGCCTGATGCTACCGCCAGTCCGGACAGGATACCATTGGAGACTCCTTCAAGCCTTCAAGTAGACCCGTGACCAACCGCTTTCGGCACTGGGTAGTCACATCAATGGGTCTGTTCTACCACAATTCTACTGTTTATATAGAATCATCCTACCTATGTGTTCAACGTTTCAACTATCAGATTCATCACTATGACCTCATCATCCGCCGCGTATAAGCTACCATCGCAATTATCATCATCCCTCGTGCGTGAATCCAAATCCTCGGCATCTAACTGCGAGTTTCTGTTCCACTTTCCCTACTCGTCGCCGATATTGGCTATCCTATCAAGAGAGACATCCGCAGCAGAATCGCAAATGCAAACGATGTGTAACGGAGCAGGCTGATGTTGAGATTTTGCTAAGTCCATTCACTGGCGTGATGATCAGAAATTCCAGTCGGCTTTTTCATGGCTGCAGATGACATGTTCGCGGATCTCCGAGATCCGTACTCCGACATCGATAAGCAAAATTTTCTTTCATCTTGCCTTTCTCTTCACCACAGCAGACTCAAGGCTGCGATGTTCGCTCCGTACAAGACGTTCTCAACGTCTTTCCTCGCGAACGGGCCAAGGTCTGAGTATACTGTCCTCCTAGATCGGTTCTAGATGAATCCGGTGGTAGCTCACTGAGCGACGAACCAGACAATCGCCTTTTGTGTGCTATGTCTCAAGATCTTGTCCTTCGGGGCAAGGGAGGACTTCGCTTTTCGGGCATGAAACTCGTTGCGGGGACCGAGCGATACGTTCATTTTTAAATCACGGTGTTGCTTACGTCTCTATCGGCATGGAATGTGTGTCTTCAGGTACGCACAAGGATTACTGGCTGGCCTAACCCAGCAGCTCCTTGCTTCTGAGAACTATCGAAAGATAGCTTTCTTACATCACCCTGGCGCGTAATCCTCCAGTCCGTCATCATGCATCTAGCTCAGGCTGTTTACGCATACAACCGACGGGCTGTCAGGAAGGCCACGTCGGGTTACGTCGGGCCTTCTCTCGTACACATGTGTACCCATCATCACATAGATGCGTACACATCTTTTGTACAACTAGAGTCCAATCCTGCCTGTACTCTCCTGGAGAGATTGGATGTGCACCAGGGTACCATGTACGAGGAGATTGCAACACCTGATTGAGATAAGTGTATCGTTCTTCAGTTCAATTCGCAGCTCGTTTTCCTTTGGATAACGAAACTCGATTCAGACTACTCTTTGTCTGCTGTGTCAATTTTTTGCACGCTTGCTCACTTGCATGAGCTTTTTTGTTTGGCCTGTTCAGATATTTTCCTCGGGTTGATTTCAATTTTGTAAGCTGTAGAACAGAATGAATGGTTTAAATGGTGCAACATATGTGTATGATGGATTCTGTTACGCGGTGGAATTGAGATGAGAAACCTGACATCTCCATATCAGGCGACTCCCAATGTCCGATTTATCGCTTAGCCATCACCTCTCATCACAGCAGACTCAAGGCTGCGAAGTTCGTACTCTACAAGACTCTAGAATGGGCTCTCCTAATGAACCTGAGTAGATGTTGCCTTATGTGAATCAGATGGTAATGCACTGAATGACAATACCATTGACACTGTTGAAATCCTGACCTTCGAAGGTGGGGAGGACAACATCTTGAGTGGTTGTGGAGCCTGGGCTATACGGTCAAGCTTTGATCATGATATTGCTCAACTGGTCTTTATCGTTATAAATCGTGCGCTGTTGTGTATGTCACGGTATCAGGATTCTGTGAGCGAGTCCTCGTACCTGAGGCTTGTAGAATGGACGTCGACAGTCTCCCGGCCATGGCATGGTCAGCTGTAGGATTGCAGCCGATGGACAGGGTGCACACTGCACGCCCTGTTAAGCTGCTAGCGGGTTGCTATACTGGAGCCCGCGAGGACGTGGTGTCGTCTTTACTGTTTATAGACATCGCAGTGTCCGAGTTCGACGTTCAGGACTCGAAGACATGACTTGCATAACACCCCAGGATCAGGTTTGTTATCACCTTGCTTGCACGGGTCTGACCAATGCTGTGGGGGATGCTTGATGCATGATATTCGAGTCAGGCTCATATCTATAATAACTTCGCATCGAGGTTATCAAGTGCCAGGGCTCCATACATGAGAAGATCGCAATATCTGAAAAAGGGGAACGTATAGTTCCTTGATTATTTTTGCAGATCATCATCCTGTAGGCGAAGAAATCCAATTCAGGCTATTCTGTGTCTGCTGTGGCTAAGCGCTAAACCCTCGCTCACTCGTTGAGCTTTTTTAACTTCAGGATTTACTATGGACTTTCCCAGTGGTTTGTCTAATATTTTTCCATGCTATGATGTCTCTGATTTACCCTCCTGGTGAAGTGCTACAGCAAGAGTGAGTACCATACCTTTTTACAATGAATACCTGAATCAAAGTTTATAAGATTTTACACATATGAATTACACGTCTAGAATTCGCGGTTGGTCATATTCTCTTTCAGTTTGCTATGATCTGATTTTACTCTTGGCCATCTACCTCAAGACGATTTTTTTTCTTACTGTCATTGAATATGGCAATCTACATAATATCATCATTGATCAACGAAAAAGGAAGAGGGGTTTCCTATTTTGGCTATTCTCTTCCTTCACGATGACATCATATAGCCTGCCTCTCAACGAAGCAGTCCTCATTTTCTTCCCTCCTCAAAGTGACGAAATCCTAAGATCTGCCGTATTATTAGAGCCACTCGTTGTTCAAGTTATGATCAAACAAAATCGGTATATATACCTACAATTTCTACGATTTTTGCGTTCCTAACTGTTTTACGCCTCTTAGAATGCTTATGCATGACGACTCTGCTGCATACCTCCGCGCCCAACGTGATATAACCGTTCGTGACTTGTCATGGCTTTCGGACTGCTCAAGCGCTCATCCCATCTGGATAGACTGCGATCGAGCGATTGCTCGTGGCCCATATTCTATCGCCTCTGCCTCATCAGATCAGGTTAGAGGGGAATGGCTATTCATTGCATGGTGGTGAGTTGGGTCATGTTTTCGCAGATTAGGTCTGGGTTTTTGATATCGTCACATACCTAGAACACAAAGAGTGGAAGTACGGGAAAGCATTACAGCTCGCATGGGGTGATCAGCGCGTACGGCCTTGCAAAGAGAAATGGTCATTTGTTTTCAATGTGGACGTTCAAGGACAATAGCTGGACAGTATGTGGATTTCCTGCACTTGTCCTTTCTGTTTGCTTTATTGTGATGGATCATAACCCTTTCGCTTTAAATGATGATTAACCTAGCTAATAATAAAGAATGCTATCCAGCTAATTTCGAAGCGCAATTCTCAAGGTTCCTGATAGAGTGTTTCACCAATCGAAATAGTTGGTTTAGAAGTCGTCGAAATATATCTCGGGCTGTATCAAAGTTCCGATAATGACAATGAGTGCCATATCGCTCCTGGTGAGGATTGCTCACTGCAGGCCGTGGAAGTTCGGCTTCAGCCCAAGCCGAAGGATCGTTGACTAGGTACCTCACTTGCGGCATAGGAGTGGATTACTCTTATCCAGCACACAACACTTGATGGTTATAGCTTCAGAGAATTTCTTGCTAGGTGCGCGACGAAGTCGTACTACACAGACTTTACATATGCAACACAATTGACGCAAAGCGTTGTTGAATCATATAATACAGCCAACTCAAAGTAACTTGCATAAAAAGTGATCGAATATGGGGACAGTAAACATAAAATGAACGAATGTAAAGGTAAGATTACGACAAAAGAGTGTAGACAGCATATTGTGATACTGATAAAGAAAAAGATATTATCCAAGAAACTAGGGTATTGGTCGACTATTGATCATGTGTTGGCAGTTTTAGCGGATCGACGTGAACCAAAACGAAGTTTTCCATCTTCTCCCCGGCCCCACGAGAAGATTCCACCCCCACCGCCTTCATGAGAGTTTGAACTCGAACGGAAGGACCAAGCAGACGGTGAAACAGGGCGTATAGGCGGAGGCTCATGATGGGGACCTGGCTCCAGGTGATGATGATCACCATTGTGGCTGTGGTCGGTAGGATGGTGATGGTGGTGGAAGTGAGGTTGACCCGAGTGGCCGACGGTATGCTTCCCATCGCAACACGCTCGAACATTCTCTAGCCCCTCAAAACCATCATCAGACAAGGAACGGTCATGAAGCTCGAAATCTAAATCTTCTCCATCGTGGTGTTGAACGTCCACGAAAGACTTGGATAGACTATAAGGGCTATCAGCGCCATTCCAACGCAGGTACTCGACAGCTGGAGTGCCAGAACGTTTCCCAATGGACCCTTGCCCGATAGAGACTTGAGATCGGCTGCGTTGTCCACGGGGGGTGGTATTCCATGTGCCAACTTGTCCAACACTTCGACCACTTCGCTGACTATGAGGACTCGATGTAATATCTGTGAATTCTCCTTGTGACATCGGGCTCTGGGGTAGAATTGTTGTGTTTCCAGGTGAGCTTATATTCATATGGTTCGGACGTGATAGCAGATACTTCAGTGCCTGGAAAACCAAAACATAAATGGCGGAACGGGTATTAGAAAATGGCAACAGATACAGACATTGAACCAGATATCGTGCCTTTCCTTTGTCGGCGCTGTGAATTTCATTTCTCTCTGCGGAGTTGAGACGATAACACTGTATTGGTACAACCCTGGCGGCATAGGATTCGGGTCCAAAACCGAGCGAACGCCTTCAATGTATGCTGCACTCAATGAAATTAGTACGATGCTTCAAGCAAATGAATAACTCTTTGCAACGTACCACTCTTGGCGCTGGACTCTGAAACATTTGACGAGCCAGGATCAGCGGAGCTCCAGTACAGGGTCCTGGTATATGGATGAACCCAGAAGAACCGTTTATGTCTTCTCTCTCCATGGCCCTTGCCAATAGTACGACGAGTATATTTGTACAAGAACTCGCCAATCATAGTCTGCGTAATAGCATGGATGATGGCAGGGTCAGTCGTATTGCCATTCGCACGAGGCGTGATATCCGCCGACTTATTGGGTGTTAGAGGCTCTGGCATGGCTGGAGAGCGGTAGGGATTGTGATCAGACGACATCGAGGAACGAGGGGAGGCTATGCTACGCTCAGATATGAGCGATGTCGTCGAAGAGAACTGCCTTTTTTCTCTTTCCTTCGCATTGAAGGCTGACAAAGCGCCACCTGGCGAGACGGAATGCTGAGCGTAGGTAGCTGCATTAGCTGCTGATCTGAAGCTGCTAGTGGACGGTGGCTGTCGCAAACCTGCCTGGGAGGGTGGCATGCTGGAGCCAGACTGGCGGAAGTTGTAAAGTCCTTTGGCACCAGGCACCGACAGCACTGTTCCGAACGTCGGTGTCGTCGCGCGTTGTATGAGTTCCGCGGGCGGGGGAGAGGAAGGTCTCGGTGGGGGTAAATCATATGATCCAGTTGGGCTCATGGGTATCCTCCTCTCGGGTATAAACGCTGGCGGGGGCATGGCACTTGGTGGGGGCGGTAATCGTGGGGGCGGTGGTACTATCATCATGGGAGGTTTTGTCTTGTCGACTACGGTAAGCATCGTTCCGGTCGACGCTACGCGCGGGCGACTTGAGACATCTTCAGCACCAGAGAATGCCGATTCAATCGACGGTCTTCTTTCTGACGTCGAGGCCTTAAAGACATTCGAGAGTGGTCCAGGCGCTACTGGTTGTACTGGAACAGTCCCATTGACATGTGCTGAGGAGGATGATCCGGGAGTCAAAGAAGTAATGAATTGGAATTGCTGGCTGGCCGCTGATCCAACCCGGTATAAACCCAGTGATGGCGAGGGCGGTGCAGAGCGTTGTGCAGGAACAGAGGCAAGCGAGAGAGGCTTCCATTCGTCCGTCTGAATTGACATTTCCCTGACCTCAGGTTTGGGCGGCGGAGGGAGCTCAATGACAATACGCTCAGGCTCTGGCTTGAAGTCCGCTGAAACGCCAATTTCGTCATATTCCACAGTGGGGGTGACCACAGCATAATACGACGATGGGCGGCTTCCTTCCTGAACAGGAGATGCCGTGGAAGGTTGACCTCGAAAATGTGATGAGACCTTCGAAGCTTTGATGCTCTCTTTGTCGTCCTCACCCTCTGACTCCGAGAAATCATTGTCCGTCATGGTCATTACCGAATGGAAATCATCACGAGACTCCGCACCAGGTGTGGTCATCATAGCGCTCCGGGCATCCAGATAATCATCCAAATCCAAATCCGACTCAGGCTCTGTCTCAGAATCTGCACCCGTCTCCGTCTCTCCCCCATCATCGTCGTCCTCATCCTCATCTTTCACCACCTCCCGTTCGGCTAAGAAGTTCCTTCCAGCGGCTTGCGTAATATTAGCATCCCCGCTGCGCGACAGGTCATATTGTGTGATCGTCGTTCCATGGTCGCTCTTATCCGTACTAACACCTGTATCACTGGGAGCGGGTATTGCCATGACAGTCTGTGTCTCGGTTTGTACCAGTACAGGCGGGGAAACGGGCTCGGGTTGGGGCTCAGGGTCGGTACCAACGCTCATCTCCGAGCGGACAGGAGCAGGCTCTTCATGAACATGCTGAATGCCTATCTCTGATTTCTCTATGATCACGATAGGTTCGTCATCTGTCTGCATCGACTGATTGATTGTGATGACGGGCGGGGATACAGCAACCAGTGGTTCAGGCTCTCGTTCCGGTTCAACCTGAACACCCATCTCAACCGTAACGCGAACATCAGGCACAGGGGTATCCTCAACATTCACTTGGATTTCTTCTACGGCTTCGGTCTGGCACGCACAGTCAGCCGTCTCCACCTCCTTATGCCTGTACGCATGTTCTTCAATCTCTTCCAGGGTGTTATCCTGTCCCTTCATCGGGGAACCAGATGAGTCTATTCCCAGCAGTTCCGCAGACAGCACGTCTGGCGCCGAGTCCACCAGCGAGGGGGGACGCGCCTCCTTGTACGACACGCCGCCTCTCGAGCGTCTGCCGACACCAACAGTGCGGCCACGGCCGCGCACAGATCCACCGAGCACAGACTGGCGAAGGGGGCTACCAGCGTAGGAGCTGTTAGAAGGCACGCGCCGGAGTACGTTGGCGAACACGGGGTCCATGCCGTCGACACTTGTGCGGTTGGAGGAGGGTTCCAGAGGGGATGGAGAGCGTGAGACACGGTCGGGTGAATCGCTCTCGTCCTGGCCTTGTAGCAACTCCTCCTCGCGCATGGTTTTGAACGAGGTGAAGAGCTCTTCTTCGTCCTCTTCGGCTTGGCTGAACCGAATCGGGATCGGCGGCACCGGAGGTGGTGAGTCGTCGAGATGTGCTTGGTCATAATCATTGAACTCGGACGATGGGCTGTGTGCTGCCATCCCCAGTCTCTGGATAAGCGTGATGCCACCTCTGCCACCCCTGCTTCTGCCGTGTCCAAGGGTGCCAGTGCCTCTGCCACCAACCTTGAACGGCGTCGTAGAGCGCACCTTACTTGTCTTCTTGCCCTCCATTGTAGTATCCTCATCTTCATACCCATCTTCCTCGTCTTCTTCATGTGCCATCCCAGCAGGCAATCCGCCGGGTGATCCCTCCAGCCGATGTTTATATTCCATCCTGAGTTGCTTCTCTCTGTGCAGCGTGCCCTTAAGGGTATTTATCTGCCTCTGCGCATGAGCCAATCTCTGCTGCAGCGCCTCGATCTCGTTGCTTGGATGGTTCGCAGCAAGGAATGGCGGTCGCACAGGCGACACGTCAGGAGAGTCCGCATAGTCCGAGCCTAGCTCCTGGTCGGCAGTTCCATAGATAGCAGATGTATCGATCTTCTTCCGGTTCGTCGACGCACCAGTGAAGACGTCTCCGTCCATCTCGTCTCCTCCAGCAGGTGTTAAAAAATCCTTGCCACCTGTCCCATTAGGCGTGTACGGAGACCCGAAACGCGGGAAACGCCTCCCGGCGCGGACCACCTCTGTTTTCAGGGTGTCGACTGTCTGCTGAAGGTCGGACTTGTCCCGAGCTAGACCAGCAGCATGCTTGCGCGCGTGGGCAATGTCAGTCTCATGTTTAGCTTTCATTTCTTGAACTAGGTTCTGCAAGCGCTCTGATTCGTTCTTGTGCTGGTCTCCCGTATCGCGTGAGGCGGAAAGAAGTTTTGTAAGGCGTTTGTGTTCTGTTTCAAGACGCTGTGTTGAAGCTTGTGAGTCACCGAGTTGCGTGCGGAGTTCTTGAAGAGTGACTTCGAGGTTCCAATTTTCTTCTTTGTATTTATCTGTTGCAAGCAATTATATCGCGCTTAGATCGATGTGTGATTAGGAATTGGGTGTGACACACCAGCACTTTGTTCTTGTTCCCTGAGCGCAGTCCTGAGGGTCTCAACAGATCTTTCCAAGTCATCCTTTTCTTCTTTCATGTCCTGAATGGCCTTGTCGCGTTCTCCGAGAAGACTTTGTAAGCGGCGGACCTCAGTGAGAAGCCCGCTCCCTATTTCGAAAGCAAACTCTAAGAAGGCATTTAGCTTACATAAAGGAATCGTGATGTACAAAATGAATGTGGGGATACGTACCAACGTCGTCCGCCCTATGAGCCGCATTTTTTGCGCGCCTGGACTGGGCAGCTGAGGTGCCGGCGGAGTTCTTGGATCGCTCAGGCTCTTCTCGAGGTAGTTCGGCAAAGGCAACCGAAGGAGACGGGGCTTTGCCGTTTACAAAGCGCTGTAATGTAGCGTTGGACCAGTGGCATTTTAACTCTAAGTAGGATATGATAAATCACGTACCTTTGAGTTGCCAAAAGCACTGGAAAGCTGAGCATTCTCAGTATCCCACGAGACGAGGGTATCAGCAAGTTCGCGATATCTAATGCGCGCTTGTTCGTCGATCTCGTCGTCTTCTGACTTATCTGCTTCGATCTCCTGGAGTTGCTTAATCCGCTCCTCGAGCTCCATCTGCTGGGCTAGTACCCGTTGCCCCAATGTACCTGCTTGTTGGAGCTGCTTTTCCTTGTTATCAAGGAGAGTTTGTAGGTAGAATTTCATGTCGCCTGCGGAAGAGAAAGGAATGTTGTTGTATGCAGAGAAGTCGGGCATTGGTGGCAATACGGGTATACCGTCTGACGACGACGCCATGGTGGCGAAAAGCAAAAAGCTTTAAGGCAAGAATGAATTATCGCTGACCCGAACAACGCGTTTCAATTCAAACTTCACACGGTCACGCAAAACTCCATGATCGACTTCATGATCGCAAATCTGATTCTTAATCAACGATGAGCAGTCCTTGGCGAACGGAGATGCGTATAATCCTGTCCTTCAATTGATACTTACTGGATGGCCTAGATTAGAGGTCTCGAAGGCCGTCAAACAACATGTCCCATTGTGCTCTTGACTCTAGGCGCCTTAGAATGATATCCACATGTTTCTCCTGCTCTGCTTCTCGGTTTTATTTCATTGGCTCTTTTGTGCTGTGATCTGTCCCCAGTACACGCCTCGAAGGATTGGTCTGCATGTTTTCACTGCACTTCTGACCTATAACTCCCTCAAACTTGTTTTACTGTCAACAACTACGCATGCGCATCACAAATCTTTCTGGTATGCATTGTGGGGCCTTCTGTGCGTCAGACATCTGTCCGGTATACATCATAGGGAGTAGCCGCGTCTTCTTTTGTCCAGTGTGCATCACAAGTTCCTCGGCGATACGATGCCTTTGGCTATCAGTATGCCAGATAGCAACACAACTTAGGCTACCCGCATGATATCCGCCAGAAGTTCATGTGCCTCTCATATACAGGTGACCTTGACTCTGGGCTCACACCCACGGTGTTTCTCTTGGTATAAAAGGAACTGGAAACAATGCTTTGTTCTCTATCTTCTGGTGTACACCCTTCTTTGTTAATCGATCTATATAATGTTCTTTGGCGCTCTTTGCTCCCCTTTGATTGCCCTCATTGCCTCGACTGTTGCTGTATCAGCAGCACCAGGACTTTCTCTGAAAGTCACTGGTCAGTAGCCATCTTTGCTTATTACCTGAAGCACCGCTAAATTCGACATAGGCTCTGACACTATAACTGATGTCGAAAACCTCAAGGTTGTCACCACCATCACCAATACCGGCACTGAGACCCTGAAGCTCCTCAATGACCCCCTGAGCCCACTTTCGAAGCTCCCGGCCAAGACCTTCACCATCGCTGACCCCAGAGGTCATTCCCCCGCATTCGTTGGGATCAGAGCAAAATACGTCCCATCAACTGCTATCGCTGCGGGACAGGACGCTCTTACCATTCTCCATCCAGGCCAGTCTATTAATGTCAATCACGATCGTATGCACCCTTTTAATGCTTTAACTGAGCCTCAACTGATCTTTAACTCAGTGTCGGAGGCGTACAACTTCACCTTGACCAGTGAAGGAGCATATACAATTGAGGCCCGCAACCTTTTCTACGTCGTTGACGCTTACAACAAGGCCTCCACCCTTTATGCAAACACAGCAGGTGCACATATCACCAAGCTCTTCGGGAAACTCGCCGTTGCGCGCCCTGCGGTCAGCAGGCGAATGAAATACACAAGCTGTACCCCGTCACAACAGTTGCAGCTCGTCACAGCCGCTTCACAAGCGCAGACATACGCAAATACCTCCTCCTCGTATGTACCTTCCGCCAACAGCAATCAATCACAATCACTTCATCTTTGCATAGGTATGCCTCAACCCACACTTCAAACACTACGCGCTACACCACCTGGTTCGGACCGTACACCAACAATATCGCTGCCCACTTCAGCAAGCTCAACGATAACACCTACTCGTCGTACAACTATGACTGCTCTTGCACTGATCGGAGCACGTATGCATACGTTTACCCCGACGAGTGATTAGCATATCACACTCTGCCTGACAATACCACTGATAATACAGGTTTGGCACAGTGACCCTTTGCGGTGCATTCTGGTCAGCTCCCATGCTTGGCACTGACTCCAAGGTGAAATACCATCTTCTGAATTGTTGCGTTGCCAAACTAAAATTTCTGATAAAGGGCGGTACCCTCATCCACGAATCGTCCCACTTCACTGCTAATGGTGGTACGGAAGATTATGCATACGGCCAATCAGCATGCAAGGAGCTCGCTCGGATCAACTCCAGTGCGGCCATCAACAATGCCGATTCGCATGAATATTTTGCTGAGAATAGTCCATCGTTATCTTGACAAACAACTTCACAGCTGTAGCCCACGTAGATGTACATATTGAACGATTATACACTTCTTCTCCCCCAGTCTATGTAGCGCGATTGAGCTACCGCACTTCCCAGTTGGGGCACATGATTCGGTACATAATTGCGGAGTTGCATTGAGATGCGACCAGTATACATAGACGACGGAGCCAGATCTATCATACAATTCCAAACACATTTACGGGAGTAGATATCGGATCCTCGAGTCGTTCAACGATCTGTAACAACGTCAGCACAAACATAACTCTGGCAGGTTCCTGTACAGCTCCACCTTCGTGACCATTATGCCATAGCCCCCACCCTGCTGACATCCTAACGAAGGTGCGCCAAAAGATTTTGGTGTCTCGAGCTCATAAGCAGAATCCTCCGTGGCCTGTGTGCCAATTATTGACATGTACCATCATGGATACACATTCACTTACTGGTGAATTCGGAATGTAGAAGGAGGTCTACAGTAACAACATCAGTAACTCGGGGGGAATGTATGTACCGTGAACCATACATGTTGTCTGTCAGTCGTTATAGAAAGGACAGCATTGCGCTGTCCAGACACCATGTCTTTCAACGATGCACGAGCATTTAATGTTGACAATAAGCAGTTTGAATATAGCTTAGAGAGCGCTAGATCCCATACGAAATTGCTGTGATATCAGTATGCGGTAAGTCTTAACTTCGCCAGAGCCGAAAAAAATTTCACGAACAGGGTTGTATGCTATAGGAGAAGCGCAGAGGCAATAGACAGGTTACACTTGCGCGTTATAGACGGCAACTCACCTCGAGCGCTGAAAGAATAAACAGCAAGTGGATGAGATGTATTGATAACAAACAGAGAAAGTTGACATTACTCATGAAGAATACGACGTCTCCAATGGCGAAGAAAGCACTGTCCATTGGAAAAGCAGATTAAATCAGCAGGGCTAATCAAGGACGACGATATACTAACGTTAACATCCCGGTCTGCACTGCCACTGGAAATCGAGGCTGTTAGCCAACAGTATTACGGTAAACAACGTTGTAATCGAACTTCGAATTAATTTGGAGATAACATCATCAGTATGAGTAAATCCTGTCCGTCGCCTTGACTATCGGGAACAAAATTGGGTGAGATTTGCGGACCGCATGAAAAGACGCACTAAGCTTATTACGAGGAATACGGTAATAACGACGTCAGCGATGCAGGATGCCAAAAACCACACAAGCGCCGGAGTGTGGAGTTCTGGTTTCCGTACGAAAAGCCTGACCTGTATTATCAGGATTCCGGTCCAGATGCCCCCAGCTAGGAGACGCAACCATTGGTCAATAATGATACAACTATCATCCAAGACATGCGCACCCAGAGAGATTATGGACAACAGAACGATGAGCGCAGGGATCCAATCATTTCTTGTTAGCATTCGGATCCTCCATGCAAAAAATATTTGTATTGGGGTTGACACTGCTATCTGTTGGGGAAATTACGGTTGATCAAAGCTGCCATGTACGACATAACTCACAATCACAAGAGGCTCTGAGGATACATGTTAATTGGGAATAGCGTCGTTAGCAGACAGTAACTCTCACCAGATGCAAACACTTTCGCGTGATTGATTAGTTCTCGGTATCTGAGACCACGAGATGCACCTACGCGTAGGGAACAACGTCGTTGCCGAAGGAAAGCCTGAATGTCAAGAGGTTAGACAGCAAGATTTCTGAGCAGTTCAACGTGTACCAAAACGTAGAATCAAGGGTTCATATATTATGAACATATCGAACCCGGTGTTGAGAGTTTCCACGATAAACAGGTAAAGGACCTGGCCTTGCTGTCAGCGCGGATCGACGATCATCGGATTGCGGAATCAATTGACAAAATACTTGATCCAAATCGCATCTCTGGACTTCAATGAGATGATGCTGTATACAGAGCCAGAACTCGTGCACCTTTTATATGTCTGATAGTATGCCCAGGCCTGATCATATTTGAGCTTTCAGCTGCGTAGAATCTATTGCATCTACCTGAACTACTAGCACCTAAGCACTTTGATGAGCAAGGAGAATCGACTGTCCGATAAATTACACGACGCACCCCATACAATATCATGTTAATGAACACGCCAATAAGCATTGGACCGAACCTACACTGTGCTTCAGTATACAAAAGTCTTGCTCTCCACTTTGACTAACGTACAAAAGTTGAACATTTGGCGTGGCCATGGCGATTCGCTGGTACTAGCGAAGGAAGGTGGGTCTTATTGTGAGGCATTCTTAACGGCTTGTGGGAGGTGCAAGCGCCCATTTTACTGGACAACCTGAATGGTTGGTGTCGATGCTGTGGGACACTTTTAATCTCTCTTTCGTTTCAAGATTTTGTTTACAATGAAGATCTTGTTAATGACGTTATGTAACGTTTCTTCTTCGGGCCGATCTTGAGCGCGACCTTTGTTTCCTATCATCTCCTGGATTAGCCTGGCTTGCATAGGGTGAAGACCGTTCACCTATATAAATCCTGGATCATGTTGTTAGCTGCTCTCCATCCTCAGAGTCATATAGTCCTTATAACCCATGCACTACGTACACCACCGGCCCCCTGGAAGAGCATCGACGGTTTACATTCTGCTGCTTGGTTATCGATCAAGTATTTAGAGTCCGAGTTTATCGATTATCAGATTCATTACGATATGTACCCCAGAATGCTGCGAAGCATTTATTTAATTTGTCACCATCAGTGGAACAAGATCGCATACGGTTTGCCTAGAAGGATTTCACAGCGAATGAACCTTTGAGAAAATGGAAGAAAAACGTTGATAAACAAACACCAAGCTCCTTCATGACATCCAAAACCACTACCGACTCCAAGGAGGACTCGCGAGTCTCCCGAGCCATTCACGGGGGAGCAGATCGCATCATCGCGCTCATTGAAACAGAGAAGGAGAAAGAAGTTTTGTCCCATAAGGCGCAGTTGAAGGACTTGGAATCACGTCATAATCAGCTAAAGAACAATGCCGCAATGGTATATGCTTCAGCCTCCCTACGCATCGAGAAATTAGAAGCGGAGTTGAAAGACATGGAAAAAGAACAATCGAAAGCGATGATGGAAGCTCGCGCGGAGACAGACAGGGTTACGGCCGAACTTACCCAAGTGAAGGGCTGTCTAGACAAGTTGAACACCGCTTTGAAGGAAAACAGGATGACATATCTTGATGACACGATCCTGTCCGACGATGAGGCCGTGGTACACGGAAATGAACTTATCTGCGAAGCGGGGAACTCTGGGAGCGTCGGTCCGGATTTGAATGATACGTCTGACTCCGGCAAAGAGCAAGCGTCCGAGTCGCCGCTACTGATTGTTTCCGCGTTTACGCAGTATCTGAAGTTTCACAGATGTGCTGTCCAGAAGTGGAAAGATAGATACCAAGCTATGCGCGACGAGCGCGATATGGAAAAGCGCAGAGCCGACGGAGCTACTATGAATACTCGTACTACAACAGCGGATCTCATCGACACAAAATTAATTGTTAGCTGCAGCTCTTCGACGGATGCTCGAAAACGCTCTGATCCAGGTTTGGTCGCTCTTCAAGCTCCTCCTTTTGCAGACTTCCTTACATCCCCTCAGGGGAATCTCACCATGGCACTGAATCTGGAGAGGCCCTTGTAGATGTTTGGGTCGTTGATCCCATAAAAAGTAAGTGATGGTGTTACCTTAGGGACTCTCAAGTATACTGATACCACCCAGCGAGCGCTACAGATTTGAAGAGACCGCCAGCAAACCCATGCGCTGCTGGGTCGAACAAACGCAGAAAGTCTTCTGACCCCAACGTAAATTCCCCCGAGCCTTAGAGTACCGAAAATAATTCCTCTGACTCGTGTTCATGCGTTACCGTAAAAGATTGTGAGCGTTAACGTTCATGGATCCCATTCTGCGTCACATTGAGGCCCAGAAATCAGCGTCCAAGTGTTACCGCAGATGCCTCTAGGATCAAAATCGAAATCATTGACCATACCTTGTGATCCTTTGTGTCCCCCAACCATTCCCAAAGCTTCGGACGCACGCAACCCTTATGTTTCATTACATGAAGATCTCATGTACTAGTATAATTCATAACTTTATTATTTAATTTATGACTAGTGTAACATCACATTTCCAGAATAACATCTAAGACTTGTAACCCTTTTAGCACTTCTGCCTGCACCATACCATCTACATAAGTTCAGCGAGTACCTATGCATTTTTAGGAACATTTACAATGTGAGTCCATTATCGTCTTATGCCCAGCGGATTGTACTTCAATTTACATGCCCCAATAGTCACTTATAAGTTATAATTTAGAGAGCATCAGGTTTTGCTTGTTCCACAAGCTCCATATTTGACCTTCATCGGGACCTAGGCCGTTCTTCATAACATTTTCGTACGCATTTCTCACTCCATCTGCGTACACCCGATCTAACTTTACCCAACCGATACAGTCTGTCATCAGTTCTCTCCATGCCTGATTTTGTCGACTAAAAATCTGGTCATTGGAGATCTGGTGCCTGCGCACGTCAAGCCATTCAACCATGAAGAAGTGCTCGAACTTGAGCCAGAATGGTAAAATGGAGGTAGTTGTGTCAGTGACAGTTGATGGAGGCATCGCCAGTGTTGCGGAGTAAGAATTGGTCCTCCATTCCAGTGAAGCCGAGCTGATCGAGGGCGCGATATTTGTAAAACCCAACGAGACACAAGCAACTAGAGTGCCTGTATATGGTGAGGCGAAATGTGCGAGCACCTGCTGATTCAAGTCCTTGTTCCCAGCTACGTCCACATAAACCCATCGTGCCCACTGCCCGCCTTGAAGAGTCATTCCGGATGTGAAAGTGTCGTATTCAAACACCTCGTGGTAATGTCCCAAGCCGTTGGTGAAAGCGAGGTTCTTCTTCGATGTCAACCCTATGATATTAACGTTTGAGTTAATTTCTCCACGCGCAATTCGTTTCTTCATGAGATATGCAAGGCAGAATGCAGTTTTGGCAGAAGCAGATGATATAAGAATATTGGAGGCATCGCGATACCTGGAAGAAAAGAGCCAATCCTCGCACCAATAAGAGGTCCAGAACAGAGGTCGGTACAGCATAGTAAGATCTTCTTTTGTAGAAGTTGCTATATAATGAGGATCTGTAGCGCAACGAAGGACTTGATTGTACGGCCGTCGATCTATTATACATCGAAGTTGATTTGCATACATTGCAGGTCAAAACGAGCATGACAAACGTACCAGCAGGCAGGTGCGGCCGGAGGACATAAAAGGCATGCTTGTTCACGTCATTAGAGGAGACAGGAATAAGTAGGTATCGCGTTGGAGCGAAGTACCCGTACACCTGTTCACCCTGGTGGATCCTTGGATGGTTGGAAACATCGACAGTACCAAATCCCCACACCGGTATAAGTCCGTGGGTCTTGGAAGATATTGCTCCCGTTTCAGGTACAGGGTGGAAGTCGAAGTAACTACACAGGAGACAAGAGTGAGGCTGGATTCAAGCGCATCAGTCAACTTGAATCGCACCGAAAATGAGGGTGTTCGCCTAAAGCTTGATACGTGATATTGTTGGCACTGAAGCCAAATCGGTCTACCTTGATCAAAACATGGTTAGGAGGGCAATCGGTGGGTTTTGGGGAGGTGACAAGTAAAGGCTGTGGGTAATCTTGACCAGATGATGTTCTCGACACGCAAAGTGTCAGATTTGCGTCCATGACTGGGAAGAGTCGTACTACGAGATTTAAAAGCTGAAGGAGGTGAGAAACAATAGCCAGAAGCCGTAACAGCAGCTGAAAACTGTCGAAACGCGCGCCATTCAATCAAAAATTGACTCCGAAGAGTCCGGCTAGTACACGCTAGTAAGACTGTAAGAGCCGCTCCGGAGAGCCCATCTCCGGGTCGGCCAAGTTATCTCGCACTGAATAGTCCGACTACAAACTCTCTCTGCGACTGATGCCTATGGACGAAATTCATCATTGGGACTGGCGACATGTGGATATGTAAAGTACACGAGTGTCACCAGTAAGTCGCAGTTAACTTGCAAGAAAGTCATCGAATCTACCAGACTGCGACCAATAACATCTTGGCTTGGCAAGAATTCTGCAACTGCTCAGCTAGAGCACCGTTTTCCAGGTGTAAGAAAGGCAGCATGTCCGTGGCCCGTGGGTTAGTGATTCTTGTCAACTCTAGAATTGGACTAGAACACCGTTTCCGGTGTTGGAGGAAAGGCAGCATGTCTACGTGCTGCGTGGGTTAGCGATTCTGCACCGTTTTTCACAGACAGAGGCGTTCGTAAAGATTGAGGGTCTGAAGAGAATTTTCGAACCCTAAGCCTCTTTTGACGCTGGCGAGAGATCTGACCCAGTAATGTTCATAAAAGCATTGAGTCGGGCATCGTACGAGTATCGTACGATATGCTCCAGATATTCGAAAGCTGACAGACGACGAATGCACTAGGACCAACTTCCACGGTGGACATCGGAAGGTCTCAGGTACCAAACTCCACCACGATTTTTGAAGACTATCGTTATGGAGGTCTCAGGTAGTAATAGATAAATACTTACCATTATCATTTTATACAAGGTGTTGTTTTTATTCAACAAGCGCTGGTAAATCTATATAACCTTAGCCTAATAGCCATAAGTAGAAATGAATTTGCGGCGTTGGCAAGTTTAAGTTAACTTCTCTGACTAGTATTCCACCGGTCGACCGCAGTGGAGCGCACGTTAGTGATTCAACTTGCTCCGCATCCACGCGTACAGATGCGTGTAGAACTTGATGTCATCCGGCGGTCGTCACCCTACGTGATGTGGCTACCCAGTGCCAAGCCAGGTTTTTATTCCAAACCTACACAGAACAGGGGGATACCGCTATAGCTACATACTTACTTGTGGTGAGGGAGAAAGGTCAATATACCATTCAGCTCGACCGTAAATTTCATTTGTGACAACAGGTATTGTTATCATGTGGGGAAACTTGTTGCCAAGGCCGGCACAAAGCACTGCGCATGCAGCTCCATTTACATAAGTCCAATTACATCTATTCTCGTCACCTTCACTTTCACCCGACGCTTGGCTTTAACCTGCAAACTGATCGTACAGAGCGAGTAATGTCGATGGATGAGGTTACGCCAGGGTTGTGGATAGGAGACCTTGCGAGTGCTTTCAATGTGGAGAATCTCAAAGCACACAATATTTTCAGTATATTATCTGCGATGCGAGGCAGGATCACAATCAACGAGGTTTGTTCCAAATTTCTTCATTCTCACGTCTTGCTAAAATTCTAATTATTTGAAGACATTCATCCGACACCAAATTCTCCTGGATGATACCGAGGATGCCGACGTCTTACGCCATCTCTTGCCCTCTATACATTTCATCCAAGCGGAGATGAGCAAAGGAAGGGGAGTACTGGTGCATTGTCACGGTGGTATTAGTGCGCGTTGTATATTTCTCGAGTTTCTACTTGACTGCTTGACATGATTGAAACAGGCCGAAGTGCAACTATTGTGGCTGCCTACCTAATGTACACTCGGAATCTGGACCCTGAAGCCGCATTAGAAATGATCAGAAAAGTTCGCCCCAATATTGAGTGCATATAGCCAGATGCTTGTATTTCAACCCACTGACGGCAAAGACTAGACCCAACCAAGGATTTTCCCGGCAACTCGAAATATTTCATCAAGCTCGGTTCAAGATATCACGTCGCGACAAGACTACTCGAATGTTCTACATGGAGAGAGCGCTGGAGGAAGTATTGAGTGAGTAAGCATCAGTTTCATCCGAGTCGGCCCTAAATATCTTAATCGCAGATGGCGATGGTTCCATGCCAGAGACAGATATGTTTGCAAAATATCCCTACACTCCTTCAGACTCAACACCTAATACTCCTGGTGGTCCGCGTCGCAGAATAAGATGTAAAATGTGCAGGTAAACATCGCCCCGCGTTGCGTATCATAATTACTGAACTGCCTGTAGGCATGAACTTGCCACACGAGAGCACATGCTTGATCATGGACAGTTAGGTCCGGCTACACCTGCTACAAGATCTCCCGCTACTTCCCGACGCCCCTCCACGCTTTCGTCCCATCGTCCTTCCATGAGCCAGTCTCGACCTCACGTTAGTGCGATCACAGATTCCCGGCCTCGTCGACCCTCCCTTCTGACATTTGGTGATTCCCTTACAATGTCCTCACTTGACACAGACGAGGATACTTCAGCTAGTGAGGGCGAGGCTACTGCGAAGCCAACAGTTTCCCCGCCTTCATCGACATCTTCGCTAGCTCGTAGAGTCTCCGTTCCCGATAGACTGACGCTGCGTAACTTAAATAGCCTTGGAGACCCTCTGTCCATGTCTGCCCTAGAAGACAGCGATGATGAAGATGCTACACCGTCTTTAGCCGATACGACAGGAAGGACAGGCTACATCTATAATCCTACCAGCATGTCAGACGAGACAGCGAGAATGCTAGGTCGTCGATTGTCAGACGCCATGCTCTCTTCTCCTGCGGAAATCAGGAATCGTTCGTCAGAGCAAGGCGCTGATCAGCAAGGTATCCCAGACGATAATCCACCATTGTGTCCTGAACAACAACACCCACCTACATACCTAGTCAGCCCGGCGGAGTTGGCTGCACAGCTGCATGCGAACCCCAAGTTAGCTGCACTGCGATCACCCATGGTTATGACTCCGCTTGCCTCAAAGGCGGCATCTCCCATAAGCCCCCCAATTCTTATGAATCCGAAATGTTCCGGATATTTTGTTGAGCCTGTATGTGGCGGCTTCGTTTATCATGCCTGTGTCACTGATATTGTCATAACATAGATGAAGTGGATGGAACCTTTCTTGAAATCGGCGCAGTTGGCGGGGAAGATCACATGTCCGAATCCGAAATGCGGTGCAAAACTTGGGAATTACGATTGGGCTGGTGTATGTTGTGGTTGCAAGGAATGGGTTACACCTGTTCGTATGCGAACGAAACTCGTCATCTCCCAAACGCTCATCCTTCCTTTCATCAGGGATTCTGCATCAATCGATCGAAGGTGGATGAGATTGTCTGCTAATTCCAAACTTTCATCTATAGGACATAGATACAATCGGCGACCTATTACTTATTCTGTACACTTATAGCGCTAGTGTTATCGTTCAAATCGTGCTGCGAAATTAAAAGAGTGATGCGAAAGTGTCCGGCTATAACTCAGTAGCCGAGCCGCGTCATCTGGTTCCGCCGCGATGTCGTTCTGGTCAGGCCTTGCACCAGAAGTTATCTCAAGAAATTTACTCGTCGATGATCTGGATGTCCACATACTCGAAGCACGACCTCCCCTGACAAATAACAGCCCCACCTTAGGTCTGGTGATTCTACTTCATGGGTTCCCCGAATTGTCATATTCCTGGCGGGAGGTCATTGTTCCTTTAGCAACGGCTGGCTACCACGTCGTTGCGCCTGACCAACGAGGATATGGTCGTACTAGACGACGTAGCATCAATACCACACATGAAAAGACTCACTTCGAGGACGACCTTTCTCCCTACCGCATGCTGAATTTAACGAAGGATATCGTTGCGCTCGTCTACGCTCTCGGGTACCAGTCAGCCGCCGCAGTCGTTGGGCACGACTTTGGCTCAAGAGTAGCAAGCTACTGTTCTCTCATCCGCCCAGACCTATTCAAGTCGGTCATTATTATGAGTTCCCCGTTTGCAGAGACTCAGACACCCTCTTTTTCTCTGAAAAATGAACTCCCGAAGTTGTCGCTTCCACAGTTATTGAACGAAAAGCTGGGTGGTTTGACTCCACCTCGCAAACACTATACTGTATATTACTCCACTCCTTCGGCGAATGCGGATATGTCAGAAGCCCCCCAGGGTCTTCACTCTTTTCTTAGGGCATACTATCACGTCAAGAGTGCTGATTGGGCCCAGAACCAACCATACCATCTACCTTCCTCCTCTCCGTCCTCTTTCGCCCTCATACCGAATTACTACATCATGCCTCTGCATGAGACGATGGCGCAGGTTGTCCAGCGCGATGCGCCTTCTGCGAAAGAGATTGGACAGAACACCTGGCTCACAGAAGAAGAACTCGCGGTATATACGACGGAGTATACGGAGACTGGTTTTCAGGGAGGTTTGAACTGGTATCGCACCATGACAGATGCACAGTGGTCAGATGACTTGATGGTATTTTCTGGGAAGCGCATCGAAGTACCTGCGATGTTCATCTCAGGTAAACAGGATTGGGGTGTGTTTCAGTTTCCTGGTGCTGCGGAGAAGATGAGGGAAAAGGTATGTGAGAAGATGCTCGAGGAGGACTTCGTGCTTGTTGAAGGTGCAGGGCACTGGGTCCAGCAGGAAGCACCGGAGGCGGTAATTAAACATCTATTGCGGTTTTTGAAGAGGGTGGAGACGTCCTCAAGCTGAGACGATTTTACCGCATGCTTGTTATGAACTTATTCACCTCGAATGCCGATACAGACGACTCGATATATATATATATGTTGGACTCAGAAAGCACCAACGAAATCTCGTTGTACCCACAGCCGTGGACAATGTAACAGTCTCGTCATGGTGCTAAGTTAGTGCACCCATAGCAAGTAATACACCGTTGTGGAATTATCGGGCGCTACAGCAAGTTGTGTAAGCAATGCAACAAGTCCATACTACAATCTTCTCTCCCGATTGATACAACACGTAGATTACATATATGATACTCGATAGTGCATGTTACGCACGTATATCGTGCAATGAAGCTAAAATACAATTAACAATTATTGCGATGACGTTGATGATGATGACAATCTGCGAGTGCTCGGTGCTATTCGGTATGGATGGATACGCGCACCCTTCCCAAAGGAATGGGAATGAAGTAATTGATTCAATGAACTGCCGGTGAATAATAATGGGCTAGATGTTGATGGGGGAGGGGGGACGACGAGGACGGCGGTGGCTTCTTCAAATGCGCATGGCACGAGGCGGAATGTCTGAGGAAACGTCCAAGGGGAAAGGGAACTGAGTGGGTGGGTATGAAGGCCGTCGGATGGCGTAGGCGACGATGTGGGTGAAGACGACTCGGAGACTTGGCGATGAGTGTGACACCAAGAGCCAATTACTGAACAATGGTTTGGCTACAGTTTCAGGTCGTCAGTGTAAGCAAAGGAAATGGATATTCTTTATGAGCGTACACTTGTATCCTGCAAAGAAGATTTCCTCAAGAAAGGAAAAGGAAGATGGAGAGAGTGAAGCGGTGGGAGGGTGGGGCGCTTGGATGCAAAATCAGAGGAATCCATTGAGAAACTTAGGTTACGACCTGAGCTACGGAAGGCCTGGCTTATAGCAGGCCATACTTATAATCAGTGTGGACAAAGGAAAGTTCGCCTTATTTGGTGTTGCATATGTCTTGCAGTTGTTGTCTCATGTTTGCCATACTCCCTTCAGCAACCTAAAACATGGCGGAATCAATACCGAAGATTAGAATCGTGAGTCTTCGCCTGTATCGAATCAGATGCGAATAACGGTCAACAATAAGATGAAAGGAGCTGCACCAGATTTGTCTGCTGCTACTTATCAAATACACGACGAGACGCACACCATCGGAAACGCTTTGAGATGGATGCTAATGAAAAAGTGCGCCATGATTATTGATACTACCAATGTCTGATCATGAGATGGTTATACCAGTCCAAAGGTGGAATTTTGTGGATACAGGTGAACTTCCAACCAACTCGGGTGTTCTTGTCAGTTATCCATGAGCAGACCGAATTTCTATTTGCGGTGCAGTTGCTTTGTTAACGGGGATGCTCGTTATCGCATTGCACATCTCGTTACAGAGTGATCATATGACAGGATTCTTATTCTATGGAGATCGTGAACGGCCACGTCCGTTGACACGTTCGCGCTTCACTTCGTACCAAGTACGATGGTCGAAGTACAACCTTGTTTTAAATCGGTTTCAATCGGCCCACTACCTTTGTTCACGGAAATATCCGCTATCGCATTTCACAACTTCTTCGACCTTATTTCGTGACGACATCCTATCTTTTATACCTTCAAGTTCTGACCAACAAGCACTCATTTACTATCCCAGTGCTCCACACCCTTCCGAAAATTTTATTCAAGTGCGCATTCAGATGTACGGTTCGTAGTTCTCCATCCTTTGCCCTCCTGTATCCACTAATATGTGCACAATATCGTTTTATTTCAGACAATCTATCGTCACTATCAGCCCTAATGACTGCACTGAACGACCTGGACGATCTCTGTGAATCAGTGGAAGAAAAGTACATGACAAGTCTGAAGGAGGACAAATACGAGCAGTGGGTTGAGAAGAGTTGACATGGTCCAGGTGGCCGAGTCGTCATTGCTTTGGATCCCCATCGGATCGAATTTAAGCATGTTGTATGCTTCAATAAGTATAATGATTTCACTTGCATAGTCGTCTTACAACGCAGAGTGCGGTGGTGTTAGTAGCTGGCACAGTGTAACAAGTGGCTTTTCTACTCACAGATGTATCGTCTGATGATGCAAATTGCCATGTATAAATTCTCTAACCTTCAGCGTCTATTCGTTAGCCTCCTCTTCACGAATCTCGCGTTCTAAGCGTTCTCTTTCTGCCTGTCGAAGCCGCATGAGCGTTAATGACTCGTAATCGATCCCTGCAGGGGTAACTTCTGCTTTCTTAGTAGGCACTGGTGTATCGGGCTAGAATGCAAACCAATAAGAAATGACCAGACTGACGTGATAACTAGACGTACAAAGGATGAAGGAAAAGAGCTGTACTTGGACGAATCCGCCGTAGTCTGCATCTGTGGAAGCCCTGCCTTCGTCTTCTCTCCATTTTGCTCTCCGCTATCACTTGTCCTTGGTGTCGGCGTTCCCAATTTGCCAATTTTCTTCAACCACACTAGTATCGGCGGTTCCTTCCCTCCAACCCACCCGACCTCGATACCATCCAACCCCCGTTCTGGCTTCCCACTTGCACACACCGCAGCAAATGCGTCTCCAATTTGCTTAAATGGTACAAGAGCAGTACCATATTTCGGTGGCTTGCCAAGGTTTTTCTTCGGAGACTTGAGCGACAGGACGATGGAATCTCTGTCTGTAGGACCAAAAGGCGACATCAGCTTTGCAATTGATTCGGCGGTCGTGAGGGTAGGATGCGCCTTGACAGTATATTTGAGGCGGATGGTCGTGTCGAGCGGATCTATAGCACATCGTTAGCGAACACTATACTTGTTCGACGCCAGTGGAAGCATACCTAGCGACGGAGCATCTAACTCATCTTCCTTTGCCTCCTCAGCCGCCCGTAGTTGTTCCTCTTCTCGCTGCTTCGCTTCCCGTTTCTTCTCCTCTCTAAGCCGGCGCCCTTCTTCTTTTATTCTTTCCGTTTCCTGCCACCTCTCCACCTCTTCCTTCTGTTTATCCATCCGAGCCTTCTTAAACTCTCGCTCCCTCGCCTCCAGCTCCTCTACCATATTTTTCCGCTTGTTATCATAGCTTTTGTAACGCTCTGTGCGTGCTTGCTTTATTCGTAATTTAGCATCGAGCGCAAGCCTCCTGAGTGGATCGAGGAGTAGTTCGTATGCTTGGTTCAGTTCATGGAATTTGCGTGCTGCGGGTAGTTATTATTAAGGGACAAAGGGGTGCATGGAGTGCTTGCCTGCGTCCGGGTTGTTCGGATTCTATGGAGCAAGCGTGTTAGGCATAGGAAAGACCTACAGAATTATAGACGCACTCTGTCTGGGTGAACTTTCAGTGAACGCTGCCGGTAAGCAGTCCGAATTTCCTGTTCTGTTGATTCGATTTTGACATCGAGGAGTTCATATGGGTTCACGTTGATCTCTGTGTTCATGGTTGAGCGCTGAGCGCTTGAGCTTCCAGTCGTGAGTACACGTGATCACTTGCTTTTCTTGATCCTCACTCCGAGCCATATGATGCTAGGCTGGTTACCACGCGAACTTTTTGCAGTGGGAATCGACACCAAAATAAGCTCCATGAACTCGGTTCCACTTTCTGTCACTTTCTGTCATCGTCTATCAGTGCAGCGCCTTCTTGAGTTCTAAATGAGATTCACAGTTGTCCAAGCCGCAGTGGCTGGTCTGACAATCTGGGTCTTCAAATCGTGCTTGCAAAAAGCGCTCGTTATAAAGTCAAAGCAACATGCTCTGAAGTAAGTCGTCCATTCCTGCAAATAGCCCTGAAACGTGCTCCATGTTTGAATTTTCAGAGTTTGTCCAGGTGGTTCTTTGTTATGGTTGCACCCTTTTCGCAGTCTATCGATTATATTTGGTCCTTTATTCCCCTTCAAAGGCCAGATGGGATACTACTTTGCTCAGTTCTCTCGTAAATGTCTATCGTGTTGATGGTAGGGTCGGTGTTGATACTTATTACAGTTTACAAACGGTATGGTAGCACCTGCCTTTCTTCTATCCTCGTCTGGAATGCTCTTCCAATCTTCTGGCTTTCGGACGCTAAAGCTATCAAAGCCGTGAGCGCGGATCGAGTTCTTTTCTCGAAAGACGTCGAAGCAGTGAGTTTGACTGACTGCTTAAAAGTCAGAAATACTGAACTTGCACAGTATGAACCTTTAAACATATACGGTCCGAATATCGTAGGGGCTGAAGGATCAGAGTGGAAACGCCACAGATCCGCCGCGAACTCTGCTTTTAACGACGTGAGCACAACTATTTGGCATACAGTATTTATCCCACAAATATCTTTTGCCAGGAAAACAACGCTCTAGTATGGCGCGAGAGTGCTCGTATCCTTTATGAGTGGTTTGATGAAATCGATAACCCGGAAGGACCTCCTCAAATCGGCGATAGCATCGATCTTCTCCAAGCATTCACTCATGTAAGTGAGGTATGCATCTTGAAATAAAGACTAACATCTGGGTGTTCTCTGAACATAGATCGCCCTTCTTATCATTTCGTCCGCTGGATTTGGCCATCGTGTTTCTCTGAAGGAAGATTCGAAGGCTGAACCACCTCTTGGTCACAAGTTAGCGTTCAAGCCCGCCATTACCACTGCTTTGCGTCTCCTTCTACTGAAGGCCCTTACTCCCAGCTGGCTGTATGATCTATCTGGATATATTCATCTTCCATATGTCACACCAATTTTAAACAAAACAAGCACTTCTTTTGAGGCAGTGCGAGATCATATGTTGGAGGTCATCTCTTTGGCGCGTGCGTGGATTGCTGATGGAAAAATCACGTCTATGGATGCTGGCCTCCTTCGTAATTTAGTGGAAGCAAATATATCCCACGATGTTGTGTTGGACAAAGGGCAACTTTCCGACGAGGAACTACTGTCGGACACATTTGTAAGTTTAACTTACTTCATCGCGTATCCTAGTTTCACCTCATATTATAGGCGTATCTGATCGCTGGACATGGTACAACTATCGATTCTTTCCGCCTCGAATTCGAATCTGACTTTGTCTTTTAGAAACGACGGCTAATACGCTTAGTTTTGCTCTCGCTTTGTTGGCGCTGTATCCTGATGTGCAACAGCGTCTCTATGAGGAGTCATGCAGGCTATGGCCCGACGGAGCTCCCTCTCCAGAATCGCCTTCAGTATGTTTTCTCGCATAACTAATGGGTATCGCCTCATCTTACTCCTCGAAAGTTTCACAAGAAATCTCTGTCAAGTCTGGTGAATAACGTGATACATCTTGGGCGCCATTTACTGAATAATTCCCGAAGGGGTACACCACAGCTGCATTTTATGAAGCCCTTCGCCTGTTCCCCCCGGTGGTGCGCTTGGGCAAGCAAGTCCTGACTGATACGGACCTCAAAGCCCATCGATTTACGACAAGTCATGACGGTAAGGTGCGGGATGTAGAAGAATACACTGTCACAATCCCAGGCGGAAGCATGGTCATCATTGATATATCAGCACTTCACATGAATCGTGAGGTTTTTCTTCTACTTATTTGCACAGTTTCTCACGTTACTTCCAGCGATCTACTGGGGTGATGACGCTGCAGAGTTCAAGCCGGAGAGATTTATTGACACGGAGACATATCGCTGGCCACGCGACGCCTGTGTGTATGATGTTTTCGTCATCTTTTCTCTTACTAACAGGCCCTGCAGTTGACGCATTTTCTGCTGGTCCTCGCAACTGTATCGGCCAACGCTTTGCCATCACTGAAGGTGTCTGCATCCTCGCACATCTCACACGGCGATATGAAATTCTGGTACCGGATGACCTCCAGATGAAACCATATGGAGAACAAAAACAAATCTTACTGAAATGGACGCCCGACTTTACCGCTAAACCGGCGAACGCTCGTGTACGCCTTCGTCGGCGCTTGTAATGACGCCCAGTCGACTCGTGAAATAATATTATGCTCGTTGGATACCATTAGGAATATGCATAACCGAGGACTCACCTAAGTGAATGTGACAATAAAACTGATCCCTCCCCGATGCTTCAACTTGCCGAGACGTTTATGTAAATCTCTGTCTTGGTCAACTCTCCTATGTGCAAGTGCTACAAGGCCTGCTTGGAAGGCTTTACACAATTATATTATTCTTATTGTTGTGAACCGTACGAGTACAACTGCCAAAGTCTCCTTTGATTCTGCCTCTCAGCTTCCATCCACCATACCTTGCAGGCTGTCAAGTTTTTCATATCATCATCTTGGCCAGTAGACAGATCCAAAGTCACGCATTCAACAGATTTCGCAAGTCTTCTTCCAAAGACTACGGTACTTACAACCCAGTGAGAATCTCTGTTTCTTAATTCTCTGCTAACAATGCTCTATTTTGTAAAGTCTAAAAGTCAAAATGAGGATGTACTCTCCCTTTCCAGTGGGCGTCATATTTCGTCCAACACATCAGTTTCGACTATTCGATGGACCATGCAGAAGAAGGTTGTTGGCAGAGCTTATGAAGGTACGTTAATTGTTGATACAACCTGTGAATACGATATGGACAGTTTCCATCACCGATTGACGATCTGTTACAGCGACCGGCCAGATTGTTCCATAAAATAGGACGTGTCCATGAAAACTTTGCCTTTGTCCTGCAGCACTCTCGGTTGTCGATACCGATGAAGTAATTTATCTCGATGACCTAGAAGTTATTACCAAGGTGAACCCCGAAGGCTTACAGGGCCCAATAGTGATCCTCCGTTTGCTAGCTGTAGAAAGGTCAGAGGGTCAGCAATTGAGTTGAATTCAACGGTCACTCACTACAGTAGATATCTGTCGATGCACTACGGTGAGATCTGCGACGAAATTAACCAAGCTTTCGGCCTGAGAACTAAACAAGAGCATACAATCCACATATGACATATGACCATTGTTCTGATCTTCAACTAACATGTCGCTAAACTCGATTTCCGCAGCGTCAAGGTTCTGACGAGCGATGAACAATTTCGATATATGGCCTCGTTGAGCCTGCCAATAAGCGAGTATATTCCTTACTTGTGTCGAAAGGCGGGACTCCAGCCGAGGTAGCTGATGCTGGAGGTATGGTGAGCCGGAACAATCATTTACTCTATATATCTCACCATATGTGGGTCGACAGCCATGACATCGGCTACGCCAAATAGATCATTCAGGAGCTGTGAAGATGCGGCAGATCCAATCCAAAAGATCACAAATTCCCCATTGTCTGTTAGAAAATCTGTGTGGCTTGCACTTCAGTTCAAGGAGCTTCGTCCACGCACCAATCAAGTAAATGCCGTTGGCTTCCATGAAATGATATGAGTTTCGCATGGTCGAGGGTATAGATATTTGCCCTAACTCGTTAGGCAGAGCAATGTTATCTTCCAAATCATGAAGAGCCAGCAGCTGAGGGTAGAGATGGCGTATTAAAGTGCGGATGCTCATGCAGGATATCCTATGAGCATAATAATTCCGTACGTCAGAAGAAACATGTACACCTAGGTTTATTGCATCAGCACTTTAAATATGACAAATACTAGGGAGAAAAACCTTTGAGCGCCTTGGATTTCATTAGAGCGAGTGTAAAAGGTGACAAGGCCCTGAAAGCCTCTGGAATTATCAGCTACACATTGCTTCAAGGTAAACACTCGTATGCATATGTACATTCAGCTCGAAAGACGACTGACCTGATTCGGCCTTGTGGCAGCAGCGCACTGCTTGCGATAACCAAGTAGAATAGCGGAGCATTTTTCCGTGAGTTTATCCCGAATACCGGATAATTTTTCCTTGGTTCTGAGAGACATGGCTGTGTAGCCAGAAGCACGCATAAAAATTAAGGCACAACGCCACAAATAGATAACTGACCATCACGAGCAAAATGGCATACAGTTGCATCGAGATCTGCATACTGAAAGACATTTCCAGCCATCTCGACCACCTGCAAAGCGATGTTGCATATTCGTGCCCTACGTTGCCCAGCGAGTGTTGTATACAGCACCGCACTTTGTAAAAAAACTAAATCTCGAGAGGTCAATGAACGACTGGAGTGTTCGAAGGTGAGTGAGACCGCTTTGTCTGCATCAAGGACACCAAATTCAAGGTCAGTTGGAGAGGTTTGGTAAAAGTTCCCGTAGTAAGTGTTCGATAATCGAAGGGCTGGACAGAAGGCGAGTTAACGTAAAGTTTGCAAAAAAAAGAGTTATTTAATATGACCAGTTGAGCATCGTATTCGCATTACGCAGTTGTATCCCTGCATGCGCCGCATAAGCCGTTGTAGCTGAGAGTCTAACATCATCTCATCTCGTGCGGGGTCGAAGCGTGGATGAAAGAAGATTTCACCTCCCGTTGTTGAGGCGACGATACCTAAGCACTCAGTTTGACAACAGTTTCACTTTCATATAAGAAACCATACCTATCGAGCCTATGTCGATGAATTTACTCGGTGCGAGAACCATGTTGACGCCAACTCCTTCAACCGCACTTTGTTCACCGATATCTCTCCATGTCCTATGTCGAGGTTTAAAAAGGGTCTTCTCCTTGTCGGTATCAAACACATCAGCCTCTTTTGGCTGATCATGGAGGGCACCTAGACCAATGGTGGGCATCGTACTTTGGAATACAATGATTTGACCTCCACGTCCAGCCTACGAATAATTTGAAAGACAGGTTGTAAAGAGGATATCAAATACATACAAGAGCAGCCAGACCTGATCGTAGGACAGAACCTAATGCAGCCTCCCTTGATGGGGTACTTTCAAAGCGCTCCGGAATTGCATTGAGCAACAGTTCTATCGATGAGCTATGAGATGATGTCATCCATGGGACTGGGATGGAAGGACGGAAACGGAGGCGAACCGATGTTGCACTGGATTCACAAAAAGACCGTTTCGTAACGGCAAGAAAATTTCTTCAATGTCCGGAACGACTAGCATTGGGGTTTGATCTGACTGAGGAGACGTAAATCTTCCAGTCGTCGAAAAGCGGGGTAGAGCGCACTAGAAGATCATAAAAATGTATTGTGTGGTCGAATGTCAATATTGCCAAGCTGCTTTCCGGTGGAAAACACGGATCGATAGGTGACCCATCTTGCGAAATTCCACCGAACAATATAGTGCGCACACAAGCACACGCAACTCGTAAAAACCCGGATTGAACGGCCTCATGGGATACATCAAACAGAAAGACATAGTTGATAGGCATCGGGGCCCTAGGGCCAGAATGTCGCGGCTCTACGGAGTAGAAAGGGGATGTCAAGGCTTCTGGTGGATTAGCGGCCCAATATTCTCTCGGGACTGAAAAGTCGAACGTTCCTTGGTTTAACTCAGGGCGCTGTAAATGATCCAGTCGCATTGATCTGCCGTCTAGATTACAAAAGTACTCGGAAGAGACTATGCAAATGGAAAATCCAGACTCGGTATGAGGGGACGAACTAGAATTCGTGAATGAGGAAATGAAGTACAGACCTTCCGTTTCGTGAGAACACAAGTTACATCTCCATCTGCTACCTCCAGCGACAAATACACACCAAGGGTTGATATACCCCCTACACCGCTCGCAACGTGCGGGGCCGACTTCACCCGTTTCGACCAGGGGTACAGGATCCTCTTGCGGATCCAGCTCAGTGAAGGGCTGGAACACGGCAACAAGTGGTATTTGACATTCTGACGCTAGGTACGAGCTGTTTGGCACATTCCAAGTTGAGACGCGGACAAATTTCGGGGAGGAGTTGCCTAAAAGGCAGGTAAGAAGCTCAAAGTTGAGGGCGCCCCAATATGATAAACTCACCTTGATCAACAGCAACGAAATTTGTGGTAGACAGCGGCGCATGCTGGCCAGGAAGCGTTGTATAAGGTTGATCTTCCCACTGGTGACGGTCGACTTCGATTTGCTCAATTGGCGATGGCACCTGATCGAACTCAATGCGTGGTCTCAGTCCTAGAACCAGTATCATTGATAACAGTTCTGGAGCAGAAAAACGCAATCACCTTGATATTTTACGCCAGCGCTGTGTGGAGGCTGAGGAATGTGATTCGAGTGCGTGTACATCCCTGTTTGATGAAGTTCTGGGTCAGTCGCACTTTCGGACTTAGCTCGGGCCATCAATGAAATTGCATCCGTTGTTTGCCTACTTACAAAGAAAGTCGCGTACACACTTTACCTAGCACCCTCTACCATCCACTCAACGTCGCACAGAACAGATGGATTAAAGGCTAGTCATACAGTTTGGTATGTACACTCAATTCAAATAGCAACACCCTTGCCCCTCCTTCCCCTCTCTTCAGTTCAGAAAATGGTCGATGCAGAAAGATGCACACAAGAACCCACACCGCCGGATGAAAATTGTCCACCTATGTCAGCCGACAACACGTGAGGTCGACAGTGAGACGAACGAACGAGCGGTCCCTTTTAAATCTTAACATCGTTGTACCATCCCTCCTTCCCATAAAGAAGCGCGCATATGTCGCCATCTCTTACCCGGTGACATGGTCGGAACGGTAGACGATGCAAAGTCCATCGCCGCCATCTTCGCACCTGCTTACGCCACAAAGACATGACGGGAACACAGGGCAGGTGTATCTCGTTATAACCCGGGCAGTTTGGTCGTCCCAAGTTTTATCGACTTATTGACGAGGATCGCATTCGTCGTGACCTTCGCAGAACCCAATACACATGGTGTAACAGCTATCGGCGCAAGGATAGCAGCGGACCTAGGCGTAGATGATGTCGAGAACGGAGACCACGAGTTGCGATTCATGCTTCGCTGTTTGCGAATCCCCAGTTTGCCCGCTGCACGAATAGCTGCATGGCCGTTGGGTGGGCCGTTTACATGGTTGTTGGTGCAGGAGCTGGAAGCACTCAAAGGGGGTGCACTGGGATTGGAGTTGGATGAGTCGGAAGTGGAAGAGAACAAGAATGATGAATCGGAATCGCTAGGCGAGCACGGATTTGATTCTGAGGAAGCACAGGATGAATCAGAAGACTGGGAGGGTATTGTTGGCCAGACAAGGCCAGGGTCTTCATTGGAGGAGCGATGTGAAGGAGGTAGAGTGAGAGGGAATGCAGACATGAAGTCATCTGGATGCCGGGGAGAGGTTGGGAGGGGTGAACTATAGTCCGTCTGAGTCGCATTTTTGAGTCCTTCGCAGCGTGCTGACCACTGTGATAGGTTAGAGGCGCATTGATCGGCAAACATCTTCATTTCTGTTAAGATGGGAAGATTGAAGAACATCGTGATCAAAAAAGAGGCAGATATTCACCTGGAACGGCTTGGATCGTAAGGTCGAGGAGTGGTTTCACATAAGTGCTGATGAAGAAGATTTGGCCCTTCGCCTCGATCAGGGGGTTATCCGACGGTTGCACAGTTGCTGGAAGACCAAAATACTTTTCTAGATATGCTTGAGAGTTCCACTCCTGGCCCAACGCACTAGCCCAGTACTGAGAAACAACATAGGGACGACTCTGAGTTGTATAACGGTAAGTAATCTCTCGCAACTCCATATTGTGTACGCACAGGGTTGCTGATGTCGGCACATTTCAAAATGGTCTGACAAATAATGGTTTGGCGGCGTGTCAAAGACTCTATCTCCCCAGCTATTGCACGTCTAAATTCTTCCATGAACTGATCATGTACACTCATGTCCGTGGCGACAACGGTCTCCCAAAGAAGCCTCCGAATACGATGGCCATTATCGGGACAGTCAATCAGTGCTTCTAGTCCGTGACACCGCATCACACGTAGCAGGAGTTGACAGTGCATCTGCTCTAGCGCTGATTTACCATCAAAAACCATTGACAGCGGTGTCTCTGCATTTTTCTTGGTCATGTTTCAGTTGATATGGAACGGGCCATAATCTGGCTAAAGCACTTGCCATGAATACGTTGGTGAATCCAGGATGGCCAACATCATGCCCAATAGCAATGACATATACCACAAACAGCTCCTGGAGACCAAGGGTAGTCATAAGCGGACCGCTATCGAACACTTTGTCCAACTTCCACTTCCGATCAGGTTCCAACAGTATTGATAATGGCGGTACCATTCCAGCAGATTGCAGGTATGAATAAGACGCTTGAAGTACGTCAAGAGCATGCTCGAAATTGTGGTAAGAGTTTTCTAGTCTGTAGATCCGCCGGAGGTGATGCACAAAGCCCGAAATTTGCCCTAGTAACCTCAGATACATAGGCGGAATGTATAACGGACAGATGATACGTACTTAATGAGACCCCCACAGCATCCTCGATCCCTTCTATACGGTACAACCCTTCAAACAAAATCAGTGTACACGCCAACAATTCCTCTTCCGGCAGCTTGTGGGGTTCAAACTTCCAAGAATCCAGAGATTCGATGAGTCGAAACCTAGTCTCCGTTGAAAGGTCGGTAGGAATGCTGAGTCGCGGTAAGCTTAGATTATGAGAAGTAAGTAGTAAGAATATAGCGTACAATTCTGAACCACGTTCGTTGACAGCATGTACCGTTTCATGATACATGTCGCCCAACAGCTCGGCAAACTGGGTGCTATACGAGACATTCAAACATGAGATATAAAAAAAACACAGGGCAAGGGACGTACTGCAGTTCCCCGGAATCGCCGATCCATCCCTGTCCCTGTCCACTGTTTCCAGTGGCAAGATGTAATCCCCCAATATCGGCACTTCGTCGCCTTCGTCTGTTAGTAGTTATTACATCGACCATGGTTGCTGATTCCTATAGTCCGATAGAGGCAGTGATTTTACTCCGATAGGCGCTATAATACAGGTAAGAGAAAGAAGGTAGCTAGGGACGTCCCAAACGAGAGTAGAGGTAAATTGTCAGGACTTGCAGTTCTCAAGTCGCGTGGAAAGACGCTCTCGTGGCATCCGCGTGGGTTTTGTATGATCTGACAAAGGACCCCGATAGCCGGTCCCTTTTGCAATCCCCTTACTCCGACCATTGCTCCCGTTACATGCGGTTCGTCCTCAACGCAGTTTCAAGCCTGGAGGACTCCTCGTGCTACATAGTCTTTGGGATTTCACAGTTTCTGAGGTTGGAGGGCAATATTTTCTGAAGTCAGGCTATATTTACACCTTCCCCCACAGCATATGCATGTTATTATAGATGCCGACGAGTTGTGCACCAACGACCATCACCAACTTCATCTCAGGCATTTTTTTTTTTTTGCGAGCTCATCGCCACGTTTTACTATTTATCGTGCTCCATACGATACAGGGCTTCGACTGGCCTTCGTAGCGAGGCCTAGCAAATCATTTTCATGCCGGTCTGAAGGTTTATGTCCTTCTACTTGAGAGTTCATGATACAAGCAACAAAAACATCCGCTGCGATCTTTCTCCGTTAAACGGCCGACCAAGTTGTGCATCAAGTACACTCACTGTGCATGATTAATGTTCAACCCAAGTCGGGACACGTTTTACACCTACGATAGATGGTGTGATGCCCGCCAACGCTAAATAAAGGATCAAGAGACAATTTTGGTCCTCGGGGGTCCTGTCAAGGTTGGGCGCTCTTTAAGGTTTAAGTTAATTGATATCACGCGTCATCGATTCATCGATTCATCGTCCGACCCAACCTTTTATCGACAATTTGGCTTGTACCTTAACGTTTAACAGCGCTTACCCCGAGCCACAGAACGGGATTATTTCTCTATTTGCTTATCGTCGATCTCTTGCATGGTCCCAATATTTGTCTCTCCTATCTGACATCCTTGGATGGTACCTGCTGTAAATGCAATGTCGAGCTTTCGCCAGCCCGTCAACACTTGATTACTTTACGTGGCAGAAAAATCGACGCCGATGGAGTCCTTAAAATAGAAAATAGAAAAGATCACGTGATTGAGCGCCAAGTAATATTACGTCAGTACTCCCCAGCCTTTGCTAATAGTAACTCCTTGGTTGGAACGTATCATTCAAGGCATTTCCCCCCCAATTTTGTCGAGCAGTTTGAATAGATCGAAGGCAGCCGGAAGTGTGGTTCGACATACAATAAACGCGGTACCATCTGACGACTTCGTATCGAACCCACGCGTAAGAGATGATGCATGATGTAGTAAGTATCCAAGCCTGTCGAGAAAAACGAACTTACTTGCATTAGAAACACTATTGGTATAGTCCCCCGCCTGCAGAGCGTAGACCGCCGATGGCTCCTACCCCGCAATTCTGAAGGCTTCTTCTGGAATGGAAAAGCCCCAAACCACCGGAAGAACGGAAGAAGCTTAATAAATAACCAGCGGCTGTTGGGCCTTTGAGGTGGAGACAAACACAAATCTCAGCCGGCGTTTGCGTATCCGACATGTACCCGCCCAACAGAAGCAAGTATTGAACATTGAATACTGAGCCATCAAAGCACTATACATAACTGCCGCCAGATCCCCGCTTTGCTTAGAAGTTGTTAGTACTTGGTATCAGCGACATCTGTCGACGGATCTCATGCTGCCTTGGAGCATTTCAGACTAGGTAAAGCAGTATATCACTGTCCCGAGTTCACGTTCTGCGACGATCGATGTTCACCGCCGAAACGCTAATTGATCCCATGACAAAAACGGGACAATCAACACGGGCGGGACTCCTCAGCCCATAACTGAAGCGGGGGTCTCCGACAGTCCGCACTTTCCTGAGGAAACACCGGTTCGAAGCCTGCGATGATCTTGAAAAGAGAAGATGCGGGTGTGAAATAGTATGCCGTTGAGTGGGACCGTTCATTGGATGCTCTCTCTCAGTCTGCATCCGTTTCGAGGCGCGTGATGCAGGGTATCACCGCATTATATGCACGCTTGCAAACGGTTTTTGACCAGCCAGTTCCCGATCGAACTTGGGTCGGGAGAATTTCGAGAGATCTAATCGCACCTGGATAGTGGCGGCGTTTTTGGTGTATAATACCTCACACGTCTGTCTTGTGTATGAGCCTCGCGTGTCAATCCTGATCCGCTGTTATAGCACTTTAGAGCCTGAGAAGCTGTCTTGTCAGTGACACTGATAGCGAAAGTGACAACCTGCGGGAACATTACGATTGCAGGACACTTGCGCCGTGGGCTGGTCAACGTGATAGGCTGCGAGCGAAGGCGGGATGCGAATCATTGAGGTGGTGACACCATTATCTAATTAGCCGAAAAAACGAAGTGCTACGAGGACTATAGGCAATGAATATTAATGAATACGAGTCTACACTAATCTGACCATGCAAAGAAATCGACATCATTTACCCGCATACACTTACTGGCACACCATCTACTTTGGAATACAGTAATACATAACACCTAGTAGCTATCTATTGTTGCGAGGCGGACAAGGACATCAAATGTTCAAACAAGAAAGCACGGAAGCTGGGAAAAAATATGCAATACAGACACACCCCATATTACCCCTGATGTAAAAAATTTTGTGGGAAGCCACGCCACGAAATAATAAATACAAGGTCCAAAGCTAAAATATGATCCGTTTTCAGTGGATTAAAAACGCTAGCCAAGGAATGGTGCGTGATAGTTCGAGTTGGAGTCAGGTAGCGACCAGCGACGGTTCGCAGAGTTTATGGAAGGTAGAACAGCGGACTATTGAATGAAGAATGGTTACAATATGGCGCATAGAGTTAACTAAATGTATACTTACGTGGCAACCGGGAGAATCAGACGCGTATACGGTACTTCGCGAAGCGGGGACATAGCCGGTGCGAGACCAAGAGGTTTCTAGTGGCCGCATTCGATGGGCGTTGATCGCCGAGGCCATGGTTGAGGTTGAGCTTGGATAACATGCGGCCATGTATCCAGAGTGTTCGGCATTCTTGTGAAGGTAATGCTGAGAGACTGGTGAGAGTCCGGTAAGTAAATCAGTGAGAGAAAAAGGTTAATAAAAAAAACGTGCTCTCGTATAGTCGTGAGGAATGGCTGGCTTGAAGAGGAGAAGAGGTAGGCTCGGACGCCGAGACAAAGTGCTCATCGCTTTGGGGATAATCAAGGTCCCAAGTTGGGGGCGTCGAGGTATATGCTGACTCTGAATGATATTCTTGCCAATTGTTTTGGTCATGATCATCGCGAAGTTCCTGATGGAGTTCAAAGTCTGGAGAGAAAGAACGTAAAGGCTCCTTTGGCTGTTCGGGAATCTGTGGAAAGGCGTCTTCGAGGTCTATTTGAAATTCAAATATAATGGGTTCTTCGTCGAGTGGGCGTGCCTCCTCTCCACACCAAGTGGGTGCAACGACCCCACGACCCTCACCGCTGTGCATTGCAAAAGGATTAAGGCGGAAGACCCCCATCATGGAACGCATCTTTGGGGGTGCCTGAGTAGCGCGGAGAGGAACTTCAGTTGGAGGAGCGAGGGACTGGCTTAAAAAAGTGGATTGGACTTGAGGTACGGAAAGTTCCATGATGAAAGGGCCCGGAAGGTCGTCGGGCTCTTCTTTGACAGATGCAGAGGGTGATGAAGGGACAAAAGGTGGAAGGGAGTGTGGTGATGAATCAGATGAGTCGTCGAGGACATCACCCCAGCTGTTATTACTGCTGTTGTCTGGAGAAAGAGAAGGAGATCTTGGTAGATCATTTTTATAAAGAGAATTGAATGGAGAAGGGGTCAAGTGAGAGTCGAAGTGAGATACAAAGGGGAGAGGGAGTTGAGGAGAGGAGGAATAATAATGAGGGAGGGAGTAGAGAGGATAGCGAGGTGGGTAAGGATAGGACATGTAAGGATATTCATAGAGTGTAAAGGATTTATATCAAAAGAAAATGAAAAGAGGAGAGAAAGAGAGTGGCCCGTGGGTGTCAAGCCTCCGAGTCCGAGTCGCGTGCCAGAGACATGATGTACTACAAAATAATTGAAACAGGATGGATGGATGCGACCGAGGATCAGATCTGTATTACAAGATTTTAGTATTTATTTCCAGGAGATAAGTGATCAGAACCGACGACAGTCTGCCTCCTTCAAGCCGCTTTCTCATTGCGATCCGCATTGTTTGTTCTTTTTGCGCCGCCAAACAACTTCCTCAAACTCAGCGATCTTCTCTTAACACGTCTCTTCCGACTCGAGTCCTTTCGATCGATCATGTTCTCACAACTTGCTCACTACTTCACATCCATGGGTCTCTGTGCAGATCTTCCTAAATAGTCAATCTCAATCTTACCCTTTATATGCGTCACGTAGTGCCAGTGATACCTCATGTACAACAAACACGCACCTCAATCGATAACTATAGTCCCACAGATAAGTATCCCAAACCCAGGTTGTCTATTTTTACCCCCAAAAGTCTTCTTTTCAAACGCGCTGTGAACATAGCAGTGTTCTGCCGTTATTTCACAAGGTTTCTACCGTTCCCGATCAAAGCAAGTAGCCTAGACATATTAAGACTTGCCTACCTTCCAACAGGGTGCCTTCTATCCAAGTGGCTCGTACACGCTGAACATAAGGTTTTGCAAGTCCAACGACAGTGGCAAGTCAGTGGCAATGTGTCGCCAAGCTAATACTTGATCCCAAAGGTCTGCATTGAACAGTCACACTCGACTAGAATTGCAAAAATGGATACGTACCATAATGAAAACAACTTGAAAACAAACTTCAACTTACAAAAGTGCACAACATTCCATAACATTGACAATAACAATAAGACTTGTCATGCAGAGACGGAGGTGGGGGAGGATCGAGGGCGGCAATGACAAACGGCCTGAGAACCAACAAAATTTATGTTTTTGGGCGCGATCTCTTCCCATAGAACAACACAAGGTCATATACTTTCGAGGGTTCACGACTGATAACTTACTGGAAATTGAATATGTTTGCGTGTTCCGGCAACTAGTTTATTGTCCGACCGCGGTCTGGCTAGCTTTGTGGCAAAGCAAACTTGTTGAAAGCGTACTAGGTAAGCTCAGCAGTATTCAATTGCAAAAGTCAGCTAACCGTATAGAGGCTAGAAGCTTATACTTTCCAATCGAAAGCGGTGTACAGGCACACATTGAAAATGGCTTCAAGTTAACCCAGATGCCGTGCTAACTGCCGTGCACTCGCCTGACCAGACTCCCAGTGTATCGATTGACCATTTCCAAGTAATGAATCAAACTGTCAGATACCAAGAGCGGCCTTTTCGGAGGAGCAGAGTCTCACGATCTAAAATTCGAGTCGAAGACCGGTCACCTGGTGACCTTGTTGACTCGGAACCTCTCATCGTAACAGACGCGCGCAGCTCCATCGTCCAACAGGATCATACCATCATGCATCAAGCATTGCATCGCAGAGAAACCCACCGACGCGGTGAATTTCATGTCACACGTCAGGGGCTCCTCTACAGAGTTCCTGCCATCTCCGCGGTCTTATACTCCCGCACCTCCTCTTGCGACGCGCTCGACGACGCTTCCGGTCCCCATCCTCAGAAGTTTTTAAGCATCGCATGCAGTACCCCCTGTTGGTCAGTTGGGATTACCATCTCTTTCCGTCCCGAGCCGAGCCTCGGGGCGTAAGTAAGTTGCAGCAGACGTGGTCTTGGATCGTCGCGTGATATGGCCACAGTAAGGACGATCTGTTCTTGATCGATGATATGAACTCGACGCATGTGGGTCATTTGCTGTGACCCAGTCGGGTGGGTAATGGACCCGAAGCATACAGCCTTTGCCGGACTCCGAGAGTACAGGAACGTCACAAAGCGTTAAAATTTCAGTCAGAGAAGTTTTCAATCAGAACGATAAGATCATCACTCCACGGGTGAGCAGCAAATCTACTGTCGATAGCCCCGCCTTACCCCAGCCATTCTTCCATTCCAGAAGATGTCTGTCTGTCATGTCTGGTGCAGATATCACGCTCTAGATGAAACAATAAATGCTATGTAAGGGGTAACTTCCGCCTTCACATTCATCAGAAAGACGCTTAGCCGCTCGTCGGATGGATGCAAAGCAGCTTGTCACCTCCATCAAATTTATCCGAATTCATAGACGTGTCCATGTTGACCTCACTCACAGCTCAATCGTTCCAGCGCTTCAAGTGACGTATGCCCGGCGGTACCAAGCCTGGGCCCCTGAAAAACAGTTCTCTATGAACGGCGGTCCCTTCCCGCGAGCCCACAGCTCACAGCTGCCGTTCCACATAAGCTCACGAAGCACCCGGTATTCATCTGCCAGATATTCAACAGATATTTATCATCAGTCCATCAACAGGTGGTCTTTTAGACTTCTGCTTCTTATTACGAGGATAATCTGCGCTCCTTCGTTGATGTGATGCCGTGCCTTGCGCAACCAGTAAGAACTCAAACCACGCGACTTCCTTCGTGCTACGGGCCGTTAGGCCTTTAGGCCTCAGGGGCTTCTTTCAGCTGAGTTCCAAGAGGTTCCTTGAGTCGACGTTTTCATTGATACAAAGATCTTTTTACTTATTACCCTTCTCTTCTCTTTTTCCCCACTTGATTTACTGCGACCTAACACACGATATGTACCTTACAGGCTCTATCATAGGCGTCATGCTCACGTTCGCCTATATCGGAATAGCAACTGCAAGTGGGTCCCGCCCGTCCGTTTAGGGGGTCATGTTTCTCGGTAATTAAAATCTGGCAATAGATGTAGTCTGTGACGATGGTTCTCGCGCAATTTCCGAGCGCTCTTCGTTGTTCAACGGCATAAAGGTGGGAACCTGGTCATGTTCCACGAATTCCACTCCGTCTAGTAGCGGCAGCGGTGCCACCGGGGGCTCTTCGAAGATGCACATATTGAACCTGTGTTCCGCATCTTGTACAACGCACTGCAACGAGCCAAAGTGAGTGTTTCCGATACATTTGAAGCCTATGGTCTAAAAGATGTCATAGTGGGACAGTTCCAAATCTGCATGGTATGTCCGAGGATAACGGCCTGTCGCTCGATTCTGACTACTTAATGCCATTTAGACTGCCGTATTCTAGCTAAGTAAGCCGCAGGCATCCTACTGGACCGGAAGAGCTCTGACGAGCGATATGTATGCCCTGTAGTTACTATTACGCCACCAGTGGTCGGTTTGTGATCAAGAAGGGCCGGTATATCATATGGGCTTATGATATATGTAAAGTAACGCAGTACAATCATTTTCATCGCGATATCTCTTATTGCTATGATCATTATCATTCTATGTCCTTTGTTGGCAGTGTAAGGCGCGGTCGCCCTTGTTTATAGGGGCAGGTGTTGTGAGCCATGTTGCTTTTCATTGCCATTGGGCCGAACATTCCATGGCAGGCAGCTGTCAGTTCCGCGTAGATGTATGTACCTGTGAGCCTGCTTCTACAGTTGTTTTGCGTTGCCCTCGTGACGCTAAAATCCTCAGGCTGGCAGCCAACATCATTGTCGACTCTCCTCGACCCATAGCTATGGTTTCTTGTCGCTCAAGGCCTTTCGGCCGAAATATTGGTACCACGGACCGATATCAACACAATCCAAATCAATTTAAAAGTTATTAATGAATTCTCGATGGAACAATCGTGTAAGTAATACGACAGATACACTCAAACTCCATTCCCCTGTCTGAGTCCTCGACAATTGGTGAATTCAACGGATATCAACTCCGTAGCACGATACGCATTGTGGATCGTGCGTGGAAGCCTTGAAAACAAGTTTCTGCTCGTACCGATGATCGTCGAATTCTAGCCGAGAAGACCGAGGCGAAGCCATTGTTTGGCTATCACCCAGAGAGCAAATACTGATTTCTTTTCTTCGTTTCCCTGGTGCAAATCCGTTTTAGATCGATCTCCTTGAATTGAAAAGATCTTGAGTACAATGTTTCGCTCAGCTGTACAACCTTCTATAGTTTCTCTATTTTCTTCAACCTCCTCAGATCCTCTTCAAATATTCCAAACACAGCTGGACCCGTCTCTAACCTCAGACTCCTGCATACATCTTCTTCATGATACACTGTCCTTGCCTCTCCCACCTGCACCTGCATCATTAATACTTCCCCCATCCATTTCTGACCGAGATAACGATGATACGGGCTCTTCGGGTTACTCCTTGAACCAAACTGTACTGCAGATCCAATCGCCAACCCTACGAACTACATACATCCAGTGTCCCCCTGTGCATAGTTCCCATCAGAGCAACCGTCCATATGCACCTACCCGGGATAAGTCGAATGACCTTGGCGTCAAACACCCATGGATGCACATACAAGTTCGTAATATGGGCAGAGAGTGGTCCTTTGAGGTTGGTCTTGTCGATCAATCGGGCCGTATGGGAATCATCCGGCTGTCCACATTTCAGGTGCATCTTTCCTCCTGATTATCGCTCATTTGTGGTTTCCTGCGATTTTTATCGTGATTTTTTCATCTCGTTGATAGAAAGTTACAAAGGATCTGCATGTTGTTGCATGTTCTGCTAGTGTCTGGACGCTGCTCGCTAACCTCCAAATTTTAGAAGCAGCCGCGCTTGAAACTGCCAACTAAACCAAGTGGCTATCCCCTTCTTCATCTTCCGCTATCGTTTCCATCCACATCATCCCGACCTCTGACCGCATGGTCAACCGTCACCCTCTGTTTACCTTCTTATCTCCCCTATTTTTCATCACAGAACCTAATCGCCAAGGAGGATGGGTTCACAACTGATGATTTCATTGTCCGAAGCCCGCGCACTAACTTCATTCCGGCTGGAACCTACTCACACGTAGGGTACATCCGAATCTACGCTACTTGTCGGCTCAAGAGGATCTGGTTCGATGAAGGGGAACCTAGTCGGAAAGTTCCTTGGGAGTTTGAATTATATGGCAACGAATATGGGAATATCCCTTAGACTGCTACTTAAGAGGGGCAGGAATCGCGCTCGAATTGTTCGCATCGTCTTGCATACCTGATATGGTATGTTGTTGCTTGGTCAGTCTGTTAATTCTCGTAAGCGAATAAAACCGATAGGTGCAGACGTGAGCATTAGTAAATCTGAGCATGAAGGTACAAATCGAGTTGAAGCAACAAGACAAAGTGCAGGAGGAATGTAAAATTCAGATAATTTCACTCTTCGACGTAGCGTCGCACAGTGCTCTTCAAGAGAGCCAGCACTTGCTTCTGTCGAACGGGGTCCTCCGGCATCTGAAGTTCGCCCGTAGCAATCTTGAAAAGGTACGCAAAGTCAGCTCTCGCCGTGATTGGCATCCTTGAAGCTCCGTTCTGCTTCTGCTTGAGTTGAAGCCTTTCCTTAAACTGCTTCGCGAAATCTTTGGAAATAGCATCTGCACGCTCCACGACCTCCAGAGGCACACCAGCCAGATTGGCGACGTGAGTACCAAACGACGAGGTTGCAGCTCCCTCTACTAGCTTGAAAAGGAAGACGAGCTGAGGAAGATATGTCAGTGAAACGGGTTGTTCCCAAGAGGAAAAGTTGGACGCACGTCACGCTTTTCGTCATCTACGATAGTGGACATGTGCATATTCCTGATATTAGGGTGGTATGCAAAATCATCCGTTAGTGACCCGTAATGGGTGGCGAAGAAGGATAGCGACAAGGTGTGAGTCGCAAGTTGATGCAAAACTGCCTAAATTCCAAGATGAGATATAGTTTTGAAGTCACAGCCAAGAGCATACCCCAGCAATTGCCATGCCATCCTGAGAGCGCATTAGCCAATGGACCAGATATTGAAGCGAAACGGCTTACGAAGGTAGATGTTCCTCTACCAAGTTCTGAGGCAATGCATCAGCAGCCACCCTCTAGGCTTTAAAGGCATGATATATCATACCATCAAGAATGACCAGGGACTTCGGCGTAGCATCACGAAGAACCTTGCAACTAGGAGAAAAAAAGATGTCAGGAGTATTCTGCGGCGTTAATAACAGGCAGCACCATTCATCGAGCTCGACCTTGAATGTGCTAGCATGTGAGAACATATTATCATACGCACCCATGCGGGTGATGATAGCGTCGACCGGGGACAAGCTGCTCGTCACGGGATATATATGAATGTAATAAAGATCAAGAATAACAAATTCTAACCGTGCGCGAGCAGCAGGCACTAGCATGCCAAGTTGAGCCATAATCTAGACACAAGATCAAAACAAGTTCTGGGAGCTTTATCGGAAACACGCGCACCACGCCGGTAGCGGTCATGCGCATCAGCTAGCAAGATGATATGGTCAGTGGGTGCAAATCATGTTACGATGAAGTCCCACCGTGGACTTTCCACTGAGATATGTTCAAATATGTTCAGAGATGGTCAGGATTCCAGACAACGGTTACTTACGCCATATTAGGACCTGTGGATCGCCCGAGTTCAACAAGTACTGACACAGTCATGACAGGACCTACCAGTCAATAGAGCGATTTTGCCCACATCACCACCTAGCTTCACGTCATTGGGAATGAAGGACTTCAAGCTTGACAATGTGGGATGCCTGAGTTCTTTGAAATCAATCCACGCATCTTCACTCTCAACAAATTCTGGTCTGCAAGCAGGTTCGCCAATGGCCGTAGAGGCCTTCGCCAGACTGAACAAGCAGTCCAGCTCAGCCAAGACGCGGATGGCGCGCAGCCAGACCACCCGATCGGTGTCAAATTCAGCAAACAATCGAAATTTGAAAGCTTTGATGGCTGCACTTCGACTTTCGCGAGCCTCCTTTAGTTGTCGGACTTGAGTTTGCAGCGAACGAACTATCCAGCGTGATTTGGCCTACGCAGCGATGCTCAGAGTCTCGGTCATGTCATCTTGTCACGATCGTACCTTGGTCGAACCACCCTTGGTCCAATCCTTAGGAATTCCTTTCTGGTTGGCCGCTGTCTCGACAAGGTATATTTCCTAATAGCAGATGAGTGTCAAACATTCACCACTAGTTCTGCCAACGTTTACCTTATTTCCTTGTGCGCTATGCCAATAGCTGAGCTTGCACCTGCAGAATACTTTAACATAATATTTTCAACAGAAAGAACGGTTGATTGCACCCCAGCTTCTTTTCGAGCTTCTTCAACTCTTGCTCTAAGTCTTCCTCCAATCCATCAATTTCAGCCATGATCTCGTCATAGACATCATCTTTTCCAGCTTGAGGAAGAAGCTCGTCGGCATCTGCGAAAAGATGAGGGAGTAAAGCAGCAAGCAAACATGAAGCTATATAATTCACCCTTATCTGATGTGGGCTTGACGTACATATCCTCGACGTTCTTGATATTTAGTAGCAAATCAGGAGCACTACGAAGTAAGCCAAGGATGGTGTTCGACTTGAACGACTCCGACTGATCCGCCAACTTGCTGAGACCTCTGCTGAGCTTTTTGAAGGCCTGACGAAAGTAGTTATTAAGTGAAGACACATTGATGCTTATAGGAACTTAGTCTGACAGCAAGAACTTTGACAAACTCTCTGATTCGGCAGTTCTTGGCATGAATCCGAGACACGATCCGCTCCAAGTCAGGAAGACCTTTAGCAAGCTCCGTAAATTCAGCTTCAAAGGTTGGGTGGTCCAAGAGATCTTGCACAGCATCCAATCTTCGATGCCTCTAATCAGTCCTGTAAATATCTCACAAGACAGGAAACTACCTAGCATTGATGTCCGAAATTTGGCGGAGAGGCATACATAGCCATATGCGAAACAGACGCTTGCCTGCGAAGTGTTGGGATAGGATGCATGGGGCAAAACGAGAATGCAAACGTACCAAAGGGTGTTATACACCTCCCAAGTAACTTGAAAAGAGACCCATCTTCGGTACCTTCGTTATTGAGCAGGACCTGATTGGGATTGAAAGGCAGAAAATCAGATTTACTTACGGCCAGACATACCTCAATGTGCGCCAATGTCTGCCCGTCAAGAGTCAATCCTTGCCCTCTCTTCATGGGATCATATACATTGAAGTTCTTCATGCTGAGGATATCTTTATCTATATTGAGTTGACGTAAATACCTACATCAAAGTAATGGTCAGTTGTAGCCACAGTTCACAAACAATCCGTTTACCAAATCATGGAGCCTAATGCCTTAATAGCAGTCTTGGATGAAGCCATTTCCCTGATAGATTCTGGAATAGAATGAGGCAGAGACTCTTCTGCGTCTTCATCCATTGCGTCACCTCCCTCGGCCGGATAGAGGGTAATAAGTTCTTGCAAGGTTGCATCGTAATCGAATCCTTCGACAGCGCGTAGTCCGGTCCAGAGACACGCAGCAGGAAGTATAGATTTAAGCAAGCGTGTAGTAGACACGGACAAAGTTCCCTGTCATGGAGATTGTCCAGGCTAATAAGACGTAGAAGGAAGTCCACTCACCTTGGTAAATAATAACTCTTTTGGCCTCAGCTGCCTCATGAGAGTCTCCAATCTAGTCCGACAGACATCATCCTCAAACGCACTCAAATTAAACTGAGAGGTTGAACAGTCCAGCACGCATATGCCAAACTTGTTCTTGTTGTCTGAGTTGTCATCTGACACCTCCTCGCATATGGAAATACAGTGCCCCGCCTGCTCGTCCGTAAGAAGCTCCGCGTCGACCAGAGTGCCATTCGTATACACTTTATTTAGCTCACTACATGCCGGATGAAATGATTGAAACAAATAAATCGAGAGATGAATCAACGAACCGTCTGACAATCTTCTCTTTACCTTTGTCCTCGCTAACCTTCCCTTTCGACTTATCCGCGGCCATACGCATCTCCGCCCCGAGTGCTGTTTCCGCTTGGTCGACTCGTCCAACCTTGTAGCCTATGACATCTTCAGCATTGACACTCATTGAAAGATAAGGACACGGGGTTTGACCTTTTCCTAGAAATTTGCTGGCAAAACAAAAGTTGAGAAATTTGTTGGAAGACCATTATGTTGCTTACGCAGCCCAGAAATTGAACGACATCTCAGGAACACCGACCTATATCACAAGAATTAGGAATCACCATCGATCGATCAGACAGTCGATTTCATTGCTTCACCATGGACATCTTCACTCTAGAGGTCAGCTTCAGATCAAATTCTTGATGGCCAATTCGAGCATCGTCCTCATAGAGCTAACCAATCGATTTGAGTTGAAAAATGGATTCACAATGATCGGGAAGGTCTACCTCCAGAAATTTTCTAAGATAAGTTGGGAATTAGATCGTGAGGCATGCCGTCCAGTTGTGATATACTAATCGCACCCTTTTTGGAAGAAGAGAATCTAGAGGAAAGGAGTGTTAGTTGACGTCGCGAGTTCAGTTTCAAGGAGCTCACAGTGTCATAATGGTTTTGCTTGATCTAGCCGACGAAGAATGAGAAGACTAATTCAGAAGAGAAAATGTATAACCAGACCTCCCAAAACTGTATTTGCCGCATGTCTCATCCATTAGCATTTGGTTTCATGTAAATCAGACGCACCTGCTTTTCGAATGGGGTAAACTCTTTCCAAGCTCTAGCAGGGACATACAGTGTTCGCGGGTCGTAATTAGGATCTCCTGGTCTCCGACGCTCTTTCTAAAAAAAACCTCAATGTTATGGGAGGAAAGTGGTCGAAAGACTAAAACTGTACATCCTGTACATCGGCCAAGAAAGCATAAGCTTCTTCCGCAGCTTTCTTCTCGCTCTTCTTGCCTTGTTCCCGTTGCTCTGCTGCAGTCAAAAACGCGTTGGTACTTCCTGACATTCCTTCAGCCGCAGCCACAGCCTTTTTCCCTCCAATACGCTGTTTCGCAGTTGGGATAGCTTTCGTTTTCGATTTCTTCGGCTTGTCTTCATCCGAAGACTCACCCGAAGATATTACGGATCGGCGAGAGGTCGTAGAACGTGACGAGGATGATTTTACTGATTTGACGTCGTTGTCAGAGTCTGGAACAACGAAGTCGTCATTGTCATCGGATGCATTTGAGCGGGATGTCCGAGCTACGAGATGAATTAAAGTTCTGCTAGCGAGCAAGGAAAAAATAACTATATGCGCACCTCGCTTCGCAGGGAACTTCTTGAAATAGGTAAGTTTCTTGGAAAATGAGGCATTTACTTCGACATCTTCGTCGTCTTCGTCATCATCCGTTATAGCCATCGAGAGCCGCTGCTTCTTTGCACGGCCTTCCAGAATGGTCAACATTGTCTTTTCTGACATATCAGAGTACAAAACGCACTCTGGGAATCCACTGGAGATGAGCTTTGCTGAACTTGTTTTCGCTGCTTGATTAAAGCCACATCTCCGTCTTCGTCAGAATCTTCCAGAACAACTTTGCGTTTGTGGACCCTCTTCACAAGATTAGCTCCAAACATTTTTTTGGTTGAAACAGTGTGGGCTCACAGGTTTTCGAATACTTTCCTTCGCCTCCTCGTCAGATGAAACCATATCAACGTCAATAGGATCACTCGTCGGTGGCGTGCTTCTACTTCCTAAAGAAATTGAACTACCGATAGCTGACGAGTTTAACGCGAGAAAATCCATGGACTTGGACTCAGGCGTGCATGGCTCCTGAGAAGAGGACAGTTGGGACGAAAATGCATCATGATTCGAGGTTGTGGGTGCTGACTTGGCAGAAGGCCTTGTGGTTTTCGCGTTTGGTGTCGCGTTTGGCCCTTTAGAAAGCCAGGACATCAAACTTTTTTGCTTCATTGGCTCTGGATGGGCCTTGGAGCTAGGAGCCATGATGTTCCCTGTCAGCGAATAACAGCCGAAGAGAAGGATTTAAAGAAGACGAGGAACGCGTTGGTCCTTATTTGTTCATGTGTGGGTATTTCGGGACCAAACATATTACCTCACTTTGCTTCCGGAATCCGAGATAACTTGAATCATGGACCATGAAGAAAGTACTGAGGACATCTTGAACGACTCTCTCGCATTCCTTGGAGGTGATCCAGTAGTCAATAGTGATACCGTGAGCTATGGTCCCCTAACTTTGACAATTGCCCCAAAGGTGTTGTTGTTTCACCTTGGTCCTGTAATGTGGAGACTGATTTTATATCACTGAAGGAAGGTAAAGTGCGATCGCGATATCCTTGTGCAACGCTATCTCAAACACGAAAAACTAGGCCAATACATTGCTAGCTGATCATCTGTTCTCGCCAGCGTTGTATCTCGCGGAACGCATCGAAAGGAGGCTTCTACGCGCAGCGGGCCGGACGGGTAACGTTGCTCATCGATTTTGTATCTCATCTTGCTTACATACATTAGTGATTGAGCTCGGTGCAGGATCAGGACTGCCATCGCTCCTACTTGCCACCTTGCCAGATCCCCCGTCACTCGTGGTCATCACAGACCACCCGGATCCGGGAATCCTTGGAAACCTGAAGACGAACATTGAACAGAATAAGCAACATTTCCAGCCTTACTGCCGTGTCGATTGTGAAGGCCATGAATGGGGAACAGACGTGGAACGGTTATTGTAAGCCTCCGTTATCTTGAGGATGTAGGTTGTCATTAATTTGCCAAATAACAGAAAGCTGTTGCCTTGCGCAAGTATTCAAGGATATGACGTCGTCATTCTATCGGACCTTCTGCATTTTCATTCCTCTCACGACGCTTTGCTTGCGTCTGTGAAAGCTCTTTTGTCGACGTCGAAGAATTCCCAAGTGTATGTCTCTGTACGTAGACCATCCTTATCTCTCGTTGCCCCTATGGCCATCATTTAACATGATCGCTGGCATAGGCTGGCACTTACACCCGAGCCCACGTTTGTGATGGCTTCTTACAGAAAGGGAGAGAGACTGGATTCACTTTCGAGGAGATTTTCACTAACAGTGAAGAAGCGCGATGGATGGGAGAAATGAAGGTCTCTGGGCTGGATAGCAAGGCGCTAGCACTGAGAAAGGCCGCCTGTCGGTATTGGATCGGTACTTGGACGCCATAGTCACAAGGACTAATCATGCCAGCATTTGCGTAGTTCCTCCGTTCGTTTATTCCAATACATCGCGCGTGTAGGTATTCTTTGTGACTAGCGTCGTCAAGGGTGACAATAAATGTGACGCGACGCGGACGTGTTGTTTGTTACACTTTGTCGTCGAAAGAGAGTCGTGATTATTCACTGAGTTCCATCAAACAAACAGCCCCTTCGTTAGAACTTCAGCAAAGTTCGTGCATGCTCCCAATTCCCGTTTCAGCAAGGTCGTGTTCTCGTTCATTGTCATGGGAATAGCTGGCCTTCTTCCAGCGCTCAAATCTATCCAGGTTACCAGACATCTCTCCGAATACGCTGGACACACTCTTGGCATCGACGCATATGTTTGGCTGCACAGAGGAGTCTTGACATGCGCGACGGAACTCGCAACTGGAAAGAGCACGCATAAGTGAGTGTCACTGCCACCGCAACGAACAGGGTCCGAGGAACTATCGCTGACTGAGTCTTCTTTGTATAAGGTATGTAGATTATGCCATGCATCGAATAAGACTATTGCGACACCATAAAATCGAACCCTATGTCGTTTTTGACGGTGGGCCTCTCCCAGCCAAGAAAGGGACAGAGGTTGGGCGCAAACAGCGACGAGAGGAATGTCTTTCTCGAGGGAATGCTCTAGCTGCACAAGGGAAACATAGTCAAGCTCGCGATTACTATGTCAAATGCGTGGACGTCACGCCTCAAATGGCTTATCAGTTCATCAAGGCAAGTTTACTTTCACAACATAGACATGCATTTGTGACGTATGAGTCAGGCCCTGAAAGCCGAGTCGGTTTCGTACATTGTAGCACCGTACGAGGCAGATGCACAGCTTGCCTATCTGGAGCGCATTGGACTCGTTAGCGGGATTATCACAGAAGACTCCGACCTCCTAGTGTTCGGTTGCCAAAATGTGCTTTTAAAGCTTGACACGGTCACCAGCAAGGTTGTTTCCATCATGCGAAAGGACTTCGGCTCTGTCTCCGCGTCGGCGTCGGATTCAAACGGTATCTCCTTAGTCGGTTGGTCCGATATTCAATTTCGCGCAATGGCCATCCTGAGTGGCTGTGACTACCTGCCAAGCATTCCTGGGATCGGGTTGAAGACAGCGTGCACGTTGCTAAGAAAATGGAAAACGGTGGAGCAAGTGCTCAGGGTAATCACGCTGGAGGGGAAGAAGTCTGTACCAAGAGGATATCTGGAGCAGTTCAAGCTGGCGGAGAAGTGTTTTCTACATCAGCGTGTCTATAGCCCTAATCAGGAGAAACTAGTGTATTTGACGGAGGTAGAGGGAGATTGGAGTGACGAGGACGAGGCGTATGTCGGCAGGTGAGTATATTCAATCCTTTCTTTTCAGGACCGGTGTTTACAGCGTGATGCAGTAACTTGGAACCTTCATTGGCAAAGGGGATAAGTGTAGGCGACGTGGATCCGACTACTTTATTACCAATGAACGATATCAACCCAAATTTCATCCCGCGAGGCTTAAAAATCAAGGTTCTCGCCCCCAAAGAAACTAATCGGCAGGACAAAGGGAAAGGCAAGGCCAACACGCCGGTCAAGGAAGGCATCCTTAGCTTCTTCGGTTTGTTGGAGACTTCTAATATGAAAGTCGAGCTGACGAGCATGTCGTAGGTCCAAACCCCAAGATCCCCCCTCGACAACAGCAACGCGTTTCTTCTCCAATTGTTGTTGCGAAGACCGCAGTTGGAAATGCAAGTGGAAAAAGAACACTAGCTGATGTTATGGACCAGGATATTGGTTCCAAACAAAGGCAAAAATCCAAATTTTTCGAGTCGGTTACGCGCAAGTCAAGAAATACAAGACGAACTGCTGACTATGACGAGCTTCCTGTTGCAGGTCCTTCACGTCTGAGCAGCGAAAATAAAGAAAACGTCTGTATTGTTATCGACGATAGCGACGAGATAAATTTGGAAGAAGACATAGAGTCCAACGCCTCGATAGTTGCACAAGGCGAAGTCGACCCAGAAACGGAGATGGTGCTCGACGATCCCTCATGGCACGACATCGTGGAACAAGAAGATGGTTACATCTCTCCGACGCCATCCTGCTCTGGAGATGTCCAAGATTTTTCTTCGCCATTAGTACCCAGATACACACCCGTGCGCAAGCACGAGGTTGACTTGCGAGATTCCGTTGATCGCTATTTCGGCACAGAAGCTGTGTCTAGTCCTCCATCTGAAGTCAAACTCAAGCGGCGCCGACTATCCGATTCGATTTCACGACAACCCTACCGTACACGCTCTCTCGATTTGCCTCGCATCCATGGCCATGCTGCTCAACGCCCCAATGCGCAGGGTATAACCTGCGTTCCGAGTGCTTCATTTCCAGAAGTCGATCTCCGTGGTTCATTTGGTGATGATCGGACCAGTGATATCGATTCCTCGGACAACGAGACGAAGAACGCATCGGGATCTAATTCTCCTCCGACACCAACGCCGTCGCCTTTGACTCCTGTAACTCAGGAGGAAATTCCAGCGCTCGCTGTAACTGACGACGATGTGCTAACAGATACCGAAGATTCCGAAGCACAGGCGAATGAATTCAGGAAACAGGCTGTCATTACGGGCTGGAGACAACAGTGGGCGCTAAATAAGGCTCCTGGTATCCCTAGACATGCTACACCGAAACTTAAGCGACGAGAGACGAACGTGACACCTGCTGGGAGACATACACTTAACAACGCGTGTACACGGCCACGTCCTTATCCCCTGATAGCTCCGAATACGGCTCCTCCGAAGGCCAACAAACCACGGCGCGTGCAATCAAGGAAGAGCCTCCCATTCCTGGAACCGGGGAAGCATGGATGTGCTGGAGTGATAAATCTGGAAATCGATTTAGATGGTGAACATGACTCGGAGACCGTTCTACATAGAGCTAGACTGGAAACCTTTCGGTGAGTAACTTCCTGAATTAGAACTTCAATTATCGATGTCTTCTCCGTCAGGTTTGGATGATTGTGTGATGATTATTTGTTTATTATGTTTTGGATGTCGTAAGTGGACTGAACGGTGGTTCCGATCCAGTGCATTTCGACATGCTCAATCAGTTTGTTTATACGGCACCTTCCGTGTGTCAATTATAGATGACTACCTCCTGAAGTTCTGGTAGAACCATCTCATTTGGTCTACGCTGACATGCAAAACTCACCAACGAGATTTTCTGATGTGTGTCCCAATATATTCAACAGACATCTGGTGAGGTGTGACAAGTATCCAAACTCTAAATTTAATTTATCTAAAAATAGCCAACCGTGAGAACCTTGACAGCAGTTGCCCTCAGGCTGAACTTGATTATCAACGCCTGTTCAACTGTTGTTCTCTTTAACTTCACACAATCATCTCTCGCAAACTGATGCATATGAGCGAATCCCTGAAAGAGTTCTAACCTGATTTTTTGCACTACTTGAAAACTTTATCTGATCTTGGCGACGCGTCTTACCTCAACTGGTCGTATTTGATTTGGTGAAGGCTTAAACATTACAATCGAGGGCCTCCTCCGTCGTGATACACGATCTATGCTCACGGCGAGGTAGGAGGTCCATTCTCCAAATTTATTCCTTCTATCAGCGCGAAGTAGGTCGCTTATCCTCGCAGCAGTGTCTTATGATTATTTGCCTTTAAGTTTCCGACCTGGAAGCCGGGAAGTTGAAGGTGTGCTGTGGTCAGTTTGCTTCCTGGATCCAGTCTTCTTACTTCGTTTCGTTTTGCCGTAATCGTGTTTCCACTTCAGGATGAAGCTCCTTCCTGAGGGCTCGTCGTTTCCGGACTTTCGTTCAAGCAACCCGTCTGAACGAATTCCATCCGCCTCTCAGAGTGTTGTAAACGCATCAGCGTATACTCCTGTGTCTGAGCAACAGCATCTATCTTCCTTCTCGTCTCAATGTCCTCCACACGATTCCATCTCTCAGTATTACACCAACGATGCCCACCACAATCAGACTTCCACCCAAGCCATCGCCACCAGTTATCCGGAATCATCTCAGCGGACCATCATGCACAATCCTCCATATCAATTGGACTATGACAAAAGAGATTTCCAGTGTTCAGACATAGGGAATGACCAAGCCACAGTGTACACAAATCTTGGGGATTCAGATCTGGACCATATTCCTCCAGACCTCACTTCTGCAACGGGTTGCCGCCAACGCATGTCCGAGCTGGACGTTCATCACTTCCAGCAAGATTCCTCGGCCGCACCTCCATCACATCACCATTTCGAATATGGTCCAAACCTAGCTACCACTGGAGAACGGACGTCACATCATATGTCTTCCAAACTGACATATCCCACCAGAGAGACGTCTAGAGCTCCATCCGCAGTGTCTAAAAGGCGAAACTTACCTAAGGCTGTAGGGTTGCAAGCGCGTCATCGTCCAGGTCATGGTCCCGAGGATTTGTTATATCCAAGAAACCTGAACAGAGAGTCTGTTTATCTGCATAGCTCTAACATAGCCAGTCTGCCTCTTCTGCTGCCCTCCATTCCCATGAGTAATAATCCGGGCGAGTCCCAAGCCTCCTTGAATCCTTCCTATGAACCAACTCACTGTTCGTCGGACGGCTTCGCTTGTGCGACTTCAGACCGCGAGTCTTTGGCATCAATCCGCTCACACGAGGTGCTTGATGAATTTTCGTCATCTTCTGTCTCGAAAAAAAGAAGATCCAAGATGCATGAGTGTGAAGTTTGTGGGAAGATGTTTCCACGGTATGTCTTTAATTTATTAGCAGTGCCTTCTTTTAATTAGCTGAATCCTTGTCTGGTAGCCCAAGTGGTTTGCAGACACACATGAATACGCACAATAATGTGAAACGTACGTTATCCTTACACTACTTTCCAACTGATTATCCATCCTACATTTAGCATTTCCATGCGGGTTCCCGGGATGTGATCGAACGTTTACTGTCCGATCCAATGCAAAACGACATCTTCGAATCCATGGGGTTGTCCCAGTATCATCCATTCCTGAGCCACCGCCAGCGCCTTATGTTATTGACTTCAGCGCACCTACCGTCATGGGTTCATCAGACCCTACTCCCCAAATAATCAATGCACCTCTGAAGCTGCGATGGATGCCTCCAAGTCTCACTTCACGAACTAATGTGCAAAACCTGCGGTCTTTGTCAGACGAAGAATCAGACTCAGACGACCCTGATGCGAACAGAACTAATTTGAAATGGAGGTCAGGGCTCTCTATTCCCCTGCGCGCCGTCGTACCCTCTCTGTACACAGATGATGAATTTTATGAAGAGAGAAACTCATACCTTGATGCAAAGGCATACCCTTATCATCCCTCTCAGGTGTGTTCTTTCACCAAAGTCTGCTCCTATACTCATGTCTTTATGAAGTTTCACATACTCCCTGGACCGGCGGCCTCAAACCCTCGTTCTCAAAGTGTTGTGTAACAACGTCATCCTCTTTCTGTAAATAGCATCTAACATCTGGAAAGTCCTTTATATCTTGGAGACATTACATAACGTTCATGTACCTAAGCGCGTTTATGCGGCTCTACTTTGGTTCTTGTAGCGATTCACTGCGGAAATCTATGGAGATCATTCGAGTTCTGCTGATTGGTGGTACAAAACGCGATTAACCACTCCTATGGGTATATCGTACAGTTCGGGGGACTGCGTCGAACTGAAATAGGGATTGTCTTCTCCGTCCGAGGGAAAGTATGCACGATCGTCTACGTCAAACGTGTCAGCACTCCCTTAGCATATAGACACAGAGCCAGATCACCAGTTATCGCCCTCATTTCAGAAAACGACGGTGTAGCAGCGATAGCTAGGGAGGAATATACGATGTATGTGGTGATCACGAGGATAACGGACCAAGCAGGTAAGAGCAGTGCCCATTCACTGAAAGCAAGGTCAGGCGATCATGAAGGAGAACATTATGGCAGAAAGAATACCGGTTTGGGTACCAGTTTATTCCAACCCACAGGATGTACCGGTCTGGAACCAAAGCCCATAAAACATAGAGACAGAATCCGATAGCTGTAGAGGACCACGCAACAAAACCGTAAAATTCTGCTGCGCGGCTGCGGCCAATGTCCACAGAGAGGCGTTGTGCATCCATGGACCCAGTGAGGTTATTATCTAGCTATAGGTCATTTCATAGATATCGATTACGGCAGGAGGCTGTGTAGAAAAGTTGACGTACTTGATCACTTACCGGCAACCACCGGCAACTTGTACATGGCGGCGACACTCCCGTCTCTTCAGGCACAGAAAAAGGCATTGCGGAAGGCCATTTCTGAAACCATTCGGCTCCTTCCTGTATCGACTCTCGCAGAACAATGTAAGCACGACAAGCGCGGTCTTTACAGCATTCCTAGGTTGATGATGGGTCATGCAACCAAATTGCTATCTCTCCAGCGAGGGCTATCACCGCGGGTGTTTTATCACTGTCGTCCTTCCAACTATGCCGGTCTGTAAGTTGTTACCTGAGCATGCCTTCTGGAGAGGTCGACACAACGTCGTTGGTGTCAGAGGTTTTATCGCGTGGTAACCATCGTGTGTTTCTGAACTTGATCACCTGGCATTCATTAAACTTACAGGAAAGACTCTGTTTGTCCCGAAGATTGTATCTAAAGAGGGATATATGGAATTTTTGAAAGTATACAATATAGAAGATTTAAACACATTCCCTAAAGGAATCTGGGAAATCAAGGAACCGGGATTGCAATGGCGGGGCAAAACCCGACAGAACGGTCTGTATTCAATATACAACTGGTTTTTGGGAATCTACTACGAAACATCTGAATGGCTCTGCAGCACTTGATAAGGATTGTGAAAACCTGGACATGATTTTAGTACCAGGTTTGTTGTTCACTCTTTTGAATTCATCTCATACTGAGCTGAGGTACATTGTTTACAGGTGTCGCATTTGACCATTCGTTATCGCGTCTAGGTCACGGAAAGGGATACTATGATCGTTTCATCAGTTCATACGTGGCTAGTGGTCGATCGCGGCCGCTTCTAGGTTTGTCATCTCTGACATATGTATGCGGGCAATGGGCAATGGGTTGAATTGAAAGCAGTGGCACTTGCCTTTCGTGAACAGGTCTTGGAAGGTAACGCAGTTCCGGTCGGAGATCAGGATTGGAAGATGGACTTCATTGTGAGCCCCGATGGCATATTGACTTCAGAAGGGTGAGTGCACCACTGAACTGGGAATTATATTGGAATCAGATCAGGAGATGAAGGTGAACTTCGATTAGTCGATGATACTCAGCAGCACGTTGTCGCGACATAGAGTTGTCACAAACAGTTATATCTCGGCCACGCCTTACTAGATTTGCTTCAAACTGGCATATCGTAGCGATCAGAACCTTTTTCCCTTACTATCTTGATGAGGCGCCCGGGTCGGCAGGCTCTAATGTAAGTATGGCCAAGCATGGAGATGTTGGAATTCCTCTGCGCGTTCGCGACTAGGATGGTTTATTGAAGCCCCCGCGCATTTTTAGTGGGAATGTATCCGTCACGGTCTAGAAATTTAAAGTCCCCCGAGGTAACTGAAATTCAAGGCATGACTTGCAGCTGCCCTGTCCACACATGAAATGCAGACCACTATGGATGCGGCGAGAAGTGGGATAAGCCTTATCATCGACTTTGCAAACCCCAAGGAGTGCCATTACGCGTTGATGAGTGCGCTGGTGTCCGTTGGACCCCTGAAGTTGACAACCGAGGGATTATTGATTATCAATCACCCCTGGCATTAACATACAGTCAGTAGATATTAGATTTGACGGTAAGCTTTCCTCGTTGAAACGGCGCTGGTAAATCTTCCTTCCTTCCTACAGAAAATCTGACGAGTAATTGGGAATCAGCCCAAGGATCCCACTGCAAGTGAACAAAACACACAACAGTCAATGATTCTAATGGCCACTTGCATACATACTACCTTGTGATGATAGAATGCATAAGCAGCCTACATCATGCGATCATCTTATGGACGGCGATGGTCAACTTCATCACATGGTTCGTCGTCGCCATGTGTCGAAACCCAAGCGAACTGTAACAAGCTAGCTTAAAATGGAGAGACCACTGTGTGTAGCGCTGTGCGTAAGGGCAAATTTGTGTCTTTTCGACGAGGTGAAATCGTAGAGCTTGGCATTGATTCTGATGCAACATACAGATAGAGTTCTGCAGAATCTTAAGTGATTGATCTCACGTCTGAGCGTGTAACATTTACAAAGCGTAGGGCACCATCAATCTGGACGGTGTCGACGTCGACATCGCCATCTGAAAGCAGCGAAGCTCTTGGATACCTTCCGGCGGGTCTACAATATCGGGTCTCAGGATTTCAGTGATAAATTAACACATTGTGAATTTCCACTGAGCGAAATCCGTTTAGAAGTGCCGACAATCATGCCTGGAGTGTCGTCATTGGAAACCTGAAAACTGGCGATAAGCTGCAATAAGTCACGGTCGATTTTAAACACTTTGATTTGGGAATTTTTGATTTGTACGACAGAAGAATGTTGCAGGCTCAGGTCGAAGGTACTGAAAAAAATTAGACAGCATTCCCATCAAAGGAACAACAGGATATCTATACTATCTCTCCATCTTCAGACTACCAATAGTTAGTTACGTTGTAAATGTAAGAGAGTAAGTAGCAACCTACCAATACATATGGCACTTCAGGTATTTGGCTGCTCCCAGGCTGGGAAGTAGGAGAGGAGAGCAGTTTGGCAAAACTGAATGCCGTATGTCAAGGAGTGACACCTAACAAGAAGGATTGCACATACCCCGCTTTCCTTTCCGTAGGAGCAATAATCACTCGATGTGATCTCCCAGACGGAAGGTAAGTAATACCTATAGACATTTAGAGCATTAACATAGCCCGAGAACAGTTAGGTTACCTAGCTGGGGGACCATGATGCCTTTGCCTCCTGTATTGAAGGTTCCCATTGATCCGTCGGGGTTTAAGATTTTAGTCGAGAGCTGTGATGTGGTAACGACCTTCAATCCGGAAATGATTATATTTTTCTGGGAATTTGGTTGATCTCCTACCGTTAGATTACTTGTGGCACAAGCCTTAGTTAGGATTCGTTTGAGTCGCTCTAGAAGGTAATTTCTCGCAGAAACGCTTAGATTTTCACCGACATGGAAAGGAAATGATATAGAATTGACCACAAGGAGTGAAATCTAGCAGGAAATAGCATAACGTCAGCTACGAAATGTAGACATGGGGACATCTCCTGACCTTGGGATGTGAATCAAGCTGAGACGGAAGATGGTACATAAATGTCATTAGATCCATCAACATGTGTATATTGACGTGGAACACGAGACTCAGATAATCAGAGGGCAAATTCTTTGACTCTAACGTAGTTTTTAGTTTAGTACCAGCTAGAACTTGAGCGAGATCTGACTTCGAAGAGATTTATCCAAAATTGCTGGGCCAGTCATATTCTGACAGTCTGAGATATAGTTTCAGGGAGAAAAACTTTCCATGTTCAACCCAGACCACTTACCAATAAAGAGCACTTCATGACCAGCTTCGACGAAGGAAGTCACGAGATTCGTTGCAACAACTTCCTTCGGTGTTCCAGGTGGCCCAGAGATCTCCAATATGTGCCCACGCCGCAGTCCTCCCGAAAGCAGCTTGTCAATTGCTGTTGATTTCGTTGAGAAACCCTGAGCGTTCTTGGCCATCGACGCCGCGGACTGAGTCAGAGACGGGGTTGGAGGCTTTTGTGACGATGTGAATATGTGTTCAGCTTGTGGAAGCGATATACCGAGCTCTTCTCAAATATGAAATATTACAATCCGAACATTATAGGACGAAGGAAGAAAAGGCTTGACCATTTGCCAGTTCGTGTGCAGATGATCCTTGTAGTTCATGGAGCGTCTCATAACCTGCTCGCGCTAATGCAGAAAGCGTCGACGGCGGCAGTGGAAGGGAAGACAATTTTCGAGACGACTCAGACATGGTACATTCAAGTTGTCGCCATTGAATGATTGATGGAATGATCAATTGCCAATGCCATTGCAGAAGCAACTAATCACGTGGAAGAAGACGCGTCTGTGGCGTGAGATAATGGATTCACCAGACATGCATGCGAATTTGCGAAATTCAGACAGACTCTGCGCCGCCCTTCTTGCTTGTCGACCACCACTTGCTTATTTTTTGCTTTTCACGCTCATCCTCCACAGCATTCCTTAACATCTTGATTTTCCTCCGCAGCGCTCCCCTCCCGGCTCAAAATGACAACACTGTCGAACGACATCTTCAAATTCAATCTACAAACGAACTCTGTGAGGGTCGAAAACATCTCTCCTTGCAGTTTGTCTTTCTCTACACCTTTTTTGTAATAGGATTAATTATGGTGTTGGTAGTCACCATTAATGAGGTCGTCGCGTTATTCAACACGCTGATTGGTGATATCCATTTCAACATGCAAAATGACACACTGACAATGGAAAAGGTGACGTCAAAAGCTCGCACGATTACAGGACCTCCCTTGGGGTCTGCCTCGAGATTGCCTTTTTCAATCGGGACGCCGTCACGTTGAGCCTCAATTGCCGATGGTTCCTCAGATTATTGATGCTTACACGTCCTTCTTTTGCAACACAGAAAAGCGATGTGCATGTCCGGATACACTATCCAAGGCCAACCTCTGTGCGTTTATATTCCATGCTCAATGTATATGCGCATATATGCACTTGTTCGCCGAGCCACGCAGCATTTCTGATTACTATGTCCCAAACGCCACTGCTCCGGTGTAGCGTCTACTCACCTTTGCCTTTAGCGTCGTTACTCCGATCATTCAGCCTCCAATAGACGCCCGACCTCTACAACACACCGACGATCGTAGAAATCTGTACGTCCTTGGCCTCCCGTTTGCTCTCACGAAGTACGCACGGTGCCCAGTTCATGTTTGATCCTGGAGCTCAACTCTCTCAGATCCGAGTTTTCGAATGTCTTTTCTCGTTACGGAACTGTTATGCATTGTGTGATCTTGGCTACTGTGGACAATTCTTCCCGTCGTCGAGGGTTTGTTGTCATGTCCTCTCACGAAGAAGCGAAGTTGGCAATGGCCTCACTTACTCGCACGCAAATCAAGTAGGCTTTACAACTCACTAGCATACCTAAGTGCTTAAGCTTTTCGAGGGGTCACACTCTCGACATATCATGGGCTGTTGTGCAACGTTCTCAAGGTAAGGGCATCTGCATGACTTCCGACGACTTAATAACTTTCTACATAGGGTTTCTTGATGGAGGTGATAGGAACATGCTCCTAGACTCGCGCTCACCCCCACGTTCTGTATCGCGAGGTATCCGCCACGACAACCCCGAAATCGCTGATGCAAACTCCTCTGCGTCGTCAATTGATTCCGCCGAATCCGACCTTGCAGCTTTCACTCTGAGTTTGGTCCCAACGCCGACCTTATTCGTCACCAACTTGCCCGCCTTCCTGTTTGCTCAGGTTCAAGACATGCAGTCGCTATTCTATCCTTTTGGCCATATCAAGAAGCTTAAGATCCTTGAGACCTCTCTCAAGGGAAGCACGTCAGCTCTTGTTGAATATGAATCTGCCGAACTTGCGCAAGAAGCCAGAGAAACCCTTCATGGACAGAGCTACGCTGGTCAACAAATTGCTGTTCGTTTCGTTCGATCAAAGTCTTCTCTTCTGGACCTTGCTTCAGCTTCCGATTCTGCTTGTCACGATATAAACGCTCTGCACGGTTTCGCTCCTTCTGCTCGTCAATCATCTTTCTTGCTCGGACCTGCAGGCCTTCACTCATACTATGATTCTATTCGATCCCAACGCTTCAACAATACCTCTCAAAACACCTATCCTGGATTTCAGAACACTTTCCTCCATGCGTCACATCCCTTTTCCCTTAATTATCGCTAAGTCGCCGCTTCCAGGTCGAGCTCTGCGAGCTCTTGGTAAGTGTTTCCTGCTCGCAAGATTGCAATGGCCCATCATCATAGCCTCGACTCTGTTCCAAACAACTTGCCCTGAGCCGATTTATTCATCCGAATCAACAGCTCTACGTTCCATGAAAGACATGTAAACAAAAACATTCAGCTTTCGTCCATGCACCAGTTCTGTTCTTTCGCTCTTCCCGGTTTGATGCTATTTATAGGAAGTTTACTGCACTATACACAGTGTTTCATTTGTATTTTTGGGAAACCCATTTCATCTGGCGACAAACAATAGTACTCAACAACCAGTCCGACGAAAAGACGCATTCATAGTCTGATTACGGGAGACTAATACCTGAGTCTCGACATTCTTTTGGTGACTACTTTTGGTGACTACTTTCCATGTCTCTCATTTTCCATCTATCTACCCTATGGTGGTTGCATTTCCTGTCATTTTGACCTTGCTGGCTGGTTACGCCAAAGCTCAAAAAATTGATAGTATGTAGATAATCAATTGTGGATAATGGAACTGATATGACCAATAGCAGTTGGCGACTTTCCGCCGGCGGGGTTGAGCAAGAGGAGTTAAAAAAAACTTACTGAAGACCGACCGATCAAATTGTAAGTATTGCATAAGACTCAAGTGGCAATCCATCAACGACGCCCAGTAGTATCAGGACATCGTGTAATTTCAGCCAAGCGTAGGTAAGTTGGTTGCCTGTCTATATTGATAGGATTGGTGTTTTATCACTTGGACTGACTTGGACTCCCGCGCACAAATGCACCGATTTCATCTTCGTCTCTCAAAGGTTGATAGCGATAGGCGAGCACCCTAAGTTGATCAGGCCATTCTACCATTCAGCACGTAAGCGCTCTTCATGCTTCACTACTAGTATATCTTTGAACACTTACAAAATGATTGTTGGTACAACAGACTGGCTGCGAGGTGCTGTGCATCATTTTCAGCAGTGCAAATGCTTGTTGAGGTCATAGAGTACTTACCAAGAGTTGCCTCCGGTCCCGATGACGGTGATGGGGCTGCAATTCACTGAACATCAAAAAGACATTATTCGTATGTTCAATCCGAATATACTGTTGCTTACCCCCAACGAAGCCAGTGATGGGCCCAAGTACGATGCTCAAGAGGCCAAGAAGACTGTCGAGCGCTTGGTTATTTTGCTGTAGAAGAACAATAAGCGCTCTGTAGAGGTGTGCGACGTGAACCTCACGTCATGAACAGAGTTGCAGCATTGAATGGGGCCAGTATTGCATTGGTTGATGGGAGGATCGATACGGGGAACTATGCCGGGGACCGCAAGAACGGGTAATATGTAGATGGCGAGCAAGAAAAAGGACGGGAATCGAGCGAACATTGTTAGATGTCGGTGAGTTATGGTTGAGAGTTGGGCTTGGGGTTGCGTTCCACTGAGGGCCACTTGTCTCCCTACCGCACCCTTATATACCACGCTGGCAGGTTTATCTCGTGCGTTGGTGTCTGGATTCCGAAGCACAGAGACTAGACCGAGCCATATTTCCAAAATCTCTCCTCGAAGGCTCTGTTGTGGTGCAGGAACTGTCAATAAATCACATATTCTGCACACCCCTCGGACTTCCTTACTTAGTATCACCAAAGGAAAGAGATCAACCCAAGCACTGCGCAACGAAACTCCTTATACTGAACTTGAGCGGCGTCATCGACCGCGGCACGAATATGTTCTCTTCCCCTGTCCGGCGATCCTATAGTTTAGTTCACTCGTTTTCAGCCTATAATGATTGGAAAGTATCTCACTGGTCTGCTTGTGTTCTAGTCCTGATAAACTGGAACAGTCAGTGTAGAATCATGTTCTGCTGCTCAGTTGGTCGATCCAGTCTATGAAACTGATTGTTGAACGTTGAACTCTCATGAACTAATTACATAAGTACTTACCCCCAATCCGCTACTTCATTTCTTCTCAATGTCCTCCCTAAACGGAAATCGGTATCTTGCTTTCACCTTGGTGTTTCATCAACTGCCATGCTCGGAGACCTGGCCTGAGCGTGGAGCGCCCATCTTCTTTTGAACGAGCTTGGACGTCATGTATGTGGCGTGACAGATACACATTTAGTCTTGACGTTTAGAGCGATGTCAATAGCATTTTGTGATGATCTCATCCATCTATCTAGTAACTACTAGTAGTAGAAGGAATGTCCATGGTCCATACACAAACGCAGTCCGAAATCCCTAACAAAGAAAGTACAGTAATTTTATGTCCGAATTTTCAAAGCTATCCCATTTTAGATCTATGACCCTCGCGTATCCACTTACTCGACGGTAACAGACTTAGCCCTGAGAGAAAATGTTGTCAGTCAGCAGCAGTCAATGACAAGCGACAGCTCACAAGTTCCTGGGGAAATCAACATCGCATCCATTCTTCACCGCCAAGTGATAACTGAGCAGTTGCAGAGGGATGATGTTCAGCAAGCCCTGCATACAGTCGACGGTCTTGGGAACACGAATGGTCTTCGCGCCTGCGGGTATGCCTTCGTCAGCCTCATTGCACAAAACGATGGGCTGGCCATTGCGAGCGGTAACTTGTGCGAAGGCGGATTGAACTTTGGGATATAAGGAGTCTTGCGTCATGATAATGATCACCGGCATATTCTCATCGATCAACGCGAGGGGCCCATGTTTGAGCTCTCCGGCCAGAATTCCTGGATATTCATGGATCAGTTTGAAGAAAGGATGGACGATCATGGTTACGTACCTTCTGAGTGCATGTAGCTGATTTCCTTGATTTTCAGCGCGCCCTCAAGACAGGTGGCGTACCTTGAACAATATCAGCAATGGTTGGTCAAAGGCATGAGAATCACGCACTGGTATCCTCTGCCCATGAGGAGTAGACTCTTGTTGCTCGAGACAGTCATAGCAAGCTGTTGAAGCACCTTATCTTGCTCTAGGATTTTTTTGATGTGGCCCGGCAGCTCATGAAGAGCAGCGATGATCTGGTTTCGTCGTTCGGTGAAAGAGATGCGATCCTCCGATAGTTGAAGGGCCATCATCAGGAGAGCAACGTACTGCGATGTGTAGGCCTGAGGGCGAAAAGGTCTGATAAGACTATTGTTATTCTGTAGTCAGCTGAACGTACCTTGGTTGACGCAACACCAACTTCAGGTCCAGCATTGATGTGTATACCACAATGGGTCTCACGGGACAATGTTGAACCAACTGTGTTAACAACACCCACGCAAAGCGCACCTCTCTCCAAACAATACCTCAGCGCCAAGATAGTGTCCGCGGTTTCGCCACTCTGGCTCACAAAAACGCAGACGTCATCTCTGAAGATCGGAGTTTTGCGATCCAAGAAGTCGCTGGCAAGCTCAACGCTAACAGGCATTTCCGTTAGCTCTTCAAAGATCGCGCGAGTCGCGAGCCCGGAGTGGTAGCTCGTGCCACACGCAATGAATACTATCCTGCGACCGCGACGGATGATAGGCAGGTATGCACGCAAACCACCGAGAGTGATCTTGCTCTGGTCAAAATTGACTCGTCCACGCATGGTGTTGACGACAGACTCGGGTTGTTCGTATATCTCCTTCTGCATGAAAGTGTCAAATTTACCTTTCATGATGGCAGCAATTTCAAGCTCTAGAGTCTCAATATTCCTCGTGGTGGCGATTTGGCCTGGGGTTTGATTGCCTTCTTCCGTACGGCGGAAACGATGGATATGAAGTTCGCCCTCGGCAATGTGAGCGACATCGTCGTCCTCTAGATAAAGGACGCGCTTAGTGTGTTCGACGATGGCTGCAGCATCGGAGGCAACAAAGAACTCGATGGGCTGGGGAAGTCCATCCTCGGACATGAATGCACGAGACTGAGTGCGAAGAACTTTAGGATTGGCAGTGGGGGGAGAAAGCAATGCGGTGGGCGAATTAGCTTGGACTAGAAAGCTCTTCAGTCGGTCTCTCTGAACGATCGGAAGCGAAAACTTACGACTATCTACCCTAGTTTCATTGCTGTCTTGGCCAGCAACCTCGACATCAACAAAATCAACCTTGAGTTTCTTGTCCGTCTTGACACCTATGAGGAGAGGCGACCCTCGACGTGCAGTGACGACTTCATTGGGGAAATGAATGGACTTGAAGACAAATGCAAAAGAACCCTCCAGCTCCTTAAGGACTTGCTTGACTAATTCCGTGAACGTCAACCGTTTACCGCCGCGAGTGTCATAAAAGTACTTGGTCAGAATTGCGACGGCTTCGGTGTCGGTCTCTGTTTCAAACTTGTATCCTCGCTTCTGCAGGACCAGCCTGAGTTCAGCGCTGTTGGTGACGATACCATTATGGACGATACAGAATTCACTGTTGGCATCTGAGCGAACAGGATGGCAGTTGACTTCGGATGGCGGGCCATGAGTTGCCCATCGAGTGTGTGCAATAGAGACCTGAGATACACTGGTCTTCTGTACGTCCACAGCGGATGCTGCGATCTTCTTGCGTAGTCCAGCAACCTTGCCAACTTCTTTAAAGTAGACGAGCTCGCCAGGTTTGTCACCATCAACACACAATCCAGCAGAATCGTATCCACGATACTCCTGGCGAGCAAGACCAGCGCATAGAACTTCAAGAACCTCTTGACGAGTCTGAAAAGGGATTATCAACCTCAAGAAGCCGATTATACGGTCGTGTTATGTGCGTGGGATCAATCCTACATCTAAACGTGGGATTGCACTGGATCACGAAGCACAAACGACGCAAAGTGTATCAATAGGAGAAAAGACACGAACCTTGTCTTTCAAGAAACTGCAGTAGCTAAAGATTCCACACATGATAACCAGTAACTGGGAGGAATCTGAAGAGCAGAGAGCCTCCTGAGATTCAGTATGAAAAGAACCTAGAAGAATATACCTGAATGATATGGAAAAGTGGAGTAAGTAGAGTAAAGTAGGGAGGGTGAAAAAAGTTGACAACGGCGAAGATGATCCCGCAATTTTGCATTGCCGTCGCTATTTAAGTGCTGGATGTTTGATTCAAGGCGCGCAAACAGACGCAAATATAAATGCATCGCTCCGCCCTTGCCATGGACGCGTTCAGACACAGCCCCTCGCGCTCATCCGTGATGCTTCCGTTTCAAAGTTACACTGGCGGCGGAAGATCTCATCGGGATACCACGTTCATCAAAAACTCTGTGTGTTCCTTGTATCCGAAACCACTGCGACGCTGCAGGCAGCAGAAGGGAGACTACTTCCCTCGAGGTAAATGACTCATTCCACCAGCAATACACATTGCACAACATGTTTCGTCCTCCCAAGGCCTGCAATTATAACCCTAGTGGCATGCTCATGGTCACCTCTATATTTTGGAGACGCTACGGTATAAATATATAACCTCTCGTATAATCCTCGGTCTCGGAAGCATGAGTCCAAAGGGTCCGCAACGGCCGTTAGCGCCCTTTTTGATGGCAGGGTCCTTTTGTTCGGCTTTCCCACATTACAGTGTACATATCTGCAACTCCAAAGTGGAGCTCTCATGGAAATGCAGATACGCTCTAATATGATGGAATGACATGTCTCCGTTGGAATGCGATCCAAACCCGGCCGCTTGCTCGCAAACATTGGGAGGCGTCTAAGTATCTGCATTCCTCTTATTGCCTAACCAGGGCATTCACTGTTTGTTCAAAATCAGAGCAAACATTTTGTGAGTGTCTAAGTATCGCTTACAGCTGTCATAAGATGGAACATACACAAACTACACTAGCAATTAAATAACCCAAAATCTAGACGTTCCCCTCCTCACGAGCCTCCAATTCAGCATGAAGGGCGCGAGGTGTTCGTGTTCCCTGCAAAACGATATTCTCCAAAATTTGGCATGAGAGTGATAGAAACAACTTAACACTCACCGCAACCCTGTAAAAGCGACGTTCTATTGGCGGCGCTTCTGCTCGCTTCTTTGCACTCTATTAAATTAAACTGCTGTAAGTCCGTGCGTACACTGATAAAATCAACCCTACCGAGCAAGATTTAGGTGTAGTTTTAACAACAGCTGTCCCTGTGGGGATAACAGAAGTTGAGGTGGTGGAAGAAGTGAGGGTGCTGGAAGCCGAGATTGCTCCAGCGCCTTGCTGAACGACCACGCAGTTCCCGAATCCGGCGGTCGTTTTGAACGACTGAATGCATGTCAGAACATCTCCCTTACAAACGCAGAATCGAGATACGTACAACGAGACACAAGTTTCCACTTTGGCCTCCAGTGCACTTGGCCCCCGAGGGCAGAGAAGCGGTTATATTTTCCGAGCCGGCCGACGGAGGGGCCTAGGCAAAAATGAAAATTTATCTGCAAAGTAGCACTGTAGATGAAATGCAGTTACGTACAGCGACACCATTGTTGGAAACCGTGCCAGCAACGAAGTTTTTTCCCATGCCAGTTGCATCGACAGTCATTGTTACTTGGCGAGATCCATCGTTACCGCTGGGAACACAATAAATTCACAGGATATATCCCTCTTCTCTAAGAAAACTCACCCATTGAAACTGGTCACGTTTACGCTGAAAGTTCCATCGCCGGCCGCTATGACTTGCATCGAGGTGTCAATGGTCGCAGCGATGTTGGTATTGCCACATGGTGAGGTGGTGCTAGGCCGTTGCACATCAGAACGTTGAGCTGTACCAGCTACGCCGAGAGCGGGAGCGATTAGCGCGTGTGAGTGCGCCTGTAGTGAGAGCGCCGAAGTAATGGCAAACAATGTAACAACTTTCGAGAACATGTCGAATGCAAAACAGAGCAGGTGGCCCTAGTCCAGAGGGAAATTAATTGCTGTAAAGAAATTGAAAGAGAGGTCTGAAGGAAAAGATAAGGAACCAGTCCAGAACAAGGAGAAACGCAAAGTGGAAAATGAGAGAATTCGATAGGATTGCAGAGCTTTTATATCTCTGGCTGTCGGCATCCTCGCCATTGTATATCTTACACTCTCTTTGTCCTTCGCGAATTGAGAGGAAGTTCAAAGAACGGTGTCAATATAGTTGTCCGCGTGTAATCATAATAAGAGGCTGATCGCCAACTGTCATATTCCGGCGGAGTTATACAAGTCTAATCGAAAACAATGGCAAAGAAGCCGGAAGACTATAAGTTAGTAACTGGCTACTAATGCCGCGCATTGTAGATTGTGCGGCAACTGCCAATAACCACTGGCAGATCTAACGTTATACTGCCACTTTCCACACTTCTACCCACAAGAATTGGCAGTAGAATTGATAGAAGTGATTTATGAGCGAGCAAATGCCAACGGGCGTCTATCTCTGATTCATGGCGAAGAGCTGCAGGTATCGATCTTCCCACCCGTCCTCTCCGTACTTCGCTTGCAATAGCCAGTCGGTACGGTGAATGAACCTTTCATGGTCCCGATCATTGTAGTAATTATGTCCTCCGAGGGGGTAGTCAGGTGGATGCTTTGTACTTTGCATTGGAGGCGAAACGGTGAACAACGCATCCTCTGACGCTTCACGTGGAATGTGATACAATGATCCCTTGTCGAGATACATAGCGTCTCTTGCAAAATGCCAATATCCAAAGCCATATGGTGGGAGAGTAGGTACACCTAAAAGGATAATCAGCTTTGATCCACTTCTCACGTACGGGACGAACGAACCATCGTTATATGCTTTAACAGAGTACTCTGCGAGGGCACCTTGTCCGTGGACATTCTGAAACTTGTCTACCAATTCCCACCAATACTTCACCAAGGCTGGGCTTCCAGTTCGTGGGGCACCAAAAACGGCAATTTTTAAGATGCGCGGAAGGGGGGCGTCATTCACGCTACCGGCAGCAAGGAGGTCCATGGCTAGAAGATATGACACGCTACCACCCATGCTATGCCCTGTAAGTGCGATCTCCTCTACATCGTGCTCCTTCAGACCTTTGGCAATGGCGTCGAGAACTGTGGATTTGATACCTTCGTAAAGACTCCAGAAGCCAGAATGCACCTCGCCTCGACCAGATGGATGTCTATCTTTCAATGTTCGTAGATCGTGAAAAGCGAGCTTGATTGACGATGTACCAGATATCCCGACAATCAATTGCTTCGTCGACGGACGATAGACAACATACCCGGGGAGCTCTGCAACACGACCTTTGAAATGAGATATCACGACTGCACCACGGAGCGCTGTATATCCCTGTAACGGAAAGTCGGGCTTAAGGAGGACTTCAATATTGTTCAATAGGGAATCTATAGTGATGACACGGCCACTATAAGCAGCCTCGGCAAATTGGCCTATACCGACAAGCATTTAGTCCAAGTGCTGCGTGTTGAATATCCTGAACTATAACACGCACCCAGCTCATCGAGCTCTACGCTTACCGCGTTGGAGACTAAATCGGCTTCAGTCAGAATATGTTTGGATCGCTTGGCTAGAAGTTTGAATATCCAGCGGAAATTTAGGAGTTGTTCTGCAGCATAAAGCCGTCGGTGCTCCTTCGTAAGTTCATGCTCAGGAGAGCGGTCGAACATGGCGGCCACCTCTTCATAACGAGTTTGAAAGTAGGTCACAAACCTAGTCACACGATGAAATTACTGTGCTTACGTCATGATTAATGTTGTCTTATCGTTGACTCACAAGAGGATTGAGGACTTGAAAAATATCGAGCCGATGTAGGTGTACTTGGTTAGATTGAGCATGAGGTTCATTGACTTCCAGTCCTTATGTGATTTGGAAACTTTCCGTTAGAATTTGTAACCAAAGTGTATCGAACTTCTCGAAGCATTAACGTCCAAAGATAGGTCGTTTCTAGCTACTTTCTGGACTGCGACGTGCAAAACAGGTGAAAACTCTTCAATGATGGCCCCTTCTATATAATCTTTCTCTGGTCTTTCTCCCCTCCTCCACTACTACTGTTCTCCCGCCATGGTCGAGTGGAATACACCAGAAGAGATTCAAAAAGATGGTGGTGCGCGACGCTCAACCTTTCTTCCTCGTTTGTCTTTTTCAAGCTTATAACAGAGGCATTTGCCAAATTTATGCATACTTTGCTGGGACTGTACATGTTCGTCGCGCGTTTATAATATAACAGTCATAAATTTTGACCTAGCTGGAACAGTTGGGAATGGTTTACATCTTTGGATTTCGACTGGAAATATATGTCCGGAAAAAGAGCATTTCGTTGGCCAATGGTATATTTCTTCTAGCTCCTGATCACATTCTACTACACTAACATGCCACCGCAACAGATGTTTTACTTTTTGAATCGCTATTGTCTGCTCTTTGCAATGATAGGAATGTATGTCGTATGATTATTTTGTGTATATGAGGAATTGACGAAGATTCAGCGCAATTGCACTGAATGTGATAACGTAAGCTCCGCTACTACTACGGCCGTATAGATGCTCAGGGGTCAACTCGTTTCACAGGGAAGTAAATTGTCAAGGGCTGTACACTTTCAACCAAGTACGTTATGCCAATATCCTATCTTGACATACTGACGTTTAACCCAGTGCTTCGGAAATGCTGCGATTGGCCTGGCTAGCATCAATCTCTCTCTCCGAACGTAAGTCATAAGCTCGTCTTAGACTTTATATCTCTTGTTAAAATTTCGACATTAGTATGGCTGTGTGGTCCCAGAGGTGGTATATTGTCATTCCGCTCATCGCTGTTATTCTTGGTCATTGGTCGCTCCTTCTTCACGGTCCGTATTTGCTTGGATGAGCCTACCTTCTCTCACCGCCAGATTGTAGGTGTTCTTTTGAAAGCAGTTTTTATCCCGGGGAAGGGTTGTGTTATTGTATCGACGGATAGTAACGTCCTGGCTGCCACATTCATTTACTCGATGATCTTCGACTTCACTGTTCTATCGCTAACTGGATGGAAGCTTTACTTTGGCTCTGGTTCTCGGTCGCGTCTGGTCACCCTCATTTTTCAGGATGGTTTGATATACTTTGCCATGGCGTACGTGTCCTGCCTACTCCATCACGCCTGGCGCTTTAACTAAGCTACATTGTGACAGGTTCTTGGCCAATCTGATTGCAACGGTAAAGCACTCACTTCCCCAACACCTCGACATGAGCTCCCGGCTGATTGTGGGCTTTTTGATCACCAGGTTTTCATGCTTCTCGACCTTAACCCGGTGATGTCGATAATCGCCAACGTTCCCGCTGCCGTCGCGTCTACTGTAAAACGTCACCCCCAATCTTAGTATCATTTCTCATATTTTGGCTGAGCAGATCGTAGCATGTCGCGCTGTGCGCCGACTAACGCAATACACTTTTCAAGGGCCGGAAATGTTTGGGTGAGTTGCTTTTCTATATATATCAAATTGACTTATCGCTATTACTGTGTTACTTTAGCTCTCAAAGCACAGGATTGGCCTTTCGCTCCGGCGCCGCCACCTTTCTGCGGCCCAAGCTTTCGAAAGTCACTACTATGCCCGCTGAAGGTGTCCATGTTCAGGTGCCTACTCATTTGTGTAGACCTCTGTCACGTTTACCTCTGACTCAGACGCAGATGGAAACTTTTGAAACCCCGTCTGATAAGTCTTACATGGAGTTCGACGCATCTGGCAATATCGTCAAGGCTTCTGACTTCGACATCGACCCAGAGGCTCAGGGAATCAGTGAAAAATTTAATCGACCACCCTACTAAACGATCCTCAAGCGTCACCGGTCACATGCCCCTTCATAAAATCAACAACCTTCTCTGATGAGTGCTTGAAGTTGTTCGTGCTGTCATTCATTTTTTTAAGTCTCGTTCCGCTTTGCATCTCGCACTTCTTTTTCTTTTGATCGTCTGAAAAATATCGCTCCTAGTGCAAGAGCCCGGGAATCGTCGCTTCTTCAATGCCCGTCGTGTATCATCGTTTTCTCTGCACTTCTTTTGCTGTCACCAGTGTTTGTTTTTTTCGTCCGGTATCAGTATTACTTATTCTTGTAACCAGCAATCGATCAGGAACACTTGGACAACAATACGTCACGGTTGTATACGTATGTAACATTACCGATTAGATTTGCGTAAGAAGTTTAAAAATGTGTAGTTCCGACGATCCATCATTCAAATTCTAGAAACTGTCTGAGTGTATGACCGATTTTGTCGGTTCTCGCGCAACTTCTGTCCTGATATCAACAATACTTAACATGCGTGGTCGCGCATCGAAACCGGCTGCTCCATGGGGAGAACGCTCTCAGGATAATTTAATTTGGAGTACGTATATATTCAAGTTGCTGGCTGGACCTACGCCAACCCTCGTTAGTAGGCACAAAGCCACCACTGGCAGAGGCATGACCAGATTTCAGGGAACGGAATGAACAAAACTTCAAGCTACTGGGTCTCAAACGACTCGCAAAGGAGAATACTACAAGTAATACATCTTGAATAGAGTTCAAGTTGCGGCTCAGGCTCTTGAAGTCCAACGACTAAACAACGAATTACGTGCCGTGGAGTTTCCCTGGGTGATGCCTCGGAGAAGTTCAAGACTCCAACCTGAAGTTACTATTGTCGCGTAGCTGCGCACAAGTGGTTCATAAGAGTATGTGGGCTTCAAGTTGATGATATTTAAAAAGAAATGAGAGAAAAAAGAGGAGAGTGACCAAGAAAAGACGAGCGTGAAAGGATATCGGAGACCCTTCGTAGTAGTAAGTGATAGGCTTTTGTTCACTATATCGTAGGAACTCTCGTTATGTGGCGTTGTCCATGGCGGGTTTTGAGCGGCTCCAAAGCGTTAAGGCCTGTATTTACCGCGGCACCTCTCACGACGGCCAGACAAGCCTGGTAGATCAACCGTGTCAGTCGATCGAGATATTGAAGTTAAACGTTAAGTTTGCACCCCTCACATCAAAATACACCTGCTGAAGACTACTGGAATATGTAGAGTCATCTCCGAGGTCACTCAGCGGCGTAGGTGTTGAATGCTGTTTGGCACTACTTTGTGAACCAAATAACTAACCCAGACCGTCTCGAACGTGTATGGCTCCCAAAGGCGATGGCAGTAAACGAAATCCTGTTCGCATTTTCTCCTTCGATACTTTCAGAACTTCATTTTCACGAAGCTCGTACGACCAGCCGGAACATGACCTTGGGGGTGAGTCGAAGCCCTCGATAGACCAGTTTCCCGAAACACATGATCGAGGAAACGGAGAAGCAGCAGATCAGAATTGGACAGACAAGGAGCTGGTTGAGTCTTCTAGGACTACTCAAGAGTTCTTATCATCAAGTGTGCCAGAACGGAGCGTCGACCTTCGCCAGCCTACGCCTGTGAACTTTGACAGACCAGAAAGACGGGAAGGCCCTTATTCGGTATCTCGACCTAGAGCACGCTGGCAGCATCTTCGAGAGCATGTAATTGGGGCCTCAACTCGTTCAACTACCCCACCGATCGTCCCGCCGCAATCTTCTTCCACTAACTCTCATACCTTACTACCTCCTCCACGGGCTCAGACACCTAAGCCTTCTCGATTGGCTAGACTTGGGTTTCGCCATATTGTAGAGCAGGCTCGCGAGCTTGAAGTCGACGACACCCGCAAATTTGCAGCTGAGCTACAGAACATTTGTTGGACTATCCGGTCGGGAGAAGGCCACAGGGTTAAAGTAGACAGCGAACAGACGGGATCATCTCTAAATTTCCCATTCATGTCCACATCGACACTTTCTACAATGGGTAGCTCGAGCGTAGACAACTTAACGGTTGGCAGTAACAAAAAATCTGAAATTCGGCGACCACAGTCTTTGCAATCGCTGGCTCTTGCTCAACACTCTCTGCCATCGATACGGCCTCTCCATCAGTCGCTGTCGCAACACGCGACCCCGTCTGTGAATAGGCCACTCCCTCCATCGAGCCTTCCACTGGAAGCCCTGGTACTTTCGACTCTGCTCATGCCATTTACGACTTTTGAAACAGGCGTACATGTGGAAGATGAAATGTGGTTATCAGTGGAAACCTTCGACTTGCTCACTCGAACCTGGCCCCCGACCAACGAAGTGAGTGCATCCTCCGCTGGTGATGTGCGACTCTGATAGAACATACAGGTAGCAGGAATTGAGCGTTGTTTATGGTGTTGTAAAGCCGCTTTGATGCCGTCGACGTCTAGGACGCAGATTCTAGTTTTTCTCAGGGCTCTCCTGGACTCCAGCGAAAGAAGATATTTTGCAACCAAGCTAGACACCTTTCAAACCCTTGCTCAGGGCTTATTTTCCCTTCTGCCTGCCCTGAGTCACCCTTCTTCAGCTGCCACTGCCCTAGATGACTCTCAAGCACTGCATGACGTTATTGATAAACTTCGTTCTGGACTGTGTGGGAATCCAGATGCCGACTCTGTCCAGAGCGAATACAATACTATTAGATCACCAAAGGAAAAATTTGATCTGCTCAGATCGGCGCTGCTCTTGGATTCTCTGTCTAAATGCCTTGAGCAATGTACTGATGATGCTCGACTATGGTTGTTGCAAAATTCCTTGGAGGTATGCAACCGTTCTCGCTAACTGCGCCCTGTCTATCCTGATGTACGTCTGCCAAGCAAAATTGGATTGGCCTTTCAGGGGGGTTGCATTTTACGCCGCTGCTGGCAGCAATTCATGCTCGCACTCTGAAAACCCTTGGTCGCGCATTGCTGATCTCATTGTCTGTGCCTGTTGACCAGCATATCTCCATTTCTAGAGCACAAATCATCACTCGACTACTACGGACTAAGATCATACCAGAGATGGATGCCCTCGATTACATTGTTTCAGATGCAAGGATATTAGTCGTAAAGATTATCCTCGCGTTGATTCGCAACGATAGATCGAAACCGGCTACCAAATGGAGCATTTATATTATCTGTCAGTGGTACGAGGGGTCTACCATGTGGAGGTCCAGCGTTGAGGAAACCTTACGAAGCCTTGTGAGACATTATGTAACGGACATCTTTGTGATGTCTTGACTGACCTATTTTTATTTGAAGATAGCGGGCAGCGATTGGACAAATCTGCTGGACACATTATCTTTGCTTGTCAGTGTTTTCCCCGATGAACCTAGAAAACCATTAGTGGCATTTGCCCTTCCACTCCTGCACGATGTACGTGGTTTGTGCAGTAGTTTTTCTGATTGATAAGGAATTCTTATGCAGCGACTGGTTGAAGAGCCACCAGCATACCCGTGCAACCTTCTCACGAATCTCCTTGATACGATCGCTCGGCTTTATCCTCAAGTATTTTACAAACTTCTCTTCTCTTGTGCCACGTCTTCCAAGGAGTTCACTGTCGTTAATCATCTCTGCGCAATGGTTGTTGTTTCAAAATTCCTTCCGGATTTTTGGATACGAGATGCTGAGATGACGGCGGTCGCACTAATGGGTGATATTAGCGGGAAGAAGGCGACAATGTCGGAGGACTCAAGGACGATGTCTTGGACAAAAGCGAGACTAGGACAATGTGTTCTCTTGGTAGAATTGATCGGGCACCTTCAGGCTGCCCGTCATAAAAAGGAAGCATCTCCGGTGAGCCTATGCCATCTCATCCATGTCCACCAGTTGTCTCATTGGTGATATGCTCTGGCTCGAAGAACTCCGATAGTTCTCTTATGGAGACATTTAAATTTGCACTAGCATTGGAAGCTAGGCTTGGAATTTTACTTGATGCTAAAGTAAGTGAACGGTCTGTCTCCATAAAATGTACTGAGAGGTTTCAAGGAACAAACTGCTTTGATAACCCCTCCGTCTCAAAGGCTGCTTTTCTGCATGCTTTTTCGAGAGATCAGGTTACTAACGCGATCACTCAAACCGTACGTCAGAGTATCAGCCGTCTTCTGCGATCCTCTCAAATTTGATTCACAGTGCCACTTGGCTATCGCGTGTAATTTTGTGGTTTATTGATGTTCACTTAGATGATGATCCTGAAGAGGAAGAAATGCGCACCGTTGGTCAGATACGAGGATTGTATGCTGCTGCCCACGATAGCTTGCGCTCTCCACACCAGGTATTCATGGCCAATCTTCTGTGTGGGTAATTCATTGATAACATATTAGCGACGGAGTACCGTGCTCCTTTCAAAAACTTTGGAAAGATCCTCTCAACTTGATGTTTCATCTAGCGGCGATAACGTAGACCTTGCTGCCATATTTGGCGGTAAATCGGCGTTACTTGGTTCCCTCACAAAGGGCTTTGTAGGGAAGGCCATGAAGCTGTATGTTACTATGTCAACCTTATTGACGTCCAGCGATTATCGACGGCTTGGTCCACACCTATGGGAACAGATTCGGAGTGAGAATGATTCCTCTTTGACGGCATCAGTTTGTTTCTCCTGTGTGCCCTTTCGGAATACCTTCTCATTCTATCTCTTGGACATAGGTCTGTTTTCTAATAATGCAATGCGCGGAAAAGACCCCTTTAGATCTGCTAGCCATAATGGAGGTTGATCTTCAAAGGTATTTCATCTGGCACGTAAGACACAAAAGCTAATGTCAAATGCATCGCATTTCAGTTCTAATAATGCCACGAAGTTGGCTGCCCTGCAAAAGATTAGCATCCTTACAAATTGGCGGTTCCAAATAATGTCCCAACATGTTATCACCGATCGGTCGCACCGTCCATTCAAACTGGCCCGTGGCCCCCTTCCATTTGTTGCGACCGATATCGGCTCGAGTGTTTATGTGCGTGACGAGGATCCCAACGAAACGAAAGATAATCTTCCTTCCGAGCTGAGGAAGCGTTTGGTAGAGATTGGCTGGGATCAGGATGATACACCGGTGAATCAGCAGCTAGAATGGATAAGAACGCCTATGTCACTCCTGCCTACGCATCAGCTTGATCATCTGGACAGCGCAACGCTTGAAATAATCCCAACATCACCGTCTTCACCAAACTCGAATTTGATGACCTCATTAGGAGATAAGGTCGAAGAGACAACTAGATTACTCAGGCGTAATTCTTCCACAGGTGGCCCTATTCATAGCTTGAAGCGTCGAGCCATCTTCGTTCCATCACTAACTGCTATTTTTCCCCGACTTGCATCTTTGGTGTTTGATGCAAATTACACCGTTGCTTTCGCAGCCCGAGGGATTATCATAGATCTCATGCGAAATGATCCTGCTCTCCTCGTTCGTCCAATTTTGGATCTGTTCGTCGAGGATCAAAAGGATATGCACTCTGCCATGTCGGGCATCAACGCATTTCTGCATGTGCAAAGGATTCTGCCATCTCCGATGTCTCATTATTTGTTCAACCACCTGGCAGGCTTCTTGAAATATAGTTCTCGACATTCTGACGCAAACACTGCCCTTGAAGATTTTGCTCATACTGTGACTGTATTAGCCAAGCTGGCGACTCAAGTTAGTGGTCTGTCAATGCGTGAAATTCGTCGTGCAAAAATTGAACCACTTCTTATTCCTTCGGGGTCTCTGTGGTTTCCATCATCGGCTCCCATTGGCCCAATGTTTCCGAGGGGTCCCGGCTCAGTGCATGATCCCTTTGACGTTCTTGCTCCTGATCTGGTCTCGGTGATCATGATCCGCACTTCACAAAACCTACTGTTTTTGTCAATGCTGAAGCGGAATCGACAAGACGTCCAGCTAGTTCGGAAAAACATGTCACAACTTGTTCTTCCATCTGCGAGGCGTCCCCTCGTCGCAGAAGCCCTTGAATTATCAGACTTCGCTCCCAACAAGTCGCACAGGACTGAAGACAACACAAGTCTCACCGGACTATCATTGATATTATCGCGCAGCTATCTTCTCCTCGTGGCCCAAGTATTCAGGTCTATGCCCCGGCACCTCAACGACCGCAACGAGTTTGCGGTCTTTGTAGATGGGCTTAACAAGATTTTGTTGGCACATGGGGACGACATCGGTATAGTTAGTCAAGTTATGATAGGTCCGTATCCCATTATGCAAGTTCATTCCACTGAACTGATATTCGTGCTAGCCCTCATGGTTGCAAGTACTCGATTCCGCAGACTGTTCACGTCTGGTGGCGGATATGGTCTCTTCATGCCAGCGGTCATCAAAGTTTACGCAGAGTCGGAAGGCCACTCAGGTATAAGACTGGCCGTTGAGTATGCAATTAATAGGTTTTTTGCCCTTCACAAGGACACCTTCCTCTTCCAATCTTTGGACGCTATAGCTCCCATTGTGATGTTACCTGAGATAGAAGAGGCCTTGCTGGCCAAGAACATCTATAATTTGTTTTCTGCATTACGCAGAGGCGTTTTGCCCTCGACCCCGGATCCGGCGGGAATTCACAACGCAAACAAGCTCCAGGAACGTGAGGCCCTCATTGCAAGCACTGCGGAAGAGAAGCCGCAAACCTTCTTAGCATTACTCCGCCGGCCTCAAGGCCAAGATCATATCTCGATTGACTTACCCGAAGAATATGAATCAAGTCGACTTGGAATTGACAATTTCGTCCGGCTCTTCCTGACGGTCATCGCTCATGACCTTTCCATCGTCCGAGCAGAGCGGTTCTTGCGATTGTTTCGACATATTGCGCCGTATCTCTACCATGCCTCTTCGTCCGCAAGAACTGTTCTGCAAGAAGGGATCGATGCACTTGGTGTGGTTCTCAGCAGAGCTTCTGTCAAAGTCAAGCCTGCGGACAGTCCATTGACCCAACCTGACAGTATTCGTGAGGGTGCTATGCACACGGAGGTTATGCTAGACAGCGAACTCCTCGGAAAGTCTGGACCACCCAGCGACATCCTGTCCATGCGACTTGATTACCTGTCGTTAATTGCTGCCTTCACCCGTGCTGGCGGGCAGCTGTCGCAACCTTCTACACTTCGAGTAATAGATCTCGTTCGGATGATGCTCAAGGATTCAAACCATGTTAACGACGCTATTTCAAGATTCTTTGCGGACTTTACCCGCCACTCGCTTCTTCGTGAGAGTGCTCCCAGTGTCAAAACGGTAGTCTCTTTTCTCAAGGACCTGGTGCCTGTCATAGGCGGACATATGACTGTGGTAGATTTTACTGGCGTGTTTGAAACGATTACAAGCCTTGCATACAATCCCATGTACGCTAACGAGCCGTCATTCTCGCACGTTGTAGTCACCCAGATATGCACAGCAGAATTGGCAGCTTGCGAACTGGCAGCGTCGGAGAATCTTCTCCTATCGTTTCCCTGTCGCTCCAGTCTCATTGCTTTGCTGGGACAAGCAGTTTTTCTACGCGGCGCTAACATTATCCCTGAGCTGGAAAAGCAGACTGCTTCTTACGACTTTCTTACTGGCGTGGTCTTTCCATTCGTCATGTCGCTCAAAACAGGAAGAGACCTCCTGTCGGATGGTCTACGAACAGAAGATTTGCATCGTGATACCTTAACAAGCGCTTGGATTCGATTGCTATGGTACTCGATGTCTGCTTGCGGAGACATTACAAGGCGTTCTGAACGGTCGAAGTCCCATAGCAGGACCCGTTCAAATGACTCACAGCGTTTCCAGCGCCCAACATTCATCATGGCTCTGCAGATATTGAAGATAATCGTTGTTCGTGCTGAACCTGATCTTACCTCATATCTCCCTGGACTCTGGGCCCGTATAGCTTCTTTCTTAAAGCCCATTCTAGGGGACGGCGATGCAACCTTTTCCACCCGTGCTCACGACATCTCTCCCTCTCTTTCACCAGCAGCATCATCTAGTACAAGCGGACACTTTGACCCGTTCCCATTGTCTTCAGCGGGTGCGCGCGGCTGGCCGTCGAATAGTACTTCCTTTTCGAGTCCCCGAACGATCGACTACGCCCTGTGGTCATTTCTGGAGTTGCTCTGCCTATACCGCAACCCCCTTATGCTGCAGATGCGAATATTAGTTTTCGAGAAAATTGTTGAGCTCGACCAGGAGTTGCGACATCAACAGGGCATGCACACTCTTGGCAGTCGCCCTGTCTCAGTGTTCTCCAAGCCCCGAAGGCGAGCGTCTGGGCTTCCATCGCCCCATTCCTCACCAGGACTGAGCCCCTCTCAATCCTTTCCCCACGACTCTCCATTTTCTTTCGACGCCGGTTACAACAATCCCTCAAGCTCGCCTTCCCACGCTTCCAATCATCTCAAGATCACACACCTGGGACCTATCCCGATATCTGCATTCGGACGTGCGCTTTCCGGAGGAGGCAGCACGCCGGGCATGGATGCTGTGGCGAGAGCGACCAAGATCAAGTCATTGACTCTTGTTCGGGCGACATATAGAAGGATCCGGACAGTGCAGCATTATATGGGGTATCAGCTCATGCTTCCAATGCCGCAGAGCCACGAGATGGACGCAGATGAAGTGTTTCCGACTGCGTGGACGAGGAAGCAGGCACTGGATGCGATCATTCAGGAGACGAGAGAACTGATGGAGGAGTTCGACGAAGCGAATCGGACAGTGCATAATGGTGTCGATGTGGTGGATCCCTTTGTGGCATAGTCACTTGAGAAGTATGTATGTTCTCCATCATAACTAAATCAGGAAGCGGGAGGCGGGTTGAAACTTAAACTGCCGGAAAAGGATTTGTTAGCCGCCATCGCCGAAAGCGGATAGTCACGAGCCTAGCCAATATATCATTCGTTTTCATGATGCTGACAATAACCTAATTCTCACTCTCTCGCGCAGTCAAAGATGACGCTGTGTTCTCTCCCCTTGCTTTCATCTTACATTTCACATTCCTATATTCGATTTCAGTTCCTAGGTCATGGCGTCAAGGTCGACTTGTTCTCCGGCTCGCTTGCAATTCTGGCTATCTTTGTGGTTTCAAGGATCATAAAACTGGTCAACGGTCTACGGGTATGTGTCCACATCTCTGGGATGCAACTCATTGCACTTCATCATTTTCTTGTCATCAGGCCGTAAGCTACATGCCTGGAATGCGAATCCCGTTTCAGCCGCTTGCACCACCAGCAATACTATTGCCAACCACCTGGTGGAACCCCAGCGTCAACTTCGTATGGCTATGGCGATATCATTGTAAGCACTGTTGCGTGCCATAATTTCCCTCATTTATGTATGTGGGTCAAGTCTATAAGCGCTTCCAAAGCGAGAACGTATCGTTTGTTCCTTTCGTGTTTGGCAGGCCCGTTATCTGCACATCGAACTTGGACGTAGCTCGACAAGTCACTAGCGGAGGACCGAAGAGAAGTTTTTATAAGCCGCCGACCGCGAGTGCAGCGTTACTGTAAGTCCAAGTTAGACAACAACTGTTTTCTATTCACTTGTGTATTTCTAGCCTATGGGGAATGAACATTGTCGCGGCGGATGGGGAAATGTGGAGAAAACATCGGCGCATTATAGGTCCTGCGTTTAACAACCGCTTGTGAATGGTGATTTTATATTGCTTTCAACCCTTGCTAATCTCTACACAGATATGAGATGGTGTGGTCCGAAACACTGGATACATATCGCGAGATGATCTCAGCGGAGGGGTGGACAACAAAAGACATGATGGAAGTCCCAGTTGTCCAGAAATTGACGTCCAAGGTCCGTGTCTATTTACTACAAATAACCCCACGTCCGACATTCCACATTCTATTTTTCTAGTTAGCTCTTCTGTTAATTGCAAAATGCGGATTCGGTCTTTCGTTTAATTGGTCAGCACCTCCAAAAGCACCTAACGGTAGCATGACTATACAAGAAGCCATTCGCATTGTGTGTGATACAACTCTCCTTGCCATTATTGCGCCGAAATGGCTATTGTCGTTGCCATTCCCTAAGTGAGTAGTTGTTTATCCGTCCTGGCGTGTCTCTACATGTCTATTTTTTTTTGTAGATTTAGAAAGATGCGTGAAGCATATGACCAGATGATGAGATTTATGCAGGCGCAAGTCCGGGATCGAAAGACGGAAATTCTGGGTCAGGGTGGAAAAGAAAACTACAATAGGGACTTTTTCACCATGCTCGTCGAAGCCAATGAACAAGTGTCGGGAAAATTTCAATTAGATGATCAAGAACTTGTTCGTACTTGTAGTCCCTCTCTCCTTCTTTGCTGAATAGTATGCACAGATCGGAAACACCTACATCATGTTGTTTGCGGGACATGGTGGGATTATCGTCCTGGGCAAGCACAGAGCAGCGGCTGATATAGAGCATCCACAGAAACGACAGCTCATTCTCTGGCTGCGACAATCGGATTCCTCGGCTTCCATGAGGATATCCAGGAGGAAGTTCTGGAACAAATTCACTCTGTCGTTGGCCATGATCGAGACCCTGTAAGTTCTAGATGTTCCCAGAAGGTCCTTCGTTTTGACTTCAAACAATGGATAATAGATATTTGAAGATTATGCCAAGCTCGACAAAGTTCTTGCCGCGTTTTATGAAGCACTTCGAATGTTCCGTAAGTTCCAACCTTCAGCCCTCAAAGGCGAAGCGTGTTAATAGTTTATTTCACTGGTAACAGCCGCTGGGTTTGTTATGATCCGTGAAGCTCAGGAGGACACCGTCTTGCAAATTCCTAACCCGCCGGGGGTGGAAGGGAGCACGCCTATGCCTATCTGGAAGGGTGTGCAGATTGTTGTAGACATGGTTGGCGTTCGTAAGAGCTGAGCGACCATCATCTTTTAATCTACTGTTGATTATTCTTGCAGAATACAACCCTCGTTATTGTGACGAACCCGAGAAATACAAGCCGTCCAGATGGTATGGCATGACCAACGAGTCTGAAGCCTTTTCCGCCTTCAGCCTCGGTAAAAATTTCTTTCCTTGCTCAACAAAATGATCGTGGGGGTCTAATTCTTAACCGTCTAGGTCCTCGGGCTTGCCTGGGAAGGAAGTTTGCTACTACAGAAGCTGTTGCATTCCTAACTATGCTGCTTCGCGATTGGAAAATTCAACCGATGCTTCGGAAGGGCGAGACCAAAGAAGAATGGCGAAACCGTGTCATGGATGCTCACACGGTTATAACACTTGGCGTGAAAGATGTTCCTGTGAGGTTTACAAAGAGGACGAGAAATTGATGGGTCAGCTCTGCCGATATCGCTTATCTAGCAAGATCGTGGACTTGGGACTTCATTCGTTATCTAGAGTTACTCCAGTTACTGCTATTACATATACGGCGTCACATGTAACTTAAGAATGATTCGATGATTCGGCCGCCGCGCGCGCTGACCACTTGTTTGTAGCGCAATTGTAGCGGCTCGTTTTTGGGCATTGATCCTTGGTGTTTCTGTGAGATGAACTGTCTCTGTATAGGAAACGCCTGGAAGACGGGGGAAAAAAATCAGTAATCCTTGTTGCTGTCTAATGGTTAAGACGAAATGAAGTGATGTTCGACGTTCAACCTTTGGCTCGGACCTAACAACTCCCGCAACAGCATAGGCCTGCTGTCAACTTGACGTTCGGATTCACCAGGTTCGACTCGGATAACATCTTTATTTACATTTTCTGATGAATCAGACAGCGCACAACGTCAGCCTCCGGCTTGTATGCATGGTTGTCGATCGTTCTTAATGTAGTATAAAAAAAAAAGTAGAATACATGCACCAAAAGTCGAATGATATAAAAGGCTACCAGTAAGACAGCAAAGTAAAAACAATATTCACAAACTAACCCACGCTGGAAAGCTCAACTCAGCTGCAACATGCTCCCATCATTAATAGGACCCAAATTACCTTCCAAAGGCATACCATGCTGAACCTCATTAACCATCGTACCCTGCCCTGTAGTCCCCAGACCCAAATTAGCCACCATCGCATTCGATACCATGCCCCCATTTCGAGCAATCTCATTCTTCACATTATCAATCATCTTCTTCAATCCCAAACGCTCATTCAGCAGTGCCATCTTCGCACTCTCCAGACCTCTTCGCTCCTCTTCCAAGATATCTTCCAGCTCTTCAAACTGAGACATCTTTAGCTCAAGCTTTGTCAGCGTGAGCTTTATCAGAGACGCAAGCGATGACCGGATCTGCGCGTCTTCGGCATCTGCAAGGGCTTTAGCAGCCTTGGCGGAAGCCTTGAGAGCAAGATCAGCGGCACGGACAACCTTGGAGTGTGGGAGTGTGTGGGTTGATTTCTTCGGAACAGTGTCAACGGACATGCCTTCAGAGGCGCGTGGAGAGGATCTAGTAATACTGGATGATGCGGCATCCCCGCCGTTCATGTCTTCGTCCATTTTGTCATCATCTTTCGACCCATTCCGTTCGTGCATCTCCTTCTCTTTGTCTTTTTCCGTCGAGTTATCCATCTTTTCTCCCCTTTCATCGACTTCTGCCTTTGACCCATTTGTGAGCTCGTGAAGTGCCGTCTTCGCCGCTTCTGCAGCCACTCCCGGTGCAACAACGCCAGCAAGGAACGCCACAACGCTCATAACGGGGTTGTCCGCCTGCTCAAAGGGTATTCGACCAAATCGCAAAGGGCCCATAGACGCCTCCGTGTTGAGATACGGGTCCTCTATGGGCAGTTCCAAGAATTTCCTGATGCACTGTTGCGAGGAGCGCGTGCCAACGTGCTCTTCAATCTTTGACCAATCGTCGTCGTACATTTCCACACCCTCAAGTAACAGAAGGACCTCCTGATCTGTCCAGTCATCATTATTTCCACTCCCTTGCGAAACGCTCGCGGCGGCACTCGTGAGCTTAACGAAATCTCCGCTAAACATTGTCGAGGGGAACCGACCGTCGAGATAACACGAGGCACAAATCTCGAACTTCTTGTCTTTTAAAGAGTGGTAACGCACTGCCGTGCAATCCGCACCGCACGTATCGCAGGTGTGGAGACTGCTAGAGACGGCTCGAGTCACTCCATTGGTGGTGGCACCATTGGCGAGAGCTTCAGCTTCTGAAGCACTAACCGGCCGGGAGGCTTTTGCGCTGGTTTGATAGATGAAGGAACGAAGTTCGAGAGAGGCAGGTGCGGCGGATGCCATGGGTGGTTTTTGTGTTCCATTCACAGTTGGTGCGCCTGGATGAGTGGGTCGTGTTCCTGGATGGAGTGATTGCAAGCCACGCGGAGTATCGAGTATCACGCGAAAGTGACCTGTAAAGGGAGGTGCAAGAGCAGCAGGGCGCGATTCTGGATCAATCTGAATGCCGTAAATATAAATCATTGACGTGGGCCTAAGGTAACGGTGAAGGACCCACTTGGTAATTGATCAACCCCCACTGTTCTAGAAAAGCGTGGACGCGCATTATAGCGCAGACATCGCCAGCCAGGTTTCTACGGCAAGCAGTCACAGTGAGGTATTCAGTTGGTCTGAGTCGGTAAGTATTAATCATAAAGTCGCGGTAGTCTTTGTAGATGGCAGGCGTCTTGGATCTGTTGCGAGAGTTGAAGAATTCTGGGAGAGCGCGGCGCTCGACGGGATGGATTTGTGACATTTCAAACCAGGCTGAATATGAAGGGACGATGACTTCGTGTGTCTGAGCAGCGAGGTATTTGCGGGCTTGTTCTTCTAAACGAAGACGCGTAGCCTCTAGTTGTGCAGGATCTTCTTCGTCATTTTCATCTCCAGAGTCTGCCTCTTCGTCGACACCATCATTCATTGACACATCCCCACCATCTTCCTCATCGCCCTCCTTAAGCAGCCTAACCTTTCCTCCAGTTTCTGGCCGAGATTCTGTTGAATCGTCTGGGGGCAAGTTAGCTAAATCCCCGGATTGTACTGGATCCAGCTCGCTCCGTTTTCCAGGGGCATTGTCGGGGTCAACTGGGGATGCACCCTGACTCTGCTGAGGAACGGTGAGCTTTAGCCTCTTGGCGTCGGAAGAGTTCGGCGCAGGAGAGCTGGAGCGTTTGGGCGATTCCATGTCGATTAATACTCGCAGTGTCGACAGTTTGTCTCTGTTTGTAACATCTGAGTGCCCGCAGAACACAAACAAACACATACGATCTTCCCTCTTTCCTTTTTTGTATTTTCCCTTTTGGGAATTTATTTTCGACGGATTTGGAGTTGTCCACAAACACCGCTATCGAGCCGTCCAGGCGCATCAAAGGGATGCGCTAAAAATAGGGCACGCATCAAATGTGCCGATCGCGGTGAATCTCAACAGAAGTGATCAATGGTGCCAGTGATGTCAATGATGATGCATCTGTCGAGCCATGTCCAATGCATCACAAAGTGCTTCATGCAGCTTCTGTCATCAATAGTATGTTGATACTCTCAATGATCCCATTGCATGCAAGCTAGAGGGTCTTGGCTTCTTCAAGTTTTAGATGTCAAATGTGGTCTCATTCCATGAAACTACTCATTGCATATGATCTTCAAATAATTTTACTAGCAGTATTACAAGTGAAGAATAGTTACTTTAGCTGTATATAGTTTACATTATTATTTGTACATAGTTCTACTCTAGAGTTGGCACCAGAAACAGCCCCACATGCTTCAAAAATACATAACTGATTTTTTTCAGATTTTTTGAAACCTATTTTTAGGACCATCCTTGAAACCTATACTCCCTCTTAAGTCCACTGGTATGAATTATGAGGGAGTCAACTTAATACTGAGAACTTATACCAGAAGGAAGGTGCATAACCCAAATATTGGTGGAAGACTAGCTGAAAACTTTGACTTAAAGTTGCGAGCATACTACATCATTGAAAAGGAGCCATCTATACCACACAAGTTTCCAGTGATGACCAAGCTGAGGCTCGATAGTGGTGTTTGTGGACAACTCCAAATCTGTCAAAAATAAATTCCCAAAAGGGAAAATACAAAAAAAGAAAGAGGGAAGATTGACAGCACCTCCTCGTAGTAACTGTGCATCTCACCATTTAATGAAGTGGGTCACTGGACATGAATATATTTGTGCTTGTCATGTGAAATACAGGATTAGACTAGTTATTTTAGCATGCATACACTACACATCTTCAATTACAAAGTATACATCACACATATAGGATTAGCATATGGATGAAAACCTGTTGAAATGAGGGATGGAGAAGCTTTCTGCAGTGTAATTAGTTGGGGTTAAGCACAAGATTGATAATGGATAGATGGATGTGTAACAGGAAAGTCAAAATACAACAAATCTGGAAAGTGTGAGAGCAAAGTGAGGAGAGCACCTAAAATTCCAGGACTAAGCACTCTGTATCAGCCTATTATAGTAGATTAAATGGCAGAAAGAACTAGGTAAACTGAGGGTATCCTGGTGGTGGAACAGGAAAATTTGAGGGACAAGATGCATGGGTTTCTTAAATTGAAGGCTTACACATGGGGACTAATCATTGCAGGGAAATAACTCATTGTATATGTGAATTAGAAAGCAAAAAAGATGACAGAAAACAAGGCAAGGGCAGAGGAGATACAGTAGTCCGAAGATTTTTATTGAGAGGGTGGCTGTGCACATGACAAAATTGTGTCATGTCGAGACCCGAAATACTGTAGTTGCTCAAGACTTCAAATATCCATCAGTGGGAATACTCAGAGTGCAGGTATGAAGAGCCACAAGGGGATAGGCCCAAGAAATAGAGAGAGAGAGCAGTGAGACACTGAGACATTGAGATCCAGAACAGCAAAAGACAACATATCGAGGTGACAACAGTGTAGCAATAAAAGGGATGATCACAGCTGACACTATAGTGATATTTGAAGCATGGTGGCAGACCCAGAATACTGAACATTGCAGTGGTACTAGGCTAATGGGGCCAAATGTGGCCTCAATACTGGTGTGGGAACTTGATACTGGCTATTGAGACCACAAACATGGTTACTGTGCTGCCTGGACAAACGTCCCATTGATACCTTTCTCTCATTGTCTCTTTGTTTGACTGAACATATATATAGGTAGATAGATATTCAGTCACCTCAGTCACTTATACAAGTACTGATAACTTGTATTTATTTGCAGATTACTTACTGTACTTTAGTGTACACTTGTGTATTCATTCTAGGTACAGTCTATATCAAATACAGTCACTTATACAAGTAGTATACTGAGTGTACACTTGTGTATTCTAGGTACAGTCTATATCAAATACAGTCACTTATACAAGTAGTATACTGAGTGTACACTTGTGTATTCTAGGGTTGATTCTCTACAGGTTATAGGCCACTCTCATCATTGAAACAACAGTAGAGATATCCTAGCCACTTGACACTTACCCTTTGATCTACCAATCTCTGTTCTGTCCTGGATCATGGACCCTTTACTCATGATCAACACCTCACTGCACTTTCATCCCTTTGTTACATCTCATACCGCTCTTCCCACTTCCCAAACACTACTGCATGTCCAGTTTTTGTCATGACTATGGATTCCACTTCCACCCCTGTTTCTGTCCCTCTTATCAAACTCATGGTCCAATACTCTGGAGTCAAATTGGACAAGATCAAATATAACTACAAAGAATGGTGTAAGGACGTTACCATCGCTCTTTCCCTCAATGGACTCTATGAATATGTGTCCAGGGATGTACCATCCCCTCCTGCCATGGAAACCCATGCCCTTGCTAATTGGTCCACCAATGTGCATCTGGCTTTTGCCTTCCTGGCATCAAGTGTTGCCACTACTGAATGTCCTTTTCTTGACATGACAAAGGGCCCCAAGACAAATTGGAAGACACTCCAGGATTGTCACCAAAAGGGGGGTCCCATTTGCCAAGTTCAACTCCTACAACAGGCTCTTTCTATTCAATGCACAAAGGATGTCCCGCTCCCTGAAATGGTGTTGAATACTGTGATGAAACACTTGCTACATAGTCCAACAGACTTGTTACTATACCTGTTACATTGTGGATATTGTGACCAAAGTTACTTTACTTCATATCTCATTTAATACTGTAGCTATTACTTTGATTCCTAGACTCAGACATAGCTGGTAATACATACATGATATAGTGGACACCTACTTTCATGCCTCGTGGTTTCCTGGCACAACAGGTTCAAACAAATGCAGATTCCTACTATGTCTGGGAAACTAGACACTAGATTGATTTGGATAAAGTGCAGTACACATCTTACTATTATTAAACCTGTGTTATGAGTGTGTTGCAAACAGTTGACTTGAGTTCAGACTCGTGACCATTCCTTATACATGGGCAAGCATGATGTATAAGGACTGGTGAAGCTGAGCTTAAATTAGTAGGACACTACAATGTCACAAATTAATAAGCACCAAAATGATCAGACTTTCCTATTTGCGTAAACAACCAAAACAAGAATTTTTGATGCTCGATGTGTCTGCCCATGTTTTCTTCCTCTCAGCCTCTAGAAATGCATGGCCCACCTACATTATATGAATGCCTCAACAATATCTGAGTCTCAACTCCAGAAGAGATCCAAATACAAGTACAAAATGACTTACTGCAGTCCAGGATGCTGACAGAATATCTCAGTTCATTGAACAACAAGGACTTGACTACAGCCTATCGAGCTTGTCTTCTGGCTTGGAATGTTACTGGTGGCACTCAGGTCCCTCGTGAGATGCAGCTGCATGCAACTCTTGCTACCTACAATGGTTCTCTCATCAATGCTGGTACTGGCAGTGGAAAGACTTTGCCTATTGCTCTCAATCTTCTGCTTGATGACCCTTTGGATAATTGCATTTCTCTCACAATCTTGCCTCTAAAGCAGCTCCAGGTTACTCAGGTATAAATACTCCATAAGTACAAGGTATCTGACTTAGTGAAATCTTCCAGGAGAATGATTTCAACACCATGTACCAGATCTGTACTGTGTCCATCAACAATGATATGCCCCATGAAGATGCCTACTGGAAGGTAAATTTTGTGCTATTTGTTACAAATTCCCCATTTGAGTTCATTCAGGAACATGTACACGACCTCAAAACCTGCACTCCTTGAAGTGTGTGTCACATCATTGTGACAGTCAAACAACTTTTCAAGACATCGGAAGGTCATTATCCGTGGCTTGCTGTTCTCCTCCAGAAATGTCATTTTCAAAAGCAGATCAAGTGCGTCCACATTGATGAAGCACATTCTATATATCTTGCTGGTCTTGCATGCCATGGGCTTCTGGCTTTCTGACCTGCTTGGGGAAAACTTGATAACTCAAAGCCATACTTCTGTCATTGGTACCATGGAAAGCACTGTTGGCCACTTTTCCACTGCACATTCTCAAGACCATTGAGACCAAGATCCTTTGACCCAATTATGCCTCCATTCAGGTCTCCGCAAACAGGCCAAACACAATCTATGCCACTCATCAAGTTGTTACAAGCTTTGAGACACCTCAGAACTATGACTGTTTTCTCATGACACCATTTGATCTGGCATCTCAGCCCCATGTACTCATTTTCTTTGATGACACAGACCTTGCAAGCAAAATTGCTGAACATTTGGACAAACTACTTCCCATGCAATATCATGATCAAGGTGTTGTGCAACATTACCATTCAGGAATGGCAGAGACATACCTTCAACATGCACACTTGGCCTTTACTGAGCAAGATGGAATTTGCAAGGTACTATATGCAACCTCTGGTGAATCTGTCATGAGTGATCTTTATTTGACAATCCTTTATCATTCATGGAGTAGCCAATGCAGGGTGTTGATTTCTCAGATGTCAAAATTGTTTGTAATCCAGGATTGCCAGGTAACATTGTTGATTCCCTTCAATGTAGAGGCCACATTGGTCGACGCGATGGGGATCAGGGTCTTTTTGTGATTTTCTATGAACCATGGGTGATGTCTATCCATTTGTAGCAATATTAAGGCAGTTGTGATGACCCTGACTGGCCTCGAGGAACACTCAAACCCACATCTTTGGCTCATGATTGTGCCAGTTGTGCTTCAGTCAAGCTTATGCAGTGTGAAGACTGTCACCAACTGTTTTTTGCAGACTATCTTGGTGACAAGACCCCATCAGGTAAGTTATCATCTGTTTCTATGCCAGTACACTTTGAATAGTACCACAGCACTGCACTATGAAACAATGTTTTGTTGTGATTGTCATAACAATGGTTTTGTCCTTGCCAACTTTCTCCCTGGTCCTCTCTTCTCAGAAATGCCACCAATCAAATCTTCTAAGTGCAAGAAAGGTCCTCGTGTCACATACTGAAAAGTTGTTGATCAGCCAGCACTTGATTCTCATGTGATAGAATGGCTTCAGAATGTGAACTCAAACGATCTACTGCATGGCGTTCGAATGATGTATGACATTCTCTCTTTCTGGCAGTGACTTGATCTGGCACGCGCTCACCCAAGGACAATTCAATCACCTCAAGATATAATGAAGCTTATTGAGGAAACAGAAGAGTGGAGCAATGAGTGGGCAGAGTCTTTATTCCTCATGATTTCTCAGTATGACAAGGACATTGGAAGTGGAAATAGGAAGAAATGGATGAAGAAGGGGGGTCAGTAGATATCACACTTGTAACTAGTAGTTGTCAATGTCTTCCTGATCAAGATCTTCATCATCTGCTTCAGCATCCCCAAACTTTGTGGATGGTAAGTCATCCTCTTCATTTTGCAGTGGGCTACCCGGGATCATATCATGAATCTTTTTATTGAATGTTGCCAAGGATGAGGACACAAATTTAGTTCTTCCAATTGAATGTAAATCAGGGATGGCCTTGGTGGTAGACATCTGATTCTGTGCACAGCCTTGAACAACTTCTTGCAGCTGGAATTCCTGGATGCAGTCTGCAAGATGCCAGACAAGTGACTTGGTATCTGCCTTCTTGTGTGTTGAGCCTTGGTAGTTTGCATGCATTGATTTAGTGACCTGGCTTTTGATATGTTGCAAATGATTGACACCAGCCAATATATTGCTGAGTCTATCCCAATGTGTGTAGAGTCCCTTTGCAGCAAATAAGGCCTAACCCAGAAGGTAATTAGCAATTCATTATGTAGTACCTTTAGTACCTTTAAATAGCATATTAGATGCTCGATGTTGAGGTCTGCACCCATCACATGACCTGGTAAGCTGGACATGTTGACTAACATTCCATCCCGCATGATATTTCTACAAATCTGTCAGCCGCGATATCGCAGACAGTAGACTGTGCTTCCTTATGCAAACTCTGGTGTCCATACTTCTTTCAGACTGAAAAGAAAGTGCAGAATTTCAGTCAAATAGTTGTTGGATCTGGCTCTGCAGAATATACACCCCAAATCTGGTAGTATGCCTTCAATTTGGCCAAAATCCCCCACTGATGTGGTGTGGACTATGTAAGGGGACTAGGGGGGACTCGGGGGGTGCCCTGTGTGTTTCTCCTATTTTTTACGTTTGTCCTATATTTTTCCTCACTTCATTTCCTTCTATTCTTCATTTTCTATGATTTTTCCTTATTTTATTACTAATTTCCCTTTCTATCACATTTGTGCATGTTGACAGTTTTATATTTAGAGGCAGAGTACCCCTTCCGACATCTACCTCTTGGTATGATGTTATTCGGTGGCCTTGATCTGCCTATCTCCACCTTTTCTATTTTTAGATTATTATTTGATTTTTGCAGTCTTCACATATACTGGGCATTGGCAAAGGGATCCTCAGAGTTTTCTCTTTGGATTTCCCTTTGCTAGGTGCACCCCCAATCCCTGTAATATGTAGTATAATTTTAACTTTGGATTTTCCTTTGCTAGAGGCTGAGGTTGCCCTTATAGACTAGCTTGTAAACATAGGTCAAATCATGTGTGAGTCATACAATATTTTCGTGGATAATGTCTTTATGAGCGGTATTGGTGGAAGGTGAGGGGCCAGATGAGCATGTAGAACGATTCGATTCAGAGTCACTGGAGTCAGCTGTAGATGCCTTTTTTGTTTCTTTAACTGTTGGTGGCAAATCTTTGTTGGGTGTAGCATATTTTCTTATAAGAGATTGAGCGAGCTTGGATTTGCTTTCTGCAAATTTGTCAAGGTTCAGGAAGCTGCATTCTTGCTGCCAAGCATCCAGGACCAAGCCTTCAAGGATTTGTGTGAGTGCTGCCAGAAGAGCATGGAAATCTGGATGCTCACTGCCCAACCGTTCTTTTTTGAGGATGGCGAATAAGTGTGTCAGTGTTCCATGTTCATCAATCATGCCATGATGAATATGTAGTAGTGCCCAGATGACTCGTAGTGTTTTAAGGTCCAGTTCAGTCCAGTTTTTAGACAATGATGGGCCACAACCGCAACCACAACCAGTTGGGACTGCACCCTCATTTCTAGGTAACCAGACCAAACCACCTAGGACCAGTTCATCTCAGTCTGGTTGTGGTTCATCAACCGATCTCAACCGGTCCCATCAAGGACCAGTTAAGACCAGTTGCTGTCGGTCCTGACATTGGTCTGAACTGGTCTTACAATACAAAAAGTACTTCTACTAACTAATTTTTACTTTGTATTAAATAAAACTAATTACATGACACCCTGCGAGCAGGTGCTCACAGTGGTGACAGGTTGCTGAATGAACAAAAAAAGAAAATATGAAGAAAAACAAAAACAAAACAGCTCCACCATCTCACATTTATAGTGAGTGGGGTCATGCCATCCTTGTGCTTGCTGGGCATCAGTGCCCCCCTGCTGTTCATTGTGTGTCATTGTTGTCCCCACATTGTCATTGTCCCTGTGTCATTGTTGTCCCTGTGTCATTGTTGTCCCTGTGTCATTGTTGTCCCTGTGTCATTGTTGTCCCTGTGTCATTGTTGTCCCTGTGTCATTGTTGTCCCTGTGTCATTGTTGTCCCTGTGTTGTTGTTGTCCCTGCATTGTTGTTGTCCCCATTTGTTCCCCAGTGTTTATTGTCCCTGCATTGTTGTCCCCATGCTCATGGTTGTCCCTGCATTGTCATCCCTGCTGTTTGTTCATTGTCCAACCTGTTTGTTCACATTCCCTGCTGTTCATCATCCCCAAGTTGTCCCTGCCATTCATTGTTGGTTGGAATTGTTGTTCATCATCAGCACCTCCATCTCCCCCTATGAGCAGTGGCTCACAGGTGGGGTGGTGGCACTGTGTGATGTGGCATCCAGGCACCATCATCATCCAGAAATAGGGCCCATTGTGACCCTGTGAGCAGAGGCTCACAGCAGTGGTGTAGGGCATGGGTAGGCATAGGGTGTGACTTGGGTAACCCCCGGGTATAATTTTGTATACCCGTACCCATACCCGTGAACACCGTACTCATTATGGTTATGGGTGCAGTTTTATAGTGGGTACGGGGGGGTTTTGGTCAAAACCCATGGGTATGACATTAATAATTTATTATAATTCTAAATATATCTAAATACAATGAAGAACCACCCCCAACTCGCAATTGCAAGCGAGGGGGGGTGGTACTGGTGATGTACTGGCCGTCGTGAGTTAGCAAACTAAGAAACACCCCCACCTCACATTTGTGAGTGAGAGGGGGTGGTAGTTGTGACTTGGCAGCCATTGTGAGAGAAACAGATGAAGAACCACCCACAACTCGCATTTGCGAGTGAGAGGGGGTGGTAGTGGTGATGCTGCAAGCCATTGTTGACTAGAGGGGGCCATTGTTGACTAGAGGGGGCCATTGTTGATGAGAGGGGGCCATTGTCATTGTTGTTGCCTAGTAGAAAAAACACCCCCCACTCGCATTTAGAACAAGGGGGGCGTGTTGTTGTTGTCTAGTAGAAGAAACACCCCCCACTCACATTTAGAACAAGGGGGGCATGTTGGTAGTGGTTGTCATCATTGTTGCCTAGTAGAAAAAACACCCCCCACTCACATTTAGAATGAGGGGGGTGTGTCGTCATTGTCTAGTAGAAAAAACACCCCCCACTTGCATTTAGAATGAGGGGGGCGTGTCGTCATTGTCTAGTAGAAAAAACACCCCCCACTTGCATTTAGAATGAGGGGGGCATGTTGGTAGTAGTTGTCATCGTTGTTGCCTAGTAGAAAAAACACCCCCCACTCGCATTTAGAATGAGGGGGGCGTGTCATCATTGTCTAGTAGAAAAAACACCCCCCACTTGCATTTAGAATGAGGGGGGCATGTTGGTAGCAGTTGTCATTGTTGTTGCCTAGTAGAAAAAACACCCCCCACTCACATTTAGAACAAGGGGGGCGTGTTGGTAGCAGTTGTCATTGTTGTCAAGCCATTGTTGTTGTTGTTGATGTTGATCAACAAAGTCATTTGATAAAACATGTGACCATTGGACCGGTACCATGATACCCATAACACTGTGGGTACGGGTATGGTTTTGCCTTGGGTACGGAAATCCAAACCCGTACCCATACCCGAGCATACCCATAAGCAGAAACACATGGTGTTACCCATACCCAAGTCATGCCTTAGGTAGGCATCATTATAAATGGACAATAATCTAAAAAGAAGAAAGAAGAATTAGTTGGTTGGTAGACATAAGAACTCAGTAATAAAAAATGTACCTTATGACCCAAATGACACTAGTTGTCATTTGGGCTTGCAGTGCCATGTCATCGTCATCCTTGTCGTTGGTGTCAGCTGGCATTAGCATTGGCTGGCATTGGCATTAGCGCAGCATTGGGAGGGCATGGGGCATGGCTTGGGTGATTGGGTGCCATCAATTCAAAATGCAACTAAAAAAGAAAATGATTTGTTAGTAGAAAAGAGTAAATCAACAATAAAAACATACCTGGGCCCACATTGGGGTCATGCAATTGAGATGCGGTGTTTCTGAGGTAGGCAGTTGGCAGTGAGGTGGAGATGGGTGGTAGAGAGGAAGCGGTGTTGCAGGTTATTGGTGGTTGTGGGAATTGTTTGGCAAGTGGTGCCACTTTCTTTTTTCAGGGCACAAGCATGACCAAATGGTCTGTGCGCAGCCACAGGGTATATAAGCACTCATTTCATGAGTGCTTTTTGCCCCTGGGTTTGTCCCGTTTGTTGCAGCTGCAGGGTGACTGGTACATGAGAGGACTAAAGGTTATAATCTCAGTGAATATATAGAAAGCACTATATTGAGAACTATGTACCTAAAGGTTATACTACGAAATAGTGAGCAATGAATATGATACATTAGCTATCAAGAAAATAACTTACACCTCAGTGAATATATAGAAAGCACTGAGGTGTCTACCAGGCACGACAAAAATTTACCAACATGGATTATGTAAGTCGGTTAGATAATACAAGTCCAACACTCCTCCTTGAGATGATGATGGATCAAGCAAGCCCAAGGAGCTCTCAAAACTTTTGGAATTTGCTGTGTGGAAGTGATTTTGTGAAGATGTTGGCAATCATATCCACAGTGGGGCAGTATTGAAGGGTAACGTGTCCAGAAGAAACAGTTTGTCGAATGAAATGAAAATGTATGTCAATGTGCTTTGTGCAACCATGAAAAGTTGAATCTTTTGAGAGTCGGATACCACCTTGGTTATCACAGTAAAGTGTAGTAGGCATTGAAAATGAGAAAATATGGGAAAGTTCTGTGAGGAGTTTATGAATCCACAGAATATCTTTTGATGAGTGAGTGAGTGCAATGTATTTGGCTTTGGTACTGGACAAAGTGATGATAGGTTGCTTTTTGCAACTCCAGGACACGATTCCAATACCAATGAAGTAGACAAATCCAGAGATTGAGTGGCGATGGAGATGGGAAGCCCAGTCGGCATCAGAGTAGCCTGCAATGGTACAGTGAGTACCACCAAGCACAAGTTTGAGGCTTTTGGTTCCTGAGAGATAGCAAAAAACACGAGTTATGGCCTTTAGGTGAGTGGACCGTGGAGCCTTGAGGTGTTGTGAAAGTGTTGACACTGCAAATGTGATGTCAGGTCATGTCATTACAGTGAGGTACATCAAAGAACCAATCATCTCGTGATATTTGGTTTTCTTGGATGGAGTCAGAAGAGTTGGCGAGACTGTGGGAGAATCTGGGGTGAGGCCAATACCAGGTTCGAGTGGTGTGACAGCTGTTCGGGAGTCCTCAAGACCGAAACAGGCAAGGATTTGTTCAATGTAAGATTGTTGACATAATGAAATGGTCCAGGCTTCAAGGTCGCAAGTGATTTGAACACCAAGTAGCCAACTGATTGAGCTGAGATCCATAATTTCACAATGTTGGCAGATTGGTTGTTTGAGAAGTTTGTTAGATTCATCAGAATCCAAGATGAGGGTAAAATCATCAGTGGCAGCTGCAACAACAGTGTACTTGTTGCCATCAAACTTTGAGAAAACAGCTTCATCAGCCATTGAGACGGTGTATCTGAATCCAGTAAAAATTCGAACAACCTTGATCAGGCACCTTGTTTGGTTCCGTAGAGTGGGCAAAGAAGTTTGCAAGCAATATTTTTAGATTTCTTGAGGTTGGGAGGCAGTTCTCAAAAATCCTCATAGAGTGGGGGTAAATGAATATAAATAACCTTGTTATCCTTTAGGTGAGCATTGAGGTATGCATTCTTGACATCAATGTGGTGAATAGAGGAGTTTTTCTGAGCCCCGAGGGTTAGAAGGATGCAGAGAGTAGCTGGTCTGACAGTTGGTGCAAAAGTCTTGGTGTAATCGACGCCAAATTGTTGTTTGTAGCCTTTTGTGATGAGTTGAGCTTTGTACCTTGCGATATTGCCTTCTGAGTCACGTTTTTGGCGAAAAACATAGTGGGATGGAATGATATTTGTTCCAGGAGGTGCGTTGACCAGACCCCAAGTGCCAAGTTTCTCGATTTGGCTGAGCTCGGCTTTGATCACATCCAACCAGTTTGTTTTCTCACGACCTCTCAACGCCTCTTTCAATTATGGTTTGTCATCACTGTTAGCAACCAGAGCTTCCTCCATTGCCTCTTGGAACCATTCTGCTTTGTTCACATCGATTTCCACTCCCCCTGGTTCAAGTGATCCATTGTCATCAAGAACAAAAGCTCCCTCGTTGGTTTCTGCAGCTTGGGCATGATTCCAGGGAATCCTAGCTTGTTTTCCATAACCATACTCAGAGGTGTTGTACTGGGGAAGTCCCTGAAGGGAGTTTCGATGTTTCCATTGGTTATTAGGAGGTTCTGGTGAGTTTTCAGGTAGTTCTGATGTTTCTGTGCTGGTGGGTTGATTTTGCACATTCTGGTTCGCATTTTCAGGGGTTAGGCTGTTGTTTGGTGCGCTTTGGGTGTTTTTCGACATCTTCAGGAGGTTCAGGAGTGGTTTTGGGAGTGATGGAGGTTGTGGAGGTGTCTGGAATGTTCGGATTGTTCAAGTTGACTGGTATGTCCCACTCCCCCTCAATTTGGACTTCTCCAGGCTGGAGTGCATCGTCCTTGTTGATAAACACATCCCTCTCAATGCTAACCTTCCTTTTTGTTGCCCAGTAGACCCTATAGCCTTTCAATTCAGCATCATAGCCCATGAAATGTGCTTTTTCGGCCCTTGGATCAAGTTTTCCCACATCAAGCTGCTTTACCCATACAACAGAGCACCATTCCAACAGGTGTGACAAATCAGGCTTCTCTCCAGTTGCTTTTTCTATGGGAGTCTTCTGTTCAGGGAGCGCTCGAGTTGGAACTCAATTTCGGATCTGAACACTGTGCAGGAAAGCCTTGGCCCACAAATTCCTTGGGAGTCTGGAAGCTGCCATCATGGCTTGTACACATTCAAGGTGAGTTCAGTTTGCATGTTCAGCAATGCTGTTTGATGATGGAGAATCATGGACGGTGAGGTGGCAAACTGTTCCATTGTTTTCAAGGTGTTCAGTGAATGCCTTGCTCATGAATTCTCCCCCTCGGTCACAGCCAAAAATCTTGATGATCGCATTGCACTGAACCTTGACCCAGGCCTCATATTTCTTGTAAGTGTCTAAGCCTTCTGATTTCGCCCAAGTAAAAAAAACTTTCTCCTCATGGCTCAATAGATCTTTGTACAACATGACATAGCATTTTTGACCTAAGGATTTGACTGGAGCTGGTCCCCATGTGTCAGCAACAACCTTGTCCCCATAGTTCTTGTATGTTGTCAAGCTTTTCTTTGGGAATGGTTTACATGTTGCTTTTGCTTTTACACAGGCCTTGCAAAAGTTGTCCTTTTGAGTTTGAGTCGAGTTCTATCCCCTTGACCATCCCTTCTTTCACCATTTTGCATAAGTCGTCATGATTAACATGCCCCATTTTTTGATGAAGCTCATTGATTGACATTAGCTTTGATACGGTGTTTGTGGTGGGTAGAGTCCAGGATTTAGGATTTGGGGTAATGCGGTATAGTCTTCGGACTAATGGAATCTGCCCGATAATGTTTAATCTAGGACTTCAGATGACACATCGACCACCTTTGATGAAGAGGGAGAATCTGGCATGGTCCATGCAGCCAACTGACATCAAGGTGAATGCCATTTTGGGTGCGTAGTACACATTTTTGAGTGTTATGGGGGTTGGTTTATTTTCTCCATTCGGTAGTTCAATTTTCAGGTCTCCTTTGCCCAAGGCACTGAAGGTACATCCATCAGTGGCTCAAATTGGTTCCAGACTGATTTCCTGATAATTTAGGAATTTTGAGCACTCAGGTGAAAAATGACTGCTTGTGCCACAATCGACAATTGTCCCATTGCATTGGGCTGCTACATGGGCTTCAGATCAAAAATCAGAGGTACAGATGAGGGCTGATGAGTCATCAGGAAGTTGGTAGGCAAGCATTGTGTAGTTCTCCAAGAGGTCATGAGTTTCCTCTTTTTCGGCTGTTTCTACGGTGTTTGCTGATCCACCTTTTTCAGACTTTTTCTTCCCCCAACCTGGAGGTCCCTGGCCTTCTTTTCCTCCACCTTTTGCCCAGCAGTTCTCAACTGTGTGTCCCTTCCTTTTACAGTTTGGGCTTGTACACTGAAGATTATTTGTTTTCGACTTTTCTTTCCCTTTTCTGCCTCGAGTCTGGGCCTTTGTTGTAGCGGCTAACATTGCCACATTTGACTTGTTGATGCTTGTCTCAAGAGCTAAGGAATTGGCTTCCTCATTGAGGTGTCTTTCCAGACTCATGGGAGGCCGTCAATGTAGAGATGAGGGATCGGAAGTTTGGGACAAGTGATAGGGAGGTGCGGATATATGACACAAAGGACTCATCAGAGATCTGGCAGTTCATTTCTGCAAGTCGTTCCTTTATTTCGGTCATCTTTGCTAAGTGTTCTCACATGTCATCCCCTTCGATGTAACGACTATTGTGCAATTGAGTGAGGAGATTTGTTTCATACATACTGTCTTTATCGGAGTGAATTGAAACAACCTTTTTCCATATGGCTGTGGCATCAGTCTCATTCTTCACCTGAAGGAACGTAGAGTTGTTGATGGTCCTGTATATGACCTCACAAACCGATGCTTGTTTTTGCTCGTAATTGTCCTGTTCCTCATCGTGTTCGGCTATCTCATCATCGTCAAGTGGAGCAATCGAGTTGGGCTTGAACAGGTCTCCATCTCTTTCGACAAGCTTAATAGGTTGATGCGCAGTTCCTAGTACATGCCTCTTCAATCCTTTTGATGTGAGATAGTTCATCACACGCTTGCAGTAAGTTGCCCAATTGGAGCTATCAATGTGGAGCTTGGGAATGTTGAGTGTTGTATTTGATGTAGATGATGAGGACATGTCAGAGATGTCAGCAGGGCCCATAACCTGTTGCAGCTGCAGGGTGACCAGTACACGAGAGGACTAAAGGTTATAATCTCAGTGAATATATAGAAAGCACTATATTGAGAACTATGTACCTAAAGGTTATACTATGAAATAGTGAGCAATGAATATAATACATTAGCTATCAAGAAAATAACTTACACCTCAGTGAATATATAGAAAGCACTGAGGTGTCTACAAGGCATGACAAAAATTTACCAACATGGATTATGTAAGTCAGTTAGATAATACAAGTCCAACACCGTTGCCCATTCCTGTACATAGTGTTTAGTATAAATAGTATTAATAGTATATATTAGTTGTATTTTTCTTGTAAAGTAGTTACATTTATGTGAGTATATACTACTGTATGAAGACTGGTTGCAACTAATTGCAACCGGTTTTGTAACGGTTTAAGTTTTTAAACATTTTCAAAACAAGGCAACCAGCAACCCAATTGAGCTCGAAAGTAAGCAACTGCAACTGAAAAATGGACTGGACCAGGTGTCAGTTTGGTTTGGTCTTCAGTCTTTTTCTGGTCCTATAGACTGGACCTTTATACACTAGAAGAGCTTGATGTATATATCTCATCCAATACTATGTCATTTATTCAAAACAAGAGTGTGATATTTACTGCAGACATCACAGATGAAAATGTTGGATATTTAAATGGTAGTACTATAGATAGGACAGAGAGTGTGCATGTGACATCAACTCTAGCTCTGGACTTGGCTTTATGGCATAGGAGGCTTTGTCATCATAATTATAATGATGTAAAGTGATTGTTGAATGAAGATTTGGCTGTTGGAATGACACTTGATTCAAAGGCTAAGCCTGATCCTATTTGTGAGCCATGTCTAGCTGGAAAGATGAATGCCAATCCTTTTCCATCATCAGAAACTAGAGCAACAGAAATCCTAGAATTGATTCATACTGATGTTCATGAAGTTGGAGCACATTCCAGAGAAGGACATTACTACTGGGGTACATTCATTGATGACAAGTCCTGGTTTAAAGCTGTCATGCCCATTAAACATAAAGTGATACATTTGTTGCATTTAAAACATTCAGGGCATATGCTGAAAAGCAGACTGGTAGAAAGATAAAGGCACTTAGGGAATACATGTCCAATGAATTTATTTGTTATACAGAGGAACTTGTTCTAGTTGGGCCATGGCTGTGCCTGGCATGTATGAGTCCTCTGAATCAATCATCTTATTTATCACAGACATCAGGAGAACCCAAAAATGCAAATGCAATTTTTTGTATGTTCAGTAGAAATAAGATATCTTAGTTTTCCCTTTGCAAGCTTGTAGATAGGGGGGTGTACAGGCCCTGATGATCTCTACTTATCCATAACATTCACAGATGTGGAATCCAGCAATTCCAGTTGGACTCTGGGGATTCTGGTTGGAATAACCAGATTCCAAATACTTGACAAAAGTATACCATATTGGATAGTCAAATTTGATATATTCAAGTTCCAAGCTCTTTGAAACTTCATGAAGTGCCTACAAAATAAATTTGTGTGAAGGAAAGACTGAACTCCAGACCTTTTAATGGTATGATCACATATACTGTACAAGTGTGCTCAACTAGTTGAGCCACAGAAGATTACTAGTAATGACTATAAGGTTTGTTTATGACACTCACACTCAAAACTCTATTTTCATCTTCCTCGAGGGAGGTGCTTGTCACATAATCAAGATCAAAAAATTGATTAACTACATCCCTTGCACAAGATGTGAGGAGGGAGTACTACAAACCCCTCGCCCACACAAAATGCAGGGGAAGGGCATTAAAACAAAAACAAAAACATCCCTGCCCCACACAAAATGTGGGGGAGAGGGGGACGTGGTCCTGTGTGTTGGCACCGGTGTGTCGGCCTTGTGGATGTGTCATCTTGGTGCATTATCCTGGGCGCATGGGTCCCACTCCCATTGTCCCTGGCCACCATCCCTAGTGGTTGGGGGTGCTATGGTGGTAGCTGTCATTGTCATCTTGTTCTCCTCCCTGTCTCTCGCTGTTGCCATCCCTGTGCCTGGTTGTCCTGTAGTCCAGCCTGGTCTTTGTCCCCACCATCTTTTTGTTGTCACTTTGTCGCTATCCGCCTCCTTGTTGTCATTGTCCCCCTAGCCCCCGTCCTTGCTGTGTTGGTCAGCCTTTCTTGCTTGTTGTCATCCTTGCCATTGTCAGTCCCTTGGTTTTGGTGGCAGTAGTGGTGGCAGTGGGTTTGGGAATTCCAGTCATTGTCGTCAGTAGTTTGAGTTAGTAATAAGAAAATGAAATGAAAGAGAAAAAAACATATTACAGGCCCAAGAGATGTCTCTTGGGCCTGTTTCATCATTGTATGGGCCATCTCTGTCTCCTGTGCCTTCCTCGTGTGCTGTTATTGTCCCGCCCTGGTCGCTGCTGCCACCATTTTTGTTTTGGTTGTGTCATCCCCCTGTTGTCATCCCAGGAGTTGTTGTTGTTGTTGTCCCCATTGTTGCTGTGCCTTCACCGTGATTGTCGTTGTCCTCCCATGTTCCTTGCTGTACTCGCCATCATCCTTGTTGTCCTGGTTTGGTGCTGGGTCAGGGTTGTCATTGTTGTCCATAGTTAATACCTAGAAACTTTGTTAGCACCAAAAAAAATGAAATGAACAGCCCAAGAGATGTTGGCGACACCTCTTGGACCCTTTTTGTTGTACAGTGCTGCATCCTTTGCCTGCACTTCCCTCTCGTCCCATCCTCGTCATCCCCCTCATTGTCTGCCACAGCCACTATTTTTGTTGTGTTGTTGTCCCTGTCCCTGTGTCATGATCCATTATCCACCCTGCAAGCAGATGCTCACAGCAGTGGTGCAGGTGTGGATCTGCTGTCTTGGCGCTGTCTTGTGGTAATAGAACTTAAAGATCAAATTAGAACATTAGTTAGTTGAAAATAAAAGAAAAGAAAAGAACTTGAAAACCATTACTTAGGGCCCAACAAACAACTCTTTTGCGCATACGTCGTGCTGCTGAGCTTTTTGCACCTGGCTTTTCCACAAACCCAGCCTAATAATAGTGGGTGATCCCATCCCTGACTCACTATAACTATACTCGTTTCTGTCAAAACCTGACACCAGTGTTAGCTCATTCCCCAGCTCACAGCTAAACACCACCAAGGTAGGTGTATGCTACTATGCTCACATAAGCATCACCAGGCATCAATCGGGAATGTGCAGGATACTTTCCGGTACCAGCGCCCATCCTGATCAACACCTGATCACTGTCTCCCACAGTTGATCAACATGGGCCACAGTCTCTGCTAATGTCATGCTCATCATCCCTGATGATGAGCAGGCTATTTCACTCTTTCCTGACCCTTTCCCTTCGCTTTTTTTGGTAGATAACACTTATGTATGTATATATAGTGTTAATAAACAGTTGTTTCCGCTTTTACAGCTATATTTAGCCCATAACAAGCACTCTCCCTGGTGGAGAGGAGGGAGGGGAGAGGGATGTATGTAGAGGTGGGAATTAATGTTGGGAGAGCTGGGGATAAGGTGCTCTCTGTCAGTGCACCTGTATGGGGAGGGTGGGTGTTGTCACTTACCTGCATCCCTAGGCCTTCCCCTGATAAAATGCACATTGTAAGAGAGTATAATGGTCCTGATAAACGACCTGATAGAGCCCCTTAAGGCTCTACAGTTGTCAGTATAGACAGAAAAATGAATATGTACTCAGGAGGAGATATGTCTTCCCTGTAAAATCCGTGGCACCAAAGGGTTCACTTTCTTTGATTCCTAGGCCTAGTTGTAAAGTAGAATGAGGGTCATGAAAGGGGATAGCAGGGGGGAAGGTCCTGGCTCACCAGAGCATGGGTTCCCCATCAACAGAGGTGAATTTTGCTCTAATGTTCTTGTTACTCCATGCCAGCTCATGGGACTCACTAGTGGCCATATATACAGGCATACCAATGTATTAGAAGTAGATTTGACACCTTGGTGCAGTACATGAGTCTATAGAAAAGAAGTGGAAAGTCAATGTATTGAGCTAGATGTCAGTCACTCACCCAAGGCCAACAGCACTTCATGTTCTTAATATAGTATTAAAAATAGTGCATAATATGGTATTATATAAGGTTACCTTGAGCTAGAGACAGCCCACATAGCAGGAGAGGCCGTAGCATGCACCAGAGAGCAGGTTGAACAAAGTGTTCCCAAAAAGGCAATAACACAGAAATAGCTTGACATCGAGACAACGCACCATTAATCGGAGAGCATGGGCAGATAGAAGGAGATTTAATCCATAGGAGGGAAGAGAGATGAGAGGAATCCGGCAAGAAATGGAGGGAACATGCTCAAGAGAGTGTTGATGAATAGTGTGATCGGGAGTATGATTGGACGCACCTCAAAATGCTCACCGATCAATTACTGCAAAGTACCTTGTTTTGCCCATTTCTTCCATGGATTCCCTTGTGGTCAAATTTATTCCCATGCAAACCATTTCCCTCTATCTATCTCTGCCCTCTAATCAATGGCGCGTTGTTCCACTACCGACATATTTCAAGATTGTTACTATTTTTGGAACACCTGATTCAACCTGCTCCCTGGTGCATAGCTTGGCCTCTCCTGATGTCTGGATGGTCTATTGCTGTAGGGAACACATATTACTACATGATTATACTGTTATATCTGCATTGCATTAAGATACAGAAGTCCTATAGTCCTTAGGTGAGTGACTATACCATATCTCAATGCATTTACTCTCTACCACTCTTTTATAGAATAATAAACCATTCAAAGGTGTCAAATCTACTCCTAATACATCGGTATGCCTGTATATATGGCCACTAGTGAGTCCCATGAGCTGGCATGGAGTAACAAGAACATTAGAGCAAAATTCACCTCTGTTGATGGGGAACCCATGCTCTGGTGAGCCAGGACCTTCCCCCCTGCTATCCCCTTTCATGACCCTCATTCTACTTTACAACTAGGCCTAGGAATCAAAGAAAGTGAACCCTTTGGTGCCACGGATTTTACAGGGAAGACATATCTCCTCCTGAGTACATATTCATTTTTCTGTCTATACTGACAACTGTAGAGCCTTAAGGGGCTCTATCAGGTCGTTTATCAGGACCATTATACTCTCTTACAATGTGCATTTTATCAGGGGAAGGCCTAGGGATGCAGGTAAGTGACAACACCCACCCTCCCCATACAGGTGCACTGACAGAGAGCACCTTATCCCCAGCTCTCCCAACATTAATTCCCACCTCTACATACATCCCTCTCCCCTCCCTCCTCTCCACCAGGGAGAGTGCTTGTTATGGGCTAAATATAGCTGTAAAAGCGGAAACAACTGTTTATTAACACTATATATACATACATAAGTGTTATCTACCAAAAAAAGTGAAGGGAAAGGGTCAGGAAAGAGTGAAATAGCCTGCTCATCATCGGGGATGATGAGCATGACATTAGTGGAGACTGTGGTGCATGTTGATTAACTGTGGGAGACGGTGATCGGGTGTTGATCAGGATGGGTGCTGGTACCAGAAAGTGGAGGTAGACGAGCGAGGCACAAGTGCAGTGTACCGGTGTTTTGCATGGATGGAATGATGATGCGTCGAGATCATGTGATGGTGTCGTTCCTTCACCTTTCACTTCCACCGTTCCAGTCTACTAGATCTTTGCTCCTTACGTTCTCAGTTGTTGCATCGATTGCAACACCATTTTCTTTTGTTCTTCCGCTCTCAAATCATGTCAGCCCAGGTAGAAGGACAGGGAGCAGGGGCAATGGCTCAGTTCTTGCAGTCAGGGACGACGGCAAATAGTTCCAAGAGTGGTCATGGGTCAGAACCCCTCTCTGACGCTCTCGAGTTGGCAGCTGCTGAGGTGGAGAAAGGTACTACAAAGAGGCCAGGCCGGCAGGTTAAGGTCCCAGCTGGAGCAGGCCATTTTTTGACGGATGTTCATCGATCATTGTGTGTCGCACTGGCGAGGTCCAAATCTGTTCAGGAGCCTGCGGAGGGGCCAATACTCATCAAGGCACCCCCTGGCATCAAGCCTTCCATAGGCTACCAGTACCAGGTCCTACAACCTGTGGCTGAGGAGGCCAGCAAGATTCCCGGGCAGTTGGGCAAATCAATGGGCTTGGCTGAGAATGTTGGTGGCTCTCGGGACATCAATTCACCTCAGGCGAGTTCAACGGTTGGCATGGCAGCTATAAAGGGACGCAAGCAATCAGCAACTAGCGAGGTGCCTGGCGCTCTGGAGCGGGTCCACAACCCTATGCACTTGGCATCCACAGTGGATTTCTCACCTACCCATTTTGTGGAGCCCAGGAGTGATGGTTTGCTTGATGCTTGGCAGGGACACTCGCAGGGTGGGCCGTCGCAAAGGCCACTTGATCTCAAGGAGGCCATTCCGGATGGAGCTCTTGTCCCTACCTCACCTACGCCAATTGACTGAAACACACCACCCAGCTCTAGTCCGATTTCTCATGATCCTCTCCTCCAGCGCTCTAGCGCCATCAATGTTCACATACCATCTCCAGCAAGAAAGTGTTCAGATACTTTTTACACATGGGATGCCGACAAGGCATGGTTGGCAGCAGAGAGCTTGGTTCTGTTAGCAGACAATTTTTGTGCCCCAGGCTTCATCTCAGCCCAGGTGGTTGGTGGGATAACGTACAAAGTCCATTCACCTGAATCTCGGCATATAGGCATGACGAAGTTGAGCGCTGGTAGGAGACTTTTTAATAAGCATTTAAGTGCTGTGCGTGAGCCTCCTGGCCCTTTTCCTTATGCACCGCAGCATGGACTGCATAGTCCTCCCAATAGCCCATTTGAGCAGCATCATCCTCCACTTATTAATGCATTGTTCCGCACTCAGGCTGGCCCGCAGATGGTCACACAAGCACATGCTCAGACGCATCTTGTTTGTATTGCATTTGACTCAATATTTACTGCACTTGACATGCATATAGTCAGGATTGCAAAACCTGCATGTTGACCCGCAATTGCACATACCTACACCAGCACTTTTTTGCACGCAGAATGCAGCATCGCATAGTTCGCATATAGTAGCACAGCACATAGGGGCATGCACTTCGGCTCTCGATCCTCCTATTCCTGCTTCATCGCACACCTGGGGTGGCTCTCTCGCAATGGCACAGTTACACCATCATGGTGCCCACACTGAGTCTCTGTCTGACCGGGATGCAAAGGCTCATCTCCCTACTACAGATCCATGTTCACAGGCATCAGCACCACCCCAACTTGCATTGAACCTGGATCTTATCACAGTGATAGCTTCGGCATTGGGCATTGTGGGGGCGGCTCAGCCTTCACAAAGGGCGAATTCTGGTATGGACGGGGTAGCACCATTGTCACTTGGTGAGCTGCCTGGGCGGACTAGGAAGTACTTTTCACAGACAATTACCAATGTTACAAGCAAACTCCCAACTGCAGTGATCAAGGAGTTGAAGGGGGGGTTCAAGAACTACATACCGCTCGCGCTCTGCACACACAGGGCTTGCTCGAACGCGACCAGGGCTACCAATGCATTTGATATGGAGATTGGCATGAATGAGAGGGGGGAAATCAGGTTGAAACAAAAGACATTGACAGCTGCAAGGGACTATTACCTCTCGACGGATGACTTCACTCAGATATGCAAGAACTTCATCCAGGGGATGAGGAAATACCTCGTCCTGGGTGACAACATCGACCCGGGTGGCGCAAGGGCTTTCGATTGTGCAGATATGTTCCTAGAATTCTTCGGCGTCATCGCATCTAGTGTTTAAGGGTCCAGTCCAGTTCGGTTTTTTGACCCAAAAATGTAAAGACCGCAACCTAAACCAGTCCAGGACCACCCTGGATACTGCTAGAACCGAACTGGACCACCTAGGACTGGTCCTTTCCGGTTAAAAGACTGAAAAAGACCAGTTAAGACTGGTTCAGACCAATGTTTTGTCATGAAATTTGTTGTATTAATATAACCCATATGTATCTTAGCAAATATTACCCGGACCTTATAACCACTGTATTTATGGATAGACATTGTAATTCCCCATCATTTGGTCTAACTTTTAAGACATTTCATCAAGATTTGACTTGGCTATGATCAATATAAAAATACATCTACTGAATGACTCGCTGAACATCAAGAAATGTAATGTGACAACTATAAATTATGTGATGTATAGCATGCATTGACAAATGGTGGGAGTATTATTATACATGTTAGTCCTATGATCATTAATAGAATCAAGCAAATGATCAACATATGAGTAAGATGAAATGAAAATCAATCTGATACAACAAAATACTCATACAAAAATAGATTTGGTTATATCTTGCTCAATTCTTAACCATTTTTTATGAACCAGAGGTCGAATTTGCTGGATTTCATGTGGGAATATATTCTCCCATGATAGAACCAGTCCTAACCAGTTTATACCAGTTTTCTTTGGTTTTACAACATTTTTCAAAATGGAAAGACTGCTAACTGAACTGCAAAAGACCGGTCCATAAATAGACCACTGGTCTGGTCTTTTCTGGTCCAATTCAGTCCAATTTCGGTCTTTTTTTCGGTCCTATGGACTGGACCCTTCAACACTAATCACATCCAGGCTGGATTTCACTCTCGACTGGTCATCATACAGGGGCTACCTAATTGAAACCTACTCCTCATGGGTTGGTTGGAGAGATGACACTTATGGCTTGATATTTGACGAGAGCCTATTCCAAAAATTCAAAATAAAAAACATTATCCCCTCGGTTCTGGAGCACTTGAAGCAACCCTCGTCCACCTCATCAACCTATGGGAGTAACCGAGGCGTTGGTAGCTGGGCAGCAGGCAGTACAGTGGGAATACGGGGTAGGGGTCATGGAGTGCAAGGTGGAGGCACATTTACTGCTGGGTGGGGGGGGTCGTTTCCTCAGTTTTTTCCACCTTCCTACCCACCCCCCTTTTGACCCCACCAGCCTCCTACCATCCTCAAATGTTATCTCTGCACAGAACCCCACCTCCACAAGGATCACCAAGGAAATGCAAAGCGACTGGTGCTCGAGCAAGGAAAATGGGTGGACAAAATTCTCGGAAGCAGGGTCATCTGCATCACATTTAATGTTAGTCCACTTGGCTGCAGATGAGGCCCCTCCTGTATCTATAATCACTCCTGCTCCTTGTGTGGTGATCTCATGCATGGATCAGCAAGATGCAACGCTTAAAGATATCTTTCCTATTGTGACCAAGCTCAAGGCAGATGCATGGGAGGCTGTGCTTGAGGATGCGGGCATCCTCAATGAGTTCGACGACATACCGACAGGTCTTCGGCAAGGTTTCTATTGTGGCTTAGAAAATTTCTCTTTATCCTGCACGTCCTTTCCACCTAACCATTATGTTTCACAAGAAGATGAAGATTTTGTCGTTGCAAAATACACTGAGGAGATTGAGCTTGGTAGACTATCACGTGGGTATGAGCCTGATACACTTTTTTCCCTCATTGGACACTTTTGCACAGCTCCCCTTGCAGTTATCGACCAAAATCCCACTAAACGCCATATCATTGTAAATCATTCATATCCAAAAAATCAACGTAGCATTGATCTCAAACATTTGCCTCTTGACTTGTCGGAGAACTACATTATCGATCCCACTGAAACCTCTGTCAACACAATCATTGACTCAAAAAAATTCCAGTGCGCATGGGGTTCCTTCTTGGAATGCTATCTCCTAGCTGCAGACGCACCTGAGGGGACACAGGCAGCAGTTTTTGATGTCGACGCGGCATTCAGGAACATTCCAACCCACCCTTCGGCACACCATTTCCTGGCTATCAGGATTAAAGACTTGGTTCATCTGGATCACATCCTGAATTTTGGCGCTTCACTGGTGCCAGCTATTTTTGGTAGGGTCACAGACGCTATGGTCAAAATAATCATGAGTCGGGGCATAGAGGCTGTTATTAAATGGGTGGACAATTTTATATTTCTACGCTACCCCTCCCACAAACTTGCTGGGGGTGTTCATGAGTACACCTATGCGTCCAAATTGATATGGGAAATTGCAGAAGAACTAGGCTGGCCATGGGCTCCTTCAAAGGTTGTTGACTTCTCAATGGCATTCATGTACATCGGGTTCTGGTGGGACCTTGCTGCAAAGAAGGTGGAGCTCCCAGAGAAGAAGAAGGTGAAATATCTTGGGCGTATCTTGGATTGGACTCATGGGTCGCTTCACTTGGCAAAGGATGCAGAAAGGATTATCAGCACCTTGAATCATGTCTGCCTGGTGGTACCGGAGGGGTGTTCATGCTTGGTTTCCTTGTATAGGTTCCGAGGTGGGTTCAGGATAGGTGGCTCAGAGGAGGTTAAACACAGGGTTTCAGCTGGGGCATCAGAGGATATCGCTTGGTGGAGATGGTGCCTGCAAGATCAGTTCATGGGGATGGAGATTATACGTCCCCCGAGTCCATCAGACACAATGTTATTTGTCGACGCTTTGACAGGATGGGGTATCGGATTGATCCTCAATGGGAGGTGGCTCACATGGCAACTCAGGGATGGCTGGAACTCAGAGGGGCGAGAGATTGGATGGGCGGAGATGGTGGCAGTGGAGTTGGCCATTTGCACCCTGATCACAGGAAAGTACTCAAATTGCCATATAATCATTTGTTCAGACAACAAGGGTGTGGTAGGGGCTTTGAAGGCAGGCAGATCATGGGGTGTTCAGCAGAACACCATATTGTGGGAGATTGTCAAACTCATCCAGGGCCATGCATTATGGATATCCACCGTCTGGGTGCTGACATTAGACAACACGGCAGATGGGCCGTCGAGAGGCATCTTTCCAGGGAAATCCTTATTATACACTTTTCTGCCCAGGATACCTTTTCATTTAGAAAGTTATGTGCACAGAGCAGTAGATTACCATGACCAAAGACTTGCGAGCTTGTAATGGAGACACTGTTCTGTGGCTTTGTCATGTCACGCACATTGGTTCCTTGCTGCTGACCACTGCAACTTTCTCATCGCGATGCTGCCTTCTTAGGACTATCCCCCACTCTGACATGCACATGAACAACCTACTCAGAGTAGTGCAAATTCACAGTGGAAATTACGTTCACCACCATGGCCATTCATGCCCGTACGCCTCTCGAGTCCTGACACCATGCAAGAGGCTACCGCATTTGGCTCTAGCTATGCCAGCTGACCTACTGGAAAAGATTAGCCATGTTCAAAATGCAGCAGTGAGCAAATCAATGCAATCCAAAGATGTGAGCAGGTTATGTGAATTCCTACATTTCTGCAAGGCCCTCAACATCCACAACAATGATGTTTTTCCAGCTAGGGAGGACCTTCTCATAGCATGGGCATCATCCTATGCCAGGCATTTTGCAGGAAAGACAGTCGGTGCAAAGATATTAGCTATAAAGAAGGAGCATGAGAAGCGAGGACTGGTGTGGCAGGGTGGAGAGCAACTGTGTCGGGTCTTAAAGGGTGTGGAGGAGCTCAGGCCAGCATCTTCATACCGTGGCAAGAGGCCACCCATCACTATTTCCATGCTTTGGGATCTTAACCAAGGCCTCAGCAGATCTTCAGGACTGGACATTTGTATCCGAGCCATATGTTTCCTCTCATTTTTCTCTCAACTTTGCAGTGGGGAGCTCCTACCACCGACTCAGGACCTCCAGAAATTCGATCCACTGTGCCGTGCCACCTTTTCTAGCATCGCACAATCTACCGCGCAGAATGGTGCCTGTGGCCTTCACCTCCCTTGGTCAAAAACACAGAAGGCTCGAGGTGATGACATCTGGATCCCTCGCCAGGAGGCCCCGCTGGATCCTATTCATGCAATTCACAAGCATTTTATCAAGAACAGGCTAGACATCAATCATCCTATTGTGGCATATCGGGATGCACATGATAGAGTAGTCACGCTCACTAGGTCCACATTTATTCGGCGTGTCAATAGAATCCTTCGCGGGGCAAACAAGGGGTACCCCTGCATCACAGGGCACTGCTTTTGTATTGGGGGAACAACTTTCTACCTCATTGCAGGAGTGCCACCAGATATGGTTAAGAAGTTCGGCCATTGGCGTTCGCAGGCCTTTTTGGAATATTGGCATTGTCTGGACTATCTAGGTGCCATGCACATCGAGATGCTCCCTATCAGTTTGCAACCACAGCATCTGCAGATGAGAAGCCTCCCCAAGGCTTGATGGGCATCCACAGGTGAGTCTTCATCATGACTATGATGTGCCTTAGGCTTGCTTCTCATGTGGGTTACCGTAGTCATATCTCAGCTCACCCCCATTTTTGATTGGGTTGGAATCCAAGAGGAGGTCTTCCGTTAGGTTCTCATTTTGGATTCCAGCCAGTCGCTTCCGCTCCCAGAAATATTAGCATGTATACTTAGATTAGATTTGTACAAAACACTACGAGCATATCTCTAGGCAATCAGCTATTTTGACCAGCAGCAAAAGTATCCCGCACGTTCCTGATTGATGCCTGGTAATGCTTATGTGAGCATAGTAGCATACACCTACCTTGGTGGTGTTTAGCTGTGAGCTGGGGAATGAGCTAACACTGGTGTCGGGTTTTGATGGAAACAAGTATACAGTTGCAGACAAACAAAGTCAACTAATTTTAGTGATCAAATTTTGGAGGTTGGCACAAACATCTGGTGGCCTCAAAAACCATTTAAACATGTATAGTAGAGCCTAATGAAGATATTTCCACAAGCCGATTTCTCAATTTCGAAAAATTTGGATTAGGTACCTCAAAAATTTGGCCACCCCCCTAAAAAAATCGGTAAAATCTTATCCCCTTGATTAGCTGCGTCTGATTCCATATAAATATTAAGGTTATGTGGGACCGATCAGCTGCAATAAACTTTGCCAAATATGGAAATATTTGCTACTAGGTTGACTGTTTGCCTTCTCCAAGCTTACCCTAACATTTGGAAGGTCCTCGAGACTGACAAAGCGCAGATCAGAGGTGGGAAAACACACCCCAAATGTCAAGTGGCATGCTAAACATGTTTGGTGTGTTAGTTTTGGCATGAGGTTGGTGTTGCATTCTGCAGGGGATGGCCTGGATCATGATGGGAACATGGCTATTATCAGAATTTGTCACAATCTTATTTTATTTTTTCTATAGTATTGTAACATATTTGAATGAGAAGTCCGGCAGTACTAGGTTTTGCATAAAAACCTACAGTAGTGAACTTGTTTGTGGCTATTGATCTCGGGACATTCCGACACACCATGCTAGTTGAGATTATTTCCTCCCATCAATAGGTCAAATGCAAGCAGAGTGTGTCCGGGGACATTGTCAAAGTTTCCAAACACTCTCAACCCACACAAGAGGTTTGGGACAAATTTTCGAAGTGGCATATGATGTCTAAACAGTGCCAAATAATGTGCTGAAAATTTGCGACTGCAAGTTATTATGCAAAACCCTGTAAGTGGCAACATTCTATGGTACAATTTGGGGATCAAAAACTTAGCATATAATTTTTGGGAGGGTCTATTATTTTGAATTCATCTGTCACATGGATATCTGTACCTGAGAGCACTCAAAATGTGATTCTATGTCATTGATTACATACTAAGCCATATAATTTTTACTTCTTAGACCCCCAAAGCGGTACACAATGTTGTGAAAAATGACCCAAAAATTTTGGCTACCCTAGAATGTTGTGGGAAAAACTTTGGAGGGATGCATTTTGATGAGCTGAATCCGAATCTGAAGTCTGATCATGAGATATTAAATTAGTGGACTTTGTTTGTCCGCAACTGTAGTTATAGTAAGTCAGGGATGGGATCACCCACTACTATTAGGCTGGGTTTGTGGGAAAGCCAGGTGCTTTTTGAGTAGTGTTCGAAAGTCTGGTCCAGTCCAGTTTTTTGACTTCCAAATGGGGCAACCGCAACCGCAACCGGTCCAGGACTGACCCAGATATTGGGGGGACTGAACCAGACCACCTAGGACTGGTCTTTTTCAGTTAATGGACTGGAAAAAGACTGGTTCGGACCGGTCTTTTGATGTAAAATTTGTTGGAGCAGACTATATATGCTGCACAGTGGAAGAGACAACACGTTCCTTACAACCTACCTGGGGTTTACTTAGACTTACAGCTAGGGTTAGCAGAGGTAAGAACACTGTATTCCTACTACGGTACAGGTTCTCCTTATATACATAATAATAAGGATGTCACATGACTCAGGAATGTGTTTACCGCATGTATGTGCAGTAAGCGCAGTAACATGCGTATGCTGCATGTATTGCCTCATGTATACAGCATGCATCACTGGGATTAATTTCAACACCCCCCCTCAAACTGTACAGTGTTCTAAGCAGCTAAGTTTGAATCTCAAAAGTAATTCCGAGAGAGTCTCTAAATGTCCTGAATAGGACGGCGCCAAGGTTCTTTGTGAACATGTCAGCTGGATTATCACTTCCAGGAATGAAAACGACTGTGACTTTGTCATTTTCTATGCATTCGCGGGTGTAGTGGTAGTGAATGTCTATATGTTTGGTCCTTCTTTCCTGAACTGGATTTGATCCAATAAAGATGGATCCCTGATTATCAGCGCAGATTGGTATGCGCTTCAGTGTATATCCAAGTTCCTGGAATAAGGACTCTATCCACACTATCTGCCGACAAGTGTCGGAGAGAGCCATATATTTGGCTTCTGTGGATGACAGTGCTACAGTTTTTTGTAAACGGGACTGCCAGCACACAATCCCACTCGCCAGAGTAGCAAAGTAACCCGTTGTAGATCGGCGCTTGACAGTGTCAGCTGCCCAATCAGAATCTGTGAAGGCCTGCAGCCCCTCGGATTTCTCTCCATCATAGACTATACTGTACTTCTGGGTTCCCACCAGATAGCGCATTATGTACATTGCTTTGTCTAGATGTTCTTGGCTAGGATTAGCCGAGAATTGCGACATCTTGATTACCGCATAAGTGATATCAGGTCGTGTTCCGAGCATCAGATACAATAAAGATCCGATCACAGACTGATATTTCGATCTAAGCGCCACGTTTGGCATCACTGTGTTCTCCGACGGTTTGTAGCCAGTCAGGAGCGGAGTGGGGGCAACTTTGGCATTTGTCATCTCGAACCTCTCGAGCACTTTGGCGAGATATTCTGTTTGATTGAGTTTGACTTTTGTAGCGGTCTGGGTGACGCGCATGCCTAAGAATTCCATGACTTTTTCAGTACTACGGCACTCCCAATGCTTCAGGCAAGCATTCTTCTTTTCATCCACAAGTTTCTTGTTCTTGCCAATGAACAAGCCATCGTCAACATAGACTAGCGCAATAATGATGCTGCCTGTCTTAGGATCCTTGTGTATGAAGATGCCGGCATTGGAGCTGGCACGCACAAACCCAATGGTGCGCATAAATGCCTCTAGCTCTTTCCACCATGCTAGTGAAGCCTGTTTAAGGCCATACAATGCTTGGCGTAAGCGCATTACTTTGCGCTCTTTACCCTCAAGTCTGAAACCCTCGGGTTGATCCATATAGATCTCCTCATCAAGTTTGCCATATAAAAATGCGGTTTTTACATCTAGACCGGTCATATACATGCCTTCTAGAGACGCAAGGGCAAACATGAGGCGTACGGTCTCATAGCGGACTACTGGTGAGAAAATCTCATCAAAGTTAACGCCTTCGACTTGTGAAAAGCCTTTGGCCACGAGTCTGGCTCATTTTCTTCCATCCGATTTCATGGAGAAAACCCATCTATTTTTGATCATTTTTGGATCATGTGGAAGATCGACGATATCATAGACTTGTCGCTTGCGAAGAGCCTCTAACTCTTCACGACAAGCCTGTTTCCACTCAAGTTGCTGCTGCTGGGGTAGGCGCGCAATATCGCAAAATTGGTTTGGAACTAGGCTTTTTCCGCTTGATGGTGTGACTGCTTTTGATAACAGCCAGCGGATAAGCTCATCTCCACCTTCCTTGGTTATCTTTTTAATATAACCTGCTTCGTCTGGTTCCCCCATTGGGTAATCATGTTCTTGATTATTGGAATCGGGCACACTCTCATGGGGTGCCGAACTCGGTCCAGTAACCGGTTCTTGCTGTTGAGGTCATGGTCGTGTTCGGTTATGATCCAAATCTTGACCCACAGACTTCTTCCAATATCGATCATGCGCAATGTCTCTCTCTATGTCAGAGGGGAGTTGCTGTTCTCCATAGGTATTGCCGGGACAGTTTGGGATTTTCCTCTGCCTGCCTGATCGACGGGGCAATTGCTGCCATTCCTGTTGATCTTCATGTCTTGGACGAAAGTCCTCAGTGTTAACTGGAGGCGGTGGAGGAGGAGCGTTAGTCGCATCGTCATGCGCCTTTTGCTCACTTGGTAAATCATCATCATCATCTTCTGATGATGGAGGAAGGGGCAGATTTTGTGGCAGTATAGGGTCATCGCCATCCGTTCCAGATGAGTGGTCGTCATCTTCTGGTTCTGGAGGTGGAAAATCACCTAGGTCTGTCTTGGCAGGAGTTTTAGCTCTGGGACAGCATGGGAACATCGTTTCATCAAATAGTGCTGTGGCACCAATGAATATTGCACCATTTTGTTGCATGAAACGATATGCTTTAATGCCATCTTCTACTCCAAGGTATGTCATTAACTCCGATCGAGGAGATAATGTTGTTGGACGTTTTTCCTTTGGTAGATAGACATAAACACCACAACCGAAGACCTTCAGATTGTTTAGATCTGGGCGGACCTTTGTCAGGTCCTCAAAAGGTGTCAGCCATTTCAGGCGCCTTATTGGGGTTCGGTTGTATAAATGTGTTGCATGTTCTATGCAAAATTCCCACCATGATTGTGGTAGACAAGCGGTGAATCGCAAGGTTTGCGACTTTTCCATTATTGTCCTTATGGCGCGCTCTGCGCACCCATTCTGTTGATGAATGTGGGGTGCAGACATCTCTATTTTGATGCCTAAGTCCTTGAGCTGTTTTTGTAGCTCACAATCCTTGAACTCCCCCCCTGGATCGACATGCCAGTGCTTGATTGTAGCGCCATATTGGGTTTTAGCCATCGCTTGAAATTGTCTAATCACTGCAGCAGCGTCAGATTTCTTTCTGAGACATTGGACCCAAATATGTGACGTTTTGTCATCAAGAAATACAATGAAGTATTTATGTTTGTGGTACGATAGTACTGGGAGTTCCTTTAGGTAGGAATGTATTAATTCAAAGGATTTGTCAGCTCATGAGTCTGACTCGGAAAAAGATTTTGAGGTCATTTTCCCTTCTGCACACCCTGGACATATAATTTTGTCTTTAGGAATAATTAAATTCCTTGGGAATTTTATGGTGCTTTTAGGCATTTTCTCTAGCACCTCTTTGGATGGGTGTCCAAGTCGCCTATGCCAAGTCAAGTAGTCAGCGACATAAATGGTCGCGACATTAACCTTTTTGGTGCTCAATATATGAGTCCAAGCCCAATAGATCGTGTCATTCCTCCTTAGAGGGACACAATGCATGATTGGGTTTCCATGCTCAATAAATGAAATGTGTGCGGAGGAACCACACACATCACTTCCGTCTTGTAAAAAGACCCCCATTGACATCAATCGAGTATTAATGTTGGGTATGTAGTAGACGGGGTATAACCGTGTTTCATGCATCTCTGACTTCCCATGACATACTACCTGGTGTTTAATGAAGACTGCTCCTTTTCCTACTATATGAGTAGTACCAGTGGCCATTTGGACCAAGGTAGAGTCCTTTCTCGGTAAAGGCTCGTAAGAAGCGAAATCTTTTATTTCACCAGTGAAGTGTTTTGATGCACCTGAATCCATGATCCAGTTGGCACCTTTCTTACAATCTCCCTTTGCACACATAGCACATATATTAAGATCTAAATAATTCCATGATACATTTAATAGCGGTAAAATTTCACATGAAAAGTTCACTGTATTCATAGGAATATTAATCTTAGTGCTTGTGGCAGGGAAAAGGACTGACCTGTCATCATACGCCCCTGTATCAAGGGGTTCATCGACGAGCATTTCGTCGACGGCTTTCCACACTTCCTCATCAGACACCAGAGGTTCAGATCCGAGGGAGACAGTATCGTCTTCTACCTCCTCGATCCTAGACTCGGGTTCTGGTTCTATCCTTCTTCTCTTTCCTTCTCGCACCGTCAGGTGCTCTTCCAGCGGTCGCAGATTTTTCGCGCTGTGCAGAAGTTGCATTTGCTCGAGGGTGTCTCGAGCTTGCTGATATTCGGCATAAACCGAACGAGAGGTAGAGGCCGTGCCCGTATATGCCTGTGCAGGCGGTCGGCAGTGAGGATCCCTTGTGGGAGTGTGTTCGCATCTTTCGATGCACTGTATAAGCGGCATCAGCGGTATGATGGTGCCATTACCATTTATGGTGGTATAGGCTTTGGAGGCGAGGTGGGTATGTTTATCCTTCAGCTTCTCCTCCTTAGTCTTTCTGTCCCCACGTCGTCCATGCTTTCGGGATGAGTCTCTGTTGCTGTTTTGCCCTTCTTTGGGCTGCCATTTGGGGTTTCCCCCTTTGCGCTTAACAGCAGAAAGTTTGTTGGCCTGAGGCTGGCCAGCGGGCTTTCCTACTGCTGTGTGCCTTGAGGCTTCAGCGACAATGGAGTCCTTGACATGTTTAAATGTCAAGGCGCTAGTAGCGGTCGTGTTAAGGACCATTGCGGACAAGGAATCGTACTCGCGCGGCATCACAGCAAGTAGAATCATTGCTTGCACTAGCTCGGGGATGGCGACGTTAGCAGCCATAAGGCGCTCAAATTTGTCTGCCATTCTAGCAATCTCCGGTGCGGGGTTCGCAGCCAGGATCTTGATCGCTATTGCGGACCTAAAGTCCGCGAAGACTTGGGAGGGGCCGTCCACACCATAATCGGTGCGGATGAGATCCCACACCTCCTCAGCAGTGTCCTTTGAGTTGGCACGCTGCCGAATGGAGGGGGCCAGGCGGAGCACTAGGCTACCAATGGCCTGGTCATTTTTGTTGCTCCAGGTCTGGAGCTTGGCATTAGCATCCGCTACCAAAGTAGCGTTCATCGCTGTCAAGGGAGGCGCCGGGGGCAGTTTTTGCTCTGCCCCGCTAGTTATTTGCCAGAGGCCCTGAGACCTGAGCCATGCCTTCATTGAGTCGGCCCATTGAATGTAATTTGATCTGTCGAAAGTTTGAACGAGTTTCTCAAGAGTTGAAGACATGATTTTGTGGTGGCAGCTGTTAAAAGCACTCAATCAGTCTTTTTACTCAATAAAACACGTTTAACGTTCTCAGGAGAAAACACTCCTTCAGAGTGGTTAACCCTAGTCAACCTAGGTTTTATGTGCAGCTCGCAGGGAGCGCAATGCAGCTCACGAAGAGCACAAGGTTATAATTTGGAGACGATGAAGTCAACGTTGTTCGCAGCCAATTAAGGCACGTTCGCGACATGCCCAGCAGGGCCCATAACCTGTTGGAGCAGACTATATATGCTGCACAGTGGAAGAGACAACACATTCCTTACAACCTACCTGGGGTTTACTTAGACTTACAGCTAGGGTTAGCAGAGGTAAGAACACTATATTCCTACTATAGTACAGGTTCTCCTTATATACATAATAGTAAGGATATCACATGACTCCAGAGGAATATGCATATGAAACATGTATCAATATTGGTAATTAATGTGGGAGAATATGCACATGCAACAATATTGGTAATTAATTTCAACACATGAGATCCGTGGCACAAAAGCGTTCACTTTCTTCGTTTTCCAGGTCTATAGGTGAAGTAAATAAAAGGTATGTATGTCTAATGGGATGGGACTGAGGTCCTGGCTCACAGGGGCATGGGTTTCCCATCAACAGAACAGAACTTTGCTCATAATTGGTCACACACCTTTCCTATTGTCCAAATCTCCTTCTGAGCAGTTAGGGTAGTCACCTACCCTATATTTATAACCTACAAGTCAACTATATAGTCAATACTTCGAGCTACAGAATAGGATCTACACCTACTCACCTAATCTCCTTGTTACTCAATGCCAAGTCATAGTACCCATTAGTGGAAATATATATGAGCATACCAAGGTAGAATTAACACCTTGGAATGGTCCATGAGTCTGTACAAGAGGGATGGAGAGTCAATATATTGAGATAGGTTATACTCACTCACCAAAGGCCAGCAGAGCTTCAGCTTCTTAATATGGTACCTAAAATAGTGCATAGTAATCTATCTTATGAAGTTCCCTTGAGGTATAGTCCATCCGATCAATAGCTCGTTGTGTCACTGTTGAGCTATGTTTGAGTTATTGCCTTTTTTGGAACACTTGCTTCAACCTACCTCTCTAGTGTATGGCATGGCCTCTCCTGCTATCTGGATGGACTATACCTCAAGGGAACTTCATAAGATAGATTACTATGCACTATTTTAGGTACCATATTAAGAAGCTGAAGCTCTGCTGGCCTTTGGTGAGTGAGTATAACCTATCTCAATATATTGACTCTCCATCCCTCTTGTACAGACTCATGGACCATTCCAAGGTGTTAATTCTACCTTGGTATGCTCATATATATTTCCACTAATGGGTACTATGACTTGGCATTGAGTAACAAGGAGATTAGGTGAGTAGGTGTAGATCCTATTCTGTAGCTCGAAGTATTGACTATATAGTTGACTTGTAGGTTATAAATATAGGGTAGGTGACTACCCTAACTGCTCAGAAGGAGATTTGGACAATAGGAAAGGTGTATGACCAATTATGAGCAAAGTTCTGTTCTGTTGATGGGAAACCCATGCCCCTGTGAGCCAGGACCTCAGTCCCATCCCATTAGACATACATACCTTTTATTTACTTCACCTATAGACCTGGAAAACGAAGAAAGCGAACGCTTTTGTGCCACGGATCTCATGCAGCAAGTATTCCTCCTCCCCACCCCTAGTTCGCTTTTTTTTGTCTATCTTATCCCATGTAGCTTTGATGGTAGGCTCTCCCCATCATTTGTAAGGTCTATATGATGCATTTATGATGCTCATTCATGCAGTGGGATGAACAGGAGATATCACACTAACACATAATTTGACATTCACCCACTGGCCCCCTAGTCTCTATACTTGGTATACCACTCTATATGGTACCCTTACACCCTTTTGGCTGTACACCTTTGGTCCTGATCCACATGCTACCCTCTCCTCCTCCCCTACATTTTCGCTTTTTTCCCACTGTAGTCACTGCCTTATGGCTTATCCCTATCATGTACATAGACCTTGACATGATTTTATTGGCCTGGATATCAAGGGAGAGCCTCATGCATAAGTACAACAATCTCTCATTCTCACTTCAAGAAGGTAGTGCTCTAGCAGGCTTATCAGGGCAGGTAAAGTGGAAAGGATGGCAGGTAGTAATTCTATGTACACATGTAGTTAATGTAAGCAAAAGAAACCAAGGGAAATGGGGCAGAATGAAGGACATAGTGAGCTTGCTGTCAGAGACAGTGAGCACAACATTAGCCGATGTGGGCAGACATAAGCCAACAGTGATGGGAGAGATTGATGGCCTTGATGACAAGTAGCCAATGACATTGATGGCAGGTACTGATGTCCAGCACATGCTGTAGATGTCTTGGAGGAGTCTACACTATATTTATTCAAGGTTTATCAGAGGAGGGCCATACACATTTAATTCCCTCTTATTAGAGGAGGACCTCATATGTAGCTCCACCTCTAATAAGAGGTGATTGGTGGGACTATCAGGTGCTTTTGATCCAATTTTTAAGAGATTTAATGAAGATTTGACTGAAACCAAATTACATCTGCTAAAGATGTGGGCAAAATGGAATGTGACAACCATAAGTTATGTGAGGCATATCTTACATTGATGGATGGTGAGCATATTTACCTACATAAACTCTCCATATCCAAAAAATATAATGAAGCAAAATGATCAAAATATGAGTGAGTTAGAATCAAAGTGATTCTGATACAAGTTGAACAAAAAAAAAAACTTGTACCAAAATGAACTTGGTCATATCTTTCTCAATTCTTGACCGTTTTTGATGAACCAAAGGTCAAATTAAAGGTAATAATCATGTTTACATGGTCATGTAATGCACGTGACGTTTACCCGGTTGCAACAGGTTTAAACCGGTCTTTTTGCAGTCCTACATTATTTTTCAAAATAAAAGACCTGCAACTGGACTGCAAAACACTGGTCCATAAATAGACCACTGGTCCAGTCCTAATCGGTCCAGTTCAGTCCAGTTTCAGTCTTTTTTTCGGTCCTATAGACTGGACCTTCAAACACTATTTTTGAGGAAGCGTGACTCAATGTGACAGTTTCCTTTTTCGTTCAAAATCTGTGTGTTGGTAAAACCTGCTGAGTGTGAAAGTCTATAAGGGGCTGAGTTGGACTGACTTCAAAATGTAAGCCTGTCTTCAGACAGTGTTGAAACTCTGACATCTGCCAAGCAGCCATCAGACTTAACGTATCACTTTTGCTGGCTGGTTGGTCGGGTTAAAAAGATGAGTGCTTGTACCTTGGACTCATAACAAGGAATTGTGTGAAAACATACTGTTCGAAATCAATCTCCAAAGTACATAATACACTTGTTATACACTATGCTATACTACAGCCTGTGCATTGCTATTAACCCTCAAACAACACTGAAATAGAGTTAGACTGAGTGTAACTTCATAGGAAACAGATGAGTACTCACCGAGATCCCATTGAACCATCTCAACCTCCCAGCTAAACAAAAGATTGATATCGTGAGAGGTCACCTCATTGGGACCTTCAAACAACATAGAAATAGAGTTAAATGAGTACAAGATCATAGGAAACAACTGAAAACTCACCAAGATCTTTTTAAGTGCCTATCTCAACCCCCAGCTAAACAAGATGTTGACTTTGCAAAAAAAAAGATAAATGCCAGCTTGTCATCTCACCAGGACTTTTGAATGACACTAAAATAGAGTTAGAATAAGTATAGGATCATAGGAAACATATGAGTACTCACTGAGATCTTAAGTGCCTATCTCAACCCCCCAGCTAGATAAGATGTTGACTTTGTGAAAGAATGGATAAACACCAGCTTGTTGTCTCATCAAGGACTTAAAGTGATACTTAAATAGAGTTATAATGAGCATAATATCATCTGAAACAGATGAAAACCTACTGAGATCTAGAGACAACCAAAATACAGGTGGGTGGGTACCCCAACCTGTGCCACTGTCTACTGCCAGAGACAGCACAAACTAGATGAGTTAGATTGTGGTCTGAGTTTGGGCACAAACTATTCCTTTACATAACACTATGACCAACACCAGGTGATGTCTCCAGACCACACCCCCTGTGAACATGATGAAGGACAAGAAATTTTGGTCAAAGTTTGGAATTTTTGACCTTAACAGGACAATCTTGCCCTTGTAACACAATACATCTGCAATGACATTAAACCATCCCTGACACTGCATGACCCTGCAGCCTCCTTCATTTCCTTTGACTGCCTTTTGATGGAAGGCTTGACAATCCCCTTCAGACCAAAGGCACCCTTGACATTGGGTCCATGACATCAGATCTATGATGTCAGATCTTCTCCTAACACATGCTGCACTGCATTCTTTGACATTGGATCTGTGATGTCAGATCTTCTTGACAGATGCTGTGCCACAGCATGCCGTGACATTGGACACCTTGTGCTAGGTGCAAGGCTTATTGTTCCAACTATACCCTGATTAGTGTTGCCAATGGCGCAGCTCGGAGCTGCAAGCCATTGAGCCGAGCTGCTATTTTGGGCCAGCTCTGGTGATAAATCGGCTCACAGCTCAGAGCCACCCAGAGCTGCTCAAGCCATGCCCTAAGTTGCCTCAAATTCAGAGTGACTGGAGGGCTTTAAATGTTCTTAAAACACTATAAAACACTCTGTAGGAGTCCCTACTGCCATTTTGAATACATGTTGTTATACCCTACTCCCCAGAGCCATCTCTCGAGCATGTTTTGTAATAGGTATGAGGAGATAAATATAGCCAAATAATCTCATCAAAGATACCGATCTGTGCAAAACTCAATAGTATGACTTGTTTCTTTTGTAATAATAGTCTACACAACCTATTTGACCATTAAAATACATAACTGAAGCATAAATACAACTCAGATTGCAAGCCCACAACTTTGGGCAATCTCAATTGGCTTAGCCAGCTCAGAGCCACTCAGGGTGACTCAGCGCCATTTTGATCAGCTCAAGTGCCTGAGCTGCACCACAGGTGAGCTGAGCCGAGCCATGGCATCACTAACCCTGATAGCTATTCACTGTCTTATTGGTTGATAGTATACTCTGGATGCTTTGCTTACTATTTGCTGTCTCATTGGTCAATAGTGTTTCTATCTTGTATAAATACTGTGAGTAGATGTAGCTGTGTCCTTAGTTTAAATCTAGGCAATCTACAGCTTTAACTTGCAACTTGCAAACTTACTCAAAACTACTAAGGATTAGTGTTGCCGTGGCTCCAGCTCAGAACTGGTGGAGGCTGAAAGCTGAGCCGAGTTTAGCTGAAGCCAAGCCAAACCAGGCACTGCACTAACTGCGACTCAGCTAAGTTGCAATGCCAGCTCAGAAACTGGCTGGAGCTGACTAAGCTGCAGGATATAAGCAATGCAAAAATCATTATAATTTGGGCTCAACATGTTCTAAATTAGTAGTCATGTATTCTATAGATACAGTGGCTCAAAAAACTGTCCCAATGTTTGCTTGTTTTGTAAAGATTGATCTGGTGAGCAATGCTGACATAAGCACAATGTTGGCATAAATCAGACAAAGTACTATGACATCATGGCTTTCAGAATATTCAACTTTTTGTAATGACATTACATTTATTTACACTTATTTACTATCAGCCTCGGATTATATCCTCGGCTGTATCTGATAGAATGGACACAGACACTGACCATCACCATCACCTTTATCACTAGAGCTCTTTTCTTATTAAAAACCACTTTTCTTGCCTGTTTATACTCTGGTCAATGGTTTCAGTGAAGTGTGTGTCTCATAGAGTGCATACTTGCACTTTTTTTTAAACATTGCAAGACAAGGTTTGCTGATCACGCCGGTTGCTAGACAAATTTTGCTGCTGTTACCCAGGTCGAGAGACCACACTGTTCAAGCTGCCAATCATGCATAAACAAGTGCTCGCTGGACCAAATGCCCAAGAGGGCTCGCTGTCGCTGCCTTTGCCACCGCTGACTCCATTGGAGAGATGTTCTGAATCACCTGAAGGTGCTGCTGTTGACAAAAACCCTGAATGACAAACAGAACTGCCAAACTCTCCATTGAACATGCATACACCCAGTGGATCACCCGTGTTGCCTACAGACATGCATATAGCCGGCAGTTCAACGAACATACTGAGAGCCCCTCATGTGCCTACACCTGAATCTTCCCACCACTCTGATAGTTCCATCTCTGATTCCGAAAGCTCTGAAATCAACTCTGATTCTTCATCCTCTGATATATACGAATCAATATCGATATCTGGGAAACAAATGTCTCCAAGCACCACAGCTGAATGCATTCATGCAGAACCAAAGAGGATACTGCTTCTAACTCCAGGGGTACTATCTCCAATGGTTATGTGACAGTGGGAGATGGCTTGCACAGATTTTTTCAGGGCTAATAAGAAGATACCTTTCTGGGAACACATGTCTGTGGTTTTGCCAGGACTGAATGATATGCATGCCAGAGACTGGGTAGCGACTCATGGTGACAGGCTTGCAGAAATGACATTCATGCAACTTGTAAAGGAAATGCAAAAGGAGTTCCTGCCTGATGGGTGGGACAATGAACTTCATGCAAAAATCCGAAACACTCACCTGAAAACTTCTGATTTGTTCCCTACTTGGGTGAATGATATCCGGCATTTAAACATTGTCTTACACAACACGGAGTACTACTTCTTGGATGCCGATCTTCAACTCCAGTTGGATAGTCTTTTAGATGCAGATTTATGAAGTCATTGCAAGAACAGGAACATAAAGGAAATCATGGATAGGGTTGCAAAGGCAACACTGCAACAAACAGATGAGGCGAGGTTGGTGTGTTGGATTGCCGAAGTGTGAAAGCTGGCAGAGGAGCAAACCAATGACACTAAGTGGTATCTTGAGGCTGCAGAAGACCTGCAGCAGATGCCCAAAAGACAAGTGTTAGCCAACCCAGCTCGAAACTCAAACATGGTTGGGGGATACAAACCATGAGGATCTTTGTCGTTGACTAATGCTGCAAGTAGTTTATCTAGCCATAAACCTCCCCACCTGACCGAGAATGAACATTCCCTGCTCTTCAAACACCAAGGTTGTTTAAAATGTCACTGCAGGTACCAAAGCCATTGAGCAATGGATTGTCTAAATGATTTCCCAGATGGGCATAACTACAAAGAGGTGACCGAGGACAGTCTGTTGAGCCAGAAGAAACAGACAAATGTGCCTACCGGGAGCAAACCGGTGGGGGGTGTTACTGGAAGTACATCGCAAATAGAGGTAGATGAAAGCAAAGATTCCTTTGTGGCGGGGGCAGTAATGCCTTTGTCGGTGCTGGGTGCAGGTTCTGAGACAGATGAGGAGGTGAGCCTGCTCACCATACTGCACCTATGCTGGACTTGCACTTTAATCGGACCTGGTGCTGATGAACCTGTGACAGTGAATACCATGTTAGATTCTGGCATGCATGTTGTACTCATCGACAGTGCATTAGTCAAAAAACTTGGACTGCGCCATTTTCATTTGCACAAGCCTTTGCCTATTTCTGTTGCCTTAAACAACACTGCATCATCTGAAAGTCAACTGTATGAATATGTGAAGATTGCACTGTACTCCATAGATGCTTCATGGACATCAAGAACTGTTAAGGCTGTAATTACACCAAACTTATGTGAGCCTGTTTTGTTTGGGCTGCCATTTCTTTCCATAAACAATATGGTAGCCAATTTCAAAGAATGGACTGCAATTGATAAGTCTACTAGCTATGATTTGCTGCTACCTCCATCGCCTAAGAGACAGAGGAAGTGGATGTCACTGCGAGGAATGATCGCTGATACAAAATCAAAAAAGAAAGTAATGTTACAAGAACTAGTAGAAGTATGCAAACGATGCCTGGTGGAAGGGAAGATGGTCCCTGAAAATGCCACACCATTGAATGTGGCAGGAATGATCAAGGAAAGGATTGAGGTGCTGAATTTCAACAGACAGTACATGACATAGAGCATGAAATAATTGCAGAATTTGCTGACGTTTTCCAACCTCTACCCCACGTTGACAAACTTCCTCAGGATGTGACAGTGAGAATTAAGCTGAAAAATGCTGAACATACCATCAGAATGTGGACCTATGCTTACCCACAAAAGTTTCGCGAGTCATGGAAGACATTAATTCAACTAGTGCTTCAAGGTCCGGTCCAGTCCGGTTTTTTTGCCTTTTTTGGGTGAACCAATAACCAGACCAGTTATCTATAAAAGGAAATGGCCAAATAACTGGACCAGGACCGAAAAAAAACTGCAAAAAACCAACTGTAACCAGTCATGACTGGTTTGTAACTGAACTGCAGTCCACACCGGTAATAACCGGTCATAACCACCTTTTTCACATGTTCCCCTACAGGATGCGAACAAAAGATTCAAAAAGTTATGCAAATCGGCCAAGAAACAAGTGAGATATCATTAAAACTGAGTTTGATATCATCAAACTTGCATTCAAAGTTGGTTTCGATGATATCTCACTCAATTCTTGACCAATTTGCTTAAATTTTTGGTCATTTTGTAGCTCCTGAACGTGGCTATGTATGAACATAGCTGAACTGGTCTAAACTGGTTAAGACCAGTTTATTTGAACTGGTTTTCTGTGGTTTTTTTGTTTAAATTTAACTAGGACCATAACCAGTGGTCCTATATAACCGGTTATGGTCTGGTCCAGTTTCCGGTCCTTTTCTGGTCCTTAGGACCAGACCTCAAAGCACTAAATTCAACAGCACTTGGATGCAGGATGAATTAGGCCTTCATCCTCGCCACATGCATCACCAGCATTTATAATTCCAAAGGCAGATGCATCTGTACTGCCTAGGTGGGTTAATGACTACAGGCAGTTAAACAAGAACACCATAATGGACTCTCACCCATTGCCACAAATTGATGACATCCTTAATGACTGTGCAAAGGGTAAGATCTGGGGAACAATTGATATGACAAACAGTTTCTTCCAGACACCCATGGAGCTGTCTGACATCGGTTTGACCATGGTTTCCATGCCATTTGGATTATTTGAGTGGCTGGTTATGCCGATGGGATTGAAGAATGCACCTGGCATCCACCAATGATGCGTGACAACAGCATTGCGAGAGTGGATTGGAAAAATCTGCCATATTTATCTGGATGACATTGTCATATGTAGTGTATATCATGGGTACAGGAATACCTGCGGTATTCATGTGATGGTGTACATGGTATCCAAAAAATCAAAGCTGTAGCACACTGCAACCCATTGCACGGTGTTGCAGGTTTCAACAGGTTTTGCATTCAGCTTTATTTCCACTTCCAAATGATCCAATATTTAGCCTACATGGTAGAGTATTTGCAAAGATATGAGGGATTTTGTGGGCCAAAGGTTGTTTTGCTCTATCTCAATAATTAGTTATTTATTCCCCTTGCAAATTGGTGCTCTACATTGCGTATAGTATATCTACACTCTCCCCAAAGAATTAGTTGAATAACCCAACTGTTCCTTTTTTGTATACACCCCTTCCTCCTAGTTTACCTAAGAAACCCATCCCACCATATTTCCACAATTTCTCAATGGATCCTTTCGCAAATTTGTATTTTACATCACATATAGTATATATACACCCTCACCTAAGCATTAGTTGAATGATGTAACTGTTCCTTTTTGGTATGCACCCCTTCCTCCTAGTTTACCTAAGAAACCCATCCCACCATATTTCCACAATCTCTCAACGGATCCTTTCGCAAATTTGTATTTTACATCACATATAGTATATATGCACCCTCCCTTAAGCATTAGTTGAACGACTTAACCGTTCTTTTTTGGTATGCACCCCTTCCTCCTAGTTTACCTAAGAAACCCATCCCACCATATTTCTACAATGCCTCAGCGGATCCTTTCGAAAACTTGTACTTTACATTATATATAGTATATATGCACCCTCCATTAAGCATTAGCTGAACGACTTGACCGTTCTTTTTTGGTATGCACCCCTTCCTCCTAGTTTACCTAAAAAACTCGTCCCACTATCAACCCACTATATTTCCACAATGCCTCAACGGATCCTTTCGAAAATTTGTATTTTACATTATATATAGTATATATACACACTCCCTTAAGCATTAGGTGAATTACTTAGTCGTTCTTTTTTGGTATGCACATCTTCCTCCTAGTTTACCCAAAAAGCTCATTTACTGTATTTCAATGTGAGCAGTGTGAGTCAGGGCACCATCTACTGGGCTTGCACACCCCTGGAATTAAAGCAGTATGTAAATGGATGCATGTAGAGGTGGGGAGTGATGGAGGAAGAGCTATGCACCAGAGACCAGGTTGAACCAAGTAGTCCCAAAAAGGCAATAAACCAAATCCCCCTTCACAATGGTGCGAAAAACTTTGTATAACACTTGTATTGTATTACTCTATACTTAAACTGCCAATTACACACTATAGAACTTGAAAAATGGCAGGTAGTTACCGTGGTGAATCAGACCTGTGGTGTTCTCAAAATAAGTGTGGTAAAAAACTGGCACCGTGGTTGCGGTGTTCAAACGGGTGTGGTTTTGACAGGTACGGGTGCAGTGTGGGAAAATCCTACCCACGGTGTGACCCATGTTACACCCTAGTCATATGGCCAAACACACTTGCTGAACATCAAAAGAATGTACGCACTATGGAGGCTTTGCGTGTTGCTGGACTGTACTGCAACCCAGGAAAACCCACCTGTTCCAAATGGAAATTGATTTCCTGGGCCATCATGTGTCAACACAGGGAATTGAGGCAGATTCTAAGAAGATGGACTGTATCACCAAATGGCCTCAACCCCAGAGCACCAAACAAGTAGAGCAATTCTTGGGTCTCATCCGATATGTCTCCTCATTTTTGCCTCATATTACTGAACACATGCAGATTCTTACAGAACTTGTTGGAGCAGACTATATATGCTGCACAGGGGAAGAGACAACATGTTCCTTACAACCTACCTGGGGTTTAGTTAGACTTACAGCTAGGGGTTAGCAGAGGTAAGAACACTATATTCCTACTACAGTACAGGTTCTCCTTATATACATAATAGTAAGGATATCACATGACTCCAGAGGAATATGCATATGAAACATGTATCAATATTGGTAATTAATGTGGGAGAATATGCACATGCAACAATATTGGTAATTAATTTCAACACCCCCCCTCAAACTGTAAAGCGCTCTAAGCAGCTAAGTTTGAACCTCGAAAGTAATTCCGAGAGAGTCTCTAAATTTCCTGAATAGAATGGCGCCAAGGTTCTTTGTGAACATGTCAGCCAGATTATCACTTCCAGGAATGAAAATGACTGTGACTTTGTCATTTTCTATGCATTCGCAGGTATAGTGGTAGCAAATGTCTATATGTTTGGTCCTTCTTTCCTGAACTGGATTTGATCCGATAAAGATGGATCCCTGATTATCAGTGCAGATTGGTATGCACTTCAGTATATATCCAAGTTCCTGGAATAAGGACTCTATCCACACTATCTGTCGACAAGTGTCAGAGAGAGCCATATATTCGGCTTCTGTGGATGACAGTGCTACAGTTTTTTGTAAATGGGACTGCCAGCACACAATGCCACTCGCTAGAGTAGCAAAGTAACCCATTGTAGATTGGCGCTTGACAGTGTCAGCTGCCCAATCAGAGTCTGTGAAGGCCTGTAGCTGTTCGGATTTCTCTCCATCGTAGACTATGTTACATTTCTGGGTTCCCACCAGATACCGCATGATGTACATCGCTTTGTCTAGATGTTCTTGGCTAGGATTAGCTGAGAATTGCGACATCCTGATTACCGCGTAAGCGATATCAGGTCGCATTCCGAGCATCAGATACAATAAAGATCCGATCACAGACTGATATTTTGATCTAAGCGCCGCGTTTGGCGTCGCTGTGTTTTCCGACGGTTTGTAACCAGTCAGGAGTGGAGTGGGGGCAGCTTTGGCATTTGTCATCTCGAACCTCTCGAGCACTTTGGCGAGATATTCAGTTTGATCGAGTTTGACTTTGCTTGCAGTCTGGGTGACATGCATGCCTAAGAATTCTGTGACTTTTTCAGTACTACAGCACTCCCAATGCTTCAGACAAGCATTCTTCTTTTCATCCACAAGTTTCTTGTTCTTCCCCATGAACAAGCCATCATCAACATAGACCAGCACAATAACAATGCTGCCTGTCTTAGGATCCTTGTGTATGAAAATGCCAGCATCGGAGCTGGCGCGCACAAACCCAATGGTGTGCATAAATGCCTCTAGCTCTTTCCACCATGCTAGTGAGGCCTGTTTAAGGCCATACAATGCTCGGCATAAGTGCATTACTTTGCGCTCTTTTCCCTTGAGTCTGAAACCCTTGGGTTGATCCATATAGATCTCCTCTTCTAGTTTGCTGTATAAAAATGCGGTTTTTACATCTAGACCGGTCATATACATGCCTTCTAGAGATGCAGGTGCAAACATGAGGTGTATAGCGGACTACTGGTGAGAAAATCTCATCAAAGTCAACACCTTCGACTTGTGAAAAGCCTTTTGCCATGAGTCTGGCTTGTTTTCTTCCGTCCGATTTCATGGAGAAAACCCATCTATTTTTGATCGTTTTTCAATCATGTGGAAGATCGACGATGTCATAGACTTGTCACTTGCGAAGAGCCTCTAATTCTTCACGACAAGCCTGTTTTCACTCAAGTTGCTGCTGCCATGGTAGGCGGGCAATATCGCAAAATTGGTTTGGAACTTGGCTTATTTCGCTTGATGGTGTGACTGCTTTTGACAACAGCCAGCGAATAAGCTTATCTCCACCTTCCTTGGTTATCTTTTGAATATAACCTGCTTCATCCAGTTCCCCCATTGGGTGATCATGTTCTTGATTATTGGAATCGGGCACACTCTCATGGGGTGCCAAACTCGGTCCAGCAACGTGGTTGTGTTCGGTTATGATCTGAATCTTGACCCACAGATCTCTTCCAATATTGATCATGTGCAATGTCTCTCTCTATGTCAGAGGGGAGTCACTTTTCTCCATAGGTATTTGTTCCTCTGTCTGCCTGATCAATGGGGCAATTGCTGCCATTCCTGTTGATCATCACATCTTGGATGAAAGTCCTCAGTGGTTACTGGAGGTGGCGGAGGAGGAGCGTCAGTTGCATCATCATGCACCTTTTGCTTACTTGGTACATCATCATCATCATCATTTTCTGATGATGGAGGAAGGGGCAGATTTTGTGGCGGTATAGAATCATCACCATTTATTCCAGATGAGTGGTCGTCATCTTCTGGTTCTGGAGGTGGAAAATTACCAAGCTCTGTCTTGGCAGGAGTTTTAGCTCTGGGACAGCATGGGAACAATGTTTCATCAAATAGTGCCATAGCACCAATGAATATTGCGCCATTAAGTCGCATGAAATGGTATGCTTTAATGCCATCTTCTAATCCAAGGTACGTCATTAACTCCGATCGAGGAGCTAATGTGGTTGGATGTTTCTCCTTGGGTAGATAGACGTAAGCACCGCAACCGAAGACCTTCAGATTGTTTAGATCTGGGCAGACCTTTGTCAGGTCCTCAAAAACTGTCAGCCATTTCAGGTGCCTTATTGGGGTTCGGTTGTATAGGTGTGTTGCATGTTCAATGCAAAATTCCCACCATGATTGTGGTAGACAAGCAGTAAATTGCAGGGTTTGCGACTTTTCCATTATTGTCCTTATGGTGCGCTCTGCATGCCTGTTCTGTTGGTGAACGTGGGGTGCAGACATCTCTATTTTGATGCCAAAATCCTTGAGCGTATTTTGTAGCTCACAAACTTTGAACTCCCCCCCTGGATCAACATGCCAGCGCTTGATTGTAGCACCATACTGGGTCAAAGCCATTGCCTGAAATTGTCTAATTGCTGCAGCAGCGTCAGACTTCTTTCTAAGGCACTGGACCCAGATATGTGATGTCTTGTCATCCAGAAATACAATAAAGTATTTATGTTTGTGGTACAATAGTACTGGGAGTTCCTTTAGATCGGAATGTATTAATTCAAAGGGTTTCTCTGCACGTGAATTTGATTCAAGATTTTGATGTCATTTTCCCTTCAGTGCACCCTGGACATATAATTTTGTCTTTAGGAATAATTAAATTCCTCAGGAATTTGATGGTGCTATTAGGCATTTTCCCTAGCACCTCTTTGGATGGGTGTTCAAGTCACCTATGCCAAGTCAAGTAGTCAGCGATGTATATGGTTGCAACATTGACCTTTTTGGTGCTCATTATATGAGTCTGAGCCCAATAAATCGTGTCACTTCTCCTAAGAGGGACACAATGCATAATTGGGTTTCCTTTCTCAATAAGTGAAATGTGTGTGGAGGAACCACACACATCACTTCCGTCTTGTAAGAAGACGCCCATTGACATTAATTGAGTATTAATGTCAGGTATGTAGTAGACAGGGTATAATCGTGTTTCACGCGTCTCTGACTTCCCGTGACATACTACCTGATGTCTAATGAAGACTGCTCCTTTTCCTACTATATGAGTAGTACCTGTGGCTGTTTGAACCAAGGTAGAGTCCTTTCTCGGTAAAGGCTCATAAGAAGTGAATCTTTCATTTCACCAGTGAAGTGTTTTGATGCGCCTGAATCCATGATCCAGTTGGCACCTTTCTTACAATTTCCCTTTGCACACATAACACATATATTAAGATCTAAATAGTTTCATGATACATTTAATAGCGGTAAAATTTCACATGAAAAGTTCACTGTAATCATTGGAATATTAATCTTAGTGCTTGTGGCAGGGAAAAGGACTGACCTGTCATCATATCCTCCTGTTTCAAGCAGTTCATTGACAAGCATCTTGTCGACAGCTTTCCATACTTCCTCATCAGAAACCGGAGGTTCCGATCTGAGGGAGACGATGTCATCTTCTACCTCCACGATCCTCGGTTCTGGTTCAATCCTCCTCCTCTTACCTTCTCGCACCGTTAGGTGCTCTTCCAGCGGTCGCAGATTTTTTGCGCTGCACAGAAGATGCATTTGCTTGAGGGTGTCTCGAGCTTGCTGATATTCGGTGTAAACCGAATGAGAGGTAGAGGCCGCACCTGTATATGCCTGTGCAGGCAGTCAGCAGCGAGGATCCCTTGTGGGAGTGTGGTCGTGCTTTTCAATGCGCTGAATGAGCAGCATCAGTGGTATGATGGTGCCATTACCATTTATGGTGGTAAAGGCACTGGAGGTGAGGTGGGTATGTTTCTCTTTAGGCTTTTCCTCCTTAGTCTTTTTGTCCCCGCGTCGTCCATGTTTTCGGGATGAATCTCCATTGTTGTTTTGCCCTTCTTTGGGCTGCCATTTGGGGTTTCCCCCTTTGCGTTTGACAGCAGAAAGTTTGTTGGCCTGAGGCTGGCCAGCGGGCTTTCCTACTGCCATGCGCCTTGAGGCTTCAGCGACAATGGAGTCCTTGACATGTTTCAACATCAAGGCTAGTGCTAGTAGTGGTCGTGTTAAGGACTGTGGCGGACAAAGAATTGTACTCATGCAGCATCGCAGCAAGTAGGATCATTGCCTGAACTAGTTCGGGGATGGCAACGTTGGCAGCCGTGAGGCACTCGAACTTGTCAGCCATCTTAGCAATCTCTGGTGCGGGATTTGCAGCCAGAATTTTGATTGCTATTGCAGACCTAAAGTCTGCAAAGACTTGGGAGGGGCCATCGACACCATAATTGGTGCGAATGAGGTCCCACACCTCCTCAGCAGTGTCCTTGGTGTTGGCACACTGCCAAATGGAGGGGGCCAGGTGGAACACTAGGCTACCAATAGCCTGGTCATTTTTGTTGCTCCAGGTCTGGAGCTTGGTAGTAGCATCTGCTACAAGAGTAGCATTCATTGCCATCAAAGGAGGCACCAGAGGCGGTTTGATTTCCGCCCCACTAGTTATCTGCCAGAGGCCCTGAGACCTGAGCCACGCCTTCATGGAGTCAGCCCATTGAATGTAATTTGAGCCATCGAAAGTTTGTACGAGTTTTTCAAGGGTTGAAGACATAATTTTGTGGTGGTGGCTGTTATAAGCGCTCAATCAGTCTTTTATCCAAGAAAACACATTTCACAATCTCAGGAAAAAACACTCCTTCAGAGTGGTTAACCCTAGTCAATCTAGGTTTTAAGTGCAGCTCACGAAGAGCGCAAGGTTATAATTTGGAGATGATGAAGTCAACATTGTTCGCAGCCAATTAAGGCGCGTTTGCGATGTGCCCAGCAGGGCCCATAACCTGTTGGAGCAGACTATATACACTGCACAGGGGAAGAGACAACATGTTCCTTACAACCTACCTGGGGTTTAGTTAGACTTACAGCTAGGGGTTAGCAGAGGTAAGAACACTATATTCCTACTACAGTACAGGTTCTCCTTATATACATAATAGTAAGGATATCACATGACTCCAGAGGAATATGCATATGAAACATGTATCAATATTGGTAATTAATGTGGGAGAATATGCACATGCAACAATATTGGTAATTAATTTCAACAGAACTCACTTCAAAGGAATGCAACAAAAGCTTCCCAGAGTGGGAAGAGAAACATTGTGCTGCATTTGAGGGCATCAAGAGAGCCGTTATCAGCAGAGAATGCCTAACGACTATCGATTTCTCGCTAATGCCAAACCACAGTATTTTCGTGATGATGGATGCTAGCAATTATCAGTCCAGAGCTGTGCTTTCCTTTGGAGAAACTTGGCAAAGCGCACACCCTGTTGCCTTCGACTCAATGACATTTAAGGGTGCCGAGCTCAATTATCCTGTGCATGAGAAGGAGATGCTCACCATCATTCATGCATTGCAGAAGTGGCATGCGGATCTCATCAGGGTTCCTTTCATCATCTTCATGGACCATAAAACCTTAGAGAATTTTGACTGCCAACACGATCTCAGCTGACGGCAAGCCTGTTGGATGGAATTTATGTCTCAATATGACTGTAAGATTGTGTACATTAAAGGCAATGACAATTGTGTTGCAGATGCATTGTCATGCACAGCATTCGACCTGGACTTGGAAACTTCGATCCCATATCCTCTGGACAACTGCAAGCCTGTGGCTGTTATCGCTGGGGCTGCTGCCAACTGTTTCAAGTGTGCACAGGTAATGACTGACCCTCTTACAGCCCCCATGGAAAATCCAATAGTGGCTCCAACACTGTTGATTTTGATGGACATGGAACTTCTGGAATCCATAAGGACTGGTTACAGTGATGATCCTTGGACTGCAAGACTACTAGAAGCGGTGTTCCTGCTGCATGGCATTCAGAAAGAGGAAGGACTGCTTTACACAGGAGATTGATTAATCATCCCCAGGAACACTTCCATGCATGAATCACTTTTCCACCTTGCTCACGATGTTTTAGGTCATTTCAGTTTCATGAAATTGTATGGCTTGCTTCAGGACTCGTTTTACTGGCCAAATATGTGGCAGGATTTGGAACTGGCATATGTTCTGAGTTGCATGGACTGCCAAAGGAATAAGCCAATGACAAAGAAACTGATGGGTCCACTACATCTGTTACCAGTGCCCAACCAGCAGGGAGATTCCGTGGCTATTGATTTCATTGGTCCCTTGCCAGAAGATGACGGATGCAACTGCATTGTTACATTCACTGACAGGCTCAACAGCAACATCAGATTTGTGGCTATTTGGATGGACATCACAGCTGAAGAGATGGCAGTTATCTTCTTTAACAATTGGTATTGTGAAAACGGTTTGCCAAAGGAGATTGTGTCAGATCAAGACAAGCTTTTTATTTCAAAATTTTGGAATGTGTTACACAAACTGACAGGAGTCAAGCTAAAGATGTCATCTGCATACCATCCTCAAACAGATGGGGCAAGCGAGAGGTCTAACAAGACTATTAACCAGTGCCTGCACTTCCATGTAGAGCATAATCAATGTGGATGGCAGAGGGCGCTCCCTTGGGTGGGTTTCGATATAATGAACACTATTAATGGGTCAACAGGTTTCTCACCCTTCCAACTGCAAATGGGCTGGAGTCCTTGCATGATCCCACTATTAATACAGTCACCAGACGGGGAAGTTGAAGACATTCACGCATCAGAGGTTATTGAACATTTGTGGCTGGATGTGATGGAAGCCCAGGATAACATGCTGAGGGCTAAAGTTTCACAGTCCCTCTCAGCTGATGTGCATCATTCTAACAATTTTCCTTTTGAAGAAGGTCACCATGTGGTGTTGTCAACGCTTTACAGGTGCCAAGACTACAAAGCTAAGGACAAAAAGCAGGTCACAAAATTTATGCTCCAATATGACGGACCATACATGGTGACATGAACTGCGCCAGAGGTTTCAATTATTATGGTGGACATGCCAAACAACCCTAATATGTTTCCCACTTTCCACACATCTCAAGTGTTACCCTTCAAGGAGAACGACCCTGAATTATTTCCAGCACAGGAACTGGAGAAGCTGGACCCCATCATGCTTAGTGCTTGAAGGTCCAGTCGCAGTTAATGTATCAGTCTTTTGAAAATTTGAGATGAAATTTGCCATTTAAAGGCTCATATTTAATACCAATGTTTTATGACTTTTATCATATCATCTTAATATAGTAACAAATAGATTGTACTATTGCGCCTAAGGTTTATTTACAATAGTAAGCATCTTATGACAGAAACAATTTTATCAGCTTGTACACTTTTGACCAAAACCTCAGAAAGTGTACAACCTGATAAATCTGTTTCTGTCATAAGGTGCTTACTTTTGTAAATAAACCTTAGGGGCAATAGTACAATCTATTTGTTACTATATTAAGATGATATGATAAAAGTCCTAAAACATTGGTATTAAATATGAGCCTTTAAATGGCAAATTTCATCTCAAATTTTCAAAAGACTGATACATTAACTGCAACTGGACCTTCAAGCACTAGTCATGCTTGAAGGGAAAGATGAGTACTACATTGAGCGTATTCTGGAAGAGCAAAAGAGGGGAAGGGGGATGCAATACCTGGTGTGCTGGCAAGGTTATGGTCCAGAAGAAGATCAATGGCTGCCAGGACATGAGGTTCAAGACTGCGAGCCACTGGATGTCTGGTTGGCTGGGAAGATGAAAGTTGCAGTAGGTAGCTTTCCTTCGCTGACTGACTGGTAGCTTTTCCCCAAGGGGTTTTTGATGCACCCATGCTTGTGCCTTTTTTTACCTATCTTTTTCTTTCAGGGGGGATTTTTAATTTTTCAGGGGGGGGGAGGGTGTAACAATGTTATGTTTATTTACACCTATTTACTATCAGCCTCAGATTATATCCTCAGCCGTATCTGATAGAACGGACACAGACACTGACCATCACCATCACCTTTATCACTAGAGCTCTTTTCTTATTGAAAACCACTTTTCTTGCCTGTTTATACTCTGGTCAACGGTTTCAGTGAAGTGCGTGTCTCATAGAGCAGGTACTTACACTTTTATGTGATTTGGATAAGAACCTATTATTTAATAAGCAAAACAAAATGGTCACTCATTGACGGTTTTTTGTCAAAAGTGATTGTGCAGTGTTTATAGTGACATTATAACCTTAGACAGATATTCTGGCATACAGAATGGTGGAGTAAGGATGATGGAATTCAAGTACTCTTCTAATATGTTGAATTGAATGCTATTAACCTTCCATAAAATCTATAAGAACACCTGAAATGCAAATTCTGGAAATTCATGATGTCATCAAAATGAATGCTTGAATAATAACAGAAGGTCATAGTGACATAGGGTAGAATTATGCCAGAGGTCTCCAAACATCTTATAAAAAGTATCCCCAACAGTATTAGGGCAGGTATCAAGGCAGAATGGGGTCAATTGAAGTAATTGACTAGAAAAACCAACTGCTCAAAAAACTGTCCCAATAAGTGACCATTTTGTTTTGCTTGTTAAACAATGGGTTCTTATCCAAATCACATAGAAGTTAAATATTCTGAAAGCCATAATGTCATAATTAGGGAACTGCATGGGTTTTACCTGTGGGTTTCCCACACTTTTATCTTCTAGTTTATTCAATGAGTTTTGCATGAAAAATCATGAAAAAAAGATTTTCTGGAAGCTTTTTGTTGGCTCTTTGTGATCTAACACATAAAATAATATTTGTCATGTGACAAGGTTGAAAATGAATTATTTTGTCCCTTGTATCACAAGCATCCATTGAATAGCTATCAGACAATCATTTTTTCATGAGTTTTCATGCAAAACTCATTGAATAAATTAGGAAATAAAAGCATGGGAAACCTGTGGGTAGAACCTGTGCAGTTTCCTGGTCATAATACTTTGTCTGATTTACGCCAACATTATGCTTATGTCAGCATTGCTCACCAGATCAATCTTTACAAAACAAGCAAACATTGGGACAGTTTTTTGAGCCACTGTAGATTAGAGGGCTGGAGACTGTTTCCCCCACAAAACTCATGTAAGAATTTGATGAATGCATCATGATATATCTGGATGACACTGACATGGTTTTGACATTTTAATTGGGAAAATTGCATTCTTGAGTTTACAAAGTGGTCCCTTTCATGTAGTAATAATTGAACAAATAGGATTATACATAATAATTGCATGAAAATGAATATGAAGTCAAAAATGTAAAAAATGTGTGCATGTGAGCAGTCGCTTGCACCAATGGGAGGGAGTACCCCTACTTGCATTGTCTGCCCCCCTTGCCATCACCTCCCTTCATCATCTCCCCTGCCATTGTTGTCTCCCCTTGTTGTTGTCTCCCCTGTGTTGGTCCATCCCCTTAGGTGGTGACATGGCTGTTAGCACCTGCTCCACCCTGCAAGCAAATGCTCGCAGTGGTGGGGGGTGCTGCCCTCATCACTGCCCTCATTTCCTCCCTCCATCATCTCTCACTACCTGTCCACCCCAAAAGCTGGGGTTCAGTGCAGTGGTGGTGTTGCCCCAGTCCTACTTGGTCATTGTCATCATCCCACCTACCATCCACCCCATGAGCAGTTGCTCGTAAGGTTGGAGGCAGGTGGTGTGTTGTTTGTGGGGTTGTGGTAGTGGTAGTGGGTGGGCTGTCTCATTGTTGTGATGTGGGGATGGCTACTCATTGCTCATTGTCCTGGTCATTATAGTCATTGTCCCCCTCCTGATTGCACTGTCTGCTGTCTCATTCCCCTGCCCACCACATTGCATTGGTGGTGTTTCCTTGTGTGGTGGCTTCTTCTTGTGGTCATTGTTCCACCTGCAATCCACCCCACGAGCAGTTGCTCATGAGGCTGGGGGCAGGTGGTGTGTCATCTGTTGTCATTGTCAGCCTTGGAGCTGGTGGTCCTGGTTGCTTGTTGGTATTGGTGACCCTAGCCTGTCCTTCTATAGCACCCCCCATTCCACCCCATGAGCAAGTGGCTTGTGGCAGTGGTGGGGTATGCTGTCATCATTGGTGCTGTTCCACCCACGATCCACCCCACAAGCAGTCACTCATGAGGCTGGAGGTGGGTGGTGGGTTGTCCTGACATTCTGATGCTGTCCAACGCCAATGTAGGTCATAGCACCCACACTCCACTGGCATAGAGTCAGATGCTGGGTGGTCTGTCATGGTTGTGACATGCTGGGGTTGGTGTGACACCTGTTTCAGTGGGTCAGCATGACATGACATGGATTCAGGGGGTGCATATGTGCATACCATGTGGGTATCCCGCTTCTCAGGTCTCCACCCCTCTCCATCGTCCTAACCCTACTAGGTGGCCTCAGAACCCATTTGAACAGGGAGGGGGCATGGTTGTAGGCTGGCAGCAGTTGGGTCATGTCCCTATTTGTTGTTACCTGTAGTTCAGATCTTAAAAAAGAAAGAAGACAAATAATTAGCTAGTAAAAACAAGAATTGAGCAAAAAAAATACCTAAGCGTCGTTTGGGCCTGAGTTCCATCTGATCAGCTCATTGGTGGCACTTAGTGGCATGGGAGTGAGAATGGGAGTGGTGGTGGTGGTAGAGGTGGGAGGGAGGAGGAAGAATGTCAGCATTGATGGTGGTGGTGGTGTGTTGATGAGCTGGGAGTTGCATCAGTTAGCTGATAAAGATAGGAAATGAAAAAAAAAAAACTTACCTTTGGCCCAAATGATGCAATAGTTGTTTGGGCCTGTGTTGCATCTAATCAGCTCATTTGCAGCTGGTGGTGGTGGTAGAGGGGTGTTGGAAGTGGTGATGGTAGAAAGAGAAGGAGGAAGATGGCAGTGGTGCATTAATGATCAATGCATGTCACATTGGCAGCTATAGCTGGCTTAGAGCCACTAGTTTAGCTGAGCTGAGCTGTGTGTACTGGTTATTGAAGCTGCCAATAGCTGAGTTGGTAATTAGCTGCAGCTTACCTAAGCCAGCTCATGGCTAGCTGAGCCATGGCAACACTACTAAGGAAGCCCCCAATACTCTATGAAGAACCCCTTCTAGAGTGCACCAATCAATATTACATTGGAAGCCCCAAGTAAGCTAGTGCCAAACAACCTACTGAGAAAGCACCTCATAGAAGATTGATAGATTGGGTGGTTAATATCATGTTCAGGAACACAAATGGATTTCTTCTCCCATGTATATTTTGCAAATTTTGCTGATTAGATTAGTCGGATTTGGAAAGGCTGTCACACAAGATATGTGCAGTCTTGTATGCACGGGATACATACAAGATCGTCTTGCACACCAGACTTGGATGTCTGCTCAGATCATCATTGCAGATATGTGCTCTTGCATACATTGTAGATATGGGCTCTCGCGCACAAGTTACGGACTCTCACGCACAAGATACGGGCTCTCGCACACAAGATATGTGCTCTCATCTGCAAGATATGTGATACACGCACTCGTCTATACATACAAGATATGTCTTGCACACCAGATGTCTGCTCAGATCATCATTGCAGATACACGCTCTTGCATACATTGTAGATAGGGGCTCTCACATGCAAGATATGTGCTCTCATCTGCAAGATATGTGATACACATACTCATCTGCAAGATATGCAATATGTGTACTCATCTGCAAGATATCTGATACATGTACTCATCTGCAAGATATGCAATACACATACTTGTCTGCAAGATACATGTACTCGTGCAGCACAAGACACATCTAGTGACCTACACAAGATAACACTGTTTGCTTTAATGGGATAGGTACTCCTCTGTATATATATTTCACAAGATATGTTTGTTGGTTAATCTTCTATGGACCACAATCAGAGGAAACACTTCGTTGCGCAAGCTGCTAGTCTTGTCATCAATGCTGCTGTAGCTGCATCTGTTACTTTTGCCACACCACTCTTCAACAAAACACCTTACCATACCTCTGCTTTGTCGGGTGCTGCTTGGGTTGTTGAATTATTAAATGGTCACCCCGAGTGCATTCGCTGTGAGCTTGGTGTCCATAAACATGTCTTTCAGATCCTCATCTCATACCTCTAAATCATCAGAGTATCACACTCTCAGGATGTTCTCCTTGAAGAACAGCTGGCAATATTCTTGTATAAATGTGTTACAGGACTTTCAATTCGACATGTAGGCAAAAGGTTTCAATGTTCGAATGATACAATTCACAAGTATGTTCCCTCCTTTTGGCTAGAGATTTATTTTAACTGTGACTTGCCTTTAGATATTTCATGAAGATGCTACTCATTTTTTCATCCAAACCTTTCTATTCTGACTTTGTCCAGCTGCCAAAAATCAATGACCCCATTTCCCCATATATCCTCGACAACCCGAAGTTTCACCCATATTTCGATGGTGCAATTGGCACAATCGATGGAACACATTTTGACTGCTCTGGTACAGCACAGCAACATGCTATTGCTTGTGACCGCAAAGGGCATGTAACCCAGAACTGTCTTGCCACATGTGATTTCAATCACAGATTTGTTTATATCTTCAGTGGCTGGGAGGGATCTGTTTCAGATTCAACCATGTTCAATGACGCCCATATCACTGATATGAGAATTCCTCCTGATAGGTACTATCTGGCAGATGCAGGCTTCCCTATCTGTCTTGCACTTCTCATACCTTTTCAGGGGGTACATTATCATCTTGCTGAATGGGCACACACTGAGCTTTGGTATGCTGTAATTTTCAAGTATAGTCTTTTGCACCTAAGCTTATAGTTATATGCTTGTAGCCCAGCTACTGCACTGGAATTGTTCAACCTTCGCCATGCATCAGCTCATAATATCATTGAGTGAATGTTTGGTATCCTCAAGAATCGTTTCAGGATTTTACAATCCAGCCCTGATGTAGATATGGGCATACAGGCACTCATCCCACCAGCACTTGCAGCAATCCATAACTTCATTCGCAAATATGACAATGAGGAGATCAAGGACTACATTACAGATGATATGGAAGATCCACAACCAGGAGGACGTGAAGGAGGACGTGAAGGAGAGTTGGCAACAGGGCCTGTGAGAAGAAATGAGAAGCAAGAATCAGATTGGAGGAAGGAAATCATTGCCCAGCAAATATCAGCAGGAGCTTGCACGTAGGGTTTGACATGATCCTTTGTAGTATAGTCAGAATCATATTGAAATGTATAGTATTGTTTTCATGCAACAATCATGCTTGAGGAAAGCCAAGGTCAATGAGACACTTCTGAACCCACATCTGACAGAGTGTGTCATGCTTCAGTGATATGTATGCATCAGCCACGCCCGTATTTCCCTGGAAAAGATCAATAAGCGCAACAAGCTGTTCATCACACAAATCACCCTCCTTCTCCTGGACGAGATCCATGGCTTTAGACCGCCACTCTGGTGATGTATCAGCATGCATTCGATCTGGTTGCCCAAGAGTACGCTCAATAGTATTATTAAATGTAACTAAGGTCTCCTTGATTCCATTTAGTGCGACTGCACCAGAGAGAGGTGTAGCTGTGCAAGCCCTTTTGGTCTCTGAATGGAGCTGGCTAGCATCAAGCATGGACTGTTTGTGCTTGGTGGATGGAGATGTAGACATAGCGGATGTAGATGTGGCATAGGTGGATGGCACAGATGGTGTCAGATGCAGGGGAGATGATGGTGGTGGAGGCTGCAGTGATGAGGGTGGTAGGTCAGGATCACCATTTACTGGGGGAGTAGCCAGGCAACCAGTATCCATTTGATCAGATCCCTCAGTTTCCGATGGTTGTTGGTCTACTGACATCATACTAGCAGCACCCCTGGATTGTTGTGATGGATGAAAGGCATAGCTGCCTTTTCCGAGGCTGGGCATAAGTGGAGCCATGAGATCGTAGAGCACAAAACCCTTGTGCATATAAGACTTTGCTGCCGGGTGTTTCTAGCCAGTAATCACAATCAGAATCCTTGATCAACAAAGGATAAGGCATACTACTGTATACATATCCCAAGCACACTTCTCATTTACACCAATATTCATCCCTTGTTCAGCATCCCATAAAAATCCTGAGAGGCCCTTCAGAGTGGTAACCATGTTGTAAGCAGATCATAACTAGGTCATTGTGGTTAGTCCAGAAATCAAGTAACTGAGATGATCACATACCCGTGCATACTTAGACTGGCATGCTTTCACTGTCTTCACACCCCCCTTCTTGCGGTGCAGTGCCAGGTGTTTGACAGCATCATTCCAGATGATGGCTCTAAAGTTACCACCATTGGCCTGCTTATCTTTGTTATCACAGAGAAATAGGATCAGAAGCTCCTCCTCTTTCTTGGACCAGGAGCACTGGGCACCAGGATCTCCGAGCACATCAGCAGCAGAGTCGCCAGTGGGATTGACCTCTGGGATCGATGGGCTCCTCAATGAGAGGTGGGTTTCTGGCATGATAAGCCCGAGGAACGTGATTGTAGATGGTCATACCTATGTCACAATCTCTGGGAAACTCGGCATTGCTCGGCTGCCTTGAGAATAATGTGAATTTCCATTGCTGAACATGGTCTAAGGCTTCACCCTTAACAGTGTAGAGAATCAACCCTAGAATACACAAGTGTATGCTCAGTACTTGTATAAGTGACTCTATTAGATGAAGACTGTACCTAGAATACACAAGTGTATGCTAAGATACAGTAAGTAATCAGTAGTGTTAAGTATGAGTTAATACTCACCTTAGTACTTGTATAAGTAACTGAGGTGATTGAATGTCCATCTACCTATATATATATGTTCAAGAGATAATGGGGGAAAAGTATCTATGGTATGTTTGTCTGGGCACATCAAAAGGGTGCACTAAAAATAGGGCACACATCAAACATGCCAATCATGTTGTAAGAGTGCCTCTTACATCATTGCTATATTATCACATGCCACTCCATTATCACATGTCATTCCATTAATATATAGTCTATACTCGAGTGCATGTACTGTATTCTAGATTCCCCTGTCGAATTATATTAAGTTCCTTATAGTTCTCGTGTCCTTGAGTGTTGGAAGCTCCAGTTCCTTCCACTTTTTTTTTATAATGAACTTACTATCCACACTCTACTCTCTCACACACATTCTTTTCCCCAAAACCATGCTGACCCTGAAACTTCCAACCCTGAAACTTCCAAAATTGGTCAAAACATTTTCACACTTTCTCTTGACAATGACGGAACACATTCTCTTCCTCTTGCTTATTCTCCCTTGGACCTGTTTGACCCTTGTGCCTCTCTTTTTGTGGTTCCTACCTGACTCAGTGCCATGCAGCATCGTTGATTTCTCATTTCCACCCTGCTGGTCTCATTTATGCCTCCACATTTTCTCTCTGGGAAAGTTTTGCCCTGCCTGTTGTGTAAAATAAGGAAAAATCATAGAAAATGAAGAATAGGAGGAAATGAAGTGAGGAAAAATATAGGATGAACATAAAAAATAGGAGAAACACATGGGGCACCTAGTCCCCTTACAGTGGCCCATAACCTGTAGAGAAACAATCCTAGAATACACAAGTGTACACTCAGTACTTGTATAAGTGACTCTATTAGATGAAGACTGTACCTAGAATACACAAGGTACAGTAAGTAATTGGTAGCATTAAGTATGAGTTAATACTCACCTCAGTACTTGTATAAGTGACTGAGGTGATTGAATATCTATCTACCTATATATATATGTTCAGTCAAACAAAGAGATAATGGGGAAAGTATCTATGGTATGTTTGTCCGGGTGCATCAAAGGGGTGTGCTAAAAATAGGGCACACATCAAACATGCCAATCATGTGTGATCATGGTGTGAATCTCAACAAACAGAACCAGTCTCAACTGGTACAGAGTCAACTGTGAACCACCATGAACTGGTTGTATAAGGTCCTGTCCAGTTTTTGAGAACTTGTGAGAATGAGAGTCAGTTTCAGTTTCAGTTTTCTTATAAATTGTACAAAAACTGGCCAAGCTGGACCTTCAAACACTAGAAAAGACAACACAATTTATTGTTGATGCTTATCATTACATTAACAATCAAGATGATGAACTTTGCAGGAAATAGTGTAATCCTGCACCAGCTGATAGCTCTGCATCTACTCTGGTTGTTGAAGCCAAAGATAAACAACTTAACAAGGCAAATCTTGTTTCAGACATGCATTCAACACACAGGCAAGCTTTGATACTTGTTTCATGTAGCAATGGTACTTGACCAAAATGCAACAAACAGGCTTGTGAACAGTTAAATGCATGGATATGAATCAATGTTGAAGACAATGACACCTGGTAACTTCAACTGGTTTCTGCATAGCATGCTATTTTATCATACTAGACATATTATTGCAAAACAGGAGGAAAAGGCAAGTAGGGCAAACAATAGTGATAGTGATATGGTGATGGTGATGGTGATGATGACATGTAACCATTCTGTCTAAGTTGAATGTTATTTATATGGATACATTCCTAAAACCCTAGTCTATTATACTAGATTCCACTGGAATCCACTGGAATCCTGTTGGAAGAACTGGAATTTATGGATCCATTTTATGACCTGCTGGATTCTGGTTAGAATGGTCAGATTCTGGATGGAAGCTCTGGATTCCATGAATCTTGATCAGAATAGGTGGGGGAGTGTAAATTACAGCAACTGCCCTGTATCTGGCAGGCAGAGGAACATCATAAATTGTCCAGGTAATACCTATGGAGAAAATCACCTCCCCTCTGAAATAGAGAGACATTGCGAGAGATTGGTATGAGAAGAGATCTGTGGGACAGGATTCAGATAATAACTGGACACATCCATGTTCTCAACAACAAGAACTGGCTTTAGTGTTCAGTTAATGTTAGGGAGAGGGCTGGGCTGAGTTTGGCACCCCATGAGAGTGTGCCACATGCCAATAATCCAGAAGAACATGATCTCCCAATGCAAGGCATTGGAGGATCTCTGTTCCTATCATCTATGTAACCTTGTCTTTGTGTTTGGTCAGGTTCTTGGTGTAGTACATTGATTGCATATTTGGAGTCGCTCTCAATGTACAGATTTGGTTCTGTTGTTGTCCTCTGCAGCAGCTTTAATTGCAGTAAGCTCGGCTGCCACCTGGTTGATTTGGGGGGAAGTCGCAAAGATATGTTCCTTGGGTTTCCCTCTTGATAGAAGACTCTGGCACAAGGGGGTGTCGGGACGGGAATCCCAAACCAGACATAGGGGGGGGGGGGGGTCCTGCCGGAGGCTGAAATTTGTTTTTTGACCATAGTGAAAATGACGCCGATAGGCATTGTTGAGTGCTATTTTGTTGTGGTTAGGGTCCTGGAACAACCAAATAGCATATATCACACATATTATCTATTACTACAAGTAGTATTCCACCAGAAGTTCGAACCAAGTATATATAAATTCAAAGTTAAAATGACTCTTGTAAGTAAGCTAGAACTTATACCACCCAGTGAGGATGCTGCCCACAAATACTGAGCACCAGTGGAAATTTAAACGGACCTCCTTGGCAACCTGGTCACTGACATCAGTCATCACCGTTCTCAACAGGCCAGAGATCTTATTGCCGTTATCGGGTTCAATTCCTGCACCATCCGACTTGGAGTCAATATGAACATACTCGCGCTTCGAGATGTTGTCATCCCAGTGTTAGCTGCTGCAGGCTCGCCGTCCTGGCTAGTTGGATTGTTGTGGATGATTGTGGTACCTGTCTCACAGCCCCGGCATTGTCATTGTCATTGTGTGATGCGGGGTATGAGCACCCCAGTTGCCTGCCTGTTCTGAGATGCAGGGCAGTAAAAGGTGGTTGCATGGGTGTAATGTGTACCTCACTTGTAGTATCCCACTCCACAAGGGTCCGAGAAGCCTCCTGTCTTATTTCCTGTTTAGACAGGGAGAAAGCATGGCTGCGTGGGCATTAATCGTCATAGGTAACAGCAGCTTGTAACCTACAGAAAAAACATTGTGATTAGTTAAAAGAGTCAGTGAATGAAAAAACTTATTTTGTTTTGGACCTTGGGTGATGCAGGCTATGGTCTCGAATTCGCAAACCACGTTTGAAGTGGCACATTTGTAGCCACGGGGTTTGCTATTTAGCCAGGCAAAAGGGTGCAGCAGTGGTTGAAATGGCCAGTTAGGAAGAAGATGGGATGGTGGGCATGATGGGGAGAGTGGGGAAGGATGCGACCACGTCGTCGTTGGAAGGATCATGGGATTGTTTTCAAACAGCACGTGATCGAAACATACCATATACAGGAGGGGGAGGCGGGGTCTGGCGAGCTGTGAAAAAAAAAACCGACGTCATATGAAAAATTCCCGTCCCGCCACCCCCTTGCTCCGGCACCTGCTCTGGCAGTGGTTGTACCAGTGCCGAAAGTGGATGCTACTGGGTCCGCGTTCAAATTTAGTGTTCATGGAACATCATTATTATTTTTACAGGATCCTGGATCGGGCACCTCCTGCGAATAATGAATTCCCGAAACGTTATGAAAATTTTGATGAAGATCCGGTGACATCACTTTATGTAATGTGTACAGATGACGCCACAGCCACGAGATCGCTATAGTTTTGTGGTTCAACCATTGATAGTATCGATCCATAGGAAGCAGCAAAATTTGCTCTCCCCGTCTGAAATGTCTTCCATTATAAGCCCATCTATTTCTCATACCAGCGAAGAAGTCGTTCCTAACAGTCCACCTCCCTCTTCCAAATCACCGTCAATAGAACTCTCAGAGAAATCACTCCCACCTGTGTCCCAGTCTAAACCCACATTTCCAACAGAAGAAGCGTCAGATACCCCTCTTGCAATCGACGTAGGTCACTTCCTTACACCCGCCCCTTGCATTTCATCATCATCGATGATCTCTACACGGATTCTGCATTTTAGATGACAACCATTCTTGAACTTACTGTCTGATTCTTCAGAATACGCGTGTTATTATCAACTGGGAGATTTTCGATCAACTTTTAGGTCTTGATGACGAGGATGATGTCACAAGAGCGTTCTCGAAAGGAACAGTGCAGGACTACTTTGACCAAGCCATGCAGAAGTTCCAAAAGATGGATGAAGCTTTGTAAGTTGTCTTTGCTTCCTCTTTATCATTCGGATCGTTGTTTGATTATGAAAACGACAGAGAGGAGGGGCACCTTGAAGAGGTCACCGACGAAGCACACTCCCTCAAAGGGTCGTCTGCTGCTATCGCCCTATCTCAAGTGGAATCTACGTTTGGGGAGATCGACCGATTTCGCGAAAAGGCTAAAGCTTGGAAAAAAAAGGAAAAACTCTCTGAGGAGGACGCGCGCGAAAAGCTCAATGTGACTGAAAAGATCCAAGAGCTGCTGTTGCGAGCTAAGAAGGAGAATGCGGCGGGGAAAGGCTGGATGGAGAACTGGTACGAAAAGGAAACAGGGACGCGGGAAACCTTTTGAAGGCGTACGTCTGTTCTTTTCCGACGGATCAAGTTTCTTTTGGATTATTGCATGAAGGCGGGATAGTTGAGGATTTTAACAGGTCGCCTTTTAGACATCGTGTGGCCCCGCCCCACGTTGACTTTCTTCCTGATCCGTGGATTGACAAACGTATGAAGGAAGTGTGCAATTGCCTTTGTATACGTGTCCTCATACACGAAAGTCCGACACCATCCTCTCCTTGTTGTCCTTTACGCTCCCCGTTTTCCATTTCGTTCTGCTCTGTATAAACCCTTCGTTATCTTACATTTATGATGACGATTTACCAATGACGTCAGTGATCGCAGATCGATGATGAAAGGGATAAAAAATCGCATTTAATAACTATTAGAATTACAAATGAAAGAAAGATATTATCTCTCGCACATCTACGCACCAACTCGAGCCGTTCCGGCCTGGCTCTCCACATCTCCCGGATGATTCCTATTATTGAAGCTCAATCCCCTCAGAAGCGACGTCCCAAATATACCACCTCTCACTTCGCTGTCGTGCCCATGCGAAGTCGAGCCCTCAGCAACGGCGTCCGTGGTAGTTGACCCTTCTTTGTCGCCCTCCGAGATCGGCGGAAGACTTGTTGTAATCCTCAGAAGCGACGTGTAGGCTATCAAGCAGGGAAGCGATGAAATTAAGGTTAAGGTTAAAGAGACTCACGTTGACGGCAAACAGGACAGAACCATCCCTTGGCCTTCCTCTTTCGCCGCGGATTTGTTGCAGTTATCGGAGAGGCAGCTGAAGCAGTTAACCCAGACGTCGTGGCTGTCCCATTAGCAGCAGCAGCACCGTCCGCGGCCGTCTCGGTGGCATTAACAGCGTCAGTCGGCTCCTCAGCGTGAGTTGGCTGTATGATGTTCCCGCCTGCGCCGAATTCAACCATATTCAAGGCGCAGTCTTTACATGCAACGAGATGCCTGCATGGCAAAAGGACGACTTCGCGCGGAGAGGACAAACAAAGGAGACATTCCGAAGATGGATCTTCCTCGTTTGCAGCTGGAGGAACTATTGGAGCAGGAGAAGGCGGGTAGGTATGCGATTCAGATTCCGGCGATGACGGAAGGGTAGACATAGGCGCTGGTTGTGTGGTTGAGCCAGACGATGATAAGCCATAAATCTCGTGTAAATGGAAAGTATGAGGCCCGATCTATCACCGTCATGTCAGTGTTAGAGTAATCATCATTGTCCAGTTGGCGACTTACAGTAGCCTCTCGCTTTACAACTTTGACAACCCAGGGCCTCACCTCCTCCTCGGCCTCACCCTCTTCACCAAATCGGACCACATGCAAGTACGTAACTTGCTCGTTAGGAGAGGCTAGTTCCGTTCCCTGCTCATCCAGTGCCGCAAGCCGAATAACCACCCTTACGCCCTCCTTGCTGTCATCTTTGTCCTTGGCATCATTGGTGGGGGCAGGCTCGGCATCGACAACAACAAGCGCTGGACCTGAGACACTTCGATTTTGCGACCGTCTTCTGAAAGCTTGAAGCGTGAAGCGACGTCTCGCGTTTCGGCTGCTGGCGGGAACGCCCGCGTCAGAAGAGATCGGCGAGTCTTGGAAATCACCAATTGAGGGAGTTTCCGCCGGTGGACTGACTAGGCTTGCTGCTGAGGCGTGCGGGGCAAGTTTACCAGTATTGTACTCGAACCTTCCCAGGTCGAGCAGAGCACCTTCCTCTAGTTTGAGAGTCTTTCCGAATCCACCCTCGACGACAGTCTCAAAGATCAAGAGTTTGGATAAAGTGGATGGGGCAGAAGTGATAGAAGCATCGGGATGGCCCTTGGGAAGTAGAACATGGACGTAGATGCCACATTTAGGAGCATCGCAATCGTACTCGAATTCCAAACCATGTTGATAGTGATGTACGTCTGATCCATTGCCAGGCTCGTCTGCTAGGGGTGACAGGCGTATTGAAGGTCGCTTAAGGTTAACAAGTGCTTGAAGCGTCGTCGTTGGCTGAGATGTCTAGAAACCAATTATAGACAGCGCTTAAGCGCTTGTGGGGGCAGTGTTTGCATGAAACTCACATCTTTACTCTTCTCTATCCAGCTGTTCACGATATCAGGTGTCAATTCGTCAGTCAAGACTTTCTTCTCGGTAGCTGCAGCCCATGCAGGCCCGCTGCTGACGACACCGATGTTGGGACCAAATAACGATTCTTGTGTTTTCTTGTCCTTCGAGTTGTTCGTACCATCGCTTGCATTAATATTTCCCGAATGTATGGCGGCCGCGGCACGGGCGACGTTAGTGTCGGTCCTTGCGATGTAAGGAGATTGTTGGAGCCGCCGTGTGCGATTCCACGTTGCATAGTGGTGACGATCTAGGCATGACTTGTAAATGTGGACTTGTCTGGAGTGCTACATAGAGCTTACACCACGATGTGAAGCTCATGACTAGGCAGAGTGGAAGAAGGAAAGAAGATGAAAGAAACCCGGTTAGGATCGCAGTCAAATGTCTGGGAAGCTGTTCGGCAACAAATTGGCGTGACCACAATAAACATCAACCGTTCCTTATTCCCGGACGACCTTGCCCGGATGGCGGTGTGCAAAATGTTTTATACTTAGATCATTCGTTATTCAGGGGCTTGTTATCATGTGCATGTAGGAGCATGTAGGACATAAAAAGAACTATGCTATAGCACCCGCTCAAGCAATCAGGTTCACCACACCGCCCGCCTCCTTGATTTTTGCTCTTATCAACCGTCAGCCATTCAAATAATTCTCAGAGAAAAAAAGATCAAACGTACTCCGCCCGCGCTGATACAAAGCGTGCTTTTACAATAAATGGCAGTTTCGGTAAACTAATGAAATAATGAGCATATGTATGCATGAGAAAAATGCGGGAACTTACACTCCGTTGCCCAACACCTTTCCGTACCCGTGTTTTAGCGTGTCAATAACCGGGACAATTTCTGATTGTTCCGTCAAGCCCTTCTTCTCCTCCTCGGGGACCAGTGTCCATAGCTTATCCACGTTGATGATGGGACGCCAATGCATGTTGCGGGTAAGGTGGAAGTGGCGCATACCGACTTTCCCAAAGTAACCGGGGTGGTATTTGTCCATGTTCGTCCTGAGGTGTACCAAAGTGAATTAATATCAAACATGTAAAACGTTGATATGAGAGGAAGAACGCACCGGTGGTGGTGCGCACCACCAGCAAGACCACGACCTCCGGGGTGCTTTCGGTGCTTGCCTACTCGTCCATGACCGGCCGATACATGGCCACGATGTTTGCGAGTCTTCGAGAAGCGTGTCGGCATCGCTTTTTCTACGTTCAAAGAAACCACAAGTCAGTTCACCAGTTCATGAGCCAAATTTGTGCATCCAAAGTGATCTCGACCCATCCATCCAAAGTCCAGCCATTCTGCTCCAAAAGTCATGCAAATCTGAGCCACATAAAGACTCATAGAGCAGATACATGAATGTGAAGTGGGAAAGACAGGCAGACTAACCTTGAGGAGAGTTTAGCGGGATGATGTTCAGCTATGACCCTCTAATCTAGTGTTGTGAATTCGGTGCCACTTAGCAAACACAGATAAACAACTGTTCCAACGAAATCTTCTCATTCAAGTCGAATCTCAGTCCCGTTTATCTACCGACTTATTTTGTTCGTAATCTCCTCACTCACTCTGCAGATTGAAACTCATCATGAACGCACCAAATCGTTTTGAGCTCTTCGTGCTCGAAGATGGCGAGAAGCAGTGCGTCACTTCTCTGACAAAGCGAACCGCGGCCTGAACAACACATCGTACACGTAGTGTGGAGATAACGGAGGACACGAAGATTCCGAACGCTGCAACGATCAAGATCGTGAAGCAGGATCATACGCTCGGCAACATGTTGCGCGCGTATGTTCTTTGTCTCCCTCTTCAGAGTTGTTTCATACCTTAATCCTAGCCAACTCCTTTCCATGCCCCAGATCTTGTTCGCAGGTTACAAAGTCCCTCATCCGCTACACCCTTACTTTCTCATCAAGATCCAGACGGACGGCACGATGACGCCCCAGGCTGTCCTGGAGCAGGCGTGCACAAAGTTGATTGGGACCATGTCTTCTCTGGAGACGAAGTTCAAGAGGGAGTTCTCATATAAGGATGCTGAGGGGACGGCAGGTGGCCCCGGACCTATGGGAGGAGTAGAAGACCCGTATGGTGGGGGAGGCCTGGGCGGCGCTGGAGGTGGCTGGCCTGGAGGGCGTGATTATCTTGACTTTTAATTATTTCATGGCATCGCGAGCGCTTTGACCTCGTTATTCCTATAGTTAATATTAATATGTATACTCTGCATTGCTCTTTATTAGGGTTGTTCACAAGTAGCCATTTTGGCTCATTTTCGGTTTCATTTTGTTTACTGCCAATCATTGCAAATGAGCCAAATAATAATGATGTGAACACTGAAATGCAGATATCTTGAAAGTGATTTTACCTAGTACTTGGCACATTCAAACACCACCTTGACTTGGTGAAATTATTTTCATGAGCTTGTCACTAAAATAGGTACCTCATCATAGTCTTTCAAAGTTATTTTTTGAGAATTGAAGTGCAGTAAATATATATATTCCTTTGTACTACTGACAAAAATAACTACAACAGAAAAAAGAAAAGCAAATGGACACACACAGAAAGTGGGCTGTCACAGTAGTGCCCCATCATGTCACACTGTGGTACCATCTTGTTGGGTCATAGACTCATAGTAACCCCTGCCCATTGTGTTGCACCATGGTAGCCCCTGTCCTGTTGCATCATGGTCACCCCAACCCATTTTGTCATGTTGTGGTGACCCCCTCATCATTGTGGTACCCACCCTTCCTCATCAAGTGGCAGTGGTTCACCATTGCATCACCTCCTCAGCTGCTTGACTATATACTACTGGAATAACATGTGATAAAGGGTGCAGATGTAGATAAGGGATGCTGATGTAAGAGACACTCTTACACTCTCTCATACTCCAAAAAAAATGACTGGGGGCAGGGGGCAGAAAAAATCAACAAGTTGCAGGCACACTTTACACATCAGTGAAAACATTGAATTGCCTGGGAACTGATGATGGCTAGTGACAGGTTTCAATGAGGACAGTTGATGACTGTAAGGGGACTAGGGGGGTGCCCTGTGTGTTTCTCCTATTTTTTACATCTGTTCCATATTTTTCCTCACTTCATTTCCTTCTATTCTTCATTTTCTATGATTTTTCCAGATTTTATTACTAATTTCCCTTTCTATCATGTTTGTGCATGTTGACAGTTTTATATTTAGAGGTGGAGTACCCCTTCCGACATCTACCCCTTGGTATGATGTCATTTGGCGGCCTTGATCTGCCTATCTCCGCCTTTTCTATATTTAGGTTATTATTTGATTTTTGTTGTCTTCACATATACTGGGCATCAGCAAAGGGATCCTTAGAGTTTTCTCTTTGGATTTCCCTTTGCTAGGTGCGTCCCCAATAATTTTAACTTCAGATTTCCCTTTGCTAGAGGCTGAGGTTGCCCTTATAATGATGAGGGCAGGCAATGACCAGGCAATGATGAGGGTGATGAGAGCAGGTGATGACAAAGGCAGATGATGAGGGCAGGTGATGACAAGGGCAGGTGATGACAAGGGCAGGCAATGACAAGGGCGAGCATTGATGAGAACAGGGGGGTGATATGAATGGGGCTGGTGATGTGGATGGGGCTGGTTATAAGGGCAACCTAAGCCTCTAGCAAAGGGAAATCCGAAGTTAAAATTATACTACATAATACAGGCATTGGGGGCGCACCTAGCAAAGGGAAATCCGAAGAGAAAACTCTAAGGATCCCCTTGCTGATGCCCAGTATATGTGAAGACGACAAAAATCAAATATAACCTAAAAATAGAAAAAGGCGGAGATAGGCGGATCAAGGCCGCCGAATGACATCATACCAAGGGGTATGTGTCGGAAGGGGTACTCCGCCTCTAAATATAAAAGTGTCAACATATACAAACATGATAGCAAGGGAAAATTAGTAATAAAATCCGGAAAAATCATAGAAAATGAAGAATAGAAGGAAATGAGGTGGGGAAAAATATGGGACGAACATAAAAAATAGGAAAAACACACAGGGCACCCCCTTAGTCCCCTTACATCACCCCCTCTCTAAGATGCATCGCCCCGATGCATTCGAAATCGTATACGACCAAAGTCCGTGACTTGAATGCGACGCGGTGCAGCAGTGTGCCGTCGGTGGAATTCCTTGATTAACCGAGGGGCATTTACATCAGACTCTTCGACCCATGAGTTCTCCTCATACCCATAACCCTTCCAATGTACCAAATACTGGAGTTTTCCTCGACGCAAACGGCTGTCCAAGATTGACTCGACTTCATATTGGGGTTCTCCCTCGATCACTGTAGGTGGTGGTGGTGGGTGTGAATGGCGTCCCAGGAACGGATCTGGGGGAGCTGGGAGCAATTTGACGACATGGAAGACGGGATGGAGTCTGGACATGGAGGCTGGGAGGCGTAGACGATAGGCATGTGTTCCAACGCACTTGACAATGGGGAAAGGTCCCAAGAAGCGATGAGCGAGTTTCTTGGATGGACGTGTAGTGGAGATGTCACTGGAGTCAAGATAAACTCGATCACCAACCTTGTACTGAGGGGTTGGGGAGTGGCGCTGGTTGTAAAATCGCGCCATGTCGTCCTTCGCCTTTGCTAAGGCTGCCCTTGCCTCCTCCAAGCTATCCCTCATGCGTTCTGTGAACTCATTCACTGTCTCGATGTGTGAGGGAGTTTGGCGAGGTTCAAATCCCATGCGTGGATGTCGTCCAGTGTCTAAGAGGAAAGGGGTCTGTTGAGTGGAAGCATGGACATGGTTGTTGTATCTGAACTCGGCCAAAGGAAGGAGATCATCCCAATCGTCCTGACGTTCATTGACAAAGAGGCGGATGTACTGCTCCAGTTCCTGGTTGACTCGCTCCGTCTGGCCATCAGTTTGTGGGTGATAAGCAGTTGAAGCGAGGAGTTTGATCCCCAGGAGTCGGTACAGCTCACGAGTGAACTCTGCCATGAACTGAGGGCCGCGATCCGAGAGGAAGGCACCAGGAAGTCCATGTAACTTCCACACGTGGTGGAGGTAGAGTCGAGCGGCACCTAGGGCACTGACAGTGGTGTGAGTGGGAATGAAGTGAGCGCGTTTTCCCACTGAGTCAACTGTGCACATCACCGCATCAAACCCGTTTGACTCTGGCAATTCCACCACAAAGTCGACGCTGACGACATCCCAACGACTCTCTGGAACAGGAAGAGGGTGTAGCTCACCAATAGGCTTGCGACGAGGGACCTTGGTGCGTAAGCAAAGGTCACAAGTGCGACAATACTGACCAATGAGCCGTGACATTTGTGGCCACCAATAGTTCCGTGAGGTGAGCTCCAAGGTCTTCCAGCGTCCGGGGTGGCCAGCAATCTGTGAGTCATGGTGTTGGGATATGATGCGCCGGCGAAGGTCTGGGTCATTGGGAACATAGATGTGATCCCTGAAATACAACAAGTCCTCCTTTTCAGCCCACTCTGCCGCACGTAAGGAAAGGGTCGATCCCTTCCTCAGTTCTTTAACAGCTCGGGCGACAACATCCTCATGTAAACCGCTACGGTTTGCGCGACGAATGTCACGTAGAATGTCCCGCTCCTCGCCCTGGGGTACGATGCCTTCCAGTGCCTGAATGGTGAACAGGTCTGGCTGCAACAGCACAATGTTTTGGTTGTCACCGCTGCCATCCCCATGGTCTGCACGTCGGGATAGGGCATCGGTCTTCCCCATGCTGCAACCCGGACGGTGGTGCAAGGAGAAGTTGAATCTAGATAGATACAGGGACCAACGAGCTTGACGACGGTTCAATTTCTTGGCCGTCATGAAGTACTCGAGGTTCTTGTGATCCGTCCAAATTTCCACCTTGTGTTGGGCACCCTCGAGGAAGTGTCGCCACTCCTCAAGCGCACGCATTATCGCCAACATCTCCTTGTCATGGATCTCGTAGTTTCTCTCTACAGCGCTAAGGCTTTTGGAGTAGAACGCAACAGGATGCCACTTCTGGTCCTCCGGAGACTGCTGAGACAACACAGCGCCCGTCGCAAAGTCAGAACTGTCGGCCTCTACATGAAAAGGACGCGAATCGTCAGCAAAGGTAAGGATCGGAGCGGAAGTGACCATCTCCTTAAGCTTTTCGAACACCTCCTGTTGTGCATTATCCCACCTCCATGCCTCCTTTCCTGTCAAGTCGAACAGCGGTCGTGCATGATGTGAGAAATCCTTGATAAAACGCCGATAAAAATTGATGAAGCCCAGGAAAGACTGCACCTCCTTCTTGTTCGTGGGCGTAGGCCAAGCTGTGACCCCATTTACCTTGATAGGATCCATCTCCACTTGACCCTCCGAGATAATCAGGCTGAGGTATTCGATCTTGGTCCTTTCGAACTCGCATTTGTCCTGACGAAGGTAGAGTTTGTACCGTCGAAGTCGTTCTAGGACGAGGCGCGTGATGCGACGGTGCTCTTCAACCGTGCGAGTGAAGATGAGGATGTCGTCGAGATAGATGCAGACAACGCCTTCGAGGATGAGGTCATGGAAGATGTCGTTCATCATGGTCTGAAAGGTGGCAGGGCTATTAGTAAGGCCAAAGAACATGACAAGCGGTTCAAAAAGACCACGGTTGGTACGAAAGGCTGCCTTCCACTCATCTCCCTCCTTTATCCTCACATTATTATAGCCCCAACGGACATCGAGCTTGGTGAAGTATCGGGCTCCACGGAGCTGGTTTACGAGTTCGGAGATGAGGGGTAGTGGGTAGCGATTTTTGACCGTGATGTTGTTGAGTCTTCTGTAGTCTTGAACCAGTCGAAGTGAGCCATCCTTCTTCTTGACAAAGAAAAAGGGAGAGGCCATGGGTGACTTCGATGGTCGAATACGTCCAGAGGCCAGGTGCTCGTCGATGAACTGGTCAAGCTGCCGTTGCTCCTCCGGAGAGAGAGGATAGACCTTGCAGGATGAAGGGGTTGCGCCGGGGGTGAGTTCGATCGCGTGATCCCATGGCTTACGCGCAGGAAGAGAGTCGAATGACTCCTTGGAGAACACGTCTTCAAACTCATGGAGATGAGGGAGTAAGGAGTTAGTAGAGGATTTAGCAGCGTTGTTTTTGTGGAAGGCCTCGGCGAGGCGTTGGGATATGTTCGATGTGGCACACACCTCATGCGATGAGCGAATCGCAGTGTAGAAGATCCGATCACCCTCCTCCACTTCCTCTGGGTCCTCATCATCATCATCCGAGTCCGGCATTAGATCAGGAACCCCTTCCAATTCCACTTCAGGTATAGGCAGGGGTCCAGCACGACACTTCTGAGTTCGTCGTATTGCCGCCTTCTGTCCACGACGTTCTTGCCTGGCTTCTGTGAAACACGTCCGACAGCGGGATGGGCATCGGCTCATGGTAACCTCCCCAGTGCGCCAGTCGACCTCTGGGTTATGGTCTCGAAGCCATGGATATCCCAAAATCGCCTTTTGCTTTCCTAATTGAGTGACAGCAAAAAGGGCACGCTCACTATGATCTTTGTAACGGAGAACCAGGTCTGCAACCTCTCGGATGGCACCAGCTTCATTTGGGGATCCATCCACGTTATATACAGGTATCGGACGTGAGAGTGAGCGAGTATTTAGACGATGTTGTTGTACCAGATGGGAATCGATGAAGAGACCAGTCGCACCGGAGTCCAGGAGCGCAGAAACACCGAGTATCTGTCCAGTGTCGGTCATCTGCAGTTCGATGGCTAGGTTTAAGGAATGTGCAGAGGGAGTGGATGCCACAATATACTTGCGTGGTAGTTTACGCTCCCATGATTTAATTTTGGGACGTGGAGTAGAAGGAGAGATGGGGAGAGCAGGTACGTCTTTAGCCAACTTCGAAGGGTCAGAGAGGGGAGCAGTCACAGAAATGGATTCATTCTCCAGGGATTCAACTGACAAGACTTCAAAGCGGTTATGGACAGGCAGTGAGGGCGTACAATTCACTCGCTGCGAATAGGAAAATCGTGCTCCTCTACAACTTCCAGCTTAACCTCCTCTGCAACTTGATCCTTCGCTTCCTCAACATCTACAAGTGCCAACAGATCTTGCAGGAGTTCGTCTCGTCCCTCGGGGGTGAGCATGCGGATATCCTGACGATGGGGACATGCTCCAGCCCTGTGTCCAGGTTCCCCACAACGGTAGCAGAGATCCAACTTACGTGCACGGCTGCGGGCTGCATCAACATCCATTGGTACTGGGATATTGACGGCTGGTGTGGGAGTTTGACGAGCAGGAATGGGGTTAGGGCGGGGGAGGCTTCGATTGAAGGTGTAGGGTGTATGAGTGGTAGTGGGAGCACGGAATGCAGCATTAAACGCCGCATTTGTGAGTCGGTTCTCGTCACAGAGTGAAGCAGCTTCATACCAAGCAAGGATATCATCGTCCGCTGGGCGCCCTTCCAACATCTGTGCAATCTGGTCCTGAATTTCTCGGTTGAGCCCCCGTCGGAACTTCACCACCACTGGTAACCCACTCCCATACCCTGCCATGTCCACCAAATCCTTGAACTCATCGATATAGTCGTCCACGGATCGACGTCCCTGGTGGTAAGTGGATGACTCAAGTCGTGTCACTGCTCGGTGGCGTTCATTGAGGGGGCAGAAGTGGCGTACGAACTCAGCTCGAAAGTCACCCCAAGTGGAGAAAGGTAGAGAACCGAGTTCTTTAGTTTGACGTAGGATACGGTCCACATAGAGATAGGCGCGTTCAGATTTCATGTATGTGAAGGCCCAATAAATTTTTGCAGCCTCATCGACGAATTGATGCGACTGGAGACTAATGTATAGCTCACAGGAATTAAGGAATGCACGTCCCTGCGCACGTGCACCATTAAATTCGGCGGGGGGGGACGGTTTGATCTGGGCACGTTCCTTAGTGGACGCGTTTGGCAAAACATCGTTGTTGGGTGCGCTTGGAGTCGTGAAGGGGGAACTATTAGTCGTAGGGTTAGCCTGGAGGGTCCTAACGAAGTTTTCAATCGTAGATTTAAGCGAGTCGATTTGCGCGCGCATTCCGGAAACGTCGCTTTCAAGCGCGTCGAAGCGTTCTGATGCGTCCATGTCGCTAGGGAGCGCGTTTGGCGAAAATGGCGGCGCAATAAAGGCGAGAGTATCTGGAACGGTGTGTAGGGACTCTGTGGAGCTTTGGGAAGCGTCGTCCAGTCCGTACCTGCCTATTTTGGGCAGCGCGTTCGCGATTTTCGGGCCTTAGGGGAGAGTTTTCTACTATAAGGGCAACCTAAGCCTCTAGCAAAGGGAAATCCGAAGTTAAAATTATACTACATAATACAGGCATTGGGGGCGCACCTAGCAAAGGGAAATCCGAAGAGAAAACTCTAAGGATCCCCTTGCTGATGCCCAGTATATGTGAAGACGACAAAAATCAAATATAACCTAAAAATAGAAAAAGGCGGAGATAGGCGGATCAAGGCCGCCGAATGACATCATACCAAGGGGTATGTGTCGGAAGGGGTACTCCGCCTCTAAATATAAAAGTGTCAACATATACAAACATGATAGCAAGGGAAAATTAGTAATAAAATCCGGAAAAATCATAGAAAATGAAGAATAGAAGGAAATGAGGTGGGGAAAAATATGGGACAAACATAAAAAATAGGAAAAACACACAGGGCACCCCCTTAGTCCCCTTACACTGGTGACATGGATGGTGTTACAATTTCATCATCGTAACTGGCAAGATGGGGTATTTTATTTTTCCTTTGACTCAACTCGACTCAGTCTGATCTAGTTCCCACTGATTGACATGCTGTGCTGCAGCATTCCTTGACATCGGACCCTTGACATCAGGTCCATGACATCGGATGCCTCATGCTAGGCATGAGGGTTACACTTCTATTGTTCTTGTCTATTGTTACCAGATAAGCATCTTGCCTTCCAACTCACCGAGTTCTGCCATATCCATGTTTTCACCCCTACAAAGTGAAAACATCGAAATGTGAAAGAACAAGATGGCATAGGCCTCTTGTCTCACTGGCTCCTTTAAACAACATGTAAATAAATTAGAATCAAATATAAAATCATGAGAAACAAAGCTGAACTCACTGAGTTCTGCCATACCCATGTTTTCACCCCTACAAGGTGAAAACATCGAAATGCAAAAGAACAGATTGATGTAGGCCTCTCGTCTCACTGGCCCCTTTAAACAACATGTAAATAGATTAGAATCAAATATAAAATCATGAGAAACAAAGCTGAACTCACAGAGTTCTGCCATACCCATGTTTTCACCCCTACAAAGTGAAAACTTTGAAATGCAAAAGAACGGATTGGTGTAGGCCTCTCGTCTCACTGGGCCCTTCAAACGACATGTAAATAGATTAGAATCAAATATAAAATCATGAGAAACAAAGCAGAACTCACCAAGTTCTGCCATACCCATGTTGTAGCCACTTTATAATGAAAACATCAACATATGAAAGAATGGAATATCATAGGTTTCCATGCATTTGATGCACCATATGTGCTTAAATAGCAGCTCGTGTACCACACAGAATGCCCTCTAATGCACTCCATCAGTTACAATAGGTATAGGTACAGTTATATACAGTATGTTCGACAGCATCCACCAAACTGTATCATTTGATACAATGTGTACATTCGATAGACCATATCATTCGATACAATATAGCTTACCTACCTGGTTGTAAAGGGACAAGAAGTTAACAATATATGGTATTAAACACATTGAGGCAGCTTCAAGATGGGGACCATGTGAATTGCATATAGTCTACCCATTGTAGAATGGTCAGCAGGGCAGAACGGGAGGGGAAGCAAGGAAAAGGTGGTTCGCAATGAGGTAGATGCAGTGTGAATGAGACTGGCAGGGTAGAAATGAGAATTCAATGGTGCTGACGGGGCCACTTCTTGACCTTGTACCACCACCATCTTGCTAACTCCCACGGTTCCATGGACTGGAGAGGATGAGAGGAAAAATGCACAAGAGGATAGCATAGCATAGAACTACCTTAAGACCACTCTACTAGAACTCTAGTCTTTATGTTGCAAACACCATCATCATCCCCACCAGTAACAATGAGGCAAAGAGGCACCAGCGCAACAATCAAAAAAACACAAAAGGAGCTCGAGAATGCAGACGGCACAAACACAGATGTGAGATCCAAGGAACAGGCAATAGCCTTCCTACAGGCTAAGGATTACTTAGTTCCAGGTAAGTCAGTTGATCTACAAACTCTTGCTCACGTTTTGCTACAATTCGGAAACATGGTGGTCTGGGCGCCAAAAGTGGTCATAGACAGGATTAGAGCAGTCGCGTTCCTCATTGCAGACGCGGGCACACAACAAATGGCAGGAGAAGTCACAGACATGGTAAAGGCCCTGCTTCAGGAGCATATAGAAAACCTCACCACGAACATGGAAACGGTGGTAAGGGAAGCCACCAAGGAAGCAACATCCACAATGAGGAAAATAGCAGATCAAATAGACAAGCTCAAAGAGGAACTACGAGAAACAGCAGACTATCTGTCAGGGTCCATGCAGGAGCTACTCCAAATGACACAGGATTTAATCGAGCAGACAGGTGCAAAGGCGGCCCCGACCCAGAATGCAATGCAACACCAAGTCTACCCTGGAATGTACACCGCAGTTGTTCAAGCTCAGGTTCCCATCGCACACGCCGCGGTGGTTTCCAAAGGAGAAACAAGCGATAAGCAGATACTGACTCAAAAAGACCCAAACGCTACTGACAATGTGCTAGACAACCTCACAGAAAGAGACCTCGTTATGAAAGCCAACACTGCAATAGACCTCATGGGGATAGAGGCAACAGACGCGCCCACCAGCATAGCTTTCGTCAGAGCGAAAAAACTGTGAAACGGCAACGTACTATATCAATTCAATACTAGGGATGCAGCGATATGGTTTAACCAGCCTGGAGTCCAGCAAGCTTTCCTGATGAAATACGGAGGTACGTCCAACATCAAAAACAAACTGTTTTATGTTGTAGCAGAGTTCGTCCCCACTACGTTCAACGCGGGAACAAAATCAGCACATGCACACATTGAGGAAGATAGCTCGATGGATATGGACACAATCATGTACTCAAAATACATCAAGCCACCACACCTCTGTGCCAGCAACCAAAGGGTAGCCCACATCATTATCGGGTTCAGTGACCGCAACAATCCAAACAAAGCAATTGAATATGGCCTCTTCATTGAAGGGAAGCATGTCAAGGTATGCAAACTGCTATCTGAACCAAGAAGATGCTTGAAGTGTCAGCGCTTTGGACACCACATACCGGATTGCAAAGAGAATACCGACACATGCACATGCTGTAAGGGTCAACACCGCATGGCACTATGCGACATTATGGAGACAGCAAACTTTGCCTGCGCAAACTGCATGGGAGACGAGGCCAAGGGACATGGGGTGGCCGATAGAAATTGCCCAACATTCACCAAAGAACAGGACAAGCTCAGGCAATGCATACCAGAGAACATATACAAGTACTTCCCATCATACAAACCCCGCACCTGGAGCCTACTAAACCAGCCAGAGACCATGACAAACACCATGCAGCCTGGCTGGAAACATAACAATGACAGCACAATGCAGGAAGGTTACGCACAGACGCAACAGTTCATGGACAACTGGCAAACTATAAGAAGACGTCGTGGGTATCAAATGAGTGCAGCAATGCACATGCACAGGGGGGGGATGCCCCCCACCACCAACACATATACAGAAGCCCTTGATGCTGGCTGGCCAACATGACCAGCGCAATCCACACTAGACAACTTCGTCAGAATGATACAGCCAGATAGAGGAGATGGAAATGACCAACAGGAACACCGAAACCTAGCATGGAGCGATCAAGACATGAACGAGCAAGGCCTAGGTCCGATACCGGAAGCATCACCGCGACAACACACCCCATTATCTTATGTCAGACAACCATGAAAACAACAACCCACAATGGCCATTCCAAATATGACAGCAAAACACAAATAAATCATTACTCAGTCAGCTAGACCTACTACACAGCCTGAAATGAAACGAATACAACATATGCCTCATCCAAGAACCATACATCAACTTTAAAGGTAAAACCCGCGCCAACCAAAACTGGGCAGTGGTATACCCAACCACACACGAGAAACACCCAGACTACATGAGGTCTGTCATCCTAATCAACACTAACGTGCTATCAGATGCATGGAGACAGATCCATTTTGATCACCCAGACATCACAGCGATAGAAATTCAAGGGCACTTTGGCACACTATGCGTGATCAATATCTACAATGACTGCAACAACAACAGCTCATTAACGCACCTGTCCACCTACATGTGAGACCCGGAGAGACAAAGGTGCATGTCTCACCCTCTAAACACCATGTGGATGGGAGATTTTAACCAACATCACCCAATATGGGACGAGCCCCAAAATGCTCACCTGTTCACTCAAAACAACCTTGACCTGACCCAACTGCTACTAAACATGCTAGGGTGTCACAACATGAAAATGGCACTACCACCCTTCATCCCCACCCTCAAATCACACAGCACCAGCAACCACACAAGAGTCAACAATGTCTTCTGCACGGAAGATCTCATCGACGCCATCATCATATGTGATACGGACGACACAAATCATCCAGTTAAAACAGACCACTACCCAATTATTACACAACTCAACATCTTTGCACCCAAGCAAGCATGGAAACCAAGACACAATTTCAGGTTGACAGACTGGCCAGAGTTTGTAAAAATGCTCAAAGAGAACCTTGCCAGCATCCCACTCCCAGTGGAAATCAACAATATAGAAGAATTTGACAACAGGCTCAAAGCCCTAAACAAAGCCGTACAAAATGCCATTGAAAAGCATGTCAAGCTCACAAGACCGAGTCCGTACTCAAAAAGGTGGTGGATGAAAGAACTAATGAACACAAAAAGGAAAACGCGGCAGCTCGCAAGAAAAGCAAGACAATATCACCACAACAAATACCACCCGATACATGAAGAGTACAGACGGCAGCGCAACCAATACGCTGAACTATTATGCACAACCAAGATGGATCACTGGGCAGAATGGCTGGAAGGACTCGACGAGTCAAGCATATGGCAGGCGAGTAAGATAATGACAACACCAGCCTCAGATGCAAGCAAATCCAGAATCCCCACACTTGTGCTAAGAGATCCGGCAACAAAACAAATCACCCAACAAGCCACAGACAACAAAAGCAAAGGAAAGTGGTTTTACGAGTTATTCTTTCCCCCAACAGATCCAATGATAACACTGATCCCACAAAACTACCGATACCCCCCACCATGGTGGAGCTTCACCAACATAATGGAAGAGCAAATACACCGAGCCATCAGAAAGATGAAGCCCTACAAAGCCACTAGAAACAGAATGATACCGAACTCAGTGTTCGTACATGCCAGAGAAGACTTAGTCCCTTACCTAGCCCTGCTTTTCAGAGCCACTAACACTCTCAAATATTACCCACAGGAATGGTCACTCATGGAGATGCTGGTGATGAAGAAACCAGGAAAGCCAGACTACACAAACCCTGCAGCATGGTGACCCATTGTACTCTCCGATGGCCTAGCAAGGCTGCTCAACAGCTGTCAGACCGACGACATTGTTACCATGTGCGAACAACACAACATCATTCCAGCCAACCACTTCGGCGCAAGGCCAGGATGCACTACAACAGACTCAATACATCTGCTAATGAAAACAGTGAAAGATGCATGGCAGAAAGGTCTGGTCACATCCACCTTATTCCTCGACGTCAAGGGAGCCTTCCCCAGCATAGACACGAACTGGCTCATTCACAACATGAGAAAGAGGGGCATACCAGAGGAGTACACAACCTGGATGTGGCGACGCCTGTGCAACAGGCAAACCATCCTGTCCTTCGATGATCACCAATCAGACTATTTCATGGTAACCAACAGCCTGGACCAGGGCAACCCCTTCTCCGGCATATGCTACCTGATATACAACGCTGACCTACTAAAAATACTGAACACCAAATCAGGTGAACATGCCCTTCTTTTTGTGGACGATGCTACAATAATAGTGACAGGCAAAGACTTCACGGAAACACATGAAAAATTACACAACATTGTGAACAGGACGAAGGGGGTCCTCAAGTGGGCCAAAAGACACAACTGTGAGTTCGGCATTGAAAAGTTCCAACTACTGGATATAACCAGAAAGACAGTCCCACACCCACTCAACCCCAAAAAATGTGTCCCGACCCTGCGCCGCGCCCTGACACTAGGCAACCAATGCATCCCATCAGCAGAAACCGCCAAGTTCCTAGGGGTAATTGTCGACAATAAACTAAATTGGAAAGGACAGTGTGCAGCCGCCCTAGCAAAGGGGCAAACATGGTTAATCCAATTTGCATGGATCACAAGAGCATCAAGAGGAGCCACAGCAAGGTACGTCCATAAACTCTACCTCTCAATCGCATTACCGCGCATGCTTTACGCCGCCGACATCTTCCTAACACCACAATGGAAAATGACCACAAGGTCAAGAGATGGGAAGTCTAGTCAAGGGATTATCAACAAACTTGCATCAGTCCAACGCCAGGCAGCAATCATGATCATGGGCGCTATGAAAACCACAGCCATGGACATCCTGGATGTCATGGCAAACCTACTCCCCTTTCACCTGCTGGTTGACAAACACCGCCATCGGGCAGCATTACACCTAGCAACGCTACCACCCACCCGTTACACAAGCCAGCAGCAAATGCTGCCGCACAATTAGTAAAGTGGCACCCAACCCCGCTACACGACCTCATGCACACATACAAAATCAAACCCCAACTCATCGAAACCATTGACGCGGTACATCACAATACACGACGGTACATCATAATACACGATGGAAGCCAGACGCAAAGATATCGATTGCAGACATGGCCAACAACACCATCCACGATGTACAACACGACAATGCAGACATCAAGGTATACACCGACAGCTCAGGGATGGAAGGTAAAATAGGAGCAGCAGCCATCCTGTACTGGGGCGGAAGGATGAAAGCAACCTTACGCTACAAGCTCGGCATGCAGAACCAACACACAGTATACAAAGGAGAGGGTGTGGGAATGATATTGGCTGTCAAGCTGATGTCCAAGGAGTGGGCAATACAGTCGGCCATGCTCTGTGTTGACAATCAAGCTACCATCAGAGCCATGCAACTGACAAAAGCACACCCAGGGCACTATCTGACTAATATATTCCACAAAGACCTTAAAGCACTGAAGAAGAAACACAATGGAATTCAAATCACGATTAGGTGGACTCCGGGCCACAAGGGAGTAGAAGGCAATGAGCAAGCTGACGAACAGGCAAAGAAAGCAATCACAGAGGGCAGCAGTAGTGTCGATCAACTACCACGATCCCTCAGGAAACCATTACCATGCAGCAAGTCTGCAGTTAAACAAGTGTACAACAAGAAACTCAAATGACGAGCACAAAAATCATGGACAAAGTTGCCAAGGTATGAACACATGAAAAACCTCGAACCCACTGCACCATTGAAGAAGTATCTCGCACTCATTGCATCACTCCTGAGAAAGGCTGCCAGTATACTATTGCAACTAAGGACAGGGCACGTACCACTAGCTAAGTATTTACATCGCATAGGAAAGGTTGACTCACCAACATGTCCAACATGCAATCAAAGCGAGGAATCAGTCCAACATTACATTCTGCACTGCCCAACCTACCACGAAGCAAGACAACAGTTATGCTAAACACAGGAGGGAGGGACATCAACATCAAGAAGCTGTTCTCCAGGCCAAAGACAATGCGGCCACTATTCCAGTTCATTGCCGCAACTCAGCGCTTCTCAGACACCTATGGAGATATCCCAGTAGTGAGAGAGATGAGAGAGGAGAGGGGAAGATAGGGCTTAGAGACCAGTACTTCCAGGAGGACTACAAGAGGACAGATGAGGAAGAGAGACAAACAGGAACCACAGTGTACCGCCATATGCAACCGCAAAGTACATCGCGCATACATGCACCCAGTACTCTAAACTCAGCTACCTCACCACTTTTCCAGCACCAACGGTGCTTTGAGACCTACCCAGTGGGCTCTCCCAGCAAGATGACGCAGAACACAAAAACAGACAGGACACGCAGTAGCTCCAACCACAGTACATATTTACTCTCTTACATATGGTATGCCACAATAGAGAATAAATCAGAAAAAAAAAAAAAAAAATGGCGCTGACACTGTACAGTGCCAAACCAATGAGGTAGGAACCTCAGAACAAGAGGCATGGGGGGGGGGGGGGGTTAAGCAGGTCCAGGGGTGGTTGAACCAACAGAGCCAGAGGGCTAGACAAGGGAAAGAGAACAAGCTAGATGGAGAGAACAAGAGCCAGCATTGCATTGTTGTTAGGGAGAGATGTTGGTGTGAAAAAAGTGATTGTTGCCATGATTTCAGGGCTGGCATGGCTCAGGGAATAGTACATGCATGAGAGAGTAGAGTGGAGATAGTAAGTTCATTATAAAACAAAAGTGGAAGGAAGCCAGAGCTTCCAACACTAAAGGGGACTGAGAACTATAAGGAACTTAGTATATTTGAGGGAGGAAACTAAGATATCGTACAAGGTAATCAAGGTGTAGACTATATACTACTGGAATAACATGTGATAAAGGGTGCAGATGTAGATAAGGGATGCTGATGTAAGAGACACTCTTACATTATCATATGATTGTTTGTATTAGTATCTACCTCTTGAATTCATACTATGTTCATCTCAGCTCCTTGCCCTCTTGAGTGTTGGAAGTCCTTACTTCCTTCCACTTTTTTTTTGAGATGAACAAGATCACTGGGCAATCACCCCATCTAGCCACCCCTGATTCCAAAGTAATCTATCCAAAAAAAAGAAAAGCAATGCCCTATCACTGTCTTTTTGATGTTATCACTAGCTTCTCCTGAACCCGCCCAAATTTTTGCCTTGGAGTACATCATTGCACTGCAATACCTCATGTCATTCCCCCAAAAAGGATTCAAATCAACCCAAGACTGCAAGCACTATGTCAGCAGGGACCCACCTCTCAAACACATAGAAAGTGCAAAAACCACAGATAACACCCTGCCTCAGCCCCTACTTGTCTCTCCCTTGCTAAACAACCACCAAGAACAAACTGCCTCACAAACCATCAACCAACCACCCTCTGACCACTTGCAGTCATGCATGCACACAATGCCCTGCAATGTCAGGCTCTAGTACCTCTGGTTCCTTACCCTCACTCACACCCTCACCACCTGTCACAGCTACAATGCCCCTTGTTACCTCTGCCCCCCTTGCACTAGACACAAACTCCTCAGACTCTGATATTGACCCTCCCCACCCACATATACTCACACAAGCCACATGCGACATGGCCGCAGAGATCCCCTATGCCACTGCAACTGTACAACAACAGTCTGCTAGTCATGTGCCAGTCTTGTCAGCAGGACACATTACCATCCCTACCATGTGAGTTTCCAAAAAAGCTTGCCACTATTACTTCCAACATAAATCCATCACTGAAACTGATCATGTAGGGGTGATCATATACAACCTTGAAGGCTCCAGTGTACAGTCCTGGGTCACCTCTAATCATATGCATCCCACTGCCCTCACCTTCACCCAATTCTTGCTAGAGTTTAAGAAGAAATTCCTCCCTTGCAATTGGCAGGACAACCTAGATTGGCATGCAAAGTTTGAGCCTATTCCTCTCATGGATGGAATCAGTCTGAGAAGCAAACACTGAACTCAGTATCACCAAGTCTGAATACCATATTGAAGAAGATAAATTATGTGTGCATTTTGTACCAAGGCTTTCACCAGGACTCAAAATATCCTATGACGCCAACAACACCCACCTTGGCCTCAACAAAATCACTGATCTGGATGGTTGGGTCAAGTGCATCCACCTGCTCAACCTAGAACTCATCAACAAATGCACCAAATGGATCCAGATTGCCATTGATGGTGCCCAGACTGCAACCAAACCCTGAGGTGTCATCCACAACTCCTCCATAGCCAATACCCCAGCCAGCAGCACCAACTCAACTTCCAACACTTCATCCACCTCTACCTCCTCAGGTACTGCAACTCCCAAGCTTACCCAGGCTGAACACAATCTCCTGAAGGTGCACCATGGCTGTTTCCATTGCTGCATTTTTTATGTCAGTGACAATGAAGAGATCATTTTGGGTGACAAGGAAACAGAAGAGTACATCCCTTATGACCTTTCTCTTCCAAACCACCTGTGGTGGACGTCCTGCATTGATGCCCCCACCACCTGCATGCCTACTGCTATATGAGCACTCATTGACTATGGATCTACACCAGTGCTGACCTTGCTGACCTTGCTGACATTCTCTGCCTCCCTTGATGCAAGTTTTTCAAGACCCTTTCAGTTTCAGGTGCCTTTGTAGAAAGAAGTAAAGATTTGGATGCTATCACAACCTTAGATGAATACTGTAAATTACACCTCCAGTCAGAAGATGCAGCATGGAAATCTTGTGTAGTCAATGCCATTATTTGTCCAAAACTGCACACAGATCTCATCTTAGGCCTGGACTTCTTAGCAAAAAATAGAATTGTGCAGGCAGTGGGTCTTCAGGTGGGGCATATCCCAAGTCAGAGTGCAGTTGTTCAACATCCCAGTTGGCAGGATCAAATCCCCTGTGTAGAGGAGGCATTGTAGACTCAAAGTTGGATGGAATAGGACTTGAAGGCCCAGGAGACAGTTGCGACAAGGATTGCACAGATGTTGGATGGATTGGGGTCAGGAGGCGAGGACTCATCTGTCTGGTGCTTTGCTCATATATGTTTAGTGCATCCACCTGTGCTGTGAAAGTGTCGTGGACAGTGGGGACATGCGAGGGTTAGTGGCAGAGAACCAAGGGTGAAAGCATTCTGAATGCGCAGATTTCGATTTGGTAGCATGACAAGAGAATAAATTATTGTGTAAATTTGATGAAATAAGTTGTGAGAAGTGAGCAGCACAGGTATGTATGGGCGACAGTGTGGTAAAGTCCACAGTCATCAAAATCTGCAAAGTCACAAGTCATACATTTGTGTTATTTGCACGGTTCGCTGGCATTATTTTTTTTCAGATGCCTCCTCAAACCCCTCATACTCCACATTTCTTAACCAGATTACCATGCCTGAGACTAGGGCAAGCAACAAATTGGCCCATCCAGGAGAGCTTATCACACCCAAACCCTGTCAAACCAAAGGTGAGGTCAAAGCAGAGCACGCAGCTAAAGCCCAGGCAAAGGTGGATTGTAAAGAGGTGAAAAAGCAGTCCATCATCTGTGCAGCTGAGTTTGAGCATGCAGACAGGGCCAATGAAGACCTCATCGATGCTACTCCCCACCCACCCTTCACTCCAAAGCAATGGCCCCTCCATAACAAAAACAAACCCAACCTCATCCCAGTTGTAGACATCAGCAATGATGAGATGTCTGATGATGTCAAGATGTCTGATAATGTCAATAATGCCTTGTTCATCCCACCCTGCTCTAAGAAGTCTGTCTGTGAGGATGACTTGGCTGTTGAAAGTGACGACCCACCTCCTTCCAAAAGCTCAAAAGCTCAAACAGCTGGGAAAGCCATAGCCAAAGTGGGAATAAAGGCAACCGGGAAAGTGGGAAAGAAAACAAAAGCTGATAAGTATGATGAAGAAATAGTGCCAGCCTCCAATGAAGAGTGACCTCAGGAACCCAAGCTGAAGAAAGTGAAAGTGAAGGTGTGCAATGAGATCAACATCGTGGCAAAAAAAATAGAAGACAAGACTCAAGGGATGCAGAGTAAGTATGGTGATATAGTGAAGTCCATGTCTACTATGCAAGCGGAAGATGGATCAGACAGGAAGCCAGCTTCCAAGACCCCATTGCAGGCCCAGGTGATGGATGGCAGGAGGTTGAAGAGAGAGGGGGTGATAGCCAATAGTAATGTGTTGTATAACTCGGATGCAACATCTGATCTCAGGCTGTCAACAAACCATTCTGATCTGATGGAAGTCAATAACAGGTATATTCTTCTCATCATATATTCATGCTTTCATTGCTGATGCTTGATCAATCCACACTGTTTTATTGGACTCTCAGCAATACCTCTCACAAGAAGTGAAAACACGCCTCTGCAATTAAGGATTGGGCCTTGGCAGTTCCCACCACTGCTAAGCCTACCTTGAAAGCTCCATCCAGCCTTGCCAAGTCTGATGTTCCCCCACTTACAAGTGGCACTAGCTGCTCATCTGCTCCATCAGTTCTTACTGACAATGCCAAGATTATCAGCCATCAAGCATTGGACTCAGTTAAGGTAAAAGCTGAACCATCACCCACCCTCTCATTGCACATTGATGGTGGTCTCTTTGACAATGACGAGAGGAGAGGCAAGGAATGGGAGGCTGCGATCAACAGCCCTCCCAAGGGAAAGAAGCAAGTGACTAGTGAGGTAAGTTGATTTAACAAAATGTTCTAAGCACTATCAACCAGCAACTTATAATCCAAAAACCATCAAAGGCCAGCGAAACAGCTACCAGAAAGCCTCGAAATGAGGAACTCCTACAATGGGTTGAGGCACAATGGTTCTGACATATGTTCTTCACAACTTTTATGGTATTTGTTGGTCAAACTGCCAATCCTTGGGATGTGCCGGTGATAATGCTCAACCAGGAAACCCAAACAAAACCCACAAAAAGGCTTTGGATGGTATAACACGAGTCAGAGGAAGGATGCAAGGCCCTCTAGACATCACCTGTCAGATCAACCATCAAATAGCCATAGAAGGACTGCTTGTCGAAGCAGTTCGAGGCTAAAAGAATGTGTTTCGAGGACTTGCAATGATTTATGAGACATTGCAATGATTTTCAAGGTGTTGCAATGATTTTTGAGATGTCATGATGCTTTTCAAGATGTCGTGATATTTTTTGAAGAAGTCTCAAGGAATTTCAAGTGTGCAGATATGTTTGGACGCAAGATCAGGGGACTAGATGAGTAGTAGAAGTGAAGAAAAGGCTAATCATGGGAAGCGAGAGCAAAAATAGCATAATGCGAGGAATTTCGAGGAAGTTTAGCATAAAACACCAAACTTTGGACTGAATAAGACTAAACTGAACTCTCAAATCACTGTGATCTGGGAGGAAGACAATGACTTTCTTGTTTTTCTTTGTATCTAGTACATCTTTTTATATAAAATAAAGAAAGTACCTAAAAAGGCTAGAGAACATGAGGCAAACATGTGGAAAACTCGAGGCAAAAGACAATATAAGTATATCAGAACAATAAAGCGAGCCTAGAAAGGGTGAATATAACACATGATGAAGAAAGAATAAGAAAGAATAGCTAAAACCAGACTGTCCTTGTTATAAATTGAATGAAAGATCAGAAACTGCTTCGAGCAGATTGTACGCATGCACATGGGGTTTGAAATGTGTTCGATATACTTGATATAGTGTCCCCTGTGTCCAGCATGCGTCTGAAGATCGTTCGAACAGGAAATACTGTGTCCGACGATGTTTTTCGAGGTTTGATGTTTTTCAAAGATTTTCAAAGATTCTTCGGACTTCATTTGTGGCCCGATATTGGTGCAATATTGTTTGACAATGGTAGGGGATATGTCTGGCATGTGTGCGATGATTATTTGGATAGCGATATAGTGTCCGATGTCAATTTTCGATGTTCGATGATTTTCGAAGTCGGTCGAGGAAATATCAAACTTGTTCGAAGGCCGATATCATTGTGATATTGCTTGATACTGGTTCGGAACCCATCAACAATGTTCCAAGTGTATATCCTGAGCTGTACGAAGGTCGGGGGAATTGTATTATGGCAGCCGAAGGCATACGAAGAATTTCAAGGTGTCGCAAAGAGTTTTGAAGCATTGCGAAGAATTTCGAAGCATTCTCGTGACTTTGTAGAGGTTCATAAAACTTTGGAGGGGTTTGTAGAGCTTTGACAATGATCGTAGATGTGTTTTCCAAGCTTGAACAACACGGTGGACCTATCACCAGTTAAGCAATCGGTCCAGGTGATGCAAAAGATCTGGGATGCAACCAGTCACTATGAGTATGAGATAACAACATCTGCTGCAATCTATCAGAAAGTATGTGACCGACTTCATTCAAGAACGATACTAAAATATATTCCAGACAGTTCAATGCCTCTCCAACTCCTGGCACAATGTTATCGGATCCATTGGCATTGCAGTCCTCTTGGCATTTTGTGATACTCAAGAAAGCTTACAAGATTCAGATGAAGAACATGTAGAGTTTGCAAAGTACTACCTGGAGGATCTTCGCTTTTTGTATCAAGTGAGCAAACATGATGACAAAAAGGTATGTGACCCCAAACACTCTCTCTTTATATGTCTAATAATGATATAATACTTTTCAGAAATGGAAGGGGCTCTTTTGCAGCCCCTTCATTCTCCAGATGTTTGCTGCTCACCTCATGGCTATTGAAGGTTTTGCAAGGGTTCCTAATCTCCATGATAAACCCACAACTGCTGCAGTGGGTGGGTTAGGCTTGGCTGCCACCTCAGTACATACTGTGTATTTTGCTTGCAGTGTTGTTCTGACTGTTGATAGGTTGAGAGGGCTCTAACTCTAGTCGCCACTGGGACATTGACTGTAGCAATGGCATGCGCTAGCAAAGGCAAGACAGTGACCCTTCCTTGGACTCTCAATCACTCCACTGGGAAGGAGTCCATGCGACAGACAGGCTTCAGCAATACCGCTTGGGGTAAGGCCACCCATGGGTATGTCAATCGGCATGCACACTTGCAAACACCAAGTTTGAGGCCATCGTTAAAGATGCTCAAGAGTTCATGAAGCCAATTTGTGCTCGCAACAGGGACCCTACAGAAGTTATTGACATTGACAACAATGACAATGACAAAAGGGCATGCCTGGTTGATAACTCTGGCTCTGAAGCAGAGTGTATGTGGTTTTCCTCTTTTATGATCTCACTAATGTGATCTTTAGAATCTGCAAGTGGTTCACTGCAGACATATTTACTTTCTAGCAAAATCCCCATCCTGTTCTCATTTAGTTCTATGTTGCTGCCTCCCACCATGCCAGATTCAACTCTGGCTCATCATGCTCATCCCACACTTTTCATGGCCCCTCACATTGTGTAATGATTGCTTAACACATTTGTCATGTCTTTATACCCATGCTTGGACATCCTTAGTACACAAATATATGCTTTTTGTGTGCTTGACAAATGCTTAGCATATCCGAACTACAATTAAGGTGTTCAAGGCTTTGATTTGCTTTTCAGTTTTTCCATTGCTTATTGAGCTTATAAGCCACTTGGATTCTCAGTTTGCCTTTCTTACTGATGGAATTTCGGTTGAGGTTTGACTTAAAAAGATTGCTTAGATCTTTGCTTAGCCCTAAGTCAAAAATAAGTCGAACTTAAGCCTCTGGTAAGCCAAATTCATGGGACGACTTGGCTTAACCCAAGTATGGCCAGGCTTAGAGACCTTCTACTTAATGGTGCTTAGAATCATTGTTAAGCCACAATAAGCATGACTAAGTTTCATTACAACCATTTGCATAGAAGATGGCAGTAAACTGAAAAATTTGATCAATTACAAACAAATAAAATCTAGCTAGATTTCGGCACATCCCTTCGTTGTGACTTGATTTATAGCTTCCACAACAACTTTCAGACCTCATGTTTGCTGAAGAACTTGTAGATAAATAGGTAGGTACACAATATGTGAAGGAAAACATGTATTAATTTTTACTGTACCCTGTCACCTGTGTGATCATATTAATATATATTCTATCAATAACTCTTGCCCTTTAGGTCAGATGACACTTAAAATTATGCTATACTGCATGGAATGTGAGCCCGTTCCATTTATCTACATGTTCTTCAGCAAACATGAGGTCTAAAAGTCGTTGTGGAAGCTATAAATTGAGTCACGACGAAGGGATGTGCCGAAATCTAGCTAGATTTTGTTTGTTTGTAATTGATCAAAATTTTCAGTTTACTGCCATCCTCTAAGTATGCAAACGGCTGTAAGAAATTTCCAAGAAATTTCTATATTTTCCTGATGTGGCATCATAACCTGTCACACTATCATACATTCCACTGCAATGCAACTAGTCTGATATTGTAGAAATTAGCACAGTGAGCATTCCCCATTCACACTTATGCTCCAACTTAACTAGTTGAAACTATCGCACATCACTCATAAATATTCTGCTTTTGCAAAATTTCGGATCTATGTACATAAAGAATCCGTCCTACGTCTTCCAGCCGAAGGTCGGGCTGAAAGTGTTTTGGTGGAAACACAAGGTTCATATGTAACCCCCGTCGTGTTTATCTTAACGCGATGTCAGACGTGGGACAGAGGTTCGGGGATTTCCACTTGAAGGGGATAATGTGATGCACGATGGGTAATTACACCGGCGATGAAACTTGAAGCTCGATATACAGCTTCCGATTTATGGCTGCGTACATTCTCCCTATCGCGATGCTACTAATGCTTCCTATCTCTTAGTTGTGACATCTTGATATGTCAACTTCAGCCTGAGCATTTGGGAATCCTGGGCCTACATAGTGGACTATGATGATTCCAATGCACCATGTTGGTCACGGGTCATTGTCCCGTAATTATTTAGCCGCAGCTTCTTCTGTGACTTCGTCTGACCCTCGTGGACGGAAGTGGATCGAGCTCGGGACAATCCATATGCATGTTTAGTGCTGGGGTCGAAACGCAACAACGCTAAACAAAGACCGCTTACATGATACCTCATGAGACTTAGAACTATCCAACCTGTCCACGTTACGGTCGCGTCGTATTGACCGCAGTTGTCTGTAGCCACCTCGTCAAAGATTATCGCGGGTAGCGCACTTTGAACAACGAGGCACGCCTACACCCTGTCCAGTTGCAATTTACACAACTTACCTGTTCTTTACTTAAAACCAGTGAGCACCGTTAATCGTCCTCTTTTCACCGCGGTGTAAGGTGGTTCGGATCGAAGAACAGCCATCGGTGACTCATCGCAATGGCACACATCCATATGCCGGTCTTGCCAGCACCCCCATCGTGGTTCCCTGGGCACATGATGAAGTTCAAGCGAATGCTTCCAGCATTGCTAACACGGACAGACGTGGTTCTTGAGATCAGAGACTCGCGTCTTCCTCTGACGAGCATCAACAGGACACTGGAAGGTGCGTCAAGTGATGTACGTCCCCTCCGGAATCGGTATTGGAAGCCCTGTTAGAAGGCGATTCGTGCTTTGTGGAGATGCGAACAAGGAGCAGTTATTTGGACTACGAGCATCTATAGTCTAGTCTCTTAAGAATTCTAATGCGCTACTATTATTGCAGGAGCTCTACACAAATGGAGAACAGAACGTGGCTGGGATCCAAGTAACCCTAATCGCCGTATAGTGGTCACTGGAGCATGCGAGCATATTGTTGTCCTGAATAAGCGGGACCTTGTCCCTGAATGGGGCATGGAGGTAAGGCTTCAATTATACAGTTGACTGCGTTGAAATGTAATAGTATTTCTTTTGATCTTCAGCCCTTTCGTAATGCCATGGCTAGGAAGCTCCCCGGTCAAAGAACATTCTTTGCTTCATGGCAGAGGCCCCAAGACATTCGAGACCTCAGCACGATGCTAGTAAGTAAGTTGCTGTCTCTCGATTATAAACGCTACTGCTTAGGTAGAGTTCTGGGTGCTTATCGGCTTGTTAGATATAGCGAAACAATATCCGCATTCCATGGAGCTTAATGTCCTAGTCATTGGGATGCCGAATGTCGGTAAGTCAACCTTGCTGAACGCTCTTCGGAACATGGGTATTAAAGGTCGTACGTATCTGAATCTTGTTCCTGACTTCGTGGAATTTTATGCCTTTTCCAGGCACCCCGAAAGCCTTCCAGACCTCTGCTCAACCCGGATTGACACAAGCACTCTCCACACGGCTCAAAGTTTCCCTGGACCCACTTGTATATGCCTTTGATACCCCCGGAATTATGTTGCCTTTCTTAGGACGTGGCGTCCAAGGTGCCGAGAGAGGGGTTAAACTTGCCCTGATAGGTACTTAATTTCCCCTACCCCTTTCCCTGAAAGATCCGAGCCTGATCAGATACCATCTCCACAATAGCGGGCATCAAGGAAGGTTTATACGACATAGAAACATTGGCTTCTTACTTATTATACAGACTCAATCTCCTGGATCCCATTTGTAAGTTACATCCTGTCGACAGGCCAGTATTATGCTAAGCACAAACATTCATAAATGACAATCATAGCACCGGCATATCTGCAACTCCTACCGGAAGATGCCTTGCCTACCATTGATGTGGAAGATTTCTTAACACAGCTTGCTCAGCGCATGGGGATGGTGAAACGTGGTGCCCAACTTGATCTCGCGCGCGCTGCGATGTACTTTGTGAGGTGGTGGCGTGGGGAAGGGGGCCTCATCGGAGCGGCCTCATCATCAAAGGCAGGCGTTTCCGCAATGCCGGATGGTCAGTTCCGTACCCAAGGCTGGGGGTTCGATTTCCAGTGGCGACTAGAGTCGAATGATGTGCCTACAGGTAAGACCAGGGAGGCCAGATTCGTACAGGACAAAATGGAGTCGTGCATTGATGAATATCTGACCAACATGGAAAGGGAGGATACCGAAGAGAATAATGTCAGCGCGACACAACTCAAGAAGCAACAGATCATGGAAGACAGGATGAATCGGAAATTGAAACAGTCGAAACGGTAAGTAAACCGGACGGGCCTACGTAACTATACTGTCTCTTGGATGTACACGCTGATGTAGCTGAGGCATCAAATGCTTTCGTACCAGCCAAAGATGCACTATCAACTACGTTCAAAGCGTGTATCACAATTTATTCGCGGTTTTCAGGACTACATCTTCCGCACACAGGGCCGTAGATCCGATTTTGGCCATCTGCCATTGATAGTGACGTGTGGGTAGGAATTCTTTCAACTCGGGGCCGCGCACCCGCGTTGCGTCTCAGACACATGGCCTATGAAAATGCTGGTGCACTCCACCCGCGCAGACAACCTGATTAACTACTATGACGCTGGTTGCTGGGCTCTGATATTACAAATCAACAGCACACCTTCGAGCATTCGAGTCATATACTTAATCTGCTCCTTGCAGACCGTGCGTATCCTCATAGCGGTTAGCCTTTTTCCCGTCTTTCGGTTGCCTCGTTGATTCGGATGGTGTCATGTTTACTATGATCTCGCCTGCAAGCCAAACTTTGCATACGAATCAAGCTAATTGTGATCGTACGGTCAGTGCTGATCCCCCCGCCAAATACTCTGGTAGTTTGATCACCTTGCAAAATAAAGCAAGGGAATAAATAAGAAAAAGGAGATTTTGTTGGTCTGCTATTTACGTTGTACCAAAGTAGCGGTGACTGGAACTGGTGCACCGTAGAAGCTGGGGAGTGTCACAGAATCATACAGAATCGATAAGATTGCAACATGAAAGTAGATATATCATATCACAATTGTTCAGCACTTAATACTAAGGGAATTTTTTAATGACAATGGATAGATGCCAAGTCAGCATAATTCTTTGCATGGCTGAACCCACTGGGGTAGATCACCCAGGGTAGTGTGATATATATCTATCATTCAATTTGAAGACCATGGACGAAGTTAAATGCCAAGTAACGTAGCTAGCCAGCAATGCCAGACAATGCCAAGGTACGCAAAAGAATACAAGTTGGACGAGAAAAGAAGACTATGTGGATATAATACCAATGTGCCAGAAAGAGGAAACAGCGAAAACATGACAATGGATGCCAGCGGATATTAAAAATAGGTGTATATCGAGGTCGCCATCGTTGTCGACAGCGAGCACAAAATTGGCCATACATTGGTGAATGACCGTCTGTGACCTCTACTATATGGCATGCGCTGTATGACTGACTATCAGATTTATTGAACCGTTGTATCTCAAGATATGTCACTCACATCTAGACCCACCCATCCTTGCCAACCCCGATAGCGTCAAAATTCTTCCCACTTCTTGTCCTTCTTTCTTGGAGGACAGGAACAGCATCTAGATTGATCAACTTCTCGGACGGCGGTGGCGAGCCTTCGACCCAACCCTTCCAACCCTTTTTCACAGCCACTCGTCTCTTTCGTGGTGGATGTGGCGATAGTGCAGAAACGGTGTGGTGCTGAGCATCAAATTCCTCACCATCATCCGGCGTATGTGGTCTCTTAGACGATGTGCGAGAAGTGCTCGAGGAGATTGACGGTCCAGGCGTAGAATCAGGAGTTGATGGGAGCAACATTGGCGATGTGGGCGGTGGCGTAACGGATACGGATCGTTGCATTGTCGCGATGTGGATGGCTGGCCGCTCGTGCCAGAAAGATGACGTGTTTCCCGCAGCAGGGACAGGTGGAAGCGAGCTCGTACTAGCATGATTCGATTCAGCAGTCGCGTTGAACCCACTCCCATCTAGTTGCAGCGCTTTCAACAATGCCTTCTCTCTTCTCCTCTCCTTATCACGCTCTCGCTTCTCTTTCTTTCGATGCCGCCTTGACTCCTCATCCTTTTCCACAGCTTTGTAAGGACCAACACCATTTAACAAACTTGTCAACACATCACGCGGTGGCCGTAGGTCAAAGCTGCCTGCCATGACAGTCGTTGCGCTGCGGCGCTGGCGTTTTGCAGAATTCATATAGGGTATCTGTGAAGGTAGCAGAATGGCCATGTGGATGACAGAAAGTGTGGAAATTTATAGAGGGGAGCCCACAGCGGAGCAAGGTCGTGGGTTGGAAGCAATTGAAGACCAAACGAAGCATCAACAAACACATAGTCACTCGAACACGTGCTCCACTTCCTTTTTTTTAACGATTGAAGCTTGCCATCGGCGATCTATCCCCTTCCAGCCTCCATTTTACTCTTGTTCTTTAACTCAACATATTGGAGTATTCTGTTGTTACTTCCACGACAGTAAACAATAATCACGGTTCATGCCAATAAAGTAGATCCGATGGCACCTTGACACCATTCAACCCAAGGGAATCCTTCTTCCAACTTTATTGGACAGTGTTTTGTGACGTCTTACCTCTTTGGGCGAATAGCGCCCATCTGCTAAATATAATCACCCACTAACAATCTAGCTAGTTAGAGGAGCGTTGACTATCACGCTCAACTTCAATGGCCACGGTGGGTTGTCGGCACCCGGGCCGTCACAATATTAATGCATGTCCAATGCCTCTTCAGTGGAATCAGATTCTCGAGTGGTCTTGCGAGTGATATCATATTGTCCTTATCCGATCCCCAGAACTCAGACTCCCCGAGAGACGCCGAGAGTTGGGTTGATCATCATCTTCCTATCCGAGAAAAATCATATTTAGAATTTCCAACAGCCTGAGGTCATTGGAGTCTGGAGCTCATGCGCGCTCTGTCGGTGCTACGCTGGCCGAGAGCCATTTTCTTTAGACCGTATTGTTCAGTGATGCTATACGCACTGGATACGCCTAGCCCTCTGGTGCAGGTGGGTCGTAGACCTCCCTACCATCGTGTCATCAGCACCGTATTTCGGGAGGAGCTGAGTTACCCTGGTACTTCCGAACTCCGCGTGCTTGCACCAATGAAATGATGCCGGCGGACTCCGACGGGGCAGCCACCCACTGAATGATAAGGCTTCCTTCTTATAGATATTTGTGCTCCAAGTTCCTTCACAATAACAATAGTACAATCTCTGCTAAGATCTTCAAGCCAATCTCTGAAATTCAAAAAGCTGGAACTTGAGATATACTTTTGTTCTTCATTTCTGGCGAGGCAGTACTATGCCTGAGCCTGTAGTAAGGTTCCTTCCGCCCATCACTCTCATTACATGTGGCCGTACTGCTATGAAATTCGATTGTAGTCCTGCTCTCTGACCTCTGTCGATAGCTGTGATTTAACATGTCCCCACCTGTCTACGGTCCTTTTTACTCAAAGACTCCATAAGTCGTCAGCTTTTTATCTTTGTTTCGCTCAGTTGCGACCGATGACCAGTCTAGAAACGGCCACTTGGTATATTGACCCCGATCCCGATCGCCATACTGCTGACAGGCCTCCCAATATACACGTGTCATTTTCGCATGTATCCTTGATTCAATTGTTCAACTTGAACCATTGACAGGCTTTTATAGCGTTCTACCGCCGCATCGGACCCTGTCATCTGACAAGGCTCCACCGTTCTGGTAATTCCTTTGCTCTCGCCTCCATCGATTGACCCCCCCGGAGTTCCAGCCTTCTGGACTCATCTGGTTTTCTACGGTGAATCAGGTTGGAATCAGGTATAAGTAGAAAATACCTCATCGCGGGGTATCAACATCATGTATCGCTCCATATGAAGTCCTCTTCATGATGTATATATTTAGCATGGAGCCTTGGACGTCAATGAGGTGTCCCAAAATAATGATAGTTTGAAAAGCAGAAAAAAGGAGCGCGCAAATACTAGGACTGTAGGCGTCTGTATTCGGTAAAGAATATTATTGAACCTTTTCAGTCATGAGAGAGCGAAGGTGATATAATCCAACAGGTTCAGGCCATCTTAGAAAGAGTGGTTAGAAAGAGGATTAAAGCTCATAATATATTATCGATAGAACTACTGGCCGTAGCATATGATGCCGTCCATGTCAACAGGTAGGGCATAAGGCACCTAGCTTAGATAAAAAGTCAGGAACATAGAGGGCTAGCTACTAATGAGTTCAGATGCTCTACATAGAAAAATCGGTATGAGTTAATAATCTAGTGGCACTTCATTCACAACTCGCCTGGGGGTGTACTGCAATGTTTTCATCTGCAGTGCAGACTTAGAAAATCGCAATTGGAAAATTTTCTCGTACTGTCCAGAAAGATAAGTAACTGTCTAATAACGAAGACTCAGATAGCCTCCATGACAGATGTCGTCCAAATTGCGATCACCGTCGTGAAATGATCTGAGCACTAGATAAGCAGCGCCTTGGCATGAACAGCTTTTAAACTCAATGCGTCTGGGCGGCCACTTACAAACTATTGTTGGTGACTATAGGTGATAGAACATACCAGTGGAAGCCAGAAGTGCTTACCCCAAAAAGAGACCTTGGCGCTAATGTTCATCAGTGGCCGCAGCACCATGTTTCAGGTATGCCGCAACGAAGAGGATGTATAACCATAGCTAGAAGTTACCATGAAACACGTTGATGTTGATGCATGAGGAAGCGTGGCCGGGCAGTAGACTTCGCCACAGACGGGTTGGCGACTCGGACGAGCCAGTTCTACTAAAAAAGCGAAGAAATATGGCGAGAAAGACGGTGATAAATACTGTCGTGTAATCCGAGAGAAAGTTAATTTGACCTACTTCTGGCCTTGGTTACCATTCCATCAACTGCATCCTCCCCCGTTTTTGTCAGAGGGACGGTAAAGTTTTACTTGTCCGTTTTTACATAAATAAGCAAACATACACACACTAGTGCAAATACGTAACATCTCACTCAATGAGGAAACTTGAACAACTCTGAATCGGAGAGGGAGCCTGAGGAGCGTCAACCCGCGTGAAATTATAGATTGTGTTATTGTAACAGTGGAAAAGCACAGAAAATTTGAACGTTGAATATCACGCTGTGTCACTTGTGCAAACTCTGTTGAACATAGCTAAAGTATATATATCGCACTACTTGCCCCAAAATCATACATACATCAAGTCATGCAGACAGAATTTCCTAAACTCCTACAGAAGTGCCCAGCAAACCCAGGACTGCTGCCGCGGCCGGAAACTTTGCGCCAATTAAATTCTGTGCGGCCAAGGAAGACAAGAGGTGTAAGTTTACTTACACGCCTCCACCGAGCTTCTCAAAGTAAACAGAACGTACATCAGGACAAATGCTGTGGCGTTTTTCGATCTCAAACACATCATAAATCTATACACAGCGCCGGCATAAAATCCAGGATCATACTAATCGTTCAGGGTATTCAGTCAAAGGCGTGTTGGTAATGGCAGGGCTACAGATCGGAAAAGTCGTGGATCCATCGGCGTAAATCTCCTTCAATCTCCGCCACAGAGTCCTGAAACTCGACGCCGAACCCTTTTCGTGAATGAAGACAACAGCAGTAGTACAACCAGGGGGAAACTCGATGCCCATATTAGGACTGGATACCGGGGTGATATGGCTCGATTTATTAATCAGAACACTAGTGCGAGCCCTCGGACTGCTTCCAGTTGGAGTAGCAGCAAAGTATGGGTTTGCGGAGGGAGCGGCAAGAAAGTATGAATTTTTGTTTGGAGAAGCCAAGGACTGATTGGGAGTCGGTAATATGAACGAAAACTCGACTCGGAAGCGAACAGGTTTGAGATTCAGAAAGGTTCCGCCATCGCCACTTAGGTCCTCCGCTCGACACTTGAGCGGGCCCGCACAATCCCCTAGGCTCATACCTCTGTTGAAGCCTCCGCCCTCAACGATGACACCAAGGCATTCAAGAAGCCTCCCGATGTCCGCACGCGTCTTCGAAACATCGTCAGTGGAATACAGTACCCCTCCTTGCCCATTGGCGGGAAAAATTTTCCAGTTGAAGAGGTTAGAGAACCATCCCTTGAGCTCACCAACTACGGGGGACGTCAGCGGGGATTTTGAATTGGTGTTGACCGACGTTGACAGCGCAATGGGTGATGCCGTCGGTCGTTTCTGGTCAAGGGAGCGAAAATCCAGGGTGGGCGCTACAGAGGACGGGTTAGTCGTGACATCGCTGAGGATAACATATACCGACGCCGGGATTTTTTATCCTTCTCCATCCTGCCTTTCACAATCACGCCATCTAGAAGATGTATGACATTCCCCACATCCCTCCGTACGTCTCTGTTCATGCCCAAACCGACTGACCTATCTCCAAGTTCTTCTGCGACGACGGTTGTCCATCCCGACTCTGCACCTAGGTGATTCTCCTTGTCTTCTCCCTCGTAAATACGTGATATGATGCGACGAGAGGTGACACGACGGCCTCGTGCTTGAACAGGTGCCACTTGACTCCAGCGTCCACCATGGGGAGGTCCTGTATCAGAAAGCGCAGCCAGATTCTGGGCTGATAGTCGGTGTACAATTGCTTCACGTCCATCTGTAGCATTAGACTCCTTGACAGTGGTCGGTCGAGGACCGCACACATTCGGAAAATCCGGACCAATGGGCGTATCTATCTCTAGCGGCGGTCTAGACACAGAGATCGGAGTTGGTGTGTGGATTGTCGTCGCAGGCACAAAAGGGAGGACTTGGGCCTCTGCCGCCGATGTATCTGAAGCCGCAGTAGAAGGATCACCGGCTGATACAAGCGTTGACATCCTCTTTGAAGGATCAGAAGTAAGCAAATCCATCGCAGACTTCGGTCGCCGGTCTATTACAAGGTCGGTTGGACGTGGTTGCCGGGGAAATTGGATAGTCGATACATCTCCTTTTGTGACAGGTTGATGATATGTGTACCCGCTACGGGGAGGCTGCGGGCGAGGACCACCGCGTCCAAATCCAGATCCAGGTTGGGCGGGAGACGAGACACGATGGGCGCCCTGATGGGTAGGTCCTTTTGTCTTCCGATCGCTTCTAGTCCCAGTTGCAGGGGCGCGAGGTCCGGCAGGAGAAGGAGCCCGCTCTCTTGATGTTGAGTTTCCGCTAACCGCACTTCCGCCACGCCGCATAGAGGGAGCCACAGAAGCCGATACTGGGCCAAAAGCAGCAGGGTTCCTAGAATACGGAGCAGGATCCACGCTGAGCATGCGGCTCCGAGTTCCCGTATAATTTTTGTTCACGATGGAGGAATCTAGTTCCCACCCCGAGTTGAAGTTTGCCCTGCTTCTGCCAGTAGCATCGCGTTCTCGAGCAATTTTATCGCTAAGGTTATTGCGCATTGAATCATCTCGATATTGTCCGAGCAGGAAATAAAAGGCTTTGGCATGGACACCTTCGCCTGCTGGAGAACACAAGTCTCTCATAATCGATTCTCCGTGTGAGTCTGCATGTCGCCCCCAGATTATGCGCAAAGACATCAAAAGTTCAGGGTCGATGAGCGCTCGGGACGCGATGGGACGGGCAAGGGTACTTGGAGATGGAGGAAGTTGCGGGGGCATGACCAAAGTGGCGTTATGATTATCAGAAGACGTTGCCGGGTTATTAAACCAAGGATGAGAGAGGATTTCAGGAATCTACATCAAGATGAGCTTTAGGATAATTGATAACATGTAAACGAAACTAACTGTGATTCTTTTCTGGACATCGACGACCAGCATTCTTTCGAGCAGATTCTTGGCAAGAGGATCGATCCAGTCGGGCGTTTGGTATTTACCACTTTTCACTTTTTCCAGAAGAATTCTGATATTCTTATCATCGAAGGGAAGTCGGCCAGTAAGCAGCGCGTATAGGATGACACCACAACTCCAGATATCGGTTGCATTTCCCTGGTACTTTTCACCATTGACGATCTCGGGACTGGCGTAGTGTGGGGAACCACAGTAGGTTTCAAGTTGGAAAAAAGATGGCGCGAAAGCAGCCATTCCCCAGTCAGCAATTTTGATTAGAGGAGGTGATAGAGACGCGATAAGGATATTCTCAGGTTTGAGGTCACGGTGGATGATAGAGAACGTGTGTGCATAGTTAAGGCCGTAAATAATTTGTTTGAAGTAGACCAAAGCCTCGTGTTTAGGGAGTCGTCCTCTGTTGACTAGAAAATCGAAGAGTTCTCCGCCTTCAACGTATTCCAACACCAGAAAGAGATCCTTGTCGTTCTCGTACACGTCGTAGAGTCTCATGATATTCCGGTGGTTCATAAGTTTCATCATAGTGATCTCCTTGTCGATTCCAAGACGCTGTCTTTCTGATTTTGCCTGTTTGGTAGCCAGTGAGGTGCGAGAATTGACGAGAGGGGTTACCGGGAGGATCTTTACGGCAGCGAGTTGGCCTGTGTCTCTGTGCTTGGCGATCTTGACGCGACCAGATGCACCTTTTCCAACGCACTCGCCTAGAATCCAAGGACCAATGGTTTTGGGATCTGTTGGAAGGTCGAAAGCACCATTCCCGCCAGCAGCAGCCATTTCTTTAGCCCAGCGAGTGCCCAGAGGTGCAGTATATTTAATAGGAGGGGCGCGAGGAGGACTAGAAGAGACTTGTGACATGACTTTGATAGAGTTGAATAGGGTTTAGAATGTATTGAGAGGAGTGCTCGACCAGCGGGCAGCGACCTTTAGATTGTGATGAAGGCAAGAAGTTGTTGTGACAAAGACCGTGACATTCTCTCTCTCGATGCCATGCCTGGTACATTCACTGTGGGCTCCCTCTGTTCGTATCCATCTTACATCGGACATTATATCACGCACTGCTGCCCAGTCAAATGCTAGATCCAAATCGTCTTTACTCACCAGCTCTAGACTCCGATACCCCCGTTGCCCTCCAGCCCACTCAGTCTTCGAGGTCTCCACTTTGTCGTCTAAACCAGCTTCCAGCACCCCACCAACCCCTGAACAAACTTCAGTCAACTGCGCAAAGGAGGGTAAGCATGATCTTGCAAACGAGGTTCGGCGACAGCTGTTGGAATTGGGTGTAAAAATTAAGCCCAGCTCAGTATATGAAGTGGTTGGGGAGGACATGTTGCAAAATAAAACACCGTTGAGTATCTCAGCTTTCTGGGATTGGCTTGCATTGCTACCTGATGAGGAGGAACCCGGCGCAAATGCATTCAGAAGGATACGCGAACTTTTATTAACATCCCCGAAGGAAAATCTACCGTTCATTAAGCAGTTCGGCCTGATATGTGCATCGAAGGGCTACACATCCATCCTTCTAAACGATATCTTGCCCATTGTTTCATATCACACTAGCCCTGAGGCTCATGCGACTTTTATCGGAGAACTCCAGGTAGCGGCCGGGAAAACGGTAGCGAGTTTGTCCCCAGCTAAGCAGATGGAGCGGTCTGCCGTCATCGAGGACGCGCTGTACAAATATGACACCAGTTCAGAATCTACACCTGGTCAGTCATCCATTCTCAGGCTCGTCGAAGAGACACTGCCAAATCCATTGCCCCAGCCATTACCCGATGATCGGCTAGTTTTCGAAGACGCCTCAAATCCTGAATACGCTTTGTACTCTACTGCGTCACCCTCGTTCACACCAAATTCTCTCATCGACAACCTTCATTCACTTGTCGATAGCAAGGCATACGACGAGGCGTTTCGAATCCTTAAGGAGATCCGGGACCTAGACATACCTATACCCACCCATTGGTGTTACTTTAGAGCCGCGCGGAATGTGCTTCGCTCATCTGATCGCTATGTACCACTGTCGCAAGAACAAGTGGACGCATTCGCGTCATGGGTTTCGCTCATCCCTCCAGTCCACCACACAAGCCGTTCTGTGACGTTCATGCCCACATGGAAGCTAATCTTTTATGCCCCAATCATCAATGTGGACCTCGCCAGGCGCTTTGCTCTTATCCTTGCATCGAAAGGCTTTGCACAGCAAATTGTATATGAAGCCCTCCCCTTTATCATAAAGCTGTTTCCCTGGGACGCTTGCCATCGATTCATCATCGAGCTTGAAAATGCAAACAAGGAGTATTGGACAAGACTAAAACCCACATCGGCCTTTTTCAGAACCCGAAAGCTAATTGCGCTTGCTCGTGAAGTAGCCGTGAAGAATTTACTTTCTTCAGGCCGCTTGGAGGAAGCCGTTGCCCTACTTCCTGACATCAAGAGCAACCCATTTCCTTGGACAAGGTCAACCTACGCTGCTCTTCTGGAGTGCCTCCGCAAATCAAATGATAGCGCTGTCGAACAGTACATTTCTATCGTTGCTACCCTTCGCAGAGATCAAAGAACTCTGTTTAGCTGGAATGTTCACAACGAGTACCCCCCCGTAGCTGCTGCCGTTGGTTCTCGGCCTGTGGCATCCACAGAAATGGACACGAATCTTCCCGAACATTTCAAAATTGCAGTCGAATTCAAAGAAGATTTCCCTCATTATAATACACTTGTCAAATTCATAAAGCAATGTTTTGATAACGACAAAATCGACGCCATCTTGGCGCTACGAAATATGGCTTTCTCTTCCGGCCCTCGAAATGCCTCCGCTTTCATTTTCTCGGAGATGGTTTATTACATACGACAGGGATGGCACGATATTGTCATCCAGACGTTCGTAAACTACCACTTCCTCGCCGGAGTTCCTCAGGACGAGGTTGTTGCCCGATGCTATCGAATGGAGCGGATCCAAGCCCAGGCCGAAGACCATGCTAAGCCTTCAACCTCACTTCTGTTCAAACGGAATCCAAATGCCAAGAAATTATGGCCTAGAAGATCTCATTGTTCTCTAGTTTGGCACTCTCTCGTAAAAACCGTGCCAGACCATGCTGCTCTCGAACGTCTGTATACAAATCTCGTGCAACGCGGCCTCCACGGCAGGAATGCAACGCATACACTCACGGACATCAGGAATCCGTTCCTCACCGCTCCCAATGGCCAAAGTTATGTTGAGGCAGCCCAATTTGTCCCCTTCATACGATCGCTCATGCAGGCTTTCGGGGCTGATCGTGGCGTATTGGTTCTAGCTGACATGCTGAAAATCGGGTTGGCACCTGGTATCTATCACTATACAGAACTGGCTGGTCAATATGCGAGGACAGGAGATAGCCTACGAGCGTTTAAAGTGCTAGAGCAGATGGAAAGGATGTATGATAAACGAACAGTACCTCCAGGCAGATCCATATCTTTGCCACCGCCAGACGTCGTCATGTATATTTCTCTTATAGCTGGCTTTGTCATCTCTCGAGACGTGCAAAGTGCGGAGGAAGTCGTTCGTCGATTGCAGATGCGCCATTCGTATGTTCCTGGTGATCATCCGGCGTTGGATGTCGTTCTTCATAGGCTTGATTTTCTTCGAAACAAGCTTCGCTACTAGTATGTCCTTCGATATCTTAACAACTACGAAGTAAAGCTCATGTTACGTAATGAAATCGCAGGCCAAACTAGACTATCAGTCAACATGAAGCACATTCAGATGTAGAGTTGCATGCATAATTGCTGCTAACCCTTGTCCTATGACGCACGCCTGACAGGACAAATCAAGAGGTGTCAGATCGGTCGATCAGCAGCATGCGGAGGTTACCGAGGCACGGCAGGTCATCGGCAGACAGCAAAGCGATCAATACGGCAACTCGGCCTGATCAATGAGACGACGCACCTATGACAATTTTTGGTAGTTTTGCTGCTGGAATGGGTGCGAGTAAGCATTTGTCAATGGGCAGAGCAATTTGCCATTGACGGCTGTGATGTTGAAAATCTGATATTGCTATTTGTAGAGATTTTGAATGTATATGTACTTGAAAAATAGGAAGGTCAACAAAATACATCATTAAAATGAGAGGTAATGAGTGGTAAGGGGGGTGTTTGATACAATAAAGTGAATGGTGGGGGTGCTGTGTAGATAGGAACACTTTGGCGAGTTCTTTGGGGAGAATCACCACGAATATCATGGACTGTTGGGAGCACATTCATACGACAGTTGTCGTACACTTTGTTCATAACAATGGAGCAGCCATGCAGATTTTCTGATATTCCGAGTCTGGTCTCCTCATCACTTGATATCGAGATACTATCAGAAAATGTCTTGAACTCAGTCGTAGACATGTCGGTCTCCCAAGAAGGATGTCGCTCTTGAAGGTGACGGCATATATTATATTTCCAGTGCACTTCTGCACAAAGCCGGCACTGAATGGGGATGTTTGTAGATGGCTTCTTGTTGGATATTTTCGAAGCTGCGCAGATCTTGAGATAGCCTTCCCGCTCTGAATGTGGACTTCACATGCACTGTTCAAGCTTGACAGACCACAGAACCCACATGGATACTGAGTCAAGACCTACATAACAGCTGTATCAGGGTGCAACAATAGGGATGAGGAGGGCGTACAGATCCAGCCATCTCCTCGGTGCCGCCAGATCATCGCATACAGAGGACTTGACGAGTACCGGTGCAGAAGTCGCCTTTCTCGAGTGGTAGATTATCTTTGTTGAGCGTAAATGTTACAGTCCAATTATGAACAGCCAAAGAAGAAAGACATGGTGGAACACTATTTACAGCATCAAGCTGCCATGATGAGAAAGATATAAGTTTGAGGACGCGTCATTTCTGCGGACGTGTCAACACGGAGAGGAGGGAGTGATTAGGTCAAATTGATCTCAGCCTGATGCCATCCTTGCCTTGCCGTCCTTGCCGAATTCCCAATTTGGTGTGACCTCCCCTCAAACGTGGGAATGATGTCCATAATCACCAGGTCTCAGGCAAAGTCCTGTGAAGTGGAGTTGGAATCACGTGCACATTCACACTTTGGGCGTGCTTAGTTATGGAAAAGTCTGTCGCCATTCACACTTTTCTGGGTGGCATTCACAGAAAAGTCTCCCTGTCCACACTCTGGCCGATTGCAATTCACAACTTGCATGCACCAATTCACACTTTTGCTCACACTTCGTTCACAACTTTTCTTGCGTGCACAGCCCATCCTGTTTTGGCAACCGTGACTCCCACGCTGCCTCAACATGTCCGTCATCATTGTCAGCGGCGATGGCAGCGATGGCATCATTTGTCCACTTTCGAGGTAACATATTTAAGGTGTCATAATATATTTACTAATCAGATATACTAGTATATGTACTAATAAGTAGAGACTAGAGATGAGAATTTACACTAGGGAAATGAAAACCAAGGATGTACAAGTAGCAGAAAAGTAGAAAAGGCTGGGGAAAGGGTCGGACTAGACTAATCAGCATTGAGCAACAAGCGAAAATTAGGAGGGAGAACTAAGTAAACCGAAAATTCAAAGCTAAGCTTGAGGCAAGGAGGCTGCAGCGTTCGGGCTTGTTTTCTTTGCCCTTCAACCTTTTGGCTGTAGTGCGACTTGGAGTTGCGGCAGTGTCCTTCCAGCACAGAGGTCTTCAAGGTCCTCAATTGCGATGGAAGCCATCTTGCTGTTTGTCATGTCATGTTGGATGCGCTTGACAAAGGGGATGTGAACTGTGACCATTGTTGACGAGCCTGAAAATGAGGAAGGATGAATCAAAAATAGCATTATGCACAGATTTAGCTGATATTACATACCATTTCATTCTTGCATGGCTGCCAAGCAGGTAACTTGCCTTTTCCAGTCCTTTTGTCTTTGTGATGTCCCCATTCAGATTCAACAAGCTGCAATGGAGGTCCTCGACCAACACCATCAATAGATGCACCCTCGTCCCAGGTTTCCCAGAGAGATTTGACATCTGGGTATGCACCAAGACTCCATGGGCCCCAGGTGTCCCACAGCATGTCAGGCTGTAGGATCAACTTGAAAATGGCATGCCAGCTGCAATGGCCTGTGTTGAAGACTGGATACTGAGCAGAAGATGCACTCCCTGGAGCACAGAATGCAATGGGGGGTGGAAGGATCAGATCAAATGGAGTACAAAGAGGAGGTGGTGAGAGTGGAAGCACGTGGAATGTCCCACCAGCATGGGTGACAAGGATAGGGAGATGTACTGTTTGATGCTCGATGAGAAGGGAGAGATCTGTCGGTTGCAGGCCCAACACCGGAGTGTGTACCTGTGCATCAGCACTTGGACTTGAGTGCAGAGGTAACAATACCCTGCTATACAACACCTGAGAGCTGGTCCATGCTGGCAACACTGATGGGGCCTGTGCAGGGGTGGATGGACCAGAGCCATTGGGCGATGAACATGTGTGCCCACACAAACATGCTGGGCTACTGGTGGATACAGAGCTTGGCACGGTGAGATTGGGAGTGATGGGAAGGTGGAACAGATGTGGCCTGATCCTTGACTGGCAAGAGGGCAAAAACGGTTCCATTCGTCGAGTGATCACCTGGAGCTGCGCCGACTGTGATCACACCACTTGCTCAAGATCCTTTTGTTGAGCAGATATGGACATGAATGCAGATTGTGTAGTTTCCTCCTGGAAACAGGCCGCAATCTCATGGTCAGCCTCAAAGGCTTGCTCTGCAGCAGCATGAGCAGCTGGCCACTGCTCAAAGAACAACCGAGCCTCAGCACAGTGGGTGACTTGAAGGCCGTTGAGAATGAGGCAATCTTGGAATTCCTGGTGAAGGCAAGCAAGTATCTAGTCAAAATCATGAGAAGGGCATAACCAATGAGACAGAAGGAGACACATACTCTCCAGAAGAAAGGGCAGAGTTGTTGAAGAAGCTCCAAGAAGTTTACGGTCCCCTGATTGATCTTGCTGTTCCGAGTCTGCAGGTGGCTGAGGGCATCCTCGACAAAGGGGAAAACCTTCAGTTGCAGTTCATCAGGAACCGGAACCTCTGCCCAAGGAACACGGTAAGCCTCACCAACATAGAATCCTGCCAGCGCAATGACAGCCTGGACACAGAATCACTAGCTAAGTATCTATTACATTTTTCGAAGCCACCAACAAATGTTGACATACATTTCTTGGAATCTTGTCAGCATAAATCTCATGCTGAGTGTTACCAGCCCAATGCCCAACAGCATCCACCTGATCCATTGTAACCCTGATAGAAGAGAAATCAGCATCAGATTGGTCTGCTCAACAAGTGAGTTAACAGGATCACCCACCCCATGTCTTCCATCACTGTCGGCATTGTATGGTGTGCAAGGTGAAGCTTCTTTGACGTTGTGATTGTCGTGAAGCTCAGAAAATTCTCATACATCTTTTGCAAGCCTTCAGGTGAGGTCGGCTTCTCCACAGTCTTTCCAAACACCAAATGAACCTGTGCATCGTTGTGAGGTAATGCTACATTCCATACAATACATGAACCAAGCTACCTTTCTCCACGACAGTGAGTGTGACCAATCCCAACCATCCACACAAGAGCAAAGGCTCTCTTGATCAAACATGTAGTGGAGAAGAATGGCGAGTGCGCCCACAGAACATCAAAGCAGATCATGATGCGGCAGCACAAAATTGTAATCAGGCTCATTTTGCTGAGAGTTTCCTGTAAGTGGAATGAACCAGAAAGAACGAGAAGAGGTTTGCATACACCAGGCTTGGGAATCTTTGTCTCATGATACATAGAAAGCACTCCGAACACAGCCCTATTATGACTGAAGTTCCGGCCCCCAGAAGTGTGGAAGTAGTGCTGCCATGGCTCAGCCGCATTTTTTGCTACTTTGGGAAATAAAATAGCTAAAATTCTGAAAATATTTGAGGACCCCTCGGCTTATCATGTGATCTAGGTCCTCAAATATTTTCAGAATTTTAGCTATTTTATTTCCCAAAGTAGCAAAAAAAATGCGGCTGAGCCATGGCAACACTATACGGAAGTCAGGAACTGACAGTTGGTGGGGCTGAATACACAGAAGGAGAAGATTTGTGAGCTCATCTCCATGGTTGAGGGTCATACACTGCCATGTCCAGCTGAAATGTGCCTTGATCATAGAAGGGACTATCAGAGAAAAGGATCAGTTGATATTCATGAAGCATGGAAGGAATCACTCACATTGCTTCAGATTGGTCAGAATGGAAACTTTGATTTGATCAAAATGCTCAGGATAGAGCTGTGAATCAAGGATGGTGTTATGAGTGACATCAAAGTCTTCCTGCCTAGATATGATTTTGTTAGTGGGATTCAAATACAACTCAATGTTTGCATACTCTAGCTGAAGCCGTTGTGCCTGAACCATAATGGACTTGTAGAAGTCCAGGCACCACAAAGTCATCGCTGGCTGCATCTGGTCGAGTGATGGATTATCATCCACCTGACGACGGCAAACTCATCTGAGCATTGTAAATATTTTCTTCAGAGAAGCCTGCATCAGAGCATCAGAACTCGAAAGCCATCGCACACATTTCTGACTTACCGCACTGAGCCATTCATCCATCGACCTCTCGTCTCTAGGGTGTAACATGGGTCACACCGTGGGTAGGATTTTCCCACACTGCACCCATACCTGTCAAAACTGCACCCGTTTGAACACCACAACCACGGTGCCAGTTTTTTACCATGGTTATTTTGAGAACACCACAGGTCTGATTCACCATGGTAACTACCTGCCATTTTTCAAGTTCTATACATCAGCAAAATCAAAGGTCGACTTATTTAGCTTATTTAGCTTAGAGTCCAATTAAGGAAATTAAGCCTTATTAAGGAAAATAAGTACAATTTTTTCCTTAAAATTGATGACCAGTCAAGCAGATATAATCTATTAAGTGGATAAGTGACATCTCAGCAAATAAAGGCTGTAAGAAGCTTGTAAGTCCTTAAGGCCCTAAGGACTGCTTGACTTATGTTCAAAATTTCTTCCAAGTCCCTTGGCATTTCCTGAAAATGGAAATTCATGTGTTTGTCATGCAACCACGACATGTTGTCATCAACCATGTCTGCCAGGTCATCACCACCTGTTGATGCCGCTGATGCCATCACTGCTGTCCTCCCTCTCTCCTCCCTCCACTACCACCACCAGTTTGTAAACATCCACACCCAATGCACCCATAGCTGCCACCTCACCAGCAAATGATGGAAATGGGCCGCATCGCACACAAAACAGGCACAGACGACGTTTTCTTTTTCCTGCTTTGTTTTTTGGGCTTCAACTAACATATAATAATTTATAGGTTCTAACAGTATTATAACAACAATGAAAAAAAGAAGCACCCACGCCTGATGAACAATGACGAGAAGACAGGAACAGCAAAACCACGCCACCATGACCACCACAGCACCCCCAACCAATGCCGAAAGCAAGTGCTCATGGGGTGGAAATGGGGAGCAGCCTGGACAGATGGAGAAGACGGGGAGATGACGATGAGGGAGAATGAAAAAGGGCCCAAGTGACATCATTGACATCTCTTGGGCTATAGGTATCTTTTCTGGTCTTTTCCCATTTCATTTTCTTGTTAAATATTTTTAGGTACAAACCTGTGATTTTGACTATGACAACGACTACTGGCCCCACCTGCCCCCCCACCACTTCTGTGGGGGGGCGGCCGGGAGGTAGCAAGGACCAGCGATGACAATGACCAGGAGGGCTAGTGCCAACAACGAGGATGCCAACAATGGACAACCCAACAACAGGGATGCAAATAGGTGCAGGCGGCGGGGGAAGGGTGATGAGGGGCACAAACAACGTCTATCGTTGTTTGAGCCCCAGGTAATTTTTTTCCATGTTCGCTTCTTTTTTTTTCATTCAACTTATCAACTCTTTAACTTCTAGGTTTTACTGTTGCTGTATCTACGGAAAACCGCCACCACTGCCCTGCACCACCTCCACAAGCCACTGCTCATGGGGAATGGGAATGGGATGACAATGACGGGGACAGGACAATGACAAGGATGACGAAACAAGGCCAGGGACAGGGACAACATGAGGAGAGCAGGACAGAGACAGCAGGGGCCACCACGACGCACTGATGACAGGATCTGCATCATTTTTTTATCTATGTTGTATGCCCACCCCCCTGGCATCTCGCGTGAGGAGGGTTAGTTAGTGGTGATGATGTATGTATGTAGTATACTCTATTTCAATAGCCAAATATATATATTTTTATGATTCAAATGTCTCCTTAAATGTCTTCTTAATTTCCTTATCGACATGGCTAGGCAGCCCCCTGAGAGCTGATACTTGCAGAAAAGCAGTTTAAGCAGCAATATAAGGATAAATTAAGTGAATTTTGCTTAATTCAGGAAACGACCCTACTTATTCTAAGCAAGATCTCCTTAACAGCCATTTGCTTAATTCTGCTTAATTCTGCTTAATTTTGACTTTAAGAAGCATTAAGCATAATAAGTCAGCATCGGATTTTCCTGATGTAGTGTGTAAACCCCAGGTAGGTTGTAAGGAACATGTTGTCTCTTCCCCTGTGCAGCATATATAGTCTGCTCCAACAAGTTCTGTAAGAATCTGCATGTGTTCAGTAATATGAGGCAAAAATGAGGAGACATATCGGATGAGACCCAAGAATTGCTCTACTTGTTTGGTGCTCCGGGGTTGAGGCCATTTGGTGATACAGTCCATCTTCTTAGAATCTGCCTCAATTCCCTGTGTTGACACATGATGGCCCAGGAAATCAATTTCCATTTGGAACAGGTGGGTTTTCCTGGGTTGCAGTACAGTCCAGTGACACGCAAAGCCTCCATAGTGTGTACATTCTTTTGATGTTCAGCAAGTGTGTTTGGCCATATGACTAGGGTGTAACACGGGTCACACCGTGGGTAGGATTTTCCCACACTGCACCCGTACCTGTCAAAACTGCACCCGTTTGAACACTGCAACCATGGTGCCAGTTTTTTACCACGGTTATTTTGAGAACACCACAGGTCTGATTCACCATGGTAACTACCTGCCATTTTTCAAGTTCTATAGTGTGTAATTGGCAGTTTAAGTATAGAGTAATACAATACAAGTGTTATACAAAGTTTTTCGCACCATTGTGAAGGGGGATTTGGTTTATTGCCTTTTTGGGACTACTTGGTTCAACCTGGTCTCTGGTGCATAGCTCTTCCTCCATCACTCCCCACCTCTACATGCATCCATTTACATACTGCTTTAATTCCAGGGGTGTGCAAGCCCAGTAGATGGTGCCCTGACTCACACTGCTCACATTGAAATACAGTAAATGAGCTTTTTGGGTAAACTAGGAGGAAGATGTGCATACCAAAAAAGAACGACTAAGTAATTCACCTAATGCTTAAGGGAGTGTGTATATATACTATATATAATGTAAAATACAAATTTTCGAAAGGATCCGTTGAGGCATTGTGGAAATATAGTGGGTTGATAGTGGGACAAGTTTTTTAGGTAAACTAGGAGGAAGGGGTGCATACCAAAAAAGAATGGTTAAGTCGTTCAGCTAATGCTTAATGGAGGGTGCATATATACTATATATAATGTAAAGTACAAGTTTGCGAAAGGATCCGCTGAGGCATTGTAGAAATATGGTGGGATGGGTTTCTTAGGTAAACTAGGAGGAAGGGGTGCATACCAAAAAAGAACGGTTAAGTCGTTCAACTAATGCTTAAGGGAGGGTGCATATATACTATATGTGATGTAAAATACAAATTTGCAAAAGGATCTGTTGAGAGATTGTGGAAATATGGTGGGATGGGTTTCTTAGGTAAACTAGGAGGAAGGGGTGCATACCAAAAAGGAACAGTTACATCGTTCAACTAATGCTTAGGTGAGGGTGTATATATACTATATGTGATGTAAAATACAAATTTGCAAAAGGATCCATTGAGAAATTGTGGAAATATGGTGGGATGGGTTTCTTAGGTAAACTAGGAGGAAGGGGTGCATACAAAAAAGGAACGGTTGGGTTATTCAACTAATTCTTTGGGGAGAGTGTAGATATACTATATGCAATGTAGAGCACCAATTTGCAAGGGGAATAAATAACTAATCATTGAGATAGAGCAAAACAACCTTTGGCCCACAAAATCCCTCATATCTTTGCAAATACTCTACCATGTAGGCTAAATATTGGATCATTTGGAAGTGGAAATAAAGCTGAATGCAAAACCCGTTGAAACCCACAACACTGTGCAATGGGTTGCAGTGTGCTACAGGTTTGATTTTTTGAATACCGTACCCATACCTGTGTACACTGTCATGTGAATACCGTGGGTATTCCTGTACCCATGATATACACTACTCGTCTCCCTTCTTGGTGAAAAGCCTTTGAGTGGCAGCATACTTCAGATACTCGACAGTGTGGTTAGAATCAACTATGATATCAGGTACTATGCCAGAAGCTAATGCCCCTGCAAGCCAGCACTAGCATTCGAGCAGTCAGTTTGCAAACACCACCACTCAAGTGTGCCAAAGGGAACACAAACCTTCCATAAACAAAGCACACTTTCCTCTGTTTGTCTCCTGCTCTTCCACCAGCTGTCAAGAATGTAGGCATCAACCTACATTTGCATGTGTAAGCAGTGGCTGTAACCATAAGGATGACTGTTACATACCCAGGCCTTGGCTGACATGTGAGCCACCCTCACTGGATCATCCACATCCATTTCATCATCCTCATCATCCTCATCTTCCTCTCAGTCCTTGTTGCCCTCATAACCAGTGCCATCCTCCTCTTCATCCATGTCATCACCCACAAAAGCATGCTGGAATGCATCTGCAAGTTGAGTGGCATCCTGCTCTGCCAGAACAGAGTCAACAGTCTGCAGAGAAGGCGGGGGCGATGAGCTTTGTTGAGCATAACTGGAGGGGGAAGATTGGCTGCTGAAGTTTGCAGTGTGAGCTTGTAAACTTAGAATAAAAACAATACCCAAGCTTATCTGTCACTGTTAACACTCTTTGCCCAATCATCTTCTTCCAATTGCGATGTGAGTGCCAGTTTGGTACCGCCAATCTTGAGTCCGCGCTTGTGACATTCCTCCTTCAGAAGCACAACGGTCCAGGTCCGGCTTGGGACAGGTGGTTAGTTCAGAGCAGAGGCAACAGCTGGAATACCCACTAGCCATCCTCAGCTTGTCGTCGTTTTGAGGCATTGCATGGCTTTGAAGACGGTGTAGCTGTGGCAGTAGCACACATAGCAGAGTCCATAGCAGAGCCGTGCCAGAGTCTGGCATTCCCCTTAGTGGTCACATGACATTGTAGATAGGGATGCATGTGTGCAGATAGGAATTCATCTTTGCTTGTCCGCATCCTTTCTGACTCGCGTCTAGTAGTAGACGCGAGCCCTGTCTGAACCATCTCGTCTAGTAGTAGATGAGACCCTGAAAGACCCCATGGCTCCAACGACAGTGTGGTCTCTGCACCTGCGTGAGAGAAAACAACACCAATAAGTGAACGTCTAAAAATTGCATGGTGCCTCAGTGCCTTACCTTTAGCACCATGGTGTCAAGAGGTGTGTTTTGTAGAGCAGATTGGCCCACATGGTGAGCCCTGGAGTTTTCACCTGAAATGAAATGAGTGTGGTGGACAACGTCAAGACAACATTGCCACTTCGAAGTTGGAATTGCTTACGTGGATCGATGGTGGCATTAGAGCTGATGATAGGTGCCGGTATCGATGGAGTTTGATCAAGAAGGGCAGGATCAATGACCATAAATTAGATTCAAATGTTATGAGGAGCACATAGAAAAGAAACTGTCGATGTAGTGATACCCGTGGAAGGGAGATTGCTCTCCCAACACTTGAGAACCAATTGTGAGGAAGGTGGTATCTATTCAAAGGGGGAATACTCTACTATGACAAATGAACCATGTATCTATGTAATCATGTGACCATGTTGCTCATGTAAGGTAACAAATAGTGATGCACATGAAGATGCATTGTAAGAGAACCGGTTCTCTTACACTCTCTCAGGTTCCAAAAAATTCTATCCTCACTGTGCTCTGCTTTCCCACTGTTCCAAGGCCTCTGTCTCCAGTAGTTCTGACCGAGGCAGCCACAAGTCAGAATCTGCCCCATACCCTTTCCAACAAACAAGGTATTGCTTCCCTCTTTCCCATGGCCACTCATCAAGGATCTTCTCTATGAAAAACTCTGTGGATCCCTCTGTGGTCACTATAGGTCCCAGATGTTCCATAGTCCTCCCGGGGAATAGTTCATCATCATTCTGGACATGGATCTTCAAATGTGATACATGGAACATTGAGTATTGAGAGGATGGCGGGGGTAATGCAAGCTTGTAGGTCGATGATTTGGGGAAAGCCTCCAGAATTTTGTATGGCCCATCCCACCTTGGCATGAACTTTGCAACCCTGCTGCTCTTCTTCTGCATGTACTCCCTTCATTGGTGTGCCATTCCCAACATAACTCTGTCTCCTACTATGAACTCTGGGTCACTCGTACATTCCTTGTTAGCGTGGTGCACCTGCAAGATTTTTGTGGCTAGAAGACAGTCCTTTGCTCCTTCTACTTCCCCATTCACTCTCTCAATCAGATCCTTTGCTCTTTTCATCTCGTCCTCCTCCGGATTTTCTTCCTTGTTTAGCGATGGTAGTAGCAGCAGTAGTAACCTAGGAGATCTCCCTGTCTTTAGTATAAACAGCAATACTTGTGTTGACGCGTTAATTGTATTCATGATATTGAATCGAACCTTTGGCAAGGCCTTTGCCCAACCACTCTGATTCCATTCGACATGGTAGTGTAGACATTGAACAACGGTTTTGTTGGTCCTCTCTGAGGATCCGTCTGTCTCCGGGTGGTAGGATGTCAAGAGTTTGTGTTTTATTCCACCCATCTTCATCAGTGTCTTCCAGAATTTCGAGATGAATAGTTTATCCTGGTCGCTAATGATTTCACGAGGGCAACTGTTTTTGCAGTACCAACGGTTGAAAAAAATTTCTGCAAATTTGTCCGCTGTCATGTCCATGTTGCAAGGTGCGATTTGTATGTCTGCTCCCAAGCGGTCCGTCATTGTCATGATTGCGTTGAAGCCATCATCGAGCAGGAGTGGGCTCACGAAATCAATTGCTACAGATAGTGTTTTAAGGTCTGGTTTGGTCTGGTTTTTCAACCCCAAAGTGGGTTAACCGGTCCAGACTGCAAGTCCAAGTGACATAGACCATAACTGAACCGATAGGACTAGTCCTAATTGGTTTGGTTACAGTCCAGAAAACTGGTTTAAACCGGTTTTCATCCCATTTTTTTGAGTATTAACTTAATTCTATTATATACTAAATAAAACTAATTACATTTACATGCTGCGAGCAGTTGCTTGCAGCTGTGGTGTAAGAGAATGAAAAAGAAATAGAAAAAAGAAAAAGAAAAAGAAATAGAAATAGAAAAAAACAAATTAAAAAACAAGAAAACAAGTCCACCCATGAGCAGGGGCTCGCAAGGCTGGATGGCGGTGCTGGGGAAGACACATCAGTAGAAAACTACCCCTTCATCTCGTGTTTCGAGCGAGGGAGGGGTGGGTGTTGCGTTGTTGCTGTCTCGTGGTCCCCATTCATCCTCGTTGTCATCCCCAATCATTGTCATCATCCCCTGCTTGTCATTTGTCATCATCGTTGTCCCCTACTTGTTTGTCATTGTCGTTGTCCCTACTCATTTGTCATCATTGTTGTCCCCTGCTTGTCATTCATCATTGTTGTTGTTGTCCCCTACTCATCATTTGTCATTGTTGTTGTCCTCTGCTTGGTGTTCATTGTCATTGTCGTCCCCTACTCATTGTTTGTCGTCATCGTCCTCCACTCATTGTTTGTCATTGTTGTCATCCCCTGGTTGTCATTTGTCATTTGTTGTTGTTGTCATCCCTCGTTGTCCTCATGTTCATTGTCCTCATCTCCTGCACCCACAGTCCACCCCATGAGCAGTGGCTCATGAGGCTGGAAGTGGGTGCTGTGTCATCAGTGTTATAATGTGTTATAATATACATAGATTCTAAGAAACAAACAAGATAATAATTAGCTACAAATGAAAGGCAAAGAGTAAAAGATACTTACCTGGGGCACAAACAACAACAGATGTTGTTTGTGCCCCAGTTGTGGACAAGGCCATTGTTGTAGGGAGAGAAACCAAGTTGCAAAACGCATTGTGGCTGGTGGCAATACAGTACAAATAAATGTAAACATATAAACGAAAGATGTAAACACGTCAAAAACGCATAAATGAGAGTACATGTGACCATGCAAACAGGTGCAAATGGTCAGTGCTATTTAAACAGCTTACTTTTCCCTCTATTCATTCGGGCGTGCCCCAGTTTTTTATCTACGACATATGTAATTAGTATATAAATATATTTATTTGGTACTCTTATAGGGTACATAATCTAAGTGTAAAAAGACTGGTTGTAAACCGGTTACAACTGGTCTTATAATGGTCTTCAAATGTTTTCAAAACGAGTGAACCGGCAACCGAACCACGGTTTTGGTTACTCAATTTTTCAGACAAATGGACCGAACTGCAGCATGGACTGCGGTTCAGTCCGGTTCAGTCTTCAGTCCTATGGACTGAACCTTCAAACACTAGCTACAGAGTCGAATCTTTTATCTGGAACTGGTAGAGGGTGCAGGGGGCTGGGTACCTTCACTGTGGTAGATTTGTTGCGTTGGCATTGTGCGCAACCTGGTATGTATGCTGAGATGAGGTCCTTTCTCATGTTTGGCCAGTAGAAGTCGTCTCTGAGTGAAGCATATGATTTATCTCCACCAAAGTGACCGAGCTGATCATGTGCAAGCCTGAATAGTTGCTCTCAAACATCTTTGTATTTGGGAATGATAAGATGGCTGCCTATGAATAGTAAGCCATTTTTCAACGCGAAGTTCAACTTAGCATCTACCATGTTACATTTGATATCTCCTAAAATCCCTGCGCACCATTTGTCTTTTTGGTAACCTTTTTGTATGCGCACAAAGAGCTTGGGATTTGATTCAATTTCAAACACGGTGTTTACTGTGGTTGGGAATGATCTCAGTTCAGGAAGCCTTGACAGAGCATCTGCCACCATATTATCCTCTCCTTTGATGTAATTGATGGAGTATTCGTACTGGGATAAATACTCCATCCATCTCACCTGTTGTAGTGACAAGTCCCACTGTCCATCAAAATTTACAATCGTCTTGTGGTCCATGTAAATATTGATGTGCATTCCTAGTAGATCGACTCTCCATTCAGTTAGAGCGTGCATGATGCTTAACATTTCTTGTTTGTGTACTGGGTAGTGGAGCTCTGCACCTTTTAGCTGCCAACTCTCGAAGGCAACAGGCCTAGCCATTTCCCAAGTCTCTCCGAAAGAGAGAACTGCTCCAGTTCGACGTCTACTTGCATCGCATGTTACAAAGATTTTGTTTGTCCCTGGTTCATGATGGTCGATGGTACAGGCAATCTCGGCTTAGTACCAAGTGTTTGATTGAATCAAATGCGTTTTAGTGTTCTTGTCCCCATCCGGGGAACTTCTTGTTGCATTCTTTCTTTGTCAACGGCGTGAGGATTGCTGTGTGTTCTGCGAGGGCAGGCAAAAAGATGCTGATGTATCTCACCAGTCCTAGAAATTGCCTTACTTGTTTTGCTGATGTTGGAGCCTGCCAGTTCAAGACTCGTTCCACTTTTGAACCATCCACTTCCAGTCCTTCAGCAGAGATGTGATGCCCTAGAAAGTTGACTTGTGTTGCAAACAGGGACAATTTCTTGGTAGAGCAGTACAGTTGTGCCGTGTGTAGCGCCTCCAGCATGGTGGTCACATTAGCCTTGTGTTCCGCCAAGTTTGATGACCAAATTATAATGTTGTCTAGGTACACATGGCATATTCTTCCTATGAGGTCTGACAGCGCCAAGGTTACTCTTTGCTGATGTGTTGCCAGTGAGTTCCTCAAGCCCATGGGCATGACTATCCATTCCCACAAGCCGAAGGGTGTGAGTGTAGCATATATTTTATGTGGTTGGGGTGCACTAGCGTTTGGAAGACTGAGTTAGTCATGTCGATCTTCCCCCAGATTTTTCCTTTCGTGCAATCAGCTAAGATGTTGTTGATTTGTGGTAATGGATAACTATCCAGCATTGTGACTTTGTTTAGCTTTCAGTAGTCATTTACCCAATGTGGTAGGACAGTGTGATCCGCTTTGGGGATGATGAAGGAAGGTGACACGTAAGGGGACAAAGAAGGTCTGATCTGTCCCCCTTTTTCATGCTGTTCTATTAGCTTTTTCCAGCCTTCTCTGTATTTCCTGGGACACAAGTACATGCATCCCATGGATATGGGAACTCCTGGCTTCACTTCAATGTGATGGTAAACATCAGTGGGTAAATTTGTCGCATGTGGGATATCCAAGGGAAAACGGTCTGCGAACCACGTTTTATATGTGTTATCTAGTTTTTCTAAGATAGCTTGTGCCGCAAGTTCCTCAATTCATTTGTGTACTGCAGCAATAACACAAGGTCCCTTCATCATATGTATGGCAAACTCGAAGCATTCTGGGTTTTCCGTGAAGAGGCAATGTAGTTTCTCATGAACTTTCAACTGTATCTTGCGAGCTTGCGAGATGCCTCGTTTAATAGGTTTTACGTGCTTTTGTCTCTGTTTATGGGTGGAGAGGCATGTCATGGGTGGTGTAGCTTGGATTGGGTTCAAGAGGTCATATTGGGAATCCTTAGCAATCGCCGTCCTGAGATGTGCGTCGACGACAATTTTGTTCTTCATTAAGAACTCCAGTCCTAAGATGATGTCTGTGCAAAGGTTCGGGCAAATAATGGCATTTACAACTTTGGATTTCCATGACACGTCTGGTGATTGCAGATGTAATTTACAGTATTCTGATAAGCTAGAGTCCGAGTTTTTATCTCTGTCTACGAAGGCACCAGTAACAGGAAAAGGTTTGCAGAGCTTGCGGTGTACAAGTCCCATAATTTCCATGAGATTAGATGAAATCAGCACTGGGGGGGAGCCATGGTCAATAAGGGCTCACATCGGAGTAGGAGCGCAAGGTAAGGGAGCATCAAGACAGCAATCCCACCACAGATGTGATGGCAGCAAGAGGGGTTTAGTCACGTACTTGGAAGCCTTGTTCTCGGACATCTCAAAGCTGTCATCGCTTTCTGCCTCGAAAATCCCTGCTACTACGGTTGTGCCCGCCACCTCAAAAGCTGCTTTAGCCTTGAGAGCCTCAGTTAAGGTAACATTCTTGCATGCTTCTGGAGTAGGTCTTCCTTTGGTCCCCAAGGGACAATCTGGTGCAAAATAGTTGGCATAAAACAATCTGCAACAGAAGCACCCACGGTGAGCTCTAAGTAAATTGTGTTCAGCTTGAGTCAGCTTAGCAGTGAATGTTTGTCTAGTGTTTGTAGTGTTTGAAAGTACCACTGGAGTACTGGTGGATGAAGATGGCGTGTTGGAACCACTTGTCCCAGTGTTGGTGCATGTCATCTTCATGTTTGTGTGTGCAGCGGCTTGAGCTATCTTCACCCACTCTTCGCGTTTGTTTTGATTTTCAACATCTAGCAGGTGAATGCACTGGATCCAAGCCTTGAGGTCTGTGATGGCGTCAAGAGTGCCATGTGTGTTGCTGGCGTTGTAGGAGCCCTTAAGGACTACTGAGAGTCGAGGGACGAAGTGAGCGCATAATTTATCTTCTGCAATGTGATAGTCTGAACCAGTGATTCCTAATTCAGTGTTTGCCTCCCATACTGCTTCTGTCCAGGAGAGAAACGATTGTGAGCTCTGCACAGAAATTTGCATAGCTACCAGATTATCCTGCCAATTTGAAGGTAGAAACTTTTTTTGAATTCAAGCATAAAGGCTGGGAATGTAAGGGGAACACCTTACGAGCCCCTACAATGGTTGGCGCACATTTGTGAACATTTCCACACATGTGCAAACGTTTGCACAACAAAGCACCTTTTGCACCAACCATCTACAAACATTCTGATATGTCAATCCATCAGCCCCTATTGTACTCTCACCATTCTCACAGTCAATACCCTGCACAAACCATTGTCGCAGTTTGCGCCTGCAGAAATGATCGAGGATGTCTTCACACGCCCATTACCAATCATGGCCTGATGTGGACACCACTTACCAAGTATGGCCTGATGCAGACACTATCACTGATTGATGGCCATCTCCCCAAATGGGAACATGACCCTGGATCTGAATTAGTGCTAGGATGGAAGGGGCTCCAAGTATTTTAGAATGTCGCATGCCTTCCATATATATACTTTGGCCTTTTGGTTTTCCCTTGCAAGGTATGGGTCTTTCCTTGTTCAATAGTTATTGAATCTAAACTTTGGTTTTCCCTTGCAAGTATCGAGTTCTTAGGACTCTGATCGTAAGGTTGCCCTTACAGGAAAGGTGAGCAAGAGGAGATGGTTGTGGTGAGTGTTAACCCAAGACTGGACTGAGGAACCTTCAAAGTTGTAGATGACATTCACTACATGTTCATCTTCGGCTATCTTCTTGTTCTGGAAGAAACGGTGACAGGCATTTTCGAAAATGCATACTGCAGTGATCGTGATGCATCCTGCTGATAACACAGGCGCGTGGTTGCCTTTTCCTCTGCTGACTACAGCTGGGGCATATGGGGTGTTATCCATGTGAGATTTCAGAGAAGTGTCTGACTCAGAGGAGTCTGAAGGCGAGCCTGGAGGGCACAAGGCGGTGCTGGGTGTAGGGGCAGAGGGTGTATGTGGCAGCATTTGCGAGCTGGGCAGGGTCATCAAGGGACTGGAGGATGTCATTGAAGGTACTACATGTCTCCTACTCTGGGTGGTGAGAGGGGTACTGGTGGATGGTTTGCAAGACAGGGTGATGGTGTGTGTGGGCAAGACGTGAATAGTTATTCGCCAAAGATCGATGAAAAGACTAGCATGTTTATATATTCAAGATCATGGTGACTATATGCACGAGGGCTGATGACGCGAGGGTTTATGGTGACATAGATATTCTGGTGTTTCGAATCACGGTGGACTTGGCATGGCGTGGCATGAGTTTAACAAGATGTCATGGGTAGCGTGGAGATAACGCCAGTGGTAATATTGGGGCTAGCACAGTACAATGTGCAGATATTGATGTCGCTTCTTTTCTTTGAGAATCACAGTTGTCACAAAAAAAAAGTGGAAGGGAGATTGCTCTCCCAACACTCAAGAACCAATTGTGAGGAAGGTGGTATCTATTCAAAGGGGGAATACTCTACTATGACAAATGAACCATGTATCTATGTAATCATGTGACTGTGTCACTCATGTAAGGTAACAAATAGTGATGCACGTGAAGACCCGTTGTAAGAGAACCGGTTCTCTTACAACCTGCTAGTACTGAGACATTTTTTTTTGTGGGTCTACCTTCCCAATATGGCAGGAGCAACTTTTACCACATTTTCTGGAGAATCAAACAAGTCACAACGTGGTTGTGAATTGCCTGCCACTTCACACTTTTGGAACTGTGATCATGGGTAAAAGACTTTGCTTGAGGTTTCTGGATCTGGAACCTGTAGCATGCACACATACACAGCCACTGAGTCGTTGCAGACTGATGGCATCATTCTTGATATCTGTGTTGATGGTACTGACCCTATATCATTTGCTTTAAACATTGCATACCAGCTGCGCGTGGTGCACGCCCTCCAGGGGGAGAACAGGTCAGCAAAGTCGACATTCATCAGGTTATTTACAGGGTTTCCCAAAAATGATGAGAATCACAAAGTTTTGCTTTTATTTGGTTGCCTAATAAGGAATTACAAATCTCACTGCATTCTTTGTGTTTCCTCGTTTGTATCGTGCTCTCACCACATCTTTGCTGTGCTGCTCTGTTCATTTAAGACCCTCTATTCATACAAGCCCTTCAGGTATCAGTAATGATGCTGTCTGAGGATGATGGGACCATGATTGCAGATGTCCTTGCTGAGGTCCCCTCAGGTATGATCTTTATTGCTCATCACCATCGGTTGTCCTGGCTTATGCATGGAGGTGGTTTACAGCTCAAAAGTGGATCATCACAAATCCTACTGAACTTGCAAAGAAAGCAAAGCAGAAACAATACCGAGAGAATGCAAAACGGAAGAAACTGGCAGCAAAGGCAGCAGGATCCAGCAATGTGGTTGGGACCTCCAGTAAATGGACCCTTGATGACTCCGATAGTGACGCTTGTGATGAAAACGACACTCTTGCCCCCAAACAAAAGAAGCCCACACCTGACACTGATAGCAAATCTGACACAACTCTGGCCATTGACATTACAGCATATATCCATGTTTTGCGACCGCTCGCACCACCAACAGTCAAGAATCAGGGTGGCAAGAAACCTGAGGAAGAGTATATGTAGCATGGACCCTTTCAATTCACCTCTGACATCACTTATGGAGAGTTTTTGGATGCCATCGCCAAATCCCTGCTGTGCCCTTCTGCTGAGTATGTTGTTGCTTCAAATGTTACATGGAGGCCACAAAAGCCACTCAAGGCACCTCTGTTACCTCTTGGTGGCACTGTTGGCTTCTCAATTATGGTTGAGCAGACAGTGATGAAGAAGGTGGATGCCCACATCATCATTTTGATGATGCTGGCTCCCACCAAACCAACAGAGGAGAAAGTCATGAGCTATCTGATTTTCTGTCCTTTGTTAGTAGTATTACTCTCTAAACTGTCACACTCTAGTTTTGGTCCACAGATGAAATCCCCACTGCTGTCATCGATCAGGATTTCAACTATGAGGAACTCAATACTTTGCCCTCAATGGAGGAACACATCCAGCAGCAAAAGGTATCTTGTTATCTGTTTTCTGGCATGCCTCTGATGCTTTCACAGATGACATTCGATCAAGCTCTTATGCCAAAGAGAATGCAGCTTGAAGAGCACTACCCTGAGAACAACAACTCACTATATCCCAACAAGCGGGTTTATACTGACATCAAGACAGGACATGCTTGGGAGTTGACGACAGGTAGACTCAATGTCTGGGCAGCGCATTTGGTGAGTCTGGTCTCTATCAATGTTGTAGGCCAACATACATCAAAGGCTTGTGGATCAGCAACTCTCAAAAAGCCTCCAGCTGCTGCTGCCTTTGACGTGAATCAGAGAATCAAGACCACCCCTCCAACCACTCTGCCACCAAATGTTTTACAAGTTGCCGCTGCTCCTGCAGCCCCAGCAGCTATGGCAACACCAAGTATCACTGATCTATCTATGCTCCACATGCTACAGCAGTCCCAGTTTCTCACTAATGGCCAGCCTCCTGCTTCTACTGCTACTGGGCCTCTCCTCCCCATCCAACGTACAACCTCTATCTCTGCCACCACTGCCCTCTCGGCTCCCTCTTCCCCAAGCAAGCATCATCAAGTGACACTTGACAAATTCTTTGAATTTTATGAGATTGAGCAAGTAGATCGCAAACATCTTTCAAAACTCAATTATCGCCCTGGTGACGCAATCGGAAAACTACCTGAGGCCGAGTGGCGCAAGGGTGCAGGCTTTTCGACACTGGCATTGGATTGAATGCTCAACATCAGCCACCGCTTCTTGAAAGATGTTCGTAGCGGACTATGGTTGTAGATTTCACTGTGGTATGGTGCTCTCTTGTAATGGAGTACTTATTCTTGTTCTTCTTGCCAACTCGGACTGCTTGACATTGCTAGTGACGTTGCTATTGTACATACTATGATTTCCAAGTCACTCTCTGCAATGCTGTTTTATAGTATGAGTGAAGAAGTGTTCAATTGTCAACCATGTATCCAGCATGTCGAAACCATCCCTCAGCCATCTCTGCCATAATTATACTGCAAACTGCAAGCTTCAAGTAAGATGAGAATTGGATCTTCAGCATCTCTGATTATTGCCCTGTTGCATCTAAGATATGCTTTCCCTAGTATATTCTGTAAGCTTTGGTAATAGGTTGTGAGTGTATGTGGCACTTACAAATGCTAAAAGACTCTTCGATTGGGTTCAGATCCAGTGAATAAGGTGGCAAATATAACAACATGACACCTGTCGGTTATGTAACTTAGCCAATTCAACTGTCAATACATCTAATTTCAATTACCTGAATCATTCAACACATCTTGAAGTGTATCTGTATGATGGATTCAGCAGTTGTCCATGATGAGAACACTGTGATTGTCAGGATATGTTTTCATCTGTGGGAGCTTGGGGGATCAAGGCTGAATGAGCAGATTGGGTAATGAAGCATATTGGATTGTACATACCACATCGTCCACAATAAAATCGAAGAATGCAAAAGAGTTGAGGGATCCAGGAACAACACATGTTGCTAGGTATCCAGTTACACTCATTGCTGCCACCAACGAGTACCACTCTCCACATATGAATGGATTGACAAGATCTGCTGAATTTCCAACAGGGGAGCGCCCATATCTTTGTTGTAAGAGAGTTCACTCTCTTACAATGCACATACTACAACACGATCACTTACAACACGATCACATGCAAATCACATGTACTAGACTATATTATTGTATGAGACCTTGTAGTAGTTTACCTTTTCCTGAATCCATACTACATTCATCTTTAGTCATGTATTTTCTTGAGTGTAGTGTTGGGAGACCTCACTCCCTTCCACTTTTTTTTAAAGACGAGCATAACGGAATCCACTAAACATCCCAGTAATTCTAACTCCTTGAGTGGAAACAGCCATCACAACAGACTCAGAAACTGCCTTATCGCCCCTGCTTCTTCCCCACCACGCGTAACCTGCCCTGAGCGACGTCATCAAATCGTCCACACATCACACATCACTGTCTAGGACCCAGAAACGTCATTATCTGCATTCCCATCATCCCCAGTGTTTTCTCCTGTACCTCCCTCATGCATATAGGCATCTTCTCGACTAAGGCTGAACACGAGTGCACCCATGGGTGACCTGGATCCGAACTCGTGAGTATTATTGTGCCAAAAAGCCATACTCAGATCTGCATGAGTATTTATCATGGATCACTCGGATCCGTGAGTGTAAAACTCGCGAGTATGCAAGTACTTGTAAGTCTTAGAGTAGAATGAGAACTCACAGGTAACTCATGAGTACCTGTATCTTGTATCACACAAGTAGATAGAAAATATACCAGTACAACACTGATATTAAGTTATCTGAGTAACTGAACTTTCAGTTAGTGTATAATTTGATAACACCTGGGCAGTCCCTTTTGTAAATCAGTATTCTACACCCTATATAGTATACATCTGTGCTACACAATGAACTAGATGAATGGTCTAGCTGTTCTTTCATGGTGAACACCCTTTCCTCCTCATTCTTCTAAAAACCTTACAACACTGTAATTCAATAATGCTGGGACTATTCCTTTTGTAAATTGGGGATTCCCACTGCATCTAGCATATATACATTTCCTCCAATGCACTACTTAAATGGTGCAGCCATTAATTTATAGTAACCACCCTTCCTCCTCATTCTTCTCAAAAACCCGTAGCATTGTAACTCAATAATGACAGAACTGTTCCTTTCGCAAATTGGTATTCGATAAGGTATATAGTATATCTACATTTCTCCCAATGCACTAATTTAATGGTGGTGCCGTTAATTTATGATAAACACCCTTCCTCCTCATTCTTCTCAAAAGCTCGTAGCACTGTAACTCAATAACAACATGACTGTTCCTTTAGAAAATTGGTAATAAACAAGATATATAGTATATCTACATTTCCTCCAATGAACTAATTTAATGGTGTAGCCGTTAATGTATAGTAATCACCCTTCCTCCTCATTCTTCTCAAAAACCCATAGCACTGTAACTCAATAACAACACAACTGTTCCTTTCGAAAATTGGTATTCAACAAGATATATAGTATGTTTAAATTTCCCCCAATGCACTAATTTAATGGTGCAGCTGTTCACCTATAGTAAACACCCCTTCCTCCTTATTCCTTCAAAAATCCAGAGCAGTGTAGTTAGATGATGCTTCAGTGATTCATTTCATAAAGTTGGATTTCCACATGGTATATATTACGTTTACACTCTCCCCAAACCACTAGGTGAATAGTGGATTGGTTCATGCACAAGTACTTGTACGAGTACTCGTGGCCTCCAAAAGCCATACTCAGATCTGCACGAGTATTTTCCCATGGATGACCCAGACCTGTGAGTGTGCATACCCATGAGTATTCCCATGGTTCAACCCACAGGTACCTGTGAGTGACCCACACTCGTGTTCAGCCTTATTCTCGACTATATAAACACTGAGCCAACAGAATCCCCACTTAAACCTCAACACCCATCAGACCCTCAAAACTGTCTTGCCAACCTTCGACTACCCTGTCCTGCACCACACGTAGTCGAGCTCGCCAACTCAGGCCTCTAGAACGGACATGCACACCCAGCAACAACTCGCTTCCTCCTCTCACCCCATCACTGCCTGCCCCGCCCAGATCCAATCCTGCCCCTGATCAGAAATACCTTGACTCCTCAGACTCTGATACTGATAGTACAACACCTCAAGCCTGCCACAGAGCCTTACCCATCATGAGTGAGACTGTCTATGCCCCCACCACAGTCCTCCAGCAATCACCTGGCCATGCTCCAATCCTGTCAGCAGGTCGCGTCACCATCGCTGCGATTCAAGTGTTCGAGAATGCCTGCAAATGTTACTTCCAGAACAAGAAGGTGGATGAGGTGGACCACGTACAATCCATCCTTTATAACTTTGAGTCGTCGCCCGTCCAATCTTGGGTCAACGCCAACCATGTCTGACTCTCCAGCTGCATGTTCCCCACCTTCATACTTGAATTCAAGAAGAAGTTCCTCCCTTGTACATGGCAAGACACCCTTGTCTCCATGCAGATCATCATGCAAGGTGCTACCCCTTTCCTCACGTGGACTGAGTCAGTCCATGAGGCTAATGCTGAGCTAAACATTGTGGGCTCTGATTACCACATTGCCAATAACAAGTTACAAAGCCACTTTGTACCCCACCTGTCCCCAAGCTTGAAATCCTCCTACGATGCACAGAACACCCACAGAAGTCTGGACCTGATTGCTGACCTCGACGAATGGATTGAGCGCGTCCACCTCTTGGACACCGAGATTGAAGGCAAACACCAAGAATGGCTGAAGATTGCTATCGAGAAGGGCCGCTCGACCACATCCACCACCAAAGGGAATGCCTCTCAAGTCACTACAGCTGTCACCACCAGAACAATGCCCTCCAATGCAAGCGCCATCCAGACCCTCAACATGTTCATTGCAAAACTCAGTTTGGCCAAACGTGAGCTCCTGAAAGCTCACCAAGGTTGTTTCCATTGCTGACTCTTCTATGCGGGCCATTTTTCGACTGACTGCCCGCTTGGCACGGAGGGTAGACCAATGGCCAAGGCCTGTAAGAACGTTACCCTAGCTCAAGCACTGAAAGCAAAAGCCGTTTTCAATCAGGTGGGTACTTTGACTGTCGTGGGTGCAATTTTCGAGGCAGATAGTGATAGTGATATTGAGCTGGGTGATAATGAGGTTGATAAGTATGTGCCTGCTTCCCTATCCCTCCCTGATCACATGTGGTGGTCTTGTTGTCTCGATGCTCCCGCCATCTGTGCCCCTACCCCATTGAAAGCCCTTATTGACCATGGATGTCCCCCAGTGCTGATTTTCTCTGATCTTGTGGATGTCATGGTGTTACGTCGATGGAAGCTTTTTGAACCTTACCCAGTTTTGGGTGCACTTGTGAATGGAAAGGGAGAAAGAAAGGACTCTGGCTCTGTTTTGACTGAATACTGTAAATTACATCTTCAATCCCCTGATTCAGTATGGAAATCCCGCATTGTGAACACAATTATTTGCCCAACTTGCACACCAGTATTATCCTGGGATTGGATTTCCTCATGAAGAACAAAATTGTTGTGGATGCAGAACTACGGACAGTCATTGTGAAGGAGAGCAGTTATGACCTCCTGAACCCTATTACCCCTAAGGTGCATGCACCGGCATTGTCACCTCCACAGCAATGGAGGACATTAGTGTTGGCCATCAAAGTGGCACACCGTGAGATCAGGGCAACATGTGTGATGGTACACAATGAGTTGACTGAATTCTTCAAGGAAAACCCAGAACGCTTTGATTTCGATCCTTCCACTTCCAGCCCCGGTAACCTTGTCGCTCTTGTGAAGAGACGGATCGAGCAATTGGCAGGTGATCACATCCTGTGAGCGCTGGACGCTAAGTACAAAAAAACATTTCATGATCGTTTCCCTGACGACATTCCTCATGCGAACGACCTTCCCAGCAGTGTGTATCACAACATCGAGATCAAACCTGGACTGCCCATCTCGGTGGGTAGGGCCTACTCCTGCCCTCAGAAATACAGGCAAGGTTGGAAGACCCTCATAGAGCAACATTCAGCTGCAGGGCAAATCCGACCGTCTTTGTCACCTTTTGCATCACTGTCTTTTATCATCCCCAAGGTGGATATCTCAGTTTTGCCGTGTTGGGTAAATGATTACCGAAAGCTGAATAGCATGACCATCCCAGACTGTTACCCTCTTCCTTGGATTGAAGATATCCTAGCAGACTGCTCCAAAGGTAAGGTCTGGGGGAAAATTGACATGACCAACTCATTTTTCCAGACGCTTATGAACCCAGACGCTTATGAACCCAGAGTAGTGTTGCCACTGGCTCAGCCGAGGTTTTTCAATAAAAGGGCTATAACATGCCAGATAGATCTTCTAAATTCACCAGGTTATTTGAGCACATGGATGAGCCCATAAGCTGAGGGGTTGTCTGCCAACATTAGTTGAACCAATCAATTGTCCCTGAGTTATTTAATAAACAAAATTTGGCTTGATGGCTCGGCTTGAAATCAAAGCCGAGTAAATAAGTCAGGAATGGGGCATCCGATCAGATAATGTTGGCAGATGACCCCTCGGCTTATGGGCCCATCCATGTGCTCAAATAACCTGGTGAATTTAGGAAATTTATCTGGCATGTTATAGCCATTTTATTGAAAAACCTCGGCTGAGCCAGTGGCAACACTAACCTGGAGCACGTCAAGTATACAGCAACCCTCACTCCTTTTGGGTTATGGGAATGGGTGGTCATGCCCATGGGCCTACGAAATTCACCAGCGACTCATCAGAGGCGGGTCACGCTCGCACTGTCAGACTTGATTGGAAAGATCTGTCACGTATATTTGGATGATATCATCATTTGGTTGTCATCTCTAGCCAAACATAAAGCTAATGTGTCTAAAGTGCTCGAGGCTTTGCGCATCGCGCAACTATTTTGCTCCTTGAAGAAGTCAGCGCTTTTTGAGATGGAAGTGGATTTCCTGGGGCACCATATCTCAGCTAGAGGGATTGAGGCAGACGGGCCAAAGGTGGAGAAGGTGCTGAACTGGCAGGCTCCCCGGTGATGATACTCAACCCGGGAAAACCACCAAAACAGCCGATGAGGCAATCGATGATATTTGCGATGAGTCAGAGGAAGGGTGCGATGCGTTCCGAATGTTTGTGGTCCAACCTATGGAAAGATAACTAGTTGGTACTAGTCATGAAGGTAGTGCTATAGGAGACGAAGGTGTTTGGCGTGGTCCAATCAAGTATCGATCAATATTGAGGAGGATCGATGAGATCGATGGCAAACGATGCTTATCGTTGATGGTCAATGTGTGAATTCTGAGGACCTTTCGGTAGGTCAATAGTATATGAAGACTATGGCCGATGGCTACGAAGTGTTGGAATGGTTGCTAGTGCTAATGATCAGAGGATCGTAGGAAGATCAAGGACGACAATGGTCGCAGAGGTTTCTCGTTGATCGAGAAAACTTGTAGAAGTTTAGATTGTTTTAGAGGATAGATCTGATTCTTAGAACTTAATACGAGACGATAGGTGAAGATGATTTCTTGTATTTCCAAGTAGATACTACAGAGTTTTATATGTTTTAAAGAAACTTCCTAAAATGGAATGAGAAACATGTGTAGAACATGAGGCAAAAGATATGAGTTAAGGCACAAGGCCAAAAAGGAGACTGGAATCCAAACAAGAAAGATATATATCATATGATGAAAGAGTAATAAAGGGTATAGAACTAAAAAGGGACTGTCCTTTGTGTATAAACCATGCTAAGTCTCGCAATAATTTGTCCAGTGGGTTCTGTGTGCGATAAGGACTTGGAACGAGGGTGACCTACTATCAGCAGGTTTAAGCATGAGTTGGAATACTTCCTGGCACATGGTATTCCACCATATAGATAACAAATGCGGCACCCAATGTCACTCGTAGTCTCTCGATATCGATCGATAATGCTCGATGATGGTCGACAATGTTCGATCGCGGTCACGGTTTGTTCGAAGTTGATCGGGGATGTTCGATGGTCGGTTAGAGGATCTTAGGGGCTTTCGAGGTAGTCCTAAGGTTGTGCAATGTGGTCTCTTGGTATGATCGATGTCGCTGGTGATGTTTCAATGCGGTCAATATGATATCGTGATCGATAGACTGGGTCACGCTGCGTCTGGGACATCGTAGGAGTTAGCCGATGTGAGTAGAATATGGTTGAAATGGTGAATCAGCCTTTGAGCTGAGGAGACAACCTATCACCAGTCTGCTAAGCAGGTTCATCAGTTTCTTGGGTTGGTGCACTACATCAGTGTCTTCCTACCGGCGCTGGCCAAGCACACCTCAGTGCTTACTCTGCTTACAAAGAAAGAGTGTAATGGTTCCTTCCCAGTCTGGACAGCGGAGCACCAGTTTGCCTTTGACACCATTAAAGGTTTGGTTCTGAGCTGGGACTGCCTGATTTTGATTGACCACCACAACCCTCAGGAAAACAAGATTTTTGTGACATGCGACACCAGCAAATGGCATACAGGTGCCATACTGTCCTTTGGTGAATCTTGGGAGAGCGCACAGCCAGTAGCCTTTGAGAGTTGATAGCTGAAAGGTGCAGAGCTCCACTACCTGGTACACGAACAAGAGATGCTTAGTATTATGCAGGCAGTTACTAAATGGCATGTTGACCTACTGGGTTCACATATCCATATCTACATGGACCACAAAACACTTCAGAACTTCGACTTGCAAAAGGATCTCTCTCTACGGCAAGCTAGATGGATGGAATATCTATCTCAATATGAGTATACGATCACTTATGTCAAAGGTGAAGACAGCACAGTGGCGGATGCATTATCCAGAATGCCAGAGGAGGACCCGATGATGACTGAGATTGGGCCGTCTTCACTATTGAGAATGGAAAAGGTTACGAGCATGATTTGTGGTGCCATTCTATTATAGAAGACCTGGAAAAAGGAATGATTGACAACAAGCTGGACATCTCACTAAAGAACAGATTGCTTTTCATGGGGGCACAACTGGTCGTGCCAAAATACAAGAACCTGCAGGAAAATTTGTACTGACTGGCTCATGACAATCTAGGTCACTTTGGAGGGGAGAAGTCATACTCCTTGTTGCGCCACGAGCTTTACTGGCTGAACATGTGTAAGGATCTCTTGTCGGCATACATACCCTCCTGCACTGATTGCCAATGAAACAAATCATCGACATCGAAGGCACCTGGTCCCCTGCACCCACTTCCGGTTCTGGATGCGAGGTTTGATTCTGTCAGCATCGACTTCGTGGGACCGTTGCTGATGGACGATGGGCATGACACAATTGTAACAATGACCGACCGATTGGGAGCAGACATCCAAATTGCAGCCTGCTCCTCCAACATCACAGCTGAGGCTTTCACAAATATATTTTTTGACACTTGGTACTGTGAAAATGGATGCCCTTGGGAGATCATTTCTGATCGAGATAAGCTCTTCATAAGCAAATTCTGGAAGGCATTGATGAAATTGATAGGAATACACCATAAGCTCTCAACTTCGTATCATCCAGAGATGGACGGTGCATCTGAGTGCACAAACAAGACAATAGTTCAGTGCTTACGGTACCATGTGGAATGTAATCAGAAGGGGTGGGCAAAGGCTCTTCCTAAGGTCAGATTCAATATCATGAATATGGTGAACACTTCCACCGGGATCTCTCCTTTTGTGCTAAAAACGGGGAGGTCTCCCCGGCTCTTACCACCATTGCCAAGGGAAGGGGACGCCAACAACGCTACACTGTCAGCTACAGCGATCCTGGAAGCTATCGAGAACAATGTGCACAGCGCGCGAGATTCCTTGCTGGCAGCTAAAATCTCTCAGGCCCATCACGTGAACATGGATCGTGCACCAGACCCCACTTACGAAGTTGGGGATTGTGTCATGCTGGCGACAGCTCATTGTAGGCGCGAATACATGCAAGGAAAAGATGGGCAAGTGGCTAAATTCATGCCACGCTTTGATGGGCCTTATGACATTGTCGAGGCTTACCCTGAATCATCTACATACAAATTACTACTCCCTACCTCCGTGAAACACCATCCAATGTTCCATGTGTCACAACTTCATGCACACATTCCAAACGATCCTATCCTGTTCCCTGGATGCGAGCTTGAGCAGCCCGGGCCTATCATAACTGAGGAAGGGGTCACTGAGTACTTTATTGAGAGGATACTGGATGAACAACCGTGCAGGCGAGGCAAACAGTACCTTGTTTGCTGGCGTGGATACGGTGCAGAATCCGACTTGTGGTTGCCCCAAACTGAGCTGCTTGAGATGGATGCCTTGCACAAATGGACAACTCAACAGGGCGAGTGTTAATTTTTTGGAATCCAAGAGAGTGTAAGAGTGTTCACTCTCTTACAACGCACATACTACAACACGATCACTTACAACATGATCACTTACAACACGATCACATGCAAATCACGTGTACTAGACTATATTATCGTATGAGACCTTGTAGTAGTTTACCTTTTCCTGAATCCATACTACGTTCATCTTTAGTCACGTATTTTCTTGAGTGTAGTGTTGGGAGACCTCACTCCCTTCCATTTGTGCGACATCATGTTCAATCTTGCTAGACTCGTCGATGGCTACAAACTCGCCTCCGGTGCCAGAAAAGCCATTCTGAATGCAGTGGCAATATGCAGCTCTGCGTTCTTCGTCCCTTTCCTTTGCTATTTTGTGAAGGATCTTCCGTGTGAGGCCAGCTTTGTCGAGATTGACCTGAAGGGCGGATATGGAGATGACGATGTCATGATGGATGGCCAGGAACCACTGTAATTCATCGAGATAAGTGTCAGTATGCTGCTCATACAGTTGTTTGACAGCAGTAAGAACAGCAAAAGTGATGATGCGAGGTCGACCACGAAGCGGCGAAGGTGGACGTGTTGTAGAGCCAAACTCCTCAAAGATGTGCATCCAGCGATAGAGGCTAGCCTGGGAGACATTGAATGCCCAGCAGACCTCGGAATGATCCCATCCAGCTTCCCAGAGCCGTAAGGCACACTCCTTGATATCAGGGCTGATGCGACGTCCAACCATAGTGGGTAACAAAGCGGCGAAGAGCCTCGAAAATTATATTCCATATTTGGTAATTACGCAAAACCCCCCAAAAAAAACAAACTCGTGATTCTCATCAATTTCGAAAAGTCCTGTAATTCGTTGTAAATAACTTATAAATACCTAGATGCGCTACGTCATCTTACCTCATTTCTCAACTCTCAACAACTCTCGAACCAAACGCGTAAAGAGCGGTCGGGTTTGCATCTTTAGCGAGTGGACGCAACTTACGATATTGAAAAAATGCAGAATCATTTTACGTTAGACCGACTTCAGGTATCAATCAGCGGTCTCACTCATAATTTTTGGCATGTATAGTAAAAATGTACTGGATCAGATCGCGAGAAGATCTGCACTCGCAGATTAATTGAAAGAAAAACTCAATATGCACTCGGGGCTTTCACAAATCACGGGCATAGAGCTGGCAGCATGAATACGCTGGAAGTTTGACCAAGGCCAATGAATATTCTATTACGAGCCCTATTTCTGTGCGATTCCAAAGTTAATACCAGGGGCTTTTTCTTCTGGGTTGGGAAAGCGCCGGCAAAAGCTTGCTGATATTCATTCTAGAACAGGGACAAGATCTGCTCGTGGATCATGGCTGTTAATTAGGCTCTGCCTCTAGACGAACCTAGCGCAATGCGATCGACACCGACTTGCCTGAACACCTATCTGACCCAGAACGAGTAAATAAAACACGTGTATACCTGTGTCACAAATTGCAATTTGTACGGCCGGCATGCCCATACGTCGGAATGCCTCGCGTGCCGCCCACCAGGACTTAGCTACGAGTCATGAGGACACCATAATTATATGGGGGTTGCGTCAGTCCAGAGGCACGTTGAGTACAATGCCAAATACCTCATTTAAACAATTCGGACGAAAGGAATAAAGGAGACCAACCTGACGACAAATAAAATCAATGACGCCAAGATCGAGAAGCAGAGAATTGGCTTCAAAACATAATGCGCACTTTCATTGAAGTAGGTAAAAATTCCAGAGCTCACCGATCATGGGCAACTCCAAGGTGAGTTTACCCACTAGTAAAATGTTCTATACATGGGAGAAAAGAGCTTGAGCTCATTCCACAGAGACTTAAATCATGGCGAGGTAGAGTTGCGGACTTGCCGAGAAATGCGATCAATAATAGGCCGTCTTTCGTGTTTGGACGAGCCTATCGTCGCAAGCCACCTTGTCATCTACTCAATAGGGAAAGGCGGCATCCGGAGACAGCAGCGATCAGGAGATTGCGTTACGTAGCACTCGTGGGAAGACTGATAGTTGCTTTTAGAATGATTTCTTCTACGCACATGACAGGATGACGAGACCTGACATTCAGATTCAGAACTAGCGCCAACATGGTGGCGACCCCCGAATCGGAGATGATTCCCGAATAGAACCATGAAAGGCAGAGGGTTAATCACACCAATCAAAAGAGGCGGAGCAACTCACAGGAACGGAATAGCAGGCAAAAGCTGTGCAGTGTAGTGGAACTCATGGTGGAGGCAATAGAATCATGGACGATAATTGAACGTGTCCTCGGAGCATTTCGATGTCATGCTTAGCAGGTGAGGCAGACACGAGGCGTCAACAGACCAATTTTGGTACGCAGGAACAAAAACGGACCACGTTTATGCAAACGTGTACAGCATAAGTAATACATCCAATTTGCAAACTTTAAGCAGGGATAGTCAGCGTCTGGTCCGGGTAATATATCGACCTGTTCTCCACAATGACTCGCTCTTGGAGTTCGGATATGTTGGAAACCGAGTCAGGGCCCTCGGTAGAGGCAGTGAATTAACCAGACTTCACTAATAGCCTTAGGCTATATTTCGACGATATGATCGCATTCGTCGTCAGTGAGGATGAAATCTGGAAAATTGTAAGAGAGGACATAAGACATACGCACATGTATTTGTCACTAGATCATCGAAATATCAATCTCCAATCCTGACAGCGACATGACTTGTTGTGCATAGGTGTTCGGACTACGAGGGAGAGCTCGGAGTTGAACAGATGGAACTGAGACTAAACGCGCTCTGATCTGAAGTTGCTAAGGCAAAACATTGATTCTGTCACGGTCCAGCACTCGCGATTACGCAGGTGTTCCGATTGAGTTTTGGCATTCCAACGTTGCAATCTCTGGAATCTATGCGTAAAATTGGAAGAAAAACGTCAGGAATTTAGTAAAGAGCTCGCCGGTGGATGAGAAAGAAGATGAGAACTATACTTAAGTTCTGTTTGAGAGTCCGGTGGTCAAACACTGGACCACGTGACGAATTTGAATGTACTGCCACGATCGCCCCAGCAAGGTCGGAACCAAAACTTTTCAAGAGCACATCTATCGCCCGCCGGAAGATATGCTGCGCCTCCGGAGCTATAAAAATGGACTGACCGATTTCCAAGAAACTTGTGCTTTACCTATTTAGACGCCCTTTGGCGCATCTCGACTGTGTCGATGATCGCCGAAACAACAAAACACACTGCGGTTGCTCGAGCAATGGCGAAGCCGTTGAAGAGGGGCAGGGCATGTATGAGCTGCAGGTATGTATTAATTGTTAGCCTTCAGGTCTCTGACGTCGATTTGAATCATCAGATTCCTAAAAATCGTGAGTGCAATGGAGTTGTTCCAATTGATGATGGCTTGCTGACTGATTGCAATAGAAATGCGATGGAGTCAAACCAACTTGTGGACCATGTCGTCGACATCCCAGAGATGACGAATGCGAATACAACGATGGACCAGGAAGATCCAGAACAAGGGTTCTAGAAGACACTGTTTCACGTCTCGAGACTCGACTTCATGAACTCGAGCATCCAAACGAAACAACTCCAGTGGTCACGCTACATGATCCTTATAGTCCATATCACGAATCCGAGACCATCTCGAAGTCTACTTCAAGTCCCTCTATACCGGAAGTTCATCCACATAGCAGTGCGTTGTCGCCGTTCTCACCGGCGTCTACTACGTCCAGTCTTCCATCTAGCAGGCAATGGACAAACTTTGCAGCGCTCGACGCAATAACAGACTCAACAGGCTCAAGTGGGTCCTCTAAGTCTCCGATTCGACAATACCCGAGCTCTCCATTCTTAGGAACCGAGGTGTGTTCATGTGAAATTCCTGATTCGCCATGCATTCAGTGCAATTTTTAGGAACCGCGTTTTCTAATAATTCAAAACCTGTAGGTCAAAGAATGTTCCATCTTCCGCAACTCACGTATTCTTCCTCAGTCTTGACACATTTCTTCCACATTCCATCGAATTCGGTTTCTTTCTTAACCCCACTCGCTTCCGCGAATCTACCCTTCTCCCGCTCTCCTTCGGTCACCACTCGAGGCCTGCGCCTGCGCTTCTAAGCGCCGTCTACCTCTGGGGCGTTCATCTCTCACACTCAGAACCACTTCTGGCACAAGAACATACCTTCATGACACGTACCCTGCAACATACCGCCACAGATCTACTAGGCACTCATCCTAAAAGCATTCTGCACACATTACAAGCTGAAGTGCTTCTGGCATATTATTTCTTTCGCATCGGACGGTTTGTCGAGGCTAAATGCCACACGGCGGCAGCAGTTTCGCTCGCCCTTGGTAGCGGGTTTCATAGAATTCGTTCCTCCAGTCTATTTGCTGCATCTGTCATAGGACTGTCGTCGGATACTCCCATTTCTCTACGTCCACCACATGACAATATCGAAGAGGGCGAACGGATCAATGGCTTTTGGACCGTTTTTATGCTGCATAAATATATCACAGTCGCCTTAGAGCCCCCATCAAGCGTTTGCGGAGCCTTAGAAGCCCCGGGCACGCAACTGGACACTCCTTGGCCTTTGGATATGAATAGTTATTCGGAGGTCTGTGTCTGTCAGCGTTTCTGATCAAATTGACAAACATTTCGACAGGGCCCACTACCCGCTGATGTTCGTGGAAGTTCCACCGTCAGGAATTTTCTTGGAAATCCCCTACAAAGCGCACATGGCGGCAATTCAACAATTACTATGAATGTTAAGGCTGCTATTTTGTTTCATCGGGCAGCTCATATCTCAGGTCAATGGTCACCCAGTGCGTTCAGATCCTTTGTTCTTCCACTTATTACTGACGCCCGACCCAGATCTAAGTGAAAGAGAATTACAAGCGTTCGCTGTTGCTTTTCAATCTATTAATCGTTTAATTGATGCGTTTCGAGCCACTTTGCCATCATTATCGGACTCAGATCCCAAGCAATCCTCGACCCGAACTATCTTGCTGACTCATGCGTTAACGGACGCCGCCACCATAAAGCTCCACAGCATATTTTCTTATGCTGACTTTGCCTTCAAACAACATTGCTTAACTGCATCACGAAACATGGTTAGCTTTGGTGGTCTTAACCTCCAAGAGGTTGGCTACATAAACCCTATTATGGGTGTAAGTCATTGATGTCATCGTATAACTCCTTTTTCTTATGGTGCCATTCTTTCCAGACTCTGTGGATGACCGCCTGTCATGTCTTCATTGACGAGATCTCTCGTGTCCGGACACTCCTCAATACATGGCCGCCGGGCACTCCTCAGGTTAACGAAGAGGAACTTATGGAGAAGCTTCGAGACGGGATCACGGCGTTGAGCCTTTTCTCTGAGGACAGCGCACTAATGAGTATGTATTGAGCTTTTGGAACACCCTCACCGGAGTCACCGCAGGCAGCTGACAATTTGCTTCCTCTACAGAATATCAACTCACGAAGGTACAAGAAGCCTTCTTCGCCATCTGAATTTGAGGACCGTTTATGAACTCGGCTACCTGATACCCGACTACCGTTTGATACCTACTACACCAGATACCATTACGACTTTGCTAGTATTCTCTTGCTTCTCTTTTCCATCTGTAGCACCTCTTGCATTCATCTCATCATTACTGTAATTTCATACTAGTACTGTCCCATCACTAGTCACATACTTACTGTATTTATCAAAAAAATGAACTTTCGCATGTTTGGATGTGTTACAATCGGAAGATCTCCGCGAGTTTTTATACTGATGTCGAGACTTCTTTCGTCGATCACGATCGAATATGACGGACTTGAAAGGCAGTGCAAAGGCACATGAAAAGACATTTGTTTGATAAGATGCATCAAGTTATGTTCCATAGCAGGATTGTTCATCTTGATCAAGTGCAGCGACGTGCAGGAAGTTTGCAAGGATCAAAACTCAAAGCCTGTACATAAAGGCACACTGTGGAAGACAGTTGTTTGACAACATGCGTCAAACTATGTTCCATAGTTGGATTGTCCATCTTGATCAATTAAATAATTTCTGGCAGCGATGTTGGCAGGAAGTTCGCAAGGATCAGAACTTAATGCCTTAGCAGTCAAAACAAGCTCACTATCGAAACATTATGATGAACTACGAGATCGATCGTTTTGGCACTGGCGTCTCCTCTCACATGTAAGATTAGCTTTTATAACTGACGTTGATCCGCTATATCGATGATTGATAACTTCTGAAGCAGACTGTTGACGAATTCTTCTTGTCAACCCGTGTAGTCGGGATCTGTCACGATGAGGAAAATTATACTTACGATAATTGATCGCTTCTGGAGCAGGCTATTGACAGACTTTTCTTATTATTTAACTTGAGAGGGCGTAGTCGAAATCTGTGATGTTGAAGAAAATTATCCTTACACGAATATAAGCCTTGCCCGATTAAGACGGAGAACGGCTTTGTCATAGCAAGCAGTCGAGTCCTGGGAGATATTAATAGAGTCAGCCTCCTAAAAGTATCCTGAACAGTTGCAGACGCACATGCAGCTGGCTCGGAAGTAGCACAAGACCGAACAGGAAGATTGATATGTACATGTGATCGCGCAGGAAATTTTTTTTACAAGACACTTACGGCACTATTACGGAAAACATAACAAGGTAGATCTGAATCTGAGCGCGGGGCAAACAGGCCCCCGGACAGGCCGGCACTGCCACAGTGCACACATCATGATGCGACGTCACGACACTTTATTAACGCTGAGATCCAATCCCAAGTTCAACAATTTACTTAAAGTCTGTGTTTGATCGACTTTCTGTGGCCAAGGGTTTGTAAAAATGTATCGAAAAAAAACGAGTTTTGGATACCTTCACAAGTTTCCTGTGCTCAGATCTCCTATTAGTAGCAGTCAGAGTAGACGATTCAACGGCGATTCAGGGTGGCGATTCAACGGTGATTCAAGGTCCGATTCAACAACTTGAATCAACACTTGAATCGCCCGAAATTTTGAATCGTCGAATCGCCTCCGGAGGCGATTCGACATTTTGAATCGCGATTCACTCAGACGATTCAACCTTACTACTATTTCAAATATCTTTTTACTTTGTAATAGGTAATCACTAAATATGAGACATCCCACGGCCATCTGCCACTGTCGACATGCCCAAGCCTAAAGACACTGCAGGAGCAAAGAAGCCTCCTACTCGCACTCGAACCAAAACATCCAAAGCTTTGAAAGAAGCGGAAAATGCTTCTGCAATACGAGCTTTTTTGCGCGAGCGTTTCGTCGTGGAGCCATGGGCAGGAGACAAAGTAGAGATCATATAGATGACATTGAAATGGTTCAAGTACTACACAAGTGCAGGAGGCAGCTGAATCGACCGTTGAATCGCTTGTATGAAAGTTGACGGTCAGAGTGATATATCGATTCACACGCGATTCAAGGGCGATTCACTCGGATGAATCGGACCTGAATCGTCGTTGAATCGCCACCCTGAATCGCCGTTGAATCGTCTACTGACTGCTACTATTCTAAAAATTCTTCAAGCCGAGTATATCAAGATCCCAACATCTGGTTGACTGACCCCAACTTTCGTTCAGACACCCAGGAGACCTCAAATGCCCAAAATCTTCTGCTTTGTGGACTAGAGATGTACTAGATGATATTTCCATTCGGGATCGTCAAGCAAGAGTGACTTAGCTGCTTCCAATTTCTCGGGGAAAAGTTGTTGTCCTGAAAGTCCTGAAGCGTGTTTGGCTCAAATTGGTGTGATTGGGATGGCATCTACCGCAAACAGATATACATTTGTACGACCTACTTCTCGCGCTGAATCTGACGCAATGCGTTATTTTGCAACCATTTCCTGAAAAACCAAAACACCATACGTAGAGCTACACATTCCGTATCTCTCGAGACACCTATTTCAAGTACGGGCTCGGGAGGATACTTACCCTAATAACTTAGAGGCTGTTTGTCAATCCAGACCAAAATTTTACCTTCAGGTTCACATCCAGACAGAAAGGGTCAAGTTTTATCGGCCATTTCCAGCATCCAGACAGGATGGGGGTATGTATTAGAGGTTAGAGGCTAGATCCCATCCAGGATGATGGCTCAGTGGTATAGAAATGCGTCTGTAATTGTCTCCTTGCTTCACGTTTTAGGGTTCAATTTCGATGTGAATGTTAATATTTTTATGATTACAGTATATATATTTGTGTAACTTTGGTTTTTTTCTTCCCCCGAACTACATGTCGTCATCGATTCAAAATCCACCACTTCTCTTTATCGGCGCCTTGGGCGTGCAGGACCACTGCCATACGTTCGACCTTCTAGGAACTCTTTACTTTCAGTACACCAGATCCGAGTCGTGGACGCGCCTACAATACAACACTGTGTGGCCGGTCCTTTGGGAAGCCGTGCCGCTGCTGTCGGCGGACACCTTAAATCAATCAGATCGACTTATCATCAGATATATTAGGTCAGCTGCTGGAGACCATGATTTTTAGTTTGTATCTCGACAGTACGATTGTTCGACGTTTAACGAAAAGTGGCGGGCAGGCGCGTCTCCGTTTGGCGGACGAAGAGCATACGAGTAGCTGCTCTTCCGTCCTCTGATCATCGCTTCTATAAGTTACAAATGGGTCCGATTGCCCCTTGAGAGTGTCGGCGTATGAGGAGGGAGGATTATGTGAAAAGTAGTGACCACTGTTTTAGCTCGTGGCCTGCACATAGCATGGACTGATTTTTCTGTCTATGCTTATGCTTTTGCGGATTGTTCATCGACATGGATTTTCTTGCCGCATGATGAAATGATCGGATTTCCATTTTGTGTTTCTGAAGGCTGGATCCTGCTTCATACACTCAATTTACCCAGAGCTTTGATTTTATAAGTCGTACGATATATGTGATGTCGTAGCGATTTCATGTCTTAGGACGTTCCTGATATCTGAAACCTTCAGAATGTACGATGTATTGACATTGTCGACGTTGTGGTTGGACACAACATGTGAAATATTTGAAAAATCGGTCTAGATAGTGACAGCATTCATGATCTTTCCATCACACAGCAACTGCAGATTCAGCAGCCTTCAATGCGGTCTCAAACCACTGTAACAACACCTTCGCGTCCTCCATGCCAACACTGATCCTGACTAGCCCTGCCTCGACGCCATACTGTGCAGCCCAATCCAACTCCGTAAAGTGTGCGAGGATTGTAAACGGGGATGCCAGCGTGAAGTTAGTCCCAAGACTGGGCCCCTTGCAACACGGCAGCGCGTCGAAGAACGCATGGGCGGCTATATCGGAGGTGAAGGTCAAGGAGAACAAGCCCCCGAATCCACCTGCCATATATTTCCCATCTTTGTCATTGGTCCTGGGCTTGACTCGGCAGTGCTCGAAGTGCCGGCGAGTAATGAATTTTGGGTAGAAAACTTCTTTGATGACGCCTAACGGTGTGCCTCCCGCTGCGGAGCGAGATCGTAGGAAGCCGCAGACAGCTTCCGCGTTGGCATCGATGATACGGATTCGTCTCCAGAAATCGCGCGAGTTGCGCTCCATGTAGATCGCATCCTCGTCGTAGTAGACATCCTCAAAATTTGAATCCATGTACGCTTTCAGTTTTTCATAGTGGCGACCTTTAGGGTTTAAAACCAGGCTAACCGAGGATAACATGTCGTTATCACCCTTGCATGATGAATAGTAAATTTTACCTTCCACCCATTACATTGGCAACGCCACTGAAGATTTTTGATAAACTGCTGACGACAACATCGGCATACGGGAGGACATCGACATTGACAAAATTGCCTATTGTTTCGTCGACGACGATCAGAAAGTCATACTCGTCTGCAAGCGCACGAAGACGTGGGAGGTCGGCTGAACGAAGGAGAGGATTGGACGGGAACTCAGTAAAGAGCGCAAGAATCGGAGGAACTGACGGATCTCGGCTAGATTCTTTCTCTAAAATAGATTCAAATTCATCGATATCCGAATCTAAACCGTACCCGAAAAAGTGGCATCCGGGACCCCACTTTTGTAGGACTTTGAGGGTATCGGTATATGGAAAGCTTTTTGTTCATCAGGAGGATCAGAAACCATGGATACGCAAATAGTAATAATGACGAACCCAAAACATACGCTCTTTGCTGGCGGGCGTACAGCCAAGGCTACCTGATGCGTATTCCATATAGCAGACATGCCAGTAGGATATAGGAAGACATCATTTTCAGAAACATCGGCAACACCCCTGGAACTAGGCCCTACAACAAGATTCTTCTCGCCAGCGGTTGGATCACCTTGGCCCTCAGATTGATCGTCGCGAATTAAGACGCCTGCAATCCTACGGCGGAGGGCACGTTTTGCAGATGTGGCAAGAGACAGAGGAAGATTACGGCCGTAGCGTTCTTCCAAATACATAGAGTGATCTAGGTTCAACTCCTCATCATCTGCCTTCTTTGAGAGAGAATTGGATGGTATGGAGGGTAGTCTAACATGCCCTTTAGCTGAGTAATGCTTGTTGTGGACTTTGAACGGAAGACGGTTAGATGAGGGCGATGGCGGCTGAGGCTGAACCTGCATTTGTGCTTGTGTCAACTCTTCTGGGAGCATAGATAAGCAGTGTTCAGCCAAGCGACTTGAGATGCCCATCCCGGAGTGCTGCCAGAACTCCTTTGCAACTCGGAACACATCCGCACGAAACAAGACGATATGTAGAGTTACAGAAGCAGTAGGTGTACAATCTGGGGTGCTACGGGTGTTGATCCTGTTGTTCTCCTTATCCTCAGGGCAGGTGAGGAGGTGCATTAGGCGTGCATTGACGGAGCGAGTCTGCATAAATGACTGACACTGCTCGGCGACCTTTTGAGTGGGGAACAACATGCATTGTTCCCCGTTCACGCCATATTTCTGGGCGAATATCCTGGCGAGCTAGATGCAATATTTTGAGGACGAGATAGGAGACAGGAATACGACCCACCTTCTGAATGCTCAAATGAATGAAAAATCTAGGGTATCCCGACACCATCACGTCGACGACGCGTTTTTCACCTTCTTCATATCCAACGTTGTCGCGCCAAGTCGGTAGGGAGACCGAAATCGCATGAGGGAGGGGGGGCACAGGTAGGCCTAATGTAATGTTCTGTTGAACATCTGTTAGTGCGCTCGTTGAACCCATTTACCGTCAAACGGGTGAGGTGGTGACCGGCACTTGAAGCTCCCCTAAAACTGGCACGAACCAGAAAGAGATGGCGATAACGCTTATCGATTACGTAAGTAGTATAATCGGTTATAAGGTTCAAAGCTTGGTTGCATCCTTACAGTAGTACTTACATATTACAATGATCTCAACTTATCAAGGTACACATACAACATATGCTCCAATCCAGAGAGTGAGGCCTTGGTAGCTTCCGCATCTTCACTTTCCAACATTCCTCACGCCTCCCTCAAATTCTTCAAACTCACAACCCGCTGCAACGAATCCAAACCCGAGATCGAATTTCTGGTACTATCCATTCCCATCATGGGCGGCAATATCAAGCTCGGACTACGGCGTATGCTCGTCCTGCTGCTGGACCTGGATCTAAACTGATCACCCTCAGACTGAGAAGAGGCAGAGGAGGCGCGGCGGTGGCGCTGCATCCGCGTCGGGTCGACGTCGGGTACATTTGCAACACGAGCGAAGATTGAAAGAACTGGAAAAGAATGACAGGTGAAATGGGGATTGCGTCGTAAGAAGGTAGACCTACTGTCAACAATCGATACGATGCCTGAAAGGTTTCCTAACGAGCTTGGGGAGAGAATGGGAGAACCGGTCGCGGAATCAGTCGTTACAAAAAGCCTATGGGCGTTAGCTAGACGAAGAGTTGAGCAACGAATAGGAAAATGGACTGGATGGCACTTACTCGCAAGAAGCTTCTGGACCGTGCGTAGCAGGGGATTAGAAGGTAGCACGGAATATACTAGGAAAACGGTATAACCACCAAAATCTATATAATAACCATGAACATACCAGGGTACCGGTCGGCACCGTCCGTGGCGCCATCAGGTTGCTTCAAAGCTCATAAGCGAACAATACAAGGTCCTAACAACTGCAAGGACCTCACTTTTATGAGAGAGACAAATTGATACAGAGGTGTGGATAATATGTGTTTGCTTTCAGACGGGACGACAATCTGAAATTAAACTAACTGGTGAGGATTCCATTGACATATACAGGCCTGAGTAGACATACCTTTCCGATGTCCGTTACACTAACTGCGCTCAGCAGATTGCCGCTTTCATCATCAAGAACTGCTACACTACTTAGACCCTCCTCGCTCATAAGCTTCATCGCATCAAGCACCGTGGAGTTCGCAGTGGAAGCAATAACAGCGTCATAGAGATTGAGAGAGGGAAGAGCGAATGAACGAAGAGAGTTGGTAAGAAACTTCTGGAGAGACGGGGTTTTCGCAGCGTACGAGGAAAACCATGAGAGAAGACCACGGTCTGACACCATGCCTAAGAACTCGTTGCAGGTCGATGATGCTACTAGACCTGTATGACGCACTGTTATTCAGCTTGGCCTGTCTTGGTGATTTCCGCAGGATAACGAACCTCTGTGAGTGCCTCGGGAGAATATTTCCAATAACGACACGACAGTTGCGTCATTTGGGAGAGTTTGCAGGGGATTCTTCCCCGAAAAGTCTACAGTCAAGGTGTAAAGTCGTGTAAGGTACGTTTGAGGCATTAGAACCTTACTGCTGACAAGGTGCACTGGTACTCGACCCAACCGCGCTGCAGATACAATTTCGTCAGCACGTGGGTTATATCGTAACTCGTCAGGTTGCAGGGTATGGCGTGTGGCAGCAAGTGTTAGGAATGCATTGACATCGGAGAACTATAATACGGAGAGGGTAAGGAGCTCTTGTGGAACTGTTGAGAACCGCATACATCGAAGAGTCCGACATAGCACGAGCCATTTTCTACTGTTTGGGACTTGACAGCCAAACAATGAATATCTTCAGAGAGTAGAACCTACGAACAAATCAGAAGGAAGCCCCACCAGGACGAGACGGAGACTCACGTCGCACGCGTCTTCAACACTAGTCTCTGTATCAACCGAAACTATTCGGGTGTCGATGAGATCTGAGAGTATTCTATCTCCTGAGCGTGTCGAGAAGTATGAACGCATCCTGCACTCACCTCTTGCAAGAATGCCGTTCCAATCCTTTACCCATTCTTCAGAATCTGTAGCTAGGGCAGTGATAGAATTAAATGGAGCAGGTTCAGTCCAGCTGCTGCTGAGAGACTGGGAGAGTCTCTTTGAGCTAGCGGACATGGTGGCACTGGGCGATATCTAACGGGCGGGCATCCCCAGAATACAATTATACCGCTGACAAAGTAAATTCTTGGCAACGTTGTTCTCAATGACTATCAATCCCGTAGATGTGCCTCCATATCAAATACAAGACTTGATTTCAAGCATCTCTGACGGTCAGTCTATTTCCTTGAGTTTCATCTGCAATGCTCATCGTTGAGCAGGTTTTCAATCGTCTGATGCCGTCCAAATTTGTTGCGCACAAGCTTTCGGTGTGTTTCAAGTAATACTTTCCAAATAACATGTGTTCAGCCTTCGTAGGCTCTGAGATTTACGTAGGATGCTCAAACGGTGAACTTGTTCGCTTTGCTTTACAAGCGGATGATCCAAACGTTGTAGGTACACTACTTCACGTCGACCGGCTGAAAACTGAAACTCTTAGCCTGAGTCGTATAAGATCCTGTCTCGGCAAGCCCTCCCAAACAGCAAACCGGTGGATGAGATTGTCCTCATCCCGGCCCTTTCTCGCGCATTCATCCTCTCTGGTACCTCAGTACATTCCTTCTCGCATCCAAATCATCTAACTTCAATGGTCGCATCTCAGACCGGACACTTCACTTCTACACTCTCCCATCACTGGATCCGGTCTCCTTCAATATCATGAAACCAATTCGACACGTCGTAACCTTTGCGGTGGACTACGAACACTTGAAAAGACCCTCGCCACCACCTTCTGGTCCTGTCCTTCAGGTAGATCCCGTAGAATTCTGCGTCATTAAGCGAAATAGTATCGCGATGTACACAATGAAGGAGAGGCTTTCATATCTCAAGGTATCTGCACTCTCGCCAGCACTTGCGACCATCCAAGACTCAGGCGGTAACAAATGACTAGGAAATTCCATTACCTCAAGGCGCAACTATGGCTAGGCGGATCGGTCGCTCTCTTTGTATCGCTGACAAGGAAAATTACAACATGGTCGATCTGGAAGCTGCCTCGCTCTTTCCGATCGTCCCGTTGTCGCAAGCGTCAGACTCTTCTGTTACAGTGAAACCCTCGATCACTGTTATAGGTGACAATGAATACCTCATCATCTCGTGGACCGGTGCTAGCACAATGGGAGTGTTCATCACTGACGATGGAGATCCCATTCGGGGCACGTTGGAGTGGCCCCGTCATCCCGAAGCCATCTGTATGTGTTTCGATTCATGGTCCTACTTCCCGGTCTGGGTCTAAATGTTCTCATTGTAGGTCTTGATTATCCATACATCATAGCCCTTCTTCCGAACGACACCATCGAGATCCACAATATCGAGACGCAAGAGATCGTACAGGTCATCAGTGCCCCGCCCGCTACGTCATCTCCCACACAATCAGGCGAGTATCCTCGTCATCGGCTGAATCTAGTGTCTAGTTTCGGTGGGTATTTAGTGCCGTCAACTCAACGGTCGGATAAGATGCGGATGACTTCTGTATCATTATTGAGAGATTTCAAATCTGCTGTACCACTCCCGTAGCTGTCAAGTGATGAGACAGGCAATAAGTGAGTTCTCCCCGATGGTAGTCTTTCATGGTTCATGTTGGTGAGTTGATATTGCGCTTATGATCTTTGTTGACGAATCTTTTAACCAAACGTCCTAGGAGTGGCTACTTCTCAACATTTGGGTTATCAGCCGGCAAGGACCTAAAGGTCTTGCAGTTCAGTCATATATAAGTAGACATACTTGTATAGAGCAGCGTCGAGGTGTAAAGTACTGATCTTTGAATCGAACTTATGTTGTAAAGATCGATATAATTACAAGCCAATAATACAAATGAAATAGAAAGAGTTATCCAAGCCTTGATCTCTACACCTCCTGCGCGTTCTTTCCCTTTGATTTTGTCGGTAGTAGCTCAGGCGCGATGTGAGGTACTGTGTAGACATGTAAGACTCGTGAGGCTCGAAGATATATTGCTACACGTACCAACACCACCCTGTGAGATAACAACATCGCCAAGCAGTCTACCAAGTCTACCAAGTAAAAATTGTGAACCTCACGACAAGATGGAAGCGAGAAACAACATACTCCTCATCATTTCGAATGGCAAGTTGCAGGTGTCGAGGCACGATACGATGCTTCTTGTTATCCCGTGCGGCATTGCCAGCAAGTTCGAGAATCTCAGCAGCAAGGTATTCAAGAACCGCAGCGAGATACACTACGAGATCTCAGTATGATCAGAAGATTGTGTAGGGGAGGACATACCAGGTGCACCAGCGCCGACACGTTTAGCGTAGTTCCCGTGTCTCAGAAGACGATGAATACGACCGACGGGGAATTGGAGACCCGCCTTGCCTGAACGAGATTGTGATTTGACGGCTTCGCCTCCGGCAGTCTTGCCAGATTTTCCTTTGCCGCTGACTTTTCCAGACATGATAAGAAGATAGTGTTAAAGGTGGATCGACGACTGATATGGGTACTGAGGGGGTAAGTGCGGAAGATCAAGGTTGGGTCAGGGTATTTATATGAAAAACGCGCGGTTTGGTCACAACCCACCGTGACGATCAACAAAGACGCGTTTGGCGCGTCTATGACCAAACATCAACAAAGTCACGTGTTTGTATAAATAATCTCACACATCGTTCATTGAATACTCTTTAACTCTTTTTCGCACCACCACCGACACCAGACCCATTTACCCTCTTCCCTCACCTTACGTATTGCAATGGCACCTAAACCCGCTTCAACTGCTGGCAAAGCCCCAGCCTCTACTGCTACTGCTTCGAAGACCCCTGCCAAGACTACAGAGGGCGTGAAAGGCGCGAAGAAGACAGCTAAGGCAGCAGCACCTGCCGATGGCGAAAAGAAGAAGAGAAAGAAAGTGCGAAAGGAAACGTACTCTTCATACATCTACAAGGGTGAGCTGTTTTCACTATCTTGCACGGATCGTTCTCATACGCGCCGTGTCAGTCCTCAAGCAGGTCCACCCCGATACTGGTATCTCCAACAAAGCCATGGCCATTCTCAACTCTTTTGTCAATGACATATTTGAGCGAATTGCCACAGAAGCATCCAGTACGCATTCCTCACTTCGTGTCTTTGTATCCTTCTAACCTCGTTTGCAGAGCTGGCGGCCTATTCTAAGAAGTCAACAATCTCCTCTCGCGAAATCCAGACGTCAGTACGGCTGATCCTGCCAGGAGAGTTGGCCAAGCATGCTATATCAGAAGGCACGAAGTCGGTAACGAAGTTCTCGTCTGCGGGGGCGAAGTAGAGTCTGTATCGTGAGTCATTGGTTTGCGTGTTTGGCTCTCCATAGTCTGATCTGTGTTGATAGTTTAGGAGGTGTGGTTGTTTTATTATTATCTCGGCTCTGTACAGAAGTGTATTTTCTAATTTATCATCTATTCTCGGTATCATTGAGAATTCTGAGTGGAGACTTCCCACAGCGTGTAGATGTGTGAGGTTTCGTTTTAAACATTGTTATAACGCGTCCTGAGCTGGTGGAATTGGTATGTCTCTTGTATCATGCTAGCTCTAGTTATGAGGAATACAATGCTATATTCAAACTGGGTATATCAGATGGAAAGCTTAGCATTGTTATTCATTTCCATCCCTTCTACTTGGTGCTTGTCTGTCTCTGCATCGGCAAACTGAAGTAGAAAGGGTGCTGGAACAGATACAGAACAAGATCATAAACCATGTGAATTGTATTGCATCTCTCAAAAATTAAATGAGTGCATGAGAAAAAGTGATTAGGAAGCCGTGCTTTGTTGTATTTGTGAAGATGATGTGATCTTGGATTTCTTATGGTAACTATCATAAGTTGGGAGTTTCAAAGCTTTTACCAATTCATGAATAAAAAAACATCGGAAGCACCTTTTGCCAATCGGACTTTTGGAGTCGACGTGATAATATATGAACTAGCCTGAAGTGTCACTTTAGTATAAGGTGAGGGGGTTGTGTCGGAAGAAAGCCAGCCTCCTACCCATGCCCTCTGGAAGAGTCTGTGATCACTCACAGTTTTCATTCTCACGCTTTGATTGTCCAAAACCTTCTTTTTTGTATGGAAGAGTTACAAAAAAGAAGGTTTCGGACAATCAAACCGCGGGAAAGCCGAGAATGAAAACTACAGTGAGCAGAGGACATTTCGGGATTGGAGAATCCGGATGTCCATCCATCCGTCTGTCTGTCTGCCTCATAGAAATAATTAAGTTTTCTGTGCTACAAAATTACAATATGGTATAATGATACAACCACACTTACTGTGGTGAATATTATTGAATATAACCCCCATGCAGAGCGATGCTAGAGTTTTTGGTGAATGTTGTTCATCATGTGATTTCAAAATCCGCCGACATGGACTACACATTCTCACTCACTTCATTCTTGATGAAAATATATGCATCTTACCATGAAAGCTACCTGAGATTTGCATGGAATATACATCTTATAATTCCTCTACTGTATCAGGTGAAAATTAGCTAAGTTGATAATTACATAATTTTGATGGCAGTGGCTGCTGCAAGGCTGTATGTAGACCACCCTTACATTGCAAGGGGTTGCATATATAATGCACAATGTACTTGTGTACAATTAGAAGATAATTTCCATATTATTGTAGTGGAAGAATGTCAAATGGCACTGTGACATTTCGTGACACAGATTTTTAAAGACCCTGTTTTACAGGTTTTTGTGCTCGGCATCACTCCGATAACAGCATCCCTTCGACTATCGCAAAAGTAACATCATAGCCAGGTAGAACACATGTTATTCAAGGTATATGCCAAGCCACTTTATGAGATGTTGAGTTGTTGTAGAGTTATTTGTGGTTTGCAAAATATTTTTAAACTCCTGACTGATGATAGTAGAGCATAGAGCACTGAAAATATGATAAACATGAGCAAATTTGATCTCGCTTGGCCACAATGGCTTCCTGGCTCAGATTTGAGTGAAGGAAGTGTACAGAAATGGTCTCAGAGTGCTGTTGGCTGTGAATGATTGACTGAGAATAATTCTATACTTCCAAAATAAATCTCTAGAAGATTCTGGCTTGCATATGATCTAATATTGTTATTTCTCAGTGCAGCACCTCAGAAAACATGTTAAAGAAGATGTTTACTTGACAGTCATCTTCTGATATTATTTATATACACTTCCTTCACCAAAATCTAAGCCAGGAAGCCATTGTGGATGCCATAAAATGACAGCAAGATCAAGTTTGCTCATGTTTATCAAGTTTTCGGCAACTGTCAAGCTCTATGCAAAGCACTGTAAAGTCTGATGTCAAGCACACTTTGTCACGCAAATTCAATCTTTCTTCTGTATCTTCCCTCTCATTGCTCTGAATGCTCTACAATTTTAGATGAGGCTTTAATGACATATGTAGATGATATTTTGAAAGTTTTACAGTTTTCTGCTCAGTGATGCTTAAAGCTGGGACTGTTTTAATCAGATTTTGAGTACTCCCTTGTAATATTGGAAACATCCCAAAGCTAGCACAATAGAACTTCTTAATTTTTTTTGTGATCTATAATGGAGTAGTATATAGGTGATATATCCTGGCAAAGATCAGCTGTTTTTCTGTGGCAAACCTGCATTTTGAAACTTTCTGGTATTTTGAAACCCATAATTCTGGTAGTATAATCATATATATAGGTGATATATCCTAGTGATCAGCTGTTTTTCTGTGGTGATCCACTCAAAAACTACATTTTGAAACTCTGGTATTTTGAAACCCATAATTCATGATAGTATGCTTTCACCTTTACTTTGCAAGGGGGTGCCAGCATTAGAATGCCAGACCAGGAGCCAGTTAGTTAGTCCAGCCACAGGCTGCAAAAAAAAAATTGGACCCCTCCAAAACACATCCTCAAAACATGTAATTGAAGCATCTTAAATCATATATACAGTGTATTTCCTGTAGTAGAGCTCAGGAATTTGAAGAAACAAGTATAATTTCCATGATAAATACAGGTACAGATCCAAAGGTTAATGTTGCTTGGGCACTTAACACCACATGCAAATCCCTTCAATGTATTGTCACTTTCTAGTACCTTCAAACATGTAGAAATGAATGGTTTACTATTTTCATCACCAGAGTCAACAATGAAGAGGGGTCCAGACCAAATTCTGAAGACGAAAGCAATGTCAAAAATACATGTGTCCTTGGAGATATAAATGGTGATCTGGCATAGCATGAACACAGGACACCTGAAAACAAGACAGATACACAGATAGATACGACATGTGATGAGTTGAACCAGAAGGGAAGGATGTTGGCCAGGTGAAGATTTGGATGTGGGAGACAAGGGTGGAGATGTAAGCAAGTTAGAAAATGCCATCATCAATGCAACACTGAAAGCACAAAACTCTGAGGTTGCTAAGGGTGTTGGACATGCCAGGAAGACATCACTGAGCCCTCACTAGCACTGACAGATGACAGTGTAATTTCTTTGCTTTGAATGATGGTGTTGTGAAACTCACCTGGAAAGACAGAATGCCAGGCCAGTGGGGCACATATATATTGGTGCTCAACACTCTGCACCAGTGCTACTGGTGATGATGGATGGAGTCCAACAAGTCACAACATTAAGGATCCAGTTGGAATCCAACTTGGATCCAACTTCTGCAAGTTCAAGTTGGCAACATTGGAAGCCAACATTGAAGACAATGGGCAGTCTATGTGGAAGGGAGCAAGGGGCCAGTTGATAAGTTGAACCTCAACTTGGGTCTTTGTGGATCAGTGGTCGACCCATCAATGAAGGGTGTCATCAAATGTAAATGAACATCCTATGAGATGCAATGGGTAAGCATATTTAATTGGACAGATGATTGTAATGACTCACACCTAGCATTATATTGGGAGGAAAGCATATGCGTAGATGATGTCATATTACTATATTTGGACATGTGCCTTATTATGTAAGTTGGTTAGCCAAACTCTTAAGGTCCTGTTTGGCAACCAAATTTAGCCAGACATCTACAACTAAACTACAACTAACCATTGTTGATAATGATTATATAATCACATCGATCATAGTATCGATTGTACCCTTACACTGCGCGCGGCTTCATACTGGTTGCCCTTGCTATGGAGGTAGATGACGGTAATGATACAGATGGTGGGGGATCTACTACTTCTTCTGAGAGGGATGATGTGGAACGTTTACGAAGAACCTCGTATCTAATGGTTATTATCTCTACTCTTGCAGCTGCTATCACTCATTATGCATCTGGTCTCTATGACAAGCAGGCATATCACACATCGGCTCTCACTGGTCATGCCTGGGTCCTCGAGTTGCTCACTGGTCACCCTGATTGTATCCAATGTGAACTTGGTGTCAGGCATCACATATTTCATCTTCTCATCGATAAGCTTCGAGAATTGGGCCATAGCGATTCATGTTATGTTACTTTGGAGGAACAGCTTGCAATTTTCCTCTACTCATGTGTGACAGGTCTCTCAACCCATCATGTTGGTGAGAGATTTCAGCGTACAACTGACACAATTTCTAGGTATGTTTGATTTGATGCCGGCTTTCCCGATTCTCAAGCAGCATACAGATACTTCAAAGCCATGCTTGCAGTGTTCTCTTCTGCTCTGTTTTACACCACTTATGTCCAAATGCCAACTGCATCTGATCCGGTGCCTCCTGAAATATTCCACAATCCGAAGCACTACCCATTCTTCAAGGATGCGCTTGGAGCGCTTGATGGGACACACATAAACTGTTCACCCTCAGCACAGGAGCGTGAAGCTGCTCGCAACTGAAAAGGCTTATTGACTCAGAACTGCCTGGTTGCTTGTAGCTTTGATCTATTGTTTTTGTATGTCCTCAGTGGTTGGGAGGGATCAGCCTTGGATGCACTAATATTCTATAATGCACGTCTAACCGACTTCCCCATCCCCAATGGGAAATATTATCTGGCAGATGCAGGCTTTCCTGTATGCGACAAGCTGTTGGTTCCATATTGTGGTGTTCGCTATCATCTTGCAGAGTGGGGGCATGCACAGATCTGGCAAGTTCTTTAACAAAGGTTGTTATCCAGTGATTTATTGTCAATGCAGACCTGCAAACAAAGAAGAATTATCCAATCTTTGTCATGCCTCTGCTCGTAACGTAATTGAGTGAATTTTTGGCGTTCTGAAGTGCTGCTTTTGGATTCTCATCATCCCACCTGAGTATGATCTTCAAATACAGACATGTATTCCCCCCGCCCTTTGTGCACTGCACAATTTCATCCGTTGGCATGATCCCTCTGATATCAATGACTTTCCTGATACCACTGACAATCCAGCTGATCATGCAGATGGCTCTGGAATTGGAGAGCTTGCCACAAGTGCAGTGAGTGCACAAGAGCGGGCAAGTGCAGGTAACAAGCGAGACCAAATTGTGCAGGACATGTGGAACAGCTACCAACAAATTCTCCGAGAAAGGGGTGAGGTTTGGGAAGATGTACCTACCATTTAATATCATGTGTACTGCGACCATCTATCTTACTCTTGTAACATGCCTTCTCTTTGCTACACTTAAAATATGGCTACCATTCTTTTGTTACCCTCTTGTATCAGCGTACGACATATCAATTCTATCATGACATCTGTGCAAATTTTATTCGGTAGACAAATTTCCTGCTCGTGCACAAAAACATCTACAATTTGACATAAAGGATACACATGTACTACATGCTCATTGTTCAATACACTACAGCGCAGTGGCATCATTGGTAGTATCATCAATGGTCACTCCAATTTTAGACAGCTTATGCTTCACCCAAGCCTTCCGGACACTTTCAATTGAGATCCAGAGATACGCCTTAGCACTGTCTTCATTTTCCTCCAATATCTCGATCAGCGCAGCAAGAACATCAGGTAGCAAGTGTGTTTCCAACTGTTGAGCACGTTCCACTGCTTCACTGATGGTATTTTCGCGACGATCGCGATGAGATAGCCAATCTACATGTTATGCTTCATCCAATTCGAGCCCTCTCCGGTATGATGCACTCAGATCAGCAATGCCATGCCCAATTGATGTTAGGGCAATTGCACCCGTCATCCATCCTCGCTTCGCAGATGTAGATGTTGATGTTGATAAATGAGATGAAGAAGGTTGAGAGCTTGTGTTTTCAGCTACAGAAAACCACCGCTTTGATGCGATAGATGGTGAAGCAGGAGGGGGAGTAGGCGGGGGCTGCCCAGCAAGATTGTTTACATCATTGTGCTCGCTTGCATTACCAGAGACCATATCCACATCACCAGAGTCACCTGTTGCAACACTGGCAGTTGGCACCCCAGTCGATACAGGGGGTTCCCCATGCTCAGTCACCGAGGCTCCACCTGCAACAGGGTCTCCAGCAGATCCAACAGATCCCTGGGCTGATCCTCCAGTGCTGGGAGTGACATTGTGATTACCTTGAACAGATCCACCAGCCTGAGTGCTGGTAGCAACACCAGGACTGAGACTGTTTGCTTGGTATGCTTTTTTGCCTTTCGCGAGACTTGGCATCAAGAGTTTGACATTATCGTACAGGCTCCACCCCTTCTCACCATATAGAGATGCTTTGGGATGTTTCTGTACATGATTAGCAAAGATTGAGAATGATTTTAGGGCACATACCGCGACATAGTCTTTCCAAACTTCTTTGAGATCTGAGGGTGTATCATCTGTGAGGCCCAGGCCATTCTCAGGAGTCCATGCGATGCCGGAAAGGTTAGTTAGTGGATCCACAATTCCAAATATTTCTTTAATCTAGGAGAGATGTTCAATGATTGCGAACTTGGGGATGATATTTGGAGTGGCTCACACGTCCCCACTTGGTCTTACAACTGTCAGCTGTCTTCGCAGCACCCTTGGCACTCCCCACCTCTTTGGCAACAGCACTCCATATGGCAGGCCTGAAGTTCATACCATCGCCAGCTTCAGCTTGGTGTGCCAGCAGCGAAGAGATGAGGGCTTGTTCCTCTTCAGGACTCCATGCAGCACGCTTGCTTGGTTCGGAAGCTTGAGATTGAGCAGAGCTTTTCTTTGCTTTTGTGCTCATTGATACCCAATGGCAATCGTAGGTTTGATTGAGATGACGACACTTTCTAGATCTTGTCTGCATCATGGGCCGGTACCGGGACAGTATCGATGTGATTACATAATCATTATCAACAACAGTTAGTTGTACATAGTTTAGTTGTAGATGTCTGGCTAAATCCTAAATTTGGTTGCCAAACAGGACCTAAGCAACTCTTCAGTCAAAAAAATTGACCCCGGGTCATTTTATTCAGTCCTGGCGCCCCCTTGTTACTTTGCTTCATTTATTTGTGACTATACTGTTTCCATTGATGATTATGTAATACATCTTTTCCCAAAATGATTGATGACCAAAGGATGTCAGGTTATAGGGAAAGGCGCAGACCACAACGTCCAGATCTGCCCTTACTAAGCCTTACTGCTGGACTTGGGCGTTCTGAAACTAGCTTACGCACGTCGTGCCCACCATTCTCCCGTTGCCAGACCAATGAATTAAGCAATGACAACTACATACAACAAATATGTTCTCGTACATACTTTTGGACATGTGTCTAAAATCTAAACATATCAAACCGTGTCACTAGCACTAATATATGATCTGGCAGCAATCTATGGTGTCTATGAATAAGAGAAATCAGAAAAAAAGGCAAGCACAACTTGTACGGTCTAAACCTTGCAGACCATGACATGCATGACCTCGCAACAAATGAGTAGGACCATTGCTGAAATATTCATGCAACGATTCGACATATAGTGTTACATCAGCAGATTTTCGGACCTCCTCTCATGCTCCAGCAGTTCAAAGGGCGAATTCGTCCGAAGGATATCGGTTCCAGTAATGCCTCGTTCATGATCCGCTAGATCTTCGTCAGATTGCTCCTCTGGTCGCTTTGTCCATATACGCACAGCGCCGTCGTGGCTTCCTGTTGCAAACATAAACGGATCCTCGGAGGCATGGTTCCAAGCGATACAAGTTAAATCGCCACCGTTGGCCTGGGCTGGGACGTGATGAAGCAAAGCTCCTGATTCTTGATCCCAAATGTGTATGTCGCCAGCTGCGCAATTGAAAAATATGAACAAATAGGCACGAAAGAGACCTCAGATTTGGTACCTTTTCCGGCGCAGAGTATGAGCTCATTATTTTTGCCTCCGAAAGAGCTAGGTCCTGCAAAATCGACAGGAAATTTTGGTAAGTACGTATGCCTAGCATGTAGAGTGATATTTAGAACAAGCCAAATTGAGTGATGGTACATCCACACCTGAGTGTGAGTCTGGCATGTAGTGTACTGGTTCCTCGATCCTTCACCAGGTCTAACTTCCAGAGTTGAGGAGGTGCCTATCACATTCAGTCATGAGCAGGTTCGATATACCACGTCAGGAAGTACCGTATTTTCATAGCTGATCAAGGCAACAACGCCGCTCCGTATAGTTTGAACTACAGTGATATGTCGAACGTCATTCAAAACGGGCGTTCGACTTTCAAAACCAGATCAACGGTCATCAAGACAACCGAGAAAAGAGAACATACTTTTCGATTTCTCTCTTCCTCGTGTTGTAGACTATCATGTTCTTAGCCCCGAATACGTAAGTATTGACCCACTGCACTCACCGACCAGCCGTTTTTCCGCCCTCGACTTGCTTGGTTGCAATCCATTCGGAGATGCCAACAAGGGTCCAACCCCAATAAGCCGTAAGCCATCCGGTGTGACGGCCACGTCATGCAGTTTCATGGATCCAAAGTTGTATTGATCAAGTATCTGCAGGTGGCAAACGGCCAATAAGTCCTCCGCCAACACCAGTCCATCTGGTACTCACATTGCCACTTAGGTCCTGGAAATCAAAATCAGGGTCAATATCAAGCGATATCAAGAAGCAGCAACAAACGCACGAGCTTAATGACATCACTGCCCTCAACCGAAATGAAACCTAAATGGATTGATTATCAGTGACGTTCATAACCTTTCAACAACGACCGAGAAAAAAACCGACATTTTCCATCCGGAAACCATTGAATTGATTCCACGAATGCTTGGCGTTCAATTGTTTTCTTGCAAACACCATCCTGGAATCAGTGTCAAAAAATCAGATTGAAAAATGATATCAGCCTTGGATCCGGCGATCCACAGGATATGAAAGCTGCGGTCCCACCTCAGAAGTCCAAACTTTGATCCCTCGGTTGAGCTTCGTCAGTAACGTGTTGCCTAATGGTGACCTCAACATCGGCATTAAATCAGCCTATGGAATGTTCAATGGGTGAAATACGTACCATGCTACTTGTCCAACAAAATTTTGTGCATGCGCAAGGATACGGTGACAAGTGAAAGGATCCTAGAATCACTGTCTTCAGTTAAAAACAAAGACAAAAACAAAAATTTCCTACCCCAACACGAAAGATAACCGATGTCTTGTCCCAACTGCGCATCATAATGAGCATTGCAATGTATCAGAAAATAAAGCTCTTACCTAGAAGTAGCCAGATACTTCCCATCAGGAGAAAATTGTAGACGCCTTACTAGCGCCTGGTGCGCCGCCAGATCCTGCGTTGTCTCTAACACTCTTAGCTTTGGCACCAGCGTCGCAACTCTGGATCTAAACAACACCCTGGCAGTTTCGCCGGATGGGTTCGTCCGCTTCTTGTCACCCGCTGTCAAGTTCGACGACGTCGTGCGCTGACGGTACGACCCGTGGGGGCTCACCACAACGCCAGAAGGCGCCGCCGAGACGGCTGAATGCATCTTGACGCTTTGGATGGCGTGGCGCCATAACTGCTTGCCCGGAGAGCCGGGGGTGGCTGGTGTTTGCGGTATATCGGAGGGTTTGTCGCTCTGCAAGCTGAGTACAGGAATAGAAAGGGCCTTGTGGGAATCTGACGACATGATCGACTTCTCCCCGTCGGATATGCGGTGTACAACGAACGGGCGCTCGTTCTGGGCGTGTGTGACAGGTGGGATGTTGGCTTCTAGGTCTTGGCCAGCGATGGAGTTCTTGGTGTGGAGCCTGAGGGCTTTGGAGGATATGCGGCACAAGTATTTGTGAGTTTGCTTGAGGAGTCGGCCGACGGCACGGAAACCTTGGCGCGTGGGCTCTACGCCTGGCAAACTCATGAGCATGTCCCCGTACTCCATGAGCGCATCGCTGAGCCATTTCTGGCCACGGTGACGGAGGAAGATCCAACGTTCGGATGCGAACCATGCCGAAACGGCTACGAGGCCGAATGAAGTGAATGCGGTGAACACGGTGGTTAATGTCGATGTGACTTGGGACTGTGATTGCGCGGAGGGAAGCAGTTAATATAGAAACATGAACATTCGGAGGAAGGAACCCGACCTGTCCTGATGCGTATGTGAAGAGGCAAAGTCCGATCGAGAAACACGCGACGGACATGACGAGGAACACGAGCGGTGATCTCTTGATCCAGATCAACACCCACCACGGCACACGGTGGCCAGGCGAACGACTAATTACACAGAGGGTTAGGGTGGCGGGCTCAGAATCAACGGCCTCCATTGGAGATGATACAGGCACTTACTACATCGCTTGCTTCCAGGTTACTCCTAACAGGCTGTTCACGGCAGCCGCAATGCTGAAAACCATCGAGGCAAACCAGAAGCAGTTGACGGAGTCTCCTAATGGCGTACGTTCTAGGCGGTAGGAAGACTGGAGTGTTGTTGCAGTTACAGCAGAGAAGAAAGTAGCTACGGTGGATAGGTTGAGGAGATTGTTTGCCCCATGTTCTTGAGCGAATCGGATAGTGGGTATCCCTGCCGGTTGGTGTTACCAGAAATAGATAAGAAGAAAAGCTTCCGTGCCATACCAACTTCTATAAACATCGACAGGGTCGATGTGATGTTGTCGATGTGCTCGCCCATCTCGGTTGAAAGGTCATGAACGTATCTTTGAACCGATGGATAACGGAAATGACCTATCAGATAAGCTTGAAACATTATTACTTCAGCCGAAAAAGATACACCCACCAGCATATTCGTTCAAGCATGCCGCCCAGTACTGTGGTTGTTATCAGAAATGACATGGACCCTGCAAAGCGGACCGAACCTTCAGGTCTTCCTCAAATGACGTGATCGAGGCATTAACGGCCTCATCCGTGAACTCCGGAAACTCGTTCAGACATTTCAAAAAAGTAGTCACATCGGCCGACAAGGCCTCCAGCTGCTGGGGAAAGAACTCGAGGTCTAGGTTTTCAGTTACGGTCGGTCGTGCGACATGCGGAGGTGCTTTGGTTTGGGCGATCATCCAGCGGCTTCGGCGTTTGGTTTGAGCACGAGAATCAACAGCATTATACCTGGGAAGATGGGTGATCTTGCGTGGAAAGAGATCAGCTGCGTTCTGGCGGTAAAGGTAAATAATTTGGGCAAGGCGTTCCCGGAGGTGGAATGCAGAGGAAAGGATCGCTACAGAGCTGCCAAGTTGACGCGCCGCATTCGCAAAGTTTCGAAGCTGATTGTGACAGTGACTTTGAGTGAATGCCAACAATAGATGCAACTGACCTCCTTGTCCAAATTATTCAATCTCCTGCGGATTCCGTGGGCATTAGAAAAATCTTGGATAGCCCGAGAACAGTTCTGTTACCTCTGAAATTCATGAAAGGCTTCAGCTCCGACGACTTGAAGATGTTCGTCTACGACTGCTAAGAAAGCGTATCTTCATGATACATTTGATGTACTCACGGACTTCTTTATCATCTTCGAAGTTGGAATAGTGATTTCCGCCTAAATATACATTTCATTTGCGATTATTAAACACCGGAAACGAGATATACACACCTCTTTCTTCCTGTTGTAAAAGCAGCTCTACGAGACTGAGAATAGTGGTTTTACGGTTAGCAGCGCTGAGGCTGGGTGGACGACTGTTTGGAGGCGTGGTTGCTCCAGTGGCTAGTGTCTCGGAGAAGTCTGTTGTGATACCAACTGGCATTGATGCCATAAAGAAGTTTGAACGTAAGTTAAAGGTAAGAAAAGCTGGTCCTACAAAGTAATATTGAGACTGCCTTTTAACCGATCGACGTATATCAAGTGTGGCAAAGGCGTGTTGAAGAGCCAAGATACTGGTACAGTTGTTAAACGATCGTGTAAATTGATAGAGAGACAGAGGGAGGGTATCCAGGGATGACATTGAGAAGGCCGAGGTAGCATGACAAGTGTATGAAAGCGCGGATACTTCGAAGGCACGCGCCAACGCATCCCACGTGACCGAGATCAGGCTTGCCCTTACTAGCTTGCCTGCTCAAGTCCCTCTCGCTCTCAATTCCAGCAGGGAGAACACGCGTTGTCGCTGAATCATAGTTCTATCAGTCAACATCTGCTTTCAACATCTGTTTGGGAAATTTTGTGATACGATTTCAAAACATCAGTTCTACATAGCCAACTGTCACATCTATCAGTCCACTAGCACCAAGGGCCCAAATTTTTCACACTGCACTTTTCAGTAACAACTACAGGCTACATTTGCATTCAGGAGCGCTATATCTTGCTCTTCATTTGTAACTTGCTCTACATTTCAGCGCTTAGAAAGTGTGAGCTCCATTGTTGGTGTAATCGTTCCTATTTTTTTTTTACTTTTCTCAAGACAGGTCCGTTGCAATAGTATCCTAGTCTTCCATTCATGGCCACTCTTGCTCGTACCACATCTGCAACACAACCTGCAACTAGTCTGGTCTTAACCTCTCCCGTTCCTGCTCCGTTCCCACGAGAGCTTCTTCAGCAGCAACAGCCCAGAGGACCCACAGGTCAAGAGGTACAGCCTCCGTTGGAAACTCAAGCAGCAGCACCGTCCCTTGTTTCTGAAGCCGACAATGTCTACAGCTCCACCATTTATGGCGTTCTGGTAAGCAAATATTATGATATAAATTGCTCCAAAATGACCTTCCGACTTCTAATGTTTCAGCACGAACTTACGCCTTCGATTGTTAATGTTCAGAGGTCATGTTTGATGACCCTTAATGACCTGCTTTCCGTTCCTACCAAATGGAATCCGATCGTACCAGACCGCCGACATTCCATGCCGCCTAGTCGACAACAACCCCACTCCCGGACAGAGTCCGATTCCTCATCGGCCCTCCAAACAATCGTTTCCAATCTTCGTAACCTAGAACCAGCCGACAACATGATCGAATTCCACGAGCCCAGCAATGATTCTGAGCTATGCCATGAACTACGTACTCGGGTAGAAAGAATTTCGCTCTCCCTAGAACCGGCCGATGCCATTTTAGCAAATGCGCTCGTATCCCTACTTTCTCATTTCAGTCGCCTTGCAGTCATCCAGGCTAGCTCGTCGAAGCCCGCCACACAATCACGGCCCTCCACTTCTCGCGAAACCCGTGATTCCTCCAGTCCCGTGAACTTGTTTCACATCCTCAAGCGCCAGCTCGGTGACCTGCAGATCGAACGCCTCTCCTCCCAGCACATGCTTCCTGCAGGTGCACCCCCCGTGCTTGCCGTAGAAGCTGCGCTCCTGTGGAATAGGATCGACGAGGAACTTGAATCCGTCGTGGCTATGTGCAAAGAACGAACGGAAAACCGGTCTTTGTCCGACGTCCTCCCCCCGCAATATGAGCTTGCCGACTACCAATATGAAACCCCACCTGATTACGAGTCGGGCGATCGTGCTTCGATGGACGATAGCAAGTCGCGAAGCGCACCATGCTCTCCTGTCACGCAAACGCGCCAGCTGGACGAGAAGATGAGGTTGGACCTCGAAGGTGTGGCGATGGCCATCGACAGGTTGTATATGGTCGCCCCGCAGCTGCACAATCAGCGCGTCGAGCTCAAGTCTTCGAAACTGGCACAGATGGAGCGGGCTAGTCGTGAGGGTATGTCGTCGAGGTCTGGGAAGGAGAAAGAAACAGACGTGCACGAGTTAGAGTACATCTTCGAGCTACTGGGGAAGGCTTCGGAGCGTTCACTGACCGATCAGAAGGTGGTTCTAGAAGGAGGGCTGACAGGGAGGTTGGAGAAGGCGCGGCTTCGCGATATGGCAAAGGTACAACACTATCTAACGTATGATTTCTTCCTCTGAATCCTACTTTACGCAGAAAGAGGCTTTCGTGGTACAACTCGCTAAGCATTCCGATGCAGGCAGGTTTCACAGTCAAGATGCCGTGCTTCAACCACGGACAAAAGATCCTCACGCAATGCTCACTCTCCCAGAGTTCATACGAGAACCAATGCCTCGGCCCGAAGATGCTCAAGCTATGCTTACGCTGCCAGGGGACGATCTGCCTCCGCCACATCCCCAGGATATCTACATCCACCGGCCAACGTCGGCTAGCGAAAAGGCGAAGAAGAAACTCCGGAACAGAAGTTCATCTGCGCCTTCCCTGTCCTGGCTTAGGTCTTCATCTTCAAGGTCAGGGTCGAGCAGTGGTTCCAATCTTGGTTTCAGTACTTCCCAGTCCCGACCACGTTCACGAGGCCAAAATATGGTTCCGAACAGTGAGAACTTCATTAATATCATCACATATGTGCTAACTATCTCCTTATCTCTCCGCAGTGGGATTCGACGTGCACTACGTAGCCGAAACCCACGAAAACCTACATCACGTGCTTGTGTTCTTGACGCTGACAGGCGCCACACCTGGTGCCGATGTCGAGGCGGAAGTTGTGTTGTTGCCCCCCGATGATGCGACAGAGGGTCAAGGGTCCAGTCATCTTGTAATACGGAATGGCTCCAACACCTCGCTTCCCCTGGCGATCCCTGCACATACACCCCCGGGGAAACGAGAAGTCAAGGCACAGAGCGGGCATTACGAGATCAAGTTGATGACTGTCTCTAAAGCGACATCCACAGCAAAAGAGGACCCCCCACCGTTTCTCGATGCGACACAGCTGGCCTCTGCTAACCCAACGTCGTTCATCTGTGCATCGTGTTCCCTGCCGATGGTGCAATCGACCAAGATCGAAGTGTACAGGGACCTGCCTTCGGAACACTGGGAGGAACTTGTAGAAGCATGGATGTGCCATACGGACCAGAAGCTGCACGACCAGGTCGTGAAGCATGGACAACGTGGATTTTGGCCAGAGCCAAAGCAGGCGCTAGTTGGCGGTAGTTACATCCTGTTTGAGGAGTCCTCTATCACGAGGAATAATTTGCATCTTGCCGAGGGGCCGAGGGTATGTATTATTCGACTTGTTTGTTTTTTCCTTTTTTTCTTTTTCCCAAGGACGACTAAGAAGACCGACGTTGGCACCGTTACCAACGGCCTCCAGCATCGCAGCTTAGAAACCTTCTGCTACTGTGTTTCTGTCTCCTCGAAGCCCCACGCTGGTTTTGGGTTGTCGACGGCACGTGGTTGATTGTCGATAATCGCGAGAGCAGGAGGCTTTATCGGTTGATATAAAGCGTCCCAGATCAACGGGCTTTGCTCGGTGGCTCGCTCAAACAACTCTCATGTTTCGTAAGGTTCACGTCATGGGAGCTACGATTGAGAACACATGCTTTGTTTTTCATTCCTTTTGTGTATTGTCATGCTGATATATCTCCCGTTTAGCATGAGGAATGGCGACTTGCTCGATGCCTATGTGGCGCTGTCATCGGTCGCTGCCAGGAGCACCGGTCCGAGGATGGATCCAAGTCTACGGTATATAGGTTACTCAAATATGCCATCCGGCCTGTTTGCCCAATGAATGAGTAGGTTTCCGTTTAGATTCCGATAGTTCGCGTAATCTCATCATTACACAGGCTTGTCAAGACCCCGCTTTCTGCGTTCATCGTGGAAGATATGATGGAGTTCGTGCAGGCTCACGCGACCTATCGATTTGTCATCATCGATGAGGAAGATGAGCTACCTCGCATTCTTGTTTGTACCTCCACTTGTATTTTGGTTACCACCAGCGTTCATCCAACACAATCAACAGATCTGGTTATTCAAACCTAGTCTACGACTAGCATATGCCACGTCAACGTCCTATGCCCTACCGAAGCGCGGGTCCATACATGCAACCAAGGTGCTGTATAAGGTCATGACACCTTCCGAACGTACGGCGGATCTGAAGACGTGAATTTTTTTTCTTGGCCGTTCATCTACAATGGAGCTGACAAAAAACAAATTCTTCCATTTCTTGGATATAGAATCTTGGATAAATACCCTGGGTTCCCACAGGCGGAATACCTCCATTACCCTATGCCGATATGCCGACGCATAGCCGGCTTGCTCAGAGAGAGCAATAATGCGTACCCGGAGAGTTTGCGTTTCATGACAGGTTTACAGGTTGGATGGCTTCATCGTGCTTGAGTGCTTGATATCACGTGTCCTTTCTTCTTTACACAACTGGATACTTCCTCATTTTGTACTATTGATGGAGTTGTCCTCGTATAAACAGCATTGTAAATTAGAGATCGGCATTCCATCAGTAATTATGAGGAAAATAATGAAGCCCGAAGTTTTCTGTACAACGTATACAAATGATATCAACTGTACCCGGTATACTTAAAACACGAAGGCTGCGTGAGCGTGCAGTGAACCTAGACAGTGAGAGTCTTTTCAAACGATTCAACAGTCTGATCGAACGCCTTCTCGTAGGCTTCCTTGATTTCTGGAAGGACCAGGTTCGGCCGTGCAACAAAACCATGTGTAGTTCCTGCGATGGTGTCCTTGAATACACTTGCAAGCTTGAGTAAGTAACAGCAACAAAAGAGTGACCTTTGTAGTCTTTGAATTCATAGTCAATGTACTGTTCGGTACCTTGAAGTTCAGCAAAAACTGCCTCGACCTGCATGCGAAGAGATTTGATGAAGGCAAGTGCTTCGTGTATCGTGCAACATGACAGCAAAAGGGATACCTTCTGGGCAGATTCAAGCTGCCGGAACCTGTAGGTTGAAAATGGTAAAGCCTTTGCAGACATTGCTAAAAGTAAAACGTGCCTTCATAGCCTTGGCTTGAGAGATGGGGAACCTTCCAGGATGGCAAATCACAACACTGTGGACTAAATTGTCGCACCCAAACGAACGCATGTGGCACCTCCGAAGCAATACCTGCCCAAAATGTAAACAACATTCCAGTGAAGAGAGCACAGGTGCATACCCCACCACCCCAATTTTTTCGTACTTCTTCTAGGATAAACTTGCAATATAGTGAGCCCAAGGTCATAACCATTGACCCAGTGAGCGAATGCACCTTTGACAGCCTGCCCTCTACGACTGCCGGACGACTAGCCCAAAAATTGGGAGCGTGTGGAATAGTTGTGATCATGAACTTGATCCATTCAAGAATACCTACTTCGACGCCAGCGCGATCAGGCATACGGAAATGATCGACCGGTACAAGAGGTCTCCCTTTCGTGAGTTGTGAGTATTTCAACAGAACTAGCCGATGGTCGCATAGTCCGGCCCACGTCACAATTGAGGCGCTTCACAAGATTGTCGGCTAAGATCTTGTTATTTTTGATAGCAAGACCAAACGCGTTAGTCAACAACAAGACAGCGCGCTTTGGGACATCAAGGTGGCTGCAATGAAGCAGGAGCGAAATACGCGCCCTGCGTGCTGAGGGTCCCAAACCTCATTATCAGTCCTGACTCCTGACCGTGATGTCCAAAAATGGGGTGACCACGATCACGTTGCATAAATACAGATTTTGATTCTCCGGCCTGACCATTGAACTCGACACATAAATGGCCTCTACTTTCACCTGTTCTCTTGTTCTGGTATCACGCGAATTCTTTTCAAGGTGTGTGTCAGGCATCATGTATCCTCATTTGGAATCTATATATTTCAGGCAATGCTAAGTACGAGGGACTTGCTATGAAATGATGCTGCTATAAAAGTATTGCAACATGGACTTATCAACACTTGGATACATCTTAAAGTTATTTGAAATCAAGACGCCCACTGCTGTCTTCTAATATACTACTTAGACTTCAGCAGATGGTGCCAGGTGGAAGCTTGACACATCTGAAGGAAGAAATCAATGGGACACACCCATAGATGAAGGAAGTACAGACATGGGACCATTGATTGATTTACAACACTGAAGTCCATCAGGACCTAAAGAAAATGAGTCATTCCTTTTCATGGAGGGACAAATATCCCGCACAGGTGCCCTGAAGCACAAATTAGTCACAGCAACAGCAATAGTGGTCAGATGCTTACATATAAAGTTCCACCTATAAACAATTGAGCTGGGATTAGCACCCTCATAGGAAATGACACATGAAGAGCTTACAGGGTATAGGCTCATCCGTGCTAGGCCTGCCTAACGCGAAGCTCGGGATTGCAGCAAGGAAAAGCACGACGGAGAAGATACTAGTGTTGAAGAACATTCTTGAATGATTCTGGAAAGGTTCAACTGCTGCTTATAAGCACATAGAAGCCTTAACATAAATGTTGCCCAATGTCCGAGAGGAGCGTTGGTTATCAACCCTTTCGGCGTTGCGGATACTTAGCATGAATGAAACATAACGATACAAATCTGTCTGTAAAGCCCGGGCAGTGTCGCAGAAAGAACTCTAGCCTTAGGGAGATTGCCTGAAAAGATCCAAGTCTTGGCTGATTTGGAGACGCCTTTGGGAAATGATGCGTATCAGGGTGCGAGACAGAGAAGGAATAATCATTCACGATGGGGACTGTCGCGCCAAGAGTGCTCGATTTGCATTCTCGGTGACACTGGTGCGCCGATGTTTTGGTGCAAGGTCCGACGCGTACGGCGCAGCCACTTGGCACTGAGCATGTTTTCAGGCCTTACAGCACGGGCCACCCAAAGGCCTACTCAGGGCCAGAATGTAGACCGCCGTGCTCCGAGAATGACACACAAGTACTACACATTGATGCAAGTTGCAACAGTTAGTGATGTCACGGCTCGGCTCGGCTCGGCTCGCCCGCGGCGCGGCTCAGGCACTTGAGCCGATCAAAATGGCGCTAAGTCGCCCTGAGCGACTCTGAGCCGGCTAAGCCGATTGAAATTGCCCAAAGTTGTGGGCTCACCGTTCTACTTGTATATATGCTTCAGTTATGCTTTTTAACATCAAGTAAGTCGTGTAGACCATTATTACAAAAGAAATATGGCATACTATTGAGTTTTGTATGGATCCATATCATTGATGATATTGTTTGGCTGTGTTTATCTCCTCGTTACCTATTAAGACACAACGACGTCACGTGAATCAACAATTTCACACCCATCTCACCTGTGAACAATGTTTGGAGGCCTTTTTACAGAATATGGCTCCGAGGAAATGTTTATCTTCATATCAGGAAGGTTCTACCAAAACCTGGTGGGCACTGTGCGAGTTTTGTGGGAGGAGTATAGGATTTTGTTATGGAAGTCAATGTTTTGATTGTGACTCTTTTGCGAGTGATTTTGTAATGAAAGCACTCTCGTGCTTTGATCACTTAGGGGAGAGGAGACAATGTAAATAGGAACTTGGTATGATTTCAAGGAAGACTAGGGCTATCTAAGACATTGTTCGAAAGTCAACAAGTGTGCATGTGATCATGTATATTGGTAATCATAAGGGAGGAAACTGGTAAGATACAAAAGCACTCTCATGCTTTGATCACTTAGGGGAGAGGAGACAACATAAATAGGAACTTGGTATGATTTCAAGGAAGACTAGGGCTATCTAAGACATTGTTCAAAAGTCAACAAGTGTGCACATGATCATGTATATTGGTAATCGTAAGGGAGGAAACTGGTAAGATAATCTAGAGAATTATCTTACACTCGCATATACCCTCTTGAAGAAAAACCGGGGGGGGGGTTATAGGAAGGCTAGTGGTTCTTGGATTCATAGTGAGCCAGTGCTTCAGTCTCGAGAAGTTCAGAGTGGGGTAGCCATAGGTCGTGTTCGGGACCATAACCAGTCCACCTGACAAGGAATTGATGACCTCGTCCTTGTGGTCGGCAGTCCAAGATCTTCTCAATGAAATACTCTGTAGAGCCATCTTCAGTTATGAGTGGCTTTGGTGCAATGTGTTTTTGGTCTGGGAACAGGGTGTCGTCGTTTGGGATGTGTGTACACAACTGAGATACATGGAATGCAGGGTGGACCTTTGATGTAGGGGGTAGGAGCAGTGTATATGATGATGATTCTGGGAACGCTCAAGTAATTTAATATGGACCATCGTACCTCGGCATGAATTTCACTGCTCGCCCATCTTTTGCACGAATGTAATCTCTGCGACGGTGCGCTGTGGCCAGGTAAACTTTGTCAGTGACCCTGAATGCCGGGTCTGGCTGTCGGTCTTTGTTCGCAAAGTGTGCTTGATGTAATTTTGCTGTGAGCAGATTGTCCTTTGCGGCATTTGTTTCTTCTTCCATGTTCTCCATGAAAATCCGAGCTGCAGCCATATCAGGGGGTGTCTGTTCATTTGTGGAGATTGTGGATGGATCAATGAGAGGAGGTATGAGTCGTGGTGACCACCCTGTTTTCAGGATGAAAGGCAAGGCGCCGGTGGATGCATGAGTGGTGTTCATGATATCAAACCTGATTTTGGGTAACGCCTTTGCCCATCCCTTCTGATTCCGCTCAACATGGAAGTGGAGACATTGGACCACAGTTTTATTTGATCGTTCAGATGATCCATCAGTCTGGGGGTGATACGTGGTTGAGAGCTTGTGTTGAATACCTGTTAGTTTCATGAGTGATTTCCAAAATTTTGACACAAAACGTTTGTCGCAGTTGCTGATGATTTTGAGTGGACATCCGTTTTTGCAATACCACTTATCGAAGAATAGAAATGTGAAGTCTTCCGCCAACATGTCTGATTTGCATGCTGCAATCTGGATGTCCGCCCCGAGTCGATCTGTCATTGTAACAATGCTGTCGAATCCGTCATCCTTTGGTAAAGGTCCTATGAAGTCAATGGCTACGGAGTCAAAACGGGCATCGGGGACTGGTAAGGGATGTAAGGGTCCCGTTGTCTTTGAAGTTGATGATTTATTGCGCTGGCAATCACAGCAACCGGGTATGTATCCATGAGCCAGGTCTCTTCTCATGTTTGGCCAGTAAAAATCATTACGTAGGCTTCCATAGGACTTCTCCATCCCGAAGTGCCCTAGATTGTCATGCGCAAGTTGGAACAGCCATTCTCTGAGATTTTTGTATTTAGGAATGATCAGGCGCTCGCCAATGAAAAGCAAGTTGTGTTTGAGGGCGATGTTAAGTTTCGCATCTAGCATACCTCTTTTCAGGTTGTCCAAGATTCCATGGCACCATGGGTCTGTGCTGTAGCCCTTTTTGATCCTTGTTATAAGTTTGGGGTCAGATTGTATGGCGAAGATGGCACATGCAACAATCACAGGTGTGGCTTCATCAACAGAATCTGGGAGTTGCGAAAGCACATCTGCAACTGTGTTCTTCTCCCCATTGATGTAGGTGATGCTGTATCCGTACTGGGAGAGGTATTCCATCCATCTTGCTTGTCGTTGGGATAGGTCGTGTTGGAAATCAAAGTTTTGTAAAGTTTTGTGATCAGTCCATATGTGTACATGCATCCCGAGCAAGTCCACTCACCATTTCTTCAGTGCACGCATGATGGCAAGCATCTCTTGCTCATGAACTGGGTAGTTCCATTCAGCACTATTCATTTGGCGGCTCTCAAAAGTGACTGGTCATGAGGATTCCCATGATGTGCCAAAGGAGAGTATGGCTCTGGTTCATCGTTTGCTTGCATTGCATGTGACGTAGATGTTTCTGTCGCCTGGGTGTTTGTGGTTGATCGTCGTTAAGCAGTCTCTACTGATGACCAAGTGTTTGATGTTGTGCAGTCGAAATGGGGAAAGAGGTATTGCACTCTTTATGAATGAGGGGTGTCAGGATTGTAGTGTATTCAGCGAGTGTTGGGAGGAACGATGTGATGTACTGTACCAGGCCCAGAAACTGGCGAACATGTTTAGCGGATTTCAGTGCAGGCCAATTGAGAATGCACATGACTTTTGATTGGTCGGCCTTGATACCTTGTGCAGAGATATGATGCCCTAAGAAGTCAATCTCCGTGGTGAATAAAATTGATTTCTTCAATGAACAGTAGAGCTCAGCTTTTCGTAAGGCTTCAAGAACGAGTGCTACATTTGTTTTGTGTTCTTCTAGTGAGTTTGACCAAATGATAACATCATCGAGGTACACATGGCATATTTTTCTAATGAGGTCCTTGAGGGCTAGAGTGACACGGTGCTGATGTGTCGCTGGTGAATTGCTCATGCCCATAGGCATGACTACCCACTCCCACAACCCAAAAGGTGTGAGTGTTGCAGTGTATTTAATGTGGTCTGGGTGCACAAGTGTCTGGAAAAAGGAGTTAGTCATGTCTATTTTTCCCCAGATCTTTCCTTTAGCGCAGTCCGCAAGGATGTCGTCTATTTGTGGCAGGGGATAGTTATCAGGTACCATTAGTCGGTTCAAGTGTCTGTAGTCGTTTACCCAATGAGGGAGTACCATGGGATTGGCCTTAGGGATGATGAAGGAGGGTGAAGCATATGGGGATGAGGAAGGTCGAATTCTTCCTGCGGCTGCGTGCTGATCAATAAGTGTTTTCCAACCTGTACGGTATTTCCGTGGGCATCCATAGGCATGAGAGACAGATATGGGGGCTCCAGGTAGCAATTGGATGTGGTGATACACATCACAAGGCAGGTCCTTGACATGTGGGATGTCTGAAGGGAAATGGTCAATGAAAGATTCTTTTGTTTGCCTGTCTAATTTTTGCAGTGTTGCCTGTCCCGCCAATTGTTCGATTTGTGCTTTGATCACTTAGGGGAGAGGAGACAACATAAATAGGAACTTGGTATGATTTCAAGGAAGACTAGGGCTATCTAAGACATTGTTCAAAAGTCAACAAGTGTGCACGTGATCATGTATATTGGTAATTGTAAGGGAGGAAACTGGTAAAATAATCTAGAGAATTATCTTACACTCGCATATACCCTCTTGAAGAAAAACCGGGGGGGGGGTTATAGGAAGGCTAGTGGTTCTTGGATTCATAGTGAGCCAGTGCTTCAGTCTCGAGAAGTTCGGAGTGGGGTAGCCATAGGTCGTGTTTGGGACCATAACCAGTCCACCTGACGAGGAATTGATGACCTCGTCCTTGTGGTCGGCAGTCCAAGATCTTCTCGATGAAATACTCTGTAGAGCCATCTTCAGTTATGAGTGGCTTTGGTGCAATGTGTTTTTGGTCTGGGAACAGGGTGTCATCATTTGGGATGTGTGTATGCAACTGAGATACATGGAATGCAGGGTGGACCTTTGATGTAGGGGGTAGGAGCAGTGTATATGATGATGATTCTGGGAATGCTCAAGTAATTTAATATGGACCATCATACCTCGGCATGAATTTCGCTGCTCGCCCATCTTTCGCGCGAATGTAATCTCTGCGACAGTGCGCTGTGGCCAGGTAAACCTTGTCGGCGACCCTGAATGCCGGGTCTGGCTGTCGGTCTTTGTTTGCAAAGTGTGCTTGATGTAATTTTGCTGCGAGCAGATTGTCCTTTGCGGTTGTGAATGGTTCCATGTCAAAATGTGTTTCATTCTCATCAAAAAGAGCCATCAACTCCATGTGGACTAGGATCCTTGTTTCCCTTGCATTTTGTTGTCCACTCTTTATTTGTTGTGCTTCGATTTTGCGACGTTGAGCAGGTGACCATTTCACAGACTGATGGAACAATTTAGGATCGGGGGGGTTGAGTAGATCATAACCTGATTCTTTGGCAATGGCTGTTCACAGATGTGCATCAACAACAATTCTATTTTTAACAAGAAAATCGAGGCCAAGTATCAAATCTGTGTGAAGTTCGGGACATATGATGGTGTTGATAACACGGGAATGCCAAAGGGCGTCTGGTGATTGAATGGATAATCTACAATACTGGTTTAAAACGATAGGCAAGCTTGAGTCATTCTTCTTTCTGAACGTGCCGGAAATGGAGAGAGGTTTGAAAAGTGGTTTTGCAGTGAGACATAGGATTTCGGCGAGATGACTAGAAATCAAGACTGGGGATGATCCGTGGTCGATTAGTGCTTCAATAGGAGTAGGGGCGCAGGTCGCAGGAGCATCAACACAGCAAGTCCAGCGAAGGTGCTCAGGAAATGTAAGGGTGGGAGGAACGTACTCTTCAATTTCATTCACGTCCATGAATTCTTCAGAGTCATTGTTGCTGTTGCTCTCCTTGGAAACACCATCCGCATCGAAAATGGCGGCCATGGTGATAGGAGTGGGGGTTGCGGTGTTCTTCTTCTTCTTGTAAGCTGCCTTAGCCTTTGCAGCATGCACAGCCGTGACTCTTCTGCAGTCCTCCAGCATTGGACGGGGATTGGTACAGTTGCAGCCAAGGTGTCCCATGTAGAATACATGGCATTTGTAGCAGCCAAAGTGAATTCGCAAAAGCGTCTTCTCATCCTCCGTGAGGGGGCTGAGAGCTGTGGTGTAGGCGGCTGACGAAGTTGTGCCGGTGCTGTCGATGTTAGCAGCGGTGGAGTCCTTCAAAACATTACTAGTCTTGGTCGCGCGAGTGACCCATCCTGCATGACTCGCCTGTAAGTCCTGCTCTAATAGTTGTAAACACTCCAACCATTCGTCGAAGTCTGTGATAGTGTCGAGGGTGCCCTTTGTTGCACTGGGGGCTGTACTGTTGTTTGCTTTGTAAAGTCGTTTCATTCCATCTGAGAGTTGTGGGATTAAGTGAAGATGGAAACAGTCATTGGGGATATGATATGGGGATTTGGCGGTGCCCAGTTCGAAGTTGGCATTGCGGACAGTGTTGACCCATGTAAGGAAGTCAGTGTTGCCTTGCGATGTGATCTGGTCCTGCACCAGTTCGTCCTCCCAAGAGCGCAGTAAGAACTTCTTCTTGAGAGCTATGAGGAATTCTGGGAAGGTAAGGCTGACAAGTTGCGCCTCTTCGGCGCTGATCCAAGACTGCACTGCTGTGGACTCGAAATTGTAGATGATTTTTCCTACCCAATCATCTTCCGCCACGTCCTTCACAGAAAAGTAGCGACGGCACACATTATTGAATTGGCGAATGACTTTAACTGTTAGATGGCCAGCAGAGAGCAGGGGCGCAGATGAGGGTGATGCTTGCCTAACTTCCACAGGTGCATACAGGGGATCAATACTGGGTGTCATGTTGGAGGTTGTATGGGGTGGTTCTGGTTCTGATTCTGAGGATGGGAGATGTCTGTGGGTGGGTCATATAACTGTTGGTAACAGGGTCGGTGTCGGGGCAGGTGATGGTGCTGTTGACGGAGGTAAGGATGATAATGGGGAGGGCAAGGGGTTTAACTGGGGAATATGGGTGTGTGCTTGGCTCCTAGTCGTGAGCAGAACAGGTTGGGAAGGGCATCGAGACAGGTTGATACAGCGTGATGGTAGGAACAGCTTTCTAAAAAAAAGGAAACTGCCCCCTGGGGTTTTTATTTATTTATAGACACAGTTTAAGTTGCATTGGGGATTGGGGGTTTATGGACAGTCATTGAGCCGGGCGAGGTGTGCATTAAGTTGGGGATTGGGGCATCTGGACAGTTGTCGCATTGGGCGATTTTGGGGCTTCCTGGAGTTCTGATGCAGCCACTCTTCTCACCCACAAAGGATAGATGTAGTTCTTCCTTAGAAGATGAACTACCCGCCTTTGGTCTGTTCAGCAGTCTAAACCTTTTGATGGGGATGGCAGGGCATCTTGATAGGACTTTGCTTCTGATGACGCGTTTTGTGCAGGATTTTTGACTCCGGGAGGTTCATGATGAGTTTGTATTTAAAAAAAAGTGTAACGAATGCACTCTCGTGCTTTAATCACTTAGGGGAGAGGAGACAACATAAATAGGAACTTGGTATGATTTCAAGGAAGACTAGGGCTATCTAAGACATTGTTCGAAAGTCAACAAGTGTGCACGTGATCGTGTGTATTGGTAATTATAAGGGAGGAAACTGGTAAGATAATCTAGAGAATTATCTTACAGATTTTTGATGGACTGCCAACTTTGCAAGCAATACTCCTCTGTCACTCATTCCTTAGTTCAAATTTGGTTTGCACAGTTCTTTTTAAACACACTTAATAAAACTTTCCTTGGTTGCCTTTTTTTTAAAAACACAGTGTGACAATGTCAGTGCCCACTTTTGACTGAAATCAATGAATGCACGTGACATCGTTGTCTATGAGTGAGGACTATCTTACAAAAAATGCTCGCAAGATGGCAGTGGGGAATAGGGTGTAAAAATATGCATTCAAATTAGCAGCAGGGACTTCTACAGAGTGTTCTATAAGATTTTCAGAAGGTTTAAAGTCATCTAGCACCTCTGAACTTTAGACAACTTAGAGCACAGCTTGAGCGGCTCTGGGCGGCTTTGAGCTGTGAGCTGATTTATCGGCACAGCTGGCCCAAAATAGCAGCTCAGCTCAACAGCTCGCAGCTCTGAGCTGTGCCATTGGCAACACTAAACACAATTCAGCAGCCATAAGAGCCATTTTGGTGCATCATATGACCATAGTCCACCTGCTGACTTAATCCTTATTGGCACAAAGAGGGCTGACCATTAGATAACTCTCCCTCCCTTGCTGTGCTTGGGGGGTCCCCCAAGCTGGGTCATCTCAGGTCAGTAAAGCATCATTTGTGCATCTTCACTACCCTGGCTAACAGCTAACTGACTCCGCCTAACCAAATGGCCTAACCTGGACCACTAACTAACCTATGCCCCGCCTCAGAGGTACTATCACTTACCGAGTGTTTCACCACCACACTGATAGCACTTTCTAAGCCCAAAACATCTCCAACCATCTTCAAATTAGTAGTGGTCAAAGTAGGGCAATTATCTGCAGATTATGTCCACGATTTTTGGGACGTGGATAATTCTGGAGGCGATTCGACAATTATTTGCATGATTATCAAAGGCATTTGACGTGCTTACATTTTTGCTTACATCATGCAGAAGATCATAGATCTGTCAAAATAATTGTGTCCCATAATCGCCCTGTAATTGCCCTTGATAATCATCATGGTCAAGGTGGCTCGGATTATTGACACGATTTTTGATTCATAATCATCAATAATTGCACTATTAATTGTGCAATAATCACCCTACTTTGACTGCTACTATTATTGACGATCTGAGAGGTTATAAGTATTGAGAGCACTCCTCCACTTTTTCCTGGATTTTTGGTTGAGGTCGAGGTCGGTAGAAGTTACATTATGAGGGGTGAATCTCATATTTCTGAGATTGAGATATGAGTGAACAAATCCTTCCCATTTTTTTTCTCATATGAGCCATATCTATTTCTCATATACTGAGAGTAGTTGTACCATGATCATGGAGCAGTTTGTGATTTTCTGGCTGACCATGACATTTCACCAACAGACTTTAAGTGTGCTATTTTGGGCAAATTCAATCAACAAAGTCTCCATATCTTCACCCTGCTGTCTGCCCCTTGTTCTTTCCCTGCACATTACTATCCATCCTGGTCCTATTGGGGGTTTTCAGCCCTGCATTGATGTGTACACTCGTGTCAATTTCAAAATGGATTTTGACCTTGCATTCCTAATCATGAAAGCTTGGATTTCATGTGTACTCCAAGCTCAAGAATCCTGGTTTTGTCTGATCTCATCTGGCTTCTCCAGCAGGACAACTGAGTTTGAAAAGTATAGATTTGGTGTATGCTTGTTGGTGTTGTAAGGTGACTAGGGGGGACTCAGGGGGGGTGCTCTGTGTGTTTCTCCTATTTTTTATGTTCGTCCTATATTTTTCCTCACTTCATTTCCTTCTATTCTTCATTTTCTATGATTTTTCCTTATTTTATTACTAATTCCCCTTTCTATCACATTTGTGCATGTTGACAGTTTTATATTGAGAGGTGGAGCACCCCTTCCAACATCTACCCCTTGGTATGATGTCATTTGGCAGCCTTGATCTGCCTATCTCTGCCTTTTCTATTTTTAGATTATTATTTGATTTTTGCAGTCTTCACATATACTGGGCATTGGCAAAGGGGTCCTCAGAGTTTTCTCTTCAAATTTCCCTTTGCTAGGTGTGCCTCCAATCCCTGTAATATGTAGTATAATTTTACCTTTGGATTTCCCTTTGCTAGAGGTTGAGGTTGCCCTTATAGGTGTCATGCTTCATGGCCAAGTGTAAAGCAAGTCTTACATCCCTCTCCTCTGACCCTGAGACAATCAAAGTCCTCCATTCAAAACTTGCTAAAGCTGAAGGGAAGAAAGCTGTGAAAAAGTCAAAAACTTGGGTGACAGTCAGTGGAAAGAGGACAAATGCTTAAATGAGCTTGTCAAAGCAGCCAAGAAGATATATGCAGAAGATCACTGGTTCTGAATACTTCCATTCATGGAGAACCAAATATAGCTGTTTCCCAGACTTCTTGATCTCCCTTCTCTCTTCGTTGTACTGTTTCACATATATTCCAGCAGGAGCCTCAAGGAGTGCATGGCTCAGGGGCGGGTCATCACCAAACAAGTCATCATTGTCATCATCTCCCTCATCCCCATTCATGTCCAATTGCAAGTCTGAATTGTTGCCAAGATCAGCCTCCACCTCCATCATGAGCTCAACAAGGAAGCCTCAAAGCAATGCATCTGTAGCCAGTTGTCTCTCTGTCCTATGAGGCATAGAGTTTGTGGCACTACATTTCAATATTGATCTCTGATTATCTATTTCAATGTCCACTTGACTGAACTTGGTCCAAACTCAGGATTATGTGGGGGTGTCAAGACAAACCCTGATTTTGACTGATTTTGGAGGGGAAAAGGGATGAACTCAAAATTGAACTCAGCCCCAAAATCAGTCTGAACGCACTGATGAATGCAGGTCTGCATTCCCCTATTACTTCACCTCACGGAGCATATCATTCACACCATAATTCTGTACATTCCTATAATTCACCTCAGTATCCTTCCTCTAATAATGGTAATCCTTCTAATTGTATATAGAACCCTTCTTAATTGTAGATAGTCAAGCTTTTAAATACTTAATGTGCTCTGTTGCTATGCATTCAAAACACACTCATGTTTTCATGAAAACGTGCTTTGGCTTGTGGATCACAGAATTCTGCCATCAAAAGTGTTACTTTTGTGTGACATAGTGGTGAAAGACTAGGTACTTTTTGACATGGGGGCTTATTGTTGCTTCATCCTCACCTTTCATTGAGATAATGTAAGAGATTCCTGTTACCAACATGCCTTCTCCATGAGCTACCTTATATGACTTAATCTTCATGGTCACACAGTAGTCACATGTTTTCACATTCATTATCATACAATTATTAGTTTACAGGATCTTATCTTGAATTCATACTATTTTTTAGTTTACTTGATTTCCCATTCCTTGAGTGTTTGAAGACACTTCATTCCATTTTTTAAACTCAAAACTAGTAATTGACATGGCGGGGGAATGTGTTTGCATACCTTAGGCTGACCCCTGAAGTGACACCAATAAAGAGCACAGGAAATTTGAACCCACACCCTTTTTAGTCCAGGAGTTCTTGAGAAACACATCAAATGTCAAGAAATTGACAAGGGTGACACCCCCAGGCACAATGAGCTCAGCAAGAAGCACCCATGGAGACCAGAGGAAACCCTAACAAAACAAAGCAATGACCACCATAGACCCTCAATGAGTCACCCCAATGAAACCAGTGACAAAGGTAGGACCATATGTCATACTATAAAAGACACACCCAGCGATATATAAACCACTGTGTTTCCAGTCCAGGGAATACACCTTTCTCCTTCCTTTGCCCACATTGTACACAACACTGACCACCATTCAACAAACTGTCTCACCAACCATCCACGGTTGTCCCTTTGACAACACATAGCCATGCAAGACAAGCACATACCCAAGACATGCATATAGCCACTCAGAATGTGCATACAGCCACTTCACCATCTCTACCACCTCTTACACCTTCATGTTCACTGACACCAGCTACCCAGCAGAACCACAGATCTTTGAAAACAAATGACTCTGAAGACAAGTTACATGCTTACTGCACAGACATGCCCCCCTCATCAACCCCCTCTATGCCCCAGCTGAGGTTAAGCAGCTTTTGGCAAACACAACCCCACTCTTGACAGCAGGACATTTGAGCATCCAAGTGCTCCAAGTCTTTGAGACTGCTTGTCATTGTTACTTCACACATAAAAAGATTGCAGCGGCGGACCAAGTTAACAAAGTACTTTGCAATTTCAAGGCAGCATCAGTACAGTCTTGGGTTAATGTGGATGAGGAGAGACTCCTCGAACTCACCTTTAAGGAGTTCCTCATGGAGTTCAGAGGAAAATTCCTGGTGTGCTCATGGGAAGACAAACTGGTACAGGACCAAATTAGTTTGCAAGCCAAACAGACCCTTCCTTACTTGGGTTAACAAAGTATGCAATGCAAATGATGAACTGAATGCAGCAGGATCAGTCTATTACATTGCCCCTGACAGATTCCATTTACACCTTGTGCCCTGACTCAATGCAGCACTGAAACATATGTATAATGGTGTCAAGAACCGTTCCTCACCTGATTGGAACTGGCATCCATCCGACTCTTTCCTGCATGTTGAACATGACTTTTGCCTATGCCTCCCGATTTTGTTCCCGGCCGCCTTGCACTGCCCACACTGCTGTGCACCAGGCCGCCTTGTACAGCATCCACGGCTGCCTTCCCAAGGCTGCCATCTCTATTGCAAATTCGACTACGGATTCCTGTGCGGCTCCCACTAGATAATTTATCTATGCAGTCGAGACACTGCCGCAGTCTTTGTTCCTGTTCTGCATTATTCCGGACTACAGTATTTAAGCTTAGTTAGTTTCACCTTGTATTCCTCAGTTCGTATATCGACATAGACTCGACTTTACCCTGCCAATCTAAAACCTCCTTCTACTTCAACCCCTGTCCTCTAAGAGTCTGAACTCCATTTGACTCAACCTCTAGTCTCCCTCTGAAGTTCTAGTCTCATCTGAACTTAACCTAAGTCCCTCCGTACTCCTCCCCGCATTTACCCGCACTTTCCCGCTCCTACCTCTAAACCCTCGACTTGAAATTAGGACACCAGACGAGGTGAAGGGCGCAGCTTCTTACAAGCTGAAGCCAAGTCCTTTCCGTTTCCCCTCCCACAGAATCTGCATCGACCCGACAATCTCCCGCTATCATCACCCGCAGTGTCCGGTCGGATTCCGAAGCGGCCTCTAGGATCAGTTTTTAACAGTATATACAAACTCACACTTCACTCGTCTCTTCTCCTCTTATGACCCCAACTGAAACTTGCCAGCACACAACCAGGAATTCCCAACGCACCAGTACTATTCCAGGGATCTCTGCAATCCAGCGATCCACCCTTTCCGACCCTCGACCCACTACTACGTTTGGAGTGTCTTCCAGACCCTCAAACATCTTCCAACAAATCGGCTCAGGAGCCCCCTCAATCAGTGCCAATCTCATGTCCACCCGTGCCCCGCAACCTTCTGGCAACCCAGAAGGTTTTTGATCAAGAACTCCCCTTGAGTACGTAGGGGGCATCGACCAGCCTGAACCCTATGGGTTGGAAGATCGTGGTCTAGAGGACAGACCTCCCGGCGGACCCAACGACCCTAGCAGTCCGGACAGCCCTGGGGGTGACCCCGATCCCAATGATCCTGATGATCAACCTCCCGCAGGGGGAAACCCTGATCCAGGGGATAGGTTCATAGATGTTCTTTACAACCTCTCAGAGAGTATCCGCACCCTCTGACAAAACAATGCACCCAAGACCGAGAAAATCAAAGTTTGCAACCCTGACACTTTCAATGGCTCCAACCCAAAGAAACTTAGAGACTTTCTAGTCTCGTGTAATCTTCATTTCCACGACCGCCTGCACGTATTTTCCTCTGATGAGAAAAAGATCATATTTATCCTTTCTTATCTTAAAGGATCAGCTCTCAGTTGGTTTGAACCTGGTCTTAATGACCCAACAGATTCCGCACACTGGATGTGGGACTATGAGGCTTTCCTCGCCGAGCTGGAAAGTAACTTCGGTCCGCATGACCCGGTCGGAGATGCGGAAAAGGCTCTCTCTGACTTAGCAATGAAGAAAGGTGGTCGTATCACAAAATATAATGTTGACTTCTGGGAATTAGCTTCTAGGGTCAACTGGAATGAAGCAGCCCTTCATGACTGCTATTTCCGTGGTCTTCTGCTCCAGCTTTGCATAGAAGTTCTCTGGGGTGGTAAACCCAACACTCTTGCAGAGCTGCACTTGAAAGCACAAGACAGCGACGACATCTACTGGATGCAAGAAGATGAATCCCATTTCAAAACAAAGAATTCCAGTAACATCACTAACTCTAGTCAGAAGGACTCTTCCAAAGGTCCTTCCCCACCGTCAAACCAGCAGTCTTCCGCGACAAAGAACACTTCTTGGGACAAGCCCAAGTCGTCCATCTCTGATAAGTTGGGGAAGAACGGCAAGCTTACTGGGGAGGAACAAGAACATCGCATGAGAGAACGACTTTGTCTCTACTGTGGTGAGGAAGGGCATGTAGCAGGAAACTGCCTGAAATCCAAAGCCGCAAAAGCCCATGCGTCCACTGTCGTTTCTGAGACTATGGACTCAGAAAAATAGTCTGCAACCCTCAGGATACAGCCATTGGGGCTGGGGGTTGCATTGACCTTACCCACTTGGCTGCCTATGTTCATCTCAATGCGTCCGCTCTTTCCGACCCTGACTCCCTAACCATTCTTTTAACCTTTCCCGACTCTTCCACCCCTTTCCAAACCCTTATTGACTCTGGCTCCTCCCACTGCTTCCTTGACTCCTCTTTCGTGTTGAATAACCAACTCAGCATGAATCCATTAACCTGATCGGTTTACGACTCTTTGATGGAACTTGCAACTCCACCATAACTCAGATCGTCAAACTTCTGGTCACCTTCCCTGCTGGTGAAGTATTCAATTTGTCATTTTATGTAACCTCACTTGACTCTTCCTGTTCCACCGTACTCAGTCATAACTGGCTGAAGCAATACAATCCATTGATTGACTGGTCTTCAAGCCAACTCGCTTTCCGCTCTGCAGATCATAGAGGTCCAGCACCCCTGATGTCACCTTTGTCCCCGAATCTTCTGGTAGAAATCCTCGACTCTTCTGCACTTTCTGAACGCCCCATTCCTCCTAAGTTTACACCTCCCAACATCTCCTTCATCAATGCTGCCACTTATGCTCGCTCCAGAAGGGTTATCCGCCCGCTCTGCCCATTCCGCTAACTCCCCCGACCTCTCCAATATTCTGCCCAAGTATCACGAATTTGCTGATGTCTTTAATAAGACTAAAGTGGATACCCTTCCTCTGCATTGGTCTTACGACCTCAAGATAGAGACAGAAGATAATACTCCTCTGCCTCCAGGCCAAATGTATTCTCTCTCCCCCTCTGAATTAGAAGCCTTACGAGTCTTTATTGATGAAAACATCTGCTCAGGCTTCATCCACCCATCCAAGTCTCCACATGGCACTCCAATTCTCTTTGTCAAGAAGAAGGATGGTAGTCTCCGACTTTGTGTCGACTACTGAGGACTTAACCGTCTTACAAAGAAAGACCACTATCCCCTTCCTCTCATTTCCGACCTCCTCAACTCTCCCCAAAAAGCCCACTTGTTCACCAAGATAGACTTGCGGCACACTTACCACTTAGTCCGCATTGCAGACGGTGATGAATGGAAAACTACTTTCCGCACCCGCTACAGATCTTTCGAGTGGTTAGTGGTTCCCTTTGGACTCACTGATGCACCTGCAGCATTCCAGCATTTTATGAACGACATCTTCAGCGACATGCTGGATGTTTGTGTCATCGTATACCTTGACGACATCCTAATCTATTCTGATGACAAGTCCCAGCACGGGGCTCATGTCAAAGAAGTCCTCCGCTGTCTCCGGAAGAATGGACTTTACGCCTCTCCACAGAAATGTGAGTTCCACAAAGACACTGTTGAATATTTAGGTTTCATCCTTTCACCGGATGGACTGCGGATGTCCAAAGATAAAGTCAAAACCGTGCTTGACTGGCCTGAGCCTAGGAAAGTTAAGGATATTCAATCCTTCTTAGGCTTTTGCAACTTTTACCACCGCTTCATTAACGGCTATTCAGACATTGTCATCCCACTCATCCGCCTGATGCGGAAATCCGCACCTTGGGACTTCAACAAGAAATGCCGCAATGCCTTTGAAAGGCTCAAACAAGAATTCACTCACGCACCCATCTTAACTCAATGGGTACCTGACTCACAGATGGTACTCGAAACCGACGCTTCCGACTATGCCTTAGCGGCTATTCTTTCAGTTTACACTGTGGATGGAGAAATCCATCCGGTCGCTTTTCACTCCCACTCCTTTAATCCCACTGAACTAAATTATGACACACATGATAAGGAACTCTTGGCCATTTTTGAAGCCTTCAAACACTGGCAGCAGTACTTCGAGGGTTCCACAAACCCGGTTGATGTGGTCACAGACCACAAAAATCTTGAGTACTTCAGCACTACCAAGTTGCTCACCCACCGCCAGGCCCGTTGGTCTGAGTACCTTTCCCAATTCAATCTCATCATCCGCTTCCACCCCGGAAAACTAGGGGCCAAGCCAGACGTGCTCACTAGACATTGGGATATCTACCGTAAAGGGGGAAATAGCGACTTCGCCTCCATAAACCCAACCAACTTCCGACCTGTATTCACACAGGAACAGCTCACCTCTTCCCTCCGCACCACCTATTTTGCCACACCCATTCTTCGACAAGCAGTAATCATGGATGTTGAGAAACTTCATCATGACATCTGCACCTCCCTACCCCTTGACCCCTTTTCATCTGCACATCTTCCGACACCCACCGACCTCAACTGGACCATAGATGAGGCAGGTCTTCTCCGCCACTTCGACCAGATTTATGTTCCAGATGTCGCGGATCTTCGCCTCAAGGTCCTTCAGTACAAACACGATCACATCCTCTCTGGCCACTTCAGACAAAACAAAACCCAGCAGCTTGTCCGCCGGGAATATGTCTGGCCAAACCTCCGCACCTTTGTGCAGGAATTCTGCAAATCCTGTACCACTTGCAAACGATCCAAATCACCTTGACACAAGCCCTATGGATTTCTAAAGCAACTTCCGGTTCCAGAACGACCTTGGAACTCCATCTCCATGGATTTCATTGAGCAACTACCCAACTCCGATGGTCACACCGCTATCCTGGTCATTGTTGACCGTCTCACCAAACAAGGCATCTTCATCCCAACTGTCAATGAAATCACAGCCCAAGAACTAGCCAACCTGTTCGTCCTCCACGTCTTCTCCAAGCATGGCATTCTGTCGCACATCACTTGCGACTGGGGATCCGAGTTTGTCTCCCATTTCTTCCACTCCCTCAGGAAAGCACTCGACATGCGGATCCACTTCACTTCTGGTTATCACCCGCAAGGTGATGGTCAGACAGAATGACTAAATCAGACCTTGGAGCAGTACCTCCGGATCTTCTGCAACTATCAGCAGGACGACTGGTCTCACCTCTTGCCCTCAGGCAAATTTGCCTACAACAATGCTCCTTCTGGCTCTACAGGCATATCCCCCTTCTTTGCCAACAAAGGCTATCACCTGAACATTTCCGTCTTTCCAGAATGCGACTTAGCTTCACAGTGCGCCCGCGAGTTCATCGTCGACTTAGATGACCTTCATCAGGAGCTTCAGAAACAGCTTGCGGCCGCTCAAGAGTGTTATCAAGGCCCTGCAGACAAACATCGGGCACCCGCACCCGACTTCAACATTGGTGACTCTGCCTATGTCACTGCAGAAAATATCTGCACCACTCATCCTTCCAAGAAACTTTCCAAAAAGCACCATGGCCCCTTCAAAATCATCGCCCACCCGGGCACTCACTCAGTCACCCTGCGGCTCCCGGATCACATGTGGGCCATTCACCCTGTTTTCCATGTCTCTCAACTTGAGAAACACTCCCCGAACACAATTCCAAATTGAGTACAACCTCCACCTCCTCTGATCACCATCGACGATGAGCTCGAATATGAGATCGCCGAAGTCCTCAACTCCAAAGTCGACAACTGATGTCGCTGCAAGATTCTCTACCTCGTCCGATGGGAAGGTTACTGGGGAACCGATGAAGAGACCTCCTGGCTACCTGTTACGGAACTTGACCATGCCCAAGAACTCCTTGTGGATTTTCACACCCGCTACCCACAGAAACCCGGACCATTACCCGCTTAAAGACTATTCATGTTACTTATTCACTTGGTTTGTACTCAGAAACAAATTTCATTAAAAAAAATTATGGATCCGACTGGATCCCTACACTACCTCCGCTTCTCCCTCTCTGTCTTCTCCACCCTCGTCCTTCTCTCCACCCTCCTCATCTCCACTCTTGCTCTCCTCCTCATCGGCACTCTCTTCCTCCACCCACTCGGGGTCCAAGTCATCCCGGATCTCCCCCATCGACTCCCGCACTGCATTGGCCACCTCAGCGAATCCCTTCCTTATCACCTTCATCACCTGTTGCATTACCTCCGGGTTATCCCCGGTCGCCCCTGTTGTTCCCGCTGTGTTTGCTGCAGGGGCTTCCTGCCCCTCCCACACTACCTCCTCGCACTTGTGTTTTACGCGCGTGCAGTTGTCGCACACGCGTCCCTTTGCACCCATCTTGAAACACGAGACCTTTTGATATTTGCATCTGGGCCACTTGTCAGTAAGAGAAGACTGAGAAAAGAAACCAGTATGCACCTTTTGCAAGGCAACGCGGCCTGCACCCGCACCGGACTCTCCGACTCCTCTGACCCCACTCGCACCATGGACTTGGCAATCTTCTTCTTCTTTGGGGACTTGCTCCCCTCTGCCTCATCCTCCAGACCCGCAGCCACAGCTGCCTGCTTTTTCTCCGCTCATTTTGCAGCCGAAGCCTCCTTTCTCTGCACCACTGCCTGGCGCGCCTCCTCCACCTTTGCAGCCTCCTCTGCTGCCTTCTGTGCCTCCTGCACCCGATGCTCCTCCTCCCTTGCTGCCTCCTCCAGTTCCCTCACCTCCCGTTCCATCTGCTCTTTCATCTCCTGCTCCCTCTGTTTGTACTGAGCCTTCATTGCAGCCAGCTTGAGTTGAGCAGAACCTACTGGGGGGGACATTTTGTATAGGTGATGGGAGTAGGAAGTCAACAAAATTTTTCAACCAATTGCCGCATCCGGAAAATTCAACCAACTTCCTCATTCGGACTCAAACCCTCACGTGCCTCGTAGGCTCAGCACTAAGGGGGAAATACTGTCAAGAACCGTTCCTCACCCGATCGGAACCCGCATCCATCCGACTCTTTCCCGCACGTTGAACATGACTTTTTCCTATGCCTCCCAATTTCGTTCCCAGCCGCCTTGCACTGCCCACACTGCTGTGCACCAGGCCACCTTGTACAGCATCCACAGCTGCCATCTCTATTGCAAATTTGACTATGGATTCCTGTGCGGCTCCCGCTAGATAATTTATCTATGCAGTTGAGACACTGCCGCAGTCTTCGTTCCTGTTCTGCATTATTCCGGACTACAGTATTTAAGCTTAGTTAGTTTTGCCTTGTATTCCTCAGTTCATATATCAACATAGACTCGACTTTACCCTGCCAATCTAAAACCTCCTTCTACTCCAACCCCTGTCCTCTAAGAGTCTGAACTCCATTCGACTCAACCTCTAGTCTCCCTCTGAAGTTCTAGTCTCATCTGAACTTAACCTAAGTCCCTCCATACTCCTCCCCGCATTTACCCGCACTTTCCCTCTCCTACCTCTAAACCCTCGACTTGAAATTAGGACACCAGATGAGGTGAAGGGCACAGCTTCTTACAAGCTGAAGCCAAGTCCTTTCTGTTTCCCCTCCCGCAGAATCCGCATCGACCCAACAATCTCCCGCTATCATCACCCGCAGTGTCCAGTCAGATTCTGAAGCGGCCTCTAGGATCAGTTCTTAACAAATGGTAACAATGCCATACCAGCAGGAGGCACTGTGGGCCTGCTAGATGCCATCACTGCTTTGGAGACTGGATGGAATGTGCACCATCTTGAGGAGGATCTGGACATGCAGCATGGACAGTGGGTAGTGGACATCACAAAAAAGGGCAAAATCAACACCGTAGCAACAGCTCCTACTCATGCTGCGAACACTGGCAGCGCCACTTCATCTGCAAAGACTTCTAGCAACATGAGTGCCTATTTCCCATTGCCCCACCTCACCAACAAGGAGAAGACCCTGCTTACCATTCACAGAGGCTGTTTCAAGTGTAGAGTTTTTTATGCAGGACACATGTCATGAGAATGCCCCATTGCTCACACAACCCTCAACACCTGCAAGAATGTCACCGTAGAGAGCACTGTGAAGGCCAAAGCTGCCTTTGAGGGCAGGAATGCCACCACACATGTCACAGCAGTTTTTGGAGACAGTGACAATATGTTGAGATCTACACCTTGAATATGCGCTGTAGGTGCCCCCTTTGATCATATCTCTCCCCTTGTCTCTTTCTCCCTTTATACCTTAGCCTTTATCATTCCCCCCCATTGTTAACATTATAGTATATATACTTACATCCATAGATTAGATACCTTAGTCTACTGTACAATAAACCGTGCTCATTGTGTACTGGTTAGGTTGGATCTCTACAGGTTATGGGCCACTCTTGTCACCCTTAAGTGACGATAGAAATCCTTCCTAGCAAATTAATGATCACACAATTGTCTCGGTTGATCGACGCTTGATCAATTCTTTGTCGATCTTATCTTATCTTGATGTGTTCTGGTTTACTGGCGCGTTTCCATCTCTTTGTTGTTGCCTCGCGCACTTACCTTTCTCCTCTCATCAAATTTTGTTTACCTTGAGAACTGCTACTATGCCTGAATCCTCAGATCCAAACTCTCTTGAATCAAATCCCCCATCTATTTCCCTCATCTGACTCTCCACACACTATACTGGGGTAAAGCTCGACAAACTCCAGTCCAATTACAAAGAATGGTGCGAGGATGTTACTGTCACTTTATTCCTTAATGGCCTGTTTGACTATGTCACTGGTGACTTACCATTACCAACATCTGTGGAACCTTGAGCCAACTCTAACTGGAGAGCTAACTCTTGCCTCGCCTACGCTGTCATCACATCCAGAGTGGCATCTTTTGAATGCCCCTTCCTGGATTCTTCAAAGACTGCACAGGAGAACTGGGAGGCCCTTCGAGCCCGACACCAGAAGGAAGGACCGGTCAGACAAGTTGCTTTATTACAACAGGTGCTCTCTATACAATGCACGACCGACACACCCTTACCCAAAACAGCAGAAAAGATTTGTATGCTCATTGAACAGGTGTTTGCCATGGGGAGTATTACTCCTGATCTCCTATGCTGCATTGCACTCCTTAACTCCCTCAGTGCAAATTTTCCTCATGCGTGTTCCATCATTTCCCATGATATAGTGGTGTCGACAATTTCTGCACCTTACACCTCGAAGGACATTCGCCTCTTCCTGGAGAATGAACAGTCCCTTCAGGAGAATGATCACCATATTCATAACACCCATTCCCTCACCCTCGCCACCAGCTCTAAACCCCCTAGGTCGACTTCCACAGTGATTTGTAGTAATTGCAAGTGCCCTGGTCATATCGTCCCATACTGTGTCTCAAAAGGGAGGGGCATGGAAGGCAAGACTATTGAGGAGTTGAAAGCAGCAAAGAAATTAGCATATGAATGGAAGAGGTCTGGGAATAGTGCAGCTAAGTCGTCCCCCAAAATTCCCGTTACCTTGAAGGATAGTGCTGGCCATGCTTATATGGTTATGCTTGACTCCAGCATCCTCTCCACTGCCCAGGTGGCTCCTACCGAGTTTGCGGGCCTTGCTAGTGATTCACTTCCCCATGCTATGGTAGAGGAGGTAGAATACGAGGGGTGGCTCATGACTGAGGAGAAGTTCTCCACTTCAGTTGACTGGGTCCAGAATTCCATACCAACTAATGAGGAGGTGCTCACAGTCACTCCCCTCAACCAAACTCAGCGTACCACTGTCTCACTTACTGATTGTCCATTTTACATTGACACTGGCGCCACTATTCACCTTACTCCTGATCATGTGGATTTCGTCACCCTCCGCCCCATTGCCTCATGTGGAGTTAAAGGCATGGGGGGATCATCTATTGCAGCTATTGGCATGGGAAATCTCAAACTTCAGATTGCTAGAGGTGCATCAATTATCTTATGTGATGCGCTTTATGTCCCAAATGCGGCGGTATGCTTGATTTCCATCAGTTTGCTCTCGAGGGATTCCAAAGTCGTAGCTCATTTTGATGACTCATCTTGTTGGATCACCAATCAGTCCACTGGTGCTTTCATAGCAAGGGGTACCCTACTCCAGAACAAACACTTATATGCTCTGATGTTGCAATCTGCAACTGTGGACCATGCGCTCACTGTTCACAACACCCCCAACATCATAACTTGGCATCATCGTCTTGGGCATGCAAACTATCAAGCACTGCAGGACATGGCCAGGAGTGGATCCATCACAGGTATGCCCATGCAATCCTCATTTGAACCCCCTAAATGCGACTCTTGCATACTTGGAAAGCAGACTCAAACACCTGTTCCCAAGAAGCATGCAGAGGGGAAGGGGCACAGAGCTATGCATAAATTGGAGAAAGTCTGGGTGGACTTATCTGGACTGAACGCTGTAAAGTCATGAGTCGGGAATCTGTATATCATGAATATAGTCGATGATTGCACGTCACACCCATGGTCCATCCCCCTGAAACATAAAGGTGATGTGTTTCAAGAACTCAGAGCTTGGGAACTTGCCAGGGAAAAGGAGATGGGCCTTCAAGTAGGCACATATATTACTGATAACAGTGAACTCAAAACCCATGAAATGGAGGCTTGGCTCCAGTCGCATGGGACAAATCATAAATTTACTGCACCATATACTTCTGCCCACATTGGACATGTTGAACACATGCACAGAACGTTGATGGGAAAGGCATGCACTATGCGCCTCTATGCAAACTTACCCACGTACCTCTGGGATGAGTTATACCTGATGGCAGCTCACCTACATGCAAAAACTACAACCTGCTCACTCAATGGTATCACACCTTGGGAGAAATGGCATGAACACAAACCAGACTACTCCTATATGAGGGAAATTGGATGCAAAGCATACATTTTTATTCAGAATCAACATAACCCCAAGATCTACGAATGATCTATAGAGTGCGTCCTAATTGGATACAAACTAAAATCAAAAGCATATCGGTGCTATCACCGAGAGACGCAGAAAATTTATAGCTCATATCATGTCAAGTTCATTGAGACCCATTATGGTCATACACCTATTCCATCACGACCCCTGTTAGATCTGTATCCAGCAGAGCCAGTCAAAGGCCCACTGATCCACAACTGTACACCTATCATTGATGATGTTGACGATGACTTCATCCCCACCGATGTATCTACCCAGGACCCTATTCCAGACCCACCTACTTCAGTAACGATGCCTACTTTGCCAGTACCAGTCATGCATCAATCATCCAGAATACCAATACCCACTGATAAGCATCCTGGTGGAGGACCAGTGGTGACCAGGCTCGAAAAAGCTGTACAGGAATCCAAAAAGTCGGCTGAACAGGTCAAGGCAACTCGCACGGAATGGAGAAAACTCTTAGATGACCTCCGTACTGTCATCGGACCTAATATGTCATCAATCGATCATGATCAGCAGGTCGAGGAATCATTTGATGACACTACATTTGGTGCTCAGGCACATCAGCTCTCCACACTAATTTCAGAGATGTCGGTTATTGATCCAGAGTCACTACAGTTTGAGGATGATCTGCGATCTTGGGAAGACGCCAAGAATTCAGCAGACGCTAAATGATGGGAAGAAGGCTACCAGGAGGAATTACAATCTCTGAAAGATATGTCCATATACAAACTTATCCCATGCACTGATGTACCACAAGGTCGCTGAATTCATAAAGGTCATCCAGTCTTCCATATTAAATGCAATGAGACTGGTTGACTGGTTCATTGGAAGGTATGGCTTGTATTCAAGGGATTTAAACAGATCTATGGTAAGGACTATACAAAAACCACCTCACCTACGGCACACATGGAATCTTGGTGGATTCTCTTACATATAGCAGCATCACTTGGATGGGATGTCCAACAGATTGATGTCAAAATGGCTTTCCTCTATGGCCTTCTACCAGATGATGAAATTCAATATATGGAACAGCCAACTGGTTTCGAAGAACTGGGGAAGGAGGATTGGGTATGGGAATTGCAGCGAGGGTTATACGGCATGAAACAAAGTGGGCATATTTGGAATCAGATGCTACATGGCCAGATGGTATCCTGGGGATTCACGAGATTATCTTGTGAGTCATGCATCTACTACTGAAAATCTGACACAGGTACCATCATAACGGCTGTTCATGTGGACGATTACCTTTCCATCGCTAGTCGCAAGGAGGAGAATGAGTGCTTCAAAAACCAAATGCAAAAGGTGTGGACAATATCTGATCTTGGTACAGCTCGGTTTGTTGTTGGCATCGCCATCACCTGGGATACTGCACACCATATGGTTGCTCTGTCCCAAACAGCATTAATTGACAAGATTGTCTCTCAGTTTGGTCAGACTGATGCTAACCCATTGTCAGCACCAATGGAACCTGGACAGAAATTGCGGCGTGTTGACCAGTCAAGTCTTACACCTGATGTGCAGACTAAACTACTAGGACTACCATACCGATCACTTGTAGGCTGTCTCCCATACCTTGCCATCTCCACGTGCCCAGACATATCATACACCATTCAACAACTTTCACAGTTCCTTGATTCCTATTCCTTTGAGCATTGGCATGCCACCATCCGCCTAGTGTTTGAAAGTCCAGTCCTATATAGGACCGCAAAAAGACTGACAACCGAACCGGACTGCAACTGGTCCTACATGGACCGTGGTTGTGGTCCTAGCTGGTTCAAAAGCAGTCCAGTTGTCAGTCCATCTCATTTGTAGATTAGTAGTTGAACCGCAAAAGACCAGTCTAAACTGGTCTACAACTGGATCACCAGTCTATCCAAAATGTTTCAAGAAAAGGCAGAGCACCTCAGATCTCCTATGTATTTTGTATGGATTATTATGGGAAAAACCCGCGAGTCAGGTTGCCATGACTGGCGGGTTCCTTTCCCATGATGACATACCCCGCAAGTCATGTCAACATGAGGCGCGGGGTGCTCATATCTGTAATAATGTGTTGAAAAGATACGAAATTATTATAGATTTGAGCAACCCGCACCTCATGGTGACCTGACTCACGGGGTATGTCATTGTGGGAAAGGAACCTGCCAGTCATGGCAACCTGACTCGCGGGTTTCTCGCAATCAGGTTTCTCATATCTGTAATAATTTGTTGAAAAGATATGAAATTATTACATAAATGAGAAACCCATGAGTCATGGTGACCTGACTCACAGGTTTTTCTGGATATAAGAAAAGACTGGGCAACTGAACTGATGTGGACTGGTTGTAGTCAGTTCGGTTGCCGGTTGCTCTAAATTTGAAAAATGTATGGACTGGTCTGGTTCATGGTTGCCCCTTCTGGAATCCAAAAAACTGGGCCAGACTGGACTTTCAAACACTACATCTGCCTTGTTCACTACCTGAAAGGAACGCAGGACCTGAAACTATATTTGGGGGGCAATAATCCAATCTCTTTATTGGCATACACTGACTCTGACTGGGATAATTGCTTAGATACAAGGCGCAGTGTTAGAGGATAAGCATGTTTCTTTGGATTGGGTGCCGTATCTGGGACAGCTCGCAAGCAGAAGACTGTCGCAGCCTCATCTTGTGAGGCCAAGTATGTCGCCGCTTTTGAATTAGCAAAGGAATGCATCTGGATTCATACCCTACTCATGGCCATTGGACACTCACCTACTGCACCCACCCCCATGCTTTGTGACAACAACGCTGCCATCAATTTATCTGAAGATCCGCTTCTTCACTCCCATGTCAAGCATGTCGATATCAAATTTCATTTCCTTCATGAGCGCATCCAATCCCAGGAGCTTCGTGTACAATATGTGCACACCCGTGATAATATTGCGGACATCTTCACTAAAGCCCTGGATGTCAAATCTTTCGCCCATCTTCACGGATTCCTTGGACTCCAGTAATTACCTTCTTCATGCCAATTCCATGCGAGGAGGAGTATTCATGGTGAGGAGGAGTGTTGAGATCTAGACTGTGAATACACACTGTAGGCACCCCCTTTGATCATATCTCTCCCCTTGTCTCTTTCTCCCTTTATACCTTAGCCTTTATCATTCCCCCCCATTGTTAACATTATAGTATATATACTTACATCCATAGATTAGATACCTTAGTCTACTGTACAATAAACAGTGCTCATTGTGTACCAGTTAGGTTGGATCTCTACACAATAAAGACTACTTTGAACAGGCAGGACAGAGTGATGAAGATGATGAGTACATATCTTCTTCTCTACCTTTCCCACAACACCTTAAATGGATATGTTGCCTTGGCACACCCATGACTTGTGCCCTGACCTCCATTACTGCAGTTATTGACCATGGTTGTCCCCCAGTGCTGATTTTGAGTGAGCTGGTGGAGGACATGGGCCTCGTCCTGAAGAATTTATTCAAGTCTATGTCGGTATCTGGCACATTCACAAAAGGAGAGAGAAAACTGGACTCAAAATTGTTACTTTCACACTACTGTAAATTACATATCCAATCACCTGACTCTGTATGGAAATTGCACATCGTGAACGCAATCATTTGTCCCAAGTTGCACACTGATCTTATCCTTGGACTGGACTTCCTAGTGAGAAACCACATTGTAGTGAATGCCAAGATGTGCACAGTGGTCACAATGGAGATGGGGTATGACCTCTTGAACCACCTGGATCCCAGCCAAAATAAGAAGGTGAACACTCAATCACCATGGCACAGACATCGAGAGAAGCAAAGACAGATCGTGACAGGACGCACAACAACATGTGTGGAGCACAGTAAGGTATATAAAGAGCTAACAACACTCTTTGATGAGAATCCAGAGTGTTTCAACATGTGAGCATACACCTCATCAGGGCCTTGTGTAATTGCAGTGATCCATACATGCATAGCAGAATTGGCCATGTTGGCAGAACTCCAACACCTCAACCAAACATTTAAAAAGAAGTACCAAGATCAATTCCCCTCAGATATACTGCATGTGCATGACTTACTGAGGTCACATTGAATTGTGACCCAGGGCACCAGTATCAGTGACACAAGCATATGGTTGCCCTTGCAAGCATCATCCTGGTTGGAAGGGTTCTTATTGACCAACATCTAGCAGTGGGGCAGATATGTCCATCATTGTTGCCTTATGCATCACCATCATTTATCATACCCAAGGCAGATACAAAGGTGAGTGAATGATTACTGCCACCTCAACTGTCTGACAGTCCTGGACAACTACCCATTGCTTCATATTGATGATATCCTCACAGACTGCATGAGAGAAAAATTTGGGGGAAGATTGACCTGATGAATGTTTTCTTCCATACACTGGTACACCCAGAACACATCAAGTACATGGCAACACTCACACCTTTTGGCCTGTGGGAATGGGTCATTATGCCAATGGGCTTGAGGAACTCACCTGCAACATACCAACAGTGGGTGATGTTAGTGTTATGAGAGCTAATAGAAAAAATATGCCATGTGTACCTTGACAACATTATCATCTGGTTGTCATCATTGGTGGGGCACAAGGAGAATATCAGTGATGTTTTGCAAGCTTTGAAGATGGCACATCTGTACTATTCAATGAAGAAGTCTACACTGTTTGCCTCAGAGATTGATTTCCTGGGACACCACATCTCCACAAGGGGAATCAAAGCAGATTTGGAGAAAGTCACATGGATATTGAACTGGCCAGCCCCAACAAGCGCTAAGCATGTGCACCAGTTCCTGGGCTTGGTAAGGTATATCACACAGTTCTTGCCATCTCTTGCAGAGCACACCACCATCCTGACACCCTGACACCCCTGACAAGGAAGCTTGTCAGGAGTGTAACACAAGTTTTCCAGCATGGACAAACACACACTGTTATGCATTTGAGGCAATCAAGAGACTGGTGGTTAGCCATGATTGCTTGACCACAATTGACCATGAGACACCAGGGGACAATAAGATCTTTGTCACATGTGATTAGGGTGTAGCACAGGTACAGGTGAACCTGTGGTATTCTGCCTGCAGGTAGCACAGGTGCAGGTATGGGTTTGTATATCTGTACCTGTGGCAACACCACACCTGTACTCATGGTGTTGCAGGTTGTCACAGGTTTGAGTTGTGATATATTTCATATCAGGTTTTGTGGTTCCAAAATTCTTCTGACCTCTTTGCTTTGAGTTAAAAGAGTTTTTATCAAGTTTTATGAGAATTGATTGTTGTTACACTCTGTTAAGACATGTATCTGCCTGGTACTGTGGGATCTTATGACATACAATGATCTAATTCAGTCAAGTTGATGTTATTTTGCATGGTGACCTTGAGTGTTCCTTCCAAAAATTGCTCCTCTCATGCCAAAACTACTCTGCCCATATATAATGCAGCAAATTATTAGTTTCTTTGTGTTCTTCATGATGGATAAAAAAGGTTGACAGATGATTTGTGAAAGAATTGAACATTATTTATATGTGGATTCAAGTGTTGAAGCAATATAGAAAAGTTGGATAATGTAAGAGAGCGACTCTCTTACAACGTGATCTCTCACAATGCGATCACATGTCTAAACATGATTACATGTCTACAACGTAATCACGTGCACCGGTGTTTACTTTCCTGTAGTATATCACTGTGTAGTTATCGTTTTCTTAAATCCATACTATGTTCATCTTTATTTCTGGTCTTGTTTCCTGGAGTCTCACCTTTCCTCAAGTCTTGTCTGGTCTCGAGTGTAGGGAGAAGACACCTCCCTTCCACTTTTTTTTAAAGATACAACGTAATGGAATTCACAAAGATCATCCAATCAGTAAACCATATCATTGCCCACCTGTCCCCGCCAAGCTTAATCTTCCCCCAATGATGTCATCAGATCCTTTTAATTCTCACTCAACACCGTATAATTCTGTCCATCTCTGCTATCACACATATAGTCACCCTTTTGCCTATATAAGCTTGAACACACAACTGTTTCCTCCCAAAACCACTCTTACCCTCCAATGTCCACCATCCACCCAAACTGTCTCACCAGCCACTGTCGCGTCAGCCTCCTACTACTCGTCAACCCCGCCAGCCACTCACTACTTGTAGTCAGGCTCGGACAGGCTGAGTCCAATCACAAATGCCAAGCAGTGATTCATTGCCTGCTCTCACCCCATCACTGCTCCTGACACCATCAACACTCCCAGCCCCATCTCTACCTGGTACTGCCACTGCAGATTTTGACTCAGACTCCAATAACGACCTTGCCCAACCCCATACCTGTAACTCGATCCTGCCTAACATGAGCAAAATTGCCTATGTCCCTGCCACTGTCCTACAACAATCACCCAGCCATGCTCCCATTCTTTCTGCAGGCCATGTGTTAGGGCAACACCCACTATCTGCTAGCTAAGACTGTGCGGGTTCTCTCTACAAGAAGGGGGTGGGATCTGCACTCATGATGGGGGAATTGATGGTTTTGATGCGAGGGGTTATTAATAGGTGAGTTTGTTGAGAAAGGTGTTTCACACCACAAGTGTAGGTGGAATACCTAAGAGAACACAACTGTGGTCCCCTAGGCATATATTTAGTGTTTATATACTATGTTACATATATTGTACATTGTTGTTACTGATGCACTCATACATGTGCATACATATTGATGCGTGCGAAATAAAACTCTCACACTATCAAAGTGTAGCATCATTTGGCATCATGTAGTGTAATTCGACATAATAAGATAAAAATGAAATTTTATTAGGTAATGGGGTGGTTTCCTAACACCGTGTAACAATCACAGCAATCCGCGTTTTCAAAAACGCGTGCAAACAGTATTTCCAGAACAAAAAGGTTGATGAGGCGGACCGCATCCAAGCAATTTTGTACAACTTTGAGTCGTCGCCAGTCCAATCTTGGGTGAATGCCAACCATGCCCGACTTTCTACAATCACCTTCCCAGCTTTCATTCTAGAATTCAAGAAGAAGTTTCTTCCTCGAACCTGGCAGGACACACTGGTTGCAGCACAAATCATCATGCAAGGTGTAACACCTTTCTTGATGTGGACAGAATCAGTCCGCGAAGCGAACACCAAGTTAAACATAGTGGGATCAGATTACCACATTGCAGAGAACAAACTGCGAAGTCATTTCATTCCACACCTTTCGCCCAGTCTGAAACCTTCTTATGATGCGCAAAACACTCATGGAACTCTTGACAACATCAATGACTTGGATGAATGGATCGAACGATGATGATACTCAACCCGGGAAAACCACCTAAACTGCCGATGAGGCAATCAATGATATTTGCGACGAGTCTGAGGAAGGGTGCAAGTCATTCTGAATGCTCGTGGCCCAACCAATGGGAAGATAACTAGTTGGTATGAGTCGTGAAGGTAGTGCTATGAGAGACAAAGGTGTTTGGCGCGGTCCGATCAAGTATCGATCAATATTGAGGGTGATCGATGAGATCGACGGCGAACGAGTTTATTGTCGATGGTCGATGTGTGAATTCTGGGGACCTTTCGATAGGTCAATAGTATATGAAGGGTATGGCAAATGGCTATGAAGTGTTGGAAGGGTTGCTAGTGCTAATGACGAGAGGATTGAAGGAGGATTGAGGACGCGATGATCACAGAGGTTTCTCGTCAATCGAGAAAACTGGTAGAGACTTAGATTGTTTTAGAAAGTTGATCAGATGCTTAGAACTGTACACGAGATGATGGGTGAAGACAATTTCTTCTTTTCTCAAGTAGATACTACAGAGTTTTATATGTTCTACAAGAAACTTCCTAAAAAGGTATAAGAAACATGTGTAGAACATGAGGCAAAAGATATGAGTTAAGGCACAAGGCCAAAAAGGAGACTGGAACCCAAAGAAGAAAGAGATGTATCATATGATGAAGGAGTAATAAAGGGAAAGAACTAAAAAGAGACTGTCCTTTGTGTATAAACCATGCTAAGTGTCACAATAATCCGTCCAGCGGGTTCTGTATGCAATAGGGACTTGAAATGAGGCTGACCTATGATCAGCAGGTTTGAGCATGAGTTGGAATACATCCTAGTGCATGGTCTTCCACCATTTAGATAACGAAGGTGGCACCCGATGTCGCTCGTAGTCTCTCGATATCGATCGATGACGCTCGACGATGGTCAACGATGTTCGATCGCGGTTGCAGTTTGTTCGAAGATGATCAGAAATGTTCGATGGTCATTTAGAAGGGGTTTTAGGGGCTTTCGGGGTAGTCCTAAGGTTGTGCAATGTGGGCTCTTGATACGATCGATGTTGCTGGTGATGTTTCGACACGATCAATAGACTGGGTCGCGCTGCATCTGGGACCTCATAGAAGTTAGCCGATGTGATTAGAATGTGGTTAGAATGATGTATCGGCCTTTGAGCCGAGGAGACAACCTATCAACGAGTACACCTTTTAGATGCAGAGATCAAAGGGAAACGTCAGGAATGGCTGAAGATAGCTATAGATAAAAGCCACACACACTCTACTGCAATGAAAGGTAACACCACTTGTACCACCCCCACAACCAATGCCATGACCACAGCAACTATGTCCAATGCCAATCAGGCCACGGCCAGCTTCATAGCGAAGTTGAATACGACAGAGCGCGATCTTCTCAGGGCTCATCAAGGATGTTTCTGGTGCCAAAAGTTCTATGCCGGGCATTTCTCCCCAAACTGTCCCCTCAGTACAGACGTGCGGCCAACGGCGGAGGATTGCAAGAATGTAACGCTGGCTCAGGCTATCAAGGCCAAGGCCATTTTTGAAAAATCACAACCCATGGCTGTCATTGGCGCAGTTGTCGAGGCGGATAGCATGAAAGCCTGTCTTCGAGGAGAAGACAGAAAACACTGGAAAAGGAGAAAGGATGGAATATTACAACTCACTTCTCAATCACATGGAGTGACAAGACACAGCGTAATATTCCTGAGAGAGTAAAGTAGTTGACTAGTCGTAGACAAGATAGTAAAAAGGTAAGAGGAAAGATGGGGAGTTCTTTATCAATAACAAACAAGTTGCCAATGTGATGATGTAAGCCATGCTTACACCCTCCCACTCTTTAAAAAAGAAAGGGGGTGTTCGTGTCGGTAAGTATGCGCATCTGTAAGCTATCCAGCAATAATCCAAAGGAAAAAAAAAAAAAAATCAATAAAACAATCAATCACATCATCAACCTTCACGATGGGTGGATCAAAAACCCAGTGGGAAAAGCTACTGTGTGACCCTAAACCCTACATTGCAACCAGTTATCCAGCGCTTTGCAATTGTCCAAGTCATGGTGTGGCATCCATTGGTCGTGGTCAGGTGGGTAGCCAACCCAGTGCACAAGATATTGCATCCCACGCCCTCTTCTCCATTCATCTACAATCTTCTCAATCATGTGTTCTTTGACCCCGTCCAAGGTGACCACTGGCCCAGGCATTGGATGTTCACGTGAAGGAAACAGGACTCCATCATTCCCATGGAACCATTTCAGGAGCGAAGCATGAAAGGTGGGGCAAACCTCTGGGGAGTTATGGAGGTCTAGAGTGTAAACAGAAGAGTCAGGGAATGCTTTTGTAATGGTATGCGGGCCATCAAATCTAGGGAAAAACTTAGTGACACGGTTCTTGTCTCCTGCCTTGTATTCTCGCCAGCGGTGTAGTGTTGCCAACATGACCTTGTCACCAACATTGAACACATCTTCAACCCCTCGCTTCTTGTTAGTGTGGAAAGCCTGTGTGATTTTGCTGGTCAAGAGCATGTCCTTTGCTTCTCGTTCATTCTGAAGTATCTGTTTGCAGATAGCTCGAGCTTGGCAACCCTCAATGGCCAGTCTCATCATGGACAAGGAGATCAAAGGTGGCAAGATGTGTGGGCTCCGACCCATGCGTAGTTGAAACCCTGAAAATCCTGTAGAAGCATTCACAGCATTCATGATATTGAAACGGATGAGCAGCAGAGCACGAGCCCAGCCCTTCTGATTGTGTTCGACATGGAAACAGATACATTGGTTGAGCGTCTTGTTGGTGCGCTCACTGGAACCATCCATTTGTGGGTGGTATGCTGTGGACAACTTCAAGTGTACTCCAGTCAATGCATGGAGTGCCTTCCAGAGCTTCGATACAAACAGTTTATCATGGTTGGATATGAGTTCGAGCGGCAGGCCATTTTCACAGTACCACTCATTGAAAAAAATTGTTGCCAATCTCTGGGCTGTGATGTCTGTCTGTGTGGGGATCAGTATAAGGGCAACCTAAGCCTCTAGCAAAGGGAAATCCAAAGTTAAAATTATACTACATAATACAGGCATTGGGGACACACCTAGCAAAGGGAAATCTGAATAAGGATCCCCTTGCTGATGCCCAGTATATGTGAAGATGACAAAAATCAAATATAACCTAAAAATAGAAAAAGGCGGAGATAGGCGGATCAAGGCCGCCAAATGACATCATACCAAGGGGTATGTGTCGGAAGGGGTACTCCGCCTCTAAATATAAAAGTGTCAACATGTACAAACATGATAGCAAGGGAAAATTAGTAATAAAATCCGGAAAAATCATAGAAAATGAAGAATAGAAGGAAATGAGGTGGGGAAAAATATAGGACGAACATAAAAAATAGGAAAAACACACAGGGCACCCCCCTAGTCCCCTTACAATCAGCCGTACATCAGAGCCCAAGCGGTCAGTGATAGTCAAGATGCAATTAAACCTGTGATCCTCTGGGAGAGGGCCCATGAAGTCGAGACACACAGAGTCACCACATCCATCAGGAATTGGGAGAGGGTGAAGTGGGCCTACTGCCTTTGCAGTCGGGCTCTTGTTTCATTGGCAAGGCACACAGCCAGGGACATAGGCACTCTTGAGGTCACACCGCATGTTGGGCCAATAATAGCAGTTACGGATAGCGGCGTATGATTTATCTGCACTGAAATGTCCCAGAGCATCATGTGCAAGACGGAACAGGTCCTCTCAGACAGTCCCATAGCGTGGTATTATCAGTTGATCCCCAATGTACCACAGGTTATTGATGAATTTGATTCCTGGGATGCTAGCATCAACGGTCGACAGTTTTTTGCAAAAATCATCATGCTCGTATCCAGTAGAGATATCTCATAGGAAAGACTCATCTGCCAAGATTGTTAAAATTGCATTCACAGTGCAATGTCTGAGCCAGATATCCCAGCGAACAGGAGGGTCAGAGACTTCAATGTCAGAACAAGTATCTGAGTCAGGCATATTGCTTGGTAATTGTGACAGGGCATCAGCTACAGTGTTGTCCTCACCACAGATGTACCTGATCGTCATGTCAAATTGGGATAGATGTTCCATCCAGCATGCCTGACGACGTGAAAGATCTTTCTGCATATCAAAGTTCTCTAGTGTGTGATGGTCTGTGTAGATGAGAATCTTTGTCCCCAGCAGGTCAGATCTCCATTTCTTGAGAGTGCGGACGATAGCCAGCATCTCTTTCTCATGGACAGGGTAGTTCTTTTGTGCATCTTTGAGCTGCATAGAATCAAAAGCCACAGGCCGAGCTGTTTCCCAGGTATGACCCCAGCTCAGTACAGTGCCAGTCCATAGATCACTCGCATCGCATGTTACAAAAATTTTATTGTCACCAGGGTTTGTATGATCAATCACAGTCAGGCATTCTCAACTGACAACAAGGGCTTTGATAGCATCAAAAGCATTTTGGTGATGAGTATCCCACACAGAAAACTGTTTTTCACATTCTTTCATAGTAAGGGGAGTGAGGACCAATGTGTGATCAGCAAGTTTTGGCAGGAACACAGCAATATATTGGACCAGGCCCAGAAAACTGCGGACATCTGTGGCTAATTTAGGAGTAGGCCACCCGAGGATTTTGTCCACCTTTGAGGAGCAAGCCTCGATATGGTCACACGAGATGCTGTGTCCAAGAAATTCCAGTTCAGTAAGAAAGAACTGGGATTTTTTGGAATTGCAGTATAGGCAAGCCTTGCGCAGTGCACTCATAATTAATTCGATATGCTGTATGTGTTCCTCAACCGAGTCAGACCAAATGATAATGTCGTCAAGGTATATGTGACAAAAATGTGCCAGCAATGGGCGGAGAGCTTCAGTTACCCGCCGTTGATGAATGGGCGGAGCATTTCGCAAGCCCTGTGGCATGACTAGCCACTCATAAAGCCCCAGGGGTGTGGTCATGGCAGTGAGATGAACACTCTCTGGGTCCATTTTTGTGTGGAAAAAACTATCCGTCATATCAATCTTGCTCCAAATTTTTCCTTTGCCTGCATCAGCTAGGATATCATCCACCCATGGCAGTGGGTGACAGTTGGTGACAGTATTCTCATTCAGCTGGCAGTAATCATTTACCCACCATGGCAGCATTTCCTTATCTGCCTTAGGTACAAGAAAGGCAGGCGAAGTATGAGCTGAAGAAGAAGGACGAATCTGCCCAGCATCAAGGTGCTTGCTGATGAGGGTACTCCATGCTTCACGGTATTTATGAGGGCAAGAATATGAATGAGTGCTAACAGTTTAGCTTGCATCTTTCAATGTGATTTTACAACGTATGTTATCAGGCATTTTGCTGACATGTGGAATCGGTTTGAAAATGTCAGCATAAGTCTCCTTCACATCGGTCACAAGCTTATCCAGGTGAGTGTGGGCAGCAAGTTGTTCAATTCGCACATGTACAGCCGCAATCACGTCAAATGGTTGCACAATCTCACAAGATGCATCAATAACAGCTCGATGCTTTTTGCAAACATCATGCAATTCATGCATCAACAGTTTGCAATTCTCAATATTTATGTTGATGACATCGCGTAGTTTCGGTGGAGGCAGTTTGGGTAATTGTGGGGGTGTTGGGTGCAGCAGGTCAAAATTCAAATCATTCATAGCCGTGCTTTTGCAAACATCCACAACAATGTTATTATGGTACATAAACGGCAGTCCAAGTATAATCTGATGGCACAAGTTTGGTGCCACGAGAGCACGTACAGTCTGGGCTGAGTAATAACTATGTTGGTCATGTAATTTAAGTTTGACCCAGCACATAAGAGAAATGGATGCAGGCGATGCAGAATCATTGAAGAAAGCACCAGACACAGGGAACTGTTGAGGCAGGAGTCTTTGATGAAGATGCAGATGAGACACCAGAAGTTGATCAATCAGAACTACAGGGGAACCATGGTCAATCAACGCTTCAACATGAACACGGACAAAAGAGGATGGGTCATGGTCATCGACAGCGCAATTCCAGATGAGATGTGGGATGGAGAAGGGAACAGGAGCACTCACAGAGTCATTCGAGTCATGCGACAAATCACCCTCACTGCCAATGAGGACATTGTGTTCATTGTTGGGGTGGCTCACCGATGCCACAGGGTAAGCCGTCATGCCCATGACAGCCACAACTGGAAGGGGAGGAGGTGCAGAAGCAGGGGGTGCAGGGAAAGCAGCAGAGACAGCAGCAACAGTCATCGGAGCACTGTCCTCTCAAGGTACTGGGAGTGCAGGCTTGCTCTTGCACTGGTGTGCCTCATTCACAGCAATCATTGTGTGCTCAACATAACCATCATGAGCTGGGAACTTGCAGGCATGACCATCTGCGACATAGAACTGCTGGCACTTTTTGCAACCCTTGTGAGCACTGAGGTACTTGTGCTCACGTTCAGTGAGTTTCGGGGGTCTCGTTGAGTTCGTGGACAAGAAGGAACCAGTGTTCTGCTTTGAGAACAACGACAACGACAACTGGCTATTAGATGGGAATTGTGAACGTGTGAGGGAGCTCAGCGGGACACGTCTGATAAGCCTGCCATGGAACCTGATCACTTAAGTTTGCGAGCTGCATCCTCAGCTTCCTTCCTATGGGAGGCAGACTCTTCATGTACTTTGTCGTCAAGTTTGAAGAGGGTTTGGACAAAAGCTTTGAGACAGGATTCAGCTTTGCATGTGGAAGTTTCAGCTTTTGCAGCAGTGTTCAACCCATCATCTGCTTCCGCAGCATCGTTCTCCCTGTCTGAATCTGAGTCAGAGTTGTGTTTTTCTTTGTATCAATCATATGCAGAGAGGAGCTCAGAAGAAAGGTTCACCTCAATTTGCATGCGTAGTTGCACAGGTGAGAGATGATGTTTTGTGTTTTTCAGCAAAAGGTTATCACGTCGGATGGTAGTCAAGAAATCGCGGAAGGGTGATGCACCTTGTTTCAAATTTTGCACTTTCCATGCCAACTCCTTCTCCCAACCCAGGGTGAGCCAGCACCCCCTGACTCTCCACATAAACTCCATAAAAGACAAAGATTCATAGTACTCTTGAGAAGTTTGGAACCAATCACTAAAAAGGGGATCCTCAAATGCATATGCAATTTGTGCAACGTAGTCTTTAGCATTGAGATTTTCCCTGTTTGCAAGGTATCCACGAGCAAAATGTTCGAAGAGATGAAGAAGTTCAGGGGTCATCACTCCCGCGGTAATAGTAGGCCATTTGCCATTGTTCGGTACAAGAGTCGCAGTACTCAAGTTGGACATGATGTGCAGGTGGCTATATGCATGTTAATACTCAACGGGAGTAGAAGACGAAGATGAAGATCTGCAGTGATGGGTACATGAGGTGGCAGCAACCTCAGGAGTACCAGACGAAGCAGTTACAGCTTGTGGGACCATGGCAGCATCCACTTGTGGGACAGTCAAAGAGTCCTCTCATGGGACAGGAAGAGACAGGGAGGAATGAGTTTCAGTCGCAGCAGAGGTCGCCAACGAAGTAGTGGACAGGGCAGTTATCAGCCAGGCCTTACTTTGAGTTGTGAGGGACCTTGGCACAGAGGGCAATCGAGACAGTTTGTACCTGTGAACCTCGCGTGTCTATGTAGACAATCGTATCAGTGAGGTCACACCAAATACGCTGTGTTTGAAGTCAAAAAAAAAGTGAAAGCCTGTCTTTGAGGAGAAGACAGAAAACACTGGAAAAGGAGAAAGGATGGAATATTACAACTCACTTCTCAATCACATGGAGTGACAAGACACAGCGTAATATTCCTGAGAGAGTAAAGTAGTTGACTAGTTGTAGACAAGATAGTAAAAAGGTAAGAGGAAAGATGGGGGGTTCTTTATCGATAACAAACAAGTTGCCAATGTGATGATGTAAGCCATGCTTACATAGCGACAGTGATGTTGAACTTGGAGACAACGAATTTGACAAGTACATACCCAACGTTGCTTCTCTTCCTAAACATCTTTGGTGGACATGGCCTCGATGCTCCTGCCGTTTGTGCCCCTACCCCGGTCAAAGCTCTTATTGATCATGGCTGTCCTCCAGTTCTGATTTCCTCTGATCTGGTCCACATCATGGCCTTGCCCCAAAGAAAACTATTCAACCTGTATTCAGTTTCTGGTAGGGCACAGCACAGGTAACCCTCAGGTATATTTTCTTATACCCCTACCCATACCCATGAACCCCATACCCACATGGGTAGGGGTATGGTGTTACCATGGGTTTTTGTGGGTTACCCATGGTTATTCATGGGTATTGATATTTTTCATTATATTTGATAGGAAAAGATGTTTGCATCTTCTCACGGGGGGTAAACCCGCAATATGTCATCAAAAAGTACCCCTGCATTTTTTACTGTTATTTTTCATGATATTTGATAGAAATTTGCTGAAAAAGATGTTTGCATCTCATCACAGGGGGTAAACCCACGAGTCAGGTCACCATGACTCGCGGGTTTTTCCTGTGATATGTCATTAAAAAGTTGAAATCTCAACACAGATGATCACTCACCTGACCAAAATCCAGGTACCAGCATACCCGCACATACCCATAACATCGTGGAAAAGGGTATGGTGTTGCCTGGGTATGGCAATCCCATACCCGTGCATACCCATGACCAGAAACACACAGTGTTACCCGTACCCATGCTGTGCCCTAGTTTCTGGTGTATTTGTAGAAAAGAAAGAGGAAGAGAAGAACACTACCTATGTTTTGAACAAGTACTGTAAACTACATCTCCAGTCCCCTGATGCTGAATGGAAATCACGTGTCGTCAACGTGATTATTTGCCCAAACTTGCATACCGACCTCATCCTCGGTCTTGATTTTCTGACAAGGAACAAAATCATTGTTGATGCGGAGCTGCATACAGCTATCGCCAAAGAAACCGGATTTGACCTGCTAAACCACTGGTCGCGCCAGCACAAAGATGAAAACAGATGAAATTGGAAATCAAACTAGCACATCATGAGATTAGGAAGACTCACATAAAGGTACACATTATATCACTTATCTAATCTTCACAGTCACACAGTAGTCAGGTGTTTTCATGTTCATTATCATCCAATTATTAGTTTACAGGATCTTATCTTGAATTTATACTATTTTCCAGTTTACCTGATTTCCCATTCCTTGAGTGTTTGAGGACACTTCATTCCAGATAGATTTTCTGGAAGCCATGAAGCCTATCTTTTGAACCATGTATGCCATCAGTATAATTTTTGTAGTTGATGTGGTGTAATTTAGTGATCAGTAAATCATGGTAAAACACTCGGCAGTAAGTGATAGTGGATGACTTCCTGTAGCATCTGGAAACACAGATTCTAGTTTCAAGTCACATTTGCTGAGCTGCCGGGTGATACGCGAGACCTCCCACCCCTGGAAAATATTTCACGCTCAGGAGTCAGAAGGCATTGTAAACTTTATATCTGAACGAGGGCCCCTCTTCCAACAGTAAATTTCCTTTCTAAACCTTTTTTTCCATCTCCAATGACTAAACGACCCAAATCCAGCAAAATTATGACATCGGCCCAATGTCATAATTTTGCTGGATTTGGGTCGCTTAGTCCATCTCTCATCTGAACATGGATATTCTATGTTTTTAAATCCTACAGGAAGTCATCCAGTAGTCCGACGCTCGAGGGACAGAAGCACGACACGTGTGTGGTGGACCAGAGCACATGTGTCGAGCATTGTACCTGTCCAAATGTGGGTATGTGCCGGGTTTGATTGGTACTGTCACTCTAATTAGGAAGCTAGAATGGAAGAGTCGGATGGCACATACGCAAGCAGAACTGTTCAGGGACGAAAAAATCCAAAGACGGGGCAGAATGCCGATGAGCTTACTTAGATGACTACTGAGCCGAGCAGCAGAGCCGAGCAAATGGAATAGACACAAAGGAAGCTCGAATTGGCATTATTTTAGGAGCAAAAAAAAATTGAACTCCTTAAAGTGTTAGACCATGTTCAGCAATGGAAATTCACATTATTCTCAAGGCAGCCGAGCAATGCCGAGTTTCCCAGAGATTGTGACATAGGTGTGACCATCTACAATCACGTTCCTCAGGCTTATCATGCCAGAAACCCACCTCTCATCAAGGAGCCCATCAATCCCAGAGGTCAATCCTACTGGCGACTCTGCTGCTGATGTGCTCAGAGATCCTGGTGCCCAGTGCTCCTGGTCCAAGAAAGAGGAGGAGCTTCTGATCCTATTTCTCTGTGATAGCAAAGATAAGCAGGCCGATGGTGGTAACTTTAGAGCTGTCGTCTGGAATGATGCTGTCAAACACCTGGCACTGCACCACAAGAAGGGGGGTGTGAAGACAGTGAAAGCATGCCAGTCTAAGTATGCACGGGTACGTGATTGTCTCAGTTACTTGATTTCTGGACTAACCACAATGACCTAGTTACGATCTGCTTACAACATGGTTACCACTCTGAAGGGCCTCTCAGGATTTTCATGGGATGCTGAATGAGGGATGAATATTGGTGTAAATGAGAAGTGTGCTTGGGATATGTATACAGTAGTACACCTTATCCTTTGTTGATCAAGGATTCTGATTGTGATTACTGGCTAGAAACACCCAGGTGCAAAGTCTTATGCGCACAAGGGTTTTGTGCTCTACGATCTCATGGCTCCACTTATGCCCAGCCTCAGAAAAGGCAGCTATGCCTTTCATCCATCACAACAATCCAGGGGTGCTGCTAGTACAATGTCAGTAGACCAACAACCATCGGAAACTGAGGGATCTGATCAAATGGATACTGGTCGCCTGGCTACTCCCCTAGTAAATGGTGATCCTGACCTACCACCCTCATCACCGCAGCCTCCACCACCATCATCTCCCCAGCGTCTGACACCATCTGTGCCATCCACCTATGCCACATCTACATCCGCTATGTCTACATCTCCATCCACCAAGCACAAACAGTCCGCGCTTGATGCTAGCCAGCTCCATTCAGAGACCAAAAGGGCTCGCACAGCTACACCTCTCTCTGGTGCAGTCGCACTAAATGGAATCAAGGAGACCTTTGTTACATTTAATAATACTATTGAGTGTACTCTTGGGCAACCAGATCGAATGCATGCTGATACATCACCAGAGCGGCGGTCTAAAGCCATGGATCTCATCCAGGAGAAGGAGGGCAATTTGTGTGATGAACAGCTTGTTGCACTTATTGATCTTTTCCAGGGAAATACGGGTGTGGCTGATGCATACATATCACTGAAGCGTGACACACTCCGTTGGGTGTGGGTTCAGAAGTGTCTCATTGAGCTTGGCTTTCCTCAAGCATGATTGTTGTACGAAAACAATACTATACATTTCAATATGATTCTGACTATACTACAAAGGATCGTGTCAAACCCTACATGCAAGCTCCTGCTGATATTGATTCCACATTTGCTGGGCGATGATTTCCTTCCTCCGATCTGCTTCTTGCTTCTTGTTTCTTCTCGCAGGCCCTGTTGCCAACTCTCCTTCACGTCCTCCTGGTTGTGGATCTTCCATATCATCTGTAATGTAGTCGTTGATCTCCTCATTGTCATATTTGCGAATGAAGTTATGGATTGCTGCGAGTGCTGGTGGGATGAGTGCCTGTATGCCCATGTCTACATCAGGGCTGGATCGTAAAATCCTGAAACAATTCTTGAGGATACCGAACATTCACTCAATGATATTACGAGCTGATGCATGGCGAAGGTTGAACAATTCCAGTGCAGTAGCTGGGCTATAAGCATATAACTATAAGCTTAGGTGCGAAAGACTATACTTGAAAATTACAGCATACCAAAGCTCAGTGTGTGCCCATTCAGCAAGATGATAACGTACCCCCCAAAAAGGTATGAGAAGTGCAAGACAGATAGGGAAGCCTGCATCTGCCAGATAGTACCTATCAGGAGGAATTCTCATATCAGTGATACGGGCATCATTGAACATGGTTGAATCTGAAACAGATCCCTCCCAGCCACTGAAGATATAAACAAATCTGTGATTGAAATCGCATGCGGCAAGACAGTTCTGGGTTACACACCCTTTGCGGTCACGAGCAATAGCACGTTGCTGTGCTGTACCAGAGCAGTCGAAATGTGTTCCATCGATTGCGCCAATTGCACCATCGAAATATGGGTGAAACTTCGGGTTGTTGAGGATATATGGGGAAATGGGGTCATTGATTTTTGGCAGCTGGACAAAGTCAGAATAGAAAGGTTTGGATGAAAAAATGAGTAGCATCTTCATGAAATATCTAAAGGCAAGTCACAGTTAAAATAAATCTCTAGCCAAAAGGAGGGAACATACTTGTGAATTGTATCATTTGAACGTTGAAACCTTTCACCTACATGTCGAATTGAAAGTCCTGTAACACATTGATACAAGAATATTGCCAGCTGTTCTTCAAGGAGAACATCCCGAGAGTGTGATACTCCAATGATTTGGAGGTATGAGATGAGGATCTGAAAGACATGTTTATGGACACCAAGCTCACAGTGAATGCGCTCGAGGTGACCATTTAATAATTCAACAACCCAAGCAGCACCCGACAAAGCAGAGGTATGGTAAGGTGTTTTGTCAAAGAGTGGTGTGGCAAAAGTAACAGATGCAGCTACAGCAGCATTGATGACAAGACTAGCAGCTTGCGCAATGAAGTGTTTCCTCTGATTGTGGTCCATAGAAGATTAACCAACAAACATGTCTTGTGAAATATATATACAGAGTACCTATCCCATTAAAGCAAATGGTGTTATCTTGTGTAGGTCACTAGATGTGTCTTGTGCTGCACGAGTACATGTATCTTGCAGATGAGTACGTGTATCGTGTATCTTGCAGATGAGTATGTGTATCGCATATCTTGCAGATGAGTACACGTATCAGATATCTTGCAGATGAGTACACATATCATGTATCTTGCAGACGAGTACACGTATCACATATCTTGCAGATGAGAGCACATATCTTGCATGCGAGAGCCCCTATCTACAATGTATGCAAGAGCGCATATCTGCAATGATGATCTGAGCAGACATCTGGTGTGCAAGACATATCTTGTATGTATAGACGAGTGCGTGTATCACATATCTTGCAGACGAGAGCACATATCTTGTGTGCGAGAGCCCATATCTTGTGCGTGAGAGTCCATATCTTGTGCACGAGAGCCCGTATCTTGTGCGCGAGAGCCCATATCTACAATGTATGCAAGAGCACATATCTGCAATGATGATCTGAGCAGACATCCGAGTCTGGTGTGCAAGATGATCTTGTATGTATCCTGTGCATACAAGACTGCACATATCTTGCGTGACAGCTTTTCCAAATCCGACTAATCTAATCAGCAAAATTTGCAAAATATACGTGGGAGAAGAAATACATTTGTGTTCCCGGACATGATCTTAAAGTATCCCACCAATTTGCCCGCTGTTTAAAAGTTAGTGGTGTATGGCGTTGTGTGTAACATCTCCGAACGGAACTTGAATAAAGTGACAACTTGAAGAGCCTGAAGGCATGATAACTTCAAGTGCCTCGAAGCACAATGATATTGAAAAGCCATATGTAATACGCACGATTGTCGGAGGGCAGAAAACGACATATATTTTCTGGGAAGATCCAAGACGGGGACTCGGAGGGATGAATATTCCTATGTATCCCAAATGTATCCTGCACAAGACTTGAAAGAAGCGAAATCGAATAGATCCGGGTGCGGTATGTACGGCGTGTCACTGGCAAACGTAGTATTCAGGTGATCTTACTAGAGGTTACTAGGTTTGTTCCGTTCTCGGTATGGCGAGTCGGTATGGTGAGCATTGTGCAAGGGCGCCGAAGATGTCGCGCTTACTAAAGCTGGTTACTAGGTTTCTTTTCATCTCGGTATCGTGAGTCGGCATCGTGAGCATTGTGTTGGCTTGGCGCTGGCGTTAGCGTCGAAATAACGCCGGCGGCGAAGATGTCGCGGTCTGATATTCATGCCATTTGGTATACTAGAGCGCTAGAGCTGTACCCAACTATGCCGTAGTACTCGGCCAGTGCGATTCCTACATAATACTTTACTGATGGGTTTAAGACAGAAACTATTGATCAAGATAATGTTGTTTACGTGGACGACGTATTTTTCAGGTCGGTGTGTCAGTGCTTCCGCAAGGTAAGCATCATGTCGTTTCCGGAAGGCCCGTCCATACCTACAATGACCCGACACCTCGGGCTCATTGACTGGAAGGTATATAAAGCCTTGACAAAACCTCAGCGTTCTGGTCATACCACCGCCGAAAGATGTCCTTCAAAGTGAACTTCCTTTCAGTTGTTTTTCTCATCGCAGCAATTCAAGGTTGGGCCCGGCCCCAATCTTATCCAATCGGAGGCACCTGTACGTCCCGTTGCGTCATCCGTTACTAATTCTCCTGATCAATACTCGGTTATGTTTCGCAGGCAGTTTAGGAGTGGTAAGTCGCCTAGATCTATTGTCTTGTCATTGTTACGTTTGCTGATTCGTTTACGACAGAATAATTGTACGGACACTTCTCTTTCTACATTTCCATGGGACTACTAGTTGTCTGTGTCGACACTGACAGAAGTTCTTTTGGATCACCAGGTCTCCCCGACTACACTTGCTGTAACCTGGCGGGAAATTTCACGTCAGTGCTTTTGCCACCAAATTTTTCTTTTCTCCTAATCCTGTGTTTAAGATGTGTCATACTCCCCCCGGGCAATATTTGCTTGAATGATGGGTAGTTGTGCACTTTCTCAAGATCCCGTCGACTTGAACTCTGGCTGTTGGAAATACAAGCTTTGCGGTGACAGGAGCTGGAGGAACAGATTCTGACAATTTATTACGTAGTCGTATGTGAGTTATGGACGCCGCGGGAGATGGCTGTATGTAGTTTATAACTTGACAGAGTAATGCAGTGGTGAAAGGAATACGCTCACGTGAGAGACGCGTTATTGCTTTATGTTTGGTTCACGTGTCACAATTAATTGTAACGCGCACTTGGTTGCATTGACTTCGTTCCAAGTTGGCCCGCTGAGCAGGTGTTTCTTCTAATCATACCCAAATCTCTGATAATCTCACAGTATCACACATTTTAATATGCGGTCTTCATTCTTTCGTCTTTTGTCAATCATTACAGCAGTTTTAGTGACAATGACACCCAACGCTGTTACCGCCTGCGAAGGGGACTGCATCGTCGGGATCACGACTGCCTGGGTGACAAACTATACTATACCACTGCATGCTGTTCTCGCCAACATCGTAAGCCCTAGACCGCTGTCATTGCCATTGCCACTACACCACTTAACCTCCCTTGAACCTTCAGGCTAATGTTCTCGTCACCAAAGTCGTACCGGAGCGCAGCCCATCCCCTCCTCCCGTCACAATACTCTATCCCGTCTGGTTTGCCTACCGCGAAAGAGCATACGCAGCGCTCGAGCATGCCATCTTCCCCTCGTTCTTTCACGGCAAGTGCCAGCGCCCTAACCCCGATAAACCTGACGGGCCGCCGGTAAACCCGCCAGGATGTCCAAACCCTGATTGTCCTGTGGTGTGTGGAACGCCTGGGTCGCTGGTGCATTTCTTCCCGCAGCTCAAGCATATTGCATACAATCAGACGAAGATTATGTTGGACGAGTACACAAATCCGAAAAGCAAGGTGTTTAAGGAGGTGTTGAAGAATCTTTTGGAAGATGTTGAGAAGGCGAAACCGCAGAAAGGGAGGAGGTCGTGGATGGGGGTCCCAGTCAGCATCCGTGGGACAAAGGTGCGAAGGTCGGATGAGAAAAAACTCGAGGTGATTTTGCAGCAGCAGATGTCGCAGGTAGAGTCGGACCTGGAGGAGCTATGTGGTGGTTTCGACTTGCCAAACTGCAGCTGGGAGACGGGGATGAAAGAGTATATTCTGAGCTTTCCGTGAGGACGGACATTGCTATCCCATTGTGCTACACCCTACCATCCTATTTATGTTCCATTGTAGAGGTCATTGTACGCAGGCCATTGTCGGTTGTGACATGGTACAGAAGTTTGTTTGATTCGACAAGGACCCACAACTACTTGATAAGGCTGAAGCAAACACCTTCCTAAAAAGGGAATTTATTTTGAAAGAGAAGCATGTTTTGATTTTTACTTTTGAAAGGGATTCATTGTGCCAAGTTTTGTATATAACCAACGTTGAAATGCGTAAAGTTGAGCTCATCGTTCCCTTCATTCACAAGAACCCTCTTTCACAATTTTCAAACAATGATCGCCCGCCTAGCTCTTCGCAACACGTTGCACAACAACAGTCGACCTCCAATTGCTCTTCGTCATCGTCGTCGACGCTCTCTACACATTCGTCGTTGTGCGTCGAAGCCCATGCTAGCTTCTCGCAGTCCATTGACAAACTTTCGTATACTACCACCTCCAATCATTCGTCTACCACGGGTCTTGACTCGCCCTTCTTCCTCTGAAGTGGCCTCTTCGAATATCGCTGCGGCATCTCCAGAGCTTCACAATGTCCCGCCAGAGTACATTCGTGAAAGTCTCCTTCACCTGGCACCGCAGTATGTTTTTCTTCTACATTTCCGTCTAGATTGCATTGTCTCACTTACATCCAGGTTGTATCATTCTCTATCAAACGTGAAAGCTAGTCCTCCTAAACACACTCTTCCAAACGAGCTCGAGATAATCATCAACGACACGACATGTTGTCCAACGCACATGCTTGCTGTCCACTCTTTTTCTCCTCAGCCCAACCAAACCCGACAGGTTACCATGTACCCCACACACCACCTTGTGCTCGCATCACATTGTGCCAATCTCCCAGCCTTACCTCCTTCTTTGCCCAGTCCCTCATCATCAACACCATCCACAACGACTATTCCCGTCATTTCCCTCTCCCTCCCTTCCCCAACCACATTTCCACCCCTTCATGCCTACCTCTACACCAAAGACATCACAAACCTTTTCACAACGCTGCTCTCCCCGCCCAATGAACATGATGATGACCTGGAGCGTCAGGCGGCACTCATCTACGGTGTCTGGAGCAATGCATACGTATTAGGGGTGGTGGACGAACAGTTGTTCGATGCACTGGATAAGGCTTGGGAGTGGGTTTCTGCAAAGCTACAACTTTCCTCATAGCATTCTTTGAGGAGTCGTCTGTTCTTTATATTTATGCCTGCATGATTATGAACAGCATGTTATGTATTCTAAACACTCGAACACATTGTAGCATAAGTTTCCTACTTCGCATTCAATAATTATGACTATGGAGTTTGATGAGCGGAGGGTTCTGATCATGAGTAAGTTTTCTCCTGCGTTCCTGCGCGTGCAACGTATCTCGAGCTTTCTGCAATCGGCTCATTGTGATTCATAATGGACAGCAGAAGACAGTGGTGTTATCGATGCTATCCATAAGATGCTGATTTTCGATCATTCACACAAATACCTTTACTGCTCCCACCCATGTCTTCTTCACAAAAGGTCAACGTCGCAGTCGTTGGCGTCGGTCTCGTCGGCTCCGAATTCATCAACCAACTTCTCTCTGCCGCACACCTCTCGCCATTCCAGCTGATCTCTCTATCCTCGTCTACTCGTACTACCTTCGATGCAGCGAACCCAATCGTCCCCAGTGCCGACTGGAAATCCCTCCTCTCATCGTCCAACGAAAAGCTAGATTTCTCTTCCTTGACTGAGCGGCTTTCCCAACTGGTTGATGCAAATCAGAGGGTGGTCTTGGTGGACAATACGTCCTCGGATGTTGTCGCCGCTCTGTACCCTACTTGGCTAGCAAATGGTATCAATGTCGTGACGCCGAATAAAAAAGCATACTCGGGGGATCTGGCGCTGTATGAAAGGATACTGAGTGCGAGCGAGAAGAGCGGAGCAAGATTTTTGAACGAGTCCACAGTAGGGGCGGGGCTGCCTGTGATCTCGACACTAAAAGAGCTGGTTATGACCGGTGACAAAGTATGTATCTGGAGCTGGGTTGTGCGTATCGAATATAGCTGATCACTGCATCGTATTCTCAGATTGTCAAAATTGAAGGTGTATTTTCCGGAACGATGAGTTATATCTTCAACGAATTTTCAACTGGCGAAGCACACGGTCCAAGTTTCTCTTCTGTAGTCAGCATCGCGCGTGAAAAAGGGTACACGGTATGATATGGTCCATGTTCTCTACAATTATTTTCCCATCGTCAAAACCAGGAACCCCATCCAGCCGACGACCTCAACGGCTTCGACGTCGCCCGGAAACTCACCATCCTCACACGTACCATCTCCTCTCTCTCCCACACCCCCACTCGTCTCCCCCCACTCCCGTCCTTCACCGCCGTTCAAACAACGTCCCTCATCCCTCCCGCGCTCGAAGGCATCCCCACTGGCGACGCGTTCCTCGCGCGCCTTCCCGAATTCGACGCGCACTTTTCCGAGATGCGTGCAGATGCTAGCAAGGAGGGTCGTGTGCTGCGGTTTGTAGGCGTCGTTGATGTTGAAGGGGGCCAGGTGAGAGCTGGGCTTGAGAAGTGAGTTTTTTTATTCTGGAGGTCTACTTCTACTTTGTGTTGATGCGTTGATTGGTTAGATATCCGACTAGCCATCCGTTCGCGACGTCCCTTGGGGGATCAGATAATATCATCATGTTCCACACGGAGAGGTACGGCGCACGCCCGTTAATTGTGCAGGGCGCTGGCGCTGGCGCGGCTGTGACTGCCATGGGCGTGTTGGGGGATTTGTTCAAGTTAGTTTGAAACAATGCTGGGGTGTTATAGTTGCCACACAGTGCGAGAGATTAACACGGGCGCTATGTTTGAACGATGAATATCACAGAGATTGCCTATCCTAGGTCAGCTTCCCTTCACTGGCAAGCGCAATTGCAGAAGTTCTACATCATGAGACAGAAGATGTGCTGGACTGCTCATGGCCGACCTTCAGTCATGCCTTAAAGTAACCTTTAATATCGAAAAATGCCTCTATTGGATGAGGTCTGAGCTGACGAGCCCAAATTTATGGTTCAGGTCTAGATCTCATTTACAATCAGTTGAAGAGTCTTTCGAGCTAGGCTACCCGGCGCTTCTTGCGGGGAGGAGCTAGAGATGTGGACGAGGAATCGGGTGTCGATGCGACCAGTCAAGAAACGCATGTTTGAAAAGAAACGCATGTTTGAAACTACTTGACCTTGTTTATGCCAGGACTGGAGAGGAACTTTTAAGAGGCAACATGCTGACGGGTCGGGATTTTCCTGCTATCTCGCCTTGGGCCACTTGGCTGTGGAGTTTGGAGAGAGAATCTTAGCATGTCGAATTTGAAATGGTCATTATCGGTAAGTACTGCGCTCGCCACCTTGAAATTGTACCAGTGATATTTTATTTGAATGACATTGACCTTCAGAAAGTTGTTCGTCCCAAGTGACATCTGAAAAGCATCGAACACACACATATTTATAACAAACCAATACCTTACGACTAGGTCTAGAAAACGGATTGGTAATCAACAAACTACTCTTCGTCGGAATAATTCGCGGGAGGGTAGTCGATGTAACCAACTGCCGTATCTTCTCGATCACCAGGAATATAAAACGTGCTACGGTCGTACTTGGTCAGCGGAATTTTTCTCTTCAAGCGATAAGGAAGGTCAGGCTATAAGATAGGGAAAGAAGTCAGCCGCCATTCACAGACTAATTGGGAAAGACTGACGTTAGATATGTACATTCTTCCGAAGGCGATTAGGCCTCCCTTATGATCGGCAACTTCAACTGCGTTTTCGAGGGTGGTGTAGCCACCAGCACTGATATACGGCAAAGGTCGCCAAATGTCACGAAGAAACTCATTAGATTCGTGAGCTTCCTCAATGCGATCTATAACTCCGCTGACGCGTGGTTCCACAACATGAAGATAGGCCATTTTTGGATGTCTCTCTTTCAGGACGGAGATAAAATGGGAAAATTGGGGCACAGGGTCAGTCATTCCCATAGCTATCCATCGAGAAGCGTAGTGAGTCTAGGCTTGGTGCAATGTCGGAAGCAGGGCTCACCGTTCATTTGATTCCAAGGACTCAAACGAATAGCCGTCCGTTCTTCACCAACAGCTTCGACGATGGCATCTACAACCTCTACGCCGAATCGGCTCCTTGCCTCTATACTTCCTCCGTAATTGTCAGTCCTCTGGTTGGATACGTCCTGCAAGAATTGGTCGACGAGAAAACCGTTTGCGCCGTGCACCTCGACCCCGTCGAAGCCAGCTTCGAAGATCGCATTTTTGGCCGCTTGGGCAAACAACTGAATATATTCTTCGATTTCGGCGACCGTCATTTCTCGTGGCACCGACTCAGGCGTCCAGGGAATGGCAGACGGTGCAACAAAATCAAAAGTGGGATCTTCCGACTTCAGGATGGCGGGATTTGCCGTCCTTCCCTTGGCCCACAGTTGTACGAAAATATAAGAGCCATTGGCATGAACAGCATCTGTAATCTTCAGAGAAGTATGGGTTGATAATGCGTAGCGAGATCACCCTTTGCGAATCCTGCTTACCTCTTTCCAGACACGGATCTGTTCTTCACTCCAAATACCGGGAACCGATGCTTCTCCGCCCGCCTTTGCAGCGATCAATGTAGCCTCGGTTATGAGAAGAGAGCCGGGCGTGCGGCTCCTCTGCGAATAGTACTCTGTGACTAGTGAGGAGATAGGAACGTGTTCTGACTTGGTAGCCTTGTATCTAGTCAGTGGAGCCAAAACCACTCTATGACTGAGGGTTATGTTCCCGACTTCGATAGGGTTGAAGAGTTGGGACATAGCGGTTGATGATTTGGTGTAATGGGAAGTATGCAGTCTGCGTGTTCTGGTCAATTGCTGAGATTACGGTCGTCTTTATACCTGCTCGACAGCAATGGCTAGGTATACAGGCTCCGTAGAAGATAAATCATGACGCGATGTCAAGCTTCTGATTATTGGAAGTATTGATAATGTTGCCTTGTACGATTGGTAAGGCCGAATCCGAACGCACGCAGTGCTGCCGTGAGCTAGCAGTACTGTATGATTCACCAACAAAAAAAAAATAGTAGCCAGGCGAAGCAGAACTTCTTGCATTCCGACGTCAAGGACATCTGAAAGCAAACTTTTGAATGTTCTTGGCGAAGACTATAAGGCACTTCACAGCTACAAAAAAAACGATGACTAAATCCGTGACTTGAAGCAAAGATACTTACCTTGGTGTCTTGTAATAGCCTCATCCGGGCACGACATATGGCACCGTAGCTTGTAAGCACGCTTTGGAGATAAACGAGTCGGACGTCAACAAAGGTCACTCAATGCTGTCAGTAACATTGAGCAGTGCTTATTGAAACCCAATCCTCAGAAATATCTCGATGACGCAGTGCTTATTCTACGGATTTGATGTATGCGGCCTTGGAAATATTGGCCTTTGGTTGATTGGCCCAAGCACAGATCCAGCATGTCTTGGCACAATATCGCTGAACGAGAAAATGCGTCAGCCCCTTCCTGGAAATCTTACCAGAACCTCTTCGCCACAAATTGGACCATGACAGAGAACGGATAGGCTTACGACGAATCACTCCTTGCGGTGTGCATCAGCATCATCCAGCTCCTCGCTCAACAGGCATTGTCGTCGGATGATGTCACTGGCAGCAGCCGCTAGCAAAATGTGCGCCTCGTCTTTGAGGTCTTTGGGGTCTTTGGGGTCTTTGGAAAGATGCTAAAACTCAGAAACCTGCAGCTGGAGATGTACATATTTGGATGAGTCGATGTCTTTGAGAGCGAGGTACTCTCTGAGAGACGTGCAAGATCTTTGCGAGACATCTTTGAAAGACGTTTCAAAGATCTGATATCTCCAAGATTTCCAGGATCCATACGAAAACAATTCAGCATAAATGTATTTGACCAATAAATTATGTACATGAACAAGGGCTAGATTCAAGAGCAGCAGTGACCTACACGACGGACGGATCTATGTATCCGATGTTCGCACGCAAGCTATCTACCTATCTACCTGTATGAGGGCCCAGGAACCACACTTATGAAGTCTGAAAAAATATATCAGTTCATTTGCTCGGATAATAAGGTAGCTGATAATGGATTAAGTATCATGCCAGACAATCCTTCAATGCCCGACGTATGAGTGTGCTCAGCAGATAACCACGAGTCCCTGACCAGGTGTGAAAAGTATCTGAAATCATAGTGAATGGTAGGATGCCACCCCACGAGCGGTCGTTCGCAGCGGTGAAGGGTGCTGGGTCATACAAGGCGCGCCGTCCACGGTTTGATGCCCGTTGGTGTCCCGCTGTCGTTGTCGTTGGACCCCCTAGTTGCTCGCAGCGGTGGCGATGATTGATGGGTTGTCGTCATCGTCATCGGCTGCCACGGGGCCAGGTTCACACTGCAAGCACTTGGGAGTGATGTAGAGGCCGGATTTCATGCCAGGAGGTCAGTGGGGTCAGTGGGAGGTTAGCAGGCGGTGGGAGTCGCGTACCTCGCAGGTACCCCGCTGCACGGGCCTCCTGTCACCTCCCTGTCGTTCTTCTGGGTCCTCGTTGTCGTCGGAATCTCGCTTGACAGCCTCACATCCCATTTGAGTGGGAAGGAGGTGATGGGAGAGTTGGGAATAAAAGAAAAACGTAGCCATGAAGAGTTTGTAGCTCCAAACGGCCGTTTTCGCGTACGACGTAGGATGATCTGACGGGCCAGATAAGTACGGACGGTCAGTAGGCGAGAGGCAGCATGGGCGGCGTTCCAGGTCGTCGTCGTGCCAAAATGGCCATTTTCGTGTATGACGTGGAAAGTTTGGCGTCGCGTCATTGATCGCGTCTGGCAATAGGAGATGAGGGTGTTGACGTTGACAACGTTTAAGGGGGAAGATACGAACTTCGCGAAGAATGCGCCTAAGTTCTTCAACACCACACGTGACCAACATCACGGCTGCGACGGCTTGAACGTTGAACAAGTCACCGTCGGTCAAGTCTGTCAATTGAATACATGACTCTGACACAAAGAATACTAGCCTCAACTCCTGCTTGAGCTTGAGCAATTTGAATTGGGTACAACAGTTGAGAATTGTTCATACTAACAATATTGTGCAGCGCTGAGGTTTTTGTTTTAAGGAGTCAGGTGTTATTTAATGTAATGCTGTGACCCGTAAAATCAGATGTTGAAGAATGACCCGAAGATGCAACTTGAAATTTGAAAGACAAAGACCCACAAAGATGCACGCACTGAGACAAATTTAACTCCTCCAAAGACCTCATCGGAGAGACAAAGATCCACAATTTTTTTTAAAGACCTGAAAGACCAGGCGCATTGTTGCTGATGCACTGACCTGAGGGGACATCCCCACTGTTCTGAACTATAGCAATGAAATACAAACTGAGAGAACTGTATGACATTACTTTTCATCGTAAAAAGGTAGTGATGAGAACCCTGTTGTCATGTGCAGGGCGCAGCATCCTGGTCTCAGGTCAAGTGATTATGTGATTAAGTAATAAGATGGAACTCCGTTCAAAAGTCAGCTAAACGTTCAAGTTTGTGGGCTGGTTCTGCGCACCCCGGTTTAAATGTTGTACCACCGGTTTGTCACTGGTTTTAGTGACCACTTCGCTTCTACTTCGCTTCAACACTCATGGCGCATGGTCTCGTCAAAAACCAATGGTGGACTGGTGGTATTGCTTCACATATATATTCCTCTTCTGTTTGTGGGTTTGCCACTATCTGTTTCTTTTCCTTGTCTCACCCTCGGTCACTCCTTTAGTTGCTTTTACCACCGTTCTTTAATTCTTGTTTCTCTCACTTCCTGCAAATCACTGTTGCTGTTGAAATGGAACCATCAGATGTTCCATTGACATTGCAAGAAACAGACATATTGCGCTCTTTTCTTGACCAACTCGGAACCTTGCGACCACAGATAGGCCCCTCTATGCCTGTCCCTTTGCCTGTCCCACCAGTCCAATCGACATCTCCCGCAACTGTGCAAACACCTCCATTGTACCCACCCCTGCCTACTTCCCTTCCTCCACTATTGGTCTTGCACCATGGCATGCTTCAAGCTTGTTCCAGTCCACATTCCATGTTGCCACCACATCAGGGCCATCCATCCCTTTCTCCTGCAATCACCCCCTACCATTCAGCCCTCCCGGGCTCTCAGGGCCACCCATCGCCTTCATCAAGAATCTCTGGTGGGATTGAGAATCTTGGTGGTCTCAATACAAGCTTTGCCAATCGACAACGGCTGGCTGCAGCAGCCACCAATCTACCCAGGTGTGTTTCCCTTCCACAACACACAGCCCGTCGCCCATGGCGTGGACCAGCCGTGGCGCCACCCACTCTCACCCCAGCATTCTCAATCAACTCCGTCCTCTCCAGTGAAGGCATGATGAGAATCAAAGTCAAGGTTTATCCCCCACAGGTGACTGACTGCATCGTTAACATCATCTGAATTTGATCTAACTGATATGGACAGCCAATTGTGATGGAAAACCTCACATATCATTGGTTCCATAAAGATTCATTCAATGCCATGCTAGAGCATTTTTCTCTTCTTTATTCCCATGACATTCCTTCTACTACACCTGCAATGGATCTAGTCCGACAGGTCATAGAAGACATGAAATGTTCCAGGATGTGCTATAGCTTTGTTGAGCATTACTCTCCCAATATCCTTGACCACAAAGCATTACCACTGCTCCTGATGATCTTCAGAGACCGAGGCCAAGCAGCTAGTGACAGTGAAATCAAATTTCGATGCATACCCATGGATCCTACCCTCACCCTCCAGAAGATGTTTGAGGCCCATAATAGATATACCCCGGCAGCAGCAGGAAATGGCATTGAAGATGCTCATTTCATTATTCATCTCAGTATGTGTTCCTTTTCCCTATCCATTTGTTGGCTAGCTGAACCTGTCTTAGTTGTATGTGAACACCCACTGACTGCAATAACCTCATTCGATACCAACCTTCCACACGTCCATAATTGTATTTCAAAGAGAGTATATCATCAATTCCCTGGGGATCTGTACCCATCCAATCAAGCTGCCGAAACTGATACATCCTGTGCAGAATCACAATCAGAACTGGAGGATAGTGATATGGAAGATATTTTACCGACCACAAGTCTACGGGACATTGTTAATGTAGGTGCCCATCACCCAATGTTATGGTCAAGTGCCACCCTGATGCAGGATACACAGACTCCCAGCAGTCCTAGAAGAGGATTCCTTCGAGCTTGTACCCATGTGGCTTCTCACCCCCACCATCAGCCATCTACCACACATGACCATACCCCTCCACCATCGCAAAGTGATCATTCTGTCCCACAGCCATTGGCTCCACCAATTTCTGGGCCATCTCAACAACAACTGCAACAACCACTGCAAGCACTTGTTTGAACAGCCTCTATTCCAGAGGTTCTATGGGTGCACCAATGGGCAGCGCCTGTCTTCTTGGAAAGCAAAGCCATCCCTTTGGCGGACGTGAGATCGACAGCATTCAGGGAAGCTACTGTAGGGTCCGATGTTGAGAAGCTTGAGATCCATGGGTCAGATGTCCGTGCGCTGGCACAGGCATTTTTAAATATGCTGGGTGAAGCTGTAAAAAGAGGGGATTTTACTTCAGTCCTTTCACCACAGAGGGAGTTTGATATGTGAGTCGATGAACACATTAGCATGCATCGCCTCCATCTAATGATCATAATCTCCTAGTGTACAGCAGAGTGTTATTGGTAGAGATAGGATCCAGTCATTTGGAGAAGGTATTGAGTGTGAAGCCCTTCAAATCACATTTCAAGAATACCAGGACAATTCAACGATGTGGTTCCTGCAGCACCAAGACCATCACTCCTCACTTGTCATGCTTGGCTTGCAGCGCCAACAGCCATCCTCCTTGCAGCATTCCATCAAGCTCAGCATCCTTGGTGCATTAACAGCTTTATTACTCCTCTATGGCATCCCTCCGAACCATCTATTGCCTGTCCTCTTGCACTATTTTATTCATGACTTGGATCTAAACTTGATCTCACGTAATCTTCTGGGAAACTGGTACCCTGACCTAGGGAGGTTGATACAGGACTGGATAGATGCCGGACCTGATGGCAATATTGAATCATTTGCAGGCCATTTTTTGACCTACCATGACACCCAGGTATCACAATGCTTTGCGACATTTTTACTTATGCTAATTTGTGTCTAGATTTCTTTGCTTACCTTCCAAGATGAGGCTATACACCACTCTCTAGCATGCAAGATGCTTTACTGAGCTATTGTTGGTCCTGCACCACCAGACCATCCTGACATCCAGTCCTTCCTACATGGGTTTTACTTGCCTTGTCATAATGGGTTTCATTTTCCCAATGTAGGTGTCTGAACATCATTTTGCATTTTGTTCTTTATTTATACAATCCACTAGTTCATCAAACACATTGAAGAAGGTACTGTGATTCTCATTAGCATGCTTTGGGCTTCAAATATAACCTCCCCTGGCGACCTCCTTTCCTATCTTCACATAAGGACATTGTCTAGTGATGTAGTGTGCCAACTTGCAGCTGCAGTGTCCAATCCCTCGATGATGTTCTCCTCCATTGTGCAGCAATTTCTTCACAAAACTGGCATGCCCTGCCCCATGCTCTTTGAGGACACTAAGCCTCATTTCACAGCAAATCTTGTAAATCTATCTGATATCAGCGCAGTATCTTTCCACTTGAAAATATTGGCATGGGCTGCTACTGGAAGCATCTCGATCAATACAAATGATGCTGGGATAAGTGTAAGTCACCCATCAGGTACTCCGTCATAACAGGAACTGAGATTGTGTCAGATTATGCTCGTTTCCGATGATGATTATCTCTATTGCCTGGGGGAGCACGACCAACCTACTATGTTGGCGAACAGAAAGATCTGCTTTAGGACCTGCCTCAAAGAAGCAAGGCTCCCATTGTCATGGCTAGTGAAGCTGGCACGTCACCGATATTCAGGTGACATGGAGCCCTCCTCTTTTCATGCTGCAGTTCACCATTGGCTACTCTGCAAATGCATCAATGCGATTGGCTCCCATTCAATTCTTTGAAGACCCACTATCCTGTCCCTCCTTCTTTTGACAGTTCACCCCTTTCTATCCTGATTCTGGATGATATCCTTATTCCATGCTCTATCCTGTTTCGGGATGATACCCAATATTTCATAGTTGGAGATACTTTAATCTGCTAGATATGTTTCACCTTGCTAAAGTACTTTTCTTGTCATTTTCCAGTACTTCATAATCAATGGTGTTTTCCAAATCACCCTGTGAGTCTACCAGAAGATCCATGCATACAATTCAAGCAGATAGAATACACAGCACAAAAAAAGGAAATTGAAAGACATCCTCAAAACTAGGTATTTTCATTATGAGGCCTTTTCAAGCATTCAATCTTGCCAGCAATATCTTCTTTATTCTCTCTGTCATGTGAGCCCTCTCCATCAAACCCATGCTTCTTGACATCACAGCCGATTTCCAAGTAATGCTGTTGTTTCTGGTGGACATTGATTACCTGTAGAAGTGTCAAAAATGGAATGGTTATCATGGGCTGGTCTTGATCCTTAGGCTTAGAAGTACAGTAGAGGTGTCAATTCAGAATGTCCATTGATGTGGGCCCATTAGGTTCCTCAGGAGAAATCTATGCCACAAGCATAGATATTAGTGGTCAGAGGAGTTCTCGAGGAAAGGCACTTGCCATGTAAAGAGCATGTTGGGAAACTACAAATTTTACATATTTCCCATCAAATTCAGATACACATGAAAATCTAGTAGCAGGAGGTGCGGCATGGTTACCGACATAACCATCACATCTTGTAAGATGATTCAATGGTTGTGAGCCTGACTCTTCCAATGTTGCAAAGGTTTCAACATAGTCTACTTCCCAGAAAGCGCATGTCACCTTTTTCACATTCCATGATTGTCCCGCTACATGCTTGATCTTCACACCAATTGCAAGTCACACCCTGCCAAGGGAGCAGGCAACAAACCTCCCAAGATTGTACACAAGTTTCGCCTCAGTCTCGCTATAGGCGACTTCCCATACCACCGTTGGCCATCCTTGTGTGATGGGCTGCTTCATGGGATTATCCTCATACAGGCTGAAATCAGGACTCTTGATACCATCCTCCAAATCAACATCTGCAGAGCCTCCCAGGCGAACAGCACCTGTGTCAACAGCGAACAAAGAGAGACCTTTGGAGTCTTTGGCGTCGATGCTGAAGAAGAGGGTTGACATGATTTCATGTCCAAAAGATGGGTAATGCACAATCAGCTTTTCTTGTGAGAAATCAATCCTTTTATGTTGTTATTGGATTTGCCACAAACCAGAGAAACCCGATGTACCTAAGGTTGTCCCAACCCAGCACTCTAGACTTTGCCCATAACTCATCTACAATTTTTGACAAGACACCTTCAATAGATATCTCGTGCTTTCCAGCAATCCTAGTCACCCCATCCAGGAGTGGCTTCAGCTTAGATAAGACTTCATCCAAGGAGAGCAGTGACAGCTTCTAATGAGGGCCGAGGTGTAGGAAGGGCATCTACGGCAGGATCAGGAGGATCAGAGGCCGCACGAGATGATGGTAGGGGTTGCAAGTTGTCAGAACTGTCCAATGAGGGATGAGGTGTTGGAAGGCCAGTAGTAGCATGATGGGCAAGATCCTCTGAAGAAACCTGTTTGTTTCGGCCCACTATGGGGTGAGGGGGTGTGTATTTCTGGCCGGGCATGTTAGAAGGGGCCCTGGCATTGTTTGAGAAATATGGTGGTGCAGAATGAGTAAATGGGTGTTCAAAGGTCAAAGATGTATTGATTCTAGTAGAGTTATAACCTGAAAGTCGGTAGGGTAGCATATCTGTGCAATGCACGTATATCAATGCTATTGATGCTGGAAATCTGCCACGTAACAGCCTGATATCGTTGAATTTGTGTTTGTTGTTTATGAAACTCAAAACCTGAACTGAACAAAGACATTTGCATATATGCCTGAAATTGCAATATATTCTGTGTATGAACAATCACTAGTTGATAAGGTAGTTACTTAAAGCCTTTTTAGCACCTTGAACATCTTGCTGGCGGATTGTGGTTGCTTGCCGCTCCCCTTCATCCAAAGAATGTGGGTTGGGTGCAGTACCTGTCAGAATAGAACCAGCCACCATCTCTGCAAATTTCCAAACCATCTGTTGAACTACTAAGAGACATGCAGGTTGTCGCAGGTGGAGATGGAGCTGGTGGTAGTGGTTCTGGGGAGGGGCCACAGCATGGGAGGATCCAGATACAGGGTTGTGCATCAGCTGGAGAAGGGGTGCCATAGGAATGCCCATGGGACCATGGGATGAGGAAGGGTTGTGAGCATGCTGCAGTTGATCGATGAGTGGTGAGGAACTCTGGAGTGGAGAGGGTTCATGGGACAATGGTTGAAGCAGTCCAACCACTTGTGGGGAAACACCTCAGGATTGGACGGCACTTGCTGAATCCAAAGGACTGAGGCTGGATTCAGACAGCGTTGACAAGGCTGAGTGCAACATGGGAAGAGGGCTTGGCTCTTCCATTGGGTAAAAGATGAGGTTGAAATGGGAGGGGTCCACGCCTATGGGCTGGAAAGACTCAGCAACTCAGAAATGGATCATGATGTGGTTGTCTGCCTGTGGATTGCATGCTAGCAGTTCTTGGGTTGGGTGAAGCACTTCTGGGATATCTTGAAGCATCGCGTTTACAGTGCCAAGAGAGCATAAGTATTGAAACCCATGGGCTGGGCATTGAACATGCTCATCAAAATCTGGTACACATGTTGTTGCAATCTGTACAATGGCAGGGACTTCGTGATCTAGGTTAATGATTCATGTCAACAATGTGTCAGCCATGAAGTTGCCAAGTGCCAGCGCATGTTGGAGGAAAACAAAAAGAGACCCAATCATAACTGACTTTACTGAACCTCTTGCTCCCACAAAGCTCCTTGGAATGCGCAAACTATAGAACATTTGAGATGTAACCAATGTTGGACCATAGTTGGAGGTTTTCAGAACAACTGTCGTACAGCTGACAACTTCATCTGCAACAGAAACCAGTCAGTCAAAGAACAGATAAAAAAAGGGATGCTTACCATCTTGCTTGAGCAATGGTTCCATCAAATTTGTTTGAATCTGCAGCAAAGTTGTTGACAAGCACCTCAAGTCACATGTTCACAGCTCATGTTACTCCGTCACTCATTGTTAAGACTATAGGTCTTTAACTCAGCCTCTGCTTTGTGTGTTACAGTTGGAGGCTTTCCAACTGTCTCGTATCGCACTAGGAGACTTTCCTAGTGTATTGGGCTTCCTGCCTTTACTTGGGTACTTCCTCAAGTTGTCATGGCTTTCTGTACTCAGAGGCTTTCTGAGTAGACCATCGATTCGTGTATCACAGTTGGAGGCTTTCCAACTGTCGAGTTTGGGTTATCACAGCTAGGGGCTTCCTAAGCTGTTGAGTTTGAGTGTATCACAACTAAGGGACTTCCTTAGTTGTCGAGTGTTCTGGTTGAGTCTAAGACCATTGGTTGAATTAGGTCAAGCTGAGGAATACAGACAGTATTACTATGGCTTATATATGGTTCGAAGATGTCTATCGTCCAATCGGAATGTAAGATCGTTATCAAGTATAAATAGAAAGAACAATAGAAAAGACAGGCCTCATGCCTTGCATGAGGTGTCCGATGTCACGGACCTCATGTAAAGGGCTTGTCGTACCATGGTGCATGTGGGAGTGGTTCAGGTGCATGGAGTCACCATGCGTCAAGGCATCTTCCATCGGAGGTGAGTCGAGTCGAATGGAAAAATTAAAGTACCCGGCCTTGCCGGCATACGTCTGGTTGTCGTGGGTTACAATAACAGAAAATCGTAACATCACCCTCTCTCTATCTTCGAAGTCACTGACTTCGATCAAAATCTTTTTTTCCTTCCTGGTCAAGAGGTGGGGTGGAATCGTTGGGTTTGAGGGAATCGGTTGGAGCGCAGCAGCGTTCCCAACTCCGTGTTCTCTGAGCAGGAGTCTTCTCGCCAGACCATATCCGCTTTCCTCATCGTAATGGGCATTCCACAGGAGGTCGATCCACAGAAGTCTGTTCACACCTGCCAGTGGCCTCATGCCTGGACGAAGCCTTGTCAGTCGACGCAGAAGTCCTCCAGGTTGTAGTCTTCCCCATCTTGCTCTTCCTCAAAACACCATTCTTCGTATTGGGTCCTCACCCAGGTGTAGTCCACCTTCGTGCTCCTCCAGGCAAAGAGGCAGCATTTGGGACAGGTCGAGGACACCCTTCTTATCCAGTCATCCCTTGTAATCCAGAAGGGAATCCCATGCGGGTCTGCCAGGGAGTACGTTTGTCAGTGGTTGTTGGTCGATGACCATTCGCCCAGTCCTTGCTGGGGTTTGTGGTCAGTGTAGTGTCGATGGGGTGGGGAGCATTCTGTGGTTTTTTTCATGGTTGGTTCAGTGGGTGTCTTGGTCTTAGGGGTTCTACAGCTGTTGTCGCTGTTTATATGCCCCTAGGATTGTCTTGGCATGTTTCAGGTTTCCCTTGGGCTCCCATGAGTTCTCCGAGGTCAGGTATCTGACCCACTTCACTAAGAAGTGCATGGTCCTTCCTTTCTTCTTATGTCCGATGATCGCTTCCACTTCATACTCCGATTCGCCTTCTATCAGGTCGGGCGGTGGTTCTGGGAAGTTCGGTCCATGTGTCTCGGTTTCTTTGTATGGGGAAAGAAGTGCCGCATGGAATACCGGGTGTATTTTCCACTGTTCTGGAAACTTCAGTCGATAGGAGAGTGGGCTTAGGACCTTCTCGATAGAGAACGGTCCTTCTCTTTTTGATGCGAGCTTCTTCATTTGGTGCGTTGTTCTGAGGTTCTTCACTTCTAGCCACACTCTGTCTCCTTCTTTGAATGGGGTGAAGTGCCTCGTCGTTCTTTCTGCCATCATTTGTCTGGCCAACTCGTGAGTTGCCTTCGCTTTGTCTCAGGCCCGTTGCAGTGCAACTATTCGTTTTTCTATGGCCGGTATGTTTGTCTTCAGGTAGGGGAGTGGGATCGCCTTGGGCTTGTAGCCCATCATGAGGTAGAACAGGGAGTTCTTCTGTACGGAGTGCATTCTCTGGTTGTGCATGAACTCCGCGGTCAGGAGGAGGTGCTTCCAATTCTCCTGGTTGTTTGAGCAGAAGATCCATAAGTATACTTCCACTTCTTGGTTCACCCGTTCTGTCTCCCCATCAGTCTGGGGGTGGTATGCCGTGCTCATCGCCAGCTTGATTCTGAGCAGTCTTCCTAGCTCCTGGAAAAGCTGCAAGGCGAATCTGGGATCTCTATTGGAGATGATCTTGTCTGGGAGGCCGAATTGTTTGTAGACATTGTCTAGGTAGAGGGTGGCCACTCCCAATGCATCTATTGTTTTCCTGCAAGGGATAAACATTACCCCCTTTGTAAGCCCATGGTCTACCACAACCATGAGTGCATCATAACCATCGGACTCTGGTAGGTCGGTTATGAAATCTGTCATCACCATCGCAAATGGTCTTGTCACTTCAGATTTGATCGGTTGTAGCGGGGGGTTCATCGGGTGCATGTTGACCTTCATCTGCTGGCATACTGCATATCCAGCAATGTAGTTTTTGATGTATGTCATCATCCCTGGCCACCAGTAGTCTCTCCTGATCATTTCGGTCATTTGCCATTGTCCTGGGTGTCCGCTGGTTACTCCTTCGTGGTATTTTTGCACCAGCTTCTTCCGTAGTTCTCTGTTGTCCGGGACGTAGCACCTGTCTCGGAAGAATAGAAGGCCATCTTCTATCTTCCAGTCTTCCAATGCCGACTTTATTGGCAGTGTTCCTTTGGTCTTTAGTGCCTCGATTGTGCTTTTCACCAGATCGTCTTTCATGATACTCCCTGTGAGTAAGTCATGCATCTCGGTGTCAATGAATTTCACAAATACTGTTTCCGGCAGCATTGTGACATCTTCATTATCATTGTCTTCTTCCAGTACATGATCTGCTCTCTGTGACAACGCATCGCTCTGTACCATCTGTGATCCAGGCATGTGGATGATCTGCAAGTTGAATTCTGATAGGAATAAGCTCCATCTTGCCTGTCGCCTGTTCAGTTTCTGTGCCATTCAGAAGTATGTCAAGTTTTTGTGATCCGACAGGATTACCACTGGGTGTTCTGAACCCATCAGGTAGTGTCTCCAGGTTTCTAGCGATCGTATTATTGCTAGTAGCTCCCTGTCATAGATCTCGTAGTTCCGTTCCGTTGGTGTTAGCGCATGCGATATATATCCACATGGGTGCCAGTCCCCATTTGTGTCCCTTTGTCTCAGCACTCCTCCTGTCGCATGTTTTGAGGCGTCTGATTCGATCGTGAATGGTTTTGTCAGGTCTGGCATCAGCAGTACCGGGGCTTCTGCAAAGCATTTGAAAGGCCTGTTTGCATTCCTTTGTCCAGTCGAATGTCTTGTTCTTCTTCGTCAGTTCATTAAGCAGTCTGCTTGTCTCTGCAAAATGTCCGATAAACTTCCTGTAGAAGTTTCCAAATCCCAGGAAGGATCTGACTGCCTTTACATTTGTTGGGGTTGGCCAATCCTGTATCCCTGCCAGTTTCGTGCTGTCCATGGCAATTTCGTTGGGTCGGATGATCAGACCCAAGAATTCCACTTTGTGGACATCAAACTTGCATTTCTCTGGTTTCAGGTATAAGTTGTTTTCTGCCAGTCTTTGCAGTACCCTCTTTGTCCTTTCCTGGTGTTCGTTCTGATCCTTGGAGAATATCAGGATGTCGTCCATGTAAATCCGATCATGTTGTGGAATATCTCGTTCATTATTGCCTGGAAGGTCACCAGTGAGTTGCATAATCCAAAGAACATCACCGTTGGTTCAAACAGCCCCCGATTTGTCTTGAAGGCTGCTTTCCATTGATCTCCATCTTTGATCCCGACGTTGTGATATCCCCATCGGATGTCCAATTTTGTAAACCATTTTGCCCCTCTTAGTTTGTCCAACAGGTCTCCTACCAGCAGCAGTGGGTAGGTGTTCTTGATCGTTCCGTTATTCAAGTACCTGTAATCTTGGCAGGGTCGTAGCGCATCCGAGTCCTTCTTCACAACGAAGAAGAATGGCAACACCATGGACGATTTTGATGGTCGGATGTATCCCTTCTGCAGGCTTTCGTCAAGAAACTCGTTGAGTTTCTTCTGTTCTGCCGGTGACAACGGGTAAACCCTGCAATCCTTCGCTACAAAGTCCAGTTTCAGTTTGATCGCATGATCCCAGGCCCTTGACTCTGGGAATCGTTCTGATGCCTCCTTTTCGAATATCCATCGGTACTCCTTGTACTGTTCGGGGAGTAGTTCATCTAGGGTCTTCTGTTCAGGGTCTCCTTCCTTCTTGTGTGTCAGGTGTTGAGAGACTGATGTCTTTGCCCTAATCCAGATGTTCTGTCCATAAGCATATCGCAGTGATCCTTTTGCCTTCATGATCTGAGAGATTTTCTTCGTCGTCTGAGAATATCCATATCTTGGCTCGTCATATTCCTCTGTTAGCGGTGTCCTAGCTGGTTCGAATATTCCAATGATGGGTTCTCCTTGGATGTAGGCGACTAGTAGCTCGTCATCTTCGATCTTTAGTTTGGGTGTCTCTTTTGGTTGTTCCGTTGCCTGTTCCGTTGCCTGTTCCATTGCCTGTTCCGTTGCCTGTTCCATTGCCTGTTCCGTTGCCTGTTCATGGTTTGCCTGTGCTGGGTTTTCCTTCCCAGTGTCTTCTTCGTCTTGTGGCCCAATGGGTTCCGCGTTCTGAAGAGTTGTGATTGTGATCTCTTCATCGTCTATTTCTTCAATCATTGCCTTTCTTGTCTCGACGGGCATCTTGCTTCCTCTTGGTTCAGCATGGAGGGCTCCCCCCATTAATCTTGCCTTGGCGACGATTCTTCGGCAGTCCATTCACCGCTCTTCGTTTGTTGGTTTCTCTTTCTTCAGGGTAATCTTTTCCCTCTGTTTTGCGACTATTCGGGCCAGTGCCAGTTGTCTTTCTTCCTTCTTGGCGGCCAGTTTCTCCAATTCTCTGGTTGCTGCCTTTTTCCATCGTGCTCGCTCTTCCTTGGCAGTCTTCTTCTTGAGGGCGAGCTTTTCTTGTTCTTTGGCAACAATCTTTTGGCACCATGCCTGTCGCTCTTCTTTTGTCATGTCAAGGGGGTTCTTCTTCTTTTCGGTTCCCCTCTGGCACCATGATAGGTACCCTTCATTGGGTTTCTTGGTTTGCACCCTTCTGATAAGGGTTCTTCCTTTCCTGTGTGAGAACTCTGGGTAGGTCTTGTCCTTCATCCTGAACTGGAAGGTTCCGATCTTCCAGTCGATCACTGGGTTGATTCTTCTGAGCCATGGCAGACCTAGGATGATTGATTCCTTTCCCAGTCCTGCAATCAGGAAGGTTGTTGGGAAAGTCCTTCCGTTGATCGTTAAGAGTCCTCTGGCACAGTGGGAGATTTCCCCTCTCTTGTTTGGGGTTCCATCCATGTTCTTGACTCTGATTACCCTTTCCAGGGGGCGCAATTCGAATCCACTGCTTTCTGCGAATTCATGGCTCATGAATATCCCTCCCGCTCCTGAGTTGAGTAGGGCTTCGGTTTCGATGTCTCTTCCTCTGCCTGTCCCTGCCACTTTGACATCTAAGCGCATAGATTGATTTTTCAAAGTGGCTAGTAGTACAGAGCAGACGGAAAGTTCAGTGGTACCTGGCATCGAGGCAGGCCACCTCTTTAAAAACCCTCGTCCTCAATTGCGGCGAGAGCTTCTTTCTTTTCTTCTTCGTCTGGTTCTCCTACAATCGCTCGGATCCTAGAGTAGGCTTCTTTTCCTTTATTCTTTGGGGATGGCCAGTCCTCGGTCCTCTTTTCCCCTTTCTTGTGTTTGGTTGCTCTGTGTCTGGGCTAGTGGCACACAAAGCACAATCCTTTCTTCAAGTGTTCGATCCTCTCCTGATAGGAGAGGTGGTTGATCTCGAGTGGGGTTTCCTTTGCCTTAGAGGCCGGGAGCTTCTTCATAAAAGCCTCCTGCAGCCTCCCTGTTATGGCTTTTGCTCTCCTCCACTGTCCATCGTACTTGGAGGCAGCATTGATCATTCCTTCCAAGGTTGTCGGGATCGTTTCCATATTGAAAACTCTTTCAAGGAGCTTGGGGTTCAGCCCATCCATGAAGAGTTCAATGAGGGCAGTGTCATCGTTGATTCCTGCCTTCTCTTGCAGGATTCGGAACTGCGCAATGTAGTCCTCCAGGTCCTGTCCCTGCTTCAATGTCTTCATCTTGGTTCTGGCCCTGCCAGCTTTGTCAATCGGTGTGAATGCTGTCTTGAGCGCCGATTCAAAGGCTGACCATGTTCCTAGGTCTTTCTTTTCTGCCCATGTCTGTGCCCAGGGTGTGGCGGTTCCTCCATTCATGAAGGACAACGCGAAGATGATCTTCTTCTCGTCAGTGTCGTAGATTCCATGGTTCACTCTCAAATAGAGTTTTACTTCTTGTAAGAACTTTGCAGTTCTCGTTTGGTCCCCTGTGAAGTCAGAGGGGGTTCGGATTCTAATCTCCTTGGTCAATGCAGTGGGTTTGGTAGACATGTTGGCATTGTTGTCAGATAGGGAGAATGGATCTCGTTCTGGGGTTTCTTCTTTATCGAAGGGTCTAAAATCCTCTTCGTCGAGGTATTGGGGTTTTTTGTCACTGGTTCTCCTTGAGAACCATTTCTGTGCTGGTTCCAAGTATCGTACTAGTCGACCCTGGTATCTATACCACGGGGTTCTTCCTGATGATGATGCTCTGGTTGGAGGTCTATCTGGGCTTTGTCTGGAAGATGTTGTGTCTGCACCTAGGTAGGTGGACTTCATAGATCAGCTTGACCTTTTGTTAAGACTATAGGTCTTTAACTCAGCCTCGGCTTTGTGTGTTACAGTTGGAGGCTTTCCAACTGTCTTGTATCACACTAGGAGACTTTCCTAGTGTATCGGGCTTCCTGCCTTTTCCTCAAGTTGTCATGGCTTTCTGTACTCAGAGGCTTTCTGAGTAGACCGTCGATTCATGTATCACAGTTGGAGGCTTTCCAACTGTTGAGTTCGGGTTATCACAGCTAGGGGCTTCCTAAGCTGTCGAGTTTGAGTGTATCACAACTAAGGGACTTCCTTAGTTGTCGAGTGTTCTGGTTGAGTCTAAGACCGTTGGTTGAATTAGGTCAAGCTGAGGAATACAGACAGTATTACTATGGCTTATATACAGTTCAAAGATGTCTATCGTCCAATCAGAATGTAAGATCATTATCAAGTATAAATAGAAAGAACAATAGAAAAGACAGGCCTCATGCCTTGCATGAGGTGTCCGATGTCACGGACCTCATGTAAAGGGCTTGTCATACCACGGTGCATGTGGGAGTGGTTCGGGTGCATGGAGTCACCATGTGTCAAGGTGTCTTCCATCGGAGGTGAGTTGAGTTGAATGGAAAAATTAAAGTACCTGGCCTTGCCGGCATACATCTGGTCGTCATGGGTTACAATAACAGAAAATTGTAACACTCATGGCCAGATAATTATATCAGATAAGCAACATCATTAACATATGTAGTGTGCTGGTGCGGCAGAGCCTGCTACCTTGCCTCCTTCTGTCCCTTCTCAGTCTGAAATGGGATCACGACCCATTCATCTGAGCCCGACCTCTCCTATTCTTTACTTTTCGTTTCTTTTGAGGATCACCTCCTTTCTTTTGTTTCATCCCTTCTCTCTCATCATGAATCCTTTTCACCTGTTCAGTGAGTCCGTGCCCCGATGTTTTTTCTCTGCTTATTACTCTCCTAAGTGCCATCATCCAAACGAGCTCGTCAAATGGCGTTAGCCACCTCTTTTTTGCAGGAACTCAATCATTTAAACTCTTCATTTGTCTGTGTGCCCTTGGTTTTCCTCTTATGGACTGCCGTGTTATGAGTGTGGCGAGCGTGCAGCCTTCTGGCCATACCCTCACAGTGAGATGTAGACTCAGTGGCCAGTTTTTGCAGCATGTTTTTATAGTGAAGCCACATTCCACTGTGACTGCACACCATGCCGTGAAGTTATCAAAATGGCATCTGACCATGGCTCCTTGTCAAAATCTGGCATGTCGCATTCAATAGTTCCCAGTATCAACTTGCGTATCTCATGCAAATCCTCCACTTCACAATCACCTGTCCTCGATCTCTGTAAAATGTTATTCCACACTAGATCGTGGATTCTCCACTGTTGTTTCAGGATGACGACTTTTGAAAATTGAAGATACAGTTCACATCCAAGCAAAGCTTTGGTGCTGTCTGTGGATGGCCGGTTGCAGTATAATGTGCCCGATGACAGATTCTTTGAAAATAGAGAGGTGAAAAGTCATTCAGCCCACAGTGACCTGAAATAACTCAGAATGTTTATTTTTTTCCAGATTGAGAGTCTCGATTGATGATGTAACCTTGATGATGTAACCTTGAGCAAAAGTGTGCATGCACACTTTTGAGCTCGTGTCATGTGACATATGGCCATTTAAGTACTAACCCAACTTGAACTTGAAGCTTGACGTTCTGTCTTACTTGTCTTACTTGTCTTACTTGTCTCACTCATGCATCACTCAGAGGGTTTCAACCAGCAAAGCCTCGCTATTGGAAGGATATCCAACACAAATTTCTGGACAATGGCCTGGTTTACACCCATCTTCACTGACCCAGAGGGTACAAAACATCACACAACATTTTTGCTGATTTGAAGAACTGTGACTGTTTTGCATCATGATCACATGTCGAATGTACCCACTTATTTAACACAATTTCTTTCATTTATCCTACAAACACCATCCCCTGCTGAATCACCACGCATGCATTGCTGAGCTTGATGATGCAGGGGCCTCACCATCTTTCCCACCTCTCTTTGATGGAATCTCACTACCACCACCATCTTTTCATCTGCTACTCGCTTCCAGCTCAAGCGCCTCTCTTCGCCTTGTCCTTCCTCTTTCTCCATCTTTTTCCTACTCGTTACATTTTTGTGGGTTGTCTGCCTGGAATTGACCGGGTGTCACTCCGTGAAAGAGAGAGCTGAGATTATCTTTCACCCTATCAGGCACCAAGGAAGGCCAAGCAGAGTGAATCTCATGTAGATGAGTGTCATATTCAGATGAAGACTTGTATGTAACTGTGCGACCCTTTGCCTTGACAAGGTGTTGCACATGCTGATAAAGGACTCTCCACAAATGAGACATACTCATAGTAGAGTCATACACAAGTTTTTTGGAATCCAGGAGACGGATCAAGAACTGTCGAGGTGCACGTGGGATAACAACAGTCAGCAGACAAATCTGGAAGTCGTCCGCACCAGTCCCACAAGGCATTGACAGGCTATCCTGAACATTGTGGCAGGCAGGAAAATCATTAGCAGCGATCATACATGAACCATCGAATACATGCTCATACACTGCTGCCTTCACAGAGGACACCATTCCAGAACAGGTTAAACCATGAGATGCAGCACAAGCAAGAGCATCGGCTTTCAAAAAGGCCTCCAAACGATACAAAGCAGAGTGCAAAGTGACATCGCCACAAGTGATGAGGATGGCACAACGCACTTCTAATGCAGCCAACAACACTTCATGCTCACCGTCGCCATGACTGCAAATACCTAAGGCAACACAGATTTCACACAGAAGAGGCAACAAAAATGTGGGATTCTGAGATAATTCAAAAAAGCACATAGAGATAGTGGGGACTAGTGTGTTAACAGTCCAAGAACCAGTGACAACAGTACAGACATGACCCTGTTGCCATGTACATAGACCATTGAGGAGATGATGACATAGAGCCTGTCTGCAAAGATTGTACAACAGACCATCATAAGGAATACCATGATCAGATAATGCATGATGAATGGTTTGGGTACTGCAGCCATGCATAACAAAATGTGGGGAATCTGTATCACAAATCGTACCAAACACAACGCTGAGATCAGGCGAGCGGTCAGTGGACAACTGTGGAACCTCATGGCCAGTGAGTTCAACAGATCCTGATGGACCATGCGCACTACCTGGGTGAGACAACAGATCTCAGACCAAGAATAGGGGAACTTGCTTTCATTGCCATTGGGTCCCAGTAAAAGCTCACGGGACCTGGGAAATGAGAATAGTGTCATTTGAGCTCAGGGGGACAGCACATGTGGTCACAGTAAACAGCTCATGGGACCTAGGTTTGGCGCTGTTGCAGTTTTTTGCTGCCACCCCAAGAACCCACTACTAAAGTAGCGGGGATAACTCTCTTCCTTCTTCTTCCAACAAGTCCTGTTGTGATGGAAGACCACAGTGGTATGCACAGAAGTGACTTACTAAATGCTTTCAGAGCACAGTATCAGCACTTTGAGGGTGTCATTACTCATGCAGTTCAATCAAGTGCAGATCCTTTGATTCTGGCAAGGTTAGGTGATGATCTTGAAGAATATTACAACTTGGCTCAGGAGGTGAGATATAAGTCATTTCAATCATATTCAATCACTGAATAAACTCAGCATCAGGCTATCTTTCTTGAAACTGAGCATCAAATATTAATGCAAAACCTGGCTGTCATGAGAGGTGATATCAGAACTCAGTATGAGATCAGCCTTGGTCAATCTCATCACGGCAGTCCCTCTGTGGTTGGTGTTTTGATGACAGGCAGAAGAGGCAGACCCAGATTGGTCTTTGACCCTACATTTTTTCAATGGGCTATGATCCAGCACACCACCTCTTGAATTGCCAATTTTTTGAGGGTGTGCAGGACTACACTATGACAGGCAATGCTAAATCATGGTCTGGCTGAGCCTGGCAGTGACCCATTTTTACCAGAGGGCTCTGCATCTCTGGAATCATCTGACTCTGTACTGGTGTCAGAGGAGGATGATATACTTGAGCCTGAACTTCCACTCCCTCTTGACCTGCCTGTGGAAGTAACAGACTCTCTGCCAGCTGCAGGGCATCCTACATCTTCCACAGCCACAATCTCAACCATGACAGATGAGCAGTTGGATAATTTGCTCTTGCAGCTGAAGATGCACTTCAGAAGAGCAGGCATAACCATGTTAGATGGTATGTTACGATGGTTGGGTCATCGGGTGCCCAGAGAAAGAATAAGGGCATCACTTCTTCACATTGACCCAGTGCACCATGTCTTTGATCGCATATGCATACGCTGCTGAGTTTATGGTGTTCCAGGGCCCAACTCACTGTGGCATCATGATGGGCAACATGGTAAGCTCAAATAATAGATCAATGAACCAGTTTAATTCAGTGACATATTCTAGGTCTTATCTGCTGGGGCATTGTGATCCATGGTTTTATTGATGGTTACTCAAGACTGGTCACTGGGTTGCAAGCTAGCAACAATAACTCTGGGTCTACTGTCTTGCAGCTTTTTCTGGATGCATGTGGAGTTTATGGTATACCATCATGTCTCCATGGAGATCATGGTTTAGAGAATTTGTTGGTTGCTGCATGGATGGAAGAATTCAGAGGCATATTGAGAAGTTCCTATATCTGGGGAAGGTTAGTGATCTTTTCAGATGGAGTTCTTGTTCTGAAATCAAATGAGCAGGAGTGTTCATAATGTGAGGATTGAAAGGCTGTGGGTAGATGTGACTGCCCAGGTTGGAGCAACATGGGCCAATCATTTTGTGAGGCTGGAGATGAGCTTTGGCCTTGATATTAACAATCTCCACCACATGTGGCTTCTCCAACATCTTTTCTTGCCCACAATCAACTCTATTCTGTCTTTTTTTGCTCAATCATGGAATGAGCACAAGATCACAATCAGGGATGGACCAAACAGATCCCCTTCAGACATGTTTGGATTTGACATGCTGGTGGATGGTGTTAGAGGAGATGCGCTGCCAGGAGATGATGATATGAATCAAGAAGAATTAGAGGTCTTTGGAGTTGATTGGGAGGCTCTCAGAGATGAGAATATACTGCAGTCCCAAAGACATAACAATGATATCCAAGAGCAGCCAGACACCTGGCTAGGGAGATTGGGTCCACCACCCAACTTGAATGAGGTGGAGGTAAATGCTCCTGAGGCTCCACTGACATCTGTAGAAATTCAAAGCATTGACAATGCAGTGTCCTTGTGGGCAGGATTAGGAGATGATAACAGTGTTACACAGATATGGATTAATGGGTTAGCTACACGCAACCTTAGGCCTAGTCTATTCTAGCAATTTTGTTACAATAGGGGTTTGTCTTTTGTTAGGTCAAGGAGTACTTATTCTGCAATGTACATCAAGACACCCTAAGCCTCGAGATAGCATAGCGCCATCCACAATATATGTCCAAATCTGCATGATTGCCTGAGAACCTCATGAATTAAACCCTTAATTGGCAGTAAGCTGTCTCAGAAACCTGAGAGGTCTTGATCAGGCAGGATATATAGCAGCACTGGGACAATGGAAAGGGCGGGGTACAGGTACAGGGATGGTCTGGTGGAGACGGAAAGCAGAGACAGAAAGTTTCAGTGCAATTTGGATTTTGGTGAGTTTTCTGTTTGGCAATGACAACTGTTTCATTAGGCCCACCCAAATGAAGCATTGCATGTGAAGGGAGCAAGAATGCCGAGGGAATATCTTGCCAGTGAGGGCATCATATGTCACAAAGAGGCTTGACACCTTGATCTGGAAAAAAGCACAGATTCAAGGTATTGGGTTGCCAGCGAAGACAAGTCTGGGTAGCTGAAGGAGCCTTAATTTGGACAATCTGGAAGATGGAAGCAAGATGACAGGGCTGGGCGATGAGAGGGAGAGGGGTAGGAGAATCTACCTACTTACATACCTGGGCTGTTGGCAGTGAGGACTGAGATGGATGTTGGCTGAGTGCTGAGTGCTGAGTGCTGAGCACTGAGCCCCAGTGAGAAACCCATCTATTATCTAAAATTATCTCACATTATCTCACATTTGCTGTCTCCTAATGTGTGATAATGGGAAACCATCAAAATTCCTGCTACTTTAGTAGTGGGTTCCTGGGGTGCACTCCAGCACTGAAATGCAATGACATGGTGTGATCATGGGTGAAACCATCTGAGACTTGGAATTGCTACAGCATTGAATTGCTACTACGTTGTTCCATCATTCCTCAAAAAAATGACTACAGCTCTGTGCAGAAATGAACCTGCACATACATGTTGAGAAACATGTACAGACCCTTATCGATGGCCCTCATACCCATTTTCCACACTTTCTCTTTGTCCTGGTATGGTACTTGAGATGAAAGAAGACAGATATGAAGCAGGATGCAGCAGTGTGCTGAGGAGCAGAGGTAATAAGTGTGGGGCAGCGCAAGAGGAGCCTGGCAAGGGTGGAGAACATAGCAGGACCCCTGCATCATCAAGCTCAGCAGTGAAGAGCACATGTGGCGATTCAGCAGGGGCCATGCCTAGTGTGGTTGTTGATTATTACTTGGTATCTATGCATTTGTATACACATATGATTGCAATGTCTACACATGGTTGCAATGTCTACACATGATGGGTCACAGCAAACTTAAGGCACACCAACAAAGGATGAAAAAAAAAAAAAAGTATAGCAGGTCATGCAGCCCCAGCACACTTTGGTTGTTATAATAGATACAGGGATATTACCTCACATTAGGGTAGTTCAAAGTTGGGCGCATCTCGCATATCAGAATGATTATATAAGTTGAATTTGACACTCCATCCAGTGACAACTTGTGACAGTGGCCATGCCAGGTGCAGATTACCTGCCTTTGGAACAGGGTGATGGCCATTGAGATAATGGGTTTGCTTGATTGTGATGATGGTATTGATGTCAACACCAAACTGATGACAGGCCTCTTCAAGGTCTAAATATAGTGCAACTGATCATCAGAAGTAGATAGGCATTGATAGCATCTCGGTGTAATGAGATAAGTGGCATGACATCAATGACTATGCAGTAGTGGCTCCAAGTCTACAGTTATCTCATTCTGAGCATGATTAGCAGAGTGTCAAATTCAACTTATATAATCATTCTGAGATGCGAGAAGCATATGCGAGATACGAGAAGTAAAGCTGTGAACAGCAAACAAAGCATATGCGAGATGCACCCAACTTTGAACTACCCTATTATCTCACATTGTCTCACAGCTAATGTTTTTTAATGTATGAGAATGCATAGATATTCATTTCACTTCATTGATAGATATTATTTCACATTAACTTACAAAATTGATATCTTATCCATAACCCTGCCACTCCCCATCCCTCTATCCTATCCCGATGTCGTTGCTACCCCAAACCACCCCCTACCATGCTGCCAATCACTAACCTAGATGGTTGTTAGTCACCCTAAAATGATCTAGTATACAAACGTGAGTATATGCGAAAAGCTCAGACAGCTCAAACACTCACTAAGTATCCACCCCATATGGCACTTTTGTTTTGCTCATCCAATTTGATAACTGACAAAGTGAATCAGAAATGGCTAAGGGAACTCTGATGCAAAAGGATAGATACCTGCGCATTATGCAAACAGGAGGCCCTGGTAGTAAGGAAAATGATAGTGCTGGCAGTGCGAGAACCTAAGGTAGTTGTTAAAATATGTGAACAATGCATGATTGTGTGACATACCATAAGCATGGCAGCAATAGTGTCATGTTCCACCTGGAGTGCTGGAATGCCACATTAGATCAATGTCATGGATCGATAGTGTGACGTATGCAATTCACTTTACTGCCAGCTATATGCGCTACCCTCAGAGAAGTGGCGTGTGACTGAGAAACCACCAGTTACTTGCTGGAGGTTAGACTGACTCTACAGATAGATAACGATGTACCATGCTTCATTCCCAGTCATATGCACTACAATTTCTGCCTAAAATCACACCCTTGGAGAACTTGAATCAGAGAAGCACAGCTGTGCTTGTGTGTCATTTTATCAACTTGACTCCTTCCAAGAATGACATGTACTGGTAAAAATGGGACTTGGGTCGACATGTCATTTGGTTCATGCCATTTGATGAGATGCGATGACTTTCTCAAGGTTCAGATAAATGCAACCAAATAGGAAGAAATCAAGTTTCAGTTGACTTTCAGTGGGATCAATATCGATGATCAAGAAACCCAAAGTCACAAAGTCGGAAGAGTAAGTCAAAATTGATGTATATATCTCAAGGAGAATAGTTGGTTAATAGCTATTAATATGAGATAATGATTTTAATGTGAGAGAATATATAATAATGTTAGATAATACATGGGTTTCTTACTGGGGTCATCGTAAAGGCGGGTTCTGAGGGTAAGGAGCCTTTTCGGAGGCCTCTGCACCGCTCCAAGCCATCTCACACCTAGCTCCACTATCCGTGCTGAGCTCCACTCAATCTCCTAATTGTGCTGTCCATAGTCAGGTGCTAGGGTCTAGCAGATGCCAGGCTATAGGAAGTTTCAGTGTGATTAAGAGGTCTTCTTGTGTTGCTTTCTTTTGACCTCCATCTCGTTTACAAGCAACACAGGTAAGCGCTTCGCGCTCATTGTTGGTCCAGCCTCTCACTATTGCATTGGGTTGTTATCCAAGGCTTTGCCTCAAGAGTTCCATCTCGTGCTTCAACAACTATTTACAGTGTGAGGGTTTCCACCATTCTTCATAGGTATATACTCAGTTAGGGCCTCACTTCACAGGATCCAGCTGGTGTTATCTTTTAGCTGTTGCTACCTCACCCAGTTGGATTCTCATAGTGAGTAGTAACTTTAGTTGCTCCTATTGACATTTATCCCTTATTTGGGTGCATCCAGGCCTTATCGATTAGTTCTCAGAATGTTCGAGGTTGCTTTCTTTCGACCTCCATCTCGTTTACAAGCAACACAGGCTTCACCTCGAGAGTTCCATCTCATGCTTCAACAACTATTTACATTGATCCAGCTGGTGTTATATTTTAGCTGTTGCTACCTCACCCAGTTGGATTCTCGTAGCCTTATTGATTAGTTCTCAGAATGTTCGATATTTTCGCAGCATTTACTACCTTTCATTTGTCATCACTCGCTTTCTCTCTATGTTGAATGCACCCTCTCGCCATGGAAGCCCTCCAGCTGACAATATTGACGACATTCATGTGTGCACCGAAGCATGCCAGAAGCTGGTGGATGAGGCTGTCACAGGCACCATTAGTGGACCAGTCTTTCTTGAAGGCCTTAAGGGTACAGGGGCTACACCTGATGAGGCGAGGGACTATATCAAACAGCTTTCTGAGCATAGGAGCCAGGCCATCACCAGTTCAGCCAATTTGGGAGGGCCTCAACCACTCCTGGATGTCACTGCACCTTCCAACCAGATCGATGCTGCTACTTCAGTGGCGTGGGCCCTATTGCATGCAAAAGTCAACCATCTCCAATCAATGACTTTACAATCAACCCCTATTCACGATGGGTCTATTTCAGATGAGATCACCAAGATTCTTGGGCCTTTCCAATGTTAAGGGAGCCATTCCAGCATCTGTACTCGCTAAAGCTCCCCACTTGTCAAAGCTCTTGGATCCTATGGTCACTGACCCTCACCTCAAAAAAACTCAAGAGTTGCTCTTGGTCTACAGCCCACAGAGCTCGCAAGATATCCTTGTTAACAAGGCTCAGTTTGCTCCTGTTGGGGATCCTCTGCCATGTACTATCTGGCATAAAATCCTCCTTGACCTTTTTGTTGATTTCGAGAAACCTTTCACGTCAATGGATAAGGGCTATGACCACCATGACGATCCAAAGGACTTTGGAGTGGGTTATGCACTTGTTAAAAAGGACCAGGCTTTCTCTAAACACCCTCTGCATACCGAGGCTGATTGGGTGCTAGTATTTGGCGCATGGTCTGGAGGCGTCACTTTCTTCTTTCCTCACCGCGATGTGGAGTTGCATGAGTATAGGATCATTGTCATGGATCTTTTCCAAGCTGCACCTTCGAATCCACTCATTGCTATCTTGTTCGATGTCCACATTCGCGACAAATACTCTAAGAAGCCATTCCACCTCAATGATTGGGACCAACTTAATCTTCTGCTCCTTACACAAATGCTTTCTATGACTCCATCAGCTTCTCCTCATGCAAATAAGTGTGTGGCCTCATCTCAGCCTATGGCTTCTGGTAGTAACCAGAAGCGTGCTGATGTTCCATGCCATAACTGGAGCTTTGGTACATGCAAGGCTGAGGTCATAGGAAGCATGGCATCTGCTGTGTTTGTGGTGAAGGACATCGAGCGAGGGACAACGAGCCATGCTTTGCTGTCCTCCAAACTCGCAATTGAATGGGAGTTGCTTGAGGCATGTGAGAACATGGCTACATTTGTTGAGAAGGGACCTCGGACATTTAGTAGTTCTTCCCTGTCTTTAAAGCGTAAACTGGCAGACTCTCTTGATGCCCCTCGGTTCCGCCGAGGTTTTGTGTGGTCTGATAGTTCCAATAATTATATCTCTCCTTCAGCCCTTTACACTGAGTTTGCTCCACCTCTGCCATCACCACCTCAACACCTCCTCGATGACATAACAATCCAAGTGTCGCTTCGATCACTGGGTGATTCAGTTAAAGTTGAGACCCCTTTCTATGTGGACAAGTTTGAACTCCTGCTGGCTGACCACCCCAATCAGCCTTTTGTGCAGTCAGTTATGACAGGGCTTTGTGAAGGATTCTGGCCTTTTGATGAAGGAGAGTGGGAAATCGAGTTGGAAGAGGTCATACCTAACTATGATTCTGACCCTGAAGATGCTGATGCTATTCATGCCTTTCGCAATTAGGAAATTGCTGCAGGATGATGGTCTGACTCTCTGCCTAGTACAGAGCTGCTTCCTGGGATGAAGATCTCTCCCATGTTTGTTGTCTGGCAGAACAAGAAACCGTGGGTCATCACAGATCATTCATGCTCAGGAATAAATGATGGTATTCCTCATGCAGATGCTAAAGTCAAGTATGAAGATATGTGTACTTTTGGTCAGACACTACATGATGCTCACAATGCTAATCCTGGTAAACGTTTGGTGACCTTCAAATCTGATGTAGCGTCCGCATTCCTCAACCTCCCAGCACATCCCATCTTCCAACTCCATCAAGTGGTAAAGGTCGAGGGAAAATTGTATATTGTGCACCGCCTCGTGTTCGGTAATTGCGCATCTCCATGATGTTGGTGTGCTGTGTCTGGCCTGCTGTGCTCATTAGGTGTCCAGAAATTTAACATCAACGGCTTACATGTGTACATGGACAACTTCTTTGGCTGGGATTATGCCGACAACCCAGTTTGGTACCAAGGGAGGTTACGGCCGCATCGACAAGTGCAGCTTTTGGTGCTCTGGGAGTCAATTTCTTGCCCTTTCGAAGATTGGAAACAGGATCATGGAGAGGTCCTCAAAATAATTGGATTTTGGGTGGACATCAATGCTGGTAGTATTTCCTTGCCCCCAAACTCCATATCCAATGCTATTGCAAAGATTGATCATTTTCTTGCCACCCCAGATTGCTCACCAGCACTTCAAGCTTGGCAATGTTTGGCAGGCCATCTCAATTGGATGCTGAATGTTCTTCCTTGGGGTTGGCCCACATTGACAGAATTGTACCAAAAAATCAGTGGAAAGAACTGGTCTCATTGTGGGATTCCCATCAATGCAGCCATGAGGGTCAACCTGTCTTGGTTGAAGGATGTTATTCCTTCTGCCATAGGCATTCGGTTCACTGATGTGGGTCTGTGGTCTGATCAAGAGGCTGACATGGTGATGTGGACAGATGCAAGCCTTTGCAATGCCTTATCCTTTGTCTATTCAAATAAAGGATTTCTGTACCCCATCAAGGCTCCCCCAGAAGGAACAAAAGTCGACATCTTCTTTCTAGAACTCCTGGCTATTGCTTCTGCTGTTCATCATGCTGGGTCACTTTCTCAACCGCCCCATCGTATTCTCATTTGGACTGACAGTTTGGATTCTGTTGCAGTCTTGAATTCACTCCACACAGCTGAGTCCTTGCATAATGCACCACTGGCCATCACTGAGGTCATCATGTGCATGGGCATGGACTTACGAGTACAATTCATCGAAGGAGAAATGAATGTAAGTGCCGATATGCTGTCTTGTCTACTGATAGATGAGTACCAGAGCAAATTTCCTGCTGACTGCATCCACCGCTTTACTCCTCCACGGGAGCTTCTGCTGGTGCAATGGAGAGGGTGCTTTTGAGCGCACTGGGGGGACAATCAACTGCACCTTGCATGCATCACCCCCCCATGGATCTGGCTGATCTGGATGCTCAAACTCTCTACCTACAGGTCAACTCCATCGAGCGCTCCACTTCTAAAAACTATGCTACTGGTATAAGGGCAACCTAAGCCTCTAGCAAAGGAAAATCCAAAGTTAAAATTATACTACATAATACAGGCATTGGGGACACACCTAGCAAAGGGAAATCCGAAGAGAAAACTCTAAGGATCCCCTTGCTGATGCCCAGTATATGTGAAGACGACAAAAATCAAATATAACCTAAAAATAGAAAAAGGCAGAGATAGGCGGATCAAGGCTGCCGAATGACATCATACCAAGGGGTATGTGTCAGAAGGGGTACTCCGCCTCTAAATATAAAAGTGTCAACATGTACAAACATGATAGCAAGGGAAAATTAGTAATAAAATCCAGAAAAATCATAGAAAATGAAGAATAGAAGGAAATGAGGTGGGGAAAAATATAGGACAAACATAAAAAATAGGAAAAACACACAGGGCACCCCCCTAGTCCCCTTACATCACCCCCTCTCTAAGATGCATCACCCCGATGCATTCGAAATCGTATACGACCAAAGTCTGTGACTTGAATGTGACGTGGTGCAGCAGTGTGCCATCGGTGGAATTCCTTGATTAACCGAGGGGCATTTATGTCAGACTCTTCGACCCATGAGTTCTCCTCATACCCATAACCCTTCCAATGTACCAAATACTGGAGTTTTCCTCAATGCAAACGGCTGTCCAAGATTGACTCGACTTCGTATTGGGGTTCTCCCTCGATCACTGTAGGTGGTGGTGGTGGGTGTGAATGGCGTCCTGGGAACGGATCTGGGGGAGCTGGAAGCAATTTGATGACATGGAAGATGGGATGGAGTCTGGACATGGAGGCTGGGAGGCATAGACGATAGGCATGTGTTCCAACGCACTTGACAATGGGGAAAGGTCCCAAGAAGCGATGAGCGAGTTTCTTGGATGGACATGTAGTGGAGACGTCACTGGAGTCAAGATAAACTCGATCACCAACCTTGTACTGAGGGGTTGGGGAGTGGCGTTGGTTGTAAAATCGTGCCATGTCGTCCTTCGCCTTTGCTAAGGCTGCCCTTGCCTCCTCCAAGCTATCCCTCATGTGTTCTGTGAACTCATTCACCGTCTCGATGTGTGAGGGAGTTTGGTGAGGTTCAAATCCCATGCGTGGATGTTGTCCAGTGTCTAAGAGGAAAGGGGTCTGTTGAGTGGAAGCATGGACATGGTTGTTGTATCCGAACTCGGCCAAAGGAAGGAGATCATCCCAATCATCCTGGCGTTCATTGACAAAGAGGCAGATGTACTGCTCCAGTTCCTGGTTGACTCGCTCCATCTGGCCATCAGTTTGTGGGTGATAAGCAGTTGAAGCAAGGAGTTTGATCCCCAGGAGTCAGTACAGCTCACGAGTAAACTCTGCCATGAACTGAGGGCCACAATCCAAGAGGAAGGCACCAGGAAGTCCATGTAATTTCCACACGTGGTGGAGGTAGAGTCGAGCGGCACCTAGGGCACTGACAGTGGTGTGAGTGGGAATGAAGTGAGCACATTTTCCCACTGAGTCAACTGTGCACATCACCGCATCAAACCCGTTTGACTCTGGCAATTCCACCACAAAGTCGATGCTGACGACATCCCAACGACTCTCTGGAACAGGAAGAGGGTGTAGCTCACCAATAGGCTTGCGACAAGGAACCTTGGTGCATAAGCAAAGGTCACAAGTGTGACAATACTGACCAATGAGCCATGACATTTGTGGCCACCAATAGTTCCGTGAGGTGAGCTCCAAGGTCTTCCAGCATCCGGGGTGGCCAGCAATCTGTGAGTCATGGTGTTGGGATATGATGCGCCGGCAAAGGTCTGGGTCATTGGGAACATAGATGCGATCCCTGAAATACAACAAGTCCTCCTTTTCAGCCCACTCTGCCACACGTAAGGAAAGGGTCGATCCCTTCCTCAGTTCTTTAACAGCTCAGGCGACAACATCCTCATGTAAACCACTACAGTTTGCGCAACGAATGTCACATAGGATGTCCCGCTCCTCGCCCTGGGGTGCGATGCCTTCCAGTGCCCGAATGGTGAACAGGTCTGGCTGCAACAGCACAATGTTTTGGTTGTCACTGCTGCCATCCCCATGGTCTGCCCGTTGGGATAGGGCATCGGTCTTCCCCATGCTGCGACCCAGACGGTGGTGCAAGGAGAAGTCGAATCTAGATAGATACAGGGACCAACGAGCTTGACAACGGTTCAATTTCTTGGCCGTCATGAAGTACTCAAGATTCTTGTGATCCGTCCAAATTTCCACCTTGTGTTGGGCACCCTCGAGGAAGTGTCACCACTCCTCAAGCGCATGCATTATCGCCAACATCTCCTTGTCATGGATCTCGTAGTTTTGCTCTACAGCACTAAGGCTTTTGGAGTAGAACGCAACAGGATGCCACTTCTGGTCCTCCGGAGACTGCTGAGACAACACGGCGCCCGTCGCAAAGTCAGAACTGTCAGCTTCTACACAAAAAGGACGCAAATCATCAGCAAAGGTAAGGATTGGAGTGGAAGTGACCATCTCCTTAAGCTTTTCGAATGCCTCCTGTTGTGCATTATCCCACCTCCATGCCTCCTTTCCTGTCAAGTTGAACAGTGGTCGTGCATGATGTGAGAAATCCTTGATAAAACACCGATAGAAATTGATGAAGCCCAGGAAAGACTGCACCTCCTTCTTGTTTGTGGGCGTCGGCCAAGCTGTGACCCCATTTACCTTGATAGGATCCATCTCCACTTGACCCTCCGAGATAATCAGGCCGAGGTACTCAATCTTGGTCCTTTCAAACTCACATTTGTCCTGACGAAGGTAGAGTTTGTACTGTCGAAGTCGCTCTAGGACGAGGCACGTGATGTGACGGTGCTCTTCAACCATGCGAATGAAGATGAGGATGTCATCAAGATAGATGCAGACAATGCCTTCAAGGATGAGGTCATGGAAGATGTCATTCATCATGGTCTGAAAGGTGGCAGGGCTATTAGTAAGGCCAAAGAACATGACAAGCAGTTCAAAAAGACCACGGTTGGTACGAAAGGCTGCCTTCCACTCATCTCCCTCCTTTATCCTCACATTATTATAGCCCCAATGGACATCGAGCTTGGTGAAGTATTGGGCTCCATGGAGCTGGTTTACGAGTTCGGAGATGAGGGGTAGTGGGTAGCGATTTTTGACCGTGATGTTGTTGAGCCTTCTGTAGTCTTGAACCAGTCAAAGTGAGCCACCCTTCTTCTTGACAAAGAAAAAGGGAGAGGCCATGGGTGACTTCGATGGTCAAATACGTCCAGAGGCCAGGTGCTCGTTGATGAACTGGTCAAGCTGCCATTGTTCTTCTGGAGAGAGAGGATAGACCTTGCAGGATGAAGGGGTTGCGCCGGGGGTGAGTTTGATCATGTGATATCATGGCTTGCGCGCAGGAAGAGAGTCGAATGACTCCTTGGAGAACACGTCTTCAAACTCATGGAGATGAGGGAGTAAGGAGTTAGTAGAGGATTTAGCAGCGTTGTTTTTGTGGAAGGCCTCGGCGAGGCATTGGGATATGTTCGATGTGGCACACACCTCATGCGATGAGCGAATCGCAGTGTAGAAGATCCAATCACCCTCCCCCACTTCCTCTAGGTCCTCATCATCATCATCTGAGTCCAGCATTAGATCAGGAACCCCTTCCAATTCCACTTCAGGTATAGGCAGGGGTCCAGCACGACACTTCTGAGTACGTCGTATTGCCGCCTTCTGTCCACGATGTTCTTGCCTGGCTTCTGTGAAACACGTCCAACAGCGGGATGGACATCGGCTCATGGTAACCTCCCCAGTATGCCAGTCGACCTCTGGGTTATGGTCTTGAAGCCATGGATATCCCAAAATCACCTTTTGCTTTCCTAATTGAGTGACAGCAAAAAGGGCATGCTCACTATGATCTTTGTAACGGAGAACCAGGTCTGCAACCTCTCGGATGGCACCAGCTTCATTTGGGGATCCATCCACGTTATATACAGGTATCGGACGTGAGAGTGAGCAAGTATTTAGGTGATGTTGTTGTACCAGGTGGGAATCGATGAAGAGACCAGTCGCACCAGAGTCCAGGAGCGCAGAGACACCGAGTATCTGTCCAGTGTCAGTCGTCTGCAGTTCGATGGCTAGGTTTAAGGAATGTGCAGAGGGAGTGGATGCCACAATATACTTGCATGGTAGTTTACGTTCCCATGATTTAATTTTGGGACGTGGAGTAGAAGGAGAGATGGGGAGAGCAGGTACGTCTTTAGCCAACTTTGAAGGGTCAGAGAAAGGAGCAGTCACAGAAATGGATTCGTTCTCTGGGGATTCAACTGACAAGACTTCAAAGTGGTTATGGACAGGCAGTGAGGGCATATGATTCACTTGCTGTGAATAGGAAAATCCTGCTCCTCTACAACTTCCAACTTAATCTCCTCTGCAACTTGATCCTTCACTTCCTCAACATCTACAAGCGCCAACAAATCTTGCAGGAGTTCATCTCGTCCCTCGGGGGTGAGCATACGGATATCCTGACAATGGGAACATGCTCCAGCCCTGTGTCCAGGTTCCCCACAATGGTAGCAGAGATCCAACTTATGTGCACAGCTGTGGGCTGCATCAACATCCATTGGTACTGGGACATTGATGGCTGGTGTGGGAGTTTGACGAACAGGAATGGGGTTAGGGCAGGGGAGGCTTCGATTGAAGGTGTAGGGTGTATGAGTGGTAGTTGGAGCATGGAATGCAGCATTAAACGCTGCATTTGTGAGTTGGTTCTCATCACAGAGTGAAGCAGCTTCATACCAAGCAAGGATATCATCGTCCGCTGGGCACCCTTCCAACATCTGTGCAATCTGGTCCTGAATTTCTCAGTTGAGTCCCCATCGGAACTTCACCACCACTGGTAACCCACTCCCATATCCTGCCATGTCCACCAAATCCTTGAACTCATCGATATAGTCGTCCACGGATCGACATCCCTGGTGGTAAGCAGATGACTCAAGTCGTGTCACTGCTCAGTGGCATTCATTGAGGGGGCAGAAGTGGCATACAAACTCAGCTCGAAAGTCACCCCAAGTGGAGAAAGGTAGAGAACCAAGTTCTTTAGTTTGACGTAGGATATGGTCCACATAGAGATAGGCGCGTTCAGATTTCATGTATGTGAAGGCCCAATAAATTTTTGCAGCCTCATCAACAAATTGATGTGACTGGAGACTAATGTATAACTCACAGGAATTAAGGAATGCATGTCCCTGCGCACGTGCACCATTAAATTTGGCAGGGGGGGACAGTTTGATCTGGGCACGTTCCTTAGTGGACGTGTTTGGCAAAATGTCGTTGTTGGGTGCACTTGGAGTCGTAAAGGGGGAACTATTGGTCATAGGGTTAGCCTGGAGGGTCCTAACAAAGTTTTCAATCGTAGATTTAAGCGAGTCGATTTGTGCGTGCATTCCGGAAACGTCGCTTTCAAGTGCGTCGAAGCATTCTGATGTGTCCATGTCGCTAGGGAGCACATTTGGCAAAAATGGCGGCGTAATAAAGGCGAGATTATCTGGAACGGTGTGTAGGGACTCTGTGGAGCTTTGGGAAGCATCGTCCAGTCCGTACCTGCCTATCTTGGGCAGCGCGTTTGCGATTTTCGGGCCTTAGGGGAGAGTTTTCTACTATAAGGGCAACCTAAGCCTCTAGCAAAGGGAAATCCGAAGTTAAAATTATACTACATAATACAGGCATTGGGGACACACCTAGCAAAGGGAAATCCGAAGAGAAAACTCTGAGGATCCCCTTGCTGATGCCCAGTATATGTGAAGACGACAAAAATCAAATATAACCTAAAAATAGAAAAAGGCGGAGATAGGTGGATCAAGGCCGCTGAATGACATCATACCAAGGGGTATGTGTTGGAAGGGGTACTCCGCCTCTAAATATAAAAGTGTCAACATGTACAAACATGATAGCAAGGGAAAATTAGTAATAAAATCCAGAAAAATCATAGAAAATGAAGAATAGAAGGAAATGAGGTGGGGGAAAATATAGGACAAACATAAAAAATAGGAAAAACACACAGGGCACCCCCCTAGTCCCCTTACAACTGGGGCTTGTGATTACATCAATTTTTGTATTTTGCACTCACTTCTGCTCGACCCCACACCAACAACCTTGTCTTGTTATATTGTATACTCCTCCCAGTTCATTGCCTCTGGTCCAAAGTACTTAACGGGTGTCCGGCATTTCCTGTGGGACATATATCCCGAGTTTGATGCTAATCGCGCACATGCATTGGTTAAAACAACTATTTGAGGTTCAAAGAAGGTGCAGGCGGATCCTGTGCAATGAAAACTCCCTCTTCAAATTGCACATTTGCAATCCTTTCTGAACATGGTGCATTGTATGGGGACATATGATGACTTTCTATTTGCCGTGTTGCTGTCCTGTGCTTTTTATGGATGCCATTGAGTGGGCGAATTGGTCCAGAAGAATGATCAGAGCCTGTTCGACTGGCGAAAGATCATTAAGCAACCATCTGTCACATTTGAGAATGGATGTGTACAGTATCATTTGCCCTACCATAAGGGCAATCCTTTCTTCCATGGAACAAATGTTCTTTTTATGTCTCAAGAGGTTGCTGACCCTGTTTATTTGCTAATGGAGTATCTCTGTTGGTGTGATCATCTCCATGGCGCCAAGGCCATGCTGTTCCTGTGGGAAAATGGTTCTCACCCATCATGCTCTTGGTTCAAGTTGAAGTTCTTCACTGTTCTTGACCATCATTTTGGGGGACATTCTGCTCGTACTGGTTGTGCCACCTTTTTAGCATCCTTGGCTGTGTCAGAATCAGTCATCCAAGCAATAGGACAGTGGTCTTCAGAGGCTTGGAAGATATACATTCATGAAAACCCTGCCATTAGAGTGGAACAAGAGCTGGCAGCTATCCGACTGCGAAACTAATTGCTCACTGATCACTGCTCCTCGCTTTCCATCTTTTTCACACCTCCACCACCCCCTCACACAACACAAACAGCACCTTTTAGCATGTCCGCCTCATCACCTATCTATTTCGGGGTCTGCTTACTGGGTGGACCTCTGTTTATGCTACACTCATTGAGCCACATGGCAGAGGTCATCATAAAGGTGGGTTCCGAGGGTAAGGAGCCTTTTTCGCCACTCCAAGCCATCTCACACCTAGCTCCGCTATCCATGCTGAGCTCTGCTCAATCTCCTAATTGTGCTGTCCATAGTCAGGTGCTAGGGTCTAGCAGATGCCAGGCTATAGGAAGTTTCAGTGCGATTAGGAGGTCTTCTTGTGTTGCTTTCTTTTGACCTCCATCTCATTTACAAGCAACACAGGTAAGCGCTTCGCGCTCATTGTTGGTCCAGCCTCTCACTATTGCATTTGGTTGTTATCCAAGGCTTCGCCTCGAGAGTTCCATCTCGTGCTTCAACAACTATTTACATTGTGAGGGTTTCCACCATTCTTCATAGGTATATACTCAGTTAGGGCCTCACTTCACAGGATCCAGCTGGTGTTATCTTTTAGCTGTTGCTACCTCACCCAGTTGGATTCTCATAGTGAGTAGTAACTTTAGTTGCTCCTATTGACATTTATCCCTTGTTCGGGTGCATCCAGGCCTTATCGATTAGTTCTCGGAACGTTCAATATTTTCGCGGCCCACCCACCACTTCCCTTTTCTTTTTTTTCTTTTCTTATTTGTGTTTCTTTTTACATTTAGTAAAATGGTCTATGTAGTCAAATGGTCTTTGCGTATATAGTCGTACATACATAGCATGTCCGCCTCGTTGCCTATCTATTTTGGGGTCCGCTTACTGGGCAGACCTCTGTTACGCTACACTCGTTGAGCCACACGGCAGAGGCTGAGCGCTGAGCCTTTGTGTGTACATAACAAGACCAAATGAAAGGTCACTTGACCCACAGCTGCATGACTCTTGAGATCTTGAGACTTTGTTTGTAAGTCAAAGGGAAACCGCAGGGTGTTTGCCATCAAACCAGAACAGAATCTGGGCCCCGGAATATTCGATGAAAAATAAAGTCATAGAACTGATTCCATATCTGGTCTACCGTCTCTCACGTGCTAACTAGCTGTCTGTTTCATGGGTATTATGTGCTTGCTTGCTGTATTTCTTCCCCCACGTTTCCATTGCATCTAGTAGCTCATACGTACAATGTCTCTAGTGCGCAGAAATGTTGGCTGTCAATACGGGAGAAGGAGAGTGTTGGAGCAGACTATATACGCTGCACAGTGGAAGAGACAACACGTTCCTTACAACCTACCTGGGGTTTACTTAGACTTACAGCTAGAGTTAGCAGAGGTAAGAACACTGTATTCCTACTACGGTACAGGTTCTCCTTATATACATAATAATAAGGACATCACATGACTCAGGAATGTGTTTACCGCATGTATGCGCAGTAAGCGCAGTAACATGCATATGCTGCATGTATTGCCTCATGTATACAGCATGCATCACTGGGATTAATTTCAACACCCCCCCTCAAACTGTACAGCGCTCTAAGCAGCTAAGTTTGAATCTCGAAAGTAATTCCGAGAGAGTCTCTAAATTTCCTGAATAGGATGGCGCCAAGGTTCTTTGTGAACATGTCAGCCAGATTATCACTTCCAGGAATGAAAACGACTGTGACTTTGTCATTTTCTATGCATTCGCGGGTGTAGTGGTAGTGAATGTCTATATGTTTGGTCCTTCTTTCCTGAACTGGATTTGATCCAATAAAGATGGATCCCTGATTATCAGTGCAGATTGGTACGCACTTCAGTGTATATCCAAGTTCCTGGAATAAGGACTCTATCCACACTATCTGCCGACAAGTGTCAGAGAGAGCCATATATTCGGCTTCTGTGGATGACAGTGCTACAGTTTTTTGTAAACGGGACTGCCAGCACACAATGCCACTCGCCAGAGTAGCAAAGTAACCCGTTGTAGATCAGCACTTGACAGTGTCAGCTGCCCAATCAGAATCTGTGAAGGCCTGCAGCCCCTCGGATTTCTCTCCATCGTAGACTATACTGTACTTCTGGGTTCCCACCAGATAGCGCATTATGTACATTGCTTTGTCTAGATGTTCTTGGCTAAGATTAGCCGAGAATTGCGACATCTTGATTACCGCGTAAGCGATATCAGGTCGCATTCCGAGCATCAGATACAATAAAGATCCGATCACAGACTGATATTTCGATCTAAGCGCCGCGTTTGGCGTTGCTGTGTTCTCCGACGGTTTGTAGCCAGTCGGGAGCGGAGTGGGGGCAACTTTGGCATTTGTCATCTCGAACCTCTCGAGCACTTTGGTGAGATATTCTGTTTGATCGAGTTTGACTTTTGTAGCGGTCTGGGTGATGCGCATGCCTAAGAATTCCATGACTTTTTCAGTACTACGGCACTCCCAATGCTTCAGGCAAGCATTCTTCTTTTCATCCACAAGTTTCTTGTTCTTGCCCATGAACGAGCCATCGTCAACATAGACTAGCGCAATAATGATGCTGCCTGTCTTAGGATCCTTGTGTATGAAGATGCCGGCATCGGAGCTGGCGCGCACAAACCCAATGGTGTGCATAAATGCCTCTAGCTCTTTCCACCATGCTAGTGAAGCCTGTTTAAGGCCATACAATGCTCGGCGTAAGCGCATTACTTTGCGCTCTTTACCCTCGAGTCTGAAACCCTCGGGTTGATCCATATAGATCTCCTCATCAAGTTTGCCATATAAAAATGTGGTTTTTACATCTAGACCGGTCATATACATGCCTTCTAGAGACGCAAGGGCAAACATGAGGTGTACGGTCTCGTAGTGGACTACTGGTGAGAAAATCTCATCAAAGTCAACGCCTTCGACTTGTGAAAAGCCTTTGGCCACGAGTCTGGCTCATTTTCTTCCGTCTGATTTCATGGAGAAAACCCATCTATTTTTGATTGTTTTCCGATCATGTGGAAGATCGACGATATCATAGACTTGTCGCTTGCGAAGAGCCTCTAACTCTTCACGACAAGCCTGTTTCCACTCAAGTTGCTGCTGCCAGGGTAGGCGCACAATATCGCGAAATTGGTTTGGAACTAGGCTTTTTCCGCTTGATGGTGTGACTGCTTTTGATAACAGCCAGCGGATAAGCTCATCTCCACCTTCCTTGGTTATCTTTTTAATATAACCTGCTTTGTCCGGTTCCCCCATTGGGTAATCATGTTCTTGATTATTGGAATCGGGCACACTCTCGTGGGGTGCCGAACTCGGTCCAGTAACTGGTTCTTGCTGTTGAGGTCGTGGTCGTGTTCGGTTATGATCCGAATCTTGACCCACAGACTTCTTCCAATATCAATCACGTGCAATGTCTCTCTCTATGTCAGAGGGGAGTCGCTGTTCTCCATAGGTATTGCCAGGATGGTTTGGGATTTTCCTCTGCCTGCCTGATCGACGGGGCAATTGCTGCCATTCCTGTTGATCTTCACGTCTTGGACAAAAGTCCTCAGTGTTAACTGGAGGCGGCGGAGGAGGAGCGTTAGTTGCATCATCATGCGCCTTTTGCTCACTTGGTAAATCATCATCATCATCTTCTAATGATGGAGGAAGGGGCAGATCTTGTGGTGGTATAGGGTCATCGCCATCCGTTCCAGATGAGTGGTCGTCATCTTCTGGTTCTGGAGGTGGAAAATCACCAAGGTCTGTCTTGGCAGGAGTTTTAGCTCTGGGACAGCATGGGAACATTGTTTCATCAAATAGTGCCATGGCACCAATGAATATTGCGCCATTTTGTCGCATGAAACAATATGCTTTAATGCCATCTTCTACTCCAAGGTACGTCATTAACTCCAATCGAGGAGATAATGTTGTTGGACGTTTTTCCTTTGGTAGATAGACATAAGCACCGCAACCGAAGACCTTCAGATTGTTTAGATCTGGGCGGACCTTTGTCAGGTCCTCAAAAGGTGTCAGCCATTTCAGGTGCCTTATTGGGGTTCGGTTGTATAAATGTGTTGCATGTTCTATGCAAAATTCCCACCATGATTGTGGTAGACAAGCGGTGAATCGCAAGGTTTGCGACTTTTCCATTATTGTCCTTATGGCGCGCTCTGCGCGCCCATTCTGTTGATGAACGTGGGGTGCAGACATCTCTATTTTGATGCCTAAGTCCTTGAGCTGTTTTTGTAGCTCACAATCCTTGAACTCCCCCCCTGGATCGACATGCCAGCGCTTGATTGTAGCGCCATATTGGGTTTTAGCCATCGCTTGAAATTGTCTAATTGCTGCAGGAGCGTCAGATTTCTTTCTGAGACATTGGACCCAAATATGTGACGTTTTGTCATCCAGAAATACAATGAAGTATTTATGTTTGTGGTACGATAGTACCGGGAGTTCCTTTAGGTCAGAATGTATTAATTCAAAGGATTTGTCAGCTCGTGAGTCTGACTCGGGAAAAGATTTTGAGGTCATTTTCCCTTCTGCACACCCTGGACATATAATTTTGTCTTTAGGAATAATTAAATTCCTTGGGAATTTTATGGTGCTTTTAGGCATTTTCCCTAGCGCCTCTTTGGATGGGTGTCCAAGTCGCCTATGCCAAGTCAAGTAGTCAGTGACATAAATGGTCGCGACATTAACCTTTTTGGTGCTCAATATATGAGTCCGAGCCCAATAGATCATGTCATTCCTCCTTAGAGGGACACAATGCATGATTGGGTTTCCATGCTTGATAAATGAAATGTGTGCGGAGGAACCATGCACATCACTTCCGTCTTGTAAAAAGACCCCCATTGACATCAATCGAGTATTAATGTCGGGTATGTAGTAGACGGGGTATAACCGTGTTTCATGTGTCTCTGACTTCCCGTGACATACTACCTGGTGTTTAATGAAGACTGCTCCTTTTCCTACTATATGAATAGTACCAGTGGCCGTTTGGACCAAGGTAGAGTCCTTTCTCGGTAAAGGCTCGTAAGAAGTGAAATCTTTTATTTCACCAGTGAAGTGTTTTGATGCGCCTGAATCCATGATCCAGTTGGCACCTTTCTTACAATCTCCCTTTGCACACATAGCACATATATTAAGATCTAAATAATTCCATGATACATTTAATAGCGGTAAAATTTCACATGAAAAGTTCGCTGTATTCATAGGAATATTAATCTTAGTGCTTGTGGCAGGAAAAAGGACTGACCTGTCATCATACGCCCCTGTATCAAGGGGTTCATCGACAAGCATTTCGTCGACGGCTTTCCACACTTCCTCATCAGACACCGGAGGTTCAGATCCGAGGGAGATGGTATCGTCTTCTACCTCCTCAATCCTAGACTCGGGTTCTGGTTCTATCCTTCTTCTCTTTCCTTCTTGCACCATCAGGTGCTCTTCTAGCGGTCGCAGATTTTTCACGCTGCATGGAAGTTGCATTTGCTCGAGGGTGTCTCGAGCTTGCTGATATTTGGCATAAACCGAACAAGAGGTAGAGGCCGCGCCCATATATGCCTGTGCAGGCGGTCGGCGGCAAGGATCCCTTGTGGGAGTGTGTTCGCGTCTTTTGATGCGCTGTATAAGTGGCATCGGCGGTATGATGGTGCCATTACCATTTATGGTGGTATAGGCTTTGGAGGCAAGGTGGGTATGTTTATCCTTCAGCTTCTCCTCCTTAGTCTTTCTGTCCCCACGTCGTCCACGCTTTTGGGACGAGTCTCCATTGCTGTTTTGCCCTTCTTTGGGCTGCCATTTGGGGTTTCCCCCTTTGCGCTTAACAGCAGAAAGTTTGTTGGCCTGAGGCTGGCCAGCGGGCTTTCCTACTGCTGTGTGCCTTGAGGCTTCAGCGACAATGGAGTCCTTGACATGTTTAAATGTCAAGGCGCTAGTAGCGGTCGTGTTAAGGACCATTGCGGACAAGGAATCATACTCGTGCGGCATCGCAGCAAGTAGAATCATTGCTTGCACTAGCTCGGGGATGGCGACATTAGCAGCCATAAGGCGCTCAAATTTGTCTGCCATTCTAGCAATCTCTGGTGCGGGGTTCGCAGCCGGGATCTTGATCGCTATTGCGGACCTAAAGTCCGCGAAGACTTGGGAGGGGCCGTCCACACCATAATCGGTGCGGATGAGATCCCACACCTCCTCAGCAGTGTCCTTTGAGTTGGCACGCTGCCGAATGGAGGGGGCCAGGCGGAGCACTAGGCTACCAATGGCCTGGTCATTTTTGTTGCTCCAGGTCTGGAGCTTGGCATTAGCATCTGCTACCAAAGTAGCGTTCGTCGCTGTCAAGGGAGGCGCCGGGGGCGGTTTTTGCTCCGCCCCGCTAGTTATTTGCCAGAGGCCCTGAGACCTGAGCCACGCCTTCATTGAGTCGGCCCATTGAATGTAATTTGATCCGTTGAAAGTTTGAATGAGTTTCTCAAGAGTTGAAGACATGATTTTGTGGTGGCAGCTGTTAAAAGCGCTCAATCAGTCTTTTTACTCAATAAAACACGTTTAACGTTCTCAGGAGAAAACACTCCTTCAGAGTGGTTAACCCTAGTCAACCTAGGTTTTATGTGCAGCTCGCAGGGAGCGCAATGCAGCTCACGAAGAGCGCAAGGTTATAATTTGGAGATGATGAAGTCAACGTCGTTCGCAGCCAATTAAGGCGCGTTTGCGACGTGCCCAGCAGGGCCCATAACCTGTTGGAGCAGACTATATACGCTGCACAGTGGAAGAGACAACACGTTCCTTACAACCTACCTGGGGTTTACTTAGACTTACAGCTAGGGTTAGCAGAGGTAAGAACACTGTATTCCTACTACGGTACAGGTTCTCCTTATATACATAATAATAAGGACATCACATGACTCAGGAATGTGTTTACCGCATGTATGCGCAGTAAGCGCAGTAACATGCGTATGCTGCATGTATTGCCTCATGTATACAGCATGCATCACTGGGATTAATTTCAACAGAGAGAAATTTGGAAGGCTCAGACCAGAGCCTTCGGTTGCTCTCTAAGTCTAAATACTGGCATCGATACAACTACACTCAACTTAACGATAGGCCCTCCAAAAATAATTCACGCATAGCTAGATGATTCGAATCCCAACTTATTGATTGCTGCGAGAAATTGTACGACAAAAGTTGGTTGCGTAACTTTCGTATGTCGAAAATTGATCGAAAATAGTACACTACCCATCAAACGCCCTGTATGTATTTTTTTCAGGGCCTATCGATCGTTTAGCTGTAATTTCCGAGGTATCGACAGTAGAGGCCAGTTGATAAAGTGAACCTTTGGAGTCTGTGTAAGTTCACATTCTGCTTATTGTATTAAGTACATAATATTATAATCGATAGCCAACGCTTCGTGCGTGGTGCCACGCATATAGCGGGATCGATGGCATCGTCATATTGTGCACATGACACGTGCTTTGTGCTGCGAGGCGTGCGTCAACATTTATCAGAATAGCGCATCAGACGCGCCAGTGAATCGTTCCAGTGACAATGTGTCACGTCAACTAGCATCACGTGCACGTTGACTAATTATGTAATACTAATAGTCACTTAATCCAAGTTCCTCAAAAGTTCTTAGTTCACTTTTCCTAGTTTCTGTACGTCTACTGTTAAAGTTCTGGCCAAATCAGTGGATTTCGGTCCCAAATGTCTTATGATGGACGTGATGGAGGCGTTCAACTTGAACGCGGCTCTGCGAGTGTCGATGAGACAGAGAGAGACACACGCGTCAAGAAGGCTCATGAGGGCCATCGAAACGATGCAGTTAAGTGTCGCACAAATCAATGCTTCAGAATAATCCTTCCGTCCTGATGCCTTGGATCACCGATCGCCAAGGTATTTGCCAATATCAGGATCGCAAACGGACATGCTCACAATGACTTATGATAAGTGATTTGTCTCCTACATGCCATCTACATGGAGCTCATTTACATTCAATTGTGAATCAGCCTTTTTTTGATCGAGGGCACGTTCCACGTCAACGCCAAGCAGCGGAATCATGCGGATAAATACGTTGTGTCTCGCGGACGAACTTCCACCATGGATATTAAATATATTGCTCTCTACGTATAAAGAGACGCTCGCGCTTGTATAGTGTCCTCAGTTCCATCGCATCCTGCCTCTCTTACAACTATAACACAATGAAATTCTCACCCATCCTCGCTCTCGCCCTTCTCGGTGTCGCCATGGCCAATCCCGTCGCTGATGCCACGGCCGACGTTATTGAAGTATATTTTGTCTATATATATCTTTTCATGTACCTCGCTGACTGATGTATTGCAGGCTAGGGAGGCTGATAAGGAGCCCGTGCACTACTATAAGGACAAGCATCCCCACTATGAAGAGAAGCATCCCCACTGGTACAAGCCTTCCCACCATGAGGACAAGCATCCCCACTGGTACAAGCCTTCCCACCATGAGGACCATCCCCACTGGTACAAGCCCCACTATGAGGACAAGCATCCCGATAAGTATCACCATGGCGAGAAGGGAAAGATCTATAATAGAGCCTCAAAGAAAGGTTCCGGTGGGGGTGGACATATGAGCGGTGGAGGCCATAAGAGCAGTGGGGGACATATGGGCGGTGGAGGCCATAAGAGCGGTGGAGGCCATAAGAGCGGTGGAGGCCATAAGAGCGGTGGAGGCCATATGAGCGGTGGAGGCCATATGAGCGGTGGCCATAAGAGTGGTGGAGGACATATGAGCGGTGGAGGACATAAGGGCAGTGGAGGACATTAGAGCGGTGGAGGACACGGGGGTGGACGAAAGACTGGTGGCATGAAGGGTGGCAAGTCGGGCTGAAAGGACTATATGACTGCAAGTTAGTCTAGTCGATGGAATGTTTTTCTAACCAAATGGACATTTTTGACAAATGAATGATGAAGTTTCCCACAAGAGGTTCAATCTGAAAGGTCTATATCGACAATCGAGCATTGATAAACCGCCGTAGGATCAACACTACAGTGATTAACATCCTCGCCTGGCTGCAAGGACAATATCAGAGACGTTATCGAGCGCTTTCTCTTTTTGCACACGCTTCACGAGGTCTGGGTGCGTGATCCAAAGAACACGCCGTCTGGGAAATTAAGGAAGAGCTTGGAGTTCTTAATGACAGGATTGATGGTATGATCCCAAGATGTTGTATGATAGCACGCTTTTTCCCTGCAAAATCGGAAAGTCATTATGAGTATACTCCCAACAAAAGCACATGAGGTTCATACCTCAAATTCGACATTGGGACTTCTCCATGCATTGGACTAGAACTATGTGTTACCAGTAGTTGGAGCTAATCAGCTTTTCTCTGGAAGTGTCAAGAGTCACGGTTCACCTGGAGCGGCGTACTAGGAAACAGAGACACTAAGACTCGGAGAAGGGTGTTGCGGTGGGTTCAGTCACTCACCCTACATCGTTGTCACCAGAAGGGCTAACCATTCGGTCCGAAGAGCTCCTTCGTGACTTTGATCTAGCCCAAACCTAGAATGATACCATCCCACTGATCTGTTCGCAAGCTGGAGGCGCTTTGAAGGAACTGAGCATGTAAATAACCGTTTGCTCCGTGCACTTTATATAAGAGTGAGCCTTTTGGTCCGCAGGAGGATACATGAATAAGCTCGACGCTGTCAAAATCAGTTTCCAATAGCCGCTTGTTTAAATTCTGTTATGATGGTCCATGGATCTGGGATAGTACTATACAGTATAAGTTGTTAACTACATGTTTAGAGATATTGGGCTAACCGCCACATATCCAGGGTGTCCAGGAAGCTTGCATAACTTTCATCCTCTTGCAGGTATACTAGTGGAAGGTGCATAAACAGGCTAACAGCCAGGAAGTATATGAACACGGGAATAACGAGACAATTGCTTACTAGTACGGTCCCTACCAGCTTTTGCTGGGCTACGTCTGGTTAGGCAGTCTGAGGGCTGACAAACGAGAGTTCCTTCTGTAAATACGAGAGGCCTGAGGGCTGAGCTGGCAGTAAGTAAGTTCAAGTCAGACACGACGGTTGTAATTCTGTAGATTCTCCGAAGCCAAGTTTTCTATGTAAATATCATCGAATTGCCTGTCATGTCTAAGGTCGCTGGTCGGGTTCCCATAATTTGCATTTGTTGATACTGTGGATGTCCCCGTGATCTACTTCGTCCCTATATGAACTATTATATGCTGGTCTTCATCCAGACAAAGAGCAATCATCATGACCTTCCCAATCTCTGGCCACTACCCCAGTTGTACCCTCTTGTCGAACTGCCCCCTGAAGCTCCTGCCGGCTGCCTGGGAGGGATAACTTGAACACCTCCAGCCGTACCCGCATTGGACCCCGTGCCAGCCCCCGGTCCACCGGGCGCGGGTGGGGCGTCGCCTTCGCCAACCAAATTTCTCATCCACCCTGGGGCGCGTCCAAATGTTTCCAGAATCCCGCCTCGTGCTCCAACGGCGCCGCCCCAAATGCTCCACCACCAGAAATGACCTACGGCGGCACCAGCAACGGACTCTGCTGCAGCACGTGGACCGCCCATCAGGAGGTCCATGCCGATCATCAGGTAGGGAAGGTACTTCACGGGGAGGGTAACGAGTCCCATGAGAGATGTTTGAGCGCCGAGCGGTGCAAGGGCGGAGGACAGGTAGGTAAGGCAGAGGAGGAGAGGACGAGTGAAAACCACCGAGGAAAGCGGAGTGCAGGCTGCCTGTGAGCCGGGATGATTAATGAGATGTTGCAGGGGAGCTGGATACATACTATAATCGTTGCTCCTGCGTAAAGGAGCTGATACGCCAGGTCTGCTGATCTCCGAGAATAAGGCCCAGATTCTAGTTGATCTGTCGTCCTACTGTAGTACAAGATTTAGTAGACAGTTCAGACTAGGGAAGAATAACTCAACTATAGCATAACAAGCTCAAAGATGTAATTGATTCCACCACCTGCGAAATAAACAAGATCGTTATCAGATACTTATTGTGCGTTGCCAGAGACCACAAACCCCCAAGGAAGAAACTCGTATGAAGCCTCCATAGCTAGGAACAGAATTAGTCTTCTCTGCATTACTGGTTTCACAAGGAGTTACACACTTCAAATCTTCTCAGCACATAATCCAAAACGAATACTACTTTGTACGGCGAGACTATGTTCATTAGCACCGGAATGGTGACTGCCAGCGAAGAAGCACACAAGAAACGCGTGACTGGTGGGATTTTTCGGATTTCCGCCATGAAGCCGTCCATCTTTATGAAATGTAGAAAGCAGAGTCTCGTCTACTGGAATCTGGAGAGCTGCTACGTAACGTTTGTATTTGTTGACATCAACATCATGTCACCTTTAAGTTCAAACCTTTCAATCTGACAGGAATGACAACATCCTCGCGCTCACGTCCCTGAAGGAGGACTCGGATGGTTTCTGTAGTCTTATGTCGAGCACAACCTCGCTAGCCCAAGGTTATTTTGCAACACTTCGTCAAGGCTTCCCGACAAACCTGTCGTTTTCCTAAGGCGGGAGTTTGAACCAGCGTCTCGTCCCAGGAGGCCGTGGCTACCAAGTTCAAGGATGCTCACCCAGCTTCTCTACTTAGCTATACTAGTGATGCGCACTCCTCTCCGTTCTTCATCGATTACAGCCACGCATACCTGTCACTTATCGTCCATGCTGTGATGCAACTGTACCGATGGATCTTAAGAACTCACTCTGCGTAAGTAATGTCAATCTCTTTAAGCGGTTATTGTCAGGATCACAAGACATCTCATTCACCCCCTCCCACTGATGAAAAAGGTCGACTACAATAAAACCATGTCCGATATAAAGCCAAAACTGGACCACCTCTCGCCGATGGTATCGTCTTTCAAAGCTTGATTGTCGTGGGCGAGCAACCAAAGTTGATCAAGCCATTCTTCCGTTCAGCGTGTGAGTACTCCTCATGTTTAATATCTCTCCTACCACTTACATATTGATTATTGCTGCAACAGACTGTATGCGAGGTGCTGTACATCATTTCAGCATTGTAGAAATTGTGCATCATTTAATACTTACCAAGAGGTGTCTCCGGTGCCGATGACGCTGATAGGAGCGCAATTCACTGAATATCAATAAGAGATCATTCATCTGTCGATCCGAAGGTTCTGTCGCTTACACCCAACGAGGCCAGTGATGGGTCCAACCACGATGCCCAACAAGCCGAGAAGAGGGTTGAGCACTGGGTTCTTTGGCTGTAGAAGAACGACTAAAGTCAGCGCTTTGTAGAGGTGTGTAGTGTGAACCTCACGTCCTGAACAGAGTTGCAGCATTGGATAGGACCAGTGTTGCATTGGTTGACGGGAGAGTCAGTGCGCGGAACTGCACTGGCGGCTGCAAGAACGGGTAGGACACCGACGGCGAGCAAGCAAAAAGATGACAATCGAGGGAACATTGTTAGATGTCGGTGGGTTGTGGTTGAAATTGGGCTGTGTTTCACTGAGGACTACTTGTCTGTATGGCGCACCTTTATATGTCGCAGGTTAGTGTTTGGACTCCGAATGGCACAAGGAAAAAATCGAGCCATTTTTTATCTAGGCAAATTTTCTCCTCGAAGGAGACTCTCCACGGTAGCCCATGAACTGTCAATCAATTACATATTCTGCACACCTATCGGACTTCCTTCCCATCACAGGAGAGCAAACTACCTAAGCACTTCTCAAAATGATGGTACCGAGGCTATAAATTTACCTCCGCGTTGTACCTAACAGCGCTGCATCACCGTAACTTCTCATACTGAACTTGAGCGGCCTGATTGACCTTGGCATCCGAGAAGGAGCTCGCAAACGTAACGCTGCCCCTCTGCGGCGTATCTTGCAGGTTAAGTGCACTGGTATCAGTATTGGAAAAGTGGTGACTCGCTGTAAGTGTTCATGCCTTTCGTCTCTTTTATCTTTTCCACCCCGGTAGACCAGGACGACAGTATAGAATCATGTTCTGCTGCTCAGTCCGTCGATCCAATATCTAGTCACATCAAATCCCAGACTATCTGAAGGCTGGGAGAATCATGATCTAAACACTAGAATGATCTAGTGGCGATTTGTTCCCCTTCAAGTCCTCCTTGTATGGAAATCGGCATCCTTCTTCTATCTTCCGTCACGAGTGGCAATTTCCCTGTACTGCGATGCCCTGATGTTTAATTTGAACCAAGGCGTAGTGCCAGGGGGGATATTCTGGCGCGGTCCCAATCCGGAACAGCCGGTCTTTGTACCTACTACATGGCCAAAGCGCCTCCATCTATGCTGCAGAACGTCTTAGACGTGATTCCTACCTTAGCGCATCTTCCTTGGACGAGCCTGGATGTCATGTACATAGTGTGATATTTAGTACATTTGCTGTCAAGCAAGTGCCTTGGTTTCCTGGGGCTGATGATCCTCATGCCGTCAAGTTTGCAAAACATAGTGAACATCGCAGCGTTCATAGATATCAAGAAGTTTGTTTGCCGTCCCAAGCCTCTCGTGCACAAACAAAAATGTACAGAATCTTCTGGAATGGATACTTTAAAAAGCAAAGGGCAACAAATTGTCAAATATAATGATTGCAAGTTTTTCATAATGCAGAACCCTGTAGTTGATACAGCCGTTTGTGGAACGATAGAGCAGCCTGAGTGCCAGTGGTGCCCCGTAAACAAGTCTTTTGCCAATTAGTTGTAAGCGGCCACACCATAAGCAGTACTTAACCGAAGAGTTATGCCAGCGCTAAATCAAGTCGACATGCTCTTTCTCAGGGCGATAATACCGACGGCTGCTAACATGGTGACCGGAATGGTCTCTTTCCGCAATTTCATTGAGCCATGTTCCGAGGCCATCTAGTTCTCGCCCCCGCTCGCCATCTCTCGTCTCGTAGCTATAGAATCCTTCAAGTTCGCGCACGACCATTCTCATCCTCAAGACCAGCTATGGATGCTGCTTTCTTCCTTGCTGAACCAAAGTCGCCTTCAGTAACCACTGCAATCCCAGGCCCTATTGCACAAAAAGCCAGCGCAGAGCTAGATGCTGTATTCGATGTCGCTCGCAGTCTGAATATGATGTGTGACTACGAAAAGAGCATCGGAAACTATCTTTCCGACCTCGATGGTAACAAGTTATTGGACGTGTGAGCATAACTTTTCTTTCCATGGTTCTATCAACTATCTAACAGGTCACATCTCTTTTAGTTACGCGCAGATCGCGTCCATCCCTCTGGGGTACAACAACCCTGCTCTCAGAGCAGCTGCACAATCCGACCAAATGATAAACGCCATCATCAACCGTCCCGCTATCGGTAACTTCCCCTCTGGCGATTATGCCGAAATTCTTAGGAATGGCGTCCTCTCTGTTACACCCCCTGGCCTTAATCAGGTCTTCACCGCATTGGCAGGCTCCGATGCCAACGAACTCGCATACAAGGCCGCTTTCATGTACTACCGCCGCAGGGAGCGGGGCGAGGGCACTGAATTTAGCACCGAAGAGCTCGATAGTGTCATGCGGAATGCCGCTCCAGGTTCTCCAGACCTCGCCATCATGAGCTTCAAGAAGGGTTTCCACGGCCGCCTCTTCGGCTCCCTTAGCACCACTCGTAGCAAGCCTGTCCACAAAATCGACATCCCGTCGTTTAACTGGCCCCAAGCGCCATTCCCTGCACTCAAGTATCCGCTAGAGGAACACGCCGACGCAAACAGCGCAGAGGAACAGCGGTGCCTTGAGGAAGCGCAGCGCATTCTCACGACCTGGCACTGCCCCGTCGTCGCCATCATCATCGAGCCCATCCAGTCCGAGGGTGGTGACAACCACGCATCCCCTGCATATTTCCGAGGCCTGCGTGAGATCACAAAGAAGCATAATGTGCTGATGATCGTTGACGAGGTGCAAACCGGTATAGGGGCCACAGGCAAATTCTGGGCACACGAACACTGGGGACTGCAGTCCCCACCCGACATCGTCACATTCTCTAAGAAGGCGCAGACTGCAGGGTATTACTACGGGAACCCCTTGCTGAGGCCGAACAAGCCTTATCGCCAGTTCAACACGTGGATGGGCGACCCGTCCAAGGCAATCTTGTTCCGCGCGATCATCCACGAGATCAAGAGACTCGACTTGGTCAACCATACAGTGTGTAGCGTCCCTCTCCCGTCTCGTCTACGCTGACTATTGCTGCTGTAGGCTCAGGTCGGCGAGCTCCTGTACAATGGCCTCGCGGCACTCGCGAAGAAGTACCCTAACGAGATTCAGAACCTTCGTGGCAAGGGCCAGGGAACGTTCATTGCGTGGGATTCCCCACGCCGTGATGCATTTTTGAAGCAGATGAAGACAGTTGGCGTGAACATCGGCGGTTCAGGTGAAACTGCCGTCCGTTTAAGGCCTATGTTAGTATTCCAGAAACATCACGGTGCGTTGCTCCTCTCCTTTCCCACCTAATCCAACTCAAGCAAGCTGATGGTTTCGTTTTTATTTCTGCCGTAGCTATGATACTGTTAGAGAAGCTGGAGCAGGTTTTCAAAGCGTGATCTCGCTGGAGATCTGATCGTGGTTGATGGACTACTGACAAGAAATCCAAGTTCAACGCAGGGATGATCTATAAAGACAACCTGCAGCTGTAAATGTAGATGTATTTCTGGACGTAAGGAAAATGTATTGGACTCTATTGCAATAACTTGGGGTGATTAAGGATCCGTGACCGCGGCCGTTGGATCCGAATAATACTTCACTATCTTTTCAAATTTCAATACGATTCAACGGATTGAGGGTGGCGATTCAGGGTGGCGATTCAACAAGTCGAATCAACGGTTGAATCGCCCAAATTTTTGAATCGACATTTTGAATCGCGATTCACTGAGACGATTCATTCCTTCCGTCCCTCTTACTTTACTATTTCAAATATCCCTTTACTTTGTAGTATGTAAGAAGGCATCACGCCGCCTTAGATGTTCTGGTCCCTTTGCCGCCGTTGACTCGACATGATACTGCAGGGCGAAGAGCGCGCTCGATCCAAATTGTACATGTTCAAAGCCAAAGAAGCAGAAACTACTTCTACCTCTCTGCTGTAAAAAAAAAAGGCTGTAGCTCAAGTCAAGATTAAGAGGAGTTGGATACAGGTGGCGAGAGGATGGTCCAGCTGAATCGACCGATGAATCGCTATATGAAAGTTGACGGTGAGGAATTCATATAGCGATTCACTCGGACGATTCAGACCTGAATCGCTGTTGAATCGCCTTCTCTGACTGCTACTAATGGCAAAGAAAACGCCTCCGTCTCGATACGCGTGTACCCTCATAAACCTATCCCTCTTATACATCAACGCAGTGGTCCGAGTTTGTATTTGCATGTTGATTAATATTCTCAACTTGTCTGTTGTGAAGAGACCTACACACAGTGAATAGTAGATCTGCTTGTTCGAGTCGCATCATGGTACACTACCACGAATAATAGGCAGGCCCTAGTTCCGTCTTCTTCAAAAGGTGTAAACAGAACAATTACGAGCCTCATGAATCCTTCCGAATTCCATTGCCCACAGGTGTTCCAATTATGTCCCATTATATTCAACCAAGCATGAAAAATAATTGGAGGACCATCCTAGGCAGCGAACAGGTGTTGGTGTCATGAACTTGCACCCACCACTAGGCCTAAGATCCCATCTAAGTCTGCTCGGCCAGCACCACTTTCTTCCTCGCAGGCTTCGGTTTCGTTTCTCCAGCGCGCGAATGCTTCCTTCTCCGCTCTTCCTTCACGCGTTGTGCATCCAACATTGTCCGTTTCAGCTTCGACGCTTGGTATACAGATTTCGGGAGGTGTCGCGTCCTACGAGACAGAAGGCATGTCAGATACACATCAAACGGGCGCAAAAAGAAACAAAAAACAGACCTCGCCACCTTCCCAACCTGCGCATCCATCTTCCACCGTTCTTTAAGGCTTTCCCGGTACTCCATCGCTGCACGTTCTCTGGCAGTGATAATCCCCAGCTTGTCTGACGCTTTTGCTTTCCATATCCGGACATTCCCATCATCGGACCCAGTAAGCACAAACCGCGCGTCGGCAGAAAATATGGAGGAGGTCACTCTGTGTAAGAGGGAATGTGAAATCCAAAAAACAGGTGCTAGAAGAGTCGGATGAACCTTTGCATGCGTTTAGTATGATACACCTCCGGAGAATGCCCTTGCCCCTCCTTCCATATCCGGACCGTGCGATCCCAACCCCCGCTCACAAACTCGAGACCCGTGGGACTCCAGTCGCAAGTCATCACAGCCGCGACATGGGCCTTGTATATCTGGCTGGGGGTGGAGAGGTGCCGAATATCGAATGTGTAGAGATTGTGGTCTTCTGATGCGAGGAGGATCGTTGTCGGGAATGTGGGGGACCATGCTAGTGAATTGCTTCGCATCTATAACGTACAGGATTAGGGACGTTTGATCTTGGGGACAAGACTATATTTGGGCAAAAGCACCTGCATAACGACGCGTCTTTCTGCCTTGCCGGTCCGGATGTCGTAGAGTGTAAATGTGCGATCAGAGCCTATACTTGCGAGGACAGAGGACTCGCTGAGATTAAAGCGCACATTTGTGATCGTTTCGGTGGACGTGGGAAATGTGAGATTTGAGACGGGTGCGCTCCTAGTTAGAATGGGTAAGCCTGTGTATGAGAGTAACAGGCGCAAAGAACACACTTCGTTTCGTCCCATATTTGAACGAGATTTGATGCGGTGGCAAACAGAGGATCTGACCAGTGGTGATCTATTGAGCTTGGAACATGTTTAGGATGCAGAACTGGGGATGAAAGAATTCAACCGACTTGAATGCAGACTTTCCAGGGAAGACATTTAGTGGCTTAAATTTTTTATATGTCATTTCACACAACTTTTAAGAAAAAGAAGCGAATGGACCTTATCTGATGCACCACTTCCTGTCGCCCAAAGTTTGACATTTCGGTCAACACCGCAACTTAACAACCGATCCGAATCTGCAAAGCACAACCCAGAAACCTTCCCTTTGTGAGCCTGAGGTAATTTTAAGCATTTATCGCGCGTCCGCAAGTTATGCAAGACGATTCCTAGAAAAAGTCTTGAGAACGGTTGTTTCCATCCACCGAAGGTAGATACGTACCTCCATCCCAACTTCCACTAGCCACGGTTGTTAGCGACCCATGCTGTCGTGCAAGAACCTCCACCGCGTCGATATGCCCGTCCAAACTCGCGACAAACGGTTTTGCGAAGATTCGATCGATTTTTGCTGCATTCAACGCACGAATACGCTCTCTAGCGCGAGAAAAGGGATGCATTAGGGGGTCGAGATTTCGAGACGTTGGAGTAGGATCGCCAGGCCGAAGTGGGAGATGGACCTCTGGTGCATGTTGGAGAACTGAGATTTTCTGTTGAGGAATTATTAGGAGTAACCTGCGACAGGCTCTTGTTTTTCGTACCCACCATGTAAATCTTCTTTCAAAAGTTACAGTATTTGTGCATGTTATTGTGTACCATGCGAGTTCGAGTATCGGTATAGCAGATATCACTGCATAGCTTAATTTCAGAGTCTGCCATTCAGCAATTGCTTCATGTGGAAAAATTACACATCTAGTTGTATTCTGAGAAGTAAACTGTGCAACTGCGTGAAGTTGTTGGCAACTTTGAGAGATACACCAAACAAATGACATCGCCTCAAGTTTGGCACACAGCGGGCAAACTCGCACTCTGATCTTCTGTTACCGTCATCTGCCTCTTACCCCGTTTAACTCCTTCTGAAGGCCTTTCTATTCAATCGGCCTCTGCTTCAGGCCTGCCATGCTGTCACAACGAATTATCACTGTCGCCCGCGGCCGCAGCCTCAGGCATCTTCACGGCGCGCTTGCAGTAAACTTGTCCAGAGGATGGTATGTATTGCACGTACGCTTCGGAACTTATCCAATGACGCGCAGAGGATCAGGGATGCTTCTAGTCCATATATCAGACACTCAAAATTTCATTCCTCGAAGCTCTTGCAGGGTGTGTTATTCCCTACAGTCAAGTAGAATATTTATCTATTCACTTTTTCAGCCGAAATCGTCAAGGTGCCGCAAATGGCAGAATCAATTACAGAGGGCACACTGAAAGCATGGTCAAAACAAGTTGGTGATACGGTTGCTGCAGACGAGGAAGTTGCTACTATCGAGACCGACAAGGCAAATAGCTCTTGTTCTGTGCAATCCTCAACTCTAATCTATTGTTGTTTTACAGATTGACGTATCTGTGAATTCCCCTAAGTCTGGAACGATTGTCAAGCTTCTTGCTGCAGAAGAAGATACTGTGGCTATCGGACAGGACCTTTTTATCATCGAACCCGGCGAATGTACGAAATGCATTCTTCTTCCTCGAAACCAGTTTATTTGTTAACAACATTGTTCCCTTTTTTCAGCCGCTGCCCCAACCCCATCGAAAGAGGAACAGTCCTCCAGTACAAGTGAACCAAAAGACAACACCGAGCCTACCGTCCAGCAAGTCGACAAAACCCCCCCGAAACAACCCGCACCGTCAGAGAGTGACAAGAAACTCGATAGTGTCTCGCAGTCACCGTTGCAGGAGAGCAAGAAGGAAGTCAGGGAGGAGACGAGTAAACAGAAGAGCAAGACCACCGCCCCCGAAATACCAGCTGCCGGGTCCAGAAGTGAGACTAGAGTGCGTATCCTTACTGTTTTCCATAATAGTGATGCCTACAACATGCACCCACCTACTAGATCAAGATGAGCCGCATGCGCTTACGTATTGCCGAGCGCTTGAAAGAGTCGCAGAACGCGGCCGCCTCGCTGACGACCTTCAACGAGATTGACATGTCCTCTCTGATGGAGATGCGCAAGAGATACAAGGACGAGGTCCTCAAGGAGCACGGCGTGAAGCTCGGGTACATGAGCGCGTTTGCCAAAGCATGCACGCTTGCCCTGAAGGAGATCCCTGCAGCAAATGCGTCGATTGAAGGAGAGGAGATCGTGTACAGGGATTATGTCGACCTTAGCGTAGCGGTGGCTACACCGAAGGGCCTGGTGACGCCTGTAGTGAGAAACGCGGAAACGATGGGGTTCATCGATATCGAAAAGGAGATTGTGGCGCTGGGGAAGAAAGCGCGTGATGGGAAACTTACGCTCGAGGACATGGCTGGTGGAACTTTTACCATGTATGTTTCATTCATCCGGTGTAATAATGACTGATCGTCTGTTGATTAGCTCCAATGGTGGTGTGTTCGGCTCACTGTATGGCACCCCAATCATTAATTTGCCCCAAGCCGCCGTCCTAGGTGCGCTGTCTGTCTTGTCTTACCTCTGCCATATATTGACCACGCTTTACAATAGGCATGCATGCCATCAAAGAGAAACCTGTCGTCGTGAACGGCCAGATCGTCATCCGGCCCATTATGGTTATCGCGCTCACGTATGACCATCGGTTGTTGGATGGCAGGGAAGCTGTTACTTTCCTTGGTGAGCTGTTGCTCCTTCTTGTTCCTTCTTATATACTTCACGCCTTTAATGGTGTGCTTGTACTCTTTTTTGATTGTTTCTTTCTGTTTACCCAAGCTCATGCTAATATTTCACGATACAACAGTGAAAGTTCGAGACTACCTCGAAGATCCCAGAAAGATGTTGCTTGCCGTCTAAAGCTCGTGCGTAGACGCCAGATCCAGTAGAGTAGAGCAGATGAATACCAACCCTAATTTGATTACGTGTCAGCTTCCTTCCTGTTCGATCTCACAATCATATTTATTTAAATAATCAACATCAAATCTGCTCGTGTATGTACTATAGTAGCACGGGCACCCGTTGTTCCTCATTGGAACCTTGCTGAGAACCTGCCTTCCATCCCTGTCGAAGGAATGCGATTGTAAGGGTACCCATTTGGGTTGAAATTTAAAAGCCCCTGAGGCCCGAGTGAAAGTACTCATGCGCAATCCCAAGATCACAAAGATCTCCCTCCGCGTCGGCTGTCCATTGAACTCTTCTTTCAACCCTCCATTTGTTCCAATTGGGTAATGCAATAACAACGTTTTGAATACAAGGAGTTCAACTTCTCCGTGACTCGAGACGATAACTCAGTATTCGTATTACTCGTTACTCTCCTCAGAAACTCCATTTCTTATCTGTTCCTCGTGACAACTGTCCAGATATCCAACAAGCACATTCCACCAACTGCCCCTCTCTTTACCTTTATAGATGCCAACGTCTGTCCCCCAGCCTCTCAGTGAACTTGCCAGTTTTCCTGGGATGCCAGGTTCTCGTCCCAATTGTTCCACAGGTGTCAGATACGTCCGGATAGTAAAGAGGATAGCTCCCGAACGTGGGAGACGTCGAACAGTCTCGCGCTCAGTACGCATACGTAGGTTTGAAGGTGTAGGTGTAGGTCCTGTCGATAAGTCCATGTGACGGCCGTGTGCTTCATCTTCAGGTCCGTTTGTAGAAACACACCATGCCAGTTCTTCGGGATCTATATCATCTTCGGCAGTGGGATCTAATTTCCCGTCCTTGATAACCTGAAAACTGAGATTGTCGCGCGTAACCGGTTTACCTACTCCAAGGGTTTGGAAATATCGTTGCAGGGTCTTCTGTAATTTCGATTCATCTGACAAGCAAAAGAAAGCATGACGGACTTAGTTTACATTTGATCACAGCGCGTAGATACCCACATTGAGGGACTTTCCCTGACAAATGGATGTCTTCGAGAGAGAGACCTATTTTGTCTGGCAAATGCCAGAATCCTGCAGTCACATGTCAGCTAGTCAGACTAGCAGGAAGGGCATGATAGAATCACCTGGAACACAGACTATCCCTGCCTGGAAATAAAACTTTCCATCCTTACCTAAATTGATCAAACTCAAGTCAGAATATCTATGTATGCTACTCTGATGGTAGACTCGCCCTCGACCATCAGGGCTAAATCTTCCTGTATGCTATGAAATAAAGTCAACTTCAAGAAATTCAATACCGTGATACTATGCTCACAGAAGAGCAGCTATCTCTAATGCTTTTTCGGCTGTGTCCACATCTGGAGCGGTCAGGGGCAAGTCGTATGTCACACCCAAAGGTACGACAGTGACTTTCCTGATCGGAGGTGCACCTTCCCATCCGTGACCCTGCCCTTGAGCCACAGGAGGGGTCAAAGTATGACGTTCGACATGGTATACCTTTGGGTATCGCCGCGATAGATATTCTGCTAACTCGTGAAGTAATTCAATCGCTAATTGCGATTAGATGTCAGTATGAAGTGGAACCAATCGGTGTATGGGTGCACTGACTAGCGTCTTTACCTGACGCGACCTTGCCTGGAGTTTCGGGAAGAACACGAATTGCGCCGTGTCCGCGTGTGCGTATGCGGTGTGAACGTATGCGGTGGTAGTTCTCGAATTGATTGTCAATCTTTAACACATGCTGAGAATGGCAAAAAAGATAAAAGCAACATGCAGTACTTCAATCCACCCATCCCAGGGCATAGGACGGACATTCATGGCAACGCTGGAACGATAACACATAAGATTCGAAGGTCCATAGTAAGAATTACTGACCGGTGTTCCCCCCCTTGAAATGGCCTGTGCGCAATTGGCTGTATCTCTGAAAGCTCAAGCATGCATGGTGATATAGAAGGGTACGTAAAATGCACAGGTGTCCATTCTGTATATAAAATTAATCGCAAGATACACGATACGTTGTAGTGCACACACCTCCAGAATTACGCCCTCTGTTAGAAGTCTTGTCCGTGTCCAATAGGGACTCGGATGCTGCAGCGGTTGGTCCACGAGACTTCTTCGAGATGCGTAGCTTGCGGTAGACGAGGAATAACGACGCAAGCACAACAAATGCGTAGGCGATATTGGCGTTAGTGCTAGAGAGAATCAATCCCATTGGAGTCTGTCGCAATGAATAAGAACGACAATCGATTTATTAAGGCCTTATATACCACCGGCTGCACTCCAGCACGAATCTGGAGCCTTGCGTATCGAGCACATTCCCATGCACACGAGCAGGGTAGTCACTTGGACATCCCATGATGAGCCTTGTTTTACATGTTGGAGTCATTTCAGTTGTGACTAGTAATAATAGAAAGCATTGAATATTATTGGTCAGAGTACTTGCTGGAATCTCGTACCTCTAGGAGATCATTCTTGTAATGAAGTCTCTACTCCACCTGCGACCACTAAAGAGGTTATGTGCCCCCAAGCTGCGTCCTAGGAACTTGGATTCACGACTGTTTTTCTGAATTTCTCGCCGAGTTCAGAAAGTCTTGTCACAAAAAATCGCTTCTCGGAACCGTCCTCAAGGTTGCTGAGCATTTCTCATAAGCAACACTACGCACATCTCTCACCTTCCCCTACCCCTGGCCGCTACTCGCCGATCGCTTCGTTGTATTCATGGTGGAATGCAGGTTTCCCTTGGTTCAAGGTGATCAGATACTAATTATTTTTTTTCTATCTTATCTAGATCAACAGACATTTTTTATGAGGCCGACATGGATGATCGCTGAGCACCCCCGAAGCCGCAATCCCACAATGTTCCAGTGCCACTTAATCTACCCCACCCCATCAGCATCGAGCCCGAAGCGATGAATAATTATCATGTCTGGAACTTTCGGGAACACCATGCATCATATCACGGCGAGTCGGACGATGGGATGTACCGAAAGCAAACCAGCAACTTACACGCTCAGAAGTAGATGGAGTGGGAGAAGAAAGGGTAAGAGAGTGGTATGAACTACATCGGCGACATTTCAGATGGACCGAGGAAAAGACGCGCGACGCGACGCATATCGCCCTTATGTAAAAGGCAATTTTACGGTTATTATTAGGGTTGTTCACAAATTTTTGGCTCACTTTGGAAATGACGTGAAAAATGGTTACCGTGAACGCTCTGATTTTGTATTCTATCTCGGGTACAGTCAAAAACCCCTATGGTCACCGACTCGGTGGGCGAGGATTTTCACAGCAGAAGCAAGTCTGTCATAAGACATAACCTATACCTCCTCGGCCAAAATTCATAAGTTTATCTACTTTATTAGATTTCGTCTCTCAGTCATATGGTTTGGTGGCCCGTTACACATTTACAGTGAGGCGCTACTATGGCCACTAACTCAAAAAGAGAAACTAACGAGCAGTGTATTGGTTTTAAACCTCCTTCCATGGCTCCAAAACCTCTCGATACTGTTGCTCGCTAAATTTTCAACAAAGATTAAGGGTCGCAAAGATGAATTGAACACAAAGTTATCTTGAATGGAAACCACTTGGTAACTTTCCATAAGCTTACGAGATTGAGTGACTTCCCGCAGGATTTACTTAGAAGAATAAATGTGGTGCTAGGCGGAGGGTAAAATTACAGATCATTACTTTCAGCTGAATAGAGCACTTCAGCAATCCGGTCAAAGTGGAACCGAACGACCAAAATCTGCCGCGTTTTGACTGAGCTTTGCTGATAGGAAGAAAGAGGCAGTAGAGTCGGAAAAAATCTAGAATTTTCGTTTAGATTCTGGATGAGGGGGATGGACCCCGTCCAGATTCTGCGTTTGAAGAGGCATCGGAGCACGAAGATTTTTTCCGCGAAGCTCGGCTAACAATGTTTAGATGTTTCCAGACGGTACGGGAAGTCATCCGCTGTTTTAACTGAATTTTTACAGAAGGCGTAAATTTTGTCGTTCAAATTAGCTGTTGTTCGTTGGTTGTAGTTTAAAGTAGTCTAGAATTTTTCTGATCTTTTTGTGATTTTTCGATTCTTGATTAAGCATTCCCCTCAAAGCCATAACCCCTGATGCGATGACCGATACCCTGAGCTGTCCACTTGCTGTCCACCGAGAGTTTCGACCCATATAAACTTTTGTCGGTGAAGGTTTGCACCTTACCATAAATGGGCCGCATCGCGACCCTGACTACCTGCTTCTGACATCACCATCTCGTTTTCTCCTTCGGATTAGACTCGGAGCGTTTTGCAACGCAAAAGCGAGCTGTCTGCCAATCAATATACTGCGATCATCCAAAATTACCTTTTATATTCATGACAGAAGTGTTGTACGCTCTTTTCTGCGGCGGTCGTGAGCGACCGTGCCGAACAAGAGACAATTGTTAGTGCAGGGTGATCGGTGGTGACTCACATAATGATTCATGACATGATGCATAGTTCTGGTGGCGAGCGTTCCAGGTATACGTAGCAGGTTACCATGCTCTCAGAGGCGGCTAGCAGCCAAAAGCAGATGCACAACCCATTGTACAACTTGAAATACAGACCTCTAGCTGGTTTGCCGTATTTGTGAGCGCTGTAGCAGCTGGCGAGTAAGTAAGTCGCACATTGCCGTAATGACAGCAGTTCGATGTGGTGTACTCTAGTGACGATTGAGTGGCGAGTCGTTTCAACCCTGGCCGAGGTGAACTCCTTTTAATTTTTTGGACAAGTCATAGAAACATGTGCCCGGTATTATGTACTTTGCACAACAAAATCGGGACAAGTATCTAAAAAGATTCGTCACTTGCATGTATCGGCCATCTGCTCATGACAGCCGTTATCTGAACAATAGGCCCTTTCCTCGCAAGGTAGATTTCGTTGTTTTTTGATCTCCTCTGCCATGCATGGGCTCGTCATTGAAGCCAACGTGCCACTTTCGGCTTGTCGGCATGTACTGATCAGATCATACAAACAAACTAACCCTACTATCACGTGTTTCAAAATACCAGAGAGTTTCAAAATGCAGTTTTTAAGGGATCGCTGCAGCAAAACAGCTGATCTTTGCTAGGATATATCACCTATATACTACTCCATTATAGATCATAAAAAAAATCCATTGTGCTTGCTTTGAAATGTTGCTGATGTTGCAAGGGAGGACTCAAAATATTAAAACAGTCCCGGCTTCAGGCATCACTCAGCGGAACACTGTACAACTTTGCAGATATCATCTACGTGCATAGTTAAAGCCTCGTCTGAAAATTTAGGGCGTTCAGACCAACGGAAGGGAAGATACAGAAGAATTTTGCGTGACAATGTGCACGTGCGCCATCAGATTTTAAATTAAAAGTGTCATCAGCGCGACGATCTGTGACGAACTCTCAATTGCACTCGACAACCACCCACTCACCTTATACTAACAGGCCTTTATTATCACATCGGCTCCAAAAGTCCGATTGGGAAAAGGTACTACCGATGTTTTTCTATTCATGATTTGGTAAAAGTTTTGAAACTCCCAACTCATGATTATCAGCATCGTTCAGATAGCGGCTTGGATTGGTAACGTACTTTGATTTCTTTGAGTTTATTTCAGAGCGTCAATCAACAGAATTGGACGAACTGGATCAAAGAATGAAACATAGTACCCTGCACCTCAAAGGTCACCCAAACCTGAAATTGTTTGGAGCGTTATCAGTCAGGATTTTTTAGACTTGAGAGGGTCGTGGTATTTTCATCTTCAACGTGTCTTGTTTGAGTCACTACAAAGCTCTACAAGGTCGCGAATCGTTAAGTATATTCGGGGTGCGGGGTAATTCTAAACATAGATCAAAGCCGGAGTTATTGTAAATTGCAAGTCCTGCTTGTCGGGACGACCGAGTTCTTATCGCGATAACGGTCTTCCAGTTCACATAGATGTAGAATTTACAGTCATGTCGATGTACGCAGAGTTTCTCTAACGTTGAGATGATAAAGATTATACGAAACAGGTGTCGACTTTGGCGAGTAAACCCGTAGACTCTACCATCATTGGACCATCATCTCATGACTTTAGTGTACCCTATCTACCAGTAATGGAACAGCACGGAAACCCTTGTTATCGCGGCCTCGTCCTAATCACAAGGGTAGCTGTGCTTCTCGCTTCTCCCAGGCCTATATCTGCCTATATCAGTTCCCACCGGAAGAGTATAAATTCCGCTTATCTATGTTTCAAGACTAGGGGCAAGACATGGTGCAACCCTGGCAGAACGTCGTCGCCGAGAAAAAGCAAAGACAACTAGCTTCTATCCCCAAAGAATGGATCCTAACGAATTTACCACCGAAGGAACAGCTAGATGTCATTTCTTTTCCTGAAACATGCGGACTTTTGTCTACGAAGGAGATTGATATAACAAATATGGACGTGGACAATCTTCTGGAGAAGCTTACGGGCGGAACTTGGTCCGCAGTGGATGTGACGGTGGCGTTTTCGAAGCGAGCTGTAATAGCACATCAGCTGGTGAGCCTTTTTTATGGCTCGACTATGACCAAATGATGTGATTCTATATACCTAGACGAACTGTCTCACTGAGATTTTCATTGACCGAGCGTTGGCGCGAGCCGCAGAGCTTGACGATTATTTCAAGAAAACGGGAAAAGTAGTCGGCCCATTGCATGGTACTTGATCAACGTTAGCCGATCAAGTGATTCTATATACTGATCAACACTGATAGGGTTACCGATCTCTTTGAAAGATCAGTTCAACCTCAAAGGGGTTGAATCCACCATAGGTGCATCACGTCATATTTCAATGCCTCAACGGCATTGACCCTCATATGGCAGGGTACGTTGCTTGGATTGGACAGTACGCTGAGCGAAATGCGGTCCTCGTTGATATTTTGGAAACTCTTGGGGCCGTGTTATTCGTCAAGACGAATGTTCCACAAACGCTGATGGTACTGCATGCGTGCGACCTGGCACCGAATTGTGTTCTGAATGATGTTCGCAGTGGCCAGAAACTTTTAATCACGTCTTCGGTCGAACTGTAAACCCGCACAATCGTTCTCTCACTTGTGGAGGGTCTTCTGGTGGAGAAGGAGCACTTGTCGGTAAGTCTGTAGCTTAGTGCAGTATTTAGACTGACGGTTGTACTTGGCTAGCGATGAAGGGATCTGTGATCGGTATGTAATTTGGAATCATGTTCGGAAGACTCACGATGATTGGGTTGTAAGGTGTCGGCTCTGATCTTGGGGGGTAAGTGTCATTGCTTCTGATCTACGTATGATCTTAGGTTTCTAACACAGTTCGGTTCGGATACCGTCTGCCTTTTGCGGAGTATACGCCCTGCGGCCGTGTTATGGACGTTTGCCAACTGTAGGGGTCACGAACACCATGGTAGGTCAAGAATCTGTTCTGAGTGTCTTGGGGCCACATGCACGTAGCATTGGCGCCTTGAAAGCTTTGATGCAAGGAGTGTTAAGTCAGAAGCCGTGGTTGAGGGATCCATTTACACCCAGGAAAGGATGGGACGAAAGTGGATATGCTCTGACTGAGCACGGGAGAGGAAAAGAGCTGTGTTTCGGAATTCTGTGGGATAATGGAGATATCGTACCGCACCCTCCTATCACTCGTGGGCTTGAAATGACCAAGAAGGCTTTGTTGGCTGCAGGGCACAAGGGTGAGGGTGTGAGAGAGTTTGAACGGCGATCACTAACTTTTGAATTAGTCATTGATTGGAAACCTTGGAAGCACGGAGAGCTGTGCGGGGCGACGGTAAGTGAGGTGAGTTAAACAATAGTGACTATGAGTTGATATTGTCTGTCAGGGTGCGATCTGGGGCGCAGGATTGACAGAGGACATTCAAGCTGTCATCCGCGCATCGGGGGAGCCACTTGTTACTTCGTTGATTCCTGGAGAAGAGAATGTGAGTGGAGACGAACCACCGAGGTTTCCCAAGCGGGATGTGTCTGCGTACGAGCTTTGGCAGATTCACAATAAGAAAGGAGATCTGCGACGGGAATATGCAGAGTATTGGGAAAGCAGTGTTAGTCTGACAGGGACAGGACGACCTGTTGATGCCATAATTTCTCCTGTTGCGCCGTACACAGCACCTCCTCACGGAAAGAATAGGTAGGACGGAATACTTTCTTTGTGATGTTGACTGATCATTTTGGGAAAAGGTATACTCAGTATACCTCGATCTGGAATGCTCTTGATTATCCGGCGTTGGTTATCCCGGTCTCGAAGGTTGATCCGAGCGTGGACAAGAAGAGGGCTCCTCATGTGTTCCTTGGTCAAGTGGATAAAGATCATTATGAGATTTGTAAGTCAGTGTACCTGGGGATGATGATGGTTTATTTATTGTGTTGGCAGATACTCCAGAAGTCTATGAGAATGCTCCGATAGCGGTTCAGGTGGTTGGTCGTACGTTAGAAGAAGAGGCGGTGATTGGGATGTCAGAGATTGTGGATGGAGCATTGCGTGAATTCGTATAGACACCGAAATAACATACCCGGATCCGGTTGTAATAATACCTGATGGCCGAGGTGGGGGTGGCTGTGTCGGGTGCACGGTCCAGCGCCACTGATAAACAACAAAGAGCAACAAAGGTGGCTGAAGAAAGGGCCTTGTTTTTTCATCTTCTACTACATTCACCAACGATGCTTATGGTTCAGAAACAACCGTCCTTCAATATCTCTAGTCATCGTCGACATCCTTCTGCTCCTCCTCCTGTCATCGTTGTACAACCAACAAGAACTCCTGGTCTTCTTTCGCTTCGTAATCAACGTTCACCACAGGCCAGACAGCAAAACGACAAGCTACAAACGCATCCTTCTCTTTCTTATTCAACCAGTAAACATCGTCAACCACCAGAACCTCCAGCAAGTCTTTCAGATCCTTTTCTAGTTACTTCTACCCCTTCAGGTAAACTCGCTCGTAGGAGGCATAATCCATCTCCAAAACAACCACAACCACAACCACAACACAAACCCTTTTCCTTACCTCTACCTTTACCACGACAACGTCCCACTAAACAACGGTCCAACGTTATTCCAGACTTTCCCATCTGTGATGATATGACCGAAGTCGGTGACTTATCCGATCTTCCATCTCCACCCCGTACTCCTACTCGTCCACGCAATCCCATTTCTCCATCTACTTACACCCGTGGTGCTTCTTCCCCTGCCTTTACCCCTCCTGCAGTCCTCAGCGCCGCTGGAAACCGTGGCCCTTCTTCACGCAGCCACAGGCGTGCCCCAAGCGAAGGTGGTGTGTTTCACATGAGCTCAGACGAAGGCTCAGCAAGCGAAGAGTCTCTTTCCACATTTTCTCGTCCGGTTGATACAAAGGCCTTCCTTGACAGTATCACAAAGAACAGACGATCTAGCGCTAAACCTCGCAGCTCCCCACCCAAGTCTCATCGTCAAGGACTGTCTTCATCCGCCCCCTTCACCTCGTCGTTTGCTATGCATACCCCCGTAAGGAAGGAAAAGGAGCGTCAGCTCGAAGCACAGGCTCAGCAAGCGGGTTATTTCGCTAGCTCGTCGTTCCAGAATTCACCTAGTCCAGAGGATCTCCCTGACCCACTATTGATTTGAACGAGGTGCGTACGATTTGTTTGTATTCGATATAATGGCGGCTGACATGATTGACAGCCCTGGAAAAGTAATTATGGTCATTTTTATTCGGCATTGGATATTCTTCGTACAGGACACCCGCACACCTTTTACACCACTCTCGGAGGGAGGACTGCACTCTCCCCCGCCTCCCCCACCCGGCTTGTTTATGCACTCACGCAGTGTATCCTGTATTCCGTCTCCGTGGATCATTCTTCTTGTACATACACCCCCAATACCGCCTCCCACCCCATACCACCACCTAGATCCACCCGAACTCGAAAACCTGCGCATGACTCCTGGCGCGATCACTCGTTCCGGCATGGTGCAACCCACCCCCTACCTTCTTCCCGGCTCGCACGATTCACATGCTCTCATCTTCATCCTCATACCCGTTCTATGTCTATGAACTACAGAGCCCGAGGTCGGGACGTTTGCCTTTTTTTTAATTTTAGTTGCTGCTGCTTTAGATGGGAGTGCATATCGCTACTCCTTGTTTGGGTTTTTGTTCTGGGTTCGGGTCTTGGTCTTTTTTTTTGGGTCTCGGCCTTCGTTCTCGGTTTGGTTTGGGTTTGGGTTTGGCGTCTTTTGGGGTCGTTTTCTTGCCAGGTGCCACCACTTCTTCTCCTTCACTTCACACATTCAAAGCAAAGCATTCATTTGTGTAACACCAAACCACCATTGCAACAATAACGAACTCGGCAAAAAATACTATACTCCACACCTTAACACCACCGCCTCCCTCGCCTCTCCACCGATCGCCTGCTTATCAATTCTCGACTCGAAGGGTTCCGGCGCCATTGTGTATTTAATTTAGATCTCTCTTATTGGATTGGGCTCGCGAGAAGGGGGTTGTCAATAGACCCTTTCTGGATGGATGGACGACGACGATTCTAGGTCCTTGGTCGGTAGGAACGAATCGATTGGCGCATCACTCTCGTTCCATGCACACTCCCCAACCTGCTTCTGTCACAATTACACAAACCTTGTATTTGTATCAATCGTTTGCCTGTCTTTTATTTTCTTCATTTCTTTTTTACGTCCGCTTCTCCTATTCCCTGTAACGACCTTTATTCTGTATATGCTTAGATTAAAGGGCCAGTCTGTGGTTCTGCCGCTTCTGTACCTAATCCCACTTTTCTTCTCTTTCATCATTTTTATTGTCTTTTGGACTGGTTTCTTTTTTCTTTTCTTGTTGCGTTCTTTATCTACGCATACTTATATCCTGCCTCCGCTCATCACTACGTCGCATCCCTCGCCGTCGACTGTTGTTGCGCCACCCTAGCAAGCGTTGTCGTCTCTGACGTCATTGTTGGTCAAATGTGAGTTTACGTTTTCTTAGGCTCTACGTTGGAGATGGTGCTGATACAATGTTTTTTTAGATCGTACGTATCCACTCGACGCGTGACGATAGCATTGCATTTGCACTAGACTTGTACATATACTCACCGTACACCCACCCTCACCTCCACCTCAAGACACCCCACTCACCATCACCACTTATTCTCCGTCTCGCCCCCAATCAAATACATCTCCACCGCGCCTCACTGCTTCTCATACGTATCAAAACCACACATTCCTTATCACTCCTCTTCTCTCCTCCATCTCGAAAAAAGCTGCCTTGCCACGTGGGTGTGGGTCGGTTTTGGTTATTATGTTCTGTATTCCGGTCGGTGTTCGAGCCAGCTGAATGCGTATATAACTTGCATAGAACAAAGTAACAAGATCCCTCTCTCCCTCATTCACTCACTCTCGTGCTACTTTTCATTTACTTAGTGTAGACTCACCTTGGTTATAAGTACAATTATACGCTCGTTTTTATATACATTTTTGTTGTTGATTGAGAGGTGTGTTTGAGGTGCGATTGGTATATGAGAACTTGTCGCTTTTCTTCTACTTTACGTCTCCCCGTCCGTTTCATTGTACATCCTCAAACTCTCATTATGAATAATACACAATAAGTACAGCGCATCAAGTAAGTCGCTTGCAATAATCGGGGTTTCCCACTGGATTCTTATAAAGTGATATTATTAAGGCGCATTCAGAGACAGCAGGTTAAACAGAAAAACGCACCAATGCCCAGTTCGGCATGTTCACCACCGTACCACTCCCACCTCCCACAGCAAAAGTATAAACGAAAACCATGACCTGCGTTCCGCCGTCAAGAGCAGCCGACAGAAGAAAATTGTATTTCCTGAACCACCGCGGGCGATATCGACGGAGGTAGTACTGTGAGAACACCGCCAGACAGAACGTCGTGAACACCGAGCTGTTGATTCCAACACTGAGATACCCGAGTGTCCCTCAATGAAAGATGGTATGAGACCCGATATCATTCAAGTTGGGGAACAACAGGAAAGTGTTTTGGGGACTTACAGCAGAGAATTGGGGTGACGACTTTGTTCGCGCCCAACTTTGGGAAACGTCGGTGGATCACCCAGAATGGGATGGGTACGGCGAGTCCGATGAGGATGGAAAACGGAACGATCTGTGTTTTTTTGCTTTAAACATTGGGAAAGGAGTAAAGTAGCCAACGTACGGCGTAGCGACCACCGGGGGCGTACAGACGATTTCCGAGTGCACCCCACGAGATGGCGTTGCTATTGAATGACTAGGCTAGTTTTTCAGATCGAATTTCTGTTGGGGGTTGGGAGGAATTTCTAAACCTGCACTTGTTGTCCCGACCACTGCAAGCACGAGTTCACATCCGGTCCAGAGGAGGTGATAATAACCAACTTACGACGTTGCTACCTTGAACCTCGAGAAGGATCTCACGGCGACTACTAATGATGACTTTCATAATCACGTAGTTCAACAAGCCACCCTAGATGAGTCGTTGAGGAATAGTGGTGCATATGATGTTTTAGGAACTCACGACAATGGCACCTAGAGACTGGACAGTGAATGTCACACGAGGCGGAAGCTTCGTGTATTGGCCCTGTTTGTGGAGAGGTTAGAGTCATACAAGCAAATGTCATGTACCGATGCCCACCATCTTCAGATCACGAATCAGCCCACGAGCTTGATCGAGGGTATTGGACCCATACAGCGTAAAGTACATGTTAGCTTGGGGATTCCCCGGAATCATGGCAGCGCCCAACATCTTTAATAATTGACGTTTAGCATAGATGACAAATGGATGACCAAGAGACATGCTTGGACAAGGCTTTGAATGTGGGGAGAATAGCCTAGAAATTAAGACGAATGACGTAGGACTGGACATAGAATGACAATAGACGCACCTGTGACAGCATACACTGTGATGACGAAAGGCAGAAATAAGGAAGCAACGACAATGCCAACGATTAAGCCCCACCTAACAACGGATTAGAGAAAAATGTAGGTCAAGATAGTCGGAGACCAACCAAGGTAATCCGGAATGGCCGGTATACATAGTCGTCATAGCCATCGCAAAACTTGCTGTAAACATGGCTAGATACCACCACAAGGGAACTTCGTCATACACCTTGAACGAGATTAAGACGTTTCTCGTATGAAGCTTTCCTAGCAATACCCCCTACCTTCATTTTTTCGAGATGAGGATCATAGTTTTCGCCGGCCTAGAGAAACTACTGAGAAAAAGGAGCCAATTAGTATTCGGGAAATGACAAACTCTGTATTTCTTGATGACCTGAAGAATATCTTTTCCGTACCTACGAACAGGGTAAACAACTGAACGACAGCCAGTAAAAATATTCCTACCACACCATAACGTGCGTGAGTGTAGCACCAATTGCCAGATTGCTACCTATTTTGGCGAGCACTTCCGAGCTGGCAAACCATGGCAGTCCCTTGCAGCGTGATGGTGTCAGCATCGCCGTTAAGAACGACGTATCTACAGACCTCTATTTCCAGTTTGGCAGGGTCAAGCATGAAATTCTCGTCCAAAATTCGGAGTTGTTTATAGCGAGTACCGTTGAGATAGAACAAGGATTGCGAGAGGAAAGGGAAATTTTGGCCATTCCACACGTTCCCCTGCCAACAGGCACAGAAGGCAATACTAGACCAGTAGCCAGTTGATAGCAACAAAAACGAAAGGGATATGAAAAACACTCACATACAAATTGCAGTCCCGCAATAGAGGGAAAGTTGTGTTGATATGGGTGTGAAGAGTGCGCCCATAGATCCACCGCCAGAGCCAACGTAATTCCAATCAAGCGAGATAGCGAACAATCCGAGTCCTTCATTGCCAGCAGCACCACCTGTTATTAAAGATGAGTACTCTTGTGTCACATGAGCAATAATTCCTACCAAATATACGCGAAAACCAGTCACTGTCTCGATTGGCAAGGCAGAAAACACTGATACCCGTGAGTGTACTAGACATATGCAACATTCAATCACCCATTCGACGACCAGAGAAACATCGAGCTCACGGCGCGATATATTCAGGAAACCATTCCCATATGAAGATGCTGATAAAGACGACCCAGAAGAATTTGACACGTTTCTTCTGGAGCATAATTTTCTTGCCGCGATGAAGAGCATCAAAGAGCTGGACTGTGGGGAGGAGATTGGGAAAAATCATATACGTCGGATACACCAGGAATGAGCGCATGGCACCTGAAATGACGTTAGCGAATTATCCTAAGGACCCCAAGTTTCTCAGGTAATATACCTCCAAGGCCATACCCCATCAACTGCGATCCTGAATTGCATAGGTTACACTAGGGCAGAGGCGATAACTTCAAATTACCAATGAGGGTGAAAATTCCAACCCCAACGTTAGGCTTTTCGTTAAAGTTAATTCACATTTCTGCGAAGCAAAATCAGTGACCTGCCTGGATATTATAATAAAGGTCATCGGCCGCAAAGATGCTGATCGCAAGAGCAGAATATGCGGCTGTGGAAGCAAAGATTGTGATCGCAACGTGCTCCTTGATATCTGTAGATCCACTCAGATATTAGATAGTCTTCAATTCAGGTGGGACGTACTGAAAGGGCCAGGATTAATAAAGCGCCAAAATACGTTGTCTGGCGTTTTCAATCGTTTGTAAATGCTGCCAGGGCCGGGGAGAAACTCCTCCAGTGCTCTACCCAGGATATACGCGATGATCTGGATGAACAATTGGCTCACGAAAACAGTCTGGGGCCTAAAGTACTAAAGTGACAACTTGAGTATCGGTACCAGGTGAAGGCAATCAAAAGTCATGCATACAAAAATCTGTCCTAGAACGGACCCAAAACAGGCTAGGCCGAGACCAAGGAAGCACATCCGAAACGTAAATGCTGGGAGATTTGGATCATCCTCAAGTGAGATAAGACGCGTAGCGACGTCAAGGTCGGTTTCTGGCGAAGTCATTGAGAAGCATGCCGAGCGTGGAGGACTTTGAATAACACTAACCGATTGGACGCTCTTTGCCATCTTCTCCCATATCTATTTCTCGTATTTCCTCGTAGACATCTCCTTTGATGGACTCTGCCACTTCAATAGAGCCTTTTGCATTGAACTTCTCGCCGCCGAAAGGATCCTTGCGCTCACGCGCCTCAAGGGAGGCTGCCATTACGAGTGAAAGTCAACTAAGGAGCGTTGACAGGGTGATTGTGGGTCGCAACGGCTCTCTTTATCCATCGAGTATAACTGTTCCACATGTCCTCAACTCTTCCAAACAGGTTCCGCGGACGATCGAATCGTGGACGCTTGGCGGTGAACATGAGATCACCACTACCTTAGCTGCCTGATGGAAGGGGTTTAAGCTGCCACGAATATTGTTGTCTGAAGTCCTTTCCTGGCCAGCACAGTGCCGGAGAAGCAAACCACGTGGACCAAAACGTAACAAGTTTGACGGATATGACGATGCGCACGGCGAATATGATCCAAGTTGAACTGATGTCTATGGCTCTGATCTTTTTGAGATGTCCTTCCACCGCACAACCAGCGGCCACCAGCACCGACAGCTTGCTGATTTAGGGAATGAGCCGGCTGTATAGGCGGGAACCACGATTACCAAGCGCTGAAAAGAAGCAGTATGCAGGCGACAAGCAGCCATGGAGGAACCGTTCGATTACCGCAAACAGTAGTACCTTGGAGATACAAGGGTGTGGTAATTATCTCTCCCAAGGCCGAAAGCTTGCCAGACTTGTGACAGAACGAACTTCTGATGGGGATGTGCGATTCATGGTCTCCTAGGCTCTCAGTACGGACCGAGGAGATTCCTTCAGATAAATGTTGCAACAGGTATTGCCTATTGTTGAAGTAGAAACCGGATGTTGTTTCAAGGAAGACCGTGAGAGGTAGGTGCAGCCCAGTGAATGGTCTGGACGTGGATCGCGATGAAGAATAGTCATTACCACCTTGGTGTTTTGAATCAAGCCCGCACGCGCATCAATCTAAACTTTGAAGGTCTTCTGCAAGTCAGCAACATTCTCACATTAAGGAATACATGCATATTTGAACAATGACTGATTGGCACCATCCAGCAAAAGGAAGAGACCGTATGTGTAGATATTCACGACTTCACGGTCTGAAGGGCATCTTTAATCCTAAACTCCCAATACCTACATGAAATTAATTGTCAACCTCCTGGGATACAGGGTGATACAGCAGCGTACTCACTTCTTCCTGGTCGTGTCGTGCTCGTCCGCAAGGGACCGCCACAGCTAAAAAGTAAATTAACAAGTAGATCTGTAGACGAATACAAGACATACCTCGGTGGCTTGAAGTATCTGATCCTCCCCACCCTCCTCCTCATATATGTCTGCCAAAAACTCGATAGCAGCTGGACATGGCAGAGTCACACCCTTCGCAGGCGGTGGATTCTCGAGATCAACTAGGTCACCACTGGGGTCATCAGAAGCCGCAACTGCGTAGGGTTTAACAAAGTCCAACAGTCGGGAATACGGTATCTGGTTGAAGTCCAGGACACCACGAAGATAATTCCAGGCGGAGGAATTGTTTGCAGCCAGAGAGATGTTCTGCTTAACATATCTAGATGATCGATGCCGATACAGATCAGCGAGTTGATATCACAGAAGACTACGGAACAAGAACATACGTCAACTCCCTCCTGACGATCCTCGCTCGGTCCTCCTCGCCAGCTCTCACCCCAGACTGGAATACGACAAAGAACCGATGGTGCCATGCAGAATTATTCCTCAAGTCTTGTACCAGCATTGTGTCCACGAAATCGAGCTCTCCATCCCACAGGTCTTCGTCGTTGAAGTACGCCAACAGCCACTGCCGATACGACCAAGTGTGGTAGTTCTTCGCATCTGCTTTGAGGGATGTCTCGACAAACGAGAGCTCCGGGCCTGGTTTGCGGATGATCATGAGCAGGAGCCGGCGGTGGTGCCACACCTGGTAGGTTTTGAGATACTTCACTGCCAGCTCGTCCATGAGCTTGAGCTCAACGTCAAGAGGAGATTCGATAGCGAGAAGAGTTTCGTATCTGTACTGCCTGTTCGTGCATGGCACGGTAAGTCATGGCACTTAAACAACCGTGATAGCATACGTACCATGCCGAATAATGGGCTGGGTTCAGTCGGATGATGTGTTCAGTGAGTTGCAAAACCCGCTGACTCTTCTCTGCTTTTTTCACGATTCCACGAAAGTAATCAGTGGCATCCTTGTCTAGCAGCTAATTTCAGCACATCGAATTCCTCGATGAAATGCATATCACGAACATTCTTCTGAATAGAAAATCGGCGCTATAGGAGAATCTTCATATTGGGTGATAGGAGTGACATCGTTCCAAGCTGGTTGCTCAGCATATAAGGTGGTAGAATTAGACGTAAGCGATGTAGACGACATCGTTGTCCAACGGTCCAAGGTTGACAGGATAAATAAGAGTATCCACTCATTGTCTCAGAACAATAAATGCCAATACTTAGCCACTGATGATGAATACAAGGATCACATAACACGCAAGATTGAGATGAGTAGAATGCGGGGAGATAGCAAGTACATAACTGTCTGAAATCTACAATGGAAGGGAGGGTATTATACTGACGGGACGGGGAACCTTGGAGAAGAGTAGGATTTGCAGATGGCAGAAAATAAGTACCATAGATAATCAACTAACAAGAAAAAAGCATTTCAGGCTGCGGTCGCTGTCGGAGCATTGCTTGCCGTGTAATCCTAGTGCAGACTTGATCAGCACTGAGATCTGAGATCCAGTCAGGATGGACACTACCAACCTCCATCTCGGCGTCAAGGTCAGCCGCGCTTTTTGGGAGCCTCTCAGCCTTTCGAGCCCTTCCACTTCCCCTTCCACGTCGTCGGGGTCCACTGCCGGTCCTTCGAGAGCAAATTGCGATATGAGCGGGGAACCCAACGGCCCACGAGGGCAGACTATACGCAGGATACTAACCTGGGGACTTGAGTGTCATTCACAATTGAAGCAGCGGCTGCAGGCGCCACACGGGAGGCAAGGGAAAGAGGACGAGCGGGGTCGACAATGATCTCAATCTTCATGGGACGTTCTGTGATATGAAATGTTGCAGATTTGGAGATGGGGAAGAGAAGCAAAGCGAGCAATCGTCAGTCGGCTGTTTAAGGGAGTAGGCAAGAGGAAGCAAAATTTGAGAGCTCAATCTTCAGGACAGTCTGGTTACCAGGAAATCGGTGCTTTGTCTCTGTCGATACTGTGCGCTTGTCGCCACCTCTACTTTGATCCAGACGAATCACTGAACGACCACGTATAAGAGGCAGGGCGCTGGAGGCGGTTAGGCAGAACTTGTTCACATCCTCTCCACCGAACATCCCACTGACCGTGCACTCGAGTGCAGCCAATAGTAGTACCAGTACCAACCCCTATTCTGTATTACAGCCACTCAGTCCGCCAGGCTGATCAGGCCATGACATCAGAGCCTTATTGGCTGTACCAGACGCAGGGACGGACAGTGCCTTCATCCACACGAACAACCGGTGATTCGAATCTTCCTGGGGTCGACGGTACACTCGAACAGAGACAAGCCCACGATTCCCTGCACAAGGGCAAAAGGTCTAAACCAGAGCACATCACAGGAGCGACACTCCCACTCCAACCATGCTACAACAAGACGATGCAAAGAGGGTAAGAGAGGCGATACTAACTGCCATCGATAAGTCGGTTGTTGTACTGGGTGTATGCCTTAGTGCCGTCTCCTTTCCTCTGAAAGTGAACGGCAGCAACACCCTTGGAGCGACCGGCACTGTCATAATGAAGAGTGACTTCTTTTAAAGGACCAACAGTTGAGTGAAACAGTTCCTGAAAATAGCACATCAACATAAGGTAGCCAAAGCGTTGAGATATATATTTACTTTGATTTGAACTTCATTCACGTCTTGAGGAAGGTTTGAAACAATGATTTTGTCGGCAGGCGAGGCTTGTGCAGTAGGCGCCTTAGCAGCAGTGGCGGAGGCTGCAGCACGCGTTATTGGATTATCGAGCGGTTTACCAAGAATCTGTTGGCGAGCAGACGAACGAGCGCTGCCACGACGGGCACTACCACGACGGGCGCCACGGGGCTTGGAAGATATGATCTGCAGTTTTGACCAGTTGGCGTGGCGACGCGACAAAAACGTGTACTACTAACATCATCAAGAGTCTTATCCATGGTACTTATCAGGTTTTGGGGCGTCTGAGGTTAGATTGCACTCGAAAGGACGCAGAGTTTGAAGGACGAGGAGATGGGAGGAGACAAGAAAGGGTGCGTTGCAACTGCACTGCTTTGAAAGACACTTGCGGAGCTCCAATTTACTACAAGTCCGCTCTCGAAGCCTTTCTCTTTGACTCCAACTTTATCGAATTCATTATTCAAAATTGCCATGCCTCGCGGCGGTGGGCGTGGAGGACGTGGTGGAGGAAGGGGGGGAAGAGGCGGTAGCTCTATGTTGCCGGCGATGGGTCTGTCATTTGCAGACATCCAAAATCTGTCCAGAGAGGCTACAGCCCTGTATCCTGTATGTAGTCAAAGAATTTATCGTTGTACCGTTGATCGAATTTTTCTGTAGCCTATGAACGTTCCAATACCTTCCGACATCACGGATGAAGAGAAGCGCATAGCTGAGGTACAGATTGGATTTGCGGCGCGTCTCCGAAGGTCTCCATACTATATCATAGAAAAAAGCAAATCGACTGGTGATTCAAATCACTTGTGGTGTCTCTATCTCGTTCTTACATAGCTCAAGAATTGCCGCGGTATTCTGATAAGTATAGGTCGTCCACGATGGACCAGCCAACGTTGAAGCGGAAAGATCTTCACGCGCCTTTCTTTCCACCAGAGGTCTTCGAGGGTTATTTCAATCCAAAAAGGACCAAAAGTAATTTTCTCTTCTCTTCATATTCCTCTTCGACCATAACATTCTATTACTCTAGTCCAAAAGGGATCCTCCACCGCAAAACCACGCATGAACCTCGATGAAATGGGCGACGAAGAGGAGGATCAGGCATAACGCTCCGACAATCATTCAATTACATCCTAACTTCTTTTTTTCAGGAAAAGTCTTCTGATGAACGTTCAGACGCGGGGTCTCAAGGTGCCCAATCCGACTATGATGTCGATGAGGAATACGACAACGACTATGCTGAAAACTACTTTGACAATGGAGAGGGTGATGACATGGATGACCTTGGTGGAGGTGGAGGCGATGAAGGAGGTGGAGGTAAGTTGATATACGATCTTCTGCCCTGCAGAAACGCTGAGAATTTGGTGAACAGGTGGCGACTATGATTGATGTTATGCAGATCTATAGAATCAAGATGTAAAATTTAGGATGTAGCAGTTCAGGGGACGCAGAACTGTGGATTCAGGAAATCCTCGCCCAACTCTGAGACATTCGGGTAAGTCACCATGTCTGAAGACCTGTACTTGGCAACTAATCCCCTCAATCTTCGTCGCATGTCTGATCCTCCATAATTTTCAAAACCCTTCACAAGTATTTTCAAACCAACGTAAATGATGACATGGAAGCGGAGATTGATTGCCCTCAGAATATGCCTCAAGTATATGATTCCGCGTTTCGCTCGTGGATCCTGCTCACGTACCAATCGATCCCAAAATGAAATCCATTGCGTGCCAAGTCAGATATTGACTATGAACCGGCTGTTTTATCTGCAAGAGCACAGTCGTGAAACACATTCCGTAGCCCCAAGGCCAAGCTTAAGTTGAGTGGCTTTTAAAATTGTGAAATGTTATTTAGGGGACGGTGGTCTAGATCAAGGTCAAAGGGGTTCCGGGAATACTGGGGATGCTGCATATTCGAATATCTATAGGGGCATCGTGCGTATGGAAGAAGAGTAATCCTCAGTGAAGTATGGTCATCACGGCCTGACGTTGCTAATTGTTGTTTTCACGCAATAGCCAATCCCAGTGCTGAAAGCCTTCCAATGGTCATTTTATCCACTGCAACATTGTCGGTAATGAGCCGACGATCGATCTAAGCCCAGCCAAGGACTGGACGAAGTCCAGAAATGTGGCATAAATAGGACGCTGTTTTCCGTACTTAAGCTCAAAGTACTCAAAGGATGAGTAGGCATCCAGAGCTCACTTAAGCTCCTGTGTCCTAATAATGCCAGCTTCAATGAAAGTCGTCCCTTTTCCCTTCCTATTTCGCACGCAACCACACAACGAATTCTATTCCACGCTGGACAGACTTCGAGGGGAAAACAAACTTTGTCCTCTTACTGAAGAAGGAATACCAGGGGAAAGAGACCTAGAGGCATCGTACTTCGCGCTCATATTCTCTCAACATGGAGAATCAATCCAACCCTCGCGTTGGGGGACGGAGTATTCCCTTTTCGAGAAGGATTTGATGGTTGTAGAGCCAAAATGGCAGAGGAAATGTCGATATGCCGGCCATGTGGCGCTTCTTACGCTCGCTTTGATGGCTATGTATCTCATCATCTTCGCCCGAGCGTTCTAGATGGGAGGGTTCCATAGAAACTTCAAGTTTTGATATGCCTCATGGGATTGGCGTGGCTTGGCGGGAGCTGTGAGAGGTGCTTAGTATTTGAGCAATGGAGGAGTGTATCATAATTTGTTGTCGAGTACTGATGTACAGGCAAACTCTCTACCATGTTTACAATGATGCCCTCGTTACTCTCTTACTTTCCTCTATGTTTCTGTCGCAAGCCCATCGTACGTGATTGTGGATGGATATCGATTTTGTCGCCCCACAACACCTTACTTAATTGGAGCTCGCGACGAACATACTTAACAAGTGGCTATGTGGGACGCTGATTACCAGACGACAGACATACAGAGATTTTTTCCTTGACGATCCAGCTTGTGACAGGATCGTCTTCTACCCCCCTCCTTTCGAGACAGTGTCCTCAGGTCAACCCAGATTTATCATCTAGCTATCAAATATCTACTCGGAAGAAAGCATCATCCCTGCTATCTACCAGTGATAGCTCACGAAGGATCATTTGGAGCAGTCTGTTCATGGCATAAAGGAGATGATATTCTGCTGATCTCAACCGCTTGCTTCTCTGGTAGTTGGAAAAGCCAGTATTGGACGTTTCTTGCGCTGCCGCAGCAGATCAGGAAGCTCCATCGATTGTTGCATCTGGTTCTAAGGAGTATTTCTTCACCAATGTCCTGCTTGCTGAATACGCGAACGAATTCAAGATCAGGCCTCCATATCCAGGCTTGGTAGATGAAACTGGACAACGAGCCGAACAAGAGCACGATTTCGGCCCCACAAATACAACCCATTCTTAACCTTGCCTTCCAAAGCGCAGTCTGCAGGCCATCCCCAACTGGATCCACCAATTCCGAGACGGGATTGGGCAGTCATACCCATCCACAACAGACGTCATATTCCATCTATGTTCAAACAAATCACCCAAATTGCCTTTGGCTTTCCTGATATCAGCAAGAGCACCTTTCCATCGACTAATATGCATTCCTCCTTCTCTACCTGCCTCCTCCTCCCACTTGACTGCACACCACTCAGCCATTCCATGTCCACCCCCACATAACACATCAGCAGAACCACCAGTTAACTTGGTCAGGACGGATCGGAACTTGTGGCATTGACAGCTGATTTCTTACTGTACATGCCCCCTACGATCACCAGCAAGAGAGGCCCAATCATAGGATGCATGAATATAATATATAGTCCAAATCATGGTTAATTTAATCCGGTCATGAAGAGAAAGCTTCTCTCCCAGTTGAAGAAGATGGAATGCCACCGAGAGCTTGCTTTAGCCATCGCGAAGAACTTGGGGTGGGAAAAAGCAGTACAAGACATAGGCGGACCCGATGGTACAGCCGATATCATGTCGATGGGCCCCTTCACGACAGCCTCTATTTAGATGTTGTTTGGTTCTATCACTGACGAAACTCTACATGCCGACGAGCCGAATGCGGTGGCAAAGTCGTCGCTCGCTTCGTAGGGCTCGGCACGGCGCTCCATCACTGTTTAGTTGTTTGTTTGGTTCTAACACAGCTGTGGTGCAGGGGTCTATCGACATGATATCGGCTGTAAGGAAAGGCAGATGGCCACCAGGCTTGACCTGCGACGCCAGGCAGAGGCAAGTGGGTGCTTGGTATCTATCTTACTCATCCCCAAGATTTCGCTCCAAAAACAATGGGGTGTTGCTGCGGGTTGGCTGGCGTGTGTTTGGGAGGCTGCAGGACATCTCCGAAATAGTGGCTGATGGCGATCGAACAGAATCAGCAGTCAGCTGGCATAGATGTGCGTTAATAGAATAGATTCATTGTACCCATCCATTTCTTGAGCGCTCGCCGCCCCGTGAGGGTCAGGCACATATTATCTAGGCGCCTAACTTGAATTGTGCTAATGAGTGGGAGACTCAGAGAGTGAGTGTTTGTGACGTGCAAAAATGCCAGAATATCGAAACGTACCATCTCAAAAATAAACAATGCCTACCGACCTATAGGTGCGCGAAAATCAAGTTTTCTGTGGCGTCTCTGCCTGGGGTCTTGGATCTTACGGTATCATCAGGTTATTAAGATATAGGGCAATGTACAATATATGCAATGAACGAACTCGAAGCACTTTGGAGTTGTACAAGATCACTAGAATCACTATTCGATATTCTCGAGCCTGTGTGCGCGCGCTATATAAAGGAGAGGTGCTCGGTTTATAATGTCATTCACTTAGATACTACGAGTGTATCTCGGCTGGTGCTGTTCAATTGCTAGGGTATGCTAAGTTCACCTCTCTGCCTTCAGACTAGCAGCGTCGGGCCACCTACATAAGTAGCCTTGATGTACGTGGTCAGCCACATCATTCATTTCCCGGGCCTTCCATGGTGTAGACTGCTAGGCTCGAGTCCAGCCTGCTACTAGGTCGAGCCACTATGAACGAGACGAAATACATTTCTGATACATGCCTCAGCACAAGGACGATTGGAGATTCAGTATTGGGGGAGTACCTGCATACAAAAGTAGCACAGTTGGTAATAAGATTTCAGTATGAATTACAACGACATACGTTACGAAAACCCAAGTTCCGAAATTTAAAGCTCTTCAGCTCTTCGCTGAACATCGAACTTCAAAGGAGTGGGAAGGAGAAACGAGACCCTGGCAAGGGCTCTGAGGATGTTACGTCACTGGCAAGATTCGACGCAGACTTGCTCTAATTGATGTTCAGAAATCTGTCTACAGCGAAGCAACAAGAATCTTGCTGAACATACACGACTCATATGTAGATCATCCCCAAAGCGCATCGGCAATACGAGCAACATCAGCCATCTCGTCTATGTCATGAACTCGAACGACCATTGCACCCTGCTGTACAGCACACGCAACAGTAGTCGTTGTCGCCCAGACCCTGTCCTTTGGAACTGTTTTTCTTCCGGTGTGTCCCTCAGATAAGATGGAGCCAAGGAAAGACTTCCTTGAGGCTCCGATGAGGAAAGGAAACCCTGCGAGAGGATTTTTTTCTGTATCGCTCGTAGTAAGAGAAGGCCATATCGAAATATAAAATTGACCTACTCTTCCCTTCTACGTGAGCCACGACATCAGCTGCATCTCTTAACACTTCCAAATTTCCTTCTACAGTCTTACTAAACCCAATTCCAGGATCTACAATGACCATCCATCGCCTCACACCACCCTTCCCCTTCACTATCTTTTCTACTTTGTCCCCAAGTTCGACCCTTACTCCTTCCAAGACTGCTCCTCCTCCCTCACCCCATTCTGCATACGTGTACCTCCCATAATCCTTATTCTGGCCAGCATCTCCTCTCGAATGCATCAGAATCACTGGGACTTCAAACTCCCTCGCGACATTCTTCATTCCGTTCATACATGCCTCGGCCCTCATTTTAGCCTCCTCGTCCACGTACGGGTAGGTGTCCCGCCCTGTGAACGCGTAGACGTCATTGATACAGTTTGCCCCGGCTATGATGGATGCTTGGGCTACTTCCCACCGGAAGGTGTCAACACTAAGCGGCAATTCCCTTAGTTGGGATTTTGTGTCCATGCCCGACACTCCTTCGTTGTCGTTTTGCATTCCATCATTTACGCCGGGAAGGCCGACACGTCTGATGGCAGCAATCATCGTTACTACCCTCTCCGTCTCTTCATCTACACTGACGAACTCCGCTCCAGGTCTTGTCGAATATCCACCGATATCGATGATGGAGGTACCTGCTTTGACAGCATTCTGCACATAAGCAAGACCGGTTTGCAAGGTATTGTTCACCGAACCATCAGAAAAGGAGTCTGGGGTCATGTTCAGGGTCGCCATGAGGAGGGTTTTACGCTTGTTTCCACTTTGTCGCACTGGCTTGGGGGTGATGGGATATATCCAATGAGTTAATGTTGAGGGTACTGGGCTTATCCAAGGATATGGCCAAGGATAGTTGGAAGGAAGCGGGTAGCGCGGGAAAGGGATGACTTTGCGCATGGACGCGTCTTTTTCCGGAAGATCTGCAAGTAGTGTCCGGAGCGCCCTGTTGTATATTGGGTGGATGAAGTCTGGAACGATACTAGGTACATGGCGATGAGTATTGTCCCTCCAGGAGAAAGTAGTTTGGTTAAGAAAAACGCACTCGTTCAAGGGTCTCAATACAAATTCCCTTTCGACCATCTTCGGGTGGGGTACGACAAGCTCTCCCATTAGGTTATCGAGGTCAGTGCGTTGAGACGGAGGCCTGGTATCGATTACGACATCTCCGTACAGCACGATATCGAGATCAACAGCCCGAGGTCCATTTCGGATTGATGAAACACGACCAACTGCTGATTCGATGTTTTTAAGAAGTCCCAGGAGAGGTAAAGGGAGGAGGTTGGTTTCAATCTGCTCAAACGTGAGGTAAAGTAAATAAGAAGATTCAGATGGACGCACAAGACAAGCACAATTAATGAAAGAAGGCTGATCTGCGACGTACATAGGCGCGGTTTCATATAAGAAGCTTGTGTCGACAATTGTAGCGAATACATCTTGGTCAGATTCCTTAATATCGGCTGAAGACAGAAGTTCTTTCGGGGCTTCAAGCAGACGCAACGCAAGCTCGATGTTGCAAAAGCGATCTCCAAGGTTAGAACCGAGCGCGATTGCCACCGTGCATTTGGCACCGCAGAGCGTAGAACTTGTGATCCGCATATCCCCAAAATCTGACAGGGTGTCTAGGATTGTGAGGCGCTCATCCTCGAACGTTCTCCGTACCTCAACCTCCGCAGATCTCGCAAAAACCAAAGCAGCAGGTTTCGCTGCCCTGAGAGTAACAGCCCCAGATTTGCAGTCCGGGTATTGAGCATAGATGTACCGAAGGACTTCAGAGGCTGCACCATCGGCAAGTGCTTCCAAAGTCAAAAACGAAGAAGCGTTAATAGTCTAACCATTTGTCTTCAAGACGAGGTTCGAAGACCATCATTGATGAGACACATACTCTGTGCAGTGTCCTCGTCAATCCTCGAAGATCGATCCAAACATTTTTAGACAGATGTTCAAAACACCCGTCCAGGCAGAAATTCACCTTGACAACTTGTTTTTCCTCTCTCTCTAGCGGGTTTACCCCGATAATCGCATCACAATCAAGGTCCTCGACGAAGTGTTTCATATGTGACACGCTCCAGTCCCCGCGCCGCGGAACGGTGCCCACAGCCTCTAGTCCAACTGACTTGGCATGCAAAGGCGGCGTAAGCTGAGTAATTTTGATGCGCAGCTCCGGAATTCGCAGCGATTCAGCACCCAGAAGTGTGTCGAACATATGTATCGCGAATTCTTCAAGCGATAAAAATGTATTTTTCAATTCTAACGAGTCCCGTAGATGATCGGAAAGAACAGAGTAGTTCACAGAATGCACAAGATGGTCGGTTGATGCTGTTCTTCTAACATCGTGCGGGACAGAAAGAGAAACTATCACTGGTTGCTGGACTGCTGCTCCAGTGGTTTGGGTCCAGTGCGCGCCCGTAGCAAGAGAAACTGTCAAAAGAAGATCATTAACACGCACAATATCTGACACAGTGATAGACATTGTCCGATATACAATCGAAGGGTCCAGCAAGTCTCTATAAGCGCCTCATGGTAAGTCGCAAGTTGTGAGCGTGACAAATACGACTTGTGACTGCCTGTCACATCCGATTTTGAAGACAAATTGCAAACAAATTGTTCAAAATAATTCATTGACCAGCTTACCGCAAAGTTTGAAATTTGTATGTAGTCGTACAAAGTTCAGGGCGTGACCTATGCACCCAATTTATGATAGCGATGCAAATGTGGCATTTTACTCATGACCACTACATCCTTTATTTTGTAATCGTTGAACACCGCGTACATGTACTATTCCGACATGACAGGCCACTGAGCAAGTCCAATCATACATGACAACCCGTCTCCGTGTCAGAGACTTGGTGCACAGACTCGGGATGTCCAGAACCGCATAGGCGCTGGATGAACGATACCAACGACGTTCCTGTCAATTGTCAACCTGTACTAAACACAAATATCTTACATTACTTGGTTGTCCATCCGGCTTGCGGGATATTTCAAAGCTATTGCATGTCAGGTATGTGAAAATGCGGGGGAAAAGAGTGCAGCTATATAGATAACCGTAACGAGTCAAGGTCCAACAGTCATGACGCCGAGTCCTTTTCCTTGCCTTTCCGTGGCGGTGTCTCAAGGACAAGACTCGGGGAACTCGCCATTGCAGATGGCAAAGCGTAAGCTAGGCGTCTCATATTTCTGGGAGGGCTAGTAGGAAATCTGTCAACAGTGGGGGTTCCAGGCAGCGAGGTGTTATTGCGCGGTGGTGGAGAGCCGCTTGTGGATGCACTCTCGCCTGCGGCTGCTTCGGTGAGCAGAAACTCGACCCAGAGGCGAGAGAAAGACTTAGCATTCGGGTCAATGTCAAAATCGATGATCAAGATGACAGGAGTGGAACTCACTTCTGTTTCGTCTGTCTTATCCAGTTCCTGTCCTTTAGCAGAGGAATTGCCTGCCGGTGAGCGTGACCAGAAGGAGAGTGGCGGCGCGATAGATGAATGTGCGCGCTGCAGGCCTGCTTTTTCACGTTCAAGGTCTGTCCACGAGAGTATGGTGGCGAGGAGGGAAAGCATTTCGAACCGTTTTGCGTCTGCTCGTGGAGTGGTGAGGAATGCTAGAAGGACATTTGTAACGAGACGTCGGTCGACATTGGTGTCAGATGAATTGCGTCTGAGTCGGCGGAGGGCTTCCATGAGGTGTTCATTAATTATCACAGCTATTTGAGAACAGCTGAGCGTACAGCCTTATAACATGGGCATTGTTGTAAGAACGGACCTTCATGCCTTAGTTTTCCAATGAGCAGATTCTTCTCCTTCACTTCTTTTTCCAGTTCTCGTGTGCGAGAAATGTTTGTTTGCGATTCTTCTAATTGGAGCTGAATTAAGGATGAGGTTGCGAAAGTGTTAGTCCTACAAATCGAAACATACCTCAGCCGTCAGTGCCCTGTGCTTAAATTCGGCCAGAGCTTGGGTGGTCTGGATTAACTGCGAATCATAGTCTTTCACGGCCTGCCGTAGCTCATGTTCCTTCGCTGTTCAAAAGTAAGTACCTCGTCCATGCAAACAGTCGATGCTTTCACATACCAGCTTGGAAATCTTGCAGTACAGATTCAAGATTATGTGACTTCTCCCTTTCGGACTGTACTTGCAAAGAATATTTATCGCGTGCCTCCCTCTCAAGCTCCAAGTCGGTCTTTAGCGTCTCGATACCCGACTTCAGATCATCCACAACTGCTCCTTCCTGCATGGCTATCCGTTCCCATTCTTCTCGCTCCATTCTACACCGCTCCAGCTCCATCTGTGCTTCCCGCAACTCCCGATCCCGAACCAGACTCTCCTGTGCACTTTCCTCCAGAGCGCGACTTCGCAGAGTATCAAGTTCATTTGATATACGCTCCGTCTCGTCGTGCGAGGCTATAAGCTCTTGCTTAAGCGTCTCGACGGTTATAGAGAGATCATCGTTCTGAGCAGTCAACTGTTGCACTTGTTGTTCGCGTCGGTCCAGTTCTTCCTACGCAGAGAGAGTACATTAGCGACACCACACAAAAATGCACGGAAGAAGCCAAAGTGCGCACGGCGTCCTGCTGCAATTTATTCCCCAACGTAGTACGCATTGTTGTCAATTTCGCGAGTAAATTGCTGTATTGCCCCGCGAGTGTTTCTTTCTCCTCTCTCGTCCTGTCGAGCTCCCGCTGGAGTTGACTGACTGGGTCTGAATCCGAGTCCAATGAAATTCGCCCATTTACTCCGTTGGAATAGATTGGCGAAGACGCATTAGTGCGTCTGTCAATGTCTGATGATATTGGGGCATCGCTGAAGGCTTGTTGCGTCTGTACAAGGTCTGTAGATGGAAAAGCAGAAGAAGACCCCGATGATTTATGGGAACTTGGAGCACCATTGGTGGACATTCCTTTGAATGATGCTGGACGTGGCCAACGAGTTGTCGACTTCCGACTTCGTGATGTACATGGCAGTGGGCACGTGCTTGATTCAACTCGAGTCTCTACCCTAATATTTTCAGCATAGCCTGTAACGTCTATGGCTGTATTGTAATCCCCATTGTACATTGAGCTGTCAGTCCCACTACTCTTCTCACCGTAACTTGTTTCGAGTCCCCCGTTTCTCGTACTTCCTTCCAAACGACCACCATGGTACGCTGGAAACCAGTAAACTTCCTAGATTTACCAGTGGAACTTCTCTGTCACGTATTGAGCTACCTCCCCATCTCCGATTTGCTTCATTGCACTTTAGTGAGCTTTTTCTGTCTCTCTCCATGAATATAATTTCACCTCCAGACGGTGTTTAGCTCACCAAATGGCTGCGAACAGTCATCGCCGACTCCTCTCGTCTTCAATACGCAATTGAACTCTCAAAACATCGCATGATATCGATACGACCGCCTTCCTTCGCTCCTCCTTATGCGTCACGCCTTAATATTCTTATAGAGCGAGAACGAGCCTGGAAACACCTAACTTGGAATGGTCGGTATAAACTGAATCTACCACCTACTGGCTCGGTGTACGAGTTCGTCGGCGGTTTCTACGGGAATGGCAGAGAGGATGATCGCCGCATTACAGCTTCGATTTCATTCCTGGAGCTTCCCTCTGCGGATTCTGCGCGGTTGGAGAATGGATCTCCAGATTTGAAAATGTGGACCCATCCAATGTACGATATCGTTATAATTGACTTTACGATGGATCCATCCCAGGACTTATTGGTTCTTATTGCCCTTGCACCACCAGGGTAAGTATGTTTGCAATGTATTTGCAGTCACTCCAGCCTAATAATGCACACGAGACAGGTCTGGATATGTCTATGAGCTTCATTTGCGCTCCCTATCGACAAATGAACCCCATCGCAAAGCCCCCATGCATGTGTTGCCTTGTCTGGCTAGACCTTCAAATATACAGCAGGTCACAGATCATATTGCCCCTGTTCGTGTACAAGTGTCGGGAGATCTAGTTGCGCTTCTTGTGAAGGAAGTTCATGATAGTAATGGTGCACACTTGGAGATCTGGGATTGGCGCAATAAGCCCCAGTTATCTGTAAGTCCAATTCAGCCATCTGTCATACCGACTGATCAATCACTTCAGTGTAAAATGGCTCGAACCGCCGGGATTGATGACTTCACCTTCTTGTCCCGCGATGCATTTCTTCTAGCACGCCCAACAGGGTTCCTAGAAGTCTACACTTTTCACAACCCGATTACAACGCCCTTTCCCATTTGTCGAGCGAGTTATGCCCTCCCCCCTTTGTCTGACGGCTATATGTATTGGTATATTACCATGAGCAGCAATCCGGCTCCGGGTTCTGTTCCCCGTCCACCCTCGTCCGTGGATGATGCTCACGGAAAGGGGCAGCAGCTCTATTACCCTCACCCTGACGAGCGCATTCATGCTTGTTGCTTGTATATCTTCAATCCTACTGATGGCCATGAGCACCGTGTTCACAGCTTTGTGTTCTTCGTGAACCTCAACACTCTTCTTCATCCCCCAGCCGAGTGGCTACAGAAGCCTCCTCCTCGATTCAAGGTACTCAAGTTTAGAAATTTGTTGAGGAGAACAAGTACATCGTCTATTGATTCTACGTCATCATCAGAAACAGAAACAGAAGCGCTCCCTTTCCCAACAACCACAGGGTCGTCGTCACCTTCCACGAGTGGTGTCCAAACAGGAACGTTCCCACCTCCGCCATATGTGTATTCTCCGATAACTTACTCTCTCAGTCCATTGATCAATGCACCCACTATGCCGTTCCCCTCGACATCTGCCCCTCTCCCTTCCAGTTCTAGTCAGGCTTTCTCTCACCAAACTCATTCAGCCACATCATCGAGCCTTGGTGCATTCGAACCGGTCCCGGTGCAAACACCAGCCCAGGTCGCATGGTCGGTATGGGGCCCTCAAAGCACGCGCTGGTTCCGCGAATGCCTGAACACCGACTGGCAACACTCGATATACGGATTACGTACGGTGGAAAGCTTGACGCCTGAGAGAGTGCTCAAGACGACACAACGTCCGATGGAGGACTTTGACAACCTACAGGACACAGACAATGAAGACGCTTTGATGAGCGCAGCCGAGGATGGGCAATCCTCTGCTGAAGATGCTGGCGCATCCACTAACAGTGTCACAGTCATGAATGGCGCAGTGACAGAAGGCCAGAACGTACTACAACCAGCGGCTAACGGCCAGGGTAATGATGCAGGGAACGCTGGTGGCGACGGCGGTGACAACGACCAGCCGATTCCGCTGCGTTATCTGCGCCTCCGGGACTTCAATCCATATTCCGTGAAGCAGCGACTGAAGGAGCAACAACTGAGTGACCAGAAAGGGAAGAGGAAAATCAGCTGGCGGGAGCCCTTTGTTGTAACCGAGCGGTCCACAATGGATGTGAAAGGTATTTTCAAGCATGATATCACCAGTTGGCTGCCGTATGTAGAGGTGGTGAGCGAAGAGATGTTTGAGGTTACGGATGTCATGATGGATGATTGTCGGCTTTTATTGCTCAGGGTTGGTGTTTCTTGTAAATCTCCACGCTGAGTTGTTGTGCTGACAGACTCCCATAGCGTGGCCAAAGCGGAAGATTGAGACGTGTTGATGTACTGACAATGTAAAATTGCTACCAGACAAGTAGTTCTAGAATTATTTTACCATGTAGAAACTACATAAACCAAAAGGGGAAAGCATGCGTTATAGGCTTGGTGATGTTGCCTCTAGTGTGGCGGGAAATAGCCCTGGCGCCTAGCGGGGCAGGTCTAATTTTCGGCAAATTTGCCGGTTCTAATTCGCATCGCAAAATAGCTATTTTGCACCTATTTTGCGGCAAATTTGCGCTATTAGCTAAGATCCACAGTGCACAATTCCCGTTCTTTTCTCCGTTGCTTTTCTACGACCATTGCCCCCATTCATCGTCTTCAGGCGCGAAATCACCAGCCTCTGAGTCTTTGTCCTTCCCATAGTTCTTCACGGCACCCGACAGTTGCGTGCTTTGGGTAAAATTACTGGCTGTTGTACCATCCGAGACACTATCCGCCAAGATGTCAATGTAGCGAGAGATATCAAACTGGGCCACAAGATCAAAGTAACGGTGCTCAAACCCACTCAAGTCTGGAATGCCATCATCCAGCCACCTCAGTGGATCTGCTTCAGGGTCAACAGGTGCGAGGATCTCGTTCTCGTCACAGCTATCATTGTCACTCTGATCTTCAGCTGCCATAGCATGATGCGACTTGATCGGGGATTGGTTAATCCATCCTTCGTCAACTGAAAAAGCCAAGAACCGATTGATTTTGGCATTCTGGTCTGCTGCATCCACTAGTGGGAGAGCTGGGGGGAGGGCCTGGAGGTATAACTTGAGCTGTTTGAATTTTCCTGAGCTCATTGGACAATGATCATATCGGGGCAGGAATGCGATGTTGCAATTAGTCCAAATCAAACATCACTTTAAAATCACCGCCCATCCTTTATCCCTAGAGATCTTTTGTTTAAACAACTATATTGAGACTTGAGAGCTCATAACTGTAGATACATGAATGTTGGCCTCGTAACTCTGGGGCAAATTTGCCCTAATTTGCACCCATATATTTGACCTATCGGGCGATCGGCAAATTAGCTGCAAATTAGCTGGGCTAATTTGCAGCTGCAATTTACAACTGTCTATTTCCCGCCACACTAGTTGCCTCATCGTATTCTGGATCAATTACGATGCTTACAATGTTTTGATTGAGCGCGAGCATCTCGTTCAGACGTCGTTAGAGGTAAAATCGTGACATTAATTCTTACTTGAAGTCAAAGGATCAGAGAAACTGAGATGAACAGAGGGTCCTGACATTCCCATGGCGCAATAGCGAAATGAAAGCCGTGGATACATAATTCATGTCGAGCGGGACCCAGTGTCCGGCGTCATTTTACCCAAGTTCAACTATGGAGAGTTGAATACATTTCGCGGGCATCAGACTTCGGTTTCCCGTCTTCAGGGCCAGTTTCTTCGTCTACCCCGCACTCGCGACGTCTCGGAGGGTTTCCACGCCATCGCTCGACTTTCCTTCTCAGAAATGCTTCTATCTCCTCAATCGTCGTCGTTACTCCTAGACCGGCCCGAAATTGCTGGAACCAGGGCAGACGACCGCTGTTAAAGATAAGCAGAAGTCTTCAGACTGAGATCCGAGAGGAAATAAACGAACTAACCACTGGAAATCAATGAAGTGCCGGATATGTTTGAATATTGGTAATAGTAGCCGTTCCAGGGTACTCTCGACAGATCCCCCGATATTCAAGTGAGATCTCTACTGAGTCCGGCACGGTATTCGCGAAAAGGCTATGGTGTACTGATAAGTATATCATGGGGTCGAAGGAGCAGAAGAGGAACAGGTAACTGACCAAAAGAGTTTTTGCCGATCATAACGCCATCGGCACCAGTAGAGAGAATCTTGAATATCATCACATTACCGTTGCTGATGATCGGTACATGCATATGGTCTTCAAGTCGCTTTACCTCGTTCAGATCAGCAGCACCCTGCCGCCGATGGCCAGCAGAAACCGTAGTGCGAGGTCAAGCGTTTTTGGCGGAGGTTGGCATAATCAAATACTAGTGACCCGTGATGAGTCTTTCCCAGCCTCCTATCTCACCTCTCCCCGCCGCACAACCTTTACCTGTTTCTCGCGAACAATGTCTCAAACCTGAACCGTAGAGACCCGTTGTGCTCCCCCCTGCAGCCCTACAATGTCCTTAACTTTGACTTCAACGGATCCCACCTCTGAGCTCGCTAGTTCTCTTTCTGGTGGTCTGGCCGACTATCGTCTTATGTCCTCAGTGCTTGGTGAAGTCGTTATTACTGCCGTGGACAGCTACAAAGAGCGGTTTCGGAGGACAAAGACCGAGCTTAGCAAGGTTGTGGAGAAGAGGAATAAGATGGAGAGGCGCTCATGTTTACTCCACGATTTTGTCTGGTAAGCTGCGACCCTTCGACTTACTTAAATCACTTGACAGAACTCAATGAGATCTGGTTCATCCAACTGCCTGAAGATGTGCGGTTCACTCTACTGGGATTTGGGAAAACTGACTGTACGTAGTCGTCCTTGAAACACATTCAGTCGGGTGTCTCACCTTTCCCCCCTAGTTCCCAGTACCTTCGGAAGCTGGTGGCTTCAATGGGAGGAGGTTTCTCCAATCGACTTTCCACTTCCCCCGTCAATGCGCCATTTCGGCCCTGTAAAGAAAAACTTACCAGCTCGCTTTATCTTTGGTTCTACACAGCAGGAATCCGACCTTAGCAAGGCCATTACTAGAGCATGGGAAGCCATCCCTGAGACTAGCCGGCAATCAATGCTTTTCTGCTGGAGCGGCCTTCCTAGCGTCCGACTTGTTCGGATGGGTGATGACATGGAGAACTCTTCTGCCAAAGCCATTCTCAGACAGGACTCTAGAGATAACTTCGAGAGTCTGCCATGCAGCAGCTGGTTACATGGCCGACTACCTATTTAGCGACTAGAAGCCAAATTTGTGATTGTTCATTTTTTGGGGGTCTGTTTTTGGACATCTTTTTATAGTACTTTATACTTCCAGTAAGATATATTTCACTAGAAATAGGCTTCAACCCGATATCCAGGCATTGGCCATGGCTGTTAATGAGGGACAACAGGGTGGTACAATGTTCAATATTTTTTCAAATCAAATCACACATAAACCTTGTTGACCTTGCGACAGATATTTCATCCATACCTTGTCGACTGTATCTGCTCCCACGCACCTACAGACCGTGAATGAGCTTCAGCTGTGCAGGGAGTATGAAAGAAATTGCAATGTACCTGAAGCCTCTGGCATTTTCTCTCCATGGTTATCCGCGTGCTGGTACATGAAAATCTCTATCCTTGTCCGATGATGATAGGTATTCATGGATGTGCGGACATTAAACTTCTCCAGATCGATAGACATCCAGCTAGGTTGTCAGCATACCCTCCTATGTGTATGCTGCAGGTCGCGGATTAAATTCCCCACGTAGAACACCGTTCCAGAAACTATAACGTACATCAACCCACGGAACACCCTGTCCCCATTGAAACAGAATACCTAAGCCCACATCTTGCACCCTATTACGAAGACCTTGCATAGCCTCCAACCACACTGAATCCACCACTATGAGACAACCTTGGTTGAGAAATGCAACATGGGCACCGAGCTTGCAGGTTGTAGATGCAGCTCTGTTTGCACAATAATAAAATCTTGTGTTAAGTGTGGTTAATGGCAGAGTGGCGCTGGTGTATTGTAGGTAAGTATTTTTTGTTGCAGCGGTGTAGGACGCAGTGGGCGTACACTTAACTTACTACTTACCTGTTGGGTTGGGTTAGTGCTGCTAGTAACTAGGGTTAGAGGTGTAGAACTCTCTGCATTGCCAGGATGAAATACAGCAGGTTTATATACACATGCTCAGAGGGATGAGCAACTCAGCCCCAGTCAAAAGTCCGCACCTGGATATCCCTCTAAATTCCGTTAAAACCCTTCACATCCCTTTCGATCCCTTTCGATCCCTAACTGGGTGAGCAAAAACTTTACCTAATCAAATGTTTTCGTCATCGGCCAGCACATTCAAGATTTTTTTCGAGTTCAAGACCACCAAATGCCATTGGGTAACTTGGGTTGGCATGACGTCTTCGAACTGTTCTCCATCCTCCCATTTTCCAGTGGAGTTTGATGATATTTATTTACTAATTTAGGCACTTGAAGTTGTCACCTCATGCGATCCCCTCCTTCCCCCGACTTTCTCTACTACCACCATCACCAACCCCTTGCACTTATGTCCATCTCACTCAATGTACTCCCCACTCATCTTTGCTTCCCTGATTTGCTCACGAAATCAATCACCTGAAGGAATGGAGAAAGATCAATGCATTCTCTCGGGTGCATGGTGTTCCTACGCGACTATATGCGTGCCACTGACATAAAAATGACTTTCAACATGCCTTTTTCGTGAACTAGGGGCATAATTGGACCACAAGTTGTTCCCTAACCCAAACAATTATGTGTGAAGAAACAACTGAATTGGTGACAATACAACTACTGGTACATAGCTAGGATTCCTATTTCTGTTTTGGCCATTGAGATGTGTTTCTCTTCTCTCTAGTATGGTGGTTGAGTTGCGGATGCAGTGGAATAACAAGACGATCTTGGCAGCAGTCGAACAACGCTCAAGCGGACGTGGTACATGCTGTCCCTTGCGCACTGATTCTGTGACTAATCCTGCTTCTCCAACTTGCAGAACTGGGAACGAATACACATGCAACATGGTCAATGCAGGTCAGATCCGTTTCGACTCTGAATTTCTTTTGTTTCATACTTATCTCTTTCAATATGGGCTTCAAGCAAGGATTCGAGAGTGGAAAAGGCTCGATAAGGGGGAAGGAAAGGGTGGGCAGGGTACTGGCAGGGGTTGGGCAGCATTGGCAAAGATAGAGGAGCATCGGAGCATAGATTATTTTCATAGGGAAATGTAGGTATTTAGAGGAATACAAAAGTTTTTTGTGGTATTGCGAGGGATGGGAAGGGAACTAAACACCATGCTATACCTCTGAAACCCACAAAATCCCCCCAAATCCCTGTCCATTCCGCATTCCACAGAAAGGTATGGCAAGGGTTCTCAAGGGCTTTTCAGGGATTTGCCAGGGATTAAAATCCCCTATTGTGACAAAATACCTCGACTACCCCTCCGTATACCTGAGAATCCCTCGAGGGATTTTCAGGTATTCTCCCTTACGGATTTTTCACTGGGACTCAGCCATGAGGCCTTGAGGCACAAATCACCACATGGAATGATAGTCATATGAGCATGTATGTACATATGTATGGCTATGTTTGTTCCATATGGAGCGGGTCACATGCCTATGTAGGCAGCCCGCAGGTGTGATTTATTAAATTCAACACCCCCCCACAAACTGTACAGCAGCTGATTAGCACTAAGTTTGAACCTTGAATTTAATTCCGAGGGAGCTTCTAAATTTCTCGAAGAGAATTCTCCCGAGATCTTTAGTAAACATATCGGCTGGGTTATCACTTCCCGGGATGAATACAACAGTGACCTTGCCATCTTCAATACATTTGCGTGTATAATGATAGCGAATGTTGATATGTTTGGTCCTTCTTTCTTGAACTGGGTTTGATCCAATAAAGATCAACCCCTGTTTGTCAGCACAAATAGGTATGTGTTTCAGGGTATATCCCAATTCGGAAAAAAGGGTTGAGATCCACATGATCTGCCAACATGTGTCGGAGAGAGCCATGTGTTCAGCTTCAGTGGAACTCAGTGCAACAGTTTTTTGCAAATGGGACTGCCAGCACACAATGCCTCCTGCTAAGGTGGCAAAGTAGCCCATTGTAGATCTTTGTTTCACTATGTCAGATGCCCAGTCCAAATCTGGTATGCTTGTAGGCTTTCCTTGCCCTTACCATCATAGATAAGCTCATAATTCTGAGTACCGACAAGGTAGTGCATTATATAATGTGCCTTATCCAGATGTTCCTGGCTTGGATTAGCCAAGAACTGTGACATCTTGATTACCACAAAGGTGATATCGGGTCGTGTTCTGAGCATCAGGTACAATAAAGACCCGATCACAGATTGATACTTCAATCTATGTGCTGCGTCAGGCACTGCAGTGTTTTCCATAGGGATGTATCCTGTGGGAAGAGGAGTTGGGGCAGTCTTGGCATCTGTCATTCCAAACCACACTAGCACAGTGGCTAGGTAGCTTTGTTGGTGCAGAGTGATTTTTGATGTGCTTTGTTTTATGTGCATACCAAGAAATTTGGTGACACTACCAGTGTCCTGACACTCCCAGTGCTTTAGGCAAGCACATTTACAAGGTGTTTGTTCTGCCCCAAGAACATGCCATCATCAACATAAATTATTGTGATGACAATGCCTTTGGCATCTTTGTAAATGAATATGCCGGCATCGGAGCTGGCATGTTTGAAGCCAATGCTTTGCATAAATGCCTCCAGTTCTCTCCATGCTAGGGTGGCTTGTTTTAAGCTGTACAATGCTTGGAAGCGCATTACTTTGCACTCTTTTCCCAGAATGGCAAAGCCTTCCAGTTGTTGCATGTAAATCTCCTCATCTAGTTTGCCATACAGTAACACAGTTTTTACATCGAGTCCCATCATGTACATGCCTTCTAAGGCACTTAAGGCAAACATAAGGCATACCATCTCATAGCAGACAATGGGTGAGAAAATCTCATCAAAGTCAATGCCTTCAACTTGTGAGAAGCCTTTGGCCACAAGTCTGGCCCATTTTTGTCTGTCGGATTTTATGGAGAAAACCCATCTATTTTTAATGGCCTTTTGGCCATGTGGGAGATCTACAATATCATAGACATGCCTCTTTTGAAGAGCCTCTAATTCCTCTAGGCATGCTTCCTTCCACTCTGTTTTAGCATGCGCCATGTCACGATACTGGATTGGGACTGGCTCTGATGCTGTAGATGGAGCAACTGCTTTGTTTAGCAGAAAGCACATCAGATCCACACCACCTTCAATGATCATTCACCCATGCACATATGGGCCGGTGCCATGTGGAGTCATCGGGACATAGTGTCCTGGCTGACCTCCTGGCCCCTGAAACCACTGCTTTGGGTTTGTTATTCCCTTCCAATGGGATCACTAGGGAGAAGAGCTCTACTTGTCTGTGGTGGTTGGGATGGCCCAGCAACTGGCTGTTCCTTGAAGTTTGTTGGGGTGTTCCGAGGGTGACTTGGAACTTCCTCTGGAGCTTTCCACCACTGATGCTCGTCTTGTTCAATTTGAACAGGGTCATGGTTTTCACCATAGACATTGCCGGGATGGGTTGGAATGTGTCTCTGCCTGTGCGATCTCCTTGGAGCCACAGGAGGCTCAACAACAGGAGGTGCTGGTGGTGGCAGAGATGCAGGGACCGGTGCTCCTGCCAGAGCAAATGGATCGGGGCCAGGCACAGGATTGCCATAGCCTCCGAATATTGGTACCTTTGGGATTTCAGGGTCTGAATCAGACCCTGATAATGAAGGTGGTGGGGGTGGAGGCACATTAGGTGCCTGTGGTGGTGTTGCCAGCGGTGAAGGTGCTCCACCACCCCCTTGTCCCCCAGAGTGGGTGAGATCTCTGGGATCTGGAGGGTTATCTCCGAGATCAGTATTGGCAGGAGCTGTTGCTCCTTGACAGTGTGGGAATAACACTTCATCAAAGAGTGCTGTGGCACCCACAAAGATTGAGCCACTTGGGCGCATGAAGCGATATGCCTTGATGCTGTCTGCCAGGCCAATATACATCATTAGCTCCAATAGAGGGGCTAGCTTATTTTGATGTTTCTCTTTGGGCAGGTAGACATAAGCACCACATCCAAACACTTTTAGATTTGATAGATCTGGTTTTTCACCATCTAGATCTTCGTTTGGTGTGCGCCAATTAAGGTGCTTTATTGGTGTTTGGTTGTAGATGGTTTGCATACTCTACACAAAATTCCCACCATGATTGTGGTAGGCAGGCAGTAAAGCGCAATGTTTGCACTTTTTCCATTAATGTTCTTATAGCGTGTTCCACGCAACCATTTTGTTGGTGGATGTGGGGTGTGGACATCTCAATTTTGATGCCCAGATCTTTGAGCTGTGTAATGAGCTCACAATCATGGAATTCCCCCCCAGGATCGAAACACCAACACTTTATTTTTGCATCATATTACATTCTGGCAATGGCCTCAAACTGTCTGATTGACTCAGCACTGTCGGACTTCTTTTTCAGGCATTGACTCTATGTGAAGTTCGATCATCAACAAACACAATGTAATATTTGTATTTGTGATAACTAAGAGTAGGTAATTCTTTTAGATCAGAGTGAATTAACTCAAAAGGCTCCAAGGCCCAAGATTCCGATTCAGGGAAAGACCTTGATGTCATTTTCCCTTCGGTGCACCCTGGGCAAATATGCCTGTCCCTAGGAATTATTAAGTCCTTGGGAAATTTCATGGTGTGCTTTGGCATCTGTCTCACGGCTTGCTCACTTGAATGTCTAAGGTGCTGATGCTAAGTATTATAGTCAGCGACATAAATAGTTGCAACATTTAATCTCTTAGTACTTAGAATATGGGTGTTAGCCACATATATTGTGTCGCCTACAAACATAGGGACAGTTCTAAGTGCAGGTTTACCCTTTTTGTCGAAGAATGAGATATTGTCAGAGGATCCCTTGACTTTATCTCCATTCTGTAAGAACACTTCCATTGACATTAATTGACCAGTTAATGCTGGGATGTAAAAGATGGGGTATAAGTGGCTTTCACGCAACTCTGTCTTCCCATTAACTTTTACCTGGTGTCTGATTAGTGTTTAAAGGTCCAGTTGACTGGACCAAAAAAATGACCAAAACCCAACTGAACCCAACTGAATGCAACCGAACCATCGGTTGCAGTTGCCTGGTTTTGGGATTGGTTGGGTTGCCAGTTGCTTCAATTCACAAATATCTAGAAACCGTTCAAAAACCAGTTGCAATTGGTTGCAACCAGTCTTCTTACAGTGTACAACATACTACTTATGTACTCAATATTACAGTCACTACAAAACAATAAACTAATTTAGTTACAACTTAAAGCCTACTATGTATAACATGATATAACAAAAATGGGACAAGCCCGATGGAAAAGCATTTGTTTGGTGAGGGTTTATATACCCTGTGGCTGCGCATGGACCTTTTGGTCATGTGCTGCCAAAAAATACAAAGTGGAACCACTTTGACAAATGATTCCCATGAACACCAACCATCAACGATGCCAATTCAACAATCACCCTGCCATCCACAACATCCACCATGCCTACCCAAGAAGTCCTGGACCCAAAGTGAGAGTGTAGAGGGCCCAAATGACGACTAGCATTGTTTGGGCCATCAGGTATGTTTTGTATCATTTTTGATTTCTTTTCTTCTACTATTACTAACTAATTTAATCTCTTTTTTAGAATCTTACATTGTGCCACCTGCCTCCTGCCTCCTACCCTCGTCAGGCCCTATGCCGCCGCTGTGAGCCTCTGCTCGCAGGGTGGCAATGGGTCCCATTTCTGGACAACAACACAACAATGACAATGTTAGCCAACAATGCTGCTGCCACCAACCCCACGTCAAAGCACCACCACCCTGCCTGCGAGCAACTGCTCATAGGGGGAAATGGCAGTGCTGACTGGAAACACCAAAGACACCACCAAGCAGCTGGGACAACAAATGACCATGCAAATGGGGGGGCAACATGCAGCAACATGACAAGATGAACAGGGGGGGACAACAGGCAGCAATGCAAATGGGTGGGGATGACCATGACAATGACAATGACAATGATGGGCAGCAATGCAAATGGGGATGACAAACAACAATGCGAAGGGTTGGGAGCAGTGAGCGGGGGGCGACAGGCAATGCGAATAGGGACGACAGGTGACAATGCAAATGGAAGGGGAGTGAGTCATCCCCTCACAACCATACAGCTGGGGACACGCAACAACGTGAACAGGAGGGCATGGTGACAATGACAACTACATGATGCAATATGGGGCACTTCTCTTTTTCTCTGTTTTTGCTAATGGATTCTTTGCCCCCTCCCCTGCACCAGGGATATCTTTTTTTATAGTCTTTTTTCTCTTAGCAACACCTCACTGCTGCGAGCACCTGCTCGCAGGGTGAAATATAATTAGTTTTATGTAATATGTAATAAATTTAGTTAGAGACAAAAATTGGTGGTAAAACTGGTTGAAACCAGTTTTTGGTTGCGGTCCTGGTTGCACCCCTTGGGGGTTGAAAAACCGGCCTTAAAACCCTAGTTATAGTACAAATGAAAGCCCAACTACTCTTACATATGGGAAATCAGCTGCAGAGCATTCATATTCATCCCAAAGAAGAACAACCCAAAATCTTTGGAGTAATCTGTTGAGTGCATCCTCATCGGATATGACTCTAAATTGAAAACCTATAGGTGTTATAACTGTTCCACAAAGCAGGTTCACAGTTCATATCACATCAAATCTATTGAGAGTCATGATGGACACCAACTGCCAATCCCTGACATTAAACCAGATGGGATTACACAACATCCTGGTGTACTTGAAGATGGACTATTGACCCTTACCCCCATTGAGACAGATGATGATAATGACCAGACCACTGCAGAGACAGTTGATGCTGGGGTGACACACACCGCAGAACTACAAATTTCCCCCACTATCCCCAGACGCTCTGCCTGAATACCCTTACCCACAGAGAAACATCCTTCAGGTGGTCCATCAACTATGTGACTTGATAAGGCAATCCAGGAATTGAGCAACAGTGCTACTCACATCAAGGTGGCCAGGGCAGAACACCAAGCTGCTAAAAATGCTGATCATCCTGCTGATCACACTGTTGATCATGATCAGATCATTGAAGATGTCCATTGATTACTTGAGAACCTCAAACCTTGGGGATCAGGCACATCAGTTACAGGCCCTGATCTCAGAAATGATGGCATTAGATCCCAAATCACTACAGTTTGAGGATGAGCCAAAAACATGGGAGGAGGCAAAGAACTCAGTTGATGCTAAGCAATGGGAGGAAGGATACCATGATGAATTGAAGTCATTGAAAAATACAGAAGTCTATAAACTCATACTACAATCAGATGCTGGTTGGGGAGCACATTAGGAAGAGGTGCCCTGTTTTTTACATCAAGCATGATGAAACTGGCAAGGTGGTCCAATGGAAGGTACACCTCGTTTTCAAGGGTTTTGAACATCTCTATGGTAAGGACTACACCAAAATGACCTCACCTACTGCACACATGGAATCCTGGCACCTTCTTCTACACATTGCAGCTTTACTCAGTTGGGATGCCCAACAGATCAATGTTAAGATGGCTTTTCTCTATGGGCTTCTACCAGAAGACGAGGTACAGTACATGGAACAACCTATCAGTTTTGAGGAAGTCAGTATAGAGGATTGGGTATGGGAACTCCAGTGAGGCCTATACACTATGAAACAAAGTGGACAGATCTGGAACTAAACCCTCAATGCTCAAATGCTCTCATGGTGTTTAACACAACTCACTTGTGAATCTTGTATCTATTACAGGAAAACTGACAATGGCACTATCATCATGGCCATCCATGTCGACAATTATTTATTATAGAGATCCAACCTAAGCAATACACGCATAAACTCAGTCAGTGTATAACAGACTGAATTGATCACTACTGTACCTAAGCGATACATGCATAAACTATAAATAGTACAGTAAGTGATCAAGTATATGGATCGAGCAATATAGTCTACTCACCTTAGTCAGTGTATAACAGACTGAGGTGTTTGGTAAGTATATGTGGGTGACTAACAATGAGAATAAGATAAAGGGAGAGTTAGAAAGGGAGAAATAACAAGGGGAAACTTTGCATCATACAAGGTTCTATAATTAGCACACCACATCAAAGGGGCACAAACGTGCCATTCACGGTGCAGATCTCAACATTTATCAATTGCCAGCTCCATTGATAGTGTTTGAAAGTCCAGTCCAGTCCAGTCTTTTTTTTTTTTTTGACATCCAAAGGAGGCAACTGCAACCACAACTGGTCTGGGTAATTCCTAAATAAGGAAAAACCAGACTGGACTGATGTGGACCAGTCTTTTTTGGTCTATTGCTTTTGGCAACCATTATAGACCAGTTGCAACTGAATATTATACCGGACTGAGGCTGCAACCTCTCCAGCTCCAAGCTGCAACTTTTTTGATAAAAATTGGTTCAGAATTGACTGAGTTATGACCAAAATGATTTGATCATGTTTTCCTTGGGTTGAGATGTTCATGAAAGTTCATTTTACTCATATTCTTGACTGATTTCTGTACTTGTTGGATCAGTTTGTAGCTACAAAATAGGCCTATTGACTGCAACTGACAGTTTGGTTCATAACCAGTTGCAACTGGTCTTTTATCAGTTGCTCTTAATCAATGATTGTTGGGCAACCTGCAACTGCAACTGATTGAGACTCAGGGCAACCAGACCAAAAGTCCAGTCTATTTTTTGGTCCAGTCCAGTCCAGTTGCCAGTCCATAGGGCTGGACCTTCAAGCACTATCTGTTGATGAGAATGAACACTTCAAAGAGCAAATGAAAAAGGTTTGGACAATCTCTGAGCTTGGCACTGCCTGCTTTGTAGTTGGGATCACCATTACCTGGGACAGAAAGAATTGAATGGTAGCTCTCTCACAGACTGCATTAATTGACAAAGTTGTCAAGCAATTTGGTCAGAAGGACTCTCACCCACTGTCTGCCCCCATGGAACCAGGCCTAAAACTCCACTGTGCTGATTGCCAGTCAATGATGAAGGATAACCTTTCCCAGTTATCAAAATTGCCATACCATTCACTGGTTGGTTGTCTACTCTACTTGGCTATCTCCACATGCCCCGACATATCCTATGCAGTCCAACAACTTTCCCAATACTTCAACAGCTACTCCTTCAAACACTAGAATGCAGCTATCTGACTGGTCTGTTACCTCAAGGGCACTCGCAACCTCAAGCTTCACCTGGGTGGGGACAACCCCATTACACTCCTCACTTTTAGCAACTCCAATCAGGCTAATTGTCTAGACACACATCATAGTGTTGGTGGGTATGTTTGTTCCCTTGGTTCTGGCATCTTATCATGGTTGGCACACAAACAGAAAGTGGTTGCCGCATCGTCATGCAAAAGGTGGAATATATTGCCACATTCAAAACTGCAAAGGAATGCATCTGGCTTCAGACCTTACTCAAATCCATTGCTTACCCACAGACTGTGCCCACCACTATCCTTTGTGACAATACTGCCACCAAGTCTGTCTTGGAGGACCCCCTCCTTCATTCTTGAGCAAGCACATCAATATTAAATATCATTTCCTACAAGAACACATACAAACCAGGGATCTACACCTATCCTACATCAATACCAAGGACAATGTCACTGACATGTTCACCAAAGCCTTGGATGTCAAATAATTCACTCAGTTGTGGGGCTACCTTGGGCTGAGTTGAGGATTCCATGTGAGGAGGAGTGTAAGGGGACTAAGGGGGTGCCCTGTGTGTTTTTCCTATTTTTTATGTTCGTCCCATATTTTTCCCCACCTCATTTCCTTCTATTCTTCATTTTCTATGATTTTTCCGGATTTTATTACTAATTTTCCCTTGCTATCATGTTTGTATATGTTGACACTTTTATATTTAGAGGCGGAGTACCCCTTCCGACACATACCCCTTGGTATGATGTCATTCGGCAGCCTTGATCCGCCTATCTCCGCCTTTTTCTATTTTTAGGTTATATTTGATTTTTGTCGTCTTCACATATACTGGGCATCAGCAAGGGGATCCTTAGAGTTTTCTCTTCGGATTTCCCTTTGCTAGGTGCGCCCCCAATGCCTGTATTATGTAGTATAATTTTAACTTCGGATTTCCCTTTGCTAGAGGCTTAGGTTGCCCTTATAGTAGAAAACTCTCCCCTAAGGCCCGAAAATTGCGAACGCGCTGCCCAAAATAGGCAGGTACGGACTGGACGACGCTTCCCAAAGCTCCACAGAGTCCCTACACACCGTTCCAGATACTCTCGCCTTTATTGCGCCGCCATTTTCGCCAAACGCGCTCCCTAGCGACATGGACGCATCAGAACGCTTCGACGCGCTTGAAAGCGACGTTTCCAGAATGTGCGCGCAAATCGACTCGCTTAAATCTACGATTGAAAACTTCGTTAGGACCCTCCAGGCTAACCCTACGACTAATAGTTCCCCCTTCACGACTCCAAGCGCACCCAACAACGATGTTTTGCCAAACGCGTCCACTAAGGAACGTGCCCAGATCAAACCGTCCCCCCCTGCCGAATTTAATGGTGCATGTGCGCAGGGACGTGCATTCCTTAATTCCTGTGAGTTATACATTAGTCTCCAGTCGCATCAATTCGTCGATGAGGCTGCAAAAATTTATTGGGCCTTCACATACATGAAATCTGAATGCGCCTATCTCTATGTGGACCGTATCCTACATCAAACTAAAGAACTCGGTTCTCTACCTTTCTCCACTTGGGGTGACTTTCGAGCTGAGTTCGTACGCCACTTCTGCCCCCTCAATGAACGCCAGGACGATTGGGATGATCTCCTTCCTTTGGCCGAGTTCGGATACAACAACCATGTCCATGCTTCCACTCAACAGACCCCTTTCCTCTTAGACACTGGACGACATCCACGCATGGGATTTGAACCTCGCCAAACTCCCTCACACATCGAGACAGTGAATGAGTTCACAGAACGCATGAGGGATAGCTTGGAGGAGGCAAGGGCAGCCTTAGCAAAGGCGAAGGACGACATGGCGCGATTTTACAACCAGCGCCACTCCCCAACCCCTCAGTACAAGGTTGGTGATCGAGTTTATCTTGACTCCAGTGACATCTCCACTACACGTCCATCCAAGAAACTCGCTCATCGCTTCTTGGGACCTTTCCCCATTGTCAAGTGTGTTGGAACACATGCCTATCGTCTACGCCTCCCAGCCTCCATGTCCAGACTCCATCCCATCTTCCATGTCGTCAAATTGCTTCCAGCTCCCCCAGATCCATTCCCGGGATGCCATTCACACCCACCACCACCACCTACAGTGATCGAGGGAGAACCCCAATATGAAGTCGAGTCAATCTTGGACAGCCGTTTGCGTCGAGGAAAACTCCAGTATTTGGTACATTGGAAGGGTTATGGGTATGAGGAGAACTCATGGGTCGAAGAGTCTGACGTAAATGCCCCTCGGCTAATCAAGGAATTCCACCGACGGCACACTGCTGCACCGCGTCGCATTCAAGTCACGGACTTTGGTCGTATATGATTTCGAATGCATCGGGGCGATGCATCTTAGAGAGGGGGTGATGTAAGGGGACTAAGGGGGTGCCCTGTGTGTTTTTCCTATTTTTTATGTTCGTCCCATATTTTTCCCCACCTCATTTCCTTCTATTCTTCATTTTCTATGATTTTTCCGGATTTTATTACTAATTTTCCCTTGCTATCATGTTTGTATATGTTGACACTTTTATATTTAGAGGCGGAGTACCCCTTCCGACACATACCCCTTGGTATGATGTCATTCGGCGGCCTTGATCCGCCTATCTCCGCCTTTTTCTATTTTTAGGTTATATTTGATTTTTGTCGTCTTCACATATACTGGGCATCAGCAAGGGGATCCTTAGAGTTTTCTCTTCGGATTTCCCTTTGCTAGGTGCACCCCCAATGCCTGTATTATGTAGTATAATTTTAACTTCGGATTTCCCTTTGCTAGAGGCTTAGGTTGCCCTTATAAGGAGTATCCATGGTGAGAAGTGTTGAGAGTAACTCCATGGATGCATGATCAGTGCCCTTTGTTGTGTATGCTATTTATAGTATCTTTTTGATGTGTATGTTTCCCTTATCTGATTTCTTAGTGACACTAATATTAGTCTGTTATATGCAGACTGAGTATATTTGTGTGTTATCTAGGCTGTTCCCTACAAACCCCATCTCGCTTCTGGCATCAGACTGGGCTAGCTGCCTAGACACTAGATGAAGTGTCAGTGGGTACATGTGTTCACTTGGGTCTGGAGCAATCTTGTGGACTGCGCAGAAACAGAAAACAATTGCAGACTCTTCTTGTGAAGCTGAGTATGTTGCTGCCTTTGAAACCACAAAAGAATGCATTTGGATCCATACCCTACTCATGGTGATCAGTCATGCACCCCATATATCAACCCTGATGTTCTGCAACAATACCACCTCCATCTGCCTGTCTGAAGACCCCCTTCTCTACTCAAGGGTGAAACATGTTGATATTAAATTCCATTTCCTATGGGAATGAGTTCAATCATGAGAACTAACCATATCCTATGTCAATACTCACAATAATATTGCTGATCTATTCACTACAGCCCTCAATGTCAAACAATTCACCAGACTTTGCAGATTCCTCAGCCATGCTTGATTACCTTAATTCCATGCGAGGAGGAGTGTTCACAGTGAGGAGGAGTCTTGAGATTAACACCATGAATACATGCTTTTTGTCACTTTGATGTGACATACTATTTATAGTATACTTTGTGATTGTATGAGTGACTCCCCTTGTTTTGTATCTCTTTCTTTTATCCTTTTCATCTCATCTCATTGTCTTATTTGCAGTATATATACCAGTGTTAGATAGACCCATGCACCTCAGTCCATTATACACAGACTGAGGTGAGTAGATACCACTTTGCTAGTTTGTTGTGGTTACTTACTATACTATTGATAGAATACAAGTGCTGGCAGCTGCACTGCATTTCTCAGGAGAAGACTGATGTGATTATTGAAAGTTATTTGCAGCAGAAGATTGTTGTAGACTATGTTTGTTGTCATGAAATTACTTTTGTTATCTTCAAATAATATTTGTGCATGATCACGGTGATGAACTCAAGAAAGGGCTGTGTAGAGTTGGCCATGAGCGAAAACTTTGGTGCGAAGATTGAGAACTGCTTTGTCAAGTGTAAGACCTGAACAACCATTGAATGTGGTTGAATATGCAAGGCATAGAGGACTGGGTGCAATGGATGGTCCAGCTGGAATGAGATGGAGAAAACTGAAAATGAATTCGAGGGATACATTGAGGTTCACCAAGAATGCCCATTCGGTTGTCAATAAGTTGGACTTGAATATATCGGTCATGCAGATGTTCGACTATGAGCCATGTGTTTTTGACCAACCCTTTTCTGATGGACATGTTGTGCATCATTGAACAGATGCATCCTTCTTTAAGTTGTAGTTTGTGGCTGGGGACACCGTTGTGATTGATAAGTGAGAGAAAGTCTGGTGATGTGTGGGGATGGTTGACAACAATTTCATCATTCTCCTTGATGATGTCGGTGCTGTAGTAAGTGCCTGAGGTAAGATAAGTATGTGGAATGATATGCTTCAGAGGTGAATTTCTTACACTGTTGTTGAGGCAGCCATTGTAAGATTTTGGAGTTGAACTCATCGACTTAAATGTTGTGTGGACTTAGGAAGGCATGCTTCAGGGCTGCGAGTGGATTCAAGAGGATGTCACTGGGATAGAGAAAGTTGGCTGCTTTGTTGATGGTGTAAACATTTTTCACAATGTGGACACTTGTTTGCGAATGATGGTAGTCTTTGCCGATGGTATCAATGAAGGCGGTGTATTCAGGATATTGTGCACCTCAGTGAGAGAATTGTAAAGAGAGCACTTTGAACTGTGGCCATATTGCAGAAGACTTGATGGATGCGAGAAGTGCAGTGGCAGGACCATTGCCTTTGACAATGGATGCAACCTGATGAAAATCTCCAAGGCATATGAATGGCACCTCGCCAAATGGTTTTTGTGAATGCTTTAGAAGTTGACAAAGTTTATGAATGGTGTCAAAGACAGCAACATTAGTGCCAGCAGCTTCTTCCCAGATGACTGCCATTGCAGAAGTGATGAGATCTGCTCAGTGAGTGTATGGATGGATTAATGATTGAATGTCAATATTATCCTAATAAAATGAGATGATGATGCATGTGATGATGGAGATGAAGAACAACATACCTCTTTTACAGGAATCCAAAATAAACTATGAGTGGTACATCCACACTTGTGTAGAGCAGCTGCAAGGGCACTGGTTCCAATCACAAGGACAATCTTTCCTTCCCCACAAAATTTACATGCCAGAGCATCAGCAAGAAAACTCTTGCCTCTTCCAGGCTTGCCTTTGATGAAGAAGGGCTGAGGTGTGGGATGGTGTTCAGGGTTATTTTCATGGAGGGTGATGGAACTGTACACAAGGTTGAAAAACTGTTGTTGTTCAAGGTCCATGTGCTCCATCATGTCATCAGCTGGTTGAAGTAGAAGCTCATGTTGACCTTCGAATGCCTCCAATTCATTGAGTACTTCAGGTGATCGAAAAGTAGGTTCTGGAAGGCCAAAATCTGTGAGCCTGTGGCCTCCATCTTCAATGAATTCAGAAATTTGTTGTAAGGTAAGGTCGATTCTGTGTTCATTAGAATGGGTAGAGGTGATGTGATCGAGGGATAGAGAAGGAAGAAAATGGTCCCACAGGGGGCGAGCAGGGTAGCCTTCCAGAATAATTCGAGCAAAAAGAAAATGGAGCTGCACAGGAGTTTGATATGCACTTACGGCTTCTTCCAATGCATACCAACCTTCATCCTCAGTGTTGAAAAGGCCCATATGGATGGCTGCTTCATGATAAGTTCCAAATGTTGTGTCTCCAAATGTTCTGATGTTGTGGAAATATCTTGTGGATTGATGTGTCAATAAACATTGAAGATAGAATATTTCTCCAGATGTTGGAGAGATGGTCTGGATGCAAGAAATGGATTCTCTGCGCCGTCATTTTTGAACAATGCGACGGGCGACATTTTGGATGGGGTCTTCCAGAAAGGCATCATCATGGAGAATGGAGCCTTCATCATAGGGATAGAAAACATATTGAGTGTTGTAGTCAGTGTACAGGAGGTTCTCTAACTCAGGATAGTGTGGACGATGGAAATAACAAATCAGTGCTGAGGTTGAAAATTCGTCATCAGAAAAATGTCGCACATTTTCTCCAGGTAAATGGATGAGCAGTGCTTTGACACTGGGTTCTTTGGAGGAGATGTCGAAACCGAGTATGTGCCATGCAGCTTCAGGTGCACAGAGGTATCGCGCATTTACGTAGTCCTTGGTTTCATCAATAGGTTGTTGTTCTTCATGATTAGTGTGATCCTGGATTCAGAATAGGGCATGATCAGGGCCTTTGAAGAGGTACTTGTACAGATACATGAAGACCTTCATAGTGTAGACAACATCCACAAATATATGGCAATCAAGTTCGTCAATGAGTTCTGGAATATGGGAAAGTGATCCAACAATCAGCAGGGTGTCGACATCTGTAGTGTACATGGCCTTTGTCATCAATATGTGTCTGAAGTGTGATTGGGTGAGGGAAACCATAGATACATTTTCCAGCTCAATTGCACTGGCTTTCGTCTGACTTGAGATGGGTGTAGGGATGTGTCATAAATTTCTTTATCTTGCTATGTAATCAAGGATTGTCCTGATGTAGTCTTGATGTGATTTCAGGCCATGCAGCATTGCAAGTCATGGTGATGAACAATGAGGGGTGTCCATACTGACGTGGAAGAGCAAGTGAATCTGCGATTTCATTCAAAGCCCATTCTCAGGAGCCAAGAAATGATGCTGGAAGTCGGATATCTACACGATGATCATCGGTAAGTGGGCTAGTTTCATGAGCTTGGGAAATGTGGCCCCTGTGGATGAATTGCAGTCATTCTTCTTCGATGCGAGAGTACATATCACATATATATTCCAATTCCAGCTGACCAAAGTCAACAAATTGCAGTTCTCTGAGTAAAAGGCTTCTATACCATTGTCAGTGGGTAAAAGGTAGTGTGTCCTTGAGTCAAAAATTGTTTGTAGCATCAGGTGTCAAGCCCCATCCTGGAGTTCCATGTGGAAAAAGGACTGGATATTGTAGTGGCTCATAGTGTCAGCTGAACATTGGAATAAATGTTGGATCTTGGTCATTGTTGTGCCAGATCAAAATTGGACGGGGATTAATCTCTGTGCTATTACTTGCATGCATCACAACTGTGAAATCTCCTTGTGCCATTGCATCAGACAATTCTAACCGCAGCTGTGGTTTCATTGTCATGGGTCCACATTGATGCAAATTGTTGAAGATGATGAACATATGGATTGCAATTCTCAAGGTCAGTTTTCACACCTGTGGTCCATGTCGGTGGGACTTTCCACTTGTGTGGTTCTGTTACACATTCTTGTTTGTCATATAAAAACCAGTGGATTGAGTGATGAGGTGCACTGATGTTGAGCATGCAGTGATATGTTCTACCTGTTATTGCAATGTTTGCCAAACCAAATCTGAATTTTTTGAAGCCTTTAGAAGCTCTGATCACAGTGAACATGAATAAGTTGTTCAGCCTTCGAGAGGTGGATGAACATTCAGGCCTTGTTGTAATGTTTGTAAGATGAGGAGGTAGAGGTGGTAGTCTTGGCACAATATGCTTTCTGTTATTGCAGCAAAATGAGTCAAGTTCACTGCTTAGCAACATTGCACTACACTTTCTTCATGTTCAGTTCCAAGTCGCAGGTTGCCATCTTGAGTGATTCATTGTTATGTGAAACTGATTCCATCATCAGTTCAATGGAAGCTGTTGTGGTACCACTTTGTGTGATTGAAGATGTGTATATTGGCATGCAGCTTTGAAGTTGACTTAAAATGGTAACATAAGTTGAAGTTTATTTCTTTGCTTACTGCTCTCCATCACCATCTTAATATGCAATCACTTGATGACAGTTATGATAACATCGGGCTTGGTTGTACAACTGCAAAAGCAGTGAAGAGACAATACAGACCAGAAATCAACACCAGAATTTGAAACATGAAACTAATATTAATATATGATGTCATGATTACTCATGCTGCTTCTTTCAAGGTGGTTGTTGAGCGGCTTGTTCAGTGGATGTAGTGTGATTGACTGCATCAATGGGTGGCTGGGAGGTGTTATTGATGTCTTCCAACATCATCGCTGAAGTGGATGGCATAGGTTTTTTGTTTGCATCATCACCTTCATTTCTCTTTCCCCATTTGGAATGTTTACCTGCCAGTGATGAAAAGTAGACAGAGACCGAAAGTCATTGTACATGCCTTTAATTGTGGATGTTGTAGCACAACTGTCTCCATCACTAATGAAGGAGATATCCCGAAGTTCAACAGGAAGCCGCTTTACAGCAACATTGGCAGTGGTGTCCTCAGCAGTTCCAATAATAACACTCGCAATGGCGATAGAAGCTCCAGGCTGAGGAGTCCTGAGTTTTGCATATTGAGTGTTGTTAGGCAGAATATGGACATGGTGACTGGCGACCCTCATCTCACCAGCAACATATTGGCTGACATCCATATAGAATTCATGGTCCGAAAGCTTACAGCCAGCCTGTCAAGAATGTTGATGTACGAATTGTCTATGGTGTAGTTATGCATACAATACCCACAACCAACATAATTGGAGGTACTCGAACACTGCAATCTGTTACAGCATTCATCTGAAATCAATTAGTGTTTGCTGACTAGTGATATGCAAACACTCACTGCAAGAACATCAATCTCCAAATCATAATCTAATGCACTGTGTCCCTCTCCAACAGGAGTATGATTGGTGATAGATACTGCCTTGCCTGTGACAAAGTACAGAAGATCTTCATTAGGACGATCTTGAGCTTGAGGCACAAAGTAGTGAAGAACGGTGTTGATCACCTGTTCTTCCCCATCAGAGGTCATCCCAATTAAGATCTCAGAATCAAACGTAAGGCTTTTTGGTTTGTCAGGGAAGATGATGCAACAATCGAAGCAAGGGAAGACACCAGAGATTATAGTGGAACCTGGCATCACAATGGAATGATGGAACTGATATCGGTGAAGTGCTGACACTTGAAATGAATGTGGTGAGACAGGTGATGAATATGATGTCAAGATGATGTCAATGTGTATGTCAGTGGCAGTAATGAAACATGAATTGGGTAGAATGTGCAGATGGAACGTGACAGAGCTGCCTACAACTGTTCAGTAAACAAAACATCCTCGTGCTGAGCATCAAGGTGATGGAGATCAGGTAGAATGTATACACACAGTTGTAATGATGTGAAAATGAGGAGACCCCCAGTGTTGAAGTTCCAACCCTGTATGTACCACGGCCCCTTGTTTGACTTTGATACTAAGTTCAATGACCAAATGCCGCAAGTGATGTCGAAAGCAATAACAAATGATGTATGATGTGAGGTCAACAGAATGCTCAACAGTAATCACCATGGGATGTTGGCGAATTAAATTGGGGTTGTATTCAATGGCATGCAGTCAATAGTATTCACGGGTGCTGGGCATGTGGAGAGTGGGAAAGAATATAGAAAAAATGAAAATCCAGTCAAAGATCGAACTCAGCCTCCCGAACATAATTGAAACATACAATGCAACAGACCTGTTAGCCACCACAGCTTACACCCCCAACAGCTCACCACAATTCAAGACCCCATAGTTTCCAATCACAGATGACGTCAAGCTCGTTATGTGCTTATAGTATTCTGATTTGTGTATATTCTAGGTTGGATTTCTACACACTACTGCAGGTCCTGCTGCGACTTATGAAAGGAAACAGTTGGTATACAATTATAGCAAGTGGAAAAGCATAGGGAGATGAAAGGCCAAGTGCATCTCAGCTGAAATGTGCTCAAAATATTGATCAGTAGCCTACCCATGTCTCTTCAAAACATACAGTAAGCTTCCCCCCAAAATGCAGATCTATTTCACTACAAAGCACAGCTGGCTCAGATCATTAAGTTATTAAGTAGCAACTTAATCTGATAATTTACTGTAAATTGAGCTCAATTTACTGTTCAATTTATGGACCCGTGATGCCAACCAGCCCAATTTACAGTCCGTTGATGAGCTGATGCTCGGCTAAAGGCCAAATCTAATTATAGCTGCACACTTGATCTGCTTGTCGTCGGCTCGAGAATGCCATTGAGGACTGGAGAACACACATGCTACAGCATTGCTTCCAGTACAATTTTTCTACATGTAAATCTCAGCAGCCAGGATCCCTTCGATTTTTTGTGAAGAGAAAAGGGGAAAAGGACTGAAAGCTGTGGTTACAAGTTACAACCAGTACTGAGTACCTTAAAAATTGCCTCATGTGTACCTGCATGATACTAACACCATAATATCTCTTTTCCAAATTTATTCATCATTAAAAGTTGACTAGAACAGTACGAGGGGAGATGTCTTCAAAACACATTGCTAAATAACTGGCCAAATAAGGATTGCAGGTCTAGGAAAAGGCTCAAGGCCATCGTTCCATATACCAGAGACTCAGGCTCCAGAGTGTCTGGCCCTCGAGCGTATGTGCTGAGGGCGTCGCGCACGCCAAGCGGCGGAGTTTGAAACGTGCTGAATTTACCGATCAATTTACGCCTACACTTAACTTGAATCCTTTCAAGATTTGGGCATTACGATTTCATCAGGTCCCCATGCTGCCATGCAGATGACAAGGTCTGCGGGGTGTATAATTCGGATTCGGACAGCTGTGCAAAGCTGCGAATTCCTCGTAATTGGCATTGGCTTGGTTTGGCCCTATGGGTGGAGTATTATTAATATCACGTCATTTGCCGTCCTTATCACCGCTGTTCGACCTGCAAGGAGCCTAAGGTCAATAGACTCGTTAATATTCTATCTATATAAGTCTGCACTTACATAAATTAGAAACGTTATCGGGCTGGATTTGAGCCTCTCAGGTATTGTGATAAGGAACTCACACATCACACAGCCATGTGTGTGCAATCCATCAATGCATCACGGGTTGCCAAGCCATTCTTCCGAACCCTCTGTTCCTCCTCGAGGAAGACTAGCCTAACACTCGAGCGCGTGTCGTGCAATCATTTTGCTGTCGTTGGGATTCTTGTCAGGTATATAGTACTTGTTGACTTGTTGGAGAACCTCGATGCTGCGCGTGTTTCTCTCCACTGGCAGACCTCCAGAGGACGCCGGTTACAGAAGCAGCTCGGGGTGTTCTAGACGTTCAAGCAGTGATTCCACATGGTGATCTTTTGATTGAAGGCCGCATTATTCATGTCAATCACATGGGGTTCTCTGATGATTCTCTGATTCCAACAAGCAATGCTACCTTTTCCTTGTCTTCGCCATCTGCCATCGAGTCCGCGTTTTTATGGTGTTTTCTTCGAAAATTTTGGTAGCCTTATGGGGCCTGACTCTTGCCAAAGCGACCTCAGACTCCATCCTTGCCAGGGCACCTGACCCTTGTGCCGCTATCGCAGGCCAAAAGTGGGTAGCTCCCCGGGATGTTCGAGCATGCTATGAGTCAATTCCAGTTAACCAGACTATCAAGTCAAATGTAGGTTCCCTTGTCATTCACTTTCCCATGCTAGCACTCACGTTGCGCCCTAGATCATCAAGGTCATGAATAAGACCCTGGCATTTCACACCTCCGTTAATTATCAGATCCAGGCGCCGCAGCCGTTTGCTAACGATGTTCATGAAAACTTGCTCGCGGACTTGGCGAGGATCAGTCAACAGGAATACTTCTCTGAATACGACCTTCACATCGATCTATCGAACACTTTCAAGCGGTTGAATGATGGTCACTGTGTTTGGATCAATCGCTGCTATGTCCGACCAAACAGTTTACACTATTCTAACTACTGACACTGTTATATGACAGGATTGTGCGTCATGCCAGCTGTGTCTGAATTCATAATTGGCTAAACCATACACTAAAATTTCAGCGTTCTTTGTTAACTATCTTCCAACACCTCTGACTCTGTTGACGGACTCCGATGGCACCCAAAATGTTCATATCGCGCCCGAGGCATTTTCTGTAGCTTCGGCAGAGTTCCCAGATCAGATTGACTTTTGGCAAAATTCCCTTGTTGGTCCTATAAGAGGGAACCTTGAATCAGTAAGTGCGCCCATAAGTCTCCAGCTACGTTTTCGTGAAGTCTCTTTACAGCTTTCTGGTGCCAAAGTGCTACTTATCAACGGCAGACCTCCGTTCGATGCTGTGGACGCAAACGCCGCGATTACTGGTAGTTTCCAAGGTTTTGGTACTCGTCAGAATACGTATGTCCGATCTTTCTTCGCATATTTGGGATTGATAACAAGACTGCAACAGCTTCTTTTCGAGCTATCAACGCGGTGTCAGTGGTTGGACGTATATCATGGGCAATTTTGCCCAGCAATCCCTTCCCATTGATGATTTTGCTGCACTAACCATTCAGCGCGTCAACTCCACCTTCCCGGAAACAGTCATCGTACGATCCTCATTATTGCTTCTCTGACTTGAATCTGAATGTGCTTCGAAGTTACCCTATCGTTCGCGATTCGGACCCACTTCCGTGCCTTTCAACAATACAGCGTCCTATCGCGCCAATAACTGTGTCCCTATTCCCGGTACCAATGGAGTAGATCTCTATGCGCCTTCCACCAGTAGCATTGGCCCCTCCAATACGCCTCTCGCAACGTTTCAGCAGCAACCGCAGATATCGCCTGGCAGTGCTCTCAGAGTCAACGTTATGCTGGATACATCTCCGTTATCTAATGTCGGCCTTCCTCCTGTACTGCAACCAGCGTTAAGCCCCCTACCTGAGAGTCGGAACGCCGCACAGTTCTACATGCTGGAGGATGGGAAGACTGGAGTTTTGGCTCTTGGCAGCTTTTCGGATGTTAGCTTTTCTGGTCTACAAAACTGCTTGTTGCAGGGTACGCTTTCGTTAAAATCACACGGTGCTACGCAGCTGGTGGTCGATGTGGTGGGTTCCCGCTACGCAATGCTCCTGATTCGTTGATTGACTACTCTCCGTTGCATAGACTAACAACGGTGGAGGCTTCATATGTTCTGCACATGTGAGAAATATGTCTCCCGTCTTTTAATAAAGACTTATGTCTGGGACTTCCTTCAGTTGCTCCACCGGCTTGTAAGATACTGGTTGCTTTGCGATATCGTCTAGTCTCACCTCTCTTGTAGATTGTAGGTCCAAAGTCAACCACTGTTCCTCAACCAGGCCTAGACACAGAAGCTCGAGCTGGCCCCCTTGCCCAACTTATTGTGAAGCAGATCATCGACACGAATGCAGATCCTAAGCAACTGCTATTGTACAATCCTTCAGGGTGGACAAGTGCTGCCACCGATCAGCAGTTTCCCGCCAACACGAGTTGGCTACAACCACCAGTTAATAAAGTAATCAATGGAATACAGGATGCGTTCAGTCAGAGGTACGAGGCCCGCCATATACTTCCCGCGATTGGTAACACCTGATGAACCTGAGTAGGTTGGGCCAAGAATGTGTGCCAGGGGGGTTCCCTAATAACATTCCAGGCACTGCCCTGTTCGATCCTAAGAAAGTGGTCATTGTGAATAATGGCAGGTACGTTAAGTTTTATGTAATGATCGGTACCTCCTTATGTTAACGATCCTGCCATCGGTTGCAATTAGATGTGCGAGTTCTTGCGCGTTGTTCAGTGTACGTAGATTTTCTGTTTGTGGCCATAACCCACATTTATGCGCCACATCGATAGATCGTTATGTCCAAAGAAGAAGGATCCAAAACGGTGGTGGTTGGTGGAAAGAACGATGTGCAGCAACAGTACTGTGGCACAGTTGGCGGGCAATCGACTGACTTCTCCACTATGGATACTGAAGTTAAAGTGTGTCGGTCATTCCCGCTTGTCTTAGCTCCTTTATACTGATTGTGCTGATCTCCATAGACCGCGCACCTCAAGAATAACACTTTAGCCCCTCCCGATATGTGTGTTTTTTCTCTTTTGCGTCCAATTTACCGTCTGTCTCGGTTATTCTTTCTTCCCACCACCAAATTCGATCAGAGGGGGTGTGAACTATTATCTCCTTTCAAGCTTCGGCACCGACGAACTTGTCGTCTTTCTTTGCCGCTAGGAGTGACAGTCAGTTGGCATTTATTTTAATTGGGTTCTTTGACTAGGCTAGTGAATGGTATCCAGGGTATCACCTGGAGACTTGCATTTGGTGTCTATGACCCTACACAACCGGAAGGTGAGCCTTTGTCACTTTTAATGGCACATAGCGCTCCAGTAGCTGCCAACTGGGGTTCGTTGCATTTACCCCAAAACTAAATACAACCCTTTAACCAGAATGGCAAAACCATCCAGCTGATCTTAATTTGCCCATAACGGCTAGCTTGTAAGCATTGTACTTCACCTCTTCCCACAGAGCGTTCATATTGATTCCGTTCGTCATGATAAGGGTGAACAATCCTGTCGCAATCTGGGAAGAAGTGACACGCAGATTGCTTGTATGAAACTCTGAACTCTTGGCCTGTAGGGACCGCACGGATCATGTTTCGTAAATATGGACCTCTATTGCTATTCCAAGGTTTGCAGTGTCATGATTGCTGAATTAATCGAATACCCGAGTGTTAAATCTGGATACATCGCTCTAATCTTGTTCTCTTGTTCTCTGAATCTCTTCCCAACACTAGCCCATTCAGTCATCTTCAATCGTCTGCTGACAGTAGGCGCTCTGGTCCCTATCTGATCTCAGGTCAGCTCTGCCGACATTGTCCGTAACCTGTTGATTCTTGAGAACGTCTTGGGAAATATTTGCAAGCATGAAGATCACGAGCTCGGAGAAACGTTTGTAAGATGAACGGTATGAGGCTAACTTTTCTACCGGTACTGGTGGTTTGCCATACGTGCCCAAGTCATTCTTCGGACGGTTCGGACGGCCTTCCTATCGTGCCCGTTTCGCGGGGACATTTTGAGTACTAGGGCCGCGAAGAAAGCCACCGGAGTTCCGTGTAAACGCAACCACCGATGTCAGCGCGCTCAAGGTTGAGAAAAAAGAATGCACGCACGCGCACTGTAAGACCTCGATAAGCTGTTGACGCGGACTTGACTTGACGATAACAAGTCAATGGGCTAGGCACGTAGGGTAATTGTGTCCACTTGTCCATCAAGTGTACGGAAAGTGCCTCGATGTTTCTTCTAATGCGGAGGACCCTGATGTTATTTAGAACAAACTAGTAGTAGTACAAGATGACCAAAGCCGGAAGGTAGCCGTTTTAGAACAAATTGAGTCTAATTGACTTCGTCGGCTTTTCCGGATATTTCCATCAAACTTCAATTTACCGGGGTACCGGCATCCGAACAATTACATAAGTTGAACACACGGGAATTGTTTGCGCGCGTACCTACAGTACTTATGTACCTACCTATAGCTAAGTATAACTGTATAAGACCTAGTTAACCCTGTTCGGGTTGTGTTCGGGAGTCTCCGTCGATCCGATCCCTAATAGTAAATTTAGAATGCGTGGATGATCCTGGACGTTTGTGCTATATACTTTTCGGCCATGACAACGAATAATGTATCACATTATTGTCAACCCCGCACATCGCGGCAAGGAAGCATAAGTTAGGGTCGCCACGGAAGCAGTACAGACAATTTTTGCACCGCATGACATATCGTGGAATCGTCTTTCGCAGATCGATAAATTGTTTATCTCGAGATAAGTTGCCCGTAGAATCCGACACGTACAAAGGGTTACAGTGCGGTAAAAATACAAATGAATAGTATGAAGCAATAAAGAGGCACAAGTACAAAGTATAACACGAATTGCAAAAATAGATAATTGCTTAAGATACGACCGCAAAAATGGAGGGGAGGATTGTACTACATTAGAAGAAATGTATGAATAAAAAGACATCGACCTTCGAGGCCGGCTTGCTTAAGGTGTGTGACGAGCCCCATGTCGGAAAGGAAGAAATCACCATTATGAGGAAGAAACCATGATCTTCAAAACCATCTTTCCTTCCTCATCTTGCCCTCGGCAGAGGAGATCAAACGCACGTTTCGTGTCTTTAAGTGGGAAACGATGGGTGACGAGTTTTTCAACATTCTTCAGTTTGCCAGAGGCGAGGAGTGCGATTGCTGCGGGGTATGTGTTGGCATAGCGGAATGAACTCTGGATATCGACCTCGCGCACTGCGGCAGCAGAGATGGGGAACATCACGTTGGTTGTGCCCATTCCGATGAGCATCACCTTGCCGCCGGTGATGGCGGTCTAGAAGTTAGCGAGAGAAGCCAGTGAGCCGAACAAAAAGAAACGCGACAAATTAACCGGAAAACTTACGTGAACAGACATCTGAATGGCAGGCTCGGCACCAGTGCATTCGAACACGACATCGAAACCTTCTGGAGCTTTGAACTCCGCCAAAATCGACTGAGCTGATTCTTTTGCTCTTCGGAGTTGGTCGTCGGTGGTTTTTGCTTTGTCTGCTGAGACATTTGACAGGCAGAATGTTTGGGATGCGAAGGAATTGGATTTTGCAAAGTCGAGACGGGCTTTGTTGATATCGACGACGACGACGCGTGATGCGCCGATGGCCTGTGCGAGGGCACATACAAGGAGGCCGATGGTGCCACAACCCAAAACGAGGACGGATTGGCCAGCGGAGAGGTTCGCTCGTCGCGTGGCATGGATGACGACGGAAAGAGGTTCAGCGAGAGACGCTTGCTCGAATGTGCAGTTATCGGGGAGTCTGTGCATGTACATATAGGTCCAAGTTTAACAGAAGAAAAGAATAAACGTACGGGTGGAGTGCATGAGCGGGATGGTTCATGCGTTGTTGGAGTGTGCCGTCAGCGTGAGGAAAGACGGCGGCACTGCTGCAGAAGCGCATGCCCTTGCATAGGTTATACCGACCCTTCTTGCAGAAATCACAAGTCCTGCAACAGATACCTGCCTCGATAGCGACGCGTTGACCTGGAGTAAGGTTTTTGACACCTGGTCCGACAGCGGTAATGATGCCAGCCGCTTCGTGGCCGAGAACTAGAGGTGCTTGGACAGCAAAGTCAGCATTTCGACCGTGAGCATAGTAATGCACTAGATACAAGTAAGTTACGTGTCTGTGAATGAGGAGTATAGGATTACTCACTATCGCTTCCGCAGAGGCCAGTGGAAGCAATGGAGACCTGAGCTTGGTTCATTGAAGGTGGCCATAGAGTACGCTCGTCGATACGAATATCTTTCGGACCATAGAGGACAGCAGCGTTCTGAGTTGGGAGGGCAATAGGAGACATGGGAAGTGATAGAAAGTAAAGAACATGGCAATGCGGTATTTATACAGAATAAGGAGGAAGTGCATCTGAGTCGTTGAAAACAGATCTGATCAGCCGGTCCGAGGAGCCGGGCATCAGACGAATTAGGAAGTCGTGTTATAAACTCGATTTCTCCGTCTTTTTCTCTATTTACTCGGAAGTTCGGTGCGGCAATTCGATCCGGGGTAGATCTGGGATTTCATCCGTCGGTCCGTCCCTCCCCGCTTTCTTTATATGTATTCTATATTTTATGCCCGCCCCTTTATGGATCCTTCGCCCTCTTTACCCTCTCCAAACCTTTTCTCTCTTTCAGGTCAAAATGTTCTCATAACTGGCGCAACTAGAGGTATCCTTTTCCCTTATCTCTTGAGCCATTGACCAACACATATCAAGGTATCGGAGCTGCCTGTGCGATTGCCCTTGCAGAGGCGGGTGCTTCCATATGTCTTATCCAACGTAATCCTCCCCATGGCACGTCACCCAACCTCAATACCTTAAATACTATTCGTGCGCTCGGAGCCATCGCGCACGTTATTTACTGCGATCTGGATGATCTGCACGCCGTAAAGCACGTCTTCCAGAAAGCTCTCGATGTAATGAGTGGTCAAATACACATTCTCGTCAATTGCGCTGGTATCCAGCGGAGATCACCGAGTGTAGATTTCTCCGAGAATCACTGGGACGAAGTACGTATCCACGTTTGCTCTTTCGCCCAATCTGCCCCTCCTCCAAATCACCGTATCACGATCAATGACGCCATGACGTCGGGCTCTTTGCCTGCTCCGTTTTTCTAGGTTATCAATGTTAATCTCAAGTCGGTATGGCTTCTCTCACAGGCTGCCGGCCGGCACATGATCCCCCTTCGTCGCGGTAAAATTATCAACTTCTGTTCCCTCCTCACCTTCCAGGGCGGCTTGACCGTTCCAGCATACGCTGCGGCAAAGGGCGCCTTGGGTCAGGTGACAAAGGCGCTCAGCAACGAATGGAGCCAGCACAACGTTCAAGTTAACGGAATCTGTCCCGGCTATATCGCAACGGAAATGTGAATAGACTGTTCCTGCTTCTTTTTTTCCCGTTAAAGGGTTAGCTTTCGGTGTTCGTTATCCTCGTCCTTTCTGTTTCCCTGACTGCATTCACCCCGTTTTCGGATCCACATGATTCATAGTCCGCGGCGTTTGGTCGTATAACCCAAGTTATTTCTGTCTGTCAGGCTCATTCGATACCTCGTTTTTACCCACGTCCACAAATATCTTCGATTCACTTAGACTAACATCTCTTCTCCCGCCTCTAGGAACGAGAAACTTCTCCAGGATCCTGTCCGCCTCCGTCAAATCTCCGAACGGATCCCTGCAGGACGCTGGGGCGAACCGAAGGATTTCGCAGGCCCAGTCGTCTTCCTTGCGAGTCGCGCCAGCCAGTACGTTTGTGGAGAGCTCCTTGTCGTGGATGGGGTGAGACTCTTTTACTTCTTAAATACTTCTCCATTTTGGGACGACCATAAGTTGTTTACCGATATTTTCTTTCTCTGCCTAGGGTTGGATGGGGCGGTGATTGTTTGGCTGTTGACATGTTAGGAAATCTGGCGGTGGCGTTGTGGTGTTGCTATTCCTGTCCTACGATTTGATTGTAAACTTCGGGCACTGGTCACGAGGAAAATGGTCCGACTAGATGAATTGAATGTAAGGCTTCTCCTTAAGTAGTGTTTTCAGTCGAGTGTTGATAAGTGATCCAAAGCAGCCGATGACCCCGAACGGCAACGCAGATAATGATGCGATAACGTTCTGCAATCGGACCCGTTGTGAAAAACAGATGGTGACAATGACTACGAAACAGCACCCAGGCCAATAGAGCGTCACGCTAGTCCTAACTAAGCACTGTCGCAAGTGCTTGTGTCGCGCGGGCACTCTTCAGGCCCGCAGACCCAACGTCCACAAATATCGAGCGAAACTCTGACATATTTACCAGTGGATTTTCCGTCTGATTAGGTTTCCCCGCGTCCTGATCATGAATCAATCTAGAGTGACAAGATCTCCAGAAAACCAGATAACCACGGAGCTCAGGACCGGTGGATACGGTGGATACGGTGGAAGTTGTCGAGACATGTGTGTTTGTTTTTTTAAGGTTTATGAGAGCAATGCCCTGCATGTATTCTTCCGACATTAGGACATGTAAGTGACATGTACCTCGAGTGGGAAAAGCCGAGCATCCTCCACGGCTACGCCACAATCTATGGCCTATGCTTCTTTCAAGAGGGAACGTGACCACGACGCGATCTCAGGCTTCAGAAAAAAAAAACACAGGGGGCGCGTGATGGATGCAATACGAGCGGATACCACCGGTCCGCGAGACAAACTACCCCGCGGCCGCAAGGTCGAGGACTAGGACTTTGAGTGAGATGTTAATATCGGCCTCGGTCCTGCAGACGCGTGCGAAACCCTGACGCCTCCTGAAGGCATTCCGCGGTGTACTGCTAGCAGGACCGCAGGGTTCAGATATGGTAATATGTATGAGCAATATGGACGATAGTTTGATCGCAAGAGTTTGGATTCGGGCAAATGAAGAGGGTCCAGACCGGGCCGACATCCCGCGAATATATGTTATTGACATTGTAATTATTTCAATTCGGATACAGCCGCGTCGGTGAACGTCCAGCTGCCTGTACAACGATAGATCTTGCGTAATTAGCCTGAGAAAGTGCTATCCAGCCTTTAAAATAGTGTACAGGAAACTTCGCATCGAAAAGATTCAAGACCATGTGGATGGCGGTAATTAAAGAACGCACAGGGACGAGATAGAGGAAGTTCCAGCGCGTTCGGGAGAAATGATTCGCAACCAGTACTTGGAAACGGTGTATTTGAGAAGTAAAGAGAGTGCAACCGGGCAGTTAGTGTGGGCGGGAAATGAGATTCTGCTACGGTCCGACACAGAAGAGTTAGAGAGCCCGTAGAAAGGTCCATCAGATTCTGAAACCGTTATTATGTTCCGAATGACGTGCTAAGCCCAGGTGTCTGAGCCCAGGTGAAGCAGTGCTATCTTTTGTATCGACGATGATCCGTTTGGCCAGCAATTAAGCAATTGGGTGCGCAGATAGCTAACCAGTCGATTATTATCATTGGACAGAAAACTAACCCCGCTTTAGCGTGGGCAGAATGAGGGTTCTTCGAGTTCGGAACACGGAACGTGGGCGGCGTTGACAACGCCGGATCGCACGTTCCATTAGGTACTGGCGAGGAAGTGTAGAGCTTGGATATAGCTGACCGGGTAGTGTTCCGTGACACCAAGTGGCACTGTGGTCGCGAATAGAAATTATTGGTGCGTTTGGGAATGTGCAACGTCCGACACTTATTACCGACATGGCGCAGAATTGCTTGAAGCTTCCGTCGACTTACCCCACGAGTATACTTGATGCATGCGGAGATACGAATGCGGCTCTTCGGAGTGACGAAGTTGACTTCACGAAGACAAGGTGTACATACTTTGCTTGTCAAGTCTAGAACCTGCAATAACACCTATCTCATTCCGCCGGCGGGGAAACGAGCCGATAAGATGATCCGATTGGGAAAACCGATGAGTATGGTTGATATCTAAGCGCAAGGAAATGTACCATAGAAGTAATGACAGTCGCCGCCATACGGTCGCAAATCTATTTCCTCCACATACTTGGCAGGTCGTAAATGTAACCTGGGTCTTTAATATTCTCGAAACAACGGTACGATAAATGAGGCCTTACGTTCTTGATGTGCAGGATATAGTGCTTGTGAGATAGAAACGTAAAAGAAGTTCGAGCTCGCGAGTATCTGGCCCCGGAAGACATAGTTCATGGTTCATTGTTTTCTACCCTTCGAGATCGGTCAATTGCTCGGTTAACGGTACTAAGTGGCAATTATGTAACTCACCAGACCAGATGCATGCATACTTCATCAACGAGTTGATGCTTGCCAAACATTTCAAATTTCAAACGGTAGTTCGCTGCCGCGACGTATTTGAATTTCTGATAGACATGTTTTGGACATGTTGCTTGGAAGCGTCTTAGATGCCGGTGGCGTCCATAACAAATACTGTCAATCATGAATTTCAAAAAACTTGGGGCTAGAAAGTTTAGCCGGCTCGCTTTGTTCATTGCCAGTACTCCTGGCAGAAACTACATAGATCCTTGGTTGACCCATGCAAACCTTTTCATCTTACTTAGGAAGCGTGTTGCTTTCGACTTGGTAGCCAAGATTAGCCGTCGCCAACAGCAACTTACTACTCATAACGATGACTATCGCTGGCAGTGACCACATGCTGTGTTAACGTTGCTCAGAGCCTCGAGCATATCCATGCGGCAAAAAGCGGAACCCCATAAATCCGGGAATACCCTCCCCAAAGAGAATTCAAGTGGTCATATATATAAGTTAACAATTGGCAGGGTTGTGTGTAACGTCCCTCCTTTTCATTCCGCCAGTAGACACTCAAGTTTTTATCAATTCTCACTCATGACCGTAGAGCTCACCACTAACGCGCCCAACGACGCCCAAAAATCCAAACCCGTATCGCAAGGTTCGTTCTCATGCGCGTTCAACTAATTGTCGGTATGCTCATATTTTTCTTGTTTAGCGCCTCGAGGCTTGGTTCCTCCGGAACTAGATATTTCGGTGCACGCGACACGATGCCTCAAGCAATTGCGCTCCGTGGACAAATCAATTGATAAATATATTTATCTCTCGTCACTCAAGGACCGAGATCCAAGCATGTTCTACAAGTTATGCCTGGAGAACATGACGGAAATTACCCCCCTCATCTACACCCCAACCGTTGGTGATGCATGTCAACAATACTCTCACATTTATAGACGTCCTGAAGGATTAGTCTGTGCCATTTTTCGCGTCTGCTTCATTAAGCATGGATTGACGGTGTGCCGTTAGTTTGTTTCTATCAATGACAAGGGAAACATACGCGATGGTAAGCATCGACTGTCAGCAATGTCTATATGATCATAATTGGGATAATTCTAGTCATTATGAACTGGCCGAAAATCGAGGAGGCGAGGATCAGTGTCGTGACAGATGGTATGCCTTCCCTACCGGTCATAGATATCGTGATAAACATCTTTTGCAGGTTCACGTATTCTTGGTCTGGGAGATCTGGGTGTCAACGGCATGCCTATTTCCGTCGGGAAGCTTTCTTTATATATTACTGGCGCAGGGTAGAGCTCGATCATTATTTCCCCTTGTGGTTTCGCAGATGCTTATTTCCCTGATAGTGTCCGGCCGTCGTCCACCGTTCCTATCTGCCTCGACCTAGGAACCAACAACCAGGAATTCCTAGATGACCATTTCTATCTTGGCCTTCGTCAACGCCGTGTAAGCGGTCCCGAAATGACCGAGTTTATGGATGAGTTCATGCACGAGATGTCAGTTGCCTTTCCGAAACTTCTTGTGCAGTTTGAAGTAGGTTCCAAGGCCTATAATGTATCTCATGTCAAGATGTTGACCCGCATATCAGGATTTCTCCACTGACAATGCATTCCTCTACCTCCAGCGGTACCGTAACAAATATCCAGTTTTCAATGATGACATTCAGGGCACCGGTGCCGTCGTGCTTAGTGGTTTCATAAATGCAGCCAAACTCTCCTGCGCTGCATCAGGGCGCCCATTGTCTTCCCACCGTATCCTCTTCTTTGGAGCTGGATCCGCGGGTGTGGGCGTCGCAATGCAGCTCATGAGCTTCTTCACACTCAATGGACTGTCGGAGCAAGAAGCGCGTGAGCGCATTTGGCTCGTTGACTCCCAGGGTTTGGTATTTGATGGACGTGGGCGCCTTGCGGAACACAAAAAGTGTATGTCATCTACTTTTCATGTACACTCTCGCACGGTTAACTTTGATATGTGCTTGAAGACTTTTCCCGAAAAGACTATGAGGGTCCCCCGATCACGGACATCCTTAATATCATTGACCATGTGAAGCCCACAGCTCTACTAGGACTTTCCACGATTCATGTACGTACATCTACGCATTGCTTGTCGATTGATACTTACTAAGATTCCATGGTTTAGGGATCATTCACCCCAGCCGTCATCCGAGCCATGGCTGCACTCAACCCGCGACCCATCATTTTCCCTCTCTCTAACCCTGTCAAGCTCTCAGAATGCTCTTTCCAAGAAGCCGTGGAACACACCGACGGCAAGGTGCTCTTTGCTTCGGGGTCGCCATTCCCGCCTATGGAGTATGGCGATGTGACACTGTACCCTGGCCAGGGTAACAACATGTATATCTTCCCTGGTATATTTGTTCACATGCTCCGCCTAGTTCTGTAAGCTTATGCACTATGAAGGTCTGGGACTAGGGTCCATTCTAGCTAAGGCATCGAGCATAACGGACACTATGGTTGAGGCATCATCCCTTGGACTGGCGAACGGACTTACGGAGGAGGAGCACTCTGCAGGACTTCTGTATCCTCGAATTGAACGTAGTGCGTATAAGCCGTTGATGTTTGTGCATTGACTAATGTTTGTCTTTTCCAGTACGAGAGATAAGTGCATATATCGCCAAGGAGGTGATTCGCGCATCGCAGAAGGCTGGTGTGGATCGTTCGATCGACTTACGCGATATGAACGACGAGGATCTGTTGGCGTTTGTCAGCAGTAAAATGTGGAACCCTTGAAAGTTCGGACATTTCGCAATATAAGACTATACTGTTGTTGGCAGAAGCAGCTTGTCACAGTACATGACGGCTGGTCCTGCACCAACGTTGAACGGACTTGATGGATTATGCAAGTGCAAACAATGAAAGTTATACATTAGCTGAGCTGTACTCTCAGCAAGTGTCGTCTGTTAAAGCTCAACTTACCACCAACTTAATATCGTTCGCTTCGCACTCAAATTCAGACATGGCCCCGCGATTTTGCCGTTCGGTGCCTCTTCAAGCACATATTCAATGTCTCAGAACCATTGACAACGCTGTTACCACAGCATATGAGTTGATTAACAAATTCCGCATGCGCAACAGCAAGAATGGTAAGTAATAAATCATTTCACATTATGCGAATGGGAACTCAACCATGCTAGGTGTTCGTGCATGGGGATAATCACCGAAGGTAGTATGACTGTCTGCGCCTGGTTCATACTGCTTATTTTGAACAGAGGTCAGACTGCTGGCATTGCTGCGCATGATGGATTCTGTAGTGGTGAATTCTGAAACTGTACACCTAGATCTCAGGAATAGATCAATGACGACGAAAATATAGGAACAAACCTCGCAGACTAGTCACAAAACCGAGAGGAGAGGACGAAGTGCTGTGTGTACGTATGCTGATCGACAAGGCATTGACGCGTCGGCGTCGACGGAAGATGAATAGCGCCAATATCACAACTGCAAGGACGGCGAGAGACCCCAAAGTTCCTCCCACTATTTTCGCAGTTGAATGTGGGTCGTGCAGCCGCTGACTAGCGGCAGCTGGGGGCGCTTGTTGCGTAGACATGGGTGAAGATGAAGCCGACGTCAGCAATGTGTGCTGGGAAGCGCTGGATGGAGGGAAGACGTAAAAGTATTGAAGAATGAAGGGTGAATCTGCACTTTGTACAGTTAAATTGAGGATATGCTCGTGTGACGATAGCTGCGGGGACCTGAACAGCATTTGATTAAGGGTGTCACTGGTCGCACTCGGTTCTTCTTTCACGACTGGTGAATCTGTGTCCAGAGTATAAGCAGCGGTAGGTGGTTTTATTGTCGCATTACTACTGGGCACAATCCCAAACACGACAATTCCGCTACCTAAATATTGGATGCTGAACTGAGGTAGAACAAACGGGAATAAGGATATAAATTACCGTTGAACGTGAAAGAAACGCTAGATCCAGGTGTGGTGGTGCTGTGGGTGGTATATCCAGAATAGATGTTGAAAGACCAGATGCCTTCGTATTGCAAACTTGTGTCAGTATCTTTCGTAATGCAAGTCTGACAAAAAGCTGGAATGGCGGGAACAGCAGAGGAGCTCGGGTTAGGAATGGAATTCGAGGTAGGACTCGAATTCGGGATACTGATGGTAGGACTATAATTCGAAAGACTTGGGTTAGGACTGGGATTTAAAAGAATGAGACTAGAACTGGGATTTGAAAGAACGGGGCTAAGACTGGAATGCGAAAGAATGGGGCTAGGACCGGAATTCGAAGGACTGGGGCTAGGACCGGAGACCACTGATGTGACAACAGCTTTGCCTTTGCCAAGACCTGGGTGTTTCTTACCAGAACCGTTTGACACTAGTATGTACGGATTTGTACTGCTTCGAAGCATGGTGTATTCCTTTGCATTCCACGGGTGATGTTGCCAACGCTGGATTGGAATGAAGCACCACCCAACCTGGGCAGGAGTATCAGTAAAGAGTCCGACTCGGACCCGAATCGAACAAACGTACGCTCAAGTCAGATTCCACGCAGGGAGATGGAGGCCTAGGGCAAGTATATATCTGTGTACACACGACCCAAGGAACAAGAGCTAGACTGAAGCAGAGAGTTATAACCCTTCAACGATGTCTCTGCCCGTCCGCCGTTCGTTGCGGCCAATTAGGAAGACAGACTGACAGATTCCAACAGTTTAAAATAAGAGTATTAGCCACACCAGATCAGCATTTGGTGGTCGTAGGTGTAGTGGCAGTTATGTGGAAGACCACGAGTGGAGCTACCCCTTTCAGCTCAAGCGATTCACATAGTTGTCGTATTTTATTCGCATGGACGGCATAGTAACATGTGAGGATTTTTCAAAAGTGCAGTCCATTGAATTATGCGAGTGATCAGTGGCTTATCTAAGTAATGGAATCTAGATCCACGTGGGATCATATCTACCTATAAGTAAATGATGCGCGTTATACTTACACGCCCGCCATTTTTTTCAGCATTGCGAACTCTTCTCGTCCTGTCGCTTTGCATAATGCATAGAACTTGGATGAGGGGTTACCCAGCAAAACAGAGGGTCTGCACGCAGGGCTTCCGGTGAGCATCCGACAAACTATACTTACTATGTGGAACACGTACTTGTCGAACTCTGCGATATGACCGTTGTCCAGAAGCATGACCTGAAATATTTTGATCAGTCATTGGCAGAAATTCACAGTCAAACTGCCAACCCTGTCATAATCAATAATTGTACGTAAGCGATGAGCGATGGTGATGATCGTGCTTTGAGCGAACTCGCTGTGAATTAATGGTCAAATGAGATGACACGAGCGTGGAGTTCAGCGGCTTACTGTCGAATCGTCTTTCCTATCAATTCATCCGTAGCGTAATCGACACTGGAGCAGGGTTTAGCTTTGATACTTCTGTGTCTATGCTGTATCGTACCTTGCAGTTGCCTTGAATATTGAAGAGATCAGAGAACAGTCATGTAAATTATCCATGGTTGGCTCACCTCGTCCATAAAAAGTACTTTCGATCGCTTGAGGATAGCGCGAGCCATGCAAATGAGTTGTTTTTCACTGTTTACAACTGAGCACAAAGTTACGCAACCATTGTTGGCTTACCCAGTGGAGAAATTCTCTCCCCCTTCAGATACGGGAGAATCCAGATTGCGGAACACATTCACATTGATCATTTCTAGATCTTCCTCTGTCGTATCTCCAGAAGGGATCAAATGGACGCGACGAAGGGCTTCAAACTGGACAAAGTGTCAGTGGAGAACAAGAAAGTGATAGCCATTAACTCACAATCTCAGCATCGTCATACTCATCGAAAACATCAAGGGTAGAACGGAGGGTTCCGCTCAGAATCGTCGGATCCTCTGTTAGGTTGTGAACGACATAGGAAGGGGAGAAATCGCGTCACTCACGAGGAATGATGGTCAATTTGGTGCGGAGATCGGTTAAACCGATCTTTGCAATGTCTAGTCCATCCACTAGGATCCGGCCTTCCGTTGCCTCAACAAATCGGAAGAACGAGAGGGCCAGTGTACTCTTGCCAGATCCTGTCCTTCCAAGAACGCCCACCTAATCCCACCAGTCAGTCAGGTACAGGACACTCATGCCTCACACTTACTTTTTCACCTGGGAGAATACTGAAGTTTAACCGATGCAGGACATCCGGCAATTCTGGCTGAGGGGGAGATAAACAAGGAAAGGGACATGGCAATGAGAGGACTTACAGCATATCGGATGACGAGATCTTGACATTCAATGGCTCCAGAGGAAGGCCACGACACTGGTGGCCTGGGCTCAATGAACTCAGGAGGCTCCCGAGCGAGTTCTGAATATTCTTTGACACGCTCCAATGCTACCATCGATTGCTCCAAGCCCACAAAGCGCCGCACCATGAACAGCATATCGCCCGTAATTGTGTTGGCAAAGGCTAGTGCAAATCCAGCTAGCGAGGCGCTGATACTGGGAGTTACGAGAGATACTAGAGCGGTAACAGTAATTATTCCGCAAGAAAGCAGGTTGAAGCGTATGGAAAGCCATCTGTTGACTGCATGGACAATTTTCAGAAAATAGGAATGACGTGTGTACCCATGAATTACCTCCCCACATCCAATAATACGGATTAGAGTTCTGAAGGTCATTAGAAATGTTAAATATCTATTCTTCAACGGCCAGGATAAGGCTCACGGTGTCGACACAGCAAAGCATGTCACGAAGAAATTTAGAAGATGCTCCAAAGGCGCGTAGAATAGTAACACCAGATATTGTCTCGCCATAGATGGAATACAAGGGTGAACGGGTGACAGAGTCTGACGAAAAGGGCTCAACTATGATATGTTTGTGCAAAAAGATGCGAACCTAATCGTCTCATATCTCGTGATGTTTGGCCATAGATCTAGAGAGAAGATCAGTTTAGCGTTTAATGATATCACCAACCTTACATTAGCAGCTACCGTTGTGATGATTAATATGGGAACATCCGGCTAACTTTAGGGAGACATACCGTTATAATACACAATTCCCAATACACCGATAGCAAGAATAAATGGCAAACCACCAACAAAACTAACAGTAATTAGTGTCGTGAGGACAGAAAGCCCGTAAATGATACTGCGCCCGAAGTTGTCCGACAAACTGCTGTCGATACCTAAAAAGCAAACTTTAATGTCATGGAATTACTACAACTCTGGTACCAACCTTCAAAATCTTTCCCGAATCTATTAAGCACGCGACCGCGAGAGACTGTATCGTGGAACCGTATATTTGCGAATAGAATGGTTTCGAGAAGTCTTTTGTACAGCACTGTAGAGGCTCGGATCGATCCGTTGTAAAGTACAAACCATCGGAAGGTACTAATCGTCAGTCCTGCAGCAGTGATACCTGCATAGACTGCAACATAAAATGAGGGGCTCTTCTGGTCGCCATCCAGGGCCGACCCTGACCAGTACCTGCAAGATAGTGTTTATCAGCTTGATAAAGAGCAAAGAAATTGATGGGATAGCTCACCTCAGCCATCCATTCTCTATTACAGGACTGATTGAAGCTGCAGCTAATACAATTATAAATGCACCCCAATACCACCCATTACCGCAGGCCCATATATAAGTTGCCCAAATATCTCGACCAATGCGCCCGACCGCACGTTTTTCTTCTTCAACAAGTTTTCTGGGTGGTTTCTTCTCCGTCTTTATTTCAGAAGGCGAAGCAATTGTGGAACTGGCTTCCGAACTTGAAGTTTGATCTGCTTCAACCTTCTCGTCTGGAGCTTCCGCCACTTGGTCCTTGCCATCTGCTGTTTCCGTCGAGTGTACGAGAGTCCTCATGACAGCAGAACCTTGGAAGGAGTCTCGACTGCCCTCGAATTGCACTCGTCCGTTGTCCAATGCCACGATGTAGCTGGCGCCCGAAGCACAAAGCTGGACATGGTGTGAAACTAGAATGACCGTCCTTTCTTGCATGAGCTCGCCTTTCAAGCACTCGTGATAAAGGTGATGGGCGGTGTGCGCATCCACTATCACCAGATAGCTAAACATCGGTGAAGAGCAAGATCATCGTCGAACATACCGGCTGACAGGACATCATCCAGGAGGAGAATTGAAGCGCGGGAGTATACGGCACGGGCAAGTGAAACTAATGTCACAGATGAAGACGTCGTCTTCCGCCAGTAATGAAGACTTACCACGAGCCTTCTGACCACCAGATAAGTTGACCTACACCAAGGATCACGGGTGTTTGCACGGTGAGATTAAATGAATGTACATACTCCACGTTCTCCGATCTCGGAATCATCACCATCTTCCAAAATCTCAAGATCGCTGACCAAGGCGCATACCTGGAGCGAGCTCAAGGATAAAAATACAGCTAGCGTGTCATATCTCACCTCGAGAGTCTTTTGGTATCGTTCTTCATCGAGAGGTAAATTGAAAAGAATGTTATCTATATCAGATCATCGAGTGAACTGCATGGCATGCCTCGGTTCAAAACTGACCTTTAATTGATGCGTTGCGAAGCCATGCAACCTGGAAAACAATGGAATAAGCTGTACTTTTGTGTCGACAGAGGACTGTTCATTTACCTGCGGAACGTAGGCGCAGATTCCCTTGACAATCCACTGCTCCTTGGAGACACGAATACCCGCAAAAGATGCAAGAGAATCAGGCGGAGAGCGTGGGCTGAGCAATTGGCCAGCTAAAACATCTGCCTCGCCCAGCAACGCTGAAGAGATTATAAGCATGAGTGAAACGCAAAACCGAACCTGGGACAACATACCTAACAACATGAGCGTCTTTCCAGATCCCAGCTTACCACAGATAAGCGAAAGTTCTCCTTCCGGGAAGTTGAGTGTCATATCAACGAGCATGAACTTGTGCCTTGGAGTCGACGCTGCGGATGGGGCTACGCTACCCAAACGGTCTTGCGGCCATGTTACAGTGCAGGATTGGAAAGCGATTGTCTGTGATTGGTGCTCTATGGGAGGAACAAGCGCTACTTCAGCACCATTTAGGTACTTTTCAATGCGGCGAATGGAAACCATGCTCTAACAAACAACGGAGGATCATCGTTGGGAGAACATGGTGAATATACGTAAACCAAACCTGCAATAAGTTAATGAATGTCTCCGGCAGGGCGTTGAGCGCGTATTTCATCTCAGTAAACACTAGAAGAGAAAAAGTTAGATATGCAAACATCCACAGTATAAGTTATGAAAGCATGAAAGCAAAATCTACCAATTATCTGCGAGAAACATAAACATCAAAGACTTGACGAATGTGAGGAGAACTGACCGAAGTGAACGCAATTGATGGTGTTAGGATCTGCTGGCGGACGACAGCAAAGTGCCAGAAAGAAACAAGGGTTACGAGAATCGGTGAGCCATTCCTGTGAGAATCACGATCAACAATTGATAAGATTACGATAGCAATTGGACATTGATATCACCAAATAGCATTCCAAAGTATCTTGGTACCTCAATCAGAAAACCAGTCCAGAAAATAGTACGAGACATACCTCGATGGTATAATTCAGTTTTTGATACTTCAATTCTTTCTCGCGGATCACCAGAACCCTCTTTTCAAAATTACGCTCCCATGCCATGAACTACCCACATCAACACTACAATGTCTGCATGTGAAAACAACTCACTTTAAGCATACGAATTCCTCCAAGTATCTGGAGGACATTAGCAATGAAGAAAAACGGCAGGAGAAAGGACAACATACTTCATTCATCAGTGCAACTCTTTCATCACGAGCCTTCATTAGATTGTCCTGTGCTCCTGGAAGAGCGGCAGAGTTCAGTTGAGAATCATCGAATGAGGAGCTATCCACGTGCCGACGACAATCTTCCCAGCAAAGTGATTCAGTGGAAGGAAAAGGCATGTTACGGCAAGACCAAAGAAGCAAGATATACCTGACGATCAGTATATCAACAGACCGCCACAGTAATGTAAATACGAAGTTACCAAGCAGACTATAAAGAAATATCGATCCTATCACAATTTCGATAGGGGAGTCTGCAATCACAGTTGGGTCAAGTGGGGACCATAAAACGCACGCTTTCCACCTACCAACCAAGGCAAATAAGTGCCACGCCAAGTCACTAACTCTATCCACGTCAGTAGTCATAAGTGTCATGATCTGAGCTTTGCTCGAGAAATCATCCTCGTCAGCTTTGACCTCTCCAGTCACGCTACCATTAGTTTGTCCATGTTCCGGAATAGATTTATTAGATGATGTCGCGGCAGATGAAGCTACATCTTTCCGCACAAGAGTCTTCGCGAAGAGAATCGAGTTCAACTGGATGCGCAGGCGAACTTGGATGGTGGTGGTTGACAGGGACCACAGTTGGCCTGTAACTAAATGTCAACTTCGTCAGCATTAGGTCTCCGGAGTTCGGAGGTGATGTAGTGATACCAAGGTACGTAGCGGCATTTGTAACAAATATCCCAGCAACATACACCCAACCCCATCCGGTGTCTTTCCTGTCTGGGTCAACTTCGAGATAGGCCACAAACTGCCGTAAGAACAGGGAAGGAGCATAGAACAAACAGGCGGAGACCGCTGCAAGTGTCATCATCACTGTAATGATCGCCCAATTAAGACGCAATATGCGATACGCCAATGTCCAGCCAGAACCGGTCCGCGGGCGCCAGCTTCCAATCTGAAGTTGAATTTCACGCATTGCTCGCTGTATTTGGGAATGATTATATGTCGCCCGCATGTCACCTGGAACGATGGGCAGATCTGCGACTTCAAGACTTGCAGCAGTATTTCCAAGCCAGACAACTTTTGTGGTATACGAGAACAATAGGGCACCCCAAGGGGAATCACCTGCGTAGAAACGTGAGCTGAAGTGTAGATAACAAACGTATTGACGTACCAACAGATCCAGAAACGTTCTCCTCCGCAGTATTGGTGCCTGCAAGTCTCGTTTTTTCAGCATATATCCTGTCCAAAGGATACCGGAGACGCGGTCCTTGGCGTGTAGTAATGGTTAATACACAGAGGATCATGTATAGGCCAAGTTTTGTGTGCCATAAATACAACAGCATAGGAGTTGTTTCCACTAATGACAAGATTGCAGGGGCATCAGGGAGTATAGCGATAGAGCTCAACGAGACCGAGGCGAGTGAAGACAGTGCGGTTAGGTGAAGGATCGATTCTGAGTGGAGAGATGATGTGTTTTGGTTGACTGAGCGGAGCGCCAAACCAAGGGTATATAGACAGAAGCCAATGTGAACAGCATATGTACCTATCTCTTTGGCTTTGTCGTGCGCTATAAACCACCCTAAAAGGATAGCATCGATAACTAGTATGGCGGAAAGTAACAGCGAGATAACAAGTTTTCTCTGTCGCATCTACCGACGAACAGCGAATCAGCAAACCCTGTCATAACGAGTATTTTAAGGGCGCACCAAAGCCCAGAACGCGTCGGCATCGATGGGATAACCGTCAATGATGTCCTCCGGCGTCGTCACATCAAATGGGTCATGCCCAACGTTGCTAGACTCGTTAACATGGGTAGGAAGCTGAACCTTGCCCTCTTTGTCGCGAGTAAGATAGAAGACGATTAGGCTGCAGCAAGTACTAGCTGCAAGAGTGATAGCGACCCCGAGCTCAAAGCGAAGCATGAGTTTGGATCTTAAAACTCGCTCGAGTGCCAGCGTAAATTTTCAAAATGCTCTATATCGTTTTACGCAAGTTGTTACGTGAGTCCACGGCCTGGTCAGGGTTCGGGCTGCGACAGATCACCTGACTAATACGGTGGAGTCCCCGGCCCTACCGGCCTGATGCGAGTTTACAGCTCAAGTATGTTTGTATGTGAGTCCTCACCTATTGGTTTATCCCAGTCTTTCACACAATGCTTATCTGATACATATTCACTAAGATCCAACCCATGCCTGTCTAGAGTGAATCCCAATGCCTCCCATTGTATATTATCATCTTCATTGGCTCTGTTTGTTAGTGCTGTTCCAGCCCGGCTTGGCTTTGGCTTTCTCAACACACAGGCCAGGCCAAAGCCGTCAACCAGGGCCTGGCCCTGGCTTGGCTTGGCCCAGGCCATGGCTTTGTATGTAAAATGTTCAAATTTTGTCCACAGGTCCATTGCCAGTGGTTGTAGAGGAAGCAAATTAGAAAAATACATATATCCTCAGACCATGTTCACTCAGGGTAACTGTGAGCCAGTGTGTACAAAGAAATGATATTAAACTTGCCTAAACGTGAGGGAGGCAGAATTAAATACATGCCTACTAAAAATTGTGACCCCATGTTGTGTTGTAGCTTATGAAAAAGAAAAGAAAAGAAAAAGATCTTCATCCCCATCATCCAGTCCTTGCAGTCCTGTTGCCATCCTTGTCCCCTTCCTCATCCCTGTCATTGTTGTTGCTGATGCCATCCTTGTCCTTGTCTTGTTGGCATCATTTTCATGGTTCTTTCCACCCTTGTCTCCCCCTCATTGTCCTCTCCCTTAGTCTAGTCCCCGCCATTGCCATCTGCTTGTTGGACCCCTTCTTGCGAGCAGCTGCTCGCGGCTTATTGTGGGGTGCTGCTGTGTTCCCTCGCCAGTTTATTGTTGCTCCCAATTCCTACCCCACAAACAGTGGCTCACGGTGGCAGTTGGGGTTGCCATGGTGGTGGTGGGTGATAGTGTTGTTAAGTGTTGGCTTGTTGATTCGGCATCTCGTGTCATTGTAACCTAGTTAGATTCCTTAAAATGATGAAAACATATGTTAGTTAAGCAAAAAAAAAAAAATGAACATGGAATTTGGAAAGACTTATCTAGGGCCAAAACGACAATAGACATCGTTTGGCCCAAATTCATGCACGATGCGACCCATTTGCTGGGGTGGTGGCAGCCATGGGCATTTTGTGGTGGTGGTGGTAACTTAGACTCAGTTAGAACAGTATTTCTGAAATCACATGATCCAGAAAATCTGCTATAGCATTCAGTAATTTCAGTTATGAACAAAAACTTTCGATAATCATCACCCACCAAAAGCCATGGCTTAACAGCTTGGCTTTGGCTTTTCAGAACCCCAGACCAGGCCAAAGCCACCACAAAGCCATCACCATGGCTCAGCCTGGCTTGACCTATTTGGGCTTGGCTCACAGCCTCAGGCTGGGCCAGGCACAGCACTACTGTTTCTTCACCATGCTGTAGTCATTGGATTCCAAAAGGGATACAAAACACCAAACCCTTCAATTTTTTGACATGAGAAATTGCAACAAATGACAGCCCAGATGAAAAGTCCTTTGGTCCAAGATCAATCACAACATCTTATAGTGTGAGGCTTGTGTATGATAATTGCCCAGGCTAAAGTCACTGGAAGCCATTCATGAGAAAGTTGGTTTCCAGATTTATCTTCCCATTGAGCAACAACCAGAGAGATAGGAACCCATGATGGATTAACCCCATGCCAGCCTGCTGTTTGAGGACCTGGTATACTTATCATGTTTTGATGTAAAGAGAAATATACATACCAGAATATCCTGGGCATTCCACAAATACAACTGCAGGAAGTTTGTGGCACTTTGAATCATCTTGAGGTCAACACCAGATTTTTTTAATGACACATTGACAAGTCCTAAACAGAATTTAGGAACCAGTTTGATGACAAAACAGACAAAGTACCTTTTGAAGTCCAGAGATTATGAGTGATCATTACATGTGCCAATGAAATTGTAATGAACATAGAACCTAAGCCATACTAATAATAGAGCTCAGTGTTTGTACGTGCAAGCGGTAGCCAGATGACTAAAGTATATTCACCTAATAATAGAGCTAGAAGTACAATGGTGAGTACAAAAAGATAAGCATAGTAAGTAATGATCTCACCTCAGTGTTTGTATGCGCAAGCAGTAGCCAAATGACTGAGGGGAGATGAGTCCACGCAGCAGTACTTGTAGCAAACAGTAAAGTAAGCTAAAATACAATGAGAGAACAAAAGGAAAGGCTCTCGATGAGAGCAATAGCAATGCAGTAATATGAAAGGAATTTGCAAGTAATACAAACATATCATGGAGTCGGCATAGTGGTGCATAGCTGTGCAATAAGATCCAGAAAAATGCGGGTAGGCAGGGTTACCCATTCGGGCGAGTCACACTTGATATTCCAACAGAAATCATGGGCTCCAATCCATCAGCATCTTCCTCTGAAGCCTTTTTTGCAGCAGGACTGTTATGTTTAGCCTGACATCAAACCACTGGCCTTCCAGTTCCTGCTAGATGACAACTATTGCACTCAGGCACTGCAGCTTGAGTTGGTAAAAGGTGCAAGACCTCATTAAACTGTGTGTGATCCTCTGGTGTAAGATTGGCCCAGAATCAGGTGGAAAACAGCTCATAGTCATCTTGAGATGTTGAGTATGTGTGAAGTCAAAGCAGAGCATCTCAAAATTTGATCTGCTCAGGATTTTTGCCTTCTTGGTGGACAATATGGCTGAGAGTAATGGACTGTTGAAAGGATTCAAAGACTTGATGCCCTTACAATGCAAGACCCAAGTGCCATCCATTGGAAGTTTTGGATAAATATAGAGGAGTATCACCAATTGGTGGAAGTTGTGCAAAGTCTCCAAAGAATATAGCTGGAGGACCACCCAATGTGTCCTCAGAAGCTGCAGGAAATACTTGATGCAACCACCTATCTGCTCAACCTATTTGAGCATGTCCCACCATGGATTTTTCATCCAAAATAATAAGTTTTGCACCCCTCCGGTGAATTTGAGACCATTGCAGTGCAGACTCTCCTAACTGCTGGAACTCTTTTCCCTCCTTCACTGGAGTAGATAGCCTAAAGTTCACTGTCCATTGTCCACCCTCAAATTCCAAATGCTGAGATTCCAGTTGGTGCCAGTCAAACAACAGGATCCTTTCCTTGTAACTCATCTATGAACATCTCTCAGAGTGCTGTGGATATAGCCCATATGAGAAATGACTTTCGAGCAGTCCCATTGACTTTGACGTGAAATGGTGATGGCTTTGAATCTCCATTATTTGCCTTCAACTTTTTGAAGTAGGCTATTGCCTAAAGAAAGACATCCCTTTGCTCTGCTTTGAGAATGGCATCATCTACCTCTGGAAGAATCTGAACATCATCATTGGGAGATTCCTTGACCTGAGCTGCTAGCCACCTAGATGCCTCCTGAATGACTTCAGTAGAAGGAGCCCCTTCATGCCAGTCATACTTCATCAGAAGGAGTAAGGAGTGTGTCATTATGGTCATGGACAACTTCTTGATCTTGTACTGCCACCATCTTGTGCTTTCCCATGGTTTGAGTAGTTGAATCATGTCAGGGGACAGAGAAGGGGAACAAACTTTAGTGCAGATCAGCAGAATATAAGACATTTTAGAGGATAGAATAGTGTCACAAAGCACTGTATGCCAGTGAATGCCTCTCATAGTGCCATGTCACAATCACTGGCACCAGCAAGCCCAAACACCAGACAAAAATTGGCAACATCAACAACAAAGAAGATGAGAAAAGATCTCAAAGATGTGGGTGGAGTAAACAGCAATGAAGTCAAAACTACAGGCAATAGCATACTTAACCACAGGGGATTATATTATACCTCAGTCAATTTGCACACACTCTCTCACATTCTGCTGCAGTTCAGGATTACCAACAAGCTACTGAAGTTGGTGACAGATGGGATCAGACCCATATCATTCCTGATTGAGGATGCCCACAGCCAGCAAATAGCAATTACCATAGCCAAGAGCTGACCAGCTAGCCCAGGCCACACACAAGATAACAGAAAAAACAGCAGAGACCACAAACATGGCAGCACCTACACTGATCCAGGCTCTGATAACATACATAGCCATAGCCCAACATTATGAAAGGAATGACCACACAGAAGTGATAGTGAGGGGGGCAACCACCAAAAAACAAGTGCTCATACAGAGGGAAAGAAACACCACTGACAACATATTACCTGACATGACAGAAAAAGAACTGGTAACCAAAGCCAATACTGCACTAGACCTGATGAGATGGGAAGGCCTCAGCAAACTGTGACACACCGCCTTTGTAGTGGCAAGAAAACTATGCAATGGAGACATCATATACCAGTAGTGTTGCCATGGCTTGAGCTGCATTTTTTGCTATCTTGGGAAATAAATTATGTAAAATCACTAAAATATTTGAGGAGCTAGATCCCATCAAAAGCTGAGGGGTCTCCTGCTAACTCTAAGCGATGGGAGTAGCTGTTCCTGAGGTATTTAGGCAGCTTTGAAACAGCTCAAGCCAGCCATTTCAAAGCCACCTGGATATCTCAGGAACTGCTTCTCCGATCGCTTAGAGTTGGCAGGAGACCCCTCAGCTTTTGATGAGATCTAGCTCCTCAAATATTTTAGTGATTTATTTTCCAAGATAGCAAAAAATGTGGCTCGAGCCATGGCAACACTATGTACCAGGTAAACTCATTGGAAGTGGTGGAGTGGATGCAACAAAAGGGAGTACAAGAGGCAATGGAACCTCAACCATATGGAACAAACTTCACTATGTCATACCCAAATTTGTGCTGACTACCTTTGATGCAGGAGCTAGCTATGCCCATGCAAAACTGGAAGAGGACAACATGCTAGGGGACCAGTCAGTTGCTGTTGTTGAAATTGCACTGTGAGTCTCGCTTTTGATGCATTTGATGTGTGTGCTATTTTTAGCATTTCCTTTGATACACATGGTCGATCTGTGGCACAGTTCCCCCTTGTCTTGTTTTTATTCATACCCATCCTTTGTTACACAGTACATATATATATGTTTGGTAGTTACATTACCACCTCAGTCACTTATACAGAGACTGGGGTGAGCTATGTTAGTTACTTATTTATCGATCCATATTTACTGTACCTGCAGCACGATCTTGATTGTACTAGGTACAGTACACATTAATTCAGTCACTTATACAGAGACTGAACATGATCTTGATTGTACTAGGATCCACTTTCTACAGGTTATGGGCCACTCCCATCATTTTTGAACAATGGAAGAAAGTATCCTAGCCACTCGACATTCCACTACGTCATATTTTTTTGATCTGTTTCCCCAATCACTTTAATCTTGGATCAGCCCTTTGTCTTTCACAAACCCTGCTCGTCTACCATTGTGTTTCCCTATTCTCCCTTTGACAATTCATCGTCCACTAACCATTGATTTTCTACCATGGGTACCGATACTATTGACCCCCCATCCATTTCTCTTATCAAACTTTCTGTACAATATACTGGGGAGAAGCTCAACAAACTCAAATCTAATTATAAAGAATGGTGCAAGGAAATCATTATTGCTTTATCTCTAAATGGCCTTTATGAGTATGTTATAGGTGATATACCTGAGCCCATCCCTACCGAGCTCTGCGCACTTGCCAACTGGAGGGTGAATTCCCACCTCACATATGCTTTTATTGCATCCAGTGTTTCTTCCTCTGAGCGACAATTCCTGGACATGAAGAAGGGCCCTGAGGTCAATTGGAAGATTCTTCAGGACCGCCATCAGAAGGAAGGGCCAGTTTGCCAGGTCCAGCTCCTGCAACAAGCACTCTCCATTCAATGCACAAAGGACATGCCACTCCCCAAGACAGCAGAAAAGATTTGTGCGCTAATAGAATGCACCTTTGCCATGGGTGACATAAAAGCCAACCTCCTCTGCTGCATTGCTTTTCTCAATTCCCTTAGTGACAATTTTCCCCATGCCCACTCCATTATTTCTCGAGACATTGCTGCTTCCTCTATCGAAGCTCCATATGGCTCTAAGGATATCCAGTTATTCCTGGAGAATTAGCAGTCCCTACTTGAGAATGATCACCACAATGATTCTAAAACCCACATCTATAAGGGCAACCTAAGCCTCTAGCAAAGGGAAATCCGAAGTTAAAATTATACTACATAATACAGGCATTGGGGGCGCACCTAGCAAAGGGAAATCCGAAGAGAAAACTCTAAGGATCCCCTTGCTGATGCCCAGTATATGTGAAGACGACAAAAATCAAATATAACCTAAAAATAGAAAAAGGCGGAGATAGGCGGATCAAGGCCGCCGAATGACATCATACCAAGGGGTATGTGTCGGAAGGGGTACTCCGCCTCTAAATATAAAAGTGTCAACATATACAAACATGATAGCAAGGGAAAATTAGTAATAAAATCCGGAAAAATCATAGAAAATGAAGAATAGAAGGAAATGAGGTGGGGAAAAATATGGGACGAACATAAAAAATAGGAAAAACACACAGGGCACCCCCTTAGTCCCCTTACATCACCCCCTCTCTAAGATGCATCGCCCCGATGCATTCGAAATCGTATACGACCAAAGTCCGTGACTTGAATGCGACGCGGTGCAGCAGTGTGCCGTCGGTGGAATTCCTTGATTAACCGAGGGGCATTTACGTCAGACTCTTCGACCCATGAGTTCTCCTCATACCCATAACCCTTCCAATGTACCAAATACTGGAGTTTTCCTCGACGCAAACGGCTGTCCAAGATTGACTCGACTTCATATTGGGGTTCTCCCTCGATCACTGTAGGTGGTGGTGGTGGGTGTGAATGGCGCCCCGGGAACGGATCTGGGGGAGCTGGAAGCAATTTGACGACATGGAAGACGGGATGGAGTCTGGACATGGAGGCTGGGAGGCGTAGACGATAGGCATGTGTTCCAACGCACTTGACAATGGGGAAAGGTCCCAAGAAGCGATGAGCGAGTTTCTTGGATGGACGTGTAGTGGAGATGTCACTGGAGTCAAGATAAACTCGATCACCAACCTTGTACTGAGGGGTTGGGGAGTGGCGCTGGTTGTAAAATCGCGCCATGTCGTCCTTCGCCTTTGCTAAGGCTGCCCTTGCCTCCTCCAAGCTATCCCTCATGCGTTCTGTGAACTCATTCACTGTCTCGATGTGTGAGGGAGTTTGGCGAGGTTCAAATCCCATGCGTGGATGTCGTCCAGTGTCTAAGAGGAAAGGGGTCTGTTGAGTGGAAGCATGGACATGGTTGTTGTATCCGAACTCGGCCAAAGGAAGGAGATCATCCCAATCGTCCTGGCGTTCATTGACAAAGAGGCGGATGTACTGCTCCAGTTCCTGGTTGACTCGCTCCGTCTGGCCATCAGTTTGTGGGTGATAAGCAGTTGAAGCGAGGAGTTTGATCCCCAGGAGTCGGTACAGTTCACGAGTGAACTCTGCCATGAACTGAGGGCCACGATCCGAGAGGAAGGCACCAGGAAGTCCATGTAACTTCCACACGTGGTGGAGGTAGAGTCGAGCGGCACCTAGGGCACTGACAGTGGTGTGAGTGGGAATGAAGTGAGCGCGTTTTCCCACTGAGTCAACTGTGCACATCACCGCATCAAACCCGTTTGACTCTGGCAATTCCACCACAAAGTCGACGCTGACGACATCCCAACGACTCTCTGGAACAGGAAGAGGGTGTAGCTCACCAATAGGCTTGCGACGAGGGACCTTGGTGCGTAAGCAAAGGTCACAAGTGCGACAATACTGACCAATGAGCCATGACATTTGTGGCCACCAATAGTTCCGTGAGGTGAGCTCCAAGGTCTTCCAGCGTCCGGGGTGGCCAGCAATCTGTGAGTCATGGTGTTGGGATATGATGCGCCGGCGAAGGTCTGGGTCATTGGGAACATAGATGCGATCCCTGAAATACAACAAGTCCTCCTTTTCAGCCCACTCTGCCGCACGTAAGGAAAGGGTCGATCCCTTCCTCAGTTCTTTAACAGCTCGGGCGACAACATCCTCATGTAAACCGCTACGGTTTGCGCGACGAATGTCACGTAGAATGTCCCGCTCCTCGCCCTGGGGTACGATGCCTTCCAGTGCCCGAATGGTGAACAGGTCTGGCTGCAACAGCACAATGTTTTGGTTGTCACCGCTGCCATCCCCATGGTCTGCACGTCGGGATAGGGCATCGGTCTTCCCCATGCTGCGACCCGGACGGTGGTGCAAGGAGAAGTCAAATCTAGATAGATACAGGGACCAACGAGCTTGACGACGGTTCAATTTCTTGGCCGTCATGAAGTACTCGAGGTTCTTGTGATCCGTCCAAATTTCCACCTTGTGTTGGGCACCCTCGAGGAAGTGTCGCCACTCCTCAAGCGCACGCATTATCGCCAACATCTCCTTGTCATGGATCTCGTAGTTTCTCTCTACAGCACTAAGGCTTTTGGAGTAGAACGCAACAGGATGCCACTTCTGGTCCTCCGGAGACTGCTGAGACAACACAGCGCCCGTCGCAAAGTCAGAACTGTCGGCTTCTACACGAAAAGGACGCGAATCGTCAGCAAAGGTAAGGATCGGAGCGGAAGTGACCATCTCCTTAAGCTTTTCGAACGCCTCCTGTTGTGCATTATCCCACCTCCATGCCTCCTTTCCTGTCAAGTCGAACAGCGGTCGTGCATGATGTGAGAAATCCTTGATAAAACGCCGATAAAAATTGATGAAGCCCAGGAAAGACTGCACCTCCTTCTTGTTCGTGGGCGTAGGCCAAGCTGTGACCCCATTTACCTTGATAGGATCCATCTCCACTTGACCCTCCGAGATAATCAGGCCGAGGTACTCGATCTTGGTCCTTTCGAACTCGCATTTGTCCTGACGAAGGTAGAGTTTGTACCGTCGAAGTCGCTCTAGGACGAGGCGCGTGATGCGACGGTGCTCTTCAACCGTGCGAGTGAAGATGAGGATGTCGTCGAGATAGATGCAGACAACGCCTTCGAGGATGAGGTCATGGAAGATGTCGTTCATCATGGTCTGAAAGGTGGCAGGGCTATTAGTAAGGCCAAAGAACATGACAAGCGGTTCAAAAAGACCACGGTTGGTACGAAAGGCTGCCTTCCACTCATCTCCCTCCTTTATCCTCACATTATTATAGCCCCAACGGACATCGAGCTTGGTGAAGTATCGGGCTCCACGGAGCTGGTTTACGAGTTCGGAGATGAGGGGTAGTGGGTAGCGATTTTTGACCGTGATGTTGTTGAGTCTTCTTAGTCTTGAACTGGTCGAAGTGAGCCATCCTTCTTCTTGACAAAGAAAAAGGGAGAGGCCATGGGTGACTTCGATGGTCGAATACGTCCAGAGGTCAGGTGCTCGTCGATGAACTGGTCAAGCTGCCGTTGTTCCTCCGGAGAGAGAGGATAGACCTTGCAGGATGAAGGGGTTGCGCTGGGGGTGAGTTCGATCGCGTGATCCCATGGCTTACGCGCAGGAAGAGAGTCGAATGACTCCTTGGAGAACACGTCTTCAAACTCATGGAGATGAGGGAGTAAGGAGTTAGTAGAGGATTTAGCAGCGTTGTTTTTGTGGAAGGCCTCGGCGAGGCGTTGGGATATGTTCGATGTGGCACACACCTCATGCGACGAGCGAATCGCAGTGTAGAAGATCCGATCACCCTCCTCCACTTCCTCTGGGTCCTCATCATCATCATCCGAGTCCGGCATTAGATCAGGAACCCCTTCCAATTCCACTTCAGGTATAGGCAGGGGTCCAGCACGACACTTCTGAGTTCGTCGTATTGCCGCCTTCTGTCCACGACGTTCTTGCCTGGCTTCTGTGAAACACGTCCGACAGCGGGATGGACATCGGCTCATGGTAACCTCCCCGGTGCGCCAGTCGACCTCTGGGTTATGGTCTCGAAGCCATGGATATCCCAAAATCGCCTTTTGCTTTCCTAATTGAGTGACAGCAAAAAGGGCACGCTCACTATGATCTTTGTAACGGAGAACCAGGTCTGCAACCTCTCGGATGGCACCAGCTTCATTTGGGGATCCATCCACGTTATATACAGGTATCGGACGTGAGAGTGAGCGAGTATTTAGACGATGTTGTTGTACCAGATGGGAATCGATGAAGAGACCAGTCGCACCAGAGTCCAGGAGCGCAGAAACACCGAGTATCTGTCCAGTGTCGGTCGTCTGCAGTTCGATGGCTAGGTTTAAGGAATGTGCAGAGGGAGTGGATGCCACAATATACTTGCGTGGTAGTTTACGCTCCCATGATTTAATTTTGGGACGTGGAGTAGAAGGAGAGATGGGGAGAGCAGGTACGTCTTTAGCCAACTTCGAAGGGTCAGAGAGGGGAGCAGTCACAGAAATGGATTCATTCTCCAGGGATTCAACTGACAAGACTTCAAAGCGGTTATGGACAGGCAGTGAGGGCGTACGATTCACTCGCTGCGAATAGGAAAATCCTGCTCCTCTACAACTTCCAGCTTAACCTCCTCTGCAACTTGATCCTTCGCTTCCTCAACATCTACAAGTGCCAACAGATCTTGCAGGAGTTCGTCTCGTCCCTCGGGGGTGAGCATGCGGATATCCTGACGATGGGGACACGCTCCAGCCCTGTGTCCAGGTTCCCCACAACGGTAGCAGAGATCCAACTTACGTGCACGGCTGCGGGCTGCATCAACATCCATTGGTACTGGGATATTGACGGCTGGTGTGGGAGTTTGACGAGCAGGAATGGGGTTAGGGCGGGGGAGGCTTCGATTGAAGGTGTAGGGTGTATGAGTGGTAGTTGGAGCACGGAATGCAGCATTAAACGCCGCATTTGTGAGTCGGTTCTCGTCACAGAGTGAAGCAGCTTCATACCAAGCAAGGATATCATCGTCCGCTGGGCGCCCTTCCAACATCTGTGCAATCTGGTCCTGAATTTCTCGGTTGAGCCCCCGTCGGAACTTCACCACCACTGGTAACCCACTCCCATACCCTGCCATGTCCACCAAATCCTTGAACTCATCGATATAGTCGTCCACGGATCGACGTCCCTGGTGGTAAGTGGATGACTCAAGTCGTGTCACTGCTCGGTGGCGTTCATTGAGGGGGCAGAAGTGGCGTACGAACTCAGCTCGAAAGTCACCCCAAGTGGAGAAAGGTAGAGAACCGAGTTCTTTAGTTTGACGTAGGATACGGTCCACATAGAGATAGGCGCGTTCAGATTTCATGTATGTGAAGGCCCAATAAATTTTTGCAGCCTCATCGACGAATTGATGCGACTGGAGACTAATGTATAACTCACAGGAATTAAGGAATGCACGTCCCTGCGCACGTGCACCATTAAATTCGGCGGGGGGGGACGGTTTGATCTGGGCACGTTCCACAGTGGACGCGTTTGGCAAAACATCGTTGTTGGGTGCGCTTGGAGTCGTGAAGGGGGAACTATTAGTCGTAGGGTTAGCCTGGAGGGTCCTAACGAAGTTTTCAATCGTAGATTTAAGCGAGTCGATTTGCGCGCGCATTCCGGAAACATCGCTTTCAAGCGCGTCGAAGCGTTCTGATGCGTCCATGTCGCTAGGGAGCGCGTTTGGCGAAAATGGCGGCGCAATAAAGGCGAGAGTATCTGGAACGGTGTGTAGGGACTCTGTGGAGCTTTGGGAAGCGTCGTCCAGTCCGTACCTGCCTATTTTGGGCAGCGCGTTCGCGATTTTCGGGCCTTAGGGGAGAGTTTTCTACTATAAGGGCAACCTAAGCCTCTAGCAAAGGGAAATCCGAAGTTAAAATTATACTACATAATACAGGCATTGGGGGCGCACCTAGCAAAGGGAAATCCGAAGAGAAAACTCTAAGGATCCCCTTGCTGATGCCCAGTATATGTGAAGACGACAAAAATCAAATATAACCTAAAAATAGAAAAAGGCGGAGATAGGCGGATCAAGGCCGCCGAATGACATCATACCAAGGGGTATGTGTCGGAAGGGGTACTCCGCCTCTAAATATAAAAGTGTCAACATATACAAACATGATAGCAAGGGAAAATTAGTAATAAAATCCGGAAAAATCATAGAAAATGAAGAATAGAAGGAAATGAGGTGGGGAAAAATATGGGACGAACATAAAAAATAGGAAAAACACACAGGGCACCCCCTTAGTCCCCTTACAACATCACCCTTGCAGCACAGCCCAAGCTTTTCAAGTTCCCTAATGCACCGACTTGTACCAACACAAACTGTGGGAAGCAGGGGCACACAAAACAGTACTGCATTAAACCTGGCAGTGGTATGGCTGGGAAGTCACTAGAGGAATTGATCGCCACTTGCAAGGCAGCTCGTGAGAAGAAACCACTGCCCACTAGTACCCCCAAGGTCCCTGTCACTGTGAAGGATATTAACAGTTGAGCGTTCACTGTCATGATCAACCCCGAGGCATCAACCCCACCTGCACCAGAATTTGCAGGACTTGCTCACAACCCTTTACCTGTCAACTCCACTGACATCATAGAGTACGAGGGATGGGTTGCTGTTGAGGAGGAGCCTACTACCACTGTTGACTAGAAGCACTATACTTTACCCCTCGCTGACATTGCTCTCGCTGTGGAGCCCCTTAACCAGGCTCAATGCTCATGTATTACCTTAGATGATCTCCCCTTTATCATTGACTCTGGGGCAATGGTCCATATATCCCCCGACAGATCTGATTTTCTTACCCTGCAACCCATGCCACCTCGTTCGGTCAAAGGCATTGGCGGTTCATCTATTGCTGCTATCGGTGTCAGAGATATACAGCTAAGAATAGCCTGGGGTGCATCAATTGTCTTACATGCTCTCTACATCCCAAACTTGGCAGTTTGGTTAATATCAGTGGGCACACTTGCAGATGACTCTAATGCTGTCACTCATTTTGATGCTGACACCTGTTGGGTCACTGACAAATCCTCAGGTGCTTTCATTGCTCGTGGCTCCCGCCTCTCCAGGAAACTTTACATGCTTAATATTCCATCAGCCGAGGTTGATCATGCACTCGCAATTCACAAGTCCTCTACTCTCGAAACTTGGCATCACCGTCTGGGTCACACGAACTACCAGGCTCTCTGGGATATGGCCAAGAAGGGTGCTCTCACTGGTGCGCCACTTGCCTCTTTACCAAAATTGCCTAAATGTGATTCATGTGTTCTTGGCAAGCAGACAAAAGCACCAGTCCCCAAGAACCATCAGGAGGGACTGGATCATAAAGCAACGAGGAAACTGGAGAAGGTGTGGGTGGACCTATCTGGGCCACATGCTGTGATATTGCAAGCTGGCAACCATTATATCATGGATATAGTAGACAACTACACTTCCTTCCCATGGTCTATACCCTTATGAAATAAACACAATGCTTTCTCTGAACTCAGGGCTTGGGAGCTTGCTTGGGAGAACAAAACTGGACTCAAGGTCAGAACCTATATCACTGATAATGGTGAACTTAAATCACTTGAAATGGAGAGCTGGTTGAAGACTTGGGGTACCGATCAACACTTTACGGCTCATTACACTTCTGCACATATAGGCCATGTCGAGCGAATGCATAGAACACTAATGGCTAAAGTGTAAGGGGACTAGGGGGGTGCCCTGTGTGTTTTTCCTATTTTTTATGTTCGTCCTATATTTTTCCCCACCTCATTTCCTTCTATTCTTCATTTTCTATGATTTTTCCGGATTTTATTACTAATTTTCCCTTGCTATCATGTTTGTACATGTTGACACTTTTATATTTAGAGGCGGAGTACCCCTTCCGACACATACCCCTTGGTATGATGTCATTCGGCAGCCTTGATCCACCTATCTCCGCCTTTTTCTATTTTTAGGTTATATTTGATTTTTGTCATCTTCACATATACTGGGCATCAGCAAGGGGATCCTTAGAGTTTTCTCTTCAGATTTCCCTTTGCTAGGTGTGTCCCCAATGCCTGTATTATGTAGTATAATTTTAACTTCGGATTTCCCTTTGCTAGAGGCTTAGGTTGCCCTTATAGTAGAAAACTCTCCCCTAAGGCCCGAAAATCATGAACGCGCTGCCCAAGATAGGCAGGTATGGACTGGATGATGCTTCCCAAAGCTCCACAGAGTCCCTACACACCGTTCCAGATAATCTTGCCTTTATTATGCTGCCATTTTCGCCAAACGCGCTCCCTAGCGACATGGACACATCAGAACGCTTCGACGTGCTTGAAAGTGACATTTCCGGAATGCGCGCGCAAATTGACTCGCTTAAATCTACGATTGAAAACTTTGTTAGGACCCTCCAGGCTAACCCTACGACCAATAGTTCCCCCTTTATGACTCCAAGCGCACCCAACAACGACGTTTTGCCAAACACGTCCACTAAGGAACGTGCCCAGATCAAACCGTCCCCCCCCGCCGAATTTAATGGTGCACGTGCGCAGGGATGTGCATTCCTTAATTCCTGTGAGTTATACATTAGTCTCCAGTTGCATCAATTCATCGATGAGGCTGCAAAAATTTATTGGGCCTTCACATACATGAAATCTGAACGCGCCTATCTCTATGTGGACCGTATCCTACGTCAAACTAAAGAACTCGGTTCTCTACCTTTCTCCACTTGGGGTGACTTTTGAGCTGAGTTTGTACGCCACTTCTGCCCCCTCAATGAATGCCACCAAGCAGTGACACGACTTGAGTCATCCGCTTACCACCAGGGACGTCGATCCGTGGACAACTATATTGATGAGTTCAAGGATTTGGTGGACATGGCAGGATATGGGAGTGGGTTACCAGTGGTGGTGAAGTTCCGACGGGGGCTCAACCGAGAAATTCAGGACCAGATTGCACAGATGTTGGAAGGGTGCCCAGCGGACGATGATATCCTTGCTTGGTATGAAGCTGCTTCACTCTGTGATGAGAACCGACTCACAAATGCGGCGTTTAATGCTGCATTCCATGCTCCAACTACCACTCATACGCCCTACACCTTCAATCGAAGCCTCCCCCACCCTAACCCCATTCCTGTTTGTCAAACTCCCACACCAGCCATCAATGTCCCAGTACCAATGGATGTTGATGCAGCCCGCAGCCGTGCACGTAAGTTGGATCTCTGCTACCATTGTGGGGAACCTGGACACAGGGCTGGAGCATGTCCCCATCATCAGGATATTTGCATGCTCACCCCCGAGGGATGAGACGAACTCCTGCAAGATTTGTTGGCGCTTGTAGATGTTGAGGAAGCGAAGGATCAAGTTGCAGAGGAGATTAAGTTGGAAGTTGTAGAGGAGCAGGATTTTCCTATTCGCAGCGAGTGAATCGTATGCCCTCACTGCCTGTCCATAACTGCTTTGAAGTCTTGTCAGTTGAATCCCCAGAGAATGAATCCATTTCTGTGACTGCTCCCCTCTCTGACCCTTCGAAGTTGGCTAAAGACGTACCTGCTCTCCCCATCTCTCCTTCTACTCCACGTCCCAAAATTAAATCATGGGAGTGTAAACTACCATGCAAGTATATTGTGGCATCCACTCCCTCTGCACATTCCTTAAACCTAGCCATCAAACTGCAGACGACCGACACTGGACAGATACTCGGTGTCTCTGCACTCCTGGACTCTGGTGTGACTGGTCTCTTCATCGATTCCCATCTGGTACAACAACATTGCCTAAATACTCGCTCACTCTCACATCCGATACCTGTATATAACGTGGATGGATCCCCAAATGAAGCTGGTGCCATCCGAGAGGTTGCAGACCTGGTTCTCTGTTACAAAGATCATAGTGAGCATGCCCTTTTTGCTGTCACTCAATTAGGAAAGCAAAAGGTGATTTTGGGATATCCATGGCTTTGAGACCATAACCCAGAGGTCGACTGGCATACCAGGGAGGTTACCATGAGCCGATGTCCATCCCGCTGTCGGACATGTTTCACAGAAGCCAGGCAAGAATGTTGTGGACAGAAGGCGGCAATACGATGTACTCAGAAGTGTCATGCTGGACCCCTGCCTATACCTGAAGTGGAATTGGAAGGGGTTCCTGATCTAATGCTGGACTCGGATGATGATGATGAGGACCCAGAGGAAGTGGAGGAGGGTGATTGGATCTTCTACACTGCAATTCGCTCATCGCATGAGGTGTGTGCCACATCAAACATATCCCAATGCCTCGCCGAGGCCTTCCACAAAAACAATGCTGCTAAATCCTCTACTAACTCCTTACTCCCTCATCTCCATGAGTTTGAAGACATGTTCTCCAAGGAGTCATTCGACTCTCTTCCTGCACGCAAGCCATGGGATCACGTGATCGAACTCACCCCCGGCGCAACCCCTTCATCCTGCAAGGTCTATCCTCTCTCTCCAGAAGAACAACGGCAGCTTGACCAGTTCATCGATGAGCACCTGGCCTCTGGATGTATTCGACCATCAAAGTCACCCATGGCCTCTCCCTTTTTCTTTGTCAAGAAGAAGGATGGCTCACTTCGACCGGTTCAAGACTACAGAAGGCTCAACAACATCACGGTCAAAAATTGCTACCCACTACCCCTCATCTCCGAACTCGTAAACCAGCTCCGTGGAGCCCGATACTTCACCAAGCTCGATGTCCGTTGGGGCTATAATAATGTGAGGATAAAGGAGGGAGATGAGTGGAAGGCAGCCTTTCGTACCAACCGTGGTCTTTTTGAACCGCTTGTCATGTTCTTTGGCCTTACTAATAGCCCTGCCACCTTTCAGACCATGATGAACAACATCTTCCACGACCTCATCCTTGAAGGCGTTGTCTGCATCTATCTCGATGACATCCTCATCTTCACTCGCACGGTTGAAGAGCACCGTCACATCATGTGCCTCATCCTAGAGCGACTTCGACGGTACAAACTCTACCTTCGTCAGGACAAATGCGAGTTTGAAAGGACCAAGATCGAGTACCTTGGCCTGATTATCTCGGAGGGTCAAGTGGAGATGGATCCTATCAAGGTAAACAGGGTCACAGCTTGGCCGACACCCACGAACAAGAAGGAGGTGCAGTCTTTCCTGGGCTTCATCAATTTCTATCAGCGTTTTATCAAGGATTTCTCACATCATGCATGACCACTGTTCGACTTGACAGGAAAGGAGGCATGGAGGTGGGATAATGCACAACAGGAGGCATTCGAAAAGCTTAAGGAGATGGTCACTTCTGCTCCGATCCTTACCTTTGCTGACGATTCGCATCCTTTTTGTGTAGAAGCTGACAGTTCTGACTTTGCGACGGGTGCCATGTTGTCTCAGCAGTCTCCGGAGGACCAGAAGTGGCATCCTGTTGCATTCTACTCCAAAAGCCTTAGTGCTGTAGAGCAAAACTATGAGATCCATGACAAGGAGATGTTGGCAATAATGCATGCGCTTGAGGAGTGGCGACACTTCCTTGAGGGTGCCCAACACAAGGTGGAAATTTGGATGGATCACAAGAATCTTGAGTACTTCATGACGGCCAAGAAATTGAACTGTCGTCAAGCTTGTTGGTCCCTGTATCTATCTAGATTCGACTTCTCCTTGCACCACCGTCCGGGTTGCAGCATGGGGAAGACCGATGCCCTATCCTGACGTGCAGACCATGGGGATGGCAGCGGTTACAACCAAAACATTGTGCTGTTGCAGCCAGACCTGTTCACCATTCGGGCACTGGAAGGCATCGCACCCCAGGGCGAGGAGCGGGACATCCTATGTGACATTCGTCGCGCAAACCGTAGCAGTTTACATGAGGATGTTGTCGCCCAAGCTGTTAAGGAACTGAGGAAGGGATCTACCCTCTCCTTACGTGCGGCAGAGTGGGCTGAAAAGGAGGACTTGTTGTATTTCAGGGATCGTATCTATGTTCCCAATGACCCAGACCTTCGCCGGCGCATCATATCCCAACACCATAACTCACAGATTGCTGGCCACCCCGGATGCTGGAAGACCTTGGAGCTCACCTCACGGAACTATTGGTGGCCACAAATGTCATGGCTCATTGGTCAGTATTGTCGCACTTGTGATCTTTGCTTATGCACCAAGGTTCCTCGTCGCAAGCCTATTGGTGAGCTACACCCTCTTCCTGTTCCAGAGAGTCGTTGGGATGTCGTCAGCGTCGACTTTGTGGTGGAATTGCCAGAGTCAAACGGGTTTGATGTGGTGATGTGCACAGTTGACTCAGTGGGAAAATGCGCTCACTTCATTCCCACTCACACCACTGTCAGTGCCCTAGGTGCCACTCGACTCTACCTCCACCACGTGTGGAAATTACATGGACTTCCTGGTGCCTTCCTCTCGGATCGTGGCCCTCAGTTCATGGCAGAGTTCACTTGTGAGCTGTACCGACTCCTGGGGATCAAACTCCTCGCTTCAACCGCTTATCACCCACAAACTGATGGCCAGACGGAGCGAGTCAACCAGGAACTGGAGCAGTACATCCGCCTCTTTGTCAATGAATGCCAGGATGATTGGGATGATCTCCTTCCTTTGGCCGAGTTTGGATACAACAACCATGTCCATGCTTCCACTCAACAGACCCCTTTCCTCTTAGACACTGGACAACATCCACGCATGGGATTTGAACCTCACCAAACTCCCTCACACATCGAGACGGTGAATGAGTTCACAGAATGCATGAGGGATAGCTTGGAGGAGGCAAGGGCAGCCTTAGCAAAGGCGAAGGATGACATGGCGCAATTTTACAACCAACGCCACTCCCCAACCCCTCAGTACAAGGTTGGTGATTGAGTTTATCTTGACTCCAGTGACGTCTCCACTACACATCCATCCAAGAAACTCGCTCATCGCTTCTTGGGACCTTTCCCCATTGTCAAGTGCATTGGAATGCATGCCTATCATCTACGCCTCCCAGCCTCCATGTCCAGACTCCATCCCGTCTTCCATGTCATCAAATTGCTTCCAGCTCCCCCAGATCCATTCCCGGGACACCATTCACACCCACCACCACCACCTACAGTGATCGAGAGAGAACCCCAATACAAAGTCGAGTCAATCTTGGACAGCCGTTTGCGTCGAGGAAAACTCCAGTATTTGGTACATTGGAAGGGTTATGGGTATGAGGAGAACTCATGGGTCGAAGAGTCTGATGTAAATGCCCCTCGGTTAATCAAGGAATTCCACCGACGGCACACTGCTGCACCGCGTCGCATTCAAGTCACGGACTTTGGTCGTATGCGATTTTGAATGCATTGGGGCGATGCATCTTAGAGAGGGGGTGATGTAAGGGGACTAGGGGGGTGCCCTGTGTGTTTTTCCTATTTTTTATGTTCGTCCTATATTTTTCCCCACCTCATTTCCTTCTATTCTTCATTTTCTATGATTTTTCCGGATTTTATTACTAATTTTCCCTTGCTATCATGTTTGTACATGTTGACACTTTTATATTTAGAGGCGGAGTACCCCTTCCGACACATACCCCTTGGTATGATGTCATTCGGCGGCCTTGATCCGCCTATCTCCGCCTTTTTCTATTTTTAGGTTATATTTGATTTTTGTCATCTTCACATATACTGGGCATCAGCAAGGGGATCCTTAGAGTTTTCTGTTTGGATTTTCCTTTGCTAGGTGTGTCCCCAATGCCTGTATTATGTAGTATAATTTTAACTTCAGATTTCCCTTTGCTAGAGGCTTAGGTTGCCCTTATATAAAGTGTGCACAATGCAAATTTATGCAGGACTGCCTTCTCATCTGTGGGATGAATTCTACCTCACAGCTGCTCATTTACATGCCAAGACTACAACACATTTCCTTGCAGGCCTAACACCTGGGAATTATGGTACGAGAGAAAACCTGACTACTCTTACCTCTGCAAAATTGGGTGCAGGGCATTTGTGCTTATCCCCAAGAAGGATAATCCCAAGATTTATGAGCGGTCAATTGAATGTGTCTTGGTAGGTTATGACCTGAAATTGAAGTCATATCGATGTTATGACTGCGTGATGCATAAGATCCATAGCTCATATCATGTCAGATTCCTTGAGAGCCATGATGGCCATTTACCGACCCACCCACCACATTACAGAAGGATGGAAATATTGACTCCATTGGGAGCCGACCCCCCTTCCTGGGTCCCATTTTACTGATATTGATGATGAGTCTGTTCACAATTCTGTTCTCCCTGATACACATTCTCATAACACTGCCCTGCTGGTACCACCACTGGCCCAGTCAATATGTCAGTCAACCTGCATGATGATACCTACTGAGAAGAATCCTAATGGCGGCCCTGCAGTTACCAGAACTGCTGCTGCCATGCATGACTCTCTGGAAAGCACTGCTCGGATCAAGGAGGCATGGCGGGAACGTCAGGCTGCACTTGTTGCTGCCAGATCAGATCATGTCCCAAATCAGTCCACTGATCATGATCGTGATGTCATGGAAGAACTTCACTGATCATTTCATAATCTTGATCTGGGTGATCAGGCCCATCAACTTCAGGCCCTGATCTCAGAAATGGCAGATTTTGATCTGGAATCACTTCAATTTGAGGATGAGCCACAAACTTGGGATGAGGCCAAGAACTCAGCCGATGCAGCGCATTGGGAACATGGGTAGCACGATGAATTGAACTCATTGAAGGAGATGGGAGTCTATAAGCTGATACCTCGGTCCAAGGTCCCACCAGGGAAGCATATTAGATGTGGGAAACCTGTCTTCCATATCAAGCATGATGAAGCGGGCAATGCTATCAGGTGGAAGGTACACCTTGTTTTCAGAGGTCATGAGCAGATTTATGGCAGGAATTACACTAAAACCACCTCACCGACCACGCACATGGAATCTTGGCAAATTCTCCTACACATCGCCACCTCTCTCAGATGGGATGCACAACAAATAGATATAAAAACCACTTTTCTCTATGGCTTACTCCCAGATGATGAAATTCAATATATGCAGCAGCCTACAGGATTTGAGGAGCCAGGCAAGGAGGACTGGGTTTGGCAGCTCCAGCGTGGCCTGTACAGTATGAAGCAGAGCAGATGTATTTGGAATCAAACTCTCAATGCACAAATGCTCACCTGGGGATTCACCTGTCTTTCTTGTGAATCCTGTATCTATTACTGCAAAACCGACACTGGTACAACAATTGCTGCTGTCCACATTGATGATTATTTAGCTATTGCTGACTCCAAGGATGAGAATGAGGGTTTTAAAAACCAAATGCATGAGGTATGGACTATATCTGAATTGGGGACATCACACTTTATTATGGGTATTGCTGTCACCTGGGACTGGGACACACATACCATAGCACTCTCACAAACTGCACTTATTGACAAAATTGTGGAACAGTTTGGTCAAAAGGATGCTCACCCAGTTTCTGCTCCCCTAGAGCCTGGTTCAAAACTATGACGCCCTGATCACCAAACCATGTCACTGGATGCAAGGAACGCTCTTGCCAAACTCCCTTACCGCTCTCTTATTGGATGTTTGCTTTACTTGGCAATATCTACTCGTCCCAATATTTTGTATGCAGTACAACCGCTCTCTCAGTATCTCGACTCGTACTCGCTTGAGCACTGGAATGCCACTATATGGCTGGTTCAATACCTAAAGGGAACCAGAGACCTGAAACTTCATCTTGGTGGTCATCTTCCAATTATCTTGTGTGCTTATAGTGACTCTGACTGGGCTAATTGCCTCAACACTCATCGTAGTGTTGGGGGTTACATATGCTCCCTTGGATTGGGTGCAGTGTCTTGGGCAGCATGAAAACAGAAGGTTGTGGCAGCATCTACTTGCGAGGCAGAATACATTGCAGCATTTGAGAGCATGAAGGAATGTATATGGTTGCATACTCTACTATGTGCAATTGACTTTCATCAAAATTTCCCCACCACTATTTTTTGCAACAACAACACTACCAAGACTTTATCCGAGGACCCATTACTTCACTCTCACATTAAGCATGTCAACATTAAATATCATTTCCTGCGAGAGCGCATCCAATCAGGCAACCTCACTATTGATTATGTCAACACCTGCGATAATGTCGCTGACATGTTTACAAAGGCCTTGGACCCTAAACAATTTGTCTTTCTTCAAAACTATCTTGGACTACATTCATGTGATTCCATGCGAGGAGGAGTATTCACAGTGAGGAGGAGTGTTGAAATTGCACCATGAGTCTCGCTTTTGATGCATTTGATGTGTGTGCTATTTTTACATTTCCTTTGATAAGCATGGTCAATCTGTGGCACAGTCCCCCCTTGTCTCATTTTTATTCATACCTGTCCTTTGTTACACAGTACATATATATATGTTTGGTAGTTACATTACCACCTCAGTCACTTATACAGAGACTGAGGTGAGCTACATTAGTTACTTATTTATCGATCCATACTTACTGTACCTGCAGCACGATCTTGATTGTACTAGGTACAGTACACATTAATTCAGTCACTTATACAGAGACTGAGCACAATCTTGATTGTACTAGGATCCACTTTCTACAGCTGTCTCAAAATACATCAAACCACCACATTTGCATGTGGAGAATCAGAGAGTCACCAACAGTCAGCTTCAACTGCCATGAAGACACTAACTTTGCAATCTGAAATGGAATGTTCATTGAAGGTAAGCACATGAACACCTGCAAAATGCTAACTGAACCAAGAAGATGCCTGAAATGCCAAAAGTATGGCCACTATATGTCAAACTACAAAGAAAAGGAAGACACATGTGCATGATGCACTGAACACCACCACACCTCAGCATGCACCATTACAGACACCGCAATGTTCACATGCTCCAACTGCACAGGTGAGGCAGCAAAAGGACACAGCACTGCAGCCAGAGAATGCCTGAAGTTCAAGCAGAAAAAGAAGAATAAGTACAAATACTACCTGACATCCAGCCCAGACTCCTGGCAGCTACTAAATGAAACAGACCCACACAGTACACAGCAACAACAGGAGCCACAACAAAATGTGAATCAGTATGCACAACACACAGATATGAGACACCAACAATGCTTCACGGAAGACTGGCAAGAGACTAGATGCAGACAAGGAAGACAACTGAACCAGCAAGACAGAGTGCAAGACAATGGCTGGGCAATGAGGCCAGCACAAACTATGATAGATGGGTTTTTCATGAACTCACAGGCAGATGGCAACCAATGCCGACAAGAAGGGAACAGAGAATTACCACAGTGACAGGTGGGGAGACCAAGACCTGCATGAACAGGGCCCAGGACCACTCCCAGAGAAAATGATGCTCAGAAGGGAGACCACACTGCTCAAATATGTCTGAAAACCCACAAGGGGAACAGCTAAGTAGGCTCCTGAAGATCCAACAACAAAATGTCAACAAATTGCTGATAAGCCAGCTGGTCCTCTTAGTGAGCTTGAGGCAAGATGACTATGATATTGGAAGGCTGCCTGGTTTGGGCAGCCTACACTAAAGTGAGTGGGAAGGACAGGATCAAGTTATCTTCATTGCACAGAAGTGGGAACATAAGTTACTACAGGTAAGGGAATAAAATTGATTACTGTACCTTCATTGCATGGAAGTGGGAACAAAGGGTAGGAATAATAAAAGGTGAACTATATATTAGGAAAAATATTGACTGTGTAAGTAGAAGGCTGCATCAAGCATAGTGTGTGATTAGGGAAGGCTGGATCAAGTGTAGTCGCATAATAGAAAGATGCTGCATCAGTGGTCAGCACTGATGGGGTGTATCAGCAGGTGATAATGCATTGCTGGTATGTATGTCACCAGTGTGTACACAGTGCCAGGGGTGTATGGGCATAGGTGACTGCAGGCAGGTGTAGTAGATCACTGTTGGTGGCTGTGCTGCCACTGGGGGTGCAGTAAAAGACCAGTTGCAACCAATTTCAACCAGTTTTGCAATGGTTTTTAAATAATTTTAAATGGAGGCAACTGGCAGTCCAGTTGCATTTAGTTGGGTTCAGTTGGGTTTTGGTCTTTTTTCTGGTTTATGCAACTGGACCTTAAAACACTAGCATCAACACCACATATAATATCCTACACACAGCTAAAATTACATAGATAATAAGAAAAAAGAACTAATATAAGTAATAACTATCACTAATTCTACCAAACCTATATGTGGAGAGACAGGCCTAGGTTAAAAAGCAGTCATTTGCCAGGTGCTTATATAACCTGTGACTGTGCATGGACCATTTGGTTGTGCTTGCACTGCATAAATAAAAAGTGGCACCATAGTGGCACCATCTAGTCGTGCAAAAATAGAAAGTGGCACCACTTGCCAGACAATTCCCATGACCACCAACAATGCCACCTTGTCACCTTACCACTGCCAGTCTGCACCCACCCATGACACCCACACCACCTACCCTGAAAACCACAGGCAAATGAGTGCAAAGCAGGCCCAAACAATGCTAGCCATTGTTCAGGCCCATTAGGTATGTTTTCTTTACAGTTGATTCATTACTACTACTAACTTTTTTTTCTTTTCAGGTACTTATCTTATATTACCCACCCACCCCCGAGCTCTCTCTGTCACACCCTTTCTGGACAACAATGACTGTTGTCGGGGCAGTATGGTATTTTTTGTTGACTTATTATTATTTCTAATAACATTTATTAGGTTCTTGTCTTTTGGTCACAACATGGCCCACCACATCCAAAACCTATGCCCTATGCTGCTGCTGCGAGCCTCTGCTTGCAGGGTGGCAACGGGTCCCATTTCTGGGATTACAACAATGACATGGCAGCAGCTGACAACAATGCCACCCACCATGCCCAATGCCACATCACACAGCACCACCACCCTGCCTGCAAGCCACTGCCCATAGGGGGAGATGGTGGTGCTGACAACAATGGAAACCAGGACAATGAATGCCTATGAATGCCAACAACAATGAATGCCAATGCCAAGACAAATGGGCAGGGACAACAAACATTGGGGACAATGAACAGCAGGCAAGATGGACAAGCGGGGGGGCTACAAATGAAATTTGGGGAGATGACAAATGAATAGCAGGGACAACAATGCAGGGACAACAATGATGAACAGTGGGGAATGGCAGGGACAGTGACATGGCAATGACAAACAGAAGGAGCAACATGGCAGCAATGAACACAATGATGGCACGGCCCCACTCTTGCTACAACATGAGACGATGGGGCTGTTTTTCTTTATTTTCCTTATTTTATTTTATTTTTGTTCGATAAGCAACCTGTCACCACTGTGAGCACCTGCTCACAGGGTGCAATGTAATTAGTTTGTTTAATATACAGTAAATGTAGTTAGGGACAAAAATGGCTGGTAAAACTAACTGGTTTTTTTGGTTGCAGTCTATAAGGGCAACCTTAGCCTCTAGCATTAGGGAATCCAAAGTTAATATATTACTACATAGTACAGGCAATTCAGGCGCACCTAGCAAAGGGGAATATGAAGAGAAAACTCTAAGGAACCCTTTGCCAATGTCCATATATATGAAGATAGGCAAAATCAAATAGTAGTATAAAAATAGAAAAAGCAGAGATAAGCACACAGATTAATGTAGATTGATCACAGATCATGGGAAACATCAGAAGGGGACTCTGCCTCTAAATATAAAGTGTCAACATGCACACACAAGCCAAAAAAGGAAAAATAAATAATAAAATAAGGGAAAATCATTGAAAATGCGAAATAGAAGGAACTAAGACTGGGAAAAATGTGGGACGAACACAGAAAATTAGAGAAACACCTAGGGCACTCTCCAGTCCCCTTACATCACCCCCCCTCTAGGATGCATCACCCCAATGCATTTGAAATTGCATACAACCAAAGTCAGTGACTTGAATGCGACGCAGTGCAGCAGTGTGCTCGGTGTGTCATCCTTTGCCTTCACTAAGGCTGCCTTTGCCTCCTCCAAGCTATCCCTCATGCATTCTGTGAACTCATTCACTGTCTCGATGTGTGAGGGAGTTTGGTGAGGTTTGAATCCCATGTGTGGATGCCATCCAGTGTCTAAGAGGAAAGGGGTCTGTTGAGTAGAAGCATGGACGTGGTTGTTGTATCCAAACTTGGCCAAGGAGAGAAGATCATCCCAATTGTCCTGGTGTTCATTGATGAAGATGTGGATGTACTGCTCCAGTTCCTGGTTGACTTGCTCAGTCTGGCTGTCAGTTTGCAGGTGATAGGCAGTCAAAGCAAGGAATTTGATCCCCAGAGGTCAGTACAGCTTGTGAGTGAACTCTGCCATGAACTGAGGGACAGTCAGAAAGGAAAGTGCCAGGAAGTCCATCTAATTTCCACACATGGTGGAGATAGAGTCGGGCGGCACCCAGGGTGCTGACAGTGGTGTGAGTGGGAATGTTTCCCCACTGAATCAACTGTGCACATCACTGCATCAAACCCATTCGACTCTGGCAACTCCACCACAAAGTCAACACTGACAACATCCCAACAACTCTCTGGAACAGGAAGAGGGTGTAGCTCAGCAATGGGTTTGCAATGAGGAATCTTGGTGCATAAGCAAAGGTCACAAGTACAACAATACTGACCAATGAGCTGTGACATTTGTGGCCACCAATAATTCCATGAGGTGATTGGTCTGTTCCACAGAGGCATTTCTGGGGAGGGGAGAAATTGGGGGGATGAGGTGAGGAGATCTTCCATTCTTTAGTTGGAAGCCAGAGAAGCTGGTGGACATGTTTACAGTGTTCATCATGGTGAACCATATGCAGGGGAGTTTGGCTAACCATCCCTTCTGGTTGTTGTTGATATGGCTTGGTTCATGGTTTTGTTTGTCCATTCACTACTGCCATCAGTTTCAGGGTGGTAGGAGGTCAACATCTTTAGTTTGACACCAGTGAGTTTGTGGAGGGCAGTCCAGAGTTCAGCAGTGAAGAGGGCATCTCAGTCAGAGACAAGGTGGAGCATTAGGCCATTTTCACAGTACCATTTATTGAAGAGTACTACAGCAATTTGGGCAGTGGTATAAGTGGAGTAGGTGCCAGCAATGTGTATGTCAGCACCAAGAGGGTCAGTCATGGTGAGGATGGTGTCCTTCCCATTCTCTTCTGGGAGTAAGGCATGACTCGGGTATGGGTAACACTGTGTGTTTCTGCTTATGGGTTTGCTCAGGTATGGGTATGGGTTTGGATTTCCATACCTGAGGCAAAACCATACCTGTACCCACAGTGTTATGGGTATCATGGTACCGGTCCAATGGTCACATGTTTTATCAAATGACTTTGTTGATCAACATCAACAACAACAACAATGGCTCAACAACAACAACAACTGCTACCAACATGCCCCCCTCGTTCTAAATGCGAGTGGGGGGTGTTTTTTCTACTAGACAACAATGACATGCCCCCCTCATTCTAAATACAAGTGGGGGTGTTTTTTCTACTAGGCAACAACAACGACAGCTACTACCAACATGCCCCCCTCATTCTAAATGTGAGTGGGGAGTGTTTTTTCTACTAGACAACAACGACACCCCCCCCTCATTCTAAATGCGAGTGGGGGGTGTTTTTTCTACTAGGCAACAACGACAACAACTACTACCAACATGCCCCCCTCATTCTAAATGCAAGTGGGGGGTGTTTTTTCTACTAGGCAACAATGACAACAACTACTACCAACACGCCCCCCTCATTCTAAATGCGAGTGGGGGGTGTTTTTTCTACTAGGCAACAATGACGACAATGGCCCCCTCTCATCAACAATGGCCCCCTCTAGTCGACAATGGCTGTGGCATCACCGCGACCACCCCCTCTCACTCGCAAATGCGAGTTGGGGGTGTTTCTGGGTTCATTTCACTTGGGAGCACCGCCACATCACAACTACCACCCCCTCTCGCTCGCAAACGTGAGGTGGGGGTGGTTCTTGGTCTGTTTCTCTTGCAATGGCCACCACATCACCTCCACCACCCCCCCTCGCTCGCAATCATGAGTTGGGGGTGGTTCCCCATTGTATTTAGATATATTTAGAATTATAATAAATTATTAATGTCATACTCGTTGAAACCCATGGGGTACCCATGGGTTTTGACCAAAACCCCCCCATATCCACGGTAAAACTGCACCCATAACTGTAACGGGTACGGTGTTCACGGGTACAAGTACATGAAATTATACCCGGGGGTTACCCGAGTCATGCCCTATCTGGGAGTGGACCAATGAGATCTAGGGTGGCAGTGTTGAAGCAGTTGTCTGGTACTGGCAGAGGGTGTAGGGGGCCAGTGGGTTTCAAAGTGCAGTTTTTATTTTGCTGACACTCAGTGCAGGAGGAATATATGCATTTTGAGGTCTCGACACATGTTGGGCCAGTAGTAGGATCCCTGGAGGGACTTGTAGCTCTTGTCAAAGCCAAAATGTCTGAGGGTGTCATGTGCCAGGTTGTAAAGCAGTTCCTGGACCTTGAGGTTCTGTGGGATCACAAGCCGGTGACATAGAGGAGGTTATCAGTGAGGGTTGCCCCTTTGATACTCCCCATGTTGATGTCCTTCATGAGCTTTCTGGCAAAGTCATTGGTTTTGTAGCCGTTAATGATGGTGTTGAGGAGGGAATGGTTGGCAGCAATGTTCAGTATGCCAGCCATGGGTGTGGGTGGCACATTGCGGGTATAGGCAATGAGCCATATGAGTCAATGGCACCAGAGGTTGTCAATCACGACATAGTTGATAATGGCAGAGGAGGTGCAGGGGGTTGCTCAGGGGGTGCATGGGCTCAGGCAGATGGGCAGGGGGTTGCATCTTGTTTTATCAGGCTGTAGATGGCCATTTTCATGGGTGGCACTGTGACAAGTCAAGGACCTCCTTCTCAACATATCGATGCTCTCCCACTTGTACTGCTGACAGAATCCCATCATATGTACGTAGTGTTTAATGGTCCAGTTCAGTCTGGTTTTTTTGCCCCATTTGGACAAACCACAACTGCAACTGGTTGCCTATTATGGTAAGATCCAAAAAAACTGGACTGAGCCACAAAAAACCAGTCCAAAGCAGTTCAATTGGTCTTTTCATAGTATTTAGTACATAAGACCAGCTGTAAACTATAGTATATAGTGTATATTAGTTGATTGTGAAGGTTTTATGATGATAACAATCCTCTACATCTCAAAAAACACAAGTACAAGATGTAGATTTTGCAGTAACATATTGTTTTGGCCATAGCACATGCAGTTCTGGACTGTCTCTCTTTAAAATATGGTCAAAAGATGCATATTTACAAGGAGTACACTGTCCAAGTTTGAACCAACTCAAACTGGTTTTTATTGGTTTGGTTCAGAGCAGTTCTTCCATCCCAGGAAGCCCAAACTGTGACTGATGGTCCAGTTTTTTGCAGTTCAGTCTGGTTCAGTTGCAGTTTTTTTCTGGTTCGATGAACTGGACCTTTAAACATTATATGTACAAATACCACAATAGTTATTATGGTAAACAGATTTGCATTCTGAGATGGCAAACAATTACTATGTTTGTCAACAAATTCAGACCCTTACCACTACAATGAAGCTGTACAGCATATGTTGCACATGCCCCATCACTCAATGTGTAAAGGACAGTCTTTTTCACACCATCTTTGTTGCAGAGCAATGTTGTGTTGGCACATCCAGGACTGGTGCATGTCTTAACAGCATCCGGGAAGCTTGGATGGATGTTTGGGAGATGTTATGTGTGAGAGAGACAGTTCTCACCTACCAATGGTCCAAGCCATATTCCTTGAGTTTTTCAGTGTCCCATTTTGATGCTTGGCCATCTTCAAAACACCAGATGACATCACTGAACGCACTCCAGCATCCTTCGACAAAGTGTTCTGGCATATCCATTGAAAGACCTACAAACAAGCAAACATGTTCTGGCATCTCTGATGGTATATCGTCTGGGCTGTGTGAAACAGGCTGGGCAGTAAGGATGGCATCTTTGAGCGATGCTGTGAGTTGGATGAATTCCATTGCTTTCTCCATCCCGACGGCATCTCCCAGCCCAGGAAAACCCTTCAATACCTCATGCAGCTCATTAAATGTTGCCATCTACCTGTACTGGACTTGCGGCGGCTGAGATGATGACGCGCGACTACTGTGACCATAAGTCTATTCATAGCCTAGTACTATCTATAGCACACAACAGAACACGACTGCTTATCAATGCAAAGCCCGGATCCGGCTTACCAACGCTGGCCACCGGTGTCTCCAAAGTACTTTTGGGACACTGCCGGGTTTCAACAAACACCTCTCGCAGATTCCATGCGAATTCTGGGATCGGATCATCGGACACCACATCACACAAATCTTGCGCTCATGCAGGTACAAACCGAAGCACGAAAATTAACCTTCGACCACTGGAAATAATCCAACGGTGAGCCACATTGCTAACTCACATACCCTTACTTAGGGCACGAGTGTTAGATTAATCCACTGCAGCGTCAATTGCAGCTGCAAACACGACTGGCATCCTTCGGAATCCCCACAACACTGCATTTCTCAGACAGTTGATCGACAAATGAAAAAGGCTCAGCGACGTGCTCCCCACTTTCGTTGCCTGTCTAGACACAAGCATTGACGATGTACGAACAAATCTCAGCGGCGTCGCAAGCCCAGAAAGAATTGAAGACAACTCAAAGACTTGACTGAGAAGAGGAAAGAAGCTAAGACGGACAAGGCCTGGCAAATCTGTGTCATAAGTATGACGACGAGATATCACTCATACTTAGTTTGGAAGATGGACACTTTGGAACCCCTGGTACAAAACTTGACCCCTACTGAACTGTTGAATATTTACACTCCTAACGCCGAAGTGTGGATTCGAGCGACGCGGTACCATACAGTCGGCGGCGTCAGTCCCTGGCCAAATTTCATAAGTAGCAGAGATATGAAACTTTTGAGCACGAACAACGGTTATAATGTAAAGAATGGTTATGATGTACACGCATTCTGGTTGATTTGAAGACAAACTTTGCGCGTGTTCGAGCCCTGGCAATAATGGACGAGAATAACTTCGTAGGAGATCTTACAAAATATCGCACCTTGCCAATTATAATTTGTATGTTCGATTGCACAGGCACGGTGGAAGGGCTAAAGTGTTCCATCCATCAGATACGACAATGCACCACTTGTCAAGTCATGCATGTCGGCGGTAACCCCACGCACATGATAAGAACAAATGTCAAGTCAAGACACCAGACTGATCAGTAGTGGCAATCAACCAGATCGGAGAACAGGCAGTGATAGATTCCGAGCTAATAGAAAGAACCATTATAATGCATAAGGTAATACAAATGCTGAAATACAAGCAGAGATAAAGGAGAAATCGGTACACATCTAGACTTCTTGACTGATTCCATCTTCTTTCCGTTTTGCTGTTTTGCTTGGTAAGAGTTCCTACATGACCCATTAAACAGTAAGTGAGAATGGATATATATATAGACATACCGGTGCGATATGGGGTACGACACCACCTTGTGAGATGACGACATGACCCAGGAGTTTATTCAGTCTACGGTGAGTCAGTCGTCACAGCTAAAGGCATAAAAACCATACAAAGACACATACTCCTCATCATTTCTGATAGCTAGCTGCAGATGACGAGGCACAATACGCTGCTTTTTGTTGTCGCGAGCAGCATTACCAGCAAGTTCTAGAATCTCAGCAGCGAGGTATTCTAAGACAGCCGCCAGGTAAACTATAGATGCTGTGAGTTACCAAACAATAGGTGGCATAAAAGAAAACTGACCAGGTGCACCTGCACCCACACGTTGTGCATAGTTCCCCTTCTTCAACAGACGGTGCACACGACCGACGGGGAACTGGAGGCCTGCCTTGGCTGAACGCGACTGGGATTTGGAGGCTTCACCGCCAGCCTTTCCTCCAGATTTGCCAGCTTTGCCTTTGCCAGACATGATATAAAAGTTGGTGCAATAAGGTGTAGCGCAAAGCGAGAGTGGCGGAGGGTGGTAGTAACAGAAGGAGTAGAAGTGAGGAACGCAAGGGATTGCACCTTTATATTCGTGTCATCACGTGCTGTAGTGGTCCGTTTGTTTCAATCAACAAGGACGCGTCGGAGGAAAAACAAAACCAAACTTACGCGACTCTATATAAACAGCTGCCACATCTCCGTTTTTCTTCCACAACCCTCCTTGCGCCTTCCACTCAACTTTCATCTCTGTCCTCCCTTTCTCAATCTCAACTACAATGGCACCTAAACCCGCTTCGACTGCTGGCAAAGCACCTGCATCTACCGCTTCCAAAGCCCCGGCTAAATCTACCGAGGGTGCAAAAGCAGCTAAGAAGACCGCGAAGCCAGCTCCTGTAGAGGGCGAGAAGAAGAAGCGAAAGAAGGTCAGAAAGGAAACATATTCCTCCTACATATACAAGGGTTAGTTCCATGTGGTATCTATCGATATGCACGCTAATTTGGGTCGTAACGTGACTAGTCCTCAAGCAGGTCCACCCGGATACTGGTATCTCGAATAAGGCGATGGCTATCCTTAACAGCTTTGTTAACGATATCTTCGAACGTATCGCCACAGAAGCATCGAGTATGTCTTCGCATTCATATACTGAGTCTTACAAAGGGGCTTATCTTAATTTCAGAACTTGCTTCCTATTCGAAAAAGTCTACTATCTCATCTCGTGAAATTCAAACATCTGTGCGGCTCATTCTGCCAGGAGAGCTGGCCAAGCACGCAATATCAGAGGGCACGAAGTCGGTGACGAAGTTCTCGTCAGCAGCAGGAGCCAAGTAGAGTTTTCTTTCTCCATCCCACCCACAGTAAGTGTTGGTTTATTTTATCGTTGCTTGAGCTCATTTTGAAACCTACAGCCATCTCAGTAGTGAGATACAGTAGGAGGCTACGATCCTGTACTATATCGATTAATTTATCTGTTTCATCCTGTATCTCTGCACTTTCCATTGTTCTTGAATAAATAAAAAATTCAAGCCCTACTCTTCAGCGTGGTAGGGGTACGGCTTAGCTGATTTTCCGGACTTGTGGGAGGCATGACAAGTGTCACTGTCAATATGTATGCGAAGTTCAGCATGAGCTTTATCGAACCTTGGTCCGATATTTATTCATTTTTTAGCTAGTACGGATGTGCAGAAACTTTTCCATATCAAACCCTGTCTCCCAGATAGACGAAAAGTTTTGGATGGCTTAAACGTTGTAGGCGATCGCGAGATAGTGTTCTGCTCCTGGATCTAACCTGTGTTCGCCATCATTGCTGCAAGCCCGATGAACAAAGCGAGGACAGCCAAAGCTCGGTCGAATTTTGCAAACCGTGTTTCTTCCTAAAACTCTACAGCCAGTCCCGGATAGGCCCGTTCTCGAGCTCTTCATCAAAGAAATTTTTCGAGGGCTGCAATGCATCACGAACAGAAATTTGCGGAGGCGGTGGACGTCACGGCGTTTAGCGATAAAGATCATCGACCTTGTGCAGGTCGCTGATCAGCTAAGCGGCGTGGTTCTCCAAAATGGACAGCCCTTTTTCGAGTTCGTTCATGTCCTCGCTAATATCGCGCTACATTCTGGATGTCGTAGACTGTGCTGATGGGCCGAGGTCGAGTGCATGCTTCGAAAGATCAGAAAATAACACTCCGTCATATTGCGATTTCTTGCGATTTCGTTGTTTGTTGGCAGTTATCAATCGGACTGAAAAACCTATCTATCGGTCAAACAAATCATGTGTGATATTCATTGACTTTAGAATTGGTGTGTCGACCTTGTAGCGTCTTAAAAATGAACCTAGGGATGAAATAATGATACTGGTCTTCTGTAGCGGCGACAAAAGTCGTGACAGTGAATTTGACTAGGCTCATAGGAGGCCATAATGGTGGATTTACAAAATTTATGAGGAGCCATGAAGAACCATTCCACCGCTGCAGTGATAAAGAAGCTCGAGAGTCACTAGACCGTGACTGGAGGCCTTGAGTTTTTTTACGGGCACGCGTTTATCGAAATGAAACTTGCTTGCTTGCCGAGACTTGGATTACACGCACATAATTCTTCAGAAATGCTTTCGATACCTTTCGAGTTGCTATAAGTTGTTCTTCTCCTTCAACTCCGGTAATCCCCATTGATCCTAACGTATTCCTGCAACAATAAAATCAGAATATGAATTTCCTGATGATCATGGATTTCAACATACATAGCTGAAATCACAAGTCCAATACCGTGCCTCCCAATCACCGCCCATCCCGATATCAACGAGAATCTCAAAGTCCTCGAGTCCTAAGATCTTCTTCGCTCGCACTTCGTCTACCACCTCCGGCTCGCCATTGATAAGTACAGGAAGAACGGCGGTGCTGTCCGATGGAATGAACGTCACATTGACTTTTGTAGGGTCTATCACCGGAGGTCCGAAGGCAGATGATGGTGTGAGGGGTACAGAACCTGTTGCCGCAAGGATACGACCCCAACTGTCAATGTGTCAACATGAATTGTACGGGACGAAGAAGCACTAAACGAACTTTGCATCTTCACCGTAGAGGGCTGTCTTTACAAGTGCTGAAGTGGATATCTTTGATGCAATGTTGTGGGCGTCTTTGTAAGATGGTGCTCCCTGGCATGTAAGAGCAATCAGGTAATAAACAACATGCCGGGAAGGTCTATCTTACCTTTACAGTAACGGTGACGAACTTCGTGGCGCCTTCACCGTCTCTGACTACCAGTTTAGCCAGGTCGATGGCAAACTCGGTCAGAGCCTGCTGGAACACTTCATAGCCCTCTTTGTCCGTCTCGTAGTCGATTTCCGTGACCTTTCCACCATCAAGGGGTGCAGCAGCACCGTTCGCAAGAATCACGATAGTGTCATTTGTCGACATGTCACCATCGACACTGATCGAGTTGAAACTCCTGTCTACAGCATATGTAAGTGCACTTTGCAGACTTCGAGGCGATACCGCGGCGTCGGTCAGGATGCAGCCAAGAAGAGTGGCATGTAGTTGTTTTGCGTTGTTATTAGGAAACGACGTCCCCGCAGGTCCCATGTCGGGGTGAATCATACCCGCACCCTTGTCCATACCGCCGAAACGGTACTGAACGCCCTGAATTTCGAACGTGCGGGAACGCAATTTTGGGAATGTATCAGTGGTCATGAAGGCCTTTGCCGTGCGCTCCCAAGCTGCGAAGTCTGTGTTTAACGAACGAGTTCCAGATGCGTTGCTGACTGCCTGGGACTGAATACCGGCGGCGATCTTGGTTATAGGGAGATTTTGTCCAATGACACCTGTGGACATGACCAAGGTCTCGTTCTCGTATTTAGAGAGTGATGGGGGTAAGAGAGCATCAGTCTCCTTGACCATCGTCCAAGCGTCATCCATGCCCTGCCGTCCGGTAACGGCGTTCGCACACCCGCTATTGACGACGAGAGCTCGGGCCCGACCCCCGTTGCGTTTCAGTATCTCCTCAGAAACGAGCACTGGGGCAGCTTTGAATGCATTACGGGTGAAGCATGCGGCGGCAGATGTTGGGTGCTCAGAAGTTGAAACGATGAGACCAAGGTCCGGTACCCCTTGAACCTTTTTTATTCCTGAGTGCAAACCAGTGAGTAGATAGCCTGATGGAAATGAAGGGGAAGGGAGGGGGACATGGTAGTGATCTTTCGGAGGAGTTGGTTTCAAGCTAACTGCGGAAGCCAGACGTCTAAAAATCGGGACTCGCGACATAAAAGTTGGTTGAATCAAATCAACCTCTCAAACTCCCTCAATGATTATGTACGACGGCTGAAATGGTGCAACAGCAATGCTATTGGTAGAGCTGATACAGCATAACGGATATCTGTATTCCTATAGGCCAGCTATACTGCTGTTGAAATGATGAACAGATGTATGTAATGGCGATTTGGGAAACTGCCGGACCACAGCAGTACAGGACTGACATGATGCTGCACTCGATCTCCCATCGCTCCGTTACTCTGGAAGTCATAATAGAACAGCAGAGTGCAACACTAATTGCTGCATCGATGGTAAGGAAAAAAAAAAGAAAAACATATCCACAAATATTTCAAATGAACATATTCACGTGACCATTCGGGAGCGATTTAAGAGTTGGGTTTAACGTTGAAGTGGAAGCCCATATATCAGGCATTCCACGCTGTTCCACATGTACACCGTTATCCTCGTACCCTCCACGGTTCCAAACAAGTTCCAGAGTTCGTCACGATGTGGGAACGATTGCAGACTCGGCAAGGCGGAACACACGGATACCACGGTCGACAAATGCCATATGGGCACTCCGGAAAAGGAAACCCCCTTAGGTTTGATCAAGGCCTGCCATTTACCCGCAGTATCCTCAAATGGCATCGACAACATAGATAACACTGCATGCCTGGTCAACTTCAATCATGATGTTACTCGCTAATTCATTTCTTGCATTCCTGCTATTCTCCACCTGCGCCATAGGGAGCCTTGTTGATGATATCGTTTATGGCATCGAAGGTGCAGTCGACTGCGGCGGATGCCACGCCCTCCTATTTCCCCTCCAAGGCCTTGCTTACCTTGGCGACTCTGTTTTCTCGGACACTATCATCGCTGTCTGCAAGGTTCTTCGCGTGAGTCCTGTTCATATTGGTGAAAAACAAAACATGTTCGGACTCCTACGCGTGGTAGCTTGAAGACCCAGATGTTTGTCAAGGCGCCATTGCAGAGCAAGCTCCCATCATCTCACATAACCTGAGATCCATTTCGGCCTTTGGCGAAACTGCCACCAAGCTTTGCGATGTCCTGTTTGGACTGTGCCAACCCCCGCCTGTGAACCCTTTCTCTGTCCCCTTTCCCAAGCCTGCGCCCACGAATCCTAAAACTTTTGTTTCAACGGGGAAGACACCTTTCCAGGTTGTTCACTTCAGTGACGTTCACATCGACCGACAATATGCTGTGCGTTTTCTGAATCATATTCTTGTACGACAATCAATATGCGTATATTACAGGCGGGCTCGGAGGCCAACTGCAGCAAACCCATCTGCTGCAGGGATTACTCAGAAAGCACTGGTACACCTGCAGCACCTGCTGGACCATTTGGAAACCATAATTGCGATACTCCCCCGAATTTGGTGCAGTCCATGCTTCGAGGTATTGCAGCCAACAACGCATTCTCTATCTTCACGGGTGACGTTGTTGAGGGTAAGTGCTAATTTTATACCGTTCTCTTCCTCGTAGCTGACTCTGCGGCAGCTGCGGTTTGGCTGCTTACTCAGGAGTAACACATTCTTTAGTATGTCAGACGTCGTTAGGTGCTGACGGGCACCGTCTAGCGACGTGATCGATGATATGGACACTTTTAATGGCGAGATGGCGACAATTCTGGGTGCACCAGTATACCCCACTATTGGTATGTACAGTTATCTCTTCCGGTGTCATCAATGACATGGCTCACCCTGGATAGGTAACCAGTAGGTGTACACTTCCGTATTTCGGCTAGTTGTTGAAATGTAGTCTTGTTCAGCGAAGTAGCTCCTGTCAACTCCTTCCCTAGACACACTACGTCGGCGGCCAGTGCTCAATATGTTTTTGATACGCTGAGTACCGGATGGGCTGTGAGTCCCCTTTTGCTCTCTGTTAATACCTAGTGACGTCTTCTGTCGTTATTGAGCCCTGGATTAATTCTACTGGTGCAGAGCAAGTGAAGCACTTTTCTGGTAGCTACTCAGCGGTCGTGCCTGGCACCAATCTACGGTATGGTCTGATCGTGTTCATGCGGATGCGCTCGCTTATGATCGAATAGTATCATCTCTATTAACGACATTTATTGGTACAAGAACAAGTGTGTTGTTCGCTTCATCCCAAAATTGACTTATTTCAAACGAGATCAGCTTCTGGCTATACGACAGCGACGCTTTTCAGTATGTTACGGAATACTCGTTCTGTTTTTCGTTGTTGATGAACTTGGGCAATCAGACCTGATCCTAATGATATTCTGGCTTTCACCGTTCAAGAACTCCAGGCTGCAGAGGATGCTGGACAACGTGCCTGGATAATCGCCCATATGGCTCCTGGCAGGGGGGATACTTTGAGTGATCAGGTTTGTCACCCTGATGTAATAGATTGTCGGTTGTGATCCTCACTTCTTTGCAGTCGAATTACTTTGATCAAGTTGTGCAACGCTACCACAATACTATTGCAGGGCAATTTTATGGCCACAGCCACCAGGTATCTATACCTCTTCGTTTATCCCGGATATGATCTGACTTTCGTAACAGGATCAATTTGCCATCGCATATTCGAATTATTCACAACAAACTGCTGCGAACGCGGTCAGCGTGGGATGGATTGCTCCTGCGTTGACACCTAGAGGTATTGCCTTTCTGTGACGATCACGGCTTGCTCTGATTGATCCCATTAGGCGGAAATCCAGAGTTCAAGATGTATGATGTTGACCCTGATACATACGAAATTATGGATGCTCGTGTCTTTATGAGTGTGTCATCTTCTGTTGATGATCCTACAGTCCTGAATTAAGTGATTGGTCAAGGTAACCTATCTGATCCCACGTTCCAAACAAATCGTTAGCCCATGTTTCTCAACATACTTGATATATTAACGAATGACCCTCTTCCCGGCTTTTAGCGACATGGAAACTCAGATACAGTGCTAGAGAAACGTACGGTTCTCTCGTCGGCCTACCACTCACCGAATCCCTTTCGCCTGCGTTTTGGCACAGGGTCACAGAAGTCTTTATCACCAACGACACTGCGTTCCAGCAGTACAACATGTACAGGAGTAGACGTGCTGTTGTGCCACCGTGCAATGGGACATGCAAGTCGACTATGATATGTGATCTGAGAGCCTTGCGTGCGGAGAACAACTGTGTATGTCGCGTTTGCTAAAGATCTCATGCTCACTGTTGTTCTTTCATCTTTTCTCTCCCATTTTTTTCTTCTTCTTCATTAGAATGTTGCAACGCCGGGGACGCCGGGGTTGAAGTCTTATGGCGAAGAGACATTGAATGCGATTAGTGAAGACGAGTGTGAGCCGTCGAGGCTCCGTGATATCATGTCTCGTATTTTTGGGGCCATGGTAGGCTCAATCTAATTCTAGACCATGGAAATTCGCTTATGATGGGTGTAGTCTGGAGTGAACCGGGATACTCTGATAGCACACATGGAAGAAGCTATCTGGGAAGCGTGAGTATTCTTCGTCGTATAGAGATCATCATCATTCATGATGCTTTCCGAGCAGAAACTCTGAAGAACCTAAGTTCGTGGAACAGAGGGTTGGCTCCATATAAGCAAAATGCCAGGTTAGAAGTACCGAGCCCGCATTTTTGGGTTGGAACAACATGCATGTGCAAAACTTTGGATCTAGATGTAATACTACAGGTGCTCTTCTATCTAGACCGTGAATAGGACTCTCCCTTCTTAATCGTCAATGGTGTTCTGATTTCGGCGTTGCGGAAACTTTTCAATTTAATTCCTGCTACGTCCAGCAATACTAGGTCAACTTTCATCGTTGGCTTTGGCGTGGAAAGGGGGAGAGGGGGCTTTAGGCTGTGTAATTTCATCCGGACAGAACTGCCTAGACACTGCTTGTAGTTGGGAGGAGGTTCAAGACAAATTCATGCAAGAGTTCTGTCCAAAATATTGAGATCCAGACGTAGCGTAATAAAATAAAAACGGTCCGGCATTGCCAAATCTGCCTCTCCGAACGTCGCAGCTGGGAATGACTCAGGATGGGAGACCAATTCAGGGTGCTCTATTGTCAGTATGCAGCTCGGAGCCCCCACAAGCGCGGAGCATTCCCGAATATTGATCTCGCGCCGTACCGTCCAGCTGATCCGTTCGTTGATGGACGACTAGCTGTGATAATGGATATGTACTGGTATCTAGAATCTCAAGGAGGATCACATAAAATAAGTAAAAGTATTTGAAGAAGACAAAGGAAAACCAAAAACCAAAACATGTCCGTCCAGTCGAGATCGAGAATCTTGACAAATATTTTGTAGGCATCAAAGAGTCCGTGGGAAATGTACAGGAACAGAGAAGTCGACTAATTCCCTTCCACATCGTCGCTTTGCGTCCAAATCGTGTGCGATTTAATAACCTAGATCTTTAGTCATCCCATGAGTCACGCTGTTGGCTCGTGGCTGAATACCTGTTAACCTGGTTAAGGGTGGCGATAGTCGAAGACATTGGCTCCTGGAATTCAAGACTGTCAGTGGAAAGTTTGCTTGAAGTTGAGGACTTCGTGCGAATCCGCCTTGATTTTGAGTTGGGCTGAAGCAATTCGATCAATAGTCCTCTCAGGTGAAGCCCAAATTCCATGTTCATCTCACGAACGATCCCATCTGGAACCAACTGCGGCAACGAGCATGGTGAAACCCCAATGTCAGAGCCCTTTATGATGAATTTATCTGGTGACAAATGCACCGACAACTTCTCAAGCAGGCGATGGCAAAACGGGCAGCATGGCTTAGAAACTCAAATGACATGCGAAGCACACTACGTCGTAAAATATCAAAGGGTGCAGAAGAGTAGAAAACAAATACCACGCACCGCGAAGTCCGACCCCCATCTTCTCAAGCATAGCAAGGACGTCGCGTACTGATTCATTGAAAACATTAGATTTATCGCGCGCGCAGCAGATGAGGCAGCAAAGCAGAGCCTCGCAGTGTTCCACCCCAGAGAAACCACGTTCCTTGATAATTTTTTCCCAATTTGTGATAAAGGTTGCGGCATACGAGGGTATGAGCGCATCGGTCAACTCGGCAATTACGGAACTACTAGCCGATTGCTTGGCCGCCGTGGCAGCCCCGCTGATGCGACGGGTGCCATGGCGGGTATCACAGCAGGCAAGTTCCGAGGCAGTTGACTCGTAGTTGACTCGTAGTTGACTCGTACTAGTTGGCTCACAGTTTACTCGGCGCGCGGTTGACACCTCATTACATAATCCTACCAAATTGAGATTGATGCAAGATTGATGCAAGATTGATGCATTCTCTTAAGAACAAACTGTTTAAATCAATCGGTTCATGAGGGTGACCATGGTGACTGGCATCAGACTGGCACGGTAGAGGATGTACATCAGTTACAATAGCAACAAATTTTGATGTCTCTATTAAAATGGTCCAAAACAGCTATCATTCTTTTCCTCTCTTTTCCTTCACCAAGTTCACCATGCCTCCAGTCATATGTAACTGTACAATTTCCTGCACAAAAACCATCTTCATCAATGAGGTTGAACAGCCAGGACAGTATGTTGATGGTTCTACCCAGTTGAAGCATGAGAAACAGGATAAAGATAAATGGCCTGTGTCACAACTGGCAAAGGGAAAGCGGCAATCATCATCCCCAAGCCCATCACCAAAACATTCTAGAGCTTCTAATTCTCCCACAGGTAAGTGCTAAGTGCTAGATTGTTATTGTTAGATCCAGACTAATATACTAATTATGCAGATATCAACTTTTCTACAGTAGTTATCACAAAGATTATCTGTCTCCTTGTCATCTGGCTCCACAATAGAGCTAGTGTGAGTCATTCTATCACCAACAAAATTCTACAAGGATTTCAACTTATTATTTCTGTGACTCTCTCTATTGTTGGGGTTGCTCTTTCATCATCTGGACTCAATGTCAAGCTTCCAAACATCCAACTCCCTCATGATGTCCACACAGTATATTGGCTCCACTGCTCAGAGCCAGAAATCATCCGGACAGCATGCTGCCCCAAGTGATTTTCCCTCTTTTCTCATCCTATTTCTTGGAAATGTCAGTGGAAGGCATCCCCAAGATCACAATCCTGTAACACAAACCTCTGCTCAGAATGCTCCAAATGGTCCTAAATGGGTCCCATGTCATCTATACACTACACAATCCTTTGATCCTTGGCTTCAGTTCTTATTATCTTCCAAGGTCATTGAAGACAGCCTTCATGAGACTTTCAACCACCACAGAAGCCATCCACCAGCTGCCTCTGGTGCCAATATGAATGATATCCAGGATAGCCCTGCTTGGGATGACTTGCAAGGTTTTCTACAGTCTTCTTATCATTTACTATTTGGAATCTATATTGATTGGTTCAATCCTTATACCAACAAGATTGCTGGTAAGTTAAGAGCCACACAAATCCCTATGCATATGACTTCAATGATGATGATGATGATGACAATGATGATAACTATATTCCTGTTGACCCTTTGCCTTTTAGCTTCACAGAAATTGAGCTACAGGCAATAAGAAATTGTATTCATGATATTACTCTTCCAACATGGATACAACGACCACCAACCAATCTTGGTGAACCAAGCCATGGCAAACTCAAAGCTCAGGAATATCTCACCCTCTTCACATGTATCTTTCCCCTCATTATTCCTGAATTCTGGTATATGACTACTGCCACAAATTTCCACCACCAGCACTTCTACTGCTTCTATCATGTTGTTGCAGCAACAAATATTGTAGCTGCATATAAAACCTATACCACTGGCAAGGTAATGATCAAAAGCACTCACCTGTTCTGACTGATCAGACCCTCACACCGAATAGTGGCTTTTTTGACCATGGCAATGTTGAATAAGCTCTGCATCATGTTGCTCTCGCTGCAAGCTTTGGTCAAGTACTCACCATATCATTACAGATCTAAGACTACTGGCAGCTTGATCAGTATATGCAAGGTCAGCCATGGTCCTGACCTAAGGGTGAACAAGGCTAAAATGTACATTGCGCCATGCTGGTGGCAGGGGTTCCAGGGATCTGCCACCTTGACCCTAGACCAGTTTGGTCATGATGCTAACTGCAGGCTGGTGAAGTGCTAATGTCATGACAGAGCTCCAGACCTTCAGACAATGTCAGTCATGACACTGACTTGAGGCAAGGTTTGTGAGCAATGTGCAAACTCATCTCTAACTGGCACTTCCAACAGCAGTTCCAGATTCGTCCCTTCCCCTACTAAGAGTCAAAACCAAAGTCACACCAGTTGCCCCACTTTCAATGGAGATGGTTGGTGGAAAAGAGAAGTGGAGGCGGATCAAGGGAGGCTCCTCCTCATCCTCAGAGTCTGCAGGCTTGTGCCTTTCCAACGTTGAGTCATCTCAGAAGAGGTCGAGCAAATACAGGAAGGCAAGCACTGGGAAGACTGCCACATCTGGGTCCCGCTACTCTCAGAAGGCAAAGATCAGCTCAGACATGATGGACTACTTCAAGTTAACTGCCAAAAATAGGATGAGTGGGCTCGCGATTACAACCCTCAGCTTTGAGGACATGGCTACATGGCAGGAGAGTGCAGTCAGTTTACTCCACTGGGCAAAGGTGGAGTATGAGCAGTTGAGAAAAACTGGTAAGTGCCCAGCACTCCAGTTAACCAGCATTTCACTCATGAGTGTCAAAGTTGTTGAAGCAGATTCCGAGTCTTGGCCCAAGGATATGGTTGCTCATGTGCGTCTAAATTCTGAGGACTTGGGGTATGCTATTGATGCTAGCTACAGGTTGCCAAGTCCCTTTACAGACCAACATCTACAGCCTTGCAAGACAAAATGTGCACTGCTTCTACAAGCTGGACCTGTCAGAAGAGCAGGTTTTGGGTGCTCAGAGGCAAAAGAATTGCTTGACAATCAAGGCTATGTCCACGGGCTCAATGAAGAGGTAAGCTGAAGTTCATGCCATATGAAGAGGTTGGACTGAGCATAACTATTGACAGGGAAAGGTCCTTGAGCTCTTTGGGACCGATGGGCTAAAGGCTTTTGCAGCTGAGGTCGTGAAGTCACCAGCTGTGATGTTGAACAAGGAGCTCTTCATGCTGCACCTGGGTTTTGGGTGCATCTCCTTTCTCACTATTTGCATAGGTACATGGGTCATAGATCATATTCTGTCACTCACCCCTGCTCAAGCTCTGCTCAGCATTGCAGGAGGTTGCCGAGAAAGCCACTAGTTCAAAAGCAGCTGGTAAGTCCATGGATAGAGACAAGTGGGTCAGTAAAAGGGGAAAGCCCTCAACTTACCTTAGTGGTGATAAATGGAAGAACAAGCAAGATGTGCTAACTGAGCAGCTGAGGGCTCTTTGGGATGACCCAGAAGAGGAGATGACACGCAAGAGAATTTGGAACATGGGATACTGCAGGAATGAACCAGGCCCAGCCATCATCCCTTCAATGGGCCCATGCTCCCAGCCAGCATCATCACAGCTGCAGCCAGCTCCTGTTCCCACTGAGCAGCCAGACAGCTGTGCAGAGCTATTCTCCAATAGTGGGCAGGCTCCATTTGACCCTGCCATGACTTTGCGAGGCAACATCGCAGGAATGCCTTCCAATCCTGGGGAGGTGCTGTTTCTTTCAAATGCATATGGTGTGGCAAACTACACAATAGGCCCCGGCTACACCCCTGGCTTCATGCCTGCTTATGTTGATCCTAAGTACCAGCAATGGTTGGCAGAGGATGGGTTCATTTACCAGAATCCAGGACCATTTGATGCAAGTACTAGCAGTACCGGCCAAGCACTCCCACCAGGTGACGGATCATTTGGCTACACCTCTGGATACTACCACCTGTACAGCTGAGAGGAGAAGGGTTGAGCACTGTCTAACTTGGGCTTAGTTTGGCGTGCTGAAGTCATTTTTTCTGCTTAAATTTTATTTTAGTTGTCTCAATTTGGACAACCCCTAGCCTCCCATATAGATGCACTGTGTCTTTTTGTCTGTTGTCTTGGAGGAGGGTGATACTTGTATATATGATCAATTTTAGAAAACAAACTGCTAGGAGGGACCTCTGATGAAGAGCTTTCGGATGTGGAATCCTGGCAGGAGGATTTGGACTCGGACACATTAGAGACAGTTGACATGTACCATTCACAGATTCTTTGAAAATAGGGAGGTGAAAAGTCATTTGGCCCACAGTGACCTGAAATAACTCAGAATGTTTATTTTTTTCCAGATTGAGAGTCTTGATTGATGATGTAATTTTGATGATGTAACCTTGAGCAAAAGTGTGCATGCACACTTTTGAGCTCGTGTCATGTGACATATGGCCATTTAAGTACTAACCCAGTTAGTAACCCAACTTAAACTTGAAGCTTGATGCTCTATCTTACTTGTCTTACTTGTCTCACTCATGCATCACTCAGAGGGTTTCGACCAGAAAAGCCTCACTGTGGGAAGGATATCCAATGCAAATTTCCAGACAATGGCCTGGTTTACACCCATCTTATTTGACCCAGAGGGTACAAAGCATCACGCAACATTTTTGCTGATTTGAAGAACTGTAACTGTTTTGTGTCACAATCACGTGTCGAATGTACCCACTTATTTAACATGATTTCTTTTGTTTATCCTACAAACACCATCCCCTGCTGAATCACCATGCATGCTCCTCATTGCCAAGCTTGATGATGCGGGGGCCTCACCATCTTCCCCACCTCTCTTGGATGGAATCTCACTACCACCACCATCTTTTTATCTCTGCCAGGATGCTGCCACAGGGCCAGCATCCTCCTCCTTGACTCCATCATCCCCCCCTTTCACAAGCACTGCATTACCTCAAGCACTTGACCCCACTCCAGAGAGAACACTGCTGTTAAATCAAATGAGGTGTGTGCAGGTCTACAGTGGTTGAGTCTGTTTCCCTCGCTGAATCTCCTACAGCTCCCCTCCCCTCCTCTATGCCACACCCTGTCACCTACAAATGCTTCTCAGTGACTATGTTGTCTGCAATGAACTGCTTTCTTGTACAGCCATGATCAAGGCTCATGACTCTGAGATTAAAGATGATTTCCTTGCACTTCAATCCTCTGGCCTCCAACTTGGGACCCTGCTTCAGGAAGGAGCTTTGAAAGGCAGCTGTTTTGCCCCAGAGTCCACTACACTCAAGCCTCAAAACTGGCAGCCAGTGGAAGAAGCCCTCCCCTGCATTTATGATTCAGATCTCAGTGAATCCGATCCCCCGGCTTTCCAGGTGGAGAGCCAGAAGCGTGTGCATGAGATGGGGGGGAATGCCAGTGGATTGTGGATGTGAGCAACTCAGGCTTCCTTCATCTTCTTTCACCCCTTTGCTAAGAGCAAGACAGCTATGGATCACCATGTGCCCCTCCATCCATAGCCCAGCAGTCCCCCAAGCTACTCGCTGCAATGCCTGCTCCAGTGCTGAAGAAGCGACGGAAGACTGCGCCAGCTTCAATCAAGGTGACTTAGCCCCTGAAAGCGGCTGCCCCCATGAGCAAAATGGTCAGGAAGAGGGGCCTTGGGTCGAAGAGGCTGAGGGCAGGGAGAGAGAAGCAGGAGCAGAAGGCAGGTGTGAGTGAGGGCAGAATGCACCGGCTTCATGAGTGGACCTTCTGAGAGGGAGAGGCAGTGTGCTTGGATGAGTTCTCAATGCAGCAGCATGGCTCCGCATCTTCATCAGGTTGGCAAGGTCGGGCCCCACCAAAAAAAATACAGGAAGAGCTCAGGGGGTTGTACAAAGGCAGAGAGATCCTGCAGCTACTGCAGGTGTTCTTCCCCATCCCCTACCTGGTGCCCCCCAGGTAAGTAGAGCCCTTGCATGTGGAAACCCCCACTGATCACAGGGAAAGTGTTCTGAAAGAGTGGGGGACCTTCCTTGTGGATGCCGATGGCTGTGTGTTCACCTACCACTCCTTTCGAGCCCAGTGGCCTCTGCTCTCAGGCCAGTGAGCTCTCCGAAGCAATACAGGCTCTACTCGGTGATGCCCTCATGGACCAATTGCTTGAGAAGAAGTGCAAGCTCAGGCCCTGTGGGCCCCACTTCCCCTGTATCATTGGGCACCAGTGACAGTACCAACAGGTAAGCCTGTCCATCCTGAAGCCCAAGGGGGTCTTCTGACACCCCCAGGTTTTTAGAGTGCAGATCTCACTGTGTTCCACAAAAACAACCTTGCAAAAGTTGAAATCTTCATGAAGGTGCCCATCATAATTTGGATAAAGTGAGTCATTGGAGTGCTTGGCCCCCTCTGTTTCTGATGCCCACACAGCAGGTGGGTGGAGCAGGTCGTGCAGCAGGTTTTTCCTGGGGTTGCCAAGCGCTTCGATGAATCCTCTAGTTGATACAAGAAGAGGGGCATCGCACCTCTCTTCGGTGTGTATTGGAACCTGTGCATAAACACCTCCTTCCCAAATCAGGTGCGAATACACTGCGGCCCCCATGCAGACCAAAAAAAACATAGTGGGTATCTGCACCCTGCTGGTCTATGAGCTTCCTGGCAGTCAGTGCACCTTTCTTTCAGAGACAGTTTGCTCATGGGGTTTTCAGCAAACTTCAACCACACAATGAGGTCCTGGCTTGTCATCTGGGAGGCAGGGGTTGTGATTGAGCTCCCATCCTGGGTGCTCCTTCTATACCCATCCTCTCTCCTATACCACTTCAACATTGACATTCATGGTAGGTCTCCGAAGGGTTTTTTTTACCTATCTTACTGCACCCCAGCTATTCAGTTCCTGGTGACAGATGGTCTGCAGTGACCAACTCCTGCAAACTCCAGGCCTATCACAGCAGATGATGAATGTGGTCGAGGAAGCCTGGTGTACTTCAACCAGGCAACTATGTACCAGACATCAGAGACAGGGTATGCAACAATTGGGGAAGCTGTTGAAGCAGGGGACTCAGGTAAAGTGGACTACAGAATGAGTGCCCAAGCAGTGTTCACAAAGTATGCAAAGTACTTTCCAGTAAAGACAGCACCATGTGCACATAAGCTGAACTTGGACAAATAGCATTATTACTACGATTATCTGAGGACTAGCAACTGTAATAGGAGTCTTTCCTGCTTGATAGTGAAGCTGAACATCTAGGAATCACTGGTACCTCTCTGTACTTGTGTGATAATTATACCAGCCCACTGCACAAAGATAAGGACAAGATCCGGGGCTTGTGCTCTCAGTATCGTCTACATGCAAATGAAAATCTGAAGGAGTATGGATTTATCTATGCTTGTTACCATATCTGTATGGTATCAAGATCTAATAGTCTTTGGTAAGTCCTGCATTACTTCTCTACACTACAAAATCTAATTAAATGGGCTAGGTCTTTCACTGGAGAGGATGAACATTGTACTATGCTTCCCTCTACCAAACCTCTGCAAGTGTTGGCAGGGACTCCCTCCCTTTTAGAAGAACAAACATTATGCCTGCGAGGAGGTGCATCAGCAAGAGTATCCACTGGATCACATCTTACTGCCCCCCACTCTGATGTCATTATGGCAGGCAACTTTCAAAGGGTGAGGAATACCTATGACAGCAGAGGACAATACTGGAGGGGACAAGTTGACTGATTTACTTATTGTACTTGAAACAAATTTTGTTTGACTTTACTTCTTGAGTTCTTTGTAAATCATCTTGTCAATTGCTAAGCCTCAGTTCAGAGCATTCCAGCTGCAAATAAATTAATGAAAGAATTGGCTGGCCCTTCCACCAGATTCCAAAGCATTGCAACTCTTTCCAAGCATTGTGAGCCTCAGTTCAGAGTAATGTCAGCATTCCAGCTGCAAATAAATTAATGGAAGAATTGGCTGGCCCTTCCATCATTTTCCAAAGCATTGCAACTCTTTCCAAGTATTGTGAGCCTCAGTTCAGAGTAATGTCAGCATTCCAGCTGCAGATAAATTGATCAAAGAATTAGGCAGCCCTTCCACCACATTCCAAAGCATTGCAACTCTTTCCAAGTATTGTGAGCCTCAGGTCAGAGTAATGTCAGCATTCCAGCTGCAGATAAATTGATCAAAGAATTGGCTGGCCAGTGCACTACATTCCAAGATACTGCAATTCCTGCATCCGTTGTTATGAATAGGTAACCCGTTATTTACATCTGTCAAACTTGGAGGGTTCAGCAATTCCCATCTGGTTATATCTGTATCTCCACATTTTCCTGATGTTAGACTTATGACACATGCTGCAAGGACACAATTAACATATATTGTCGCTGGTATGTAAAAGTCTGTCCATTCTAATAGAAACTGGCCCTTATAAAGGGACTGGTGGCTTGCACAAATAGTAATACAAATATATATAAAGACTGGGCAACATGCCCAGATCACTACACCCATTCATCATCATCTTCATCATCAGGTCATATCACTGTCGTTCATCCATTGTCTAGCATTTGTTCTAGCTCATCACACACAGCAGTTCTCTCCTCTCTTACCAACATATCTTCCTCCATTGTCTTCACCCATCTGGACAAATTGGGAATTGTAGTCAATGAGGCTCCCCCCTCATATTCCAGTGATTCCAGTTCATTGGGACACCATGCCACTCCTTCTACCCATGAGCATCATTTTTCGCCCCCCCAGCCACGAGACACTGTGGGAAACATTCTGTCACCCCCAAACACAGATAACAGCAGGGGTGTTGCTTCAGGCAGCTCAGATCAGGACTTGGAAATGAGGAACAATACTATGCTCACTGCTGATGAACAAGAGAGGGATGGTGCCTAAGAGAGTTATTGATGTCAGGTGGACAAGGGATTGGATTCTAACAATTTCATTTCATGTGGGTACAAGTGATGTTATGCACTGGCACATGCATCATCAAAGTTTTTCCATGCTCCCTTTCAACTTTCTTTGTACATACTTCATCCCAACATCTTTACACAAGTTTACCAGTCAACCAGGGATGGTCAATATTCAAGTACCCTGGGGGTGTGAGGATGCTCCTCACTCTATGCACAGAAACACACAAAAATGGATCAGGATTGTTCTGAAGTCAGGCTTAGTAGGGCACAACATTCAGTTTGGACTTGGGAACCCTATGCCAAGGTAGGATTAGTAAGCACATCACAGCATTATACACAGTAGTTGTAGACACTTTTGGAATGTTCTAGCATACTTCATCTTTTGTATATATATGGACTTCATAGTTGTCCAGGCCTATGAAAACAGTATGCAAGACAAATCTTACTCTGCCCACGTCATATATGGCACCCTCTGGAGTTTTCATCTCCTTTTGACCTCACTTATACACTTACACCATGAGTACAGGTCACTACTGGGGCTGACCTGTGTTTCCCACAGAAACACAGCCTTAGAAACTTGTTTTAAGACTTCTGATGTGTATATCCTTTGGATATTCTTAATATATATGTAAAAGAAATGTCAGGGAAATATTTTACATGTATCCAAGCTGTATCTGCAAGGAACATAAAAGGTGTATTCTACAATGTTTCTTTCAGATCCCTTCTGGAAAAATTTTTCATGTTCCCTTTGTGTAAGTTAAAGAAACACTTTTTATGTAATTATGCCTGTATCTGCAGAAAACATTTAACATGTAATCTTATTATGTGTTTCCTAGGGATATGTGTAACCATGGTAACCCCTTTGTTCTTTGCATGTATCCATAGAAAGCACATAATAAAATATATGTCAAGTGTTTTCTGCAGATACAGCCATAATTACATAAAAACTGTTTCCTTAACTTACACAAAGGGAACATGAAAAATGTTTCCAGAAGGGATCCGAAAGAAACATTGTAGAATGCACCTTTTATGTTCCTTGCAGATACAGCTTGGATACATGTAAAATATTTCCCTGACATTTCTTTTACATATATATTAAGAATATTCAAAGGATATACACATCAGAAGTCTTAAAACAAGTTTCTAAGGCTGTGTTTCTGTGGGAAACACAGGTCAGCCCCAGCAGTGGGTGTGGTGTTGCCACAGGTACAGATATACAAACTATACCTGCACCTGTGCTACACCCTACTGAACACTAAGAAATGTAATGTGACAACCATAAATGATGTGATGCCTAGCATGCATTGACAGATGGTAGGAGTATTATAATACATGTTAGCCCTATGTTCATTAATGTAATCAAGGAAATGGTGAACATATGAGTAAGATGCAATGAAAGTCAATCTGATATGACAAAATACTCATACCAAAATGGATTTGGTTATATCTTGCTCAATTCTTAACTGTTTTTTATGAACCAGAGGTTGGATTCACTGGATTTTATGTGGAAGCATGGTCCAATATATGTTCCCATGATAAGACCAGTATTAACCAGTTTAAACCAGTTTTCTTTGGTTTTATGATATTTTTCAAAAATGGAAAGACTGCTAACTGGACTGCAAAAGACTGGTCCATAAATAGACCACTTGTCTGGTCTTTTCCAGTCCAATTCAGTTCAATTTCAGTCTTTTTTTTGGTCCTGTGGAATGGACCCTTGAACACTACTTGCACATGCGGTTGTCACCTTGTTTGTTGTCTTGTCTAGCAGATGAATGTGTATTGTTGTGGTTGCAGTCAGTTGTGGCCCTTCAGATGACAGTTCTGGGGAAGACATCGATGGCAAGGAAGAAGGGGGAGATGAGGAAGGTGTTCCTTCCATCCACTTGAAGAAATCACACTGTGATCCATCCTTGTTCCATTTATAGCAGTTTGCATATAGCCTCCCTGCATTGCCATTCTTGTTCGACTTGCAGATCTTGACTGATAGCAACCAATGACAGGTTTTGCACTGGATGACAGGAGGCAGAGACTGTGACATAGTAGGGAGTGAGACAGGCTGCAGGCCTTATGGGGGTTGTAGTAGAGTAGGTTTTGCAAATGGGGGGAAGGGAGGGAAATGCAGCCAGTGCACAAATGGATGTTCAAATTTGGGTGACATAAGCCACACGGGACAAACTGGACAAACTGAACTCTCAGGATTTTCCAAAGCCCAGATTTTCTGGCTCCATCAGTGAACACATGCCTGTTAAATTGCCTGTTCAAGTCCGAGAAATGTGGAAGGGACCCCTTCACTAAGCCACCAATAAGTTAAGGCAGACCTTATATATCAACTAGATTGACTCTGATCGACTGTCATCTAATATTACATAGGTCAGCTACCAGAGATTAATTTCAGTATCAGCCTTGAACACCATGATGGCAATCTGAGGGACCCACGGCGAACGAGCAGGTGACAAGGCCCAGTCTCGCTCCGAAAAAAAAATGAGAAAAGCAAGCCATAGGCACAAAATGCAAAAACCAAACTGCGATTGGAGCATGATGTCGACAAGGGAGGCAGTAGAGCGGGGGCAGGATTGTAGATGTTCAAGTTGAACGTTGAAACCCTAAACCCAGGAGGCACTGAGGCACGTGCCACTACAAAATCAGAGTCACATGGTATCGTGATCTTCCGATGCTGCACGAAGAAGCATGTCAACACTCAGCACATTGGCAATTGACATTTATGGTGGATCAATTGACACGGTGTGCAACCAATTTCTGAGGAAGCAGTGGAAGAAGGTCATGGTGGTTGGGGAACGTCGAAGTTAAGTTAGCAGAAGTACTTGGTAATGGCGCGAAAGTTGAACAGGAGACCCCACACTGCAGTGTCACGACGAAAATATTGATGAAAGGGAGCAATGTATCACATAGGTAGAATGACACAGGCCAGGTTCAAAAGATGCAATCAAGTAACTGTCCGTCATGGCCCAGTCATTTTATGGAGGGCCTTCGGCGAAGCACAAACAGTGGTCGTTGACGCGCAACAGCTGCGGCACACTTCGAGAAAGACGGAACGGAACTCGGAGGATCGGCAACGGCCGCAACGATAGTACATTTCCCACGGGGTCGCTGCAAAAAATCCACCCTGCAATCGGATGAATCGGATCGGAAAAATACCCTCCTACGAGAACTCGGGAATACTATTTCCATACCTCTTGATCACTTGCCAGTGTGCTCCACTGGCATGACAACTCCATCGTCGACCTTTGGTGAAGACAATATTTGTGTTCACAGGGATTCCGAACGAGATATGCATTTAATTTTAACGAAAAAAACATGTGACTTTCTTTCGGTGTAACTCAAGTGTAACTCGCACCGTTGGTGATAGTTGTCACTATCGACGACAGGAAGGAGCCGAGTTGCGTTTTATTCGTTGAATATTCTATATCAATCTCTGCCTCAAAGTCAACTCAGACGAGGTATAGATTGTAAGATCAAACGGGGTTTGGGCTGTTCAATCTCCGCGATGGTATCACCGCATAGCTACTTAGTAGCACGTATGGATATGCTGCAGTAAATTTTCTCCAATTTCTCGCTCTCTCTCTTCTGGAAATGTTAGATGGTTGAAAGAAAATGTGCAGTCATGAGCTGAAGGTCAGTGAACGCTATTGACCCAGCAGGTTGTGCGCCACACGGCACCCGTAAATCACGTTGCGAGCGGTGGTGGGCGCTTGTTCATTCTGGTTGTTGTAGGGGCCCTATATGTTGCCTCTATATGTACTGTTACCATTCAGTCAACGATGTGGTGATGGTAAGTGATGCGGCATCGTCGAGAACAGTGGCAGGGTGACGCACCTTGGACTCTTTCCAAGGTCGCGTTTCGCGAAGATCACGTGTTGCCGCACTAGCACGAATTTGCGTGTAGGGTCTGAATGGGGAGTAACTCGCACCTGCGATCCATCAGAATGTTAAGTATATTGCGCTGAGGTGAACACCGCCATCTTGAACCCAAGCCTCAAGGCCTCATGGGTCGTGCATTATTGTAGCCTATCCGGTACTATCGGACACTCTTATCATTGCACATAAATACTAAATAGCGAATTTAAAATAAATGTGATAACACAATTTCGACACTACGCTGCAGATCAAGGCTGCGAGTCGCCTGCCCTTGCTATATGTCGAGTCCGACACGAATGACGCTGGAACGTTATTGAAATCGTTGGAAAGAAAATCGAATGGGTGCGCCGGCTGCAGATTGCAAAGTTATACCGCTAAAGAAAATTGCTAGCCTGACAGCTACATAGTTTCGAAGTTTGCACTAGGCACGGCAAATTCTCCAACTCGTGCGAGCCAAACGCCACGCGCCACGCCTTGGCTATGAGTAATGTGTATATATTAGTTTAAACTCAAGGGCAGGTCACAAGAAGAGATTTCGGATGCAATTGTCCTCTGGAATCGGCATAACCATCTCGGGACTGCATCAACTGTGCCATCAGCATCACTAATAATGGCACATCGACGGTTGCGGTTGGGTTGCATAGAAATAAAAGATGTGCTGCGTGGTTCTACTGAGATCAGTATGTAAGGACAGGTGCTGTATAGTTGTAACCATCATTGTACATAGTCTGAGGGCCTGGGCATCTTCTTCAAGTTCTGATTCCCACACAAGCGTTAAAAATGAAAAATGACGTCAGGGGGACGAAATGGGCAACCGAAGTTGGAATCCGTGGGATGTGCAGTTGCCAGCTGTTGTACTGTGATTCATAGATGTATGGCGTCGTTGTTGAAGACGACGAGCAAGGAATGGCGCGAGACGGGGATATGTTTATGGAATGACGTGTGTCGGGTGGCGTATGTAATAAATATTAACTCCGTTTTTCTTGTGGAGCACTTTTGACCCGTGGCTCCTCCTCAAACCAGGGTTTTATGGACGACTGCGAACTTCTCTAATCCATATCTTAGAACACATCGCAGTCGAGCTGCTGCATCAGCTGGCTGAAAGACGCTTGCGTTGCGTGATTACAGTCCAAGGCTGTCCTACTGTCTGTGCACCAATTTTCCGTTTTTCCTCTGTCAGTGGCCACAGACGTTCCTTGATCCACAGAGCACGTCTGTCTGATTTGGATGGACAATCTGCGGCCAGTATGTTATGTCTTCCTGCAATATGTTTTTTTTTCCGGATTCACCTCTCATGTCTTCTATAGTCTCAACACCTGCCACATTCAACCCCTACGAACGATGACATTGAGGCGATCATTCAGATGGCTACCTCTTCTCACCCATCCGGAGATGGGCGGACAGGGCCTTTAAAGGACACAAGGACTCAGCTCTTTGTTGGAAACGTGCGTGCATTTTTGTTCAATCCATCGTGAACTGTACGTATGCAGGCCTTTGCTGCAGCTTCCATATCGTGTCCGCTGGCAAGACCTCAAAGACCTCTTCCGCCGTGCAGGTACCGTTCTCCGTGCAGACGTTTCCCTAGGCCCAGACAATAGATCTCGTGGATACGGTACCGTGCTTCTGGCTACCGCAGAGGATGCTGGCCGAGCCATCGACATCTTCAACGGATACTCATGGCAGACAAGGATTCTTGAGGTCAGGCCCGATCGCCTTCCTGCTGATTTTGATACCAACATTGCTCCTGGGTACCCCTCTGGCTCGGGCACGGGACCAGTTGCAGTCTCCGTGCGGGCCTCTTCATCGTCAACGCCGTTTCCAGACGATCTTGAATACTCATCCCTCTTGGACCACTACCACAACTTTCCTAATGTGTCAGGCCCTCCGTGCCGAAATCTCTTTGTTGGAAATGTGAGTCCATAAGTCTTCTGACGATATCAGAGCTTACTTGTTCCTAGCTACCCTTCCACTGCCAATGGCAAGATCTGAAAGATTTATTTCGTCAAGCAGGTACGATCATTCGGGCTGATGTCGCGCTAGGGCAGGATGGTCGATCTCGAGGTTTTGGTACCGTGGTATTCGCTACTGAACAGGACGCCGAGCGCGCTGTACAATTATTTAATGGGTATGTTAGTCATGTACCATGCATAAACATCGCAACGGCTGAACGGTGCTGAAGATACGAGTATAATGGGCGTCCGCTAAAGGTAAACTATGACAAATATATGCAGATTTTGCAGCCGAACGCGCTTCTCCCCAACATCACTGGGACAAGTCTGGGTAGCATAAAATCACCTGCATCGCCTACTCCCTCGCTCAGTAGCAATGTCCCGGATTCGCGAATACCAATTTTGTCACACGCCCGACAAGTATCTTCACATAACCAACCTGGACAACCTGGAAAACCATCATTGCCGTTTGCACACCACTTGGACCTTGCTTCTACCTTTAAAACCTCGTCACCTTTCGAAAGATGGGGTTCCCATCAAGCAATAGCTATTCAACACGCGGACGAGCAAGACAGGGTAAGGGAGCCGGAGGAACGGGAGTGGGAGGTACGACGATATTTCCGCCAGCTAGACCTCGAGAGTCGTCCACCCTCCACACTTCCTATCTCATTGCACCCGCCACCCACCACTTCGAGATCCGCATCCGTATCCTCGACTAAGCCACCATCACTAGCAACGACCACATCCTCGAGGTCGACTATCTCTTCGTCTACATCCAATACGTCTGAGAACTCGGAGCCTTGTTCATCAGACCGTCCTCGGTTATCATCCTCTTCCCGATCCGTAGCCTCAACTTCCTTATCTAAATCTCCCTCATTGCATTCCACCCGCAGCCGAAACAACCAACATTTGTCGTCGCATCATCCATCTCCGCATCCACACCACCCGGGTCCCATCGCGCTTCCCCCTCCGCCGCCTGTCACTGCCTTCCCCCTCGGTCATGGTTCGCATACCTTATCTCCGCATGGAATGATGCACGTTTCTCTCTCTCCGCTGCATCACCCCCTAGGCTCGCCGTCCTCTCCACCGTACAACTCGCATCATCATCATCAACACCAACATCAGCCAAGTCAGGTACCTGTTACTCCTCATGGTCTCCCGCCGATAACACCTTCCATGCCGTCGTTTAACTTCCTGCCGCCCCTCACGACCATGACCAACACTAACAACTTGTCGATGTCCCAAGTACAACCAGCCTCCTCGATACAAATGACAATGCCTATGACCCCAATGCGTCCTTCCCGCCCGCATTCTCAGTCCGATGAGCAGCGACGGCATGCTTTCTCCTTGGCAAGTATCAATGGATATCCATTCGCTCAGACCCCACCCGCCACAGGTAATGGAAATAACGTCAGCGGCACCCACCCAAATGGATATGGGCAGGGAATGACAGCCTTCTCACCGAGCACCATGTCCCCTGGTGCATTCTGGGGACGACCTGGCACGAGCGCCGTGAACCCCATGATCAACCCTGCAGTAGGTGCACCCGTACACATGCACCATGGTGGAAGCCCCACGGTGCATCCTGGGCACATGCATAGTCCCGGGCACCATGGTTACATATATAGTCCTGGTCACGGCGACATGTTCTATGGCGATGGAGTGGGGCAAGGGATGCGCGAGCCCGCAGGATATTTCGACCCAGGGTATTTTCCGCCTATGGGCTATACTACGGGAAGCACTGGTACGAGTACCACTTTCATCGAAAATGAGATTCTGAAACCAAAAGATCGGAGAGAAAGTGACGATGGCGTTGAGAAGCCGTACCAGGAAGAAGTAGTGGAAGAAGAGGGAAAAGAGGAGGACAGTCCTTTGGATGGAGAAGAGGAGAAATTATGGATGTCGTTGGGTGCTACATGGGGGGTTAAATCAGGTGCCAGTGATGAGGATACACGAGGATGGGAAGGGCGGGAAAGGAGAGCGATGGATGGAGTAGGATTAGCGCAAAAGCCGGATGCGATGGTCACGCGCACCCACTCGATGTTGTCGAAAACATCTGCGGGGTCCCGTATGCTTCCTATTCATCGATCGGACTCCGCACCAACGGCTAATCACTCTCATGCTGCAGAGGACAGGGGGGAGGATCCTCAACTACGAGTGGACGACGCTGGGTCGACAGATTCGGAAGGGCAGAGCGCTGAGTTGAAGCCTGGCGCGCACTCAATCTCTGTATCATAGACGGGAATCTGCTGTGGCATATTAAAGGTTGGAATTTTGTCGTTGCTATTATATTATATTTCCTATCATCATGTATTGCTTTTTTAAATTTCGTCGTCTCAGGTGTACAACGTGTGAATACGTATACTGTACGCAAAGTCCTATTATTTGGTCTTGCCTTCTGTTTCTCTTTTCCGTGTTTTTTTTTTGTTCTGCTTCATCTATTTAGGTCTCATTTGTACATAGAACTGGATACGTTGCCAGTGGATTGACTGTAACCTTTGCATCCGTGAGACATCACGCACACCGGGAGGCCTATTTTGTGCAAACATTTTACATGTCCAAAAAAGGTCCATTTGCTTATCCTCTTGTGAAATTGCTCCTTTTGATGTCGTGAACAAAATGACAAGAGAGATTTTTTATTGAAGTAAAACTGGACAAGTTTTTTGTGTCCAAATTGGCCACATACTTACGGCCACATATGCCCACATTAATATATATATGCCCCAAAACATGCAGCTTTGAACCAGTGATGCAATTTCCCTGTTGAACACAAAATTACTCCAAACCACCCTCTTTCTACCTTTCTTAAGCTTGTTTGACTCTGATTCTAGGGTCATTTTCTATTTTCAAGAAATTTCTCCGGCAATTTTGGCCACTGCACATGAATTAGGTACCACCTCTAAGTGAACGGCACCATATAACGCTCAAGAAAACCAATGCAAACTCTTCATTTACATGATATTAAAATACACATCAGTTCGCGCAACCTCAATCCTAAGCTTGATAAAGGCATGGCAAGGACACAATCATTGGCGCTATGACCAGTTTTCTCCTACTCTTTTACCTGCTTCCACACAATCTCCAACACTTACACCCCCCACGCCAGCCCCAATCACTTCCAGGCGTCCTTCCCATAGGTCTTTCAACACGTTTCTCATCTCCTCTATTCGTTCTAGATGCCCTGGCATGAGTGTAGGTATGCATTTCTCATTTTTCCAGATCCTCCAGAAAATCGGATCAGGAAGCCGTCTCTGTAAATGTTCCTCGAGTGTTTTCATGATGGAACGTAGAGAAGCATCTTCTGTCGCGAGAGAAGGGTACGGCCCGCCGATCATTACAGTCAGTTTCGTGAGCTGCCTCGAGGTATCTTGCTCATAGAGAGAGCAGGAGTCAAACACTGTCCCAAGAATGGCCGGAGAGATGTGGGAGTAATCTGACGCGGGACGGGGTATGAGATAGCCAAAACCTTCAGGGTGTATTTCAGAAGGGGGTGCGGAAAATACAAGGTTGATCACGGATACGGAAGAGGAGGGGTTAGTTGTGAGATGAGGAAGCGTATTATGTCCCGGGAGGAGTGTATTTAGGGTTGGGAGGGATAATGTTGAGACTATATGTGTTGGTGTTACAGATGCTCCAGAAGATACAGTAATCTTGACGAAGTAATCAGCATATCAACCGACTGAAGGAGGAATTGGACTCACTTCGAAAGATCTGTCTTCCTTTAGGCGAAGCGATGTCACGCTGGTGTTGCGAAGGATGCGAACATTTGTCTGATGAGACAAATTGCGCTCCAATGCATTGGTGAGAGTTTGCATCCCATCCCGAAAGGAATATACAGAAGCATCTCTCAGCAATCGAGGTATTTCACCAAGATCATAATCTCTCTTCTGCAAGAGATTGCGAGCCGAGGGCCTCAAAATTCCGCGAACAACACTTCCCCATCCCCGTTCTTCTGCCGTCCACAGGGATGGAAAAGCAGCCCGTACACTCAGCTTCCTTGAATCAGCAGCGTATATTCCATGAACTAATGCACTACCAAATGTACGGGCGAATGGTTCTCCAAACCGTCTTGTCATAAACGCGTCCAGAGATTCATCTTTGATATCTCTGGGACGGTTTGCAGGACGAAAAGGCTCCCTCAGAACTGCAGAGAGTAAAATTCTTCGAAGGGGAGACGTGAGCACTGAGAGTGCCGAGGAAGGAATCTGGAGGAGTCCGGGAGTACCAGGAATTTGGAGAAAGCGTGCTTTTGCTGCAGGAGAGTTCTTTGAGGTCGTTATAATGGATGACCCGAGGTCAAGAAGGTTGATCTGGCCTTTGTTCGGTTATTCAGGATTTGAAAGAATTGACACTGTGAAACTCACCAATTCAAGAATCGATTTTGCATTTGGTCTCAATGTTCGAGGGCCTCCTTCTAAGACGATGGTCTCTGTCCTGTTCTGAAATTGAACTTCCACTCGTTCACTGCGAACCCAACCCCCAACTTTCAGTTGCTTCTCTATAAGAGTCACTAAGGACTTTGGAAAACGACGAGAGAGATGGAATGCGGACGAGAGGCCTGTTAGACCACCACCTAAAATTGCAATGTGTGTCGGGATTGGCATGACTGAGGATGACGATCACAATCATCTTGTTCAACCAGGACGCTCAGCTCATCCTTGGTTGCAGACAAGGAAAAGACAATTACTGCATCACACTCTATACAGTGCATACAAAATATCAGTCGCAACTACCGCAAAGACAATATGCATAGTAGAACCTAGCTATCGTCTCCATCTGGATACGCAGGGCCGCCTAGGGTCACAGTGGGGAATCAGAGAACCTTGTCTTACAGTACTCTAAGGCTCAAAGGGACTCATTGCGACGATAGTACGGATGTGTAGTGGACTTTTAAGAGTCCCCAGCTTACTGGCCTAGCTTCGAATGAACTGCAGGGTGCGGCTGATGTCCTTCATTTTGTCCTCCGTTTGCTACAGGATGCGCTTTCAACATCGTTAAACGTTGGAGGCCACGACCTACTCTGTACATGGCAACATTCCTGGCGATTCATGCACACAAGGTACGACAGCTGACGAAATGAAGTCGACAATCTGCTGATATTTGTGACCTTCCAGTTTCGTGCTAGAATCGTCACCAATACAAGGCAGGTCTTTTCCCTGCAGCCGTGATTGCGTCGAACTCTGAAACCTGAAAGACCAACCGTCAGGATGCGAAGACTCCCTTGGCATGGGATGGGCTTTGTGTGGTTTATGCAAGGGTACTCAGTGCCTTCCCTGGCTCTCCCTGTTTTGCTGATGACCTGGACAGGTAAGCTGGTGTAACCGTCAGCATGGCATCGTAGCAGTAGTGGATGCCAAAAAGGAGACCGAATAGTATTAGAAAAAGACCGGGAGTCAGACATCCGTCAAACGTAACTTATGAAACGGAATGATTTCTGCTACAGACTCTGAAAGAAGCACGCAACAAAAGATCGTCTGGTCGAAGGTGTCGAGAAAAAAGCTACGCCGACTTGCTTTCCATGGCTTGCTCGACAAGCTCTCCGACCCACTTTTCGAATCGCTCCTGGTCCATTGTGCCCTTCTCGTCGAAGAATGCATTGTATTCCTTCGCACCCTGGGTTTTTCCCTTGGCGAGAAGAGACTTGCCGCTACTTGTAGAGCGGACGTAGTTTAGGGAGAGTTGATATGTAGGAGCTGGCGCAAGTTTATTATGACGCCCAGTGCTTGATGAAAGAGTTATTCGTTCTGTGATAATCTGCAGTCACGAGAGTCAGTGCCATATAGAACAGCGGAAAATTAAGACAACTAGCCCGCTTAGAGAATGTCTTGCGCTTTCCAACGAAAACGATGTTGTCCTCAATAAAATACGCGTACAGGGTTTGCAGTGAGGTCAGGACAATATACCTTTCAATCCAATGAATTTCAGTAAGATGGCAGTGGTTGCAGAGGCTTGACTACAACTTACACAATTAGCCCGGCCCAAACCACAGGCTTTGACTTTTCAAACTCGATTTTATATCCATACAACGCTGTTCCAGCAGCGACGAAGACGCTCAGCCACCCCAACCCTAACCGCACATCAGTATGAAGGTGAATCTGCTTGAAAAGATCTGGTCTCGAGAGGTACTACAGAAGAAACAACAGTGAGCCATTAACTCACCACACGTCAAAAGGAACTCACGCGTTTCACGGCATCGTCGCAAGCGTACTTAAGCTCTGTTAAGTTTGCATTATTAACTTTGATCACCTCGCGATCTTCAGGTGCAATGGTAATGCTGAGTGGCCCAGCAGGCCGTTCAGGTGAAGATGCTGAGGATGAAACGACGTCTGAGCGGCTTGGAGCAACAGTGCGAGGCTCGCGGTCGTTTTCTGCTGTGTTTCTGGAGCGTGCCATTGGGAGGAAATGGGATCAAGACTCAGAAATGACGAGATCCAAGGATGGGCATAAAGAGGGGGGTCAACGATAAATGTCGTAGACAACGCGACGTGTCAAAATTCCTTTTTTGGCCATCGAGTTCAGGAGAAAAAATACTGCAATGTCTAACTAGTTCGTGGTCCGCAAGTGGTCCGTGGATCCTCGTCAAGTTCATAGCTTTCTACTTTTCGCTATTCTCACAGCGCAACTACTACTTATTAACAGGGACTGACAGCGCAGGAGTATGGATGGAGATCCTGAGAAAAGCGAAAGACACGAAAACTACCCACCACCCCTACCTCCAACCCAGCCTTAGAAAACGTCGAGAGTTTACAGGACGAACCACATCTAACGCTGAAAGAACCGAGCCAGCGACACCCCGATGGCGGAGGCCAACGGGGATAACGACAAGGGGACATCGATGATTTTTTCCACAGATGAAATCTCACACACCGTCATCCACCAATCCAACACGAACTTGCCAAGCATTTCCAGCAGCGGCCTATAATCACCTCCTGTTCCCCTTTGCTGGAAGCAGCAATGTGGCAATTCGATCGAATGCACCTACCAAAGATGGGGTCAAACCAAACTACGCAACCGACTGTGTGTCAGGGGTCTCGGTGGCGAGCCAGCGATGCAAGTTAGGCAGTAGTTAGGCCTATCAATACAACTTGTTCCTGACTATGAATATTATGTAAATGGAAGACTGTTTCTTGTCAATCCAGATAAAGGTCGACTCGACTAAATCTTCGATAAACAGAGTCACATCTTCGAATAGAAGTTTTCATCAGCGGTGATTCGAGGAAGGCGTAGGTGGGCAATCTTTGCGCTGTCGATGCCGGTTGCGGCCCAGACAGGCTTCTTTGTCACTCTGGAGCATGTTGAAAAAAAGCCGGGTCCACATATCCTGTAGCTCTTCTGCTATTGAAGGAGAGTGAGAGAGTTTCCATAAACTGGAGTGTCAAAGGTAAATGCCTACAGGGCGAATGAGCGAGAACGCGAGACGACATGGGGTGCAAACGGGACGTGGGTGATGGGGGAAAGGCTGAGAGAGGATATCGTTGAGCGTAATTGAAGCGGACGGGTCGGAAACCGATGAGCCCGATGGAGACCATTTATACAGATGAGAAGATGAGACGACGTGGCGTACATAAATAAAGCAAGAGGTAGTTCAGGCGGGCAAATCGAACAAGCATGTCTTCCATATGAAGAATCGGTGATCCCTGCGTACCCATGCCAAAGTCATTTCGAAAAGTATGGAGGAGTCCTTAGAAGGATGCGAGAAGTGCTTCCGGGATAGATTTTATCTTATGCTTCGTGCTCGAACCACGAACTTCTGTTCAATTCTTTTTCTTCAAAGAATCCTCGCGCTTGATACGGACACTAGCCAGAATTAGAATCCTGACAATGATGTTAGGGAATAGTGATTAAGAACGTCCAGATAAGTGCTTGACGGTTGCGTCTATTAGAGTTTTTGATCTACTGGCATATTAGAGCACGAGATGTTGAGCCTATAGTATTGGCCTCAGGAGACATGAATGTGACGGGGTCTCTCACAAATGTGGAAAGCCAAGACCGAGCTGGAAGTCTGTAAAAGGAGGACATGCCGGTTGAAATTCGTCAGTACAATCAAGCTCTTCACCATCAATGCAACCCTTTACCAAGTCATCGTTTGCTACACTCGCGCTCCTGCTTTCAGCCTTGGCTGCGGCTGAAGCTATGCCAGTTCAAGATGCCAAGAATGTGCAACCCACTTGCTTGCCTCTCGGGAGTGAGTGATCTCTCGAATCGCCGAAAACACAGTTCGAGGTAGTTAACCGTTTTGGGTTTCAGATAGTTGCATGGATCTTATTTATCCATGCTGTGGCGTCCGCGTTCTGTGCAAGAAACGCGTTGGCGAGATTCGTGGCATTTGCACAAGTTGTGAGTGACCTGTATGAATGATCGTGCCATGGTTCATAGCACGACACAGTTTGAATGCAGGGAACCATAGGCTTACTGAAGGGCATAGTTGAGCCGAATTTGTAATGAATGGTAGTTGATGGACAGTCGCCAAATTGAGGGACCCGAGGATATCGATAAAGACTGGATCACCGGTTGGCAGCAGTTAACAGCTCAAGATTTCGCCGACCCCTGTCCCTGAAGCTGAGTGCACTAGATGCACATTAAGTAGTTGACACCTTGCGCAACGAGACAGACTAAACTCACATTTCCTTACTCCGGTTTCAATTTCTTGCTATCATTCTGAGGCACCTTTAAATTTTGAGTGACTTGATTTTTTTTTTTTTGGCACTGTCGGACCCTTGTCAGGATGATTTATGTGTGGTTAATCAGAGTTGGTAAAAAAAAAACAGGCGAGAAGCCCAGTAAAAAGTCGGTCAAGCTGAATTACGGGCGACATGAGTTGAAACTTAAATGCTCTTAGTTGTACTTGACTTACACTCTATGCAAATACTGGTCTCTGTCGCTTTATCCCTCCTATTCTCAGGCACCCTGCCAGATGATGTCGCACACGGAAAAAGCCCTATCTCTGGCTGGGGTCCGTTTTACCTGCATTGGGAGACATGAATCTGAGTGAGTGCTCTTCAGTTTGGCCCCGGGTACAATCTGGGAAATTGAGTGGCAGCCTGAGAGTCGATGAAAACAGGACGGGCTGGAGTTCATCGTTGGTCAGGAAAACCCTGTCCTTGGCCATGCAATTCTTTACCAAGTCGTCGTCCCCAATACTCACTCTCCTGTTGCACTCACTCGCTTAGCTGGAGCTCAGAATACCCAGAATGAGCAAGCCAGTTGCTTGTCGCTTAGAAGAATGATCTGTTGCCACGTCGCCGAAACACCGAGGCCTTTAGGATTCATTTTTTGCAAGTATCTTATCCTGACACCCGCATTCATTGTAAAAAGCACCCTGGCAGTCTATGAGGCGATTGCACAAGTTGCGAGTGACCTGTTAAGACGAACGTCCCGCAGCTCTACGAAGATTGATTGAATGAAGGGAGCTGCCGCCCTACAAAGGTTAGTGTGATGTCTGACTGATTATTCATAAGTACGTCGCAGCATGGGGGGACTCTGATAAGGGAGCCTAGATTCCCAGTTACACAATACCCTGCCCCTGAAGTGGAGTGCACAAAACAAACCCGGTTTGCCACTTCCCTAGCTTAGTCGATAAGGTATTTCCGCTTGAAGAACGCGCGGAGGTGGAAAATCTGCCATACCCCTAGTCCTGCAAGTGACAGGAGGGTGAACCATGCAAAGTTCTGAACACGCTGGTTTGTTGATGCTAAATCGAACTGGGATGAGACCAAGTGCACAAGGGAGATAGGAGGCTGGTCTGACGTACTGTTGGTGCCCGTGAAGCGCTCTTCGCGCTTTTTGAGATACCCCATCTCGTCGACAATTTCTTTGACGATTCCTTCGAGCTTGCGCATCTCCGTCTCGAGACCCGAAAGGGATTCTTGGTTTGCGATAGCGCTGGGAAAATTTGTCAGTCGGAGAAGAACGAGGATAGGGTTGTTATATCATACTTGTAGTCGATTGCATCAGCACCAATGTCAACATCCAAGTCAACCACACGCCCGAGTTTCGCAGCTGTCTCATGGGAAACATCTAAGAGTAAATTTCAGCGAGATTTAATGTATTACGGCATGAGAACATACCTCCTTCGATCCAATTCGTAAAGCATACTCCTACCTCGCCCTCACTGTGCGTTGTAATAGCTAGCCTGGCTTCACCCTTAATTCCTTTCTTGGCTAAATAGACATTGTTCTTTGGACTGGAATCCACAATCTCGACGTCAACGCGTTGATTTGCCCCCGGACCGACGTTGGCAGTGACAATGACGAGAGTATTCGTGTGTGCTGCGTTCCATATGCATTTTTTTGGCGGATATCGATGGGCTGGAAGGAAGAACTTGATTGCATACGCCGGTGGTGATTGGAGGAGAGTTAGTGAGAGAAGGAGCAGAGGTAGAGAGAATATTGAGAATAGTTGTGATCGTGGCATTGAATATAAGCTTAGCTAGGCCAGTTTGTGTGCAAGCTGCAACGTGGAATTGTGAGAACGACACCAAACTGGAACATGATCGCTTCAATATTCATTAACTCTACATGATCCCTGAGCTCTGGTTCATGTCTTCTCGCCGTCCAAGCACCATCTCCAAGATCGAAGTAAGTTTACTTTTCATTGATCTTTGGTTATTTACATAAAGCTCCCCGCATAGATCTTTCGAGTTCCTCCCCGATGGCTTTTCGTTCGTGTCGAAACTTCTGATGGTATCGTGGGCTGGGGTGAAGCCACACTTGAAGGCCACACTGAAGCCATCGAAGGAGCTTACAAGGATCTCACCGAACGCTTCGTCGCCTCCGACGCTGATAATATCCAAGATATATGGCAGACTGCTTACAGGGGAAGATTCTACCGCGGGGGGCCTGTCTTAATGGTCGGTCTGGCATGCCACAGGACGCAAGGTGTTCTGCTAACAATGACTACCTCCAGAGCGCGCTGTCGGGTTTGGATATTGCATTGTGGGACATCAAAGGAAAGAAGCTTGGAGTTCCTGTGTGGCAGCTGCTTGGAGGAAAAGTGCGCGATCGCGTCAGAGTATATGGTTGGGTGGGTGGTGACAGTCCCAGTGAAGTCGTTTCGGCAGCCAAGGTTCGACTCGACCAAGGTTTCACTGCAGTCAAGATGAACGGGACCGGTTCGCTGTTCTTTTTATCCGTTTCATTCATGCATGAATCGAATGAAATATGCAGATGCTATAGCGTGGATCGACTCTCCCAGCATATTGGAGGATGCAGTTATGCGTGTCAAAGACGTTCGGGCACTGGGGTTGGATGTCGGTGTTGATTTCCATGGTAGGCTACATAAAGGAATGGCGAAGCAACTTGTGAAGCTGTTAGAACCACACCAACCTTTCTTCATTGAAGGTGAATTGAATGGCTCTCTTTACTTGACCCCCTCTTATGTTTATTTGTAGAACCCTTACTCCCCACTCAACCAGAAGAAATCGCCGATCTCTCCAAGTCGGTCTCAACTCCCATCGCTCTCGGCGAGCGTCTATACACACGAGCCGATTTCCGCCCATATCTCGAGAGACGCGCCATTGATATCGCTCAGCCTGATGTACTTGAGTTCCTCGTCGTTTGTTCCTGCTGAACAATTATTCCAGGTATCTCACTGTGGCGGAATCAGTGAGCTGCATCGCATAGCCTCTTTAACGGAGATGTACGATGTTGCCCTCGCCCCTCACTGTCCGCTCGGACCCATCGCGCTCGCGGCGTGCATGCAGGTCGCTATCAGTGCGCCCAGCTGTATGTTCTTCTCCCTCTCATGTTGTGCAGAGTGGACTCACTACTGGACAGTCATCATCCAGGAAATGAGCTGGAAGGTATATCTGCATCACGTCATTGTGGTTCAATATGCTGCTTACAACGATCCAATAATAGATCCACTACAATGTGAGCCCAGACCCAGAGTCAGAAGCCGACCTCCACACCTTCATGGCGAATCCTGAGATATTCGATGTGGAGGAGGGACATGTCGCTGCATTGCAGGGTTTGTCGTTTTTGTCATTCACCATGCGAATGGTTTTTGATACACAATATTGGCAGGCCCGGGCCTTGGGATCGAGATGAATGAAGCACTGATCCGGGAAGTGTCAGCGAGGCATGTCGAAAAATATCCTGCTTGGAGAAATCCGGTCTGGCGTGGAGAGGACGGAAGTTTGCGAGAGTGGTAGGTGTAACTGACATTGACACCTCCCGTCGGTGAATCTACATTACATCATTACGCCTGTAAGGTTGTAACCGGTCTCTCTACTAGCGACTCGGCGAGTCTGCGTCCTGCTGAGCCTTTTGTTCCATGCTCTGTAAATTAGTGTGGACAGGGATGTAGGGGATGTTCCACTGAGAGCTGGGATTGTGGGTTGGGCCGATCTCAGATAATTTGGAATTTTAACTTACTTGTTCACTACGTGCAACCTGATCGATGATCCCTCGATGTAATATATATACGATATGAACATTGTATTTGTATTGGCTACTAATAGATGGAGGATATGGAGAGCAGTGTGCTGTGCTCAACAATGTTATCTAATATGTAGCACCTGAGAAAACAATTTGAACAATTTTACAAGAACATATTGTAACTAATCACTATACAACCAGGAGAATAAGGATCGAGCAGACATGCTACCACCAGAAAACAAACCCTACATGCTCGCACTTGCAAAGTCCTTTGAGGGCTGAAATCAGATAACATTAGCAATCACCAGGGCTGCGACGACAACAATTTGAAGTATACCAGCAGGTCCAAGGATTCGATCTGCATTGTGCTTTGGAATCTCTCCTGTGTCATCAGCTTGTCCACACCTCACCTCGGCATCACACCGTTCCGAAGGCTTCATTGCTGTGGAACCATAAACGTGCACTAGATAGAGATGGGGTAATCGGAGCAGCAGGTTTCAGACGACACGGAATGCGAATGGTTACGGAAGGAGGTGGCAAAAGCACATCGAGTATGGTCCTGGCTTGAAGTATGCATAGCCATTAGCTCGGGGGATAAGGAGAAAGGAAGTTGACGACGACCAGAAGTAGTCATCATCAGTCCGAACAAACACTGATTGACAGCAGAAGTCAATGCTGATACATCGCAGAAGATCGAATGATGACTACGCACCACCATCCCTGGCGAGGTGGAAACCAGCGATTCATGCCCCTGCCTTCAGTTCAACATGATTACCAGCTTCGCCATTGCTCACGGCATCCCCTTCACAGAAAAACCGTCGGCCGGCTGCAACGGCGTAAGACTCGGAAGTAGGACCAAAAGCAATCAACATCTTGGAGGTGGCAGCAAGGGCAGACAGCACCGACCAGTTGAAACGTAAGTAGGGCGGCAAGTTTGAAGTCATAATAGGCAAAGGAACAACAAGTATTGTGGAAAGGCGAAGTTTGAGGCTCATGAAGGAAGACATCCCCGTCGGATGGAAGAACGTGGTAGCCGAACATGTTGAGAAAGTTCCGAAATACGAATTGATTGGGACAAATGTTCCAGAAAATGATACAAGCTTCGTGTTGACTGTCAGCCATGCAGTGCTATCGATACACTACCTCCCGGTGGCCGCCAGCTGCGTTGACCAGGCCCACGCCCACAACTGTGGAAAAGTTGTGCACCGCGGTCACAGTGTCCTGCACATCGTCCATTAGCACATGGCCGGTACGTCTCAGAACCTACTCACCTGCTGCATTCTTAACTGAGTCTTGAAGACAGTATGAGACTAACAACAGCAATTCAGACATTAGGCACCTCACCATCAAGATTTGGTGCTTGAGGTTCAACCTTTGCTGGAGTAGAAGGTCTATCTGCTGCTGTGCGCTGGAAATCGCTACGCTCACGTCGCAAAACCTTAATCAGGTTCGGAGGAAGCACTGAATCTCTTACCTATCTGCTCTTCAGGAAGCTCAGCAGTACTTCTCAATTCATTGAACCTTGCACTCATTCCCTGGGGAAGATTCCAACGGTATTGTGTAGTAGGGTTACCGCTCTGCTTGAAAGCAAGGAAGAAGAAACGGCTGTCATATTGACAAAGGGCAGATCCTTTCTGTATCAGCCAGGGAGTTTCATCTGCTTTGGTCTTCTCCTGGAAGTCAAGGATAGTCTATTCCATCTTGAGTTGTACAGCACAATTTTCGAACGGGTCTACAAACCTTATACAAGATATGATTAGTATCGTCGGCTTCGCCCTCTAGGAAGGCATGAAAACCGTTTTCCAGCTGATAGATGTGGGTACTGTCTTTCCCGAAGATGATCCCGGTAAGTTCCAGATCAAAATCATGGACTTTATGTCGCAGTCCTGTGATGCAGTTTACATATCGTTCTTCTAAATCAGCGTCCCACCCGCCACGTTCAACATGTTTGATGAAGTATGATCCAGTTTCTGCAGGGAAGGTAATGTATTCGGCTCGCGCTTTGCCGTCCTTTCCCTCCAGGTGTGCACGGATGATAGGATTAAGTTGAATATCGAAGTGATCTGAGAAAGAAAGATCCACAAACAATAGAGGGTATCGTGAATCGAGCTTACAGATATCTGTAACAAAATCGTGAGCCACCCATGTTTCAGCTTTGTTGTCGACGCTTGCCGAGGTATTAGTTCAGGCATAAGTCAAAGCACATCCTTACTCACCTAATCCAATCGAGTTGCAGTACCGGCAAATCAGTTTTCAGCTTGTTCAAAAGAGATGGTGGCATTCCTTCACAGAAAAACCGTCTGCCAGCTGCAACGACGTAAGATTCTGGAGTAGGACCAAAGGCAACCAACATCTTAGAGGATGATGGCAGCAAGCAGTGGGCCTTTTAGGTATATAATAACCACATCAGAATGACGTGTACGAAAATATCCAGACATCCTGTAACCTCTCAGCTGTTCGAACTGACCTGAAGGACGTTGGCAAGGCGACAGTCAAAGGGTCGCACAACTCCTCATACGAATGTCAACGGGAGTTGTGGAAATCCGAGAAACCCATATAAGCAAATTTAAAAATCTTGTCCAGCTGAACTTGATGAGATGAGAGTGTACTAGTGTTCCCGGCGTTGCGCATTGACGGACGTGACAAGATTATTCTACGAGATACAAATCGCACTGACCGTCGGCCATGCACAGCTCTCGATATCGATACGGCATGCTTAACAGTCGAAGGGAAGGAAGAGAAAGAGTTACCATAATATATACTGCGTCGTTGAATTGAAGCTTGAAGCTATTGAAAGTCAGGACGACCAGATTCTCACGGTCTTTGTTCAATTCTGTCAACATCATCGAGAAACTTCTGTCCTTCTGTAAACGATGGCAGACGCTGGTGAGACCAGGCGTACAATCATGGTATCCTTCTGTTGTGCTCACATTCTCCATCTGCTTACCTTTCTCAGGCTTCTTCAAAGGCACTTCTGCCGACCAGGATAGACGATTTTCTGACAAGGAGCTCAAGCTTCTCAAAACCATGAAATTTCCGCCCGAGTTTGACAAAAAGGTTTGAGGACTTGTATTCTATGAATTTTTCAGGTTCACCCAACTGTTGAAAAGGTAGACATGCGGAAAGTTAACCTGACAGTCATCAGACCGTGGATCGCCAAAAAAATTGTTGAACTCGTAGGGTTCGAAGACGAAGTCGTCGTTGAGTATGCCATGGGTCTTTTGGAAGACGAACAACAACCGGTGGGACTCTCCCAACTCTCTTATCCGCTCCACTCATATCTGCGTGCAGACCCCTGATCCCAAAAAGATGCAAATTAATTTGACAGGATTTCTGACTAAAGATACACCAGTGTTTATGACAGCGCTCTGGAATCTCCTTCTCGAAGCGCAGTCTGAGGTAACTGGTGTTCCGCGCACCTTTGTAGAAGAAAAGAAGCAAGAAATGCGACGAGCACGGGAAGGTGATATTCGTGCAATTGATGAAAGGGACCGCAGACTTCGGTTAGACGAAATGCGAGACAATGACCGGGGTGGCCGTGGGGGTGGCCGTGGTCGTGGTAGAGGACGTGGTAGAGGACGTGGCGGAGGTGGCTACGAAGACGATCGTGGCGGTGGAAGGCCGCGGGACGGAGGTTGGGGAAGTAGAGGCGGTGGCGCTGGAGGCGGCGTAAGGATGAATATTTTTTATCTTTGTTTTTAGCTTACGGATTCTTGCCCAGGCCCCACGCCGTCGTTTCTCTCGCTCTCCTCCCCGACGCCGTTCCCGCTCAATGAGCTCAAGTGGTATTAGAGGGTCGCGTTCTCCTCCGATGCGTCGGTATCGTTCTCCGCCTCTTCGTCGTCCTTCTCCACGCCGTGATTCTCGCACGCCACCACCAATCAGGCGTAGATCACCACCGCCAGGTCGGTCTCCTACTCGTTCTATGTCTCGCTCGCCGCCTCTGCCGCGTCGTAGACCACGCTCACCTTCATTGTCACCTCCTCCACGTGACCGACGCCGGTTCAAAGGCCGGGACAGCCGTAGCCCACCTCCTAGGAGGCGCCGCATTTCTCCCAGTCCCCGCTCACAATCTCACTCTGTGAGCGACTCGAGATCTCCGCCTCCAACGCGTGGCTATCCCAGACGACGCAGCATCAGTGTTCATGGAAGACGGAGAAGTGCGTCCCCTGCGAGACGCCGTCGCAGGAGTTACTCAAGATCTAGATCTCCCTCGTCGCCTCCGCCTCCTCGCCCAAGGAGTCCTAGTGAGGAACGGAAGCCTGTTGGTAAGAGGTCTCGGAAATACAGTAGCACAAGCAGCGAAGACCATGTTTCACGGTCTAGACGTGGTGATGATAGGATGGACGTGGATAGAAAGCAGGTGGGTGGTGGTGGTGGTGGTGGTGGAGAATTAAAGATCAAAGGTCAAGCAGAACTTGAACGAAGGAAGAGTAAGTGGAACGATGACCCTAATGATGTATGGACCCTGTGAGAGTGCCTCATTCCATGTACTGACTTTTTTCCCCTTCCAGAAACCAGACCAAGCTAAACAGGAACTTGAGAAGCGGGAGAATGAGTTGAAGGAAAGAGCCCTGCGAAATAAGGTCATGCGGTCGAGGAAAGGAAGTAATGGGTAAATCCCGATACGAGCAAGTAGGCTAGCATTTCGGCTCTCAGTTTTTCTTTCTCTATAAAATGCAGTGCTTAGGATCCTTTTCACATACAGACCCGTCTCTTTCTCAAAAATCGGACTTTCCTCTGTCCCAACATTATGTGTTCTCTGTATTTCTGTGAATTCTTGGTTTGCAAATTTTAACAATATACAGTTTCTTTCCATGACTCTGATATCAACGTAGCAGCAGATATTCAAATGATTCGACATACAACCAACTAACTGTTTGTATCAAACCGCATTGCAGGCTCCCTTCGTAGTGAAGTTGTTCGACGTGCTGCAGAGACTAAAGGGCCTTCCTTTTGCGCGCTATGATGTTCAATGTCTGCAGGTGACAGCCATGGATGCTGACACATAAGATACTCGGCGCTAGGTCCATTCCGTGCGCCGTCTGTATTCCAATTCGGCTTGTCGCTAAAATCGCGTAAGTACAACCGCGTCCATCGTTTACAATAGCCATTTTGGGTAGCGAATAAAGACAACACCTTGACAACACCACCAGCATCACTGACCGAGGAAATAATTAATTACCTCTCATTGTCTACTTGAGAATGGTTCCGTCTTGGTGGTCTACGTGAGTCTACGCGCCGATAAAGATCTGAACATATCTGAACATATTTCAAATTTGAGACAACATAGGGGTCATGCCGACAAAGTCTGCCGCCGGCGTCCTAATAATAATAATTGACGCAGTTTGTGCATACTGCATTTAACCAGCGCCTTCATCGCTCGTAGCCCGGACGCTGTAGGATGTCTTCAACAAGTACAGTACCCACCCCCTCGGATTCATCGACTCCGACGCAAACCACCATGAGTTCTTCCAACAACGGTGGGAGCAGAACAATTGATTTTTTTGGGTTTCTCATCGCTTTTGTCGCGCTTCTACTTGTGTTTGTGGTCTGTGGACTTGGGTCGCGCAGGAGGTTCGTTGCGCGTCGAAGGGCGATGTTGGCGGACGTAGACCGCTGGGCGTTTGCACCACCAGTGCGTCAAGAACAACCAAAGTATTGGGAACCGTCACTAGTGCCTGGGGGTGGTGATTGGAGTACAACGATGGTTAGTTCTGTCCAACTGTAGTAATCGCCACGTGCGAAGCTCCATTACACCCTTCTTTTGCTATAGCCCCTGTCCGTCTCGGTTTTGCACGACGAGGCAGAGGTACACGATAGACGTCAGGTACCCCGAGAGTTACCGCCCCAGACGTTCTCTGTCTTCCCACTATCGTCATGGATTCCATTCGTTCGAGCGAACTCTGGAGCTCCGAGGCCCTTTGGGAAGCTACCTGAAGTTGCAGGAGGACATCAGGTTGAGAAGTCACCAGATAATCTTGAGGTTCAGGTGGAAGTGATGATCACTCTTCCGTCGACCACAAGGAGTCTCAGTGATGAAGAATCGAACAGACATAGATTACCAGAATACCAGATTGGCTCAGTGAGGGTATTATGGGAGGGGCAATGTAGCACTAATGACACCTAATCCTTACCGAGACATGGTGATAACAGTACGAATGGACCGCGTTATTTTCGTTGCCTCTAGAAAACTGTTTCGTATATTTGCAGGCTCGACATACATTGCAGCAGCGGGGCACCTTCTAAATGGGAGGTAAGCATGAGATGCTGCAGAACGTGGTGTGTTGGCTTCGAACTAGTAATATTGCCACCACTCACGAAAGTCGACGATAAATTTTTCATTTCTGGAAATGTCAACAATCCACTCATTTGCTATCCACTGTCTCCGATTTACTCCTCTGTATAAGGCCCAGCCCCACGACAGCACCGCTTGCCAACACATCGGCAGCCTTCTGTCCTTCTTTGGCGCTGGCTTCAGCCTTGCGGATGAATTCGTCTTGAACGGCCTTCGCACGGGAAATCTAGGGTTTATAAGTACGAGAAAGTAATGTATCAGTCAACAAGACGGTAGAAATGGATCAAGGGCACGCACCTCTTTGGGTCGATGCAAGCACTCTAGGTAATCCTCTGATTGGGGTCTGCACTCCACTGGTTCATCAGCTTGTGCATAACACTGTGTGATAGAGCGTGTAAGAAAGTATTCGTATAAGGAAGCTGGCAGTGCACCTTCTGGAACTCCTGCCAATATGTGAAGCATCGTGAACGTCCTAGAATTTCCGAGAATAAGTGTCCGGCTTCTGAATTGTTTGCATGGCTAGCAAACCTCCGCCGTAGCTGAATCCGGACTATAATATTTTGAAAACACGGTCATGAAGAAGGAAAGGACTGAAAAAACGTACAGCCATGGTTTATTTGAACGTTGGGAACTAGTCGTATACATCACATGCGTGACTGTCACATCTCTTCAAGGACCGTACACTGATACAGTTGGCGGCATGGACCAAGCAGAGCAGGCGTTTGTGAAAACGTTTCTCAATACTCTTTCGAGCCAACCTGTAACCTATGCAGACGAATATCAACAGTCTCCCGAACTTTCGTTGAGGAAAGTGCCAGTGCTTCCGGTGAGCTGATTACAATCATGTCGATGAACTAACAATTAGTGATTATCTCGTGGCTCAGATTCAACTCCCTCCACCTCCTGAACGGAAGAAGGCACAAGCAACATCTTCATCTTCAGGTACGTTATGTTTTGACAACTGGTCTAATCAACGAACTAAAGGAATATAACATAACACAGCCTCTATTTCCATTGTTTTTAAATCCTCCAAGCCGCCAGCATCTTATACCATCTCAGTTCAGCCAACTGATACTATTTTGGACGTCAAGGCTCAACTTGCATCACAATCTTCCGCCCCACCAGCTTATGCTCAGCGTCTCCTGTTGAAAGGAAAGGCCCTTGCCGACGGGAAACTGTTGAAAGAATACGCTGTTAAAGACAGAGACACCGTCAATCTGATGATCAAGCCTGGATTCGATTGGGATCCATCAAAAACCTCACCATCAGCCCCCTTTCCCTCAACCCCCTTTCCCTCTACCCCTTTCCCCTCATCTCCTACTATGCTTTCTCCGGACAAGAAATCTAGTTCGTCGCTCGACGCCAAGACCCCTCCTAAACCTACGAGACACCAGCGCGTGCCATCCTTGGTCCTCTCTCCTTCTCCATCGACCGAGACGCCTGGCCATGTAGAAAAGGATATCGTTTTGACGCTTGACAGTAGCGCCATTCCGAGCTCGGCATCAACAGAATCATTATCATCCTATAGCGTCACTGTTTCGCAACCTGAGTTCTGGGGACGTCTGTACACATTTTTGAAGTAAGTGATTTCCCTAATCTCCTTCAGCCACGTTTTGCATTTGTGGACAATCCTGGTTTTCTATTCTCCACCTAAACGGATGAACCAGCGCTTAACATATCAGCACAGATCTGAATTCATCATGGAGGCTGATGTACTCACTGCGTTTGAAGATTTTCTTCGCGCCAGCAAAGGTTCACTCACAGCCAGTCAAATCGCCAAGATACGCGATCAGGTCGGGGTTGTCGGCATGGCTGGGACATAACACCCATTTTAGAGGTCGTGTTCTGAATTGTGATGTAGTTTTTCGCTTGTATGCGGGGTCTCTATTTCCTGTGCGTTGATAATTGTCTTTAAAGAGATCTGCCGCGCTTCCGAACTACACACGTTGTACAAATGTACTGACGCTAATGAAAAACAATCACTGTTGCTCTGGTGAGTTGCCTGGGCTGACTGCGCTGTTATCTCGGCTTTCTCTATGTGGTTTTGGTCCGCAACTTTCGGAGGAAAGTGGCCAGCAAAGTGGAGGTCAATCCCGTATCTGTCACAGGTTCCACAACGGTGTTCCTGCCAAGTCCTGTCAGAACGGTTCTTCAGACCACTATACGCCTACATGATTGGCCAGTTGAAATAGATCATTGCATCAGTACGCGTGGTACATCAAGGTCATGTTGATCGAGCGTCCCTAGGGATTCCAGCATGCGGTGAGAAAGTATTCTGAAGGACTTCTGTGGACCTTAGTCGCACGTCTTGATGGAAGCTTGTCATTGTCATTTTCACTTTACAGCTGAATTCGAAATTGCGGGTCTTGAATTCTGGTGATCTCGTACCGTTTTTTACATGTGTTGAAATGCTCTCCAGATCAAAAACTTGACCCCCGCAATGTGTGTGATTTTTCGGGAGGGGCCTATCGTTTTGAATTCAGCTGTAATAATCACTCAGAAAGCTGGTAAATGGAAAGGCACGGTGTGGTCCCGGGTAGCTGACGGCGTCGACGCCCTTACACAATAAGTATAAGGAGTAAGCTATGTACTTGGTGGGCCCAGACTCATATTTTTTTCAATGTGGGGGTATCTCGATTCAGACATCCACCAAAGAGTCACACCTCACTCAAGAATCAAGCCTAAATTTTAATCAAGCTCATGCCAGGTGCTCGGAAGCCTTTCAAACTTTGATAAAAGAGTTATCCTGAACACTAACGAGGAGGAAACACGGAGGAAAGAATGTACCGGTCGGGCTGTTTTATACTTCCGTGACTAAAGCTCCTGATAAAGGCTGCCGCCACCAGCCCGAAGAGTACCGAACAAGTAATTCATTTTTTTTGCTAGAGCAACGCAACCCAAAATTCTCCTAACAATTACCATGTGCTGAAACGCGAAGTTCTGGAGATTCATTCGCGTTTCGCGGCAAATTTTTTGGTGAGTCGCGACAACTACTTAACTCCATCTGATAAATAAAGTGATGCCCAAAAATTAGTATGCCATATGCTCCGCTGATGCTCGCCATTTCACTTGCAAGAGCCTGAAGTTGCGTATTACATAATTATAAAGCCGGCCTTCAGCTTCACCTCCGCGATCCGCTTTTGGTCGACAGCAATTGATGGGCTGTATGTATGATTATCGATTGACACATTCATATGCTCCCTCAGTCATCTGGCGATGCATGGACCGTCGTTGGTTACCGCATTGGTTCAGACTCGGACTCGGAATCTTTCAGAATCTGATCTAAATCTATCGCTCCTATTTCGTCTTGACATGCTAGAAATGCAACAGGGTCTGCGCTTTCTACGCATACCCCCAGTACCTTTCCACAGGGACCACTTGCGAGGATCTATCTACAGTCATGTCCACTGCGACTGAGACTGCAATTCCCGCTTTGAATCGTGACCCCGGAGCAAACAGGGAGCAATCACTTCCCAATGAGAAAATCTGGGAGTTATCAGAGGAACATCAGGAAGAGGACGAACGATTCGATGATCAAGACATGTTGGTCTAATGCTGTCCACTGAGCTAGCACCTGATACTAACGACACCCTAGCTCCAGACCTTTCCCTATACGACCAGATGACATCCACGAGGACCATCAACTTACATTTAGGTCTGTAGCAAGACTCGCATTGACCATATTACTAGACTTAACGTCATTCTAGAGCAGTGTTTGTCGGTTGTGTTCTAGGTGCCATTGGTAGGTTTGACTACCGTATGATGTTGGTACACTCTCAACCTTGACGTTGTAGTCGGCGCTTCGAACATCTATCTTGGCTTGAAAACAGGTTTTACGTTTGGCCCTCAATTGTTCGGGGTGTGTAAATACTTTATACTCTCTTCTTCAAGAGTCTTTAACGCTGTTACTTTAGGCCATCTTCGGATTCGCCATCCTTAAACCGCTCTCCAAAGCAGTTCCCGAATCTGGATTGCTTGGTCGTCTCTTCGGTGGTCCTTTCGGGCCGAAGGAAAACTGTACCGTTCAAAGGTGAATAAATCTTTGTCATGATAGATATTTTACTTATCGCGGTGGTCAAACGTGATAGTGCGGCAACCGGTAGGTCCTATATGTACACAGTTAGAAAAGAAACCAAATAGTTTACAGCATCCGGTGGTCTCGGGATCCTTTTTGTTGGGGCAATCCCGGCAATGTACCGCCTACATCTGCTTTCGGACCTTCCTCAGAAGGACATTGGGAAGCTGATTGCAATCACCGTTTGCGCGGGCTTCTTTGGTGTCGTTTTTGTTATCCCTCTGCGCAAATATTACATCGTACACCAGAAGCTTACATTCCCTACCCCCGCCGCGACAGTGAGCATTATTTTTCTATGCATTCCTGTATGCTGACGTCTACAGGCGTACACGATCCGCTCCTTGCACAATGGAAAAACAGGCGCAATTGCCGCCAAGAAAAAGGCTTTGACGCTTCTGTACACGTTTTGTGTTGTTTTTGTGTTCAAGGTCATGACTGGCTATGCACCAGGGATTGTACGTCTCAACTGCACCTGAGTATGATATCTTTGAACACGATTGACACAGCTATACGATTGGCACATTGGCTGGACTCTCTTCAGGCTTGGCTTCACCAGCATCATGTCGTTGGACAACTATGGATGGTGGATCGAATGTAGGTCGAGGTTTATCAATCTGTGTAAGAATGTATTGCTGATTTTCTCGCATCCTCCAGTCACTCCAGCCTTCTTTGGTGCCGGCATGTTGAGTGGCTTGAATGCTAGTTACAGCTTCTGTGAGTGCTTGCGTTGTGTTTCTCCGTATTCCTCTGACACGTCCCTATCAGTTATGGGTGCCGTCATCGCCTGGGGAATTAGTAAGTCCACTGGATGCCTCAGGATTAACCAGCTGACCTGTTCAAAATCACCTAGTCGCCCCTTCGCTCGTGAAAAATGGTCTTGCATTCGGTGTCCCAGTCGACCCAAATTTCCCACAAATAATTTCCTACCAGGCCATGTCATTCAGTGACGTTAATAAATACGTGACTGCCCCTTCACCTCGGTACTGGCTGCTATGGCCCGGCGTCCTGATGATGTTGCTGTATTCTTTCGCTGATGTCGTCATGAGTTTGGTGCCTGTCTTCCAGAGTGAGTCTGAATCTAAATGTTTCTCTGGACTGACCCTCTGATAGACTCAATTGCAAGACATGAGGAAAAGCCCGACTGGCTTCAAAATAGATCCCAAGTCGTGGTTCCGCGACCGGACAGAAGACGATCCTAATGATGAGGATGAGGTAAGGAGACATCCCGACAACTTCACGACTAAGAGACTGATCGGCATTCTTTAGACCCCTGTCGCTGACCGGATTCCATTCGCCTGGTGGTCCATTGGACTTTTCCTGAGTACAGTCATGTGCTGTGCGATCCTCGCTACACAATTCAACATGAACGTCGGGGAGGCCATTCTCTCCCTTATCCTAGGATTCATCTTTTCGTTCATCGGTGTCCAATCTTCTGGAGCCACCGACATCAATCCTGTTTCTACCGTCGCGAAGGTATATTTCCCATGAAAACTTTACGCATTTGATTGACAGAATCTGTATGTAGGCTTCCCAACTCATCTTCGGTGGTATTGGGAAAAGCTCGGGTATGGCGGTGAACCAATCCCAGATATTTAATCTGTCTGCCGGTATCGTTGCAGCCGGTTCGGCAGCTCAGGCATCTGATATGACGGGCGATCTGAAGACTGGGTACCTCCTCAGAGCGAAGCCGAGGAATCAGTTCATTGCTCAGCTCTGTGGCGCCGTTGTTGCCGTCTTCTTGACTTCGGGGCTGTTTATCTTGTTCACAAAAGCGACTCCCTGCATCCTGTAAGTGAGATCGTGTTCTCTGTATGGTTGAATTTTTCTATGTTATCATATCTCTCCAGCTACCCTCCTGCTGACGGTGAGCCTTCATTCTACACATCTTGATGTAGGAGCGTAACTTCTTTTCCGTGCAGGTATCTGCACATACGGTGCTCCATCGATCTCTGCCTGGGCCGCTGTTGCTCTCGCCGTCTCCAGTCCGAAACTCCGTTTGTAATTTTACCCAAATGTTGGTCCCTTCACTAATTTGCCATAGCCATCCCCCCATCATCAGGTTATACCGCTATTGGCTTGGGCATCTTTAGCGTTATAACTGTTGTGGCTAAGGTGAGTTCGCAAGTTTCGAGCAGCATTCACCAGCTAATCATCATCTGCAGAATCTATGGATTCCAAAGAAGTACTGGATCTACATTCCCAACTTTGTTTGTACCCTCTGCTCTGCGAAAGATGTTTATATCTATATGTTCTTAGAATGCAATAGGACTTGCCTTCGTGGTACCTCAAGTTTTCTACCCCTTGGCTATGTAAGCATATGACAACACGTTCAACGTACATCGAATTCACTATGATTTACAGGGTATTCGGGTCTACGTTCAACTTCTTCTGGCGTAGGAGAAACCCAGTGGGATATGACATGTACATGTTTGCCGCTGCCGTTCGTTCTTGTTCTTCATCTGCTCAGTTATATACTGACTCTATGTTTCTGATAGGCGGGCATGCTTGCTGGTGAGGGTCTTGGAGGAGTATTCCAAGCACTGTTGGCAGTTATCGGTGTTGATGGTGGCAGTACGTATCATAGCTCACCTTTTTACTGTGATTGCCTAATAGGACCTTTCTGCTCTGCTCTGCTCAGAATATGGCACCGCAATCGGTTGTCCAGGATTCCAATTTTGTGGATGATCACATATCTACGCCTTTCGGATACGAGATATTTTATATACGCCGGCGCTGTCATCATTTCTTCACCCCTCATCACGATGAGCCATCGTCAGAAGAGTATTTCTTGACCTTACTGATGTTGTTACATGTCCGGAGTGACTACGTTCTTGAATGTCAAAATTTAATCCAATTAATAGCTGTGCCCGGTGCTCGAAAAGCTCTCAGTAATATGCCGTTCCCAAGTCCTTTTTCACTGGTCAATCGATCATGTCCCGAAGCTTTTAATAGCACCATGCTGAGCTTCTCCCCATGTCCATTGGCAAATGTGAGAACTTGACTACAGTATAAGTAGTATAAGGCGTTGATAAAGAGGCCCATAGTAAAGATTTCAATGACCTAGTGCACCCAAGATTTTTGTTCATAGTGTTCTTTACAGTCTAATATTGGTTTAATACCTTAACATTTGGGTTCTACAAGCTTACGAGACTGTACCTACGGCACTCTGCTTGTTGTTCAAGTGACCCTTACACTGACATCCAAAAAAGGAAGGTCGTTCACACAGTCAAATGAATAAGTCTTCAACTCCGCAAGCTGTACATAATTTGGTCTAAAAGTTTGATTAAGAGGGTACTACACAATTATATACATACATAAAAACACTACACCCTCACACAAATGCGAGTGGGGTGGGGCAACAATATGAATCAAAACCGAAATAAGAAAAAGAAAAAACCCCATCCCTATATAAAATGTGGGGAGGGGGTCATGATGCAGCTGCTGTTGTCTTGTGTGCCCTCACCATTGTCCCACTCCCTCTCCCAGGCTGCAAGCAGTCACTCATGATGTGGTATGGGGGTGCTCATCATCCTGCTGTTGTTGTGCCTGCTCCCTCTCCCCATTGCTCCCTGTTTCCACCCCATGAGCAGTTGCTCATGGCAGCAGTTTGGGGTGCTGAGGTAGTGGTGGCTAGTGGTGTTGCAGCCCAGCTTGGCCTGTGGCAGCTTTGGCTTTCTAAAACCCCAGGCCAGGCCAAAGCCATCAACCAGGGCCTGGCTCTGGCTTGGCTCAGCCCAGGCCATGGCTTTTGTAGTAAAATGTTCAAATTTCCCCTTCTGGTCCATTGATTACACAGGAAGCTAATTAGAATAATACATAGTCTTCTTGTCCAATAAATAGTCTCAGATCACACTGCTCAAAGACCATGTACTAAGAAAATGTTTATTACAGCAAAGTGCTATAAATGTGAGGGAGGCAGATTTAAATGCATATTAAAAATCAGTGGCTGACAAATAGTGTTTTAAGGTTAGGTTAGGTTCGATTTTTTGACCCTACAATGGGTAGACCATAACCGTAACCGGTCTAGGACCAACCCAGATATTGGGAGGACCTAACTGGACTGACTAAGACCAGTCTTTTTTGGTTAATGGGCTGAAAAAAGACTGGTTAAGACCAGTTTTTTGTTATGAAATTTGTCGTACTATACAACCTATATGTATCTCAACAAATATTACCCGAAACACTTAACCGCTAAACAGAAAAATAGACATTGTAATTCCCCGGCGTTTGATCCAATTTTTAAGAGATTCCATCAAGATTTAACTGAGATTTGGCCAAAACAAAAGTGCAGTGTATTAGTTTGCAGTTTGTGGTTTCAGTTTGTGGTATGTAGTTACGACTTGTCAGGGCTGTTAAATGAATGAAATATACAGTGTACAGATGTTTATGTGTGTTATTTTGATGTCATGGATGATGTCTAACTGTACCCCACATTTTGTAGCACAACTTATAAGCAGTACAATCAATGTTATGCTGATCACAAAAATATAATGGTATCAAAATGTATTTGGTCATATCTTTCTCAGTTCTTGACTGTTTTGGATGAACCAAGGGCCGAATTCAAGGTAATAAGCAGGGCAATTATATGAAATAGCTCACGTGATCAATAACCAGTCTTAACCGATTGAAACTGGTTTTTTTGTGGTTAACAATGTTTTTCAAATTTGAAAGACCTTAACCTTAACTGCTAAAGACCAGCCCTTAACTGTAATCACTGGTCCAGTTAATATCTGTCCAGTTAGGTTCAGTTAACAGTCTTTTTTTGGTCCTATAGATCAGACCTTTAAACACTACCGACAAACTAACAGATTGGTTCTGGTCTTGTGACAGTTGTCATCGCATCACTCCTGTCAGTTTGTACTCACCTGTTACCAAAAATGCAACATAATGTCCCTAACAACCCCACAACAGCCATTCCATCAACACACCTGTGATTCTGTGAGGAATTACTTTGCTGTCATCCAACCATCGTCTTGATGGCATTGAGCTGTGCCAGTGCAAGAAAATATGTTGTTCTGTAGATAGACTCCAACCTTCTGTTTAGATGGTGAGGGAGCATGATGGGCACTAGTAAGCTATTGCGGTGAGAAACAAGGAAAAACATTGTATTTGGGTAATGACAAAAAACTTACTATCAAGCTAACATGAGCAACATTTCTCAAACATGTCAAATGTAAGATGTATGGGCAATACGGCGGGGTGGTTGCAGGGAAGATGATGTTTGTGACAATCAGATAATGCATTAATAATGATTGCCATATTGAAATTATTTTCCCACCACCAAAGAAATTGATCTATGTACAATCTAGTCAGCCAGCTCAAAAGCCGTGGCTTTGCAGCTTGGCTTTGGCTGACAGATCTTTCTTTCAGAACCTCGAGCAGGCTAAAGCCATCATGAAGCCATCTTCATGGCTCAGGAGTCAGCTTGGCCTGGCTTGGCCCAGCTCACAGCCTCAGGCCAGGCCAAGCACACCACTAGTGGTGGCCCTCATCGTCCTCATCATCCTATCCCCTTGCCATTGTGGTTGTCATGCAGTGGGGGTGCTGGGTTGTCCCTGTCATCCCTGTCTGCATTGATGTCCATGCCTCCACTGGCAGTTGTTGTCATGGTCATTGTCCCCCTCCCCATCCTGCCTCCTGGTCATTGTCATTATTCTGCCTGCTCCCCATCATCTCTGCCCTCATTGCTCCCCATGTCCACCCCACAAGCAATCACTCACAGTGGTGGTACCTTGTCATCCTGTCTCTATCCCTGTTGTCTGTCTCACACCCCCTGTGCAGTGAGCAGTGGTTCGCATCCATAACAGGGAATGCTGGGTCATGCCTGTTATCCCATTGTTCTTGTTTCCTGTCCCCATTGTCCCTGGCCTTGCTGCTTCCTGTCTCCACCCTGTGAGCAGTGGCTTGCAGCAGTAGTGATGGGTGCTGGATCCCTTGGGTATTACCTGTTTTGAGAGTAGTGATGTGGAGGGAATATGGAGATAGTGGGTGCTTATCTTGTAGGTACCCACTGCTCAGGCCTCCCAGCATATTCCTAGGGTCATGCTAGACCAAAACAGACCCCTCACATTCCATTTGAATGAGGTGTACAGGCCATGTGTATACATAGAAAATGTCCTAGAAACTTGTCAGAAAAAAACATTACATAAAACACTTACCTAGGATTGGGAGGCTATGGTGGTGATTGAGGTTGCTGTTTATGGAGGGGTGAGGTGTTATGGGAGGAAGGGATGTGGTGATGTTGTAGAGGATGGTGGTTGAACATTGAACATTGAGATGGTGGGAATATTCATTTGTTTGGAATTGTCAACTGGGAAAGTGTTGCCTCATGGAAATGTCAGTGTGGGGGAGAGTTGGGTCAGCTCTTGTGTTCTTCCAGCCCTTCTTATTTGTCAGGGGCTCATGCACATGTGTGATGCAAGTTTTGATGGATTGATGCAAAGGTTATTGCTGTTTTTGAAATAGTTGGCGTGGCTAGTAACACACGCAAATAAATGCCAAAACTGCATCCAATATTTGAACACGCATAACTCAACAAATACATATTGTAGACCCTCAAAGTTAGAGTGAAAAATGGTCGTCTTGATGAGCTCTAGTGTGCCCCACTGTCTGTAGCATGATCTGTCCACTTCTTATTATCTTTTGCTGGACCCCCCCCTCATAATATTTGGTTGGTTCTTGCATGAGAACAAGTAGTAAAATAAACCTCTCCTTGCAATATGTTGTACCCATAGTATGTATCTAGTGCATTCCAGGGTTTGTTAGGAGGAACAATGGAGAAGGTGTTCTAGAGTCTATGCTGTTCTGCTCAAAGATTCAACTTCAACTTCAAGTTTACCATGACTTGTGGGCTGTGGCCACCAACTCTCTGATGACCTTCAACTCTCTGATGACCTTTGCAAAACAATTGTATATGTATAGATCATGCTCTATTGAAGATTATACAGGCTGTAAGAAGTGGACCATCCAATGAATTTTACTGCAGCACCACACAAGATCTATCTTACCCAGGCCTAGACTTGTAAATATACATGAACAGTGAGGACAAAAGCAAAAGTTGACACTGGCAGATGTTCAGGTATGTCCTTCTTCCATTGTCCAGCATCCACTTATGCATTGGACTGTTCAGTTTCTTCATGGCCTCATCTATCACACTCCATACATGTACCTTGATGAAATACAGGAACTATGGTGGGGTGCTATTGTCAGTGTTGCTAGCATATGGAAGGCTCTGAAGCAAACTGGGTATTCTATGAAAAAGGTACACCTAGGCAATCATTGTGAATGTTTACTACATCACCTTACTTACTTACTAGCTTACACGAGATGCCCTGGAACACAATGAAGCCAAGCATGCAAATTTCTGCTATAACTATGGACTCAGGTACACTGCTGAACAGACTGTGTTTGTTGATGAAAGCTCCTTCAATAGATGAACATCTTTACAGCATTGTGCTTGAGCATATCATAATGATACTAATGAACATGCAAAAAATGTTTTTTTGTTCAAGGGAAGCAGTGCATCAATCAAATCAATATATCTATTGAACCCTCAATACTATTGGAATTACAGCTACTCATTACTTCCAGCACTTTCAGTGAATAAAGTGATCTATAGTAAAATTGTCAAGGGATCTTTCATAGGTACATGTTCCTTAATATTCTCCTGACTACAATCCAATTGAACTAGCTTTTTCTGCTATCAAAACCTTTGTGCAACATGCAGGAGAACTTGGAAGGCAGGACTTGGATCCCAATGTTGATGATGCTTATGTGTATGTTCATTTGCATGAGGCAACTTTTTCTGTGATACCAGAGGATGCAGAGAACTATTATTGTTGTTGTGGCTATCTGGCTAAATTATATGATCAGATAAGTAATGTGTAATTGAAAGGAGTGAAATTATAGTGAGCACAAAACAGATCGACATCAGGAAAAATGACTTGTGTCCCAGGACACCTTCAGAGACTTTGGGTTGCTCCCAGATGCTCCCAGAGCTTTCAAGGCTCCAAAGCTCAAAAGTTCTCCCAGGGACTCAGAGGAACAAGTGTTGAGGTTGAGTGGGGTTGCCAGGGTATCTGAAGGCATCTCAAGGTCACACAAATATCATCAAAAGCCATAAGGAGCGCCTTTCAGATGGCTCAATTTTCCTTATCCTCTCAGCCTTGTCAGCTTTAGCAGCTTTGATGGTTGACAATGATGATATTATTTATGGAATGTATAAACACAAAATTGGTAAATTACTCCACCACCACTGCCTTCACTCATGGATGAGTGAATGGTCCAGGTTCCTTCCAAGTGTTGCCTGGTGTTGGTTTGTGCCCATTTGCTGCATTTTGTAGCCTGTAGTCACTAGAATAAAGATAAGATTAGTAAAAAAAACAAATCAATGAAAGAATAAAGAAAAAGAAAACATACCAGATCTTGGAGGCATTGCTGCAACTCAGGGTTTCATCACCTTAGTTGTTGCCTTTGTGTTGTGCATGCTCCCTGCATATTGTTAGGGCTTCCCAGTGGTTTTGTTGTTGGCTGGACCTTGTTGGTGCTGAGTCGCTGTCATTATTGGTATTCGTGGTCATTTGTGCTCCTGTGCCTCGGTGGGGCCAGTCTCGTCATTCCATCATTGTGGTTGGCAGCCCTGTGTTCCTGTGTTGCTCATTGGCCCTTGGTCATTGACGTGCATCACCACTGTTTTGCTCTCTGCTCTGTTGCACTCTGTTCATAGAAGTTGTAAGTAACAAAAGATGAGGACAAAAAAGAAGAAAAGAAGATAAGTTTAGCTTGGGAGGCACACCCTCCCACCTCGTAGTAACTAAAACCAATGTAAGATTAGTAAAATAATAAAAAAGAAGAAACGAAAAACATACCAGAGGGCCCGGGACCCGCATCGTCGCTGCCATCCTCATCCCTGTCCTTGTCTTCATCCTTGTCCTTGGCCTTGTTTGCTGTCTTTGCCTTTGTGTTCATCTTTGCCATCTTTGCCTTCATCTTTGTCTTTGTCTTTGCTGTCTTCACAGTCCTCCCCGTTGTGTCGTTGGTGCTCTTCATTTGTGGTGTTGACATGGCAGGTTGGGATGCTGGAGGTGTGGCCTTGGTGTCATTGAAGTCCCTTGGCATTGTTTTTGGCTCCCTGGCTCATGTGGCAGATCATGAGGTGTGGGGGACATGTCACCACCCTATGGTGTGGCCTACAGAAGTAAGATGAACAAAATCAGTAAAAAAGAAGATTGAGAAACAAAAAAAAAAGAACATAGGAACAGCTCGAGAGGTATCACCTCCTGAGTATTTCCCCTGCATTGCTTCTCCTGTTATCTGGCGTCGCAGTCCCTTGTGGGGCAGTTGGTGTGACGTGGCAGCTGGTGTGTTCATGTTGTTGCATTGGGCAGTGTCATGAGTGTTAGCCTGTAAAACCAGTAGATTTAGTGTAAAAGTGAAGAATAAAATGAATAAAACTTATGAGGAGGGAGCGACACCCCCGAGCACTGTCCAACGTGCTGTTGTTGGGGTTGCTATTGCTGTGGTATTGTTATTCTTGCTGCTAGTGTTGTCGTTGTCTTTAGTGTTGTTGGTGTTATTGGTGTTGTTCCCTCATGGGTATGCCAAACCCATGCAGATCCCTACCTGTTGGAACTTGAGGTAATGAACAAGGACTGCAATCTCCTCATCCAACTGCAGGTAAGGCATGGAGTTCTTCAAAAAATGCCAAGATTCGTGGGAAACAATTTGGCCGACCAAGTTGTTTCCCACCCCTCTTACTGACCCAACACTTTGTACTTTGCTCTCGTGTTTAATCTAGAATAGTTCTATATAAAATGTTTGAGATTTCACCTCACTTGCCAGTGCACACTAAATCTGAGTCCATTCTAAATGACACCATGACCTACAACTTGTAAAGTTGTAACAAGTTGATGAGTTCTGCTTTGTGATCTTTTCTAATCTAATATTCATGTCATTTAGAGCACAGAGGCCTATGATATGCTGTCCTTTTGTATGTTGATGTTTTCATTTCAAAGTGGCTACAACATGAATATGGCAGAACTTGATGAGTTCTGCTTCATTTTTCATGATCTTATATTTGATTCTAATATATTTACATGTAGTTTGAAGTGCCAAATGAGACGAGAGGCCTATGTCAATTTATTCTTTTGCATTTTGACATTTTCACTTTGTAGGGGTTACAACATACTAGGTATGGCAGAACTCAATGAGTTCTGCTTTGTTTTTCATGATATTACATTTGATTCTAATCTGTTTACATGTTGCTTAAAGGGCCCAGTGAGACGAGAGGCCTACGCCAATTCGTTCTTTTGCATTTCGATGTTTTCACTTTGCAGGGGTTACAATTTGGGTATGGTAGAACCTGTTGAGTTGTGCTTTGTTTCTCATGATCCTATATTTGATTCTAATCTATTTACATGTCATTTGAAGGGCCCAATGAGATGAGAGGCCTACGTCAATCCATTCTTTTGCATTTCGAAGTTTTTACTTTGTAGGGGTTACAACATAGGTATGGCAGAACTCAGTGAGTTCTGCTTTGTTTTTCATGATCTTATATTTGATTCTAATCTAATTACATGTCGTTTGAAGGGCCCAGTAAAATGAGAGGCCTAAGTCAATCCATTCTTCTGCATTTTGAAGTTCTTGCTTTGCAGATGTTACAATTTGGGTCTGGCAAAACACGGTGAGTTCTGCTTTGTTTCTCATGATCCTATATTTGATTCTAATCTAGTTACATGTCGTTCAAATGGCCCAGTGAGCCAAGAGGCTTATGTTGATGTATCATTTGCATTATGGATGTTTTGATTTGTGTAAGTAGAAATCTAGATCAATTACTGTGGTAGATACTCATGGTGTTTACTAAAAAACCATATGTGTTTCTGAGGTACCCTGTGTTCCCTTGAGATACTTTGAGAAGCCCTGGGAAGAGCCAGGTACCCTGAGAACAGTCAGGAACCCTGGGAGTATTCTGAGTCCAAAAGTGTTTTTCCTGATGAAACTGGTTTGAGCAGGCCATTGCTGTCAGCACACCAGATCTGAGTTCTGTGAGGGGATTATGTAAATAGCACATGTCGCTAGATGCGACCAGCATGTCTGAAAATTGATCATGTTGACATAATTGCCTTCCTGCTCCATCTGCTGGCCTGTGGACATCCCATCATGATACCACACAGTTCCTGTTTCTGTGATGAAGCATGAAGTAAAATGATCATGTAGATGATACACCACACCTCTAAGCTTGTAAGCTGTGCGATGCCCGTCAACTGTATTCAAGACTATAGATGGCAGCAACAACGTTCTGTGCTGGGACATATCAAAGGCAAGGATTATGGGTGCATGTTCAAAAACATGTTTTCTTATCATATATGACTGACAACTTTGGCAGTGCGACATGCATTTGATGGATTGGTCATCAATGAATGTTTGTATGGGCATTGGCACAAAATAGTAATTTGACAGCTTGAGGCAAGTCTTCCATCATTATTCTGCAGCATAGGGTCATTGGGACAGCGCATTGATGATGATGTGATAGGGCGACTCATAGCTAAGAAGGTGTCCAGTATATTTTGGATACTTGTGTAGTGTGTGAACTGAATAGATCTCATCATTGCGTCATCTAACCAAATGTTGTACAGGACAGATATCACTGCATCTGTAAGGGGACTGGGGGGTGCCCTGTGTGTTTCTCCTATTTTTTTTATGTTTGTCCTATATTTTTCCTCAATTCATTCCCTTCTACTCTTCATTGTCTGTGATTTTTCCTTATTTTATTACTAATTTTCCTTTCTATCACATTTGTGCATGTTGACAGTTTTATATTTAGAGGCAGAGTACCCTTTCCAACATCTACCCCTTGGTATGATGTCATTCAGTGGCCTTGATCTGCCTATCTCTGCCTTTTCTATTTTTAGGTTATTATTGAATTTTTGCAGTCTTCACATATACTGGGCATTGGCAAAGGGGTCCTTAGAGTTTTCTCTTTGGATTTCCCTTTGCTAGTCCATTAATTAAGTGGCCTCTAAGGTTGCCCTTATAGCATTGTACACGCAGCTATTATTACTCCACTGTGACCCTTGTGGACAAGTAATATCAGGCTCATTTTCAGTGGATCAATTTATTTGTGTCTTACTTCTCTTCATTGCAGGCTCCTCAATATTTATATCAGGATGTGCACTAAATTTTTGTTTCTTTATAGGCTGCAGTGTGTTAGTCTGTGTACCTTTCATGGGTACAAACTGAGACACTTCTGGGTTCTTGGGGCTTACAGTGAGCTTTGGGTTGGAACAGCATACAGTTTTCCAATCAATTTTGGTACCATTCGACAAGTGAAAAGGATCACTATTCTTCCAGCTAGTGTTGCCACAGCTCGAGCCATGTTTTTTGTGATCTTGGGAAATAAATTACATAAAATCACTAAAATATTTGAGGAGCTAGATCCCATCAAAAGCCAAGCAAGCCAAGCCATTTCAAAGCCACCAGAATATCTCAGGAACCACTTCTCTGATTGCTTAGAGTTGGCAGGAGACCCCTCGGCTTTTGATGGGATCTAGCTCCTCAAATATTTTAGTGATTTTATGCAATTTATTGCCCAAGATAGCAAAAAACATGGCTCGAGCCATGGCAACACTACAAGTTCCAGCATATTGCTTGATGGACCTTTGAAGGTACATATTGCTCTCCTTTAACCAGTTCAAAGGATGAAATGAGATCATTTCTATGATCACCCGCTACAGATACTGGCAGCTTTCCATTGTAACAAAGTGTGGTTATATCATCTAGCATTTTGATTTCTCTAAACTCTTGTCACAGTGCACCTGAAGCTGTCCCAGTAATTTTATGTATGTCCAAATCCTTGCAATATCACTGTGCCTGCTGCTGACATGCTCCTGGACAGTGCTGTGTAGAAAGATTGATGGTTCCTTGCACTGGAGAGATCAATGACATTGAAAGGTCTCATTTTACCTTGCAAAGTATAATTGGTCATAGCAAAGTTTGGGAGTATCTCGACTTGACTCCTAGAAATGTTGATGGTTTCATCATTAGAAAGAACACATTGTGTGTTACTGATTGTTCTAGTCAATGGTACAACATTCAATGGCAAGTTTTCCAGCTGTACTGTCTGGGGGGGATTTGTGAGCTTGACAAATAAGGTGTCAAGCTAGAAGCCTTCAGTAAGTGACACTAAGAGAGAACCTAGACAGAAATAGGACCAGCATATATAGCAGGAAGCAGTAGAACAATATCACAGAGTACTGGAATGTGAGTGGAAGTGGGAAAAAAGGAGATAAGCAAAGGGGTCCATGATTGTGTCTATATATGAAGGCCAGTGTGTTCAGTATGTGTCAATAGATGAGTAATCCAGGATTACACCCCTTCCCCCCCAGGAAAATTTCCCCCCAATCAATCAACCAGAAAGGGAAAAATAAGCAACATACATAAAACTGCTCATTGGGTGCATCAAAAACCCCACAGGGAAAAGCTACCAGCGGCAGGGACAAGAAGAAGGTGAATTATACAAATCCCTCAACCATTACCTGCCAACCAGTCGTCGAGTGTCGCATTGTCCACAAGTTCTGCACCTGGGAGCCACTGGTCATCTTCTGGGCTGTACCCCAACCAGTGGACTAGGTATTGCATTCCATGCCCACGCCTTCTAGCATCCACAATCTTGTCCACAAAATATTCCTGTACACCATCAGTAGTCACAATAGAACCAGGTCACGCCAGCTCCCAGGAAGGGAACAATGATTTGTCATTCTTGTGATGGAGGAATACTTCCAATGTGTGGAATTTAGGATCTATGTTTGAGGTAACTGGCAGGTCCAGTGTCACTGTAGACGACTTTGGGTTCACCTCCACAACAGTGAATGGCCCATCAAAGCATGGCATGAATTTTGCCACCCTGTTCTGTCCTTTAGATGTGTACTGCCTGCACCTGTTTTCTGTGGAAAGCATAATCTTGTCCCCAACATTGAGATCAGGTTCATCTCCATGGGTCCAATTTGCATACGCTGCCTGGGACACCTTAGCTTTTAGCAAGTTATCTTGAGCCTCAAATACATCCAGCTGCAGCTGAGCAATCAACGCCTGTATACATTTTTCTTCTGGTGTGACCAGTCCAACCGGAAGCATCAATGGGGGCACAAGTCGAGGACTATGACCCATTCGAAGCTGGAATGGCGAGAACCCCATTGACTTGTTTATGGTGTTCATCAGATCAAAACATACATGCAGTAATGCTTGCGACCAGCCCTTCTGAGTATGGGCCACATGGTACCGGAGCACTTGATTCACAGTCTTGTTTGTCTGCTCAGATGACCCGTCAGTTTGTGGGTGGTAGGCCATCGACATCTTCAGCTTCACTCCTGTGAGTGCATGTAGCACCTTCCAGAATTTGGACAGGAACAGTTTGTCTCAGTCAGAAATGATATCCAGTGGTAGACCATTCTCACAGTACCAGCAGTCAAAGAATACCACTGCCAGATCCTCGGCAGTGATGTCTGTCCAAGTCGCAATTATGTGTATGTCAGCCCCAAGATGGTCTGTCATAGTGAGGATGCAGTTGAATCCATTGTCCTCTGGTAAGGGACCAATGAAATCCATTGCTACCAAGTCCCTGTGACCATCTGGTACCAGTAAAAGATGAAGTGGACCAGTTGGATGCGTCGTCCAGCTCTTGTTTCATTGACAATCTGAACAACTTGGTACATAGGCCAATTCCAACTCCCAATGCATATTCGGCCAAAAGTACAAATTCCTTAACAACCTGTATGATTTCTCAAAACCAAAATGTCCCAAGGAGTCATGAGCAAGGCGGAATAGAGACTCCTGAACAGAGTTCAATGACGGTATCACCAGATGTTCCCCAATAAAGAGCAAACTGTCTCTCTCTTGAACTCCATTTCAGGAGCTGCTGCATGCAGTTTCTTACACCAGTTGTCATCTGTATAGCCTGCCTTGATCACATCCTGAAGTGAGCCATCATGTGTAATGGACAGTACTGTGGTCACCGCTTGAGTTGTAGCAACATCCATTTCAGCCAAGGCATGAGCACAGAACAAGGGAGAGTCCTTTGCAGCAGGCAGCACAGCATTGATCATCCAGACATTGTTGTTGTCAGCACAGTAGTCATATGGATGTTGAGTGGCATTGATAGCAGCTCCACTGTCAGCACTTTCCACTGTAGGCAATCTGGAGAGTGCATCTGCAACTGAGTTGTCTTCCCCTCTGATGTATACAACCTTAGCATTGAACTGTGACATGAATTCCGTCCATCATGCCTGACGGCGAGACAAGTCTGGTTGAGTGTCAGAATTCTCCAGTGTCCTGTGGTCAGTAAAGATCGTGAAACTGCTGCCAACCAGATCAGAACACCATTTCTGCAGTGCATGGATAATAGCTAACATCTCTTTCTCATGAACTGGGTAATTCAACTTGGCACTCTTAAAGGTCATTGAGTCAAACACGACAGGGCAAGCTGTCTCCCAGGTTTTACCAAAAGAAAGGACGGCCCTGGAGCGAAAGTCACTGGCGTCTGTCGTCACAAAAATTTGGCTTTCAGTGTCATCGTGGTCAATCATTGTCAGGCAGTCCCTGCTCACAATGATCGACTTAATAGCTTCAAATGCAAATTGGTGTTCAGCACTCCAGCTAGGGAAGTTATGGTTCACCTCTTTAGTAGTTAAAGGTGTCAGCACAGAAGTATGTGTTGCAAGATTTGGCAGGAATGAGGCCAAGTATTGCACCAGACCCAAAAAATGTCTCACATCAGTCGCGGAGCACGGTCGAGGCCAGGACAAGATGTGGTCCACCTTATGAGAATCTGCCTCAACACCTTTTTCAGAAATATGGTGACCAAGGAAGTCGATGGAAAGACAGTAGAGTTTAGTTTTCTTGGGGTTGCAGTACAGTCATGCGGCTCAAAGCACAGTCAAATTAAGTCAGACATTCCAGTGGTGCTCTTCAATTGAGTTTGACCAGATAACAATGTCATGGCAGATTTTACCAATATATTCCCACAGAGCAACAGATACTCGATGCTGGTGTATTGCAGGTGCATTCCACAATCCCATAGGCATAACCAGCCACTCGTACAGACCAAAAGGTGTTGCAACTGCTGTGAGTGGCACATCGTCAGGGTGCATCCTTGTCTGGAAAAAGCTGTCCATCATATCTATAGTTGCCCAAATCTTCCCCTTGGCACAGTCAGCAGGTGTTGTCAACCCGAGGCAAGGGGTGGGAGTCTGTAACCATGTTTGAATTCAGTTGTCTGTAGTTGTTCACCCAGCACAGTAGAACTGTTGTATTGGCTTTTGGAATGATGAATGCAGGTGATGCACAAGTGGAGGCTGATGGTCAAATCTGGTCTGCATCCAGGTGTTTCTGTATCAGCATTCCCCATGCATCACAGAACTTTTGTGGACATTGGTAAAAATGAGTTTTTATGACCTGATCAGCATTTTTCTATTTTATCCACACCTGAACATCCATAGGCAACTAAATGTCGCTGAACTCATCCTTCAGCTCATCCTCATGCTGCATCAGGGCTGTGAGGTTCATCAGTGTTTTGACATGGGCATTGATTGCACCCACAATGTTGATCAGTGTCACTTTCTTGAAGACCATAAGCTTCCTGTGTTTCATGAGAACATAGTTTAGTTCTGCCAGCAGGAGTTTACAGTTGGCTCTCACTTGTTTCATCTGTTCATGCACAAACAGTTTTCTTTGTTTTGGAGGCAAGGGTACAGCAGGGTTCAATAAGTCATAGTCCTGTGTTTTATCTATACATGTACAAGCAGAGTGGTCAGTCACAATATTATTATGTGTAAGGAATGGCAGTCCAAGAATCACGGAGGTACAAAGTTCTGCTGATACAAGCGCTCAAATGGTTTTCGCAGTCCATAGTCCATCAAGTGAGCAGTCTTTCAATTTAACCCACTCAGTCAATGTAGTCTTCTTACTTTCTTTTGAATTTGGCAATGCAACATCCACAATCTCTGGAACAGGCAATCTTTGGTGGCAGAGACCCAGTCATTCTATGGGCCCTGTGTGGATCAGAACAACGTGAGCACCACAATCAATCAACATCTGAATGGTAATGGGGCACATGACAGCAGGACCTGAAATGGCACCCTGCCACCAGAGGTGGTGTACATGGAATGGGGCACTTACTTCATCATCACCCCTCATCATTGGAATCAGAGCCATTCCCAAGGGCAGAGGAAGCAGACGGAAAGGAGGCAGGAGTATTGTCCACCCAAGAACCAAGAGCAGCAACAGGTTGGGGTGCATTTTTTGATTTTGGTGCAGAGGTGGGAGCAGCAGAAACAGCAGGGACATTTACAGACATACTTGTAATTGGTGCAAACAGGGGAGCGGTCACATGGTCAATGAGGCCCATATATGAGGCCGTATCAGGAAATCCATATGGGCAAGACGAGGAGAAGTGGTGGACATTCAGGGGGTGGCATTTGTGACACCCATTGTTGGCATCAGGTAACTCCCGCTCCTTGGTGGTGAGCAGCAACAGGCAATGGACAGTGTTATTAATGGCATTGATAGTATCATTGGAGGGTACAGACGATTGAGAGGAAGGTGCTGCAGCACCATTGCCTAGACAGCGACACTTAAAATTGTCTTTTTGTCTGTTGAAGATGAGCTCTGCTTCTTTATGGGCATGCTTAAGGTCAGCTCATCGATTCTCATCAATGTGTTTGACCTCTAAGGCCCAAGGCTGCAGGTTAAGTGTAGCGTCCACCTTTCCAGCAGTGCAACAGCGGGTCAGTTTGGGGTCCAGGCCAGATTCAAGCTTGTTGCACAATGCTTTGTCTGAGTATTCACAATGATGGAGTTGAGAGATTGGATGTGAGAGAACCAATCCCAGAACAGTTCATTCGGTTTCATAGAGGCAAAAAGGATTTGATGATGGATAACTGGGACCCAATCTGGGTCCAAATAGCTACTGTGCATCTCCCCCATGAAGGAAGTGAAAGACAATGCCACAATACGGTCTCGGTCACTGCCGATCCAGTTGTGAATGTGTGTGTGTCTCGAAAACTGCCAAGGATTTTGTGCACTTGGTCCTCAGGCTTCACCTCTTTTTCTCCAAAAAAATTCATGCAGCACAACTCGAACTCACACATGACCTCAGCCTCAATATCCCCTGCAGCAAGGACTGGGGATTTGGATTGATGGATGTGCTCGACAGTCACGACTTGCTTGGGAATGTACAACATTGCACTATGGAAATGCACTGCGAGAGTTTCAAATTCTGAAGAGGAGTCTGATGAGATGGATGCCGAGGGCAAGTTTTGGGTAATGACAGGAACAGAAGGAGCCAGTGTCAGTGTGTTTGGAGTACATGGGATCGGCAATGGAAACAAGGCTATATGTGCAGCTATATGTGTGGCTGGCAGTGGGAGTATGGGTCTGAAGTTGTTCAAGTTCAGCAATTGGGGTCAATGGAGAATCAGGCTCTGGTACAGGAGAAAGGGCTGGAGCAGACACATTGCCTGCTGCTTGAGAAGGAACACTGCACAAAACTGGTGTAGCAGGTGCTGATAACACACCATGGTGTAGGTGTGTCAATGCATGCGTAGGAAGCATGGAACCTTTATGAGACAGCTTGATGGAAGTAAGGGGTTGCATAGAGTCAATCGGCAAGCAGCTGTGCATGTGTAACGATGGTGGTTTCTTTTGGTTGATATTTCAAAAAAAGTGGAAGCTTACCTTCAGTAAGTGACACTAAAAGAGAACCTAGACAGAAATAGGACCAGCATATATAGCAGGAAGCAGTAGAACAATATTACAGAGTACTGGAACATGAGTGGAAGTGGGAAAAAAGGAGATAAGAAAAAGGGTCCGTGATTGTGTCTATATATGAAACCCAGTATGTCAGTATGTGTCAATAGATGAGTATTCTAGGATTACATGATCAAGCAATTGATATACGATGGGGTTGTGAAACCAAAGGTGTGTGCTCTCATACTTCTTTCAGATCAAGTTATAGGCTCATTAGAAACAAGAGCAAAGTAGTCCTGAATTTATTTCAAAACCCTGTAAAGTATGCAAGCTTTCAGCTTTGGCTATTACAGTATATCAGGATTATTGAACCAATAGCTCGGTCTCTCTGGTCACTTGAGTCGCCCCATGCTAACACAGCAGATGTGTTTATCTTCTGGTTGGCTATCGCTGCATATTTGAAGGATTTGTTTTCAAAAAATTCTGATGAGACCAGAATAGCTCAAAGTCTTGCCAGAAAGGTCACTGTGATTATCAATCAATGCTACAAGGAGTTCATTGATGAGTCATCTGGCAGTGGTGGTGACCGCGATATATATTTCACTGCTTTTTTCTTACATCCACATATGTAAATGAGTGCAGGCTTTTCATTTATTGTGCAGTACTAATTCAATGTTATGTTATTCTCAATCATCCATTCTGAAAAAGCCTACATCTATGCTGCACACAGTTACAATCCCATCTAAAGGAAGTTGGACACAGGCTGTACATGGCTCTAATGAGCTGGACCCTACATCAACACCTTGTCCCTGAGCTTATCAACACGCAAAGGAGTTTTTGAAGAAGATGTTGTGAAGGGAGCTGGAAGCTGATGAGCACTCAGCAGTTCCCCCAAACTTGCCTATCTCAAAACTTATTTGCAAGGTGGGTGGTGCTCCTCAAATTGTAAACAAATTTTGTTGGCAAATCTTGGCTTACGCACATCAAGAATATCCTTTCAATGAGCCATTTCATGATGATGATCCATTATGATGGTGGGAAGGTCTCGAGAACCACTGACATGCTTGAGTTGTTGTGGTATGTAATGTTTAGGTCTGCTCAATCACTTTTCTTACTTCTTGTAGACTCTTGCAGTCAAAATTTACTCTGCTCTCATTACTTCAATGCCAGACGAGTGTACTGGATCAAAGGTTACATGGTTTAATTCACCACTTCATGGAAACCAATCTGTTGGAACACTTGTAAATATGATTCAAGTTGGACAGTGGTATGGGACTCATGAGGTGAGTCTTGTATACTATAAATTTCTATTACCTAGTTTCTCATAGCAACTTGGCTTGATAGCAATCCAAGTCAGGGGAGCCAAGCGAGAAGATCCATCATCCATCTGTCAAGTTCTATGACATTGATAAGGATCTTGAAGCCAGTCTTCTCGGAACCTCTTTGGATACTACACATTGTTCTCAGGCCATTGACAATGGCAACAGCCAGTCTGATGAGGAATCTGATTCCGATGGTGCCCATTCTGGCATCAATGATGAGGATGATGGATTCAACATTGATGAAGACATTGACTTGAGCTCTTCTGTTCTTGTCAGAATGCTGAACACTCATTCAGGGGGTAATAAAATTGATATTCCATTGACTGTGCAGCCAGAGAATCAAGGTACACTAGATGTAGGGTGTGAGGCTAAGCCTGCCATTGATTGGGACAGTTTTTAACATCAACTTTTATTTTTGACCAGTTAAAAATCATTTTTAACATATTTAACAGGTTATTAACTACTGTGTTAGTAACCTATGTTAAAAACCCTCCCTCAGAGGTCATAGTTAATACAGTCACCTCTGTCTTAACCCATACTAGTCGGTGGACACCTAAAAGTATGGGTTATTACAGAGTATGTGTTTTGGCAGAGCTCGTCCCAGGACCATTTTTTGGGTAATATAAGTGCTGTATTATGTTTTAAATGACTATATACTAAGCAAATATAATGATCATGAACAATTTGAGGTGAAATAAGATGTTATTAAAGTTGGTTTCATGTCTTGTGATTCCTGCAGGCATACTTGATGGCCAAAGCATGGCCTCCAGCTTTCATGCATGGGAATCATTGAGATCTGCCACATACCATTGCAGGGTGAGTGATGCTGCTAGAGCGTCTCAATGGCTTGGCATGTCGATGATCTCCTCATTGGTATTGTCCCCCCCATTGATTTCCATCATTTCCTCTCCCCATCGGCATTCATGAACTGATTCAAAGATTTCTTCATCAGATACATTTGTTGCGAAAATCTCATGCTCAGGCTTGGGGTTGAGTAACTCGTCAATATCCATCTGATTGGTCCTTGGTAAGACCCCTCTCTTCTCCAGTTCTGCTACCAAGTCAGCAATGTCATTCTCAGCATGGGTGATGAGATCCAGAGGGGCCAGTGAACTGAGAAGGGAAGTGATGGGAATTGAGGGAGGCAGAATCTGAAATGTGAAAAATAGTTTGATTATATTTTTCAGTGCCCATACTCACTATCCTCCCTCCCACTCAGCTGAATGGTACATTATTTAACCAAAATTTTACATAGATAGCTTAGAAAGTCCATATATATTGACAAAGAAGTATCCATATATAGGCATTGGCATGGGTAAACCTGCGGGTGCCCCACCTTCTACCCATACCCATACCCTTGCGGGTAGGGTACATTGTGGGTATCGGGGGTGTGGGTCAGTTCTGTGGGTCTGAGTTACATATTTAATACACTAACGATACACTGCTCAATTCTACTGACTATCATAGTGGCTTATAGTTACCCAACAAGATGGTGCTATTCCAAAGTAACGGATTAATGCAGGCCTCTTCATAAGATCATATAAAATGAATGAGAACCCACAAAGATCTGAGATACTCATACAAGCCCCCATACCCAACAAGATACTGCTATTGTGAACTAATGAATAGATGCATGCCTCTCATCTTATTGGGGCCTTCAGACGACACCTAAATAAAGTCAGAATAAGTATAAGATCATATAAATTGAATAAGAACTCACTAAGATCCGAGAGACTCATACCAAGCCCCCCTACCCAACAAGATAGCACTATTGTGAAGTAACGAATAGATGCATGCCTCTCGTCTTATCTGGACCTTTGAACGACACCTAATTAGAGTCAGAATAAGTATAAGATGATACAAAACAGATCAGAACTCACAAAGATCTGAGATACTCATACCAAAGCCCCCCTACCCGGTAACCCAACAAGATAATGGTATTGTGAAATAACAGATGGACGCAGGCCTCTCGTCTCCTTGGGGCCATTGAATGACTCCTAATTAGAGTCAAAATAAGTATAAGATCATATGAAATGAATGAAAACTCACTAAGATCCGAGATACTCATACCAAGCTCCCTACCCAACAAGATAGTGCTATTGTGAACTAACAGATAGACGCTGGCCTCTTGTCTCATCTGGACCGTCAGACGACACCTAAATAGAGTCAGAATAAGTATAAGATCATATGAAATGAGTGAGAACTCACTAAGATCCCAGATACTCATACCAAGCCCCCCTACCCAACAAATAGCACTATTGTGAAGTAATGAATGAGCGCAGGTCTCTCATCTTACATCAGGAAAATCCGACACTAACTTATTATGCTTAATGTCTCCTTATTGCACTTAAAGTGGAAATTAAGGAAGATTAAGCAAATGGCTGTTAAGGAAATTCTGCTTAGAATAAGTAGGGTTGTTTCCTGAATTAAGCAAAATTCCCCTTATTCATGCTTATATCACTTCTTAAACTGCTTTTGGGCTCTTAGGGGGCTGCCTAGCCATGTCAATAAGGAAACTTAAGCAGCAGTTTAAGCAAAAAAATAAGAATAATATATATATATATAAGCACATCGCTGACTACGGTTTCATCCCTGCTCCCGTCGTTCCCATGTGTTTACCCAACCCCCACTTGACACCCCTTTTCACTGTCCTAAATGTTCCCCTTTGCCCCCAATCATTGCTCCTCCCCCATCATCATGATGGCCTTGTCATCATCGTCATTCCACCCGAGCGGTTGCTCGCGAGGCTGGTGGCTGGTGGCATGCTGTTTGTCATTATGGTGTCCTGGTTGGGCATTGTGCTGTCTCAATGCTACAAAGCGAAAAACCCCATCTTGCTGTGAGGGAGATGACGGGGGGTGAGGGGTGGCGGCATTCCTTGCGTCATGGTACCTGCTACGGCAGGTGCTGCTGTCATGTCACCCCATCATCCTTGTGGCCTTCCTCGTGGGCATATGGTCATGCTACCACCTAACCACCCCATGAACAGGGGCTTGTAGCAGTAGTGGGGGGTTGATCAGGGGGCACCCATCGTTGTTGTCAATAGTAAAATCACTACCTAAAATTTTTGTTGTTAGCCACAAGGAAATGAAATTAGAAAAGGGGAAAGAAAAAAAACTTGCCTTTTGATGTTTTTTTTTGGCCCCATCACCATTCTCTTCCTCCTTGCCGCATGCATTGTTCGTACCCCTCTCCATCCTGGTCCCCTGGCATTGTCGTCCCATCTCATTGCTCCCTGTTTGTACCCCGTGAGCAGTTGTTTGCCGTGGTGGTTAGAGGTGCTGTGGTAGTGGTTCGTTGTTCATCGTTGTCATCCTCTCCCCCTCGTGGTTCATCTTCATCTTCGTCATTCATCCCTCCATCCACCCTGCAAGCAGGGGCTCGCAGCAGTGGGTTCTCCTGGTCCCGTCTTGGGTCGTCATCCTAGGTGTGGGTGTCTTGGCGCTGTCTCATTGTTACAACATACATAGAATATGAATCTTGCTTGCAGTCACTAGTGGCTCTGGCTGGCATGGATATGGTGGTGTAGAGGTGTGGAGCGGAAGCAGTGGATTGAACACAAACAACGTGTGACATTGGTGATGCTGAGTTTGAATTAACTTATTTTCCTTAATTCCCCTTAATTCCCTTAATTGGGGTTTAAGCCAAATAAGCCAAATAAGTCGATCCTTGATTTTGCTGATGTATTGGGACCTTTGAACGAGACTCAAATAGAGTTATAATGAATATAATATCATATGGAATAGATGGAAACTTACCATAATATAGAGCAACCAAAATCATAACTCATATACAGGGCAGGTTAAGTGTGGGTCACGGGTGACATAAGTGTGACCCGTACCCGTACTCGGAGATACCCGTACCCGTGACCCACACGGGTTACCCCACCTCTGCTGCATGGATCAAACGAGAGGTAGCGCAAATGGAGGTCCACAAAGGTGGACCCCAAAATGGATTGGCGATGTAGCGCAGAAGCTAATACATGACAACAAAATATGTATACTATTTCTAACCAAACAAAATAAAAAAGGGTGTGGAGAGTGGGCCACAAAAAAAGCAAAACCGATTCGAAGAATGAGACAAGGCCTGGAGGGCACCTGTGTGAGCAATAAACAAAGAATTGATCCGAGAATCGAATTGCTCACTGTGAGGATTCAACCGAGCAAAGTTGCAGAGCTAACTGTGCAGTTGAATCCTGTGAAGCAAGAATGTGAGTTTATTGACACAAGAGCAAGGGAAAGATCTCACAACAAAGATGACTGTCAATGTAAGAGCAAAGCTCAAAGGCGAAGCCAAGATTGACAACTTCTGAGAGGTGAGATAAAATCCTGTGAGGAGCACGAAAGGCTCACCTGTGTTGCTTGTAAACAAGATGGGAGTCGAGAAGCAACACAAGGAACCTCTAATTATGCCAGAAACTGTCTATGATCAGGCATCGGCTAGACTCTAGCACCTGACCGAGACGGCATGAGAAGAGGGGGTTTTGAGTGGAGCTCGGCGTGGATAGTGAAGCTAGATATGTGAAATAGTTTTGAATGGTGCAGAGGCCTACAAAAAGCCTCCTTACCCCTGGAACCCATCTTTGCGACGACCTCTACTGCGTGGATCAAATGAGAGGTAGCACAAATGGAGGTCCACAAAGGTGGACCCAAAAATGGATTGGCAACATAGCGGAGAGGCTAAAAATGAGCTGATGATGATGTGTGTGGGGGTGGTGGAGGTGTGAGAGAGATGTAGAGCAAGGAGCCATGATAGAGTGTCTGTCAACCCTGCTGATGCACACAGATTGCAGCCAATTGTTGTGCAGCTCTGACAGCTGGGTTTTCTCGAATGTAAATTTTCCATGCCTCAGATGACCACTATCCAATCGCCTAAATGATTGTTTCTGAAACTCCCATGCTCGCCAGAAAAGTCACGTAGCTGGCACGAGGTGAGTGTCCACCAAAACGACGGTCAAGGATGGTGAAGAACTTGACATCGAACCATGATCATGTTGGGTGTGCACCATTTTCTTGTAGAAACAGAGCCGCTTTTGTGCCATGCTGACTGTTGCAAAGAGACATGAATTCTTGTAGAAGGAAGATTGGGTTGGCAACATCTTGTGACATGAACAGCACATCTGTTCCACAATAGAATGGGTCACCTTTATGATAAGGCAAATGATACTGCACATGCCCATTCTCAAAAATCAGAGAAGATCACTTGATGATTTTTTGCCAGTTGAAGAGACTGTTATCATTCTTCCCCCATTCAATGACAGCCATAAAATGCACAGGACATAATTGTAGTGAACAGGAGATTGTCATATGACCCTGTGCAGCAAGCAATGTTCAACAAAGCCTGCAGATGTGCCATGTGAAGTGGCAGTTTGCGCCGCACAGGATCAGCTCTGACCTTCTTTGAGCCATGGATGGTTGCTGTCACCAGAGGATGCGTGTGATTGGTGTCAAAATCTGGATACATGCCATGAAGAAAATGGCGCACTCCTGTAAGATATTTTGGACCTGAAGCAATGAATTGTGAAGAATAAGCAATGTAACGAGACAGTGTGGTAGGGGTAGGGTCTAGCGGAAGTGCATGTAAGATGCAAAAGTTCACATAATCACACATGCCGGTGGCATATCCTTTTGAGGTAGAACATTCAATAGCGTTCACTTGCAGATGGAGCGCAAGTGCATCGATATCAGCCAGGTCCATGGTGGGGTGAGCCACATGAGCATGATGCCCCCCCAACGCGCTCAAAAGCACAACCTCCATCGTGCCACCAGTAGTTCCCGTGGAGGACTAAAGAAGTGGACGCGGTCAGCAGGATATCTGTTCTGGTAGTCGTCTAGCAGGAGACAAGATAACATATCAGCTTGGATGTTCTTCTTCCCTTCGATGTGATGCACTCGAAGATCCATCCCTGTACACAGGATGATCTGCACAATTGCAAGGAGGGGTGTGTTGTGCAGTGATTCAGTAGCATGAAGAGAGTTGAGGACACCAACAGCATCAAGGCTATCAGTCCAGATCAGCAGGCAATGAGGGGGCTGAGGAAGTGATCCAGGAATTTGACGGTTACATATCTTTTTGCATCATTGACAAAGAGTAAGTAATACTGGTTGCCGTTAATTGATTTGATGGAATATTTTCCCCACAGATCTATATGTGTCAGTTCCCCTGGCTTACTTTCTCTTTTAGACACCTTGGCAAATGGTTCGATGTGTTGCTTTGTTTCGGTACACACCACACAGTCAGGCTTTAGTGTCCAATCATCAACATTAGACCCATTGACCAGTTTTTTGTCCAGAAGTTTCTGCAAACCAGAGTAGCTGACATGTCCAAAATGTTGGTGCCACATCTCCCAACTGAGAGCCGGTTTGCACCCTATGAGTGTTTCGGAATTTACTGTGTGGTTTTGGGACAGTAATGTTGCAGGATTTTGTATGGATAACTTCATCTTGTATAAGTTATTAGAAATCTTTTTACCTTGGGTGACATGTCATCCGTCTTTGGTTACAAGGGTAATTTTTCTGTCCCCACCTTCATATCGTTGCCCTTTAGTATCCCATCACCCCAACAAAATTAAATTATTCTGTGTTCTGGGTACATGTACAACATCCTCCAGGCGAAGAATATATTCTTGACCCTTGCACATCGAAATTAATTCAATGGTTCCTCAGCTGGCTATCTTCGCTGGACCCCCTACTCCAGTCACATTCTAATCCCCTACCGGAGTGTAAGTTATAAAAGCTTCATGTTGGTGCGTAACATGAGCAGTGGTCATGGTATCAGCCAACCAGTCATAGTAGATCAAGCGGTCATCATTCTCCCCAATATTACATGTGTTGTCAAAGGTATCGAAGTTGTGCAATTCTTCTTTGACGTTAAATGCAATAATTCTTCTATCGCATTCGACTGTTCTCCAGCTTTCCCATTCTGATCATTCTTCTTCCCCTTGTCTTTGTCATTATCCTTCTTCTTTTTTCTACAGTCCCTCGTCCAATGTCCAATCTTTCCACAGTTGTGACACTTGTTCCCCAGAAATTTGCGGCATTTTGAGCTCCAATGCCTGGTGCATTGACAATGATCACAATACAGTTGAATATTTGACTTTGTCTTACTGATTCGGGCTTCAAGAGATGTACGAGCACCCTGGGATGTACTGATACCCATAGCTATCTGACTTTTCACCAGGTTAACGCTACCATTGGTACCATTATTATTCCTGTTACTTGCTCAGTTATATCGAATCTTGTACTCTTTGCATAGTAATCCAATGAATGCATCGGATGACATGCACCGCTTCAGGTCAGGGTCATTGGGGTTGTTCACGTTCCTGTTATATGGCTCAACAAATGTCTGTAAAGTTGAAGGTAAAGACACTGAAATGATAGATTTGAAACATGTATCCGAAACGTGAAAATCAGCGTTGGGGAATTTATTGATGTGGTCTTGATAAGACTTCAGGATGTCGAGATGCTTTAAGAGATCTTCTCCTTCACGGGCCTTCATCTCATACAAAAGACATTGAATGTGGTTAACTGTCTGATGAGCCTTGTTCTCATGAGTGATGGTGAGAGCTGAATACATAGCTTCAGCTGTGGATTTTGATCTGACCTGATTCATCTGGGAGGAAGTAACATTGTGGATAATGACCTGCTGCACCCAGCTGTCATTCTTGTCCCAGTTATGAGCTCCAGCTATGTCATTATCCTCATTCGGCCTTTTCACCATCCCCATAACATACCCACTAATATTGCAGTTGTTAAATACCCGCTTCATACGGTCCTTCCACTCGTGCCAATTCTTGTCAGTTAAATGATCCCTGTCAGCAATCTTGCTAACGTTCAAATATTCTTTTGTCCTGATCAAGTCAATGGTTGGTACAACGTCATCCATAACGATGTCATCGTTGTCTTGATGATTCTTTTGATCTGACTTTGAATGTGATTGGTAGACTTTGCGAGATCTTTTAGGGGCTTCAAACAGAGAGGCAGTAGGAGAGTTAGGTGGCTGTGATCCTTCATCATCTCCATAGTTGCTCATAGTAGTACAAATAAGATAGTTTGTTGCCTAGTTTATGGTTCAGGGCCCATAACCTGTTGGGCTTTTATCACTTAGGTCGAGGGCAAGTACATGAGAGTTAGAAGGCAAGTGACAATGTCTTGGTTCTCCTATATCAATATGGTTATATAACATAGTACTATTAATAAACTAAACTGGCCGGGCTTGGGTTGCCCGCCAACAAAGAGGAATGAAAGAACCTGCCTACAATGTATTTTCATCCCATTAGGGATGTTGGCTGGATGAATTTCTCCTTTTTACAAAGGAATTTTCAGACCATTGATAGAATAGTTTCATCATGTATCAGAATAAATTTCAAGCCACTAAAATACAAAATCTACTTGAAAGAAGGGAAAAAATCCCCCTGACCCCTGATGCCCCATCATCGTGTCCCCATCAGCCCATCGTGTCACTGTCATTGTCATCGTTGTCATCATTGTCTGTCTGTCCCATTGTCCCATTGCTTGGCATCCCATCCCTGTTTGTCCACATTCGGTGTCCATGTCCCTTTGTCCTGTTGTGTCCCTTGTCTGGTGTAGCAGTTGAGGTTGTTGTGGTGTGGTGTGGTGCCCTTTCCCATTGTTGTGCCAGTCCTCGTTGTCCCTCCTCACCCCATGAGCAGGGGCTTGTGGCAGTAGGGGTGGGTGGGTTATCATAAATAGTACCTAAAAAAGTTGGTTAGTACAAAGTAAGAGAAGAAACAAAACTTACCTATGGCCCAAGAGACGTTGAGGTCTCTTGGGCCATATTTCTATTTCCTCATCTCCCCGTCATCCCTCATGTCCCCATCCCCTGTTCGTCATTGTCCCCATTCCATCATACCTTGTCGTCAGCTGCTAGCACTCGTGATCCACCCCATGAGCAGTGGCTCACAGGGCTGGGGGCAGTTGCTGGGTTATTCCTGTCATTGGCCTCGTTGTTCCCCATCCCACCCTGCAAGCGCTCGTGGCGGCAGTTGAGGGTGCTGGTGTGGTGTCTTGGTTGCTGTCTCATGCCGGCCGTTCATGGTGGTGTATCTTGCGGGTGGGGGGTTAAAGCGGGTGGGTGTGGGTGTGCTGTCTTGGTGCAGTCTCATTATTATAGCAGTTAGAACCTAAAAAAAAAATTTTTTAAAAACATTAATCGAACAAAAAGAGAAAGAACATGAAAAAAATCATCATTGTGTGGGCCCGATGTAGTCCATTGGTTGTAGGCATTTGGGGGGTGCCATTGTGGGTGCCACCTCTCATCGTGGCCAGTAGTTAGTTAGTACCTAAAAGAGTTCGTTAGTAACAAAAAAATGAAATGAGAAAGAAAAAGAAAAAACTTACCTGGGGCCCAAGAGACGTCGATGACATCTCTTGGGCCTTTTTCATTATTCCTGTCTGGCCTGGGTCTCCCGTTGTCCCCCCCTCCTCCTGGTTGTCATTGGCATCATGCTCCCCTAATCACTGTTGTTGTCGTTGTTCCACTCACAATTTACAGGGGTGGGTGCTGGTTGTACTGGTCCTGTTGGCTTGTCATCATGGGTGTATCACATTGGCACATGTTGCTGGCAGTAGTATACTCCTAAAAATTTAACAAAATACATTAGTTAGACAGTAAAAACAAGGAATGCAGAAAATAAAAACTTACCTCAGGCCCAAATGACACAATCATCGTTTGGGCCTGCATTGTATCCGAGAGGGTTTGTCGGCAGCCATTGGTGGCTCTTGCTGGCATGAGAATGGGTGTGGGAGTGGTGGTGGTGGATGTTGACGGAGTGGGTAGTGGTGAGGAAGGGAGGGCAGCGGCGTCATCAAAGTGGTTATGGTTGATGGATGTTCAACATTCATCATGTGATGTGTTGAGGGTGGGCTGCAAATGACTTGTCAGTAAAACAATTACAACACAAATGAAAAATCCCCTTTTTTGGGATGAAAAAAATTCTCTTAACACTTGTAATCCTGAAGTGTGAAAAGTATCCTCTCATTCTGACTGACAATAACAATAATACCTGAGCAAGGAACAGTCAATTCAATATTTAATGAAAGAAATTTCCCTACTAAAATCATCTCATAATAGTATGAAATTTGTATGTTATTTCAGGCTGAAAATACACCCTGTTATTCACACCTTTGTGGCAGGAAACACTATCCCATAAATTGTTGAAAAGTTTGATGAAAATTCATACATTAAGATGGTTGCAAATCCATACCCTCATCTTGGATTAAAATCATCCCCTGTATTTCATCCCCTTGTAAAATGAAAATTCATCCCATTAGGTTAAGAATATTTTGTAAGGTAACACATATGAACTCCATCCCTTGGATGGCTGAAATATTTGGGATGAAAATTCATCCCAAATTCATCCACCCTGAATTCAGCCATTTATGTTAAGAAATTCACATTTCTGAATTTAAATGGCTGAAAATCATATTGTGCTAGGTCCACAGTGTCCCATATCCCATAACCCATACCTTTTGGTGGACCATAACCCATAGGTGGACATCGAGTGTGTTAGGAATGCAGAAAACCCAGGCCCTCCTGGACATATACCAGATGCTCTGACCAACTGAGCTATCAGGTCTTATAGGGTTCAACAGAACAAGGATACCATATAACCAGACACGGATTGCTACAACTATCACATCACTTGTGTGTGTGTGCAAACTATGGTCTGTTAAGCACTGATTAAGCAGTGACAGATTATATAATCCAACAGAGTGAGCCTCAGTGATCACAAAATTTCTATATATGGATAGGCAATAGCACAGGTTCATCGCAAAGATGGGTTCCAGGGGTAAGGAGGCTTTTCGTAGGCCTCTGCGCCATTCAAAACCATTTCGCATATCTAGCTTTGCTATCTATGCTGAGCTCTGCTCAAAACCCCCTCTTCTCGTGCCATCTCAGTCAGGTGCTAGAGTCTAGCCAATGCCTGATCATAGACAGTTTCTGGCATGATTAGGGGTTCCTTGTGTTGCTTCTCGACTCCCATCTTGTTTACAAGCAACACAGGTGAGCCTTTCGTGCTCCTCACAGGATTTTATCTCACCTCTCAGAAGTTGTCAATCTTGGCTTCGCCTTTGAGCTTTGCTCTTACATTGACAGTCATCTTCGTTGATTCAACTGCACAGTTAGCTCTGCTACTTCGCTCGGTTGAATCCTCACAGCCTCGTCTCATTCTTCGAATCGGTTTTGCATTTTTCACAGCCATTCTCTCTCCTATCGACATCACTCCTATTCTATCTCTCTATGTCCGATGCAGTCTCTGATTTGCCCAATGTGGCTTCTCAAGCTCCAGTTGTTGGGGTCGATTTTGCCTCTAATGCCGAAGCTGTCTGAGCACATACAGAAGCTTGCCAGAAGTTGGTGGATGATGCAGTTGCAGGTAAAATCTCAGGCCCAACCTTTCTTGAGTACCTTCGCAATGCAGCAACTCCCGATGAGGTCAAGGACTTCATCGCACAGTTTACTCAATGACAGAAGCAACAGCATGTGATGGGCTCTAGAACCAATGAAGCTTCGGGACAACCCACTACAGCAATACCCAATCAACTTGATGCAGCAACTGCTGTTGCCTGGGCCATCCTATGAGCGAGACTGGACCATCTCCAGACTGGTACTCCTCAATCAGCAACAGTTCTGGACACTGCACTCCTTCCTGATGACATTGCCAATCTATTGGGAATCTCAACTACCAAAGGTTCTATTCCTGCATCGGTTCTTGCCAAGGCACCACATCTATCCAAACTCTCTGATTCCATGAAGCTGGATCCTCACCTCAAGAAGACACAAGAGCTCCTTATGGTTTTCAGTCTGCTATCTGTCCAGGATGTCCTCGTCAGTAAAGCTCAATTTGCCCCTGTTTCCAATCCTCTGCCCCACACGATCTGGCACAAAATCCTCATCGACCACTTTGTTGACTTTGAGAAGCTCTTTGCCTCCATGGACAAAGGTTACAACCACCACAATGATCCAAAGGACTTTGGTGCTGGCTACGCCTAGGTTAAAAAGGATCAAGCATTTACAAAGTGCCCTTTGTGCACCGAAGCTGAGTGGACTCGAGTTTTTGGTGCCTGGTCAGCTGGGGTGGTTTTCTTCTTTCCCCATCGGAACAAAGAGTTGGGCAACTATCACTTGATCGTTATGGATCTCTTTCGGGCTGCTTCTTCTAATCCTAGTGTTGCTATCTCGTTCAATGTTCATGTTTGTGATAAATATTCAAAGAAGCCCTTCCACCTGGATGATCAGAACCAACTTAACTTTTCACTCCTTACCCAGATGCTTTCCTTGACTCCGCTCACTACTCCCTAGGCTCCTAAGCGAGGAGCTTCAACTCAGTCCACATCTTCTGGAAGCAATCCAAAGCATACAGACATACCTTGCCGTAACTGGAGCTGGGGCATATGCAAGGCTGAAGTTTGTCCAAACCGCCACAAGCATGGGGTGTGCTTCATTTGTGGCAAAGGACATCAGGCCAAGGATAATGAGCAATGTTTTACTGCCCTCCAACATTGCGACTGAGTGCGAACTGGTGGAGAATCAGGAGAAGGTAGCAATGTTTGTTAAAAATGGACCTTGATCTTTTAGTAGTACCTCCCCATCTCTGAAACGTAAAGCGGTTGAGAGTCTTGAGGCCCCTCGATTCCGTCGGGGTTATGTTTGGGCAGATAGTGTGTGCAGTAATATTTCTCCTTCTGCTTACTACACAGAGTCCGCACCACTGCTCCCTTCAGTTCCACAGCATCTCCTTGATGACCCAGTCATTCAAGCATCTATCCTTGCCCTCGGAGACTCGATTAAGGTTGAGACACCTTTTGATGTTGACAAATTTGAGCTTCTTCTCACTGACCATCCTAACCAACCTTTCGTTCAATCTGTGATGAAAGGTCTTTGTGAAGGGTTCTGGCCTTTCGACGAGGGAGAGTGGAAGGCTGAGTTGGAGGAGCTTTTACCAGACAATTACGCTTCAGATCCCCAGGATATAGAGGCCATTTGCACCTTCTGTGACAAGGAGATCGCAGCTGGAAGGTGGTCGGATAGTTTGGATGACACTGACCTTCTTCCTGGCATGAAAATCTCTCCCATGTTCATCATTTGGCAAAACAAAAAACCTCGCATCGTGATGGATCACTCACGTTCAGGCATTAATGAAGGGATTCCTCAGGTGGACGCAAAAGTCAAATATGACAACATGCACACCTTTGGGCAAACACTCCATGATGTCTGAACAGCAAATCCTGGAAAGTGCCTTGTAACTTTTAAATCCAATGTCGCCTCCGCATTTCTCAATCTGCCTGCACACCCCATCTTCCAACTGCATCAAGTGGTTAGAATTGATGGGAAACTATTCATCATACGGCACCTTGTATTTGGTAACCGAGCCTCCCCATGATGCTGGTGTGCTGTATCAGGCTTACTCTGCTGGCTTGGCATCCGAAAATTTGACATCATGGGCCTCCACATATACATGGTCGATTTTTTTGGTAGGGATTTTGCTGACAACCTCATTTGGTACTGAGGGAAGTTGCGACTGCGCCGACAAGTGGCACTTCTGCTGCTGTGGGAAGCGATTGCATGCCCTTTTGAGGATTGAAAGCAGGAACATGGTGAGGAGCTTAAAATCATCGGTTTCTGGGTGGATGTCAATCACGGCAGTATTTCTTTGCCTCCAAACTCCATCATCGCCATCAGTGAAAAAATTGACCTGTTTCTTGCGACACCTAGGCATTCAGCTGACATGAGGCACTCAACTGGACCCACACTGCGTGAATGGCAATGCTTGGCAGGCCATTTGAACTGGCTTCTGAACGTACTTCCCTGGGGATGGCCTGCACTGACCGAGCTATATCAGAAGATCAGTGGAAAAGATCTGTCACAACGAAGGGTTCCTATTAATGCTGAAGTGATAACAGATCTCGAATGGTTGAAGGCAGTAATTCCCTGTGTGATTGGAATCTGATTCAACAACGTCGGACTGTGGACTGATCATGAGGCAGACATGATCATGTGGACCGATGCTAGCCTACGCATTGCCTTGTCCTTTGTATTTGCCAACAAAGGTTTCATGTACTCTCTGTGAGCACCTCCTCCAGGGAAGAAAATTGACATATTCTTCCTGGAACTCCTGGCCATCATGTCTGCTATCCACTATGCTGATGGCGGGAAGGAATTTGTTAATAAGAAACTGGAGACATGGTGCAAGGAGAAAGGTATTGAAATACAATTAACTGCACCATACTCACCTTCACAGAATGGTATTGGTGAGTGGATGAACCGCACTCTTGTCGAACTTGGACGTGCAATGCTGATTGGTGGGGAACTTCCAGAATTCCTTTGGGAACATGCAATTCTACATGCCACTTATTTATGGAATTGCTCATATACGAAACACCTGCTGTTACAATTTTTGTTATCGTAACCCAGGATGACCAGACGTATACCAGCAAGACCGGGTACTTTATTTTTCTGATTCAACTTGACTCACTTCCGACGGGAGACACTTTGACGCATGGTGACTCCATGCACCCAAACCCACTCCCACACATGCTGTGGTATGACAGCCCCTTGACATGAGGTCCATGACATCGGACGCCTCATGCTAGGCATGAGGCTTATCCTTTATTGTTCCCTGACATGCTGCGCCACAGCACTCTGTGACATCGGATGCCTCATGCAAGGCATGAGGCCTGTCATTTCTATTGTTCTTTCTATTTTTACTTGATAACAATCCTGCATTCCGATTGGACGATAGGTATCTTTGAACTGTATATAAGCTGTAGTAATACTGCCTGTATTCCTCAGCTTGACCTAATTCAATCGATGGTCTTAGACTCAACCAGAACACTCGACAGCTGAGGAAGCCCCTAGCTGTGATAACTCGAACTCGACAGTTGGAAAGCCTCCAACTGTGATACACGAACCGACGGTCTACTCAGAAAGCCTCTGAGTACGGATAGCCGTAACGACTTGAGGAAGTACCCAAGTGAAGGCCAGAAGCCTGACACACTAGGAAAGCCTCCTAGTGCGATACTGACAGTTGGAAAGCCTCCAACTGTGACACACGAAGCCAAGGCTGAGTTAAAGACCTATAGTCTTAACAAAAGGTCAAGCTGATCTATGAAGTCCACCTACCTAGGTGCAGACACAACGTCTTTCAGACAAAGCCCAGACAGACCTCCAACCGGAGCATCATCATCAGGAAGAACCCCATGGTATAGATACCAGGGTCGACTAGTACGATACTTGGAACCAGCACAGAAGTGGTTCTCAAGAAGAACCAGTGATGAAGAACCCCGATACCTCGACGAAGAAGACTTTAGATCTTCTGATAAAGAAGAAACCCCAGAATGAGATCCATTCTCCCTATCCAACAACAACACCAACATGTCTACCGAACCCACCGCATTGACCAAGGAGATCAGGATACGAACCCCCTCCGACTTCACAGGGGACCGAACTAGAACTGCGAAGCTCTTACAAGAAGTGAAACTCTATTTGAGAGTGAACCATGGAATCTATGACACTGACGAGAAGAAGATCATCTTCATGTTGTCCTTCATGAACGGAGGAACCGCTGTGCCCTGGGCACAAACTTGGGCAGAAAAGGAAGACCTAGGGACATGGTCAGCCTTTGAAGTGACGCTCAAGACAGTGTTCACGCTGATCGACAAAGCTGGCAGAGCCAGGACAGAGATGAAAACATTGAAGCAGGGACAGGACCTGGAAGACTACATAGCGCAGTTCCGAATCCTGCAAGAGAAGGCAGGAATCAACAACGATACTGCCCTGATCGAACTCTTTATGGATGGGTTAAACCCCAAGCTCCTTGAAAGAGTTTTCAACATGGAAACAATCCCGACGACCTTGGAAGGAATGATCAACGCCGCCTCCAAGTATGATGGACAGTGGAGGAGAGCAAAAGCCATAACAGGAAAGCTGCAGGAGGCTTTGACGAGGAAGCTACCGAGCTCTAGAGCAAAGGAGACCCCACTCAAAATCAACTGACTCTCCTATCAGGAGAAGGTTGAACACATGAAGAAAGGGTTGTGCTTTGTGTGCCACCAGCCTGGACACAGAGCAACCGAACACAAGAAAGGGGAAAAGAGGACTGAGGACTGGCCATTCCCAAAGAATAAAGGCAAGGAAGCCTACTCAAAGATCCAAGCGATCATAGGAGAACTCAATGAAGAAGAAAAGAAAGGAGCTCTCACCGCCATTGAAGACGAGGGTTTTTAAAGAGGTGGCCTGCCTCGATGCCAGGTACCACCGAACTTTCCGTCTGCTCTGTACTACTAGCCACTTTGAAAAATCAATCTATGCATTTAGATGTCAAAGTGGCAGGGACAGGCAGAGGAAAAGACATTGAAACCAAAGCCCTACTCGACTCAGGAGCGGGAGGGATATTCATGAGCCATGAATTTGCAGAAAGCAGTGGATTTGAATTGCACCCCCTGGAGAAGATAATCAGAGTCAAGAACGTGGATGGAACCCCAAATAAGAGGGGGGAAATCTCCCACTATGCCAGAGGACTCTTAATGATCAATGGAAGGATTTTCCCAACAACATTCCTCATTGCAGGATTGGGAAGTGAATCAATCATCCTAGGTCTACCATGGCTCAGAAGAATCAACCCAGTGATCGACTGGAAGATTGGAACCTTCCAGTTCAGAACGAAGGACGAGACTTACCCAGAGTTCTCATATGGGAAAGGAAGAACCCTTATTGGAAGGGTGCAAACCAAGAAACCCAACGAAGGGTACCTATCATGGTGCCAGAGGGGAACCGAAAAGAAGAAAGACCACCTAGACATGATGAAAGAAGAGCGACAGGCATGGTGCTGAAAGATTGTCGCCAAATGACAAGAAAAGCTCGCCCTCAAGAAGAAGACTGCCGAGGAAGAACGAGCATGATGGAAAAAGGTGGCCACCAGAGAGCTGGAGAAACTGGCTGCCAGGAAAGAAGAAGGACGATTGGCAGTAGCCCAAACAGTTGCGAAAGAGAGGGAAAAACTGGACCTCAAGAAAGAAGAAAAGTGACTGGCACTGGCCTGGATAGTCACAAAAGCAAGGGAAAAAATAGCCCTGAAAAGCAAGAAAGAAGAACTGGCAAAAGAAGAATGCCAAGAGCTATGCCGAAGAGTTGTTGCCAAGGCGAAACTGATGGGAGGAGTCCTCCACAAAGAACCAAGAAGAAGCAAGATGCCCATCAAGACAAGAAAAGCGACGATCGAAGAAATCGATGACAAAGAGATCGCAATCACGACTCTTCAAGATGTGGAGCCCATTGGGCCACAGGATGAAGAAGACACTGGGAAGGAAAACCCAGCACTGGCAAACCACGAACAGGCAATGGAACAGGCAACGGAACAGACACCCGAACAAGAAATCGCAGACAATGAACTACTGATCGTCTGCATTCGAGGAGAACCCATCATTGGAATATTTGAACCAGCTAAGACGCCACTGACAGAGGAGTACAACAAGCCAAGATACGGATACTCCCAGAAGACAAGGACAATCTCTCGAATCATGAAGGCAAAAGGATCACTGCAATATGCATATGGACAGAATATCTGGATTAGGGCAAAGACATCGGTCTCACAACACCTGACACATAAGAAGGAAGGAGACCCCGAACAGAAGACCCTAGATGAACTACTCCCAGAACAGTACAAGGAGTACCAATGGATATTTGAAAAGGAAGCATCAGAAAGATTCCCAGAATCAAGGCCCTGGGATCATGCAATCAAACTTAAACCAGATTTTATGGCAAAGGACTGCAGGGTTTACCCATTATCGCCGGCAGAACAGAGGAAACTCGATGAGTTTCTCGATGAAAGCCTGAAGAAAGGATATATCCAACCATCGAAATCACCCATGGCATCACCATTCTTCTTCGTTGCGAAGAAGGACTCAGATGCACTACAGCCCTGCCAAGATTACAGGTACTTGAACAACGGGACGATCAAGAACACCTACCCACTGCCACTGGTAGAGACCTGTTGGACAAACTGAGAGGGGCGAAATGGTTTACGAAACTGGACATTCGATGGGGGTATCACAACGTCAGAATCAAGGATGGAGATCAATGGAAGGCAGCCTTCAAAACGAACTGAGGGCTGTTTGAACCAATGGTGATGTTCTTTGGATTATGCAACTCACCGGCGACCTTCCAGGCAATGATGAACAAGATATTCCGTGACATGATCAGAGAAGGATGGCTCATGATTTACATGGATGACATCCTGATATTCTCCAAGGATCAGAATGAACACCAGGAAAGGACAAAGAGGGTACTGCAAAGACTGGCAGAAAACAACTTATACCTGAAACCAGAGAAATGCAAATTCGACGTCCATGAAGTGGAATTCTTTGGTCTGATCATCCGACCCAATGAAATTGCCATGGACAAAATGAAACTGGCAGGTATACAGGATTGGCCTACCCCAACAAACATAAAGGCAGTCAGATCCTTCCTGGGATTTGGGAATTTCTACAGGAAATTCATTGGACATTTCGTGGAGACAAGCAGACCGCTTAATGAACTGACAAAGAAGGACAAGACGTTCAACTGGACAACGGAATGCGAACAAGCCTTTCAAACGCTGAAAAGGAAATTTGCAGAAGCACCGGTACTGCTGATGCCAGACCCAACAAAGCCATTCACAATTGAATCAGATGCCTCGAAACATGCTACAGGAGGAGTGCTGAGACAAAGGGACATGAATGGGGACTGGCACCCATGCGGATACATATCGCATGTGCTAACACCAACAGAATGGAACTACAAGATTTACGACAGGGAGCTACTAGCAATAATACGATCACTAGAGACCTGGAGACACTACCTAGTGGGTTCAGGACACCTGGTGGTAATCCTGTCGGACCACAAGAACTTGACGTACTTCCGAACGGCGCAGAAATTGAACAGACGACAGGCAAGATGGAGCCTATTCCTATCGGAATTCGACTTGCAAATCATCCATGTGCCTGGATCACAGATGGTGCAGAGCGATGCGTTATCACGGAGAGCGGATCACATACCATAAGAAGACAATGACAATGAAGACATCACAATGTTACCTGAAACGGTATTCATGAAGTTCATTGATACGGAAGTTCATGATCTACTTGCGAGTAGTATCATGAAAGATGATCTGGTAAAATGCGCAATTGAAGCGCTAAAGACAAAAGGAACTCTGCTGATAAAGTTGGCATTGGAAGATTGGAAAATAGAGGATGGCCTTCTATTTTTCCGAGACAGGTGCTATGTCCCAGACAACAGAGATCTACGGAAGAAGCTGGTGCAAAAATACCATGAAGGAGTAACCAGCAGACACCTGGGACAATGGCAGACAACTGAAATGGTTAGGAGAGACTACTGGTGGCCAGGAATGATGATGTACATCAAAAACTACATTGCTGGATGTGCAACATGCCAGCAAATGAAGGTCAACACCCACCCAACGACACCCCCACTGCAACCGATCAAATCCGAAGCAATGAGACCATTTGCGATGGTGACAACAGATTTTATAACCGACTTGCTGGAGTCCAATGGTTATGATGCACTCATGGTCATGGTAGACCATGGGCTTATGACGGGGGTAATTTTTATCCCTTGCAGGAAACGATAGATGCATTGGGAGCAGCCACCCTCTACCTAGACAATGTCTACAAACGATTTGGCCTCCCAGACAAGATCATCTCTGACAGAGTCCCACAATTTGCCTCGCAGCTGTTCCAGGAGCTAGGAAGATTGCTCAGAATCAAACTGGCGATGAGTATGGCATACCACCCCCAGACCGACGGGGAGACAGAATGGGTGAATCAAGAAGTAGAAGTGTACCTGCAGATCTTCTGCTCGAACAACCAGGAGAATTGGAAGCACCTTCTCCTGACCGTGGAGTTCACACACAACCAGAGAATGCACTTGGTACAGAGGAACTCCCCGTTCTACCTCATGATGGGCTACGAACCCAAGGCGATCCCTCTCCCCTACCTGAAGACAAACATACCGGCCATAGAGAAGCGACTTGTCGCACTACAATGGGCCCGAGACGAAGCAAAGGCAACTCATGAGTTGGCCAGACAAATGATGGCGGAGAGAAGACGAAACACTTCACCCCATTCAGAAAAGGAGATAGGGTGTGGCTAGAAGTGAAGAACCTCAAGATGACACACTTGACAAGAAAACTCGCACCAAAAAGAGAAGGACCCTTCACCATTGAAGAGGTCTTAAGCCCGCTCTCCTACCAGCTGAAGTTACCAGAACAGTGGAAGATACACCCAATATTCCATGCAGCACTCCTCTCCCCATATAAAGAAACCAAAACTCATGGACCAAACTTCCCAGAACCGCTGCCCAATCTGATAGAAGGCGAATCGGAATATGAAGTGGAAGCGATCATCAGACATAAGAAGAAAGGAAAGACCATGCACTTCCTAGTGAAGTGGGTCGGATACCCAACCTTGGAGAACTCATGGGAGCCTGAGGGAAACCTAAAACATGCCGAAAGAATTCTAGAAGCATATAAATGACAGCGACGGCTGTAGAGGTGGAACCATGCCCACAGGGATTGAGATCCTTGCCATCATCGTTGGCACAATCCTGGCTGTGGCCGCAGCCCTGACCTTTGTATTCTGCCTCTATGCCATCTTTCGACCAAGACCTGAACCCCTGATTACAGACATTGAATTCTCCATTTTACAACGCCCTATGGAGAACCCACCTCTCAACGAGATCACCACCCCGCTGACACCACTGCCTGAGGCAGCACGAACCAGAAGAACCCAATCGTGGTCCGAGTTTGGACACGAGTTATTCCTCCATTGCACCCCTCGACCCTGACCCATTCATCTATCCAGACCACATGCGATCAGACCCCGGAGGAACAAAGATATTATTTGAAGTCAGTGACTTCAAAGATAGAAAGAGGGTGATATTACGATTTTTGTTATTGTAACCCAGGACGACCAGACGTACGCCGGCAAGACCGGGTACTTTATTTTTCTGATTCAACTCGACTCACTTCCGACAGGAGACACTTTGATGCATGGTGACTCCATGCACCTGAACCCACTCCCACACATGCTGTGGTATGACAGCCCCTTGACATGAGGTCCATGATGTTGGACTCTCATGATCAACATGCTGCACTGCAGCATGTCCTTGACATCGGATCCTTGACATCGGATGCCTCATGCAAGGCATGAGGCCTGTCATTTCTATTGTTCTTTCTATTTTTACTTGATAATGATCCTGCATTCCGATTGGATGATAGGTATCTTTGAACTGTATATAAGCTGTAGTAATACTGCCTGTATAAGGGCAACCTAAGCCTCTAGCAAAGGGAAATCCGAAGTTAAAATTATACTACATAATACAGGCATTGGGGGCGCACCTAGCAAAGGGAAATCCGAAGAGAAAACTCTAAGGATCCCCTTGCTGATGCCCAGTATATGTGAAGACGACAAAAATCAAATATAACCTAAAAATAGAAAAAGGCGGAGATAGGCGGATCAAGGCCGCCGAATGACATCATACCAAGGGGTATGTGTCGGAAGGGGTACTCCGCCTCTAAATATAAAAGTGTCAACATATACAAACATGATAGCCAGGGAAAATTAGTAATAAAATCCGGAAAAATCATAGAAAATGAAGAATAGAAGGAAATGAGGTGGGGAAAAATATGGGACGAACATAAAAAATAGGAAAAACACACAGGGCACCCCCTTAGTCCCCTTACATCACCCCCTCTCTAAGATGCATCGCCCCGATGCATTCGAAATCGTATACGACCAAAGTCCGTGACTTGAATGCGACGCGGTGCAGCAGTGTGCCGTCGGTGGAATTCCTTGATTAACCGAGGGGCATTTACGTCAGACTCTTCGACCCATGAGTTCTCCTCATACCCATAACCCTTCCAATGTACCAAATACTGGAGTTTTCCTCGACGCAAACGGCTGTCCAAGATTGACTCAACTTCATATTGGGGTTCTCCCTCGATCACTGTAGGTGGTGGTGGTGGGTGTGAATGGCGTCCCGGGAACGGATCTGGGGGAGCTGGAAGCAATTTGACGACATGGAAGACGGGATGGAGTCTGGACATGGAGGCTGGGAGGCGTAGACGATAGGCATGTGTTCCAACGCACTTGACAATGGGGAAAGGTCCCAAGAAGCGATGAGCGAGTTTCTTGGATGGACGTGTAGTGGAGATGTCACTGGAGTCAAGATAAACTCGATCACCAACCTTGTACTGAGGGGTTGGGGAGTGGCGCTGGTTGTAAAATCGCGCCATGTCGTCCTTCGCCTTTGCTAAGGCTGCCCTTGCCTCCTCCAAGCTATCCCTCATGCGTTCTGTGAACTCATTCACTGTCTCGATGTGTGAGGGAGTTTGGCGAGGTTCAAATCCCATGCGTGGATGTCGTCCAGTGTCTAAGAGGAAAGGGGTCTGTTGAGTGGAAGCATGGACATGGTTGTTGTATCCGAACTCAGCCAAAGGAAGGAGATCATCCCAATCGTCCTGGCGTTCATTGACAAAGAGGCGGATGTACTGCTCCAGTTCCTGGTTGACTCGCTCCGTCTGGCCATCAGTTTGTGGGTGATAAGCAGTTGAAGCGAGGAGTTTGATCCCCAGGAGTCGGTACAGCTCACGAGTGAACTCTGCCATGAACTGAGGGCCACGATCCGAGAGGAAGGCACCAGGAAGTCCATGTAACTTCCACACGTGGTGGAGGTAGAGTCGAGCGGCACCTAGGGCACTGACAGTGGTGTGAGTGGGGATGAAGTGAGCGCGTTTTCCCACTGAGTCAACTGTGCACATCACCGCATCAAACCCGTTTGACTCTGGCAATTCCACCACAAAGTCGACGCTGACGACATCCCAACGACTCTCTGGAACAGGAAGAGGGTGTAGCTCACCAATAGGCTTGCGACGGGGGACCTTGGTGCGTAAGCAAAGGTCACAAGTGCGACAATACTGACCAATGAGCCGTGACATTTGTGGCCACCAATAGTTCCGTGAGGTGAGCTCCAAGGTCTTCCAGCGTCCGGGGTGGCCAGCAATCTGTGAGTCATGGTGTTGGGATATGATGCGCCGGCGAAGGTCTGGGTCATTGGGAACATAGATGCGATCCCTGAAATACAACAAGTCCTCCTTTTCAGCCCACTCTGCCGCACGTAAGGAAAGGGTCGATCCCTTCCTCAGTTCTTTAACAGCTCGGGCGACAACATCCTCATGTAAACCGCTACGGTTTGCGCGACGAATGTCACGTAGAATGTCCCGCTCCTCGCCCTGGGGTACGATGCCTTCCAGTGCCCGAATGGTGAACAGGTCTGGCTGCAACAGCACAATGTTTTGGTTGTCACCGCTGCCATCCCCATGGTCTGCACGTCGGGATAGGGCATCGGTCTTCCCCATGCTGCGACCCGGACGGTGGTGCAAGGAGAAGTCGAATCTAGATAGATACAGGGACCAACGAGCTTGACGACGGTTCAATTTCTTGGCCGTCATGAAGTACTCGAGGTTCTTGTGATCCGTCCAAATTTCCACCTTGTGTTGGGCACCCTCGAGGAAGTGTCGCCACTCCTCAAGCGCACGCATTATCGCCAACATCTCCTTGTCATGGATCTCGTAGTTTCTCTCTACAGCACTAAGGCTTTTGGAGTAGAACGCAACAGGATGCCACTTCTGGTCCTCCGGAGACTGCTGAGACAACACAGCGCCCGTCGCAAAGTCAGAACTGTCGGCTTCTACACGAAAAGGACGCGAATCGTCAGCAAAGGTAAGGATCGGAGCGGAAGTGACCATCTCCTTAAGCTTTTCGAACGCCTCCTGTTGTGCATTATCCCACCTCCATGCCTCCTTTCCTGTCAAGTCGAACAGCGGTCGTGCATGATGTGAGAAATCCTTGATAAAACGCCGATAAAAATTGATGAAGCCCAGGAAAGACTGCACCTCCTTCTTGTTCGTGGGCGTAGGCCAAGCTGTGACCCCATTTACCTTGATAGGATCCATCTCCACTTGACCCTCCGAGATAATCAGGCCGAGGTACTCGATCTTGGTCCTTTCGAACTCGCATTTGTCCTGACGAAGGTAGAGTTTGTACCGTCGAAGTCGCTCTAGGACGAGGCACGTGATGCGACAGTGCTCTTCAACCGTGCGAGTGAAGATGAGGATGTCGTCGAGATAGATGCAGACAACGCCTTCGAGGATGAGGTCATGGAAGATGTCGTTCATCATGGTCTGAAAGGTGGCAGGGCTATTAGTAAGGCCAAAGAACATGACAAGCAGTTCAAAAAGACCACGGTTGGTACGAAAGGCTGCCTTCCACTCATCTCCCTCCTTTATCCTCACATTATTATAGCCCCAACGGACATCGAGCTTGGTGAAGTATCGGGCTCCACGGAGCTGGTTTACGAGTTCGGAGATGAGGGGTAGTGGGTAGCGATTTTTGACCGTGATGTTGTTGAGTCTTCTGTAGTCTTGAACCGGTCGAAGTGAGCCATCCTTCTTCTTGACAAAGAAAAAGGGAGAGGCCATGGGTGACTTCGATGGTCGAATACGTCCAGAGGCCAGGTGCTCGTCGATGAACTGGTCAAGCTGCCGTTGTTCCTCCGGAGAGAGAGGATAGACCTTGCAGGATGAAGGGGTTGCGCCGGGGGTGAGTTCGATCGCGTGATCCCATGGCTTACGCGCAGGAAGAGAGTCGAATGACTCCTTGGAGAACACGTCTTCAAACTCATGGAGATGAGGGAGTAAGGAGTTAGTAGAGGATTTAGCAGCGTTGTTTTTGTGGAAGGCCTCGGCGAGGCGTTGGGATATGTTCGATGTGGCACACACCTCATGCGACGAGCGAATCGCAGTGTAGAAGATCCGATCACCCTCCTCCACTTCCTCTGGGTCCTCATCATCATCATCCGAGTCCGGCATTAGATCAGGAACCCCTTCCAATTCCACTTCAGGTATAGGCAGGGGTCCAGCACGACACTTCTGAGTTCGTCGTATTGCCGCCTTCTGTCCACGACGTTCTTGCCTGGCTTCTGTGAAACACGTCCGACAGCGGGATGGACATCGGCTCATGGTAACCTCCCCGGTGCGCCAGTCGACCTCTGGGTTATGGTCTCGAAGCCATGGATATCCCAAAATCGCCTTTTGCTTTCCTAATTGAGTGACAGCAAAAAGGGCACGCTCACTATGATCTTTGTAACGGAGAACCAGGTCTGCAACCTCTCGGATGGCACCAGCTTCATTTGGGGATCCATCCACGTTATATACAGGTATCGGACGTGAGAGTGAGCGAGTATTTAGACGATGTTGTTGTACCAGATGGGAATCGATGAAGAGACCAGTCGCACCAGAGTCCAGGAGCGCAGAAACACCGAGTATCTGTCCAGTGTCGGTCGTCTGCAGTTCGATGGCTAGGTTTAAGGAATGTGCAGAGGGAGTGGATGCCACAATATACTTGCGTGGTAGTTTACGCTCCCATGATTTAATTTTGGGATGGGGAGTAGAAGGAGAGATGGGGAGAGCAGGTACGTCTTTAGCCAACTTCGAAGGGTCAGAGAGAGGAGCGGTCACAGAAATGGATTCATTCTCCAGGGATTCAACTGACAAGACTTCAAAGCGGTTATGGACAGGCAGTGAGGGCGTACGATTCACTCGCTGCGAATAGGAAAATCCTGCTCCTCTACAACTTCCAGCTTAACCTCCTCTGCAACTTGATCCTTCGCTTCCTCAACATCTACAAGTGCCAACAGATCTTGCAGGAGTTCGTCTCGTCCCTCGGGGGTGAGCATGCGGATATCCTGACGATGGGGACACGCTCCAGCCCTGTGTCCAGGTTCCCCACAACGGTAGCAGAGATCCAACTTACGTGCACGGCTGCGGGCTGCATCAACATCCATTGGTACTGGGATATTGACGGCTGGTGTGGGAGTTTGACGAGCAGGAATGGGGTTAGGGCGGGGGAGGCTTCGATTGAAGGTGTAGGGTGTATGAGTGGTAGTTGGAGCACGGAATGCAGCATTAAACGCCGCATTTGTGAGTCGGTTCTCGTCACAGAGTGAAGCAGCTTCATACCAAGCAAGGATATCATCGTCCGCTGGGCGCCCTTCCAACATCTGTGCAATCTGGTCCTGAATTTCTCGGTTGAGCCCCCGTCGGAACTTCACCACCACTGGTAACCCACTCCCATACCCTGCCATGTCCACCAAATCCTTGAACTCATCGATATAGTCGTCCACGGATCGACGTCCCTGGTGGTAAGTGGATGACTCAAGTCGTGTCACTGCTCGGTGGCGTTCATTGAGGGGGCAGAAGTGGCGTACGAACTCAGCTCGAAAGTCACCCCAAGTGGAGAAAGGTAGAGAACCGAGTTCTTTAGTTTGACGTAGGATACGGTCCACATAGAGATAGGCGCGTTCAGATTTCATGTATGTGAAGGCCCAATAAATTTTTGCAGCCTCATCGACGAATTGATGCGACTGGAGACTAATGTATAACTCACAGGAATTAAGGAATGCACGTCCCTGCGCACGTGCACCATTAAATTCGGCGGGGGGGGACGGTTTGATCTGGGCACGTTCCTTAGTGGACGTGTTTGGCAAAACATCGTTGTTGGGTGCGCTTGGAGTCGTGAAGGGGGAACTATTAGTCGTAGGGTTAGCCTGGAGGGTCCTAACGAAGTTTTCAATCGTAGATTTAAGCGAGTCGATTTGCGCGCGCATTCCGGAAACGTCGCTTTCAAGCGCGTCGAAGCGTTCTGATGCGTCCATGTCGCTAGGGAGCGCGTTTGGCGAAAATGGCGGCGCAATAAAGGCGAGAGTATCTGGAACGGTGTGTAGGGACTCTGTGGAGCTTTGGGAAGCGTCGTCCAGTCCGTACCTGCCTATTTTGGGCAGCGCGTTCGCGATTTTCGGGCCTTAGGGGAGAGTTTTCTACTATAAGGGCAACCTAAGCCTCTAGCAAAGGGAAATCCGAAGTTAAAATTATACTACATAATACAGGCATTGGGGGCGCACCTAGCAAAGGGAAATCCGAAGAGAAAACTCTAAGGATCCCCTTGCTGATGCCCAGTATATGTGAAGACGACAAAAATCAAATATAACCTAAAAATAGAAAAAGGCGGAGATAGGCGGATCAAGGCCGCCGAATGACATCATACCAAGGGGTATGTGTCGGAAGGGGTACTCCGCCTCTAAATATAAAAGTGTCAACATATACAAACATGATAGCCAGGGAAAATTAGTAATAAAATCCGGAAAAATCATAGAAAATGAAGAATAGAAGGAAATGAGGTGGGGAAAAATATGGGACGAACATAAAAAATAGGAAAAACACACAGGGCACCCCCTTAGTCCCCTTACAGCCTGTATTCCTCAGCTTGACCTAATTCAATCAACGGTCTTAGACTCAACCAGAACACTTGACAGCTTAGGAAGCCCCTAGCTGTGATAACTTGAACTCGACAGTTGGAAAGCCTCCAACTGTGATACACAAACCGACGGTCTACTCAGAAAGCCTCTGAGTACGGATAGCCGTAACGACTTGAGGAAGTACCCAAGTGAAGGCCAGAAGCCTGACACACTAGGAAAGCCTCCTAGTGCGATACTGACAGTTGGAAAGCCTCCAACTGTGACACACGAAGCCAAGGCTGAGTTAAAGACCTATAGTCTTAACACCTGCAAAATGAAACACCATATCAAGGATGGCTAGAATGGAAGCCAAACGTATCACACCTCTGTGAATTTGGAGTGCCAATTTGGATCTTACTGCAGGGACAAAAGGAAGACCGCAAGATGCTTCCAAAGTCAAAATGTCGAGCTTATGTAGGCTTTGACGATGGCGCCAACACAGTGAAGTATTATAATGCAGAAACCCGCAAGGTGCTTACCTCTCACAATTATCAAAATCTAAACCCTCTGATGAACCCCACCCCCAATGAAATGATTGAAGTCACACCCGATGTCCAGCATGAATGGGAGTCTGGAGGAAACACACTGCAACTGGGTATAACAGGTTCCAAAGACCTTGAACCTGAAGGGCATAAGAGAAAACGGAATAGCGATGTGGGAGATGTGGATATTAATGAACCGTGAAAGACGTGAGGGAAACGTACCGATTATAGATTCCTCCAAGATCCTTTCCCAGATGAGGAAGAAGACAACAAAACTTTCCTGACAATAGAAGAAGTTTATGCAATTATAGCCGGAGACAAACTGACTAGCATGGAAGAAGCAAGAAACTCCCCCAACTGGCCCCAATGGCAGATTTCTATGCAAGAAGAGATGGACTTACTGAAGGAGAAGGGCACTTATATAAAAGTGCAGAAACCTCCTGATGCAATACCACTCGCCAACAAATGGGTCTTCATCCAGAAACGGAATAAGCAAAGGGAAATTACCACATACCGAGCTTGTTTAGTCGTTAAAGGATGTGCACAATGCCCCGGACAAGACTATTTGGAGACATTTTCACCGGTCGTTCGGATGGACACTATACATGCAATTTTAGCCCTAGTGCTGACAAAGAATTTGAAGGTACATCAAATGGATGTTAAGGGTGCTTACCTCAATGGTGTATTGGAGGAGGAGATTTACATGAAGCAACCTGAGGGATGTGGAGATGGAACGGACCAAGTATGTCAGTTGGTCAAGACACTTTACAGTTTAAAGCAAGCTGGTCATGAATGGAACAAACAACTAGATGCAAAACTAATGAAACACGGTTACAAACAGTTACTCTTGGATCCTTGCACTTACATTCGATGGGACGGAAACGACTTTGCAATTATCACCATCTGGGTCGATGACCCACTTCTATTTGCTTTGTCAGATAATATGATGGACCATATTAAGGACACATTGCGTTCAGAGTGGGAAGTCACCGACCTGGGAGAGCCTAGCAAAATTATAGGCATTGAAATTATGCATACTGCAAATGCGATCTCCATCTCTCAACAGAAATACATCGAGAACATCCTTTGGAAAGAAGGAATGGAGAATGCGAACCCCATTGGAATGCCTATGGACCCAAATGTCAAAATTACACCGAATCCTGAAGTTAATGAACCAAACCGCAGTAATGCATATGCGAAGTTACTTGGCAAACTTCAATTTATAGCCAATTCCACTCGACCTGATATAACTTATGCCGTTAACAAGCTTGCTGCCTACACCACTAACCTGAGTTTACAACATTATGGTGCCTTGAAACGGATACTTCGGTACCTAGCAGGTATGAAAACTCTTGGGATCACTTACAGGAAAGCCCAAGATGTCACTGGGGACGATAATCTTTTTCATGGATATGCTGATGCTGCTTATGCAAACGCTGACGACCTCAAATCACTGAGCGGCTATGTTTTCTTAGCAGCAGGGGGAGCGATTACATGGAAGTCAAGGAAACAAACCGTTATCGCGTTATCCTCAACGGAAGCAGAATACATTGCATTTTCTGAAGCTGGACGCGAGGCGACCTGGCTCAGGAACTTATATGCAGAACTTGGATTTACCCAGGAACATCCTACTTGAATTTATGGCAATAATGAGGGATCTATAGTTTTGACACATAATCCCCAATTTCATCAACGTTTGAAATATATTGCTATACATCACCATTGGGTCCAGGATCTTGTAAATGACAAGATACTCGACGTACAAAACTGCCGTGATCCAGAACAGACTGCAGATGTCTTGACAAAGGCTTTACCAAAGCCCAAACATTCGCGGCATAGGAAGGAGATGGGAGTAAATTTACCCATAACCCAGTAGCTTTTTTCCTAAATGTGAGGGTATTTTTCCCATAGGGTTTTTCCCCACACGAAGGTTTTGACGCACCCAGAGGAATATAAATAACCATTCCCAATACCAAACCAAGGGAGTTTGAGGGGGGAGTGATGATATCAATTTTATTTTTCCCATTTCTCGACCGTGCTAGGTTTGAAGGGGAGTGTTGGCGGGCGACCCAAGCCCGGCCAGTTTAGTTTATTAATAGTACTATGTTATATAACCGTATTGATATAGGAGAACCAAGACATTGTCGCTTGCCTTCTAACTCTCATGTACTTGCCCTTGACCTAAGTGATAAAAGCCCAACACTCTTAAACCCCTGGAAAGTTGATGAAATTCAATCCAGTGTTATTTATGCCCATATAAAGATGAAAACCATCCCATGGGATGAATTTGGTGTGGGATGAACTGGGGACAAAATGTGGGAGGTTTTCATCCCATCGACTCATCCCTTACAGGTAGGAAAAAGCATTCTTTTTCACTCCTCTTAGTGGTAGATTTTCATGCCAACTCCTGATGAAACTTATTCCATTTTGGGGTTTATCAATACATGAAAACTATACCATAAATATATCCTTTTACACTATCTAAAGGTATGAAATGTGGGATAGTTTTCCTACCCCTTGGGCCCCAAAGTGGGAGAGTTTGGTCCATTTGGCAGGGAACTGACTCGGTGGACATGAGAAAGTATGGATTATGGGAGGTTATGGGTTATCACAGGTATGGGTTAAGACAGAGGTGACTGTAAGATTGACATCATTCATACTCAACTATGTCATGTGTTTTGCTCAGATTGAGTCAAAAGCCAGCATTGAGGCTAACATACAAGGTTTTAAAAAAAATGGTGCCCAAGGAAAGTTTTATTGACTACTTTTAAAAACAATTGTGGAAGCCAAATGTTGAAGGAAAGAAAAGTGGTGGAGGATTGTTGTTCACAAAGTTGGCAATCAGCTAGATGATCAAAATCTCGACTTTCGAGACAAAACTTTACAATGCTCCCACAACACCTGCTCGCTGCACCCAATATTTCTGAGACATCTTAATAACATATGCCAAGAGATTTCCTCAGGGCCAGAATTTGCAATAAGGTCACCGAAAGGTTTTTATAGATGAAATACATTCGAAGTGCTAGATTCACGTGACATAGTCGAGTATGAATGAGGTCCAGACTCCTAACCAGTCGTCTTCGGGTGTTCGTTCCAAGGCCAGGACATTCCATGCCAAACAGTGACAAATTCAAACCTTAAACTTGGAAGAACACCCTACGACGACTGGCAAAAGATGTCAGCCACAATTGTGGGAACCCTGACAAATGTCCCACAAATAGACCAAGTTCGCACACCAGTTCATTTCTGGGGTCACATGGTTGCATTTTTTTTAAATGGACTCGGATACATAGCAATGAAAAGAAAAAAGCTACATTATCATGATGGATCCAGACATAACATTGAAGATACAAGACACAAAGGCTGTGTGGCTCCAGAGCATCTTCTCGCAAAAACCCCCTCGCTGCATGAGGATCTCGGGATTGATCATGATGACGCGGTACTCCAGATTCTGAATCGCCTACTTGTGCATGGGTTCCATGTAAAATCACTATACATGTTGTTACACACCTGGAACGTGGCTTTGTTTGTGTTGCGGGCTGTCACAGATACAGCTGTGATGCTCGCAGCTTCGAGCTGCTTCCCAAATTGCTCACCGAGAAGGTTTAGAGCCATTATGATTATGGACAGCTTTCCACCATTGAAAAGAAGAGGCATAAGGAAGCATAAGGTCTTTCCAGACCCAGTGGAAGCCGTGCTGATGATGTCTTGCAGAGTGTACTGAGAATGCAACTGAGCCATGCATAATTCAATTTGAAACACGCAGGGTGACATCTTGAAGACAGCCACTGTCTGTTCCCGGATGTGCTCAGGAGAAACTGAAGGTGCCTGCATGCTTGTATCGGAGGTAGTAGACATAATGTTATTTTCATAGTCAATCAACAATGGAATGGACGCGACGTGTTTGGTCATATGATTCAAAATGTGATGTATTCATTCAGACCAGTTCAAAATTTCGTGTTGATTAAGAAGTTCCCACAATTGTGGCTGACATCTTTTGCCAGTCGTCGTAGGGTGTTCTTCCAAGTTTAAGGTTTGAATTTGTCACTGTTTGGCATGGAATGTCCTGGCCTTGGAACGAACACCCGAAGACGACTGGTTAGGAGTCTGAATGAGGTCTATCTAATCTTAACTAGTTTCTATGTAACTCGGCAAATAATTTTTAACCGAACCCTAATACCGTGACTGGCGTGGGAACTCGATACCTATCGAGGATACCTATCGAGAGCATTTGGTCACCCAACCAGCCGACAACCTGATCCGGCTCTCGCCAACACCTCGGTTGCATTAGTCTTATGTATCCCATATCAGCCCATATCGACATGATATCGACTGGCACGAACGACTTTCACAGGCAAGATCAGCACGACGCACGTGTCTTAATGGCTATGATGCAGATCACACGACCATGTCTGAAACTACTACTGTTCGAACTATGACTACCAAGGATGCCACTTTGCAGTCTGATATAACGAAGTTGCGGACTGAAACAGACGGTTCATTCAAACGTGCGGATGCCTCGTTCAGAAATTTCATCGAGAAGGGTGGCTATTTCGAACCCCAGCTTGGTATGGTTTTTTCTCAATATCTGTCTTGTGATATTAATTTTTACGACTTCAGATCGTTATCATCTTTATGTGTCCTATGCCTGCCGTGAGTTTACTGGCTGTCCTGACTTTTGAAGCTGATCAACGATTCCGATTTAGCTTGGGCGACTAGGACCCTCATCGTTAGGAAGTTAAAAGGTCTCGAGGATGTTATTTGTAAAGAGATTTCCCTACCTCAGAATCGCCACGTCGCTAATATTTATTCGAAGCGGTGACGGTGGTGTCCCCACATATGGGTACTCAGGGCTGGCCATTTGCATCCGTCGATCTATTTCCTGCGGCAGAAGTGGACCCTTTGTACAATTCTGAACATATTAGGGATCTCTACCTAAAGGCGGATCCCAATTATGGCGGCAGGTTTGTCTGTGTAGCATCTCTTGCACCATGATCATCATTTTACACACCTAGGTTCACTGTCCCCGTTCTATGGGACAAGAAAAACCATACCATCGTAAACAACGAGAGTTCAGAAATCATTCGTATGTTCAACACTGCTTTCAACGATTTCATCCCTCCGGCCAAGGCATCCCTGGATTATTACCCAGCAAACCTTCAGGCTGAGATCGATGATCTTAATGAGTGGATCTATCCAAACATCAACAGTACGTTGCGTTCTATCGCTTACCCCATTCCTTTTCAGGGTCACATCGTTCATGCAGATGGTGTTTACCGAGCCGGATTTGCTTCTACTCAGGAAGCGTACGAGGAAGCTGTACAGAATATTTTTGAAGCATTAGATAAAGTGGAGAAACTCATCACTGGGAAGGACTATCTCGTTGGAAACCAACTCACTGAGGCGGATGTAAGGCTTTGGGTGACCATCGTACGTTGTTTCTTCGTTATTGCGCCTTTTGTTTTGACTGTGGCAATAGATTCGATTCGATCCTGTCTATGTAGGACACTTCAAATGCAACATTCGTACCATTCGCGATGGTTATCCTGCGATTCACACGTATGATCATCTCTACTTTCTTTTATTTTATTGCAAATTTACTTTCTGGTATTATTAGTTGGATGCAGAAACTCTACTGGAATAATGACGCATTCAAGTCCTCGACCCACTTCGATCATATCAAGACTCACTATTATTGGTCGCATCCTTTCGTGCGTAAATATTGCATCTCCATTCAGTGTTCAGTTGCTGACTCTATCCGGTGGCATCTTATCATCGCAACAGATCAACCCAACAAGGGTCATTCCCGAGGGGCCCATCCCCAACGTCAGACTTCTGTGAGAAGTGTTTAAAAACAGATCAGGAATTTAGGCCGTGTATTTCTACTTTGTATGCCATCAGTTAACAACGATTGATCATTGATGAATGGTCCATGAAATAGTCCCATAACCAGAAGTCCATACAAATCCCAATTAATTATTACTACTTAGAGCAGAATAGCTGCCGCCAGCAGGGAGCAAACCACAGCTGACCCGACTGAGAAGAAAAGATGATCCCCAACATCGATGAATGTCGCGTGAGAAGAAGCCCCATTCCTCGTGGCCGTCGGGCTCGGGCTCGTACCAGACCTACCACTTGTTGAAGCACCCTATATGGAAATTCGAGAATGAAGCAACAGTAATTCGCATGTGAATTCGTTTACTCACTGAAGACGTGGCTGAAGATATTCCTGAACTAATACCCATGACGAACAGACCATTGCCTATAGAGCTCAAGGTGGTACATGATGACGAAGAGGGTATAGGATGGGCGGACGGCGTTACTGGATCGCCTTGATGGAACGTGGAAGTGCCATAAACGCCCATCGGCTGGTAAGGAGTCGTCACACGGTGCACGGCTCATAGATAGTTCATATCATACCTGACCACTGTCACCTTGGCAGTTCTCAAAAACTCCTGGGTTATAATTGGCCGGCATATTCCAGTTGCATCCCATCACGTCATAGATATGCTGCCGAATGCAGCGGCTTTATTCATGCTGATGTGTACTGGAGAGAGAGACCCGACATACCTGACACCAGGTTGGAGCCATTGGCCCAGGCTTGCACGCCCTAAAGCAAAATTGGGTGTCCGAGATAAAGTTCTGTGACGATTCGAAGTAAATCCCAGGACAGTACGATGATTGATTTACATACCGTCCACTCGAAAATCTCCTGCAGCTGTCCGAACGCACTCGAGAACACGAGGCCGCCGATAGGATTACCTATCCTAAAGGCGTGAGGTTGCAAAGGAGTTTAAGGACAGAAATATACAGACCGTTACCATCTGCTCCATGGGGGTCAAGCTGTTAACGTACACTTTAGATATAAGCGATCCGAACGCAGTTTGATTCAAAAAATAGAAAGAGAATAATGACAAATGATAGGGCTTTCATGGCTGATCATCCCAGGGACGATGAGACTTAGGACCAGCCCTTCAAACGTGTGGTGTAAATTCCTGAGACGCACCTCTCCCTGTGTCATCGGGAAACTGGTGAGAGTGTGAAGATGTGAATTGGATAACAATTACTTACTCCTGCGTCTCCAGGGGGAACATTAATGAAAGTCAAGTTACCAACACCTGTCAATCATGTAACGAATTGTTGGGAGGATCAAGCGTGAAACACACCAGTTATTTGAACAAAATCTGGGGTTTGGACAAAATGTGCACCTGAAATGGTGCCGTCGGGGATTAGACGGTCACCAGTGCCATTCTGAATGCTATGATTAAACTATCTGCGATCAAGCAAAAATAAGTTGATTTACTTTGATACACCATGCAACCTCGAATCTCTGGATAGAATGTAAAAAAAGGTTAGGATCTCTTTGGATGCGAATCATTACGACTCGCCTCCGTGTTGCCAATGACAGAACCAGGTCCAGGCTCTGGCGGAGCCCAAACGCACCAATCTGTGACAGAGTTGACTGAAGAGAGTTGATTCAATTTCAGGAGGAGACAGATTGATAAAGTGGGTTACTATATGCATTCTGGCAATTCGAGGTCTGATTTACTGCGTTTACACAGTGATTGGTGCCAGCTTGACCTGCTTCAGATTGATCTGGTGCATTGGACGGAAGATAGGTTGCACTGTATTGCGCGCCTGTACCCCCAAGGAAGAGAAGCAAGCAAAGGAGAACACCAGTAATGGGGAACATTTGGCAGTTCAGTCTAAATGAGGCGAAGATAGGGATCTTGTCAGACTGACACGGGCTAAACGCCGTGTTTATCCCCAGGGCTCAGCGTCTTGTCAGGGTCGAATGCACCCATCAGCGATAATTATAGCAGTGTGGAGTTTTCCCCATGTGTAATCTGTGTAAGTAGACGAATCGGAACAAAACCGTGGAAACAACATGTTATGTTCATGCTAATCGCTTTATAGCAATTGTGCGTGGTTTATTTGCGTATATTGTCTACGATTTCGACGACGGCTCCCTTGGCAATTCCCTCGCTACCTACGCGAGGAGCACTTCCACCAACCTATACCTTTTCACGCGCAATTTCAAACGTGTGACAAGCCCCAAGCTGCCTCAAGGTGGTTAAGACGGTCAGGGGACCCGTTTGCCACGAGGAAGATTTGGCTCCATTTGGGAATAGAAGCACATAGACCGGTGCCGTCGTCTTCGTATAGTTCTATCTTCGAATTTATCGCCCCTTGCACAACTTGAAATTACTTGAAAATTGTGAGGTGAGCCAGAGTCCGACAGATCAACATCACACGGATCTTGTTTAGGAGGGTTTAGCAATCCAATCCACTCATGGACGGATCTTAACAAGTCTAAGATGAAATATGTTCCAAGGATTTATCCATTTAAGAACTTAGGTTTTGTGAAGTACATTGTTGGTATCAGGTTATCAGGATCACCTCGGCTAACTCCTGATCAGGGTTACAAAAGGCCAGAGCATCCTCTTCCGCTGTTCTCCTATCCCTTCCTCATGTACGACCTACTCGATCTCGTTCCCCAGAGTATAAACCTCGCCACATTTGCCGCCATCATACCGACTGCATTCGTCCTAGCACACGTTGTTCCCTATTTCTATGACCCTCATGGCATCCGTCTGTATTCTGGACCTTTCATCGCGAAATTCTCCGATATCTGGCTTGGCATTGTCGCAAAGAATGGTCATCGTTCTGAAGTAGTGCATAGGATGCACCTAAAGTATGGTTCGTGGTTACTTCCCAACGCATTCTGGTGACTCATCCGCTGACGTCATGTCATACAGGTCCCTTCGTCCGCTTGGCCCCGAACCATATTTCTATCGCTGAACCAGACGCACTCGCGCTAATTTATGCACACGGTAACGGTGCCCTCAAGTCCGGTTTTTACGACGCGTTCGTTTCAATTCGACGAGGTGTTTTCAACACACGTGATCGTAACGAGCACACCCGCAAGCGCAAGATTGTCTCCCATATCTTTTCCCAGAAGAGCGTCATCGAATTCGAGCCTCACGTTAGATTATATGTCGCCACATTCATCAAGCAATGGGACCGTTTGTACGATGCTGCCCTTAAAGGCATGTCTGGTCATGAAGGAGAAGGTTGGAAAGGGCACGACGGTCGTCTCTGGCTCGATTGTTTGCCCTGTACGCAGAATGGTCTACTTGTATCCGATGACCCTCATCAGGTTGATTAATAGGGGCAAACTATCTGGCGTTTGACATTGTGGGCGACCTTGCGTTCGGGGCACCTTTCGGTATGCTGGAAGCTGCGAAGGATATAGCTGTCGTTCCAAAAAATCAGGAAGACGTTATGAGATCGTATGGTACGGGCAAAGTTCCTGAGGTCATTGAGATTCCGGCAGTCAAAATTCTGAACGGACGAGGAGAGTATTCCATGTCGATGGGTGTTCTCCCAGCGTGGTGGCGTCCCTTTGTTCGGCAACTTCCGTGGTACAGGAAGGGGCAAGCAGACGTCAAGGCACTTGCTGGTATTGCCATCATGGCTGTCGCGAAGCGTCTCGCGACTCCAACCGATCGAGTTGATCTATTGAGTAAGTTGCAAGCAGGACGGGATGGTGAGGGCAAACCTATGGGAAGCGAAGAATTAACCGCGGAAGCTCTAACACTTCTGATCGCCGGCTCGGATACTACGTCAAAGTACGATTACCATTTAACGGAAGCACATATCTCTGATTGTTTTGGATTCATAACAGCTCCACCTGCGCTATCGTATATTACCTCGCACTCAACCGCCATGTCCAAGAAAAGCTACACAAGGAATTGGACGAACAACTGGGATCAGAAGATGAAACTGTTGCCACCGGTGATCAAGTCAAAAGTCTCCCTTATCTCGATGCCTGCATCAACGAAGGTCTCCGCATGCACTCCACATCGTCTATTGGCCTCCCACGGGTCGTCCCTGAGGGAGGATTGACGATACTTGGGCAGTTCTTCCCTGAAGGCACCATTGTCAGCGTTCCGAGTTACTCCATCCATCGCAATACGTCAATTTGGGGCGAGGATGTCGAAGAATATCGACCAGAACGTTGGTTTGAACGAGACCCCGCTGACATCCAGAAAACGTTCAACCCTTTCTCTACAGGACCGAGGTATAGCTATCACTGTCACTTTCCGATTGTTGCTCACTTCTTCGGTCGCCAGGGGCTGTGTTGGTCGTAACTTGGCGTTCCTCGAGCTTCAGATTATCATCGCTTCTATCCTCCGCAGATACGACTTCATTCTTGAGAATCCAGACGAACCAGTGTGTTCCATTTTCCTGAAATGCTACGCATAGATCTAATCTATCATTACTTTCAGCTCCAAACTCGTGAAGGGTTCCTAAGGAAGCCTTTAAGATGTAGAGTTGGGGTCAAGAGGCGTGAAATTCTTTAGTCTAGATTTTATGTATACTTGTTTGTGTATATCTTATCTTATCTTATCCTATCCCGGTAATCTCTATCTTTCCTTTTTTTCCGATACGTTACTCAAACATGATTCATTCTTGTGCGTGATTTACATACACATGGGATTTTCAGAGACACCTCTGTTTTCAATCACCAACATGCTCCTGGATGGCATCTGAGACATCACCACCCAGCACCAGTGCCTCTCCAACAGACAACCCCGTCCCACAGTTTTCACCCAGAGCCTCTCCTCCGACCATCCTCGCTTTTCTAGCAATAGGAATTTTCACTATTTCTATAGTGATCGTGCTGGGTTGGAGACGTGTGCAAATTGAACGAGGTATGGCTACAGAGATAAGAGCATCAGGAAAACGAAGAGAAGCCGAGGAAGTCCCGAAACTATGGGATTTATGGAGTAATAGGACAGCAGGGAGAATGGAGGGCCATGTGCGATGGAACGGCGTCAAGGTCTGTGTGCAGGGTCGTTTTCCAACCTTACAGAAATTTACACTGCTATACAGCCTGTTGCTGCCATGGTTATAGAAGAGGAGACTCCTGTTCCCCCTATCCTTGTCCGACAAGCTTCGGTAGCTCGCTCTGCACATGATCTCAGGGTTGAGAGGGATGTGAATGGGGGTCCAGTGCCATCCGACCCCGCTGTGAGTTTACAAGTTGTCATTGCCATTACCATGCCTTCACAGCACTCGGCCCATCGACAAATGGCAGTCGGTCATGCACGCGACCCGTCTGACCGACTGGATTACAGCCTTGGACTGTATCGATGTGCGTTGTTGAAGGAGAAGGGGTGAAGGATAATATCATAGTCTGGATGTGAAAAACGTCAGTTCGAATTTATAGGGAAAGAATGAACGGAGAATCCCCACAGCTGGCTTGGACGCCTCAGCGTCAATATACAGCTGTTTTCATGCACTACAGACACCGACAACCCACCAAACCGTATATGCTGAAGAAGACAGTCAACTCTCAGGACTCCGTGAGCCCGGATGCGTAGGGGATCATCGGACACGCGCCAACGAGTGTCAAATACTTTGTTGATGCGCTCTCGCTGCTTCGCACATAGGCTGTCCCACTCATCTGGTCTGATTTGCAGTTGCAAACAGCTGTGGATAGCATGTAATACGTCATAAATCGTGACGCCATGTGGGTTGTGGGCCTTTATAGGCCAGTCTGCAGGGAATATGCCACATATGATATGCAGTGATGTGGCGGGAGGCGAGGTGGCATATTGAGAGAGGTCAGCATGCGTCAGAAGAGCATTAGGGTCGGCAGTATATCGGACGCAGTAAGCGGGTGCTTCATGCATATCCCACAGAAGAGAACAACAGTGGTTTGGTACGATATTGTGCTGTGAGTAGCGCAATAGCGGGTGAAGGATTAGTGGGGTCATTTGCGAGATTCCTGAATACCATCATCATGTTTTTAACTTACCACCACCGCGGCTGCTAACAGTACAGCCACGAGTATGACGCACTAGATAGGAGGCTCGGGAAGCGCATATTTGTACGCGTAGAGGCAGGAAGACGTTATCAGCACAGCTTCATGTATGGCAGAAAGCAATTGCTTGCTGCTGTGCACCAGGAGCTTCCAATAGACAAGGGGAGGATACACAATGAATACAGTGGTGAATCAGTCACAAAGCAGGGCTTCAGAAACCTCAAGCCAAGCCCTGGGCCGGCATGTTTCTGGGTACTGCCTCAGAAGTCAGCGGTTATATATTATGCATTGTGTAGGGAACTTCCATTGTCAGATACTTACGAGGGTACTGCCTTCAGGCGCAAGTCAAAGAGTTGATAGAAAAGTACGCGTCAAGATGAATAAGAGTGACAGGTACCGACAATATATAAGTATATATATAGGCCTAGGCACCAATATAAACACACAAGTGGGTCACGGCGCACTGCATGCAACTCGGCGGCGTCTCTTTACGGCCCATGACCGCCGCTCTTCAATAGGATGGTAATACCGCCTCCTACTGAGAACTTTTATAATTAGTATTGTACCGTCAATACGTATGAGAGCATGAACTGAGTGTCTAGTCCAAGTCTAGCCCTCTAGCTAGTACACATTACGGCAAGTCACGATTTATAGGCCTTATTATGGGTAGATTACACGTAAGCCACCGACGAAACGTGGTAAACGCAACCAATGCTGTAGCTATGGTATAACGTCTAAATCATCCTTGTTAATAGATATTCCTTATGCCAAGAGATACGAAGCATGAAAATGTCCGTGAATGTGTCAACAAGTCCCCAGTCGTTCATGTAAAAAGAATGTGTAGCTTTCCAATCCACCCCAAAGAGAAACTCGTAATCATAACACAAAGAGAGGTCCGAACATGGAGAGGAAAATACTAAATCCCACGATTGCAGAGAAGAGCTCCCACCCAGCCATAGTCGCCAAGAAACCATTGGCAGCTGACGTCGAGCCCGTCGACCGCGGTAACGACGATGAAGAAGAGGCACCGCCCTGTCAAAAGGTTATCAATGCTAACGTAACATTCAAGCGGCACGTACGGAAGTCGAGGACCCCGATCCGCGTGTCGCAGCTGGGGTAGAAGCAGCTGGAGTCACTGTGGGTGTCGCCGTCTGTGTGGATACACTTGTCCCAGATATAAAAAACCCATTGCCAATAGTACTGAAGGTCGTGCAGGATGAGGATGACGGGGCTGGGTGAGCCGCTGGTGTTGCTGGTTGTCCCTGGAAGAACGTAGACCCTCCGTAGACGCCCATTGGCTGTAGAGCGTTAAAACGGGCTGTGAGTGGAGAATAGAAGTAACTCACTTCGCCACTATCTGCCTTGCAGTTCTCAAATGCGCCGGAGCCGTAGTTAGCGGGCATGTTCCAGTCACAGCCCATCACATCATATATATGCTAGAAGTATACATGAAATTACAGATAACTGTTAGCGACAAATAAAACTCAGAAAGTCATCGACATGTACCTGGCAATACGTGGGGGCATTCCTACCGGGCTTGCAAGCTCTGATACAGAACTGAGTATCAGAGAGAAAATTCTACCGAGAAACAGGTAAGAGATATGATAAGTTGAAAAATGGGTTGTAAGGGAAAAACGCATACCGTCCACTCGTGGAGCTGCTCAAGTGCTCCAAAAGCATTCGAAAAGACGAGGCCGCCAATAGGATTACCTACCAAATATCATGAGGAAGAGTATGTGATGAACGTTGATGTACATGCCATTCCCATCTGCTCCATGTGGATCAAGCTTTGCTCAGAGGCAAGAATCGAGTAGAAACAGGGAGGCCAACGAGAATCTCATCGTAAATATCGGAATAACAAAAACGATACTTGGAATACGTACCTCTCCCTGAATACAAGGAGCAACGTTAGCAATCAGTGATGAAACCAGTTATATCGGCTTACACCACCATCCCCACGTGGAACGTTGATGAGTGTCAGGTCCCCGACACCTAGAAGGTATTAACGTTGCGTGAAAGAGACTGGGGGATTGTGTGTGGGCACCTGTGACTTGAACAAAATCTGGTGTCTCGATGAAATGTGCGCCTTTGATGGCGCCATCAGGTATTAAGCGCGCGCCAGTGCCGTTCTGTCATGGCTGTTGGAAAAACGGAAACCCCATGGAGATGGAGAAAAACCTTGGTACACCAGGCAACAGCAATGCGCTGCATGAGTAATAGGATAAGCAACGAAAAATTCGAGAAGGGTATGACACGACTCGCCTCGATATTTCCGATCGAAGAGCCTGCCCCTGGATTGGGAGGACCGAAGATACACCAGTCTTCTACTGAGTTCACTGCAGGCCAAGATAAGTTCTGCATAAAGGAAGATGTTCTGATTTCTGACCATATACATTTTGGCAATTGGACGCCTGGTTGACCGATGTTCCACACTGATTAGTGCCTGTCTGGCCCTGTTGTGTCTGGTTCGGGGCGTTCGAAGGTAAGTAGGTCGCGCTATACGACTGAGCATTTGCGCCGAGAAACACTGCCAGGAACAGGAATAACGTCACGGAAGGACAGTACATATCCACGGCTGGAAGAAGAATGCAAGACAGGGATCCAAGAGCAGGGTATGAGGGGGGGAGCAAAGGGCAAGCCGCCAACAATTCCTTTGAACGGTTGGCTGACCCGATGGCTGACCCGATTATAGGTCCCCACTTAGAAGGTCAAGGCACACGAATGTCAGGAAGATTGATGAATCATGTCCATCGATTCACTTAAGTACAGGGCTCCGAGCAGCTGTCGGTCACAACATACCGAATGGCGCTGAAAGTCAAGTGACAGGTTCTCGATCATTTGAATGAGTCTCAAGAGAGCATCAGCTGGGCATCGATACACTCGGTCCTCCTGGGAGAAGTTAAAATGTTGAATAGTGGTCGGAACTCGACGTTGCTCGCCAAAGCATTGCCTGTTTTTTTTGTCCACCATATTCAAGTATGTTAAGTAAAAAAATCCGAGCGCGAGTTTCTGACGGCCTTGAGTGCCCGGGCGTGATGCGTGACACGTGACCGGTGACCCTTCGTGAATCAGTGGCATCAAGCGTCCGAGTCGGACTACATTTGAGGTCCATGCGGACTCGGTCACTAAGTATATGACATTTCAACGTGCCTTCAGCGCCTGCTGCCATGAATTGCAGACTATAGCGCCAACCTTGGTGCCAAACTACCCTAGAAGGGCTAGCTCGAGCTTCAATTTGTACCTTTGCCTTGTTCTCCCCGTTGCTAGTTCTGTTACGGCAGTCGTGATGCAATGCAAATTGGCGTCTGAGCCGACTCTGTAACCGATATTGCGAGATCGGACTCGGCAGCATTCCTGGCATGCACACGACCCCAGACGACCCCTTGATGCCTGCCTCTTCGCTTCCTTCCTGAATTGATAAAGATCTCGCTGAAACTAGGGTCCTATCGGGAACGATGTGTGTACTTACTATGGAAAGCGAGAGTGATCAGCCGAACTCCAGTCGGCCATTACTTCAAAATCTTCGGTCAATGGTTGATCATCATTCTCAGATGACCTCGGACACCACATTTAAAATAAATAAATTTGGATCTATGACTCAACATCAGGTATCTTTGATTAACCACACATAATTTATGTCGCGATGGGAGTGTGTTCTGTCCTTGCATAACAAGTAGAGTAACAAATGTATTAAAACTTGACTAAAGGTAGAAATAAGAAACCTCTGCGAGAAATCATATGGAGTGCAAAAAACCAGTATGAAAGATGTCTTGGAATGAATTAATTAAATATTTCAAGTACTTCACCCTCATCCTCTTCCTGCATAGTCTGAATAGAGAGTGTGGGAAGGTCAAAGAACTTGCAGAACATATTGCAAACATGTTGAGTAGAAAAGTTGGCATCGATGAAATGTTTCCATCCGAAAAAAAAAAACATAAGACCAGTATCCCTGCAATATTTGGGCTTAGAATCAAGTCTAGAATCCAGCTTAGAAACATGCTGCAGAGTTATGATTTGGGGATCTGTCAAAAGAGATGTTCCACCTGAAATAAACATTAGTGAATTCATATCAGGTTTGTAGGTCACACTGGATTTACCTTGGAAGTCCCTGATAAATGCAAGGCCCTTTGTCTTCATATATTGCACATGTTGAGCAAAGGACAGAAATTCAGTTTGATAGGCAGCACAGCCGATGCTGCGATGTTGATACATCATTTCCTGATAACTATTGCAAACCCATGGTGCAAGTACAGCGATACCAAGTGTACGGGGAGTGATGCATCACTCCCCTTTGTAGAGTCAGTACTAAGTTGATGCCCATGATGCATTATACATTGCAGTCCTGCTGTAGATACAAGTAATGCATCACATAGTACACTCAGACTGATGTATCATAAAGCACAAACTGGTTATGTTATTTGAATGGCAAATATCTCTGGAATATCTTGCATATGTCAGAATGGCTTCAAAAACATCCTCAGTTCTCGAAACATTGATTTTCTGGCCTCAAATCAAAATCATTTTGTAAGTTTGATGTTGGCCTTTTCTAATGCGCACAAAGAGGGCCAACCATTTCAGGTCGGTACACTAAAGCCTCGTTCATGCACCATCCTGACCCTAACTGCTAACTGAACCCTAACTGAACCCTAAGCCTAACCAGTCCTAACTGGTATGCCCCCCAGCTGCATGTAAACAAACCCTAACTGATCCTAATGGGTATGCCCCCTGGCGGTGTGCTAACCGAACCCTAACCAGTCCTAACTGGTATGCCCCCTGGTGGCGTGTAAATGAACCCTAACCAATCCTAATGGGATGCCCCCCAGCGGTGTGTAAGGCAACCCTAACTGATCCTAACCAGTATGCCCCCCAGCGGTGTGAGCAGCATGTGAAAACTAATGTATCTACTAATGCATCATGGATTCATGGGCAAAGGGAAGAGATGTGGAATAGTGATGCATCACTCCCTGTACACTTAGTATTGCTCTACTTGCACCACACTTTTGTGATAACTATCGGTGTTTGATGCATCACTCTCACAGGATCTGGTGGGCAGCATCACCACTGAGGAAATCAAATGGTTTTGCAGAACCATTCCCAATGTACTTCATGAACACTCCATCAACCACTTCATCAATAACTTCTTCTATCATGTACATTTCATGAGTTGTATCAATGATGGCAAGTGCACTCTTTACGAAGCACATTTCCAGGATCAGAAAAGAGGGCGGGCCACACATTTTAATATGTTTGTCAACAGAATTGTAAATGATCCCCATGAGTCCTGAAGCCCAGCGGAGGCAGTTGATCTCCATGCTAAGCTTGGTAATTTGGGTGTGGTTATCATAGGCCAGCTTACCCCCTGATGCCTTGCACAAGTACCAGCATTTTTTAATGCAGATGGAAATGGAACCAGTGATGATGGGAAGACTTAAGTGACCAAACAATGCCCTTTTGAAACCCCCATATTTTGGGTTGGCATTATGATTGTAGATAACTGCTAACTTGACAGGCCTTTTGCAATCCTTAACAGTGTTGAATGGGCACACTTGGCTAACAAGGCCAGAATAGGTCATTACAGCCATTGGGTAGAGCATGCATTGCACAGACTGGGTATTCACTTAATGATAGAATATGATTATGAACAATTTCTTGATATGAAAGTAGTCAAACTTACAGATGGTTTTCACATTCCTCCTAGATGGCACCATCTGGGCCTCTAGAGCTTGCCGCACATCATTAGCAGTGGGTGAGATTGAATTCTCTACTTGCACTGGCTGTGTAGAAGGAGGTGTCATAATTTTAGTGACTTGTTGGTGGGCAAGGCGAGGCTTGGTGCGAGAGGATGTGACACTGGCTTGCTGTCATCAGACTCAAATTAGTTCAGTAATTCAAGTTACAATAGTCTCAAAGTCCTACAGAGATTCGGCACTTCCTCAAGTGCTTTCTCCCTACAGGTGCAATCAGAGGCAAGAAGCAACCAGATCCCTGTGATGATGGAATTAATTCTTTGTCCTCATCTTCCTCAGGTTCTGTTTCCATAATGTATGAGATGGACATCTTCTGTTATGATTTCTGTCATCCTAACTTGTGACAACCATATATGCACCAACAAGGCTGGGCACTTAATTCTTTTTCTTGCAACTCAACTCTCCCCAATGGGAGACTCCTTGATATTGGACCCTTGACATTGGGTCCTTGACATCAAACATCTCATGCTGGGCATGAGGCTTATCGGACTATTATTGTCATCACGCTGCACCGTAGCACATTCTGATTGCACAGGGTCACGGATGAAATTGGAAAGGGAAAAACTGTACAAGATCAATCCTCAGTGGTGTAGAAACACTGTATTGAGTGGTAATGTACCTGTATGAGATCAACTACAGTACAATTAGTTACCAGTCTGTGTAATGTAATGAAGGGACTTACTCCTCAGTGGTGTAGAAACACTGAGGAGTCTCGGAGACGATACAAAAAATTTATCCAAGGGTTTAGTAAGCATTTCAGTTATACTTAATCCGTTATCTAATAATAATATAGTCCAACACTCCCCCTTGAGCGCGACGGTCACTGGAGACCAAGAAGGGACCGGAAACACTCGAATTTGATGCGTGGGAGTGCCTTCGTGAAAATGTTGGTGATGTTTTTGTCAGTGGGGCAATAAGTGAGCTCGATGTCCCCAGATTCAACGGTTTGTCACACAAAATGGAAGTGCACGTCTATGTGTTTGGTCTGCCCATGGTAAGCTGAATCCTTCACAAGGCAAATAGCGCCTTGGTTATCGCAGAAAACGGTTGTGGGGCACAAGAATATAATGATTTTGTTGAGTTTCTGTAAGACCTTGTGGTACCAGAGGACTTACTTTGAGGAGTGCATTAATGCAATGTATTTGGCCTCGGTGCTCAAGAGGGTGACAATCGGCTGCTTTTTACTGCTCCAGGACACAGTTCCACCTCCATAAAAGAAGGTATAACCCGAGATTGAGTGGCAATGGGTGTTCGAAGCCCAGTCGGCATCGGTATATCCCGTTAAATTGCAGTCCTTGCCCCCTAGTATTAGTCTGAGGGTCTTGGTTCCAGAGAGGTAACAAAAAATGTGCATGTCAGCGTTCATGTGAGTTGTCATCAGGTTCTCGAGGTGTTGAGAGAGAGACGAGATGGCGCAAGTAATATCAGGGTGAGTCATGACACTGGCATACATCAAGCATCCAATCATTTCCCTATACTTTGTCTTTCCAGCCCCTTCCAACATTGTCAACAATACCCCTTTTGATCTGATCGTGAGGTCGACTCCAGGCTCCATTGGCGTTGAGGCGGTGCTGATAGGTCCACTATGGCAGCAGAGCTCTGAAATCAAGAAATCACACTCGGACACCTCCTTCCCAAAGTCCTATGATTTCACAAATGCTTACAAATGCCTACAAATGCATGAAACAATGAAATGATACTTTGAAACGTCTCAAAAGACTTCAAACCATTTCGAACAACTTCGGCCACCGTATTCCTATCGTACCGAACCTCGAACACATGCTCCCACCATTACACACACTAACACATCGCATTCCCGCCACCACAAACATGAAGAAACACAATGGCTAGCAACTTAGCATGCATCAAGGTGTTTTTCAATGTATTCATGATTTATTGGAACCACAAGACAAGGAGATTTGATATATCATGTATATGGCACGTTTCTTTCTTATCATTTTCTCATTTATTTCGTTATTTCGATACCTTGTTCACTGCCTCACATTTACCACATGTTTTGCCTCATGGCCTTTTACCTTTTTAGTACTATCTCTCTAAAACATATATAGTTTGGTGTATTTACTGTCGAGACAACAGAAAATCATCTTCTCACATCACCTATCATCTGACTTAAGGGTTTAACTCTTGAGTTTTAGCTCCGTCTTCGTCTGAACTTGCTCAAGTATTCTGCAAACTACGTCGTTTCACCACATAGTTTCTCAAAACTCTCATCACATTGTCTACCTACTGTGTCATTGTCTCTTACCTCACTTTCAACTATCGTCACCATCTCCCAAACTCGTGAAACTATTTTGGAGATTCTCAAACTTCTCCACATCGCTGCTAAACTCTCTCGTATCGTTTTGGAACACTTTGTAGTGTTTCGCGTTACTTTGGATGGCTTCACAGAACTTTGCACAGCCTAATACTGCTTCGCAATGTCACTTACCGGCCTTTGGATAGCATGGTGATATTCAGTACTACCTCGCAACCTTTCTCTGACTTGTGTTATATCTCCTAAGACCAGTTTAGTTGGTTTTGGTTGAGTTTCCGGGTTGAGCATCATCATTCTGGAGCCCACCGTGAGGGGTTTCTGAATCATTTCATCACCTAATCCATCTCGAATCTCCCAGGTTAGGCCAACCCAAGCCAGAAACCTCTGAATCGATACTCGCCATGCCTTCAAATCTCTTGAACAATCAGGAGATATCCTAATTCCAGTATCCAAAGCAGAATCAACACATCATCGACTATTTCCCTCACCCATTCCATCATCTTCATCATCATCTTCTACTTCTTCATCCTCAGCTTCTAGCACTTCATTCATCTTTCCAAATACATCGACACCGCTACCATCTATCACCCAAGTCCTAAACCCTACCCCAAGAGCTATCACACTCATGACTACACAAGCTACTATGCCAGCTTGTGGTCACTCCATGGCTCCGAAGTTCGATCCTACTCAGCCTCGAGAACTTCAGAGATACTTTAACGAACTTGAAATGCTGTTTCCAACATGCAGAATCATCGATTCTGAAGATATGAAGAAGCATGCCTGTCGATACATCGACATTGATACCTCCAAACTTTGGGAGTCAATCCCAGAATATGACACAGGGGTTTCGTTCAATGAATTTCATACAGCTATTCACAAGTTGTACCCTGGATCTGAAGACGACTGCAAGTGGTCAATCACTGATATGGATAAACTAATTGGCGAACAACTTCGCATTGGTATCTACGATGTGAACGAATTAGGATTATATTACAGATCCTTCTACAATATCACTAAGTTCCTCACCACAAAAAATTGACTTTTGGCAGCCGAACAAAGCAGGGCTTTCATTCGCAGCTTTCAACCAGGATTATGGATGCAAATTGTGCGCCGTCTAGAACTCAAATTCCCCGACCACTACCCAGATGGCCCCTATCCTCTTGATGACATCCATGCTGCTGCGAAATTTGTTTTAGCAGGTACTACATCATCACGAACTCCCTCGGCCTCAACTTCGCAAGTCTCATCCTCATCCTCGGCTTTGACCTCTATCCCTACTACCTCTACATCGTCACCACAAATCAAAACAGAGGATTTATCAATGATTCTCGAGAAATTTGCGACCACTCTCATCATGGCCTTAACAGGAGCTCGATCCAACAATAACAACAACAATTCCCCATGTGTTAATCAAGGGTTTCACCAGGACCAACTTGAAAATTTAGTTTGTATTTTCTGCAGTCTTTCGGGACACTTCATTAGTGATTGTTTGGTCTGTCAAACATATATTAATGACAGAAAGTGTAAGAAGAACACCGAAGGAAAAGTTGTGCTTCCGAATGGACAGTTCACGCCATGAAACATCCCTGGGTGTTGTATCAAAGATCACATTGACAAGTGGATTCGTCGAAACCCAGACATAAATATCGTCCCTGCCCTCATGTATGGCATTGCCCCTTCCCCCACTCCAGCTCCTGCTCCTAGGGGAATCTACCAGATCATGGACATGAATACTGCAGCTGATATTTGTATCGCTCGCTTAGAACAAGAATCATATGCATTACAAAGTGGCCAAAACTTCGCTCGACATGAACCCGGTCCAATCGCAGCTCCTGTGGTTCAGCCATCGATTTTGTCCATGGCTCCATCAGCAGAACCAGTAGCCCTTCCCACTCCAACCGCCGCACCACCATCTATATCCTCTACCACGACCAATCCAGCTTCATCCAATATAGCACCATCGACAGCTTCACAGACAACTTCAAATTTGCAATCCATGCCGAATTTGCAACCACTCGTGAGCTTGCAACCAATTCATCCTTATGCCGCAGCTTCGGAAAACACTTACTTACCCCCTCATGAACAAAACTTCGCCTCTACTAGTAAAGGTAAAGAATGAGATGGTCCTTCGTACCACACTGTAGCCCCCATTCAGAATGACACCATCGCTCAGGACATATTTTTGCGTTCAATGAAAATACTGATTGTCACTCTTACTATGGAAGAACTTCTTTTGTTATCACCCGAAGTTCATATGAAATGGAGGGAACAGCTAACACCACGTCGTATTCTGAACCAGGATGGAAACAATGTGGGGCACCTAGTCAACAAAGAGGTACTTATGATCAACAACCTGTACAAAACTTATATCAGCTCTCTTCAAATCGGCAACATTCCAAAACCCTTCATCGCTGCAAAGGAATCTCACTCAATCAGATCGGTTATGATGAATGTCAATGGTAAAAACCCTGTCAAAAGTGTAGTTGACCCGGGTTCTTCAATTATCGCTATGTCCAAAGAAGTCTGCCATGAACTAGGTCTTGCATATGATCCTTCCATCCACATTCCACTTCAATCAGCTAACGGTGGCATTGACAAAAGTCTAGGACTAGCACAAAATGTTCCTTGTGAAGTTGGCATGATCACCATCTATATGCAGATTCATATAATCTGGAAACCCTGCCTACAACATACTACTTGGTCAACCCTTCGACGTAGTCACCGAAAGCGCTGTCAAGAACTGGAGTGATGAATCTCAGACAATTACTATCTATGATCCTAACTTGACAAGATCATCTACTATTCTGACCTTTCATAGAGCCACAAAACGCCAAAAAGTAGTTCGCGAGGATTTTCATTACTAGAGGATAATATTTTGGAGACCAAACAGTGCACATTCATCATTTCTTTTAACCATTTGAACTCTTCTATATTTATTGAATGCACTGCAAACATTCCCGACTTTGAATCCTCGCCTTCTTCGAATGCCACTACTACTTTGGATATTATCGCCCATCTCTATTTGACAGCTAGTGAACAGTATGTTACGTTTTTAATGGCCTCGATGGCCCCCTCTATGCCAGATTCATCTAGATATTCCACATCCTATCTATCCTCCAACTCCCTATATCCTGCCTTTGCAGCCACTAAAAAGAAGTACAAGCCTGTCACATTGAAAGTACAACCCATCACCAACCTGCCTGATCAATTTCACATTACTCGCACGATCACAGGGAATCCTCTCAAAGAAATGCCGAAACTTAATCCTAAACCTCCAACATTTTCACCATCTTCCCGATACAACCTTGAACAAAAAACAATTATCGATAATAATCATCCCGGTGATTTCCTTTGGCCTGAGGAAAGAAAACTCATGCACAATTTTATTCAGAATCATGAAACCAGTTTCACATGGACCGAACAAGAAGGAGGAAGTTTTTGCCCCAACTTCTTCCCTCCGATTGAATTCCCAGTTATTCCACACACCCCATGGATCGAACAAAACATTCCTATTCCACCAGGGATTTACGAAGAGGTTCACACCATGCTCAAGAAGAAAATAGAAGCAGGCATTTATGAACCATCGAACTCATCTTATAGGTCGCATTGGTTTTGTGTCACGAAGAAAGACGGCAAAGCACTTTGCTCAGTCCACAGTCTAGAACAACTCAACAAAGTCACTATACAGCACTCAGGTGTCATTCTGATCCCTGAACATCTGGCAGAACAGTTCGGAGGACACACTTGTGGAGGAATGCTAGACCTCTACATTGCCTTTGATGAACAAAAAGTAGCTGAATCATCTCGAGACCTGACTACCTTTCAAACACCTTTTGGAGCACTTCACACTGTCACTCTACCAATGGGTTGGACCAACTCCATGCCCATCATGCACAATGATGTTTCATTTATTCTACAACCCAAGATTCCCCATGTTACAATCCCCTACATTGATGACGCACCCATTAAAGGTCCAAAATCATGCTACTCACTCCTGGGAGGAGGTTACAAGACTATTTTGCAGAGCCCAGGAATTCGTCGTTTCGTTTGGGAACACTTCGAAAATCTCAACCGAGTAGTCCAATGCATGAAATATTGTGGAGGGACTTTTTCAGGACCCAAGCTATTTCTTTGCATCCCTGAAATTACTGTTTTAGGACATCATTGCAACATCAAAGGTCATATGGCCAACCCAACTCGAATCGATGCAATCAGCAAATGGGGACCTTGTCAAAGTCTCACTGAAGCAAAAGCCTTCTTAGGAACCATAGGGGTTTGTTGTATTTTCATACAGAATTTTGCTAAATGAGCAGCGGCTCTTATCAACCTCATGCATAAGGATGTTCCATTCAAATTCGGTACAACACAAATAGCAGCACAAGAAGATCTTAAACTCACTCTCATCACTTCTCCCGCAATTCATGCAATTGACTACACCTCAAACGCACCTGTCATCCTCTCAGTTGACACTTCGCACATTGCAGTTGGATTTTTCTTGGCTCAGTGCAACCCCGAAAATCTTCGTAAATGCTATTACAGTCATTTCGGATCTATCATGCTCAATGCCCATGAATCTCGCTTTTCGCAACCCAAACTAGAGCTCTACGGACTCTATCATGCCTTTGGCGCACTTCGACTGTACATTATCGACATATGAAATCTCATCGTTGAAGTCGATGCCAGATACATCAAAGGTATGCTAGTGAATCCTGACATCGCACCAAGTGCAAGCATTAATTGATGGACTGTATCCATCCTTACCTTCCATTTTACGCTTGTACATGTCGCTGGAATGCATCACAGCCCAGATGGACTTTCGCAATGTCCTCTACAGAATGGAGATGATGCACAACCAATTGATGGATCCTTTGAAGATTGGATCGACCAACTGCATGGTTTTATTCATCAAATCAACCCACTCACAACTCGCCCATTCCCATTGCATTCACTCCAATCAACATTCACCCTACCTTCACATATCAGTAAGGGGGAGGACATCACTTATGAAGATGTCCTCATTCCGAAAACGCCAAAAGAGATGATGAATGACTTCTTCGTGTTCAAAAATGGCTCAAAGACTTACAATGGCCACCAGACCTCTCCGAAGCAGACTACAGCACCTTCGTGTGATATTGTACTGAGTTCTTCATAGATTCTGGAAAGCTTTGGCAAAAAGATTCACAAGGAGCCCACAAGATCATCGCTATCCCTGAACACCGCCTCGACATTGTTCGAGCTGCTCACAATGACATTGGTCACAAGATGGTATTCACTACAAAAACCCTCGTTGCACTCCAATTTTGGTGGCCCAATATGAAAGCTGACATTGCATGGTACATTCATTCTTGCCACCTATGCCAACTTCGACAAACCCAAAATCTGCTTATTCCACCCACAGTGGCAACACCAGCACCACTTTTTGGCAAAGTCTACATCGACACGATGCAAATGCCCCCATAGAACAGATTCAAATACATCGTTCAAGGGCGATGTTCATTAACAGCCTATCCAGAATGGCAAAAGCTTTGATGTGAAAATGCCATGACATTAGAAGACCGGATCTTCAGAGACATCATTTGTCACTGGGGGTCTCTTTATGAAATCATGAGTGATAACAGATCAGCATTTATTGCAGTGATGGAGTATCTCACAAAACAGTACCATATCAATCACATCTGAATCAGTGGTTACAATTCTTGAGCAAATGGGATCGTAGAAAGAGCACACTTCGATGTTTGACAATCGTTATTCAAAGCAGTCGACAGAGACCAGAGCAAGTGGTCAGATGGAGCACACTCTGTCTTTTGGGCAGAATGCATAACAGTTTGCAAATGCATGGGTTGTTCGCCCTACTTCGCAGTAACAGGATCCCATCCCCTCATTCCACTCGACATCTCTGAAGCTACATATTTGCATCCACCTCCGAATTCAATACTTTCGACAACTGACCTTATGGCACAAAGAGCTATCGCCTTACAAAATCAATCAATCGACCTCGAAAACCTTTATTCAAAGGTTTTGTTGGCCCGTCTCAAAGCTGCAAAATGATTCGAACAAGTCCACCAGAGGACTGTCAAAGACTACAACTTCGCAACAGGCAATTTAGTCCTACTTTGCAATACACAGATCGAAAAGTCACTCAATTGCAAAATGTGACCTCGATACATAGGTCCCCTCATAGTCATCGACTGGAACTATGGAGGAGCCTACATCCTTTGCGAACTCGACGGATCAGTACTCCATCACCCTGTTGCTGCCTTTCATCTACTTCCTTACTTAGCACAAAAATCAATTCCACTCCCTCCAAACTTCCTCAACATCAACTCAGCACGTCTCGAAACACTTCGACAAACTTCGGACATCGACGAAGATATTCCTGATGACAATCCACACATTGAAGATGATTAACTATTCTCTTCCTATGTTTTGCAATTACTTACCTATGATTTTGATTTCTCTTAGTGTATCATACAAGTCGCGATATCACATTATAGCATGGTCACGCAAGCTCCAAAAGGGTTTTTTGGCCATGATGATTTACTGAGCCTTTCCCTTACTTCGTAACATTGTTTTCTTTCATTTTCTCTTACAAATGCGCTCAGAACACTTACAATGACAAGTTTCAGCAATGAATTTCATCTCAAAAAATTGTTTGGATATTTCTTTTACTCTCCTTATTTCTTATATCTTATGTTTCTGGTTCGACAAAGCATGAATTTATTATACGAAATAGCGAAAACTAAAACAATGAAATTTTACTCTTCTTCGTCCAACATTTTACCCAGTGCCACTATCTCCTGATCCAGCATACGATGCTGCATCTTTTTCTTTGCCATCTCCTCCAAAATTATTTGTCGGCGCTTGTAAGGGGACTAAGGGGGTGCCCTGTGTGTTTTTCCTATTTTTTATGTTCGTCCCATATTTTTCCCCACCTCATTTCCTTCTATTCTTCATTTTCTATGATTTTTCCGGATTTTATTACTAATTTTCCCTTGCTATCATGTTTGTATATGTTGACACTTTTATATTTAGAGGCGGAGTACCCCTTCCGACACATACCCCTTGGTATGATGTCATTCGGCAGCCTTGATCCGCCTATCTCCGCCTTTTTCTATTTTTAGGTTATATTTGATTTTTGTCGTCTTCACATATACTGGGCATCAGCAAGGGGATCCTTAGAGTTTTCTCTTCGGATTTCCCTTTGCTAGGTGCGCCCCCAATGCCTGTATTATGTAGTATAATTTTAACTTCGGATTTCCCTTTGCTAGAGGCTTAGGTTGCCCTTATAGTAGAAAACTCTCCCCTAAGGCCCGAAAATCGCGAACGCGCTGCCCAAAATAGGCAGGTACGGACTGGACGACGCTTCCCAAAGCTCCACAGAGTCCCTACACACCGTTCCAGATACTCTCGCCTTTATTGCGCCGCCATTTTCGCCAAACGCGCTCCCTAGTGACATGGACGCATCAGAACGCTTCGACGCGCTTGAAAGCGACGTTTCCGGAATGCGCGCGCAAATCGACTTGCTTAAATCTACGATTGAAAACTTCGTTAGGACCCTCCAGGCTAACCCTACGACTAATAATTCCCCCTTCACGACTCCAAGCGCACCCAACAACGATGTTTTGCCAAACGCGTCCACTAAGGAACGTGCCCAGATCAAACCGTCCCCCCCCGCCAAATTTAATGGTGCACGTGCGCAGGGACGTGCATTCCTTAATTCCTGTGAGTTATACATTAGTCTCCAGTTGCATCAATTCGTCGATGAGGCTGCAAAAATTTATTGGGCCTTCACATACATGAAATCTGAACGCGCCTATCTCTATGTGGATCGTATCCTACGTCAAACTAAAGAACTCGGTTCTCTACCTTTCTCCACTTGGGGTGACTTTCGAGCTGAGTTCGTACGCCACTTCTGCCCCCTCAATGAACGCCACCGAGCAGTGACATGACTTGAGTCATCCACTTACCACCAGGGACGTCGATCCGTGGACGACTATATCGATGAGTTCAAGGATTTGGTGGACATGGCAGGGTATGGGAGTGGGTTACCAGTGGTGGTGAAGTTCCGACGGGGGCTCAACCGAGAAATTCAGGACCAGATTGCACAGATGTTGGAAGGGCGCCCAGCGGACGATGATATCCTTGCTTGGTATGAAGCTGCTTCACTCTGTGATGAGAACCGACTCACAAATGCAGCGTTTAATGCTGCATTCCGTGCTCCAACTACCACTCATACACCCTACACCTTCAATCGAAGCCTCCCCCACCCTAACCCCATTCCTGCTCGTCAAACTCCCACACCAGCCGTCAATATCCCAGTACCAATGGATGTTGATGCAGCCCGCAGCCGTGCACGTAAGTTGGATCTCTGCTACCGTTGTGGGGAACCTGGACACAGGGCTGGAGCGTGTCCCCATCGTCAGGATATCCGCATGCTCACCCCTGAGGGACGAGACGAACTCCTGCAAGATCTGTTGGCACTTGTAGATGTTGAGGAAGCGAAGGATCAAGTTGCAGAGGAGGTTAAGCTGGAAGTTGTAGAGGAGCAGGATTTTCCTATTCGCAGCGAGTGAATCGTACGCCCTCACTGCCTGTCCATAACCGCTTTGAAGTCTTGTCAGTTGAATCCCTGGAGAATGAATCCATTTCTGTGACTGCTCCCCTCTCTGACCCTTCGAAGTTGGCTAAAGACGTACCTGCTCTCCCCATCTCTCCTTCTACTCCACATCCCAAAATTAAATCATGGGAGCGTAAACTACCACGCAAGTATATTGTGGCATCCACTCCCTCTGCACATTCCTTGAACCTAGCCATCGAACTGCAGACGACCGACACTGGACAGATACTCGGTGTTTCTGTGCTCCTGGACTCTGGTGCGACTGGTCTCTTCATCGATTCCCATCTGGTACAACAACATCGTCTAAATACTCGCTCACTCTCACGTCCGATACCTGTATATAACGTGGATGGATCCCCAAATGAAGCTGGTGCCATCCGAGAGGTTGCAGACCTGGTTCTCCGTTACAAAGATCATAGTGAGCGTGCCCTTTTTGCTGTCACTCAATTAGGAAAGCAAAAGGCGATTTTGGGATATCCATGGCTTCGAGACCATAACCCAGAGGTCGACTGGCGCACCGGGGAGGTTACCATGAGCCGATGTCCATCCCGCTGTCGGACGTGTTTCACAGAAGCCAGGCAAGAACGTCGTGGACAGAAGGCGGCAATACGACGAACTCAGAAGTGTCGTGCTGGACCCCTGCCTATACCTGAAGTGGAATTGGAAGGGGTTCCTGATCTAATGCCGGACTCGGATGATGATGATGAGGACCCAGAGGAAGTGGAGGAGGGTGATCGGATCTTCTACACTGTGATTCGCTCATCGCATGAGGTGTGTGCCACATCGAACATATCCCAACGCCTCGCCGAGGCCTTCCACAAAAACAATGCTGCTAAATCCTCTACTAACTCCTTACTCCCTCATCTCCATGAGTTTGAAGACGTGTTCTCCAAGGAGTCATTCGACTCTCTTCCTGTGCGTAAGCCATGGGATCACGCGATCGAACTCACCCCCGGCGCAACCCCTTCATCCTGCAAGGTCTATCCTCTCTCTCCGGAGGAACAACGGCAGCTTGACCAGTTCATCGACGAGCACCTGGCCTCTGGACGTATTCGACCATCGAAGTCACCCATGGCCTCTCCCTTTTTCTTTGTCAAGAAGAAGGATGGCTCACTTCGACCGGTTCAAGACTACAGAAGACTCAACAACATCACGGTCAAAAATCGCTACCCACTACCCCTCATCTCCGAACTCGTAAACCAGCTCCGTGGAGCCCGATACTTCACCAAGCTCGATGTCCGTTGGGGCTATAATAATGTGAGGATAAAGGAGGGAGATGAGTGGAAGGCAGCCTTTCGTACCAACCGTGGTCTTTTTGAACTGCTTGTCATGTTCTTTGGCCTTACTAATAGCCCTGCCACCTTTCAGACCATGATGAACGACATCTTCCATGACCTCATCCTCGAAGGCGTTGTCTGCATCTATCTCGACGACATCCTCATCTTCACTCGCACGGTTGAAGAGCACTGTCGCATCACGTGCCTCGTCCTAGAGCGACTTCGACGGTACAAACTCTACCTTCGTCAGGACAAATGCGAGTTCGAAAGGACCAAGATCGAGTACCTCGGCCTGATTATCTCGGAGGGTCAAGTGGAGATGGATCCTATCAAGGTAAATGGGGTCACAGCTTGGCCTACGCCCACGAACAAGAAGGAGGTGCAGTCTTTCCTGGGCTTCATCAATTTTTATCGGCGGTTTATCAAGGATTTCTCACATCATGCACGACCGCTGTTCGACTTGACAGGAAAGGAGGCATGGAGGTGGGATAATGCACAACAGGAGGCGTTCGAAAAGCTTAAGGAGATGGTCACTTCCGCTCCGATCCTTACCTTTGCTGACGATTCGCGTCCTTTTCGTGTAGAAGCCGACAGTTCTGACTTTGCGACGGGTGCTGTGTTGTCTCAGCAGTCTCCGGAGGACCAGAAGTGGCATCCTGTTGCGTTCTACTCCAAAAGCCTTAGTGCTGTAGAGAGAAACTACGAGATCCATGACAAGGAGATGTTGGCGATAATGCGTGCGCTTGAGGAGTGGCGACACTTCCTCGAGGGTGCCCAACACAAGGTGGAAATTTGGATGGATCACAAGAACCTCGAGTACTTCATGACGGCCAAGAAATTGAACCGTCGTCAAGCTCGTTGGTCCCTGTATCTATCTAGATTTGACTTCTCCTTGCACCACCGTCCGGGTTGCAGCATGGGGAAGACCGATGCCCTATCCCGACGTGCAGACCATGGGGATGGCAGCGGTGACAACCAAAACATTGTGCTGTTGCAGCCAGACCTGTTCACCATTCGGGCACTGGAAGGCATCGTACCCCAGGGCGAGGAGCGGGACATTCTACGTGACATTCGTCGCGCAAACCGTAGCGGTTTACATGAGGATGTTGTCGCCTGAGCTGTTAAAGAACTGAGGAAGGGATCGACCCTTTCCTTACGTGCGGCAGAGTGGGCTGAAAAGGAGGACTTGTTGTATTTCAGGGATCGCATCTATGTTCCCAATGACCCAGACCTTCGCCGGCGCATCATATCCCAACACCATGACTCACAGATTGCTGGCCACCCCGGACGCTGGAAGACCTTGGAGCTCACCTCACGGAACTATTGGTGGCCACAAATGTCACGGCTCATTGGTCAGTATTGTCGCACTTGTGACCTTTGCTTACGCACCAAGGTCCCTCGTTGCAAGCCTATTGGTGAGCTACACCCTCTTCCTGTTCCAGAGAGTCGTTGGGATGTCGTCAGCATCGACTTTGTGGTGGAATTGCCAGAGTCAAACGGGTTTGATGCGGTGATGTGCACAGTTGACTCAGTGGGAAAACACGCTCACTTCATTCCCACTCACACCACTGTCAGTGCCCTAGGTGCCGCTCGACTCTACCTCCACCACGTGTGGAAGTTACATGGACTTCCTGGTGCCTTCCTCTCGGATCGTGGCCCTCAGTTCATGGCAGAGTTCACTCGTGAGCTGTACCGACTCCTGGGGATCAAACTCCTCGCTTCAACTGCTTATCACCCACAAACTGATGGCCAGACGGAGCGAGTCAACCAGGAACTGGAGCAGTACATCCGCCTCTTTGTCAATGAACGCCAGGACGATTGGGATGATCTCCTTCCTTTGGCCGAGTTCGGATACAACAACCATGTCCATGCTTCCACTCAACAGACCCCTTTCCTCTTAGACACTGGACGACATCCACGCATGGGATTTGAACCTCGCCAAACTCCCTCACACATCGAGACAGTGAATGAGTTCACAGAACGCATGAGGGATAGCTTGGAGGAGGCAAGGGCAGCCTTAGCAAAGGCGAAGGACGACATGGCGCGATTTTACAACCAGCGCCACTCCCCAACCCCTCAGTACAAGGTTGGTGATCGAGTTTATCTTGACTCCAGTGACATCTCCACTACACGTCCATCCAAGAAACTCGCTCATCGCTTCTTGGGACCTTTCCCCATTGTCAAGTGCGTTGGAACACATGCCTATCGTCTATGCCTCCCAGCCTCCATGTCCAGACTCCATCCCGTCTTCCATGTCGTCAAATTGCTTCCAGCTCCCCCAGATCCGTTCCCGGGATGCCATTCACACCCACCACCACCACCTACAGTGATCGAGGGAGAACCCCAATATGAAGTCGAGTCAATCTTGGACAGCCGTTTGCGTTGAGGAAAACTCCAGTATTTGGTACATTGGAAGGGTTATGGGTATGAGGAGAACTCATGGGTCGAAGAGTCTGACGTAAATGCCCCTCGGTTAATCAAGGAATTCCACCGATGGCACACTGCTGCACCGCGTCGCATTCAAGTCACGGACTTTGGTCGTATACGATTTCGAATGCATCGGGGCGATGCATCTTAGAGAGGGGGTGATGTAAGGGGACTAAGGGGGTGCCCTGTGTGTTTTTCCTATTTTTTATGTTCGTCCCATATTTTTCCCCACCTCATTTCCTTCTATTCTTCATTTTCTATGATTTTTCCGGATTTTATTACTAATTTTCCCTTGCTATCATGTTTGTATATGTTGACACTTTTATATTTAGAGGCGGAGTACCCCTTCCGACACATACCCCTTGGTATGATGTCATTCGGCAGCCTTGATCCGCCTATCTCTGCCTTTTTCTATTTTTAGGTTATATTTGATTTTTGTCGTCTTCACATATACTGGGCATCAGCAAGGGGATCCTTAGAGTTTTCTCTTCGGATTTCCCTTTGCTAGGTGTGCCCCCAATGCCTGTATTATGTAGTATAATTTTAACTTCGGATTTCCCTTTGCTAGAGGCTTAGGTTGCCCTTATAGCGCTGCTCTATGCCCAACACGCCCTCGTCACCATCTCAGATTTCCTGCCCCTTCCCTTTCCTGTCTGACTTTGTCCGACCCTGCAACCTCGAAGGCCCTGCCTCTGGTGCCAACGAAGGACTGACGACTCGAATTCAAGGTACTATACATTATGAAATATTAGCAAACACTTCGAAAGACATGGATCGGTGGCTTACCTGGTTTCGGACACTCCGAAACCTTTTCCCCACAACTCCCTTCAGCCTTCTTTCCTTTTACCTTATGAACCCCCTGCCTTGAAACACCCCCTGCCTTGAAACACCCTCCCAATAGCATCCTTGTGACTCTTGCATGCATTTGTGGCACTTCGCTGCTCCTTCATCTATGACACACATAGGCTGGCTCTTGAAACTAGAGCATCAATCGCACTACAGATGTTTCATTAGTTTCGAAATTGTTGCAAAACATTTCATATGACTCACTGGTCCTTTGAACTCGAGAAGTCCCCCCTCCTCAAATCTCGCTCATTTAGCGGTGATTCCTTGTTCGCCATCATTGTCATCTTTGTCAAGGTCCTCCTCCATCGCCTGCCACTTTTGGGTGCCCAGGATAATGACTGGGTCTTCGTCCACCTCCTGATTCTCCTCCCCAACTTCTGCTACCCAAATCACCTCACTTTCTGCCTGCAAAGCTAAATTCTGCCTCTTCAGATCGTCCTTTAAAATAGTCTTTGCCCAAACCTCGGCGATGAGAATAGCTTGAGTAGACTCGAGAGCTTTCCATCGTTCATCGAGCTTGGCAGCTTTCACTGCTGCTGCCTCACGCTGAAATGCTTCCGCCTCCTCCCAAAGCTTTGCCTCCGCCTCTGCAGCTTCCTCCAGTGCCTTTGCCTCTGCTGCTTCTGCTTCAGACTTTGCCTGAGCAGCCCTGGCCTCTTGCTCCTCTTGTTTGACTTCATCTGCTAGGTCCTGGAATAAAACCTCAATGCCCTAAGAAAGCCACTCCCAACGTGCCAGAGGAGTGTACAAATTGAATACCTTGTCCACAACCTTTTGAACGGCCCGCAAACGGGATTCCTCAACATCATCCGTGAGATTGTTGTATTCGTACTACAAAAAGTCATTGGCATCCAAAACCATCTCAGAAAAAGCGTCGACACTCACCATTTTTTCACAAAAATCTCGCCCCCAAACTTTGAAATCAATATCCAACTTCAGGCATGGACTTCGTGTGTTCGAGGATGTCATGTTCAAATTCAAGGAGTAGTGACATGATCAGAGGATGTAAGAGATGAGTTCGACTCAAAGATGGGAGAAAAAGAGCGAGGTTTTTGAGTTACCTTTATAGGTTTTTTAACATGATCATGGATTTGGCATGTGACTCCAATCGGCTGACTGGGACAGTCAGGATTTCAGTAAGGGGGAGGATGATAGGTCCACTATGGCAGCAGAGCTCTGAAATCAAGAAATCATACTCGGACACCTCCTTCCCAAAGTCCTACAATTTTGTGAATGCTTATGAATGCCTACGAATGCATGAAACAATGAAACGATACTTTGAAATGTCTCAAAAGACTTTGAACTATTTTGAACGACTTCAGCCGCCATATTCCTACCGTACCAAACCTTGAACACACGCTCCCACCATTACACACACTAACACATCGCGTTCCCGCCACCACAAACACAAAGAAACACAATGGCTAGCAACTTAGCATGCATTGAGGCATTTTTCGACGTATTCATGATTTATTGGAACCACAAGACAAGGAGATTTGATATATCATGTCTATGGCACGTTTCTTTCTTATCATTTTCTCATTTACTTCATGATTTCGATACCTTGTTCACTGCCTCACATTTACCACATGTTTTGCCTCATGGCCTTTTACCTTCTTAGTACTATCTCTCTAAAACATATATAGTTTGGTGTATTTACTGTCGAGACAACAGAAAATCGTCTTCTCACATCACCTATCATCTGACTTAAGGGTTTAACTCTTGAGTTTTAGCTCAGTCTTCATTCGAACTCACTCAAGTATTCTGCGAACTACGTCATTTCGCCACATAGTTTCTCAAAATTCTTGTCACATTGTCTACCTACTGTGTCATTGTCTCTTACCTCACTTTCAACTATCGTCACCATCTCCCAAACTTGTGAAACCATTTTGGAGATTCTCGAACTTCTCCACATCACTGCTAAACTCTCTTGTATCGTTTCGGAATGCTTCATAGTGTTTTGTGTTACTTTGGATGGCTTCGCAGAACTTTGCACAGCCTAATACTGCTTCGCAATGTCTTACAGTACACTTACCGGCCTTTGGATAGCACGGTAATATTCAGTACTACCTCACAACCTTTCTCTGACTCGTGTTATATCTCCTAAGACCAGTTTAGTTGGTTTTGGTTGAGTTTCCAAGTTGAGCATCATCAGCGCATGCATCAGTAAAGTCGAATCACGTGAGGATTTCTTTGATGTATGCCTGTTGGCCGAGGGATATAGTCTTGCTCTCGAGGTCATGTTTCAGTTCAATGCCCAGTAACCAATTGATTGGGCTGTTGTCAACGATGTTGAAATACTTCTGAAAGCTATTTTTGATATTTTCTTGGCATTTTTCGGAGCTTGTGATGATTGTGAAATCATCAGTTGTGCAGGCAACGATGGTGTAGTCAGCAGCATTGATTCGGTAGAATACGGTGTGGTCAGCCTTGAGCATGGTGTAGTCAAGCTTGGTAAAGATGGTCTTGAGCTGCTTGTACCACTCGTGTGTGCCTTGTTTGGTTCCATAAAGGGGTGCAAGTAATTTGCAAACAGTTCCCTTTTCAGGTAAGTGATGAGGCAGTGCACAGAACTTTTCATAGAGCGGGGGCAACTTCATGTACAGGTTTATGTCCGGGGGTAGTCGAGCATTCAGGTAGGCCAATTTCACGTCGCATTGGCCTATAGCTGAGCCAAGGTGGGCCCCGAGAGCAAGTACAAGCTGTAGGGTTTCTGGACGGACTGTGGGTGCAAAGGTGTCTTTGTAATCAACCCCATGCTTTTGACTGGTACCTTTTGCAACACATTGTGCTCTGTGACATGCGATCTCTCCCTGGGCATCCCATTTTCAGCGGAACACGTACATCGAGGGGATAATGTTTGCCCCCGGTGGTGCTTTTACAAGCTCCCAGGTCTTGAGCTTTTCGAGCTGGGTGAGTTCTTCCTCTATTGCCTGTTCCCACTTCTCTCGCTCATCACTTTTCAGTACCTCCCCGAGTGTCGGCTCATCCCCTGCTGCTATCATCACCATCATAACTCCATCTGTCATTATTGCTTCCACTGTATCACCTCCTGTTTTGACTTCTTCAGCTATTTGCACTATCAACCCATCTTGCTGGTTTCTTCATGCAGTGTTTCTTCTCCCCCTCCCATACTCCTCTGCATCATATTGTTTGAGTCCATCCAGAGAGTTCCTTTGTCACCTTTGCTTCTGGGTTGGTACAGGTGTTAGTGGTCATTGTTCTGGTGGTGTGGGTGCAATAGGTTGTGGAGGGGGAACTTTTGTGTTTGGGGTTGAGTCTGGTTGAATGTTGTCATCCTCAAAGTATTCTTCATTGTTGTCGGCATCTAATTCCCACTCCCCCTTGATCCTCGCATCGTTTGCAGCTCTGGGATCGAAGTAGACATCTCGTTCCATGGAAATTTGTCATTTGTCTGCCCAATACACATGGCAACCCTTCAACTCATCATCAACACCCACAAAACGTCCTTCCTCAACCTTCACCTTTAGTTTTCCTGCCTCTAGGTTCTTTACCCACACACGTGCACCGAATTCCTGGAGTTGTTTCAGGTTGGGTTTCTTGCTGGTTACTACTTTGATGGGGGTCTTGAATGTTTCATTTGCAGTGGTAAGGGTTCGGTTTTGTATCCATACATGGTGTCTGATGGCTTCTTCCCATAGGAACATTGGGAGGCCAGCCCCTATAATCATTGCAATGGCTCCTTCTACATGGGTTCGATTTGCTCGCTCAGCAACTCTGTTGGATGACAGTGAGTCATGCGTCGTGAGGTGGCAAACAGTTCCCTTGGCCTCAAGATGTTCCGTGAACTTGTTGCTCATGAATTTGCCTCCACGGTCAGTACCAAAGATCTTTATGTTGGCACTGCGTTGAGCATTGACCCAGGCCTCGTACTTTTTGTAGTTTGTGAACATCTGGGACTTGAGCTGTTGGAAGTGAACCTTCTCCTCACTCAAGCTGAGATCGTGGTAGAGAGAGTAGTACCAGCTGTGTGATAGGGACTTGACTTGGGCTGGTCCCCATAGGTCAGCAATGACCTTTTCACCATACTTGGTGTATACGGTCTTGCTTTCCTTTGGGAATGGGTGACATGGTGCCTTTGCTTTCAAACACGATTCGCAAAAGTCTTCAGGGTGGTTCAGATCAACCTTGACCCCTTTAACCATGCATTTCTGGATCATCTGCTTGAGCACATCATAGTGAATGTGACCCATCCATCGGTGGAATTCTGAGAGGGTTATACCCCTTTTCGACGCAGCTACATGTACTTCTTTGCCAGGGCTCTCATTGCCAGGTATTTGGTAGAGATTTGCAACTAGGGGAACACGGCCAATTACAGCCTTGTTTGTGGTCATGATTTTGCATTCCCCACCTCCGGTCTCGGTGTAGAACCCTGCACAGTCAATTGTAGGGATGGACAGTAATGTATAGGTGAGGTTTGGAGCAAAGAGTGTGTTCCAGAGTAGGAGTTGGGTCTTACTCTCTTCTCTGTTTGGTACCCATACTTCAATGTCACCTTTACCGAGCGCACTGAAGGATCGGCCATTGGCAACTTTAATGGGTTCTGGGGGGATCATTTCATAGGTTACAAACTTTGATTGATCTGGGCAAAAGTGGTTGCTCACACCACAGTTGATGATGACTTCGGAGGTCTTGTGCAACGTGCTATTGGCTTCAAGGATATTTGCTTGGAAGTCAGAAGTGCAGGTGAGATGATTTGGTTGGATAGGGGTAGGATCATTAATAATGAGCATTGCATAGGTTTTGGGTTTCTCCTTGGTTGTCACCATATTGGCCCCCTTTTTCCATGCTTGCTTTGCCTCCCTCGCTTCCTTTTCCTTTCTCCACCATTCCGGAGCTTCCTTCTCTTTTCCCCCGCCTTCTTCATAGCAATTCTCAATGGTATGCCCTCTTTGATTGCACTTGGGGTTGGAACAATGTTTAGTCTCCCCCTTCATGTCAGATTTAGCCTTTCCTTTTCCCCTTTTGGTTGACATGGCCATCAACACAGAGCTTGTTTTGTTGATTTTGCCCTCCATCGCAGTTGCAGTATCCTCTGTGATGAGCGCGCTTATTAACATGCTACTGGTGAGCTTAGTGCCAGTCTGCAAAGAGGTGGTATTCAAGGCTATGAATAGGGATTGAAATGCAGGTGACTGGGAGAGGGAGGTACAGATATACAGCATGAACAATTTGTCAGTGATCTGGTTTCCGGCTTCGGCTAATCGGTCTCGTATCTCCACCATTTTGGTCAAGTGTTCTTGCATACTCTGTCCCTCGGTGAAGCACGCGTTTTGCAGCTGAGCAAGCAGGCTCATTTTGAACATGTCACCCCTCTTCATGTGGATTTCTACAAGTTTCTTCCAGGTGGCTGCAGCTGTCGCTTCTCCTTTTATTTGCAGGAATGTTGATTTGTCTATGGTTCGGTAGAAGACTTTCTTAACTGAGGCTTCCTTCTGGATATAGTCATCAATCTCGTTGTTTATCTCCTTTAGCTGGTCTTTCATGAGGGCTTCGGTGACTATGTTGTCCTTCCCTGTCTCCGCTGGATATGCCTTCCCATCTTTCATCACAGGTTCCTCTGCTTCAAGCACTAACCCTCTGACGTGTTGCCACAACCCTTTTGACTTCAAGAAGTTCATTGCGTGCTCCTGGTAGAATGGCCAGTTCCCTCCATCAGTGCAGAGTTTTGGTACAGAAAGGGCTTTCGAGCCTGTGGAGATGTGGAGAGAGTCATCAGGGCCCATAACCTCTGATTGCACAGGGTCATGGATGAAATTGGAAAGGGAAAAACTGTACAAGATCAATCCTCAGTGGTGTAGAAACACTGTATTGAGTGGTAATGTACCTGTACGAGATCAACTACAGTACGATTAGTTACCAGTCTGTATAATGTAATGAAGGGACTTACTCCTCAGTGGTGTAGAAACACTGTATTGAGTGGTAATGTACCTGTACGAGATCAACTACAGTACAATTAGTTACCAGTCTGTATAATGTAATGAAGGGACTTACTCCTCAGTGGTGTAGAAACACTGAGGAGTCTCGGAGACAATACAAAAAATTTATCCAAGGGCTTAGTAACACAAGAGGCAGAGCAATATATTACCCTGGAGAAAATGTTGGGAATAATGGGAGAAAAAGACACTTTTTCACTGGGGAAAAATAAAAGGAACCATCAGTAAAAATATGTTATTTTCCCACACTTTGTTCTTTTGGTTGCTGCAGGAAAACAACTAATCTGTTTCCAGGAGAAAAACTTGTGAACATTAGGGGGAAAAAGGTCATTTTCCCACATATTCCTAGTTTTTTCTCTGTGGAAAAATAACTAATCTGTTTCTAGGTGAAAAAATTGTGGAAGTCAGGAGAAAAAATGTTATTTTCACCAGATATAGAGAAAATGTGGAAAAAAAGATATATTTCCCCTCCATTTTCACCTGATTTTCTCCTGGGAATGGACAAGTTATTTTTGCTGAGCAAGAGCAAAGAGAAAAGTGTGGGAAAAACAACATTCTTTTACTGATGGTTCCTTTTATTTTTCCCCAGGGAAAAAGTGTCTTTTTTCCCTGTTATTCCCAACATATTCTCCAGGGTAATATATTGCTCTGCCTCTTGTGTAAGTGTTTCAGTTATACTTAATCCATTATCTAATAATAATATAGTCCAACACACATGGCCAAGGTGTCTTACTCACCTTCTTCTTATCATCCAATTGACAGCAAGGCTTACTCATGCAGTGGGCTGTGAGCCCTATCTACCTATCATGAGGCATGGACTTATCCTGTATTACTATTGGACGATAGCCAGTTCAGACCCATACATAAACTATAGTTACATTCAGTGCATTCTTCAGCTTGGCCTAATTCATTCGATGGTCTTAACTCAACCAGAATCCTCAACAGCTTAGAAAGCCTCTAAGCTGTGATAACTTGAATGATACAGTTGAAAAGTCTCCAACTGCAACATCTGACAGACGGTCTGCTTAGAAAGCCTCTAAGCACAGATAGCCATATTGACTAGGGAAGCATGAACAGAGTTGGAAAATAACTATAATATATGAAGCCAAGGCTGAGTATAAGACCTATAGTCTTAACATCTTCTGCATTTGCTGTTTTGGCAGATACACCTGTGGCAGTTTAAAGGAAGAAGAGAAAAAAGGTAGAACACACCAATTATTCATTCCCATCCTCCAGACATGCTAAGATCTCTGCATACCTCTCATATGCTAGTTCCAGATACAAGTCCAGTACTTTGTTAGGATGGAATTGTACTACCTTCAATTTTCCTTTTGGTAAGAAAAATTTTGAAGAAATCATGCCAATGTCCTCATGACCAGGTCCTACAGGAATGAGTTCCACCCAGTCTTTGAAGTGAAGGTGAACATCTTGTGTAACAGATTGCCATCTTTGGACCATTTAATGAGCAGAGGAAGAAGCATATAGTATGCAATGCTCTTGAGTTCCTGAACACCAATGTGAACAGGTATGTTGGAGATTGTCTCTGATACATTCTATGCAATGAATGTGATCAGGAAACAGATGACTCAGGTTTGTCTCATGCACTGAAACAACTGATGGATTCTTGTTGCCTGGCTTCAATGTCATCATCATGACCTTGATGACCACCTTGCTGTTATGTGTCAACATCACTTTATGTGCAAAAAACTGCCACATTTTGTCATATACCATATGTGCTGCCTGGTATCCAGGCTTTATAGGTGTATCAGGATTTGATATGAACTTTGGGATGACCACTGGATGTATCAAAGCTCTCTGACTATCATATGCAGAATGTCCACTACTCTGTTTCCAGTCGCTACATTTCAGCCATTATTTACTTGTCATCAAGCTCTGTGTGTTATGCTGCCTCTGTGAACTCGGAGCTGCTGGTGGTGGCATTGAGGACTTGGCTCACTGACTGATACAGACAGGGTGATTTTGACCTAAAGGTGGGTGACATCAGCTCCAACATTTCCAATATAAGGCTGATCTTGTTATACCCTGTCTTTGTGCTTTGGCAACAGCTTTCTGGATTTTCTGATGGCTGACCACTGGCCATGTAACAGCAGTGATCTGCTTGGAAGTGGAAGTGTGCTGACCTGTGCAGAAGGGTGATCAGGGTACACATAGGTTCACATTTGGGTCATCAAAACTCCAGGGAAAGAGTATGGTTGGTCCATAAAAGTGGGTGGATGGGACCCCACAGATGGAAGAAGGGGAAAGTGTGGCCATCAGATGTGGATGGAGAAAACTGCACTGAGGACAGCTGAGCAAGACTAAAGAACGGTTGCTAAATGGACTGTATGTGCCAAGTCTCACAGGAAAGGTGAGCATCAAGTCATACTTTATAAAACTGGAGACACATCACTCAACAGGTGGTTTTTGTGTAGACTAGAGAAGGGAACATCAATATAAATAGACTAGTGAACTGGTACTACACCTTTTCATGCAGAAAACTTATTCTCCTCTTGTAGGAGGCTTAACTTGGCTTACAATAATGAGATTTTAACAAGAAAGGTTCAATGCTGCATTCAAAAGGTGGCAGGTCACCTAAATACAAAAGTGCCAAGATAACAGTACCACATGCATGCTCATACACTGGTCTGACTGTCAATCAGCCATATAAACTAAGAAAGAAGGAAGAAGCACTGAGTTGCATGTGATAGACAAGTCTGGAGATGAATGATAACAAAGTGGCCTCATACCACTACATCCTGAAAACTGGCAGTTGGGCAATGACTTAGGGAGATGATCGAGGTCTGTGGGTCTTATTGACATGCATTGCCTGCCCCTGTTCAGGCACAAGACCCTCTGAACAATGACACTCAACACTATGTCACCAGAATCCAGACCATATAGTAGTATAGCAGAGAAAAGATCAGTAGTCACAAGATAGGGAATGTCAAATGTTGGAAAGCTAATTAAATGTGTCAATGATGAAGCCCAGATTGCCAAAAACCATCAATCAGAATGTCTTCTATGGCTAGTTGCTCTGAGCTTGATTTTGGAGCTTGAACTGAGAAATTTGAGGAAAGCAGCCATTTTTGCAGTGGATGGGGACCTCAAACTGCTGGAAGACCAATTAATTCAGTAGTAAAAGATAAAAGCAGAGAAACAAAGATCAAAGAGGGAAACTCATGACTTGATGACACATCAATGTTTGAACAGGTATCTGACATAAGCAAACAGTTCAACAAGAGAGTCAGTCTGAACTGCAGGGTCTACAAGCAGAGCTCAGGACCCTACAACACCTGGGATTGTAAACCTTTTAGGTATCGAAGCAAGTACTGCAGGCTAATACAAACCTTGTAAGGGGACTAGGGGGGTGCCCTGTGTGTTTCTCCTATTTTTTATGTTCGTCCTATATTTTTCCTCACTTCATTTCCTTCTATTCTTCATTTTCTATGATTTTTCCTTATTTTATTACTAATTTTCCTTTCTATCACATTTGTGCATGTTGGCAGTTTTATATTTAGAGGCAGAGTACTCTTTCTGACATCTACCCCTTGGTATGATGTCATTTGGCAGCCTTGATCTGCCTATCTCCGCCTTTTCTATTTTTAGGTTATTATTTGATTCTTGCAGTCTTCACATATACTGGGCATTGGCAAAGGGGTCCTTAGAGTTTTCTCTTCAGATTTCCCTTTGCTAGGTGCGCCTCCAATTCCTGTAATATGTACTATAATTTTAACTTCAGATTTCCCTTTGCTAGTCCATTAATTAAGTGGCCTCTAAGGTTGCCCTTATAGTAGAAAACTCTCTCCTAAGGCCCGAAATCATGAATGTGCTGCCCAAGATAGGCAGATACGGAGTGAACAACACTTTCCAAAGCTCTATAGACTCCCTTAGGGTGTAGCATGGGTCACACCATGGGTCAAAATCCACGCACTGTACCCGCACCTGCATAACCCGCACCTGTTCCCACACTGTACCTGTGGGTACAGGTTTCTACCACGGTGTACTTACACCATGGATTTCTCCATGGTTCCTTTGCACTGGGCACCTCAGGTACTACCCCTTCTCCATCAAAGGAAGCCCCTGCTGCATAGCAGCAAGCTATTGCTTGCTGTCTAGCTCACAGGGGCTGCAGGGGAGATGGGGACAGAGGCAGGGGTGCACTATAAGGGCAACCTAAGCCTCTAGCAAAGGGAAATCTGAAGTTAAAATTATACTACATAATACAGGCATTGGGGACACACCTATCAAAGGGAAATCCGAAGAGAAAACTCTAAGGATCCCCTTGCTGATGCCCAGTATATGTGAAGACGACAAAAATCAAATATAACCTAAAAATCAAATATAACCTAAAAATAGAAAAAGGCGGAGATAGGCAGATCAAGGCCGCCGAATGACATCATACCAAGGGGTATGTGTTGGAAGGGGTACTCCGCCTCTAAATATAAAAGTGTCAACATGTACAAACATGATAGCAAGGGAAAATTAGTAATAAAATCCAGAAAAATCATAGAAAATGAAGAATAGAAGGAAATGAGGTGGGGAAAAATATAGGACGAACATAAAAAATAGGAAAAACACACAGGGCACCCCCCTAGTCCCCTTACATCACCCCCTCTCTAAGATGCATTGCCCCGATGCATTTGAAATTGCATACGACCAAAGTCCGTGACTTGAATGCGATGCGGTGCAGCAGTGTGCTGTCGGTGGAATTCCTTGATTAACCAAGGGGCATTTACATCAGACTCTTTGACCCATGAGTTCTCCTCATACCCATAACCCTTCCAATGTACCAAATACTGGAGTTTTCCTCGATGCAAATGGCTGTCCAAGATTGACTCGACTTCGTATTGGGGTTCTCCCTCGATCACTGTAGGTGGTGGTGGTGGGTGTGAATAGCATCCCAGGAATGGATCTGGGGGAGCTGGAAGCAATTTGATGACATGGAAGTCTGGACATGGAGGCTGGAAGGCATAGACGATAGGCATGCGTTCCAACGCACTTGACAATGGGGAAAGGTCCCAAGAAGCGATGAGCGAGTTTCTTGGATGGACATGTAGTGGAGACGTCACTGGAGTCAAGATAAACTCGATCACCAACCTTGTACTGAGGGGTTGGGGAGTGGCGTTGGTTGTAAAATCGCGCCATGTTGTCCTTCGCCTTTGCTAAGGCTGCCCTTGCCTCCTCCAAGCTATCCCTCATGCGTTCTGTGAACTCATTCACCGTCTTGATGTGTGAGGGAGTTTGGCGAGGTTCAAATCCCATGTGTGGATGTCGTCCAGTGTCTAAGAGGAAAGGGGTCTGTTGAGTGGAAGCATGGACATGGTTGTTGTATCCGAACTCGGCCAAAGGAAGGAGATCATCCCACTCGTCCTGGTGTTCATTGACAAAGAGGTGGATGTACTGCTCCAGTTCCTGGTTGACTCGCTCCATCTGGCCATCAGTTTGTGGGTGATAAGCGGTTGAAGCAAGGAGTTTGATCCCCAGGAGTCGGTACAGCTCATGAGTGAACTCTGCCATGAACTGAGGGCCATGATCCGAGAGGAAGGCACCAGGAAGTCCATGTAATTTTCACACGTGGTGGAGGTAGAGTCGAGCGGCACCTAGGGCACTGACAGTGGTGTGAGTGGGAATGAAGTGAGCGTGTTTTCCCACTGAGTCAACTGTGCACATCACCGCATCAAACCCGTTTGACTCTGGCAATTCCACCACAAAGTCAATGCTGATAACATCCCAACGACTCTCTGGAACAGGAAGAGGGTGTAGCTCACCAATAGGCTTGCAACGAGGAACCTTGGTGCATAAGCAAAGGTCACAAGTGCAACAATACTGACCAATGAGCTGTGACATTTGTGGCCACCAATAGTTCCGTGAGGTGAGCTCCAAGGTCTTCCAGCATCCAGGGTGGCCAGCAATCTGTGAGTCATGGTGTTGGGATATGATGTGCCGGCAAAGGTCTGGGTCATTGGGAACATAGATGCAATCCCTGAAATACAACAAGTCCTTCTTTTCAGCCCACTCTGCTGCACGTAAGGAAAGGGTCGATCCCTTCCTCAGTTCTTTAACAGCTCAGGCAACAACATCCTCATGTAAACTGCTATGGTTTGCGTGATGAATGTCACGTAGGATGTCCCGCTGCTCGCCCTGGGGTGCGATGCCTTCCAGTGCCCAAATGGTGAACAGGTCTGGCTGCAACAGCACAATGTTTTGGTTGTCACCGCTGCCATCCCCATGGTCTGCATGTTGGGATAGGGCATCGGTCTTCCCCATGCTGCAACCCAGATGGTGGTGCAAGGAGAAGTCAAATCTGGATAGATACAGGGACCAACGAGCTTGACGACGGTTCAATTTCTTGGCCATCATGAAGTACTCGAGGTTCTTGCGATCCATCCAAATTTCCACCTTGTGTTGGGCACCCTCGAGGAAGTGTCGCCACTCCTCAAGCGCACGCATTATCACCAACATCTCCTTGTCATGGATCTTGTAGTTTTGCTCTACAGCACTAAGGCTTTTGGAGTAGAATGCAACAGGATGCCACTTCTGGTCCTCCGGAGACTGCTGAGACAACACGGCGCCCATCGCAAAGTCAGAACTGTCAGCTTCTACACAAAAAGGACGCGAATCGTCAGCAAAGGTAAGGATTGGAGCGGAAGTTCCTGTTGTGCATTATCCCACCTCCATGCCTCCTTTCCTGTCAAGTCAAACAGTGGTCGTGCATGATGTGAGAAATCCTTGATAAAACGCCGATAGAAATTGATGAAGCCCAGAAAAGACTGCACCTCCTTCTTGTTTGTGGGCGTCGGCCAAGCTGTGACCCCATTTACCTTGATAGGATCCATCTCCACTTGACCCTCTGAGATAATCAGGCCGAGGTACTCGATCTTGGTCCTTTTGAACTCACATTTGTCCTGACAAAGGTAGAGTTTGTACCGTCGAAGTCGCTCTAGGACGAGGCGCATGATGCGATGGTGCTTTTCAACCATGTGAGTGAAGATGAGGATGTCATCGAGATAGATGCAGACAACGCCTTTGAGGATGAGGTTGTGGAAGATGTCGTCCATCATGGTCTGAAAGGTGGCAGGGCTATTAGTAAGGCCAAAGAACATGACAAGCAGTTCAAAAAGACCACGGTTGGTACGAAAGGCTGCCTTCCACTCATCTCCCTCCTTTATCCTCACATTATTATAGCCCCAATGGACATTGAGCTTGGTGAAGTATCAGGCTCCACAGAGCTGGTTTACGAGTTCAGAGATGAGGGGTAGTGGGTAGTGATTTTTGACCGTGATGTTGTTGAGCCTTCTGTAGTCTTGAACCAGTCGAAGTGAGCCATCCTTCTTCTTGACAAAGAAAAAGGGAGAGGCCATGGCTGACTTTGATGGTCGAATATGTCCAGAGGCCAGGTGCTCGTTGATGAACTGGTCAAGCTGCCGTTGTTCTTCCGGAGAGAGAGGATAGACCTTGCAGGATGAAGGGGTTGTGCCAGGGGTGAGTTTGATCACGTGATCCCATGGCTTGCGCGCAGGAAGAGAGTCGAATGACTCCTTGGAGAACACGTCTTCAAACTCATGGAGATGAGGGAGTAAGGAGTTAGTAGAGGATTTAGCAGCGTTGTTTTTGTGGAAGGCCTCGGCGAGGTGTTGGGATATGTTCAATGTGGCACACACCTCATGCGATGAGCGAATCGCAGTGTAGAAGATCCGATCACCCTCCTCCACTTCCTCTGGGTCCTCATCATCATCATCCGAGTCCGGCATTAGATCAGGAACCCCTTCCAATTCCACTTCAGGTATAGGCAGGGGTCCAGCACAACACTTCTGAGTACATCGTATCGCCGCCTTCTGTCCACGATGTTCTTGCCTGGCTTCTGTGAAACATGTCCAACAGTGGGATGGACATCGGCTCACGGTAACCTCCCCGGTACACCAGTCGACCTCTGGGTTATGGTCTCAAAGCCATGGATATCCCAAAATCACCTTTTGCTTTCCTAATTGAGTGACAGCAAAAAGGGCACACTCACTATGATCTTTGTAATGGAGAACCAGGTCTGCAACCTCTCGGATGGCACCAGCTTCATTTGGGGATCCATCCACATTATATACAGGTATCGGACGTGAGAGTGAGCGAGTATTTAGGTGATGTTGTTGTACCAGATGGGAATCGATGAAGAGACCAGTCGCACCAGAGTCCAGGAGCGCAGAGACACCGAGTATCTGTCCAGTGTCAGTCGTCTGCAGTTCGATGGCTAGGTTCAAGGAATGTGCAGAGGGAGTGGATGCCACAATATACTTGCGTGGTAGTTTACGCTCCCATGATTTAATTTTGGGACGTGGAGTAGAAGGAGAGATGGGGAGAGCAGGTACATCTTTAGCCAACTTTGAAGGGTCAGAGAGGGGAGCAGTCACAGAAATGGATTCATTCTCCGGGGATTCAACTGACAAGACTTCAAAGCAGTTATGGACAGGCAGTGAGGGCGTACAATTCACTCGCTGCGAATAGGAAAATCCTGCTCCTCTACAACTTCCAACTTAATCTCCTCTGCAACTTGATCCTTCACTTCCTCAACATCTACAAGTGCCAACAAATCTTGCAGGAGTTTGTCTCATCCCTTGGGGGTGAGCATGCAGATATCCTGACAATGGGGACATGCTCCAGCCCTGTGTCCAGGTTCCCCACAACGGTAGCAGAGATCCAACTTACGTGCACGGCTGCGGGCTGCATCAACATCCATTGGTACTGGGACATTGACGGCTGGTGTGGGAGTTTGACGAACAGGAATGGGGTTAGGGCGGGGGAGGCTTCGATTGAAGGTGTAGGGCATATGAGTGGTAGTTGGAGCATGGAATGCAGCATTAAACGCCGCATTTGTGAGTCGGTTCTTGTCACAGAGTGAGGCAGCTTCATACCAAGGAAGGATATCATCATCCGCTGGGCGCCCTTCCAACATCTGTGCAATCTGGTCCTGAATTTCTTGGTTGAGCCCCCGTTGGAACTTCACCACCACTGGTAACCCACTCCCATATCCTGCCATGTCCACCAAATCCTTGAACTCATCGATATAGTCGTCCACGGATCGATGTCCCTGGTGGTAAGCAGATGACTCAAGTCGTGTCACTGCTCGGTGGCGTTCATTGAGGGGGCAGAAGTGGCATACGAACTCAGCTCGAAAGTCACCCCAAGTGGAGAAAGGTAGAGAACTGAGTTCTTTAGTTTGACGTAGGATACGGTCCACATAGAGATAGGTGCGTTCAGATTTCATGTATGTGAAGGCCCAATAATTTTTTGCAGCCTCATCGACAAATTGATGCAACTGGAGACTAATGTATAACTCACAGGAATTAAGGAATGCACGTCCCTGCGCACGTGCACCATTAAATTTGGCGGGGGGGGACGGTTTGATCTGGGCACGTTCCTTAGTGGATGTGTTTGGCAAAATGTCATTGTTGGGTCCGCTTGGAGTCGTAAAGGGGGAACTATTGGTCGTAGGGTTAGCCTGGAGGGTCCTAACGAAGTTTTCAATCGTAGATTTAAGTGAGTCGATTTGCGTGTGCATTCCGGAAATGTTGCTTTCAAGCGCGTCGAAGCATTCTGATGCATCCATGTCACTAGGGAGCGCGTTTGGTGAAAATGGCAGCGTAATAAAGGCAAGATTATCTGGAACGGTGTGTAGGGACTCTGTGGAGCTTTGGGAAGCATCGTCCAGTCCGTACCTGCCTATCTTGGGCAGCACGTTCGCGATTTTCGGGCCTTAGGGAAGAGTTTTCTACTATAAGGGCAACCTAAGCCTCTAGCAAAGGGAAATCTGAAGTTAAAATTATACTACATAATACAGGCATTGGGGACACACCTAGCAAAGGGAAATCCGAAGAGAAAACTCTAAGGATCCCCTTGCTGATGCCCAGTATATGTGAAGACGACAAAAATCAAATATAACCTAAAAATAGAAAAAGGCAGGGATAGGCGGATCAAGGCCGCCGAATGACATCATACCAAGGGGTATGTGTTGGAAGGGGTACTCTGCCTCTAAATATAAAAGTGTCAACATGTACAAACATGATAGCAAGGGAAAATTAGTAATAAAATCCAGAAAAATCATAGAAAATGAAGAATAGAAGGAAATGAGGTGGGGAAAAATATAGGACGAACATAAAAAATAGGAAAAACACACAGGGCACCCCCCTAGTCCCCTTACATGCACCAGTCAAAGAACGACTGCAGGTGCTGCTAGCAAAAGAAACGACACCCTCCCCCTTGCATAGAGGGCAAGGGGCAAGGGGTGGCTGCTCATGTTCGTCGTCATTGTCCTATCCTCCCCATCATCATCATCATCATTCTTGTCCCCCTCGTTATTCTCTTCCCCCTCATCATTGTCATCCCCCTCATCATTCTCATCCTCCTCGTCATTCTCATCCTCCTCATTGTTCTCTTCCCCTCCTCGTCCCCTCATCGTTTCTGTGCCCTCATTGCCTTTGTTGTTCTTGTTACCACTTCCTGTTGTATCCACATCGTTGTTCCTGTCATTGGCCCTGGCTCTCATGTCATTGTTTGGTAATCTCCTGGTCACTGTCCCCTCGCTGTTGCATTGTGCCATGCACCCCGTGAGCAGTTGCTCGCGATGGTGGTTCAGGGTGTTGCAGTTGGCAGGTGGAGGTGTGGGTGTATTTGTTGGGATGGTCATATCATTGTGAGATAAAACCTGTAAATAATAAGAATAGAAGTAACTTTAAGAAAGGAACAGAAAGAAAAAATACCTGTGGCCCAAACGACACATATCTACGTGTCATTTGGGCCTGTGCCTCATCCTCGTATCCCATCCCGTCCTATCCCCATGTGCTGTTTGTTCATTCGGCATGGTGTGCCCCTAAATGACATGTATCTACACATCGTTGGAGCCTGTGCCTTGTCCTTGTCCTCCTATCCCATCTTGTTGCTCCCCATTTCCACCCCACGAGCAGTTGCTCACAGCGGTGGTTGGGGGTGCTGTGGTGCTGTGGTAGGGGTGGTGGTGGCTGTCGTCATTGTCGTCGTCGTGGTAGTCACATCGTTGTAAGTTAAAACCTGTAAACAATGAAAATGAAGTTAGATGAATAAAGGAAAACAAAAGAGCAACTTACCTGGGGCCCAAACGACAATAAAAGTTGTTTGGGCCTGTTTCATGCACTTTGTGTCACTGGAGTAGGATCTAAAAAACTGTTAGTTGTGAAAAAAGAAAGTAAAAATACTTACAAATGACGATTTTGTCATCGTTTCTCGTGATGATTGATATCTGGCATCTTCCATGGCCAGTGACTCAAATAACCATGGATACCAGTGACACCACCAAAATGGGTATGGTATGTCACAGGTCCGGCATTTCAGCAACCATACCTAGTGTTTAAGGGTCCAGTCCAGTTCATTTTTTTGACCCAAAAACATAAAGACCACAACCTAAACCAGTCCAGGACCGACCCAGATACTGCTAGAACCAAACTGGACCACCTAGTACTGGTCCTTTCCGGTTAAAAGACTGAAAAAGACTGGTTAAGACTGGTTCAGACCGATGTTTTGTCATGAAATTTGTTGTAAAATTTGTTGTATTAGTATAACCCATATGTATCTTAGCAAATATTACCCAGAACTTATAACCACTGTACAGATAGATAGACATTGTAATTCTCCATCATTCAGTCTAACTTTTATCAAGATTTGACTTGGCTATGATCAATATAAAAATACATCTACTGAATGACTCGTGCTGAACACCAAGAAATGTAATGTGACAACAATAAATTATGTGATGCATAGCATGCATTGACAAATGGTGGGAGTATTATTATACATGTTAGTCCTATGATCATTAATAGAATCAAGCAAATGATCAACATATGAGTAAGATGAGATGAAAATCAATCTGATACAACAAAATACTCATGCAAAAATAGATTTGGTTATATCTTGCTCAATTCTTAACCATTTTCTATGAACCAGAGGTCAAATTTGCTGGATTTCATGTGGGAACATGGTACAATATATGTTTCCATGATAAAACTGGTTCTAACTGGTTTAGACCAGTTTTCTTTGGTTTTACAACATTTTTCAAAATGGAAAGACTGCTAACTGAACTGCAAAAGACTGGTCCAGTCTTTTCTGGTCCAATTCAGTCCAATTTCGGTCTTTTTTTTGGTCCTATGGACTGAACCCTTCAACACTAACCATACCTGTACCCATCAAACCTGTGGGCTGTTTACCGCAGGTTTATCCATACCCATGCTACATCCTAGACTCCCTACACACTGTTCCCAACAGTCTCACCTTCAGTGCACCACCATTTTCACTTAATGCACCCTCTAGCACTGTGGACGCATCAGAGTGCCTTGATGCACTGGAAAGCAAGGTTACTGGAATATGCACGCAAATTGACTCGCTTAAATCTATGATTGAAAACTTTGTCAGAACCCTTCAGACTAGCTCCACAACCAATGTTCCCCCCATTGCAACTCCAAGTGCACCCAATAACGATGTGCCCACTAAGGAGCATGCCCAGATCAAACCGTCCCCCCCCTCGGAATTTAATGGTGAACGTGCGCAGGGGCATGCATTCCTTAATTCCTGTGAGTTGTACATCAGTCTCCAGTCACATCAATTCATCGATGATGCTGCAAAAATTTATTGGGCCTTCACATACATGAAATCTGAATGTGCCTATCTCTACGTGGACCATATTCTGCACCAAACTAAAGAGCTTGGTTCTCTACCTTTCTCCACTTGGGGTGACTTTCAAGCAGAGTTTGTATGCCACTTCTGTCCTCTCAACGAGCGCCACTGAGCAGTGACATGGCTTGAGTCATCCTCTTACCATCAGGCACATTGATCCATAGACGATTATATCAATGAGTTTAAGGAATTGGTGGACATGGCAGGATATGGGAGTACGGGCTACCAGTTGTGGTGAAGTTCTGATGGGGCTTCAATTGAGAGATTCAGGACAAGATTGCACAGATGTTGGAAGGGCACCCAGCAGACGATGATATCTATGCTAGGTATAAAGCTGCTTCACTCTGTGATGAGAACTGACTCACAAATGCGGTGTTTAATGCTGCATTCCATGCTCCAACTACCACTCATGTGCCCTACACCTTCAATCAAACCCTTCCCCAGTGTAACCCATTCCTGTCCATCAGACTCCCACACCAGCCTTCAATGTCCCAGTACCAATGGTCATTGATGCAGCCCATAGCTGCATGCATAGGTTGGATCTCTGCTACCACTGTGGGGAAACTGGACACATGGCCAGAGCATGTCCCCATCATCAGGATATTTGCATGCTCACCCCTGAGGGGCAAGATGAACTCCTCCAAGACTTGTTGGCACTTTTAGATGTCAAGGAAGCAAAGGATCAGGTTGCAGAGGAGATCAAGTCAGAAGTTGTAGAAGAGCAGGATTTTTCTATTCACAGCGAGTGAATCATATGCCCTCACTGCCTGTCCATAACCACTTTGAAGTCTTGTCAGTTGAATCCCTGGAGAATGAATCCATTTCTGTGACTGTTCCCCACAATGACCCTTCAAAGTTGGCTGAAGATGTACCTGTTCTTCTCATCTCTCCCTCTGCTCCACACCCCAAAATTAAATCATGGGAGCATAAACTACCATGCAAATATATTGTTGCATCCACTCCCTCTACACATTCCTTGAACCTAGCAATCAAACTGCAGATGACTGACACTGGACAGATACTCGGTGTCTCTGTGCTCCTGGACTCTGGTGTGACCGGTCTCTTCATCGATGCCCATCTCACACAACAGCATCACCTAAATACTCACTCACTCTCGCATCCGATACCTGTGTATAATGTGGATGGGTCCCCAAATGAAGCTGGTGCCATCCGAGAGGTTGTAGACCTGGTCCTCCATTACAAAGATCATAGTGAGCATGCCCTTTTTGCTGTCACTCAATTAGAAAAGCAAAAGGTGATTTTGGGCTATCCATGGCTTTGAGACCATAACCCAGAGGTCGACTGGCATACTGGGGAGGTTACCATGAGCCAATGTCCATCCCGCTGTCATACTTGTTTCACAGAAGCCAGGCAAGAACGTTGTGGACAGAAGGCGGCGATACGACATACTTGGAAGTGTCATGCCGGACCCCTGCCTATACCTGAAGTGGAGTTGGAAGGGGTTCCTGATCTGATGCCAGACTCGGATGATGATGATGAGGAGCCAGAGGAAGTGGAGGAAGGTGATCAGATCTTCTACACTGCGATTCATCCATTGCATGAGGTGTGTGCTACATTGAACATATCCCAACACCTCGCTGAGGCCTTCCACAAAAACAATGCTGCTAAATCCTCTATCTTGACGACATCCTCATCTTCACTCGCACGGTTGAAGAGCACCATCACATCATGCGCCTCATCCTAGAATGGCTTTGACAGTACAAACTCTACCTTTGTCAGGACAAGTGCAAGTTTGAGCAGACCAAGATCGAGTACCTCGGCCTGATTATCTCGGAGGGTCAGGTGGAGATGGATCCTATCAAGGTGAATGGGGTCATGGCTTGGCCGACACCCATGAACAAGAAAGAGGTGCAGTCTTTCCTGGGTTTCATCAATTTCTATTGGTGTTTTATCAAGGATTTCTCACATCATGCACAACCACTGTTCGACTTGACAGGAAAGGAGGCATGGAGGTGGGATAATGCACAACAGGAGGCATTTGAAAGGCTTAAAGAGATGGTCACTTCTGCTCCCATCCTTACCTTTGCTGACGATTCGTGTCCTTTTTGTGTAGAAGCCAACAGTTCTGACTTTGCAATGGGCGCCGTGTTGTCTCAGCAGTCTCTGGAGGACCAGAAGTGCAAAAGCCTTAGTGCTGTAGAGTGAAATTACAAGATCCATGACAAGGAGATGTTGGCAATAATGCGTGCACTTGAGGAGTGGCGACACTTCCTCGAGGGTGCCCAACACAAGGTGGAAATTTGGATGGATCACAAGAATCTTGAGTACTTTATGACAGCCAAGAAATTGAATCATCGTCAAGCTCGTTGGTCCCTGTATCTATCCAGATTTGACTTCTCCTTGCACCACCGTCCAGGTCACAGCATGGGGAAGACCAATGCCCTCTCCATGGGTCAAGGAGTCTGATGTGAATGCCCCTCAGTTAGTCAAGGAATCCCACTGATGGCACGTTGCTGCACCATGTTGCATTCAAGTCACTGACTTTGGTCATATGCAATTCTGGATGCATCGGGGCAATGCATCTTAGAGAGGGGGTGATGTAATGGGACTAGGGGGGACTCAGGGGAGTGCCCTGTGTGTTTCTCCTATTTTTTATGTTTATCCTATATTTTTCCTCACTTCATTTCCTTCTATTCTTCATTTTCTATGATTTTTCCTTATTTTATTACTAATTTCCCTTTCTATCACATTTGTGCATGTTGACAGTTTTATATTTAGAACAGAGTACCCCTTCTGACATCTACCCCTTGGTATGATGTCATTCAGTGGCCTTGATCTGCCTATTTCTGCCTATTTCTATTTTTAGACTGTTATTTGATTTTTGCAATCTTCACATATACTGGGCATTGGCAAAGGAGTCCTTAGAGTTTTCTCTTTGGATTTCCCTTTGCTAGGTGCACCTCCACTCCCTGTAATATGTACCATAATTTAACTTTGGATTTCCCTTTGCTAGTCCATTAATTAAGTGGCTTCTAAGGTTGCCCTTATAGAGCCTATACATCATTAATGCCTGCTGCCCAAAGATGCCTCCACTTAAAAGCACATTGGCAGCACACTTGAACTTCATCAGGTTCTCTGTTCTTACAAGGTGCATGATAAGTTCTCTGGACAATCATCAGAAGAATAAAAACAACAATGAAAAATCACACTCACCATGGAGTGCGTACACCATGCATCGATCAAAGTGACATCTGGATACCCTCTGCACCATGTAGCAGGAGATGTTGGTGCATTTCATGGACTTTATCATAGATCAAGCCCATGGTATGCTTTTGCTGATGAGTCGACTTAAGATTCCACAATCTTTGAATGCTGACAATGCTGGAATGATAGGTTTATAAAAGTTCTGGGACAATAACTGACATTCTTACCTCAACCCATAAGTCTAAATATCATAGTGGTGCTTGAGCAGTTCACCGATTTCAACATCTGAACACCCCAGTTCATAGTATTCCTTGAGCGCCTTGCAAATATCTTCTTCTGGTGCTAGAAAACAAAGATTTATGTGATTGACTGACTTAGGCTAAGTAGGTGAGGTACTGATGGCAAGGCTTGTGTTGGTTTTTTTGGGGGCATTTTCAAATCAAGGTCAAGTCATAGAACAACAAACAATGTCCCAAATTGGCCCCACTCACTTCATCATCATCAATCATTAGCTCAGGCTTGCTATGAGAGATGCTACCCTACCACTTTCCAAGTTATAACTCCAGTGGACCTACCACATTCTTGAGCTGGAAACTCAGGCCCCTGTTTCCTCAATCTCCACCACCATCTCCTCCAAAGCATGGCAGGGTCAGTCAGAAACCCACACCACCCCCTTAACCCCTAGTGGGCCAAAACAAAGCAGTCCCTTCAAAGGACCTTGCTAATACTTCCACTACCAGTCTTCCAATGCCTCGTTTTTCATTTGACTCTCCTGACTGACCTGTACAACCATCCGAGGCTTCTGCTGGTGATCCTATCGATCCTGCTGTAATTCCCCCTTATACACCTTGATCCTCATTAGAAACTGTCAACAAACTCATTAAGCCATGTTTTATCTAGGCTGGAGCCACTACTTGATGGGACTGGTGGAAATCCTGAGATAATTATCAGGGGCATCTCGTCAGACATCATTGATGAGTTACAGGCAAAATCCAAAGCATCTGAGCTGCTGGGTTGGGAGGATCTCAAGGTATGTTGTATCTCACTGGTTTGTGGTCAGTCTAACAGCATTGCAGGATTGATTTCTTGGGAGACATCTTGATTGTGCACTACCCATCATTTAGACATGAGATCATGGCCTCTCTCTTTTTTCCTCTCTACATCAATGACATCGGAGCATCTGTGGTCTCCATTGAATCCATGAATAATCTTACCCCTGGGGGCTCTACAGACATCAAATTGTGTGATGATATCAAATCTCCTGATTTCAGCCTGTACAAGCATCATTCCAAGAGCCAACTGACAGATGTATGGCCAATGGTCATCTGGGAAGTGGCTTATAGTGAGGATGAGAAGAAACTTGCACACAATCTTGGGAGATACATCGCTTGTTCCTTTGGTATGGTGCAGTTAGCAATTGGTGTGAAGATCACCCGTAATCACAATGGGAAGGGCATGAAAAAAGTGACTTGTGCTTTCTGGGAAGCAGACTATGCCAAAACATTCATGACACTCAAAGCATTGGGCTCACCAGCAGTGGACTGCCTGATGAGATGTGATAGTAATGCTGACAAGGCTGATGAACAAGTTGTGCCCGCCGCCACCAAGTTTTTTTGCATTTTGAAAATTGGCAGCAAATATATAAAATACATGGTTTCTGAACAAGTTCTTTACAAGGGAAGTGCCTTTCCTCTGGGATACATCTCAATTCACTAACATCCATGTTTGCAATGTAGATCATTCCTGAAGAACCCAATGGGCCCAAAGAGATGCTTATTCTCAACAGACACCTCTATCATGCTTCGACAAGCCTGGATGAAGACAATCCAGCGATTACTATTCCATTTTCAGCACTCCAATGGGTAGTCAAGACCCATCAGCAACAACAGAAGCTCCATCAATGTAATGAAATGGGTCTGATCATTGAGGTTTTTGCTCAGATGACTGCATGCTTGAAAAAGAAGCATCATACTTGATTTCTTTCAACATGAACATGCACCCCTTGGTAAGTTAGTTAGACCATGTAACAGCAACCTGTTGGACTCATTACACAAGGACCAGATGCTCTTCACTTTACCACTGCTGGCCTATGCCTATGAATATTCCCAATCCTCTCTTTTGACTGCTTGCTTATGCCTACGAAATATTCCAGATCCTTGCTTCCAACACATTTACTTTTTTTTTGTGTTGTCATTGTACCTACTGTGTAACTATGTAACTGTGCATCAGCAAAACACGGGGCTGGTCTTTGGGAGCTTTGTCTTTGAAATCAGGTCTCACCAAGTCTTTATCTCAAAATTTCATGTCTCCGTCTCAGTGCTGTGTGTCTCTCGGGATCTTTCCTCATCTTTGGGTCTTTGAGAAAAACATAACAGAGTTTGTGAATTCCAATGATGCCAGATGTAATAGAATACTATTGAGATTAATGATGAAGAGGTAGTGAACTCGAACTACGCAAATTGAATCTCACAACATCAATAACAAGACGCTTCCCTACATCGCAGTGGCCGTGCAGAGTTGCTACTTCCAGGGTTGCACTAATACATGACAGTTTAGCCATGTGGGTCTGCCGAGGTGGGAATGTGATGTTCCATTCGAATTTGAAATGAGCTGCACCAGGTTCAAGTTCTCAGAAAGGAATGTAAACACAGGTACAACACGGGCCACTCACATTCTCCAGGCTTGTCCCAATCCTCTGCAAGGACTTTCAGTCTCTCTCTCCCCATATAATCGCTCCTGTGAAAAGATATGACCACCATGGGTGAACAAATTGTTCCGGGAAGTGGAACATTGAGCATGTAGTGCGAAGCGGATATGGATGCAGTCATGAGTGTGGATGGGTAGCATGGCTCGTGAAGTGGCACAATGTTGGGAAGTGAATCCATGGATGTTATGGCGGCCATACTAGATGGAAGTGTTTGTGCCAGTGAGGATATCGCGAAGCCTTCGGAAAGTGGCCCAGGGGCGTTATTCGCAGATGTCAACACTGGATAAATGGAGAGATTAGTTGAGGATATCAAACATGATGGCTGCTCAGGACATGAGCTTGTGAACCCAGATGCTGGTCGATACTCACAGTTGTTTGGCATGGTAGTTCATGGATGTGAAGGATGAGAGTGAGGTGATCGTGGCTGTGCCCAAATCACAATCAGAACATTGCGCGCATACAGAGACTGAGCTATTGAAAACCTGGAGTATGATATTGAACTGGATATTTAGAATGCTATTTCATGTGCATAATAATCTATGAACTTGTTTACATAGAAAGACTTGAAAGCGTCCAAACTATCAGTATGTAATAGATGATGAGGTATACAATGTACCCCAGCAATGCCCATAAGATGTGCACTGCGAAGAATGGCATCCAGATGAACAATGGACATGATGCGCTCACCATGCCCATCAAAATCTGGCTCAACCATCCACATTTTGGTATCTTCACATGGACGGTCACCAATGACAGAGAACCACATCACAAGTGCACAGGGATATGTGATGGATTGATGCTTGACCTTGAGAAACAGTCGGACGCGAGCCACATGTAGTCCTTGGAAACCAGGCAAATCAGGATCATGCTCGATAAATATGCAGTCACATCTCTCAGCCCCACCATGCCATGTGTCAACAGAGTGTATGCATTCCCAATACATACCCCCAATCCCAGCCATATCACTCGGAGCATAAAAGGTGGCTACAGCTGATGGGTAGACATAGACCTTTCCTCTATACCTTGGACAATCCATCAGGGGGACATCAATAAGAGGGATGTCAAGATCGGGGTGGGTTTGTTCATAGAGAAATCGTGAAACAAGCTCCAGAAGAGTTGGAAGGCCCAGATGATTGCTAAGAGCAGGGAGTAAGTGGGGGAGATGGGGAACTAGACAAGTTTATCATCAGGCATTCAGGGCATCAGGCGACAACACTTACTCGGGTCTCTGCACAGAATTACCTCAGCCAGAACGCCACACCCATTGACTTCTCCACCATCATCATCATCAGGTGGTGGAATGAGTTGTGGAAGTGGATGAGTGCGATCAAAGACAGAAGCGTTGAGCATTCCACGAGCTTGAAAATCAACATGACTTGCTGCCAGTTTATCGAGACGTTGGTTTGTGAGCAACATCTGTGACAGAGCCTCATGGTGATTCAAACGCCACCAGGGCTCCTTCACAGCCTTGATATGTTTGGATTCAGTGATGGATGAGCAAAGTCCATTCGGTGCCCCAAATTCTGTAATGAGGAGGCAATAGTGACCAAGGGAATGCTGACATGGAAGGGAGATGCCATCAGGACGGATACCCTCAGATTCAAAGATTGTATGCTCTTGATGAAATTTTGCAAGAGCATGGTCAATGGCATCCAAATCGTCATCATCAAGAACCGATCTGCGAATGAGATAGCAGAATTCCATAAAGCTGCTCACTGCTCGCAGCATCTGTGGTGGAACATAACCAGCAATTGCGAGAAGATAGACCTAGGCAAACAAATCAGAATTCTAGTTTGTTACTAGGCATCAGAGATTACAGACCTTTATGAGTGCCTTCGAATCATCACCAGTCCATTGCTTGAAACCCCGACCTTCTGGGAAACATCGAAGACCAGGGAATGAAGGTGCTGCTGCAATCCTAATACCAAATGCAACATTGTAACTAATGGAAAGTAATGGGCATATATGAACATACCTTCAATCAATATCTGTGAGAATTTTTGAAGCCTCTAATGGAGCATGGACTAGGTTGATATATTCCTCGACCCACGTAACGAGATGGTCCTTGAATGTCCCTTTGATTACTTGATGAAGAATATCAGGTGCTATTAGTTCGTGTATGTCCACTCGAGGGAACCCATAGGTGAATGGCTACTAAATTATTTCATATCCAGTTGACAGAGAAGAAAGGAGAAGTAGTATACCATGATATCATCAACAATGCCATAGTCATCCCATAAACGCTTCTTGTCCAACACATCAAATAGCACTAGTGTCAGCTCATGCAAATGCCTCCCACCTTCCCCATCTAGATTGTCCCACTGCGCACTGCACCTGAAAGATAATGTTAGTCTCATATGTAAACAAGAAAGATCATTGGTGGACTTACCGTGAACACCATCCTTGAACAATGCATGTACATAAGACTTGCTCGGGGTAGTCTGCAATATATGGCCCGATTCCATAGATGGCACAACAAAAGTGACCATCTGCAAATCAAATAATTTCTGGCTCAATCATTCCCAGCTGCAATGTCTTCAAAATCTCGCGCAAACTTCCATGGAATAGATTACATTGGAACCGCCAGAAATCATTCGAGTCATGATGCTCCCGATCAGCTGAAAGTAATGTCGTAAGCAATGAAATTACGATAGTTTCAATATTTACTCTTCGGGATGGCCAGGAATGCTATCAGTGTTATGCCGTTTTGATGTGCCCGACAGACATTGTTGTGGATGAGCCCATTCGACATATACAGGGGATAGTATTCATTTTGGCCGGTGGCGACGGAAACTGTGGTCTTGTCACTTCCCAAAATCACGGGGCAAAAGGTAGCACCATGATTCCTCTCATTTTCTGCAATTTTATCCTGTATGGGTCACTGTAAATACAAGGGTATGGAATGACAATGAAGTAGGACGAACCGCCTGACGACTTGACCAATTTCCCGACATGAAGTTTTGAAATTGTCACTTTCCAGTTTTTGCGTAGCATATTACCTTGGGTGCCACATCCATCTCATTAGCAAAGTCAGGATTGGCCGCCTGGCTTTTGAGGACAGCACGAGGATCCCGATACCATACATCATATGTCACTAATTTCCACGGTGCTATTTCTCCTTCACCCATCTCACCAGCATACGAGATAGTAAATGACTCCCATGGAATGTCGCCAATGGCAGTGTTGTCGATAGTGTCGTACAGATCAGCCTTGTTAGCAAATGGAGGATCATGATTGGGTGGAAGCAATGTGGCCCAGATTAGCATCAAGTCTGTAATACATGATCCAGGCATCTGGTCACACCGATAAAGAAGGTCTGCAAGCTCAAACGAGCTCCGATCAGCATACAGCAACCAGTCATTTGGCAGTGGATGGTCCCACGATGGAGGGGGTGATCCATCTGGTAGATAATTGCCCTCCAAATCACAAGGCCGACCTGTATCAAATTGTACTGCAAGATTAGATGTTATAGCATTCACCTGAGTGCAAATACAAACCGTTGATGAAAGGATGGATTTCCACAGTTTCTAGTGCAGGTGCCTCATTCTCCCAAACTGGAGTTTCAGGTGGCGAGGGTGGAAAAAGATCGTCAAAGGGAGCTTCGCCATTCTCTCCATGGGCAGGCTCATTAAGGCCATTCACAAGGTTCCATTGCTGCTGCCTAAAGCATGGAAGATGGCAATGAGCTCACAGATGATTACGAAGCCCTCCCTGATTGGTGAAGAATTTTGAACATCTAGCCATCGGACAGGGAATGTTATGGGCAGCAAAGCTCCAAGGCATGATAAGCACAAAATGCGACTGGATTGTCACAAATCCGAAGCACAACAGTAGAAGGCGGACTGAGTTGACTGGCCTGATATGACAAACATGGACAAATATTGCATGATCAGCCTCATGACCTGAAAATTTTCATGCTTGATGACGCCAACAACCCCTTGAAAATTTTTCATTCAGTGTAAGAAAATCGAATCATTCCTTCATCCAGCAACCATTACAATGCCCCCAAAACTCACACTCAACTTTACTCCCATTGTGACACACTCAAAAAATAAGGACCAGCACCCTGGTGATTACTATATTCCTAAACCTCATCACTCACATGCAGAAATGGAATCAGTATGACAAGAAGAGGCAGAGAAAAAACAGGTCCAGGAGGAGAAGCTTCAGCAAGGCCTCAAAAACGTAGCTGCAATTGAGGACCCCTTACATCAAGAAGACATTTCTTGGAAAGTTGAGCGTGCAGCCAAACCCAAGTTGAAGATTGTCGCTGATCCTAAGCAGCACCATGCAAAAGAAGTAACACAGATGCCTCAGACTGGCAGAGCTCCAGCACCTAAGGAAGGCAAGTGAATGCGCCTGAATTCCTTCTGAGTCCACGCGTACTCACCGAGTTCTAGGGTGGGGAAGGGCAGAAGGCACAGGCTCCGGGAATGACAAGGTTATGAATGGAGGTAAGAATGTCCAAGTCTCCGATACTGTAGTCAGGCCTGGCATGAGCAGTTGAATTTGTATCAGTTCCCAATCATGCAGGTCATGGTCCAAGTCGAAAGTCAAACACCATCTTGAACGAGAAGAACAGCAAGGGAATGCAAGGTGTCAAATCTCCTCGTGGTACAAGGAATGAGGTGCTGACACCAGCTGAGGAAAATGGCTATTTGTCAGACAGTAAGCAAGCAGACATCCAAGTTGAACTGTTTGAACTGATCTTTTCATGATGATAGCAGTAATTGATCGATCTGGTGACGACTCAGACTACAGGATGGGGGAACCTGGACCTGAGAGTGAGGATGAGGACGAGGACGAGGACGAACTAGATATCAACAAAGAAAAGCAATCAGTCACTGTTGTCACGGTCAAGAAGAAGGAAAAACCTAGGCGTGCTGACATCATCGCCTTGAGGTGCACTGAACCCACTTCAGGAACTCCTAACATCAACAAGCGTAAGGTGTCCATGGAGAAGTACATATCCTGTCCAGCAATACTTTCACCATGACTGACTCATTCTTCTGAAGTGTCGAGTGAGCTGTACAACAAACCAACAAGAAGTCGAAGGGCTCAAAGGTTCATTCCTCCGGCCTTCTTCCCAGCTGGGAGAAAACATCTAGACAGCCATCACACGCCTCATCATTAGCAAGTACCCCAACGGCAGCACCATCAGAGCCCGATGATGATTCCATGGTAAGATATGGCAGTGTAGTCGGGGATCATGAGACCGATGATGAGGAACGTAAGGCAATCATTGCCGCTCCATCGCTGGTTATGAAACAAACATTTAATGCTGAGTATTGCCTTCTTTGTTATCTTTGTCCATTCAACTAACATGCGCTGTTGGTTTAGACTATGATCAAGATTGAAAATAATCATCAATTTCCCACTCAGCCAATGACACAGAAAGAAGCATGCGGAGGCAACAAAAAATGGCAACTCAAGCACCTCCCCAGCCACGAAATCGTGGACACTTTCACCAGTGTAATCATCCCTCACGCTCGTGAGAAGGCAGGCACCCTCAACCCCTGGGAGACTTTGTCTGTGAAACAAGTGCAGGACCTCATGAACGAGGTATATGGGGAAGGAAAGCATGAGGTCACTGAGGACAACATCTGGTTTGGCTTGGTGTGTCCGCTTCCACATCTCTCTTGATGTGATCCTGATTACTAACCGCACTTTTTGAGGTTGGGTATCGCCTGACAAGTTGGCGCAGTACTTTTGCAAGTATAGCTATTGAAACCGTGAAGCAGCTACTCAAGGACCATCAAGACATTCTTGATACGTCCAAAGCTATCACAGACTATGTTGCAACCTCCCTGGATGAGGTTACCCTCGAAAGTGGCTTGAAGACAGCTGCCTTTCATTGGAACCAATGGAATGATGGCCAAAAGAAAAAGGTACGTCGCAGATTTCACAATAAATTTCACAATAACACATTTGTCGCAGGATTTCCTTCAAAATGAACTCATCCTTGCTATGTTCGCCAATGCTCATCTTGCACACCTAGCAACCGATCATCCTGGCAATGAGAAGCCGATTGGCGCGCTGATTCTTTCAATGCAGGCTGTGAGTGGAGCACGTTCTAGACCTGATCACCAACTAACATCTTTCTAGGTGGGGCATGCCTTGTCATGTTATGCCATGGGCTTGCTTAAACAGGACCATACCCCAGCCGGTCATTTCTCGGTGGACAACTATGGCGATAGAGTGGAGTGTGTCAAAATTTCCAGTGGCCACAGAAAGTTCAAGCAAAGAAGGGACAATCGTGCCACGCAGTACGTTGCCACTGTCAAGGCATTCAAGGAAGATCGTTGGAATGACATTTTCGAGATTTCCCAGGGACTCATGACACAGAAGCGGAAATCATGCCCCAGCCTCTCCTCCCGTGCCAGCTCAGAGGACATCGTTATGGAGGACATCATTCTCTTGTCAGATGATTAACCCGTTCTCATTGATTCTTAAAGTTGTGTAGCTGTACTAAACACTCATACTGTAGCTACCACTTGTCTGCATGTTTATGGCATATTTTGTGTGTCCTCTAAGATTCCATGCGAGTGATGAGAGACTGGAATGACTATCAGAGAGATCTCAAGAAAGACATCACTCGTCTCAGAAAGACCTACTGAAGTCTCAGAGAGATCCTTGACATCTCTCAGAGACTATGTACCTTGCTCAGAGAGACTTCGAGGTCTCACCGAAAGATATATGTCTTCGAGGTCTTTGAGAGCTTTGACATCTTTACAAAGACCTCAAAGACCTCAAAGATGAGCCCTGGATTTTGCTGATGTGTAACAGTGTAACAGTGTAACAGTGTAACAGTGTAACAGTGTAACAGTGTAACAGTGTAACAGTGTAACAGTGTAACAGTGTAACAGTGTAACAGTGTAACAGTGTAACAGTGTAACAGTGTAACTGTGTAACAGTGTAACTGTGTAACAGTGTAACTGTGTAACAGTGTAACTGTGTAACAGTGTAACTGTGTAACTGTGTAACAGTGTAACTGTGTAACAGTGTAACTGTGTAACAGTGTAACTGTGTAACAGTGTAACTGTGTAACAGTGTAACTGTGTAACAGTGTAACTGTGTAACAGTGTAACTGTGTAACAGTGTAACTGTGTAACAGTGTAACTGTGTAACAGTGTAACTGTGTAACAGTGTAACTGTGTAACAGTGTAACTGTGTAACAGTGTAACTGTGTAACAGTGTAACTGTGTAACAGTGTAACTGTGTAACAGTGTAACTGTGTAACAGTGTAACTGTGTAACAGTGTAACTGTGTAACAGTGTAACTGTGTAACAGTGTAACTGTGTAACAGTGTAACTGTGTAACTGTGTAACTGTGTAACAGTGTAACTGTGTAACAGTGTAACTGTGTAACTGTGTAACTGTGTAACTGTGTAACTGTGTAACTGTGTAACTGTGTAACTGTGTAACTGTGTAACTGTGTAACTGTGTAACTGTGTAACTGTGTAACTGTGTAACTGTGTAACTGTGTAACTGTGTAACTGTGTAACTGTGTAACTGTGTAACTGTGTAACTGTAACCCTTTGTACTCAACACACTCTCATCATAACATAAATTATGTGTGGTTAATCAGAGATACCTGATGTTGAGTCATAAGTCCAAATTTATTTATTTTAAATGTGGTGTTCAACAACCATTTCACAGTGATGACTGAAGATTTTGAAGTAATGGCTGACTGGAGTTCAGCTGATCACTCTCACTTTCCATATGTACTGTACCCACTTTAATTATAACAATGTCTTTTACTTACCTTTATATACTTTTATGCAAGCCTTTACTGGGTCTATCGAGGCATACTCTTCTGTGTGTCCTTAGCTACTTATGTAGCATAGGTAGATATCAATATAGTAACAACTGCCTGTGACATTGTGACCTTAACAAATGGTCCTGCAGGTAACAAACAGGCAGAATGGTTGCATGACGGCTAACAAATTGAGGGAAAAAAACATCACCTGCTCACGATCAGGAACACCTAGAACCTTCAACATTGTATAGAATTGATGTAATTGCTATATGTTTGTCTGCCGTTTTACTGTTTGTATTGTTCTACAGTCTGCATTGAGCCAACATTGAGCTACTACTTCCTGGATCTAAGGCTCCAACTGTTCTATCTATATAACTATCTTATATAGTTTATACTGTATATGTTTATGTTTATGTATAGGCCTTGGGCCTCAAGGTGGTGTACACAGTAGTTATACAGTATATAGATGGTTAAACAGTTTACCTATTATGATTGACATCAATAACAAATAACAGGATGTCAGTTGGTGTGGGGAAGGGAAAGTTGACTTGCCTGTCGACTTTCCCATTCTGGTGCATCTTGCTTGATGGATATTGTTGAAATTAATCCCAGTGATGCATGCTGTATACATGAGGCAATACATGCAGCATACGCATGTTACTGCGCTTACTGCGCATACATGCGGTAAACACATTCCTGAGTCATGTGACGTCCTTATTATTATGTATATAAGGAGAACCTGTACCGTAGTAGAAATACAGTGTTCTTACCTCTGCTAACCCTAGCTGTAAGTCTAAATAAACCCCAGATAGGTTGTAAGGAACGTGTTGTCTCTTCCACTGTGCAGCATATATAGTCTGCTCCAACAGGTTATGGGCCCTGCTGGGCACGTCGCGAACGCACCTTAATTGGCTGCAAACAACGTTGACTTCATCGTCTCCAAATTATAACCTTGCGCTCTTCGTGAGCTGCATTGCGCTCCCTGCGAGCTGCACATAAAACCTAGGTTGACTAGGGTTAACCACTCTGAAGGAGTGTTTTCTCCTGAGAACGTTAAACGTGTTTTATTGAGTAAAAAGACTGATTGAGCGCTTTTAACAGCTGCCACCACAAAATCATGTCTTCAACTCTTGAGAAACTCGTTCAAACTTTCGACGGATCAAATTACATTCAATGGGCCGACTCAATGAAGGTGTGGCTCAGGTCTCAGGGCCTCTGGCAAATAACTAGCGGGGCGGAGCAAAAACCACCCCCGGCACCTCCCTTGACGGCGATGAATGCTACTTTGGTAGTGGATGCTAATGCCAAGCTCCAGACCTGGAGCAACAAAAATGACCAGGCCATTGGTAGCCTAGTGCTCCGCCTGGCCCCCTCCATTCGGCAGCGTGCCAACTCAAAGGACACTGCTGAGGAGGTGTGGGATCTCATCTGCACTGATTATGGTGTGGACGGCCCCTCCCAAGTCTTCGTGGACTTTAGGTCCGCAATAGCGATCAAGATCCCAGCTGCGAACCCTGCACCGGAGATTGCTAGAATGGCAGACAAATTTGAGCGCCTTACGGCTGCTAACGTCGCCATCCCCAAGCTAGTGCAAGCAATGATTCTACTTGCTGCGATGCTGCATGAGTATGATTCCTTGTCCGCAACGGTCCTTAACACGACCGCTACTAGCGCCTTGACATTTAAACATGTCAAGGACTCCATTGTCGCTGAAGCCTCAAGGCGCACAGCAGTAGGAAAGCCCGCTGGCCAGCCTCAGGCCAACAAACTTTCTGCTGTTAAGCGCAAAGGGGGAAACCCCAAATGGCAGCCCAAAGAGGGGCAAAACAGCAATGGAGACTCGTCCCGAAAGCGTGGACGATGTGGGGACAGAAAGACTAAGGAGGAGAAGCCGAAGGATAAACATACCCACCTCGCCTCCAAAGCCTATATCACCATAAATGGTAATGGCACCATCATACCGCCGATGTCGCTCATACAGCGCATCGAAAGATGTGAACACACTCCCACAAGGGATCCTCGCCGCCGACCGCCTGCACAGGCATATACGGGCGTGGCCTCTACCTCTCGTTCGGTTTATGCCAAATATCAGCAAGCTCGAGACACCCTCGAGGAAATGCAACTGCCGCGCAGCACGAAAAATCTGCGACCGCTGGAAGAGCACCTGACGGTGCGAGAAGGAAAGAGAAGAAGGATAGAACCAGAACCCAAGTCTAGGATCGAGGAGGTAGAAGACAATACCGTCTCCCTTGGATCTGAACCTCCGGTGTCTGATGAGGAAGTGTGGAAAGCCGTCGACGAAATGCTTGTCGATGAACCCCTTGATACAGGGGCATATGATGACAGGTCAGTCCTTTTCCCTGCCACAAGCACTAAGATTAATATTCCTATGAATACAGCGAACTTTTCATGTGAAATTTTACCGCTATTAAATGTATCATGGAATTATTTAGATCTTAATATATGTGCTATGTGTGCAAAGGGAGATTGTAAGAAAGGTGCCGACTGGATCATGGATTCAGGCACATCAAAACACTTCACTGGTGAAATAAAAGATTTCGCTTCTTACGAGCCTTTACCGAGAAAGGACTCTACCTTGGTCCAAACGGCCACTGGTACTACTCATATAGTAGGAAAAGGAGCAGTCTTCATTAAACACCAGGTAGTATGTCATGGGAAGTCAGAGACACGTGAAACACGGTTATACCCCGTCTACTACATACCCGACATTAATACTCGATTGATGTCAATGGGGGTCTTTTTACAAGACAGAAGTGATGTGCGTGGTTCCTCCGCACACATTTTATTTATCGAGCATGGAAACCCAATCATGCATTGTGTCCCTCTAAGGAGGAATGACATGATCTATTGGGCTCGGACTCATATATTGAGCACCAAAAAGCTTAATGTCGCGACCATTTATGTCGCTGACTACTTGACTTGGCATAGGCAACTTGGACACCCACCCAATAAGGCGCCTGAAATGGCTGACACCTTTTGAGGACCTGACAAAGGTCCGCCCAGATCTAAACAATCTGAAGGTCTTCGGTTGCGGTGCTTATGTCTATCTACCAAAGGAAAAACGTCCAACAACATTATCTCCTCGATCAGAGTTAATGACGTACCTTGGAGTAGAAGATGGCATTAAAGCATATCGTTTCATGCAACAAAATGGCACAATATTCATTGGTGCCACGGCACTATTTGATGAAACGATGTTCCCATGCTGTCCCAGAGCTAAAACTCCTGCCAAGACAGACCTTGGTGATTTTCCACATCCAGAACCAGAAGATGATGACCACTCATCTGGAACAGATGGCGATGACCCTATACCGCCACAAAATCCACCCCTTCCTCCATCATTAGAAGATGATGATGATGATTTACCAAGCGAGCAAAAGGCGCATGACAATGCAACTAACGCTCCTCCTCCGCCACCTCCAGTTAACACTGAGGACTTTCGTCCAAGACATGAAGATCAACAGGAATGGCAGCAATTGCCCCATCGATCAGGCAGGCAGAGGAAAATCCCAAACTGTCCCGGCAATACCTATGGAGAACAGCAACTCCCCTCTGACATAGAGAGAGACATTGCACATGATCGATATTGGAAGAAGTCTGTGGGTCAAGATTCAGATCATAACCGAACACGACCACAACCTCAACAGCAAGAACCGGTTGCTGGACCGAGTTCGGCACCCCACGAGAGTGTGCCCGATTCCAATAATCAAGAACATGATTACCCAATGGGGGAACCGGATGAAGCAGGTTATATTAAAAAGATAACCAAGAAAGGTGGAGATGAGCTTATCCGCTGGCTGTTATCAAAAGCAGTCACACCATCAAGCAGAAAAAGCCTAGTTCCAAACCAATTTCGTGATATTGCGCGCCTACCCCGGCAGCAGCAACTTGAGTGGAAACAGGCTTGTCATGAAGAGTTAGAGGCTCTTCACAAGCGACAAGTCTATGATATCGTCGATCTTCCACATGATCGGAGAACAATCAAAAATAGATGGGTTTTCTCTGTGAAATCGGACAGAAGAAAATGAGCCAGACTCGTGGCCAAAGGCTTTTCACAAGTCGAAGGCGTTGACTTTGATGAGATTTTCTCACCAGTAGTCCGCTACGAGACCGTATGCCTCATGTTTGCCCTTGCGTCTCTAGAAGGCATGTATATGACTGGTCTAGATGTAAAAACCGCATTTTTATATGGCAAACTTGATGAGGAGATCTATATGGATCAACCCGAGGGTTTCAGACTCAAGGGTAAAGAGTGCAAAGTAATGCGCTTACGCCAAGCATTGTATGGCCTTAAACAGGCTTCACTAGCATGGTGGAAAGAGCTAGAGGCATTTATGCGCACCATTGGGTTTGTGCGTGCCAGCTCCGATGCCGGCATCTTCATACACAAGGATCCTAAGACAGGCAGCATCATTATTGCGCTAGTCTATGTTGATGATGGCTTGTTCATGGGCAAGAACAAGAAACTTGTGGATGAAAAGAAGAATGCTTGCCTGAAGCATTGGGAGTGCCGTAGTACTGAAAAAGTCACGGAATTCTTAGGCATGCGCGTCACCCAGACCGCTACAAAAGTCAAACTCAATCAAACAGAATATCTCGCCAAAGTGCTCGAGAGGTTCGAGATGACAAATGCCAAAGTTGCCCCCACTCTGCTCCCGACTGGCTACAAACCGTCGGAGAACACAGCGACGCCAAACGTGGTGCTTAGATCGAAATATCAGTCTGTGATCAGATCTTTATTGTATCTGATGCTCGGAACGCGACCTGATATCGCTTATGCGGTAATCAAGATGTCGCAATTCTCGGCTAATCCTAGCCAAGAACATCTAGACAAAGCAATGTACATAATGTGCTATCTGGTGGGAACCCAGAAGTACAGTATAGTCTACGATGGAGAGAAATCCAAGGGGCTGCAGGCCTTCACAGATTCTGATTGGGCAGCTGACACTGTCAAGCGCCGATCTACAACGGGTTACTTTGCTACTCTAGCGAGTGGCATTGTGTGCTGGCAGTCCCATTTACAAAAAACTGTAGCACTGTCATCCACAGAAGCCGAATATATGGCTCTCTCCGACACTTGTCGGCAGATAGTGTGGATAGAGTCCTTATTCCAGGAACTTGAATATACACTGAAGCATGTACCAATCTGCGCTGATAATCAGGGATCCATCTTTATTGGATCAAATCCAGTTCAGGAAAGAAGGACCAAACATATAGACATTTGCTACCACTACACCCGTGAATGCATAGAAAATGACAAAGTCACAGTCGTTTTCATTCCTGGAAGTGATAACCCGGCTGACATGTTCACAAAGAACCTTGGCGCCGTCCTATTCAGGAAATTTAGAGACTCTCTCGGAATTACTTTCGAGATTCAAACTTAGCTGCTTAGAGCGCTGTACAGTTTGAGGGGGGGTGTTGAAATTAATCCCAGTGATGCATGCTGTATACATGAGGCAATACATGCAGCATACGCATGTTACTGCGCATACATGCGGTAAACACATTCCTGAGTCATGTGATGTCCTTATTATTATGTATATAAGGAGAACCTGTACCGTAGTAGGAATACAGTGTTCTTACCTCTGCTAACCCTAGCTGTAAGTCTAAGTAAACCCCAGGTAGGTTGTAAGGAACGTGTTGTCTCTTCCACTGTGCAGTGTATATAGTCTGCTCCAACAGATATTCTCATAGTAATGTTTCTCCTTTCTTTTGCACACTTTCTGTTCTGCCCATCTATATGTTTGCCTTCTTTTCATAAAAACATTTATTGACCTTCACTGACCCCAATTAAATAGAATTTGAACATCCCTTTTGTCCTGAAGCCATGATGTGCGTTCAAGTTCAACATGTGTTCATGTGTTCCTCTAGCATTATGTCAGCATTTTGATCACAAGAACCCAAACAACCCAATGCAGGGTCTCGGCCTTTCTCATGGCTAGCTGGATTCCAACTTGACAGACAGTGCATTTAGATGGTAAGGGTTGACCCAGTTGAGGATGGTATTCAGGCTGGGGTGCTCACATGCTTGTGGGGTGTCCAGCTAATAGGGCACCTGGGTACTAGTCTGCTTGCCTGAGTCCCTAGGCCCTATGTTCTTAGATGAGGGTTCGACAATGTGACTCAGGCTGAGGATGCACCAGTGTGTTGGATAATATCATCATGACCAGAATTTGCCAGAAATTGATCACAGAGACACATTGGCACCATTCACTCTTAGAATCTCTCACTTTCTGGCTGCTGAAGCAACATCAAGTAAGTTTTGTTCCCTATCGGATACATACAAATGTTAGTATGGTGATAAAGGACAGAAATGATAATGTTAGTATTTCAACTGTGTATATCAAATTTATTAAACAGTATATAGATGGTTATATGGTTTAGATAACTGTTTATGTATACTTGGCCTTGGAGGAACTAAATGGTTGGTGCCTTACCTGGATCTGAATGGAAAGATTTCTCATCGCACTTTCTCCTGAGAAACTTGCAGAGCGTAAATGAGGAGTGTCTGAAGATTCAAGAAGGGCATCAAAAAGATTGGAGCAAGCAAGCTATATGGAAAAATGGAAGGAGAGGATTAAAGAGCAGAAAAGACGAAGCAGTGTTAAAATTGGATCTGAATACTGAAGCTGGCAGGCATAAAGGACATGATAATCATCAACAGAGACTTCTCAAAAATCTCGCATGCGCCATCGAATGAATATGGTGCAACTTCGTTCTCTCATCCACCAAGGCCGGCTGCACCTGTGACTACACAATGACTAAGTATCCTCCTGGCAAGAAAAGCAAAAAAAACGCTTACCAAAGCCAAAGGCCGTACCTTGTCTACTTGCGCCACAAGCCCTGAAATCATCACCGAAAGTGCTGCTGGATGTCGTGGATCCCAGGTATTTCTCAACACGTCTGGCAGGATCCCAATAAGTTTAAGAACCCTCCGAGCCAGCTCATCAATCTCGGTGCTCTGAGCTGCATCAGGAATAGTGTCGTCCACTTGTTCTTCTATGAGCTCCAGTAGGCGTATCATGATATGGACATAGTCCAAAAAGGCCTGATATCACAGAAAATCAGACATGACACCGGTCTAAAAAAGCAAATTAGAAACAGACCTTGCCACGGACATGCCAGCTATCCACGGGCCGGCCAGAGAATCTGCTGAAGAGCTCTTTGAGAAGCTCAAGATCCTTCCGAATTACGGCGTCCGGTGCTAGCTCCAACACCGCGAGGTCATGTGCATGGTTATACAACCCAGCAGAGAGGAAGAGCTCATAGGCCGTGAATATATCCACTTTATAGAGTGCATGTACTGCCTACTAATTGTAAGAAAACCATGAAAATGCAGAACCGAGATATATCGTACCTTGGCCTCACTAACCCACGCCATCGGAATCTTCAGGCTCCCCACTATGCCCCTCGTCATCCATTCATCCAACTGGGGTGCAGAGCGCCATAAAAGATCTTTTACTGCCTTCTCTCTCCTGCAGATGCCAGCACAAACAGTCAGTACACACGTGTACGAAGAGACAACAGCCAAATACAACACTCACCCAGCAGATCCTTCGATATGCAAAAGCACAAATACAGCCTCTTGGATCATTCCAAGCCCCTCAAGTTGGAACGCATAACTGCTCGCGAGGAGGTCGGCACTTGGACTGTGTCCCTCGACACCATCATCCTCCAGCTCCTCATCAGAATCATCCATCCGCCCGCGGCTGCGGCCTTCCGGCTTCCCACGGTCAGCAAAGTCTCGTACACCCATACACCGAGATAAGATGATGTACAGATGCCATGCGAGGCTGTAGTCGACCGGAGATGGAACGAACGTGAGCGGAGTCAAAATTTGGGAAAGTGAGCATGCAGGCTCAGCGTACAGTCGGATCAAAGAAAATAACCCATCAGGCGATGGGAGGGGGGAGGGGAGCTTCCATCGTGAAGACGGAGATGCGTTAGAAGACGACAACTGCTCAGCATACCACGGTACTGGACGTGCGACTTGACGTTGTGAACCATCTTTCACGAGCTGATCGTAAGCCTGGAATACCTGGGCAATGGAAGGATCCACCGGCTCTGAAAACCACATGTGAAGCCCAAAGACCCGTTTCCAGTCGAGCCCTTTCGCCACATCCACGTCAGAACACTTTTCCAGCCCACCGCCTTTCGATCCTTCCACGACTCCATCCACAATACCTGCCAACAACGTATACACCTTCTTCACGCTCTCGTCAATGTGTACGTCTATTCGGTCATCTTTCCAAATCTGCAGCTGCTCTTTTAAGTCTTCTCGGAAATCGAAGTCGCCTCCCGCCTGCGAGATGAGGGTGGCAAGTTTCAAATAGCCACCGTCCATGGCAGCGGCAGCGGCCTTTTCGATTTGATTACCCGTGAGATGGATGAACGTGATTGCAGCAGCGCTGGCTGAAGAGTTGGAGCGAAAATCAGCTTCGAGAGCAGGAGCGACAGCATCTTCAAGCCATGCCGAGAGTGCGGCTCTTCGCCGAATGGTGGTGACGCGATTTCGAATGTCAACCGTGACGGAATCTCCGAAGCCAAGGTGAATTTCGTCGAAGAGGGCATGTCCGAGTCGGAATAGAGAGGCTTCGTGTGATCTGTCGGTTTTTGGGAATAGTGAGGCAAAGGATGAAAAATTGAGCGAAGGAGAGGGGGCAGCAAATGGGATCCCATCATCGTCCGGCTCAATGGGAGAGTTGGTAAGGTGGTGTTGTAACAGTTTAGAAGTCATAGATGAGGCTTCGGCAGCATTTGCAAAGAAAGAGACTACCGTTTTAGTGATTATGGATGAGTTGGCGGGAGTTTTACTGGATAGAATTGGTCAATTCGAAAGGCCATTTGAATACGACTTACGAAGTAGATGATGGCCCACAAAGGGAACCTAAGTGAACCAATGTACCGCCTGGGCCCCAGCCTACCCGGAAAGAACGACCCAAGGCCAGACCTGCATCAATCACGTAACCTTCCATTCCATTCACGGCTGACGCTGAGCTTTCAACGCGTGCATATTTTCTTGTAGGGCGATACGGTGCAGGGTCGATATCATGTGCAAATGAGGCGCGCTGGAAAGGTGAATTAAATGGTCAGATATGTCTCTGGATAGAAGGCTGGCATTCTCTGAGGATGCTCGTTGAGAACGAACACACGTAAGACATACCTCTCTAGATTCCACCCGAAGACCGTCCCCGTCCGAGTCACGACTATGTTTTCGATTCAACGGCTGAACAGGTATCTGCAAATTTGATCGAGCAGGCTGGTTCATGGCTTTGAGTGCAGCAGCTTCCTCTGGCATGCGAAACAAAGAAGTCTGCATGACATGCATTTTCTGAGGGTCGACTCCAACATGATGTGCCCATGGTATGATCGTGGGGTCGCCGCGAGCGGTTCTGGGTGGCGGAGATACAGATGAAGATGATGATGACGATGCAGGCGAGACGCGCACTGCTGGTCTCCGATCATCGCTCATTTCATGTCCATATCGAATCTCCCCATCCTCGTCCTCAACCAGAGCGTTCGGTTTTGATTTTGGCCTGTGTCTTGTTCGAGAGGTCAAGAGTTCGTCTTCGTGCATTTCAGAGGAACTGGAGCTGGATGATTCCTTGCTACTTTCGCTCTCGCTTTCGTCCTCCTCGGAATGGTGTTCAGAGCGCTTCTCTGGCTCAGACGCGCTGCCATCGTCGCTGCTATCGCTGACATAGGCACGAAACCTCGCCATGAATGCTCAGGAAGAAGCGGAGACGGGTTGACAACAAGTAGTGGATGTTCAAATTTGTGATCGCATGAAAAATAAATAGAACCCAACAATAGTGACGCAAAGGCGATTCAAGTCGCTCCTCTCTATAACTTATATGCACTTCCGTTTTCAAACAAAGCGATAGCATGAATTCACGTATTCTTAGCAGCTAGAGAAATTCCAATTTGCATAATAAAGAACCCAGAACAAAAGCAAAGTTAGTTTTACGCATATATCTTGAGCCATTGGAAATCAAAATACGCGTTGGTGAAGGCGGAGGGATTGTTGTTGACGAAAGCTTCGAAGAAGCCAGACTTTAATTCAGGTAAAACTCGAAAATCGATTCTCGAAGACTTACCACTACAAGTAGAGGGACATCCAGAAGCTCCATACACCGCCGAGCTGCCGGCCCAATCTCCGCCTGAGGTAAAAGACTTCAGTAGATATTTCGAACGCAAGGATGCGAGACGAACAGAATGTGACTGAGGTTGTTGTGGATCAGCTTATGATATTACTATTACCCAAGTTATTTCTAAACTTACGGTTGATAATGATGTTATGCGGTCCAAATTTGCTTGAAATTGGGCAAGAAGTACTAGGGAAATAAGCAGTGGGAGTGCCCTTTCGAAAATAATATCCAGAAAGCAGTTACAAACCCCCGGAGAGTACGCACCCAATTGTCCGGATTGATGTTATATGCGCCGTTTATAATATCGGATGGTATCCCCCCAGCTGCTCTCGACCAGAACCACACCTTGATGAAGGAGCCTGTTCGCTCCATGGCAAACCTAACCAAAGCTAAAAGAAGTGTATATACCTCTCGCGGTCCACTCACCATCCACCCCCGTTACTGTTCAGCGACGGCCCATAGCTTCTCTGATCATTCATCTTCACTCCACAGCCGGCATTATTCGTTGCGGCCGTGTCACAATTATTTAAGACCGGTGTCCTGACATGCACAAATTACATAAACGCGCAAAAAGGAGGAAAGAACACAAACCCAGTCTCTGGACGCGTGGCAGGCATTGTGCATCCTTGATCACATGTTACTCGTGATCGATGCTTAAATTTAAAATTCAAGTACTTACCGGGGCTGGTGTGTAAAGTTGACTGATTGGGCCCTTGGTCATTGACACCTTCCAAGATGTCAATCTCACCCTAAAAGGCATAGGTCATTATTCATGAACAACAAACCAGCGTGGTGCCATGGAGCTTATGTACCTCGTTTGGCCAGTTGGCGCCAACTGTCCAGAGCGCAGGCCAAGTTCTGTACAGTCGTGTCAGTATATGCATCCAGATGCGTCCTTGGGAGTTGACACGGACCCGCAACCTTGAGGCATATGTCGAAGATTGAAACTGTCGTGAAAGATGAATTCAATTCGACTGCACGGTCCAAGCAGAAGACACTGACACGGTAACGGAGGTGGTATACTGGTTGTTCGATCTCAACCGTACGGAATCCCTTCCGGGGCCACTGGCACTGAGAGTCTTCTGGAAATCGGCTCGAACGATAAAGTGATCTCCAGAAGAGAATGTTAGATTCTCCCTGGCCGCCGTAGCATAATCAACATAATTCCTGCAAATTTCAATGGGGTACGGATCGTGAAGAGAACTTGTCTGAGACACCGTACACACGTCCATGAGTGGGATCCGCGATTGCTTGGAAAGAAAATCCGTTGAGGAACCCACTTCCAGTGTAACTGTCCGTTTGTATATACGAAACAGCCAAAACACCAGCAGCAGAAAGAAGAAGTGACAATATCTTTTGAGAGAGGAAGGCCATGCTAATCAGGTCTCGAGCGGAAGCCGCACATCCTCCAGTTGTTGAGTAATGTCTTGTTTAATAGATGACAGCGGCGCCAAATTCGGATCTTTCATGTGTTACAGTATGGCTACCGAGGAATACGATTGAGTGTACGTACCATAGTGCAATGCATAAGCTTTGGTTGTTCCATGAGGCATCCAGCATCATATGAGGCGTCACGATGATCACGTCCGTACTCTCAAGAAGGTCGAACCTAGTGGTTCACGGAAAATCCGGCTTTACGCATCCTAAACAGCGTTTTCGTACGAATATTACCGTATGGCGATGTTAAGATACCATGGAACGCGTCAAAATAACCCCTGTAAGTCCGGGACGGAGATGCGGAACGTGACATGCATGACCGTTTTCGGCATATCATGTGCACTGAATTTGCAGGTAACATGAGACCAATCTTCCCAAAGGGCAGAAAGCTGCAGAAAGTCCATGAGGCTAGGGAGTGCGGTAAACCAAGGCATTTTGCATTTTCCGGTCGAGACTACCAAGATATTGCAATGGCTGATTCCGTCCATGTCGCAACAACATACCGAGGGGTTGTCAATAAGAGTATACTCCAGTCGACGTAGGCGAAACCAAAACCAAACACTTTCAAGAGTTCGACGAAATAAGAAGTGAGGCGCCCAACTTGTTTACTGTTGCTTGATACCAGATATCGGAAGAATCCAAGCAGGGCCAAAGTTTCGGGTCAGTTGCTCCTCCACGCTCCGGCGAGAATCAAGTGGCTTTGCATTTGAAGATTCTCAACGCTTGAAAAAGCTCACGTTCCAGCTAAGGAACCGGTGGTAGCATGCGACTTAACAATAACTGTGGGGGCGCGATTATCAAAAAAAAGGTGCGTCTCAAAGGAATGTCTGCTGTACATGGATTATCTGGATCGTCTGGACGCTCGAGGAGGGCGATGCGTAATTAAAACAAGGAACTGATGATGAGTAAAAGAACATGAATATGTATACAATACACCCGACCAAACCTATGACCACATGAATCGGTCAGGTGGAACGATTGACCATACTTCCAATACATGTGCTACATCGCATACCTATCGAGAAGGATGAGATGGGATGTCTTTTAGAGGGGTTAAACGTGTGCTACATACTTCCTTGTCCACTCTCGAGCCGTCGCTTCGTACCGAGTGCGGTCTGTCTTGTACAAATGCGCAATGTCTGGAACCAATGGATCATCGGGGTTGGGGTCCGTTAACATGGAACAAATCGATAACAGAACTTGAGGACCTTCAATATCACTATCACAATATCATGTCAACATGACTCACCTTTCGAGATGGTCAATGCTGGAGACCACTGATCTCGTAGGATGTCCAGGCAAATGGAGCCATTGGCGTTGATGTTGGGATGGTAGATCTTGGTCGTAAAGCTGACCTTGGGAGGCTTGAAAGGATAATCGGTAGGGAAGCTTATCGAGAGGAAGAAAACACCGCCGGCGTAGGGGGAGTCGCCCTGTGCATCCGATTGTTAGGCAAAATAGAGGAATACATAGAAAGAAGGCCGTACCGGACCCATAATCGTCGCTTGCCATTGAAACATGTTGTCACCAGTTGGTCCAGCACTGCATGATGAGGGTGGATCGCGGCCAAGATCAATCAATTCCTAGATAATAGTAAGCTCGGACATCCAGAGAATGGCATAACAATCTGATAAAGCATTCATACCTTGTTGATGCGCTTAAGAGCCATTGAATGATATGCAGTAGGAAAACTGAGAAATCGTAGACGAATCGCGCGCAATCAAAGGTTTAAGAAAGCGACAAATGGAAAAGAAGCGATTTGAGAGCGATTAGAGAAATAGAAAGGGTGAATGAATTGGATGGTCTTAGTTGTGAATAGGATGAAAACTTACAAGGTCTAAGTTGCAAGAGTATTTGAGTGGTGGTGGTGAGGAGATAAGCTGTAGTGCTGTAGGTCCGTTTTGTTTGTCTACAGTTTTGTCATCTGTTACCACGGCATTTGTAAGCCGGGCATAGCCTTTCCCTGGCTGTCATGTCTTATAACCACAGATTTGACAATGGTTTATTCTTTTATCTGGCAATGTTTTTCTAAATCACAGTACTGCGCATCGCATTCACCTCGGGCACTAAGCGCTGAGCACCCAGGACTAAGCGAGGGGTCACAATATCATATGTAGCAGGCCATACTTATATTCTATTTCCATTCTTCCGTGTTGATCGGTCATGATATCGTTCCTTATCCTTTGAATCTTCATCTGAACTGCTGCAACAGAAAACTGAAGCTTGATGCACCCAATGACCAAAAAAGATCCAAACTAAATGATTGGAAAAACGATCACCAATTGGACTTGAAGCTTGAAGACTTGATCAGGCGTGAAGTACATACTTCCGGGCATCTTGATCGATGCCCATGCTTAGTTTTACCAAACCCCTCCCCTGCTTCTTATCTCTCTTCGCCATGTGTCGCGCAATGATCGTCATACTGTGTCTAGAACACAGAAAGATCAATCCCGCGGCTCACACTTAGCGAGTCTCAATCCCCTCCATACTGCCTTCATGATTGTAATGAAATTGGTGTTGAGTGTCGTTGAACACAATCTATAGACGATCAACATTGTCACAGAAAGCCATCAGGAACTAACTCACTTTGCAGCCGTCACAGAAGGCGCTACATCGCGGCCTCCCTGAACAATCTCAGAAGATCACTGGTTGCGGATAGAGAGTTTTACAAGTACTTCCGGTTGTCACGAATGTCCTTCTCCATTTCCTGCAGCTCACCACACCAGCCATGTTACGGGATCGGACAGACCTACATCCTGCTTCACCCAGATAGGGAAGAAACATACCTCTCTAGCTGATGAAATTAGCAGTACAGGCCCGGTTTAGTCCATACCATCGTTGTCCTTATCGCTATCGCTATCATCACTAACAATAAGAACCCCCGCATCACGATGGGATTTCGGCCAATTGATAGCTGTGTGGGCAGTCCGCAGCTTGACGGAAGGTTGGTCATTGATAGCTTGAGGCGCTGCTAGGTTTGTAGTATCTGCTCCCGTAGTCCTGGAAGAAAAAAACCACAACGGAAAATCGCGATGCTCAGCCGACTCATAATCGCCAGGGAACATGCAGCAAGCAGGAGAGATGAGACGCACCAGCTTTTCTCGCGCATTTCAACCAAGATTCCGTCTTTTTCCTGCTTCGTCCGGGCCCGGGTGAGCTTGGCCATCAGGATCTTCGTTTCGGCGATTTCTTGCTCTAGGCGCTTCTGTTTCGCAGCCAGTTCGAGTTTGGTGATTGAATTCACATGAGAAAGAGGCTTCGACTTCGAGATAGGGACCGGGACTGCGGATGATATTTGTGGGCTGCTATGGCATGTTTGAATCGTCTCTTCAATGAAGGAGATAGCTAGATCATCGAAAGAAAAACTAGTGGCAGCAACAGAAGCTGTAGGAGCCGGGGTCGCGGCGCCTGTGCTCGAGCTGCCCGAGCTCAAGGATGCAGCTCCGGATGACGTTGAAAGCGAAGAAGGCGAAGTACTTGACACTGTAGTCAGCAGTGTTGGCGATGGCGCACCAGCCTTCAGCTTGCTCCGCTGGCTCTGCAATACCAGCGATCTCAGCCTCTCCTCCATAGCATGCTTTTCTGCACCATCATGATTTCCTACAAGATGATCCGACGGCGCCACAGTGATTGGAGGAGAATCGGCCACGACCGGCGACTCAAGCCCGAGTTCCATCCTACTTCTAGCAATCCTCTCCTCTAGCTCCTTTTTTCTCGCAAGAAGAGAGCGCTTTTGGTAGCTGGGTGCCTTTGGCGCATTTTTCATCGCGCGTGGTTCCAACGGCGGCGTTCCCCGCGGAGTTGAGGAGTGTGTTGAAGTGGAGGATAATGGCCGCGGGAATTTCTGTGCAGAAGAGGCTCGGAATATGCCATTCGAATTGGATACGGGAGCTCCAGAGTCAGGTTCTGGAGACGGGATCGATACATGGAGAGCAAGCCGCGGAGCTGGTGCGTTGAGAGGCAGAGACGGGTGAGGAGGCACTGAGCAATATTTGGGCAGAGGTTGGGGGTTTCGGCTAGTAACAGGGGAGCTCAAATCCATGTCAATGCTCACGTCATCCACGTCCATGATATCGGGTTGCTCATCAAAAGATGGCATCGACGCCGAAGGTAGAGGTACCTCTTGTACAGTAGTAGATGGTTCCACAGGGGATGGGGACCTCGAAGAAGCAATAGATTCGCTTTCTGCACCATCCACACTGTCAGCCTGTTGACGGGCGGATGCTCCATAAGATGTCTTGTCAAACGTCTTGGATTCACGCTGCCCCTTCCACTGCGCACGAAGCTCCGTCTGGGACTGCAGAGGTGGTCGGGAGGGTGGGTTTTGATGGCCGTACAATGTAGCACGAGGAAAAGACTGTGAAGCGGAGGAGGACAGATTGATCTGTTGATCAACATGCGGATGCAGAACCGGAGTGGAAAGGCCAGGTCGTGATAATGAGAGAGTACTGGTAGAGATTGGCGCCGATCTCTGGGGAAGGGAAGCTAGAGCTCTGTTGGTTGGAGCGAGCGGAGGGTTGGGATGGAGTTCTTTTGCAACTTCTAATTGTTTATTCTGTTTTTCCATCCTTCCTCTCGCGAGCCTGGCTTTTCTCTCCTTCTTCGTTTCCTTCTTCAGCGGCACTTCAACCTCTTTCTCTGCAGCATCGCCTTCTATCTCGCCTTCCTCAATTTCACCTACACCAGCACCAGCGCCGATGCCATCGACTCGATACCACCACACTTTGATGAGATCCTCTCTTGGCTTGCCTTTCAATTGATGTGACTTCAGCCCTGCATAGTTGGATCCAAGCCGTGGGCTTCCCCAGGCCTTCCTGGCTAATTCCGCTGTAGCAAACTCCACCAAAGCTTTTGCGCCTTGCATATTGACAGAAAGATGGACAGGGTGCGCGCCACATGCAGATTTACACCAGGAATTTATCCAATCGGCATTACGGTGAGATTTAGGTAGTTGTTCGATTACAAGGGTGCGAGCAGGATTGGGTATGTAAGGACTTGCTCCACCACCAGAGACAGTGGCAGGAGGCTCAAATATTCCATGCTTGCTGGATGGATCCTGGTCTGGCTGCATACCAATCGAGGGAGGCGGTGGCTTGTGATGTTCACGGGGCTCGCGGCTTAATGAGGGCCGCTCTGCGGCAGGTTTAGGGGGAAGAGGATGTGCAGATACGGAAAGTGATGTGATCGGTGTCAACTCAGGGATTGCTGGCCATCGAGAATGAGAAGATTGAGGGGGATGGGAAGGTGGAGCCCACGAGTCCACGGCGATTGGCGCAGGGTTTTCAGCCGCCATAGCCATGGAAGATACCCAGGCAGATGTCGAGGCTATGGGACTGTCATTAAGATTGGTGTCAAACGGCTGGTGATCGTTATAGGGGGGAGTCATGTAGGATACTTTGGGACGAGGGTCTTGAGGTAGAGTCGGATATGGTAGGTTGCTATTTGCGAAAGGGAGGGCTGACGAAAGTGGGTCGAGCACGTTATACGGCAAAGCACCAGACGTCCACGAAAATGGAGGCAAAAGTTGATTCATCCCATTCAGCCAAAACTGTTGTTTCGAACGGGTTTCGGCCTCTATAGCCTGACGTTCCAATTTTCGTCGTCGTTTTCTTGCGTTCTTGCTTAACTGGTTTGAGAAACGTGTTTCTAAACTGGGTGGTGGTAATTTGGAACGACTGAGACCTGTTGGATAGTCGTCGTGCTGGTCTACATGAGCAGCCCTTTTCCGTTTTTGTCCGCCTTGCCCTTTATTTACCAACGTCAGCATTGCAAGGGATGGAATAACAATTGTCTCACCCTGAAAATCCCTGTTTTTCTGGCGACTGTTTCCATTAAAAATGGTCTCATCGTGCGCCATGTTGCCTTGTCTCTCTTGATCGTTCTCTGACTGTGAAGGTTTGATAACGTTGGCGTTGAAGACCTCCAAAACGACCTCTTCATCAGAATCGTCAATTGCAATGGGGGATGTTCGCGAACCAGTGCCTTTGCGCTTCATGAATCGCAGCCAACTTGTAAGTATCTTTGACCGGCTATGTACATCTGTTTGTTCCATAAAGCAGTCTATATAAGGCTGGATTTCCCTAAGTTTTTCAACAACAGCAGACTCAAGGCTGCGATGCTCGTCCCACACAGAATCCTAAAAATTCTGATCTTGCGAGCGGGCCAAGGTCTGAGCATATCCCATCATGCTTGACGTGATCTATAATCCTAGCTGGATGCGGTTGTAATCAACCGAGCGACGTATCAGAAAACCATCCAGTTGTTGCGTCCCCAAAGATCTTTCCATGCCGGGAGGGAGGGGCTACACTTGGATTTGGAATTCGTTGCGGGATTTGGGCAATGGCGTTATCTTCGCTGGCTGGCACTTCTACCCGCACGAGGGCGCGTTCTTCGACCGCGGCAGAGTTCCTTAGAACTTTTTGCTTTGCCCACATACTATGATCCGGGGGCTCTCCGTTTCATATCGTAGTCGTGTCAGGGAATATGCTTTATATGTCAACATTGTCCTTCAGTTCACTTCGCAGCTCGTGCGATGCACGAAACTCGATTCAGACTACTCTCTGTCTGCTGTGCACTATTTTTTCCTTCGTATTCTCACTTGACTGAGATTGTATTTCGTCCTCTGTCCTGGAGTGACTGTTGTAAGTTCTCTACTTTGTTCATCGCCATCTTTCGGACTCACCATGACTATTCTTCCAGTTGCAAATAAATAATTCAGATATTCCTTTATGTTATTAAGCTTTTCTCTTGAGTTTCATGTCCAATAAAGTGCCGTTGTCAAGTTGTTTGATTCATTCCTTCCAACACTTTCATTACTGACAACTAGTTGCATAGACTTCAAGTTATTGTGCTAATGTATTTGCTTGGAACTGCTTTCTACAATGATTTTGACACCAATTCTCAAAGCGACCGTTGAAGTTGAATAAACCAGCTGACAATCGAAGAACAAAGCGAGCACTAACTCTATCACCGCAACATTGATGTACGCTGTTGCTGTTCAAGGTCGTCGTAGCTCTGCGCAGAGTTCTCGTTAACTTACAACAGCATCGCAGATACATCCGCATGTAAGTTATTTAACTACAGAAAAGGACATATGAGGATCAAAAGAATGTAACGTAACTTATGAAGAATCTATAAGGTACATAGGAGCGTGTGAACACAGAAACAGAAAACCCTGAATCTACGTTTTCACTGCCATCCCCGTCTTTGCTCTCAACGTCCATCTGCCCACCAACATCCTACTACCAATCCTCTGACATACACAGGCCCTTATCTTTGTCAAGGTTTAACTTGGTAAACTGAACTGAAACTGAGCTTCAATAAGACTCACGTTCCAGCCAAACGCCCAACCATAACACCATTTGGAGAGCGGTAGACGCCAGCTACTCTCTGTCGCAACAAATCTCTCTTCTCAATAGCAACAATGTCTCAAACAGGCCCGAATTCATCCTCATCCTCATCAACGTACCCGTTTTCCACGACCGAACAGTTCCTTGTCTGACCCCGTTCCTTTACAGACCAGCTAACAACGAATCCTGGAAATCCAGTTTGCGACCACCACCAAAAGACCTCCGTCCACAAACCGAAGATGTGACCGCCACCAAAGGCCTCGAATTTGAGGACATGTTCCTCCGCCGCGAACTTCTTATGGGCATCTTTGAAGCCGGTTTCGAAAAACCCTCTCCCATCCAAGAAGAAGCCATCCCCATCGCCCTCACAAAACGCGACGTCCTCGCCCGTGCCAAAAACGGCACCGGCAAGACTGCCGCCTTCGTTATACCTTCCCTCCAGCAGATCGACGTTACCAAGAATAAGGTCCAGGCTCTCCTCTTGGTTCCAACACGAGAACTCGCACTGCAGACTTCGCAGGTGTGCAAGAACCTTGGCAAGCACATGGGCTTGCAGGTCATGGTGACCACAGGAGGCACTACCCTCAAAGACGATATCTTGCGGCTGTCAGAGATTGTCCACGTCCTCGTGGGCACGCCTGGTCGTATTTTGGATCTGGCTGGCAAAAATGTTGCCGATCTCAGTGAATGTCCGGTTTTTGTTATGGATGAAGCTGATAAGCTTCTTTCCCCCGAATTCGCTCCTGTTATGGAGCAGCTACTGTCTTACCTTCCTGAAGAGCGCCAAGTGATGCTTTTCAGTGCTACTTTCCCGATGATTGTCAAGGATTTCAAGGTTCGTAATACTTCCTGGTTTTCATTGACCTACGGTTCATTTCTTAGTACAGGACAAACATATGAGATCGCCCTATGAGATCAATCTCATGGATGAACTAACTCTGCGTGGTGTCACGCAATATTATGCCTATGTCGAGGAACGGCAAAAGGTGCATTGTTTAAATACTCTCTTCTCGCGGGTAAGTGAACTATGCATTGATCGCATCAACCCATAAAACCAACGCCCGCCTGCTTTGCAGCTCCAAATTAACCAATCTATCATCTTCTGCAACTCCACTAATCGCGTCGAGCTGCTCGCCAAAAAGGTGACCGAGCTAGGCTACTCTTGCTTCTACTCACACGCCAAAATGTTGCAATCGCACCGCAACCGCGTGTTCCACGACTTCCGGAATGGCGTGTGCCGCAATCTCGTGTGTTCCGACCTCCTTACCCGCGGGATCGATATCCAGGCCGTAAACGTCGTCATTAATTTTGACTTCCCCAAGAACAGCGAGACGTATTTGCACCGTATCGGGCGGTCAGGCAGGTTCGGCCACCTAGGGCTCGCGATCAACCTCGTGACGTACGAGGATAGGTTTAATTTATACAGGATTGAGCAGGAGTTGGGGACAGAGATTCAGCCGACCCCACAAATTATTGATAAGGGACTGTATGTGGCACCGAGTGCGCAAGATGATCAGCACCAGGTGCAGAAGACGTCGACGAACCCGACTACGAATACGAGTCAGCAACAGCAACATCAGAGACAGCAGATTGTGGCGCAACAGGCCAGGGCTGCTCAGCAGCAGCAGCAGCAGGTACAAGATCAGGTGGTATACCAGAGTAGTGGACAGCCGCAGCAGCAAGTGCGTCAGAATGGTCGAGGACAGCAGGGCGCGTATCGTGGCGGTGGCCCTCAGGCTCAGGTTGTCGGTCGATGAGGGAGGGTCGGTGGAGGTTGTGGAGGTTCATTGGTGGAGGGGGTAGGGAGGGAAGCAACACGCAGTCAACCAGGAACGAACATCCAACTTACAAATATCCTTTTTTCGCACTTGAACACCTCGACGTCTCGGCGTCGTCATCCTCTTTCTTTTTCCGGGTGTCATTCACATCCCAGGCGAATTTCACGTTTTTCGTCGCCACTGCCAACGCCCATCTTGTACCAGATACAATTCCGCTCAAGAGTCAAGATATCTGTCAAATCAATTCCTTCGTGTGTTATCTATCTAATCCCCATTGCCCTTACCCTCAGTCCGTGGTCTACACTACCTTTCGATATAAAGGTGGTATCTACGTATATCATTTCCTTCACATGCTCGAGTTTGTTTTATTGTGCGTGCTAGTTGGGAGTTTGTTTTGTGGGTTGGCTGCAGTGTTGGTTGTTGGGGTGGGAGAACAAGTGTTACTGAAATTTCCTATGCATGTATTCGTGTTCATAGTGTTTGCATGTAGAATGGAAGTATTTGTTCTCCTATCTGTTGTGCAGGGTCGAAATGGCACACGGTGATCAGCACACCAAAAATTTGAAGTATTTGAAATAATCGCGTCACTCGTCCGTTCTTCTCTTTAGACCAGTACTCACTTCCCAGTGAGGACCACGACGACGACGACGACGACCTTACAAGACTTCAAGGTTCACAACGAACCTCTGACATATCCAGTCTCGATTACGCAGCCACGAACCCGAGAACCATACAAGAATATCATACAAGTATAACGAACGAAGACAGACGAAAATGGCCCGAGGGGGGCCAGAGCGACTTAAGCTCCCCATGTACGCCTCAGGTTTCCCTGATTCCGCGCCACGACTACGCTCAGCCCACCGTGACGACCACCTCAAGGCATCTCCGCCTCCGTCTGCCACTTACAATGGTGAACACGACCCAAGCTATACTCCATATCTACCCCCTCCAACCCCTACATACCGCACACGACCACATCGCTGGCCATTCAACTTTTTCTGGAAACCCCGCCAGCGCACCGTCAGAGCCATCCTCAAATACGGCCTACCATCTGCTCTCCTCGTTCTTCTTCTCATATTCTATTTTTACGAACCACATATAGAAATTGCGTTCTACTCTCGGGACTGGGTCAACCAAGAGATAGAGCCAATAGAGCCTCTCTCCGGGTGTTTTGACCCCTTCCGGGTAAGTCCCAAATACAACTTGTCCGAGGCGCTGTATGGACGGAGGCGGACGGAGGTGCAGGCGGGGATGCCTATGCGCCTGGGGCTAGACTGCTATGACTTTGCCGGGACGATACAGATACACCCAGATGACGAGAGAGACCGGAATAACGGGTGGATCCCCCCCGATGCGCGTATGCAGTTCCACACGTATTGGCGGGCGGACCTTGCCCCGTTCGGCTCGCGCCAGGAGTGGATGATCAAGTCGTTCTTCGCTACGCAGGACGTGACTGCGTCGCTTCTTATCTTGTGGTCCAACGGCGACCTCAGCGAAAATGAGATTCTTAAGCGTTACCTGGCTCAGTACCCTGACGCCTTTGCGCTGCGGGTGGTGGATGTAATCACACTGGCGCGGGAGACGGCGCTGGATGGGAGTGAAATGCTCCAGATGAAGGACGCGAAGGCGTGGATTGACGGAGACTTAATCAGGTTGTTGCTGCTGTGGACTTATGGAGGCGTATGGGTGGATATGGACTCGCTCTTGACTAGGGACCTTACACCTCTCCTGGAACACGAATTTGTCACCCAATGGGATTGTTATGGTGCGATGCCTTATGTTAATTCCTTCGGATTCTTACTGACTGTCATAAATATAGACAAAATATATCAGCCGCTGAACGGCGCCCTAATGCGATTTAGACAACACTCGCCCTACCTCTGCGAGGCATTCCACATCATGTCTACCTCCGCTCCCCCGCGGATACATTCCACTGACTGGGGTGCATTACTCTACTTCAAACTTTGGCGGCGCCTCCTCGCACATGCTGTCCCGCCTTTCAAGATCCTCCCCTTCTGCTTCAGCGATGGGCGTTCGTGCCGGCTGGACAATCGGCTCCCAGACCCGTTCACACCGGACAACCGCGCGGGCAAATGGACGATGGGCCTCGGTCTTGAGGAGGGTGGCGGCCTGGACGACGTGTTGGGCAAGGTGTTTAGTGTGCACCTCCATAATCAGTGGGAGAAGAGCTTTCCGCGGGGTGGGTGGGTGGATAGGCTGTTGTTAAGGCGGTATGACCAAAAGCTAGGCAATATGGTATTGAGGAGGGAATCCGGAGAATGAATGGGGCAGACGAGTAATGGATTTAGTGGATGGTGTGGCCGAAGACGATTTAATATGTTCGTTTAATGGGAACATCTCACCCCTGCTTAATCGTACTTGCTTTCACATTTTTCCGCACGCTTTGAGACATTCCTCGTTCACTGATCATTTCTTTTTACTAGTATATGCTTATCGAGTGGGTGAGTGGTCCCTTTGTTCCCTTAACTTCAGGCACCAAAAAATGTTCTGACAGAATCGCAAGGTTGTAAATATAATATAGAGACAGCCCGGCTATTAGCTTTCACTTCTCAAGTGGCACACATATGGTATATCTTGGCAAAAGCGCAGTATAACACTTGTGCCTTAGTGTGTACCGTCATCCAAGCCCTCGAGACTGAGACAGTCGAGCAATCCTGGGATGCTGACAGTCTCCTCATGATCCAGGCAATATTTTTAAAAGCCAAGACCCAGGTATTAATAACACCTCCATTCTTACTGCTATAACCGTATAACCGTCTATCATCGATTTTTTAGAATAAGGACCGTCGGATCATCCCTATACATGCCCCCATGATTTTTCTCGCTATATCGGGCTGTCAGTTTACCATCGAAACAACTGCTTCATTCAAGATGCTTGCGCAGTACGTTTAGCTATATCTTCCCGCTGCGGACCTGAATTATCACAGGTTATTAAATATTGGCCACTGTGCTCTGTCAACCATAGATAGCCCTGCGGAGTGTAAGAAGCGTACGTCTGATTCAAGTATAATTGATTTGATGCTAGGGCTGCTTGATGGCGGGAAAAGGCATTGAGCTTACTGGCAACGTCACTGAATGGCAGCGCAGTCCTGAACACCTCCGTTCTCTACGCACGGCAGCTGCAAAGCACTCCCACTTCCTTATAAGCATCCTCGTTTTCACCAAAAAGCATTCAAGTAATGCATCTATTCGTTCTGCTGTCCACCCTCCTTCTAGCGTCCCTCACGCAAGCCATCTCGCTACACACACCCAGAGCCGACCATGTAGTGCACGAACGGCGGATCCAGGATCCGGCGTGGACACGTACACAACGGCTTAAGGGAGATGTTATTCTCCCCCTCCGCATCGGGCTCAAGCAGCGCAACCTCGAGCTGCTCCCAGACTTCCTCATGTCCGTCTCGGATCCCAGCTCGTCTTCCTTTGGCCAGCACTGGACGCCGGAGAAAGTGATCGAGATGTTCGCACCTGCATCTGAGGCCGGGGATAGAGTCCACGCGTGGCTTGTAAGCGCAGGATTTGAAGAGAGCCGTTTGAGAAGGAGCGCGAATAGGGCATGGTTTGAGGTAAGGGACGCTACAGCTGGCGAGGTTGAACAGCTTTTGGATGCGAGATATCATGTGTACAAGCGTGAGGAAGGCGGAGAGCATGTTGGTGAGCATTTTTCTGCTCGTTTCGTTATATATTGCTAATAAATTGTTCCAGCTGCCGATTCGTATTCCCTTCCACCAAACATTGCTGAAGTCGTGGATATCATCATGCCGACTGTCCAACCCCATCTGAAGATCACGAACACAGGTTACCCGTTACCTTTAAGAAAACGTGCGGACGTCGGCAGCGTGGTAGGGCCTATCGGCTGCGACATAGCAACCACGCCAGATTGCTTGAAAGCTCTCTATAATGTGACATATACCCCCACAGCGACGGATCGGAACACTTTTGGCATTGGTAAAGCATCTAATTTCAATTTCACTTCGATACACGTTCCTGATATGCGGTCTTTCCAGTAAGCTACTATAGCAACACATATCTTCAGTCGGACCTCGATACCTTCTTTCGAAACTTCTCTCCCGCACTAGTGGGAAAGTCGCCTCAACTAGTTTCCATTGACGGTGGTCAGGAGTCCCCTGGCTATCACTCACCTGATGTGGTGCTCATAATGATACTGCAGGAAGCATCACACTTGATGCGACGTCATCCGTCGACGAAACCGGCTACATACTGCAATATGCCATGACACTAGTGCAACCACAGCCGATCTTGCTTCTTCAAGTCGGAGGTCAGCAGACCGGTGAGTCTAGCTTTCCTCATCCGATACCGCTGCAGCCTCTGATTCCCGTCAGGTCCCATCATTTCGTTCAACGAGTGGCTTGATGCCGTTGACGGCTCCTACTGTGCTTCCAATGGTGGGGATGACTTCACCTATGACCCCGAAATACCTAGTCCCTTCCCAAATGGACAGAAGGAACACACCTGTGGGATCATTCGGCCACCCAATGTCGTTTCAAATTCGCAGGCAGATCACGAGTATCGATTCTCGCAGTTCTATATACAACGACAGTGCAATGAGTTTGCCAAACTCGGACTGATGGGTGTGACCGTCATCTATTCAGCGGGTAATACAGGCGTGTCAGGGCCACAGAGTGGTGTTTGCTTGGACAAGAATGGTATGCTACCTCTCTTCTGAGACGTCAGTCAACTGAGAGTTCTCGAGGCTCTATGAACGCGAACGCTTCATATTTCAACCCCGCGTGGCCTGCCTCATGCCCGTGGGTCACGGCAGTTGGCGGCACACAAGTCAAAGCCAACACCTCTGTCCTGAGTCCATCCGCAGAGGAAATTTGGAACGAGGAGATCCTTCCGGGTATCTTTGAATCCGGTGGAGGAGGCTTCAGCAATCGTTTCCCAACACCAGACTACCAGAAGACATCAGTCAAGACATTCCTTGATGGGCTCAGGAAAACAGATCCGACCCTCCTCAAGAATTTTAATGTCAGGGGTGTAAGCAATGAATACCAAAAGACCATTTTCAGTTATTCAACTATCTTCTCAGCGTGCTTTTCCTGATTTAAGTGCAAATTCGTAAATTTCAATTGCCTCGATAACTCTTACCTGCATTGATGGACCTTTCTTTAGCCGTCAGTTCGTAAGCATAGACAACGGGTCAGTAAGCACAAGCAGTGGCACTTCAGGCGCAGTGCCCACGATTGCTGCTATCATTACTCTGGTTAATGACGCTAGAATAGCTGCTGGAAAAAAACCAGTTGGTCAGTCTGAAACTTCCATCTCCTGAATAAGAAACTCACATGCACTTCAGGCTTCATCAATCCTATTGTATGTCTGCTTTTACTCCTATGTCCGACGATCGCAAATTCTTTGTGTAGATTTATTCCCCTACTTTTGCGAGCGCATTTAACGATATCACCTCTGGAACTAGTCAGGGCTGTCAAGGGCGTCAGTTTCACCTTCCCTTTCTTTCCGTGCTTCGTTTCGTCTGACGCGTCTTCCAGTACAAGGAGATCGTGCGGGTGGTTTCAAAGCGTATGTCTGCGTCCCGACGTAAATTCTCACGAGATTGAATTTGTTTCTGTAGCGGAAAGGGCTGGGATCCTGCCGCCGGTGAGTTGGACTCTTTAGTGAAGCAGGCCTAGCTGATGTTCGAGAACAGGTGTTGGAACTCCTAATTTGGGCCTACTGATTGAGAAGTGGTTGATGTTACCCTAGATCGTTCCATGTAAATCTGTGGACTTTCACATTATACTTCCAATGTAGATCAAGAAAATAGCGTAGGGCATATAGTAGCTTGCTCATATAACTTGACGGTATATTAGACACCTTTTACAGAGCAGGCATGCGGCGTACAACTTTTCCCTCGTTGCGTGCATGCACGCTAAGTTTGTCCAGGACTGCAGACTTCGCCCAACGTTCTGGCGGCGCCCTCTTTCCCGTGGACCAGTAATAGATGTCCCAGTCTGGCTCGTCCAATAACTGTAGGCATCGTTAAAAAAACAAAATCATAACTCTGCACAACTTCCTCACCTTGTCATACTCTCTCAGCTCCACTTCACTCATCTCTTTCAAATAATCCCTGGCAAAAGTGCTAAGCAGAAGATCACTCTCCAATGTCCCACGTTTCCGAGACTGATATAAGAGTCTTGCTCGCATTGTATCGACAGATTCATTCGGTCTCATTAGAGGGGTTGGGGGTGGGAGGTCGGGCGATGTAGTAGTTGATTTGAGATGTTCAGGGGTGTTTGGAAGGAGCCATGGATCAGCTCTAAGGCGGGACGATACATAGAAGAAGCGTTTTGTGCTGGATAGATGATGACTGAATGAGAAGCTACATCGTTGGATTGCCTGCAGCATTGTGGACAACTGAGGTTGGTGCCAAACAAATAACTCTCATTTATGTTACAATAGGTTGCAATAGAGAAATCCGTCTACGCCTATAGCTATAGCTAGAGACTAAGGCTAGCTGAGTAGCTACCCTCGACGGATCATCATACAAACACGTTCGTACATAAGTTCGTACATAAGTTCAATTCAATTCCTTTTCATGCAGTTCCTAGAACTTGCTACTCTTCGCTGATAGTCCTTGGATAGTCCCCAAATATTCTCCCAAACTGAATGCTTGATGTATGCCAGTCAGAGGATATATGTGCTTTCATTCTCCTCTTCTTGATCTCTCCAACGGCCATCGTACCACGCTCAATGATCAGGTCAAGATCGGGCAATCCGAGTCATGCATATGATACACAACCTCAGATTCGTACTTAAGAACAACAAAGAATTCTCATATGCGAGTTCCTGATTTGATTTGCAGCTCACTGTTGGCTCACTGGGCACTTTAGCAACTTCACTCTCACAGCCCTGGATACATTGCTGCGGTCTACAAGTAAGTTTTCCCCTGAACTTCGTTTTGCAGGGCCCATAATATATGGAGACATAGCTGCATGGCAGCAAGATAATTAACAATCGATGACAACAATCGATCTCACGCGGAAAAGTTATTTAAAGAAATTATCCTGATCCATCTCGAGTGCTAACCCATTTCTAACACTTCAAAAAATCGATAAGACCGAGGTAACTGATGAGTCCTTATCTCGATTGTCACAATCGCAGTGACCAAGTAATTTGGAGTTGACAGTGACATGAATCATCGATGGGTCAAGAATTCAAAATCGTCGCGGCTCCTTGATCGATTCCACACGCAACAGTCAAGTACTCGATCAAGGGAGAAGATCTGACGGTGCTTCGACATCGATATCCAACGTCGAGAAACTGCCGCTCATGTTTTTCAGCTAATGATACACTGGTATCGAAGGAATAATAGTCAAGGAGAGCGCCATATGTAAAATCACCGGCCTCGCCGCCTTACTCGTCCCACGGATCTTGTTACCGCCCAGCGGCTGCACCGCAGGCCTATAAAATCCATACTACGAAAATAGTCTTGTAATGGTGCTGACTGTAGTAGATTGGCGTGCGCCTAATGAGGTGAATTTGGAGGTGAGATGACTTCGCCTCTGTATTTCTTGGGACGGGTCGACACGTTATGGGCTAAAACGCGTTCGTCTGTTAAATGGTTCTCTGCTTAGTCCGCACGCATCCTAAGGAAGTTGACTGCACTGCTAACAGTGAGGAATAATTCCAAGCTGTTCTTTCTTCGATTGCCTCCTCTTCAGGCTCACGTAGAACCCACTAAGCACCGCTCCCACCACCGCTCCACCAATCAATGTCGTCTAATGGTCTTTCAACATCGATCTCAATGCGATATGCGATAGGAACAACATACTTGTCCGATTCCCGGCATTTTGCGATCGGCTAGACGGATGTCAAGAAGATAATCCTGTGTTTCAGATTTACTATACACACCTGGGAAAGTTTTATTGTCCGCGGCCAAAGCTTACTATCATATCATTGCCAAGGACAAATGTCGTTGCCCATTTCTATGGAATCCTTGATTCTGCCAGGTATCAGAATTTTCGTCCCAAGTGTGTATATAATGCCGACGTCAGAATCGGCGGGGGATACTGATATTCAAACTCCGAACCGTCACGAAAAAGACCGCCATGTCAGCGACTTCCATATACCCTCATCTCCCCCACATCTTCCAGGGAGAGTCATAAAATAGTCATAGTCAGCAATGTGTGGCCCAGAGTGTGGGTGGCCATCAATTTTGAAAGATCGTTGTATGCAAGATGTTTTCATAAAACACGAAACACAGTATTTTGAGGACATGTTGGTTTTGCCTCTATTTTACCTACCTCTTGTAAAAGAAATCTGAGCAGGCAGAAGTCTACACAACATGTAGAAAGGGAATATTAATTTAGGGAGGTCTCAAAAAATATTTTCCATATCTGGTCGTTTTTCATAACTGGGCCCATGATAGTAGTGCGGGAGAAAAAGTCAAGGACCAAGGTATTTGCCATGTTCTGGACTGAAACATCTTTTGACGGTCTATGATCTATATTGGGAAACCGAATACTCATATGAGGCAATGGATGGCACCTTGGGGCCTTAGTTTCGAAGACTTCGATGAGAGGCAATGGAAATTATATCACCATAACTTGGTTTACTGACGCACTGATATTGATGGTGGAAATAATAACGACGTTCCCTGCAGAGGAAACGGGTCAACTCCTTTTTTAAGGTCTCCGATACTACACGAGCCCCAGATCTACTGGACTTGAAGTTGACCTGAGTTCAAACGCCAGGAAGAGCGAGTAGTGAACCATCTGCTGGTTCATTCAGTGTGGTCGGTGCACCTTGAATACTAGTAGGGCACTACGGTGGGCTTATGGATTCGAATCTGCAGTGTAGCTGTCTTGAGTTGGACCTTCTTGCGATCGCTTTTGTGCTTAAGAGGAAGAAGAGACGGTGAATAATTCGAAGAATCAGCCCGGTCGAGGCAGCACAAAGGGAAGGAGAAACGTGACTCACACTGTAACTTGTACTCGTCAAGCGCAGTTCTCCTCTTTTCCTTGATGCTTTGCTTTGCCGCATAAACGGATGCTGCGGTTACTAACAATGCTCCAGCCAACACGGCGCCCTGAATGCAATGCATGAGGAGAGTTTCAGCGAAACGGCGTTTGATTCCGTTTCAGAAATGAAGCTTGCCAGTCGTTTAGGTGTGTTTAGCTTGAGGTCCAGTGACATCGATGGTTGATTGTGACTACTGCTTCTAACTGTATACTGCCGAACTTTCAAGTTTTGTGGTGGAAAACACCGAATAGAGTATTTGTTGTTGTTTATTTGATTCTTTACTGAGTACTCGTGACAGATGCGCTTGTTTCTCGCATCATATCGGCAGATATACATGTCCCGCTCTAATATTTTCCCGGGATTCAAAACTTGCGCTCGACCGCCGTTCCCCGACTCTGGGACATCCAATCACTCGCCGCCAATCAGTCCGAAGAAGCTCGGATCGAGTTCGGAAGATTTCTGGCTGAAGACCTGAATCAGCTGTTATGCAGCGACCGGGACCCGTATGTAGAGCCTGAGGACGAACCCCAGATCTGGGCATACCACGTAATAAGAACCTGTTCCTGCCTCTGACCATGAAGTTGACTGGGATGTTCGTTCTAAAATTAGGTTATAGTCGTAGAGCTTTTCGCTATCGGTCGCCGTGGTCAATAGTCTCATCATCTTCTCGAAGGTCTTCCTTCGCTGACAGCCTACCTTACTGTCAAACCTCCGTTATACATTTCCATGGCCCTATTTGTTACTCATCAATCTAACTGCCGTTCAGCCTACCTCTTGCCTTCCTATACATGAACACAATGGTATCCAATCTCGAACGGTTCGGAAATTGATCCCCTGGTTCTTTCTGTAGTTGCAGGCCCTTGGATAGCACTTCCACCGTGGAAACCTCTGGAAATCTTCCAAAGGAGCACCGATTCGGACTTTCCTTCGAATTCCTTTCATCCACAAGAGGAACACGTACAACTTCTTAACTGAATCCAATGTAGCTATCTTCTCGTGTTCAGGAGTTCCATAACGGTCATATTTTTGTTTTCAGCATTTCAGTGTGTCTTAGTCAGCCGCGCTGGAGATGGCAGCACCATATTGTGTCACGATTTGTTTTTCAATGCGGCACGAAAACCAAGGAACGGATGACTTCGTTGATATGCATGACGTCGTCGTCTCGGTAACCGTTGTATCGGTGAACAACTGCCATATCAGTGGATTGTTACACGATCGAGATTGACACGGTTCGGCAAGGAGCTCTTGCACTCCTCCTGCTCCCCCACCGAATTGTCTTTGTTCCTTTCGTTGCTGCGACCACGCCGTACACACGTTGCATCGGACATAATCCAAACCGTAACAAATGAGTCACGGTGCAACGATATATTGCTTTCATAAGCACCTCGTGCCAAGCCGGTTTAATTTTCACTAGTGGCAGGCTATCGAACTCATTGCCTCGTTCATGATTGATCGCACAAGATCGCATGTACTGGGGAAAAACCCACTGTGGTTGTCGTGGCGCCGATAGGAAAGGATCCGATCACGTTCAAGATCTGGAGTCGGTCACACAAAGAAGTCACTTTGGGTATGTCATTATTACGAAGGGCTGTGCAAAGTCAGTCTGTCATCCAAGTATATAATCCCTTCCTCCCTCAGGTGCCTTTCCACATCTCCCCGCGCTCCTCATTGGAAGACTCCACTCATATTGTCAGCACTCCACATCGACAGAATGCCCTGCGCAGTGGTCAGTAATGCGACGCGAGTCTGGGAATTAAATGTGCACTGGACAATTTACAGCCAGTGTGGTGTCTGGAATGCCAAAGGTCGAGGAGTCGACATTTGGGAATGTATTCGAGATCGTGAGTATTTGACCCTATTTATCGAGCCTTGACAAAGCTGATAGTATTTTTTCTTTGTAGATGATTCTACACCCGGTACAGAGGTTCACCATTCACCCTTTCAGATATGCATGGTCATCTGACTCTATGTAACCTAGCCACCCAACGCGATCTACTGGAGATATATTACTCGCAGATAGATGACTCGAAAGCAGCATATCCTGGTCGCCGTCGCAACCATCACTCCATACCTCCATACCTCCTCGATCAATACTCATCCATCCTGACACTATTTATGGCACTTCGACTTACCGATGGCGTCGAACCCACCCCTGCGCGATCATTCTTCTTGGCCCTGCCAACGAACGAAACCTTCATACGCCACAGAACCAATCGCTCGCCGGCGTTACCGAGTACGCGTCTATACGGATTTCGGATGCTCCGCGAGGCGCCATTTTTGAGTCTGCTGTGAAGACCCTCGATATTGATTATCTTTCGCTCACATACACGGTATCTCTAACTTGGTCCAATTTTATTACATTTCGGGGGACGTATGGGTTTTTTTTTTTTTGGTTTTACTGAGTGATTCTATATAGACTAGTTATACGTATACATATGTTACATCCCACACTTATTCATTTTCATTGCCTCTGCGAGGTGATGATGGTTGCGTGACGTCATTATAGGCAATGGCAATAGTAACTACGTCATAAACATGCTTCCAGTTCTTCAAGTGCATGATGGCCCTGGACCCATAGCACATGTATGTTGTATGTGTAATTTAAACGTGGCAAACGGTTTGTTGCCACGTGCCTGTTTTTCTAACTCGATCCAATCCTATCAAGCGCGCGAAGCTGAGGGTCTCCAGGTAATATTACATAATAGGTTGCCTTGACTGTTGGAATTCAAAAACCCGAAACAAACATATGATTATTAGTATACGGGCCCGGCGGCCAGAAGCTTAATCTGCCTCATACATAATATAAGGTTGTGTCGTTTGTTTTAATAAACATAGCGACATTTACGGATGAACTCGTAGTTGCCTCAGTCGAACGATATAGAATTACTACATCTTCAGACTAGGCCCTCGAAGATATGTAATTTTGCAAGCCACGCGGCGGAAACTACTTGTTTGCCTTTTCCAACGTCAAAGAGATTACGCGGCGTTGATATTCAAATTTAAAAAAAGAAGAAAACCTTGCGCCGCACGCAATTACACTGGCAGGGTATGATATTAATAACGGTCGAATACGTTACGTATAATATCAGGTGCGGGAAACGCCCGAACCTCGCCGACACTAGGGGAGAGTAAGATAAGTATGGAGGTAGGAGTAAGATACCATAATACGAGAAGAAGAGGAAATGAGACAGGAAAGATGGTAATGTAATGGTTTTCTTTGGTTTGAGGCTTGTGAGGTGCAAATCTCCGACGCACGATTCCCCAAACACGACCTGCAAGACGCATAGAAGTCGTATGTCCATCACTTGCCAACCGTCGAACGAGTCGTTGTCGCTGCATGGGTGAAAGATGCCGAAGATCAGCATCGTTAACAGGTATAGTCAGGGTACACGTGATACAGCAGTAAAAATTGAATTACATAAACAGCACATGTATAACAACTTATGCAATACCCTTAGCTAGGGCCGATGGGTGTTACAGTGAGAAAGAGGAAGACTTCTTTTGATGAGATCGAGTTAGAGCAAGCGGTATGGACTCAGAAACCTCCTTGTCACAAGTCGCGTGGCTTCTCTTCGCCATGATGAATATTTTCTTGGCAATGTAAGAGGTTCGATTCCGCAAATACCACGGTCCAATCTATCCTCCGTAAAGCAATAGAAGCTTCTCGCTTTCACTAGCATACAGTCAGATAAGTACCCGAGCACCCCAGAATGTTGTGATTTGTTCGAAGGTGTCGTGCGATCGAGAGTGGAAATAAAGTTCAATCTAATAGGGGTCCAGGGAAGATGTCGATCATGAGAACCCAATCCTGAAAGAAACGTGGAAGATTGAGGATTCCAGTGATGTTCGGCGTACTATTCTGCAAGACAGCTGACAGTCGTTAGAGCAGATCCGATTTAGGACAGATGCCATTACGAGCGCTCGGTGCTGTATTACCCGACGAGATGCAAACCCTGGACGTGCGCATGAAAAAAAGGCCTCCTTTCGGGGAAAAAACAACCCGGCGGGTGACGGTGGCGTAGAATGATGAACATGCTGTCCATTTGGAGGATTTTATGCGAAAGCCTAGTGTTGAGCCATATGTTCTTCAGAGCTACTCCCGTGAATGTATGATTGGCAGTCCAAAGGCGGTACGAGGGGGATCAGACACCGAGTAAGACTCGTTGATTATGGAGTGCGCATGTGAGTTTGACGGTCGCGAAGAACAGGGTAGGGAAATTGTGAATTGTCAGGGCGAAGCCCGGCAAGAGATGGTTCTGCAACGTGAAGGAAGCACGGGTGAGTTCTGGGGTCTTTCATTTGACCAGAGTTTGTTTAAGGAAGAAAACGTAGCGGTAAGGAATATTTATTGCAAAGCATAACTTTCACATCACACCCAGATAGAGATGATGCCTGCAGCTGGACTTGGGGGACACTAGTCAACAAGAGACCGAGTGTTAACATCTCGTGAATAAGTCAAGTACTTAAAACTTCGGTGAAGCAAAGGGTTTGGATAGTATCGTCCACTCACAGAAGTAGCAACAGCGTCCGCGTGAGGCCCAGGGAGTACATCAATTTGACAACCATCCAGTTGTTTCCCCCGAAGTTCGAGCCGAAATTCCGAATTCTACGGGAGAACATAAACATGCACAGTTGCGGCATGCGTAGTCAGTGAGTACTACTGAGTATATTTAGGCAAACCGGCGGCAGGTTCTACTTGCATGCAGCATCACCTGGCTGGGTTGGCCTTCGCGGAAGTTTGAAAGGTCCAGAGCGTTCCAGAGTCCAGTTGCCACGGTTCATCGAGATGATCTAGATGCAAACTTGAGGGGAGTTTTAATATTGACCTGGAAATGGCATGTCACAGTATTTCACACAATAGGCAAACAATAGGCAAAGAATTGGGATAGAAATAAAGAGGCGGACCGGTACAGATGTACGAGACCACTGAAGGCAACATCTCGGCGCAGTTTGGAGTCCGTCCACGCGTATCGTCGCAGGGAAAGAATATAGAACGACATGGTCTGTTATAGTAAACTGATGACGTTTCTGAAGGGGACTTTAGATCTGACTCACCATTGATTGAAACGAATGCTGTCTTATGTAAGGAAATTTCATCGTCCTGATGATTAGGCCTTACAACTGCCTGCAGAAGCGTATGTTATCAACCAACAAGGTGTATTTTAAGTTGAATATCACTTGTTAGTATCTTGGACATTTGTGACTGGGACAGCTGACTCAATCCGAGAACGCATTGAACATACGACAAAGGGAGGTGATGGTTGACAACCGAAGGTATATGATGGATTTCATGCTGATTGCAGGGGGTAAGGGTCATCAAGGAGACAGGTAAAACTAAGTCCGCTCACATTACTCAAGTTTCTCATTTGTGGGCGGACTGGATAAGTCCACGGAGATAGGTGTCACTTGAGCTAGAATTCAATTTCTCGATGTGATTCAACGATTACGCGCTGTCAAGGTGCGCAGCATTCACGACAATATCTCAGGGCCCAGGGACAAAGTGAGGAAAGCGGTGTAGATTCCTGAGGAAAACCAGCATACTTTGTTTTTACTGGGATTGCTTTTTGCAATGCTAGCGGCATTACATTTCAGTTGCATATAACGGGAGATAAGTGAGATGTAAAACCAACACCGTCGATGTGAGATTCTAAAGCTCTTCACCAACACATCCAGTGTATTTTGGCAACTACCGATATCCGCATTCACGTCCAACGATGCATCGCATGGAGATAGTTATTTCAAGTGCTGAACGTGGCTGGTGGAGATTTTTAATGAGGGACTTTAGAATGCGCAGCTACACGTCACGAGAGTGGTATACTGAATTAGCCTTTAAAAAGATTTTTTTTTTCGGGGGGCAGATCCAAAGGCATCTGAGATATCTTGTGACAAGAGTGGTAAGTGCGGTCATCTAGTGGACCCTTGTGGGCTCGAGCTAGGGAAAGGCTGGAAACAAAGAAGTCGGGAATCACCATGCGGTCGAGATCATCAGCGAGACTAGATGAGAGCTTTTTAAACATCTGAGAAGCATGTCACGATGTTTGCAGTTGACTTGTGAGGATATTGAAGTAAACGATAGTGTCCGAGTCAGCTGAGTAACTGAGCGAGTGCGTCGGTCCCATCGTTAATGCTGCCACCTCGCAGAGGTACTATAACTTGCTGAAGAGTGCAGTGATTTCAACTTTCAAGTCGTAGAACAAGCCAGTGACATTGAGAGTAGGTGGAGTCACGACAGGTTGGCAAGGAGTCTGTCAGTCACCGGTTTGTCGGACTGATTCAGTTCGTCCAGAACACGAGCAACAGCAGAAAAGCTCGTCCCAATGTGTCAAACCAGTGTTACAAACTTTCTCGTATATGACAAGTCGCCACTGGCAACGCCAAACCAGCGCATTACTGTTATTTGTTATTCCGCGTGAGAGTCAATGTCCGCTCAAAGTCCACGTGAGGGAAAAATAAACTTCGCAGCGTGGTTCTGAATTTCAGCAGAACCTGTATAGAGAAAGGCGTGTCGACAGGATCTTAAGGTTGTGACAGCGACCATCATGATCGTTGTAGAGCAAATTCAAATTCTATGGACAATCGTAACAACGCTGAGGCCATATATCTATATTTCCCTCCGCGAAGTTCACAGTCCAATTTCATCTGGGTATGGAAGTTCATGCACGTCGCCGACAGCAACATAGGTCGGTTTGCCTTTGAGAAGTGTGGATGCAGACTAAAGATCAGACGTCAGTGTGAGCGAGCTGGGATCTGGTGAATCAGAAGAGATGACGGACGTTTGAGAACGCTGATGCTGAAATTTTGTCGAACGGTGCCAAAGACGTCGCAACAGAGGCATCCGAACCCGCTAAAACCTATAGAAAACCCTAGGTAAGGTGGTGGCATGATTAAAACAGTCTAGACGCCGTACCTTTGTGCCTAACATCGACACTAGGCCTTCCCGGCTGTCGAAAGCGTTAGCAGCCGCAAACTTGGCTTTTGCGACTGCTTTCTTAAGTTCCTCATCCGACACGCCCTTCGTTGCTGCTGCACTCTTCAGCGCCTCCACCGCGGCCTTCGCTGCTTCCTTGACACCAGCTGCAGTCTGTCCTTGCACCAAGAACCCCACCAACGTCGCGTCCGAGTAAGGCAAGTACAGTGACTGTACAGACGTACCCTCTGGGATCGCAGAGGTAATCGGCGAGATGCCCTTCGACCACTTGATAGACGGCTGCGGGGATAGATGGGCTGCCAATGTGGCGAGTTCAGCAGATGGCTCGCCTACCGCCCCGAAGCCAATGAACACCGTTTGTAGGCCTCCATGGCTTGCTACACGATTCTCTCCACCATGATATGTTGATGTGGGGGAAGAGGCAGCTGTGGACGTCGCGGGTGCTGAAGCGAGGGACTTTTCGACAAGCTGGGCGAGTACGGATTGTTCGATGCCTGTACCTAGAACGGCGATGTTGCTCTTCGTAAATGTGGACGCGGCAAAGGATTTGATGTCTGCGGCGTCGAAGGAGCTGTGGGCGGGTGCGAAGAGAGAGGAGCCGAGCCCGGTGCGAAAGGCAAGGGCGTGTGCCAGATCGAGAGCGAGTGTTGCGGGGTCCGCTGTTGCACTGGCAACATCACCCTGAATTAGTGGAGCCACGTACTCCTCGAATTCATGCCGAATGAATTTGGCAGACGTGATGAAGGAAGAAAGCACGTCGACGAAAAAGAGCCTGAATGGAAGGGTCAATGTAAATTGGCCGAGCTGCAAGTTAAACTCACTCATCGCCACGGAGGAATTCTGCAGTCAAGGCGAGATGTTCCCTGGTCAGACTTGCAGACAGAACACCACCATACAGCTCAGCCTCGCGAGTCGTTCCGATAGCTGACCGTTTCGTCGTGCTCTGCCCTAGATAAGTTTACCGTAAATCTAATTCGTAATAACATACCTTGAAAGCAAAGTTTTTCAGAGCATGAGCAACTCCAGGTTTTGGCTCGTATCTACTACCAGCCTTGATGAGAACAGTGACAGTGGAGGTGGGTTGTTTGTTGTCCACAGCTGCAACCCTGAGGCCCGCACTGTCTATGGCGGTAGCAAAGGAGCGTGTTATGCGCTGGACAGTGCGCGTGGTGGACGCTCTGGCAGCAAGCATGAAGGAACTTTTCAAGCAAATACTTTTGCAACTCAAAGGTCGGAGAGGATTTGGATTTGGTCGTGTACGCGAGTTAATTTCGGAGTCGCTTGGTCCCGGATTTCTCCGCGTCCACTCTTGCGGCGTTTGCTGAAGGTAATGCTTTCTTTCTATCAAAGTACCTTCAAAAGAATGGTCTCACAAGTATCGCTCGTACGTGCGACGGTCACAATGTTGCTAGTCGTAGGATTAGAGAAGAAGGACATGAACATCTCAAGATCATCGGAATGATTGCGACTGGACCTCACAAAAACCACGCACTACCTGAGCTTCAGTTTCAGGATATTTTTCCGAGAGGAATGGAGAAAGCATTTGATGGGGGAATAACCCTGTCATGGAGGCCTCGGAATCTTTCAGGTTTAATTAAACTCCAGGCTCTTGCTTTCATTCATGCGTCGAACATTGCCCATCGAGTGAGTTACGAATCCATCTACACAGGTTCTTCGGATGCGTTCCACGACGATTTTCTAGTTTAATAGCACCCCGATTCCATCTGCACCATGTCACTTTCTGCATCCTGTCCCCCACGTGTATCGTGGACTTTGAAGTTGCTGTGGAATTTCCTGCAGAATTCCTTCTGGGGAACAGTGCGTGTTCATGGGATACCTTCTTTGAGTCCTTTTCCAGAGCCTGAGATGTATGCTCGTCCTCTCGCGCCGGAGTTATCTAAGGGTGTATCTGATTTGTCCTTTCATCAAGGTCGATATATGGCAATTGGGCTGCAGATTTTTGAACTTCGGGGTATACAAATCGCGCACGTACATGTGCAGCTTCTGACTAGCAATTCTGCAGGCAACGATTGCAGAGATGGATGGAATGCTTGACCTGCTCTGACATGGCATCCCGAATGAGTGCCAACGAAGCAGCGGAGAGATTCCGGAATGTGGTCCGCGCACTCTCGCCTGCTTCGTTACTCATCCACCCTACCGTTATCGTGGCTGGCTTCCAATCCTACAGCTGTCACAACAGGCTGGATCATCTCGTCATATATGCATCGCATCGACGTACTTACGCCGCATGCTTATTCTTTCTGGTAAGCTTAGGAATTGCAAGCTTGTCAAGCTCGATGTCAGCCATTGCCATTGGGAGTGTTAGCATTGTGATTATGATAGAATTCTAGGACCCGTACATCGACGGACTGTCCAGTTGTATTCGGTGAACTCGGAAAAGCAACGGTTCCGAGATGTTTGAAAATAACTTGAACGTGTGAGAGCGCGAGTTGCCAATGATTGTACCTGTCTGAGATGAGCTGCGGGTGATATTTGGACTCTTTTGTACTCGCGACTACAAAGTGCTGTATGCTTTCTCGTTGAGTTCCACAGCGCCCGGCATTCTTTTCGATCCTTTAGACAGCCAGTAGGCTTGCAGTGGTATCTCGTCATTCTGGCTCCGTTGAAATCTACGTTCGCCTCAATGGAACTATGGCGAGGCATATCACGCAGACTCACCGACAGTCCAGAACGTCGATATTCCGAGGAAGACTATGAACTCCTATCCTCAGAGTCCACATCACGCGTGAATGGCCTACCTTCCACCCAACGTAGACGGCGGTCTAGACTCCAGAGGTGTCTTCACCACCTGACACTTCGACGTATACTTATCTTCCTTGCCATGATACCTTTTCTGTTGGTTCTGGGTGTTCTGTGGTCTGGGATACCTCCAAACTTTGAGGATGTCCGGACATTTGAGAGATTATTGCCTCAGCATAATCTTACTAGAGCCAGGGCGACGCACGGCAAATACTTGCGGTTTCCAGATCACTTGTGGGGGCATGGGTTGAATAATATTCTTCAGGAAGCGTGAGTCGTATCATCAGAGGTTTTCTACATGAGCACTTACACTGAGCATAGTCTACTAATGTCATACCTGGCATACACAGCCAACCGGTCTTTTGTTTTTGAGGACTACGTCTGGTCACATCTACCATTCCCATACACTATCTACGATTTTGCATTACGACCCGTACGGGTTCCCCTGAACGCTTTCATATCTGGACCCACCGCTGGTGGGCCCATGCCGCTCTCCCAGGCCATTAGCGCCGAATTCTGGGAAACCATCTGCCCACCTGAAAGGCGACGCGTTATTAGCTCCAAGGACGGGCCTGACAATGCAGAAGGACAAGAAATAATAGAATGGTGGGTAGACAGGCTAAAAAACGTTCAAGAAGAATGCGTAGAGATTGACTCTTCTCAAAAAGTAATTTTTGACCGGAGGTACGCTCTGTCTCACCTCCTTTCGCTCTAGAATTCACTTTCGGGACCATCCTTAGTTTCTTCGATGGGGATCGAATAATATCCCTATGGCCAGGCCTTTCCTCTTCGCCCCTCCTTACTGACTATCTCTGGTCACCTCTCGTTCAATCTGCCGTTTCGAGAAACTTCGCTGTCCTACAACCCGCTTCGGCCAAATTACTCTACTCTCTAAACTCCACTCTCTCAGGCCTCGTTGCAGTACACCTTCGCCGGGGTGATTACAGACGCCATTGTCCACGCCTCGCCGGCTGGGGCAGCACCTACAATGGGCTTAACCAGTACCCCTCTCTTCCTGATAGATTTGATCCCCTGCCCTACAAGAATGTTCGAGATGCGCACGACGCCTACTACATGCAGCATTGTCTGCCGACTGTTGAGCAGATTGTGGAGAAACTTCGGACTGTGCGTGCGGAGAATCCGGGATTGCGGAGGGTGTATGTACTGACGAATGCGTGGGGATGGTGGCTAAATGGGCTTAAGAGCGCGCTTCAGAAGGACGGATGGGAGGATCTGAAGAGTAGTCTGGATATTCAACTTGATTCTGCCCAGACCCAAGTCGCCATGGCGGTGGATATGGCTATCGCTGAGAAGGCAGAGGTATTTGTTGGAAACGGAGTGAGTGCCCTATAAAAATTTGCGTCTCACGAATCTGACGCGTTCCTCAGTTCTCAAGTTTAACCTCCAACATTGTGATGCTTCGAATGGCGAAAGGGCTGAGTATCTCGTCAAACCGGTTCTTGTAATTCTCAAGTGTTGTATTATTTATTTGCTATTTCTCTCGCAACATCTCATTTCTACTGCATGGAACCTGATGTCTCTGGATGTGCCTATGATATAGATACCATCCAGATGCTTCTGTGATATAGAGTTAAAAAGCCAAATGACAATGCACACATGGTAACCGGATTTGTTCATGATGTGGTCAGCATATGACATCAACGCTTTTTTGGGTGACGGTATAAAATGGAACCCTCAAGTGACCACCTGAGACCTCCCACAACCAAGCCGTACGCACTCGAATAACCACACAAAGTAAAGCAGTTTACCATGTTGAATCCTACTCGCTTTGTCCGACAAACAACAGGGGGTTCCTCTGGACCCAACAGATTCATGGGAGGTACTCCACAGGGCAACAAGAACTTGGTGCGTATCATCTGTGATATAATCGCAGGCACTAAGGGCTTCCTGTCCAGATGTTGGGGGTGGCCGCCCTGGTTGGACTCACGGGTTTAGTGTATTATATGGGATATAATGATGTCGACAAAAGGCACAGGCAAGAAGGTGAGGCATGACCGGCTCCGCACCATCCGACAGCTAATGGTTCTCAAGCGGGAAAAAAGGCTTGAATGGAGAGATAATCCCACAATTATGATCGCAGCTGAGAAGGTAGTGTTGAAGCTGGTTGACGTTGCGATCACTGAAGAAGGATCATGTAAAAAGTTCGTGTATTGTATGCAATCTGGACTTGTGCAAATGAACCTTGCCAATGATTGGCCCTGACAGTTAAGCTCTTGCACTGAGCAGTCAAACGGGACGGGCGAGGGTAAAACTTTGAAGTTTAAACGCACATGTATTATCTCACATAGCTAGATTGACGCCGCACACATTGGTCTAGTAATGACGGAAGGATTAGCATCGCATCTCTCAGGCACAACATGCTAGTGTTTGTAGCGACAGTCCCACGAAGCAATTGCCTTCAGAAAGAAAACCCATAAAGCCATTCGGTCCCCGATATGACAATGCAATTCCATTGTTTTCCAGATGTGAATGTTGAAGCACAGGAGATGATTCCTTTATCTGGCGGGCGACATTTCGACATCTCTGTCCTGCCTGACCTTGGACTGGTCAATGAAATAGGACAAGGTAGACAAATTTTCATCGCATCTGGATGTATCGAGATTAAGCAAGATCCAATGACAGAAAACGCAAACTCACAACTTGGATATCGACTGCTCGAAATCCGTTAGCGATTTTTGCAGGATCCGGAACACACTCGCATATTCGCCCGACCGATCCTTTAGTACACGGCCATGAGCCATCAACAGTGTGTTAACCCACATCAGGTCAAACTCCAGATGCGGGCTCCGCTCTAGATGTTCACCGACAAACCGCAGCAGGGATGGAACATACACTAGAGGAACCTGTCTTGCGACCAGTCGAATATCGCCCCTCGGTATACTCTCGTAAACGCGCTGGATCAGAGGCTTCTCATTCAAGCGGAATGCCATGACTAGTGCCTTCAGATACTCCTGTTCGACGAGCACGTCAACAACTGATTGGGGTGTGAGATCAATTGAAAGATCGAATGGATCGAAAGAGACGGTCTCATCGAGGGAGTAGATCAGCAGACCTTCGGTGGAGGCCGCCGACCATGCACGGCCTGTTGGCGAAAAGCGCACGCATTTTGTCCGTGCTTCTTGCCTGTAACGCCGTATCGACATGTCACTCGCACCCTTGCTCGCCCCTGGCAAACTAATATCCATCCTGTCCTCGAGATCGCTCTCATCCCCACGATTGTCGATAAGATCTGTATTGATTCCGGCCTCGTTGATCCTCCTGCTATCCAAGAACTCCTCTGTCCCATCAAGCGATAGGTTCTGCGAAATTTGGAATTTCTTGACCATAACCCCTTCTCCTTCCCTAACGTCGTACAAGATAATATATTTGCTATTACCGCCAGCAAGGATGCACCGACCGTCAGCAGTATAGTCGAGGCTGTTGTAAGCCTTAGTCGAAGAGCTGTTCGCAGCGGACACACGGTCATCAGCTTTCCGGCCGCCGGACACGTCTTTACGGCCATCGATGACATTCGTCTGTTTGCTTTCTTGAACATTAAAGAACGTTATCTGCCCATCGAGGGTTGACACCGCAAGCTCTTTCCCATCTGGCCGAAACGTCAATGCGAGAACATCAGAAGTCAAGGAGAGGGGTTCGACAGCGCGAGAGCGGCCGAAGACGTTCCATATGCGAACTGTGCGATCCCACGAGCCACTCGCGAGTTGGTTTGTTCCAGATGGAGAAAACACAAGCGAGCTGATAGGGCTTTCATGTCCCGCAAGAACGTCGAGAAGTTTCCCAGTTTGAACAGACCAGAGGAACACCTCGAACGAATCAGTCGACCCTGCTGCCACGACTTCGCCTGAAGGGTCAACAGCGAGGCAGGAGAACTGTACCGGAGATGGAGATGTGAATGTTCGAAAGTTACGATATCGGATGAGATCATAAGCGCGGACTGTACCATCTAGAGAGGCGGAGAAAAGAACACTGCCGTGCTTCGCGAAGGATACGGCGGAGATTGAGGCACTGTGTTCTGTGAAGGTAACGAAGCAGAACCCAGAATGGGTTGACCATACTTTGACTTTGCCGTCATCTCCCCCTGTTGCTATTGTCTGACCATCAGGCGCATACGCAAGTGTGTTCATATCGAAGTAATGGCCCTGTTGCTTCAAGATGTATGACTCTGATTGCCATTCCCATACAAGAAGTTGGCCGAGCTTCCTCGCGCCAAAAGCCAACCATTCCCCAGACGGATTGATGGCAACGGACGAGATCTTCTCTTGAGAAATACTCAAAGTGTGGATATTCGAGAATGCCGGCATCTCCCACAAACCGAAGACGCCAGTGGAGAAGCCGACAACAAGGAGATTGGATGACGGATGAAAAGTGCTGCAGACCACTTTGGTGGCGGGCTGATTAAAATAATTTCTTTTGTGTACTCCCCAGCGGGTGTTGGCAATGACGTTGGTGCTGGTTATACCATTAGTTGATGGGACAGGTGTACCATCATCAGACTCAGAGTCAGAGTCTAGATCAGACTTCTTTGCTTTCCAGGTGAACACTGCACCGTCTCGGCTTACAGTGTAGATCTATAGAGACATATGAGCCCAGCACACGACGAATATTATTTCCTCCTCACAATGCTGTTGTCGGATGAGAAGTAAGCATTGAGTACTACATCTCTGTGGCCAGCGAAGGTTTTCGGTAAGAATCCTTCGACAGGGTCCAATGTAAATAGACGAGCAGTCATGTCCCGTGAAGTCGTGATGAAACACCTAGAGAATATCGTGAATAATATGATGAAGGTCATGCCAAAAGTTGAATTACTCGGAGTCCGATGACCACTGGATACTCAGGACCTCATCATGATGACTAGTGTATGTCCTATGAAGAGTGAAAGGGGCGAATTCGCGTACGAGATGATTCGGTGTCCGCCAGACTTGAACATGAGCATCGTGGGTGACAGCAATATATCTGTACAATTAGATGTTTAAATGACTTTGAGAGAGACTGAGTGATACTCACCTTCCATTTGGGGAGAACTTGATGTCCCTCACGGGCTTTTTGAAGTTGAAGTGGTGAAGAACTACTCCACGTCTGAAGTTGACAAGTAGAGCACGGCCATCTGCGAAATATTAGAATGAGGTCGAAACCAGCGGGCGAATTATGCACCATCGTCAACACTTATAAGGACATTGGAATCAGGACTTAGGGCTATTGCAGCGATGTTTTTTCTGTTCTCTAAAGAGAAGGTGAATGATTTGTTACTGAAAACACAAGGAATAAATCATAAGACGCTCTGACACGATGTATGTAGCTGGACGAACTTCACGAGATCAAAGACAGACACGCGATTTCCGACTGGACTCAGCAGCGAGTTTCCGTCCGGAGTAAATATAATGTTTCCTTGTCGGTATACCGTCCCACAGATATTGGAGAACTATGTATTCATGAGTTATCGAAGCGCAGGAGCAGAGGAACAGCTGTACCTTGTAGTTCGCCTTCATTTTTCCCTTGCACAGCCACTGACAAATATAGAAATATAGAAATAAAGTTTCCCACGAAATGTTATCTTAGCCTAGTTATGAACTTACTTATAATTAGGAATGCTTGGCCGGTGGTGAGACGTCCGTCTGTCATGCTCCTTGCTAGCATTCTCTGCATCTTTTATGTTAGAATATCTATGCCATATAACAGCCCGCTCGGTGACGGGAGAAATAATTTTCATGATAGTTGGATACCATTCCATTCTTCCCACTCCTCAACCGCTGGCTTTCTTAGTTCCTTCCTCACGGCGACAAGATCATTCCTGGCCTCTGCCGGTTTCACACCCACCATCATTTCGTGGTCTAATGAACCTTGTCAATTCATGGGTCTCGGGGCAGCAATTATGAGCTCACTTTCACCAGCAATGAGATCATCTGCGATTGGCCTACTCCCTGAGGTGATATATTTCGCCGAGATTCCCAGGGCAATTAAAGGGTGAGACAAGAGATGTTTCAGCTCGGACTTGAGTGAAGCCGTTTTGGCGTCGTTTGACTTGCGTATTTGAGCCACTGGTTTGTCCTCGTCGTCGCTGAAAGTATGTTAGATAATCCAGGATAAGAACTGGCGAGGAAGCAGACCTAACAAAGTCAGAATCCAGCTCTATCTCCATTGCTTCCGCAGTCTCCCGCATCCAGTTTCTTTCATGATTCGTTTTCTTAACCTTGTGACGCGAGGTTTCAATCTTGCGCGCGAGTTGTACTCTGTACTTCAGCTTGTCGAGAAGGCTGAGCTCAATCGCCATCTCTGGAATGTCAGTGTCGTCTAAACAGAACCATCAGTTTGAACAAAGGATAATTATGCAATGAGCGTTTACGCCTGTCCAAGTTGCCTAGAAGAGCTCGAACAACCCTTCTCTCATCAGGAGCACACATGAGCATGCTGAAGCCTTTCCTCATTGCTCGAGCAGTTCGCCCGTTGCGATGAACATATGCATCGGCCGACCGGGGTATTTGATAATGGATGACATGATCAACAGCAGGAATATCGAGACCTCGTGCGGCAATGTCAGTCGCGAGAAGAACAGAATTGGGGGTGGTTTTGAATCTGGTCTCGGAAGTAAGTTCTGTAATGCTGAACTAACTGGTTTTCCAAATAGACTCATACCTATCAAGATTCTTTAGGCGCTGGCGTTGCTCGAGTTGAGAATGGAGCGGGAAGGTTTTGATGTTCAGCAACTCCGTTAACGGCAAGAGTCTTCGAATCCCATCAATCGAGGACAGGAAGACGAGTGATCGACCAGGGTAACGTAATAGAAAATAGTACAGGTAGACATCCTGGATTGAGGATCAGTAAAACCAAGTTTCAATGTGAAGCAATAAGGAACACGCCTTGTCGGCAGAAAGGCATTCTATTTTGCTTTCCTGCAATGTAGACACAACGCCACCGGTGGGACTGAGATCAATCACTTCTGGGTCCGGATCTCGGAAATCAAGACGCAGTAGAAGATCATCTGTGAAAAGATACATAACTCGTCAATTCTCCAATAATCCCGACTAACCTAATGTAGAGGCTGGCTTTTCGTCATGTTTCTTGTACTTCTTGCCAGCACTCCTAGGACGCGAACGCCTTTTGACGTTTCTTTGCAAATCTTTGCTGAGTGTTGCCGAGAAGATAAAAGTCTGAAGGCCGTCCGCAATGTCGTTGGCATCCTCCTCACCATCCTCGGCTTCTGCTCGTTCGTCAAATTCAGGCGGAATTTGGTCTTCCCTATTCAAAGTCAGGGTAAAATATACACCTTATGTGTGGGATAAACCAACTTATTTTCACGAAGTGTGAGACGAAGGATGTTCTCTAACTCTGCAAAATGCCCGGCTTCAATCATCCGATCTGCTTCATCCAGCACCAGGAACTTGAGATTCTTGATTTCACTTGATAAAGTATCATCCTACCGGAACGGTCAGGACATACGTGAACGAGAAAAGGATAAGACACGCCTCTTCCATGATGTCCCACAGACGGCCAGGTGTGGCGACCAAAACATCAACTCCACGGTCCAAGATCCGTCGTTGCTTCTGAGTAGACATTCCACCTACAATCGCAGCAACACTGACACGAGGGGGACCTTTCCACGAAAGAGCCTTTCCGGCTGCCTCATCCCTCTCTGTTCCTTTCTCCTTGCCCTTGCCTCTGCCCTTGCCTTTAGTCGCTCCTTTGGGGGCGGCTCCAAGTTTTGCCTTGAGGGATTCTACCGGACTGAGACAAGAATTGATGTGGGAGGAGACTTGTAACGCCAGTTCACGCGTTGGTGTAAGAATGAGTGCTCGTACGCGTCGTTTCCTCCCAGGGGCTGGTTTTGGTTGATATAGCAGGTAGTGAAGAATTGGTAAGCCATAAGCAAGTGTTTTACCGGATCCCTGTAAGCACGATCGTGAAGAAAAGCGTTAACGAATTTGATTGTACGCACGGTCTGGGCGATTCCGACCACATCCCTATTTGCTAACGCGCTAGGCAAAGAAGCGGCTTGAATTGGCGTAGGTGACACGAAATCCTTTGAGTGAAGCGCACGTAAAAGTTGTGGATGTAACGAGTATTTGTGCCACTCAGGTGATAGTTCCTCTGCTTCAGAGAGAATTAGCTGAGAAGTTTCGTTTATTGTGAAATATTCACAATTGAACGGGACGACTTCTTCCTCAACGATAGAGGAAGGGCCCGACGGTCCATCCTCGCTCGTATTTTCGACTTCTCCTTCGTGCTCCGACGAAATCGTCGACTCTTGAACATCATGAATAACCTAGCAGATCATTCCTTGCATGGAGTGTATATATCCTGACACGGGATGACTCACGTTGAATCTCGCGACTCGTCCTCCCTCCATCTCCTCGTACATAACTTCCACACCCTCTACTTCCTCAATCTCCATAATTCCGTCATCGCCATCTAGACCTGCTACTTGAGGTCTTGGAAGAGTTTTCCAGGGCAAGTCATGCAGGGAGAGATGTTGAATTTTCAGCTTTTTTCTTGAAGCAGATGTCTTTTCTTCCGTTTTCCGCTTTGCCACTGGTGTTTTTGAGCGGTGAAAATTGGGCATTTTGAATAAACATACATCCACGATGCTGTTGTCCAAAATTTTGAGCCTGTTCGGCATTCATATAATTGACCGAGCTTCATCTAATCTTATCGGATCTCATGTTGAGAGAAAGGGATGCAATTTGTCCATGCCGAAGACTATGCCGTACGTAGACTATGGTCAAGCTTTACGTAGGAAATATAATGAAGTATACGCAGCCAAGAGGAGGATCGTCATGACAAGAATTCATGTACACCTAGCGGATCATATAACTCTGGAGCACACAAAGCCCACAAACAGCCGCGCAAATCACAAACCCGAGAGGATAACCCCCAGGATTGTCTTGGATACTCATGGACCACAGCTGTCGTTCAGACGTGATTGTCAACCAGGATGTGATGAACAGGTCCTTGCAGGACTTACATAGCCACCTATCACTGGGCCGAAGCACCGTGCAAGACTGACAATGCTCTGTGCAATGCCGTTCGCATAACCAACCGCATTTGGTGGCGTCACTGGACCAAGAAGTAAGACCATGGAAAACGGAACGCCCGTTGAAATAGACGCTTACTGTAGTTAAGGAGAATTGATATTGCAGTATACCCAAACGTTGATCCACAATATCGTAGAGCTCTAGAAATACAACAAATCAAACATTGTTTGCTTAATGGATGTAGACGTATGAGCTCACGTGCTTAGCGCCAACGCTAAGGGGGTTCAAGACATCAGCGCGATCCGACAAACCCAATATACTCTCACCTGTCATTAGGATGAAATTCTCGTTGTCATTAGCACTGGCGAGTGGGCGGTAAAGTACCACGCTGAGGTATGCAGGAATGAATAGCAGTGATCCCAGCCGGAACATTGCTAGATGTGAAAACCGTCCTCTCGGAGGTCTAATACGACTGTCAGCTTGAGGATATGATGAATAAGCAAGTCGTACCCCATGTTACTGTCAACGAGAATATGGATCCAATAAGTGGTGGAGGTCAGTGGAGCACACGGGGAACGCAACGCACGGATAAAGGTAGAATTGATATGCAATTTGTGCGAGACACATCAAGGCAACTTAATTCTTCATCAGCGACTTGATATCGACATGAAAAAAGTATCCCACTCACTAAGTTGAGCAAAATGTCCAGCGTTTAGGTTCAGACCACCTGATTCATAATTACTGAGATTAACTGACATCAGCTGCACAATGAAGAAAAGGTTGCGAACACTGACGATACGAGATAAGACAAGAAGATTTGATCATGAGTAGTAGTATGAAGTGCCAGTGCACCATACTGGATGATCACCAAATAAGGAAGCCGGGAAGCCAGCGAAGGGGAAGGCATAGGGAGGGACTCCACATCGGATTGTTGTGTATCTGACCTGAATACGGGGACGGCTTCGCCGGGAAAAGGCTCTGTTTCAGACCTCAACAGAAGTTGTTGAGCGTCAAGAACCGCTGAAGGCGTCTTAACGCCTGAATGCGCAAAGATGCTGGGAACTGTTGTAGAGAAACGGCGGGAAGTTGGAGTACCAACCAAAGGCGAGGCAGGACGGCGCATGGGACTTTGTTGTGAATGCGAAGGATGGCGTGAAGCAAAACTCGCCGATGGTTTGAAGGAGATGTTGGAAGGTCGATGATGTAATGGAAGATGAGGTATGGAAACATTCCCAATCAAACCTGGACTGCGACCACGGGTATCTACTGTGCCAGGTGTTTCTTCGGCTTGGTTCCCGTTTAAGACGCCTCCAACAGTCATCGACTCCTCCTCATTATCCGAAAGCGGCTCGATATCGGTTTCAAACGGGTCTTCATTATCCACATTCATAGCAGCGGCAACCCAGAGATCAGCAATGTTAGTGACAGCGTTCTCGTTCGCCATTAACAATCTCTGCGCAAAGTTGAGATCGGGACCCTGGGCCTCAGCCTCTCCAGATCCAGTGCGGGTGCTATATCTCCTCAGGGAACTAAATATACTGCCAGTTCTCGTGTTCGTACGACTCGCGAGTGCAAGTCCATTCCGATAACTTCCCGTATAACCGTAGGCTGAGCCATTCACTCGACTGGATCGAGAAAAAGTCCTAGTTCGATCTAGTCGCGTTCCAGGGGGTGAGGCCAAAGGGACAGCGGAGAGCGGGTTTGGTGAATTCGGGTTCGGGGTCGACCGGTGAGCGTCATGTACACGGCTTGCAAAGTAGCCAGAGAGTTTCTGGGTAACGGTCCGTCCTATTCCACCTACAAAACTCGCGCGCGGTGTCTCTTCAGCAGGTGAAGCCTCTTCTTCAGGTATAGGAGGATGTACATCGTTCTTTTCTGGCAGGAGGCGAATGGCGCCTTCCCGAGGCCCGCCATCACGCCCAAGGAAGCAAGACAAGATCGATCCTACGCAGATACTCAGCTATATCACCCGTAAATGAGGAGGATCCTACCAATAAATGTGACTGATGCAGCAACAGCGCACGGTAGTAAGTATGGGTAAGTGACAAATATTGGCATATTTTCGAAGATCCCAGGCCATTTAGTGGCAGGACGCTCGACTGGGAGAACAAAGAATAAGTCGGATAGGAGTGGTCGATAAAGCAGCGGAGAATTTACATGCTCCTCCGATGATAGCACCAGCAACACCCCCTAACCCCCAACAAAAGCTAAGATTAGAGCGAATGAGCATTTGTGGACAAACGTTATCAATGCCGATTACCCCAAGATAGCGTAAGCCCTTCCCTCATTGCTAGGATCCGTGATAAAAGCGACGGACCCACGTGCGACGCCCACTGATCCTGCAAAGATGCCTTGCATGAGCCGGATACAGATAGCCTGTTGTATCGATGTTGCGGTTCCAAATATCAGGCACGTCACGGCGCTTCCCAGGAGAGAGACAACCAGTACAATGCGTCGACCATGCTTCTCGGCGATAGTGGCCTACATCTCATCGTCGATCAGACGAGAAACATGACGGGGGAGTTCTGCATACCCAAAGTAGAGAAGTGATGAATTGTGTCAAGAAGAACGTTGACACTGATAAACTTTAGTCACGATAGCTCTTATCTGTCTTCGAAGGGAACTCACCCAAAATACCGGTCCAAAAAGCAACGTCAGCTTCGCCGGTCACCTCACCAAAACCTGACTCTCGTAAATCATACTAATCGACGAAATGAGAAAAATATCCGTACCTTTGACCATGAATAGTAAGAATGGTGTTGAAACATTTGCGGATAAGAATTCCCCAAGCATTGTCTGTAAAGAAGCAATCGTCCCTCAATCCAGACTGAGGATTAAAAGCGGTGTTGCGTACGATGGAAAGAACAATCATAGACAAAATCGGAAGAGGGTTTGTGTACACTTCGCCCGAGGATTGCATCATAGTAGGTATGGGAGCTCGCCCCGAGGTTGATGTGGGCATTTCTGGTTCTCTGCTATCATCAGCTCCCTTGTTCCACCAAGTAAGAAAGGTTGGCCTGTGTCGTTTACTCCAGAACGATATGGGACTTGCTACGCGTCGTATCCAACTTGGCTGTTCTTCGAGGGTTTCAAAGATACTAGACTCCTGTACGCCGAACGACCTTCTTTCAGGAGCGGAGGAGCTCATTCTCAACAAAAGGACAGAGAGTTGCGAAGAGATAAGGATAGCGATACTGAATAAGTTAAGAAACAGCCTATGGCACAAAAGCGTCTATTTGTGTATGCTGTGTAAAGAGAAGTCAAGTAAACACATGTACATCCTTCAAATCATTACGTTCAAGTTTAATAGGTCTCGACGCCTCCGCAATGTGCGCACTAACATCTCTCATCTTCTCCTGTATTTACTGAGACATCAAGCTCCAAGTCTTCCATCCGCCGTGCAACTCCGTCACTATGCTCTGGCGAATGACCGACTCTGCCGGCATGTGAGGCATTGTGAGCCCAGGAGCTCAGAAGTCATTCACTGTAAACTAACTAGTTGGTCAACCCGGATTCGCAGCCACCCCTCCTTATTCGAGGTAGGATCATGCCTCATTAGGGGCACCAGGTCCCAAGGTCGGGGATTTTGAGACCAACAGGACGAACAACTGCTAGTGGTGATATGTTATAACGAGGACAACAGACACTTGCGTTCCGATAACGATTCAGGTCGAATGCTTGATATCATCTTGACGCTGTGAACCTTCTTTGTTGTGTAACAACCACGTACTGCGTATACGCTCTCAAATTTCAGCCTTCTTCGCTGTCAATGACTCAAACGCTTGGCTAATCTGCCTCTAGTCCTGGTCTATCACTGAAACATACACATTCGCGGCAAACACTATGGAGAAGTCCCTTTCCTACCGGAAGAAAAGACCCGCTGGAAATCGACCCGAAAAGCGCGCAATCTGGATGGGTGGTGAGATCTCGGCAAGGCCTGTCAGCCGGCTACAAAATTGTAAACCGCAAAAAGTCATGTGGCTCACTTGCTTCAATTGGAAGTTCCACTGAGCATATTTCTTCCACATCTGGACTCTCGATTTTTTCCGGGAAACGATGTATGACATACAACCTTAATCTTATGGTACATCCAAGATCTAGGGCGTCGTAAATCAGTTGCTGGCAAAATAACGAGTTACAATGGACAGACTACGTCTATTAGCATCAATAGTGCTGTGCTTTGGTAACAGCTCTCGCGGCGAGAACTCCGCGATCCCGTCTTTCGACGTTCCCTCGCCCTTGTTGGGTCCCTTCTTCGCTAGCGTCGCCTCCTCGCGACGTCGCATAGCTTGGCGTCGCACTTGAAGGTACTCATCGGTACCTGAACGACGTATCCTCTGTGTACCGGACATAGGCTGTCTTTACTCCTTACGCCACTCCCTGATCCTGTTGAACGCTACAGATTTTACAAGGAAACTTTGCAGTGTTCGTTTCGTGAGAAAGAGGCGGTGTTTTTTTATACAAATAAATTATTATTATTATTATTGTGCCGAGAGACCTTCATGGTCCACAGTACGTAGTCAAGGTAGTTAGGAGAGCAAGAGATCTAGATAAATCAACACTTGGCTGAGAGTCTATAAGAGCCACGGAATATTGCGTGTGCCGTGGATATTGAAAAGAGCGTCACGACAATGAACCCTAACGAACTGGAGAACTTGAAGAGAATTGGCTACTAGCAATTGGTAAGATTAACAAGGGTGAGGAAGTGAAAGGCTATTATAAATCAGAAGAGCTAATTTTAAGATTAGACAGTTGCGAGTGGGTTGGTAAGAGTGGCGATGTCGGAGGTTTTGGACGGACATGGAGGTCGAGACTCGGCTTGAATTTTGCCAACGAAGTGTTTGGTGGAGTTTATGTAACTTAGAAGCGGTTTTACTACGCTATCGGGGTTAGAAGGCGGCTTGCTGCTCGATAGTGGAGCCTGTAGCGTTCGGGTGTTCTTCTTCAGCCGGAATAGATTATGCATTATGAGTCGTCTAACGGGGCCACATCCGCGGATCTCTGTGTTTGGTGGTGGTCTTCACAGTATTCAGAGGCGAGATCGTACGTGTTAGATGTTCGTGTATGCACGGGCACTCAGAGTTATTGGGACCCGCGAGGTTACAGGTTCTGGCGTTATAACGGACTGTACATGGAAGAGCTATCTGTCTTGGTTCAAGCAAAATATTTTAGAGTTGTTCTCGCCATTTTTTTTGTGACTAAATCTGCGGTGCCATTTGTGCATATGCATGATCCCGCCTTTAATATTTGATAAGATATCATGGTTACTCTGTTGTACTCGGAGCCAAAAGCATTTGCATACCTGCCAGTGAAATACATGGATTTCAAGAAACACCATTTTTCTGAATCTCAAGGACGTCGACTGGTGTCAGGAATAGTCCTGCAAGATTACATTCACCCCAAGTTGACCATTCTGTAAATTTCCTGTTCCACGGCTGACTCGCGCGCACTGTATAGATAGAATGTGCAATAAATATATTCAGCTACATACAAAAGTATTCTTATTCTGAAAATCTTACTAACAGCTAGAAATCATCGCCATGCTCATGGTGATGTGCCAAATAAATAACGCGCTGTCGCCGCTACTTTTCGGCGCGTAGTTTTTTCTGTATTTTATTGTGCGGTAATCTTCTCTTTTCATTAGACTGAGCTTGTATTCCCTCATTGAGTTTTTTTCCTGGGCCATAGTCATGGCGTTAGGTTGCGGTAAAGGTAGGAAGGGGCTATTCTCACCATCCGTTGTGGTGCGATACGTCAGGCCTTCAGGCCTTAGGTCCGAATCTCTGTGGGGATATGTCGGATATTTTGACTCTCCGACATATCCCCGACGATCAGTGCGGGCTGCAGAGGTATTTCAGAAAATTTAAGTATGCAGAATATACTGATGGGGTCAGCAGAGTGTCGATATGACTCGACCCCAAAAATCACCGCAGAATGTGCCTGCGCTGAAAAATTCGTGAAGCAAAAGATACCAGTTCCGAAGCGAGCCCAAAATAACAAATATATTACATAATATGTCTATGTTATGCAGTAAAAACGTAACACCTGTACAGAGACTCCTACTTCCGTGTGTTCTATCCTGGTCATGGGTACATTGGGTTGTTCTGGGAGGTACGTCATGAATAGAGAAAATGCTAGCATATGGTACGCCACAAACGGATCGGGAGTATAAACTCGAAAGAAACCAAAAAAACCATGGAGACTCAATTGCTGCCTAATAGTAATCGGTGATACGTGCGTCCCGGGTTGTTTTTAGATTATTGTACCATCGTCGGTGGCCCCGAGGCTCCTGTTCGTGCCTCTAAGATAGGCCACCTTCACCGGTTTTTGTTGCGTGCCCACACAGCAAGGAGATCCATCTCAAGCGTTGTCCTTGTTGTGTGAAGCAGCTGTGCGGTGAGGATGGCATCTTTGAGCGATGTTGTCAGTCGGATAAATCCCATTGTTTTCTCCATCCGAATGGCATTTCCAAGGCTTGGAAAACCTTTCAACAGCTTGGGCAACTGGGTGAACATTGCTATCTACGTGTCCGGGCCTTGCGGCGACCGAGAGACGACGATTACTTACATCGGGGTAAACAACTCTTCAGGCCTACTGAATTTGTTGCTGAAATTTGTAGTTTCAGTAACTAGATATTTCGGGCGGACCGAATCAGACCGAATCCTAGTTTAGGACCACCCGAAAATTCAAACTGTTGTTTTCAGCCACACTTGCTCAATGGATTCCGATCTGTCTGAGCGACAGTCAAACTTTACCCCGACGTGACTACTCAGATAGCGCGACTGCCGGACTGGCAAAATAAATAACTCGACGCTGGAGGCAATAATCAATATCTGGTGAACAAAAATGAATGGAACATTATTCACCGAGATACTACTGTTTTCCTTACTGTATCTTCCTTCTGATAAAGCAGAGGAAGTTTACAAATGGTCAAAAGACATCATGATGACATCCCTTGCAGCCTGGTGTAAGCCAGAAAGATATTTCTACTTTGGTTTAATATTCACTAACATTTTCAGAACCCCCCAAATTGTGTCTTGGTGAACAATATATATTTTTCCATTTTTTTCTGCCCAAAATTATTCATGTTGCCTCCTGTGTTTATAAGACAAACACTTTGATCCTTTCCTATTGGGCATTTTGTCTAAAGGAATAAAAGGGGGATTGCAGGCCAAGTTTTGGTTATACAAAAGTAGGTAGCCTTAGAAATCCCGCACCATAAGTAGTAAGGAAGGGGCTAAGCGATTATAATGGAAGAAACGGACCAAGGCAATGCCAATGAATGGATAGGACCATGGCACTATACGGTTACTCAGTATACGAGTAACGCCGGAATTATGATTTGCATGTGTTTGCGCTGTGTGTTCATGTATTTGCGTTGTGTTCACGTGCTGGGCGCGATGGTCAGCAGAACGCCAGAGTCAAATGGACAGCCTGGGTCTTGTCCGCGCATTGGATCGATCAACCAGTATAGCTACGAGTGCGGAGGCCTTGGAAGATCTTAGACTTTAAGTTCTACTATGTACGTAATTTTTTTAGTATGGTGCCTAAGATGACTTCATCTTCTGCAACCAGAGCAATCTGGGAGCAGAATTATTATTAGATCTCGTGCCAGTCTCGCGACCTCCATGCTCGGCGGACAGACGAGCAATACGTATCGTGCTATAGCCAGTCCGGGATAGACAATCTGGTTCTTATCTTGCACATGCATTACTTCCATCTGAGCCTCTGCATCATCAATGAATCTCAAAGCAAGATCTGCGAAGATTCCCGTAAACCTTTTCATTCAGTCCTCCACGTGGAGATTCTTGAATCTCTGAACAATCACAGAGGCTTTTTGACGATGATTTCGGATCTATTCATGACGGCCGCTGTTCTTCTACATGGACATGTCCTCAGATCTCAATGGCCCGTTTCTCGTCTTCTTTCGCTCCTAAAGGTGGCAATGGCTCTTTGGAGGCGAACTTCAAGTTTTAGAACCTTGTTTCAAAGAAGGTCCAGAAAGGAGGCTTACCGATCTGCTTATTTCGCGTCTGTCATAGCTTCTCCTATAAAACCTTTCTCTTTCTTCTTCCTTTGACGGCGTGACTCTGTTGTCTGTTTTCACTCTAATCACATTTTGCTCTGCTTTTTGTCCTTGTGTCCGCTATTCCTTCCCCCTCTCCCAACATGTTAACCACACCCTCTGCTTCCCCCGTCCCCGTGACCAAGATAATGCTCCCTGACCTCGTTTCTCATTGCAAGTTCGACAAAAGCGTCAACAGGTATCGGAAGCAGATAACTTCGGAAACGCAACGTTGGTTATACAATGGCTACAACTTGAATGTGAAGGCACGGGATTCGTTTCACGGTCTCCAAGTCGGACTGCTCTCTGCGATGTGCTACCCGGACGCTGGCTGTCCTCAACTACGGGTGGTCAATGACTTTCTCACATACTTGTTCCACTTGGATAATCTTTCGGACGACATGGACAATCGCGGAACAAGTGCTACCGCCGATGTTGTCCTTAATTCTTTATACCACCCATACACAGACCGTTCTCCGGCTCGGCTTGGGAGGATGACTAGAGAGTACGTCAATATGATTCGTTCATTCTTCACACCTAATAAGTTTATCCAGTTTTTACAAGCGGATGGTCCTCACGGCATCAGCGGGAACCCAGCAGCGGTTCATTGAGACCATAGACCTCTTCTTTCAGGCTGTGACCCAGCAGGCATCAGACCGTGACGCGGGTATTGTCCCTGATCTCGAATCGTACATCGCCCTTCGTCGTGATACCTCTGGTTGCAAACCGTCCTGGGCGCTCATTGAATGTAGTTCTCCTTCACCATTCTGTGCTACCTGTGGCTGACCTACTGTTGCAGATGCGAACAATCTTGACATTCCTGATGAAGTAATGGAACATCCTATCCTTCAAGACCTTGGCGAAGCAGCGAACGATCTGGTATCATGGTCAAATGTATGTTCTCGTCGTCGCCATGTTGCATCATCATGCTTACACGCCATTACCACAATCAGGACCTCTTCTCATACAACGTTGAACAATCCAAGGGTGATACCCATAACATGATCTCCGTTGTAATGAAGGAAGAAGGTCTCGATCTCCAGAACGCTGTTGACTTCGTCGGGACGATGTGCAAGCAGTCCATGGACCGTTTCGACGACGATAGAGCCAACCTTCCCTCTTGGGGTGCCAAAATCAATAGGGATGTCGCCATATATGTCGACGGACTCGCAAATTGGATAGTAGGATCATTACATTGGTCATTTGAAACCGAACGGTACTTCGGAAAAACGGGTCCTGAAGTCAAGGCTACTCGTGTTGTTAATCTCCTTCCTCGGCGACGTTAATATAGCGGTTCGTTATAACTTATTTTTGATTTGTCATCGTTCCTTCTCTCACCATGCTTCGATGATATAGAAGCCAGGATTCAAAGCATGTTATTGGTGCTCCGGCCTACTCTTGGACACCGATTAACATAGTATCACCACTATTTCACCTGCACCCGCAATATGCCACTCTTTAATTTCCAATCTGTAATTATATTATTAGCTCGTTCAACATTCTATCTACAGCCTACTCCCCCATTCCTTTCCTTTTCCTATGTGACAGATTTTAGCTTTCGTACATATGTTGCTCATACATGGACACTTGGATACAGTTGATTTGTTTCCTACGTATCTGTTTTTACTATCCTGTAGTAAGTGCTCTAGTGCTCTCACCAATTAGATGGATCTATGCTCTTTGAACTAATGCCACCCCTGGGTCAAGGCATTAATTGCCCTTCCTGTCTCGATATTACAGAATGATGTCAGTATTTGTGGTTCCTGCTGGTTTTCCGTCCTGCTCCAACCTCATTGTTGTATCCAACAAGACATGGCGGGGTAGTAATGTTTTTCGACAGTCATAGCCCAAGAGAACCGATCTGATACTACCTAATGAATGCAATTAACTAAAGGTTAGCCTCCTTTCCAGGTGCTTCCCACAACTGTTCCCTGACAGCCCATGGACCATCATACCACATCCGTTTCTCAAACACCAGATATTCTGTTACACGCTTCCTCTCTGAAGGCCAATTTCCATACCCAGACATCGATGCTAGCTTGGCTACACCATCGCCAGTTGCTGGACGATGCATTGGTTTCCCCCACATGTCATACATCTCCAGGCTCTGCAGAAGAAAATCCAATCAATGTAACCAAACAACGTGACGAAGGCGAAGAACGAACCTGCTCCGAATCAATCCGCACAAGGGCATGGATCATCATTCTGTTTCCAAACTTAGGGTCTTCAGCAGCAAGATAACCCTCTGAGGCACGAATGGAGATGACTCGGGTAGGTGAAAGTTCACGATGAAACCGCCAAATATACTTCACACCGGGTTGATTCTTTTTCATAAGACGCAACAGCTGGTCCTGATATGTGTGCGTTGAGAGCTTTTTGACAGTTGTGCTGTGCTGCCTAACAGTGCAACTGAGTTTATGACCTAGCGATATATCGTGCTCACTCACCGTGCAAGTGCTGCATTTAGCTGCTGATATGTTGAAAGCGCAGTCTGGCGAAGTGATGCGATCCACGCGTCGGGCTTGACGGAAGTGGTCGTGAAGATCCGCCAGGGCCACTGAGTTATAAATGTCTGGATACGCGTTGCCTCAGACAAATCTACACCAGGGATCGCGTCTGCTTGAGCCAGAAGTAACAAACTGGGATATATGTAGTTGACTGCAATTAACTACGCAGCATATAACATTGGGATAACGTACCTTGTCGCATTTTTGGCATCGTTGTACCGGTTCTCAAGAAATTGGTTAAACATCGCTCGCAAACTTGGGTAATTCTTTCGAGCACTAAATTTTACTGAGTAGGGTATCTGTACGTCTTTTCTTGTCAGGCTGAGAGGTTAGCATCATCCGAGACGGCAATGGAAAGCAGATGAAAACAGGGCTTTTTCAAGTCCTTAGAACTGTGAAATGCAGCAAAAGTGGATGAAGGTATCACGCTGCCCGCTACCATTGACGGTGGAGCGTACTGGGGAAGATATATGGGCGAAAACTAAGGATGACCCACCTAATGTCTCCACTGCTTGGCCCCACGGATCAGCAGTCGGGAAAAGTTTCGCCATAGCCATGACCTTTTCGACTGTCTCAATCTGCTCCTCTTCCGTCATGGTTTTACTTTCTCCCTTCTCCGGTACCTTATACGCCATCCCTCCAGTCGTTCGGTTGAATCTGGTACGGTTCTTGTCGGGAACAGAAGGAGCGGTCTTCATCTGGTGCACCGGTGCGGACACTGGAGAGATGGCCTTTGAAGACGCGCTGCTATCTTCGCGTTTCATTGCGCCTTTCGGAGCCGGTGCGACACGAGATGTGGCAGAAGACTTGGTCAACACGCTCGGGGTTGAAGCCGACTTTGAGGTAGTGGTTTTCGATGTAGTTCTCGCACTACTGTATGTCTTTTGCTTATGCGTCGTAGGAGTGGTCGTGTAGCGCCGACGGTTCAACGCATAAGTATTCCCAGCGAACGCTATACCAACGCTTTGCTGATTCCACAGAGCGCTAATATAACGTTTGGAGAGACCGGATGCCATAAGATGCCTACGACCTAAGCGTGACAGTCTAGTGCTTAGCGATGCTATTAGTATCTCCAGAACTTTTGATTTGCTTTCCCTCCGAACGAAAGGAACCCGTTTTGTGTATTCGTGTTTGTTTCTGCCACTGTCGCCGGCCACGCAATTCTTGCCGAAGAAATTTCTTGACTTTCTAATCAACCACCACCTTGTTTCCTTGTAGACCTCTGCTTATTCTTTCTAATGCCTGTAAGCACATATTATATCTATTCAACGTCATGAAAAGCTCTAATTTCCCTTGACAGCGCCAATCTCGCGGTCGCTCTGCTGCCCCACGGGCTGCCCCGGCTCCCGCTCAGTCTCGAGGAGCACACACGGCGACAGTGCCTGCAGGATATAACACCCCCCATGCACCTGCCCCTCCCGCTGCTGCTAGTGCTGCAACTGCTCAACCCAAACAACCTGGGATGCTTGCGCAGATGGCAGCTACGGCTGGGTCAGTTGCAGTCGGTTCTACCATTGGACATGGTCTCTCCAGCATGATTTTCGGAGGAAGCTCGAATTCTTCCACTCCGGTTGAAGCGCAGGCACCACCTGTGCAGCAGCAACAGGGATACCAAGCTGCTGGCCTGTGCGAAGACAAGGCCAGAGGTCCGTCTTCCGTCTTTGTTCAATTCTGTTTATTGAAAGAATTATGTAGAGTTCTCGAAATGCTTGGAGAAGGCCGATCTTCACTCGTGCAGCTGGTACCTCGACCAGCTGAAGGCCGTATGTCGAATATCATCTCATAAGTTTTAGTTAATACTGATACCATCTTCTTTCACTAGTGCCAAGCTGCTGCTGCTCCTTATTAAGCATCAGAGTATCAGGTATCTGTCACCGGATGATGATGATGATGGAGAAAGGGTGTACACAAGTGCAGCTAGGATTGAGATCAACTTGAGTCGATGATATGAATTGAGCGAGATTTATTTTTGCCACTTTCGAGTCAAACCCAATTCACAGGAATTTGTGTATACTTTAATCCTGAGATTGGGATGGTCCTGAGTATAAACTAGATGCAAATATTGGAAAAAGAACTAAAATTGAAGAAATTGTTAGCTCTTTCTGTGGACATTTGCTGCTCATAAAAAACCAGCTTCAAACTCTGCTGTGTTTTGATCTCAGCAAGTTGGGCAAGGATGAGATGTAGTGTTGGATTCCAGCAACATCACTTTTGGTTTGCTCAATTTGTTCCATGCTGGAAGACATCATGGAGACCTAGTAGTCATGTTTGGAGGGGTGTAGTTGAGCCATGGGGATTCTCTGCAAAGTCTCAAAAAAGCTTCAAGCTTGAAATCTGGCTGGCTAGGCTAGCATTTGGCTTGGCCCAGGTCTTCAGCAAGCCAAAGGTGCCTCAGGCCAAGCCAAAGCTGGGGCTTTTGAGCCAGAACATCACTAGTGGGACCAGGAAAGGGCAACCACCTCTTCCTATGGTCTATGTTGTGGGAGACATTTTTCAATCTTATCTTTCCATCTTATCATATCATATCTAATTCTATCTATTATCTTATCAGACTACACGGACCATTGACCGACTTGGGGTGTTTTGGTATTTTGGAAATAACTTGACACCATATGCTCAGATTGCTTAGTGTAGAGAGGAGCACATCGACTTTTGGGCTTCTGGATCTATGTAAATATGTTCAGAATTTTATACATTTTATTGGAACTGATATTGCCATCAACTCGTTTTTGCAAGTCAACTGGCCAAAAATGAGCTTGAATTACAATATTACTGTACATGTACATTGGCTATGCGGAGAAAACGAACGAATTATACAAACGACCGAGTAAGGGAACGAGAGGGGGATTGAGAACGTCCGTATGATCGTATGGCGAAAGAGAATTGAACGGAAAAGCCGGCCGCAGGTCCAGTGAAGGACGCTAACAATTATACCAAGCCTTCATTACCGGAACACTATATCAATCACCAAACTCCTGCCGTCAGCACACACACTGCACTCGCCGCAGCCAGCACCAAAACTACACCAGGGATCAGCGCGCGTGCGCCGGCTGTCCTACTCACGGACCCAAAGCTCGTGCTCCCCATCTGCATGCGGTCCTTCCCCGAGTGCCCGTTGGACGTAGCAAGCAACTGCGGATCCACAGTGGCGGTGTTGTGCGTCCTTGTCAACGACGATGTCTTGAAAGTGAGAGGCGAGGCGGAGTCTCCTGTTGCTGTGGCAGGGGAGTCGGTGAGGAAGACGAGGGCGAAGCCTGGGGCTTTCACGGGGACGCTGCAGGTGTTGGTGCCTCTGTCGCAGTTGATGGTGATTATGTTGAGTTCGCCTTTCGGCCGGCCGTCTACTTGGAATCTGTTTCCGAAGGTCTAAAGTTCCAACAATGAGAGATAGTGTTACACAGAGGAAGAATACCGTACCTGACCCGCCCACGTGAGATTCATCTTGACCGATACCGACGCAGCTTCAAAATACCTTTACAAACCCAAAAAGTCAACCCCCAATCCGGCCAGCTTCGCTTCAATAGGCAAACTCACTTGACTTTGACTTGCATAGGGACAGCACCGTTTTGTACAGTGATACTCGCTGTAATGTCGCTCGCACCGCTGGGATCGTTGTTAAAGTTAAAGAGTGCCACCCTTGCTAGTGCGCCATTATCATAGATGGCATACGACGGGGTGAAGATGCCGTTGTTGGACGTGTCCACAATCTGGGAGGCATTGGACGCGCCGAAGGCTTCTGCGACGATGATAACGGAATAGAAGATTGCTCCAAGAGTCCATTGGTGGAAAGTCGACTGGTTGGTCGGGGGAGCTAGAGGCAGAAGCGTAAATAATAGTTCTGCATGAGGCCAGTAATCCAGTACCTGTGAAAGGCTTCGAAAAAAACATGAGGAGCCAATAATTTCATAAATCATCGGTATATGCGACTCACGTTGTAATAAACGTTCTGCCCACCAATATGCAATAGCGCTCCTGAAAAGTTAGCAGCCGCCATGGTGAAGCCATAGTCAAGTGCCCATAGCGCAGCGCCAAAACTATCAGAGATGCCGGGCAGCCCGCCACATGTCGCAGTATTGGTTTCGAACATAATGAACGGTTTCCCCATCTCTCGTGCGATATTGCTGGTATTAAGGTACGGTTTTATGAGATTTCTGCCCGCATCGTGGTTAAGGAAACTGGGGAACGATGATTGCGGATCAACAGGGGAGCCAATGCCAAACTGGGCAAAGCAATTGTTGGAGGGATAGCTTGATATACAGTTATGATGTCGTCTAGAAAAATGAAAGCTGGACGTACTGTTCTACGGTAATAGCGACGAGATATTGACTGTACGCCTGGAGATATCCCGTATCCCATAATTGTTCGGGAAACCAAGGGCCAGTTGCAAGGCTTGGCCCGATAAGCATGTTTTTCTTCAGTATGTTGGGGTTGTTCTGAATAGCTTGGACTAGTGTCCCGAATTCGCCGAAGTAGTCGTAGACAGAGTATCCTTGCCGTCGATGGCCGTGACTGAAAGCCCGGTACATCATTACTTGGCCATGTGGGAAGAACGACTCGGAAATTTAGTAACGTACGACTCGTAATAATCGGGCTCATTCCCAGCCTGAAGGCCAAGCAGATAATCACCGAGTATTGCTTGCCCGAGTTCCGAAGTTTGGAAACGCCAATTAGTGTCATTGAAAGGGATACCTGTACGAAGAAATACAGTCCAGGTCAAGGCTTCGATCATGATATGAAGTCTACTTACCTAAATACCACCTGACGTTTACGAGCGAAGAGATGTTTCCCATGAGATAGAATAGATCCTTGGTGTATAGCACGGCGGGGGTATCAGTCTAATGATGGTCGTGGATGAGTTCAGACATCAAACGCGCGAAGAAGGATGAAGAGCTGACGGGGTTGCGTAACTCTATATGCTCTTTTCCTAGTGCGTGGCCGTCCTGTATCGATTCCACGTAATACGCGAAATCTTGCGTGTTACCTCCCAGCCGAATATGCACGGCTCCTGCGCGTTGTATGATGTTGGCCATTAAATTAAGGAAAGGAACTTGAATGAAAGATCTGGCAAGACGTTAGAATTAACAGCGTCTTCAACGTTTTTGTTACTAACGAGTTCTTCCCCACTGCCAGAGTGATCAGCATTGGTTAAAGAACATAGCGAGACACTCACGAAGTTGGGTGATAACCGACATCTCAACAGAGAACCCGTAGAATGTCCCGCGCAGCAGTATGGACAACCCTGGAACACTCCCATTGCTCATTGGCAGGTTCAATGTGAACTGGGTAGGTGCTCGCTCGTTAGGCAGTGCTGGCGGGTCCAACATAGTCTCGTCATAAGCAGGTGGGATTTTGACTGGCGGGCCCGTTGCTTGAGGGCCAACAGCGGCGGCACCAAATGGCACTTGACCGTAGATGGTAACTGCATTAGCAGAGCCGAGAAGATAGAGTCCCCAGAGCGCTGACAGAATCATGACGGTAGAGAGAATGAGGACGGCGACCAAAGGAATGTTCGGCAGGCTCCAGAGTTGGCCGAGCATCTTTAGACCAGCCTGAGCGACCAACTACCAACTAGTAAATGTTGTCTGTCTTCTCCCTCCATTATGTTTTCCTGCCAAGCGCAGAAGTATCGGCTAAAAACGCGTCAAACATACTCACCACACTTCAGGAACGACTCCTATCGTCGATTTCCAAGTTGGTTACTTAAAATCGCGTCGACATCACGTGATCTCAGACAGGGTTTTTGATGCACCTGTGACTGAGCATTTCTTATCTGATACTTTATATGTTTTGAGGTACCCATAATATTGGTCTGTCGAGGCACGTCCTTAGCTCTAGTTAACATAGGCAGATATCAAGCAAGTAACAAGTAACAAAGGATGTTAAGCAGTTCTCTGTGGCGGTAAATCAGGAGTGCAAGGAGTCTGAGGCACACTTGTTGGCTGAGGATCTCAGATAAGAAGACAGTGTTGGGCAAGGTGGACGCTGCTGGAAAATTCGTCTCCGAGAGGAATGTGGATCAATGTTGTAACGACACATGGAATGGGTCCCTTACTGCGGACCGTCTCGAGAGATACCTAGAGAGTGACCGCTCCATCATCGACTCTCCCGGCGGCGAGCAGCATTTGACTCCGCTTGCAGCTACCTGTGCGAGCGGTCATCCCGAAGCCGTCGATTGCTCCTTGCTAGAGGCACCGACCCCACTGCACTCTCCTTGCAGAATCGCATCCATCGCCTTCGTCGTCAGTAACTACGGTGGCCTTGTCAGCCTGGGCTAGCTTCCTGTCAGCTGTAGTCGGCTCTGGCTGGGCTGTGGCACATTGCCGAGCGATGATTGGGATTGGCAGTTGGAATGGTCAGTTCATCGGTGGCACGTATATACATAAGCTCTCCCTCCCACGGTACCTTGTGCCGTGGTAGGTTCCCGGACACGGTATGACAACGGCTCGGTCGTTAACGGATGTCCACGAGGTTCTTGTCGTACAAGGTCCACTTTGGAACCTTGACACACTTTCTCGTTGGTGTGACGAGGCCGGTTCGTCGTTTTTGAGGACATTAGTAATTGTGACGGGCTCGATTGCGTCGTCGCTTCTACGACGATGCCTTGGGGCATCGTGGCCATCGGAGGGTGTATCTTGAAGTAGTACGGTTGTAGTTTTTTCGGTTTGGTTCGAGTTGGGCGAGAAAAGATGTAAGCAGAGACAGCAGCAGAAGAGCTTTCAGTATAAGTCTGAAAGCTCACATGTGCAATTACGGAAGTGGGTCCCATTCTTGTCTATCCGAGTCGACTCCTAGAGTTTACCTTGTTCACATAGGACTAGTGGACGTCACAAGGTTGTCCCATTAGTAACGGGCCGGGTCAAAGTAGGATCTTCACTCTACTTTGCTTTACTTTTCTCCGTAAAAGGTAGAGTACTGGTATTTTTGCTATACCGGTCAAATTTCATCCATTATTTACCAAAAATCGTGGAAATAATCCAACTCACATTGACCGAATACTTAGCCATCAAGTTAACCCGTAGTGGAACCTCGTCGTTCTCATCGTGCAATCCAGATTGCTGGACTGGAGAAAGTGTCATGACGCAACGCACAACGACACACAAACGACACAGATCACCAGACAGATCCTTGCTCTTCGTATGGTCTGTGTAGTATCCGTGTCTTCCTCCATCATCTTTTCACCCGAATCGATCCGACCTCAGTCCTACTTCCGAGTTGCCAACTTGATCTAAGGACGCTAGTTCCGATAAAGAGCTGGTGATCTCCGAGAGAATCCGTGGTGAGTGAGTACTGGTCCACAAACGGTAAATCAGTAAGGTAAGACAAGCCGGGGATGCCGGTGAAGGTTGAACAACGGACGGGAAAGAAAACCGAGTATCTAGACACTAGGATCCCTCAAGCTCAAGCGTCGATTGTATAGGAGGGAGTGGTCACGAGTCTATCTAGACACTAGACTTATCCATTACACGTTCATCACACTTGCTCTGTATAGGACAGTGACTCGTGAGAAGCCTGCGAATTATGTAATGTCGCCCAACATTACATACACACCCTGCTGCGCCAGTTCCCCAACGAAGATTTCTTGAATTCTTTTGCGCTCACACGGAATCTCTCGGTGTTTCGGAGAATTTAGGATTAGTAGTGATCTTTAGAAAATGTCTTGGTACCATACGGCATTGCGGCGGGCATTGCGGCGATCCGAGAAGAATCTAGCATGGTCTAACTGGAGCCGAAGATGAGAATCCCCAGGCATCACAAGTTCAAAGGATTTAAATCTCATATACATGACAGAGAGTAGTTTCCGTTTATCACCCAACTGGTATGATCATCCAGACTACGCTCGAGGCAGAATTCAAAGCCTGCCCGGCGAGTTCTATATAACTCTACAGGGCCGTGAAAATCATAGGCTTTGGCTTTAGATGTCGCGAACCACAACAACATCGATGCAGCTGGAAATGTTCAGAATCTCGGCGAGGTACGCAACATTGGAAGTCCGAGCTATTCATCCGACTGAACAGTGTTCCCTGGTAACTCTCGCAATCAGGAGGAAAGCTTAGGCTGTGTCTGGACATCTTGGGTCCACCGCCAATCACGTGATATGCGCTCATATGTCGCCATCCCTGCACCATTTTGACGCTCTAACCAGAAAAATGGACCGACCAAGTTATAACTGTTCGTTCGCTGCTTCTTCGCTCTCAATCCGACATTTAGCCGTTGCGTAACTGTACGGCAAGTGGTCATGCAAACCTGCCCGCCCGAACTTCATTCGTACATCTGTCAACTGGCAGGCCTTGACGATGGACGTACTATTCGAGCACTCAGCCTCGTATCCAAATATTTCAACGAGATAACACGTACATATATCTACCAATCTCTCTGTATCTCAGGCTCCAACCAAATTGCGACACTAACTTGGAGGCTGGAAAGCACGCCACCTCACCTTCGGCAAATTCGCCACCTTTTCCTATCTGACCACATATCCAATACACCTAACAATCCATCATGCGTCCTCGATCCAACTGCGGTCACGCGCATCCTCACGCTCGTCGCCCCTACTCTCGAGACCCTTGCCTTCGTGTCCTCCAACCCCACGACAAGCACCAAATTAATCGCACGGCTCTTCCGGCTCTCCTTCCCGTACCTACGCGAGCTTTCCGTCTCTGGGTTCTACCCTTTCCCGTCCTTTCCCGGGAAATTTCCACGCCTCACGCATCTCCACCTCCACGGAAACCGCAATCCTCACGGGCTGCTGCAGATAGGCGGACTAGATGAAGCCTGCCCTTCTCTTACCCACCTGCGTGTCTCAGGCCTGAGTATGGCCACCAGCTTTGCGCAAGAGCTTCAGGAAGCATTTGGTGGCGATGAAGAGACTACTACATTATTTTCGTCGAGGCTGCCGCTTCATGTTGAACATGTTATTGTTCAACCCGGATCTCCTGGCCCAGCAGGGAAGTTGTCGTCTCCTACTTTACACAAGAAGGAAGAAGCTATGAAGGTGCAGTTGGTCGCTGTTAGAGCATTTGCAACGAAAAGGGTACGATTTGATGTATTAGAGGGAAACGACGTTAGCTCGCTCCTTGAAAATTTTAAACGGGACTGGGTGGATCGGTTAGAAGGTGGGCATGGTGGATGGGCATAGAACCATAGATATTTGATTATTGTACATAGATTGTCCTGTCCTGTCGGGAATGTGTTTGGTTTCCTATTGGAATTCCAGACCAGTGCAGCATTCAGTAACCACTCGTTATATAGAAGTTGAAATTGAAACTGAAGAGATGCGAGCTCTGAAACTCTGCAAATAAAAACGGTGGTTAGAGCTCGCGAAAGAGAAGCGGTAGGTTCACTGACATTGGGATCAGGAGTAAAGCTGGTGCGTTCATCCTTAATAAAGATCCCCGTATCGGACTTGCAATTTATGGCTCTTGGTGTCATGTCTGGGACAAAAACTTTTTTTTCAAAAATTCAATCTGATATATTATCATATATATGCTTAGCCGAGGTCACAGAACCCAAAATATCGAACCAAATCTATTTCCCAGGCTCCTAAAACCAGCACTCTCGTATCGCTCGAAGAGGTCTTCATCCACAGGACATGGATTATTTTTAGAATCTGATGCTTAGTAATTTTTTGATACGCGGGCAAACTAAACTCGCGATAGAGAGGCTGGCAAAACATCGACGGGCTTCGTCATCTGACCTTCCCACACCCTTTTTTTGTCTAGTTTACAATAAAATTGTCTTTGTGGAATTGTTTGTTTGGACATATTACACAGGTTACTTCGTGATTAGCCAAGCATTGACATCATCCTCTGCTGTTCAGCGGGTAGATTTTTGACTGCTCTGCTCTGCTATCCTTTCAATGCCCTCTCCTAGGTCTTAATGGTCTGCAAAACATATCTGGGAGTTGGTGGAGGCAAGGTTTCACAAGTGTGCCTTCTGGCTACAAATCAAGATTGCACTTAGTGATGCCACAGCTTGGCTCGGCTTGCCCGCAGTGTGGCTCAGGCACTTGAGCCAATCAAAACAGCGCTGAGTCGCCCTGAGCAGCTCTGAGCTGGCTAAGCCTGTTAGGAAACAGCCCCATTACCTAATAAAATTTCATTTTATTTTATTATGTCAAATTGCACTACATTATGCCAAATGATGCTACACTTTGATAGCATGAGAATTTTATTTTGCATGCATCAATATGTACACGCATGTATAAGCACATTGGTAACAACAATGTACAATATATGTAACATAGTATATAAACCCTAAATATACACCTAGGGGATGGCAGTTGTGTTCTCTTAGGTATTCCACCTACACTTGTGGTGTGAAACACCTTTCTCAACAAACTCATCTATTAATAACCCCTCGCATCAAAACCATCAGTGCATCCTGCCCCCTTCTTGTAGAGAGAACATGCATGGTCTTAGCTAGCAGATAGTGGGTGTCGCCCTAACAGAAGAACACAACTGCCCATATCAGTGCACCTTCTCTTACTTGCGCATATGTCATTGTTTCACCGTGCCACATCCAATTAGTCATCCTGTTATGATTTTCATTATCGTAACCCAGGACGACCAGACATATGCCAGCAAAGCTGGGTATTTCATTTTTCCTTTCTGACTCGAAATGACTCACTCCAATGGAGACCCACTCCCTGATCTGACTGCTGTCGACCGACATGCTGCACCGCAGCATTCCATGACATCAGACACCTCATGCTAGGCATGAGGCTTGTTGTTCTATTGTTCTTTCTATTATTACTTGACAAGGATCTCGCATTCCGATTGGATGATAGACATCTCTGAAACTGTATATAAGCTACAGTAATACTGCCTGTATTCCTTAGCTTGACCTAATTCAATCAACAGTCTTAGACTCAACCAGAACACTCGACAGCCTAGGAAATCCCTAGCTGTGATAAACTCAAACTCGACAGTTGGAAAGCCTCCAACTGTGATACACAAACGAACAGTCTACTCAGAAAGCCTCTGAGTATGGATAGCCATAATGACTTGAGGAAGTATCCAAGTGAAGGCCAGAGCCCGATACACTAGGAAAGCCTCCTAGTGCGATACAGATACAGTTGGAAAGCCTCCTAGTGCGATACAGATACAGTTGGAAAGCCTCCAACTGCGACACATGAAGCCAAGGCTGAGTTGAGACCTATAGTCTTAACACATCCTTTCAGCATGAGCCAGAAGTACTTGTATATACATAATCTACCTTTTCTTTTGTAAGCTGACACCAGGCCTCGCCTTACATTGCGACCACCAGTGATCAAGAGGTAGCGCTCATCATTAGGACAGCTGCAACCAGACAACCAATTGGATCTGGTTTAGTTGTGATTTACATCACTCTATTCGGACGACTTTTTTAGTTACAAGCTGAATTCAGTGTTATCCCCAAGATCAGGCACTGTTGGAAGGGTTATTGATTTAAAGTGCCAAATTTAGGTGCTTGACAAACAATTGATGAACAAGTGAACAATTGACAAACAAACAAACAATTGACAAACAAACAAACAATTGACAAACAAATGAACAGTTGACGAACAAATGAACAATTGATGAACAAATGAACAATTGATGAACAAATGAACAATTGATGAACAAATGAACAATTGATGAACAAATGAACAATTGATGAACAAATGGGTTTTGCTGAGTTTGGTACCTGAGTTACTGAATCACGTGACCTGTAGACATTTGGAGAGGTCTCAAAGAACAAGTTTTGAGTCTGCTGAAGAAGTGATTCATCACAAATCTAACAATTATGTCCAAACCCTCAACTTCTAATCCTGGCCCTAATCCTGTTCCCACACCAGCACTAGAGCCTGTAGTGTTTCAAGGTCTGGTCTTTTGCTGTTTTGCTGTATCTCAGCAATGACTGGATGAAATCATTTTGTCAAAGAGAGGACCCCCTATTATTTTCACTTCTCTACCCATGATTAAATTTTGTGATTATATTGACAATCACTGACCAGAATCCTTATGTTCCAGAGATGACCCCCCAGTCTTTGGCCAGATCTATCTGCTCAAATATTTTCATGATTTTATCTTATTGTTTGAGGTACTAGGAGGCAGTTTAAATTTTAAAAAGACTGCAAAAGACTGCAACCCAACTGGACCTTGAAACACTAGAGCCTAGAGGCAAAAATTGATGTGCTTATGGCACAAATGTCACAATTAGTGTCAGTGTTGGCAGCATCACAGCCCAGACAAGCAGAAGTACAGCCAGAGACAATGGTAGAAAGAGATGATGAGATGGAGGAGATGGTGGAGTGGATGTCACAGGATGATGTGCAGGTGGTGGAGAAATCCAGAAATGGAAAAGCGTGCTTACCTAGGTATGCACCCCTGCAAATCTTTGACGGTACCATGGAGAATACAAAATCTTTTATCAGCTCTATAGTATTGTACATCCATGGGAGGAAGCCAGAGTTTTGTACAGCCGAGTCTAGGATTATGTTTGCTCTCTCATACATTCAGGGGGGGAAAGCACAGTTCTGGAGAAATGAGGCTATTAATCAAATTGCCACAGGAAATAAACCATTTGCAACCTTCAAGGAATTTTTGGAAAGATTGGAGGCACAGTTTGGGGATCCTAATTCAAAGGTGACAGCCAATGCCAAATTAAAAACCATGCACCAAGGTTCCCTAATGGTGGATGAATTTATTTTGCAGTTCAAAGCAGAAGCTTCACAGATGGATATGGGAGAAGCAGTGTTGGTAGAATTTTTGAAAGCAGGATTAAATCCCTCTTTATTCAAGTCTATCTACCGACTACCTTCTATGCCAGAGATGTTGGACAAGTGGTATAATTGGGTGATGCACCTTGATCAGCAATATCGGCAGGAACAGGCAGAATTGAAGTTGATGTATGGAAGTAGTAAATCTAGAAAACTGTCAGGAGGAAAGTCCAAGAAAGGAAAGGCACCTCAGGTGCAAACTCCGAGGGCACAGCCACCAGCCATGGCAGTGACACCTATAGTTACAGAGTCAGCAGCACCAGCAGAGGCAATGGAGGTTGATCAAGTGGGGAGACAAGCCCCACTTAAGTGTTTTAACTGTGGGCAGTTAGGACACATTGCTAGGAATTGTAGGCAGAAAAGAAAGATTAGGGAAACTACAATTGAGGAAGTGAAGCCAAAGGAAGGCAGGCAGAAGAATTTTGTGGAAGAGTCCCAGTGAAGGTTTCCCCATTGGTGACCCAGAATTGTTACAATGTATTAGTATCCAAGGAAACCCAGAGCAAATCAGAAAAGGAAATTGAGGAGGAGTACAACTGTTGCAAATCACATGACAAAGAAAGTTGCCAAGCACTATTTCTGAAAACCCCTAAATTCTTTATTCGCTCTGTGCGAATGGAACCCAAAATTACCTTGACTGGGGGATTGAAGACAGTGGACACGCATGCAGCGATTGTTGCTTGATAGTGGTGCTACAGGATTATTCATTAATTGGTCCTTAATTACTGGAAACAGTATTAGCACACACAAGCTGGTGCAACCTATAATGGTGTATAATATTGATGGAACAGTCAATCATGGAGGAACTATCAAGGAGGAGGTGACCATGGTACTAAAGTATCAGGAGCATCAGGAACAAGCCATATTTGAAGTGTGTGATCTTGGGAAAACCAATCTAATAATAGGATGTCCGTGGTTATGGAAGCATAATCCCGAAATTGATTGGAAAACTGGGAAAGTACAAATGACTTGTTGCCCTAAGGAATGTAATGTGTATGGCAGGAAGATGAAGAAGGAGAAAAGGAAAAAGAAAGAGAAAGAACATCTGAGGAAGTATTCTGTTACAATGGAGGAAGTGGAGGATGAGGAAATGCCAAATGGGGAAGTTCCAATCATGATTGGAAAGGAAGAGCAGAGGCAAACCTTTAGAGCAATTCATGGAGGACAGTCATGGGACAATAATATTGTGAAGGTGGAGAAGCCAGTGGAGGAGTGGATACCAAAAGCACATCATGAATATCTTCAGTCTTTCAGAAGAAGGAGTCTGAGCGAATGCCGGTGTGGAAGCCATGGGATCATGCGATTGAGATGCAGGGTTTGTGCTGAAGAAGTCAAAGGTATATCTGTTATCTCTGATGGAACAAGAAGAAGTTGATGCATTCCTAAATGAGCAATTGTGCAAAGGATACATACGACCTTTGAAATCACTGCAGATGTCACCAATATTCTTCGTGCCAAAGAAAGACCAGAGGAAGAGGATGTGTACAGATTATAGGTATCTGAATGAGTGGACAGTGAAGAACACATACCCCCTGCCGTTGATCTCAGAAATAATTGACAAGGTGGGAAAAGCCAAGGTCTTTACAAAGTTGGATTTACGATGGGGATACAATAACATATGAATAAAGAAAGGAGATGAGTGGAAGGCTGCATTTGCCATGTGTTGAGGATCCTTCAAGCCGCTTGTCATGTTTTTCAGGATGACCAATAGTCCCCTGACTTTCCAAAATATGATAAATGACATTTTCAAGGACATAATAGACAAAGGCATGGTAATGATATTTATTGATGACATTCTGATATTCATGGAGGATGAGGAAAATCATGAAGCGATAGTGCAGGAGGTGCTATGGAGATTAGCAGAGAATGATCTATTTTTGAAACTGGGGAAGTGTGTGTTCAGGACAAGCAGGATCAAGTTCCTAGGATTATTGATCAGCCCTGATGGGATCAAAATGGATCTGATCAAGGTACAGGCAATCACTAATTGGCCTGCGCACACCCATGTCAAGGAGGTTCAAGCCTTCTTGGGACTCGCAAATTACTATCGTCGCTTTGTGCATAATTTTTCCAAAATCACTGCACCCTTACATAACCTTACATGAAAGGGAGTAGTGTAGAGGTGGGGAGAACAGCAGCAGACAGCATTTGAGGAGTTGAAGAGGAAGTTTGTGGAGGGACCAATATTAGCCCCAGTAGATTTCACATGTCCCTTACGAGTGGAATCAGATGCATCCAACTTTGCTACTGGAGCAGTATTATCAATGCTATGTGAAGATGACAAATGGCATCCTTGTGCATATTTGTCCTGAGGGTTGAATGATGTGTGTTAGGAAACCACCCCATTACCTAATAAACTTTCATTTTATTTTATTATGTCAAATTACGCTACATGATGCCAAATGACGCTACATTTTGATAAGCATGAGAATTTTATTTCACACGCATCAAAATGTACACGCATGTACGAGTGCGTTGGTAACAACAATGTACAATATATGTAACATAGTATATAAACCCTAAATATATGCCTAGGGGACCCCAGTTGTGTTCTCTTAGGTATTCCACCTACGTTTTTGGTGTGAAAGGCCTATCTCAACAAACTCACCTATTAATAACCCCTCGCATCAAAACCATCAATTTCCCCATCACGCGCGCGGATCCTGCCCCCTTCTTGTAGAGAGAACCCGCACAGTCTTAGCTAGCAGATAGTGGGTGTCGCCCTAACAGAAGAACACAACTTCCCATATCAGTGCGCCTTCTCTTACTTGTGCATACGTCATTGTTTCACTGTGCCACATCTGATTACTCATCCTTTCGGCATGAGGCAGAAGTACTTGTATATACGTAATCTACCTTTTCTTTCATAAGCCGATGCCAGGCCTTGCCTTACATTGTGACTGCCAGTGATCGAGAGGCAGCACTTGTCATTAGGACAGCTGCAACCAGACAACCAATCGGATCTGGTTTAGTTATGATTTACATTACTCTATTTGGACAACTATTTTAGTTACAAGCTGAATTCAGTGATATCTCTGAGATCAGGCACTGTTGGAAGGGTTGTTGATCTGAAGTGTCAAAATAGGTGCCCGACGAATGACGAACCATTGACGAACCTCGACGAACCTTATCACGTGACCTGTAGACATTTGGAGAGGTCTCGAAGTAAAATTTTGAATTTGTCGAAGAAGTGATTCATCACAGATTCTACAATTATGTCCAAACCTTCAACTTCTAATCCTGGTCCTAATCCTGTTCCCATACCAGCACTAGAGGCGAAAATTGATGCGCTCACAGTGCAAATGTCGCAATTAGAGTCAGTATTGGCAGCATCACAGCCCAGACAAGCAGAAGTACAGCCAGAGACGATAGGAGAAAGAGATGATGAGATGGAGGAGATGGTGGAGTGGATATTGCAGGAGGATGAGACAGTGGAGAAATCCAGAAATGGAAAAGCATGCTTACCTAAGTATGCACCCCCGCAAATCTTTGACGGTACCATGGAGAATACAAAATCCTTCATCAGCTCTATAGTATTGTACATCCATGGGAGGAAGCCAGAGTTTTGTACAGCTGAGTCTAGGATTATGTTTGCTCTCTCATACATTCAGGGGGGGAAAGCACAGTTCTGGAGAAATGAGGCTATTAATCAAATTGCTGTGGGAAATAAACCTTTTGCAACCTTCAAGGAATTTCTGGAGAGATTGGAGGCACAGTTTGGAGACCCTAATCCAAAGGCGACAGCCAATGCTAAATTAAAGACCATGCGCCAAGGTTCCTTAATGGTGGATGAATTTATTTTGCAGTTCAAAGCAGAAGCTTCGCAAATGGATATGGGAGAAGCTGCGTTGGTAGAGTTTTTGAAAGCAGGATTAAATCCCTCTCTATTCAAGTCTATCTACTGACTACCTTCTATGCCAGAGAAGTTGTACGAGTGGTATAATTGGGCAATGCACCTTGACCAGCAATATCGGCAGGAACAGGCAGAGTCAAAGTTGATGTACGGAAGTAGTAAATTTGGAAAGTCATCAGGAGGAAAGTCCGAGAAAGGAAAGGCGCCTCAGGTGCAAGCTCCGAGGGCACAGCCACCAGCCATGGCAGTGACACCTACAGTTATGGAGTCAGCAGCACCAGCAGAGGCAATGGAGGTTGATCAAGCAGGGAGACGAGCCCCACTTAAATGTTTTAACTGTGGGCAGTTAGGACACATTTCTAAGAATTGCAAGCAGAAGAGAAAGATCAGGGGAGCTACAATTGAGGAAGTGAAGCAGGAGGAAGGCAAGCAGGAGAATTTTGTGGAAGAGTCCCAGTGAAGGTTTCCCCATTGGTGACCCAGAATCGTTACAATGTATTAGTATCCAAGGAAACCCAGAGTAAATCAGAAAAGGAAATCGAGGAGGAGTACAACTGTTGCGAATCATGCGACAAAGAAAATTGTCACATGTCATTTCCAAAAACTCCTAAATTCTTTATTCGCTCTGCGCGAATAGAACCCGAAATCACCTTGACTGTGGGACTGAAGACAGTGGACACGCATGCAGCTATTGATGTGGAAGCGTTGCTTGACAGTGGTGCTACAGGATTATTTATTAATTGATCCTTAATTACTGGAAACGGTATTAACACACGCAAGCTGGCACAACCTATAATGGTGTACAATATTGATGGAACAGTCAATTGTGGAGGAACTATCAAGGAGGAGGTGACTATGGTACTAAAGTATCAGGAGCATCAGGAGCGAGCCGTATTCGAAGTGTGCGATCTTGGGAAAACCAATCTAATAATAGGATGTCCGTGGTTACGGAAGCATAATCCCGAAATTGATTGGAAAACTGGGAAAGTACAAATGACTCATTGTCCTAAGGAATGTAATGTGTATGGGAGGAAGATGAAGAAAGAAAAAAGGAAAAAGAAAGAGAAAGAACATCTGAGGAAGTATTCTGTTACAATGGAGGAAGTGGAGGATGAGGAAATGCCAAATGGGGAAGTTCCGATCATGATCGAGAAAGCAGAGCAGAAGCAAACCTTTAGAGCAGTTTGTGGAGGACAGTCATGGGACAAGAATATTGTGAAGGTGGAGAAGCCAGTGGAGGAATGGGTGCCAAAAGTGTATCATGAACATTTGTCAGTGTTCCAAAAGAAGGAGTCTGAGCAAATGCCGGTGCGGAAGCCATGGGATCATGCGATTGAGATGAAGCCTGGGTTTGTGCCAAAGAAGTCGAAGGTATATCCGTTATCTCCAATGGAACAAGAAGAAGTGGATGCATTCCTGAAGGAGCAATTGTGCAGAGGATACATACAACCTTCAAAATCACTGCAGACGTCACCAATATTCTTTGTGCCCAAAAAAGACCAAAGGAAGAGGATGTGTACCGATTATAGGTATCTGAATGAGTGGACAGTGAAGAACGTGTACCCCCTGCTGTTGATCTCAGAAATAATTGATAAGGTGGGAAAAGCCAAGGTCTTTACAAAATTGGATTTATGATGGGGATACAACAATGTACAAATAAAGAAAGGAGATGAGTGGAAGGCTGCATTTGCCACGCGTCGAGGATCCTTCGAGCCGCTTGTCATGTTTTTTGGGATGACTAATAGTCCCCCGACCTTTCAAAATATGATGAACAACATTTTCAAGGACATAATAGACAAAGGCGTGGTAATAATATTTATTGATGACATTCTGATATTCATGGAGGATGAAGAGAATCATGAGGCGATAGTGCAGGAGGTGTTACGGAGGTTGGCAGAGAACGATCTATTTTTGAAACCAGAGAAGTGTGTGTTTGGGGCAAGCGAGATTGAGTTCCTAGGATTATTGATCGGCCCTGATGGGATCAAAATGGATCCGATCAAGGTACAGGTGATCACAGATTGGCCTGCGCCCACCCGTGTCAAGGAGGTTCAAGCCTTCTTGGGACTTGCAAATTATTATCGTCGCTTTGTGCACAATTTTTCTAAAATTGCCACACCCTTACATAACCTTATGTGAAAGGGAGTAGTATGGAGGTGGGGAGAGCAGCAGCAGACAGCATTTGAGGAGTTGAAGAGAAGGTTTGTGGAGGGACCAATATTAGCCCCAGCAGATTTCACACGCCCTTTGCGAGTGGAATCCGATGCATCCGATTTTGCTACTGGAGCAGTATTATCAATGCTGTGCAAAGATGACAAATGGCATCCTTGTGCATACTTGTCAAAAGGGTTGAATGATGTGGAGAGGAATTATGATGTGCATGACAAAGAGATGTTGGGGATAATACGAGCATTGGAGGCATGGAGGCATTATTTGGAGGGATGTACGCATCAGATTGAGATCTGGATGGATCATCAAAATCTGCAATACTTCATGTCTGCTAAAAAGCTTAATCGCCGGCAAGCGCATTGGGCACTATTCCTATCGCATTTCAACTTTCACTTGGTCCATAAAGCGGGAAGCTTAATGAGGAAAGCAGATGCATTATCCAGATGTATTGATCATGAAAGGGGGGTGGAGGAGGACAATAAAAATGTTACCTTACTCAAACCCAAATACTTTTGCATTTGCGCTATGCGTCAAGGGCATCTATTAATAGATAGCTCGGAAATGGAAATGTTGTCTAAAATTAGACAATGTTTGGAAATGGACGATGAAGTAGTGGAAGCCATGAAAGCTCTGAAGGGAGAGAAGAAAGGTAATATCAAAGGAGACAAATGGGCTGAGGAACAAGGGTTGGTGTTGTTTTGAGGAAAAGTGTATGTACCGAAGGATCAGGATTTGTGAAGGGAGATCATCTGGTTACATCACAATACGCCAATTGCCAGACACCCAGGAAGATGGAAGACGTTGGAATTAGTAATGAGAAATTATTGGTGGCCTGGAATTTTGAAGTATGTGTTGGGGTATGTGGATGGATGTGATACGTGCATGAGGGGGAAGAAATTTCCAGAGAAACCTGCAGGAAAATTAATGCCAAACCCTATACCTAAAGCGCCGTGGTGAGATATATCTGTGGATTTTATTACCAGATTACCTGAGGCTCAAGGGTACGATGCAATATTTGTAGTATGCGACTGCTTTACAAAGGAGGTCCATATTATTCCTACTACTACAGAAACCTCATCATTGGGCTTGGCGTGCCTCTATCTAAATCAGGTATGGCGGTTACATGGGTTACCTGATACCGTTATCTCTGATCGTGGACCACAATTTGCTTCCACATTTATGCAAGAACTAAACAACATATTGGGAATTCAAACTAAATTATCTACGGCATATCACCCACAAACTGATGGGCAGACAGAGAGAATGAATCAGGAGTTGGAGCAGTACCTACATATGTTTGTCAACTACCGACAAACCGACTGGCCCGAATGGTTGGCAATTGCTGAATTTTCCCACAATAACAAATTCCATTCAGCTACTCGTATGACACCCTTTTTCATGAATTATGGATATCATCCTCGCATGGGAGTAGAACCCAGAAGGGAAGTCAAAGTACAGTCAGTAGAAGATTTTGTATCTAAGATGCAAACGGTACAAGAGGAAGCAGAAGCAGCATTGAAGAAAGCACGTGATGACATGATGCGACATGCGGATCGTACTCGAGCATGCGCTCCAGAGTACAAAGTTGGTGACTTGGTATGGCTAAGTACCAAGGACCTGAATATTCCACGACCTTCGAAGAAACTTACAGAGAAACAAGTTGGCCCATATGGGATCTCTAAAGTGATCTTGCCTAATGTGGTAGTGCTAAAATTACCCCGATCATTTAAGATTGATCCCGAGATTAACGTATCCCGCCTACGCCCTTACCATCCACCCACTATTCCTGGCCAACAAACTACTCCACAACCTCTGATAATAGTAGAAGGTGCTCCAGAATACATAGTTGAAGAAATTCTAGACTCACGTCTTCGACGGAACAAATTGGAGTTCTTAATACAGTGGAAAAACTATACCGACAAAAATAATTTGTGGGAACCCAAAGAGAATTGTAAGCGAGCACGTAATGCGATCGCCGAATTCTTTAAATGTAATCCGAATGCTCCGCATCGCATTGTGAGAATGGTGTATGAGGGGATGAAATTCCGGCCTTACCAAAATTTCACAGAGGGGACAAACATAATATTTTCTTGCCTGGAAGTCGAGGCATAAAAGGGGGGTAATGTTAGGAAACCACCCCATTACCTAATAAACTTTCATTTTATTTTATTATGTCGAATTATGCTACATGATGCCAAATGATGCTACATTTTGATAAGCATGAGAATTTTATTTCGCACGCATCAAAATGTACGTGCATGTACCAGTGCATCGGTAACAACAATGTACAATATATGTAACATAGTATATAAACCCTAAACATATGCCTAGGGGACCCCAGTTGTGTTTTCTTAGGTATTCCACCTATGTTTTTGGTGTGAAAGGCCTATCTCAACAAACTCACCTATTAATAACCCCTTGCATCAAAACCATCAATTTCCCCATCACGCGCGCAGATCCTGCCCCCTTCTTGTAGAGAGAATCCGCACGGTCTTAGCTAGCAGATAGTGGGTGTCGCCCTAACAATGTGGAAAGGAATTATGATGTGCATGACAAAGAGATGTTGGGAATAATCTGAGCATTGGAGGCATGGAGACATTATTTGGAGGGATGTATGCATCAGATTGAGATCTGGATGGACCATCAAAATCTGCAATACTTCATGTCCACTAAAAGGCTTAACCACTGGCAAGCGCGTTGGGCATTATTCCTATCATATTTCAATTTTCACTTGGTCCACAAAGTGGGAAGCTTAATGAGGAAAGCAGATGAATCATCCAGATGTATTGATCACAAAAGGGGGGTGGAGGAGGACAGAAATGGAAATGTTGTCTAAAATTAGACAATGTTCAGAAATGGATGATGAAGTAGTGGAAGCTGTGAACACTCTGAAGGGAGAGAAGAAAAGTAATATCAAAGGAGATGAGTGGGCTGAGGAACAAGGGTTGGTGTTATTCTGAGGAAAGGTGTATGTACCAAAGGATCAGGATTTGCGAAGGGAGATCATCTGGTTACATCATAATACACTGACTGCTGGACACCCAGGAAGATGGAAGATGTTGGAATTAGTAATGAGAAATTATTGGTGGCCCAGAATTTCTAAATATGTGTTGGGGTATGTGGATGGATGTGAGACATGCATGAGGGGGAAGAAATTCCCAGAGAAACCTGCAGGGAAATTAATGCCGAACCCTATACCTAAAGTGCCATGGTGAGACATATCTGTGGATTTTATCACCGGATTACCTGAGGCTCAAGGGTACGATGCAATATTTGTAGTATGCGACCACTTCACAAAGGAGGTCCATATTATTCCTACTACTACAGAAACCTCATCATTGGGCTTGGCATGCCTCTATCTACATCAGGTATGGCGGTTACATGGACTACCTGATACCATTATCTTCAATTGTGGACCACAATTTGCTTCTGCATTTATGCGAGAACTAAACAACGTATTGGGGATTCAAACTAAATTATCTATGGCATATCACCCGCAAACTGATGGGCAGACAGAGAGAATGAACCAGGAGTTGGAGCAGTATCTACATATGTTTGTCAACTACCAACAAACTGACTGGCCCGAATGGTTGGCAATTGCTGAATTTTCCCACAATAATAAATTCCATTTGGCTACTTGCATGTCACTCTTCTTTGCTAATTATGGGTATCATCCCCGCATGGGAATAGAACCCTGAAGGGAAATTAAGGTACAATCGGTAGAAGACTTTGTATCTAAGATGTGAAAGGTACAAGAAGAAGTGGAGGCAGCATTGATGAAAGCATGTGATGACATGATGCAACATGCAGATCGTACTCAAGCTCCTGCTCCAGAGTACAATGTTGGTGACTTGGTATGGGCCGTATGGCTAAGTATCAAGGACCTAAATATTCCATGACCTTCTAGGAAACTTACAGAGAAACAAGTTGGCCCATACACGATCTCTAAAGTAATTTTGCCTAATGCGGTAGTGCTAAAATTACCCTGATCATTCAAAATTGATCCCAATATTAATGTTTCCCGCCTACGCCCCTACTGCCTGCCCACTATTCCTGGCCAACAAACCACTCCACAACCTCCGATAATAGTAGAAGGTGCTCCAGAATATATAGTTGAAGAAATTCTAGACTCACATCTTTGATGGAATAAATTGGAGTTCTTAATAAAGTGGAAGAACTATACTGACAAAAATAATTTGTGGGAACCTGAAGAGAATTGTAAGTGAGCACATAATGCAATCACCCAATTCTTTAAACGTAATCCAAATGCTCTGCGTTGCATTGTGAGAATGGTGTATGAGGGGATGAAATTCCAGCCTTACCAAAATTTCATGGAGGGGACAGATACAATATTTTCTCACCTGGAAGTCAAGGCATAAAAGGGGGGTAATGTTAGGAAACAGCCCCATTACCTAATAAAATTTCATTTTATTTTATTATGTTGAATTATGCTACATTATGCCAAATGATGCTACACTTTGATAGCATGAGAATTTTATTTTGCATGCATCAATATGTATGTGCGTGTACAAGTGCATCGGTAACAACAATGTACAATATATGTAACATAGTATATAAACCCTAAATATACACCTAGGGGATGGCAGTTGTGTTCTCTTAGGTATTCTACCTACACTTGTGGTGTGAAACACCTTTCTCAACAAACTCATCTATTAATAACCCCTCGCATCAAAACCATCAGTTTCCCCATCATGCACATGCATCCTGCCCCTTCTTGTAGAGAGAACCCACATGGTCTTAGCTAGCAGATAGTGGGTGTCACCCTAACAAAGCCGATTGAGATTGCCCAAAGTTGTGGGCTTGCAATCTGAGTTGTATTTATGCTTCAGTCATCATCATCGTCTGGCCCTGGTGGTGGTGGTGGTGGTGGTGGTGGTGGTGCCATTTGGCATTTTGTCATTGTCACCAGCATTGTTCCACTCATCATCCACTCCACAAGCAGTTGCTCATGGGGCTGGAGGCAGGTGGTGTGTTGGCATCGGCATCTGGGTCGTCATGGTGGGTCCTGGGGCCATTCCTCATCATGGTGGGGCCCTGGTGCTTGTTCTTTGTTGTTGTTGGTGCCTACCATCATCCACTCACCCTACCCAACCTGCAAGCAGGCGCTTGCAGCTGTGGGAGTGGGTGGTAGGTTGGTGTTGTCATGGGTTTCTGTTTGGGGGGGGGGGTTGGGGTGTGTCAGTGCAATGTGACATGCTTATGGGGGTTGGTGGGTGCTTACTTCTGGGGTCTCCTGGCATCCCTCTGCACCCACCTAGCCCATGTCGACAGCCTCACATCCCATTTGAAAGAGGAGGAGGGGATTGGGTGGCTGTGGTCATATGTTGCACATTTTTCATTGCGGCAGGTCATCCACAGTAGTATACAATCTAAAAAGCAATAAATTACAATTAGTTGATTGATAAAAAGAAAAAGCAAAAAGAAAAAAACTTATCTATGGCCCAAACAACAGTTGCCGTCATTTGGGCCTGCATTCCATCCAGTTGGCTCATTTGAAGGTGGTGGTGATGGTGGCAGTGGGCATGGGAACGGTGGTGGCAGGTGTGCATGCAGTGGTGGTGGTAGAGTGGAGAGGAGGAGGAGGTGGCATTGACAATGGTGGTGGTAGTTGTGAGCTGGCAGTCATGTGTCACATGTCATACATATGTGTACTTATTAATTATTCCATTAATGGCTGCAATTAACTATGCACCTTGGTTGGGTAATAAAAGTATTAAATGTATGTAGAGGAGTAATTGCTTGGTAGCTCAGTGGTTAAGTGCACTGTTATGTGTGCAGACCCAAGGTCGAGTGTTCAATTCTTGTTGTATGGTGAACTTTTATTTGGGAAAGCATGTGCATTCTGGTTATTCCAGTTAGTCCAGTTGTGATGTGTCCAGTCAGATTCTAGGGATTCCAGGTATAAATTTGATGCTTATTCTGGCCAGAATTGTGCTGCATAGGGAGAACTTCATACCAAAAAAATTCTACCAGATTCCAGAAATTCCAGAAATTCTGGCCGGACAAACTGGAATCCAACCAGAATAGGTGGGGGAGTGTAAAGTACTTGATCCTGGTATTCCTACAGATGATAATAACATTTTCTAGCCCTTGTTGAATCAACTATGTGTTTCCACCATGACCTCATGGTCTCTGGCCAGTGATTGCAATGCAACCTTGTTTTCTATTGAATCAACAGCAACTCCTTATTGCATTACCACCACTCCATTAGCATACAACAATTTTCTTCATCAAACAAGCAGTATTGATCACTGGTCAGCAATCCTGGACCATTGTGTTCAATCAGACTTTACTTATTCTCAACCTTCCGCACGCAGCTCCTCTGGCATCCAATTTGGACAGACAATCATTGACAGAGCAGCCTCCTCCTGCATTGGGACTGCTGCTGTTACAATCAATGTCCTTTGTTTCTTTGTTCCTTGCACTGACCACAGACCTGTCCCGACATCCACTAATTTGATTCCTCACCTTGATGGCTCACCTGTTTTACCAGATGATATTCCTCCTTCACTGTATTCTCCCCATTATAAATATCCTAATCACTCAGAGATCTCTCATCTTCATCAATTCTCCACCTTTGTTGATGACTTTCTTGCTAACTGTCCAGATATTCCCTTTCACATCTTGGATGACATGAGCTTTAAACAGCTTTATGAAATTCTCTCCACAGCTTTCCACTGTGCCGCATCACAAGCATTCCGATCACCTCCATGTCATCCATCACCTCCTAAAAAACTCACAAGTGTTACTATTCGTCTCATTATCAAGGAGTGCAAGAGGGTTGATTGCCTCCTCTCTGCCATTAACCATAATGTCATCCTTCTGCCTGAACCTTTTACCTACTCCTACCTGAATGCTTTTCATTCTTCTCACCCTGTGCCTTATAACTCTTATTTTCATTTTAAGGGGTATCTACATGTCATTCATTGCTCATTACAGAAGATTGCATATGCTGAAGAACATGTTGAATGTATCAATTTGCAATCCCATTCTGCAGATGCCCATGTAGTGTTGCCACTGGCTCAGCTGAGGTTTTTCAATAAAATGGCTATAGCATTCCAGATAAATTTCCTAAATCTACTGGAATATTTGAGCATATGGATGGGCCAATACGCTGATGGGTCATTCACCAATATTAGTTAATCTGATCAATTGTCCCTGAGTTATTTAATAAATGAAATTTGGCTTGATGGCTTGGCTTGAAATCAAAGCTGAGTGAATAAGTCAGGAATGTGGGATCTGATCAGCTAATGTTGGCAGAAGACCTTGGCTTATGGGCCCATAATCATTCATATGCTCAAATATTCTGATGAATTTAGGAAATTTATCTGGCATGCTATAGCCATTTTATTGAAAAACCTCAGCTGAGCCAGTGGCAACACTGTGTTCGCAATCTTTTACACAATGGCTCCCCCAAACCATTCTATCCCAACAGAATTTTGGCTGCCTATTGCTCTCACCCCTGCCCCTTTTGATGATTCAGATCCCAATCTCCTTTTGACTGGTGCCAACAATATCAAACTTGTAACTGTTCAATACTTCCAGCACCTATACCATCGAACACCTTGGCCCCCACAACCAAAACCTTGGATGTCAACACCCTCTGTTCAGAATATTGCCTCACCTATTGCCACAGACCCCTTTGTATGGCCTCAACTTTTGGATCTATCCACCCTTCGCCTCTTATTGGCTAAGGGCAACTGATACCCAACACCAGGACCAGATGGATGGGAAAAATGGTTTCTGTGTATGGTTAGTGATGTTATGCTAACCTGTGTTTTATCACTCTTGAATTACATTCTTTCAACTTCACATTTTCCAACTTGCATTAAGAGCACTAACATTTCTACAATTCACAAGTGTGGCCCAACTACCATTCTTAAAAATTATCATGGAGTCGCTTGTAGCAATCTGCTTCTTAACCTCCCCTTTGCCTGGCTCAATCACTGTCTCTCCCCATATCTGGTTGCAAAACACATCATGCCCCAGGCACAGATTGCTACACAATCTGGTGTACAGGGCCAAGACCTTCTATCAGCTATTGCCCAAATGCAAAGTGGGCTCAATGGCATGATCTTCCCTTATATGTGCTCCAGAGGGATCAGAAGAAGGGTTTTGATATGTTGGAGCCTGTCAAGAACCATTCCTCGCCCGATCAGAACCCGCATCCATCTGACTCTTTCCCGCACATCTAACCTGACATTTGTCTACTCCTTCTGATTTTGTTCCTGGCTGCCTTGCACTGCCCACACTGCTGTGCACCGGGCCGCCTTGTACAGCATCCACAGCTGCCGTCTCTATTGCAAATTCAACTATGGATTCCTGTGTGGCTCCCACTAGATAATTTATCTATGCAGTCAAGACACTGCTGCAATCTTCGTTCCTGTTCCACATTATTCTGGACTACAGTATTTAAGCTTAGTTAGTCTCACCTTGTATTCCTCAGTTTGTATATTGACATAGACTCGACTTTATCCTGCCAATCTAAACCTCCTTCTACTCCAACCTCAGTTCTCTAAGAGTCTGAACTCCATTCGACTCGACCTCTAGTCTCCCTCTGAAGTTCTAACCTCACCTGAACTTAACCTAAGTCCCTCTGAACTCCTCCCCACGTTTACCCGCACTTTCCTGCTCTACCTCCAAACCTTCAACTTGAAATTAGGACACCAGATGAGGTGAAGGGTGCAGCTTCTTACAAGCTGAAGCCAAGTCCTTTCCATTTCCCCTCCTGCAGAATCCGCATCGACCCGACAAACTCCCGCTATTATCACCCGCAGTGTCCAATTGGATTCCAACATGTATCTAGGATCAGTTCTTAACAGAGCCCCAGGGATTCTACAATGCTCTCACTGCATATGGCCTGCCATCGTCGATAGCTGATTTGGACCATTCTGCCCAAGCTGAAGTGCCTTACCGAGTCGAGACTGCCTATGGCTTTACTGACCCCTTCATCATTAATGGTGTCACCAAGCAAGGAGGATCTTTATCCCCTCTCAAATGTACCCTTACCACCAGCATGTGTAACTGTTGACTTGCTGATCTAGCCACATCCAATCCTGGGCAGTTGACCTTACAAACATCTCAAGCTTGTCAACATGCCCCACATTTTGCCCTCAATGATATCAAACAACCCATTACATTGATTGAAGTGATGGATGATAGCTTACTAATCACTAATTCTCTTCCTTTCCTTCTATTCCTTATGTGACCTGCTGAACAATTTCAGGGAACTTATGGTTGGGAGACCGAACAGTCCAAAACCTCACTTTATGCACTTAACACACCTGATTTTCCACCCTCTCCTGATGACAGAACTTACCCTATTCCTTCCATTGACTATGCTGATCCTTCTTCACCAGACTTTTCATCATCATGTCAGAGTCATTACCAATCACATAACATTTCTCTGTGTCCCTATTGATCAACCTGATCTTCACTTTCAACACCTTCAAGACCTCGTGTTCCACTTCTCATTCCCATTTCATTCCCAACCACTCCCTCTCACAGCACTGCATTGCCTGATATCTATCAAACTCATCTCATCTCTCCGACCTCTTCTTGCTTTCCAACCAGTAACCCAGGTTCAAGCTTCCACATTGGGTAGGCAAATTGTGCATAAAGTTCATGCCTACTTTGGTATGCCTTTCCATTTCAACTCCCTTCTACTCTCTCTTCCAATAAAACTTTGGGGCTTTGGATTTCTGTCTCTAACTTGCCTAAATGGTGCTTTGGCGGTGTCTGGCTTCCAACATAATCTTAACCACCACATCCCCAGTTTTAAGAACATTGCACAAATCATGTTTGCTAACTAGACTTGCCAAATAAATCATTGCACCTCTCCTTTAACTATCTCTCCATTGTCACCAGATTTTACTCATCAAAAAAATCACCTCCTTACCTCATGGTTGACAGCACATAAAATTATGAAAACTATTGGCTTATCTTTCCTGTCAACTGACCTCAGCAACCTCTTATCATGGAAAATCTCTCTCACCCATCTTTTCAATCTCATCTCTCAATCCCTCCCTAGTAAACATCTGCTCACTCACCTACTTTCAAATTTTGCCAAACATGGATTCACTCACCTTTATCATGTTGGAACATGGACCTATCCCTCCTCACCTCACCTTCCTACCTCCTTTACTCCCTTTCCCCTCACCTTCCCTAACCATCAATGGACTTTGACTTGGGACTGGCCCACTCTTTCCTCTCTCCTATCCAGCTTGCCCACAGTATTACCTGTTCTCTTACACCCAGACCCCTTACTTCTACTTCCCTGCAGTACCCATCAATCAGTAACCAAAAACACTATCCTAACCATATCTACCCTCACCACCTCAACTCACCCCCCCACCACACCACCTAATCTCTTTGCATCAGATGGCTCCTCCACCCTCTCTGGGCATGTGATTTCATTATCTCTCCACTCCTTTTGTCGAAGCACCAACATATTGATCACAGAAGCTTATGGGATCCTTTGCCAGCTCCTGTAAGGGGACTAGAGGGTGTCCCACGTGTTTCTCCTATTTTTTACATTCATCCTATTTTTTACATTCGTCCTATTTTTTACATTCGTCCTATATTTTTTCTCACCTCGTTTGCTTCTATTCTTCATTTTCTATGATTTTTCCCTTATTTTATTACTAATTTCCCTTTCTATCACATTTGTGCATGTTGACAGTTTTATATTTAGAGACGGAGTACCCTTCCAACATCTACCCCTTGGTATTACATCATGCGGCGGCCTTGATCAGCCTATCTCCACCTTTTCTATTTTTAGTTATTATTTGATTTTTGCAGTTTTCACATATACTGGGCACTGGCAAAGGGATCTTTAGAGTTTTCTCTTCGGATTTCCCTTTGCTAGGTGCGCCCCCAATCCCTGTATTATGTAGCATGATTTTAACTTCGGATTTCCCTTTGCTAGAGGCTGAGGTTGCCCTTATAGTAGAAAACTCTCCCCTAAGGCCCAAAAATTGCAAATGCACTGCCCAAGATAGGCAGGTACAGACTGGATGACACTTCCCAAAGCTCCACAGAGTCCCTACACACTGTTCCAGATAGTCTCGCCTTTATTACACCACCATTTTCGCCAAACGCCCAGGAGTCGGTACAGCTCACGAGTGAACTCTGCCATGAACTGAGGGCCACGATCCGAGAGGAAGGCACCAGGAAGTCCATGTAATTTCCACACGTGGTGGAGGTAGAGTCGAGCGGCACCTAGGGCACTGACAGTGGTGTGAGTGGGAATGAAGTGAGCGCATTTTCCCACTGAGTCAACTGTGCACATCACCGCATCAAACCCGTTTGACTCTGGCAATTCCACCACAAAGTCGACGCTGACAACATCCCAACGACTCTCTGGAACAGGAAGAGGGTGTAGCTCACCAATAGGCTTGCGACGAGGAACCTTGGTGCATAAGCAAAGGTCACAAGTGTGACAATACTGACCAATGAGCTGTGACATTTGTGGCCACCAATAGTTCCGTGAGGTGAGCTCCAAGGTCTTCCAGCGTCCGGGGTGGCCAGCAATCTGTGAGTCATGGTGTTGGGATATGATGCGCCGGCGAAGGTCTGGGTCATTGGGAACATAGATGCGATCCCTGAAATACAACAAGTCCTCCTTTTCAGCCCACTCTGCCGCATGTAAGGAAAGGGTCGATCCCTTCCTCAGTTCTTTAACAGCTCGGGCGACAACATCCTCATGTAAACCGCTATGGTTTGCGCGACGAATGTCACGTAGGATGTCCCGCTCCTCGCCCTGGGGTGCGATGCCTTCCAGTGCCCGAATGGTGAACAGGTCTGGCTGCAACAGCACAATATTTTGGTTGTCACCACTGCCATCCCCATGGTCTGCACGTCGGGATAGGGCATCGGTCTTCCCCATGCTGCGACCCGGACGGTGGTGTAAGGAGAAGTCGAATCTAGATAGATACAGGGACCAACGAGCTTGACGATGGTTCAATTTCTTGGCCGTCATGAAGCACTCGAGGTTCTTGTGATCCATCCAAATTTCCACCTTGTGTTGGGCACCCTCGAGGAAGTGTCGCCACTCCTCAAGCGCACGCATTATCGCCAACATCTCCTTGTCATGGATCTCATAGTTTCTCTCTACAGCACTAAGGCTTTTGGAGTAGAATGCAACAGGATGCCACTTCTGGTCCTCCGGAGACTGCTGAGACAACATGGCGCCCGTCGCAAAGTCAGAACTGTCGGCTTCTACACGAAAAGGACGCGAATCGTCAGCAAAGGTAAGGATCGGAGCGGAAGTGACCATCTCCTTAAGCTTTTCAAACACCTCCTGTTGTGCATTATCCCACCTCCATGCCTCCTTTCCTGTCAAGTCGAACAGCGGTCGTGCATGATGTGAGAAATCCTTGATAAAACGCCGATAAAAATTGATGAAGCCCAGGAAAGACTGCACCTCCTTCTTGTTCGTGGGCGCCGGCCAAGCTGTGACCCTGTTTACCTTGATAGGATCCATCTCCACTTGACCCTCCGAGATAATCAGGCCGAGGTACTCGATCTTGGTCCTTTCGAACTCGCATTTGTCCTGACGAAGGTAGAGTTTGTACCGTCGAAGTTGCTCTAGGACAAGGCGCATGATGCGACGGTGCTCTTCAACCATGCGAGTGAAGATGAGGATGTCATCGAGATAGATGCAGACAATGCCTTCGAGGATGAGGTCATGGAAGATGTCGTTCATCATGGTCTGAAAGGTGGCAGGGCTATTAGTAAGGCCAAAGAACATGACAAGTGGTTCAAAAAGACCACGGTTGGTACGAAAGGCTGCCTTCCACTCATCTCCCTCCTTTATCCTCACATTATTATAGCCCCAATGGACATCGAGCTTGGTGAAGTATCGGGCTCCATGGAGCTGGTTTACGAGTTCAGAGATGAGGGGTAGTGGGTAGCGATTTTTGACCGTGATGTTGTTGAGCCTTCTGTAGTCTTGAACCGGTCGAAGTGAGCCATCCTTCTTCTTGACAAAGAAAAAGGGAGAGGCCATGGGTGACTTCGATGGTCGAATACGTCCAGAGGCCAGGTGCTCGTCGATGAACTGGTCAAGCTGCTGTTGTTCTTCCGGAGAGAGAGGATAGACCTTGCAGGATGAAGGGGTTGCGCCGGGGGTGAGTTCGATCGCGTGATCCCATGGCTTACGTGCAGGAAGAGAGTCGAATGACTCCTTGGAGAACACGTCTTCAAACTCATGGAGATGAGGGAGTAAGGAGTTAGTAGAGGATTTAGCAGCGTTGTTTTTGTGGAAGGCCTCGGTGAGGCATTGCGATATGTTTGATGTGGCACACACCTCATGCGATGAGCGAATCGCAGTGTAGAAGATCTGATCACCCTCCTCCACTTCCTCTGGGTCCTCATCATCATCATCCGAGTCCGGCATTAGATCAGGAACCCCTTCCAATTCCACTTCAGGTATAGGCAGGGGTCCAGCATGACACTTCTGAGTTCGTCGTATTGCCGCCTTCTGTCCACGACGTTCTTGCCTGGCTTCTGTGAAACACGTCCGACAGCGGGATGGACATCGGCTCATGGTAACCTCCCCGGTGCGCCAGTTGACCTCTGGGTTATGGTCTCGAAGCCATGGATATCCCAAAATCACCTTTTGCTTTCCTAATTGAGTGACAGCAAAAAGGGCACGCTCACTATGATCTTTGTAATGGAGAACCAGGTCTGCAACCTCTCAGATGGCACCAGCTTCATTTGGGGATCCATCCACGTTATATACAGGTATCGGACGTGAGAGTGAGCGAGTATTTAGATGATGTTGTTGTACCAGATGGGAATCGATGAAGAGACCAGTCGCACCAGAGTCCAGGAGTGCAGAGACACCGAGTATCTGTCCGGTGTCGGTCGTCTGCAGTTCGATGGCTAGGTTTAAGGAATGTGCAGAGGGAGTGGATGCCACAATATACTTGCGTGGTAGTTTACGCTCCCATGATTTAATTTTGGGACGTGGAGTAGAAGGAGAGATGGGGAGAGCAGGTACGTCTTTAGCCAACTTCGAAGGGTCAGAGAGGGGAGCAGTCACAGAAATGGATTCATTCTCCGGGGATTCAACTGACAAGACTTCAAAGTGGTTATGGACAGGCAGTGAGGGCATACGATTCACTCGCTGTGAATAGGAAAATCCTGCTCCTCTACAACTTCCAACTTAATCTCCTCTGCAACTTGATCCTTCGCTTCCTCAACATCTACAAGCGCCAACAAATCTTGCAGGAGTTCGTCTCATCCCTTGGGGGTGAGCATGCGGATATCCTGACGATGGGGACATGCTCCAGCCCTGTGTCCAGGTTCCCCACAATGGTAGCAGAGATCCAACTTACGTGCACGGCTGTGGGCTGCATCAACATCCATTGGTACTGGGACATTGACGGCTGGTGTGGGAGTTTGACAAACAGGAATGGGGTTAGGGTGGGGGAGGCTTCGATTGAAGGTGTAGGGTGTGTGAGTGGTAGTTGGAGCACGGAATGCAGCATTAAACGCCGCATTTGTGAGTCGGTTCTCGTCACAGAGTGAAGCAGCTTCATACCAAGCAAGGATATCATCGTCCACTGGGCGCCCTTCCAACATCTGTGCAATCTGGTCCTGAATTTCTTGGTTGAGCCCCCATCGGAACTTCACCACCACTGGTAACCCACTCCCATATCCTGCCATGTCCACCAAATCCTTGAACTCATCGATATAGTCGTCCACAGATCGACATCCCTGGTGGTAAGCAGATGACTCAAGTCGTGTCACTGCTCGGTGGCATTCATTGAGGGGGCAGAAGTGGCATACGAACTCAGCTCAAAAGTCACCCCAAGTGGAGAAAGGTAGAGAACCGAGTTCTTTAGTTTGACGTAGGATACGGTCCACATAGAGATAGGCGCGTTCAGATTTCATGTATGTGAAGGCCCAATAAATTTTTGCAGCCTCATCGACAAATTGATGCGACTGGAGACTAATGTATAACTCACAGGAATTAAGGAATGCACATCCCTACGCACGTGCACCATTAAATTCGGCGGGGGGGGACAGTTTGATCTGGGCACATTCCTTAGTGGACGTGTTTGGCAAAATGTCGTTGTTGGGTGCGCTTGGAGTCGTAAAGGGGGAACTATTGGTCGTAGGGTTGGCCTGGAGGGTCCTAACGAAGTTTTCAATCGTAGATTTAAGCGAGTCAATTTGCGCGCGCATTCCGGAAACGTCGCTTTCAAGCGCATCGAAGCGTTCTGATGCGTCCATGTCGCTAGGGAGCGCGTTTGGCGAAAATGGCGGCATAATAAAGGCGAGAGTATCTGGAACGGTGTGTAGGGACTCTGTGGAGCTTTGGGAAGCATCGTCCAGTCCATACCTGCCTATCTTGGGCAGCGCGTTCGCGATTTTCGGGCCTTAGGGGAGAGTTTTCTACTATAAGGGCAACCTAAGCCTCTAGCAAAGGGAAATCCGAAGTTAAAATTATGCTACATAATACAGGGATTGGGGGCACACCTAGCAAAGGGAAATCCGAAGAGAAAACTCTAAGGATCCCCTTGCTGATGCCCAGTATATGTGAAGACGACAAAAATCAAATATAACCTAAAAATAGAAAAAGGTGGAGATAGGCGGATCAAGGCTGCCAAATGACATCATACCAAGGGGTATGTGTCGGAAGGGGTACTCCACCTCTAAATATAAAAGTGTCAACATGTACAAACATAATAGCAAGGGAAAATTAGTAATAAAATCCAGAAAAATCATAGAAAATGAAGAATAGAAGGAAATGAGGTGGGGAAAAATATAGGATGAACATAAAAAATAGGAAAAACACACAGGGCACCCCCCTAGTCCCCTTACACTTCCACTCAACAAACCCCCTTCTTCTTGGACACTGGACAGCATCCACGCATGGGATTTGAACCTCACCAAGCCCCCTCACATATTGAGACAGTGAATGACTTCACGGAATGCATGAGGGACAGTTTGGAGGAAGCGAAGGCAGCCTTGGTGAAGGCAAAGGACAACATGGCACATTTCTACAATCAACGCCACTCTCCAACGCTGCAGTACAAGGTTGGTGATCGAGTTTATCTTGACTCCAGTGACATCTCCACTACCCATCCATCCAAAAAACTCTCCCATTGCTTCCTGGGACCTTTCCCCATTGTCAAGTGCATTGGAATGCATGCCTATCATCTACACCTCCCAGCCTCCATGTCTAGACTTCACCCAGTCTTCCACATCGTGAAACTCCTTCCAGCTCCCTCAGATCCTTTTCCAGGATGCCGTTCACCACCACCACCACCACCTACAGTCATAGAGGGAGAACCCCAGTATGAAGTCGAGTCAATCTTGGACAGCCGGTTACGTTGAGGGAAGCTCCAGTATTTGGTACACTGGAAGGGTTATGGGTATGAGGAGAACTCATGGGTTGAGGAGTCCGATGTGAATGCCCCTCGGTTGGTCAAGGAGTTCCACCAATGGCACACTGCTGCACCACATTGCATTCAAGTTAGTGACTTTGGTCATATGCGATTTCGAATGCATCGGGGCGATGCATCTTAGAGGGGGGGTGATGTAAGGGGACTAGAGGGTGTCCCATGTGTTTCTCCTATTTTTTACGTTCGTCCTATATTTTTTCTTGCCTCGTTTGCTTCTATTCTTCATTTTCTATGATTTTTCCCTTATTTTATTACTAATTTCCCTTTCTATCACATTTGTGCATGTTGACAGTTTTATATTTAGAGACGGAGTACCCTTCCGACATCTACCCCTTGGTATTACATCATGCGGCGGCCTTGATCAGCCTATCTCTGCCTTTTCTATTTTTAGTTATTATTTGATTTTTGCAGTTTTCACATATACTGGGCACTGGCAAAGGGATCTTTAGAGTTTTCTCTTCGGATTTCCCTTTGCTAGGTGTGCCCCCAATCCCTGTATTATGTAGCATAATTTTAACTTCGGATTTCCCTTTGCTAGAGGCTGAGGTTGCCCTTATAGCTCCTGCTCACTCAAGCATCCACTCCCCATCTCTCTCAAAATCCTCTCATTACCTCTGACCACCTAAACTCCATCACCTCCCTAAACAATGCTTTCAAACTGAACTCCCAAAACCTCTTCCTTCAGTCAGCACACTCCATGTACCATTGGATCCTCAATGTTCTTCATCAACAACAGGGTGTAGGTATAGATGCTGAGGATGTTGATCACAGTGCAGGAAAAGAAGTTGTGGTTCAGGGATCTTCAAGTACATTTTCTTCTGCCTCTCCTCCTTTTTATCCAGTCTTCCTTCATGTTAAAGCTCACACTACCAGCAACACAGCTCCCTCTATCCTAAATTGCTTCATCAATCACCTTGCCTCTAATGCCTAATGCCGCCCTATTCCACCACCTGCTGCACCTCTCCTGACCTTCATGATGGACAATTTCACACCATACATGACTGATCTGGGGCTATTTGACAGTTCCATCTTCACACTGGTTGAAGATGCCCTAACTAAACTTCAATCACCTTGTCCATCACCTTGCATTGTCTTGGACATTCTTTATGACCCCCATGCGCCACCCAAATACCTTTACACACAAGCGCGCTCTGCTTACTTGGCTGTTATCCAGCTCTACGCTTGAAGTGAGCAACTTGACTCTGCCATGCACCTTCACTTCTGGCTCCATGGTGTCCATTAGCCATGGTGCTGGTTCAGCTGTGGCATCTTTGAATCTACACATCACATATTCACTCAATGTCCTCACTTCCTCTCACTTCATGAGACTTCTATTCACAGCCTTCACCAATCAGTCACTACCTCCTTGGAGTCTTTTCGGAGTCACCTCTCACACCACCCCAGGCTTTGCACTCTCCTCAACTCCTTGTTCACCAATAGTGATGTTTGGCCTGCATCTAGTGTTTAAAGGTCTGGTTAATGCAACTGAAAAATGACCGCAACCGAACTGAACCAGACTGAATGCAACTGGACCATTGGTTGCAGTTGCCCACATTTGGGGTCATTCCGGTTGCTGGTTGCCTCATTTTGAAAATATTTGAAAACCGTTAAAAGACCGGTTGCCATCAGTTGCAACCGGTCTTTCTGCAGTGCATAAAAGATGTGTACATTGTGGGAAAAAACCCATGAGTCAGGTCGCCATGAGGTGCAGGTTCCTTTCCCATGAGGACATACCCCATGAGTCATGTCACCATGAGGCATGGGTTGCTCATATCTGTAATAATTTGCTGAAAAGATATGAAATTATTACAGAAATGAGAAACCCGCACCTCATGGTGACCTGACTCGTGGGTTATATCATTGTGGGAAAGGAACCCGCACCTCATGGTGACATGACTTGCAGGTTTTTTCCCATGATGTACAAAATTATTACAGAAATGAGAAACCTGTGCCTCATGGTGACATGACTCGCAGGGTATATCATCACGGGAAAGGAACCCACCCCTCATGGTGACTAAGCCCGGTCTTAACTGGTTTTTTGGGGGCAACCGAACTGATGTGGACCGGTCCTACTCGGTTCAGTTGCAGTTGCCCCATATCTGGGTCAGTCTGGTTGCGGTTACGGTTGCTGGTTGCCCCTCTTGGGGGTCAAAAAACCGGACCAAACCTTTAAACACTACCTGCATCCGCCTCGCTCGATTACAGGGAATAGTCAACAGTTTCCTTGATGATGCAGCTCTTGCACACCTCACTACCTTACATATGTAAGCAGCTTCTTTTGCGATGGGCAAACGATTGTCATGTGATTTCCATCCGCCTCATGGCTCGAATCTGGGGGATCGTTCATTGCTCATTCTCTCCCTACCATTCTCTTCCACCTGCTGCTGCTGCAAGAAAAATCATATATCTCCCTGTGTCCTTATCACACATTACTACTTCTCCTAATTTTCACATTTCGATTACTCACTCAAAATAAAAATGAAAAAAGAAGACATCCTTACTGACTTACTTACTTTTACTCTGGTTCATCGCTTCGGCGTGACCCCGATATTACCAGGACCACGTGAGTTACGGAGCGCACCGCTTACACATTGACAACCCGTCGAACATTCTATGACATTCCGTCCTTTCACTTATAAACCCTGTTGATTCAAGAAATCACTTCCCGTTTCCTACTTACTTGAAGAGTATGGCTGATGGTCGAGGGCTTCCCTTACTTAATGGCCCACCTCCGGCAGTAGAATCCTCAGATTCATGCAGAAAATGTGGCAAAGAGTTCAACGTTTTTCTTAATCGTTCTAGGAAGTGTAATCACTGTGGTATGTGGTGAAGTGACTCGGCAAGAGGCTACATCGATTTTGGTCTTTTGGTTTGCAGGTTACTCCTATTGTCACAACTGCACGGATTACCAGGCTTTGATGCCTCGTTCCGGCCAGGATGCGGGGTATGATTCGATGAACGTGTGTGCTTACTGTATAGATTTCTTGACCAGTACGTATACAGCCACAGTCTTGGCTAGAACTGACCTGATCAAGGAGAACAGTCACCGCAAGCGGCAGAGGACAGCTGAAGGCGATGCCATTGGGAAAGTTGAAGAAGTATGCGGATGCTTACAATATAAAGATAGATCGCGCGGTTGAGAAGGACGATGTTATAGATGGTATCGTGGCTGCAAGAGTGGGTGTCTTTGAGCGAGTTTCTGGATCGACGGACAGCTTACTTTCTGGATGATAGAACCCGAATGGCTGTCTCTCACGCGAGAATGAGGTATGCATATGCTACCCCCACTAGGCAATCTCTTATTCTAGTCCCTAGAACTTCTACAGACAATACTCTGTACCGAGCAGAACAAGTCCAAATCGTCGTGGATTCTTCTCTCGTTCAAATCAGACCTCAAACAATCCCCCACCGCCACCACCCCAACGGCCCACTCAACGTCCGTCAAACAATTTCGCTCGCCCTGATCTACAGCCCGACGCTCCTCACCAACAGTATCAAGGCTTTCCCGCTTCACAACAATATCAACGGCCACAGCAATACAATACGCCGCCGCCAGTCCCACCCCGTCCTGATTACTACTATCATCAGTCACCACCGTCCATACCTGAAAACCGTCCAGACTTGCCTTATCATCCATCGCCGCCACAACCTCTTCCTCCCCAACCTCCTCGTGTGTCCCCGTCTACATACCCATCATACCCTCCCACCCCTCCACAGGCCTCTCGTCCAACGTCCACACATTCCTATCAACGTCCTTCCGCCCCTTACTCCAATAACGTTCATCAGCCTACCCCCAATGCATCCCCACCTCATCGCCGTGCCACCTCCGCAGGTCCACCTCCCTCTGCGCCACCTCCATCTCTTGATGAGCTTCTCAACATGACTTCGGAAGCTATCGGATCGCTATCGATTTCTGCCCTTAAAGCCATCCTGTTTATAAATCACGTCAACGCCAGTATGATACTAGAGAAAAGCGACCTGGTGTCGAAAGTGAAGATTCTGGCGGCGGATGAACGGAGAGAGAGGGAGCGACAGCGGGTGCTGGAAGAGCAGGAAGAGGCGGAGCGGCTGGAGCGGCAGAGAGTTCTTATGGAGCAAGTTCGAGCACAGCGGGAGAGGGAAGCAGGGGCTCATGATCGTGAGCATGCGGAAGGCGAACAGCGGGAAGAGGGTGAGGACGTCGGGACTAGTGAAGATGCGCACGTGGACGCCGAGGTGTTCACTAGTGAAGCAACGAAGGGCACCACGCCACCACCCACGAAACCAAGAGGAAGCGCTGCAGATTTAGAACGTACTGGTTTATGTGTGATATGTCAGGATGAGGAGGCTAATATTGCTATTGTTGATTGCGGGTACGTCCTGTTTTATGGCGATCTTGGGAATATGGTGACTAATGAACCGTGTGAAGACATCTTGCTATGTGCAGAGGCTGTTCGGAGTTAATCATGGGAACTTCGAGGGAATGTCCCTTGTGTCGTACAAGGATTGTCACAGAGGCTCGGCTATTACGAATCTATAGGACATAACTTTTCGGACTTCCTATCATGCGTACTCACCATCTGTTATCATGTCTTTTCTTCTTCTAGTTCCTCGAACTGTATAACCAATAATTTACCGGGCGTTCGGTGTGCTGTGTGATTTCAAGCCTCGCGTCGTTCAACGTGCGCGTCTTTGGAAACTAATAAAAAATTGTGCGTGGTGGCTTCTTCTGGAGTGGCAGCTACTACATAGCATATAGGTACTACTATGGAGTCCAAACTCAAAGAACAATGCTATGGCACTATGTTGGTACCTCCTACGTAGTTCTTGGCAAACTTTTTGTATTGTTTTGTATTAGAGCATATTTGCAGCTGGGTTCAAATTTTTGATTGACCACATTTGGTCGCTCGGACTTGCCCGAGAAACCGCTCTCCTCCTGCAACATATTTTTGGTGGACAATTTGTACACAATAAGTACTTGTGAATTGCTCAAACATTGTATAAGAGCTAACAATAATATGCGGTGGGGGAACTTGTAGGCGGCACGCAACTTGTGTTGATTTCGTGCTCTTACTCGTTTTGGTGTGTGTGAATTTCTGGAGTGGCTGTACAACTTTTTTGATCAGTTTTGGTGGTTGCAAATACACTATTAGCCACAGCAATTGCCGGGCATACAATAACTTTCATCTCCCTTAGATGTAGCTCTGTCTCTATTGCTATGTTGTGTTGCATGTGAGTAGTACAGTAATAACATGATCTCTATGCCTTTTCAAAAAAGCATTTTGGCTGCTGTGAGCCGAGCAAACTGAGGTAATGTTATTGAGCAGCAGTAGCACTGCCACAAGCTATCTGCCAAGTTATTATTAAGGTCCGTTCGGCCACAATTTTGATCTGAAATTTGGAAATTTGATGGCAAACTCGGTGGCCGGTCCGAGTAAGTTGGCTGTCGCGTGATGTTGATGAATTTTCGCACACATCAGCCATGAATTTTCTGCGAGCCATATCTCAACAACCAGGCCACATTTTTACATGATCCTGTAGTCGACTTTACAGTAGTAACTGAGCTCTGGAATATTCTACAATTTACTTATTTTTTGGTGGAGTTTTGAAAGAGTTGGTTTGAGTCCAGCCAAAAATGTGTTTGCAAGCAATATCCTGAGAATAAATGGTCATGAAGATAATCTGAGTGGTGGAGATTGTTAAGGGTAGAATATATAAGAGTGAATGCAAAAATGTGAGATTATAGGCTGTGGCCATTGCCAAGGAAGTGATAGGTATGTATTGGCATCATCATTGAGTAACTGACCACAATTGTTTATAACTTCGAATTTTTGCATGGGGTAACATTTAATACACTATATATTCTACCCTTAACAATCTCCACCACTCAGATTGTTTTCATGACCATTTATTCTCAGGATATTGCTTGCACACACATTTTTGGCTGGACTCAAACCAACTCTTTCCAGTAACTTGTAGGATATTCCAGAGCTCAGTTACTAGTGTAAAGTCGACTACAAGATCATGTAAAAATGTGGCCTGGTTGTTGAGATATGGCTCACAGAAAATTCATGGCTGATGTGTGCGAAAATTTATCAACATCATGCAACAGCCAACTTACTTGGACCGGCTACCAAGTTTGCCATCAAATTTCCAAATTTCAGATCAAAATTGTGGCCGAACGGACCCTAATGTTAAACTTATTGCTCCATACTCTTGATTCACAGTTCTATCCTCCAAAAAACTGTATGTAATTCATTTCCAATGTCTTTATTTCAATATCCCCTGCTGTGATCCAAAGATGACATCAAACTGTGCTCAAAGTCATGTCTTGTTCTGGTACCCCTCAATGATTTGCACACAATTGTGTTTTACTATGAAAAGTGCTGGAAAGGGGGCCACAGCTACCAGGAAGGTCCCAACTAAGCTGTGGTATAGTATACCCTGCATAGTAATTAAATGTACTACAGAATTCTAGGCAATTGCTAGCTTCTACAAGCATGAATCCCAACCATACAGTTCTGAGAAGGCTAGGCTTAGACTATGCCTGTACCATACATTGCAATATGCATATATTTCTAAGAGGAATTGATCCACTTGTTCAGCAAAAGTACTTGTTACTGGCTTATTATCCATTTCAGGGGCACAAAAAAGTCATAATTCATTGGTGGCCAATTGTGAAGAATTCCCCAACCTAAATCATGTGTTTCTAACAATACAACTCATGAGGAAAAGGATCCATCAATTCTTTCTGATAGTTCTTTTGCTGCTATTTGCCTTTGATTTGCCTCAAGTAGAGTGATCGGAAAACCCTATTGCAGACCTCAAATTTGTAACAAATGTAGAACTAAGCTAATAATCTAATAATATAACTCAGTGTTTGCACATGAGAGCAGTAGCCAAATGACTGGAGTATATTCACCTAATAATATAACTATGAGTACAATGGTGAGTACAAGAAGGTAAACATAGTAAGTAAAGATCTCACCTCAGTGTTTGCACATGAGAGCGGTAGCCAAATGACTGAGGGGGATGAGTCCACATAAACAGTAGCAAACAGTAAAGTAAACTAGCTACTTTGAGAGAACAAAAGAAAAGGCTCTCAATGTGAGCTATAGCAATGTAGTAATATGAAAGGAATTACTAGTAGTAATAGAAACATACAGTGGAGTCGGCATAGTGGTGCATAGCTGCACATGAGATCCAGAAATGTAACAAAAATGCAGACAGGCAGGGTTACTCATTTGGGCAAGTCACACTTCATCCCCCTCAAGCTGTCAATAGCCTGAGCTTGGAAGCAAAATGTTTGACTTTTGCAGATGGAAGAGCCTTTGTCAGCATGTCTGTGATCATGTTGTTGGTAGGACAATAAATGAGCCAAATAGAAAGTTGTCCTGCTGATAGTTGCAGAAGATCCAGAGGTACTGCTCCAAGGTCTGATTTAGTCATTCTGTCTGACCATCACCTTGTGGGTGATAACCAGAAGTGAAGTGGATCCGCATGTCAAGTGCTTTTCCGAGGGAGCAGAAGAAATGGGAGACAAACTCAGATCCCCGGTTGCAAGTGACATGCAATGGAATGCCATGCTTGGAGAAGATGTGGAGGACAAACAGGTTGGCTAGTTCTTGGGCTGTGATTTTGTTGACAGTTGGGATGAAGATGCCTTGTTTGATGAGACAGTCAACAATGACCAGGATAGCGGTGTGACCATCAGAGTCAGGTAGTTGCTCAATGAAATCCATGGAGATGGAGTTGCAAGGTCATTCTGGAACCGGAAGTTGCTTTAAAAACCCGTAGGGCTTGTGTCAAGGTGATTTGGATCTTTTGCAAGTGGTACAGGATTTGCAGAATTCCTGCACAAAGGTGCAGAAGTTTGGCCAGACATATTCCCAGCGGACAAGCTGCTGGGTTTTGTTTTGTCCAAAGTGGCCAGAGAGGATGTGATTGTGTTTGTACTGAAGGACCTTGAGGCGAAGATCCATGACATCTGGAACATAAATCCAGTCAAAGTGGCAGAGGAGACCTGCCTCATCTATGGTCCAGTTGGGCTTGACAGGAGTCGGAAGATGTGTGGATGATAAGGGGTCAAGGGGTAGGGAGGTGCAGATGTCGCTGTGAAGTTTCTCAACATCCATGATTACTGCTTGTCGAAGGATGGGTGTGGTGAAATAGGTGGCGCGGAGGGAAGAGGTGAGCTGTTCCTATGTGAATACAGGTCAGAAGTTGGTTGGGTTTACAGAGGTGAAGTCACTATTTCCCCCTTTGCGGTAGACATCCCAACGTCTAGTGAGTGGGTCTGGCTTGGCCCCTAGTTTTCTGGGGTGGAAGTGGATGACAAGATTGAACTGGGAAAGGTACTCAGACCAATGGGCCTGGCGGTGGGTGAGCAACTTGGTAGTGCTGAAGTACTCAAGATTTTTGTGGTCAGTGACCACATCAACCGGGTTTGCAGAACCCTCAAAGTACTGCCGCCAGTGTTTGAAGGCTTCAAAGATGGCCAAGAGTTCCTTGTCATGAGTGTCGTAATTTAGTTCAGCAGGATTAAAGGAGCGGGAGTGAAAAGCGACCGGATGGATTTCTCCATCTGCAGTGTAAACCGAAAGGATAGCTGCTAAGGCATAGTCGGAAGCATCAGTTTCGAGTACCATCTGTGAGTCATGTACCCATTGAGTTAAGACGGGTGCATGAGTGAATTCTTGTTTGAGCCTTTCAAAGGCATCACAGCATTTCTTGTTGAAGTCCCAAGGGGCAGATTTCCGCGTCAGGCGGGTGAGTGGGATGACAATGTCTGAATAGCCGTTAATGAAGCAGCGGTAAAAGTTGCAAAAGCCTAAGAAGGATTGAATATCCTTAACTTTCCTAGGCTCAGGCCAGTCAAGCATGGTTTTGACTTTATCTTTGGACATCTGCAGTCCATCCAGTGAAAGGATGAAACCTAAATATTTGATGGTGTCTTTGTGGAACTCACATTTCTGTGGAGAGGCATAAAGTCCATTCTTCCAGAGACGGCGGAGGACTTCTTTGATGTGAGCCCTGTGCTGGGACTTGTCATCAGAATAGATTAGGATGTCATCGAGGTATACGATGACACAAACATCCAGCATGTCACTGAAGATGTCATTCATAAAACACTGGAATGCTGCAGGTGCATTAGTGAGTCCAAAGGGAACCACCAACCACTCGAAAGATCCATAGCAGGTGCAGAAAGTAGTTTTCCATTTGTCACCATCTGCAATGTGGACTAAGTGGTAAGCATGCCACAAGTCTATCTTGGTGAACAAGCGGGCTTTTCAGGGAGAGTCGAGGAGGTCGGAAATGAGAGGAAGGGGATAGTGGTCTTTCTTCATAAGACGATTGAGTCCTTGGTAGTCGACACAAAGTCGGAGACTACTGTGCTTCTTCTTGACGAAGAGAATCAGAGCGCCATGCGGAGACTTAGATGGGCGAATGAAACCTGAGCAGACATTTTTGTCAATAAAGACTTGTAAGGCTTCTAATTCAGAGGGGGAGAGAGAATACATGTGGCCTGGAGGTGGAGGAGTATTGTCTTCTGTCTCTATCTTGAGGTCGTAAGACCAATGCGGAGGAAGGGTATCCGCTTTAGTCTTATTAAAGACATCAGCAAATTCGTGATACTTGGGCGGAATATTGGAGAGGTCAGAGGAGTTAGCAGAATGGGTGGAGCAGGCGGATAACCCTTCTGGAGTGAAGGTCATCTGAAAAGCTATTGCCCCAGGAAGTTTGCTAGCATGCACATAAGTGGCAGTGTTGATGAAGGAGATGTTGGGAGGTGTAAACTTAGGAGGAATGGGGGGTTCAGAAAGTGCAGAAGAGTCAAGGATTTCTACCGGAAGATTTGGGGACAAAGGTGACGTCAGGGGTGCTGGACCTCTATGATCTGCAGAGCGGAAAGCAAGTTGGCTTGAAGACCAGTCAATCAACGGATTGTATTGCTTCAGCCAGTTATGACTGAGTACGGCGGAACAGGAAGAGTCAAGTGAGGTTACATAAAATGACAAATTGAATACTTCACCGGCAGGGAAGGTGACCAGAAGTTTGACAATCTGAGTTATGGTGGAGTTGCAAGTTCCATCAAAAAGTCGTAAACCGATCGGGTTAATGGATTCCGTGCTGAGTTGGTTATTCAACACAAAAGAGGAGTCAAGAAAGCAGTGGGAGGAGCCAGAGTCGATAAGGGTTTGGAAAGGGGCAGATGAGTTGGGAAAGGTTAAAAGAATGGTTAGGGAGTCAGGGTTGGAAAGAGCAGACGCGTTGAGACGAACGTAGGCAGCCAAGTGGGTAAGGTCAATGCAACCCCCAGCCCCAATGGCTGTATCCTGAGGGTTGCGGACTATTTTTCCTAGTCCGTAGTCTTGGGAACAACAGTGGATGCACGGGCTTTTGTGGCTTTGGATTTCGGGCAGTTTCCTGCTATGTGCCCTTCCTCACCGCAGTAGAGACAAAGTCGTTCTCTCATGCGACATTCTCGTTCCTCCCCAGTAAGCTTGCCATTCTTCCCCATCTTATCAGAGATGGATGACTTGGGCTTGTCCCGGGAAGTGTTCTTTGTTGCGGAAGACTGCTGGTTGGAGGTGTTACTGTGGGCAGAGTTTGAAGATGCTTGGTTTGTCGATGGGGAAGGGGTTTTGGAAGAGTCCTTCCAACTAGAGTTAGTGACATTACTGGAATTCTTTGTTTCGAAATGGGATTCGTCTTCTTGCATCCAGTAGATGTCGTTGCTGTCCTGTGCTTTCAAGCGTAGTTCTGTGAGATGTGGAAGGCAATGATATAGGTGAAGGAAATAGTCTACAATGAGTAGATTCTGCTTTGGAAACATGAATTAGGATATCTCCTGATTGTTCAAGAGATTCAAAGGCATGGCGAGTGTCAATATGAAGGTTTCTTACTTGTGTTGGCCTAAGCCAAGGAAGTCGAGGTTGGTCCAATGATGAAATGATTCAGAAACCCTCGCAGTGGGCTCCAAAAATGATGATACTCAACCCAGAAAAACCACCAAAACAGCCGATGAGGCAACCAATGATATTTGCACGAGTCAGAGGAAGGGTGCAAGATGTTCCGAAGGTTTGCGGTCCAACCTATGGGAAGACAACTAGTTGGTACTAGTCGCAAAGGTAGTTCTATAAGAGATGATGGTTTTTGACATGGTCTGATGGGGTATTGATCAATATCGAGGATGATCAACGAGATCGATGGTGAACAAATTTTATCGTCGATGGTTGAAGTGTGAATTCTGAGGACCTTTCGATAGGTTGATAGTATATGAAGGCTATAGCCAATGGCTAGGATGTGTTGGAATGGTTGCTAGTGCTAACAACAAGAGAATCAAAGGAAGATCGAGGATGCAATGATCGCAGAGGTTTCTCGTTGATTGAGAAAACTTGTAGAGACTTAGATTGTTTTAGAAGATTGATCAGATGCTTAGAACTGTATACGAGATGATAGGTGAAGACAATTTCTTGTATTTCCAAGTAGATACTACAGAGTTTTATATGTTTTAAAAGAAACTTCCTAAAATGGTATAAGAAACATGTGTAGAACATGAGGCAAAAGATATGAGTTAAGGCACAAGGCCAAAAAGGAGACTGGAATCTGAACAAGAAAGAGATATATCATATGATGAAGGAGTAATAAAGGGAAAGAACTAAAAGAGACTGTCCTTTGTGTATAAACCATGCTAAGTCTCACAATAATCCATCCAGTGGGTTCTGTATGCGATAGGGACTTGGAACGAGGCTGACCTACTACCAGCAGGTTTGAGCACGAGTTGGAATACTTCCTGGTGCATAGTCTTCCACGTTATAGATAACAAATGCAGTGCCCAATGTTGCTCGTAGTCTCTTGATATCGATTGATAATGCTCAATGATGGTCGATGATGTTCAATTGCGGTCGCGGCTGTTCGAAGTTTGATCAGGGATGCTCAATGGTCATTTAGAGGGATCTGAGGGGCTTTTCGAAGTAGTCCTAAAGTTGTGTGATGTGGTTTCTCAGTATGATCAATGTCGCTGGTGATGTTTTGACATGGTCGATATGATATTGCGATCAATAAACTGGGTCGCACTGCATCTGGGACATCATAGGAGTTAGCTGATGTGATTAGAATGTGGTTAAAGTGGTGAATCAGCCTTTGAGCTGAGGAGACAACCTATCACCGTGATTGATGAGCAGAGTCTGTTCAGAGTGCCAAACATCTGAATGAGAAGCCAGAAGTGCTTCACTGAGTGCTGACGTGGTAGTGAAAAACTGCTGTGGATGCCAATGTCTTTGAATATAATGTGGTTTTCATGGAATCTAGATATGGCTGCATCAATGGCATCCAGGGTTGATTCATCAAGTATATTTTGCTGGACAAGATAACAGAAGTCCATGAAGGCACTTAATGCCTGTACCATCTGTGGGGGAACGTGACCAGCAATAGCAGGCAGATAAACCTGATGATTGATTCAGCTACAAGTGAAATTGAAAATCATCACATACTTACCTTCATAAGTGCTTTGGAGTCATCACCCATCCATTGCATGAATCCGCAACCTTGAGGAAATCAGCATAGTCCAGGGAATGGGGGGACAGCTGCAATGCTGAAGTGTTTGAGGTCTTTACACTCCCCCCCCCCAATCCAAGTGGACTCCACTCAGACTCTGCTCAGACTCAACTAGAAATTTGTTGGCTGAGACACCTGCCAAATTAGTAGGTCCAGTCCAAGCAGACTCCTAGTATAGTCCTAGCATCTGATCGGACAGTCCTAGCTGCATCCATTTGGACAATCCTAGGACAGTCCTAGCATTCAATGTGTTTGCAGTTACTTATTTATAAATAGAAAACATAATTAACGGTAGGGATTTGAACCCTCACTTTGACATAGCTTACATAATGAAGCAAATGAGCCTAACCATTACACTACAATAGCTTTTATCTCTTGGAAAAGCAATGCTGTACATACAACACCTGGTGGCTGTGTATTACAAAGCCCACAGCTGCATCATCAACACATCACTACTGTCAAGTTGCAATGACACCGCCTCCTCCTACCTTGCAAACCAAAGACAGAAGCAGGGCCCAAACGACTTTATCATTGTTTGGGCCACTAGTAAGTATTTTTTTAAATGTTCTTTGTTGTTTTGCTTAACTAACTCATTATTCATTAGTAATAGATTTGATTATAACGACAACATGATGGGACAAGACAACTGGATGACTGGATGATGAACGAGACAACTGGACAACGAGACAACAACTGGACAAGACAACTGGACAACAAGACAACAACTGGACAAGACAACTGGACAACAAGACAATGTGACAACAAGATGAGATGACAACAATGAACAAGGAGCAGCAGCAAATGATGAGAAAAGGCCCAAGAGACGTCCATTGATGTCTCTTGGGCCGCAAGTAGTTTTTCTTTTCTTTTCTCATTCCTTTCCTTCTTTACTAACAAACTTTTTTAGGTACTAATTTAAACTATTGATAGCAACAACGACAAGATGGCAGGGGCCAACGAAACAGATGACAGGGACGATAGGAAGGGACAGCAGGAGGAACAAGAAGGCCAATGAGAAGGCCAACAACCAGCACCAGCAACCACTGTTGCGAGCCCCTGCTTGCAAGGTGGATCGCTGGTGCTCAATGATGAACCAGCAACGATGGGAGGGGAGGGACAACAACAACAACAGCGGACAGCGACGGTGACAGGGATGACGACAGGGATGATGACGATGAGGGGGGAGGAGACGAGAGGGGGGAGGAGATGAGAGGGGGGGAGAACAACCATGACAACGGGACAACAACGGAGATGAGAGGGGGGGACAATGACAATGGAACACACCACCCGCCCCCAGCCTCACGAGCAACTGCTCGTGGGGTGGACTGCGGGTGGAATGATGATGAGGCCCACCAAGCACCCCAGAGACAAAAAGGGGGGAACAACAACAAAAGGGGGAGGGGGGAACAACAAAGGGAAATGACAAAGGGGAGAGGGGAGCGACAACGGAGGAATGATGACGAGGGGGGGACTTTTTGTATTTTTTGTCCTTTGATTAGTTATTATATTCAATTAAACTATTCATAAAAGATACCCCAAAGAAATTAGTAGTTTGGATATCTGTGAAGGTCTGTAATGAGGTCAGTAAGGTTTTGTAATGAGGTCAGTAAAGTTTTGTAATGAGGTCAATAAAGTTTTGTAATGAGGTCAATAAAGTTTTGTAATGATGTCAATAAAGTTTTGTAATGAGGTCAGTAAAGTTTTGTAATGAGGTCAATAAAGTTTTGTAATGATGTCAATAAAGTTTTGTAATGAGGTCAGTAAAGTTTTGTAATGAGGTCAATAAAGTTTTGTAATGAGGTCAATGAAGTTTCGGGATGAGGTCAATAAAGTTTTGTAATGAGGTCAGTAAAGTTTCGTAATGAGGTCAGTAATGAGGTCAACAACATTTTGTAGTGAGGTCAGCAAAAGTTTGTAATGAGTTCAGTGAAATTTTGTAATGAGGTCAGTAAAAGTTGGTAATGAAGTCAACAAATTTTTGTAATGAGGTCAGCAAAAGTTTGTAATGAGATCAGTGAAATTTTGTAATGAGGTAAGTAAAAGTTTGTAATGGTATGATGTTAGTAACAGGTTGTAATCAAGTCAGTAAAAGTATGTAAATAAGGTCAGTCAATGTGTGAAATGAGGTCAGTAAAAGTTTATAATCAAGTTGGCAAAGCTTGTAAACCAGTCAGTACAAGTTTGCAGTGACTTCGTGCACGCGATATAGTGGACACCTACTTTCACGCCCGCACACAACACAACCAAACAACTCACACTGCCAACTGTATGAGACATACTAACGGCTCATTCATTCACACACGTCATTTTTGTAAGTCTTGCATCATTAAATGGGTAAACAACAAATTAATGTTTATATTCACAGGTTAATACTGTGGCATTTGGTAAGCTTAAATGTGAAATCAACCTGATGACCTATTGCAAGTTAAGTAATGACTTTTGTAAGCCGTTTTTTAGTCAACATATTTATAGTACTAAGTCAATCATTAGAAGCATGTTACTGACTTCAATATGAACCACTACAAACTTGTTCACTGCTTGTTACAAACCTTTATTGACCTTGGCATAAACTATTACAAAAATGTTATTGACTTTAATACAAGCCATTATAAATTTGTTTACTGACTTTGGTACACTTGGTGTAAACTATTACAAACATATTATTGACTTCAATACAAACAAACTATTACAGACTTGTTTACTGACTTTGTTGCAAACCTTTACCAACCTTGGTATAAACTATTACAAACATAGTATTGACTTCAATACAAACTTGTTTACTGACTTTGTTACAAACCTTTACTGACCTTATAAACTATTACAAAAATGTTGTTGACTTCAATACAAACCATTACAGACTTGTTTACTGACTTTGGTATAAACTATTACAAAATGTTGTTGACTTCAATACAAACCATTACTGATCTTGGTAAACTATTACAAATATGTTATTGACTTCAATACAAACAAACCATTACAAACTTGTTTACTGACTTTGTTACAAACCTTTACTGACCTTATAAACTATTACAAAAATGTTGTTGACTTCAATACAAACCATTACAGACTTTACTGACTTTGGTATAAACTATTACAAAATGTTGTTGACTTCAATACAAACCATTACTGATCTTGGTATAAACCATTACAAGTATGATTTTTATAATTGATAGGTATGGCCCCCTCCCCTCGAGGTTGCGAGGGGAGGGCTTAGTATTATACATATTAATTACCCCTCGCACAGATGTGAGGGGGTGAATTTAATAATCTATTCATGATATATAAAAAATTAGATTTCAGTAATAAATAGATATAATGTATATAACTTTAAATGACTACTTGGCTTAAGTGGTGGAGTGTGCATGTTTCATCGTCATGTGATTGCTAGTCCAGAAGGCTGTTGGTTCAATTCCTGCTGTGCACACATCATTTTGTGAGACTTATAAGACTTTCTCTAAGACTGGAACTCGGACTTTACTTGGACAGTACTTTAAAGGTGTAAATAAATGCACAATTGATGTTGTCCGAGTGTCCGAGCAGAGTCTGAGCAGAGTCTGAGTGTCCGAGTGTGTCTGAGCAGAGTCCACTTGGACTGGGGGGGGGAGTGTAAAGTACTGAAGTGTTTCATCAGTTGATGTATTGATAAAGTCAAATCAGGTATATAGAACTTACCGGCGATCTATGTCAGCCATTATTGCTGCCGCCTGAGTTTCACCATGCTTGGCAACCAGATACTCACCAACCCACTTGACAAGGTGGTCTTTAAATGTACCCTTGATGATTTGATGAAGTAGGTCTGGCACCATGAGCTCATGAATATCTGCTCTTGGAAAGGATGCTGTAAATGGCTGCAAGCACAATTAGTACCAGCAAGAGTTATGGGTCTGTAAAATTAAGAATGACTTACAAGAATATCTGCAACAACTCCATGATTGTCCCACAGTGTCTTCGCACCAAACATGTCCATCAATAATTGTGTATGTTCATGAGATCGCCGCACACCACCACCATCTAGATTTTTCTGATCACCAGTACATCTGTGCCTGCATTCATAAATACATGTGGATGCAGTAACTAAAGACTCACCGTACACACCATCCTTGGACGATACAGCCCAACAACACTTGTTCTTGATAATCTGTGATATAAGGTCCTAACCAACACAGACCTCCAATGCAACTAACAGCTGAAGGTTGGCCAAATCAACCACTTTCCATTGGGCCATGTCTGAATCTGTATGCCAAATACTGCAAGACATGCCAAAAACGCCCATTGGAGCATTGGGAGACTTCAGGAGTTGTCATACCAGGTCATAACAGTTCAAGGATTGTTTGTAATGATGAATGAAAGAGTTCGCGGCAGAATTTGCAGAAATCAGGATCATCTTTAAATTCTCTGTCTGCTTTTTAATTCATGAGCACTGGATATCTAAAAGGGGAGAGAAGTACACTTACTTTTTGGTATGGAAAGAAATCCAACAAGACCCAGCGCACCTTGGTGAGCACGACAAACAGTGTTGTGTACATTTCCAATTGATCCATAAAGCAGATAATATTCATTCTGGCCGGTGGCTACTGAAACCATTGTCTTGTCACTGCCAAGGATGACAGGAACAAATATGCCACCATGAGTTTGAGGATCCTCAGCAATTACATCCTGAAAATGAGCATAAGTAAATCTACGACTAACATAGTTACAAAAATCACTTACAGCCTGTTTCCAAGCCCAGTTCCCTGTCATGACATTAGACCATTCTTGTTTACCAGTTGGCCCAAACATCTGAAAGGGAGAATAATTGATCTTGCCATCAAAGTCTGGGTTAGCCAATTGACCACACATCAAAAGGCACACATCACAACACCACACTTCATATTCTGTCATCATCCAGGTGGGTACCTCACCATCAGGGAAAGGGCCATTATACTTGACCATGAAACAAATCCAAGGTAGGTCACCTAAGGTAGATCTTGTTCAGAACCAACTTGATCATGTGAAATGGGTGACATTTCAACAGACTTCTGCTGAAGTTTCTTAACAGCACACTGTTGAAATTAATCCCAGTGATGCATGCTGTATACATGAGGCAATACATGCAGCATACGCATGTTACTGCGCTTACTGCGCATACATGCGGTAAACACATTCCTGAGTCATGTGACATCCTTATTATTATGTATATAAGGAGAACCTGTACCGTAGTAGGAATACAGTGTTCTTACCTCTGCTAACCCTAGCTGTAAGTCTAAGTAAACCCCAGGTAGGTTGTAAGGAACGTGTTGTCTCTTCCACTGTGCAGCGTATATAGTCTGCTCCAACAGGTTATGGGCCCTGCTGGGCACATCGCGAACGCGCCTTAATTGGCTGCGAACGACATTGACTTCATCGTCTCCAAATTATAACCTTGCGCTCTTCGTGAGCTGCATTGCGCTCCCTGCGAGCTGCACATAAAACCTAGGTTGACTAGGGTTAACCACTCTGAAGGAGTGTTTTCTCCTGAGAACGTTAAACGTGTTTTATTGAGTAAAAAGACTGATTGAGCGCTTTTAACAGCTGCCACCACAAAATCATGTCTTCAACTCTTGAGAAACTCGTTCAAACTTTCGATGGATCAAATTACATTCAATGGGCCGACTCAATGAAGGCATGGCTCAGGTCTCAGGGCCTCTGGCAAATAACTAGCGGGGCAGAGCAAAAACCGCCCCCGGCGCCTCCCTTGATGGCGACGAACACTACTTTGGTAGCGGATGCTAATGCCAAGCTCCAGACCTGGAGCAACAAAAATGACCAGGCCATTGGTAGCCTAGTGCTCCGCCTGGCCCCCTCCATTCGGCAGCGTGCCAACTCAAAGGACACTGCTGAGGAGGTGTGGGATCTCATCCACACCGATTATGGTGTGGACGGCCCCTCCCAAGTCTTCGCGGACTTTAGGTCTGCAATAGCGATCAAGATCCCGGCTGTGAACCCCGCACCGGAGATTGCTAGAATGGCAGACAAATTTGAGCGCCTTACGGCTGCTAACGTCGCCATCGCCGAGCTAGTGCAAGCAATGATTCTACTTGCTGCAATGCCGCGCGAGTACGATTCCTTGTCCGCAACGGTCCTTAACACGACCGCCACTAGCGCCTTGACATTTAAACATGTCAAGGACTCCATTGTCGCTGAAGCCTCAAGGCACACAGCAGTAGGAAAGCCCGCTGGCCAGCCTCAGGCCAACAAACTTTCTGCTGTTAAGCGCAAAGGGGGAAACCCCAAATGGCAGCCCAAAGAAGGGCAAAACAGCAATGGAGACTCGTCCCGAAAGCGTGGACGACGTGGGGACAGAAAGACTAAGGAGGAGAAGCCGAAGGATAAACATACCCACCTCGCCTCCAAAGCCTATACCACCATAAATGGTAATGGCACCATCATACCGCCGATGCCGCTTATACAGCGCATCAAAAGACACGAACACACTCCCACAAGGGATCCTCGCCGCCGACTGCCTGCACAGGCATATACAGGCGCAGCCTCTACCTCTCGTTCGGTTGATGCTGAATATCAGCAAGCTCGAGACACCCTCGAGCAAATGCAACTTCCGCGCAGCACAAAAAATCTGCGACCGCTGGAAGAGCACCTGACGGTGCGAGAAGGAAAGAGAAGAAGGATAGAACCAGAACCCGAGTCTAGGATCAAGGAGGTAGAAGACGATACCGTCTCCCTCGGATCTGAACCTCCGGTGTCTGATGAGGAAGTGTGGAAAGCTGTCGACAAAATGCTTGTCGATGAACCCCTTGATACAGGGGCGTATGATGACAGGTCAGTCCTTTTCCCTGCCACAAGCACTAAGATTAATATTCCTATGAATACAGCGAACTTTTCATGTGAAATTTTACCGCTATTAAATGTATCATGGAATTATTTAGATCTTAATATATGTGCTATGTGTGCAAAGGGAGATTGTAAGAAAGGTGCCAACTGGATCATGGATTCAGGCACATCAAAACACTTCACTGGTGAAATAAAAGATTTCGCTTCTTACGAGCCTTTACTGAGAAAGGACTCTACCTTGGTCCAAATGGCCACTGGTACTACTCATATAGTAGGAAAAGGAGCAGTCTTCATTAAACACCAGGTAGTATGTCACAGGAAGTCAGAGACACGTGAAACATGGTTATACCCCATCTACTACATACCCAACATTAATACTTGATTGATGTCAATGGGGGTCTTTTTACAAGACGGAAGTGATGTGCGTGGTTCCTCCGCACACATTTCATTTATCGAGCATGGAAACCCAATCATGCATTGTGTCCCTCTAAGGAGGAATGACACGATCTATTGGGCTCAGACTCATATATTGAGCACCAAAAAGGTTAATGTCGCGACCATTTATGTTGCTGACTACTTGACTTGGCATAGGCGACTTGGACACCCATCCAAAGAGGCGCTAGGGAAAATGCCTAAAAGCACCATAAAATTCCCAAGGAATTTAATTATTCCTAAAGACAAAATTATATGTCCAGGGTGTGCTGAAGGGAAAATGACCTCAAAATCTTTTCCCGAGTCAGACTCACGAGCTGACAAATCCTTTGAATTAATACATTCCGACCTAAAGGAACTCCCGGTACTATCGTACCACAAACATAAATACTTCATTGTATTTCTGGATGACAAAACGTCACATATTTGGGTCCAATGTCTCAGAAAGAAATCTGATGCTGCTGCAGCAATTAGACAATTTCAAGTGATGGCTAAAACCCAATATGGCGCTACAATCAAGCGCTGGCATGTCGATCCAGGGGGGGAGTTCAAGGATCGTGAGCTACAAAAACAGCTCAAGGACTTAGGCATCAAAATAGAGATGTCTGCACCCCACGTTCATCAACAGAACGGGTGCGCAGAGCATGCCATAAGGACAATAATGGAAAAGTCGCAAACCTTGCGATTCACCGCTTGTCTACCACAATCATGGTGGGAATTTTGCATAGAACATGCAACACATTTATACAACCGAACCCCAATAAGGCGCCTGAAATGGCTGACACCTTTTGAGGACCTGACAAAGGTCCGCCCAGATCTAAACAATCTGAAGGTCTTCGGTTGTGGTGCTTATGTCTATCTACCAAAGAAAAGACGTCCAACAACATTATCTCCTTGATCGGAGTTAATGACGTACCTTGGAGTAGAAGATGGCATTAAAGCATATCGTTTCATGCGACAAAATGGCGCAATATTCATTGGTGCCACAGCACTATTTGATGAAACGATGTTCCCATGCTGTCCCAGAGCTAAAACTCCTGCCAAGACAGACCTTGGTGATTTTCCACCTCCAGAACCAGAAGATGATGACCACTCATCTGGAACGGATGGCGATGACCCTATACCGCCACAAGATCTGCCCCTTCCTCCATCATTAGAAGATGATGATGATGATTTACCAAGCGAGCAAAAGGCGCATGACGATGCGACTAACGCTCCTCCTCTGCCGCCTCCAGTTAACACTGAGGACTTTCGTCCAAGATGTGAAGATCAACAGGAATGGCAGCAATTGCCCCGTCGATCAGGCAGGCAGAGGAAAATCCCAAACCGTCCCGGCAATACCTATGGAGAACAGCGACTCCCCTCTGACATAGAGAGAGACATTGCGCGTGATCGATATTGGAAGAAGTCTGTGGGTCAAGATTCGGATCATAACCAAACACGACCACGACCTCAACAGCAAGAACCGGTTGCTGGACCGAGTTCGGCACCCCATGAGAGTGTGCCCGATTCCAATAATCAAGAACATGATTACCCAATGGGGGAACCGGACGAAGCAGGTTATATTAAAAAGATAACCAAGGAAGGTGGAGATGAGCTTATCCGCTGGCTGTTATCAAAAGCAGTCACACCATCAAGCGGAAAAAGCCTAGTTCCAAACCAATTTTGCGATATTGTGCGCCTACCCCGGCAGCAGCAACTTGAGTGGAAACAGGCTTGTCGTGAAGAGTTAGAGGCTCTTCGCAAGCGACAAGTCTATGATATCGTCGATCTTCCACATGATCGGAAAACGATCAAAAATAGATGGGTTTTCTCCATGAAATCGGACGGAAGAAAACGAGCCAGACTCGTGGCCAAAGGCTTTTCACAAGTCGAAGGCGTTGACTTTGATGAGATTTTCTCACCAGTAGTCCGCTACGAGACCGTACGCCTCATGTTTGCCCTTGCATCTCTAGAAGGCATGTATATGACCGGTCTAGATGTAAAAACCGCATTTTTATAAGGCAAACTTGATGAGGAGATCTATATGGATCAACCCGAGGGTTTCAGACTCAAGGGTAAAGAGCGCAAAGTAATGCGCTTACGCCGAGCATTGTATGGCCTTAAACAGGCTTCACTAGCATGGTGGAAAGAGCTAGAGGCATTTATGCGCACCATTGGGTTTGTGTGCACCAGCTCCGATGCCGGCATCTTCATACACAAGGATCCTAAGACAGGCAGCATCATTATTGCGCTAGTCTATGTTGACGATGGCTTGTTCATGGGCAAGAACAAGAAACTTGTGGATGAAAAGAAGAATGCTTGCCTGAAGCATTGGGAGTGCCGTAGTACTGAAAAAGTCACGGAATTCTTAGGCATGCGCATCACCCAGACCACTACAAAAGTCAAACTCGATCAAACAGAATATCTTGCCAAAGTGCTTGAGAGGTTCGAGATGACAAATGCCAAAGTTGCCCCCACTCCGCTCCTGACTGGCTACAAACCGTCAGAGAACACAGCGACGCCAAACGCGGCACTTAGATCGAAATATCAGTCTGTGATTGGATCTTTATTGTATCTGATGCTCGGAATGCGACCTGATATCGCTTATGCGGTAATCAAGATGTCGCAATTCTCGGCTAATCCTAGCCAAGAACATCTAGACAAAGCAATGTACATAATGCACTATCTGGTGGGAACCCAGAAGTACAGTATAGTCTACGATGGAGAGAAATCTGAGGGGCTGCAGGCCTTCACAGATTCTGATTGGGCAGCTGACACTGTCAAGCACCGATCTACAACGGGTTACTTTGCTACTCTGGCAAGTGGCATTGTGTGCTGGCAGTCCTGTTTACAAAAAACTGTAGCACTGTCATCCACAGAAGCCGAATATATGGCTCTCTCCGACACTTGTCGGCAGATAGTGTGGATAGAGTCCTTATTCCAGGAACTTGGATATACACTGAAGCGCATACCAATCTGCGCTGATAATCAGGGATCCATCTTTATTGGATCAAATCCAGTTCAGGAAAGAAGGACCAAACATATAGACATTCGCTACCACTACACCCGCGAATGCATAGAAAATGACAAAGTCACAGTCGTTTTCATTCCTGGAAGTGATAATCCGGCTGACATGTTCACAAAGAACCTTGGTGCCATCCTATTCAGGAAATTTAGAGACTCTCTCGGAATTACTTTTGAGATTCAAACTTAGCTGCTTAGAGCACTGTACAGTTTGAGGGGGGGTGTTGAAATTAATCCCAGTGATGCATGCTGTATACATGAGGCAATACATGCAGCATACGCATGTTACTGTGCTTACTGTGCATACATGCGGTAAACACATTCCTGAGTCATGTGACATCCTTATTATTATGTATATAAGGAGAACCTGTACCGTAGTAGGAATACAGTGTTCTTACCTCTGCTAACCCTAGCTGTAAGTCTAAGTAAACCCCAGGTAGGTTGTAAGGAACATGTTGTCTCTTCCACTGTGCAGCGTATATAGTCTGCTCCAACACACACTATCAAAAAATCCCTCCCCACAGAGTTATTTAAGCCATAGTATTCCAGGTGCTAATGAATTTACAATAGGAAAAACTTGACTGTGGAAGCTGCCATTAAGTTTCTTGAAGCAAGAACTTCTGGATGTGACAACATGGTCACAACAGCCAGGTTCAATGCTCACAAACCTAATGAAGACTCAGCCTCACCACTTTTGGAGAAAGTGAAGTGACATATCTTTAGGGAAGACATTTTGAAACATTTCTGTGGGGCCACAATTTTTAAAATGTTGTCTAGCCAAATGGCAATTATGATTTGGAGAATGTCACTCATTTCACATGATCAAGTCGATTCTGAATGAGATCTACCTTAACTGCATGGAGTCAATGGTTTCATAAAGGTCATTGTGGCTGGCAAAAGGGGGTTCTGTGCCATCATCACCACTAGCAGCCCACAAATCAAATAGGACATCAATTTGTGTCCCAGGCATCTGGTTTCGGCTGTATAATAAATCAGCAATCTCAAATTGAGGATTGTGGAAGGGATCCCAATCATTGTGTGCTGCACCATCTTCCCCAGGCAAGGCAGAAGGTGGAGGAGGAGTACCAGAAGGCAGATAGTTTCCAAGAGAATCACATGGCATGCCTAGAGAAGACTCTGTTGAAAAATAAAACAAAACAAAAAATGTGGAGAAATAACTTACCATGAAGAATGGGATGATGTAATGTCTGCGCATTACCCTGGGTTGCTTCATGGGGCCCTGGATTGTTTTGGTTATTGTGCATGTGACTTGCACCACCATGGCAGCTGTTGTCATCATTGGCATTGGTACCAAGGCCACCAAAGTTGAAATCCATGTTGTCAAGTGGTGGAGAGGGTTGGATATGGTTATTCATAGGAGGATGCATAGCATTCCGATGGCAGGTCAACCCAGACATTGTCGAAAACCTGCTTTGGCATGTTCTGGTTGTTCCTTCTCTACAAATGTAGATGCGAGGTTGATGGTTTCGTCATGGCATTAAAAGAAAACTGCAGAAAAAATAAACAAAGTGAACGATATGTCTAAACAATAAGTAGCGCATGGCTTACAATCTTCACGTTTTTCTCTTCTTGATCCCACACTCAGTAAATGTGGAGCCAGTGGACTTGAAATATCTAGACTAGCTAAATGCCAGCACTGTGTTTAAAACCACCCCCATCAAATACCACTAACAAACCACCATGTCCACTAATACTCATGTAACATGTTCATCTAACAAAGATACCCATCCAGGGGCACCTGATGTTGATGAAGAGGTCTTGAGCAGACTGATACTGAAACCAAGAAGGACCAAGGTGCAAATTGCAGCAGATAATGCAGCTGCAGCTGAGAAGAAGTCCATGAAGGCTGAAGAGGCAAAGTTGAACAAGGAAAAAAGGACCCAGCTCATCAAGTGGATTGCCACATTGGAGAATCAGATGCATGATGATGAACAGCAGGGCGAGAGAGAGGTAGCCCACCCTCCTGCAAAAAAAAGGATAGTCTTGGTTGAGCAGCCTCCTAGTAAATGTATGAACACTCACTTATTCAAACACGCATAATATTGATGCCCAGGAAATAATGAAGCTACACAGAGAACAAAGGGCCTTGTCAGTGAAAAGGGTACATCAAACTTGCGCAACACTGGCAATGATGAAGGATCAGGAGGAAAGAAGAGCTTACCAAACTTTGGTGAGGCTTCATTTGTGCTCGACGAGCATGTAGGCTGATGATGATATAGCACAAAACATTACATCCAGTGATGTTGAGTTCCTGGAAAGGGAGGACTTAAAAAAAAGGGTAATATTAAGACATTGAGGAAGATAAAGAACAAACCAGAGAGTAGTCGTGCATCTATTGATAATGCAAGGCATGTGTTGGCAACCTTGGATCTCTCCAGCTTGAAGTGCAAGGCTGATGAAGATGATGATATGAACAATATTATGTCAGTACTTGATCAGATAAGCACATGATTGACAAGGAACTTACTTTATTGCACACAGCGCCAAAAAGGGAAAGCCTGATCTCGCAAATAGCCCAGAGTCTGAGTCCACAACAGTCAAGTGAAAGGACATTGGCCACTCTCAGTCAACAGAATGGTATGTTGAAACATAAGAAACATCCAGTACTGATGTTTTGATCCAGCACAAAAAAGGCCCGACTGTCCCTTAATGAATGAGATTCCAGTTTTGGAAACAATACAGATGAAAATCGGTAATACTTCACTTCATCACTACTTCGTGCAGATCTCACATGTCTCTCTGAAAAGGAACGCCCTCAGCAGCTTTCGATCTGACTGGCAGCAGTGGGAACCCTCAAACACTGGCAAGTGTTCTACCTTCCAGCATGGTACCAGCATCTCAGCACTCTCAAAAATCCATGGTCACTCGGTGATCTGCTCCCAGAAGCACAGTGTATCTGGAATAAGGTGTTTCCTGACAACACCCAGATGCTTGCTGGAACAGGAGAACCAATCTTCTACCTGGTAGGATTCTTATCTGGTACTCTATCATACAACTGACTTGTTTTCAATATCTAAGACCAAGCAGAGGTCATATGAATGGCATGGAACCTTTGCAATGACCACGATCATGGCTATTCAAGACTTCTGGGATTCTGACCCCCAGTACACAAGTGCTGAAGACCAAGCAAACTTTGTAGAATGGGCAATTCCTGCCAAAGACAAAGAACCATTGCCATTCACTTGGGCCAGTGTTGATGAGACCGATGGCGACAACATCGTAAATACTTCACCTCTCCCCTCGACACATACTAACAAATATCAGGTATATAAAGGTTCCTTCCAGTCACCTGTCATCCTTGCGACCTTCAGTGCCCATCTCACTTCCATTTCCCAACTCCCGTCTGACATGTTGATTGATGATGTACCAGAAGGTGCATTATCCATGGCGACAACTTCGGTACATCAAACATTTATTACTAACAAGACTTACTAAGCAATCCGATAGGTTGAACACACATTCAAGATGTGGACAACTGGCAACCTCATCAAGCTGATGAAGGCAAATGGCATCTCCCCTGAGGGATTCACAGCAGCGTGGTCCAAGAGGACTGCTCTCTACCTGTCCAATATTGAAAATGTACCAGCAAAAACATGGAAGAAAATTGTGATGGCCACCATGAAAATTGTCGAGGAGAAGAAAGGGCCAGTTTTGAGGCCTGCAGTCCAAGCACTGGCAGCCAAACCACCTCTGCATCATCTGATTGTTGATGCTGATGAAAGTGACTAGATAGCAGGTTGATTAGATCTTAGTTTGAGTAGGTTTTTTGCTGTCAACACTTCATAGTTAGTCCTTTGTGCTTTGTGACAAATCCAAAATATTTTTCCCTGCTCTCCCAAGGATACATTAAGATCAATCTAAGCTACGTGGACCTAGCAGCAGAAAGGTCTGGTCTTACTGGTCTGGTATAAGGTGGGTGTAAGACAAGTATAAGGCGAGTGTAAGAGAATGGATTCTCTTACAACAACAAGCGACGCATAACCATCACCACCATCACGTGCACCACCTGTTCCATTACAATCACCTGTTATAATCACCTGTCCATCACAATCACATGTTATAATCACATGTCTATTTCCTTAGGTACACAAACATTTGTAATTGTAGAAGTATCTTTCCTTGAATTGATACCATGTTCATCACAGTTTCAGACTCTGAGTGTTGGGAGTACACACTCCTTTCCACTTTTTTTTTGTGTCGAAAGTGATTCAAACTTGCAATACCAGTGATACCCACCAAAGGAAACACATCACCCATTTTGAACATTGGCAATGATCACCCTGTCTCAATTACCAACCACCTGTCTCCCTGTCACAACAGGTAGCAGGTTGTGCATCACACCACCGACTGCAAACTCAAGCCCTCTTACCATGCCGCCAAGCTCACCCATGACCCCTGCCTCATCACCTTTGAAATCATCATCCTCAGATTCCTCAGACTCAGATAACCAGCATACCTTCTTGTGTAGAAATATGGACATGCAGTATGCCCCTGCCACAGTCCGAGGTGGAAAGGGAAGCCATGCACCAGTTTTGACAGCAGGCCATATAATGATATGTGTATTTGAGAATGCATGCAGACATTTTTTCCAAAACAAGAAATTGCCTGAAAATGAATGAGTGTTGAGCATCATTTACAATTTTGAATCCTCGGCTGTACAAGCATGGATAACAACTCATCGCCTTGTAGACCTCACATTCATCGAGTTCTTTATGGAGTTCAAGAACAAATTTCTCCCACCCAACTGGAAGGATGACCTTGTCACCACTCAGATCACAATGCAAAGTACACAGGTGTTCTTGATGTGGATGGAGAGCATACACAAGGCTAATGCAGAGCTGTCAATTGCAGGATCCAACTACCACATCGCAGAGGACAAGTTATGCGCACATTTTGTGCCCCGGCTCTCACCAGCCCTGAAAGCATCATATGACGCTAACCACATGCATGGAACATTAGACGCAATGGTTGACCTCGAAGCTTGGATCCGACATGTCCATTTCCTCAACGTGGAGAACCTAAACAAGCAGGAGGAATGGTTGAAGATTGTGCAGGCTTCAGCACGTGCAAACATGAAGAGTACCGCATCCCAGGGAGGACACAGCCAGACTTCCAATGCTGGGACCATGGGGACTACAGCAACTAGCACCGGTAACATCGCCATGCCCAGAGTTCTTGCAAACACCACAAACACACAGCAACCCATGACCCTGAAACTCATGCAGACAGAGCATGACCTTCTCAGAGCACACCATGGGTGTTTCCATTGCAGAGTATTTTATGCAGGTCACTATGCTCCAGAGTGCCCGCTCAGTACTAATGGGAGGCCCACCCAAGAGGCTTGCAAGAATGTAACCACCACAGTGGCGCTGAAAGCAAAGGCGGCCTTCGAGGGGAAAGGGAGCATGGTCATAGCCACTGTCTTCAAGGATGAGGAGGACAGTGACAAATTTGATATGACGGAGGATGAAGCAAACGAGTACGTCCTTAACCTTTCATTGCCTTCACACATGTGGTGGAATTGCTGCATCAATGGCCCATTGACTTGTGCCCTGACCCCAATCTGAGCGCTGATTGAGTTCCCCACCAGTGCTGATTTCCTCTGAGCTCGTGGATGTGTTGGGACTAGTGCGATGCAAATTATTCAAGCCTTTCTCGGTATCAGGTGCCTTTGTAGATGGAAAGAGGAGCATGGACTCTAGTTTAACTGAATATTGTAAATTACACCTCCAGTCACTGAACTCAGATTGGAAGGCCAAAGTTGTCAATGCCATCATAAGCCTGAACTTGCAAACAGAGATCATCCTGGGCTTGGATTTTCTTACAAAGAACACGATTGTGGTCAATGCAGAACTAAGAATGGTGGTTGCAAAGGATGAAAACTTTGACCTGCTGAACCCACCGGAAGTAATGGCAGCAAAGATTTTGAACACTCCACACCTGCGCCAAAAAACTGGAGCAAAAATGATAAAAATCGGATGTGTTTGAACATGTAAACTACTATAAGTGGTTATGAAAGAATTACATTGTGTATTCAATGAAAACCCTGAACGATTCAACCTGGAGGCACATTGTGCAATGCCGCCCTGTGTGATTGCAGCCATGAGGAAACAGATAGAAGAGCTGGCGGCATGTAAAATTCTAGAGACGCTAGACTCGTTATACAAGGAACAGTATATGGATCATTTCCCAATGGACATCCCTCATGCAAGTAAACTGCCGACCAATGTGTATCACCACATTGAGGTCACCTTGGGATCACCAATATCTGTGGGATGCGCATACTCTTGTCCTAGAAAGTACTGAGAGGGATGGAAAACCCTAATTGAACAACATGTGGATGCTGGACAGATTTGCCCGTCGTGCTCCCTGTATGCATCACCCTCCTTCATAATCCTGAAGGCAGACAGCACGGTCCTACTGAGATGGGTGAACAACTACAGGAAGTTAAATAAAATAACAGTACTGGATAACTGTTAGGGTGACACCCACTATCTGCTGGCTAAGACTGTGTGGGTTCTCTCTACAAGAAGGGGGCGGGATCTGCGCTCGTGATGGGGGAATTGATGATTTTGATGTGAGGGGTTATTAATAGGTGAGTTTGTTGAGATAGGCCTTTCAAACTGAAAATGTAGGTGGAATACCTAAGAGAACACAACTAGGGTCCCCTAGGCATATATTTAGGGTTTATATACTATGTTACATATATTGTACATTGTTGTTACCGACGCACTTGTACATGCATGTACATTTTGATGCATGCAAAATAAAATTCTCATGCTATCAAAGTGTAGCGTCATTTGGCGTCATGTAGCGTAATTCGACATAATAAAATAAAATAAAATGTTATTAGGTAATGGGGTGATTTCCTAACAATAACTACCCCTTGCCACACATTGACAATATCCTCGTGGATTGTGCACAGGGAAAGATTTGGGGGAAAATAGATATGACAAACTCATTTTTCCAGACACTAGTGCATCCCGACCACATAAAGTACATGGCAACCATGACACCATTTTGGTTGTGGGAATGGGTCGTAATGCCAATGGGATTGAGGAACTCCCTGGCAATGCATCAACAATGCATAATGCTCGTGCTGGGAGACTTGCTAGGAAGGATTTGCCATGTTTACCTAGACAATATCATAATTTGGTCTTCTTCGCTAGCAGAGCACAAGACAAATGTGTCGTTAGTCTTGGAAGCATTACGAGCGGTGCACCTGTATTGCTCAACAAAGAAATCTTCCTTGTTTGCAACAGAGGTGGCATTCCTGGGGCACCACATCTCTGGAAAAGGAATTGAAGCAGACAGTTCCAAGGTGGAACATGTACTAAACTGGCAGGCACTGACCTCAGCAAAACAAGTGAGGCAATTCCTAGGGCTGGTGAGGTACATCAGTGTTTTCTTGCCAGCACTGGCGGAGCATGCAGCGGTACTGATGCCACTGACAAAAAAGGGGTGCAATAAAGTGTTTCCCACATGGACGAAAGAGCACCAGAACACCTTCCTGGCAATCAAAGGACTGGTTCTCAGCTGGGATTGTTTGACGACAATTGACCACCATAACCCGGGCGAGAACCAAATCTATGTTATGTGCAATGCAAGCAAACGATGAACTGAAGCAGTACTGTTGTTTGGAAAGAGTTGGGAATTGGCAAGGCCAGTGGCCTTTGAAAGCAGGCAACTGAAGGGAGCAGAGTTACATTATCCTGTGCATGAACAGGAGATGCTCAGTATTATGCATGCACTGACAAAATGGTGGGTGGACTTACTGGGGACACACATAAACATCTACACAGATCACAAAACTATCCAGAATTTCAATGGACAGCGAGATCTTTCACTGCAACAAGTTAGATGGATGGAATACCTATCACAATATGAATACTCAATCACATACATCAAGGGAGAAGATAACACCATTGCAGACATGTTATCCAGAATGACGGAGACCAAGGAAGAACAGACAAAGGTGGGGGCCATTTTTAACATTGAGACAAACCCCAAGCTCTATTCAGACATATGGAAAGGATATTTGAAGGATAAATGGTGCGCAGGGATGTTGGAAGACTTGAAGAAAGGAAAGATTGACCTGAAGCTGGAGATGACATTCAAGAATGGACTTCTGTTTGTGGGGAGAAGGTTAATCGTACCGAAACACAAAAACCTACGAGAGCAACTATTCAGACTAGCCCACGACCACCTCAGACATTTCGGGGGGGGAAAATCATATGGATTGTTGAGAGATGATTTTTACTGGCCGAACATGAGAAAAGATTTGATTGGCACCTACATTCCTGGATGTGGGGTGTGTCAAAGAAACAAAAGTAGCACCGCAAAGGCACTGGGGCCGCTGCACCCACTGCCAATTCCTGACAAGAGATTCGACTCGGTGGCAATTGATTTCATAGGACCATTACCCATGGACAACAGTTTCGATGCCATCGTGACGATGATGGATAGGCTGGGAGCAGACATACAGATTGTGCTGTGCAGGACAGACATGACCGCTGAGGAATTTGCTAGCCTATTTTTCAACAGTTGGTACTGCGAAAATGGATGCCCGTTGGAGATAATAAGCGACCATGACAAAATCTTTGTGTCGAAATTTTGGAGGGCCCTCATGAAATTAACAGGGGTGAAGCACAAGCTGTCAACGGCATATCACCCTGAAACCGATGGGGCATCAGAACAAACAAATAAAATGGTAGTCCAGTGCTTATGATTCCACATAGAATGGAACCAGAGCAGATGGGCGAATGCATTGCCTAAGGTGTGGTTCAACATCATGAACACAATGAATGTGTCAACACAAGTGTCACCATCTGTCCTAAAGACAGGGAGGTCTCCTAGGTTGCTGCCCCCGATGCTCAACAGTGAGGAAAGGGGGGAAGAGGAGAGCACAGATGAAACAGAATGGGCAAGGGAGTTGGTGGAAAGACTGAATGGGGAAGTAGACGGAGTGAAGGACTGTTTGCTGGCAGCCAAAATTTTGCAGGCGCACCATGCAAACAAGTATCGAAGCACAGACCCAGCATTCAAGAAGGGAGACAGGGTGATGCTGGAGATGGCACACCAGAGAAGAGATTACATGCAGAAAAAGAGTGGGAGGGTAGCCAAATTCATGCCGCATTGGGATGGACCATACAAAATTCTGGAGGCGTACCCAGAGATGTCAACTTACAAACTTGCATTGCTGGGGCCGTCGACGCGGTGCATGACATTCCACATATCACATCTAAAGGAAAACACAGAAAACGATGATGAGTTGTTCCCTGGGAGGAAAATGGATTGGCCGGGGCCTATCATAACAGAGGAAGGAGCAACTGAATATTTTGTGGAGAGGATATTGGATGAGAGGCTGAGAGGAAGGGGAAAGCAATATCTAGTATGGTGGAAAGGTTATGGAGTGGACATGGATCTGTGGTTGCCATGGTCAGAGACGTTGGAAATAGAGGCCTTGGAGGAGTGGGAGGGGAAAGATTGATGAGCACAGAATTTTTTGAAACATGGGAGAGTGTAAGAGAACAGATTCTCTTACAACGACAAGCGACACGTAACCATCACCACCATCACGCGCACCACCTGTTCCATCACGATCACCTGTTATAATCACCTGTCCATCACGATCACATGTTATAATCACATGTCTATTTCCTTAGGTACACAAACATTTGTAATTGTAGAAGTATCTTTCCTTGAATTGATACCACGTTCATCACAGTTTCAGACTCTGAGTGTTGGGAGTACACACTCCTTTCCAGCGAGTCTAAGATAATTATTACCTTACTCAGAAAGGTACATAGCTTAATTAAGGTGCAATGTCTTATTCAACTTCCACCTTACAGAGTCTTACAGACCTTATGTAACACGATAAGGTAGCATAAGATATTTGTCATTTTCCTGATGTAAGCACATTAACATGTGTATTTTGCATGTATTGCCTCATGTATACCGCATGCATCACAGGGATTAATTTCAACAGCAACAATGAACACTAAGTACTTCTTGGGAACTTCCAAAAATACTTTCACAAAGTCCTTTGAGGGGGAGTTTGAATGTGTGGAGTGCTGCCAGCAGTGCCGAAGACCATGTAAAATGTATCTTTGCTTCATTTTTGTTATTTTTGCTTTCCAGGAGCCATCTTTCACGTCATTTTTTGTTTCATTTTTCGGATCATTCTTCTGCCAAACACCCGAAAATGATTCAAAAATGAAGCCGAAAATGAGCCGAAAATGGCCCAAAAATGGCTACCGTGAACAACCCTATTACACACTCACTTACAATGTTTCCAGCACTAATTTCACTGGCTATGCCCTCTACAGGTTGATTTGAGTGAGTATTAAAGAATCAAAGGAGAAGAGATGGGATTGGACACCATGAGCCAAAGTTTCAATGGGTGTTGAATGGGTGGTCGAGTACCTGAAATTGCCTGATTTGGCACTCCCCGCATCAAAATATTCATAGCTCTTCGACAATGCTGCAAAAAAAATCTGGAAAGGATCCTAAACACAAGACAACTTGGTTGTCTTACCGCACAAAGACAAAGTTTTTCACCACAGTTTGTATTCAATCTATACTATGTTATTTTAGCTAGACTGACCGACTACTAGGTTGGGCACAGTAATATGGTTACCACTTATTCAACATCTTGTACATTCGAGATATCAACAATACGACGTGAATAATACAATATGGACAATAGATATTCAATAGGTAAGGATTACTATGGGTGTGAAGGATAACTATTAACATTGTAATAGAATGGAATATGGGCAATGTAGGGAAATAGTATTGACCGTAGTGCCGGTGGCCAATTTGAGGCTGGATGATGAGTGGGCGCATCAAGGGTAAATTGATGATTCTCCAAGAAATGACTGTGGCACTGTGCTGATAGTTTGATGGCAGCGTTGCATTAGTGAGTTGCAAGGGAGCAGAGTTGGCGATAGAGGTGGTGGCAGGAGTGTCCACTGCTTGACGAGCCTGTCGAGCAAGTTGAGGAAAGAGGCCGACATCGAGGAACCGTTTGATAGCACTGAGGTTAGATTTCTCCTGCTTTTGGAAGAGTTCGACACCTTCTTGGATGATCTCCTTTCTGAGTCAGAGAACTCCTCACTCGGCATGCCATCAGGCGAGTACAGGGAGCATGATCAATCAACACAACTGGACGCGACGCGTTCTGAGCGCATACTTCAAACTCAGTTCACTAGGATTGTCACACTCATTTCAAATTCTCCGTCGAACAGTCCAATTATCACTGTTGGGGATCCAATCCCTACCCATAAACTTGGTACAGAGCTTGTCTTCTATACAAGGATTATGGGTATTAAAAAATCCGGAGATCGTGGCCCATAGAAATATTTCCGACGCTGTTTCCTTACAATCAGCAGAATTTTCACTTTGTGCTGCGAGTACCTATTCCGAGGATACCGAGGTCCCAAGTGCAAGGGAACAAGGGCTAATATCGAGTTTTCAAACACCTACCCACTTTCAAACCCAGCGCCAGGGATAGTATCGTCCAGACGGAGAGCACTGAGGAATCGGTTACGTTGTTTATAAAAACAGGTTGAGGGTGCCCGCAGCTGTCGTTGACACATGGCTATTGATCAGGTATATCGACACCAATGAATTCATAAAGTTTGTGAAATTCTTCGTCCTGATATTGTCTTGGATTGATGCGACGTAATTCCTGTGCGAATATCTGGGTAAAGCGACTTCGAAACTTATTGAACATCTTGTCCAGAGAAGCATCATTGAAAGGACATTGCTGTGTAAAATCAAAATCAGTGGTGATATTATTATCATACAGTTCTTCCATACGTCTTCATGATGACTTAGCAGGATGTTTAATTTCAGGATTGAGCGATGATCCAATCCTGACATGTGGAGGTGATCGAGGAGCTGGCATAGAACCTTCTGGTCCTCGGCTAAGGCAAGTCAACATAGAGGGACAAGTCGGAAAGAAAGAAGATTCTCCCACCAGAACGATCGGGATGATACAGAGCTGCAAGAATGTCGATGGCGAGCTCTACATGAACACCTTCATGTGGCGTTCCAGTTTTGACGCTGCGTCACGATTTCAAGTCAGCACATAGGAGGGAGCTAGGGTAGTAATCAACTCACACAGGCGCAGTCTTCTGTAGATTCGTCCAGTCGACTACCAAGAGCCCGAATTGATATGGACTAATCATCCCTTGATCCTCTTCCAGGTCTTTGTGCATACGAACACAATGATCAAACGCTGTTATGAATATCTGCATCATATGAGCATTTTAACGAAAGAAAAAATTTCAAAAGACCGCGAACCGACTGCATTCGGCTCTGGTTAGCAGGTGATGAATAACAATAAACAGGGAAGAAATATGAGAGGCATTGTCGGAGCTCATAGTTGGTGGCAGTTGTGGGGGTAACATAGATTAGCAGAAGAGATGATAAGATCTATCAAACAACAAAAAGAATGGAAGGTCGATTTAATGCAAACTGAACGCAGGTAGCGAACATACCCTCGGATCTGTTATCTTTCCCGAGATTAAAAGCTTGCAAAATCCAATGCATAGTACAGCCTGAGTCCTTGCCGAATCGTCGGAGTCCAGAGTTTGCAACAAAAAGTCGACAATCCGTTTAGTCTATGAAATCCAATTAATGACTCGAAGTTACAGCGCTGTAACATGGCCTTACAATATCTTCGGAGCGCCCCAGGAATTCTTGATTGTACAAGAACAAGAGATCAAATATGACTTGCAGAACTCGAACCTTGAGCTCTTCAGGCGCACTCTGTACTTGGCTGACAAACAGCTGAAACGAGCTCAAAGCCATATTCTAAGACTTCGTCAACGGATGGTCCCAAGAAACACAATAAGAAACAATACCCACCTTTGCAATCAGGCAGCACAGTCCGAGGCCTACAAGACCTTTCTCCCGCATCGCTAGCTCCTTTCTTTTGACACATGGTATGATCAGATCGGCGAGAACTCCCTCAAGTGTTGAATTGTCCTCGAAGCTCTGCCGCACATCAGAAACAGACCGTGAGATGAAGACTAAAGACATACACCGTGGACACGTTCAAGCATTCCAATACATAGTGTAAGACACCGCATATCAGTTGCATCTGCTTTCAGACGCTCTTCGGCCGTCAGTTCTTCGCGCGGTCTCGTTCTCCGCATTGATTTATCCCCGTAGAGGAGAGTCTGATCGGTTTTTGACTGACTTTCATCGTTCTACGATTACATGGAATTGCAATCAGTGCAGACATACAGAAGAAAAAATCGATATTACCATCACACTTTGAAAATCATGATTATCGTCATTATCGTCTTCTCGTAGCTCGATGATGATCTCCACCGCAACCCGAATAAGCTCACGTTCTGTCGGCATAATCTCGGTGAGAACATCGAGGGCCGGCTCGATCAAACCTGGAGGTAGTTCAGGGTGCGCAAGCATATCACCTAAATACGCAGTTCCCAGCTGAGGTATGCTTGGATAAATCAAGGTGAAACCGCTTACGAACGACTAAAAACACTTTTCCCCTTCCAATTTCGTCCATGTAATCAAACTTCAGCACCATTCTTAGAAGTTCTGAAAGAACGATCTCTTGTTTGGCTAGGTCCTCTTCACGGCGCTCAATTTCCTCCTCATCCTCGTCCGCCCCGGCATTCAACAGCCGCGCGTTTTCCGCCTCTTGCAGAATGTCCAAAAGTACGTTGTAGGTGTTTTGTAGATGAAAGGCAAAGGCCGTGACTACTGGTAAGGAAGCCGCCTCAAGACGTGCCTCATTCTTCGTTTCGACACAATGTTCAACGAACACACGAGCAAGAACCGCCGACTCGGGGACCAGTTCTTGCCAAAATGCATCTAATGAAAATAAGTATGGTAGATTATTCATGGGGATGAAGTAGGATAAACCAACCTGGAAATATAAACACATCAACAATATCAGGCCTAGTCACAAATATTGACAACATTGCATCAACGGCCACCGCTTCTCCTGGGCCAACGACATCAAAAAGTGATAGGAACTTTACGAAGGCCTTCATAACGCCTCCGTCATCCCCTACCCAGGTCCCGTCATCAGCTTCGTTGTCCGCTACGAGGACTGTGTCAAACCAGGAAGCGATCATCTTGCCCGTGGCAACCCTAACGCTAGGCTCTCTATCGCCAAGGCCGTATTTGACTACCTGCTCGCGTTGTGCGATAGTAAGTTGGCGTGGGTGACTGAGCTTTGGCTGAAGAACCGCAGAATAGACCAATTTACGCGTCAGAGCATCAGTGTCGCGCGTACGGCTCAAGACGGCGCTTATAGTTGACAGGGTTAGAGGGATCTGCAATAGGGTAGCCCGCCTGACTTCGCTGTAGACAGGACGGCACAGAATGAATGTATCGTATAATGGAACAAGAACATGTATGACGCACGCAGCTGGGTCATGACAGAGCACATCAAGGAGAACTTCGAGGATAGTCTGTTCACCTGGCTGAATTTCACTTGGATCCTCGCTACCAACTAGTTTCGAAAGCGCCATAACCGCATGGGATCGAATGAGGGGCTCTTTGTCACAGAGACGTTCAACCAGACTATCCCGAAGGACGTTGTACGTATCTTCACTATCACAGAATGAGCGGTAGCCTTGCACAGTAGATAAATGACACTTGCTCAAGTTCGCCGAGATGGACTATCAGCTCAGAAACGATGGACACCGAACGATATCTCGTGATCTTGTTCTTAGCGCTGAAGCCTTGGAATAGCCACTTCAGCAGACGAGATACAAATCTCGATGCGACCGTATCGTCATCTTCGTCGTTCAACCTGGCACTGCAAGAATCGCCGAAAGCTTCTTTCACCTTCTCCGCGGACACTGAAGACAAAGATGTGAATTAACAAGTCCGACAGTTAGAAGTGATGTGAAAAAGGAAAGTTGTCCGCGATACATCCAATCCTGAGCAGCCACAGCCAATATCCACATACCTTTTTCGTTCATAAACTTCACATAGGATCCCATGAACCTCACAACCCGATCGACCGTCGCAGGACCCTTCTGCACAACTAGAACGCGATTGACCATGTCAATAAACGCATCACCAAATGCCCTTTCACCAACGAGGTTTATTACATTGTCCTTTTTGCTGCAATGGATGATAGTCGCGGCCTGCTGGTGCAGCTTGTAAAGAGCAACACAGTTCTTGCGGTGGTTCGCCAGAGTGAGCTGCGCTTGGTCGAATATGACAGCTATGGACTCCCGGAGCCTTGAGATAATGTTTTCAAATCTGGGAGCCATGACGATGGAAGGGAGCAAGATCTGAGGTCGACATGAAGTTCAACACGAACTGTTGATCGAACAAATGTTGATGCATGTTTATTCTTATGTACGCGTTATTATGACCTTTGCTTCTCTAACAATGAGTGCGGCTATGTATAATAATTTATAAACATTGTTGTTAAGAGTAAGTACTTAAGTACTGACTGAAGAGAACAGTAAACCTTTGGTAATTCTGAACACAAGTAACCGAGTAACCATGATCGTGGACTCCAAAAGTTATAGCGTTAATGTTCAATTCATAATCAGGTGTAGCGTAAGAGACGCTTGGAACACTTGGAAGAAAAGGTAAACTTAAAGACGCGAGCAAATCATCTAAAAAAAATGCCTGTGTGAACAAGCTGACAACATAGTGCCACCCTGGTGTAACTGGGAGAGGGTAGGTTCCATAGGTGAAGCCAGGACAACAATCCTAAAGTCCAGCGGCATGCCTCGCAGGTGAGGTCCAATAGAAATGCGCGCTCTCCACCCTTCTGGAATGGACAAGGTCCATACATATGGAATTTCAGTGATGAGAAAAGCGATCCCTTGGATCTTCGTGCCTGGAGGCTATAAATACTGTCCCTGGGGTCACCCTCATGTGTATGCGTAGTCTAGAGCCACGTTAATAGCTCATCAATCAGGGGGATCAGCATTCATATGCGGAAAGCACTGCGGTACGCTCAGAATCAAAGGAGTGTGAAGCATATCAGCAGGAGCAGTGAAAGCAGAAGCTGAGCGCATGGATATTAGTGACTGTGATCGTGGTCGCGTTCTCCTTGCGAAATCGGGGGACGAAGATCGGGCACGTTTGATACGAGGATCGACTGAATGAATCGCAATATCTGATGAGGACGTGGCAATACCCAAGGACATACGTGGCCGTTCCACGCATCTTTCTTGATTCGGCGACATCAACGTCATCTCCGACATCCCGTCGATGTCGTCAAAATCAGTAACGTCAACTATATCCTCCGTGTCGGTTATAGTGTAGGGTTCTGGGGGATCATCGATGAACACTTCATTTCGCCACAGCTCTACCGACTGGTTAAGATCAGCTACCGGCAGCAGGTCGAGCGAAAGGGCATTCGGGGCATGGATCGGTTCACCATATTCATTGGTGCTGGCAGCAGGAATGGAGTCGAAGCTGCCTTGCCCAGTGCCTTCAGTGAAAGAGTCAAGATCTTTCATTCTGGGAGTGTCAGGGACTCTGATTCGTTCACCATCGTCTGGTTCCCACCCGGGGTTGCTAGCCCATGTGAGACGAAAGGCATAGCAATAGGACGTGTGACTCACCGTACTGTAATTAACGCCACGTCGTCATCTATATCGGGGGTCGGGATAGACCAAGTGGTAGGAGTAGAGTCTCTGTCGTTGAGGGATGAATATGCAAGGATCAGGGTTTTATTGAACTTACGGCTCTCCTGGAAACACTGTGAGCTCTATGTCATTTAATTTCGTTAGCTTCGCCATCGATGGTGCTTGGGAGGCGATGTAGTTTGGTTGCCGGGACAAGAAGTGTTCTTCATTGGCTTATGAGTAAATCGCCTATAGTAAACATGTGTTAGGGAAAAGACGTACGAGAGGGAGATAGATCGAGCAGCAATTATAGATGCATGAGAAGTAGGCACCGCAGTTTAGATGAATTGAGGGACGGTGATGGGGGTAGTAGAGAGAAAGGGATGAGAATATAAACTCAGCCAAATACTGGACGGTCCGCGTGGCCTAGCTCTGCACTGCCTATAGTCGCACGATATATTCACTCACGGCTGGCAAAAACAGAATGAGAAAAGAGCATGGCCTTGTACCTCTGGAGGAAAAAACCTAGTGTAGCCACCGAGATGGGGTTCTGTGCACTGGGGGCGGGGTAAAATGGATCCCTCTTCTTCGGCGTTAGCCGCTGCGGGCGGAAGCTTTTGATGGCCACATCTGTTCCCAGGAGTTTGATGGGCGTTATATACGATATATATCGAACGCAGTCGAATACAGACTGCGTTCGATGCTCACAGCATGCGCAGTGGGGCCTGGCGGCAGAATCCTTCAGAAGAAGTTATTTAGAGCGCCGGGAAACAGTGGTCAGACCCTCCGTGTTCAACCGGACGCGCCCAAGAAGTCATCGCCCACGGCACCGGTTTGGAGGTATTATTCCTGTCCAAAGTGACTCTTCTTGTCTAATTTCCATAGTTTTCGGTGTGTTAAGAGGCGCCCACGACATCAAAATATGTGCCTCGAGGCCAGAAAATGAGGTCATTGAGTGACAACGCAGTTCGCCCATCATCGAGTACGAGACGGACGGCAGCGGCGCAGCGACACAGGTTGAACTTGTACTGGTATAGACAACGATACAAGAATAGCGCGAGGTAACATAGTTGACATCACAATCGGATAGAGCATAAACCTTCCTGTATTCTCATTACCTATCAGACAAATCAATAGAATACATGTATCAAACAAGATTTCCTACCCGATCTGTCTGGATATACCCTGTAGCTAGCGATACAAGCAAAGGGAATATTTGGCAACGAGAGGAAGAACGTGTCAGAAGGTGCCACTGACGTTGTTTGGACATTTGTTTACTTCTACGTGGCCTTGGGTTATATACAATTCTCTACTACACTCTGTTCTCCTGGGACTGTCTGCGACACCCCAGTAATACGCCCCGGCGAAACACAAGTCTTCTTGTTAAAGCATGCTAAATTTCGAAGATGTCGAAGAGCGTGACGGTCAGCGACCAGCCGAAATCTTGCAGGTTTTCTCAACACTAATACCCGCATTTTCAAGGTGTCCGATTATCATGGAATGTCTGGCCATCATCTCGCATAGAGGCGACCAGGACTGTCGTTCCAATTTCCGCTTTGTATACTCCTCTCAAGTTACGAGAAGATCTGCCTCCAGTCCTCTATGAACCCGTTGCATGTAAACCCCCTTGTCGCGCTATTCTTAATCCTTACTGGTGAGTACTTCTACTTTTCAAAATATGAAGGTTGCCAATGCCCCACAGCCAAATTGACATTCGAGGAAAACTCTGGATCTGTCCGTTTTGTCTCACACGGAACGCGTTCCCACCACATTACAAGGATATTTCCAACACCAACCTTCCCGCTGAACTTTTGCCAAAATATACAACAATTGAATACACTCTGGCCCGCCCGGCTCAAGTTCCACCCATCTTTCTCTTCGTAGTTGATACTTGCTTGGATGACGAAGATCTCAAGGCGCTCCGCGATGCAATCGTCGTCAGCTTGAGCCTAATCCCGCCGTATGCTCTAGTTGGTCTGATTACATTTGGAACTATGGCAAGTTAATTTGGAGGCCTCATGCGCATTCTAAACTAAAAGTGACACGACAGACTCAAGTACATGAAATCGGGTACGCGGAGTGTAGCAAATCATACGTATTCAGAGGCGGAAAGGAATATCAGGCGAAGCAAATTCAGGATATGTTAGGCCTGAGCTCTCAAACTCGTGCGGCGCCTCGTCCAGGACAACCAATGCCCCAACAGTCATTTGGAGCCTCTCGGTTCCTCATGCCCGTACAGCAGTGCGAATTTCAGTTGACCGGAATCTTGGAGACTTTAGTGCGTGATCCTTGGCCCGTAGAGACCGCCAAGCGTCCTCTGCGCTGCACTGGTGTCGCTATTAGTGTTGCCGTTGGTTTGTTGGAGGTCGGTTTCACACTTATGTTTTTCTGCGTACTGAAAGCCGGAATTGATTTCAGACGACCTTTCCAAATACTGGCGCCCGTATCATGCTGTTCTCCGGTGGCCCTGCAACGGAAGGCCCTGGAATGGTGGTCAGCAACGAACTCAAAGAATCTATTCGGTCACATCACGATATCGACCGGGACAGCGTGAAGCATTTCAAACGTGCAACGAAGGTCTGCTCTTCATTATGTGTTCGGTAACATTTCTCATTTCTAGCAAAGTTCTACGAAGCACTTGCAAAAAGGGCCTCGAACAACGGTCATGCTGTTGATTTATTTGCCGGGTGTCTGGATCAGGTCGGGCTCCTGGAGATGAAGTCGTTGCCCAATTCTACCAACGGTGTTATCGTTCTCTCCGATTCTTTCGCCACGTCGATCTTCAAGCAGAGCTTCCTGCGGATATTCAGCAAGGATGATCAAGGTCACTTGCAGATGGGTTTCAATGCTACATTTGACGTCCAGGTATGGAGCTCGACTGGCATTTACAATCAGCTACCTCTTAAACCAAAACATATCAGACTACCAAAGAACTCAAAGTATCAGGTCTTATCGGACACGCCATCTCTGCCGGAAAGAAGTCGGCATGTGTGGGTGAGACCGAGATTGGTATTGGACAAACCTCTGCCTGGAAGATCAACGCCATCTCGCCCAGCACATCCACCGCCGTCTATTTCGAAGTTGTCACACCCGCCGGGCAGCCTCTCCAACAAGGCTCCCGGGGCCTCATCCAATTTGTCACACATTATCAGCACGCATCAGGGCAGCAGCGACTCCGCGTCACCACCATCGCGCGCAACTTTGCAGAGGCGGGCTCCCCGAGCATCGCCGCATCGTTCGACCAAGAGACGGCGGCGGTACTAATGGCAAGAATAGCAGTGTTCAAGGCAGAGATCGACGATTCGCCGGACGTGCTGAGGTGGCTGGACCGTATGCTTATCCGCCTGTGCCAGAAGTTTGCAGATTACAGGAAGGAGGACCCGACGTCGTTCCGCTTGACTGATAATTTCAGCATCTACCCTCAGTTCATGTTCCATTTGCGGAGAAGTCAATTTTTGCAAGTGTTCAATAACAGTCCTGACGAGACAGCTTTCTACAGGTCTGCTTACCCTATTTGCTATTCTGTTCTCAGTAATGATGTATTTGGTAACGCGCAGACACATCTTAAACGAAGAAGACGTGAACAACTCTCTGATCATGATTCAGCCTACGCTGATGTCCTACACCTTCGACACACCGCCTCAGCCTGTCCTCCTCGACAGCGTATCTATCAAACACGATGTTGTCCTTCTCCTCGACACATTCTTCCACATCCTCATTTTCCACGGCGAACTCGTAGCCCAATGGCGAAAACAAGGATATCAGGATCAAGAAGGATACGAAAACTTTAAGGAATTACTTGAAGTCCCCGTTGCTGACGCCCAGGTCCGTTGAATTGCCGTTATCTGCTACCACCACCAAAATTCACAATTTTTGAATACCAGGATCTCCTTGTGGACCGATTTCCTATTCCTAGGTATATCGTCTGCGATCAAGGTGGAAGTCAAGCACGCTTCCTTCTGTCCAAGCTCAACCCCTCGACGACGCATATGTCGGCGACAATGTATGGCACGACGCCCGGCGCTGGGGCAGGGCAGGCTATTCTTACGGATGATGTTAGCTTGCAGGTATTCATGGAGCATTTGAAGCGTCTGGTCAATATTTTTCCTTCGTAGTCTCTCGTTTATGCAAGAGCGTGCTAACGGATATCTTTTTCACAGGCTGTCGGTGCCCAAACGAATTGATTCTTCTAGCTTTTGTTTCTGTTCTCGTTAGATGTCCCTTGTTTTCCAAAATTAGGGCTGTGGTATTTGTGTGTGATTACTCAATACTGAGCTCTCAAAATGCGATTCGGCTTCTGCATGGGTGCGATGGATTGCGTTTATTTGGAATTTACTTTGTTCGTCACTGGCCGAGCTCTTGGAGTGTGCCTTGAAACACGGTTTGTCATAGCCATTCTGCCTATGTACAGAATAAAGAGCAATGTTTTAGCAAAGGAGCAAATTTAGAAGGGAACAAAGTGATGTCCTGACCAGGACTAGTTCAATATCAGGGACGAAATGTTTTCGTGGGACTTTTGCCCATCCGTCAGCATTTCATCTCGAAGCTCGGAGGGTTTTTCTTATGTACATCCGTAAGCAAAGTTACAGATCGAACATTCAGTATACTATAACGGCCAGGACGTTTTTCATTACGAATCGTCGCTTTTACTATCTCGACTAAGCACTGTGTTATGGAGGCATATGGTGTTTCGGCCTCTGGCTGCAGGGCATAAGTACGGGGGGGATATGCTCAGGGCCGAGGATAAACAAAGTTTACCCTTGTAAGTCATTTTACCATTTGTGAAATAAAGGCGATGAGAAAGGTTTTCTATCCTTAAAGGGTCGTCGCGTCTTTTTGTCCGGATCCATTTATATCGTCAGAAATGGGGCAATCGACTCGTCCAGCTCCCACATATGTCTGCTTCCCCCAATCATGACGCTGAAAAACTTGTGACCATCCCACCATTTGGTCACCAGGCGCCTTCGCCAGTGTTGTCAGGGAAGATTTCTTCAACGCCCTCTTCAACTGATTCTTTATCTTCAAGTTCCCCGGAAGGCAAAGCCTTTCTACGTGCTAGCGACGGTGAAAGCGATGGTGATCTGGTCTTCTTGAATGGCGAGCCAGTCGTCGTCACCGGCAGAGACGTTTCGCGCTTTGTCGTTGACATACGTGACGATGGGGACGATGCCCTCACTTTCAGATCGTTCGTCCTTGGGACAGTACTGGCTGGTCTTGGCGCAACCCTTTGTCAGGTGTGCCACCCCCACAAAGCCCATAATCGTGCGCTCATGGAATTATGGCAGATATACCTGTTTAAACCTCTGCAAATGACGGTTTCTACGGTCTTTTTATTGTTGGTTAACTACACCTTTGGAAATGCATGGGCAAAATGTCTGCCAAGAAGGACAACCGTCGAGGGAACTCCATTCGAATTTCTGGCCCCAACCCTGGGCTTCATAAATCCTGGTGCATTCAAATTGAAAGAGGTAGGTTGCATCTCTTGTCTTTGAGGCCATTACCTGTATTTATTGGACATACAATCCAAGCATGTTGTAGCCACCCTTATTGCCTCCACCGCATCCGTTGGAAGCTCAGCCGTGCAAAACTTTGCGGTTCAGAGAGTTTGTCTTTGTTGACTTGGGGCAGATAGTCGCTGCTTACCTCGGCTGGTTAGCTCTTCTATAACACTGGGGTCGGTGGACTCACTGCAATCCTCGCGACGTTTTCCACGGCGTGCTTTGGGTAATGGTCAACCCCGGATCCTAGGGACATACTTGTTAAACTTATGACATTTAGTTACGGACTTGTTGGGCTACTACGCCCTCTCTCGGTGTATCCGTCGGAAATGGTCTACTGGACGGTGTGTCTGATCTATTCTACCTGGCAAGGCAAGATTTGATTACAGCGATTACAGGCTCTTCCAACCGTTTCTATATTCCAAGGTAGGACCCATCACACTCTTGGGTCGCGCCTCTAATGCTGCAAAAGCTCTGCACTTCAGGACCGAGATCAATGTCAAACAAGTCAAGTTCTTCTGGACTGCATTCACAGGAATGTTTGTCTACGAGGTTATCCCGGCTTACGTCTTTCCTCTGCTGAATGGTGTCAACCTTTTCTGTCTCGCATCGCAACGCGCTTCGCAGAAGACGGTTGACGTTTTCACAAACATCTTTGGAGGCACTAACGGCAATGAAGGATTGGGACTCTTCTCCTTATCATTTGACTGGCAGTACATCGGCTCTACGTAAGTGATCATCTCTTATTTTTGCTCAAAGCATTATTTACGGTCGATGAAGGCATATGAGTTTACCACTCGTCCAGCAAGGTTGGCAATTCATCACCATTAATTATTTAGTCATTCATTGAGTTTCCTTTAAACAGCCAATTCTTGGGTTGGATGTTTGGTTTGTTATATTGCGATTCTAGGCATATATTATTCGAACACTTGGAACGTATGTTCGACGTTCTTTAGGTGTCATCAATCTCTATCTGATTGTTCTTTCGTGTAGTCCTTGAAATATCCAATGTTGTCTACCTCCATATTCTCTGCCAATGGATCACTGTACGAGCAGTCGGCAGTTTTCGGACCCACTTTTCAACTCAATGAAACGGCTCTTGCTGAAGTCGGCCTTCCAGCTTTGACAGGCTCCAATGCGTGGAATAACTTAACCAGCAATCTTGCTGTGAGCAACGCCTCATAAGTCATCTGCGCGTCTCTGACCTAGATATAGATCGGTGGTCTAATTGCTCATGTTGTCTTATTTTGGGGACCCTATGCACGAAACTCATTCAACCTTGCCCGCGCAAAAATACAGCCTGATCGCCACTATCAGGTTAACTCATTTTGTCGCTTGTCACCGTGATGCCAAATAGTTGACCTGTCGGACAGGTGATGCAGAAGTACAAAGAAGTGCCGTGGTGGTGGTATACAATAGTTCTTGCTCTCTCGTTCATCGCTGGTAAGGAGTACTTTTTTCAGCAGGAAATAATTTCTGAAAACATTCATGTCTGCACAGGTTTAATTGTTGTAATCAAGGGACAGACTACCCTGCCATGGTGGTCGTATATTATTGCGTTGATGATTGGTACATTTATTACAGTATGTGTATCACCTTTGCATCATCTTCCACTTATTTATGTGAAATTGTAGCCGTTTTCAACCATTTTGTTCGGCAGAATGGGTAACGGTGTTGCCACAAATCAGCTAATGCAAATGGTAGCAGGCGCAGTCAATCCAGGGATGCCTGTCGCCAACCTTTATGTGCGTTTCTTTTCTTTACTTGCACGACTATTCTTGATTTGCATAAGTTCTCGATGTGGAGTCATGATGTTGTACAACGATCTATTGCCCTTGCTGCTGATTTGAAAGTGGGGCAATATCTCAAGATTCCACCTCGGGTCATGTTCTTAACCCAGATTTGGGGGGCTTTGGTCGGTATGTCTATGCTTTAATTACGTGACGTCTACTTCAGATCATAACCATATAACAGGAGCTATTGTTAATTATGGCGAGCACATGTCCTGCTTCTCCTTTGGGTTTGCCTCATAGCATTGATGCCCAGTTGTCATGGTTTCTGTTGTCGATCGACAGCGAGATATTCTTCTGAGCCCAACCGGGACGAATGTGTGGAGCGGTCAACTGTCGCAGAGTTTAAACAGTGCGGCTGTGACTTGGTCTCTTGCAAAGCAGCTGTACGGTCCACATGGTCCCTATCTCATAATCCCATTGAGCTTGTTCATCGGCATGGTCCCAACGACTATACAGTGGTTGGTTTGGAAGGTCAGTTGTATTTCATTGTCCTTGTCAGACTCCTTCATTGATTATTTTAGCGATGGCCACGAATTGGTCCTGTCAGAGTTGATACAATTTTGCTTCCCATCATCTACATGGTCAATTATTCGCCTGAACTTGGTGTTTTACTTATTGATAACACAAGTACAGTACTCGTCAAACTTGTCTGCTGGTGTCAACTCTGCCACCACATCCGGCATCATTGTAGGGATAGTCTCCCAGTTGTGGCTCAGAAGATATCACCCTGGCTGGTACAAGAAATATAATTACGTAATGGGTGGTGCGCTCGACGGAGGAGCTCAGGTGATGATTTTCATTTTATCCTTCGCGGTTTTTGGAGCCTCAGGGGTGCAAAGGCCTTTTCCATATGTGCGTTTATCTTTCTCCTTGTTCAAGCGACAGCTAATGTTAGTCTCGCAATTTCACAGTGGGCAGGAAATCCGGCTATCGGAAATGTAGATTACTGTAATGGTAATGGAGTGCTTCGTTAACCAAAATAGTGTGGATAGTACGAGCGATCGTGATTGCACGGCACCACTGTCTGTTGTATTCTAGGTAGTATGTAATGGGATAAGGGCATGGACAATAGATATCTGGTTGCAGTAATCCATCCCGCACAGATGTAAGGCATGGAAGACTTGTTCCAGTCACAATCATCTGACTTAAAAGTTTCTCCCGTTGCCGCAAAAAAAAAAACATATGGCACTTCCGCACGTAGGGCCGCACACATTTTGACATATGGGTTCGCCCCCACGGATAGTAAATAGCTTACGAAAAGCGCGACTGGAAACCAATAGTTTTCGGAGGCATGAGAGGATTGAAGTTACAAGTGGAGAATCTTATTGAGAGCCTGCAAGCCGGGTTCAACCAGCTGCGGGATTGTGCTTATGATTGGGAACGAGCCCGCATTGACAAAGAATGGTTTAACAGGCTCGACTGGTGCTGGTGTCGGACCACTGCCATATTGGTCCTTAGCCGGAGGTGCTTTGAATGGGTGGGCTTCCGTGTTGAATACGTCTAACAGATCCAAGTACGTCAACATGATAATGCCAGTGCAGAGATTCATGGAAACTTACAGTCATTGAGGCTGAAACGCGATGGATCGTCGAATGTCAGGTACCTAAAGAAAATTATCATCAGTCAGATGTCAGGGACCTGGGCTAGGCAACGGCTTTGTCACAGATATTTGAGAACCTCTGCGAACCAGAAGCTCTCCATCGTGTTGATTCTTGTCGAATTCTTAGAATTGACATCACCGAGTCCCGCAAATGCACCATTGACACTGAGGTATTGATCGAAACTCTTGATCGTGCTCGTAGCACGGTCCAAGTACTTGGTGTTGCCTGTGACACGCCATGCATAGAAGTTAGACTCCAGAACCTCGGGACGAAGTATGTAATTGCTGGCTGTGATGTAGAAGCCGTGCTCGCTGTTGAACGTCAATTGGTCAGCTGTCGGAGAAGGGCCGCCAGTGTAAGAACCGTCCGCGGATGTGAAGGCAAAGGCCTCTGGACCAATTCCAGTACTGCATTGGTCGGAAGATCACTACATGCACCAGTTCACTGGTAAAAGAGGAACGAACGCTGTGCTGGCATATGTGTTCCAACATCCATCAACAATCTCCAGACCAACCTTGACGATGGTGTCGTTGTTCAAAAGGAGACCACCTGTTTTCGTTTGCTAATTCACACAGATGAAACGAGAATGATAATCACCCAACAACCAGTTCCCGCCACTGAAACAAGCCAGATGTGAACCAACATGCCGGATCTGCTTGGAATCGTCGTAGTCGGCCAGATAAGTACGAATCCTCGATGCCGTAGTCGACCTCTCGAATGTGATATTAGAAATTTTCAGAAATTAGAGTTGGCGAATGATGGGATACCTTGAGCAGAGTGGTGATAGAGGAATCCACAGCTGTATGCCAGGTGTCGGCGAAGAGATTATCGGCAGTGTTGTTCAGTCGGGCATACTTGATGAGATACTCAAAGTAGCTGTCTGAACCTCCACCCCATGTCTGCAAACAAAGTATCAGGATTCGCCGGCTGGAAAACAGCTCAGGTTTACATACTACATACCCACCAATAGGAGTACCTCCTGCTGGATCGATACCTTGAGCTGGAAGTCCTGGAAGGAACGTTTCAGACTTTAACATAGAGTCGGAGATAAGACACACCAGGAAGAGGCGTGGTCTATCAACCGTGGTGTAAGAATAGACATGTACCAAAAGGAATGTTCAAACTGACCCCCTGAGCGATATGGCGCACAGATTTCTCCGCGAGTTGCCTGTATTTGTCGTCACCGACATACTTTGACAACACTGCCCATTCCAGAGTCAGCTGACAAGATATGAAGTGACTGCTCATCAAGGAAGACAGGAGCGCTCACCGTCCCAGCTTCCGCAATGTTAGACTGTAAATCACGTTAATACAAAGAAGGGAATCATGAGAGCCTTTTACCGTGGCGACAGTGGGTGTATTAGTTGAGAAATCTACTTGTCCAAATGGAACAGAATTATTCTGACAATTCGGAATGACTACCATTTACCCAAGTTTAAGCATTGTACGGAGACTTACACCGATCCATGCGGTAGCCATTTTATCTGCGACTTCCTTCGCTTTGTCGCGAAGGGCGGGGAACTTCTGGCCACTGATTTCGTACGCGCTTAACAACCCACCGAGGTAGCGAATGGTCGTCTCGAAAACACTGACCGGGAATAGTGTAAGAAGACGTATAAAAATCTAGTAAATAGTATCCGCGTTACCTCACGGTGTCCGATGTCTGGGACTTACTGAAGTCGATCGCTGAGGCAAAAGTTACAGCCTCGTTGAAGTAATCCTAGAGCATGGCTTAAGATGATCATCGTGACCTGAAGTCACATAACCATGACTCACATCTAGTCCCATTATGAACTACGAAATATCGTCATCATCGCTCTCGGAACACAGGAAAGAATGGGACCAACCATGGTGTCCATGCCATCTACTATGGTTGCGCCTACAAGCAGCCTGAGTGAGCAGGGGAATCGGATGACGCATAAAGTAACATACCCCAGCCATTGCGACCATCTGATGATGCTGAAATGAAGTTTTATCTAGTTGTTCGCGCTCTGATAGCCAAACTCACAGTTGGTAAGAGGCAGCAAATCGTCATGCTTGAATGCATGATCGCTGGAAATATACGGTTAGGTTAGGGAACGACTAGGGGGACGCGAATTAACTCAACTGGTAGGACTGGTAACTAGTCACGAAGAGCTTCTTGACATCTCCGAGATTCCGCTGGTACCCATTAGGCACCACGAGACCTGGTAGTTGGACGACACGTCCAAAGACAAGAGGTGAGAGGAAGAACGCCACGAATATTGATCTTGAGGAGACCATGCCTGACAGAGCAGATAGGGAGGGGAAGAACTAAACACACGGGGCGCTGTCACATCACAAAAGACTTTGACTCAGTTTACCAAATTCCCGCTACTTTAGTAGTGGGTTTACTATCATGGCCCTAGTGTTGCAAAATTTTTTATTTCGACCACTTCCCATCCACATATCTCCCTCGGATATGCCGGATTATATAGCTTTGGAGTACCTCACTATGCCCCAGTTTCCTGTTCCTTTTTATTTGACTTAGTTGTCATCTAATACGTGGTCCGAACATATTCACCTAGAGTTGAAAAGCACGTGATCATACTCTAAAACGATGACCTAGCAAGGAGTTCTCAGGATTGGAAAAAGTGGCAGATGTAGAGAATCGATCCTAGAATAAACAAGGTTATACTAGTGGTACAGTAAGTAATTATCATAATGCAACATCTAAGATCATACTCACCTCAGTCCTTGTACAAATGACTGAGGTGGCAGATTGTCTATCTATCAGTATATATATGTTCTGTCAGACAAAGAGAAAGAATGAGAAAGGGAACCAAGGCATTTGTTCACGCGCATCAAAGGGATGGGCTAACAATAGTGCCCGCATCAAACGTGCCGACACTTCCGCATTTGGTATGTGTCATCCCACGGTGTGTTTCTCAACACTCCTCCTCACCGTGGTACTCCTCCTCGCATGGAATCGTATTATCATAGGCCCAGGGAATTTTGTAGATAAGTGAATCGTTTGACGTCTAGGGCTTTGGTGAACATGTCGGCAATATTTTCTTGGGTATTGATGTAAGTGAGGCGCAGCAACAGTCAATGTAGTGCTTTTGTAATGTACCCCACATAATCCAGGAGAGCACGTAACAATGTACCTACTATGATTCCAAGGAGCTTGTAGGCCCATGCAAGTTATAATTGTCCCTCTCCCTCTCTCGTCGCTCTCATAATAATGTGCTTCAGCTGTACCTGTCCACTCTCCCTCTATGTTATAACCCCAGTGCCAGCCAGTTTGTCATCGCCCTCTTAGTGTTATAATGTGCATGGTTCTATTATCCTTGCCCTCTGTTATCACATACTGTGATTTTCCCTGGTCGGCATTGTAATTTCCCTTGCCTGCTAGACATTATAACATGTCCTTTCGACAATGATCCCTCCACTCACCCTAGACATTATAACCCATCATTTTTGGCAATGATCACTCCTCACTTGCCCTAGACATTATGACGCACCCTTTTGACAATGATCCATTGCCCCAGACATTATAACGTATCATTTTGGCAGCGATTCCTTGCCTGCTCACCCTAGACATTACATATAATGTGACCTTTTTGACAACAATTCCTTTGGAGTTATAACGCCGTTCCATCCCTATTGCCCACTTGCTCCATTATAATGCATCCCACTCCCCTTGCACACCCCCCTCAAGTGTTATATCGTGCCCCTTTCGACAATAATCTCGATAGGTTATAACACCGCTCTCATTTCGATGGTGTTTCCTTGCCTGCTCACCCTAGACAATATAACGCAACCTTTTCAACAACAATCCCTTTGGAATTATAACACCGTTCAATCCCTATTGCCCACTTGCTCCATTATAATGCATCCCACTCCCCTTGCACACCCACCTCAAGTGTTATATTGTGTCCCTTTCATCAGTGATCTTGATAGGTTATAACGCTGGAACTCGCTCTCATGCCGCCCATTACAATGTCAAAGTGTTTCACTCTCACCCACATTCTCTGCATTATAAAGCAGTGATTTTTGAGTTGTATGCCTGCCCTTTCGAGTCTGTATTATAATGTATTATAATGTAACCCTTTTGATCATAATAAGCATTATAACTCAAATGAATTCCTGTTCCTTGCCACCTTGCTATCGTGATTCTGATTTGCCCCCCTACATCTGCATTATAACACACCACCTCAAATCAGAAGTTGATCACTCATGCCTTTTGTTAGGTCATCCCAAATTACAATGCAGGTTTCTTCAACTGTTTAATCACATGGTCTTGTTGATAGTCTCATGTGGTCATGTCTATGGGTTCGCATGTTATCAATGCACTCAATATCTTGTACTTGTGGCCACCACTGTTGCAAACTCTCCATTTATGAGTCATAAAGAAGAACTACTCCTCCTTGAAGTTGAATGTCAAATCATCGCCATCATCTTCTCCCTCGATCTCAACCTCAAGCACAGCAACATCCACTGCATCCTCTTGGTCCTTTAGATGCCTCTCCAAAACTAATGCTGCTCGCTGTTATATGGCCACCCAGGAATTTGACCAAGACAAGAGTCGATGATGTTCTGTAGCAGCGTTTTCAGTTGCATATGCGGCAAGACCTTTGGTGAGACGAGACAATATTGAAGTCTGGTGATGAGCTTGTTTGTCCCACCAATTTCCCTTCCAGGCACAGAACTGGGTGGCTTGGCACATTTCTTCTTCAAGAAGCTGTATTTCTTCCTTCCACTTGGCTGCTCTAGCATGACATTTCAGCCATTCTATGCAAAGATCTGTGTCAGACTGTTAGAGCGATCAGATTTTACTGAGGGTTCTCAAAAACTCACATGCATCAGTAAAACTATTGTTGTTTACCTCCTTGCTGGTTGTGGTGTACCAAATCCATGACAGGGTCCTGTGGCCCTCACCCACTGCCAATTTCGGGTTGAACAACGTTTCTGGTAGAGCCTCAAAGTTTTCAGTTTGTCCTACCATGAGCTCTGGACTCAAGCTGGCCATGACATGTGTTTGCCGATTTTCCTGTTGTTCCTTGTTGGTGAGGGCCTTCTCACTCAACCCTCGAGTATCGTTGGGGTGGAGTTCCTGCAAGGTTTTCTCCCATATCCTGGGTCCTTGTAGTGCAAGTATCGCATTTCTGGCCATAGTATACTGTCGACAAGCAGACTTGATTTTTGATTCAGTGTGTTCTTGAAGGGTTCGGAATCGTGTATAGTGGCATTGGCTGGAGACATTCCAGACTTTGTACCAGCTAGCACAAGTGCATTTCATGAGCTGGCATTGGAGCTTATTCAAAGCCTCAGAGGCTTGAGCAAAGCGAAGATGGCCCTCAATTTCATGGACACCAGCGACACAAACCAGAGAGCACCTATTTGGCAGAAGGGATGATGGAAGGTAGAGTGGGATGACCGCAGGCATCGACAACGACACTTCTTCCAGTGGTGGTGACAGCTCTGCGACGTATTTGTCAAGTCCTGGCATATATCTCTTCTGAACGACACTGAATTTCATAATCCTTTTCAGCAAATTTGTTTGCCATCGTTGAATCGAAGTCTGTTGGCCCACAGTTTTAGCTGAGCCCTTGAGATCTACGGGAAGAGCCTGCCTGTGCTTGTAAATCAGTTCATGTAAAGTCGGCAACATTGGTCACAATACAATGCACTGAGTTTCTTTCAGTTCCAGCCCCTCAACAACAAAAGCACTGGGGCTACTGTCATCTAGGCTCAGCATTGCCTCACCCTTTTCCACCTGCTCATGCTCTTCCTGCAACAGCTGGCATTTCACCTCAGCAAATGTGACCTCTATTTTTGGAATGTGATTTGCAAACTAAGTATGTGACGTCCCAGTAATGAAACAGCTTACTTTGTTCCAGGAGGTCATAAGGACATGGCAATGTGTGGTTGAGCTCCTATTTCCGGACTTGTATTTCCCATTCAGCAATGTGTGCTGCATGTTCTGCTTGCAGACTTTCTGTAAAAGCTGAAAGTGCTCAGTGATGAATGATGGCTTGTGGCAGAGCATGCGACATCTTTTGGAGGAGAGTAGAAGCTTATTTCATCAGCTGGATCAATCTACATGATTGCAAGATTACTCACGCAGTGCAATCATCTTTTGCCAGTTGGTGTGGTTACAAAAATCATCAAGAGTGTCCCATCATCCACCAGGCCCCATCATAGAAACAGATCTGGCTATACCATTAAGCACGGACCAGTTTTGTTTGACTCCTTTGCCATCCATTCGCCCTACCCCTAGAGCAAAGTTGAACAAAAATGGAGCCTGACATTTTCCAGTATGGCCAGGGAGATGGAATTTCAGAACAATGAATTTCACTACAGTTGATGGAGCTAAACAGAGCCACTTGGGCATGGTGGGAGCATTCATCTGAGAAAAGAAATTAGTCACCCACTGGCAGGCTATGTTGTACAAAGAAAAGATCAATGCTAGCATCATTCCCATGGTGCTAGCGAGGAATACATAATCCATGTTTGCATATCTAAAGAGTCATGGCCATTAGAGAAGAGAATATATCGGGCAACAGAATTGCATACCATTCCCCTTTCTGAAGGTCTCCCATGCCGTTTGGCTGGTACATCTCCTGATGAGCACAGCTTACTGAGCCTATACCAGTGGCCCGCAAGCCTTTTGATTGTTTATTATTGGCTCCTGACAACGCCTGAAAGCCTGCACAATGTGAAATCTTAGGAAGTTATTATTAGTACCAAAACAACACCATTGTGATAAATGCACCTCGTCTCGATCAGCAAATTGTGAAACATATCTAAGATAAGGCTCATTCTCAATGAACATTCCCCATCCAGGTCCTAGAGGAGGATCCTTCTCATTATCCAAATGCAATTGTGCCTTTTGTTTGAAATTTGCATCCTCTGCTAAGAATAGTGCATATAGCCATCTAAAATTGCCAATCACAAAGATTATCAACTGATCACACAGATTCAAGATGCACTGATCTTTAGGTGAGGCATTTTCCCAACCTTCCGGGAGATTGATATCAGGATGTGGGCATGCATGGCAAGGAATCGAGAGGCCACCTCGACATGTTCCATCTATCCTGCTTGGATCATGACCATGGCCAGCACGTTTTGTCAGTTTGATATGGTGCCATTGGCGAACCATCAGCATCCATTGAGCGAGGCGATCCTTGGAAACCATCAACAGATCAGTCATGCAAACTGCAAATAAATTGGTTATGCTTACTGGCACATGTGATAATCCATCACTGCAGGTCATTTGTTCTAGGCCTCGGTAGAAATTGGTTGGGGCAATCTGGCCTTGGAGATTCAAGGTGTGAAATAATCAAAAAACAGCCATAGATGCTGCTGATTGCAGTTCTAAAGGTGTTGATGGCCACCAACCAACCTCTAAAAGCTGTCCATAAGCCATCAAAGCACCATCGCAACCACAGAAGTCGACATTGAGCACATGGATGCCGTTGACATGAAGAACAACAAAATCCTTGTGACCTGGAGTTTGGAAGGGACATGAGATTTCATGCTCATGACCTAGTTGAACATGCAGCCCCAAACATTGGAACATAGTCTTTTGAAAGAATTCATTCTTCCACTCCTATGTTATTAGTTATTACATAGTTAAGTTCATGAGTGTATCACTGTAGTAGTGTCGGAGTACCTCAAGAAAATGCAATGGTTTGTTGCGATGGTGATTGATGATGCAGGCCTTGCAATACAGAGCAAGCCCAAAACAATCCCGGCAGTGGAAAGTTGGATTGGACTGCTGACATCCAGAGCTTGTACAGCATTGGTTGTGTCATCCTCGGCCATCGAGCATGAGGAAAGCATCTAGGTATTTGTCCCAATACTGCTTCCAGGTGAGTAATGGTGCATCCTCAAGATTTGGATCAGATGGGGCTGATTCTGATGCAGTGGTGACATTGACATACTGAATTTTGGTATCTCTTAGCCTTTGTGTGTACAGAGATGTTGGCAGGGTTGGCAATTTCAGCAGGAGTGCTGTCCCAATCATCCATGATAATTGACTGGCCACTGTTGATTAGCTCTTGTTCCAGCTTGTTTTGCTTCTCCACAAGAAGACTATTAGATGTCGATGCAGTGAAGACCTTGTGCACATGCTTGGAGGTGTTGCTCAAGGTAACAAACTTGCATTTGGATAGCTGGGAGGGTTGAGCGCTGGCATGATGCATTAGCAACCATGACTTTCCCCATGCTTGTCAGGCTTATAATGGCTCATAGGGGTTTATATACATTGGTAACTGAGTTGATTTGTCTTGTGTGCCATAATTAGATCATTGGGGTCAAGCATTGCATCGCACAGCATCACCTCAAGGTGTTGCCAGATACAACGCACCCGTTTTACTTCCACATCAATAGTGCTGAGTTCAACTCCAACCCCAGCCTCCTGAAGAACAGCAGCACTACTCCGTTCGAGGTCCTGCTGGATTATGCTAAGTCTGGAAATGGCTTGTTCGAGGACTTCCTGGGGTTGTGGCTGCCTAGCCATGAGTTGTGATGCAAATTTCTCATAGATGTGTTCAAGATAAGTGGATTGACTGTCACCGATAACCTGATCCAAGTCCTTAACCAGTCGAATCAAATGATCCATCCATTCATTTAGACGATGACTAGCAACTTCAGATGAACAAAGTATGCCCAGAATAGAACCAACAAAACGTACCAGATAGGTTTATTAGATGCTTTGATTTTTTGGTGGTCATCCATAACCATTTTGAGGCTAAAACATGGCATCCAGTAGTATGAATAGAAGCAATTTATGTGGAAAGAGTACACTTACACAGTACTCTGTGGTTCGCGTGCTAGCCTCTTCTGTCGCTGTGAATGCAGTATTGCCTCCTTATTCCTATGCAAATCAATGCAATGCAGATGGCTTTTGGACCTTGACTTACTTTTCATAGTGCCTCTTGCTCTTCAATTGATTTGCTGCTTTTTTTTCCTGTGGTGTTTTGTAATGGCAGGGGAAAGGCATGAGATGTTGTGCATCAACGTAAAACTTAAGTACAAATAAATGCTTGATCACTGCATGTTTGGTCTGACCGCTTCATTAAGTGCATTCCTCCTTGTATAATGCCCAACTTTTTTTCTGGTTCATTATCAAGGCCCTATATATATACACATCTGCATCTCTAAAATATTCTCACATGTCCCAACAAATGAGCATTAACCCTAGTCAAGTCTGAATGTTTGCATTTGTCATCCATATTTGTCCGTCAATTTCATTGTAGCACAACTACGACAAGGTAAAACATAAAAACTAGATATTGTATAGTAACAAAGTAATCCACTACATAATATTTCCATCACCACATCTGATGCAAGACTCTAACTCTTTACGTGAGGGATAATTGAGCTCTACACTGAATGCCAGTTCCACCTGCCCTTTGTAAGCTAGTGTCTTCCATGCTCCTAGAGCAGCAGAATGCATCATGAAATGTTGATATGCATCCTGGGGGTCTTTCAAGCCATGGATCTCTGCATGAGCTTGTTGCCTTGAGCATAATCTATGAGTATTCATACAACGATAGAAGTGGTCTCATACCAGCTATCCAGAATGCCCAGCAATTGACCCTTCCAGACAACCCACTTTGGGCCATACTCATATGCTGCTCTACGCCACTCATCACCATCACCCACTGACAAAACAGCTGGGGGTTCCATAGTTGCATGCGAAGTGGGTGAAACCAATACTTCTGTTGATACATCAGTGTTCAAGAGGGTTCATTGTCGACAGAGTAACAGAAGCCAGGAGGCAGCGGCAATGCATGTGGGATGTCATCCAGGGGGACTGCATCACCATTGGTGAGCACCTGCCTCCAGGCTGCAATGGCAGTCACTAACATTGGGAATCTTTGGACATGGGCTCCCTTGACATCACAGACATTATCTAAGACATCCACTACCTGAGAATAGATGCCCAGAACCATGCCTCAAATAGACTTGGCTATTGTACTGGGTTGTTGAAAATTTTGTGACCAGTTCTTCAAGGTCCTATCAGACAGTTTGATATATTGGAGATGTTCAGTTAACACACACCACAAAAACAAGAAACCCTATTGGATAATGGGCAGAAAGATCATGGTTGTTGAAACTGAGCCCAAATTTGATTTGAGGTGTGCGGGTGCAGTCTGGCACCACAGTTGGTAACAAGCAAACATGTACTCATGCAAGTCATGTTCCTGTATTCTCCATTACTGATTCCTTTGCGACATGGCACGAACTTCCAAGGCCAAGAAAGATGGCAGGCCACAGGGCCAACAGAACATGTTCAGTGGCATAAAACTGGAGTTCCTTGAGTCATATAAAGATCAGTTCATTGATTCTACTGACCGTGGGGCATTCTACACACTGGTAGCCAAAGCATTCATCCAGCAGTTTGGATATAACCTAGCTATCGAGGACAACCCAGAGCCAGATGATGACAATGATGAGCATACCCCAGACAATATTGATCCCTCACTTCCTGGGGATGAGCAGAACCTAGAGTCTGACAAGCAGAACAGGTTCTATCATGAGCTTCGTGAAGTAAGGAACATATTATGTGATTGTGCGGTGGAAGCTTGGCTGCTGGTATTGGTACCACTACACTGCTAGGAGCACCAACCAATCCTATGTCAACAATATTATCAGTTGCATCACGTCAATGAGCCTGTCCTGCCCTAGAAAAAAAACTGCTGTTGGCACATATGGTGATCTCCATAAGATAAAGCTCAAATCAACATTTGATCTGCTGTGGGAATCTATAAAGAATTCTGTGAAGCCTCAAGAGTGACTCCAAATGTGGAATGAGCATGTGAGAGACTCCTGGGAGAAGGAAGCCTCAGAGGTTTGGGAGACCGTCATGAACCAGACAGATGAAGAAACGAGAATGCAATGGCAGAGTGGAAGAAGAAGGCATCATTCACAGGTTCACCTGAAGATCTCAATCAGTATGTCAGAGACACCATGCTGTGATGGAATATAGACTAACATTCAGATGGCCAGGGCTTGGACGACCGCTGAACAGGTGCTTCCATCTTTTGCTGATGTGATGTCTGAGTGGTTGGGTGCAAATATTGTCATACTGGCCATAATGCCGCTTGGAGCATTGAATAGCAAAATCATAATGAAATCATGAGTAATATCCATGTTTCAGTAGAAATTTGACTCACCTTACTCCAGGGTTCAGTCCAACATGTTGAAGGGGATGACCAAGAAGCTCTTGCCTCAGTTCGATCCTGAAGGGTGGGGAAAGTTACAGGACATGATGCTGGAATATGGAAAGGCATATTTCTGTGAGTCAGTTTGAGTGGTCACACACAAAAATGCTCACCTAACATTCTTCAATCACACTAGCACCAGAAGAATGTTCTTGTCGCATTGTTAAGGACTCAGATACATCGGATTCCACAGGAAAAGAAGAGGAAGGGGTGGGCAACAAGTGTAGTTTGGGTGGGACCACCAACAATTCATTGTCAGGGAATGCCAGTGAATTTGTTGACAAGCCTGACGATGCAGCCAATGTCCAATGTCCGATTGGAGATAGCGGTACCAGCCAATCAATCGAGAAGTCTTGTATTTGATTCGAGTTATTGTGCTAACCAAGCATGCACATGTTCCAGTTCCGTCTCTTGGTGACAATGAACAGACCACCTTTCTCCAAGAATATATGGGTGACAAGTGTAGTTTGGGTGGGACCACCAACAATTCATCATCAGGGAATGCCAGTGAATTTGTTGACAAGCCTGATGATGCAGCCAATGTCCAATGTCTGATCAGAGATAGCAGTACCAGCCAATCGATCCAGGGTAAGTCTTGTATTTGATTCAAGGAGTTATTGTGCTGACCAAGCATTCACATGTTCCAGTTCCGTCTCTCAGTGATGCTCCAATGAACAAATGGACCACCTTTCTCCAAGAATATAGCTGCAATGCCGCCCCTGGAGAGTCGGCATTATATGCATTCAACCCTACTTCAACTCTCTCATCTTTTGGCATCCAATGCAACAATCAAGGCTTTGGCAACTGGAGTGATGTTAATTGGGATACTTCTCAAGTTGCTAATGGGTGGCAGGTGCAAGGGAATGTGCCAAGCAATTCCTGGTTTGACTGTATCATGAGCTCTCTCCTGAATTATGGTCTGCAAAATGCTAATCTGACCTTGGAGGCCCCACAGCCAGCATTCACCTTTGCACAAGCAGTTCCCCAAGGGCCACCAGTCCCAATGTCAGCGCAAGGTATGCCAATGACAGAGATGACTGATTTTTTATCAATAGTGCCACCCCTGTTGGCAGTCCAGAGCCCACCCATGGTCAATCCTTCTTTGTTCCTACTATTGCCAAACACTGATGGCCCAGAACTTCACTCATAGGATGTGTATTCACCCTCGCTCCTGCCACCAGGTATCAATCCCATTGGTGGCATTAACCCCCCTCCCTCTGCTCCTCTTGCAGGGACCATTGTTCTGCAGGCTGCACCTGCATCCACCCCTGCCCAACTGCCTATCGCTCCCAGTGGCAGCATTAATCCCCCTCCCTCCACTCCTCTTTTGGGGACCATCATTCTGCAGGTTCCACCTCCGCTCGCATCTAGCCTTGCCCAGGAATGTCCTCAGGTGCCCAGCAAAACTACCCCATTACCCACCAACCTATCGCTTGGTTTGCTGGATGGAAAGGAGAATGAAGCTGTCGGAGATGGGGGGAAAGGTGGTGGAAAGTCACAGGCAGGTAATTCTGGGAATAAAAGAGGTGCAAGGAAGAGAAAAGTGGATGATGCTTTGGTAGGCACGAAAGACGGTGCTGCATCAAAGTCGAGGAGGAAGTGTACCAGCAAGACTGCAGGAGAGGAGGCTATGACGGCTACCACAGAAGCAAGCAAGGCTGATAGGCTGGCAAAGGAGGCAAAAGCTGCGCAGGATGCAGCAATCAAGGCTGCAAAGGCTGCAAAGGAAGCAAGGGAAGCGGCAAAGCCAGAGCAGGCGAGGAGGTCAGGTCGTGCATCCACCTTACCTGATCATCTCAAGCAGGCGGGGTATGCACCACCAAAGCGGGGTTCACGAGCAAAGAAGAGTGCTTAAGTTGAGCTTTTCCCTGGCCTTTCAGGTTTTCTTCCTGATTCCCATCAAAATACACTGTGTTCAGTTGTCTTGTCAAAATCACGATTGTCTCAAGTAATTGTATCTACATTTGAAATGTGGAACAAAATTACATTGTCTAATCATAAGGTTCCATCATAACATTAGTAAAGATGGTGTGCATGACAAAAATGGATGGGTGCTCTAGGGTGTGCAGAGGTGGTGTGGGTGAGATGGTGGGGGAGATGAAACCAGTTACAATCGCAATTGAAAGGGCCACACTACACACACAGAGAGTGGGGTAGCTGACATGCCATGATGTTGCAAAGAGGGGCACTGGAGCATGCCTCAAGTCAAAAGGGATGCATTATAAAACCTAGTGGGTGAGTAGGCAAAAGAAATTAGACAACATTACAATGGTGTAGGAATTGCCTCTGACAAGGACACAATATAATGCAACAGGTGAGGTAAAACTAAGCACATTATAACCAGGCAGTGCAGGGGGGAAATTGCCATGGAGGGGTTGGTTATGGTGACATTATCGGGAAGTGCTGGGGAGAGTTTTGAGTTATAACACCTCTGAAAGTGATGCATTATAATGCAGCAGGTGAGTGGGAGAGTAAAAATCAAACACATTATAACAGGAGGTCAAGGGGATAAATTGCCATGGAGAGAGTGTTACATCATGATGTTATAACTGGAGGTATTTTGGTGAGTTTCAAAGTTATAATGCATAGGAATCACTACTGAGGTGTTATAACACCTGGGTCGAGGGGGCACTGGTAGGGGAAATTGAATGACATTATAATCAGAAGGAATCACCATTGGAAGGGACGCATTATAATGCCTGGGTTGAGGGGGTGCCAGGAATGGAAATTGAATGACATTATAATCAGAAGGAATCACCATTGGAAGGGACATGTTATAATGCCTGGGTTGACAGGGTGCCGGTTGAGGAAATTGAGTGACATCATAATGGGAAGGAATCACCATCAAAAAGGACACATTATAATGCAGAGAATGGACAAGGAGGAAAGGCTGAAACATGTTATAATGTGAGGTATGGCGTGGGTGGGAATAGCTATCAGAGCCTGAGGGATGTGTTATAATGCTTACATGATAACGGGAGGGCAAGGATAACAAGATCATGCACATTATAATACTGGGAGGGGAGGGGCAGCAGAAGCGCACACATTATAACACTAAGATGGCAATGACAATTGACACATTATTACAGGGGTATGACAAAAGGGCTGGGTTATAACATAGGGGTAGAGTCGGTGAGTATAACTGAGGCACGTTACAACAGCAACAGTCAGAGAGGGAGAGGGGCTGTTATAACACATGCGGGCCTACAAGTTCCTTGAAATCATAGTGGTGCATTGTTACGTGGCCTCCTGGATTTTGTGGGGTATGTTACAAAAGTACTACATGGATACCTCAGCACAGATCATCAGACTGGATGTGCTCACAAAGAAAGTGATATTTAATGTTGACATGTTTGACATGGGAGTGGAGAAGGGGGTCTTCAGAGAGAGTCTTGGTAGTGGTATTGTCACAGGATATAATGGTGGGGAAGGTTTGCATGTAGTCAATAGAATCAAAAAGGGTTTATAGCCAGATACATTCCTTGGCGGTCTCAAATGCTGCAATGTATTTGGCTTCGCATGAGAAGGCAGCAACTTTCTGTTTGCGTGCTGTCCAGGAAACCACACCAGAACTGAGGGTGCAGACATAGCCACCAACACTATGGTGGGTATCCAGGCAGTTGGCCCAGTCGGAGTCACTAAAAGCATGGAGAGATATGGGAGCATCACCCCCAAGGTATAACTTGAAATCCCTTGTCCCTTTGAGGTATTGGACAAGCCTGATGGCCACACTCCAGTGTTCGAAATTGTAGGAATCAAGGTATTGGGAAAGTTGTTGAACTGCATATGAAATATTGGGCTGGGTGGAGATCGCCAAGTATAGCAGGCAGCCAATGAGGGATCAATAGGGGAGTTTATTGAGGTGTAGTTATTCTTCAGGGGTAATGGATTGAGGGTTGGCACATCAAAATTTGCAGCCTGATTTGAGAGGGGCTGAAACCAGATGAGCATCTTTCTGGCCAAACTGCTCAATGATCTTATCGATGAGGGCAGTTTGAGAGAGTGACTGTCTGAGTAGCCCTGTCCTAGGTCACAGCAATACCCATGATAAAACACATGGTGCCCAATTCAGAGATGGTCCATACTTTTTGCATCTGGGTCTTGAATTGCTCATTCTCCTTTGAGTTTGCAATCAAGAGGTAGTCATTGACATGAATGGCTGCAATAATGATCCCAGTGTCAGTTTTCCAGTTAGTGTTTCAAGGTCCAGTCTATAGGACCGAAAATAACCATAGGACCAAACTGGACTGAACCTCAGTCCAGTCTTTTTTTCAGTTGCGGTTGCCCTCATTTTGGGTCAGTGCAGTTGCTGGTTGCCTCATTTTAGAAATATTTGAAAACCGGTCTTGTTCCAAGTTCTCAATTTTGAGAATGAGGTATTCTTGTCATTCTGAGCTGGCTGAATATCTCATCCAATCTATTCATGCGGTGTTTGCCAAGGCGGCCTATTTTTATCTCACCCTCTGTTGCTTCCCACCCCTTTTCCACTTGTGGAGGTTGTCGATGACGTGGAGCCCATTGTGCACCAGTCAGCTATCCAACATGGCAAACAAGGCAGGTGCTGCTAGTGGCTATTTTGTTATACATGTCACTGTACGGACTGCAACTACTATTGGACTGGTCTCAGGGTCTTGGAATGTCAGGGGCTCCTTTTTACTGTCTCATTGCTTGCTTCCGTGGACTGTCATGACCTGTTCTAATCATGAAAGTGTGTTCACATTTCCCTCCAACCATTCCTTGTGTGCATTTTAATGGTATCTTCTATAGCAAACTTTGGTGAAGAGGAACTGGCACACACATTCATCACAGAATGACACGCGTTGGAACACCAGTCAATCTGTGGCATATGCAGCATCTGGTCACTCAAATCTGGGCAAGTTCATGTGAAGATTATGGATTTGGTGGATACTCAGTTGCTCTTAGCCTCAGAGAGTGCAGTTTCCAGGGGGATGCCAATGACACAGGGGCTCGCATTGTACCAAACTTGCATTAAAGGATTGACTTGTACTGCCTGCAAATCCTGTGCGGGTGACCTCTGCAGGTCTGTCATACCAAAATTTGTGTTATCTTCCAAATGGAACATGGGGGTTGTTCCAGCGGAGTTGTTGGGGCTTACAGTTTTAGAACAGTTACTGGTTATGAGGCAGTTTCATGTGATGCTTGTATTGACTGTCTATGGTTCTGTGGGAGGGGGAGATCTGCAGTTTTCATTTGGTGCAAGGCCTTTTACAGATCCTTCTCTTGCTTGTCATGCTCAAGACCTCCCCCTCCATGAAGATTTGCAACACACCATGTTAGCAGTTGAATTTCGGAGACAACCTGACCCAGACATCTCTTTTCTGCCTTGTTTACATGTCTGCGCTGGCTGGGTTGGATATGCCCTTCAGTGGCTAAAAGCAAACAATTACTTATATTGCGACGTGATCATTGTTGAGGATAGGTTAGCCTCTTTGCCAGAAGATGGAGTGCCAGTTAGCTGGCTGTCCAGGAGAGAAGGGTTCATTTCAGTAGCCAACATGCCGAGATGCCCACAGTTTAGTCTTGAGCATAAGTGATCTAGTTTTGCTTGTTTCACATTTGTTTACTTGCTCCCAGCTGTGCAGTATATTGATACCTCCAATCATTTTATCCTTGTGGAATGTTTCCCTTGCATTTTCATTGATGGGTTGGGCTTGTGTGATGACTATGTGGTTGGTGACACTGCAAAACTGGGGTGGTGGGCTATGCATCACTCCGATGCCTGGTTTGAAAACCAGCCTTGTTTTCTTTCAATGATCCTCCAAATGATTCAGGCTGAACTATATACAGCTGCTGTCTGCCATATCCCACCATGCATTGACCACCTTGACTTCTGAACGCATGCTTAGCATGGCAATTAGTTGCTTGGCAACATCCTGGGTGCTGACCAATCCAATGTCAGGTGTTTCAGCGAGCTTGCTGGCATGGTGACATGGTTAGGTCAACCTCTTGTGTATCTCGAGCTGCGAGCACCAGGGGATGACAGGCTTTCCAACGATGATGTGGCCACTGTACATGCTGGCAAACTGAAAGGAGTTGTTGATGCTGCTTGTGCCAACACTCACACATTTGACAGCTATTGCCAAGCCTTCCTCAAGATTGTCATCAGCACTGGAGGCACGGGGCTGTTTGGCAAAGTATGCAGCTATTTTGGCAGAGTTGGAGAAGATCACAATGGCATGTTATGTTTACATATGTTTCTTTGGCTGCCCCATCCCTACAACTCAGATGCTTACAATGCACTTTCCATACTGGCCCAGGGCAATGCTAACAATGGGACGTTTCCCTTGCTGTCCAGTGGAATTTTTCATGGAAAGCTTTTACATGAGTCATTCTCCACTGCACTCAGGCATTCCACTGCACTTGGGCATTCCACTGCACTCGGGCATTCCACATTGTTCCAAGACCTTGGCCCACCATTGTCTAGTAAAGCGACAACAATTATTTTCCTACTGAAACAAACCACATTTTTTAGGCCTGATGTTGCAGCCCCCATTTTTCGTGCTTTGATTTGTGAATTGTACTTTTTGGCACCCAAGGATTGGACACTGCGACAATGCATTGCAGGGAGCATCTTGCTTGCTATTGCCACTGGGCAAATTGCCACCAAGGAAAGGATAAGGCTTTTGGGCAGCTTCGCTATGGGTTACCATTCACACGATTTCATTGATTTGGACTCTGAAGGCATCTTTAACATGGTGGTGGCCAAATATGAGAAGTGTGTGACCGTTGATCACTGTAAAGTGATACTTATGTTTTTTTTTGGCAGCAGAACCCCTGTTTATCCTGAGGCTGTAAAAAATATATGGACATGGACAAAGTTAATTCTCCTTCTCAAGTCCAACTAGATAATTTACCTCTGAATGTTGTGCCTTTGACACAAACTACTGTATCCACATCTTGTTTGTTGCCTGATGACACCTCTCTGACAATTTCATGCAATCAAGTTGAAATCTTGCCCAACTGGGCCATGACAGACTATGCCTCCCAAGGAAAAACAAGACCCCAAAATGTTGTGGACCTCAGCTACAGTAGGTCACACCAAGCATATTACACTGCCCTCTCAAGAAGCTCTACAGCAGCAGGCACATTGATTCTTACAGGCTTTTATCCCCACAAAATCACAGGTGGTGCTTCAAGAGCACTCAGACAAGAATTCTGTGAGCTTGAAATACTAGACAAAATTACAAGACTTAATTTTGAAGGCAAACTCCCTGTACATATGGTCCAAGCAGACAGGAGAAACAGTTTAATTGCTATGTATAGACAACTGAAAGGTGAAGACTACGTGCCCCCCACAGTCCACAAGGCTATCAGATGGGGACCTAGTGATCCTTTTCTAGAGTGGCCACATAGTAATATGGAATGGGCTCTGGTTGACAAAAGCACAAAGACCACATCTCCAGACAATGTAACTGTCCCTCTGATAATGCCCACAGTGAAAAAACCATGCCCCCTTAAAAGAACACAGCCAACTAAAAAACCAAGACTCTCATGCACCCCCCCAACAACAACTTCCTTGTAGCCAGTTGGGACCCAATGGTCAAACAATAGTTGTGCTTATGATGTAGTTGTTACTATCCTTTTTAATATATGGTACAATGCTCACCATGCTCACCAAGCATTGTGGGCAAACATAGGCAACAACCTCATGGTCTCTCTCCTAGATGACTTTCAAAACCACACTAACCTGACTCCCACTTCTGCCCACACACTCTCCTTGGAAACAATCCGGGACAATTTTAGGCAACTCCTTGCAAATGTTTCAAGAGAATTTGGGTTTGGTGAACTTGCAAGTGTCCATAGCATTCTGGAACAGCTGCTAGAAACCAGCCAGCCTGTTACCTCATCCACACAACAGTGCTCAAGTTGTGAACACCCTACAGGAAGGGAAACAGACAGCTCATCTTGCCTTGTTTATACATTTGCACTGCCAGGCATGACCTTACAGAGCCACCTGAATCACCAAGAGCAACTTCTGGCTTCAACTTGCCCAGGGTGTGGGCAACCACAAATCAGAAAAACCACATTCCAAAGTCACCCCCCTTTGATCGCATTCCAATGGGGTGGTGACCCCCCCTCTCTTACTACAACTCTCCAAATAAGCTGCAATGGCAATGCAACAGAGTACCTTCTTAGAGGTGTAATTTATTATGCAAATCAACACTTCACTGCCCACCTCCTCAACTCAGCTGGCAACAGCTGGGGCTATGATGGAATGTCTAGGGGTGGAACTTTGATTCCTCAAAAACCAGGCCAGGCCCAGACACGGACTGCTATAGTTAGTGTTTTAAGGTCCAGTTGACTAAACTGAGGACTGAACTGGACCAAACTGTGGTCCATGCTTTGGTCTGGTCCAAGTTTCTGAAAATAGTAGGTAACCGAAACCGCGGTTCGGTTACCAGTTAACTTGCTTTGAAAACATTCGAAAACCATTATAAAACCAGTTGAAACTGATTGTAACTGGTCTTTTACACTTAGATTATGTACCCTATAAATAATAAAACTAATGTATGTATTATATATAATAAGCTACCTACAAGGGGGGATGCCATGCAAATTGGTTGGGTTTATATACATTGCAGGGGTTGTACTTATTTGTTCACAGTAAATGAACACATACGCATCATTTACATCACGTGTTGATGTGTTTGTTTACACAAAAATAAAAGTGGCACCATTTGAGACGCTGCATCACCACCTGACCACACAAACCAACAAACACAAAGCAGGGGCCCAAACAATGTTAGTTGGTCGTTTGGGCCCTCTGGGTATGTTTTTTGATTTGATTTCTTTCTTTTACTAATGAACTAACTAATATTTCTTCTTTTTAGTTTCTTGCCTGTTAACAACGACCCATACCCGTGCCCTATGCCACTGCTGTGAGCCTCTGCTCACAGGGCTGCAATGGACCCTGTTTCTGGACAACAATGACTCAGAGATGCTGCGTCACACAGCACCACCACCCTGCCTGCGAGCCACTGCTTGTAGGGGGATATGGAGGTGCTGACGATGATGAATGATGCCTATGACAAATAGCAGGGAACAATGAATGGGGGGAACCAAGCTGACGAATGACAGATGACAAATTGCAGGAAACAATGGTGGTGGGGAACAAAGAATGGCAGGGAACAAAGAATGGCGAATGGCAGGGAGCAGGAATGACCAATGGTGGGGAATGATTAAGAATGGGGAACAACAAACGTGGGGAATGATGAACAATGGGGAATGGGAATGACCAATGGTGTGAAGCAGGCTAATGAATGACAGGCGACGAGTGGCAGCACCCCACCCTCGCTACAAATGCGAGATGGTGGGGTTATTTCTTTTCATTTTTATTTTCAATTTTTCATTCACTATGTAATTACACTGCACCACTTCGAGCAACTGCTCGCAGGGTGTTTATGTCTTTATTTTATTTTGTATACAAAGATAAATTTAGTTAGCTGTGAAAAAATGGGGGGAAAACTGGTTTCAACTGGTTTTTTGGACCATAACTGAACTGATAGAACCGGTTTTTACCAGTTTGGTTATGGTCTATGTTACTTAGGGTCATGGTCTGGACTGGTTACGGTCCCAGTTAACCCTCTTAGAGGTTGAAAAACTGGACCGAACTGGACCTTAAAACACTAGCTATAGTGGCTGTGTATGCGCTCAGAGGATAGAGCCCCCCCTTAGAGAACTCAGCATTGCCATGCGAAGCAGTGGCCCACTAGCACAAGTCACAGTATATAGAAAGTACAATATATATACTTAAACTTACATGGATAGTAATAAAACAGATCTAATATAAGTGCAAATTATAACTATTATACTAATATTTACATGCAGAGGGAGAAGCCCAGAGAAAAAAGTAGTTGTTTGGTGGGTGCTTATATACCCTGTGGCTGTGCATGGACCATATGGTCACATTTGTGCTGCCAAAAATCAAAGTGGCACCATCTGTGAGATGATTCCCATGACAACAAACTTACAATCCCACGCTGCCCACCATCTTCACCCACCACCAACAACATCCACACCGCTACCCCAAAAGACCGCCAATGAACAAATGCAAGGCAGGGGGCCCAGATGATGCTAGTTGTCGTTTGTGCCCCCAGAGTAAGTCTATTATACTTATTTTCATGTTTTACTAAGTGTTTCTTTTCAGTTTCTAGCTAATGACATCACCCATACCCTATCCATGCTCCTGCTGTGAGCCTCTGCTTTCAGGGCAGCAACAAGCTCTGTTCCTAGACAGCAACAGCAACATGCCCACACCACCTAGCTCAGAACTGAATGAATGCAAAGCACCCAAATGACAACTAGCATTGTTTGGGCCTGGGTATGTTCCTTATCTTTGATTTTTACTAACCAATTTGATTTCTTTTGTAGGTTTGATAACAATGACAATACCCCCTGCCCTATGCTGCCACTGTGAGCCACTGCTCGCAGGGTGGCAATGGGTCCTGTTCCCAGACCACAACAGGTGCCACATCACACAGCACCACCACCTTACCTGTGAGCCACTGCTCATAGGGGGAAATGGAGGTGCTGATGACGAATGGTGCCACGACAACACAGGGAAGGGCTGATGAATGACAGGGAGAACAGAACAAACAAACAATGATGAGAATGAGGAGGATGGCAACAAACGATGGGGAGGGGATAATGCACAATGACACAGGGATGGCAACATGAGGGCAATGAATGACAATGTGGGGACAATGATGTGAGGACAATGCACAATGACACAGGGATGACAACACAAGGCTGACAATGATGAATATTGGGGGACAATGTACAATGCCCACCCTCACAACAAACATGAGACAGTGGGGTTGTTTCTTTTTTGCTCTGGTCTTTTTTTCTTTTTTCTTTCTATTAGCAACTCCCCACACCGCTGTGAGCACCTCGCAGGGTGATGTAATTAGTTTTATAATAAAATCTATTTACTGTAAAAATAGTAGTTGAGACAGGTCAAAACTGGTCTTTTGGGGCAACTGAACCGAATAGGACTGGTCCTATTCAGTTCAGTTGCAGTCCTTTAAGTTTGGACCGGTTGCGGTCCACGGTTGCCCTTTTGGGGGTCGAAAAACCGGACCAAACTGGACCTTAAAACACTATTTCCAGTAATAAATACAAGATTCACATGCCAGATGAGTAAATCCCCATTTGATCATCTGGGCATTGAGTGTTTGGTTTCAGATATGACCACTTTGTTTCATACCATACAGACCACACTGTAGTTGCCACACCCAGTCTTCTTTCCCAGGTTCCTCAAATCTGACTGGTTGTTTGCATGTACTGTACTTCATCAGGGGGTAATAAACCATATAGAAAAGCAGTCTTCATGTCGATCTGTTGAGCATCCCATCCCAAAGAGGCTGCAATGTGCAGAAGAATATGCCAAGATTCCATGCATGCAGTGGGTGAGGTAGTTCTAGTATAATCCTTGCCATAGATTTGTTCAAAACCTTTGAAAACAAGATGTACTTTCCATCTGACCGCCTTTCCTTCTTCATCTCGCTTCATATGGAAGACAGGTTTCCATTTTTGGACATGTTTCCCAGGGGGTAGGTCAGATTGTGGAATAAGTTTGTAAACTCCCATCTCCTTCAGTGATTTCAGTTCATCCCTATATCTGGCTTCCCATCGTGTCGCATCCACTGAGTTCTTGGCTTCATCCCATGTTTTGGGCTCATTCTCAAATTGGAGTGACTCCAGATCGAGATTGGTCATTTCTGAGATCAGGGCAAGAAATTCATGTGCCTGATTGCTGAGGTCTAGATTCTCAAGATCCTGATGGAGATCATTTCTGATGTCATTGCTGGAGACAGGTGCTTTGTGATGATTGGAATGGCTTCTTGGTTGCTCTGCATTCCCAGCGCTGCTCATGCATGCAGGTAACACTCTCCTGAGATGCCTGTACAGCTGCTCCTATGTGTGTAATGGTAGGCCCCCCATTGTGGTTATGCTCTGTTGGTACAGGTACATGGGACAATTGGCATGGAAGTTGGGGAAGTATTGTCTCGGGGTGGATTGGGGGTGCAACATATTTGCCATATTTATCACTGTCATCATGTGGTGACACAGGTACTGAGGGCATGGTATTTTCTAACTCAGGTTTGGCAGTATCTGGTAAAACATTGACTGGTTCCAGGCCTGATGGGATGTGTCCTTTATGGCTCTAGATGAAGTGTACATGGTAGGAACTGTGTACTTGGTGGGTTGTGTGATTGTAGCATCAGTATGCTTTGGACTTGTGTCTGTATCCAACAAGCACACATTCAATTGAACATTCAAAGATTTTTGGATTATCTTTCTTGGGAATTAGGATGAACATGTGACAGCCAATTTTGTGCATGTATGAATAATCTGGTTTACATTCATGCCATAGTTCCCAAGGCATGATCCTCTTTAGTGAGTGGGTCATAGTTTTGGTGTGCAGATGAACAGTGGTCAGATAAAATTCATCCCAAAGATATGTTGGCAGGCGTGCATAGATACACATCATCTGCACTTTTGCCATGAGTGTCCTATGCATGCATTCAACTCGTCCAATGTGTGCAGACATGTGTAGGGTGGTGAAGCGCTGTTCAGTGCCTCAAGATTTCAGCCATGCTTTCATTGATTTGACTTCAGCTCCCTGTTGTTGGTGATGTAAATTCTGACCTTTAAACCCATTTCATTTTTGTGGGCTAACTCCCATGCTTTGAGCTCTGGAAATGCATCGTCCTTGTTCCTCAATGGTATGGACCATGGAAAAGAAGTGCAGTCATCAACAATGTCCATCACAGCATGTGGGCCCAACAAATCTATCCATATTTTCTCTAATTTCCTTGTAGCCTTGTGTCCCTCCCTCTCCTCATGCTTCTTTGGTACCAGCATCCTTGTCTGCTTTCCAAGGATACAAGTATCACATTTGGGCAGTCTCGAGACTGTAGACACAGATGCACCTGTGAGTGTTCCCTTTTTGGTCATGTCCCACAGGGATTGATAATTTGCATGACCAAGGTGACGGTGCCAGGTTTCAAGCATAGGGGTACCATGAATGGTGAAGGCATGATCGGCAGTTGCAGAATGTAGGGTGAGTGCATAAAGTTTCTTGGAGAAAAGAAGGGGACCACATGCAATGAAGGCACCCATAGATTTGTCAGTTATCCAACAGGATGATGAATTGAAATGGGTGATGGTGTTGGAGTCATCGGTGAGAGAGCTAATGGAAATGAGGCAAACATTTGCATTCAGAATGTATAGTGTGTTATGTAAAATGATTGATGTGCTCTGCACCACACATACTTTGATATCACTGACACCAATAGCAGAGATGGAAGATCCTCTGAGTCCTTTTACTGATTGAGGTTTAATGGGATAGAGGGAAATAAAGTCTGAGCAATCTGGGGATATGTGAACTGAGGTGCCAGAATCCACAATGAAGGGGAAATCGTCAAGGGACATTTGGGTTTGCTTTGTCTGATTTAGAGGTTCAGCCATGAATGTGTTCTTGGCAGCTGGGGTGTAGAGTTGATTCCAATCTACAGATGTGACAGGCTCTATAAAGGCAACCTCAGCCACTAGCAAAGGGAAATCTGAAGAGAAAACTCTGAGGACCCCTTTGCCAATGCCCAGTATATGTAAAGACAGCAAAAATCAAATAATAATAATATAAAAATAGAAAAGGCGGAGAGAGGCAGATCAAGGCCACTGAATGACATCATACCAAGGGGTAGATGTTGGAAGGGGTGCTCCACCTCTAAATATAAAACTGTCAACATGCACAAATGTGATAGAAAGGGAAATTAGTAATAAAATAAGGAAAAATCATAGAAAATGAGAAATAGAAGGAAATGAGGTGAGAAAAAATATAGGACGAACATAAAAGATAGGAGAAACACACAGGGCACCCCCCTGAGTCCCCCTAGTCCCCTTACATCACCCCCTCTTGATGCATTGCCCCAATGCATTCAAAATTGCATATGACCAAAGTCAGTGACTTGAATGCAACACAGTGCAGCAGTGAGCCATTGATGGACTAACCAAGGGGCATTCACATTGGACTCTTCGACCCATGAGCTCTCCTCATACCAATAACCCTTCCAGTGCACCAAATACTGGAGTTTTCCTTGGCACAACCGGCTGTCCAAGATCAACTTGACTTTGTACTGTGGTTCTCCCTGGATCACTGTAGGCAGTGGTGGTGGACAGGAATGGCATCCCGGGGATTGATCTGGGGGAGCTGGAAGGAGTTTGACAACATGGAAGACTGGGTGGAGTCTGGACATGGAGGCTGGGAGGCATAGACAATAGGCATGCATTCCAACAGACTTGAAAATGGGGAAAGGCCCCAGGAAGCGATGAGTGAGTTTCTTGGATGGATATGTCACTGGAGTCAAGGTAAACTCAATCACCAACCTTGTACTGAGGGGTTGGAGAATGGCATTGGTTGTAAAAGTGTGCCATGTTATCCTTCACCTTTGCTAAGGCTGCCTTTGCCTCCTCCAAGCTATCCTGCATGTGTTCTGTGAACTCATTCACCATCTTGATGTGGGAGGGAGTTTGGCAAGGTTCAAATCCCATGCGTGGATGTCATCCAGTGTCTAAGAGGAAAGGGGTCTGTTGAGTGAAAGCATGGACATGGTTGTTGTATCCAAACTTGGCCAAGGGGAGAAGATTGTTCCAATTGTCCTGGCGCTCATTGATGAAGATGTGGATGTACTGCTCCAGTTCCTGGTTGACTCACTCAGTCTGGCCATTAGTTTGTGGGTGATAGGCAGTCGAAGCAAGGAGTTTGATCCCCAGAAGCCGGTACAGCTTGTGAGTGAACTCTGCCATGAACTGAGGGCCACAGTCAGAGAGGAAGGCACCAGGAAGTCCATATAATTTCTACACATGGTGGAGATAGAGTTGGGCAGCACCCAGGGTGCTGACAGTGGTATGAGTGGGAATGAAGTGAGCATGTTTTCCCACTGAATCAACTGTGCACATCACTGCATCAAACCCATTCGACTCTGGCAACTCCACCACAAAGTCAACATTGACAACATTCCAATGACTCTCTGGAACAGGAAGAGGGTGTAGCTCACCAATGGGTTTGCGACAAGGAATCTTGGTGCATAAGCAAAGGTCACAAGTATGACAATACTGACCAATGAGTCATGACATTTGTGGCCACCAATAATTTTGTGAGGTGAGCTCCAAGGTCTTCCAGCATCCAGGATGACCGACAATCTGTGAGTCATGGTGTTGGGATATGATGTGCCAGGGAAGGTCTGGGTCATTGGGGATGTAGATGTGATCCCTGAACTACAACAAGTCCTCTTTTTCAGCCCACTCTGCTGCACACAAGGAAAGGGTGGATCCCTTCCTCAGTTCTTTAACACCTTGGGCAACAATATCCTCATGTAAATAGGATGTCCCACTCCTTGCCCTGGGGTGTGATGCCTTCCAGTGCCCAAATGGTGAACAGGTCTGGCTGCAACAACACAATGTTTTGATTGTCATTGCTGCCATCCCCATGGTCTGCACGTCAGGAGAGGGCATCAGTCTTCCCCATGCTGCAACCCGGATGGTGGTGCAAGGAGAAGTCAAATCTGGATAGATACAGGGACCAACGAGCTTGACAACAGTTCAATTTCTTGGCCATCATAAAGTACTCGAGATTCTTGTGATCCATCCAAATTTCCTTGTGTTGGACACCCTTGAGGAAGTGTTGCCACTCCTCAAGCATACACATTATTGCCAACATCTCCTTGTCATGGATCTTGTAGTTTTGCTCTACAGCACAAAGACTTTTGGAGTAGAATGCAACAGGATGCCACTTCTGGTCCTCCAGAGACTGCTGAGACAACATGGGACCCAGCACAAAGTCAGAACTGTCAGCTTCTACATGAAATGGGTGTGAATCATCAGCAAAGGTAAGAATGGGAGTGGAAGTGACCATCTCCTTAAGCTTTTCAAATGCCTCCTGTTGTGTATTATCCCACCTCCATGCCTCCTTTCCTGTCAAGTCAAACAGTGATCATGCATGATGTGAGAAATCCTTGATAAACACCAATATAAATTGATGAAGCCCAGGAAAGACTGCACCTCTTTCTTGTTTGTGGGCATTGGCCAAGTCGTGACCCCATTCACCTTGATAGGATCCATCTCCACCTGACCCTCCAAGATAATCAGGCTGAGGTACTCAATCTTGGTCTTCTCAAACTCGCACTTGTCCTGAAAAAGGTAGAGTTTGTACTGTCAAAGCCATTCTAGGATGAGGTGCATGATGTGACGGTACTCTTCAACTGTGCAAGTGAAGATGAGGATGTTGTCAAGATAGATACAAACAATGCCTTTGAGGATGAGGTTGTGGAAGATGTCATTCTTCATGGTCTGAAAGGTGGCAGGACTAATAGTAAGGCCAAAGAACATGATGAGTGGTTCAAAAAGACCATGGTTGGTACAAAAGGCTGCCTTCCACTCATCTCCCTCCTTTATCCTCACATTATTGTAACCCCAATGGATGTCGAGCTTGGTGAAGTATCGGGCTCCATGGAGCTGGTTCACAAGTTCAGAGACGGGAGGTAATGGGTAGCATTTTTTGATGGTGATGTTGTTGAGCCTTCTGTACAGCTTCATTTGGGGACCCATCCACATTATAAACAGGTATTGGATGTGAGAGTGAATGAGTATTCAGGTGATGTTGTTGTGCGAGATGGGCATCGATGAAGAGACCGGTCACACCAGAGTCCAGGAGCGCAGAGACACCAAGTATCTGTCCAGTGTCAGTAGTCTGTAGTTTGATTGCTAGGTTCAAGGAATGTGTAGAGGGAGTGGATGCAACATATTTGCATGGTAGTTTGTGCTCCCATGATTTAATTTTGGGGCGTGGAGCAGAGGAAGAGATGGGAAGACCAGGTACATCTTTAGCCAACTTTGAAGGGTCAGAGAGGGGAACAGTCATGGAAATAAATTCATTCTCTGGGGATTCAACTGACAAAGCTTCAAAGTGGTTATGGACAGGCAGTGAGGGCATACAATTCGCTTGCTGCAAATAGAAAAATCCTGCTCCTCTACAATTTCTGACCTGATCTCCTCTGCAACCTGATCCTTTGCTTCCTCTACATCTACAAGCCCCAACAGGTCTTGGAGGAGTTCATCTTGCCCCTTGGGGGTGAGCATGAGGATATCCTGATGATGGGGACATACTCTGGCCCTGTGCCCAGTTTCCCCACAGCGGTAGCAGAGATCCAACCTATGCGCACAGCTGTGGGCTGCATCAACATCCATTGGTACTGGGACATTGATGGCTGGTGCGGGAGTCTGATGGACAGGAATGGAGTTGTGGTGGGGAAGGATTCAATTGAAGGTGTAGGGTGCATGAGTAGTAGTTGGAGCATGGAATGCAGCATTAAATGCCACATTTGTGAGTCGGTTCTCATCACCGAGTGAAGCAGCTTCATACCAAGCATAGATATCATCATCCGCCAGGCACCCTTCCAACATCTGTGCAATCTGGTCCTGGATTTCTTGACTGAAGCCCCATCAGAACTTCACCACCACTGGTAGCCCACTCCCATATCCTGCCATGTCCACCAAATCCTTAAACTCATCGATATAGTCGCCCATGGATTGACATCCCTGATGGTAAGAGGATGACTCGAGCTGTGTCACTGCTTGGTGGCACTTATTGAGGGGACAGAAGTGGCATACAAACTCTGCTCGAAAGTCACCCCAAGTGGAGAAAGGTAGAGAGCTGAGCTCTTTAGTTTGGCACAGAATATGGTCCACATAGAGATAGGTGTGTTCAGATTTCATGTATGTGAAGGCCCAATAAACTTTTGCAGCCTCATCGACAAATTGATGCAACTGGATACTGATGTGCAACTCACAGGAGTTAAGGAATGCATTCCCCCTGTGCATGTGCACCATTAAATTCAGCGGGGAGATGGTTTGATCTGGGTGCACTCCTTAGTGGGCGCGTTCAGTGGTGTGTTGTTGTTGGGTGTGCTTGGAGTCGCAATGGGGGGAATATTGGTCATAGAGCTAGTCTGAAGGGTTCTGATGAAGTTTTTGATCATAGATTTAAGCAAATCGATTTGTGCGCATATTCTGGTAATGTCGCTTTCAAGTGCATTGATGATGCTCAACCCAGAAACCCAAACAAAACCCACAAAATGGCTTCGGATGGTATAACATGAGTCAGAGGAAGGATGTGAGGCCCTCTAGATGTCACCTGTCAGACCGACCATCAAATAGTCATAAAACAACTGCTTGTCGAAGCAGTTTGAGGCTAAAAGAATGTGTTTTGAGGACTTGCAATGATTTTTGAGACATTGCAATGATTTATGAGTGGTGTGATGATTTTCGAGATGTCACAATGCTTTTCGAGATGTTGCAATATTTTTCAAAGAAGTTTCAAGGAATTTCAAGTGCACAGATATGTTCAGATACAAGATTGGGGGACTAGATGAGTAGTAGAAGTGAAGAAAAGGCTAATCGAGGGAAGTGAGAGCAAAAATAGCATAATGCAAGGAATTTCAAGGAATTTTGAGGAAGTTTAGCATAAAACACCAAACTTTGGACTGAATAAGACTAAACTGTACTCTCAAATCACTGTGATCTGGGAGGAAGACAACAACTTTCTTGTTTTTCTTTGTATCTAGTACATCTTTTTATATAAAATAAAGAAAGCACCTAAAAAGGCTAGAGAACATGAGGCAAACATGTGGAAAACTCAAGGCAAAAGACAATATAAGTATATCAGAACAATAAAGTGAGACTAGAAGGGGTGAATATAACACATGATGAAGAAATAATAAGAAAGAATAGATAAAACTGGACTATCCTTGTTATAAATTGAATAAAAGATCGGAAACTGCTTTGAGTGGATTGTATGCGTGCACATGTGGTCGAAATGTGTTCGATATACTCAATATAGTGTCCCATGTGTCCAGCATGCATCCAAAGATCATTCGAACAGGAAATACTGTGTCCAACAATGTTTTTCGAAGTTTGATGTTTTTCAAAGATTTTCGAAGATTCTTTGGACTTTGTTCATGGCCCAATATCGGTGTGATATTGTTTGACAATGGTAGGGGATATGTCTGGCATGTGTGCGATGATTATTTGGATAGCGATATAGTGTCCAATGTTGATTTGCAATGTTCGATGATTTTCAAAGTTGGTCGAGGAAATATCGGACTTGTTCAAAGGCTGATATCGCTGTGATATTGCTCGATACTGGTTCGGAACATATCGACAATGTTCCAAGTGTATATCCTGAGCTGTACAAAGGTCGGGGGAACTGTATTATGGTGGCCGAAAGCATATGAAGAATTCCAAGGTGTTGCGAAGAGTTTCAAAGTGTTGCGAAGGATTTCGAAGCATTCTTGTGACTTTGTAGATGTTTGTATGGGTTTGTAGAGCTTTGGAGAGGTCTGTAAAACTTTATAGAGCTTCGACAATGATCGTAGATGTGCTTTCCAAGCTTGAACAACAAGGTGGACCTATCATCCTCCCCCTGACTAAAATACTGAATGTCCTGGTCAGTCAATCGAACTGCAAATGTAAATCGAATGAGATCGAATTAAATCAATGTGAAATAGAGTGTCAAAGCTGAAATAAAAGCTGTCGAGGCTAATTGAAGAATGTTGAGCATAGCAAAGATGTGTTCAATAAATAGAACGAAGTTGAAATGAAAAAGACGAGAAAGGAAATAGGCGAATTTGATCAATGTCGACAATGCTAACCATGATTGCAATAATTGGGTTGAGGAACTAGTCGAATATAGATCAAAAGAGAAATCGAGGGTTTGAAAATGAGGTCAATGAAACTGTGGTCGACAATGGATGTAATAAAAATTTTGGGGATGACAACAAGGGTTGCGAGCTGAGGACTATGGATATATGATGGATAGGGAACTTCGAGTGCTATATTGGACTTTGAGGGCAAATGCGAGTGTGAACACAAAACTGGTTGCGAAATATACGAGGGCAAATGCAATATCAAAATAGATGGTGAAATGGACAATGGCACAGACAACGAGATCAAGGACAAAAATATCGGGAGTGGCAAATGCAAAATCGAGGTCGAAGTGGGCGATGACGAGGATGAATACGATGAGAATATCAGAGATGAGATCAAGCTAGATTGCAGAGGTGAAATGGTGTTGGAGGACAAGTTGAAGTCGAAAATGGTAATTCAAATATTTCACATTCTTTGGACGATGTCAAAACTGTTGAAGCTGATACAATTGGTGCAATAGGTGAAGGCAAATTTATCGAAGATGAAACTGGTGCAGACATGTGCGATGAAGCTGGAACTATGCGATGAAGACTGCAAGGCATGACATGACAATTTCGAAGTGCAAAAATCTCTCGTTCAAGCACAAGCTCTTTTTCGAGAGCTAGTTCCCGTTCGAGCGATGCAATGTGAGCTTCTACATTATCCAAAATGTTCGAGCTGTGATGTGTACCATTGAATGTTTGGTTCAATGCAGTTGAAGGTGTGATATTGGCAAAGAATGAGGTCAGGACAGAGATTTCGGATGCTATTCTGGTCGGATGCGAAGCTGCAACAACTGATGTGATGTTTGATGCAAAATGTACAAAAATGTGCAACATATCTTCGGAGTTGATCAGAGCACTAGACTGCAATGAATTCAAGGTCCAAATCGATGGCTGGGGAATGGAATACGAGTTTGAAGATGCTAAAACAAATTTCACAGCATCATGGATGTCATTCAGAGTGTATGGGTCATTGGGATAATGATCTGGGAACTCAACTTTGAGACAATGTGCGATTCGAGTCCATAAATCAGATTGAAACCCTCGAACAAAAGCTCGACTTTGTTTGGCTTCCGAAATTCTGTGTTTTGAGTGAAGAAAATTTGTAACATTGTAGAATGACCTATAATAAACTCCTAGATCATTTGAATCAAAAATACTGATGTGAAGCTGTTTGCAAACAAGTGTGTCCATGTCCAAAATGCTATATTTGCATTCGTCTTCTGATCTGGGATAGAACTTGTGTACTGTGATGCGAAATGCATTAAACAAGGTGCCGGGCTGGTACTCTGGAAGCGATTCCCAGAGTTCACAAGAATTGATGTCGACATATTGGCAGGCATGCTTCTTCTTTAGGTCATGATCTGTAATACTGCAAGTTGGAAAGAGAAATTCGAGCTCTTCGAAGTATTTTCATAGCTCTCTAGGCTGTTTTGGATCGAATTTTGGAGATGTTGAATGACCACGAGCTGGCATAAAGGACGTCGACATGTTCGAAGTAGATTTCGGGGGCTGCAAAGTCAAAATTCATGCGATATCAGGTTTCATATGTTTTCAAAGTCGAAGATGGTAGCGAAATAGTAAACACGAAGGGCAAAAGAGTGCAAAATGATATTATCGATGGTTGAGATACTGTATCAAGATCTCCTGGTTGTTCAGGAGGGTTGGAGGCGCTATGAGTTCAATGCAAAATTGAAATCATCGAGCTTCCTTCAGCCAAAGGCCAAAGAAAATGGTGGTGGAAAGGTGGGGAGGTCCGACGATGAACTGATCTAGAAAGCCCTCGCGGTGGGCTCCAAAATGATGATGCTCAACCCAGAAACCCAAACAAGACCCACAAAATGGCTTCAGATGGTATAACACGAGTCAGAGGAAGGATGCAAGGCCCTCTAGATGTCACCTGTCAGACTGACAGTCAAATAGTCATGAAACTACTGCTTGTCAAAGCAGTTCAAAGCTAAAAGAGTGTGTTTTGAGGACTTTTGAGGATTTTCGAGGAGTTGCAATGATTTGTGAGGTGTTGCAATGATTTTCGAGATGTCGCAATGCTTTTCGAGATGTCACAATATTTTTCAAAGAAGTTTCAAGGAATTTCAAGTGCACAGATATGTTCAGATGCAAGATTGGGGGACTAGACGAGTAGTAGAAGTGAAGAAAAGGCTAATCAAGGGAAGCAAGAGCAAAAATAGCATAATGTGAGGTATTTCGAGGAATTTTGAGGAAGTTTAGCATAAAACACCAAACTTCAGACTGAATAAGACTAAACTGTACTCTCAAATCACTGTGATCTGGGAGGAAGATGACAACTTTCTTGTTTTTCTTTGTATCTAGTACATCTTTTTATATAAAATAAAGAAAGTACCTAAAAAGGCTAGAGAAGATGAGGCAAACATGTGGAAAACTCGAGGCAAAAGACAATATAAGTATATCAGAACAATAAAGCGAGACTAGAAGGGGTGAATATAACACATGATGAAGAAATAATAAGAAAGAATAGCTAAAACCGGACTGTCCTTGTTATAAATTGAATAAAAGATTGGAAACTGCTTCGAGTGGATTGTATGCATGCACATGCAGTCAAAATGTGTTCGATATACTCAATATAGTGTCCCATGTGTCCAGAATGCATCCAAAGATCATTTGAACAGGAAATACTGTGTCCAACGATGTTTTTCGAAGTTTGATGTTTTTCAAAGATTTTCGAAGATTCTTTGGACTTTGTTCATGGCCCGATATCGGTGCGATATTGTTCAACAATGGTAGGGGATATGTCTGGCATGTGTGCGATGATTATTCGGATAGCGATATAGTGTCCAATGTCGATTTGCGATGTTCAATGATTTTCAAAGTTGGTCGAGGAAATATTGGACTTGTTCAAAGGCCGATATTGCTGCGATATTGCTCAATACTGGTTTGGAACCCATCAACAATGTTCCAAGTGTATATCCTGAGCTGTACAAAGGTCGGGGGAATTGTATTATGGCAGCTGAAGGCATACAAAGAATTTCAAGGTGTTGCAAAGAGTTTCAAAGTGTTGCGAAGGATTTCAAAGCATTCTTGTGACTTTGTAGATGTTTGTAGAGCTTTGTAGAGTTTTGGAGAGGTTTGCATGGGTTCGTAGAGCTTTGGAGAGGTCTGTAGAACTTTATAGAGCCTCGACAATGATCATAGATGTGTTTTCCAAGCTTGAATGATGAGGTGGACCTATCAGTGTTGAGGTGCTCTGATGTGTCCATGTCGCTAGGGGGCACATTTGGTGAAAATAGCGGCACACTAAAGGTGGGACTGTTGTGAATGGTGTGTAGGGAGTCTGTGGAGCTTTGGGAAGTGTCATCCACCCTGTACCTGCCTATCTTGGGCAGCACGTTTGCGATTTCGGGCCTTAGGAGAGAGGTTTATACTATGAGGGCAACCTCAGCAAAGGGAAATCCAAAGTTAAAATTAAACTACATATTACAGGGATTGGAGGTGCACCTAGCAAAGGGAAATCCAAAGAGAAAACTCTGAGGACCCCTTTGCCAATGCCCAGTATATGTGAAGACTGCAAAAATCAAATAATAATCTAAAAATAGAAAAGGTGGAGATAGGCAGATCAAGGCTGCCAAGTGACATCATACCAAGGGGTAGATGTCAGAAGGGGTGCTCTGCCTCTAAATATAAAACTGTCAACATGCACAAATGTGATAGAAAGGGAAATTAGTAATAAAATAAGAAAAAAACATAGAAAATGAAGAATAGAAGGAAATAAAGTGAGGAAAAATATAAGATGAACATAAAAAATAGGAGAAACACACAGGGCACCCCCCTGAGTCCCCCCTAGTCCCCTTACAGCAAGGGCCCAGTACATCAGATCCAATTGTTGCAGCAGGCACTTGCAATCCAACTCATGCTTGAAAATCTCCTTCCCAAGACTGTCAACAAGATTTCTGCCCTTATCAACTGCGCCTTTGCCATGGGTGATATTAAACCTGACTTGCTTAAATGCATTGTTGCACTCAATGCCCTTGGTGATCGCTTTCTTCATGCGCGTTCCATCATATCCCAGGATATTGGCACCTCCAACACCAAATCTCCTTACACCATAAAGGACGTTCATCTGTTCCTCAAAAATGAGCAGACACTCATTGAGAACAACCACCGCAATAAATCCTGGGCCCCTATTGCTCTTTCTGCCCAAGCCAAACCAACAAAGTCCTCAAATTCACCCACCTGCCCAAACCCTACCTGCAAGAAGGTGGGGCACACCATTGAATATTGTGTTAAAGCTGGGGGTGGTATGGCTGGGAAATCCATCAAGGAGTCAATAACTGCTAGACAGGTGGTGCACAACAAAAGCAAAAAACCTAGCATATCAACTACTAGCTTGAGGATTCCAGTGACGTTGAAGGATGCTGATGGAAAGGCATTCATGGTCATGTTCAATTCTGCTGACATGTCACTCTCCAACAATGACACCCCTGCTTTTGCTGGTATCGCTGGTGACCTGCTTCCCACCACTACCATTGAGGATGCAGAATATGAAGGCTGGCCCACTGTTGAGGAGGATGCAGTTACTACCATAGACTGGACGCATACCACCTCCACCCTCACCAAGGATGCATTCTCTATTGAACCCCTCAACCAAGTCAACTGTTCCCAGCTCTCCACCACCAATCACCCCTTTATTGTCAACATGGGTGCAACTGTTCATAGTTTGCCTGACAAATCTGACTTCCTCACCTTGCGTTCTATGCCACCTCATCCTGTTCAGAGGCTCATCCATCACTGCTGTTGGTGTCAGCGACATCAAATTAAGAATGACCTGGGGTGCATCAATTATCTTACATAATGCCCTCTACATGCCTAATGTGGCAGTTCAGCTTATATCAGTAGGTATGCTGGTAGATAACTCGAACACTGTTGCACATTTCAATAATTCTGCATGCTGGATCATGCACAAATCCTCTGGAGCAGTTATTGCATGGGGATCCCAGCTTTCTAAGAAACTCTACATGCTCAACCTTCATGCCATGTCTGTCAACCACACCCTCACTGTCCACAAATCTCCCAATCTCGAGACCTGGCACTGTTGTCTTGACCATGCCAATTACCAATCCCTCTGGGACATGGCCAAGAAGGGGACATTGACAGGTGCACCTATCATATCCACCTCTAAACCACCTAAATGTGACTCATGCATACTTGGAAAACAGACAAAGACACCTGTTCCCAAGAAGCGTGAGGAGGGGATAGGACATAAGGCAACAAGAAAACTAGAGAAAGGGTAGACTTATCCGGCCCCCATGCTGTGAAGTCCTGCTGGAAATTCATACATTATGGACATAGTTGACGATTACTAGTGTTTGAAGGTCCAGTTCATTGAACCAGAAAAAAACCAAAACCAGACCGGACCCAACCGAAAAGAATTGGACTGTCGGTTTTGGTCCATCAAGATTTCAGAGGCAACCAGTTGCGGTTGTGTAAAATATAATCATCTTGCAAACTGACAAAAACTGGTTGTGACCAGTCCAAGACTGGTCTTTATTGACTCCAGTTGTACTCCAACTTGGCTCTGGTCAACTACAAGAACTGTTCTTTTGCAATGGCTTTGTCTTGATCAGTGAGATGAAGGGTTGAGATCTTGGTGAATTCCTATCCATTTGACATGATCTTATACTTATTTTAACTCTATTTTGGTGTCATTTTAAGATCTCAATGAGACGAGAGGCTTGCATTTATTTGATCTTTCACAATGTCAGTATCTTGTTTAGTAGGGGGGTTTAGATGGGCACTTGATATCTCAATGAGTTCATCTTTGTTTCATATAATCTTATACTCATTTTAACTCTATTTTGGTGTCGCTTTAAGGTCACAATAAGACGAGAGCCTGGCGTTTATCAGATGTTTCACAATGTCAGCATCTTGTTCAGTAAGGGGTATGATATAGGTACTTGAGATCTTGGTGAGTAATTGTCTGTTTTACATGATCTTATACTTATTCTAACTCTAATGTAGTGTCATTTGAAGGTATCAATGAGATGAGAGCCCGGCATTTGTCTGTTCTTTTGTAATGTCCATATCTTGTTTAGTAAGGGGGGTTGGATTGGTACTTGATACCTTAGTGAGTTCACATATGTTTCAGATAATCTTATACTTATTCTAACTCTACTGTAGTGTCATTTGAAGGTACTTATAAGATGAGAACCCCGCATTTGTCTGTTCTCTTGCAATGTCAGTACCTTGTTTAGTGGGGTCTATATGGGCACTTGATATCTCAGTGAGTTCTTATTTGTTTTGTATGATCTTACACTTATTTTAACTCTACTGTAGTGTCATTTGAAGGTTCTGATAAGATGAGAGGCTTGGGTTTGTCCACTATTTTGTAATATCAAGATTTCATTCAGTAGGGGGGCTTTAGATAGGGAGCTGATATCTTGGTGAGTATACTTATTTGTTTTATATGATCTTACACTTATTTTCACTCTACTGTAGTGTCGTTTGAAGGTCCCAATGAGATGAGAAGCTAGCATTTGTTTGTTCTTTCTTAATATCAAGATCTTGTTCAGTAGGGGGGTTTTAGATGGGTGTTGATATCTTGGTGAGTTCTTATTGTTTTGATATGATCTTGGACTTATTTTAACTCTATTGTAGTGTCATTTGAAGGTCCTGATGAGACGACAGGCTAGTGCTTGCCCATTCTTTTGTAATATCAAGATCTTGAATAGTGGGGGTTTCATATGGGTAGAAGTAGTAGTTTTCTTGTATATTCTCTACACATCAACTATGCAAAAGGTCGGTTTGAACCAGTTGTAGACTGGTTTGAACTGACTAGAACTGCAATGGACCAGTCCATTGCAGTCCGGTCCAGTTATGTCGGAGTTGTTGAGATTGTATAACTGGTTCCAGTTCTGGTTCATCTCAAAAAGGTAAAAAAAACTGGACCGAACTGGACCTTCAAACACTAGCTCTAAGGATATCTGGTTATTCCTGGAGAATGAGCAGTCTCTACTTGAGAATGATCACCGCAATGATTCTAAAACCCACATTGCCCTTGCAGCACAGCCCAAGCCTTCCAAGTTCCCTAATGCACCAACTTGTACCAACACAAACTGCGGGAAGCAGGGGCACACAAAGCAGTACTGCATTAAACCTGGTGGTGGTATGGCTGGGAAGTCACTGGAGGAATTGATCACTGCTTGCAGGGCAGCTCATGAGAAGAAACCACTGCCCACTAGTACCTCCAAGGTCCCTGTCACTGTGAAGGATATTAACAGTCAAGCATACACTGTCATAATCGACCCCAAGGCATCAACCCCACCTGTGGAATTTGCAGGACTTGCTCATGACCCTTTACTTGTTGACTCCCCTGACATCATAGAGTATGAAGGATGGGTTGCTGTTGAGGAGCCTACTACCACTGTTGACTGGAAGCACCATACTTTACCCCTTGATGACATTGCTCTCGCTGTGGAGCCCCTTAACCAGACTCAACGCTCATGTATTACCTTAGATGATCTCCCCTTTATCATTGACTCTGGGGCAACAGTCCATATATCCCCCAACAGATCTGATTTTCTTACCCTGCAACCCATTCCACCTCGTTTGGTCCAAGGCATGGGCAGTTCATCTATTGCCACCATTGGTGTCAGAGATATACAGCTAAGAATAACCCAGGGCACATCAATCATCTTACATAATGCTCTCTACATCCCAAACTTGGCAGTTCACTTAATATCGGTGGGCACACTTGCAGATGACTCTAATGCTGTCACTCATTTCAATGCTGACACCTGTTGGGTCACTGACAAATCCTCTGGTGCTTTCATTGCTCATGGCTCTCACCTCTCCAGGAAACTTTACACACTTAATATTCCATCAGCCAAGGTTGATCATGCGCTTGCAGCTCACAAGTCCCCTACTCTTGAAACTTGGGATCACTGTCTGGGTCATGTGGACTACCAGGCTCTCTGGAATATGGCCAAGAAGGGTGCCCTCACTGGTGCACCACTTACCTCTTTACCAAAATTGCCTAAATGTGATTCATGTGTTCCTGGCAAGCAGACAAAAACACTGGTTCCCAAGAAACATCAGGAAGGACTGGGTCATAAAGCGACAAGGAAACTGGAAAAGGTGTGGGTGGACCTATCTGGGCCACATGCTGTGATATCGTGAGCTGGCAACTGTTATATCATGGATATAGTAGATGACTACACTTCCTTTCCATGGTCTATACCCTTACAAAATAAACACAATGCTTTCTCTGAACTCAGGGCTTGAGAACTTGCTTGGGAGAACAAAACTGGACTCAAGGTCAGAACTTATATCACTAATAATGGTGAACTTAAATCACTTGAAATGGAGAGCTGGTTGAAGACTTGGGGTACTGATCAATGCTTCACAGCTCCTTATACTTCTGCACATAGTGTTCAAGGGTCCAGTCCATAAGACCAGGAAAAGACTGGACCCTTAAATAAACTTAACCATAAGAGACCAAACCGTTGGTCTCGGTTCACCCCATATTTGGGTCAGTTCAGTTGTCAGTTGATCACTTTTGTAAACTCACAAAAACCGATGTAAGACCAGTTTCAACCAGTCTTAACCAGTCTTTTAGACATGTTTATACCACTAGATATATAGTATAAGTTGGTACAAAATACAGGAATAAAAGTATATGCTATGACAATTTATAGTATATGTACATGAAGTAGAACAAGCCCAGGGGAAAAGGAGTCATTTGGGTGGGTACTTATATACCCTGTGGCTGCGCATGGACCATGTGGTCATGTTTGTGCTCCCAAAAACAAAGTGGCACCATTTGCCAAATGACTTTCCATGTCTACCACCACAACATCAATCATGCCGCATCACCACCCTGGTCTGCAACCACAACCATGCAAACTAATGAACACAAAGTAAGGGGCCCAAACAATGCTAGTTTATCGTTTGGGCCCCCTAGGGTATGTTTTTATAGTTTATTTCTTCTTTCTTTTACTAACTACCTGTCTTACTTCATTTTTAGATTTTTGCATCTTGATAACGACACTGGCACCTGCAAAGTGGGCCCAGATGATGCTCATTGTCGTTTGGGCCTCATGGCATGTTTTTTTATATCTGATTTATTTCTTTTACTAACTTACTTTTGATAAAGACAGCTCCCACCTAACAACAGACACACCCATGCCCTCTCCTTCCCCTCCTCATGCCCTATGCTGCCGCTGCGAGCCTCTGCTCACAGGGTGGCAACGGGTTCTGTTCTTACACAGCAACGGCCACCAAGCCCCACCCTCCCACCAGCAATGTTGGCCACCACCACTGCCACATCACAAGCACTACCAACCACTGCTCGTAGGGGGAATTGGAGGTGCTGACGACAATGGTAGCCATGAACGGGGGACAACAAACAGCCAGGACAACAAACTGCGGGTATGGCTGCGACAATGAACTCCCGCGACAATGAACAGCCATGCCAACAAATGCCAGGGAGGATGAATGACAGGGAGTACAAATGCTGGGTACAACAAATAGCAGGGATGAATGCTGGGGATGACAACAGGTGGCAGAGACAATGAACACGACGACGATGAACACAGGGGATGACAAACACCAGGGATGACAAACACCAGGGATGACAAACACCAGGGATGACAAACACCAGGGATGACAAACACCGGGGACGACGACATGCAGGAATGCAGGACCCCCACCCTCGCTACAAACACGAGATGGTGGGGCCATTTCTTTTTTCTATTTCATTTTCTATTTTGTTTTTCATTTTCATTTTCATTCTCATACACCACAGCTGCAAGCAACTGCTCGCAGGGTGTAAATGTAGTTAGTATATAATAGAATTAAGCTATACTCGAAAAAACACCAGTAAGACCAGTTAAAACCAGTCTTTTGGAGGCAACCGAACCAAATAGGACTGGTCCTATCTGGTTCGGTTGCGGTCTTGGTGAGCTGGGCATCAAGATGGACCGGTCTCGGTCCATGGTTGACCCCCTCAGAGGTCAAAAAACTGGACTGAACTGGACCCTTATACACTATCTGCACATATAGGCTGTGTCAAGCAAATGCATAGAACACTAATGGCTAAAGCATGCACAATGTGAATTTATGCAGGACTGCCCTCTTATCTGTGGGACGAATTCCACCTCATGGCTGCTCATTTACATGCCAAGACTACAACACATTCCCTTGCAGGCCTAACACCTTGGGAATTATGGTATGAGAGAAAACCTGACTACTCTTACCTTCGTGAAATTGGATGCAGGGCATTTGTGCTTATCCCCAAGAAAGATAATCCCAAGATTTATGAGTGGTCAATTGAATGTGTCTTGGTAGGTTATGACCTGAAATTGAAGTCATGTCAATGTTATGACCGTGCCACGCATAAGGTCCATAGCTCATATCATGTCAGATTCCTTGAGAGCCATGATGGCCATTTACTGCCCCCTTCCACCATGTTACAGGAGGATGGAAATATTGAATCCATTGGGAGCTGACCCCCCTTCCTGGGTCCCATTTTACAAAATGATGATGATGAGTTTGTTCATGATTCCGTTGTCCCTGATACGCATTCTCATAACACTGCCCCACCGGTACCACCACCAGCCCAGTCAATATGTCGGTCAACCTGCATGATGATACCCACTGAGAAGAGTCCTAATGGTGGCCCTGCAGTTACCAGAACTGCTGCTGCCATGTGTGACTCTCTGGAAAGTGCTGCTCAGATCAAGGAGGCATGGTGGGAATGTCAGGCTGCACTTGTTGCTGCTAGATCAGACCATGTCCCAAATCAGTCCACTGATCATGATTGTGATGTCATGGAAGAACTTTGCCAATCATTTCATAATCTTGATCTGGGCAATCAGGCACATCAACTTCAGGCCCTGATCTTGGAAATGGCAGATTTTGATCTGAAGTCACTTCAATTTGAGGATGAGCTGAAAACTTGGGATGAGGCCAAGAACTCAGCCAATGCAGTGCATTGGGAACATGAATACTGCGATGAATTGAACTCATTAAAGGAGATGGGAGTCTATAAGTTGATACCTCAGTCCGAGGTCCCACCAGGGAAGCATATTAGACATGGGAAACCTGTCTTCCATATCAAGCGTGATGAGGTGGGCACCGCTATCAGGTGGAAGGTGCGCCTTGTTTTCAGAGGTCATGAGCAGATTTATGGCAAGGATTACACTAAAACCACCTCACCGACTGCACACATGGAATCTTGGTGAATTCTCCTACACATCACCGCCTCTCTCAGATGGGATGCACAACAAATAGATATAAAAACTGCTTTTCTCTATGGCTTACTCCTGGATGACAAAATTCAATATATGCAGCAGCCTACAGGATTCGAGGAGCCAGGCAAGGAGGACTGGGTCTGGCAGCTCCAGTGTGGCCTGTACAATATGAAGCAGAGTGGACATATTTGGAATCAAACTCTCAATGCACAAATGCTCAATTGGGGATTCACCCATCTTTCTTGTGAATCCTGTATCTATTACTGCAAAACCAACACTGGTACGATAATTGCTGCTGTCCACATTGACAATTATTTAGCCATCATGGACTATATCCGAATTGGGAATAGCACACTTTATTATGGGTATTGCTGTCACCTGGGACCGGGACACACATTCCATAGCGCTCTCACAAACTGCACTTATTGACAAACCTGTGGAACAATTTGGTCAAAAGGATGCTCACCCAGCTTCTGCTCCCCTAGAGCCTGGTTCAAAACTACAACACCCTGATCAGCAAACCATGTCGCTGGATGCCAGGAATGCTCTTGCCAAACTCCCTTACCGCTCTCTTATTGGATGTTTGCTTTATTTGGCAATATCTACTCATCCTGATATTTTGTATGCAGTACAACAGCTCTCTCAGTATCTCTACTCGTACTCACTTGAGCACTGGAATGCCGCTATATGGCTGGTTCTATACCTAAAGGGAACCAGAGACCTGAAGCTTCATCTGGGTGGTCATCTTCCAATTATCTTGCATGCTTATAGTGACTCCAACTGGGCTAATTGCCTAGACACTCATCATTAGTGTTTTAAGGTTTGGTTTGGTCCGGTTTTTTGACCCCAAGTGGGTTAACTGGTCCAGACCACAAGCCCAAGTGACGTAGACCATAACCAAACCAATAGGACCAGTCCTAACCAGTTTGGTTATGGTCCAAAAACTGGTTTTAACTGGTTTTCCCCCATTTTTTCACAGCTAACTAATAATTATGTATGCAAAATAAAATAAATACATAAGCATCCTGTGAGCAGATGCTCACAGCGATGCAGTATAGCTTTGAATGAAAAATTGAAAAAGAAAAAGAAAGTGAAAAGAAATAGCCCCACCATCTTGCATTTGTAGCAAGGGTGTGGACTGCCATTGTGTCGTCCCTGTGTCGCATCCCTGCCATTTGTTGTCCCTGCCATTTTGTCATCATTGTCCATACTGTTTTGTTGTTGTTGTCCCTGTTGTTCATTGTCCCTGTGTTGTGTCCCCGCCATTCATTGTCCCTGCATTGCGTTGTTGTCATCCCTGCCATTTTGTCATCGTCCTCCATACTGTTTCATTGTTGTCATCCCTGCCATTTGTTGTTGTTGTCCCTGTTGTGTCGTTGTCATCGTCCATGCCATTTCATTGTTGTTGTCCCTGCCATTTGTCGTCCCCACCCTTCATCATCCCTACCCTTTGTCATCCCAGCTGTTCATTGTCCTCCATGTTCATTGTCCCCGCCATTCATCATTGGTCATACATTGTCCTGATTCCCATTGTCATTAGCACCTCCATATCCCCCTACGAGCAGTGGCTCACAGATGGGGTGGTGGTGCTGTGTGACATGGTCATCATCCAGGAAAGGGCCCATTGCCACCCTGCAAGCAGAGGCTTGCAGTGGCAGCGCAGGGCTTGCATGTGTCAAGTGGTGGGTGGGCAACATTATAGTTAAGATGCAAGAACCTAAAAGAAAAATATTTAGTTAGTAAAAGAAATAACTCAATATGAAAGACTTACACTGGGGCCCAAACAATGACTAGCATCGTTCAGGCCCCCTGCCTTGCATTTGTTTGTTTGGGTGGTGGTGCAGGTGTCATTCATGGTGAGTGCAGACAGAAGCATGGGTCAACGAGTGGGGTGGTATTGTAAACAAACATGTCAATGTGTGATGCAATGTGACAAACACGTCAATGCATGTGTTCATTTACTGTGAACAAACATGTACAACTACAGTAACATATATAAACCCCACCCATTCTCATGCCATCCCCCCTTGTAGTTAATGTATTGTATATCCTATGTACATTAGTTTAGTGTTCTCTAGAGTATATAATTCAACTGTACAAAGACCAGTTGTAACCAGTTTAAGCCGGTTTTACAATGGTCTTCAAATATTTTCAAAAGTTGTTAACCATTAACCGAACTGCGGTTTCAGTTACTAACTATTTTCAGAAAGTTGGACCAGACTGAAGCATGGACCGTGGTTTGGTCCAGTTTGGTCCTTGGTTCAATCAACTGGACCTTAAAACACTACTCATCATAGTGTTGGGGGTTACATATGCTCCCTTGATTCGGGTGCGGTATCTTGGGCAGCACAAAAACAGAAGGTTGTGGCAGCATCTACTTGCAAGGCGGAATACATTGCAGCATTTGAAAGTGCAAAGGAATGTATATGGTTGCATACCCTACTACATGCAATTGACTTTCATCAAAATTTCCCTACCACTATTTTTTGCGACAACAACACTACCAAGACTTTATCCAAGGACCCATTACTTCACTCTCACATTAAGCACGTCGACATTAAATATCATTTCCTGTGGGAGCACATCCAATCAGACAACCTCACTCTTGATTACGTCAACACTCATGATAATATTGCTGACATGTTTACAAAGGCCTTGGACCCTAAACAATTCATCTTTCTTCAAAACTATCTTGGACTACATTAATGTGATTCCATGCGAGGAGGAGTATTCACAGTGAGGAGGAGTGTTGAAATTGCACCATGAGTCTCACTTTTGATGTGTCTGATGCATGTGCTATTTTTAGCATTTCCTTTGATATGTGTGGTTGATCCATGGCACAGTTCCCCCTTGTCTCATTTTAATTCATACCCATCCTTTGTTACACAGAACACATATATATATGCTCGGTAGTTACATTACCACCTCAGTCACTTATACAGAGACTGAGGTGAGCTTCATTAGTTACCTATTTATTGATCCATACTTACTGTACCTGCAGCACGATCTTGATTGTACTAAGTACAGTACACATTAATAAAGTCACTTATACAGAGACTGAGCACAATCTTGATTGTATTAGGATCCACTTTCTACAACATGGAGTCTAGTGGAGGCCCAGGGAATTCCAAAGGTATGTGAATTGCTTGACATCTAAGGCCTTGGTGAACATGTCAGTGACATTTTTGTGAGTGTTCACATAGGTCAGACGTAGCTTGTCCAATTGGATGTGTTCACAGAGGAAATGGTACTTGATGTCAACATGTTTAGCACAGGAATGGAGGAGAGGGTCTTCAGATAAAGATTTGGTGGCAGAGTTATCACAGTAGATAACTGTCGGGGATAATTGCCAGTAGTTAACAGAGTCAAGTAGTGTATGCAACCAAATGCATTCTTTAGCAGTTTTGAATGTGGCAACATACTCTGCCTCACATGAGGAGGTGGCGACTACCTTTTGCTTGTGTGCAGTCCAAGACACAACACCAGAACTGAGGGAGCATATGTATCTCCTAACACTGCAGCATGTGTCTGTTAGGAAACAGCCCCATTACCTAATAATATTTTATTTTATTTTATTATGTTGAATTATGCTACATTACACTAAATGATGCTACACTTTGATAGCATGAGAATTTTATTTTGCACACATCAATATGTATGTGCATGTATGAGCACGTTGGTAACAACAATGTACAATATATGTAACATAGTATATAAACCTTAAATATACACCTAGGGGACTGCAGTTGTGTTCTCTTAGGTATTCCACCTACACTTGTGGTGTGAAACGCCTTTCTCAACAAACTCATCTATTAATAACCCTTGCATCAAAACCATCAATTCCCCCATCACATGTGTGCATCACGCCCCCTTCTTGTAGAGAGAACCCTCACAGTCTTAGCTAGCAGATAGTGGGTGTCACCCTAACAGTGTCAAGGCAGTTGGCCCAGTCAGAATCACTAAAAGCATGGAGGGTGAGAGGGCAATTCCCTCCAAGGTAGAGTTGGAGGTCCCTCATTCCCTTTAAATAGCACACCAACCTGATAGTGGCTGCCCAGTGATCAAAGGAGTAGCAATCAAGGTATTGAGATAATTGTTGAACTGCATAAGAAATATCTGGATGAGTGGATATTGCCAGGTAGAGCAGGCAGCCAACAAGAGATCGATATGATAGTTTGCTAAGTTGTAGTTGATTATCGTCAGATAGCAATTGCTTGTCAGGGCAACAAAGCTTAGATCCAGGCTCAAGAGGGGCAGATATTGGGTGAGTGTCTTTCTGGCCAAACTGATGATTTTGTCTATAAGTGCAGTTTGTGAGAGCGTGACTGTGCACTTAATTCTGTCCCAGGTAACGGCAATTCCAATGATGAAGCGTACAGTGCCTAGGTCAGAAATAGTCCACACCTTGCACATTTGATCCTTGAAGCATTCACTCTCAGCTGAAGAGTCTGCAATAGAAAGGAAATCATTGATGTGAACAGCTGCAATGATAATTCCTGAATCAACCCTGTGGTAGTATATGCAGGACTCACAGGATAAATGGGTAAAGCCTCAGTCAATCATCTGTGCATTCAGTGTCTGATTCCATATATGCCCACTCTGTTTCATACCATATAATCCTCATTGAAGTTGCCACACCCAATCTTCTTTCCCAGGCTCCTCAAAACCATTGGGTTGTTGCATATATTGCACTTCCTTGTCGGGTAGTAGGCCATAGAGAAATGCTATTTTTATGTCGATCTGTTGGGTGTCCCAGCCTAGAGAAGTGGTGATGTGCAATAAAATCCTCCAAGATTCCATGTGTGCAATCAGTGAGGTAGTTTTAGTGTAATCCTTTCCATAAATTTGTTCAAAACCTTTGAATACCAGGTGTACCTTCCATCAAACTGCTTTCCCCATCTCATCTCATTTAATGTGGAAAACCAGTTTTCCTTTTTGGATCTGCTTTCCTTGGGGTACCTCGTCCTGTGGGATAAGTTTATAGATGCCCATATCTTTTAATGATTTGAGCTCATCCAGGTAACCCTACTTCTCAGCATCAGCAGTATTCTTCGCCTCTTCCCATGTTTTGTGTTCATCCTGAAATTGAAGGGATTTGGGATTGAAGTCCATCATTTCTGTGATCATGGCCTGAAGTTTGTGTGCCTGGTCACCAAGATCGATGTCATGGAGGGATTGGCATAGATCTGTAATGACATCATGATCATGATCGACTGCTGTACAATTGACATTGGTCACAAAATTCTGAACCCAATCAGAATTGAGCACTTGTGCTGCTGTGGTAGCAGCCCTGTGATCTCGTTGTGTCTCCTTGAGTCAAGTGGTGCTTTCACAAGATTCTTGAACTGCAATTTTGGTTCTGGTGGGGGCCAATTGTCCATTTGAGTTCTTCTCTGTGGGTATTTGTATATGGGTTGAACATCGCAGCAGTGGTAGGATTTGGGGTTCCTCTATGCTGGAGGGATTATCATCATTTATAGTAGGGGCATGTGGAAATTCAGCATTGTCATCATTATTGCTCAGTAGTGGTGTGTAGGTGCACTTGTCTATAGCTGGTTCGTCAAGGGATACATTGTGGTCTGGGATGGAGGTTGTGGGTGGACTATGGCCATCTTGACTTTTGAGGAACTTGACATGGTAGGAACTATGCACCATTTCCTGTAGTGCGATTATAACACCAGTATGCCTTTGACACTGGCTCATATCCTATTAGCACACATTCAATAGATTGTTCAAAGATCTTTGGGTTGTCCTTTTTGGGGATGAGGATAAAAGCACAGCAACCAATTTCATGCATGTATGAGTAATCAGGGCTGCATCCATGCCATAACTCCCAAGGTGTACATCCCTGTAGTGAGCACATTGTAGTTTTGGTGTGTAAGTGAGATGCCATTAGATAAAACTCATCCCAGAGGAAAGTTGGTAGTCTTGAGTAGATCCACATGGTATAGGCCTTAGCCATAAGTGTGCAGTGCATGTGCCCAACCTGCCCAATGTGTGTGGAGGTATATGGAGCAGTGAAACATTGTTCAATTCCTTGAGTTTTAAGCCAGGCTTCCATCTTGTGTGACTTCAATTCTCTGTTATCGGTGATGATGTAAGTCCCCACTTCAAGTCCTGTCTTGTTTTCCCAGGCAAGTTCCCAAGCTTTCAATTCTGAGAAAGAATTATCTTTGTTATGCAAGGGTATTGACCAAGGAAAAGATGTGTAATTGTTAGTGTTTGAAGGTCCGGTTTGGTCCAGTTTTTTTTACCTTTTTGAGATGAACCAGAACTGGAACCAGTTATACAATCTCAACAACTCTGACATAACCAGACCAGACTGCAATGGACCGGTCCATTGCAGTTCTTGTTGGTTTCACAACCAGTTTGAACCTAGTTCAGTTCAACCTAGTCTACAACTGGTTCAAACTGACCTTTTGCATAGTTGATGTGTAGAGAATATACAAGAAAACTACTACTTCTACCCATATGAAACCCCCACTATTCAAGATCTTGATATTACAAAAGAATGGGCAAACGCTAGCCTGTCGTCTCATCAGGACCTTCAAATGACACTACAATAGAGTTAAAGTAAGGCCAAGATCATATCAAAACAATAAGAACTCACCAAGATATCAACACCCATCTAAAACCCCCCTACTGAACAAGATCTTGATATTAAGAAAGAACAAACAAATGCTAGCTTCTCATCTCATTGGGACCTTCAAACGACACTACAGTAGAGTGAAAATAAGTGTAAGATCATATAAAACAAATAAGTATACTCACCAAGATATCAGCTCCCTATCTAAAGCCCCCCTACTGAATGAAATCTTGATATTACAAAATAGCAGACAAACCTGAGCCTCTTGTCTCATCAGAACCTTCAAATGACACTACAGTAGAGTTAAAATAAGTGTAAGATCATACAAAACAAATAAGAACTCACTGAGATATCAAGTGCCCATATAGACCCTACTAAACAAGATACTGATATTGCAAGAGAACAGACAAATGCGGGGTTCTCATCTTATAAGTACCTTCAAACGACACTACAGTAGAGTTAGAATAAGTATAAGATTATCTGAAACATATGTGAACTCACTAAGGTATCAAGTACCAATCCAACCCCCCTTACTAAACAAGATATGGACATTACAAAAGAATGGACAAATGCTGGGCTCTCGTCTCATCGATACCTTCAAATGACACTACATTAGAGTTAGAATAAGTATAAGATCATGTAAAACAGACAATTACTCACCAAGATCTCAAGTACCTATATCATACCCCTTACTGAACAAGATGCTGACATTGTGAAACATCGGATAAACACCAGGCCCTTGTCTTATTGTGACCTTAAAGCAACACCAAAATAGAGTTAAAATGAGTATAAGATTATATGAAACAAAGGAACTCATTGAGATATCAAGTGCCCATCTAAACCCCCCTACTAAACAAGATACTGACATTGTGAAAGATCAAATAAATGCAAGCCTCTCGTCTCATTGAGATCTTAAAATGACACCAAAATAGAGTTAAAATAAGTATAAGATCATGTCAAATGGATAGGAATTCACCAAGATCTCAACCCTTCATCTCACTGATCAAGACAAAGCCATTGCAAAAGAACAGTTCTTGTAGTTGACCAGAGCCAAGTTGGAGTACAACTGGAGTCAATAAAGACTGCTCTTGGACCGGTCACAACCGGTTTTTGTCAGTTTGCAAGATGATTATATTTTACACAACCGCAACCGGTTGCCTCTGAAATCTTGATGGACTGAAACCGATGGTCCGGTTCTTTTTGGTTGGGTCCAGTTCAGTTTCAGTTTTTTTCTGGTTCAACCTTCAAACACTACTTAGAGCCATATAGAGCTTTGATAGAGGAAGCAGCAATGTCTCAAGAAATAATGGAGTGGGCATGGGGAACATTGTCACTAAGGGAATTGAGGAGAGCGATGCAGCAGAGGAGGTCAGCTTTTATGTCACCCATGGCAAAGGCGCATTCTATTAACACACAAATTTTTTCTGCTGTCTTGGGGAGTGGCATGTCCTTTGTGCATTGAATGGAAAGTGCTTGTTGTAGAAGCTGAACCTGGCGAACCAGCCCTTCCTTCTGATGGCAGTCCTGAAGAATCTTCCAATTGACCTCAGGGCCCTTCTTCATGTCCAGGAATTGTCATTCAGAGGAAGAGACACTGGACACAATGAAAGCATATGCAAGGTGGGAATTTGTCCTCCAGTTGGCAAGCCCACGGAGCTCAGTAGGGGTGGGCTCAGGTATATCACCCATAACATACTTGTAAAGGCTGTTTAAAGATAGAGCAATAATGATTTCCTTGCACCATTCTTTGTAATTAGATTTGAGTTTGTTGAGCTTCTCCCCAGTGTATTGTATGGAAAGTTTGATAAGAGAAATGGATGGGGGGTCGATAGTATCAGTGCCCATGGTAGAAAATCAATGGTTAGTGGACAATGAATTGTCAAAGGGAGAACATGATGGTAGACAAGCAGGGTTTGTGAAAGACAAAGGGCTGATCCAAGATCACAGTGATCGGGGAAATGGATCAAAAAAATATGTTGTAGTGGGATGTCGAGTGGCTAGGATACTTTCTTCCATTGTTCAAAAATGACAGGAGTGGCCCATAACCTGTAGAAAGTGGATCCTAGTACAATCAAGATCATGCTGCAGGTACAGTAAGTATGGATCAATAAATAGGTAACTAATGAAGCTCACCTCAGTCTCTGTATAAGTGACTGAGGTGGTAATGTAACTACCAAGCATATATATATGTGTTCTGTGTAACAAAGGACAGGAATGAATAAAAACGAGACAAGGGGGAACTGTGCCACAGATCGACCATGCATATCAAAGGAAATGCTAAAAATAGCACATGCATCAAACACATCAAAAGCGAGACTCACGGTGCAATTTCAACACATGTGAGGAGGAGTGTTGAGAATCACACCATGAGCGAAAACACCGCTGCATCATTTGATGTGACTGTCGGCATGTATGACATGAGTACTATATTTAGCATATCACTTGATGCGCATGTCCAACAGATACCTTTGTGAATACCTTTGTGAATGGCCTCTTTGTCTCGATAGATAGGTATATGTGCCGTGCTCAGTAGTTTAAACACCTCAGTCGCTTATACAAGAGACTGAGGTGAGTACTTACTTTACGATTACCGTGTGCTCGTTAACTCACTATACCTATAGTTTATATTGTATACTCTAGATATAGTTAACAATACTTATACAAGAGACTGAGTTTATATTGTCTCTAGGATTGATTTTCTACAGTATACCCTCCACCTCCTTCACAGACTATCTGCCCAACTTTATAACCGGCTTTGACACTCAACCAGTTTATTTTTAGCACTTTCGAACTCAATTTGAACTTAAAATTTAATTTATAATTCTACATATATTTTCAACTTATATCATTGAGTATTTATTCATTAAATGCTCCCCAATAGATGTACATACGATATTCCGGAGGGGATGCGGGTGGGGAGTAAGGGACTTTGGTCATCAGAACCAAACAATTTCCTTTCTGAGAACAATGGAACATATGGCCGCCTAAAGTCGCCAACTGTGGGACGGTCACCGGGACTGATCGGGAATTTCCAATACCCATGTTCTCTGGTTTTGTATGTTCCTCAATACTGAGAACTCGGAACTTTCCAGCTTGCTACTTGAAGTCAGTTCATTACAGGAGACGAGCAAGAGACGAGGCTGCACCACTTGATGAATAAGTACTTCACTTGCCAATATGCAAAGGACATCGGACATACACAAAACATCATTTTAATTGTATAAGTCCGAAAGTAATTATATTAATATAGTATGACGAAAAGAAAGTTCGACCTGTACTGTCCTGCAAGCCGACTTCCGACACGCATATACTAAATCTTTACTCTAGAGAACTCTGCCAGGGCATAACAACCATAACAGTTCCCATCATGTCAGTTGCCATAAGAGCTACTTCCCATAAGAGCTGTTCCCATCTATGAGCTGTGCCCATGGCCGTTCCAATTGTTCCCATGGCCGTTCCCATAGCCGTTCCAATAGCCCTTCCCATAATCGTCCTCATAAGCATAAGGACCGTACCCGTGAGGACTACCGGAGTTCCAAGGATACCCAGTACCATTGCCGACCGAACCACCGAACAGATCTGGAAACCAGTTTAATACTGAACAATTGCAATAGGCGTTAAAGACCACTTACAATACTTCGCAGCATACCTTACAGTAATTGAGGACGACCCAGTGCACTGCCAAATGAAATTGGTAAGACCACCGTAAGTATTGCATATTCAATGTATACCGATGATGGAGGTAGTCCGCCTCTGGTATCAACTCGGTAGACCTCTTGTGCCAGGTAGCCCTGGATGGCGTTCAATTTCACCCATGGGATATCATATGCCGGTCTGGGGGCCGGAACGCTAATATTTGCGGCAGCAACCACGAAAGCGTTCTTATTGCCTGCATTTGTGCCTTGCGATGTGAAGTCCCATTTCGGTTCAATCCCCTTCCCAGTAGGATTGGTCACGAAGTAATGCTGGCCTTCATTGAGACCCTCGTGTGAAACGATCTTCAGGATGAGAATAAAGACAGAGCGCTACTTACCGAGGACGAAGGACGAGTTCGTCGAAAAGAAAAGCGAAATGATCTCTTGCGGGGTCAAATATGAAGGAGCACTTTCCCATGCGGCGAAAACTACATCTTGGATGGACCAGAAAGACGACGAATTATAGAAACAAGAAATGTCAAATAGTTCGGCGACGGCGCCAGTGTTACTACGACAAAAAATGAGGCGTTGGACAACGAGAGCAACGAAAGGGACGCACTTATACTTTCCGTTATAACATGTGTAATTCTGCGTGCCAAGGGCGACTGCAATAAACGAAGCTGTCTCTTGAGGTTTGCCGAGTGTAGTTTGATTAGGTGGCAAATAGATCTCGGCTCCTGAGATATCACACCTGACGAACGTCGGTCTCCAACTAGGAGTCGGAGTCCAGTACGGGGTCGAAGTCCAGGTGGAGGTCGGAGTCTTACTCGAGGTCGGAGTGCAGCTCGAGCTGGCGCCGGCAGCGACTTGGAGAACAGGGAACGAGAGGACGAGAGGAAGTAGTGCAGCGCGTCGCATTCTTCAACTAAACGTTTTGTGAGACGTCAGGAACTTCAGCAACTAAGTTGAAGCACATAAATTTTATCCAGGCACTTTATATACCTCTTTCGGAAAGCGTGTACTAGCGTGTAGGGCTGCATACGCCGCGCAGTTTCGGAAATAACGATTAGTTTATAACAGCGATCCTAGATCATCGATCATCGATCGTCGGATATGTATAAATCAAACATATGATGAAAGCGGTGAGGTAGCTGGATCATCGTCGCGCAACATTTAATATACCAATAAGGGCAGGAAGGGAATTGAGAAGACATACCTCATATAAATCACCCTATAGCAAAAAACAATCAACGTTGCCTGTCCAATAGGTGACTCAGGTGCGCAGCAGGGAGGGAAAATCACTGCATCATATATATAATATAACCTTGATATATAACAGGATATACTTACATAACTGAGATCCAGACCCATTATTAATATTAAGCAGGTTTTTTTAGATCGGACTTCGAAAATAACACGCATCTGGAGTCCGAAGCTCGAATGTCAATGAAGTCGAAGCATGTTGCCAATTTTTAGTGGGTGGCCGATATATGCAATACGGATAAGGGATTTTTTTGGAGGCGTTTATGTATACTTGTTCTCATTTTGTTTTACGGAGCATCTTCCGAGGATGAAAGATTCTGTGAGAGAATGTAGTAAACAAGTCCAAAAATACTCAACCTCATGTAAGCAACGACGCATTTTTGTGCGGTAAAATCTAAAAAACAGCTCACTGATGCATTGATGCCCACACGGAAAGCGGAGTTTAAGAAGCTTGCTTATGTAATAATAGTGCTCTTCACTTCGGTCGTTTTCGTAGACCCCGATTTCGGCCCAACCAGTCAACGATTTGTCTCGGGCCTTGCGAACGAGGAGGCGCTGAACTAGGACCCCCAAAAGCCCCTACTAAGGTATGTTCCACGAAAAAAATCCTTATCCGGACAATTTTTTTTCACTTAGGCACCGATTTCATCCGGATAGGTTTAGGCCCGATTTTATCCGGACAAATGGAAGTGACATACGAAAAATCAGCATTTTCTTCTGAAATACCTATTTTTTGGCTTCTACAGCGCTCTGGCGCCATAGTGGAGGGTGTGTACATAAATTCCAAGCAATAAAACACCTACATTTCAGTCTTGGAAGTTGTCGGGAGTATGCAGTTTAAAAGTTCTGTAACGCTAAGCTCAATGTTGGGGAGTAGTGCATGTTCTTCTTTCGCTGGTATAGTCAGCAAGGCCTCGCAATATTCTTGCAGGTTTGCCGGAGGGAATTCTGGGAAGCATTTTCCGCAGCCAATCCACGGTGTCTTGTCGAACGAAACACTACTATCCCCAGCCTGAGATATTAGGTCGAGAATAGCCATTTTTGAACACCTGGCAAGAGAATTTCGGAAGAGTACGAGTATTGATGCTGTTCTGAGTCTTCTGACCCTTACTTCGAATATATTGTCTATTCCTATTGCTAATTTTCTGTGATATATTTCAGTATATCTCTTCAAGTTGAACACTCCAGGTTACCCTGAAAGCTTATCCGGATTGGGAACATACCTACTGATTACACTAATTTTATCCGGATTCTCGGCATACACATTGCTTGAAAATCGGGCCCAATCTTATCCGGATTGGCACATACCTGACCGCCAAAATGTCAAATTTTATCCGGATTCAGCAGATACATATAGGGGGATTTTTGGGGGTCCTGCTGAACTTGAGTAAAAAGTAACCATTCACATTAGAGCACAGCAACTCGGTCAAACCTTCGTTCCTGAGCGAGTTTCGGTCGAAATGGCCAAGTCACTGAATTGAGTAAGTTGTAGTAGGGTATGTCGATGAAGTCAATACAATACCCCAAATCATGTACAAAACGGCATAAAAACAACAGAAACTAGTTGGTACAACTTATAAGTACCGAGAAATTCCTTAAAAACGCGAAGACAAACCGACCTACTAATTACGCGGCATGGTCACGTGTGTTGCCAAATCCTTTGCGGAGAGCCGCCTGCTCCCAAATAATCTTTGGCATTTTTCGGTCGTTCGGTTCTGCACTTTCACCAGGATTGCTGAAGTGCTCTATTCGATGGTTTCAAGGACAGTTACGTAAATGATACAACAAATACCATCCTATGAGCTCGAGTGGCAAGCAGTGCCGTGTGCGTAACTTGAATATCATCAACTTGGAGCTATTCGTATATGGTGGCTATGGGCGTGTCGGATTCGGAAGAGATCGAACGGTCGAACGGTCACCCGCCGGCACCAAGTTGGGAGGCTGTCTATTCTTGAGAACGGGAATGCCAAGGCAGGGAAATAAGGCTATGTTACTATTCTTGGGCTAAATTACATAAAAGCAAACGACCGCTTAAACACCAACATGAAAAAAATCATTTTACTTACCGGCCTGCTCTTCATTCTTCTCGCAGTTGCTGGGGCACAGGATGATGAATCGTATGACGAAAGCCTCTACACGCCTGCCGAACTCCAACGGAACGCGCAGCGCAAATTGTTCGGGATGCCCCCCATACCCCCGAAGGCGATGAGGAAGAAGGCCCTTAAGACAAAGAATAAAGGGAGCGGAATGGGTGAATACTTAGCCTTTGCGGACTAGTTTGAAATGATTTCTGATTCTGGATAGCCTCGCTTTCCTCATTCCAGTAGGTAAAGATATATTGTTCCCGTGGCCACCCTTTCATCGTGCACAGAACGTCCACTGGCTACATCGCGATCCACGATGACGGTGTCGAAGGACCTATGCTAGGGTATCTCAGTAACCACAAGATTGTTCAAGATATCAAAGAGGCGGTAGAGTATACGTATACGATGAACGGATTTACAACGGAAATAATGGTCGCGGTTAGTTCATTCACGTTCCTACGACTTATGGTCTTGTTCAAGTTATCTGGGCTAAGAATTCGACAAATCTACATATGTGCGTCTCGACTGGGTTGTATGGACGAGACCTTGGATTGGGATTGAAAAAGTTTGCACTTCGTATTCCTCTATCTTCGAGTTTTTACGTGCTTGATTGTATCCAGTTTTCATGTTGCCCGTCACACCACTGTGTCAAGTACGTCGACTCTCAGAAGAACCTATTCATTATCCTGATTATTCTTCTAGCCGCAGAAGGCGACACGCCCTTCCATGATACTAAAACCGCATCATACCTCGAAACTGCAATCGTCAGTGTAATCTCTTTTCCCCGACTCACGCATTCTCATACTATTCACCCAGTTCTCGATAGACCAGAAGACAGGTGAGATTGAGATCGAATGGGTTAACCCGGACGGTGGTCGCCCCCCAGTACAAGTAGCGCTTCGAGAGGAGCGATTATATTATACCGGAGATCTTTCTTCATTCAGAGAGTATCTTGGGTATGACGATACTGTCAAATCTGTGGTATGTCGTCTCTTCGCCACGCAAACCGCTGGGCTCTGAATTGTTGCGGTCAAAGGTATATAAATGGGTTCCTCACGAAGAACTTGGGATTTAAGGGTTTTCTGGACGTTCTTTGTTCATTATACTTAAAGGGTGGATTGCGATGTACATAGAATTATGGGACTTTAATATGATGAGTTGTTTGGGATCCATTGGTACAGACTTCGTGTTAGGGGAGATTTAAATTCTAACTCTAAGCGATATTCTAATAATCAAGTTCTCTCCACGTTGTATTTCTTTCGCACCGATCGCCCAGTAGTTCAGATTTCGAGATGTGTACATTATATCGTAAACGACATGTGCTTCTCAGTGGCTCTTGCTGGTTAGTTTATGACAATTCGATGTTCCTCGCACAAAGTCATTGCCTCACTATAGGCAGAAAAACATATCCTATCGCCACGGGGTAGCATTGTGGCAAGAGGCGCCGGCTTCAGTTTTCTCTGAATACGCGAAATTGTACCACTAAGTTCAGAGTTGGGAAGAACATATCTTCCTTACCTTTGACACCGGCCATGGGCTCAGTTCCACTTTCGGAGGTGTCGACTGAAGTATCTGAAATAAATTTGGCTAAAGGCAAGAGGTAGTGGTCGACATTGTCGGGGTTTTAAGACGAGTGCATGTCCTGCATATAAGATCCTTGAATTTGGACTTGAGTCCATATTCCCGTAGGTGGTGTAGCGGGAATACCTTCTGGTACACCGAAAGTCGTGGTGACTTAAGCAGCGACAGATTATATCTATAAACTTTGATACTGGCGCTGGAGGTCGTGATAGCCAACCATTAGTATCGTGTAAAGTCCCTCCTGAAGAGGGAACGCATGATGTGGGGATGGTGAACCTCTTCCAGATGAAATGGTCTGAGAAAGAAGTGATGGTGCATCCCGTAGGGAGGTCATTGCAAGCACCATTAACGAGTCGGCGCTCCAGACTTGAAGGAAGCCATGGGATGATATGGATTGTACTCGACCAAGATTACATGTCCCGGTATAAGTTCCACTTGATTGGTAGTATATTTCTAGCATTAGAATATGAATCTCAGGGTATTAATATGACGCAGCCAACACACCTGCATTAGAAAAGAACGATATGATTGTGTGGAGAGCCTCAGAAGGTACAAGATCTCTTCAGCCTCTTGTCCCAGACTCCCAGCTCAATGACAGCAAAACTGCCGCATATTTTGAATATTGTGGCAGTGAGCGACTCTGCTCTCAACAGACAAATATTGGCGGGCAACTGAATATGAGCATTGAGGATCCCTGTAATAAATCCAGATATGTCTACAATTAATTGACTATCATTGAGCTATGGTATAAAAGAAATACCGTACGTTTGAGCTGGCCACTGCGATGTCGTCGCCACTGACCCGGAAAGGACACCAGAACCGAAGTAGTCCGGCCTCCATCAGTTATGTCTGCGGAAAAGTCAAGGACATGCCACTCGGAGACGTTCCAATTACCATGACATGCAAAATACGTCATAGACGTGACATACTGTGACCCGCCGATAGTGTTGAGCCGAGCCGCCCAGAGCCGCTCAAGCCATGCCCTAAGTTGCCTCAAATTCAGAGCGACTGGAGGGCTTTAAATGTTCTTAAAACACTATAAAACACACTGTAGGAGTCCCTACTGCCATTTTGAATACATGTTGTTATACCCTACTCCCCAGAGCCATCTCTCGAGCATGTTTTGTAATAGGTACGAGGAGATAAACATAGCCAAATAATCTCATCAAAGATACTGATCTGTGCAAAACTCAATAGTATGACTTGTTTCTTTTGTAATAATAGTCTACACAACCTATTTGACCATTAAAATACATAACTGAAGCATAAATACTGTTGAAGCAGACTATATATGCTGCACAGGGGAAGAGACTACATGTTCCTTACAACCTACCTGGGGTTTAGTTAGACTTACAGCTAGGGTTAGCAGAGGTAAGAACACTGTATTCCTACTATGGTACAGGTTCTCCTTATATACATAATAATAAGGATATCACATGACTCCAGAGGAATATGCATATGAAACATGTAACAATATTGGTAATTAATGTGGGAGAATATGCATGTGCAACATGTAACAATATTGGGTAATTAATGTGGGAGAATATGCACATGCAACAATATTGGTAATTAATTTTAACAAATACAACTTGGATTGCAAGCCCACAACTTTGGGCAATCTCAATCGGCTTAGCCAGATGAGCAGTACCATGTGTTAAAGATTTCCTCCGTTGCGCCAGTCTAGCATCACGATCAGCCTTCAGCATTGCGACACAGGTCATTGGTGGCGAAACATCATTGGATTCATCATTGATATGCTGAATACCCATCTTAACAGCCAAAGAGAGTACCAGAGGAGAGGACAGAGCTGGAAAACAAGGAGGAAATTGGGAGGAAGCGGGAAGATGAAGAGGGAAAGTGACTGGTGGAGGAGATTGGGAGGATGTAGGCGGTGAAGGTGAGGGAAGGAAAGGATGCCCTAACACTGCAGAAAGTTGATTAGTTAACTTCGAGAGGTGCTCCCTTTTATCAGCCAATGATACCCCAAAATCTTCAATAACAATGAGGAAATTCTCCCTCTGTTCACCCTCCGAGAACATGGCAGCAATGCAAAGACTGCTGATCCTGGACTTGTCAGCACAGATTTGAGAGCGCAGTGAACCTTCCTGACCCTGGATGAGAAGGGCTTGTTGTGTCTGGCCCAAATGGAGGACTAGGTCAGAGAGGGTCTGGTACATCTTGGTCTGGTTCATGACTAAGTCTTCTTGCTGGCATCTGAGGACCATGACCTTGCCATGCAGCTCCATAACCTGACTAGATAGTGAAACCACAGTCTCCTTGATCTGCAAAGCGCCTTTTGCGACTTGGCCAACTCATCTTTTAGTACACAGGGAAAACAGAGGCTTTGGTTTATTGAGTGTTGAAGGAGGACGGATGGTGGGATGAACAGGAGAGGGAAGGTTCACCATGTTTCCAGGCTCTCAGGGTCCTGACAAAAAGAGGAAATCATGGAGATATGTTTGATGATTGCGTCTAACAGGAATATGGGAATGCATAGTTTCAGGTGGCTGATAGCATGTTATGGGTTAGGCAAGATAGACTGGTGCATAGTATAGTGAATTTAGATCAATACGGTCGCAGAGAGAGACACTTTAACAGTGGGGTGGGGTGGGGTAGTGGTTGTTGTTGTTGTTGTTGTTGTTGTTGATCATAGCCTTCAGTGCTTTTCTCAGATCAGTCATGTGACATGTCAGGAGTTGGGCTGATCTAAGTTGAATTGTGTCACACTTTGGCAGGTAGTGATGCCACGGCTTGGCTCGGCTCACCCGTGGTGTGGCTCAGGCACTTGAGCCAATCAAAATGGTGCTGAGTTGCCCTGCGCAGCTCTGAGCACCCTGTCTATATAGCACCCAGTTTCCCTGCTTTTTCATCGTTTGTTGTTTTGGATGTGGTCCATGCACCCCCTGCTTCTTGCCACAAGGAGCCTGCTGTCCTCCCCTCCTTGCCATATACTGATGACCCATTGGTCAACCTTGTTCCTGTCTCCCTGATCTTGTCCATCTCCAGTGTTTTATGCTGTACTGAACCATCCTTTTTCTTGCATGCTTCGAGTTCATCTTTTCAATTTCACTGTTTATTACTTTTTCTTGTCATGTCATTATTTGTTAATGCTACGGTGGCAATGCCTACTTTTGTGCAGTTTGAAATCTCAGTTTGTGCACTGAACACTAATGGTCTGATGAGCCCAGTTAAGCTGGTGTTTATCGGTCCACTTCTTATGAAGTTAGCTCCTCACTTCTTTGCACTCTCAGAGACAAAAACCCAAACCAATGCCACCTCCAACCTTCCAATCTCTAATTACAAGGTTTTTGAGGAAAAGGTGGTATTGTGCACTGCTCCCTCACATTTGGCATAATGGGGAATCATATTAGGTGTCCAAAAGGACCTACAAATAGTGGCTTGTGTCCCACTTAATCATGAACCTCTGGAGGGTTGTGTTGTGTGTGTTGACATTGTTGTTCCCTCTCTATCCTCTTCCTCTACCTCCTTTATTCATCGTGTTTTTGCTGTCTATGCCCCATGTGACCCAGGTGCAGACAATTTGTTGCTCAATTTTTGGCCATGTCTGATAGATGTGGTATGAGATACAAAGACTTCATGGTTCCTTTTTGGTGACCTCAATACCACTGTTGCTGCCTTTGAATGTGCCTCGGACAATATACTGGCTTGATGAGCATTCAAAGATTTCCTTCAGAATACTCATGGTACTGACCTGTGGCAGATATGTACAGATTGCAACCATTTTGGAGACTGGACAAGTTGGGGTTGGCGTTCAACTGATGGTGGCAACATCATTGATCATGTAGTTGTCTTGACCAGCTGTCTTCTAGACTCCAAGATTTCAACTGACCCAACATGGGTCCCTGGCTCAGATCACAGGGCCATCAAAGCTAAGGTCATACTGAAGTCCTCTGTCCCTAACTTTTTGACAGTTTCTTCAACTCCATTTGTCCCATCCATGCCTCTCCCACCTCCAAGAATCAAGTACCCATCAAAGGATGACAAGTATAAGTTTGCCCTCTTTGCAGATTCCATGGACTGTCTTGTGGCATCTAACGTGACAATTTTTCAAACTGAAATAACTAGCAGTGAATCTTACACTGAAAGATATAATTTACTGACTACACTCATTGAGCAGGCAGTGGTCAACTCCTTTGGTCAGAATAAACCATATAGGTTTGTTGAGAAGCAGATCACTTCTCCTCACATCAGAGAGCTTGTTGCTCTTATCAGATATCTTGGGGGAGCAATCTCATGATCCAGAGGCAATCTGAGGCAGATGTCCTATGGCTCATGCTCAATCCTTGACCAATACTCAGCACAGTTTGCACTTCTCAATGAGTTGCTCTTCAAGTTGGTTGCTGAATATTTGGTTGATGCTAGATGTAACTGCCACAAAGAACTTTATGCTGCCAAGAAGGCCAAAATTCTTGAACGAGCCAGGCACTATGATACAGGTTGAATTAAGGGGGTACTTTTTGGTGGTTCTTTGATGAAACTGACCTCATTCTTTGTCCCCCTCCCTACAGCAGTTAACTCTCTTTTGTTACCTGGCATAATTGTGACTGACCCTGCCTCGGTTGTGGAAGAAACAAGGCAATACTTTACAGGACTCTACAAATGCTCAGTGGCTCCCAACAAGCCCAAACCATGGCTCAAAACTCCTTCGGTCTTGACTGTCAAGAGTCGCATCTTGAATGACCCTTTTCTCTGGCCAATAGCAGCAACACTAGCTGACTTTTGCGCTATGCTTCATAAAGGGAATCCATGGCCCTCTCCTGGTCTGGATGGGAAAAATGGTGCATCAAGAATCTTTCTGATGGAGTGCTTCAACTTGTTCCTGATCTTCATAACTACTCAGTCATCAATGCAAGTTTCCTGGGAGATATCAAAGACACCCACCTCACCTACTTCCACAAACGTGGAATTTGTACTGACCTGTCTAATTGGAGAGGTCTCCTCATCTCTAACTTTTTAGCAAACTTACCTATGACCTGGCTCAATTTCAAGCTCTCACCTTATGCTGCACAAATGGGTATTATTCTTGAGACTCAAGTCGCCACACAGCCTGGGGTTCAAACTCATGATCTAATGAGCTTCCTCGGTGGACTGAAGACATGGAGTTACTGTACAAAGACCCCCCTCTATCTCCTGAAGCAAGACCAGATGAAACTTCAATCATGAAAGGCTTTGACTATCTTGCTCCACAAGGTTTTTATGATGCATGTATAGCTTACAGTTTACTGCCTGCAGTAGCAGATCTGGACCATGCAGCCCAATCCTCGACTCAATGTTTTCCTCGGATGGCTTTTGGCATTGCAGATCCTATTATCATTGAAGGTGTCACCAAGCAGGGTGGACCAATGTTACTGTTCAAGGCCACCATCACCACTAGTCTTGGACATTGTTACTTGGATGACCTGGCTTCCTTGGACCCTGACTGTGTTGTCATTCAGAGCACGTCTAATATGGTCAATGACCCCCATCTTCCCAATGATGCGGCCTCCTTATGTTTTGCTATGGCTGAAGCCACTGATGACTCTTACATCGCAGCACTAACCTTCCCAGCTCTCCAGCATTTCACACTCACCATGGAGCATTTTCAGTTCATATATGGATGGCTAACCTCATAGGAGAAGACCACCTTACATATTCTCAATAGCCCAGTCACACCACCAAAGACTCTCCCACTCCTGTCAATCACCAACATCCAAAAAATAGACCCCTGGATAATCATGGAACATGAGGTTCCTGTATCTACTAACGAGTTCAATTTTCTATGCACACAGGAAGACAATCCCAAGACCCATTACCTAGAACTTGTTGATATTATTGACTCCTTCTCCTTCCCAGCCTTCTCATTCCATACTCCATTCACACTCCTATGCAAGATTGTATCACAAAACATCATTTCCCAGTGTTGAGCTTTACTCTCCCTCCAACCAATTCTCCATGCTGATGCAACCAGATTAGACCAAAGAATCATGAAACACATTCACTATAGTCTTGGATTTCCATTTTGTCCCTCGTCTATGCTGTTGACACTTCCCCTGTCAATAGGAGGTTTTGATTTCCCATCATTAGCATGCATTAATGTGGGTATTGCCATTGATGGTCTTGCATGGGATCTGAACCACCATATTCCAGCATATAGAATGATGGCTCTTGTCATGTTAGCAGACTGGACTTGTCAGATCAACAGATGTGTGTATCCTCTTGATTGCATAGGCTTGAGAAGATCATTCACTCATTTCTTAGGCTCTATCCCTGGTGCATAGATCATTGCACAGGATCATATGTTGAATCTTGATCTTACTCTCCGCCAAACTGATCAAAGTCATCTCCTTGATGGTCATTGTTCCATTTCACATGCACTATCACTCATCAGACTATCTGTTCCCCATACCGAACACCCCAATGGCCATGCTATCCAGTCGCTTTGCTCTATGGGCTTCCGTTTGCTGAATCATATTGGTGGCTGGACAGTGAATTTCTCGAATCTCACTACTTTTTTTGTCAGGGCTCTTCCACCTGGGAATTGGTCGAGTGCACAAAAGAAAAATTGGAACCTGATCCAAAACTTCTTCTCTCTAGCCCAGATTAGTGTGCTCTACTTTGGTCCAGCTGACCTGTTACTCTCTAGATCAATTAGACAACAGCAAGCTGAGAATCTCATTCGTTCTTTCATGTTAGCTGACCTCTTCCTCCCCACTGAAATTTCCCAGGGCAGGCAGCTCTGGGGAACAGATGGTTCCATGATCCCAGCATCTGTGGGCCCTCTGGATGACAAATCTGTCACTTCAGCAATTACAGGTCCGCACACCATTGTCATGAAGCTCCTCAGCTGCAATGTATCTATTCTCCACAGTGAACTTGTTGGAATCATTGGTGGTCTTGTTCTCTCAGACTCCTGAGATAACTCCACCATGATCTATACTGATCATCTCAACTCAGCTAGACTCATTGATGATAGCCGAACCTCTGCAAACATTGACACGCATCTTCAACACATGAACAGTCGCTCTTATTATAAATGGATACTTTACCATTTGGGCTCTTGCCATGCAGCTATCCTTTATATGAAGGGTCATCCAGCTGAGTCATCTATTCCATCTATTCTCAATGCTTCTGCAGATTACTATGCAATTAAATCTCAACACATCCATCCCCACCTTCATCATGCACCTCTCCCCACCTTCTTCATGGATCATTTCACCTTTTTCACCCAAACTGATGGCTGGATTGAATCCAACATATGAGGCTTCACTGATCATCTGCTCTCAAATCAGACTGCTTGTGAATTGGAGCTCTCTCATGGCCTTAGACTAGTTCAATCTGTCTATGACCCTACCCCCTCCCTCATCCTATCTATACTTATGTTCTTTATTGTGCTATTCCACACTTGTTCAGCTTTACTCATGCTCAGGACAGCTTCCCATGGTGGTTCACCTCCACTCCTGACACAAGATTGACTCTCATCAATGCCGTTTTGGTTGCCTCAACATTGCTGAGGATGATCATCACCTCTTTGTTGAATGCCCTTATTTTGCTGAACTATGGTCAAGCAGTCTCTCAGCAGTTGTAGAAGTCATGGAAGCCAAGTGTCAGGTTATGGTTGAAAAGCACCTGCTGTCTCTCAAAATTGCACAACATCTCATCACTGCAGCTAAGTCCCTGTTCTCTGATGACAGTGCTATCTGGCTACTGCATTGTACTGCCTTCTACCTAGGCAGGATCCCAGATGTTACCAAACTCCTAGCTCAAGCAGCCAGCACTACATTCCTCCCTATCCCCCTCCTTTCTTATGTCTCGTGACATCAACTCCATTGCCATGGAATGGCATACTCACTCAATTTGTCTTGCCAGTCATATTTGGGGCCAAGTTCAGTGCATTGCTGCCATTGGAGCCAGTCTCTGATTTTCTATAACATCTTACTATATCCTGTGCATCACAGTGTATTTCGCACCGCAGTGGTGGCAAGCTTTTCTCAACGAGGTTTTGATGCTACCCCACTAGGGTCTTTACTTACTTTAGCTCATACTTCTACTACTTGGTCTATCGAGGCTTACTTCTTAGTATGTCCTTAGCTGCTTATGTAGCATAGGTAGATATCAATATAGTAACATAGTAACAACAACCACCCCCCACCCAAAAATTCAAAGGTTCCTAATTTACAGGCCACCCAGAAAACCTATCAATTAGACTTCTCATCAAATCCAAATCCCTTTTTAGATCATATCATACATCCAATCTTGTTCAAATTTGCACCATAGTCTTGATATTGACTTCAAATATTGTTGAATTTTTTCCTTTCCTTTCTTTGAAAGTGACAACCTCTCATATATCATATTCCATATCTTGTTATTAGCATCTTATATCTTGTCTGATCTCCCAGTTACTTGTTTTTAGAATTGTCTTTTTCGCATCCTTTGTTTGTTTGTTTTTTTGATGGTATCATATCTCATGAGTTTTATGTGACTAACCCCTTTTGCTCATTATTTAGAATGGATAAGGGTGTTACTATGTCTGATCCTCCTCCTCCTGGTACAACCGCTCCTCTGCCTAATCTGCCCATAACCACAACAAAGCAAACAGTCAACCCTCTTGTTTTCTCTCCTCATAGAGTACTTGTCTCCCCCAGCTTCATGGCCTCATGCTCTGGGACTGTAGTGGTCAAGGAAGTTTCGTTAGCTTCTGGGTGTGAGTTAATTGTTTGAGGGATTCTGGCTCCACCATGTGGGAAGTCTGTCAAAACCATGCAAAACACCATCAATGATCTGCACAAGTCAAATGAAGTCCTCCATGGTATTCCCCTCAGAATCAGACCCTACCCTACTCACAGGAGTGACTGGACTTCCACATGCTACATTTGACTTGATGCTTGATTCAAACCCAAGTCCCTCTCTGGCACTGGCACTGAACCAAGATGTGATCTGCTGTATTTATGGTGGTGATTAGTGAAGCACACAGGGATTGGGAGGTTGCATGGATGCCCACAGTTCATGGTACTGATAAGAGGATGTAGGTCTGCTTCCCAGATGTTTGTGAGGATGATTTGTGATCATCTGGACAGCAGCAAGAAACAATGGATAAGATCCTTGCATGGGCCAAGGCTGCCAACTCTCCTGTCTGCAGCTCCTTCATGAATAAGGGAGGTGTCATACTGTTCTTGGCCTCTCCTGCACATGTTGATGTGATTCTAGCCATGCAAGAGGTGAATGTCCCTGGCATTGCACAGGCATTAAAAGTCACCCAGGGACATCAAATCGAAATCTTGAATGCGTGATCATGGGAGCAACAGATGAGTTTGAAGGGATAGAGGCCCTCCTTGAGGCATGGTTGACTGACAATTTTGTACTGGAAGGGGAGTATAGACTGGCTGGTACTTGAGTTCTTTCACATGAATCAGAAGTGTTTGTGTTCCACATGATGACATGGGATGCTACATCAGCTGAACTCTTTGCACACAACTTCTCCAAGTACAAGTCACTTGTTGCACCTCAGTCAGTTTACAACAAGGGCCTGTGGCAATAGGCCTCTGTTCATAAAGAGTTTGTCAAGGGATCTGATTCAATGAATGAAGGCTTGAAGGCAATACACTGACAAATCAATTTAATGCAAAAGGAAAATTGTCAGAACAATGAGGTGACCCAGCTCCAGCTGTTGACACTGATGATGAACATGAACCAGAAGTCGTCCTCTGTATCGCTTCTTGGAAAGGCTGTGATGGACACTCAGTGGGCAGTGCTTAACAGCTCATTGCACCAACAGCAACTCCTGGTCTGGCACCACCTGTGACCCCCACTCCACCTCCACAATCCACCAAGTCAGTTAATAGGACTCTAGGAGTGGAAATGCTGATGAATCATCATTGGCACCAAACAAGCAGCCAAGGCTGTCATCACCTAGTTCCAAGAACACTAATGTTCCCCTCTCGAACAACACTAGCATGGTGATAGATGTCAGTCTTGCTAATGTGCATGATTCTGATCAGGTATGTGCTACTTTGAATTTGGGCATGAGCACACTGATGGGGGCTCATGATGGTGATTTAGTACTCTTAAACATGTGCCCTAAACCGTTGCCTACACCCCATATACATGTGCAGAAAGTGTTTAAGGGTGTACTCAATGACCTGAAAGTTGTTGAAGTGAACTGTATGAGCAACCATTTGTTTTCTTGTAGATCATCTTCACTAATGTGCAGTGTGTATCATCCTCACATGGACCTCAAAATGCCTATACTTGTATTCTTGGTAATCATGGCTCTCAGCATGGTGCAGTGTGCAGTGGCAGCAACATCAACATCCACCTTCACAGTCTATGTGCTCAATGCCAATGGGATACCACATCCAATAAAGATCCACCACTTCAATATGGCAGTGAAAATGAGAAGACCACATGCCTTTATTGTATCAGAGAGCAAGACCAAGTCAAAGATGAGTAAATCACTTCCATCTGATGATTATGACATACATGAGGAGCTGGGTGACTAGCTGATAATCACCACATTACAAAGTGAGGGCTCATTGTTGGTATTTAAAAGGACCTACAGGTGGTGCAGCAATTACAGGTTGTGCAGTCTGCTCTGAAGGGGCATGTGATTAGGCTTGATATTATACTTCTGATGTCAGATGGTAGGTGTATCTTGCATAATGTTCAAGTCAACGACAAGAGAATACTTCAGGAGACCTTATGATCATAGCAAGGAGCCAGATATGCCTAATCCATGGCTTGAAACCTCTTCAGTTAGGGAAGTGCATGAACAGGTGGCTAGTGAGCCATTTGTGTGGCCACAATTGACAAGTCTAGCTGATTTTTGGGCCATGGTATGGAGAGGAAATGCATGCCCATCTCCAGGGCCTGATAGATGGGGAAAATGGAATGTGAAGTCTCTCTCTGATGATGCACTGAAGCTGGTTCTTGATCTTCATAATTATGAAGTGACTAATGCTTGGTTTCCTGGAGATATTAAAGATATGTGGCTAACATCATTTCACAAATGAGGTCGCTGCACAGATTTGAAGAATTGGAGGGGCCTGATGCTGTCCAACTTTCTTGCTAACTCACCAATGATGTAGCTGAATGGCTGTCTTATTTGATATGCAGCAGACAAGAAAATTCTCCCAGATACACAGATAGCAGTGCAGCCAGAAGTTCAAACTTGAGACTTAATGAGTTCTCTTGCTGGGATCAAAACATGGTCAGCACGTCACAAGCAGCCAATATATGCGATCAAGAGAGATCAAATGAAGGGTTTTGACTACTTGTCACCCAATGGTTTCTATGATGTGATATGTGCATATGGACTCCCCCTCTCAATAATTGATCTGGATAGGGCAGCCCAGACAAATACACTGTGTTTTATTTGAACTGTTTATGGAGTTACTGAACCATTGACAGTTTCAGGTATAACTAAGCAAGGTGGCCTACTTTCTCCATTAAAGTTGATGTTCACCACCAGTATGGCCATTACTATCTCAATGATATTTTGGCAGGAGATCCCAATGCACTAGTGATCTCAATGAGCAGCTCAGAGAAGGTGATCCTCACATGGCAGACTCCAGGTCCAGGCTAGCGGTACCAATGGTTGAAGCAACAGATGACACATACCTTTTTGCTAAGTCCCTCTCTTCTCTTCAGCAGAACATACTTGAAATGGAGTGGTTTCAGGCTGCATACAGCTGGCTGACAAACTGGGGCAAATCTGTTGCATATCTCCTCAATGGTGCTGTGGATCATCCAAAATTGATCATCTTTCAATCTGTGCCAGTGGACCTGATGTTAACCCTATGACTATCTCTGAGCATGAGATGTCACTAATTCAAGATGAGTTGGAGTTTCTCAGAACTTGTGTTGATGATCCCAGTGCTTGGTTCAAGGAGCTTTGAGACATTATTGATGCCTTTCAGTTTCCTTGGATCTATGGATGACTTTTATCACCCTGCTTTGGAAGATAGTTGCTCAAAATGTGGTATCATGTTGTCGAGTGCTGTTGTATCTACAACCTGTAAAGCAGACTGATGCAGAGGCGCTGGATAAACTGATCATTGAAAAGGTACATGTGGCACTTGGGTTTCTGTTCTGACCAAAAACATCCATCACCACCCTTCCTGTCACTCTCCATGGCTTTGGTTTCCCATCACTTGCGCATATAAATGCTGGTATAGCATTGAGTGGGTTGGCTTGTGATCTCAATCACCCCATTCCTGCATTAGCATATAGGTCAATGGCACAAATTATGATGATGGATTGGATGTGCAAGAAGAATAGTTGTGTTAATCCACTAGATGGGGCAGGCTCAACTCATGATTTTTCTCATTACTCACAATCTATCCCATCAGAGTGGATAACAACACAAAAATTAATGAAGGATCTTTCACTATCTCTGTGGAATGTTGATCAGTCTAAAGTGGCACAAGGTGATGTATCACTAGCTCATATATTGAGTTGGTGCCATCACCATGCTCCCCAGCATTTTGAAAACCCAAATGGAACCTCACTTAGGTCACTTCAGAAAAAGGAATTTGCAGACTGGAGGATGCTGGAGAATGGGTGGTGAATACAGATGGATCAGTAACATTAAATGTGCACACCTTGTCATTTGACAACACATGGTCACTCATTGTGAGGAACAACTGGCAGAAACTGGGCAACACATTGAAAATGGTTCAACTGGATTACATCATTGACAGTCAAATAGAACTTGCATCGTTTGGTGTGAAGGAATTTCAAGGAAATACACAGAAAGTCTCATATACAGGATTGCAGTGGCATGCTGGTTTCAGCAATTGAGATGGGGTGATGGGAGAACCTGGGCATCTGACAGTTCAATGGTGCTGGCATCTGCAGGTGTATTAGATGAGAAGTTGGTAACCAGCACAGTAGCAGGCCCCATTGACTTTGGTCTTAAACTCCTGGGGTGTAACATCTCTATCCTTCATGGTGAACTAATGGGAGTTGGACTAGTGTTGCCTTGACTGACTTGGGGCATTTTTGTATTTTTGACACAATGCACTCAACCTGCTTAGTGTTGAGAGAGGACCCATTGACTTTTTGGGGCTCCCAAATATTTTCAGAATTCTATACAATTTATTGGAATTGATATTGCCTTTGACTCATTTTTTGCAAGTCAACCAGCCAAAATGAGTCAAAGGCAATATCAATTTCAATAAATTGTACAGAATTCTGAAAATATTTACAAGGATAGGGAGCCCCAAAAGTTGATGGGTCCTCTCTCAACACTAATCAGGCTGAGTCCATTGTGTCAAGAATACAAAAATGCTGCAAGTTGGTCAAGGCAACACTAAATGGGACTGATAATGGTGTTAGTTCTCTTGGATAGGGTGCTGGGCTGTTCCAATCCTGGATGTCTACTCACAGATCACCTTAATTCTGTCAGACTAGTCAATGATAATAAGACAACAACCAGCCAACTACCATGACTCCATCAGATGAATGCCAATTCTACTACTGATGGATATTGTTACTTGCTCAGGATTGGAGTCTTGACATCACATATACACCAGGCCATTCTGTTGAAAACACTATCGAAGCACAGATGACCAATGAAGCTGACTTCTACACCTCATTGTCTCAGAAAATTATACACATAATCCCTGAGGCACCAATACCTACTTTCTGTATGAATGAGTACACCTTTTGTGAAGCAGATGGATGTAGTGTTTCAAGGTCCGGTCTATAGGACCAAAAATAACCATAGGACTGAACTGGACCGAACCTTGGTCTGGTCTTTTTTTCAGTTGTGGTTGCCCTCATTTTGGGTCAGTGCGGTTGCTGGTTGCCTTATTTTAGAAATATTTGAAAACTGTTCAAAGACTGGTTGCAACTGATTGCAACCAGTCTTGTCACAGTATATAGAAAGTACAATATATATACTTAAACTCACATGGATAGTAATCAAAAAGAACTAATATAAGTATTATTTATACTATTATACTAGTATTTATGTGCAGAGGGAAAAGCCTGGGGGAAAAAGTAGTCATTTGGTGGGTGCTTATATACACTGTGGCTGTGCATGGACCATGTTGTTAAATGTATGATTCACCATCTCTCTATTTTACTTCTATCCTACTTCTATTCCATGTCCTATCACTTGCAGTTACACTCATGGGCACTTAGAGTAGTTTTCCACCTTGTGTTTATCACTGTTTGTTTCACAGTATGTAGACTGCAGAGTCCGGAGTTTTGCACTCTTCAGTTGCTCACTCTGGACTCCAGGTACTGTATTCCTTATTGTCTCATATAATATAAAGTTGCTCACTCTGGACTCCAGCTGTTCAGTCTATCTGAGTCTCCCTTCACAGTTGCTAGGTTAAACTGCACTAAAGGCAACCTCAGACTTTAGCAGGTTATGGGCCCTGTGCCCTAGCGACTTCAAATCAACTCCAATCACTCTGAAACCACTCTCAGTGAATTCCCTGACCTCAATAACCCCCCAGCACCTACAATTTCCATTCTGTGTGCCTTGGTTGTTGGTCAACAAGCCCTTGTTGGAGTTATCACACTTTTCCCACCAAATTCGACGTTCCTTGTCGCCCACTGGTCGGATCGCTTAGTCCTTTTTCTAGGACACTTGGGGACATACCCCCCACCTCCCGTTAACACCGATAGTCGAACGTGCCCACGGTTCCCACTCAGCGCTCATTGCGAATCTGAAACACCAAATGCTCAAATTACACCCTTTGCTCAAATTGTCTCGCGCGCGCCCAATTCAAACGCTATCGTCGAACGGATTTGACAGGCAGATTTGGCACCTTCCCTTCCCTCGAACGCGCCTACACTTACCCCAATCGCACCCATGCTCACTTCTCAGCGTATCGTTCCGCAAACATGTCCAACTCATCACCTAATTTCCCAAAGCTCAACAATCGCAATTATGCCTCCTGGAAGGATCAGATGGCTGCCTGGGGACATAAACAGGGGTGGTGGAGGGTTGTGACTGGTGATATACAGGAGCCTAGCCCTGGGGATGCAGAGGCACGTCGTTTGTGGTTTCAACTAGTGGATAAGGAGGCTGGGGACATTTATTTGCATATTGAGGATGACCAGAAGCATCACCTGGGTGGGGTTTTTGACGATCCAAAGAAGATGTGGGAGCTGTTGGAGAGAGGAAATCAATCAAAGAAGCCTGGTATGTGCTTCAATACCTATGATGACTTATTCTCTGTTAGGAAACAAGAGAGTGAGGGCCTGGAAGGTCTCATAGCTCGTGTTTCTGAGAAGGTCCGTACTATCAAGGATCTCCGTCCCTCTGGCTTCACCCTCGATGACCTTGACAATGAACTCCACTCCATGGCTCTCATCCATGCCCTTCCCGATGAATATTCCTCATTCGTCTCTTCCCTCATGCTCATCAACAATCTTGATCGCTCTACTATTCATGAAGTGTTCAGGAATGAGCAATTAAACCGTGAACATCGTTCTGGGTTCTCCAGTGACTCCACATCTGGTACTGCTCTAGCCACCTCTTCAGTTATTGGTTTACTCCTGAACTTTACACTGCCCCACATAGTCCTGGAGGAATCTTGGTAGTCCTACCAGGAAGACCAGGAATCCTCCAGGAATCCAGTAGGACTCACCAGGACTTACCAGGAATCCAGTGGGACTCACCAGGATTCCTGGTCTGTTACCAAACATCCAACCATAATGGAAAGTCAATTTGATATCTTATGAGTTCAAGTGCTTCAACTTCACAACGTGCCCACAAAACAGATTTGTGCAAAGCAGGAATTGAACTCAAGACCTCATGATGAGGAATCACATGACAAACCAGACAAGTGTGCTCAACCAGCTGAGCCACAGGAGAATTATTTGTTATCCATATAAAGTTTATTTATGACTCAAACTCAAACTCAAGCATATAATCTCTCTCAAAGTCACTATTAAGATCAAATAATTTTAATCAACTACATCCCTCGCATTAGACGCGAGGGATACAATACAATTACATAAAAAAAGCCCTCCCATGCACCTCGTGCAAGGGAGAGCCCTAAAAATATTTACAGATAAAACTAAATCCCCTCGCGTCGAACGCGAGGGGAGGGCAACAATTATTAATAAATAAAGAAAATCCCCTCGCTGTTGTAAAATGCGGGCGAGGGGGAGGGCATTAATATGAAAGAAAAAAAATGAAAAAAAACCCTCCCCATGCAAAATGCAGGGGAGGGGGCAGCCTGGTGGTGTCTCATCATGGTGTGGGTGCATGGGTCCTGCTCCCTGTCCTCGTCCCCATCCCTGTCCCTGTCCCCATCTCCCCATCGTCCCCATCCCAATGGTTCCCCGTTTCTGCCCCATGAGCAGTTGCTCGCAGCAGCAGATTGGGGTGCTGCTGTGGTGGTGGCCATCATCACCATTCCACCCACAATCCACCCCATGAGCAGTGGCTCATGGGGCTGGAGGCGGGTGGTGTGTCGTTGGCCCTGTTGTCATCGGTTGGCGGCCATGCTTCACGTTCTGGGGGTTCTGGTGCTGGTAGGTGGTGGCATCGTCATTGTCGTTGACTGCACACTCACAATCCACCCTATGAGCAGAGGCTCGCAGGCATGGGGTGGGTGTGTTGGGTTGTCTCGTGTCTGGCCGTCGTTACCAGTAGAGTAGAACCTATAAAACAAAAGAAACAAGTTAGTTAGTTTATAAAAACAAAAAGCAAACAAAAAAAAACTTATGTAGGGCCCAAGTGACGCAATCTGCATCATTTGGGCCCACGTTCCATGCAGTCAGCTCATTTGTGTGTGGTGGTGTCGTTACCAGTAGATTATGACCTAGAAAACTAAAGAAACAGGTTAGTTAAACTATCAAAACAAAAAGCGAATGAAAAAAAAACTTATGTAGGGCCCAAATGACGCACATTGCGTCGTTTGGGCCTGCATTCCATGAAGTCGGCTTGTTTGCGGGTGGTGGCGTCATTACCAGTATGCTGGTAGGGGGTGGCGTCGTCGTTGTCATCGACTGCACACACTCACGATCCACCCTATGAGCAGAGGCTCGCAGGCATGGGGTGGGTGTGTTGGGTTGTCTCGTGTCCGGCTGTCATTGCCAGTAGAGTAGAACCTATAAAACAAAAAAAATGAGTTAGTTTATAAAAACAAAAAGCAAACAAAAAAAACTTACATAGGGCCCATGTTGGCTCATTTGCGGGTGGTGGTGTCATTACCAATAGATTATAACCTATAAAACTAAAGAAACAAGTTAATTAGTTTATAAAAACAAAAAGCAAACAAAAAAAACTTACATAGGGCCCAAACGATGCAGATTGCGTTGTTTGGGCCCGTGTTGGCTTGTTTGCAGGTGGTGGCATCGTTACCAGTAGATCATAACCTATAAAACTAAAGAAACGAGTTAATTAGTTTATAAAAACAAAAAGCAAACAAAAAAAACTTACGTGTGGCCCAAACGATGCAGATCGCGTCGTTTGGGCCTGTGTTGGCTCATTTGCAGGTGGTGGTGTCATTACCAGTAGATTATAACCTAGAAAACTAAAGAAACAGATTAGTTAGTTTATAAAAACAAAAAGCAAATGAAAAAAAAACTTATGTAGGGCCCAAACGACGCAGCAGGTTGTGTCATTTGGGCCCGCGTTCCATCCAGTCGGCTCATTTGAAGGTGGTGGTGATGGTGGAGTGGGCATGGGAATGGTGGCGGTGGGTGTCCATGCAGTGGTGGTGGTGGTAGAATGGAGAGGAGGGAGGCAGCGGCATTGTTGAGAGTGGTGGTGATGGTTGATGAGCTGGCAGTGCGCAGCTGTGTGCTTTGTCATGCACAGCTGCCCCAATGGTACCTAGAGCAGTTAGTGGACACACTTTGTAAGTCTATGTGGTGTAGTGGTTATATTGGCTGTGCTGAAATGATGTTGTCTAATGCCTAGGGTTCAATTCTGTGTTGTGTCATTTATTTTATTACTTAGTATTAAGGACTCCTGGTTCAATCCTACTGGAAGAGAAACTGCCAGGAATAAACCATTTGGTGGACAATGGCTGAAGCAGGGACTACCAGGAATATGTGGGGCAGTGTAAAGAGCTCGTTTACTCTGCGACTTTTGCAGATTTAAAGGTCATACCCTACCTAGTGCAGGAAATTCCTTGCTGCAAAGACGGAGGCACATAAACCCAAGCGGTCTTGCGTTGCTAACACCTCTACAACCACATCCTCCACATCACCCTCCTCTCCTGAAAGCACAGCTGTTGCTACTGCCACTTCAGTCGCTGAGTTTGCTGGGAATGCAAGTTATTGTTCCTCTCAACCCACTCCTACTTCAACCACAACTTACCTTTGGAATGCAGACACAGGTGCCACGTCTCATATGATGCCTCATTGCAACTGGCTTTACAATTATACCCCTTTTCGTGTCCCAATTCATCTTGTGGACAATACTATTGTCTATTCTGAAGGTGTAGGAAGTGTGGTGTTTAAACCGGTTATTGCAGGAAAAGAATTGAGGGCTGTCGAGTTTACTCGTGTTTTGCATGTCCCCGATCTCCAGAACAATCTCCTCTCAGTCTTGTATTTACCCCGTCAACGTGGTATTGACATTTATATCTCTGCCAATGAACTTGCAATGATATTCTTACTTGATGGTGAATGCCTTTTCATGGCTCCCATTGATGAGAACAATTCCGCATTTCTTGCTGGGACTACTGAGGTGTTCACTGAGCATGCTCACCACTCCATATCCACTCTTCCTGCAGACCGCAATCTCTGGCATCATTGTTTTGCTCATCATGGCTATGATGTTGTCAATAAGATTGTGAAGGATGAGCTGGTGACTGGTATGCATATTAATATGCATGCCAAACCAGACCCTATATGCAAACCTTGTTTAGCTGGCAAGATGAACGCACATCCATTCCCCACTTCCTCTAGTCGTGCTGCCAATCCCCTTGATCTCATCCACTCTGATTTGCATGGTCCCTTCAAAACACGTACTCACTCTGGGTATCGTTACTGGATCACTTTCATTGATGACAATACTCGTTTCCACTCCAAATACTTCCTTTGTACCAAAGATCAGGCATTTAATGCATTCAAGTTATTCAAAGCGAAAGCTGAGAATCACTGGAATTGCAAAATCAAGGCTATGATTGATGACAAGGGAGGCGAGTACATGTCTAATGAATTCCTTGCATTCATGGATCAGTGTGGGATTGAACGTTTGCATACTGTTCACAATCAACCTCAACAGAATGGCATTGCTGAACAAGCGAACTGCAGTATTGAGGAACATGCTACTGCCATGCTTTATGAAGCTGGTTTACCTCCTTCTTTCTTGGGTGAGGCTGTCGATGCATACATCACAGTCCAGAACAAGTGTCCCACTCATTCCCTCTCGGAGAAAACCCCCTTTGAACTCTGGCATAAGCGTAAACCAGATGTCTCAAATCTCCGAGTTTGGGGTTGTGCTGCATATATTCACATCCAGAAGGATAAGCGTACTGGGATTGGCTCTCACATGGAAAAGTGTGTTTTCATTGGCTACCCTGAGGGTTACAAAGCCTGGAAATTCTACAATCCTGTGACCAAGCATACTGTGATCTGTGAATGCGCTGAATTTGACGAGCGCTATTTTCCTGGTCTCAAACACACTTGGAACGAGCCACCTGTTGATCCCTCTTCCCCTCTCATCATGTCCGAGTATCTTATACCTTTGACGGTTCCTGATCTTAGTGACATTGATCCTGAACCTGTACAGGCAATTCTTCCTTCTGGTGTAACTAATCTTGATGATGATCCTGTTCCTACTCCTCCTGCTTCTCCTCCTCCTGCTAATACTACCCCTCACACTCCCACTCCTCCTACTCAGACACCTGCTGTATCTCCACCTCAGACCCCAATTTCATCTCCTCCTCCATCACTTCCTCCGCTTTTAGAGCGTCGAGCTGCTAATCCACACAAGAATGCTGGATTGCCACCATGGGCTTGGAATGAGCCCCTTGCTCCAATCCCAGCTCCACAATTTGATCAACCTTCATCTGATGATGAGTCTGGTCCAGTTGTTGGTGATGGTTTGGATTCTAGTATTGATCTTGCATTATCTACTCATTATGTGGACTATAAGGGCAACCTAAGCCTCTAGCAAAGGGAAATCCGAAGTTAAAATTATACTACATAATACAGGCATTGGGGGCGCACCTAGCAAAGGGAAATCCGAAGAGAAAACTCTAAGGATCCCCTTGCCGATGCCCAGTATATGTGAAGACGACAAAAATCAAATATAACCTAAAAATAGAAAAAGGCGGAGATAGGCGGATCAAGGCTGCCGAATGACATCATACCAAGGGGTATGTGTCGGAAGGGGTACTCCGCCTCTAAATATAAAAGTGTCAACATATACAAACATGATAGCAAGGGAAAATTAGTAATAAAATCCGGAAAAATCATAGAAAATGAAGAATAGAAGGAAATGAGGTGGGGAAAAATATGGGACGAACATAAAAAATAGGAAAAACACACAGGGCACCCCCTTAGTCCCCTTACATCACCCCCTCTCTAAGATGCATCGCCCCGATGCATTCGAAATCGTATACGACCAAAGTCCGTGACTTGAATGCGACGCGGTGCAGCAGTGTGCCGTCGGTGGAATTCCTTGATTAACCGAGGGGCATTTACATCAGACTCTTCGACCCATGAGTTCTCCTCATACCCATAACCCTTCCAATGTACCAAATACTGGAGTTTTCCTCGACGCAAATGGCTGTCCAAGATTGACTCGACTTCATATTGGGGTTCTCCCTCGATCACTGTAGGTGGTGGTGGTGGGTGTGAATGACGTCCCGGGAACGGATCTGGGGGAGCTGGAAGCAATTTGACGACATGGAAGACGGGATGGAGTCTGGACATGGAGGCTGGGAGGCGTAGACGATAGGCATGTGTTCCAACGCACTTGACAATGGGGAAAGGTCCCAAGAAGCGATGAGCGAGTTTCTTGGATGGACGTGTAGTGGAGATGTCACTGGAGTCAAGATAAACTCGATCACCAACCTTGTACTGAGGGGTTGGGGAGTGGCGCTGGTTGTAAAATCGCGCCATGTCGTCCTTCGCCTTTGCTAAGGCTGCCCTTGCCTCCTCCAAGCTATCCCTCATGCGTTCTGTGAACTCATTCACTGTCTCAATGTGTGAGGGAGTTTGGCGAGGTTCAAATCCCATGCGTGGATGTCGTCCAGTGTCTAAGAGGAAAGGGGTCTGTTGAGTGGAAGCATGGACATGGTTGTTGTACCCAAACTCGGCCAAAGGAAGGAGATCATCCCAATCGTCCTGGCGTTCATTGACAAAGAGGTGGATGTACTGCTCCAGTTCCTGGTTGACTCGCTCCGTCTGGCCATCAGTTTGTGGGTGATAAGCAGTTGAAGCGAGGAGTTTGATCCCCAGGAGTCGGTACAGCTCACGAGTGAACTCTGCCATGAACTGAGGGCCACGATCCAAGAGGAAGGCACCAGGAAGTCCATGTAACTTCCACACGTGGTGGAGGTAGAGTCGAGCGGCACCTAGGGCACTGACAGTGGTGTGAGTGGGAATGAAGTGAGCGCGTTTTCCCACTGAGTCAACTGTGCACATCACCGCATCAAACCCATTTGACTCTGGCAATTCCACCACAAAGTCGACGCTGACGACATCCCAACGACTCTCTGGAACAGGAAGAGGGTGTAGCTCACCAATAGGCTTGCGACGAGGGACCTTGGTGCGTAAGCAAAGGTCACAAGTGCGACAATACTGACCAATGAGCCATGACATTTGTGGCCACCAATAGTTCCGTGAGGTGAGCTCCAAGGTCTTCCAGCGTCCGGGGTGGCCAGCAATCTGTGAGTCATGGTGTTGGGATATGATGCGCCGGCGAAGGTCTGGGTCATTGGGAACATAGATGCGATCCCTGAAATACAACAAGTCCTCCTTTTCAGCCCACTCTGCCGCACGTAAGGAAAGGGTCGATCCCTTCCTCAGTTCCTTAACAGCTCGGGCGACAACATCCTCATGTAAACCGCTACGGTTTGCGCGACGAATGTCACGTAGAATGTCCCGCTCCTCGCCCTGGGGTACGATGCCTTCCAGTGCCCGAATGGTGAACAGGTCTGGCTGCAACAGCACAATGTTTTGGTTGTCGCCGCTGCCATCCCCATGGTCTGCACATCGGGATAGGGCATCGGTCTTCCCCATGCTGCGACCCGGACGGTGGTGCAAGGAGAAGTCGAATCTAGATAGATACAGGGACCAACGAGCTTGACGTCGGTTCAATTTCTTGGCCGTCATGAAGTACTCGAGGTTCTTGTGATCTGTCCAAATTTCCACCTTGTGTTGGGCACCCTCGAGGAAGTGTCGCCACTCCTCAAGCGCACGCATTATCGCCAACATCTCCTTGTCATGGATCTCGTAGTTTCTCTCTACAGCACTAAGGCTTTTGGAGTAGAACGCAACAGGATGCCACTTCTGGTCCTCCGGAGACTGCTGAGACAACACAGCGCCCGTCGCAAAGTCAGAACTGTCGGCTTCTACACGAAAAGGACGCAAATCGTCAGCAAAGGTAAGGATCGGAGCGGAAGTGACCATCTCCTTAAGCTTTTCGAACGCCTCCTGTTGTGCATTATCCCACCTCCATGCCTCCTTTCCTGTCAAGTCGAACAGCGGTCGTGCATGATGTGAGAAATCCTTGATAAAACGCCGATAAAAATTGATGAAGCCCAGGAAAGACTGCACCTCCTTCTTGTTCGTGGGCGTAGGCCAAGCTGTGACCCCATTTACCTTGATAGGATCCATCTCCACTTGACCCTCCGAGATAATCAGGCCGAGGTACTCGATCTTGGTCCTTTCGAACTCGCATTTGTCCTGACGAAGGTAGAGTTTGTACCGTCGAAGTCGCTCTAGGACGAGGCGCGTGATGTGACGGTGCTCTTCAACCGTGTGAGTGAAGATGAGGATGTCGTCGAGATAGATGCAGACAACGCCTTCGAGGATGAGGTCATGGAAGATGTCGTTCATCATGGTCTGAAAGGTGGCAGGGCTATTAGTAAGGCCAAAGAACATGACAAGCGGTTCAAAAAGACCACGGTTGGTACGAAAGGCTGCCTTCCACTCATCTCCCTCCTTTATCCTCACGTTATTATAGCCCCAATGGACATCAAGCTTGGTGAAGTATCGGGCTCCACGGAGCTGGTTTACGAGTTCGGAGATGAGGGGTAGCGGGTAGCGATTTTTGACTGTGATGTTGTTGAGTCTTCTGTAGTCTTGAACCGGTCGAAGTGAGCCATCCTTCTTCTTGACAAAGAAAAAGGGAGAGGCCATGGGTGACTTTGATGGTCGAATACGTCCAGAGGCCAGGTGCTCGTCGATGAACTGGTCAAGCTGCCGTTGTTCCTCCGGAGAGAGAGGATAGACCTTGCAGGATGAAGGGGTTGCGCCGGGGGTGAGTTCAATCGCATGATCCCATGGCTTACGCGCAGGAAGAGAGTCGAATGACTCCTTGGAGAACACGTCTTCAAACTCATGGAGATGAGGGAGTAAGGAGTTAGTAGGGGATTTAGCAGCGTTGTTTTTGTGGAAGGCCTCGGCGAGGCGTTGGGATATGTTCGATGTGGCACACACCTCATGCGATGAGCGAATCGCAGTGTAGAAGATCCGATCACCCTCCTCCACTTCCTCTGGGTCCTCATCATCATCATCCGAGTCCGGCATTAGATCAGGAACCCCTTCCAATTCTACTTCAGGTATAGGCAGGGGTCCAGCACGACACTTCTGAGTTCGTCGTATTGCCGCCTTCTGTCCACGACGTTCTTGCCTGGCTTCTGTGAAACACGTCCGACAGCGGGATGGACATCGGCTCATGGTAACCTCCCCGGTGCGCCAGTCGACCTCTGGGTTATGGTCTCGAAGCCATGGATATCCCAAAATCGCCTTTTGCTTTCCTAATTGAGTGACAGCAAAAAGGGCACACTCACTATGATCTTTGTAATGGAGAACCAGGTCTGCAACCTCTCGGATGGCACCAGCTTCATTTGGGGATCCATCCACGTTATATACAGGTATCGGACGTGAGAGTGAGCGAGTATTTAGACGATGTTGTTGTACCAGATGGGAATCGATGAAGAGACCAGTCGCACCAGAGTCCAGGAGCGCAGAGACACCGAGTATCTGTCCAGTGTCGGTCGTCTGCAGTTCGATGGCTAGGTTTAAGGAATGTGCAGAGGGAGTGGATGCCACAATATACTTGCATGGTAGTTTACGCTCCCATGATTTAATTTTGGGACGTGGAGTAGAAGGAGAGATGGGGAGAGCAGGTACGTCTTTAGCCAACTTCGAAGGGTCAGAGAGGGGAGCAGTCACAGAAATGGATTCATTCTCCAGGGATTCAACTGACAAGACTTCAAAGCGGTTATGGACAGGCAGTGAGGGCGTACGATTCACTCGCTGCGAATAGGAAAATCCTGCTCCTCTACAACTTCCAGCTTAACCTCCTCTGCAACTTGATCCTTCGCTTCCTCAACATCTACAAGTGCCAACAGATCTTGCAGGAGTTCGTCTCGTCCCTCGGGGGTGAGCATGCGGATATCCTGACGATGGGGACACGCTCCAGCCCTGTGTCCAGGTTCCCCACAACGGTAGCAGAGATCCAACTTACGTGCACGGCTGCGGGCTGCATCAACATCCATTGGTACTGGGACATTGACGGCTGGTGTGGGAGTTTGACGAGCAGGAATGGGGTTAGGGCGGGGGAGGCTTCAATTGAAGGTGTAGGGTGTATGAGTGGTAGTTGGAGCACGGAATGCAGCATTAAACGCCGCATTTGTGAGTCGGTTCTCGTCACAGAGTGAAGCAGCTTCATACCAAGCAAGGATATCATCGTCTGCTGGGCGCCCTTCCAACATCTGTGCAATCTGGTCCTGAATTTCTCGGTTGAGTCCCCGTCGGAACTTCACCACCACTGGTAACCCACTCCCATACCCTGCCATGTCCACCAAATCCTTGAACTCATCGATATAGTCGTCCACGGATCGACGTCCCTGGTGGTAAGTGGATGACTCAAGTCGTGTCACTGCTCGGTGGCGTTCATTGAGGGGGCAGAAGTGGCGTACGAACTCAGCTCGAAAGTCACCCCAAGTGGAGAAAGGTAGAGAACCGAGTTCTTTAGTTTGACGTAGGATACGGTCCACATAGAGATAGGCGCGTTCAGATTTCATGTATGTGAAGGCCCAATAAATTTTTGCAGCCTCATCGACGAATTGATGCGACTGGAGACTAATGTATAACTCACAGGAATTAAGGAATGCACGTCCCTGCGCACGTGCACCATTAAATTCGGCAGGGGGGGACGGTTTGATCTGGGCATGTTCCTTAGTGGACGCGTTTGGCAAAACATCGTTGTTGGGTGCGCTTGGAGTCGTGAAGGGGGAACTATTAGTCGTAGGGTTAACCTGGAGGGTCCTAACGAAGTTTTCAATCGTAGATTTAAGCGAGTCGATTTGCGCGCGCATTCCGGAAACGTCGCTTTCAAGCGCGTCGAAGCGTTCTGATGCGTCCATGTCGCTAGGGAGCGCGTTTGGCGAAAATGGCGGCGCAATAAAGGCGAGAGTATCTGGAACGGTGTGTAGGGACTCTGTGGAGCTTTGGGAAGCGTCATCCAGTCCGTACCTGCCTATTTTGGGCAGCGCATTCGCGATTTTCGGGCCTTAGGGGAGAGTTTTCTACTATAAGGGCAACCTAAGCCTCTAGCAAAGGGAAATCCGAAGTTAAAATTATACTACATAATACAGGCATTGGGGGCGCACCTAGCAAAGGGAAATCCGAAGAGAAAACTCTAAGGATCCCCTTGCCGATGCCCAGTATATGTGAAGACGACAAAAATCAAATATAACCTAAAAATAGAAAAAGGCGGAGATAGGCGGATCAAGGCCACCGAATGACATCATACCAAGGGGTATGTGTCGGAAGGGGTACTCCGCCTCTAAATATAAAAGTGTCAACATATACAAACATGATAGCAAGGGAAAATTAGTAATAAAATCCAGAAAAATCATAGAAAATGAAGAATAGAAGGAAATGAGGTGGGGAAAAATATGGGACAAACATAAAAAATAGGAAAAACACACAGGGCACCCCCTTAGTCCCCTTACACGGACCCACAGTCATTCAAGGAGGCTATGAAGTGCTCAGATGCACGAAAATGGCAGGAGGCAGCAAATGCAGAGATGAACAATCATTTTGAGAACAGGACTTGGGATTATGTGGAGTTACCTCCTGGTGCAAAGGTAGTTGGATGCAAATGGGTTTTTAACATCAAGCATAATGCTGATGGCTCCATTGAGTGTTACAAAGGTCGGGTTGTGGCTAAGGGTTTCACCCAATGCCCTGGTTTTGAATATGCAGAAGATGCTACGTTCTCCCCAGTTTATCGTCCTGCTTCACTTCGGCTAATTCTTGCATTGGCTGCAAGGAAAGACCTCCACCTTCGCTCTCTTGACATCTCCCATGCTTTCTTACTTGGGAAAGAACTTGAGGAAGTCATCTACATGCGCCAACCCAAGGGTTTCCATCAAGGTAACCCAAACACAGTTTGTCTGCTGCGTAAACCTCTCTATGGGTTGAAACAGTCTGCTCGCAACTGGAATGCTTGCCTCCATGAGGTATTGACAGCTATGGGATTTACACACTATGAAGCGGACTGTGCTGTTTATATTTACACATGAGGTGAAGTCAGGGTAATTGTTCCAATCTTTATCAATGACATTACTCTTGCTGGGACTTCTACTTCTGCCATTGACAAGGTAGTTGAAGATCTCAAATCCCATTTCAAACTTTGTGATCTTGGTCCTACTCAATTCCTACTTGGCATCCACATTACTTGTGACCTCACAAATCACACCATCTCCCTCTCCCAATGTCAGTACATCGTTGATGTGCTTGAATGTTTTGGTATGTCAGATTGCAAACCTGTCTTGACTCCCATGGATCCCTCCCTTTCATTGACTTCTGACATGTGCCCCAAAACAGAGGAAGATGTTGCAGAAATGCGCAATGTTCCTTATTTGGTTGCTGTTGGGTCTTTGATGTACCTTGCCACCACCACCCATCTGGACATTGCTTATACAGTTGGTGTACTTGGTCCATTCAACCACAACCCTGGTCCTCATCATTGGCTTGCAGTCAAGCATCTACTTCGCTATCTCAAGGGTACTATGGACTACAAACTAGTCTATGGACCTGATAAGGATGGTAGTGAGTTATTCACAACTTACACTGATGCTGACCATGGTGGTAACAAGGATAATGGTCGCTCAACTGGTGGCTATTTGACTTGTGTCGGTGGAGGTGCAGTTGACTGGCAGAGTTGGTTACAACTTTTTGTAACGCTTTCCACCACAGAGGCTGAGTTTGTTGCTGCAGTAGAGGCTGGAAAGGAAATCAAGTGGACTTGCAGCATTTTACAGGAATTTGGATATCCTGTTGATTGTTTGTCCACTCTCTTCATTGATAACCAGTCCGCTCTCACTGTTTCCAAAAACCCGGAGCACCATGGACGAATAAAGCACCTTGATCTCAAGTACTACTGGCTACGCGATGAAGTTGAAGCTGGCACCATTTCCCCTGTCTATATCCCCACCACTGACCAACTTGCCAACATTCTTACCAAGGCACTACCTCGTGTAACGGTGGAAAAATTCTGGACTCTTCTTGGTTTAAAGGTGTGATTTCAGTGATTTTGAGAGTTGCTTTATCAAGGGGGGGTGTTAAATGTATGATTCACCATCTCTCTATTTTACTTCTATCCTACTTCTATTCCATGTCCTATCACTTGTAGTTACACTCATGGGCACTTAGAGTAGTTTCCACCTTGTGTTTATCACTGTTTGTTTCACAGTATGTAGACTGCAGAGTCCGGAGTTTTGCACTCTTCAGTTGCTCACTCTGGACTCCAGGTACTGTACTCCTTATTGTCTCATATAATATATAGTTGCTCACTCTGGACTCCAGCTGTTCAGTCTATCTGAGTCTCCCTTCACAGTTGCTAGGTTAAACTGCACTAAAGGCAACCTCAGACTTTAGCAGTAAGCTCACATGATCAGTAGCTATCACCTTTGCCCTCGCTGTGGCTACTGAAGCTGAACCCTTCAGGAATTCTCATGCCAGCAATGATGTGGAAGTGGAATAGTAATCCCCAAATTGACACATCCCATCACCAGTCTTGTTTGAAGGGCACAATAGTTACCCAATGGATGGGAAAGGTTGCACCTGGATGGCCTGCTAAGGCAATGCTGACAAGACAGCACTCGGTAATGATGCCTGTCATCATTCCAACTGCGAGAGTCTTCTTTCCAGATAAGCAGAGATGCTGGTTGTCAATGTGGAGCACAGAGGGATCCACACATGCAGTATTGACACATACTCCACTTTGAGTAAAGGTAAGTGCTTTCAAAATTATTCTATATTGGATAATGAATCAGTTAGATATAACATATTATATTGAGTGACATACATGATGTCCTCCTGCTGCCAACTTGCACATATATCCATAAAAGTGGCCCATGAAACAATCGTGGACCCTATAAGTGGTTTAACTTTGCATAGATGGCTTGTAAGGGTTGTTAGTCACTAAACTGTCCCCTTAGAATGGTGACTCATGGAAGTGCAGGGAGGTTCTGGTAGATTGGGGCCAAGTGTGGGTCAGGGCATGGGGATTTCATGACATCAGTGTCCGAGTCCTCTGCAGGATCATTGTTGGAGCTGCTGAATCAAATGTGAGTCTGCTTTGGGTGAAGAGAAGACATCACATACTTTTCTTCATCAGAACCAGCTGCCATCTTGGTTGGTGTTTCTTCATCCAAAGGGAGGTTTTCAGCACTCACTCTCCTAATCATACACGGTGAGGTAAGTGTTCAGTAGGAAAGTGACAAACATCATATGGAGTGGATGGGGCTGAGTTGTCAGGAGTGATTCCCATATTACTCTCGATATCTTTGATGCATCCACGGGGGGAGCTAGTTGTATAGTTGCATTAACAGAGGGATGTACATCTTAGGGTATGACATACAGTGCAGGAGAACTTTCAATGTCTTTAATGACAATTTTTGGGTCTGTAGCGGGTGCTTTCCCCTTGGTTTTCTTTTCAGACCTGGACTGTGTGAGGATATGGCCCAGTAATAAAGAGTGGGTACTTACTTGGATGCTGCAGATTGACCACCTTGCACCTTGGCCTTTTTGGTCTTTACAATTGTGCGCCTGACAAAAATAAGATGAGGGATGAAATGTTAAATCAAGGACATCCAATACTTAGGGCGGGCTCCAGCTCCTTTGCTAGGAAGAAATCCATGAGCATTGTAGTGTTTGGAGAAGCGTGCAGCCAGGATACATATGCCGCTATTTCCAAAATAGTTTCAAGTGCGACCATGCCATCTTTGTTAACCATAGAGCTGGAGGGGGATCTATGTTACAATACTGTCAGCAACCTACATGTAGTAGAGGAAATGAAAAGACAAACATTATCAAAACAGGGGGTAACAAGTCATAGTCTACAGACCCTGGAGGGGGAGGTGATTGGGACTTTCTCTTATTAGATGCCCTCTTTTCAGCAGCGCTATACAAGTGTCAGGGATGAGTCAAGGAGGTTCAAGATTCTACAAACACAGTGGGCAAGATGTCTTTGGGAGGGTCTTTCTGCTTGTTTGAAACACCAGGACTGTGAAAGGGTCAGAAGTTATACCAAAGTGAATGCTTGCGAGGATAGCACCTTGGTTGCATAGAGAAGAGCTGCCAGGTGATGGGACTGCAGGAAAGACAGATATTAGGCAAGAATAATCTGAGAGAAAAAAAGACTGATGCCTCCAGATTAACTTGGCCACTGTAACCTGTAGGTCCTGACATGAGTGTTGCACACAAAAGGAATGGTTTACACATACAACTGAAGTTTTGTGGGGGACACATTCTTTGCAGACCTGGAAAATGTCATGTCCTGAGCCATGGATAGCCAATGATAAGATGACCTGATGTATGCTGATTTGGTGTTCTTTTTTGGACCCATTGTGATTGTGGAGGGTGAAAGACTGGCACAGAGAGATTGGTCAAAAGTTTCTAGTACTAAGACTTGTGTATTAAAGTTTTGAGTTGAGGACTGGTTTTGCCCTGAAATATGTTTGACAGGAAGTGTGTTGACGTTGAAAACATAATGGTTGCATTTGTTGCAAGGTCTGTTGTAGCAATGGCATGTCAAAAGCTTCTGATTGATGTCTGGTAATACTTTGAAGGGCTCCATAAGGGAGGTGGAAAATGGGGCACTCAATGACTGTAGTTCTGATGTGACCATCAGGCTTGACATCACCTGGGAGGTGTTCAATTCTCCCCAAGACACCGACCGAGTGCATAAGGAAATACCAGAGGATGCAAGATGTAATGTACAGCCTTCTGCAATATATCTGCAGAAAAAAGCACAGTGAGGATCCAGGGGGATGAAACAATGAAGATGCTATTGTGACAGCAGGGAGTGGAAAAGCACAGTGAGGATCCATGGGGGATGAAACAACAAAGATGATACAAGGAGGGATGAGTTTGGCATCACTTGTTCTGTTATCAGAAACAGAAATGCCAGAATGCCAATTTGCCAGTCAGTGAATAATCAGGAGCAATGATAAGAGTGCCTGTGCATCATACATCCACAGTAATTTGAATGCCAGGCAGAGGAAGAACAGTGCCTTTAGTTATTCATGGATACAGGCACAAATTTTGGGTTACAGTGCCGAGATGTAGGATGTAAATGAACATAAGTCGAGTAATGTAATGCTGAATAACTCCCCACAATCAAAAGTCTCCAGAAATGCCATGCCATGATGTTCAAATCGTTGGACCAGAAAGTTGCAGGTAATTATTTGTGAAGTGGAAGTTATAGCTCAACTTATAAGTCACTTAGGAAATACCCTGGAGCAATGCACAGTAGAAGTCAATGATGAAAGGGATAACCATTTAGCTGCTTTGCCAAAAGTCAGTATTTGCAACAGATAACAGTGCTTAATTTCTGACACACCATCAATGTAGGATTTTGACTGTTTCTGGACAGAAAACAAGATCAAGGAGGTCAGTAACCCAACTTCATGGTGCATTGTAAGGCAGGTTGGCGAAGGTGAAGGACACCAGATGGAGGAGGTAGTCTTCACAGTTCTGGGTATGATCACCTCGAAAGACTTGCCCCCATTATTGGAGAAGCCTGGGTTTGCTCTAGTGTGCATGGCAGATGATTTAACCAAACCAATTAGATCTACCACTTTTTGATATAGGTTCCTTCATCAGAGCATCTCCTTGACTGGCTTAGGAATGCCTACCTTCAAAAATGCCTGGTTGGCTGCAAAGAGCATCCACGGACGCTTTGATTGCCAATTTCCTGAAAAAGTGCTTGTGTTGTGGACAGATTCATTTGCAGATAACCTGGATATGTGTTCCATCGATATTTCAAATTGATATTTCACACCAAAATCAGAGGGTCAAAGTATAGAGTCCCTCGACGTTCTTCCAGGTGTAGATCCTCACGGCATATTGAGCAACATGGCAATTGGCGATGGAATTTGTTCATACATCCACACTGAAGATAACCAGGTGCAATACTTCAGGATGAATTCATGTGCATCCAGGATTAAATCGTAAGCCTGCACTGATCTGCAACCACTAAGTTTTCATGCGCATTAACAAGCTGGGGTCCAGGTACGCATGATGCGAACCACAGACTTTTTGAGTGGGCAACATTGTCCAAGCTCAGCTCTCATTTGTTGTCATTCCATTGAAGGGCAGGCAGCATAAGATGTTGACCATCCTTCACTCCCTGGCATTTGTAGATGGTAAATTTAGTATGGTACATCTTGGAGGAAATGTTTTGGCAGAGGTTGATCACTGTTGACCAAGGTTGAGCAAATGCAGCAAATTGAAAAGAAGCCAAGGGCCGTAGCATCTGTTAAACACCAGATAGGATATGATGTGAGTGAAGGCTTTGGAGCTGGAAAGCAGGATAGAATGGGGTTGATGGAGAAGGGCACACTATCAATGCACCTGTGATTCTAAGTGAGACTGTTGGCTAAGAGATGAGTGGTTTGATATTCATACTAAGAGTTAAATGTACCTTCTTTTGATCTCAAATACTTCTTGTTGCTCTTTCTATAAACTAACCTGGCAGTTAGCCCATCCCATCCAGTGTAAGTGTTCTCATGCTAGCAATTGCCAACTCATGGGAGGCTCAGGAGGAAACAGAAAGAAACTTACAGAATAAGGTTACCATCAAGGCTTTTACTGGCGACTAGTGTTTGAAAGTCCAGTTCACACAACCAGAAAAAAACCAAAACTAAACCAAACTGAACCACAGTCTGGTTGTTTTATGGTTATGGTTGCCTCACATTTTTCTGGTGATCGGTTGTGGTTCTAATGATTGTATATTTGACAAAAACCAGTTGTAGTTGGTTGTAACTGGTTTATATACATACTATATACCTCACTATAGCTACCTATATATAACTAATGTAAAGTGATAATAGGGCCATGCCCAAGGAAAGAAAAGCATGAAAAGTATGGGTTTATATACCTCAGGCTGCGCACGGACCATTTGGTCATATTTGCACAACCCAAACAAGAAAGTGGTGCCACTTTCTCACATCCACAACCCACATTGCCAACATCAACATCAACCACCACCTCCCTCATCACTGCCACCACTGCTCCCCCTTCCTCTGTGTCCTTCCACCAACACCACTCCATCAACACCCATGTCCCCTATGTCGGATTGCACTGCCAAACACCGCAAATGCCCAAACTACGACAGATGTAGTTTGGGCCTCAAGTACAGTTTTTTTAATGTTCTGTTTTCAACTAACTAATGTTTTTCTTGTCTTTTTTAGGCTCTAACTATGTTGTAACAATGAAATGGTGCTCACGGCCATCTGCTTTGCACCCACCCACCACCACTGCGAGCCCCTGCTCGCAGGGTGATATTGGGTCCCATCCTGGATGACACCACCGCAGAACCAACACACCACCCACACCTCTGCTGTGAGCAACTGCTCGCAGAGTGGATGGGGGTGGTGATGAACGACCAACAAAGGGCCCATGATGGACACCAATGTCTATGCCACCAATGATGGATGCCAACACCAATGCCAGAGGACAACACCAACACCAATGCCACCAACAATGGAGGGACAACAATGGAGAGGAACAACAACAACAACAATGAAGAGGGACAACAACAACAACACTCCCCACTTCAAGTGTGGGAGGGTTTTTTTTCATTTGTTGATGATGCTCAACCTGGAAACCCAAACAAAACCTACTAAATGGCTTTGGATGGTATAACACAAGTCTGAGGAAGGATGTGAGGCCCTCTATATGTCACCCATCAGACCAACCATCAAATAGTCATAAAAGGACTGCTTGTCAAAGCAATTCGAAGCTAAAAGAATGTGTTTCGTGGAATTTTGGAGAATTTCATGGCTAGATCGATGAATTCGGAGTGCACAAATATGTTCAGATGCAAGATCAGGGGACTAGATGAGTAGTGGAAGCAAAGCAAAGGTGAATTGAGGGAAATAAGAGCAAAAATAGCGTAATGCGAGGATTTTTGAGGATTTTTGAGGATTTTCAAAGAATTTCGAGGAAGTTTAGTGTAAAACACCAAACTTCGGACTGAATAAGACTAAACTGAACTCTCAAATCACTGTGATCTGGGAGGAAGACGATGACCTTCCTGTTTTTCTTTGTATCTAGTACATCTTTTTATATAAAATAAAGAAACTACCTAAAAAGGCTAGAGAACATGAGGCAAACATGTGGAAAACTTGAGGCAAAAGACAATAGAAGTATATCAGAACAATAAAGCAAGACTAGAAAGGGTGAATATAACACATGATGAAGAAATAATAAGAAAGAATAGCTAAAAGTGGACTGTCCTTGTTATAAATTGCATAAAACATTGGAAACTGCTTTGAGCAGATTGTATGCATGCACATGCAGTCAAAATGTGTTCAATATACTTGAGATAGTGTTCCATGTGTCCAGCATATTGTTCAAATAGGAAATACTGTGTCTGAAGATGTTTTTTGAGGTTCGATGTTTTTTGAAGATTTTTGAAGTTTCTTCAGACTTCGTTCGTGGCCCGAAATCAGTGCGATATTGCTTGAGACTGGTTCGGAACTCATTGACAATGTTCCAAGTGTATATTCTGAGCTGTACGAAGGTCAGGGGAATTGTATTATGGTGGCTGAAGGCATGCAAAGAATTTTGAAGCATTGTTCAAGGCATTGCAAAGAATTTCAAAGCATTTTCATGACTTTGTAGAGCTTTGTAAAGCTTTGTAGAGCTTCAGAGGGGTTTGTATGGGTTTGTAGAGTTTTGTAGAGGTCTGTAGAGACTCATAGAGCTTTAACAAAGATCGTAGACGTGTTTGCCAAGCTTGAAAGACAAGGTGGACCTATCATCATTTGATACATTCCCCCTTCCCTTGCACATTCTGCAAGGTAGGGGGTCTATTTTCTATTTATTGTGCTACCTACATGCTTGCTCACAGGCCCCTGCCTGTGAGGAGCTTTATTTTAGGTTTAGCATACTATTATTTAATCTACATAAACTCAGTTTAGGCTGACCACAGTCAGTAGATGACCGGTTGTCATCGAACCGACTATAACCAGTAGTCGAGTCGGGTTGAACTGCAATGAACCAGTTTTGTGCAGTTCAGTCCAGTTTTATATAGTTTTGGAATGTCATGGAACCGGTTGCAGTTCCGGTTTGAGCCCAAAGTGGGAAAAAACTGGACTGAACTGGACCTTCAAACACTACTGGTGACCATGCAACCAAAGACCAGTACACTTTTTTTTCTCCCTTAAGGTTCCATGTCATTTGATCCCATCCACATCATGTATCTCTCAGTACTTGCCTGGTTATGCACCTTGACTCCAGTTTTGTCTTATACACAGGAATGTCCACCTACCTACAAGCTTCCATGAGTGTCTTATCATCACTGATGTCCTTCATCATTGATATGGATGTTTGCTAGGTCTGCAACTGTGGCAGAGCCTGTTAGAAGTCCATGTGGATGGATGGCATCTTACATGTGTCAGGTACATCTCCAGTGATATCAAAACCCACCCTTTCATTGACTTCTGGGTGTATTACCTTCTAGTACAATTCAACAACCCTTTACATATTTGAATGTGATGATATGTGTCCCTGTCCCAATGTCCTTCCTTGTTGTGTCTGTGCCCCTGTTGCATGTCTTGCTCTTGTAGCTCCACTTTGTGAATGCATCTATGTCGAAGCCTTGATAGATCCTATCCATGTAAACCCTGTCCAACTCAATGCCTCTGCTCAATATGTGATGGACACCATGTTTCATCTCACTGATGTAATGTTTAATGCCTTCTTCTGGGCACACCATCACATCTTCGAGCTCCCTACCAAATTTTGGTGGGAATTGTTGCATAGAGCTATGGATCCATGATGGCATGAATCTCTTTTTCTCTTACATGCAAAATCATTCAAATTACTTCTCTATATGTCCTCCATTCTGCTTATCCCTCCCTATTTGCTTGCTCAACTTGTCTCCTTAAACCTTTCTCGCTTCATCATGTTCAGACACAATTTTTTGGCAGCACTTACTTCCAGACTCATAAATTCGGTTAGGTCCTCCCAGTTGGCCAAGCTCTTGGCTGCTGACAATGATTGTCATGTTTGCCTGTATGTTTTGTCTTCATTTTGCTACAGATTGCCAAAGAACCTAGCCCTCTCCTGGCTGTTTCTAGCCATTGATCTCTCTGCCTTTCTCGATGCCTGCTGTACATTGGCTGATCCCTTTTGCTGCTTATCTCCTGCTCCATTTTCCACTTATCACCACAACATGGTCTCACCAAAAATCCTCCATGATGATATGTATAACTGTGAGCCCTCATGACCTCTGGGTGGTGGCAGGGAGCATGTGTTTCCCTTTGCAACTCTTAAGCCCTATATTACCTCAGACTTTCCTGCTGGTTGTGATGAGACTCTTAGGTTTGTAGATCACATAGTTTCTGAAACTGTTCAAGATGCTTATCCAGCTAGTGATCAGTATGTTCATAGTCAGGTTCCTTTGGATTTGATCACACCTCATCTACCCCTGCAAACTCTATTCAAGCTTGCAAAGATCCATGGCCTTCAGATCAGCTCCCACATCCCTAAGAGCTGTGTACTACCACAATCCAATTCACATACCTGTAATTCATGCAGCTTATATACTTCTGTCTTCACGGTTGTCAATTCTCAGGTGGTGAAAGATAGGAAAAGAAAACATGATGGTAATCAAGGACAGGTCAAGAATGACAATGTTACTGGTTCACAAGTAGAAACTCCCAAATCTGACCAAGGAAAGAAAACAGTAGATGGTGGAGACTCTTCCTTTGCCATGAATGATTCCGCTGAGTTCCATCCAAAACCTGCAGACCTACATCTCGTGCACAACATCATCAAAAGTGCTTGCAAAGAATTTTCCCTAAAAAATTTGGAAGAAGCTGGTTGCGCCGTATGTGGCCAGTTAACTCCTGCTCCCCTTCTTACCAGGTTGAAGACAATAAAGAACCAGCTGCATGTGCTTCAAGCTTCAGGTGTTACTAGGGTAGAGTTGCACAAGTCCTCTGACATGATCCATGAGTTCTGAGGTCCAGTTCTGGATTATAAGTGCAATCAGATATGCGATGGTTGCTGCAAAAGCATTAGAAAGAATTGAATCCCACAACACACTTTGGCACATGGCACATGGATTGGGGAGGTCCCAAAAGAGTTGGCAGGTCTAAGATTCATCAAAAAGATGCTTATAGCACGTGTAAGAGTGAACAACTGTTCTGTTTTTGTAGCCTCTTCAGGATTGAGGAAAATGGTTTTGCACGTCATTGTGTTTGAGTCACCTGTGCCCAAGGTATATCATTGCCTCCCGCCTCCCATGGAAGACCTGGACAAAGTACTAGCAGTGCTATTCACTGGCCCTTGTAAGCCAACAGAGAAAGAATTCCAGCAAACACTGTTACTAGTTAGACAGGACAAGGTGGCCCAAGTGGTGGAGTGGTTGAAGTTAAATCATTCCAATTATGTTGACTTAGAAATATCTTACAAAGCATTGAATAGATATCCAGAAGATTCTCCTCCTGTTTCAATTGAGTATCAGCATTCAGTGACAAATAAAGTAGAGGAAGGCACCAGTGTGTTTGACAGTGGAATAGATACTGGTATCTCCGATGGTGAATGTCCATTTATTGTTCATGGGCTGACAGGTGACCAGATGACTACAAAGTCTGTTGAAGCACTCAAGGCTATTGCTCTGAACCACTGGAATAACCAGGGTGCCACCCTGGCGGTATCGCATGCCAAAAATGCACAGTTGATTTATAACAATCCCAATCTATATCCTCAGATGTTCCCCTGGTTATTCCCATCCAGCTTTGGAGGGATTGGGTCAACAAATCTATCCGACAAATTACACAAGTGTTTGTTATTGATGTATCATGATAAGCACTTCCAACTTGATCCGTTTTTTCCCTTTGTTGCTTTCAGTCATCAACAGGTTAAGTTGTCGACATCAGCTGGGTTCCTGCTTGCTGAGATGTTGATATTGCCAATAGGTTGCTTAACATAAATCAAAATGTATTATCCAACATTTCAGCGAGGATGGCCCATGACAAATTAGTAAAACCTACATCGAGTGATGAGGCTGCTGGTTTCCAATTGATCAGCGACCTCGACCACATGAATGGCAAGGTATGTGGATCCACCACAAGTAAAAAGTTTATGCGCAGCAAAATTTGGTCTCTCATTGCTTACATGAGTGCTTCTCTATGGTACATAACTCTGTCCCCTGCTGACAACAAACATCCACTGTGTCTATATCTTGCAGACAGTGTAGAGCAGTTCGATGTCAACCTCTCACAGACTGAAGATGAATGCTACCATCTCATTGCCAGTAACCCAGTTGCAGGGGCACAATTTTTTGACTTCATGGTCCAAATGTTTGTCAAACACATACTAGGGGTTGACAGCGACAATCGGGGTCTATACAGAGACACTTCTGCATATTATGGGACAGTCGAACAGCAGGGTCGGCTGACATTGCATCTACACATGCTGCTTTGGATTTGAGGAGGGTTATCACCAGATGAGATTTGCTGCAGGCTATTGGATCCTGATTTGTTTTTCCATAAAAGTGGGATAGAGTACCTCGAGAGCATTCATGCAGGCGAATTCATGACCAGATGTAAGGAAGAAGTGGAGGCAAATGTTGCGGAAGCTGAACATTGCATGGATTATTGTAACCCAATGGAAACTATGCCTGAGAGCCCACCTCCCTCCTGTGAGGAGTCAGATTGCAACAGTTGTTGGACTTGTGATACACTGGTGTCGTGGTGGGAGCGTTTCAAATCAATGGTTGATGATTTGCTTTTAAGGTCAAATATTCATAAGTGCTCTTCCAATATAAACAAGGATGGCTCACAGAACAAGGCACATCCACTCAAGGGATGTCTCGACAATGTCTGGAGTAGGTGTAAAGCCAGATTCCCTTGTCCAACACTCAACAAATCTGAAATTGACAAAGAGACTGGTGGAATTAACATGAAAAAGTGGGAACTGTGGCTGAACACATTCACCTATGCTGTAATGTATCTCTTCTGATGTAACACTGATATTATGAGCTTACAGTCAGGCACAGTGATCAAAGGAGTCCTGTTGTATGTGTCAAACTATGTCACCAAGTTGCCCTTGAAAACACATGTAATCTTTGATATTGTTTGTTCTGTATTCCAAAAGAATCCTGAAGCAGTTGCCAGGTCTGACACAAGAAAAGAGAAGGCCCACAAACTAATGACCAAAATTGTCAATTTTCTCAGTGCTAAGATGGAGATGGGTTTGCCAATGATAAGTATATACTTACTTGGTAATCCAGACCACTATAAGAGCCACAAGTTCCATCCATTTTGTTGGCAACCATTCATTCAAGAGAGTCAAAAACCTTGGGTACGTGCCGACCACATACATTCCGACAGGGGCACCATGGGAGCAAGCAATACACATGAAGACAGTGATGTAGCTGTCAAAGTTGCTCTCTGTAAGCACAATGGCCACATTGTTGGTCTCTCACCTGTTCATGACTATGTGTTTTGTCCTGGCAATATCTGTGACATGTGCTTGTATGACTGGATTCAACTAGTGTTTACAGGTCCAGTTCAGTCCGGTTTTTTATGTCTAAATGGGGCAACCGCAACCGCAACCAGTCCAAAACTGACCCAGATATTGCTGAACTGCAACCGGACCACATAGGACCAGTCCATATCAGTCCATGGACCGAAAAAAACCAGTTTGAACTGACTTTTTGCTGTAAAATTTGTTGTACCAATATAACCCATATACTTCTCGACAACTATTAATTGGACTATCTTACCATTACACAAGCAGTTGGATATTGTAATTCCCCAGCGACAGGTCCAACTTTTAAGAGATTTCATCAAGATCTGACAGAGATATGACTGAAACAAAAGTACATTGTATTCCATGTTGTAGTTTGTAGTTTGTAGTTACAACTTGTTAGGGCTGTTAAATGAATCAAATACACATGGTATAGATGTTTATGTATGTTATTCCTTTGCCTTGGATAATGTCCAATTGTGCCCAACATTTTTGTAGCACAAGGTATAAACAGTACAGTCACAGCTGCTCAAATGACATCAAAATACTCACATCAAAATGTATTTTGTCATATCTCTCTCAGTTCTCAACCATTTTTGATGGTCCAGGGAGCAAAATTGAAGCCATTATGTGTGGGAATCAGGGAGTATAGTGTACGTGACCTATAAACCGGTTCGGATCGGTTTTCATCGGTTCAATGATATTTGTCAAAGCAAAAGACTGGCAACTGGACTGCAAAAGACTGGCAACTGGACTGCAAAAGACCGGTCCTATAAATAGCCACCTGACGAACCGGACTTTGGTTCAGTTCAGTCCGGTTTCAGTCTTTTTCCGGTTCGTAGGACCGGACCTTTAAACACTAGATTCAACTGTGTGAGCATGAGAAAAACCCAACTGGTAAACACAAAAGGCAAGCAAAACAACATTTGTCCAACACAAATGACAGCACAATCTTTGACTATGGCAACATCACAGATAGTAGCAAAGTGCAAAATCAATCTCCGAAACATACCTTACTTTCATTTCAGGGTGGGCACCCACTAGCTGATTCCCATGGTATTCAGTGTCATTCACCATCGAAAGCTTGGGTTCCCAACTTTGTAGGTGCTACATTGCTGCACTTTGATCAAGGCGATCATGAGTTCTACTGTAGCACAATGTTAATGTTTTCCAAACCTTGGAGGTCTGGTTTAGATTTGAAACAAAGGGATAAGACCTGGGACGATGCTTTCTCAGACCACCCATTTTCTCCACGACAGCTAGAGGTAATGAAGAACATGAACATCCAGTATGAATGTCTTGATGCTCGAGATGATTTCCATGCCCAAATGAAGAAAGGTGCTCTTTTGGTCCCTGGTGGGCACAACGATCCATTCTATCCAAGTCTCGATGAGATGGTGATCAAAGATTTTGCTGGCATACCAGATGATCCTTTTACTAATGTAGCCGTTTCTATCACGAGGGGCAAAAATAAAATGTCAAGGTGCGGTTTGATGAAACATACACAGTGGTCCTTATTGAACCTGGGATGGTCTGAAATCAGACCTGATTTGCTTTCAGATGAAATCCACCCCTGACTTATGCCTTTCACCCCCTCTGTTAACCAGGCACCCAGTGTCTGGAAAGCTGCGGTTGCTGCAAAGCATGCAGAAATACTAGAAAATTGTTCATGTCACATGCAGCCAAGCAAACAGTCAAGTGCAGGACCTGCCAGCTTTGTTCTGACTGATGTACGTGTTGTTGATAAAGTGTTCTTATCAAAGTCATTTACATCCAAGCAATGGCAAAGGGTGATTGATGACATCTCTCTCCAGTTCCATTTCAACAAAGAACAAAACCACGCTTTCTGCATCATTGCCAACTATTCATGCAGTCCTGATTCTAGTTCATTGAGAATGTACATTGGTGGGATGGCTGGTACTGAGAAGTCACAAGTCCTGAAGGCTCTTCTCGCTTTCTTTTCCCTCAAAAAAGAGTCCCATTGTCTTGTCGCTGTGGCCCAAACAGGAAGTGCGGCTGCACTTTTGGGTGGGTCTACTTATCACTCAATGTTTGGGATCAATGCTGACAGTTCACAGTCATCAAATGTTCAACTTGCTCAAATCAAATCAAGATTGACAGGAGTGCAATATGTCTTCCTTGATGAAGTGTCTATGCTGTCATGCAGGGATATGTATTTGATCAGTGAGCAATTAGCATGATTAATGAACTGTCTTGACACCCCATTCAGAGGTATGAGCATGATCTTCACTGGTGATTTCATGCAATTGCCCCCTGTCATTGGTCATGAGCATGCAGCATTATATAGTCATACTGTTGGAAAAGTTGCCACCTCTCTTCAAAGTCAAGAAGCAGTGATAGGGAGGCAGCGCATGCAGACCAAGGAAGACACCAAGTTCTGCAAGGCTCTTGAGAATATGCATTACAAGGCCTGCACACCTGATGATATCGCTTTTTTGAACAGTCGAGTGACCAGTGATTTGCCTGGAAGGTCAAGTATAAATGAGGCAAAGTTTTGCAATGTACCAATTGTTACAATGCTTAACTCAGTAAAAGATGAGATTAATAGGCTCAGGTCTTTGAGGTTTGCTTCAGAGATGGGGCAAGAATTGGTTGATTTCTATTCTGTGGACACAGTGGATGCATGAGTAGTGTTGCCTTGACTGACTTGGGGAATTTTTGTATTCTTGAAATAACTTGACACAATGGACTCAGCCTGCTTAGTGTATTGTGTCAAGCTATTTCAAAAATACAAAAATGCCCCAAGTTGGTCAAGGCAACACTATGCAGGAGGAAGTGCAAGGGTCCACCTTTGACAACCCAGCTGAAAATGGACTATTAATCAAAGAAAAACTCCTGAGAGCATCCAGAGTGTACTCTGGGAGCAACTGTGTTGCACCAATACAAAACTCATTCCCCCGAAGCTCTCCTTGTGTATTGGCATGCCCCTGATGATATGAGTCAACGCTGCAACAGAGCTGTGCATCACTAAGGGGCAGGAGGCTTTTGTATGACCATGGGAATTTTCATGCAATCCAGATGGTAAGAGGGTGTTAGAGACCTTGTTTGTTGAGCTAATAGATCCTCCTGCTGTGGTTATGCTAGATGGATTACCTCAAAATGTGGTTCCATTGACAAAAACAAGTGTTTCTACCTCTTGTCAGCTTCCGGATGATACAACACTCACAGTATCTCATTACCAAGTAGAGGCACTTCCTAACTTTGCAATGACAGACTACACCTCCCAAGGAAAGATGAGACCCAACAATCCAGTAGACCTGACTTATTGCCGATCACATCAGAGTTATTATATGGCTTTGTCGAGGAGTGCTAGTGCTGCAGGTACATCAATATTGGCACCCTTCCATTCATCCAAAATTACTGGAGGTGCATTGGGTGCTCTGCGGCAGGAATTTCAGGAGCTGGAGCTATTGGACAATATCACGGCGCTGAGGTTTGAGGGAAAACTTCTGATGAAAATCGTGATGGCAGATTGCCGGAATTAGGGTGTAACACAGGTACACCCATGGGTGAATTTAGTGCTTACCACACCTGTACCTGTGTAACCTGTACCCATTCTCACACCACACCTGCAGGTGTGGGTTTTTACCACGGTGTGCCTACATCATGGTGAACCCGTCTACCACTACCTAATCTACCACTACCATTGTCCCTCCCTCATGTTTCCCCCTTGCACCTTCCTCTCTAGTCACTTGGTCTCCTCTTGATCCCCTCCCTGTTCTTGTTTTTTGGGTTTTGGGTGCCATTAGCATGACGTGGCATCAGCACCCATCGTTACCAGTAGTTTAGAACCTAAAAAGTAAAGAAAAGTAATTAGTTAGTTAATGAGAACAAGAACGAAAGAGAAAAAACCTACCATGAGCCCAAATGATGCAGTCATCATTTGGGTCAGGTTTTGGGTGCTGTTAGTGTGACGTGGCATCAGCACCCATTGTTACCAGTAGTTTAGAACCTAAAAAGTAAAGAAAAGTAATTAGTTAGTTGATGAGAACAAGAACAAAAGAGAAAACCCTAGGCCCAAATGATGCAGTCATTGTTTGGGTCAGGTTTTGGGTGCCGTTAGTGTGACGTGGCATCAGCACCCATTGTTACCAGTAGTTTAGAACCTAAAAAGTAAAGAAAAGTAATTAGTTAGTTAATGAGAACTATGAGAACAAGAATGAAAGAGAAAAAACTTACCGTGAGCCCAAACAATGCAGTTGTCATTTGGGTCAGGTTTTGGGTGCTTAGTGTGACATGGTGCAGCACTCATTGTTACCAGTAGTTTAGAACCTAAAAGGTAAAGAAAAGTAATTAGTTAGTTAATGAGAACAAGAACGAAAGAGAAAAAACTTACCGTGGGCCCAAATGATGCAGTCGTCATTTGAGTTGGGTTTTGGGTGCCGTTAGTGTGACATGGCAAGCATACGAGGGTAGAGGTATGTACCTGGTGGGCACTACACAGCTCCTCACTGTTGGCATTTGGCTGTTGCCGTTGTACCCATGCCAACCCATGACACCGTGAAATGGGTCACGGTAATCAGCGGGTCAGTAATTTCTAACACCATACCCATACCTGCAGACCCTGTGACCCAAACACCATGGTTTTCACCATACCCGTGTCATTCCCTAGCCGGAATAGCCTTATTGCATTATTCAGGGAACACAAGGGTCTTGGTTACATGCCTCCTAAGATACATAAAGCAATAAAGTGGAACAAAACTGACCCTTTCCTGGAATGGGATGGCCCTGACATAGAATGGGCAATTGTTGACAGAAAAGTGAAGCAACAGGGTACAAAGGCAGAAGATTCACTTCAGTGCAAAATGGAAAGTTCTGCCGCTTCTTCAAAAAATTACCAAACTCCAAAAAATAAAAGCGACCCACTACCAGAATGCCCAAATCCACTTAAGAAGAGGAAGAGGTCAGATACTTTCTATGGCCCATTAGAAAGGCTGAAAATCACAAAGCTTCAGAATCCAGCCACTGGAAATGGCTCAGAACTGCATCAAGTTAACATACCTTTGGGTACACAATGGGCAAACAACAGTTGCGCCTACAATTCTGCTATCACCATCTTATTCAACATATGGCGAGAAGACCCTGACTTTGTCCAAGTCTGTTGGCAGGAACTACAGTCAGGTATGTTAAATGTTTTATCGGATGGTTTTCAATCACACGAAAGCATGCCTACATTTACTTCCAGGGCACAGTATACGCTGGAACAGATCAGAGATCACATGAGGCGTCGTTTGGCAACAACATCAAGGGATTTCACTTTTGGCAAGTACACGAGTGTTGATTCTATTATGAATTAAATACTGACCTCAGCTGAGATAGTGACTACTTCTGCCCATTGCTGCCCATACAGCCATGAGGTAGACAGACAAGAATTACAGGGATTCTCACCCCACATTGCATTGCCAAGAGCAGGGCACAATCTGCAAGACTATTTGGATGACATTACTACTCCTTCGGGGGCCACATGTCCTGTCTGTAACATAGGCCTGTTGCAAAGATACACTTTCATGCATCATCCCCCTCTACTTACTATTGAGTTGAGTCAAGTGGTTTCACATCTTGATGCATGCAAAATAAAATCCTCATGCTATCAAAGTGTAGCATCATTTGGCGTCATTTGGTGTCATTGGGCATAATTCAACATAGTAAAATAAAATGAAATTTTATTAGGTAATGGGGTGCTTTCCTAACACTGACAGGTACTGTGAACAGTAAGTTCCAATGTATTCAGAGGGATGCGCATGTATGCATGTGTTGGTAACAACAATGTACAATATATGTAACATAGTATATAAACCCTAAATATACACCTAGGGGACCCCAGTTATGTTCTTTTAGGTATTCCACCTACGCTTGTGGTGTGAATGGCCTATCTCAACAAACTTATCTATAAATAACCCCTCACATCAAAACCATCAGTTCCCCCATCACACGCGTGCATCCTGCCCCCTTCTTGTAGAGAGAACCTGCACGGTCTTAGCTAGCAGATAGTGGGTGTTGCCCTAACAGAAGAACACAACTTCCCATATCAGTGTGCCTTCTCTTACTTGCACATATGTCATTGTTTCACTGTGCCACATCCGATTACCCATCCTTTCTAGTGTTCAAAGGTCCAGTTTGGTCCGGTTTTTTGACCCCCAAGAGGGGCAACCATGGACCGCAACTGGTCCAAATGGTTGCCCTAATTGGAAGGACTGCAATGATATATAATTACAGTTACTATATTTTAAATACAACTAATTACAATGCACCCTGCAAGCAGGTACTCGCAGTGGTGAGGAGTCATTCAGAGAGAAAAAAAAGAAAAAAGACAAAAAAGAAAAAGAAAACATAAAAAACGACCCCACTCCCACATTGGCAGCGAGGGTAGGGTGGTGCTGTTGTTGTTGTCCCCTGCGTTTAGCATCGCCTTCCTGCATTCAGTGTTGTTGTCCTGCATTCAGTGTTGTTGTCCTGCATTTGGTGTTGTGGTCCTGCATTTGGTGTTGTCATCCCCCGTGTTCATTGTCATTGTCCCTGCATTATGTGTTGCCCCTGCTTCTTTGTGTCATCTCCTTGCCCTGCTGTGATGCCACGTTGTTGTCCCTGGTATTTGTTCTTCGTCATCATCCCCATTGTCCCTGCTGTCCATCATCCCCACCATTCTCCATCCCTGTTGCTCATTGTCCCCACCATTTGCCATTGTCAATCTCCCCCCATTCCACTATTGTCAGCACCTCCATCTCCCCCCATGAGCAGTGGCTTGCAGGCGGGGTGGTGGCACTGTGTGATGTGGCACCCATTGCTGCCCTGCAAGCAGAGGCTTGCAGCGGCAGCATTGGGTAGGTGGCGGTGTTGGGTGTGATCATTGTGGTCCAGAAGGAGCCCAATGCCGCCCTGCGAGCAGCAGCTCACAGCAGCAGCAAAGGCATCATTCAGTCATTATCAAAATGAAAAGTACCTAAAAAAGAAGAAAGAACTTTTGGTTAGTTAGTTAGTTAGTTAGTAAAAGAAAGGAATCAACAATAAAACAACATACCCTAGGGCCCAAACAACCCTTGTTCATTGTTTGGGCCATATACTTTGTGTTCGTTCAGTTGTTGTGGTTGTTTTCATGGAAATGGCATGGTTGGTGTTGTTAGTGTTTTAAGGTCTGGTTAAGTCCGGTTTTTTATGTCTAAATGAGGCAACCGGAACCGCAACCAGTTTAGGACTGATCCATATATTGATGGACTGCAACCGGACCGCATAGGACCGGTCCATATCGGTCCATGGATAGAAAAAAACTGGTCCAAACTGGTTTTTTGTTGTAAAATCTGTCATGCCAATACAACCTATCTGTTTCTCAATAACTATTACCCGGACAATTTAATCGTTATGTGGGCACTTGGACATTGTAATTCCCCGGCGATTTGTTCAGCTTTTAAGAGATTTTGTTAAGATCTGACTGAGATATGACCAAAATGAAAGTACATTGTATTGCATGTTGTAGTTTGTTGTTTGTAGTTTGGAGTTTGTCGTGTGTAGTTACAACTTGTCAGGGCTGTTAAATGAATCAAATGCACATCATACAAACATTTATGTATGTTATTCCTTTGCCTTGGATAATGTCCAATTGTGCCCAATATTTTTGTAGCACAAGGTATAAGCAGTACAATCACAACTACTCAAATCACGACAAAATACTCACATCAAAATGTATTTGGTCATATCTCTCTCAGTTCTTGACCGTTTTCGATGATCCAGGGAGCGAAATTGATGGGATTATGTGTGAAAGTGTGGGAGTATAACCCACGTGACATATGGACCGGTTCAAACCGGTTTTCATCAGTTCAATGATTTTCTTCAAAGCAAAAGACTGGCAACTGGACTGCAAAAGACCGGTCCTATAAATTGCCCCCTGGTAAACCAGACTTCAGTTCAGTTCAGTTTGGTTTTGGTCTTTTTCTGGTTCATAGGACCGGACCTTTAAACACTAGGTGTTGTTGTTGTGGTCATGGGAAGTCATCTGGGAAAGTGGTGCCACATTTGTTTTTGGTGAACAAATGTGATCACATGGTAATGAATGGACCTTCAAACACTAATCCTTTTGGCACAAGCCAGAAGTACTTGTATATACATAATCTATGTTTTCTTTCATAAGCCAACACCAGGCCTCACCTTACATTGCGACCACCAGTGATCGAGAGGCAGTGCTCATCATTAGGACAGCTGCAACCAGACAACTGATTGGATCTGGTTTAGTCACAATTTACATCACTCTATTTGAACAACTATTTTAGTTACAAGCCAAATTCAGTGTTATCCCCGAGATCAGGCACTGTTGGAAGGGTTATTGATCTGAAGTGCCAAATTAGGCACCTGACAAACAAACAAACAATTGATGAACAATTGATGAACATCATGTGACCTGTAAACATTTGGAGAGGTCTCAAAGAACAAGTTTTGAGTCTGTCAAAGAAGTAATTCATCACAGATCTAACAATTATGTCTGAACCCTCAACTTCTAATCCCGGTCCTAATCCTGTTCCCACACCAGCACTAGAGGCAAAAATTGATGCGCTTATGGCCCAAATGTCACAATTAGTGTCAGTGTTGACAGCATCACAGCCCAGACAAGCAGAAGTACAGCCAGAGACAACAGTAGAAAGAGATGATGAGATGGAGGAAATGGTGGAGTGGATGTCGCAGGAGGATGAGATGGCAGAGAAATCTGGAAATGGAAAAGCACACTTACCTAAGTATGCGCCCCCGCAAATCTTTGATGGTACCATGGAGAATACAAAATCTTTTATCAGCTCTATAGTATTGTACATCCATGGGAGGAAGCCAGAGTTTCATACAGCCAAGTCTAGGATTATGTTTGCTCTCTCATACATTCAGGGGGGGGAAGCACAGTTCTGGAGAAATGAGGCTATCAATCAAATTGCCATGGGAAATAAACCATTTGCAACCTTCAAGGAAAATCTGGAGAGATCAGAGGCACAGTTTGGGGACCCTAATCCAAAGGCGACAGCCAATGCCAAATTAAAACCATGCACCAAGGTTCCCTAACAGCAGATGAATTTATTTTGCAGTTCAAAGCAGAAGCTTCACAGACGGATATGGGAGAAGCAGCATTGGTAGAATTTTTGAAAGCAGGATTAAATACCTCTTTATTCAAGTCTATCTACTGACTACCTTCTATGCCTGGGAAGTTGGATGAGTGGTATAATTGGGTGATGTGCCTTGACTAGCAATATCAGCAGGAACAGGCAGAATTGAAGTTGATGTATGGAAGTAGTGAATTTGGAAAGCCGTCAGGAGGAAAGTCCAAGAAAGGAAAGGCACCTCAGGTGCAAACTCTGAGGGCACAGCCACCAGCCATGGCAGTGACACCTATGGTAGCGGAGTTAGCAGCACCAGATGCTATGGAGGTTGATCAAGCAGGGAGATGAGCCCCACTTGAATGTCTTAACTGTGGACAGTTAGGACACATTGCTAGGAATTGTAGGCAGAAAAAAAAGATTAGGGGAGCTACAATCAAGGAAGTAAAGCTGGAGGAAGACAGGCAGAAGAATTTTGTGGAAGAGTCCCAGTGAAGGTTTCCCCATTGGTGACCCAGAATTGTTACAATGTATTAGTATCTGAGGAAACCCAGAGCAAACCAGAAAAGGAAATCGAGGAGGAGTACAAGTGTTGCAAATCACATGACAAAGAAAATTGCCAAGCACTATTTCCGAAAACCCCTAAATTCTTTATTCACTCTGTGCGAATAGAACCTGAAATCACCTTGACTGTGGGATTGAAGACAGTGGACATGCATGCAGCGATTGATGTGGAAGCGTTGCTTGATAATGGTGCTACAGGATTATTCATTAATCAGTCCTTAATTACCAGAAATGGTATTAACACATGCAAGCTGGTGCAACCTACCCATGGTTACAGAAGAAATTGATTGGAAAACTGGGAAAGTACACATGACTTGTTGTCCTAAGGAATGTAATGTGTATGGGAGGAAGATGAAGAAGGAAAAAAGGAAAAAGAGAGAGAAAGAACATCTAAGGAAGTATTCTGTTATGATAGAGGAAGTGGAGGATGAGGAAATGCCAAATGGGGAAGTTCTGATTAGTGTTTCAAGGTCCAGTTGGGTTGCAGTCTTTTGCAGTCTTTTTAAAATTTAAACTGCCTCCTACTACCTCAAACAATAAGATAAAATCATGAAAATATTTGAGCAGATAGATCTGGCCAAAGACTGGGGGGCCATCTCTGGAACATAAGGATTCTGGTCTGTGATTGTCAATATAATCACAAAATTTAATCATGGATAGAGAAGTGAAAATAATGGGGGGTCCTCTCTCTGATGAAATGATTTCATCCAGTCATTGCTGAGATACAGCAAAACAGCAAAAGACTGGACCTTGAAACACTAGTTCCGATCATGATCAAGAAAGAAGAGCAGAAGCAAACCTTTAGAGCAATTTGTGGAGGACAGTCATGGGACAAGAATATTGTGAATGTGGAGAAGCCAGTGGAGGAGTGGGTGCCAAAAGTGTATCATGAATATCTGTCAATGTTCCAGAAGAAGGAGTCTGAGTGAATGCTGGTGAGGAAGCCATGTGATCATGCGATCAAGATGAAGCCAGGGTTTGTGCTGAAGAAGTCGAAGGTATATCCGTTATCTCCGAGGGAACAAGAAGAAGTGGATGCATTCCTGAAGGAGCAATTGTGCAAAGGATACATACGACCTTTGAAATCACCGCAGACATCACCAATATTCTTCATACCAAAGAAAGATCAGAGGAAGAGGATGTGTACAGATTATAGGTATCTGAATGAGTGGACAGTGAAGAATGCATACCCCCTGCCATTGATCTCAGAAATAATTGACAAGGTGGGAAAAGCCAAGGTCTTTACAAAATTGGATTTATGATGGGGATAGAACAATGTAGGAATAAAGAAGGGAGATGAGTGGAAGGCTGCATTTGCCATGCATCAAGGATCCTTCGAGCCACTTGTCATGTTTTTTGGGATGACTAATAGTCCCCCGACCTTCCAAAATATGATGAACAACATTTTCAAGGATGTAATAGACAAAGGCGTGGTAATAATATTCATTGACAACATTCTGATATTCATGGAGGATGAAGAAAATCATGAGGTGATAGTGCAGGAGGTGCTATGGAGGTTAGCAGAGAATGATCTATTTTTGAAACTGGAGAAGTGTGTGTTTGGGGCAGGATTATTGATCGGCCCTGACAGGATCAAAATGGATCCAATCAAGGTACAGGTGATCACAGATTGGCTTGCGCCCACCCGCATCAAAGAGGTTCAAGCTTTCTTGGGACTCACAAACTACTATCATCACTTTGTGCATAATTTTTCCAAAATTGCCACACCCTTACATAACCTTATGCGAAAGGGAGTAGTGTGGAGGTGGGGAGAGAAGCAGCAGACAGCATTTGAGGAGTTGAAGAGGAAGTTTGTGGAGGGACCAATATCAGCCCCAGTAGAGTTCACACACCCTTTACGAGTGGAATCAGATGCATCCGACTTTGCTACTGGAGCAGTATTATCAATGCTGTGTGAAGATGACAAATGGCATCCTTGTGCATATTTGTCCCAAGGGTTGAATGATGTGGAGAGGAATTATGATGTGCATGACAAATAGATGTTGGGGATAATACAAGTGTTGGAGGCATGGAGACATTACTTGGAGGGATGTATGCATCAGATTGAGATCTGGATGGATCATCAAAATCTGCAATAAGATAGGCGACATGCATTTCCAGCATCCCTTATGTAAGCAAAACATATCACTTTCTGCAACGTCCAATGTGCACAACACATCACTCTTTTAGGCTTTTAATAATCAGAGAAATGTAGCTATGATATCTATTGTTAACTCTCTGCAAAAACATTTCAGGATTTATCCCTCTTGACGGAGTAGTGAGGTCTACAAAATGAGGTTTACAATTTTTTGTGAAAAGGCTTTTTGAAGCTATTGGACTAGATTGCCACCGCTTCTAAAATATACCCTCACAACATTTGGCCAGGTCACGTGACCCAACACATGATATCTCAACCAAGAAATGAGCGGGAGGAGGGGAGTAGATGCCCAAATATTCAAGTATTAGGCCCTTCTACCATGCCATTAAAGTCTAAAGCTACTAGATCTCGCATTCAGAACCTATCCAAAAGCTCGAAACATTCTCGGAAGCCCCATGTAGAGGATGCTGAGGATGAGGAAGCACCAGTGCCAACATGTCATCCACCTGATGGCTACAAAGGAAGATTAATCAGCACTGTAGGGTTACAAGAACCTGTTATCAATCCAGATCTCATTGAGATTTTTAATCAGTTTGAAGAGCTTGAGGAGGACAGGTTACCAGATCTAGATGAGGACTCTGATGACAAAGACAACCTCAGTGGCCAGGGAGCGAGGGATGATGACATGGAAATCAAAGAGATTTCTGAGTTGGAAGCCTTTGTTGAAGCTCTACAGAAAGCTCAAGCAGTTGCAGTGGAAAGTGAGCGGAAGAGAGAGATGGGAAATAAATGGCCAAAGCGGTACCTTGGCAACTCAGACAGGACAAAGCGACGGTGCTTGCAAAATATGCGTGTTCTCGAGAAGAAAGGATATGTGTCAATTAACAGATGGTTCGGAAAAGGAAAGAGCAACCCAACAATTACACAGTTCCTAAACGAGCCCAAATCTATCTCCATTGATGATTCTGAGTCCAAGTCAGAGCTGGAGATGATACCGAGCTCTCGAGAGGCAAGCATGTTATTCAAGGAAATGGTAAGCACTGTAGATCTGAAGTACTAGTCAGTTATTGACATATGGATAGGAAACAATGACAGATATCCATCCAGATGAGTTGCATCCCAAAAATGAACCTGAAAGTTCATCGACACTCGAGGGAGCACAGTGACAGGAAGTACGCGACCCTTGCCTCATTTTCTCGGAACTTTTGCAGCAGATCCGTGATGGTCAGAAACCACAAGACAATACCCCTGCGACTGCATCAGATGCAGTGCTCAACCAACTGCACTGCAAAGATTTTCCTGCCCCCCAACAAGTGCATGCATCTCTCACTGTGATGAGTAAGGACAAGAAGATTGATGTGGTATTCCGTGAGGTCTTTACACTCCCCCACCTTTCCCATCGGACTCTGACTGGAGTCTGACTGGAGTCCACCAGGACTGTTCACCAGCCAACTGCCTGCAAAGTTGCCAGTCCAGTCCCAGTCCAGTCCAACTGGACTCCAAGTGGAATCCACTCAAACACCAGATTCCACTTGGACTGGTCCAGTGGAGTCCAATGGAGTCCAGTTGGAGTCCGGTTGGAGTCCAGTTGGAGTCCAGTTGGAGTCCAGTTGGAGTCCAGTTGGAGTCCGGTTGGAGTCCAGTTGGAGTCCGGTTGGAGTCCAGTTGGAGTCTGGTTGGAGTCCAGTTGGAGTCTGGTTGGAGTCCAGTTGGAGTCCGGTTGGAGTCCAGTTGGAGTCCAGTTGGAGTCCAGTCGGATTCCGCTGAAAAAGTGTGTAAGAAAAGGAATTGAACCCAGATCTCTGTAGGTGGCTTATGTAATCAATCATAATGCACAATATAACCGTTACACCACAGTACCTTGTGTGAGGCATCATCTACTTGCATTAGGTACTGTGGTGTGGCTGTGTATGACAAAGCATATTGCCGCATCATCAAATGTGCCAGCTCATCACTCACCACCACCACCACCACCACCATCGACGCTGCCTCCTTCCCTCCTCTCTCTACCACCACCACCACTGCATGGACACCCACTGCCACCACTCCCATGCCCAATCCGCCATCACCACCACCCGCAAACGAGCCGAATGGATGGAATGCGGGCCCTACATAAGTTTTTTTTTCGTTTGCTTTTTGTTTTTATAAACTAACTAACCTGTTTTTTTAGTTTTCTAGGTTATAATCTACTGGCAACAATGCCACCACTTGCAAACAAGCCAACGCGGGCCCAAACGATGCAGATCGCGTCGTTTGGGCCCTACGTAAGTTTTTTTCATTTGGTTTTTGTTTTTATAAACTAACTAACTCGTTTTTTTAGTTTTCTAGGTTATAATCTACTAGTAACGACACCACCACCCACAAACGAGCCAACGCGGGCCCAAACGATGCAGATCACGTTGTTTGGGCCCTACATAAGTTTTTTTTGTTTTGTTTTTGTTTTTATCAACTAACTAACTCATTTTTTGAGTTTTCTAGGTTATAATCTACTAGTAACAACACCACCACCCACAAATGAGCCAACACACCCACCCCACGCCTATGAGCCCCTGCTCGTAGGGTGGATCGTGAGTGTGTGCAGTTGACGACAATGATGACAATGCCGCCTACCAGCACCGGGACCCAGAACGACCCAGACCCAACGACACCCATGCCAGCCCCCTCCTCCCTGTCCAAACGGGATGTGAGGGTGTCAATAAAGGATAGGAGATGGCAGAGGGGTACCAGGAGACCTGCAGAGCAGGATACCCACCTGGTAAGCACCCACCTACCCCCTCCCTTGCATGCCACATCACTGACCATTCCCCCCAACCCCTCCGAACTAGGAGACCCACAAAACTGACAACATACCCACCCCACGCCAACGAGCACCTGCTCATTGGGTGGATGGCAGGTACACCAGGGTTACGATGATCATGGCACCCATCCCCACGCTTACGAGCCTCTGCTCGTAGGGTGGATGATGGGTGCAGCTTGCTACGGCGACAGACGCATGCGAGGAGGGGTGGGCAATGACACCCACCCCAGACCGCATCCCCCAACCCCCCCTCCCCCGCATTTTGCGTGGGGAGGTCTTTATTATTTTTAATTTATCTCTGCTCCCCCCTCGCACCGAATGCAAGGGGTATATATATTGTAGTACTTACAAATCCCCCCCTCGCGCTGAACACGAGGGGTTTAGTTTTTTATGTACATAGTAATAATCCCCCCCCTCTCACAAGATGCGAGAGGGGTTTTTGTTTGTTTATTATTATATTATACCCACTCCCTTGTGTCCTACACAAGGGATGTGGCTAATTAAAATTTTTTGATCTTAATTGTTTGAAAAATGCCTCCTCGAAGAATATGAAAAGTTGAGTCATAAGTAAACCTTATATTGAACCCTAATAAATCTCCTGTGGCTCAAGTGGTTGAGCACACTTGTTTGGTTTGTCATGTGATTCCTTATGGTGAGGTCTTGAGTTCAATTCCTGCAGTACACAAATTTATTTTGTGGGTACTTTATGAAATTCACCAACTCCGAAGTCCTTTGAGCTCATATCTAATTGACTTATCATTTGGTTGAAATGCATTCCACTTGGACTCCACTCAGACTCCAGTGGACTCCAGTCAGTCCGGTCGGAGTCCACTAGGACAGGTGGGGGACTGTAAAGTACTGTATTCCGTGCACGCATGACTGGAATGGTTGGCACATTGAATCTTTACCTTGATCCAGAACTCTCATACACCTGGCGTGAGGCCTCATTAATTGTGTCGAGATCTCAAGGACATGGAATTTATCATGCAAGAAACTTATGAACATGGATCCACCAGTTCCTGAGCCAAGGAAAACTCCCATTTCATCGTTTTGGCCGGTTTCGAACATCTATCCTTGAGGATGAGGATTTTTCACAAGCAATACACCTTCATTTACAAGGTATTGCAAAGGATGGCTATGTCCGTGCACAAGACATTGTGGACTTTGTTGCGACACAAGCAATGCAAGACAAGCTAGAGGCCATGGGAGCAAAGAAGCGAAGCATTTCAGTTCGTACAGCACAATGCTGGTTGCATAGAATGGGCTGGCAGTATGGCAGGAGAAAGAATGGTATGTATATCGATGGACATGAGCATGAGGATGTTGTCACATACAGGGAAAGTTTCATTGAGAGATGGAAGGAGTATGAGCACAGAATGACTACTTACAACAATGATGGTGTCATTGACAAGATCCCTGCAGGTTTACAGGTCACAGATGGGTGTTTCAAGCTGATCCTTGTCACTCATGATGAATCCACCTTTTACGAGAATGATCAGAGGCGAAATTATTGGTTGTTCAAAGGAGATAAAGCAACACCGCAAAAGAAAGGTGAAGGTGTGTCACTGATGGTCTTGGATTTTTTGACATCGGAATGGGGAAGGTTGACATATGGGGATGAGTGAATATTTTCTGGCCACATGATGTCTTGCAGGACACTGATCAGATCGTTCATACTTAACCAGGGAAGCATGAATTATTTTTAAAGCGGGGAAGAATCGAGATGGCTATTTCACTGCAGATGATCTTATCAAACAAGTAGATAATGTGATCAACATCTTCGAGGGCTGAACAAATGGTTTTGCAACTGGTCTATTCCTCTTCGACAATGCACCAAGCCATCAAAAGCATGCTGATGATGCGCTCTCTGCTCGGAAAATGCCCAAAAACCCAAATAACGGATGGACACATCGGAAAGGTGGCGCTCGAATGCGCAATGCGACATTTGCCGATGGCTGGACTCAAGAATTATATTACCCCGATGATCACCCAACAATGGCCGGATGGTTCAAAGGAATGGAAGAGATCATCAAGGAACGTGGTCTTTGGCCTGCAGATGGACTTCTTGCACAATGCGAAGGGTTTAAGTGCGAGCCCGGCCGTACCAACTGTTGTTGCAGGCAAATTTTGTTCACGCAACCTGATTTTATTTCACAGAAATCATGGCTTGAAGAGTTTGTGACTTCTCAGGGCCATATATGTGATTTTTACCCAAAGTATCACTGTGAACTTAATTTCATAGAGCAATACTGGAGTGCTGTGAAGCTCCGATATCGCATTACGTCTCACACTGCCAACATTGTCGAGATGGAGAAAAATATGCTGGAATGCCTTGACAATGTTCCTCTCCTCCAAATGAGAAGGTAAAGTTTATTTCAGTCACAATTTATGTTCAACTAAGCCAACTAACTCATGCTAATTAGATATGCAAACCGTTCAGCGCGTTTCATTTCTGCATATGACCAGGGTTTGTCTGGTGCAGAAGCTGCATGGGCCAACCGTAAATACCATGGTCATTGGACCCTTCCACCTGTAATGGCTGCAGCTGTCAGGCGAGCCAATGTTGATATGGTCGCCAGCCTGTAACTTAGAGATTTAAAAGTTTTCATTTGTTTTTGCGACCAACATTTGGCCAGTCTTGGCACTTACTAAGCTGTTTATGTAAGGATCCTGGATATGTGTGTCACCTATCTTACTTCATGTCTGCTAAAAAGCTTAACCACTGGCAAGCACATTGGGCGCTATTCCTATCATGTTTCAATTTTCACTTGGTCCACAAAGCGGGAAGCTTAATGAGGAAAGCAGATGCATTATCCAGACATATTGATCACAAAAGGGGGGTGGAGGATAATAAGAATGTTACCTTACTCAAACCTGAACACTTCTGCATTTGCGCTATGCATCAAGGGCATCTATTAATAGATAGCTCAGAAATGGAAATGTTGTCTAAAATTAGACAATGTTCGGAAATGGACGATGAAGTAGTGGAAGCCATGAAAGCTCTGAAGGGAGAGAAGAAAGGTAATATTAAAGGAGATGAATGGGCTGAGGAACAAGGGTTGGTGTTATTTTGAGGAAAGGTGTATGTACTGAAGGATCAGGATTTGTGAAGGGAGATCATCCAGTTACATCATAATACGCCCACTGCCAGACACCCAGGAAGATGGAAGACATTGGAATTAGTAATGAGAAATTATTGGTGGCCCAGAATTTTGAAGTATGTGTTGGGGTACATGGATGGATGTGATACGTGCATGAGGGGGAAGAAATTTCCAGAGAAACCTGCAGGAAAATTAATGCCGAACCCTATACCTAAAGCACTGTGGCAAGATATATCTGTGGATTTTATTACCGGATTACCCAAGGCTCAAGGGTATGATGCAATATTTGTAGTATGCAACCGCTTCACAAAGGAGGTCCATATTATTCCTACTACTACAGAAACCTCATCATTTGGCTTGGCGCGCCTCTATCTAAATCAGGTATGGCAGTTACATGGGTTACCCAATACCATTATCTCTGATCATGGACCACAATTTGCTTCCATGTTTATGCAAGAACTGAACAACATATTGGGAATTCAAACCAAATTATCTACAGCATATCACCTGCAGACTGATGGGCAGACAGAGAGAATGAACCAGGAGTTGGAGCAGTACCTACATATGTTTGTCAACTACTGACAAACCAACTGGCCCAAATGGCTGGCAATTGCTGAATTTTCCCACAATAACAAATTCCATTCAGCTACTCATATGTCACCCTTTTTAACAAATTATGGATATCATCCTCGCATGGGAGTAGAACCCAGAAGGGAAGTCAAAGTACAGTCAGTAGAAGACTTTGTATCTAAGATGCAAAAGGTACAAGAGGAAGCAGAGGTGGCATTGAAGAAAGCACATGATGACATGATGTGACATGTGGATTGTACTCAAGTGTGCGCTCCAGAGTACAAAGTTGGTGACTTGGTGTGGCTAAGTACCAAGGACCTGAATATTCCATGACCTTCAAGGAAACCTATGGAGAAACAAGTTGGCCCATATGTGATCTCTAAAGTGATCTTGCCTAATGCAGTAGTGCTAAAATTACCCCAATCATTCAAGATTGATCCTGAGATTAATGTATCCCACCGACGCCCTTACCACCCACCCACTATTCCTGGCCAACAAACTACTCTGCAACCTTTGAATGTAGTAGAAGGTGCTCCAGAATATGTAGTTGAAGAAATTCTAGACTCACATCTTCGATGGAACAAATTGGAGTTCTTAATAAAGTGGAAAAACTATACCGACAAAAATAATTTGTGGGAGCCCAAAGAGAATTGTAAGCAAGTGCGTAATGCAATCGCCCAATTCTTTAAACGTAATCCAAATGCTCCATGTCGCATTGCGAGAATGGTGTATGAGGGGATGAGATTCCAGCCTTACCAAAATTTCATGGAGGGGACAGACGCAATATTTTCTTGCCTGGAATTTGAGGCATAAAAGAGGGTAATGTTAGGAAACCACCCCATTACCTAATAAAATTTCATTTTTATTTTACTATGTCAAATTACACTCAATGACACCAAATGACACCAAATGATGCTACACTTTGATAGTGTGAGAATTTATTTCACATGCATCAAGATATATGTGCATGTACGCATGCGTCAGTAACAACAATGTACAATATATGTAACATAGTATATAAACCCTAAATATACACCTAGGGGACCCCAGTTGTGTTCTCTTAGGTATTCCACCTACGCTTGTGGTGTGAATGGCCTATCTCAACAAACTCATCTATAAATAACCCCTCACATCAAAACCATCAGTTCCCCCATCATGCACACACATCCTCCCCCCTTCTTGTAGAGAGAACCCACATGGTCTTAGCTAGCAGATAGTGGGTGTCACCCTAACAGTCGGGAATACTACTTGAGAGGGATAATATATTATGTGGCAGAGCATTTCACTGCACAAGTCATCACAGGCTCTGGCATGGTTTGGTATCATGATGGTTTACTTACAGGATGGTCATTGGTATATGAAAACTGCACCAATGTAATACCTCATGATGATGCAATCCTCAGTGTTTATTTCCAGTCCCCTTGAACTTGAAAGAACTCAGATATGCTGTGCAGAGCAGCAGCCCACTAGCTCAAGTATTCAATAGGCTGTTGATGGCCATAATGAGTGCTGTACTGTAAGGTAGAATTCATCCATAACCAACAAACCTCATGTGCTGTTACTTTTTTGTGACACGCTCGTCTATAACAGGAGAAAAGTCCACAAAACGGCTGCTGAACTCATTCCACCCCCTCTTTTCAAATTCTGCTTTCAGGGAACTATTATAATATGTATTAATCTGCTATGTACCAAGTGGTTTAGAATACTAATGTGTACTAGGTTTGGAATTCCAAAAGTAAGATTATCTACAGATCAAGTGGAATGATTGCGAGATATAACAAGGAACTATGAACAAATTTAAGACCATTATAAGATGAGTAGTAATATGAACAGATTAAAATATGAAGAGGTCAAAGGAAGCACAGTTTTTTGTTCAAGTTAGCTGTGCTTTCTCAAGGTCATCCATCAAAGTCTCAGGAAGGACACGATGGCTGTGCCCTTAGCAAGATTGGCAATCCATGACAGTGATAACTCCTGCTTAGCCCCCATGCAACCAGCACATTTGAGCAGGGTATGAGGTTTTTTTGCGACGCGACGCGCTGAAATTGACGTGTTTACGCGTTATTCTGATTAAATTGATTTCACTATGTCTTCTTACATAAAACTGACTATCTCATGTCCTGTACTAGCTAATTTAAAACATTTCCCTGAAAATACTTTTTGGATAAAGTGTCTATGTGCTACGGAGAAATGGATTTTGTAAAAAATTTCTTGTTTTGGACATTGTCACGCTGGTCATGTGACGTTTGTTGCTTATGGATGAATTCTACCTTACATACCATCAGGATTTCTTTTGAGCTTTACAGTTACAGTTTACAGTGAAGCTGTCACCATATGTCCACTGTCTTTGTACAGCTGTATGCCATATACAGTACAGTGGACAGCCCTATGGATGGGTGGCTAGGAGATCTTCTGTCGTTACCTAGAAGGAACAGGAGTGGCCCATAACCTGTAGAAAATCAATCCTAGCATATCTGAGATAGACTGTAGGTACAGTAAGTAATTGGTCAAGTGATAATGGTAATGTAAATACTCACCTCAGTCCTTGTATATAGTGACTGAGGTGTCTAAACTACTGTGCAGCATATCTAATGAGACAAAGAGACCATTCACAAAGGTATCCATCGTGCATCAAAGGGATGCGCTAAATATAGTACACACGTCATACGTGCCGGGATTTGATGCGGTGGTAGTTTCGCTCGCGGTGTGATTCTCAACATGAAGCCGCCAGTGTGAAGAGTAGAGAGGAATGCAAACCAAACCTCCTATGAAGCTGCTTACAAGCCTATGATTGTCATCTGTCAGGGACTTGCAATTGATGGATTGAGAGTTCAAAATACCTGGCTTATAGAATTAGAAATGACAGCTGAGATATCACACAAGCATAGAATGTTAAGGACATCGTCAACAAGAATCACAGATGCGACGGTGGTAGATTCGGAGCGCCACAGCAAACCTGGCCTCCACTGCTGAAAGGATTTCAGCATATTCTTATGATTTCCTGTGAAGCCTTTCCACTTTTTGCTGCAGTTCGGAGGTAAATGCAGTTGGTCTGATCTGAGCATAGCCTGACGGCGGGAGTTGGCTAGGCACGTACGACCAAACATGATAACATTTGCCTCAGCCATGATTTTACTCAGCTAGTAGTAGGGAAGGGATTTACTTTGCAGCGGCCATGGGTTATTAAATCAGTGATCAAAGTGGTAAACAAACCATGGTATACGATACTACGATCTACCAAGCAAGTACGCCCAAATTGTGCCCCAAACTATCAACATAACAAAAGATACCAGCTGCAGGCACCATACAACCAGAACACGCATTCTCTGCAATGTCCTTTCATCAACCCATACCCACATCCAGAACACCGCGCCAATCGCGCCAGCCAAATGATGACTCATCCCAGCTTTCTCCGCCTCCCTCCTTGAAAACTTGTCCATGTTTTCCATACCCGCCTCCGCCAACCGTCTCATTTCAACAACATACCACGCCATATTCACCCCGCCACCCAAAAGCGAAATCTTAGGTAACCGCCCCCAAAGCCAGACCATCCATCGCCATCCGAGTTCGAGATCCGGCTCAGGACTAAACGGTACATCCCAGCCTGGTACATCTTCTATTCGCCTTCCTTCAGCTCTGCCCTCGTCCTCTCGCTCCTTCAGCAGTGTTGGGAGGTGAGGGCAGAGCACAGAGCCCCGCCCGATGCCGAGGAGGTGGGCGTCTCTGGAAGCGAGGGCAGTGTAGAGCAGTTCTGGGGTGCGGAGGCCGCCAGTGAGGAGGATAAGTGGCTGAGGGGAGGCCGGGCACTGAAGGAGGGATGAGAGTGTTTGGACGGCTTTCTGAGAGTATGTGGAAAATAGCGCTTGACGGAGTGATTTGTGAACAGTCATGAACTCTGGGATTTAGTGCAGAGCATAAGTACATGATACACAAGAATGGGATGAGATTGTTACCCGGTTTCTCGTAGTCTCCACCGCTGATCTCTATGAAATCGATCAAGCCCCAACTTGCGATGACACGAATGTGGTGGAGTGCATCATCAGGTGGATTCAGGTTGTCCTTGTGCGTGTCGTCGCAGACAGTAGCAACATAGTCGGCGGCATTGATCTTTATACCCAGAACAAAGTTCCTAGGAACAACAGATCGAATGGCCACTACCACCTGATGTAAAAGTCGAAGTGCGTTTTTGGTTGAATAGTCATCATTCCGTGTGTTCGACTACAAAGTGTATTGACACCGGCTTAGAAAATACAAACACACATATCAAAATGCACCTTGGGTGATATGAACTGCGTGAAAACATCTATGTTTCGCCACCCCTTAGCAAAATTGGAGACATCGCTTGGGCACAAGTCTTACTCACAGCCATGTGCAGCATGCAACTGAACGCCGTCAAAGCCCGAATTCAGAGCAACTATAGCACCCTTAACAAATGCAGCTATGATATCCTGGATCTCCTCCTCAGACAGTCCATGGGGCGTTTGGAAGGCAACTGTATGAAGCAAATCCGAGATAAAACTTTGGCCTCTTGGTCTAACCCGAACAGGGCTGGGACCAGAGGGGCGCTGGAAAGGATAGCGGCCGCCAATCAAATTGGGGGACTGGCGCCCTGCATGGCTGAGTTGCATTATTGCGGAACCGTTACAGTTGGACTTCCCGGACCCGAGCATGGAGGATGCAAGTTCCCTGAAGGGCTCTAGGGAGTCCCCTGAGGTAGGATCAGGCAGAGTTATATCTCGTCCAAGCGTGAGATGAGTGCGGGAAACTTGGACGTTTCCGGTGATCATCATCCCCCAGTCGGATTTTGCCCACTCGGAATACAACGAGAAATGGTGTTCGTTGGGAGGGCCGCCCAGGAATGCAGCCATATGTTCATACATGGCTACCTGCGTAATGTTGAATGAGCCTTCAATTCGTCCTACTTTGCGAACTTTACCTTGACAAGTCGATTTTGGAGTGTACGACCACAAGGAAGTGCGATTGGAGAGAAAACGCTATGTTTCTCCATGGCGGTGGGATATCAGATGTTTTTCGAGACAAAACCCACATACTAGTTGTTGGACATACACTGGGCGTAGGGCCTCGCCTCGTTCGGCTGCCAACGTGGAGGTGGTCCAATAAAGAAATTTCCGAAATTTTGAAGTCCGTCTGATCACTTGCTCTTGTCTCTCAACTTCCACCATCCTCAGCTTGCAAATACTAAAAGATCGGGTCCACTGCGCAATACAGCCCTGTCACTCTTCCTGCGGTCGCTCTAGGATTGCGGCCCTAGGGCCTCGGCTACAGAGCAGCGCTTACCATATCAATGGCGACCAAGGAAGACCAAGAAACACTTCGTCTCCTCGTCCAGCATGTTTCCCGAGCTTTTTACGAGCCAAAATACACCATCATCATGGACCAGCTTGCCCGGCACCCGGTGTAAGTAGCGGTTAGAACAAATATCAACGCTCTGGTCGCCTTTTACTTCGCTTTGTTATCTTTATTTATATGTGACGGATGCTTATCCTGATGATTTGGGTGCGCAGTCTTAAAGATGACGATCTAGCTGGGAGGATGGGCCTACAGCCCAAGGAGCTGAATAAAGTCATCGCCGTACTGTCGAATGATTGTCTCGTTAAAATGTGAGCCTACCCTCCAAGGATGGATTATACAGCGTCCAATGTCACTGACTCATGTTGAACAGTTACCGTCAGAATGAACTCAAGGAAGGTGCTCAGCGGTCTGTTGGGAAACAATACTACTACATCGATTATGAGTACTTCTGCAACGTTGTGAAGTGGCGAATTGCGAAGATTTGGCATATCATCGATTCCACACTGCGTAACGTGAGTCATAACTATTTCTTTTACTTCCGAAGTGGCGAATATGACTGGGCTTAGGAGCTAGATAATAAGGGCTACATCTGCCCCCAATGCAAGCAGTCATATTCGCCTCTCGAAGTCGATAAACTGATGGACTTTGCCCGCGGGACGTTGATTTGCGAGATATGCCATGCGGAGGTGGTAGATAACGAGAATGCTGAGAGCGTACAGGGAAGCAAGGATAGGATGCAGCGGTTCAATCACCAGATACGATTCATCCGGGAGGGCCTTCAGAAAAGTGAGGCGATGATGTTACCCGCGTACGTTCCACACTTACTCTCCTCGTCGTCGGACCTTATGCTACTTTTCCCATCCAGGTTCGATGTCGCAGCATGGGTGAAAAACAACCTCGGCGATCCCGACAAGCAACGAGCTGCACAAGCAGGCTCGGGTCTAAAAATCGCTGGTTCAGATCCGAACAAGAAGGAGGATGAGGGTATCGGAGTGATGATGTCTATGGACAAGGACGAGAGCTTGCGCAAACAGGAGCGGGATGCCGAGGCGGAGCTGAAGCGACAACAAAATGCGCTCCCTGCATGGCACTTGAAGAGTACAATCACGGGTGACTTGACGGCGCTTGGCGTGAAGGAGAGCGCGCGAGAAACCAGTATGAATGGCGCTTTGGATATGGCTATGTCCAATGATGAGATATTGAAGGGGCTTGGTGTGGTCGGCGGGGGAAAGCCTGGGCTGCCAATATTGCATGTGTTGGAGGATGTAAAGCCTGTTATTGATCAGCAAGATGCTTGTACGTACCTGTTCTGCGACGAAAACTCTGACGTTTCATTGCTAACACCTGCGTCTTATTCTAGATTATGATCAGTACTACGCGTCGCTAGCAGCAGCCTCAGCTACTGCCACGCCGTCGGGCCTCAGTCTGCCAGGCAGCTCTGACTTTGGCGACCTGGCATACGACGACGATGAAGACAGGAAACCGAACGTGGAGTACCTCGATTCACTGAACGATTATCGTAAGCGGTCGAGGTCCGCGGAAGACATTGAGGGCGGTGCAAAGAGCAAGATGGCGAAAGTGTACATGGAGGAAGGACATGGGGTGGCTATGAATGGGTTTGGGAACAGCAACGGGCCAGGCAATGGATATTCCCGGGAAACCGTGGTGGGAAGTAACGTCGCTGTCGCCGGTGCAGTACACATGGAGGACCATTCGACATCGATGCCCCATGGTTCGCAAGAGGTGCAGGATGATGACCCTATAGTCCATGGTAAGTTTGATTTGTATCAGTGTGTGGTCAAACGCTGATAGTGTTCTTAGTGAACGGGAACCCCAAGCCATATTCGCAGGTTACGGAGGAGGATCATGACCTGATGACACCGGATGAGTATACGGCGTTCTTTGAGGTGATGCAGGCGCGTTCTTGATTGGGATTAGATGAACGTCAGGGTGACTGTCCATATGTAGTGTAGTGTAAAGCTGCGACCGCGTGAATAGAGCATCACCCACGCACGCGCATAATTTCATGCAACATTCATCTCGCTTGACTAAAGTAATGAACGCCAAATCCTTTACGACAAAGATTGTGTCACGTCGTTGACAGTGGGTCACTTTCTTTGCCTAATTTCCAGGACCAACGTTCACATCAACCTTTACATGATACTATCATGACTGAGTCCATATTGATTTCGTCAGGCTTTATAATTCCAAGGAAGATTCTTCTTCACTACCACGTTGCCAGTGACATAGATCACAAAATCCCCGGTGTGAGCTACTACCAAAGCAGGAGTCGACTAGGGCTGATCGTCCCATACAATTATTTGGCGGGAGGCGCCATGAATGGATGAGCCTTCGTGTTGAAGACCCCTGTAAAAGCAGATATCAACATGGGTTTGCGGCAACGTTAACGCTAGATGGCTGCCTCACAATTATCCGGATTGATATCGTTAGGGTCGTCAAACGTGAGGTATCTACATCAGCGTACGTACCAAGTCGCTCGCATTCCTACAGGTATTTGAGAACCTCGGCGAACCAGAAGCTCTTTGTGTTATCTATCTTGCTCGAACTAATGCTGTTCACATCATTGAGCCCTGCAAACCCATTTGTAACCGCCAGGTGATTGTTGAACTGTCAGTGATACCACCCGCAGCGCGGTTAAGGTATTTGGTATCCCCAGTCACCCGGAAGGCGTAGAAGTTTGACTCTAGGACTTCCGGACGTAAGATGTAGACAGATGAAGTAATACAGAAACCATTTTTCCGATTGAACGCGAGCTGAGTGGGACTAGGGGAACCACCGCCTGTGAAATTACCATGCGACTCTGAGAGATGTAGGCAAACCTTTCTGGGCCGATGCCAGTTCTGTTGTTATGATCGACCTCAGTATACTTGGAAGTTTTAGACAATGACTCACGCAGTACTGGCGTAAGTATTCCAGCAAGTGTCGACTAGCTGCAGAGCGGTGTTCACGATGGTCTGATTGTTCAGTAACTTGCCGCCTGACCGGGATGATGGGGATTGAATCATTGTAGACATTCAAGACCCACCGAACAACTGCGAAACACGGCAGATGTGAGCTCACGTGTCGAATCTGCCTCGAAGTCGTCAAAATCTGCGAGGTACGTGTGATTCCCAACAGTTGAAGTCTAGGAAGGAGATTCATGATGAATGGCAATGGTGCTGAAGTATTCTATTCGCCCTGAGGAGGTTCTTGATTGAAGAGTCCACAGCAGTAAGCCAGCGTCTGCAAATATAGTCTCGCCGGTGCTCTGAGTCGACAGACGCGCATACTTTAACTGCCAGAACCACCCCAGGACTATGGCAAAGCGAGAAACCATGTCAGGGCCCATGATGCTTTGTTCCTCACTGGCAGTCCGTATCAGTGACACCATCATCAGGCGGTGGCAGTGGCACCCATGGCTAGTGTTCAGGATGCCGATTCTGCTGAAAAGCTGACTCTCACGTATGTCTTTGTGTCTTATATGACAAGTCTCTAACGGTTAGGTAACTTAGCATCAATTTCACTTTTGCCAAAAACCCCAGGTCAATTAGGGTAAATTAGCCCATACCGACGGTTCGAACAATTCTCGAAAATGTGGGTCTGAGTGACTTCGACAACTCGGAGGTATCAAAAGTTGGGGGAAAAGTTGGAAAAAAGCTGGTTTTTTTTTACTATCCCAGATCTAGATGTCAACAGTCATCTAAAAGTACAAAGTACTGTCACATAACATTCACCATGCTGATTGCTGAGAAAATCAGCATCCTCTGCTCTGATCTCCCATATACCAATCGCATCCGAGTCGGAAACATCTCCATACAATTTCAACAGCTTTGATCCAGATGTGGAATGGGTACAACGAAGCTGTTATCAACTGAGACCCATTGGTGTTAATTATTTGGTAAGACGGTCACCCATAGATAAGTCAACAGAGTTCTGGGCAGATTTTTCTGAGAATGTAGTTTCCTTGTTGGAAGGGTATGGAGTAAACTCTATGGAGTTGGACGAATAAAGGAGCCCGAGATTGCAGTGGGTTCACGAGCTCCTTCCAGAGCATGCCAGACTGTGGACCTAATGTTGTTGCACTTGCCAGTGCACGCGGGCATCCTCCAGAGTTTTATACAAAATTAGCCAAAATGAAATTTATGCTAATTAGCACTAAAATACATGGGTGAATTAGGTGCCACCTAGTTCAAGAGCTAATTTACCGGGTCAATTAGGTCTCGTGTGAAACTCCCCAAACACTAAGGTAGAGGAACTCCATAATCATCCAGTGTTATATGACCTGGCATGATTTTACGTGACAAAATGATAGAAATTGAATCACAAAATAAGAGAGGGCTCTTTTCAAAAATGTGCTTGCCTAGAAATTTATATTTCTAGTCTCCTGAATTTCCTTGGGAGACAGAAGTATGTGTAATGAGGTGTATGCATTTATGATTGAATAGTTACGGGTTTGTGGAAGATAAATTATGTACACGTGATTCAATCTCAAGAATGCGTTGCCAGCACGTGTTGCATCCAAGTGTCCACGTCAGGCCTCATGGGTCCATCACCCATGCCAGCATACAAAAAGAGAAAGATTACGGCTATAACAAACTTGGGAAGTTGGATCCAATCCGGTGTCCACTGAGATGAGTCAGATCACATGACTTTGCTAAGCCCCTCATCACAGACTCGGTCACAGCACATGACATTTGATGACTAAGGAGTTCCTCTACCTTACCCATGGCAATTTCCAAAACCCAGATTTTCTGGGTCAACCGGTCAAGCTGTCAAGCGTGAAACATATGGTCGACCGTAGTTAGAGTCTTAGACACAAAGAGGCAGCCATTCTCGCGGCGCGACTTCTTGTTTGCTCCGCACAATTCCTCTTGGGCTTCCGAGCTCAAGGATGACTTATCGTCATAGTGCTCAGGCGCTAGCGTTCAGACTGCTCCGTCATCCTCGCTATGATGACACATGTCCCTCATAAACTTGCCCATCGCCCGAGAGTCTGTGTCGCTTCCTTGATCCACGACTCTCGTGCTTTGGCTGAGTTTCCTTTATTCTATGGTTGCTTCTCTTGTTCACTGCTCTCGTGTCTATGTAGCTTTCTAGTTTGTGCTCACCTCCTTCCCTCACCTGTGGTAGCTTTCCTTATTTTTTTGGCCCAGTAGGGTTTTTTGGGCAGAGCAGAGCTTTTGATGCACACACATCCTCTCCTCTCATATCGCGTACTGTACTTGTATTCTCTCAGAGCAGTTCACGCGCGATTAGATCATGGGCGTGCCACTGATTTCAGGGCGCGCCCACTTTCGGCCACAAATCCTCACGGCTATCCTCGTCTCCCGAACGCGTGGTTTGTTAAACTAGAAGCTTCGTGATTCATGATGCTCTCGATTACAAGTGGTATAGAAAGGACTATATTGTGAATACAAATCTGTCGTCAATGGCAAGTTGGATGGTGACTCAGTACTCAACGGTAGGCTATGCGAGCTTGCAACTTGAAGTTGGGCTGAAAACGTTGTGTCCGGACTTTATGTGGTTCTTCCGACAATTCCCTTGTGGTCTGTGCGCGAGAAGCCACAGTTTGGTCTAGTTTGGTGTTGCCAGAAAACAAACAAGCCACAATCTTTTCTATCACCACATTACACAACCATGTCGTCCAGTAGACGCGGTTGGTGCTAGTCTGCTTCGAGGTCGTCCTTCCTACACAGTGTGGCGCCGCGGCGCATTGAAGCAGGACCATCCTAGACCTCTGTTTCTCACTGACATCAAACGTCACTGCCTAGAAGGTTTTCCGAGGAATATCCTGTCAAGTGCATCCAGCACAGTCCCATGGTAACGAAGGCGCGGTCCCTCATACGATAAGTCCTCGGCTGTTGGGCAATCTTGTTATCGATGATCCTCAAGTAGGGCTTGTGACGTATGTAAAGGCTGTAAATGTATGCATTTTTCTTCCTAACCGTCCCATTTTGTCAACGTAAAGTTGAGGACGATCAGTTTACGCGATCGTCGGCACCTTTGCTTGCATAAATCGCGGCTATGCTTCGCATTATATCACACACGAGCAGGGTCTCACGAATTTACTTTAAAGCGCAATTATACGGATCTTCTTTCTTCTCACCATTGCGCAGAACTGCGCACCTGACTTTCACGGCTGTTCATAACATAAACTACAGCTTTCAGTCGTACCACACTACTAGTTTAGGGAAGGATTTGGCTGGCCAGTGCCCCCTGGGTCGTCGCGTGCATGGTACGATACGACATTATCGCACCCTTTCCAATCTAATCAAATTCACTGAGAAGTAACCTGGTTTGCATAGTGTTCGTCGTCTCCATGCACTGTTCTCTCGGCGGCTTTCAATCCGGTAAGCAGTCAGTCTCGGGTCGTATCGTTTGAAACGAAGCAATGGCTAAACCACAATACAGTTATCAATGAGCCGGTTAAGAAGATATCAACAGCTTCTTACGTTGCGTCGCAATACTCGTTAGCGAGAGTATGCGCAATGTCCTCTTCAACCGATCCGTAGATCCCAGACATCAAAACCCTCCTCGCTCCACGTCAGCCCTGCCCACTCATACCGGCTGCGCAAACAATGCAGCGCCGTAGCCCCACTCAAGCAAGCACACGACTCGTTTAAGTCGCCATCCGTCGCTTCCACAGGAAGTGACAACTCCCTGGATGGTTTCCCAAGGAGCAACGTGTCGAGGGCATCTAGCACATCCCCAACAGTGATCACGCCATGGCTCTTGAGGGATCCATGTATGGTAATTCCTCGGCCATTCGGTAGTAATATTGTTGCAAACCCTACGCTAGGGTTCGTTGCTGGTCCACATACGTGATGGCGGTGGCGCACCTCGACTGGCCATCCCTGAGAGATGTTCAGCTCCTTTTGAACGGTTTGGCAGTGGGAATATGCGAGGACGGGGTTGAAGATTACCGGTCCATGTCCTGTGTCTGGGAGCGGGATGCAGCGGTAGGGTGACTTGCTGAAGTCGAGTGGTGGAGGCTCTGACCACCGTCGCATCGTGGTAGCGGATGCAGTATGGAGCCTTTCAGAATGTGGGATAGGAAGCGGCATCTGCCTGAGTGTCCAGGTGTCTGGGGCACCTAGATGGGCATGGGGTTGCGCAGGCAATGAGGAGCAGGTTTGAGCGTGAGGAAGATTTCGAGCCCCCGCTGACATTAGCAGAGGTGTCTGTGATGGTACGGGGGTGGCTATGTAAGCCCCGCCTGCCATTATTGATTGCATTCGACGCGCTCGATGTCGTGGTGACTCATGACTAGTGGAAATACTTGTGGCTAAGGTGTATTGAGGAGTAGACGTAGTGAGAAGCTTGATTGGCAACATCATCGTATGTGGAGGATATGAGAGAGAGATGACGGGGGTTGGGGGAGGGAAAGAATCAAGTATTTGGCCGTTCCTTCAAAACCTGGTCTTTAAGTCGCTCTCAATTAACTCTCAGTTCAGTATACTAGGAACGTGTCGCGCACCACGTGATCTCCGGCGTTCGCCGCATGTGCTATGTAATGACCCTTCATAGCCTCATATACATACCTACCACCGTTTTAAGTTTCTCCCAGATCCGATCGGTGGTGCGTATGCTTTTCATTCCAAAAGTTCCCCGCAGATCCGATCGGTGTGTTTACAGGCTGGTCAGTGTTTTCACCAAGAGGTTACAGATCCTCCGATCGTGGACATCGTTCACACGGGGGGAGGGGTGAGGGGACTCACTATATAAGGCAATTGCGTGCTCTGTTTGGCTCATAGCAGAAAGGACAGCGGAGTTTGATTGAGCTTGCCCAGCCGAACACTGGGGAGAGTCATCGCGATGATCCTGAATAGATGGTAGGCGATTCATGTAACGAGCGTCATGTGAATCCGACGCAGTAGCTAGACCACCTTGTTTATTCTCTGGGATTCCCAAAGCCTTTTCTTCTTCATTAGTAATTGCAATTTTATTAAGGAAGTCATTGTCATCCTTAAGATACTGCTGCCAACCTCGATGCTGCTCAGACAGGTGCTGATGCATGTTATACTTCCAGTGTACCTCGGTACAAAGTCTGCAGGTGATCAGTATATTGGTCCAAGGGCCGCATCGTTCGCAAAGAATTTGGCGAGTACCATTTGAGGCTTTTGGGACATGGAGTTTGATTTTCTTTGGACGAAGAATTATGAACAGAAGTAAAAGAGTGGGTATGAAAAGGAGAGTGTTGTGATGATACACTATTTACAGTGTTAGATCGCCATCGCGCAAACAGTTTACTGAGGAGAGGCCCCGCGAGGCCAGGCAGAAGTGAAATCGAGAGCGTTGATGATCTCGACGATAACGGCGCCGGTTGTGCACCCCACGTTCAGCTGATCCCTCAATCCCATTACCTACATTTGCTTTATAAAATCTAATACATAGTTATAATTCCTTGTATTCATTACTTCATTGCGTATCACAGTTTCTACGTACAGGATGATTGCCGTGAAGCCGACTAGATGACACAGCACATCTGCCGGGGACATGCCGCCTAGTGGAACATTCCGAGGACCCTGGTTGGACCCTAGATCCAATGTCCGTTATTCCATGATCTGTCACCTCTTGGTTTTCACTACTTGAGGGAATTTTCCGTGTTTGCCGTATGTCATATATGTATGACTGTTTGGAAGACGTTTCTTTTCGAATGGACTTTACAGAAAAGCGTATCATAGCTGCCTCATACGCACCGTTAAGATTCGGGTTGATCTAAGGGACTGAATGTTAAATCGATGTAAAATCGGAGTTTGGCGCAAATCGCGCATCCTCGGCCATAATTACGACCTGCGTAAACTCATAAATATACCACCCGCAGATCCGATCGGCGTATCTACAGCTGGTTTCACTACTTGAGGGAATTTTCCGTGTTTGCCGTATGTCATATATATGTATGACTGTTTGGAGGACGTTTCTTTTCGAATGGACTTTACAGAAAAGCGTATCATAGCCTCACGCACCGTTAAGTAAACACCCGCAGATCCGATCGGCGTGTTTACTCACTAACTTTAGGGAAGTCCCAATTCTGATCACGATCGATCTACTTAATCTTTCAAAGTTGCTTCCGACACTCTGGCCTACTGCCTATTGAAGTTTGTCATTCACAGTGTTGTCGCTCAGTAAAATTTAGCATAGTAGCAACAGCAGCCATTCCCAAGATGGTAATCGGGACGAGCATCCCGAACCGCGGGCAGCCCGGGCATCTCACGTATTGGCGTTTTTTTTTTTCAGCCTCAAATAAGTTCTATGAGAGATGTAAACTGGCCTACTGGTGCTACACGCGGCTCGGTATTCGTAATACATCATGTTTGTATCTACATGACCACGACAATTAGCGTCTTAGACAAGTCGATGCCTAGTTAGATTAGTGATAAAGTTTGTCGCTAGCCAAATATAGCCAAACCTGATACCTCCAGCACAGTATCCCTGGTACTAAGGCGGAACTCTCTGATCCACCTTTTTCGAGGCAAAACCCTATATAAAGGCAATATATTATGTACATAATGCACTTTAGTAACTTTTTTATACCACTATCAGGTCCCAATTGGCAATCACAGTATTATTTATCAAATATAGCTAGATTTGTTATCCTTTTCGTGGCACTTCCGACATGATGTATAAGTTCAGCAGTTCAAATTTCAGTGCTGCATGACATCAAACCTCTTTCAAAGTGGGTGAAATCTTGTAGGATCAAGTTGAAGCTAAAAAAGAGGAGGTCATGGGTGGGTCATACAGTCAAAAACAAAGTAGGGATTTTTTCAGAATTTCAGGAACCTATTTTTAGCACTTCCTCAACCCCCATTACTCCCTCACAACCCATATAGTCTGAAGGGTCCACGGAAGGGGTATGGGTTAAGAGGGAGTCTACTGTATTCGGGAGATGAAATCGAGCAATGAGATAATATTTTCGCTTACATCATTCCAAACTGCGAGGATGTTTGATCGCTTCGAATCCGGACTGATCCTACTAAATCCTAACCGTAATACACATAAGCATTCTCTGGATTAGTGCTCATCACGGTCGGCCAGTCAGAAGTATTCTCCCTTGATAAGAGAAAGGGTCTCTCCTCTTCACTGAGGGGTTCTATTTGTTCTACAGGGCTATATAATCATATATAAAGTATATACTTGACTGTATTACATGAAGTGGGAAGGTGGGAATGGAAAGAAGTGAGAGTGTGAGGAGAGGGGGTGCAATGTGAGCTTATACATGCTCTACAGTCGCTCGTCGGGAACGACGCGCAACATTAGCTCCGACCGTGGGAGGCGCTGATCGAGAGGATGCTTACTATGCTTATGTGTATTATGGTTAGGATTTAGTAGGATCAGTCTGGATAACTCTAAACTTCAGGCACTTCTGGCGCACCGTAGTCTATCTCTCTTTCTGCCGGCGTGCTAGCTCTAGGTGTAGTGAGATATAGTTGTTTTTTTTTCACGTGGCGTATTACATATGTGCTCTTCCTCATGAGTTTCGTCATCTGTGAGATGTAGTTAAGTGTCTAGCTGTCTCGTAGAAATCCAAGGTCGGGATGAGGCAAAGCATTACCTGCCAAAGCGTTGGGTAGCCCATGTGGCCATGTGGCGGGCAGCTTTGACGCGTGTTTGCGACATGACTGATGCTGCCAGCAAGCCTGGCACATGGTGTGTTAGGATCCCACAGTGTACAATGATGACTAGACGACTCGAGCTTATCAATGTATGTCATACGTATGAAGACAAAACATCACAGCCTCTTATTGCCCGCAGATCCGATCGGCGTGTATCTGGCACAGGGAATTCGAATAGGTCCCGAAGAAATCAAGTATCTCGATCCAGACGCAGGCGATTCAGGACCGTTCAACAGGTTGTTCAGGTGCATCCACGTATACTCAAGTGGAGCCATGTTTCGGGGGCTCTCCGGGTTTCTGGAAAAGCGGCGACGCCATACTGAAATTTGTCATTCACAGCATTATCGTTTAACTTTGTTAACTTAAAAAAAAGAGAAAACTCTCTAGGTGGTAGAATTCAACATACATAGTAGAGCAGTTCCTTTATCTGGGAAACGGCTAAGATTATGTAAATCAGACATCGAACCCTTCCGCATCTGAGTTATTACATAAAGTTGTCGTACCTCTATCATATCGAAATAGTGATTCGGAAGCCCGGACCGAATAACTCAATAACCTAATACTAAAGTTGTCGTACCTCGCAGTATGACGAGATCTAGTGATAACAGCGGCAGCGCCACGCGGAACCGGGGAACCGTTGATAGATTACGATCCACCGTATATTGAATCGGACAGTTCGCTGCACTCATATTTCAGGGTTGCTCATCCGGCTTCGTTTGATAGGACCGGATTACAGGGGATGTCCAGATATGGATATGATATGATAGAGGTACGACAACTTGCCACATATATACCGTAATATTGTCGAAGCAAAATGGAGCAATTGATTCAATGGGGGACTTCCCGTAAGAATCTAGAAAAATGTACAGGATTGGGAGGGTGATGGCGGGGGTTAACGTTAAATCCGAGTTGTATTTTGGTTGTATTTCCGTAGATTTTCCCAACCCGTAAGCAATTCTGATGATAGAGGGAGCGGGAGGAAAACTGAGGGAAAAGGGTCACGTTTGCTACCAAAAAAGGTCGCTCCCATCACGCCGATTTCATTTAACAAGGTGGTGTAAGGGCCTCTGTATATTTATAGATCAGAACATTTAGAAATCAAATTCATCCCAATTCGGCTTCGGCAACCCCGGCTGATGGCACAAAACCTCTCTAGAGCTCTCTAGATCCTTACGGGAAGTCACCCAATGTCGTCAGTGAGTATGGTTGTAACATGTGTGAATGACGAAGAAGAGGTAAGTGCGGGGCCAACTGTGTGTCATGTTATAATTATCGTGAAAACTCAGCTCAACGGCCTGTCAGTCTCGTTCGAGTCTCGTTTCGTCGAAATGGAGCTAAAAGGCTGTACAGTTATACACCGCTCAATGGGACAAGTGAGATAAAATCCATCTCGGAGCAAGTTGTGAGGGGTTAACAATGGGGCTTGATATAAGTCCTTATAAGTCTGGATGAAGAAATAGTGATTCAACATGAAAATAGTGATTCGGAAGCCTGGACCGAATAACTCAATAACCTAATAGTACTAAAGTTGTCGTATGTACCTCCTTTTAATCAGAGCGATCATCTGCTCTGTGAAATTCATGTAGACCGATTAACATCGATGATCGGAGGCAATATTGTTAGAAGAAATGACAGATATCTATCGTAGCTTCAATTTCAGCCTCCAATCCAACAATAGAATAAGATGCAAGTTACCGCAGAACAGCAACCCCGAGTCTTTCTTCCTCCAGCAATGTTGTCACATCCCACGCTGTCTGGAGAGCATCTTCTTCATTCTCTCCCATACCCAATATACCTGCCAGTAGCTTCCTTTCCTCATCATATGCAGGAACAGATGCGTTACGCAAACAGACACATGTATAAGGTTGATGAAGGACCCAACGCAGGTATGGGTGCAATAGTCATGTAGATGATGAAATTTGGTTGGAGTGGGGGTTGGGGATGAGCGTCATTAACAGGGACAAGTGTTTCGAACTCGGAGGCATTCCCAGAAATTTTCGAAACATACAAGGCATTGTGTTTGGATGTAGGGGGTGCTTCTGGGTGGGTCGGCTTGCATGGAGCCTGAGTGAAGCTACCATTTCTCACCAGAGTGTCACCATACAACTGAGGTAACGCTGTTAGCATCGAAACGTTGCTCAGTCGCGAGTCTCGCAGACCCTGCTTCAAAGCCCACAACAATGGTTTACGGACGGCCTCTTCTGGTAAGAAGCTAGCCTATTCTTGTATCACTCCAGCCAATTCTCCGCTAGGGCCGCATATAGACTGTTAAACAGTGCAACGGCTACGGCAGCCAGATAAGGTATCCACCTCGATTCAGAGGTCGGATATGTGCTCCCAAAGGGTAAACACGAGGCATGTGCTGCAGGAACATCTGATGGCCCCAGAGATGTCGGGTTAACTCGTGGCTAGCGAGTGCGGGACCATCATTAATAAGGTGTGGTGGAAGACGGGGGTACAAAGAACACGGTGTTACGATAGTAAAGATCCTTCGAGATAGGCAGAACTGCTGTGGAGGACGTAGTGTTTGTTGCTTTCACGGCCGGCCTTGACAAACATTGTAAATGCTGCTGTGGATGAGGTCACGATAGAGGAAGGCCAACAGCAGTCTCGAAACCATCCTCCATTCAAGGTAAGTGAAGACAGTCGTTCACATACCATCTTGGCCAGCAGGAACGCGCGTTCCATTATATGGCTATTTGAGATACACCATCCCCGTTCCAGAGCGATGACCATGCTTCTCACGCTCTCCACGGCATATTTGCCATTTCAATCGTCCATCTCACCCTCTCCCCATCTGGTTCTTCATCCTCCTCCAGTTCATAACCGTCACATCCAATTTCCCTCAGCCATCTAGCACCAGCCTGTTCTCCAGGCCACAGAACACCAGAAGAGAGATGCGGCAGAAGGGAAGGTAGTGTAGAGGCGATGGAAGCATAATTGAATATACGTGTGCGTTGTGCAGTGCTGAGGGTAGGCCCGAAGAGGGAGAGGATGTATTGTTGAAGCTCGATTGGCAAGCGGAGGAAGAGAGGGGGGTTCTCTGGAATGTGGGGGGTCGATGACGGTGGTAGCGGAGGGAGTGAAGTTTGCAGGAGAAGTGGGCGGGCATAACGTAAGAGACGGAGAGCTTGTCGTTCGATCTCGTGCTTCAAGAGCCGATTGCGAGTTAAGATACGCGACAGGAGGGCTTCGCTAACTTTCCATGCGTCGAGGTTGTATTGCAGGTAGGCCCCACCGTGAGCGCCCGAGAGCTGATTCGCGTGCAACTCGACTATAGGAATGCTGAGGTTGTGTCGCTGAATTGCCTCAATTATAGAGTGCACGCCACGGAGCCCGAATGTATTACCGTTGCAACTGAAAGAACGGAGACGGCAACGGGTAGGAGAGGATAAGTAAGCTACAATATGTGGGCAAGAACGAGGGGTCATATTTAGTCCTGAGATGTATAATTCGCACAAATGATGGGATTTGAGAGCAGGAAGGAATATCTCGATGAAGGAGTCGGACAGCGTTCTGTTCATCGACAGAGATAGGCGCTCAAGTTGTGAGCTATTGACTGCGTCGGCAAAAGTGGTGATGGTTGATGCACGTCCAGCGAGCTTGTTCTATACGGTGTAACGGCCAATGGTATAGGAAGTGGACACTACAAAGGTGAATACTGGACGTACATTCTGAAGAAGCAATTGTTTGAGATGTTGGTTGTCCTTCATGTACCGGGAGATCGCCAACAAGCCTCGTTCTCCGATATCATTGGCGTTGAGACTAATATATGTGATATGGTATTTTCTATGACATTACTTTTCATCGTAAAAAGGTAGTGATGAGAACCCTGTTGTCATGTGCAGGGCGCAGCATCCTGGTCTCAGGTCAAGTGATTATGTGATTAAGTAATAAGATGGAACTCCGTTCAAAAGTCAGCTAAACGTTCAAGTTTGTGGGCTGGTTCTGCGCACCCCGGTTTAAATGTTGTACCACCGGTTTGTCACTGGTTTTAGTGACCACTTCGCTTCTACTTTGCTTCAACACTCGTGGCGCATGGTCTCGTCAAAAACCAATGGTGGACTGGTGGTATTGCTTCACATATATATTCCTCTTCTGTTTGTGGGTTTGCCAATATCTGTTTCTTTTCCTTGTCTCACCCTTGGTCACTCCTTTAGTTGCTTTTACCACTGTTCTTTAATTCTCGTTTCTCTCACTTCCTGCAAATCAGTGTTGCTGTTAAAATGGAACCATCAGATGTTCCATTGACATCGCAAGAAACAGACATATTGCACTCTTTTCTTGACCGACTTGGAACCTTGTGACCACAGGTAGGCCCCTCTATGCCTGTCCCTTTGCCTGTCCTGCCTGTCCCTTTGCCTGTCCCACCAGTCCAATTGACATCTCCTGCAACTGTGCAAACACCTCCATTGTACCCACCACTGCCTACTTCCCTTCCTCCACTATCAGTCTTGCACCATGGCACACTTCAAGCTTGTTCCAGTCCACATTCTGTGTTGCCACCACATCAGGGCCATCCATCCCTTTCTCCTGCAATCACCCCCTACCATTCAGCCCTCCCGGGCTCTCAGGGCCACCCATCACCTTCATCAAGAATCACTGGCGGGATTGAGAATCTTGGTGGTCTCAACACAAGCTTTGCCAATCGACAATGGCTTGCTGCTGCAGCCACCAATCTACCCAGGCGTGTTTCCCTTCCACAATGCACAGCCTGTCACCCATGGTGTGGACCAGCCGTGGCGCCACCTACTCTCACCCCAGCATTCTCAATCAACTCCGTCCTCTCCAGTGAAGGCATGATGAGAATCAAAGTCAAGGTTTATCCCCCGCAGGTGACTGACTGCATCGTTAACATCATCTGAATTTGATCTAACTGATATGGACAGCCAATTGTGACGGAAAACCTCACATATTATCGGTTCCATAAAGATTCATTCAATGCCATGCTAGAGCATTTTTCTCTTCTTTATTCCCATGACATTCCTTCTACTACACTTGCAACAGATCTAGTCTGACAGGTCATAGAAGACATGAAACGTTCCAGGATGCACTATAGCTTTGTTGAGCATTACTCTCCCAATATCCTTGACCACGAATCATTACCACTGCTCCTGAGGATCTTGAGAGACCGAGGCTGAGCAGCTAGTGACAGTGAAATCAAACTTCAACGCATACCGATGGATCCTACCCTCACCCTCCAGAAGATGTTTGAGGCCCGTAATAGATATACCCTGGTGGCAGCAGGAAATGGCATTGAAGATGCTCATTTCATTATTCATCTCAGTACGTGTTTCTTTTCCCTATCCATTTGTTGGCTAACTGAACCTGTCTTAGTTGTACGTGAACACCCACTGACTGCAATAACCTCATTCGATACCGACCTTCCATGCGTCCATAATTGTATTTCAAAGAGAGTATATCATCAATTCCCTGGGGATCTGTACCCATCCAATCAAGCTGCCAAAACCGATACATCCTGCGCAGAATCACAATCAGAATCAGAGGATAGTGATATGGAAGATATTTTACCGACCACAAGTCTATGGGACATTGTTAATGTAAGTGCCCATCACCCAATGTTATGGTCAAGTGCCACCCTGATGCAGGATACACAGACTCCTGGCTGTTAGGGCGACACCCACTATCTGCTAGCTAAGACCATGTGGGTTCTCTCTACAAGAAGGGGGCGGGATCCGCACTCATGATGGGGGAACTGATGGTTTTGATGTGAGGGGTTATTAATAGGTGAGTTTGTTGAGATAGGCCTTTCACACCGAAAACGTAGGTGGAATACCTAAGAGAACACAACTAGGGTCCCCTAGGCATATATTTAGGGTTTATATACTATGTTACACATATTGTACATTGTTGTTACCGATGCACTCGTACATGTGCATACATTTTGATGTGTGCAAAATAAAATTCTCATGCTATCAAAGTGTAGTGTCATTTGGCGTCATGTAGTGTAATTCGACATAATAAAATAAAATAAAATTTTATTAGGTAATGGGGTGGTTTCCTAACATTACCCCCCTTTTATGCCTTGACTTCCAGGCGAGAAAATATTATGTTTGTCCCCTCTGTGAAATTTTGGTAAGGCCGGAATTTCATCCCCTCATACACCATTCTCGCAATGTGACGCGGAGCATTCGGATTACGTTTAAAGAATTGGGCGATTGTGTTATGCGTTTGCTTACAATTCTCTTTGGGTTCCCACAAATTATTTTCGTCGGTATAATTTTTCCACTTTATTAAGAACTCCAATTTGTTCCGTCAAAGACGTGAGTCTAGAATTTCTTCAACTATGTATTCTGGAGCACCTTCTACTGTTATCGGAGGTTGCGGAGTAGTTTGTTGGCCAGGAATAGTGGGCGAGCAGTAAGGGCATAGGTGGGATACATTAATCTCGGGATCAATCTTGAATGATCGGGGTAATTTTAGCACTACCACATTAGGCGAGATCACTTTAGAGATCGCATATGGGCCAACTTGTTTCTCCGTAAGTTTCTTCAAAGGTCATGGAATATTCAGGTCCTTGGTACTTAGCCATACCAAGTCACCAACTTTGTACTCTGGAGCACATGCTCGAGTATGATCCGCGTGTTGCATCATGCCATCATGTGCTTTCTTCAATGCTGCCTCTGCTTCCTCTTGTACCTTTTGCATCTTAGATACAAAGTCTTCTACTGACTGTACTTTGACTTCCCTTCTGGGTTCTACTCCCATGTGAGGATGATATCCATAATTCGCGAAAAAGGGTGACATACGAGTAGCCGAATGGAATTTGTTATTGTGGGAAAATTCAGCAATTGCCAACCATTCAGGCCAGTCAGTTTGTTGGTAGTTGACAAACATACGTAGGTACTGCTCCAACTCCTGATTCATTCTCTCTGTCTGCCCATCAGTCTGCGGGTGATATGCTGTAAATAATTTAGTTTGAATTCCCAATATGTTGTTTAGTTCTCGCATAAACATGGAAGCAAATTGTGGTCCACGATCAGAGATAATGGTATTGGGTAACCCATGTAACCACCATACCTGATTTAGATAGAGGTGCGCCAAGCCTAATGATGAGGTTTCTGTAGTAGTAGGAATAATATGGACTTCCTTTGTGAAGCGGTCGCATACTACGAATATTGCATCATACCCTTGAGCCTCGGGTAATCCGGTAATAAAATCCACAGATATATCTTGCCACGGCACTTTAGGTATAGGGTTCAGCATTAATTTTCCTGCAGGTTTTTCTGGAAATTTCTTTCCCCTCATGCACATATCACATCCATCCACATACCCCAACACATACTTCAAAATTCCGGGCCACCAATAATTTCTCATTATTAATTCCAACATCTTCTATCTTCCTGGGTGTCCGGCAATCGGCGTATTGTGATGTAACCGGACAATCTCCCTTCGCAAATCCTGATCCTTTGGTACATACACTTTTCCTTGAAACAACACCAACCCTTGTTCCTCAGCCCATTCATCTCCTTTGATATTACCTTTCTTCTCTCCCTTCAGAGCTTTCATGGCTTCCACTACTTCATCGTCCATTTCCAAACATTGTCTAATTTTAGACAACATTTCCATTTCTGAGCTATCTATTAATAGATGCCCTTGACGCATAGCGCAAATGCGAAAGTATTCGGGTTTGAGTAAGGTAACATTTTTATTGTCCTCCTCCCCCCCCCTTTTATGATCGATACGTCTGGATAATGCATCTGCTTTCCTCATTAAACTTCCCACTTTGTGGACCAAGTGAAAATTGAAACGTGATAGGAATAGTGCCCAATGTGCTTGCCGGCGATTAAGCTTTTTAGCAGACATGAAGTATTGCAGATTTTGATGATCCATCCAGATCTCAATCTGATGCGTACATCCCTCCAAATAATGCCTCCATGCCTCCAATGCTCGTATTATCCCTAGGGACTACCATGGATTATCCACATCATCTACAAAACTGATAAGTGAACTTTTTGCTGAAAGGTTGTTGTAATATGCACTGTTGATGTGTAACTACTAGTATACAACTAATAGTTATGTGTTTGAAGTACCTATCACTGAGGAAAAGGCAAATTTAGTGTTTCAATGTATTTTTGGATATTACCTAGAGAAATTGAATGTCACTGATTCAATTGGGCATGTAAAATCATGAAAATATTTGAGTAGGTGCTTACAAGACTTGTGTATTGGACTATATAATTTATTGTTGGGATTTATTTATTTATTTCTTGAAAATAGCCTAAAGATCATTTTATATAGAGTTACACCAATGTGGTATAGTATTTTGAGATTTTCTTATCAAATATTGCACAAAATTAAGAATTTATTTTTCTCTCTTTAAACACCCTTACTGGTATAATATGCACAAAATTTTTCAAAAATTTTAAATAAATAAAAGACAGATGAATATTGCATATACAAAGCATGAGAGCTGGTCATCAGAAATGCAAAAAAAACAAATACCATGGCAACTGTTACAAATTCAATATCACAAAAAAAATCTGGCTTCTTCATCTGAGTATCTTCAAACTCAGCTCAAAATCCTGGTTAGAATAGTATACAACATCACTATATTCTATTTATGGTAAGTCACATGACTCTCTCATTTTTTGAACTCAGCTCCAAAAACTGATCAGAATGGTATATAACATCACTATGTTCCATTTATGCCAAGTCACATGACTCTCCCAATGTCATTCTTGAACTCTCCTGATCAGAATGGTATATATAACATCACTATATTCCATTTATGGTAAGTCACATGACTCTCCTGATGTCATTTTTGAACTCAGCTCAAAAAATTGATCAGAATGGTATATAACATCACTATATTCCATATATGGATGGTTCCATCACTATGTACATGTCATTTTGAAACTCAGCTGAAAAAACTGGTTAGAATGATGTATAACATCACTATAAATTTTTCTCCCATGGTTAGTAAAGTCAGTAATTTTTGTAATGGTTGCTGAAAATTATTGACCATGGGGAAAACAGACATGGAAAAATGGTCACACTGAATTTTTCATTGATTCTGGTTTTGAAGAATGAGTCTCAACTCTGTTAAGGACTTGTAAACCTAGCAAAAAAAAGCGAAGGAAAAAGGGCCAGGAATGAGTGGAATAGCATGAGGGGATGATGAGCGCGACACTAGCTGAGGCTGTGGTGCATGTTGATCAACTGTGGGAGACAGTGACCAGGTGGTGATTGGCATGAGAACTGGTGGTAGGGTTTTGATGCAATCAAGTCTAGGAATAGTGAGGCAGACACAGGATGCCTCACTATTCATAGACTTGTATTGTGGGAAGGTCAGGTGCTGGTGGTGGTTGCATGCAGATCCCTAGTGGCGATATTGATCATCAGTGGTGTGGCAACAGTTGTGTTGACCGCCAACACACCGTGTGAAGGGTCTCGTTAATTAATGGGTCAGCAATTCTAATACCATAGTAACCATGCAGAACCCATGACCTGAACACCACGGATTTTATCATACCCATACCCATGTCATTCCTTACCAAGACTATATTACTCATTTATTTAAATTCAATAGTAACCATCTGTTCATCCACGGATATCATCCATGCAATATCCATATCCATCCATCCATATATCGTATCCATGGATGGTCATCCGGATGATGGCCATCCATGGTAGTCCCTAATTATCCCCAACATCTCTGTGTCATGCACATCATAATTCCTCTCCACATCATTCAACTGTTTTGACAAGTATGCACAAGGATGCCATTTGTCATCTTCGCACAGCATTGATAATACTGCTCCAGTAGCAAAATCGGATGCATCGGATTCCACTTGCAAAGGGCGTGTGAAATCTACTGGGGCTAATATTGGTCCCTCCACAAACTTCCTCTTTAACTCCTCAAACATTGTCTGCTGCTGCTCTCCCCACCTCCATACTACTCCCTTTCGTGTAAGGTTATGTAAGGGTGCAGCAATTTTAGAAAAATTGTGCACAAAGCAATGATAATAATTTGCGAGTCCCAAGAAGGCTTGAACCTCCTTGACACGGGTGGGCACAGGTCAATCTGTGATCGCCTGTACCTTGATTGGATCCATTTTGATCCCATCAGGGCCGATCAATAATCCTAGGAACTCAATCTCGCTTGCCCCAAACACACACTTCTCTGGTTTCAAAAATAGATCATTCTCTGCCAACCTCCGTAGCACCTCCTGCACTATTGCCTCATGATTCTCTTCATCCTCCATGAATATCAGAATGTTGTCAATAAATATTATTACCATGCCTTTGTCTATTACGTCCTTGAAAATGTCGTTCATCATATTTTGAAAGGTCGGGGGACTATTAGTCATCCCAAAAAACATGACAAGCGGCTCGAAGGATCCTCGACGCATGGCAAATGCTGCCTTCCACTCATCTCCTTTCTTTATTTGTACATTGTTGTATCCCCATTGTAAATCCAATTTTGTAAAGACCTTGGCTTTTCCCACCTTGTCAATTATTTCTGAGATCAATGGCAGGGGGTATGCATTTTTCACTGTCCACTCATTCAAATACCTATAATCTGTACACATCCTCTTCCTTTGGTCTTTCTTTGGCACAAAGAATATTGGTGACGTCTGCGGTGATTTTGAAGGTCATATATATCCTTTGCGCAATTGCTCCTTCAGGAATGCATCCACTTCTTCTTGTTCCATCGGAGATAGTGGATATACCTTCAACTTCTTTGGCACAAACCCTGGCTTCATCTCAATCACATGATCCCATGGCTTCCACACCAGCATTCACTCAGACTCCTTCTTCTGGAACACTGACAGATGTTCATGATACACTTTTGGCACCCATTCCTCCACTGGCTTCTCCACCTTCACGATATTCTTGTCCCATGACTGTCCTCCACAAATTGTTCTAAAGGTTTGCTTCTGCTCTTCTTTCTCGATCATGATCAGAACTTCCCCATTTGGCATTTCCTCATCCTCCACTTCCTCCATCGTAACAGAATACTTTCTCAAACGTTCTTTCTCTTTCTTTTTCCTTTTTTCCTTCTTCATCTTCCTCCCATACACATTACATTCCTTAGGACAACGAGTCATTTGTACTTTCCCAGTTTTCCAATCAATTTCGGGATTATGCTTCCTTAACCACAGACATCCTATTATTAGATTGGTTTTCCCAAGATCGCACACTTTGAATATGGCTCGCTCCTGATGCTCCTGATACTTTAGGACCATAGTCACCTCCTCCTTGATAGTTCCTCCATGATTGACTGTTCCGTCAATATTGTACAACATTATAGGTTGCACTAGCTTGCATATGTTAATACCGTTTCCGGTAATTAAGGATCAATTAATAAATACTCCTGTAGCACCACTATCAAGCAACGCTTCCACATCAATAGCTGCATGCATGTCACTGTCTTCAGTCCCACAGTCAAGGTGATTTCAGGTTCTATTCGCGCAGAGTGAATAAAGAATTTAGGGGTTTTCAGAAATGACATGTGACAATTTTCTTTGTCATGTGATTCACAACAGTTGTCCTCCTTTTCATCACGTGATTCAGAATGGTTATACTCCTCCTCGATTTCCTTTTCTGATTTACTCTGGGTTTCCTCGGATACTAATACATTGTAACAATTCTGGGTCACCAATGGGGAAACCTTCACTGGGACTCTTCCACAAAATTCTTCTGCTTGCCTTCCTCTGGCTTCACTTCCTCGATTGTAGCTTCCCTAATCTTTCTTTTCTGCCTACAATTCCTAGAAATGTGTCCTAACTGCCCACAGTTAAAACATTTAAGTGGGGCTTGTCTCCCTGCTTGATCAATCTCCATTGCCTCTGCTGGTGCTGCTGACTCCATAACTATAGGTGTCACTGCCATGGCTGGTGGCTGTGCCCTCAGAGCTTGCACCTGAGGTGCCTTTCCTTTCTCGGACTTTCCTCCTGATGACTTTCCAAATTTACTACTTCCGTACATCAACTTTGACTCTGCCTGTTCCTGCCAATATTGCTGGTCAAGGCGCATTGCCCAATTATACCACTTGTCCGACTTCTCTGGCATAGAAGATAATCGGTAGATAGACTTGAATAAGGAGGGATTTAATCCTGCTTTCAAAAACTCTACCAATGCAGCTTCTCCCATGTCCGTTTGCAAAGCTTCTGCTGTGAACTGCAAAATAAATTCATCCGCCGTTAAGGAACCTTGGTGCATGGTCTTTAATTTAGCATTGGCTGTTGCCTTTGGATTAGGGTCTCCAAGCTGTGCCTCCAATCTCTCCAGAAATTCCTTGAAGGTTGCAAATGGTTTATTTCCCATGGCAATTTGATTAATAGCCTCGTTTCTCCAGAACTGTGCTTTTCCCCCCTGAATGTATGAGAGAGCAAACATAATCCTAGACTCAGCTGTACGAAACTCTGGCTTCCTCCCATGGATGTACAATACTATAGAGCTGATGAAGGATTTTGTATTTTCCATGGTACCATCAAAGATTTGTGGGGGCGCATACTTAGGTAAGCATGCTTTTCCATTTCCAGATTTCTCCACCGTCTCATCCTCCTGCGATATCCACTCCACCATCTCCTCCATCTCATCATCTCTTTCTCCTATCGTCTCTGGCTGTACTTCTGCTTGTCTGGGCTGTGATGCTGCCAACACTGACACTAATTGGGACATTTGTGCTGTGAGCGCATCAATTTTCGCCTCTAGTGCTGGTATGGAAACAGGATTAGGACTGGGATTAGAAGTTGAAGGTTCAGACATAATTGTAGAATCTGTGATGAATCACTTCTTTGACAAATTCAAAAATTTTTCTTTGAAACCTCTCCAAACGTTTATGGGTCACGTGATAAGGTTTGTCAAGGTTTGTCAATCGTTTGTCATTCATCAGGCGCCTATTTTGACACTTCGGATCAATTTCCCTTCCAACAGTGCCTGATCTTGGAGATATCACTGAATTCAGCTTGTAACTAAAATAGTCATCCGAATAGAGTGATGTAAATCGTAACTAAACCAGATCCGATCAGTTGTCTGGTTGCAGCTGTCCTAATGATGAGCACTGCCTCTCGATCACTGGCAGTTGCAATGTAAGGTGAGGCCTGGCGTCAGCTTATGAAAGAAAAGGTAGATTACGTATATACAAGTACTTCTGGCTCATGCCGAAAGGGTGAGTAATCGGATGTGGCACAGTGAAACAATGACATATGCACAAGTAAGAGAAGGCGCACTGATATGGGAAGTTGTGTTCTTCTGTTAGCGTGACACCCACTATCTGCTAGCTAAGACCATGTGGGTTCTCTCTACAAGAAGGGGGCGGGATCCACGCTCATGATGGGGGAACTGATGGTTTTGATGTGAGGGGTTATTAATAGGTGAGTTTGTTGAGATAGGCCTTTCACACCGAAAACATAGGTGGAATACCTAAGAGAACACAACTAGGGTCCCCTAGGCATATATTTAGGGTTTATATACTATGTTACACATATTGTACATTGTTGTTACCGACGCACTCGTACATGCGTGTACATTTTGATGTGTGCAAAATAAAATTCTCATGCTATCAAAGTGTAGTGTCATTTGGCATCATGTAGTGTAATTCGACATAATAAAATAAAATGAAATTTTATTAGGTAATGGGGTGGTTTCCTAACACCGGCAGTCCTAGAAGAGGATTCCTTTGAGCTCGTACCTGTGCGGTTTCTCACCCCCACCATTGGCCATCTACCACGCATGACCATACCCCTCCACCATCGCAAAGTGATCATTCTGTCCCACAGCCATTGGCTCCACCAATTTCTGGGCCATCTCAACAACAACTGCAACAACCACTGCAAGCACTCGTTTGAACAGCCTCTATTCCAGAGGTTCTATGGGTGCACCAATGGGCGGCGCCTGTCTTCTTGGAAAGCAAAACCATCCCTTTGGCGGACATGAGATCGATGACATTCAGGGAAGCTACTGTAGGGTCCAATGTTGAGAAGCTTGAGATCTGTGGGTCAGATGTCTGTGCGCTGGCACAGGCATTTTTAAATATGCTGGGTGAAGCTGTAAAAAGAGGGGATTTTACTTCAGTCCTTTTGCCACAGAGGGAGTTTGATATGTGAGTCGATGAATGCATTAGCATGCATCGCCTCCATCTAATGATCATAATCTCCTAGTGTACAGCAGAGTGTTATTGGTAGAGATAGGATCCAGTCATTTGGAGAAGGTGTTGAGCGTGAAGCCCTTCAAATCGCATTTCAAGAATACCAGGACAATTCAACGATGTGGTTCCTGCAGCGCCAAGACCATCACTCCTTGCTTGTCACGCTTGGCTTGCAGCGCCGGCAGCCGTCCTCCTCGCAGTGTTCCATCAAGCTCAGCATCCTTGGTGCATTAACAGCTTTATTACTCCTCTATGGCATCCCTCCGAACCCTCTATCGCCTGTCCTCTTGCACTATTTTATTCATGACTTGGATCTAAACTTGATCTCCCATAATCTTCTGGGAAACTGGTACCCTGAACTAGGGAGGTTGATACAGGACTGGATAGATGCTGGACCTGATGGCAATATTGAATCATTTGCAGGCCATTTTTTGACCTACCATGACACCCAGGTATCACAACGCTTTGTGACATTTTTACTTATGCTAATTTGTGTCTAGATTTCTTTGCTTACCTTCCGAGACAAGGCTATACACCACTCTCTAGCATGCAAGATGCTTTACTGAGCTATTGTTGGTCCTGCACCACCAGACCATCCTGACATCCAGTCCTTCCTACATGGTTTTTACTTGCCTTGTCATAATGGGTTTCGTTTTCCCAATGTAGGTGTCTGAACATTGTTTTGCATTTTGTTTTTTATTTATACAATCCACTAGTTCATCAAACACGTTGAAGGAGGTACCGAGATTCTCATTAGCATGCTTTGGGCTTCAAATATAACCTCCCCCAGCGACCTCCTTCCCTATCTTCAGATAAGGACATTGTCTAGTGATGTAGTGTGCCAACTTGCAGCTGCAGTGCCCGATTCCTCGATGATGTTCTCCTCCATTGTGCAACAATTCCTTCACAAAACTGGCATGCCCTGCCCCATGCTCTTTGAGGATGCTAAGCCTCATTTCACAGCAAATCTTGTAAATCTATCTGATATCGGCGCAGTATCTTTCCGCTCAAAAATATTGGCATGGGCTGCTACTGGAAGCGTCTCGATCAATACAAATGATGCTGGGATAAGTGTAAGTCGCCCATCAGGTACTCCGTCATAACAGGAACTGAAGATTGTGTTAGATCATGCTTGTTTCCGATGACGATTATCTCTATTGCCCGGGGGAGCGCGACTGACCTACTATGTTGGCGAACAGAAAGATCTGCTTTAGGACCTGCCTCAAAGAAGCAAGGCTCCCATTGTCATGGCTAGTGAAGCTGGCACGTCACCGATATTCAGGTGACGTGGAGCCCTCCTCTTTTCATGCTGCAGTTCACCATTGGCTACTCTGCGAATGCATCAATGCGATTGGCTCCCATTCAATTCTTTGAAAACCCACTATCCTGTCCCTCCTTGTTTTGACAGTTCACCCCTTTCTATCCTGATTCTGGATGATATCCTTATTCCATGCTCTATCCTGTTTTGGGATGATACCCAATATTTCGTAGTTAGAGATACTTTAATCTGCTAGATATGTTTCACCTTGCTAAAGTACTTTCCTTGTTGTTTTCCAGTACTTCATAATCAATGGTGTTTTCCAAATCACCCTGTGAGTCTACGAGAAGATCCATGCATACAATTCAAGCAGACAGAATACACAGCATGAAAAAAGGAAATTGAAAGACATCTTCAAAACTAGGTATTTTCATTATGAGGCCTTTTCAAGCATTCAATCTCGCCAGAAATATCTTCTTTATTCTCTCTGTCATATGAGCCCTCTCCGTCAAACCCACGCTTCTTGACATCACAGCCAATTTCCGAGTAATGCTGTTGTTTCTGGTGGACATTGATTACCTGTAGAAGTGTTGAAAATGGAATGGTTATCACGGGCTGGTCTTGATCCTCGGGCTTAGAAGTACAGTAGAGGTGTCGATTCAGAATGTCCATTGATGTGGGCCCATTAGGTTCCTCAGGAAAAATCTATGCCACAATCATAGATATTAGTGGTCAGAGGAGTTCTCGACAAAAGGCACTTGCTGTGTAAAGAGCATGTTGGGAAACTACAAATTTTACATATTTCCCATCGAATTCAGATACACATGAAGATCTAGTAGCAGGAGGTGTGGCATGGTTACCAACATAACCATCACATCTCATAAGATAATTCAATGGTTGTGAGCCTGACTCTTCCAATGTCGCAAAGGTTTCAACATAGTCTACTTCCCAGAAAGCGCATGTCACCTTTTTCACATTCCGTGATTGTCCCGCTACAGTATGATTACACTTGATCTTCACACCAATTGCAAGTCGCACCCTGCCAAGGGAGCAGGCAACAAACCTCCCAAGATCGTATGCAAGTTTCACCTCAGTCTTGCTATAGGCAACTTCCCATACCACTGTTGGCCATCCTTGTGTGATGGGCTGCTTCGTGGGATTATCCTCATACAGGCTGAAATCAGGACTCTTGATACCATCTTCCAAATCAACATCTGCAGAGCCTCCCAGGCGAACAGCACCTGTGTCAACAGCGAACAAAGAGAGACCTTTGGAGTCTTTGGTGTCGATGCTGAAGAAGAGGGTTGACATGATTTCATGTCCGAAAGATGGGTAATGCACGATCAGCTTTTCATGTGAGAAATCAATCCTTTTATGTTGTTATCGGATTTGCCACAAACCAGAGAAACCCGACGTACCTAAGGTTGTCCCAACCTGGCACTCTAGACTTTGCCCGTAACTCATCTACAATTTTTGATGAGACACCTTCCATAGATATCTCGCGCTTTCCAGCAATCCCAGTCACCCCATCCACCCCATCCAGGAGTGGTTTCAGCTTAGATAAGACTTCATCCAAGGAGAGGGGATGGACTGCATTGACAGCTTCTAATGAGGGCCGAGGTGTAGGAAGGGCATCTATGGCAGGATCAGGAGGATCAGAGGCCACACAAGATGATGGTAGTAGGGGTTGCAAGTTGTCAGAACTGTCCAATGAGGGGTGAGGTGTTGGAAGGCCAGTAGTAGCATGACGGGCAAGATCCTCTGAAGAAACCTGTTTGTTTCGGCCCACTATGGGGCAAGGGGGTGTGTATCTCTGGCCGGGCATGTTAGAAGGGGCCCTGGCATTGTTTGAGGAAGATGGTGGTGCAGAATGAGTAAATGGGCATTCAAAGGTCGAAGATGTACTGATTCTAGTAGAGTTATAACCTGAAAGTCGGTAGGGTAGCATATCTGTGCAATGCGTGTATATCAATGCTATCGATGCTGGAAATCTGCCACATAACAGCCTGATATCGTTGAATTTGTGTTTGTTGTTTATGAAACTCAAAACCTGAACTGGACAAAGACATTCGCGTATACGCCTGAAATTGCAATATATTCTGTGTATGAACAATCACTAGTTGATAAGGTAGTTACTTAAAGCCTTTTTAGCACCTTGAACATTTTGCTGGTGGATTGTGGTTGCTTGCCACTCCCCTTCATCCAAAGAATGTGGGTTGGGTGCAGTACCTGTCAGAATAGAATCAGACGGCCCCCACAAAAAATGTATTCCCTGCCAGAGCATGTAATGTGCATGTATGGGAGTGCCTGGCACTATGGTAGACTTGAGCAATGTGGAATTTTATACAAAGAAGCACAGAAAGTACTTGCCAGGGAAATTTTTTTCAAAATTCCACCTAAGCTATGACATTGCTTCAGCCCCTGTGTACCACGTAGCCTTATGCTCAAATGAGTGGGGTGCCCATTGAAAGTATTTTAGAACTTCAGAGGCAGTTACTGTAGTGGTTATTGAAGTGCTTGAAATTTTGACTGAGGAATCAGCAGCCACTCGAAATGGGAGGGAAAACCCCATGTGTTCAAGGGTAAGGCACATAGCATTGAAATTCTGGACTTTGAGGTACAGCCCTTTAAAGCACCGGTTGAATATCACGGCTTCACTCTGCTCTGGTGGGATGGTATGAAGGCCCAGCAAAAGCCGGACAATTGAAGGTGATGTGGGTGTGGTCAGACTCTCCAAAGGTTGATGACCCCAGAGATCGAACAGGAACGGCTCAGCTCCACCATCTCTGCAAATTTCCAAACCATCTGTTGAACTACTAAGAGACATGCAGGTTGTTGCAGGTGGAGATGGAGCTGGTGGTAGTGGTTCCGGGGAGGGGCCAGGTGAAAGGATGTGTGGGGCCACAGTATGGGAGGATCCAGATACAGGGTTGTGCATCAGCTGGAGAAGGGGTGCCATAGGAATGCCCATGGGACCATGGGATGAGAAAGGGTTGTGAGCATGCTGCAGTTGATCAATGAGTGGTGAGGAACTCTGGAGTGAAGAGGGTTCACGGGACAATGGTTGAAGCAGTCCAACCACTTGTGGGGAAGTGCCTTGGGATTGGACAGCACTTGCTGAATCTGAAGGACTGAGGCTGGATTCAGACAGCATTGACAAGGCTGAGTGCAACATGGGAAGAGGGCTTGGCTCTTCCATCAGGTAAAAGATGAGGTTGAAATGGGAGGGGAGGTCCATGCCCATGGGCTGGAAAGACTCAGCAAAATGGATTGCAATGTGGTTGTCTGCCTGTGGATTGCATGCTAGCAGTTCTTGGGTTGGGTGAAGCGCTTCTGGGATATCTTGAAGCGTCACGTTTACAGTGCCAAGAGAGCATAAGTATCGAAACCCATGGGCTGGGCGCTGAACATGCTCATCAAAATCTGGTACACATGTTGTTGCAATCTGTACAATGGCAGGGACTTCACAATCTAGGTTAATGATTCGCGTTAACAGTGTGTCAGCCATGAAGTTGCCAAGTGCCAGTGCACATTGGAGGAGAACAAAAAGAGACCCAATCATAACTGACTTTACCAAACCTCTTGCTCCCACAAAGTTCCTTGGAATGTGCAAACTATAGAATGTTTGAGATGTAACCAATGTTGGACCATAGTTGGAGGTTTTCAGAACAACTGTCATACAGCTGACAACTTCATCTGCAACAGAGACCAGTCAGTCAAAAAACAGATAAAAAAAGGGATGCTTACCATCTTGCTCGAGCAATGGTCCCATTGAATTTGTTTGAATCTGCAGCAAAGTTGTTGACAAGCGCCTCAAGTCACATGTTCACAGCTCACATTACTCCGTCACTCATGGCCAGATAATTATATCAGATAAGCAACATCATAACTCTCTTCCTTCTTCTTCCAACAAGTCCTGTTGTGATGGAAGACCACAGTGATATGTACAGAAGTGACTTACTAAATGCTTTCAGAGCACAGTATCAGCACTTTGAGGGTGTCATTACTCATGCAGTTCAATCAAGTGCAGATCCTGTGATTCTGGCAAGGTTAGGTGATGATCTTGATGGATATTACAACTTGGCTCAGGAGGTGAGATATAAGTCATTTCAATCATATTTAATCACTGAATAAACTCAGCATCAGGCTATCTTTCCTGAAACTGAGCATCAAATATTAATGCAAAACCTGGCTGTCATGAGAGGTGATATCAGAACTCAGTATGAGATCAGCCTTGGTCAATCTCATCACAGCAGTCCCTCTGTGGTTGGTGTTTTGAGGACAGGCAGAAGAGGCAGACCCAGATTGGTCTTTGACCCTACATTTCTTCAATGGGCTATGATCCAGTGCACCACCTCTGGAATTGCCAATTTTTTGAGGGTGGGCAGGACTACACTATGACAGGCAATGCTAAATCATGGTCTGGCTGAGCCTGGCAGTGACCCATTTTTACCAGAGGGTTCTGCATCTCTGGAATCATCTGACTCTGTACTGGTGTCAGAGGAGGATGATATACTTGAGCCTGAACTTCCACTCCCTCTTGACCTGCCTGTGGAAGTAACAGACTCTCTGCCAGCTGCAGGGCATCCTACATTTTCCACAGCCACGATCTCAACCATGACAGATGAGCAGTTGGATAATTTGCTCTTGCAGCTGAAGATGCACTTCAGAAGAGCAGGCATAACCATGTTAGATGGTATGTTACGATGGTTGGGTCATCGGGTGCCCAGAGAAAAAATAAGGGCATCACTTCTTTGCATTGATCCAGTGCACCGTGTCTTTGATCACATACGCATATGCCGCCGAGTTTATGGTGTTCCAGGGCCCAACTCACTGTGGCATCATGATGGGCAACATGGTAAGCTCAAATAATAGATCAATGAACCAGTTTAATTCAGTGACATATTCTAGGTCTTACCTGCTGGGGCATTGTGATCCATGGTTTCATTGATGGTTACTCAAGACTGGTCACTGGGTTGCAAGCTAGCAACAATAACTCTGGGTCTACTGTCTTGCAGCTTTTTCTGGATGCATGTGGAGTTTATGGTATACCATCACGTCTCCGTGGAGATCATGGTTTAGAGAATTTGTTGGTTGCTGCATGGATGGAAGAATTCAGAGGCATATTGAGAGGTTCCTATATCTGGGGAAGGTTAGTGATCTTTTCAGATGGAGTTCTTGTTCTGAAATCAAATGCAGGAGTGTTCATAATGTGAGGATTGAAAGGCTGTGGGTAGATGTGACTGCCCAGGTTGGAGCAACATGGGCCAATCATTTTGTGAGGCTGGAGATGAGCTTTGGCCTTGATATTAACAATCTCTACCACATGTGGCTTCTCCAACATCTTTTCTTGCCCACAATCAACTCTATTCTGTCTTTTTTTGCTCAATCATGGAATGAGCACAAGATTGCAATCAGGGATGGACCAAACAGATCCCCTTCAGACATGTTTGGATTTGACATGCTGGTGCATGGTGTTAGAGGAGATGCACTGCCAGGAGATGATGATATGAATCAAGAAGAATTAGAGGTCTTTGGAGTTGATTGGGAGGCTCTCAGAGATGAGAATATACTGCAGTCCCAAAGACATAACAATGATATCCAAGAGCAGCCAGACACCTGGCTAGGGAGATTGGGTCCACCACCCAACTTGAATGAGGTGGAGGTAAATGCTCCTGAGGCTCCACTGACATCTGTAGAAATTCAAAGCATTGACAATGCAGTGTCCTTGTGGGCAGGATTAGGAGATGATAACAGTGTTACACAGATATGGATTAATGGGTTAGCTACTGCATGCAACCTTAGGCCTAGTCTATTCTAGCAATTTTGTTATAATAGGGGTTTGTCTTTTGTTAGGTCAAGGAGTACTTATTCTGCAATGTACATCAAGACACCCTAAGCCTCGAGATAGCATAGCACCATCTGCAATACATGTCCAAATCTGCATGAACGCCTGAGAACCTCATGAATGAAACCCTTGTGAATCAGAAATGGCTAAGGGAAGTCTGATGCAAAGGTATAGATACCTGCACGTTATGCAAATGGGAGGCCCTGGTAGTAAGGAAAATGATAGTGCTGGCAGTGCAAGAACCTAAGGTAGTTGTTAAAATATGTGAACAATGCATGATTGTGTGACATACCATAAGCGTGGCAGCAATAGTGTCATGTTCCACCTGGAGTGCTGGAATGCCACATTAGATCAATGTCATGGATCGATAGTGTGATGTACGCAATTCACTTTACTGCCAGCTATATGTGCTACCCTCACTCAGAGAAGTGGTGCATGACTGAGAAACCACCAGTTACTCACTGGAAGGTGAGGAAAGGTTAGACTGACTCTACAGATAGATAATGACATACCATGCTTCATTCCCAGTCATAAGCACTACACTTTCTGCCTAAAATTGCACCCTTGGAGAACTTGAATTGGAGAAGCATGGCTGTGCTTGTGTGTCATTTTATCAACTTGAAGACAGCCCATGAGGGTATGAGAAGAGGGTGGGGAGACTTGGAATAGTGACAAGCTGGACAAGGGAGAGATGTGATGACTTTCTCAAGGTTTGGATAAATGTGACCAAATAGGAAGAAATCAAGTTTCAGTTGACTTTCAGTGGGATTGATATTGATGATCAAGAAACCCAAAGTCACAAAGTCGGAAGAGTAAGTCAAAATTGATGTATATATTTCAAGGAGAATAGTTGGTTAATAGCTATTAATATGAGATAATGATTTTAATGTGAGAGAATATATAATAATGTTAGATAATAGAGCATATTTGCACCCACCCAAATCAACGATTTGATCAAAAATTTGACATCTGACCAAAATTTGGATTGGCTTGAATGGGTAGTGTCACTGTGACAAATTCTGACAGGTGTGATGATGAGATCATTGACCACTATATTGAGCATGGAACGAGTACGTATCTAACTGACAGTGACACTGGCAACAACATGTTGGTGAGTACTAGAAAACATATTTGACTAACCTCCCTTTGTGCGAGAGGGACAGCATTATATACATCACTAACAATAAAAATTCTGATAATAAAAATTGGCCCTTCCCACTTCGCTTTCTAAATTCTGAGCGAGTGAAGGATAGCATCAAAAGAGAAAAAAGCCTGCGAGGGGGATAGGATAGTAGTGTTAGGGCACCATTGTTGTCCTCGCGCCATCCTGCCATTTGTCACCATTGGTAGTCGGACCCTGGTGTCACCTTTGTCGTCCCTTCTCGTGCGACGTGTTTCCCAGTCTTCATGCTTCTGTTGTCTAATCACTCCATGAGGGCCTCGCAGTGATAGCGGTGGTCATCTGGCATTGTCGTCATCATGTGCCACCGGGGCATGAGCACCCTCACCTGCTTACAGTAGCAATGGTGGGTGCTGGGTGGTTGTCTAGCTGTTCCAAGAGATGAGGCCGTTAGCGGTAGTTGTAGCATGGGTCTAGGTAGTGTTGCTTTTGAATCAGGGTTGATAGGGTGTGGTGGTCATTGAAGTGGCCATTACAGAGATGTGGGATGGCATGTGAGAAGCAGGGAGGCAATGTGGCAGAGGAGGGCTGTATGATTCAAGTCGACGTTCCATTTTTGTCCAGGGCATTCCTTTTTTGGTGTGTGACACAACCAAATCTGGGCATCAGGAAAATGAACTGAATTTACAGAAATTTGAAGCGAGTTGTGAATATGCTCTATACATGGGTTTCTTACTGGGGCTGAGCGCTGAGCGCTGAGACTTTGTGTGCACATAACAAGACCAAATGAAAGGTCACTTGACCCACAGCGCTCAAATCCTGCACTATGCATGACTCTTGAGATCTTGAGACTTTGTTTGTAATTCAAAGGGAAACTGCAGGGTGTTCACCATCAAACCAGAACAGAATCTGGGCCCCGGAATATTTGATGAAAAATAAAGTCATAATTTTCTGCCATTGGAAGACCCAAGGAATGAAAATAATGCAACACAGCCATCATTGCCTAGTTCATTGTGGCCAAGGACAAGTCTGTGGACCAAGCCACATGCCCTGACGAGTGAATTTATGATCTGATTAGCACCTGTCAGCATGCATGCAGATAGATTAGAATAGAGAAGATGTCTGGAAATGACAAGACTGGCATGCCTTGTGTAGAGGAAAGAGAAAAGTCTACGCAATCAAGCTCACCAGTGATGCTGGACATGTTGGACACGAAATGGTGGGCAACCAGCTGTTGAACTGGTTGTAGATGCCGTGTGCACCTAACCTTCCCACAGTTTGCCACATATTAGTGGACATGATCCCATCACATCACGCCCACTAATCTGTAGTAAATCTGCTTATTTCCCTATCGTTGACTCCCAACCGTGTAAGGTAGCCTGCCTAGCCTGCCCAATCTATGCCACCCATAGATATCATGTAAGCAATAGTCTATAGATAATGAACTGATAAGAGAGATCAAGCTCAGCACAATGGCACATGTCAACACACATCAATGTGAAACTCGGCTACCTCCAACGTTGCCATCAATGTTGCCATGGCCGCATCGTGCTCATCATCCCTGACAACGAGCACAGTATTCCACTTGTTCCTCAACATTTTCCTTCGCTTTTTTTGGTAGATAACACTGATGCATGTATATATAGTGTTATTAAATAGTTATTTCCGCTTTTACACCTATATTGATCATGTAATCAGCCTTTCCCCCTGTTATGACATCAGGAAAAAAGTAGTGGACAACATTGCAGCATATAGCATATATAGTGCTCATAGCTTGGTTGCTTGCCCCCAAAATTATAGTGTGTGGTAGTACTCACCAAATGTTTGGTAGTACTACTATTGGTTGGTAGTAGTGGCTGGGTACTATGACATGTCACATAGCTGCATAGTCTTGTAGCCTTGGTAGCCTACAATGAGCTAGGTAGTAACATGTAGATGCTTTAGACATGTGTTGCATCACATAGTGCTTGCCAAGATACTATAGTATCATAATAATCTTGTTACACCAATAAATTGACATTCAATCGAGCACAATTATACATAAGAACTAGGAGAATCAAATATTTATGTAGAAATAAAAGTAGAAATTGGATAGTAATCCTTAGTCTGAGTCCCCACGCTAACCATCAGTCTCAGTCTCTGATTTGTCGATGTATTGTTTCAGTGCAGCTGGAACACATCATCTGAGATAGTGGGGTGGTCAGCTGTAGAGAGTGGCTGGGCCCCAGAGTGGAATCTGTTTAACCTTGTGCATCGATGATCACAGATATTTATGTATGTCACTTACCTTCCCCGATTATAAATCTTGAGAAGAATGTTGCTGAGAATGTTATGCTTCTCAGTGTGTTTCTCAAAGCATTGGAGGCAATGAATGTGGTTGTGATATACATCTTGGTAGAGTGCCATAGTAAAAGGGATATCAGTTTTGATGCTGGTGATCCACTCGTCGATACAACATTCAATCTAGCAAGAACATTTGTTAGTAAATGAATAAATGATAAGCATCGAACTCACGGCTGTCAAAACTAGAGCAAGGGCTGGAATGGTGAAGGGATTGAAGTAAATATTGTATGTGATGCCTTCGTCTTGTTTGTTTCTGAACCACATAGCATTGACGACTTTCTGAATAAGTTTTGACTGATAGAGTCCCTGGCACTTGGCTAATTTGTGATGGGTGATCTACCATACAATCAGAGACTCGTTCTACTCAAGAAGAAGAATCATACCTTGTAAACGAAAGTGTGGCCTTCTTTCAGTTCCTCAGCTATCTGGTGATTCTTGACAATGATCTTGCAATTGTGGCCACTTTCGAAACCATAGAATGTCTCGACTAAAGGCCAGGTCTTTGTCTTGAGCTCTCCTGGAAGATGGGATCCATGACTAGTGATCTAGGAATGAATGTCAAATTTAGGAGTCAATGATTTACATGGTATTGAGGCTTACTAGTTTTGCAATTGAAGGGGTGAGCACTGGCAAGTCAAGCCGAATACACTGACAGGCCTCTTCCCATGCAATACCTAATATCTCGTGTTCCATCTCACTGTCAGGAAATGCCTGCACTGTGCTGATGTTGCATCAAAACTCTGCTGCTGCAAGTAAAATAGCTCTCTTGTGTGTATCATCATAGTCACTGGCTTTGGGACATCCACCTGAGGTCTTCAGTGCTTTGGTGAGACACAATGATTCAGTAGATGATGCATGTCGCTTTGATACAGATACCCCCTCATGGTGGTTGAGATGCATCACAAAAGTTGCTACCAGGAGTTGGACTATCAGGAAATTCCAACCTGTGATCATAGCTGTTGCTATGCAGATCCCCAGGTGAAGACTGATACTGTCGACCACCATTAGAATGTTGAGGTGAATGTCCTCATTCCTGTCCATGATCTTAGTGAGTGCCTACAATTTATCCATGATACTGTTGATGTACTTACCCCCTCATTATCGTTGTCACTGAATGCATTGACACTGTTAATGCAGGCCTCACGCTGTGCTGACACCTTGTTCTTGATCAGAGTAGCCTTTGAGGTAATGGTATGAGTGATAAACTACAGGCATGGTCAGTAAGAGGCATGGAATTAATAGTTAGTGACTCGGACACACAGGAGTAGTGTCACCATCATCTCCCTCAGTATCAGTGTCATCATCAGAGTTTTCAACCTTGCATGCTGCACATTGTGCCTTCTGTTAGGAAACCACCCCATTACCTAATAAAATTTCATTTTTATTTTATTATGTCGAATTATGCTACATGATGCCAAATGACACTACACTTTGATAGCATGAGAATTTTATTTTGCATGCATCAATATGTACGTGCATGTACGAATGCGTTGGTAACAACAATGTACAATATATGTAACATAGTATATAAACCCTAAATATATGCCTAGGGGACCCCAGTTGTGTTCTCTTAGGTATTCCACCTACGTTTTCAGTGTGAAAGGCCTATCTCAACAAACTCACCTATTAATAATGCCTTGCATCAAAACCATCAATTTCCCCATCATGAGTGTCGATCCCACCCCCTTCTTGTAGAGAGAACCTGCACGGTCTTAGCTAGCAGATAGTGGGTGTCGCGCTAACAGAAGAACACAACTTCCCATATCAGTGCGCCTTCTCTTACTTGTGCATACATCATTGTTTCACCATGCCACATCTGATTACTCATCCTTTTGGCACGAGCCGGAAGTACTTGTATATATGTAATCTACCTTTTCTTTTGTAAGCCTTGTGACTGCCAGTGATTGAGAGGCAGTACTCGTCATTAGGACAGCTGCAATCAGACAACCGATCGGATCTGGTTTAGTTACGATTTACATTACTCTATTCAGACGACTATTTTAGTTACAAGCCAAATTCAGTGATATCTCCGAGATCAGGCACTGTTGGAAGGGTTATTGATCCGAAGTGTCAAATTAGGTGCCTGACAAACAACGAACGATCGACAAACCATCACGTGACCCATAAACATTTGGAGAGGTCTCAAAGAAAAAATTTTGAATTTGTCAAAGAAGTGATTCATCACAGATTCTACAATTATGTCCGAACCTTCAACTTCTAATCCTGGTCCTAATCCTGTTCCCACACCAGCACTAGAGGCGAAAATTGATGCACTTACAGTGCAAATGTCACAGTTAGTGTCAGTGTTGGCAGCATCACAGCCCAGACAAGCGGAAGTACAGCCAGAGATGACAGGAGAAAGAGATGATGAGATGGAGGAGATGGTGGAGTGGATGTTGCAGGAGGATGAGACAGCAGAGAGATCCGGAAATGGAAAAGCGCGCTTATCTAAGTATGCGCCCCCGCAAATCTTTGATGGTACCATGGAGAATACAAAATCCTTCATCAGCTCTATAGTATTGTACATCCATGGGAGGAAGCCAGAGTTTTGTACAGCTGAGTTTAGGATTATGTTTGCTCTCTCATACATTCAGGGGGGGAAAGCACAGTTCTGGAGAAATGAGGCTATTAATCAAATTGCCATGGGAAATAAACCATTTGCAACCTTCAAGGAATTTCTGGAGAGATTGGAGGCACAGTTTGGAGATCCTAATCCAAAGGCGACAGCCAATGCTAAATTAAAGACCATGCGCCAAGGTTCCCTAATGGCGGATGAATTTATTTTGCAGTTCAAAGCAGAAGCTTTGCAAATGGACATGGGAGAAGCTGCGTTGGTAGAGTTTTTGAAAGCAGGATTAAATCCCTCTTTATTCAAGTCTATCTACCGACTACCTTCTATGCCAGAGAAGTTGGACGAGTGGTATAATTGGGCAATGCGCCTTGACCGGCAATATCAGTAGGAACAGGCGGAGTCAAAGTTGATGTACGGAAGTAGTAAATTTGGAAAGTCATCTGGAGGAAAGTCTGAGAAAGGAAAGGCACCTCAGGTGCAAGCTCCAAGGGCACAGCCACCAGCCATGGCAGTGACACCTATGGTTACGGAGTCAGCAGCACCAGCAGAGGCAATGGAGGTTGATCAAGCAGGAAGACAAGCCCCACTTAAATGTTTTAACTGTGGGCAGTTAGGACACATTTCTAGGAATTGTAGGCAGAAAAGAAAGATTAGGGAAGCTACAATTGAGGAAGTGAAGCCGGAGGAAGGCAGGCAGAAGAATTTTGTGGAAGAGTCCCAGTGAAGGTTTCCCCATTGGTGACCCAGAATTGTTACAATGTATTAGTATCCGAGGAAACCCAGAGTAAATCAGAAAAGGAAATTGAGGAGGAGTATAACCATTTTGAATCATGTGACAAAAAGGAGTACAACTGTTGTCAATCATGTGACAAAGAAAATTGTCACGTGTCATTTCCAAAAACCCCTAAATTCTTTATTCGCTCTGCGTGAATAGAACCTGAAATCACCTTGACTGTGGGACTGAAGACAGTGGACACGCATGCAGCGATTGATGTGGAAGCGTTGCTTGATAGTGGTGCTACAGGATTATTTATTAATCAATCCTTAATTACTGGAAACAGTATTAACACATGCAAGCTGGTGCAACCTATAATGGTGTATAATATTGATGGAACAGTCAATTATGGAGGAACTATTAAGGAGGAGGTGACTATGGTCCTAAAGTATCAGGAGCATCAGGAGCAAGCCATATTCAAAGTGTGCGATCTTGGGAAAACCAATCTAATAATAGGATGTCCGTGGTTATGGAAGCATAATCCTGAAATTGATTGGAAAACTGGGAAAGTACAAATGACTCGTTGTCCTAAGGAATGTAATGTGTATGGGAAGAAGATGAAGAAGGAAAAAAGGAAAAAGAAAGAGAAAGAATGTCCGAGAAAGTATTCTGTTATGATGGAGGAAGTGGAGGATGAGGAAATGCCAAATGGGGAAGTTCCGATCATGATCGAGAAAGAAGAGCAGAAGCAAACCTTTAGAACAATTCATGGAGGACAGTCATGGGACAAGAATATCGTGAAGATGGAGAAGCCAGTGGAGGAATGGGTGCCAAAAGTGTATCATGAATATCTGTCAGTGTTCCAGAAGAAGGAGTCTGAGTGAATGCCGGTGCAGAAGCCATGGGGGATCATGCGATTGAGATGAAGCCAGGGTTTGTGCCAAAGAAGTCGAAAGTATATCCGTTATCTCCGATGGAACAAGCAGAAGTGGATGCATTCCTGAAGGAGCAATTGCGCAAAGGATACATACGACCTTTGAAATCACCGCAGATGTCACCAATATTCTTTGTGCCAAAGAAAGACCAAAGAAAGAGGATGTGTAAAGATTATAGGTATCTGAATGAGTGGACAGTGAAGAACGTGTACCCCCTGCCATTAATCTCAGAAATAATTGACAAGGTGGGAAAAGCCAAGGTCTTTACAAAATTGGATTTACAATGGGGATACAACAATGTACAAATAAAGAAAGGAGATGAGTGGAAGGCTGCATTTGCCACGCATCGAGGATCCTTCGAGCCGCTTGTCATGTTTTTTGGGATGACTAATAGTCCCCCAACCTTTCAAAATATGATGAACGACATTTTCAAGGACGTCATAGACAAAGGCATGGTAATAATATTTATTGACGACATTCTGATATTCACAGAGGATGAAGAGAATCATGAGGCGATAGTGCAGGAGGTGTTACAGAGGATGGCAGAGAATGATCTATTTTTGAAACCGGAGAAGTATGTGTTTGGGGCAAGCAAAATCGAGTTCCTAGGATTATTGATCAGCCCTGATGGGATCAAAATGGATCCGATCAAGGTACAGGCAATCACAGATTGGCCTGCGCCCACCCATGTCAAGGAGGTTCAAGCCTTCTTGGGACTCGCAAATTATTATCGTCGCTTTGTGCACAATTTTTCTAAAATTGCCACACCCTTACATAACCTTATGTGAAAGGGAGTAGTGTGGAGGTGGGGAGAGCAGCAGCAGACAGCATTTGAGGAGTTGAAGAGGAAGTTTGTGGAGGGACCAATATTAGCCCCAGTGGATTTCACATGCCCTTTACGAGTGGAATCTGATGCATCCGATCTTGCTACTGGAGCAGTATTATCAATGCTGTGCAAAGATGACAAATGGCATCCTTGTGCATACTTGTCAAAAGGGTTGAATGATGTGGAGAGGAATTATGATGTGCATCACAAAGAGATGTTGGGGATAATACAAGTGTTGGAGGCATGGAGGCATTATTTGGAAGGATGTACGCATCAGATTGAGATCTGGACGGATCATCAAAATCTGCAATACTTCATGTCCGCTAAAAAGCTTAATCGCAGGCAAGCACGTTGGGCACTATTAAAGGAGATGAATGGGCTGAGGAACAAGGGTTGGTGTTATTTTGAGGAAAAGTGTATGTACCAAAGGATCAGGATTTGCGAAGGGAGATCGTCTCCGGTTACATCATAATATGCCGACTGCTGGACACCCAGGAAGATGGAAGACGTTGGAGTTAGTAATGAGAAATTATTGGTGGCCCGGAATTTTGAAGTATGTGTTGGGGTATGTGGATGGATGTGATACGTGCATGAGGGGAAAGAAGTTTCCAGAAAAACCTGCAGGAAAATTAATGCTGAACCCTATACCTAAAGCGCCGTGGTGAGATATATCTGTGGATTTTATTACTGGATTACCCGAGGCTCAAGGGTATGATGCAATATTCGTAGTATGCGACTGCTTCACAAAGGAGGTCCATATTATTCCTACTACTACAGAAACCTCATCATTAGGCTTGGCGCACCTCTATCTAAATCAGGTATGGCAGTTACATGGATTACCCAATACCATTATCTCTGATCGCGGACCACGATTTGCTTCCACATTTATGCAAGAACTGAACAACATATTGGGGATTCAAACTAAATTATCTATGGCATATCACCCGCAGACTGATGGGCAGACAGAGAGAATGAACCAGGAGTTGGAGCAGTACCTACATATGTTTGTCAACTATTGACAAACCGACTGGCCTGAATGGCTGGCAATTGCCGAATTTTCCCACAATAACAAATTCCATTTGGCTACTTGTATATCACCCTTTTTTGCAAATTATGGATATCATCCTCGCATGGGAGTAGAACCCAGAAGGGAAGTCAAAGTAGAGTCAGTAGAAGACTTTGTATCTAAGATGCAAAAGGTACAAGAGGAAGCAGAGGCGGCATTGAAGAAAGCACATGATGACATGATGCGACATGTGGATCATACTTGAGCACGCGCTCCAGAGTACAAAGTTGGTGACTTGGTGTGGCTAAGTACCAAGGACCTACATATTCCATGACCTTCAAGGAAACTTATGGAGAAACAAGTTGGCCCATACGCAATCTCTAAAGTGATCTTGCCTAATATGGTAGTGCTAAAATTACCCCGATCATTCAAGATTGATCCTGAGATTAACATATCCTGCCTATGCCCTTACTGCCTGCCCACTATTCCTGGCCAACCAGCTACTCCGCAACCTCCAATAATAGTAGAAGGTGCTCCAGAATACATAGTTGAAGAAATTCTAGACTCACATCTTTGACGGAACAAATTGGAGTTCTTAATCAAGTGGAAAAACTATACCGATGAAAATAATTTGTGGGAACCTGAAGAGAATTGTAAGTGAGCACGCAATGCGATCGCCCAATTCTTTAAACGTAATCCGAATGCTCCATGTCACATTGCGAGAATGGTGTATGAGGGGATGAAATTCCAGCCTTACCAAAATTTCACAGAGGGGACAGACATAATATTTTCTCGCCTGGAGGTCGAGGCATAAAAGGGGGGTAATGTTAGGAAACCACCCCATTACCTAATAAAATTTCATTTTTATTTTATTATGTCAAATTACGCTACATGATGCCAAATGACGCTACACTTTGATAGCATGAGAATTTTATTTCACATGCATCAATATGTACATGCATGTACAAACACATTGGTAACAACAATGTACAATATATGTAACATAGTATATAAACCCTAAATATATGCCTAGGGGACCCCAGTTGTGTTCTCTTAGGTATTCCACCTACATTTTCAGTGTGAAAGGCCTATCTCAACAAACTCACCTATTAATAACCCCTCGCATCAAAGCCATCAATTTCCCCATCACGAGCGCGGATCCCACCCCCTTCTTGTAGAGAGAACCTGCACGGTCTTAGCTAGCAGATAGTGGGTGTCGCCCTAACACCTTCTTGATCTTGGCCGCTTCAGCCCACTGTACAGCTGCTGCCTCTTCCATGCCTACAGGGATACAGTATGAGAGCATTCTACTCGAACACAGGACTGAAAGACTTACAATGCTCATGAACTTTTTGAGTAGGCTTATGCTGATGGCCAGATGGAGACCTAACACCAGTTACAGGGGCAGTATTCAGCGGCATAACATTTTCCTTCAAAGCTAAAGATGGATAAGTTGGTGAAACCATGTAAGAACATAAGGAGAACCTTGGACATTATCATGACGAGAGCCTGTGTGGGCTTGAGCACTGGTAGGAGGTTTAGGCATGTTGATCAGAGGTGGAAGATGGGGCACTGAGTGATTTGCCATACATGTTGGACAAGCGGAGAATACAGTTTATAAGGTTGTTGAGCCAAGCAGCATTCAACAGTCAACAAATGCATTATGTGTGGAGAACATGATCACACTCATGATCATGTCATGCACATTGAATGGTTGAACATTGAGCAGAAATTAATGAGTGGTGCATGCGACAACATGCAACATTAGTAGTAGAACTAAATAAAGACATAGGAGATGGGCAGAACAGCACAGTTGGAAGGTATAGGAAATAGGCAGAACAGCACAGATCAGCATTGGAGACACTGGCAGCTGAGGGGAACAGAGACTCTCGCCTCTTGATAATCATGTCTCATTGTGTGATATCCTGCAGATACTGTCATCAGCCAAAACCTTCTCAGACAGCAGTCAACCGACACAGACACTCACCTTCCTGCTATGAGGCATATAAGCAAGACCTTGCTCATCTCTCTACAGTCAGGAGTCATGCTTGAAATGAAGAGCGGACCACCTCAGACAACCAACCATCCATTAGTGTTGATGGGGGAGTTGACATCGACAACGAGGGACCCAACAGCGATATTGAAATGGGTAGCCCTGAAGAACCCTTTGTACTCTCTGACAACCAATCCCCTTCTTTACCAGATGTCCAGCTACCTTGATGACACACAGTTGAACTCAAGGAGGTTGAGGATGGAGATGATTCTCGCAAACCACCCCAGGACCGCAATTCTATCTGGGGCTTGTTGCACAGACCCTTGGCATAGGAACAACTCTATTTGAAAAGCTGCAGGAATCACAGGCTGCATTAGGTGAAAGCAAGTGGGCCCCATTCACAAGTTGAGAGGAGTGGGATTTAGCCCAGTGGTTGATGAAAAGTGTTGGCCAGAACTCGATTGATGAATTCCTAAAGCTTCCAATTGTAAGTTGACACCAATCACGCTGTCAATCAACATTCACTTACCTGATATTATAGACTAGAGAGTGCAGTGGCCTCTCATTCCACAACACCTACTTGTTCTTGAAGAATGGAGTGTATTAAAGAACTGATTGGTAATCCGGCACTGAATGGCCATATTACTTATGCACTGGTACAACATTTCACAGACAAGGATGGCACCAACCGTATCATCAATGAGGGATGGACAGCAGACTGGTGGTGGAAGACACAGGTAAGCGCTTGTTGTTGTGGCACCGTGGCATCAGTTGAACGTACATTCCCAGGCCAAAATTTCTGAAGGGGGCGTGGTGGCACCAATCATTCTCGCATCAGACAACACAATTGACGATGTTTGGAGGTGATAAGGTAGCATGGCCAGTATACCTGACCCTCAGTAACATCACTAAAGACAAGTGACGCCATCCTAGCTAGATGTGAGAACATTCTGCAAATTTGTATTAGGTATCCTTGAATGCGACCATGCTTATTGGATACTTACCTGTTTCAAAACCTGATTGATTCTTGGCTGCTACATGATTGGTTGCAGGCTACCATTTGTTCCATCACTGCATGGCTGAGATTTTGAATCTGTTGGTTGAAGCCGGGAGGGATGGAGTTGAGATGACATGTGCCGACTCATACATCCGCTGTATATTTCCCATTCTTACCACATATGTGGCGGACTTTCCTGAGCAGTGTCTTGTGGCATGCTGTAAAGAAAGTTGTTGTCTGCATTGCAAAGTTGGTGCAAATGAATGGGGTGAACTTCTTACATACTTGTGGAGGGAGACAGAAGAGACAGTCCAGCTGCTGAATCAGGATCGAAGGTGTAAGAAGAACCACCAGGATTCCATGCATAAGTTTGACAAGTTGGGTTTATGAGCAGTGCACAAACCATTTTGGAAAGCCCTCCCTCATACTGACATCTTCCAAAGTGTCATGCCCAATATTCTCCACCAGCTCCATAAAGGTGTTTTCAAGGACCATCTCATTAACTGGTGTACTAGCATCATCAGGGCTGGAGAACTGGATGCACATTTCAAGGCGATGAATGGTCACGTGGGTTTGCGCCATTTCAAGAAAGGTGTGTCACTTATATCGCAGTGGATGGGGGCAGAGCACAAACAGATGCAGAGGATATTTGTTGGTGTGATGGCGGGCACTGTCAATGACCAGGTACTCACCATGATATGCTCCATCATTGATTTTGTTTATTACTCCCAATTCCACCATCACACAACCCAAACTCTTGCCACGCTTCAGAGCTGCCTCGACAGTTTACATGCTAACAAGAAGATCTTAGTCAAACTCAGCATCTGGGAAGATTTTAACATACCCAAGCTTCACATGATCCAGCATTACATTGATGCCATTCTTGCCCACAGATCTGCTGATGGATACAACACTGAATCACTGGAACACCTCCACATCAATCTGGTGAAGGAAGCTTATCGTGCAAGCAACAAGCAAGACTTTCTGGAGCAAATGGCACTCTGGCTTCAGCAACAGGAGGCGATGTTTGTTTGCACAGCATACCTTATGTGGCTTCACCCTACCCCAGCAGTTGACATTAACAATTTAGATGTGGACGATGGGGAGGATAGCGATATAGAGGAATTGGAAGCATCGACATCAATGTCCGCCCCTAAACACTGGTACATTGTGAAGCACCCAGCATTCAGGAATGTCATGGTTGACTACCTCGAAACTCACCACCTCATTCCAAATTTCCTCCCTGTATTTTTGGACTTCCTCAAGAAATATAGCCCATGTGCCCCTCAACCATCTAAATATGACTGCTTCGATGTATACAAGCAAATGCATGTCATCCTGCCTCCAAATGAGTTCATAGGTTCCATTCAAATTAAGGAGCACATATGCACCACGCCTGCTCACAGCGCCACTGGACAACAACCCTCAGTGCCAGCATACTTTGATACCGCATTTGTGATCAAAGATCCGGTTCAATACAATCATGATATACCTTTTCCACAAGGTATGTTTTCAAGTTGCTGAATCTGTTCCTTGAAATGGTTGACTTAAGCTTGTCATCTGAGTCACAGGTCTGCGAGTTGCTCAAGTGCATGCTATCTTTAACCTCCCCCCACAATTTGGTTGACTCTCTTACCCATTGGTGTACATCAAGTGGTTCATGGCTCTGGGCCAGCCTGATCCAGTGACAGGAATGTACAGCATATGTCATTTGACGTGTCATCGCCATCCAAATGCTGAAATTGTTGTGGCAGATCGCATAGTCCATAGTGCTCATCTTATGGGAAAATCAGGCTGGGAGCTTGATCATAATTGGATGATGAGCAATGTATTAGAAAAGGCTAAGGTATTCTGGGTAAATCCTTACATTAACATTGATATGTTCATTGTATCACAGATATACTAGGACATCCTAGGGATGGTAATATTCAGTTCAGAACCATGGTTTGAACCTGAATGCAACCAAACCTGACCATGGTTCAGTCCATCTAGGTGCATTGTTTATGTTACTAGATCATGTGACCTCACATATGCATTGTTTACATCTGTTTATCAATGTCACCGAACAATTGGCAACTCACACTAGAAAGTTCAAGTTTTCAGATTGACTCAAAACATTGCTGAAATTAGAAGCTTCTGTAAAAAAATTAGGACAGCTAAAAACAATACCATTCACCAACATTTGGGCTGGCAGCACACCAAGGAATATGAACCCCTCCTGGAGCAGCCTGGGGAAATGCAGGTAGGAGATGGAGATGTGCTTTGAGGAGGGCTTCCAGAGTTTCCTGATAATAAGTGTGCATCCGAGGGAAGTAGGTTTTAAACAATGATGATGCATGCCCAGCAATTCTCTTGATGCTGGGGTTCCTGAACAGCTCTTCAAGGGCTAGTTGGTTTGCGGCAGTGTTCGACAGTCAAAAGAGATAGACAGTAAGACAGACAAAGCCCACCCCAATAGTTTCAGTAGAGTCCAAAGCCAGCCCTGCCTATTTCTACCAGGGTGAAGCAGAGAATGCATAGCAGTGTAATTCAGCAGCCCACTCCAACAGTTTCAGCAGAGTCCAAAGCTGGCCCCACCTACTCCTACTAGAGCAGAGCAGAGAACACATAGGGAACACATAGAAAACACGTAAGGAACATCTAGAAAACATGTAAGGAATGCATAGAAGATGCATGTAAGGAACACATATAAAATGCATAAGGAACACGTAGAAGAGGGGTGGAAGAGGAAGAAAACACACACAGCTCATGGAAACCTGATGAGTGAAGATATGGTGTTCTAAAGATATTCAACAAACAGGCAACACCAAGCGATGGAAATGAGAGAACAAGAAACCACTTAACGTACATGCCAAGTGGATGATATGGTGTTCTAAAGATATTCAACAAACAGGCAACACCAAGTGATGGAAATGAGAGAACAAGAAACCACTTAGCGTACACGCCAAGTGGATGTTATTAAGAGGCAGTAACTCTGTGGCGATTCCCTTGTTCTTTAGCATAAAACACCAAAGACTCAAGTAAGTGGATGTGAAAGTTCTAGTGGCATGGTTTTATCCTGACTAATATTTGTACCAGCTTGATCCGTGTGCTGATGCTGATGACTTGACTATACCTCCGACTATATGACATGTAGGTTGTATAGTTGAGGGTGGTGCCTTGCTATGTAATACATATCTACATCTGGTTCATGGTTCAGACCACTTGAGAACCAGAACCTGACCGTTTTGAAATGGATGTCTGACATCCATATGCATTCAATATCCACTTATTTGATCTTTTTGCTACTAAAGCATTATGCCCTACAGAGTTGCAGTATCAAACTACATAAGCGACCAATTGGAGGTGGAGCACTATGGACACTCTTGACTCCTATCATGTTCAACATGAATGCAACCGAGTGCTATCCACTCGTCTCTCTGATCTATCACAGTGCCATTGAGTGGGTATCACAATGGGAGCACTCATATATTAATATGCTGCGCACTGTAGCCTACATGCGGCTATCAATCAGTGGCAGTACGCTATAGCCAAAACACTTTTTCACAGTACACTACAGCCAAAACACTTTTTCCTGATGGAGGAGGAAGGGGAGTCTCTTCTCTTCATTGAGGGGCTCTTCTACATGTATAGAGCTGTATATGCCTATATAAATGAATGATAGTGAGTGCTGCATGTGGTAGGAAGGAGGGAAATGGGGAGAAGTAACAGAGGGAGGAGAGAGGGGACCATGCACTGAGCTTATACATGATCTACAGTCACTATGAGGTGTATATATGGATAAGTAGATGTATGTAGGGGTTAGGAATGAGGTTGAGGGAGCTGGAAGTGGGGGGGGGGGGGTTGTATGTCAATGCACCTGCATGAGGAGGGGGAGAGGTTACCACTTACTCACACTCCTGGGCCTTTTCCTTCTAATAGGAACATTGAAGGAGAATATTATGGTCATAATAAGTGATGTTATATGCCACCTAAAGGCTCTGAAGTTGTCAGTATAGACAGAAAAGACCATAGGGAGTGAGGAGGAGGTATATTCATTCTGAAAGATCTGTGGAGCAAAACTGTTTGCTTTCTTCGATTGCTAGGCCTATTACTGATATAGAACATAATTATACAGAGCTAAGAGTAGGAGGATAAGATTTTGGCCCACCAGAGCATGGGTCTGCCATCAACAGATATGAGAATGATCCACTATGGGGAACACACTTTACCTAGCATCAAAAGCACCTAATAACCATCTAGTATAGTCTATTCCCCCACAGAAATAGCCTATATACAATCATTAAGGTCAGATCTTCATCCTATGTGGTAAGGTCTTCACATACTCACCTATCCTCCTTCTCACTCCATGCCAGCTCACAGAGCTCATTAGTAGCAGTGTAGACATGTGTATCAAGGCATCCTAAGCATTATTGACACTTCAGGATAGTCCATGAGTCTGTAAAAGAGTCAATGTGATAAAGTAGGTTACGGTCACTCACCCAAAGCCTACAGTGCTGTAATTTCCTGATGTAGTGCATGGATTAAGATGTAATTCAACAGTATATGAAGTTCCCTTGTGCTTAAAAGCATCCAGATAGCAGCTGAGCCTGTGAAACATAGCAGAGAAAATGTTGAACCAGGTGTTCCCAAAAAGGCAATATTTCAAGTATAGCTCAAGAATGACATAACACACTTGTAATCAGAGAGTAGGAGTGGATAGAGGCAAGCTTATTCCATCAAATGCAAAAACCACGGAGCGAATACTTGAGTTTAAAGCCTGTTTATGCAAGTCCAATAGCGAGTGGTATGCTGTGGCGACACTTACATTTCCTCTGCACCGCATGCACGTGAGACTCGTGCTTGAGCCTTCTACAGTGCCGCACGCTCGCAAGTTCATGCTGAACCCCTAATCCATCACTTGGAACGATGTGTCACCCCTATTCCTAGAGAGAGATGTGAGACGCAGAGTTTATTCTTGTCTCAGATACTCTCTGCCTCTCACTCTCTCCTAGGTAAGGGTTTTTGCTCATAAGTATTCTCTCTGACTCTCACTCTCTCATAGTGTCTTTTCCATCCATAACACAATTGTGTATTTTTGATCTCCCTCCTTCCCACCACTAGATACTTTTAGCACAGGTGTACCTCAAGAATACAATCTGAGTTTGGGCACCCCTGTCTAGCCCTCTGGGTTGTCAGGGGTGCCATTGAACCTATTCCAGAACTGCCCTGCCTCACACAAGATAATTCAACAAATACCCTTGCTATTGGATTGAGAAATGGAGGCACAGTGCTCAAAAGAGTACAGATGAATGGAGTGATCGGGCATGACGTCCATGATCAGATGTGTCTCAATGCTGTCCGATCAACCAGCATTGAATTCTCTCATTTTGCATATATCTTACCCCTTCCTCCACAGATTCTTTCCAGAGTTTTTGCATTCAATGGGATAACCTTGCCTCTCTCCACTCCTGCTCTCCGATTACCAATGTGCTGCACCACTGTGGAGATATCTTTGGATTATTGCCTTTTTGGGAACACTTATTTTAACCTGCTCTCTGGTGCATCCTCTGGCCTCTTCTACTACCTGGATGGTCTATATCTCAAGGGAACTTGTTTAGTCACATGGCTATACCATTTTGTGTACATTACATAGAAATTTAGAATTTCTGTAGGCCTTGGGTGAGTGACTGCATTCCAACTCAATATCTTGATTCTCTACCTCTCCTATAGACTTATGGACCATTACAAGGTAGTAATTCTACTCATAACTACTTGGAACATTTGTCTATGCAGCCACCAGTGGGCTATATGAACTGGCATTGAGTAACAAGGAAAAAGGTGAGTATCAGAGTATGTGAAGATCCTATCATGTAGGATGAAGTATTGACTATATGGATAACTTGTAGGCTATTAATGAAGGGTAAGGGACTACCCCCAACATCTATAATGAGCTTTGGATGATAGGTAATGTGTACACTTTATGGTGATCAAAGTTCACCTCTGTTGATGAGGAACCCATGCCCTTGTGCTATGGGACCTTCTCCCAATGCTATACCCTTTATTTACCCTTATTCTAGTCCATCATTAGGCCCAGGAATTGAAGAAAGTGAACATTTTGGTGCCACAGATCTCACAGGGTATGCATACATATATCCTCCTGAGTACATATTCTCTTTTCTATTTATACTAACAACTACAGGGACTTCAGGGGGTACATCACATCATTTATTAGCACTATTTTACCCCTTTTCCATTTGCATTTCACAAGGGCAAGGCCAAGGCATGCAGGTAAGTGACAACCTCCCCCTCTCCCAATACAGGTACACTGACAGAGAGCACCTTGTTCCCAGCTCTCCCAACATCAATCCCCACCTATATATACACCCCTCTACCCATCTACATACATTATTTTGGATGTAGAGCATCAGGAAAATTACTTTCTGACCCAGACTTTCCCAGTGTTAAGGCTATTTCCCAGGGCACACTGAATCACCCTGTGATGCCCTGTGATAGCCTGTGATGCACTGCGACACATCAGGGTTCATGAAATATGACAGGTGCAACACCATGTATATTCACTATGGTTTTTACTCAATTTTTGCCTTCCTTTTCACATTCTCTATTGTTACATAGTGTATTTGTGTTGTATAGTTACTAAAGCACTAAATTTAATACCCCCAATATCCTGGTACAGACTAGTACAAGTAAACCAAAAAGAAAAAAAATCCTGCCCCCACGCTTTGCGTGGGGCAGGGGTTGTCCAATCATGCATCGACACTGTTGTCTCCTTGTTGCCATTTCCCTGTGCCTGTCATCCTCATCGTGCCCGCTACCTCTCTGTCGTCCCTGGCCTTACTGCTCCCCATTTGCACCCTGCAAGCAGTTGCTTGTGGTGGCGGTTGGGGGTGCTGTAAAGAGGGTGGTGGTGGTGGTGATGGTGGCCATCCTCATGCTGGTCTTCCTCTCGTTGTCATAGTTGTTGGAGAGTTGGGGCTGCTGGGTCATGCCTGTCATTCTGGTGTCATCCCCCTCCCCATTGTTGGTGTCATTGTTGGTTTGCACATTTCCTCCCCCCACAAGGAGTTCCTCACAGTGGTGATTGGCCATCATCGTCCTGTTCTTCCACCAGTGATCCACCCCACAAACAGGCGAGAAGTGGTAGTGGGGTCATTATTTCTCCCCCTTGTTCCCATTGTGCTCCCCATTTCCACCCCATGAGCAGCTGCTCATGGCGGCAATTGGAGATGGTGTCATGGTGTCAGCTCATCCTGCTGTTCTTCATCCTGTTGTCCACACTGCAAGCAGAGGCTTGCAGTGGTGTGGGCATAGGAGATTGCTGTCCCATCACTCATGTTTCATCAGCTGGGGAGGTTGCAACATGGCAGGAGGTACCTACCTGGTGGTTAGTTATCCCACTAACTGGGCTCTCTGATACCTCCTATTTAATACCACATCCCATGTGCAAGGGGAGGAGAGCACAGGTGGGCTGGGACAGCCCTTGTTGTCAAAAAGTCCTAAAGAAGAGTAAAAAGGTGCAGTTAGCCAAATAACAACCAAAAGTTTTAAAAAAAACTTAATACCCCAACAAGCAGTGGCTTGCAGTGGCAGGGGTGGGTGCTGGGTCATGGTCTTGTCATTGTCCCTCTCCTTTCCCCTCCCCCTCCCATCATCGTGCCCCTTCTGTTGTCGTTTGTGTCGTCTGGTCCTCATCCTCGCTCTCATTGTTCCCTCGTCCTTCCCCTCCTCCTTGTCCCCACATTGTCATTGTTGTCTGGTTGTTGTTGTTGTTGTTCCCCCATCTTCATTCTCGTCTCTCATCTCTCATTTCCTGTCACCTTGCTCCCTGTTTCTACCCCACGAGCAGTTGCTCATGGCTGTGGTTGGGGGTGCTTTGACATTGGTTGTCATCCTTGTCCTCCCCCTCTTGTTGTTGTGTCCCTTCTCTTTCCCCTGCTCCTCCCCATAGTAAAGCTTTGTAACTAAAAACCTGTTAGTAAAAAGAACATGAAATGAGCAAAGAAAAAAAAAACTTACCGGTGGCCCAAGATGACGTCTCTTCCACCTTTTTTTCATTTGGTTTACCTCCTCCCCCTTGTTTCCCATCATCTCATCGTTATGTTGTTGTTCCGTTGTCTCCCCGTCATCTTGTCATTCCATCGTTCCATTTGTTGTCATTCCATTTCATCTAGTGCACGTTGCCGTTCCTGTTCCCACCCCATGAGAAGTTGCTCATGGCTGTAGTTCTGGGTCTCTTGTGTGGTGGCTGTGGCAGCCATCATTGTGGTTTTGGCATTGTGGTGTTGTTGTACCATAGATAGAACCTAAACAAAAAAAAGAGTCAGTTTAAACAAAACAACAAAGAACATCTTAAACAATGTGACATGCCATTTACATTGAGGGTTGCATCTTGTGTACCCATACCCCTACCCGCGCCTACCCTTGGTCCATACCCGCATGGGTTGGCATACCCCTGCCATACACTAGTTGCCTTTGAAGCCCTCAAAACCTGTAAATTAATAAACCTTAATTTAGTTGAAGTAAAAGAACAAGAAGTGAAGATAAAGACTTACAAGGGGCCCAAATGACGATGTTTAAGTATATTGAGATACCGTGAGAATAGAGTGCCCCATGGGGTGCTCATGTGACTTATTCTATACAAGTGAATTAACTTAGAATAATAACCACCTTCAATGACACCGCCATCCTCCCTTTCACCTCACTATTACCACCTTTCCACTCCATCAACATCCACCACCATGACTCCCATGCACATTCCCATGCCAGCAAGAGCCACCAATGGCTGCCAATGAACCCTCTCAGGTGCAATGCAGGCCCAAATGATGATTGCATTGTTTGGGCCCTAGGTAAGTTCATTTCTCTGTTCCTTGTTCTTTTCAACTAAATAATGTATTTTGTTCATTTTTAGGAAGTATACTACTGCCAGAGACATGTGCTGACATGATACTATCATACACCCATGACTGAGACAATGGGGATGATGGGATGATGGGGATGAGATGACATGGATGAGGAGGAGGCCCCAGGGACTTTCTGTACATATTAGTTTTTTCTTTTGTAGTTATTTTGTACATATGAAAGAACATATAAACCCTAATTACTCAAACTCAGTAGATAAGTTGTAAAGACCCAAAAAACTAGTATGCCAACAATAGTAATGAAGTAAGTAAACAATTGTAATGAAGTAAGTAAATAATTGTAATGAGGTTAGTAACAAGTCAATTACAGTCTGTAATGAAGTAAGTAAACAATTTGTAAACAGGTAAGTTTGTAATAAAGTAAGTAAACAATTGGTATTGAGGCTAGTAACTGGTCAATTACCATTTGCAATGAATTCAGTAACACTTTTGTAATGGAGTCAGTAACAATTTTTGTAGTTGTAGGGACTTTGCGCATGAAAAAAGCCTGACGCAATATAGTGGACACCTAGTTTCACGCCTCATGGTTTCCAGCCATAATACAACCAAACAAAACCCCTTGCCTTCTACAAGAGAAGTAATGACTTCCTCTTTACTACTTGTTATTTTGTAAGTCTTTTGTTAGTAAATGTATTGACAGTGGGTAACAAATGTTATATTTACAGGCTGGCAGTATCAACAAGCTTCCAATACTGCACTACAAAGTTGTTTACTGACTTCAATACAAACAATTACTAACCATGATTGTCTCAATACAAACTTATTACAAACAATTACTAACTGCCTCAATACAAACTACAAACAGGTTACTGACTTCAATACAAACTATTACAAGCAATTACCAACTTCAATACAAACTATTACTAACAGATTACTGACTTCAATCACAAACTTGTTCAATACAAACCATTACTCATGAACCCAGGGACCCCCCTTTATGCTATACTTATAGTCTAATATAATAATATTAGTAGCTGCATCAACAAGCTGCTACTGCACTACACTAACTTTGTAAGTCCTTTGTTAGTCAATGCATTTACAGTTTCAATTAATGTTATATTTGCAGCCTAATTCTGTCTGTGTATTAACAAGCTATTACTACTTAAACTCATGGATTTTTTCAAGTCCTGTAGTGACTGATGAAGAACTCATCAAGTTTGTAAGTAGTACAGTCGACTCCCTCATAACCCATGCCTTAGGTAACCCATAACCCTTATATCCCATAGCTTTTTTTAGTCCACCGAGTCGGTGGACAGGGATTTGGACACCATAACCCATAAACCTCCAGTAACCCATAACCCATACCCCTCCTCCACCAAAACCCATAAGTTTTGGTACTATATTAGCTACCATCCCTGAACTAAATAGTGATGCAATTTGATTCACCGGTTGCAAATCAGTGATCCGCCACCGGTGGCCACTCAGTAGTTTGAAAACAAACTATCTAATAATTCTGACTGAAAAAAAGACACTACCATGGCTCTAAAACCTCTTGATATTCTTAAGAAAGGTCTTGATAAATTTTCAAAAAAAATCAAGGATCGCAGAGAAGCATTAAATGTGAAGCTATCTCGAAGGGAAACCATTTCATCTGCTGACGAGCAGTGGTTGGACCACGAAGCAAACACCATTGACGAAGATTGTATTCTACATGAACTGGAGGCAGCCTCAGACTACAAAAGAGGTTTTGAAAGGCTGGATTCAGGTGGAAAGGCAATTGTAGAGAAGCTAAGGGTATGGGCAGGAGATTTAGTGAAGGTGGCAGGAAAGAAATGGAAACGTATGAACTTTTGCATTCCATAGGAAATGTACCCCTGACAATTTCTTTTGTGAAGGCTCCAAGCACGAGAAGCACCCAAAAGAACCTAAAAAAAGCCCAGTCAGCCTGAGGCCACTCCTGTTTTCACTAAGAAAGAGAATGCTACTCTAGCTCAGTGAATTGAAATCCTCAAATGGCACCACAAGAACAGTGCAAACCAAACTGCTACAGCACAGCATTTTGACCCCATCTACCCCAATCTTCGAATAAAACAGCCATTGGTTTCATCTTGGCTCAAAGATGAATCTAAATGGCACAAGCAGTGGGATCAGACAAACAAGAAAAGTGACTGAGCAGCCAAGCGAGTTCGACAAACTGAGCACCCAGACGTTTCCGAGATGATGGAGCTCTGGGTTTCAAAAGCAATGGGTGATGGAGTTCTGCTTACCAGGGAAGTCCTTCATCAGAAATGGAACAGATTTGCAGATTTAGTTGGAATTCCTGAAGATGAGAGGTTGAAGTTGAGCCATGGCTGGTTGACATGCTTTAAGGAACAACATGGCTTGAAGCAGTTGAAGCGACATGGGGAAGCTGCATCAGCAGATGCCAAAACTGTGGAGACAGAGAGAAAAAGGATTCAAGAACTCATCAAGAAGTATGGATATGAGCTACGTGACATCTTTAACATGGATGAAACTTGCCATTTTTATGGGTACACACCTAGTAGTTCCTACTTTCCAGTGCTTTCACTGACTCAAGCACATAGACTGGTACTGGACAGAGGCCTATCGGATCGTAAGCAGTCGGGAGTGAAAGGGAAAAAGATGAGGCTAACATATGCCTTCACTTCAAATGCTGACAGATAGTGTTGAAGGGTCCAGTCCATAGGACCAAAAAAAAGACCGAAATTGGACTGAATTGGACCAGAAAAGACTGGACCAGTGGTCTATTTATGGACTGGTCTTTTGCAGTTCAGTTAGCAGTCTTTCCATTTTGAAAAATGTTGTAAAACCGAAGAAAACCAGTCTAAACTGGTTAGGACCAGTTTTATTGTGGGAACATATATTGGACCATGTTCCCACATAAAATCCGGCGAATTCAACCTCTGGTTCATAAAAAACGGTTAAGAATTGAGCAAGATATAACCAAATCTATTTTTGTATGAGTATTTTGTTGTATCAGATTGATTTTCATTTCATCTTACTCATATGTTGATCATTTGCTTGATTCTATTAATGATCATAGGACTAGCATGTATAATAATACTCCCACCATCTGTCAATGCATGCTATGCATCACATAATTTATGGTTGTCACATTACATTTCTTGGTGTTCAGCATGAGTCATTCAGTAGATGTACTTTTATATTGATCATAGCCAAGTCAAATCTTGATAAAATGTCTTAAAAGTTTGACTGAATGATGGGAAATTACAATGTCTATCCATCTGTATAGTGGTTATAGAGTCTGGGTAATATTTGCTAAGATACATATGGGTTATATTATCACAACAAATTTCACGACAAAACATCAGTCTGAACCAGTCTTAACTGGTCTTTTTCAGTCTTTTAACTGGAAAGAACCGGTCCTAGGTGGTCCAGTTTGGTTTTAGCAGTATCTGGGTTGGTCCTGGACCGGTTTAGGTTGTGGTCTTTACGTTTTTGGGTCAAAAAACCAAACTGGACTGGACCTTTAAACACTACCAACAGATCCGAGAAGCTTCCACCTTTCATTATCGGTAAAGCAGCGTGGCCACGAGCTTTCAATAAAAAGATGGGCAAACAACTGGGGTTTTATTACCAAAACAATGCAAAGGCATGGATGACTGCTCACCTCTATGAAGACTGGATTCGGCGATTGGATCGAGAGCTTCAAGAAAGAGGTTGCAATATTCTTCTTCTCCAGGATAACTTCTCAGGCCATATTGTTCCTGATGACCTTCAAAATATCAAAGTCAAGAATTTCAAGCCAAACCTCACTGCACATGTCCAACCCAAAGATCAAGGCATAATCCGCTGTTTCAAAGCTCACTACTGGGCCAGGTTCATCCAGCAAGCTGTTGATCATTATGATGAGGACATCCCCCCTGCTGAAATATATGATATAAATCAGCTGCAGGCAATGCACCTTGCAGATCTTGCATGGTGTGATGTCAACACAACAACCATCCGGAACTGCTGGCGCAAAGCAGGGATTTTACCAGATTGACTCCTCTTTGTCCAGTGCAAACCAACCATCCATTCCTGTCTCCTCTCTTCTCCATAATCTGTCCTCCCAAATGGATCCTATTGCTCATGCAGAGAGGCAAGTTGAGGCTGCACTTGATGATTTGATTGCTATGGGAGCACTTCAGAAAAAGAACCAAATGGACATTGAATCTCTTCTTAATCCAGACAGTGAATCTCACGTCTTGACAGAGACATCTGATGTCAAAATCTATCAGGTGGTTATTGATGCAATCGAGGCACATGAAAACATCAAAATAATGGGTGGTGACGACGTTGACAATGACATTCCCCTTGACCCTCGTCCAACTTACTGTGACGTTCTCAAGGCAGTTTCAACCATCCGTAGATACATAGATGACTTGAATGACCCCATTGCTTGCAAGATGGAAGCACTGTTGGCATCTTTCAACATGAAGCTCTGCCTCAATGAGAGCAGAAGCATGAAAGGTACTGTTTTAACAGACTATTTCAAGAGGGATAGATTATTTAAATTAGTATACATATGTGCATTGTTTAGTTGCAAAATCATAGCCTAGAATTTTTTCTTGCTTTTTTTGAACCCTTTTTTTGGCATACCTCCTCAAGCCCATAACCCCTCATAACCCATACCCTGGGCTGTCCAACAAGGGGTATGGGTTATGAGGGAGTCGACTGTAATGGTTTGTATTGAAGTTAGTAACATATTTGTAACAATTATAATGAAGTTGGTAAAGAAATTTGTAATGATGTTAGTGACATCTTTAGGGCAGGCCTTTGTGCATGGGATATTTCTGATGAGGCTATCCAGGAAGCATATGAATCATACATTCCTGAGGTGTCCTGGAGCACTTTGGACTGAAATTCACTACCCTGAAGACTGGCAAATAATGACACTTTACCTACAAAGTGCCCAGGGTAGACAATAGCCTTGGATGCCCTGGCATGTCCCAAGGCATCATAGGGTAATCCAGGACACCCTGGGGACAAAAGCAATTTTCCTGATGAGGGTGTACAAGCCCAGTAGATGGTACCCTGTCTCACACTCCCCTCACTTCTCCTTATTTTCCCTATTCCCTGCTGTAGTGATGACAAACTATTTACTATACTTTATATATACCTATCATAGCATCATACCGGACCCTTTATAAGGGCCTGGTCAGTAGTTTGACAAGAAAGACTTTTTACATTAAACAAATATACTTGATACGTGTTATTGTCGAGTAAAACCTAAGGTCTACTAACCCTCCAGATCACTACACTTTTTTTAACACTTAAACTTGTATATTTAACAAAATTTCCACTTGACTTTGCTCTTTGCAAACGTCTATCAAAATCATGCAGTAACATCAAAATTGACCCTGACGCCACTGGCGACAGTTCATTTGAACACGACGTGATCCGACTTGATGTTACCCATGACAGATTCCCAAAAAATCTGTTGAACCATGTCTTCTACCAGATCAAGAACAAGACTTCAAAGACTCAAAGCCAATCCAAGGTAGAAAAATCATCATCAATGATGGATACTGGAGGCCTAGAGCCTCCAGGTAATATAACCCCAGATAGAGACCAGCTTCCCATGCAGGGGACCAGGATACAAGAAGAAGAAGACGGCACTGACAGGATGCCAGCTTCTTCCCAGAGAATTCCTACTAGTCCTCGGACTGAAATGAGGCCCGAGGATGCTCTTCCTAACCTTTTGCAACCCTCTTGTCGTGGATCTACCTCACCTCACCAGAGACGACCACCGGTTGAGTCTTCCTGCTCGCCCACCCCCATGGACAAGCCCTCTCGGCAGATTCGACGAGGAGAAAAACTTCCCGCCAGGGACTCATCCACTGGCAATGAGGAGAGAGATGCTGTCCAGTTTGCTGAGCAGGCCCAGGATCTATTCAATTTTTATTCTGGACTGACCAGTTACGACCCATCCAAACTCTCAAGGAATCTCCTCGAGATGGCTCAAGGATTCTCTGCTCAGGTCTGTCAAGATGTCGAAGAACGTATTGGCCCTACTGGTATTTCCCATCTGGAGGGAAATGCTTCAACTCATCGGAAGGAATCCTGGCAAACTAATCAAGTTGCTCCCACTCTGTCTGCCTCCAAAAAATCAGTGCATTATGATGGGGCTAGCAAAGTCACCCTTCAGCGCTTTCAAAATGCTGCACTGTGAGAGGGACAGTCTACAGATATTCCTGACCAGGGAATTAGATTCGATAAGGATGGGTACCCGCTCGAGGATCAACCTTCATCCTCCCTGACCAAAGGGAAGGATCGCGAAGGACAAGGCCACCAAGACTCATCTCCAGGAGGTGATCCTGAACCTAACGGAAGCAGAGATGAGCCATCCTCTGATGAGGAAGGCAGCAGCAACACCGATGAGGGTTATCTTCCCCCCTCTGATGAGGAAGATGAAGTCAAAGGCTCCAGTTACCTTTGACTGAATAGCCATCAACGATCGAGGTCCCGGTCAGCCCCCGAGGGGACTGCATCTAGGAACACTCCTTCAGGTCGATCAGGAACCCGGGAGTCCCTGGACCCTCGATCTGCCTCTCACTCCAAATGGAGAGGATATACAAGGGAACTCAATTCATACCGAGACAAGGGAATTAGGCAACCTTCCAAGTATTTGAAGGCTATGCACTCCAAGTTCCACAAACAGATCGACAATAAAGTTGCTGAGTCCCTGGATTCATCCCAGGATAAAAAGAATGGTCCACGTAATTATGGAGGAAGTCCCCATACCAAAGTCTTCAAGCACTGGCTCAACTCCCTCTTATGCTGGATGAGAGTGGGCTGGGTATGTGGCTCGGAGAAGGACTCCGAGCGGATCGAGTACACCAGGATGTATCTCGAAGGAGTCGCATTGACCTGGTTTGAGGACAACATTGATGGAGTGTATCATCATAAAGCATCCTGGGTGTTCAAGGATGTTATCACCAGGCTCTATGATCGATTCATTCATGACAATGCCACATACGATGCTGCCAAGAATTTCTCACACATGAAATATGATGTTGGTGAAGGAGTGATGAGTTACTATCACTGCCTGGAGCGATATGCCACCAGGATGATTTGTGCCCCCAACAGGTTCACGTTCAAGATGCAACTCTTATCCGGGATGCCTAGTTCAATGGTCTCCTTCATCTTTGACAAGGAGTGCTCGGTGGAGGCTAGCCCTACCCAGACTCTCCTCTACTATGCCAAAGAAGCAGAGGAGATGCTTCGCAAGAAAAAGAGGTACCAGGAGCAGAAGCGCCTGGTGGAGGTCCTCGTCTTGAATAAGGAGCCCACCAAAGCCAAACCAGGTCTTCCCCCAACTAAGTCTGATCGTTCTCCCGAGCGAACCACCAATTGTCTGAGGGACAGTGCTCAGCAGCCCAATTGCCAGAGGAATTGAGACTGACCCCAGCAACCCTTTCCTCATGCTCCCCAAAGGGACGGGGAGCACCCTTCTATAGACAAGCATCCTCCAATTTCAGGAGAACAATCCTCCTGGTACGAACCCCCTTCCCATACTAAGAGGGCGGATGAATCTAAACCACCCCCCACTTGTTACAAATGTGGAGGGAAGGGCCATTATTCTACCGACCCAAGGTGCCCTGAGAATCAGGGTCATCCTGGATCGCCCCGACCTAAACTGGGAGCTCAAATGTATGCCGCCAGGGATGATACAGGTCCTTCCCCTAAGGAATCTGGCCTGGAAGACTCAAGGATTGCTCACGACAACAAATGGCTGGCCACGGCCCACAGCGACTCTGGGGAAGAAGAGGACCCGGCCCTGGGATCCCAATACAGTTCAGAAGGAGAACTATACCCTTTAACCTCTGACTATGAGACTAGCTGGAGTGATAATGATTCCCAAGAGCAATTCAATGCTATCTGGGAACTAAAGGATGGCTCCCTCTCTGATGATGAGTCGGATGGATGCCCTTCCATGCAGTCAGTCTCCAATTCAGATGAGGATAATGAAGACGATGCTCAGGAACCCCCCAGTTGGAGCGCCTCAACTGGATTTCCTTTCCCCGTTCGAAGGGAAGGAATTTCCTCCTTAGGAGAAGAAATAGACGGAGATCGTATGGGAGTAATTCAGGATGTTCCCTCCCATTCCCAAACCCATCTCAGGGGACCTCCAGCCCTGAGAAAGTCAACCAAGAAAATAGGGCACCCCCCTCGAACCAAAAAGAACAATCGGTGCTTCATGACGTGGATGAGGATTCATGGATTGGAAGCCAATGTTCTTCTGGATTCAGGTTGTACCTCCAACTCAGTGTCTCCATTACCAGTCATGTATATAGTAATATATAGCAATGTACATCTAATAGAGCTCCCCCATGAAGAGAAGATACCCCCTCCTTCTCCTCAAACTCAAGGAGAGTGCTTACTATGGGCTAGATATAGCTGTAAAAGCAGAAATAACTGTTTAATAACACTATATATACATGCATCAGTGTTATCTACCAAAAAAAGCGAAGAAAAATGTTGAAGAATGAGTGGAATACTGTGCTCGTCATCAGGGATGACGAGTGCAACACAGCACGGCAACATTGATGGCAACGTTGGAGGTAGTGTGTTGACATGTGCCATTATGCTGAGCTTGATCTCTCTTATCAGTTCGCTATCTATAGACTATTGCTTACATGATATCTATGGGCAGCATAGATTGGATGGGCTAGGCGGGCTACCTTACACAGTTGGGAGTCAACGATACACAATGGGCAAGTTCCAAGGCAGTTGACTTGCAGTTGACTCATAGTTGACTCATAGTTGACTCGTAGTTGACTCATGGTTGACTCGTAGTTGACTCATGGTTGACTCATAGTTGACTCATGGTTGACTCATAGTTGACTCATGGTTGACTCATGGTTGACTGGAGTTTGCCCCTTATTACATAATCCTACCAAATTGAGCACTTGGATTGATGCTTCCTTTTACGAACAAATATCTGTTTAAATCAATAGGTTCATGATAGTGACTATGGTGACAGGCATCAGACTGTTGCATGGGATGGTTAGAGGATGTACATCAGTTACAATAGCAACCAATTTTGATGTTTCTATAAAAATGGTCCAAAACAGCTGTCATTCTTTCCCCCTCTTTTCCTTCACTGAGGCTTCACCAAGTTCACCATGCCTCCAGTCATATGTAACTGCACAATTTGTAGCACAAAAACCATCTTCATCAATGGTGTTGAACAGCCAGGACAGTATGTTGATGGTTCTACCCGTTTGAAGCATGAGAAACAGGATAAACAGCCTGTTTCACAACTGGCAAAGGGGAAGTGGCAATCATCATCCCCAAGCCCATCACCAAAATGTTCTAGAGCTTCTAATTCTCCCACAGGTAAGTGCTACATTGTTATTGTTAGATCAAGACTAATAGTAATTATGCAGATATCAACTTTTCTACAGTACTTATCACAAAGATGATCTGCCTCCTTGTCATCTGGCTCCACAATAGAGCTGGTGTGAGTCATTCTATCACCAACAAAACTCTACAAGAACTTCAACTTATTATTTCTGTGACTCTCTCTATTGTTGAGGTTGCTCTTTCATCATCTGGACTCAATGTCAAGCTTCCAAACATCAAACTTCCTCATGATGTCTGTACAGCATATTGGCTTCACTGCTCAGAGCCAGAAATCATTTGGACAGCATGCTGCCCCAAGTGCTTTTTCCTCTTTTCTCATCCTATTCCTTGGCAATGTCAGTGGAAGGCATCCCCAAGATCACAATCCTGTAACACAAAACTCTGGACAACTCAGAATACTCCAAATGGGCCTAAATGGGTCCCACGTCGTCTATACACTACACAATCCTTTAATTCTTGGCTTCAGTTCTTTTTATCTTCCAAGGTCATTGAAGACAGCCTTCATGAGGCTTTCAACCACCACAGAAACCATATACCAGCTGCCTTTGGTGCCACTATGAATGATATCCAGGATAGTCCTGCTTGGGATGACTTGCAGGGTTTTCTACAGTCTCCTTATCATCTAATATCTGGAATCTATATTGATTGGTTCAATCCTTATACCAATAAGATTGCTGGTAAGTTATTAACAAATTCTGCATAGACTATGACACAGCTTATTTTATATATAGGCAAAAAAGTGTCTTGTGGAGCAATCCTGCTTTATTGCTTGAACTTACCTTTTCATCTTCGGTATCGATTTGAGAATACATTTATTGTTGGTCTCATACCTCCTCCCCATCTTCCTGACCCCACAACCATCTCTCATCTTCTTGAACCTGTTATTAAATCTGTTGCCAAGTATGGTGCTGCACCAGGCCAAAATTTGCCAACATCTAGACATCCTGATGGCATCTCTGTGAAAGCAAAAATTGCACCTGTGATTGCTGATCTTGAGGGAAGTCGCAAGGCTACTGGCTTTTTGGGACATGGTGCTACAATGTTCTGTTCTTTCTGCCTCTGCACCAGTGATCAGCTAGAGGATCTCAATATTCAATCTTGGGAACTCCATAATGGTGCACAGGTGCGAGCACAGGCAGAGGCATGGTTGCATCAGACAATCAAAGCTGGTTGAAATGCTCTGCAAAAGACAACTGGTGTGCGATGGACTCCACTGCATAATCTTCCATATTGGGATCCAGTCAAACATTTGTATTAGGTTTTATGCATAACTGGCTTGAGGGTGTTTTACAGCATCATCTTTGTGCACTCTGGGGAATTGGATGGGATGAGGATGAAAGCCAAAAAGTTAAAGAGGTGGAAAAGGATGAGCAGTGGAGTGAGGCAGATGTGTCAGATTCTGCTGAAGAATTGGATGACCTTTTTCAAGAAGCAGCTAAACATAATCTTGAGGCTGCAATGGCAATGCACCATACACCACCACCTATGTCTCCCTCACCATCTTCTTCTGAATTATCAGACTCATCCTCATCATCAACACCTACAGCCACCACACAGAGCCACACAAATCCCTATGCATATGACTTCAATTATGATGATGATGATGATGATGATAACTATATTCCTATTGACCCTTTGCCTTTTAGCTTCACAGAAACTGAGCTACAAGCAATAAGAAATTGCATTCATGATATCACTCTTCCAACATGGATACAAAGACCACCAACCAATCTTGGTGAACCAAGCCATGGCAAGCTCAAAGCTCAGGAATATCTCACCCTCTTCACATGTATGTTTCCCCTCATTATTCCTGAATTCTGGTACATGACTACTGCCACAAATTTCCACCACCAGCACTTCTACTGCTTCTATCATGTTGTTGCAGCAACAAATATTGTAGCTGCATATCAAACCTCCAATGCTGATGCTGATGCCTATACTCAGCATTATATTCAATATCGAACTGCTATTCAACAACTTTTTCCACATTGTCCATCCAAGCCAAACCATCATTATGCAATGCATAATGGTGCTCTTCTCAAATATTGGGGTCCTTTGGCTTCTTTTAGTGAGTTTCCAGGTGAACGAATGAATGGAAAGTTGCAAAAAATGAACACCAATTATCATCTCTGTATGTGTTTCAATTATTTTGCTCAAAAATTGATAGCTAATACCAAGATCAGGGGATTTATATCTTACAATGCTTTGTCAGATGAGTCATCAAGCATGTGTAGATGCTTTACTGCACAGTGAAGATCATTTAAAAGAATTATGTGATATTCTTGAGCCAGGAGACATGGCCATGGATGACCATCCAGTACCTCTCCAGCCTACAGAAGTGGCAGATATTCTAGCAAAGGCACCTTGCCTTCTGGAAGTAAATTATAACAATCTGCTTAATTATCTTCACCAGACAGGAAGACCATACCAAGCTTACTCTGATCTTCCCCATCCGCCAAATGCCATTATTCTCCCTCCACAAGCCCAGCATCTTTTGCAGGTGCACCATGATGAGTGCACATTCAGTTGTGAAAAGTCACATAAAGGAAACAGTGCTATAAAGTTCTACAATCCATTGACACAGGCTCATGATACAGGATTCATTCAAAACATTTGGAGACTTCCACTGGAGGGAATAATGCACACCTTTATAAGAGTCCGCTCACATCAATCACTATCTACACAAGAGGAGAGGCAGGCACCATTCATACACCACCCTGGATTTATGGTACAAATTGTTGATGCACTCCCCTCTAACAACCTTAGTATTATTGAGCCTGTCCATATTATCACTCATGTCACAACTGTCCAGCAGCCAGCAGGCACTTATGGTATTGGCAGGAAGGTCCTGGTTGTATGTTGGGCTCCCAACAGAGGGCGCCAATAATTTTGCATCCCTGGCAATGTGTAAATAGCTGTTATAACCACAATTATGCCTTCATTCTACGCTTCATTTTTCTGTTCTGACTTCTTTCCAACTTTAAATCTTGTTCTGCTTCTACTTCCTTATTCTGTTCTGTGCTATCTTTAGCATACTACCTATGTTCTGTTTCTGCATATTTAAGTCTACAGTATTGTTTGTAATACCTTAGTCTGATAATCGCACTCAATTAACACCAACTTGCAACTCATAATCCTGTGCATTAGTTCTTAGCTTGCTCATCTCATGCACAACACCCCTCAAAATTATGGACATGCATAAGGGCAGGGAGGCACAGCTCACTGAAGCCAAGTCTGTTCCACCCTTGTATGTTGCCACATGGCTCACTCGCTCTGTGCACATATTGTGCTCTACTCATGCGGTTGTCTTTTGTCAGGTCATAGATTTTCCCTTTATCTGCCTTACCCTACATCCATATCTCTCACATGTTGGATCACAACAGTTGTCTTTCATCAGGTCGTAGATTTTCCCCATGTCCATTTTGCCCTACATCTGTCTCTCATGTGTCTCAGATTGTAACAATAGCTTTGGATAAATAGAAAAGATGGTATTAACTTGAAATACATCAAGTGACTTGGCAAGCATGAATATGAAGAGGTAAGTAAATCAATTACCACCATTAACCAGAATATGTATTAAACAACACCCATATCTCATTCATCACCTGAGCCCTCATCTCCCAACCCCTCACCTGATACATCTGGCTCATCTTCATCATCCTCATCATCCTGCTGCTCCAGTCATTCCAATTCATCTGGCGTAGGTAGCTTGTATTCTGCCTGCACTTCATCACCGTATTTGGCCATAAACTCCTTCTCTGGCATACTCTTCCATTTCTCACACTCATCCCAGCTGGCACAGAGCTCTGCAGGTGGCAGAGCAACATAAGTACCATTCTTGACATATTGGGCATGCTCACAGAGAAAAAGATTGTTCCAATAGATAGGATCAAACCAATCAATTGGGACTTTCTTTGGGAGAGCAGTGAGCTCAGATAACTTTGGCATGGGGGGGTCTTCACGGTGTCACTCCAGTCTACAGATAAATAGGATCAGTCAAATGTAAAAACAAAAACAAAGATTGGCCAACTTAAGGTGTCTTCTTTTGCTTCTATTTATCTGCTGGCGCTCTTGATCAGCCATTCTAAAGAATGCAGTAACTTTTGTTGAACATCCCTCCTTCTCCTTGATGTGGTACACCACATCAACTGACTCAGCATTCCCTTCAGCCAACTCATCATCCGAATAGGCCTCATTCTTTCTAGCCAAGGCCACAATGTGTTTATTGAAACCACGTGCCCTGAACATGTCCATCCTGCCATCAGCAAGTTATCAAGGTTTATTAGTAAATACAATCTGCAAATGGCATATACAGAATTCCAGGAATTACATACCACACTACATCATTTCCATACTCCAGTCATCTGCTTTGCTTTCGCAACACTTCCTGGATTTGTTGCCTCTGACTTGGCAATACCATGCATATATGAGAAAATGAAGCTTCAATAAAGTTTATGCATAAGTGCAAAATTGTTGACACACAACAGGTTTGTTCCCATGTGAGAGTATCCAAATGCACCCGAGACCTGCTTAAATATCTTGAGGGCAATGTGCTCATGAAGGAGATTATACATAGACTCCGGATCGTTACCCAAGACATCAGGTACCCACTGTTGAAGCCCAAGGCATGCCACCGACCTGAACATGAGCAACAGATGGGATTCTGGAATGTGCTTGATATTGTTGGCAGTAATTCCAACTGAGTCTGAGATAGAGTTAAGGAGCTCATGCACTTTCATTTGGGTGCTCTGAATGCTAGCCAAGTTGTTGTCAAGACTGGCTGTGACAGAGTTCTGCAGCTGTGCTTCAGAGGTAAAGCGGTGGGTGAAGGGTACTTTGTCATCTTCTGTGACCTTGGGGGGGACAGTAGTCTGGTGTGGTAAGCCCCAAAGGACATGGATATGAAGCTCAAGTGCAGCCTGAAAGTGATTTAGACTTTAAAGTGCTTGAATACAATGAATGTACACCTTTGTCTTCTCAGCCTCCTTTGGTACCTCTCCTTTTCTCATGTGCCAATCACTAGGCTTCTTGGGCTTCTTGGGTTGCTTTGCGAAGGCCTTGCAGGCTTTCTTTGCTTGCAAAGCTCTTGAACCAGGGTTCATGTTGCTTAGAGAATGCTTGCACTTGCCAAGTCCAGCCTGAGATGGGCCAGCCTCCCCTGAACTAGAACTCACACAAGGATCCATTGTAGTTTCAGAGTCAATAGAAGATGATGGAATAAAGAGTCCAGGTATCCAGTAAAGCCAGAAGATGAGTATGTGCAAACACGTCGAGAACAAAGGAACTCAAAATTGCCGCAAGCATGATCACGTGATGCATCAGAACCTGCCAAACTCACTGTGTCGAGTCGTCGACACCCTCAACACCTCTGGCAGCAATGTATTGTAGTTCTGATCAGAAATAATAAAATTGTTTATTGAAGTACAGAATAAAGTTTTCAGCTAAAACTATAGCATGAACTTGGCATGAACTGGATGATAAACATTCAGTGTCAACGTCACTCATGAAATGAACTGTTATTACTAAAGTATACTACATCACTACAAATGACAACTACCAGTCAAACACGAATCAACTATGAATCAACTGCCTCAAGGCTTGCCCGTTGTGATATTGAAGAGATATATTCATGGGTGAGGGAAATAAGCAGATTTACCAGCCAACTGCCTGCACCTGCTCCACCCTCCTCCAGTCTCACTGTTGCAATTGGCGATCTCATTCATTCCAACAACAACATGGTCGCTGCTATTGGGGCCCTCCAAGCTGAAAACCAACAGCTGCGTGACTCAGTCCTTGCAACCAATGCTCATCTTACCCAGATGGGACATGCCCTGGACGATGCTGATCGTCGTCTAGACTGCATGTCTGATGCATTCAACCCGACTGTGCCCAACTCCCCAACATTCCGTTCGAGCAAACGGCTACATACTTTGAGTGCAACCTTTGTCCCCGCACAGCCTGGACATGTTCTCCCGCCAATTACCTTCCCCCCCCAAGCTACACCTGTGCCCATCCCTCATACAGTTGCTACCTACCATAGTGGGGGCCACACTCTTCCGATGGCTGTTACCCAGTCTGCCCCTGGGGCCCCTGCTTCAGAAACAGTGCAGGGTGCTCCTGCTGTGCAGCCTGCTGCATCGCTTGGTCCTCCTGCCCCAGCTGTGCTGAGCAATCCACATGGCTCGAGCACCAATGTCTATGTCGAGGTGGGGTCAGTAGACTGGGGAAAGAATATCACAGGGGAATTCAAAGCCCTTCTCAGTCTCATGCCCAACCTCAGCCACATCTCTCATCAACTGCATGCATTTCACGCTCGGCCAGGATTTCTGAAGGTCCACTTCAACTCCAACCTCAACGCTATCTCATTTGTTACAATCTGGGCTGCAGGACCATGCCCTGCTGCCTATCAAAATGTTACTGCCCATGTGTTAAACTGAGTGGGGTGGGTGAGCTAGTACTATAGGATATGTTATGTTTGTGACCACCTAGCACATGTACTACAACAATAGTCAATGAAGTGTTGCCATCCTCCCATGTACTGTTTAAGTCCTGGAATATTGGTGGCTGTCTTGCTATTGAACTCACCTGCCCTCACTTCCATCGCACTATCCAGAAATATCATGTCAACCTATTTCAGGAGACTCATCTCGTGCAAGAGCAGCATGAGACACTAGATATACCTGCTGGCTATCATGCCATTTCACTTCCACATCCCTATAAACACCTATTCTCCCGTCCTTGGGGTGGTGTTCTGGCCCTTATTAGGGACAATCTTCACCTCATCATGAGGAATGACCTGTCGAGCCCAGACATTATGGTTCTGGAATGTAATCATTTCATTGTAATCAATGCCTACATCCTACCAGATGAGGCAAGGTGGGAACAATTTGCGGACACTGATCCATTCCAAAAATTCTGTAAGATAGTTCATGTGCTTTGTAGCATGGATAAACCTCTCTATATTTTGGGAGACCTGAATGCACCCACTGCATCATTGTCTCCATCACAACATATCTGGATCACAGCAGATGATGTGGTCAACACAAGAGGACATCTACTCTTAGACCTCTGCTGTGACCTCACACTAGAAATACTGAATGGAAACATAACCTATGGAGGTAGTGGTGACTTCACGTCGATTCAACCAATGGGAAATTCGATCATTGACTATGTCATCACAAATTATATGGGGGCAAAACTGGTATCACGCTTTCAAGTAATGTGTCTAGCCCATGATGAAAAAGATCATACACCACTTGAACTAGATATTGAAATGCCCTTTCTAGAACTTCCTTGTCCTAGGAAGCTACCCAGACCTACTGCGGACAGTGCTACCACCTCACCCAATATACTTCCATCAGATAGTCCTATTGATATACTTCTAAAATGTGTGCTGGACTCGAGGAGTGATGTGGTGTCTCAAACACGTCATCTCTATGGGAATGTCACAAGGACTTCAACACCAATGTGTGTCTATGTCGATGGTTCATGTCATAACAATGGCCAATGCACAGGCTGGCAGTGGTGTATACTGGGGTGAAAACAGTCTACACAACTCAGCGCTGAGAGTCTCTGATGCACAGACAAACAACAGGGGAGAAGTTTATGCCATCCTTAAAGCATTACAGACAGCCCATGATGATGAGACTCTGCATATATACTGCGACTCTGAGTATGCAATGGAGACAATCACAATTCATGCTGCTGCAAAGGCAGCTCATGGCTGGAAAATTATAAATGGTGATCTGTTCAGAGACATAGCTACTCTGATCCATCAGAGATCAGCATCCGTTGTGTTCATTCAGGTCAAGGGACACAGCTGCAACTTCAAACATGATCAGGCTGACAGACTGGCCAATCTGGGGGCAATCCTGATGCCAGTAGCTCCTTACCACCCCCTTGAACTTGCCCTACCCCCGAATGGTTCTCCTCCAGTAACAACAGACAAGGTCCTATACAGATCGTTAAATCCAAAGGTCCTCTCCCCCAATCCAGAACCACAGATCTTGAAACATCACAGGAGTCATACTTCAGCTAGTGAGTGCCAGATGGAGCAAAGAGCACTAATTCTGGATGTCAAAGCAGAAAAGGAGTTTTGGACAGCAGCCAAAAAAATAATGGGTTCAAAGCAACCACAGGCTGACATATCTGCAGAAACTCTTAAAGAGGTGTTTCAACTGAGGATGAACCCTATTATTCCAATGCCACTGTCATTCAATAAAGAGAGACTTGAGCTCAATCTCACTGTTTCCAGTGCAATGCCAAAACATACAATTGATACCACTCCAGAACAATTCTTCTCTGCCCCCATAACAGAGGCAGAAATTGAGACTGCAAAGGAGCACTTCCATAACCATGCTGCCATTTCAACCTCCCCTGGACTGGATAAAATTGGCTTTGCTGAAATTGAGGAAATTGATAATGACCAATTATGTCTCTTACTCAATAAGTACCTGCACACTTTAGAAGCCTCTTCTACTTGGTTAACAGCTGCCCTTGATGCAATCATCAAGAGAGGAAAAGATAAAAATGATCCAAATGAATATCATGCAATTGGGCTCGAGAGTGTCCTACTCAAGCTTATGACACTCATTATTCACAAATGGATCACTGCTTGGTGCCTAGCCCGAGATCTTATCCCTCCCTCACAAAATGGATTTTGTGAGGGGTTCAGGACTAATGACAATGTCTTTATTCTGAGATGTGCCATTGAGCGGGCCCGTGCGCTTGGTCTCTCCCTATATGTGGTTTTTGCAGACATTAGCAATGCATTCCCCTCTACAGAACAAGCCACTTTATGGCTCAAGATGAGGAATATGGGTGCAAGTGGCCATGTCTTTGACTGGCTTCAAATGCTGTACCAAAGAATGTCATATGTGGTGAAACATCACACTGAGTTGTCTCAATTGTTCTGTGTGACACTAGGAATATTGATTGGTGACAACTCCTCTCCAATCCTATGAACACTATATATGGCTGATTTTCACCTGGATCCTGACTCAGATGATATCAAACTGGCCGGTACTAGTATAGCAAACCTGGAGCAGGCTGATGACATTATACTCATATCGACAAATCCTAAGGGGGCTCAGAAAAAGCTGAATGCGCTATGGCAGTGGTGTAGCCTAAATTTCATGTTACTCAGTGCAGTGAAATCACTGATCATGATATTTGGACCAATCCCCCACACACTACCTCTCTTCCTGTTTGGCGACAAACCTGTCATGTTGAAGACAGAGCAAACATATGTTGGTATAACATTACAGTCTACACAACACAACATCTTTGCTAAACACTACAAAAATAAAGCAAGCAAAGCTCGATCAGTTGGTAATACAGTGCTAGGTATGGAGTCTATTATAGACACACTTCCCCCATGGGAGGCCAAGAAGCTCTATATGGCACAGATTGACCCCCACCTTATCCATGGATATGAGGTCATACTTGATGTCGACCTTCCTCTTCTGGAGAAACTCTCTGATGTGAAAACATCATATCTCCACTGGGTCCTGGGTTTACATAGAAGGTCAATGATAACACCACTGTTTACAGAGACCTCTTTGGTACCATTGCAGTTTCGGAGAATTATACTCACTCTTGGTTATCTGCACTACCTCACAAGCCTACCCACTGACCATTATGCAAAGAAGGCATACATGGACTCAGTAAGGCTTGCAAAGGAGAATAAAGCATCATGGACAATGGATCTACAATACATATTTCTGAATCTGCCATTCCATGTCCCGCTTCCTGACCTTGAAAGCATCACACCTCTTCAAGTGAATGAGGTGACAAAGCTTTTTAAGTCAAGATGGAAGCCTATATCCAAAGTGAACTTGAGGCCTCCCCTAAATTGTATCTTCTTCAAAACAGACTTGAACCTGACAAAGATTGTCCTCCAAGCCATAAGACACTTCATTTCAGACATTACCTTAGTGTACCCAACAGTGTTCATAGAAAAGCACTTACAAGTCTCCTGCTCTCTTCGCATGCATTGGCTATAGAATGCCTAAGATGGCTGGAACATTGCCGCCCACGTGTCCAGCAACAATGGAGATTATGCCGTCTTTGTAAAAATTCAGTGGAGAGCCCTGAACATGCATTGCTGGAGTGCACCAGCTCATATGAGCTGAATAACCATTGCAAGAAATTCTCAGACAGAATGTACACTGAGATACCACATTTGCCCTGGCATCCCATGGTCTCTTCTATTGATCTATTCAAAATGATATTGAAGGAAAGGACTACCATCAGACTGCTTGCAAAATTTACATATGAAGTGTTAGAGCTCTTTCAGGCTGTACCAGTCTATGTATCTGAGAATGCTGTATTTGAATGATACATCCGCTTCAAAAAAAAAAAAAAAAGGAGAAACTCTCAGTGGGGTTCTATACCCCTTGCCCATGGTTATAACTGTCCAGTGATCGACATTGAAGGCCGTTTCGCCTGCTGGAAGTCGTGATCATGGGCCTGAGATGAAGATGTATAATAGTTGGATAGCTTGCCTGTACTTAATGACATCGGGAAACTCTCGGACCCCTGGCATTCAGCGATTGGACCATGCCAGTAATATACTACTACTACTACTACAGATTAGTGGGCGTGATGTGATGGGATCATGTCCACTAATATGTGGCAGACTGTGGGAAGGTTAGGTGCCGTGTGGTGGAAACATTCTGAAGGTCCAACTTGAAATATATGTAATCTAATTTACCTAATTACTACTATCTGTTATAAGTTGGGACTAGCACAAGCAATTCACAGTATACTACAGCCTTTGCCACGCCTGTTTGTGAGTGAGTGACGCATCATGCCAGTTCTTTCGCATCTCAAAGGATCTGTTGGCCATAGAGTACTTAAGCCCTTTGTCTAGAATGATGTCATCAGATACACCTCCATTCATAAATCATGTCAACATCTCAATCTTGTGTTAGTCTTCGCGGCACACCCATGGTATGTATTTTGATCCAAGTCAAGTCCAGGCTTAGGCAAAGAGTGACACCCAAGGCCATTGCATGTGTAACTGCCATTGCAGGAGCACTCGGAGCGATGTACATCATGGGGCAGGATACGAAGGAGAAGGAGGGCAGGGAATCAACCTTCAGTTCGTCATCTTACCTCCCATCTTCCATCATGATGCTGGATCAGCTTATTTAAATTTCACTTAGAACATGGAGCAGCCGGCCAGTCCAATATGTGCATGAACTTGTCTGATGTCAGCACCGCTGTATCGGTACCACGACCTGGGAAACAGAGAATACATGCTGCTGGAAGCACAGAAGAGAGAAAGTAACTCAGGCTGCAGCGGCATCTGGAACTTTGCACAGGACTGCTAAATGTGAGACTGCTGAAGAGTCCACTCCAACAATCCAAGTGCAAATAAGATTACAAAAATTACATGAGCATCTAGGGACTGGAATTCACTGTTGTACAATGCAGTATAATTAGTACGACCTAGAAGGCAAGGATGATGACTCAGGTATCAAATGAACAAAAGACGCAAATTTTCACAACCTCAAAACAGCTTTCATCATGCTCGAGACGCTAGGACACAATCTAGTCCAGGCCAAAGGTTTAGGCTTCACAACAGGCCGTGATATGATCGTCCGAGGCATGCATGAACTGCTCTTGTTGTGAGACACAGTGAGTTCATTTTGAACTTTCTGCTTCTTGACTGGAATTTCTTCCTCGTTGGACTCATGCCTAGTGCTCTTCTTGTGCTTTTCACGTCTCAGAGTGCGACGACCCTCCTCGGCATGCAACCTGCGTTCGAGGGCCTATAGACAATTTTAACAGGAAAAAAAGGTAGAGCAATAAGGATATCTACCAGGCGAGCTACCAGATCCGCTTCAGAGCCAACACTGGCAGGCAGTGCAGGCATCTTCCCCATAGAAGAGACACCTGAACATGATGGAAGTGGGTGGTAAAGTCTCGGCTCTGACTCGCCAACTTGTGGAATGAGCACGGGCCAGCTGCGATATGAGGAATGAAAGGGATTGCTGCGCTTCCATTGTTGCACTTCTGCTACTCTTCGTGCCCACTCGGTCATGGGCTCAAGTGCAATTGATGTCTTTTGCTGCACAGCTATGGTCATCCGTTGGGCAGGTGGAGTGAAAGAAGAACAAGGGCCGTCAGAAGGTAGTCGAGTATTCACATCTTCCAAACCGCACACATGGTCAGAGTTAACCAGTTGTAGGTCTGAGAGTAGGAGCTGTTGATGAACGGGAAAAATGGGGAGCGGATAAGATATATGAGGATAAAAGGCAGGTACTTGCACCTGACAGATATCCAAATACAATGCATTAGGGATGTACGATGCAGGTGCGAAAGATGCGAGCTGGATATGGGGTTGCCACTGAGGCTCATCAAAAGACACAACAGGCAGCTGGTAATTTGTGCCTGGCATACTGCCCTCATTTGAATGAGCTGACGCTGCATGGCTGTCATACCTGCTTTGCACGAGATGCTGATGCTGCCATTATTAGGTCCTCAATTTCATCAGCGACATGAAGTATATGCACAAAACTTCCAGATCCACTTGGGGAGGTGGATAAAACAGGCAAGGTCAACTGATGGTTATTCAGCGAAAGGTCTAGGCTGTTCTCATGCTGTCCCTGATCACCACTCGCTGCATACTGGAAATAGATATGCTGGGTGAGTTGATTCGACTTGACAGCTGGCAAAAGTGGCACTTGCTGAGAAACTTGGAATGCAGAGATGGTAAACGCTGGTCATGGTATCTCAAATGGTAATAGTTGGTTAGTTGGCACATGATAAATGGGAGGTTGTGGTGAACCATCCATCTCAACATCAATGTCCATTATCGATCGGGTGTTTGCATCATGGCAATGCTGTTGGCTAGAAACCCTGTCATTGAAGAGTACTTCACCGGTACCCTGATCTCCGAGTTCAGAGGCGCAAGGGTAGTCATGATTAGCAATAGGCATGTCGGCGATGGGTTGAGACTTCTGCCTCAGAAAACCTAATTCGGCGAGGTTGCCGGTGGGATGAGATCTGTGCTCCCCGGAGCTAGCAGTCAGGGAGGTTAAAGAATGGGTAGTCTGCCCTGTGGCAGCGTACCCGCTTTGAATCATCGGGGTCACACTCATCAACCCAGGATTTGTACCAGATTGAAGGGCATCTGGGGATATCATCGGCCCAACATTGGTAACCAAACCATTGTTGCTGCATGAAGGGCTTTGAAGACGAGAAGTAAGAGTTAAGTTGATCAAGTCTAGTCGTCACGCATACAAGGATATACTGACCTATTTAAATCCTCAAACACCGGGCCTTTGGGAATAGTCATTGTCGGCTTGATATTCAATTCTGTGTTGCTGTCTGGTTGCACAGAAGGCATCACAGATGGTTGATTTGCTGCATGTTGTGTAGTTGAGGGTGGTGTTGTTGAGGGTGGTGTTGTTGAGGGTGGTGTTGTTGAGGGTGGTGTTGTTGAGGGTGTTGTTGTTGAGGGTGGTGTTGTGAAGGGTGGTGTTGTTGAGGGTGGTGTTGTTGAGGGTGGTGTTACTGAGGTCGATGTTGACGTGGTCTGTGGCACTGGGTTCTCGCTATCGGGTTCCTTGTCCGTCGCATCATCATCCTCATCATCCTTGGGAGGTTTGCGCCATCTAGAACAAACAATTATTGAGTACACTCAGTGTCATCCTCAAATGAAAATTGAACACGAATGGAACGGAGGGCATGATAATTTTCTCAGGTCCACAAGGCCTTATGAGTAAACAATGTGGGATTGACCTTTTTAAAGGGAGTCGTTTCCAGTTGGGTTTTTGGGAACTCAACGAGGAAGACGAAGGCCCAGAGATGGTGGGATTCACTGCTGTGGAGTTTGAAGCCGAGGGGGCCGATGAACTCGAAGGCGAACTTGAAGGTCCTGCACTGCTGTTATCATCTTTGGGGTCGTCATTTATGCGTGCTGCCTTTATTGATTGAATGCAAACACGAGGATCAGGAATGACCCTCTTTTCAAGTGTAGAATCCTTGGCTGACGACACACCAGAGCATTTAGGATGACGAGAAGCAGAAGCTTGGTTAGCCATGGTGAATGTGGTACTGAATAATGGGAGGTGATGAGAAAACGAGACAGTTGGAACATCCAGTAATGTCTGGTGGCTAGCAGAGTTAAGTTTTTTTGCAGACAATGTAGTGCATTCCGATGTCCACCCACAATACATTGATATATATACCATATACCATTGTACAGCTTTGGCACTTTCAGCTGCGAGAACACTTTGGACTTATGATTACCTTGCCGCATGGCCAAATGGCCACATATGGCCACCACAAGGTTGGGTTTTCCCCTGTAATTGATTGGTTAGCAGTCGATGAGCCTGTCCTAGTCTATGTTCATTTGCAGTGGGCATGTGGTTGGCCAAGTAACCTCATTTTTCTCATGTTCGCTGTAGAGTAGGGAAGAAGCAGTTACCAGTCATGAGTCGAAAGCAGCATTGAGTATTGTATCTCGCTCGAGGAGCTAGCCACAAACAGGAACATCAAGATAGGTTAAGAGTTAGATAAGATAAGATTCAGATGTGATACTTGTGAAATCAACAAGATGTGTCAAAGATGAGCAAGTCCATATTTAGACTCACCTCTGCTAATGTCAGCGGGGGCTCGAAATCTTCCTCACGCTCAAACCTTCTCCTCATTGCCTGCGCAACCCCGTGCCCATCTAGGTGTCCCAGACACCTGGACACTCAGGCAGATGCCACTTCCTATCCCACATTCTGAAAGGCTCCATACTGCATCCGCTACCACGATGCGACGGTGGTCAGAGCCTCCACCACTCAACTTCAGCAAGTCACCCTACCGCTGCATCCCGCTCCCAGACACAGGACATGGACTGGTAATCTTCAACCCCGTCCTCACATATTCCCACTGCCAAACTGTTCATGAGGAGCTGAACATCTCTCAGGGATGTCCAGTTGAGGTGCGCCACCGCCATGATGTATGTGGACCAGCAACAAACCCTAGCGTAGGGTTTGCACAATTAGCCAAAATGAAATTTACGCTAATTAGCACTAAAATACATGGGTGAATTAGGTGCCACCTAGTTCAAGAGCTAATTTACCAGGTCAATTAGGTCTCATGTGAAACTCCCCAAACACTAAGGTAGAGGAACTCCAGTGTCATATGACCTGGCATGATTTTATGTGACAAAATGATAGAAATTGAATCACAAAATAAGAGAGGGCTCTTTTCAAAAATGTGCTTGCCTAGAAATTTATATTTCTAGTCTCCTGAATTTCCTTGGGAGACAGAAGTATGTATAATGAGGTGTATGCATTTATGATTGAATAGTTACGGGTTTGTGGAAGATAAATTATGTACACGTGATTCAATCTCAAGAATGTGTTGCCAGCACGTGTTGCATCCAAGTGTCCACATCAGGCCTCACAGGCCCATCACCCATGCCAGCATACAAAAAGAGAAAGATTACGGCTATAACAAACTTGGGAAGTTGGATCCAATCCAGTGTCCACTGAGATGAGTCAGATCACATGACTTTGCTAAGCCCCTCATCACAGACTCGGTCACAGCACATGACATTTGATGATTAAGGAGTTCCTCTACCTTACCCATGGCAATTTCCAAAACCCAGATTTTCTGGGTCAACCGGTCAAGCTGTCAAGCGTGAAACATATGGTCGACCGTAGTTAGAGTCTTAGACACAAAGAGGCAGCCATTCTCGCGGCGCGACTTCTTGTTTGCTCCGCACAATTCCTCTTGGGCTTCCGAGCTCAAGGATGACTTATCGTCATAGTGCTCAGGCGCTAGCGTTCAGACTGCTCCGTCATCCTCGCTATGATGACACATGTCCCTCATAAACTTGCCCATCGCCCGAGAGTCTGTGTCGCTTCCTTGATCCACGACTCTCGTGCTTTGGCTGAGTTTCCTTTATTCTATGGTTGCTTCTCTTGTTCACTGCTCTCGTGTCTATGTAGCTTTCTAGTTTGTGCTCACCTCCTTCCCTCACCTGTGGTAGCTTTCCTTATTTTTTTGGCCCAGTAGGGTTTTTTGGGCAGAGCAGAGCTTTTGATGCACACACATCCTCTCCTCTCATATCGCGTACTGTACTTGTATTCTCTCAGAGCAGTTCACGCGCGATTAGATCATGGGCGTGCCACTGATTTCAGGGCGCGCCCACTTTCGGCTACAAATCCTCACGGCTATCCTTGTCTCCCGAACGCGTGGTTTGTTAAGCTAGAAGCTTCGTGATTCATGATGCTCTCGATTACAAGTGGTATAGAAAGGACTATATTGTGAATACAAATCTGTCGTCAATGGCAAGTTGGATGGTGACTCAGTACTCAACGGTAGGCTATGCGAGCTTGCAACTTGAAGTTGGGCTGAAAACGTTGTGTCCGGACTTTATGTGGTTCTTCCGACAATTCCCTTGTGGTCTGTGCGCGAGAAGCCACAGTTTGGTCTAGTTTGGTGTTGCCAGAAAACAAACAAGCCACAATCTTTTCTATCACCACATTACACAACCATGTCGTCCAGTAGACGCGGTTGGTGCTAGTCTGCTTCGAGGTCGTCCTTCCTACACAGTGTGGCGCCGCGGTGCATTGAAGCAGGACCATCCTAGACCTCTGTTTCTCACTGACATTAAACGTCACTGCCTAGAAGGTTTTCCGAAGAATATCCTGTCAAGAGCATCCAGCACAGTCCCATGGTAACGAAGGCGCGGTCCCTCATACGATAAGTCCTCGGCTGTTGGGCAATCGTGTTATCGATGATCCTCAAGTAGGGCTTGTGACGTATGTAAAGGCTGTAAATGTACGTATTTTTTTCCCTAACCGTCCCACAGATTTTGTCAACGTAAAGTTGAGGACGATCGGTTTACGCGATCGTCGGCACCTTTGCTTGCATAAATCGCGGCTATACTTCGCATTATATCACACACGAGCAGGGTCTCACGAATTTACTTTAAAGCGCAATTATACGGATCTTCTTTCTTCTCACCATTGCGCAGAACTGCGCACCTGACTTTCACGGCTGTTCATAACATAAACTACAGCTTTCAGTCGTACCACACTACTAGTTTAGGGAAGGATTTGACTGGCCAGTGCCCCCTGGGTCGTCGCGTGCATGGTACGATACGACATTATCGCACTCTTTCCAATCTAATCAAATTCACTGGGAAGTAACCTGGTTTGTATAGTGTTCGTCGTCTCTATGCACTGTTCTCTCGGCGGCTTTCAATCCGGTAAGCAGTCAGTCTCGGGTCGTATCGTTTGACACGAAGCAATGGCTAAACCACAATACAGTTATCAATGAGCCGGTTAAGAAGATATCAACAGCTTCTTACGTTGCGTCGCAATACTCGTTAGCGAGAGTATGCGCAATGTCCTCTTCAACCGATCCGTAGATCCCAGACATCAAAACCCTCCTCGCTCCACGTCAGCCCTGCCCACTCATACCGGCTGCGCAAACAATGCAGCGCCGTAGCCCCACTCAAGCAACCACACGACTCGTTTAAGTCGCCATCCGTCGCTTCCACAGGAAGTGACAACTCCCTGGATGATTTCCCAAGGAGCAATGTGTCGAGGGCATCTAGCACATCCCCAACAGTGATCACGCCGTGGCTCTTGAGGGATCCATGTATGGTAATTCCTCGGCCATTCGGTAGTAATATTGTTGCAAACCCTACGCTAGGGTTCGTTGCTGGTCCACATACGTGATGGCGGCGGCGCACCTCGACTGGACATCCCTGAGAGATGTTCAGCTCCTCATGAACGGTTTGGCAGTGGGAATATGCGAGGACGGGGTTGAAGATTACCGGTCCATGTCCTGTGTCTGGGAGCGGGATGCAGCGGTAGGGTGACTTGCTGAAGTCGAGTGGTGGAGGCTCTGACCACCGTCGCATCGTGGTAGCGGATGCAGTATGGAGCCTTTCAGAATGTGGGATAGGAAGCGGCGTCTGCCTGAGTGTCCAGGTGTCTGGGGCACCTAGATGGGCATGGGGTTGCGCAGGCAATGAGGAGCAGGTTTGAGCGTGAGGAAGATTTCGAGCCCCCGCTGACATTAGCAGAGGTGTCTGTGATGGTACGGGGGTGGCTATGTAAGCCCCGCCTGCCATTATTCGAAGAGCTCGATGTCGTGGTGACTCATGACTAGTGGAAATACTTGTGGCTAAGGTGTATTGAGGAGTAGACGTAGTGAGAAGCTTGATTGGCAACATCATCGTATGTGGAGGATATGAGAGAGAGATGACGGGGGTTGGGGGAGGGAAAGAATCAAGTATTTGGCCGTTCCTTCAAAACCTGGTCTTTAAGTCGCTCTCAACTCTCAGTATATGTACTATGAACGTGTTGCGTACCACGTGATCTCCGCCGTTCGCCGCATGTGTGTATAATCTAATAGCGTTCGCGCATATGTGTATAATCTAATAGCCTCATATACATACCTACCACCGTTTTAAGTTTCTCCCAGATCCGATCGGTGGTGCGTATTTCATTCCAAAAGTTCCCCGCAGATCCGATCGGCGTGTTTACAGGCTGGTCAGTGTTTTCACTACTTGAGGGAATTTTCCGTGTTTGCCGTATGTCATATATATGTATGACTGTTTGGAGGACGTTTCTTTTCGAATGGACTTTACAGAAAAGCGTATCATAGCTGCCTCATACGCACCGTTAAGATTCGGGTTGATCTAAGGGACTGAATGTTAAATCGATGTAAAATCGGAGTTTGGCGCAAATCGCGCATCCTCGGCCATAATTACGACCTGCGTAAACTCATAAATATACCACCCGCAGATCCGATCGGCGTATCTACAGCTGGTTTCACTACTTGAGGGAATTTTCCGTGTTTGCCGTATGTCATATATATGTATGACTGTTTGGAGGACGTTTCTTTTCGAATGGACTTTACAGAAAAGCGTATCATAGCCTCACGCACCGTTAAGTAAACACCCGCAGATCCGATCGGCGTGTTTACTCACTAACTTTAGGGAAGTCCCAATTCTGATCACGATCGATCTACTTAATTAATCTTTCAAAGTTGCTTCCGACACTCTCGCCTACTGCCTATTGAAGTTTGTCATTCACAGTGTTGTCGCTCAGTAAAATTTAGCATAGTAGACAACAGCAGCCATTCCCAAGATGGTAATCGGGACGGGCATCCCGAACCGCGGGTAGCCCGGGCATCTCACGTATTGGCGTTGTTTTTTTTTCAGCCTCAAGTAAGTTCTATGAGAGATGTAAACTGGCCTACTGGTGCTACACGCGGCTTAGTCTGAAGGGTCCACGGAAGGGGTATGGGTTAAGAGAGAGTCTACTGTATTCGGGAGATGAAATCGAGCAATGAGATAATATTTTCGCTTACTAGCACGTGGCAACGTTACCGAAGACATTTTGGGTGCTTATGTAAATACTTATCTCCAGACAGAGCAGCCCAACAGTAAGAGCAGCCCGACAGTAAGAGCAGCCCGACAGTATGAGCGCAATGCGCAGAAACAATACATTGTCAAATGGGGGAATCCGGACTGATCCTACTAAATCCTAACCGTAATACACATAAGCATTCTCTGGATTAGTGCCCGTCACGGTCGGCCAGTCAGAAGTATTCTCCCTTGATAAGAGAAAGGGTCTCTCCTCTTCACTGAGGGGTTATATTTGTTCTACAGGGCTATATAATCATATATAAAGTATATACTTGACTGTATTACATGAAGTGGGAAGGTGAGAATGGGAAGAAGTGAGAGTGTGAGGAGAGGGGGTGCAATGTACTGAGCTTATACATGCTCTACAGTCGCTCGTCGGGAACGACGCGCAACATTAGCTCCATCGAGAGGATGCTTACTATGCTTATGTGTATTATGGTTAGGATTTAGTAGGATCAGTCTGGATTCTAAACTTCAGGCACTTCTGGCGCACCGTAGTCTATCTCTCTTTCTGCCGGCGTGCTAGCTCTAGGTGTAGTGAGATATAGTTGTTTTTTTTTCACGTGGCGTATTACATATGTGCTCTTCCTCATGAGTTTCGTCATCTGTGAGATGTAGTTAAGTGTCTAGCTGTCTCGTAGAAATCCAAGGCCGGGATGAGGCAAAGCATTACCTGCCAAAGCGTTGGGTAGCCCATGTGGCCATGTGGCGGGCAGCTTTGACGCGTGTTTGCGACATGACTGATGCTGCCAGCAAGCCTGGCACATGCTGCGTTAGGATCCCACAGTGTACAATGATGACTAGACGACTCGAGCTCATCAATGTATGTCATACGTATGCAGAAGACAAAACATCACAGCCTCTTATTGCCCGCAGATCCGATCGGCGTGTATCTGGCACAGGGAATTCGAATAGGTTCCGAAGAAATCAAGTATCTCGATCCAGACGCAGGCGATTCAGGACCGTTCAACAGGTTGTTCAGGTGCATCCACGTATACTCAAGTGGAGCCATGTTTCGGGGGCTCTCCGGGTTTCTGGAAAAGCGGATGAGCTTGGGTGGACATCAGGTTAGCACTGATAGAATTTGTCACAGCCATTTGCAGATCTATCAACGGTTCCCCGGTTCCGCGTGGCGCTGCCGCTTTTATCACTAGATCTCGTCATACTGCACTGACTTGCACTAATTGTTAGATTCCCATTCTCTCTTGTTTTGAGTGAGAAATCCAACAGGAACATCGAGCAATGGAGCATAGAATCAAGGCACCACTCTGAATATGTGATAGAGAGAGCGGAGAGCAATTGCAATTTGCGATAGAGGCAGACTCGGAGATTACAGGCCGTCATTGAAAGCAAACAATCATATGTTAACCGACTGTCACCGGTCATCGTGCTCCTCCAACTTGCCACATATATACCGTAATATTGTCGAAGCAAAATGGAGCAATTGATCATCAATGGGGGACTTCCCGTAAGAATCTAGAAAAATGTACAGGATTGGGAGGGTGATGGCGGGGGTTAACGTTACATCCGAGTTGTATTTTGGTTGTATTTCCGTAGATTTTCCCAACCCGTAAGCCATCGACATATAACTCTGATGATAGAGGGAGCGGGAGGAAAACTGAGGGAAAAGGGTCACGTTTGCTACCAAAAAAGGTCGCTCCCATCACGCCGATTTCATTTAACAAGGTGGAAGTCTACTGTAAGGGGTAAGGAGCCTCTGTATATTTATAGATCAGAACATTTAGTAAGAAATCAAATTCATCCCAATTCGGCTTCAGCAACCCCGGCTGATGGCACAAAACCTCTCTAGATCCTTACGGGAAGTCACCCAATGTCGTCAGTGAGTATGGTTGTAACATGTGTGAATGACGAAGAAGAGGTAAGTGCGGGGCCAACTGTGTGTCATGTTATAATTATCGTGAAAACTCAGCTCAACGGCCTGTCAGTCTCGTTCGAGTCTCGTTCTGTCGAAATGGAGCTAAAAGGCTGTACAGTTATACACCGCTCAATGGGACAAGTGAGATAAAATCCATCTCGGAGCAAGTTGTGAGGGATTCAAAATGGGGCTTGATATAAGTCTGGACCGCCGCAAGCATATGTCTGATCATGATGATCATTCCTTAATTATACCTTAAGGCCTTACATGCCTTACACCTAATCCAGATTCTAACCACTCGACCATGATAGGTTCGAAGGCCATGCACCAGCGTCGCAACCAAAGATTTACTGATTGCCTCTTCTGAAAAGAATACTGTTGCTCGGCATGTCGCACAAAACTCCCGGTTCCGACCAGGACTTGACACGCAGCGTTTCAGCTCTCTTGGCTGCAGGTTCTCGTCTACAGGTTGAGTTCGATGGGCGCAGAAGTGGAATTAAAACGAAAGAGGATATTAACGCGAGGAATGAATGCCCAGCTTTGAATTTCTGACGCACTTATGAGCCTGCAAGATGTGCAGGCACAGGGCCCTGCCAGGTAAATGTGTTGGGTTCAAGAACCCAATAGGGTCGAGCCACCACTTCTCGTTATCAGGATTTTCTACTTTCGAAGAATGCGTTGTGTGGTAAGGTAAGAGCGGGGGACGCAGACTCCTAACCAGTCGTCTTCGGGTGTTCGTTCCAAGGCCTTCCATGCCAAACAGTGACAAATTCAAACCTTAAACTTGGAAGAACACCCTACGACGACTGGCAAAAGATGTCAGCCACAATTGTGGGAACTTCTTAATCAACACGAAATTTTGAACTGGTCTGAATGAATACATCACGTTTTGAATCATATGACCAAACGCGTCGCGTCCATTCCATTGTTGATTGACTATGAAAATAACATTATGTCTACTACCTCCGATACAAGCATGCAGGCACCTTCAGTTTCTCCTGAGCACATCCAGGAACAGACAGTGGCTGTGTATGTTTCAAATTGAATTATGCATGGCTCAGTTGCGTTCTCAGTACACTCTGCAAGACATCATCAGCACGGCTTCCACTGGGTCTGGAAAGACCTTATGCTTCCTTATGCCTCTTCTTTTCAATGGCGGAAAGCTGTCCATAATCGTAACAGCTCTAAACCTTCTCGGTGAGCAATTTGGGAAGCAGCTCGAAGCTGCGAGCATCACAGCTGTATCTGTGACAGCCCGCAACGCAAACAAAGCCACGTTCCAGGTGTGTAACAATGTTAGGAAACCACCCCATTACCTAATAAAATTTCATTTTTATTTTATTATGTCAAATTACGCTACATGACGCCAAATTATGCTACACTTTGATAGCATGAGAATTTTATTTTGCACGCATCAAAATGTACGCACATGTATGAGTGTGTTGGTAACAACAATGTACAATATGTGTAACATAGTATATAAACCCTAAATATATGCCTAGGGGACCCAAGTTGTGTTCTCTTAGATATTCCACCTACATTTTCAGTGTGAAAGGCCTATCTCAACAAACTCACCTATTAATAACCCCTCACATCAAAACCATCAATTCCCCCATCACACATGCAGATCCCGCCCCCTTCTTGTAGAGAGAACCCGCACGGTCTTAGCTAGCAGATAGTGGGTGTCGCCCTAAGAGAAGAACACAACTTCCCATATCAGTGCGCCTTCTCTTACTTGCACATACATCATTGTTTCACTGCGCCACATCCGATTACTCACCCTTTCGGCACGAGCCAGAAGTACTTGTATATACGTAATCTACCTTTTCTTTCGTAAGCTGACGCCAGGCCTCACCTTACATTGCGACTGCCAGTGATCGAGAGGCAGCGCTCGTCATTAGGACAGTTGCAACCAGACAACCGATCGGATCTGGTTTAGTTACAATTTACATTACTCTATTCGGACAACTATTTTAGTTACAAGCCAAATTCAGTGATATCTCCAAGATCAGGCACTGTTGGAAGGGTTATTGATCTGAAGTGTCAAAATAGGCGCCTGATGAACGACGAATGATTGACGAATGATTGACAAACCATATCACGTGACCTGTAAACATTTGGAGAGGTCTCAAAGAAAAAATTTTGAATTTGTCGAAGAAGTGATTCATCACAGATTCTACAATTATGTCCGAACCTTCAACTTCTAATCCCGGTCCTAATCCTGTTCCCATACCAGCACTAGAGGTGAAAATTGATGCACTCACAGCACAAATGTCGCAGTTAGTGTCAGTATTGGCAGCATCACAGCCCAGACAAGCGGAAGTACAGCCAGAGACGATAGGAGAAAGAGATGATGAGATGGAGGAGATGGTGGAGTGGATATCGCAGGAGGATGAGACAGTGGAGAAATCCAGAAATGGAAAAGTGTGCTTACCTAAGTATGCGCCCCCACAAATCTTTGACGATACCATGGAGAATACAAAATCCTTCATCAGCTCTATAGTATTGTACATCCATGGGAGGAAGCCAGAGTTTCGTACAGCCGAGTCTAGGATTATGTTTGCTCTCTCATACATTCAGGGGGGGAAAGCACAGTTCTGGAGAAACGAGGCTATTAATCAAATTGCCATGGGAAATAAACCATTTGCAACCTTCAAGGAATTTCTGGAGAGATTGGAGGCACAGTTTGGAGATCCTAATCCAAAGGTGACAGCCAATGCTAAATTAAAGACCATGCGCCAAGGTTCCCTAATGGCGGATGAATTTATTTTGCAGTTCAAAGCAGAAGCTTCGCAAATGGACATGGGAGAAGCTGCGTTGGTAGAGTTTTTGAAAGCAGGGTTAAATCCCTCTTTATTCAAGTCTATCTACCGACTACCTTCTATGCCAGAGAAGTTGGACGAGTGGTATAATTGGGCAATGCGCCTTGACCGGCAATATCAGCAGGAACAGGCAGAGTCAAAGTTGATGTATGGAAGTAGTAAATTTGGAAAGTCATCTGGAGGAAAGTCCGAGAAAGGAAAGGCGCCTCAGGCGCAAGCTCCAAGGGCACAGCCACCAGCCATGGCAGTGACACCTATGGTTATGGAGTCAGCAGCACCAGCAGAGGCAATGGAGGTTGATCAAGCAGGAAGACAAGCCCCACTTAAATGTTTTAACTGTGGGCAGTTAGGACACATTTCTAGGAATTGTAGGCAGAAAAGAAAGATTAGGAAAGCTACAATCAAGGAAGTGAAGCCAGAGGAAGGCAAGCAGAAGAATTTTGTGGAAGAGTCCCAGTGAAGGTTTCCCCATTGGTGACCCAGAATTGTTACAATGTATTAGTATCCGAGGAAACCCAGAGTAAATCAGAAAAGGAAATTGAGGAGGAGTATAACTGTTTTGAATCACATGACAAAAAGGAGTACAACTGTTGTCAATCATGTGACAATTTTCATGCATCATTTCCGAAAACCCCTAAATTCTTTATTCGCTCTGTGCGAATAGAACCCGAAATCACCTTGACTGTGGGACTGAAGACAGTGGACATGCATGCAGCAATTGATGTGGAAGCATTGCTTGATAGTGGTGCTACAGGATTATTTATTAATTGATCCTTAATTACCGGAAATGGTATTAACACACACAAGCTGGCGCAACCTATAATGGTGTACAATATTGATGGAACAGTCAATCGTGGAGGAACTATCAAGGAGGAGGTGACTATGGTACTAAAGTATCAGGAGCATCAGGAGCAAGCCATATTCGAAGTGTGCAATCTTGGGAAAACCAATCTAATAATAGGATGTCCATGGTTATGGAAGCATAATCCTGAAATTGATTGGAAAACTGGGAAAGTACAAATGACTCGTTGTCCTAAGGAATGTAATGTGTATGGGAGGAAGATGAAGAAGGAAAAAAGGAAAAAGAAAGAGAAAGAACGTCTGAGAAAGTATTCTGTTACGATGGAGGAAGTGGAGGATGAGGAAATGCCAAATGGGGAAGTTCCAATCATGATCGAGAAAGAAGAGCAGAAGCAAACCTTTAGAACAATTCATGGAGGACAGTCGTGGGACAAGAATATCATGAAGGTGGAGAAGCCAGTGGAGGAATGGGTGCCAAAAGTGTATCATGAACATCTGTCAGTGTTCCAGAAGAAGGAGTCTGAGCGAATGCCGGTGTGGAAGCCATGGGATCATGCAATTGAGATGAAGCCAGGGTTTGTGCCGAAGAAGTCGAAGGTATATCCGTTATCTCCGATGGAACAAGAAGAAGTGGATGTGTTCCTGAAGGAGCAATTGCGCAAAGGATACATACGACCTTCGAAATCACCACAGATGTCACCAATATTCTTCATGCCAAAGAAAGACCAAAGGAAGAGGATGTGTACAGATTATAGGTATTTGAATGAGTGGACAGTGAAGAATGTGTACCCCCTGCTGTTGATCTCAGAAATAATTGACAAGGTGGGAAAAGCCAAGGTCTTTACAAAATTGGATTTACGATGGGGATACAACAATGTACAAATAAAGAAAGGAGATGAGTGGAAGGCAGCATTTGCCATGCGTCAAGGATCCTTTGAGCTGCTTGTCATGTTTTTTGGGATGACTAATAGTCCCCCGACCTTTCAAAATATGATGAACGACATTTTCAAGGATGTAATAGACAAAGGCGTGGTAATAATATTTATTGATGACATTCTGATATTCATGGAGGATGAAGAAAATCATGAGGCAATAGTGCAGGAGGTGCTATGGAGGTTGGCAGAGAATGATCTATTTTTGAAACCAGAGAAGTGTGTGTTTGGGGCAAGCGAGATTGAGTTCCTACGATTATTGATCAGCCCTGACAGGATCAAAATGGATCCGATCAAGGTACAGGCAATCACAGATTGGCCTGCGCCCACCTGTGTCAAGGAGGTTCAAGCCTTCTTGTGACTCGCAAATTATTATTGTTGCTTTGTGCACAATTTTTCTAAAATTGCCACACCCTTACATAACCTTACACAAAAGGGAGTAGTAAGGAGGTAGGGAGAGCAGCAGCAGACAGCATTTGAGGAGTTGAAGAGGAAGTTTGTGGAGGGACCAATATTAGCTCCAGTAGATTTCACATGCCCTTTGCGAGTGGAATCTGATGCATCCGATTTTGCTACTGGAGCGGTATTATCAATGCTGTGCAAAGATGACAAATGGCATCCTTGTGCATACTTGTCAAAAGGGTTGAATGATGTGGAAAGGAATTACGATGTGCATGACAAAGAGATGTTGGGGATAATACTAGCATTGGAGGCGTGGAGGGATTATTTGGAGGGATGTACGCATGAGATTGAGATCTGGACGGATCATCAAAATCTGCAATACTTCATGTCCGCTAAAAAGCTTAATCGCTGGCAAGCGTGTTGGGCACTATTCCTATTGTGTTTCAACTTTCACTTGGTCCACAAAGTGGGAAGCTTAATGAGGAAAGCAGATGCATTATCCAGACATATTGATCATAAAAGGGGGGTGGAGGAGGACAATAAAAATGTTACCTTACTCAAACCCGAATACTTTTGCATTTGCACTATGCGTCAAGGGCATCTATTAATAGATAGCTCAGAAACAGAAATGTTGTCTAAAATTAGACAATGTTCAGAAATGGACAATGAAGTAGTGGAAGCCGTGAAAGCTCTGAAGGGAGAGAAGAAAGGTAATATCAAAGGAGATGAATGGGCTGAGGAACAAGGGTTGGTGTTGTTTTGAGGAAAAGTGTATGTACCAAAGGATCAAGATTTGCGAAGGGAGATCGTCTGGTTACATCACAATACGCCGATTGCTGGACACCCAGGAAGATGGAAGATGTTGGAATTAGTAATGAGAAATTATTGGTGGCCTGGAATTTCGAAGTATGTGTTGGGGTATGTGGATGGATGTGATACGTGCATGAGGGGGAAGAAATTTCCAGAGAAACCTGCAGGAAAATTAATGCCGAACCCTATACCTAACACGCCGTGGCAAGATATATCTGTGGATTTTATTACTGGATTACCCGAGGCTCAAGGGTACAATGCAATATTCATAGTATGTGACTGCTTCACAAAGGAGGTCCATATTATTCCTACTACTACAGAAACCTCATCATTGGGCTTGGCGCGCCTCTATCTAAATCAGGTATGGCAGTTACATGGGTTACCCGATACCGTTATCTCCAATCGCAGACCACAATTTGCTTCTGTGTTTATGTGAGAACTAAACAACATATTGGGAATTCAAACTAAATTATCTATGGCATATCACCCACAGACTGATGGGCAGACAGAGAGAATGAATCAGGAGTTGGAGCAGTACCTACATATGTTTGTCAACTACCGACAAACCAACTGGCCCGAATGGTTGGCAATTGCCAAATTTTCCCACAATAACAAATTCCATTCGGCTACTTGTATGTCACCCTTTTTCGTGAATTATGGATATCATCCTCGCATGGGAGTAGAACCCAGAAGGGAAGTCAAAGTACAGTCGGTAGAAGACTTTGTATCTAAGATGCAAAAGGTACAAGAGGAAGCAGAGGTGGCATTGAAGAAAGCACATGATGATATGATGCGACACGTGAATTGTACTTGAGCATGTGCTCCAGAGTACAAAGTTGGTGACTTGGTATGGCTAAGTACCAAGGACCTGAATATTCCATGACCTTTGAGGAAACTTATGGAGAAACAAGTTGGCCCATATGCGATCTCTAAAGTAATCTCGCCTAATGTGGTAGTGCTAAAATTACCCCAATCATTCAAGATTGATCCCGAGATTAATGTATCCTGCCTACGCCCTTACCACCCACCCACTATTCCTGGCCAACAAACTACTCTGCAACCTCCAATAATAGTAGAAGGTGCTCCAGAATACATAGTTGAAGAAATTCTAGATTCACGTCTTCGATGGAACAAATTGGAGTTCTTAATAAAGTGGAAAAACTATACCAACAAAAATAATTCGTGGGAATCTGAAGAGAATTGTAAGCAAGTGCATAACGCAATCGCCCAATTCTTTAAACGTAATCCGAATGCTCCGCGTCGCATTGCGAGAATGGTGTATGAGGGGATGAAATTCCAGCCTTACCAAAATTTCACAGAGGGGACAGACGTAATATTTTCTCACCTGGAAGTCGAGGCATAAAAGGGGGGTAATGTTAGGAAACTACCCCATTACCTAATAAAATTTCATTTTTATTTTATTATGTCAAATTACGCTACATGATGCCAAATGACGCTACACTTTGATAGCATGAGAATTTTATTTCGCACGCATCAAAATGTACGCGCATGTATGAGTGCATCGGTAACAACAATGTACAATATGTGTAACATAGTATATAAACCCTAAATATATGCCTAGGGGACCCCAGTTGTGTTCTCTTAGGTATTCCACCTATGTTTTCAGTGTGAAAGGCCTATCTCAACAAACTCACCTATTAATAACCCCTCACATCAAAACCATCAATTCCCCCATCATGCGCGTGGATCCCGCCCCCTTCTTGTAGAGAGAACATGCACAGTCTTAGCTAGCAGATAGTGGGTGTCGCCCTAACAAACAACATGTATAGTGATTTTACATGGAACCCATGCACAAGTAGGCAATTCAGAATCTGGAGTACCACATCATCATGATCAATCCTGAGATCCTCATGCAGCGAGGGGGTTTTTGCGAGAAGATGCTCTGGAGCCACACAGCCTTTGTGTCTTGTATCTTCAACATTGTTTTTGATGAGGGGCACTGTATAAGCTTGAATCACACATCTTGTTATGTCTGGATCCATCATGATAATGTAGCTTTTTTCTTTTCATTGCTATGTATCCGAGTCCATTTAAAAAAAATGCAACCATGTGACCCCAGAAATGAGCTGGTGTGCAAACTTGGTCTATTTGTGGGACATTTGTCAGGGTTCCCACAATTGTGGCTGACATCTTTTGCCAGTCATCGTAGGGTGTTCTTCCAAGTTTAAGGTTTGAATTTGTCACTGTTTGGCATGGAATGTCCTGGCCTTGGAATGAACACCCAAAGACAACTGGTTAGGAGTCTGTGGGGGATGCTCCTTGACCTTGTACTGCCACCACCTCAACTTTTCCCACAGTCCAAGGACCACAGAAAGATGGAACAGTAGGCGTATGGTGGGATAGAATAGTGTCAAAAGCAACATATACCTGTCCATACTGATTGGGAGACATTATGACCCTGTCACTGGCACCAAATGCCCCAAAAACTAGACTAAAAACAACTATGAACACAGCACAAAAGAACTTGAGGATGCGGACAACATGGCCACCTCGATAAGGTCGAGAGAGCAAGCCATCACGTACCTCACAGCGGGAGACTACATCATCCCAGGTAAGCAAATAGACATGCACATCTTATCTCACATTCTGTTACAGTTCAGCATCAATAACAACAGAACCCTGAAGCCCATGATAGATGGCATCAGGGCAGTAGTGTTCCTGATGGAAGACTCTTACGTACTACATATAGCTGACAGCATCACCAACATGATCAAAGAGAAGATAGAAGAACAGGTCGAGTCATTCGATGCAAGCATAGCAGACATGAGAGATGCAGTGGAGCATGTCAGGGATGCGGTGAAAACAATCACAGGTAAGATGGATGACTTTGCTGATGGCTTCCAGGTATCGGCCGACCAGCTCGCACAAGCCACGCAAGAACTATCAGAAAGAACAGAGGAAACTGCAAACAACACACCACCAGCAACGAGACGAACTCAAGCAACCTATGCCACAATCATACAACAACAGATGAACCCAGAACACAATGACATAGTTGCAAGAAGAGAATACTCAGACCAACAAATCCTTATGGACAAAGATAGGAACAACACTAATAACCCACTCGCTGACCTATCCGAGAAGGACCTAGTAGTGAAGGCTAACACTGCACTGGACCTGATGGGACTAGTGGCAACAGATAAACCCCGCAACACCACTTTTGTCACAGCAAAAAAGCTACATAGTGGAGGAGTACTATACACCATGAACTCCCAAGCGTCAGTAGAATGGCTACGAAACACCAATGTAAGGAAGGCATTCACGAGTCACTTTGGCAGCACAGCCAACATCCGCAACAGACTATACTACACTATCGCAGAATTCGTGCCCACCACGTTTGATGCAGGAACCAGCTACGCCCATGCAGAACTAGAAGAGGACCACATGATAGCGGGAGGAGGGATCACTTACTCGAAATACATCAAACCACCACACCTACGTGCACCAAACCAAAAAGTAGCACACGTTACCTTTGGCTTCACCCACCAAGAAGACGCCAATGGGGCAATCCAAAACGGCCTCATAATCGAAGGTAAACACGTAACAGTATGCAAAACCCTAATGGAACCCAGAAGATGCCTCAAATGCCAGAGATGCAGTCACTACGCCCCAGACTGCAAAGTGGATCATGATACATGCACATGATGCGCTGCACACCACCACATGGCACAATGCGACAACATGGACACCCACCCACTGATGTGTGCAAACTGCAAAGGTGAAGAAGCGAAAGGACATGGCGCCGCAGACAGGAACTGCCCAAGCTTCAGAGCGGAAAGCAAAAAGATCCAAAATCGCACGCCAGAGAACAAATATAAATATTTCCCTACTACTGACCCCACTACATGGAGACTACTAAATGAGCAGAACCCACACAGAGACCACCATCAACAAACAATCCATCAAGACATGAGATGGCACCAACAACAGGCAGACACACAATACCAGCAACAATTCATGCAAGAGTGGCAAGAGATACGGAGACCCCGAGGGAGACAGCCTGCCCCACAAGAATGAGAATATGACATGCCCACAAATATCAAGACAGGAGTGAATGCAGGTGCTCTGGCCAATGAGACCAGTGCAGACCACACTAGAGGAGTTCAGATACAACACGGCCATGCAAGCACCCAATGCCCCACACAAACAACAAAATAAAGGCTACACAAGAGAACGACACATTTCATGGGCCGCTCACAACCCCCACAAACAAGAGCCTGGCACAGAGGAAGCACCGCCAACAAGAAGGAGTCCCACACCCTTGGAATATGTCTGAACACCCACAAACAGAGAAAATGCGAAGACCCCTACAAATATGACAACAAAACACCAACAAGTCACTAATAAGCCAACTCGACCTCTTGGTAAGCCTCAAGTGTGACGAGTACGACATCTGTGCAATACAAGAACCGTACGTGGACTTCAATGGTAAAACATGAGCAAATAGGCAATGGATCACTATATACCCCAACACACACAAGAATCACCCGCAAAACACAAGATCAATAATCCTCGTCAATGCTAACATACTCACAGATACCTGGAAACAAATTCCATTCAAACACCCGGACATCACCGCAATAGAAATAACAGGAACTTTTGGCACACTATGCATCATAAACATCTACAATGACTGTAACAACAACAATGCGCTAACCCATCTATCAGCATTCATGCGTGACAGAGAGATGCAAAGGTATACTAATGGCCCCCTATACACCATATGGCTAGGAGACTTCAACCGTCACCACACACTCTGGGATGAAGAACATAACGCACATCTCTTTACCCATGTGAACCTTGAACTAGCACAACCGCTTCTGAACATGTTAGTATAAGGGCAACCTCAGCCTCTAGCAAAGGGAAATCCGAAGTTAAAATTATACTACATAGTACAGGGATTGGGGACACACCTAGCAAAGGGAAATCCGAAGAGAAAACTCTAAGGAACCCTTTGCTGATGCCCAGTATATGTGAAGATGACAAAAATCAAATAATAACCTAAAAATAGAAAAGGCGGAGATAGGCAGATCAAGGCCGCCAAATGACATCATACCAAGGGGTAGGTGTTGGAAGGGGTGCTCCACCTCTAAATATAAAACCGTCAACATGCACAAACATGATAGAAAGGGAAAATTAGTAATAAAATCCGGAAAAATCATAGAAAATGAAGAATAGAAGGAAATGAAGTGAGGAAAAATATAGAACGAATGTAAAAAAATAGGAGAAACACACAGGGCGCCCCTAGTCCCCTTACATCACCCCCTCTCTAAGATGCACCGCCCCGATGCATTCAAAATCACATACAACCAAAGTCTGTGACTTGAATGCGATGTGGTGCAGCAGTGTGCCATCGGTGGAATTCCTTGACTAACCGAGGGGCATTCACATCAGACTCTTCGACCCATGAGTTCTCCTCATACCCATAACCCTTCCAATGCACCAAATACTGGAGTTTTCCTTGACGCAAATGGCTGTCCAAGATTGACTCGACTTCATATTGGGGTTCTCCTTCAATCACTGTAGGCGGTGGTGGTGGGTGTGAATGGCATCCCGGGAATGGATCTGGGGGAGCTGGGAGGAGTTTGATGACATGGAAGACTGGGTGGAGTCTGGACATGGAGGCTGGGAGGTGTAGACGATAGGCATGCATTCCAACACACTTGACAATGGGGAAAGGTCCCAGGAAGCGATGAGTGAGTTTCTTGGATGGACGTGTAGTGGAGATGTCACTGGAGTCAAGATAAACTTGATCACCAACCTTGTACTGAGGGGTTGGAGAATGGCGTTGGTTGTAAAAGCATGTCATGTTGTCCTTCGCCTTTGCTAAGGCTGCCTTTGCCTCCTCCAAGCTATCCCACATGCGTTCTGTGAACTCATTCACCGTCTTGATGTGTGAGGGAGTTTGGCGAGGTTCAAATCCCATGTGTGGATGCCATCCAGTGTCTAAGAGGAAAGGGGTCTGTTGAGTGGAAGCATGGACATGGTTGTTGTATCCAAACTCTGCCAAGGGGAGAAGATCGTCCCAATCATCCTGGCATTAATTGACAAAGATGCAGATGTACTGCTCCAGTTCCTGGTTGACTTGCTCAGTCTGGCCATCGGTTTGTGGGTGATAAGCAGTTGAAGCAAGGAGTTTGATCCCCAGGAGTCGGTACAGCTCGCGAGTGAACTCTGCCATGAACTGAGGGCCACGATCAGAGAGGAAAGCACCAGGAAGTCTGTGTAATTTCCACACATGGTGGAGGTAGAGTCAGGTGGCACCCAGGGCACTGACAGTGGTGTGAGTGGGAATGAAGTGAGTGCATTTCCCCACTGAATCAACTGTGCACATCACCGCATCAAACCCATTTGACTCTGGCAACTCCACCACAAAGTCGATGCTAACAACATCCCAACGACTCTCTGGAACAGGAAGAGGGTGTAGCTCGCCAATGGGTTTGCGACGAGGAACCTTGGTGCATAAGCAAAGGTCACAAGTACGACAATACTGACCAATGAGCCGTGACATTTGTGGCCACCAATAATTCCATGAGGTGAGCTCCAAGGTCTTCCAGCATCCAGGATGACCAGCAATCTGTGAGTCATGGTGTTGGGATATGATGCGCCGGCGAAGGTCTGGGTCATTGAGAACATAGATGCGGTCTCTGAAATACAGCAAGTCCTCTTTTTCATCCCACTCTGCTGCATGCAAGGAAAGGGTGGATCCCTTCCTCAGTTCTTTAACAGCTTGGGCAACAACATCCTCATGTAAACTGCTATGGTTTGCATGACGAATGTCATGTAGGATGTCCCACTCATTGCCCTGGGGTGTGATGCCTTCCAGTGCCCAAATGGTGAACAGGTTTGGCTGCAACAACACAATGTTTTGGTTGTCATCACTGCCATCCCCATGGTCTGCATGTCAGGAGAGGGCATCGGTCTTCCCCATGCTGTGACCTGGATGGTGGTGCAAGGAGAAGTCAAATCTGGATAGATACAGGGACCAATGAGCTTGACGATGGTTCAATTTCTTGGCCGTCATAAAGTACTCGAGATTCTTGTGATCCGTCCAAATTTCCACCTTGTGTTGGGCACCCTTGAGGAAGTGTCGCCACTCCTCAAGTGCACGCATTATCGCCAACATCTCCTTGTCATGGATCTCATAGTTTCGCTCTACAGCACTAAGGCTTTTGGAGTAGAATGCAACAGGATGCCACTTCTGGTCCTCTGGAGACTGCTGAGACAACATGGCACCCGTCACAAAGTCAGAACTGTCAGCTTCTACACAAAAAGGACGCGAATCATCAGCAAAGGTAAGGATGGGAGCGGAAGTGACCATCTCTTTAAGCCTTTCAAACACCTCCTGTTGTGCATTATCCCACCTCCATGCCTCCTTTCCTGTCAAGTTGAACAGTGGTTGTGCATGATGTGAGAAAAATCCTTGATAAAACACCGATAGAAATTGATGAAGCCCAGGAAAGACTGCACCTCTTTCTTGTTTGTGGGCATCGGCCAAGCTGTGACCCCGTTCACCTTGATAGGATCCATCTCCACCTGACCCTCCAAGATAATCAGGCCAAGGTACTCGATCTTGGTCTTCTCAAACTCACACTTGTCCTGACAAAGGTAGAGTTTGTACCGTTGAAGCCATTCTAGGATGGGGCGCATGATGCAACGGTGCTCTTCAACCATGCAAGTGAAGATGAGGATGTCGTCGAGATAGATGCAGACAATGCCTTCAAGGATGAGGTCGTGGAAAATGTCATTCATCATGGTCTGAAAGGTGGCAGGACTATTAGTAAGGCCAAAGAACATGACAAGTAGTGTTTAAAGGTCTGGTTGCATGGACCGAAAAAATGACTGCAACCAAACCGAACCCAACTGAATGCAACCGAAATGTTGGTTGCGGTTGCTCAGTTTTGGGGGTTGGTTGGGTTGCCAGTTGCCTCGATTCAAAATTATTTAAAAACCATTCAAAAACTGGTTGCAATCAGTTGCAACCAGTCTTCTGACTGTATACAAACTATTACTTATGTACTAGATATTACAGTAACAACAAGACAATAAACTAATGTACTTACTACTAATATCTACTATTTACACAATATATAATGAAAACGGGACAAGCCCAAAGGAAAACTATACATTTGGTGAGGGTTTATATATCCTGTGGCTGCGCACAGACCTTTTGGTCATGTGCTGCCACAAAAAACAAAGTGACACCACTTTGCCTAATGATTCCCACAGCCACAAATCATCAACGACGCCACTTCAACCATCACCCACACCACCCACCGCCTACCTCAGAAGTCCCACCCATGAAGTGAGAGTGTAGAGGGCCCAAACAATGACTAGTGTTGTTTGGGCCCTCAGGTATGTTTTGTATCATCTTTCTTTATTAATACTAACTAATTTGATCTCTTTTTTTACAGTCTTATGTCGTGTTACCCACCTCCCGCCTCCGTGCCCTCTCAGGCCCTGTGCTGCTGCTGCAAGCCTCTGCTCGCAGGGTGGCAACGGGTCCCATTTCTGGACAACAACACAACAATGACAAGGGCACCACCAATGACAATGTGGCCACACTGCTGCCCCACCCAACGCCACATTGTACAGCACCACCACCCCGCCTACGAGCCACTGCTCGTAGGGGGAGATGATGGTGCTGATGATGATGGAACACAGGATGACAATGACGACAAACACCGATGGACGCCAATGACAATGAATGCCAATGAATGCCACTGAATGCCACCAAATGCCAATGCCAATGCCAGTGAGTGCCCATGCCACCAAATACCATCACCAGGGAACGCCACTGCCAGGGAATGCCAATGCCAACGCCCAACGCCAATGAACAGCGGGGAAGTCGAACAAGCGGGAAAGGGGGACAAATGAACAGTGGGGAGACAATAACAACGGACAGGGGGACAATGACATGGTACCAACGACCCCCACTCTCGCCAGAAATGCGAGATGATGGGGTCGGTTTTTTTGTTTTTCTTACTTTTATTTTTATTCATTCTATTAACGACCTGTCACCGCCACGAGCACCTGCTCGCAGGGTGTCTTTTAATTAGTTTTATTTAATATGATACAAATTTTAGTTAAGAGATGAAAATAGCAGGTAAAACCAGTTCTAACTGGTCTTTTGGAGGCAACCGAACCAACTGGGACCAGTTGTACCCAGTTCAGTTGTGGTTGCTCCAATTTGGGTGATGGTTGCAACTGGTTGCGGTTGCCGGTTGCCCATTTTGGGGTCGAAAAACCGGACCAAACCAGACCTTAAAACACTAATGACAAGCGGTGGAGACATGCAGTCTCACAGAAGCAGAGGGGAAACACCTGAAAGCAAGGGCAACAGCTGTGTATAGCAATGCTGTGGTAGCAATCCCTAGTCTACATGGATATCAACACAGGATCACATGACCACATAGATCACATGACTGTATCTACTGCATGCACACCTGAGTGCACGGTTACATGTGCCCCCCTATACAATAGCAACACCCTTGTTGCGATCTCAACTCTAGATGAGAAGAAACAAGGAAAATGATGTCTAAAATGCAATGATATGTGCAGTGAATGAATGTCCAATGATAATATATGCAGGTAAAATATGAAAATAAAAGGTAAAGCTCAGCGAGGTGGTGGTGTCCAACCCAGAGCACAAAGAGCTCAACTCAGATTTGCAAGACAGGGGTCTTGATCCCAGTTTAGCTTTAGAGCAGGAGCTGAAGGGTGATGGCAAATAAGCATAGGTTGAGGATGAGGTGGGCGAACATAGGATAATGAATCTGGATGAAAAAATTGTTGCGATGGTGGAGAGACTTGAGGTGGGGCTCGTCGTCATTGAGTCTGTCATCGTAGAGTTCCAAACGGCTGTACACAGGCATTCCGTAGACACGAGAGGTCTTGGGGGAGCAAGGGCATGGTGGGGAGGGACTCAGTGTCTTTGGCCCAGTCTAAATGGGTAAGTGATGGCGAAACGGCTTGTTTTGAGCTGGGGTGGGCGGGGCTGGGGCAGACGGGGGGTGTAGCAGGTGTCGACGGTGATGCAGGTGGGGTGTACCATGTGGGTTCTGGGGAAACGGGTTGTTTACGGCCATACTTGGGCATACTGGGTGGTTGAGAGGTGTGCTGGGTGTGGTGTGTACAGTCTGGTGGAAACGGGGCTGGTTGTGAGGTCGGGTGTGGATGGGAAAACGAACGAGTTGGATAATGAGGACAGTTCGCTGTGCTCGTTAGTTGTGGGGGCAGGTAGGTATCTGCCTTTCGGATCCCATTGTGTAGGTTTTGCCAGCGTTGCGGATGCGACGTTGACCATGAGGTGGAGCACGAAGCACAGCGCAAGGTGGAATGGCAGATGCATGCCGTGTTGACTGAGATCAGGTGTACCTAGATGAAACAAAAATAGAACAGCAGATGGTAAACTTGAAATTTATAAATGACAGCTGACCGGATGGAGACAGAGGGAATGACTGTGTAGATGATTGCTCAATGAAGGCATTGGGTTTGCTATGAATTGAAACTCTACATAAATGAGGCTTTAAAAAATGGATATAAATGAATGGCGGTGTGCGTTGAGTTCGAATTGACTGGTTGTCACCAGATGGAGATGTGCAGTCTCACAGAAGCAGAGGGGAAACACCCGAAAGCAAGGGCAACAGCTGTGTATAGCAATGCTGTGGTAGCGATGATGAGACAATCCCTAGTCTACATGGATATCAACATGGGATCACATGACCACATAGATCACATGACTGTATCTACTGCGTGCACACCTGAGTGCACGGTTACAGCAGTTCAAAAAGACCACGGTTGGTACGAAAGGCTGCCTTCCACTCATCTCCCTCCTTTATCCTCACATTATTGTAGCCCCAACAGACATCGAGCTTGGTGAAGTATCAGGCTCCACGGAGCTGGTTCATGAGTTCAGAGATGAGAGGTAATGGGTAGCGATTTTTGACCATGATGTTGTTGAGCATTCTGTAGTCTTGAACCAGTTGAAGTGAGCCATCCTTCTTCTTGACAAAGAAAAAGGGAGAGGCCATGGGTGACTTCGATGGTCAAATACATCCAGAGGCCAGGTGTTCGTCAATGAACTGGTCAAGCTGTCGTTGTTCTTCAGGAGAGAGAGGATAGACCTTGCAGGATGAAGGGGTTGCACCGGGGGTGAGTTCGATCACATGATCCCATGGCTTGCGTGCAGGGAGAGAGTTGAACGATTCCTTGGAGAACACATCTCCAAACTCATGGAGATGAGGGAGCAAGGAATTAGTAGAGGATTTAGCAGCATTGTTTTTGTGGAAGGCCTCAGCGAGGCATTGGGATATGTTCAATGTAGCACACACCTCATGCGATGGACAAATTGCAGTGTAGAAGATCTGATCACCTTCCTCCACTTCCTCTGGCTCCTCATCATCATCATCATCTGAGTCTGGCATCAGATCAGGAACCCCTTCCAACTCCACTTCAGGTATAGGCAGGGGTCTGGCACAACACTTCTGAGTATGTTGTATTGCAGCCTTCTGTCCACGATGTTCTTGCCTGGCTTCTGTGAAACAAGTACAACAGCAGGATAGACATTGGCTCATGGTAACCTCCCCGGTACACCAGTTGACCTCTGGGTTATGGTCTCGAAGCCACGGATAGCCCAAAATTACCTTTTGCTTTCCTAATTGAGTGACAGCAAAAAGGGCATGCTCACTATGATCTTTGTAATGGAGGACCAGGTCTACAACCTCTCGGATGGCACCAGCTTCATTTGGGGACCCATCCACATTATACACAGGTATCAGATGTGAGAGTGAGCGAGTATTTAGGCGATGTTGTTGTGCAAGATGGGCATCAATGAAGAGACTGGTCGCACCGGAGTCCAGGAGCGCAGAGACTCCGAGTATCTGTCCAGTGTCGGTCGTCTGCAGTTTGATTGCTAGGTTCAAGGAATGTGTAGAGGGAGTGGATGCAACAATATATTTGCATGGTAGTTTATGCTCCCATGATTTAATTTTGGGGTGTGGAGCAGAGGGGGAGATGGGAAGAGCAGGTACATCTTTAGCCAACTTCGAAGGGTCAGAGAGGGGAACAGTCACAGAAATGGATTCATTCTCTGGGGATTCAACTGACAAGACTTCAAAGTGGTTATGGATAGGCAGTGAGGGCATACAATTCACTCACTGCGAATAGAAAAATCCTGCTCCTCTACAACTTCCAACTTGATCTCCTCTGCAACCTGATCCTTTGCTTCCTCGACATCTACAAGCGCCAACAAGTCTTGGAGGAGTTCATCTCGCCCCTCGGGGGTGAGCATGTGGATATCCTGATGATGGGGACACACTCCAGCCCTGTGCCCAGTTTCCCCACAATGGGAGCAGAGATCCAACCTACGTGCATGGCTGCAGGCTGCATCAACATCCATTGGTACTGGGACATTGACAGCTGGTGTGGGAGTTTGACGAACAGGAATGGGGTTAAGGCAGGGAAGGGTTCGATTGAAGGCGTAGGGTGCATGAGTGGTAATTGGAGCATGGAATGCAGCGTTAAACGCCACATTTGTGAGTCGGTTCTCGTCACAGAGTGAAGCAGCTTCATACCAAGCATAGATATGATTGTCCGCTGGGCACCCTTCCAACATCTGTGCAATCTGGTCCTGAATTTCTTGGTTGAGGCCCCGTCGGAACTTCACCACCACTGGTAGCCCACTCCCATATCTTGCCATGTCCACCAAATCCTTAAACTCATCGATATAATCGTCCACAGATCAACGCGCCTGGTGGTAAGAGGATGACTCAAGTTGTGTCACTGCTTGGTGGCACTCATTGAGGGGACAAAAGTGGCATACAAACTCAGCTCAAAAGTCACCCCAAGTGGAGAAAGGTAGAGAACTGAGTTCTTTAGTTTGACGCAGAATACAGTCCACATAGAGATAGGCGTGTTCAGATTTCATGTATGTGAAGGCCCAATAAATTTTTGCAGCCTCATCAATGAATTGATGTGATTGGAGACTGATGTATAACTCACAGGAATTAAGGAAGGCACATCCCTGCGCACGTGCACCATTAAATTCAGCGGGGGGGGATGGTTTGATCTGGGCATGCTCTTTAGTGGGCACGTTTGGTGGTATGTCACTGTTGGGTGCACTTGGAGTCGCAATGGGGGGAATATTGGTCATAGGGTTAGTCTGCAGGGTCCTGACTAAGTTTTTGATCATAGATTTAAGTGAATTGATTTGCGTGTGTATTCTGGAAATGTCACTTTCAAGCGCGTCGAGGTGCTCTGATGCATCCATGTCGCTAGGGGGCACGTTTGGCAAAAATGGCAGCGCAGTAAAGGCGAGACTATCTGGAACAGTGTGTAGGGAGTCTGTGGAGCTTTGGGAAGCATTGTCCACTCCATACCTGCCTATCTTGGGCAGTGCATTCACGATTTCGGGCCTTATGAGAGAGTTTTCTACTATAAGGGCAACCTCAGCCTCTAGCAAAGGGAAATCCAAAGTTAAAATTATACTACATAGTACAGGGATTGGGGACACACTATAAGGGCAACCTAAGCCTCTAGCAAAGGGAAATCTGAAGTTAAAATTATACTACATAATACAGGCATTGGGGACACACCTAGCAAAGGGAAATCCAAAGAGAAAACTCTAAGGATCCCCTTGCTGATGCCCAGTATATGTGAAGACAACAAAAATCAAATATAACCTAAAAATAGAAAAAGGCAGAGATAGGCAGATCAAGGCCGCCGAATGACATCATACCAAGGGGTATGTGTTGGAAGGGGTACTCTGCCTCTAAATATAAAAGTGTCAACATGTACAAACATGATAGCAAGGGAAAATTAGTAATAAAATCCAGAAAAATCATAGAAAATGAAGAATAGAAGGAAATGAGGTGGGGAAAAATATAGGACGAACATAAAAAAAGGAAAAACACACAGGGCACCCCCCTAGTCCCCTTACATCACCCCCTCTCTAAGATGCATCGCCCTGATGCATTTGAAATCGCATACAACCAAAGTCCGTGACTTGAATGCGATGTGGTGCAGCAGTGTGCCGTCGGTGGAATTCCTTGATTAACTGAGGGGCATTTATGTCAGACTCTTCGACCCATGAGTTCTCCTCATACCCATAACCCTTCCAATGTACCAAATGCTGGAGTTTTCCTTGACACAAACAGCTGTCCAAGATTGACTCAACTTTGTATTGGGGTTCTCCCTCGATCAATGTAGGTGGTGGTGGTGGCTGTGAATGGCATCCCAGGAATGGATCTGGGGGAGCTGGAAGCAATTTGACGACATGGAAGACGGGATAGAGTCTGGACATGGAGGCTGGGAGGCGTAGACAATAGGCATGCGTTCCAATGCACTTGACAATGGGGAAAGGTCCCAAGAAGCGATGAGCAAGTTTCTTGGATGGACGTGTAGTGGAGACGTCACTGGAGTCAAGATAAACTTGATCACCAACCTTGTACTGAGGGGTTGGGGAGTGGCGTTGGTTGTAAAATCGCGCCATGTCATCCTTCGCCTTTGCTAAGGCTGCCCTTGCCTCCTCCAAGCTATCCCTCATGCGTTCTGTGAACTCATTCACCATCTCGATGTGTGAGGGAGTTTGGCGAGGTTCAAATCCCATGTGTGGATGTCGTCCAGTGTCTAAGAGGAAAGGGGTCTGTTGAGTGGAAGCATGGACATGGTTGTTGTATCCAAACTCAGCCAAAGGAAGGAGATCATCCCAATCGTCCTGGCGTTCATTGACCAAGAGGCGGATGTACTGCTCCAGTTCCTGGTTGACTCGCTCTGTCTGGCCATCAGTTTGTGGGTGATAAGCAGTTGAAGCGAGGAGTTTGATCCCCAGGAGTCGGTACAGCTCACAAGTGAACTCTGCCATGAACTGAGGGCCATGATCCGAGAGGAAGGCACCAGGAAGTCCATGTAATTTCCACATGTGGTGGAGGTAGAGTCGAGTGGCACCTAGGGCACTGACAGTGGTGTGAGTGGGGATGAAGTGAGCGTGTTTTCCCACTGAGTCAACTGTGCACATCACCGCATCAAACCCATTAATTCCACCACAAAGTCGATGCTGATGACATCCCAACGACTCTCTGGAACAGGAAGAGGGTGTAGCTCACCAATAGGCTTGCGACAAGGAACCTTGGTGCATAAGCAAAGGTCACAAGTGTGACAATACTGACCAATGAGCCGTGACATTTGTGGCCACCAATAGTTCTGTGAGGTGAGCTCCAAGGTCTTCCAGTGTCTGGGGTGGCCAGCAATCTGTGAGTCATGGTGTTGGGATATGATGCACTGGCAAAGGTCTGGGTCATTGGGAACATAGATGTGATCCCTGAAATACAACAAGTCCTCCTTTTCAGCCCACTCTGCCGCATGTAAGGAAAGGGTGGATCCCTTCCTCAGTTCTTTAACAGCTCGGGCAACAACATCCTCATGTAAACCGCTATGGTTTGCGCAACGAATGTCACGTAGGATGTCCCGCTCCTCGCCCTGGGGTGCGATGCCTTCCAGTGCCCGAATGGTGAACAGGTCTGGCTGCAACAGCACAATGTTTTGGTTGTCACCGCTGCCATCCCCATGGTCTGCACGTCGGGATAGGGCATCGGTCTTCCCCATGCTGTGACCCGGATGGTGGTGCAAGGAGAAGTCGAATCTAGATAGATACAGGGACCAATGAGCTTGACGACGGTTCAATTTCTTGGCCATCATGAAGTACTCGAGATTCTTGTGATCCGTCCAAATTTCCACCTTGTGTTGGGCACCCTTGAGGAAGTGTCGCCACTCCTCAAGCACACGCATTATCGCCAACATCTCCTTGTCATGGATCTCATAGTTTCGCTCTACAGCACTAAGGCTTTTGGAGTAGAACGCAACAGGATGCCACTTCTGGTCCTCTGGAGACTGCTGAGACAACACGGCACCCGTCGCAAAGTCAGAACTGTCAGCTTCTACACAAAAAGGATGCAAATCATCAGCAAAGGTAAGGATCGGAGCGGAAGTGACCATCTCCTTAAGCTTTTCAAACGCCTCCTGTTGTGCATTATCCCACCTCCATGCCTCCTTTCCTGTCAAGTCGAACAGTGGTTGTGCATGATGTGAGAAATCCTTGATAAAACGCTGATAGAAATTGATGAAGCCCAGGAAAGACTGCACCTCCTTCTTGTTCGTGGGCGTCGGCCAAGCTGTGACCCTGTTTACCTTGATAGGATCCATCTCCACTTGACCCTCCGAGATAATCAGGCCGAGGTACTCGATCTTGGTCCTTTCGAACTCGCATTTGTCCTGACAAAGGTAGAGTTTGTACCGTTGAAGTCACTCTAGGACGAGGCACGTGATGCGACAGTGCTCTTCAACTGTGTGAGTGAAGATGAGGATGTCGTCGAGATAGATGCAGACAACACCTTCGAGGATGAGGTCGTGGAAGATGTCATTCATCATGGTCTGAAAGGTGGCAGGGCTATTAGTAAGGCCAAAGAACATGACAAGCGGTTCAAAAAGACCACGGTTGGTACGAAAGGCTGCCTTCCACTCATCTCCCTCCTTTATCCTCACATTATTATAGCCTCAATGGACATCGAGCTTGGTGAAGTATTGGGCTCCATGGAGCTGGTTTACAAGTTTGGAGATGAGGGGTAGTGGGTAGCAATTTTTGACCGTGATGTTGTTGAGCCTTCTGTAGTCTTGAACCAGTTGAAGTGAGCCATCCTTCTTCTTGACAAAGAAAAAGGGAGAGGCCATGGGTGACTTCAATGGTTGAATATGTCCAGAGGCCAGGTGCTCGTCGATGAACTGGTCAAGCTGCCGTTGTTCTTCCGGAGAGAGAGGATAGACCTTGCAGGATGAAGGGGTTGTGCCGGGGGTGAGTTCGATCACATGATCCCATGGCTTGCATGCAGGAAGAGAGTCGAATGACTCCTTGGAGAACATGTCTTCAAACTCATGGAGATGAGGGAGTAAGGAGTTAGTAGAGGATTTAGCAGCATTGTTGTTGTGGAAGGCCTTGGCGAGGCGTTGGGATATGTTCGATGTGGCACACACCTCATGCAATGAGCGAATCGCAGTGTAGAAGATCCGATCACCCTCCTCCACTTCCTCTGGGTCCTCATCATCATCATCCGAGTCCAGCATTAGATCAGGAACCCCTTCCAATTCCACTTCAGGTATAGGCAGGGGTCCAGCACGACACTTCTGAGTATGTCGTATTGCCGCCTTCTGTCCACGACGTTCTTGCCTGGCTTCTGTGAAACACGTCTGACAGCGGGATGGACATTGGCTCATGGTAACCTCCCCGGTATGCCAGTCGACCTCTGGGTTATGGTCTCGAAGCCATGGATATCCCAAAATCACCTTTTGCTTTCCTAATTGAGTGACAGCAAAAAGGGCATGCTCACTATGATCTTTGTAACGGAGAACCAGGTCTGCAACCTCTCGGATGGCACCAGCTTCATTTGGGGATCCATCCACGTTATATACAGGTATTGGACGTGAGAGTGAGCAAGTATTTAGGCAATGTTGTTGTACCAGATGGGAATCAATGAAGAGACCAGTCGCACCAGAGTCCAGGAGCACAGAGACACCGAGTATCTGTCCAGTGTCGGTTGTCTGCAGTTCGATGGCTAGGTTTAAGGAATGTCCAGAGGGAGTGGATGCCACAATATACTTGCGTGGTAGTTTATGCTCCCATGATTTAATTTTGGGACGTGGAGTAGAAGGAGAGATGGGGAGAGCAGGTACGTCTTTAGCCAACTTCAAAGGGTCAGAGAGGGGAGCAGTCACAGAAATGGATTCATTCTCTGGGGATTCAACTGACAAGACTTCAAAGCAGTTATGGACAGGCAGTGAGGGCATACAATTCACTCGCTGTGAATAGGAAAATCCTGCTCCTCCACAACTTCCAACTTAATCTCCTCTGCAACTTGATCCTTTGCTTCCTCAACATCTACAAGCGCCAACAAATCTTGCAGGAGTTCGTCTCGTCCCTTGGGGGTGAGCATGCGGATATCCTGACGATGGGGACACGCTCCAGCCCTGTGTCCAGGTTCCCCACAATGGTAGCAGAGATCCAACTTATGTGCACAGCTGCGGGCTGCATCAACATCCATTGGTACTGGGACATTGATGGCTGGTGTGGGAGTTTGACGAACAGGAATGGGGTTAGGGTGGGGGAGGCTTCGATTGAAGGTGTAGGGCATATGAGTGGTAGTTGGAGCACGGAATGCAGCATTAAACGCCGCATTTGTGAGTTGGTTCTCGTCACAGAGTGAAGCAGCTTCATACCAAGCAAGGATATCATCGTCCGCTGGGCGCCCTTCCAACATCTGTGCAATCTGGTCCTGAATTTCTCAGTTGAGCCCCCATCGGAACTTCACCACCACTGGTAACCCACTCCCATATCCTGCCATATCCACCAAATCCTTGAACTCATTGATATAGTCATCCATGGATCGACGTCCCTGGTGGTAAGCGGATGACTCAAGTCGTGTCACTGCCCGATGGTGTTCATTGAGGGGGCAGAAGTGGCGTATGAACTCAGCTCGAAAGTCACCCCAAGTGGAGAAAGGTAGAGAACCGAGTTCTTTAGTTTGACGTAGGATACGGTCCACATAGAGATAGGCGCGTTCAGATTTCATGTATGTGAAGGCCCAATAAATGTTTGCAGCCTCACCGACGAATTGATGCGACTGGAGACTAATGTATAACTCACAGGAATTAAGGAATGCACGTCCCTGCGCACGTGCACCATTAAATTCGGTGGGGGGGGACGGTTTGATCTGGGCACGTTCCTTAGTGGATGCATTTGGCAAAACGTCATTGTTGGGTGTGCTTGGAGTCGTAAAGGGGGAACTATTGGTCATAAGGTTAGCCTGGAGGGTCCTAACAAAGTTTTCAATCATAGATTTAACCGAGTTGATTTGCGTGTGCATTCCGGAAACGTCGCTTTCAAGCACGTCGAAGCATTCTGATGCGTCCATGTCGCTAGGGAGCGCATTTGGCGAAAATGGTGGTGTAATAAAGGCGAGATTATTTGGAACGGTGTGTAGGGACTCTGTGGAGCTTTGGGAAGCATCGTCCAGTCCGTACCTGCCTATCTTGGGCAGCGCGTTCGCGATTTTCGGGCCTTAGGGGAGAGTTTTCTACTATAAGGGCAACCTAAGCCTCTAGCAAAGGGAAATCTGAAGTTAAAATTATACTACATAATACAGGCATTGGGGACACACCTAGCAAAGGGAAATCCAAAGAGAAAACTCTAAGGATCCCCTTGCTGATGCCCAGTATATGTGAAGACAACAAAAATCAAATGTAACCTAAAAATAGAAAAAGGTGGAGATAGGCGGATCAAGGCTGCTGAATGACATCATACCAAGGGGTATGTGTTGGAAGGGGTACTCTGCCTCTAAATATAAAAGTGTCAACATGTACAAACATGATAGCAAGGGAAAATTAGTAATAAAATCCAGAAAAATCATAGAAAATGAAGAATAGAAGGAAATGAGGTGGGGAAAAATATAGGACGAACATAAAAAATAGGAAAAACACACAGGGCACCCCCCTAGTCCCCTTACACACACCTAGCAAAGGGAAATCCGAAGAGAAAACTCTAAGGAACCCTTTGCCGATGCCCAGTATATGTGAAGACGACAAAAATCAAATAATAACCTAAAAATAGAAAAGGCAGAGATAGGCAGATCAAGGCCGCCGAATGACATCATACCAAGGGGTAGGTGTCAGAAGGGGTGCTCCGCCTCTAAATATAAAACTGTCAACATGCACAAACATGATAGAAAGGGAAAATTAGTAATAAAATCTGGAAAAATCATAGAAAATGAAGAATAGAAGGAAATGAAGTGAGGAAAAATATAGAATGAACATAAAAAATAGGAGAAACACACAGGGTGCCCCCCTAGTCCCCTTACAGTTAGGACAACATAACATGAAGATGGCGTTACCAGCTGCCACCCCAACACTATGAGCACACAGTACAGGGAACTACACAAGAGTCGATAACATATTCTGTATGGCGGCGCTCATGGACAAAATCATCAAATGCACTACGGAGGATGAGACATGACCAATAAAAATGGATCACTTCCCCGTCATGATGCAAGTTGACATTCACACATGGAAAACAACCCCGCGACCCAGATACAACTTCAGGCTAACAGACTGGCCCAAGCTGGTAAAAACACTGAAAATGAACCTTGCTAACATACCCCCACCCACAGAAATAAAGGACACACAGGAATTCAATGCCAAACTCAAACTACTCAATGACGCAATACAAGACACCATTAGCAAACATGTCAAAATGACCAAACCGAGCCCATACGCAAAGTGATGGTGGTCAAAAGAGCTGGCAAACGAGAAGAAGCTAACACAACAACTTGGAGGGAGGGCAAGGTACCACCGCCAAAACAACCAACACCCAATCCACGAAGAATACCAGTGACAACATAATCAATACTCAGAAAAGATACAAAAGGCAAAGGCGGAACACTGGGAGGAATGGTTGGAAGGTATAGATGAAACCGATGTATGGCAGGCAAGCAAGCTCGTCACCTCACCACCCACTGACACAGGCAGAGTATGAACCCCGACGCTACAAATCAAGGACCAAGTGACAAAACAGGTAGTACAAGAAGCGACGGACAATGACAGCAAGGGAAAACTATTCTATGAGGCCTTCTTCCCACCAACAAACCCCACACTAACACCACCCCCAGAAGATTTCACCTACCCACCACCAAGATGGCTGTTTCAGAACATAGCAAACAAACAAATCCACCAAGCCATCCTCAAACTGAAGCCATTCAAAGCAAGCCAAAGTGGAACGGTACCTAACTCGATACTAATCCACACAAGAGAAGAAATCGTCCCCTTCCTCAGCCCGCTCTTTCAAGCCATAAACACCCTGAACTACTACCCAAGAGCTTGGGCAATCACGGAAACCCTGATCCTTAAGAAACCCAGCAAACCAGACTATACAGCCCCAAATGTGTGGAGACCCATTGTCCTCTCGGATGGCATAGCACGCCTACTCAACAGTTGCCAAACCGCCGACATAGTTACCATGTGCGAACAATACAACATCCTGCCAGCAAACCACTTCAGTGCAAGACCCGGAAGAACCACCACAGACTCCATACACCTACTCACAAAGACAGTGAAGGATGCATGGCGGAAAGGCAAGGTCGCATCCATGCTTTTCCTAGACGTAAAAGGCGCATTCCCCAGCGTAGACATTAACAGACTAACCCACAACATGAGAAAATGCGGAATACTGAAAGAATACATGGAGTGGATGAAGAGACGCCTGGAGCACAGATGAACAACACTGCTCTTCGATGATCACCAGACAGAACCCTTCCAGGGTGCTGAATGGCCTAGACCAAGGAGACCCGTTCTCAGCAATATGTTACCTCCTCTACAATGCTGACATATTAAAAATCCCAGACATCAAAAACGGAGAACGAGTGCTACTATTCGTGGATGATGTGGCCTTAGTAACCATGGGCAAAGACTTCTCAGAGACCCATGAGAAGATACGCAATATCATGAATCGCACGGGTGGCATCTTTGACTGGGCAGCTTTGCACAACTGCAAATTTGGCATAGGGAAGTTCCAACTACTGGACATTGCAAGGAAACTAGCGCCCCACCCCATCAATCCCAGAAAAAAAATCCCAATACTGTGGAAGGCACTAATCCTAGGCACCCAGCGCATCCCATCTAAAGATACAGCAAAATTCCTGGGAGTAACCATCGACAACATGCTGAACTGGAAGGCGCAATGTGCTGTGGCACTTGCCAAAGGACAGGACTGACTCATACAGTTCAACAGAATCGCACAAACAACCCATGGTATTCACGCTAAGTATTTCCACCAACTCTACCTGGCAATAGCCATACCCCGCATGCTTTATGCCGCTGACATTTTCCTCACACCACACCAGAACATAGGGAAGCAAACAAAAATTGGAAAGACAAAGTGAGCAATCATCAACAAACTAGCCTCCATACAACGACGGGCAGCAATCCTGATAATGGGAGCCATGAGAACCACTGCAACAGACGTAGCGGAAATCCTAGCTGACCTACTCCCCTTACACCTCCTGATAGATAAGCACAGACACAGGGCAGCAATACGACTGGCAACACTCAGCCTATTCAGTAGAAATCCATGATACATCCATCCAGCAGATTTCTGCAAAACGACGATAGATCCATCAGTAGTGGATTGGGCCCATAGCAGGAAAGACTCGTGTGGGCCAAGGGTGTGATGCATCCATGTGGGCCCAGTATACAGATTCACTGCCAGTGATGATTCTTCCCAGTGGTAATTGCTGAAAGCAGTAACATCTGACTCATGGCGCTGGCTAGCACGGTCACCATTTTACTACATGGCACCGGCGATGATTATTACCAGTGGTAATTGCTTGATCCGTGTGGGCCCAGTGAATAGAATTATAGCACCAGCAGCAACAATCGCTGCCAGTAATTGCTAGAAAAATATGGTCTACCCTTCACGGGCGATCATTCTCACCGCCGGTAATTACTGAAAAGATTGTAATTGCCAAAAAATGGTGCCAGCTAGCACAGTTGACATATACATTAAGCAAAACAAAAGAAGTTGCTAGTGATAATTTTATGATGTCCTTGGTAAAGAATTCATCATTGTCCTGCACTTCTGCTGCATTAATTGGGCCATCTGGCACATTGCCTCATCAAGGGTGGCAAGCTGCCAGTGAAGGGCATGGTTTACTGCAATGTTGGACTTCACCGTCTTGACGGCCTCACGGTAGCTGTGTTCAACAGCATCAGAATAAGTCAAAATCTCCTACAATCATTATTCAGCAGCTCCCGGCCAAAGTTCAGGACTTACTTGGGGGGCCTGCTGGGATGATGCCAGTGTCGATGGAGTACAACCTGGGAATACTGGATGAATGCGGCTGGGTAACAAAAGGCGGACGGTGCACTGAGGAACATTTTGGGGAGAGCCAGGGGGGGAATGGACCTCATCTGAATCTCTCTGTGTCAATATTGAACTATGAGAAGATCCAGGCAAGGACAATGTCAGGGTGACATGATCCAGCACAGGTTCGATATAGGCCATAGAGACATCGAGCTCCATGTCACTACCTTCAGTCACCTCAGTAAACCAGAAGTGTGCACTGTCTGCATCTGGCATGTCAACACTGGCAGGGATCTCAAGAGTGTCCACCATTTGTAATTGTGATGGCAGTGTTGCCAAATTATTAGGACTGCCAGGAATATAAAAAGTGTCTGGGTCAATGGTATGGGTATGTAGCACCATTGGGGCTCCAAAATCAACTCCAGAACAACCTGTGCCTGGCGAGTCAGGAATATGAAACATGTTCATGTCATTGTGTGCCGGGAATAATGTCAAATGAGCAGTGGTGCTTGCCACCGGCAACTCAGGACTACCAGTAATATAAAACACATCGGTGGCCGGCGAGTCAGGAGTATGCATGTCTAGGTCATGGTGTGCTGGCGATAGTGTCAAATGAACAGTGGTGCTCGCCACCAGCTCAGGACTACCAGGAATATAAAACGCATTGGCGGCCGGCAAGTCAGGAATATGAAACATGTCTAGGTCATGGTGTGCCAGCAATAATGTCAAATGAGCAGTGGTGCTCACCACCGGCTCAGGACTACCAGGAATATAAAATGCATCGGCGGCCAGCGAGTCAGGAATATGAAACATGTCTTGGTCATGGTGTGCCGGCAATAATCTCAAATGAACAGTGCTGATCGCCACCGGCGAGTCAGGACTACCAGGAATATAAAATGCATCGGTGGCCGGCGAGTCAGGAATATGAAAGAGATCTAGGTCATGGTGTGGCAGTGATGATGTCAAATGAATGGTGCTCACTGTGGGTGAGTCGGGACTACCAGGAATGTGAAATGCATCCAAGTCAAAAGATTGGGAATTTTCGGCGGGTGGGGTTGCCAAATGGATAATATCTGCAGCTGCTTCAGAAATATCAAAAGCAAATGAGGAATGTATTGATGAACGTGGTATGGAGAAATGAAGAGTACCATCCACCACCGGTAAATCAGGATGTTCAGGAATATGAAAAGTGGCCAGGTCCAGATTATCTATATACACCACTGGTGAATCAGGACTACCAGGAATATCCAAGGTGTCGAGGTCCAGAGTGGGCATACTTGTTGGTGGCAAATTTGGCAAGTTTACTGATGAGCTGCCTGAATATTCCATAAGATGCGAAAATTGATCAACAAACACGGTCACATGAATTTTGAATACGGAAGTTGAAAATTTATTGATGCTATCAACTGCATCCACCCTAAGTACAAACAGTTTTATCATGTCTTCTCAGCACACCGAATCCATGGAGCACACCCTCAATACATTTTTGGATGGTACTCGGATGACCATGGATTCGAAATCCATGTTGGGCAAGTTGGTGTGTGATTTTTATTATGTCCTATGAATCTTTCTAAGAAGGCGTTGAAGTTGGATTATAGGAAAAAGGTGTTGGTGAAGGAAGCGGCAATGACGCCATTCCTCAAACACATGTTCAAAGTACTCCATCAGTGGGATAAGTCTGGCCCAGTGCCTTGGGAATCCATCGACCGGAGCATATATATTCGTCAACCTTCGCCTGTCGCTGCACCAAGCAGCACTCTCCCGGCCATGCACGTTATGCTCCAAATCCCCACCACAGCTACGCCACCCATTGTTGCTCCCGGTTCTGCAGCCACATCACTCATCGCCATGTCTGCACCCATTCCCACCACTGCGACGCCGGAGGCTCAGACCAACCAAACAGAAGCAGCTGCAAGAGCCCAGAGCAAGGGCAAGGGCAAGGGCAAGGAAAAGAAGGTTGTAGAACACCTGGCTCCACCTCAGTCGAAACGCCGAAAGGTGTTGCCACAGCTGGTGCTGCCTGAAATGGAGGACAGCAACATCACAAAAGAGCCACCATTCATCCACACCAACCTGCCAATCATGATGGCCACTCCTGCTCTACCTGAAGATGATATATGGAGGTCCATTGTGGAACAGCCCACTGCTCTGTGTGACACCTGCAGTTTGAGGGGCCTGACAACCTGCCGAACAACGGGCATCCAGATTGCTTGCGTGACGTGCCACAAGGGCAAGACGAAATGCTCATATACAGCATCATGTACAGCATGGCAAGATGAATTGATAGCGGCAGGGGAGCTCAAGGGGAGAAAAAAGGTCATTGGGAAGAAGAAGGTGAAGGCAGAGGAAAGTGAATGACTGAGAACGGCGCTGAAGAGAAAATGCCGGGCAGCAGACACCGCCGGTGAGTCAGATGAGTACATCCCCATCACGCCAGCCCCTGTCCCCTCAACTTCACGCATCTCTGACCATATACCAACCCCAGAGCCTGTCCCATCAACAAGCCTCACAATCCCCCAATCCATTGACACCATGCTTCCTGTGCCACCGCCACCAGGTCGTGTCACCCATCCCAATCGCATGCCCACCATTGGTGGTTTACAACGGGAGCTCCAAGACCTCCACATGCTCATATCGGTCTTGGCAGAAAATCAAGGGAAATTGGATAAGGAAAGCCTCATGTTGCGTGGATACATGGAAGTTTTGAACACATTGAAGGAAAAGATGACAGTGAGCATTCCAGCATTGGAGGCTGAGATGGGTGAGTTGAGAGAAAAGGTGCTGGTGAGCATTCCGGTGCTGGAGGCTGAGATGAGGGGGTTGAGGAATGGGATGGAGTTGGAGAAGATGAAGCAGGAGGTTTTCATGTTGCATGGTCAATTGGCGGCGACGAACAAGCGGCTGGCCAAATTGGAGAATGAGGGAAGCTTCGAGGAGGAATCAGAAGACAAAGATCCACAGAATGCAGATGCCATGGCGCCGTTGACGATCCATCTCCCAAAGTCATCAATGTTCGTCAATCCAGCCCATTTGCATGAATCCATTCGCTCCCCACCATCGCCTGTTCCCATTATTATGACCACAGCTACATTGGTGATCCCTGACACCAGTTCTTTCACCAACGCAGCTGCAACTTCTACCTCCCCGGATCCAACATCAACATACACTGCACAAATGTCCCCCCTCCCGCCTGATACCACTGTCTCAATTCCAAAAACATCAACACCCCCGGCATAATTCTATGTTGGATAAAAATTAATATTTTTTATACTATGCCTATTTGTGTATATATTTTGATCAATATATGCATAGTTGCTTCATTAATAGATGGAGTATAAGGTATATATTGAATTCATCATGCTGTAGGAATGTGGAAGGAGGCTACAAGGATAGATACAACAAACATACATTGAAGTGACCGATGCTGGTAGTGATAAAGTTGCTGGCAGCCATAAGCGTAACAGTGGAGCTAAGCGAATGACCAGCACCAGTTACTGTATGAGCTAAGAAAATGTGTATGGGCCCATCTTAACATAATGCAGGGAAATGGGCCCATATGAATGATACGCCCGATGGAATGATCGGGTGGGCCCATGACAGTAAAAGGAAAACAGTATGGGCCCACATGACTTCAGTGCATCTCTCGGCGCCAGAAAACATAAAGTTGGCGCAGGCGATTCACATAGCTCTTAAAAGATTTGTATTGTAATAGCAGCAGTAATTCAAGTCCTGTACGCTATAGTTGGGGGGGCCCATACTGTTTTAAGTCGTCTATTTAGGAAAAGATAAAGTGGGTGCCAGTCATGCAAAAGACTTGTATGCTAATCGTGGCCAGTGTGCACTAGAACATGGATAAACAAAGGAATGGTGACATGCTGTATGCTGTAGGAATGTGGGAGGATAAGGATATATGCAAAATCAGTACATTGTAGTGACTGGCACCAGGAGTGAAAAGGTGACCAGCGCCGGTAGTGATAAAGTCAACGGTCCGAGAAAATGATGCCGAACTTCAGAAGGACAGGAAATTGTTGGCTTACTGGGAGGATGTGTGGAATCAGGTTAGGGAGCACCTTGACACTTAACAAGTCGTCTATGTAGGAAAAGATAAACATTGTAGTGACTGGCGCCGGTAGTGATAAAGTCACTTGTGGTGATAAGCATCCAAGGTCAAGAGCTAAGTGAATGACCGGCGCTGGTTATTGTAGAACCCCATGAGCTATGAAAATGCATATGGGCCCATCCTAACATAATACATGGAAATGGGCCCATATGAATGATACACTCGATGGAATGATCAGGTGGGCCCATGACAGTAAAAGGAAAACAGTATGGGCCCACATGACTATAGCATACAGGACTTGAATTACTGCTGTTATTACAAATCATAAAGAATATATCCTAAAACAGTACATTGTAGTGACCGGCACCGGTAGGGAGATACACAGGCATGTAACAGAAGAGAACAATCATTAGTTGAAGACAGTAGTAATGTGCAATGAGAGTAGACGTAGATTAATCCTGACACTGGCTGGAAAGCAACTGTCGCTTGTGTGGCAGTCAGCTATTTCCGAACTGTATCTCTCGGCGCCGGAAAAGGTAAAGGCAGCACTGGTCATCCACATAGCTCTTAAAAGACTTGTATACTACTTGCGGCCGCTGTGCACTACAATATGGATAACAAATGCAGGAATGGTGACATGCTGTATGCTGTAGGAATGTGGGAGGATAAGGATATATGCAAAATCAGTACATTGCAGTGACCGGTGCCGGTAGTGATAAAGTCACTGGTGGCGATAAGCATCCAAGTCAAGAGCAAAGCAAATGACCGGTGCAGAATATATGCTAAAACAGTACATTGGAGTGATGGGCGCTGGAGAAGACAACGTCGTGCCAATCATTCCCATAGCTCTTAGACTTGTACACTAATTGCCACCAGTGGTCACTGATAACAAAAAGCAATGACATGCTCTAAAAGTAAGAAACTATTGACCAATGGGTATCACAAACACCGTGTGCACTAATCACCGCCGGATGACCAGTGCAGAATATATGCTAAAACAGTACATTGGAGTTGTAGAACCCCATGAGCATGTGTATGGGCCCATCCTAACATAATACATGGAAATGGGCCCATACGAATGATACGCTTGATGGAATGATCGGGTGGGCCCATGACAGTAAAAGGGAAACAGTATGGGCCCATATGACTATAGCGTACAGGACTTGAATTACTGCTGTTATTACAAATCATAAAGAATATATCCTAAAATAGTACATTGTAGTGACCGGCGCTGGTAGGGAGATACACAGGCAAGTAAGAGAAGAGAACAATCATTAGTCAAAGACAGTTAGTAATGTGCAATGAGAGTAGACATAGATTAATCCTGACACTGGCCAGACAGCAACTGTCGCTTGTGTGGCAGTCAGCTATTTCCTAACAGGATGTCTCGGCACCGGAAAACATAAAGTCGGCGCCCAACATGGTGTAGTGATAATGTTACCAGGGGCAATAAGCATACAAGTTCAGAGCTAAGCAAATGACTGGTGCCATGATCAGCGATGGACACTGTACATGACCTAAGGAAATGTCTATGGGCCCTTCTCACAAAAGAATCTATACACAAACAGTACTTTGTAGGGACCGGTGATAGTAGTGACAACAGCGGTGATAATGCACCAGCACTTAGGGGCACATAGTTTGGAGAATATATGCATGGTTATTTCATTAGTAGATGAAATATATAAGGGATCTATTGAATGTATTGCATCCATGGCAGCGCCAAAAAAAAACTATCCACCGACCGCAGTGATATCCAAAGGCATGGTTTATTGTGCATGTCCGGATAAGACAGTTCACCGGTAGCAGTGGCTGTCCCTTCACTCCAGTCTCCAGGATTTGTTTAGGCTTTGCCCCACCAGCAGGTCGTATCACTGATTTCTCCTCTTCATCGGCGGTGAGATATTCCTTGATGTATGCCTCGAACATGTCTGCAATAGGCTTTTCATGCCACCCAGGTTCATCGGCGATGAAATTTGGCTTATTGTTGCCTAGAAAGGTATTTGTTTCAAACCTACAAATTCTTCATTAGTTGCCGTTAAATGCCAGGTGAATGGACATACATGCTCCACTTCCTCTTGCCCACTGGATTTACCCATCCACCCAACACAACCATTTGAACCCCAAGTTCAAGGTACATTGAATTTTGAAATTCATTCATATGCTTTGTGAGCGTTTTCTCGGCATCCCTAAGATCAATTCAGCCAAGTTACTGAATTACGGGCGATACACATACTTTCACCAAACAGCCGACGGTGGGCCGGTATTCATCCATTGTTGCCGAAGTGCCTCAATCTTTGCGTTTTCCTTTGAATCATTGGAGATTCTTTTGTTGACCTTGGCATATTGCCACAAATATTTGGCCATCCAGTCCGGTCATCCTTTCTCCAGTTCTGGAGCCTCCCGTCCAATCGCTGCCTCTATTTCTGACCCATACAGGTGGATAATTACTTTGCGCCATGGAGGGACCTTGCTGACCGCCGCCTTTGGTGGTTTGCAAGCATTTTGTCTGTACCAAGCTCTAATACACTGATAATCATGTTTGTCAAAGAGCAGAATATACATCAAGGGCTTATTGCTCACTTCCTGCAGGCCATCCATTGGAGGTTTAACAGGTAAATTAAATAAGTCCGTCATGGCACCTTGTAAGGTTAGTTGTTGCACTTTGCGATTTTTCGATGTCTTCCAGTCGTCCACTCGTTGCCGTAGCACATTCAGTTCCACTGGTGACCACTTATGGGCAACTGGTTGAAATTCCGCATGCTCATCGGTCTGATTTCCATCATCTGAGCTAGAACTTGAAGGACAGCTGCCAAAGTCTTCCCCGCTTTGATCAGCATCCTCGGCGGACATGATAGTCAATGTGGACGCAGTAGACAGGTTGTGCTGGCAAATACATTAGGTACCTTGATATTGCATCAGACTGTCCCTGAGGACTATTTACAGGTCATATTTCAGCCTCAATATACCCTAATATACCCACGACTTTGCTTGGTACACCTTTAATCCTCTCACCACACCTTAATATATCACAATGTCCCTGAACAGAACAGTGAGTAGTGGAGTATTATTAGCTGGGTGGTCTGCCAATTATTTAGAATTTTATAAAAAAAAGGTAAGATTAGTAAACCATCATTTGTTGTCTTCAGTCATGGCTCCAATCGAGCCATTTGAGCCATTTGAGCCATTTGAGCCATTTGCCGATAGATGGATGTGTTGTCAGTGGGGCCACAATTACAATGTCGGTGGCAGGGTACATGCAGCAAGTATGGTCGAATATCACAAACAACAAGCTAATTTACCTACGCCGCCATTACACACTTCCACTGCGCCGGCACACCACACACATCACTGACACAGCCACCGGCGACAGCATAGCCACCTATGGTGCATCACCAACTCACCAACACCTGATATACCAATGTATGTGTTACAGTGAGTTATGACCACCCCACGCTACCAACACACTCCCATGGCGCCGGCACAGCTACACACATCGCCGACACAATCACCCTCGCCCCCGGCACAGCCACAGGTGAATACGACAACAACACGCCGGCGATATGCATCCTGGCAACAGCACCATACATCTTTATTACCCTTCCATCCACATCCAGCAGCGCTGACATTATCCTATTGATGCAGTATTTTCCTATTATGTGACTATGCCCGATGCGGCCTTCCCAAATCACACACTACACTTGATGCGGCCTTTTACTTGCACGGTCAATCTTTTTCTTATATGTTACTTATTTTTTATTCCTTAACCTTCGTGCCTACTTCCATGCAACGAAGGTATAGTAACTTCCAGTTCTTTTAATTGTAGTAACTTATGGTTCCTACTTCCATCCAATGAAGATAATTTGATCCTGTCTTTCCCGTAAACATAAGTCTAGTGTAGGCTGCCAAACATGGCATCCTTCCAATTACCTGGCTACTCAAAACCCCAGACATTTCCTACCCATGGATGTATGGCTTTGAAAATACACACGGAGGAAGTGGCCATCCTTTTCCAGTTCACCGCCTGACATTTGGTATATGCCACAGCTCCTGGCGAGGTCTGAGTCTCCAAGCAGTTAACCCAGACCTCTGCTCTGTGAAGAAAATAATGTGGGATCCAAGCCATTTCATGACTAGTAATTGATAACTCCTCTGACCATCTATCATGTTTGGCATTTGCCCATAACCAGTGCACCCTGTAGACTAAATAATAGTGAAGTCGCTCATTAAAGTGAATTGAGGTGTACTTACATTCTTTCATCATTTCGCTTGCCTCGACATTGGCTTGGACATTAATAGTCCAAAACCATGGCAATGGTTCATCCTGTCTCTGGCTTCCACCCTCAGCATTGCCGGTACCACCCCTCACTGCGGCAGTTGAAATCTTGAGTTTGTCCCGGTGCAATACCTGATACTTGGACTGCATCTCAGGTGAACATCCCAATGATACCATTGCAGCCCTCGCAGCATTGTATACCTGATGATGTGCTTGAACCCGGTGGCTAATAGCATGCACCTTTGACCAAGCCCTTCCCTTTTTGTTCTTGGAGGTGGCAAGACATAAATTCTTTCTGAATAAGAAAGATTTCTCACCGAGGGCCATTCTAACGCCCTGGAGCTCATCGTTTGCTTGTCCTTCCCTCAATCTCAACTCTTTCTCAGCGAGGGAATCCAAACCAAGCTGAGTAATTTGTGGAAAGCCAAATGTAGAGGGAAGAGGTAATGGGCATGTTTCAGCGGTATGGACTGCTGCTACCGGGGGCCTTGTAATAAATGGGTTGCTTTGATCATCATCATCCGAGTTAGTCTGGTAATTGGGAGCTTGTGATGGGAGTACTGGTCTCGGTGGCGAGTCATTAAGCTTTTGCAGTGTATCCAATGTGTCATTGTTCACAAATTGTTCTGATTTAGCAATGAAGGAATCCACTCTGGTATCAAGGTTTTGCCGTTTTGTTGCAATCTTCAGCTTATCGGCCTTGGACAACACCAAACACTGTTGACATATAAAGGTCCGAAGAGCCAGTCTGATACTAGTTAGCATAGGAATATTTTGCAATGGCTGGATATGCACTGGGCTTCCTCAAGTTTGAGGCCAAGAGCAACCCAGGTGGTTTCTCCCTTTCCATCACCAGTTTCATCTTCATCCTCTAGAAGGTTCATTTGAAGGTCACTTCGTGTGACCACTACCTGACCAGGGTTTATATCATAGATGTCCATTGCTTCTGGATCGGTTAGACGTGTTGCCTGAGAGTGTTTTTCCAATTCTTTCCAGATTGCAATCTCCTCAGGGTCTGAGTTTGCCGTGTACTGCAATAGGTCCACCCAACTTTCCTCCTCACCTGCCACAGCGGCTCTGAATCGGCGGGCAGTGATAACCACTACATCTGGTTCCAAGTCAATCTGGCACAAGGTACAAATATGTATTCACCTATGTCCTGCATTTTTTTGAAGTTGGAATCCCCCATATGATCATCCAAGGTTTCAATCCGTCCAGAAATGGTAGCATTTTGGGTACTAGGTGAGATTTCATTCAACACTGACCACAATGATTCAAGGATTTCTCCATCCACTTGTCCGGCGCCAGGAATGAAACTCGGTGAAAAGCGTGATAAACATTGCCAGACATGGCCACCGACATGGAAAAGACCAATACCATGCAGAATGGTGATGCCGAGTGGTAGCTGGATATACTGACTCTCCTCCATCCAAAGTCTGAGCCTCTTCCAATACTGGCACATTATATTATAAATCAAAATGATTTTCTTGAGTCTGGTGATATTAGTGTTTTTCAAGGCTTCAGATAAAGAATAGTCCATGTTTGCTTGTCTAGAAAACATTACACAATGTCTCTCAAAATGTGAAGATATCTCACTGTTCCCCTTTTTGGAAGTCAACCACCACACTGGGGCAGAAGCAACCATGATGGCCACAAGCAGTTGCACTGACACCGGTTACATCAAGACCCTTGTATTTGATGAAGTGGTCATTTACAGCATGATGCTCATTGCAGGTCAGTTTCTAATTTGGAGTTAGTAAATACGCTGAAAGTCTTTCAAATATCTTACCTCTGTGACTTCCTTAGCAACGGCGAGGTGTGCTTTGTAGCGATTTGGCTTGGTCATGAAAAAATCACCATGACTGAGCTTAATATCACGGTGAGCATTTTCGTGCTTCTGATGAACAGCGGTGAAGTTTCCATCCATGACAAAAGTCTGAGTGTATGCCATTCTGAGGTAAGATTACATTAAATACATTCCAATTCATGCAATTTGACTTACTGGTCAGGATCCTCGGTCCAATTTTCCGGCAGATTGACACCAGGCTGAGGACATGCAGCACAGAATGTTGGGATGTCAGTCACACCATGCATTGCAGCCGCCAATGAGCTGCTGGCACTGGACTGTGATTCTCCCCAGCAGCCTCTCCACTTCAAATGTTTCAACATTCGCCATAGCCGGCTTGCCCTGAGAAGCTCCCTGTATTGATCCTCAAGTACCGATGTCAGAGATATTGACAACTGTAGTATATCAGTCATACCTCCACGGCACTAGGAAATAAGGGTGAAGTCATGCACCGGAGCTTCTGGTAGTATTGATAGGCTGAAGATTTACATTCCAGATTGGACAATCGCGCATCATCGAGGACTTTAAATGTGAACGTGGTCTTGATATTTTTGTAGCTGACTGGGAAAAGCCCCGATTGCAACAAGTGATTTTCCTGCTCTTGACGGGAATTAGGGCAATTACACCACTTGACCCACATACAATGTACACCAGAAACATTGATTACTGTCAATTTGTGACAATCCATCGGCGTTGGGAAAGTTGTGGGACCAAGGTCATAAACACTGGTAAACCTTTTCATCTCCTTGATGATGTTGTTGGTTCCATCACCTTCTGTTGCATCATCCAAATCATCTTCATAATTGTCAGCCTCTTGTCCAACCACATCTGGCACCGATGGGTGAAAGTAACTTGGGCAGGATGCACCATTGTGACCGAGATGTAAAACTAACCTGACTTGGAACAACCAAGCTGGTTCAAAATAGGAACCTGTCCAGTGGTCAATGCGGTGAAATGGGTTAGAAGCATGGTTATCACAGCAGCAGTCAGTACAGAACATGGGATTGAAAAGACAGTCTCGGCATCACCAGGTAGCAGCATCATCCCCACACAAATTGCATTTCATGCAATCGGGTACTTCATTGGATAGTAGTGCTTCCAAATACATGGCCTTTTTAGGCAACCATTCTTCGATGTAATCTTGAGGTGTCTGAGGGTAATATTAGCATAGTAAATGTGGTAGCCATAATAAGTCACCTTTGAAGAGGGGGGATCAAGATCTGCAATGAAATTTAGAGCGTGATGCTCAATTGGTTCATCAGACATCAGAGATGTTATATTGGTGTTGGATGTGGTCGCCGATCCTGACACTGGTGCACTTATCTTGGCCTTCTTATGCCTTGGAGTTGACTGAGGACTTTGCCAAACTGGTACAAGGCGATCCCTGGGTCCCCGCGATGTCTGGGAGCGAACGACAGTCATCTGGGTGATTCTTGCAATGATAGTGCGAGTGTGTCCTCTAGGCATGATGGTTTGTAGAGCGATGTAAAATTAAGAACAAGCATCTCCAGGATTATATAGGCACTGTAGGCAGTGAGGAAACATGGCAACATGGCAATGTAAATGACAATGGTACCATGTAGAGGTTACTATGGGACTGTTCTACACAGCATACTAACATGTTACCTAGGTCATACTCACAAAGCTACTGTCGATGTTTCCAATGTAAAATTACACCGGCGGTGTTTGTGATACCCATTGGTCAATAGTTTCTTACTTTTACAGCATGTCATTGCTTTTCATTATCAGTGACCACTGGCGGCGATTAGTGTACAAGTCTAAGAGCTATGGGAATGATTGGTGCGACGTTGTCTTCTCCAGCGCCCGTCACTCCAATGTACTGTTTTAGCATATATTCTGCACCGGTCATTCGCTTTGCTCTTGACTTGGATGCTTATCGCCACCAGTGACTTTATCACTACCGGCACCGGTCACTGCAATGTACTGATTTTGCATATATCCTTATCCTCCCACATTCCTACAGCATACAGCATGTCACCATTCCTGCATTTGTTATCCATATTGTAGTGCACAGCAGCCACAATTAGTATACAAGTCTTTTAAGACCTATGTGGATGACCAGTGCTGCCTTTACCTTTTCCAGTGCTGAGAGATACAGTTCGGAAATAGCTGACTGCCACACAAGCGACAGTTGCTTTCCAGCCAGTGTCAGGATTAATCTATGTCTACTCTCATTGCACATTACTACTGTCTTCGACTAATGATTGTTCTCTTCTGTTACGTGCCTGTGTATCTCCCTACCAGTGCCGGTCACTACAATGTACTATTTTAGGATATATTCTTTATGATTTGTAATAACAGCAGTAATTCAAGTCCTGTATGCTATAGTCGTGTGGGCCCATACCGTTTTCCTTTTACTGTCATGGGCCCACCCAATCATTCCATTGAGTGTATCATTTGTATGGGCCCATTTCCCTGTATTATGTTAGGATGGGCCCATATGCATTTTCATAGCTCATGGGGTTCTACAATAACCGGCGCTGGTCATTCACTTAGCTCTTGACCTTGGATGCTTATCGCCACAAGTGACTTTATCACTACCAGTGCCGGTCACTACAATGTTTATCTTTTCCTACATAGACGACTTGTTAAGTGTCAAGGCGCTCCCTAACCTGATTCCACACATCCTCCCAGTAAGCCAACAATTTCCTGTCCTTCTGAAGTTCGGCATCATTTTCTTGGACCGTCTCAGTCATCCTTTTCCATGTCGAATGCAGGTCATTGAAGATCTTCATCATTAATTGTATTTTGGCCAGGTCACTGGCAGCATATGGGACCGGCCGTAGGTCTTGCCAGGTGAACTGGATCTGATGAAACTTAAGATAAATTAAAGGACAACAACATGTTACTCACCTGTGGCCGTTGAACCACCAGGAAGTCATGTGGAGCAAATGGGTATGAGTTGTAGTTCTCTGGATTGTTCTGTTTACTCCACCAAGAATTGATATAGCTATCGACAATACGGGTGGGGTCATCAGCATCAACCTTCAAGTACCTTTGTATCACTGGAATGTATTCTAGTTCCAGAAAATCTTTGCCCTCAGGATCATTGTGTTCCGAGCACCCCAAAGTCCCATCCTGTACCATCTTTATGGTTTCCATGACGAGCGGGGGAGTGTATGGAGCACTGCCACCCATAGAGGCATAAATTCCGGTGGCCATCAAGAATTCCTTCTAAGTTGGTATTGGTGATCAGATAATTGGCAATCACAATATGTTCACTTACAGTCTCGAAAAATAGGCTAGACACCCACCCCAACTGTGACTCTTTGTAGTCTTCATCGTTATCTACCACAAGGATCCATGCAGTGATTGCAGCACAGAGATGTGACGTTCCATACAACAGCACTTCCTGCCCATGTGCTAGATCATTCTGTGCTGGTAGTAGTCCCGTAGTACTCTCTCGAATGCTGAGATCATGAGCTACCTGTTGAGCAGCGATGGCCTGCTCATGGAACTCAGTAGGTTTGACTGTAGGGTGAGGGTTCTCTAGGAAATCAGCATTCCTCTGATGCTTGACTTCTATTTGATTCAATGCGGTAGCGAGTTTGCCAGCAGTAACAGGGTCAGCTTTATATGGCCAGTGAGGCACAGATTTGAGGTTTGTATAGCGGGATATCATAACTTCAATGCAGTTGTAGATACAGAATGTTTGGATGATTAAGTAATCAATGGACAAAATTATCATCGGCGCTGGGAACAAGTACCAATGATAAGTCCATATGGGCCAATGTCTATAGGAAAACCAGTGGTGGGCCAATACGATCGTTCCCTGTCAAATGGAATCATCGCATGGGCCCATGTATATGTGGTAAGCAGTTCAAACTCTTAACTACACCCTCTGTCAAGTCAGTAAAATTGTGCACTCATACCTCTGGATTCTGGCCCCAACATTGGGACATTCATTTATATCTAACCATAATCTATAGCAGGACATCACATCGGTGTCTAAAACAATCAGCTAGTGTGGCATGTCCTGGCGCCGCATGCATCCAACCATATCTGCTGTGACCCGACGCCATATGCATCCAACTGCCAATACCTGCTGACCTGCTGCTGCACTTTTTCCTACCAAACCTACAATGATCATCGGCACCGGGAACCAGCACCAACGATATGTCTGTATAGGCCGATGTCTATAAGAAAACCAGTGGTGGGCCAATACGATTGTGCAGTATCACACGCATTGCATGGGCCCATGTATATGTGGTAACATGTAGTAAAATGATGACTGTGCTAGCCAGCGCCGTGATTCAGATGTTGCTGCCGCCGAGAATTCTTCAGTGAAGCTGTATACTGGGCCCACACAGATGCATCACACCCTGGGCCCACACAAGTCTTTCCTGACGTGGGCCCAATCCACTACTGACAGATCTATCGTCGTTTTGCAGAAATCCGCTGAATGGATATACCGTTGTTTTTTACTGAACAGTGTGCAACACTACCACCGACACACCCACTACACCGACCCGTCCAAAATGCAGCAGACAAACTAGTTAAACGACACCCCACCCCACTCCACGACTTGATGCACAGATACCGCATTCAACCGCGGAACATGGAAACCATCAAAGCGGCACGGTTCGATACAAGATGGAAACCAGGCGTCACCACGGAAGTGGAACAGAACACCGATACAGCGATCGAGTCAATAAGGGGGGACAACCCAGATGTGAAGGTCTTCACGGACGGCTCAGGAATGGAAAGCAAAACAGGCGCCAGCGCGGTCCTATATAGAAACAACAGGATCAAGTCAACGTTGAGGTTCCAGCTCGGATCGGCACAACACCACACAGTCTACGAGGGAGAAGGAGTCGGCGCCCTTCTAGGCACACGACTCATAAACAAGGAATGGGGTGTACAGTCGGCCCACATTTACATTGATAACCAAGCTACCATAGCTGCCACAACGCTGACCAAACCCAATGCAGGACACTACATATATGACGCGCTTCACGACGCCATCGCCACGCTACGGAAAAACCACATTGAATAAAGATAAAAATTAAATGGACGCCAGGTCATAAGGGGGTGGAGGGAAACGAGAAGGCGGATGAATTGGCAAAGAGAGCAATCACAGAAGGAGGGAGCAATACGGACGACCTCCTGAAATTCCTACGCAAGGAACTACCACACAGCAAATCAGCGGCCAAACAATCATATGGAGAAAAGCTAAAGAAAAGAGCACACAGGACGTGGGCGAAATCACACCGCTACACACAGATGAAGAACACGGACCCGCTAACGTGCTCAGGGAGATACGTCAAACTCATCACACCGCTACCAAGGAAGTTAGCCAGCGTCTTAACACAATTAAAGACAGGCCACGCACCACTAGCTAAGCACCTACACCGCATCGGAAAGAGCGACTCACCAATATGCCCCGCATGCCAACAGGTGGAAGAAACAGTCCAGCACTTCATGCTTCACCGCCCAGCCCACCAGACTGCCCAAACCACATTTGGTGACTTACTCACATTAGAAAAGGAGCAACGGGGAGGAAGGAGATGAGCGAAGAATGACACACACAACCTACCCTACACCCGGTCCCGCACCACTTATTCCGCGCCCACGGCGCTTGAGATCCCACCAGTTGGCATCTTCAAGCTGATGACGATGAACTCCCGTTGGAAGACTACACAACAGACACCACAGTACATAATTAATCTCTTACATATGGTTCGCCACAATAGAGAATAATTCGGAGAAAAAAAAAAGAAAAAAAGGTAAGAGCAGGTCAGGATATGGTGAGCTTGGGAGGCTTGATAGGGCTGAAGGGCGTGTGATCGAGAAGCTTATCGCCTTACAATGACAATAAGCAGAGAGGTAGCCCTCAGGATCCGCGTTGTTTTGCTGTTTATCAGCGTGCCAATCAATAGGCAGCATCTCCTGGTCTTCTTCCCCTCGAGAATATCGGGAAAGCTCGATCCCATCCACGACTGTAAGAAAGCGAGCAATGCCGCCACCCAACGTGTCCTCGATCCAGATCTGATTTGTAAGTTCGACAAATCCCTCCACATTTTTCAGCAATCCTACTGCAACGCACCAGCCTCACTCCTGCTTTGCTATATGCTGCCAGAGGATATCCGCAGAGCATCGACTGCAGAAGTATCTGATGGCCCAAAACGTTAAGTGCTTCAGCCTGAGATCGTCTGGTTCGTTTGTGAAAGTGAGACCCCGTTGAATCGCACACAGTTTGCTGCGAGTTGTCCTGTACAATGTGTCCTGTACAATGGCGACAGGTATTACAATGGCAAAGATCGCTAGGGATAGGCAAAGACAGGATGGGGAAAGCGATATTGAATGCATTAAGGCCACAGTGGCAGCGGGCTTTGACGAAGGTCGTCATTTATAAGAAGGATGGGGGTACTAACTTATACTTACAGCAGGAAGCCCGCTTTTAATCAGAGCGATCATCTGACCCTCTGTGAAATTCATGTAGACCGATTAACATCGATGATCGGAGGCAATATTGTTAGAAGAAATGACAGATATCTATCGTAGCTTCAATTTCAGTCATTCCAGCCTCCAATCCAACGATAGAATAAGATGCAAGTTACCGCAGTACAGCAACCCCGAGTCTTTCTTCAGCAATGTTGTCACATCCCACGCTGTCTGGAGAGCATCTTCTTCATTCTCTCCCGTACCCAATATACCTGCCAGTAGCTTCCTTTCCTCGTCATATGCAGGAACAGATGCGTTACGCAAACAGACACATGTATAAGGTTGATGAAGGACCCAACGCAGGTATGGGCGCAATAGTCATGTAGATGATGTAATTTGGTCGGAGTGGGGGTTGGGGATGAGCGTCATTAACAGGGACAAGTGTTTCGAACTCGGAGGCATTCCCAGAAAATTTCGAAACATACAAGGCATTGTGTTTGGATGTAGGGGGTGCTTCTGGGTGGGTTGGCTTGCATGGAGCCTGAGTGAAGCTACCATTTCTCACCAGAGTGTCACCATACAACTGAGGTAACGCTGTTAGCATCGAAACGTTGCTCAGTCGCGAGTCTCGCAGACCCTGCTTCAAAGCCCACAACAATGGTTTACGGATGGCCTCTTCTGGTAAGAAGCTAGCCTATTCTTGTATCACTCCAGCCAATTCTCCGCTAGGGCCGCATATAGACTGTTAAACAGTGCAACGGCTACGGCAGCCAGATAAGGTATCCACCTCGATTCAGAGGTCGGATATGTGCTCCCAAAGGGTAAACACGAGGCATGTGCTGCAGGAACATCTGATGGCCCCAGAGATGCTTTAAGTCGTCGGGTTAACTCGTGGCTAGCGAGTGCGGGACCATCATTAATAAGGTGTGGTGGATGACGGGGGTACAAAGAACACGGTGTTACGATAGTAAAGATCCTTCGAGATAGGCAAACTGCTGTGGAGGACGTAGTGTTCGTTGCTTTCACGGCCGGCCTTGACAAACATTGTAAATGCTGCTGTGGATGAGGTCACGATAGAGGAAGGCCAACAGCAGTCTCGAAACCATCCTCCATTCAAGGTAAGTGAAGACAGTCGTTCACATACCATCTTGGCCAGCAGGAACGCGCGTTCCATTATATGGCTATTTGAGATACACCATCCCCGTTCCAGAGCGATGACCATGCTTCTCATGCTCTCCACGGCATATTTGCCATTTCAATCGTCCATCTCACCCTCTCCCCATCTGGTTCTTCATCCTCCTCCAGTTCATAACCGTCACATCCAATTTCCCTCAGCCATCTAGCACCAGCCTGTTCTCCAGGCCACAGAACACCAGAAGAGAGATGCGGCAGAAGGGAAGGTAGTGTAGAGGCGATGGAAGCATAATTGAATATACGTGTGCGTTGTGCAGTGCTGAGGGTAGGCCCGAAGAGGGAGAGGATGTATTGTTGAAGCTCGATTGGCAAGCGGAGGAAGAGAGGGGGGTTCTCTGGAATGTGGGGGGTCGATGACGGTGGTAGCGGAGGGAGTGAAGTTTGCAGGAGAAGTGGGCGGGCATAACGTAAGAGACGGAGAGCTTGTCGTTCGATCTCGTGCTTCAAGAGCCGATTGCGAGTTAAGATACGCGACAGGAGGGCTTCGCTAACTTTCCATGCGTCGAGGTTGTATTGCAGGTAGGCCCCACCGTGAGCGCCCGAGAGCTGATTCGCGTGCAACTCGACTATAGGAATGCTGAGGTTGTGTCGCTGAATTGCCTCAATTATAGAGCGCACGCCACGGAGCCCGAATGTATTACCGTTGCAACTGAAAGAACGGAGACGGCAACGGATAGGAGAGGATAAGTAAGCTACAATGTGTGGGCAAGAACGAGGGGTCATATTTAGTCCTGAGATGTATAATTCGCACAAATGACGGGATTTGAGAGCAGGAAGGAATATCTCGATGAAGGAGTCGGACAGCGTTCTGTTCATCGACAGAGATAGGCGCTCAAGTTGTGAGCTATTGACTGCGTCGGCAAAAGTGGTGATGGTTGATGCACGTCCAGCGAGCTTGTTCTATACGGTGTAACGGCCAATGGTATAGGAAGTGGACACTACAAAGGTGAATACTGGACGTACATTCTGAAGAAGCAATTGTTTGAGATGTTGGTTGTCCTTCATGTACCGGGAGATCGCCAACAAGCCTCGTTCTCCGATATCATTGGCGTTGAGACTAATATATGTGATATGGTATTTTCTGCCATTGGAAGACCCGAGGAACGAAAATAATGCAACACAGCCGTCATCGCCTAGTTCATTGTGGCCAAGGACAAGTCTGTGGACCAAGCGACGTGCCCTGACGAGTGAACTTATGATCTGATTAGCACCTGTCAGCATGCATGCAGATAGATTAGAATAGAGAAGACGTCTGGAAATGACAAGACTGGCATGCCTTGTGTAGAGGAAAGAGAAAAGTCTACGCAATCGAGCTCGCCAGTGATGCTGGACATGTTGGACACGAAACGGCGGGCAACCAGCTGTTGAACTGGTTGTAGACGCCGTATGGTGGAAACATTCTGAAGGTCCAAATATATGTAATCTAATTTAATTACTACTATCTGTTATAAGTTGGGACTAGCACAAGCAATTCGCAGTACTACAGCCTTCGCCACGCCTGTTCGTGAGTGAGTGACGCATCATGCCAGTTCTTTCGCGTCTCAAAGGATCCGTTGGCCGTAGAGTACTTAAGCCCTTTGTCTAGAATGATGTCATCAGATACACCTCCATTCATAAATCATGTCAACATCTCAATCTCGTGTTAGTCTTCGCGGCACGCCCATGGTATGTATTTTGATCCAAGTCGAGTCCAGGCTTAGGCAAAGAGTGACACCCAAGGCTATTGCATGTGTAACCGCCATTGCAGGAGCACTCGGAGCGATGTACATCATGGGGCAGGATACGAAGGAGAAGGAGGGCAGGGAATCAACCTTCAGTTCGTCATCTTACCTCCCATCTTCCATCATGATGCTGGATCAGCTTATTTAAATTTCACTTAGAACATGGAGCAGCCGGCCAGTCCAATATGCGCATGAACTCGTCTGATGTCAGCGCCGCTGTATCGGTACCACGACCTGGGAAAGAGAGAATACACGCTGCCGGAAGCACAGAAGAGAGAAAGTAACTCAGGCTGCAGCGGCATCTGGAACTTTGCGCAGGACTGCTGAATGTGAGACTGCTGAAGAGCAATCCAAGTGCGAATAAGATTACAAAAATTACATGAGCATCTAGCGACTGGAATTCACTGTTGTACAATGCAGTATAATTAGTACGACCTAGAAGGCAAGGATGACGACTCGGGTATCGAATGAACAAAAGACGCAAATTTTCACAACCTCAAAACAGCTTTCATCATGCTCGAGACGCTAGGACACGATCTAGTCCGGGCCAAAGGTTTAGGCTTCACAGCAGGCCGTGAAATGATCGTCCGAGGCATGTGTGAACTGCTCTCGTTGTGAGACGCGGTGAGTTCGTTTCGAACTTTCTGCTTCTTGACTGGAATTTCTTCCTCGTTGGACTCGCGCCTAGTGCTCTTCTTGCGCTTTTCACGTCTCAGAGCGCGACGGCCTTCCTCGGCGTGCAACCTGCGTTCGAGGGCCTATAGACAATTTTAACGGGAAAAAAAGGTAGAGCAATAAGGATATCTACCAGGCGAGCTACCAGATCCGCTTCAGAGCCAACACTGGCAGGCGGTGCAGGCGTCTTCCCCATCGAAGAGACACCCGAACGTGATGGAAGCGGGTGGTAAAGTCTCGGCTCTGACTCGCCGACTTGTGGAATGAGCACGGGCCGGCTGCGATATGAGGAATGAAAGGGATTGCTGCGCTTCCGTTGTTGCACTTCTGCTACTCTTCGTGCCCACTCGGTCACGGGCTCGAGTGCAATTGATGTCTTTTGCTGCACGGCTATGGTCGTCCGTCGGGCGGGTGGAGTGAAAGAAGAACAAGGGCCGTCGGAAGGTAGCCGAGTATTCACATCTTCCAAACCGCACACATGGTCAGAGTTAACCGGTTGTAGGTCTGAGAGTAGGAGCTGTTGATGAACGGGAGGAATGGGGAGCGGATAAGATATATGAGGATAAAAGGCAGGTACTTGCACCTGACCGATATCCGAATACAATGCGTTAGGGGTGTACGATGCAGGTGCGGAAGATGCGAGCTGGATATGGGGTTGCCACTGAGGCTCATCAAAAGACACAACAGGCGGCTGGTAATTTGTGCCCGGCATACTGCCCTCATTTGAATGAGCTGACGCCGCATGGCTGTCATACCCGCTTTGCGCGAGATGCTGATGCTGCCATGGGTATTAGGTCCTCAATTTCATCAGCGACATGAAGTATACGCACAAAACTTCCGAATTCACTTGGGGAGGTGGATAAAACAGGCAAGGTCGACTGATGGTTATTCAGCGAAAGGTCTAGGCTGTTCTCGTGCTGTCCCTGATTACCACTCGCTGCGTACTGGAAATAGACATGCTGGGTGAGTTGATTCGGCTCGACAGCTGGCAAAAGCGGCACTTGCTGAGAAACTTGGAATGCGGAGATGGTAAACGCTGGTCGTGGTATCTCGAACGGTAATAGTTGGTTAGTTGGCGCATGATAAATGGGAGGTTGTGGTGAATCATCCATCTCAACATCGATGTCCATTGTCGATCGGGTGTTTGCGTCATGGTAATGCTGTTGGCTAGAAACCCTGTCATCGAAGGGTACTTCACCGGTACCCTGATCTCCAAGTTCAGAGGCGCGAGGGTAGTCATGATTAGCAATAAGCATGTCGGCGATGGGGTGAGGCTTCTGCCGCAGAAAACCTAATTCGGCGAGGTTGCCGGTGGGATGAGATCTGTGCTCCCCAGAGCTAGCGGTCAGGGAGGTTAAAGAATGGGTAGTCTGCCCTGTGGCAGCGTACCCGCTTTGAATCATCGGGGTCACACTCATCGACCCAGGATTTGTACCAGATCGAAGGGCGTCTGGGGACATCATCGGCCCAACATTGGTAACCGAACCGTTGTTGCTGCATGAAGGGCTTTGAAGACGAGAAGTAAGAGTTAAGTTGATCAAGTCTAGTTGTCACGCATACAAGGATATACTGACCTATTTAAATCCTCGAACACCGGGCCTTTGGGAATAGTCGTTGTCGGCTCGATATTCAATTCCGTGTTGCTGTCTGGTTGCGCAGAAGGCATCACAGATGGTTGATTTGTCGGGTGTTGTGTAGTCGAGGGTGGTGTAGTGGAGAGTGGTGTTGTCGAGGGTGGTGTTGTCGAGGGTGGTGTTGTCAAGGGTGGTGTTGTCGAGGGTGGTGTTACTGAGGTCGATGTTGACGTGGTCTGTGGCACTGGGTTCTCGCTATCAGGTTCCTTGTCCGTCGCGTCGTCGTCCTCATCATCCTTGGGAGGTTTGCGCCGTCTAGAACGAACAATTATTGCACTCAGTGTCATCCTCAAATGAAAATTGAACACGAACGGAACGGAGGGCATGATAATTTTCCCAGGTCCACAAGGCCTTACGAGTAAACAATGTGGGATTGACCTTTTTAAAGGGAGTCGTTTCCAGTTGGGTTTTCGGGAACTCGACGAGGAAGACGAAGGCCCAGAGACGGTGGGATTCACTGCTGTGGAGTTCGAAGCCGAGGGGGCCGACGAACTCGAAGGCGAACTCGAAGGTCCTGCTCTGCTGTTATCGTCTTCGGGGTCGTCATTTACGCACGCTGCCTTTATTGATTGAACGCGAACACGAGGATCGGGAACGACCCTCTTTCCAAGTGTAGAATCCTTGGCTGACGACACACCAGAGCGTTTAGGACGACGAGAAGCGGAAGCTTGGTTAGCCATGGTGAATGTGGTATTGAATAATGGGAGGTGATGAGAAAACGAGACGGTTGGAACGTCCAGTAATGTCTGGTGGCTAGCGGAGTTAAGTTTTTTTGCAGACAATGTAGCGCGTTCCGATGTCCACCCACGATACATTGATATATATACCATATACCATCGTACAGCTTTGGCACTTTCAGCTGCGAGAACGCTTTGGCCTTATGATTACCTCGCCGCATGGCCAAATGGCCACATATGGCCACTACAAGGTTGGGTTTTCCCCTGTAATTTGGTTAGCGGTCGATGAGCCTGTCCTAGTCTATGTTCATTTGCAGTGGGCATGTGGTTGGCCAAGTAACCTCATTTTTCTCGTGTTTGATGTAGAGTAGGGAAGAAGCAGTTACCAGTCGTGAGTCGAAAGCAGCATTGAGTATTGTATCTCGCTCGAGGAGCTAGCCACGGACAGGAACATCAAGATAGGTTCAGAGTTAGATAAGATAAGATTCAGATGTGATAGTTGTGAAATCAACAAGATGTGTCAAAGATGAGCAAGTCCATATTTAGACTATGAAAACAAAACACGTGTGTTGTCACAAGACGTGGTATACTACAAGTCAAATTGCACAGAAACCGATAACACACTATAACACACCAAAGTCCCCGAAAAGACGCCGAAAATCGATCCTAATTGGCAAAAGGCACCCTGCACATCGGGCAGGTATTGCTTCGAACAAGCCACCTCGAAAGGCATTTATCATGAAATGCATGCCGACAAACTGATCCCAATCTCGCCGCATTGTTACCTCGAAACTGCATCAAGCAGATTCCGCATTTGTCGACAGGGGAGTCAAGCAGCACGAGCTTCAGCTTGATACGCCCATCCTTCGTTTTTCGCCGCCTTTCGACTTCAACATCTCCTAAGAGTGGTATGTTGACATTAGTTTCCACACCGTTGCCGCCAGCGTAGGCGGAAACCGAGTGCGGCCTAGTTGCTGTTCGAACAGGACTTGCAGGTCCTATGAATTCCGATAACATGAGAAGAGCCTGAAAGGAACAGAAATAAGTGGCCAGGAAAACGAACAATCTGTAAGCTTACTTCATGATCAGACCCGTTCTGTTGTTCTTCGTGCAAGCGAGAAACGAGGACATCTAAGTCTGTAACTTCCAAAAATTGAGCAGACGCAGAAGATCGTGCAGCTGGCGGTGGGGAATTCGTTGCATCACGTTGTGATGGCAAAGATACCTTCCGGACAGATTCCACAAACTCCATCGATGACGCGCTGCTAGTAGAAGGCGCTGTGGATATTTGGATTGGTGTACCATATCTTCTCTCACTGGGTTGGGGCGTGGAAGCGCGACTTGTAAACGGTTCGGTGAGTGAAGTATCATTGAAATCAATCAACAAACCCTCAGAAAATGTTTTTCCGTTGACTTGGAAATCTTCATGACCAGCATATGTTGAATCAACCAATGTACGTGAAGGCCCTGGCGGACGAGGCAAAGGTCGTCCCGGATAATGACGTGCATTGTGGACATCGCTATCCGCAGATGATCTCCGTTCTACCGGGGGAGGTATCAAGGGAGAAGCTCTAGGCGGAGTCGTCGTACTACTAAGAGTTGTTGATGGGGACGGTGGCGACTGACTTGGGCTTCTGCTTTTATTACTTGAAATGACCGTCGCTTGATAAGTGGAGATAGTAACTGGCAAAACATCCGCATACTGGGTGTGTGGGGATTCAACGGGAGTAGATGGTAGAGGTGTAGCTAATGCGCGCTGAAAAACGGAGGGAATAGGGATATTTGCTTCATCGTCTGCTTCCCACCGATTAACTCCCAGGGGAGATGCGCACACGACCTGTGCTTTCTTCTTCGCTTTCGGTGCAGGCGACGAATTTGCCATTCGAGTGTGAACATTTGACATCACAGGCACCTGAGAAATTGGTGGTGTAGGTGTCGCAACAGAGTGGGGAACAGGTTGGATAGGTGGAGGAGGGGCAGAGTGTCGAGCTGCCTTATTCACTCTTGGAACGGGAAGCACCTTCCGATCTCTCAACGACAGCGGGTGTGTACTTGGGTTGTTACGTGACACATCTGTCTCTGCTTCTGGCTGAAGTAGCACAGGATGTGAGATGCTGGGAGCCGAGCCACGACTTTGACCTTGAATCGACAAACTGGGTGACGCAGGCTCCTCTGTTCGACGAGCAGTGGGCGTGCGTGGTTCCTCCGATTCTACAACTTCCCAGGTGTCCAAAGACTCACTTCTTGCTCTCTCCTTACCCTTGAAGGATGACAGCTTACGCGACACAAAACTCTCGTTCCTGGGAGTACTTGGTGTCATGGGAAACTTAAGAAACGAAGATGTCGACATAGACATTTTGAGAGAAGTCGTACTCAAGAAAGGGAACGACGAGCGAGAAGCATAGGGGTTATTACTTGGCGATGGGTGCGCGGAGACTGTGCGATCTTGCGGAACCATAGGTTGGTACGGAAAGAGTGTACGCAGCGGCGAAAGCGATAACCTTCGTTTCGTATTTACCTGTGGAGATCGGATGACTTCACCGATGTCATCAGAATCAGAATCCAATATGGCTGGCCTCCGACTTTTGGTTCGACCTCGTGGTGTTCCCGGACAGTGCGCAGAATCTGCTCCATTTGCCCTCCGACCTAGTAGACTATGGTCGTTATCAATCTGAGCTTGTACCGAGCCGGTTTCAATGATTTCGAGGGAATCATCAGAATCTATGTCTGAGTCTCGGCGTGGCGAGACTGGTGATTCAGAAGGCTGTGGCACAATTGAAGAAATGGAAGGTGATGAAAGCTGTGTTGAAAGTTCGGGAAGCTGAGTTCGTTGCAAGTTAGTGACCATGGGTTGCGACATGGTTACAAGCGTCGTAGTGCTCGGACACACCGATAATGGCGGCGTGGATATGGCTTCGAGAAACGTAGGTGGAGGGTAATCGGGATATGCTTTTTAGATTTAGCTTTCTTACGAGCACGAAAGACAAATATTCTAAGCAGACATACGATCTTCATTACCAACGTTCAGAAACCCGTCATTGCGCCCCCGATCCTGACGTCCAGTCCTCCTGGGGCGACGAGCAGCTCTGTTTGCTACCAAGTTGCGCAAAGGCCTAGGTCCAGTATCGAACCTCATGTCTTCCTCAGTTCTTGCGCTCCTTTCTGGCTTTTGATGACTCTTCTTCGGCTTAGCCTGTGCAGCATTATCGAGAGTGTTCAGGGTCGCTTGTCCAGGGTGGATGAAACCGTGTGACATGTATGGTACAACATGAGCTGCTCGTGAAGGCATCCGGGAGAAGAGAGAGACAGGTCGAACATGCGAAACACAGGAGGCATGGAGACATTTGTTTGACCATGTTAGGTTCCGAATGGCGAAATCTTGGTTTTGCTACTGGTCGAAATATCTGATTGCCTCGAGATATGCTAGAATCATTTACAAACCTAATCTATAAGTGGATGTTTCTGGGAGCGGAAGCGACTGGACGGAATCCGAAGACAAAATCTGTGGTACTTCGAAGCATCTCCTCGGATTCAGTCACAATCAAAACTTGTGTGAGCTGAGAGATGACTACGGAAACTCCTAACCCACGACCTTGAAGGATTCGAAACTAGACTATCTTGGAGCCATTGCTCAGACTGTTCCCGGCTTTGTGCTAGGACGGGGCATCACTTACAGCACCGGATTCGGCAATATCTCTTGGAAAGGTTAGCTATATAAATTCCTTTTCTTCTACCAGGGGCCGGCTGAACTCTTCTGCAGATATTGATTTGCGACGTCGTTCTTGGAATGTTACATAAAGAACGGATTACAATCCCTCACAAATACTCAACGAATACGAAAGAGCATACAGCTCTGTTGCCGGACGAGGATGTTAGTCTATAACTTGAGCCGCCTCTTCAAGTCGATAACTCATCCTGCAATTTTCATCTGAGCGGCGTTGTTGCCATAACTGTCGACAGAAACTATTTAGGATTACAATTACAAAATGCTAGTTATGGTGGCCCACCCGCGTCGACGTCGGTTAGTGAGATGCTTGATCGGTTCGTCCCAGCAGTAGATCTTCAAATCGACAACAGCTGTGCTAGAAGGGCCGCCGTGCTACCATTCCAGATTATTGAGTTGTCTCATTCTTGCACTATCAATTGTCGAACATTCTTCAACTGAGGATAGAACATACATATTCTGATCAAGTTGTATTACAGGAAGTTGGCGCGAAGGAAGGTCTTCAAGCGCTATGGTTATGTAGGTATGAGAGATGCAAAAGGTCAAAAGAGGGAGCGATCGCGTTGCCTATATGCTGATTAAATGTTTGACTTAAGAAGTAGAGGACGAAGGACATTTCAATACATTTACCCTCCCGCTACACCCGGGTCCCTTCTAGGGACGGTGAGATAGGCGGATTTGCAGGAGTTAACGGAGGTGCTGGGGCTAAAGTATTATGTGTGTCCTGGGAGGTCTTATTCTTCGTCACAGCATGAATTACGCGTTCTTTGTTCACCCAATTCACCACTTCTTTGACGGCGTCGGACGGGCGCATCTTGTACAGCATGAGGTAACCTTGAAGACTCGCCATAGAAAGCTCGTATTCCGGAATGGCATTGCTAAACCGATCCGCAAGATCCTGGATTTCCTCTTTATCTGGTTCTGAGTTGTCCGTAGAAGAGGGTTTCTCGGCGAGCATATCCACGTCAGAGGCATCAGAAGTCGACGCGGTCAGAGCCGAGGCAACTGCGGTAGAATCAACAGGGGCCACCGAAATAGAGTCCGTGTCTTCTTCCCCAGGAAGGTAAAAGTGAGTGAATAGTTTCCGAGCCTGGTATTTACTGGCATTCTTGAACTCTAGGTGAACGTCCATGCGGCCAGGTCGAACAAGAGCCTGATCCAAAGTATGGTACTTATTCGTCGTTGCAATGGTAATACGCCCTTCTTGAGCACCAACCCCGTCGAGCGCGTTTAATATCCCACTGAGAGTGACTCTGGAAAGCAGTTGTTTCAGAGATAAACGATAAAACCATGATGCATACCTGCTTCGGTGAATTGAGGGCTTCATATTTGTCTCGGCGTGACTGTAGCTCTCGTCTCGATTGACCCCGTGAGTGAAAGCCGCATCAATGTCTTCTATCGCGACTATACAGCGTGCTGGTAAACCGCATAGAAGTTCTCCAAGAAGAGTGTCATCCATCCCCGACATGGAAAGGGAAATGATGTAAATATCCAGATTAAAGATGCCAGCTAAAAGACGGATTGTGCTCGTTTTACCACATCCAGGAGGTCCATGCTAGGTCATAATGAGATTGTGCCAAAGCACTACATGGGAATTCGGAGACTTACCATGAGGTACCCACGGCGGTAAGGAATGCTCCGTCGAAGATACCATTCTTTGCTTCTAAAAAATTCTTCAAAGTCCTTGATCATGTGTTGCATTGGGCCCGGTTCTGTGATCAGTGAATTCGGACTCGGCTTCGTGCTAGTTGTTGCAAGCTTCCAACCACGGGAAAGACTAAAGGACTTAGTCTTACCTCTATGAAAAAAGCTCTAAAACAACGCACGTGTCAACAATGTGAATTGGTGTAACCTGGTCCTGAGTAGCCAGATACGCTGTCTGCACGGAAGCAGTGAATTCTCCGAGCATGTTCGGATCAAAGGTGAGCATGCTTAGAGTTGTAAGAGCTAATGAGGACTAAATTGACACGAGATGCATACCAAATGGAAACTGCGAGTTGCTTCCCCTCCCACATAGTCCTATACATATCTATTCAATGATGTCTAAGAAGATGGGGTAAACAAAACGCACGACTGTTCTTGTGTACGGCGAACAGTCATCAGATGGCCCTTGAAGGACATAAAAACTGTCCCTGCGACAGGAGGCAGGTATGAAATCTTTCGAAAATTGCCATACTGCAGGCCTTTTGAAAAACCAGTTGCCTTTGGATCTGCATCGCCTGTAGTCCTAACGTCGACGTTACGTCGGCCTACAGTCAGACGTTGTCAACATGGCGATGACGTAGGAAAATATTAAACACATACTCCATGACTTCTGTTGGTCTAGCCAGGCCATCACCCAGTCTAAGGACGCATGAGAAATGCTAACCAGTCCAAAAAGATTTAACGACTGACGATAACTATAATCACCCTGACAAAAAGTCGCTCGAACCGAGATGAGATCAAGAACTTTATCACATGAGGCCTGAACGACACCCATATGGCGGGTAAATTCCAGGAGGAGGCCAGCAATAATAAACTTCAAGTTCAGCCAGGCTAGTAAGTCAAGGGACGATGAGAAAACACTGATAAATGAGGAAAACGAGGTCAAAGGGTAGATGGCGTCAATTGTGCTAGCCAGAGGCGTCGCTGTTGGGAAACAGTTGATTGTGTTGGAAGTCATTCGTTGGGAAAAGGTAGTAATGTAGAGGTTTAGTAGATAGAGCCACTCATGCACTCACAGAATATATAGTATTCTGAACCTGCCACATCCCCACGCCACTGCATAATAGTGCCAGTGAACAATGGAAGTGATTCGATCCAGTGTATCCTGTTTAACAAGGGTCACAAACAACGCATGAAGAGTGCATCAAAATGGCTTATACGCTGTGAAGAGGGGCAGTGTGCGGTGCCGTCCTAATGCGGATGTGCCAGTAATTACTTGTGGTCTATGGGTGTTGCTGTATATATTTTTTGGAGCCTATGTATCCATCGTAACAAAAGACTGATAACGATATCGATGACGATGAAGTTCACCGTGACCCCGATCTCATTGTTCTCGAAAAGTTCAAGTTCGGAACTGAAGTCTTGTGGCGCCATTGTAATTTGTGGTGCTGCCTGGGGTATGAATAACGCACTAATGTGGGATTAAGCTGCTTTAGTAAGCCTCCGGTTCCTTCCAGAGCACATGTTGAATACAAATCGAAGCTCTTTCACAGCCGATATCTGAACGTCTTTCCTCACATACACGGCCAGAGGTTCGTTTAAACTTAGTTTGTAGCGGAGGCTGCGGAGTTGTACACTACAAGGGAGTGCGGCTGCTTTTGTACAGCGGCGGAAGGTGATGGATAAAAATAATAATTTGACACCCTCCAAATTCGCAGGGATAGCAGCTCTGGTGGCATTTTTAGTCTAAGTTGGCGCACAGAGCTAGTACGGCGATATCAATGTGCTGTCTTTCACTGATTTTTCATATGTTATAGTGCGCTTCCAAAAATGGTAAACTCACGTGGTAAGTACTATGCCATTTATACAATATATAGTACTTAATGCGGTGGAATCTGAGAGTGAAAAAATGCTGAGAATCACACCGTGAGTAGAACGCATCATTTTTGATGCGTGTGCTATAATTAGCACACCCCTTTGATGCTTGTGCCTACCATTCACAGCTACCTTTATAAACAGTCTCTTTGTCTCGTAGGATACATATATATGTAGTCACCATCACCACAGTTATGCGGGTGATGGCTTACCTCAGTGTTCCCACATGCCCATGCACCCTCTTGTGGTGATGCGGGTGGGTCAGACCTTACGCTGGGTGGACTGCTGTCCCTCGCTTTCCTTCAGGACTTCGACAGCAATGTTGGTCATGCTTTGTGGTCTGCAGTTTTTCAAAAAATGTATGGTCCTTTCAGTTGTTGGGTTGGTCAGAATGTAAGGTTTGTAAGGTTTTTGAGAAACTGAGCCTAGTCTGACCAGTGTGCAGATGTGTCTGGCCACCAAGAGTGGAATGTTTTGGTGCAAGGTCCTGGTTTGTCTTGCATTCCTCCAAGTCTCCCTGACTGGTCAGAGTGTGAGGATCTGCCTGGCTGTGCAGACTGTAAACTTTTTGAAAAGTGCTTGAGAGTGTCTGATCAGATTGATCAAAAGGATTTTTGAGGGCTGAGTGTGAGGATCTGTCTGAATGTGCAGACTGTAAGCTTCCAAAAAGTGTCTGAACAGCTTGATCAAATGGATTTTTGAAGCGAGTGTGAGGATCTGTCTGAATGTACAAGCTGTAAGCTTTCAAAAAGTTGTTCAAAAATGTCTGATTGGCTTGATCAAATGGATTTTTGAAACAGGGTGAGGATCTGTCTGAATATGCATGGAAGGAAGTATTGACTTCCAACACTCAGAGGACAAGGAAATGAGATGACGAGAGTATGGATTCAAGAAGTGATACTAGTACAAATAATCGTACAATACTAATGAACCTTGTTACACATGATATATAAGTGACTGCGATAGCTGTGTGATGTGATTGGGATATGCATAGTAAGAGAGAATCTCTTACACTCCTTCTGTCTCCAAAAAATTGCTATGCTCCTTGGGCTTTTGCTTCCCAGGTAGTCAGGGCCTCAGTGTCAAGCACCTCTGAATGTGGTAGCCATAGGTCTGATCCTGGTCCACAGCCGAGCCATTGTACAAGGTATTGTTTTCCTTGACCTCATGGGCATTCATTGAGGATGCGATTGGAAGCCTAGCCCTTAGTTGGGCCAGGAAACACTAGAGGGAGGAACAGAAAGGGAGAGAGAGAGAGAACTCACTACTAACCATGCGATATAACAAGACAACAACGTGTAATTAGAGGTGAGAAATAATACAAAGCAGAGTTTATAGGGAAGCGAGAAGGGGGAAAGGAAGAATGGGGAAAATCCTTGTACATAGTAAAATAAGGTCCAAAGAATAGATGTGTACAAACAGGTGTCAATGATGTTACGTAAGCCAGGCTTACACCCTCCCACACTTAGAAAAGTGTCTGTAGTAAAGTAGTGAACCAACCCAACATCAACCAGCAACATCAGGTGCATTAAAAAACCCAGTGGGAAAAAGCTACCATGTTCCCTCTGCCTTACTAGCCTTCCATTCATCTAGTGCCTCACAGTTTTCGAGCTCCCATTGCGGTAGCCAAAGGTCATCGCTCGCGGAGTACCCAGACCATCTTACAAGGTATTGAAATCCACGTCCTCTTCACTGTTTGTCCACGATTTTCTTGATATGATATTCCTCCAGGCCACTGTTGGTCACCACTGGGCCGGGACGCTTGAGCTCATGGGATGGGAAAAGTTCAGCATCATTCTCATTGTGTCATTTCAGCAAGGAGGCATGGAAGGTTGGGAACACATTTGGAGAGTTTGGCAGAAGCAGGGTGTATGATGATGTTTCTGGAAAAGATTTTATCACAGAGTAAGGCCCATCAAAGCGTGGAGAAAATTTTGCCACTCTAGATTTGCCTCCTGCTTTAAACTCTCGATGGTGGTGAAGAGTTGCAAGCATTACTTTATCGCCTACCAGGTACATGTCTTCACATCCCCATGATTTGTTTGCAAAGAATGCCTGCATGATTTTTGCACTGACCAAGGCATCTTTCACCTCTTCTATGTCACCCTTGATCTGAGATATTATTGCATGCACAGCTTCTTCCTCTGGCATGTCATCAGACATAGTGCCTGCAATCAAGGGTGGGATAACCCATGGGCTTCGCCCCATTCAGATCTGGAATCCTGAGAATCCCGTTGATCCATTCACCGAGTTCATCATTTGGAACCAGATGATAGGTAATGCTTGTACCCAACCCTTCTGGTTGCATTCCACATGGAATCAAACACACTGATTCAGAGTTTTGTTTGTGTGTTCACTAGCACTGTCAGTTTGAGGGTGGTATGACGTGGACATTTTCAGATGTACCCCAGTCAAAGTGTGTAGTGCTTTCCAGAATTTTGACATGAACAATTTATCATGGTCAGAAATTAGCTCTAGGGGCAATCTGTTTTCACAGTACCATTTGTTGAAGAATATCAGTGCAAGTTTTGGCGCTGAGATATTGGTGCAGGTTGGAATGAGCTGGATGTCAGACCCTAGTCTATCTGTTATTGTCAGAATGCAACCAAAGCCATCATCTGGCCCCACAAACCCAGGCATACAGAATCACCATGTTTTTCAGGTATAGGCAAGGGATGTAGTGGTCCCTTTGCTTTCATTGTGCCACTTTTGTTATGCTGGCACTCTGAACAAGCAGGTATATATGTATTTTCTAGATCCCTTTGCATATTGGGCCAGTAATAACAGTGTCTGATACTCGCATATGATTTATCTGCACCAAAGTGGCCTAGTGAGTCATGTGCCAGATGGAACAGATCCTCATGCAGTTGGCCATCCCTGGGGATTACCAAGCAATCTCCCAAATACCACAATTTATTTATCATACGGATGTCAGGCAAGCTACTGGTTACTTTGCCCAGTTTTTTACAGAAATCATCATGTTTATATCCTTCATGAACGTCATTGAGGAAAGACTCATCAGAGCAGATAGTGAGGATCGCATTGCAAGACCTTGGTTGGTTTAGCCAACAGTCCCATTGTAGCGGCAAGTCTGCAACATCAATGTCTTCAGATGGATCATCAGGAGTTTCAGCAGGTAGATGGGACAGAGCATCAGCGACGGTGTTGTCTTCTCTGTGGATGTAATATATGGACATGTCAAACTGTGAGAGGTGCTCCATCCATCGGGCTTGTCGTCATGACAGGTCCTTCTGGGTATCGAAGTTCTCCAGAGTCCGATGGTCTGTATAGACAATGAATTGAGACCCAAGGAGGTCAGACCTCCATTTCTTCAGTGCCTGAACAATCACCAGCATCTCTTTTTCATGGACTGGATAGTTCTTTTGTGCATCCTTAAGTTGCATTGAGTCAAATGCCACTGGCCATGCAGTTTCCCAAGTTGGGCCCCAGCTTAGCACAGTGCCAGTTCTCCAGTTGCTTGCATCGCAAGTTACAAAGATTTTATTATCTCCAGGAAGAGTATGATCAATTACAGTTAAGCACTCTCTGCTAACAAGTAGCTCTTTATAGCTTTGAAGGCTGCTTGGTGTGCATTGGACCATGCTGGAAATTTTTTTTCACTTTCCTTCATTGTTAAGGGAGTCAGGACAGAGGTGTGGTCAGCCAGGTGCACCAGAAAAGCAGCAATGTATCGAATGAGTCCCAAGAAACTATGGACATCATTCATAGACTTCGGCGTGGGCCAATTCAATATCTTGTCCACTTTTGAGGAACAAGCCTCGATCCCTTGTTGGGAGATGCGGTGTCCCAGGAAGAGTAATTCACTCAAGTAAAACTTTGATTTTTTTTGGGTTGCAGTATAGTCTAGCCTCGCGTAGTGCATTCATAACCTGCTCAATATGTTTTGTGTGCTCTTCAAGGGAGTTAGACCAGATGATGATGTCGTCCAAGTAGATATGAGTGAATATTCCAAGGAAGTGTCATAGAGCAGCCATCACTCGCCGTTGGTGTACAGGTGGTGCATTTTGCAATCCTTGTGGCATCACTGTCCATTTGTACAGGCCAAGTGGAGTGGTCACCACTGTTAAGCCTATGCTCTCTGGGTCCATCTTAGTGTGAAAGAAACTGTCTGTCATGTCCAGTTTGCTCCAGATTTTTCCACGTCCTGCATCTGCCAGGATATTGTCAATATGGGGCAGCGGGTGTGAGTCTGTGATAGTGTTGGCATTCAGTTGTCGATAGTTGTTTACCCACCGGGGTAGATCTGTCGTGTCTGCTTTTGGAACCAGGAATGCAGGCAAAGCATGTGCAGAAGAGGAGGGGTGGATGCGACCAGCGTCTAAGTGTCGTTGTATCAAGATACTCCAAGCCTCATGGAACTTACGTGTGCAGGAGTAACTTCTCGTGGTAATTGTTTTTCCGGCATCTTTCAAGCTGATTTTACAGAGCACCATGCTCAGCATCTCATCAACATGTGGTATTGATTTGAAAACATCTGCATAATCATCCTTGATTTTTGCCCTGAGTTTCTCGAGCTGATCATTAGCTGTGAGTTGCTCAACCTGTACTTGGATGGCAGCTATGATGTCTATCCTGACCACCTTTTCACATTGTGTGTCAACCCAAGGCCGATGTGTTTTGCAAATTGTCTTAAGTTCCTCAATGAGCAACTTGTGGTTGGTCCTGACACTTGCCAGTACATCACATAATTTTACTTTCACTTTAGGTAATACATGAGGCATAGGGTATAGTAGGTCAAAATTACAGCCGTAATCTATTGCTTTGTTATGGGCATCAACGACAATATTATTATGTGAAAGGAAGGGGAGTCTGAGAATTATTGGATGGCAAAGGTTTGGTGCAATAAGAGCACAGACAGTACAAGTGGAATACCAGTTGTTTCAGTCATGCAATTTAAGCTTGACCCAATGGGTCAGAGATATATCGGAAGAGCCAGACAATTTGTCAAAGAATGCACCAGAGACGGGGAACAGAACAGGAAGTAAGTGAGTTGGTAGGCAGAGATGAGACACTAGTTCTTGTTCAATTAAAACTGCAGGGGAGCCATGGTCAATTAATGCAGAAATATCAACATGAGAAAAGGTGGAGGTTTTGAGGCTGTCAACAGCACATTCCCATACAAGATGGGGTTTGAAAAATGGAACACTCCTGCTTACCGAGTCATTTGAGTCTTGAGAGAGGTCGCTATCACCCCCACTGAGGATAGAACTCTCATTTGGTGGGTACACAGACATGATAGGGTAATTTGACATTCCCAACACACTTGTGACAGGGAGAGCAGGTGGAGCAGCAGTGGGTTGAGGAGGAGTAGGTGCATAAATACCACTTGAAGATGCAATGTTCACAGCACTGACAGCAGGGGTGATTTCATCCCTGGGGATTGCTAGAGTGGGCAGTTTGATGCATTGTCGAGCCTCGTTCACTGTCGCCATAGTTCGTTCGACATACCCATCACCATTAGGGAACTCACAGGCATGTAGAATCCTCAGCATCTCTTACATCCATTGTAAGTTTCAAGGTACTTCCTCTCACAATCCATTAATTTCAGTGGATGGGCAGTAGAAGATGTGGTTTGGATTCAGGAAGTGTTTGCATTCTGGGTTCAGTTATACAGTGCCTGCCTCGAGCTATCTGCAAGTCCCATGGCTGAGCTGGAGCACTTCAGGCTTCTCGCCGTGTCTTCAGCATCTTGCTTGTGAACATTTCTGTCTTCGATGAGCTTCTGATCGAGTTTCATCAATGTATTGATGAAAGACTGCAGCTTCTCCTCCAGCTTCAATGTGTCCGATGTTGCCTTTGCAACCATGGCCACTGCAGCAGCATCTGGGTTGGCATTCATATTGACTTCCTCTTCAGCTTCATCGTCAGAGGAATTGTGGTTGTCCTTCCACTGGTCGAACACAGCAGTGAGCTCAGGCGAGATGTTTGATTTGATCTGGGTGCAAAGTTGGGCAGGGGAGAGATGGTATTGGCCTCCTTTCAGTAGCAGGTTATCCTGGCACAGGGAGTCGATGAAGTCAGAGAAGGGGGTTTTGTGCTGTTTTGTGGAGTGTACTTTCTGGGCCAAATCTTGTTGCCAGTGCTTAGGCAGCCAATGAGCATGGACTTTCACCATGAAGTCAGTGAAGGACAGTACCAACAACAGATCTTGTTGAGATTGATACCAGTCTGAGAACAATGGGTCTTTGAATGAGTATACAATATGGTCGACATAGCCTTTTGCATCAAGCCCGTCCTTGTTTTTAAGATAGCTGTGTGCATGATGTTCAAACCAGTGCGATAATTTGGGAGTCATGTTGCCTGCAGAGATCATTGGCCATTTGCCATTGTTCAGGCTTAGTACAGTGAGAGTGGAGGAGAGCAACATTTTGGATAAGGAAGGGAATACCAGGTAGTTGTCAGATGAGGAAGAGGATGTTCGTCTGCATCTAGCAGGGATGAAGGTTGGAGGTGGCGGGGTGGTTGTATGCACATCGTTTGTTACAACGGAGGCAGGAGGAGGTGGAGTGAGTGTATGCGCATTGTTTGTTATGACAGAGGTGGGAGGAGCACAAGTGAGTGGATGTGCGTCATTTGTTACGATGGAGGCAGGAGGAGCACAAGTGAGTGGATGCGCATCATTTGCTACAATGGAGGCATGAGGTGGCAGTAGAGTAAACACGTCGGCAGCATCGTCAGGTGTAAAGGCATTCTGTGCCCTACTACGAGTAGTAAGTGGGATTTGAACAGACAGTTTTCGAGACAGCATTCTTGCTGTCATTAAAACAGAGTTTGTAAGTATGAAAAAAGAAATGCATCATTGTTTAGATTTAAAAAAAAGTGGAAGCCTAGCCCTTAGTTGGGCCAGGAAACACTAGAGGGAGGAACAGAAAGGGAGAGAGAGAGAGAACTCACTACTAACCACACGGTATAACAAGACAATGACATGTAATTAAAGGTGAGAAATAATACAAAGCAGAGTTTATAGGGAAGCGAGAAGGGGGAAAGGAAGAATGGGGAAAATCCTTGTACATAGTAAAATAAGGTCCGAAGAATAGATGTGTACAAACAGGTGTCAATGATGTTATGTAAGCCAGGTTTACAGTGATCAATAAAATACTCTGTTGAACCTTTGACTGTTATGATGGGCCCCAGTCATTCCAGTTCGTGGGATGGAAAAACTGATGCGTTGTTCTCATGGTGCAGTTGTAATTGAGAGACATGGAACATGGGGTATTGTTTGGAGGAAGGGGAAGAAGTAGTTTGTAGGTAGAGGAATTGGGATACACTTTGAGTATTTTGTATGGTCCATCCCATCGAGCCATGAATTTGGCCATGTGGCCGTCTTTTGCTTGCATATATTCTTGTCTTCTTCGAGCTGTCATAAGCATTACTTGTTCTCCCACCTGAAAGGCTGGTTCAGGTAACTGATCTTTGTTTGAATGATGTGGTTGTGAGATCTTGGCTGCAAGCATGTTGTCCTGAGCTTCCTGCACATTATTCTCAATGCTTTCTACCAGTCATTTTGCATTTTGCATTTTTGTGTTCTCTGCTGGTATGTTTTCTAGATCTTTCTCTGAGTTGATCATTGGTGGGAGTAATTTGGGAGATCAGCCTGTTTTGAGAACAAACAATGAGAATCTGGTGGAGACATTGATATTATTCATAATATTGAGATGGACCTTGGGTAGTGCATTCGCCCACCCTTTCTGGTTGTGTTCGACATGGTAATGTAAGCACTGAACAACTGTTTAGTTTGTTCTTTCTGAGGACCCATCCATCTCTGGGTGGTACATGGTAGAGAGTTTGTGCTTGATTTAGCTTCATCAGGGCTTTCCAGAATCTCAACATGAAAAGTTTATCTCTGTCACTGATAATCTCAAGTGGACACCCATTTTCGCAGTACCAGATGTTGAAGAAGAGATTTGCAAATTCTTCCACATTCATTTTTGTAGTGCAGGGAGCTATTTGGATATCTGCGCTGAGTCGATCCATCATCATCACTATCTGGTCATAACTGTTGTTGACAGGGAGTGGGCTAATAAAGTCGATTGCTACAGAGTTAAAGCAGTGGTCCAGGATGGGTAATGGGTGAAGTGGTCCAGGGGTTTTGTGTGTACAAGATTTGTTATGCTGGCACTCAGTGCACGAGGGTACATAACCTGTTGAGGAGATCCTTCCTCATGTTTGGCCAATAGAACTTGTTGCACAGTGATGCATAGGTTTTCTCGCTGCCAAAATGGCCGAGATGGTCATGAGTGAGTTGGAAGAGTTGCTCTCATAGGTCGAGGTATTTTGGAATGATCAGGCAAGAGCCAACAAAAAGTAATCCATTTTGTAATCTGAGGTCTAGTTTGCTGTCTATCATTTTCCATTTGATGTTGTCCAGAATGCCCAAACACCAATTGTCATGTTCATAACCCTTTCTAATTTTTTTGAACAAAGCGGGGTCATTCTCAATTGTGAAGATTGCAGCAATAGGAGTTGGGTTGAGAGGGCAGTCAGACATTTGGGATAGCACATCTGCCATGGTGTTCTCTTTGCCTTTGATATAAGTAATAGTGTGTTCATACTGTGAGAGGTATTACATCCAACAAGCTTGATGCAGTGAGAGATCTTTCTGTGAGTTGAAGTTTTGTAGAGTCTTGTGGTCCATGTAAATGTATATGTGTGTTCCCAGGAGGTTGACTCTCCACTTTGTTAATGCTTGCATGATGCTGAGCAGCTCCTGTTCATGAACTGGGTAATGGAGTTCTGGCCCTTTCATTTGCCTGCTCTCAAAAGTGACAGGTCTAGAAGTTTCCCATGTTTTGCCAAATGATAACATGGCACCTGTGTGATGTTTGCTCACATCGCAGGTCACATAAATCTTGTTGTTCTGTGGATCTTGGTGGTCAATAGATGTGAGGCAGTCCCTGCTAAGGACTAGCCCCTTGATCACCTTGAAAGCACCCTGATGAGAAGTTGTCCACCATGGAAAATTTGCATTGCATTCTTTCTTGGTTAATGGTGTGAGGATTGTGGTGTGTTCCGTGAGTGCAGGGAGGAAGGCTCTGATATATCTGACGAGTCCAAGAAACTGACACATTTGTTTTGCAGATGAGGGGACAGGCCAGTTCATGATTTTCTCCACTTTTGAGCCATCCGCTTCGATCCCTTGGGCTGATATGTGGTGACCAAGAAAGCTTATTTCTGTTGTGAAAAGTTGAAATGTCTTTGATGAACAGTAGAGGTGCACTGCACGCAATGCTTCAAGTACCTGCTCAACATTTGTTCTGTGTTCTGCAAGAGAGGATGACCAAATTATGATATCATCTAAGTAGACATGACAGATTTTGCCTATGAGGTCAGATAACATGAGAGTGACACGGCATTGGTGTGTCGCTGGGGAGTTTCGCAAACCCATTGGCATAATGACCCACTCTCATAGACCAAAGGGGGTAAGCATTGCTGTGTATTTTATGTGATTGGGGTGAACAAGGGTCTGAAAGAACAAATTCATCATGTCTATTTTTCCCCAAATTTTTCCTCTAGAGCACTCGGCCAGGATGTCATCAATTTGTGGCAGTGGGTAATGATCTGGTACTGTGATGTTGTTTAGTTTCCTGTAGTCATTCACCCATCTTGGGAGAACAGTAGGATCGGCTTTTGGGATGATGAAGGAGGGTGACACATAAGGGGAAGAGGATGGTCAGATTCGCCCAGCTGCAATGTGTCAGTCGATGAGTGTTTTCCATCCTGCTCGGTATTTCCTAGGGCAAGAGTATGCTTGCCCGACTGAGATAGGCAGTCCTGGTTTGATTTCAATGTGGTGAGTCACTAGGGAAACAATCTTCAAACAGCTTTTTGTACTTAGTGTCTAGTGTGTGTAGGATTTTCTCACCTGCCAGTTGTTGTATCCATGTTTGCACTGTGCTGATCAGGTTTGGTGAAGCAGTGGTGTACTCATCAAAGTTGAATTGCATAGGGTTTTCCTCAAATAGATTGATCATTTCCCAGTGCACAACTTGTCGAAGTTTCTGTGCTTCAGATTGTCCTTGTTTGATTGATTTTGCCTCAGCTTTTCTTTGCTCATGTGGGGATATAATTGGTCTAAGTGGTGTCAGGGTAGGTGGATTAAGGTGATCAAAACCTGTTTCTTTGGCAATTGTGGTGCTTAGATTCGCATTGACCACAATCTTATTCTTTGCTAAGAAGTCTAGGCCCAAGATAAGGTTGGTGTGTAGGTTAGGGCAAACTATGGCATTGATCACGCAGGATTTCCAGGCTGAGTCTTGTGATTGCAGGTGTAATTTACAATATTTGTCTAAAACTGTTAAAGTGTCCAATTTCTTATTCTTTTCTATGAAGGCACCCAAGACAGACAGTGGTTTGAAGAGCTTGAGGTGTGAGAGGCAGAGGAGGTCAGCAAGATCAGAGGAAATCAGCACTGGAGTGGATCCATGGTCAATGAGTGCTCAAATCGGGGTAGGTGCACAAGTAGCTGGCGCATCAATGCAACACGTCCACCAGAGGTGGTTTGGGAGAAAGAGAAGGGGTTGTATGCACTCATCAGTTTCATCCTCATCCAGGACATAATTGCTTTCATCACACTCTCCACTGAAGAAGGCCGCCACTGTCATGCCCCTGCCTTGATGCTTCTTGAAGGCTGCTTTGGCCTTGAGTGCATTTGCAAGTGTCATGTTCTTGCATGCCTCAGGGCTAGGTCATTCCTTGGGGCCAAGCATGCACTCTGGTGCAAGATGCCCGGCATAGAAAATCAGTACTTTACAGTCCCCCACCTGTCCTAGTGGACTCTGACCAGACTGACTGGAGTCCGAGTGGAGTCCGAGTGGAGTCCAATTGAACTACACTAAGTCATGTAGAGTTCAATCCCCCATTGGAGTCCAACTGGAGTCCGAGTGGAGTCCGAGTGGAGTCCGAGTGCAACCAAATGATAAGTCAATTAGATATGAGCTCAAAGGACTTCGGACTTGGTGAATTTCATAAAGTACCCGCAAAATAAATTTGTGTACTGCAGGAATTGAACTCAAGACCTCACCATAAGGAATCACATGACAAACCAAACAAGTGTGCTCAACCACTTGAGCCACAGGAGATTTATTGGGGATCAATATAAGGTTTATTTATGACTCAACTTTTCATATTCTTCGAGGAGGCATTTTTCAAACAATTAAGATCAAAATTTTTTAATTAACCACATCCCTCGTGTAGGACACAAGGGAGTGGGTATAATATAATAATAATAATAATAAACCCCTCTTGCATCTTGCGAGAGGGGGGGGATTACTACTATGTACATAAAAAACTAAACCCCTCACATTCAGCACAAGGGGGGGATTCATAAGTACTACAATATATATACCCCTCGCATTCGGTGCGAGGGGGGGGCAGAGATAAATTAAAAATAATAAAGACCCCTCCCCATGCAAAATGCAGGGGAGGGGGGGTTGGGGGATGTGGTCTGGGGTGGGTGTCGTCACCCACCCCTCCTCAAGCCGCACCCGTCATCCACCCTATGAGCAGAGGCTCATAGGCGTGGGGATGGGTGCCATGGTCATCGTAGCCCTGGTCTACCTGCCATCCACCTGACAAGCAGGTGCTTGTCAGTGTGGGGTGGGTGTGTTGTCAGTTTTGTGGGTCTCCTAGTTCAGAGGGGTTGGGGGGAGGGGTCAGTGATGTGGCATGTGAGGGAGGGGGTAGGTGGGTGCTTACCAGGTGGGTATCCTGCTCTGCAGGTCTCCTGTTACCCCTCTGCCATCTCCTACCCTTTATCGACACCCTCACATCCCGTTTGAACGGGGAGGAGGGGGCTGGCATGGGTGTTGTTGGGTCTGGGTTGATCCCCATTGTTCTGTGTTGGCGTCGGCATTGCCCTGTCATCGTTTGCCATCATCACCTCCATTCCACCCATGATCCACCCCCCGAGCAGTTGCTCAAGGGGCTGGAGGTGGGTGGTGTGTCGTTGGCCCTGTTGCTTTGCGTTCTGGGGGTCCTGGTGACACTCACAATCCACCCTATGAGCAGGGGCTCACAGGCATGGGGTGGGTGTGTGGAGTTGTCTCACGTCTGGCTGTCAGTCATTACCAGTAGAGTAGAACCTACAAAACAAAAGAAATGAGTTAGTTAGTTTATAAAAACAAAAAGCAAACAAAAAAAACTTATGTTTGGGTCCACGTTCCATCCAGTCGGCTCGTTTGTGGGTGGTGGCATCGTTACCAGTAGATTATAACCTAGAAAACTAAAGAAACTGGTTAGTTAGTTTATAAAAACAAAAAGCAAATGAAAAAAAACTTACCTAGGGTCCAAATGATGTGATCTGCATCGTTTGGGCCCGCATTCCATCCATTTGGCTCATTTGTGGGTGGTGGTGATGGCAGATTGGGCATGGGAGCGGTGGCAGTGGGTGTCCACACAGTGGTGGTGGTGGTAGAGAGAGGAGGGAGGGAGGCGGCGTCGATGGTGGTGGTGGTGGTGGTGAGTGATGAGCTGGCACATTTGATGATGCGGCAATATGCTTTGTCATACACAGCTGCACCACAGTACCTAATGCAAGTAGATGATGCCTTACACAAGGTACTGTGGTGTAACGGTTATATTGTGCATCATGATTGATTATATAAGCAACCTACGGGGATCTGGGTTTGATTCCTTTTCTTACACACTTTTTCAGCGGAATCCGACTGGACTCCACTTGGACTCCACTTGGACTCCAACTGGACTCCAACTGGACTCCACTGGACCAGTCCAAGTGGAATCCAGTGTTTGAGTGGATTCCACTTGGAGTCTGGTCGGACTGGACTGGGACTGGACTGGCAACTTTGCAGGCAGTTGGCTGGTGACCAGTCCCAGTGGACTCCAGTTGGAGTCCACTAGGAAAGGTGGGGGAGTGTAAAGACCTCTAGAAAATGCAGCAGTGGAAGCATCCTGGGTGAGCCCTGAGGAGGTTGTGTTCTTCCTGAGTGAGCTTTGGGGTGCCTGTGCCTGTTAAGATGTTGTTAGGAGTTGCTGTGGATGGGGTGTGTTGAAAGGTGTTTGTTTTCATGACAGAGGAATTGCGGAGGACGTTGTGCTGCTTTGGTGCTGAGGTATTCTCCACAGCGATCTTGACCCACTTGGCTCTCTTGTTGTCAAGTTCAATATCAAGTAGATGGACCTGTTCAACCCATTCATTGAGGTCCATGATCTTGTCTAGATCACCATGCATGTTGTGGGCATCATAAGATGACTTGAGGGAGGGGGAGAGCTGGGGTACAAAGTGGGCACACAGCTTTGCTTCTTCAATAAAGTAGTCAGAATCAGCAATACTAAGCTTGGCATTGGCCTCTCAGATTGTTTTGGTCCAGGTGAGGAACGGTTTCATGCTTTGCATAGAAATTTGGGTGGCGATGAGGTCATCCTTTCAGGAGCAGGGTAGGAATTTCTTTTTGAACTCTAGAAGAAACTGGGTAAAGTTGAGGGTGACAAGTCTAGTGTGGTTCGTGTTGATCCAGGATTGGACGCTTGAGCTTTCAAAATTGTAGATGATCGCTATGATGCGATCAGCTTCAGCAATGGACTTGTGTTGAAAGAAATGGTGACAGGCATTTTTGAAAATGTGCATGGCTGCTATGGTGACACGTCCAGCTGATAGAACAGGGGCATGACTAGCCAACTGTTGTTGGACAATGGCAGGAGCATATGGAATGTCAGCCATGTGGAGTGGAGTCTGGTGATGTGTAAGCTGGGGTAGGAGTTCTGAGCCTGAAGAGTCAGAGTCTGATGGGGCTGTGGATGAGGTTGAGCAAGTGGCTGTATGTGGGGCTGGTGGCAAGGGCGTGAGCGGGGACAGGGGGCTAGATGACCTGGGTGGGGGCATGGTGGGGTGATGAGTGTGTGCACAACTATGGGTCATGAGTGGGCAGGGCATGGAGGGTTCACAAGGCAGTTTGTTATCATCAGATTTCTTGAGCTGTGATGGGGGGGGGGGGGGTTGGAAACAAAAGTGGCCTGTTCTTCATTTTTCTCTCTTCTTATATTGTGCAATGCTGTGGGTCACTGACTGACATAGTTGTCTAGATTAGGTTGTTGGCAAGCCATAGAGGGCATCAATGTGATGTCTTTGGGTGTGCAATGATGTATTTGTGATCCAGTACTTGGGCAGGTTTGGGAGGAGGTGTGTGAGAAGGTAGACGATGGTGATACTGTGGTGATGTTGCCTTGATTTGGGGATATTGCTGATGGGGTCAATTATCTTGATCGCTCTGTGATCACATCATCTCAAAAAAAAAGTGGAAGGAAGTATCGACTTCCAACACTCAGAGGACAAGGAAATGAGATGACAAGAGTATGGATTCAAGAAGTGATACTAGTACAAATAATCATACAATACTAATGAACCTTGTTACACATGATATATAAGTGACCATGATAGCTGTGTGATGTGATCAGGATATGCATAGTAAGAGAGAATCTCTTACAGTGCAGACTGTAAGCTTTCAAAAAGTGTTCAGAAGTGTCTGATCAGATCAATTGAACAAGTTTTTGAAACCTTGCATTTGTTGAAACCATGCAGAAGTGCACAGTCATTCAGACTGGACAGAATGAACATGTTTTACATTCCTTTCAAAGCATCAGGCTGGATGGTTTTCAATAGTCACCTGGTCTTACTATAAGGGCAACCTTAGATGCCACTTAATTAGTTGACTAGCAAAGGGAAATCCAAAGTTAAAATTATGGTACATATTACAGGGAGTGGAGGTGCACATAGCAAAGGGAAATCCGAAGAGAAAACTCTAAGGACACCTTTGCCAATGCCCAGTATATGTGAAGATTGCAAAAATCAAATAATAGCCTAAAAATAGAAAAGGCAGTGATAGGCAGATCAAGGCCACCAAATGACATCATACCAAGGGGGAGATGTTGGAAGGGGTACTCCACCTCTGAATATAAAACTGTCAACATGCACAAATGTGATAGAAAGGGAAATTAGTAGAAAAATCATAGAAAATGAAGAATAGGAGGAAATGAAGTGAGGAAAAATATATGATGAACATAAAAAAAAGGAGATAACACACGGGGCACCCCCTAGTCCCCTTACACTTACAGGTCTTACAGAATGTACAGATAATGTCTATATGATTGAAAGGAGTGGAAGTGTCTTGGATTTGAATACTCCTATTCTTGTCCCACCAATCTGAACACCATGTCAACTGCTGCACCTTCCAATGATGTCCCAGGCCTGTTGGACACCTTGGTACCAGAAGCACCATATGAGGTTGCTGATGTGTGAGTGAAGCTTTGTGTGCCAAGTCTGGACATCCAGGAAGAAGGCCAAGAAGCCAGAGCTGCTGAAGATGGTTGCTCGCCAGAAGGAGAAGTGGCTGGACACAAACTTCAGTAGAGGCTCACATGTGACAGTGAAGTGGTTAGGGTGTAACACGGGTCACACCACGGGTAGGATTTTCCCACACTGCACCCATACCTATCAAAACTGCACCTGTTTGAACACTGCAACCATGGTGCCAGTTTTTTACCATGGTTATTTTGAGAACACCACAGCCTCAGACAGGTCTGATTCACCACGGTAACTACCTGCCATTTTTCAAGTTCTATAGTGTGTAATTGGCAGTTTAAGTATAGATAGAGTAATACAATACAAGTGTTATACAAAGTTTTTCGCACCATTGTGAAGGGGGATTTGGTTTATTACCTTTTTGGGACTACTTGGTTCAACCTGGTCTCTGGTGCATAGCTCTTCCTCCATCACTCCCCACCTCTACATGCATCCATTTACATACTGCTTTAATTTCAGGGGGTGTGCAAGCCCAGTAGATGGTGCCCTGACTCACACTGCTCACATAGAAATACAGTAAATGAGCTTTTTGGGCAAACTAGGAGGAAGATGTGCATACCAAAAAAGAATGACTAAGTAATTCACCTAATGCTTAAGGGAGTGTGTATATATACTATATATAATGTAAAATACAAATTTTCGAAAGGATCCATGGAGGCATTGTGGAAATATAGTGGGACGAGTTTTTTAGGTAAACTAGGAGGAAGGGGTGCATACCAAAAAAGAACGGTTAAGTCATTCAACTGATGCTTAAAGGAGGGTGCATATATACTATATATAATGTAAAATACAAGTTTGCGAAAGGATCTGTTGAGAAATTGTGGAAATATGGTGGGATGGGTTTCTTAGGTAAACTAGGAGGAAGGGGTGCATACAAAAAAGGAACGGTTGGGTTATTCAACTAATTCTTTGGGGAGAGTGTAGATATACTATATGCAATGTAGAGCACCAATTTGCAAGGGGAATAAATAACTAATTATTGAGATAGAGCAAAACAATCTTTGGCCCATAAAATCCCTCATATCTTTGCAAATACTCTACCATGTAGGCTAAATATTGGATCATTTGGAAGTGGAAATAAAGATAAATGCAAATCCCGTTGAAACCCACAACACCGTGCAATGGGTTGTGGTGTGCTACAGGTTTGATTTTTTGGATCCCATACCCGTACCTGTGTACACTGTCACGTGAATACCGTGGGTATTCCCATACCTGTGATATACACTAGAAGCGGTTGAAGGAAGTTTTGGGGTATCCTGTCTACAGCTTCACAAAGCCAGCTCTGCAATTGCTGCCTCCTACCAACAGAGAATTGGCCTCTGTTCTAACAGAGAGTCTTGCTGGTCATGTGGACACAGCAGTGCATTCCAGTTCCAACTCCTCCAACAGGCCTGGGAATGCAGTGGGGGTGCTGGCACATGATTCAGGACATGCTATGAGACCAGCTTAATCAGGAAACATCAAGGTGAGCCTCCTTGGCTTAGCTCTGGACTGTACACTCATCCGATGTTGCACAGCGAGATGTAAAACTCATGATATAGGATAGTGATGTGCATGGCTCAGCCCAAAGCCAGAAGCTGGCCAAGGCCGAGCCCAAAAAAGCTGAGCCTGACCAGGCCATCAAGGCGGCCTAGGAGGGCCTGCAGCTCAGGCTCAGAGTTAGGAAAGCTGTAAGCCGTGGCTTTTGTGGGCTATATTTCTACCTCAAATCATGATTTTTGCAGCATATATTTTGTAGTTGAAGCTCCAAAACCTTAACTTTATACAACTGCAATCAAAGCTGCACCAACATCTCAACTGTGTACATTCCATATCCATCATAGGTTCGACTTGGTGTTGCCTGTCATGCATCAGAGTTAGACTTGGTGTCTCTTCCATCCATGGTTGTTGTGTTTCAATGCTAATCTGCGTGCTCAGGCTATTGAAGATATCTTCTGTTATAATATTTCACTTGGAGGACAATCATGAAATATCTTTGTGAGTTTTACTTTCTTAAGCTTGATCTGATACTTGATTCTAACCTATTTGCATGTAGTTTGAAGGGGCTGAAGAGATGAGAGGGTCATCTTTTGCTGTTCTTTTATTATGACAAGATTCTGCTTGGAGGGGTATTACATGATCATGAGATGTGAGTTTTCCATTATTAAACATGATCTTATACTTGATTATGACCTATTTACATGTCGTTTGAAGGGGCCAAAGAGACAAGAGGATTATGTCTTGCTGTTCTTTTGTTATGACCAGATTTCGCTTGGAGGGGGGTATTACACAACCATGAGATATCTCAGTGAGTTTTCCACTGCTAAGTATCATCTTACACTTGATTCTAACCTATTCACATGTCGTTCAAAGGGGCCGAAGAGTCGAGAGGATTGCATCTTACTGTTCTTTTTTTATGACCAGATTTCGCTTGGAGGGGGTATTACACAACCATGAGATATCTCGGTGAGTTTTCCACTTCTAAGCATCATCTTGCACTTGATTCTAACCTATTTACATGTTGTTTTAAGGGGCCAAAGAGACGAGAGGATCAAATGTCTCTATTGCTTTTCCATTGGACGATTTCTCTTAGGACTCAGAGGCATGTAGAATATGTGCTGGACATCTTGGTGAGCTTATTACCATTCTCCATGCTCTTGCACTTCTTTCTAATAGATTTCCTTGTCATTTGTAGATCATTTGTAGCGACACTTACAATGGGAGGTCATCTGTAGTTGTAATTACTCAGTATCAATGTAGTTTGTACTCCTACAAGTGTGAAAGCCGCGGCTTGGGCCTGAGCTGAGCCTAAGCTGGCTGGAAGCCTGAGTCGCAGCTCAGGCTTGAGATTTACAAAGCCTAAGCCCCTCAAAGCCGAGCCTAAGCCGCAGCTTTCAGGCTGAGCCAAGCCGTCACAACACTAATATAGGACTACCACAGCTTTGTGACACCTGCAAAATCTGTCGAGCATGTGCCCCTGACACCAGTGTCTGTTTCTCCAAGTCCAGATCCTCCTCACATGTGGTTTTCCAGTGATCAAGAGTTGCTAGCAGCACTGCAGGAAACATGTAATAACATTGAAGGTGCTGCAAAGATGGCATTTCCAGATCCAGTCAATGTTGGATATTGCCAGTCTTTTCTTGTGAAGCAAGAGAATGAACACTTGAGGGATGCAACTCCCAGTCCTGCACTGGTTGCCATACTGGGTGATAACAGGTTAATGCTGTTTGTGGAGAGTGTGAGTTCATTTCCCAGGTGGTGTTCTCCCCCAACTCTGACCACCAGGGGAGATCTAGACTGCAAAAAACCAGATTGGTAGTGAACAGCCTCAGCAACCTCTATCACAGCAGAAGCACCACAGACACCCAGACTCTGATAACGACAGCTCTGACAGCTATACCAGCAATGTGCAAAGCAAGAAGTTCAAGCCTCTTGAACATGTGAAGCACTGTCCACCTGCTGTAGAAGGACACAACAAGACAGTGCAGAATGCGAGAGAAGCAATTGAAAAGGAACTTAAGTGGCTACTATCTAAGGTTGCTGAATGCAATGGTTATCATGAGTTTGCAGCAAATCAACAATGCAAGCAGCAGAATGTGGGTGTAGTGGAATCCTGGAAGTTCATTGCGTCCTTCTCACACGACTTCTTCAAGAAGTCCTATGGTGTTGCAGTGAAGGTATCTGGTAAACAGGTGCTCTCTTTACCTCTCTGTCTTCGTGGTTGATACTTTCTGCTAACTATTGGCTTACAGAAGTTCAGATCAATCAAGAAGAACTCCATTGTGAAGGCCCTTGGAATTTCCACCACCTCACTTGCCAAAGCAGAGAACGCAGCTTGTCTCCTTGGTATCTTTGGTCCAGGTGGATCTCATGCAGCACCAGAGGTCATCAAGGTGGTGGAGAAGCATGATGAGTGTTGGAGCAGACTATATACACTGCACAGGGGAAGAGACAACACATTCCTCACAACCTACCTGGGGTTTTAGTTAGACTTACAGCTAGGGGTTAGCAGAGGTAAGAAAACTATTTTCCTAGTACGGTACAGGTTCTCCTTATATACATAATAATAAGGATGTCACATGACTCAGGAATGTGTTTACCACATGTATGCACAGTAAGCACAGTAACATGTGTATGCTGCATGTATTGCCTCATGTATGCAGCATGTATCTCAGGGTTTAATTTCAACACCCCCCCTCAAACTGTACAGCACTCTAAGCAGCTAAGTTTGAATCTTGAAAGTAATTCCAAGAGAGTCTCTAAATTTCCTAAATAGGATGGTGCCAAGGTTCTTTGTGAACATGTCAGCCAGATTATCACTTCCAGGAATGAAAACGACTGTGACTCTATGCATTCGTGGATATAGTGGTAGTGAATGTCTATATGTTTGGTCCTTCTTTCCTGAACTGGATTTGATCCAATAAATATGGATCCCTGATTATCAGCACAGATTGGTACGCGCTTCAGTATATATCCAAGTTCCTGGAATAAGGACTCTATCCACACTATCTGTTGACAAGTGTCAGAGAGAGCCATATATTTGGCTTCTGTGGATGACAGTGCTACAGTTTTTTGTAAATGGGACTGCCAGCACACAATGCCACTCACTAGAGTAGCAAAGTAACCTGTTGTAGATCGGCATTTGACAGTGTCAGCAGCCCAATCAGAATCTGTGAAGGCCTGTAGCCCTTCAGATTTCTCTCCATCGTAGACTATGTTATATTTCTGGGTTCCCACCAGATAGCACATGATGTACATCACTTTGTCTAGATGTTCTTGGCTAGGATTAGCTGAGAATTGCGACATCCTGATTACCGCATAAGTGATATCAGGTCGTGTTCTGAGCATCAGATACAATAAAGATCTGATCACAGACTGATATTTTGATCTAAGCACCGCATTTGGTCATCACTGTGTTTTCCGATGGTTTGTAACCAGTCGGGAGCGGAGTGGGGGCAGCTTTGGCATTTGTCATCTCGAACCTCTTGAGCACTTTGGCGAGATATTCAGTTTGATTGAGTTTGACTTTGCTTGCAGTCTGGGTGACATGCATGCCTAAGAATTCCGTGACTTTTTCAGTACTATGGCACTCCCAATGCTTCAGACAAGCATTCTTCTTTTCATCCACAAGTTTCTTGTTCTTCCCCATGAACAAGCCATCATCAACATAGACTAGCACAATAATAATGCTGCCTGTCTTAGGATCCTTGTGTATGAAAATGCCGGCATCGGAGGTGGTGCGCACAAACCCAATGGTGTGCATAAATGCCTCTAGCTCTTTCCACCATGCTAGTGAGGCCTGTTTAAGGCCATACAATGCTCGGCGTAAGTGCATTACTTTGTGCTCTTTTCCCTTGAGTCTGAAACCCTTGGGTTGATCCATATAGATCTCCTCTTCTAGTTTGCCATATAAAAATGTGGTTTTTACATCTAGACCAGTCATATACATGCCTTCTAGAGATGCAAGTGCAAACATGAGGCATATGGTCTCGTAGCGGACTACTGGTGAGAAAATCTCATCAAAGTCAACACCTTCGACTTGTGAAAAGCCTTTGGCCACAAGTCTGGCTTGTTTTCTTCCATCCAATTTCACGGAGAAAACCCATCTGTTTTTGATCGTCTTTCAATCATGTGGAAGATCGACAATGTCATAGACTTGTCACTTGTGAAGAGCCTCTAATTCTTCACGACAAGCCTGTTTCCACTCAAGTTGCTGCTGCTGTGGTGGGCGCACAATATTGCAAAATTGGTTTGGAACTTGGCTTATTTCACTTGATGGTGTGACTGCTTTTGACAACAGCCAGCGAATAAGCTTATCTCCACCTTCCTTGGTTATCTTTTGAATATAACCTGCTTCATCTGGTTCCCCCATTGGGTGATCATGTTCTTGATTATTGGAATGGGGCACACTCTTGTGGGGTGCTGAACTCAGTCCAGCAACCGGTTCTTGTTGTTGAGATTGTGGTCGTGTTCAGTTATGATCCAAATCTTGACCCACAGATCTCTTCCAATATCGATCACGTGCAATGTCTCTCTCTATGTCAGAGGGGAGTCGCTTCTCTCCATAGGCATTGCTGGGACGGTTTGGGATGTTCCTCTGCCTGCCTGATTGACGGGGCAATTGCTGCCATTCCTGTTAATCTTCACGTCTTGGACAAAAGTCCTCAGTGGTAACTGGAGGCAGCGGAGGAGGAGCGTCAGTCGCATCATCATGCGCCTTTTGCTCACTTGGTACATCATCATCATCATCTTCCAATGATGGAGGAAGGGGCGGATCTTGTGGTGGTATAGAATCATTGCCATCCATTCCAGATGAGTGGTCATCATCTTCTGGTTCTGGATGTGGAAAATCACCAAGGTCTGTCTTGGCAGGAGTTTTAGCTCCAGGACAGCATGGGAACATTGTTTCATCAAATAGTGCCATAGCACCAATGAATATTGCGCCACTAAGTCACATGAAATGGTATGCTTTAATGCCATCTTCTAATCCAAGGTACGTCATTAACTCTGATCGAGGAGATAATGTGGTTGGATGTTTTTCCTTGGGTAGATAGACATAAGCACCGCAACCGAAGACCTTCAGATTGTTTAGATCTGGGCAGACCTTTGTCAGGTCCTCAAAAGGTGTCAGCCATTTCAGGCGCCTTATTGGGGTTCAGTTGTATAGGTGTGTTGCATGTTCAATGCAAAATTCCCACCATGATTGTGGTAGACAAGTGGTAAATCGCAGGGTTTGTGACTTTTCCATTATTGTCCTTATGGCGCGCTCTGCGTGCCCATTCTGTTGGTGAATGTGGGGTGCAGACATCTCTATTTTGATGCCAAAATCCTTGAGCATATTTTGTAGCTCACAATCTTTGAACTCCCCCCCTGGATCAACATGCCAGCACTTGATTGTAGCGCCATACTGGGTCAAAGCCATTGCCTGAAATTGTCTAATCGCTGCAGCAGCATCAGACTTCTTTCTAAGGCACTGGACCCAGATATGTGACGTCTTGTCATCCAGAAATACAATAAAGTATTTATGTTTGTGGTACGATAGTACTGGGAGTTTCTTTAGATCGGAATGTATTAATTCAAAGGGTTTCTCTGCGCATGAATTTGATTTGGGAAAAGATTTTGATGTCATTTTCCCTTCAGCGCACCCTGGACATATAATTTTGTCTTTAGGAATAATTAAATTCCTTGGGAATTTGATGGTGCTATTAGGCATTTTCCCTAGTGCTTCTTTGGATGGGTGTCCAAGTTGCCTATGCCAAGTCAAGTAGTCAGCGACATAAATGGTCGCGACATTGACCTTTTTGGTGCTCATTATATGAGTCTGAGCCCAATAAATTGTGTCACTTCTCCTAAGAGGGACACAATGCATAATTGGGTTTCCTTTCTCAATAAATGAAATGTGTGCAGAGGAACCACGTACATCACTTCTGTCTTGTAAGAAGACGCCCATTGACATTAATCGAGTATTAATGTTGGGTATGTAGTAAAAGGGGTATAATCGCGTTTCATGTGTCTCTGACTTCCCATGATGTACTACCTGATGTCTAATGAAGACTGCTCCTTTTCCTACTATATGAGTAGTACCTGTGGCTGTTTGAGCCAAGGTAGAGTCCTTTCTCGGTAAAGGCTCGTAGGAAGCAAAATCTTTCATTTCACCAGTGAAGTGTTTTGATGCACCTGAATCCATGATCCAGTCTGTGTTAAGGGCGAAGCCTCAACCACTCGATCTAGTCGATGTCGTTCGACGAGGTGCTTCCTCGACGAGTCGTTCTGCACTAGTCTTACTCGGAGCATCTGACGTAAGATAGGTAGTGCACTCTAGCAGGGCTTCTGCGTAGAGTCGTTCAGGTTCACACACTAAGGGGCTTCCTTAGTGGTTTTGAGTAAGTTTGTGAGTTGCAAGTTAAGGCTGTTAATTGCCTAGATCTAAACTAAGGACATCCCTACTACAAGTTGCAGTACTTATACTAGAAGGGAGGTCCTTATCATCCAATCGGAAAGGTAGATGCATATCAAGTAATAATAGAGACAATAGGCCTCATGCCTTGCATGAGGTGTCCAATGTCATGGAGTGCTGCGGTGCAGCATGTCGATCGTGAGAGTCCGACATCATGGACCTCATGTCAAGAAGCTGTTGTATCACAGCATGTGTGGGAGTGGGTTCGGGTGCATGGAGTCACCATGCGTCAAGGGTGCCTTCCACAGGAAGGGGATCGAATGCATGCAGTCGGCATGCATTGTGCGTGTGTCTGGTGTCAAGGACATGCCCTAGGCATGAATCATGGAGTGCCTCCTGTCTGGAGGGGATTGTCGGGTCGGTCGGGTCGGTCGGGTTCCATGAGTTACAAGGAAAATTGTAACATTACCCCCCCACTATGGTCAAAAGTTCCACACTTTGACCTAAATCTTCGTCTCTCCTTCATGGTCTGATCGGGCATGGTCTGGTTATGTGGGTAGGTCAGGGTCAAGGGGTACAATGGAGGAATCGTTCATGTCCAAGCTTGGACCATGATCGGGTTCTTTTCGTTTTATACTGCCTTTAGCAGTGGTGTCAAAGAGTCAGTGGTGTCATAGGAAGGGGGAGGGGTGTGTAGGGTTTGCGCAGTATCAAGGGTAATCACTGTAGTTTTATATCTTTGCGGATGATCGCTAGTTTAACGTCTTTGCAGACGGTCAGTAGTTTAACGTCTTTGCAGACGATTGGTAGTTTAACGTCTTTGCAGACGATCGCTAGTTTAATGTCTTTGTGGACAATCAGTTCGCACCTAGTTGTGCTCAGTGGTCTGGGGTGTCGGTGTATGGGGGTGTTGGCTGGAACGCAGCAACGTCCCCAGTTCTCCATGTTGTCCAAATAAGAGCTGCCTTGCCAGCTCGAATCCGCTTTCTTCGTCGTAGTGGGTGTTCCACTGAAGGTCATTCCACAGTAGTGGGCCAATCCCCACTAGTGGTCTCCTGCCTGGGGTCAGACCATCGCGGTCAACAACAAATTGTTCGGGGAGATAGTCTCCGCCGTCTAACTCTTCTTCAAAGCACCACTCCTCAAATTGTGCTTTTACCCAGGTCAAATCCATTTTCGTGCTCCTTTGTGCATAGAGGCAGCATGTTGGGCAAGTCGAGGATATTCTCTTTATCCAGTCATCTCTGTTTATCCAGAATGTGATTCCGTGTGGGCATTCCCAAGAGGGTTGCCCCGGCAGTCTGTTCATTCTTGGTGACTGGTCAATGACTCGTCGTCCAGTCGCCATGTTCTTCTCATATTCGTTCTTTATCGAAAGGGGGTGGGGGTGGGAGTGAACGTGAAGGGCGTCAACATTCAGTGGGTCAATTGTCGTTTAGGGGGTATCAGGGGTGTCATTTGGTTCAGATAGTGGGGGTTTCTTGGGTTCTCGTCAGAGATGGTACCTCTTCTTATATGCTGTCAGGATCTCGGGGGCATTCTTCAGGTTTGATTCAGGTTCCCATGTGCTTTCGGATGTCGGGTAGTCAACCCATTTCACGAGGTAACAGCGTGTCTTGCTGTGCTTCTTGTGTGCGATGATCGCTTCCACCTTGTATTCATTCTCTCCTTCCACGAGGTCGGGTGGTGGAGTCAGGAAGTTTCGCCCATGAGTGTCGTTCTCATGGTATCGTGTGAGTAAAGCCACATGGAATATCGGGTGGATCTTCCATCCCGGCAGCAGTTTCAATTGGTATGTCATTCTCGACAAGGCATCTTCAATCACGAAGGGCCCTTCTCATTTTGGCGCCAGTTTTCTCATTGGGTAGCCAATCTTCAGGTTCTTGGAGTCAAGCCATACTTGTTCTCCAACCTTGAACGGTTTGTATCGCCCTTTTGTTTGGGCAGCCATAGCCTGTCTGGCTAGTTCATGTGCGGCAAGAGCTTCCCTTCTTGCAGAGAGAAGTTCTTGGATTCTCTGTTCGGTGGCCGGCACGTTCATCTTTTTGTAAGGGGTGGGGATAGCGCGTGGCTGATATCCCATCATCAAGTAAAACGGCGAATGTTTTACTGTGGAGTGCATCTTCTGGTTATGCACGAATTCTGCTGTTGGGAGATAATGCTCCCAATCTTTGGGTTTGTTTGAACAGAACATGCAGAGGTAAACCTCTAGCTCTTGGTTTACTTGCTCCGTCTCTCCGTCGGTCTGGGGGTGATAGGCGGTGCTCATGGATAGCTTAATCCTGAGCAATTGTCCGAGTTCTCGGAAGAGTTTGGACGTGAATCGAGGGTCTCTGTCTGAGATGATTCTTCCGGGGAGTTCAAATCTTGTGTATACATAGCGCAGGTAAAGGTCTGCGGCACCAAGTGCATCGATCATCTTCGCGCAAGGGATAATAATTACCCCCTTCGTAAGACCATGGTCTACCACGACCATGATTGAGTCAAATCCATTTATCATGGGCAAGTCTGTGATAAAATCTGTCGTTACCAGCTCGAATGGTCTGCTGGCGTCGGATGATATCAGTGTCAGCGGTGGGGTCATTGGGTGTGTATTCACTTTCATTTGCTGGCACTTTGTGCAGCCTTTGACATACTTTTTGATGAAGTTGGCCATTCCTGGCCACCAGTAGTCTCGTCGGATCAGTTCGATCGTCTGCCATTGTCCAGGGTGTCCTGTCATGATGCTATCATGGTATTTTCGTATGATTGCTTGGCGGAGGGTTTCGTCCTGTGGCACGTAGCATCTGTCTTTGAAAAAGAGCAGGCCGTCTTCGAATTTCCAGTCCTCCAATGCAGACTTGATTGGGGGAGTTCCATTGTTTTTCAGGGCTCGTAAAGCATCATTTACAAGGTCATCCTTCATTATTGCTGAGACCAGGGCTCCCTGGAGCTCAGTGTCAATCATTTTGATGAACAGTTCATCAGCGAGGATGGTCTTGTCCTCGTTATCAGTGTCCTCTTCGGCTATGTGATCTGCTCTCCTCGATAGGGTGTCAGATTGTACCATCTGTGATCCCGGTACATGTTGTAGCTTTAGGTCAAATTGTGACAGGTAGATGCTCCATCTAGCCTGTCATCGGTTCAGTTTCTGCGCCTGACAGAAATACGTCAGGTTCTTGTGATCGGACAGTACCATCACAGGGAACGGTGTCCCCTGTAGGTAGTGTCTCCATGTCTCTAGTGCTCGGATCACTCCCAGTAGTTCCCTGTCATATATCTCGTAATTTCTTTCAGCTTTGTTGAAAGAATGCGAGATATAGCCGCATGGGTGCCAGTCTCTGTTGGCGTCCTGTTGTCTGAGTACTGCGCCTGTTGCAAATTTCAAGGCATCAGATTCCACCACAAATGGTTTCGTTGCGTCTGGCATCAGCAGTACTGGGGCTTCATTGAATTTCCTCTTCAGCGCATCGAACAATTGCTGGCAGTCATTCGTCCATTCAAATTTCTGGTTCTTCTTTGTCAAATTGTTCAGCGGTCTGGCCAGATCCATGAAGTGTCTGATGAATCTTCGATAGAAGTTCCCAAATCCTAGGAAGGATCTTACATCCTTCACTGTCCTTGGCGTGGGCCAGTCCTTGATCCCAGCCAGCTTCCTGTTGTCCATTGCAAGTTTGTCAGGCCTGATGATCATGCCCAAGAAGTCGACTTCCTGTACGTTGAATTTGCATTTCTCTATTTTCAGGTAGAGATCGCATTGTCGCAGTCATTCGAGGACCCTTTCGGTCCTTATCCGGTGTTCTTCTTCTGTCTTCGAGAAGATCAGGATGTCGTCCATATAGATGATGAGCCATCCTTCATCTAGCATATCTCAGAAGAGATCGTTCATCATGGCCTGGAATGTTGCCGGTGAGTTGCACAGCCCAAAGAACATCACCATTGGCTCAAATAGCCCTCAGTTAGTCTTGAATGCTGCCTTCCACTCGTCTCCTTTCTTTATCCATACGTTATGATATCCCCATCGAATATCAAGTTTTGTGAAAAATCTTGCTCCCTTCAGCTTGTCCAAGAGGTCTCTGATCAGTGGTAGGGGGTAGTTGTTCTGGATCATTCCTTCGTTCAGATAGCGATAGTCTTGGCAAGGTTGTAGAGTGTCGGAGTCCTTCTTCGACACGAAGAAGAACGGGGATGCCATGGGTGATTTTGATGGTTGGATGTATCCTTTCTCCAGGTTTTCGTCAAGAAACTCATTGAGTTTCTCTTGTTCTTTCAGTGTCAATGGGTAGACTTTGCAATCTTTTGGTACAAAGCCTTCCTTCAAGTCAATTGCATGATCCCATGGTCTTGATTCTGGGAATCGTTCAGATGCGGCCTTTTCAAATACTTGTCTGTATTTCTGGTATTCTGGTGGCAGCAAGTCATCCAGGGTCTGTTGGCTAGTCTCCTTTCCCTCCTCTTGCTCATGTGCCAGTCGTTGAGATATGGATGTCTTTGCTCTGATCCATATGTCAGAGTTGAGTAGGTATCGTGGGGAGCCCTTGCCTTTCACGAGTCTGCCAATGGTGTTCGTCTTCCGGATGTATTTGTGTGTCAGCTCTCAATGTTCTTCCATCAGGGGCAGTTCTATGGCTGGTCCGAATAGGCCAATGACTGGTTCGCCTCGCACATATGCAATCAGTATTGAGTTGTCCTCAATCACATCCCATTTGGGGGTCAGTTCTATCGCTCGTATTTCCATGCCAGTGTCTGCCAGTAGTTCTTCATCGGGTACCTCTTTGATCTTTACCTGAGGGGGGATCTCCCTGCGCATAGGTATTTCAGTGTTGATGGTACCATGATCTGGAGTCCTATCATTGTGGGTCGGGGTAGTCTGTTGTCGAGGGTAGTTTATCCTGTTTTGTAGTGTCATTTTCATGTTCCTTTTGCCGGTGCTTCCCTCCCCTGTGGAGGTTAGCAATTCCTTCATCCTTTGCACAATTTGTTGTGCCCTGTTGCATTCTTTGTTTTTGCCCTTTTCCAGCTGTTTCTTCTTCTGGTTTTCTCGGGTCTTGGCGACAGCACATCGTGCTGCTTCAAGGTTTCTGGTTTCTTTAGGAGTGTTGCTGCTCCTGGTTTTTGCGACGGCTATCTGGACAGAATTTAGTTCTTTTGCTTTCCTCTCTGAAAGCCTTTCTCTTGTTTTTGCCATGGCCAATCGGGCTCGGGCAAGCTCCTCTCTTTTTCTTCAGTGAGCCTTTCTCTCATCTTTGCCACAGCTAGTTGTGCTCGGGCAAGGTTTCTCTCCTTCTCTTTGGAGAGTCTTTTTCTTGTTTTTGGCCACGATGTGTCGAATTCGTGCCATTCTGTCATTTGGTGCCTCCCTTTTGGTGTCTACCCTAGGAAGGTTTAGGGTGTTTGGGAGGGCCCATTCAGCTCTTCTTGTCTTTTCCAAGATTCATTTGATCTGAGCCCGTCATTCTTCATCTCGGAACTCAAAGGTTCCCTTCTTCCAATCGATGATCAGGTTTATCTCCCGCAGCCATGGCAGGCCCAGGATTACCGATTCTTTGCCTAGTCCGGCGACTAGGTATTCTATCAGGTAGCTCCTTCTGTTGATGTGGAGTCTTCCTTTCATGCATCTGGTGATCATTCCCTGCTTGTTCAGGGTCCCATCTACGTTTGTGGCCCGGATGGTGCGGCCTAAGGGATATGTTCTGATCCCTTCTTGTTTGACAAAGTTCAAGTCGATAAAGACTCCTCCTGCTCCAGAGTCGAGGAGCGCATTTGTTGCGACGTCTTTCCCGTTGTCTGACTCAGCTACCCGAATAGACAGGCGCATAGATTGTCTATTCATGGTAGCTAAGAGTACAGACCCTATGGAAATTTCAGTGGTGACTGGTGTCGTATCAGGCCGCTGCTCTAAAAACCCGATTCCTCCATGAGGTTGAGGGTTCATTCCTTTTCTTCTTTGTCTAGTTCATCCAGCATTGTGCAGATCTTCTGGTAGGTGTCCACCCCAGTCTTTTTCTGGGTGAAGTGGTTTCGATAGGGAGGAGGCACTGACCCCGTCTGAGTGGGGTTCTTTCCATCCCTGTGGTCGGACGATCGGTGTCCTGGTTGGTGGCAGATGAAACACAATCCCTTTCGGAGGTGTTCCATGCATTCTTGGTTTGTCAGTCGGTTGATGTCGAGAGAGGGCTGTCCTTTCTTCGTCGTTTCTTTTGTCATCTGGTTTTGCCTGGTCTTCCCCAGGATTGCCATGGCCTGTTTCCATTGGCCTTCATATTTCGAGGCTGCCTTTATCCAGCCCTCGAGAGTGTTGGGTACTGTTTCCATTGTGTGTACCCCCTTCAGTAATTCGGGATGCAGTCCGTCCATGAAGTACTTGATCATGGCTGCATCTTCGGTGATTCCCATCCTGTCTTTCAGGATGCGGAAGTTCACCACATATTCTTCGAGGTTCCCTGAACCTTGTTTGAGATTCTTAATCTCTGTCTTTGCCGTTCCGGCGTTGTCGATCAGTGAGAAGGCCTCTAAGACCTTCTGTCGGAAGTCTGTGTATTCACCGAGCCCCTCGGACTGGTGCTGGTTGACAAATGCTGGCGCCCAGGCAGCTGCTGTCCCTCCATTCATGAAGGACAGCATGAAGATGATCTTGTCATTCGTGTCGTAGACCTGGTCATTGATTCACAAGTACAGGTCTATCTCCTGCAGGAACTTGGCAGTCTTGGTCCGCTCTCCTGAGAAGTCTGTTGGTGATTGGATTTGAATGTCCTTCACGGACGTCATCGGTGTGGTTGCGGGTTCGGACATCTCGTTATAGAGGTCATCAGTTTCGTCTGTTAAGAAGTGGGTGGATGTTTTGGGTGGGGGTGTGTGCGGTTGTTCAAAGTCTTTGTCGGTGAGGAAATCTCCTCGTTGTCTGTCAGTTGATCCATAGAACCAATGCTGTGCTGGGGTCGAGCAACGGACTAGTCTTCCATTGTATTGGTACCAAGAAGAACCTGGCTGTGGTTCTGCTTCTCTTGGTGGTCAGTCTGGGGTTTGTCTAAACCCGGGTCGCTGTGGTGTGTATCAAGACGTATTGCCTACACCTAGGTAGGTGGGCTAGCAGATAGTTTAGATCTTATGTTAAGGGTGAAGCCTCAACCACTTGATCTAGTCGATGTCGCTCGATGAGGTGCTTCCTCGACAAGTTGTTCTGCACTAGTCTTACTCAGAGCATCCGACATAAGATAGGTAGTGCACTCTAGCAGGGCTTCTGCATAGAGTCGTTCAGGTTCACACACTAAGGGGCTTCCTTAGTGGTTTTGAGTAAGTTTGTGAGTTGCAAGTTAAGGCTGTTAATTGCCTAGATCTAAACTAAGGACATCCCTACTACAAGTCACAGTACTTATACTAGAAGGGAGGTCCTTATCGTCCAATTGGAAAGGTAGATGCATATCAAGTAATAATAGAAACAATAGGCCTCATGCCTTGCATGAGGCGTCTGATGTCATGGAGTGCTGCGGCACAGCATGTCAATCGTGAGAGTCCGATGTCACGGACCTCATGTCAAGAAGCTGTTGTATCACAGCATGTGTGGGAGTGGGTTCGGGTGCATGGAGTCACCATGCATCAAGGGTGCCTTCCACAGGAAGGAGATTGAATGCATGCAGTCGGCATGCGTTGTGTGTGTGTCTGGTGTCAAGGACATGCCCTAGGCATGAATCATGGAGTGCCTCCTGTCTGGAGGGGATTGTTTGGTCAGTCGGGTCAGTCGGGTTCCATGAGTTACAAGGAAAATTGTAACAGTCTGCACCTTTCTTACAATTTCCATTTGCACACATAACACATATATTAAGATCTAAATAATTCCATGATACATTTAATAGTAGTAAAATTTCACATGAAAAGTTCACTGTATTCATAGGAATATTAATCTTTTGTGCTTGTGGCAGGGAAAAGGACTGACCTGTCATCATACACTCCCGTTTCAAGGGGTTCATCAACAAGCATCTCATCAACAGCTTTCCATACTTCCTCATCAGAAACTGGAGGTTTGGATCCGAGGGAGACGATGTCGTCTTCTACCTCCTCGATTCTTGGTTCTGGTTTGATCCTCCTCCTCTTACCTTCTCGCACTGTTAGGTGCTCTTCCAGCAGTTGCAGATTTTTTGTGCTGCATGGGAGATGCATTTGCTCAAGGGTGTCACGAGCTTGCTGATATTCGGTGTAAACCAAATGAGAGGTAGAGGCCGTGCCTGTATATGCCTGTGGAGGCAGTCAGCGGCAAGGATCCCTTGTGGGAGTGTGGTCGTGTTTTTTGATGTGCTGAATGAGCGGCATCGGCAGTATGATGGTGCCATTACCATTTATAGTGGTAAAGGCACTGGAGGCGAGGTGGGTATGTTTCTCTTTAGGCTTTTCTTCCTTAGTCTTTTTGTCCCCACGTTGTCCATGTTTTTGGGATGAATCTCCATTGTTGTTTTGCCCTTCTTTGGGCTGCCATTTGGGGTTTCCCCCTTTGCATTTGACAGCGGAAAGTTTGTTGGCCTGAGGCTGGCCAGCAGGCTTTCCTACTGCCGTGTGCCTTGAGGCTTCAGCAACAATGGAGTCCTTGACATGTTTAAATGTCAAGGCACTAGTAGCAGTCGTGTTAAGGACCGTGGCGGACAAAGAATCGTACTTGTGTGGCATTGCAGCAAGTAGGATCATCGCCTGAACTAGTTCGGGGATGGCAACATTGGCAGCCGTGAGGCACTCAAACTTGTCAGCCATCTTAGCAATCTCTGGCATGGGATTTGCAGCCGGAATTTTGATTGCTATTGCAGACCTAAAGTCTGGAAAGACTTGGGAGGGACCATCAACACCATAATCGGTGCGAATGAGGTCCCACACCTCCTCAGCAGTGTCCTTGGTGTTGGCACACTGCCAAATGGAGGGGGCCAGGTGGAGCACTAGGCTACCAATAGCCTGGTCATTTTTGTTGCTCCAGGTCTGGAGCTTGGTAGTAGCATCCGCTACAAGAGTAGCGTTCATCGCCGTCAAAGGAGGTGCTGGAGGCAGTTTGATTTCCGCCCCACTAGTTATCTGCCAGAGGCCCTGAGACCTGAGCCACGCCTTCATGGAGTTGGCCCATTGAATGTAATTTGAGCCATCAAAAGTTTGTACAAGTTTTTCAAGGGTTGAAGACATGATTATGTGGTGGCGGCTGTTAAAAGCGCTCAATCAGTCTTTTATCCAAGAAAACACATTTCACAATCTCAGGAAAAAACACTCCTTCAGAGTGGTTAACCCTAGTCAATCTAGGTTTTAAGTGCAGCTCGCAGGGAGCGCGATGCAGCTCATGAAGAGTGCAAGGTTATAATTTGGAGACAATGAAGTCAACGTCATTCACAGCCAATTAAGGCATGTTTGCAACATGCCCAGCAGGGCCCATAACCTGTTGGAGCAGACTATATACACTGCACAGGGGAAGAGACAACATGTTCCTTACAACCTACCTGGGGTTTTAGTTAGACTTACAGCTAGGGGTTAGCAGAGGTAAGAGCACTGTATTCCTACTATGGTACAGGTTCTCCTTATATACATAATAATAAGGATGTCACATGACTTGGGAATGTGTTTACCACATGTATGTGCAGTAAGCACAGTAACATGTGTATGCTGCATGTATTGCCTCATGTATGCAGCATGTATCTCAGGGTTTAATTTCAACAATGAGACATCACCTCAGCATGCACAAGCATTGCTTCCCATCCTTGTCAGATGGGAGAACTATAACAATTAGGCATAATATTAAGGAAACAGATGAGAGGAAGGTACTATTATACATGATATATACTATTGTTACAATAAATTGACATCTTCTTTACTACTTACTTCTGTGGGTACAAATTTGCAGCATTCATCACTTGAGCCCAGTTGTGTGTCAGGTAGTCACAAAATGCTTGGGGCTTGTGACACCATGGGCAAAACCTAGGGCAGTTGAAACTCAATTGCCTTCAAGGCAGTGGGTGCGGCAGTTAGATTTGAGTACTTAGCAGTTATGTAATATAATTTGGATAATTTGGATTCCCAGCACAAGGATCATGGGCAAGCCTTTCTTTTGTGCTGCCCAAAATTCCTTTGTTCTCGACGTGTTTTGTGCCGTGCACTGTGCACATGTTCTGGCTTGACTGAATACCTTGATTCTTGACCACCATCACCTCCAATGTCTGACTCTGATGCTCACATGCAACCTCCTGCTGATTCTGAATCTGGCTTAGGGGAGGCACCTCATCTGGTAACAAGTGCAAGCGCTCACCAGGTAGCAGTAGTGTTTGAAGGTCCAGTTCAATGAACTGGAAAAAAACCAAAATCAAACTGGACTGAACTGCAGTCCAGTTCTTTTGTGGTTGTGGTTGCCCTAGTTTTTGCATGGCAGTGGTTGCAGTTTCATAGATTTGTATATTTATTTGGAACTGACAAAAGTTGGTTTGAACTGGTTGTAACCAGTTATACACATAGTATTTATATTACTATACTATAAACTAAAATAAATTGAAAATGGGACAAGCCCAAGGACAAAAGAACTCAGAAAGTGAGTGTTTAGATATCCTGGGGGTTCACACAGACCATTTGGTTACATTTACTCACCCAAACAAAAATGTGGTGCCACTTTGTTTACCACTCCCATGCTACATCAATCTCAACAATTACTATTGACACTGTCATTACCGCTCCCCTCCTTTGCCTCCTTCTAGCACCACCCCATCAATGCCTGTGTTCCCCCCATCAGATAATACTCCCAAGCATGGGCCCAAATGATGACAGCTGTCATTTGGGCCCCAGGTAATGTTTTTTCGTATTCTTTTTTCAACTAACTAATCCTTTTTTTTTTTTCAGGTTTTAACTATGTTGTAACCACAAGATGATGCCAAGATGGCACCCACATCACTGCTGTGAGCCCCTGCTCTCAGGGTGATAATGGGTCCTGTTTCCAATGACAACAACTGCAGAGACGACTCACCACCCACACCACTGCTGTGAATGAATGACCACCAACAGGGACCACCAACTGGACAACAATGACAGGAGATGGGCAGCAGATGATGGCACCAACACCAGATGACAAGGGGAGTGGATGACAACACAAACACCAACACTGGCCAATGAAGACCAGACAGCAACAAAGGCAGCAAATGACAAGGGCAGTGGAAGTCAACAATGAGGTGGCAAGCAACAACACCATCAACAATGCCATTGCCAATGCCAATGCCAACACCAATGCTGGACCAATGCCAGACGCCAACCAATGCTGGATGATAATGCCAACACTGGACACCAACACCAGCTCCTCTCGCTCCAAACACAGGAGGCTTTTTTCTTTCTTTTGATAGCTGACTCCCCCTCCTCACATATTCTGTGAGGTGGGGGGTTTTCTTTTCTTTTTTAATTTTATTATCTACATGCCTGCTCACAGGCTCCTGCCTGCAAGGGGCATTATTTTACTCTAGAATATTATTAGTATGTATATAACTGTGTAGATAACATCAGTTTAGACCCATGCAAGTCAGTCGACAACCAGATCAAACTGCAGTGAACCAACTACATGCAGTTTGGTCCAGTTTTATTTAACTTTTGAATGTAATTGAACCAGTTGCAGTTGCGGTTCCATCCTAAAATGGAAAAAAAATGGACCAAGCTGGACCTTCAAACCAGAACTTTACACTCACCCTCAGAGTCCTGGAGGAATCCAGTAGGACTTGCCAGGAATTCAGTAGGACTCACCAGGAATCCAGTAGGACTCACCAGGAATCTAGTAGGACTCACCAGGAATCCAGTAGGACTCACCAGTAATCCAGTAGGACTTACCAGGACTTACCAGGAATCCAGTGGGACTTACCAGGATTTCTGGTATGCTACCCAAAGTCCCATAATGGAAAGTCAATTTGATATCTTACAAGTTTCAAGTGCTTCAACTTCAGAAATTTCACAAAGTGCCCACAAAATAGATTTGTGCAAAGCAGGGATTGAACTCAAGAACTCATGATAAGGAATCACATGACAAACCAGACAAGTGTGCTCAACCAGTTGAGCCACAGGAGAATTATTTGTTAATCATATAAAGTTTATTTATGACTCAAACTCAAACTCAAGCATGTAATCTCTCTCAAAGTCACAATATACCCTCCCTCACACCTTGTGTGAGGGGGAGTTCTATAAATATTTACATATAAAACCAATCTCCCCTGCATTGAACATGAGGGGAGGTCAACAATTACAAAAAGAACAAAAATCCCCTCACCCGCATAAATGTGGGCAAGGGGGAAGGCATTACCATGAATAACAAACCTCCCCATGCAAAATGTGGGGGAGGTGCAGCCTGGTGGGTATGTCATTGTGGTGTGGGTCCCACCTCCTCATCCCCTTGCCATCTCCACCCTTCCCCCACCCTATGAGCAGTTGCTTGCAGTGGCGGGGCATGTCCTGCCATAGTACCCATCGTCTCTCGGTCCTAGGTGTGTGGTCATTAGTAATTTGAGTCCCTAAAAAATTGTTAGTAGTAAGAAAATGAAATGAAAGAAAAAAAAACATACTATGGCCCAAGAGACATCTAGTATGTCTCTTGGGCCTGTTTTCCTGGTCTTCTGGTGCCTCCCATGCCTTCCTTGTGTGCCGCTGTCCTCCCGCCCTGGTTGCCGCTGCCATCGTCCCCTGTTCACTGCCATCACTAGCGCCATTCCACCCATGATCCACCCCACAAGCAGTTGCTCATGGGGCTGGACACAGGTGGTGTGTTGTTTGGTGGGTGGGGCTGGGGCCTGTGGGGTTGGTTTGGGTTGGTTTGCTGTGCTGGCACCCATGATCCACCCTATGAGCAGGGGCTCACAGGCGTGGGGGCACATTGTGTCTTCTGGGGTCCCATTGTTGCACACACTCATGATCCATCCTACGAGCAGAGGCTTGCAAGCATGGTGTGTGTGTGTGTGGTCCGTTTGGGGGGTCTCCTAGTTTGGAGGGGTTAGAGGGGTCAGTGATGTGGCATGCAATGGAGGGGGGTAGGTGGGTATCCTGCTCTGCAGGTCTCCCAGTACCCCTCTGCCGTCTCCCATCCCTTATCAAAAGCCTCACATCCCATTTGAATGGGGAGGAGGGGGTTGGCACAGGCACTGTTGGGTCCTTGTTGTCTCATGTCAGTCCATTGTTACCAGTAGATTAGAGCCTAAAAAACAAAAGAAACATATGAGTTAGTTTATAAAAACAAAAAGCAAATAAATAAAAAACTTACATAGGGCCCAAACAACATAGATTGCATTGTTTGGGCCCACATTCCATCCAGTCAGCTCGTTTGCAGGTGGTGGTGGAGTGGGCATGGGAGTGGTGGTGGTGGAGTGGGCATGGGAGTGGTGGTGGTGGAGTGGGCATGGGAGTGGTGGTGGTGGAGTGGGCATGGGAGTGGTGGTGGTGGGTGTCCATGCAGTGGTGGTGGTGGGTGTCCATGCAGTGGTGGTGGTGGGTGTCCATGCAGTGGTGGTGGTGGGTGTCCATGCAGTGGTGGTGGTGGTAGAATGGAGAGGAGGAGGAAGGCAGCAGTGTCATCGAGAGTGGTGGTGATGGTTGATGAGCTGGCAGTGTTGATGATGTGGCTGTGTGCTTTGTCATGCACAGCCACCCCAATGGTACCTAGAGCAGTTAGTAGACATACCTTGTAAGTCTATGTGGTGTAGTGGTTATATTGGCTGTGCTAAAATGTTGTTGTCTAATGCCTAGGGTTCAATTCTGGCTCATGACATTTATTTCCTTACTTAGTAGTAAGGACTCCTGGTTCAATCCTACTGGATTCCTCATAGTCCAAGTCCTGGGGAATTTCTGGAATAGTACCAGAATTTACCAGGATTATACCAGGAATCCACCAGGAATCATACTGGAAGAGAAACAGCCAGGAATAAACCATTTGGTGGACAATGGCTGAAGCAGGGACTACCAGGATTCCTCCAGGAATATGTGGGGCAGTGTAAAGAGCTCCTTCAAACACTAGGTAGCAGTGCAAACCCCAACTCTTTGAGAGCAAAGAAAGCACACAAAGTTTTCACCAAGTGACCCAGGAAGCCCAACCTAGTGACTGGCACATGAGAAAGGGAGAGGTACCAAAAGAGGCAGAGAAGACAAAGGTGTGCAACTTTTGTTACATTGTATTCGATCACTTCACAGTTCTGCTGTGTTTTAGGCAGCTCTTGAGCTTCATCTTCATGTCCTGTGGTGTCTACTACACCAGAGCACTGTTCCACCAAAGGTCATTGCTGAAGACAAAGTACAATTCAATCAGCATTATTCGTCTGAAGCACAGCTCCAAAACTCAGTAACATCCAGTCTTGATGACAACTCAGGTAGAATACAAAATGCCAAAGCCAAGGTAGCTGAGCTCCTCAGCTCTCTCTCAGATGGGATGATTGCTGCAAACATCAGGTGCATCCAAGAATGTCATTTGTTACTCATCTTTAGAACTGTGGCATGCCTTGGGCTTGCAAAGTGGGCACCCAATGTCCTGAGTGGTGATCCTGAGTCCATTTACAATCTACTCCATGAACATATTGCACTCAAGACATTTGAGCAGGTCTCAGCTGCATATGGGTATAGTCACATGGGAGCTAACCTGTCTTGTGTCCACAACTTTGCACTCATGTGCAAATTTTACCAAAGTTTTGTCTTCTCCTATATGTATGGGCTTGCAAAGTCAGAGGCAAAGAGTCCAGGGAGTGTTGTGAAAGGAAAGCAGATGATTTCAGTGTGAAAGAGACATAATACTGTGCATATTTGCTTCTATTGAAGTGTGGATTACACTGAGACAAGTTCAATAGCTCACTAGTGGCAGAGTTGAAGTATTCAAAGCACAAGGCTTCAATGATCAAGCCTTGGCCTTGGCTAATGAAAACGAGGCCCATTCTGATGATGAGTTGGCAGAAGGGGGCACAGACTCAGTCTACCACATCAAGGAGAAGGAGGGTTGGGCAACAGGGGTGGCTGTGTTCTTCCGTATGGCAGACAAACAATGCCAGCAGATGAATAAAAGCAAAAGCAGTTGCTTCAAGTGAGTTCAAGTGTCATTCCCTCTTATCATTGGCTAATTTTATAATTACAGAACTGAGCGATGCCATGAAGACCCTCCAATGCCAAAGCAATCAAAGCTTCTCGCACTCCCAAAGTCAGTCCCAATTGATTGTCTCTGCTTGATGACAGACTGGATCAGGGCAGTTGGTCACATGTTACAATTTTCCTTGTAACTCATGAGACCTGACCGACCCAATGTACCCGACGATCCCCTCCAGACAGGAGGCACTCCCTGATTCATGCTTAGAGCATGTCCTTGACACCAGACACACACACGATGCATGCCGACAACATGCATTCGATCCCCTTCCTGCAGAAGGCACCCTTGATGCATGGTGACTCCATGCACCCAAACCCATTCCTACACATGCTGTGATATGACAGCCCCTTGACATGAGGCTTATTGTTTCTATTCTTACTTGATATGCATCTATCTTTCCAAGTGGATGATAAGGACCTCCCTTGTAGTATTATAAGTACTGCAACTCATAGTAGGGATGTCCTTAGTTTAGATCTAGGCAATCTACAGCTTTAACTTGTGAACTCGTGAACTTACTTGAAACCACTAAGGAAGCCCCTTAGTGCACGAACCCAAACGACTCTATGCAGAAGGCCTGCTAGAGTGCACTATCCATCTTATGTCGGATGCTCCAAGTAAGACTAGTACCGAACGACTTGTCAAGGAAGCACCTTGTCAAACGACATCGACTAGATCAAGTAGTTAAGGCTTTGCCCTTAACATAAGATCTAAACTATCTGCTAGCCCACCTACCTAGGTGTAGGCAATATGTCTCAAAACACACCACAACAACCTGGGTCTAGACAAACCCCAGACTGACCACCAAGAGAAGTGGAACTACAGCCAGGTTCATCTTGGTACCGATACAACAGAAGACTAGTCCGTTACTCGACCCCAGCACAGCGTTGGTTCTACAGATCAACCGACAGACAAAGAGGAGATTTCCTCACTGATGAAGACTTCAAACAACCACACACACCCCCACCCAAAACATCTACCCACTTCCTAACAGACAAAATTGATGACCTCTATATCCAGATGTCTGAACCCGCTGCAACCACACCCATGATGTCCATAAAGGACATTTGAATCCGATCACCCATGGACTTCTCAGGAGAGCAGACCAAGACTGCCAAGTTCCTGCAGGAGATAGACCTATACCTGTGAATCAATGACCGGGTCTATGACATGAACAACAAGAAGATCATCTTCACACTGTCCTTCATGGATGGAGGGACAGCAGCTGCCTGGGCGCAGGCATTTGTCAACCAACACCAATCCGAGGGACTCAGAGAATAAGCAGACTTCAGACAGAAGGTCCTAGAGGCCTTCTCACTGATTGACAATGCCAGAATGGCAAAGACAGAGATTAAGAATCTCAAACAAGGTTCAGGGAACCTCAAAGAATATGTGGCGAGTTTCCACATCCTGAAAGACAGGATGGGAATCACCAAAGATGCAGCCATGATTGAGTACTTCATGGATGGACTGCACCCCAAATTACTGAAGAGGGTACACACAATGGAGACGGCACCCAACACTCTCAAAGGCTGGATAAAGGCAGCTTTGAAATATGAAGGCCAATGGAAATGGGCCATGGCAATCCTGGGAAAGACCAGGCAGAACCAGAAGACAAATGAAATGACAAAGAAAGGACAGCCCTCTCTTGACATCAACCGACTGACGAACCAAGAGTGAGTGGAACACCTCCGAAAGGGATTGTGTTTCATCTGCCACCAACTGGGACACCGATCATCCGACCACAGGGATGGAAAGAACCCCACCCAGACAGGGTCAGCACCCCCTCCCTACCGAAACCACTTCACCCAGAAAAAGACTGGGGTGGACACCTACCAGAAGATCCACACAATGCTGGATGAACTAGACAAAGAAGAAAAGGAATGAGCCCTCAACCTTATGGAGGAATCGGGTTTTTAGAACAGCAGCCTGATATGATGCCAGTCACTGCTGTAGTCTCCCTAGGATCTGTACTCTTAGCTACCATGAATAGACAATCTATGTGCCTGTCTATTCGGGTAGCTGAGTCAGACAACAGGAAAGACGTTGCAATGAATGTGCTCCTTGACTCTGGAGCAGGAGGAGTCTTTATTGACTCAAAATTTGTTGAACAAGAAGGGATCAGGACATATCCCTTAGGCCACACCATCTGGGCCACAAACATAGATGGAACCCTGAATAGGCAGGGAACAATCACCAGATGCATGAAAGGGAGGCTCCACATCAATGGGAGGAGCTACCCGATGGAATACCTAGTCACCGGACTAGGCAAAGAATTGGTAATCCTGGGTCTGCCATGGCTGCGGGAGATAAACCCAATCATCGACTGGAAGAAGGGAACTTTTGAGTTCCGAGATGAAGAATGATGGGCTCAGATCAAACAAATCTTGGAGAAGACAAGAAGAGCTGAATGGGCCCTCCCAAACACCCTAAACCTCCCCAGGGTTGACACTGGAAGGGAGGCACCAAACATCAAGATGGCATGAATTCAACACATCATGGCCAAGACAAGACAGAGGCTCTCTGAAGAAAAAGAGAAGAGCCTTGCCCAAGCCAGATTGGCCATGGCAAAAACAAGAGAAAGACTCTCCGAAGAAAAGGAGAGAAACCTTGTCTGAGCACGACTAGCCGTGGCAAAGACGAAGGAAAGGCTTTCTGAAAGAAAAGCCAAAGAACTGAATTCTGCCCAGATAGCTGTTGCAAAGACCAGGAGCAGCAGCACTCCTAGAGAAACCAGAAACCTCAAAGCAGCACAACGTGCTGTTGCCAAGACCTGAGAAAACCAGAAGAAGAAGCAACTGGAAAAGGGAAAACACAACAAATGCGACAAGACACGATGGATCTTCCGGAAGAAAAAAGACTTGCTGACCTCCACAGGGGAGGAAAGCACCAGCAAACAAAACTCGAAAATGGCACTACAAAACAGGACAAAAGACCCTTGTCAGGAGGCTACCCCGATACATGATTATGGAACCCCAGATTATGGTACTACCAACACCAGAGTACCAATACCGAGGGAGACCCCCCCTCAAGTAAAGATTGAAGAGGTACCTGATGAAGAACTATTGGCAGACACAGGCATGGAAATATGAGCAATGAACCAGATCCCTGAATGAGATGCAATTGAAGATGACTTGGTATTGATCACATATGTACGAGGCAAACCAGTCATTGGCCTATTTGGACCAGATATAGAACTGCCCCTGACAGAGGAACATTGAGAGCCGAGATACAAATACATCTGAAAAACAAACACGATCAACAGGCTTACAAAGAGCAAAGGCTCCCCATGGTACCTACTCAACTCGGACATATGGATTAGAGCAAAGACATCCATATCTCAATGACTAGTGCATGAACAAGAGGAGGGAAAGGAGACTAGCCAACAGACCCTGGACGACTTACTGCCACCAGAATACCAGAAGTACAGACAGGTATTTGAGAAAGCTGCATCTGAACAATTCCTGGAATCAAGACTGTGGGATCATGCAATCGATCTAAAAGAAGGCTTTGTACCAAAGGATTGCAAAGTCTACCCACTGACACCAAAAGAACAAGAGAAACTCAATGAGTTTCTAGATGAAAACCTGGAGAAAGGATACATCCAACTGTCAAAATCACCCATGGCATCCCCATTATTCTTCGTGTCGAAGAAGGACTCCGATGCTCTATGACCCTGCCAAGACTATTGCTATCTGAATGAAGGAACGATCCAGAACAACTACCCTCTACCGCTGATCGGAGACCTCTTGGACAAGCTGAAAGGAGCAAGATTTTTCATGAAACTTGACATTTGATGGGGATACCATAATGTATGGATAAAGAAAGGAGACAAGTGGAAGGCAGCATTCAAGACTAACCGAGGGTTATTTGAGCCAATGGTGATGTTCTTTGGGCTGTGCAACTCACCAGCAACATTCCAGGCCATGATGAATGATCTCTTCTGAGACATGCTAGATGAAGGATGGCTCATCATCTATATGGATGACATCCTGATCTTCTCGAAGACGGAAGAAGAACACAGGACAAGGACCGAAAGGGTCCTCAAATGACTACAACAATGTGATCTCTACCTGAAAATAGAGAAGTGCAAGTTCAATGTACAAGAAGTTGACTTCTTGGGCATGATCATCAGGCCCAATGAACTTGCAATGGACAATACAAAGCTGGCTGGGATCAAGGACTGGCCCACGCCAAAGACAGTGAAGGATGTAAGATCCTTCCTAGGATTTGGGAACTTCTATCAAAGATTCATCGGACACTTCGTGGATCTGGCTAGACCGCTGAATGATTTGACAAAGAAGAACCAAAAATTCGAATGGACGAACGACTGCCAGCAGTCGTTTGATGCACTGAAAAGGAAATTCAATGAAGCCCCAGTACTGCTGATGCCAGATGCAACAAAGCCATTTGTGGTGGAATCTGACACCTCGAAATTTGCAACAGGTGCAGTACTCAGACAACAGGACACCAATGGAGACTGGCACCCTTGCAGTTACATCTCACATTCTTTCAACAAAGCTGAAAGAAATTATGAGATATACAACAGAGAACTACTGGGAGTAATCTGAGTGCTGGAGACATGGAGACACTACCTACAGGGGACACCATTCCCTGTGATGGTACTGTCCGATCACAAGAACCTGACATACTTCTGTCAGGCACAGAAACTGAACTGATGACAGGCTAGATGGAGCATCTACCTGTCACAATTCAACCTGAAGCTACAACATGTACCAGGATCACAAATGGTACAATCTGACGCCCTATTGAGGAGAGCAGATCATATAGCCGAAGAAGACACCGATAATGAGGACAAGACCATCCTCACTGATGAACTATTCATGAAAACAGTCGACACTGAACTCCAGGAAGCCCTGGTCTCAGCAATAATGAAGGACGACCTCGTAAATGATGCTTTATGAGCCCTGAAGAACAATGGAACTCCCCCAATCAAGTCTGCATTGGAGGACTGGAAATTTGAAGATGGCCTGCTCTTTTTCAAAGACAGGTGCTATGTGCCACAAGACAAAACCCTCCACCGAGCAATTATACAGAAATACCATGACAGCATCATGACAGGGCACCCTGGACAATGGTAAACAATTGAACTGATCCAACGAGACTACTGGTGGCCAGGAATGGCCAACTTCATAAAGAAATACGTCAAAAGCTGCACAAAGTGCCAGCAAATGAAGATCAACACCCACCCAATGACCCCACCCCCAACACCGATATCATCCGATGCCAGCAGACCATTCGAGCTGGTAACGACAGATTTCATTATGGACCTGCCCGTAATAAATGGATTTGACTCAATCATGGTCATGGTAGACCATGGTCTTACAAAGGGGGTAATTTTTATCCCTTGCGCAAAGACGATCGACGCACTTGGCACTGCAGACCTCTACCTGCACCATGTATACACAAGATTTGGACTCCCCAGAAGAATCATCTCAGACAGAGACCTCAATTCTCATCCAAACTCTTCCAAGAACTTGGATGACTGCTCAGAATGAAGCTATCCATGAGCACTGCCTATCACCCCCAGACCGATGGAGAAATGGAGCAAGTAAACCAAGAGCTAGAGGTTTACCTCTGCATGTTCTGTTTGAACAAACCAGAAGATTGGGAGCATTATCTCCCAACAGCAGAATTTGCACATAACCAGAAGACACACTCCCCAGTAAAACATTCGCTGTTTTACTTGATGATGGGATATCAACCATGTGCTATCCCCACCCCCTATGAAAAGACGAACATGCCAGCCGCCGAACAGAAAATCCAAGAACTTCTCTCTGTGAGAAGGGAAGCTCTTGCCGCACACGAACTGGCCAGACAGGCTATGGCTGCCCAAACGAAAGGGCGATATGAACCATTCAAGGTTGGAGAACAAGTATCACTTGACTCCAAGAACCTGAAGATTGGCTACCCAATGAGAAAATTGGTGCCAAAATGAGAAGGGCCCTTCATGATTGAAGATGCCCTGTTGAGAATGACATACCAACTGAGACTGCTGCTGAGATGGAAGATCCACCTGGTCTTCCATGCAGCTTTACTCACACGATACCATGAGAATGATGCTCATGGGCGAAACTTCCTGACTCCACCACCCAACTTCATGGAAGGAGAAAACGAATACAAAGTGGAAGCGATCATCACACACAAGAGGCATGGCAAGACATGCCATTACCTCATAAAATGGGTCAACTACCCGACATCCAAAAACACATGGGAACCCGAATTGAACTTGAAGAATGCCCCTGAGATCCTGACAGCATATAAGAAGAGGTACCACCTCTGATGAGAACCCAAAACCCCCCCCCCCCTTTTTTTTCTAACACCCCATGACAACACCCCTGATACCCACTAGACAATGATTGACCCGAGACCCATCGAATGTTGACACCCTTCACGTTCACCCTCATCCCCCCCCCATTGATAAATACAAAAAGAACATGGCAACTGGACGATGAGTCATTGACCAGTCACCAAGAATGAACAGACTGCCGGGGCGACCCTCTTGGGAATGCCCCCATGGAATCATATTCTGGATAACAAGAGACAACTGGGTAAGAAGAGTATCCTCAACCTGCCCAAAGTGCTGCCTCTATGCACGGAGGAGCACGAAGATGGATTTAGGCTGGGTAAAGCCACAATTTGAGGAATGGTGCTTTGAGGGAGAGTTAGATGACGATGACTACTTCCCCAAGGAATTCTACCTTGACTGCAATGGCCTGACCCCGAGCAGAAGACCACTGGTGGGAATTAACCCACCACTGTGGAAAGACCTGCAGTGGAACACCCACTATGATGAAGAAAGCAGATTTGAGCTGGCAAGGCAGCTCTTATTCGGATGACACAGAGAACTGGGGACATTGCTGCATTCCAGCCGACACCCCCCACACATTGACACCCCAGACCACTGAGCACAACCAGGTGCAAATAGATCATCTGCAAAGACGTTAAACTACCAATCGTCCGCAAAGACGTTAAACTAGCGATTATCTGCAAAGACGTTAAACTAGCGATCATCCGCAAAGACGTTAAACTAGCGATCATCTGCAAAGACATTAAACTAGTGATCATCCGCAAAGACGTTAAACTACCAATTGTCCGCAAAGACATTAAACTATTGATCATCCGCAAAGACGTTAAACTAGGGATCGTCTGGAAAGACGTTAAACTAGGGATCGTCTGGAAAGACGTTAAACTACTGACCATCTGCAGAGATGTTAAACTACCGAGCATCTGCGAAGATGTAAAACTATGGTGATTGCCCTTGATACTGCACAGACCCTACAGACCCCTCCCCTTCTGACGACATCACTGACTCCTTGACACCACTCCTGGGGGCAGTATAGAACAAAAAGAACCCAATCATGGTCCAAGCTCAGACATGAATGGTCCCTCCATCCCACACTCAGATGCCAATGCCATGACCTACCCACACCACAACCGATTTGACCCCAGAGGAGGAACAAAGATTTAGGTCAAAGTGTGGAACTTTTGACCATAACGAGGGGGTAATGTTACAATTTTCCTTGTAACTCATGAGACCCGACTGACCCGACATACCCGATGATCCCCTCCAGACAGGAGGCACTCCCTGATTCATGCTTAGAGCATGTCCTTGACACCAGACACACACACGATGCATGCCGACAACATGCATTTGATCCTCTTCCCGCAGAAGGCACCCTTGACGCATGGTGACTCCATGCACCCAAACCCATTCCCACACATGCTGTGATACAACAGCCCCTTGACATGAGGTCCGTGACGTCGGACTCTCACGATCGACATGCTGTGGTGCAGCATGTCCTTGACATTGGATCCTTGACATTGGATCCGTGACATTGGACGCCTCATGCTAGGCATGAGGCTTATTGTTTCTATTCTTACTTGATACACATCTATCTTTCCAATTGGACGATAAGGACCTCCCTTGTAGTATAAGTACTGCAACTCGTAGTAGGGATGTCCTTAGTTTAGATCTAGGCAATCTACAGCTTTAACTTGTGAACTCGCAAACTTACTCAAAACCACTAAGGAAGCCCCTTAGTGCATGAACCTGAACAACTCTATGCAGAAGGCCTGCTAGAGTGCACTATCCATCTTATGTCGGATGCTCCAAGTAAGACTAGTGCCGAATGACTTGTCGAGGAAGCACCTTGTCAAACAACATCAACTAGATCGAGTGGTTAAGGCTTTGCCCTTAACATCACAGGCCATAAAGGATCCAGGACCAGAGTGTGAGGCAGCATAATATCAGTGGGTTGGGAGAACAGGAGTGATGCAGGACCAAAAGAAGCAAGGATTGATTCAGTGCTTGGAGCCTCAGTATTGCTGATGGGAGAAGGAGCTGGGAAATTCACATTGAGTGGCATGAGATCTGACAGAGAGTGTGAGAACAATGGAGAAACTGGAGGGGTGAGACCAAGAGGAGGTGCAAAGGCATTTCTGTATCCAGAGAAGTCACAGGAGAGCAGGCAATGGGAGGAGGGGCTTGAGGGATCATAGGTGACACAGAAGGTGGCAGTGAGAAGACTGTGTGACAATGTTAGATTCAAGATTTGAATGGCAATGTACATCATCTGCTTACCAAAATTTGGTTGACGACATGGCAGTTGACAGCTGCTGGTGGACAGCTCTGCAAAGTAGTGAAGCTGTGCAGACAGCTTCTTCCAATAGACTTTGTTTGCTTTGTGCTCACACTTCTGCTCAAGCAAGAAGTTAGTAATGGCCCCTTGGATGCTTGAAGCCACATTCTCTGGTAAGTTCTGGAGTGTGAGTTGAGCTTCCTCTTGTGCCAGCTCAATTTGAGAGATGGAGTGAGTAGTGAAGGTACAGAAGGTGTCAGTGTTAAATGGTGCATACTTGAAGATCCTGCATTCAGGGTACAGCATAAATAGGACAGCGGCATCTTGCAGAAGGATAAGCTGCAACCAGATGAGAAGGTGGAGGAATTGCCAAAGTGCAATGTCAATAGCAAGCCAGTTAGAGGACCAGTGCACCTGCAGAGTCTTGATCTTACCCTCGACCCATGGAAGAGGACCCCAAGAAGCTCTGCTGGAGGATCTATGCCAACTTTGTCAGTGAATGAATAAGTGTGTGAACAGAATGGGACACACCAATACATGCACGAGCAACAAAATATGATTCAGCCTTCCAGCCGTTGAACATTGCAGCATCCTGCAAGGCATCAACTGGGAGTGCATGGTCATAGCAGGGCCAGAATGCAGCACTCTCACTCCAACCACCCAGCACCTTTGCACCATTGATGGTTGCCCCATGCTCATGAGCAGTCTTGACAGTAAACTCATGGCCGCTGTGCATGTTGTTCTTCATGGGCATGAGATTGACCCTATCTCAGTGATCTGAGATCAAACAGTCAGAGTAGGAACAGCTCAGGATGGAGGCAGAACACTTACTGTCATATGACATGGCAGTTGTTGTGGCCCTGCCTGAGAAAAGGTACAGTCCATACCAGTCTCTGTGCCTATATTCACCAGCCTTGGGATCATCAAAGTTGGGTTGAAAATCAGGGATGGGGGCATCAAGAATGTGGAAGTGTGCAAAGAAAAGTATGGCAAGCACTCCCATGGGACACAGCTGCATGAGGCAGTGCTGGAAAGCACCCAACTCATCCACTCATCCAGTCTGGTTGTGCTTGGCATTGTCAGAGAGAATGGTGAGAGCCTGCATTAAGGAGTCAGCAGCCCTTCAAGTGATAAAAAGGAAAAGTACAACTTACTGGGACCCAGGCACCAAGACCAATGTCATCCATTGGAACATTGGTTGACCACTGTATATTCTGAGCACTGTCACCTTGAAAGGCAAGGGTGGATGACATGAGGAGCATGGCATGATCATGTATGCCAACAAATGTTTGGGGCCAGAAGCTGTTCTACAGTGTAAGTATCTGTGAAATGGCATAGCCAGTAGTGAGCAGTGATAGACAGTGATGATGACAGAGTAGAGGAGCACCTCCAGTTGTTCCTGCAGCTTTGAGCACCAGAGCTTTTGTGACTCATTTTGGCTTGTCATTGTTGGAGCAGACTATATACGCTGCACAGGGGAAGAGACAACACGTTCCTTACAACCTACCTGGGGTTTAGTTAGACTTACAGCTAGGGTTAGCAGAGGTAAGAACACTGTATTCCTACTATGGTACAGGTTCTCCTTATATACATAATAATAAGGATGTCACATGACTTGGGAATGTGTTTACCACATGTATGCACAGTAAGCACAGTAACATGTGTATGCTGCATGTATTGCCTCATGTATGCAGCATGTATCTCAGGGTTTAATTTCAACAGTCGTGTGCAATGGTGTTCTCAAATTTCCAGATCTGTTCATCAGTGTGGAGAGGTCGCTGAGCCTCTGTATTGTTCTCATAATCACTCTGGTGGTTGAAGCACCAGTGCTCAAGTGCTGAGATGGCCTGTTTTAGATGCCATTTGCCTAGCATCAAGTTTGGCATGATTTTGATTTTAGTTGTGTGCCCAGATTTGCACTGCAGTTGAACAGATCAGAAGATACTAGCAGAAGCAGGGAAGGCAGACAACATACCTTGGGCCACATTGACTCATATGCAAGAAACATGGTAGCCTTCACTGCTGTGATCAGGAAGGCAGGCAGATGTTGAAGTTCCAGGTCTTTCTGAAGCTCCTGCAGCTGATAGATATGGTCCCACCAGAGCTGGTATGCTGTGATATGCCTGCCACATGAATCCTTTGTTTGCTTGTTGCTCTGCTCCTGGGTGACAAATTCCTGCCACTTCTTGTGCAACTCAGCATGCAACATCTGCATTGAGTACTGCTCCCAATCCACCACTGTTGACAGCAATGGCAGAACAGCAGGTTCATCACCAGCAACCTCCCCAGACCCAGGGGCAAAGCAAAATGGTGTCAGCAGCAAGGAAGGAACAGGTGGCATAAAGACAACAAACTGTGGCTTGCTGTTGGGCAAGCAATGCCATTTGTGTGCTAGCAGGAAAGATGGGGTACCACAGGGAAGAGGGATCAGCTTGGGGATGCATGGGGATGTAAAGTCCATGTCAATGATGCTTGGTGAAGGGCACAAGTAAGGAATGTGGTGGCTTTTATAGATACATGCTAGAAACAACATGCCCATGTGTTACAATCACTATCTCAGCCAAGTGAACATGGACTACTTACTAGTGGCAGAAATAAAGCTAGCTGAGAGTGATTGCTGTCAAAGAAAAAATTGATCATGTTTGAATTGATCTGCTGTCCAGAGGACCTGGGCATGACAAGCAATAGGTGATGATAAAAGGAAGTGTGATGTGTCCTGCAATCCCAAAGCCAAATGTCAGTCCAGCAAAAGAACACTGCTTTCAGGGGCACAAGCTGGCAGCAACGGTTGAAGCAAATTTTGGGACTTGTGCTGGAGCTAAGGGATGATTTTGATGCTATGTGTGGTGGGTGAAATGAAATGAAAACATGGAGATAGGGACAGTCCAGTCGACAAGCCAGAAAAAGCAGAAAAAAGACATAATGATAATAATAAAAACAAGAATGGGACTAGGGTCTGAACCAAAGTAGAGTAGGATTAGGAGGAGAATAAGGTAGGTTTAGGGATTGAGGAGGCCTTGACTCTTGGAGCAGAGGTGCGTTGAGAGCAAGGGTTTTTCAAGTTCTTTAGGATGTACAGTAAAGTAGCAATGTTGGCTTGAAAAGTCATGTGGGCTTCAGAAGAGATCAGAATTGCATGTTCTCCATTGATGAGTGTGGCCTTGCAGGACTTGCAGAGACATTGCAACAGATGTCTCAAACGTCAACCAGAGACAAAATGAGTGGAGTAAGACACACCACAACCATGTCTCATTCTGGATCATGGGTAAAGCCACAGTGCCAGGATGCTGGCTTTCCTGTTTAGGAGGTAACCCTCATACATCCAGTGTATTTGGCTGGTTACACTTCTTTGCTTATGTGGGGGTCACCAGCAAGGTAACCAGTGCAGGCCAGTAACCGGGGATACACTCTATGTCACAGTTTATACACCTCAGTCACTTATACAAGGACTGAGGTGAGTATTTACATTTCTCTAATGACTTAACTATTACTTACTGTACCTATAGTCTTATCTTGTATACTATAGGATTGATTTTCTACAGGTTATGGGCCACTCCTGTTACTTTTAGGTAACAATGGAAGATCTCATAGCCACTCATACATCTGCCCATCATCTGGATCACTATCCCGAGTTGGATTGAAACTTGTCCTTTGTGCAAATCAGCCCCTAATGGGCTTTGTCTTCCTTCCATCCCTTCTGCAATCTCTTGCCTTGAGCTTTCTTCAACATTATGACCACTGAACCTACCATCCCTTTGATCTCTTTGATCAAACTCTCAGTCCAATACTTGGGTGAGAAACTGGATAAGCTAAAGTCCAATTACAAAGAATGGTGTGAGATTACTATTGCCCTATCACTGAATGGTCTTTATGACTATATTTCCAGCACTGTCATCAAACCTCCTTCCTTGGAAACCTGTGCCATGGCCAACTGGAATGCCAATTCCCACCTCACATACACATTCTTGCTTCTAGCATTGTATCCTCAGAGCACCCTTTCATTGACATGAATGCAAGCACCATCACTGTAAGGGGACTAAGGGGGTGCCCTGTGTGTTTTTCCTATTTTTTATGTTCGTCCCATATTTTTCCCCACCTCATTTCCTTCTATTCTTCATTTTCTATGATTTTTCCGGATTTTATTACTAATTTTCCCTTGCTATCATGTTTGTATATGTTGACACTTTTATATTTAGAGGCGGAGTACCCCTTCCGACACATACCCCTTGGTATGATGTCATTCGGCGGCCTTGATCCGCCTATCTCCGCCTTTTTCTATTTTTAGGTTATATTTGATTTTTGTCGTCTTCACATATACTGGGCATCAGCAAGGGGATCCTTAGAGTTTTCTCTTCGGATTTCCCTTTGCTAGGTGCGCCCCCAATGCCTGTATTATGTAGTATAATTTTAACTTCGGATTTCCCTTTGCTAGAGGCTTAGGTTGCCCTTATAGTAGAAAACTCTCCCCTAAGGCCCGAAAATCGCGAACGCGCTGCCCAAAATAGGCAGGTACGGACTGGACGACGCTTCCCAAAGCTCCACAGAGTCCCTACACACCGTTCCAGATACTCTCGCCTTTATTGCGCCGCCATTTTCGCCAAACGCGCTCCCTAGCGACATGGACGCATCAGAACGCTTCGACGCGCTTGAAAGCGACGTTTCCGGAATGCGCGCGCAAATCGACTCGCTTAAATCTACGATTGAAAACTTCGTTAGGACCCTCCAGGCTAACCCTACGACTAATAGTTCCCCCTTCACGACTCCAAGCGCACCCAACAACGATGTTTTGCCAAACGCGTCCACTAAGGAACGTGCCCAGATCAAACCGTCCCCCCCCGCCGAATTTAATGGTGCACGTGCGCAGGGACGTGCATTCCTTAATTCCTGTGAGTTATACATTAGTCTCCAGTCGCATCAATTCGTCGATGAGGCTGCAAAAATTTATTGGGCCTTCACATACATGAAATCTGAACGCGCCTATCTCTATGTGGACCGTATCCTACGTCAAACTAAAGAACTCGGTTCTCTACCTTTCTCCACTTGGGGTGACTTTCGAGCTGAGTTCGTACGCCACTTCTGCCCCCTCAATGAACGCCACCGAGCAGTGACACGACTTGAGTCATCCACTTACCACCAGGGACGTCGATCCGTGGACGACTATATCGATGAGTTCAAGGATTTGGTGGACATCGCAGGGTATGGGAGTGGGTTACCAGTGGTGGTGAAGTTCCGACGGGGGCTCAACCGAGAAATTCAGGACCAGATTGCACAGATGTTGGAAGGGCGCCCAGCGGACGATGATATCCTTGCTTGGTATGAAGCTGCTTCACTCTGTGACGAGAACCGACTCACAAATGCGGCGTTTAATGCTGCATTCCGTGCTCCAACTACCACTCATACACCCTACACCTTCAATCGAAGCCTCCCCCGCCCTAACCCCATTCCTGCTCGTCAAACTCCCACACCAGCCGTCAATATCCCAGTACCAATGGATGTTGATGCAGCCCGCAGCCGTGCACGTAAGTTGGATCTCTGCTACCGTTGTGGGGAACCTGGACACAGGGCTGGAGCGTGTCCCCATCGTCAGGATATCCGCATGCTCACCCCCGAGGGACGAGACGAACTCCTGCAAGATCTGTTGGCACTTGTAGATGTTGAGGAAGCGAAGGATCAAGTTGCAGAGGAGGTTAAGCTGGAAGTTGTAGAGGAGCAGGATTTTCCTATTCGCAGCGAGTGAATCGTACGCCCTCACTGCCTGTCCATAACCGCTTTGAAGTCTTGTCAGTTGAATCCCTGGAGAATGAATCCATTTCTGTGACTGCTCCCCTCTCTGACCCTTCGAAGTTGGCTAAAGACGTACCTGCTCTCCCCATCTCTCCTTCTACTCCACGTCCCAAAATTAAATCATGGGAGCGTAAACTACCACGCAAGTATATTGTGGCATCCACTCCCTCTGCACATTCCTTAAACCTAGCCATCGAACTGCAGACGACCGACACTGGACAGATACTCGGTGTTTCTGCGCTCCTGGACTCTGGTGCGACTGGTCTCTTCATCGATTCCCATCTGGTACAACAACATCGTCTAAATACTCGCTCACTCTCACGTCCGATACCTGTATATAACGTGGATGGATCCCCAAATGAAGCTGGTGCCATCCGAGAGGTTGCAGACCTGGTTCTCCGTTACAAAGATCATAGTGAGCGTGCCCTTTTTGCTGTCACTCAATTAGGAAGGCAAAAGGCGATTTTGGGATATCCATGGCTTCGAGACCATAACCCAGAGGTCGACTGGCGCACCGGGGAGGTTACCATGAGCCGATGTCCATCCCGCTGTCGGACGTGTTTCACAGAAGCCAGGCAAGAACGTCGTGGACAGAAGGCGGCAATACGACGAACTCAGAAGTGTCGTGCTGGACCCCTGCCTATACCTGAAGTGGAATTGGAAGGGGTTCCTGATCTAATACCGGACTCGGATGATGATGATGAGGACCCAGAGGAAGTGGAGGAGGGTGATCGGATCTTCTACACTGCGATTCGCTCGTCGCATGAGGTGTGTGCCACATCGAACATATCCCAACGCCTCGCCGAGGCCTTCCACAAAAACAACGCTGCTAAATCCTCTACTAACTCCTTACTCCCTCATCTCCATGAGTTTGAAGACGTGTTCTCCAAGGAGTCATTCGACTCTCTTCCTGCGCGTAAGCCATGGGATCACGCGATCGAACTCACCCCCGGCGCAACCCCTTCATCCTGCAAGGTCTATCCTCTCTCTCCGGAGGAACAACGGCAGCTTGACCAGTTCATCGACGAGCACCTGGCCTCTGGACGTATTCGACCATCGAAGTCACCCATGGCCTCTCCCTTTTTCTTTGTCAAGAAGAAGGATGGCTCACTTCGACCAGTTCAAGACTACAGAAGACTCAACAACATCACGGTCAAAAATCGCTACCCACTACCCCTCATCTCCGAACTCGTAAACCAGCTCCGTGGAGCCCGATACTTCACCAAGCTCGATGTCCGTTGGGGCTATAATAATGTGAGGATAAAGGAGGGAGATGAGTGGAAGGCAGCCTTTCGTACCAACCGTGGTCTTTTTGAACCGCTTGTCATGTTCTTTGGCCTTACTAATAGCCCTGCCACCTTTCAGACCATGATGAACGACATCTTCCATGACCTCATCCTCGAAGGCGTTGTCTGCATCTATCTCGACGACATCCTCATCTTCACTCGCACAGTTGAAGAGCACCGTCGCATCACGCGCCTCGTCCTAGAGCGACTTCGACGGTACAAACTCTACCTTCGTCAGGACAAATGCGAGTTCGAAAGGACCAAGATCGAGTACCTCGGCCTGATTATCTCGGAGGGTCAAGTGGAGATGGATCCTATCAAGGTAAATGGGGTCACAGCTTGGCCTACGCCCACGAACAAGAAGGAGGTGCAGTCTTTCCTGGGCTTCATCAATTTTTATCGGCGTTTTATCAAGGATTTCTCACATCATGCACGACCGCTGTTCGACTTGACAGGAAAGGAGGCATGGAGGTGGGATAATGCACAACAGGAGGCGTTCGAAAAGCTTAAGGAGATGGTCACTTCCGCTCCGATCCTTACCTTTGCTGACGATTCGCGTCCTTTTCGTGTAGAAGCCGACAGTTCTGACTTTGCGACGGGCGCTGTGTTGTCTCAGCAGTCTCCGGAGGACCAGAAGTGGCATCCTGTTGCGTTCTACTCCAAAAGCCTTAGTGCTGTAGAGAGAAACTACGAGATCCATGACAAGGAGATGTTGGCGATAATGCGTGCGCTTGAGGAGTGGCGACACTTCCTCGAGGGTGCCCAACACAAGGTGGAAATTTGGACGGATCACAAGAACCTCGAGTACTTCATGACGGCCAAGAAATTGAACCGTCGTCAAGCTCGTTGGTCCCTGTATCTATCTAGATTCGACTTCTCCTTGCACCACCGTCCGGGTCGCAGCATGGGGAAGACCGATGCCCTATCCCGACGTGCAGACCATGGGGATGGCAGCGGTGACAACCAAAACATTGTGCTGTTGCAGCCAAACCTGTTCACCATTCGGGCACTGGAAGGCATCGTACCCCAGGGCGAGGAGCGGGACATTCTACGTGACATTCGTCGCGCAAACCGTAGCGGTTTACATGAGGATGTTGTCGCCCGAGCTGTTAAAGAACTGAGGAAGGGATCGACCCTTTCCTTACGTGCGGCAGAGTGGGCTGAAAAGGAGGACTTGTTGTATTTCAGGGATCGCATCTATGTTCCCAATGACCCAGACCTTCGCCGGCGCATCATATCCCAACACCATGACTCACAGATTGCTGGCCACCCCGGACGCTGGAAGACCTTGGAGCTCACCTCACGGAACTATTGGTGGCCACAAATGTCACGGCTCATTGGTCAGTATTGTCGCACTTGTGACCTTTGCTTACGCACCAAGGTCCCTCGTCGCAAGCCTATTGGTGAGCTACACCCTCTTCCTGTTCCAGAGAGTCGTTGGGATGTCGTCAGCGTCGACTTTGTGGTGGAATTGCCAGAGTCAAACGGGTTTGATGCGGTGATGTGCACAGTTGACTCAGTGGGAAAACGCGCTCACTTCATTCCCACTCACACCACTGTCAGTGCCCTAGGTGCCGCTCGACTCTACCTCCACCACGTGTGGAAGTTACATGGACTTCCTGGTGCCTTCCTCTCGGATCGTGGCCCTCAGTTCATGGCAGAGTTCACTCGTGAGCTGTACCGACTCCTGGGGATCAAACTCCTCGCTTCAACTGCTTATCACCCACAAACTGATGGCCAGACGGAGCGAGTCAACCAGGAACTGGAGCAGTACATCCGCCTCTTTGTCAATGAACGCCAGGACGATTGGGATGATCTCCTTCCTTTGGCCGAGTTCGGATACAACAACCATGTCCATGCTTCCACTCAACAGACCCCTTTCCTCTTAGACACTGGACGACATCCACGCATGGGATTTGAACCTCGCCAAACTCCCTCACACATCGAGACAGTGAATGAGTTCACAGAACGCATGAGGGATAGCTTGGAGGAGGCAAGGGCAGCCTTAGCAAAGGCGAAGGACGACATGGCGCGATTTTACAACCAACGCCACTCCCCAACCCCTCAGTACAAGGTTGGTGATCGAGTTTATCTTGACTCCAGTGACATCTCCACTACACGTCCATCCAAGAAACTCGCTCATCGCTTCTTGGGACCTTTCCCCATTGTCAAGTGCGTTGGAACACATGCCTATCGTCTACGCCTCCCAGCCTCCATGTCCAGACTCCATCCCGTCTTCCATGTCGTCAAATTGCTTCCAGCTCCCCCAGATCCGTTCCCGGGACGCCATTCACACCCACCACCACCACCTACAGTGATCGAGGGAGAACCCCAATATGAAGTCGAGTCAATCTTGGACAGCCGTTTGCGTCGAGGAAAACTCCAGTATTTGGTACATTGGAAGGGTTATGGGTATGAGGAGAACTCATGGGTCGAAGAGTCTGACGTAAATGCCCCTCGGTTAATCAAGGAATTCCACCGACGGCACACTGCTGCACCGCGTCGCATTCAAGTCACGGACTTTGGTCGTATACGATTTCGAATGCATCGGGGCGATGCATCTTAGAGAGGGGGTGATGTAAGGGGACTAAGGGGGTGCCCTGTGTGTTTTTCCTATTTTTTATGTTCGTCCCATATTTTTCCCCACCTCATTTCCTTCTATTCTTCATTTTCTATGATTTTTCCGGATTTTATTACTAATTTTCCCTTGCTATCATGTTTGTATATGTTGACACTTTTATATTTAGAGGCGGAGTACCCCTTCCGACACATACCCCTTGGTATGATGTCATTCGGCGGCCTTGATCCGCCTATCTCCGCCTTTTTCTATTTTTAGGTTATATTTGATTTTTGTCGTCTTCACATATACTGGGCATCAGCAAGGGGATCCTTAGAGTTTTCTCTTCGGATTTCCCTTTGCTAGGTGCGCCCCCAATGCCTGTATTATGTAGTATAATTTTAACTTCGGATTTCCCTTTGCTAGAGGCTTAGGTTGCCCTTATAATCACCAATTGGGAGATGCATCACAAGCATCACCAGTCTGAGGGCCCAGTTATACAGGTCCAACTATTGCAGCAAGCACTTGTCATCCAGTGCTCAACTGATACTCCTCTACCCAAGACCACTGATAAGATTTGCACCCTTATTAACTGCACATTTGCCATGGGGGACATCAAGCCTGACTTACTTCATTGTATTGCCCTCCTAAATTCCCTCAGTGATCACTTCCCCCATGCACAATCTATTATATCTTGGGACATCGCCACTTCCACCAAGACATCCCCTTATACATCCAAAGATATTCACTTGTTCCTTGAGAAAAAACAATCACTTCTTGGGAATGGTCAGTGTGATGATCCATGAGACTCCATTGCCCATGCAAAACTGGCTAAATCCCCAAACTCACTGACCCATACCAGCCCTGCTTGCAAGAAGGTGGGACACACCATTGAATATTGCATCAAGTCTGGGGGGCATGGCCGGTAAATCCATTAAGGAGTCAATCACTGCCTGTGACAAAGGAAATAAGACTGGAGCTTCATCCTACCCAGCCTCAAAAGTCCCAGTTACCATGAAGGATGTCAATAGGAAAGTGTTCATTGTCATGGTTGATTCTGTGGACATATCACCTTTGAAGGATGAAACCACAGCATTTGCCGGTATAGCCACCAACCCACTCCCTACTGCTACCATTGAGGATGTAGAATATGAGGGTTGTATTGTTGTTGAGGAGGAGGTGACCACCATTGTGGACTGGACTCACAACACCTCAATTCCAACTGAAGATGCATTCTTGATTGAACCCCTGAACCAAACTCACCATTCCCCACTTTCCACTAACGACTACCCATTCATTGTCAACATGGGTGCCACAGTCCATATCTCTCCAGACAAGGCAGATTTCCTTACCCTATGCCCAATGCAACCTCGCTCGGTCAAAGATGTTGGGGGCTCCTCAATTATTGCTGTTGGGGTCAGAGACATAAAATTAAGGGTTGCTCAGGGCACATCAATTCTCTTATGTAATGTGCTCTACATTCCAAATGTGGCAGTCTGACTCATCTCAGTGGGTATGCTAGTGGATGACTTGAATGCTATTGCTCATTTTGACAGTTCCATATGCTGGATCACTGACAAATCTATGGGTACACTCATTGCACATGGATCTTGACTTTCTAAAAAACTCTACACACTCAACCTTTACTCTGCATCCACTGATCATGCTCTCACTGTACACAAATCCCCTAACTTGGAGACCTGGCATCATCACCTTGGTCATGCAAACTACCAGTGTCTCTGGGATATGGCCAAGAAAGGGACACTTACTGGTGCACCTATCTTATCTACCTCCAAACTGCCCAAATGCAACTCATGTATACTTGGCAAACAGACAAAATCACCTCTTCCTAAGAAATGTGAGGAGGGGGTTGGTCATCAGGTGATGAGAAAGTTAGAGAAAGTTTGGGTGGAGTTAGTGTTTGAAGGTCCAGTCCTTGGTTATGTAACAGTCTTTTGGAATTTTGAGATGTAATCTGCTTGTTAAAGCCTTACAACTTATCCTAGCATTTCAGGCCTTTTTATACAGAATGTCAAGATATGATTGAAAAGGTTTTGTCATTATGCCTTAGAGTGTTTTACAGAATTAAACATATTAAACATAAAACAGTTTTTCCAGTCTATACATTTTCCAAGTTTTTGAGAAAAGTGTATGACCTGGAAATTTTGATTTGTGTTTAATATGTTTAATTCTGTAAAAACCACTGAGGCATAATGACAAAACCTTTTTGGTCCTATCTTGACATTATATACAAAAAGTCCTGAAATGCCAGGATAAGTTGTAAGGCTTTAACAAGCAGATTATATCTCAAAATTCCAAAAGACTATTATATAACCATGGACTGGACCTTCACACACTAGGTGGACTTATCAGGCCCACATGCTGTCAAATCCCACACTGGGAATTTGTATGTCATGGATATAGTTGATAATTATACATACTTTCCTTGGTCAGTACCTCTACATAACAAAGACAACTCATTTCCTGAACTTAAGGCTTGGGAACTTGCCCCAGAAAATGAAACTGGACTGAAAGTAGGAATATAGATCACTGATAATGGGGAACTGAAATCACACAAGATGGAAGACTCAAGAGACAGAACAACACTTTACAGCCCCATATACTTATGCACATATTGGACGAGTTGAATGTATGCATCATACACTCATGGCTAAGGCTTGCACCATGTGGATTTATGCAGGCCTGCCAACCTACCTCTGGGACAAATTCTATTTAATGGCATCCCATTTACATGCCAAGACAACTATGTGGTCATTAAAAGGATGTACACCCTGGGAATTATGGCATGAACACAGTCCCAACCATTCCTATCTACATGAAATTGGTTGTCACACCTTTGTTTTTATTCCAAAAAGGACAATCCCAAGATCTTTGAGTGGTCCATTGAATGCATGTTAATTGGTTATGATCCTAAACAAAAATCCTACTGATGTTACAACTGTGCCACCAGAAAAGTACACAGCTCCTATTAAGGAGTGTCATGGGTATGGGTAACACCATGAGTATTAGGTCATGGTGTAACCGTGGCAGCAGAGCCCACAGTGGAGTCCATAGCAGAGTCCACAGCCAGAGTCCGGCATTTCCCTTAGTGGTCATGTGACCTCATAGATAGACACATGTGTGTGTAGATACAGAATCCATCCTTGCCTGTCCATTCCCACAACTTGTGTCTAGTAGTAGATGTGAGCCCTGTCTGAGTTGTCTCATCTGGTAGCAGATGCAACACTGAGAGTCTAGCTGGCTCCATCTGGTGACAACAGGCAGATTTGACTCTGCACACTCAGTTTGGCCATTTTTCTCACTTGCTCACTGTTTTCTGTCTTGGGGTCTCTGTTTTCACTCTGCTACTCTCTGCTTCCGGTCTCTACCTTGGCTACTATCTACCTGCTACTATTTACAGCCAGTGGCTATTCTATCTGGACCCTACAACTATGGCAAAGAAAACACAGGCTGCAAAAATGGCACTGCCATCAGCACCAGCACCACAGCCCATCAAGTTTGACCCGAAATTTGCTACCATGCTCAACAGCGAGCATACACTAACAAAACTATCACCAGCAATGCGAATTTGGGGCATGCAACAGTACGAGAGTGAGATCTATGAAGAGATCATGCAATGTGGCCATGAGGAAGGGTTTGGACAAGCCCAGGACTTTTATGGGCCAATGCTAGAAGAGATGCAAGAGACACAGCTCAAGGTAGTGAGGTCGCTAGGGGATAAGGAAGGCTACAAGAGGGGACTGAAGGAGGGAGAAGAAAAAGGGAGAACAGATGAACAAGAGGTATGGGAGGCAAAACATGGCCAAGGGAGGTGCATTGAGCCATGGACCTGGATCCGAGTCAACAAGGACATACAAACAAAACCCACAACTCATGAAACAACAGACTGCAGCACACAGACCACCCTCACCAGCACTATCAATGCTGTTATGCAAACGGCACCCAATGACGAGCCGCCGCGTCTACTGAATGATGTGGGGACGTCTACTAAACCACCTGGCACCTGCAACATGGCTGTACAGGCCAATGATGAGCCCCAAACGGTCCCTCAGCCCCTCATTCCGCACCCTGAGCCACCTGTTACCACTGCCATGTCATCATTGGCAATGGCTACCACTACTGCTTCCCCCACTTCAAACCAGCCCCAAAGACTTTGGAAACGATGCCACACCCTGCCTAGTCAATATACAGCCCTACTGCAGCCTCTACAACCCCTCATCTCGCATCCAGAACTGCCCATTGCCACCACCACATCGTTTTCAACAACAGCAACAAATTTGGCTGCAACCACCCCCACAACAACAACCTGGGTGACGTCTGGCACTCAGACGACTGCTAGCACCCCAGAGATCCATTGTCAGGCCCTAAACGATGTACATAAACAGTCTATAGCCCAACAAATGACGTTATGTGAGGACAAGCAAACATGCTTGTCAAAACATGTCATTTACTCAATGGAACAACCCTGTTCCCCCCTGAACCCCAAATGAAGGTCCAGGAAGCTGTTTACAGCCCCCAGCTCACCCCAGCTCAATCCCCAGCCCCTCGTCTTGAGCCCAGAGCCCCTCTGTTCCACTGCCACATCACTGACAACGTTGATGGCAACTCCTGATGCAGCCAATGCCAAAACAATGAATTGGGCAGCACCTAGCACCCAGATGATGGCTACCACCTCAGAGACCACTCACAGAGCCCCAAACGACACACAGAGCCTGTCTACAGCCCAGCAGCCAGAGTTATGCGATGACGAGCAGCTGTGCTCGCCAAAACGCCTTGTTTACTCGACAAAACAGCTCTGCCAGCCCCAGGACCCCCAACGATGATCCAGGAGCCATCCCACACCACCCTGTCCCACTGCCACATCATCGATGATGTCTCTTGAAACCCCTGCTCCCCCTGACTTAGGACCAGCACCCGCAGCTCTAGAATGACAATGCACACTGCTAGACCCTGCAGAACATCCCTGAGACATGCTCCAATGACCCAGCTTGCGCCAGGTCCCCCAGAAATGGGCCATTTCGCCAAAACCTGCATCCTACACCCCTGCCCCACTCCAGAACCCCCCAAAACAAGCCATTTCGCCAAAACCCACATGGTACACCCCACCTGCATCACCAACGATGCCATCCATGCCTGTGAATGCTCCCTGTCCACCCCTCGCACCCAGCTCACCCCAGTTCAGCCCTAGACAAGCTGTTTCACCATCTACTGTGCGTTTCGACTGGGCAGAGAATGCCGAATCCCTCCCTATTCCCCCACCTGCTGCACCCACATTCCCACAAGATCTTTCTGGTCTTTGTTCAAACCTCCCAGGCCCATTTCAATCCTTACACAGGTGTGTTCGACGATATGACACTATTCGACAACAAACCCCACTGAATATTTTTTCAGCATCTCAAATATTTTTTCCACCAGCTCTTTCATCTTTTGTCCAGCCTCAAGCCTTCATCACCCATTGTCACCCATCTGGTATTGGCCTGGGAAAACCCATCATCACTGTTCCTCTCAGAACTACCCCAGCACCAGCTCCTGTACTGAACCTTGACTGGGATCAAGACCCCCATCTTGTCAACTTGAGTCAGGCCCTCTGTGCTTTAGGATGGACCCCACCATGATGAGCCTTTTTCATTTCATTTTATTCTACTGCATATATCATTACTAGATTTTAGACATCATTTTCTTTGTTTCCTTTTGTTTAGAGTTTAGAGACAATGAGGGCATTGCCATTGTGGAGAGGGGCACATGTAGCCATGGCAGCAGTACCCGTAGCACAGTCCAGAATACCCTGTAGTGGCATCAGACCCCTGAGTCGAGACCGCAATCAACCCTGGCTGTTGACTGACATCAGCTATATTCAGGCCCCGACTCATGTATATACCAGAGCTGAGTCCTGATTTATTTTATTTCCACTTCTATCATCCCACACTCCCATGATCACTGACATACCTGACACAAACACCTCTTCTTGAAGATGGTTCTGGGGAGGGTTCACACTCTTCCTTCTTCTGTGGGTTATAGTGGCCATTGGCACTGTAACCATGTGGGCTTTACAGGCCCATCAATTATCATTGACAGTCTTTCATGATGCTGAACGTGATGGACTACCTAGCCTCATTGACCTGGAGCTGGTCAGAGCCATTGCTGAGCATCTCCAACACCAACCATCCAGTACCGCCTGACACCTATTTGAGACCAAGTGTTACATTTCCTGACCTCGACAACTCTTGACCACCACCACTCAAAATCAAACCACCACACCAAACAAGGGTTTAGAATGATACCGGTGACCCTAAACAATGTTTCTGTGTCGGGCCTTAGGGGGAGCAATTGTCATGGACATGCCTCCTGAGGTACATGGGCCAAGGTGAGGGTAAGGCATTGGTGCCTTGTACATACATATTCCTCTCTTCCTTCTCTGAGTTGAGATCGCAATGAGGGCATTACTACTTGGAGGGGGGGCACATGTAACCATGGCAGCAGAGCCCACAGCAGAGTCCATAGCAGAGTCCACAGCCAGAGTCCGGCATTTCCCTTAGTGGTCATGTGACCTCATAGATAGACATGTGTGTGTGTAGATACAGAATCCATCCTTGCCTGTCCATTCCCACAACTTGTGTCTAGTAGTAGACATGAGCCCTGTCTGAGTTGTCTCGTCTGGTAGCAGATGTGACACTGAGAGTCTAGCCGGCTCCAACAGGTATGCACAGGTACAGGTATGGGTATGGGATTGCTGTACCCATGGAAAACTGTACCTGTACCTGCGGGTTTACAGGTATTCCGGTACCAAATTTCTGGTCAGGTGAGCAATCATATGACTCTGTTGATCAACACCAACAGGTTCAACATTGTTGATCACAACAACAACAACAGTTGTAGGTGACAACAATGACTCCCCCTCCCTTGATTCAAATGCGAGCTGGAGGGGGTTACTTTCTGGCTCTAGGCAATGATGACGACTCCCCCTCCCTCACATCAAATGCAAGCTGGAGGGGTTAATTTCTGGCTCTAGGCAACAACGATGCTGACAACCCCTCCCTTGCATCAAACATGAGTTGGAGGGGGTTATCTTCTTTTTCTGGGTGACAACAACAATGACACCCCCTCCCTTGCTTCAAATGCGAGCTGGAGGGGCTTATCTATGTGACGATAATGATGACTCCCCTTCCCTCACATCAAATGCGAGCTGGAGAGGGTTATCTTCTGGTTCTAGGCAATGATGACAATGACTCCCCCTCCCTTGCATCAAACGCGAGCTGCAGGGGGTTATCTTTGGGAGGACAAGGAGGAAAAGGGCAGGATGATGACAACAACATGGGTACAATGACAAGGGCAAGACAACAAGGAGGACAACGACAAACAGAAAACGACACATGACCCGCCCCCAGCCTCACAAGCAACTGCTCGTGGGGTGGATAGCAGGTGGAATGACGATGACGGCAATGCAGGACAACAACAACAATGAGAGCACAACAACAACAACAATGAGGGCAGGACAACAACAACAAACAGGAAATGACACACCACCCACCCCCAGCCTCATGAGCAACTGCTCATGGGGTGGATAGCGGGTGGAATGACTACAACGACAATGAGAGCACAATGATGACAATGATGAGGGCAGGATGACGATGACGAACAGGAAACAACACACCACCTGCCCCCAGCCTCACAAGCAACTGCTCATGGGGTGGATAGTGGGTGGAATGATGACAGCCCCTCCCCCTCTCGCTGCAAATGTGAGTGGGGGGTTTCTCATTCCATTCTTGGTGACTACAGGCAGCCCCCCCCCCTTCCTCACTCCAAATGCAAGAGGGGGGATTTCTCTTGGTATATATTAGTGTAATTAAATTATTAAAATACACATTTGTCTTGAAACCCACAAATAACCATGGGTAACCCACAGAAACCCACGGTAACACTGTACCCCTACCCGTGTGGGTACAGTGTTCATGGGTATGGGTACGGGTATGGGAAATTTTACCCCTGGCATTCCCTAGCTCCTATCAAGTCAAATTCCTTGAAACCCATGATGGACACTCACTGCATGCTCCCTCAACCCCAGAAACAGATACACCACTCACTGACAAACCTACATTCACACCCATTCCTGTGAATGACAATGATGGTGATGAGTCATTCCACATTCCTGACCACAGAGATGTAATCCCACCTGGTATTGATGAACAACCAATACCACCTCAACCATGCCACTCCACCTGTGTACCCATCCCCACCAAAAAAAACTCCAATGGTCCACCAGCCATCACCAGAACTGAGAACACTGTCCAGGAATCATGAGAGAGCGCCACCCAAGTCAAAGAAGCACAGCAGGAATGTTGGGCTGCCACTGTAGCAGCACAGACATCTAATCCTGATCAAACACCAAATGAGACAACTGATCATGATCGTGATGTCATTGAAGAAATAAGGCAGTCTTTTAATAACCTTGATCTTGGTGACCAGGCACATCAACTCCCAGGCCCTGATCTTGGAGATGACTGACTTTGATCCCAAGTCCCTGCAATTTGAGGATGAGCTGAAGACACGAGAGGAAGCCAAGAGCACAATTGATGCTGAGAAGTGGAAGGAGGGATATCTGGGCGAGCTTAATTCATTAAAAGACATGGGCATGTACAAACTTATTCCCCAAGACAAAGTACCTGAGCTAGGGAATGTCATGGGTCTGTAAACCCATGCGGGTAGAGGCCATGGGCACATATGGGTACAGGTATGGATTGAGGTTCAGTAACCCTCGCCCAACCCACACCCATGATGCGGGCACAGTGGGTTTTGTACATGAATGCTACTTGATTAATGGGTATTCAGCACTGCCCAGCAAGCATTGGGTGGCAATGCAGATGGCAGACCTTCCTACTACTGTACAGTGCCTGTGGTGTTGATCCACAAAGGAAAAAAAAAATTGCATTGCAAAAAAAAATCCAGAACCACATCCCACAACCCACATCCCAAACCTATGCCAACAGATTCTCCTGAGGTCTCTGGCTCTCGTAAATGTAGGCTTTCAACAAAGGCAATACTAATGGTGACCCTGAGGCAGAATGAAAGAAGAAATTATTAGAAGCAAAGAAGCAGAGTACAAAACCAGCACCTGCCAAAAAACACTCTTCAACTCGAGCCCCTGTGAACACAACAACAAATCCAGCTGCTAAACCAGCACCAGCACTATGACCATGATGCCCCTCCATCAAGGTTGAGGAGATTGAGGACAAGGCGGATTGCCATACCTCTGTCCCACCTCGCAATCCATGACACATTCTGGAGGCTGCCGATGGGAGTGACAACAACAATGAGGAAGATCCTGCCCCTGGTGGAAGTGAAAAGAGTGAGGCACCTGAAGAAAGTGATGAAGCTGAAAAGGGTGAGTGCCTGAAGTAAGTGACAAAGCTAAATTGGGTATGTAGCTTGATTATTGCTTCAGATACTAAACTAACTATTAGTATGATAGAACAATTGTCTAAGGATTGGACTTCACCTATCTATGTCTTTTTCAGGACATCACCTCGCATTGAGTATGTGGAAGGCCATTGTGCTCACATATTGGAATGTGCAGCTGGGAGGTGTCGAGATAAGAATGGGAGGGACATTCATCAATATTTGGACAAGGGTGATGCCAAGTCAACAAGTGGTCTACATTGGCATGCAACAAAATGTTGGGGTGCTGAAACAGTGAAGTTGGCGGATGTGGTACCATGCATTTAGAGGCTCCACATGCAATCTTGCTGAAGACCAAGTTGCATGATGGGACAATTATGGCCAAATTTGAACATATCAGGAGAGGCAAGGTGACCTATTTGCACCATCAACATACTTCAACTGAAGCAAGGTAAGAAACATACCTTGAAACAACCTTGTTCCATCTGACTTCTTTGCCACTTGTAGGGCTGAAATTGTCCATTGGGTTCCAGAGAATAAATGGCCCTTCAAAATTGTAACTAATTGTGGTTTCCACAGCCTTATGAGGACTGGAAGGCCATGATACCACATTCCCTCTGCTGAAACTGTCTCCTGCAATGTACGGAACATGTTCATCAATGTCCAAATACACATCGCAAAGATGTTACAAGTCAGCACCATGACATATGTATTCCTCATCATAAACTCACCTTTGACCACTGCAGGAGCATGACAGGGCACTGAGCTTTGCAACTGACACATGGACATCCCCAAATTACAAGGCATACATGGTGGTTACAGTCCATTTTGAAAACCAGGGGGTGCCAATGGTGATGCTTCTTGACATTGTGGAACTTGCACGCTCACATTCTGGCTTCAATTTGGCAGCTGCATTTGCAAAGATCCTTGAAGATTTTGGGATTAGCGACAAGGTGAGCAAGATATCTTATGTAGAGGGTTTAATTGACTTACTTGATACATGTTGATCCTCTTGGTCACCTGCAACAATGCATCAGACAGTGACACAATGATTGATGAACTTGCCAATTTGCAAATCAAACCCAGTGTTTCCTGCACATATTAAACCTAGTAGTCAAGAGCATCATCCAACAATTTGACTTACTGAAATCCAAGAAAACATCAGACAACGAGGATGAAGATGATCCCACTCTGGATGTGGCTACGGCTGAGCTCCTGAAGCTTGCTGTTGACATTGACCTTGAGGAGCAGATCACTGTGAGTGCTGGTGATGATGAAGTGGGTGACGATGATAATGAGGGATGGGTTGACAAATGCAAGGAGATGATGGAGGATGAGTTGAAGGAGTTGGCAGCCAGCGTGCAGCCTGTCTGATTGTTGTTGACCAAAGTAATGTCATTGATTATATAATATTTTATTAGCTAATTTTTCTGGTCAGTTGCGAAAGGTTGTGTTTGCCATTAAGAACTCAACCACCATTATTTTACCCCAATGGTTCACCATTCTTCAAGACCTCAAACTCACTGAATGTATGATGCCCCGCAACATCTCCACCCAATGGAACTCAACATTTGACATGCTTGACTTTGCCATTGAGCACATCACAGCCATCAATGCCATCACCAGCAATCGTGATATGAAACTGAGACAGTACAAGCTGAGTGAGGACGAGTGGGATGTTGCACACCAGCTTCAGGACATTCTTAAGGGCATATACAATTTGGACTATTTTATACTTAATAATCATTCTATATCATTAGATATTCAAGGATCCAATGCTCTTCTTTTCCCGAGGAGCACCTAGCATTGCCACCATCATACCAGCCATGGACAACATTGACAAACATCTCACCACAGCTGCTATCAACAACAAATACCCTCTGGCGATCAAGCTGGCCCTTGCGATTGGCAAAAAAACTCTCAACCACTACTACAACAAAACTGATCACTCTGAAGTGTTTAGGATTGCTATGGGTACATATTTTCTTGCTCTTCCACTTTTTTTTTCTTATCTATGGCTAGTATTATGCCCTCATCACAAGCTCTGATACTTCAAGAATGCAGGATGGCCAGGGATGGTAATGTTCAGTTCAGAACTGTGGTTTGAACCTGAACAAGCCTGTAGATTGTATGTAGTATATGGGACGTAGGTACTATAAGTTAATCCACAAATCATGCTGCTTGCATCTAGGTGCATTGTTTATGTTACTAGCTCATGTGTCCTTGCATATGCATTGTTTACATCTGTTTATCAATGTCACCAAACAATCAGCAACTCACACTAGAAAGTTCAGCGTAACTCCTCAGACCAATGGCTATGCATCATAAGACAATGCATAGCAAGGCACCACCCTCAACTATACAATGTACATGTCATATAGTCAGAGGTATAGTCAAGTCATCAGCATCAGCACACAGATCAAGCTGGTACAAATATTAGTCAGAATACAACCACGCCAGTAGAACTTTCACATCCACTTACTTGAGTCTTTGGTGTTTTATGCTAAAGAACAAGGGAATCGCCACAGAGTTACTGCCTCTTAATAACATCCACTTGGTGTGTACACTAAGTGGTTTCTTGTTCTCTCATTTCCATTGCTTGGTGTTGCCTGTTTGTTGAATATCCTTAGAACACCATATCATCCACTCGGCATGTATGCTAAGTGGTTTCTTGTTCTCTCATTTCCATCGCTTGGTGTTGCCTGTTTGTTGAATATCTTTAGAACACCATATCTTCACTCATCAGGTTTCCATGAGCCGTGTGTGTTTTCTTCCTCTTCCACCCCTCTTCTATGTGTTCCTTACATGCATCTTCTACGCATTCCTTACATGTTTTCTAGACATTACTTATGCATTTTCTATGTGTTCCCTATGTGTTCCCTGCTCCACTCTAGTAGGAGTAGGTGGGGCCAGCTTTGGACTCTGCTGAACCTGTTGGAGTGGGCTGCTGCATTATGCTGCTATGCATTCTCTGCTTCACCCTGGTAGAAATAGGCAGGGCTGGCTTCAGACTCTACTGAAACTATTGGGGTAGGCTTTGTCTGTCTTACTGTCTATCTCTTTTTACTGTCGAATACTGCCACAAACCAACTAGCCCTTGAAGAGCTAACCAATGATATTGTTAGGTGGTGGGGTGTATGTTTCAGTTTCTATGTTCCTTCTGCTTGGTTTTCTAATAACATTTTTAGGAACATCAAAAGCAATATCCAACCCTTTCACAAATGGCTCGAGACTACCTTGCCATCCAAGGATTGGCCACACCTTCTGAGTGTGCATTCTCTAGTGGTGGTCTTACAGGCACCAAATATCACAATTGCCTTAATGGAATGGTTTTTGAAAGCCTGCAGCTTCTCAAGAGTGCATATCGCAATGGCCACATCTCAGCAGCATATTGATGCTCTCATTGCTGCCTTTGATAATGAAGAGGTGGATGATGAAGACTTACCTGAGCTTATTGATCCCTAGCTGTATATCTAACTCATGTATTGACTTGATTAACATGTAATGGTTTGTTTTCTGGCATTTTAATACATATCTATGTCTGGTTCATGGTTCAGACCACTTGAGTACCAGAACCTGACCATTTTGAACTGAACCAACAGTCCAGTCCAAGGTTCGCTATAATCTATGGACCAAACCAATAGTCTGGTTCTGGGTTCTCCAAAATCCCTTAAAGAACCAGACCAAACCAAACCTTACCATCCCTAGAGATGGCAGGATGACTGGATTGAGCAGGCAGAGGACATTGTCCAGACAGAATTTGATCTATCATATGGATCCCTGGACACAAGTTGGGCAACTTCGCCAGAGACTCAACTTTCTAAAGCCAAAGTACATGTTTTTGAACCATCATCCTGTATAAAAGTCTCACCGTTTACTATAGACCACATCATCTAAGTCATCCATCATAATCTGCCCTCCCTTCAAAGTTCAAGCACCCTGACCAGCAGAGTTGCATAGCAAGTTGAATAGATATCTGGGCACTGATCCTGAGCATGTCACCAATGCCCTAGCCTGGTGGTATGAGCACAAACATGTGTACCCTCATCTTCATTGGATGGTGCTAGATTACTTTTTGATCCCAGGTATGTTCTCAAATCCCAATGCCAGAAAATTTCTTGACCATCAATTTATTTTAGCAACATCAGTCGATGTTGAACTTTCAGCCAAGGCCAACTTCTCCTTTCACCCAGCTCTCTGTTCAGTTGATGCAGGCCCTGTTATGTCTTGGAATCTGGAGTGAGATGGGCTATGTGAGGGACATGGACATGAAAGCAGCCACTGTGTTACCTGAAGTGGGCTTGGATGAGGACAATGATGACTTGTGTGACAATTGGGATGCTATCTAGTGTACATTAGATAGTCTTTTTTTATGGTAGTCTCTTTTAATGTAAACATGCATTTCAATCCTGTATGGGTTTTGATACCCGTGGGTTATACCCAACCCATGACCTGTATCTACCAAAACCTGCACATACTGGAAAAGCAGTTCAATGGAAAGTACATCTCATATTCAAGGGTTTTGAGCAGATTTATGGCAAAGACTATACAAAGACCACCTCACTGACTGTGTGCATGGAATCTTGGTGGATTCTCTTACATCTCGCTGGCTCCCTCAAGGGGGTGTCGGCACCCAAATCCCACACATCAGGTGGGGGGGGGTCCAGAGGACCCACTAAAAAAAATTTTGACATCGAAGTTTTGAAAGGTCTGGTCATGTCTAGGGTGCTCTAGAGCTGCAAATTCAGCTCCAAAACATGTTCTGTCGCTTGGTTTCCCCACCCAATGCAGCAGACTCAGCCTCCAGCCCACACTCAGTGTTGTTCCTGACCTTCCCTAGTATATTATAATAATGCATTGGCATCATTGTACTGGAAATACCACCAAACCTTGTCAATTCTTTCAAAGTATTTAAATTGTTGGAACTTGGGTTTGCAAGTTGCATGATGCTGCCCCCTGTTATTTGTTTTCTACATTTAGTTTTCTTAGGTTTCTCATTATGGTTTGCAGTTGTGGTAGTCTGACACATGATCTGTTTGCCTCATGAGCTCACCAAGGCCAAACAAAAATATCTGATTGGGGTTGTCTCACCTTTGCAAGATTACCAAATAAGTAATAGGTGCACAGGTGTACTACTAGTAAATCAAGTGTAAATACCTGGCTGATAAGAGAGGAAGAATGGGAAAATTACAGAAGAGCCTTCAGTGCACAAGGTAGCAGACACTGAAGGTGTATAGGAGGTGTGATGACTGAGGGAGTTGATCACACAGGTCGTGAAATACCTTGTCCACTCATTGACTCAAGTTTGACATGTGTGTGACAGGCTGGTTGATGATTTTGATTTGGGGAGTTACCCAAAATAGGCCGACACATGATGGGAAACTACCATATATAGAAGGACAGGGAGGGGGGGGTCCCAGATGGCCACTTAAAAAAAATTATGAGTGGTTGTCTAAAATTTGTGGCCTGTCACCCCCTTGGGCTCCCTTGGCTGGGATGCACAACAAATCAATGTAAAGATGGCTTTCCTCTATGGATTACTACCAGAAGATGAAACCCAGTACATGCAACAACCTTCTGGCTTTGAGGAACCTGAGAAGGAAAGCTGGGTATGGCAACTCCAATGTGGATTATATGGTATGAAACAGAGTGGATGTATCTGGAATCAAACACTAAATGCACAGATGATCAACTGGGGGTTCACTCACCTGTCCTGTGAGTCCTGTATATATTACTGCAAGACTGACACAGGGACCATAATTGCAGCCGTTCACATCAATGACTACCTCTCCATTGCTGACTCACCAGGCAAAAATGAACACTTCAAAAATCAGATGAGAAAGGTATGGACTATATCTGAGCTAGGTACAGCCCACTTCATCATTGGGATGGCTGTTGCTTGGGATAGAGCCATGCAGACAGTTGCACTTTTACAAACCGCACTCATTGACAAAATTGTTGACCAATTCAGTCAAAAAGATGCTCACCCAGTGTCAGCTCCCCTGGAACCTGGATCAAAACTTTGTTGCTCCAACCATCAATTGTTATCTGCTGAAGATCAGCTCCAACTTAGTAAACTACCATACCAATCTCTCATTGGCTGCCTACTCTATGTACCTAGCCATATCCACAAGTCCAGATATTTCCTATGCAGTCCAGCAATTATTGCAATACCTTGATTGCTACTCTTTCAAACACTGGGGAGCCACTATTAGGTTAGTGCAGTACCTCAAAGGAACTAGGGAACTCAAACTTTACCTTGGCAGTGATCGTCCTATTAACCTTCACACCTTTAGCAATTCTGACTGGGCTAACTGCCTCGACACATGTCATAATGTTGGCAGGTATATATGCTCTCTTGGGTCCAGTCAAGGTCCAGTGCTGTCTCCTGGACTGCACACAAGCAGAAGGTTGTCACCACATCCTCATGTGAAGCAGAATATGTTGCTGCATTTGAAACCACTAAAGAATGTATTTGGCTATGCACACTGCTTAACTCCATTAATTACCAACAACCCTCCCCAACAATAATCTATTGTGACCACTGACAACTCAGTGACCAAGACCTTATCTGAAGACCCTCCTTCACTCCCATGTTAAACATGTCAACATCAAATACCATTTCCTCCACAAACATGTTCAGTCCAACGAACTACAATTAACCTATGTCAACACCTCTACGATTGATATCAGCCCATAACTGATCTATGATCTGCGGCAAAACAGTGGCTGGTGATACGAAAGCCAGGTACCAACCACACTAGAACTGGCATCAGCAAAGCTATACTGCAAGAGGATAAGCTCCATGAGAAAGGTTGGAATACCATGAGTTCAAGGCTATGAACTTTGGGATCCACAGAAGATGCACCAAGGATCAGCATGAAAAGGTTGTCCAAATGCTTATTCATCAAATCATGAGGATCAGTCCATGCTTTTTGACATAGATCTATCCACATCTGATGCGAGGTTCCGCCTGTTGAGGAAGAAATTCAGGGAAAGCATGTGAAACGAAAGATGTTGAAAACATAAAAACAAGGTGATGGTGTATTATAATAAGCTCCACAATGATCTCCTCCCGAATCTCCAGGTCTAGATTGCTGTCGAAGGAAATGGCACTAAGAAGAAGGGCAGATAGGTGTGTGTGTCTGTTCCAGGGTTTAGCTTGCTCGTCAGTAGAGGAAGCTGCTTTCAATGCATGACTCGGAGGACCATGTGAAAGAAATGCATCGCGGATCATGCAACTGGTTAACTGTAGTAGACAAACAGTAGACTCTGCCACAGCCATTTGCGTTGCCTGCCTTATCTCGGGAGTTGAGCCTTCCAGCACCAGGTGCAAGAATGCGAGGCCAAGCTGTGAGCTATTGCATGCAGAATCAATGCGAGATAACGTGGTGCTTAGACATAAAAACTTACCGACATGTTTCGTTTTTGGTAAAGTCATATTTGAAGAATGCCAGTGAACACCTGATAATCCCACAAATCACCTCTTATTAGAGGTGGGAGGTCCTCCTCTAATGAGAGGGAATTAAATGTGTATGACCCTCCTCTGATAAACCTTGAATAAATATAGTGTAGACTCCTCCAAGACATCTATGGCAAGTGCCGGACATCAGTACCTGCCATCAATGTCGTCGGCTACTGTCACCATCAAGGCCATCAATCTCTCCCATCACTGTCGGCTAACGTTGTGCTCACTGTCTCTGACAGCGAGCTCACTATTTCCTTCATTCTGCCCCATTTCCCTTGGTTTCTTTTGCTTACATTAACTACATGTGTACATAGAATGACTACCTGCCATCCTTTCCACTTTACCTGCCCTGATAAGCCTGCTAGAGCACTACCTTCTTGAAGTGAGAATGAGAGATTGTTGTACTTATGCCTGAGGCTCTCCCTTGATATCCAGGCCAATAAAATCATGTCAAGGTCTATATACATGATAGGGATAAGTGCTCTAGCCCACAAGGCAGTGACTACAGTGGGAAAAAAGCGAAAATGTAGGGGAGGAGGAGAGGGTACCCACTGCTGAGCTGGCATGTGGATCAGGACCAAAGTTGTACAGCCAAAGGGGTGTAAGGGTACCATATAGAGTGGTATACCAAGTATAGAGACTAGGGGGCCAGTGGGTGGATGTCAAATTATGTGTTAGTGTGATATCAGAGATGGTGACTCACCAGCTCTCCTGTTCATCCCACTGCATGAATGAGCATCATAAATGCATCATAGAGACCTTACAAGCGATGGGGAGAGCCTACCATCAAAGCTACATGGGATAAGATAGTCAAAAAAGCGAACTAGGGGTGGGGAGGAGGAATACTTGCTGCATGAGATCCGTGGCACAAAAATGTTCGCTTTCTTCGTTTTCCAGGTCTATAGGTGAAGTAAATAAAAGGTCTGTATGTCTAATTGGATGGGACTGAGGTCCTGGCTCACAGGGGCATGGGTTTCCCATCAACAGAGCAGAACTTTGCTCATAATTGGTCACACACCTTTCCTATTGTCCAAATCTCTGTCTGAGCAGTTAGGGTAGTCACCTACCCTATATTTATAGCCTACAAGTCAACTATATAGTCAATACTTTGAGCTACAGAGTAGGATCTACACCTACTCACCTAATCTCCTTGTTACTCAATGCCAGGTCATAGTACCCATTAGTGGCAATATATACGAGCATACCAAGGTACTATAAGTAGAATTAACACCTTGGAATGGTCCATGAGTCTGTACAAGAGGGATGGAGAGTCAATATATTGAGATAGGTTATACTCACTCACCAAAGGCCAGCAGAGCTTCAGCTTCTCAATATGGTACATAAAATAGTGCATAGTAATATATCTTATGAAGTTCCCTTGAGCTATAGTCCATCCAGATAGCAGGAGAGGCCATGCCATACACTAGAGAGGTAGGTTGAAGCAAGTGTTCCAAAAAAGGCAATAACTCGAACATAGCTCAACAGTGACACAACAAGCTATTGATCAGAGGATGGGGATAGATAGAAGGGGATTCATTGCATAGGCCATCAGCAGGACCGAAGGCGGTTCATGGAGTAACAAGTGAGATATGTGCAATACAATGAAGTCTAGTGGTGATCAGATACAGGGATCAGTGAGAGTCCAATCATAGAACATCATGCAATCCTGATCACACCATTCATCATCACTCTCTTGAACATCCTGCCTCCAGTTCTCGATGGATTACCTTCATAGAACACGTCAGAATCAAGATTGTGAGAATAGGCACCGAAGAAGTCGTTGATAGCTATAGATGATCGGGTTATACTGGAAATACTTACTGCAGGAAGATCGATCTTACTCGGGAGAGAAAGCTCAGGCGATCGTAACACCGCTTTCTCCATCGTCCGTAGTAGGGTGTCCGTTAGATCATCACAAGTCACAAAAGTCTTGATGAAGTCGTGGAAAGCTGCCTGATTGGGAAGTCTTTCAGGATTGGCCAGGAACTGCTGCTGTGTCGGAAGAGCGGTTTTAGACATTAAGACGTTTGAAGAATACGAGCTTATGATGTCATTCTTCAAATTTTAAATTTATGAGTTCAGTTCACTAGATAAGAGTAGAGGAACATACTTTGGTGTCTTCGGATAGGCAGGCATGCGGTGCCCCTTGGACGTTTTTCAGACGGAGCAAGACATCAACGGCCACACCAAGCAATGGGAGAAATCGAAGCGGAGTTGCGCTCGACTTTGATTGAGCCAGAAGTGTGTTGATTAAAGTTGAAAGTTGGCCATCGACCTGGGATCGTTTCAACAAACATAAGATGATAATTAAGAAATTGGCACATACAGGACACAAGGCCCGTCTGATACGAACAACTGCTCCGTGCTTCAATGACAGCTTCGCTTTCACTGAATCATTTAACATGTCGAATAGGGTGACGAGTGTTCCTACAAGCACGCGCCAACTTTGCGTTGCAAGAAAATCTGGATTTTTCTGGAGACAGGTAATATATATCCAACATGACCAACTCAGAAGGACGAACAAATCCGAAGGCGCTTATGAGCTAAACATGAGGAAGGGTGTCAGGGAATGATCGACGACGTAAAATGTTATCTCACCTCGACGAAGCGTGTTTCGCAAAGCGAGAAACCTCATTCGACAGCCAACCAATTATCTGCTCTGTGACACCAAGCTTGTTTTCATCCACAGCTCCTTCTGGCGTTCCACGCAACTCATCGCGTCTCACCAGCTCCATCCCCACTGCCTCAACTGCATCCCGGGATGCACTGTCGGAATAGCGAGGATAGGTCAAGGTAAGAAGTCTGAAGATATCTAGAATCTGTGGTAGTGTCAAATCTGGAAATTGATTTGTCGTGATGCATTCACATTCTAACATAAGGATACACGTACCATCATGTTTCGCCAGCGACGGAAGTTCATCCTGTAGAAAACTGGACACGAGGTTTCGTTTTATCACGGAGAAGCACACCCTGTGCGTACTCCATTGACTTCTGCCAATCGCTGAGAACCCGATCTCGCTGCCATAATGGTCGATCGCCACTGCATAACGTACTCGTTGAAGACAACCAGGATTGAATTTCGGATTTGCTCATCGTCGCAGAGGTCGGCTCCTTCGATCTGAGCCTCGCAAATGTGACTTTTCCCGACAGCTTGCAATTGGACTAAGTTAATTGAAAATTCTGACCGTGGGAATATGTAATGACTCGTATATAATACATTTTATCCGACAGATCAGAACCGCACACTTACACATTATCATGGACCCTTTCGAAGTAAGAATCCAATTTCTGGCCCTACTGAGACGTTTGAACGCGTTGAGTATATCTCAATCCAGATTTTCCAACCTCGTAATGTCGAACTAGCGCAGGTCCCAGCAATCGATTCAAAAAGTAGTTGGCTTCGCCGTTAAATACTTTCGTCCATGCGGAGAGGATCTTTGGGATTGTATCGTGGAAGAATGCCAAAAAGTGGGTTACTCACGAGGCGAGTCTAAACATTCATTGAACCCGCGTCTCTGAAGGGCTCGATAAACGCTCGCATCAATATTCTCTATTTCCTCGATTCTCTCTGCGAGACTTGTCTCCTTGTCAAGTCACATACCAATGCGGCAGGAAAAGATCCGAGCAACAACAACCTATACGTCAATTTCGTTACCCGTGACATCGGGAAGATTGTCGACCATGTCGTCCCACAGGGTAGGCAAGGCCTGCCAAACCTCATCAGTACAAAACAGGTACTCAAGCCTCGATTCTAAGTGTTTCCGCAGAGTGTAACAATATCCATATAGATACTAGAAAGCTGGAGAAGCAAACGTGTTATTGATCCCCAGAAAGTCGACGATGTTATTGCGTCACTCAAGGACCGCGACACCACCCTCGACACCCCTGCAACGTCGCAACAATCCCACCTACCTCGAAATGAAGTGTTCAAACGCATCGAAGAAGATCGAGAGCGGCATAAGCGACTACGCGAACGACGATGGGTACAACCTGTCACACACAACCCGTCTTCGCGGCATCCGCCGCAACTGGGATCATTCTTGCCGTTAACAGACTCGGGGGATGGTGAGGGGGAGTTGTCAGTTGACATAGAATTCGAGAATGAATGGGAGACAACGAGTGATTGGAATGAGGATGATGAGGAAGCTGCTGCAGAGGAGAGCGAACTTTGTTTTCCTGCAGAGGGCGAGGGTCCAATGGATCTGTCATAACTCCTATGCATATCTCCCTTGATAACACTTGATAAAATGATTTTAACTTGCAGTTTCTAGCTGTCTCTCGTTCGTTGGTGTCCTCCAGGCTCCAGTGACCTTGGCTTGTTGCCCGGACTGCTGTCCCGACCACGCTTGGGATCTATTCTATCAAGTGCAAGCTTGCAGCTGCTTAAACTCTGATAAATCAATATGTAATATATGCCTCCCCCTTCAAAATATACTCTGGTGACAAAATAAGTAAGAACGCGCCGATGCCGTATAGCATACAGAATGTCACGCAAAACCAATGTTAACCTTCGACACTCGTTCCAGCTGCACGAGGCATCTGGAGATTTTGCATAACCTTTTGTTATAGTGTATTCCTTATGTATTCAACAGCTTGAGCCGAAAAGTGAGCTAGAGATTAAAACCGAGGACAGTCTTTCCAGAATTTACAAATCTCTGCTTGCAACTCAGTACACGTGATAGTACGTCTTTCTTGCACCATTCGTTGCGATTTGTAATGTTGCTCACCATTGCAGCAAGCTCGCATCTGATGAAGCCGGTATACCGGTGGGAATACGTGTGGAGTTCCGTTTGTTCCACTCTCCTTACTCATCTGCTTGATTATAATAAATATAATAACCTTCCGCTTCAACACCAAACCCTAGGCCTTGATATGACTGTCCTTCGTAACGTCCCTGCTCCTGGAGTTCCATACTTCACACCGGCTCAGATACCTGCTGCTGGTACTATTGAAATCTCACAACCTGAATCCAGTGCTAAAGCGATCCCGAAACTCTTTCAACCTTTAAAGATCCGTGGAGTAGAGTTTCACAACAGGATATTTGTAATGATTCTACCTTTCGTTCAATCGTATTGCCCTTTAACTCTTTGCTCAAGCTCTCTCCTCTCTGCCAATATTCTGCCGACAATGGAAAGATGACATCATGGCACATGGCTCACCGTACGTCAGCCGACTAGCGTGCGTGTATATCCTCTGATCTTCCCTGCAGTTGGCGGCATAATGACTCGTGGACCTGGACTAGTCTTTGTCGAAGCGACCGGCGTCGTTCCGGAAGGTCGCATCTCGCCCGAAGACGTTGGTCTCTGGTCGGACGAGCAGGCTGAAGCTTTAGCAGAAATCGTCAAGTTTGCGCACTCCCAGAATCAGAAGATGGGCATCCAGCTGGCTCATGCAGGACGTAAAGCGTCCACGTATGCACCTTGGATTGCTGGCGAGTATCTGGCAACCGAAGCCGCGAACGGATGGCCGGATAATGTGTGGGGGCCCTCGGCCATTCCATTCAACGACTCCGTTGCTATCCCGAAGGAACTGACAAAGGAAGGCATTAAGCGCATTGTGCAAGCATTTGTGGATGCCGCAAAAAGAGCTGTCAAGGCAGGGATCGATGTCATTGAGATCCATAATGCGCACGGATATTTGTTGCATTCCTTCATCAGTCCTGTAAGCAATAAGCGTACGGATGAATATGGAGGTAGTTTTGAGAACCGGACGAGGTTGACGCTGGAAATTGTCGATGCTGTGCGGGAGGTTATTCCTGAGGATATGCCACTTTTCCTTCGGTAAGAGATTGCTTCAGATTGCAAGATGGTTTTTCCTGCATGATTTTTACACAGTATATCTGCGACCGACTGGTTGGAAGAATCTCTGCCTAATGAACCATCCTGGCGATCCGAGGACACCGTCCGACTTGCTCCCATCCTTTTTGAACATGGTGTCGACTTCCTTGATGTCTCCTCTGGGGGAAATCACCCGATGCAGAAAATCAAAACCGGTCCCGCGTATCAAGCACCTTTTGCAGAGGCAGTGAAACGCTCTCTCCCTACCGGTCATGGCCTTGTGGTTAGCACGGTCGGCTCCATTACAGATGGTCATATAGCGCAGGGCGTGCTGGATAAGGGCCAGGCAGATGCTGTTTTCGTTGGACGACAGTTTCAGAAGAACCCCGCCACAGTCTGGGCATTTGCAGATGATTTGGGTGTGCAGACACGGAGAGCAAATCAGATTAGGTGGGCTTTCGAAGGTAGAGCTAGGAAGCCAGTGACTACAGGCGACGCCAAGCGTCCCAGTCTATGATTGTCGTAGATGTAAATTGCCTGACTAGAATTTAGAGCGAGGTAAAATTCGAAAAAATAATCAACGTAGAATTTTTTGGATAAAGTTGGTTACGGTAAATAATGTGTTTTAGTGTTGTACCTTACAATTACTTCTTTGCAGCAGTCAAGACATAACCTCAGACTTCGCACTTGTGACCAACCCTGCCTGAATGGTCCTCCTTTCCGTCTGAGCATCTCTTATGCCGACCCTTGAACCCCCAGCCGATCTGATGAGCAAGATGCACCTCAACCCCTAATTCTTCCGCGAAGGCCCACACCGTGCCAGGGTTTTTCAAAAATTGCCTGCCAACAAAGACGGCATCTGCCTGACCTTTATCCAACACCCCTTGCGCAGTTTCGCCGTCTCTGATAAGACCTACAGCACCCACCACCAGCTTTAATGAACCATCGAGAGATTTCTTCACAGCTTGGGCAAAGGGTGCTTGGTATGCGGGCCCTCCCTTTATCTTCTGAGCGTGATGGTTTCCACCAGTCGAAACGTCGAGGAAATCGACGCCATGAGAATAAAGAATAGGTGCAAATCTGACTGTATCTTCAGAGCGCCAAGACTGCTCGTGTGGCAAGGACTCTTCGAGCCAGTCCGTTGCAGAAATACTAGAGAGAAAATATGGTAAGGATTACATTGCAATTAATCCAAACTCCTACCGAAGGAACAGCGGCATATCATCGGGCATGGCAGCTCGAACACCATCCACGACCTCCAGAGTCATCCTGATGCGATTCTCGAAACCTCCACCGTACTCGTCTGTTCGCTTGTTACTTACCGGGCTCAGAAACGAGTGTAAAAGATACCCATGTGCTGCATGAATTTCTATGACATCGAAGCCCACCTTGACTGCCCTCTTCGCTGCGTCTGCGAATGCAGTGATTACTGTCTTGATACCTTCTTTGCTCAGTTCCTTTGGCTTCGGGTACGTTTCCTCGTACCCAATGGCCGATGGACCCCAGACATTGTCTGGCCAGCCACCAACCGCCTCAGATGCTGTCGAGTCACCAGTGATCCAAGGAGCGACTGTAGATGCCTTGCGTCCTGCATGTCCCAACTGAATACCAATCTTTTGATTCTGGGAGTGAGCGAATTCGACAATTTTAGACAGAGGTTCGAGTTGCAAGTCCGACCAAAGTCCTGAGTCCTCGGGAGTGATACGGCCTTCTGGGAGAACGGCTGTTCCTTCTACCATGGAGAGTCCGGGCCCTCGCATTAAGATAGCGCCGACTGATACATGTTTGAATCAATTACTACAACCCGGAGCTGTGACAGAAATAGTTTACGATGATCTTGGTGCCACTGTGTCAGCCTTCCTTCTTCAGCGGAATATTGACACATGGGGGATAGCTGGAAGATGATATATTACGGAGTTGCTTGTTTTGATGCGTTACAAAAGCGTTGCCCACAAAAATTCTGTTCTGAAATTCCACACCGCGAATCTTGAGAGGCTGGAATAGCTTTGGAATTTGTCCACCACATGGCTGGGGGTCAAGAGCCGTTCCAGCAGAAGGAACTTGAGCTGGGGTAAAGTACGAGATTCCTTCTGCAGCAATGTTAAGGTTCTTGAACGACATGAAGGGTGAGACAGCGATTCGAGAGTTTGATATTTATATCTTGAATTCTGAGACTTCGTGCGTCATATCTGACGAGGCGTGTGGTGCCAAACCTTGGTGTGTTTGCTTCGTGCGGTTATCTTCGCCAAATCTGGGATCTTATTCGACTCGCCCATCAAACATTAACACGCCATGGCCAGAGACATCGGATCAATTTACCAACTTGAATCAAAGAGCCTGGGGGAATAGCAAGGTATGAAGAAGTCAAGGCAGACGACACACTGGTACGGTCTACCTAGACAGGAATAAGCGATCCTAACGTCCGAAAAGGAATGACAGGGAAGCATTGACCACCGTTGTTTGACCCGCGGTGCATAACCAACTGAAGAAACGAACGTCCAGAGATCTTGCAAGGAGTGTCTAATCCATGAACCGAGAATACAGGGAGCAAGAGATCTGAAGGAAATAATTATCTCAAGATTGACTCTTGACTAAGGTTGCACGGCCGATGCAGGCAGCAGCACGAAGGATGGCTCTGTTTCCAAAGTAATGTGTGTTATCCGAAATAATCATCTCCGAGCAGAGACACCAAGGGGTATTGACAGATCCAAAACAAGCTCTCAGAAGAATGTGGTAGCCAGGTGGGGTGGGAAGCTGTCAAGGAAGACAACGAAGACGCAGCCCCACTCCTGCCCCTGCCCTGATGGAAGACTTTTTAAGCTAAGTAAGACCCGAGGGTTCGTCCGTAACGGTCGTCCATGACTCTGATAATTTCTCATGTCTTTGAAGTACAGATGAGGCGTGGGTTGGAAGATGCGGCGTTGACTCGCGTGATTGAAGGAAGACGTGTGCTATTGAGAGCCACGAGTACAGATGAGGGGTTTTTTACGGTGATTGAGGATCCCTCAAGAGCCCATGCCGAAGACTCTGATGTAACATTGCAAGGATCGTTGGTGGCTCGATTATCAATATACACACTGGAGTCTGAATGACAAACACTTACTTTGAGAAATGTTGGAAACACAGAAGATGCTATGCAGAACCCGCCGTCAGTCACGCATTTATGACTCGAAACGACAAAGGTTCGCCAATGTATACTGATGCCTCGACGGAAGCTGATCATAAACAACTGTAAGCCATGCTTACAACAACAACCGATACATACTATACATCACTTTTTATCAGCAACCGTAGACTGTACATTTTGTGAGAACACAGGAGATGAAAGCATAACCGAATTCTAGAATGCTCGACCCAAATATCAAGTACACAGAGGCAGAAATAGACCAAATCAAACTTTCTCGAGAACTCCGTAGGTCATTTGACGAGCGACAACAGGGTCCCCACAGTCATTATTGACCAGTGTAGGCCCAGTTAAAGGTCAAAAAGCCAGCGGACACCCGAAACAATCATGGAAATGTTACAGAATTTACATAAGACGGCGATGACGTTGTCGATATCGTGGGCAAGATGACAAGGATAAACGTAGAGACATGTCCAATGATGCTGTATTAATCAATGTGAGGATCAGAGTCCCAAGGCAACGGTATGCTCACAAAAGTAAGAAGACGCGCGTTGATCTATATAGTGTTCGTTCCTTCGTTCCCAGTGATCCCTTGATCACCTTTCGTGCCATTAACATCGCGAGGATTGACAGTTTTCGCCTTCTTAGCTTTGGGCTCACCACTCTTGGAGGTGCGAGGTCTCTTGGCAGCCTCGACGGGGCCAGAAGCACCATTCGCCTCGCCACCATTGACAGTAGTTACGGCCTTCTTGGCTGCATCTGCAGAATCCGAAGTTTGAGCTGGCTGGGATTGCGATTGAGACATAGGAGGACCTTGAGGTGAATAGAGAGGATAGGGAGGGGGAAACGCAGCATAGCCACCAGGATGAATGTAGTACGGCATGATAGGGGGTTGTCCATTGTTGTGAGGGGGGGAACCCTCTTGACCAGTTTGACCCTCATGAGGATGAGGAATGAAGCCTCCAGGATGCGGATAAAAGTAGGGATAGAAGCCTTCTCCAGGATTGGGAGGGAACGGAGGAACTGGTTGTGACACGGTGGCCGGAGCTGACGGGTTTTGAGCAGAAGGAAGGGAAGCAGTAGCCCATCCTCCTTCAGTAGGGTTTTCTGTAGAACATGTTAGTTATAGTGGTCACACGCACAGATCATCTTACCAGCGAACGTAGACTCAGTACCATTTTTATTTTTACGCTTATATGGACCGCGTTTAATACCCTTTTTCCTTTCCTTTCGCTGCCCATCAACACAAGATTCGGCAATGCCATATTTGAGGCATCGCTCACAGGGACGGTGTTCGTCACAGCGTTTGCATGCAGCAGCACAATTTGTACACTGGAAAATACATAAGAGAAAACGATAATAACAACGAACTTATACACACGGCCATCTTAACTTGTTTACGCTTGGGGCGAAGTGCTGAGTTCTGAGGACTTTGCGGGACAGTATAGCCTTCAAATAGTTCAGCCCAGAGTACAGAACATAAGATAATCGGATTGACCTTGATTCTGAGAAGGAGGAGGATACGCCAAGAATACGCCAGGAGGTGGTGCGTGGAACATCATGTAAGGAGCGGAAGTGGCACTGTTCTGGCCGTTCTCTGGATGGGCGCCGCCCTCGGGTGGAGGGGGGTACGGGGGGTAGAATGGTTGGGGATAAGCACCTGGAGGACCTGGTGGAGGGAAAGTTGTACCGTTGAAGTTATGGGGATAAGAAACGGGGGGTGGAGGGTAAGAAGGATCTTGATTAACAGGGGCGGTCTTCGCTTGCTCGGTTGACATCGTTCTCGGCGATGTCCGCCAGCTGGCAACTTTTACAACACAAAAAGATAGTTTTAGCCGAACCTATTGCCATTAGATAAAGCATAATATCAGTTCAAGAACAGACGAGTAGAATATTTGCAGTGTAAAAAGGATGAGTAGGAAAAATGCTCACTCCGACTCAAACTGCGAGTTTCCGATCCCGTCGCCGCTCAGACTTTGGTAGATGTCCGCTTCTGGTCTGCAAATTGGATCAAATCAGGCGTCGATAACGACAGTGTGCTTGATATAAACTATCGTTAATCGTAGAATTGTAATTGCTTTCCAGGCAAAAAGTTAAGGAGATGTTGGGAGCAAACTGAGGAAAGCTACACGTGCGAACTGAATACAAAACCGTCCAAACCTTAACTTGGCTTGGGCCCGTGCGCACAGCCATCAACCTCTTCCCCCGTCTCCCCAAGTTCTCATGACACTAGGGACCCTGCCGCGCTATGAGATTTCTCGTAAAATTCCAACAACAATCATTCTTGTGCTGTAATTCTGCGTGATCAACGGGTGTCATATACATCGTCTCCGACCCAACTCTCCTGGACTCCGCTCTTGCTGTCTCTGCTTATTGCTTTCCAACGCTCACACTATTCAGTCCTTGAAATGATTATCAATTCTATGGCTGATATCTCCGGAGAGCAGCCGCAACCCCACCTTCGTCAGGTTCGCGTTAAGTTCACTTGCTTCGAGCCACAGGTCCATCAAAGTAGGAAGATATTCTCGGACCGTACCCTCGTTTCTGTGTTCACTCAGTGCGATCTACACGTCTCTCTCTGGAAACCTCGTATGCTCTCTGGGAACATTCTATGCTGTTCAGTGCAGGGGCATCGAAGGACATGCTGTTATTACGTGTAGCCCCACACTCACACCCTCCTGACATTCTACACAAAACAACAGTATTAGGTAGAAGATTCAGACGCTCCTAGGTGTCTGATTTTCGCCTTTTCAAGGTGGTCATGCACCGACTCGATTCGTTTGATTTTTAAATAGATCTAGGGTTAACATGGTGTAAATCAGGAGTCCTCCTGCACGACGACGGCCCTGCATTGAATTCTGCACTAGTCTCCACTCTGGTCTATTAACCCCGATTACATAGATTCATTCCTGCCCCGGTGTGTTTGGCCCTGGCGCACCATGACGAATAATTTCATATCCTCACCTGCTTTACCTCATATCTCGACCTCTTCCAACTCCTCACCAATACACGGCCGTTTTCATCTTTTAACGATAAGGATGTTCTCATGTCTCCACGTGCTATCGCTGTCCTCCCACGGCACGCACTGTTTTCACCGATCCGACGCACAATATGTATATCTACGGACATCGTGAGTCTTACGGAGATATGGGCTTCCGGTGGAAGCTGTTCCTTGAGCGCTCATGCTGGACCCACTTGTTCTGTATGCCTGCCATTAGCTTCATCAAAACCGTCCCGGGTGATTTCAAGATGTTCTTGGCTTGGCAGGCAGAAATCCTCAACTGATTTTCTCGTATCATTCTTCCCTTATTAGCTCAGCTGATCCCGCCTGTGTGTATTTTTTTTAGCAAACGTTTGCCACTAATTTTTGCCATATGCCCCATTGCTTTCACGGGCTTGGAAATGTTCAAGATCTAAGCAGCTGCCTTGAATCTATCAAAATGCTCATAACCACAGTTTCTTATTCTTGGACGGGGGACAGCTTATTAGAAAAACCGTTCTACGTCGTTATTCTAGTTAGCTTAAATTCTATCCTTTTTATAGCGAAGGCCTCCTCACATTGCGTTTTGTATCTTTTCGAGCTCCGCGCACCTCCGTACATCGCTTCATCATTGATCACATGGCTTGTGCTAGTAGGTCGACATAACGGTTTGTCGCGGCAGCTCCGCTGCTCATCCCACTTCCACATTCTCAGTCTCATTGTTAGCATACAAAATTTGCAAGAAAGTCAGGCATAATCCATGACCATCAGTTTTCCTTTGCAACAAGATAAGTCAATCGTGCCCTGCGTTCCTGAACACAACGGCACGGCATGCCTCCAAATTGATCTGTTCAAACTTGAGTCATGTCTTCCTAGTTTTCGTCACTTGTTCAATCCTCTTCTCAGAAGGGACACCGTTGCCAAAGGCAAGAAGCTGTAAAACTGCGCGGCCAGTATACGACATTGGCATGAAGTCGTGAAACCAAGCTCCTGCCAGTGGAACAGCCAACTGTAGAGTCGGGAACGTCCGCTGAAATTTGTTTCATCAGTGGAAATTTTATAATGTCAGACGAGCCACGTGCGCAGCTAAACACACGCCTTACAGTGAGCATCCCCTTGAATGGTTTGAGTGGGACCATGCCTTTTCTGATAGATTGGCACAGTGTGGAGGTAGTCCCATAATTTATGCAGAATAGGGTTCGTGTCTTTACAGTCGTCATCACTAGTGAGCAGTCAAGTTTTCGAGATTCCGTTCGAGTCCATGGCCAGCTCAACCCTCCGGTGTTTTCGAAAACGCGTTTTTCAGATCGGAAACATAGAGCTGCTTGACCACCCCATACACTGAGTAGCTCTTACACCGAGAACGGCACAGACCGTCTGATCGGGATGTGTACTTTTGGACACGTGCATTGGTCCAAATAAACAATGTTCTGACCGAGCCCCCTTCTGGATTTTCCAGACATTGACCTCGAAGAGTCAAAGGCCATCTCTCTCTTCGAAAACGAATGCGAAACTGGGCCCGGAACAGCGTCAAAATCGGTTTGACTACCCGACCATTGGAGCCGTATTCGCCAGAGAGAAACACAGTAGAGAGGATGATCCCTTGAACGAAGACAAACAGCCTGTTACTAAACTGAGCAAGATGGGTTTGTGATTCGGCAGAGAGGAGTTGTCATACATATAGGCCGACCAGAGATAATCATGGCCCACTTTCCAACGAAGACATTATCATTACCTACAGGGTTCCGGATTCTAAAAGCCAAGGAGGCGGGCTGTAGCCAATTTCCCATATGGATGTACGGGGGTGGGGGCAAAGTGGAACCAACGCTCGGAGGAACATGTCATCGGGAAGTCTAGCATCCCGAAAAATCAGAAACTCACTAGCAATGCTCATCAATCCTGATTCTACTGTAATCTTGTACTTGACTTTGACCGGCTATCTTTCGGTGTACCCTCTGCGGGATGTACCTGGATCTCACAGCAGACAAGATGTGTCCTGGTCGAGTGTAGCACACGCAGGTCACAATCAGCCTTCTGAGGTTTGCGTTTGGAAAGAAAATATTCTCTTGACACGCTTGATTGACAATGAGAGAGGAAAACAGAGCGTGGGCAGTGGTGATCCTTCCAGGAGCAACTTTAACAAACAACGCGCGCCTTGGACTCGGGTCGCAAGGGCGCCGCCGCGCAGATACGGTTGAAATGTGGATTGTTGCCATGGTCAACAAGTTGGCATTTTGTAGCTTGCATCCGCGAATATCCATACTCAAACTTTATGAGCTTTATGCCAGTTCCAAAGAGAGCGCGTTTTTCGGCCGTTACAGCTTGCTCTAAGCCCCTAGTTTCAACATCCCCATAAGAAAAAAAAGGCTTTCTGTGTTCACGCTCGATGTTGAACCTCTGCCACGCGGTTGCGCCGGAAGACTGCAACGTTCGCAGAGAGGATATCCCTTGCTGCCATACATATTACAGCCTTACAGGGTGGCCGACATGGAAAGTTGTTTGTTCGTTTAAGTTTCGACGTCGACATGTGGGAACTATCATGTGATCTGTCCTTGGGGGGAAAATGATATCATACAGTCATAAACCCACTTTGCCGGTTGAAAACCCGAGATACGTTAATGTGATACTTCTTTCAATTCGTGAAGCTTTTCATGATCAGTCTTCATTATTTAATGCCGGGAGGATAATGGATTTCTTAACAGTACTGTACACAGTTATATAGCTCCTACGAACATTGATGCAACGAGACAAGAAATAAATATTGGACTTTCGATCACCTGTTCAGCTGTTTGGATTGATCCGTCAAAGGAACATACTGGACGTGGGTGAATATCTCGCGTCAGATAGTTGACAGAGGATATCTGACTTACCGATACCCCCATGACTTGTTTCTCGGAAATCCTACCAGCCGCGTCTTTGTCGACGTGCTGTATGTATTGGATGTATTGACCCACGGGAATAAAGATTCTCCCGGGGCTTGCTAGCTGGTCCACCAGTGCAGTCGGAAGCGTTGGGGCCGCAGCCCCGACGTGGATGGCATCATAGGGTCCTATCCCTGCATATAATTGTGATTGAAACTATGTACATGATAACGCACCTCCACTCGCATAGCCTACGATAGAATGAAGTCGCATCATCCCTTGGTCAGGATGGTACTGATGAGCAAACGGACCTTGTCGACCGTCGCCTCCCATCACCTCAATCTGTTTTTTATCCAACGCTTCACCCAATCCGTCCCTCTTTAAGTTCTCGATAGACCAGTCAACGAGTTCAGGAATGTGTTCGATGCCAATTACTCTACCGGTTGGGCCGACAAGATGGTGAAGAACGGCACACAGATATCCCGAGCCGCTTCCAACGTCGAGGACTTTCGCTCCTGGACGAAGATAGGGAAGGAGGTGCTCTGACGCATATGCGTGCTAGAACGCCATTAATGCATTATTTTCTTCCTATACGGCGGTACTGACCATGTGAGGCGCACTTATGGTTGCACCATGCCCGATCTGCCTGATGGGGTTCTCAACTGCTGCGCCATTAAGCGAAAGGACGACTTACTGCGGTGAATCATCATAGGCATCAGGCTTGTGTTTGACATAATTCGCTCGATCCACGGCGGCCATAGCCTGAATGACTTGACTTCAACTACTGCATCGGCGATAAAAAATTGACGATGCTGACGTCTGCAACTTGCTGAGAATGAAGGATTCCTGAGCGAGACATATTGGATATCAACTCTTGGTTGCTCTTCCCGCTACAACGCCATGCCATGGTCTTTAACCTAGTGATGGAAACGTTTTGGTCAAGGATAAGACACTGTGACTGATCGCGCCAGACTCCGGGGAGTCGAGTTGAAAAATGTGAACACTATCGATAGCACCAGCCTTTTCTTCATACGATTTCAGTATAATCCTCAGCTACATAAACCCACCCAGTTGCCAAGTTATACTTAAGCTTGGCAGAACTTGTTTTCCGTATCTGACATAGCCCAATCAGAGTGTGGCTGTGTAACTTTGTGATATTTATTATCTCAAAAGCCGCAGTTACATAAATTGCTTCCCCGGCCCCTCGAGGCTCCAACGTTCTCAACGCTGACTATAACCTTCATTGCTCTTCTACTCAGTTTATAGTCCAGCATTCCGCACAGATGATCGCTTCGTCGTCAACGCCTGTCGGTCTTCTTCTTATCACAGTTTTCTCTGTAAGTCTCTTCGTATTCCGTAAAACACGTGCCTGATTATTCCCAGTCCATCCTACAAGTCGTTTTATTATGCCTGGCAGGATATATCCTTGCTAAACGCGGCATCCTTGACAAAAAGACGCGCAAGGTCTGTAAGTAATGGATTTTCTAGGAAGCGAGCCTCATTTTACAGTCCAGAAAATCAACCATCTCAATGTTACACTCTTCACTCCTGCCCTCCTCTTCTCCAAAATAGCTCTCTTTCTTACGCCAGGTCTGTTCAGATTGTCTTGATCGATTAAAATTCTCACTTTCGACAGCGATATTGCGGGAGCTATGGATCGCTCCCCTGTTCTTCGCCCTTCTTACTGGTGTATCGATGTTCGTTGCTTTCAGCTTGGGCTGGTTGTTCAAGTTGAAGAGGTCTCAGAGGCAAATCTCAACTTTCTCTTCTGTACGATTTGTGATTAATTTTTTCTATGTCTCAGGAATTTTGCTATGGCTGCGTCCATGTTCATGAACACCAATTCCCTTCCAGTTGCTCTGATGCAGAATCTCGTTATATCTATTCCTAGTCTTCGCTGGGGTGACAATGATACCACTGGTGCGATGACAGGCCGTGCTTTCACGTACCTCGTGCTTTACAGTTCGCTCAGCATGATGGTGTGTCTCATTTTTCCTTGTACAACCGCCTCAAAACTCTGACCGTCGCGGTGAATCAGTTACGCTGGAGCTGGGGCGTGCACCTTCTCTCAAGTGCCGATGATACAGAACCCGAAGTACAACTCCATGAGCGGAGCCCCGTCCTTACTCCATTCTCCGACGAACCCCACCCTTCCACATCTACCCTATTTGCTGAGGACATCCCATCAATGCCTTCACACTATGTCCCTCGACGTCGCACAACCTTCTTCAAGTCTTTCCCTAACTCTCCCACCCAAGAACGAGCCAAGCTTTCTTCGGTGGACTCTACACCCCCTTCTTCACTGGTATCTCCCGCCCCTTCAGAGGCATCAGATTCTGACACTGAGGCGCTGCCCGAACCCAACGTCGAACACAGACCATCGTACAGCTTCTTTCATCACGCAAGACGGCGGATCCGCCGTGGCTGGGTGGCCTTGAACGATTTCATGACAGTGCCGCTATGGGCTTCAATCGCGTCTCTCATCGTTGCTTGTGTACGCCCCTTGCAGAATCTCCTCGACAACCATATGGAGCCCGTTAAAGGCGCTCTTGCAACCGCAGGCAACTGCTCTATACCCCTAACACTCGTCGTGCTCGGTGCTTACTTCTATGTTCCACCAGAGGAAGTGAGCGGCAGAGGTCCTATAGCGTTACCGACATCCAGATCTGCTGATTCGCTGGCGGATAGCTTCAGAGACATGGTGTTTTTCAAGAGGAGGCGTTTATCGAGGCAGTCCTCAGAGCTGGTCGCTCCTGGCGAGACGAAGACAGTCATCATCACGGTTCTGTCAAGAATGCTCATCACGCCGTTGCTACTCTTACCCCTGATGGCTGCGTCGGCCAAGTTTGATTGGCACAAGGTGTTGGAAGAGTGAGAATTTTTTCGTGATATCTTTTGTTATGATTGATCAATTGTGCAGCCCTGTATTTGTCGTTGCCAATGTTCTTGTATTGTCTTCACCTCCGGCATTAACGCTTGCCCAGGTACGTCCTCGTTTTAGTGGTTTAACCGCAGCTGATTTGTGTCCAGATCACACAGGCGGCCTCGGGTGATGCTTTTGAACGTCTCATCAGCCGCACCCTTATGTGGTCATATTGTATTTTAACCCCACCTGCAACGATAATCTATGTTGTCGTGGGACTCGTATTGGCAAAATTATGATCTTCGACAAAGGGATCCATGTCTTCGTTTTGTTTTCAGGTTCTGAGACGTCATAGACTTGTGTGTAGCGCTTGTATCGTTCCAGTTTGAATGTATAACTGACACACGTAGACATTTCTGTAAGTAATATATATCTATTTATGCATCATCTGAGGTAAGTACAAGAAACTACCGTACGAAAGGGGCTGTAATTTGGCGCAACGCAATCGCGTTGCAACATTCACAGCCTGAGCAGATGATGGTCGATCTTGAACATGAAGGTGGGTCTGCCTGATTTAATATAGATGTGCAGTGCTAACGCATAACGCATCGTAGCCAAGTCAAGGCATCGCAGAACTTGCACAGAACAGTCAGTGAAGCAAACACGCTAAAGTCTTCGAACTTGAAGCCTCGCCGAGTTTGTTGTAAACTTGTAATCGTCTAATTACTCCCCTAGGTTTACATTCTATATACTCCTCGTAGAGTTTCTCGAGACTCCTCCATGGCTATGGCTGTGCGCTTAGTCACCACTACTTTTGACAACCGAGACCTCAGCTTCAGAAAATGATCCAATTTCTTGTTCCTCTACAAAATGTGTTTTTATGAGGGGGAACAAATCCTCATGAGGGATTTACAAAATACTCAAAATTGATAGAGATATTATTATTGCTCCTGCCCCGCTATTATGTAAACCTGCCTAAAAAGGTGATTTATGCGTCCAAGGCTGCGCGCTCCGCCCTTCTGTGAGACGTGTAGCGTTTGGAACTGAACTTTTTGACCTTGTGTCGGAGACTATCTCCCTGGTCTCTCCATCTTCGATTGTGTTTTGTTTTTGTGCTTTGGCTTCCCGGGCTTCGAGCCGCTGTGCTTTGCGTCGTCGGGCCATGTAGAATGAAAAAAAATTTGTACTTATTTCCAGTGTTGCCCTACTACTCGTACCATCACCTCCGTCGATCACTGTAATATAACTATGATGTTATGTAGAAGTATGTAGAGCATACTTATTTGCAGCTGGGTTCAAATTTTTGATGATGACATTTGGTGTTGAGATTTCGAGCTCAGCCCTCAGTTGACTGTAGTCACGGTAATATTCCTGTTACGTGCTATATTCTATTTATAGGTTATTATGTATCTGTGTTACGGTTTCACTGATGCATATCATAGATATTATTTATTTGATATAGCTTAGTAGATAAAACTCAATGTACCGTAGTAGTTGTGCTCCTTGAGCACTTATACAAACGGGCTCTGCTAGAGTCGGTCGTCTGCAGCTTCTGGGTGAGGCCTCTGCTTTGAGGAAAATTCCAACATAAGTGCTCATCATCCCGTTCACTCTACACTCATGATTCTCATTCAATTCTCTATATCTAACTATCATCCTCAGAGTGGTATGTATTATATCTTTTTTATTATGTAATATTAGTCTTTTTTGCAAAAAAATACTCCCCACACAAGACAAAAGGGGGTGGGGCAATGATATTAAAAATTCAATACAATCTGCCCCCTGCAAGATGCAAGGGCACTACTAATTTAAAAAAAGTCCACCCTGCCTTGTGAAGGCTGAAATTCACCTTGTGGCACCATAACTGTATCTTGGATCATGTCAGCAAGCCCTTGGAACTTGTGCATTGCAGAGACTGGACTTCTGCATTATTGGCACACTTGTGATCTGTTCGTGCATGGCAGAGATTGGACTTCTGCATCATCGGCACACTACTTTGTAACTTGGCAGACACTGTTGTGATCCATGACAACTCAGATACTTTGCCCACTGTGATCCATGATAGGGACTACCATGGATGGCTATCATCCAGATGACCATCCATGGATACGATATATGGATGGATGGATATGGATATGGATATTGCATGGGTGATATATGTGTATGAACAGATGGTTACTATTAAATTTAAATAAATGAGTAATATAGTCTTGGTAAGGAATGACATGGGTACAGGTACGGTAAAATCCATGGTGTTCAGGTGACGGGTTCTGCACAGTTACTGCAGTATTAGAATTGCCGACCTGTTGGAGTAGGGTGAGTGGTCACCTACTCCAGGTAGTCATGTGACCATGTTGGTAGAGTCACATAGTCAGATTGTCATGGTTCAGCATTGCTATACCATCTCGTGGCCTCGCCATTTGCTATAGGGCACCTCTGGAGTGTCCATCTTGGTGATGAGATTGTGATTCGGCTCACTTCCATTGTTGTGTCTCTGAGTTCTGAGTTCTCATGTCTCTGTGCTTTGTCTTGTGTCTTGAGTTTTGTGTTCTCGCGCACCATGTCACGACGTGTTGAGTTTGTGTTGAGCTTGTGCTATCTGCTTTTTGGTATTATCTTTGGGCTCTCAAATCTCAGCTTCACTCTATCAGTCTACTAGTCTACTAGCAGCCTCCCACCTGCCAACACCAGCATGCCAGGTCCAGGACAGGGCAAACGAAGCCACAAGAAGAAATGGCGTGATAATACAAACAATGAAGCCGCTACATGCACTATTGCAACAACAACAACAATGGACACAGCAGCTGCAGCTGCAATTGACACTACGTGCGTCGACACCGCTGCATCATCAGATGATGCAACATCACAACTGCCACAGTTTACCTATGCACACAAAGAAGTTCGAGTACTCCTAGACGAAGCTCGATGCGAAGGATGGGAAGAAGGGAGGAAGCTCAGATATGAGGATGGGTTTGAGGATGGTCTCGAGGATGGTAAGGAATTTTTAGAGGATGCAAAGTTGCAGAGTCATAGAGAAGGATGGGAGGCAGGGTATAAAGAGGCGAGGCTAACAAATGAGGAAGTAGAAGTCCAGAAGTATGAGGAGGGCCGATCTGAAGGGATAGGGAAAGGACTACAAGCAGGGGAGTATGACAAACAACAGAAGTGGCTCACCGAAGGCCATGGCCTGGGCCTGTGCATTTCAAAGGAGGCTCATGCTTGCGAGTTGTGGTGAGGTGCTGTCCTCCTTGATGACGCTGAGGTCCAAACCGACCCCAAAATGACCACTTGGATTGACACTAGCACCCAGGTAGCACCTAGGACTGAAGAAATGGCTGCGCAGACCAACGACACCCCTGAACATCACTGTACTGCCCTTCAAACACAGACTACTACAAAAACTACACAGGCAGCTACTCAGACTGAGAACGATGCCACAGCCCTTGTTACCAGCCCCCCCTTACCTTCCAATGCTGCCACGTCATCGTTGATGACGCCTGCACAGCCAACATCAACACAGCCAACATCGTTGACAACAACGATGATGACCTTTCCCCCACTTTCAAAACTACTACCAACATCTTGCAAACAATGCCACACCCTGCCTAGTTGACACACAGCCCTACTGCAGACTCCACAGCCACTCGTCTTGCATCTGGAGCCTCCAGCTGCCATTGCCACGTTGCCACCAACAACAATGATGAAAACTGCTGCAACTGCCCCTGAAATGACGACCTGGGCATCGTCTAGCGTCCAGATGGCTGTTGACACCCCGGAGACTGTTAATGAGGCCGTAACTGACATACAGGGACTGTCTACAGCCAAGGAAACTGATTTGCGAGACAATGAGCAACTGTGCTCATCAAAACACATTGTCTGCTCAATGGATGAACTCGGCCAGCCCCACCTTCTCCTACGACAAGCTTTACACCTGCCTACACCCCCCAGTCCCCCCCTGCTTGAACCCCTTGCCCCCGTTATGCATAACGAGCCCACCATGATGCCTCACGCATCCACCATCGGTGCCACATCATCGCCGATGTGTCCATTGATGACAGCCATATCCCCTGCTCTGCCCCACTCTGGACCACAGGCTGCAGCTGAAAAATGATGGCACATGCTCCCTGGACCATCAACAGCCCCCCAGCTCATTCCCCAACCCCCCCCATCGATGCTACCACTCCCCCACCATCGACTCCGCCACCCAGACAAACACCATCATCATCATCACTGCCCCCACTGCCGATGTTGACACCTGGACAACCACAACCAGCCCCGTCATCATCAATGCCAGCATCCAGGCGATGTACAGGCGTGAATGGAGAATGGCTGCAGTGCAGACAGAGCCCCAGGATGACAATTGGCCCCACTTGTCAGAAGGCATTGAGGTCTCAACGAAACCCAGCCCCACTATCGTCATAGACCCCCCGCCTGAGCCCCAAGTCTCCCGTTCTGCCCTCCTGCATGATGAGTTGGTCGAACCCCCAGAACAACAGCTCACACCCACACTACCACCTGTGCTTGACCCCACCCCGTGTTTTGACTGGGCAGAGGATGCTGAGTCATTACCCATTGTCTCTCAGTCATCACCACCACGAGACCTTTCAGTACTACGTTCGAATACCTCCCGACCTTTTGACTCTATACAAAGGCAAACCCATCATTGTAATCGAATGAGGAACCCCCCAATCCACACTTTCACTCGACGAGGTCAGCCAGTATGGAGCACGGGTCCCATAGTCACCCACCGTTACCCCCTTGGTTCAGGCCCTGGCAATCCAAAGGTAGTAGTTTCAAATCCAATACTGCATGGCCCGCCCCTGAAACTTGATTGGGATAGTGACCCTCGACTGGTGGATCTGAGTAGAGTGCTCCGAGCTTTGGGATGGGCACCATGTTGAGTTGTCTTTATTTCTTTTTATTACACATAGAATTTTTTATTGCATCAGTTTTATTTTGTTTATTTTTTCATATATCTATCTTTCTCTTTCTTTTTGTTTCCCTTTTTGTGAGGTGACAGGGACGTCGCCATCTTGGAGAGGGGCAGATGAAGTAGGGTGAGTGGTCACCTACTCCAGGTAGTCACGTGACCATGTTGGTAGAGTCACGTAGTCAGATTGTTGTGGTTCAGCATTGCTATACCATCTCGTGGCCTTGCCATTTGCTATAGGGCACCTCTGGGGTGTCCACCATTGATTACCGAGACCCTTCACACAGTGTGTTGGGGGTCAACACAACTGTTGCTGTGCCACTGATGATCGATATCACCACTAGGGATCTGCATGCAACCACCACCACCACCACCACCACTGTCAACACTGCCCACCACCACCTCTTCCTTCTGACCCCAACCACCTCCAACCACCATCAACAGCTGCCAACACCATTCCACTCCATCAACAGGCTGCTGAGCCAACAGTGAACCATGTGGCTGCAAGAGTGCCACATTGCATGTGTATTTGGATGTCGACAACTGTCGACTCAACACTATGTAAACTAAGTATTTTTATTGTTGTTTTCATTCTTTTTCAAGTACTAATTGGTTTTTTCTATTGTTTTTAGGTTTTCTACTACTTTTTACAACGACACATGCCCACCCCTCCTCCCTGTCCAAATGGGATGTGAGGGGCTCATACACACAAGGTGAGCACAAGAAATGCCCTGGAATGAAGACTGATGACTGGGAGGTGATGAGGATGAGGGAAACCAAACAAAAAAAGGCCCAAGAGACATCGTTGACATTTCTTGGGCCACAGGTGTGTTTTTTTCTTTTCTCGTTTCATCTTCATTTTACTAACAAACCTTTTAGGTACTAATGCCACCACTGTGAGCATCTGCTCGTGGGGTGGATCCCTATGAGATGACACCCATGCCCATGAGCAGCTGCTTGTGGGGTGGGACCCCTCCTGTGTTGCCAGGAACAGGGGGCACAACTGTCACTCCCTGGCCTACCTCAATGGTTATGATGGGCCCACAACAACACCACCATGAGCATCTGCTCATGGGGTAGATCCCTATCCCAGCCCCAATGTCTTCAGCTCCTGTGCTCAAAGAAACTTGCCATTGTGGGTCTTCCCAGATGCAGGAGCTGTTACATGGCACCATGATGACAGCCACCACCACAGCACCCCAACTGCTGCTGTGAATGACTGCTTGTGGGGTGGGAATGAGGAGCAATGGGGATGGGGACAACGGGGAGAAGGATGGCAACAGGGGAGGACAAATGACAGGGAGGGGGATGGCAGAGATGATGACAATGATGGGGAGGTGAATGGCAGAGAAGACAACAACAGGGAGGGGGATGACAACAGGGAGGGACAACAACAAGGAGGGGAATGACAGTGACAACAATGACAGATGACGAGGTGGAGGAGGAGGAGGACAAAGATGGGATGAGGACAGGACAATACCAAGCCCCCCCACCGATGATGGATGACCCAACACCTGTACCTGCCACTGTGAGCAACTGCTCACAGAGTGGACCACAGGTGCTACAGATGACGCTGGCCGCCACCACCTCCCTCACTCACTTTTAAGTGAGTGGGGGGTTCTCTTGTTTCATTCTAGTCAACACTGACTACTGCTGCCTCCTCCCTTGCTCCAATAGTGAGGGGGGTTCTTTTGTTTCTTTCTTGTCAACACCAGCTGCCACCACCCCCTCCCTTGCTCCAACAGTGAAGGGGGGAATTCTTGTGTTTCACTCTAGTCTGTTTTGTTCTAGTTGATTTATTATAAGTATATATGTATTGTACATAGTATATATACTATAATAAACAGTGCCACTCAAGACCTGTGCAGTGTGGGGTAACTGCAGGGTTTGAGCAAATACATGAATTTGTGGGTAATCTTGTGGAAACTTGCAATAAACACAGCACCTGTACCCGGGCCATAGAGATACAGTGTTCATGGGTACTGGTATACTTGGGGTTTACATGGTACACCTTAAATATAGATATTAAAACTCCGCTTATTGAGGCTGTCCAAAGCTGTTGAATGACATCTGGCAGCCATTTTGTGGTTGTTTCCCCCCATCACTTCCCTCTGTAGTGCTAAACAATGCACTGGGAATGTTTTCCAGCTGCTAGAAGAGTTACTAGTGCTCAATTGACTGCTGAGACATCTACTGAGGACTCAGATACAGACTCTGCAACTCCTGTTATCCTTATCTTTCCTGTAAAGGCTCATGCTGCAAAAAAGACCATTGTGGGCAAGACAGATGCTGAGGTATGGTCCCTATCTGATAGTGAGATTATCGGTACATGTCAATTCTCATGCCAGTACTATGATGGAACTCATGAACATTGTCTTGTTTTTTTCAGAGGCTTCCAAGTCTACCTGGTGTTCCAAGGTTTATGATCACTTTAATATCACTCTCCATCATGAGGTGGATGACCATCAGAAGCCCAAAAAGCTGGTCTTTGTGTTCACATGCAATGTGGACCCCACTAATCATACTCTTCATGTTTGTCCTTGCATGTCTATTGGTCATGGAACAAAGAATCTCCAGGAGGGTGTATGGTCTTGTGATAAGCATCTAGGTGTTGCTGCTGGTGCAGTTTCTGTTCAACCAGCTGGTGAGCCATATACACTTGCAGGCCACTGAACCTTGATTGCTCTATGATGTGCCAAAAACCATTGTCCTTCCAATTCAGTTTTGGATGACAACTACCAGGCAGAGGTAGAGATGCTCTGACCCAGAATAATTATCCGTTTTCCCCAAATGGTTTCTCGTGATATTAAAGCTATGTATGCTGAGATGTCAAAACATGTCTGAAATTATTTTATGGTCTGTCATTTATATATTTGTATGGTATTATTATTGCTCAACTGTAATATTTGAAGGCTCTCAATAGCACTATCCATCTTGTACTTGATGGGTGGACAGCCCCAATAGTTGCATCGTTTCTTGGACTTGTTGTTGTCTGATTTGATGAGGGAGTTATTCATCATGCTGTACTGGAATTTATAAAGTTGGCACTAAATTTTGTTATGAGAATTCGCTGTGCAATGCATTATCCATCTCAGATTAACTCAAAAACATGATGGACAATATCTTGCTGAGGTTACTGCCAGCTGTCTACAGCGATTTGGGCTTGAAAAATTTGTTTGTTACTAACTTATCTCTTTTTTCATGCAATCTGAGCCTCTTATAGCTACTTTCACTTTGCATGGACAATGCAGGAAACAATGATGCATTGGCCAGATATCTTCCAACATTTATCCCATCCTTTTGGGGGATGGCAGCTCATGGACACTGTTTTCCACATATTATTAATCTCTTGGCTAAAGTATGTGTTACTGAAATTTTACACTATTCTTGACTCAACAAGCATTCAGATATTTATATCCTTCTTTTTTTGGCAGCCTAAAAAGAAGGTTAAGGACTCTGAAGCTGCCAATGGTATGTTAAAATCTGATGTGTAAATCACTGTTCAGGATTTAAAATCCCATACAGTTGCTGCTATTGCTGATGATGACTCTGATGATGAACTTGCTGTTTATGAGGAAGGCATTGAGAATGATTCAGCTGCTGTGCCTGATGATGGTAGAGATATCCATGATACTGCCATTGTCAAGACTACTCGTGGCCAGGCAATTGAAATGATGAGGAAAAAGGGTATTTCAATTAATCCTTTGGAGGAAAAGATGGCACTGCAGCTTTTTCCACGTGTAAGGATATTTATTTCACAACATTCAATTTTAATTTAGGAAATCCCAGGTTGCTGGCCTTGCATGGCATGTTCATGACAGTTCAACACTAAAGGAGAAGTTCAATATACTTGTTACAAATGACAAGGATCTGTCTGGTAACAAGGAGACACTTGATTGCTGGGTTCCTACCTGATGGAATTCAGATCTCATTTGCCTAGATGCTCACCTCTACTTTAAAAGTCCAATTGAACAGCTCACAGATGCAGCCATCAACAAACTCCAGGCTTACTGGCTTTCAGAAGACCAGTGGGATCTTGCAAAAACACTTAGTGCAGTACTTGAGGTCACTTGTCTGATATTTGACAATGCAGACAAATAATTATCTCTAATAGGTCTTTGATGGGCCCACAAAGCTGTTTTCACAGTCTCAGGTTCCACTTATAGCAGATGTCATACTTATGCATCAGGAAAATTGCTTTTGTCCCCAGGGTGTCCTGGGTTACCCTAGGATGCCTTGGGACATGCCAGGGCATCCAAGGCAATTGTCTACCCTGGGCACTCTGTAGGTAAAGTGCCATTATTTGCCAGTCTTCAGGGTAGTGAATTTTGGTCCAAACTGCTCCAGGGCACCTCAGGAATGTATGATTCATATGCTTCCTGGATAGCCTCTGACACTTGAGCAAAGGCCTGCCCTAAAGATGTTACTAACATCATTACAAATTTTTTTACCAACTTCATTATAATTGTTACAAATATGTTACTAATTTCAATACAAACCATTACTACTTATGAACTTGATGAGTTCTTCATCAGTCACTACAGGACTTGAAAAAATCCATGAGTGTAAGTAGTAATAGCTTGTTAATACACAGACAGAATTAGGCTGCAAATATAACACTAATTGAAACTGTAAATGCATTGACTAACAAAGGACTTACAAAGTTAGTGTAGTGCAGTAGCAGCTTGTTGATGCAGCTACTAATATTATTATATTAGACTATAAGTATAGCATAAAGGGGGTCCATGAGTAATAGTTTGTATTGAACAAGTTTGTAACTGACCTGTTCATAATAGTTCGTATTGAAGTTGGTAATTGCTTGTAACAGTTTGCATTGAAGTCAGTATAAACTGTTTATAATAGTTTGTATTGAGGCAGTTAGTAATTGTTTGTATTGAAGTCAGTAAACAAGTTTATAGTGCAGTAGTTGAAGCTTGTTGATACCATTAGCCTGTAAATATGACATTTGTTACCCACTGTCAACACATTAACTAACAAAAGACTTACAAAATAACAAGTAGTAAAGAGGAAGTCATTACTTCTCTTGTAGAAGGCAATGGGTTTTGTTTGGTTGTGTTGTGGCCAGAAACCACGAGGCATGAAACTAGGTGTCCACTATATCACGTCAGGCTTTTTTCATGCACAAAGTCCCTACAACTACAAAGATTGTTACTGACTTCATTACAAAAGTGTTACTGAATTCATTGCAAATGGTAATTGACCTGTTACTAACCATTACCAATTGTTTACTTACTTCATTACAAACTGTAATTGACTTGTTACTAACCTCATTACAATTATTTACTTACTTCATTACAAACTGTTATTGACTTGTTACTAACCTCGTTACAATTATTTACTTACTTCATTACAAACTGTTATTGACCTGTTACTACCCTCATTACAATTATTTACTTACTTTATTACAAACTGTTATTGACTTGTTACTAACCTCATTACAATTATTTACTTACATCATTACAAACTGTTATTGACTTGTTACTCACTTCATTACAATTGCTTACTTACTTCATTACTGACTTCATTACAAAAGTGTTACTGAATTCATTGCAAATGGTAATTGACCTGTTACTAACCTCATTACCAATTGTTTACTTACTTCATTACAAACTGTAATTGACTTGTTACTAACCTCATTACAATTATTTACTTACTTCATTACAAACTGTTGTTGACTTGTTACTAACCTCATTACAATTATTTACTTACTTCATTACAAACTGTTATTGACCTGTTACTAACCTCATTACAATTATTTACTTACTTCATTACAAACTGTTATTGACTTGTTACTAACCTCATTACAATTATTTACTTACATCATTACAAACTGTTATTGGCTTGTTACTCACCTCATTACAATTGCTTACTTACTTCATCACAAACTGTTATTGACCTGTTACTAACCTCATTACAAATTGTTTACTTCATTACAATTGTTTACTTACTTCATTACTATTGTTGGCATACTAGGTTTTTGGGTCTTTACAACTTATCTACTGAGTTTGAGTTATTAGGGTTTATATGTTCTTTTGTATGTACAAAATAACTACAAAAGAAAAACTAATATGTACAGAAAGTCCCTGGGGCCTCCTCATCATCCATGTCATCTCATCCCCATCATCCTGTCATCCCCGTTGTCTCAGTCATGGGTGTATTGTGTCAGCACATGTCTCTGGCAGTAGTATACTTCCTAAAAATGAACAAAATAGATTATTTAGTTGAAAAGAACAAGGAACAGAGAAAAGAACTTACCTAGGGCCCAAATGATGCAATTGTCGTTTGGGCCTGCATTGCACCCAAGAGGGTTTGTTGGCGGCCATTAGTGGCTCTTGCTGGCATGGGAATGTGCATGGGAGTCACAGTGGTGGATGTTGATGGAGTGGAAAGGTGGTACTAGTGAGGTGAAAGGGAGGATGGTGGTGTTGTCAAAGGTGGTTATTATTCTAAGTTGATTCAGTTGTATAGAATAAGTCACGTGAGTGCCCCATGGGGCGCTCTACTCACAGTATTTTAATTCACTTAAACATCGTCCCTGACAACAATGACTATGGACAACACACCACCCGCACCCATCCCCTCGAGCAACTGCTGCATGGGGCTGCAAGAGTGCCATGTGATGCACAATCTCGCATTGACAACTGTTGACCACAGTGGTCACATGAACAACCCATGGGAATGCTGTGCCCCATGGGGTGCATTGACTTATCTTTACAACTTGAATTTGAGCCTGGTAATTAGGCATTGGCACAGGTTGGGGTAACCCATGCAGGTCACAGCTATGGGTATCTCCGGGTACGGGTATGGGTCACACTTTTGTCACCCGTGACCCGCACTTAACCTGCCTTTTGTATGAGTATGTTTTTGGTTGCTCTAGATCTTAAGTGAGTCCTGGTCTGTTTTATATGATATTAGGCTTATTCTGACTCTATTTAGATGTTGTTTGATTAGACAAGAGGCCAGCATCTACTTGTTCTTTTGCAACAACCACATCTTTGTCAGTAGGGGCTTGATATGAGTACTTGAGATCTTAGTAAGTTCTCATCTGTTTGCTATGATCTTAGGCTTATTCTGACTCTGTTTAGGTGTAGTTTGAAGGTCCCACTTAGACAAGAGGCCAGCGCTTACTCATTCTTTCGCAACAACTACATCTTTGTCAGTAGGGGGTTGATATGAGTACTTGAGATCTTAGTAAGTTCTCATCTGTTTCATATGATCTTAGGCTTATTCTGACTCTGTTTAGGTGTCGTTTGAAGGTCCCACTTAGACAACAGGCCAGCGCTTACTCATTCTTTTGCAACAACCACATCTTTGTTAGTAGGGGCTTGATATGAGGTACTTGAGATCTTAGTAAGTTCTCATCTGTTTCATATGATCTTAGGCTTATTCTGACTCTGTTTAGGTGTCGTTTGAAGGTCCCACTTAGACAACAGGCCAGCGCTTACTCATTCTTTTGCAACAACCACATCTTTGTTAGTAGGGGCTTGATATGAGGTACTTGAGATCTTAGTAAGTTCTCATCTGTTTGATCTGATCTTAGGCTTATTCTGACTCTATTCAGGTGTCGTTTGAAGGTCCCAATTAGACGAGAGGCCAGCATAGGTTAGACATTGCATAGTGGTAGAGTAGAATACAGTAGTGTATCATTAGTGTATCATGTAATGTCATATAATCTACTTTTAGATTGTTATAAAATTGATTTAAAAATTATGTTGACATTGTTGAAATGCTCAGAGGTGCAATTACAGTATAATATCATATGGCACAGGACATCACAGGGCATCATAGGGTACTCCAGGGCACTTGATGGGTCCTGGGAAATAGCCTTTAACCCTGGGAAAGCTTGTGTCAAAAAGTGGTTTTCCTGATGTGCTGGACTCTATTGAACAGTCCATGACACTAGTCCATGATGACAAGGAATCGGAACTTCCCAATGTCGTCTGTGTTGCTGCACAAGCTACTCTACTCTTAATCAACAAATACTACACTCTCATGAAGGACTGCGAACTGTACATCATTGCAATTGGCAAGTGTAGTATTTTTTATGCATTTGTATGCTGACAATATGCAGTCATGTGTCCTGACAAGAAACTAAAATGGTTTAAAGACCATGGTCAGACCGCAGCACAAATACAAGATATCAAGAAGATGGTTATTGAGTGTTGGGATGAAACATACAAGGGAGAGAACTTAGAGGGATTACCTTCTGCCGCTGCTCATCGTAGGGGCAAGGTGAGATTTAATTTATGCTGCCAAATCTTAGACTTACTGTATTTGCTTTTCAGGCCAAGTCCAAGTGGGTTGTTGCAACAGAACCTGAGGAGAATCAAGATCCAGATACTATTGCTACTTATCTGGTTGATCCTGTCATCCAGCTGTCAACTATCAAGGAGGCTGGAGGAATCATAAAGTACTGGCATCAAGCCATTGAGCAGCGACCTCAGTTAGCAAAGATGGGGCTTGATTTTTGCTTAGCACCAGGTTGCAGTTGGATCTTGGGCCAAAACTCCACTCTATCCAGGACTTTCAGAAACTATTAAGATTGTTCAGAAGCAAATGGGAAGTGAAGAGCAGGTGGGACCTCAGAAAGAAGTTGATGAGACTGAGTTGGAAGATGAGGTAGAAGAGACAGATGACGAATCCAGGTTTTGGAGAACTTGAATTGTAATTGTACAAATTCCTATGGTATTTCAGATGTATTTGGAAGGTTTCAAAGTAATATTTATTGGTGTAAAACCATTTCTTGATTACCAGAAGCAGTCTTAAGTACAAATTTTACTCAGTATAATAAATAACATCATGTGTGCCAACCAGTGCTGCCATGACTTTAAATCAGACTTTTTAATTGCTGTATATCTCTGTAAGTACATCATTGTAGAACATAAACTAATTGATGTGGGGTACACATTTATCGATGCTATTGACCAATCCAAAAATTACATAAATCGGATTACTGACCTACTAAAATTCTGACTTTTTATTATATAAAAGTCAGAATTTTAGTTGGTCAATAACTCAAGATGTAGTAATCCGATTTATGTAATTTTTGGATTGGTCAATATATAAAAAGTCAGAATTTTTGTTGGTCAATAACTCAAGATGTAGTAATCCAATTTATGTAATTTTTGGATTGGTCAATATATAAAAAGTCAGAATTTTTGTTGGTCAATAACTCAAGATGTAGTAATCCAATTTATAATTTTTGGATTGGTCAATAGCAGCGATAAATATGTACCCCACATCAATTAGTTTATGTTATACAATGATGTACTTACAGAGATATACAGCAATCAAAAAAGTCTGACTTGAAGACATGGGCCCTCATGGCAACACTAGTGCCAACTGCCAACAAGGCACTCCAGTAGGTAATTGACCTTGCTAAACTATTTTAATAGACCATGGTACACATATTAGAGCATTTGAGAGCATAAAAAATAGTAGTATTCATATGGATACCCATGGATGATCCATGGATGCCACCCATATCCATGGACTTTAGTACATCATCCATGAATATTCACCCAGATGGACCCAGGTCCATCCACGGTAGTCCCTAATCCATGACAATTCACACAACAATACCACACTTTCATTCTTTCCATTATCTTCTAATCAATCATTATGTCATCAAAGTCTGTTCAGTTCCCAAGCACTCAATCATAATCATACAAACTATGTAGAGTGGGTTTTTCAGATGGAGGCAGTTTTTATTAAATAGATAAGCTCAGTGTTGTAGCAGACAACTACTATGTATTAAGTACCTATTAAATAGATACTAAGTAATCTGTAAGTAAGGTTACCAACAGGAAAAGAAAGAATGATGTACAGCTCAGCATTGTAGCAGACAACCACTGAGTGTGATAGTAACATAATGAGTGTGATGTGTGCATGTCACCATGTGAAGGATATAAACAAGAATGTAGGTAAGTAATTTATCTACATCAGTCCATTCTAACATTCCCACTCATTTGTGGTTTTAGTCTGAGCATGGAGACAAAGTACTTGTGCTTTTCACCAGTCAAACCTTTTGTCAGTCCATTAGTGACCATGTCTCGAGTTGGCACATAGTCAAGTGAAATTTGTCCATCATTAATTGCAAGATGAATGAAGTGATAACAAAGTTGGATGTGTTTTGTACATTGATGATGCTCAACCCAAAAACCCAAACAAAACCTACTGAATGGCTTCGGATGGTATAACACAGGTTAGAGGAAGGATGTGAGGCCCTCTAGATGTCACCTGTCAGACCGACCATCAAATAGTCATGGATGGACTGCTTATCGAAGCAATTCCATGCTAAAAGAATGTGTTTCATAGAATTTTGGAGAATTTCATGGCTAGATCGATGAATTTGGAGTGCGCAAATATGTTTGGATGCAAGATCAGGGGACTAGATGAGTAGTAGAAGCAAAGCAAAGGCAAATTGAGGGAAACAAGAGCGAAAATAGCATAATGCGAGGATTTTCAAGGATTTTCAAAGATTTCAAAGAAGTTTAGCATAAAACACCAGACTTTGGACTGAATAAGACTAAACTGAACTCTCAAATCACTGCGATCTGGGAGGAAGATGACAACTTTCTTGTTTTTCTTTGTATCTAGTACATCTTTTTATATAAAATAAAGAAACTACCTAAAAAGGCTAGAGAACATGAGGCAAACATGTGGAAAACTTGAGGTAAAAGACAATAGAAGTATATCAGAACAATAAAGCGAGACTAGAAAGGGTGAATATAACACATGATGAAGAAATAATAAGAAAGAATAGCTAAAAGCAGACTGTCCTTGTTATAAATTGCATAAAACATTGGAAACTGCTTTGAGCGGATCGTATGCATGCACATGCAGTCGAAATGTGTTCAATATACTCAAGATAGTGTTCCATGTGTCCAGTATGCATCTGAAGATCGTTCAAATAGGAAATACTGTGTCTGAAGATGTTTTTCGAGGTTTGAGGTTTTGTGAAGATTTTTGAAGATTCTTTGGACTTTGTTCGTGGCCCGAAATTGGTGCAATATTGCTCAAGACTGGTTCAGAACTCATTGACGATGTTCCAAGTGTATATTCTGAGCTGTAAAAAGGTTGGGGGAATTGTATTACGGTGGCTGAAGGCATGCAAAGAATTTTGAAGCATTCTCGTGACTTTGCAGAGGTTTATAGAACTTTGGAGGGGTTTGTATGGGTTTGTAGAGCTTTGTAGAGGTCTGTAGAGACTCATAGAGCTTCGACAACAATCATAGATGTGTTTTCCGAGCTTGAAAGACAAAGTGGATCTATCAACATGGATGGTCTCCAGGGTTTGTCTCCAGGGTTTTTCACAAGAGCAATTGCACCTTGATTGTCTCCCATAATTTTGGTGGGTGTTGCTTGCTTGTATCCAAGCTGTTTGAGGAGTTGTTGCAACCAAATCGCTTCCTGTGCAGTGCGTGTGTATACCATGTATTCAGCTTTAGTTGACAAGAGTGCAGAGGAGAGTTGGAGCTTGCTACTCTGTTAGATAGCAGCTCCACAGGCCAGGAATATGAATACACCAGTCTATCAGTGTGTGTCAAGATCTCCAGCCCAATCTGAATCTGTGTAGCTGTTAAGTTCTGGGCTGAACAAAAGAAGTTGTCAGATTTCTGGTTATATCCAGACGGTAGAAGTCGATAAGGATGGATCCAACAAGGAAGGAAACCTGATGGGATTCCAGGGCAAGGTGCACTTGATGTGCCATACCAGGTGTAGGGACAGAAAGGACTTGGCTTCAACTTATAAGAAGTTGTGCCCTTCTCCTCATCAAGTGTCCTAATTTCAAGACAAGGATAAAGAGGATGATTAGAGGTTTGGAGATTTTCCAGAGAGGATGAGCTAAAGTTTGAGATAGACTTAAGAGGATATTTGGAGTGTAACTGGGTTGGAATTAAGTGAGTGACTTGGTTGATTTACAAACTGGCTAATACAAGACAAAAGTAGCTAGCTTAAATACTAAGGCCAGAGGTGATCGGAGTTTCCAAGGCTGTGACAATTTGCAAACTGGCCTCCAAGGCAAATGTTCTGAAACTGTTTCATCAAATTGGAAATGAGAGAATTTCAACTCTAGGCAGTGCTGCTTATAGGAGTTGGACTGTGATGCAAGGCGGCCAGAAAGGGTGGTGGAAAACAATCAGAATTCTGGTCAGGAAAGTCAGTCTTGACAGTATTTCCCCCTTAGTGCCAAGCCTATGAGGCACCTGAAGGTTTGAATCCAAATAGGGAAATTGTTTTTTTGTTGATTTTGATGGGGTTTCCAGGATGATTGGCACAGAGATGCATATTTTTGCACTTGGATTCCCTGTGTCTGGCATAGGCCATGGTGTTAACCTCGAGATGGGCAAGACCGTTGACCTAAATGGAGATCTCGTCAATGACCCCAAGGTCAAGGTGATGTTTTTATGGGATTGTGTCTTACTCAACCTGGTCATGTGGGTGAAGGATATGCACCCTTCTTTTGCTATCATCATGCACTCAATAACCTATAGCTACTCCTATTGTTGGAGCAGACTATATATGCTGCACAGCAGAAGAGACAACAAGTTCCTTACAACCTACCTGGGGTTTAGTAAGACTTACAGCTAGGGTTAGCAAAGGTAAGAACACTGTATTCCTAGTATGGTACAGGTCTTCCTTATATACATAAATATAAGGCAGTCACATGACTCAGGAATGTGTTTACCACATGTATGCTGCATGTATTGCCTCATGTATACAGCATGCATCACAGGGATTAATTTCAACACCCCCTCTCAAACTATACAGTGCTCCAAGCAGCTAAGTTTGAATCTCGAAAGTAATTCCGAGAGAGTCTCTAAATTTCCTGAATAGGATGGTGCCAAGGTTCTTTGCGAACATGTCAGCCAGATTATCACTTCCAGGAATGAAAACAACTGTGACTTTGTCATTTTCTATGCATTCACGGGTATAGTGGTAGCAAATGTCTATATGTTTGGTTCTTCTTTCCTGAACTGGATTTGATCCGATAAAGATGGATCCCTGATTATCAGTGCAGATTGGTATGTGCTTCAGTATATATCCAAGTTCCTGGAACAAGGACTCTATCCACACTATCTGCCAACAAGTGTTGGAGAGAGCCATATATCTGGCTTCTGTGGATGACAGTGCTACAGTCTTTTGTAAACAGGACTGCCAGCACACAATGCCACTCGCTAGAGTAGCAAAGTAACCCATTGTAGATCGGCACTTGACAGTGTCAGCTGCCCAATCAGAATCTGTGAAGGCCTGTAGCCCTTCGGATTTCTCTCCATTGTAGACAATATTATATTTCTGGGTTCCCACCAGATAGTGGTTGATGTGCATTGCCTTGTCTAGATGTTCTTGGCTAGGATTAGCCAAGAATTGTGACATCTTGATTACTGCATAAGCAATATCAGGTTGCATTCTGAGCATCAGATACAATAAAGATCCGATCACAGACTGATATTTTGATCTAAGCGCCGCATTTGGCATCACTGTGTTTTCTGATGGTCTGTAACCAGTCGGGAGTGGAGTGGGGGCAACTTTGGCATTTGTCATCTTGAACCTCTCAAGCACTTTGGCAAGATATTCAGTTTGATCGAGTTTGACTTTATTTGCGGTCTGGGTGATGATGCCTAAGAATTCCATGACTTTTTCAGTATTATGGCACTCCCAATGCTTTAGACAAGCATTCTTCTTTTCATCCACAAGTTTCTTGCTCTTCCCCATGAACAAGCCATCATCAACATAGACCAGCACAATAACAATGCTGCCTGTCTTAGGATCCTTGTGTATGAAAATGCTGGCATTGAAGCTGGTGCACACAAATCCAATGGGCGCATAAATGCCTCTAGCTCTTTCCACCATGCTAGTGAGGGCTGTTTAAGGCCATACAATGCTTGGCGTAAGTGCATTACTTTGCGCTCTTTTCCCTCGAGTCTGAAACCCTCAGGTTGATCCATATAGATCTCCCCATCTAATTTGCCATATAAAAATGCGGTTTTTACATCTAGACCGGTCATATACATGCCTTCTAGAGATGCAAGTGCAAACATGAGGCGTACGGTCTCATAGTGGACTACTGGTGAGAAAATCTCATCAAAGTCAACACCTTCAACTTGTGAAAAGCCTTTGGCCACGAGTCTGGCTCATTTTTCTTCTGTCCGATTTCACGGAGAAAACTCATCTATTTTTGATCATTTTTTGATCATGTGGAAGATTGACGATGTCATAGACTTGTTGCTTGTGAAGAGCCTCTAATTCTTCATAACAAGCCTATTTCCACTCAAGTTGTTGCTGCTGTGGTCGGCATGCAATATTGTGAAATTGGTTTGGAACTTGGCTTATTTTGCTTGATGGTGTGACTGCTTTTGACAACAGCCAGCGAATAAGCTTATCTCCACCTTCCTGGGTTATCTTTTTAATATAACCTGCTTTGTCCTGTTCCCCCATTGGGTGATCATGTTCTTGATTATTGGAATTGGGCACACTCTTGTGGGGTGCTGAACTTGGTCCAGCAACCAGTTCTTGCTGTTGAGATCATGGTTGCGTTTGGTTATGATCAGAATCTTGATCTACAGATCTCTTCCAATATCGATCACGTGCAATGTCTCTCTCTATATCAGAGGGGAGTTGCTTCTCTCCATAAGTATTGCCAGGATGGTTTGGGATGTTCTTCTGCCTGCCTGATCAATGGGGCAATTGCTGCCATTTCTGTTGATCATCACGTCTTGGATGAAAGTCCTCAGTGGTTACTGGAGGCGGCGGAGGAGGAGTGTCAGTCGCATCATCATGCGCCTTTTGCACTTGGTACATCATTATTATCTTTTTCTGATGATGGAGGAAGGGGCAGATCTTGTGGCAGTATAGAATCATTGCCATCCATTCCAGATGAGTGGTCATCATCTTCTGGTTCTGGAGGTGGAAAATCACCAAGGTCTGTCTTGGCAGGAGTTTTAGCTCTGGGACAGTATGGGAACAACATTTCATCAAATATTGCTGTAGCACCAATGAATATTGTGCCACTAAGTCGCATGAAACAGTATGCTTTAATGCCATCTTCTAATCCAAGGTACGTCATTAACTCCGATTGAGGAGCTAATGTGGTTGGACATTTCTCCTTGGGTAGATAGATGTAAGCACCACAACCAAAGACCTTCAGATCGTTTAGATCTGGGTGGACTTTATTCAGGTCCTCAAAAAGTGTCAGCCATTTCAGGTGCCTTATTAGGGTTTGGTTGTATAGGTGTGTTGCATGTTCAATGCAAAATTCCCACCATGATTGTGGTAGACAAGCAGTAAATTGCAGGGTTTGTGACTTTTCCATTATTGTTCTTATGGTGCACTTTGCGCACCTGTTCTGTTGGTGAATGTGGGGTGTGGACATCTCTATTTTGATGCTGAAATTTTTGAGTGTATTTTGTAGCTCACAATCTTTGAACTCCCCCCCTGTATCAACACACCAGTGCTTGATTGTAGTGCCATATTGGGTCAAAGCCATTGCCTGAAATTGTCTAATCGCTGCAGCAGCATCAGACTTCTTTCTAAGGCACTGGACCCAGATATGTGACATTTTGTCATCTAGAAATACAATGAAGTATTTATGTTTATGGTACAATAGTACCGGGAGCTCCTTTAGATCGGAATGTATTAATTCAAAGGATTTCTCTGTGCATGAATTTGATTCGGGAAAAGATTTTGATGTCATTTTCTCTTCAGTGCACCCTGGACATATAATTTTGTCTTTAGGAATAATTAAATTCCTTGGGAATTTTATGGTGCTGTTAGGCATTTTTTCTAGTGCCTCTTTGGATGGGTGTCCAAGTTGCCTATGCCAAGTCAAGTAGTCAGCAACATGCATGGTCGTGACATTGATCCTCTTGGTGCTCAATATATGAGACCGAGCCCAATAGATCATGTCACGTCTCCTAAGAGGGACACAATCTAATATTGGATTTTCTTTTTCCAAAAATGAAATGTGTGTGCATGGAACCACACACATCACTTCTGTCTTGTAAAAAGATGCCCATTGACAGTAGTTGAGTACTACAGTCAGATATGTAGTAGATGGGGTGTAATCACGTTTCATGCATCTCTGACTTTCTGTGACATACTACCTGATGTCTAATGAAGACTGCTCCTTTTTCTACTATATGAGTAGTACCTGTGGCTGTTTGAACCAAGGTAGAGTTCTTTCTCAGTAAAGGCTCATAAGAAGCAAAATCTTTCATTTCACCAGTAAAGTGCTTTGATGTGCCTGAATCCATGATCCAGTCAGCACCTTTCTTACAATTTCCATTTGCACATATAACACATATATTAAGATCTAAATAGTTCCATGATACATTTAATAGCGGTAAGATTTCACATGAAAAGTTTGCTGTAATCATTGGAATATTAATTTTTGTGCTTGCAGCAAGGAAAAGGACTGACCTGTCATCATATCCATCTGTTTCAAGCAGTTCATCGATGAGCATCTCATCAACGGTCTTCCACACTTCTTTATCAGAAACTGGAGGCTCTGATCCAAGGGAGATGGTATCGTCTTTGATCTCCATGATCCTAGGTTCTTCCGGTTCTTCCAGTTCTTCTGGTTCGATCCTCCTTCTTTTATCTTCTTGCACCATCAGGTGCTCTTCCAGCGGTTGCAAATTTTTTGTGCTGCATGAAAGTTGCATTTGCTTGAGGGTGTCTCGAGCTTGTTAATATTTGGCATAAACCGAATGAGAGGTAGAGGCCACACCAGTATATGCCTGTGTAGGCGCTCGGCAGCGAGAGTCCCTTGTGGGAGTGTGGTCGCGCTGTTCGATGCACTGAATGAGCGGCATCAGTGGTATGATGGTGCCATTACTATTTATGGTGGTAAAGGCACTGGAGGCAAGGTGGGTATGCTTCTCTTTGGGCTTATCCTCCTTAGTTTTTTTGTTCCCATGTCATCCACACTTTCGGGATGACTCTCCATTGTTGTCTTGCCCTTCTTTGGGCTGCCATTTGGGGTTTCCCCTTTTGTGCTTGACAGCAGAAAGCTTATTGGCCTAAGGCAGGCCAGTGGGCTTTTCAACTGCCATGCGCCTAGAGGCTTCAGCAACAATGGAGTTCTTGATGTGTTTGAATGTCAAGGCACTAATAGTGGTCATGTTAAGGACTGTGATGGATAATGAATCATACTCGTGCAGTATTGCAGCAAGTAGAATCATTGCCTGTACGTTGGCAGCCATGAGTCGCTCAAACTTGTCAGCCATGAGGCGCTCAAACTTGTTAGCCATTTTAGCAATCTCTGGCACTGGGTTTGCAGCCAGGATTTTGATTGCTATTGCAGACCTAAAGTTTGCAACGACTTGGGAGGGGCCATCGATACCATAATCGGTGCGAATGAGGTCCCACACCTCCTCAGCAGTGTCCTTGGTGTTGGGACACTGCCAAATGGAGGGGGCCAGGTGGAGCACTAGGCTACTAATTGCCTGGTCATTTTTGTTGCTCCAGGTCTGGAGCTTAGCAGTAGCATCCACTATGAGAGTAGTGTTTGTTGCTGTTAAAGGAGGTGCCAGAGGCAGTTTGACTTCTGCCTCACTAGTTATCTGCCATAGGCCTTAAGACCTGAGCCATGCCTTTATTAAGTCAGCCCATTGAATGTAATTTGATCCATCAAAAGTTTGTACGAGTTTCTCAAGAGTTGAAGACATGATCTTTGATGGTGGCTTATAAAAGTGCTCAATCAGTCTTTTTACTCAATAAAACACATTTTAACGATCTCAGGAAAAAGCACTCCTTCAGAGTGTGTAACCCTAGTCAACCTGGGTTTTAAGTGCAGCTTGCAGGGAGCGCAATGCAGCTTACAAAGAGCGCAAGGTTATAATTTGGAGACTATGATGTCAATATCATTCGCAGCCAGTTAAGGCATGTTCATGACATGCCCAGCAGGGCCCATAACCTGTTGGAGCAGACTATATATGCTGCACAGCAGAAGAGACAACAAGTTTCTTACAACCTACTTGGGGTTTAGTAAAATTTACAGCTAGAGTTAGCAGAGGTAAGAACACTGTATTCTTAGTACGGTACAGGTTCTCCTTATATACATAAATATAAGGCAGTCACATGACTCAGAAATGTGTTTACCACATGTATGCGCAGTAAGCACAGTAATATGTGTATGCTGCATGTATTGCCTCATATATACAGCATGCATCATGGGGATTAATTTCAACACTTATAGTGGTCAGTGCTACACCAATACTTTTCACACAGATCATCCCATTGCCTGGCCAGAAGATGCGGAAAGTCATGGAAGAGAGTTGATAGCTGTGCCCAGTAATATGCTTAGGCTTGGTGCAAATATTGTGATTTGTGATTCCATGAACGACAATCTCAACGCTGTACTTGGAATGAAGAACTACACCTGGCCCACTAACATCGACTACCTCATCCTCAATGTCAATATAGATAAGGCGGAGCAAGGTTCCAATATCTGAATAACATCGCCTCATGTTAAAGGTATGCACTATTGTCTATCAAAAATATCTCTCTGATATAATTGTTTTTGATTGTACTTTTACACTGCAGAGCATGATTGTAAATTTTTATGATTGATGTTGAATGTATATTTGTGTTATATTTACTTGATATGTCAGATTATATGTTTCTTTTAACAATAATGCCGTCAAACTAAAATGATATATTCATGCTATAACTCATAATATTTGGTGTAAAACTTAATTCCATAGTCACTGTGAAGCACTATCTATATTCAACAACAAAACCAGCCACCTCAATTGCTATTTCAGAATAACCATTGCAAAGGTTCAAAGCAATTTTTCTATTTCTGAATGGCTCCAGGCAGAAAAGAGTGTCACATCAGTCAAATCAAGATCAATTTTGAAGTAGCCCAGAATATTTTATGCTATTTTTAACACGGGCAATTTTTTTATGGATTGTAGTTGCAAGATTTAAATTATTAGCTTAAAGCCTTTATAAAGATATTAATCTCTAAAGAATTACAACTATGAGTATATAATATCACACCTCTGCTTGTTATTTGTTGTTCATTATTCATAATCCAAAAAGCTAAACTTTTAGGAGTTAAATATTCTAAAAAAACAAATAAAAAATATAAGTTATATTCAATTCTTTAAAGTTAATACTTATATAAATTTTAAATAATTGTTTTCATATAATGATTTTTTTTGTTGTTATTTTTGTTAGCCAGTATAAATTATAAAATCAAATGTAAAAAAAATTATAGCATAATATATAAATAGTCCAATAAATTTAAAAAGTAATCTTATAGTTTATTTAATCTAGAAATATATAAAAAAGTAAGTAATTTCCTAGCTTATTTTTTCATTCTCCAATTATTATTTACATTGCATATAATATACCAAAAAATTATTATATTTTCTATATAATACATATATATATTTGATATGTAACTACAGAAAATTACCTTTTTGATGTTGACAGTTGCGAGGGCAGTTCGGTTGACTGCATAAAGAGATTTGTTGGTCTCTACGATGCACTTAATGGCAAGCTCGCTGTCAAACAGCATGGTGAATCCTTGTCCACAAATAACTTTGAGGTTGGTTTGGTCGAGATGGTAGTTGTACAGCTTAAGGATGATTACATAGCTTTGGTAGGCATGGGAGGGAATGACTAGGAAAAATTGCTTGGCTGAGGCCATGATCTCGCCCAAGTTGGTCATAGCCATGATATTATAGCTGCCATTGATAATGCCTTCAGCTTGGACCTTGTAATTATTCTCGATGATCTCTGGGATATTGCTTAGATAATTCGCCAGCATCCTAATCATAGTGGTAGCCTCTTGAGAGGTGTTAGGGCGACACCCACTATCTGCTAGCTAAGACTGTGTGGGTTCTCTCTACAAGAAGGGGGCGGAATCCGCGCGTGTGATGGGGAAATTGATGGTTTTGATGCAAGGGGTTATTAATAGGTAAGTTTGTTGAGATAGGCCTTTCACACCAAAAATGTAGGTGGAATACCTAAGAGAACACAACTGGGGTCCCCTAAGCATATATTTAGGGTTTATATACTATGTTACATATATTGTACATTGTTGTTACCAACACACTCGTACATGCGCATACATTTTGATGCATGCAAAATAAAATTCTCATGCTATCAAAATGTAGCGTCATTTGGCGTCATGTAGCGTAATTCAACATAATAAAATAAAAATGAAAGTTTATTAGGTAATGGGGTGGTTTCCTAATATTACCCCCCTTTTATGCCTCGACTTCCAGGCAAGAAAATATTATGTTTGTCCCCTCTGTGAAAATTTGGTAAGGCTGGAATTTCATCCCCTCATACACCATTCTCGCAATGCGACGCGGAGCATTCGGATTACGTTTAAAGAATTGGGCGATCGCGTTATGCGCTCGCTTACAATTCTCTTCGGGTTCCCACAAATTATTTTCGTTGGTATAGTTTTTCCACTTTATTAAGAACTCCAATTTGTTCCGTCGAAGACGTGAGTCTAGAATTTCTTCAACTATGTATTCTGGAGCACCTTCTACTATTATCGGAGGTTGCGGAGTAGTTTTGGCCAGGAATAGTGGGCAGATGGTAAGGGCGTAGGTGGGATACGTTAATCTTGGGATCAATCTTAAATGATTGGGGTAATTTTAGCACTACCGCATTAGGCGAGATCACTTTAGAGATCACATATGGGCCAACTTGTTTCTCTGTAAGTTTCTTTGAAGGTTGTGGAATATTCAGGTCCTTGGTACTTAGCCATACCAAGTCACCAACTTTGTACTCTGGAGCGCGTGCTCGAGTATGATCCGCATGTTGCATCATGTCATCACGTGCTTTCTTCAATGCCGCCTCTGCTTCCTCTTGTACCCTTTGCATCTTAGATACAAAATCTTCTACCGACTGTACTTTGACTTCCCTTCTGGGTTCTACTCCCATGCGAGGATGATATCCATAATTCGCGAAAAAGGGTGACATACGAGTAGCCAAATGGAATTTGTTATTGTGGGAAAATTCGGCAATTGCCAACCATTTGGGCCAGTCAGTTTGTCAGTAGTTGACAAACATACATAGGTACTGCTCCAACTCCTGATTCATTCTCTCTGTCTGCCCATCAGTCTGCAGGTGATATGCCATAGATAATTTAGTTTGAATTCCCAATATGTTGTTTAGTTCTCACATAAACACGGAAGCAAATTGTGGTCCGCGATCGGAGATAATGGTATCGGGTAACCCATGTAACCACCATACCTGATTTAGATAGAGGCGCGCCAAGCCTAATGATGAGGTTTCTGTAGTAGTAGGAATAATATGGACCTCCTTTGTAAAGTGGTCGCATACTATGAATATTGCATCGTACCCTTGAGCCTCGGATAATCCAGTAATAAAATCCACAGATATGTCTCCCCACGGCACTTTAGGTATAGGGTTCGGCATTAATTTTCCTGCAGGTTTCTCTGGAAATTTCTTCCCCCTCATGCACGTATCATATCCATCCACATACCCCAACACATACTTCAAAATTCTGGGCCACCAATAATTTCTCATTACTAATTCCAACGTCTTCCATCTTCCTGGGTGTCCGGCAATCGGCGTATTGTGATGTAACCGGACAATCTCCCTTTGCAAATCCTGATCCTTCGGTACATACACTTTTCCTCAAAACAACACCAACCCTTGTTCCTCAGCCCATTCGTCTCCTTTGATATTACTTTTCTTCTCTCCCTTCAGAGCTTTCATGGCTTCCACTACTTCATCGTCCATTTCCGAGCATTGTCTAATTTTAGACAACATTTCCATTTCCGAGCTATTTATTAATAGATGCCCTTGACGCATAGCACAAATGCAAAAGTATTTGGGTTTGAGTAAGGTAACATTTTTATTGTCCTCCACCCCCCTTTTATGATCAATACGTCTGGATAAGGCATCTGCTTTCCTCATTAAGCTTCCTGCTTTATGGACCAAGTGAAAGTTGAAATGTGATAGGAATAGTGCCCAATGCGCTTGCCGGCGATTAAGCTTTTTAGCAGACATGAAGTATTGCAGATTTTGATGATCCATCCAGATCTCAATTTGATGCATACATCCCTCCAAATAATGCCTCCATGCCTCCAATGCTTGTATTATCCCCAACATCTCTTTGTCATGCACATCATAATTCCTCTCCACATCATTCAACCCTTTTGACAAGTATGCACAAGGATGCCATTTGTCATCTTCACACAGCATTGATAATACCGCTCCAGTAGCAAAATTGGATGCATCGGATTCCACTCGCAAAGGGCATGTGAAATCTACTGGGGCTAATATTGGTCCCTCCACAAACTTCCTCTTCAACTCCTCAAACGCTGTCTGCTGCTGCTCTCCCCACCTCCACACTACTCCCTTTCACATAAGGTTATGTAAGGGTGTGGCAATTTTAGAAAAATTGTGCACAAAGCGACGATAATAATTTGCGAGTCCCAAGAAGGCTTGAACCTCCTTGACACGGGTGGGCGCAGGCCAATCTGTGATCGCCTGTACCTTGATCGGATCCATTTTGATCCCATCAGGGCTGATCAATAATCCTAGGAACTCAATCTCGCTTGCCCCAAACACACACTTCTCTGGTTTCAAAAATAGATCATTCTCCGCCAACCTCCGTAACACCTCCTGCACTATCGCCTCATGATTCTCTTCATCCTCCATGAATATCAGAATGTCGTCAATAAATATTATTACCATGCCTTTGTATATTACGTCCTTGAAAATGTCGTTCATCATATTTTGAAAGGTCGGGGGACTATTAGTCATCCCAAAAAACATGACAAGTGGCTCGAAGGATCCTCGACGCGTGGCAAATGCAGCCTTCCACTCATCTCCTTTCTTTATTCGTACATTGTTGTATCCCCATCGTAAATCCAATTTTGTAAAGACCTTGGCTTTTCCCACCTTATCAATTATTTCTGAGATCAACGGCAGGGGGTACACATTCTTCACTGTCCACTCATTCAGATACCTATAATTGGTACACATCCTCTTCCTTTGGTCTTTTTTGGGCATGAAGAATATTGGTGACGTCTGCAGTGATTTCGAAGGTCGTATGTATCCTTTGCGCAATTGCTCCTTCAGGAATGCATCCACTTCTTCTTGTTCCATCGGAGATAACAGATATACCTTCGACTTCTTTGGCACAAACCCTGGCTTCATCTCAATCGCATGATCCCATGGCTTCCGCACCGGCATTCACTCAGACTCCTTCTTTTGGAACACTGACAAATGTTCATGATACACTTTTGGCACCCATTCCTCCACTGGCTTCTCCACCTTCACGATATTCTTGTCCCATGACTGTCCTCCACGGACTGCTCTAAAGGTTTGCTTCTGCTCTTCTTTCTCGATCATGATCGGAACTTCCCCATTTGGCATTTCCTCATCCTCCACTTCCTCCATCGTAACAGAATACTTCCTCGGATGTTCTTTCTCTTTCTTTTTCCTTTTTTCTTTCTTCATCTTCCTCCCATACACATTACATTCCTTAGGACAACAAGTCATTTGTACTTTCCCAGTTTTCCAATCAATTTTGGGATTATGCTTCCGTAACCATGGACATCCTATTATTAGATTGGTTTTCCCAAGATTGCACACTTCGAATATGGCTCGCTCCTGATGCTCCTGATACTTTAGTACCATAGTCACCTCCTCCTTGATAGTTCCTCCATGATTGACTGTTCCATCAATATTGTACACCATTATAGGTTGCGCCAGCTTGCATGTGTTAATACCGTTTCTGGTAATTAAGGATCAATTAATAAATAATCCTGTAGCACCACTGTCAAGCAACACTTCCACATCAATAGCTGCATGCATGTCCACTGTCTTCAGTCCCACAGTCAAGGTGATTTCGGGTTCTATTTGCGCAGAGCAAATAAAGAATTTAGGGGTTTTCGGAAATGACATGTGTCAATTTTCTTTGTTGCGTGATTCGCAACAGTTGTACTCCTCCTCGATTTCCTTTTCTGATTTACTCTGGGTTTCCTGGGATACTAATACATTGTAACGATTCTGGGTCACCAATGGGGAAACCTTCACTGGGACTCTTCCACAAAATTCTCCTGCTTGCCTTCCTCCTGCTTCACTTCCTCGATTGTAGCTCCCCTGATCTTTCTCTTCTGCTTGCAATACTTAGAAATGTGTCCTAACTGCCCACAGTTAAAACATTTAAGTGGGGCTTGTCTCCCCACTTGATCAACCTCCATTGCATCTGCTGGTGCTGCTGACTCCGTAACTATAGGTGTCACTGCCATGGCCGGTGGCTGTGCCCTCGGAGCTTGCACCTGAGGTGCCTTTCCTTTCTCGGACTTTCCTCCTGATGACTTTCCAAATTTACTACTTCCGTACATCAACTTTGACTCCGCCTGTTCCTGCCAATATTGCCGGTCAAGGCGCATTGCCCAATTATACCACTCATCCAACTTCTCTGGCATAGAAGGTAGTCGGTAGATAGACTTGAATAAAGAGGGATTTAATCCTGCTTTCAAAAACTCTACCAATGCGGCTTCTCCCATGTCCATTTGTGAAGCTTCTGCTTTGAACTGCAAAATAAATTCATCCGCCATTAAGGAACCTTGGCGCATGGTCTTTAATTTAGCATTGGCTGTCGCCTTTGGATTAGGGTCTCCAAACTGTGCCTCCAATCTCTCCAGAAATTCCTTGAAGGTTGCAAATGGTTTATTTCCCATGGCAATTTGATTAATAGCCTCATTTCTCCAGAACTGTGCTTTCCCCCCCCTGAATGTATGAGAGAGCAAACATAATCCTAGACTCGGCTGTATGAAACTTGGGCTTCCTCCCATGGATGTATAATACTATAGAGCTGATGAAGGATTTTGTATTCTCCATGGTACCGTCAAAGATTTGCGGGGGCGCATACTTAGGTAAGCGCACTTTTCCATTTCTGGATTTCTCCACCATCTCATCCTCCTGCGATATCCACTCCACCATCTCCTCCATCTCATCATCTCTTTCTCCTGTCATCTCTGGCTGTACTTCCACTTGTCTGGGCTGTGATGCTGCCAATACTGACACTAATTGCAACATTTGCGCTGTGAGTGCATCAATTTTCGCCTCTAGTGCTGGTATGGGAACAGGATTAGGACCAGGATTAGAAGTTGAAGGTTCGGACATAATTGTAGAATCTGTGATGAATCACTTCTTTGACAAATTCAAAATTTTACTTCGAGACCTCTCCAAACATCTACGGGTCATGTGATAAGGTTCGTCGAGGTTTGTCAATGGTTTGTCGTTCATCGGGCGCCTATTTTGTCACTTCGGATCAACAACCCTTCCAACAGTGCCTGATCTTGGAGATATCACTGAATTCGGCTTGTAACTAAAATAGTCGTCCAAATAGAGTGATGTAAATCGTAACTAAACCAGATCCAATCGGTTGTCTGGTTGCAGCTGTCCTAATGATGAGCGCTGCCTCTCAATCACTGGCAGTCACAATGTAAGGCGAGGCCTGGCATCGGCTTACAAAAGAAAAGGTAGATTACGTATATACAAGTACTTCCGGCTCATGCCGAAAGGATGAGTAATTGGATGTGGCGCGGTGAAACAATGATGTATGCGCAAGTAAGAGAAGGCGCACTGATATGGGAAGTTGTGTTCTTCTGTTAGGGCGACACCCACTATCTGCTAGCTAAGACCGTGCAGGTTCTCTCTACAAGAAGGGGGCGGGATCTGCGTGTGTGATGGGGAAATTGATGGTTTTGATGCGAGGGGTTATTAATAGGTAAGTTTGTTGAGATAGGCCTTTCACACTGAAAATGTAGGTGGAATACCTAAGAGAACACAACTGGGGTCCCCTAAGCATATATTTAGGGTTTATATACTATGTTACATATATTGTACATTGTTGTTACCAATGCACTCGTACATGCGCATACATTTTGATGTGTGCAAAATAAAATTCTCACGCTATCAAAATGTAGCATCATTTGGCGTCATGTAGTGTAATTCAACATAATAAAATAAAAATGAAAGTTTATTAGGTAATGGGGTGGTTTCCTAACAAGAGGTGAGGACTGCTGCAATAGCAAGGCCCACATGGCCAGCTCCGAGGATGCTGACAGTCTTTTCAGAAACCTGTGTTTTTGGGTCAGCAATATTCTCTGATGCTGCTTAATGAACCGAGCATACTGCTGGGTTTGGTGTGGACATGTTACTTGGTATTCTTGGAGAGTTACTGAATTTGGTGTGGCTCTTGTTTGAGTGGAACTTTGTGTTCTCTTTGGGAATAGACATGAGAGTTTTCAGCTATCTGGTCACCATTTTATTGGACGATAGGTGGTTAAATGCTTTTATTGTGGTGAGAAGTGTGTATGTAGGCCATGAAGAAAAGATGAGACCTGGACATCCAGCTGACCGATGGGAAGTGCACTGTTTTGGGGCAAGTGGTGAACAGGTGTTTGGGTGATAACATGGTGGCATTGTTGTCTCAGAATCTCTCATGAATCAAAGATCTCAGATTGTCAGAACCAAACATGGACAAGTCCTCTCATTCTAGACTTGTAAATTTCACAGCTTGTATGCAGTAATAAATTTAGTTGGGATATGGGCACTTTTTACAGTACATGCATCAACATTCCCATATATTTTGCTTGTAGTCACAATGATGCAAGTAATATCTTAGTGCTAAATCCTCTGCTTTCCATGCCATTGTGTTCACTTATCTTAGGCAACTGTGCTTAATCTCCTACTTTATTCTAATTGAAGCTATTGAACACTCAGCAGATCCATCATGCTTCACATAACAGTGTTATCAACTATGGTGAGTTTTCTCATGCAGATATATCTCTGACCTCTGATGCTCATTTCCCTTGAGTCAGGTGTCATTGCAGCTATCTTGCATCCTCCATGTGTATCACTGCTTTCAGCTGTGTTCTTGCTCGGTGTGTACAAACCATGCCACCTTCTGACCTAGGAGCTGCTCATATATCTCGCTCACATTAGGAAACTGCATTTAATCACTCATCTTAGGTAAGTCTGCTTTGTTTTCTGCTTTCCAATTATTCTAATCGAGCTCTCTGCAGATGTCTGGGACTGTTGCATTCCATGCACCCCACAGGTTTACCAACCACAGTGAGTCTTCTCATGCAAGAATATATCTGACTTCTGTTGCTCATTTTCCCTTGAGTCAGGTGTCATCGTGGCTATCTCGCATGCTCTGCATGTACATACAATGCCACCTTCTGACTATTGGAGCTGCTTGTATATCTCACTCACATTAGGAACCTGCATTTTATCTCCTGCTTTCTGTGCTAGTCATCTTAGGTAAGTCCACTTTATTTTCTGCTTTCTGATTATTCTAATGGAGCTCTCTGCAGGTGTCTGGGACTGTCATGCTCCACATGCCCCACAGTTTTACCAACCATGGTGAGTCTTCTCGCACAAGAGTATATTCTGGCTTCTGATGCTCATTTCCTTAAGTCAGATGTCATTGCAGCTATCTGGTGTGTTCCCACATGTATTGTGTTTCAGCAGACCTCCTTGCTCACTGCATACACAAACAATATGATTATACCATTTTCTGACCTTTGGAGCTACTTGGACATCACTCAGGGTCTATATGCTCTGTAAAAAGATGCTTAGCTCTTACCCTTGTGACTCCTAGACTTTTTTTCCCCAAATGGTGGTCATTTGGCAGGTCTCTTGTGCCCCACTATCTAAGTAAGGGAATCCAGCAATCAGAAAGACATATAAACTATGGTCCAGGTCTCTAGCCTCAGTTGCATCTTCCTTACCATGCCTCCCAGGAAATGCACTGACAAATCTAAGTCATTTACACTCGCTACCTCCACCAATGAATACGAGACCATTGACATCAACGTCTCAGGTTCTGAACCCATTGTTAAAGTTTCTGAGCATGCTCAGGGTGATACTATTTTCTTAATTGCCTCGGTGTTACTTATATTTTGCAATTGTAGCTGCACAGCCTTAAGTTCATCCTGCAAGATCACTTCGCTCTGTCAATTCAACTGATAGCCAATCGACAAAAGTGCTTGATATTGCATACTTCTTCACTCCAAAGGGGCGAGAGGGCTCAAGATTCTGCAAGAGCTGCAAGTGAGTGTCCTTTTTCTTATAAACCTTCCTTGTCATCATGAACCTTTATTTTAGACAAGCCTTCAAAGCTTTAAAAGCTCCTATCAAATGGCCATCTTCACATGGATTTATGTATGCTACTTCAACCTCTAACATAGTCCTTCAAAAGCATCTCAACCGTTATCACAAAGATGAGTACTTGAAGCTTGCCAAGGAGAAAGGCTGGATTACAACATTGCCTTTTGTCAAGCCACAGGTATTCATCACTCCTGTCAAGCCTAGGATCACCTTTTCTCCTGAGCAAGTTTCTCAAAAATTGGTATGCTTCATTGCTGCAAATGACCAGGTAGGTTTAAGCTATGTCCATTTAACCATTTCTCATAATGCTACCAGTTGCTGAATGTTGTTGAAAATGTGGAGTTTTGTAATTTGCTGACTCTTTTCCATGATGACTATACAGATGAAGACATGCCTCACTAGTCTAAAATTTGTGTAGCCATTCTTGATATGTGGAGAGCATGGTTTGGACAATTGAAACAGGAGTTGACGGTAAGTATGATTACCAACTGGATCTTTTGTACAGCACTAAGCTTTGCACTTCAGAATGCAGTCAGTGCACTCCACTTCACTGCTGATATGTGGTCTGATAGGTGCCATCGATCATATAGCTGCATCACTGTTCACTGGATTGCATATGAGTGCCCAGCAGAACGAGCAGGACTTGTCTTCAAATCAACATTGTTAGCATTTTATGCTCTGCCTGGATGGCACACCAGTCCCAGGATCGCTCAAGCTGTATATCAGTTGCTTGATTGTGCTGGTGTCAATGGGGGCGATGTGAGTATCAATTTTCAACATGTCATGTTGTAGCTTTTCTAATATATATATGATGATTTCAGGGTTTCCACTGGAAATTGGACATGGCACCAAACAACGATGCTTTCCTGTGCTCACTCAGCGACATCTACAAGCAACTTCCTTTCAACCTCATGGTTTCCTTCCATTTCAAAGACTGTTGTATTTAGTACTTTCTCCATGTTATCAACACCTGTGTGAAACACACTATCAAAGCCTTGAACAATGGTGTTGATGCTGATACTCAAGTGGATGAGCAGGATGGCAAGGGTGACTCAGATGAGGGCAGTGATGAAGACGAAGGTGGTGATGATGGCACCAACATCAATACTTCCCTTGAGGATTGATCTATGGTGATCTGCTCAACAAAGCACAAGGGCTTATCAGAAAAATATGTTCTTCTGGACAATGATTTAAACATTTTACCAATATTATCAAAGGTGGGAACCAGTATGGCTGGTGGAAAGATGCACAAAGATCTGCTATCTCCATTGAGCCCAAGCAACTGCTTTGAGACGTTAAGACATGGTGGGACAGCACTTATCAAATGTTGACTTGTCTTCAAGAATTTTGTCAAGTAAGTTTGCTTTCACCTCTGGCAGCTTATCAGTGACCTGTCAAAACTAGCCCCTTGACACCAGGGGCAAAACCTAGGGCAGTTGAAACTCAACTGCCTTCGAGACAGTGGGTATGGCAGTTGGATTTTTGATGATTGTGACTATCTTGTCACATCAACTAATCTTCCCACCTGATCTTCGCTAGGGAAGTGATCAATAGATTACAGCTGAGATTTTTGAGATCTGCAGATTGTGCTCGGCATACCCTCGGCCATCATTATCAATGTTGATGATACTCAACCCAGAAACCCAAACAAAACCCACAAAATGGCTTCAGATGGTATAACACAAGTCAGAGGAAGGTTGTAAGGCCCTCTAGATGTCACCTGTCAGACCGACCGTCAAATAGTCATAAAACAACTGCTTGTCGAAGCAGTTTGAGGTTAAAAGAATGTGTTTCGAGGACTTGCAATGATTTTCGAGGGGTTGCAATGATTTGCGAGACTTTGCGATGATTTTCGAGATGTTGCGATGCTTTTCAAGATGTCGCAATATTTTTTGAAGAAGTTTCGAGGAATTTCGAGTGCGCAGATATGTTCGGATGCAAGATCGGGGGACTAGACGAGTAGTAGAAGTGAAGAAAAGGCTAATTGAGGGAGGCAAGAGCAAAAATAGCGTAATGCGAGGAATTTCGAGGAATTTTGAGGAAGTTTAGCGTAAAACACCAAACTTCAGACTGAATAAGACTAAACCAAACTCTCAAATCACTGTGATCTGGGAGGAAGATGACGACTTTCTTGTTTTTCTTTGTATCTAGTACATCTTTTTATATAAAATAAAGAAAGTACCTAAAAAGGCTAGAGAACATGAGGCAAACATGTGGAAAACTCAAGGCAAAAGACAATATAAGTATATCAGAACAATAAAGCGAGCCTGGAAAGGGTGAATATAACACATGATGAAGAAATAATAAGAAAGAATAGCTAAAACCGGACTGTCCTTGTTATAAATTGAATAGAAGATCGGAAACTGCTTCGAGTGGATTGTATGCATGCACATGCAGTTGAAATGTGTTCAATATACTCGATATAGTGTCCCATGTGTCCAGCATGCATCCAAAGATCATTTGAATAGGGAAATACTGTGTCCAACAATGTTTTTCGAGGTTCGATGTTTTTCGAAGATTTTCAAAGATTCTTCTGACTTCGTTTGTGACCCGATATTGGTGTGATATTGTTTGACAATGGTAGGGTATACATCTGGCATGTGTGCGATGACCATTGGGATAGCGATATAGTGTCCGATGTTGATTTTCGATGTTTGATAATGTTCGATCGCATTTGATATGATGCTCGCGCTGTTCAATCGCATTCAATATGATGCTCGACAATGTTCGACAATGCTCGACCGCGTTCGACGATGTTTGATTGCATTTGATACAATGCTCGTGCTCAGTAGACTTGGTCAGGAGTGGTTGTGCTGCTTCTGGGACCTCGTGCGAGTTATCCGATGTGATTAGAATGTGGTCAAAATGGTGAATCGGCCTTTGAGCCAAGGAGACAACCTATCAACATTGTTTGGCTAATTGCTCTGTCCCAATCCCACGCACCTGTCACCATCAATCCCCCCAATCACTGTCCATTGTTTCTGACAGTGAGCAAGCTATTCCCCTCATTCTACTCCATTTCCCTTTGTGCTTTTTGTATATATCAATTATCTATGTATATGGGGTGATAATTGAACTTTTATTTCACATTTTATAGCCATAGTAAGTTACAGGGGACACCCTTCCTTTGGCAGGGGATGAGAGGAGCTGTTGTACTCTTATACAGATGGTCCTGCTTCAAGTGCATTCAAAGAATAAGCTATATACATGATGGGTAATGGTTATACATGCAGTAGAAAAAGGATAGCATAGGGGAAAAAGCGAAATTGTAAGTGGGAGGGGGGGAGGGATGCCTTCTGTTTACCATTACATGCTCCATGACCACAAGTGGACTCACAAATGAGTAGTGGAGTGTCCTGAGGAGTGGGGAATACAGTATAGAAGCAATGGGAGCAAGGATTAAGTATCAATGAAGCTGTGAATGGTAGTAAGGGAGATGGTGCTTACCTGTTCTCCTGTGCATTCCTCCTGCTATCTGCACATGTCAAAAGTATAATTCAAGCATTGTATATAGCTTACAATGCTTCCCTGTGGTTTAAAGATAGCCAATAGAGTCAAAAAAGCGAAAATAGGGCCAGGAGGGGGAATACTCATTGTGTAATAACCGTGGAGCCAAACCGTTCGCTTCTTTCGATTTTTAGGCCTAATAGTAAAGTAGAACATGGATCGGTAACACAGATATCAGGGAGGGAAGACCATGGCCCACCAGAGCATGGGTTCCCCATCAACAGAAGTGAACTTTGCTCACCATAAATTACACACCTTTCCTATCATCCAAAACTTATTTCAGGGTGTCATAGTAGTACATTACCTTCGATGTATAGCCATCAGGTAGTCCACATAGTCAATACTTTGTTCTACAAAGTAAAATCTTCACCAACTCACCTAACCTCCTTGTTACTCCATGCCACCTCATAGGACTCACTAGTAACCTTATATACATGCATACTAATGTAGTCGGAGTATATTCAACACCTTTGAATGGTTCACTATTCTATAAAAGAGTAGTAGAGAGTGAATATATTGAGATATGGCACACTCACTCACCAAAGGGCAACTAGACTTCTAGATCTCTACTTAGAGCAGAGATAACTGCATAGTATTATATTAATACAGGTTCCCTTAAGTTTGAGACCAGGCAGATGGGAGGTGGGGCCACAGGATGCACAAGAGAGACACTTGAACCAAGTAGTCCCAAAAAGGCAATAATATGAACATAGCTCAACAGCAACTCAACGCACTGCTAATCAGAAAGCAGGAGCAAATAGAGACAGGTTCATTCCATAGACTGCAAGAGAACTGATGAGGATCTGTGGAGGAATGAGGAAAAGAGTGTGTTCTGGCAGTATAGTGATCAGCCAGTATGATCGGACGTGTCTCAATTGGCTCACCTGATCAACAAATGCAAAATACATGGTTTTGCACATTACTCGCACATTCTTCCACAGATTCCCTGGTGGTCAGCTTTCCTCCTATGCAAAACACTACCCTCTATCTACTCCTGTTCTCCATTTAACAGTGTGTTGCTTCACTGCCGAGATATTTCAAGATTATTACCATTTTTGGAACACCTGGTTCAACTGACTCCCTGGTGCATAGCTCAGCCTCTCCTGCTATCTGGATACTTTATGGCTGTAGGGACCATATACTACTACATTATTATACTTTTATATCTGCATTACATTGAGATATAGAAGTCCTATAGTTCTTAGGTGAGTGACTATGACATATCTCAATATATTCACTCTCTACTACTCTTTTATAGAATAGTGAACCATTCAAAGGTGTTGAATATACTTCTACTACACTAGTATGCATGTATATAAGGTTACTAGTGAGTCCCATGAGGTGGCATGGAGTAACAAGGAGGTTAGGTGAGTTGGGGAAGATTTTACTTTGTAGGACAAAGTATTGACTATGTGAAAAGTGTGTGATTTATGGTGAGCAAAGTTCACTTCTGTTGATAGGGAACCCATGCTCTGGTGGGCCATGGTCTTCCCTCCCTGCTATCTGCATTACTGATCCATGTTCTACTTTACTATTAGGCCTAGGAATTGAAGAAAGTGAACAATTTGGCCCCACAGATCTTACAGGGTAAGTATATCTCCTCCTGAGTACATATTCACTTTTCTGTTTATAATAGCATCTACAAAGCCTCTGGGGGTTCTACCAGATTGTTTATTTAGACCATTATATCCTCTTTCCATGTGCATTTCATCAGGGGAAGGCCTAGGTATGCAGGTAAGTGACCCCCTCAGGTGCATTGACAGAGAGCAGCACCTTGTCCCTAGCTCTCCCAACATCAATCCCCACCTTTACATACATTGCTTTACCATCTACATACATTTTTCTAGCTGTAGAGGCTGTACAAGCCCATCACAAAAAAAAAACTGAACTGGTCATTTTTTTTTTCAACTATGGAGGCTGGACTAACCCTACTATGTAATCAGGCAAATATCTATATAAGGAAATGTAAGTCTTTTTTATCATTTACTTATCTTTCTCTGATACTAAGTTTGTCACACAGATCATTTGTCACTATAATGATGACACTTCAAAAGCAACTGCCTTTCCTCCAGGTGTCGAGTTCATTATGCATCCCACAGTGATGTACTGGAGGCGCTGGGAGAATTGTGGAGCAAGATAGCCATAGGGTGCATACATAGTCACCATAGCCCTGTCCCATCTCCACTGACTGCACTGCTATCCCTTGAAACAGGAAACACCACCTCCTGAGCTTAACTTTGTGTCACTCATCGCTCGTTGCTGTGGCCATAAACACATCAACAACCTCAATGCCCAAGGAATGGCTACCAATGACTGCAGTCCCACCTCACTTCCCCCACCCCATTATCTGTGCAGCTCCTGTAAGCCAGACAGTGAGCAATAGCTTGCTGTTGTGTAGCAGGAGCTTCCAATAGATGAGGGGTGGGGTGGAGATGGTGCACAACAATGCTTGAGAGTAGCGACTGAATCACAGCCACAAAGCCCGGGCTTTTGGGCTCAGCTCAGGCTTCAGAAATAATGAGCTGAGCCCTAAGCCCTACCAAGCCCACTCCAAGACTTGGCTTGGGTCAGGCTTCTGGGGCTCAGCAGCCCAGGCTTCATGGCTTTGGGCCAAGCCTTGCACATCACTACAATGGCCTCTGCTGGAGCCAATCAATGGTCCAGAATTGGTCCTGAATGGCCAACTGTCGAGGGAACAGCAGGGGCTTTTGGCCCTTTGAAATAGTTGAATAGGTTCGTGTTCTTCTTCTTCTGATCCTTGTCATGCTTTTCTCAAGCATTTTTGCAGGTGTCACTTGTCTGATGGCATTTTTCAAGGTTTGCGAGCCCTGCACTTCCACATTTCACTCGTGTTCCACAATCTGGACAAATAGCATAACCATCTGCATCAAGAACAGAAAGCTGCCTCCACTGTCAATGCTAGTCCTAAAAAAACCAGTATTGTTCTGTACCTCCTTTGTGGGATCCATTTCAACAGAGGCTCTGGCTTCCAATCTGATCATGGCTGATCTGTCCCAATCACCATTATATCTTGATATTTTGATTACATTAGGGGCATTTGTACTGTTAAACACCTTCAGTTTATTTCCTATTGTTAAATACAACATTTTGGATAGTTGAGTAGTCATTATAGCCTTCAAAATTGTGTTTTGAGACCTGTGTATGGAGAGGTCCAAAAAAATTCAGGGGCTCCTTGCATACCACTAAAGAATTAGGCATTCCCATGGTCTCAGTCTATGTGCCTCTGGATGCCCTCTCACCCCATGTTACGCTTGCCAACAAAGCTGTAGCACTGCCCATGTCTGATCTCCCTGCAGAGTCCAGCTCTATCTACTCCTGATTTTCATTCATTGGCGCGTTGCTTCACTGTCTAGATATTCCAAGATTATTGCCTTTTTGGGAACATCTGGTTCAACCTGCTCTCTGGTGCATAGCTCTGCCTCTCCTTCCATATGGATGGTCTATAACTCAAGGGAATCTTGCCTACTATGATTCTTTGCCTTGAATTTGTTACTACACCAAGCAGTTGAAGTACTGTTAGCATTGAGTGAGTGGTTGTTCCCTAGTACCTACCTCAATACATTTAGTCTCTAGCAATTTTTACAGACAACTCAACCATTGAAATGTGTTGATTTTACTTTTACTGCATTGGTATGACTGTCTACAAAGCTATCAGTTGCTTTCACATTGAGTAACAAGGAGAATAGGTGAGCATGTGAAGATCCTATCTTGTAGGATGAAGTATTGATTATATGCACTGTTTGTGGGCTTTAAATTAAGGGTAAAGGTGTACTCTGGACATCTAGGCTGGGCTTTAGACAACAGGTATAGTGTGTGACCCAGATTGAGCAAAGTTCACATCTGTTGATGGGGAACCCATGTCATGGTGAGCCAGGACCTTCCCTCTCTGCTGTCATCTTTATTAACCTTTGTTCTACTTTATTACTAGGCCCAGGAATTGAAGAAAGCGAACATTTTTGCACCACGGATCTCACAGGACAAGCATATCTCCTCCTGAGCACATATTCCCTTTTCTGGCCATACTAACAAGTGTAGGGTCTCCAGGGGCTCCATTACATTGTTCATCATGGATATCTCATGCTTCTCTCATGTGCCTTTCATAAGGGGAAGTCCTCAGCATGCAGCTAAGTGACAACCTCTCCCAGGCAGGTGCACTGACAGAGAGCACCTTATCCCCACCTCTCCAATCATTAATCCCCACCCCTACATGCATTACCTGACCCATCTACATACACTTTATGGCTGTATATGGTGTACAAGCCCTGTAGATGGTACCCTGTCTCATACTCCCCTTACTTCTCCCTATTTCCCTCCTTCCCACCCCATGTAGCTTCACTCCATGTCATGTATTGAGCTAGGTATATTATTAGTTATTCATGTACATGTAGTAGACCCCATAAATGAAGAGAAGAGACCTTACCCTCAAGAGAGAATGCTCACTACAAGCTTAATATTGAAGAATAAAGGTGTATTATGCCTATAGATACATATATAAATGGCATACAGCAAAAAAAGCGAAGGGGAATGGTCAGGAATGAGTGGAAGGGCATGCTTGTCATCGGGGATAATGAGCACGACATTAGCTGAAGCTATGGCGCTTGTTGATCAACCATGGGAGACAGTGATCAGGTGATGATCAGGGGTGGAAATGGTGGCAGGAACACATCCCCAGTAACATTCCCTTTGCATTATCTACTTTCCATCTAGGGAAGATCAGGGAAGATTAGTTGATGTGAGTCAGTGACAAGATAGTCACAATCATTAAAAATCCAACTGCCGTACCCACTGCCTTGAAGGCAGTTGAGTTTCAACTGCCCTAGGTTTTGCCCCTGGTGTGAACACTACATCAACATGGAATCTCTGGATATAAGAGAGCTTCAGAAGTTCTGAATGTCCAGCGAGGAATGGGAATGGACTACAGACATTATTGGTGTTCTTCAAGTATGTTGTCATTACTGAAACATTGCTGATCCAGACTCATAACAATACTACAGTTCCTGCATGAGGTGCAGCAAGTCATGTTGAAAGATAAAACACCCATTCTAGCTGGCACTATTCCATCATTCGAACAATTTATGTCGTGCTGGGAACAACTCACTAAGAAAAATGTGCATCTCGCTCCTGCAATCAAAATTGGTCTTGATTTCACAATGAAGTATTACAAGCAGATAGATGATACTGATGCATATGTTGTAGCCATGTGTGAGTATAACTTTCAAGTGCTTAAAATGGTCTAAACCATTTCAGTTGTTCATCCTGGGATGTGTATGTTATAGATTGTGGAACATTGGGATAACAAATACACCAAGATGGCAGAGAATACAATCAAGAAACTGGTAGGTCACTTTACAGCTTTACAGTGCTAGAGCACATACTAATCCTCACACAATAGATGGAAAAGTACCACAGAAAGTTGAATGAGCAAACTCAGCAAAGTGCCATGCCAGCATGAGCTGTCACTCCTTGCACAAAAACCTCACTTGGATATGTCAATCTTGGCCTTCCATCGTGCTTAACTCTTGACAATGACAATGAGATGAATTGGGCTGACAATAGCCTTGACACTCAGAGTGTCAATCAAGAGTATTCCACATATGCTTTTGGCACTCTGGCTAAGCTTGACACTAATATTCTGAAATTTTGGGAAGTACATGATCCAAGCATCTTTGACAGCTAAACACACCACTCAATATCTGCATAGATGCACCACGAGGATTTCCTGATGGTCTTTGCTATTGCGATGGATTATCTCACTATCCAAGCATTGTCCATGCCTTGTAAACATGCATTTTCATCTAGTGGTGAAATGGACACTGCTCATCGCAACAGGCTTAGCCCTGTCCTCACAGGGAGCTGCAGATGTTGAAATTTGGGTTCTCCAAAGAACCTTTCAACTTCACTGAAGGAATTCTTACTGATGAGAATGATCTAGCTGTAAGCACACACTGTGCTTCACTAGAGCCAGACTAAGTGTAAACAGGCAAAAGAGATGTTTTATAAGTGTGAGATCTCTATCAGTGTTTATGGAGATGATGATGGTAAGAAAGAAAGGTAGTCTCTAAGTCATCCATATCTGTCTGAGGATGCAATCTGAGCAGTAAATAAGTGTAAATAGGTAACATCGTTACACTAGCCATTAAATTTGATGACAACACTGACATCTTGGCTGAATTGGTTCATCACAAACACACTGATACTCAACGAGAAGATGTTATTGACAGGTTCATTGCAACTGAAGGAGCTGACTAACTAGGAATCAGAGTCATCTGACTTGTTACCCCATGCCTGAATTTGTGTGCTTGATGGTTTTCTACTTCAGACATTCCTTTGGTATTCAATTTTGATGACTTGCTGGCTGCTCGCAGATGTTTCCTTTGAATTGCTACAAATATCTTGTGTATACTTGTATTGTGCTTGTTTTGTATAATAAAGTTGTACTTGTATCATGCTTGTGTAGTGCTTTCCTACATTGTACTAATAGTGTCTTGTGGTATACCCTTTAACACATTGCTAGATCACCAAGAAAAGTGGCTTATATAAGTGTGTTCAAACTTCAAACATCCACATTATCAATGCACAGGTTGTTCAACTATCACTCTATTGTCTCCCCACTAATTCCTCTCAGCACTTATTGCTTGCTATGCAGAGGGATGGGAGATCTACCTCCTGGTGTATTCAGAGCATGTGGAAAGTATAGGCTTCATAAAAAGATTGGTTCAGGATCTTTTGGTGTGTTTCAAGTTGTTTTCCTTGCAATATTCATCTTAACAAATATTCTGTAATACAGGAGACATATCTTGCATGCAATGTCATTAATGGAGAGAGTGTGGCAGTGAAGATGGAATCTCTGGACTCAGATCATCCAAAACTTGCCCAGAAATGGAAGGTTTACAAGTCTCTCGCTTCTTCACCTGGTATCCCTTGTGTGTTCTGGTTTGGAACTGAATGGGGGTACAAGGCTATGGTTATGAGTCTTCTCGGGCTATCACTCAAAGACCTCTTCACTGCTTGCAATTGCATCTTCACCCTCAAGACTGTCCTTAAACTGGCACACTGCTTGGTACTGTATTGTTGTGTCTGTCTTTTGTAACACACTCATCTTCTACTCATAGATCTCACATATTTGAGCACATCCACCTCCACCACTTTGTCCATTGCAACATCAAGCCTGACAATTTTCTTGGAGGGATCCGTCAATATTCACACAAGGTTTACATCATTGATTTTGGTCTCGCAAATCAGTAATGTGATGAATTCACACTTACTCACACTCCTTATCAAATACACAAGCATCTTACTGGAATGGCTTGCTACATGTCTATCAATGGCCAGTTGGGCATTGAGCCTTTGCAACACAATGATCTGGAGTCACTAGCACATATTCTCATCTACTTCCTCCATGGATCACTTCCATGGCAATGCCTGGAAGGCTCATCAAGAAAGCAGAGGTTCCAACAGATAATGCAGAGAAAGCAGAACACAACCACAGCTGAGCTATATGCTGGCCTTCCCGATGAGTTCCCCATCTTCCTTGATTACACACACCATCTTTCACTTGATGCTGAACCCGACTACAAATATATATGATCCCTCTTTCAAGACCTTTTTGATGCAAGTGGATATTATGATGATGGCATTTTTGACTGGGAAGCTGCAGAGGTTCAGCTGCCAGGTGTCGCTGGTATCACTGGCATGATTCTTAGTTTGGAGTCTGAGTATGGCAGGGGTCTAAATGAATGGTGTGTCTATCAGTAACTTGCAGCCTTTAAATCCTAAGTCTCTGTACATGTTAGTTTCATTCATGATGTCGATGTGTCGCTTGGTGTTGTACTTTTTTACCTTGATATATCCATACTACCTTTATCTATTAACCTGTTGTTGTATCCTTGTATTGGTTGTATCATACTATACATTTTCTTGGTGGCTTCGAGCCTTTGACAGTAATTCCTTTATGGTGAGGTGGTTCAAAACCAGCTTGAAACCGGCTCAAGCTGGAAACAGAAGGAGCCAGTTGAGTGGCTGTACTTAGCCAGGTTTTGGCTGAGTTGGCAATGTCTGAGGGCATATGTGGAATGGAAACGCCAGCAAAAATGCTGGCAATCTGACCAGCAATTGCTATGGTGGCATGTCAGCTGTCGATCACATTTCACACTCCGACAATTCTTGATGCACTGAGGACGTGGCCTCGCAATCCTCTTGACATGGGGTATATGCGTGTGTTCCAGCAGCTTGAGCAGCACCCAGTGTTATGTTGGCTTACACTATGTGAAATAAACCAATTCATTCGACTAGTGGCCCAGCTGAAGAGGGACATACAACTTCCACTACCACCGGAGCAATCCAATCCTGAATGTGCGCCCGATGTCCTACCTCCCAGTATTGAAGAGTTCATTAGTAAAGCAACTGGAGTCCCTCTCTTGTGCATTAATGCTTTATGGGATATCCTTAAAGACAATGTTTGGAGTGCCTCCCCAGGGCTTCTCTTTGATGATGACCTTATGTTGTTCAAGGAACATGGCTGGGCACTAGGACTCAGTGTGTCCCTATTTTATCATTCTCTCATCTGTCCTCATCTGTCTTAGCCTCGCTAACACTTTTCCCTCCATCTGAAACATGTTCAAACTTGGATTGCATGCGACATGGGTCTATACTCAAGAAAGAAGAACAATGTGCTGTTGTTGTATATACAACAGGGCATGGTGTCCTTCCAGCCTGGTTGATCCATCTTTCCTGCTCTGGTAAGTGTGTATAGTGTCAGGTTATGTGCTCTGCAGACTGATTTTGTGTGCCCAGCTTGTCACACCAATTACCATAACGACTACAGTGTATGCAATGGCATTCACATGTATTGCCCCAAGAAGCCTACTTATATTCAAGTCAGAGAGCATCAGTTTGTCGAAGAGAAGGTTGTTGCACTGTGGACTGGGCAGATGCTTCTTGGATGGTGCGTGGCATAGCCAACATTCACATTCATCAACTGACACTGATGCGACAGGTTCTCTGCATCTAATGCTGCCAAACTCTATGATATGGCTATGGCTAGAGACTATCTGAAGAGGAGTGAGTGGCCCTTTGGCACCAAGCTTACCACTAACCATGTCTGGGATGGGTTCATTCTTGCCACCCTTCTCACCGATCACCAGCGGCAAGGAACATGTCTCCAGGTACCACATACAGGTGAACAAAAGGACCGCTTCAAGGCTGCCATGGAGTCACAAAATGAACACATCATTCTTTATGGCCAACCCGGGGCAGTCCATCATGTTTGCCACAAGTGTATGCGTGTATACGAGATGGATGGCGAATATTGTACGTTTGCTGCTCCCGTCTAATGTAATGCTGAAAGCTTACCTTGTGGTGTAGGAAAGTGTCAGGTAATTGTTGGCAATGGCATTAACATGGGCCATCCATGCTGTGGCATCTTTTGTTGTGTTCTCCCACTCGACAACAACCGCCATCACTTTTGCCTCATGCATTTCTCTCACCATGACATCTGTGCTATTAAAGGGTGTGACCTGCCAGTTGTAAAGGACAAAAAGACTTGTTCGTTAGCAGCACACCAGAAGATGGAAGAAATTAACACCGCCCATGGAAAAGCCACATTCACGCTGAAGCAGCGACTGCAGCATGCTAAGGTCTCAAACCCAACGCATGCAATTGTTACATCGTATGAGATGGAGGCAGAGGCAGATGATGTGGAGGAGCACAATGAGTGGTTCAAGATTGCGGGGGAAGATGTTCACATGTTCAATGCACCTAACCCTCCTTCTATCGGGGTTGTGGACAACACTGCGGATATTGAGGTGCCATGATCCAAGAAGTCAGACACTGGGAACACAAAGGTCAAGGCACAGTTTGGGAGATGGCGCACGCACAATGAGCAGACCTTGGTGCGTCCATGCAGCATCATTTTTGCATGGGCCACTATGTATGGTGCTGAGGCAGTCTCAAACTTTCTGGTATTCATATCTCTCTTCAAGTCCTCTGATATATGCTCACACTGCTCTCAAGGTCATGGTCAAGAATGCATTCTCTGTTCCTGGAGCTCAGAAACCTGAACACCTTATCTATGATAGCAACTGTGACGCTAAGCAACAAGCGATGGCATCCCAAGATCCATACTTCCAGGACATGGGTATGTGTGTCGATGTATGGCACTTCTTGAACAAGCACAAGGTAACACACCACTTCTGCCAAGAAAATTGCAACCCTGCAATGTATCCAGAGCTCCAGGATGGGGAGAAGGGGGCATGGTTCTTCAACACCTCGGTCATGGAGCAAACCAATGCATGGCTCAGAGGCTATCATTCAATGTGTCGAGAAATGCTCCCAGCGAAGTTTAACTTTTTCTTGATGAGATGATCCAGCTTTGCAATGTTGAGGTTCTGAAGAGACTTGAGGTGGCAGGACATAAGCCTCATATATTATGACTTTTGTGTATAGAAAATATGTAGCTAGTCGACTGGTACATGAATATAAGCTGCTGGAGATGATTGAGCTACAGGAGATGAGGCATGAACACAACAAATGATAGTTGACATGACAAATGATAGGTAAAACAAGACTGACAAGAGACCTACAGAACGATATGATAGTCAACATAACAAATGATAGCAAAACAAGACTGACAAGAGACCTACAGAATGATATGATAGCCGACATGACAAATGATAGGCAAAATGAGACTGACAAGAGACCTACAGAACAATATTAAATCCAGAATGAACAAGGGTCCTGATCACTGCTTGAGCCACACTTGATGGGCAAACACACCCCACAGTCCACAAGCAGAGCAATGTCCAGCAAGGGCATGATCCTGGGCTTCCTGGGAAGCTCTGAGCCAATGATGGTGCTGATCCATGTAGGTGGATGCCACAAACGGCTCATTGAACACTTCTTGAAATCATTGTTGTACTGGCAAGTGCTCTAGTTTGTCCATCCTCACGAAGCCTTCTACCATGTCCACAGTGAACATCCCATATGGTCATGGACGATGAGCAGGCTCAGTGATGGAGGTTGGTGATGCCACAGCAGGACCCTCAGCGATGATGATGGGCGACAATGCAGAACCGTCGAGTCTGGCAGGTGGTGGCAAGCTGGGCTGCAAACGAGCTGGTGAGTCAGGAGAAGGAGTCCGCAACAGGCACTGATACTTCAGCAGGCGTTCCAAGTCACACCCTTGCTTCCCTTGTCATCGCTTGATGACACCAAAGTCACCCTCCACAAACTCAACCTCTGAGTCACTGCCCTCTGCTTGCATGTCGAGCATCTTCTTCTGCAGCTTCTGCTTAGCAAGTCTTCGCTCCTCACGCATGTCCACTCGAAGACAGGCCACAGGTTTTGAGAATCATTGGACAAGGTCATTGAGATCAATACAAGTCACATCGTGCTGTCAGAGAAACACGTACGTATTTGCTGAAAGCATGTATGGATGGAGCAGATCGGTCTTGATCCACACAAGGTGCTTGAGATCATAATAGTCAATGGCATCGATGTTGTTGCCCAGGACTGCTAGGACATTGAGCCTCTCACCAAGCCTAAAGATCAGCCACTGGGGACAGTTGTGAACACACAGAATATCACCTGGTTGGCCATCTTGATCCCAAAATATGACATGGAACTTGCGTGCAAGCACAGCCTCGACATTATGGGCATCCATTTTGACCACCGTTGCTTTTGATCTATCTTGATAAGTGCACATCCAAGTGGGACTCAAGTGTGTAGTGATCATTGGGCAATGAGTTGGGGCAATGAGGATGGTAGAAGGTGGCGGGAGTGCAGAAGAGGAAGGGCCAGGTGATGGTGGACAAGAAGGTGAGGTTGAGTTGGTAGGCAAGAATGGTCCAGGGTTGCTAAGAGAAGTGGCAACAGCAGCAGCAAACACCTGGTCTTCCTGAGCCTCGTGCTCAGCCTCAGCAGCCATGAGTGCAGCCTGTTGATCCACCTGCTTCTGTAGAACTTTGAGCAGTGACTTCCTGACGAGGCCCTCCACCACTTCATCCACCAGTTCATCGAAAGAGCCACCTTCAAATAAGCTGTCAAAAGAGCCGAACTGGAAATTGGAGGGTACTGGGGGTGGGGAGGAGAGCAGTGAGGGATAGTGGTGGTGCTGCATAGGAGCCATAGGTTGCCGAAGATTGAACTCGCTCATGTCAGGTGCAGAGATCCGTCGCTTGTCCTTTTGGCATGTTGAAAGGCTTGAGTAGTTATGTGCAGGAGCTACACACCCTCCCATCGTATCTACACAATGGCCCTTGCACATTTTGTTGGTGCATGAGCTGTGTGCAGTTCTGGCACATCCAGCATGAGCACAGAATGCCAATTTCTTCTGGGCAAGTTTGGATGCAGATCCAGGTGCGCTAGACAAAGGCAGAGCCTCCGATCCTGTTGTTGTGTGCTTAGGGAATGTAAAATGATAGTCGTGACAAGAGTGGCACTCCATTTCAGCAGTTAGTACAAACAGATATTCTTGAGCCTGTCAGGATGCATACATGAAGATAGAAGTGGCCAGGTGCCTTCCCGCCCTGAGCTTTTTTTGGAGTGAGGAAGCAACCACAGCGCGGGCAGTTGTGGGGACCAGTTAGCGCCATGCTTGCTGCCATATGGTGGTATCGCATGTTGATGGAAGAGAGGGAAGTGTGGACTTGTGCATGTTAGTGTTTGTCTCTGGTGTGGCTAATGGCTGACATGCCACCATAGCGATCGCTGGTCAGATCGCCAGCATTTTCGCCAGCGTTTCCAAACCCCATATTCTTTGCAATGTCCAAGCTGACTTGCATCTCAATAGGTGGCTGTGCTAGCCAAGTCGTGACTGACTGAGCTGCAGCAACACTAGGTTGAGTAAAATATATATAAGGGTAACCCCTGTCATGCCCTAATCAGAGTAGTACCCAGACATTGAAAATAGTTCAAATGAGTGTGTTGAGACTGTGTAAAGACTGTGTATAATGAGAAACAAGAATCCCAATATTTTTCTGATTTTTTGAATTATTTTATTTTTTGCAATTTTTCATTCACTCAAAAACACATGGGACAAGAATGTTTGTCATAAAAATGGGTTCCATGGGTAAGGAGCCTTTTCATAGGCCTCTGTGCCACCTCACGATCCTGCGACTGGCCCCACTATCTGCACAGAGCTCTGCTCAACCCCCTCTTTTGCATGGTCCATGCCTTGGTGCTAGGGGCTAGCAGATGCCAGGGTATAAGACAGTTGAAGTGTGACTAGGGGTGTCCTGTGTTGCTTTCTCTCAACTCCCATCTCACTCGCAAGCAACACAGGCTTTGCCTATCTCGATAACATTCACCTGCATCAATTCATCTGGCCTTTTTCATAGCTTTGCTATTCTACCCATTTGAATCCTAATAGTGAGTGGATGTTCTCATCCATTTCCATCTGAGTATGTTCCTTACACTGTCACATACAGGTCTCATTGAATCATTCAATCAATGTTTGATTTTTGAGGCTCACATAGTTTGGATATATTCTCTCCTATCATAACTTCCTCCTATTGTCATCACTCCCCTTTCTCTCTATGTCTGATGCTCCTCCCTTTTGCTCTCCAAGCCCTCTAGCCACAAACAATGAAACCATTCATCTTTGCACAGAAGAATGTCAAAGGATTGTGGATGAGGCCATTTCTGGGTTCATCTCCAGTCCAGCTTGCCTTGAACACTTTAAAGGGGGAAGAGCAACACCAGATGAGGCATAAGATTATATTGAACAGTACACTCAACAAAGACAGAACCAAGAAGCCATTGGTTCAGCCAATGCAGAAGAAGGATTGCCACTCAATACAAACATTCCAAATCCAGATGACACTGCTACATCAATTGCCTGGGCTCTGCTTCATGCTAAGGTTAATCATTTCCAATCAGCCTCTCAAGCTGGTCTGCAGGCATGGCCTTTTTCTTTCCTCACCAAGATGCTGAGCTTAGAGACTATCAGACCATTGTCATGGATCTCTTCTGAGCTGTGCTGACAAACCCTCTTGTTGCCATTTCATTCGATGTGCATGTTTGTGACAAGTATTCTAAGAAACCTTTTCATCTCAATAATCGAGCTCAACTCAATCTGCCACTCCTGGCCCAGATGCTTTCTCCAGCTTCACCAAACCCTCTATGCACAAATGAGAGAGCTATCTCATCTCAAGTGTCCACTTCAGGAAGCAGTACGAAGTGTGCTGATGTGCCTTGCTGCAACTGGAGCTTCGGTATATGAAAGGCTGAAATTTGTCCAAATCATTGCAAGCATGGGATTTGTTGCATCTGTGGCAAAGGACACCAAGCGAAAGACAACAAACAATGCTTTGCTCTCCTCCAGACTTGCAACTGAGTGTGAGCTGTTGGGATTATAGGGGAACATAATGAGATTTGTTGAGAAAGGACCACAGTCTTTGACTAGTCCATTATTAAAATGTAAAGCTTCAGTTAGCCTTGACTCCCCTTGTTTTCGTTGGGGTTTTGTCTGGTCAGACAACTCAATAGATCATATTTCTCTTTTGGTGCTTTACACTGAGACTGCCCCACCTTTACCATCTCCACCTCAACACCTCTTGGATGATCCTGTGATTCAAGAATCTATCTGTTGGACACCCCAGAGGTGCCCTATAGCAAATGGCGAGGCCACAAGATGGTATAGCAATGCTTGACTACAACAATGTGGCTATGCTACTCTACCAACAAGGTCACATGACTACCTAGAGTAGGTGACCACTCACCCTACTCCATCTGCCCATCTCCAAAATGGCGACGTCCCCATTGCCTCGAAAAAAGGGAGACAAAAAGAAGGAGAAGATAGGTATATGAAAAAATAAACAAAATAAAACTGATGCAATAAAACTCTATGTGTGATAAAAAAATAAAGATGACTCAAGACGGTGCCCATCCCAAAGCTTGGAGCACTCTACTCAGATCCACCAGTTGAGGGTCGCTATCCCAATCAAGTTTTGGGGGCAGGCCATGCAGTATTGGATTTGAAACTACTACCTTTGGATTGCCAGGGCCTGAACTGAGGGGGTAATGGTGGGTGACTATGGGACCTGTGCTCCATACTGGCTGACCTCGTTGAGTGAAAGCGTGGATCAGGGGGTTCCTCATTCAATTACGACAATGGGTTTGCCTTTGTATAGAGTCGAAAGGTCAGGAGGTATTTGAACATAGTACCAAAAGGTCTCGTGGTGGTGGTGACTGAGAGATAATGGGTAATGACTCAGCATCTTCAGCCCAGTCAAAATGTGTGGGGGATGGTGCTATTGTCGATACTGGGGGTGCATGGGTGACAACAGGATCCATTAGCGGAGGTTCGAGCATCTTGTCATGCAGAAGGGAGGAGCAAGAGCCTTGAAACTCGGCCTGTGGGTTCATGATGATGGAGGGGACAGGGGGTGAACAAGGGGCTTCCATGGGCATAGACAGCATTGTCAGTGATGCAGCAGGAGTGTGAGACATGGGGGGTAGTGAAACAGCACATTTCCAGGGCATCTGGGGCCAGCATGGTGGTTGGGATGGGGTTTGGGGGTGTTCTGTTGGTTCAGGTAACATGTTCTGTCATTCCTAAGCTGCATTGCATGGTCCAAAGTGGGGCAGAGCAGGATAATCTGGCGTCATCAACAGACATGTCGACAATGACATGGTGGCAACACAGGGAGGCTCAAGGTGTGGAACGGGGGTCAGGGGCACAGGCTGGGGTGAGCAGGATTGTCTGGGGGTTGTCCTGGCTCATTGTTGGAGCTCGTTGGGCTGGCAGGGTGGTTCCATTGAGTAGACAACAGGTTTCAACGAGCACCATTGCTCCTCATCTCGTGAATCAGTTTCCTTGGTTGTAGGTGGTCCCTGGATGTCGTTTATGGCCTCGGTAACAGTCTCCTGGGTTTCGTTGGCCATCTGAGTAGTAGACACAGCCATAGACACTGTTTTGGGGGTGGTTGTAGCAGCTGTGGGTGCCATTGTTGACAGTGATGTGGTAGTGGTGGAAGGGGGGTTCTGGCAGGTAACGAGAGCTGGGTGGGGTTTGTTCTCTGTTTTGCTAGCCGTCTCATTGGTACTGGGTGCGATTTGGGTGGTAGAGTCAATGCCAGATGCTGTCATTGCACTTTTCAGTGAGTGGATGTGTTTGTTGTCGAGCGACTCCGTTTGGAGGGCGGCACAGTGGTATTCAGGGGCGTCATTGGTCTGCGAGGTTGTTTCATTGGTCTTAGGTGCTGCCTGGGTGCTAGCATCGCTCCAGGTGGTTGTTTCAGGGTCTGTCTGGATTTTGGCGTCATCAAGAAGGATGGCGCTTTGCCATAGCTCGCAGATGTGGGCCTCTTTCGAGATGCATAGTCCTTCCCCATGTCCAGCTAGCCTCTCCCCTTCATTGAAACCTTCTTTCTTCCCCATCCTGTATCCAGCATTCTTCCCTTTTTCCCACATCTTCCTTCCATTCTCGTCCACTTTCTCTTTCCCTATCTTGAGCCCTTCCTCCATTTCTTCTTCCCATCCTCAGAGACTTGCTTTGTCCAGTAGTACTTGGACCTCTTCATGTATGTAAGTAAACAGTTGTGGTTGCGACATTGTGATGTCTGATGATGTGGCAGTGGCTGTGTCAATGTGCATTGCATTGTTGGCATCGATTGCAGCTGCATTTGCTGTAGTAGTAGTAGTAGTTGCTAAGGCTGTTGTAATAGCGCATGTAGTGACTGCATTTTTCACATTATCGCGCCATTTCTTCTTCTGGCTTCATTTGCCTCCTGAGCCTGGCATGCTGGTGGTTGGCAGGTGGCAAGCTAAGGAGCTGGTATACTAGTAGACTGAGGTGAAAGGCTGAGAGCTCAAAGACAATATCCAAAAGCAGATTGGAAGCTCAACACAAACTCAACATGTTGTGATGTGGCGCACGAGAACACAAAACTCAGGAGACACAAGACAAGACTCAAGCTCAAGAACCAGATAGAAGGACAAAGCTGGGTGAGTCGAATCATGCTCTCATCACCAAGATGGACACCCCAGAGGTGCCCTATAGCAAATGGTGAGGCCACAAGATGGTATAGCAATGCTTGACTACAACAATGTGGCTATGCTACTCTACCAACAAGGTCACATGACTACCTAGAGTAGGTGACCACTCACCCTACTCCACCATCATTAGGCAATGCTATAAAAGTTGAAACTCCATTCAATGTGAACTTCTACTACAGGACCATCCAAATTGACCTTTTGTTGAATCCATTATGAAAGGTCTTCACAAAAGTTTCTGGCCCTTTGATGAGGGGGAATGGAAGATTGAGTTGGAAGAAGTCACCCCTGATTATGAGTCCAACCTCGAAAATGCAGAGACAATTCAGGCTTTTTGTGATCATGAAATTGTCACTGGACGATGGTTGGATTCTCTGGACAGCACTGAGCTGCTTCCTGGAATGAAGATTTCCCCCATGTTCATTGTCTGGCAGAATGAAAAGCCTCGTGTTGTAACAGATCACACTCATTTTGGAATCAACAATAGCATTCCACAGGCAGAAGGAAAGGTAAAATATGACGATATGTGGACCTTCAGTCAAACTATACATAATGCTCACACGGCCAATCCAGGAAAATGTCTGGTCACTTTTAAATCAGATGTTGCATCTGCCTTCCTCAACTTGCCAGCACATCCCATTTTCCAGCTGCATCAGGTTGTAAAGATTGAAGGAAAACTATTCATCGTACAACATCTTGTTTTTGGCAACTGTGCCTCACCTCGTTGCTGGTGTGCTGTATCAGGACTGCTGTGCTGGCTCAGTATTTGAAAACTCAATGTTATTGGCCTGCACATCTACATGGATGACTTCTTTGGTTGGGACTATGCTGAAAATCTTATCTGGTATTGAGGGAAGCTTCATCCACACCGACAAGTCCAGTTATTACTACTTTGGGAAGCAATCTCCTGTCCTTTTGAAGATCAAAAACAGGAACACAGAGAAGTTTTGAAGATCATTGGCTTTTGAGTGGACATCAACATGGGCAGTATTTCATTATCCCCATCTGCCACATCCAATATCATTGCCAAGATTGATCTTTTTCTTGCTATGCCAGACCATTCTCCCATACTTTGAGTGTGGCAATGCTTGGCCGGCCATCTGAACTGGATGCTTAATGTGCTTCCTTGGGGATGACTGGCATTGACAGAGATGTATTGCAAGATCAGTGGCAAAGCTTGGTCACATTGTGGAATCCCCATCAATGCAGCTGTTGTCACTGACTTGACCTGGTTGAGGAGTGTCACTCCCTCATCCATCGGGATTCAGTTCACTTATATGGGCATGTGGTCTGATCATGATGCTGACATGGTGATGTGGACAGATGCAAGTCCTTGGAATGCATTGGCATTTGTGTATTCCAACAAGGGCTTTCTCTATCCCATCCAGCCTGCAGGATTGAAGGTTGACATCTTCTTTCTTGAACTCCTTGCCATTGCTTCTGCTGTCCACCATGCTGGATCCCTCACTTGTCCTCCCCATCATATCCTCATCTGGACTGATAGTCTGGATTCTGTTGCTGTTCTAAATTCACTTCATACTGCTGAGTCTTTGCATAACGCACCCCTTTTGGTTATCTCTGACATCATCCTTCGTACTGGGATGGATTTACATGTCCACTTTATTGAGGGCAAGAAGAACATATGTGCTGATATGCTCTCTCATCTTTTGGTAGATGAGTATCAGAGCAACTTTCCTGCTGATTGCGTCGAACACTTTACTCCTCTATGGGAGCTTCTGCCAGCATAATGGAGAGAGTGCTTTTGATCATGCTGGGGGGGAAAGTACTGCTCCATGTGTACCTCACCCCCCTATGGAGCTGGCAGACCTTGATGCCTATGCTCTTTATTTGCAGGTAAACTCTATTGAATGATCAACATCCAAAAACTATGCCACTGGTGCTCAAGACTACATTAATTTTTGCATCCTTCACTTCCTTCCATTGGACCCTACACCCACCACATTATCTCACTACATTGCCTACTCCTCTTTCATTGCATCTGCACCAAAATATTTGACAGGTTTATGTCACTTTCTCAAGGACCTTTATCCTGATTTCAATGCCAACTGCTCTCACCCCCTTGTGAAATCTACCATCCAGGGAGCAAAGAAAGTATGAGCAGATCCTATTGAAAGGAAACTTTCACTTTGTTTGGCTCATTTGCAGTCTTTCATCAGGGTCACCCACTGCACAGGAAGCTATGATGACTTCTTGTTTGCAGTGTTACTGTCCTGCACATTTTACAGATGCCATCACATGGGTGAATTCATCCAGAAGAATGACTGCAGTTTGTTCAATTGGAGGAAGATCATAAAATGCACATCACCTACCTTCAAAAATGGACGTGTGCAATACCATCTCCCTTATCACAAAGGTGACCCATTTTACTGGGGGACTGATATTATCTTTACTTGCCAAGACATTGCCAACCCTGTGTTAGGGCGACACCCACTATCTGCTAGCTAAGACCATGCAGGTTCTCTCTACAAGAAGGGAGCGGGATGTGCACATGTGATGGGGAAATTGATGGTTTTGATGCGAGGGGTTATTAATAGATGAGTTGGTTGAGAAAGGCATTTTGCACCACAAGTGTAGATGGAATATCTAAGAGAACACAACTGGGGTCCCCTAGGTGTATATTTAAGGTTTATATACTATGCTACATATATTGTACATTGTTGTTACTGACATGCTTATACATGCACATACATATTGATGCATGCAAAATAAAATTCTCATGCTATCAAAGTGTAGTGTAATTCAGCATAATGTAGCATAATTTGACATAATAAAATAAAATGAAATTTTATTAAGTAATGGGGCTGTTTCCTAACATTACCCCCCTTTTATCCCTCAACTTCCAGGCAAGAAAATATTGTATCTGTCCCCTCCATGAAATTTTGGTAAGGCCGGAATTTCATCCCCTCATACACCATTCTCCCAATGTGACGTGGAGCATTTGGATTACGTTTAAAGAATTGGGTGATCGCATTATGCACTTGCTTACAATTCTCTTTGGGTTCCCATGAATTATTTTCATTGGTATAGTTCTTCCACTTTATTAAGAACTCCAATTTATTCCGTCAAAGACGTGAGTCTAGAATTTCTTTAATTATATATTCTGGAGCACCTTCTACTATTATTGGAGGTTGTGGACAGTACTTTACAGTCCCCCACCTGTTCTAGTGGACTCCAACCAGACTGACTGGAGTCCAGGTGGAGTCCAAGTGGAATGCATTTCAACCAAATGATAAGTCAATTGGATATGAGCTCAAAGGACTTTGGACTTGGTGAATTTCATAAAGTACCCACAAAATAAATTTGTGTACTGCAGGAATTGAACTCAAGACCTCACCATAAGGAATCACATGACAAACCAAACAAGTGTGCTCAACCACTTGAGCCACAGGAGATTTATTGGGGATCAATATAAGGTTTATTTATGACTCAACTTTTCATATTCTTCGAGGAGGCATTTTTCAAACAATTAAGATCAAAAAATTTTAATTAACCACATCCCTTGTGTAGGACACAAGGGAGTGGGTATAATATAATAACAAACAAAAAAAACCCCTCTCACAAGATGCGAGAGGGGGGGGATTATTACTATGTACATAAAAAACTAAACCCCTCGCGTTTGGCGCGAGGGGGGGATTCATAAATGCAGGGGAGGGGGGGTTGGGGGATGCGGTCTGGGGTGGGTGTCATCGCCCACCCCTCCTCACACGCGTCTGTCGCTGTAGCAAGCCACACCCATCATCCACCCTACAAGCAGAGGCTCGTAGGCGTGGGGATGGGTGCTGTGGTTGTTGTAGCCCTGGTCTACCCACCATCCACCCAACGAGCAGGTGCTCATCGGCGTGGGGTGGGTGTGTTGTTGGTTTTGCGGGTCTCCTAGTTTGGAGGGGTTGGGGGGAGGGGTCAGTGATGTGGCATGTGAGGGAGGGGGTAGGTGGGTGCTTACCAGGTGGGTATCCTGCTCCGCAGGTCTCCCATTACCCCTCTGCCATCTCCTACCCTTTATCGACACCCTCACATCCCGTTTGGATGGGGAGGAGGGGGCTGGCACAGGTGTCGTCGGGTCTGGGTTGATCCCTGTCGTTCCGTGTTGGCGTCGGCATTGCCCTGTCATTGTTCGCCGTCGTCACCTCCATTCCACCTGTGATCCACCCCCTGAGCAGTTGCTCAAGGGGCTGGAGGCAGGTGGTGTGTCGTTGGCCCCATTGCTTCGCATTCTGGGGGTCCTGGTGACACTCACGATCCACCCTATGAGCAGGGGCTCGCAGGCGTGAGGTGGGTGTGTGGGGTTGTCTCACATCCGGCTGTCAGTCATTACCAGTAGAGTAGAACCTACAAAACAAAAGAAACAAGTTAGTTAGTTTATAAAAACAAAAAGCAAATGAAAAAAACTTACATAGGGCCCAAATGACACGATCTGCATCATTTGGGTCCACGTTCCATCCAGTCGGCTCATTTGTGGGTGGTGGTGTTGTTACCAGTAGTTTATAACCTAGAAAACTAAAGAAACTGGTTAGTTAGTTTATAAAAACAAAAAGCAAACAAAAAAAAACTTACCTAGGGCCCAAATGACACGATCTGCATCGTTTGGGCCCACGTTCCATCCATTCGGCTCGTTTGCGGGTGGTGATGATGGCAGATTGGGCATGGGAGCAGTGGCAGTGGGTGTCCATGCAGTGGTTGTGGTGGTAGAGAGAGGAGGGAGGGAGGCAGCGTCGACAGTGGTGGTGGTGAGTGATGAGCTGGCACATTTGATGACGCGGCAATATGCTTTGTCATACACAGCCACACCACAGTACCTAATGCAAGTAGATGATGCCTTACACAAGGTACTGTGGTGTAACAGTTATATTGTGCATCATGATTGATTACATAAGCAACCTATGGGGATCTGGGTTCGATTCCTTTTCTTACACACTTTTTCAGTGGAATCTGACTGGACTCCACTTGGACTCCACTCGAACTCCAACCGGACTCCAACCAGACTCCACTGGACTCCACTGGACCAGTCTGAGTGGAATCCGGTGTTTGAGTGGATTCCACTTGGAGTCCAGTCGGACTGGACTGGGACTGGACTGGCAACTTTGCAGGCAGTTGGCTGGTGACCAGTCCCAGTGGACTCCAGTTGGACTCCAGTCAGAGTCCACTAGGAAAGGTGGGGGAGTGTAAAGACCTCAGGTTGTACTCAATTTGGAATTGTGTTTGGGGAGTGTTTCTCTAGTTGAGAGACATGGAAAACAGGGTGGATGGCCCACATGTGATCCGGGAGCCGCAGGGTGACTGAGTGAGTGCCCGGGCAGGCAATGATTTCAAAGGGGCCATGGTTCTTTTTGGAAAGTTTCTTGGAAGGACGAGTGGTGCAGATATTTTCCGCAGTGACATAGGCAGAGTCACCGATGTTGAAGTCAGGTGCAGGTGCCCGATGTTTATCTGCAGGACCTTGATAACGCTCTTGAGCGGCCACAAGCTATTTCCGAAGCTCCTGATGAAGGTCATCTAAGTTGATGATGAACTCATGGGCGTGCTGTGAAGCTAAGTCGCATTCTGGAAAGATGGAAATGTTTGGGTGATAGCCTTTGTTGGCAAAGAAAGGGGATATGCCTGTAGAGGCAGAAGGAGCATTGTTGTATGCAAATTTGCCCAAGGGTAAGAGGTGAGACCAGTCATCCTGCTGATAGTTGCAGAAGATCTGGAGGTACTGCTCCAAGGTCTGATTAAGTTGTTCTGTCTGACCATCACCTTGCGGGTGATAACTGGAAGTGAAGTGGATCCACATGTCAAGCGCTTTTCTGAGGGAGTGGAAGAAATGGGAGATGAACTCAGATCCCTGGTCGCAAGTGACATGCGACGGAACACCATGCTTGGAGAAGACATGGAGGATGAACAGGTTGGCTAGTTCTTGGGCTGTGATTTCATTGACAGTTGGGATGAAGATGCCTTGTTTGGTGAGACAGTCAATGATGACCAGGATAGTGGTGTGACCATCAGAGTCGGGTAGTTGCTCAATGAAATCCATGGAGATGGAGTTCCAAGGTCGTTCCGGAACCAGAAGTTGCTTTAGAAACCCATAGGGCTTGTGTCGAGGTGATTTGGATCCCTTGCAAGTCGTACAGGATTTGCAGAATTCTTGGACAAAGGTGTGGAGGTTTGGCCAGACATATTTGCGGCGGACAAGCTGCTGGGTTTTGTTTTGTCCAAAGTGGCCAGAGAGTATGTGATCGTGTTTGTACTGAAGGACCTTGAGGTGGAGATCCACGACGTCCAGAACATAAATCTGGTCAAAGTGGCGGAGAAGACCTGCCTCGTCTATGGTCCAGTTGGGGTCAATAGGTGTCGGAAGATGTGCGGATGATAGTGGGTCAAGGGGTAGAGAGGTGCAGATGTCGTTATGGAGTTTCTCAACATCCATGATTACAGCTTGTCGGATGACAGGTGTGGCGAGATAGGTGGCACGGAGGGAGGAGGTGAGTTGTTCCTGTGTGAATACAGGTCAGAAGTTGGTTGGGTTTACGGAGGCGAAGTCGCTATTTCCCCCTTTGTGGTAGATGTCCCAACGTCTAGTGAGCATGTCTGGCTTGGCCCCTAATTTTCCGGGGCGGAAGCAGATGATGAGATTGAACTGGGAAAGGTATTCAGACCAATGGGCCTGGCAGCAGGTGAGCAACTTAGTAGTGCTGAAGTACTCAAGATTTTTGTGGTCAGTGACCACATCAACGAACCCTCGAAATATTGTCGCCAGTGTTTGAAGGCTTCGAAAATGGCCAAGAGTTCCTTATCATGGGTGTCATAACTTAGTTCAGCGGGATTAAAAGAGTGAGAATGAAAAGTGACCAGATGGATTTCTCCATCTGCAGTGTAAACCGAAAGGATAGCCACTAGGGCATAGTCGGAAGCATTGGTTTTGAGTACCATCTGTGAGTCAGGTACCCATTGTGTTAAGATGGGGGCGTGAGTGAATTCTTGTTTGAGCTTTTCAAAAGCGTTGCGGCACTTCTTGTTGAAGTCCCAGGGTGCGGATTTCCACGTCAAGCGGGTGACTGGGATGACAATGTCTATAGCCGTTAATGAAGTGGCAGTAAAAGTTGCAAAAGCCTAAGAAGGATTGTATATCCTTAACTTTCCTAGGCTCAGGCCAGTCAAGCATGGTTTTGACTTTATCCTCGGACATCCACAGTCCATCCGGTGAACAGATGAAACCTAAATATTCAATGGTGTCTTTGTGGAACTCATATTTCTGTGGAGAGGCATAAAGTCCATTTTTCCAGAGACAGCAGAGGACTTCTTTGACGTGAGCCCCATGCTGGGACTTGTCATCGGAATAGATTAGGATGTCGTTGAGGTACACGATGACATGAACATCCAGCATGTTGCTGAAGATGTCATTCATAAACCACTGGAAAGCTGCGGGTGCATTAGTGAGTCCAAAGGGAACCACCAACCACTCGAAGGATCCATAGCGGGTGTGGTGATGATACTCAACCTGGGAAAACCACCTAAACTGCCAATGAGGCAATCAATGATATTTGCGATGAGTCAGAGGAAGGTTGCGAGTTGTTCCAAATGTTCGTGGCCCAACCAATGGGAAGATAACTAGTTGGTACTAGTCGTGAAGGTAGTGCTATGAGAGACGAAGGTGTTTGGCACTGTCCGATCGAGTATTGATCGATATTGAGGGCGATCAATGAGATTGACAGCAAACAAGTTTATCATTGATGGTTGATGTGTGAATTCTGCGGACCTTTCTATAGGTCGATAGTATATGAAGGGTATGGCAAATGGCTATGAAGTGTTGGAAGGGTTGCTAGTGCTAATGACGAGAGGATCGAGGGAGGATTGAGGACGCGACAATTGCAGAGGTTTCTTGTTGATCGAGAAAACCCATAGAGACTTGGATTGTTTTTAGAAAGTTGATCGGATGCTTAGAACTGTATACGAGATGATAGGTGAAGATGATTTCTTGTATTTTCCAGTAGATACTACAGAGTTTTATATGTTTTAAAGAAACTTCCTAAAATGGAATGAGAAACATGTGTAGAACATGAGGCAAAAGATATGAGTTAAGGCACAAGGCCAAAAAGGAGACTGGAATCTGAACAAGAAAGATATATATCATATGATGAAAGAGTAATAAAGGGAAAGAACTAAAAAGAGACTGTCCTTTGTGTATAAACCACGCTAAGTCTCACAATAATCTGTCCAGCAGGTTCTGTATGCGATAGGGACTTAGAACGAGGCTGACCTACTATCAGCAGGTTTGGGCACGAGTTGGAATCCTTCCTGGTGCATGGTATTCCACCATATAGATAACAAATGCAGCACCCGATGTTGCTCGTAGTCTCTCGATATCGATCGATGACGCTCAACAATGGTTGATGATGTTCGATCACGGTCACAGTTTGTTTGAAGATGATCGGGGATGTTCGATGGTCATTTAGAAGGGGTTTTAGGGGCTTTCAGGGTAGTCCTAAGGTTGTGCGATGTGGGCTCTTGATACAATCGATGTCACTGGTGATGTTTCGATGCGGTTGATATGATATCACTATCAATAGACTGGGTCGCGCTGCATCTGGGATGTCGTAGGAGTTAGCCGATGTGATTAGAATGATGTTAAAGTTGTAAGGGGACTAGGGGGGTGCCCTGTGTGTTTTTCCTATTTTTATGTTTGTCCTATATTTTTCCCCACCTCATTTCCTTCTATTCTTCATTTTCTATGATTTTTCCAAATTTTATTACTAATTTTCCCTTGCTATCATGTTTGTACATGTTGACACTTTTATATTTAGAGGCGGAGTACCCCTTCCGATACATACCCCTTGGTATGATGTCATTTGGCAGCCTTGATCCGCCTATCTCCGCCTTTTTCTATTTTTAGGTTATATTTGATTTTTGTCATCTTCACATATACTGGGCATCAGCAAGGGAATCCTTAGAGTTTTCTCTTTGGATTTCCCTTTGCTAGGTGTGTCCCCAATGCCTGTATTATGTAGTATAATTTTAACTTCGGATTTCCCTTTGCTAGAGGCTTAGGTTGCCCTTATAAAAGTGGTGAATCGGTCCTTGAGCTGAGGAGACGACCTATCATCCTCCCCCTTACTGAAATTCTGACCATCCCAGTCAGTCAAGCTGAGATAACCAGGTCATGTGACATTGTTGATCATTGATTTAAGGCGCGTCGTGGTTCGAACCGTTCTCCTTCTATTTGATCTATTCCATCCACCTCCTCGACAACATGTCCATCCTCGCCGAACTCGCCCTTCCCATCCTCGAACATGTGAAATTGATGCCCAAGGCTGGCAAAGCCAAAGAGTTGGACTTCAAAATCTGGGGTCAAAGTTTTTGTGAGAAGATGGTGTGTTTTTCCCTTTTCTTTCATTTATCTGCTTTCTAACCTTGTTCAATAGGCTGAATACGATGACCTGATCGGGTCGTTTGATGAGGCATGCGACAAACGTGTGCAGGCGACGTTGGATGAGGCAATTGGCCTCTTTGCACCATTCGCTTGTGATGCTTGGATTTCTTGGGGCGGTAGATATCTTTTTGCGGAGTACTCGAGGAGAATCAAGGGAGATAGGCAAAGAGAGGAGGAGAGAGTTGCTTGGGAGGTGGCCATCGAGGCCAAAGTGAAGAGGATTGAGGAGCGACGGGACACGCTGGTCGAGGTGTGTCGAGCATTCTTGGCCAAAGTCCGAGCCAAAACCATTTCGAAGGACGAGTTTTGGGATCGGACTGCCACGCTCGAGATTATGCGCCTGTCGATTGATCGGGATGAGGCTGTGCATGAAGCAGGGCTTCTGGTCAAGAAGAGGAAGGTGGATGAGATGGACGAGGAGGAGGAAGGTGAGGACGAGTTGGATGAAGAACCTGTGGTCGCAAAGTGGGTGCAGCTAGAGGAAGGTGACTTGATCACCTTCCATGGGCTGGTAAGTTGTCATTCTATGTCGATATCGTTAAGACTAATTATGCTCTCAATATTGCTTTAGTGTGATCGTTGCGCTGGGCTGAAGACGTCTCTGGAATGCATCATCGAGGAGGGCACCCCAAAGTGCAAGAAATGCACTCAGGGGCTGCAGGGGTGCTACTGGGAGGGAGTATCGAGGCAAGGACTCCGTCGAGGCAAGTCGAGGAAAATGGCGGGCTCTAAACGAGCCCCAAAGGCTACTGAGGAGTCGACGGAGGTGTCGACTCCTAGACGTAGTAAGTGATTCTTTTCAATAACGAGTACAATCGCTAATCTGTATGATTACTTAGCCATATGCATTTGGGCTATCCAGCCCATCCAAAATGCGGAGGCCAGGCCCTTGAAAGTCGATGAGCACCCAAAATGAACGGTGAAGGCGAAGCCAAAGATGGCTGAGAAGGAGAAGGGGAAGGGAAAGGCGAAAGCTAGAGAACAAGAGGTCGAACCCAAGGTAGCGGGTGCAGTCGAGGAGGAGATGACAGCGTCGGATGCAGTGTGACTCCGCCATCGGTATCTCACAGAAGTGCTGGTGCAGAAGAAACTGGAGGTAGAGGTACTGATGGAGGAGATTGAGGTGTTGGAGAGGAAGTGGGAGGAATCCTGATAGAACTTTGTTGTATTGCTTTAATTTTATTGTTTTTCTTGTGTCTGAGCAAGATAAGTTTGAAATGAGAAATATCGCATGCAATCGAAGCCAGGAAATGTAAGATATATGCAAAAAGACATAGGAGAGAAAAAGAAAAAGAAAGTAAGATGGACAATTCATCAAAACGAGACATAGGGGAAAGGCTCAGAACTCCTTCATAGCCAAAAAACCCCGTCGAGCTTGCGCAAACATGTTTCGAACGATATCGCGACTTGTAATAGTACACTGTTATAAGATCAAGAGTTTGTTTTAATATTGCAAAAAAAGAAAAGGAAAATGCTCTATTCATCTTCGTTGAGGTCAGGAATGCCCTCATCAATGTCTCCATCGACGTCCAATGTTGTTCGAAGTTGTTTGAGCCAACGATCGTCGATATCGAAGAAGTTCAGAGGAAGGGGAATCGATTTCCATGCTAGATAGGGTAGAACTCGGAAAGCAGCTACTGGTCGATGCAGAACTGAACCGTCGAGCTCGCAAAGAATATAAGCACCACCATAGTTTTGTGCGATGACAATGAGTGGGCCAAGATATTGAGCTCGCATTTTTCGATTAAGAGCTTTCTTGATCTGTGTGTTTCACATGAGTATGAGGTCACCTTTTTTGAAATTGTAGTCTCGAATCGTTCACTTGTGAACTTCTTCAAAGTGTTTCGCAGCTTCTCATCGAGCAGTGTAGACTCTAGAGTAGAGTACTTTGAGATTGGTCGAGCGTTTCTGTATTGCGATAGCATGTCAGGCAATGAGATCAGTGGAGGAGAGTATCAAATTGGGTGGCAGTTGTAAATATGTCGCTTCTGAGATGTCGAGAGGGATGAGTGGATGGGAACCTGTGATAGCAAAATAAGGTGAACAGCCCATTCATTTTTGAACTGTTACCCGTTCTGCCCAAAACACTGAGTATGTCCCAACCAACCATCGAGTTTGATTGCCATCAACGGCCTTGTAGAGTGATTGTTGTATGCCGAAGTGGGCTCGTTCGATGAGGCCATTGGCATGAGAATTGTAGCCACTTATCTGAATGTGATTGATGTGATAGTGCTTCAACAAATATTTGAGAGCAGAAAGGAATGCTGGGCCATTGTCAGTAACAATCTCGTAAAGTGAGCCCCATCAACAAATGATTTCTTCGAAGATCCAATCACCGATGGTCTTCACTGTTTCATTGTGAAGCATCCTGAACTCTGGCCAGTACGATATTGAGCATCAACCTTGTACTATATAGCGATATCCACCAGAAGGTGGCATGTGCATTGTGTTGATGTAGACTTTTCCAAATAGAGGGGTGGGGGTGGCAACGATTGGTGGGATAAGAAGATTTTGAGTTTGTCGCAACTGACAGTAGTGGCACATTTGGATGTACCATGCGATATTGGCTTTCAGGTTGGGCCACCAGAATTGTAGTGCAATGTGAGACTTCATGGCAAAGATCATCTTGTGGCCGATATGGTCGTGCAATGACCAGATAATGTCGATGCGACGTTCTGGAATTGCGACGATCTTATGTTCTCCGTGACGATCTTTTTGCCATAGTTTTCCAGAATCTATGAAGAACTCAGTGCAATATTGCATGAAGGTAGCGTACTCGGTGTCTGATAGATGTGGGGGTCGCACCATATCGTCTAACCATGTATGAACGAGCAGTAATCATTCGTCTTCTTTCTTTGCTTTGTCTGATCGAGGTATGTCTTTGTACAAAACATCCTCCCCCTTACTGAAATCTGAAGCTTGGGCAAAAGTGGGATAAGTCGTGTGAGAGGGGAAAGGTCAAATCGAGATTGGGTTGATTTGGTGAATGAAACCATGTAGTTTGTCGATCCAGTTGCCAAATTCTTCTTCTACTTCGACATTGTCATCTTCGGTTTGTTGAGGACATCACAAAAGACTGTCCGGCCCATGGTGCGTACCTGCGACATGAACTAGCATGAAGTGGAATGTTAGAATGGAAACTATCCATTGGTTGATGCTAGCGCTAGGCGCGATATCGGGGTTTGAGAGCATGCCTTTGATATACCTTGCATTGACCTCGATGATAAGGTTTTGTACCCTATCAAATATAAACGAAGTGCCCCAAGGGCTCGATATAGACCATAAAGTTTGAGTTTTGGTTGCAAGAACTGGGATTTGTGATTGTTAAGTGTGATCGAGACAAATCGACTGTAGTATTGTTTTCGAGGGTTATCATGGTCACATTGTGTTAGGAAATAGCTGATCGTGATGCTCGATGTGTCGACTGCAAGGATTACTGGGGTGTTCGAGGTATAGTCAATGGCTCAAATTGCTGGCGAGTTTAGGAGTGCATGCTTGAGATCTTCTTGCACAGCTACCTGAGATGGGCTGAATTTGAAGGGCACATCTTTTCGAGTAAGGTTGATTAGTGCAGCTGCTTGATGTGCAAAACTTTGAATGAAAATTTGACAAACTCCGATTGTTCCTAAGAATGCTTTAACTTCCGTGAGCATACGACATGGACCCCACTTCTGAATCTTATCTATATGCATCAGGTCAGCCATTCAACCTTGAATATTGCATCGATGACCTGAAACAATTATTTTGGGGACACAAGCAAATAACTTTGGTCCTGAGAACATCCTACCACAATACTTCATGCGCTGGACGATGTGATTCAAGTTCTCAAAATGCTCCCATACGAATCGTCGAATGCCTCCGTTGTCGGCGATCATTTTGTAAGACCCACTGATCATTTGATATTCCAATTTCGGACCCTTCACTGGTGTATTGTCGATATAAGGGATCGTGATGTGAGGGACCTCAGGTTGTAGGATGAAAGTGATGTCGTCATGTAGGATCGGAACTGAGTTTGTCCAACCCATTGGTAGGGTGACAATTCGAAGTGCACCGAATGGGGTCTGGAAAGTCGTTAGATCTCGAGAAGATTCAGATACGAGCCTTTCATCAAATGCAACATATAAATGCAACATTCCACCACAAGCGCGTCCTCCAAACTGTTCAGCTAAATGCTTGGGGATCGGGACGGCGCCTGAGTGCTGAATTGTAACTTGGTTTAACGGCTCGAGACTGTGGACTATTCGGAGCGATTTTGCATCCTTCTTTGCAATGCAAAACCATCATGATCGGTATGACAAGTTTGACGATTCATAGACTCCTGCTTCAATCTTCTTTTTCAGCATCTCGCAAATCTGTTCATACAAACCAGGCGGTATGGGGATATTGTGTTTGACCCAAGGGGTATGAGGGATGACTGGGAACTCGATAGGGGGGAAGAAATCTGGTCAAAACCTTCTCAGTCCATGCGAACCCTGCTTGCTGGTTTCGAATGAAGTCATGCATGAGGTCTCGTTCTTGAGGCCATAAGAAATCACCTGGATGATTTCAATCGATGATGTTTTTGCATTCGAGGTTATATCGGGGAGTTGGTTTGAATATCGGAGGATGGGGATTTAGTGGAGGCATGTCTTTGAGGGGGTCACCCTCGATGTGTCGAATAATTTGAAAATGATCAGGTAGTCTGGCCAGGATTGGACAGACCTTCTGTGCGACTGGTTTATACTTTTGCTTCGTCAATAAATAACTAGACTGGTGATTGTCAGAGATAACTGAGGAAGGGGAAACATACGATGAAGAAGTTCGCATAGGTATAAACACCATCGAGGCGTTTCGAGGAATGTGGAACTCGTCGCACGCAGATAAATATAGGTCAGAAAGGTTGCAGATAATTCTTTGGAGGAGTCGATTTCAGGGATATTTGCAGTGCGCTCGATAAATATAGAGGAGTCAGAAGAGTCAAACAAGATGATGAAAGTGCACTGTTCCAAAATTTCATCCTCTAACACTGAAAATCCTCACGAACTACTTTTCGACGACAGTGCGATCGAGGTATCGAGGGAATGGTAGCATTCCGAGTTGAGTTAGGATTGCATATCGTAATAGTTTGGGCTTCGTTCTGATAGTTTCTAATGACACTTTCCATTAAGACGTCGAAAGGTCGTCCAAGTAGAATATTGTAAGCCAGGTCCCAAATAATATGTATCTGCATGTATAAGGTGATTCCACCGAGATCGCAGGGCACATTGCATGCTAAGCTGAGTGTTTCGTCCACAGTCCCATTGGCAGACTGCATCAGAAGCCTAATCGAGGAGTTGTATGCTAGACCGAGTTTGTGGCAAACATCTTCGGCCATCGATATGATTGAGGAACCGGGATTGACGATGCTTTCTACCTGGTTGTTACCTGGTTGTTACCATGGACATCCATAATAACTGATCTAATCAATGAAGTTTCTTTAGCGATGATGAAAGGCTGAGGGATTTCACCAGGTTGGAGACTGCTTATATAGGTCTCGTACAGGTCAGGCACAATGATCGTGTCGGGACTAAACATGTTCATCGCATTGTTTCCAGATTGTGGGACTCATTTCAGTGTGACCTGTTCTCTCCATTTTGTTTGAACCTCGGGTGAAAGCGAGAGTAGTTCTTCAGATGTCAGTGTGATGATCGGCATCTTCCTCGAGTACGCAAAGATATCATGCACGATTTTCTCGTTTTGTACTGGTGCCTGTGTCGCATACAATGGTCCATCTTTTTCCTTACCCTTCGATGTGCCAGCGAAGTTCCTTTCGTGTGGTGGCAAATAGGCATTCTCCCTGACTGACGCATATGGGTGTACCGAGGTTTGCATTGGGGGTATGGTGGTCAATGGCAAAGTGGTCAATGTTGATGTTGGAGCGGTAGTTGAAGTCAAAGGGTTGACTGTTGTCGATGAAGATGTTGAGGGTGGTGGGACTGTACCAGTAGACATTGACGATGCAGGGACAGAGGTTGTCATGGCCGGAACTGAATTTCGAACCTCTTTGTTCGGATGCGAAAATGGTCGACCACTTCAAAACATGAATATTTTGTGCTTGAGAGCTGCTATTCTATCTTTGGAGTCAGCTGTCAACGTCGAATTATGATAAATGCCTTTTGTCTCCAATCCCGATGTAGAAACAGTGTTGGACTCTGTTATCAAAGTGATCGCAGCTGAGGTTGAACTAGTCAAAGTCGAAGGTGCTGATGCTGCGATGCTGAATAAAAGTGTGGCTGCTGGGGTTGCATCTCAGTTACGTTTCCACCACTCGTCGATGCGTTCCTTGATAAACCTGCCAGGAATACTTCGAGGGGTGAATTGTCTGTTTGGGAGTACAATCTTTCCTTCCGTGTTTTGCTTACACTTCCCTTTGTTCAAGTATGACTGACAAACCATACAGTCAAGAATAAAATGTCCCGATAAACTGCAAAATATGAAAAGGAGTGCGTTGATGTGTGCCTGTCTGTCTGCCAAATTAGTGCGAGGATTTTTAGTACCTGCGATATGCATAGCGATGGTGCTAGAAAATTGTTTGAACATTGCATTTAGATCTTTGGTTTTAATCATAATAGTTCTGGGTGACGAGGTGACCATATTTCTGATGTTCGATGTCGAGTGCGATGAGGAAGTTGATTGGTGGATTACTGAGTTCGATGTGTTGGAGCCTGCTAGTACAAATTTTGCTGCATCGTGAATGTCGTTGAGTGGATATGGATCGTCGGGATAATGGTCGGGGAATTTATGTTTGAGTCATCGAGCAATTCAAGTCCATAAGCTGGGTTGGAATCCTCAAACATAAGCTCTGCTTTGTTCGGCTTCCAAGATCCTATTCTTTGCTCGCAAAAAGTGAGTAATGTTGTAGAACGCTGATGATGCTCAACCTGGGAAAACCACCAGAACTGCCAATGAGGCAATCGATGATGTTTGCGATGAGTCAGAGGAGGGTTGCGAGACGTTCCGAAAGTTCATGGTCAAACCTCTGAGAAGATTACTAGTTAACACTAGTCATGAAGGTAGTGTTATGCGAGACGAAGGCGTTTGTTGTGGTCCGATCGACGAGATCGACAGCGAACGAGTTTTATCGTTGATGGTCGATATGTGAATTATGGGGACCTTTCAATAGGTCGATGGTATATGAAGGGTGTGGCAAACTGCTATGAAGTGTTGGAAGGGTTGCTAGAACTAATGACAAGAGGATCGAGGGAGGATCAAGGATGCGATGATTGCAGAGGTTTCTCGTTGATCGAGAAAACCTGCAGAGACTTAGATTGTTTTTAGAAAGCTGATCGGATGCTTAGAACTGTATACAAGACGATATGTGAAGACGATTTCTTGTTATTTCCAAGTAGATACTACAGAGTTTTATATGTTTTAAAGAAACTTCTTAAAATGGAATGAGAAACATGTGTAGAACATGAGGCAAAAGATATGAGTTAAGGCACAAGGCCATAAAGGAGACTGGAATCCGAACAAGAAAGATATATATATCATATGATGAAAGAGTAATAAAAGGAAAGAACTAAAAGAGACTGTCCTTTGTGTATAAACTGCGCTAAGTCTCGCAATAATGCATCCAGTGGGTTCTGTGCGCAATAGGGACTTGGAACAAGGCTGACCTATGATCAGCAGGTTTGAGCACAAGTTGGAATACATCCTAGTGCATGGTCTTCCACCATTTAGATAACAAAGACGGCACCCGATGTTGCTCGTAGTTTCTCGATATCGATCGATGACACTCAACAATGCTCGATGATGCTCGATCGCGGTTGTGGCTTGTTCGAAGTTGGTTGGCGATGTTCGGTGGTCGTGTAGGGGAATCTTAGGGACTTTTGGGGTAGTCCTAAGGTTGTGCGATGTGGTCTTTTGATACTATCGATGTCGCTGGTGATGTTTCGATGCAGTTGATATGATATTGCGATCGATAGAGTGTGTCGCGCTGCATCTGGGATGTCGTAGGAGTTAGCCGATGTGATTAGAATGATGCTAAAGTGTTGAATCGGTCCTTGAGTGGAGAAGACAACCTATCATCCTCCCCCTTACTGAAATTCTGACCGTCCCGATCAGTTGAGCCGAAGTAACCAGGTCATGTTTTTTGTGAGAAAATGGTATGTCCTTCCCTTTTCTTGGGTTTATCTGCTTCCTACTCTCATTTGATAGGCTGAATACGACAACCTGATCGGGTCGTTTGACAAGGCACGCGATGAATGTGTGCAGGCGACGTTAGATGAAGCAGTCAGCCTCTTCGTATCATTCGCTCGCAAGGATTGGGTTTTGTGGGGTGGGAAGTATCTTTTTGTGGAGTATTCAAGGAAGAGAGAGGAAGAGAGGAAGAGAGAGGAGGAGAGGGAGGCTTGGCAGGTGGCTGTCGAGGCAAAAGTGAAGAGGATCGAGGAACGATGAGACGCGCTGGTCAAGGCGCGTCGAGCTTTCTTGGCCGAAGTCCGGGCCAAAACCATTTCAAAGGATGAATTCCATGATCGTACAGCTGCGCTCGAGCTGATGCGCCTCTCGATCAATTGGGACAAGGCCGCGGACGAAGCAGCACCCCTGGTCGATGACCTACCAGATGTCAAGCAGATCATCGAGAAGAGGAAGGCAGACGAGATGGACAATGAGGAGGAAGGTGAGGATGAACTGGATGAGGAGCCCACAGTCACAAAGCGGGTGCGCATAGAGGAAGGTGAGCTGATCACCTTCCATGGGCCAGTAAGTCATCATTTTCTTTCGATATCGTTCAGGCTAATCACGCCTTCAATATTGCTTTTAGTGTGATCAATGCACCGGCATAAGGACAACTCAGGAGTGTATTGTCGAGGAGGGCACCCCAAAGTGCAAGCAATGCACTCAAGGGCTACAGGGGTGCTACTGGGAGGGAGTGTCAAGGCGAGGACTCCAACGAGGCAAGTTGAGGAAGAAGGCGAGCTCCAAGCGAGCTACAAAGGATAATGCAGAGTTGACGCAGTTGTCGACTCCCAGACATAGTAAGTGATTCTTCTGCATAACCAGTACAATTGCTAATCTGTATGATTATTTAGCGATACGCATCCGGGCTATCCAGCCCATCCAAAACGTGGAGGCTGGGCCCTCAAAAGTTGATGAGCACCCGAAACACACAACGAAGGCAAAGGCGAAGTTGGCTGAGAATGACAAGGGGAAGGGGAAGGGGAAAGCGAGAGCACGAGAAGTTGAACCTGAGGTCGCAGGTATGGTTGAGGGGGCGTCGATGGGGGTGGAGGACGAGATGACGCAGTCGGATGCAGCAAGACTCCGTCGTTGGTATTTGGTGGAAGTCCTGGTGCGAAAAAAATTGGAAGTGGAAGTGCTGATGGAGGAGATCAAGGTGTTAGAGAGGAAATGGGAGGAGTCCCAGTAGAATTTTGTTTTATTGTTTAAATTTTATTGTTTTTCTTGTGTCTGAGCAAGATAAGGTTGAAATGAGAAATATCGCGTGCGATCGAAGCCAGGAAATGTAAGATATATGCAAAGAAACATAGGAAAGAGAGAAAAAAAAGAAAGTAAGATGGACAATTCATCAAAACGAGACATAGGGGAAAGGCTCAGAACTCCTTCATAGCCGAAAAACCCCGTCGAGCTTGCGCGAACACCTTTTGAACGATATTGCGACTTGTAATAGTACACTGTTATAAAATTGAGAGTTTGTTTCAATATTGCAAGTAGAAAAAGAAAAGAAAAATGGTTTATTCGTCTTCGTCGAGGTCAGGAATGCCCTCATCAATGTCTCCGTCAATGTCCGATGTTGTTCAAAGTTGTTCGAGCCGACAATCGTCGATATTGAAGAAGTTTGGAGGAAGGGGAATCAATTTCCATGCTAGATAGGGTAGAATTTGGAAAGCTGCTACTGGTCAATGAAGAACTGATCTGTCGAGCTCGCAAAGAATATAAGTGCCACCATAGTTTCTTGCGATGACTATGAGTGGGCTGAGATATTGAGCTCGCATTTTTCAATTAAGAGCCTTTTTGATCTGTGTGTTTTGCATGAGTACAAGGTCACCTTTTTCGAAATGGTAGTCTCGAATCGTTCGCTTGTGAACTTCTTCGAAGCATTTTGCAGCTTCTCATCGAGTGGTGTAGACTCTAGAGTAGAGTACCTCGAGATTGGTCGAGCGTTTCTGGAGTGCGATTGCACGTCGGGCGATGAGATTGGTGGAGGAGAGTATCAAATCAGGTGGTGGTTGTAGATATGTCACTTCTGAAATGTTGAGAGGGATGAGTGGATGAGAACCTGTGATCGCAAAATAGGGCAAACAGCCCATTCGTTTTCGAACTGTTACCCGTTCTGCCCAAAAGACCGAGTAGGTCCCAACCGACCATCGAGTTTGATCACCATCAACGGCCTTGTAGAGCAATTGTCATACATCGAAGTGGGCTCGTTCGACAAGGCCATTGGCATGAGAATTGTACCCACTTATCCGAATATGATTGATATGAATTTGCTTCGACAAATACTCAAGAGCAGAAAGGAATGCTGCGCCGTTGTCAGTAACAATCTCATAAAGCGAGCCCCAACGACAAATGATTTCTTTGAAGATCCAATCGCCAATGGTCTTTGCTGTTTCCTTGCGAAGCATCCTGAACTCTGGCCAGTATGATATCGAACATCGACCTTGTACTATATAGTGATATCCACCGGAAGGCAGCATGTGCATTGTGTCGATATAGACTTTTCCGAATAGAGGAGCGGGTGTGGCGACAATTGGTGGAATAAGAAGATTTTGTGTTTGTCGCAACTGACAGTAGTGGCACATTTGGATGTACCATGCGATATCGGCTTTCAAATTGGGCCACCAGAATCATAGTGCGACGTGAGACTTTGTGGCGAAGATCATTTTGTGGCCGATATGGTCGTGCGACGACCGGATAATATCGATGCGACGCTCTGGAATTGCGATGATCTTGTGTTCACCGTGACGATCTTTTCGCCATAGTTTGCCGGAATCTATGAAGAACTTGGTGCAATATTGCACGAAGGTAGCGTACTCTGTGTCTGATAGATGTGGGGGTCGCACCATATCATTGAACCATTTATGAACGAGCAGTAATTGTTCATCGTCTTTCTTTGCTTTGTCCGATCTAGGTATGTCTTCGTATGAAACGTCCTCCCCCTTACTGAAATCCGAAGCTTGGGTGAAAGTGGGATAAGTCGTGTGAGAGGGGAAAGGTCGAATCGAGATTGGGTTGATTTGGTGAACGAAACCATGTAGTTTGTTGATCCAGTCACCGAATTCTTCTTCTACTTCGACATCATCGTCTTTGGTTTGTCGAGGACATCACGAAAGACCATCTGGTCCATGGTGCATACCTGCAACATGAACTAGGGTGAAGTGAAACGTTAGAATGGAGACTATCCATCAGTTTATGCTAGCGCTAGGCACGATATCGGGATTTGAGAGCATGCCTTTAATATACCTCGCATCGACCTCGACAATAAGGTTTCGTACCCCTATCAAGTATAAACAAAGTGCCCCAAGGGCTCGATATAGACCATAAAGCTCGAGTTTCAGTTGCAAAAACCGCGATTCACGGTCATTGAGTGTGATTGAGCCAAATCAACTGTAATATCACTTTCGAGGGTTATCTTGGTCGCATTGCGTTAGGAAATAGCCAATGGCAATGCTCGATGTGTCGACTGCGAGGATTACTGAGGCGTTCGAGGTATAGTCAATGGCTCAAATCGCTGGCAAGTTTAGGAGTGCATGCTTGAGATCTTCTTGCGCTGCTACCTGAGATGGGCCAAATTCGAAGGGCACATCTTTTCGAGTAAGATTGATTAGCGGAGCTGCTCAATGTGCGAAACTCTGGATGAAAATTCGACAAACTCCAATCATCCCTAAGAATGCCTTAACTTCTGTGAGCATATGACATGGACCCCATTTCTGGATCTTATCGATATGCGTCGGGTCAGCCATTCAGCCTTGAATATTGCATTGATGACCTAAAACAATTATCTTGGGGACACAAGCAAATAATTTCGGTCCAGAGAACGTCCCACCACAATACTTCATGTGCTGGACGATGCGATTTAGATTCTCAAAGTGTTCCCACACGAATCGTCAAATGCCTGAGTTGTCGACGATCATTTCATAAGACCCACCAATCGTTCGATATTCCGATTTCGGACCCTTCACCGGTGTGTCATCAATATAAGGGACTGTGATGTGAGGGACCTCGGGTTGTAGGATGAAAGTTATGTCATTGTGTAGGATCGGAACTGAGTTCGTCCAACCCATCGGTAGGGTGATGATTCGAAGTGCGCCGAATGGTGTCTGGAAAGTCGTTAGATCTTGAGAGGATTCAGATATGAGCCTTTTGTCAAATGCAACATATAAATGCAACATTCCACCACAAGTGCGTCCTCCAAACTGTTCGGCTAAATGCTCGGGGATCAGGATGACACCTGAGTGCTGAATTGTAACTTGGTTTAGCAGCTCAAGGCTGTGGACAATTCGGAGCAATTTTGCGTCTTTCTTCGCAATGCAAAACCATTGCGATCAGTATGACAAGTTCAACGACTCGTAGACTCCTGCTTCGATCTTCTTTTTCACCATCTTGCAAATTTGTTCATACAAACCAGGCAGTATGGGGATATTGCATTCGACCCAAGGGGTATGCGGGACAACTGGGAACTCGATAGGGGGGAAGAAATCGGGTCGAAACCTTCCTCATTCATTTTTGGTCCATGCGAACCCTGCTTGCTGGTTTCGAATGAAGTCATGCATGAGGTCTCATTCTTGAGGCCATAAGAAATCTCCTGGATGATTTTGATCGATGATGTTTTTGCATTTGAGGTTATATCGAGGAGTTGGTTTGAATATCAGAGGATGGGGATTTAGTGGAGGCATGTCTTGGAGGGGATCGTCCTCAATGCGTCAAATAATTCTAAAATGATTGGGTAGTCCGGCCACGATTGGGCAGACCTTCTGTGCAACTGGTTTATACTTTTTCTTCATCGATAAATAACTTGACTGTGGATTGTCAGAAATAACTGAGGAAGGGGAAACTGACGATGAAGAAGGTCACATAGGTATAAACACCATCGAGGCGTTTCGAGGAACATGGAACTCATTGCATGCAGATAAATATAAGTCAGAAAGTGTCGCAGATAATTCTTCAGAGGAGTCGATTTTGGGGATATTTGCAGTGCGCTCGATAAATATAGAGGAGTTAGAAGAGTCGAACAAGATGATGAAAGTGCACTGTTCCGAAATTTCATTCTCTAATGCTGAAAATCCTCTCGAACTACTTTTCGACAATGGTGCGATCGAGGTATCGAGGGAATTGTAGTGGTCCGAGTTGAGTTAGGATTGCATATCGTGATGGTTTGCGCTTCGTTCCAATAGTTCCTAATGACGCTTTCCGTCAAGACGTCGAAAGGTCATCCAAGTAGAATATCGTATGCCAGGTCCTGAATAATATGTATCTGCATGTATAGGGTGATTCCACTGAGATTGCAGGGTACGTTGCGTGCTAAACTGAGTGTTTCGTCCACAGTCCCGTTAGCAGACTGCATCGGAAGCCTAATCGAGGAGTCGTATGCTAGACCGAGTTCATGGCAAACATCTTCGGCCATCGATATGATCGAGGAACTGGGATCGATGATGCTTTCTACCTGGTTGTTACCATGGACGTCCATAATAACTGATCTAATTGATGAAGTTTCTTTAGTGATGATGAAAGGCTGAGGGATTTCACTGGGTCGGAGACTGCTAATATAAGTCTCATACGGGTCAGGCACGATGATCGCATCAGGACTAAACATGTTCGTTGCATTGTTTCTGGATTGTGGGACTCATTTTGGTGTGACCTGTTCTCTCCATTTTGTTCGAACCTCTGGTGAAAGAGAGAGTAGTTCTTCAGATGTCAGTGTGACGATTGGCATCTTCATCGAGCGCGCAAATATATCATGCGCAGTTTTCTTGTTCTGTACCGGTGCCTGTGTTGCATACGATGGTCCGTCTTTTTCCTTACCCTTTGATGCACTGGCGAAGTTCCTTTCATGTGGTGGCAAATAGGCGTTCTCCCTGACTGACGCATATGGGTGTACCGAGGTTTGCATTGGGGGTATGTGGGTCAATGGCGAAGTGGTCAATGTTGATGTTGGAGCGGTAGTTGAAGTCGAAGGGTTGACCATTGTCGATGAAGATGTTGAGGGTGGTGGGACTGTACCAGTAGACATTGATGATGCAGGGACGGGAGTTGTCGTGGCTGGAACCAAATTTCGAACCTCTTTGTTCAGACACGAAAATGGTTGACCACTTCGAAGTGCAAATATTTCGCGCTCGAGAGCCGCTATTCTATCTTTGGAGTCAGCTGTCAATGTCGAGTTATGATAAATGCCTTTCATCTCCACTCCCGATATAGAAACGGCGTCGGACTCTGTTATCAAAGTGATTGCAGCCAAGGTTGAACTAGTCGAAGTCGAAGGTGCCGATGGTGTGATGCTGAATAAAAGTGTTGCTGCTGGGGTTGCGTCTGGGTTGCATTTCCACCATTCATCGATGCATTCCTTGATAAACCTGCCAGGGATACTTTGAGGGGTGAATTGTCCATTAGGAAGTACGATCTTTCCTTCCGCGTTTCGCTTACACTTCCCTTCATTTAGGTACGACTGACAAACAATACAGTCAGGGATAAAATGTCCAGATAAACCACAAAATATGCAAAGGAGTGCATCGATATGTGCCTGTCTGTCTGCCAAATTAGTGCGAGGATTTTTAGTACCTGCGATATGCGTAGTGATGGTGCTAGCAAATCGTTCGAACATCGCGTTTAGATCTTCGGTTTTGATCATAATAGTTCCAGGTGACGAGGTGCCCATATTTCCGACGTTCGATGTCGAGTGTGATGAAGAGGTTGATTGGTGGATTACTGAGTTCGATGTGTTGGAGCCTGCTAGAACGAATTTTGCCGCATCGTGAATGTCGTTGAGTGGATATGGATCGTCGGGATAATGGTCAGGGAATTTGAGTTCGAGTCGTCGAGCAATTCGAGTCCATAAGCCAGGTTGGAATCCCCAAACATAAGCTCTGCTTTGCTTGGCTTCCAAGATCCTATTCTTTGCTTGCAAAAAGTGAGTAATGTTGTAGAACGCACGATAATACATTCCTAGATCGCTCGCGTCGAATATCCCAATGCATAGCTGTTCTCCCACTAATTTGTCCATGTCCGATATGCTCCACTTGCGATCATCTTCCGAGCCGGGATAGAGTTTGTGTACTGCTGTTCTAAATTCGTTGAATGATGTGCTGGGTTGATACTCTGGAAGCGATTCCCAGAGTTCTGACGAGTCGATGTCGAGGTAGCGACAAGCATGTTTCTTCATGAGATTCGATTCAGTAATGCCGCAGGTCAGGAATAATAGTTCAAGCTCTTCGAAGTATTGTCAAAGCTCTCGAGGCTGAGTCGGGTTGAATTTTGGAGCGGTCGAGTGCCCATGAGCTGGCATCGCGGTTTGGGTAGTCATGAATGCGATGACTCTAGGGGTAGGGGTTAAGACTTGTGTAATAGATGGTAGAGTTGTCGAAGTTGTTGGAAGGATGAACGAAGAGGTCAATGATGATGACGAAGAAGTAGATGACGATGTGGAAGGTGATGATATAGGTGAAGGAAATAGTCTACGATGAGTAGATTCTGCTTTGGAAACTGGAATTAGAATGTCTCCTGATTGTTTGAGAGATTCAAAGGCGTGGCGAGTATCGATATGAAGGGTTCTCGCTTGTGTTGGCCTAAGCCGAGGAAGTCGAGGTTGGTCCAACGATGAAATGATTCAGATACCCTCACGGTGGGCTCCAAAAATGATGATACTCAACCTGGGAAAACCACCTAAACTGCCGATGAGGCAATTGATGATATTTGCGATGAGTCAGAGGAAGGTTGCGAGTTGTTCCAAATGTTTGTGGCCCAACCAATGGGAAGATAACTAGTTGGTACTAGTCATGAAGGTAGTGCTATGAGAGACGAAGGTGTTTGGTGCTGTCCGATCGAGTATCGATCAATATCAAGGGTGATCAATGAGATCGACGGCGAATGAGTTTATCGTTGATGGTCGATGTGTGAATTCTGCAGACCTTTTGATAGGTCAATAGTATATGAAGGGTATGGCAAATGGCTATGAAGTGTTGGAAGGGTTGCTAGTGCTAATGACAAGAGGATTGAGGGAGGATCGAGGATGCAACGATCACAGAGGTTTCTTGTCGATCAAGAAAACCCATAGAGACTTGGATTGTTTTTAGAAAGTTGATCGGATGCTTAGAACTGTATACGAGATGATAGGTGAAGACGATTTCTTGTATTTTCCAGTAGATACTACAGAGTTTTATATGTTTTAAAGAAACTTCCTAAAATGGAATGAGAAACATGTGTAGAACATGAGGCAAAAGATATGAGTTAAGGCACAAGGCCAAAAAGGAGACTGGAATCCAAACAAGAAAGATATATATCATATGATGAAAGAGTAATAAAGGGAAAGAACTAAAAAGAGACTGTCCTTTGTGTATAAACCATGCTAAGTCTCGCAATAATCTGTCCAGCAGGTTCTGTATGTGATAGGGACTTAGAACGAGGCTGACCTACTATCAGCAGGTTTGGGCATGAGTTGGAATCCTTCCTGGCGCATGGTATTCCACCATATAGATAACAAATGCAGCACCCGATGTCGCTCGTAGTCTCTCGATATTGATCGATGATGCTCAACAATGGTCAACAATGGTCGACGATGTTCGATCGCAGTTGCAGTTTGTTTGAAGATGATCGGGGATGTTCGATGGTCATTTAGAAGGGGTTTTAGGGGCTTTCGGGGTAGTCCTAAGGTTGTGCAATGTGAGCTCTTGATACGATCGATGTCGCTGGTGATGTTTCGATGCAGTGATGATGCTCAACCTGGAAACCCAAACAAAACCCACAAAATGGCTTCGGATGGTATAACACGAGTCAGAGGAAGGATGCGAGGCCCTCTAGATGTCACCTGTCAGACCGACCGTCAAATAGTCATGAAACAACTGCTTGTCAAAGCAGTTCAAGGCCATAAGAATGTGTTTTGAGGACTTGCGATGATTTGTGAGATGTTGCAATGATTTGCGAGGTGTTGCGATGATTTTCGAGATGTCGCGATGCTTTTCGAGATGTCACAATATTTTTTGAAGAAGTTTCAAGTAATTTCGAGTGCACAGATATGTTCGGACGCAAGATTGGGGGACTAGACAAGTAGTAGAAGTGAAGAAAAGGCTAATCAAGGGAAGCGAGAGCAAAAATAGCATAATGCAAGGAATTTCAAGGAATTTCAAGGAAGTTTAGCATAAAACACCAAACTTTGGACTGAATAAGACTAAACTGTACTCTCAAATCACTGTGATCTGTGAGGAAGACAATGACTTTCTTCTTTTTCTTTGTATCTAGTACATCTTTTTATATAAAATAAAGAAAGTACCTAAAAAGGCTAGAGAACATGAGGCAAACATGTGGAAAACTCGAGGCAAAAGACAATATAAGTATATCAGAACAATAAAGCAAGCCTAGAAGGGGTGAATATAACACATGATGAAGAAATAATAAGAAAGAATAGCTAAAACCGGACTGTCCTTGTTATAAATTGAATAAAAGATCGGAAACTGCTTCAAGCGGATTGTATGCGTGCACATGCAGTTGAAATGTGTTTGATATACTCGATATAGTGTCCCATGTGTCCAGCATGCATCCGAAGATCATTCGAACAGGAAATACTGTGTCCAACGATGTTTTTCGAGGTTTGATGTTTTCCAAAGATTTTTGAAGATTCTTTGGACTTTGTTCATGGCCCGATATTGGTGCGATATTGTTCGACAATGGTAGGGAATACGTCTGGCATGTGTGCGATGATTATTTGGATGGCAATATAGTGTCCGATGTCGATTTGCAATGTTCGATGATTTTTGAAGTCGGTCGAGGAAATATTGGACTTGTTTGAAGGCCGATATCGCTGCAATATTGCTCAATACTGGTTCGGAACTCATCGACAATGCTCCAAGTGTATATCCCGAGCTGTCCGAAGGTCGGGGGAGTTGTACTATAGCGGCCGAAGGCATACAAAGAATTTCAAGGTGTCGCAAAGAGTTTTGAAGTGTTGCAAAGGGTTTCGAAGCATTCTCATGACTTTGTAGAGCTTTTTAGAGCGTCGTAGAGCTTCAGAGGGGTTCGTATGGGTTCGTAGAGGTTCGTATGGGTTTGTAGAGGTTTGTATGGGTTTGTAGAGCTTCAACGACAATCGTAGATGTGGTTTTCTGAGCTTGAATGACAAGGTGGACCTATCAGTGGTCGATATGATATCGCTATTGATAGACTGGGTCACACTGCATCTGGGACATTGTAGGAGTTAGCCAATGTGATTAGAATGATGTTAAAGTGGTGAATCAATCCTTGAGCCAAGTAGACAACCTATCAGCGGAAAGTAGTTTTCCACTCATCACCATCAGTGATGCAGACTAGGTGATAAGTGTGCCACAAGTCTATCTTGGTGAACAAGCGGGCTTTTTGGGGAGAGTCAAGGAGGTCAGAAATGGTGGATCGCTGGACTGCAGAGATCCCTGGGATAGTACCAGTGTGTTGGGAATTTCTTGTTGTGCGCTGGCGGGTCATGGAGAGGAAATGGATGAGTGAAGTGTGAGTTCGTATATACTGTTAAGAACTGATCCTGGAAGGTTTGTTGGAATCTGATCGGACACTGTGGGTGTTGTTTACAGAAGGTTGTCAGGTCATTGCAGATTCTGCAGGAGGGGAAACAGAAAGGACTTGGCTTCAGCTTGTAAGAAGCTGCACCCTTCACCTCATCTGGTGTCCTAATTTCAAGTTGAAGGTCTAGAGGTAGGAGTGGGAAAGTGTGGTTAAATGCGGGAAGGAGTACAGAGGGACTTAGGTTAAGTTCAGATGAGGTTAGAACTTCAGAGGGAGACTGGAGGTTGAGTTGAATGGAGTTCAGACTCTTAGAGAACTGAGGTTGGAGTAGAAGGAGGTTTGGATTGGCAGATTAAAGTCAAGTCTATGTCGATATACAAACTGAGGAATACAAGATGAAACTAACTAAGCTTGAATACTGTAGTCCGGAATAAATGCGGAACAGGAACAAAGACTGCAGCAGTGTCTTGACTGTGTAGATAAATTACCTATTGGGAGCTGCACAGGAATCTGTAGTCAAATTTGCAATAGAGATGGCAGCCTTGGAAGGCAGCCATGGGTGCTGTACAAGGCGGCCTGGTGCACAGCAGTGTGGGCAGTGCAAGGCGGCCAGGAACAAAATCAGGAGGCATAGACAAATGTCAGGTTCGACGTGCAGGAAAGGGTCAGATGGATGCGGGTTCCGATCGGGCGAGGAACGGTTCTTGACACCATGGCGCTTTTGGTATAGGGTTCGGCATTAATTTCCCTGCAGGTTTCTCTGGAAATTTCTTTCCCCTCATGCACATATCACATCCATCCACATACCCCAACACATATTTAGAAATTCCAGGCCACCAATAATTTCTCATTACTACTTCCAATGTCTTCCACCTTCCTGGGTGTCCAGCAGTTGGTGTATTGTGATGTAACCGGACGATCTCCCTTTGGAAATCCTGATCTTTCAGTACATACACCTTTCCTCAGAATAATACCAACCCTTGCTCCTCAACCCATTCATCTCCTTTAATATTACCCTTCTTCTTTTCAGAGCTTTCATGGCTTCCACTACTTCATCATCCATTTCTGAACATTGTCTAATTTTAAACAACATTTCTGCTTCTGAGCTATCTATTGATAGATGCCCTTGATGCATAGCACAAATGCAAAAGTATTTGGGTTTGAGTAAGGTAACATTCTTATTGTCCTCCTCCACCTCCTTTTGTAATCAATATGTCTGGATAATGCATCTGCTTTCCTCATTAAGCTTCCCGCTTTATGGACCAAGTGAAAATTAAAACACAATAGGAATAATGCCCAACATGCTTGCTGGCAGTTAAGCCTTTTAGCTGACATGAAGTATTGCAAATTCTGATGATCTGTCCAGACCTCAATCTGATGCATACATCCCTCCAAAAAATGTCTCCATGCCTCCAATGCTCATATTATTCCCAACATCTCTTTGTCATGCACATCATAGTTCCTTTCCACATCATTCAACCCTCAGGACAAATATGCACAAGGATGCCATTTGTCATCTTCACACAGCATTGATAATACTGCTCCAGTAGCAAAGTTGGATGCATCTGATTCCACTCATAATGGGCATGTGAAATCCACTGGGGCTAATATTGGTCCCTCCACAAATTTCCTTTTCAACTCCTCAAATGCTGTCTGCTGCTGTTCCCCCCACCTCCACACTACTTCCTTTTGCATAAGGTTATGTAAGGGTGCAGCAATTTTGGAAAATTATGTGCAAAGCAACAAAAATAGTTTGCGAGTCCCAAGAAGTCCTGAACCTTCTTGACATGGGTGAGCACAGGCCAATCAGTGATCGCCTGTACCTTGATCGGATCCATTTTAATCCCGTCAGGGCCAATCAATAATCCTAGGAACTCAATCTCACTTGCCCCAAACACACACTTCTCAGGTTTTAAAAATAGATCATTCTCTGCTAGCCTCTGTAGCACCTCCTGTACTATCGCTTCATGGTTTTCTTCATCCTCCATGAATATCAGAATGTTGTCAATAAATATTATTACCATGCCTTTGTCCATTACATCCTTGAAAATGTCATTTGGAAAGTCGGGGGACTATTGGTCATCCCAAAAAACATGACAAGTGGCTCAAAGGATCCTCAATGCATGGCAAATGTGGCCTTCCACTCATTTCCTTTCCTTATTCAGATGTTATTGTATCCCCATCATAAATCCAATTTTGTAAAGACCTTGGTTTTTCCCACCTTGTCAATTATTTCTGAGATCAAAGGCAGGGTACACATTCTTCACTGTCCACTCATTCAGATACCTATAATCTGTACACATCCTCTTTCTCTGATCTTTCTTTGGCACAAAGAATATTGGTGATGTCTGCAGTGATTTTGAAGGTCGTATGCATCCTTTGCACAATTGCTCATTTAGGAATGCATCAACTTCTTCTTGTTCCATTGGAGATAATGGATATACCTTCAACTTCTTCAGCACAAACCCTGGCTTCATCTCAATCCCATGATCCCATGGCTTCCACACCAGCATTTGCTCAGACTCCTTCTGAAAGACTGACAGATATTCATGATATGCTTTTGGTACCCACTCCTCTCCACCTTCACAACATTTTTATCCCATGACTGTCCTCCACAAATTGCTCTAAAGGTTTGCTTCTGATCTTCCTTCTCGATCATGATCAGAACTTCCCCATTTGGCATTTCCTCATCCTCCACTTCCTCCATCGTAACAGAATACTTCCTTGAACATTCTTTCTCTTTCCTTTTCCTCTTCCCCTTCTTCACCTTCCTCCCATACACATTACATTCCTTAGGACAATGAGTCATTTGTACTTTTCCAGTCTTCCAATCAATTTCAGGATTATGCTTTTGTAACCACAGACATCCTATTATTAGATTGGTTTTCCCAAGATTGCACACTTCAAATATGGCTCATTCCTGATGCTCCTGATACCTTAGTACCATGGTCACCTCCTCCTTAATAGTTCCTCCACGATTAACTGTTCCATCAATATTGTACACCATTATAGGTTGCAACAGCTTGCATGTGCTAAGACTGTTTCTGGTAATTAAGGACCAATTAATAAATAATCCTGTAGCACCGCTATCAAGCAATGCTTCCACATCAATTGCTGCATGTGTGTCCACTGTCTTCAATCCTACAGTCAAGGTGATTTTGGGTTCTATTCACACAGAGCAAATAAAGAATTTAGGGGTTTTCGGAAATAGCGCTTGACAATTTTCTTTGTCACATGATTCACAATGGTTGTACTCATCCTCAATTTCCTTTTCTGGTTTGCTCTGGGTTTCCTCAGATACTAATACATTATAACAATTCTGGGTCACCAATGGGGAAACCTTCACTGGGACTCTCCACAAAATTCTTCTGTCTGCCTTCCTCCGGCTTCACTTCCTTGATTGTAGCTTCCCTAATCTTTCTTTTCTGCCTACAATTCCTAGCAATGTGTCCTAACTGCCCACAGTTAAAACATTCATCTCCCCACTTGGTCAACCTCCATAGCATCTGGTGCTGCTGACTCCACAACTATAGGTGTCACTACCATGGCCAGTGGCTGTGCCCTCGGAGTTTGCACCTGAGGTGCCTTTCCTTTCCTGGACTTTCCTCCTGACGGCTTTCCAAATTTACTACTTCTGTACATCAACTTCGATTCCACCTGTTCCTGCCGATATTGCCGATCAAGGCACATCACCCAATTATACCACTTGTCCAACTTCTCTGGCATAGAAGGTAGTCGGTAGATAGAATTGAATAAAGAGGGATTTAATCCTGCTTTCAAAAATTCTACCAATGCAGCTTCTCCCATATCCATTTGCAAAGCTTCTGCTTTGAATTGCAAAATAAATTCATCTGCCATTAGGGAACCCTGGTGCACAGTTTTTAATTTCGCATTGGCTATCACCTTTGGATTAGGGTCCCCAAACTGTGCCTCCAATCTCTCCAGAAATTCCTTGAAGGTTGCAAATGGTTTATTTCCCATGGCAATTTGATTAATAGCCTCATTTCTCCAGAACTGTGCTTTCCCCCCCTGAATATATGAGAGAGCAAACATTATCCTAGACTTGGCTGTACAAAACTCTAGCTTCCTCCCATGGATGTACAATACTATAGAGCTGATAAAAGATTTTGTATACTCCATGGTACCATCAAAGATTTGTGGGGGTGCATACTTAGGTAAGCACACTGATATTACTTGACCCAGAAACCCAAACAAAACCCACAAATAGGTCTCAGATGGTATAACATGAGTTAGAGGAAGGTTGAGAGGTGGTACTAAATATCACTGCTGTTAACCACGAGTAGGTGAATGAGGTGCAAAGTTGTGTGAAGTGATGTGAAATGCTACAAAGCATTTTGTGAAGATGTTCAAAGAAGTTCACAGCAATGTGAAGTAGTTTCAAGATGTTGGGACGATAAGGGCAATGTCGAATGATGAGGGCAAAGGACAATAATGATGTACAATAGAGATGATAGACGATGGTGAGGATGTGCAATAGTTTTGAGATGTTTAATATGAAGTTCAAAAAAGTTCACAATGATTCACAGAACTTAGCGCTAAGACGAAAGATCTGGACTCAAGTTTGAACTCTTAAGTCAGACGATATATGAGAGGTGAAGATGATCTCTTTTCTGTTCTTGTAGGTAGCTAGTACATGGTTATATAAGTTTTGGAGAGATAGTACTAAAAAGGAAATAAAACATGAGGAGAACATGAGGCAAGATATAAGGCTAAAAGAATAAACCTGTATCACCAAGGAAATAAGAAATGATATGAAAGAATGCAGCCAAAATCACAATATATCTAAAAACACTTGTCTTTATTGTTTCAATAAATCACATAAGTCTCACCAAACACCTTGTTGCATCCTAAAATGTGTGTTTTGGTCTCATCCCATGTTTGATAAGCTTGCCATGAGTTGCCAAGAGGTGTAGGGGTGCAGTAGAGGTGTCCAAAGATAGGGATATGTCAGCTGATTGTGTTCAAACTCATTCAAAGTTGTTCGAAGTGTCACAAAAAAACTTTGAGAGAAGTCGAAGTGGACCTATCAGCACTTTTCCATTTTCAGATTTCTCCGCTGTCTGCACATCATCCTGTGACACCCACTCCACCATCTCCTCCATCTCATCATCTCTTTCTACTGTCATCTCTGGCTGTACTTCTGCTTGTCTGGACTGTGATGCTGCCAACACCGACACTAATTGCGACATTTGCACCGTAAGCACATCAATCTTTGCCTCTAGCACTGGTGTGGGAACAGAATTAGGACTGGGATTAGAAGTTGAGGGTTTGGACATAATGGTCAGATCTGTGATGAATCACTTCTGCAGCAGACTCAAGACTTGTTCTTCAAGACCTCTCCAAACATTGACAGGTCACATGATTCAGTACTTCGGGTACCAAACTCGGCAAAAGCCATTTGTTTGTCAATTGTTCATTTGTTTGTCAATTGTTCATTTGTTTGTCAATTGTTCATTTGTTTGTCAATTGTTCATCAAGTGCTCTGGATCAATAACCCTTCCAACAGTGCCTGATCTTGGGGATAACACTGAATTCAGCCTGTAACTAAAATAGTTGTCCAAATTAGTGTTTGAATGTCCGGTCCGGTCCGGTTGTTTGCCTACCTCAGGGTACAACTGCAAACCAGACCGGTTCATCTATTTCCAAATTTCTATGCAACCACAGACTGGATCAGTATAAACCGGTCTGTTGTGGGTGCCTAATGGTTGCAGGACTGGTTGTAACTGGTCCAGCAATGGACCAGTCCAGACCAGTTGTAAACCGGTCTGGACTGGGTATGCAGCTAGTTATGAGTACATTAAATTAAATTATTACTACATACACACCCTGTGAACAGAGGCTTGCAGCGGTGCAGGGGGTGTGCTACATGCTGAAATAGGGAACAATCCCCCCCCATCCTGCATTTGGAGCAGGTGGAGGTGGGAGCGCAGTGAGGCCAGGAGGTGGGGCATTGTTGCTGTCTGTTGTTGTTGCCACTGTCATCATCATCATCATCATCATCTCTGTCATTGTTGAAGAAAGCACCAACAATCCACCCTGTGAGCAGTGGCTTGCAAGGCTGGATGTCAGTGCTGAGTCGTTTGTGGGTGCAGGTCCTCATTGTCATTGTTGTTGTCATTGTTGTTGTCCATACATCAGGAAGTTGGTGCATACCTCATGGGTATCCCGATCCTCAGGTCTCCCAACAGCCTTCTCCAATCTCCTAGCCATGAACAAGACCCTCACATCCCGATTTGACAGGGAGGAAGGGGGGTAGCAAGGGTTTAGTGTGGGCACCCATAGTTTTTGGCAATTGAGAACCTAAGAAATGAAGAACAATTAGTTTAGTTGAAAAACAAAACAAGAAAAACCTATCTGATGCCCAAATGACAGTCTATTGACATTGTTTGGGCATTGTAGTGCACTGTGGCTCAGGCTTGGGTGTCGTGTTTTACCTTTGATGCAGTCATCATAAATAATAATCAAGTTTAAACCTACAAAAGAATAAAACAAAACTGTTAGTAGTAAAAAGAACAACAAAAGATGATAGGAAACTTACTTATTTATGTTTTGTGGCCTTTTGCAACATGGACGTCAGTTGTTGATGGGAGAACATGGGTGATGTAGCATGATTGCAGTCATGGATAATTGTAAGGGGACTAAGGGGGTGCCCTGTGTGTTTTTCCTATTTTTTATGTTCGTCCCATATTTTTCCCCACCTCATTTCCTTCTATTCTTCATTTTCTATGATTTTTCCGGATTTTATTACTAATTTTCCCTTGCTATCATGTTTGTATATGTTGACACTTTTATATTTAGAGGCGGAGTACCCCTTCCAACACATACCCCTTGGTATGATGTCATTCGGCGGCCTTGATCCGCCTATCTCCGCCTTTTTCTATTTTTAGGTTATATTTGATTTTTGTCGTCTTCACATATACTGGGCATCAGCAAGGGGATCCTTAGAGTTTTCTCTTCGGATTTCCCTTTGCTAGGTGCGCCCCCAATGCCTGTATTATGTAGTATAATTTTAACTTCGGATTTCCCTTTGCTAGAGGCTTAGGTTGCCCTTATAGTAGAAAACTCTCCCCTAAGGCCCGAAAATCACGAACGCGCTGCCCAAAATAGGCAGGTACGGACTTGACGACGCTTCCCAAAGCTCCACAGAGTCCCTACACACCGTTCCAGATACTCTCGCCTTTATTGCGCCGCCATTTTCGCCAAACGCGCTCCCTAGCGACATGGACGCATCAGAACGCTTCGACGCGCTTGAAAGCGACGTTTCCGGAATGCGCGCGCAAATCGACTCGCTTAAATCTACGATTGAAAACTTCGTTAGGACCCTCCAGGCTAACCCTACGACTAATAGTTCCCCCTTCATGACTCCAAGCGCACCCAACAACGATGTTTTGCCAAACACATCCACTAAGGAACGTGCCCAGATCAAACCGTCCCCCCCCGCCGAATTTAATGGTGCACGTGCCCAGGGACGTGCATTCCTTAATTCCTGTGAGTTATACATTAGTCTCCAGTCGCATCAATTTGTCGATGAGGCTGCAAAAATTTATTGGGCCTTCACATACATGAAATCTGAACGCGCCTATCTCTATGTGGACCATATCCTACGTCAAACTAAAGAACTCGGTTCTCTACCTTTCTCCACTTGGGGTGACTTTCGAGCTGAGTTTGTACGCCACTTCTGCCCCCTCAATGAACGCCACCGAGCAGTGACACGACTTGAGTCATCCACTTACCACCAGGGACGTCGATCCGTGGACGACTATATCGATGAGTTCAAGGATTTGGTGGACATGGCAGGGTATGGGAGTGGGTTACCAGTGGTGGTGAAGTTCCGACGGGGGCTCAACCAAGAAATTCAGGACCAGATTGCACAGATGTTGGAAGGGCGCCCAGCGGACGATGATATCCTTGCTTGGTATGAAGCTGCTTCACTCTGTGACGAGAACCGACTCACAAATGCGGCGTTTAATGCTGCATTCCGTGCTCCAACTACCACTCATACACCCTACACCTTCAATCGAAGCCTCCCCCGCCCTAACCCCATTCCTGCTCATCAAACTCCCACACCAGCTGTCAATATCCCAGTACCAATGGATGTTGATGCAACCCGCAGCCGTGCACGTAAGTTGGATCTCTGCTACCGTTGTGGGGAACCTGGACACAGGGCTGGAGCATGTCCCCATCGTCAGGATATCCGCATGCTCACCCCCGAGGGACGAGACGAACTCCTGCAAGATCTGTTGGCACTTGTAGATGTTGAGGAAGCGAAGGATCAAGTTGCAGAGGAGGTTAAGCTGGAAGTTGTAGAGGAGCAGGATTTTCCTATTCGCAGCGAGTGAATCGTACACCCTCACTGCCTGTCCATAACCGCTTTGAAGTCTTGTCAGTTGAATCCCTGGAGAATGAATCCATTTCTATGACTGCTCCCCTCTCTGACCCTTCGAAGTTGGCTAAAGACGTACCTGCTCTCCCCATCTCTCCTTCTACTCCACGTCCCAAAATTAAATCATGGGAGCGTAAACTACCACGCAAGTATATTGTGGCATCCACTCCCTCTGCACATTCCTTAAACCTAGCCATCGAACTGCAGACGACCGACACTGGACAGATACTCGGTGTCTCTGCGCTCCTGGACTCTGGTGCGACTGGTCTCTTCATCGATTCCCATCTGGTACAACAACATTGTCTAAATACTCGCTCACTCTCACGTCCGATACCTGTATATAACGTGGATGGATCCCCAAATGAAGCTGGTGCCATCCGAGAGGTTGCAGACCTGGTTCTCCGTTACAAAGATCATAGTGAGCGTGCCCTTTTTGCCGTCACTCAATTAGGAAAGCAAAAGGCGATTTTGGGATATCCATGGCTTCGAGACCATAACCCAGAGGTCGACTGGCGCACCGGGGAGGTTACCATGAGCCGATGTCCATCCCGCTGTCAGACGTGTTTCACAGAAGCCAGGCAAGAACGTCGTGGACAGAAGGCGGCAATACGACGAACTCAGAAGTGTCGTGCTGGACCCCTGCCTATACCTGAAGTGGAATTGGAAGGGGTTCCTGATCTAATGCCGGACTCGGATGATGATGATGAGGACCCAGAGGAAGTGGAGGAGGGTGATCGGATCTTCTACACTGCGATTCGCTCATCGCATGAGGTGTGTGCCACATCGAACATATCCCAACGCCTCGCTGAGGCCTTCCACAAAAACAACGCTGCTAAATCCTCTACTAACTCCTTACTCCCTCATCTCCATGAGTTTGAAGACGTGTTCTCCAAGGAGTCATTCGACTCTCTTCCTGCGCGTAAGCCATGGGATCACGCGATCGAACTCACCCCCGGCGCAACCCCTTCATCCTGCAAGGTCTATCCTCTCTCTCCGGAGGAACAACGGCAGCTTGACCAGTTCATCAACGAGCACCTGGCCTCTGGACGTATTCGACCATCGAAGTCACCCATGGCCTCTCCCTTTTTCTTTGTCAAGAAGAAGGATGGCTCACTTCGACCGGTTCAAGACTACAGAAGACTCAACAACATCACGGTCAAAAATCGCTACCCACTACCCCTCATCTCCGAACTCGTAAACCAGCTCCGTGGAGCCCGATACTTCACCAAGCTCGATGTCCGTTGGGGCTATAATAATGTGAGGATAAAGGAGGGAGATGAGTGGAAGGCAGCCTTTCGTACCAACTGTGGTCTTTTTGAACTGCTTGTCATGTTCTTTGGCCTTACTAATAGCCCTGCCACCTTTCAGACCATGATGAATGACATCTTCCATGACCTCATCCTCGAAGGCATTGTCTGCATCTATCTCGACGACATCCTCATCTTCACTCGCACGGTTGAAGAGCACCGTCGCATCACGCACCTCGTCCTAGAGCGACTTCGACGGTACAAACTCTACCTTCGTCAGGACAAATGCGAGTTCGAAAGGACCAAGATCGAGTACCTCAGCCTGATTATCTCGGAGGGTCAAGTGGAGATGGATCCTATCAAGGTAAATGGGGTCACAGCTTGGCCTACGCCCACAAACAAGAAGGAGGTGCAGTCTTTCCTGGGCTTCATCAATTTTTTATCGGCGTTTTATCAAGGATTTCTCACATCATGCACGACCGCTGTTCGACTTGACAGGAAAGGAGGCATGGAGGTGGGATAATGCACAACAGGAGGCGTTCGAAAAGCTTAAGGAGATGGTCACTTCCGCTCCGATCCTTACCTTTGCTGACGATTCGCGTCCTTTTCATGTAGAAGCCGACAGTTCTGACTTTGCGACGGGCGCTGTGTTGTCTCAGCAGTCTCCGGAGGACCAGAAGTGGCATCCTGTTGCGTTCTACTCCAAAAGCCTTAGTGCTGTAGAGAGAAACTACGAGATCCATGACAAGGAGATGTTGGCGATAATGCGTGCGCTTGAGGAGTGGCGACACTTCCTCGAGGGTGCCCAACACAAGGTGGAAATTTGGACGGATCACAAGAACCTCGAGTACTTCATGACGGCCAAGAAATTGAACCGTCGTCAAGCTCGTTGGTCCCTGTATCTATCTAGATTCGACTTCTCCTTGCACCACCATCCAGGTTGCAGCATGGGGAAGACCGATGCCCTATCCCGACGTGCAGACCATGGGGATGGCAGCGGTGACAACCAAAACATTGTGCTGTTGCAGCCAGACCTGTTCACCATTCGGGCACTGGAAGGCATCGTACCCCAGGGTGAGGAGCGGGACATTCTACGTGACATTCGTCGCGCAAACCGTAGCGGTTTACATGAGGATGTTGTCGCCCGAGCTGTTAAAGAACTGAGGAAGGGATCGACCCTTTCCTTACGTGCGGCAGAGTGGGCTGAAAAGGAGGACTTGTTGTATTTCAGGGATTGCATCTATGTTCCCAATGACCCAGACCTTCGCCGGCGCATCATATCCCAACACCATGACTCACAGATTGCTGGCCACCCCGGATGCTGGAAGACCTTGGAGCTCACCTCACGGAACTATTGGTGGCCACAAATGTCACGGCTCATTGGTCAGTATTGTCGCACTTGTGACCTTTGCTTACGCACCAAGGTCCCTCGTCGCAAGCCTATTGGTGAGCTACACCCTCTTCCTGTTCCAGAGAGTCGTTGGGATGTCGTCAGCGTCGACTTTGTGGTGGAATTGCCAGAGTCAAACGGGTTTGATGCGGTGATGTGCACAGTTGACTCAGTGGGAAAACGCGCTCACTTCATTCCCACTCACACCACTGTCAGTGCCCTAGGTGCCGCTCGACTCTACCTCCACCACGTGTGGAAGTTACATGGACTTCCTGGTGCCTTCCTCTCGGATCGTGGCCCTCAGTTCATGGCAGAGTTCACTCATGAGCTGTACCGACTCCTGGGGATCAAACTCCTCGCTTCAACTGCTTATCACCCACAAACTGATGGCCAGACGGAGCGAGTCAACCAGGAACTGGAGCAGTACATTCGCCTCTTTGTCAATGAACGCCAGGACGATTGGGATGATCTCCTTCCTTTGGCCGAGTTTGGGTACAACAACCATGTCCATGCTTCCACTCAACAGACCCCTTTCCTCTTAGACACTGGACGACATCCACGCATGGGATTTGAACCTCGCCAAACTCCCTCACACATCGAGACAGTGAATGAGTTCACAGAACGCATGAGGGATAGCTTGGAGGAGGCAAGGGCAGCCTTAGCAAAGGCGAAGGACGACATGGCGCGATTTTACAACCAGCGCCACTCCCCAACCCCTCAGTACAAGGTTGGTGATCGAGTTTATCTTGACTCCAGTGACATCTCCACTACACGTCCATCCAAGAAACTCGCTCATCGCTTCTTGGGACCTTTCCCCATTGTCAAGTGCGTTGGAACACATGCCTATCGTCTACGCCTCCCAGCCTCCATGTCCAGACTCCATCCCGTCTTCCATGTCGTCAAATTTCTTCCAGCTCCCCCAGATCCGTTCCCGGGACGCCATTCACACCCACCACCACCACCTACAGTGATCGAGGGAGAACCCCAATATGAAGTCGAGTCAATCTTGGACAGCCGGTTGCGTCGAGGAAAACTCCAATATTTGGTACATTGGAAGGGTTATGGGTATGAGGAGAACTCATGGGTCGAAGAGTCTGACGTAAATGCCCCTCGGTTAATCAAGGAATTCCACCGACGGCACACTGCTGCACCGCGTCGCATTCAAGTCACGGACTTTGGTCGTATACGATTTCGAATGCATCGGGGCGATGCATCTTAGAGAGGGGGTGATGTAAGGGGACTAAGGGGGTGCCCTGTGTGTTTTTCCTATTTTTTATGTTCGTCCCATATTTTTCCCCACCTCATTTCCTTCTATTCTTCATTTTCTATGATTTTTCCGGATTTTATTACTAATTTTCCCTTGCTATCATGTTTGTATATGTTGACACTTTTATATTTAGAGGCGGAGTACCCCTTCCAACACATACCCCTTGGTATGATGTCATTCGGCAGCCTTGATCCGCCTATCTCCGCCTTTTTCTATTTTTAGGTTATATTTGATTTTTGTCGTCTTCACATATACTGGGCATCAGCAAGGGGATCCTTAGAGTTTTCTCTTCGGATTTCCCTTTGCTAGGTGCGCCCCCAATGCCTGTATTATGTAGTATAATTTTAACTTCGGATTTCCCTTTGCTAGAGGCTTAGGTTGCCCTTATAATAATGGTGTTTGGTGCAGTTGAAGGGAGGGAGAGGTGGATGGTCATTGTTGTCATTGTTGTGCAGCAAGTGTTGATTGATCATTGATGGATTACATGTGATTGATTGATCACCATATCAAAAGACCAGTTGCAGTTGGTTGCAGTGATAGGTCGTCTCCTCAGCTCAAGGACCGATTCACCACTTTAACATCATTCTAATCACATCGGCTAACTCCTACAATGTCCCAGATGCAGCACGACCCAGTCTATCAATAGCAATATCATATCGACCACATCAAAACATCACCAGCGACATCAATCGTATCAAGAGCCCACATTGCACAGCCTTAGGACTACCCCAAAAGCCCCTAAAACCCCTTCTAAATGACCATCGAACATCCCCGATCATCTTCAAACAAACTGCAACCGCGATCGAACATTGTCGAGCATCATCGATCAATATCAAGAGACTACAAGCGACATCAGGCACCGCATTTGTTATCTATATGGTGGAATACCATGCGCCAGGAAGGATTCCAACTCATGCCCAAACCTGCTGATAGTAGGTCAGCCTCATTCTAAGTCCCTATCGCATACAGAACCCGCTGGATGGATTATTGCGAGACTTAGCACAGTTTATACACAAAGGACAGTCTCTTTTTAGTTCTTTCCCTTTATTACTCTTTCATCATATGATATATATCTTTCTTGTTTGGATTCCAGTCTCCTTTTTGGCCTTGTGCCTTAACTCATATCTTTTGCCTCATGTTCTACACATGTTTCTCATTCCATTTTAGGAAGTTTCTTTAAAACATATAAAACTCTGTAGTATCTACTGGAAAATACAAGAAATCGTCTTCACCTATTGTCTCATATACAGTTCTAAGCATCTAATCAACTTTCTAAAAACAATCTAAGTCTCTACGGGTTTTCTCAATCGACGAGAAACCTCTGATCATTGCATCCTCGATCCTCCCTTGATCCTCTCGTCATTAGCACTAGCAACCCTTCCAACACTTCATAGCCATTTGCCATACCCTTCGTATACTATCGACCTATTGAAAGGTCCACAGAATTCACACATTGACCATCAATGATAAACTTGTTCGCCATCGATCTCATCGATCGCCCTTGATATCGATCGATACTCGATCGGACAGTGCCAAACACCTTCGTCTCTCATAGCACTACCTTCATGACTAGTACCAACTAGTTATCTTCCCATTGGTTGGGCCACAAACATTTGGAACAACTCGCAACCGTCCTCTGACTCATCGCAAATATCATTGATTGCCTCATCGGCAGTTTAGGTGGTTTTCCTGGGTTGAGTATCATCAGCGGTCAGTCTTTTAGCAGTCTATTAATAATTTTGATTGTGCCAGACTGGCAACCAGGTAACCACCACACCTTGGGCAACTGCAACTGAAAGTATGGTTGCCATCAGTCTGGTTCGGTTGGGTCCACAGTCTTTTTTTGGTCCTATGCACCAGACTTTCAAACACTAGTCCAAATAGAGTAATGTAAATCACAACTAAACCAGATCCAATTGGTTGTCTGGTTGCAGCTGTCCTAATGATGAGTGCTGCCTCTTGATCACTGGCGGTCACAATGTAAGGCAAGGCCTGGCATTGGCTTATGAAAGAAAAGGTAGATTACATATATACAAGTACTTCCAGCTCATACCAAAAGGATGAGTAATCAGATGTGGCACAGTGAAACAATGACATATGCGCAAGTAAGAGAAGGCGCACTGATATGGAAAGTTGTGTTCTTCTGTTAGGGCGACACCCACTATCTGCTAGCTAAGACCATGCAGGTTCTCTCTACAAGAAGGGAGTGGGATGCATGCATGTGATGGGGGAATTGATGGTTTTGATGTGAGGGGTTATTAATAGATGAGTTGGTTGAGAAAGGCATTTCACACCACAAGTGTAGGTGGAATACCTAAGAGAACACAATTGACCTAGGTGTATATTTAAGGTTTATATACTATGTTACATATATTGTACATTGTTGTTACTGACATGCTCATACATGCATGTACATATTATTGCATGCGAAATAAGATTCTCATGCTATCAAAGTGTAGCGTAATTCAACATAATAAAATAAAATGAAATTTTATCAAGTAATGGGGCTGTTTCCTAACACCCTGTACTCTTGCTGCAAGAATACATACACCTACGTGATCATCTCCATGGTGCCAAAATGGCATTGTTCCTTCAAGAGAATGGCTCCCACCCCTCGCACTCATGGTTCAAATTGCTGTTCTGGACTGACATTTTAGTGGGCATTCTCCATGCACTGGTTATGCCACTTTTCTTGCTCCCTAGGCATCTCAGAGTTGGTTATCCAAGCAGTTGGGTGTTAGTAGTGTTTTAAGGTCCAGTTCGGTCTGGTTTTTTGACCCCCAAAGGGGCAACTGGGGACCACAACCGGTCCAAACCGTTGCCCACAAATCAACTGAACTGAATAGGACTGGTCCTATTTGGTTCAGTTGCCCTCAAAAAACCAGTTCTGACCAGTTTTACTATGATTTTTTCTAGTGTAATTAAATTCTATTATATACTCAATAAAACTAATTACATCCACCCTGCGAGCAGGTGCTTGCAGCGGTGGGGGTGTTGCTAATAGAATACAAAAAGAGAAAAAGAAAAAGAATCCCTACACCTGCAAGGTGCAGGGAGGTGTTCATCGCAACAAAAGAAAAAATAAATAAATAAAACACCCCACACGCAAGAGTGGGGTGTCATGGGGTGTCATACGTTGTCCACCAGAATTCATTGTGGTTGGCCTCATCATACGTCATAACCCCCCCCCCGTTCATGTTGTCATTAGTCATCCCTGCATTGTCGTGAGTTGTCCCTGCATTGTCATTGTTGTTTGTCATTTGTCATTTGTTGTCCCTGCATGGTCATTTGTTGTCCCCGCATTGGCGTTTGTTGTGTCTTCGGCATTGCATGATGTTGCCCCCCTGTTTTCATTGTCGTTCACTCCCCCCTCCCTGTTGTCCATTAACCTCTCCCTGTCGTTCGTCGGCCCCTCCCTGGGTGTGGTGACATGGTGTCGGCCATTGTCTCTGGCTGCCACTGCCATTGCTGTCTGGGACCTGGTACCCATTGCCACCCTGCGAGCAGAGGCTGGCAGCAGTGATGTAGGGTATAGATAGGGTTCAGTGGGCCTCAGTGCATAGCGTCGTGGCTAGGCGATGTCGTTAGAAAAAGATAAGAACCTAAGAAAAAGATAGTTAGTAAAAGAAAAAAGATTAATTTCAGTCAACATTCGATTTTTGCGACCAGCCCACCTCTCCCTTTATTTTCTTCTCTTAGTCAAACGGTCTCTGTCTGCTTAATTAGTGTAACTGTATGTTGTGTCTTTGTATTAGCGCATCCCCTCCTACCTCATTCTGAGCACGCGGCAGAGGCCGAAAACTCTGTAGCGTTATGGAAAGTCACCAGCTCAAAAAAAAATTTCGCCTGCCGATTCTGCCGCTGTCCAAAAGTAGATTAAGCACACAGCATAATCCGCGTTCTTCGGTCAAAAGCTTGACCCATTAGGCAACCAAATGAATGTGATTTGCGTGTTCAAGGCGGATTGGAGGACCCCGGATTACCCCTACAGAGGCTAGATCCCAAAAAGTCGTAATTCTGTGTTTTCTGTCCGGACACTTTTGGTTGATTCCTGTCCGGATTGCGTCTAGCCTCGACAGCCTTTTCGGGCTCCACACTTTCCTAAAAAGGAAATTTTTGATAGATGAACAGAAAAACACTGCCAAAATTGTGTCCTGTTGAAAACACCGAAATTTGCTTATTTTGACTTTTTCTATACCCTTTTCATTGTTTTCTGGAGGGCCTGTAGTGGTTTTCATAAAATTTTCCTGTCCGACCCTCCATATCCTGTCCGGACTGGCACTAGCATTAGGCCACCTACAACTTTTTGTCTGGACACCACCACCAAACTAGGATCTAGCCTTTTGCCCCAAAAAGTCCAAAATCTGTCCGGATTGGTGTCTAGCCTAGGTAGGGATAATCCGGGGTCCTCGGATTGGACGTGAGAATCATGACCACCTCTTATCGCCTACAAGATTGAATGGCCCACGATGTCTTTCTCGTGTGCTTTGAAGGACGAAACGAGGTCTGCGGTGTGTTGTCAGCTCCACGAGAGACAAAGAGTCACTGCGAAAATGAGCACTGATATTTTCATAGTGCGACAGCAGACAGAAAGGTCTGTCTTGTCCATCCGGGATCAAGCCCAGTTAAGCGCGCAGGAGATTGTACCGAAATGATCTTCACAAGGTGTTGTACTCAGCTGAACATGATCTAGCTTCCAGTCGAGTAAATGAAGATGGAAGTCGATGCCGGATTTACTTAATTATAGACTGGTGCTCTGAAGAGAGCTATATTCAGCAAATATTCAGGATAGTTGGTTGATCGTAGATTCGCATCTGTTTGTTCCCAGGTACGAATTATCATGGAGTGTCAAAACTGCACGATTTCCCGCGGTCCCTATTCTATCTTTGCGCAGCTTCGCAGAGAAGGGATAGATGTGGATAACATAATTATAGTTTGGAATACCTGACCCCCAATTTCCATAGCCAAATGAGTACATATCATTCTTCTCTCTTCGTAATTGGGCCACTTAAGGTGCGAGGGGATGTCTTCACGACAGAACAAGTGGGCCTTTCTCGCAATGATCCGAGTGCTGCTAATCAATTTTCACAATAGGTTTACATTCATAGCAAAGTGTGCATTGTGGACGACCGTCTTGCCATTATTGGAAGCGCCGCCAATATCAACGAACGTTCCCAGCTGGGAGAACGAGACTCCGAATTAGCTGCCGTCATCAGAGATACTGACATGATTGACTGGCAAGTTGATAACTCAATGTTGGATCTTGTCTTTGACATGCATTGTGAACAGTACAATGGCGGGTAAACCATACAAAGTTGGACGTTTTGCACACACGCTCCTCATTCGCCTGATGCGAGAACATCTTGGCATCGACGTTGATTCTTTAGACCAAGATGACCTTATGACAAATGACCCCATACAGCCTGAACATATGGCAAGTACGTGGGCGACGCTGACCAAGCTTATGGAAAGGACGACGAAGTCACGCATATTAGGAGGCGTCGATATCCGGCAGATACCGTTCTTCAGAATACTCTGAATAGCGCGGATCAAGGTGGTTATCTTTTCCTCGTACTCACATTGAACTTAGTTTGTCACTGTAGTGGGTCCCGCAACGGAAGAAGCTACCTCCACGACATCTAGTAAGGCGGGATTAGTATGCAACACACCCCCTGACGGTGTCGAAGACATGACTATGGATGCAGAACGCAAGAGCTTTACAAGTGACGACAAAGAGATGCCGGGGGTTTCTAAGTCTGTAGTGCCAGCTCTCGAGGAAAAAGCGGTTATGGGGCACCGACCACCGAAGGATCAGACCGATGCATCCCTGGAGAAACACAAGCTGCAACATCAGATATTCGACGAGAAGCCTCGCAGAGAAATGCCCTTGACGTGCTATCCAAACGGTGCTGCAAATGAGACTCCTCTAGAAGCTCGGGAAGAGGACGGGACGTTGTTAGGTGCTCCTGCAAATGCTGCGACGTCCGTGCAGGCAAACAGCAGGCCGCCTCGTGCTTCGGGAGAAGTCGATGAGGAAGAGAAGGCAGCATCAGGAGCTCGCGCCAAAATGCGGAAACATCTCAGCCACAAAACATTGGATATTGCCTACTCCGAAACCTCACATAGATCCAGAGGGCTTTGAGGATCCTATATCGTTTTGGAAGAACGGCGCCGTGTACAATGTTCGTGGTTCATACCTTTACACCTAACGTGACCTTGAGCAAACATCTCCGCTGATGGCCTTGTGCAGAGAAGCAGGTGTCAGGTTTACATAATTATAGATTAGAATCGTACCTATAAGTTAGTGGTTGATTGTGTGAACGCACATTTTTAAATGATTGAAGTTTTGAGCTAAAAATAAAAATAGGTTTCCATAAACGGTGGGCAGGATATGAGGACGGGTAGGTAGCAGATGGCGAGTAAAGAATCAGAGGAACTTGAGACTAAGAGTGAGGGCGATTCGGGGGTGCAGTTGAAGATCTGGTATCTGATAAATTATTGGAAGAGCGATGAATGTACATGATGGTTGTTACGGTATCCTTGCTTGATCTTGGAGGCTGTTCTCTCCGATTGTTCCATGAAAAATGATCGCACTGCTGGGAAAGGGTCTGTCCAACGTGCGATAGCGTCCCAGTATCAAGAACAAACGCGTTAACATGGTTTGGCACCAAGGATCACACCTGATCAGTATATGTAACCGCGTGATCAGAGTTCAACAAGTTTTGACACTCAGTCTCTGCTTGCGTCCCTGCCAAGAACTTAAAATCCCCGAAGCCCGAGTTGTCGTCCGTCGTCGCCCGAGAAAGCTTACACATCTAAACCCTTAATTTAGCAAATGTTCAAGTTAAGCGATTGTTATTCCACGAGATAAATTGCCATTTTACTGATAATATTCTATGACAATCTGTTTGTCTTTGCAGATGATCAACGCTCCGCTGTAAGCCGACAACTGCACAGGGACATTTGTATGATAGTCGGGCAGCGCTATGGCATGAGTTGCCAACTTCAACTTTTTCTTCGTATAGCAAAGTAAGGAAGGATCATCACTGAGAAAAGTACATCCTACCTTTCGCCATTTGCTCGAGGGGGAATTTGTTCCTGGAGAGTCTAAAATCCACTTTGCTAATGGCAAGATTTGGCGGCCATAGCCAATGCGGCTGACAACATTTGCGTGTCCTGCATATGATATCCGCGAGTCATCTCGAAAGTAATTTTCCCATAGAACAAGTGGTTGGGATAACGTCCGGTGGAAAGAAAGCCGTCGTGATTGGATCACTGAGAGGCAGTACCTATGAATAATGATTACGCCCCTGACAACCACAGATAGCCAAACAATGTAGAGTCCCCATTGGAGGGGAGACGCGTGAGCTGATAAGCAAACTGCAGAACCCGGATACCAAGTGAACGAAATTGTTTCAGAAAGGATGGGTGGCACATCCAATTCGATAGCATAGTCGCGGTCAACTAGAAACCCCATCAACGTATTGGTATCCCAGACTCGAAGGTAACTACTGGTATTAGTATTGAACTCCACTAGGATCATATATCCCGGGATGAGTTCCACTTCATAGTGACGTGACTAATATCGGAATGTGATCTCGAAAAATTAGTATTCAAAAAATACAGGCGACATACCTGCATCGTAAAAGTGCGACAGGACTTGGTTGATAACTTCAGGAGGTAAATCTTCCCGTTTTCACAGTTTCCCAGACGAGCGATAGCAAAATCACCACAAACTTGAGTGGAGAAGGGGATGCCAGCTTCGATTAGACCAGCCAGATCATGGCGGATAATTGAATATGACATGCCCTGGCAGAGATCTAGATGAATAACATCCAAGCATTTGTTACTACACGATTCATTGAGCCCAACACTTGCATAGGAGAACCGGTCACACGCACGTTAAAAACGGCATCGTCGGTACGGATAAGCCAACCGCAACAACAGCAGCTCGCCCTTCGTCGATTACTTCTGCAGAAAACTCGTCAACGTACGCCGTGGAGGACCCCCAGTCCCCTTCATATTCCCAGACAAGCTTGTCCTCGGCGACGCTCCAGCATCGCAGCTGTCTCATATTCGTAAACAGCACAAATCGACCTCCTGAAAGGAGGTTCGCTTTCAAGTGCTGGGAACCTGGAGTGAGGCTTACACCAGTATTTAATGTTATTAGGCGAGCAACAGTGAGACCAGATGATGTCCATGAACGAGGCCCTTGGACTGTTCGTTTCGCCAAATCAACCAGAGCGGTAACGGGAAGATCCTGCAGACGTTGTCCGGGAAAAAGATCAATAAAGTTGCGATCATGCAGACCACAGATGAGCGCAAGCCAAACTGTTCGGGAGAATGCGAGAGAATGAAAACGTTTACAAGCCTGTTGGCCAGATAGTCATCTGTTTTGAACTCAAAAGTACTGAATTTTCATGCGTACCTCACTCATGGAGAGAACAGTTGAGATATCACAGAAACATAGGACGTCGACGAGTACATCGTCAAAAATGACAGGAAAAGTTCGACGAGGGTTGTCGAGCAGGGAAGAGGGCCTGAAAGCCGTTTTCAAGACTTTCGTAAAAATCTCTTTCCTCATTTTGGGACAATTTTTTGAGAGAATGAGCTGAATAGGAGAATTTAACAACCCGCCATGGTTTGAAGGTTAACCATACTTACCACACACCCAGCCAGCTTTCTTCTCTCCACAAATTTCCAAGCTCCTTTCAAATGGCGTTTATTTCAGAGAGAAATTGTCAACGGTAATGGAGGTGCAATGGGCCATGAGTAGCTATAGAGTATGTGAGTGATCGAGTTCTGTAAGGTCCCGCCGATGGCTGTGCTTACTTCCGACGACCCGGCGTCACTCCAAGATTTGCCGCCATACCAAACCCCTATATATAAAGCATAGTACGCTGATGACAGCTCTTTTGGCTTGATTCGTGCGCTTTGGAGGAAGAAGCGTATCGAGTCATTCTCGAAACTATGTTAGCAAGAGGACGAGGACGAGGCGAGTCGGATCAAATGCGCAAGAAATATTGGAAGGGCTGTCCTTTCTGTCCTTCAACCATCATTCTACCTAACCACCGCCTCCTTCTATCGTCTTGTTGACGAACGGACCAAGATGTCTCCACCCTCACATTGGCGTCAAAGATCTCAGCTTTGCCAATCCTTCCCACACTAGCTCGGACTCAATCTTGTTCATATCTGCTCTGAGTTTGGTAGTGAAGGAGCGTACCTCGTCAAGACGAAAGACGACACATCAATCGATGTTCTCAAGATTCTCATAGAATCCGACTTTCTGCTCGACACAAACGAAGAAATATTCTCGTTCTCGTTAAGGGACATGCTCCTCCCGATGCATCTTGAAATATACGTCCAAGTCATGATGATCCGCCCCATCTGAACGTAGTTGGACTCCTCGTCGTACTCGCAATCTTCCCATGCGCGGACTGCCACTATTATGTCTTTCTATCTGTTCAACCCTGGTGGAACTATCGCGTACGTTCTCAATCCGTTTTCTCCGGACACTGAGCCTTTTTCTCCGTTATGCGCATCCTCAGATGTTTGGCACACGAGGAATTCGGCTGCTTCAAAACCTCGGCTTCTTATTTCCGGAGAATAATGTTCCTTGTTACTCTGATCAATTTGGCTCGTCGTCATTCCGCGGTATGTTGCCAGATGTTGCGGTATGTTGCCGCTCTTCGACATTCTGCAGGGCTGTTTGTAAACCAGAACCGCCGGGAACCTGCCAGCTACCGAAGAAGAAGCCGCTATAATTAGGATGTTATTCGTCACCGAGGACTTCTCCCGAATCAAATAATCGTGCAAACTTGTTAGTGACATCATTCGTTTTGCCCTGACGTGCTTACATATCTCACGGCCGAAAGATCGTTTGAGGAATTCACTGGAATGACAAATGTACATATGCTGGTGGTTCTATGGGGCTATGTTCAGGAGCTATTGCAATCGCGGATCTTGTGAACGCGTCCTTTTGTTCTCAATTCCAGTCTGATGGTTACTATCTGTGTCATTCATGTTGACCTCTCAAACCTCGGAAACTACCTGGAACCACTTGCATGTGCCGGGGCGGACAATGTAATTCTAAAGGCTCTCGATTTTGACGATAATGGCTACTTTGTTTGTCCCGACGGGTCGCCCTCTACGTCTCGCCGCCTGTGGGCTAGGACAATATCATAGGTTGGGTTCGCACGACACCCCAATTCGCGCGCCGGTGTCGCTCTTTGAGGGGGGCCGGTTTTCTGGTCCGCAAAGATAACATGGTCCTTATTCTCAATGTTTACTAGTTCAGATGCCTGCTCAGGGCATATTCGTACGGACATAGCAAAATCTGATATCACGCACCTTGGAATCGATCAATATAGAAATTTCTTACCCTTTCTATCCGACCCTTATCATCGTCGCGCTTCGGCACGATCTTCCGTATGTAAAGTCGGTCCGCAGCTGCGGTTCCCGTTGTAAGGAAGACGGAACCAGACATCGATGTTGCTTTACTGAAGAAAGTTTCAGGGGTATAACTGTGTAACGGGCGCATAATTAGTGCTGGCTATGGACGGTTTATATATGTGAAAAGAGTAAGACATTTAGGAATTTCAACGTGGAGCTCGATATTGAATTGAAAAGGACGCGGGAGTGAGTCTGCATTATCAAAGAGATATAATTGGAAACCTGAGTAACGAGTCCCAGGTTCGATGAAGAGGTGTGCGTTCAGAGGAGATCCAAGATTAGGTTCGTCACGTGGATAAAGAGTCGATATATCACATGAAAAGCGAAAGATATGCCCCAAGTATTTCAGCCTGGGTCTCACCAAAAAACCTTATCGCTCATTCTTCTCAACAGCCATCACGATGTCCACAGCGATTCCCGCTCCCCAGCCCCCTCAGCTCCCAGGTTTCACCATTCTAACTCGCGTAGCTGCTATTCCTATGATCTCTTCATCTTTAGAGACTATCAATGGCGCTCTCTTGTCTAACAATTATACTCGATCCCCTTACTCTACAGCTAAAGGTCTTTCAACCACCGCATACAAGTACACAGAGCCTTTGCAAGTCCGTCTAGCACCACTCATCATTCAGGCTGATGGCTACGCAAACATGGCCGTGGACGTTGTTCAATCCAGGTATCCTTATCCTTTCACCGCGAAACCTGAAGAAGTCGCCATGTTGGCCAGCAAGACCATTGACGAGAAAGTCAAGACTCCGGCCTTCAACGTTGCTCAGGGTATAGACCAGGTACGTTCTGCCTCCTCGGCCGTATCGGCGATTAACCACCTCGCGAATAGCGTTTTGCACCTATCGTCGATTATATGGAAGTTGCCGTTACTCGCCTAAATTCGAATTCAGAGGCAGGCCCATCCACTCAACCTGATTCCAAGTACCAGTATCAACGCGCTTTCGCTCTCTCCAAAAGCATCTTTGAGTATTCGAATGATCAGGTCAAACAACTTCAAGCTCAGTTCGTCATCATGTACGTCACTATACTTTTCCTTGCCATTAATAGGTAACTTAACAATATCTGGTTTTCAGCCAACGCGCAACGGAAACCGCTCAGTCCATCACTCAACTAGCTTCTTCATCCATCACATCTGCTTCGACGCGCATACATAGCCTTTCCGACACCATGCTCGTGGAGCTCCAGAAACTCCAGGCTTCCACCTCTGCCATCTCCGCTTCTCTCCAATCCCAAGCGTCACAGCTCCAAACCCAAATCCCGCCGCAGGTCCAGCAGACGTACGCCGAGCTCTCTAGCAGCCTCTCGTCGGCAGTCACCGACTTCCGTGCCATACTCACCACGAAAGATTTGCCACTCCAGGAGAAGGTCGGGCGCGTCGGTCACGAGGTCCAGGAGCGCGTCGCACCGCTTCTCGAGTCGTTCAAGAAGGGCATTTCAGAGCTTCTCGCGCGAGGGAAGCAGGACGTTGCTGCCGCTGCGCAAGCAGCACCTCCTGAAATTGATGGTGTCAACAGTCAGCCGAACGGCGCCAAGATCAACGGGACGCACCAATACGATTCTGATTCTGATTAATCTCACACGGCGGTCTTTGTCCTCTTGTTCCTCTTCGCATCTGCTACCCCTTGTCATAATTCATCCCGTTGACGATTATCACACATGCCTATTAGATTTTATGACGACATCCATTCATTTATTTTTTCAAACCTTTACTCGCAACTGCCACCTTGCACCTGTCCTCAAAGTAGTGTACTGTGCGCCGCCGCACTCTCTGTCCATATTGTGTACTTAGCTTCCTCGTTCTCTGGACTGAAAAAACATCGCTGTATCCTGTAATACAGTAGCGATAGCTGGTAGAATTGTAATTTATTTTTCGGCTTGTGGGAACGCGCATATATAATATATAGTGTGACGACAGGGAGGCCGAATATCCTGCCCTAAAGTCAACGTTCAAAACGACACGTGCACGTGTATCACTATCAGGACACTGATGAGCGGAGTTTGTAAGCATTTCCCACGCCATCATCCTCACTCTTGTGTTTCCTATGCTTATTGCTTCCTATTGGAGGCCCAATTCATTGATTTAGGTCTGAAAGCCCAGTTAAGGAGTTGTAGCCAGAAATTCAGGTGCTAATCAATGTCATTTCTGTGTTCTGTTACATAATGAGACATGATTTTGTATTTTCTCATGAATATCAACCGTTTTGTGCGGCAGTGCCAGTGGTGCTCAATTTGCAACTTCGGCAGGACTTCCAGCTCTTCCAGAATAGCTTTAACCTTTGATTCAAACATGCCACCCTTCAAACCACACCACATCACGAAGTACCCGATGAACGCTAAAAAGCCATCAAGTCCATATTGACCCCATTGCATCATGCCCTTCGCTGCGGCATGCATTGCATCCTCTCCCCACCCAAATGCTCTCTTCATCATGGGGTTCAGCACCTCTTCCCAGTTGTCGACTGCGGGACCTTGGACAGGGGTTGAAGGATCTTTTGAGAACTCGCTGAGTGGATTTCCCACCGTCGCCAGAGGGGTTTCACTTGGTATTCGCTCGATTGCTATGTGGAGTTGGGAGAGCAGCTCTGATGCTATTACGCATGCATCTGCATCGTCTGTCGTCGAATCGGACCTTGGCATGACTTCTAATGGCCTCAGGTTATCGTCTGCATCAGCTGTTTGTTCAGCGCCAACTTTGGGAGCATGGATTGGAGCCGGCGCAGATACAAGGGGAGGATTAGGGGCAGCCCTGGCCTTGAAAAACGAATGTAGTGACTGATTTGGCTTTGCCTCTGGCTTGGGGCCTGGGCCAGGTGCATGTTTTTCGTCGCTCTCTCTCAGCATGGCAGGGCTTTGACGTGCGGTGGATATCAAGGTTTTTTTGTCCGCCGGTGCCAACTCGGACGTCGCTTCCACAGTCTGGACACTCAAGTGTGCTCTCTGGGGTAAATTCGCCCGTCGTTCTGAAGGACACATTAGATCAACCTTTGGGCGTCTATAGATGTTTTACCTTTTTTTCTTTAGCATTTTTTCACCGTTGTGTTGCTCATGAAGTAGAACGAATTATTATTAGGTATTAAGTGTCTACTATTAGGTGTTAACTGTCGACGAAGGCTTCCTATGATGCTCGAGACCTTCTCAAGAGTAATTATGTTGTCAGATGGCGGCCCGCTGCCACCTGAACGCCTGAGTACACGAGTCTAAACTTTTTTTTCAGCCTCCGGCCGGACCCCCCCCCCTTACCCAAGGTTCGGGATTCCCGTTCCTCCACCCCCTTGAGCAGAGCCTGGCAGAACGACACAGGGTTTTGCGAACACAAAAATGAACTTCGTCCCGGGGTTCGGCATCCTGGCTGATGGAAGTTTAATAGTGTCAACGGTAAGCCAGGGTCATGTTTCCTGCTGATCTGAAAGCGTCCAGTGACTCTGGTTGTTCAAGTTGTATGTAGACTAATTTGAATGATACCATCTACCGTTTCAAACGATGCCTGGCTGGCCTTGGCTGGGCGACAATAAGTAAAAGAATGTGATATAGTGATGTAATATGGAAAGAGCGACTGGAAAACAACAACAAGCGATAATAGCTGTCCGGGGCATGAGAGGATTGAAGTTACAAGTGGAGAATATCGTTGAGAGTCTGCAAGCCCTGTCCAACCAGCTGGGGGATTGCGCTTACAATAGGCAACGAGCCCGCATTGACAACGAATGGTTTGACTGGCTGGACTGGTATTGGTGTCGGAACGCTACCATATTGGTCCTTCGCCGGGGGTACCTTGAATGGGTGGGCTTCCGTGTTGAATACATCTAACAGATTTAGGTATATCAGCGCAAGAATGCCAGGTCAGAGATTCAGAGAAAATTACAGTTATCGAGGCTGAAACGCGATGGATCGTCAAATGTCAGGTACCTTGAGAAATTTATGATGTTAGAGAGCTTGGCTATACAGGCAACGCTTATTACAGGTATTTGAGAACCTCCGCGAACCAGAAGCTCTCCATCGTATTGATTCTTGTCGAATTCTTAGAATTGACATCATCGAGTCCCGCAAATGCACCATTGACACTAAGGTATTGATTGAAACTCTCGATCGCACTCGCAGCACGATCCAAGTACTTGGTGTCGCCTGTAGCACGCCATGCATAGAAATTGGACTCCAGAACCTCGGGACGAAGTATGTAGTCGCTGACTGTGATGTAAAAGCCGTGCTCGCTGTTGAATGTCAATTGATCAGCAGTCGGAGAAGAGTCGCCAGTGTAAGAACCATCCGGTGATGTGAAGGCAAACACCTCTGGACCAATTCCGGTACTGCATTGATTCGAAGATCATCATATGCGCCAGCTCACTGGTAAAACAGGAACGCACGCTGTGCTCGCATATGTGTTCCAACATCCATCAATAATCTCTAGACCAACCTTGACGACGGTGTCGTTGTTCAAAAGGAGACCACCTGTATTTGTTACTTGTGCTAATTCACAGATGAAACGAGAATAATAATCACCCAACAACCAGTTCCCGCCACTGAAACAAGCCAGATGAGAACCAACATGGCGGATCTGTTTGGAATCGTCATAGTCAGCCAGATAAGTATGAATTCCGGATGCTGAAGTCGACGTCTTGAATGTGATATTAGATTAGAAGAATTCAAAAATTAGACTTGGCGAATGATATGTTACCTTGAGCAGAGTAGTGATAGAGGAATCCACAGCTGTACGCCAGGTATCGGCGAAGAGATTATCGGCAGTGTTGTTCAGTCGAGCATACTTGATGAGATACTCAAAGTAGCTGTCTGAACCTCCACCCCACGTCTGCAAACACGGTGTCAGGATATGCCAGCTGGAAAACAATTCAGTTTTACAAACCACATACCCACCAACAGGAGTACCTCCTGTTGGATTGATACCTTGAGCTGGGAGGCCTAGAAGGAACGTTTCATACCCTAACATAGGAGTTGAAAAAGCTGATATACCTGGAAGAGGCGCGGGCTATTTACCGTGGTAAGAATAGACATTATGTAGGGTAGGAATGTTTAAACTGACCCCTTGGGCGATATGGCGTACAGACTTCTCCGCAAGTAGCCTGTATTTGTCGTCACCGACATACTTTGACAACACTGCCCATTCCAAAGTCAGCTAACAAAAGATTAAGCGACTGTTCATCAAGGAAGACAGGAGCGCTCACTGTGCCGGCTTCCGCAATGTTAGACTGTAAATCACGTTAATACAAAGAAGGGAATCACGAGAACCGTTTACCGTGGCAACAGTGGGTGTATTAGTTGAGAAATCCACTTGTCCAAACGGAACAGAATTATTCTGACAATCCGGAATGACTACCATATACCCAAGTTCAAATATTGTACGGAGACTTACGCCGACCCATGCGGCAGTCATTTTATCTGCGACTTCCTTCGCTTTGTCGCAAAGGGTGGGGAACTTCTGGCCACTGATTTCATACGCACTTAACAGCCCACCGAGATAGCGAATGGTCGTCTCAAAAACACTGACCGGGAATAGTGTAAGAAGACGTATAAAATCTAGTAGAATAGTATCCGCATTACCTCACGGTGTCCGATGTCTGGGACTTACTGAAGTCGATCGCCGAGGCAAAAGTTATAGCCTCGTTGAAGTAATCCTAGAGCATGGCTTAAGATGATCATCGTGACCTGAAGTCACATAACCATAACTCACATCTAGTCCCATTATGAACTACGAAATATCGTCATCATCGCTCTCAGAACACAGGAAAGAATAGGACCAACCATGGTGTCCATGCCATCTACTATGGTTGCGCCTACAACCAGTCTGAGTGAGCAGGGGAATCAGATAGCGCATAAAGTGACATACCCCAGCCATTGCGACCATCTGATGATGCTGAAATGAAGTTTTATCTAGTTGTTCGCGCTCTAATAGCTAAACTCACAGTTGGTAAGAGGCAGCAAATCGTCATGCTTGAATGCATGATCGCTGGCAATATACAGTTAGATTTAGGAAACGACTAGGGGGACGCGAATTAACCCAACTGGTAGGACTGGTAACTAGTCACGAAGAGCTTCTTGACATCTCCGAGATTATGCTGGTACCCATTAGGCACCACGAGACTTGGTAGTTGGACGACGCGTCCAAAGACAAGGGGTGAGAGGAAGAACGCCGCAAAGATTGATCTTGAGGAGACCATGCCTGACAGAAAAGAGCGGGAGGGGAAGAAGATGAAAAACGGAAAAACACACGGGCGCTGTCATGAAGAACGACTTTTTATAGATCTCCAAAAAAATTCAACATGTGGTCGAGAAGCGAAGAAGGAAGGAAGCTAGCTAGTTCTGTCATAACGTCGGTATTTACCGGCCTTCGACGGCCGATCAATAGACGCCGATCAACTGACTGCCTCCCAATTGGATCGTTACAGCGAAATCGACTTTCGCAGAGCGAAGATGGGGCTGTTATCATACAAGGCTGGTGATCATGAAACGGTACGAGGAATATCGACTTGATGTCTTCAGAACAGACCATCGGTCGACCTATTTTTCCCTTTGCGTAGCATACATATAGGGAATCAGAACTCTTTGCAGAGTCTGGCCCTCGGGTATCGTGCATTACACCAACCGTAGGGCAAGTAGATGAGTGACTTGAAGCTCGCAACTAACTCAATTGGATGCGGCACCACCTTTGAAAGGAGGATGGCAATACTGTTAATGTGGGACGATATAGTCCATGACACGTATTTCGTAGCCATTATCATCTACCGAGCAACAAAGTCGGCCAGAAATGGGACAGAAATCGAAACATTGGAGCGAATCCGAGGAACGATGGGAAGCCCATAGTAACAAGGTTTTGGTCGGCGTGTCTTCACGTCTAGTCCTGGGAATTTTGGTCATGTTGACCACCATTCGCTCGTCTTCCACCCATGGTTGGATCAACCAATTGTCACAGACACGCATATCCCCATATAAGTCTCCTCCGTCAAAGCCACTGGTTTCAGCCGACGTCATAAGCACCGGGATCAAGCTCGGGATACCATTGTCGTGTTGATTAACTACTGGGGTCATCATATAATATGCAATGACATTTCTGACACCATCATTTGCTGAGAGGTTGAAATATATGGGTCGGCAGGCATCTTGAGGCCAGGGACTGGAGGGGATTGATATTCGGTCATAACCACCTTTATGTGGATGAGAAAAAGTCCAGACGGGTGTCTGTGATGGTACGATAGGCTCAGCAGAGGACTGAAGAGGAGGGATATTCCACAAGGTAAACCATTCGATATCGAGCAGGATGATGTGATTCGTAAATAACTTCATCTGGACGAGGCGTTATCAGTGACTCTTTAGCGGTCATTTCAGGCGCGAAAGAACGAACTGCTGCATATTCCATTGAGGCATCCCAAGTCACTATGGAATCAAGCACGAAATTCCACACCGTCACGAAATTATGATGATGAATGGCTATAAGATCTTGTGCGGAGGAAAACACCTCAGGCGGATGATCCAAGTGCTGCAAAGTCGCGACCATTGTGAATGTAGGAGCAGTAGATAGGGGATAAACCTCGTAAACGTTTATAGAGTTCCCGTCAACCCTTTTGTGTTGTTGGCATCGTCACGAGAAAGAGAAGACAATAAAAAACATACTCTAAGCCAGCAGAAGATAAGAGGAGACGAATTCCCATATTGTCTCCAGTTGGCTGAATCGCTAAGATTTGCAGCCCAGCGCCTTTCATGGATGCAATCGGAAAAGGTTTGATCATTGCTTCGGAAGTGAATCCAAGGTCCCACATATGTATAACGCTATTCGAACTTCTGCTGATCAAAAAACGACCACCAGGAATAAGACAACAATCCTCAAGTACTCCGTCATCACCTCTCCAGCGGGAGTTGAGGAGACGGGTTGCAAAAGGATGCACAATATTGTCGTTTTTTATAAGAAAGTTCGCAAACCGAGAAGGCGATGTCGCAGCATGCTCAAGCGCTCTCTGTGACATTTCCTGTAGAGGAAATGTCGGCTTAAATATGCCGTTTACGACACAGACGCGTCGTAGTGCTTCTAGCCAAACTGTTCTTTCGCGTGTGGCGGTAGTAATCGACTTGCATGTCTAGAATTGCATGTCATTGGTGCGACCGGCATCAATCTCGGAAGAATGAGTTGAAGCGCATACGTACCTGTCGCAACGAGATTATATCGCTAGAGTCCATAAAGCTCTGGATCTGGACGAGAACATCAAGCGGCAAGTGTGCAAGGCGCAGTGACATCTGTTTGCCTCCTGCTAAACATTGCATATGTGTATCATATAACGCGGAAATGGTTGAGGATAACTTTTTGGATGGACCACGAATTCGGGGTGGACGAGGACGACGTTGAACCGTCACTAGCCCTTTGAAGGATCCACAGCACGTGACGAGGCGGCTTATAACTTTAATTTAAGTTATATGGTAAGTATATATACGAACCACAATAAATAATAGTTAGTTGTACACTGTTATGTTACTATATTTGTTGGAGCAGACTATATACGCTGCACAGTGGAAGAGACAACACGTTCCTTACAACCTACCTGGGGTTTACTTAGACTTACAGCTAGGGTTAGCAGAGGTAAGAACACTGTATTCCTACTATGGTACAGGTTCTCCTTATATACATAATAATAAGGATGTCACATGACTCAGGAATGTGTTTACCGCATGTATGCGCAGTAAGCGCAGTAACATGCGTATGCTGCATGTATTGCCTCATGTATACAGCATGCATCACTGGGATTAATTTCAACACCCCCCCTCAAACTGTACAGTGCTCTAAGCAGCTAAGTTTGAATCTCAAAAGTAATTCCGAGAGAGTCTCTAAATTTCCTGAATAGGACAGCGCCAAGGTTCTTTGTGAACATGTCAGCTGGATTATCACTTCCAGGAATGAAAACGACTGTGACTTTGTCATTTTCTATGCATTCATGGGTGTAGTGGTAGCGAATGTCTATATGTTTGGTCCTTCTTTCCTGAACTGGATTTGATCCAATAAAGATGGATCCCTGATTATCAGCACAGATTGGTACGCGCTTCAGTGTATATCCAAGTTCCTGGAATAAGGACTCTATCCACACTATCTGCCGACAAGTGTCGGAGAGAGCCATATATTCGGCTTCTGTGGATGACAGTGCTACAGTTTTTTGTAAATGGGACTGCCAGCACACAATGCCACTCACTAGAGTAGCAAAGTAACCCATTGTAGATCGGCGCTTGACAGTGTCAGCTGCCCAATCAGAATCTGTGAAGGCCTGCAGCCCCTCGGATTTCTCTCCATCATAGACTATACTGTACTTCTGGGTTCCCACCAGATAGCGCATTATGTACATTGCTTTGTCTAGATGTTCTTGGCTAGGATTAGCCGAGAATTGCGACATCTTGATTACCGCGTAAGCGATATCAGGTCGCGTTCCGAGCATCAGATACAATAAAGATCCGATCACAGACTGATATTTCGATCTAAGCGCCGCGTTTGGCGTCGCTGTGTTCTCTGACGGTTTGTAGCCAGTCCAGAGCGGAGTGGGGGCAACTTTGGCATTTGTCATCTCAAACCTCTCGAGCACTTTGGCGAGATATTCTGTTTGATCAAGTTTGACTTTTGTAGCGGTCTGGGTGATGCGCATGCCTAAGAATTCCATGACTTTTTCAGTACTATGGCACTCCCAATGCTTCAGGCAAGCATTCTTCTTTTCATCCACAAGTTTCTTGTTCTTGCCCATGAACAAGCCATCGTCAACATAGACTAGCGCAATAATGATGCTGCCTGTCTTAGGATCCTTGTGTATGAAGATGCCGGCATCGGAGCTGGCGCGCACAAACCCAATGGTGCGCATAAATGCCTCTAGCTCTTTCCACCATGCTAGTGAAGCCTGTTTAAGGCCATACAATGCTCGGCGTAAGCGCATTACTTTGCACTCTTTACCCTCGAGTCTGAAACCCTCGGGTTGATCCATATAGATCTCCTCATCAAGTTTGCCATATAAAAATGCGGTTTTTACATCTAGACCGGTCATATACATGCCTTCTAGAGACGCAAGGGCAAACATGAGGCGTATGGTCTCGTAGCGGACTACTGGTGAGAAAATCTCATCAAAGTCAATGCCTTCGACTTGTGAAAAGCCTTTGGCCACGAGTCTGGCTTGTTTTCTTCCGTCCAATTTCATGGAGAAAACCCATCTATTTTTGATCGTTTTCCGATCATGTGGAAGATCGACGATATCATAGACTTGTTGCTTGCGAAGAGCCTCTAACTCTTCACGACAAGCCTGTTTCCACTCAAGTTGCTGCTGCCGGGGTAGGCGCACAATATTGCGAAATTGGTTTGGAACTAGGCTTTTTCTGCTTGATGGTGTGACTGCTTTTGATAACAGCCAGCGGATAAGCTCATCTCCACCTTCCTTGGTTATCTTTTTAATATAACCTGCTTCATCCGGTTCCCCCATTGGGTAATCATGTTCTTGATTATTGGAATCGGGCACACTCTCGTGGGGTGCCGAACTCGGTCCAGCAACCAGTTCTTGCTGTTGAGGTCATGGTCGTGTTCAGTTATGATCTGAATCTTGACCCACAGACTTCTTCCAATATCGATCACATGCAATGTCTCTCTCTATGTCAGAGGGGAGTCGCTGTTCTCCATAGGTATTGCCAGGACGGTTTGGGATTTTCCTCTGCCTGCCTGATCAATGGGGCAATTGCTGCCATTCCTGTTGATCTTCATGTCTTGGACGAAAGTCCTCAGTGTTAACTGGAGGCGGCGGAGGAGGAGCATTAGTCGCATCGTCATGCACCTTTTGCTCGCTTGGTAAATCATCATCATCATCTTCTAATGATGGAGGAAGGGGTGGATTTTGTGGCGGTATAGGGTCATCGCCATCCGTTCCAGATGAGTGGTCGTCATCTTCTGGTTCTGGAGGTGGAAAATCACCAAGGTCTGTCTTGGCAGGAGTTTTAGCTCTGGGACAGCATGGGAACATCGTTTCATCAAATAGTGCCGTGGCACCAATGAATATTGTGCCATTTTGTCGCATGAAATGATATGCTTTAATGCCATCTTCTACTCCAAGGTACATCATTAACTCTGATCGAGGAGATAATGTTGTTGGACGTTTTTCCTTTGGTAGATAGACATAAGCACCGCAACCAAAGACCTTCAGATTGTTTAGATCTGGGCAGACCTTTGTCAGGTCCTCAAAAGGTGTCAGCCATTTCAGGCGCCTTATTGGGGTTCGGTTGTATAAATGTGTTGCATGTTCTATGCAAAATTCCCACCATGATTGTGGTAGACAAGTGGTGAATCACAAGGTTTGCGACTTTTCCATTATTGTCCTTATGGCATGCTCTGCGCGCCCGTTCTGTTGATGAACGTGGGGTGCAGACATCTCTATTTTGATGCCTAAGTCCTTGAGCTGTTTTTGTAGCTCACGATCCTTGAACTCCCCCCCTGGATCGACATGCCAGCGCTTGATTGTAGCACCATATTGGGTTTTAGCCATCGCTTGAAATTGTCTAATCGCTGCAGCAGCGTCAGATTTCTTTCTGAGACATTGGACCCAAATATGTGACGTTTTGTCATCCAGAAATACAATGAAGTATTTATGTTTGTGGTACGATAGTACCGGGAGTTCCTTTAGGTCGGAATGTATTAATTCAAAGGATTTGTCAGCTCATGAGTCTGACTCGGGAAAAGATTTTGAGGTCATTTTCCCTTCTGCACACCCTGGACATATAATTTTGTCTTTAGGAATAATTAAATTCCTTGGGAATTTTATGGTGCTTTTAGGCATTTTCCCTAGCGCCTCTTTGGATGGGTGTCCAAGTCGCCTATGCCAAGTCAAGTAGTCAGCGACATAAATAGTCGCGACATTAACCTTTTTGGTGCTCAATATATGAGTCTGAGCCCAATAGATCGTGTCATTCCTCCTTAGAGGGACACAATGCATGATTGGGTTTCCATGCTCAATAAATGAAATGTGTGCGGAGGAACCACGCACATCACTTCCATCTTGTAAAAAGACCCCCATTGACATCAATCAAGTATTAATGTTGGGTATGTAGTAGACGGGGTATAACCGCGTTTCACGTGTCTCTGACTTCCCGTGACATACTACCTGGTGTTTAATGAAGACTGCTCCTTTTCCTACTATATGAGTAGTGCCAGTGGCCGTTTGGACCAAGGTAGAGTCCTTTCTCAGTAAAGGCTTGTAAGAAGCGAAATCTTTTATTTCACCAGTGAAGTGTTTTGATGTGCCTGAATCCATGATCCAGTCAGCACCTTTCTTACAATCTCCCTTTGCACACATAGCACATATATTAAGATCTAAATAATTCCATGATACATTTAATAGCAGTAAAATTTCACATGAAAAGTTCGCTGTATTCATAGGAATATTAATCTTAGTGCTTGTGGCAGGGGAAAGGACTGACCTGTCATCATACGCCCCTGTATCAAGGGGTTCATCGACGAGCATTTCGTCGACGGCTTTCCACACTTCCTCATCAGACACCGGAGGTTCAGATCTGAGGGAGACAGTATTGTCTTCTACCTCCTCGATCCTAGACTCGGGTTCTGGTTCTATCCTTCTTCTCTTTCCTTCTCGCACCATCAGGTGCTCTTCCAGCGGTCACAGATTTTTCGCGCTGCACGGAAGTTGCATTTGCTCGAGGGTGTCTCGAGCTTGCTGATATTTGGCATAAACCGAACGAGAGGTAGAGGCCGCACCCGTATATGCCTGTGCAGGCGGTCGGCAGCGAGGATCCCTTATGGGAGTGTGTTCGCGTCTTTCGATGCGCTGTATAAGCGGCATCGGCGGTATGATGGTGCCATTACCATTTATGGTGGTATAGGCTTTGGAGGCGAGGTGGGTATGTTTATCCTTCGGCTTCTCCTCCTTAGTCTTTCTGTCCCCACGTCGTCCATGCTTTCAGGACGAGTCTCCATTGCTGTTTTGCCCTTCTTTGGGCTGCCATTTGGGGTTTCCCCCTTTGCGCTTAACAGGAGAAAGTTTGTTGGCCTGAGGCTGTTTCCTACTGCTGTGCGCCTTGAGGCTTCAGCGACAATGGAGTCCTTGACATGTTTAAATGTCAAGGTGCTAGTAGTGGTCGTGTTAAGGACCATTGCGGACAAGGAATCGTACTCGCACGGCATCGCAGCAAGTAGAATCATTGCTTGCACTAGCTCGGGGATGGCGACGTTAGCAGCCATAAGGCGCTCAAATTTGTCTGCCATTCTAGCAATCTCCAGTGCGGGGTTCGCAGCCGGGATCTTGATCACTATTGTGGACCTAAAGTCCGCGAAGACTTGGGAGGGGCCGTCCACACCATAATCGGTGCGGATGAGATCCCACACCTCCTCAGCAGTGTCCTTTGAGTTGGCATGCTGCTGAATGGAGGGGGCCAGGTGGAGCACTAGGCTACCAATGGCCTGGTCATTTTTGTTGCTCCAGGTCTGGAGCTTGGCATTAGCATCCGCTACCAAAGTAGCGTTCGTCGCCATCAAGGGAGGTGCCGGGGGCGGTTTTTGCTCTGCCCCGCTAGTTATTTGCCAGAGGCCCTGAGACCTGAGCCATGCCTTCATTGAGTCGGCCCATTGAATGTAATTTGATCTGTCGAAAGTTTGAATGAGTTTCTCAAGAGTTGAAGACATGATTTTGTGGTGGCAGCTGTTAAAAGCGCTCAATCAGTCTTTTTACTCAATAAAACACGTTTAACGTTCTCAGGAGAAAACACTCCTTCAGAGTGGTTAATCCTAGTCAACCTAGGTTTTATGTGCAGCTCGCAGGGAGCGCAATGCAGCTCATGAAGAGCGCAAGGTTATAATTTGGAGACGATGAAGTCAACGTCATTTGCAGCCAATTAAGGCGCGTTCACGACGTGCCCAGCAGGGCCCATAACCTGTTGGAGCAGACTATATACGCTGCACAGTGGAAGAGACAACACGTTCCTTACAACCTACCTGGGGTTTACTTAGACTTACAGCTAGGGTTAGCAGAGGTAAGAACACTGTATTCCTACTACGGTACAGGTTCTCCTTATATACATAATAATAAGGACGTCACATGACTCAGGAATGTGTTTACCGCATGTATGTGCAGTAAGCGCAGTAACATGCGTATGCTGCATGTATTGCCTCATGTATACAGCATGCATCACTGGGATTAATTTCAACAATATTGATATCTACCTATGCTACATAAGTAGCTAAGGACATACTAAGAAGTAAGCCTCGATAGACCAAGTAGTGAAAGTAAGCAAATAAATAAGTATAAGTAAATGGTGCTAGTGGGGTAGCATCAAAACCTCATTGAGGAAAGCTTGCCACCACTGCGGTGCAAAGTACACTGTGATGCGCAATGTATACATACGAGAGTAACAGGAAATCAGAAACTGGCTCTAGTGGCAGCAACACACCGAACTTGGCCCCAAATACAACCAGCGAGACAAATTGAGTGAGCATGCCATTCCAAGGCAATGGAGTGGATGTCACGAGAAAGTTGAGTGGAGGGAATTAGGGATGAATGTAGTGTTGGCTGCTCAAACCCTAGGAGTTTTGTAACATCAGGGATCTGGCCAAGGTAGAAGGCAGAGAGGTGCAGTGGCCATATAACACTGTCATCAGAGAAAAGGGACTTAGCTACTATAATGAGGTGTTGCGCTACTTCGTGAGACAACGGGTGCTTTTTGACCATATCCTGACACCTGACTTCTGTGAATTCCACCACAGCAGAGAGACTGCTAGACCATAGTTCAGCAAAATATGGGCATTCAACAAAGATGTGATGATCATCCTCAGGAATGTCGATGCAGCCAAAACAACATTGATGGGAGTTGATCATATGTTGGGAGTGAAGACATATCACTGTGGGAAGCTGTCCTGAGCACGAGTAAAGTTGAACAAGTGCAGAATAGCAAGATAAGGAGTGTAAGTATGGATAGGATGGGGGAGGGGTAGGGTCATAGATGGAACGAACTAATAGAAGGCCATGGTTGAGCTCCAGTTCATGAGAGCTTCGGGTTGAGAGCAAACGGTCAGTGAAGCCTCATATGTTAGACTTGATCCAGCTGTCAGCTGAAGTGAAAAAGGTGAAACAGTCCATGTAGAAGGTGGGGAGAGGAGCATGATGTAAGTGGGGGTGGATATGTTGAGATTTGGATGCATAGTGGTCTGCAGATGCGTTGAGAACAGATGGGATCAAAGACTCAGCTGAGTGACCCTTCGTATAAAGGATAGTTGCCTGTCATAAACCCAGGAGTTGAAATATCCATTTATAGTATGATCGACCATTCATGTGTTGAAGACAGGCATCAATGCTAGCTGAAGTTTGACTGTCATTAAGGAGTGTCACAGGTATGGGTAACACCATGAGTATCTGGTCATGGGTATGCATGGGTATGGGTACGGGTTTGGGATTATCATACCCATGAAACACTGTACCCATACACACAGGTATATGGGTTTTACTAATCTCATTTACAGCTGTTTTAATGTTCCAAAGAGACTAGAGAGTTGTGTTTGCTCATTCTTGTCCAATGCCAACATCTTTGTTGGAAGGGAGGTAGCAAGAGAAGGTCTCATATCTAGGTGAGTTCTCTATCGTTTGTTGCTGTTGAAATTAATCCCTGATGCATGCTGTATACATGAGGCAATACATGCAGCATACATGAGGCGATACATGCAGCATACGCATGTTACTGCGCTTACTGTGCATACATGCGGTAAACACATTCCCGAGTCATGTGACATCCTTAATATTATGTATATAAGGAGAACCTGTACCGTAGTAGGAATACAGTGTTCTTACCTCTGCTAACCCTAGCTGTAAGTCTAACTAAACCCCAGGTAGGTTGTAAGGAACGTGTTGTCTCTTCCCCTGTGCAGCGTATATAGTCTGCTCCAACAGGTTATGGGCCCTGCTGGGCACGTCGCGAACGCGCTTTAATTAGCTGCGAACGACGTTGACTTCATCGTCTCCAAATTATAACCTTGCGCTCTTCGTGAGCTGCATTGCGCTCCCTGCGAGCTGCATATAAAACCTAGGATCACTAGGGTTAATCACTCTGAAGGAGTGTTTTTTCCTGAGAACGTTTAACGTGTTTCATTGAGTAAAAGACTGATTGAGCGCTTTTAACAGCTGCCACCACAACATCATGTCTTCCACTCTTGAAAAACTCGTTCAAACCTTCGATGGATCCAATTACATCTTATGGGCCGACTCTATGAAGGCGTGGCTCAGGTCTCAGGGCCTCTGGCAAATAACTAGCGGGGCGGAGCAAAAACCGCCCCCGGCGCCTCCCTTGACGGCGACGAACGCTACCTTGGTAGCGGACGCTAATGCCAAGCTCCAGACCTGGAGCAACAAAAATGACCAGGCTATTGGTAGCCTAGTGCTCCGCCTGGCCCCCTCCATTCGGCAGCGTGCCAACACAAAGGACACTGCTGAGGAGGTGTGGGACCTCATCCGCACTGATTATGGTGTGGACGGCCCCTCCCAAGTCTTTTCAGACTTTAGGTCCGCAATAGCAATCAAAATCCCGGCTGCGAACCCCGCACCGGAGATTGCAAGAATGGCTGACAAATTTGAGCGCCTCACGGCTGCTAACGTCGCCATCCCCGAGCTAGTACAGGCGATGATTCTACTTGCTGCGATGCCACGCGAGTACGACTCATTGTCTGCAACGGTCCTTAACACGACCGCCACTAGTGCCTTGACATTTAAACATGTCAAGGACTCCATTGTTGCTGAAGCCTCAAGGCGCACAGCAGTTGGAAAGCCCGCTGGCCAGCCTCAGGCCAACAAACTTTCCGCTGTTAAGCGCAAGGGGGGAAACCCCAAATGGCAGCCCAAAGAAGGGCAAAACAGCAACAGAGACTCGTCCCGAAAACGTGGACGACGTGGGGACAGAAAGACTAAGGAGGAGAAGCCAAAAGAGAAACATACCCACCTCGCCTCCAACGCCTTTACCACCATAAATGGTAATGGCACCATCATACCGCCGATGCCGCTCATACAGCGCATCGAGCGACGCGAACACACTCCCACAAGGGATCCTCGCCGCCGACCGCCTGCACAGGCATACACGGGCGCGGCCTCCTCTTCTCGCTCGGTTTACACCGAATACCAGCAAGCTCGAGACACCCTCGAGCGCATGCAACTTCCGCGCAGCGCGAAAAACCTGCGACCGCTGGAAGAGCACCTTACGGTGCGAGAAGGTAAGAGAAGGAGGATAGAGCCAGAAACCGAGGCTACGATCGAGGAGGTAGAAGACGATACCGTCTCCCTAGGATCCGAACCTCCGGTAACTGACGAGGAAGTGTGGAAAGCCGTCGACGAAATGCTCGTCGATGAACCCCTTGATACAGGGGCGTATGATGACAGGTCAGTCCTTTTCCCTGCCACAAGCACTAAGATTAAAATTCCTATGAATACAGCGAACTTTTCATGTGAAATTTTACCGCTATTAAATGTATCATGGAATTATGTAGATCTTAATATATGTGCTATGTGTGCAAAGGGAGATTGTAAGAAAGGTGCCGACTGGATCATGGATTCAGGCGCATCAAAACACTTCACTGGTGAAATGAAAGATTTCGCTTCTTACGAGCCTTTACCGAGAAAGGACTCTACCTTGGTCCAAACGGCCACTGGTACTACTCATATAGTAGGAAAAGGAGCAGTCTTCATTAGGCACCAGGTAGTATGTAATGGGAAGTCAGAGACGCGTGAAACGCGACTATACCCCGTCTACTACATACCCGACATTAATACTCGATTGATGTCAATGGGAGTCTTTTTACAAGACGGAAGTGATGTGCGTGGTTCCTCCGCACACATTTCATTTATCGAGCATGGAAACCCAATCATGCATTGTGTCCCTCTAAGGAGGAATGACACGATCTATTGGGCTCGGACTCATATATTGAGCACCAAAAAGGTTAATGTCGCGACCATTTATGTCGCTGACTACTTGACTTGGCATAGGCGACTTGGACACCCATCCAAAGAGGCGCTAGGGAAAATGCCTAAAAGCACCATAAAATTCCCAAGGAATTTAATTATTCCTAAAGACAAAATTATATGTCCAGGGTGTGCAGAAGGGAAAATGACCTCAAAATCTTTTCCCGAGTCAGACTCACGAGCTGACAAATCCTTTGAATTAATACATTCCGACCTAAAGGAACTCCCGGTACAATCGTACCACAAACATAAATACTTCATTGTATTTCTGGATGACAAAACGTCACATATTTGGGTCCAATGTCTTAGAAAGAAATCTGACGCTGCTGCAGCGATTAGACAATTTCAAGCAATGGCTAAGACCCAATATGGCGCTACAATCAAGCGCTGGCGTGTCGATCCAGGGGGGGAGTTCAAGGATCGTGAGCTACAAAAACAGCTCAAGGATTTAGGCATCAAAATAGAGATGTCTGCACCCCACGTTCATCAACAGAACGGGCGCGCAGAGCGCGCCATAAGGACAATAATGGAAAAGTCGCAAACCCTGCGATTCACCGCTTGTCTACCACAATCATGGTGGGAATTTTGCATAGAACATGCAACACATTTATACAACCGAACCCCAATAAGGCGCCTGAAATGGCTAACACCTTTTGAGGACCTGACAAAGGTCCGCCCAGATCTAAACAATCTGAAGGTCTTCGGTTGCGGTGCTTATGTCTATCTACCAAAGGAAAAACGTCCAACAACATTGTCTCCTCGATCGGAGCTAATGACGTACCTTGGAGTAGAAGATGGCATTAAAGCATATCGTTTCATGCGACGAAACGGCGCAATATTCATTGGTGCTACGGCACTATTTGATGAAACGATGTTCCCATGCTGTCCCGGAGCTAAAACTCCTGCCAAGACAGACCTTGGTGATTTTCCACCAGAACCAGAAGATGACGACCACTCATCTGGAACGGATGGCGATGACCCTATACCGCCACAAAATCCGCCCCTTCCTCCATCATCAGAAGATGATGATGATTTACCAAGCGAGCAAAAGGCGCATGACGATGCGACTAACGCTCCTCCTCCGCCGCCTCCAGTTAACACTGAGGACTTTCGTCCAAGACGTGAAGATCAACAGGAATGGCAGCAATTGCCCCGTCGATCAGGCAGGCAGAGGAAAATCCCAAACCGTCCCGGCAATACCTATGGAGAACAGCGACTCCCCTCTGACATAGAGAGAGACATTGCGCGTGATCGATATTGGAAGAAGTCTGTGGGTCAAGATTCGGATCATAACCGAACACGACCACGACCTCAACAGCAAGAACCGGTTGCTGGACCGAGTTCGGCACCCCACGAGAGTGTGCCCGATTCCAATAATCAAGAACATGATCACCCAATGGGGGAACCGGACGAAGCAGGTTATATTAAAAAGATAACCAAGGAAGGTGGAGATGAGCTTATCCGCTGGCTGTTGTCAAAAGCAGTCACACCATCAAGCGGAAAAAGCCTAGTTCCAAACCAATTTCGCGATATTGCGCGCCTACCCCGGCAGCAGCAACTTGAGTGGAAACAGGCTTGTCGTGAAGAGTTAGAGGCTCTTCGCAAGCGACAAGTCTATGACATCGTCGATCTTCCACATGATCGAAAAACGATCAAAAATAGATGGGTTTTCTCCGTGAAATCGGACGGAAGAAAACGAGCCAGACTCGTGGCCAAAGGCTTTTCACAAGTCGAAGGCGTTGACTTTGATGAGATTTTCTCACCAGTAGTCCGCTACGAGACCGTACGCCTCATGTTTGCCCTTGCGTCTCTAGAAGGCATGTATATGACCGGTCTAGATGTAAAAACCGCATTTTTATACGGCAAACTTGATGAGGAGATCTATATGGATCAACCCGAGGGTTTCAGACTCGAGGGTAAAGAGCGCAAAGTAATGCGCTTACGCCGAGCATTATATGGCCTTAAACAGGCTTCACTAGCATGGTGGAGAGAGCTAGAGGCATTTATGCGCACCATTGGGTTCGTGCGCGCCAGCTCCGATGCCGGCATCTTCATACACAAAGATCCTAAGACAGGCAGCATCGTTATTGCGCTAGTCTATGTTGATGATGGCTTGTTCATGGGCAAGAACAAGAAACTTGTGGATGAAAAGAAGAATGCTTGCCTGAAGCATTGGGAGTGCCGTAGTACTGAAAAAGTCACGGAATTCTTAGGCATGCGCGTCACCCAGACCGCTGCAAAAGTCAAACTCGATCAAACAGAATATCTCGCCAAAGTGCTTGAGAGGTTCGAGATGACAAATGCCAAGATTGCCCCCACTCCGCTCCCGACTGGCTACAAACCGTCGGAGAACACAGCGACGCCAAACGCGGCGCTTAGATCAAAATATCAGTCTGTGATCGGATCTTTATTGTATCTGATGCTCGGAACGCGACCTGATATCGCTTACGCGGTAATCAAGATGTCGCAATTCTCGGCTAATCCTAGCCAAGAACATCTAGACAAAGCGATGTACATAATGCGCTATCTGGTGGGAACCCAGAAGTACAGTATGGTCTATGATGGAGAGAAATCCGAGGGGCTACAGGCCTTCACAGATTCTGATTGGGCAGCTGACACTGTCAAGCGCCGATCTACAACGGGTTACTTTGCTACTCTGGCGAGTGGCATTGTGTGCTGGCAGTCCCGTTTACAAAAAACTGTAGCACTGTCATCCACAGAAGCCGAATACATGGCTCTCTCTGACACTTGTCGGCAGATAGTGTGGATAGAGTCCTTATTCCAGGAACTTGGATATACACTGAAGCGCGTACCAATCTGCGCTGATAATCAAGGATCCATCTTTATTGGATCAAATCCAGTTCAGGAAAGAAGGACCAAACATATAGACATTCGCTACCACTACACCCGCGAATGCATAGAAAATGACAAAGTCACAGTCGTTTTCATTCCTGGAAGTGATAATCCGGCTGACATGTTCACAAAGAACCTTGGCGCCGTCCTATTCAGGAAATTTAGAGACTCTCTCGGAATTACTTTCGAGATTCAAACTTAGCTGCTTAGAGCGCTGTACAGTTTGAGGGAGGGTGTTGAAATTAATCCCTGATGCATGCTGTATACATGAGGCAATACATGCAGCATACATGAGGCGATACATGCAGCATACGCATGTTACTGCGCTTACTGTGCATACATGCGGTAAACACATTCCCGAGTCATGTGACATCCTTAATATTATGTATATAAGGAGAACCTGTACCGTAGTAGGAATACAGTGTTCTTACCTCTGCTAACCCTAGCTGTAAGTCTAACTAAACCCCAGGTAGGTTGTAAGGAACGTGTTGTCTCTTCCCCTGTGCAGCGTATATAGTCTGCTCCAACAGTTGCGATCTTAGGCTTAATTAAATGTAATATACAGTTGCTTCAATGTTGCGAAGAGACAAGAGGGTTGCAGTTGCTTGTTCTTTTTCGATGCCAACATCTTTGTTAGAAGGGGAGTAGCAAGAGAAGGCCTCATATCTAGGTGAGCTCTCCATCATTTATTATGATCTTAGGCTTAATTACAATGTAATATAAGTCGCTTTAATGTTGCAAAGAGACAAGAGGGTTGTGGCTGTTCATTCTTTTTTGATGCCAACATCTTTGTTAGAAGGGGGGTAGCAGAAGAGGGTCTCATATCTAGGTGAGTTCTCCATTGTTTTTTGTGATCTTAGGCTTAATTATAATCTAATATACAGTCATTTTAATGTTCCAAAGAGATGAGAGGGTTGTAGTTGCTCATTATTTTTTGATGCCAACATCTTGGTTGGAATGGTGAGAGGGCTCATATTTGGGTAAGTACTCTGTCATTTGTTAGGTTCTAATCTACTTTACAGTTGTTCTGAAGTCCTGAAGAGTAGTAGAGTAGTAGTATATGAGTGTCCCATCCCCCAAACCCTCAGCTTTGTGGGGGGTTTGGGTATATGATGTAACATGTAGTAATACCTGTAACACCATAGTAACACTGTACCCTTACCCATGCGGGTACAGTGTTCATGGGTATGGGTATGGGTATGTGAAAATATACCCAAGGGTTACCCCTGGAGTTCACTAACTGTCATTGATGAGTCTAGTGGAATTGAGATGGTCAGTATATATCACAGTGGAGTTGTTCGGAGAATCCAAGAGAACAAGACCACCAATGATTCCAACAAGCTTGCCATGGAGGATAGATATATTACAGCCAAGGAGTTTCATGACAATGGTGTGTGGGCCCATGATTGCAGAAGTAACTGATCTGTCATCTAGAGGGCCAGCGGATGCAGGGATCATGGATCCGTCTGTTCCCCAAAGTTGGGTGCCCATGGATACTTCAGTAGGGAGGAAGAGGTTAGCTGATGCAATGGATAGAATAGAATTCTCAGCTTGTTGCTGTCTAAGTGGTCAAGAGAGTAACAGGTCAGCTGGACCAGAGTAGAGTGCACCTATCTGGGCTTGAGAGAGAAAGTTCTTGATCAAGTTCCAATTCTTCTTTTGTGCACTTGATCAATTTCTGGGTGGAAGGGCCCTAACAGAAAAGGTGGTTAGATTTGAGGAATTCACTGTCCAGCCACCAATGTGATCTAGCAAACAGAAGCCCATGGAGTGAAGCAACAGAATAGCATGGCCATTTGGGTGTTCCATTTGGGGCATGGATGGTTTGATGAGTGATAAAGCCTGAGAAATAGAATGAGAGCCATCGTCCTATAGGCCAAAATATGGTGGTTTAGATCCCACACAAGACCATCAATGGTGATACCAGCATTGATGCATGCCAGTGATGGGAATTCAAAACCACTGAAAACTAGGGGTAGGGTCGATAGCGTGGACGAAGGACAGAACAGAAATCCTAGACTGGCATGTATGCATTTCATGATTCTTTGGTCCAATCTGATTGCATCATTGTGAAGAATTGGTTGGAGGGAGAGCAGTGCTCGACACCTGGAGACGATGCTCTGTGATGCAATTTTGTATAGGAGAGTGAAGGGGGTTCAGAATGAGAAGGTGGGGAAGGAGAAGCACAAGTTCCAAGTAATGGGTCTTGGGATCATCCACCTGGGTTCATAGAAAATTAAACTCATTAGCTGATACTGGAACCTCATGCTCTGTGATCGTCCATGGGTCGATGCCCTGGACGTTGGAGATTGACAGGAGTGGGAGAGTCTTAGGTAGTGTGTTCAGGCTATTGAGAACATGTAGAGTGGTCTTCTCCCATGAGGTCAGTCATCCATAAATGAACTGAAAACACTCCATGGCCAGAGTGAAGCGCTGTAGAGCTGAGAAGGTTAGAGCTGCAATGTATGAGTCGTCAGTGGCTTTGGCCATAGTGAAGCATAGTGAGGTGGCATCATTGGGGAGATGAGGGTCATTTACCAATTTGGATGTGCTCTGTATGATAACACAGTCTGGGTCTGAGGATGCGAAGTCTTTTTTTACTCCTTTATCATAACCCAAGGCTAGTGGTGATAGTGGCCTTGAACAGTGACATTGGTCCACCCTGCTTGGTGATGCCTTCGACTACAATGGGATCAGCAATGCCAAAGGCCATCCAAGGAAAACAACATGTTGAGGATTGAGCAGCACAATCCAGATCTGCTATTGCAGGTGGTAAACCATAAGTGGTACAAGCATCATAAAAACCTTGAGGAGAAAGATAATCAAAACCTTTCATCTGATCTCGCTTCAGGAGATAAAGAGGGGTCTTTGTATGATGACTCCACATTTTCAGCCCATTGAGGAAGCTCATCAGATCATGAGTCTGTACACCAGGCTGTGTGGCAACTTGTGTTTCAGAAATGATACCCATCCGAGCAGTGTAAGGTGAGAGCTTGAAGTTGAGCCAGGTCATAGGTGAATTAGCTAGAAAGTTAGAGATAAGGAGACCTCTCCAATTTGACAAGTCAGTGTGGATTCCATGTTTGTGAAAGTAAGTGAGGTGGGTGTCTTTGATATCTCCTGGGAAACTCGCATTAATGACCGAATAGTTATGTAGATCAAGAACAAGTTGAAGAACTTTGTCAGAGAGATTCTTGATGCACTACTTTTCCCATCCATCAGGACCAGGCGAAGGATGGGGATTACCTTTATGAAGCATGGCATGAAAGTCAGCTAGAGTTGCAGCTATCAGCCAGAGAAACGGGTCCCAGACATTAGTTTCTTTGATGAACCACCAAGCAATACTCCCTTAATTTGACCCATGTCATAGTGCCTAGCTCGTTTGCAAATTTTGGCCTTCTTAGCAGTGTAAAGTTCTTTGTGGCAACTACATCTGGCATCGACCAAGTATTCAGTGACTGACTTGAAGCATGACCCATCAAGAAGCGTGAACTCCACAGAGCACCAATCAAGTATCTTGTGTGAGCCATAGGACATTTGTTGGGATTTGCCCTTGGATCACAAGATTGCTCCACCAAGGTGTCTGATGACAGTGACTAGCTCCCTAATAAGAGGAGACATGACCTTCCTCTCAACAAACTGGTAGGGTTTATTCCAACCAAAGGTGTTATCTGTGGCCTGCTCAATGAGAGTGGTCAGCAAATTGTATCTTTCAATATAAGACTCATCGCTCATGATTTCAGTTTGAAAAGACACAGTGTTTGATGCCACTAGGCAGTCCACAGAGTTTGTGAAGAGAGCAAACTTGTACTTATCATCCTTTGATGGATATTTGATCCTAGATGGTGGGAGAGGTCTGGATGGAACAAACAGGGTTGGGGAGACAGCTGAGAGGTCATGGACTATGGATTTCACAACAATCCTCACTTTGACAGCCCTGTGGTCTGATCCAGGAATCCAGGTTGAGTCAGTTGCAATCTCTGAGTCCAGAAGACAGTGGCTAGAGACCACAACTCGATCAATGATGCTGTTTCCATCAGTTGAATGCCAACCATGACATGTCCAATCGATAAAGCAGTTGCGATCAGGACTTTGTTGCCATAGGTCAGTACCACAAGTGTTCTGAAGGAACTCATTGAAAGCATGTCGTGCCTGCATGTTGTCTGAGGCATGTTTGAAGATGGCCACCATAGTGTTAAGGTCACCGAACAGAGACCATGACATCTTCAATTCTCGTACCACATCTATCAGACATGGCCAGAAGTTGAGAGATAAGTCATTGGCGCCAGGGTCACAAGGGGCATAGACAGAAAAAACACAGTGAATAAAGGAGGTAAAGGAAGAGGATAGGGAGGAAACAACAACATCAACACACACAACATGACCCTTCAGAGGTTCATGATTAAGCGGGACACAAGCCACTATTTGTAGGTCCTTTCAGACACCTAATATGATTCCCCATTTTGCCAAAAGCAAGGGAGCAGCGCATGATACTGCCTTTTCCTCAAAAACCTCATAATTAGAGATCAGAAGGTTGGAGGCGGCATTAGTTCAGGTCTTAGTCTCAGAGAGTGCAAAGAAGTGGGGAGCTAACTTCATAAGAAGAGGACCTACGAATGCCAGTTTAACTAGGCTCATCAGACCATTAGTGTTCAGTGCACAAACAGAAAGTTCAGATTGCACATAGGTGGGTATTGCCACCATAGAATTAATGAGTAGTGACAACAAGAGAAAGATTAACAAATAATGGAGTTGCAATGAAAAGCAAGGAGGTTCAGAACTGTGGACAGCCAAGATAGGGAAAACAGGGACATTGACCTGCAGGTCATCAATACAAGATGTAGAAGGCAGGGAAGGGGGAACAGTAGGTCCCTCACAGCAAGAAGGAGCAGACACATGAACACAATCAAGAATATCAAAGGATGAGAAAGTGGGGAAACTGGGTGTGATATAAACAGGGCGATGGGCAGTGCCAAGTAGCGATGACCTCCTCCATTGTGCCAGCCTAGCATCATGATCTGAGTTAGCTTTGAGATGCAGGTCAAAATTGACAAAACCTCATCAGAAACATCACTGATAAGCTCAACGCCTACATTAACAGCTGAAGAAAGTAAAGAACAAGTAGGGTAGGAGCTCACCAAGTCAACATCTTGGTTCATGATGGCATCCTGAGCAGCAGATTCCAGTGGATTGCCAACCGATGATGGCACCGCAGAGCACAAGACATGAGAGGTGGATGGGCCCTGGGGACTATCCACTTTCCTCTTCTTAGCAGAGCTCACAGGTTTGCCCACAGACAATGGACATCAAGTTTGAAGGGGGAAGCAAAGCAGGAGGAGAAGGTAGTGGTCTGGGAGACAGGAGGAGGGAGAGGAGAGGCAACAGGGGAAGAGTGAGAAGTAGCAGAGGAAGGGGGAAAAGCAACAGGGGGGGTGGAGGTTGGGAGGAAGTGGACATCAAAGGCAAGGGTGAGGGAAGGAGGGAGCACCCCACAACTATAGTGAGTTGACTAGAGAACTTTGAGAGGAGCTCTCTCTTGTTAGCCAAAGACACCCCAAACTCATCTATTGCCTTAACAAAGTCTTCCTTCTCCTTGCAATGTGAGAACATGGTGGCAACATGAAGACCGTGTTGATCCTGGACTCCTCATCACAGATCTGAGAGCATAGTGTGCCTTCCTGGCCTTGGATGAGAAGGGCATATTGCATCTGGCCTATACAGAGGTTGAGGTTGGAGATGGCCTCATACATCCTGGTTTGATTCAAGACCAGGTCTTCTTGCTGGTGTTTAATGACAGTGACCTCACCACATAACTCCAGAATCTGACAGGAAAGTGAAGCAACATTCCCACTGATCTGGGAAGCACCTTTCATGACCTGTTCACCCAGCAAGTTCTTGTTTAGTGGGTTGTCATTGTAGTCCCAAAGTAGGTGGGGTGTGGAGAGCTGGTCGTGGAAGCATTGGTGAAATGAGTTGACGCTATGCAGAATTTTGGCAGTGTCTGCCCACATAGCCATGGAGAAAATGATGAGGTCAGAGTTCAGCATCGTGGTGTGTATCTCGATCAGAGAGTGAGGAACCATCCTCTTGATCCATTTTTCAAGGACACCTTCTAGAAGATCATAGTCTTGAGCACCCTTAATGACAAGCTCAAATGGGCGAAGAATGGGGATCTCCTTGAGTGGCTCTATACAGGCGCACTTGTAAGAGTGTCTCTTACATCAGCGAGTCTTATCTCCATCTGCACCCAGTATCACATGTCATCCCATTATCACATGTTAGTCCAGTAGTATATAGTTTATACTTCAAGTACTTGTACTATATCTTAGTTTCCTCCCCTGAAATATACTAAGTTCCTTACATGTTTTGGTCTCCTTGAGTGTTGGAAGCTCTGGCTTCCTTCCACTTTTTTTTGTAATGAACTTATTATCCACACTCTACTCTCTCACACATTCTTTTCCCAAAACCATGCTGACCCTGAAATTACTGCAATGGTCAATTTTTTCACACTGGCACCGTTGTTTAACTACAATGCAACACCAACACCCTCTGGCTTGCTCCCTCCCTTGTCTAGCCCCTGCTCTGTTGGTTCAATGTTCAACATTGGCTGGACCTGTTGGACCCCCACGCCTCTCGTTTTGTGGTTCCTACCTGACTGGTTCAACCCTTCATGTCATTCAACCTCATGACTGAGTTTCCACACCATCTGTCTGATCCTGACCCCATCCCTCTCCTGACTCATCTATTGCTCCAGTGTTGTGCATAATGAACTTGCAAAAAGACTCTGCTGACCCTCACGATTTGAATGGCCCCACAAAAGACAAATCATTGCCACTGACCACAACTGCAACCACTCCATCCCCAGCTTCTGAGCTGCTCCCAGGCTGGCCCATTGTTTCCTGGCTGACTCCCCAGCCCCTCCTCTTAAACCTCACTGTTCCACCACCGTGTCATCATCAATAATGGTGCCCACACCTACTACCACTGCCCCCAAACTGCCCACCTGAACCACAGTGAGCACCCAAACAACTACCCCTACCTCAAAGATGGCTAACCACACACCTGCAGAAATGATGACAGTCTACAGCCCAACAAACCAAGTTGCACAACGACAAGCATGTGTGTTCATTGGAAGGCATTGGCTGCTCAACAAAATGGACCGACTCAACCCTGAACTCCAAACCAAGCCCCAGGGGCCCTCGAGTACCACCCACCTTCCCCCTGCCTGTCCCACTGTCCCGTGTTACACACCTCAAGCCACCCAGTGCAACAACCACGTCATTGTCAACAATGGCCCATTTACCTGTGCTGCCCCACTCTCCACTGAAAACCACGACTCTAAAACAATGGAATCCACTACCAGATCCACCAGAACACCCCCATCTGAGCCATGAACACGCCGGCTTGCCCCCACCTACACTCTATGCTCCCACAATGTCACTAATGACACCATCTGCAGCTAGATGCATGCCCCCTTGTTCATCCTCCCCAGCCCTCATTTAGCGCCATGTGGCATTGTTGGATTTCTTTGAACTTGGCATGTCTGCCATTGGAGCACCTTGACTTTGGTTTGCGTTAGCTTCTCCAAATGTCCACCCCATCATTCAACATTGTCAACATTGTCAACTTCTCACACCAGCCCCATTCTCTCCTTTTCCCCTCCCGTCCTCTCATTTCCACACCTGACTGTGCATTCAACCCTGCACCATGTGGTGTTTTCACCACTACTACCATCACCACCATTGTCTGCCATGTGTTAGGAAACCACCCCATTACCTAATAAAATTTCATTTTTATTTTATTATGTCAAATTATGCTACATGACGCCAAATTATGCTGCACTTTGATAGCATGAGAATTTTATTTTGCACGCATCAAAATGTACACGCATGTACGAGTGCATCGGTAACAACAATGTACAATATGTGTAACATAGTATATAAACCCTAAATATATGCCTAGGGGACCCCAGTTGTGTTCTCTTAGGTATTCCACCTATGCTTTCGGTGTGAAAGGCCTTTGTCAACAAACTCACCTATTAATAACCCCTCGCATCAAAACCATCAATTCCCCCATCACGAGCGCAGATCCTGCCCCCTTCTTGTAGAGAGAACCTCCACGGTCTTAGCTAGCAGATAGTGGGTGTCACCCTAACAGAAGAACACAACTTTCCATATCAGTGCACCTTCTCTTACTTGCACATACATCATTGTTTCACCATGCCACATCCGATTACTCACCCTTTCAGCATGAGCCAGAAGTACTTGTATATATGTAATCTACCTTTTCTTTCATAAGCCGACGCCAGGCCTTGCCTTACATTGCAACTGCCAGTGATCGAGAGGCAGTGCTCATCATTAGGACAGCTGCAACCAGACAACCAATCAGATCTGGTTTAGTTACAATTTACATTACTCTATTCAGACGACTATTTTAGTTACAAGCTGAATTCAGTGATATCTCCGAGATCAGGCACTGTTGGAAGGGTTATTGATCTGAAATGTCAAAATAGGCGCCTGACGAACGACAAACGATTGACGAACCTCGACGAACCTTATCACATGACCCATAAATGTTTGGAGAGGTCTTGAAGAAATTTTTTTTGAATTTGTCAAAGAAGTGATTCATCACAGATTCTACAATTATGTCCGAAACTTCAACTTCTAATCCTGGTCCTAATCCTGTTCCCATACCAGCACTAGAGGTGAAAATTGATGCGCTCACAGCACAAATGTCGCAATTAGTGTCAGTATTGGCAGCATCACAGCCCAGATAAGCAGAAGTACAGCCAGAGATGACAGGAGAAAGAGATGATGAGATGGAGGAGATGGTGGAGTGGATATCGCAGGAGGATGAGACAGCAGAGAAATCCGGAAATGGAAAAGCGCGCTTACCTAAGTACGTGCCCCCGCAAATCTTTGACGGTACCATGGAAAATACAAAATCCTTCATCAGCTCTATAGTATTGTACATCCATGGGAGGAAGCCAGAGTTTCATACAGCCGAGTCTAGGATTATGTTTGCTCTCTCATACATTCAGGGGGGGAAAGCACAGTTCTGGAGAAATGAGGCTATTAATCAAATTGCCACGGGAAATAAACCATTTGCAACCTTCAAGGAATTTCTGGAGGGATTGGAGGCACAGTTTGGAGACCCTAATCCAAAGGCGATAGCCAATGCTAAATTAAAGACCATGCGCCAAGGTTCCTTAATAGCGGATGAATTTATTTTGCAGTTCAAAGCAGAAGCTTTGCAAATGGATATGGGGGAAGCCGCATTGGTAGAGTTTTTGAAAGCAGGATTAAATCCCTCCTTATTCAAGTCTATCTACTGACTACCTTCTATGCCAGAGAAGTTGGATGAGTGGTATAATTGGGCAATGCGCCTTGACCGGCAATATCAGCAGGAACAGGTGGAGTCAAAGTTGATGTACAGAAGTAGTAAATTTGGAAAGTCATCAGGAGGAAAGTCTGAGAAAGGAAAGGCGCCTCAGGCACAAGCTCCGAGGGCACAGCCACCGGCCATGGCAGTGACACCTATAGTTATGGAGTCAGCAGCACCAGCAGAGGCAATGGAGGTTGATCAAGCAGGGAGACAAGCCCCACTTAAATGTTCTAACTGTTGGCAGTTAGGACACATTGCTAGGAATTGTAGGCAGAAAAGAAAGATTAGGGAAGCTACAATCGAGGAAGTGAAGCCAGAGGAAGGCAAGCAGAAGAATTTTGTGGAAGAGTCCCAGTGAAGGTTTCCCCATTGGTGACCCAGAATCATTACAATGTATTAGTACCCGAGGAAACCCAGAGTAAATCAGAAAAGGAAATTGAGGAGGAGTACAACTGTTGCAAATCATGTGACAAAGAAAATTGTCACATGTCATTTCCGAAAACCCCTAAATTCTTTATTTGCTCTGTGCAAATAGAACCCAAAATCATCTTGACTGTGGGATTGAAGACAGTGGACATGCATGCAGCTATTGATGTGGAAGTGTTGCTTGATAGTGGTGCTACAGAATTATTTATTAATCGATCCTTAATTACTGGAAACGGTATTAACACACGCAAGCTGGCCCAACCTATAATGGTGTACAATATTGACAGAACAGTCAATTGTGGAGGAACTATCAAGGAGGAGGTGACTATGGTACTAAAGTATCAGGAGCATCAGGAGCGAGCCATATTCGAAGTGTGCGATCTTGGGAAAACCAATCTAATAATAGGATGTCTGTGGTTATGGAAGCATAATCCTGAAATTGATTGGAAAACTGGGAAAGTACAAATGACTCATTGTCCTAAGGAATGTAATGTGTATGGGAGGAAGATGAAGAAACAAAAAAGGAAAAAGAAAGAGAAAGAACATCTGAGAAAGTATTCTGTTACGATGGAGGAAGTGGAGGATGAGGAAATGCCAAATGGGGAAGTTCCAATCATGATCGAGAAAGAAGAGCAGAAGCAAACCTTTAGAGCAATTTGTGGAGGACAGTCATGGGACAAGAATATCATGAAGGTGGAGAAGCCAGTGGAGGAATGGGTGCCAAAAGTGTATCATGAACATCTGTCAGTGTTCCAGAAGAAGGAGTCTGAGCAAATGCCAGTGTGGAAGCCATGGGATCATGCAATTGAGATGAAGCAAGGGTTTGTGCCGAAGAAGTCAAAGGTATATCCATTATCTCCGATGGAACAAGAAGAAGTGGATGCATTCCTGAAAGGAGCAATTGCGCAAAGGATACATACGACCTTCAAAATCACCGCAGACATCACCAATATTCTTTGTGCCAAAGAAAGACCAAAGGAAGAGGATGTGTACAGATTATAGGTATTTGAATGAGTGGACAGTGAAGAATGCGTACCCCCTGCCATTGATCTCAGAAATAATTGACAAGGTGGGAAAAGCCAAGGTCTTTACAAAATCAGATTTATGATGGGGATACAACAATGTATGAATAAAGAAAGGAGATGAGTGGAAGGCAGCATTTGCCATGCCCTTCGAGCCACTTGTCATGTTTTTTGGGATGACTAATAGTCCCCTGACCTTTCGAAATATGATGAACAACATTTTCAAGGACATAATAGACAAAGGTGTGGTAATAATATTTATTGATGACATTCTGATATTCACGGGGGATGAAGAGAATCATGAGGCGATAGTGCAGGAGGTGTTACAGAGGTTGGCAGAGAATGATCTATTTTTGAAACCAGAGAAGTGTGTGTTTGGGGCAAGCGAGATTGAGTTCCTAGGATTATTGATTGGCCCTGACGGGATCAAAATGGATCTGATCAAGGTACAGGCGATCACAGATTGGACTGCACCCACCCATGTCAAGGAGGTTCAAGCTTTCTTGGGACTCACAAATTATTATCATCGCTTTGTGCACAATTTTTCTAAAATTGCCACACCCTTACATAACCTTATGCAAAAGGGAGTAGTATGGAGGTGGAGAGAGCAGCAGCAGACAGCATTTGAGGAGTTGAAGAGAAAGTTTGTGGAGGGACCAATATTAGCCCCAGTAGATTTCACACGCCCTTTGCGAGTGGAATCCGATGCATCCGATTTTGCTACTGGAGCAGTATTATCAATGCTGTGCAAAGATGACAAATGGCATCCTTGTGCATCCTTGTCAAAAGGGTGATGTGGAGAGGAATTATGATGTGCATGACAAAGAGATGTTGGGGATAATACAAGCATTGGAGGCATGGAGGCATTATTTGGAGGGATGTATGCATGAGATTGAGATTGAGATTGAGATCTGGATGGATCATCAAAATCTGCAATACTTCATGTCTGCTAAAAAGCTTAACCGCTGGCAAGCGCATTGGGCACTATTCCTATCACATTTCAACTTTCATTTGGTCCACAAAGCGGGAAGCTTAATGAGGAAAGCAGATGCATTATCCAGATGTATTGATCATAAAAGGGGGGGTGGAGGAGGACAATAAAAATGTTACCTTACTCAAACCCAAATACTTTTACATTTGCGCTATGTGTCAAGGCATCTATTAATAGATAGCTCAGAAACGGAAATGTTGTCTAAAATTAGACAATGTTCGGAAATGGACGATGAAGTAGTGGAAGCCATGAAAGCTCTGAAGGGAGAGAAGAAAGGTAATATCAAAGGAGATGAATGGGCTGAGGAACAAGGGTTGGTGTTGTTTCAAGGAAAAGTGTATGTACCGAAGGATCAGGATTTGCGAAGGGAGATCGTCCAGTTACATCACAATATGCTGATTGCCAGACACCCAGGAAGATGGAAGACGTTGGAATTAGTAATGAGAAATTATTGGTGGCCCGGAATTTCGAAGTATGTGTTGGGGTATGTGGATGGATGTGATATGTACATGAGGGGAAAGAAATTTCCAGAGAAACCTGCAGGAAAATTAATGCCAAACCCTATACCTAAAGCGCCATGGCGAGATATATCTGTGGATTTTATTACCGGATTACCCGAGGCTCAAGGGTACAATGCAATATTCGTAGTATGCGACCACTTTACAAAGGAGGTCCATATTATTCCTACTACTACAGAAACCTCATCATTGGGCTTGGTGCGCCTCTATCTAAATCAGGTATGGCGGTTACATGGGTTACCCAATACCATTATCTCCGATCGCGGACCACAATTTGCTTCTGCATTTATGCGAGAACTAAACAACATATTGGGAATTCAAACTAAATTATCTATGGCATATCACCTGCAGACTGATGGGCAGACAGAGAGAATGATTCAGGAGTTGGAGCAGTACCTACGTATGTTTGTCAACTACCGACAAACTGACTGGCCCAAATGGTTGGCAATTGCTGAATTTTCCCACAATAACAAATTCCATTCGGCTACTCGTATGTCACCCTTTTTCATGAATTATGGATATCATCCTCGCATGGGAGTAGAACCCAGAAGGGAAGTCAAAGTACAGTCGGTAGAAGACTTTGTATCTAAGATGCAAAAGGTACAAGAGGAAGCAGAGGTGGCATTGAAGAAAGCATGTGATGACATGATGCGACATGTGGATCGTACTCGAGCACGCGCTCCAGAGTACAAAGTTGGTGACTTGGTATGGCTAAGTACCAAGGACCTGAATATTCCATGACCTTCGAGGAAACTTACGGAGAAACAAGTTGGCCCATATGCGATCTCTAAAGTGATCTCACCTAATGCAGTAGTGCTAAAATTACCCCGATCATTCAAGATTGATCCTGAGATTAATGTATCCTGCCTATGCCCTCACCACCCGCCCACTATTCCTGGCCAACAAACTACTCTGCAACCTCCGATAATAGTAGAAGGTGCTCCAGAATACATAGTTGAAGAAATTCTAGACTCATGTCTTCGATGGAACAAATTGGAGTTCTTAATGAAATAAAGTGGAAAAACTATACCAACGAAAATAATTCATGGGAACCCAAAGAGAATTGTAAGTGAGCACATAACGCGATCGCCCAATTCTTTAAATGTAATCTGAATGCTCTGCATCGCATTGCGAGAATGGTGTATGAGGGGATGAGATTCCGGCCTTACCAAAATTTCACAGAGGGGACAGACACAATATTTTCTGGCCTGGAAGTCGAGGCATAAAAGGGGGGTAATGTTAGGAAACCACCCCATTACCTAATAAAATTTCATTTTTATTTTATTATGTTGAATTACACTACATGACGCCAAATTACGCTACACTTTGATAGTGTGAGAATTTTATTTCGCACGCATCAAAATGTATGCACATGTATGAGTGCATCGGTAACAACAATGTACAATATGTGTAACATAGTATATAAACCCTAAATATATGCCTAGGGGACCCCAGTTTGTTCTCTTAGGTATTCCACCTACGCTTTCGGTGTGAAAGGCCTTTGTCAACAAACTTACCTATTAATAACCCCTCGCATCAAAACCATCAATTCCCCCATCACGAGCATGGATCCTGCCCCCTTCTTGTAGAGAGAACCCACACGGTCTTAGCTAGCAGATAGTGGGTGTCACCCTAACACCATGTCACAACTGATAATGCCCACACAGCCCCCATCTGTTACATCAACGATGTGAACATTGTCGACAACAACCACTACTGCCTTTTGCCTACCATCAAAACTGCTCCCAGGACCTCAGAAATGGCGGCACTAGGGAAATGCATGGGTTTTGCCTGCGGGTTTCCCACACTTTTATTTCCTAATTTATTCAATGAGTTTTGCATGAAAAATCATGAAAAAATGATTTTCTGGAAGTGTTTTGTTAGCTCTTTGTGATCCAGCACATAAAACAATATTTGGGTAACATTTCTCATGTGTCAAGGATGCAAATATATTATTTTGTCCATGGTATCACAAGCACCCAATGAATAGCTACCAGAAAATCATTTTTTCATGATTTTTCATGCAAAACTCATTGAATAAATTAGGAAATAAAAGCATGGGAAACCTGTGCATTTCCCTAGGTGGCACACACTGCCAAGTCGACCTACAATGCCACAGCAAACACCCCAAACCACTGAAATGGCCACACAAACCCTCGTCGAACACCCCCCCAATGCAGCCACATCACTGTCAATGCCCCCTACACAGCCCCCATCAGCCACATCACCACTGCCATCAACAATGCCCACAATGTCAAGAACTGCCACCACTGCTCTGTCCCCAGTCTCAAACCCTCCCCCAGCACCTCGAAAATAATGGCACACCCTGCTGAGTCAACCCACAGCCCCCCTGTAGACTCCCCAACCTGTCTCAACAACTGCAGCAAGCCCTGCAGCTACCAGCCCTGGAATGACCACTAGAGCCACAATGAGCATCCAAACTGTTACCACCACCTATGAGATGGCTACGCACACACCTAGCAGCTCACAATGATGGTCTACAGTGCAGCAAGCTGAGTTGCAAGATGATGAGCAAATGTGTTCGTCAGAATGCATCATCTACTCAATGGAACCACCCTGCCAGCCCCACCGTCTCCTATGACAATCCAGAAGCCTGCCCACACCCCACCCCCTTGCCCCCATTAGCCACCATGGACCCACCAGACCTGCCACATCATTGATAATGTGTCCATCAATGACGACCATATCCTGCTCTGGCCCACTCTGGACCACAAGCTGCAGCCAAGAAATGACAGAGCACACACCTAAATCCATGAGAGCACTCCCCCATCCACTCAGCTTGCCCAAATTCCCCCAGAAATGCACTGTTTCACCAACCCCCATGTCTCACACCCATGCTGTGTCACTGACGACACTGTCCACACCCATGGAAGCTCCCCCTTCACCCCCTGTCCCCCTCTCACTGCCAATCTGCCCCAGCTCACCCCAGGTGCCCCATAAATGTGCCATTTTGCCACCCCCCTATGTCTCACACCCCTGCCGCATCACAGATGACACTATCCACACCCATGGAAGCTCCTTGTTCACCACCTGCACCCCAGTCACCCTCCATCTGCCTGACTCATTTCGTCACCGCCTGCACATTTTGACTGGGCCAAAGATGTTGCACTGCCAGTCATGCCTACCTCGTATGCACGAGATCTCTCTGGTCTGAAAACACCATCAACAGCCATTGAAAATCTTTGTATCCAGCTCTGTCTACACACTGCCAATGCCCATCATCAGCATCAATACCACTGGATACATCGTCAACGACCCCCATCATTGTCAATGCCCTGCCCTCATCAATGCCAGTCCTCGCCCATCCTCATCCTTGCCTGTCCTCGTCAATGCCTGTCCTTGTCACTGCCTACTGTCACTGTCACCGCCCAGCCACCCTCAACACCCAGTCACCAGCAACACCCAGTCACTGTCAGCACCCTGTCACCAGTAACACCCAGTCACTGCCAATGCCCCATCATAATCCCAGCTGTCAGGCAGCTCAATGTTTTCGCCAACATGTAAAGTGTGCCCTCCACTTGTTCCTTCAAGTTCAGTCACCCCCCGGTCAAATATGAGAGAGTGTAAGAGTGTCTCTTACATCAACAAGTCTTATCTCCATCTGCACCCAGTATCACATGTCATCCCATTATCACATGTTTAGTCCAGTAGTATATAGTTTATACTTCGAGTACTTGTACTATATCTTAGTTTCCTCCCCCGAAACATACTAAGTTCCTTACATGTTTCGGTCTACTTGAGTGTTGGAAGCTCCGGCTTCCTTCCAGCGCTCCTTGGAGACCTTAGCGGGAACATCTATGAATTGTAGGGCCATGAAGCGATCAGCGTCGGAGGGTAGGAGGAAAGTGATCTGAGGACCCCCGAACGACGCGAAGATGCTTGCAATTTTGTAACCCTTTTTTTTGATATGAGCTTTAATGAGAGGGAGATGGTCAGGTGGAATCGACGAGCGATCAGTAACACCCGGATAAAGGTCGAGGAGACGGCATGACAGGCGTTTATCGCTTTTGCCTTTCTTACTCGCGCTCCATCTAACCTCCACTTCTGGTTTAGCTTCCACTATAGCATCCATAACAATCTCCAGGAGGTCCACGCGAGGCTCCGCTTCGCCACAGGAAGAGATCTCAACGTAACACGCCGAGGAAATGTTTGAGACGCGATCGCTGAAAGGCTGGACGTCAATGCCGAAATCAGCGAAGTCCTTATAGCGGGGGTCCGGCCCAAGATTAGCCAGCAGATTCTTAATAGCGGCAGTAGGGGTCTCATTCGATGCGGGGACGACACCACGCACGACGAGTTGATGACCTTTCGGTAGCATAGCGAGAGAGAATAGAGAACCAGATGCAGACTCAGGCGACTTTGGATTCCTGAAAAACTTTACCATGCCAACAGGAACCGGAGTCGGACCCACCATTTCCAAGCCCCCTAATCTTCCTTCCCATAGAGGGAGACGATCCACTGCTCATACAGGTAAAAATTATAGGGCTGATACCACTTATAATAACTAGTAACTGTTCGACTGCAGCAAGACCCCAGAAGAAGGCCTAGGAATACATAGTGACCTACTTACAATAATTTAGCCCAAACCGGATGAATGGTGCACGTGGTACGGCTCAATCCATCGCCGAGAATGTACGTCCAGGAAGTGACGATGGTGGTCAACGTCTGGAGATCATATGCATCCTTCTAGTCAGTCCAACAATGACAAGGATAGCCAAAATAAACCATTTCCGCCACCATTTAGAACGTGTTGCCACCGTGCACGGTGGCCCTGTCGGCCGTGCGGGAAGGCTGGGAGCCAGCAAGCCTGCTGTCTTGATTTTCCCGTCCTGGAGAGTAAGAAAGATGGGTTAACCGCTGATACTATGGAGACCTTCATAGCTTGTGTCACTGACGGTAAACGGAGGGAATCTGTATCCCATAATTTTGTCAAGCCTTGTAAAAGATAGGTCAGGACCCAAACATTGAAGTAAATCAAATCTGAATTACCAGCTGGGTGAGTCTATCGATGAACGCAGTTGTGTGAATAAATCGAAAGTGAATTTTCCGGTGTGGACGCCATCTAATATCAGTCGTTTACGAGTTCAGAAAACTTGGCGGCGAAAACATACTCCCGCTAGGTCCAATACCGCCGAAAGGTAGGCCATCCACTACAATGTTAAGTGAATGACAATTACTTACACAAACTGACCGGACAACTGACCTCCCAGATGGATAATTAAGTCGTTAGCGATAGCCGCCCCGCTCCGGGTGCTGCTGAAGACTGGAGATAACATATTGAGTTAGACACTAAAGGAAAGCACTATGACAGGACACCGCGCCTTTCTTCTTGTATTCTTCATCTCGCGAAAAGACGTAGAGAGCTAGTGGATGATCACTGCAATCAAAGTTTTTATGAACTAGGCTTGGAGAAGGAAAGTATGTCTTACTGAGCATTAACAAATGCGACGGCCTCGTCCACATCCTCCACTGGAACGATAGGTAACACGGGTCCGAAGATCTCCCTTGGAAGCAAACATTCAAATTAGCCATATGTACAATTGGAAAGGCGGCAAAGCATCGACATACTCGCTCATCAATGAATCATCCGGATGGACGTCGCTAACCACGGTCGGCGCAATATACTTTGCCGCCTCATCTGTGTCACCACCCAACACAACCTTGCCTTTCGTGTTGTCCAACAACCCTTTGACACGTTGGAATGCCTGAGGTGTCGCCAGTCTTCCGAATGTACCAGGAGACGATGGCTTCGCGGATTCTGGAAAGAATGATTCATATCTGGCGGGAGCAGTGTAAGCATACGTGGAGTAATGGACGAGGGTTGCATGACTGACACGACCTTCAAAGCCTCTACAAACTTATCCTGGCATGACTTGGGTACCAGAACGTAGTCCGGCGCGACACATGTTTGACCGGCGTTTGCGAATTTACCCCACAGAATTCGGCGAGCCGCTAATTGAAGATCGCTTTTCGGGTCGATGAATACAGGGGATTTACCTATGATTATATATTTAATCAAGCTTGTGAATGCAGAAGAGAGAGTTTTTGATAGTACCTCCGAGCTGCAGTTAAGTCATTAATTTGGTGATACAATAGAATGTGATGAGACGCATACTTCTAGAGTCACTGGTGTCAAAAATTTGGCAGCTGCCTGCGCAACAATTTTGCCAACACGGCCACTACCTGAGGAACCACGGCCATTAGAGATCAGATACTTCAGAGTACACAACATACCTGTGTAGAAAACTGCATTGTAGCCAGGGACGCATAAATTTTTTGCAAGTTTCATAATATACGAAACACATACTGCGATCCCATTGCAAAGAAAGAAGCTAATAAAAACCAAAGGTTCGAGTAGCATGTCGCAAGAGTATCCACCACAACTTACTTTGGTAGTCTGTGGAATCGCTCCATTGACGATGCGTACTAAATCCATATCCATATATTTGGGCATCAGCTCTGCAAGGAGCGCAGCTGTCGCTGGGGCCGACTCCGAGGGCTTGAGAAGTAAGGGGCATCCAGCTGCGATAGCACCTGCCTAAATTCTCAACTGAGATAAGTTTCTCGAAAAGCAGAACCAAAGAACCATACGAGAATTGGTATAGTCAACCACAGTGGATAATTGAACGGGGAGATAATGAGCACGACTCCTATAGGTTCCTTGTATATAATAGGCCGTAGTGCAGCGAACTTGATCGAAAAGGAAGGTTTCTCAGGTCTGGCCCATTTCTCGACGCTTTCCCAGGCCAATTTCACGTCGTCAAGTGTCGGATTTATCTCAAGCCTGCCAAAACCATTGAGAGACAACTGAAAACGAGATGCTAGCAACTCACGAATAACTCTCCAACGCCGGTTTCCCCAAATCCGAAGCTAAAGCTTCCACAAAGCGTTTTTCGTTGTCTCGGATGAGGTAGGCGAGCTGAAGCAGTTGATATTTGCGATATGCGATAGATTTGAATTTTCCAGAGTTGAACCCTGCACGTAGTGCGGCATAATGCTATCATAAAAGGTCAACCACTCATATTGAAGTAGGAAAAAAAGATAGCTGATATCCGGTACCTTGTCGATTTCTTCCACGGGAGTGTATTCAAGGTCAACCATGTTGGTGCGGGGAAGGACCTAAAAAGAACAAAGCTGCTTTTACGTCAACTTTTTAGTGCGTTCCTTGAAGACGGATTTATTGAACGGCTAGCAGACATCTGCATCTAGTCGTACACTCATGACTCTGCACTGCACCCGTGCATTGCTGAGGCCCAGTCTAAGCCAGTCTAAGCAGGGTCTAAGCCAGTGAACGTTGATGGCAATGCTTCCGACTCTATGCCGATCAGGGTCGATGATTCTTTGACAACAAAGCTCTAATAAAAAGGTCCGAGTGGTGGACATTTTGGGCTGGGTCTGCGAGGAATCGGGTCCAGCCTGAAGAAGGTCTGGATCGTACATACCTTGGGTTTGAATGACGAATACTGTAAATGGTCCAACAACGATCTAGACGTGTACTAGCAGCCAGGCCTCTCTAGGCCTGGAATCAGGATAGACGCCTTTCACGCAATGCCGTAATCCCGGGCCATGGCCAGTTTCTAAGAGGTGTTATGATGATCCGGTACGTTTAAGCAGCCGTGCTTTTCACTCTCCAGATTCAGAACTATGCCGGCAAGCCGGAGTGCGATCGCGCAAGCTGGACAACGTTGAAACACCGAATGCTGCTCATCTATCTGAAATCATTGCTTCATCAGAACCAAGGGTTTAAAACTGCAAGTCTGAGCATTATAAGTGAACACAAAAAAAAACTGATGGACAGATTACGGGCATCAAATTAACTTCATCAACAAAAAAATCGAGACAAGATGATGAAGACTGAAGTGAACGGTCACCATAAGAAAATTGTCAATCGTTTCCTCAACCGCGCAATAACAGCAACGAGGAGAACCAAGAAGAACCATTTCTTCACCGACTTGGGACGCACCGCAGTTGCACTCGGCGGACCTTGTGGGCGCGGAGGAATCCGTGGGAATAATCTTTGTGAGGCTTTAAACTTGGCATCCTGTCGGGGAGTTAAGTGATATGATGATCCAAACTATGTGAATTGACCGTACAGTATAAGGGGGAAACCTATATCCGATGAACTTGTCCATCCTAGCAAAAGGAAATGAAAGTTATCAACAAGGGAACCATAGTTAATTACTCGTACTCACCAGCTTGGCGAATCGATAGACGACCGAAGATGTGTGAACGTGTCGAAAGTGTATTTGCCTGTATGTTCGCCATCTGTCGTGTGCCACATGAATTCAAGTGAATAGAGAACATGAAATCGAGATTAGCGCACATCCACTAGGTCCAATGCCACCAAAGGGTAGACCTTCCCCTAGGGTTTGATCAGTAAAACATGTGACGTAGATGATCATGTGACTGACCTCCAGGATGAATGACAACTTCGTTCGCCAGAGCTCCGCCGCTCTTTGTGTTCCCAAAGACTGGCAACAAAACATTATTTAGTTCCTTGGGAGCATATCATAAGAACCAGTGTACCCTTTTCTTTATAACCTGAATCTTGGGAAAAAACATACAGCGCCAGAGGATGATCACTGTATTAAAATAGTCATAAGCAAAGAAGTATGTCTGTGATAGATCATAAGCGCCTCACCGAGCATTCACAAACGCAATAGCCTCGTCCACATCCTCTACAGGAACGATAGGCAACACCGGTCCAAAAATTTCTCTGCATTCCACAACTTTGAGAAATATTCCACAATGTTAAAAGAACAAGACACGTACTCGCTCATCAACACATCCCCTCCATGAACATCCCTAACCACAGTCGGTGCAATAAACTTGGTCGCCTCATCAGTCTCGCCACCGATGACGATCGTGCCCATTGTATTATCCAACAATCCCTTGACGCGCATGAACGCCTCGTGCGTTACAAGCTTGCTTGATGCACCAGGGGAGGATGAATCTTTCGAAGGAGGGTAAAACGATTCATCCCTGGAATGAGAGATAGGGTAAGTGCGTTGCGAGAAGAAGGGATGACATGGAGACTGACGCAGTCTTCAAGGCTTGTATGAATTTGTCCTGGAATGACCTTGGTACTAGGACGTAATCTGGTGCGACACATGTTTGACCGGCATTGACGGCTTTTCCCCAAAGGATACGCCTAGCCGCCATCTCAAGGTCGCAATTAGGATCGACGAACACCGGGGATTTCCCTGTATATGTCATTTAATCGACTTTACAGTCAAATTTCAGTTTCTTGTTACCTCCGAGCTTTGAGGGATTAGAAGGTGAATAGTTAATGATGGATGTGAATACACGTACTTCGAGCGTAACGGGGGTAACGAACTTGGCTGCCGCTTCAGCAACGATCTTGCCGACCCTTCCGCTACCTAATTACTTGTCAGAGAATGATAAGAATCACGACATAAAGCATGTACCGGTGAAAAAAACTGTAAATCAACCATCAACACAGAAATACGATAATAATAAAAAGACCACGGATACGTACTGTGATCCCATCGCAACGACAAAAGCTAAAACAAAAAGATAGACAAGAGACATCGAGCAACCACACAACGCAACATACCTTGGTACATTCCGGCACAGCACCATTGACGACCTGTACGAGATCCTGATCCAAATACTGCGGTACGAGCTCTGCAAGGAGCGCCGCGACCGCCGGTGACTTTTCCGAAGGTTTCACGACCGCAGGGCATCCCGCCGCAATAGCGCCTGCCTAAAATAAAAAAAGTTAATTTTCAAGCTAACATATACACGACGCACGCACCAAAGGTGGGATAGTCTCCCACAGCGGATAGTTGAAAGGTCCCATAATGAGAACGACGCCTTTAGGAACTTTGTATATGACACGGCGCATAGGGGACCAAATCATCGAAAAGCCAGGTTTCTCCGGTTTGGCCCACTTCTCGACATTGGTGTAGGCGTTGTTGATGTCCCTGATGGTGACGTTGATTTCTAGGCTGAGGAATACGATGAGTTGAGGTATGAGGTATGTTATGTAACCATGTTTGTTGGATGGACTGACAAGTAGTTCTCCTGGAGAGGTCTTCCTAGATTCGATGTCATTGCATCAGAGAAGCGCTGTGCGTTGTCTCGTACGAGATAGCATAGCTGGAGAAGTTGGTACTTTCGGTAGGCGATGGAATTGAATTTCCCGGATTTCAGTCCATCTTGGAGGTCTGCGTGGATCTGCCAGTAAAGAGGTTAATTGAGATAGGTGATTTTTTGTTCTGTGATACCTTGTCGATTTTGACTGGTGATGTATAGACGAGGGTAGACATTGTTGGCGGGGGAGAGAGATTAAAGTCTCGGAGGATAACCTAAGTATCAAATTAGGAAAGGTGATCGGTAGTAACCACGACATGAACTGTGTGAGGGGCGCGTGCCTGTCATCAGGACACGACCGTCGTACGCTTGTCCTCTAGAGTCCTCGATACAAAACTTGAGTGCCTAATATCGCATGGTCACTGGATCATCCGGCCCCTATTGCTGCATCGGAACGCCATGCAGCACTCAATGATCGACTCCAACCGTCAACAACCACCAATGCCTCCGAACATCGAAACCACACCATACACCTACACTAGTGCAGGCGCAGAACCCGGTATACACATCAACCTGCAAGGCCCCTCCCACGCCAATCACTTCAAAGAAGACTGTGTTATCGAGCTAGCGGAATACGATGCTGAGCATGTATCCGTCAAAGGACTGACGAACAACGAGCTCGTAGAAACGCTACGAGAGACGAGTCTTGTTCAAGTAGACGAAGACTCCGAGTGTGTGAGGTGGATCAATATCGGTGGGATTGATTGGGAGGTGATGAGTGCCCTTGGTGTCAAGTACAGTCTGTTGTATATGACGTCTTTGCGTAAAGCTGGCATTGAGAATTTCATAGATCTTCACGCTCTGACACTTGAAGACATTCTTCACGAACAAGGCCATAACCATTCAAAAGCAGATTACTACCACTCTCACCTGTTCATCCGTATCCTAAGCCACACCCTCCAACACGATCATCCAACTCCACACAAACCTCCTACTAGATCTTCCACCGACGATTCTGCTCTGGAACGCGGTCAGCTCACAAAGAAGAATCATGTTGTACACGAACCACCCGCCTCTACGTCTCTCCATACAAACAACACCCTAAATCATAGCCACCTCAAACCTCGTCTCACAGGTCTATCAGGAATTCACACCCCCGTAAGTTCTCTACATTCCAACTTGAGCGTATCAACATCTTAACATCCACACATCTGCATCAAGGCTCGTCTAGAACGACTCCTCAAAATCCGCGCACTGACTAAAGGAGATCACCTCAACGTCCACCAGGAGCCTTTATTCATCTTCCTCACTCGCAAAGGTATACATCTACCCTCTTTTCACCAACATCCCCTAACGTCAAACTCAATCAGGCAACACCGTCATCTCCGTATGTCCGACCCCAAGTCTCGACTTTACGCTGCCCATCACCGAACGCCTACACAACCCCGATTCTGTACTACGTACATCCTCGGACGCATCGCTCCTCGTAGAAAGCCTACTCGATCTAGGTAATGTACCTTGATTGTCTTTCTCACTCCATCCACCCATACTAACAAATACACACCTACCCCCCAACCAGTCGTAGACCGTGTCCTCGAAGTCACAGACGCGTATCAAGATAGGATACTCAAACTCGAACACGACGTCCTGAGGAGGCACGGGACAGGCGTCGTGCGTAGTCGTGCGTACAACCTTTACTTTTCCCTCTTTATCTACTAGCTAATTTTGTTACGTGGTAGTACACGTCCTCTCTGGGGACATCATACTGCATAGAAGGATGTTGGAGCCTATCAAGGCGATGATTTACGGATTGAGGCGGTATGATGTTGATCGATGCATTGCGCTCGCGGATGATTTGGAGGCGGCGGAGCCGGAGGGAGAGGGTCCATGGGTAGGTGCGGCGCACAGACCTGCTATGATTCGGAAACGCCAACACCCGCTTCGTCGTGACGAACACGGAGGAACAGCAGAGGCAGAGCCGGAGGTGGGGAGAGAGAGGAGGAAAGGTAAGGTGAAGGGGTATTTGAGCTACAAGTCAAAAGTGTATTTGGTATGTTCATTTTTTCCATGGATTTGGATGGTGACTTACTACTGGTCATGGATGTAGGCGGATGTGTATGATCATATCGATTATGCGCTCGCGAGCTTGGATATGTTTGCTGAGGTCTCGGAGAACCTGGTAAATTATGCGTTCAATGTGCGTTTTCAGTGTCTCTACATCTGTTGGTATCTGAGTTGACCATGTAGACGGCTTCGTACGAGATGAACGAAGTCATGTATGTCGTTCGTTTGTTGAGGCATCCTAATCTCAATACCTCGTCACGTACAGGCGTCGTCTCACACTCGCCACCATCATATTTCTTCCCCTCACCATTCTCACTGGTTACTTTGTACGTACCTCCAACCTTGGTCTTGACTACCCTTCATACACATAGATAGGGAATGAACTTCCACCCCTTTCCCGCAGTCGACAACCATTCGGACCTGTTGTACGTTTCTCTCATCTCTTATCACCTCGGACGGACACAGGGTGTGTGGGGGGGGAGACAAGTACCGCTAACTAACAGAATGGTTACGCAGGTTCTGGCAGATTACGCTCCCAGCAATGGTAGCACTAGTGCCGGTGTTTATGATGTTGGATATTCGGAGGGTGGTGGGAAGAGTAGAGAGGTGGGTGTGGGTGTCAGATGGGGAGTGAGGTCGAGGTGAGGGTGTAGTTATTTCCGAGATGTGGTGTATGGGAATGAGTGATGTGCCTGATAGGATAGGCGAGCGCGTAAGATACCGTGGCGCGATGGCATCGTGGAATGGAACATGCGCGAAACGGAACGGAACCAGCACGTACACATGTCATTAGCGACAAAGTCAAGATCACTCGGTGACAGGAACGCAAGGTCGAAACAGGAACTAGAAGACGATGGTCATGCATGTCAACGTATGACGTCTATCAAGCGAGTAAAGGTTCCTCGGAAGGTAGTACATAGGCATGCCGAACCTCGGGAAGGATACATAGGTAGGTTATTGGGGTGGGTGTTCCCGCGTCCCGTTCCGTCGAGGATGTCGGTTGGGTATTAGAGTAACCGCCCCAACGAAGGTATCGCTTAATTAGAGGAGTTGAGTGTCGAGTTGATTATACTCAAGGATTAGTGGCGTTGGCGTCTGGCGTCGGAGGACAGGTGGGGTCGGTTGTACGGGATATTCAATGTCTTGTGATCTTATGCACACGCGCTGTGTATTTGCGTATTCATTGAATGTAATGCTATGTAATGTACGTAACATGAAGGGTCGTAAAGGACAATCAATTCGTAAAGGAAATCAATTCGTAAAGGACAATCAATTCGTAAAGGACAATCAATAAGTTATAGTGTTACAGTCCGATTGGGTTATTTTGTGTTATCAAGTCAGGCAGCAGCAGCGACCGGGAGTGCAACGGGTATAGCAGCGGTGGGGATACGACCACGCCATCCTGCTTCCTCAATGAGCATGGACGCATTACGCTTGCGTTCAGTACCAGAAGCGCGTGCAAGAGGACGTGTCCTGCGAGGTTGTGACATGGAAGCTTTTAGCTGTGCCATGTTGTTATGATATTCAATCGCCTTGCGCTGTTTGCGGTTTGTGATGAGTTCTGGGAAAGATACACGGAGAGCGTCACGTGTTTCTATGGGGAGGCGGGAGAGTGGGGATTGGGCAAGTGCGAGGAGAGCATCGACTGTGTAGACCGGTGCTCCGGGTGCCGCAGTGGATGTGGCTGTGGCAGTGGGTGTTTAGGTGCACGTGGTTACAAGAAACTTAAGTAAAAGACTTACGTGTCACTAATAGTGGGCGGGAGGAAGAAGATGAACGGGATGATGATGAAGCGCGTGAAGAAGAAGAAGCGCTGCGTTTGTGAACTGGAACGTAGAGTGAAGAAGACATTGTTTGCAAAGGGAGGATGTGATTAAGGGATGGTGTACTTTACCGTCGTTTTATAGCATCACTCAGTCATTGTTCTGGGGAACAACACGACTTTCCCCGAACATTCTCGCATCTTCCAACTCCGCCCCAAATTATACATAGCCTGGGGCTTATATATTAGTTCCTCGGACAAAGGCCGGCAGCTCCACGGGTACACGGGTCATCGATTATCGATTATGACTGACTCAATATTGTTCCGAGACCGAACCAATGGACTAATAACTATCTACTGCTCAACAAAATTTTTGACGTTCTCAAGCCACTTGACGTATTCCTATTATCCTCCTTAAGCATTCCCCTCATAAAACATAAAACATAAATCAAAATACTCACTGTTTGTTCCTTGTACTCTGCATACTCAGGTATGAACAACGCAACATGCTCGTTCACTCCACGTTCCTGCAGGAACTTTTCAAACTCTTCTTGCACCGAAACATCAAGAGTATCAAACTACAACAACCACCACCATCATCATCATCAGTCAAAAACCTCACATGATCATCACAACACACATACCTGAGGCCCGATATACAGCCCCCGTCTCTTCCAATCCGCCTCCGCAGTCAAATCATTACCAAGCTTCGCATCCTTGTAATACGAAACATTATCCACGATAAAGTTCCCCTCCTGGCACACCATATCCACACTCAGAGCCCCCGGTCCTGACGTCTACACCATCTTCGCGTTAGCTCACTTACTCTTTCCAACAATACCCGAAAGCCTACTTTAACGATAGACAGCGATACACGCACGGGGTATGCGTGATACGGCGCATCGTCTTCTCCCTCCTCGTTCCCTTCTCCTTCCACTTCTGCTTCGGGTGTATCAATCTCATCTTCCGACTGCAAGTCGGCAATGGAGAACATCAGTCGAAGACTGTACTCATTAACTGGTAGTCAGTATCTCAATAAAAATGAAATAAAATAAAAATACTTTTCATTCCCGAATTTACGCGTAAGCGTAACCTCGTCGTGTCCCGCTATATCCTCAATCTGCACCACGTTACACATGAAGCATCAACTAAAGCAAGAAAACAATGAACGATCCTAACCTGCCAGAACCCCTGCTGCTTGAACGCTTTCAGAAACTCGGGCGGATTCTCCACCTCTGCATTCGCCTCGGCCTCGTATTTTAGTTCCTCCTGCAGCTTCTGCGACAGCGCCACATCCGCTACCAAAAAAAAAAAACAAAAAAAAAAGGACACACACGTTAGAAACAGCGAGGGAATCGCTAACCGGGGAGTACTAACTTGCACCGTCACCGAACCGAAGAGAAGACGCTGAGAACCCACGAACGTATACTGCTGCGTGGGCTTTGGCTGTGAGAAGACATCCGAGACGCGGCGCGGCGTGTGTGGTGAGTTGCCGGGTGAGAGTGCGGGTAGAGGTGGGGGTGAGTAGGCGGAGAGCACGGAGGGATGCCATTGTTTTTGTTTTTTTTTTTGGAGGTGAGTGAGTGAAACTCAACCTTTTTTTCTCCAATTACCAAAAAGAGGGAGGATTGTTTGCGTTGGATGTTGTTTGCCACCCGTGTCAACTTTAGTGACGAGTCAATAAATTTGACTTTCTTTGAACCTCGTGAAAGATGTCGACATGACTAGTACAGACTAGTACTGTGATTGATCTGGGGTGTAACTATGTTAATCCATGTACGGACTCGTCGGCGTGATTTTTGCACTTCGACGAGCTCGGAGGTGCATCATGCATGACCGCATGACATGCATGTTGTGACAAAGGAAAAACTCCCGAAATGCATGTTGACGTGAGGTGACACATGCTCGACTTTGACGAACTTGCAATTGCCTCCTCTCATCGTCATACCCATGGTGAAATAGCTATAGGCAGGGTCAAGAAAACGTATTTTGAGTAGGCGAGGATATTCCGCTAATTGAACGCGATTGCGTATATTGTCGTTACGGATTGAATTTCCCATAACGATACTCCAATTTAAGAGCCAAAGTTGGGAACAGCCCGGATCGAAGGCACCGTGGTTGTCTTGTTGCAAGGCAGAGTCCAGTGGATAAAGCGTTCGCAAAACAAAATCATACCCGCGATAAAGGGAGGACGTTGGTAGTCAAAATCCTCCTACGGATCGATCTTGGTGGACCTCACTTCCCAGTCGTGATCCACGACATAGCTGCAAGTTCTCAGTGCGAGGTGTATACTACTTTCCGGATCCCCCGTACCCGATCATCGGAACGTAGGACAACAAATGGCAATAATCAACAATGACAAATTTTGCTACGTTACCCAGTTACTCCCACCTAACACGCGCACTCAACTGTGATCATACATAGCACATCCCACCGTTGAGAGCTGGGCGTCAGCTCCAACAGAACCCAACTCCTGTACCTGCCAGGTGCAGCAACTGCACAGTTTTACGAACTCCAAAATAGAATCCAGCGGACCAGTTAACAGCATTCGACTTTTTTTGTGTCGTGTCATGGACCCACATTCCTCCAACCGATTTGCAGATCCCACATATCGAATCCCTCATCGCTCCTTGTAAGACCCGCCCACTCGTACCGGCCGCGCAACAAATGCACTGCGGTAGTCCCACTCTGACATGGGCACCATCCTCCAGATCTACTATACGGCGCCTCTATCGGGAGCAATGGTTCACTGGACGGTTCTCCGAGGAACAGTATGTCAAGGGCATGTAGCACGTCACCAACGGTGACAAAGCTATGACCCATGTGGCATGCCTGCACTGTAATTCCTTGGCCACTCGGTAGCAATATATTGACCCTACGCTAGGGTTTGTGGCTGGGGTGCAAATATGATGGCGCTGGCGGACGTTGACGGGCCGTCCTGGAGAGACGCTCTGCTCGTTTTGCGCCGTGCTCTATTTGGAATAGGCGAGGATAGGATGGATGGTGGATGGTCCGGACGTTATGTCTGGAAGTGGAATCCGCCGATAAAGCGACCTGCTGAAATTCAGTGGTGGTGGCCCAGACTCGAGCTGGACGGTCGTGGCAGCGGGCGCTAAGTGGGATGCTTGCAGATACGGGGTAGGTGTGAATGTTGGTCGGGCCTCTTGAGTGTTTGCAGCGCCTGGGTCTTCATCATGCGTCAGCGCAGGGAATGGTCGAGATAGAGCGTAAGGTCCGTCTCGAGCACTCGTGGACGCTGACGTTGATGCCTGTGGTGTTAATGGGGTGATGTAGGCTGCATTTGTCATTGTTGAGTACGTCGGACGACCTCCTCGATGTCTCTTACTTACGGCTGTAAGCCACGGTGGTTTCAGAAGTAGGGGGAGGGGTTGGGTCTCTCATTGTGGATTTTTTGGTGAGTTTGGAGACAGTCGAGTCTCAAGACCAGAACCACTGACAAGAGGTGGTGATAGTGCAGGGGAAAGAGGTATGAGTCTTCCGTTGGACTAGGTGCACAGGTATGCGGTATCTTTGCAAGTTCCCGGAACGCGTTCCACGTGACCTTTCGTTAAAATTTTTGTTCATTTCATTATCACATTATCACATAGTACAGGGAGAGTAGTTACATTTGATCCGCTGCGATGCACATCACCAATTCCATGAATCCCATGCCAATCCCCAGCTTCACTGTCCTCCTTGCAAATCCTTTACTGTGTCCTAAGGCTTCAGAAGCCTGTCATGCAACCCCCTTTGCACTCCAATTATTTATAGCTGGTAATCCACCTGTTAGCCTTGGGATCAGTGTGTTCCCATCTAAGGTAGGCATCACTCATTGTCAGCACCCTTATGTAAGTGGCTTAGTAAGTGCCAAGAATGTTGGATCCGAAAAGTTTTTGAAAAAATTTCTATGCAAAAGGGAAGTTTTGCAGTGGATTTAAGTTTTCAGTGTATATATTTACTTAAAATTATAACCATACACTTTCCATTCTACATTTATCAAATGCTACTCACTCTAGACCCTCTCTTTGACATGGTATGAGGCTGTGGCAGCTGTCCCTAAGTCACAAGTTAGGTCAAGCTTGTGACTCAAACACCACGTGTTGGTCATGTGATGTGGCCAAATGTTCCAAGATGAAAATTTTCAAACTCGAAAAATATGTGTAGAATAATGATAAATACCATTTAGAGTCAATAAATAAAATCTAATTTTGTGAACCTTTTCCCCCAATGGGGAAGAAGAATTCTCAGAATATTTTTGCAGGGAGTTGACCATTGGGATCTACCCTATAATCCTCTGGACTCAAATGTGTCAAAAGTGCAATGTGGTGGCAGTAATAAAGGGTGGCAAGCGACAACTATTTGCTTATGTAATGATGTGCTGACAATGGGCGACACCTACCTTACTGATCTCAACAGTCTGTTGTGGCCACCCTCTGCCACTGCCAATGCCTGGCTCCAGGCCCAACAGGAAGTCTGGCTGACTGACTCAAACAGAGAGCCTTGCTGACTCGCTGCAAAGAACACTTTATTTAGTTGCTGTTGAATATCTGCAATTTATTGCCATTTTTTGAACACCTGGTTCAATCTTCTCTCTGGTGCATTGGCTCAGCCTCTTCTGCTATTTGGATGGTCTATACCTCAGGAGAACTTATATTACTACAAGATAGTACCATTATCTCTGCACTACAATGTGGTACAGAAGTTCTGTAGGCCTTGGGTGAGTGACTGCATTCCCAACTCAATATATTGACTCTACCCCTCTTGTATAGACTCATGTACCATTCTAGGGAATTATACTAAGAATAACTTGGTATGTTTGTATATGCCCTCAAAAGTGAGTTCTATGAGCTGGCATAGAGTCACAAGCAGAATAAGTGAGTAGGTGAAGACTCTACCTTGTAGGACAAAGCATTGACTCTCAGGAATATCTAGGCTAAATTTGAGTGTATATTGACTACAATATCTCATGGGTATAAATTTTGGATACCAGGTACTGTACTATTTCAATTAATTCAGCCAGGGGTGTGACCTGTGACTGGTTGGCCAAAATTTTACATTCAGCCAAATTGGCTGTGACATGGGACAGGGGTAAATTTTGGCCAAATCATTTATCAGTAATATAACATACATCAACCCTACCATGGTTAAAGGCTAAGTCTTCTGCCTGAATGCCAAGGAACCATCCAGCTAATTTGGTGCATACTAATTGGGAATTAGGGGAAAAAAATTGTTGTATGTACATTGCAATACTTCTACCATGACTGCTGTAATCCCTCCTGGGGTACAAACCACAACACTTCTCAATAAAACTCTATTGGTTCAACAGCTTCTGGACTAAGAGACACCTCCCTGTGCCCCAGGCATATGGTTCATGCACATAGAGAAGTATCTGTTGACCAAGTTGCCAAACACCACAGAAATTCATGAAGTTACCTCTCTTCTATCTCCCCCACATCATATTCTGGTGGCTCTCATGCAATCCATAGAGGAGCTGGGGGTGACGTCAGTTCCTATTCCACATTCACTCAGGTCTGGGGGAAAGAAATACCCTCTTTGGATGATAACATACTGGACTGAGGTCATAGCCATCAGGGAAGCACAGATGACATGGGGTTCAGCATTCAGCAGTGTTAGGGCGACACCCACTATCTGCTAGCTAGACCATGTGGGTTCTCTCTACAAGAAGGGGGTGGGATCCGTGTGTGTGATGGGGGGATTGATGGTTTTGATGCAAGGGGTTATTTATAGATGAGTTTGTTGAGATAGGCCATTCACACCACAAGTGTAGGTGGAATACCTAAGAGAACACAACTGGGGTCCCCTAGGTGTATATTTAGGGTTTATATACTATGTTACATATATTGTACATTGTTGTTACCGATGCATGCATACATGTGCATACATCTTGATGTGTGCAAGATAAAATTCTCATGCTATCAAAGTGTAGCATCATTTGGCATCATTTGGCATTATTGGGCATAATTTGACATAGTAAAATAAAAATGAAATTTTATTAGGTAATGGGGCAGTTCCTAACATTACCCCCCTTTTATGCCTCGACTTCCAGGTGAGAAAATATTGTGTCTGTCCCCTCCATGAAATTTTGGTAAGGCCGGAATCTCATCCCCTCATACACCATTCTTGCAATGCGATGCAGAGCATTCGGATTATGTTTAAAGAATTGGACAATTGCATTACGTGCTCACTTACAATTCTCTTTGGGCTCCCACAAATTATTTTCATTGGTATAGTTTTTCCACTTTATTAAGAACTCCAATTTGTTCCATCAAAGATGTGAGTCTAGAATTTCTTCAACTACATATTCTGGAGCACCTTCTAATATTATCGGAGGTTGCGGAGTAGTTTGTTGGCCAGGAATAGTGGGCAGGCGGTAAGGGCATAGGCGGGATACATTAATCTCAGGATCAATCTTGAATGATCGGGGTCTACTGCATTAGGCAAGATCACTTTAGAGATTGCATATGGACCAACTTGTTTCTCCATAAGTTTCCTCGAAGGTCATGGAATATTCAGGTCCTTGGTACTTAGCCACACCAAGTCACCAACTTTGTACTCTGGAGCACACACTCGAGTACGATCCATGTGTCACATCATGTCATCATGTGCTTTCTTCAATGCTGCCTCTGCTTCCTCTTGTACCTTTTGCATCTTAGATACAAAGTCTTCTACCGACTGTATTTTGACTTCCCTTCTGGGTTCTACTCCCATGTGAGGATGATATCCATAATTCACGAAAAAGGGTGACATACGAGTAGCTGAATGGAATTTGTTATTGTGGGAAAATTTGGCAATTGCCAGCCATTTGGGCCAGTCGGTTTGTCGGTAGTTGACAAACATGTGTAGGTACTGCTCCAACTCCTGGTTCATTCTCTCTGTCTGCCCATCAGTCTGCGGGTGATATGCTGTAGATAATTTATTTTGAATTCCCAATAAGGCTGAACATGAGTCTACTCACGGATGACTCAGATCCGTACTCATGAGTATTCTCGCATAGAAAACACTTACTCGGATCCACATGGGTATTTTCCCATGGATGATCTGGATCCGTGAGTGGAAAACCCATGGGTATGTAAGTACTCATATGGGTAGAGACAAGTACTCATGGGTAACTGTCTGTCATTTTGTGCAAGTAGATAGAATGTACAATAATATTACAAGTTAGATTACTATCTGAGTGATGGGTAGGTGTTGAGCAGGTGAGTTAGTGTTTGTAGCACTGTAGTTCAGTAATACCTTAGCAATTCCTTTTATAAACTTGGATTCTGCACTGTGTATAGTATATATACAGATCCCCCAAAGCACTAGTCAAATGGTGCAGCCATTATTTTATACCAATCAGCCTTCCTCCTCATTCCTCTAAAAAGCCCATAGCATCATAACTCAATAACTATTTAATCGTTCCTTTTGTAAACTTGTATTGCACACTGTATATGGCATATCTACATTGTCCCCCAAGCACTAGTTGAAGGGTGTAGCCATTATATTATAGTATTCACCCCTTCCTCCTCATTTCTCCAAAAAACCCATAGCATCATAACTCGGTAATTATGTAGCTATCCCTTTCATAAACTCGGATTACATACTGTACATAGCATATATACATTGTTCCCAAAGCACTAGCGGAATAATGTAGTGGTTATATTATAGTATCCACCCCTTCCTCCTCATTCCTCTAAAAACCCCATACCATCATGACTCAATGATTATGCAATTATTCCTGTTGTAAATTAGGATTCCACACTATACATTGCATATCTACATTGTCCCTACTGAACTAGTTTAATGGTGCAGCCATTAATTTTATAATAATAACTCTTTTCTCCTCACTCCCAAAAAACCCACATCATCATAACTCAATAATGCCACTGCTTTGCCTTTTGTAACCTTGGATCATACATTTAATACTGCATATCTACACTGTCCCCAAAACACTAGTCCAATGGTGCAGTCATTCCTTTATGGCAAACACCTCTTCCTGGTCATTTCTCCAACATTTCTCTCAACAACTCTTAACACTGTAGATAAATAATTCTGCAGTTATTCTCTTCATCAACTGGTATTCTACACTCCATATAGTATCTTTACATCTACCCAAAAGCACTAGGCAAACAGTGCAATGGTTCATGCATGAGTACTTGCACGAGTACTTGTGCCTGCAAAAACTGATACTCGGATCCTCAAGGATCTGTTCCCACGGATGACCCAGAGCCGTGAGTGTGCATACCCATGGGTATTCCCACGGGTCAACCCACACTTGTGTTCAGCCTTAATTCCCAATATGTTGTTCAGTTCTCACATAAATGCCGAAGCAAATTGTGGTCCATGATTGGAGATAAAGGTATCAGGTAACCCATGTAACCACCATACCTGATTTAGATAGAGGCATGCCAAGCCCAATGATGAGGTTTCTGTAGTAGTAGGAATAATATGGACCTCCTTTGTGAAGTGGTCACATACTACGAATATTGTGTTGTACCCTTGAGCCTCAGGTAATCCGGTAATAAAATCCACAGATATATCTCACCACGGCGCTTTAGGTATAGGGTTCGGCATTAATTTTCCTGCAGGTTTCTCTGGAAATTTCTTCCCCCTCATGCACATATCACATCCATCCATGTACCCCAACACATACTTCAAAATTCTGGGCCACCAATAATTTCTCATTACTAATTCCAACATCTTCCATCTTCCTGGGTGTCTGGCAGTCGGCATATTATGATGTAACTGGACGATCTCCCTTCGCAAATCCTGATCCTTTGGTACATACACCTTTCCTCGGAATAACACCAACCCTTGTTCCTCAGCCCATTCATCTCCTTTAATATTACCTTTCTTTTCTCCCTTCACTTTTACAGCTTCCACTACTTCATTGTCCATTTCCGAACATTGTCTAATTTTAGACAACATTTCCATTTCCGTGCTATCTACTAATAGATGCCCTTGACACATAGTGCAAATGTGAAAGTATTCGGGTTCGAGCAAGGTAACATTCTTATTGTCCTCCTCCACCCCCCGTTTGTGATCAATACATCTGGATAATGCATCTGCTTTCCTCATCAAGCTTCCTGCTTTGTGGACCAAGTGAAAATTGAAACACGATAGGAATAGTGCCCAATGTGCTTGCCGGCAATTAAGCTTTTTAGTGGACATGAAGTATTGCAGATTTTGATGATCCATCCAGATCTCAATCTGATGCATACATCCCTCCAAATAATGCCTCCATGCCTCCAATGCTCATATTATCCCCAACATCTCTTTGTCATGCACATCATAATTCCTCTCCACATCATTCAACCCTTGGGACAAATATGCACAAGGATGCCATTTGTCATCTTTGCACAGCATTGATAATACCGCTCCAGTAGCAAAGTTGGATGCATCTGAGTCCACTCGTAAAGGGCGTGTGAAATCTACTGGGGCTAATATTGGTCCCTCCACAAACTTCCTCTTCAACTCCTCAAACACTGTCTGCTGCTGCTCTCCCCACCTCCACACTACTCCCTTTCACACAAGGTTATGTAAGGGTGTGGCAATGTTGGAAAAATTATGCACAAAGTGACGATAGTAGTTTGCGAGTCCCAAGAAAGCTTGAACCTCTTTGACGTGGGTGAGCGCAGGCCAATCTGTGATCGCCTGTACCTTGATTGGATCCATTTTGATCCCATCAGGGCCAATCAATAATCCTAGGAACTCAATCTCACTTCAAACACACACAGGACCCCTGAAATATCTGCCAAATCCCTGAAGCCGATGCAGATAAAAATTGGGCAAAACTTGAAAAATCCCTCAGGTGTTTGCAGATAAGAATCAAGGATTTTTTGAAAAATGTAAGAGGCAAATGTGTGGATAAAAATTGCTGGGCCGGTACATAGCCTGGGTGCAGATGCGGATAAAAAGTACATCACTTGGGGTTCGAACCTATAACATTCCCACGTGCTGATCTGAAATATAACCAGCACATACCACTACACTACAGCACACAGCTTCATGTTTATGACATATTCGTACAAGTATTCTGGAAAAAAAAAAAGCTAAAATGGGAAATCTGTTCATCATCACCATCACCTTTGCATACCTACCACTTGTGTCCCACCTGCCAAACTGGTCATGTCTGAGCCCGATGATGTTCTTGATCTGGAGAATCCACCTCAGTCCAATCCAGAGAAATGGATAGGAAAAGGACGCACATTCCCCACAAAACCTGAAGATGTTCCAAGAGAGCTATCACTGTACTGTGATCACCTTCTTGAAATACCAGGTAACTTTCAGAAGAATGCATTTCCCGATGCCAGTACCACAGTCGAAAAATTCCTCCAGCTATGGCTTCTTGAACCATCATTTGATGTTGTTCATGCACAGGCCAACCATTGTTTCCACCAACTTCATCCCAATGATGATCCAATCAGTCTCTTAATATGACCTATTCCAAGTCGAGGCTTCATAGAAAATCTCAGGAGAAGTTATGGGCAGGCAGTCTTGAACAGAAATAATTCCATCGAGGATCCAAGGTTCCCAGGATCCCACTTACCCTTCTGGTGTATCCAGTTCTGGAAGGATATGTTGACAGTTATTGATACACAGGCAAAGTGGAGAGGATCACTCACCTGGATTGACAGTCATCTTAATAAGGTGGACTCTGAATCAGAGGTGCGCTCAACACTTGAGGTTGCACATACTCGTTTCCTGTCATTATGATGGAATGAGAGTACCACACTCCTGGGTGCCAGATCCCAAACTAGGGACTACCATGGATGGCCATCATCTGGATGACCATCCATGGATACAATATATGGATGGATGGATATGGATATGGATATTGCATGGGTGATATCCATGGATGAACGGATGGTTACTATTAAATTTAAATAAATGAGTAATATAGTCTTGGTAAGGAATGACATGGGTATGGGTACTGTAAAATCTGTGGTGTTCAGGTCATGGGTTCTGCATGGTTACTACGGTATTAGAATTGCTGACCTGTTGACTACTGAGGCCCTTCACATGGTGTGTTGGTGGTCAACACAACCGTTGCCACACCACTGATGATTGATATCGCCACTAGGAATCTGCATGCAACCACCACCAGCACCTGACCTTCCCACAATACAAGCCTAAGAATAGTGAGGCATCCTGTGTCTGCCTCACTATTCCCTGGCCCTTTTCCCTTCGCTTTTTTTTGGTAGGTTTACAAGATATAGTGATGTTATATACCATTCTGATCAATTTTTTGAGCTGAGAGCCTGAGTTCAAAAATGACATCAGGAGAGTCATGTGACTTACCATAAATGGAATATAGTGATGTTATATACCATTCTGATCAGTTTTTTGAGCTGAGTTAAAAAATGATATTGGGAGAGTCATGTGACTGACCATAAATGGAATATAGTGATGTTATATACCATTCTGATCAGTTTTTTGAGCTGAGTTCAAAAAATGAGAGAGTCATGTGACTTACCATAAATGGAATATAGTGATGTTGCATACCATTCTAACCAGGATTTTGAGCTGAGTACATAGTGATGTTGTAAGGGGACTAGGGGGGTGCCCTGTGTGTTTTTCCTATTTTTTATGTTCATCCTATATTTTTCCCCACCTCATTTCCTTCTATTCTTCATTTTCTATGATTTTTCCGGATTTTATTACTAATTTTCCCTTGCTATCATGTTTGTACATGTTGACACTTTTATATTTAGAGGCAGAGTACCCCTTCCGACACATACCCCTTGGTATGATGTCATTTGGCGGCCTTGATCCGCCTATCTCCGCCTTTTTCTATTTTTAGGTTATATTTGATTTTTGTCGTCTTCACATATACTGGGCATCAGCAAGGGGATCCTTAGAGTTTTCTCTTCAGATTTCCCTTTGCTAGGTGTGTCCCCAATGCCTGTATTATGTAGTATAATTTTAACTTCAGATTTCCCTTTGCTAGAGGCTTAGGTTGCCCTTATAGTAGAAAACTCTCCCCTAAGGCCCGAAAATCACGAATGCGCTGCCCAAGATAGGCAGGTACGGACTGGATGATGCTTCCCAAAGCTCCACAGAGTCCCTACACACCGTTCCAGATAATCTCACCTTTATTACACTGCCATTTTTGCCAAACGTGCTCCCTAGCGACATGGATGCATCAGAACGCTTCGACGCACTTGAAAGCGACGTTTCCGGAATGTGCGCGCAAATCGACTCGCTTAAATCTACGATTGAAAACTTTGTTAGGACCCTTCAGGCTAACCCTACAACCAATAGTTCCCCCTTCACGACTCCAAGCGCACCCAACAACGATGTTTTGCCAAATGTGTCCACTAAGGAACGTGCCCAGATCAAACTGTCCCCCCCCGCCGAATTTAATGGTGCACGTGCGCAGGGACGTGCATTCCTTAATTCCTGTGAGTTATACATTAGTCTCCAGTCACATCAATTTGTCGATGAGGCTGCAAAAATTTATTGGGCCTTCACATACATGAAATCTGAATGCGCCTATCTCTATGTGGACCGTATCCTACGTCAAACTAAAGAACTCGGTTCTCTACCTTTCTCCACTTGGGGTGACTTTCGAGCTGAGTTTGTATGCCACTTCTGCCCCCTCAATGAATGCCACCAAGCAGTGACACGACTTGAGTCATCCACTTACCACCAGGGACGTCGATCCATGGACGACTATATCGATGAGTTCAAGGATTTGGTGGACATGGCAGGATATGGGAGTGGGTTACCAGTGGTGGTGAAGTTCCAACGGGGGCTCAACCGAGAAATTCAGGACCAGATTGCACAGATGTTGGAAGGGCACCCAGCCGACGATGATATCCTTGCTTGGTATGAAGCTGCTTCACTCTGTGACAAGAACTGACTCACAAATGCGGCGTTTAATGCTGCATTCTGTGCTCCAACTACCACTCATATGCCCTACACCTTCAATCGAAGCCTCCCCCGCCCTATCAAAACCCTACCACCAGTTCTCATGCCAATCACCACCCGATCACCATCTCCCACAGTTGATCAACATGTGCCACAGCCTCGGCTAGTGTTGTGCTCATCATCCCTGCATGCTATTCCACCCCATTCCTGTTCGCCAAACTCCCACACCAGCCGTCAATGTCCCAGTACCAATGGATGTTGATGCAGCCTGCAGCCGTGCACGTAAGTTGGATCTCTGCTACCATTGTGGGGAACCTGGGCACAGGGCTGGAGCATGTCCCCATGGTCAGGATATCTGCATGCTCACCCCCGAGGGACGAGACAAACTCCTGCAAGATTTGTTGGCGCTTGTAGATGTTGAGGAAGTGAAGGATCAAGTTGCAGAGGAGATTAAGTTGGAAGTTGTAGAGGAGCAGGATTTTCCTATTCACAGCGAGTGAATCGTATGCCCTCACTGCCTGTCCATAACCACTTTGAAGTCTTGTCAGTTGAATCCCTGGAGAATGAATCCATTTCTGTGACTGCTCCCCTCTCTGACCCTTCAAAGTTGGCTAAAGACGTACCTGCTCTCCCCATCTCTCCTTCTACTCCATGTCCCAAAATTAAATCATGGGAGCATAAACTACCATGCAAGTATATTGTGGCATCCACTCCCTCTGCACATTCCTTAAACCTAGCCATCGAACTCCAGACGACCGACACTGGACAGATACTCGGTGTCTCTGCGCTCCTGGACTCTGGTGCGACTGGTCTCTTCATCGATTCCCATCTGGTACAACAACATCGCCTAAATACTCGCTCACTCTCACGTCCAATACCTGTATATAATGTGGATGGATCCCCAAATGAAGCTGGTGCCATCCGAGAGGTTGCAGACCTGGTTCTCCGTTACAAAGATCATAGTGAGCGTGCCCTTTTTGCTGTCACTCAATTAGGAAAGCAAAAGGTGATTTTGGGATATCCATGGCTTCGAGACCATAACCCAGAGGTTGACGGGCATACTGGGGAGGTTACCATGAGCCGATGTCCATCCCACTGTTGGACGTGTTTCACAGAAGCCAGGCAAGAACGTCGTGGACAGAAGGCGGCAATACGACGTACTCAGAAGTGTTGTGCTGGACCCCTGCCTATACCTGAAGTGGAATTGGAAGGGGTTCCTGATCTAATGCCGGACTCGGATGATGATGATGATGAGGACCCAGAGGAAGTGGAGGAGGGTGATCGGATCTTCTACACTGTGATTCGCTCATCGCATGAGGTGTGTGCCACATTGAACATATCCCAATGCCTCGCTGAGGCCTTCCACAAAAACAACACTGCTAAATCCTCTACTAACTCCTTATTCCCTCATCTCCATGAGTTTGAAGACGTGTTCTCCAAGGAGTCATTCAACTCTCTTCCTGCGCACAAGCCATGGGATCACGTGATCGAACTCACCCCCGGTGCAACCCCTTCATCCTGCAAGGTCTATCCTCTCTCTCCAGAAGAACAACGGCAGCTTGACCAGTTCATCGATGAGCACCTGGCCTCTGGACGTATTTGACCATTGAAGTCACCCATGGCCTCTCCCTTTTTCTTTGTCAAGAAGAAGGATGACTCACTTCGACTGGTTCAAGACTACAGAAGGCTCAACAACATCACAGTCAAAAATTGCTACCCACTACCCCTCATCTCCGAACTCGTAAACCAGCTCCATGGAGCCCAATACTTCACCAAGCTCGATGTCCATTGGGGCTATAATAATGTGAGGATAAAGGAGGGAGATGAGTGGAAGGCAGCCTTTCGTACCAACCGTGGTCTTTTTGAACCGCTTGTCATGTTCTTTGGCCTTACTAATAGCCCTGCCACCTTTCAGACCATGATGAACGACATCTTCCACGACCTCATCCTTGAAGGTGTTGTCTGCATCTATCTCGATGACATCCTCATCTTCACTCGCATGGTTGAAGAGCACCGTCGCATCACGCACCTCGTCCTAGAGCGACTTCGACGGTACAAACTCTACCTTTGTCAGGACAAATGCAAGTTCAAAAGGACCAAGATCGAGTACCTTGGCCTGATTATCTCGGAGGGTCAAGTGGAGATGGATCCTATCAAGGTAAACGGGGTCACAGCTTGGCCGATGCCCATGAACAAGAAGGAGGTGCAGTCTTTCCTGGGCTTCATCAATTTCTATCGGCATTTTATGAAGGATTTCTCACATCATGCACAACCACTGTTCGACTTGACAGGAAAGGAGGTGTGGAGGTGGGATAATGCACAACAGGAGGCATTTGAAAAGCTTAAGGAGATGGTCACTTCTGCTCCAATCCTTACCTTTGCTGACAATTCGCGTCCTTTTCGTGTAGAAGCCGACAGTTCTGACTTTGTGACGGGCGCCGTGTTGTCTCAGCAGTCTCTGGAGGACCAGAAGTGGCATCCTGTTGCGTTCTACTCCAAAAGCCTTAGTGCTGTAGAGCGAAACTATGAGATCCATGACAAGGAGATGTTGGCGATAATGCATGCGCTTGAGGAGTGGCAACACTTCCTTGAGGGTGCCCAACACATGGTGGAAATTTGGACAGATCACAAGAATCTCGAGTACTTCATGACGGCCAAGAAATTGAACCATCGTCAAGCTTGTTGGTCCCTGTATCTATCTAGATTCGACTTCTCCTTGCACCACCATCCGGGTCGCAGCATGGGGAAGACCGATGCCCTATCCCGACATGCAGACCATGGGGATGGCAGCAGTGACAACCAAAACATTGTGCTGTTGCAGCCAGACCTGTTCACCATTCAGGCACTGGAAGGCATTGCACCCCAGGGCGAGGAGTGGGACATCCTATGTGACATTTGTCATGCAAACCGTAATGGTTTACATGAGGATGTTGTTGCCCAAGCTGTTAAAGAACTGAGGAAGGGATCGACCCTTTCCTTATGTGTGGCAGAGTGGGCTGAAAAGGAGGACTTGCTGTATTTCAGGGATCACATCTATGTTCCCAATGACCCAGACCTTCGCCGGTGCATCATATCCCAACACCATGACTCACAGATTGCTGGCCACCCCAGACGCTGGAAGACCTTGGAGCTCACCTCACGGAACTATTGGTGGCCACAAATGTCACGGCTCATTGGTCAGTATTGTCGCACTTGTGACCTGGGCTTATGCACCAAGGTTCCTCATTGCAAGCCTATTGGTGAGCTACACCCTCTTCCTGTTCCAGAGAGTTGTTGGGATGTCGTCAGTGTTGACTTTGTGGTGGAATTGCCAGAGTCAAACAGGTTTGATGCAGTGATGTGCACAGTTGACTCAGTGGGAAAACGCGCTCACTTCATTCCCACTCATACCACTGTCAGTGCCCTAGGTGCCGCTCGACTCTACCTCCACCATGTGTGGGAATTACATGGACTTCCTGGTGCCTTCCTCTCAGATTGTGGCCCTCAGTTCATGGCAGAGTTCACTCGTGAGCTGTACCGACTTCTGGGGATCAAACTCCTCGCTTCAACCGCTTATCACCCACAAACTGATGGCCAGACAGAGCGAGTCAACCAGGAACTGGAGCAGTACATCCGCCTCTTTGTCAATGAACGCCAGGATGATTGGGATGATCTCCTTCCTTTGGCCGAGTTCGGATACAACAACCATGTCCATGCTTCCACTCAACAGACCCCTTTCCTCTTAGACACTGGACGACATCCACGCATGGGATTTGAACCTCGCCAAACTCCCTCACACATTGAGACAGTGAATGAGTTCACAGAACGCATGAGGGATAGCTTGGAGGAGGCAAGGGCAGCCTTAGCAAAGGCGAAGGATGACATGGCGCGATTTTACAACCAACACCACTCCCCAACCCCTCAGTACAAGGTTGGTGATCGAGTTTATCTTGACTCCAGTGACATCTCCACTACATGTCCATCCAAGAAACTCGCTCATCGCTTCTTGGGACCTTTCCCCATTGTCAAGTGCATTGGAACGGATGCCTATTGTCTATGCCTCCCAGCCTCCATGTCCAGACTCCATCCCGTCTTCCATGTTGTCAAATTGCTTCCAGCTCCCCCAGATCCGTTCCTGGGATGCCATTCACACCCACCACCACCACCTACAGTGATCGAGGGAGAACCCCAATACAAAGTTGAGTCAATCTTGGACAGCTGTTTGCGTTGAGGAAAACTCCAGTATTTGGTACATTGGAAGGGTTATGGGTATGAGAAGAACTCATGGGTCAAAGAGTCTGACATAAATGCCCCTCGGTTAATCAAGGAATTCCACCGACGGCACACTGCTGCACCGCGTCGCATTCAAGTCACGGACTTTGGTCGTATGCGATTTCAAATGCATCGGGGCAATGCATCTTAGAGAGGGGGTGATGTAAGGGGACTAGGGGGGTGCCCTGTGTGTTTTTCCTATTTTTTATGTTCGTCCTATATTTTTCCCCACCTCATTTCCTTCTATTCTTCATTTTCTATGATTTTTCCGGATTTTATTACTAATTTTCCCTTGCTATCATGTTTGTACATGTTGACACTTTTATATTTAGAGGCGGAGTACCCCTTCCGACACATACCCCTTGGTATGATGTCATTCGGCAGCCTTGATCTGCCTATCTCTGCCTTTTTCTATTTTTAGGTTATATTTGATTTTTGTCATCTTCACATATACTGGGCATCAGCAAGGGGATCCTTAGAGTTTTCTCTTCAGATTTCCCTTTGCTAGGTGTGTCCCCAATGCCTGTATTATGTAGTATAATTTTAACTTCGGATTTCCCTTTGCTAGAGGCTTAGGTTGCCCTTATAGATGTGATTTACCATCCATGGAATATAGTCATGTTATATACTTGGGGGTGAGGGCCAATTCTGGCAAGCATTAGTTCTTATGTTATTTTATTATATTATTAAACTGTATATAAACACATCACTATGCAGATGTCATTTTCAAACTCAGCTCAAAATCCTGGTTAGAATGGTATATAACATCACTATATTCCATTTATGGTAAGTCACATGACTCTCTCATTGTCATTTTTGAACTCAGCTCAAAAAACCGGTTAGAATGATGTATAACATCACTATAGATTTTTGACTCCCACAGTTAGTAAAGTCAGTAATTTTTGTAATGGTTGCTGAAAATTACAGACCGTGGGGAAAACAGACATGGAAAAATGGTCACACTGAATTTTTCATTGATTCTGGGTTTGAAGAACAAGCCTTAACTTCATTAAGGACTCATAACATTGAGATATAGAAGTTCTATTGGCCATTGGCTCATGGCAAGTGGCTAAATTAAAATTGCTTACCAATAACTGATGGGATCAACCAATGTTTGCAGAAGACCCTCCAGCTTTTGAGGTCCTCTACCATGTCAGATATTTTGAGACATTTACCTGTTTTATTTGTGATGCTATAGCCAGATTATTGAAAACAAGTGGCTTAGCTAGTGGCAGCACTATGTGTGCCAGCAAGGCACTCCAACAGGTAATTGACCTTGCTAAACCATTTTAATAGACTATGGTACATATATTAGAGCATTTGAGAGCATAAAAAATAGTAGTATTCATATGGATACCCATGGATGATCCATGGATGCCACCCATATCCATGGACTTTAGTACATCATCCATGGATATTCACCTGGATGGACCTGGGTCCATTCATGGTAGTCCCTATCCCAAACAATGACCCAGATTTTTGGATGGCTGCTCTTGGATGAATGGATGAATGACACACTTATTGATATGATGTTCAGCCATCTATCTGAACGCACAGAAGAAGATGCTACATTGGACTCATTTGTGATTATCGAGACCATGCGGTCCATGCACGACATCAATAAAGCAAGATCTGAGACTGATCACACAAACCCCCTCACAACTTTCTTGAAGTGCCTAGAAGCTCACATTCGCAAAAGCAATTATGATACCCTTATCTTTCCTGTGCATTTGGAGGAAGAGAAGCATTGGCTGGTTTTCAAAATAGATTTTGACTGTCAAGAACTTTCGTATGGTAAGTTAAAATATATCAGTAACATTGGATGTACATGCTCACAATACTAGGTGATTCATTATCACATCGAGAGATGCCTCCTCCCAAAGGAATTATCAAGAAACTTCAATGGTGGCTCCAAAAACACTTTCGTGGTCCCTTCAAGGACTGTGGCAACATCCTTGAGCATAGTTTCCAAGAAGATAGAACAAAATGTAGTATTATTACACTGAATACAACCACACGAGAGGTATTTCATGACAAATTATGGACATCAGATTGAAAGGTCTTTGAACATGCCAACTGGTTCTGTAAGCTATTTGCTGCTCATGTCAAAGATGTAAGAATTGTTCTTGGCAATATGAACTCACTATTGACAGTTGCCTAGATCAATCATGACAGCACAAAGGTGTTGTACAACCCCAACCACATTGAGAACATACACATGCAGCGCATAGACAACAGATCTGTATATGTGCAGCCGCAGTCAAAAAAGTCAAGTCATGAAACTGAAAAGATGGAAACAGGGCACTGTATCTCAGTAGAGTCATTACTCAACCCAGCACCACCCATTCCTCCCAGTACATACCAAACATCTGCTGTGATTACGCCTTTGCAGAACATTGACAGAAATGATCACTCAGCAATGATAATCGATGAACCGGCAGGTGCAATCAAGGACACCCCAGAAGGAATGGCTTCCAAGTTAGGGATGAAGAATGCATATTCAGTTTTGCAGAGGGAGAGGCATATAGATGTATCGGACGCCCCTTGAACTAGTACTGCCACTACCCACAGATTTCCCACGATCTCAGCACCAGGGAATCGGAAAGTGGAGGCAGCTACGAGGATAGAATAGCGTCAATACATTATCTATACACCATCGCATAGCCCTATTTACACCATGTTGCAATCTGCGGGAGCCCCAGCCCTGATGACCAGACAAAAATTTAACTCAACTGCATGATCACAAAAGGAGCTGGAGGAAGCTGAAGGACAGAATACAGACATTTGGTCAAAAGAACAGGCTATAAACTTCCTGACGATGAAACAATTTATAATACCCGGTAATTATATAGATATGCAGAATCTTGTTTACATCCTCCTACAGATAGGAAGCATGATGACCAGAGGACAGAAACAGCTAATGGACACAATTAGAGCGATCACATTCTTACTAGCCAATGCAAGTGTGCAGAGGATAGCAGATGAGGTCACAGAGATGGTCAAGAAACAGCTACAAGAACATATGGAACAATTTACTGCGGGAGTAGAAGACATACAAGATGCCATTGAGCATGCTACTACAGCTACAAATACAATGACAGACAAGATAGACGAGATCAAGGATGGCCTGCAGGAAACAATGGAACAGCTGACTCAAATGGCACAGGAAATTGCCGACAAGATGACCGAAAGCTCAAACAAAGCAATGACACACATGGAACCCACACCCCAACCGATCACCTATGCAACAGCAGCGCTACAAGAGCCACACCCCGACCATGCAGAGGTAATAACAAGGGGACACACTTCTGACAAGCAGATTATGATACAGAAAGACAAAGATGCTACCGAGAACATACTAGACACACTGATGGAGAAGGACTTGGTTGTCAAGGTGAACACTGCACTGGATCTAATGGGAATGTCGGGTATGGATAAACCTCGGCATATGGCCTTCATAGGGGCAAGGAAGCTGAGAAACAGAAATGTACTATACCAGCTGAACACCAAGGAAGTGGCCACCTGGTTACGAGCTCTGGAGGTACAAAAGGCATTCATGGAAAAATATGGTGGGACCTCCAACATACATAACAAACTACACTATGTAATAGCAGAGTTTGTCCCAGTCACCTTCGAAGCTGGATCCAGCTTTGCACATGCAAAAGTGGAACAAGATAACTTCGCAGGCTCAGACTTGATAGCATACTCAAAATACATCAAGCCACCACATCTTTGTAATGATAGCCAGAGAGTAGCGCATGTGATCTTCGGATTCATGGAGCGAGATGATGCCAACAAGGCCATTGGGGCAGGCTTTTTCATTGAAGGTAAGTACTCTAATGTACAAAAAATGCTAATGGAACCAAAGAGATGCCTAAAATGCCAAAAGTACGGCCACTACGAGTCAAACTGCAAAGCTACAGAGGACACCTGCACAAGATGTGGAGATCAACACCGGACTGCACAATGTATGGCTGATGTCGCGGTTGGATACCGATGCACCAACTGTACAGGCAACAAAGCAGTAGGACATGGGGCAGCAGATAGGGAATGCGCTGAGTACAAGGAGCAGTGTCATAAGATGCAGGAACGTATGCCAGAAAATAAGTATAAGTTTTTCCTGACCTCAGCCCCCACAACCTGGAAACTACTAAATGTGACAGAACCACACGTAGATAGGACACAACTGACACAACACCACAACAGACAGCTACAGACAGAGGCACCGAACCAACAACACCAACAGCGCTTTATGGAAGACTGGCAGACAGTATGCAGACAGCGAGGCAGGCCCATCCTGCAAGCGTGAACTCAAGACAATGGATGGCCGATAAGGCCGATGCAAAGAACTATCGACGAGTATCTGGGGAACTCGCAGAGACTAGGAGGCACGGGAAACAATGCAGCACAACAAAACATGTATTGGGGGGACAGTGACCCCAATGAGGTAGGACTGGGGCCAAGACCGGACACCCTACTATGGAGGAGAGAACACACACCCCTTGAATATGTCTGAAGACCCCAATCAGCACAACACGATGGAGCCCATTCAAATAAGAGACAGCAAAACATTAACAAGTCACTGATAAGCCAGTTGGACCTACTCCAAAGCCTCAGACGCAATGACTATGACATCTGTATAATACAAGAATCCTACATCGATTTCAGAGGCAAAACGAGAGCCAATCAACAATGGTCTACAATATACCCAAATACCCATGACGAGCATCCAGACAAGACCAGATCTATCATACTTGTCAACACTAACCTCGTTACAGATAAATGGAAGCAACTACACTTCCAGCACCCAGACATAACCGCTATAGAACTCACAGGTAACTTCAGTATGCTACGCATCATCAATATCTACAATGATGGCAACAATAATGATGCACTGACACATATTTTGGCATTCATGCGAGACCAAAACAGACAACAACAGATACCAGGCCCCATCCACACGATGTGGGCAGGGGACTTCAACAGACACCACCCGATATGGGATGAACCAAGAAATGAGCATCTATTCACATGAGAGAACCTGGACCGGGCACAACCGCTACTAAACATGCTAGCACACCATGATATGAAAATGGCATTACCACCATTCATCCCGACCCTATGGGCCCACAACATGGGAAACCATACAAGGGTCGACAATGTGTTCTGCACCGAGGAACTCATGAACATGATCATCAAATGCAACACAGATGACGTGACACGACCAGTCAAAATGGATCATTACCCAATCATCACACTCCTCGACATCCACGCAATGAGAACGGCTTGGGAACCCAGACCAAATTTCAGACAAATGGACTGGGGTGAGCTGGTCAAAACTCTGGAAGCAAACCTAGCTAACATCCCCGCGCCCACAGAGATTGAAAACATACAAGACTTCAATGTGGCTTTGGATAGGTTGAGTCTTGCAATTCAAGATGTGATAGCACAGCACGTCAAAACTACAAAACCAAGCCCGTATTCCAAGAGATGGTGGACGACAGAACTGGCCAACAAAAAGAGGACGACATGACGACTAGGTAGAAAGTCAAAATACCACAGGGCAAACCCATTCACGAAAAGTACTGGCAGCAGAGAAACCGATACTCAGAGATGATCTGTACAACAAAAGCCGAACACTGGGTGGAATGGCTAGAGGGCCTAGACAAAATGAGCATCTGGCAGGCAAGTAGATTAGTCACTTCACTGGCTACTGATGCAGGAAAGGCGAAAATCCCAACGATACAAGTCAGAGACCCTATAACGAAGCAGGCAATCAGAGAAGCCATAGACAACTGAAGCAAGGGCCAATGTTTCTATGAGACTTTCTTTCTACCCCTGAACCCGGATCTGGAAGCTGCACCTCAAAACTTCTGGTACCCACCCCCATGGTGGAACTTCAAGAATATCACAGATGCCCAGGTACACCGTGCTATAAAAAAGTTGAAACCTTATAAAGCCAGCAAGAAAGGATCAGCACTAAACTCTGTCTTAATACATGCTAGAGAACAGCTTGTTCCATTTCTTGGCACACTTTTCCACACCACCAACATGCTGAAATACTATCCACAGGAATGGGCATGCATGGAAACCCTGATCCTCAAAAAGCCTGGCAAACCAGACTACACCATTGCATCTGCATGGTGACCAGTCGTACTATCAGACGGCATCGCCAAGCTCCTCAACAGCTGCCAGGCAGAGGACATGACCACCATGTGCAAGATACATGACATTCTCCCAGCCAACCATTTTGGGGCAAGACCAGTACGTACTACTATGGACTCCATTCACCTGCTCACGAAAACAATTAAGGATGCGTGGTGTAAGGGTCAGGTGACCTCAGTCCTATTCCTTGATGTCAAAGGGGCCTTTTCCAGTGTGGATGTTGACCGGCTCATCCACAACATGAGGAAATGGGGAATCCCAAGGGAGTATACAGAATGGATGGAGAGACAATTGCAAAATTGGAAAACAGTATTATCCTTTGACAACTACCAGACAGACGTGTTCAAAGTGCTGAATGGACTGGACCAGGGAGACCCATTCTCAGGCACCTCATACCTCATTTATAATGCTGACCTACTAAAAATCCCGGTACTCAAAGCAGGAGAACGGGTATTGCTATTCGTAGACAACACGGTGGTCATAGTATAGAGGTGATAGCCGATACTGACAGAGCGATAGAAAGTATACAGAATGACAACCCAGATGTCAAAGTCTTCACTGATGGCTCAGGTATGGAGGGTAAAATCAGAGCGGCAGCTGTATTATACAGGAATGGGAACCTCAAGACCAAGCTGAGATGTCAGCTTGGCCTGCAATGCCATCACATGGTATATGAGGGAGAGGGAGTAGGTGTCTTATTAAGAGTCAAACTTATCGCTAATGAGTGGAATGTATGGTCGGCAAACATTTACATCGACAATTGAGCCACCATCATGGCTACACAGCTAATGAGGCCATGCCCAGGGCATTATATCTTCGATGCACTTCATGAGAGCATAGCAGCAATATGGAAGAAGCATCAGGGTATAAAAATTATGATCAAGTGGGCACCAGGTCACAGAGGAGTCAAGGGTAATGAACAAGCAGATGAGGAGGCAAAGAAAGTGGTCACAGAGGGAAGCAATGAGGCATGCAAACTCCCAAAACTCCTGAGAACAACCCTGCCACATAGCAAATCCGCTATTATATGGATGCACAACAAAAAACTCAAGCAACATGCACAAAGGGGATGGACAGGCTCAAAACACTACACCAGGATGATGAAGATGGATCCCTCAACCCTGTCCCACAAGTATATCGACCTTGTTACAAGGCTCCCAAGAAAGCTAGCTAGCATCCTTGTGCAGTTGAGAACGGGACATGCACCCTTAGCTAAGCATCTATTTTGAATCGGGAAAATGAACTCACCGATCTGTCCAGCATGCCTACAGAATGATGAAATGGTACAACACCTACTGCTGCACTGTCCAGTGCACCAAGTGGCAAGACAAACATTGTGAAACAGCACAGGTGGCAGGAACATCGACGTCACAAAAATCCTCACAGCCAGGAGAATGCTACAAGCCTTGTTTAGATTCCTGGCAGAGATGAGATGGATGCACAACACATTTGGGGAGCTACCAGAAATGGGAGAACACGAGAGAAACAAATGAGAGGGAAGATAGGATACTGACACAGACACACATCATACCTTAACCTCGGACTCAGCACCACTTAATCTAGCACCAATGGCACTTTGAGGTCCCTCTGGGTCCCTCCAAGCAGATGTCTAAGGAAATATTGCATAGCAGAAAGGCTCGAAATTACATACTACAGTACATATTTAGTCTCTCACATATGGTACGCCACAACAGAGAATAAATGGGAAAAAAAAAAATAGAAGTATCAGAACAGTGCAAAACTAGAGCCAGAGGGACAAACTTGAAGTGTCCACATGCAGACAGTGAGGGAGATAACGAGGTAGTAGATGAAAGCAGGGTGGGAAAGGACTGTCACCATGACAGTGGTCAATCAAAGTCAGCCATCTGGGAGCGTCTACAAAGAAAAGAAACACACAAAGCAGATGCTCAGAGAAGAGAATGCCAGGCTTTCACATTTCAGATCAAAAATACTGGATCTTGATGGACTCTCCGAAACTATCAGTGCAAAAACAGTGCGTCACTTCAAGTGTGGGAAAATGCTACAGATGAAGTATGCCTACAACACCCATAATTTCATGATGCACATTGCCAATTGTTCTGGACCACTGAAATCAGCAAAGCTTCCAGATGGCAGAATGCAGTCGATTCAGTCATTTTTTCACAGGAAGTCCAAGTCTTTGCCATCACAGCCCTCTATTACATGAACAAGTGCACTGCCTTGTCCCAGCCTAAGTGAAGATCATAATCTGAAGGTTAAGGCATACTTAGATCATACTGGCACACATGGAGGCAGTGCCTCCTCTGTTACTGTTATTGCTGACAAACTTTATGGGAAGAAATTTCGACGCTTGTCAAAAAATCGGAAGATCCAAGTCAAGGTTGCTCAATGGCATGACTGGGTCTGGAGAAATGATGTCAAAGCTGGATGGGTATTTTCCACCACTTGCCATGGTAAGGTGGCTGGCCCTGCTTCAAACCCTGAGCCTTGTGCAGCTTGTTTTTCTCTGTTCAAAAATAAGCAATTCAAAAATGCTGATGATACTCAACCTGGGAAAACCACCAAAACAGCTGATGAGGCAACCAATGATATTTGCACAAGTCAGAGGAAGGGTATGAGATGTTCTGAATGTTCGTGGTCCAACCTATGGGAAGACTACTAGTTGGTACTAGTCGTGAAGGTAGTGCTATAGGAGATGAAGGTGTTTGGTGCAGTCTGATCGAGGACAATCAACGAGATCAATGGGGAATGATGTTTATCGTCGATGGTCGATGTGTGAATTCTGGGGACCTTTCGATAGGTTGATAGTATATGAAGGTTACAGCCCATGGCTATGAAGTGTTGGAATGGTTACTAGTGCTAATGATAAGAGGATTGAAGGAAGATTGAGGATGACGATGGTTGCAGAGGTTTCTTGTTGATTGAGAAAACTTGTAGAAGCTTATATTGTTTTAGAGAATAGATCAGATGCTTAGAACTGTATACGAGATGATAGGTGAAGATGATTTCTTGTTGATACTACAGAGTTTTATATGTTTTAAAGAAACTCCCTAAAATGGTATGAGAAACATGTGTAGAACATGAGGCAAAAGATATGAGTTAAGGCACGAGGCCAAAAAGGAGACTGGAATCCAAACAAGAAAGAGATATATCATATGATGAAAGAGTAATAAAGGGTATAGAACTGAAAAGGGACTGTCCTTTGTGTATAAACCATGCTAAGTCTCGCAATAATTTGTCCAGTGGGTTCTGTATGCAATAGGGACTTGGAACAAGGCTGACCTACTATCAGCAGGTTTGAGCACGAGTTGGAATACTTCCTGGCGCATGGTATTCCACCATATAGATAACAAATGCGGTGCCCGATGTCGCTCGTAGTCTCTCGATATCGATCAATAATGCTTGACGATGTTTGACAACAGTTGACAATGTTTGATCGCGGTCGCGGCTGTTCAAAGTTTGATTGGGGATGTTCAATGGTTGTTTAGAGGGATCTTAGGGCATTTCAAGGTAGTCCTAAAGTTGTGTGATGTGGTTTCTAAGTACGATCGACGTTGCTGGTGATGTTTTGACATGGTCGATACAATATTGCACTCAGTAGACTTGGTCGGGAATGGTCATGCTGCTTCTGGGACCTCGTGGGAGTTAGCCAATGTGATTAGAATGTGGTTGAAATGGTGAATTGGCCTTTGAGCCGAGGAGACAACCTATCAATGCATTTCAAAAACCTACTCCACCGGACGAGAATTATAAATATGTCAATTACAAATACCGTAACAAATCCCTTGCAGTACTCTATGGATGCAATGCAGTGTGGATTTGCATCCTATCATTGAAGCTGCTGTAAGTTAATGAACATACTTGTCATTGATACCATCATTGTTGACATACTGCTTGCAGGGGGTTGAGGAAACACCACTGTTGAAGTATACCCAAGGAGTGTTGGCAGGTAAGTATAAAGGGGACAATCTTTTCGCATCAGTCTTACAGGCAATGGTCCTCAAACGTGACAAGCAAGAGAGAGGTGTTGGAATGCAGAACTTCCAATACATGCCTGATCTCATCGAGTTTGCACATATCATACACACTCACAGCCCCAAAGCATACAAATTTCTCAGAGACCACTTACCGTTAATGGATTCGCAAACCATAAAGTATGTTTGATGTCTGATATGCATTCATGCGCTAACATGGATGTATCAGGCTTCAAAGAGCTCATCTTCCTCAGTTCCCCATTGGAATCACAGAGCGAACATTTCAGCTGGTGGAGGAGCATCTGAAGTTGCTCGAGTATAATGGTCCTGTTGCTTTAAGCTGTGATGACATGAAACTCTTGGCTGTATTGCGTCCATACTATGACTGAGAACTCGATGGTTATTATGTGATAGGACATATTGGTGAACCCTATTGCATTGCTGATGTGGATGCTTTTTGGGAAGTTGCTGAGAGTGGCATTCTCGAGAAAGTGACCAAAGTATAGATCACCACTACATCTGGTATATTAAGTAAACTGACCATCTACAAATTCTTCAGCTCCGCCTGTGGTGTCTTCAAGTTCCTCTACCCAAAGTCACACCTCTGATTGTTGCCACCATGGGGATATCCAATAAGCTTTCTGTGGAAGAGCTCTTCCCATACCTTTGGCGCATCATCAATGGTCTGCTTGATTGACACATTCAAAGTACTTCGTATGCTGCTGATGGAAGTGGTGTTAAGCATGGCGTCCAGTGTTTGCTTGAAGAGAAGGCAGTTAAAACATTGACAACTAAGATCAAACACCCTGGGAAAGCCTCCTCATTGATATTCCCTTCTTTGGTACATCTCTGTTGTTGACTCCAATTGCAAACCTCCAGGATTCCAAGCATCTGCTGAAGACATTCCGAAACAATCTTTTCTCTGGAGCCCATCTTCTCATGTTCCCTAATGGAGTCACTATGTTTAGTCAAGTATGCGAGATGGCATTTCAAGACAACTCTCCCCTTTACTGTCGAGACGTTGAGAAGCTGGATTGTCAAGATGATAATGCTGTGACTCAGCTGTTCTGTGGAGATACCCTTCAGTGGCTGAAGGATAACTGCCCTGGCCATTACAGTCTTATCATGTATCTCTTTGTTTTTGGAGAACTCATTGATGCTTATCGAAGCTTGATTACTGAACATGTTCAAATAGTACTTTGTGCACAATTCTTTTTGGAAATGTGGCAGAAGTTTCTTGCAGTAGCAGGATATTCAAAGCCAAAACATTATGTCTCCCAGCAGTGTGCCGACATTGTGGACATTCTCATCAAGGGCCTTCTCAAACTGGTCGTCATTTATCATGATCACATCAAAGGCAGTCTGCCTCTGTTTCCCTGGCTTCTCACAACAGAGGTTGTTGAGCATGTCTTTGGACTCTGTCGACAAATCATCGAGGACTTCATGGAGAAGGAGTTTATGGATATGGTTTCCAAGCTGTTTATCAGGCTGCGGCAAGCAATATTCTCATCCCGAGTAGCTGATGGGAAGGCACGTGCTAGTGGATACAATCACACATACATGGATATGCATGGAATCAATCTCTCTGCGCTTTCATCCTATCCAAGTAATGAGGCTATGAATGAAGCTGCAACTCGAGCCTATGGTGAGGCTGAGTCCCTTTTTGATTTGCTAGGTGTCTCAGCCATGGAACTGCAGTCACCATCAGCCACTGCACTTCCCAGTATAAATAGTTGGTTCCAAGATGAAGACAATCCCTCTGACTTGGTATCAGAACACGAGGATGATGATCTTCTCTGTGACCAAGAAGACGAAGCAGCTGAAGACTATCAGTCACTCCTCGACATTCTTGAGAACATGAACCTCAAGACCTCATGAGAGAATGAGAGATTGAACGGATACCAGTATGCTCAGATTGCATTGTCAGTGGACGATCAGATGAAGATGTAAGTGCCCTACTGCTTACTTGTGTGCAAATGTAGGCTGATTACAATCTTACAGATCACAGTTACCTGAACTCGACAGAGATGCATATGTTGAAGCATTATCAGATGATGCTGCATATATTGCTCGTACTCTTGAGTCCATACCAGCTCCAAATACCAACCAGTCTTGCAATCCTCTCCAGTCAGCGCTACTTGATATTTCATCTGTGGAGTTGGTCAACTTGTTGAACTTTGCTTTGTGCATCAAACAAAGCAGGCTGCTTCTGGAGTGTGCAAAACTGTTGGCCCACAACATTCAGAAAAGCAGGCTCTTGTTCAAGAACTGGAAGCAATCGTCAAGGAGCAAGCGGAGATTGGGCCTGGGACTGGGGTTAAGAGAGCAATACACTGGACAGGTAGGAGTCTAGCTGCTGGAGGACAAGATGGAAATGTGGACAGTGAAACTGCTGTTGTACCGGCTGCAGGAAACTCTGCAAATGTGGCAGCAGCAGCTACAGCATCAGCTGGTATTGTGAGTCACTTAAACTGCTTACGTTGTATCCGGGCCCAGACGGATCATGTTGACATTGAATCATTTAGACTCTCAAACATCAAAAAGATGCTTCTAAGAAGTTCCAACTACCTGTTGAACTCAGTGATGCTCGCATAAGCAATGTCGGCCCACTATGCACTGTAGATGGAAGCCACAAGTGTAGGTTCATATGGTTTTGTATTCATCAATAAACAAGTCATGCTTGGAAAATTTTGATAATTGTTAGACTCTTCTACTAGTACTCACCAGATCCCAACAGTGTTGGCCATCTATGCAAAATCTGGTGGGAAAGCTGGGGAGCAGTGCTGGGTATCTGACTCATCAAATATCGCTGTTGTTTCCAACATTCCTATTCAACTTTTTGATCACATTCTTGGGGTGCAATTCTGTGCAATTCCTGGTGGGCAAACATTGCATGTCAAGAGGTTTTGTTTGCTGCCTTCCACTGCCTTCTTGTGTACCCTTGAAGTTGCACCTTCTCAGACTGAAAGCAGACTGAAGATCTCACCTCAGGATGGGACACTCTTTCATAACTTGAGGGATAACTCTGCTCAGATACTCAAGGCAGTTACCTCTTTAGCAGGTAGAACAAAAAAGTCTCAGGTGCCCAACAATATCCACGAGGAGCTTGAAGATTGATATTCATCATTAGTCACAGTTTAAACATACAACTATTCATATTCTGACTGTAGTAAACACCTAGTTACTTAGTCTAGCTGTACATAGCTTAATTTGCTGTGCAGCAAAGAGATTTCAGGGATTTTCGCATAGGCCTGAGGTATAGTGCAGATAAAAATCGACATATTTGTGGGCCAGAGCCAATTTCCAGATAAAAACTGCCAAAATCTGTGTGGATAAAAATCAGGACGATCTGGATCATGGATTTGGCAGAGCTTTCATGGGTCCTACACACACTTCTCTGGTTTCAAAAATAGATCATTCTCCACTAACCTCCATAGCACCTCCTGCACTATCGCCTCATAATTTTTTTTATCCTCCGTGAATATCAGAATGTTGTCAATAAATATTATTACCATGCCTTTGTCTATTACGTCCTTGAAAATGTTGTTCATCATATTTTGGAAGGTTGGGGGACTATTAGTCATCCTGAAAAACATGACAAGCAGCTCAAAGGATCCTCAATGCATGGCAAATGCAGCCTTCCACTCATCTCCTTTCTTTATTCATACATTGTTGTATCCCCATTGTAAGTCCAATTTTGTAAAGACCTTGGCTTTTCCCACCTTGTCAATTATTTCTGAGATCAACAGCAGGGGGTACACATTCTTCACTGTCCACTCATTCAGATACCTATAATCTGTACACATCCTCTTCCTCTGATCTTTCTTTGGCACAAAGAATATTGGTGACATCTGTGGTGATTTTGAAGGTCATATGTATCCTTTGCGCAATTGCTCATTTAGGAACACAACAACTTCTTCTTGTTCCATCAGAGATAATGGATATACCTTCGACTTCTTCAGCACAAACCCTGGCTTCATCTTGATCACATGATCCCATGGCTTCCGCACCAGCATTCACTCAGACTCCTTCTTCTGGAACACTGACAGATATTCATGATACACTTTTGGTACCCACTCCTCCACTGGCTTCTCCACCTTCACAATATTCTTGTCCCATGACTGTCCTCCACAAATTGCTCTAAAGGTTTGCTTCTGCTCTTCTTTCTCAATCATGATCAGAGCTTCTCCATTTGGCATTTCCTCATCCTCCACTTCCTCTATTGTAACAGAATACTTCCTCGGACATTCTTTCTCTCTCTTTTTCCTTTTTTCCTTCTTCATCTTCCTCCAATACACATTACATTCCTTAGGACAATGAGTCATGTGTACTTTCCCAGTTTTCCAATCAATTTCAGGATTATGCTTCCATAACCATGGACATCCTATTGTTAGATTGGTTTTCCCAAGATTGCACACTTCAAATATGGCTTGTTCCTGATGCTTCTGATACTTTAGTACCATGGTCACCTCCTCCTTGATAGTTCCTCCATGATTGACTGTTCCGTCAATATTGTACACCATTATAGGTTGTGACAGCTTGCATGTGCTAATACTGTTTCTGGTAATTAAGGACCAATTAATGAATAATCCTGTAGCACCGCTATCAAGCAACACTTCCACATCAATCACTGCATGTGTGTCCACTGTCTTCAATCCCACAGTCAAGGTAATTTCAGGTTCTATTCGCGCAGAGTGAATAAACAATTTAGGGGTTTTCGGAAATAGTGCTTGGCAATTTTCTTTGTCACATGATTCGCAACAGTTGTACTCCTCCTCGATTTCCTGTTCTGATTTACTCTGGGTTTCCTCAGATACTAATACATTGTAACAGTTCTGGGTCACCAATAAGGAAACCTTCACTGGGACTCTTCCACAAAATTCTTCTGCCTGTCTTCCTCCAGCTTCACTTCCTCAATTGTAGCTCCCCTAATCTTTCTTTTCTGCCTACAATTCCTAGCGATATGTCCTAACTGCCCACAGTTAAAACATTTAAGTGGGGCTCGTCTCCCCACTTGATCAACCTCCATTGCCTCTGCTGGTGCTGCTGACTCCATAACTATAGGTGTCACTGCCATGGCTGGTGGCTGTGCCCTCGGAGTTTGTGCCTGAGGCACCTTTCCTTTCTCGGACTTTCCTCCTGATGGCTTTCCAAATTTGCTACTTCTGTACATCAACTTTGACTCTGCCTGTTCCTGCCGATATTGCTGATCAAGGTGCATCACCCAATTATATCACTCGTCCAACTTCTCTGGCATAGAAGGTAGTCAGTAGATAGACTTGAATAAAGAGGGATTTAATCCTGCTTTCAAAAACTCTACCAATGCGGCTTCTCCCATATCCATTTGGAAAGCTTCTGCTTTGAACTGCAAAATAAATTCATCTGCCATTAGGGAACCTTGGCGCATGGTTTTTAATTTGGCATTGGCTGTTGCCTTTGGATTAGGGTCTCCAAACTGTGCCTCCAATCTCTCCAGAAATTCCCTGAAGGTTGCAAATGGTTTATTTCCTGTGGCAATTTGATTGATAGCCTTGTTTCTCCAGAACTGTGCTTTCCCCCCCTGAATGTATGAGAGAGCAAACATAATCCTAGACTCAGCTGTATGAAACTCTGGCTTCCTCCCTTGGATGTACAATACTATAGGGCTGATGAAGGATTTTGTATTCTCCATGGTACCATCAAAGATTTGTGGGGGTGTGTACTTAGGTAAGCATGCTTTTCCATTTCCAGATTTCTCTGCTGTCTCATCCCCCTGCAACATCCACTCCACCATGTCCACCATCTCATCATCTCTTTCTACTGTCATCTCTGGCTGTACTTCTGCTTGTCTGGGTTGTGATGCTGCCAACACCGACACTAATTGCAACATTTGCACTGTAAGCACATCAATCTTCACCTCTAGCACTGGTGTGAGAACAGGATTAGGACCAGGATTAGAAGTTGAGGGTTTGGACATAATGGGTAGATCTGTGATGAATCACTTCTTCAGCTAGGGTGCCTGATCTTGGAGTTATCACTGAATTCAGCTTGTAACTAAAATAGTCATCCAAATAGAGTAATGTAAATTGTAACTAAACCAGATCCAATCAGTTGTCTGGTTGCAGCTGTCCTAATTATGAGTGCTGCCTCTCAATCACTGGCGGTCACAATGTAAGGTGAGGCCTGGCATCGGCTTACAAAAGAGAAGTATATACAAGTACTTCCAGCTCATGCTGAAAGGATGAGTAATTGGATGTGTTGCAGTGAAACAATGACATATGCGCAAGTAAGAGAAGGCACACTGATATTGGAAGTTGTGTTCTTCTGTTAGGGCAACTGTAAGGGGAACACCTTACAAGCCCCTACAATGGTTGGTGCACATTTGCAAATGTTTCTGCACACCCACAAATGTTCGCACAACGAGGCGCCTTTTGCGCAAACCATCTACAAACATTCCGATATGTCAATCCATCAGCCGCTATTGTACTCTCACCATTCTCACAGTCAATACCCCTGTGCAAACCATTGTCGCAGTTTGCGCCTTTGCACAAACCAGTTGTGCAATCATTGTGCCTGCGGAAATGATTGAGGATGTCTTCGCATGCCCATTACCAATCATGGCCTGATGCAGATGCTATCACTGATTGATGGCCATCTCCCCAAATGGGAACACGACCCTGGATCTGAATTAGTGCTAGGATGGAAGGGGCTCCAAGTATTTTAGAATGTCGCATGCCTTCCATATATATACTTTGGCCTTGCACCAGACTCCTTAGAGTTTTCTCTTTGGTTTTCTCTTGCAAGGTATGGGTCTTTTCCTTGTTCAATAGTTATTGAATCTAAACTTTGGTTTTCCCTTGCAAGTATTGAGTTCTTAGGACTCTGATTGTAAGGTTGCCCTTACAGAAGAAAACTCTCTCTTTAGTGGACTGAAGGTAGTAGGTTACCACAGCCAGTGACTCAGTTTATGAAAATTTCACACATTTTTGTGCCTGCTTTGCAACTTTGGAGAGCTTTGCTATCATCCCTCCACTTGACTCTTCCACCCCTTTACACAACTACCAACCTTCCCATGGAGATGGACAATGAGGACCACCTCCAGCGCATCGAAGCAAGCATTGCAGGCCTTGTACAGACTATGGCGATATTTGTGCAATGAGAGGCAGACTGCAAAGAGCCACAGGTGCTTCCGAGCATCTCCAACCCCACAGACATAGAGTCTCCTGGCCCAGTAGTTCACAAAATCCATCATGAAACATCGTCGTGAGATTACCACCCCAAGCCTGCAAACCCCACAGACTTTTTGGGTGATCATTCACAAGGATGAGCATTCCTGAATTCGTGTGCACTCTATTTTGCCCTTACTCCTCATCAATTTGTGGATGAGCATGCGCAGGTTATGTGGGCCCTCTCATTCATGAAGGGTGGATGAGCCACATGGTTTGTGGATCATCTCATGTGCAACTACTAACTAAGTGGAAGACTCCCCTACACCTTCTACTCTGATTTTGCAGATGAATTCACAAATGAGTTCTGTCCAAAGAACAAGATCCAATCTTCATGGACCGAGCTCGAGACTGTGAAGTACTTCCAAGGTACACGAACCGTTGATGACTTTTGTGAACTGGTAGAGCAAGTGCAGTACTTCGAGGGCTCACATATCATCCTCAAATTCCAACAAGGTCTAAACACGAAGATCCAAGACCATGTCGCCTGTCTCACCACCGGATGACCTTTGGATAACACCCCAAGCAGTGGTACAATGCCGCTATTGTGTGCGACAAAAATCACATTGCAAATGAGGCTTTTTGCATGTCTTCGCGAATGGCCTCACGATCCAAAACCAGCTTGCAGCCGGGGAACATGTTCTGCAAGCTCGTTCCCACCATGGCGCGGCCCCTCCCCCCAATTTTGCACACAACCACCCCATCACAATACACACCTTCAGTGCAAAGTGTCTCTGCACCCACTAAACCAAAGGACGGATCTGCGCTCATCTGCTTTCATTGCAGAGAACCTGGTCATGCACGACATGAATGCCCAAGACAGTTGACATTCGGTACATGGATGGCAAAGAGCGACAGGATTTTGCACAGGAGGAATTTGCAGCACTGGATGTGAATGACACAAATGAGAGGAACAAGGAGCCTGTTGTAGAAGTAAAGGAGGATTTTTGCAGCGACAATGAGTGAGCAGTATGCCACCATTGTCTGCAAAAAATTGTTTTGCAGTGTTGTCAGTAGATGAAGTGTACGAATCAAATTCTATTTCATCGACCGATCTCTCTGTGAATGATGCGCAAGCTGTACTAACCCCTCCCTATCCTTGTTTGCATTTTTGTAAGCGCCCTAAATGGGAGAAATGACTCCCCAACCACTATGTCGTAGTGGTGACCCCAAGCCCCCACTCATTTGAGCTTGAAGTATCGCTGCAAACCACTGATACCAGCGCTGTGCACATGACCAAGGCACTACTTGATTGTGGCACCACTGGCCTTTTTGTCAGTTCCGATTTCATTGCGCAAAATCACCTCGCAACAAAAGTGCTCAGCCGACCCATCCCTGTGTTCAATGTCGATGGCTCAGCAAACAAAGCAGGCAATATCTTGGAAGTTGTAGAGGTCCTACTATGATTTCATGACCACTCTGAACGTGCAACATTTGTGGTGACTGGCATCGGCAAGCAAGATGTTATTCTTGGGCTCACCTGGCTCCATGAGCATAATCCTGAGGTGGACTGGCAGACTAATGAGGTCAAAATGAGTTGATGCCTGAATCGCTGCCGCACCTGTCAGAATGAGACAAACAAAGAGCACAAAAGCACTTTTCGGGAAATTGCTAGCATTCATACCTGTCATGCAGGTCCCATGCCTACCCCTGACATTGAGATGGAGGACATCCTGGACCTTCTGCAACTGGTGAATGATGATAACCATGACAAAGACCATGACAAATGGCCCCTTTCGAGCAAAAACTCAGTCAAAGAGGGAGATTGCATCTTTGTCGCTACCATTCCCTGCAAAGCGGAATTTGTTTGTGCCACGTCTAACATTTCACAACAGCTAGCAGAGGCCTTCCATAAGAATGCACAACCAAAGTCCTTTCATGAATCCATCCCTGCACACTTCTATGAGTTTGAGGACCTATTTGCAAAGTCTTCGTTTGACTGCTTGCCTGACTGAAAGGTATGGGATCATGCGATCAAACTCATCCCTGGTGCAAAAGCTGCTAGCTGCAAGGTCTACCCCCTCATGCCCAACAAACAGGCCGAGATGGATGAATTTATCCAGGAGAACCTAGCCACTGGCCGCATTTGCCCCTCAAAGTTGCCGATGGCATCCCCCGTCTTCTTTATCAAGAAGAGGGATGGATCCCTCTGGCTTGTACAAGATTATCGCACTCTCAATGCCCTCACAATCAAAAACCGATATCTGCTACCACTGATTTCGGAACTGGTAAATCAACTACGAGGTGCAAAATACTTTACAAAACTCGATGTGCGATGGGGGTACAACAATGTGTGCATGAAAAGGGGCAACGGATGGAAAGCCGCTTTTCACACAAATTGCAGGCTTTTCAAACCCTTGGTGATGTTTTTCAGACTCACAAACTCCCCTTCCACATTCCAAACAATGATGGACAACATTTTTCAGGATCTCATTATGGAAGGAGTGGTCTGTGTCTACCTGGATGGCATCCTCATCTTTACAAAATCGATCGACAAACATCGGCACATTATGTGCCTTGTCCTGGAGCACCTTCGTGTGCACAAGTTGTTTCTGCGACATGACAAGTGTGAGTTCGAGCAAACAACGATTGAGTACCTTGGACTCATCATATCCGAGGGTGAAATTTGGGAGTCACTGAATGGACCACCCCCACAACGTGCAAGGAGGTACCGTCATTCCTAGGGTTTGCAAATTTCTATCGGTGCTTCATCGAAGACTTTTTCCATCATGTGAAACCCCTCTTTGAACTCACAAAGAAGGAGTGCAAATGGGAATGGGGACCTTCGGAACAAGGCCCCTTTGATGAAATCAAGAATCGGGTCACATCCTCCCCTATTCTCCATTTCGCTGATGATGCCAAAGCATTTCACATCGAGGCGGACAGCTTGGACTATGCGACCAGCTCAGTGCTGTCACAGCAATCGGCTGATGATCTCAAATGGCACCCTATCATGTTCTACTCAAAATTGCTCAATGCGGTCAAACAACATTATGAGATCCACAACAAGGAGATGCTAGCAGTGATGAGATCATTAGAGGAATGGAGGCATTTCCTTGAAGGTGTGCAGCACAAGGTAGAGATCTGGACTGTCCACAAAAATCTGGAGTACTTCATGACCACAAAAAAGCTAAATCGCAGACAAGCTCGCTGGTTGCTCTATCTCTTGTGGTTCGACTTTGTCATGCACCACTGTCCTGGAAAGAGTATGGGTAAATGCAATGCACTTTTGTGATGAGCTGATCATGCGAACAGCGCTGATGATAATTGCAACACTACCCTGCTCCGCCCCAAATTCTTTGCGATTCACACACTCAAAGGGGTGACGATTGAAGGAGTGGAGCAAAATATCTTGTGCGAAGTGTGAAAGGGGGTTCGGGATGGAAAGAGCAAAGATACAGTGGTACTAGCGATGAAGGAGTTGGATAGGGCCAAGGGCAAGACATTGCAAAGCTTGGAGTGGACAGAGGAGGATGGATTATGGAGGTTTCGTGATTGCATTTATGTTCTGCTCATACCAGACTTACAATGCAGAATTGCTGAACAGCATCATGACTCCAAGATTGGTGGACATGCAGGGTGCTGGAAAATGCTTGAACTCATCTCGCACAATTACTGGTGGCCAAACATGTCGCACTTTGTCGGTCAGTACTGTAAGGCCTGCGATCTGTGTCTTTGCATGAAGGCACAGAAGCGCCAATCTTTCAGCGAACTACACCCCCTCCCAATCCCTGAAAATTGCTGGGATGTGGTAAGTGTTGATTTCATCACTGAACTTCTGGACTCCCATGGCTTCGATGCAATGATGGTGGTGGTAGACTCAGTGAGCAAGTGCAGCCATTCCATACCCACTCACACCACCGTTATGGTGCTGGGATCAGCGCGATTGTACTTGCAGAACATGTGGAAGCTTCATGGCCTCCCGAAATTGATGCTCTCAGATCAGGGACCGCAGTTTGTAGTGCAATTCATGCACGAATTGTATTGCTTGTTGGGGATCACCATTTCGGCATCCACAGCATATCACCCACAGTCCGATGGGCAGACTGAGCGAGTCAATCAGGAGCTCAAGCAGTACATCCGTATTTTTGTAAATGAGCGCCAAAATAATTGGGACACTCTGCTCCCTCTGGGTGAATTTGCATACAATAACCATGTCCACTCATCCACCCAGCACTCCCCCTTCTTTGTTGACACTGGCAGACATCCGCAGATAGGTTTTGAGCCCAACCAATGACCCTCGAGGCTTGAGGCAGTCAATGAGTTTGCGGATCAGATGAAGTCGACATTGGATGAGGCTCGTGCTGCCCTTGCCAAATCGAAGGATGATATGGCGAGGTACTATAACCAATGGTGAATCCCCGCACCAATTTTTGCGATCAGCGAAAAGGTCTTCCTGGATGCTTTGGATATCAGCACAACTAGACCCATGAAGAAATTTGCACACCGCTTCCTGGGGCTGTACCCAGTCATTTGTCCTGTCGGCTCACATGCATATTGCCTCCAACAATGGCTCGAATACATCCAGTGTTCCACATCGTCAAGCTCATGCCCGCACCAATGGACCCGATCAAAGGTCGCCATGCAAAACCACTGCCGCCCCCTGAGATTGTAGGAGGAGAGGAGAGGTATGAGGTGGATGAGGTGCTGGACAGCAGGATGAAGGGTAGGAAGTTGCAGTATCTGGTCAGATGGAGAGGTTATGGGCACAAAGAGAATTCATGGATTCCAGAGGAGGATCTTGATGCTGCAAAACTAATTGTGAACTTCTACAGGGCTCATATGAGTGCCCCAAAATGTGTTAATGCACTTACCTTTGGACAGATGGGATTCTGACCACGATATCTGCACTGATGGAACTTCGTGCATCGGGATGCTGTGCCTTAAGGGGGGGGTGATGTAAGAGGAACACCTTATGAGCCCCTACAAATTTGGGACACATTTGTGAGCATTTCCGCACACCCACAAATGTTCACGCAACAAAGTGCCTTTTGTGCAACAAGGCACCTTTTGTGCCAACCATCTACAAACATTCTGATATGTCAATCCATCAGCCCCTATTGTACTCTCACCATTCTTGCAGTCAATACCCCTGCGGAAATGATTGAGGATGTCTTCGCATGCCCATTACCAATCATGGCCTGATGCAGACACTATCACTGATTGATGGCCATCTCCCCAAATGGGAACATGACCCTGGATCTGAATTAGTGCTAGGATGGAAGCGGCTCCAAGTATTTTAGAATGTTGCATGCCTTCCATATATATACTTCGGCCTTGCACCGGACTCCTTAGAGTTTTCTCTTTGGTTTTCCCTTGCAAGGTATGGGTCTTTTCCTTGTTCAATAGTTATTGAATCTAAACTTTGGTTTTCCCTTGCAAGTATCGAGTTCTTAGGACTCTGATCGTAAGGTTGCCCTTACAGCGACACCCACTATCTGCTAGCTAGACCATGCAGGTTCTCTCTACAAGAAGGGGGTGGGATCTGTGCGTGTGATGGGGGGATTGATGGTTTTGATGTGAAGGGTTATTTATAGATGAGTTTGTTGAGATAGGCCATTCACACCACAAGTGTAGGTGGAATACCTAAGAGAACACAACTGGGGTCCCCTAGGTGTATATTTAGGGTTTATATACTATGTTACATATATTGTACATTGTTGTTACCAACACGTGCATACATGCATGTACATCTTGGTGTGTGTAAAATAAAATTCTCATGCTATCAAAGTGTAGTGTCATTTGGTGTCATTTGGCATTATTGGGCATTGCCACATAATTTGACATAGTAAAATAAAAATGAAATTTTATTAGGTAATGAGGCAGTTTCCTAACAAGCAGCCTCTGCACCAGGATAGAGGCCCTCCCTCAAAGACAGGAGACCCAGAATGCAAACTGCTCCAACAGGCATACAACACCACACTGAATATGCAGTGGTCAGGACAAATCCAAGCAGGTAACAGAATACTTCATATGTGGCAGCTTGGAGACTTCTTTTTGATGGTGTGGTTGTCAGATGAAGAGGCGAATGCCATGTTGGCACTTCTATGTGAAGAACAAGGATCTTCTGATGTCATAATTGAGCTGACTTGGTTTGCAAATTTCCTCATTAAAAGCTATGCAGATTGCGATACTCATGGCTCAAACAAATGAAGGAAAGGGGTGATGAGGCAGCAAGTCAGAAGAAAAGGGTAGTCACAATTGCAAACAAGAATAATAATCACTGGGTCACACTTCTTATTGACTTTTGAACCAAAATAATCTGGTATGGTGGGAACCCAATGTCAAAAGGATGGAAAACAGATGTTGATTGGTGGACTTGGAATCACACAGGTAGTGTTTAAAGGTCTGGTTCAGTCCAATTTTTTGCCCCATTTGGATGAACCACAACTGCAACCGGTTGTCTATTATGGTAAGACCCCAAAAAACTGGACTGAACCACAAAAAAACTGGTCCAAAGCAGTTCAATCCAGTTCAAACTGACTAAAACTGGTCTTCTCATAGTATTCAGTACATAAGACCAGTTGTAAACTATAGTATATAGTGTATATTAGTTGACAATAAAGGTTCTATGGTGATAACAATCCTCTACATCTCAAAAAACACAACTACAAGATGTTGTGCAAGTTAGATTTTGCAGTAACATATTGTTTTGGCCATAGCACATGCAGTTCTGGACTGTTTCTCTATCAAAAGATGTGTATTTACAAGGAGTACACTGTAGCAGTTCAAACCAACTTGAACTGGTTTCTATCGGTTCAGTTTGGAGTGGTTCTTCCATCTCAGGAAGCCCAAACTGTGACTGACAGTCCAGTTTTTTGTGGTTCAGTCCGGTTCAGTTGCGGTTTTTTTCCAGTTTGATAAACTGGACCTTTAAACACTACACACAGGCCAGGGTTTTATCACTGGCACCTACCAATGACCTTTCAAGACCTTCACATTGACTGGTTTCACTGCGGAATACTTGCCTGGATTGTGCTTTGTTGCTTCCTCTTTCCATCAAAACATCACCTAAACCAGGGGCATCAGGCTGCAATGAGTAAGTGAAAGTATTCTTATGCCTATTGGGGTAATATGTTATTGAAGTGAATGCTATGGAACATGTAACAAACTGACACTGTGGCTGGACTAGCCTGACCATAGTTGTGCACTGACTGATAAGCCAGGAGATGATGGCAACATCAAGCTGCCACATCCTGGCACTGAGCATCTGCTAGGTGATTCTACTGATGATTCCAAATATGAAATGTCAACAAGATTGAGGTCTTCCTTGCATAGCTCAGATGATGAAAGGAGGGCCAAGTTTTCCTACAATGATCTGGATAGGCCAGGCTGGAAGGAAGCCAGAGCTTCCAACACTCAAGGAAACTGAGAGCTATAAGGAGCTTAGTGGAAGGAAGCTGGAGCTTTCAACACTCCAGGGAACCAGAACATGTTAGGAACTTAGCATATTTGGAGGGAGGAAAGCTGAAACTAAGCTACAGTACAAGACTTGAGGTATAGACTATATACTATCAGGATAACACATGATAATGAACATCCATGTGATAATGCAGATGCTGATGTAGGAGGACCCTCTTACACTCTCTCATACTTCCAAAAATTTGACAGGGGGGAGGGTGGGGGGGGTGGAGCCCAACTTGAAGTAACAAGTGGAAGGCACACTTTACATGTTGGTGAAAACATTGAGTTGCCTGACAGGGGGTTGCATTGTTTTCAAGCTGTGACCAGTGGTTTAGAGTGGGGCAGAGCAGGAGAATAGGCCATCATTGATGGTGATGTGGTAGTAATATGGGGTGGCTCAAGGAGTGGAATTGGGGTTTTAGAGATGAGCTGGGGGGAGTCAGGTAGTCTGGGAGGGCTCCTAGATTGTTGTTTGGAGTTCTGGGGTAACAAGTTTCTTTCATTGAGTAGACAACACATTCCAACAAACATGGTTGCACATCCTCATGCAGCTCTGTTTGCTGGGCAATGGATGGCAGTGGGATGTCTGTCATGACCCAGTCAGTCGGCTCCTGGGTGGTGCTAACCATCTGGGTGCTTGCCATGGTTTTAGTGGTCATTCCAGAAGTGGTTGCTGTTGTCAACAAGTGGCACAAGGCCAGCCTCATAATTTCTCCTTTCTGACATATAGTTAGAAATTCTTTGCAAAATATTATATTTGAGACTAAATTTCTACAAACAGAAATTCAAAAAATTATCCATTAGAAATATACTTTGAAAATCAATATTTCTGGTTAAATTTCTCATGACATTTCAGTGTATATATGAAGTATTTCTGTAAGGCGATGTTCAACTTATCAATTGCCTGAAAGGCTTTCAGAAATTAGATCAGAAAGTTTTATTTTCTGGTCATGCTTTCTGATCCATAAAAGAATTTCTTTCTGGTTGGTCAAAATCTGTTTGAAAGTGTGACATTCACAAAGACTTTCAACAAGCCTTTCAGCAGTTGTTCAGTTTAACATTCTGGGAGCAGAAAGGCTGACTTTCAATCTGCAGAAATAGTTTCAGAAAGGCTAGCTTTCAGCCTCGTGATTGGTATAGTGAAAGTAATAATTTCACATCAGGTTTTCAAGATCACAAAAGGCAAACATTCTAATAGAGATTTCACCACCTAGAAATATTAAATTTCAAATTTGTGAAAGGCAGTGCCCACTAGTGCCCGCCCATGAAATTTAATATTTCAAGGTGGTGAAATCTCTATTAGAATGTTTGCCTTTCATGATCTTGAAAACCTGATGTGAAATTATTACTTTCACTATACCAATCACGAGGCTGAAAGCTAGCCTTTCTGAAACTATTTCTGCAGATTGAAAGTCAGCCTTTCTGCTCCCAGAATGTTAAACTGAACAACTGCTGAAAGGCTTGTTGAAAGTCTTTGTGAAAGTCACACTTTCAAACAGATTTTGACCAACCAGAAAGAAATTCTTTTACGGATCAGAAAGCATGACCAGAAAATAAAACTTTCTGATCTAATTTCTGAAAGCCTTTCAGGCAATTGATAAGTTAAACATCGCCTTACAGAAATACTTCCAGTATATACACTAAAGTGTCATGAGAAATTTAACCAGAAATATTGATTTTCAAAGTATATTTCTAATAAATAATTTTTTGAATTTCTGTTTGTAGAAATTTAGTCTCAAATATAATATTTTGCAAAGAATTTCTAACTATATTTCAGAAAGGAGGAATTATGAGGCTGACCTTGTGTGGTAACAGGTGGATAAGAGTGCAAGATGAGGGGTTGGGGTGTCAGCTCAGGTGCAGGGGTTTGGCCTGGTAGCTAGTGCCAACATTTGGGAGGTGCTTGGTGTGGTTTTGAAGCAGGAGGTGGCATGGTGATGGCCATTGTTGAGGATGTTGGCATCATTGATGGGGGCTGTGCAGGCAGCATCAGCAGTGGTGTGGTATATAGTGGTTATAAGGGCAACCTTAGAGGCCACTTAATTAGTGGACTAGCAAAGGGAAATCCAAAGTTAAAATTATGGTACATATTACAGGTAGTGGAGGTGCACCTAGCAAAGGGAAATCTGAAGAGAAAACTCTAAGGACCCCTTTGCCAATGCCCAGTATATGTGAAGATTGCAAAAATCAAATAATAGCCTAAAAATAGAAAAGGTGGAGATAGGCAGATCAAGGCTGCCGAATGACATCATACCAAGGGGTAGATGTTGGAAAGGGTACTCCACCTCTAAATATAAAACTGTCAACATGCACAAATGTGATAGAAAGGGAAATTAGTAATAAAATGAGGAAAAATCATAGAAAATGAAGAATAGAAGGAAATGAAGTGAGGAAAAATATAGGACAAATGTAAAAAATAGGAGAAACACATGGGGCACCCCCTAGTCCCCTTACATCACCCCCTCTCTAAGATGCATCACCCCAATGTATTCGAAATTGCATACGACCAAAGTCAGTGACTTGAATGCAACGCGGTGCAGCAGTGTGCCATCGGTGGAATTCCTTGACTAACTGAGGGGCATTCACATTGGACTCCTCAACCCATGAGTTCTCCTCATACACATAACCCTTCCAGTGCACCAAATACTGGAGTTTTCCTCGATGCAACCAGCTGTCCAAGATCAACTTCACTTCATACTGGGGTTCTCCCTCAATCACTGTAGGCAGAGGTGGTGGATGTGAATGGTGTCCTGGGAATGGATCTGGGGGAGCTGGAAGGAGTTTGACAACATGGAAGACTGGGTGGAGTCTGGACATGGAGGCTGGGAGGCACAGACAATAGGCATGCATTCCAACACACTTGACAATGGGGAAAGGTCCCAGGAAGCGATGGGCGAGTTTCTTGGATGGACATGTGGTGGAGATGTCACTGGAGTCAAGATAAACTCGATCACCAGCCTTGTACTGAGGGGCCGGAGAATGGCATTGATTGTAAAAGTGTGCCATGTCATCCTTTGCCTTCACTAAGGCTGCCTTTGCCTCCTCCAAGCTATCCCACATGTGTTCTGTGAACTCATTCACCATCTCGATGTGCAAGGGAGTTTGGCAGGGTTCAAATCCCATGCATGGATGATCTCCATCCTCTGATCAATAGCTCGTTGTGTCACTGTTTGTTAGGGCGACACCCACTATCTGCTAGCTAAGACCGTGTGGGTTCTCTCTACAAGAAGGGGGTGGGATCCACGCTCATGATGGGGGAATTGATGGTTTTGATGCGAGGGGTTATTAATAGGTGAGTTTGTTGACAAAGGCCTTTCACACCAAAAGCGTAGGTGGAATACCTAAGAGAACACAACTGGGGTCCCCTAGGCATATATTTAGGGTTTATATACTATGTTACATATATTGTACATTGTTGTTACCGACGCACTCATACATGCACATACATATTGATGTGTGCAAAATAAAATTCTCACACTATCAAAGTGTAGTGTCATTTAGCGTCATGTAGCGTGATTTGACATAATAAAATAAAAATGAAATTTTATTAGGTAATGGGGTGGTTTCCTAACACTGTTGAGCTATGTTCAAGTTATTGCCTTTTTTGGAACACTTGCTTCAACCTACCTCTCTAGTGTATGGGATGGCCTCTCCTGCTATCTGGATGGACTATAGCTTGAGGAAACCTCATAAGATATATTACTATGCACTATTTTATGTACCATATTGATCTGCTGGCCTTTGGTGAGTGAGTATAACCTATCTCAATATATTGACTCTCCATCCCTCTTGTACAGACTCATGGACCATTCCAAGGTGTTAATTCTACTTATAGTACCTTGGTATGTTCGTATATATTACCACTAATGGGTACTATGACCTGGCATTGAGTAACAAGGAGATTAGGTGAGTAGGTGTAGATCCTATTCTGTAGCTCAAAGTATTGAATATATAGTTGACTTGTAGGTTATAAATATAGGGTAGGTGACTACCCTAACTGCTCAGAAGGAGATTTGGACAATAGGAAAGGTGTGTGACCAATTATGAGCAAAGTTCTGTTCTGTTGATGGGAAACCCGTGCCCCTGTGAGCCAGGACCTCAGTCCCATCCCATTAGACATACATACCATTTATTTACTCTACCTATAGACCTGGAAAATGAAGAAAGCGAACGATTTTGTGCCATGGATCTCATGCAGCAAGTATTGCTCCTCCCCACCCCTAGTTCGCTTTTTTGACTATCTTATCCCATGTAGCTTTGATGGTAGGCTCTCCCCATCGTTTGTAAGGTCTCTATGATGCATTTATGATGCTCATTTATGCAGTGGGATGAACAGGAGAGCTGGTGAGTCACCATCTCTGATATCACACTAACACATAATTTGACATCCACACACTGGCCCCCTAGTCTCTATACTTGGTATACCACACTATATGGTACCCTTACACCCTTTTGGCTGTACATCTTTGGTCCTGATCCACATGCCAGCTCACCAGTGGTTACCCTCTCCTCCTCCCCTACATTTACACTTTTTTCCCACTGTAGTCACTGCCTTATGGTCTAGAGCACTTATACCTATCATGTACATAGACCTTGACATGATTTTATTGGCCTGGATATCAAGGGAGAGCCTCATGCATAAGTACAACAATCTCTCATTCTCACTTCAAGAAGGTAGTGCTCTAGCAGGCTTATCAGGGCAGGTAAAGTGGAAAGGATGGCAGGTAGTCATTCTATGTACACATGTGGTTAATGTAAGCAACAGAAACCAAGGGAAACGGGGCAGAATGAAGAAAATAGTGAGCTCACTGTCAGAGACAGTGAGCACAATGTTAGCCGACGTGGGCGGACATAAGCCAACAGTGATGGGAGAGATTGATGGCCTTGATGGTGACAGTAGCCAATGACATTGATGGTACTGATGTCCAGCACATGCTGTAGATGTCTTGGAGGAGTCTACACTATATTTATTCAAGGTTTATCGGAGGAGGTCTCTTATTAGAGGAGGACCTCATATGTAGCTCCACCTCTAATAAGAGGTGATTGGTGGAATTATCAGGTGGCTGTTTGCCACCCATGTCAACTTAGTGACGAGTCAATAAATTTGACTTTCTTTTGAACCTTGTGAAAAATGTCAACATGACTAGTACTGTAAATGAGGTGATTGATCTGGGGTGTAACTATGTTTATCTATGTATGGACTCATCGGCGTGATTTTTTCACTTCAACGAGCTCGGAGGTGCATCATGCATGACCGAATGACATGTATGTTGTGACAAGGAAAAACTCCTGAAATGCATGTTGACGTGTTCGGGATAGGCAGTCCAAGCCCATGGTCTGAGGCCGGATGCTGGATATTATTAATAGAGCGGCTGTTTTGATGCGTGTTTTATTTATAGAACAGTTACATACAGCCATAGTATAGGAGAAAGAATAATAAGTTTCTTGTCTCGTTTCCCCCACTTGTCTCTAAGAGAATTATCTCTTCTCTATTCGTTTCCCAGCCTGATTTCCAAAAGGTTATGGGCCCTGACAGATTTTTCTAGGCAACAATTACTACTATGACAAATACTCCTGATGTCAAGGAGCAAGGGGAACAACAACAAGAGGAAGAATATTATACGCCTCCTAAACGTGCAAAAAGGGTCTATCACAGCAATACCAATGTGCCCACTGAAGAACTCAATGAAGATGAAGATTTACCATCTATCAAACTAATTTGTACCAAAGAATATTTGAACATAAACAGAATTGCTGATCACAATCACTTGATGGACGAGAACTGGCACAAATGGAAAGAGAGAATGAAGAGGGTGTTTTTCAATTGTGATATTACTGGGTATGTTAGAGGGGATGTCAAACACCCTAATGAGAGTATCAACCCCAAAGGCGCACACAACTGGTACAAGAACGATTCTTGGGCGCAACAAATTATTATTCATAACATCACCTCCTTGCAAATGAACCACATTGGGTCCAAGACCTCTGCAAAAGAAATGTACTCTGCACTCTCGGTAACTCACAAAAATAAGGCACATCAAACTGTTAATCATATTCAATGCCTATTATATGAGACCAAATTACTCAACGCTGACTACCTCCTAAAACATCTGGATGTTCTCAAATCATATCATGACCGCATCAACAGATTTCCTAATGAGGAATTTCATGTCTCGGACACATGCTTTAAAGCGATCATATCTGCGTCCTTACCTTCATTGTGGCATACCTATGTTGAACCTTATAACGGGAACACCAACGATCCAAATGATCCCGACCCTAAATGGCACTTAACTTCTGACACATTTATTGGACTGTTACAGGAGGAATACAAAATATGATTGGCCAGATCTAATAATGGGAATAATAAAAATGGTACTATGAGGAGCGTAAATCTGGTGAAAACCCAGAATGCTAACAGTGCTAGTAAATCCCTAGAAGATCAAATTTCTGATCAAAAATCCTCCTTACAGCCTTATTGCGATCGTTGTAAACGTGCTGGACACTGGACAACCAAATGCCATAAATTTGAAGGGAACAGATGTCAGAACTGTGGAAAGATTGGACATCAAGCAGGGAATTGCTGGAGTAAGAAGAAGGTTAAGGACAAGGCAAAGAAGAAAAAGAAGGATGCAGAACAAACAAATGTGGCAGAAGAATATATTACATTCCAAGCAAATGAAGAGCAGTACAACTTCAATACCTATGATGCTTGTAACGCTGATGCAAATGATGAGTGATTGATCTATTATGATTGGTTAGCAGACACAACAACAACATCTCATGTTATGCATCAAAGAGAAGCATTTACCGGTTACACACCTATGAGGAATATTTCTGTAACAGGTGTAGGTGGTAAAGAAGCATCAATTTTAGGGTGCGGAACTGTTGAATTAAAATCAACATGCAACAGCACTGACTATATTCTGTGTTTGCAGAATGTTCTTCATGTGCCTGGAACACACAGTAATTTAATTTCATTGGGGCAATGGGATGCAGCTGGCAGATGCTACAATGGCAGGAATGGGGAAATTACACTCATAACAAAAGATGGTATGCCGGTAGTGCAAGGAACAAAAATATGCAAACATCTATATCACATGAAGATGGTTATTAGACCTCCCACATGATGCAATAAAATCCAATCTCATCAAACATTCATCAGAAATAATACACTGCCTACATGGGAAACCTGGCATTGACGCTTTGGACATGTTGGATATACCGGGCTTCAAAAATTATTTGATGGAAAAATGGTTGATGGATTTATTGTGGATGAAAACTCCCCTAAGCCCAATTGCATTGCATGCACAGAGGCAAAACAACACGTCAAACTGTTCCCAAAATCATCAATCAGAAATACCGAACCCGGTGAATTAATGCATATTGACTTATGGGGAAAGTATGCAATCCGATCGATCAATGGCAATCAATACTACTTGTTATTTGTGGACGATGCCAAGATATTTGCAACTGTCGAATGCGTCAAGCAGAAATCTGATGCAACACAAGCCATAATAAATTATTTGGCACATTTGAAGACTCAAGGGAGGAATCTGAGGGGTATTCAAATTGACAATGGAAAGGAATTCGTAAATGAGAAGTTGGAAACTTGGTGCAAAGAATGCAGTATGGAAATTTGCTACTAGTGTTGCCATGGCTCAGTCAGTCACAACTCGGCTAGCACAGCCACCTATTGAGCCAGAAGTTGGCTCGGTCATTGCCAACTCAGCCAAAACCCCGGCTAAGTATAGCCCCTCAACCGGCTCCTTCCATTTCCGGCTTGAGCTGGTTTCGAGCCAGCTGAGTCACCATCTTGAAAGGAATTACTATCAAAGGCTCGAAGCCACCAGTATGAACAAGAAAATGTATTAGTATGATACAACCAATACAAGGATACAACAACAGGTTAATAAATAAATGTTTGAGGGTAGCCTGGAATCTGGATATATCAAGGTAAAAAAGTACAACACCAAGTGACACATCGACAGATCATGGATGAAACTAACATGTACAGAGCCTTAGAATTTAAAGGCTGGAAGTTACTGATAGACACACCATTCATCTAGACCCCTGCCCTACTCAGAGTCTCAGACTCTGAACTAAGAATCATGCTAGTGACACCAGTGACACCTGGCAGCTGAACCCCTGCAGCTTCCCAGTCAAAGATGCCATCGTCATGATATCCATGTGCATCAAAAAGGTCTTGAAAGAGGGATCGTATATATTGGTGGTCGGGTTCAGCATCAAATGAAAGATGGCATGTGTAATCGAGGAAGATGCGGAACTCGTTGGGAAGGCCAGCACATAGCTCAGCTGTCACAGGTTGTGTTCTGCTTTCTCTGCATTATCTGTCGGAACCTCTGCTTTCTTGATGAACCTTCCAGGCATTGCCAGGGAAGTGATCCATGGAGGAAGTAGATGAGAATATGTGCTAGCAACTCCAGATCATCGTGTCGCAAAGGCTCAATGCCCAAGTGGCCATTGATAGACATGTAGCGAGCCGTTCCAGTAAGATGTTTGTGTACTTGATAAGGAATGTGAGTAAGTGTGAATTCATCATGATACCGATTTGTGAGACCAAAATCAATGATGTAAACCTTGTGTGAATCTTGATGGATCCCTATAAGAAAATTGTTGGGCTTGATGTTGCGATGGACAAAGTGGTGGAGGTGGATGTGCTCAATATGTGAGATCTACGAGTAGAAGATGAGTGTGTGACGAAAGACAAACACAACAATCCAGTACCAAGCAGCGTGCCAGTTTAAGGACAGTCTTGAGGGTGAAGGTGCAATTGCAAGCAGTGAAGAGGTCTTCAAGTGATGGCCCAAGAAGACTCATAACCATAGCCTTGTACCCCCATTCAGTTCCAAACCAGAACACATGAGGGATACCAGGTGAAGAAGCAAGAGACTTGTAAACCTTCCATTCCTGGGCAAGCTTCAGATGATCTGAGTCCAGAGGTTCCATCTTCACTGCCACATTCTCTCCATTAATGACATTGCATGCAAGATATATGTCCCCTGTATTACAGAATATTTGTTAAGATGAATATTGCAAGAGAAACAACTTGAAATGCACCAAAAGATCCTGAACCAATCTTTTTATGAAGCCTATACTTTCCACACACTCTGAATACACCAGGAGGTAGATCTCCCATCCCTCTGCATAGCAAGCAATAAGTGCTGAGAGGAATTAGTGGGGAGACAATAGAGCAATAGTTGAACGACCCGTGCATTGATAATGCAGATGTTTGAAGTTTGAACATGCTTACATCAGCCACTTTCTTTGGCAAATAAGTGAGTGTTAAAGGGTATATATATAGAACAAGACTGTTCAAATTTGTAGTACAACATAGGACAGTGCTACACAAGCATGATACAAGTACAACTTTACTGCACAAGACGAGCGCGATACAAGTACATATGAGGTATCCATAGCAATTCAAAGGAAACATCTGCAAGCAGCCAGCGAGTCATCAAAATTGAATATCAAAGGAATGTCTGAAGTAGAAAACCATCAAGCGTGCAAATTTGGACATGGGATAACAAGCCGGATGACTCAGATCCCCAGTCAGTCAGCTCCTTCAGTCGCAATGAACCTGTCAATAATGTCTTCTCGTTGAGTATCAGTGTGTTCATGATGAACCAATTCGGCTAAGACATCAGTGTTGTCATCGAATTTGATGGCTAGATCATTCTCATCAGTAAGAATTCTTTTGGTGAAGTTGAAAGGTTCTTTGGAGAACCCAAATTTCAACATCTGCAGTGCCTCCATGAGGACAGGACTAAGCCTGTTGCAACGAACAGTGTCCATTTCAGCACTAGATGAAAATGCACGTTCACAAGGCACAGATGATGCCTGGATCACAAGATAATCCATCGCAATAGCAAAGACCATCGGGAAATCCTCGTGGTGCATCTATGCAGATATTGAGTGGTGGGTTTAGCTGTCGAAGATGCTTGGATCACATACTTCCCAGAATTTAAGAATATTGATGTCAAGCTTAGCCAGAGTGCCAAAAGCATATGTGGAATACTCTTGATCGACACTCTGAGTGTCAAGGCTGTTGTCAGCCCAATTCAGTTCATTGTCATCGTCGAGGGTTAAGTGCGATGGAAGGCCAAGATTGACATATCCGAGCAAGGTTTTTGTGCGAGGACTGATGGCTTGTGCTGGCATGGCACTTTGTTCATTCAACTTCCTCCAGTACTTTTCCATCTGTTGCATGAGGATTGGTGTGTGCTCTAGCACTGTAAAGCTGTGATGCAACCTACCAGTTTCTTGATCGTATTCTCTGCCATCTTGGCATATCTGTTATCCCAATGCTCCACAATCCATGTCATATGCATCCCAGGATGAACATCTGAAATGATTTAGACGATGTTAAGCACTTGAAAGTCATACTCACACATAGCTACGACATATGTGTCAGTATCATCCATCCACTTGTAATACTTTGTTGCGAAGTCGAGACCAATTTGGATTGCAGGAGCGAGATGTGCATTTTTCTTGGCAAGTCATTCCCAGCAGGACATGAATCGTTCGAATGATGGAATGGTGCCAGCTAGAACAGGTGTTTTCTCTTTTGACATGACTTGCTGCACCTCATGCGGGAACTAGTGTTGTCTCAGCTCGAGCCGATGTTTTTCATAAAATGAGCCATAGCTTGGCAAATAAAATAGATAAAATCTCCCAAATATTCGAGTGTATAGATAACCCCAAAAACTGAGGGGTCCTCTGCCAAAGGTATTTGAGACAATCGGCCATTCCCAACTTATTTGACCAGCTCTGTTTTTGAGCTGAGTCACTGAGTCAAAATTTGTTTCTTAAATAAGTCAGGAACAAATCATCTGATCAACTAAAGTTAGCAGAAGACCCCCCAGCTTTTGAACCTGTGCATATGCTCAAATATTTTAGTGATTTTATCTATTATATCTACCAAGTTATGGCTCATTTTATAAAAAACATCAGCTCGAGCTGTGGCAACACTAGCGGGAACTGTAGTATTGTTATGAGTCTGGATCAGCAATGTTTCGGTAAAGATTACATACCTGAAGAACACCGATGATGTCCATAATCTGTTCCCATTCCTGATTGGACATTCGGAACTTCTGAAGCTCCCTTCTATCTGGAGATTCCATGTTGATGTAGTGTTTGAGGGGCTAGTTTCGACAGGTCAGTGATAAGCTGCCAGAAGTGAAAGGAAACTTACTTGACAAAATTCCTGAAGACGAACCAGCATTTGATAGGTGCTGTCCCACCACGTCTTAACATCTCAAAGAAGTTGCTTGGGCTGAATGGAGATAGCAGATCCTTGTGCATCTTTCCACCAGCCGTACTGGTTCCCACCTTTGATAATATTGGTAAAATGTTCAAATTGTTGTCCAGAGGAGCGTATTTTTCTGATAAGCCCTCATGCCTTGTTGAGGAGATCACCAGGAGATCGATCCTCAAGGGAAGTGACGATGTTGGTGCCATCATCACAACCTTCATCTTCATCACTGCCCTCATCACCCTCACCATCTTTCTCATCTGCTCAAGTATCAGCGTCAACACCATTGTTCAAGGCTTTGATAGTATGTTTTGCACAGGTGTTGACAACATGGGGAAAGCACTGAATATGACAGTCTTTGAAATGGAAGGAAACCATGATGTTGGCAGGAAGTTTCTGGTAGATGTCGCCGAGTGAGCACAGGAAAGCGTCGTTGTTTGGTGCCATGTCCAATGTCCAGCGGGAACCCTGAAATCATCATATTTATATTACATAGAAGCTACAACATGACATGTTGGAAATTGATACTCACATTGCCCCCATTCACACCAGCACGATCAAGCAACTGATATACAGCTTGAGCAATCCTGGGACCAGTGTGCCATCCAGGCAGAGCATGAAATGCTAACAATGACAATTTGAAGACAAGTCCTGCTTGTTCTGCTGGGCACTTGTATGCAATCCAGTGAACAGTTATACAGATATATGATCGACGGCGCCTATCAGACCACATGTCAGCGGTGAAGTGGAGTGCACCGACTGCATTCTGAAGTGCTTCACTTAGTGCTGTACAAAAGATCCAGTTGGTAATCATACTTACCATCAACTCCCATTTTAATTGTGAAAACCATCCTCTCCACATATTGAGAATGGCTACATGGATTTTAGACTGGTGGGGCATGTCTTCATCTGTGTAGTCATCGTGGAAAAGAGTCAGCAAATTATGAAACTCCACATTTTCAACAACGTTCAGCAACTGGTAGCATTATGAGAAATGGTTAAATGGACATAGCTTAAACCTACCTGGTTGTTTGTGGCGATGAAGCATACCAACTTTTGAAGAACTTGCTCAGGAGAAAAGGTGATCCTGGGCTTGATGGGAGCGATGGATACCTTCAGCTTGACAGAGGGCAACGTTGTAGTCCAGCCTTTCTCCTTGGCAAGCTTCAAGTACTCGTTTTTGTGATAACAGTCAAAATGTTTTCGAAGGACTGTATTAGAGGTCGAAGTAGCATATGTGAATCCATGTGAAGATGGCCATTCGATAGGATCTTTCAAAGCTTCGAAGGCTTGTCTAAAATAAAGGATCATGACAAAAAGGAGGGTTCATAAGAAAACAGACACTCACTTGCAGCTCTTGCAGAACCTTGAGGCCTCTCCCCCTTTTGTAGTGAAGAAATAGGCAATATCAAGCACTCTTGTCAATTGGCTATCAGTTGAATCGACAGAGCAAAGCAATCTTGCAGGGATGGACTTGGGGGCGTGCAGCTACCATTGCAAAAAGTAAGTAACACTGAGGCGATTAAGAAAATGGTATCACCCTGAGCGTGCTCAGGAACTTCAATGTCGGGTTCAGAACCTGAGACGTTGATGTCAATGGTCTCGTGTTCATCAGTGGTGGAGGTAGCGAGAGTAGATGACTTAGATTTGTCAGTGGGTTTCCTGGGAGGCATGGTAGGCAAGATGCGACTGAAGTTAGAGATACCTGGATCATAGTTTATATGTCTTTCTGGTTGCTGGATTCCCTTACTTAGATAGTGGGGCACAGTGGACCTGCTGAATGACAGCCGTTTGAAAAAAAAAAAAAAAGTCTAGGGGTCACAAGGGTAAGAACTAAGCATCTTTTTAGGGAACATCTAGACCCTGACTGATGTCCGAGGTGCTCCAAAGGTCAGAAGATACATTGTTTGTACACAGTGAGCAAGGAGGTCTGCTGAAACCAGCAATACATGTGGAAACATGCCAGTGGCCAGACAGCTGCAATGACATCTGACTCAAGAAAATGAGCGTCAGAAGCCAGAATATACTCCTGCACAAGAAGACTCACCATGGTTGGTAAAACTGTGGGGCATGTGGAGCATGACACCTGCAGAGAGCTCCATTAGAATCCTCAGAAAGCAGGAAATAAAGTGGACTTACCTGAGATGACTGATCACAATGGCACAGAAAGCAGGAGATGAAATGCAGCTCCACAATGCAAGCGAGATATACGAGCAGCTCCAATGGTCAGAAGGTGGCATTGTTTGTACATGCGGAGCATGCCAGATAGCTGCGATGACACCTGACTCAAGGAAAATGAGTGTTCCTAATGCAAGCGAGATATACGAGCAGCTCCTATGGTCAGAAGGTAGCATTGTTTGTACACACCGAGCAAGAACACAGCTGAAATTGGTTATACACATGGAGCATTCCAGATAGCTGCAATGACACCTGACTCAAGGGAAATGAGCGCCAGAGGTCAGAAGCATACCTGCATGAGAAGACTCACCATGGTTGGTAATATGTAGAGCACGACAGATCTGCAGAGAGTTCAATTAGAATAAAGTGGGAGATTAAGTGCAGTTGCCTAAGATAAGTGATCACAATGGCACGGAAAGCAAGAGATGAACATAGGCAAGCAATCACAGTGGTGTGGAACTGATTCTCCACATGAGCACACCAGAAACATCTGACAGGATTTAGCACTAAGATATCACTCACATCATTGCAACTACAAGCGAAATATAAGAGAAATGTTGACACATGTACTGTAAAAGTGCCCATATCCCAACTAAAATGGGAAAACATTTATTACTGTTTGCATACAAGCTGTGAAATTTATGAGTCTAGAATGAGAGGACTTCATGTTTGGTTCTGACAATCCAAGGGAATCGAGATCTTTGATTCATGACAGATTCCAAGACATCTGACCTAATAATTAGAGGTTCCACAATGATCCACATGGAGAAAATATACACGTACCTTTTGGTTTGTTTTTGCTCCACCACCTCGATGTAGAAATTCTAGAATTATTCTAGAATTCATCACTCATAGATTTGAAATAATATGGGTACCGGACTGAGGCAAAGATCTCCTGAGAACGCAATAGAATCAGAGAAGATCTGCAAAACAAAACATGGATAAGGCTATACCTGCATGCATTGAACAAGCTATGGAAGGCGTGTGGGGATAATCGCAGCATGACCAAAGAAATGGAAAAATGATTGCATGTAGAAATGTGTAACCACATCTTCTAACAGCTGAACATCCTGTTCAGAATAGTGTTCAACTGAAGGGAGGTCTGGAAGTATTAATGGTGTCAGCTTAGGTCCAATGCTTTCCTTCCAGTCTCACATCAAGGTCTGGAATGACAGCAGGCATGGCAACCTCTTTTGCCACTCAACAGATGCTAGCCCTACATTCCCCTGCTGGGTGTCGGTAACAAGGAGATCATGCATTGAAAGGCATTGCAATATTAGACCTTGACGAGTGTCTTCATCGCGAGAATGAGAGGATGCCCATTTGTCTAGCGCAAGAAGTTCAAAGCAAAAGTTGAGCTCTGCTAGCTCCCAAACTATGTTTTGTGTTTCCAGTACAGAGATGGTTGGAAAGTGATTGTGGAAAAGGAGGAAAGATCAATTGAAAGATTCTCAAGTGTATTGGCAAAGATACTTGTCACCTGTTCCAGGGTACGTGATAACACAGTGTTGTCACCAAGAGACAGTGCACCCAGAAGAAGATCACCCCATTGCTGATTAGAAAGAGGAGTGGCAGTACTGCAGGAAGAATACACCCGATAAATGCATGCATCATGGAGTATTTCCCATGAAGCAAAATATTTTGCCCAGCGACCTTCGTTCGTCGATGCAAAAAGGGCAGGCTCAGGGAAGAGGTAATAGCCATCATATTGATGCAAGTGGGTCATTGACTCTTGACGTGAGTCACTTCTATCCACATCTGCAAGTGCGGTTATCCAAGAAGAGATCCCTGGCAGCATGAGTGGACTGTCCAGCAATTCGAACTTATCACGATTAAGATTGGTACGTGCACCGCCATGACCTCTCGCAGCAGTTCCCCATGAACGTTGGCCTGGAAGTAATTAGATCTATAATATGTAAGGGATCAATGAAATGGCAGCTTACAAGTACTCATTTCACATCCTCTGACTCCTTGCCATCCATGCTGCTGTGCTCCCCTCCTTGCATCATGTTGATGACTGGATCCAGCACCAGGATCTGCACTCCTGGTGTTGGCGATGGAAGTTGTCGATTGTATGGTGGGATGGGAAGAAGTCAATGGACCCACTGCATCCAGATTGAATGGATCGGGCAAGCAAAAGGAGTGGCGAGCAACTTGCAGAATAGCATCAAACTTTTCATGGGAATTAGATGAGCCTTCATAGATGTATGAATCGCTATTGGATAAAGGCTTGACAATGAGTAACTCATTGGGGAGCACAAGCAGAACTATATGTTGGATACTGACATCTACAAACTCAGTCACAGGCCAGATCAACCAAACAGGAAGCCCAGCTATGAAGCAATCCTGGGCAACTCAAATTTCATTAGTGAATACTCCAATCGTGTTCGCTGGCTGAGTGGGCGGTATCACATATTCAGGAGAATCCATGCGGGGTTTGTAGATCTGCATGTAATCCAACATTGCAACAACTTCTAGCCAACTCCTTTGTACATCTCGCACACCAGCAGCCATTTGATGATAGGCAGTAACAACAGATTCTAAACACGAGAGCCCATGCTCCATCATCTTCACCATTGGTCCTAAGATGGGCAGAACAGCAGCCGATGGCATCGATGAGAGATAGGAATCTACATGTTGCAATAGTGTGGAAACCAAAGTTTGTAATTTCACCAGCTTTGGAGGCGCCAACTTCCCAAGACCATGAATTGGGGATGTAGAAGACGTGAAATGCAAGGGTGATGGTTTCCACCACATGATGGGGTGCTCTGGAAGGGAGGCATGACTGGGAATGGCAGCATAATGTGAATAGAACCTGTTGAATGGCTGTGGCCATTGGATGGGGTCATCTTCAGCATATAGGCCATCACTCTGCAAAAAAACCTTGCGCGCACCACCAAAAGAAGGAAGGAAGATCCGCAAACAATTAGGAGATGTAATGAAGAAGCTTCCACCGTGGATGATAGTGCCAACCAGTCCATTCGTAGCATGGATTTTAGCTGCTGGAGGATTCAACCTAAAACAATGCAAGTAGATCATCGCAACTCACTATTGTCCTTTTTATATTTCAACAGATCACCAGTCTCCAAAATGGCTGACATGATATATATCTTCCAAATTGAATTGATTATATAGGAAAGCTTTTCAACTTGAAGTCCAGGGGAACCACACGACACCACAAGAGACAATGGCAAGCTCGGTTAGCAGGACAAAGATATCTAGCAAGATATTACCCTTAACCAAAAAGGTTGCAGATTGAGTTTGGCCGTAATCATAATGCAGGGACCTAATGTATAGTTTCAGTCTAGGTAAATGAGTGACACAAAGTCTGCTCAGTAGGGCAACGTAAAGTTTGTCCCTGGAAACGTTCAAAAGCAAGCACGACCCAAGAGATGCAAGAAGGAGATGCTGAGCACTTAATGTTGAATGCTGTTGAATGTTGAATGGAGGAGAATGAAAATATTCTCACGCTCAGGCCACGGATGTTATTTCCATTTTCAGTTATGAAAAGTTTGCAAGTAGTGTATTAAACTATATCCATCCTGCATACATATGCACAAGAGAGGCTAAGTAAGGAAAGATGGATGAAATACCATAAATGCCTGGCAATTGTAAGGGGACTAGGGGGTGCCCTGTGTGTTTTTCCTATTTTTTATGTTCGTCCTATATTTTTCCCCACCTCATTTCCTTCTATTCTTCATTTTCTATGATTTTTCCGGATTTTATTACTAATTTTCCCTTGCTATCATGTTTGTACATGTTGACACTTTTATATTTAGAGGCGGAGTACCCCTTCTGACACATACCCCTTGGTATGATGTCATTCGGCGGCCTTGATCCGCCTATCTCCGCCTTTTTCTATTTTTAGGTTATATTTGATTTTTGTCATCTTCACATATACTGGGCATCAGCAAGGGGATCCTTAGAGTTTTCTCTTCGGATTTCCCTTTGCTAGGTGCGCCCCCAATCCCTGTATTATGTAGCATAATTTTAACTTTGGATTTCGCTTTGCTAGAGGCTTAGGTTGCCCTTATAGTAGAAAACTCTCCCCTAAGGCCCGAAAATCGCGAACGCGCTGCCCAAGATAGGCAGGTACGGACTGGACGACGCTTCCCAAAGCTCCACAGAGTCCCTACACACCGTTCCAGATACTCTCGCCTTTATTACGCTGCCATTTTCGCCAAACGCGCTCCCTAGCGACATGGACGCATCAGAATGCTTCGACGCGCTTGAAAGCGACGTTTCCGGAATGCGCGTGCAAATTGACTCGCTTAAATCTACGATTGAAAACTTTGTTAGGACCCTCCAGGCTAACCCTATGACTAATAGTTCCCCCTTCACGACTCCAAGCGCACCCAACAATGACGTTTTGCCAAACGCGTCCACTAAGGAATGTGCCCAGATCAAACCGTCCCCCCCCACCAAATTTAATGGTGCACGTGCGCAGGGACATGCCTTCCTTAATTCCTGTGAGTTATACATTAGTCTCCAGTCACATCAATTTGTCGATGAGGCTGCAAAAATTTATTGGGCCTTCACATACATGAAATCTGAACACGCCTATCTCTATGTGGACTGTATCCTACGTCAAACTAAAGAACTCGGTCCTCTACCTTTCTCCACTTGGGGTGACTTTTGAGCTGAGTTCGTACGCCACTTCTGCCCCCTCAATGAATGCCACCGAGCAGTGACACGACTTGAGTCATCCACTTACCACCAGGGACGTCGATCCATGGATGACTATATCGATGAGTTCAAGGATTTGGTGGACATGGCAGGATATGGGAGTGGGTTACCAGTGGTGGTGAAGTTCCGACGGGGGCTCAACCGAGAAATTCAGGACCAGATTGCACAGATGTTGGAAGGGCGCCCAGCGGACGATGATATCCTTGCTTGGTATGAAGCTGCTTCACTCTGTGACGAGAACCGACTCACAAATGCAGCGTTTAATGCTGCATTCCGTGCTCCAACTACCACTCATACACCCTACACCTTCAATCGAAGCCTCCCCCGCCCTAACCCCATTCCTACTCATCAAACTCCCACACCAGCCATCAATGTCCCAGTACCAATGGATGTTGATGCAGCCCGCAGCCGTGCACGTAAGTTGGATCTCTGCTACCGTTGTGGGGAACCTGGACACAGGGCTGGAGCATGTCCCCATCGTCAGGATATCTGCATGCTCACCCCCGAGGGACGAGATGAACTCCTGCAAGATTTGTTGGCGCTTGTAGATGTTGAGGAAGCAAAGGATCAAGTTGCAGAGGAGATTAAGTTGGAAGTTGTAGAGGAGCAGGATTTTCCTATTTGCAGCGAGTGAATCGTATGCCCTCACTGCCTGTCCATAACTGCTTTGAAGTCTTGTCAGTTGAATCCCCGGAGAATGAATCCATTTCTGTGACTGCTCCCCTCTCTGACCCTTCGAAGTTGGCTAAAGACGTACCTGCTCTCCCCATCTCTCCTTCTACTCCACGTCCCAAAATTAAATCATGGGAGCGTAAACTACCATGCAAGTATATTGTGGCATCCACTCCCTCTGCACATTCCTTAAACCTAGCCATCAAACTGCAGACGACCGACACTGGACAGATACTCGGTGTCTCTGCGCTCCTGGACTCTGGTGCGACTGGTCTCTTCATCGATTCCCATCTGGTACAACAACATCGTCTAAATACTCGCTCACTCTCACGTCCAATACCTGTATATAACGTGGATGGATCCCCAAATGAAGCTGGTGCCATCTGAGAGGTTGCAGACCTGGTTCTCCGTTACAAAGATCATAGTGAGCGTGCCCTTTTTGCTGTCACTCAATTAGGAAAGCAAAAGGTGATTTTGGGATATCCATGGCTTCGAGACCATAACCCAGAGGTCGACTGGCGCACTGGGGAGGTTACCATGAGCCGATGTCCATCCCGCTGTCGGATGTGTTTCACAGAAGCCAGGCAAGAACGTCGTGGACAGAAGGCAGCAATACAACGAACTCAGAAGTGTCGTGCTGGACCCCTGCCTATACCGGAAGTGGAATTGGAAGGGGTTCCTGATCTAATGCCGGACTCGGATGATGATGATGAGGACCCAGAGGAAGTGGAGGAGGGTGATCGGATCTTCTACACTGCGATTCGCTCATCGCATGAGGTGTGTGCCACATCGAACATATCCCAACGCCTCGCCGAGGCCTTCCACAAAAACAATGCTGCTAAATCCTCTACTAACTCCTTACTCCCTCATCTCCATGAGTTTGAAGACGTGTTCTCCAAGGAGTCATTCGACTCTCTTCCCGCGCATAAGCCATGGGATCACGCGATCGAACTCACCCCCGGCGCAACCCCTTCATCCTGCAAGGTCTATCCTCTCTCTCTGGAAGAACAATGGCAGCTTGACCAGTTCATCGACGAGCATCTGGCCTCTGGACGTATTCAACCATCAAAGTCACCCATGGCCTCTCCCTTTTTCTTTGTCAAGAAGAAGGATGGCTCACTTCGACTGGTTCAAGACTACAGAAGGCTCAACAACATCATGGTCAAAAATCACTACCCACTACCCCTCATCTCCAAACTCGTAAACCAGCTCCATGGAGCCCGATACTTCACCAAGCTAGATGTCCGTTGGGGCTATAATAATGTGAGGATAAAGGAGGGAGATGAGTGGAAGGCAGCCTTTCGTACCAACCGTGGTCTTTTTGAACCGCTTGTCATGTTCTTTGGCCTTACTAATAGCCCTGCCACCTTTCAGACCATGATGAACAACATCTTCCATGACCTCATCCTCGAAGGCGTTGTCTGCATCTATCTCGACAACATCCTCATCTTCACTCGCATGGTTGAAGAACACCGTCGCATCACACACCTCGTCCTAGAGTGACTTCGACGGTACAAACTCTACCTTCGTCAGGACAAATGCGAGTTCGAAAGGACCAAGATCGAGTACCTCGGCCTGATTATCTTGGAGGGTCAAGTGGAGATGGATCCTATCAAGGTAAACAGGGTCACAGCTTGGCCAACGCCCACGAACAAGAAGGAGGTGCAGTCTTTCCTGGGCTTCATCAATTTCTATCGGCGTTTTATCAAGGATTTCTCACATCATGCACGACCACTGTTCGACTTGACAGGAAAGGAGGCATGGAGGTGGGATAATGCACAACAGGAGGCATTTGAAAAGCTTAAGGAGATGGTCACTTCTGCTCCGATCCTTACCTTTGCTGACAATTCGCGTCCCTTTTGTGTAGAAGCTGACAGTTCTGAATTTGCGATGGGCGCCGTGTTGTCTCAGCAGTCTCCGGAGGACCAGAAGTGGCATCTGGTTGCGTTCTACTCCAAAAGCCTTAGTGCTGTAGAGAGAAACTACGAGATCCATGACAAGGAGATGTTGGCGATAATGCGTGCGCTTGAGGAGTGGCGACACTTCCTCGAGGGTGCCCAACACAAGGTGGAAATTTGGATGGATCACAAGAACCTTGAGTACTTCATGAAGGCCAAGAAATTGAACCATCGTCAAGCTCGTTGGTCCCTGTATCTATCTAGATTTGACTTCTCCTTACACCACCATCTGGGTCGCAGCATGGGGAAGACCGATGCCCTATCCCGATGTGCAGACCATGGGGATGGCAGCGGTGACAACCAAAACATTGTGCTGTTGCAGCCAGACCTGTTCACCATTCGGGCACTGGAAGGCATCGCACCCCAGGGCGAGGAGCGGGACCTCCTACATGACATTCATCATGCAAACCGTAGCGGTTTACATGAGGATGTTGTCGCCCAAGCTGTTAAAGAACTGAGGAAGGGATCAACCCTTTCCTTACGTGCGGCAGAGTGGGCTGAAAAGGAGGACTTGTTGTATTTCAGGGATCGCATCTATGTTCCCAATGACCCAGACCTTCGCCGGCGCATCATATCCCAACACCATGACTCACAGATTGCTGGCCACCCCGGACGCTGGAAGACCTTGGAGCTCACCTCACGGAACTATTGGTGGCCACAAATGTCGCGGCTCATTGGTCAGTATTGTCGCACTTGTGACCTTTGCTTACGCACCAAGGTTCCTCGTTGCAAGCCTATTGGTGAGCTACACCCTCTTCCTGTTCCAGAGAGTCGTTGGGATGTCGTCAGCGTCGCCTTTGTGGTGGAATTGCCAGAGTCAAACGGGTTTGATGCGGTGATGTGCACAGTTGACTCAGTGGGAAAATGCGCTCACTTCATTCCCACTCACACCACTGTCAGTGCCCTAGGTGCCGCTCGACTCTACCTCCACCATGTGTGGAAATTGCATGGACTTCCTGGTGCCTTCCTCTCGGATTGTGGCCCTCAGTTCATGGCAGAGTTCACTCGTGAGCTGTACCGACTCCTGGGGATCAAACTCCTCGCTTCAACCACTTATCACCCACAAACTGATGGCCAGACGGAGTGAGTCAACCAGGAACTGGAGCAGTACATCTGCCTCTTTGTCAATGAACGCCAGGATGATTGGGATGATCTCCTTCCTTTGGCCGAGTTCGGATACAACAACCATGTCCATGCTTCCACTCAACAGACCCCTTTCCTCTTAGACACTGGACGACATCCACGCATGGGATTTGAACCTCGCCAAACTCCCTCACACATTGAGACAGTGAATGAGTTCACAGAACGCATGAGGAATAGCTTGGAGGAGGCAAGGGCAGCCTTAGCAAAGGCGAAGGATGACATGGCGCGATTTTACAACCAACACCACTCCCCAACCCCTCAGTACAAGGTTGGTGATCGAGTTTATCTTGACTCCAGTGACATCTCCACTACACGTCCATCCAAGAAACTCGCTCATCACTTCTTGGGACCTTTCCCCATTGTCAAGTGCATTGGAACACATGCCTATCGTCTACGCCTCCCAGCCTCCATGTCCAGACTCCATCCCGTCTTCCATGTCGTCAAATTGCTTCCAGCTCCCCCAGATCTGTTCCCGGGACGCCATTCACACCCACCACCACCACCTACAGTGATCGAGGGAGAACCCCAATATGAAGTCGAGTCAATCTTGGACAGCCGTTTGCATCGAGGAAAACTCCAGTATTTGGTACATTGGAAGGGTTATGGGTATGAGGAGAACTCATGGGTCGAAGAGTCTGATGTAAATGCCCCTTGGTTAATCAAGGAATTCCACCGACGGCACACTGCTGCACTGCATCGCATTCAAGTCACGGACTTTGGTCGTATACGGTTTTGAATGCATCGGGGCGATGCATCTTAGAGAGGGGGTGATGTAAGGGGACTAGGGGGGTGCCCTGTGTGTTTTTCCTATTTTTTATGTTTGTCCTATATTTTTCCCCACCTCATTTCCTTCTATTCTTCATTTTCTATGATTTTTCTGGATTTTATTACTAATTTTCCCTTGCTATCATGTTTGTACATGTTGACACTTTTATATTTAGAGGCAGAGTACCCCTTCCGACACATACCCCTTGGTATGATGTCATTCGGCGGCCTTGATCTGCCTATCTCCGCCTTTTTCTATTTTTAGGTTATATTTGATTTTTGTCGTCTTCACATATACTGGGCATCAGCAAGGGGATCCTTAGAGTTTTCTCTTCGGATTTCCCTTTGCTAGGTGCGCCCCCAATCCCTGTATTATGTAGCATAATTTTAACTTCGGATTTCCCTTTGCTAGAGGCTTAGGTTGCCCTTATAGCAATGCTTTGAATGTAGACATACTCTAGTTAAAGATGCTGAAGACTCTGAGAAGGGCTACTAGGAATGGCTGAGATAAGTAAAAAAATCAAATAGGAAAGGATATACAAGTGTATGCTGTATCAGCCCCCAACCAGTCCCTTCCCTACTGATGCTGTTGGTAAAAGTGTGCCAGCGCAAGGCTCTGTGTTATGCATTGTGGATACGCAGGCAGTTCTCCCCCTTTCTCATCTAGAGGGGAAAATCAGTCCATGATGTTGAGGTACAGCATAAAGTGGTCATAAATACCCAAAGGACTGGGGTTCAAGAAGACACAGATGGACATCCAAGGCCGAGGTACGTTTGGCAGCCTGTACTATGTAGGTTTTCAACTCCAAACTTACTGGAATTGTTCATAGACAAATTGAATGTACTTGACCATTCTGTTTGTCATGCTGGGGGTCATAATTCTTCAAACCAATCTGCAGTTCAATTGTTCCCACATTGGCGTCAGCGAGAAGCTCTTTGGTAATCAGCAGAAGGAGGCCGTACTGCGCCTGCACCTGCATGAATCAAAGAAGTGCCAGCTGAGATGAAGGATTGTTGCATTTCGGTGCATCTGAGGCTGTGTCCATGGGATGCTGGAGCACAGCAGGATATAATGAAACCGAGGGCTCATCCTTGATGGGAAGATCTGTTGGATGGAGACAGGCAGTGTTGATGTTGGGTGAGCTGAAAGAGAATAGGCTTACCTGAGGGATAGACATTGGTGGTGCGCTTTTCGAGCTTCAGCACTGCTTCTAGGTTGCCACATTGGAATTCATATTGTGCCCAGCATTCCCAGAGGGGACATGCATGCTCAGGAGTGAATGTGGTTATTACTCATTCGAAGAGGACTAGTGCATCTAGATGGAAGGCTGCTTAGGAATATAGGACGACAAGCAGAAAACCAAGCTTACTTTTCTTGTCGTTGATCGAAACGAGGAGCCCAAAATGCCTCAATGCATAGTCAATTTCATCTCCAATGATGTCCAGACCCTTCTCGAATACCTGAATATCCAACTTGCAACTGATTTCCCCTCCAAACAGTGGTATTCCATCAATGCTGCAAAGTAAAATTCTCAGTCTAGAGCACCAAAAAGACGAAAGAAAATACCTACCGGAAGGCTCATACACCTCCCATGGAACCCACTGCTCCTTTTTCGCAAGCCCAAATATCTGCCCTGGAGCTCTTGAATCTTCACACCCTCTACCTGCCTCCCAATGCGCATATACGTAATATATGCCAGCCCGAACTCAGTTCCTCCCTCCACCACTAAGCCATGGTATGGAGAAAGGTGTGGCAGCTTGGGTGTACTGCTTTTTGCATCAAAATTGTTGGTGTTGCCATTGCCATTGAATGATGCAGCCTTGTCTTGTGTTCTGAGTGCATTGAGGTTGATCTGTAAGAGGTTGAGGAATTTCTCATAGACTGCAAGGACCTCTGTAAATTCCTTCTTGGTTTCTTGGAGCTCAGCATATGTGAAATTAAGAGGAAACTATAGGAGGACGTTAGATACCTTAACTGGACAAATAAAAGTAGAAGTGAACCTGCAGGGGTTGGCCTCCAACCCTGCTTTGAGAATAGATATTGCCTAGTCATATTTGCCAACACTGTTCATCCAAGTATACGCCATGAACCTGTTGTCACACAATGATCAATTTCAGTTTCGCAGGAGAGATGAATTGATGTACCCGATCTCAGTGTAATGTAATACCTCATCCTGATGACTACCTTCATGTTAATGTTCTGCAACCTCACAATCAGCACCACTTTATCAATCTCCAAAAGGATGCTCTCCACCCACTTCAGATATGCCTTCCACTTTCCAATGAGCAGTCTCGGATGCATTGCAGGTTGGCAATGGAGGGATGAAGATCTCATTTCAGCCTGTTTGTAAGTTTACCTGGAATGCGGAGAGCTGAGTCAAACATTGGTTTAAGAGGAAGGAAGCAAATACACACCTGTGGCGGTGAGAACAAAGTTGTGAGATGGTTGAGTTGTTGTAGCAGTCTCAAATATTTCTGGATCTTGCCATAGACCTTGATGTTATCCAGTGGAATCTGTATGGCACAATGGTAGACTTTGTCCATTTCTTGCTGTTCTTCCCAGAGAGTATGGGCACCTAGTCTGAGGATCTGAGCTGGCTGAGGACATTCAAAATGTTGGCTGTTGGCTGCATTTGATCATTGTTGGTATATTCTTGCTCAACGTCGAGCATGGCATTGGGGTCAGGAGAGCCCACAATGATGGATTTGAGGAAGTAAGGGTACAGATTGGCCGAATAAGCAATGTGTAGGCGTCGCTGGAGTTTTTACAGTAAAGATAACGTGGGATGGGTCGTGAGCGATCACAATTGTAGTCTTGTTCTTGTGAGCATTCAAACTAAAATGTGGTTGTTTGGTGACATACAACGTCGCTTCATCTGTGTATGCATATGTCAGTCCAGAAGAATTATATCTGGACAGAAAACATACCAAGAACAACCTCAACGCTGCCCTGGCAATGACCAGCATCACTTCAACCCTCCGCACTTTACAAGCCACATCCTCCTCCATCACTGATGACCGCATTGGACTCCTCTCTGGCCCCCGACCTGCCCATGTGTTCATAAGTGTAGCATCCACCATCTTCCTCGTCGTGTCTTGCATGCCTAAACATAGGTTCTCCAAGATTCTTGTTCCCTGCCTGATGAAAAGGCAAAGGGGATGCAAGTCAATGTCATGCAGGATTGGTGTCGTGCTATCTGCTGCAAGAATTGGGGTGTTGTATTTACTGGAATCGGAGGTGCCGGTAAAGTTGAGTTGGTTTGTGAACGGGGAAGTTAACTGAGATGGAGTGGAGAGCAGGATAGATAGAAAGTGGGACAGAATGGTGGTTGAATGATCAAGGAGGTGACAACAAATTTCCCATGACAAGTTTTCCAATGAGGAGTGATTTGTGGATAGGTATGTGAGCATGAGGTAAGGCTTGCGCTGGATGAAGTAGGCAGACTGAGACATCTGCACACAATTGAAAGGGAAATAAACAACTTACGGTGCTTGAACCATGTCAGTGATACAATGCCGACACCACCCAGACCAATGTCCTCCCTGAACACATCCGAGATACAGACTGACCAGCATACTTAGTTATAGTAATTGCAATGTGGGACCCAACATATAGTTTGGGTCTAGGTAGACGAGCGACACAAAGTCTGCTCAGGGCAACGTAAAGTTTGTCCCTTGAAATGTCCAAAAAAAAAAGCACGACCCCAGAGATGCAAGAAGAAAAGTCGAGCAGCTCCAAGTCATCGACTCAGGTGGCTGAGTCAGCTCGATCAAAGCCAGTTACCAACTCGGCTTTGGCTTGCCGGCGGCTAAAGTCTGCTCTGGGCCAGAGCCACAGCAACACTATTCGCTACACTGCACCATATTCACCTTCACAGAATGGTATTGCCAAATGGATGAACCATACATTGGTTGAACTCTCTCAAGCAATGTTAATTGCCAATGACCTTCCCAAATTTCTCTGGGAATATGCGGTCCATGCCACTTATCTCCATAATTGATCATTCACCAAACATTTGCTGAAATATACACCATATGAAGGCTGGTATAATAAAAGACCAAACGTCTCTCATTTAAGTGATTTTGGTGCACCTGTATGGATTTTATCACAGGGACAAAAAGTGGATCAAAAAATGCAGGCAAAATCCAAATGGCACATTTATGTTGGTTTTGAAGATGGTGCTGGGGCCATAAAATATTACAACGCCGAAACATGCAATGTCCTAACCTCAAGAAATTTCAAACAGATGACACTTCCACAATCGACTCCAATCCTTGAAGGCATCAACATCACACCCAATAGTCAACGCAAGGGGGAGTCTGTGGGGGGCGCACCACCTATGGGTGTAACAGGCTCAGATGATACTCCGACTCTTGATCCTGGCAGCAAAAAGTGTAAAAGAAATTTATTGGAGGATGATATAGACATAAATGCTCCACGGAAGACTTGTGGAATTCATATCAATTATAAAAACCTTCAAGATCCTTATTCAGTAGAAGAAAAAGAAGACAACTTTCTTACAATGGAAGAAGTTTATGCAATAATTGCTGGAGATGAGATGATGAGCCTCAAGGATGCCAAGAATTCCCCCAATTGGCCAGAATGGGAAAATGCCATACAAGCCGAACTCGACTTACTAAAAGAGAAGGGGACTTGGGAATTTGTTGAAAAACTGCCTGATGCAATCCCAATTGCTAATAAATGGGTATTCATCAAGAAGCATGACAAACAAGGAAAAGTAATAACACAAGAGGCAGAGCAATATATTACCCTGGAGAAAATGTTGGGAATAATGGGAGAAAAAGACACTTTTTCACTGGGAAAAAATAAAAGGAACCATCAGTAAAAATATGTTATTTTCCCACACTTTGTCCTTTTGGTTGCTGCAGGAAAACAACTAATCTGTTTCCAGGAGAAAAACTTGTGAACATTAGGGGGAAAAAGGTCATTCTCCCACATATTCCCAGTTTTTTCTCTGTGGAAAAATAACTAATCTGTTTCTAGGTGAAAAAATTGTGGAAGTGAGAGAAAAAAATGTCATTTTCACCAGATATAGAGAAAATGTGGAAAATAAGATATATTTCCCCTCCATTTTCACCTGATTTTCTCCCAGGAATGGATGAGTTATTTTTGCTGAGCAAGAGCAAAGAGAAAAGTGTGGGAAAAACAACATTTTTTTACTGATGGTTCCTTTTATTTTTCCCCAGGGAAAAAGTGTCTTTTTTCCCTATTATTCCCAACATATTCTCCAGGGTAATATATTGCTCTGCCTCTTGTGTAAGGTACAGAGCAAGACTCATGGCCAAAGGGTGCATGCAATGTCCTGGGTACGATTATATGGAAACATCTTTGCCTGTGGTCAGAATGGACACTCTGCGCACAATTCTGGCTTTAGTACCAATGCAAAACCTTAAATTGCAACAAATGGATGTCAAAGGTGCATATCTCAATGGCACATTACATGAAACTATCTACATGCGACAACCTGAAGGATATGAAGATGGAACGGGCCGAGTTTGTAAGCTGGTCAAACCATTATATGGATTAAAGCAAGCTGGATGCGAATGGAACAATGAACTTGATGGGAAACTCAAGAATCATGATTATCAATGCTTAACAACGGATCCATGTGCATATATTCGAAGAGACAATGGTGACTTTGGTATTATAACTATCTGGGTTGACGACTCGCTTCTATTCGCGTCTTTGGATCAAATGATGGATCACATGAAGAATGCACTAAGCTCAGAATGGGAAATTACCAATCTAGGGGAACCACACAAGATCGTCGGCATTGAAGTAACGCGTACTGAGAATTCAATTTCCATTTCTCAACAAAAATATATTGAGAACCTTCTTCGCAAAGAAGAGATGCTGGATGCGAACCCTGTTGCCATGCCTATGGACCCAAATATTAAATTTGCACCAAATCTGGACAACAATGAATTAAACCATAGCAATTCATACACTAGATTGCTGGGGTGTTTACAATTCATCTCAAATTCCACAAGACTGGATATCAGCTTTGCAGTCAACAAACTAGCTGCTTACACCGCTAACCCGGGTCTTCAACACCATGGTGCAATAAAGCAGATACTCAGGTACCTAGCAGGTACGAAAACTCTGGGGATTACTTATAGAAAAACCCTGGATGAAACTGATACCAATAACCTCTTCCATGGTTATGCTGATGCCACTTTCACAAATGCCGACGACCATAAATCTACTACTTCCTAGGATCAGGGTGAGCAATCACATGGAAATCAAAGAAGCAAACCATGATCACACTTTCCTCAATGGAAGCAGAATATGTAGCTCTCTCAGAGGCTGGACATGAAGCAACATGGCTCAGAAATCTGTATGGTGAACTCGATTTCCTCAAAATTATCCAACTATAATTAAAGGCGACAACAACGGTTCAGTTGTATTAACCCACAACCCGCAATTCCATCAGTGATCAAAACACATCACTTTATGTCATCATTGGATCCAAGATCTTGTAACCAATAAAATACTCAATATTCAAAATTGTCGTGACCTGGAACAAACAGCAGACACATTAACAAAGGCACTACCGAGGCCCAAATTTATGCAACATAGGGTGGAGATGGGAATACAGTTGATCAAGTAACTCAGTAGCTTTCCTTGCATGTGAGTTGGTTTTTGCCCACAGGGTTTTTTCATCACACAGAGGTTTTAACGCACCTGAACGACAATCCAGTTAACCATTCCTAATAACTCAAACCATGCTTGGCTTGAAGGGGAGTGTTGGGATAGGCAATCCAAGCCCATGGTCTGAGGCTGGATGCCAGATATTATTAATAGAGCAGCTGTTTTGATGCATGTTTTATTTATAGCACAGTTACATACAGCCGTAGTATAGGAGAAAGAATAATAAGTTTCTTGTCTCGTTTCCCCCACTTGTCTCTAAGAGAATTATCTCTTCTCTATTCGTTTCCCAGCCTGATTTCCAAAATGATGTGAGGTGACACATGCTCGGGATAAATGAGCAGATCTCCTTCACTTTGATGAACTTGCAATTGCCTCCTCTCATCGTCATACCCATGGTGAAATAGCTATAGGCAGACCTCGCACTGAGAACTTGCAGCTACTATCACTTACCGAGTGTTTTACCACAGGTACTAGTGTTTCACCACCACACTGATAACACTTTCTAAGCCCCAAAACATCTCCAACCATCTTCAAATTGATGATCTGAGAGGTTATAAGTACTACAAACATTCCTCTGATATTTCCCCGATATTCGGTTGAGGTCGAGGTTGGTAAAAGCTACATTATGAGGGGTGAATCACATATTTCTGACATTGAGATATGAGGAGTGAACCAATCCTTCCCATTTTTTTTCTCAAAGCAATAATATATATTCCCTATAGACTGAGAGTAGTTTCACCATAATCATAGAGCAGTTTGTGGTTTTCTGGCTCACCGTGACATATCACGGACAGAATTTAAATGCCGACAAATGTGCTATTTTGGGCAAACTCGATCAACAAATGTTTTTACGAAAACGTACTTCGGCTTGTCAGATGTCGGATCACAGAATTCTGCGTTACTTTTGCGTGACATGGTGGTGAAAGACTAGGTACTTTTTGACATGGGGGCTCGTCGTTGCTTCATCCTCACCTTTCATTGAGATAATTAGATTTTCTGGAAGTAATGAAGCCTATCTTTTGAACCGTATATGCCATCAGTTTAATTTTGTAGTCGATGTGTGTGGTGTAATTTAGTAATCAGTAAATCGTGGTGAAACACTCGGTAAGTGATAATATGTCGTGGATCACGACTGGGAAGTGAGGTCCAATCCGAAGATCGATCCGTAGGAAGATTTTGACTACCAACGTCCTACCTTTATCGCGGGTATGATTTTGTTTTGCGAACGCTTTATCCACTGACTCTGCCTTGCAACAAGACAACCACGGTGCCTTCGATCCGGGCTGTTCCCAACTTTGGCTCTTAAATTGGAGTATCGTTATGGGAAATTCAATCCGTAACGACAATATACGCAATCGCGTTCAATTAGCGGAATATCCTCGCCTACTCAAAATACGTTTTCTTGACCGTATCATCGGAACGATATCCGAGTCATTGTGCGACGACAACAAATGGCAATAATCAACAATGACAAATTTTGCTACGTTACCCAGTTACTCCCAGTGCCCACCTAACACGCGCACTCAACTGTGATCATACATAGCACATCCCACCGTTGAGAGCTGGCCGTCAGCTCCAACAGAACCCAACCCCTGCACGCCCCCTACCTGCCAGGTGCAGCAACTGCGCAGTTTTACGAACTCCAAAATAGAATCCAGCGGACCAGTTAACAGCATTCAACCTTTTTTGTGTCGTGTCATGGACCCACATTCCTCCAACCGATTTGCAGATCCCAGATATCGAATCCCTCCTCGCTCCTTGTAAGACCCGCCCACTCGTACCGGTCGCGCAACAAATGCACTGCGGTAGTCCCACTCTGACATGGGCACCATCCTCCAGATCTACTATACGGCGCCTCTATCGGGAGCAATCGTTCACTGGACGGTTCTCTGAGGAACAGTATGTCAAGGGCATGTAGCACGTCACCAACCGTGACGAAGCTATGACCCATGTGGCATGCCTGCACTGTAATTCCTTGGCCATTCGGTAGCAATATAGTTATTGACCCTACGCTAGGGTTTGTGGCTGGGGTGCAGATATGATGGCGCTGGCGGACGTTGACGGGCCGTCCTGGAGAGACGCTCTGCTCGTTTTGCGCCGTGCTCCATTTGGAATAGGCGAGGATAGGATGGATGGTGGATGGTCCGGACGTTATGTCTGGAAGTGGAATCCGCCGATAAAGCGACCTGCTGAAATTCAGTGGTGGTGGCCCAGACTCGAGCTGGACGGTCGTGGCAGCGGGCGATAAGTGGGATGCTTGCAGATACGGGATAGGTGTGAATGTTGGTCGGGCCTCTTGAGTGTTTGCAGCGCCTGGGTCTTCATCATGCATCAGCGCAGGGAATGGTCGAGATAGAGCGTAAGGTCCGTCTCGAGGGAATGGTCGAGACAGAGCGTAAGGTCCGTCTCGAGCACTCGTGGACGCTGACGTTGATGCCTGTGGTGTTAATGGGGTGATGTAGGCTGCATTTGTCATTGTTGAGTACGTCGGACGACCTCCTCGATGTCTCTTACTTACGGTTGTAGGCCACGGTGGTTTCAGAAGTAGGGGGAGAGGTTGGGTCTCTCATTGTGGATACAGTCGAGTCTCAAGACCAGAAGCACTGACAAGAGGTGGTGATAGTGCAGGGGAAAGAGGTATGGGTGGTTCTTCCGTCGGACTTGGTCTTTCTATGCTTATGTTTCTATATATATATATATAAGTAGGCTAGCACAGCTTGCGGCATCTTCCCGCAATGCGTTCCACGTGACTTTTCGCCTTCAAGTTAAAAACTTTGTTGATTCCAGGGTTCAGTGAAGATTTCATCGTCTCAGGCCATGAAATGGGATCAAGGTTTCAGGAATTCCAGGGAACTTAGGTGCCGTCGCAAGCGCCTGCGTAAACTTTGCTTATCATTTTGCTAGTATCACATTATCACATAGTAGTACATTGGTAGTACAGTGCACTGAGGCAGTAGTTACATTTGTCACTCCACTGCGATGCACATCACCAATTCCCCCATTCTAAAGGAATCCCATGCCAATCCCCAGCTTCACTGTCCTCCTTGCAAATCCTCTACTGTGTCCTGTCATGCAACCCCCTTTGCACTCCAATTATTTATCCACCTGTTAGCTTTAGGATCAGTGTGTTCCCATCTACTGATCTCAACAGTCTGTTGTGGCCACCCTCTGCCACTGCCAATGCCTGGCTCCAGGCCCAACAGAAAGTCTGGCTGACTGACTCAAACAGAGAGCCTTACTGACTTGCTGCAAAGAACACTTTATTCAGTTGTTTGTTAGGGTGACACCCACTATCTGCTAGCTAAGACCATGCAGGTTCTCTCTACAAGAAGGGGGCGGGATCTGCACATGTGATGGGGAACTGATGGGTTTGATGCGAGGGGTTATTAATAGGTGAGTTGTTGAGAAAGGTGTTTCACACCACAAGTGTAGGTGGAATACCTAAGAGAACACAACTGGGGTCCCCTAGGTGTATATTTAGGGTTTATATACTATGTTACATATATTGTACATTGTTGTTACCGACTCATGCATACATGCACATACATCTTGATGCGTGCAAAATAAAATTCTCATGCTATCAAAGTGTAGCGTCATTTGGCATCATTTGGTGTCATTGGGCATAATTTGACATAGTAAAATAAAAATGAAATTTTATTAGGTAATGGGGCAGTTCCCTAACATTACCCCCCTTTTATGCCTTGACTTCCAGTGAGAAAATATTGTGTCTGTCCCCTCCATGAAATTTTGGTAAGGCTGGAATCTCATCCCCTCATACACCATTCTCACAATGTGATGTGGAGCATTCAGATTATGTTTAAAGAATTGGGCGATCGTGTTACGGGCTCACTTACAATTCTCTTTGGGCTCCCACAAATTATTTTCATCGGAATAGTTTTTCCACTTTATTAAGAACTCCAATTTGTTCCGTCAAAGATGTGAATCTAGAATTTCTTCAACTATGTATTCTGGAGCACCTTCTACTATTATCAGAGGTTGCGGAGTAGTTTGTTGGCCAGGAATAGTGGGCAGGCGGTAAGGGTGTAGGTGGGATACATTAATCTTGGGATCAATCTTGAATGAACGGGGTAATTTTAGCACTACTGCATTAGGCAAGATTACTTTAGAGATCGCATATGGGCCAACTTGTTTCTCCATAAGTTTCCTTGAAGGTCGTGGAATATTCAGGTCCTTGGTACTTAGCCACACCAAGTCACCAACTTTGTACTCTGGAGCATGCACTCGAGTACGATCCGCATGTCACATCATGTCATCATGTGCTTTCTTCAATGCCGCCTCTGCTTCCTCTTGTACCTTTTGCATCTTAGATACAAAGTCTTCTACCGACTGTACTTTGACTTCCATTCTGGGTTCTACTCCCATGCGAGGATGATATCCATAATTCACAAAAAAGGGTGACATACGAGTAGCCAAATGGAATTTGTTATTGTGGGAAAATTTGGCAATTGCCAGCCATTCAGGCCAGTCGGTTTGTTGGTAGTTGACAAACATACATAGGTACTGCTCCAACTCCTGGTTCATTCTCTCTGTCTGCCCATCAGTCTGCGGGTGATATGCCATAGATAATTTAGTTTGAATTCCCAATATGTTGTTCAGTTCTCACATAAACACGGAAGCAAATTGTGGTCCGCAATTGGAGATAACGGTATTGGGTAACCCATGTAACCGCCATACCTGATTTAGATAGAGGCACCCCAAGCCTAATGATGAGGTTTCTGTAGTAGTAGGAATAATATGGACCTCCTTTGTGAAGTGGTCACATACTATGAATATTGCATCGTACCCTTGAGCCTTGGGTAATCTGGTAATAAAATCCACAGATATATCTCACCACAGCGCTTTAAGTATAGGGTTTGGCATTAATTTTCCTGCAGGTTTCTCTGGAAATTTCTTCCCCCTCATGCATGTATCACATCCATCCACATACCCCAACACATACTTCGAAATTCTGGGCCACCAATAATTTCTCATTACTAATTCCAACATCTTCCATCTTCCTGGGTGTCTGGCAGTCGGCATATTATGATGTAACTGGACAATCTCCCTTTCCAAATCCTGATCCTTCAGTACATACACCTTTCCTCGAAACAACACCAACCCTTGTTCCTCAGCCCATTCATCTCCTTTAATATTACCTTTCTTCTCTCCCTTCAGAGCTTTCATGGCTTCTACTACTTCATTGTCCATTTCTGAACATTGTCTAATTTTAGACAACATTTCCATTTCTGAGCTATCTATTAATAGATGCCCTTGATGCATAGCACAAATGCGAAAGTATTCAGGTTTGAGTAAGGTAACATTCTTATTGTCCTCCTCCACCCCCCTTTTGTGATCAATATGTCTGGATAATGCATCTACTTTCCTCATTAAGCTTCCCACTTTGTGGACCAAGTGAAAATTGAAATGTGATAGGAATAGCGCCCAATGCGCTTGCCGGGAATGAAGCTTTTTAGCAGACATGAAGTATTGCAAATTTTGATGATCCATCCAGATCTCAATCTGATGCATACATCCCTCCAAATAATGCCTCCATGCCTCCAATGCTCGTATTATCCCCAACATCTCTTTGTCATGCACATCATAATTCCTCTCCACATTATTCAACCCTCGGGACAAATATGCACAAGGATGCCATTTGTCATCTTTGCACAGCATTGATAATACCACTCCAGTAGCAAAGTTGGATGCATCTGATTCCACTTGTAAAGGGCATGTGAAATCTACTGGGGCTAATATTGGTCCCTCCACAAACTTCCTCTTCAACTCCTCAAACACTGTCTGCTGCTGCTCTCCCCACCTCCATACTACTCCCTTTCATGTAAGGTTATGTAAGGGTGCGGCAATTTTGGAAAAATTGTGCACAAAGTGACAATAATAATTTGCGAGTCCCAAGAAGGCTTGAACCTCCTTGACACAGGTGGGCACAGGCCAATCTGTGATTGCCTGTACCTTGATCGGATCCATTTTGATCCTGTCAGGGCCGATCAATAATCCTAGGAACTCAATCTTGCTTGCCCCAAACACACACTTCTCTGGTTTCAAAAATAGATCATTCTCTGCTAACCTCCATAGCACCTCCTGCACTATCGCCTCATGATTTTCTTCATCCTCTGTGAATATCAGAATGTCATTATTACCATGCCTTTGTCTATTACATCCTTGAAAATGTTGTTCATCATATTTTGGAAAGTCGGGGGACTATTGGTCATCCTGAAAAACATGACAAGCGGCTTGAAGGATCCTCAATGCGTGGCAAATGTGGCCTTCCACTCATCTCCTTTCTTCATTTGTATGTTATTGTATCCCCATTGTAAATCCAATTTTGTAAAGACCTTGGCTTTTCCCACCTTGTCAATTATTTCTGAGATCAACAGCAGGGGGTACGCATTCTTCACTGTCCACTCATTCAGATACCTATAATGTGTACACATCCTCTTCCTCTGGTCTTTCTTTGGCACGAAGAATATTGGTGACATCTGCGGTGATTTTGAAGGTCGTATGCATCCTTTGTGCAATTGCTTGTTTAGGAACACATCAACTTCTTCTTGTTCTATTGGAGATAACAGATATACCTTCGACTTCTTTGGCACAAACCCTGGCTTCATCTCAATTGCATGATCCCATGGCTTCCACACTGGCATTTGCTCAGACTCCTTCTTCTGGAACACTGACAGATATTCATGATACACTTTTGGCACCCACTCTTCCACTGGCTTCTCCACCTTCACAATATTCTTTTCCTATGACTGTCCTCCATGAATTGCTCTAAAAGTTTGCCTCTGCTCTTCTTCCTCGATCATGACCAGAACTTCCCCATTTGACATTTCCTCATCCTCCACTTCCTCCATCGTAACAGAATACTTCCTCAGATGTTCTTTTTCTCTCTTTTTCCTTTTTTCCTTCTTCATCTTCCTCCCATACACATTACATTCCTTAGGACAATGAGTCATGTGTACTTTCCCAGTTTTCCAATCAATTTTGGGATTATGCTTCCATAGCCACGGACATTTTATTATTAGATTGGTTTTCCCAAGATCACACACTTTGAATATGGCCCATTCCTGATGCTCCTGATACTTTAGTACCATGGTCACCTCCTCCTTGATAGTTCCTCCACGATTGACTGTTCCGTCAATATTGTACACCATTATAGGTTGCGACAGCTTGCATGTGCTAATACCGTTTCTGGTAATTAAGGACCAATTAATGAATAATCCTGTAGCACCGCTATCAAGCAATGCTTCCACATCAATCACTGCATGTGTATCCACTGTCTTCAATCCCACAGTCAAGGTAATTTCTGGTTCTATTCACGCAGAGTGAATAAAGAATTCAGGGGTTTTCGGAAATAGTGCTTGGCAATTTTCTTTGTCATATGATTCACAACAGTAGTACTCCTCCTCGATTTCCTTTTCTGATTTACTCTGGGTTTCCTTGGATACTAATACATTGTAACGATTCTGGGTCACCAATGGGGAAATCTTCCCTGGGACTCTTCCACAAAATTCTTCTGCCTGCTTTCCTCTGGCTTCACTTCCTCAATTGTAGCTTCCCTAATCTTTCTTTTCTGCCTACAATTCCTAGCAAGTGTCCTAACTGCCCACAGTTAAAACATTTAAGTGGGGCTCATCTCCCCACTTGATCAACCTCCATTGCCTCTGCTGGTGCTGCTGACTCTGTAACTATAGGTGTCACTGCCATGGCCAGTGGCTGTGCCCTCAGAGCTTGCACCTGAGGCACCTTTCCTTTCTCGGACTTTCCTCCTGACGACTTTCCAAATTTGCTACTTCCATACATCAACTTTGACTCCACCTGTTCCTGCTGATATTGCCAGTCAAGGCGCATCACCCAATTATACCACTCATCCAACTTCTCTGGCATAGAAGGTAGTCAGTAGATAGACTTGAATAAGGAGGGATTTAATCCTGCTTTCAAAAACTCTACCAACATGGCTTCTCCCATGTCTGTTTGCAAAGCTTCTGCTTTGAACTGCAAAATAAATTCATCCGCCATTAGGGAACCTTGATGCATGGTCTTTGATTTAGCATTGGCTGTCGCCTTTGGATTAGGGTCTCCAAACTGTGCCTCCAATCTCTCCAGAAATTCCTTGAAGGTTGCAAATGGTTTATTTCCTGCAGCAATTTGATTAATAGCCTCATTTCTCCAGAGCTGTGCTTTCCCCCCCTGAATGTATGAGAGAGCAAATATAATCCTAGACTTGGCTGTACAAAACTCTGGCTTCCTCCCATGGATGTATAATACTATAGAGCTGATGAAGGATTTTGTATTCTCCATGGTACCATCAAAGATTTGTGGGGGCATGTACTTAGGTAAGCATGCTTTTCCATTTCCAGATTTCTCCACTGTCTCATCCTCCTGCGACATCCACTCCACCATCTCCTCCATCTCATCATCTCTTTCTCCTGTCATCTCTGGCTGTACTTCCACTTGTCTGGGCTGTGATGCTGCCAATACTGACACTAATTGTGACATTTGTGCTGTAAGCACATCAATCTTCGCCTCTAGGGCTGGTGTGGGAACAAGATCAGGGCCGGGATTAGAAGTTGAAGGTTTGGACATAATAGTCAGATCTGTGATGAATTACTTCTTCAACAAACTCAAGATTTGTTCTTTGAAACCTCTCCAAATGTTTATGGGTCACATGATGTTCATCAATTGTTCGTCAGGTGCCTAATTTAGCACTTCGGATCAATAACCCTTCCAACAGTGCCTGATCTCAGGGATAACACTGAATTTGGCTTGTAACTAAAATAGTTGTCCAAATAGAGTGATGTAAATTGTGACTAAACCAGATCCAATTGGTTGTCTGGTTGCAGCTGTCCTAATGATGAGCACTGCCTCTCGATCACTGGCAGTCACAATGTAAGGTGAGGCCTGGCATCGGCTTCCAAATGAAAAGGTAGATTATGTATATACAAGTACTTGTGGCTCATGCCAAAGGATGAGTAATTGGATGTGGCACGGTGAAACAATGACCTATGCACAAGTAAGAAAAGGCGCACTGATATGGGAAGTTGTGTTCTTCTGTTAGGGCGACACCCACTATCTGCTAGCTAAGACCGTGTGGGTTCTCTCTACAAGAAGGGGGGGGATCCGCACTCGTGATGGGGGAATTGATGGTTTTGATGTGAGGGGTTATTAATAGGTGAGTTTGTTGAGATAGGCCTTTCACACTGAAAACATAGGTGGAATACCTAAGAGAACACAACTGGGGTCCCCTAGGCATATATTTAGTGTTTATATACTATGTTACACATATTGTACATTGTTGTTACCGACGCACTTGTACATGCACGTACATTTTGATGCGTGTGAAATAAAATTCTCACACTATCAAAGTGTAGTGTAATTTGGCGTCATGTAGCATAATTCGACATAATAAAATAAAAATGAAATTTTATTAGGTAATAGGGTGGTTTCCTAACATTACCCCCCTTTTATGCCTCGACTTCCAGGCGAGAAAATATTGTGTCTGTCCCCTCTGTGAAATTTTGGTAAGGCCGGAATCTCATCCCCTCATACACCATTCTTGCAATGCAACATTTTGGTAGTCCCTTCCCTCGCTGCATGCGAGGGGAGTTATGCTTATCTCAATAAGAACATTTGTATCATCCCTCACATTATTCAAATCAAAATTCCAATCTATAAAACACTCTGGACCATTGCAAACAATGGATTCCTGTTGCTGTGTTTGTTTACTACTGGACAATTATATTCAATTTTGTGTATTATTGTATTTCTGTCAACCATAATACAGCCATATTAGTACCCATACCATACCATCAGAGGTTATGGGCATTAGATATACGGTCAATATATGGTCTAGTGTATCCATCAAACTGCCATGTGTTGTACAGCCATGGCTGTAATATGGATGGTGCTTGCCCTATTTACAACAACTATTCTCTTCTGGCTTGATTGACCTGGTCTAGCCCCCCACTCTGTTGATTCAACCTCCCCTGGACTTGTTCCCCTGCACCTCTCATTCTGTGCCCTGTTCCTCTCACAACCCCCTGCCTGACTTGTTTGGCATTGTATGGCATTGTTGGCTTCAGAATCTCACCACCCCCTCATGCCCACTGCCACATTGCCATCAACAATGGCAACAAAACCTGTTGCAACCACTACCAAAACAATGACTTGGGCAACATTTAGCACCCAAATGGATGCTACCACCTCAGAGACAGCTACCAGGCAAGCTACAGCCCACAATGATGGTCTACAGCTCAGCAGACTGATTCACATGACAATGAGCAAACATGTTCATTGAGACATGTCAATTACTCAATGGAATGACCTTGCTCCCCCTATAACTCCAAATGAAGGCTTAGGAAGCCTCCTACACCATTGAGCTTGTCCCAGCACAATCCCCAGTGCCTCATTCCACACCCTGAGCCATCACCACCACTGTAAGGGGACTAGGGGGTGGCCTGTGTGTTTCTCCTATTTTTTACATTTGTCCTATATTTTTCCTCACTTCATTTCCTCCTATTCTTCATTTTCTATGATTTTTCCTTATTTTATTACTAATTTTCCTTTCTATCACATTTGTGCATGTTGACAGTTTTATATTTAGAGGTGGAGTACCCTTTCCAACATCTACCCCTTGGTATGATGTCATTCGGCAGCCTTGATCTGCCTATCTCTGCCTTTTCTATTTTTAGGCTATTATTTGATTTTTGCAATCTTCACATATAATGGGCATTGGCAAAGGGGTCCTTAGAGTTTTCTCTTTGGATTTCCCTTTGCTAGGTGCGCCTCCACACCCTGTAATATGTACCATAATTTTAACTTTGGATTTTCCTTTGCTAGTCCACTAATTAAGTGGCCTCTAAGGTTGCCCTTATAGTAGAAAACTCTCTCCTAAGGCTCAGAATTGTGAATGTGCTGCCAAAATAGGCAGGTACAGGGTAGATGATGCCTCCCAGAGCTCAAACAACTCCCTACACACTGTTCCAGACTCCCCTGGCTTAAGTAATCACTCATTTTCACCTAATGTGCTGCCTAGCGCCATGGACACATTGTTAGGAAACCACCCCATTACCTAATAAAATTTCATTTTTATTTTATTATGTCAAATTATGCTACATGATGCCAAATTATGCTATACTTTGATAGTGTGAGAATTTTATTTCGCATGCATCAAAATGTACGTGCATGTACGAGTGCGTCGGTAAGAACAATGTACAATATGTGTAACATAGTATATAAATGCTAAATATATGCCTAGGGGACCCTAGTTGTGTTCTCTTAGGTATTCCACCTACGTTTTCGGTGTGAAAGGCCTATCTCAACAAACTCACCTATTAATAACCCCTCACATCAAAACCATCAATTCCCCCATCATGAGCACGGATCCCACCTCCTTCTTGTAGAGAGAACCTGCATGGTCTTAGCTAGCAGATAGTGGGTGTCGCCCTAACAGAAGAACACAACTTCCCATATCAGTGCACCTTCTCTTACTTGCACATACGTCATTGTTTCACCGCGCCACATCCGATTACTCATCCTTTCGGCACGAGCTGGAAGTACTTGTATATATGTAATCTACCTTTTCTTTCATAAGCCGACGCCAGGCCTCGCCTTACATTGCGACCGCCAGTGATTGAGAGGCAGCGCTCGTCATTAGAACAGCTGCAACCAGACAACCGATTGGATCTGGTTTAGTTATGATTTACATCACTCTATTCAGACGACTATTTTAGTTACAAGCCGAATTCAGTGTTATCCCCGAGATCATGCACTGTTGTTATTGATCCAAAGTATCAAAATAGGCGCCTGACGAACAATTGACGAACAATTGATGAACCATCACATGACCTGTAAACGTTTGGAGAGGTCTCAAAGAAAAAATTTTGAATTTGCTGAAGAAGTGATTCATCACAGATTCTACAATTATGTTTGAACCTTCAACTTCTAATCCCGGTCCTAATCCTGTTCCCATACCAGCGCTAGAGGCAAAAATTGATGCACTCACAGCACAAATGTTGCAATTAGTGTCAGTATTGGCAGCATCACAGCCCAGACAAGTGGAAGTACAGCCAGAGACGATAGGAGAAAGAGATGATGAGATGGAGGAGATGGTGGAGTGGATATTGCAGGAGGATGAGATGGTGGAGAAATCCGGAAATGGAAAAGCGCACTTACCTAAGTACGTGCCCCCGCAAATCTTTGACGATACCATGGAGAATACAAAATCCTTCATCAGCTCTATAGTATTGTACATCCATGGGAGGAAGCCAGAGTTTTGTACAGCCAAGTCTAGGATTATGTTTGCTCTCTCATACATTCAGGGGGGGGAAGCACAGTTCTGGAGAAACGAGGCTATTAATCAAATTGCCGCAGGAAATAAACCATTTGCAACCTTCAAGGAATTTCTGGAGAGATTGGAGGCACAGTTTGGAGACCCTGATCCAAAGGCGACAGCCAATGCTAAATCAAAGACCATGCACCAAGGTTCCCTAACAGCGGATGAATTTATTTTGCAGTTCAAAGCAGAAGCTTCGCAAACGGACATGGGAGAAGCTGTGTTGGTAGAGTTTTTGAAAGCAGGATTAAATCCCTCCTTATTCAAGTCTATCTACCGACTACCTTCTATGCCAGAGAAGTTGGATGAGTGGTATAATTGGGCAATGCGCCTTGACCAGCAATATCGGCAGGAACAGGCAGAGTCAAAGTTGATGTATGGAAGTAGTAAATTTGGAAAGTCATCAGGAGGAAAGTCTGAGAAAGGAAAGGCACCTCAGGCACAAACTCTGAGGGCACAGCCACCAGCCATGGCAGTGACACCTATAGTTACGGAGTCAGCAGCACCAGCAGAGGCAATGGAGGTTGATCGATGAGCCCCACTTAAATGTTTTAACTGTGGGCAGTTAGGACACATTTCTAGGAATTGTAGGCAGAAAAGAAAGATTAGGGAAGCTACAATCGAGGAAGTGAAGCCAGAGGAAGGCAAGCAGAAGAATTTTGTGGAAGAGTCCCAGTGAAGGTTTCCCCATTGGTGACCCAGAATCGTTACAATGTATTAGTATCCAAGGAAACCCAGAGCAAATCAGAAAATGAAATTGAGGAGGAGTACAACTGTTGTCAATCACATGACAAAGAAAATTGTCACACACCATTTCCAAAAACCCCTAAATTCTTTATTCGCTCTGCACGAATAGAACCCAAAATCACCTTGACTGTGGGATTGAAGACAGTGGACACACATGCAGCTATTGATGTGGAAGCATTGCTTGATAGTGGTGCTACAGGATTATTTATTAATTGATCCTTAATTACCAGAAATGGTATTAACACATGCAAGCTGGCACAACCTATAATGGTGTACAATATTGACGGAACAGTCAATCGTGGAGGAACTATCAAGGAGGAGGTGACTATGGTACTAAAGTATCAGGAGCATCAGGAGCGAGCCATATTCAAAGTGTGCGATCTTGGGAAAACCAATCTAATAATAGGATGTATGTGGTTATGGAAGCATAATCCTGAAATTGATTGGAAAACTGGGAAAGTACAAATGACTCATTGTCCTAAGGAATGTAATGTGTATGGGAGGAAGATGAAGAAGGAAAAAAGGAAAAAGAGAGAGAAAGAACATCCGAGGAAGTATTCTGTTACGATGGAGGAAGTGGAGGATGAGGAAATGCCAAATGAGGAAGTTCCAATCATGATCGAGAAAGAAGAGCAGAAGCAAACCTTTAGAACAATTCATGGAGGACAGTCATGGGACAAGAATATCGTGAAGGTGGAGAAGCCAGTGGAGGAATGGGTGCCAAAAGTGTATCATGAACATCTGTCAGTGTTTCAGAAGAAGGAGTCTGAGTGAATACCAGTGTGGAAGCCATGGGATCATGCAATTGAGATGAAGCCAGGGTTTGTGCCAAAGAAGTCGAAGGTATATCTGTTATCTCTGATGGAACAAGAAGAAGTGGATGCGTTCCTGAAGGAGCAATTGCGCAAAGGATATATACGACCTTCAAAATCCCCACAGATGTCACCAATATTCTTCATGCCAAAGAAAGACCAAAGGAAGAGGATGTGTACAGATTATAGGTATCTGAATGAGTGGACAGTGAAGAATGCATACCCCCTGCCGTTGATCTCAGAAATAATTGACAAAGTGGGAAAAGCCCTTTACAAAATTGGATTTATGATGGGGATACAACAATGTATGAATAAAGAAAGGAGATGAGTGGAAGGCTGCATTTGCCACGCGTTGAGGATCCTTCAAGCCGCTTGTCATGTTGTTTGGGATGACCAATAGTCCCCCAACCTTTCAAAATAAGATGAACAACATTTTCAAGGACATAATAGACAAAGGCGTGGTAATAATATTTATTGACAACATTCTGATATTCACAGAGGATGAAGAAAATCATGAGGCAATAGTACAGGAGTATAAGGGCAACCTAAACCTCTAGCAAAGGGAAATCCAAAGTTAAAATTATACTACATAATACAGGCATTGGGGACACACCTAGCAAAGGGAAATCCAAAGAGAAAACTCTAGGGATCCCCTTGCTGATGCCCAGTATATGTGAAGGCAACAAAAATCAAATATAACCTAAAAATAGAAAAAGGCGGAGATAGGTGGATCAAGGCCACCAAATGACATCATACCAAGGGGTATGTGTCGGAAGGGGTACTCCGCCTCTAAATATAAAAGTGTCAACATGTACAAACATGATAGCAAGGGAAAATTAGTAATAAAATCCGGAAAAATCATAGAAAATGAAGAATAGAAGGAAATGAGGTGGGGAAAAATATAGGATGAACATAAAAAATATGAAAAACACACAGGGCACCCCCCTAGTCCCCTTACATCACCCCCTCTCTAAGATGCATTGCCCCGATGCATTCGAAATCGCATATGACCAAAGTCTGTGACTTGAATGTGACGCAGTGCAGCAGTGTGCTGTCGGTGGAATTCCTTGATTAACCGAGGGGCATTTATGTCAGACTCTTCGACCCATGAGTTCTCCTCATACCCATAACCCTTCCAATGTACCAAATACTGGAGTTTTCCTCGATGCAAACGGCTGTCCAAGATTGACTCGACTTCATATTGGGGTTCTCCCTTGATCACTGTAGGTGGTGGTGGTGGGTGTGAATGGCGTCCCAGGAACAGATCTGGGGGAGCTGGAAGCAATTTGACGACATGGAAGACGGGATGGAGTCTGGACATGGAGGCTGGAAGGCGTAGACGATAGGCATGCATTCCAACGCACTTGACAATGGGGAAAGGTCCCAAGAAGCGATGAGTGAGTTTCTTGGATGGATGTGTAGTGGAGATGTCACTGGAGTCAAGATAAACTCGATCACCAACCTTGTACTGAGGGGTTGGGGAGTGGCATTGGTTGTAAAATTGCGCCATGTCATCCTTCGCCTTTGCTAAGGCTGCCCTTGCCTCCTCCAAGCTATCCCTCATGCATTCTGTGAACTCATTCACCGTCTCGATGTGTGAGGGAGTTTGGCGAGGTTCAAATCCCATGCGTGGATGTCGTCCAGTGTCTAAGAGGAAAGGGGTCTGTTGAGTGGAAGCATGGACATGGTTGTTGTATCCAAACTCGGCCAAAGGAAGGAGATCATCCCAATCATCCTGGCATTCATTGACAAAGAGGTGGATGTACTGCTCCAGTTCCTGGTTGACTTGCTCCGTCTGGCCATCAGTTTGTGGGTGATAAGCGGTTGAAGCGAGGAGTTTGATCCCCAGGAGTCGGTACAGCTCACGAGTGAACTCTGCCATGAACTGAGGGCCATGATCCAAGAGGAAGGCACCAGGAAGTCCATGTAATTTCCACATGTGGTGGAGGTAGAGTCGAGCGGCACCTAGGGCACTGACAGTGGTATGAGTGGGAATGAAGTGAGCGCGTTTTCCCACTGAGTCAACTGTGCACATCACCGCATCAAACCCGTTTGACTCTGGCAATTCCACCACAAAGTCGACGCTGATGACATCCCAACAACTCTCTGGAACAGGAAGAGGGTGTAGCTCACCAATAGGCTTGCAACGAGGAACCTTGGTGCGTAAGCAAAGGTCACAAGTGTGACAATACTGACCAATGAGCTGTGACATTTGTGGCCACCAATAGTTCCGTGAGGTGAGCTCCAAGGTCTTCCAGCATCTGGGGTGGTCAGCAATCTGTGAGTCATGGTGTGGGGATATGATGCGCCGGTGAAGGTCTGGGTCATTGGGAACATAGATGCGCTCCCTGAAATACAACAAGTCCTCCTTTTCAGCCCACTCTGCCACATGTAAGGAAAGGGTTGATCCCTTCCTCAGTTCTTTAACAGCTCGGGCGACAACATCCTCATGTAAACCGCTATGGTTTGCACAACAAATGTCACATAGGATGTCCCGCTCCTCGCCCTGGGGTGCAATGCCTTCCAGTGCCCGAATGGTGAACAGGTCTGGCTGCAACAGCACGATGTTTTGGTTGTCACTGCTGCCATCCCCATGGTCTGCATGTCGGGATAGGGCATCGGTCTTCCCCATGCTGCAACCCAGACAGTGGTGCAAGGAGAAGTCGAATCTAGATAGATACAGGGACCAACAAGCTTGATGATGGTTCAATTTCTTGGCCGTCATGAAGTACTCGAGATTCTTGTGATCCGTCCAAATTTCCACCTTGTGTTGGGCACCCTCGAGGAAGTGTCGCCACTCCTCAAGTGCACGCATTATCGCCAACATCTCGTTGTCATGGATCTCGTAGTTTTGCTCTACAGCACTAAGGCTTTTGGAGTAGAACACAACAGGATGCCACTTCTGGTCCTCCAGAGACTGCTGAGACAACACAGCGCCCATCGCAAAGTCAGAACTGTCAGCTTCTACATGAAAAGGATGCGAATTGTCAGCAAAGGTAAGGATCGGAGCGGAAGTGACCATCTCCTTAAGCTTTTCGAATGCCTCCTGTTGTGCATTATCCCACCTCCATGCCTCCTTTCCTGTCAAGTCAAACAGTGGTCGTGCATGATGTGAGAAATCCTTGATAAAACGCCGATAGAAATTGATGAAGCCCAGGAAAGACTGCACCTCCTTCTTGTTCATGGGTGTCGGCCAAGCTGTGACCCTGTTTACCTTGATAGGATCCATCTCCACTTGACCCTCCGAGATAATCAGGCCGAGGTACTCAATCTTGGTCCTTTCAAACTCGCATTTGTCCTGACGAAGGTAGAGTTTGTACTGTCGAAGTCGCTCTAGGATGAGGCATGTGATGCGACGGTGCTCTTCAACCATGCGAGTGAAGATGAGGATGTCGTTGAGATAGATGCAGACAACACCTTCAAGGATGAGGTCGTGGAAGATGTCGTTCATCATGGTCTGAAAGGTGGCAGGGCTATTAGTAAGGCCAAAGAACATGACAAGTGGTTCAAAAAGACCACAGTTGGTACGAAAGGCTGCCTTCCACTCATCTCCCTCCTTTATCCTCACATTATTATAGCCCCAATGAACATTGAGCTTGGTGAAGTATCGGGCTCCACAGAGCTGGTTTATGAGTTCGGAGATGAGGGGTAGTGGGTAGCGATTTTTGACCATGATGTTGTTGAGCCTTCTGTAGTCTTGAACTGGTCGAAGTGAGCCATCCTTCTTCTTGACAAAGAAAAAGGGAGAGGCCATGGGTGACTTCGATGGTTGAATATGTCCAGAGGCCAGGTGCTTGTCGATGAACTGGTCAAGCTGTCATTGTTCTTCCAGAGAGAGAGGATAGACCTTGCAGGATGAAGGGGTTGCGCCAGGGGTGAGTTCGATCACGTGATCCCATGGCTTGCACGCAGGAAGAGAGTCGAATGACTCCTTGGAGAACATGTCTTCAAACTCATGGAGATGAGGGAGTAAGGAGTTAGTAGAGGATTTAGCAGCGTTGTTTTTGTGGAAGGCCTCGGCGAGGCATTGGGATATGTTCGATGTGGCACACACCTCATGCGATGAGCGAATCGCAGTGTAGAAGATCCGATCACCCTCCTCCACTTCCTCTGGGTCCTCATCATCATCATCATCCGAGTCCAGCATTAGATCAGGAACCTCTTCCAATTCCACTTCAGGTATAGGCAGGGGTCCAGCACGACACTTCTGAGTACATCATATTGCCGCCTTCTGTCCACAACGTTCTTGCCTGGCTTCTGTGAAACATGTCCAACAGCGGGATGGACATCGGCTCATGGTAACCTCCCCAGTATGCCAGTCGACCTCTGGGTTATGGTCTCGAAGCCATGGATATCCCAAAATCACCTTTTGCTTTCCTAATTGAGTGACAGCCAAAAGGGCATGCTCACTATGATCTTTGTAACGGAGAACCAGGTCTGCAACCTCTCGGGTGGCACCAGCTTCATTTGGGGATCCATCCATGTTATATACAGGTATTGGACATGAGAGTGAGCGAGTATTTAGGCAATGTTGTTGTACCAGATGGGAATTGATGAAGAGACCAGTCACACCAGAGTCCAGGAGCGCAGAGACACCAAGTATCTGTCCAGTATCAGTCGTCTGCAGTTTGATGGCTAGGTTTAAGGAATGTGCAGAGGGAGTGGATGCCACAATATACTTGCATGGTAGTTTATGCTCCCATGATTTAATTTTGGGACATGGAGTAGAAGGAGAGATGGGGAGAGCAGGTACATCTTTAGCCAACTTCAAAGGGTCAGAGAGGGGAGCAGTCACAGAAATGGATTCATTCTCTGGGGATTCAACTGACAAGACTTCAAAGTGGTTATGGACAGGCAGTGAGGGCATACGATTCACTCGCTGCAAATAGGAAAATCCTGCTCCTCTTCTAAGCGATCAGAGAAGTGGTTCCTGAGATAACCTGGTGGCTTTGAAATGGCTTGGCTTGAGCCATTTCAAAGCCACCGGAATATCTCAGGAACCATTTCTCTGATTGCTTAGAGTTGGCAGGAGACCCCTCGGCTTTTGATGGGATCTAGCTCCTCAAATATTTTAGTGATTTTATGTCATTTATTTCCCAATATAGCAAAAAATGCAGCTCGAGCCATGGCAACACTAATTTACATAGAGTGAGATAGATAGATTTACATACATCAAAATCTAATGGTTAAGCTGCAAAGCTCTTGATTCAAGCCTCTAATCTTGATGATTCTACAAACTTTCTTGCTCATGCAAAAGATAAGATGACTTGGAGATAGCAATTTGAGGTGGCACCAGATGCTCATTTACATGGCATTTCCAATGCTGATGTTGTTCCTTCATGGCCGCTGTGCCATTGTTGTCCCCTGGGCCATGCTCCTTATCTGATCATCCTGTTGCTTTCCTCTCAACACCAGTACTCTCCTGTGACTCTTTTACTGGCCTACCCAGTGAGCTTCTGGAGTATCTTTCAAGTGACTTGGACAAGCCAAGTGTCTGCATGGCATCAGTGTTATGGTAGTGTGTAAGTAGCATCGCATTCATGTTCTTTGATATTCTTTATTAATGTGATCATAGCAATGCAGGGCCAAGTTTCCTATCCTTGCGTCACTTGTGGGCCATCAACATGGGCTCCCTGCTACATCCCCAAAACTTCAATGAGTTGTCATGCCTTTCTGGTATGTTGCCATTGTGTTGCTCTTCTATATGCTTCTGACATCTCAATGCAGCAGTTGTTTACTAGAGTTGTAACTCACTACTGATGACACTTCCCTGTATTGAACTCCTAGATAGTTTACATACCACTACCTACTAGTTTGTCATTGCAAAGTTCATGTATGTAGCACATAGGGTCAGTTTTGACTGACCCTATGCTAGTGGCAACCAGTTTGGACTGAACTGGTCTAAACTGGTCTTGAGTTGACTAAGAACCGCTATGAACTGGTCTTATAAGATTTGGTCCGGTTCTTGCAAGCTTTTGGGGACAAGGGAACTGGTTCCAGTTCTGGTTGTCTACTAAAATGAAAAAAAACTGGACCGAGCTGGACCTTCAAGCACTACAAATGAGTCCAGGGGAGGTCGAATCAACAAAGGGGGGGGGGGCTAGACAAGGGTTGATCAAGCCAGGAGAGAACAAGAGTTGTTGTGAAGAGAAAGTGTAGGTGTGAAAAATTGACCTTTGTAGTAGTTTCAGGGTCAGTGTGGTTTAGGGGAAAAGAATGTGTGTGAGAGAGTAGAGTGTTGATAGTAAGTTCAGTATAAAAAAGAGTGGAAGGAAGCTGGAGCTTCCAACACTCAAGGAAACCAAGAACTATAAGGAACTTAGTATATTTTAGGGAAGCAAATCAAGATACAGTACAAGTACTCAAAGTATAGACTATATACTATTAAATAATATAATGAAGTCATGTCAGTCAGCTGACCCCAAGAAAATTCCAATGTTACATAAAATTTGACTAGGAAGACTGTGCTGTTTTAGGCCGGCAAAACCCATGCCAGCACATCATGCATCAAAATATTTGTTGCATGCAACTTCTCTTCTTCCCTGCCTTTCTCCCTCTGTGTTCTGCCTTCCACAGTGGTAGGTTTAGGTGTCATTGGGTCCTGCTGACCATCTGACACTGTTTTGGGGGTTCTGTAGCCCCTGGCCTCTGCCATTTAGAGGGTTTTTGCTGTCTTTTCAGTTTTTGGCTATCCTTCTTTTGGTGAGTCAGCTGCCTTACCTCTTGGTTTCTCATAGTATCTGTCCCTCTAGGCCTGTTTGCACCTGGATTTTTGTTGGGTGTTCCCTTGCCATCCTCTCTTTTTTGCTGATGGCCTTCTCTTCCCAGCTTTTGGCCTGGGCCTGCCTTTTGAGTGAGGTGAGTGGGGTTTGGTGTTTTCTCTCCTCTAGTTGCCTTTGCAATTGGGTTCTTGAGGAATCAGTAGACCAAGGTGAAGCCCAGTAAAGTCCTGCCTCCCTGGCTTCTCCTTTTCAACAAAGGAGTGTCTGCCAGTTGATTTTGGGCCTGGACCTCTCTCTGGGCACAGTGTGTAGGGAAATTGGGCTGGTGGGTATGCAGTTGCCTCCCCTTCCATCACTGGAAGTTGCTCCACTGTCAACTACCACTGTTTGCACTGATTTCACTGCTTCCTTTAAGAATCTGAGTGCACAGCTGCAGCAGGAGAGTGCTCCATCTCCATTCACCTGGGCTTCTTAATCATGTGAGTACATCCTGATTTCTTTCCTTCTTTTGTTCTATTCTCATCCTTGCCTCTGCAGGGATCAAACCCCTCCCAACACCCCTCAGTGGATGTGTATTGCTGCCCAGCAAGGTAAATGAGACTGGCATGTCCTGGATAGCCCTGAGCATCACCACACCCCTCATCATGCCAGCCTCCTGCACTTTGCCCCTCCCCCAATTGGCCTCCCACTCTCTCCTCCTCCTCCTCCCATGGTTGGTCCAGCTGCTAATAACTCTGACCCTTTTGGTGTTCCCCCACTCCAGGCTCCTGCTCCTGCTCCCCTCACATTTGCAGATCTCATGGCCTAGTTATGCTGCTCTTTCACCTCTTCCTGTCAATGCAGGACAAGGTTGTGGTCATGGGGCTGCTCCTGCTCCACTGCCTATGGCTGATCTCATGGCCCAGCATGCAGCTCCTCCACCCTTGCCAGTTGCTCCTGTGCATGGATGTCAAGGTAGAGGTAGAGGTAGAGGTAGAGGTAGAGGAGCTCCTATTCCTGTGGTGGGTATTCTCCTTCCACTATTTTGTATGTACATTTCATGGCTGATGCTTGAACAACCAGCCCTTCCCTACCATGCCTCCTTTGAATCCACTCCAGCCACCTGCTCCTGTCCCTGCTCCTGCTCAGCCACCTGCTCCTGCTCTTGCTCAGCCTCCTGCTCCTGCACCTGTTCAGCCCCTTCCTGTTGCCTGTCAGCCATTCAATCTCAATGGGCCTGTCCACAGTCTTGGGAGTATGGATATCCAATGTCATTCATCCCATGCGCTTTATTGGATGGCAGAGAAAACTGCCAATTCTTCTCTGAGCTGTCCCAACTCTTCAAAGACCAGGATCATCTCAGCAAAGAGTTCCATGAGCACACATGCAACTACAACAATGCACTTGCCATGACCTCCATTGGCCAAAAGCTGGACAACTCCATGAACAATGGCAATGGGCCCTGGATCTTCAGGCTCCATGGTGAGCTGTCCCACAAAGCAGGCTCCCTTCTCCCCCTTGCAGGTGAATCCTGTGTACTCCCAGCTTTACATCTATGATCCTGCTCAGGCACTTGACCATTGTTGCAACCACAGAGAGAACACCCATCTGCAACCAGACATCTTGAGCAATCTTCAGGACATGCTTCACAACCACCATCCAGGAGTTGCACTCTACAGACAGGCCTTTGAGCTCACCTGAGACTTGCCACCTGAACAGCAGTGCAAGATCGCTCTTCGCTTTGATGAGGACTGTGATTGTCATCAGTACAACCTTCCTGATGCCAGCTGAAATGAGATCACCATTATTCTTCCAGGGGATGGAGACCAGCCAGGGGGCTATTGTGACATTGTCCTCTACCACAAGCATGGAAATGGCCTCCAGCGCATCTCTGAGTGCCATCCTTTCTATCTCCTGCCCTCCACTATGTGCTGCTGCATCCCACTGGCCAGCTCTCATGGCATCCCTGGCTTGAGTACAGAGGTGGTGAGGATGTCAATGATCAGGATGGTGCTGTGGAGGCTCCTGCTGAGGGCCAGCCTCAAAAGCACAACCATGTCACCAAGTCAGAGTTCTGTCACTATCACCATCCACACCCTCCCAATATTGAGCCCCAGCATATCTTCCAGGCAGGAAAGGCTCTTTCAGCAGTATGTGTGCGACCATTGGGCCACCTGTGAGCAGGATTGTCTGATGTATATCATGTCCAGCCAGGGCAGGCTTCACAGTGAGGTGTATTCTGGGCTTACAGATGCTGTTGCAGCCAGCATTGATGCAGACCCCAGGGCTCTCGGTTGGAGAACTATCTTGCCATCTTTCTTTGCTGGAAGCACCTGCCACATGCTGCAGCTCCTCCAGGATTCATTGGCCATCAATCAGTACTTCAAAGGTGGTGACCTCTTTCTTACTATGACTGCCAACCTCAACTGGCCAGAGATCCAGAATGCCCTGTTGCCAGGTCAGGATCCAGCAGACCATCCTGACTTGGCAGTTTGGGCTTTTGAGGCAAAGTGCAAGGAGCTGATCAAGGACATCAAGCATAGCATCTTTGGCAAAGCTGTTGGTCATGTCTTCATAATCAAGTTCCAGAAGCATGGCCTTCCCCACGTGCACTGCATCATCTTCCTTGATGAGGCTTCCAAGCTCTGCACCCCAGAGGACATGGACAGTCTTCTCTCCTCTGAGTTCCCTGCTGATGATCCTGAGCTCCTCGAGTTGGTCAAGCAGTTCATGGTCCACAAGCCCTGTGGTGCTGAAAATGACAATGCTGATGCCCTATGCTTGGTCAATGGCAAGTGTTCCAAGAACTTTCCCAAGCCCTTCAGAGAGCACACTACCATCTCTGATGATTCTTATACCTCTTCAAGGCGCTGCAACACTGGCCAGACCTTTGAGGTCCAGAGGAAGCAGGTTGACAATTGCTGGGTTGTCAGAGGTCTTTACTCTCCCCCTGGTGTTCCACACAGATCCATGTGGATTCCAAGTCATTTCACATGGAAGGTGTACTCTATTAAAGAAGAGGATATCCCTGCATCACTCTTTGTCAACTCAGACCAGACATAGATGTTATATGCACCAGGAGACAAAATAACTTGGACCACAAGTGGTGCAAAGCAAGTCCCACTCCATGGTGGTGATGAGAAGTGACTTTGATGACCTCATAAAAGCTGGTTTCTTACTTGAAGCATTGGGAATGGCTACATATTGGCCCAGTCAGGAAACCATGTGATTGTTCATCGATAAGATCCTCTCACCTTATTTTGAAGATGAAAAGGTTAAACTGGGCCTTCCCCCATCACAAAAATCACTCTGGCCTATCAATGTATGGTCCATTCATCATTTGGATGAGTTCTGGAACTGCATGAACTTCAGTCACCTCATGATCATCCTCAATTATGTTTCTGGTGGCTGTACCAGCATTGTGCAGCCCTGTGATGTTGGAATCCTACAACTATTCAAGCTATCTGTGAAGTGATCATACCATGAGGATATCATCAAAGAGGTTCTCACCCAACTCAAAGATAACAAGTCCATCACAATTGATGATTGGTTGGGTACACTTCATGATCACAGTGCTGGGTGGCTCTGGAATGCATATCACATGATTAACAATTGCTCACTTGTGAAAAAAGTAAGTATTGCAAGGAACTTCTGAACAGAAAACTCACAGCAATGAATTTGGCTTTTGAGATGTGTGTTGTCCACAACTGGAATCTCTTGTTTGATTGTTTAATGTTAGGAAACAGCCCCATTACCTAATAAAATTTCATTTTCATTTTATTATGTTGAATTATGCTACATTATGCTGAATGATGCTACATGATGCTGCACATTACCTCTCCAAACATTGATGGGTCACATGTCAATCAAACATTTTGCATGTGTCAATGTATCCATGCATGGGGGTGAGATGGCTCAATGGTTAACTCCATCATCTCATTCAGGGGGACATACCCTTGCACTCTTGGTTCGAACCCTGACCCCTCCAAAGAGTTTAGTGGGTATTGCTGAAAGGCAGTGGAGTCCCACACTACCATTGATAATGGTGTGCATAAAAGCATTCTCTTTGGCTGGTGTCCTCCTAGACATGCATAGTCAGAGTTGACTGTGGGCTTTGGGCTCAAACTGGTTACCAAAAAAAAAATGTATTCATGTATGTATGTGTGCATCGGTAGCAACAATGTACAATATATGTAACATAGTATATGAACCCTGGATACACACCTAGGGGACCCCAGTTGTGTTCTCTTAGGTATTCCACCTACATTTGTGGTGTGAAACACCTTTCTCAACCAACCACTCTATTAATAACCCATCATATCAAAACCATCGATTTCCCCATGATGCACACAGATCCCACCCCCTTCTTGTAGAGAGAACCCACACAGTCTTAGCTAGCAGATAGTGGGTGTTGCCCTAACATTTAACAGGTGTTGAGGCATGGTTGCAACTGTAAAAATTGAAACATACCAACCCAACATTCTGGAGTGAACTCATGATGAAGTGATCACAAGACCTAGTACCAGCAGAAGATGTCCATCAGCCTGAAGATGAGCCATCAATATTGGACATTGGAGAAGGTGCTGATGACAGTGACATTTCACTTGCAGCTATAATTGGTGCGATGACAGATGGAATCCAGTCCATTGCAGATGCTGAGGACATTGATGATGAATCAAATGAAGAACAAGTTGAAGAAAAGGAGATGGGGAGAGGGAAACATAGGAAAACTGCAAACTGCCTCTACAACCAAAATCAGTTCTGGCAACATGATGATGAGGGTTCAGATGAAGAATAGGGCAAAGGGCAAAGGGTTCAATGTTTCCTTTTTTGGCCAAATGTGGATTTAGGTGGCAAAATGCTTGATATCTTGAAGATTCTACCAATTCCATGATATTTGAACACACCTTTAGCATAATTAAATGGTTTCACATGGAAAAAAAAACTGATTTTTAGACTTGTTGGAGACCTTCATCCAAAGTAGGTGTGACATGTGATGGCTGATCAAATTTGGCCAAAACCAGTGGGCCTGTGACATGTGATTGATTGAAATAGTACAGTAGTGACACTTTTTTCACAGGCCCTGCCAGGCCCCAGTGAGAAACTGGTCCCTCCTTTTTAGGAATTTCAAATTTCATCCTTGTCCTTGAAGTGCTTTCTGAAATTGCACACCTCCAATTTGACTGAAATGAGCTACAGTAATAATGTGTGTGACTCCTGTCATGAGTTATTGTGTGTACATATTTAGCCCCATTATTATCTTGCATTCTGCACTGCAAAGCTGAATGCAGCCTGAGTCTGTTAACTTCAACTGTGTGGCCCACAAAATACTACATCATTTCTGGTACTCTAGCAATGACATGCCCAAATTTAAACCATTTTAGATTCCAGATATCCAGCAACTGAGGTTTAGGCTTGCAATGAGATTTGTCCAAGATTGGAGCTTGATGAGCTTCTAATAGGCTTATATGATGTAGTTTTACCATTTAAACTCTATTGTCATCCATCTATACATAGTAACTCACAGCCAATGTCAAGAAAGATGTTGCCAGTCTCCTATATTAATTTCCTTTTTGGGATGTGAAAATGCATCCACCTGTTTTCTATTTCCATCGCATTGATTCTTGATTGATTCCAGCCTCTGCATTTTACTCATTGCCTTTTTGGGACAACAAAATGTTGTCCACTTTACATGAACATTGCTAGACTTCCACACCACTCTTTCATCTCAAACAAAGCATAGGATTGATGAACACCTTTCAATGTTCATTAACTTCATCAGAGTGGAATTTTTGACTAAGTCTTAATTTTAGTGTCTGAGAGGGCAGATTGGATGAACTATGATATTTAAAACAATTCCACTCCAAAGACTTTTTCATATACATCTATTAGCCCCATATAAAGTAACTTGGGTGAGGGCCAATTCTGGCAGGTACGAGTCCTTATATTTTATGATCTATAATCAAATAATGCTAAATACCTGACAATATTTGGTAATAAAAAACCCAATAGTATGCAAAGAAATATTAAATATTAAATCAGCTCAAGAAGCTGATCAGAATAATATATAAAACATAAAATACAGGATATAAACTTTATATTTAGCCCTAATAAATAATACCAAATAGTGGAAACCATTATGTTAATGATGCATCAATGATACTTTGTTCTATTACAAGTTAAACATTAAGGAAGATATAGCTTATTTTCATTAATAACAAATAATAACAAATATATAATAATATCTCTTGATTCTGTTCCAGCAATGTGGATTTTTGTTGGACTTCCAACCATTTTCCACCAAGGTCACCTACTAATGATTGACATAACATTAGTATTTTAGATATAGTTTCCATTCCTATGATACCTCCACTACTCTGTTCTCTACCAGTCTCTGACCTAACTCTGCTCTTTAGTATTTAACCTATTTACTTCTGTTTGTATTCTTCAGTTCATCAAGCAACCAAGTTTACCCATCTCAATCTCTAGTCTCCTCTCCTGTCCCGGACTTCCTCTCAAACTCTGATATTCTTACATTTACCTTTGTCTTGAAATTAGACACTGACAAGGTGAAGGGCACAATTTCTTATAAGTTGAAGCCAAGTCCTCTCTGATACACCATCCAATATGAGTCTGACAGATTTCCACCCTCAAGTTCAGCACTTAACAATGATGGTCTAATAGTATACAACATTGTTTATATAAGAACTGACTGAAATAATAAATTGAAACCATACAAACAAGGCCAAATAATTCCAAATGAGATTTCAATAATGGGCCAACAATATATCTTTTTATTTCAAGTTAAATAAAACAAATGGGACAAGAATTGAGTGAGATACAGCATTTGCTTAAATTCTGTCTAAATTTGACTGAGATATGGCCAAAACTGAAAGGACATGCATTCAAGTTGCAGTTTGTAGTTTGTAATTTGTAGTTTGTAGTTGCACTCATTTGGGCTGTTATATGAATAGAATCCCATGGTACAGATGATTAGGTGTGTTGTTGTTACTTTTATGATGTCATATAGCTGTACAAAAAAAATTATAGCTCAGGTAATAAGCAATGTTGTTCTGATACAACAAAATACTCGTACAAAAATGTTTTTGGTCATATCTCAACCAATTCTTGACCATTTTTGATGATCCAGGGACTGAAAATGAAGTAAATATGTGTGGGAGTAAGGTCCAACATACATTGGGACAAAAGACCAGTCGCAACCGGTTTTAACTGGTTTTTCATTGGTCCTACTATATTTTTCAAAATGAAAGACCAGCAATTGGACTGAAAAAGACCGGTCCATAAATAGACCACTGGTCCGGTCCTAATCAGTCCAGTTCAGTTCAGTTTCGGTCTTTTTTTTGGTCCTACAGACTGGACCTTTAAACACTACATGTGCCAGGGAGTATTCCAACTCGTGCTCAAACCTGCTGATAGTGGGTCAGCCTCATTACAAGTCCCTATCGTGTACAGAACCTGCTGGACAGATTATTGTGACACTTAGCGCAGTTTATACACAAAGGACAGTCTCCTTTTAGTTCTTTCCCTTTATTACTCCTTCATCATATGATATATCTCTTTCTTGTTCAGATTCTAGTCTCATTTTGGTCTCGTGTTTTAACTCATATCTTTTGCCTCATGTTCTACACATGTTTCTTATACCATTTTAGGAAGTTTCTCTTAAAACATATAAAACTCTGTAGTATCTACTTAGGAATACAAGAAATTGTCTTCACATATTGCCTTGTATATAGTTCTAAGAATCCAATCTATCCTCTAAACAATCTAAACTTCTACAAGTTTTCTCAATCGACAAGAAACCTCTGTGACCATCATCATCCTCGATCAACTTTCGATCCTCTTATCGCTAGCCCTAGTAACCACTCTGACACTTCCTAGCCTTCAGCTATAACCTTTGTATACTATCGATTTACCAAGAAAGTCCTTAGAATTCACATATCGACCCTCGATGATAAACATTGTTTGCCATCGATCTCATCGATCCTCTTCGATATTGATCAATACTCCATTGGACCATGCCAAACACCTTCCTCTGTTATAGAACTACCTTTATGACTAGTACCAACTAGTTGTCTTCACTTTGGTCAGACCACAAACATTGAGAATGCCTCACACCCTTCCTCTGACTTGTGCAAATATCATCGGCAGTTTTGGTGGTTTTCCCAGGTTGAGTATCATCAACATAATACAGTGAAGTAATTCTACTAACCTTGCAAGGGGAAACCAAAGAGAATTCTCTAAGGTCCCCCTTGCAGGGTGCAGGCTTATATACACATTCCCTGGGCTGTTGCTCCTACTGCCATTGTCCTACATCATCATAACAGTGCATGGGTTTTCCATGGGTTTCCATGGGGACCATGTACTTCTCCAGGTTTGTGCTGTATCACATTGTGGTAGTGCAGTAAGGTGGGCAGTGGGTTTCCCATGGAAACCCAGCAGAGTCTTCATGGCTGACTGTCCCCTTACATCACCCCCCTCTCTAGGGTGTTGTGACCTCACAACACATTTAAAGATAATACTAGCTGCTTGGATGGCATGAATCCTTTGCAGATCCCTGGGGTTTTTGCGATAGAATTCCTACTAAGTCTGGTGCTGAGACATCCTTTTTGTTGACCCAGGAGTGTTCTTTGTATCTGTAGCCTTTCCATGCTACTAGATACTGCAATGTGTTGCAGAGGAATTGACTGTCCTTGACTTCGAGGACTCCATCCACCAGCTCAGGATCCAGTGGTGGTTGTGTGTGCCTCCCTGGAATTGGATCCTGTGGTGCACGGAGCAGTTTGATGACATGGAAAACAGGGTGGATGCAACACATAGATTGGGGTAGTTTGAAGCGGTATGCATGGCTTCCTACTGCATGGACTACTGAGTATGGGCCCAGATAATGATGCACCAACTTTGGCGAGGGGCAGGTGGTCCTTATGTCACTGGAGTCCAGAAATACCTTGTCACCAGGGCATACATGGGAGCCAGAGTTCTGCGTTGGTTGTAGTACCTTGCCATATTGTCCTTAGCTTTCATTAGAGTGCCTTTGGCCTCATCCAGTGTGCTTTTCATGTGACCTACAAATTTGTTAACTGACTCTATGCAGGATGTCATGGCATTTGGCTCAAAGCCTATCCATGACATCTGTCCCATGTCCAACAGGAATGGTGTATGCTGCAGGGGATGGACATGGTTGTTGTACTGGAATTCCCCAAGTGGCAGTAGTTCGACCCAATCATCCTGTCTCTCACTTACAAAGAGTCAAATGTACTGCTCCAACTCCTGGTTGACCTGCTCTGTCTGTCTGTCAGACTGCAGGTGATAGGCTGTCGACACTGACAGCTTAATTCCTAGTAAGTGATAGAGCTCCCTCATAAATTCCGCAATGAACTGCGGGGCTCGATTGTTAAGGGTGAAGCCTCAACCACTCAATCTAGTCGATGTCATTTCGACGAGTTGTTCAGCACTAGTCTTACTTGGAGCATCTGACATAAGATGGGTAGTGCACTCTAGCAGGCCTTCTGCATAGAGTTGTTCGGGTTCATGCACTAAGGGGCTTCCTTAGTGGTTTTGAGTAAGTTTGCGAGTTCACAAGTTAAAGATGTAGATTGCCTAGATCTATACTAAGGACATCCCTACTACAAGTCGCAGTACTTATACTAGGAGGGAGGTCCTTATCATCCAATCAGAAAGGTAGATGAATATCAGGTAAGAATAGAAACAATAAGCCTCATGCCTAGCATGAGGTGTCCAATGTCATGGATCCAATGTCAAGGACATGCTGTGGCACAGCATGTCAATTGTGAGAGTCCGACATCACAGACCTCATGTCAAGGGGCTGCTGTATCGCAGCAGGTGTGGGAGCGGGTTTGAGTGCATGGAGTCACCATGCACCAAGGGTGCCTTCCATGGGAAGGGGATCAAATGCATGTCACCAACATGCATTGTGTGTGTGTCTGGTGTCAAGGGCATGCCTTGGGCATGAGTCAGGGAGTGCCTCCTGTCTGGAGGGGAATGTCGGGTATGTTGGGTCAGTTGGGTTCCATGTGTTACAAGGAAAATTGTAACATTACCCCCTTGCTATGGTTCAAAGTTCCACACCTCGACCTAAATCTTTGTCTCTCCTTCACGGTCTGATTGTGTGTGGTCTGGATATATGGGTAGGTCATGGTTGTGGGGTGCGATGGAGGAATAATTCATGTCTGAACTTGGACCATGATCAGGTTCTTCTAGTCCGTGCTGCCACAGGCAGTGGTGTCAAAGAGTCTGTGGTGTTGTCAAAAGGGGGGTTTTCTGTAGGGCATCATAGGATGGAGAACTCAATGTCTGTGATTGGGGGTTTGGGTCTTGGTTGGAAGATTGTGTAGAGGCAAAATGTGAAGGTTAGGGCTGCCGCTGCAGCCAGGGTTGTGCCAACGATGATGGCGAGGATCACAATTCCTGTGAGCATAGGTCTGTTTCTGTCATGCCATCATCTTGGGTTCACTTCTTATATCCTCCCATAGGGTTCTCCTGTCATGTTTCCCATTGTGTCATTGTTGAAATCATCATATCCAGAGTCAAAGAAAAGTTGCTGTCTGTGCTCAGCTTCTCTTTGCTTGATCTCCCGATCCTTCTGAGGTTTCTCCGGGCAGTTCATCCTATAATGTCTGGGGCCTTGTTGTTTACAATACTTGCAAATGTATTGCTGGCAAATCAGGCCAAAGTGGCCTATCTGTTGGCAGATCTTCATCATCTGGCATGCCTCATGTGTGGAGGGGACCAAGATGGTTGGGTGGTCTTTGGTTCAGGTTCGGGAGCAGTCAGGTCAATTATTTTGGGTGCCCTAGGCACAATTTTCTGGTTCCTCATAGAATGGGAGGAGTCTCCAGAGGGGGCTCATTGTTTGTCTCTGTTGTTCTGCTCGCTGAATGGCAAGAGCGAGGTTGGTGGTCATCTGTGTTGATCTAAGGGGGTGTGAGGTTTCTCCTCAGCTGTTCTCGGTCTGTCTGACCATGGTGCAATCATCTCCTGGATCATCTGTTCAATCCCCAGGGCATCTGCATTGTTCATCACTTCTTCTAGATTTCATTCCATCTGTTCGATTGTGCTTGCATAGTAGAAGCACATCCTGGCAAGATGGTATTTCGGTGGGTCGTGGGTGAGGTGAACGTGAAGGGTGTCAGCATTCGATTGGTTTTGTAGGTATTTTTGGGTGAATCATCATTCAGCAGGCATCTTGTTGGGAGTGTCATTGTGGGGTTTGTCAGGAAGGGAGGGGTTTCAGGTTTTCATTAGAGGAGGTGCCTCTTCTTATATGCTGTCAGGATTTTGGGGGCATTTCTCAAGTTCAATTTGGGTTCCCATGTGTTTTTGGATGTCAGGTAGTCAACCCATTTCATGAGGTAATGGTGTGTCTTGCCATGCTTCTTGTGTGCAATGATTGCTTCCACCTCGTATTCATTTTCTCCTTCCACAAGGTTGGGTGGTGGAGTCAGGACATTTCGCCCATGAGTGTTGTTCTCATGGTATCATGTGAGTAAAGCCACATGGAAGACCGGGTGGATTTTCCATTTCGGTGGCAGTTTTAGTTGGTATGTCGTCCTTGACAGGGCATCTTTGATCATGAAGGGCCCTTCTTGTTTTGGCACCAATTTTCTCATTGGGTAGCCAATCTTCAGGTTCTTGGAGTTGAGCCATACTCACTGTACAACCTTGAACAGTTCGTATCACCCTTTTGTTTGGGCAGCCATAGGCTGTCTGGCCAGTTCATGTGCGGCAAGAGCTTCCCTTCTTGCAGAGAGAAGTTCTTGGATTCTCCATTTGGCAGCCAGCACATTCGTCTTTTTGTAAGGGGTGGGGATAGTGCATGGTTGATATCCCATCATCAAGTAAAATGGCGAATGTTTTACTGCGGAGTGCATCTTCTGGTTATGCATGAATTCTGCTGTGGGGAGATAACACTCCCAATCTTCTGGTTTGTTTGAACAGAACATGCAGAGGTAAACCTCTAGTTCTTGGTTTACTCACTCCATTTCTCCATCAGTCTGGGGGTGATAGGTGGTGCTCATGGATAACTTGATTCCAAGCAGCCGTCTGAGTTCTTGGAAGAGTTTGGACACGGATCAAGGGTCTCTGTCAGAGATGATTCTTCTGGGGAGTCCAAATCTTGTGTATACATGGTGCAGGTAAAGGTCCACGGGCCCTAGTGTTGCCATGGCTCAGCCATGTTTTCTGCTACTTTGGGAAATAAAATAGCTAAAATTCTGAAAATATTGAGGACCTAGATCACATGATAAGCCAAGGGGTCCTCAAATATTTTCAGAATTTTAGCTATTTTATTTCCCAAAGTACCAAAAAAATGTGGCTGAGCCATGGCAACACTATGACCATGGTGCCAAGTGCATCGATCATCTTCACACAAGGGATAAAAATTACCCCCTTTGTAAGACCATGACCATGATTGAGTCAAATCTGTTTATTATGGGCAGGTCCGTAATGAAATCTGTCATTACCAGCTCGAATGTTTGCTGGCATCGGATGATATTGGTGTCAGTGGTGGGGTTGTTGGGTGGGTGTTGATCTTCATTTGCTGGCACTTTGTACAGCCTTCGACATATTTCTTTATGAAGTTGGCTATTCCTGGCCACCAGTAGTCTCGTCGGATCAGTTCGATTGTCTGCCATTGTCCAGGGTGCCCTGTTGTGATGCTGTCATGGTATTTCTGTATGATTGCTCAGCAGAGGGTTTCATCCTGTGGCACATAGCATCTGTCTTTGAAAAAGAGCAGACCATCTTTGAATTTCCAGTCTTCCAATGCAGACTTGATCAGGGGAGTTCCATTGTTCTTCAGGGCTCATAAAGCATCATTTACAAGGTTGTCCTTCATTATTGCTGAGACCAGGGCTCCCTGGAGTTCAGCGTCGATCATCTTCACAAATAGTTCATTGGCGAGGATGGTCTTGTCCTTGTTATCAGTGTCTTCTTTGGCTATATGATCTGCTCTCCTTGATAGGGCATCAGATTGTACCATCTGTGATCCTGGTATGTGTTGTAGCTTCAGGTTGAATTGTGACAGGTAGATGCTCCATCTAGCCTGTTGTCGGTTCAGTTTCTGTGCCTGATGGAAGTACGTCAGGTTCTTGTGATCGGACAGTACTGTCACAGGGAATGGTGTCTCCTGTAGGTAGTGTCTCCATGTTTCCAGCACTCAGATTACTCCTAGTAGTTCCCTGTCATATATCTCGTAATTCCTTTCTGCTTCATTGAAGGAATGTGAGATGTAATGGCATGGGTGCCAGTCTCTGTTGGCATCCTGTTGTCTGAGTACTGTGCCTGTCACAAACTTCGAGGCATCAGATTCCACTATGAATGGCTTCATTGCATCTGGCATTAGCAGTACTGGAGCTTCATTGAACTTCCTTTTTAGTGCATCAAACAACTGCTGGCAGTCGTTTGTCCATTCAAATTTCTGGTTCTTCTTCATCAAATCATTCAGCAGTCTAGCCAGATCCACAAAGTGTCCAATGAATCTTTGATAGAAGTTTTCAAATCCTAGGAAGGATCTTACATCCTTCACCATCTTTGGTGTGGGCCAGTCTTTGATCCCAGCCAGTTTTGTGTTGTCTATTGCAAGTTCATTGGGCCTGATGATCATGCCCAAGAAGTCGACTTCTTGCATGTTGAACTTGCATTTCTCTATTTTCAGGTAGAGGTCACATTGTCGTAGTTGTTCAATGACCCTTTTGGTCCTTATATGGTGTTCTTCTTCCATCTTTGAGAAGATCAGGGTGTTGTCCATGTAGATAACGAGCCATACTTCATCTCAGAAGAGATCATTCATCATTGCCTGGAATGTCACTGGTGAGTTACATGGCCCAAAGAACATCACCATTGGCTCGAATAGCCCTCAGTTAGTCTTGAATGCTGCCTTCCACTTGTCTCCTTTCTTTATCTGTACATTGTGATATCCCCATTGAATATCAAGTTTTGTGAAAAATCTTGCTCCCTTCAGCTTGTCCAAGAGGTCTCCAATCAGCAGCAGGGGGTAGTTGTTCTGGATCGTTCCTTCATTCAGATAGCAATAGTCTTGACAAGGTCATAGAGCATCAGAGTCCTTCTTCAACATGAGGAAGAATGGGGATGCCATGGGTGATTTTGATGGTTGGATGTATCCTTTTTCCAGGTTTTCATCTAGAAACTTGTTGAGTTTCTCTTGTTCTTTTGGTGTCAGTGGGTAGACTTTGCAGTCTTTCGGTACAAAGCCTTCCTTCAGGTTGATCACATGATCCCATGGTTTTGATTCTGGGAATTGTTCAGATGTGGCTTTTTCCTGTATTTCTGGTATTCCAGTGGCAGTAGGTCATCCATTGTCTGCTTGCTGGTTTCTTTCCCCTCATCCTGTTTGTGTGCAAGTCGCTGTGAAATGGATGTCTTTGCTCTGATCCATGTGCTCTTTGAAAATAGATATTGTAAGGAGTCTTTGCCTTTTGTGAGCCTAGAGATTGTGTTGATTTTCTGCATGTATGTGTGGGTCGGTTCCTGATGTTTGTTGGTCAGAGGCAGTTCCTCTGGTGGTTCAAATATGCCAATGATCAGTTTTCCTCATATGTATGTGATCAGGATCTCAGTCACATCATGCTCGTGGGGTTCCTCTGTTGCTCATATTTCCATGCCTGTGTCTGCCAGTAGTTCCTTGTCCAGTACCTCCTCGACCTTCACCTGAGGGGCAGTCTCCCTGGGCATCGGTACTTCAGTGTTGATGGTACCATAATCTGGGGTCCTATAATCATGGGTTGGGGTAGCCTCTGGGCGAGGGTTCTTTGTCTTGTTCTGTGGTGCTATCTTCGAGTTCCTTTTTCCAGTGCTTTCCCCTGTGGAGGTTAGCAGTTCTTTTATCTTCTGTAAGATCTGTCATGTTGTATCGCATTCATTGCTTTTGCCCTTTTTCCATTGTTTTTGGTTTTCTTGGGTCTTGGCGACAGCACATCTTGCTGCTTCAAGGTTCCTAACTTCTTTAGGAGTGCTTCTGGTTCTGGTCCTTGTGATGGCTTTCTGGGCTGAGTCCAGTTCCTTTGCTTTCTTTTCAGAAAGCCTTTCTCTTGTTTTTGCCACAGCTAATTGTGCTTGGGCAAGGCTCCTTTCTTTCTCTTCAGAGAGGCTCTTTCTTGTTTTGGCCATGATGTGTCAAATTTGTGCCATTCTGTCATTGGGGGCCTCCCTTCCAGTGTCAACTTTGGGGAGGTTTAGGGTGTTTGGAAGGGCCCGTTCAGCTCTTCTTGTCTTCTCCAAGATTCATTGGATTTGAGCCTGTCGTTCTTCATCTCCGAACTCAAAGCTTCCCTTCTTCCAGTCGATGATCGGGTTTATCTCCCGCAGCCATGGCAGGCCCAGGATTACCGATTCTTTACCTAGTCCAGCAACTAGGTATTCCATTGGGTAGTTCTGTCCATTGATGAGGAGCCTCCCTTTCACATATCTTGTGATTGTTCCCTGCTTATTCAAGGTTCCATCCATGTTCATGGCCCAAATGGTGTGGCCTAAGGGATATGTCCTGATCCCTTCTTGTTTGACAAATTTTGAATCAATAAAGACTCCTCCTGCTCCAGAGTCGAGGAGTGCATTTGTTGTGACATCTTTCCCATTGTCTGACTCAACTACCCGAATAGACAGGTGCATAGATTGTCTATTCATGGTAGCTAAGAGTACAGTTGTGGACAGCCAAACACGACAATTTGATTGACCAAATTTTAGTAGCCGGATCTACTATTCAGGGTGGGTAAAAACCATGAAAACATACTATATAGGACCTAATGAAGACATTTGTACAAGCCAATTCTTGTCTAGTGATGAATTTAGATTTTGACCCCCAAAAATTTGGCCACCCCTGAAAAAAATCGGGAAAAATATGAAAAAATGTGCAATCGAGAGCCCTCGATGAGCTGAGTATGATTACATTGAGTATATTGGAATTGATGGAAAAATTGAGGCACAAAATATTGAACAATTGCAAAGGGATTTCACTGTTCTGTTGCATTATGGGCCGGGGCTGACCTTCCAAATGCATCCGAAACACCACTGGACTTCGACATCAAACCAAGACAGCACCTCCATTAGATGCAGAGTCTCCCACGAGCAATGATATTCCTGCAGAGACATGTGGATCCCATGCAGCCACTGGCATCACTCCTGTTCAGTGGTCAGATGCCCAAAATGAGACTGAACCTGATTTGGGCATGCATTTTGACAGTGTGCAAGTCATTTTCGATGAAGAAGATGCAGGAGATGAATTGGACTTGGAGATTGAGGAATTATCTGAGTGCAGAGATTGGGATGATGAGGATCTGCAGAAAACAATGTATGAGTTGGCTGTGAAGGAAGGAGATGATCCATCAGATGAGACTTGGCTCCCACTTGAGTTGATGAAAATGAAGAAGCAGAAGACAGGTCAGTTGTGACAGATCTCATTCATTAATTTTAAATGATGACAACTGTAAGGGGACTAGGGGGGTGCCCTGTGTGTTTTTCATATTTTTTATGTTCATCCTATATTTTTCCCCACCTCATTTCCTTCTATTCTTCATTTTCTATGATTTTTCCGGATTTTATTACTAATTTTCCCTTGCTATCATGTTTGTACATGTTGACACTTTTATATTTAGAGGCGGAGTACCCCTTCCAACACATACCCCTTGGTATGATGTCATTCAGCAGCCTTGATCTGCCTATCTCCGCCTTTTTCTATTTTTAGGTTATATTTGATTTTTGTTGTCTTCACATATACTGGGCATCAGCAAGGGGATCCTTAGAGTTTTCTCTTCGGATTTCTCTTTGCTAGGTGTGTCCCCAATGCCTGTATTATGTAGTATAATTTTAACTTCGGATTTCCCTTTGCTAGAGGCTTAGGTTGCCCTTATAACAACTGACCATGGATCCGGAACAGAAAGACCAAAAGTCTATGTTAAGGGTCCCAACATCATGAGTAAATCAAGCCATACCCAACGACGTTATCAAAAAGCGAATTGCAATCAGAAAACGCTGGATGGGTTTGTGAAGTTTGTGAAACAGGAGAAGCGTATTGACACAGCGCATGATAAGTCAAGTCATGGAAACGCTGTCAGCAACCCAGTGTCCATAACCATATGCCAAGAAAGTGTTGAGGTTGAGATTCCCCCTGCAATCCACAAGGAAAGCATGGATGTTGAAATCCCACCCGTAATCTGTGAAGAGAGTGTGGATATTGAAATCCCACCTGCAATCTGCGAGGCCAGTGAGAGGGATGAAAATCTGCCAGTACCTCATGAGGAGAGTGTCGAGAGGGAGATTCCATGAGGAGAGTGTTGAGGCTACAATCCCTCCACCTGCACACAAAGCTCCAGAAGGTCTTTGGGAGGATGAACTTGATGATTGTGTGCATGCAGGTGTTGAAATTAGGGACTGGGCCACTTTACGAGACCAGATCAAGAAAGATATGGGCAAGGGACCAAGATCCTTGCCAGTCTCAACGGTCAACCAACTTCTCATCATCCGAAACTTTGCCACTCTTCGCCTTAAAGGATACAATCAGATTGATGCAAGTCTCGAGATTGCTCACCAATGGCACAAAGGTGAAGATGTGCACTTTGCTTGAAAGGTCCGTGCCCTTGCTCGCCATTATCAGATCTTTGAACAATTGCCTAAAGAGAAATGTGGAGGTGTGAGAGCACGCTGCTTACTTCTTGATGAGCGAGTCAAAGCAGCCACACGAGGATGGCTCACATCACAATCTGCAGGCGAGGTTACCCCTCATCGTTTCCAACATGCCCTGAACACCAAAATCTTCCCCACCCTCAACATCTTGCTAAACCGAAATCTGTCTGAACAAACAGCTTGGTGATGGCTCCTAAAACTTGGCTGGTGTTTGACAACTTTGCAAAAAGGTGTGTATATGGATGGACATGAGCGCGAGGATGTTGTCAAGTATTGTCAAGAGGTGTTTCTTCCTGCAATGGCAAAATTTGAAGAGCGGATGGCAAAGTTTGAAGGCCCTGAACTGACAAAGGTCCCTCCAACTCTGAAGGAGGGAGAGAAGGAGATCATCGCTCAATTCCATGATGAAAGCTGCCTTATGGTGAACAATTACAAAGTGAAGGCATGGCTTGCTGAAGGACAAACAATCTTGCAAAAAAAAGGACGTGGTCGACTAATTCATGTCTCAGAATTCATTAACCCAATCACAGGCCATCTTGTTGTTGAAGACACTAATGGCAACATCATCAATGAAGCTCAAAAAATCATCTATCCTGGATCAAAAGGCGATGCGTGGTGGGAATCTGAACAATTGATTGCTCAAATCAAACACGCCATCCATGTTTTTGAACGTGCCCATCCAAACTGTATCGCCCTCTTTATATTTGACCAATCCTCAGCTCATGCATCCCTTGGCCCTGACGTGCTCAAAGCTTCCGAAATGAACAAGTCAGATGGCAGGAAACAGCGGACACAGCATGACACAGTCATTCCAGAATCAAACCGAGTGGCCGAGCATCAAGGTAAAATCCAAAAGATGACGCTCTTAGATGGAAGTCCCAAAGGTCTGGAACGTGTTCTCACTGAACACGGTTTCGATGTCAGTGACATGCAAGCCAAGTGCTCACCTGTATGCCCATTCAAAAATACTGATTGTTGCATGGCATGCCTGCTCAGTAAACAAGAAGACTTTATGAATCAAGTATCAATGCTCGAGACTACAATCAAGGAGGCAGGGCACAAATGCATTTTCTTGCCTAAATTCCATTGTGAGCTCAACCCATTGAAATGGTAAGTTGTATATTGTGTGCTCAAGTGCTCAAATTCAGATTCAAGTACTGGGGATGGGTGAAGTACCACTATCGCGAGGTTCCAAAAAAATCCTTTGCAGTTGCACAGCAGTACCTCAATGCATGCCCAACAAATGTAATTCGACAGTTCATCAATCGCTCCTGGTGTTTTATGAGTGCTTACAGGAAAGGGCTTACAGGAAAAACAGCTGCGTGGGCGGTCAGGAAACAGCGACAACATCGCCAGGTCTCTCAGACAGCTATGATGTCCATTGAAGCTGTGTTGAACTAAACTATGTTCCATATATAACATACATAGGTACTAAAAAAATCTGTTTGCGAAGCCAAAAAATTTGGCCACCCTAAAACCTTGTGGGAAAAACTTTGGTGATATGTTTTTCGATGTATTTTGATGGCTGAATCCATTTCTGAACTTAGTTTCCTGCCAAAAAATCCCGATCAAGAGATATCAAGATTGTCGTGTTTGGCTGTCTGCAACTGTACAGACCCTATGGAGACTACAGTGGTGACTGGCATCATATCAGGCCACTGTTCTAAAAACCCAATTCCTCCATGAAGTTGAGGGCTCGCTCTTTTTCTTCTTTGTCCAGTTTGTCCAGCCTCATCAAAATGACATTGACTAGATTGAGTGGTTGAGGCTTTGCCCTTACATAAGATCTAACCCACCTACCTAGGTGGAGGCAATATGTCTTGAAACACCCCAAAATGACCTGGGTCTAGACAAACCCCAGACCGACCACCAAGAGAAGCAGAACCACCACCAGGTTCATCTTGGTACCAATACAATGGAAGACTAGTCTGTTACTCAACCCCAGCACAGTGTTGGTTCTACAGATTAACTGAAAGACAAAGAGGAGATTACCTCACCAACAAAGACTTCAAACAATCACACACACCCCCACCTGGAACATCCACCCACTTCCTAACAGACAAAATCAACAACCTCTATAACAAGATGTCCAAACCCACTGCAACCACACCCACGACATCCACAAAGGACATTTGAATCCAATCACCTACAGACTTCTCAGGAGAGCAGACCAAGACCACCAAGTTCCTGCAGAAGATAGACCTCTACCTGTGAATCAATGACCAGGTCTATGACATGAACGACAAAAAGATCATCTTTACACTGTCTTTCATGAATGGAGGGACAGCAGCTGCCTGGATGCAGGCATTTGTCAACCAACACCAATCTGAGGGACTTGGAGAATACACAGACTTCAGACAGAAGGTCTTAGAGGCCTTCTCACTGATTGACAACACCGGAACAGCAAAAACAGAGATTAAGAATCTCAAACAAGGTTCAGGGAACCTCGAAGAATATGTGGCAAGTTTCTGCATCCTGAAAGACAGGATGGGAATCACTGAAGATGCAGCCATGATTGAGTACTTCATAGATAGACTACACCCTGAATTACTGAAGAGGGTACACACTATGGAAATGGTACCCAACACTCTTGAAGGCTGGATAAACGCAGCTTCAAAGTATGAAAGCCAATGGAAACAGGCCATGGCAATCCTGGGAAAGACCAGGCAGAACAAGAAGACGAAAGAAACGACAAAGAAAGGACAGCCCTCTCTTGACATCAACCAACTGACAAGCCAAGAACGCATAGAACACCTCCGAAAGGGATTGTGTTTCATTTGCCACCAACCGGGACACTGATCGTCCAACCACAGGGATGGAAAGAACCCCACCCAGATGGGGTCAGCACCCCCTCCCTACCAAAACCACTTCACCCAGAAAAAGACTGGGGTGTGCTTCCTTGATGAGTTGTTCAGCACTAGTCTTACTTGGAGCATCCAATGTAAGATGGGTAGTGCACTCTAGCAGGCCTTCTGCGTAGAGTCATTTGGGTTCACACACTAAGGGGCTTCCTTAGTGGTTTCGAGTAAGTTTGCGAGTTCACAAGTTAAGGATGTAGATTGCCTAGACTAAACTAAGGACATCCCTACTACAAGTCACAGTACTTATACTAGGAGGGAGGTCCTTATCATCCAATTGGAAAGGTAGATGCATATCAGGTAAGAATAGAAACAATAAGCCTCATGCCTAGCATGAGGTGTCCAATGTCATGGATCCAATGTCATGGATTCAATGTCAAGGACATGCTGCAGCACAGCATGTCAATCATGAGAGTCCAATGTCATGGACCTCATGTCAAGGGGCTGCTGTATCGCAGCAGGTGTGGGAGTGGGTTCGGGTGCATGGAGTCACCATGCATCAAGGGTGCCTTCCACAGGAAGGGGATTGAATGCATGTCATCGACATGCATTGTGTGTGTCTGGTGTCAAGGGCATGCCTCGGGCATGAGTCAAGGAGTGCCTCCTGTCTGGAGGGGAATGTCAGGTATGTCGGGTCAGTCGGGTTCCATGTGTTACAAGGAAAATTGTAACATCAATCATTAAGGACATTGAGCAGGAGCCTGTGTAGTTTCCACATGTTGTTCAGGAAGTTGCATGCAGTCCTAAGGGCAGTGATAGTGGTGTGTGTTGGCATGAAGTGTGTGTGCTTCTCTGCTGAGTCAACTACTACCATGACTGCATCAAATCTGTGGGCCTCTGGGAGCTCGATGATGAAGTCTACCAACATGGTGTCCCACCTTCCTTCTGGGACTGGTAAGGGGTGTAGCTCACCCATTGAGGGCCACTGCTGCACTTAAGCTCACAAACAGAGATCACAAGTGCTGCAATACTTGCCAATGTAGTGTCCCACTACATCTGTGGCCACCAATAGGATCTAGACACTAGTTCTAGTGTCTTCCAGTGTCCCGGATGTCCTGCTATTTTTGTGTCATGGTGCTGTTCCACAATCTTGTGGTGCAGTTCCACATTGTTGGGTACATATATGCAATCCCTGAATAGGAGGCTCTCTGACTCTTTCCATTCTGAACTGTGAATGGATCTTCTGCAGGTTTCCCATAGCACTCTTGCTGCAGTGGCCATTAAGTCCTCCTGTTCACCAGCACGGTTTCATCAACAGATTTCTTGCAGAATGTCTTGTTCTTCCCCTTTGACCATGATGCCTTCTAGCACCCTTATGACAAATAATCCTGGCATTAGCAGTGTGATATTGTCATTATCCATGCTTCCATCCCCATGGTCTGCTCATTGTAAAAGTGCATCTGGCTTTCCCATACTTCTCCCTGGTTGATGATGCAAGGAAAAATTGAAGTAAGTGAGATAGATAGAGGGACCACCGGGCCTGCCATCAATTGAGTTTTTTGGCTGTCATGAAGTATTCCAAGTTCTTGTGGTCAGTCCAGATCTTGGATTTATGGTGGGATCCCTCTAGGAAGTGCTGCCATTCTTTTAACATGCATATAATGGTGAGCATTTCCTTGTCATGAATCTCATAGTTCCTTTCCACTGCATTAAGGCTTCTGGAATGAAAGTGTTGAATACAGTGATGAAACACTTGCTACATAGTCCAACAGACTTATTACTATACTTGTTAGATTGTAGATATTATGACTGAAATTCGTTTACTTCATATCTCACTTCATACTATAGCTATAGCTTAGATTTTTGGACCCAGACATAGGGGGTAACACAGACTGGCACAACAGGAACAAACAAAAGTGAAATCCTACTATGTCTGGGAAACTAGACACGAGATTGATTGGGAATAAAGTGCAATACACATTACTATCATTAAACCTGTGTTATAAGTGTGTTGCAGACAGTTGACTTGAGTTGCTGACTAGTGTTATACACTAGTAGAATTTGTCATAAGCTTTAACAGGTTATGGGCCCTGGCCTTTGACTTGTAACAAAGTACTGTTGCATTACCACTGCTATTTGCTGCACTTGGTTAATTGGAACTTGGAGACTTGAAATTTTTCAGACTAAGTCATTGACTAGTCATTGGGAACACTTGACACACACACACATACACATGCTACAAACACTTGCATCATGGCATCTCCATCATCAGAAAAGCCAACATTTGAACAACTCTCAGCATCCAACTATATGGACTGGAGTGGTGAAATGAAGGCATGGTTGATGAAAACGGGGACTTGGGGAATTGTTTCTGGGAAGGAGACAAGACCAAATGAAAAGGAGCATGCTAAGGATGCTGCTGCATGGGATAAAGCCTCTTACAAGGCTGCTGGAGAACTCTTTCTTTGTGTATCAAAGAAACAGTGGGTTCCTTTTAGAGGGTATGAAGAAGACCCTATTCAAATATGGAAGAAATTGGAGGCTGCCCACCTTCAAAAGAAACCAGGTGCACAATTTAATGCATATGATGCACTGTTTTCAATCCACAAGAAGGATGATGAAACACTGGTGGATTTGGGAGTTCAAGTGGAGCAGGCAATTGCAGACATTCAGAACTTGAGGCCAAGTGACCACACTGTGGAGAAACTGGATGAGGAATTGGAGTGCATGGCACTAATCAGGGCATTGCCTGAAGACTATGCGCACCTGTCATCTGTGCTGCTATTGCAAAGCACACTAGATAGGACAACAATCCTACAAGCATTCCAAAGTGAGGAACAAAACTGCCAATGCAGAAGTGAGGTGGTTAATAGGGCAAGGGGACCTCCCCATAGGTTTAGAAGGGGGGGTTACCAAGGCAGCAATCATAGAAACCAAAGGAATGGCAATGGCAATACTGGCAACACCGGTGGGAGCAACAATGGGAAACAGTCCACAGTTCCACCATGGGTCACATGTCATGAATGTGGAGAAAAAGGCCATTATGAATGGGGATGTCCACTGCTCACCAATGGGGGAAATGCCAATAAAGTCCAAGAAGCAAAGATAGAGAATGTCACAGAAACTGCTGGCAATGCAAGTGCTTCTTTTTCTCATGATGCATATTCAACATCATCTAATGTTATTAATTAGAATACAGACATGGGGGCCACTTCTCATATGATGCCACACAAACATTGGATTAGAAATTATAAACTCTATAGAGTTCCTATCAAGTTGGCTGATAATCATATTATATATTTGGAGGGTGTTGGAAGTGTTGTCTTTAGACCAATTATTAATGGAAAGTGGGGTAGAGATGTTGAATTTGCTAGAGTATTACACATACCAGCCTTGCAGAATAATCTTCTTGCAGTACTATACTTGACTAAACATAAAGAGCTTGATGTATATATCTCATCCAATACCATATCATTTATTCGAAACAAGAGAGTGATATTTACTGCAGACATCACAAATGAAAATGTGGGATATTTAAATGGTAGTACTGTAGTTAGGATGGAGAGCATGCATGTGACATCAACTCTAGCTCTGGACTTGGCTTTATGGCATAAGAGGCTTTGTCATCATAATTATAATGATGTAAAGCGATTGTTGAATGAAGATTTGGCTGTTGAAATGACACTTGATTCAAAGGCTAAGCCTGATCCTATGTGTGAACCATGTCTAGCTGGAAAAATGAATGCCAATCCTTTCCCATCATCAGAAACTAGAGCAACAGAAATCCTAGGATTGATTCACACCGATGTTCATGAAGTTGGAGCATGTTCCAGAGAAGGTCATTACTACTGGGTTATATTCATTGATGACAAGTCCCGGTTTAAAGCTGTCATGCCCATCAAACGTAAAAGTGATACATTTGCTGCATTTAAAATATTCAAGGCATATGCTGAAAAGCAGACCGGTAGAAAGATAAAGGCAATTAGAGACAACAAAGGCGGGGAATACATGTCAAATGAATTTATTCGATATATGGAGGAACAAGGAATTGTGCGACAACATACTGTTCAAAATCGACCACAACAAAATGGAGTTGTGGAAAGGGCAAATAGGACATTGGCAGAAAGGATAATGGCTATGCTAAATGAATCAGGATTGTCTCCAACTTGGTGGAAAGAGTGTCTGGCTGCACTTGTTCATGTTTTGAATCACTGTCCCACATCTGCTGTACCAGAAGGTACACCATATGAAGTATGGCATAAGAAGAAACCTAGCATTGGTCATCTTCAAGTCTGGAGCTGTGTTGCTTATGTGCATATTCAAAGGGATAAGAGGTCAAAATTGGGATCACATATGGAGAAGTGTATCTTTGTTAGGTATCCTGAGGGACACAAGGGTTGGATGTTCTATAATCCTGTTACAAGGAGGGTTGTTATTTGTGAGAGGGCAGACTTTGATGAATGATACAATTATAATGACCATCTCCTTTCATCACCCTCCACTACCCTCAAACCTCCTACTGACAACACTACCACCCCTGATACTGGGAAGAATTATGTTCCACTACACTCTCCAGATGGCAACAATAACAGTGATGAAAATTTGCCCAGAATAGAAGTGATACCACCTGATATGCCAGCACCAGCACCAGACAATATGGACAACTTGGAACCACCTGTGGGTAATGACCCTGACCCTTATAATAATAATGATAATAATGGCACACCATCATCTTCATCATCTTCATCATCGGATGAAGAATCTGTAAATTTGCCTATAGCTATATGAAGGGCACCATGGAATAGGAAACCACCTGGTGAATGGTGGAAACTACATCAACCAACTCCAGCTATACCATCCAGTGATGAAGAAGATGAGGGGGAAGATAATGATGATGGTGATGACTTAGAAGAGGCCAATATGTTATCAATATCAGAGCCATCATCATATAAGGATGCTTTAAAGACTATGGAGGCTAGGCAATGGAAGGAAGCTGCATTAGAAGAAATAAATGCACATTTGGAGAATCAAACTTGGACAGTGATGGAATTGCCACCTGGTCAGAAAGCAATTGGGTAAAAATGGGTCTTCAAGGTGAAACAGAAAGCAGATGGGACAATAGAGCAATATAAAGCCAGAGTAGTTGCCAAAGGCTATAATCAATGTCCTGGATATGATTACCAGGAAATCTTTGCACCTACTATGCGATTAGGCACTATTCAAACAGTATTGGCTTTGGCAGCAATAGAGGGCTTACACCTTCATTCAGTTGATATATCTCATGCATTTATCAATGGAGATATTGATACAGAAATTTATATGAAACAACCTGAAGGATTTGAACAAGGTGGTCCAAACTATGTCTGCAAACTGAACAAGTCCCTTTATGGGTTAAAGCAGTCAGCATGTCTATGGAGTGAAAAATTGGGAGCAGTGTTGACCAAGATGGGGTTTGAGAGAACATACTCTGACTCTTCCCTATACATTTTTGAATGGGATGGCATTCGTGTTATTGTGCTAATCTTTGTGGATGATATTACTTTGGCATCTGCATCAAAAGCAGCATTCGACACATTTGTTGAAGAACTGGCCAAGCATTTTAAACTCTGGGATCTGGGACCTACATCATTCCTTTTAGGTATAGAAATTACAAGAGATAGGCCAAAGCAAACCATATTCCTCTCCCAGCAACAGTACATCTTGAACAAATTGGAGAAATTTGGAATGGCTGATTGTTATCCAGTGGGCACACCTATGGCTCCTGGGTCTAGTTTATCAAAGGAACAATGCCCCACAACACCAGAGGAGATGGGAGAAATGCAGAACATCCCTTATATGAATGCAGTTGGATCACTCATGTACCTGGCCACCACCACTCATCCCAATATTGCTTATACCGCAGGAGCTTTGGCACGATTTAATTCAAATCCTGGAATGACACATTGGAAGGCAGTCAAACACCTATTCCACTACCTGAAGGGGACCACAAACATGAAGTTGGTATACAAACCTGATCCCTTTGTACAAGATCCCTTTGTTGCATTCAGTGATGCAGACCATGGAGGCAATCACTGTGGACCTGGCATGGTAGGGTTTTCAGCCATTTAAGTGCTAAAATGTGAATCTCCTAACATAAATGGCTGAATTTGGGGTGGATGAATTTGGGATAAATTTTCATCCCATATATTTCAGCCATCCAAGGGATGGAGTTCATATGTGTTACCTTACAAAAATTTCATAACCTAATGGAATGAAATTTCATTTTACAAGGGGATGAAAAGCAGGGGGCGATTTTAATCCAAGATGAGGGTATGGATTTTCAACCATCTAACATATGAATTTTCATCAAGTTTTTCAACAATTTATGGGATAATATTTCCTGCCTCAAAGGTGTGGATTACAGAGTGTGTTTTTCAGCCTGAGATAGAATATAAATTTCATACCATTATAAGATGATTTAGTAGAAGGTAGGTTTCATCCATTAAAGATTGAATTGACTGTTTATATTTCATAAAGAGTGTTTTTTGCAGGGAATCTCAGATAATATTTCATACCACAAGAGGCTGAATTTCATTTTGTTGCCATCTATGCATTGTGGAAGAGTTAAGTTATCCATACCTGCCCTCATGCAATCAGTCACATGACATATCTGGGCTACATATCTATATCCAACTTACCCAACACATCAACTTCATGTGCAATATCAACCAGGTTCTCACATATTCACATGCCCTTTCTTTCTCTTCCAACATTTGCAGTGGACAGTGCTGCCTCCCTCCTACCACCTCTACCACCACCATACCACTCACCACTTGCACCACTACCACCACCACTCCCTGCCCACTCCTAAAACAAGGCCCAAGAGATGTCAACAATGTCTCTTGGACCACAGATAAGTTTTTTTTCTTTCTCATTCATTTTCATTTACAAGTATGTTTTTTTTAAATGTTCTTTGTTGTTTTGTTATAACTGACTCATTTTTCATTAATGATAGGTTTTATTTTAATCTCTAATGATGCCATGGCCCAAAAACCACAATGACGACCAAACAGCCACCACCCAAGAACCACTGCTGCAAGCAACTGCTCACAGGGTGGGAACGGGTGCAACTCCAAAATGACATGAACGGCAATGATGAGATGCCAACACAATGATGAGACGAAGACAAACCAAATGCAAAAAGGGCCCAAGAGACGTTGTTGACGCATTGACATCTCTCGGGCCACAGGTATGTTTTTTTTTCTTTCTCATTCTATTCTTTTTTTACTAACAAACCTTTTAGGTACATTGATGACAATGACAATGGGACCACAAGGGGGAACAAATACACTGGGATGGCACGAGCAAATGACAGGGGAGGACAACGACAATGACAGCGGCACACCAATGCAATGCAGGCATGAGGAGGAGAGGGACAGGGTAACAACGAGGATGAGGATGGGACAACAACAACATCAACAACAGGGGAACAGCAACAGGGGACAACAACAATGACAATGGGATGCAGGGAGAGGGGGGATCGACGAGGCAAACCAAAAAAGAGGCCCAAGAGACATCGTCAGTCTTGGGCCACTGGTATGTTTTTTTTTTTCTTCTCATTTCATTTATTTTTACTAACAAACTTTTTAGTTACTAACTGTGACAATAATGACCCTGAGCCACCACCCGCCACCCACTGCTGCGAGCCCCTGCTTGCAGGGTGATCATGGGTGCTTGACGACGAACTGGTGGGAGGGGGAGGACAACAAGAGGGGGGAACAACAAGAGGGGAGAACAACAGGAGGGGGGAACAACAGGAGGGGGGAACAACAGGAGGGAGGAACAATGGGAGGGAGGAACAATGGGAGGGAGGAACAATGGGAGGGAGGAACAATGGGAGGGAGGAACAATGGGAGGGAGGAACAATGGTGATAGGTTGTCTTCTCAGCTCAAGGACTGATTCACCACTTTAGCATCATTCTAATCACATCGGCTAACTCCTACGACGTCCCAGATGCAGTGCGACACACTCTATTGATCACGATATCATATCAACCACGTTGAAACATCACCAGCAACATCGATAGTATCAAAAGACCACATCGCACAACCTTAGGACTACCCCGAAAGTCCCTAAGATTCCCCTACATGACCACCAAACATCCCCAACCAACTTCAAACAAGCCACAACTGTGATCGACCATCGTCGACCATCATTGAGCATCATCGATCGATATCGAGAAACTACGAGCGACATCGGGCACCGCCTTCATTATCTAAATGGTGGAAGACCATGCACTAGGACATATTCCAACTCATGCTCAAACCTGCTGATCATAGGTCAGCTTCATTCCAAGTCCCTATTGCGCACAGAACCTGCTGGATGCATTATTGCGAGACTTAGCGCAGTTTATACACAAAGGACAGTCTCTTTTAGTTCTTTCCCTTTATTACTCTTTCATCATATGATATATATCTTTCTTGTTCGGATTCCAGTCTCCTTTATGGCCTTGTGCCTTAACTCATATCTTTTGCCTCATGTTCTACACATGTTTCTCATTCCATTTTAGGAAGTTTCTTTAAAACATATAAAACTCTGTAGTATCTACTTGGAAACAGGAAGAAATTGTCTTCACATATCGTCTCATATACAGTTCTAAGCATCCGATCAACTTCCTAAAAACAATCTAAGTCTCTATGGGTTTTCTCGATCAATGAGAAACCTCTGCAATTGTCGTGTCCTCGATCCTCCCTTGATCCTCTCGTCATTAGCTCTAGTAACCCTTCCAGCACTTCATAGACATTTACCGCACCCTTCGTATACTATCGACCTATCGAAAGGTCCCCAGAACTCACATAGCAACCATCGACAATAAACTCGTTCGCCGTCGATCTCATCGATCGCCCTCGATATCAATCGATACTTGATCGGACCATGCCAAACAATTTCATCTCTCATAACACTACCTTCATGACTAGTGTTAACTAGTAATATTCTCATAGGTTTGACCATGAACATTCGGAACGTCTCGCAACCTTCCTCTGACTCATTGCAAACATCATTGATTGCCTCATTGGCAGTTCTGGTGGTTTTCCCAGGTTGAGCATCATCATTTTTGGAGCCCACCACGAGGGTTTCTGAATCATTTCATCGTCAGACCAACCTCGACTTCCTTGGCTTAGGCTAACACAAGCGAGAACCCTTCGTATCAATACTCACCACACCTTCGAATCTCTCGAACAATTGGGAGACATTCTAATTGAAGTTTCCGAAGCAGAATCTACTCATCGTAGACTATTTCCTTCACCTATATCATCGCCTTCCACATCGTCATCTACTTCTTCATCATCATCATCGACCTCTTCATTTATCCTTCCAACAACTTGGACACCTCTACCATCTATTACACAAGTCTTAACCCCTACCCCTAGAGTCATCACATTCATGACTACCCAAACCGCAATGCCAGCTTGTGGGTACTCGACCGCTCCGAAATTCGACCCGACTCAGCCTCGAGAGCTTCGATGATACTTTAAAGAGCTTGAACTATTATTCCCAACCTGTGGCATTACTGAATTGAAGCTCATGAAGAAACACGCTTGTCGCTACCTTGACATCAACTCATCAGAACTCTGGGAATCACTTCCAGAGTATCAATCCAGCACATCATTCAATGAATTTAGAACAGCAGTACACAAACTCTATCCCGGCTCGGAAGACAATTGCAAGTGGAGCATATTGGACATGGACAAATTAGTGGGAGAACAGCTATGCATTGGGTATTATCGCGCGTTCTACAACATTACTCACTTTTTGTGAGCAAAGAATAGGATCTCAGAAGCCGAGCAAAGCAGAGCTTATGTTCAAGGATTCCAACCTGGCTTATGGACTCGAATTGCTCGACGACTCGAACTCAAATTTCCTGACCATTATCCCGACAATCCATATCCACTCAACAACATTCACGATGCAGCAAAATTCGTTCTAGCAGGCTCTAACACATCGAACTCAGTAATCCACCAATCGACCTCTTCATCGCACTCGACATCGAACGTTGGAAATACGGTCACCTTGTCACCCGGTACAATTATGATTAAAACAGAAGATCTAAATGCAATGTTCGAATGATTTGCTAGCACCATCGCTGTTAAGGGCGAAGCCTCAACCACTCAATCTAGTCGATGTTGTTCAATGAGGTGCTTCCTCGACGAGTCGTTTGGCACTAGTCTTACTCGGAGTGTCCAACGTAAGATAAGTAGTGCACTCTAGCAGGACTTCTGCATAGAGTCATTCAGGTTCACACACTAAGGGGCTTCCTTAGTGGTTTCAAGTAAGTTTGCAAGTTGCAAGTTAAGGCTGTTAATTGCCTAGATCTAAACTAAGGACATCCCTACTACAGGTCACAGTACTTATACTAGAAGGGAGGTCCTTATTGTCCAATTGGAAAGGTAGATGTGTATCAAGTAATAATAGAAACAATAGGCCTCATGCCTTGCATGAGGCATCCAATGTCACGGAGTGCTGCAGTGCAGCATGTCAGGAAACAATAACAGATAAGCCTCATGCCTAGCATGAGGCATCCGATGTCACAGACCTCATGTCAGGGGGCTGTCATATCACAGCATGTGTGGGAGTGGGTTTGGGTGCATGGAGTCACCATGCATCAAGGGTGCCTTCCATGGGAAGGGGATCAAATGCATGCAGTCGGCATGCATCATGTGTGTGTCTGATGTCAAGGACATGCCCTAGGCATGAATCAAAGGGTGCCTCCTGTCTGGAGGGGATCGTCGGGTCAGTTGGGTCAGTCAGGTTCCATGAGTTACAAGGAAAATTGTAACATTACCCCCCCGCTATGGTCGAAAGTTCCACACTTCGACCTAAATCTTCGTCTCTCCTTCATGGTCTGATCGGGTGTGGTCTGGTTATGTGGGTAGGTCGGGGTCAAGGGGTATGATGGAGGAATCGCTTGTGTCCAAGCTTGGACCATGATCAGGTTCTTTTTGTTTTATACTGCCTTTAGCAGTGGTGTTAAAGAGTCAGTGGTGTTGTCGGAAGGGGGAGGGGTGTGTAGGGTTTGCACAGTATCAAGGGTAATCACTGTAGTTTTACATCTTTGCGGATGATTGCTAGTTTAACGTCTTCGTGGACAATTGGTAGTTTAACGTCTTTGCAGATGATCGGTTCGCACCTAGTTGTGCTCAGTGGTCTGGGGTGTCGGTGTATGGGGGTGTTGGCTGGAATGCAGCAATGTCCCCAGTTCTCCATGTCATCCAAATAAGAGCTGCCTTGCCAGCTCAAATCCGCTTTCTTTGTCGTAGTGGGTGTTCCACTGAAGGTCATTCCACAGTAGTGGGCCAATCCCTGCTAGTGGTCTCCTGCCTGGGGTCAGACCATTGCAGTTGACAACAAATTGTTTGGGGAGATAGTCTCCGCCATCTAACTCTTCTTCAAAGCACCACTCCTCAAATTGTGCTTTTACCCAGGTCAAATCCATTTTCGTGCTCCTCCGTGCATAGAGGCAGCATGTTGGGCAAGTCAAGGATATTCTCTTTATCCAGTCGTCTCTGTTTATCCAGAATGTGATTCCGTGTGGGCATTCCCAAGAGGGTTGCCCCAGCAGTCTGTTCGTTCTTGGTGACTGGTCAATGACTCATCGTCCAGTTGCCATGTTCTTCTCGTATTCGTTCTTTATCGAAAGGGGGTGAAGGGCGTCAACATTCAGTGGGTCAATTGTCATTTAGGGGGTATCAGGGGTGTTGTTTGGTTCAGATAGTGGGGGTTTCTTGGGTTCTCGTCAGAGATGGTACCTCTTCTTATATGCTGTCAGGGTCTCAGGGGCATTCTTCAGGTTTGATTTGGGTTCCCATGTGTTTTTGGATGTCGGGTAGTCAACCCATTTCACAAGGTAATGGGGTGTCTTGCCATGCTTCTTGTGTGCAATGATCGCTTCCACTTCATATTCGTTTTCTCCTTCCATGAGGTCGGGTGGTGGAGTCAGGAAGTTCCATCCATGAGTGTCATTCTTGTGGTATTGCATGAGTAAAGCCACATGGAATACCAGGTGGATCTTCCATCTTGGCAGCAGTTTCAATCGGTATGTCGTTCTCGACAAGGCATCTTCAATCATGAAGGGCCCTTCTCGTTTTGGCACCAGTTTTCTCGTTTGGTAGCCAATCTTCAGGTTCTTGGAGTCAAGCCATACTTGTTCTCCAACCTTGAACAGTTCGTATCACCCTTTCGTTTGGGCAGCCATAGCCTGTCTGGCTAGTTCGTGTGTGGCAAGAGCTTCCCTTCTCACAGAGAGAAGTTCTTGGATTCTTTGTTCAGTGGCTGGCACATTCATCTTTTCATAGGGGGTGGGGATAGCGCGTGGTTGATATCCCATCATCAAGTAAAACGGCGAGTGTTTTACTGCAGAATGCATCTTCTGGTTGTGCACGAATTCTGCTGTTGGGAGATAACACTCCCAATCTTCGGGTTTGTTCGAACAGAACATGCGGAGGTAAACCTCTAGCTCTTGGTTTACTCACTCCATTTTTCTGTCAGTCTGGAGGTGATAGGTGGTGCTCATGGATAGCTTAATCCTGAGCAACCGTCCGAGTTCTCAGAAGAGTTTGGATGCAAATTGAGGGTCTCTGTCTGAGATGATTCTTCCGGGGAGTCCAAATCTTGTGTATACATGGCACAGGTAAAGGTCTGTGGCACCAAGTGCATCGATCATCTTCACGCAAGGGATAAAAATTACCCCCTTCATAAGACCATGGTCTACCATGACCATTATTGAGTCAAATCCGTTTATCGTGGGCAAGTCCGTGATAAAATCTGTCATTACCAGCTCGAATGGTCTGCTGGCATCGGATGATATTGGTGTCGGCAGTGGGGTCGTCGGGTGTGTATTCACTTTCATTTGCTGGCACTTTGCGCAGCCTTTGATGTACTTCTTGATGAAGTTGGCCATTCCTGGCCACCAGTAGTCTCATTGGATCAGTTCGATCATCTGCCATTGTCCAGGGTGTCCTGTCGTGATGCTATCATGGTATTTTCGTATGATCGCTTGGCAGAGGGTTTCGTCCTGTGGCACGTAGCATCTGTCTTTGAAAAAGAACAGGCCATCTTTGAATTTCCAGTCCTCCAATGCAGACTTGATTGGGGGAGTTCTGTTGTTTTTCAGGGCTCATAAAGCATCATTTACAAGGTCGTCCTTCATTATTGCTGAGACCAGGGCTCCCTGGAGCTCAGTGTCAATCGTTTTGATGAACAGTTTGTCAGCGAGGATGGTCTTGTCCTCGTTATTGGTGCCTTCTTCAGCTATGTGATCTGCTCTCCTCGATAGGGTGTCAGATTGTACCATCTGTGATCCCGGTATGTGTTGTAGCTTCAGGTTGAATTGTGACAGGTAGATGCTCCATCTAGCCTGTCGTCGGTTCAGTTTCTGTGCCTGATGGAAATACATCAGGTTCTTGTGATCAGACAGTACCATCACAGGGAACGGTGTCCCCTGTAGGTAGTCTCTCCATGTCTCTAGTGCTCGGATCACTCCCAGTAGTTCCCTGTCATATATCTCATAATTTCTTTCAGCTTCATTGAAAGAATGTGAGATGTAATGGCATGGGTGCCAGTCTCTGTTGGCATCCTGTTGTCTGAGTACTGCGCCTGTCGCAAATTTTGAGGCGTCAGATTCCACCACAAATGGTTTTGTTGCATCTGTCATCAGCAGTACTGGGGCTTTGTTGAATTTCCTTTTTAGCGCATCAAATGATTGCTGGCAGTCGTTTGTCCATTCAAATTTCTGGTTCTTCTTCGTCAAATCATTCAGCGGTCTGGCCAGATCCGTGAAGTGTCTGATGAATCTTTGATAGAAGTTCCCAAATCCTAGGAAGGATCTTACATCCTTCACTGTCCTTGGCATGGGCCAGTCCTTGATCCCAGCCAGCTTCGTGTTGTCCATTGCGAGTTTGTCGGGCCTGATGATCATGCCCAAGAAGTCGACTTCCTGTACATTGAATTTGCATTTCTCTATTTTCAGGTAGAGATCGCATTGTTGTAGTTGTTCGAGGACCCTTTCAGTCCTTATCCGGTGTTCCTCTTCTGTCTTCGAGAAGATCAGGATGTCATCCATATAGATGACGAGCCATCCTTCATCTAGCATATCTTGGAAGAGATTGTTCATCATGGCCTGGAATGTTGCCGGTGAGTTGCACAGCCCAAAGAACATCACCATTGGCTCAAATAGCCTTTGGTTAGTCTTGAATGCTGCCTTCCACTCATCTCCTTTCTTTATCCATATGTTATGATATCCTCATCAAATATCAAGTTTTGTGAAAAATCTCACTCCCTTCAGCTTGTCCAAGAGGTCTCTGATCAGTGGCAGGGGGTAGTTGTTCCGGATCGTTCCTTCGTTCAGATAGCGATAGTCTTGGCAAGGTCATAGAGCGTCAGAGTCCTTCTTCAACATGAAGAAGAATGGGGATGCCATGGGTGATTTTGATGGTCGGATGTATCCTTTCTCCAGGTTTTCGTCTAGAGACTCATTGAGTTTCTCTTGTTCTTTTGGCATCAATGGGTAGACTTTGCAATCCTTTGGTACAAAGCCTTCCTTCAGATCAATCGCGTGATCCCATGGTCTTGATTCTGGGAATCGTTCAGATGCAGCTTTTTCGAATACCTGTCTGTATTTCTGGTATTCCGGTGGCAGTAGGTCATCCAGGGTCTGTTTGCTGGCCTCCCTTCCCTCATCTTGTTCATGCGCGAGTCGCTGGGAAATGGATGTCTTTGCTCTGATCCATGCGCTCTTCAAGAATACATATTGTGGGGAGACCTTGGCTTTTGTAATCCTGGAGATCGTGTTCATTTTCCGTATGTATGTATGGGTCAGTCCTTGGTGTTCCTTGGTGAGGGGTGGTTCTTCTGGTGGTTCGAATATGCCAATGACCAGTTCTCCTCGTACATATGCAATCAGGAGGTCTGTCACATCTTGTTCATGGGTTTCTTCCATTACTCATATTTCCATGCCAGTGTCTGCCAGTAGTTCCTCATCTGGTACTTCTTTGACCTGTACTTGAGGGGGAGTTTCCCTGGGTATAGGTACTTCAGCGTTGATGGTACTGTGATCTGGGGTCCTATAATCATTGGTCGGGGTAGTCTTCTGTCGAGGGTCATTTGTCCTGTTTTGTGGTGTTGTCTTCATGTTCCTTTTGCCGGTGCTTCCTTCCCCTGTGGAGTTTAGCAATTCCTTCATTCTTTGCACAATTTGTTGTGCCCTGTCGCATTCTTTGTTTTTGCCCTTTTCCAGTTGTTTCTTCTTCTGGTTTTCTCAGGTCTTGGCAACAGCATGTCGTGCTGCTTCAAGGCCTCTGGCTTGTTTAGGGGTGTTGCTGCTCCTGGTCTTTGCGACAGCTATCTGGACAGAATTTAGTTCTTTTGCTTTCCTCTCTGAAAGCCTTTCTCTTGTTTTTGCCACAGCCAATCGGGCTCAGGCAAGGCTCCTCTCTTTTTCTTCAGTGAGCCTTTCTCTCGTCTTTGCCATGGCTAGTCATGCTTGGGCAAGGTTTTTCTCCTTCTCTTCGGAGAGTCTTTTCTTGTTTTTGCCACAGCCAATCTGGCTCGGGCAAGGCTCCTCTCTTTCTCTTCAGAGAGCCTCTGTCTTGTTTTGGCCATGATGTGTCAAATTTGTGCCAGTTTGTTGTTGGGTGCCTCCCTTTCAGTGTCGACCCTGGGGAGCTTTAGGGTGTTCGGGAGGGCTTGTTTGGCTCTTCTCGTCTTCTCCAAGATCCGTTGGATTTGAGCCCATTGTTCTTTGTCTCGGAACTCAAGAGTTCCTTTCTTCCAATTGATAATCGGGTTCACCTCCCATAGCCACGACAGGCCCAGGATCACCGATTCTTTGCCTAGTCCAGCGACTAGGTATTTCATTGGGTAGCTCCATCCATTGATGTGGAGCCTTCCCCTCATGTATCTCATGATCGTTCCCTGCCTGTTCAGAGTTCCATCTACGTTTGTGGCCCAGATGGTGTAGCCCAAGGGATATGTCTTGATCCCTTCTTGTTCGACGAATTTTGAGTCAATAAAGACTCCTCCTGCTCCAGAGTCGAGGAGCGCATTTGTTGCGACGTTTCCATTGTCTGACTCAGCTACCCAAATAGACAGGTGCATAGATTGTCTATTCATGGTAGCTAAGAGTACAGACCCTATGGAAATTTCAGCGGTGACTGGCATCATATCAGGCTGCTGTTCTAAAAACCCGATTCCTCCATGAGGTTGAGGGCTCGTTCCTTTTCTTCTTCATCTAGTTCATCCAGCATCGTGCAGATCTTCTGGTAGGTGTCCACCCCAGTCTTTTTCTGGGTGAAGTGGTTTCGGTAAGGAGGAGGCACTGACCCTGTCTGGGTGGGGTCTTTTCCATCCTTGTGATTGGATGATCGGTGTCCAGATTGGTGGCAGATGAAACACAGTCCCTTTCGGAGGTGTTCCATGCATTCTTGGTTCATCAATCGGTTGATGTCAAGAGAGGGCTGTCCTTTCTTCATTGTTTCCTTCATCTTCTGGTTCTGCCTGGTCTTCCCCAGGATTGCCATGGCCCATTTCCATTGGCCTTCATATTTTGAGGCTGCCTTTATCCAGCCCTCAAGAGTGTGGGGTACTGTTTCCATCATATGTACCCTCTTCAGTAATTCAGGGTGCAGTCCATCCATGAAATATTCGATCATGGCTGTGTCTTCTGTGATTCCCATCCTGTCTTTCAGGATGCGGAAGTTTGCCACATATTCTTCGAGGTTCCCTGAACCTTGTTTGAGATTTTTGATCTCAGTCTTTGCCGTTCCAGTGTCGTTGATCAGTGAGAAGGCCTCTAGGACCTTCTGTCAGAAGTCTGCGTATTCACTGAGTCCCTCAGACTGGTGTTGGTTGACAAATGCCTGCACCCAGGCAGCTGCTGTCCCTCCATTCATGAAGGACAGCGTGAAGATAATCTTCTTGTTGTTTGTGTCATAGACCTGGTCATTGATTCGCAGGTACAGGTCTATCTCCTGCAGGAACTTGGAGGTCTTGGTCCGCTCTCCTGAGAAGTCTGTTGGTGACCAGATTCGAATGTCCTTCACAGACATCATCGGTGTGGTTGCAGGTTTGGACATCTTGTTATAGAGGTCGTCAGTTTCATCTGTTAAGAAGCAGGTGGATGTTTCAGGTGGGGGTGTGTGCGGTTGTTCAAAGTCTTCATCGGTGAGGAAATCTCCTCATTGTCTGTCAGTTGATCTGTAGAACCAATGCTGTGCTGGGGTCAAGTAACAGACTAGTCTTCCGTTGTATTGGTACCAAGATGAACCTGGCTGTGGTTCTGCTTCTCTTGGTGGTCAGTCTGGGGTTTGTCTAGACCCAGGTCACTGTGGTGTGTATCGAGACATATTGCCTACACCTAGGTAGGTGGGCTAGCAGATATTTTAGATCTTATGTTAAGGGCAAAGCCTCAACCACTCGATCTAGTCGATGTCGTTCGATGAGGTGCTTCCTTGACAAGTCGTTCGGCCGTCCAATGTAAGATAAGTAGTGCACTCTAGCAGGACTTCTGCATAGAGTCGTTCAGGTTCACACACTGAGGGGCTTCCTTAGTGGTTTCGAGTAAGTTTGCTAGTTGCAAGTTAAGGCTGTTAATTGCCTAGATCTAAACTAAGGACATCCCTACTACAGGTCACAGTACTTATACTAGAAGGGAGGTCCTTATCGTCCAATCGGAAAGGTAGATGTGTATCAAGTAATAATAGAAACAATAGGCCTCATGCCTTGCATGAGGCAATCAATGTCACAGAGTGCTGCGGTGCAGCATGTCGATCGTGAGAGTCTGATGTCACGGACCTCATGTCAGGGGGCTGTCGTATCACAGCATGTGTGGGAGTGGGTTCAGGTGCATGGAGTCACCATGCGTCAAGGGTGCCTTCCACAGGAAGGGGATCGAATGCATGCAGTCGGCATGCATCGTGTGTGTGTCTGATGTCAAGGACATGCCCTAGGCATGAATCAAAGGGTGCCTCCTGTCTGGAGGGGATTGTCCGGTCGGTCGGGTTGGTCGGGTTCTATGAGTTACAAGGAAAATTGTAACAATTGCTATGCATATCGCAGGTACTAAAAATCCTCACACTAATTTGTCAGACAGACAGGCACATATTGACGCACTCCTTTGCATATTTTGCAGTTTATCTGGACATTTTATCCCTGACTGTATGGTTTGTCAGACGTACCTGAACGAAGGGAAGTGTAAGTGAAACGCAGAAGGAAAGATCATACTTCCTAATGGACAATTCACCCCTCGAAGTATCCCTGGCAGGTTTATCAAGGAACGCATCGATGAATGGTGGAAATGCAACCCAGATGCAGCCCCAGCAGCCACACTCTTATTCAGCATCGCACCATCGGCACCTTCAACTTCGACTAGCTCAACCTCGGCTGTGATCACTTCGATAACAGAGTCAGACACCGTTTTTACATTGGGATTGGAGACGAAAGGAATTTATCATAATTTGATGTTGACAGCTGATTCCAAAGATAGGATAGCGGCTCTCGAGCGCGAAATATTTGCACTTCGAAGTGGTCGACCATTTTTGTGTCCAAACAAAGAGGTTCGAAATTTGGTTCCGGCCATGACAACCCCCATCCCTGCATCGTCAACGTCGACTGCTATAGTCCCACCACCCTCGACATCTTCATCGACAACGGTCAACCCTTCGACTTCAACTACTGCTCCAACATCGACATCAACGTCTCCCGCATCAACCACTCTGCCATCAACCACCATACCCCCAACGCAAACCTCGGTACACCCATACGTGTCAGTCAGGGAGAACACCTATCTGCCACCACACGAAAGGAACTTCACTGGTGCATTGAAGGGTAAGGAAAAAGATGGACCATTGTATGCGACACAGGCACCAGTACAGAACAAGAAAATCATGCACAATATCTTTGTGCGCTTGATGAAGATGCCAATTGTCATGCTGACATCCGAAGAACTACTCTCGCTTTCACCAGAGGTTCAAACAAAATGGAGAGAACAGGTCACACCAAAACGAGTCCCACAATCCGGAAACAATGCAACAAACATGTTTAGTCCCGATGCGATCATTGTGCCTGACCTGTACGAGACCTATATTAGCAGTCTCCAACCCAGTGAAATCCCTCAGCCTTTCATCGTCGCTAAAGAAACTTCATCAATTAGATCAGTTATTATGGATGTCCATGGTAACAACCAGGTAGAAAGTGTCGTCGATCCCGGTTCCTTGATCATATCAATGGCCGAAGATGTTTGTCACAAACTTGGTCTAGCATACGACTCCTTGATTAGGCTTCCAATGCAGTCTGCTAACAGGACTGTGGATGAAACACTCAGTTTAGCATGCAACGTACCCTGCGATCTTGGTGGAATCACCCTATACATGCAGATACATATTATTCAGGACCTGGCTTATGATATTCTACTCGGATGACCTTTCGATGTCTTAACGGAAAGCATTATTAGAAACTATTGGAACAAAGCACAAACTATCACGATATGCGATCCGAACTCAACTTGGACCGCTACTATTCCCTTGATACCTCGATCACACCATTGTCAAAAAGCAGTTCGAGAGGATTTTCAGCGTTAGAGAATGAAATTTTGGAACACGCACTGCAAATATCCCCAAAATCGACTCCTCCGAAGAATTATCTGCGACACTTTCTGACTTATATTTATCTGCGTGTGACAAGTTCCATGTTCCTCGAAACGCCTTGATGGTGTTTATACCTATGCAAACTTCTTCATCGTATGCTTCCCCTTCCTCAGTTATTTCTGACAATCAACAGTCTAGTTATTTATCAACGAAGAAAAAGTATAAACCAGTCGCACAGAAGGTCCGTCCAATCGTGGCTGGACTACCCAATCATTTTAGAATTATTCGACGCATCGAGGGTGATCCCCTCCAAGACATGCCTCCACTAAATCCCCATCCTCCAATATTCAAACCAACTCCTCAATATAACCTCGAATGCAAAAACATCATTGATCGAAATCATCCAGGCAATTTCTTATGGCCTCAAGAACAAGACCTCATGCATGACTTCATTCGAAACCAGCAAGCAGGGTTCGCATGGACCGAAAATGAACAAGGAAGGTTTTGACCCAATTTCTTCCCCCCTATCGAGTTCCCAGTCGTCCCTCATACCCCTTGGGTCAAATGCAATATCCCCATACCGCCCAGTTTGTATGAACAGATTTGCAAGATGCTGAAAAAGAAGATCGAAGCAGGAGTCTATGAGTTGTCGAACTCATCATACCGATCGCAATGGTTTTGCGTTGCAAAGAAAGATGCCAAATTGCTCTGAATAGTCCACAGCCTCAAGCCGCTAAACAAAGTTATGATTCAGCACTCAGGTGTCATCCCGATCCCCGAGCATTTAGCCAAACAGTTTGGAGGATGCACTTGTGGTGGAATGTTGCATTTATATGTTGCATTTGACGAAAGGCTCATATCTGAATCCTCTTGAGATCTAATGACTTTCCAGACCCCATTCGGTGCACTTTGAATCGTCACCCTACTGATGGGTTGGACAAACTCAGTTCCGATCCTACACAATGACGTAACTTTCATCCTACAACCCGAGGTCCCTCACATCATGATCCCTTATATCGATGACACACCAGTGAAGGGTCCGAAATCGGAATATCAAATGATCAGTGGGTCTTATGAAATGATCGTTGACAACTCAGGCATTCAACGATTTGTGTGGGAGCATTTTGAGAACCTAAATCGCATTGTCCAGCGCATGAAGTATTGTGGTGGGACATTCTCTGGACCAAAATTATTTGCTTGTGTCCCCAAGATAATCGTTTTAGGTCATCGATGCAATATTTAAGGCCGAATGGCTGACCTGACACATATCGATAAGATCCAGAAATGGGGTCCATGTCGTATGCTCACAGAAGTTAAGGCATTCTTAGGAACAATTGGAGTTTGTTGAATTTTCATCCAGAGTTTCGCACATCAAGCAGCTGCACTAATCAATCTCACTCGAAAAGATGTGCCCTTCGAATTCGGCCCATCTCAGGTAGCAGCACAAGAAGATCTCAAGCATGTGCTCCTAAACTCGCCAGCGATTCGAGCCATCGACTATACCTCAAATGCCCCAGTAATCCTTGCAGTCGACACATCGAGCATCGCCATCAGCTATTTCCTAATGCAATGTGACTGGGATAACCCTCGAAAGTGATACTACAGTCGATTCGGCTCGATAATGCTCAACAACTGCGAATCCCAGTTTTTGCAACCAAAACTCGAACTTTATGGTCTATATCGAGCTCTTGGGGCCCTTCGTTTATACTTGATAGGGGTATGAAACCTTATCGTTGAGGTCGATGTGAGGTATATCAAAGGCATGCTCTCAAATCCCGATATTGCACCTAGCGCTAGCATAAACCGATGTATAGTTTCCATTCCAACATTCCACTTCACGCTAGTTCATGTTGCAGGTATGCACCATGGGCCGGATGGTCTTTCGCGACGTCCTCGACAAATCGAAGATGACGATGTCAAAGTAGAAGAAGAATTTGGCGACTGGATCAACAAACTACACAGTTTCGTTCACCAAATCAACCCAATCTCAATTCGACCTTTCCCCTCTCACATGACTTATCCCACTTTTGCCCAAGCTTTGGATTTCAGTAAGGGGGAGGATGTTTTGTACGAAGACATACCTCAATCAGACAAAGCAAAGAAAGACGATGAACGATTACTTCTCGTTCATAAATGGTTAGACGATATGGTGTGACCCCCAAATCTATCACACACAGAGTATGCTACCTTTGTGCGATATTGCACCGAGTTCTTCATAGATTCCAGCAAACTATGGCAAAAAGATCATCACAGTGAACACAAGATCGTTGCGATTCCAGAACGTCGCATCAATATTATCTGGTCATTGCACAACCATATCGGCCACAAAATGATCTTCACCACAAAGTCTCATGTCACACTACAATTCTGGTGGCCCAACCTGAAAGCCGATATCGCATGGTACATCTGAACATGCCACTACTGTCAGTTGTGACAAACTCGAAATCCTCTTATTCCACCAATCGTCGCCACACCCACTCCTCTATTCGGAAAAGTCTACATCAACACAATGCACATGCCACCTTCCAGCGGATATCACTATATAGTACAAGGTCGATGTTCAATATCGTACTGGCCGGAGTTCAGGATGCTTCGCAATGAAACAGCAAAGACTATCGGCGATTGGATCTTTGAAGAAATCATTTGTCATTGGGGCTCGCTTTATGAGATCATTACTGACAACAGCGCAGCATTCCTTTCTGCTCTTGAGTATTTGTCGAAGCAATATCATATCAATCATATTCGGATAAGTGGGTACAATTCTTGTGCCAATGGCCTCATCGAACGAGCCCACTTTGATGTACAACAATCACTCTACAAGGCCATCAATGGTGATCAAACTCGATGGTTGGTTAGAACCTACTCGGTCTTTTGGGCAGAACGGGTAACAGTTTGAAAATGAATGGGCTGTTCGCTGTATTTTGCGATCACAGGTTCTCATCCACTCATCCCTCTCGACATATCAGAAGCGACATATCTACAACCACCACCTGATTCGATACTCTCCTCCACCGATCTCATTGCCCGACGCGCTATCGCACTACAGAAACACTTGACCGATCTCAAGGTACTCTACTCTAGAGTCTACACCGCTCAACAAGAAGCTGCGAAACGCTTCAAAGAAGTTCACAAGCAAACGATTCGAGACTACAATTTCGAAAAAGGTGACCTCGTACTCATGCGAAACACACAGATCGAAAAAAGCTTTTAATCGAAAAATGCGAGCTCGATATCTGGGCCCACTCATAGTCATTGCAAGAAACTACGGTGGCGCTTATATTCTTTGTGAGCTCGACGGATCAGTTCTTCATCAACCAGTAGCTGCTTTCTGAATTCTACCCTATCTAGCATGGAAATCGATTCCCCTTCCTCCAAACTTCTTCGATATTGACGATCGTCAGCTCAAACAACTTCGAACAACATCGGATATCGATGGAGACATCAACGAGGGCATTCCTGACCTCGACAAAGATGAATAGAGCATTTTCCTTTTCTTTTTCTTACTTGCGATATTAAAACAAACTCTCAAATCTATAACAGTGTACTATTACAAGTTGCGATATTGTTCGAAATGTGTTCGTGCAAGCTCGACAGGGTTTTTCGGCTATGAAGGAGTTCTGAGCCTTTCCCGTATGTCTCATTTTGATGAACCATCCGTCTGTCTTTCTTTTTCTTTTCTCTCCTATGTGTTTTTTTCGCATATATCTTACATTTCCTGGCTTCGATCGCACATGATATTTCTCATTTCAAATTTATCTCGTTCAGACACAAGAAAAACAATAACATTAAAACAATAAAACAAAAATCCTACTGGGACTCCTCCCATTTCCTCTCTAACACCTCGATCTCTTCCATCAAGACTTCCACTTCCAATTTCTTCCACACCAGCACCTCTGCGAGATATCAACGATGGAGTCTTGATGCGTCCGACTGCGTCATCTCGTCCTCCACTGCCATCGATGCCCCCTCAACCATACCCGCGACCTCGGGTTCGACTTTGCGCACTTTGCCTTTCCCCTTCCCCTTCCCCTTCTCCTTCTCAGCCGTCTTCAGCTTCGGCTTCGTTGTTCGTTTCGGGTGCTCATCAACTTTCGAGGGCCCAGCCTCCGCATTTTGGATGGGCTGGATAGCCCGGATGCGTATCGCTAAGTGATCATACATATTTAGTGATCATAATTATTAACAAACAATTTCACTTACTATGTCTCAGAGTTGACACCTCCGTCGACTCTGCAGTACCCTTTGTAGCTCACTTGGAGCTCGCCGTTTTCCTCGACTCGCCTCGCTGGAGTCCTCGCCTCAACACTCCCTCCCAGTAGCACCCCTGTAGCCCTTGAGTGCATCGCTTGCACTTTGGGGCACCCTCCTCAACGATACACTACTGAGTCGTCTTCAGTCCAGCGCAACGATCACACTAGAGCAATATCGAAAGCATAATTAGTCTTAACAATATCGACAAAAGAACGACAACTTACCAGCCCATGGAAGAGGATCAGATCACCCTCCTCTAGCTGCACCCACTTTGCGACCACAGGTTCCTCATTGAGTTCATCTTTGCCCTCCTCATCCTCCTCATCCATCTCGTTGGCCTTCCTCTTCTCAATGATTTGCTCGACAACCTACTGGTCGTCGACCAGAGTTTCTTCATCCGCGGCTTTGTCCCGATTGATCGAGAGGTGCAGAAGCTTGAGCACAGCCATACAATGGTGGAATTTGTCCTTCAAGACAGTTTTGGCCCAGACTTTGGCCAAGAAAGCTCAACATGCCTTGACCAGCGTGTCTCGTCGTTCCTCGTTCCTCTTTGCCTTTGCCTCAACGGCCACCTGCTGAGCCTCCCTGTCCTCCTCTCTCTTCCTCTCTTCCTCGATTGTTCTCGAATACTCCTCAAACAGATACTTGCCCCCCAGCCCTCATGAGCAAATGATGCGAACAGCCCAATGGCCTCATCCAACATCGCCTGCACATGTTCATCGCATGCCTTGTCAAACAACCCAATCAGGTCATTGTATTCAGCCTATGAAACGAGATTAGAAAGCAGATAAACAAAGAAAACGAAAAGACATACCATTTTCGCACAAAAAGCGTGACCCCATACCTCAAAGTCAAGGTCTTCAGCTTTGCCAGCCTCGGGCATCAATTTCGCGTGATCGAGGATGGGAAGAGCGAGTTTGACAAGGATGGACATGTTTGTCAAGGAGGTGGATGAAAGAGATCGAATGGAAAGAGAAAGGTTCAAACCATGACACATCTTAAATCAACAATCAACAATGTCACATGACCTGGTTACTTTGGCTCGACTGACCGGGACAGTCAGAATTTCAGTAAGGGGGAGGATGATAGGTCGTCTTCTCGGCTCAAGGACCAATTCACCACTTTAGCATCATTCTAATCACATCGGCTAACTCCTATGACATCCCAGACACAGTGCGACACACTCTATTGATCGTGATATCATATTGACCGTGTTGAAACATCACCAGCAACATCAATAGTATCAAAAGACCACATCGCACAACCTTAGGACTACCCCGAAAGTCCCTAAGATTCCCCTACACGTCCACCAAACATCCCTGACCAACTTCGAACAAGCCACAACTGCAATCGACCATCGTCGACCATCATCGATCGATATCGAGAAACTACGAGCGACATTGGGCACCGCCTTCGTTATCTAAATGGTGGAAGACCATGCACTAGGACATATTCCAACTCGTGCTCAAACCTGCTGATCATAGGTCAGCTTCATTCCAAGTCCCTATCGTGCACAGAACCCGCTGGACGCATTATTGCGAGACTTAGCACAGTTTATACACAAAGGACAGTCTCTTTTAGTTCTTTCCCTTTATTACTCTTTCATCATATGATATATATATCTTTCTTGTTCGGATTCCAGTCTCCTTTATGGCCTTGTGCCTTAACTCATATCTTTTGCCTCATGTTCTACACATGTTTCTCATTCCATTTTAGGAAGTTTCTTTAAAACATATAAAACTCTGTAGTATCTACTTGGAAACAGGAAGAAATTGTCTTCACATATCGTCTCATATACAGTTCTAAGCATCCAATCAACTTCCTAAAAACAATCTAAGTCTCTACAGGTTTTGTTGATCAACGAGAAACCTCTGCAATTGTCACATCCTCAATCCTCCCTCGATCCTCTCGTCATTAGCTCTAGTAACCCTTCCAACACTTCATAGACATTTACCGCACCCTTCGTATACTATCGACCTATTGAAAGGTCCCCAGAACTCACATATTGACCATCAACGATAAACTCGTTCGCCGTTGATCTCATTGATTGCCCTCGATATCAATCAATACTTGATCGGACCACGCCAAACACTTTCATCTCTCATAACACTACCTTCACAACTAGTGTTAACTAGTAATCTTCTCATAGGTTTGACCACGAACATTCGGAACATCTCGTAACCTTCCTCTGACTCATCGCAAACATCATCAATTGCCTCATCAGCAGTTCTGGTGGTTTTCCTGGGTTGAGCATCATCAACAGGAGGGAGGAACAATGGGAGAGGGGGACAACAATGGGGGACAACAAAGATGGCAGGACGACGAGGCCACCTGCCACGATGGGACAATGGGGGGATGATGACACAGGACACCGACAACACTGACACCAAGGGGCATGACGGACAATGATGAGTACGGGGAGACAACAAAGTGGAGGACAATGGGATGACAATGGTGGTGGCGAGGATAACAAGGGAGAGGGGGGGGATGGTGCACTGCTGCAAGCAACTGCTTGCAGGGTGTATGAGGGGTGCAAGGATGGCACAGGCACCGACAATGACAATGGGGACAATGGGGACAACGGGGACAACAATAATGGGACAATGGGGACAGGGACGACAATGGGGCCACAATGGGACACAAGCACCATAGGACGTTTGCTTAAGTAACCTTAGATGTAGATGCACGGCTTGCTTAAGTATAAGTCGGCTTAAGCACCATATCTCCTTAAGCTCATTAAGCCCTTTGATCAATGCTTAATCCACATAAACTTTGAATCAAACTCAGACTTAGTCATCAATTTAGTTCATCAATTTAGTCAGGTGTTCAAAATTCAAAGCTCACCACATTATGCTAAACACTGGTTATGCTGCTGCCACTGCCTGCACCAGAGAAGTCCACATAATATAAAATGAAGCAATTTGAGGCCATAATATCATGGTTTCAAAAGGTGGAAGTGTCAGCAGAGACATATTTATGTTATTGTCAGTTGTTTGGCACCTTAAGTAAGTGCTTAAGCTGTGCTTGTTATAAGCTAGCTCATGGAATGCTTAAGGTGCTTAAGGTGCTCAGTGCTTAAGCACATTAAGTAGTCCCAAATATTAAATATTTAAATAATGTTTATAAGCTGACTCATGGACTGCTTAAGATGCTTAAGGTGCTTAGTGCTTAAGCACATTAGTGTGCTTGAGTGGTGGATGCTTGAGCTGGGAGGAGATGGTTGAAACAGGACATGAGCTCAGGGTGCTTAAGCAGGGTGTTCAGTTATTATTACTCTGCATACAATATTACAGGCAAGACATGCTTAAGCTGACTTATACTTAAGCAAGCCATGCATCTAGATGTTAGGTTGCTTAAGCAAACATCCTATAGATTCATTGGGACAATGGGCCAACGGGGACACAATGATGGGAGGTCAGGGGGATTTTTTCACTTCTTTTGAGTAGATTTTGTATTTTAGTGGCTTGAAATTTATTCTGATACATGATGAAACTATTCTATCAATGGTCTGGTCTGAAAATTCCTTTGTAAAAAGGAGAAACTCATCCAGCCAACATCCCTAATGGGATGAAAATATATTGTAGGCAGGTTCTTTCATTCCTCTTAAACCCCTGGAAAGTTGATGAAATTCAACCCAGGTAGAGGGGTGTTTCCCTTACAGGTAGGAAAAAGCATTCTTTTTCACTCCTCTTAGTGGTAGATTTTCATGCCAACTCCTGATGAAACTTACTCCATTTTGGGGTTTATCAATACATGAAAACTATACCATAAATATATCACTTTACACTATCTAAAGGTATGAAATATGGGATAGTTTTCCTACCCCTTGGGCCCCATAGTGAATTGAGACAATGGAAATTCTATGACTGGATATTTGGTTAAAATGGGATCAGGAGCTGTTTGTTGGTCTAGCAAGCTGCAGCCTATAGTGACATTGTCAACGACTGAAGCAGATTATGTGGCAGCTGTAGCGGCAGGAAAAGAAATATGCTGGATGTGGAATATGTTAGGGGAATTGGGATACAAGCCATCACTGCAACCTTCGAAGCTATTTGTTGATAACCAGTCATGCATGACTGTGGCAAAGAACCCAGAACATCATGGGCAGATGAATCATTTAGATCTGGCATTTTATTGGTTGAGGGATATGGTGGAGCAGAAGATGATGATGCTGCACTATATGCAAACCACTGAAATGCCAGCAGACTTATTGACAAAGGCGTTGACAAAACTCCAGGTTGAGAAATTGTGGGCATTAATGGGCTTGGAGAATTAGGGGGAAGTAAATGGATCGAGCAAGTGTTTAATCAGGGGGAAGTGTTGAATGCAGTGGTGAAACACTTGCTACATAGTCCAACAGACTTATTACTATACTTGTTAGATTGTAGATATTATGACTGAAATTCATTTACTTCATATCTTGCCTTATAGCTATAGCTTAGATTTTTGGACCCAGATGTAGGGGGTAACACAGACGCAATATAGTGGACACCTAGTTTCACACCTCGCGGTTTCCTGGCACAACAGGAACAAACAAAAGCAAAATCCTACTATGTCTGGGAAACTAGACACAAGATTGATTGGGAATAAAGTGCAATACACATTACTATTATTAAACCTGTGTTATAAGTGTGTTGCAGACAGTTGACTTGAGTTGCTGACTAGTGTTATACACTAGTAGAATTCATCATAAGCTTTAACAAGAAGGCAATGGGATGCCACTTCCCATCAGCATCTGACAGTTGTGACAACATGGCTCCCATTGCAAAGTCTGATGAATCTGCCTCAACTCTGAAGGGTTTTGAATCTTCCACAAATGTAAGCACGGGTGTAGATAGTGTTTGAAAGTCCGGTCATACAAACCAGAAAAAGACCAAAACCAAACCGAACTTGACCAAAGTCCAGTTCATCAGGTGGCTATTTATATGACCGGTCTTTTGCAGTCCAGTTGCCAGTCTTTCACTTTGAAAAATATCATTGAATCAATGAAAACCAATAAAAACTGGTCACAACCAGTTTATATGTCACATGCAATACACACCCTGATTCCCACACATAATGACTTCAATTTCGCTCCCTGGTCCATCAACAATGGTTGAGGACTGGGAGAGATATCACCAAATACATTTTGCATGAGAATTTTGATGTGATTAAAATAACTTTGATTGTACTGCTTATACCTTGTGTTACAAAAATGTTGGGTACAATTGGACACCATCTGATACATAAAAATAACACACATAAACATCTGTACCATGTATCTTTGATTAATTTAACACCCCTGACAAGCTGCAACTACATACTACAACTACAACCTACAAACTACAAACTACAACATGTAATACAATGTACTTTTGTTTTGGTTATATCTCAGTCAAATCTTGATGAAATCTCTTAAAAATTGAACCGATCACCGGGGCATTACAATATCCAACTCCCTACATAATGGTTAAATTGTCTGGGTAATAGTCACTGAGAAACATATGGGCTATATTGGTACAACAAATTTTACAACAAAAAGTCAGTTTGGACTGGTTTTTGTCAGTCCATGGACTGACATGGACCAGTCCTATGCAGTCAGGTTGGGGTCCATCAATATCTGGGTTGGTCCTGGACCAGTTATGGTTGCAGTTGCCCCATTTAGATGTCAAAAACTGGACTTAACTGGACCTTAAAATGCTAGACCAGTAGCACCACTGTCTAACAGCATGGTGACTGGCCTAGCTTCCTCTGTGCCTGAAGTAGGTAGGATTTTGATGTGCAGGTCCAGACAATGAGATGACAGGATTGCCACTATAGTCAGTTGCTTAGGGAGTTTTTGCTCCCAACTTGGTAGTCAGGGGTGCAGATTGTGCGGGTTTTGCATTGGCTGGTTTTGTATGTCTAATAGATCTGATTGGTCTAACACTTCTTTGTTGACTTCTTCAATGTTTAACAAATGAAATCTATTATTTGACAATGAGGGTGCACACATCACTCGTTGTGTATCCTAAAACCCATGCACACATTTCCCATCTCTTCCATGATGTCCTCCTTGTCAATCTGGGCTATGTCTGATTCTCGTGACAGATTGAAGTCCTGTTGCCATTCCTCTTTTTCTTCCAGTGTCATGAACCTTATATCGAAGCATTGTGGGCAGTCCAGTTTTAAATGATCATTACTCATGCATCTGAAGCAGGAGGGTTTTTTCTGCATGTCCTCTGTTTTGACTGGGGTGGGGTTACTAGAAGCAGAAGGAGGAATGGTTCTAGTAGGGGGTGGGGTATTGGTGAACGAGGGTTTGTTCATAGCCCATTGAGATGGTGGCAGATTCTGTGGGAATACCGATGTGGACAAAGCTCTGGTAGGCTGAGTTGTGGGGTCCCATGGAAGACTGCATTAGTAGTGCAATTCTCATTGCACCTAACAGCAGCTTGATACCCCACACTTTGGGGTCATTGTCATCAGGTTGATTTACTCCCAGAAGAGCAGTCTGGTCCTGAATTTCCCATTGTAACCCGCAGTGGAACTTGACCACAATTGCCAATCCTTCAGAGTACCTAGCTAATTTGATCAACTCATGGAAACTGTCTACATAGTCACCTACAGATTGCCACCCTTGGTGATACTCAGCAGTTTTCATATTTGTGAGCTATAGTTGTGCCTCGTTTTTGGGGCAAAACTTGTCTACTACTGCATCACAGAATTCTGCCCAAGTGCAATATTTGGGGTTGCCTGTCCTGGCTTTGTGTTGCATCATGCAGTCAGCAAAAAGAGTGGCTTGTCCTGACTTCATGAATGTGGTTGCCCAGTAGATGCTGGCATCATTGTTCTCAAATTGTTCTGGTGCCAATCACATGTATAGCTAGCACAAGTTGAGGAAGGCCCATTGCTTGGAGCAGTCTCCATTAAACTTGCTGGGTGGTGAAGGCTTAAGGCCTACTTGTTTCTGCGGTTTTCCCATGGGATTTGTGAGTATCAATTGCTCATACTTTTCTGCTAATTTGCATACTTGATTGGCAAGGGTGTGGTTTTCAGCCTTCAAATTGCATAGTCATTGCATGAGTCTCTGGCATGGCAGGTAAAATGGGTGTTCCAGTACTGTTATTATGGAATGTCTGTATTATGACATGTTGTTCTCTACCAAAAATTTTGTGTGGAAATACCTTGGAAACCCAGTTTGCATTTTTGAAGAGAATTCTGCTGTAAGGGCAACCTCATGGCAATGGCACAGGGTTCACTGACCTTGCAAGGGAGAACCAAAGTTGATTAGATATTGCATAATACAGTGAAGTAATTCTACTAACCTTGCAAGGGGGAACCAAAGAGAATTCTCTAAGGTCCCCCTTGCAGGGTGCAGGCTTATATACACATTCCCTGGGCTGTTGCTCTTACTGCCATTGTCCTACATCATCATAACAGTGCATGGGTTTCCCACAGGTTTCCATGGGGACCATGTACTTCTCCAGGTTTGCACTGTATCACATTGTAGTAGTGCAGTAAGGTGGGCAGTGGGTTTCCCATGGAAACCCGGTGCAGTCTTCATGGCTGACTGTCCCCTTACAAGTGCCCTGTGATGGTGGCCTCATTGTTGTCTTGCCATCCCTTCGTCACTGTCACCATTGTTGCCTGCATTGTCCCATTGTTCTGTTGCCCCTGTCACCCCATCACCCCCCATCATCCCATCACCCCCATTGTTCTGTTGTCTTGTGGCCCCCATTGTCTCATTGGCCATCCCCTTGTTATCACTGTTGTCTCATTGCCCCCTCTCATTGTGCTGGTTAGGCTCAATTTTATCATCGTCCCTGTTGTTGTCATCTCCATTGCAGTTGTTGTCATCTCCATTGCAGTTGTTGTCATCTCCATTGCAGTTGTTGTCATCTCCATTGCAGTTGTTGTCATCTCCATTGCAGTTGTTGTCATCTCCATTGCAGTTGTTGTCATCTCCATTGCAGTTGTTGTCATCTCCATTGCAGTTGTTGTCATCTCCATTGCAGTTGTTGTCATCTTGTCCCCATTGCTGTTGCCCCTGTTGTCATCTTCTACCCTGTTGTTCTCATTAGCACCTACAATCCATACTATGAGCAGTGGCTCATAGGCATGGGAGTGGGTGATGGGTGCTTGTCATTGTTGTGGAGTTGGTGATGAACCATTAACACCCAATCTACCCTGTGAGCAAGGGCTCATAGTGGTGGGGGGGCATGCTGGGGTGCCATCTTATCCACCTTGTCTCCATGCATCTGGCATTGTACTTGAGCTGCACCCATGATCCATCCTACAAGCAGTTGCTGATAGGCATGCGATGGGTGCCATGTCCCTCATAGTGGGTGCCATTATTGTCATTCCACCCACAATCCACCCCATGAGCAGTTGCTTGTGAGGCTGGGATGGATGGTGTGGCTGTTAGGTCATCCTCAGCTGGGTCAATATTTTATGTTGAGGGTGGGTGTCATGTATCAGTGATGTGGCACTGAGGAGGGGTTGGCTGGTGCTTACTTTATGGGTGTCCCCCTCCATGGGTCTCCTGGTGCCATCTCCTTAGGGTATTTCATGGGTATGGGTATTCCCAGTGTTTTGGTCATGGGTGTGATGGGTGCAGGTGCAGTGTTGGACTCTGCTGCACCATGACATACCATGACCCATACCTGCAGTTTGCGGGTATTCCACAGTTTTTCACCAAGTATATAGATTATATTATAATTTATTCTATCTAAACTAATAAACATTTAATTACTTTAAAACCACCCCCACCTTGGGTTTGTGAGTGAGAGGGGGGAGGGGTTGTGACTTTCAGACTGTCATCGTCCCCATTGTCCTGTCCCATTCTGTCACCCTTCATCGTTGGCTGCTAGCACCCATGATCCATGCTGCGAGCAGTGGCTTGCAGGGCTGGGGGCAGGTGCTGTGTCATTCCCCATCATTGGGTGCATCCCTGTTGTTTGTCATCATTCCCCCCTCGTCATCGTTGTGTTGAGTGCATCCCCATCATTCCTTGTTGTCATTCCCCCCTTGCCATTGGCTGCTAGCACCCACAATCCACCCCATGAGCAGTGGCTCACAGGGCTGGGGGTGGGTGCTGTGTCATTCCTCGTTGTTGGGTGCATCCCCATCATTCATTGTCATTCCCCCCTCCCCATCATTCCCCCCTCCCCATCATTCCCCCCTCCCCATCATTCCCCCCTCCCCATCATTCCCCCCTCCCCATCATTCCCCCCTTGCTGTCTTTCCCCTGCCTGTCCCTCACCATCTCCTACTGGCCCTGTTACGTGGTGGTGGTTGCTGTTGTTGTGGTCCCTTGTTGTCACTGTTGTCCACCTTCTCCTGGTTGTCGTCAGTTGTGGGTGCTGGTCATCGGGTTCCCATTGTCTTTGTTGCATCCTGTCGTCATGAGTTTGAAGTAGTACCTAAAAACATTGTTAACAAAAAGAAAAAGAAACAAGAAAGAAAAAACTTATTTGTGGCCCAAGAGACATCATCTGTCTCTTGGGCCTGTTTTTCCTGCTGGGTTTGCCTCCTCGTCCTCTTGTAGTCGCCGCCATAGGGTGGGGTAGTGGGGTTGGGCCCATTGTTACAAGATGATTATAACCTAAAAAAGTTTTAGCAAAGAAAGGGAAAAACTCACCAAACACCAATATATGGTGTTTGGGCCCATTTTCTGTCCATTGGCTGTGGCTGTGATTGGCATGTTTAGGGTGTAGCACAGGTACAGGTGGACCTGTGGTATTCTGCCTGCAGGTAGCACAGGTGCAAGTATGGGTTTGTATATCTGTACCTGTGGCAACACCACACCTGTACTCATGGTGTTGCAGGTTGTCACAGGTTTGAGTTGTGATATATTTCATATCAGGTTTTGTGGTTCCAAAATTCTTCTGAGCTCTTTGCTTTGAGTTAAAAGAATTTTTATCAAGTTTTGTGAGAATCAATTGTTGTTACATTCTGTTAAGACATGTATCTGCCCAGTACTGTGGGATCTTATGACATACAATGATCTAATTCAGTGAAGTTGATGTTATTTTGCATGGTGACCTTGAGTGTTCCTTCCAAAAATTGCTCCTCTCAGGCCAAAGCTACTCTGCCCAGATAGAATTCAGCAAATTACTAGTTTCTTTGTGTTCTTCATGATGGATAAAAAAGGTTGACAGATGATTTGTGAAAGATTTGAACATTATATCATAATTTATATGTGGATTCAAGTATTGAGGCAGTATAGAAAAGTTGGATAACTTTCTAGTATAGCTACCTCTTATCTTTGTTTTAGCTACACATAGTTTATGCCATGTTACTCAAGTGCTACTGCAGTTTTGAAACACCATACAAAACCTGTGCATATAACCTGTACCTGCAGGTATGGTGTTTCTACAGGTATGGTGTCACAGGTGACAGGTGTGGTGTTGCCAGTGAAACCCATGGTGTCACCTGTGCTACACCCTAGGTGTGTCGAAGGGCATGGGAGCAGTGGCAGTGGGGGTTGAAGGAGAGGTGGTGGTGGTGGTAGGTGGATGAGGGAGGGAGGCGGTGTCATCGATGATGATGGTGTGGTTATAGAACAAAGTAGGTAAGATAGTCATCATTCATACTCAACAAGATCACATGCTTTGGTTAGATGTAGTCGAAAGCTGGCATTTGAGGTAAACTTTGCACTCCCCCCCATATTCCTATCGGAGTCCTAGGAGTCCAAGTTTTCCGATAAGAGTCCGATCGGAATCCTACTAGTCCAACACTAGTCCTAGTAGGAGTCCAATCGGAATGTATCTTGATGACCATGTACTTTTATTTCCAAGAAATTCCTAGTAAATTCTGAGTAAAGTCCTATGCAATTCCAACAGGTAGTAGTCAGAATACTCAGAAGACTTAACTTGGTGAAAGTGCTTACAAAATAGATGGGCAGAGCAGGAATTGAACCCCAGACCTAAAACCAAACAAGTGCTCAACCAGTTGAGCCACAGGAGCATTAATAAATATGTAATATAAAGTCCATTTAAAGCACTTAGGATTAGTTCACTTATTTTTAACCTCTCTCACAAGAGCTTGAAAAAAATTGTTGAGCCCTTGCGTCTTTGCGAGGGAGTAGATAACTAATATAGATTTTTTTTAAAAACCCCATGCAAATGCGGGGGGGAGGGGGTGGTGGTGTGTCATGTCAGCTGTCTCGTCAGCCCTGTCCCGTCGTTTCCCCTCCCTCTCATCTCCATCGTGTCTCGCCTCTCTCACCTCGCCTCCCCCATGGCTTCCCTCCCCTCCCTTGTCTCCCCTCCCTCCTCTTCTGGTTGTCGTCTCCCTTTCCCCTTGTTGTTTCATCCCCCCCCCCTTGTCACCCTCATAGTTCATCCCCCTCGTCATCTGCACCCATGAACCACCCTATGGGCAGCTGCTCATAGGTGTGTCATTTGGTGCCATTGTTGTCCCTCCATGCTGTTCCCGTGCTGGATGTCATTGGTGTTGTGGGGGGTCCATGCACTCACAATCCACCCTATGACCAGCAGCTCATAGGCGTGGGGGTGGGTGCATTGTCAGTTCATCAGTGACGTGGCATGAGGGGAGGGGTCGGGTGGTGCTTACCAGGCAGGTATTCCCCTTCTGGGGTCTCCTGGTGTTGCTCCCCTTGCTCCTGACCACGATCGATATCCTCACATCCCGTTTTGACGGGGAGGAGGGGGGTTGCCAGGGGTGTTGTTGGGTGTGGGTTTGGCTCATGTCAGTCCATCGTTACTCATGTAGATTAGAACCTAGAAACAAAACAAATGAATTAGTTAGTTTACAAAAGTAAAAAATGAATGAAAAAAAAAACTTACTATGGGCCCAAACGACGATTGTGTCATTTGGGCATCGTTCAGCGCTGAAACCAGTCATTTCCAGTCTTGGGGGCTCATCTAGAGACCAGAGTTGCTGGGTTGGGAGTTGCTGGGTTGAAGTGGTTGAGGTGGGGGGGATGGAGGTGGCATGCTTGTTGTCATTGGTGGTGGTGGTGGGAGTGATGAGCTGGCAGGTGTGATGATGCAGCTATGTGCTTTGTCATCACACCCACGGGAATGGTATGTAGTGTAGTATGATCACTTACCTGTAATGACTGTTTAGCCTAATGGTATTGTTGTCGGTTTAGGCTTACATAATCTTCTGTAATGTCAAGGGTTCAATTCTGGTGTGTGCATTGACTTTTTCATACTATATTACTAAGCAAGGCTGCTTTCATTCCTATCGGAATCCTATGTTGTCTGATGTCTTAGCATAACTCCTATGTGATTCCTATGACCAGAAATTCCTAGGAAATTCTGATAGTCTGATCGGACTCACATCGGACTGGACTAGGACTAAACCTGCTATTTCATGTCAATTTGGCTGGTGAAAATGACATTGGAATATGGTCGGATTCTGATCAGAATCATCAGAATCATTGGATTCCTATAGGAATATGGGGGGGAGTGTAAAGACCTCCATTTGAGGCCAACACACAAAGTTTTTAAAAAAATGGTGCCCAAGGAAAGTTTTATTGATTAATTTTAAAAAACAACTGTCAAAGCAAAATATCAATAGAAAGAAAAGAGAAGGAGGATTGGTGTTCCCAAAGTTGGCAATCAGCCAGAAATCAGTCACAATCAAAATCTCAATGTTTGAGACAAAACTTTACATTGCTCACACAACACTTGCTGGCTGCACCCAATATTTCTCAGCATCTTGATAACATGGGACCAGAGATTCCCTCAGGGCCAGATTTTGCAAAAAGGTCACCAAAAGGTTTTTACAGATGAAATTTGTTCAAAGTGGCAGATTCACATGATCTTGTTGAGTATGAATGACGACTATCTTACCAATGTATGTAAATAACACACCAACAATCAATGAAAATGCAATGTGTGCATGCACACAAGACCAAATGGTCTGTGCACCTGGGGGTATATAAGCCTTGAATGTCTACAACTAAGCTGGGCTTGCCCCACCTTTTATTTTTTTAATTAGCTATATAGTTCTCATGTTATAGTTTATTAAGTCATGTATTAGATTTTGAACTGTCACCTCTGGGTATGGTTACATTTATGGAAAAATGTACCCATGGTATACCCATGAACAACCCTACATCTCCTAAGCCTAATTGAGACCCCTCACATCCCATTTGGATGGGGAGGGGTAGCATGAATGGGTGTGGGCATGGGTTGTACCACATTGGCACCTGTCATTACAGATCCTAAAAATGAAAAATACAGTTAGTTAGCTTATAAAAAGAAGAAACGAACAAAAAAAATTGTACCCTAGAGCCCAAATGATGGGTTGCTATTGTTTGGGCTCACATTCCATCCAAAATAGATCGTGTGTGGCCACTCACAGCTCTTTCAGGCATGGTAGTGGGCATGGGAGTGGTGGTGGCAGGTGGTAACAGAGTTGTGGTGGTTAGTGTTGCCTTGACCAACTTGGGGCATTTTTGTGTTTTTGAAATAACTTGACACAATGGATTCAGCCTGCTTAGTGTTGATAGAGGACCCATCAACTTTTGGGGCTCCCTATCTATGTAAATATTTAAATGGATAGGGAGCCCCAAAAGTCGATGGGTCCTCTCTCAATACTAAGCAAGCTGAATCCATTGTGTCAAGTTATTTCAAGAATACAAAAATGCCCCAAGTCGGTCAAGGCTAGTGTTTGAAAGTCCAGTTGCATGGACCGAAAAAAAACCGGCAACCGAACCGGACCCAACCGCGGTCCGGTCTGTCTTGCAGGTTCTGCAGCAGCGGTTGTGGACCAGTCTTTGATCATAATTTGATGTGTTGCTAAGGCAAGTGATCAATTGATTACATGTGATACAAGTAATCTGCTGGCACTGACTAAATAAGTTATTGTAGGATTGTAATGCCTTAACAGCTATGTCCATAAACCAGGATTCCACACTGTATAGAGTATATCTACATCCACCCAAATGCACTAGTTCAATGGTGCAGTGGTTCATTCATGGTAAACACCCTTCCTCCTCATTCCTCTGAAAACTCCATAGCACTGTAATTCAATAACAGCTCAACTGATCCTTTCATAAACTTGGATTAAATACAATATATTATATGTATATATGCTCCCAAAAGCACTAGTCAAACGATGCAACCATTCATCTATGGTAAGCAACCCTTCCTCCTCATTCCTCTCAAAACTCCGTCGGACTATAATTCAATAATGACCAAATGCATCTTTTCGTAAAGCTTGATTAGACACTATATATAGCATATATATATGCTCCCCAAAGCACTAGTTGAACGGTACAACCATTCATCTATGGTAAGCAACCCTTCCTCCTCATTCCTCTGAAAACTCTGTAGAACTGTAATTCAATAACGGTTCAATGTATCCCTTTGTAAACTTGGATTAGACACTACATATATGATATAGATACACCCCCCAAAGCACTAGTTACATGGTCTAGCCATTCATTTATGGTTTTGTCTGTAGTGTTTACTTATATTACTACTACTAGTTTTCAAAATATATTACTTCGAGACATGTATATTAGTGTACAAATAGTCAGTCCTGACTGGTTGTGAACTGGTCAGGACCAGTCTAAGTATGGACTGGTTTTAAACTGGTTTGGCAACCGTGAGGCAACCGAGTAGGACTGGTTTACACCAGTCCAGTCCTCAGTTGCCTTGATGTTGAGCATGTAAGCAACCAGTCTGGTCCACGGTTGCCCCTGTTGTCGTCAAAAAAACCAGACCAGACCAGACTTTTAAACACTAGTCAAGGCAACACTAGTGGTTGTGGTTGAGGTATGAGGGAGAGGGTGTCATCATTGATGGTGGTGGTCACTGCAAAGGATCAGGTGTTGGAGTGGAGTTTGAAAGAACAATAAAAATGGAATGCAAAAATGAATGTGAAAATGACCATTTTTGCAAAAGTGAGGGTAGGGTTCAATTTTCAAAAATGATCATTTTTTGGTTCATTCTGATGTCCATTTTTGAAGAATGACAATAAAAAATGAGCCGAAAATGGCCTGAAAATGGCCCGAAAATGACTACTGTGAATAACCCTATTACCATTCAGGTCAGTAAGGGTCAATTGAAGATTGAAATGACCCCTTCTGACCCCAGGTTGGTGGGGTCAAAAGGTCAAACTGTCAGAAACTACAATTTTGATAGAAAATGTGGTCTAATCTTGTTTTAGTCAAATCTAGTTTGATAATTGGATGATGAGGAACCCTCTCAATGGCTATTCTTGACCTTAACGGCATCAGTTCAATGTGAATGGTGACTATCTGATCAATGTGTTGGTGCTTCATGCAATCCTGTCACCTCTAATGTTGTTAATGGATAAGCCAGTCAACTTTTAAAAAAATGCAATAGAGACTCAAATAAAATATGTAAAATACAGAGAATATTTGACAAGGTAGATACCCCCCCAAAGCCAGGGGGTCCTCTGCCGTTGCTAAGAGATCTGCATAGCCCGTGTTGAGATATTGACTGACTCACAAAATGACTCAAATTTTAGCCATTTTGCAAGCCAGTCAATATCTCTTAAAGGACTAATTGGATCACTTAGTGTTGTCAGAGGATGCCCCCATTTTGGGGGGTATCCACCTCATCAAATATTCTCAGTATTTTACATATTTTATTTGAGGCTTTCACAATTCTTTATAACCTGGGTTAGTCATTTGAGTTTTGACAGGTCAGTAACAGCACTGATGGTACTGAGAATCTTTTAGTTGCTGCTCAGATAGAACAGGTGTGGGGACTTGGTTGTGGGTCTAGTTGATTCTGAATCAAGTGATGGTGAAGAATCCTCTCATTCTGGTTCAAAGTCAAAGTCAGATTCCCCAAAGTGCAAGTCCTCAAGATCCTTAAAACATTCAAAACCTTTCAAGTCTTCCAAATCTTTGGGAAAGTCAAAAGCCACTTCGCAAAAAGTCTCTGAACTGAAGCACTTGGGTGCAAAAGGATTTAGGGAAGAATCATGCAGCTCACTCTCCACTCTAGATCGACTGGTTGAACTCAAAGCCAGTACAGAAGAAATGAAGATAAAGCAGATGAACTCACAGCAAGCAGCCAAGGAAGCTCAATGTAAGCTCAAGGTTGCAAAACTGGCATTGGAGATGGACAACATGAGTGAGGAGGTGAAGGTGAGAGCAAATGATCTTTTTCTTCAGTTAATGTCTTGATTTACATAATGACTCGCTTGACCTACGGTGGCTACTAATTCATATTACCTATATAGTATACCCCTATAGTATTCAGCCTGGTGTTGCACCTTGCTTTTCTTCACTATTTCATCATGCAGTGGCTGCACACCCCTGTGTACCATGCAAAGTAGGCATGGTAATCGTGTTTGTGGTCTCGATAGCCAGTATCGATTCCCACACCAGTATCGACACCACATTTGGCATGACTCGCAAGATAGCAATATCCTGGGCCTGATACTATGGGAGGTACCTGATTTTCCTGTGTCGTTGTGACTGTCATCTGACCTAGTTACACTCATGTCTACTCCATATCTCTGTTTTGCATTTCATTCATTCTTGATTTCAAAGTCTCAGTGTCTCACTAGCAAATGCTCTCTCTCTCTTGACTTCCTTGGGACTGACTCTTATAGCATCCATTCTATGATCACTCTAGAGGGTATTTAATGGTTCTCATTGGAGATTCTCAAGTCACTGCAGTTATTCAGGCCTCAATCCGCCGTGATGTTGTTGAATGCACAGCCACTTGGTTCTGAGTTCTTAGTATTAAGAACAAGGTTATTATGCCAATTTTTCCAATCTGAGTTCAGAGTAGGGTTTTCAGTGTTTTGATTTTCTCACGCACAATCTATGATTGCAGTCATTGCTGAGCCAGTGTCAGTTATACATTGCTTCCAAGTTCCATGCATGCACAGACCTGTTTGGCTGTCAACGTGTGAGCTTTTTTTTCTCTTGCATATGGGCAGCTTTGACTGGTTATGTATTCAAGGCACCCCTTTGTCATCCTTTCTCTCTTTTTGCTCAAGTCATCACCATCACACGCATATCCTACCCATCGCTTGACTGAAGCAAGTGTCGCCCTCTGTGTGAGCTCTTGTTTTTCGAGTGTGTCATCCTGGATGCTCTATATGTCTTATCTGATCTTGTTTGTTTTTAGTAGCAAACAAAGTTGCTTACACTTGCAAATTGCCCTTCCAGGAGTGCAAGAGAGCATAGCATGCTTAGCAGCTTACGCTTCCCCCCTTTGACTGGGATAGCCACAAAAGACACTTGTGCTTGTACAATGTCCCCTGCCCGAAACATTTGTGGCTCGCAGTTCTCATATCTGTGCATTCACGTGATCGGTTTTCCGTCATTTACTGGTTGATTGAGGATTTTACAGACTTTTGGGCTCCTTCATTGAGTCTGCATGTTGAAAAGTAATGAACTTGGTTGTCTTTGGTGTGTACAAATGAATGTGTTCCATTGCCTTGCGCCATGCTCCACAAGATGCCTTTTGGATCAACACCTGGTAGGAAGGGTGTGTCCTTCATCCCCCCCACCTCTGTTGCTGGAGTGAAGTACCTGTTTGATAGATCAATGCTTTCCGGGATGACATCGGCTGCCTCAGATTCTGTCCAGGGGTCTAGGGTGCGTTCTTTGAACTGATGGTCAAAATGATCATATATGGTTTTCACCGCCGATAATGTGCTGGAAAATGTGTGGCTTCCCAGTCCTGTGAGGGTTACGCTCTGGTGCAGGTACTTGTATCGGTAGGCTGCCATCCTGCCTCCTGGTCATTTGTGATGTTTGTTATGTGGGATCGTCTGGATGCACCTCGGCTTAGCCATAACTGGTGGTAAGTCTTTCGCTTTTATGATACCTTGGATCATAAAGATGACTTCTTCCTTAGCTGTCTCATCATTTCCTCATCTCAATATCCTCCACGATGCAGGCTTTGTGAGTTGCTCTATCTTGACGGTGTCCCAGAACATTGTACCCTCCTGGTTCATGTTGCTGGTGTGAGTGTCTTATGTGTTTTCTGAGGTCCCTTATCTCACCTTGGCTATAGCTGTCTGCGTTACAAGGCTTGTACACCTGCTGACATCGTGTTTCTAAGGTCTCAAGTTTCCAGCAGTCTACCTGGTCAACCATGCATCAATGAAACCCAATTTCATAATGTTTCCATCATCACCTGTTTGAATACCCTCAAAGATGAAATTAATCGTCTGGGCTCAGTGAGATTTGCTCAAGAAATGAGTCAAGAATTAGAAGAATTTGTGTCTGTAGATACAATTTCTTCTGATGAGACAGCGAGCATGAAAACAAAAAGAGAGCAAACTGGTCCAAGACAGCAGGTGCAAGGTGGTAAGATCTCACCCAAAGTTCAGAATATTTTGTGGGCACAACTGCCATGTGCCAATACAAAACTCATTCCCAGCAAACTGTCACTATGTGTCGGTATGCCTGTAATGATTAGGAATAATGTGGCAACTGAGTTGTGCATCACGAAAGGACAGGAAGCGGTTGTACACAGTTGGCAGCATGTCAATGGACCAGGGGGAATAAAGGTATTAGACACATTATTTGTCAAGCTTTGTGATCCACCTACACCAGTGCAACTTGATGGTCTCCCACTAAATGTGGTACCACTGACGAGAAATTCAGTGGCAACTACATGCCAACTGCCAGATGACACATCGTTAGCCATATCTCACTCCCAAGTGGAAGTATTACTTAACTTTGCCATGACAGATTATGTGTCCCAAGGCAAAACACAGCAAAATAATGTTGTCGACCTCATGTATAGTTGTTCACACCAAGGATATTATACTGCGATATCGAGAGGTGCAAGCACTGCCGGTACCTTAATCTTGAATAGCTTCCATCCCAGCAAAATTACCGGGGGTGCATCAGGTGCCCTCCAACAGGAATTCAGAGAGCTTGAGCTTTTGGATGATGTAACAACCAGGAATTTTGAGGGAAAGCTGCTGAGAAATGTTGCAATAGCCAATTGCAGAAATATGGTTATTACTCTGTTCCATGAGCATAAAGGTTTGCACTATATGCCATCAACAATTCACTTAGCACTAAGATGGAGCAAACATGATCCGTACCTTGAATGGAAAGGTGATAATCTTGACTGGTGAATAGTGGAGGCTAAACCAAAGAAGAAATATCAAGCTAAGCAGCAGCCTGAGTCATCATATACAAAGAAGATTGAATTGGCACATGTGCTCAAGAGGACACTGTCCCTTGATTTATGCCAGCCCCACTGCTTGAAAAAGTGGAGACTAAATTCTGATGCGGGCCTGGTGCAAGATGTTCAGCCATCAGTATCTGTTCACACACTTGTCCCAATTGGCACACAGTGGCAGAATAACAGTTGTGCATATGATGCAATCTGTACCATCCTCTTCAATGTATGGCTTGATGACCCCTGGACAGTCTCACATTCGTGGCATGAGATGTGGAGTGACTTGCTTGATTCATTGCTTGTATGATACATATCTTTTAACTCCCATGTAAGTGTTGGTGGGGCATCTGCAACGTATTCTTTAGAACAGATATGAGATTACCTAAGGCATCATTTGGCAAGGACTAGCACAGAATTTGTGTTTGGACAGTACACTAGTGTGCATGCTATTATGGGATTGGCTACTTCAATATACATGCACTGTTACAATGTCAACATGTTGTTGCCTGGATGGGCATACTGTAGATGAAAACTTATGCTTGACAGACTCTGGTGCAATTGTAATAGGATCTGCTCCTGCAGGTTGCAGTGTCCAGCAGTATATATCTGATTTCTCAATACCTTTGTCAAGGAGTTGCCCACAATGCAGCAAGCACCTGATCTGTCAATTTACATTTGCGCACCATCCCACATTGCTTGCAATTGAACTGTGGCCAGGTTTGGCTTCCATTGATCCAATTCTGACAATTGATATTGAGGGATCAAGCAGGCAATATTCTTTGCGTGGCATAATATACTTTGCAGGTGAGCATTTCACTGCACAGGTATGGTGTGGTTCCATGACAAGATATTCACAGGCAGCTCACTGGTGTATGAGACAGCTGATGTAACCTCAGTCCCAACAGAGAATGCCATAACAGCTATATACATACAAACCCAAGACAGAACTTGGACATGCCATATGCAGTAGTGGCCCACTAGCTCAAGTCATTGACTACATCTTCTCTTCCCTAGGCTCATTTTACATGGTGTTTCTTACTTGAGGAATATGCTATACCTTGGTCTCCAATGATTAAGACTAGTTCTCATATCTGGCCTTCATTCTAGGATTTTCAACTTCATGTATCTTGTCAACATCTTGTCCAGCCCAAAATTCCTGTCTTGCCACAAGGCAACCCCTTGTTTGTCTAATTCCTTCTGTAAAGTAATCTCCTCTAGCAAGTCTCTACAATGTTCTTATATCTGAGACTATAGGTGCACTCCTCAGTTTCATGTCAGTATTACACTTGCTACAATGTTGAATCTATTGACTTTCCTGCTATTCATCATGTGACAATGACATGACCCAAGGTCATGTCATTCCTACTCTGAAGTTCAAACCATGTATTAATGCTTCATACATCCCCTCCATCTCCCATTTCAAAAGGCCTTCAACCCCTTGCTGATCCTGGGTGCTTACTTTGCAATTGCAGCTGTGTACCCTTGAGCAAGCTACACATAATTAATTTAGTCTGTATGATTATTCCAGCAGTACAAAGACATCAAGCTACAACAGCCCCTTGCACCAAACACTAAGAGGTGTGATTGCCATGAGGAGATGAGCAGAAAATCTCTCTCTCATCTCTTTCCTTTTTTGTAATTTCCTTTTTGGGAATTTATTTTTTGACAGATTTGGGTTGTCCACAAACACCATAGCCTATCGAGCTGCAAAGTAATCTCGCATTGATTGCAGTACAGCAGAACTCAAATATTTTACCAAAAATGGTAATTTATTGATAATCAGATCGACTCATCTGATATTTAAGGTCAGCTAATAATTTATTGATGAACTATTCAAATGAACTTTCTGAACTTCATAATTGAGCACTAGACTTGTGACCATTCCTTATACATGGGCGAGCACGATGTATAAGGACTGGTGAAGCTGAGCTTAAATTAGTAGGATGCTACAATGTCACAAATTAATAAGCACTGAAATGATCGGACTTTCCATTTGCATAAACAACCAAAACAGGAATTTTTGATGCATCCACCCATGTTTTCTTCCTCTCAGCCTCTAGAAACGCATGGCCCACCTACGTTATATGAATGCCTCAACAATATCTGAGTCTCAACTCCAGAAGAGATCCAAATACAAGTACAAAATGACTTACTGCAGTCCAGGATGCCAACAGAATATCTCAGTTCATTGAATGACAAGGACTTGACTACAGCCTATCGAGCTTGTCTTCTGGCTTGGAATGTTACTGGTGGCACTCAGGTCCCTCGTGAGATGCAGCTGCATGTGACTCTTGCTACCTACAATGGAAGTGATTCTCTCATCAATGCTGGTACTGGCAGTGGAAAGACTTTGCCTATTGCTCTCAATCTTCTGCTTGACAACCCTTTGGATAATTGCATTTCTCTCACAATCTCGCCTCTAAAGCAGCTCCAGGTCACTCAGGTATAAATACTCCATAAGTACAAGGTATCCGACTTAGCAAAATCTTCCAGGAGAATGATTTCAACACCAAGTACCAGATCCATACTGTGTCCATTAACAGTGATATGCCCCGCAACGATGCCTACTGGAAGGTAAATTTTGTGCTATTTGTTACAAATTCCCCATTTGAGTTCTCCAGGAACATGTACACAACCTCAAAACCTGCACTCCTGGAAGTGCATGTCACATCATTGTGACAGTCGAACAACTTTTCAAGACACCAGAAGGTCACTATCTGCAGCTTGCTGTTCTCCTCTGGAACTGTCATTTTCAAAAGCAGATCAAGCGTGTTCACGTTGATGAAGCACATTCTATATATCTTGCTGGTCTTGCATGCCATGGGCTTCTGGCTTTCCAACCTGCTTGGGGAAAACTCGATGAACTCAAAGCCATACTTCCATCATCGGTACCATGGCAAGCACTGTCAGCCACTTTTCCACCACACATTCTCAAGACCATCAAGACCAAGATCCTTTGACCCAATTATGCCTCCATTCAGGTCTCCGCAAACAGGCCAAACACGATCTATGCCACTCATCAAGTCGTTACAAGCCTCGAGACACCTCAGAACTATGACTGTTTTCTCATGACACTGTTTGATCTGGCATCTCAGCCCCATGTACTCATTTTCTTTGATGACACAGACCTTGCCAGCAAAATTGTTGAACATTTGGACAAACTACTTCCTATGCAATATCGTGATCAAGGTGCTGTGCAACATTACCATTCAGGAATGTCGGAGATATACCTTCAATGTGCACACTTGGCCTTTACTGAGCAAGATGGAATTTGCAAGGTACTATGTGCGACTTCTGGTGAATCTGTCATGAGTAATCTTTATTTGACAATCCTTTATCATTCATGGAGTAGCCAATGCAGGGTGTTGATTTTCCAGATGTCAAAATTGTTTGTAATGCAGGATTGCCAGGTAACATTGTTGATTCCCTTCAACGCAGAGGCCATGTTGGTCAACACAATGGGGATCAGGGTCTTTTTGTGATTTTTTATGAACCGTGGGTGACATCTATCCATTTGGAGCAATATGAAGGCAGTTGTGATGACCCTGACCAGCCTCGAGGAACACTCAAACCCACATCTTTGGCTCGTGATTGTGCCAGTCGTGCTTCAGTCAAGCTTATGCAGTGTGAAGACTGTTGCCAACTGTTTTTTGCAGACTATCTTGGTGACAAGACCCCATCAGGTAACTTATCATCTGTTTCTATGCCAGTACACTTTGAATAGTACCACAGCACTGCACTATGAAACAATGTTTTGTTGTGATGATCATAATGATGGTTTTGTCCTTGCCAACTTTCTCCCTGGTCCTCTCTTCTCAGAAAAACCACCAATCGGATCTTCTAAGCGCAAGAAAGGTCCTTGTGTCACATACCAAAAAATTGTCAATTGGCCAGCACTTGATTCTCATGTGATAGAATGGCTTCAGAATGTGAACTCAAATGATCTACTGCATGGCATTCAAATGATGTACAACATTCTCTCTTTCCTGCAGCGACTTGATCTGGTACACGCTCACTCAAGAACAATTCAATCACCTCAAGATATTACAAAGCTTCTCGAGGAAACAGAAGAGTGGAGCAATGAGTGGGCAGAGCCTTTATTTCTCATGATTTCTCAGTATGATAAGGACATTGGAAGTGGAAATAGGAAGAAACAGATGAAGAAGGGGGGTCAGTAGATATCGCACTTGTAACTAGTAGTCATCAATGTCTTCCTGATCAAGATCTTCATCATCTGGTTCAGCATCCCCAAACTTCGCAGATGGTAAGTCATCCTCTTCATTTTGCAGTGGGCTACCCGAGATCATATCATGAATCTTTTTATTGAATGTTGCCAAGGATGAGGATGCAAATTTAGCTCTTCCAATTGAACATAAATCAGGGACGGCCTTGGTGGTAGACATCTGATTCTGTTAAGACTATAGGTCTCAACTCAGCCTAGTCTTCATATGTTGCAGTTGGAGGCTTTCCAACTGTATCAGTTCTTGCAGTAAGAGGCTTTCTTACTGTATTGGGTTCTGTTCGGGACTTGGTGCTTCCTAAGTCAATATGGCTATCTGTACTCAGAGGCTTTCTGAGTAGACCATCGGTTCATGTATCTCAGTTGGAGGCCTTCCAACTGTCGAGTTCAAGTTATCACAGCTAGGGGCTTCCTAAGCTGTTGAGTGTTCTGGTTGAGTCTAAGACCATTGTTTGAATTAGGTCAAGCTGAGGAATACAGGCAGTATTACTACAGCTTATATATGGTTCGAAGATACCTATTGTCCAATTGGAATGCAGGATTGTTATCAAGTATAAATAGAAAGAACAATAGAAAAGACAGGCCTCATGTCTTGCATGAGGCGTCCAATGTTATGGAGTGCTGCGGCACAGCATGTCAGGGATCAATAAGAGAATAGCCTCATGCCTAGCATGAGATGTCTGATGTTACGGATCCGATGTCAAGGATCCGATGTCAAGGACATGCTGCAGCGCAGCATGTTGATCATGAGTGTCCGACATCACAGACCTCATGTCAAAGGGCTGTCGTATCACAGCATGCATGGGAGTGGGTTTGGGTGCATGGAGTCACCATGTGTCAAAGGGTCTCCCATCGGAAGTGAGTCGAGTCGAATGAGAAAAATTAAAGTACCTGGTCTTGCCAGCATACGTCTGGTTGTCGTGGGTTATGATAACAGAAAATCATAACAGATTCTGCACACAGCCTTGAACAACTTCTTGCAGCTGGAATTCCTGGATGCGGTCTGCAAGACGCCAGACAAGTGACTTGGTATCTGCCATCTTGTGTGTTGAGCCTTGGTAATTTCCATGCATCAATTTAGTGACCTGGCTTTTGATATGTTGCAAATGATTGACACCAGCCGATATATTGCCAAGTCTATCCCAAGGTGCGTAGAGTCCCTTTTGTAGTGAGTCGAGGGGGATCTCCTTATATCACACACCAAAAGAACATGAATATGGTATATATTTCATGTAATGGTAGTGGTAAAAAAAAGATGCTTATCTAAATTGAGGACTGGTCCCTATATAGGGACCAGTCAGGCCAATAGCAAGTAATTATAACATTTACAAATGCGGGTCAAGCCCTGGGTCACCACACCCTCCCCCTTAGGCTTCGTCCAGGGGAGAAGCATAATGTTTTGAGTAAGAAAATGACCTCAAAGAGTATCATCAAATATATGGGTATTGTTGGGGTGCAACAAAGCAGTCAGATTGGTTTATAAAAAAAAATGCGATGACCTCATTCGAGAGGGTCGTCGGGGTTATGGGTCTCGTCGAGATCCAACGAGGATATGTGGAACTCGTCATGGGTCACCGAGGATTCAGAGATATTGAGATCCACCATCAGGAGGTGGACCTCCTCAGGGGTGGTAACAGGTATCTCACGCTTGTGGTCAGGCACCAAGGAGAGAAGTTGGCTCTCGTGGTTGGAAACCGACGAGTGCAGTTGGGAGATAGGTGTCTCTGGACAATTCCCCAGAGTGGCATCAGTTATCTGCCCTTCATCAAAAGGGACTGAAGGAAAGCATGTTTTATCAATGGTGAGTGTTTCACTGTCAGAGTCAGAGACAGAGTTGGTGGTGTCACTGTTGTTGTCCGAGTCTCTAGTCTTTTGCGGCTTGGTAGTCACAACAATGGGTTTGGATCTAAAGGGTACCTTGGGCCTGTTAGGGGTATTCCAGCAGCGATACACCATTCCCTCTTCTTCTCACCTTGAGTTGCCTTCTTGATGAGGGGGGACTTCACCGAACCAACCGGAGGAACACCATCTCGTCGGTTTTGGTCTTCTCTAGCAGAATATCTGCTAGAATGGATGACTTCTTCCATCTCACCAGGGCTTGGCGAGTGGTGGATCCGAGTGATGTTAAGGTAGAATTCATCCATAACCAACAAATGTCACGTGCTGTTACTTTTCATGACACGCTCATCTATAACAGGAGAAAAGTCCACAAAACAGCTGCTGAACTTGTTCCACCCCCTCTTTTCAAATTCTGCTTTCAGGGAACTATTATAATATGTATTAAGCTGCTATGTACCATGTGGTTTAGAATACTAATATGTACTGGGTTTGGAATTCCAAAAGTAAGATTATCTACAGATCAAGTGGAATGATTGTGAGATATAACGAGGAACTATGAACAAATTTAAGACCATTATAAGATGAGTAGTAATATGAACAGATTAAAATATGAAGAGGTCAAAGGAAGCACAGTTTTTTGTTTAAGTTAGTTGTGCTTTCTCTTGGCTTTCTCGAGGTCATCCATCAAAGTCTCAGGAAGGACACAATGGCTGCACCCTTAGCAAGATTGGCAATCCATGACAGTGATAACTCCCGCTTAGCCCCCATGCGACCGGTGCATTCGAGCAAGGTATGAGGTTTTTTCACGACACGACGCACTGAAATTGATGTGTTTATGCATTATTTTGATTAAATTGATTTCACTATGTCTTCTTACATAAAACTGACTATCTCATGTCCTGTACTAGCTAATTTAAAACATTTCCCTGAAAATATGTTTTGGATAAATTGTCTATGTGCTACAGAGAAATGGATTTTGTAAAGAATTTCTTGTTTTGGACATTGTCACACTGGTCATGTGACATTTGTTGCTTATGGATGAATTCTACCTTACTGCTCGAGCCTGTAGGCTCGAGCGCTCTCTGCTTCTCCTTCCCCCTTTGAGACTGGCCACTTGGGTCAGTCTCATGCATATGGCAAGATTGATGGTTTTCATCCCCCATGGGGTTGTCTTTGTCTGGTGGTAAACTCACCATGGTATAGACCAAGCGATGAGGAAGGAAAAAAAAAATTTGGAATTCCGCTGTACTATACAGCAGCGGAGATTGAAAACACGTAGATGGCCAACGTGACTTGGAATTCACCCAAGCTTTAAGCATGTCGATGTGCAGTGCCAGCTGCACGTCTTGGCAGACCCTGCCAATCCTTAGCGCCCATAAGTGCCAAGTAAGCATCAAGAGCTGCAAGTTCATTGCAGTTCACCAATGGTTCCCAAGTGGTGTCACCTAGACTCCACTTAACCTCAAATTGGACATCATGGCCACACCACTTGTAGGCTGTAATTTCTTCAATGTACCATTCAGTGTCATCAGGTGCACTGAAGTCATACACATCTGGGTAATGCCTGTTAGGAAACATGGTGTTGTCATTGGGATGGTGGGGTCTCAATAGGCTGACATGGAAATGCTGGTGTAAATGCCAGCATTTAAGTTCTTTTGGAAGGTTCAACTCATAGTTGGACGTCTCAGGATAGGCTTGTAAGACCTTGTACAGTCCTACAAATCTAGGCAATAGTTTACTTGCGCGCCCTTTTGGTAGCACTAGGTTTTTTGTGGACAAGTAGACAAAATCTCCTTGTTTGATATCAGGCTCTTCCTGCCAATGTTTATTAGCATAGTGCCACTGAAATACTCTTCCAATGATGATGCTATCATGGGCCACTGCCATGTTTCACAGGGCATTCATTGCAAATGTACGCACTCTGGGAGGAACGTGTTCTGTAGAAGGAAGTTCTTGCATAATATGAGGCAAGAATCCATAGTTGACTTCAAATGGGGCCATCCCTATTGCCCTGTTAATGGTAGAGTTTATGGCAAACTCTATGAGAGAGAGGAATTTTACTCAATCTTTTTGATTGGATGCAACAAACACTCGGAGAATCTGAACGATTGAATGATTTGCGTGTTCCGTTATTCCATCCATCTGAGGATGGAACAAAGTGGACATAAGTATCTTGATGTCCAAGATACGGTGGATTTCACACCACCATTTGGATGTGAATTTAGAGTCTTGATCACAAACAATCGAGCCAGGTAGTCCATGCAAACAGATAATCTCCTTCACAAAGATGGGAGATAGTTGTGATGTGGTCGTCGTCGTGTTCACTGGGACTAGGTGAACCATGGAAGACAGACAACAGATGATCACCCAAAGGTAGTCAAATCCCTTGGACTCTGGGAAGGGTCCAATAAAGTCCATTCCAATGGACTCCCATGGTCTCAAGGGAGTGGGGAGCGAGTGCAATTTGCCTCATGGGGAATGGTATTCATCTTTTGAGCGTATACAATGCTTGCAAGAATCACAGTATTTCTCGACTTCACACTGAAGTCGAGGCCACCAATACCAACGTCGGATGTACTCTGAAGTTTTGACTGGCCCAAAATGTCCCACAATACTGTGGGCCTGCTCAATTATATGACCATGCAGGGTCATACTTTTGGAAGTGGAGGTGGGGATGCACAAAACGTCCTCACCACCTCAGTTCTTCCTCCAGATGAAACCACTCCGGATGCTGAAATCTGGGTGGTCTCTTGGACTTTCAAGAACCTTCTTGAAAACTCGGTCCTTGATGTCATTGTTCAGAGGATCCAACTCTGACATATGGACATGAAGATCAGGTCCCTTAACCAGAGATGCATAAATCGAGGGGTTTTCCTCCGATTGTGGCTGTCCAGAAGAAGACAGATCTGCATCTTCAGTATTTGCAGTCATTCTGGCTGTGGCTACATCCCGCTCTTCAATAAGTTCCTGAAGAGCTCTAAGTTGTTCACCGACTTGCTTCTGCTGAGCAGCAGCGGAGCAAGTCTCAATTACTTGATTCTTTAATTCAAGGTGTCAATCCCATGGGAGGTCCTCATGGTTAGGATTGAGTCGCACGTCTGCGAAGACATAGTGTTGTACTAATGGGGCATCGTCCCAAGAGTCAAATTGGTAGTAGCGGGACAGAGCATCTGCTACTTTGTTTAGTTTACCTTTGACATATCTAATGTCAAAGTCGAAATGCAATAGGTACTCCATCCACCGCATCTGCCTAGCAGAAAGTCTGCGCTGGGTCTGGAAGAATTCCAGTGCTTGGTGATCGGTGGTGACGTGGATCCGTCTACTGATCAGTTTGTCTTCCCACTTGAGGAGGGCCTCAAGTATAGCAATGGTTTCATGCTCAAAGGTACGGTAGTTCCTTTGAGCGTCTGAGAATTTCTTGGACAAGAAACCTGCTGGGCGGCAAGTTTGCCACTCAGGTCCTTGACCATACATTGCGCCAGTCCCAAAGACTGAGGCATCACAGATCACCCAGATTGGCTCAGGTGACTTTGGGTCGATCGGCTTCAGCACCGGTGTTGTGCAACAGATGTCCTTAATCATCTGGAAGCAGTGATCATGTAATGGCTGCCATAGAAACAAGGTGCCGTTTTTAGTTATCACAGAGAGCAGACTAGTATAAGCACTGATATCTGGCAAGAAATGAGCCAGATATTGCACAAGTCCCAAGAATCTCTGGACTTTGTGATAGTTACAAGGTGTCTTCCACTCTCATACATGGGCCATCTTGTCGCTGTCTGCATGCAGCCCGTGCTCGTCAACCATATGACCTAGGCACTCTACCTTTTCAGCATAGAGCTCACACTTCTCTGCACGAAGGTACAGAGCATGCTCACATAGTTTGTTAAATACTAGCTCCAGATGTTTCTGGTGTTCCTCAATTGAGTTACTAAACACAAAGATATTGTCCAAGTATGCATGGACAAATATTACAATGTAATCTCAGAAGATTAAATTCATCAACCTTTGAAAGGTTGATGGTGCGCTGCAGTCGCCTTGTTGCATAACCAGGCTTTCATATACACCTTGAACCGTCGAAAAGGCAGTTTTCCAGATGTCATCTGGTTCCACTCGGACTTGCTCATAAGCATCCAAGAGATCTATCTTCGAGCAATATGTAGCTTGAGCAACATCAAGACGAATCATGTCTTGATCAGGAAATGGTGTAACATCTTTCACTGTATTCGCATTCCTCTTCATGGTGTTAATCACAGTGCAAATCATTCCTGATTTCTTTGGCACTAGCATTGGAGCAGCTTGCTCCACTCAAGCAGGGTGCCACCACCCTGCTCTGGAGTATTTTGCTACCTTCTCGGAGAGGGGTTTTCTCATCAAGTCTGGACACTTTGGAAGATAATAATTGTACTTCTTCTTTTCATCCACTAGTGGGATGTGATGGTTTATCTCCCTAAGGGGAGGTAGTTTGTCAGGTACTCTGCTGAGGATATCCTGACAAGATTGTTTCCACTCTTCTCAAAGACATGGAAGGTCTTTCTTGGAGAGAGGACCTTTTGAGTAGGCCTTGAAGGCCAAGTCTTCACATATTGTGAAGAGAACGTTGTTCAGGTCATCGACTTGTTCTGGTGGTAGCACCGCAGGAATGGAAGGGTCAAACCCAAAAGGTTCGAATTTAGGGCCCTCAGGAAATTGATCCCAAGTGAATTCTCGGATGAACTCTTCCAATTCATCCTTGTTATCACTTTCAGGCTTCTCATCAGGCCCCAGCAATATGGGGTCCGATACTCTCAAGCCTGAAGGACAATATTGAGCCTCAACATCATCCACTTCCTCAATTTCCGCCCTCCTCTGTTTCACAGAGGGAGGCTGGGCCTGTGTAGAACTCAGGACAATTTTGTCTGGGTCTCTTACTTTTTTAGCAGTCAGGTGCCTGCTATGGAGTCACTCATCCTTTGGAGGTTGAGGCTGCATAGCATGCCATCTGGCTTGCATGAAGGTGTTAGGGCCCTTGATTACAGTATCGAGGTGCTTTCCTTTAACGTGTACTTTGTCACATTCAAAGTCTAGGACTATACCATGCTTCCTCATAAACATGGTTCCCAGAATGGCATCATACCTATCGATGTTAACTACATCAAAATAGTGGGTATTTTTCGCTCCACCGATCTCAAAATCAGTGAAGAGTCTGAAGTTTATCTTTGAATGGCTGCCCACAGTGCCTAATTGTAAAGGCACAGGTTCTTCCAATTCATGAGCCTTCAAGTTTGCTGACATAGCAAATTCTGGCGAGATGGAATTGGTTGTACAGCCAGAATCGAGCAGTACATAGGCTTTGAGATTGTGAAGCATCATCTTTGCAACAAAGCATTTGTTATCCTCCTCAGTCCAAGGAGGACATTTAATCTTCTTCAAGGATTTCCTCAAAGTAGTCGCGCCCCTAAAGCGCGGCTTGTTCTTGAAAAGGCCATCCATCATGATGCCAAGCCATTCAGAGAATGATGGATGTTTATGCTCTGTCTCACTCTCTGAGTCTTCCTCAGAGTCAGACACTGACTGGGCAGACGGGCAGCTATCGGAGTCATACTCCAAGAGAATTTCTCTGATCGCACCAAAGCATTCAGCTCCTGAATCATCACAGGGAATATGCCCAGTGTCAGACTCGATGTTATACAGTTCGCCCTCAGAGCTGTACTGCAATCTGTAAGGGATCTCCTCAGATAAGGCCGAACCATACTCCGAGGAAGAAATGCCTTCTGAGTCGCTGTGTGCAGCAGCAAATCTCTCTTTTGTCACTGATCAAGAGTCCAAGCTCTTTTTAGGGCTTGGACCATGCTCATCACATTCTTTGCTACTACTATGAGTAGCAGGTCGATCATTCGAGGAGGCTGATTCTTCTCTAGCGGCATACATTTTTGCTGTTGGTCTTTGTTGCCCATACTTTGGGCACTTAGGATCTGTGGAGTAATGAGGGCCTCCACAGTTGTAGCAAGTGGGAGCCTTGCTTTCACCAGACTTCTTGTCTGGTTTGTTTCCATTAGACCTGGAGGTTTGCTTCCAGGGGAATGATGTCATGTATCATGATGCTCCTTGTAATGGCAATCTTGATTGCCATAGCTTTGGTGGTCTTTGTCCAGATATTTTGAACTGGATGGTTTAGAGTTATCACAATAATTTTTTTTGTGTTTATCGTAATGTTCTTGCGACCATCCATTAGATCTTTCAGGAGAAGGATCCTTTGTTTTGGGAGCTTTAGTCGAAGAGGATGTCTTTGACTTTGTGGATTCCATGATATGCTTCTTTTTGTTGAAGTGTTTTCTCATTTTTCCAATTTCCTCCGCCTGACAGGCCTAGTGCAAAATATCTCCCACTGAGCTAGTCTCAGCAGAGCATCCTTTGTCCAGTACAAAGGATATGATGTTGTTGGGTAACCCAGTCACCAACTGGGTGTTGAAGGTGAAAGGATCTGGTGCCTGTATCATTCTGGTAGCATAGCGCTCCAGTTTGTGGTAGTAACCCATAATGCCCTCTTCAGTGTTATAATCGACATGCCAAAATTTGTTGGTCGCATCATGGGTTGCATTCTCATGCACATATAGGCCAGTTATGACCTCCTTGAGAGTCCAGGCAGCTCGTTGACGGTATGCACCATCAACACTGTCCTCAAACCAAGTCAAGGTGGTGTTCTCAAGGAACATCGCCGTATACTCAATATGGTCTGAGTCCAGATCTGAGCCACATACTTTGCTCACCTTCAGCCAACAAAGGAGGGCATTCAGCCATTGTTCAAAGCCTTCAGTGTCTGGTAATCCACTGTACTTAGGCAGATTTGGGACACGCGGACCGTTCTTACTACTAGTGGTAGGAACTTCAGTCAAGACAGAGACTTTGCTGTCAATCTGTCTGTAGATCTTCATATGAATGTCCCTTAAGTATTTTGAGGGTCGAAGGGAGCTTTTTCCTCAATAGGAATTGGGACGGGAAGATACAGAATATCTAGACAAGGATTGACTAGATAAATGCTGTGCCTGGCTACCTTGTCTGTGGTGAGACAAGGTCTTATTAGCAATCTCTTCCTCACTTGGGGAAGAGTGTTTGGTGTTTTCGTTACTCGAGGTGCTATATGACAAGTCAGTGCTACTTTCATCTCCATCGTCACCAGAACCATTGCCATCTAGTGGCCCGTCCTTGCCTGCGTGACTCTACACAGGCTTTTTGAACCCTCCTGGTGGGGCTTTCTCTCACTTATCATGGCGAGAGTTCTTGCTGTTCTTATCCCAAGGATTACCATCCTTGTCGAAACGAATCCCTTGATCAGGAATCGATGTGGGTTGTCCATCCTGGATATTGCCATCATGTATCCTCTGGAGGACTTTATTGTTGTCAATGTAATGTACCTTCTTCTTGGAAGGTACCTCGACCGGTGTTACCAGCATGGTTGGACGTGGGTTAACACATTCCTGGGAAGGGGACAGTTGCTGCTCCACATGTTCGGCAGTACAAGGAGTAGTAGGTCTGGATACAGACCTACAGGAACATTGTCTAGCATAAGCAAACACCAGATCTTTAAGTTGGATTTCCAACTTAACAGGTTCAAAGTCCTGGGCATCCCTGGCACAGCCAAGGATATCAGTAGCGAGCTGAGCGAAATGCCAAGCTCCGAACTCTTCATCTGACTCATCCTCTCTAGGTTTCTTGAGAGATTTCTTCTCTTCATGCTGATGTAGTCTTTCATGTTCATCCATCAGCATCGGCGGCACCGATGGGGCTAACTCTGGCCATTGGGCAGAGAATAGTCTGGGTGTAGTATACTCCAGACATTGTTGGGGAAGATCGATATAATTACCGGGGGTGACCTGGTTATTCAGGGACTCTGGAGTTAGTTCATCCAGAGGTGAGAGTCCTTGTAACCCCGGATTAGGTCTGGGGGTTGACCGAGTGCTTCATCGACTACTTTTTGATGAGTTAGATTTCTTTGAGTCGAGGTCGCTGTCATCCTTGACCATCACCTGGGATGTGCAAAGTCCGAGCGCAGAGGAATTGATTGTTCTCATAGTGGATATATGCGCTTCGAGGTTCACTGCCTGTATTGTAGGAGACAGTAAATTTCTTGAGGTGCCTGTATGCACCTCGAGTGGTTGGGGTATGCTCAAATTTTGCAGACCTGCAACGAAGCAGGTTTGGTCTTATTTCTGGTTCTTGCCCTGGCTGTTGAAGCCATGGCTGATGGGGTCGATATCAGTCTTTAGCAGTAGGGAACAAAAAATTTTGGTCATAGCAGTGGGCGAAAAGCAATTAAAAGAAAATGTTGATTTGAGTGCTGGGTGCTTGAGTCGGGTCCTAGTGACAGATTTGCTTCCATCGCTGATCGCGTTGGGGAATTTTCACCCTTCGCGGGAGAAGTTCAGGGTTGTGGTGATGACGATCACTGATGGGGCAATGTCGAGTGAAACTCTATACGAGTTTTAGTGTTCAAAAAAGTGTAGTGAGTCGAGGGGGATCTCCTTATATCACACACCAAAAGAACACAAATAACGTATATATTTCGTGTGATGGTAGTGGTAAAAAAAGATGCTTATCTAAATTGAGGACTGGTCCCTATATAGGGACCAGTCAGGCCAATAGCAAGTAATTATAATATGTACAAATGCGGGTCAAGCCCCGGGTCACCACACCTTTGCAGCAAATAAGGCCTAACTCAGAAGGTAATTAGCAATTCATTACATAGTACCTTTAGTACCTTTAAATAACGTATTAGATGCTCAATGTTGAGGTCCGTACCCATCGCATGACCTGGTAAGCCGGACACGTTGACTAACATTCCATCCCACATGATATTTCTACAAATCTGTCAGCCGCGATATTGCAGACAGTAGACTGTGCTTCCTTACGCAAAGTCTGGTGTCCATACTTCTTTCAGACTGAAAAGAAAGTGCAGAATTTCAGTCGAATCGTTGTTGGATCCGGCTCCCCGGAATATACACGCCAAATCTGGTAGTATGTCTTCAATTCGGCCAAAATCCCCTGCTGATGTGGCATGGACTAGCTCGTAAACATAGGTCAAATCACGTGTGAGTCGTACAATATTTTCGTGGATAATGTCTTTATGAGCGGTATTGGTGGAAGGTGAGGGGCCAGATGAGCATGTAGAACGATCCGATTCAGAGTCACTGGAGTCAGCTGTAGATGCCTTTTTTGTTTCTTTAACTGTTGGTGGCAAATCTTCGTTGGGCGTAGCATATTTGCTTATAAGAGATTGAGCGAGCTTGAGGATTGCGTTGGGCTCGGGTTTGCTTTCTGCAAATTTGTCGAGGTTCGGGAAGCCGCATTCTCGTCGCCAAGCATTCAGGACCAAGCCTTCAAGGATTTGCGTGAGTGCTGCCAGAAGCCTGAGAGCGTGGAAATCTGGATGCTCGCCGCCCAACCGTACTTTTTCAAGGATGGCAAATAAGTGTGTCAGTGTTCCATGTTGATCAATTGTACCACGATGAATATGTAGTAGTGCCCAGATGAGGTTCATGGTCAAATGAAAGACCCCAAAGCCGAGTTGAAATATTTCACGTCGAGTCCAGGAAGAGACATCCTTCTTCCTCATGATTTGCGCGCCCCGAATCCGTGCATTAGTTAGTTGATCATTATATGAGGGTATGGCCAGCTCATTCAGCTCGCTTGCATCTTTCTTGAGTTGTACATGGTAAACATCGTCTTGTACGAGAATATTGCCTTTTATCGAAGCTTCCTCAATAGTTGATACACGAAGGGGATAAAACTGAGTCTTGTGGTCAGGCGGAAGGGGACGTCGTGACTTGGTCTGGAACATGGGGTTGTCACCATAGTGAGCCAAGCCAGGGACAAATTTTATGAGAATCTTCACGTAATGGACCATAATCTGGGATTGATAAGACATGAGTGCATGACGAGACAGCCGAAGATCTGGGATGGCAAGGGGGGATGAGTTCCGTAGATTCAAAATCATGGGCGCGAGCTTCATGTCTTCTGCACGCCCACCCACTAACTTGTACAGGACCGCAAATGTTCCAGATTGGACCTTGTGCGGCATGTTTGGTGTCTGTTCTGTGAAAATTGAGTGCGTAAGATTGATGTTGTCGTGTGGGTATGTGTGCGGTCCAGCAGCAACTGTTCGGGCATCTTCAATTGACCTGTCTGCAAGGGCTTCGATGATTTTCGTGATCGTTGGGAAGGACATCGAAAGACATGACTGATTCAAAACACTAATGAGCTGCCGAGATGCCCCTGAGGTCCATGCCATCAAGCCAAGCCCTATTTGAACTTTGAACGAGTGGAAAGATCGCAAGTAGTGAACCTGCGCAGAGATGACATTTCTGCCCTGGTTATTTAACAATATAAGGTCCGTAGCAACATAATTTCAAATTCCTCACTGTTAGACGATTCCTCGATTTTGGTTTCTTGTGCTTTTCCTTGGCTTCCTTGGTCTCGGTGGCAGCTTCGAGGATGCGACACCAGATGGGCGTGAGTTCAGTTCCAATTGGTTCCATAAACGAATTGATATCCCAATTGGAGATAAACTCCGGCGTGACATCATTTGCAGACATGCGGAGCGCAGGCTTTGCGCTCTCAAATTCCTCATAGACCGTGTTGCAGACTAGGTCCACAGCATGTGTCCACATCCAGTTCTTCATTGCGGTACATCCCTTGTCAGCCATCCATATTGTGTCTAGGAGTTTGTTGAAGCGTGGCACATTATGGTCGGAATAGAATGACGTCCGGAAACTAATACATTCCGAGTCTTCAAGCACATGAGTAAGAAATTCAGTTGGTGATATTCGAGCATTGCGGAGGGTCGCGAGAATGCTCCGCATGGCCTTGGCCTTGATGTTCTCCACTAGAGGGGCTGAGTTTGCCGACTGAGAATTTGATAAGATCTTGGGCTGTTCAGCATTTTCCTTATCATGTTTGAGTGTTACATTAAGGTCATAATCCAAAGCATGAATGTCTGTATCAAAGCGAAGCGGAGAGAGCAGGGCGGGATGAGTAGCTGCAGAGATATTCGGCTTAAGGTCATGATTTGCAAAGGCACGAGAGTCCATGGATGAATCAGAAAAGGCAAAGGGGTCTTCGGAAATTTCGCCAATGGGAAGGTGTTCATGCCAGAGGTTTCGGCGGCTGTAGATTTTAAACGCTACATGGAAAGCGGTTCCCACCTTGATGTCGGTGTCACTGGGACCGGATTGGAGCCAACGGCCACGAAATCTCCTGAGGATTGTCCACTGAGATTCCACAGATCTCCTACTAAAAAGTTTGACGGTGTTTTTGGGGTGGGTAGCGATTTCTCGGGCAGAGACGTTTGCATAATGTCGGTCTCAAAGTGGACCGCGGATTTTCTGCGTTTGCGAGTACGAGAGTTAGAGGGTGTTTGAGAACAGGTCATTCGTTGCTCCCATGCTCTTTCTATTATGCTAGCGTTCCCTCGTGGCTTGCGTAGTTGTTGAAAGTCGTTATGTGTATTGGAAAAGCCCGGACCTGTATTGTCAAAAAGAATAGACGGGGTGGGCTCTAAAGATGGTTGAAGCTTAAAGAATCCTTGCTGGCTGGTCTGAGAGGCTTTAGGCATGTTTATACTGGTATCGAGGAAGGATGAGATCAATATATTAGCTCGACGCGTCAACACGCGTCAAAAACCTCAAATTTTCCATTTTGGTTGTTTACGCAAATAGGAAAGTCCGATCAATTCGGTGCTTATTAACCGTCACGATTGTAGTGTCCTACTAAGATACGCGACATGCAAATCCAGCACCTTATGTAATCGCTTATAAATAAGCTCCCACGGCCAAATCTTGATGTTACGAAAAACATTTACATTTGCAACCAAGATTTTACCCAGACTCCAACCCAGCCATCGAGAGGAAAAAGAGAAAAATACGATGTTTTATATCGGTACATAGATTTTGTGTTTAATCTGATCACCCCATCACGTGTTTCATCTGACAAACCTTTTTTTTTTTCACTATTTCCTTCGACGACTGCCAAAACTTGCAGTGGTGGCTTGGTTCTGTTTGGTTTCTCGGGATGGAATGACATCACTCCGAGAGCGAAGTTACACTTCTACTTGCTTTTAAAATGCCCATCCAGTCAAAACCATGGGAACACACAATGCTCAACAACAACGAGGATTGATACTGATGATATTATAGGATATAGGGAAGTGGAGATACCAGCTTGTTGTGACCCCGGAACTGCTTCTAAATGATGATAGGTTTGCAATTGAGGTCCTGTGGGGGAAGTATTTCATGGATAAGCTCATCAACATTTTGCTCGACAAGGCACATGTTATTAAAGAGTGGGGCAGCACCTTCAGAACCGACTATTTAAAGATTGGGCCCATCCGTTATAGGTTTCCACAGATTATCCCATTCCATCTGGGATCAGCAACAGTCAGCAAGCAATTAGAGCCTGAACTTGTGAAGAATCTACATCTTCATGTTGCCTTGTTGGCAGTGATGCGTCGCAATACAGATAGGCCCAATATTTTCCTTGTGGTTGAGCAAATGAAACATCCCATGAACTCTTATGAAGATCTCGCATTCATTATCAAAAAGAACTTAGGGCCTGGAGACACAAGTTTTTGGTGTTCTTTAATTCCCGAGGTGAGGCACAAGCAGGTGCCGAGTTCTTGAGAGCTCGTCTTTCACCCGAGCTACGCAACAAAGTCAAGTGGTTTCATTTGGGCATGACAGATCAATTCAGAGAAGATGAGATGATGCACTGATTATCAGTGAATCACTTGGCGAAGGATCAACTGATGCTGCAGGAATGGTGAGTCTAAAAGCTTCGAAAGTTGAGATCATCATCACTGGGGACATGACAGTAATTGTGTCCCGCAGTTACTAGACATGTATCTTACTCTATGTAGAATTCTCTGCTCTTCGGGTTTGCCATGCAGACATGTTTTTGATGCTACAGCCAAACAAGACCAAGCCGCCACTGCAATTTTTGGCAGTCATCGAAGGAAATAGTGAAAAAAATGAGGTTTGTTGGATGAAACACGTGATGGGGTGATCAGATTAAACACAAAATCTATGTACTGATATAAAACATCATATTTTTCTCTTTTTCCTCTCGTCGACTGGGTTGGAGTCTGGATTTTACCTGCCAAAATAACTTTCCACATCTGCCAAATTTCAGACTTGCAAATACTCTCTATTGCCAAACATCTAGAGTAGGCAGAAGATCAATGCATGCCTATTTCACTTCAGCAACTGGTTAGACAGTGGCTATGGTATCTTTCTGCAACTGGATTAGTAATCAAGTTACCATGTGATTGGTCACGTGCATGGCCAAATGTCAGTGTCAAGCATAAAAAAATAAATTTAGATTTGGGAGGCCCTCTCCTATCCAACTACTACATATTTTAAAAAATCAACTCCTAGGAATCATTCATAGGCTTCTTTGGCAGCCTTCCTAGGACTCCAAATGAAATTTCTTGAAATGTGGCAGGAGGAGAAGTGGTTGCAGAAGGCTTCAGTTTTGGCTTACATAAACAGGTGATGGATTTGCATGTCGCCTATCTTAATTTAAGCTCAGCTTTCCCGGTCCCTATACATCGTGCTTGCCCATGTACTAGGGATCGGTCACCGGTCTAATTGAGCACCCCTTTACGGGAAGTCACCCACTGTCAACAATATGTCATACTTACATTGGCATACTGTAAGCGCCTTAATTATAACAATTTGTCACGTCACGGAACGCGTTTGTTGTGTTAATTTTTGAGAAGTCACGTCACAAGGCAGGTCATTTGTTAAGGTCAGAACCGATGTCACTGTGATTTTTCCCGAAAATTTCCTGTGATATCTATGATTCGACACCATGATACAGCATAATTTCATCCTGTAGTTTCTCCAAAATCCTCATTAACTCGCTTCTTGAAAACTTCTGACCCTCCAAGTCAAGATTCAGAAAATCATGCAGCTTGCAGAATGACAGCACTTTGCCATACCACTGGCCCGGGGTTGATTTTTTTAAGAGCAGATAGGTTGCATAGCAGACATACAAATACCTGGTCATGGAGGTCTACATCTGTGAGCAAATACAAATCAAATGACAGACTTACCAAGTATTATACTCGCTACTGAATTTCTAGTTGGTCATGGTGGGCATCAAATCTCAGTGGGTTTGTTAGCAGTCACACATCAATCTGACCCATTTGTTATGTCCAGGACCATTTGTTAAGGTCACGGTGTCACAGGTGATTGTTATAATTAAGGCTCTTACAGTACGCGCGGTTGCATACGTCTCTCTGCATTGCCACAGATCTCCGGTGCTTTATCTGCACAAGCTCCGAATATACAGCTCACCTTTGGAATACAACTGCCGATATACACTCTGACGCTTTGCTACGGATTCACGCTACGCTTGAGCCACGAGGTAGTCCGGGACGTTCTCAAAGTCCTAGGCTTCCGAGTCAACGTACTGCTTGCTGGATGGGGAGAAAGTCCCTCGATTTATGACCCAGACGTTTTCTAGATTCGCAACTTCAGGTCTGAGTCTCACCCTGGAACTGATTGCAAGGCACTTTCTCTGTCGGACTCAGTATCCATTTACGCATATGTATCTCTGTTGCTAGGTAAAGCGCAAGATTGGACGGTCCGCAGATTTGAGGGATTTCCCGCTCCACTGGGAGAACAAAACCTAAGCTTTAACAGAAAACAGTCGATCACAGGTCTGGGGGTATATGGCGGTTGATAAAGGATCTTGTCACACTCGGAGAGAGCCTGGTCCTTCTGACGCGCCGAACTGGAAGTCGTATTGCCATCGAACGGACCCATTGCATACACCAAGAAGCTCTAGTCGCTGGCTATGCTGAAGGCCTCGTCCTTCTCACAGAACGAGATATATTTTACCCAACCTCCTTCATGTCATCTGCAGAATGTCCAGGCTCCGATGTCACAGTGGCTATTGCGATGTTTTTTGGATGATTCACGTGTTCGTTCTTGAACTAGCAGGTGCCCGAAGATCGGGAGCTCTCAGATTCGCTCCGTGAAGGTTTTAAATCATCACTGTCTCTCCTTCACTCTTCTGAATATTCGCATGGAGATACCGCACGTCGGAATCAGGAATGGGCATGTATTCCTGAAATGTACCGAACTTTTCCCTGCAGCGCAAAACGAAGCTGGTAGCGAGATGTAAACTGAAATGGATGCTATCGACACAGAATGCACGGAGTAAATGTCACAGCACTGCATGAACTCTTCTTGTTTCCAACGACACTAACGCCGCCTCGTATGTACGGAGACAGCTGTTCCGGATTGGGACCACGCCGGAATATATCCTGCCCCCATACGCTTCCAGACAGGGAGAATTTGTTTGTCGGCTGCCCTGCCCTGCTGGCACGTGGCACGGATATGCTTTTAAGATTTCTACACTTGAACGGCTTACTAGCCTCTGACCGTCTATAATTCCACGAATTCCCGTGGCGAATGACGAAGATCACTGTCAGCATAACTAGAACGGCCTAGGATGAGACCAGTACCGTGGTATCGTGCATCCTCCTGCTTCCTCTATCAAGTGTACGACGTTGATCGTTAGTTGTGTTTCATTCGTGTCGCAAGCACCTAGATGCCGGCCCGCCTCAACCTGGCTAGCTTCCCTGACTTTCTGTGCATCAGTGTTTGGCCGTCGGAAGAGCCCTATCATGACCGATTTGTACTTGCCATTGAGTGCACCTGCGCAATCGCCTGGAATCTCGACGAGGTCAGAAGCTCCCAAATATACCCCTTCGTTTAAGTCCTTGCAAATTTGATTCTCGGCCGCCCCAACATCTTCTGGAATCGAAGGCGTGGCTACAGATCATTGGACTGGTGATGATACCCGTAAGTAGAATTGGACGGCTTCAAAATATACCTATCCTATTGAGAGGGTCTTTTCTTTTACATAATCATACGGATAACATCAATAATCCCAAAGTGAAGCAGACGTTGTAATATATCTCGAATACATACACATCCATCTACAAAAAGAACTCGTTTGATAATTTGCTAATTCTAAATGCGTTCATTGCGTTATGTTTGTAACGTGTAACGTGTCAGCCACATCAAAGACCAGAAGCAAAGCAGAGCAAGGAGAGCAAAACAGAATACCGATGGAGTGGACGAGCGAGCAATGGGATAGAACATCATACACCCATGCAAATCACCACCTAAAGCCGCGCCTCTCCCGGCCTCGCCTCTGATCTATCCTTCACTCCAACCAGTTCCAACATATGCTCCACCACCTCTTGCGGTACCGTGACATGCCAGCTCGCCAACGTCCTCTTACCTCTATGTCCCACAGCGGTCGTAAACACGCCCTCGGGCCGGATAGCCAGTTCCACTGGGGGGTACTTATTTGTGATTCCGTTCCCCTCGACGAGGGTTACCGAAAGGGGTGCTTCCATGGTAACCTTGGCTTGTTTGGGACCACCCTGAAAGAGTAGGAGTGCGCGGAACATGTCTTCGTCGGTCTGGGTGCGAAGAGACGAAGTGAGTAGGGGGTGTAGTAGGGAAGGTGGAGTGAGAGGGGAAGCAAACTACCTTATCGTCACCAGCGCAGAAGATAAACTCGGCATCCGGGTTCTGATATAGTATTCGTTTTACAATTTCGCCCTACGTATCACCCAGCGTTTCATCGCACTGTATGAAATAAATAAGATATGGTTGACCCTACCTTGTTGATAGCCAGTGGTCGGACCTCCAGATTCTTCTTCCCGACGAGCACTAGCCATGAACAGTATATCAGGTGAAGGTTCGAACCCTACAAGAACACAAGGGAGTTACCCTCAATAGGCCGTTTATGAGCTAAATTGTTCTCTAGCAAATCCTGGCACTGCCTGCATTGGAACTGTCTATCAAGCACCGCGTGCAAGGTATCAACATTACGACCAGATAAAAAGAAAAACGAGACCCACCCCCACTCGGGATCACTTCCCCGATAATGCCATGTAATAGAACTTTTCTTCGTCTCGATGTGACTTCCTGTCGTCCTCTACAGCACATCACAAAAATTACACATCAACTCACATCCCCCTCTCTAGAAACAGAACAAACAAACCCACCTCAGTATAATACCTAAATACTTCCATAACCTCCCCCATCCACTCCATATCCAAACTTTCCGTGAAACTGACCCACTTGCCCAACGGCTCCCGTACGAACCCGCCATGTTCCGCACTGAAGCCCATGTTCGGGAGATGGCCGAGATGCTGCTCAAGGAATTCCTGATCGCGTCCAGATATGATATACACAATGTTCCGCGGGTCCGCGGAAAGCCGCTCTAGCGCTTCCAGGGTTGCCGATGTCGGTATCGCCATAGAGGGCGTCTTCACTATCGGCGTTAGAGTGCCCTACATGTGTGATATCCCGATGCACAGATATCAACAAGAGAAAGGAAAAAGAAAAAAAAAAAAAAAAAGAAACACGTACATCGTAGTCGAACAAGAACAATCTCTTCCCAGCAGCGTGGTATATTTCGCCGAGCTGTTCTCGAGCGAGATACGGCGTCTGGCGGGCCTGGCCCTGTCCGTCCATGCGCCCGAGCAGCATCTTGATGAGCACGCTCGCCCACGTGTGCGACGTGTGGGTCGTGACAACCTTATACAGCGTTTCATGCCGCAACGCCTTTTCCTTGGCAGACATCTGGAGACCTTGGTTCATCGCGGCGGATACGTCCTGACGATGATAGTTGCGTTAGTTCGCATTTGTACTCACATTCGCAGAACGTACACCGAGATTCCAGGGATTGACCAAAAGTGCATCTTCCATATGCTTGCTGATTCCCATGAACTCACTCAACACGAGCGGCGAATTATTTGTTTTGCTCTGCGCGATCACAAATTCCATGCTGGTGGTGTTCATCCCGTCCCGGAGGGGTGTGATCACAGCAAGGTCAGCCACGCTCAACAGAGCGTAGAATTCGTCTTTCTTCAGTGTTTGGTGGCTGTAATTCATTCATGGTTAGGTTCAGGTGTGTATAGTACAGGACACGCACTAATGATGGACGGGAATAAAGTCCAAACTTCCATACTCGCCGTTGATATGGGCTACGAGCTCGTTGATCTGCCTCTCGAGCTTAGGGGAATCAGTCAGCGCAGGGGATGTCACCTGGATCATGACCACATTCCCGACCCACTCTGGGTAGTCTTGCAGGAGTTTCTCAAACGCACGGAGCTGTGTGATTGTTTGAATAGTCGTTGCATAGTAGGAAATACGCGATGTACCTTCTGAAACACTCCCTTGACAACGTCGAGTTTGTCACGGCCCACGATAATCTTCTTGCCCTCATACGATGTTCTTAGCGCTTCGAGTTTCGGCTGGATGCCTGTGCGCATCCTACCCAACAAAAAAATCAGCGATACCAAGAAGGAAATGGAAATGGAACTCACACATCGCGCCTTACACGTTCGGCGTCAACACCAACAGGGCAATGTATGACGGCGGAAACGTGCCCTTCGACGTCTATGCCCATCACACCGCTGCAGTCGCGCAACGTCGAAGATGAGGTGGACTCGTACCCGCACACGCGGACGCAGGTAGAAATGAAGTGTCTAGAGTAGGAATAGGTCTGAGAACGAAGCAGTGTAAGTATAATTATGGCGAATGGCAACGGGACGGACTTGGAAACAAATGAGGTTGGCACCGAGCATGCCGTCGAGGATCTCTTTGCGGCCTGTTGGTGGTAGTGATGAGGAAAGGAAAAAAATTGTTACAAAAGAACGTACGAGGAAGGCATCGGAAAATTTCGCTGCTTGGGAATGGGGTGTGCACGAACAGACCTAGGATGACGTCAGGTATGAATTCACGCACGAGTCTAATGTCAAGTAGTCAATAAGCATATGTGAGGACTGGGAGAGAATATAATTGTACCTGGGGACTAGGAGGAGATGGTAGTCGTGCACCCAGATGAGATCACCAGGTTTGTAGACCTCTGCGATCTTGCGTGCAAAAGCGGCATTGGCGCTTTCGTAGAAAGGGTAGTGGGAGTCGGCGGATGCGTATTCTGTAGCTACGTCCTGCCAAAGTAGGTAGTGGAATAAAGGCCAGAGAACTGACAACATCGTTAGGATAAACAATGTGGTAGATACGTGGTGACTGACTCTGTTTGCAATAACCATCGTAATGACCATGCGCAACCCTGTCATCGAGCCACACAGGAACGTAAGTGGTCTTGCGCTCGTCGTCAGGGTCGCTCTCTTTTGGCTGATACGTTTTGAGTGCCTCGTCGAGCTCGTCCCTGTCCTGTTGTGAGATAGTGTCAGGTGGAATATGTTCACCAGCTGTAGGAGAAATAATGTCGCCAGTCCATCCAATGATGAGCTGCTCATGTGTAGAACTAAGAGAACTAATCCCAGATATCATAGCAGAATGACCATAACGAGGATTGATGGACCAAGCAGAAGGAGGTGTGTCGCCGATCGCATTAGCTGGTACGACAGGTGGAGTTGGAGGAGGACTGAGGACGCCAGGATGAGAGTTCAGAGTAGCAGTGATTGGAAGGTAATGGCAGACATGAAGAACTCTGCCAGAGAGAGGAATGCCGTTTGCGATATGTTGAGCCTCGAGATGGCGAATATCGGCACGGACTTGGTCGATGGAAATATCGTCGCCTTGACGGGTGTAGGGTTCGGCGAAAGAGTCCATTGTAGCAGTGAATAGTGAAGAAGGATAGACTATAAAGCGAGATTATATATGTAGCAGATAACCTGGATCAGTTCAACGCTGTCCACTTTTCTTCATATTGGCTCAATTGGGAAATCAAACTGAAATCAACCCTGAAATTTGAATCATCGTCTCCTCGATCATTCCGCATGCGTCCCCTCCCTTTCTGGTCTTCATACCTTACTTTCTCAATCTTCCTTCCCAATCAACCGAGGCCAATCGATCTAATCATCCTGACGACGTCCTTCCCTACTTGTGACGCGGCGTTCTCTGATATCCATCTCTGTTGCATCTTACATCGCTTTCCGATCATTCAACTACTCAAACGAACGTGTCCGCACATCGAACCCATACTATTCCTCCGTCTAAACGTCCCGCCTTCGTCCGCGCAGCGGCGTAACTATCCCTGTTTCTACCATGCCCTAAATCAAATGGCGCTCTTTGTTCAATCTCCCCAGTAGTTCTTGTTGCGGAGCTCCTTCATGCCTAGGGGTAGTATTGCTCCCGACCACGTCCAGGCATTTTCCCATCTTCATTTGGAAGTGATCCACGATGTTCCTCTATCCAGACCCTCTTCAAGTTTCCAACTTCCGCCCCTTTGCTTGTTCACACAATATCTCAGTATACTAAGGACCTCGTTCGCGTGGTGCTGTAATCGATTTCCAACGATTCAGCAGTCCTTTGTATTTGATCGCAAGATAATGAATTTGTTAGCACACGTTCAGAATTTGAACAAACAACGAAGCTCAAGCTAAAGTAAAAGGAGCTGAATTTCAGTTTGTTCTTTGCCCAGGCACACGTTTTCATTCGGGAAAATGTACCAAAATAAAATGTTTTCATGGGTATATTCAAAAATCGCCGTTGGTGTGCGGGGTTACTCAGGGTCTTTGTGGTCATCAGAACTGTAATTAAACTCCGACACTCACAAGTGAACAGTGTAGATTTCCCTTTACACAATGATTCAGGGTTACGAGTCCTTAACGAAGTTAAGACTTGTTCTTAGAACCTGGAACCGCCAAAGAATTCAGTGTGACCGTTTTTCCGTGTCTGTTTTCCCCATGGTCAGTAAGTTCTGAGCAACCATTACAAAAATTACTGACTTTACTAACCGTGGGACTCAAAAATTAGCCGAGACACGGATTTTGAGTATAAAAGGAAATTTCTCATCCGGCTATCTAAGTTACCGGAACCTATAGTAATTGACTTCAATACAATCCATTACAAACTTTTATTGATAGTTTCATTACAAACTATTATTGATCAGTTACAAACTTTGTATTGAAATTTTGAAATTTGATGATACTTCAGGGGCACCCTAAAGTTATCATGTGCACCAAATATTGACTTCTCTCTGAGTCTCTCCCCCTGAGAGATGTCAATATTTGGCGCATGTGACTGCTTTAGGGTATGCTTTTTGTAGCACATCTACAATGAAATTCTTGTATCTCACTCATTTCTTGTCCGATTAGGTTCATTTAACTACAGATGGGAAAGTACATCATTGGCCAGTCATCGGGAGAGTACTTGGCATTGTTTGGCATTGTTGTCATGGCTAAATATACTATCTCCTTCAGTTTTCATCCAATTTGCACGATTTAACTTGCAAATGAAAAGTATGTTGGTCTGAAATACTTACAAGTATTTGGGATTGTTTGTTTATAGATCAAAAAGATCAACATAACTATATCAAAGCCAGTTTTTACTCAATTGAGTTTATTTAACTTGTGGAAGGGTATGTAACTTGGACACTTTACCCTGTGCTGACAAAAGTTGTTTATATTTGTTTGTTAGATTATCAAAATACTGTATCTTGCTCAATTCTTGGCTGATTTCTTTTATTTAACTTGGAATGAGAAGATAGATTATTGGCCAATCATTGGGAGGGTGTTTGGCATTGTTTGGCATGTTGTCATAGCTAAATATAGTATCTCCTTCAGTTTTCATCCATTTTGGATGATTTACAGGGTTTTGCATAATAACTTGCAGTTGATGAATTTTGGAAATGTGTTTGTGTAACTTTGTCCTGTGGCTGAAATCACCAATCCATGACCATTACATCGATTCAACACCAATGCCAGTGATTCCGAATTCAATCTACCTCATCTGAGTCATTGTCGATGGCATGAGATGACTTATTCTTGAATTGCAAGCTATTCACCTTGTCATTACATGTGCTCTATTTTCTTCCCCCACAATTTTATCAATCTAGGTCCCCGTCTTCAGTTTCATGGCACTTATCCTAATGAGCAGGGTCTTGCCCAAGATCCATACTACTACATACTAGTTTGCAATGATCCATCCAGAGACACTAGGCCTGGCATGGAGATCATACAGGGTCTAATGGGAAGAGGTGGTATAAAGGCAAGTAGCGCTCATCAGGACCATCAGGACCAGCAATGGCAAATCTAACTCCCCATCTTCTTCCTTCTGTGCACCAGATTCCCAAGGGTGTTCATCCTCCACCTTTGAGGCCAACAAATACTATGGAAAACTCTGCATCTGTTCCGCCACACCCTGACTATGGCCCCCTTCTCCCTCATCGGCCATCTGATGGATGGCTGCAGAATCCAGCATGGATTGGTATGTTTCCTACAGATGCTGCATTTTTTCCAGTAGCTGACTGCTGATTAGATGATGGAGTTAATCCCCTGATCTACTTCTATTCTCACCAAGAGATCGAGTATACCCTTCGCATTTATTGTCCCGATCACCCCAGGCTGCACCCCCAGCATATTGCAGCAGCATCTATGACATCTACTCCTGCTCCTGCATCTGCGTCTGCACCTCCTCCTGCTCCTGCATCTGTGTCTGCTTCTGCACCTGAGCCTGTGCCTGCTACTCTCATTCTCACATCTGTGGCCCCTAGCCATGTTACCGGTTTGGAACCTGTTCAAAATGACTCCACTCCTCAAGAGGGGACCACAGACATGAGTAAGTAAGGCAACTGTAGTTTAGTTGTGTTATCTTACCTGTGAAATAGCTCCACTGGATTTGGCGGGACACATGGTTTTGGTCACTATGGTTTACTCTGCACCTGAGAAAGCTCCTGGTGGTAATCGGTTGGGTAAGGTGGTGATGAAGAAGCATCAGAATGCAAAATTTGATGATGTCAAGATTTTGCTACTTGACCAGGTGTCCTTTATCCGTGAGTGGCTCAGAATTCATGACGTTGGGGATCAGTATAGCCCTGGTATTCACAATGGGCCACCATTCAAGATGTGGTGGATGGGTTCAAGGTATGTGAACCCATCAATATTAATGATACTGTGCTGACTTCTATCGTGAAATTGCTAGTGGTGGAAAAGGTGGGGCTGTGACAATAGACTGTGATTGTGAATACACTGTTGCTGTTGACGCATTGTTGAAAAAAAATCAAGCCACTTGCCAGGTTGGTGTCGAATTTGATCTTGATGGAATGGAGCAGTTCCACATTACTTGTAAATGGGTTTGTTCTCTGTTGTTATGATGTTTGATGATCTGACTGTGTTGTAGCCATTTTCTCAGACTGAGGAAAGTGATATTGACCCCAAGTTGTTGTATGGGACAAAGGTGATGTACCGTGATCTAATCCCATGCTTATTTCGCTAATGTCTTGTATTTTTAAGGTTCCTTGTCTCGACAACTACACTGAGCTTGAACAGCTTCAAGGCTCCATCATCCTGCAGTTGAAGACAAAATGGCCATGCAAAAAGCATCAAGGTGAACATGGCGACCCAGGTTTCTGTTATGTTGACCCCACGGGTGGTCACCTAGGCCTCAATAATTGCAAATTAAAGATCTGGGCAGCAGCTCATAAGCTGACTTCTGAAATAGTATGATGTCTGATGTATTAATTATTTTCAGGCAGTGGCAGATGCTACAAAGCATGAACCTCCCAACACTGTTGAATTTGATGGTGTTTGGATGGTCGGCTTACTAGTGTCAAGCACAGGGGATGTAATGGCCCTCGTGCCGATGGTGCTGCCCACCCCCATCTTCATCAACGGATGCAACTGCTCTTCTCGTGGCTGCCATGATTCCTCTTATCAGCAACCTGGTTCCAAGGTCGAACAATGTCCCCGATGCACCAACCATCCCTGTATGGGTAAGGCAAGAAGTTTCCATGATATCTCTGATCCCCAGCACAACATCTGAGCTGCATACCTGTCTGACTGACTTTGCAAGGATCAAGGGCATTGATCTTCTTGCTAGTGAGGCTGCATTGTTGGAGCTCAATCTCACTCCTGACATCATTCCTGTTGTGCCTATTGCTCATCTCTGTGAGGTGATTGGTGCTGTTGAGGGCCAAGTTTGGAAGTTTCAATCCTTCTGTCGAGAGTGGTCAGATCGGCTCGAAGACAAGAAGCACAGGTTGTTGTAGAGCCTCATAAATCACATTCGTTATATTCCATAACATTCCTTCAAGTCTTTATCTATGTATTACCCTATTCATAACCACAGTTTAATATCCAACCCAGTGCATCTTCAGCCATAACAGACAGTGCAGCCTGGTGAATTAACCAAGGACGTGCCTCAGGTCGCAGGGCTTCTGCTTCATGTCATCTAAGCCATGCCTTGATGGATGAGAATGTCTGCTCAATTGGATTATAGTCTGGGGAATATGGTGGCAGATAAATGAGCTTTGCATCTGTAGGACAACGATCACAACCAGATCTGATACACAACAACACAATGACTTACTACACTCAACTTCAATTATCTGATGGATTTCTTCATCATGATGGATAGCACAATTATCTAGGACAACCATGCTACGAGGACCAGGATATGGTGTTAATTTTGGAGACTGAATTAAGGGTTTCATCAATTGTCTGGTCATTATGTTCAGATAATGGAATCCTACAAGTTGATTCCAGAGGTAGTGAATGAATTTATCCTTGTTCACTGAGCCCTCAAATATATCCAGAGCAATTATCCCATCGCATGTCAATGCAGGAAGTATTGAAAATTGCTCTCCACAGATGAATGCAACATGTCGCACACATGCTTGACCTACCCTTGCCCAACCAACATTTCGTTGATTTGTGTGATCATCAACACCAGCTTCATTGATCCAAACTATGTATTCCTTCGGAATGTCTCCATTTGCTGCAATCCAAGTTGCCTGCAGCAATTCATTGCACTCTATAGCAGAGGCAGCAACTTGCTTGTGTGTGATCGCAAGTCGCAGAAGGGTGCGATAGATAGTAGAAATTGAAACATCAATATTGTGTGTTTCTGATAGTTTGTCTTGGATCTCATCCAGATAGATCACTGGATTCGCATCCATCAGGGAAGAAATGTACGAGGGCGACTGCGAGGCCATGCATGTGGGTTGGTGACCTGACCAAAATCACGATGGAGTTGAAGAATATTGTAAACAGTATGTTCACAGCATCCTGCAAGATCAGCAATCTCCTTCGCCCCTTTCTCATCCTCATAGTACCAAGATACAACTCGTCGTCGGAGGTCCTCTGAAATCTGTGGCATTGATAAGCGACAAGCATGACAATCTGTCACAGTTTTGCCTGTGGCAAAGAAGTACAAACATATTCATGAAAAGTTGTGACTGCAAGTTATTATGCAAAACCCTGTAACTTGCAAGATAAAAAGTATACTGTTGGTCTATTATTAAAAGATACTTACAAATATTTGGCATTATTTGTTCATATATCAAAAAATCAAAAAGATGATGTCAGAGCTGGTTTTAACTCAATTGAGTTTATTTAACTTGTAGAAGGGTGTAGCTAGGGCACTTTACACTGACAAAGGTTGTTTATCTTTAATTGTTAAATCATCAAAATACTGTATCTTGCCCATTTCTTGGCTGATTTGTTTTATTTAACTTGGAATAAGAAGATACATTATTGGCCCATTCATTGAGATCATATTTGGTATTGTTTGGCATTGTTTGTGGTATCTCAGTTAGTTCTTCTTTAATCCAACTGATTTAACCTGCAAATAAAATATATACTGTTTGTACATTATCTGATTTAGGTGTGCTAACAAAGGTTGTTTATATTTGTTATTAAATCATCCTTAAATGTTGGATCGGTCTATGGAGCATTACAATCTCTATCCATGAATATAATATATATGAGGTAATGGTCATTTGTTGAGATACATATGGGTTTTTTGGCATGATAAATTTTATGACAAAAGACTGGTCCAAACCAGTCTTTTTTCAGTTCATGGACCAATTAGGACTGGTCCTAAAGGGTCTGGTTGCAGTCCTCCAATATCTGGGTCAGTCCTGGACCAGCTGTGGTTGCTGGTTGCCCCATTTGGAAGTCAAAAACCAGACCGGACTGGACCTTTAAACACTAGGCACATGGTATTCCACCATTTAGATAATAAATGCGGTGCCCAATGTCGCTCGTAGTTTCTCGATGTCAATCAATAATGCTTGACGATGGTCAACGATGTTCGATCGCTGTTGCAGTTGTTTGTTCAGAGTGTTCTTAGGGCATTTTGAGGTAGTCCTAAGGTTGTGTGATGTGGTTTCTAAGTACGATCGATGTCGCTGGCGATGTTTCGACATGGTCGATACGATATCATGCTTGGTAGACTTGATCAAGAGTGATCGCGCTGCTGCTGGGACATCATAGGAGTTAGCTGATGTGATTAGAATGTGGTTGTAATGGTGAATTGGCCTTTGAGCCGAGGAGACAACCTATCAACGTAATGTCTAATCAACTTTGGTCCCCCCTTGCAAGGTCAGCAGACCCCATGCCATTGCTGTGAGGTTGCCCTTACAGCACTTCCCATGTTGTTGTAGCCATTTACTTTACTTTTGTAGTGTTATTTCAAGTTGTAAGTAGTACAAAAAGAATATCTAAGTATGCAATCCCAACTTTTAAATAAAAGACTTGAAAGTATGTCAATGAGTGGTAACTCATGCTAATAATTTTGTACAAGTCCTTTGAGGGGGAGTTTGAATCTGCTGAGCACTGCCAGAGGTAGGTAAAATGCATTTTTACTTCATTTTCAGGATGTTTGCATTTCAGAGCATTCATGGTAGCCATTTTTCACATCATTTTTGACTTCATTTTTCGATCATTCTTCTGCAAACATTCAAAAATGATCCAAAAATGAAGCCCAAAATGAGCTGAAAATGGCAGAAAATCTCAATATTGGAAATTCTGAACATCCAGGGATGTCCAAACATCTGAACATCTGGGTCAGCCACCAATTTTGCTCTGGGTATGCACATTCTTGCATGTCATTTCACACATTCTACACACTCTACAATAGGTGATACCTTTACTGCTAGTGATAGTCTCTTCTGTACTGGATGTGGTGCATTCTGTGAGTACCAGGTTGTTCTGAGCAACAAGAAGGAAAACCAGGGCCATATCATGGTTGCAGTATGTTCATTATCTCCTTCTCCATCTCATGACATCTCAGCTTTGTTATGTAGTGCAACTGCGTTAAGGATGGGAAGAAGTGTGCCTTCTTCCAGTGGAAGCAAGGCTCGATGCAGTCACCAATGGCATTACCAATTCCACCAAGTGTGCCCACCCTACCCAATACACCAACTCTTGATGCTACTCCCCCTGCACCACATCCCACAGTCATTGATGTTCCCCACCAGGACCTCTACCCTGTTGCATCAGGCAGCATCACTGATGTTTGCCCCACCACTGGGTGCAAACAAATGCGCATACATGTTGCATGCCCTCACCACCTATGTCGCAAACATTGTGTTGCAGCCGGTGGTTGCTCCTTGAGGTCACACATGATTGCTGGGAAATCCTCAGGCTTGCAAGCAGCAATTACTGTTGCTACAGCATCACTGCTCGAGGACTCTGCTGATGCTGCTGCCATCACATCATTGCAAGTTCCTCAAGAGGTGCCTATTGTTTCATCATTGGGCAGGCCATCATCTTCTCTTACAACTCCAGCATCATCTTCTCTTCTAGCTCCATTGTCTTCTCTTCCAGCTCCAGCACTGCAAGGTAATGCACCCACAGTCGACCCAAGACCGAATCCATGCTACATGTCACTATATTTACAGAGCAATATGGTCATGAGCAGCAGCTGCAGGAGAAGAACCGGGTTGTTGAGGCTGAATGCCAGTGCTGTCCAAAGCTATCAAAGCAGGTGGTTGTCATCAATTCATGGCATGAGGTAAGTATTTTGCTCTTATTTTCTGAAAGCCTCTTACTATTATTTGTAGGACAATGAGCTGCCAGCTATCCTGGAACTGCAGGAGGGGTTCTCATGGCCATATCTTGTTCTCACAGCTGATGTTTTAGCCAATCTTGAGCTCGACACTCCTTGTCTTGTCCAACTGTACCGACAGGACCTAGGTACTTGGTTGAACATCAAGCCAGGCCACCTGATCACGGTAAAGAAAGGTGACCATGTATTTTTGAAGGCTCGCAATGTGAAGAACTACCAAGACTTTGACCGGCACCTCAAGGCAGGCATGACATCGACAGCTGGCACCTGCACCACAACCTTGTAGGTGAGCATGCATACAGGTGAAAGGAAGTTGTCTGAAGGAATGGGAAGATTCTGGAGGACCAACAGCAAGTTCTTGAGCTGACGGACAAGTTGGAGTCAGAGCTAGGAAGGAGTCAACCATCCAGGTCCAAGTCGTCGATGCAACACAACCACCAGCAAAGGGCCGACCCTCACTCTCTTTCACCATCATGGTCTCCACCAGCAACCATCCAGACTCACAAGCAAAAGCCATCAAGTGAACATGGATGCCCACAGACATCGTGCTTTGCCTAGGTCCCCCTCCCTTGGTTCTCACTATACCGCTTCACCCTCCCCTTGGCCATCCATCAAACAGGAACCTGAAGACGCATCTCTTCCAAAGAATGCTGGATCATCTGGAACACTTTGGGACCCAATTGTTCTTGTTATTGATAGTGAAGAGGATGACTGGAATGATGACAAGAGCACCAAGACCTGGCCAGTGGACTTCTATGCAGTTGACATTGTGAGGTACTTCCAGGATCACAAGACAAGGCAATGGTCTATACCTGCAGCTCAGCTCTTCCAGCAATGCTTTGGCCTTCCTTTCCATAGCTCTACATACTCTGACCATCTGGCCCATTGGAAATTGGCACCTCAATTGGCAAAGGATGCTGTATTGGCTGCTCAACAAATGCCTGCTGGACTGTGGTCTGCTTTCATGCACAACAACCCTGCAAAGGATGTGGCTCAGAAGAAGTTGTTGCGCAAGTTCCAGCGAGTTACAGTTGTGGACAAACAAACACAACAATTTTTGGTGACCCAATTTTGGAAGCCGGCACAAACATCTGGAGCCCTCAAAAATTGTCAAAACATGTAGAATAGAGCCTAATGAGGATAATTCTATGAGCCAATTTCCCTATTTCAAAAAATTTGGGTTAGGTACCTCAAAAATTTGGCCGCCCCCTGAGAAAAATCGGTAAAATAGTGCAATCGACTCCTTTTGATTAGCTGCATCCGATCCTGTGATAAATTCAAGGTTACATCAAATTGATTGCCCATAATAAAAAGAATAAACTTCACCAAAAAAGGAAATTTTTACCAGTAACCTATGGAATCAACTTCGTTCCATCTTCCTAAGCTCCTGGAAGTGCCTAGATATTTGACAAGGCATTATAAAGGAGGAAAATAACTGTCACATGCTTTGGAATAATCATGTGACATTAACAGTAGTTGAAAGTCTGTTAAGTTATGAAGTGTGTGGTGACAGCCAAACTAAGTAATAATAAATTGTGTTTGTGCATAGCCAAACGACTGAGGTGACAACAAAATATCACATACACTGAGTCGGAAATAAGCCAAAAATAGCTGAATGAAAAGAAATGCCCGAATGCAACTGAACCACCTGATTCCTGAACACCACCACATTCTCACATCCGGCTGTTTAATGATTATTCTCTGATTTCTGATTGATGTCACAAATATGTACTGCTATGATTTTTTTATTGTTCTTTCTGCATTTTTGCTTTACCAATCAATCACCAATTTTTCACTGCTCTCATTTAAACCCTTGGCATTCTAATGCTGCATTGTTCATGCAATGATTGTGTCAAATAAGATAGAAACCTAAAAGTACCAGGCATGGCTAACAAAATTTACCTGCTACATAATAAGCACTGCAATGTAGATTTACATTCCATTATTTTGAGCATAAAAACATTTGCATGTACTAAGCATTAAAGTAATCCTGTGTGACACACAGTTGAACTTCAAACCTAGCTTCAAGTTGAACGTTGATCTCACACAAGGATCGCACAACTCAAAAAGCTGCCAAACAGAGTTATTAAAAGAGTTCCATCAATTACATATTGATCAAGTTAGGGAATGAACTATTTTTGCTGCTCAAATCCCTCAAAAGGGGTGCAAAATGTTGTGAAATTTTGCTCAAAAAATTTGGCCACCCTAAAATGTCATGGGAAAAACTTCGGAGATAGGTTTTTTGACATATTTTGATGAGCTGAATCAAAATCTGAAGTCAGTTTGTCCCAGAAAAATCCCGATCACAAGATATCAAAATTGTCATGCTTGTTTGTCCACAACTGTACCAGTATCTCAGACTAGTCCTCTTGCCATGTCATCTGAGGTTTTCTTTTCTTATTCAAATTCATTTTGCATTCATTTTGCATCCCTTCTTTTCTCGTTCACATTTGTTTTGTACCCCTTCTTTCTCGTGTCAGTTTTGTATCCCATATATCATATGATTACTTCTGTCTACTATCAAATGGAAGCATTATCATGCATCTTACTTGAGTGACCAGCTGCCTGGCTGCTTTCCCTCCTTTTCCAGCTTTGCCTTCATCATCCTGTTTCTGCACATGACCATCTCATCTAGAAAGAAATGGTACTTGTCTATCACCATCTCATGGCATATAGAATGATACCCTCCCAGTCAGACATTAGTTTGTTCTGCAAATGACGAGTTGAAGTACCATCCTTTGCCTTCTTCCCCCAAAAGTTCAGGGAAGCTTGCTGGGCTGCAGTTCTCCTGGCAGTACATGTCCTTCTCCGAGTGCTTGCAGTTGAAATGGAAAACATCAACAGAGAGTCCAACATTCTTAAATATCTCCTCCTTTTTTGCAATCAGAGTAAGCTGGCAGTTATTGTTGAAGAAGATGTGGTCAGGCATTGATCCAGGCATGCAGAATGTCCTCTTCACCATCTCCTAGAATGAAATGAGCATCAACTGAGACCTAGTTCGAACACTTACAATAACACTAGTAACTGCCTCAGCACCATAGAAAGTTTCTCACACAATAATCATCCCACAAGGGGTAACAATGATCTGTTCATTGTGGGTCCTTTTGTGGCCAAATTGAGCATGAATATTTCCCTCCTTCACCTGTGAGGCCTCCACTGGCTGAGCAGACCCCCCCCCTCAACAATAAACTCCTCCTCATCAGCATCCTCATCAACCATGGCTGAGTCAACTGTGTCAGAGTTAGTCAGGTGAGCAACACAGGCACATTGTAAATGCTCCTTCAACTGGAATTGAGCCTGGCCATGCTCCCTGTGAACATGCTCCACTGCTTGACATTTGTTGTCTGTGCATGCCAGTCTCCCTTCTAACACAGGCTGCTCACAGCCTACAATAGCACACACACACAATTATGTCCCTCATGATTCATGCAGAAGCGATTGTGGTTACTGGATAAGGGTATGTGATAGTTGTGAATACCGCAACAGCAGCATCCCACAGTGACCCCATCGATGATGACAACCCAGCATTTGTGAGTGACTGCAAAAGGTGCAAGCCTGTGAGCGGCATCGCATTTGATGACATGATGAGTCACATTACCTTTACTCTGAGAATCAGCATAAAACTGACAACAACCTTTGCAGTGATGATGGACTTCTGGTTGGTTGTAGAGCTGCATGTGTTGGTTTTGTCCTTTCATGGCAGTCTGGATATGATCCTTCTGCAAGCCAGTATGGGGAACCTTGAGGGTATCATTATGTCTTGCATGATCCTCCAAGAGGGAAAGAATCACAAATCCATTGTATACATTATCTGATGAGAGTTTGAGCTTAAATGCCCAATCAGGTGGAGCTTGATGTCCCTTTGAGAGAGTAAGATTGTAAAATTGGGCACAGTTAGTTGCTGATGTCCTATGATGTTGGGACCAGAGTCAAACTCCACAGACAAGTTGTAAGCGGAGCACACATACCATGAGACCAACATCAATGTAATAAACATGTCTCTGTTTGACAAACTGGTGCTCTCCCACCTGGATGATCTCTGGGATTGCATCATGGTATACATGCTGTCCTCCTTCAACATAAAAATTATGGTGGTAGTTAATCTTACAGTCTAAAGTGAATACAATCATTACAATGGACGATCAAGAGACAATGTAATGGTAATCACCTGTGCAGTAGAGATGGACTGACCATGCTGGAAATACACCATCCACCATAAACAAGACAGCCTGTCATTGCTCAGCCTTCTTGAGCACAAGCTTCTGTTTGCTCTCGGTGCATTCAGTGTTGAGGCAGATATGTTGAGGCAGATAAAGTGTATGAGGGGCTGCATCAGGACATCTATAAGACTCCAACAAAGACAAAGCCAATGAATTATTGTACTTATTCTGAGTCCATGACCATGTTCTGCAAATGCAGCCTGCTTCCTCTCTGCTGAAATTGCTGGCTCATTGTTCCATATCATGTTATTCAACAACTCCCAACAGAGATCAATTTGTTCACTTCTTGGAATCCCACATGCTTTTGCTAAGAACATGGATACACTTTGAGGTAAGGTAGGGGGAGGTACAGAGGGTGGATGATTAGTAGATTGTACAAGTAGGATTTTGTCCTTGAGCTTGGTAGCATATACCATGAAGCACATCAAACTGCTGAGGGTGATTCCCTGGAAAACATTGGGCTGTGATTGGACCACTGAGAGCAATGCTGTGAGCTCCACCATCAATGGGGGACATCAAATGACAATGTAGGGGACTTTGGCAGGCTTTAGCTATCATTCGAGCAAAATTTGTGGGAGGCTTGGATGTTTGGATGTTCGGACATACCTGGACATTCAGGGATTCCAATATCGAGATGTCCTCAAAAATGGCTACTGTGAACAACCCTAATAACCTGGGTTAGTAACAACACTGAGTACCATGGTCTCCACCCACATGTTTGGGATAGGCTATAGCCAAAGACATGGCCTCAAAAGCCTCAGTACTGTGGATGCTTGATTGTTGGGGTGAATGCAAACTCCTAAAAGGAAATGTGAGAAACCATCTATGAATGCATGGATGATGATTTTCCATCTGATGAGGCCTTTGGCATAAGATATTAGCAGGAGTGGTTATATTTAATGTTTAACTTTACTGTGCCAGCCATATGCCAGAGAGAATTTGGACCAGGAACTGAATGAACTAGTGATTTGAAGTCAGGTTACCCTAACCGGAAATAACTGGAACCTGACCAAACTCTGACTGGAACTGACCAAACTTTTGGTCATGGTCAGGGCCTTTCATGTGTGTCGCAGTTCAGTCAGAGGGACCTGCCCATGCTGTTGTGAACCGACTCTGACCAACTCTGACCAGTTATGACCGGGCTCAAGGGACTTAAGGATATAAGAACATAATTACATTTTTATAGTAAAAAACACAATAAAAGTAGTCTAAAATACGATAGGTGGGGCATGCCCAACCTTTACAGCGAGATGTTCAGAGGTTTATATAGGTTTGGGAAGTGCATGGACCATTTGTACCTATTTGCTAGTCATGTGCGAACAAAATGATATTGATAGATGTGAGCTGGCATACAAAATACCTCATAACTCAGTCAGCTGTGGACCAATTCAAAAATGGATAGCGGTGTTTGAATCAGTGAAAAAAGGCGGTTCAGACAGTATATAGAACGTTCAAATTAAATGTTGGAGCAGACTATATACACTGCACAGTGGAAGAGACAACACGTTCCTTACAACCTACCTGGGGTTTACTTAGACTTACAGCTAGGGTTAGCAGAGGTAAGAACACTGTATTCCTACTACGGTACAGGTTCTCCTTATATACATAATAATAAGGACATCATATGACTCAGGAATGTGTTTACCGCATGTATGCACAGTAAGCGCAGTAACATGCGTATGCTGCATGTATTGCCCCATGTATACAGCATGCATCACTGGGATTAATTTCAACACCCCCCCTCAAACTGTACAATGCTCTAAGCAGCTAAGTTTGAATCTCGAAAGTAATTCCGAGAGAGTCTCTAAATTTCCTGAATAGGACGGCGCCAAGGTTCTTTGTGAACATGTCAGCCGGATTATCACTTCCAGGAATGAAAATGACTGTGACTTTGTCATTTTCTATGCATTTGCGGGTGTAGTGGTAGTGAATGTCTATATGTTTGGTCCTTCTTTCCTGAACTGGATTTGATCCAATAAAGATGGATCCCTGATTATCAGCGCAGATTGGTATGCACTTCAGTGTATATCCAAGTTCCTGAAATAAGGATTCTATCCACACTATCTGCCGACAAGTGTCAGAGAGAGCCATATATTCGGCTTCTGTGGATGACAGTGCTACAGTTTTTTGTAAACGGGACTGCCAGCACACAATGCCACTCACCAGAGTAGCAAAGTAACCCATTGTAGATCAGCGCTTGACAGTGTCAGCTGCCCAATCAGAATCTGTGAAGGCCTGCAGCCCCTCGGATTTCTCTCCATCATAGACTATACTGTACTTCTGGGTTCCCACCAGATAGCGCATTATATACATTGCTTTGTCTAGATGTTCTTGGCTAGGATTAGCTGAGAATTGCGACATCTTGATTACCGCGTAAGCGATATCAGGTTGCGTTCCGAGCATCAGATACAATAAAGATCCGATCACAGACTGATATTTCGATCTAAGCGCCGCATTTGGCGTCGCTGTGTTCTCCGACGGTTTGTAGCCAGTCGGGAGCGGAGTGGGGGCAACTTTGGCATTTGTCATCTCGAACCTCTCGAGCACTTTGGCGAGATATTCTGTTTGATCGAGTTTGACTTTTGTAGCGGTCTGGGTGATGCGCATGCCTAAGAATTCCATGACTTTTTCAGTACTATGGCACTCCCAATGCTTCAGGCAAGCATTCTTCTTTTCATCCACAAGTTTCTTGTTTTTGCCCATGAACAAGCCATCGTCAACATAGACTAGCGCAATAATGATGCTGCCTGTCTTAGGATCCTTGTGTATGAAGATGCCGGCATCGGAGCTGGCGCACACAAACCCAATGGTGTGCATAAATGCCTCTAGCTCTTTCCACCATGCTAGTGAAGCCTGTTTAAGGCCATACAATGCTCGGCGTAAGCACATTACTTTGCGCTCTTTACCCTTGAGTCTGAAACCCTCGGGTTGATCCATATAGATCTCCTCATCAAGTTTGCCATATAAAAATGCGGTTTTTACATCTAGACCGGTCATATACATGCCTTCTAGAGATGCAAGGGCAAACATGAGGCGTACGGTCTCGTAGCGGACTACTGGTGAGAAAATCTCATCAAAGTCAACGCCTTCGACTTGTGAAAAGCCTTTGGCCACGAGTCTGGCTCGTTTTCTTCTGTCCGATTTCATGGAGAAAACCCATCTATTTTTGATCATTTTCCGATCATGTGGAAGATCGACGATATCATAGACTTGTCGCTTGCGAAGAGCCTCTAACTCTTCACGACAAGCCTGTTTCCACTCAAGTTGCTGCTGCCGGGGTAGGCGCACAATATCGCAAAATTGGTTTGGAACTAGGCTTTTTCCGCTTGATGGTGTGACTGCTTTTGATAACAGCCAGCGGATAAGCTCATCTCCACCTTCCTTGGTTATCTTTTTAATATAACCTGCTTTGTCCAGTTCCCCCATTGGGTAATCATGTTCTTGATTATTGGAATCGGGCACACTCTCGTGGGGTGCCGAACTCGGTCCAGCAACCGGTTCTTGCTGTTGAGGTCGTGGTCGTGTTCGGTTATGATCTGAATCTTGACCCACAGACTTCTTCCAATATCGATCACGCGCAATGTCTCTCTCTATGTCAGGGGGGAGTTGCTGTTCTCCATAGGTATTGCCAGGATGGTTTGGGATTTTCCTCTGCCTGCCTGATTGATGGGGCAATTGCTGCCATTTCACGTCTTGGACGAAAGTCCTCAGTGTTAACTGGAGGCGGCGGAGGAGGAGCGTTAGTCGCATCGTCATGCACCTTTTGCTCACTTGGTAAATCATCATCATCATCTTCTGATGATGGAGGAAGGGGCAGATTTTGTGGCAGTATAGGGTCATCGCCATCCGTTCCAGATGAGTGGTCGTCATCTTCTGGTTCTGGAGGTGGAAAATCACCAAGGTCTGTCTTGGCAGGAGTTTTAGCTCCGGGACAGCATGGGAACATTGTTTCATCAAATAGTGCCGTGGCACCAATGAATATTGCGCCATTTTGTCACATGAAACAATATGCTTTAATGCCATCTTCTACTCCAAGGTACGTCATTAACTCCGATCGAGGAGATAATGTTGTTGGACATTTTTCCTTTGGTAGATAGACATAAGCACCGCAACCGAAGACCTTCAGATTGTTTAGATCTGGGCGGACCTTTGTCAGGTCCTCAAAAGGTGTCAGCCATTTCAGGCGCCTTATTGGGGTTCGGTTGTATAAATGTGTTGCATGTTCTATGCAAAATTCCCACCATGATTGTGGTAGACAAGCGGTGAATCGCAAGGTTTGTGACTTTTCCATTATTGTCCTTATGGCGCGCTCTGCGCGCCCATTCTGTTGATGAACATGGGGTGCAGACATCTCTATTTTGATGCCTAAGTCCTTGAGCTGTTTTTGTAGCTCACGATCCTTGAACTCCCCCCCTGGATCGACATGCCAGCGCTTGATTGTAGCGCCATATTGGGTTTTAGCCATCGCTTGAAATTGTCTAATCACTGCAGCAGCATCAGATTTCTTTCTGAGACATTGGACCCAAATATGTGACATTTTGTCATCCAGAAATACAATGAAGTATTTATGTTTGTGGTACGATAGTACCGGGAGTTCCTTTAGGTCAGAATGTATTAATTCAAAGGATTTGTCAGCTCGTGAGTCTGACTCAGGAAAAGATTTTGAGGTCATTTTCCCTTCTGCACACCCTGGACATATAATTTTGTCTTTAGGAATAATTAAATTCCTTGGGAATTTTATGGTGCTTTTAGGCATTTTCCCTAACGCCTCTTTGGATGGGTGTCCAAGTCGCCTATGCCAAGTCAAGTAGTCAGCGACATAAATGGTCGCGACATTAACCTTTTTGGTGCTCAATATATGAGTCCGAGCCCAATAGATTGTGTCTTTCCTCCTTAGAGGGACACAATGCATGATCGGGTTTCCATGCTCGATAAATGAAATGTGTGCGGAGGAACCATGCACATCACTTCCATCTTGTAAAAAGACCCCCATTGACATCAATCGAGTATTAATGTCAGGTATGTAGTAGACGGGGTATAACCGTGTTTCACGCGTCTCTGACTTCCCGTGACATACTACCTGGTGTTTAATGAAGACTGCTCCTTTTCCTACTATATGAGTAGTACCAGTGGCCATTTGGACCAAGGTAGAGTCCTTTCTCGGTAAAGGGTCATAAGAAGCGAAATCTTTTATTTCACCAGTGAAGTGTTTTGATGCGCCTGAATCCATGATCCAGTCGGCACCTTTCTTACAATCTCCCTTTGCACACATAGCACATATATTAAGATCTAAATAATTCCATGATACATTTAATAGCGGTAAAATTTCACATGAAAAGTTTGCTGTATTCATAGGATGGCAGGGAAAAGGACTGACCTGTCATCATACGCCCCTGTATCAAGGGGTTCATCGATGAGCATTTCGTCAACGGCTTTCCACACTTCCTCATCAGACACCGGAGGTTCAGATCTGAGGGAGACGGTATCGTCTTCTACCTCCTCGATCCTAGACTCGGGTTCTGGTTCTATCCTTCTTCTCTTTCCTTCTCGCACCGTCAGGTGCTCTTCCAGTGGTCGCAGATTTTTCGTGCTGTGCAGAAGTTGCATTTGCTCGAGGGTGTCTCGAGCTTGCTGATATTCGGCATAAACCGAACGAGAGGTAGAGGCCACGCCCGTATATGCCTGTGCAGGTGGTCAGCAGCGAGGATCCCTTGTGGGAGTGTGTTCGCGTCTTTCAATGCGCTGTATAAGCGGCATCGGCGGTATGATGGTGCCATTACCATTTATGGTGGTATAGGTTTTGGAGGCGAGGTGGGTATGTTTATCCTTTGGCTTCTCCTCCTTAGTCTTTCTGTCCCCACGTTGTCCACGCTTTTGGGACGAGTCTCCATTGCTGTTTTGCCCTTCTTTGGGCTGCCATTTGGGGTTTCCCCCTTTGCGCTTAACAGCAGAAAGTTTGTTGGCCTGAGGCTGGCCAGCGGGCTTTCCTACTGCTGTGCGCCTTGAGGCTTCAGCGACAATGGAGTCCTTGACATGTTTAAATGTCAAGGCGCTAGTAGCGGTCATGTTAAGGACCATTGCGGACAAGGAATCGTACTCACGTGGCATCGCAGCAAGTAGAATCATTGCTTGCACTAGCTCGGGGATGGCGACGTTAGCAGCCGTAAGGCACTCAAATTTGTCTGCCATTCTAGCAATCTCCGGTGCGGGGTTCGCAGCCAGGATCTTGATCGCTATTGTGGACCTAAAGTCCGCGAAGACTTGGGAGGGGCCGTCCACACCATAATCGGTGCGGATGAGATCCCACACCTCCTCAGCAGTGTCCTTTGAGTTGGCACGCTGCCGAATGGAGGGGGCCAGGCGGAGCACTAGGCTACCAATAGCCTGGTCATTTTTGTTGCTCCAGGTCTGGAGCTTGGCATTAGCATCCGCTACCAAAGTAGCGTTCATCGCCGTCAAGGGAGGCGCCGGGGGCGGTTTTTGCTCCGCCCCGCTAGTTATTTGCCAGAGGCCCTGAGACCTGAGCCACGCCTTCATTGAGTCGGCCCATTGAATGTAATTTGATCCGTCGAAAGTTTGAACGAGTTTCTCAAGAGTTGAAGACATGATTTTGTGGTGGCAGCTGTTAAAAGTGCTCAATCAGTCTTTTTACTCAATAAAACACGTTTAACGTTCTCAGGAGAAAACACTCCTTCAGAGTGGTTAACCCTAGTCAACCTAGGTTTTATGTGCAGCTCACAGGGAGTGCAAGGTTATAATTTGGAGACGATGAAGTCAACGTCGTTTGCAGCCAATTAAGGCGCATTCGCGACGTGCCCAGCAGGGCCCATAACCTGTTGGAGCAGACTATATACGCTGCACAGTGGAAGAGACAACACATTCCTTACAACCTGCCTGGGGTTTACTTAGACTTACAGCTAGGGTTAGCAGAGGTAAGAACACTGTATTCCTACTATGGTACAGGTTCTCCTTATATACATAATAATAAGGACGTCACATGACTCAGGAATGTGTTTACCGCATGTATGCGCAGTAAGCGCAGTAACATGCGTATGCTGCATGTATTGCCTCATGTATACAGCATGCATCACTGGGATTAATTTCAACATTAAAAATGGTATAAATTTTCATGTTTTTGAGAAGAGGTGGGAACCCGGACATCTATATACTGTCCAAACCGGATTTTTACGCTGGTTCGAACACCACTATCTGTTTTCAAATTGGTCCACAGCTGACCAAGTTATGAGGTATTTTGTATGCCAGCTCACATCTATCAATATCATTTTGTTTGCACATGACTAGCAAATAGAGATAAATGGTCCCTGCATCTTCCAAATCTATATAAGCTGCCCCAACATCACCTTGAACCTTGGGCAGTGCCCACTTATAATATAGTTTTAGTACAATTATATACTAATTACTAATATATTAAGTTGGTTTGGTTACCACCAGTTAGGACTGAGTTGAGTCAGAACTGACGTGAACCAGTTACTGAACCGCGCCTGACCACTTGTAACCGGTTAGGTGGGGTTCAGTCAGGTTCTGAAGTGTTTTGAAGCTATGACAAACCAGTCAGAGTTCAGTTATGGCAAATTAGGGCCGAAAACCGAACCTGACCAGACTTTGGAACACTAGAATGAACACAGCATTGTATTTGGCATGTTGCAAATGTGGATGTTGAGGGTCCACTAACATAGAGATATGACTTGACAACCCTCTGGCATGGAACATGCTCTCCCAGCTGTAATAAATATCCATTAATCATCCATCAACCAAAAGACAGAAATTGCTCATACTTAGATACTGAGCATTATTTGGTCAAGTTCGGCATCTGTGAGATGAGATAGATCACTGCATATGCCTGCAGAGTACATGCAGTGAAGAGTGCCATCTGGCTGTGGTTCATTGACATAGAGGTGGACCAGGAGTAGATATGCTACTAAACAATGCCTGATTGTCCGTGAAGTGCAGTCATAGACCAAGGCAATTTGTTGGAGTGTGGTGCACCCAGTTGCTAGCCGAGCAAGGTCCTCTGGCCAAATATCTATAGAAGGTTGGCCAGGTGCACCAGAGCTGGATCAGGTTCCAAAGAAAACAGGCAGCAGTGTGTCAGGAGTATCAGATGATCTGACCATTGCAGCGTCAAGGGGGCTTGCAACATATGCTTGACACTAGTTGTAACAATGTGAGCATCAGTACGGCACATGGACAGGATGTGCTACAATACCAGTTAATAACCAACAAAATGAATGAACCCACATAGAAGCACATACAGCACAAATGTCATTTAGAAACTGCAGGCACAAGCACTTCTGCTCATTGCTGGCAGCATCACCAAGTTGGGTCCATAAGGCAACATCTACATTGCGACCAAGTTCCTGATATGCAATGTTGAGGTTCTGGATTGCAATGGACATCCAGGTCTATCACAATCCATTCAAGGTTTACATGTTTACAGAGTAGTGTGACAAATCAAAGAGAGCCACACAGAGATGTTCAATTGTTGTGTGCATTGAATAATGAATTGCGGCAATAGGACTGTATGAGCATTAACAGTACATTGGCTATTGGAAGCCTGTCCCTTAATGGGGACAGACAACACTAGAGATAGGGAAAGAAAAGGATATAAAAGAGGAACTCATGACTAATCACGCAGAATAACAAGACAACAACATGTAATTAGAGGTGATAATACAAAAGCAGGGTAAAATAAGGGAAGCGAGTAGTGGGGGAAAAAGGGAGAAGGCGAACAATCTATAGACAGTAGTATATAAGGTTCGGTGCATCAGTGTGTACAAACAAATATCAATGGATGATGTAAGCCAGGCTTACACCCTCCCACTCTTAGAAAAATGTCTCGGTCAGCGTAGTTAGAAGTCAACCCAACATCAACCAGCAACAACAGGTGCATCAAAAAACCCAGTGGGAAAAAGCTACTGTGTTTCCTCTGCCCTACCAGCCTTCCAGCGGTCGAGCGCTTCACAGTTTTCTAGTTCCCATTGAGGCAGCCAGAGGTCGTCACTTTCGGAGTATCCTGACCATTGAACCAGGTACTGATATCTGCGTCCTCGCTTTCGCTCATCGATAATCTTCTCGATGTGGTATTCCTCCAGGCCATCATTGGTCATCATAGGGCCAGGTTGTGCAAGTTCGCGGGAAGGGAAAAGGTCAGCGTCATTTTCAATATGTCTTTCTAATGGTGATGGATGGTAGGTGGGAAACACGTTTGGAGAATTAGGAAGGTGTAGAGTATACAATGACATCTCCGGGAACGCTTTCATCATGGTGAAAGGCCCATCGTAGCATGGAAAAAATTTTGCCACTCTAGACTTGTCACCAGCTTTAAATTCTTGACGGTGGTTGAGCATTGCGAGCATCACTTTATCACTGATGAGGTATGAGTCCTCAGGACCTTGTGATTTGTTAGCAAAGAATGACTGCATAATCTTTGCACCAAGTAAGGCATCTTTAGCTTCTTTGACATCATTCTCAATACGAGAGATTATGTCACAGGCAGCTAAGTCTTCTGAAGTGACTTTGGTAATTGAACCTGGGATAAGAGGAGGGATAATCCGCGGGCTGCACCCCATGTGAATCTGGAACCCCGAGAACCTGGTTGATGCATTCACTGAGTTCATCATGTGAAAGCGAATGAGAGGCAGTGCCCGCACCCATCCTTTTTGATTGCGTTTGACGTGGAATCGAATGCATTGGTTCAATGTCTTATTAGTGCATTCACTAGCACCATCAGTTTGTGGGTGGTAGGCACTAGACATTTTCAGATGCACTCCAGTGAGTGCATGCAAAGCTTTCCAGAATCTCGACATGAATAACTTATCATGATCAGAGATCAGTTCGAGGGGCAAGCCATTTTTGCAATACCATTCATTAAAGAATATTAATGCAAGTTTTGATGCAGTGATATCAGTCCGCATTGGGATTAGGCAAATGTCAGAGCCTAATCTATCCATTATCGTTAAAATGCAATCGTGATTCTCATCTTTTGGGAGCGGTCCCACAAAATCCAGGCACACAGAGTCACCGCATTTTTCAGGAATCAGTAAAGGATGGAGTGGGCCTTTAGATTTGGACATGCTACTTTTGTTTCGTTGGTAGTTAGGACATGCAGGGACATATGCACTTTCCAAATCCTGTCGCATGTTAGGCCAATAGTAACAGTTTCGGATGCTAGCATAGGATTTATCTGCTCTGAAATGTCCCAGCGAGTCATGCACAAGTCTGAACAAATCTTCATGGAGACTCCCAAACCGAGGGATCACAAGGCGATCTCCTAAGTACCACAAGTTGTTAACTTTATGGATGTCAGGCATGCCGTTGGTTACATTTTCCAGTTTACGACAGAATTCATCATGTTTGTATCCTTCTTGGACATCGTTCAGGAAGCTTTCATCAGCGGTGATACTCAAGTTAGCATTGCATGAGGTTGGTTGCTTCAGCCAGCAATCCCAGCATAGGGGGGAGTCAGCAACATCAACGTCCTCCAGCAGTTCATCTGGCATATCAGCGGGAAGGCGTGACAGTGCGTCAGTGACTGTGTTGTCCTCACCTCGGATGTAGTATATGGTCATGTCAAACTGGGAGAGATGTTCCATCCACTGGGCTTGGCGCCGCAACTAGTGTTTAAAGGTCTGACTCATCAAACTGGAAAAAGACCAAAACTGGACCGGACCCAACCCAAAAGGACTGGACCATCAGTTGCAGTTCATCAAAATCTCAGGTGCAACTGGTTGCAGTCCCTTACAATTGAGTAGTTGTCGGAACCGCCAGAAACTGGTTGTAACCGGTGCAGAACCAGTCTTCTTGAATTACATTTTGACTTTCTACAGACTTTGTTACCACGTATATATCTTTGCTGCTTGCAGACCCATCGACATTCCATTGAAAAGTTGTAATGAGCCACCAAACATCAGGAACCAAACAAGCCATGACTATATAATGGCTGCGCTGGTAACCATGCACCTACTTCAACATGCCTCCCAAAGCCAGTAAAGGCAAAGCAAAGAAGTCCTCTGCACCTACAAAGAAACCAGTGATGTGTAATGCTGTCAAGGCGAAGAACACCTGAAAGCAACAGGCTGAAGAGGAAAGTAGCAACAGCGATTCTTCTGATGAACTGCCATCCCCAAAAAGGAAACCACATAAGTGGAAGAAACAACTTCCAGAAGTGCATGAAGACCATCAGAGCAACACAATCCCTGAAGAGGTCAATGAAGAACCTGATGACGAGGAAGATGGTGAAGCTGAAGGAGAGGGTAACGAGGTAAGTGACATTGTGTTTGCATAGTTTCTGAGAACTTACATCTGTGCCAGGCTGAGACTGAACAGGAGAGCGGTCTTGAAGATCATCATCTCATTGAGGCCCCAATCGAGCTATCCATGAAGAAAGAGGAGTTCAGACTCTTAGAGAACTGAGGTAGGAGTAGGAAAGACTTGCTAACGATATTTTTGGACATTGTTACAGTTCAGTTTAAGAAGAAGGATGCCATCGAGACTGTGAGGGGCCAGTGGTGCCTTCCATGCAAGTTAGTACAATCTATCTCAAAGGAGAATAAAGGCTTACTGGAAACTTGGAACAGAATGAATGAAAAAACTGTGAAGGCGAAAGGTCTGAGGAAAACTTTCTTGACAGGGAGCAACTCCTCTTGTCGCCAGCACATTTGTCAACACTACGACTTGTACAAACAAAAATGCAATGACAACAACATACCTATGAACTACAGGGCCATCCCACCACATATCTTGAAGGAAATGGAAGCATTAAAGAAGCCGAAGAAGAAGCAGTCGACATTGGAGGGAGTTGCTATCATGGTCTCATGTCCAATGCAGTTTACTCAAGAAGGGTTACTAGATGCCATATCGAAGTTCGTCGCATGCGATGACCAGGTCAGTCGTGCTTGGTGCCACATGATCCATTCAGAGTACTAAAACAAGCTGTCCATAGTCATTGGCGGTCGCAAGCAAGGCATCATTCAGGAATTGCCTCGTTATCATGAGGCTGAAGACAATTATTCCTGACTTACCCAGTACACACACAGTTTCTGACTACATCCATAATCAGTTTATTGCCCAGCTGAAGAAACTTAACACTGAAATTACAGTGAGCAATGAGAAGTTAGCAATGAAATTACAACTCACTGACTCAGAATTTGTAGGCTGCACCTGGAAAGATTGCAACCACGAGCGATGGCTGGACTGCTGATAACATGAAAGGATCATTTTTGGGGATGACAGCACATTGGATCGAAGTTAAGGATGTGGAATGGAAACTCCAAGCAGAAGTGGTCAGTTTTCAGCCAGTTTCAGGAGAGCATAGTGGTGTGAACTTGGGAAAGTACTTCATCAGCCTTTGCAATCATGTGGGGATTACGAGTGACAAGAAGTCAAAAGTGAGTAGTAAGGCTGTGCTCGATGAGATTGTTGATAACACATGCCTTGCAGCTTCAGACCGTAACACTTGACAATGCTTCAAACAATAATACCAGCTGCGAAACGATTGAACATCAGCATAATCGCCAACTACTAGAGTGGAGTGCTAATGAGAACCAGCTCCCGCACGTATGAGTTCTTGTTACATATTAGAGATGACAGCTCACGTTCGGGTATCGTCACGGTCTTTCAGATGTCTTGAACACATAGTGAACCTCGCTAATGTTGCCATCATGACTCATATCACAAAGATCGCAGCTATCGAGAATGCCAACACTATCTGGGAGTATGATCTGGAGTTACCAGGCAACCAAGTGCTGGGAGGATCACTCGATGTAGTTGTGGCTATTCGCACTCTCGCTGTTAAAGTATGTGTTTAACGAACTCAACAATATTGTTAAGCTGATTGTCTATGTAATTTCTTAGATTCAGTCATCTGGACAATGTATCAAATACTTTCAGAAACTTCAGCTGCAGTGGAAGATCGTTACGCCACTCAAGATACCCTTGCATGGCAATACCTGATGGGGATCAGCTCATAAGATGTTAGATGGATCTTATAAATTACGACAGGTGAGTACCACATGCTCAAGATGAGTCTCCATAGTTATTGACACATCAACAGGCCATTGATCTGTTTGTCACATCTGCTGATCAACTGTACGGCCCCATTACAACTTTGCGTCGCAAGGGACGCATCGTCAAAAAGATCCCATGGTCAGCCTTCAAGCTTTCTAACAGAGACTGGATGAGGGTGTTGGATGCTAGAAATATCCTTGCAGTACATATTCATATTCTTACTCTCCTACTACTTGAACTCAAGCTTACTGTTTATAGGACTCAAATCGCATACAGCATCAGTTTTCGGCTGAAAAGCAGCCTACATTGTGGCGTGCGCTGCCGCTGATTGAAGAACTTCAGACGGCGTGGGAGGCAAAACATGATGATCCAAGATATGTTCTCTATCAGGGTGCTATTCAAGACAGGCTCGACAAACTAAAGAAATACTATTCCTGCTTCGATCAGAAGCCGGCCTTTATTCTAGCACTCGGTGAGTCTTCTCAGCTTGATTACAAGTAGAAAAATGGTTGCTAACAGTGCTGAGAGTAGTCCTTCATCCATACTACAAACTTGCTTACATCAAGCTAGCATGGGGTGGTACAGAAGAGCAGGCAGCCGAAAAGGTGGCAGGTAATCAAAATGCAAAAAACTGGCAGGATGAAGCGAGAAAGGTTGTAGAAATGGAGGTAATAGTGATTTCATATCAATCTTGGTTTTCATTCACTGACAAATTTCAGATGGAAAAATACTGGATGAACCGCCCACGATCAATGCCCATCACTACTCCGAGCACTCCAACCAACAACGTGGACGGCGTTACAGCTTCCGCATCCATCGTTTCTGATTTCGATCAATATCGTCGGACTCTGGTGGCTGTCAAGGAAGATGAAGGATGGCAGGCTGAACTACAGCAGTATCTGAAGGATATGCCTGCCGATGTGACTGCGGAGACCGATATCATACATTGGTGGCAGGTGCATCAATTTAATTCAATTCATTCTATCTCGTATCTAAGATCTCGCATCATGCAGAACAATCACAGGCTTTATCCCACCCTTGGACATATGGCACTCGACATTCTCCCTATCCCTGCATCTTCCGTTCCTTGCGAGCATCTCTTTTCCGCTGCCAAAGAAATTGCAGATGATCGTCGTGCGCACTTGGGTCCCAAGAAGTTTGAGGAACTCCAAGTCATGAAATTTGCATGGCGTAACAACATTCCTGATCTTGCCGCTTGGAATTCTAGCAATGTTGAGGAGGTGGATGATCTTGAGGAATTTCAAGAGCTGTTAAATTGTGATGACTGGCAGAATAAGTTTGATGGGCTTGAACATGAGCATCCTTTCACAGAAGACATTTAGAGTTGATGTGGACATTTAGAATTACTACACTTAGAACATACCATGATATTGAGCTCAAGTATAATATAGCTATCTAATTGATGTGTCCTCAATTTCGAATTTACAAATGTTATCTACACCAACGACTGGAGAATCTTGGACTGAATTACAACTATGCATATTCAAGTTATCGACATCAACAACACAATAAGATACTTAAAGGTATGTACATAGTGCAGAGTACATGGAGAGTCTTGAACCGGAAGATGATCATGTTGCCTGTGAGCGGTATGTGATTACTTTGTGATTACTACTACTTTAAACTTGACAAACATAATCATTATTATAATTGACCCAGCAACTACTTGTAATTCAACTCCATTCTAACTGCAGCTGGATCCTGCATATGTACACACCATATGAGTTGTAGCATGGTCTACAACCTCCACTTGGGCCTTTCCAATGCTGCCTCACTTCTGCCACTGTCGGATAAGATTAGATAACACTTCAGATGGAGCTGAATATTGGGGTATATATATCAGTAGCATTTTTGAACACCTTTTCTCTTACCCCCACGTCTGCAGGGCAGCGTCGACTTTTGCCAACATTATTACCTTTGGTTATCATTCATTTACCCACTCGATGTCATCTACTCACTCACCTGCTGTCCTTTCTGTTGTTCATGATTACGTGGCTTCAACCTCAGCTGTTCCCTCCCAGTCTGCCAATTTTTCCATTGGATCGGTGGACACTCTGCACTGTGGTGAGCTGTGGGTATATATGTCTGGGAGTTCAGATATGATGAGGGCTTCTGTATCATGGTGGCATGTAGTAACGTCTTGCATTTCATGTTTCTGTTCACTGAATGAATCATTTTTAATAGCAACGTCAAACCCAGTATCCAACCCTTGCATTGATGACCTTGGATTATGTGCGCACCGATGTTTCTCATCCCACCTATTCCAAGTTATGAGTTGTCATACCTTTCAATTGACTTGCCCGTAAGTCATTGTCTTCGTGGCCATTGTTTCTCGTTCTGAGTCTACATCTAGTGCTCCCTATTAGTGCTTCGTATTTTACTGGATTTTAGTCTACATGGATTAACCTGACTACGTTGTGACTTGCCACTAGTTTTTGTTATGTTACATACATATTTACACCCTAGAAAGTCGGTTTGAACTGACTTACACTGGTTGTAGACTGGTTTGGGTTGAACTGGTCCAAACTGGTTGTAGCATGAAGTTGGACTGCAATGGACTGACCCTTTTGGGTCCGGTCCGGTTCAATGTAAGCTGTCGAGGTTAGAAAACTGGTCCCAGTTCCGGTTTACCAATAAAATGGTGAAAAACCGGACCTGACCAGACCATTAAACACTAGCCACGACAAGTCTTTTTGAGTGTCAAAGTTTTCAAGCGTGCGGTGATCCATGTAGACAATGAATTGGGTGCCAAGCAAATCAGATCACCATTTTTTTAGTGCGCGGATGATAGCAAGCATCTCCTTTTCGTGTACAGGATAGTTCTTTTGAGCATCCTTTAATTGCATAGAATCGAAAGCCACAGGTCATGCCAATTCCCAAGTTGGGCCCCAGCTTAGCACAGCACCTGTTCACCAGTCGCTTGCATCACAAGTGATGAAAATTTTGTTGTCACCAGGTTTAGTATGATCAATTACCGTTAGACATTCGTGGCTGACCACAAGAGCTTTGGTAGCCTCGAACGCCACCTGGTGAGCATCAGTCCAAGTGGGAAACCTTTTCTCACATTCTTTCATGGTTAGAGGTGTCAGGATGCTGGTGTAATCCACGAGGTGGGGTAGGAAAGCTGCTATATACTGGACCAGTCCCAGGAAACTGCGAACGTCACTCGCGGTCTTTGGTACTGGCCATTGCAGTATCTTCTCTACTTTTGATGAGCAGGCTTCAATTCCTTCTTGGGAGATGCGGTAACCAAGGAACATAACTTCTGTCAAGTAAGATTTCGATTTTTTTGAGTTACAGTATAGTCACGCTTCACGCAAGGCATCCATGACAAGTTTGACATGCTTGGTGTGTTCTTCCAAGCTGTTCGACCATATAGTGATGTCATCAAGATAGATGTGTGTGAAGACTCCGAGGAATCATCGTAGGGTGGCTGTCACTCATCTTTGGTGTACCGGTGGCGCATTCCAGAGTCCCTGTGGCATTACCATCCACTTATAGAGACCCAAAGGGGTAGTTACTGCTGTCAAAGAGACACTACTGGGATCCATTTTAGTGTGGAAGAAACTGTCGGTCATGTCAAGTTTACTCCAGATTTTTCCATGACCGGCATCCGCAAGAATGTCATCCACACATGGTAGCAGGTGTGAATCCGTGACGGTGTTGCTATTCAGCTGACGGTAATCATTTACCCATTGTGGTAGGTCTGTAGTGTCTGCCTTTGGGACTAGGAATGCTGGAGAAGCATGAGCCGACAAGGATGGACAGATACAGCCTGCGTCCAGGTGGCACTGTATCAAGATTCCCCAAGCCTCGCGATATTTATGTGGGCAGGAGTAATTCCTAGTAGTGATAGTTTTACCAGCATCTTTCAGCGTAATTTTGCAGAGGATGGAATCCAGCATTTTATTGACATGCAGAATGGGTTTGAAAACATCACTGTAAGATTCTTTGATCTCTGTGCACAAATTTAGCAGCTGTTCATCAGCAGCGAGCTGTTCAACACGTATTCTGATTGTGGTGATGATGTCAATGCTGTTTACATGTTCACACACAGCGTCTATTAGAGGTTTTTGAGTTTTACATACGATTTTAAGTTGTTCAAAGACTAACTTGCAGTTTAATTTTATGTTCATACATTCTTTGTGAATATCAATTTTTGTTCTGGTAACTAAGCGTTGTGGTACAGGGTGTAGTAAATCAAAATTGCAACTGCGATCTGTAACTGTTTCATTGCGAGTGTCAATGACAATGTTGTTATGAGCAAGGAACGGTAACCCTAAGATGACTGGTAGACACAATTTAGGTGCTACAAGTGCACAAACGGTGCGAGCGGAGTAAAAATTTCTTTGGTCATGCAATTTAAGTTTTACCCAATGGGTGAGAGAGACAGATGTCAAGCCAGACGTTTCATCAAAAAATGCACCAGAAATGGGAAAAGGACGTGGTAATAAGCAAGTAGGCAAGGCAAGACGAGACATGAGGGATTCTTCAATTAGAACTGCAGGGGAGCCATGATCAATTAGCGCAGATACTTCAACCCAAGAGAGAGAAGTAGTATCAAGGCTATCAATAGTGCACTCCCACACAAGGTGTGGCATGAAGTAAGGGACGCGAGTGCTCACCAAGTCATTAGAGTCGTGAGACAAATCACTGTCCCCACCACCGAGGATAGAGCTATCGTTCGGTGGATACACAGCAGCTATAGGATACGCCGACATTCCTAAGACGCTTGCCACAGGAAGGGCCGGTGGTGTTGCATTGGGCTGAGCAGGCGTAGACAATACCGCACCCACAGACGTAGGGACTTCATCACGAGGGATAGGCAAGCTTGGGAGTTTGATACGCTTTCGGGCTTCGTTGACTGCCATCATTGAACACTCGATGTATCTGTCACCGCTCGGGAAATCACAAGAGTGCCCGTTGGGCATGTAGAAACCTCAACATTTCTTACACCCATTGTAAGTCTCAAGGTATTTCCTCTCACGATCGGTGAGCTTGGGAGGACGTGAGATGGAGGAAGAGGTTTGCGTCTTTGTGTTGGTCTGTGCTTGAGCAAACAGAGCTCGCCTGGAGCTATCAGAGAGGCCTACTGTAGAGCTGGAGCATTTCAGGCTCTTTGCAGCCTCTTCAGCATCGCGTTTGCAGGCATTTCGATCTTCGATTAATTTCTGATCAAGTTGAGTCAGGGTGTCGACGAAGTTTTGTAATTTTGTTTCAGCTCTCAAAACATCGGCAGCTGCTTTTGCAATAGCAGCCGCTGCAACGGTAGCTGCATCTGGGACAACAGGAACAGTGGCGGCATTGGCTACCACAGCGTCCTCTGTTTCATCATCCAACGATTGGTGATTGTCCTTCCAACGGTCGAAAGATGCAGCGAGTTCGGTAGAGATGTTTGATTCGATTTGCATATGAAGTTGTAGAGGGGAAAGGTGAAATTGGGAACCCTTAAGTAAAAGATTGTCTCGACAGAGTGCGTCAATGAAATCTGCAAAAAGTGTTTTGTTTTGTTTGGTAGAGCAAACTTTGCGGGCAAGGTCTTGTTGCCATTGTTTAGGCAACCAATGTGCGTGTATCTTAACCATGAATTCAACGAAAGTTAGTTTAGAAAGGATGTCCTGCTGAGACTGGTACCAGTCCAAGAACAGTGGGTCCTCAAAGGAATAAACAATGTGGTCCATGAAGTTCTTGGCTTCGAGTCCTTCCTTGTTTTGAAGATAACCCCGAGCGTGATGTTTGAAATGGTGAAGTAATTCAGGTGTCATGTTACCAGCCGATACCATGGGCCGTTTGCCGTTGTTCAGGCTGAGGACAGCAGTGGCAGCAGTGGTAGTCATGTTTTGTATGAGAGTCACAACTTGATAGTCATCTGAAGCAGAGGAGGAGCCTCATCTGTGTTTTGATGGCAGAATGGGTGGAGGTGCAGCTGTTTGCACATCGTTTGTTGCGACGGAGGCAGTTGTCGCTCGTCCAGCTATATGCGTGTTATCTGAAACAGCAGTGGCAGGAGGAGTGGCGAGAGGCAATTGCACATCGTTTGCTATGACAGAGGCAGGCAGAGCTAAAGTGAACGCGGCGTTTGTGGCGTCGGTTGGCAAGGTGTTCCTCGCCCTACTACGAGTAGTAAGGGGGAGTAAGAAAGATGGTTTTCGAGACAGTGTTTAACTGTCACAGTAGCGTTATTAAAATCACAGCAATCAAATGTCGTTGTTTGAGTTTAAAAAAAAGTGGAAGCCTGTCCCTTAATGGGGACAGACAACACTATAGATAGGAAAGAAAAGGATATAAAAGAGGAACTCACAACTAATCACATGGAATAACAAGACAACAACATGTAATTAGAGGTGATAATACAAAAGCAGGGTAAAATAAGGGAAGCAAGTAGTGGGGGAAAAAGGGAGAAGGCGAACAATCTATAGACAGTAGTATATAAGGTTCAGTGCATCAGTGTGTACAAACAAATATCAATGGATGATGTAAGCCAGGCTTACAGCTATCTAGAAGTGGGCATGCAGTAAAAAGAGTGGGTTCAGCACCGTGACCATCCTCACCTTTGTGGTACCCATTGGAACCGTCGCAGTTGTCACGATCACCTCATCTGCCTCCTCCAGGAAGAGATTCACAACTCTCCAGGTCAACAGTTTGGACCAGACACCAGTTCATGACTTCAATACTTCTCAAAAAATGCTTCCTTGATTCCTTCCTAGTTGCCTGTAGGGTGTCGACTGTGGCGAGATAGGACTTAGGTGACGACGGTTCTCTATGAGACAAGAACAGCCCGCATGTGCTACAAAGCATGAAATCAACTGTCAGTCGCTGCAATTTCACCTGGGATCACTTGGGATGGCTAGAGCCTGAAAAGTAAACTCTCAGTACAAGGGAAATCGGAATACTTATCCGAAATCAAGATATGGCTGCCAAATCGAAATACATATCTAAAATTGAAATACGCCCATCAAAATTGAAATATTGTTTGAAGCAGCGAGCTCACAGCAAGCAAAACCGGATATGACATCTTGGAAGTCCAAACCACGTGACGTAAGCCAAATCGCTGAGAACCGAAAAAGCTTTTGTCCACTGAGGTGCGTCAAACACGGCTCGTGAAAGGTTGTTTGGAAATTACGTGTTGTCCATGGCCTGATTCTCGAATCACCCCGCTAAAGTTCGTTTAGGAACGTCAATGCAGGAAATTGGCTCGGAAATAGAGTCCTTGGTTCAACTGTCGATGTCGTGCAGCAGTTGTTCAGCAGTTTTTCAAATACGGCCCTCCGGACCAATCTCTTGACAAGATGGTGAGAACCATGGGTTTGGGCAACAAGACACCGTTGAAACTCGGAGGAGTGAGCAAGGGTATGTAGTATGATTTTCGGGGACGGTTATCTCGAATTGAAACTCCGTATTCCCACCCTGACCTTGAGAAAAAAAATTGCGTCAGCAATTCTCAATCCTTACCCACAACCATCCCCCCTTCTTAGCTTATCCACGACCAACACTCTAATTTTCTGCAGGACGAAGATGGACGTGGATATGAAGAACAAAGATGACAACGAGGAAAAGGGTATTATTGCACCTGTGAGCAACAGCAGGGACCGAGACAGAGACAGAGACAGAGATAGAGACCGTGATTATGAACGTGATAAGGACAGGGACAGGGACCACGATCGAGACAGACGTGATCGCGACAAGGATAGGGATCGAGAGCGGGAGAGACGAGAATCTGGTATGTTCTTTTTTCTTGTCATCTTAAGACCCAAGATGTCTGATTATTCCTTTTTCAAAAGGTCGCTCCAAGAGAGGCGGGGGTGACCACTGGGAACCCGAGAGTAGACGCAACGGAACTGAAGTGGGTAGCCGTAATGTTCACGTTCATGTTATCCTGTCTGACCTATTCCATAGCGTCGTAGGCGCTCGCGCACGCGAAGTCGCTCTCGCTCCAGACGTCGTTCTGCTTCACCCCGTCGTATTCGTCGCCGCACTAGGTCACGGTCGCGCTCCCGGTCGCGCTCCCGGTCTCGTTCCAGGAGCCGTGACCGCAAGCATGTGGACGCTTTCTCCCGTTCTCTGGGAGGTCCTATGAATGCCGACCACGAAGAGGCAGTTGAATTTGCCAAGATCAGCAAGAGAGAGAACAGGGTCTACGTCGGCAACCTAAGTTACGACGTCAAGTACAGGGACCTAATGGAATTCATGAGGGGAGGTGGGTGGGGGAATCTCAGCTTAGTTTTTTCTTCAAAGGTGTGGCAGCAGAGGCGTGCTGGGCGATTATGGAGTTTCTTTTCCAATTGTGTGCGCATACAGTGTTTCAATGAGCTGGAGCTTTGGCTTGTGGCGAGGATGAGCTTGTTTATTTCAGTTTTTTGATGGAATGGCTGAGTTGTTGAGGATATTGATGGGAGTTTTTCTTTTGGGGTTGGCAGCTGGTGAGGTCCTATTCGCCGAAGTACTCGTCACGCCTACCGGTGTTTCAAAAGGCTGCGGGTGAGTAGTTATCAATATTCCTATTCGCTTTTTGCCCACACTAGTATCACAGGATAGTCGAATTTGCCTCGCATGAAGATTCACAACGTGCTATTCGCGAATTGTCGGAGCAAGCGCTTCTCGGGCGTCCAGTTTTCATCAGAGAAGTGAGCCTTAGCATCTGGCGTTGTCTCGTACCTTCTCTAACATTTTCAGGATCGAGAAAACGAGGCTCGATTCGGTGCTACACCTGTCCCAGGTAAAATAGGTATGGCTATGGCTGGCCAGGGCTTGCATGCGGCGCCGCCTCCGCGACCGCCTTCTCACAACTACTTCGGCACCCATAACAACCCTGGCAATCAGCTCTACGTTGGCAACGTATGTTCTGGTGTGCTACAACGTTGTAATTCACTTGCTTATTCGAATGTAGCTACCTTATCAAGCAGGATGGCAAGACCTTAAAGATCTTTTCCGTACCGCAGGCAACATCATTCGTGCTGATATCAACATAGGTGCAGACGGCCGCCCTAAAGGATCTGGCACGGTCGTCTTTGAAACTCCCAAGGATGCCGCGCAGGCTATCAGTAGGCATTAGTGTGAACATCTAACATGTCATCGCTCACCTATTTACAGACATGTATCATGGTTTTGACTGGTATGGTCGAACTCTCGAGGTTCGAGAAGTAGGTCAGGTGTCGTTTCGAGTTTTTCCTGCCTAATAATACCTTCACCATAGGATAGGTATGCAGGCCTCTCCGGTCCAGGCAGCTTCCGTGGAGGTTTTCGCGGCGGTCCCCGTGGCCTGGGGGGACGTGGATTGCGAGGTGGATTCAGAGGAGGCTTTCGTGGTGGGGGCGGTGGTGGGGGCGGAGGCGGGGGCGGTTTCGGGCATGCGAGTGCTGGCCGCGACTTTTCTAACCAGGATCTTTATGCCGATTATTCTGGCCCTGATCAGCAGGCTGCCCCTGCCCCTGGGTTGAGGATGGACGGGTATGGTGCTGGCTATGGTGGTGGGGCTGTTGCAGGATACCCGAACGCTGCCTATACCGAGCCGGAGCCAAGCCAACAGATTATGGTTCGCAACGTATGTTGATATCATTCCTTGATGGGATTGGATGAAGCTCTGACTGGTATATGTGTTTAGCTGCCGTGGTCAACTGCTAATGAAGATCTCGTCGAGCTGTTTGAAACCACCGGTCAGGTAGAGTTGGCTGAGATACTGTTTGATGGCACACGCTCCAAGGGCTGTGGCGTTGTTCAGTTTTCCCAAGTGGCTGAAGCCGAGACTGCTATCGGTTCGTTACTAACATCTTTTCTTTGTAATCCTGGTTTTGATATCTTGTCTGTTTACAGCCAAGTTCCAACAATACATGTACGGCGGAAGGCCCTTAGGTATGTTATGATCGATTACGATATCTCGATATTACCTAATGACCATATGTAGATGTCCGGTTCAATGACCGCTGGCATACTTTCACACCGACAGCTGCCAAAGGTGGTCAGGTGGCGCCAATCCAGGCCGACATTGCCTAGTCTCCCTTACCACCAAAAATATCTTGTTGCCCTTGCGATCTTATGTCTTTGATGCTTCGTTCGAAAAGTTTATATAAGTTAACATTGTTTGTGCTTGCCTTGTCAGTCTTATATGATATGTTAGCGAAAAAGCGATAAGTGAATGAAGGTCTAGTCTAGTAAAGGATAGATACAGTCATACACCGCTCAGTGTCTGTCTGTCATCGCATTGTGTGTTAGGTCAGTCCACTCATTACAGTCATACACCGGTCAGTGGGACAGTTGGCTTTTTCTCTTCACTCAGCCCTCCAAATGTCTCGGAGTTTTTTTATACATGTAAATACATTGTAAACCCATCTTTATGAATGACCATGGACCAAGACAGCTTGGGCTGCATGTATGGGATAGCAAATACATGACCGAAATATGCTAATTGTGAGTTTCCACAACGAAAAAGCCATTTTTGCTCCAGTTTTTTTAAGATCCATAAATAATTACACAATCTTAAAATACTTCTACAGTAGTTTGGGCCATCTACGTCGTAGACGTTGCAAACGCAATATCTGACTTCGCTTTGCTTTGGTCACAAAGCGTTACACCACTTGCTTTGTTTCCGTTTATGGCTAATCGGACCCTTGATGTCACGCGTCCCACTGAGTGGTTTCATAGGTTTTGAGCTGATTGTTAGATCCTGCAGCGAATTCTGCAGAAAGTCATGGCAATGTTGTTTCTGATATATAGTATTTATATGTATAGTGTGGGCTATCCAGCCCGATTTAGTAAAAAACCTCTAACAGACTGTTCCGAGACACATCTTATTTCACTGTCCGAGCCTACGAGAGTGCCTGGTGAGTACCATGTAATTTGTAAGAACATATGAAATGATGCAGTGGCAGTGGGGGCGTCAATCATGGCGCATATTTCCAACAGTGGGTCACCCCGCTACAGGAACACCTATCACTGATGTAAGTATTATCGCTCGTACTTCCGACCATCCCCGAATTCGACAATAGATACGAGCAAGCTGTCTCCAGAGTCCATGCGCACTATTGTCGGTGGCACTGGGATCATTACTGCAGCTCAGTGTCTTCTCCAGCCCCCCAAAGACCTCACTGAGCAATCGCGGCTATCAGGTATTGAAAAGATTTCACTTATTGAAGGGAGACACATATCAGCTACATGATTTTCGACTGGTACGAATCCACTGAAAACAACGCGTACAGGCTGAGTACCAATTAAATTGAGGTCAGGGTGAAGGAGGGGCACTTTACCTGAGGATGGCATCCGGTCTTTGCCTTGCTGTACCACGGAAAAATCTGTGGGTACTTACTCTTGAAGGGTTTGATCTAAAATCAGCAATCTCGTCAGAGTAGCGTGTAGAAAAATTTGTCGCTCACTGCGAGGAGCATAGGTTGGTATTCACTGAGCGAATCATGTACCCCCGGCCTAGAGTTTTCTTCTGAACTTTGTATTTCGCCTGAGTACAATATGTATGAAGCTCCCACGAACTTGTTTCTGCATCCTCAAACGGGTAAATTTGGGGATGTTGATAAATCACCAAACGTCCAGAGAGTTGGGGGATTTCGTTGAAATATTCGACAGATATGATGCGGAGTCGTTGGCTGTTATAGACAGGCAGCAGAAAAAATTAGTTGCGGACGAACGAGTGAGTTTGTACCATCAATGGACTTTGAAATTGAAATTGGTCGGTCTTGTCTCTCACCACCCTGTGCCGTTGCGTCGAGAATCTTCAATTCTCTGACATCGTCTTCTAGTTTGCGAACCTGCTTGCTGCGCCCTCGCTGCATCTTGAACTTTGCGTCTTGATCCCCACATGGCCCAGTGACAATGGCCACACCTCGTTTCCCCAGACAACAAAAAATACATTCTCGCACAGCAGAAATGATTACAATACACAACAATTGCTCCTCCTGGGGACGTCTTGCATCAAGGCAGAACTGACAGAAGGAAGCCAATTTTCAGCTCAGTTGGATTTGAACGCAGTCACCAGCTCGTCGACAGTCATGGCGGCTCCATTGGCGGAATACTGACAGTGCTGATCAGCACTCTATGGATGATGGATTCCACCGGCCATGAAGATAACCACGCTTTGTTAGTGGAGAATTTTTATGATACCAGCGGAGGGGGTCAGCATATTCGTTGTTCCTATTGTTGCGGCACAATGTGAGTTCCCTTTGACTATGTCTTCATCTTCATTCTTCTCGTTCTTGTGGTCTTCATTCACAATATGGGCAACTTGGAGATCTATTTTTTGCATTTGGCGGTTTACGAGGCTGCTCTGCTGGTGTTGATCTCAAAACGTGAACTTGGAAGCCTTTATGGGGACTAGGGCTCGTTTCGATTGAAAAAAAAACATTCTGCATTGCGTTGCAATCGATCAGATCACGATGAGGATGGTTGTAGCTTGCCTCATTATTGCGGTGACTGTTACTGTGACATGTCACGCATAGCCCGGGCCGTAGCAAGAGTATATTTTGGGGAATGGGTGAACTTCCTGAGGATGGAGGGTGATAGTCCCATGGATGTTCTTGGCTACACTGCAGGATAATAGGGCCCAGGGTTATGAATATCCACGCGGTTGTCATGAGTCTGTCAGTCTATTTGCCCGACTCGCTTGCATCTCTGGCATGAACCCTTCGAGGTTGATTTGGTTAGAACCGCAGAGATTTCCCGTGTTAGAGCTCTAGATGACTGTGGTGCTAAGTATTTTCTTGTTGCAGGCCATTTGCTATATTGGTGTATGTCGCCAAGAGGCCCTGCCGCGTCTCATGTCCGTATTGTGGCTCGAGTGTCCAACGAAACGAAACGACAAAACGAAAGATCGTATGTTTCAGCTGCTTCTGCCTTGTGCAGCACGTCGTTTGAGCAAGAAACCTGGGACTACCGATGGGTCGTGACGATAATCGGTCTAGCTTTGTTATTCATTCGCCTTCATGGCTGCAACCTTTCGCGACGTGCGAGACGCCCACTGGAGTGTCTAGAACGAGTAATTCAATGGAAGTATTTTACCCACGGAGACAAATTTGACTCGGTTCATTGCCCAAATCGGAATACGATCTCTTTCCCTCGCACTATTGAGGTGCGCCGCCTCGTGGGGCGAGCTTCTGGATTGTACCCTTAAAAGGACGCGGGGACCTCAAATTTTAAAGGAGGCCCACTTCCTGCCCACTTCCACTCCTTCTGCCCTCATCCTCTCCGTCTAGCGACGATATCTACTTTGAACGCTCATTGAATACATGCCTTATTATCGCCGTACCCTCCCTTTATTCACCGTTTCTAACCCTTCCAGGCGAGAGTCATTCACTCTCCCTGATTATTACCGCTCCACGCGAATCGAACAATATGGCCCTTATTACAGATCATCAGAGTCTGCGCGAGATCTTATTGTAACCTGCAAAAACGCACATGATCTTATCAATGTTACTCATTGCTTTATATTGTAGAAAACTATCGATCTTCATGGGCAAGGGAGCTCCGACTCTATATGCGCTCTCGTATGTGTCACAAGTGCCCTGTTAATTTCGTGCTCATTCATGGATATTGCAGCCCGACATCCCGGAGGAATATGAGCTTCAGCTCCACAGCATGATGTTTGAAGTGGTGGGCGGTGGGTCCGTCTACAACGGCCCTGAATTTCCATATGAACGTGAAAAGAAAAGAAAATGGCTTGGGTGGTTGTGGGTATGTGTGAATTCATTGGTTCGCACAGCAACCAGTTCTCACTTTTTTCCTGACAGCGTCTATCTTCGACGATGATCCACAAATGTTGTGGTCATCAGGTGGAAGTTAGAAATGCTGGGCGAGGCGCTAACTTCGACTTGTCAGACTGAGATGTTGGAAGGAATCATATCTCTGGCCGCTGTTTTGAAAATATATGGCACAGGGAGCACAGATGGCCATGATTTTTTGAACTGACATTTCATGGATTTAGTCTTGTATATACTGTATAATGTTGAAGGTACCTGCGCTCTTGCTATGTGGTGTATACTGAGGAGGCTCTGAAGGGTGCATGTTCGGGTTTTCTGATCTCTACTGGGTATCAACAGAGGCAAATAGCAAAAAAAGAACTAAAAATCAGAAAGAATTGATAGATCCTTTTCCTCATGAGTTGTATGGTTAGAAACACATGAATTTGGTGGGGAATTCTTCACAATTGGCCCCCATGAATTAAGTATGGCTTTTTTTGTGCCCCTGAAATGGATAACAAGTACTTTGTGGATCAATTCCTCTCAGAAATATATGCATATCAATATGCAATGTATGGTACAGGCAAAGTCTTAGCCTAGTCTTCTCAGAAATATTCAGGCTATGGTTGGAGTTTATAAATTATGCATGGAGAAGCTAGCAATTGCCTAGAATATGTAGTTACATTTAATTACCATGAACCTAGCAGTGGGTATACTATACCACAAGTTGCTTGGGACCTTCCTTGTAGCTGTGGCCCCCTTTCCAGCATTTTTAGAGTAAAAAATAAGTGTGTGCAAATCATTGAGGGGTACCAGAACAAGACATGTCTTCACAGTTTGATGTCATCTTTGGATTACAGCAGGGGTTCAACAGGGGATATTGAAATAAAGACATTGGAAATGAATTATATATTTTTTGGAGGATACAACTGTGAATCCAGAGTGTGGAGCAATAACATTAGTGAATGGCTAATAACTTGGCAGATAACTTGTGGCAGTGCTACTGCTTCCCGATGTGAGAAGTTGCTTACAAAGTTACATAAAAATAACGCGTTGTCGCGTAAAGCACGTGATAGACGCGTGCATTATTCTGAACCATGTCCGACAAGTTTGACTTGCAAGAGGAGTATCAAGCTTTTCAGGATATTGACAGTTATGAGCTTCCCAACGAAGAAAGTATAGGCAATGAAGAACATGGTCGTCTTTTGGAAGGTGACTTGTTCGCCACTCGTGGGTTGGTTGGTTGACTTGACGTTGCTTTAGCTGCTGTCGAAGCTGTGGCAGAGTCCAGCGATGCCATAACAGATGCGGAAGTGTTTGACGTGTACAGATATCTTCTGAAGCACTCAGCAAGCGTACAGGGCGCGATCATGAGCAAGTTACTGGACTCCATCTCATCTGGATTGCAGGCTGAATTGGATGCTACGATGCGAGATATCGAACAAGGAGATCAACAAGGGTATATGTCGCATAAAACCCCACTGGAGATGTATGCCTTTCTTTTGCAATGGTTCGTGACAGCTGCGGAAAAGGTCAAAGCATCGGACGACGACGAAGCTCTTCCCGCTCCGGCTGCGAAAGGTCGTAGAGGCAGAGGTGTCAAGGCTGGCGGTCGAGGGCCATCCAGGACAGTCTCACAGAAAAAGAGCGAGACCTGGACTTGGGTTGACCAAATTTCCCCAACACTCGCGCTGATCAGTAGAGTCCTTCGTCTTCAGACCCAAAGAATTTGGACGACCACGGCTGAGAGAGATGCCTTCGTTACGTGAGTCTCCTTATCTCCCTTCGGGATACCATCTGATAAACAGGGATAATATAGATGTATGACGCGACCTGCGTATCATATCACAGAAAGTGAACAGTATATGAAAGTACAAGAAATCAAGCTGGGCGTCTACAAAATCATCTGCCTGGCTGTCAAGCACCATGGCCACTCGCTTGCTGTGCAGATTACGATCATGCAGTCGTTGCAGTTCTACGAGCATCTATCAGAACCCATGGCCGAATGCTTGACTATTCTTGCAAAGGAATACGATCACGCTCAGCTTGGGGACGAGATACTTCGCGAGATCGCAGCGAAAACATTTAATGCGCAAGACGTAAAGGGTCCACGAACATTTGCCAGATTCCTCACTCGATTCGCAGAGCTCGCCCCAAGGGCGATTCTAAAGCAACTCAGCCTTCTCCTCGGACAGTTAGATTCAGATGTAGGCGTTGCCATTTTGGCTGTCCTTGAGCTGTGCTTATTCTCCTTAGTCATATCCAATGCGGATTGCCATCGTCGAAGTGCTCGGACATCTCATTGCCGAACTTGTTGACGCCGAAGCTGACGATGGAGCCGACAAGGGGCAGGCCCAGAAGCAGATCAATGGATTGTATGATCTTCTTCTGGAGCGCATCATGGACGTCTCATCCTACGTCCGCACCAAAGTCCTTTCGGTACTATCGAAATGTTGTGATCTGAAGCACAAGTTTCCGAAACAGCGCCTCGCGATTACACGCGCCGCCATTGCGGCATTAGAGGACAAGGCTGCTACTGTCAGGAAAGGAGCAGGCGCGCTGCTGGTGAAGCTACTCGTCACACATCCATATGGGCTTATGCATGGCGGATTTTTGGAGCTTGACGTTTGGGAGGCAGAATATCAGGTTGTGAAGCGGGATCTAGCGAAAGTTGATGACGCCATGGGGAAGGCTGTTGAACGGACAGAAGGTGACGAAGAAGGTGATGAGGAGGAGGATGGCGAGGGGGAAGAGGAAGGAGAGGAAGGAGAATCTCCTAAGAAGAAGAGGAAAAAGTAACTTTTGTTCATGTTATCCTACCTGTCGTATGTTGACGCTAAGTCATCAGGTCAAAGAAACTGGACGAGATGGACGTGGATGGCGAAGAAGAGCCGGAAGAGGACGACGGGGAGCAAGACACTGAAGATGAGCCTTCGATGTCAATAGATGGCGAAGATAATGATGCTCCCAAGAAGTCGAAGAAGAAGAAGCTAGAACCGCGGAAGTCTCAACTCGATGTGGCTGCCCTCTCTAGTGAACAGGAGGCCCTTGCAGCTTTGCAAACTGACGAGATCCTCCACTTACGGTTGCGGAAGAAGTACTATGTCGAGGCACTAAATTTCATCCGACAAATTGAAGGTGCTATGGAAACGATGTGCAACTTGCTCGGTTCCACCAATAAACCCGAGGTGCTTGAAGCCATGGAATTCTTCCGGGTTGCCCACGAGTACAAGTTTAAGACTGCTATAGTAGGTCGTTCACAATACGAAAGTAGAACATACTGACATGTTTTGTGTTCTTCAGATGGGCATAAAAAAGATGCTGCATCTCATATGGACCAAGGATAATACCACTTCTACGGCGGAGGATGGAAAGGAGGTGAAAGGGATTCGTTCGAGACTCTTGGAATGTTATCGAAATCTGTATTTTGACGCCTTGCCAAACATGAATCCGAAGGAACAAGTCAACCGGATCGCGAAGAACATGGTGGAGTGTGTTTTCAGTTTAATTCTCAAACTAGCTGGTTTGAATTGTTTTCTAGACTAACTTACGATGCGACTCTCGCGGAGCTGACCAGTCTGGAAGAGATGATGAGAATCATGATGGACGAAGGATATGTCCACCAAGACATCATATCCAAGCTTTGGCAGATTTACAGTCAGTCCTGAGTGATCTTAACATCACCCCTTTGACATGTTCAAAATTCATCAGGTTCCGAACGACAATTGGCCAAGCCTCAACGGCGAGGAGCCATCATCATCTTGGGGATGTTGGCGTTAGCGACCCGCAGTGTATTAAATGACAAAGTTGATGTCATGTTGAAAGTTGGTCTGGGTCCTTTCGGCAAGGTATGTGGTAGCCAATCTTGTTGAACTTATCCTGACAAATCGAAATAAGGCTGATTTGACTCTTGCTCGATATACCTGCGTTGCTCTACAACGTTTGAACGGCAGTGCGAAGAAAGTCAAAGGTACGCGGTCTACCATTAGTGATGAATATTATAACCAAATGTTTATCAGGCTCCTTGATCGACAAAAACTTGCGCTTTGAGATGGACAACCCCATCTTCCGGAAGCTGCAGGCTGCGGTCGAACTTCCGTGCCGAGCCAAAGACTGGTTCGGATTAGCAGAGCAAGCAATCAACACTATCTATGCACTCGGAGAACATCCCGATGTTCTTTGCAATGATCTTATCAAGAACCTGACGGTCAAAGCGTTCAGCCGGACTCCGAAGTCAAAGTCTGAGTCACAGCCTCCGGTAGAAAAGGAACCTGAGGCGATGGACGAGGACCATCCTGGAGATACTACTCAAGCTTCTGATATTACCGCTAATGGGCACGATGCTACTCAGGAAGACAATCAAAATGACCTGGGAGACGCTTTTGAGTTGAGCCAACTACTTTTCGTCGTTGGGCACGTTGCCATTAAGCATATCGTCTTCCTCGAGCTGGTCGAGCGAGAGTGGAAACGGCAGAAGGACGAGAAGCAAGCTGGTATGTGATACTTCGACATAGTAGGTTACTCTCACTATATCACCTTCCCTAGCCGAGAAGAAAGCTGCCCGTGAGAACAACCAGCAGCCTTCCAAGGATGGCGAGGAGCTGGATCAGGTCGCGGGCAATGCGGAAGACGAAATCGGCGAACGCATTGCGGCCGTTCGAGAAACAGAGTTATTGTATGGACCCGAGTCATTGTTGGCTGTCTATGGCCCTATGATCGTCCATATATGCGGCAGCCCGCATAAATTCAAGGTGAGCTTTAGGATTCCTTCATAATAAACTCGAAGATAACTAATGATTGGGCAGAACCGGACGTTACGAGCCGCAGCGACACTGTCGTTTAGTAAATTCCTTTGCGTCAGTTCGCAGTTCTGCGACCAGCACCATCGGCTGCTTTTCAAAATTCTTGAGACATCGAAAGATGCGGATATCAAGAGTAACATCGTCATTGCTCTCGGAGACGTCGCTGTTTCTTTCAGTAATATCATCGATGAGAACAGCAACGAACTTTACAAAGGCCTCTCTGATACGGACCTAAGGGTCAAGAAGAATACGCTTATGGTACTAACTCACTTGATCCTCAATGGGATGATCAAGGTGAAGGGCCAGCTCGGTGAGATGGCCAAGTGTCTCGAAGATCCTGAACCCAGGATTGCGGATCTTGCAAAGCTCTTCTTCAAGGAACTTTCCAGCAAGGAGAACGCTATCTATAATAACTTGCCCGACGGTAAGAGATGCTCGATGCTTTCTTGCTCTTACCCATACTTTCTTCGTTCATTAGTGATCAGCCACCTGTCGACAGGCGAGCACGCTGTCGATGAAGAGACGTTCAAGTGTATCTTGAAGTATATCTTCGCTTTTATTGAGAAAGTTAGTGGGAACGCGTGAAAATCGCCTGTCCTCGTATCTCATTTATGGTATAGGAAAAACAAGCAGAGAACATTATCGAGAAACTCTGTCAGCGATTCCAGCTCTCAGAGAATCCTCGCCAATGGCGCGACATTGCGTTCTGTCTCTCGTTACTCCCGTTCAAATCGGAACGATCAGTGAAGAAGCTCATTGAGGGCTTGCAGTTCTATCGCGACAAACTGCATGAAGGCCAAGTCTTTGATAGGTTCACAGAGATTCTCGCGAAGGTCTGTTTATTTTTTTGATAAAAGTTACTAGATCCTTACACTACTATGTATTTACTAGGCTCGTACCAACAAATCTAAAGACAAACCAGATTCTGAACTTGACGAGTTCGAAAAGGCATGCGACAGGAAAAACGCGGTTGATTGGGCAAATGCTGACGTTGTAACCGTTATCAGATTCTCGAGGAACATAAGCTGCAGGGCGAGGAAGATCAAGCACTCGAAAAACGCGTCGGGAAGAAGAAAGCTGCCGCGAAGAAACGTGCTACGAGGAAAAGTGGAGCCAACCCTTCACATTGACCCAAACATTGTAGCTGACCTATTATTTTTGAAGCGCGTGCCAAGAAGCCTGTCCAGGAAGAGGACGAATCAGAATGAAGACAATGACGTTGAAGGTTCAAGAAATATCTATTGCTTATGTATGCTCTTCTCTTCTCCATAGATCGCCACAGCCAAAGTATACACTCATACGATACCCAACCATAACCCTAATAAATGGGATAAAGAAAGATGTATGTTAAAATATTGCAAAATTGTTGCATGACAAAATGAGAGATGATGAATGAACGAAGGTCTGTAAGTTTAGTGATAATGAGTATAGGAGTCCGACACCGAGTATGTATCGGTATCCATAGCATGATAAAGAGCGTGGGCGGACCTAATAGGGTACACGCGAAACAAGCGAAAGGAGTGTGGAGGCTGTGGTGCCTTACAACGACAATACCAGCGGGCAGGCAGGCAGCGACGGCACGGGCATAAAGAAGCTTGGAGGCGGTGGTGACATTAGATGACACGTAACATAAGTGTGCTCCAGGAATGGAATGTGTGGTATGGTATGGTTGTATGGTGTGGCATAGCGAGCTGGACGCATCGACCGTAGGAAGACCGAGTAAGGGAGCAAAAAAGCAGGAGAGGCACTACTCAGCCTTGAACCGTTCCCCACCCCCACCTCCCCTCATGATAGCCTTCATGAAGGCCAAAAAGCGTTCTGAATACTCCGCCGGCGGCACTGGGCTTATTTTATGCTGCAAAAAAAGAATCAGGATTACCATAGCCGCTCAAGTAGAAACACTCACCCGATCCGCATTCAAGCTCTTCCAAAAATGTTCTGCCTTCTTAACGACAGTATACGGCGTCAAAATATCAATAACGCCCAGATAATAAATCGTATCCATCACATCATTCGCCTCGTCCGTTGCCCTCAGCCCTCCCTCGTCCTGGTAGAATATCAGATGCTGCTTGTCGCCTAGCTCCCCGTCGTCCGGGAGCATACTATCAAAAAGGCGCTTAGGGTCAGAGGTACGGTAAATCGCACGGCGCATCGCCACCGCCTCCGGGGAGGTCGTGTGCCCTCCGTGTCCCAGCCCATGTACATGCCCATGCCCGTGCCCCTGGCCACCGACCTTCCTGCGGTGCGGGGTATGCACCGGCAAGTCCGGTGAGAACACTTTGAGCGTGTTCCGGCGCACATTATCACGGTTCCCCCTCTGCATGTTATGTATCCCCACCAACAAGCTATAATCCATCACGTTCACACTCTTCAAAAACTCCTCATCTCGGCGGAGCTGCTCCTCCAATAATGCCCGTTTTTCAGGCCCAAGCTCGAGACTTTTCCCCCGGTTTATCCAGTTGAGGTCTTTGAGCACCGCGCGTGGTTTTTTCTGGGCCTTTTCTTCGGGGTACTCGCGGCCAATGGTGCTTCCTTTGAGATCGTAGGTCTCGTGTATGTCGCGGTGCGGGGGAAAGAGATTGTTCATGATAACAAAGTGGATTTTACGGCCCCTGGGAAGCTTTACGCGGTGAAGGCCGTAGAAGCGAGAGAGGAGAGTGTGAGGGTTGGATTTGACGTGATCGTAGTACTGCCGGAGGATACGCAGGAGGAAGAGATGCTCGGAGTGGTGGATGGTTTTAATGATGAAGCGGTAGTCACGGGAAAAGTAGAAGAAGGAACCTGATTTGCCTGGGGATCCGAGTTCGGAAAGGATATATTTTGAGGTTAGGGAGAGGAGGTAGTCAGCGGGGTCGAGGTGGAAGTGGTCTTCGCGGAGAGAGCGGAAGACCCAGGGCGCGTAGTCTTTGAACTTGAAATCGTATTTCGCGGAGGGGGTGAGCTCGTTCCCGACGATGTCAAAAGAAAATTTGTGTCGTGCTGTAAAGTCTTCGTTCGTCAGCTCACGTTTAATTTTTGCTTGACACCGAGAAACCTAATACGATAGTTGATTAACGTGGAACGAAGGAAAGAGAAAAAACTCACGCCGATCCTGATTCCCGTTAACATATTGTACATGAGCACATAATTGACATGACCTTCTCCGATGAGATTCCCAACAAGGACGACGTCCTGTTTCTCCTCCTTCCGTGTCAACTTAGCCTCTGCCTCTGCCTCTGCCTCCTGCTGCTGCTTCGCGCGCTTGGACATCCGTTCTCTCCTGATATTATCGGCGTGAATCTGGATGTCAGACTCGAGTTCCCCTGTCGATGCCACGGGAGGAAACGTCGTTTGCTTGGGTGTGGAAGAGGTGGAGCCGGTGGTGTTGCGTCTTGTTGGTCGGTGAACGGGAAGCTGTGGTGGCTGAAGGTAGCCATCCGCGGAAAGATGTGCTGCTGATTTGGAGTATGTAGGGGTTAGTGGGTGGATGGAAGTTGATGGAGGCGTTGGTAACGACGTGAGGGTACGAAGTGAGGCTTTCGTGTCCGTTGAAGAGCGCTGAAGACGAGGTATGGGCTCTGGTTCTTCGTAGATAACTACGGTGTCCAGCTCTTGTTCTACACTGGCAGGAGGAGAAGGAGGAGGAGGGCCATGCTGGGAAAGCTGAGGGCCAGCCATGATTCGAGTAATGCCGTCGAGTTTAACGGTGTCCTCGAGTTCTGTAACTTGCAGAATGTGTATTTCCTGTGAACGGAGAGGATTCGAGTCGCGCATCGTGTGTATTGATGAAGACGCTGTCAAAGGAGCTGTTTGGAACGAGGCGGCTGACGAGGACACCATGCTTAGTCTGTTGTCCATGGGGTCGATGGACAGAGGAGAAGGAGAGTGCTGCGTTGTCGCTGCCGTTGCTGCCGTTGCTGCCACCGTCGTCGTCGTCGTTGCCATCAACATGCTCGCCATGAGCAAAACAAGTGGCTGTGCGCAATGTATCCCGAAACCCGGTTCTTACGCTTTAGCCCTTAGTCAAGTTTTAAAAATATCATCGCATACCGTTAGATACCGTTCAACGTTAGCGCTTGGGGTAGATAATAACCACGAATCCCGGAAGGAAAGAACACTTGACACCACCTTCCCGACACCATTACCCCGGATCGACGATGAATACCAGTAGCGTTGTAGTACCTCCAGGGACCTATAACTCGTGCCCGGCACTGGACTCGGATAGTCACGGCCCCTAGAATCGCTAGTAGTACTAATACCTAACTATCCTAGCCCCACAACGAACAGCATCAGAGAGAAATGGATCGTAGCTAAGCGAGTTAGCCGAGTGATCTGTACCAGTCTGCACCGGTAAATACCAACACCCAATTTACTGATGAGATTTGCTACTTACGTAGGGCGTTGTATTTCGTTCGCCCACTTGACTGATGATCGCGGCCGATCACGAATCAATTGCAAGCTGTACCTCAAAGAGAGCCCTCGGAGTTGCGCCTACGACTTTATAAATACCACTCCGAAAGGGTCTACTACTCCGAGTACGCAACAAGGTTCCGATATTATTAATATTGCCGTTGAGAAACTATTATCCAACGGATAATATATCATGGACACGGAGAGGCGAACTTTAAGAAAAAGGTCATTCAACAGGGCCGCAGCGCCATGCATCAAAAAGAACGATATATATCATTACCATCTATCCAGAGCGCCTCCCAGAATGTAATAATTATGGTATCCCTCATCATTAATTCCAACAATAATGATGGACATGGCCCAAGGCGTCTCCGATGCAGAGAAGGCAGTGGACTGCCTGCCTGATTGCAGACACCAGCGAGGAAGAATCAATACAAATCAATGACAGGTAACACCGCCTCATCTATTCACATACTTAGCCACTAGTATAGAGATTAGCATCAATTATCAGAACCGTTGCTGTACTACATGCCTCTCAATCAAACCACTGGACAGATGTCCTAATTAGTCCAACAGGAATTGCATAGCATGGCCTTTGAAAGCGTCGTTTGCGACCAGATGGCAGCGTTCCCACCGAGACCTTGCAATCATCTTACCACACTAGACATGAGTTCCTAGCGGATTCACCAAGATCTCAAGTTCACGACACTGATCATGACAGCTAGGATTCAGCAGACATAGTGAACATGATGAGAATCGACAAGTGTCTGCGTCCGCTTGTTCGCCATTGTTAATTACGCCTGCCAGTGATTCCAAGTGATGAGACATGGGATCCCATAAACGATCGGTGCATCTAGGATAATAGTGCCCTACAGCAGCGTAATATGACACTGGGAAGTATCGACCCACCTTCAGGCCACCTTCAGGTCAGTCGAGAGGTGAGAACGGAGTTTATGAAATTGTGACTCGATGGAGAACTTAACGGGGCATCACTAATAGTATGAGCTGGGTAGAGAAACTTACATAGTTAGCAATGGGTTTTCCTGGATGAATAGCTTCTATTAGCATCTTCAGAAGTGGCATCGTCTTGATGCCAACACCCATAGTGTGGTAGCAGTGAAGGCACAGATTTTGAGATTCATCCACTGTCGGGAAATGTTGACCTGAGCAGCTTAGGGATGGGCGTCATTTTTGGGGCGACATCAGTGAAAGTGAGGCGGAATGACAAGGTTCAATGGAAGACTTCAAGCTTGAGGCAAGCTTGAGGGGTTATAAGTGCGACATCCGATGAAGCTTCCATACAGCGTTGTGATGTTCGGATCGTGTTGAGACGTGATCTTACAGGCTAACGAATGTCGATGTGATAGTAAATGAAAGCCTCGACATCCAGATAAGTCAATAGTAGTATAGCTTAGTACTCTGAGTCTAGCTTTGTACAGGAGGCTCTGCTATTTGCTGGTCACGTGCTGGTCACGTCGTCTGTGACGACCGGCCCTCATGTAATAAATCTGACACGTACTAGTGGTGAAAGTTAAACGTAAAGCGTTGTCGGCGCCTGGCAGTCTGCTTCTCTTGTTTGAGAACGATTGTCTTCTCATTAGAACAACAAGAGTCGAGTTAACGAGACTGGCATCTGCTGCGAACTCACGATGGTTGGTCCTCTACATCTGATCCAGAGCTCTGCTTGAAACTCTCATAGGTTGTCCTTGCAGCTTCAATATGCACGAAAGGCGGAAAAGGTTTGTTCAAGCAAGTAATGCGACCTTCCTGACTGGACATTTTAATAGGCGTAATTTCACGCCAGTTCCGGGAGATGACGCGAACGAGAATTGAATCTCTACTGGCATCCTTCCCTAAACTCATTCCTACCAATACCCAGCACACCTCAGTTGAAACAGCCGAAGTTCGCTTTGTTTATCAGCCTCTTGAAGACCTCTATATCCTCTTAATCACGAATAAAGCTTCGAATATTCTGCAAGACATCGACACGCTCCATCTATGTGCGCGTGTCGTTTCGGACATGTGCCGAAGTGCGGACGAGCGGGAGATATTGAAGAATGCATTTGAGCTTCTAGGTGCTTTCGACGAGGTTGTCAGCCTGGGATACCGGGAACCGGTCAACCTGATCCAAGTACGGAACGTCTTGGAGATGGAAAGTCACGAAGAGAAGATACAGGAGATCATAGCCAGGGTAAAGTCCTGTTTCACCGCTACTTAATCCTTTCGTTCTTATCTTCTGTTGCAGAATAAAGAAGCAGAAGCGAAAGAGGAGCTCAAACGCCGTGCCAGGCAACTAGAAATGCAGCGTCGCGAGCAACAGCGCCGAACGGCAAGTACGGGAGGCAGCAGCTATCTCGGTGGTAGCATGGGCAGTTACTCTCCGATTCCTCAACGTTTTGATACACCTGAAGTAACTGCATCCGTGTCACGCATCAACACTTCATCGCCTGCTGCTCGTAGTCCCGCTTTCAAGGGCAGCGGAATGAAGCTGGGAACTAAAAAAACGAGGCAGGCGGAACTGCTAGATGCTCTGGGTGGTGATGTTTTGGCCTCTAGCGCGGGCGTCGGAGAACTGTCAGGACCACCCACCCCCGTCGTTTCTGAATCACAATCTCTTGTACAAAAAGACGGCGGGAGAGGCAGCTTACCTGACGTCAAAGTGGAGAGGTAGAGTAGCATGTCACTTTCTCCCGTCTTTGCTCACCCATCGTCGCCAGCGTCCATGTTGTCATCAATGAACAACTATCCCTCTCACTCCTGCGGGACGGTGGCGTGCAGTCTATGGAACTCAAGGGCGACATGAACCTCCAAATATCTGATGCCGCGTTCGCATATCTGCGCCTCACACTTCCCCCGCTCTCGACGGACTTTGGGAACAATCTACAATTCAAGCAACATCCCAATGTCGCGAAATTCGTCCCTGGGCAGGAGCGTGTTGTCGCGCTGAGGGATCCGTCACGTGCATTCCCGGTCGGGCAGAGTTCGACAGTACTAAAATGGAGGTATGCGGGAACAGACGAGAGTAATGTCCCACTATCGAGTAAGTGCGTATTGGATCAACGCCTAACTGTCTTCACCTATTTCTTTCGCAGTCAACTGCTGGCCCTCGCCATCGAATGATGGTACATGCGAGGTCAGCATCGAATACGAACTAGAAAACGACCACATCACATTGTATGACGTTGTCATCTCCATTCCTTTACCGTAGGCTTTCCGCTCTCTCTTCGTGCAACCCCAGCACTAACTGTTACAACCACTAGAGCTGGGTCCTACCCAACAGTCTCTTCACATTCAGGAGAATGGTCTCTTGACCCCTCCTCGCACTCATTGGCTTGGTCAATCCCTATTGTCGCCCCATCGGATAGCACCCGCACAGGCTCGCTGATATTTACAGTAGGCGGTGATGATGCGGGCGCGTTTTTCCCTGTTGATGTAAAGTTCACTGGCCAAGGTAGCTTGGCAGGCTTGGATATTGTGTCCGTTAGCAGGGTCAATGGCGGAGGTGACGACCCAGCGTTCTCTGTAGACCGGATGATTACGGTCGATGAATATTTGGTTGTTTGAACTGTACGTATAGATACATAAGTAATATCACCCTGTTGTGGGTGTCTATTCTGCAATCGTGTCATCACCAGTGACACAGCTTCGGTGTAACTCATCAAACGGCCACTCTGATGGAAAAGCAGTTCAGCAATACGGACAAGTATGGAGCGACAGTTCTTCAAACAGATCAATAATGGGCTATGCTTTCTTTGTGCAGACTTGCACAATGCAAACCGGCATGCCAGATCTCCCTTTTATGAATTACGGAAACGCAGTGCTCGATGCCTCTGCTTTTGCTAAATCGGCTCCACGCAGGTATCCTAGGACCGATATCTTATGTGCATGGACCTTTGCTTTTTCATTGCTGTTACTGAACATCCTATAAACTGATGGATGTTTACCATACATTCCACCACCATATAGAGTCTATACAGGTAATAAATGTGTTCAATTAGATGTGGTTTGATCATGATTTAATAACTAAATAGTCCCAGCCTAGAGATAGAAAGGAATTCCATACACCACAGGGGCTGAGCCCGTAAGAAACTTCAGTTTACATGAGTCCCGAGATTGAGCGACAGCAGTGACAACAGAAACTGGCAGATCCCCGTTGCGAGCACTCCACTGCTTGATTCCCTTAGCAGTCAATCGCAACTTGTCAAAGACAGACTGTGAGAATTTATCGATGTCCTTATCTGTTACGTCCCATAAGTTCGCCACCAGAGTTGGACTGGGAAATGTACCAGATCATTAATTACATCAGGTTCCAGCATAAGGAAATGACATACCACCCAGCCATCATATAATTATACGGCGTCCCTGTCCGGTCAAAATCCCCCATCTCACGCAACGTACCGGATGAACAGCCCCAGAGCATCGTTGCTGCACATGTTGGCAGATTACGGATCTTGTGGGAACGCAGATATTGTTCTCCGCCGCCATGGCCGAAATACCTGTGACAAGGATGAATATCGGAAACATGACGCTGAAATATTTTCTTACACTACCAAGTCCTGCCTCTGAAGCGCATCGAGAAATTGCTGTTCACTGGGTGGATGACCAGTGATGCCTTGCCAACCAACCTCCTCCATCTCGGCGGCCCAAGTCTTGAACCTGCTTTCTGTCCGACCAAGGTCTCCGCTTGGGTTCAAGATATAGTGGCCTATACGAGGATCTACCACTGCGGCATGGGTCTTCGTCGGACATCCTGACTGTTCTAGTGAATCGCGTTTCCATTTCGCATAGAGGATGCGGTCATGCAAGAAATCGACACTAGGGATTCGACTGACGCTCCTACCCCGCAGAATGGGTATACTTTCCCAAGGCAGCCCTTGCAGGTTTTTGTCGAGAACCAAGAACATGTGTTCATCACTGAAATCAGGTTTTTCTTGTCCTCCCTGCAATCGGCGACGTGAAAGCTTCATGGCATGATCTTCTAGAACGGCCCGTAGATCGACAACAACCTGCACGATATCGACCTCGGCGATCGCTATGGGCACTCCATGGAATTGATACAGATCCAAAATGAAGTAAACAAGATCCTCCAACTCCTCGTCTCTGCATTTCGGAGACAACGTTGAGAAACATTCGAGGATCGCATCATCGAATGTCACTTGGCTCGGGAATTGGCTCGGGCCTTGTGACGCCGTTTTCCTGTGGGCACTTGCACGCTGCTTTGTCTTTTTGTCTTGTATATGAAGGCTTCGCAGGAAGATCTTCTCGAATTGTGCCCGCAAGTCATGTATCATATCGGGTGCGAGGTTTGGACGAGGGCTTAGAATCGTCTGTGATGCATGAGCTTAGTATGAACGACATGTCACAGAAACAGACCTTGAACGCTCCAAGCCAACAGAACTCGACATTCTCTAGTAACTCCCTCATCCTGGTGTCTAGCTCCATACGTTTCTTCCACCACGCCGTTCTGGCTGCTTGGTCGTCTGTCTTGACATGTATTGCCGACTTGGTCCCTTCATCGCTGAGCCTTACTATATCTCTCAATTCATTAAGTGCATCCTCAAAGCTTAGATGTTCTTCTTCGTCCTGTCCACTTCCGTTATCCCGACGACCCTTTAAGGGAACGCAAAATATAAGAGGGATACGAGGTTCTTCTCCGCCTTCTTGACGTGTGATGAATAGAGTACTTTTGTCTTCCGTGACATTGATGTGTACGACAGTCCAATTGGAAGGCAAACCAGTCATTTGAGACGTCGACAGAGAAGACGGATCGAAAATTTGTGATTGGTACCTCGTTCGAACAGAATTCCAGTATTCTCTGAGAGAGCGGTCACCTGTGCTGCATTTGTCCTCATCGGAATCTAGGCCATCGACGAACGATGGGTGTCGCGAGATCTTGGGTTGTGGGGGGGAAGGCGATATACCGTCACCATTTAGCAGTGGCCATTCAAGGTCATCAGTAGGTTGGTAAGGGAATTTGTGCTGTATTGCTTCCAGCATTTCTCGGCGCAGCGTGATGGCCGCGGAAGCGTCTGCGAAGGTATGGATCAGCTCAACGAGCTCAACATCCGATAATGGTAATGTGTCACACCTAGGAGACCTAAGGTCAGAGCAGGCCCGCTTGGACCGGATTTTCCAAGGGAAGTCTGAAAAGCGCGAATTAGTGCCAACGATATGACCGTGTCGCGAACATTCAGAACGCTCCCTCGTTGAGCGATCAACGTGAGGTTTGCCCAGAACAAGGCCTCAGCACCGTCCAGCGTTCCAAGGATATCTTGTGTTTGTGGGGATGATGGAAGTTCGTTCTTGGAAGACATGCCCATGGGCAGGGCGATCGCTAGTTCAAATTGTCTGAGTAGCCACACAAAAATATAGGAAACGGGCAACATACTAGATTCTGTTAGTGAACTCAAAAACATGTCGGCCCGAAAACGTCCATACGCAGCATGCAGAGTAAGTTTTGCCATGAGTGCATTTTCTTCAGCCTGTCGAAGAATGTTCATAACAATAAAACAAAATTATATCTGGCAACCAACCTTGGTTCGAGACGACCGAGGAAGTGACAAGAACCTGTCAAGGAATGTTGTATATTCTTCCGCGTTATTGTCGCGAAGCAGCCATACTGAAGAACCTGCTTTAACAAGGATGAAGGCAGATGAAAACAAGGATACGCACTGCGCTGGCGGAGAAGAGCAGCAAGAAGTTCAGGAAGAATGACCTCGTTGGCATGTTTAGCCGGTGGGGAGGCTCCAATGGATTTTCGGCTGTAAGATATCTGAGTAACAAACGACGACCCCAACTACAGAAAACGCACCCAAACGCAAGGCCATCAAAATTTTTGAACGCCTGGTCTAATTCATCGATCATATTGATGGTCTCTTCGTATAGCTGGCTGGCGTCTACAGGCCGTGCAGTACGTTCGTTGTACACTCCACGCAGACGGCGAACATCGGCGTTGTCGATGCCAGGCATATTTTTCAGCCATTCGCTGGCCTTCGTCAAACTATCATGACTAGCTTCAAGTTGACCTTGGTACAGCTTAATTTCTCCCTTCGTTGCCAGGGCGCGGCTGACCATAGTGGGTATATTGAGCGATTCAGCCAAATCTTGAGCCTGTTGAGCAAAGTATTCTGCTTCACGGACAGATCCCTGGTTCAGATACGCCTGACTCAAAGAAAATAAGGTAACGAGCAATCCTTCCGATACACGCCATTCTAGTCCATCTGCTGATGGTCGGCGAGAAAACATCTTCGTGGGCGCAAGTGCTTTCGACGGAGTATCAGCTTTGACTGTAAGTAGCACGTCCTTCAGTGTTGTCATTTGAAATGGATTTGCATCATCGGTCGATCCCGAGGCGGGTGTAGGAGGCAGGTTCAAGCGCATAAGTGTATCGACTGCTCTGTTCCATAGACGTAGAGATTTCAACAAACCGTCGAAAGCCTTCGGCACTTGATCCTGGATAAGAGAAAAAAATCGGTCAACAACAGCCTCGAAGACAAGATTAACACTCACTTTCGAGTGCTGAATTAAAGCAAAAACATGGGAAGCCATTGCCGCTCTCTCCAGACGCTTAGCTCGTAACTGTATCCTCTGAAGACTCGGCAATCCCTTGTCCTCGACGTCAAATCTATCGGACAGCGCAAGGGCTTCACAGTATACGCTTGTACTTCAGAGAAGCAATCAGAATTCATTGAATGCAATCGAGAAGCGAACAGACTTACCTTCCAGCGACATCTTCAGCGATAGCCAACGATTCAGCGAATCGAAGGAAAAACAATGTGCTGGCCTCATCTGAAACATTTCCACTCTTAACAGAGCTCAGTGCCTGGTTAAAAATGGAGGCAGCACGCTTCGTCTTCCTGAGCTTGACATACTCATGAGCCATATCGATGGAGGCTAGAATATAACCTATGTATAAATTCATTAGATGGCATTTGCGAAGCCTCGATATTCGTCACCTACCATCGCTCTGTATGCCCAATTGCTGTTGGCAAAGCTTCCTTACAACGTCGAGGATGTGAACCTTCGGAAGGATAAGCGCGAGCAGACCCGAAACTCGCGCAGTTAATTCTACAGAATCGAAAATCGTTAATCGACGGAGACTTTATGGAAAATGGGATGTGTTCATACGAAGGAGAGATACCAATTTCTCGAGATCATCAAAAACTAGCAATGGTTTCACAACATCATTTTGGCGAGGGGGTGTTACCACATTCAACGACATAGGCTGCAGTGCTGCATCACGAAAGGAGGAAAAATCAGAAGTTAAATCTACACATCATTACGACCATACGTACCTTTCCGAGCCTTCGGTTTCGGTGTGATAGGTTCTCGAGGGGGAATGACTTTTCTCATCAAACGTTGCCTTGCTGGAGGACCAAGCGCTGACTTTTTCGTAATATTGGCTTGTTTCGGGGAAGACTTCCTCGCAGACTTCGGCTCCGTGAGAATCACTGACTTCAGGATCTTACAAGCCTGGTCGGAATGGTGAGCAACTAGCGCACTCTGCTCGGTATCCATGCGCCGATGGGCATGAAGAGCAAGCCAGAGGTGGGCTGAGGCTTGGTATTGCATGCAGAACAGCACAAGCCCGGTGTCTTGTCTAAGGTTCTGCCTCGAGCATGTTAACAAGAAAGTTCTTGGTGCGAAGCAAAGAGAACTGACCTGGGATAGAAGTCTTTCCACCTCGCTTCCCATTTCTTCAGGAGTACCAATTTGCACAACGGCCGCGGGCCCAGCATGGTACGCGAACTCCATACACTTAAGAAGAACCCGAGCCCGTCTGACAGGCATATCCGGTCCATACATACCCAGCACATCCATCGATAGTTGGGCCACAGCATTCTGGACCCCTTCCTTCCATCTACTGCCTTCCAAACTGTCTATCTGCCGCTCGATAAGTGCACCAGTAATGCATGCGTCATCGATCTCTATAGACCGCAAGGATACCAAAGGGGCGTCCAATAAAAGCTCGCAAACACCGAGATAAGTTACTCTATCAATCATCGTCGCAAGTTGTTTTGTCGAGCTGGAGGTGTCGAAGACAGCCTGTAGACTCCGTTCCTTTGTACGCCCCACAAACCCGGATTTTGAATACGGGAACGTCTTGATACATTTCAGGAACGCCTCAAATGCTTGCTGAAGTGCACAAGAACCATAAGATCACACACGGAATAAAGTCAACGACATAAACAACCAACCTTCCGGTCCCCGATTTTCGAAAAACACACCGCAAGTAACTCCCACCTTCGATACAGCTGCTCCTCTAATTGGCGCCATCCATCCTCTGCCTTCTCCTTCTTACCGTCTCCTTTCGTACCCACGTTTGACTCTTTCTTCCACATCCTCAATGCCTCTACCCCCAGCACGCACGCATCTTTCAAAAAGCCAATCGCTGTTCCGTGCCTCCCAGCTTGGTACATCGTTGCCCCAAGATTATAGAACGCCCCAGAGACATATCGAGTGTAGTTGGCTGTGTCGGGCACGCGGATTCTCAGAAGCGAAGTTGCTCGCGTTAGGTAGTCGTGCGCGGGAACATAGGTCCGTGGGTCGATGGGGTTGAGTGCTGTCCGTGCGAGGACGAATAAGGTGTCTAAGCATCGAGTGAGAAGATCTTCGTTGGGTTTCTGCAACGGTAAGAAGAGTGAGAATATAAAATAGGCAAGTGGAAACGACTAAACCGACCTGCCACAGGGAAGCTTCGAACGCGTCAACTAGTGTTCCGAGCAGAGCTTGTACAGATTCACAGCCATCGTCTGGATTTTTGGACGTGGACGAGTCGAGCATGGCGATGGCAGCCCTTCTCGTTCTCTCCAACGCCCTGTCTACTTTCCCATTGATTCGTCGAGATTGTTCGTCTGCATCCTCTGGTATTGCAAGAAGTTCGACTAAACTATTACGTCTCTTGATAAGTGCCATCGTTTCTTGCGTTCGTTTGATCAAGTCTGTGAAGTTGTGAGTGCGCCCATAAGAATGTCCTCATTTTGATTGCTAACCTTGTCCTTTCTGTTCAAGCACAACGGTTATCTGTGACAGCGTAGCACATATCCTTGCACCTTCAAGGCCGTGCGTATTTTTATTTCGACTAGCTTCTCGGTCTCCTTCGCTATTAGGGTGTGCAGTCTCTTCCACTTCCACGACTTGCCCGGTCGCTGGGTCAGAGGAACATGATGCAACGGAGGGACCTGCCATCAAATTCGAAATTCTATCCAGCACACATATATCGCCAGCCTGAAGTATTGTTCAGAAATAATTTGCAACGCACACACAAACGACCAACCTTCTTCGCAAACGCCATCCAGTATTCACAAAACCCAATAAACCCTTTTCCAGCCATGAACATATCCCGATCGCTTCTCTTTTCCACTCGATTTATCAAATCTGAGTAGGTAGAAAGCACAACCGACATCGCCTGCTCTTCCGTGGAATCGCGGGATTTGATGAACGCTCCTCCGAACCTGCAGATCTGATCCCAAAAAGTATCGGGTTCCACTGTTCCAGAACTTGTGTGCGCTAGACAAGTCGCTGCATATGTGCGAAGTTGGAAGACTGCCTTGGGTTGGGATTTGCAGGTTGTACAAGCCTTCGTAAGGGTTGTATAAGTACGGGTAAGGGCCGAATCTAGGTATTTAACAGGCAGTGATGAAAATATCGGAACCCACGATATCAGAGAGGGGGTAGTCGTAAGAATATGCGCGAAAACTTCGAAACCTTGTGCATTGTCTTTTGTGCTCTGCGCAGGTGTAAAAACGATATGTGAGAATATGCTAAGCGCATAGCTGAGATATGTCGAAGCAAGGGTCAACAATATAGTGTCAAGGGGAGGGTCGGACGAAGGGATAGGTATTGATAGAAGATGAAGTTTTAAGGGCGAACATAAGGCCAAAGGAGTGACGTTGAGTAGAGAACAAAGCCGCGGATGTAGTTCTTCTATTGCACTCATCGCGCCTTCAAACTAAAAATGACACAACTCACACGTCAAGAGCGAATAGCCCAAAAGAAAATCAAAGCCAAACTCACCATCTCCAACGCCACTAACTTCGTCAAAACACTCATAGCTGCACGTTCCACCTCTACATCATTTGGACGGATAGAGCGCAAGATATTCAGATGTTTGGCAGCTGATGTAGCGGAGGCGGTGACGGTCGAAGAGGATTTTGATTGAATAGTCCCAGACGACTGCTTCCACCCAGATTGTACGGCAGTTGATAGCGCTTGCGATGAAGAGTTGACAGAACGCATGGCTGATAGGCAAAGGTCTTCATCTGAAAGAACCGCAGAAGCGTTCTGCTTTCCCTTTGGGTTGGAGATGGTAAGACTGGTAGCGAGTTGTTCCGCTAACTGGTCTGTTGAGAGACCTGTCTTCTTGAGTTGACGAGTAGAGTTTGTCCTACGAGTCTGCGCCATTAGTTTAAAGAGAAAATGGCAGAAACCCACTGAACACGTCGACTCGACTTATATGTCTCCCAACTTCTTCACTGTCATGTGACCATCGCGTTCTTGGTACTTGTTTGGTATACTTGTGTGAGAATAGCTGTAAGTCAATATGATTGGAAGCGACGCGGCGCCGATTGTTTCAACTTTCAAGCTCTTTTTAAAAAAGGTAGCTGTCAACGACTTCTGTCCAGAAATTTGTGAAGCCGAGTTTTTTCTAACCTTTTGTTGTTGGTTCTTACTATCGACTAAGTAGCAGGTAACTCGGAAACCTTGGTATTATGGTACATGGGAATTGCCAAAGTATTCCTCCCGAGCATTGAGAACGAATCCTTGTTCCCATCACGTCTCTCGAGCCAGTGTGGTGCTTCAATGAGCCATGGTTCACTTAGACCGTGCGGATCAGTGGTGTTGTCCTTTCCATCAAGACCTCAAAAACAGGGATCGACCAACTCTCGTTCACTCGTTAGCTATCGTGCTACTAAGTATGTACTTATTGACGTTGGTGCTCTATGCCTGCAAGGTATCAAGGGTAGCTGGATCCCCTGTCGGGCCTGGAGCTACTAGGCACAGGGAATCTCATCAGTCGCGGTAAAGGTTATGCATCCTATCTCCCACATAAAGCGCGGATGGCGAAACGTAGGCAGAAAGGGCGATTCAACATTATGACGGCGATCTGCTGATAGTAAGTATCATCATCGTCTTGAATTAGAATGCCGTCCTCCATCTTCACCTTGGCTATAGGCCGGCCATCTTGGTCTTCCTCACACAGGTTCATGAGTTTACCTCTTGTCCAACAAGGTACGGACGCGGATCTCGGTCAACTGTTTTTCTTTTGTTCACTTGCCAAATGCATGGATAGCAAATGCTTGGACTGGCAACATCATCTGCTACGTAGCCTTTGCCGCTATCTACTATAAAAATGCATGGAATGTAATTGCTAAATCGCTTTACTTTCCATCTGCTCTAATGGTTGTTTAGTCACGGTCTTTTCCAATGCTCTCCGCATTAAAATTCACTGCAAACAACGTCTTGTGTTCGATTCCCATTTCCTATTGAATCAGACAGCTCTCGATCAAGTTGGGCTTCCGTTTTTCGCTGGCTCCTCTGTGTGGAGTAGCCTGATGAATAACTTCGCGGTAATCATTCACCTTTGTTATAGATCTTCCCAACTGAAACAGGGAATAGGTCGGTGGAACGATAGCTCATGTCTTCCTATTCTGGGGTCCATCGATTCGAGAGTCTTTCAGGCTTGCTCCAAAGAATGAGCAACCTGACCGCCAATACGATCTCTGTTCGTGCACCTGCTTGATTTACATCCCACAGGCGATGCAGAACTACAAGGAAGCTCCGCGATGGTGATATACTATACTCCTTATTTTGGCGTTTGGCGCAGTTTCGTCGCTCTTCCTGCCCACATACTTGACCTACTGATGTACCATAGGGTTGATTGTTGTGATTAATGGTTGTATTGCCACGATAGTTCATTTAACGTCATAGCCATTTTCGATCATTCTTTCTGCTAGTATCAATACAAATGCCACTCATGCACATGCTGGTAGGAGCCATCCATCCTGGACAACCCATTGCTGATCTCTGCGTCCGTTGTCTGCTCACCTGACATTTCCCAAGATCTCCCCCTTCGCTCAGTTCTCCATGTGGAGTCATGATGTTATTAGATCCGCTCTCTATCTCTCTAGCGACCTGAAGATGGGCCTCTCCATTTTCATCATTCATTTCCCGTTCAGTAACGTCTTGTATAGTGGGCCGGAAACCCCCCAAGGGGCAATGCGGATAATTGGAATGGAGCCTTGTTACGTCCTAGGCGTTGACAAAAACGTTGGTACGTCACTCGCGAGTACACAGTCTATCTTCCTTCTGAAATCCGAACTGTAATTCTTGGTGGTAATTACGCTGTTCATGGGTATATGTACGTTTTGTCAAACGTTAAAGCTTAGGGATTGCAAAATGTAGTGCCTCCTACCCGCATCGATCGAGTTACCTCGTCATTAGCTGACATAAGTTACTAGTGACGCGCTCTACCATTTGAGCTAAGAAGGCCACTGTACCATTCCGTGATTACATAGTATATACATTGGGCGCGCGCTGGTGCACGTTGAGTTCACCAACAAACTGAATGAATGGACGGCGGCTGAAACATCAACCAGGAGTAATGCCATGCTTACTGCTACGGACTTAAGTACATCCTGGCTATGTCTTGGCTTTCAGGGTCACTAATGGATGCCAGTCACCTATTATTCGCCGACAACCATAATTAACTCTTCTCGCAGATGTCTACATTCGTGTATTACATGATTATGGATAACCCTTTGCTATTCGAATATTATATTGATGAGCGGACCATCTACTTGTTCATCTGCTGCTGTGTTTGGCCCTTTTCGCGGTTTACATCACCTGGAAGTTTGCAATTCAGCACCTGTGCGGTAAAGTTCAAGCATAACTGCCACTAACCCTGTGCCTGCTGCGCTGTATCTCCCGTCACAGAGCCAAGGACGGAATCTTTTGTTCCGTGGAGACGATCAGCAGTGCCTTGGGTATAACCTTGTGTTTGCGCAGCTTTGTACTCAGCCTCGCCCGCTGCCTTCTCTTGCTTGCCGGATTGCTGCCAGTCTGTGGAGCCGGTCATGCCGCCAACAGTCTCGACGGCTGTGCCTTTGGCCGCATGGAGCTGGCTAGAAACTTTGCTGAGAACACGAAAAAGAATATCGGCATAGGATGATAAGTTTGTGGTAGAAACGGGAAGACATACCTGGGTTCAGAGGACATTTTAAATTATGGTATTGGTTAGTTGGCTGGCTTGGTGTGTGTGTCTGGGTACGACTAGAATCAGGGTCGCGGTCTTTTATAGTTATATTATATAATATTGTCTATGAATCATCGATGATTTGAAACCGAGTCGTCACTGTGACGTAGTTCACTGTGCATAACGACGTCACCATCGACGCGTCTTGGATCACATCACGTGGTACGGAGCATCGATCACGTGGTACGCGTCCGCGTCTTAAAAGCTGACTCTTTAAACCACAAAGTTAATTAATGTCGTCCAACAACTCTTCTGGAGATAACAAGAGCTCGGGTGAACCAACGTTCGTTCTTTAGCACTGATATAGGTCCTACATTAATATCTTGCAGGACGACTTCGGGCCAGTTTCACTCCGTAAAGGGCAACGCCGTCGAAGCCATCGGCAACTTAACTGGTGCAACCAGTTGGCAAGAATCTGGGAAAGCAGAACATGCACAAGGAGAGGGAGAGTACAATGCTGCCCAAGTCAAGGGGTACGCAGAAGGTACTGCTGATCGCTTGAGAGGCAAGAAAGACGGGATATTGGGCGCTGTCACTGGTGACCGGTCAATGGAAACTCGGGGTAAGCCTAACAGCTGTTTGCGTGATGGAATTTGAGTTACTGTTGATCACTCGGCCGGTCATGTAGGTAACATCCAGCACGACAAGGGACAAGTCCAGCAGGAGACCAACGGTAGTGTAATTTAAACACAAACAGTCTATGCCTCTTGAAACGCCATTGTACCCACTATAGTGTAGAGTTTGATATAATGCATCAAATATTATTGTTATGCAGCGATGGATAATTACCATTCAGCACCATGATGGCTGCAAGCGTGCGGTGAAAAGATGTGTAACCAACGTGAGCAAGACTAAGGTTGCCTTTCTTAAGGAACTTCCGGAAGATGAAGACCAGTCCGAAACGACACGATTACCACGGCAAGCGAGCCAAGGATGCCGAGGAACTTGAAGCATGCAGTATTCCTATTTCGTTCTCAAGGTACCGAATCGAATGAAAATTTGGCGCCTGCTCCAGAGTTTGCAATACGAAGGAGAGAAGCGAACTGTAGAAGCTCACGTGCACTGTTTCGAGCTGAGTTTGAAGCATTACTTTTTCCAATCAACCTTCACCGTGTTGAAATGCAAGACGGACGGGCCCCCAGGTAATCCCTTGAAAACTCTAGCTCACTTTCATATAACTGACCGCTTGATGTTAGAATAAAAAATCGTGCGCCCGCGGCGCTCCAGGTTTGTTGATTCAATTTATTCTACATGATCAACGCAAATATCTCTACTACAGATCACAGCCGAGCAGCTATTGCGAGAGGTGCGAATTACCTTCTCCCTTCTTTGTCGAAGATATTTATCTCTGCCCATTAGGCCCAAGAACGACAAGAAACTGCCTTTCGAGCACCCAGACAACGAGTTGAAGATTTCGAAGAACTTCATGAATACCGAGGTCGGAAGCGGAAAGAGTTCGAGGAGCGCATTAGGAGGACGAGGGGGAGCATGTATGTGTTAACATCCCTCTATTATATCGCCTGGAATTCTTATTTCTGTATATTGCAGAAAGGAATGGCTACAATATGCAAACTGGGAGGTATGTCATATTTATTCCATTGTAGGTTCATACTTTTTTTTTTTTTACGTCAAATTTGTTATAGGCGAGCCAAAATGAATTTGCACGTTCGAGATCTATCTACGAGCGAGCTCTGGACGTCGACCCACGGAGTAACCAGCTATGGCTGAGCTACACCGAAATGGAGCTCAAATCACGAAATGTGCAACATGCGCGCAACCTTTTTGATCGTGCTGTGACCCTCCTTCCCCGTATCGACCAACTATGGTACAAGTATGTGTACCTAGAAGAACTGCTCCAGAATGTGCCAGGGGCGCGGCAGGTGTTCGAGCGGTGGATGAAATGGGAGCCGGACGACAAAGCATGGCAAGCATACATCAAGCTGGAGGAGCGGTACCAAGAGCTGGACCGTGCGAGCGCCATCTATGAGCGCTGGGTGGCCGTGAGGCCGGAGCCGAGGGTGTGGGTGAAATGGGGCAAATTTGAGGAGGAACGGGGGAAGCTAGATAAAGCCAGGGAGGTGTTCCAGACTGCGCTTCAATTTTATGGGGATGATGAAGAGCAGATCGAGAAAGCACAGGCAGTGTTCAATGCCTTTGCCAAGATGGAAACACGACTCAAGGAATATGAACGTGCGAGGGTTATCTATAAGGTTTGACAGGGCCTTTACTTTGTTATAATTGGATTTCTAACCTACTACTCCATGTCTGTTCTCAGTTCGCTTTGGAACGAATACCCCGATCAAAGTCGGCGGCTCTCTACACAAGCTATACGAAATTCGAAAAACAGCACGGGACGCGCAACACACTTGAGAGCACCGTGCTCGGGAAGCGGCGGATACAGTACGAAGAGGAGCTGGTGCATGACGGGCGGAATTATGACGTGTGGTTCGACTATGCGCGCCTGGAGGAGGGCGCCCTACGGGATCTTCGGGATGAAGGTGCTACGCCGGACGAAGAGGAGGCTGCGACGGTGAGGGTGAGAGAGGTGTATGAGCGGGCAGTGGCTCAGGTCCCACCTGGTGGTGACAAACGCCATTGGAGGCGATATATTTTCTTGTGGCTAGATTATGCCTTGTTTGAGGAAATCGAGACGAAGGTACGCGGTGTTTCGACATGGCTAGCAGTTGCACATTTTCAACGTTATCCCTTGTTATAGGACTACACTCGTGCACGGCAGGTGTATCAGACCGCTATGACACTTGTGCCACATAAGCAGTTCACGTTTGCTAAGCTATGGTTGATGTTGGCAAAATTCGAGATTCGACGGCTGGATTTGCCTGCTGCTCGGAAGATTCTAGGAACAGGTATCGGGATGTGCCCGAAGGAGGCGCTGTTCAAGGGGTACATTGAGCTGGAAGTCGAGGTACTGCATTTTTTTTCGTTTCTAGCCAGGTATTCACTGATCTATCCTTTAATAGCTTCGAGAATTTGACCGAGCACGCACCCTCTACGAAAAATATCTGGAAGTACGTGTACCCTTCTACATAACACAACATTTATCTCATGCACCTCCCTAGTTCGACCCTGCCAACTCACCCGCTTGGATCAAATTCGCCGAACTCGAGTCCCAGCTCCAAGACTTTGCACGTACACGCGCCATCTTCGAGCTTGGTGTCTCGCAGTCGCCGCTCTCCATGCCCGAGCTGCTTTGGAAAGCGTACATTGACTTCGAGATTGAGGAGGGCGAACGAGAGACCGCCCGATCGCTGTACGAGCGGCTCATTGCACTTAGCGGGCACGTCAAGGTGTGGATCTCGTATGCGCTATTTGAGGGGGAGTCGATGCCTGTGCCACGTGCTGAGCGGGAGGAGGAGGAGGAGGATGAGGCAGATGAAGAGGCGGAGCCGAAGACTGTTCCTGGGGATCCAGTACTCGCGAGGCATGTGTTTGAGAGGGGGTATAAGGATTTGAAGAGTAAGGGGCTTAAGAGCGAGGTTTGTCGAATTCTGGTTCCGCATTTTGGCATTGCACTGAAATGACGCTTTTTCATAGCGTGTGGCGCTCTTGGAAGTGTGGAAAACGTTTGAGGAGAATCATGGTTCTCCAGCTGAGGTGAAGAAGGTCGAGGGTATGATGCCTATTGTCAGTAAGAGGCGGGTGGTCGACCAGGAGACCGGTCAGACAGTGGAAGGTTTGTGTTTCATCTCTTCCGTTTTACCCCTCATGCTTATTATCATTCTTCAATCAGACTGGGACTTGGTATTTGCAGATGACGAGCGGGAATCCAACCCCACGTCATTTAAATTCCTGCAAATGGCGCATGCGTGGAAGCAGGCACAAATAGTGGGTGGCGCTGGTGGAAAGGGACCGGCTGTGCTGTCTGGATTCACGCCCGCCTCTGCTCAGCTTGCCAACGACGAAGCAAGTTCGGACGAAGAAGCAACTTGATATGATATGCACCGGAGAGCATAGGACTTGACGAGCGGGCTCTCGGAGTCGGTGCATCAATAGCGTGTAGAACTACTGTAAAGTAAACTATGTTCCTCCTGGGGCACGCTTTGTTGCTAGTACATTAAACTTTTGGTAATGTAATGTATTGTAGGGTTCTAATACTGATCAAAGCGCAGGGCTCTGTCACGTATACTCAATGATCAACACAACATACATCGCCACGATAAAACAAATCAAAAGTACCGTACATAGAGATTAGATGAATGGAAAGATAGATAGACAAGTAACGAGCACTCATTCCTCTGCCAGGAGATCATTCACTTCCTCTTCTTCTTCTGAGTCGTCGTCCATAATAGAATCAAATGTGTTCTCTGCTGTGTTATTATGATCAAGCAGATGATCGATATCCGCATCTACTTCAGTTTCTTCCTTCACCTCGGACCTATACATACCACAACGGGTGTGTCAAAGAGTACAACGAGGCAAGACCAGTAAGACACACCTCGCCTGTGGATGTGATTTGCGCGCAACGGGTGTGGCTTCTTCGTCAGAACTGATCGCGATAACTTGAACGGGCTTCTTGGCGGCTCTGCAAGAACAAGGAGCTTACATGAGCAGGAGGAGTGATGGCATCCAAAACGGAACCTTACGCTGATCGTTTCGGCATAGCCCTTGTCGGCGCGCTAGTTCGTGGTGGCGGCGTGCCCAACTCACTGTCGTCGTCGCTGTCGTCGTCTGAATTCGACAAGCGCCGTCTCCTTCAAAGATGTTTAAGCAGCATGCTAGGCTACAACTTGGAGGGGAATGCCTTACTTGGCCTTGGTTTTCGATCTCCCGCGAGTCGAAGTGGTAGAGGGCGTCTCGTCGCGTTCACCTTCAGTCGTGGTAGTAGCAATGCTCCCCGATCTCCTGTGTACACAGGAACGAATGAATTAAGCTGCACATTAGAGAAGGCGTCCATTTACCTCTTCCTTCCTTTCCTCTTGGGCTGATCGAGGCTGATAACCTCGTCATCGTCCTCTGGGATGATCTTGTCCAAAAATTTGAATAGTTCCTGGAGCTGTTCCAGCTTCCTGTACTCTTCTTCATCAAAGTCCTCTAGCTGCTTCTCAAACTTCTTAGTGATTGTTGTTTCGAACTTTGTTAAAGCACTGTTGGTGATAGTGCCACGCAACGGGCGACGCTATTTCAATCATTGCACATCAACATACAACATATAATATCCAGAACGAAGAGGAAAGCACGCACCAATCGCACATTGTGCATCAGAAGTTTGAGGGTTCGTATTTGGTCATCGTCAACAGTGTCCGGGACGTAAAGCTTGCCCAGGAGTTGACACAGGACCTTCTTTTCTTCTTCTACAGACAGACATGCCTGGTCATTATCCTGACGCAGTGTTGTCAAGTCACGCACTATCGAAATCGCGCTGAAGCAATGCTTTGAAGATGTCCCCAGCCAGATCGAGATGAATGAAGTCGTCCGTCTGGTTTTTCGTGTCAGTCTTGAGTCGTGCATCGCTGTGAGAAATATATATCAGTAAGGGCATCGCCGTATGGAGTGGGCGGTATTTACAAAGCACTGGACAACTTGAGAGGGTCTGTCCAATCGATAAACAAGGCCCCAACTTGCGCTGCGCTGACCATCTCCTCATCTTCATCGAGCTCCTTACGCGTCTTGTTGGTTTCTACAAACATCTCGATGAAAATCTAGAACGGCATCAGCGCGCTCCTGAATACACTGGGAACAAACGGATGTCTACCTCTCGCATGCACCGTTGATTCGTCGGTGAAGAGTAGCTGTACACAGGGAAGAAGAATGTCAGACACTGCCGCAGTTCCTGGTTATCGACAGTGGTAGGTGACAGGTACGCCATGACGAGGTTCTTCACAGCCTACGAAACATCGATGATCAGGATCCGCAATTATGAAATCTATGAAAATACTCACCTCGACATCGGTGATCATCCCAGAAAGCACTAGCTTCGATATCCCAATACACAAGAGTGCCTGAACTTTCTCCGATGTCTCTGTTCCCAGCAGTGAAATCAAATACTTTGTGATGTTGGCAGACTGGAGGAGAAACATGTTATATTTGATCAACGATTCGCAAGCAACGTAGGAAACCAACATTGTCATCCTTCCCAAGGATGTCTTCATGTACCATGAGCATGTCGAAAACCACCTGGATAATACTTATCTTTAATACCTCTGGTGAACTGGGTATTTGCGTGAAGAAAAGATGAATGGAGCTCAACGCAAGACGCTGTGCCGTCATATCAGCATGGTTGTATACACGAAGACGGATGGCACTCAAACCTTCGCGATGAGACAACAAAGACCAAGCACTACAAAACCCTTCTCACGAAACGGGAGCTCCTTCCTCTTGACCGAAGGGATGATCAGTTCACGCAAGATACCATCCAACGTCGAGTTCTCCTCAAGTTTCTGTGTATTGATTTCAACTCGGCATCTCCATCCAAAGACAAAAGATCGCGTACGCTGTTCACCCGCTCGAGCATCCCAGTACACAGAGATAAACACCTGAGGTCGATCCCGTCTGCACGCGCCTTCTCCTCAGGCAACTGCTCCCCCTCAGGCTTCTTCTTGTTGAAGAGCTGTGATCGGGGAGGCTTCACAGTTGTGGGGGTATCACCAAAATTTGTCTCGGCATCGACATCCGCCTGCAACAATCAAACACGAATGAAAATTTCTGAGCAGAATGTGAAGAAAGTATACTGACATTGAGGTCTTCCTCCTCCTCTTCTTCCTTTGGATCCCGCAGTTCATGAACAATCTCGACGCAGACGCGGATGAGGTCACGCTCGCTGGCAGACAGCTGTCGCAACACATCCAAACATTTCGGGAGTAGACTCTCGGGTAGCTGCTCTTGTGATAGCATGTCTCCTGGAACCCATGTATCAACAACCAAGAGGAGAAAGATAAAAAGGTCGCGAGAACTCACGGACAAGTGTAAACATCTTCCGCCTCCCAATCTCGTCCGTATAATCCAGATTAACCGCCAACTTTAGCATCTCCCCAATGACAAACTCCTTGTCCAACCGTACGTCCTCCAGTCTTATCCTCTCCTCCTCATCCATGTCTCGGATGACCTGCTCATGCTCCTCGTTTTGCATATCCTCGAGCAGGTCGTTGTATGCTTCCTGGATCCGGAACGCCAATGCCGTAACGACAGGTAGCGTGTTGTCAAGTCTAGCATCCTCCTTCGTAGCCCTGCAATGGTCTACGAACACACGTGCGAGAAACGCCGTCTCGGGCGTCAAGTTTGTCCAGTAGCTATCTGTGAAGACTGCAGGTATTATTCAGAATAGTGACGTCTAAACACACCTCCAAACTCCATGTTGTCAAAAATATCAGCCCGCGTCACGAACACGCTCAATAATGCGTCTGCAGCGACGTTACTCTCCGCCAGATCAAACATCTTCAGTAACGCCACGACGCCACTCTCAACATCCTCCGTATCGCTCTCTGCAATAGCATCCACCCATGCCCCCAGGAGTGATGCAGCTGCAGTTCGAACACTGTGTTCACGATCGCCCAGCCCACTGCGCACGATTAGTTCACGCTGCGCAATGGTCAGGGCACGGGGGTGGGCGGGGCCTATGTTCGTGGTCTCGCCCTGCAGGACATTAGGTTCAAGAACAGTGCTGTAGACAAGCTTCCGAATCGTGACGTCTGTGTCGCGAGTGCGTTCGAGAATGTGGAGGATCGTTGGCGTGGTTATGGGGATGTTAAGGAGAGCGGCACGACGGACTTCACTAGGGGATGAAATGAGTGACGGACATAGAGAAGGCAGGTAAAGCACTTACGGAGAAGTGTCGTGTGCGAGAATGTCGATTAGAGTGTCTGAGACAGTTTGTTCGCCTTCGGAGACTTCTGAGGGATCTTCGGATCCACAAAGTTTGGAGAGAGCAATAACTGCTTGGAAGCGAACGGGTGTTTCTTTGTCATTGACCCGTTCGAGAAGAGCAGCACGGAGTTCTTTATAGATGTCTTCCCTAGACAAAACATCAGAATAAACTGGCAAAGATTAAGGCAAAGACGAACTCTATCTCTCCAAGATGGGACACCATCTCCGCAACTGTTTGGAGAACGCGGTATCGAATAGACTTATCCTTCGCGAGGAAACCTTTCAGAAGGAAGCGGAGGAGGGCCGCGGTGAAACGCGACGCAGTGGTATTGTCATCCTTTTCATATTCATCTCCTTGGGCAGCTTTGTCTTCCGCTGCTGTAAATCACTATGAGACCCTCCACAGACAAGAAACGCGAGAACAACTCACCTTTCTCATTAACAAACTTGATATACCCTCCAACAAACTTGATCACCCGATCAGCCTGTGGCGCGCCTTTCTTCACAATCAACACGCGGGTCAACATTTGCAAGACCATCTGTTCAAAGATACGCTCCCCGAGGAGCTTGACCCCATGGCCCCTCTGGACGGACTCGGTGTACTGAGCAACCTCCGAATGAAGCTTGTAGAGCGCGACAAAATTCTTTTGATGGTTCGCGATGGAGATCTGAGCTTGATCAAGGATCCTTGGGATAACTGTCGATACTTGCTCACGAACTGACGCCGCGTTCGCCTCCGGTAGCGTGCGTCCTGGCATGGCTGGCAAGTTCAAATGACAACAAGGAAGTCGCGTTTCCAGTGGCGAAGATCACGTGCTGTTCCATTTTGGGCGGATGATTCTCACACACGCCCGTTCACCTCCAGAGGCGATTCGATGATTCTGCGCTTATTGCCATGATCGCGATTATCCGTGTCCCAAAAATCGTGGACATAATCAGCGGATGATCGCCCTACTTTGACCGCTACTACTAGTATCACTGATGTATGAACTGGCAAACATATTATCCATACCCACAGCCAATTCTGTCAGTGATGGCGATTTACACTCGAGAGAACCTCAGACATGCCATACGGAGTAGTGGCCCGCTAGCTCAAGTTCTTGAAATCCTTAGGTTTAGCCCCACCCGTCTCCAGCCAATATCAGTACACTAAAATCGTCGTCAATAAACAAAAATTGATTGGATTCCTCGAAACTACATCACAAACGTGCTAGTACATATGCAATATTCATCTAGAACATACTACTTATTGGCCTCGGTGTGCCCTTTGAGTTTTTTCAAGTTCGCGTCGCTCATTTGATGATCTTTCTTCTCTTGGCTATGGGTATCCGCAAGGTGCTCCAGATGGTCTTTGTGAATAGTATGGTGCGACTGCTTAACATGACCATTGCCTGGTAGCCCATATTCTGACTCCGGTTTGGTGCCACCATTAGGGTCTTCATGGTGAGTCAAGATTCCAACGTGAACGTGTCCAGTGTCAGGATGGGGATGGCCAAGGGTAACCATTGGGTGTCGTCCATCCTTCTGTAAACCAAGGTTTACAATTTAGTCCCCGTTTTCCGGAGTGACCGAGAGAACACGTACAGATTTTCCAGCTGCAGGTACAGTATGATGCACCTTCCCTTGATAAATTTTTCCTTTCTCAATGGAATCAGGCTTGGCTCCCTTCGTAGGCATGGCCAGAACTGTGGAGCCAAGTACGAGGGAAGCGAAGAGAAAGGTGGCAAAGTGCTTAATGAATAACATCTTAACAGACGTTGAAGAAGGCTACGAGGGGGAATATGTTAGCTGATAGTCTGACATTCATTGAAATGGACACACATTTGAGTATGTAAGTGGAATATGTTAGGAAGGAATGTGTTGGGAGACCAGCTCTGAGGAAGCTATGGTCGAGGTCAGTGGGTATTTATACCGTACACCTCTCGAGCGCCTACTAACCATAAGGACAAGGTGCGATATGCAACTTGAAGACGAAGTTTCAATTAGTGATGCTGATCTCGACGATGTGCAAGGATATCGGTAAGGATACTTAACTCCATTGACGCAAGTTGCTAGAGAGAACCCGTCCGGAGCGAACCATTACAGTGAATTGTGGAGATTCTAACGCGATTAAGGCGACGATCGACAAACTCGAAACAGTTCCTCGAATCGCGGAGAATAGATGTTGCGGTAATTCAGCTTTTTGACAACTGATACTGTACCCTCGCGTTTGACGCGGCGTGCCATCGACAGATCGGAATAGATCCACGAGCCTCGGAGTCCTTTTTCGAGAATTCGATTATACAGCGTTGGATTGATGCAAAGATTCGCCGCCAGTAGCGGGTTGTGTAAATCGGCTTTGAATGGAGATAATTGAAGAGGTATGCCCGTGTCACTATTACAGTGTGTTGGACCAACGCATACATACCTCCAGGCTCCTGGCATGATTTTCGTGCGTTTGGAAGTTATTTAATACCGTCAGAATCGTGTCTGCTTGAGCGTCAAGGCGCAGTCACCAGAAGAAACCAAGGTATCGACCTATTTCGGCATAATAGAAAAATGTCCATGCAGTGTTGATGCAGTGTTGTTATAAGCTTAAGTATGATCCGGTGTCAGATCTTCAGATCTTCAGACCCGAGTGTCTCGCCCTAGACTTCGATTATGTAATTTTGATTGACACACTGAGCTTTTCCGATCCTCTACTATCACTTACCGAGTGTTTTACCACGGGTACCAGTGTTTCACCACCACACTGATAACACTTTCTAAGCCCCAAAACATCTCCAACCATCTTCAAATTGACGATCTGAGAGGTTATAAGTATTAAAAACATTCCTCTGATTTTCCCCTGATTTTCGGTTGAGGTTGAGGTTGGTAAAAGCTACATTATGAGGGGTGAATCACATATTTCTGACATTGAGATGACCATTTAGGACTCCTAATCGGTCCATGGACCGAAAAAAGACTGGTTCGGACCACTCTTTTGTCATAAAATTTCTATAGGGAATAACCCATATTTATCTCAATAATTATAATCAATACCTTATAGATATTAAATTAATGGATAGATATTGTAATTCCCCATAGAATGATCCAACTTTTAAGGAATTCTGCCAAGATTTGACTGAGATATGCCCAAAACTGAAAGGACATGCATTCAAGTTGTGGTTTGTAGTTTAATTTGTAGTTTGTAGTCACAACTCATTTGGGCTGTTGAGTCAATAAAATCACATGGTACAGATGGTTAGGTGTGTTGTTGTTATATTTATGATGTCATATAGCTGTACAAGGTAAAATTATAGCTCAGGTAATAAGCAATGCTCTGATACAACAAAATACTCATACAAAAATGTTTTTGGTCATATCTCAACCAATTCTTAACTGTTTTTGATGATCCAGGGACTGAAAATGAAGTAAACATGTGTGGGAGTAAGGTCAAACACACTTTGGGACAAAAGACTGGTTGCAACCGGTTTAAACCAGTTTTTCATTGGTCCTACTATATTTTTTGAGATGAAAGACCAGCAACTGGACTGCAAAAGACTGGTCCATAAATAGACTTCTGGTCTGGTCTTTTCTGGTCCAATTCAGTCCAGTTTTGGTCTTTTTTTTGGTCCTATGGACTGGACCTGTGAACACTAATTGTGTTGCCTCCTCAGCACCTCATATCCACCCTGCGAGCAGTTGCTCACAGTGGTGGTGGGGGGTGCTGTCATTGTCAAGCATCATTGTTGGTCTCCCTCTCCCTGTCATTACCCATACATACCAGCCTTCCTCCCTACGAGCAGCTGCTTGTAAGTTGAAGTTGTAGCAGAGAGGTTTAGTGCCATGGGCATCATCATCTCCCCTTCATCCCTGTCATTATCCCATCCTGCATTGGTGGTGGTGGTGGTGGTGGTGGTGTTGGTAGTGGTGTGCTGGGTGCTCATTGTTGTGGAGCTGTGACAGGGCTGTTAGCACCTGATCCACCCTGCAAGCAAGGGCTTGCAGTGGTGAGAGGTGGGTGCTGGCATCTCTGCACACCTGGCATTCTAGCTGAGCTGCACCCATGATCCACCCTACAAGTGTTGCTTGTAGGCATGGGGTGGGTATCATTGGGCATTGTTATTGTCATTCCACTTGCATTCCACCCCATGAGCAGTTGCTCATGAGGCTGGGGTGGGTTGTGCATCATCTGCTGCCAGTGCTGGTAAGGGTGTGTCCTCATTCCATCCATGATCGGCCCCATGAGCAGTCTCATGAGGCTGGGATGGGTGGTATGGCTGTTGGGCCATCATCATCTGGTAGCACCCACAATCCATGCTATGAGCAGATGCTTGTAAGGCTGGGAGTGAGTGCCGGGTCAATGTTTTATGTTGGGGGTGAGCGTCATGTATCAGATGTGGCACTGAGAGAGGGGCTCACTTGATGGGTGTCCCCCTCCATGGGTCTCCCAGTGCCCCTTCCTGCTCCCCACTGGGCCAGGGTATAAGGGCAACCTAAGCCTCTAGCAAAGGGAAATCCGAAGTTAAAATTATACTACATAATACAGGGATTGGGGGCGCACCTAGCAAAGGGAAATCCGAAGAGAAAACTCTAAGGATCCCCTTGCTGATGCCCAGTATATGTGAAGACGACAAAAATCAAATATAACCTAAAAATAGAAAAAGGTGGAGATAGGCAGATCAAGGCCGCCGAATGACATCATACCAAGGGGTATGTGTCGGAAGGGGTACTCCGCCTCTAAATATAAAAGTGTCAACATATACAAACATGATAGCAAGGGAAAATTAGTAATAAAATCCGGAAAAATCATAGAAAATGAAGAATAGAAGGAAATGAGGTGGGGAAAAATATGGGACGAACATAAAAAATAGGAAAAACACACAGGGCACCCCCCTAGTCCCCTTACATCACCCCCTCTCTAAGATGCATTGCCCCGATGCATTCGAAATTGTATACGACCAAAGTCTGTGACTTGAATGTGACGCGGTGCAGCAGTGTGCCGTCAGTGGAATTCCTTGATTAACCGAGGGGCATTTACGTCAGACTCTTCGACCCATGAGTTCTCCTCATACCCATAACCCTTCCAATGTACCAAATACTGGAGTTTTCCTCGACGCAAACGGCTGTCCAAGATTGACTCAACTTCATATTGGGGTTCTCCCTCGATCACTGTAGGTGGTGGTGGTGGGTGTGAATGGCGTCCCGGGAACGGATCTGGGGGAGCTGGAAGCAATTTGATGACATGGAAGACAGGATGGAGTCTGGACATGGAGGCTGGGAGGCGTAGACGATAGGCATGTGTTCCAATGCACTTGACAATGGGGAAAGGTCCCAAGAAGCGATGAGCGAGTTTCTTGGATGGACGTGTAGTGGAGATGTCACTGGAGTCAAGATAAACTCGATCACCAACCTTGTACTGAGGGGTTGGGGAGTGGCGTTGGTTGTAAAATCGCGCCATGTCGTCCTTCGCCTTTGCTAAGGCTGCCCTTGCCTCCTCCAAGCTATCCCTCATGCGTTCTGTGAACTCATTCACTGTCTCGATGTGTGAGGGAGTTTGGCGAGGTTCAAATCCCATGCATGGATGTCGTCCAGTGTCTAAGAGGAAAGGGGTCTGTTGAGTGGAAGCATGGACATGGTTGTTGTACCCAAACTCGGCCAAAGGAAGGAGATCATCCCAATCGTCCTGGCATTCATTGACAAAGAGGCGGATGTACTGCTCCAGTTCCTGGTTGACTCGCTCCATCTGGCCATCAGTTTGTGGGTGATAAGCAGTTGAAGCGAGGAGTTTGATCCCCAGGAGTCGGTACAGCTCACGAGTGAACTCTGCCATGAACTGAGGGCCACAATCCGAGAGGAAGGCACCAGGAAGTCCATGTAATTTCCACACGTGGTGGAGGTAGAGTTGAGTGGCACCTAGGGCACTGACAGTGGTGTGAGTGGGAATGAAGTGAGCGCGTTTTCCCACTGAGTCAACTGTGCACATCACCGCATCAAACCCGTTTGACTCTGGCAATTCCACCACAAAGTCGATGCTGACGACATCCCAATGACTCTCTGGAACAGGAAGAGGGTGTAGCTCACCAATAGGCTTGCAACGAGGGACCTTGGTGTGTAAGCAAAGGTCACAAGTGCAACAATACTGACCAATGAGCCGTGACATTTGTGGCCACCAATAGTTCCGTGAGGTGAGCTCCAAGGTCTTCCAGCGTCTGGGGTGGCCAGCAATCTGTGAGTCATGGTGTTGGGATATGATGCACCGGCGAAGGTCTGGGTCATTGGGAACATAGATGCGATCCCTGAAATACAACAAGTCCTCCTTTTCAGCCCACTCTGCCGCACGTAAGGAAAGGGTGGATCCCTTCCTCAGTTCTTTAACAGCTCGGGCGACAACATCCTCATGTAAACCGCTACGGTTTGCGCGATGAATGTCACGTAGAATGTCCCGCTCCTCGCCCTGGGGTACGATGCCTTCCAGTGCCTGAATGGTGAACAGGTCTGGCTGCAACAGCACAATGTTTTGGTTGTCACCGCTGCCATCCCCATGGTCTGCACGTCAGGATAGGGCATCGGTCTTCCCCATGCTGTGACCCAGACGGTGGTGCAAGGAGAAGTCGAATCTAGATAGATACAGGGACCAACGAGCTTGACGACAGTTCAATTTCTTGGCCGTCATGAAGTACTCGAGGTTCTTGTGATCCGTCCAAATTTCCACCTTGTGTTGGGCACCCTCGAGGAAGTGTCGCCACTCCTCAAGTGCACGCATTATCGCCAACATCTCCTTGTCGTGGATCTCATAGTTTCTCTCTACAGCACTAAGGCTTTTGGAGTAGAACACAACAGGATGCCACTTCTGGTCCTCCGGAGACTGCTGAGACAACACAGCGCCCGTCGCAAAGTCAGAACTGTCAGCTTCTACACGAAAAGGACGCGAATCGTCAGCAAAGGTAAGGATCGGAGCGGAAGTGACCATCTCCTTAAGCTTTTCGAACGCCTCCTGTTGTGCATTATCCCACCTCCATGCCTCCTTTCCTGTCAAGTCGAACAGTGGTCATGCATGATGTGAGAAATCCTTGATAAAATGCCGATAAAAATTGATGAAGCCTAGGAAAGACTGCACCTCCTTCTTGTTCGTGGGCGTCGGCCAAGCTGTGACCCCGTTTACCTTGATAGGATCCATCTCCACTTGACCCTCCGAGATAATCAGGCCGAGGTACTCGATCTTGGTCCTTTTGAACTCGCATTTGTCCTGACGAAGGTAGAGTTTGTACCGTCGAAGTCGCTCTAGGACAAGGCGCGTGATGCGACGGTGCTCTTCAACCGTGCGAGTGAAGATGAGGATGTCGTCGAGATAGATGCAGACAACGCCTTCGAGGATGAGGTCATGGAAGATGTCGTTCATCATGGTCTGAAAGGTGGCAGGGCTATTAGTAAGGCCAAAGAACATGACAAGCGGTTCAAAAAGACCACAGTTGGTACGAAAGGCTGCCTTCCACTCATCTCCCTCCTTTATCCTCACATTATTATAGCCCCAACGGACATCGAGCTTGGTGAAGTATCGGGCTCCACGGAGCTGGTTTACGAGTTCGGAGATGAGGGGTAGTGGGTAGCGATTTTTGACCGTGATGTTGTTGAGTCTTCTGTAGTCTTGAACCGGTCGAAGTGAGCCATCCTTCTTCTTGACAAAGAAAAAGGGAGAGGCCATGGGTGACTTCGATGGTCGAATACGTCCAGAGGCCAGGTGCTCGTCGATGAACTGGTCAAGCTGCCGTTGTTCCTCCGGAGAGAGAGGATAGACCTTGCAGGATGAAGGGGTTGCACCGGGGGTGAGTTCGATCACGTGATCCCATGGCTTACGCGCAGGAAGAGAGTCAAATGACTCCTTGGAGAACACGTCTTCAAACTCATGGAGATGAGGGAGTAAGGAGTTAGTAGAGGATTTAGCAGCATTGTTTTTGTGGAAGGCCTTGGTGAGGCGTTGGGATATGTTCGATGTGGCACACACCTCATGCGATGAGCAAATCGCAGTGTAGAAGATCCAATCACCCTCCTCCACTTCCTCTGGGTCCTCATCATCATCATCCGAGTCCGGCATTAGATCAGGAACCCCTTCCAATTCCACTTCAGGTATAGGCAGGGGTCCAGCACGACACTTCTGAGTTCGTCGTATTGCCGCCTTCTGTCCACGACGTTCTTGCCTGGCTTCTGTGAAACACGTCCGACAGCGGGATGGACATCGGCTCATGGTAACCTCCCCAGTGCGCCAGTCGACCTCTGGGTTATGGTCTCAAAGCCATGGATATCCCAAAATCGCCTTTTGCTTTCCTAATTGAGTGACAGCAAAAAGGGCACGGTCACTATGATCTTTGTAACGGAGAACCAGGTCTGCAACCTCTCGGATGGCACCAGCTTCATTTGGGGATCCATCCACGTTATATACAGGTATCGGACGTGAGAGTGAGCGAGTATTTAGATGATGTTGTTGTACCAGATGGGAATCGATGAAGAGACCAGTCGCACCAGAGTCCAGGAGTGCAGAGACACCGAGTATCTGTCCAGTGTCGGTCATCTGCAGTTCGATGGCTAGGTTTAAGGAATGTGCAGAGGGAGTGGATGCCACAATATACTTGCGTGGTAGTTTATGCTCCCATGATTTAATTTTGGGACGTGGAGTAGAAGGAGAGATGGGGAGAGCAGGTACGTCTTTAGCCAACTTCGAAGGGTCAGAGAGGGGACCAGTCACAGAAATGGATCCATTCTCTGGGGATTCAACTGACAAGACTTCAAAGTGGTTATGGACAGGCAGTGAGGGCATATGATTCACTCGCTGCGAATAGGAAAATCCTGCTCCTCTACAACTTCCAGCTTAACCTCTTCTGCAACTTGATCCTTCGCTTCCTCAACATCTACAAGTGCCAACAAATCTTGCAGGAGTTCGTCTCGTCCCTCGGGGGTGAGCATGCGGATATCCTGACGATGGGGACACGCTCCAGCCCTGTGTCCAGGTTCCCCACAATGGTAGCAGAGATCCAACTTACGTGCACGGCTGCGGGCTGCATCAACATCCATTGGTACTGGGACATTGACGGCTGGTGTGGGAGTTTGACGAGCAGGAATGGGGTTAGGGTGGGGGAGGCTTCGATTGAAGGTGTAGGGTGTATGAGTGGTAGTTGGAGCACGGAATGCAGCATTAAACGCCGCATTTGTGAGTCGGTTCTCATCACAGAGTGAAGCAGCTTCATACCAAGCAAGGATATCATCGTCCGCTGGGCGCCCTTCCAACATCTGTGCAATCTGGTCCTGAATTTCTCGGTTGAGCCCCCGTCGGAACTTCACCACCACTGGTAACCCACTCCCATACCCTGCCATGTCCACCAAATCCTTGAACTCATCGATATAGTCGTCCACGGATCGACGTCCCTGGTGGTAAGTGGATGACTCAAGTCGTGTCACTGCTCGGTGGCGTTCATTGAGGGGGCAGAAGTGGCGTACGAACTCAGCTCGAAAGTCACCCCAAGTGGAGAAAGGTAGAGAACCGAGTTCTTTAGTTTGACGTAGGATACGGTCCACATAGAGATAGGCACGTTCAGATTTCATGTATGTGAAGGCCCAATAAATTTTTGCAGCCTCATCGACGAATTGATGCGACTGGAGACTAATGTATAACTCACAGGAATTAAGGAATGCACGTCCCTGCGCACGTGCACCATTAAATTCGGCGGGGGGGGACGGTTTGATCTGGGCACGTTCCTTAGTGGACGCGTTTGGCAAAACGTCGTTGTTGGGTGCGCTTGGAGTCGTGAAGGGGGAACTATTAGTCGTAGGGTTAGCCTGGAGGGTCCTAACGAAGTTTTCAATCGTAGATTTAAGCGAGTCGATTTGCGCGCGCATTCCGGAAACGTCGCTTTCAAGCGTGTCGAAGCGTTCTGATGCGTCCATGTTGCTAGGGAGCGCGTTTGGCGAAAATGGTGGCGTGGTAAAGGAGAGAGTATCTGGAACGGTGTGTAGGGACTCTGTGGAGCTTTGGGAAGCGTCATCCAGTCCGTACCTGCCTATTTTGGGCAGCACGTTCGCGATTTTCGGGCCTTAGGGGAGAGTTTTCTACTATAAGGGCAACCTAAGCCTCTAGCAAAGGGAAATCTGAAGTTAAAATTATACTACATAATACAGGGATTGGGGGCGCACCTAGCAAAGGGAAATCCGAAGAGAAAACTCTAAGGATCCCCTTGCTGATGCCCAGTATATGTGAAGACGACAAAAATCAAATATAACCTAAAAATAGAAAAAGGCGGAGATAGGCGGATCAAGGCCGCCGAATGACATCATACCAAGGGGTATGTGTCGGAAGGGGTACTCCACCTCTAAATATAAAAGTGTCAACATATACAAACATGATAGCAAGGGAAAATTAGTAATAAAATCCGGAAAAATCATAGAAAATGAAGAATAGAAGGAAATGAGGTGGGGAAAAATATGGGATGAACATAAAAAATAGGAAAAACACACAGGGCACCCCCCTAGTCCCCTTACACAGGGTAGTTGTCATCATCATTGTTGTGATGACCCAGCAATTGTCGACCTGCTTCCCCTGGACCTCAAAGGTCTGGCCAGTGTTACAGTACCTTGAAGCTTGGTGCCCTCCCAGAATTAGCAAGGGAATCTGCTAAGCAAGGATGTCAAGCTGCACCACCTATGGGCCCGTAGTGAGGCTGGCTTCCACTGCTGATGGTCAATAGGGGCAAGTAGTTAGGGCAATGCTCCCTGACAAAAACTCCCAAAGTCCCCAATAGGGCATCCCACAAGGAGCACCCTAGACTTCATGAGGATCCTGGCTAGGTGAGTGCAGTCAGCAGAAGAGTAGTCTGGGTCCCCATGGGGGCTTAGAGTGGGTGTGGGATGCCTATTTCAATGGTTGCCCACATTGATGCTAATGGTACTCAACCCAGGAAAACCACCTAAACTGCTGATGATATTTGCGACGAGTCCGAGGAAGGGTGCGAGTTGTTCCGAATGTTTGTGGTCCAACTGATGGGAAGATAACTAGTTGGTACTAGTTGTGAAGGTAGTGCTATGAGAGATGAAGGTGTTTGGTGCGGTCTGATCGAGTATCAATTGGTATCGAGGGTGACTGATGAGATCGATGGTGAGTGAGTTTATTGTTGATGGTCGATATGTGAATTCCGGGGACCTTTCAATAGGTCAATAGTATATGAAGGGTATGGCAAATAGCTATAAAGTGTTGGAAGGGTTGCTAGTGCTAATGATGAGAGGATTGAAGGAGGATTGAGGATGCAATGATCACAGAGGTTTCTCGTTGATTGAGAAAACCCATAGAGACTTAGATTGTTTTTAGAAGATTGATCAGATGCTTAGAACTGTATACGAGATGATAGGTGAAGACAATTTCTTATATTTTCCAGTAGATACTACAGAGTTTTATATGTTTTAAGGAAACTTCCTAAAAAGGAAAGAGAAACATGTGTAGAACATGAGGCAAAAGATATGAGTTAAGGCACAAGGCCAAAAAGGAGACTGGAATCCAAAGAAGAAAGAGATGTATCATATGATGAAGGAGTAATAAAGGGAAAGAACTAGAAAGAGACTGTCCTTTGTGTATAAACCATGCTAAGTCTCGCAATAATCCATCCAGCAGGTTCTGTATGCGATAGGGACTTGAAACGAGGCTGACCTATGATCAGCAGGTTTGAGCACAAGTTGGAATATGTCCTAGTGCATGGTCTTCCACCATTTAGATAACAAAGGCAGCGCCCGATGTCGCTCATAGTCTCTCGATATTGATCAATAACATGTGACAATGGTCAACGATGTTCGATCACAGTCGTGGCTGTTCAAAGTTGATCGGGGATGTTTGATGGTTGTGTAGAGGGATCTTAGGGGCTTTCGGGGTAGTCCTAAGGTTGTGCAATGTGGGCTCTTGATATGATCAATGTCACTGGTGATGTTTCAACATGGTCGATATGATATCGCAATCGATAGACTGGGTTGCGCTGCGTCTGGGATGTCATAGGAGTTAGCTGATGTGATTAGAATGATGTTAAAGTGGTGAATCAGTCCTTGAGCCGAGGAGATGACCTATCAATGCACTCATTGAGTGAGGACTGGCTTGGGAGGGAGGCACCTCTACTGGACTGTTGGTTAGCCTGTGGGCCATCAGCCTCCATTCTTTGTGAGTCTCTACTACTAGGGACATGCTACACTGACTACCTACTTGGAATATACTGTTGTTAAAAAGGGCCCTGTGACGGTGCCCCCTGGTGGCTAGAACAATGTTTGGGTGGCACTCTTTACCTCCAGTGTTCACTCCTCTTGGGGTGCCCAATACTGGGTTCAATCTTCTCCCACTAGGTAGCAGGAGGCGTGGCCTGCTTGCGCCTCAGAGCATCTGGAGGCTGTGTTGGGTGGGCCCAGGATTGATATAAGGGCCCAGCTGTTATCAATCTCATGCTACATATCTTGACTTCTACTGTCATCTACTTGTGCTAAATCATCCTCAATGCCCTCTACAAACTGTGGAGAGTGACTTCTACACTGGGCAGTGCATGGAGACCCCCTCCTGTACATGGATGACATCTCTGACTTTGACAACAATTACATCCCAGACTTTGAGCACCTCTCCACTATGAGCGGACTGGACTTTAGCGCAGATCTCAATGGGGTGCATGATCTATGGGCAGGGGAAGATTTTTCCACCCTCCTTGATGATGATGATGACCCTGCCATCTGCAAGGTCATCAAATATATCTGAGGCAGCACTGAGCTGGCTTCACAAGAGACTCTGAACCATGTCCAGTGGTCGCAAGAGGTGGCTGCCATGCACCATGATCTAGTCTGTAAGCTTGAGCTCAAGGCTGATAGCATCCTGGAGCTTGGCATTGGTGAGCTCCTTTATTCAGAGGAGTGGTAGGAGCAATCCCATCCACCCCTCTCAGCATCACCAGGTTTGTCCTCCATCCCTGAGTTGGAGGAGGATGAGCGAGGGATGAGAGGGTGGAAATTAATGCCACCTCTCATGCCTTCCTACATGTACTGATGCTATGATGTTGTTTGTTGGTACCATCCATGTGTCCTTTCAAGCTTCCTACATGGCAATGCAAACTGCTGCTCAAGCAGTGGAGCTTCAAACTGGGGAACCCTCATCCCCAGCCCAGCACTGTTGTCATCCCAGACAGCCATGCCATAATTACTGTGGGGCAGTCCACTCCACATCCATTACCACCAGTCTGAGGTCTTTACAGTCCCCCCATATATTCCGCACAGACTAGCTTGGACTGGCACCCATTCATTTGGCTCAAATGTCCTGTATAGCAGTTGCTCAGACTCTAGAGAGTCCACATGGACTTTCATAGAGTCCGAGCTATTTTTGGACTTTTACTCAGAGTGTGCATGGACTTTGTCTGTGCATCATCAATTTACTCACACTCGGACAGACTCGGACAGATACATATCCGAGTTGAGTCCAAGTTGAGTCCCTGGATGCATAGCAGAGGCTCAGTTGACTACAGAAAAATTATGTACGAGAGTAGAATCAAACCCCAAGCCTTGTTGCCAAGCATAAATAGCAGCAGTTAACCACTACACCACAGAGCCATTGTCAGTAGGTGCAAACAATTGGATTATCTAACCATCCTTATTTGAGTCACTGACTCACATAGTTCAAGATGCGTTGTTGATCAACATTTTTGCTGACCACCACCACCACTCTCGATGCCACTGCCCCCCACCTCCCTCTACCACCACTGCTGCCCAGTCAGCCCCTGCCTCTGATGCCTCTTGCACCAACAGCAACAAACAGCATGGGCCCCAGGTAAGTATTTTTTACATTTCTTGCTTTATTTTTATGAACTAACTATTTTATTAGCAAACTAGCTGAGCTGATGCAATGGGACCCAATGAGCCGAGCCGATGCAATGGGCACAAATGATGATAATTGTTGTTTGGGCCCCAAGTAAGTTCTTTTTGTTTTTATTACGTAACTAATTGTATTTTATTAATTTTTAGGTTGTACAGTCATGGTGACAACCGCTGACTGCAAAAAATATGCAATGCACGCACATGGCCACCCAATCCCCCTCCTCCCCATTCAAATGGGATGTGAGGCTGTCAATACTAAGGCAAGGCAGGGGTAGGGGTATACCCTTGTGTTTTGGGGCTAAGGGTATGAGGGGTAAGGGTAGGGGTTTGGAAGTTCATACCCTTGCATACCCCTGTACCCTTACTAAGGGTACATGGGTATGCCAGGGGGTATGCTTATGTAAGAATATCATTTGATTTTTTCAGCTACAAAGATTCATATTCAAGATTTTCATCAATTAAATTCAGATTTTGGGATTGTCCAACAGGATAATGGCTTTTATATGTTAATAAGAGATATTAATAGTAAATACAATAGTTATCAACACTTTTCAAATGAATTTTGCTCTAAATATGTTGATTTTGTGCCAAACCCTTGTACCCTTGACAAACCCTCCCATACCCTTGGCAACCCTTATATGTTTCCATACCCTTACCCCTAAGGGTAGGGTGTTCAGGGGTAGGGGTAAGGGTATGAGATTTGACACCCAGGAATAACCCCTGCCTTGCCCTAGTTGACATGGGCTAGGAGGGTGCCGAGGGATGCCAGGAGACCCCAGAGGGGGGATACCTGCCTAGTAAGCACCCACCAACCTCCATACTTGTGCCACATCGCACTGACATGCCCAAACCCCCCTCCCCCTCCCCCCCCCCCCCCCCCCCAAAAAAAAAAGAAATCCAAACAGGGGATGATGGCAATGAATGACGACAAGCCACCCACCCCCAGCCTCATGAGCAACTGCTCATTGGGTGGAACATGGGTGGAATGATGCCCAGGTGCAGGGACAGGAGATGATGATGACACACCACCCACCCCCAGCCTCATGAGCAACTGCTTGTGGGATGGATCACAGGTGGAATGACAATGACGACAAGCCACCCACCCCCAGCCTCATGAGCAACTGCTCATGGGGTGGATGGTGGGTGGAACAACAATGAGAAGATGGCCAACAAATGATGACAGGATGCCCATGGTGTAAGGAGACTAGGGCGGACTTGGGGGGGTGCCCTGTGTGTTTCTCCTATTTTTTATGTTTGTCCTATATTTTTCCTCACTTCATTTCCTGCTATTCTCATTTTCTATGATTTTTCCGTATTTTATTACTAATTTCCCTTTCTATCACATTTGTGCATGTTGACAGTTTTATATTTAGAGGCAGAGCACCCCTTCAACATCTACCCCTTGGTATGATGTCATTTGGCAGCCTTGATCTGCCTATCTCCGCGTTTTCTATTTTTAGATTGTTATTTGATTTTTGCAGTCTTCACATATACTGGGCATTGGCAGAGGGGTCCTCAGAGTTTTCTCTTTGGATTTCCCTTTGCTAGGTGTGCCTCCAATTCCTGTAATATGTAGTATAACTTTAACGTTGGATTTCCCTTTGCTAGAGGCTGAGGTTGCCCTTATAGTAGAAAACTCTCTCCTAAGGCCTGAGAGCGTGAACACTGATAGGTCCACCTCATCGTTCAAGCTCGGAAAACACATCTACAATTGTTGTCGAAGCTCTACAGACCTCTACAAAGCTCTACAAACCCATACGAACCCCTCCGAAGTTCTACAAAGTCACGAAAATCGCTTTGAAATTCTTCATATGCCTTCGGCCACCATAATACAATACCCCCGACCTTTGGACAGCTCAGAATATACACTTGGAACATTGTCAATGAGTTCTGAACCAGTTTCAAGCAATATGGCAGTGATATTGGCCTTTGAACAAGTCCAATATTTCCTCGACTGACTTTGAAAATCATTGAACATCGAAAATCAACATCGGACACTATATCACTATCCAAATGGTCATCGCACACATGCCAGATGTATCCCCTACCATTGTCGAACAATATCACACCGATTTCGAGTCATGAACAAAGTCTGAAGAATCTTCGAAAATCTTCAAAAAATATTGAACCTCAAAAAACATCTTCAGACACAGTATTTCCTATTTGGATGATCTTCGGATGCATGCTGGACACATGGGACACTATCTCAAGTATCTCAAACACATTTTGACCACATGTGCACGCATACAATCCACTCGAAGCAGTTTCCGATGTTTTATTCAATTTATAACAAGGACAGTCCACTTTTAGCTATTCTTTCTTATTATTTCTTCATCATGTGTTATATTCACCCCTTCTAGTCTCGCTTTATTGTTCTGATATACTTCTATTATCTTTGCCTCGAGTTTTCCACATGTTTGCCTCATATTCTCTAGCCTTTTTAGGTACTTTCTTTATTTTATATAAGAAGATGTACGAGATACAAAGAAAAACAAGAAAGTCGTCGTCTTCCTCCCAGATCACAGTGATTTGAGAGTTCAGTTTAGTCTTATTCAGTCTGAAGTTTGGTGTTTTATGCTAAACTTCTGCAAAATTCCTCAAAATTCCTTGCATTATGCTATTTTCGCTCTCGTTTCCCTTGATTTGCTTCTGCTTTGCTTCTACTACTCGTCTAGTCCCATGATCTTGCATCTGAACATATTTGTGCACTTGAAATTCCATGAAACCTCTTCAAAAAAAAGCTCGAAAAATATCGCAACACCTCAAAAGATATTGCAACATCTCAAAAATCATTGCAACATCTCAAAAATCATTGCAACGTCTTGAAAATCATTGCAAGTCCTCCAAAATCATCCTTTTAGGTTCAAACTGCTTCTGTTTTATGACTATTTGATGGTCAGTCTGACAGGTGACATCTAGAGGGCCTTGCATCCTTCCTCTGACTTGTGTTATACCATCTGAAGCCATTTAGTAGGTTTTGTTTGGGTTTCCGGGTTGAGCATCATCATTTTTTGTTTTGTTTGGATTTCCAGGTTGAGCATCATCAATGCGCTGCCCAAGATAGGCATGCATGGAGTGGACAATGCTTCCCAAAGCTCCACAGACTCCCTACACACTGTTTCCGACAGTTTTGCCTTTAGTGCACTGCCATTTTTGCCAAATGCACCCCCTAGTGCCATGGATGCATCAGAGTGCCTCAATGCACTTGAAAGCAATGTTACTGGAATATGCATGCAAATCAATTCACTTAAATCTACAGTTGAAAACTTCATCAGAACCCTTCAGACTAGCTCCAAGACCAATATTCCCCCCATTGTGACTCCAAGCACACCCAACAACAATGCACTGCCTAACGCGCCCACTAAGGAGTGCACCCAGATCAAACCGTCTCCCCCCACCAAATTTAATGGCACGCATGTGCAGAGGCATGCATTACTTAATTCCTGTGAGTTGTACATCAGTCTCCAGTTGCATCAATTCATCAACGATGCTACAAAAATTTATTGGGCCTTCACATACATGAAATCTGAACACACCTATCTCTACGTGGACCATATTCTGTGCCAAACTAAAGAGCTCGGTTCTCTACCTTTCTCCACTTGGGGTCACTTTCGAGCAGAGTTTATATGCCACTTTTGTCCCCTCAACAAGCACCACCGAGCAGTGACATGGCTCAAGTCATCCTCTTACCATCAGGCACATTGATCTGTGGACAATTATATTGATGAGTTTAAGGATTTGGTGGACATGGCAGGATATAGGAGTGGGCTACCAGTGGTGGTGAAGTTCCGACAGGGCCTCAATTGAGAAATTCAGGACCAGATTGCACAGATGTTGGAAGGGTGCCCAGCGGATGGTAATATCTATGCTTGGTATGAAGCTGCTTCACTCTGTGATGAGAACTGACTCATGAATGTGGCATTTAATGCTGCACTACATGCTCCAACTACCACTCATGCACCCTACACCTTCAATCAAACCCTTCCCCACCATAACCCCATTCCTGTCCATCAGACTCCCGCACCAGCTGTCAATGTCCCAGTACCAATGGATGTTGATGCAGCCCGCAGCCATGCATGTAGGTTGGATCTCTGCTACCACTGTGGGTAGGGACTGCCATGGATGGCTCTGATCCAGATGACCATATGTGGATACCATATATGGATGGATGGCAATGGATATGGATATCATTTGGGTGGTATCCATGGATGAACAGATGGTTACTATCAATAAATGAGTAAATATAGATAAGGAATGACACAGGTATGGGTACAGTGAAAACCCTGGTGTTCAGGTCATGGGTTCTGCAGGTATGGGTACGGTATCAGAAATTGCTGATCTGCTGATTACTGTGACCCTTTGCACAGTGTCTGAGGGTGTCACGGGTTGGCATGGGTCAACATAACCATTGCTGCACCACTGATGATTGACATCGCCACCTTCCTCTCCATCACCACCACCACTCAGTCAACTGCCACCACCACCACCACCACCACCACTCCCATGCCCATGCCCATGTTGACTAACACTGCAAAGTTCCAACTAACCACATAGGGCCCAAATGACACCAGACATCATTTGGGCCCTACAGTCATTCATGCCTCTTTGACCCAACCAGATATTTGTGACCTTCAGCAACTTACTGTGCATTGCAGATTGAAAATCTGAATAGACAGAACCCATGGTATATGTCCAAGCTATCTGTTGGGCTCTTAAGAATATTTATAATATGTATAAGAATGGTGTTTGAGTGTAATCAGTGGAAATTTTTGTTATCAGCTCAAACTGGGTCTTTGACACAAGTCACATCAGGGCATGATTCTGGCTGATTGTTAAGGGCAAAGCCTCAACCACTCGATCTAGTTGATGTTGTTCGATGAGGTGCTTCCTCAACGAGTCGTTTGGCACTAGTCTTACTTGGAGCATCCAATGTAAGGTAGATAGTGCACTCTAGCAGGCCTTCTGCATAGAGTCGTTTGGGTTCACGCACTAAGGGGCTTTCTTAGTGGTTCCAAGTAAGTTTACGAGTTTGCAAGTTAAGGCTGTAGATTGCCTAGATCTAAACTATGGACATCCCTACTATGAGTTGCAGTACTTATACTACAAGGGAGGTCCTTATCGTCCAATTGGAAAGATAGATGCGTATCAAGTAAGAATAGAAACAATAAGCCTCATTCCTTGCATGAGGTGTCCAATGTCATGGAGTGCTGTGGTGCAGCATGTCAATCATGAGAGTCCAATGTCATGGACCTCATGTCAAGGGGCTGTCATATCACAGCATGTGTGGGAATGGGTTTGGGTGCATGGAGTCACCATGCGTCAAGGGTGCCTTCCACTGGAAGGGGATCAAATGCATGTTGTTGGCATGCATCGTATGTGTGTGTGGTGTCAAGGACATGCTCTAAGCATGAATCAGGGAGTGCCTCCTGTCTGGAGGGGATTGTCAGGTACGTCGGGTTGGTCAGGTCTCATGAGTTACAAGGAAAATTGTAACATTACCCCCTCATTATGGTCAAAAGTTCCACACTTTGACCTAAATCTTTGTTCCTCCTCTGGGGTCAAATTGGTTGTGGTGTGGGTTGGTCATGGCATTGGTGTCTGGGTGTGGGATGGAGGGACCGTTCATGTCCGAGCTTGGACCGTGATTGGGTTCTTTTCATTTTATACTGCCCCTAGCAATGGTGTCAAGGAGTCGGTGATGTCGTCAGAAGGGGGGGGGGTCTGTAGGGTCTGTGCAGTATCAAGGGCAATCACCATAGTTTTACATCTTTGCGGATGCTTGGTAGTTTAACATCTCTGCAGACAGTCAGTAGTTTAACATCTTTGTGGACAATCGATAGTTTAATGTCTTTGTGGATGATCGATAGTTTAATGTCTTTGCGGATGGTCAGTAGTTTAATGTCTTTGCGGACGATCGGTAGTTTAATGTCTTTGCAGACAATCAATGGTTTAACGTCTTTATGGACAATCGGTTCGCATCTAGTTGTGCTCGGTGGTCTGGGGTATCAATGTGTGGGGGTGTCAGTTGGAGCGCAATAGTGTCCCTAGTTCTCCATGTCATCCAAATAAGAGCTGCCTTGCCAGCTCAAATCCGCTTTCTTCATTGTAGTGGGTGTTCCACTGAAGGTCATTCCACAGTAGGGGGCTAATTCCCATTAGTGGTCTTCTGTTTGGGGTCAGGCCATAGCAGTCAATGACAAATTCCTCAGGGAAGTAGTCCTCATCGTCTAATTCTCCTTCAAAGCACCAATCCTTGAATTGTGCTTTTACCCAGGTTAAGTCCGTCTTCATGCTCCTTCACGCATAGAGGCAGCATCTTGGGCAAGTCAAGGATACTCTTCCTATCCAGTCGTCTCTTGTTAACCAGAATATGATTCCATGGGGGAATTCCCAAGAGGGTCCCCCCGGCAGTCTGTTTGTTCTTGGTGACTGGTCAATGACTCGTTGTCCAGTCGCCATGTTCTTTTCATATTTATCAATGGGGGAGGGTGAGGGCAAACATGAAGGGTGTCAATGTTTGACGGGTCTCAGGTCAATCATTGTCTAGTGGGTATCAGGGGTGTCATTGTGTTGTGTTCAGGAAAGGGGGGTTTTTGGGTTTTCATCACAGGTGGTACCTCTTCTTATATGCCATCAGGATCTTGGGGGCATTCTTTAGGTTCGATTCAGGTTCCCATGTGTTTTTGGATGTCAGGTAGTCAACCCATTTCATGAGGTACATAACAGCGTGTCTTACCGTGCTTCTTGTGTGTGATGATCACTTCCACCTCGTATTCATTTTCTCCTTCCATGAGGTTGGGTGGTGGAGTCAGGAAGTTTTGCCCATGAGTGTCATTCTCATGGTATTGCGTGAGTAAAGCTGCATGGAATACCGGGTGGATCTTCCATCTTGGCAGCAGTTTAAATCAGTATGTCGTTCTTGACAGGGCATCTTCAATCATGAAGGGCCCTTCTCATTTTGGCACCAATTTTCTTGTTGGGTAGCCAATCTTCAAGTTCTTGGAGTCAAGCCATACTTGTTCTCCAACCTTGAACAGTTCATATTGCCCTTTCATTCGGGCAGCCATAGCCTGTCTGGCTAGTTTGTGTGCAGCAAGAGCTTCCCTTCTCGCAGAGAGAAGTTCTTGGATTCTTTGTTTGGCAGCTGGCATGTTCGTCTTTTCATAAGGGGTGGGGATAGCGCATGGTTGATATCCCATCATCATCAAGTAAAATGGCGAGTGTTTTACTGCAGAGTGTGTCTTCTGGTTGTGTGTGAATTCTGCCATTGGGAGATAACATTCCCAATCTTCGGGTTTGTTTGAACAGAACATGTGGAGGTAAACTTCTAGCTCTTGGTTTACTTGCTCCATTTCTCCATTGGTCTGGGGGTGGTAAGTGGTGCTCATGGATAGCTTGATCCCGAGCAGTCGTCCGAGTTCTCGGAAGAGTTTGGATGCAAATTGAGGGTCTCTGTCTGAGATGATTCTTCTGGGGAGTCCAAATCTTGTGTATACATGGCGCAGGTAAAGGTCTGCGGTGCCAAGTGCGTCGATCGTCTTTGCGCAAGGGATAAAAATTACCCCCTTTGTAAGACCATGGTCTACCATGACCATGATTGAGTCAAATCTGTTTATTACAGGCAGGTCCATAATGAAATCTGTCGTTACCAGCTCAAATGGTCTGCTGGCCTCAGATGATATTGGTGTCAGTGGGGGGGTCATCGGGTGTGTGTTCACTTTCATTTGCTGGCACTTTGCGCAGCCTTCGACATACTTCTTGATGAAGTTGGCCATTCCTGGCCACCAGTAGTCATGTTAGATCAGTTCAATTGTTTGCCATTGTCCAGGGTGTCCTGTCATGATGCTATCATGGTATTTTCATATGATCGCTCAGTGGAGGGTTTTGTCCTGTGGCACATAGCATTTGTCTTTGAAAAAGAGCAGGCCATCTTCAAATTTCCAGTCCTCCAATGCAGACTTGATTGGGGGAGTTCCATTGTTCTTCAGGGCTCGTAAAGCATCATTCATGAGGTCATCCTTCATTATTGCTAAGACCAGGGCTCCCTGGAGTTCAGCATCGATTGTTCTCACAAATAACTTGTCTGCAAGGATGGTCTTGTCCTCGTTATCTGTGTCTTCTTTGGCTATGTGATCTGCCCTCCTTGATAGGGCATCGGATTGTACCATCTGTGATCCTGGTATGTGTTGCAGCTTCAGGTTGAATTGTGACAGGTAGATGCTCCATCTAGCCTGTCATCGGTTCAGTTTCTGGGCCTGACAGAAGTATGTCAGGTTCTTGTGATTGGATAGTACCATCACAGGGAATGGTGTCCCCTGTAGGTAGTGTCTCCATGTCTCTAGTGCTCGGATTACTCCCAGTAGTTCCCTGTCATATATCTCATAATTTCTTTCTGCTTCATTGAAAGAATGTGAGATGTAGCCACATGGGTGCCAGTCTCCATTGGTGTCCTGTTGTCTGAGTACCGCACCTGTTACAAACTTCGAGGCGTCAGATTCCACCACAAATGGCTTCATTGTATCTGGCATCAGCAGCACTGGGGCTTCATTGAACTTCCTCTTTAGCACATCGAACGACTGCTGGCAGTTGCTCGTCCATTCAAATTTTTGGTTCTTCTTCATCAAATTGTTCAGCGGTCTAGCCAGATCTGCAAAGTGTCCGATGAATCTTCAGTAGAAGTTCCCAAATCCTAGGAAGGATCTTACATCCTTCACTGTCTTTGGCATGGGCCAGTCCTTGATCCCAGCCAGCTTCGTGTCATCCATTGCGAGTTCATTGGGCCTGATGATCATGCCCAAGAAGTCGACTTCCTGTATGTTGAATTTGCACTTCTCTATTTTCAGGTAGAGATCACATTGTTGTAATCGTTTGAGGACTCTTTCGGTCCTTATCCAGTGTTCTTCTTCCATCTTTGAGAAGATCAGGATGTCATCCATGTAGATGATGAGCCATCTTTCATCTAGCATGTCTTGGAAGAGATCATTCATCATGGCCTGGAATGTCACCGGTGAGTTGTACAGCCCAAAGAACATCACCATTGGCTCGAATAGCTCTTGGTTAGTCTTGAACGCTGCCTTCCACTCATCTCCTTTCTTTATCCGTATGTTATGGTATCCCCATTGAATGTTGAGTTTTGTGAAAAAACTTGCTCCTTTCAGCTTGTCCAAGAGGTCTCTAATCAGTGGTAGAGGGTAGTTGTTCCGGATCGTTCCTTCATTCAGATAGCAATAGTCTTGGCAGGGTTGTAGAGCATCAGAGTCCTTCTTCGACACGAAGAAGAATGGGGATGCCATGGGTAATTTTGATGGTCAGATGTATCCTTTCTCCAGATTTTCATCTAGAAACTCATTGAGTTTCTCTTGTTCTTTTGGTGTCAGTGGGTAGACTTTGCAATCCTTTGGTACAAAGCCTTCCTTCAGGTCGATCACATGATCCCACAGTCTCGATTCTGGGAATCGTTCAGATGTGGCTTTCTCGAATACCTGTCTGTACTTCTGGTATTCCGGTGGCAGTAAGTCATCCAGGGTCTGTTGGCTAGTCTCCTTTCCCTCCTCTTGTTCATGCACTAGTTGTTGAGATATGGATGTCTTTGCTCTGATCCATATGTCCGAGTTGAGTAGGTACTGTGAGGAGCCTTTGCTCTTCGTAAGCCTGTTGATTGTGTTTGTTTTTCGGATGTATTTGTATCTTGGCTCTCAATGTTCCTCCATCAGGGGCAGTTCTATATCTGGTCCAAATAGGCCAATGACCGGTTTGCCTTGTACATATGCAATCAATACTGAGTTGTCTTCAATCACATCTCATTTGGGGATCTGGTTCATTGCTCGTATTTCCATACCTGTGTCTGCCAATAGTTCTTTGTTGGGTACCTCTTTGATCTTTACTCAAGGGGGGGTCTCCCTGGGTATCGGTACTCTGGTGTCAGTAGTACCATAATCTGGGGTTCCATAATCATGTATTGGGGTAGCCTCCTGACGAGGGTCTTTTTCCTGTTTTGTAGTGCCGTTTTTGAGTTTCATTTGCCAGTGCTTTCCTCCCCTGTGGAGGTCAGTGAGTCTTTTTTCTTCTGCAAGATTTGTCGCATCTTGTCGCATTTGTTGTGTTTGCCCTTTTCCAGTTGCTTCTTCTTCTGGTTTTCCCAGGTCTTGGCAACAGCACGTCGTGCTGCTTTGAGGTTTCTGGTTTCTCTAGGAGTGTTGCTGCTCCTGGTCTTTGCGACAGCTACCTGGGCAGAATTCAGTTCTTTGGCTTTTCTTTTGGAAAGCCTTTCCTTCATCTTTGCCATGGCTAGTCATGCTTGGGCAAGGTTTCTCTCCTTTTCTTTGGAGAGTCTTTCTCTTGTTTTTGCCATGGCCAATCTGGCTCGGGCAAGGCTCTTCTCTTTTTCTTCAGAGAGCCTCTGTCTTGTCTTGGCCACAATGCGTTGAATTTGTGCCATCTTGTCATTTGGCACCTCCCTTCCAGTGTCAACCCTGGGGAGGTTTAGGGTGTTTGGGAGGGCCCGTTTGGCTCTTCTTGTCTTCTCCAAGATTCGTTTGATCTGAGCCCATCGTTCTTCATCTTGGAACTCAAAAGTTCCCTTCTTCCAGTCGATGATTGGGTTTATCTCCTGCAGCCATGGCAGACCCAGGATTACCAATTCTTTGCCTAGTCTGGCAACTAGGTATTCCATTGGGTAGCTCCTCCCATTGATGTGGAGCCTCCCTTTCATGCATCTGGTGATTGTTCCCTGCCTATTCAGGGTTCCATCTATGTTTGTGGCCCAGATGGTGCAGCCTAAGGGATATGTCCTGATCCCTTCTCATTCAACCAATTTCAAGTCGATAAATACTCCTCCTGCTCCAGAGTCAAGGAGCGCATTCGTTGCGACGTCTTTCCTGTTGTCTGACTCAGCTACCCAAATAGACAGGCGCATAGATTGTCTATTCATGGTAGCCAAGAGTACAGATCCTAGGGAGACTACAGCAGTGACTGGTGTCGTATCAGGCTGCTGTTCTAAAAACCCAATTCCTCCATGAGGTTAAGGGCTTGTTCCTTTTCTTCTTTGTCTAGTTCGTCCAGCATTGTGCAGATCTTCTGGTAATTGTCCACTCCAGTCTTTTTCTGGGTGAAGCAGTTTCAGTAGGGGGTGCTGACCCTGTCTGGGTGGGGTTCTTTCCATCCCTGTGGTCGGATGATCAGTGTCCTGGTTGGTGGCAGATGAAACATAATCCCTTTCAGAGGTGTTCCACTCATTCTTGGTTCGTCAGTCGGTTGATGTCAAGAGAGGGCTGTCCTTTCTTTGTCATTTTGTTTGTCTTCTGGTTCTGCCTGGTCTTTCCCAGGATTTCCATGGCCCATTTCCATTGGCCTTCATATTTTGAAGCTGCCTTTATCCAGCCTTTGAGAGTGTTGGGTACTGTCTCCATTGTGTGTACCGTCTTCAGTAATTCAGGATGCAGTCCATCCATGAAGTACTCAATCATGGCTGCATCTTTGGTGATTCCCATTCTGTCTTTCAGGATGTGGAAGCTTGCCACATATTCTTCGAGGTTCCCTGAACCTTGTTTGAGATTTTTAATCTCTGGTTTTGCCATTCTGGCATCGTCGATCGGTGAGAAGGCCTCTAGGACCTTCTGTCTGAAGTCTGCATATTCTCCGAGTCCCTTGGATTGGTGTTGGTTGACAAATGCCTGTGCCCAGGCAGCTGCTGTCCCTCTATTCATGAAGGACAGCGTGAAGATGATCTTCTTGTCATTCGTGTTGTAGACCTGGTCATTGATTTGCAGGTACAGGTCTATCTCCTATAGGAACTTGGCGGTTTTGGTCCTGTCTCCTGAGAAGTCTGTAGGTGATCGGATTCAAATGTCCTTTGTGGACATCATGGGTGTGGTTGCGGTGGGTTCAGACATCTCATTATAGAGGTCATCAATTTTGTCTGTTAGGAAGTGGGTGGATGTTTCAGGTGGGGGTGTGTGTGGTCGTTCGAAGTCTTCGTCGGTGAGGAAATCTCCTCTTTGTCTGTCAGTTGATCTGTAGAACCAACACTGTGCTGGGGTTGAGTAACGGACTAGTCTTCCATTGTATTGGTACCAAGATGAACCTGGCTGTGGTTCCGCTTCTCTTGGTGGTTGGTCTGGGGTTTGTCTAGACCCAGCTCGTTGTGGTGTGTTTTGAGACGTATTGCCTACACCTAGGTAGGTGGGCTAGCAGAGAGTTTAGATCTTATGTTAAGGGCAAAGCCTCAACCACTTGATCTAGTTGATGTTGTTCGATGAGGTGCTTCTTCGACGAGTCGTTTGGCACTAGTCTTACTCAGAGCATCCAATGTAAGGTAGATAGTGCACTCTAGCAGGCCTTCTGTGTAGAGTTGTTCAGGTTCACACACTAAAGGGCTTCCTTAGTGGTTTCAAGTAAGTTTATGAGTTTGCAAGTTAAGGCTGTAGATTGCCTAAATCTAAACTAAGGACATCCCTACTATGAGTTGCAGTACTTATACTACAAGGGAGGTCCTTATCGTCCAATCAGAAAGATAGATGCATATCAAGTAAGAATAGAAACAATAAGCCTCATGCCTAGCATGAGGTGTCCGATGTCACGGATCCGATGTCAAGGATCTGATGTCAAGGACATGCTGCAGTGCAGCATGTTGATCATGAGAGTCTGACATCATGGACCTCATGTCAAGGGGCTGTCATATCACAGCATGTGTGGGAATGGGTTTGGGTGCATGGAGTCACCATGCATCAAGGGTGCCTTCCATGGGAAGGGGATCGAATGCATGTTGTCGGCATGCATTGTGTGTGTGTCTGGTGTCAAGGACATGCTCTAAGCATGAATCAGGGAGTGCCTCCTGTCTGGAGGGGATCATTGGGTACATCGGGTTGGTCAGGTCTCATGAGTTACAAGGAAAATTGTAACACTGATCCTGGGCCAGTGATTGTTTCCTCCTCTACAAATTAGGCAGGTGTTATGTGACACAACATGTCTCTAATCTTGCTCCCTGACCCAATTTTACGAAGTCTGTTGCAATGCAGGGTGTAGTTTCAGTGAATGGCTATCACCAGACCTTGGGAAATGGTGTAAGATATAGGTTTCCAAAAAAGAAATCCTGAACAGCATACTTTGTTCTCATTATCTTCATATCAAATTTCAGGTTTCTCTCACATTTGCCTTAGAGGACATCTCTTATTCTATTCACAAGCTCAATCACTCTGTGGGTCTGGTTATACATATGTCTGAGCTATATGGTGAATATTACAAAACGTCTGAGGCAATTTACACAGAATTGGAGCTGTCAAGGTCATTTGGGTCATTGACCCAGATGTGTCAAACAGGCATGAATGACTGTATGTAATGTTTTTTTTAAAAGTTCTTTTCTTTTCTTTTCAGCTAACTAATGTTTTTATTTGTCTTGTTTAAGTTCTATCTATGTTATCTACCATGAGATGGCATCAAGAAGGCAGACCCACACCCACACCACCACTGTGAGCACCTGCTGGCAGGGTGGATAGTGGATCAGGACAACAACACAATGGGACGATGGCTGATGACAGGGACAATGCAGGGACAGACGCGTGAGGCGAAGACAACAACAACACCCACTGGCACCCACCTGCCAGACCCCCACTGCTGTGAGCTGCTGCTCATGGGATGGAAGTGGCATGGCGAAGACAGGGCAGGGGAGCAACAACAATGACAACAAGACAGGATGACACCAACACCAACAACAACAAGAAGGACAATGATGGGGACCAGGGGACAGAGACTGACAACAAGGAAGAGCACAGAGGAATGACAATGGTGAGGAACAGGATGACAATGAGGAACAGGAACACAATGAGGAAGCAGAACACAACAAGGTGGAGGAGAACAATGAGGAGGAGGTGGACAACAAGGTGGAGGAGGAGGACAAGGAGGAAGAGGAGGACAAGGAGGAGGACAAGGAGGAAGCAGACAATGAGGTGGAGGAGGACAAGGACAATGAGGAGGACAAGGACAATGAGGAGGACAAGGACAATGAGGAGGATGAGGATGAGGATGACAACAAGGAGAAGGACAATGACAGGACAAGGACTGGACAACACCAAGGCCCCCCCCCACCAGCGATAGATGACCCAGCACCCATACCCACCACAGGTGCTACAGATGATGGAGGGTGAGGACAACAACAAAGACGGGAATGACCGCTGCCCCCTCCCTCGCTCCAATAGCAAGGGTATAAGGGCAACCTAAGCCTCTAGCAAAGGGAAATCCGAAGTTAAAATTATACTACATAGTACAGGGATTGGGGACACACCTAGCAAAGGGAAATCTGAAGAGAAAACTCTAAGGATCCCTTTGCCGATGCCCAGTATATGTGAAGATGACAAAATTCAAATAATAGCCTAAAAATAGAAAAGGCAGAGATAGGCAGATCAAGGCTGCCGAATGACATCATACCAAGGGGTAGATGTCGGAAGGGTGCTCCGCCTCTAAATATAAAACTGTCAACATGCACAAACATGATAGAAAGGGAAAATTAGTAATAAAATCTGGAAAAATCATAGAAAATGAAGAATAGAAGGAAATGAAGTGAGGAAAAATATAGAACGAATGTAAAAAATAGGAGAAACACACAGGGCACCCCCCTAGTCCCCTTACATCACCCCCTCTCTAAGATGCATCACCCCAATGCATTCAAAATCGCATATGACCAAAGTCCATGACTTGAATGCGATGTGGTGCAGCAGTGTGCCGTCGGTGGAAGTCCTTGACTAACCGAGGGGCATTCACATCAGACTCTTTGACCCATGAGTTCTCCTCATACCCATAACCCTTCCAATGCACCAAATACTGGAGTTTTCCTCGACGCAAATGGCTGTCCAAGATTGACTTGACTTTGTATTGGGGTTCTCCCTTGATCACTGTAGGCAGTGGTGGTGGGTGTGAATGGCATCCCAGGAATGGATCTGGGGGAGCTGGAAGGAGTTTGACAACATGGAAGACTGGGTGGAGTCTGGACATGGAGGCTGGGAAGCATAGACAATAGGCATGCATTCCAACACACTTGACAATGGGGAAAGGTCCCAGGAAGTGATGAGCAAGTTTCTTGGATGGATGTGTAGTGGAGATGTCACTGGAGTCAAGATAAACTCAATCACCAACCTTGTACTGAGGGGTCAGAGAATGGCGTTGGTTGTAAAAGTGTGCCATGTCGTCCTTCGCCTTTGCCTCCTCCAAGCTATCCCGCATGCATTCTGTGAACTCATTCACCATCTTGATGTGTGAGGGAGTTTGGCGAGGTTCAAATCCCATGCATGGATGTTGTCCAGTGTCTAAGAGGAAAGGGGTCTGTTGAGTGGAAGCATGGACATGGTTGTTGTATCCGAACTTGGCCAAGGGGAGAAGATCATCCCAATCGTCCTGGCATTCATTGACAAAGATGCAGATGTACTGCTCCAGTTCCTGGTTGACTCGCTCAGTCTGGCCATCAGTTTGTGGGTGATAAGCGGTCAAAGCAAGGAGTTTGATACCCAGGAGTCGGTACAGCTCGCGAGTGAACTCTGCCATGAACTGAAAGCCATGATCAGAGAGGAAAGCACCAGGAAGTCCATGTAATTTCCACACATGGTGGAGGTAGAGTCAGGCGGCACCCAGGGCACTGACAGTGGTGTGAGTGGGAATGAAGTGAGCGTGTTTTCCCACTGAATCAACTGTGCACATCACTGCATCAAACCCATTCGACTCTGGCAACTCCACCACAAAGTCAATGCTGACAACATCCCAACGACTCTCTGGAACAGGAAGAGGGTGTAGCTCGCCAATGGGTTTGCGATGAGGAACCTTGGTGCATAAGCAAAGGTCACAAGTGCAACAATACTGACCAATGAGCCGTGACATTTGTGGCCACCAATAATTCCGTGAGGTGAGGTCAAGGTCTTCCAGCGTCCAGGATGACCAGCAATCTGTGAGTCATGGTGTTGGGATATGATGTGCCAGCAAAGGTCTGGGTCATTGGGAATGTAGATGCAGTCCCTGAAATACAACAAGTCCTCCTTTTCAGCCCACTCTGCCACACGTAAGGAAAGGGTGGATCCCTTCCTCAGTTCTTTAACAGCTCGGGCGACAACATCCTCATGTAAACTGCTATGGTTTGTGTAACGAATGTCATGTAGGATGTCCTGCTCCTTGCCCTGGGGTGCGATGCCTTCCAGTGCCCAAATGGTGAACAAGTCTGGCTGCAACAACACAATGTTTTGGTTGTCATCGCTGCCATCCCCATGGTCTGCATGTTGGGAGAGGGAATCGGTCTTCCCCATGCTGTGACCCGGACGGTGGTGCAAGGAGAAGTTGAATCTGGATAGATACAGGGACCAATGAGCTTGATGATGGTTCAATTTCTTGGCTGTCATAAAGTACTCAAGATTCTTGTGATCTGTCCAAATTTCCACCTTGTGTTGGCCCCCTCGAGGAAGTGTTGCCACTCCTCAAGCGCACGCATTATCACCAACATCTCCTTGTCATGGATCTCATAATTTCACTCTAGGGCACTAAGGCTTTTGGAGTAGAATGCAACAGGATGCCACTTCTGGTCCTCCGGAGACTGCTGAGACAACACGGTGCCCGTCACAAAGTCAGAACTATCAGCTTCTACACAAAAAGGACGCGAATCATCAGCAAAGGTAAGGATGGGAGTGGAAGTGACCATCTCTTTAAGGCTTTCGAATGCCTCCTGTTGTGCATTATCCCACCTCCATGCCTCCTTTCCTGTCAAGTCGAACAGTGGTTGTGCATGATGTGAGAAATCCTTGATAAAACATTGATAGAAATTGATGAAGCCCAGGAAAGACTGCACCTCTTTCTTGTTCGTGGGCATCGGCCAAGCCGTGACCCCGTTCACCTTGATAGGATCCATCTCCACCTGACCCTCCGAGATAATCAGGCTGAGGTACTCAATTTTGGTCTTCTCAAACTCGCACTTGTCCTGACAAAGGTAGAGTTTGTACTGTCAAAGCCATTCTAGGACAAGGCACGTGATGCGACGGTGCTCTTCAACCGTGCAAGTGAAGATGAGGATGTCATCAAGATAGATGCAGACAACGCCTTCGAGGATGAGGTTGTGGAAAATGTCATTCATCATGGTCTGAAAGGTGGCAGGGCTATTAGTAAGGCCAAAGAACATGACAAGCAGTTCAAAAAGACCATGGTTGGTATGAAAGGCTGCCTTCCACTCATCTCCCTCCTTTATCCTCACATTATTGTACCCCCAATGGATGTCGAGCTTGGTGAAGTATTGGGCTCCACGGAGCTGGTTCACGAGTTCAGAGATGAGAGGTAATGGGTAACGATTTTTGACCATGATGTTGTTGAGCTTGAACTGGTCGAAGTGAGCCATCCTTCTTGACAAAGAAAAAGGGAGAGGCCATGGGTGACTTCGATGGTCAAATATGTCCAGAGGCCAGGTGTTCATCGATGAACTGGTCAAGCTGTCGTTGTTCTTCAGGAGAGAGAGGATAGATCTTGCAGGATGAAGGGGTTGCACTGGGGGTGAGTTCGATCACGTGATCCCATGGCTTGCGTGCAGGGAGAGAGTTGAACGATTCCTTGGAGAACACATCTCCAAACTCATGGAGATGAGGGAGCAAGGAATAAATAGAGGATTTAGCCAGCATTGTTTTTGTGGAAGGCCTCAGTGAGGTGTTGGAATATGTTCAATGTAGCACACACCTCATGCGATGGACGAATCGCAGTGTAGAAGATCCAATCACCCTCCTCCACTTCCTCTGGGTCCTCATCATCATCATCCAAGTCCGGCATCAGATCAGGAACCCCTTCCAACTCCACTTCAGGTATAGGCAGGGGTCTAGCACGACACTTCTGAGTACATCGTATTGCCACCTTCTGTCCACAATGTTCTTGCCTGGCTTCTGTGAAACAAGTACAACAGCGGGATGGACATCGGCTCATGGTAACCTCCCCAGTATGCCAGTCGACCTCTGGGTTATGGTCTCAAAGCCACGGATAGCCCAAAATCACCTTTTGCTTTCCTAGTTGAGTGACAGCAAAAAGGGCATGCTCACTATGATCTTTGTAATGGAGGACCAGGTCTACAACCTCTCGGATGGCACCAGCTTCATTTGGGGACCCATCCACATTATACACAGGTATTGGATGCAAGAGTGAGCGAGTATTTAGGCGATGTTGTTGTGCGAGATGGGCATCGATGAAGAGACCGGTCGCACCAGAGTCCAGGAGCACAGAGACACCAAGTATCTGTCCAGTGTCAGTCGTCTGCAGTTTGATTGCTAGGTTCAAGGAATGTGTAGAGGGAGTGGATGCAACAATATATTTGCGTGGTAGTTTACGCTCCCATGATTTAATTTTGGAGTGTGGAGCAGAGGAAGAGATGGGAAGAGCAGGTATGTCTTCAGCCAACTTCGAAGGGTTGTTGTGGGGAACAGTCACAGAAATGGATTCATTCTCCAGGGATTCAACTGATGAGACTTCAAAGTGGTTATGGACAGGCAGTGAGGGTGTACGATTTACTCACTGCGAATAGAAAAATCCTGCTCCTCTACAACTTCTGACTTGATCTCCTCTGCAACCTGATCCTTCGCTTCCTCGACATCTACAAGCGCCAACAAGTATTGAAGGAGTTCATCTCACCCCTCGGGGGTGAGCATGCAGATATCCTGATGATGGGGACATGCTCCAGCCCTGTGCCCAGTTTCCCCACAATGGTAGCAGAGATCCAACCTATGTGCACGGCTGCAGGCTGCATCAACATCCATTGGTACTGGGACATTGATGGCTGGTGTGGGAGTTTGATGAACAGGAATGGGGTTAAGGTGGGGAAGGGTTCGATTGAAGGTGTAGGGTGCATGAGTGGTAGTTGGAGCATGGAATGCAGTGTTAAACACCGCATTTGTGAGTCGGTTCTCATCACAGAGTGAAGCAGCTTCATACCAAGCATAGATATCATCGTCCGCTGGGCACCCCTCCAACATCTGTGCAATCTGGTCCTGTATTTCTCGGTTGAGGCCCTGTCAGAACTTCACCACCACTGGTAGCCCACTCCCATATCCTGCCATGTCCACCAAATCCTTAAACTCATCGATATAATCGTCCACGGATCGATGTGCCTGGTGGTAAGAGGACAAAAGTGGCATACAAACTTGGCTCAAAAGTCACCCCAAGTGGAGAAAGGTAGAGAACTGAGTTCTTTAGTTTGACACAGAATACGGTCCACATAGAGATAGGCGCGTTCAGATTTCATGTATGTGAAGGCCCAATAAATTTTTGCAGCCTCATCAATGAATTGATGCGACTGGAGACTGATGTATAACTCACAGGAGTTAAGGAATGCACATCCCTGCGCATGTGCGCCATTAAATTCAGCAGGGGGGGACAGTTTGATCTGGGCACACTCTTTAGTGGGCGCGTTTGGTGGTACGTCGTTGTTGGGTGTGCTTGGAGTCGCAATGAGGGAAATATTGGTCATAGGTTAGTCTGGAGGGTCCTAATGAAGTTCTCGATCATAGATTTAAGCGAATCAATTTGTGCGCATATTCCGGAAACGTCGCTTTCAAGCACATCGAGGCACTCTGATGTGTCCATGTCGCTAGGGGGTGTGTTTGGCGAAAATGGCGGCGCAGTAAAGGTGGGACTGTCTAGAATGGTGTGTAGGGAGTCTGTGGAGCTTTGGGAAGCATTGTCCACTCCATACCTGCCTATCTTGGGCAGTGCGTTCATGATTTCAGGCCTTAGGGGAGAGTTTTCTACTATAAGGGCAACCTAAGCCTCTAGCAAAGGGAAATCCAAAGAGAAAACTCTAAGGATCCCTTTGCCGATGCCCAGTATATGTGAAGATGACAAAAATCAAATAATAGCCTAAAAATAGAAAAGGCAGAGATAGGCAGATCAAGGCCACCAAATGACATCACACCAAGGGGTAGATGTCGGAAGGGTGCTCCGCCTCTAAATATAAAACTGTCAACATGCACAAACATGATAGAAAGGGAAAATTAGTAATAAAATCCGGAAAAATCATAGAAAATGAAGAATAGAAGGAAATGAAGTGAGGAAAAATATAGAACAAATGTAAAAAATAGGAGAAACACACAGGGCACCCCCCTAGTCCCCTTACAGAGGGGGGTTCTTTTGTTTCTTTCTTGTCAACACCAGCCGCCACCACCCCTCCCTTGCTCCAACAGCAAAGGGGGGGGTTCTTGTGTTTCACTCTAGTTGACACTGACCACCACCACCCCCTCCCTCATTCCAAACATTGGAGGGGTTCTCCCAGGGTAAGACATTGCATGTCGCCCCAATGATTTGACCTGGCATCAATCATCATTGCCACCACCCCCTCCCTCACTCCAAAAGAGAGTGGAGGGTTCTCATGTTTTGTTCTAGTCAACACTGACCACCACCACCTCCTCCCTCACTGCAATCACAAGTGGAGTGTTCTGTTTTGTTTGGACTATCCCTTGTTTGATCCCACAACCGCCCCACCCTCGCCCCAAATGTGAGCGCATGGGGTTGCAATCTTTATTTATTATAAGTATATATGTATTGTACATAGTTTATAGAGTCTAGACCATAATAAAAAATGGTTAGACTAATCATTAATGCTGCTTGAGAGTTGAGACCTGTGGGGTAACTGCAGGTTTCAAGCAAATGTGTGAATTTGTGGGTAACCAGGTCCCAGAGAAACCTGTGATAACCACTGTACCTGTAAGGGATTTATACAGTGTTAATGGGTATATGGGTATGACATCGGACAAGATATACCTGGAAGTTACCCATGTCACACCTAAATATAGATATTCAAACTCCACTTGATCAAGGCTGTCCAAAGCTGTTGAATGACATCTGGCAGCCATTTCATGGTCGCTTCCCCCCATCACTTCCCTCTGTAGTGCTAAACAATGTGGTGGGGACATTTTCCAGCTGCTAGAAGAGTTACTATTGCTCAATTGACTGCACAGACATCTACTGAGGACTCAGATACAGACTCTGCAACTCCTGCTGTCCTTATTTCTCCTGTAAAGGCCTGTGCTGCAAAAAAGACTATTGTGGGCAAGACAGATGCTGAGGTATGGTCCCTATCTGATGGTGAGATTATTGGTATGTGTCAATTCTCATGCCAGTACTATGATGGAACTCATGAACATTGTCTTGTTTTTTTCAGAGGCTTCTGAGTCTACCTGGCATTCCAAGGTTTATGATCACTTCAATATCACTCTCTATCGTGAGGTGGATGACTGTCAGAAGCCCAAAAAGCTGGTCTTTGTGTTCACATGCAAGGTGGACCCCACCAATCATACTCCTCATGTTTGTCCTTGCATGTCTATTGGTCATGGAACCAAGAATCTCCAGGAGGGTGTATGGTCTTGTGATAAGTGTCTAGGTGTTGCTGCTGGTGCAACCTCTGTTCAACCAGCTGGTGAGCCATATACACCTGCAGGCCACTGCACCTTGATTGCTCTATGATGCACCAAAAACCATTGTCCTTTCAATTCAGTTTTGGATGAGGACTACCAGGCAGAGGTAGAGATGCTCCAACCTGGAACAATTATCCCTTCTCCTCAAATGGTTTCTCGTGATATTAAGCTATGTATACTGAGATATCAAAACATGTCTGAAATTATTTTATGGTCTGTCATTATATATTTGTATGGTATTATTGTTGCTCAACAATATTTGAAGGCTCTCAATAGTATCCATCTTGTGCTTCATGGGTGGACAGATCCAATAGTTGCATCATTTCTTGGACTTGTTGTTGTCTGGTTTCATGAGGGAGTTATTTATTGTGCTGTACTGGAATTTATAAGGTTAGTGCTAATTTTTGTTATGATCCATGGGTTTGCTGCTTTAATGCATTATCCATCTCAGATTAACCCAAAAACATGATGGAAAATATCTTGCTGAGGTTACTGCCAGTTGTCTACAGCGATTTGCGTGTGACAAACTTGTTTGTTACTAACATATCTCTTGTTTCATGCAATCTGAGTCTATTATAGCTATTTTCACTTTGCATGGACAATGCAGGAAACAATGATGTATTGGCCAAATATCTTTTAGTGCTTGTTCCATCCTTTCAGGGGATGGCAGCTCATGGACGCTGTTTTCCACACATTATTCATCTCTTGGCTAAAGTATGTGTTACTGAAATTTTACACTATCCTGGAGTCTGGGCTCAACAAGCATTCAGATATTTATATCATTCTATTTTTGGCAGCCTAAAAAGAAGGTTAAGGACTCAGAAGCTGCCAATGGTATGTTAAAATCTGTAAATCATTCTTCAGTATTTAAAATCCCATACAGTTGCTGCTATTGCTGACTCTGATGATTCTGATGATGAACTTGCTGTTCATGGGGAAGAAATTGAGAATGATTCAGCTGCTGTGCCTGATGATGGCAGGTATGCCCATGATACTGCCATTGTCAAGACTACTCGTGGCCAGGCAATTGAAATGATGAGGAAAAAGGGTATTTCAATTGATCCTCAGGAGGAAAAGATGGCACTGCAACTTTTTCCACGTGTAAGGATATTTATTTCACAACATTCAATTTTAATTCAGGAAATCCCAGGTTGCTGGCCTTGCATGGCGTTCATGACAGCTCAACACTAAAGGAGAAATTTGATACACTTGTTGCAAATGACAAGGATCTGTCTGGTAACAAGGATGCACTTGATTGCTGGGTTCCTACCTGATGGAATTCAGATCTCACTTGCCTAGATGCTCACCTCTACTTTAGAAGTCCAGTTGAACAGCTCACATGTGCAGCCATCAACAAACTTTAGGCTTACTGGCTTTCAGAAGACCAATGGGATCTTGCAGAAACACTTAGTGCAGTACTTGAGGTCACTTCTCTGATATTTGACAATGCAGACAATTAATCATCTCTACTAGGTCTTTGATTGGCCAACAAAGTTGTTTTCACAGTCTCAGGTTCCACTTATAGCAGAAGTCATACTAGTTTTGCCACTGGCTCAGCCGAGGTTTTTCAATAAAATGGCTATAGCATACCAGATAAATTTCCTAAATTCACTAGGATATTTGAGCATATGGACGAGCCCATAAGCCGAGGGGTCTTCTGCCAACATTATCTGATCGGATCCCCCATTCCTGACTTATTCACTTGGCTTTGATTTCAAGCCGAGCCATCAAGCCAAATTTTGTTTATTAAATAACTCAGGGACAATTGATTGGTTCAACTAATTTTGGCAGACAACCCCTCGGCTTATGGGCCCATCCACATGCTCAAATATCTTGGTGAATTTAGAAAATTTACCTGGCATGCTATAGCCATTTTATTGAAAAACCTTGGCTGAGCCAGTGGCAACACTAAGTCATACCTATGCTGGATTCTATTGAGCAGTCCATGACCCTGGTCCATGATGATGAGGAATCTGAACTTCCCAATGTTGTCTGTGTTGCTGCACAAATGGTTCTACTCTTAATCAACAAATACTACACTCTCATGAAGGACTGTGAATTGTACATCATTGCAATTGGCAAGTGTAGTATTTCTGATGCATTTGAATTTTGTATGCTGACAATATGCAGTCATGTGTCCTGACAAGAAACTGGAATGGTTCAAAGACCATGGTCAGACAGCAGCACAAATACAAGATATCAAGAAGATGGTTATTGAGCATTGGGATGAAACATACAAGGGAGAGGACTCAGAAGCATTACCTCCAGCCCCTGCTCATCGTAGGGGCAAGGTGAGCTTTAATTTATGCTGCCAAATCCTAGACTTACTGTATTTTCTTTTCAGGCCAAGTCCAAGTGGGTTGTTGCAAGATAGCCTGAGGGAAATCAAGATCCAGATACTATTGCAACTTATCTGGCAGATCCAGTCATCCAGCTTTCAACTATCAAGGAGGCTGGAGGAATCATGAAGTACTGGCATCAAGCTATTGATCAGTGACCTCGATTAGCAAAGATGGTGTAGAAAGTGGATCCTAGTACAAATAAGATCGTCTAAAGGGTACAGTAAGTATAGGCATATAAGTAAGTGGTATAAAATGTGCTCACCTCAGTCTTTGTACAAGTGACTGAGGTGGTAACTAAAGTATGTACTGTATATATATATGTATTGTGTATAACAAAGAGAATTAGAGATAAAGGGGGCTCAGTAATGAACCATAGACACACATCAAAGGAAAAGGCTAAATATAGCCACACATCAAAACAATACTCATGGTGTATTCTTAGCAAGGCAACTGCAGGTGCATGCATTCTCAACACTCCTCCTCACCGTGAAGACTCCTCGCATGGAATTGCATTAATGAAGGCCAAGGTAGTTGCAGAGATGTACAAATTGTTTGGTGTCCAACGCTTTGGTGAACATGTGGGCAACATTATTGTGGGTGTTCACATAGGCAATATTTAAGTCACTGAACTGGACACGCTCATGCAGGAAATGATATTTGATGTCAATGTGCTTGACGTGGGAGTGGAGTAGGGGGTCCTCTGATAGGGTTAGTGTTTGAAGGTTCAGTCCATTGAACCAAAGACAAAACCAGACCGAACTGCAGTCCATGCTTCGGTCCAGTGAAATTTTCTGAAAATAGTGAGTAACCAAACTGTGGTTTGGTTACCAGTTAACTTATTTCGAAACCATTTGAAAACCGTCAGAAAACCAGTTTGAACTGGTTGTAACCAGTCTTTGTACACTTAGATTATATAGCCTATAAAATGATAAACTAATGTACATATGATATACAATAAGCTAACTACGAGGGGAGATGCCATGCAAATTGGTGGGGTTTATATATGTTGTAGTAGTTGTACATGTTTGTTCACAGTAAATGAACACATACATGCTCTTTGCATCACATGTTGACATGTTTGTTTACACCAAGTGGCACCATTTGCGAGATGCTGCATCACCACGACCACAAACTTCCAACAAACACAAAGCAGGGGCCCAAATGACATTAATTCATTGTTTGGGCCCTCTGGGTATGTTCCTTTTAATTGATTTCTTTCTTTTACTAATGAACTAACTACTATCTGTTATTTTTAGTTTCTTGCCTGTTAATAATGACCCCCACCTGTGCCCTATGCTGCTGCTGTGAGCCTCTGCTCACAGGGTCACAATGTGCCCCATTTCTGGACAATGAAAACACAGAGATGCCATGTCACACAGTGCCACCACCCTGCCTGTGAGCCTCTGCTCATAGGGGGATATGAAGGTGCTGACAATGATTGGTGGCATGGATGACGAATAGGAGGGAACAACAAATGGGGCCAGGCCAACAAACAACAGATGATGAATGGTGGGGAACAATGATGGTGGGGAACGGCGAACAGTGGGGAACAAAGACAAATGGCATGGGTGACAAACAGCAGGGAATGAAGATGAACATGGGTGACAAACAGCAGGGAAAGAAGATGAACAGCATGGGTGACAAACGGCATGGAACGAGGACAAACAGCATGGGTGATGAATGGTGGGGAATGAAGACAAACAGCACAGGTGATGAACAGCAGGGAACAACAAACAGAGGGAACCAGGCCAACGAATGGCAGCAAGACCCCACCCTCACTACAAATGTGAGATGGTGGGGCTGTTCTTTTTTCTTTTACTTTTTTGTTCTCTTTTTTTTTTGTTGTCTAAGTAGCTACACTGCACCGCTGTGAGCAACTGCTCGCAGGGTGTTTATTTTATTTTGTATACATAATTAAATTTAGTTAGTGTAAAAAAATGGGGGGAAAACTGGTCAAAACTGGTTTTTTGGACTGTAACAGAACCGATAGGACCAGTCTCAATCAGTTCAGTTATGGTCCAACTGACTTGGGGTGCTGGTCTAGACCAGTCACAGTTACAGTTAACCCTCTTAGAGGTCGAAAAACTGGACCAAACCAAACCTTAAAACACTAGATAGGGTTTTAGTGGCATTGTTATTGCAGGAGATAATTGTGGGCATATTTTGTTGGTAACCAATAGCATTAAGTAAAGTGCATAGCCAAATGCACTCTTTTGCAGCTTCAAATGCTGCAATGTATTCTGCCTCACACATGGATGCTGCAACAACTTTCTGCTTATGAGCAGCTCAAGAGACTGCCCCAGACCCAAGGGAGCAAATGTAACCACTGACACTTCAACGTGTATCGAGACAGTTGGCCCAGTCTGAGTCAGTAAATGCATGTAAGGTGATGGGAAGGTGGCTGCCCAGGTGAAGTTTGAGATCCCTGGTGCCTTTAAGATAGCATACCAGTCTGATAGCAACATCCCAGTCAGTGTTCAGATGAATATGAATCTAGGTACTGTGAGAGCTGTTGGACTGCATAAGAAATATCCAGATGGGTAGAAATCACCAAGTAAAGTAAGCACCCAATGAGAGAGCAGTAAGGGAGTTTGAGAAGAGCCTTTTTGGTGTCCAGCGACATGGTTTGCTGATCAAGGCATCATAGTTTTGAGCCAGGCTCTAGGGGAGCAGAAACTGGGTGAGCATCCTTTTGACCAAATTGCTCCACAATGGTTTGTGAGAGCGCTATGGTATGCGCGTCCCAGTCCCAGGTGACAGCAATACCCATAATAAAATGTGTTATCCCCAATTTGGATATAGTCCATACCTCACACATTTGATTTTTAAAATGCTCATTCTCATCTTTGGTGTCCGCGATGGCTAAATAATCATCAATGTGGACAGCAGCAATTATCGTACCAGTATCAGTTTTGCAGTAATAGATACAGGATTCACAAGAAAGACAGGTGAATCCCCAATTGAGCATTTGTGCATTGAGAGTTTGATTCCAAATACGTCCACTCTGCTTCATACCATACAGGCCACACTGGAGCTGCCAAACCCAGTCCTCCTTGCCTGGCTCCTCAAATCCTGTAGGCTGCTGCATATATTGAATTTTGTTGTCCGGGAGTAAGCCATAGAGAAAAGCAGTTTTTATATCTATTTTTTGTGTGTCCCATCTGAGAGAGGTGGCAATGTGTAGGAGAATCTGCCAAGATTCCATGCGTGCAGTTGGTGAGGTGGTTTTAGTGTAATCCCTGCCATAAATCTACTCATGACCCCTGAGAACAAGGCATACCTTCCACCTAATAGGGGTGCCCACTTCATCACGCTTGATATGGAAGACAGGTTTCCCATGTTTAATACACTTCCCTGGTGGGACCTCGGACTGAGGTATCAACTTATAGACTCCTATCTCCTTCAATAAGTTCAATTCATTGCGGTACCCATGTTCCCAACATGCTGCATCAGCTGAGTTCTTGGCCTCATCCCAAGTTTTTGGCTCATCCTCAAATTGAAGTGATTCTGGATCAAAATCTGCCATTTCTGAGATCAGGGCCTGAAGTTGATGCACCTGATCGCCCAAATCAAGATTATGAAATGATTGATGAAGTTCTTCGATGACATCATGATCATGATAGGTGGATTGATTTGGAACATGGTCTGATCTGGCAGCAACAAGTGCAGCCCGATGTTCCCACCATGCCTCCTTGATCCAAGCAGTGCTTTCCAGAGAGTCACACACAGCAGCATCAGTTCTGGTAATTGCAGGGCCACCATTAGCATTCTTCTCAGTGGGTATAATCATGTGGGTTGATCAATGTATTGACTGGGCTGGTGGTGGTAGTGGTGGGGCTGTGTTATGAGAATGCGCATCAGGGACAACAGAATTATGAACAGACTCATCATCAACATCATTTTGCAAAATGGGACCCAGGAAGGGGGTTGGCTTCCAATGGAGTCAATATTTCCATCCTCCTGTAGCATGCTGGGTGGGGGTGGTACATGGCCATCATGGCTCTCAAGGAATCTGACATGATATGAGCTATGGAGCTTATGCATGGTGCAGTCATAACATCGGTACAACTTCAATTTCAGGTCATAACCTCCCAAGATGCATTCAATTGACCGCTCATAGATCTTGGGATTATCCTTCTTGGGGATAAGTACAAATGCCCTGCATCCAATTTTGCAAAGGTAAGAGTAGTCAGGTTTTCTCTTGTACCATAATTCCCAAGGTGTTAGGCCTGCAAGAGAACGTGTTGTAGTCTTTGCATGTAAATGAGCAGCTGTGAGGTAGAATTTGTCCCATAGATAAGAGGGCAGTCCTGCATAAATTCACATTGTGCGTGCTTTGGCCATTAGTGTTCTATGCATTTGCTCAACACAGCCTATATGTGCAGAAGTGTAAGGAGCTGTGAAGCATTGATTGGTACCCCTAGTCTTCAACCAGCTCTCCATTTCAAGTGATTTAAGTTCACCATTATTGGTGATATAGGTTTTGACCTTGAGTCCAGTTTTGTTCTCCTGAGAAAGCTCCCAAGCCCTGAGTTCAGAGAAAGCATCGTGTTTATTTTGTAAGGGTATAGACCATGGGAAGGAAGTGTAGTTGTCTACTATATCCATGATATAACGGTTGCCTGCTTGCGATACGACAGCATGTGGCCCAGATAGGTCCACCCACACCTTTTCCAGTTTCCTTGTCACTTTATGACCCAGTCCTTCCTGACGTTTCTTGGGAACTGGTGTTTTTGTCTGCTTGCCAAGAATGCATGAATCACATTTAGGCAATTTTTGGAAAGAGGCAAGCGGCACACCAGTGAGAGCACCCTTTTTGGCCATATCCCAGAGAGCCTGGTAGTTTGCATGACCCAGACGGTGATGCCAAGTTTTGAGAGTAGGGGACTTGTGAACTGCAAGTGCATGATCAACCTCAGCTGATGGAATATTAAGTGTGTAAAGTTTCCTGGAGAAGTGGGTGCTGTGAGCAATGAAAGCACTGGAGAATTTGTCAGTGACCCAACAGGCATCAGCATCAAAATGAGCAACAGCATTAGAGTCATCTGCAAGTGTGCCCACCAATATTAACCAAACTGCCAAGTTTGGGATGTAGAGAGTGTTATGTAAGATGATTGATGGACCCCAGGCTATTCTTAGCTGTATATCTCCAACACCAATGGCGGCAATAGATGAACCGCCAACACCTTTGACTGACCTAGGTGGAATGGGGTGCAGGCTAAGAAAATCAGATCTGTCAGGGGATATATGAACTGTTGCCCCAGAGTCAATGATAAAAGGGAGATCATCCAAGGTAATATGTGAGTGTTGAGTCTGGTTAAGGGGTTCCACAGTGAGAGCAATGTCATCGAGGGGTAAAGTATGATGCTTTCAGTCAACAGTGGTAGTAGGCTCCTCCTCAACAGCATGCCACCCCTTGTACTCTATGATGTCAGGGGGGTCAACAGGTAAAGGGTTGTGAGCAAGTCCTGCAAATTCCGGTGCAGGTGGGGTTGATGCCTCAGAGTCAATCATGACAGTGAATGCTCAACTGTTAATATCCTTTACAGTGACAGGAACCTTGGAGGTACTAGTGGGCAGTGGTTTCTTCTCACGAGCCACCTTGTGAGCAGCAATCAATTCCTCCAGTGACTTCCCAGCCATACCACTGCCAGGTTTAATGCAGTATTGCTTTGTGTGCCCCTGCTTCCCACAGTTAGTGTTGGTACAAGTCGGTGCATTAGGGGACCTGGAAGGCTTGGGCTGTGCTGCAAGGGTGATATGGGTTTTAGAGTCATTGCAGTCATCATTCTCAAGTAGGGATTGCTCATTCTCCAGGAATAAGTGGATATCCTTAGATCCATATGGGGCTTCAATAGAGGAAGCAGCAATGTCTCAAGAAATATTGGAGTGGGCATGGGGGAAATTGTCACTAAGGGAATTGAGTAGAGCGATGCAGCAGAGGAGGTTGGCTTTTATGTCACCCATGGCAAAGGTGCATTCTATTAATGCACAAATCTTTTCTGCTGTCTCAGGGAGTGGCATGTCCTTTGTGCATTGAATGGAGTTGCAGAAGCTGAACCTGGCGTACCGGTCCTTCCTTCTGATGGTGGTCCTGAAGGATCTTCCAATTTACCTCAGGGCCCTTCTTCATGTCCAGGAATTGTCATTCAGAGGAAGAAACACTGGACACAATAGAGGCATATGCAAGGTGGGAATTTGCCCTCCAGTTGGCAAGCACATGGAGCTCGGTAGGGGTGGGCTCAGGTATATCACCCATAACATACTCGTAAAGGCTGTTTAGAGATAGAGCAATAATGTTTTCCTTGCACTATTCTTTGTAATTAGATTTGAGTTTGTCAAGCTTCTCCCCAGTATATTGTATGGAAAGTTTGATAAGAGAAATAGATGGGGGGTCAATAGTATCGGTACCCATGGTAGGAAATCAATGGTTAGTGGGTGATGAATTGTAAAAGGAGAATATGGAAATGCAATGGTAGACGAGCAGGGTTTGTGAAAGACAAAGGGCTGATCCAAGATGAAAGTGATCGGGGAAACGGATCAAAAGATATGATGTAGTGGAATGTCAAGTGGCTAGACAAAGGGCTGATCCGAGATGAAAGTGATTGGGGAAACAGATCAAAAGATATGACGTAGTGGAATGTTGAGTGGCTAGGATACTTTCTTCCATTGTTTAAAAATGATGGGAGTGGCCCATAACCTGTAGAAAGTGGATCCTAGTACAAATAAGATCGTCTAAAGGGTACAGTAAGTATAGGCATATAAGTAAGTGGTATAAAATGTGCTCACCTCAGTCTCTGTACAAGTGACTGAGGTGGTAACTAAAGTATGTACTGTATATATATATGTATTGTGTATAACAAAGAGAATTAGAGATAAAGGGGGCTCAGTAATGAACCGTAGACACACATCAAAGGAAAAGGTTAAATATAGTGCACACATCAAAATGATACTCACAGTGTATTCTTAGCAAGGTGACTGCAGGCGCATGCATTCTCAACAGATGGGGCTTGATTTTTGCTCAGCACCAGGTAAGTGTAATAATTCTCATTCTTGCTCCTACTCAGACACTCTTTTACAGTCATTCATGCCTCTTTGGAACAACCAAATACCAATAATGTCTGGAAATTTTGTATACCAAGTTAAAAGACATTCTGAATTGACAGGATTTATGCAATACATATGATATATCTATGAAGCACTTCAAAATCACTATTGGACAATGTTAAATGGTGTAGCAGACATAATCAGTGCAGAAGGTCATTATTAGTCAAAACTGGGTCATTGATACAAAGCCACATCAAGGTGTGATTTCTAATTGCTACCTAGATCATCATCTATCAACATCTGGTCCAGATCCTGCTCATCCTCCTCACTACTCTCATCCTCAGGATTAAAATCAGCTACCATAGGCTTGCGAAGGGCCTTTTCCATGGTTGGCATCTTTGGCTTCATCCATCTTGGCTTGCAACAGTCATATTTTGCATTGTCTCATTCAATTGTCCACTTCTTCACATCTTCATCCCATCCACTCTTCAAGTCAGCATTCCACCCCTTTCGATCCATCTCACACACTTTCCATATGTCCATTGCTTCATTATACTTTTCCTTGGCTTTTTTCTTCACTGCGGCTTCTTCAACCACCTTATCTTGGCTGTCCTGCCATTCCTTGACACCTGCAATGATGTCGAGTTGCGTTAGGATCTTCGCTTGGCTGTCCATGTTAATCTTGCTTGTCTTCCTCTTTTTTGATTTCTTCTCCTCTTGGGCTTGCAACTGTCCCCTCACACTCTTGAGGTACATTGAATGCAAGACAGTCTGAGCTTGCATCCCCTGCATCACTCTCTTCTGTGCATCCACAATCATGTTACTGGCACGTAATGCTTCCTGTAGATTTCTCTCCAACTCGGTGGTTGGTACTGTATCTAGAACCAAGGTATCCTGCTCATTCAGAGGTGACATAGTGGTAGTGAAAATGGGTGGCAATGTGGATGTCGACAGAATAGGTGAGCTTGAAACTAGAAATGATGAAGATGTCATTGCTAATGATGCTATCGCATGTCATACAGGTGTGTATGAAGAATTTGGTGATCCTGTGGTTCTCTCAGGTCTTCTGGTAACTCCTCAATCTCCTGCCACTTGTGTTTGCATGCATTGTGATGGGATATCAAACCAATGAGTTCGTGGACTGGGCTGGTTAATCCAAGCAGGAGAAGGCTGGTTGTCGATGTCTCAAGGCTAGGTGCCATCATCTCTGTCTCTGTGGTAACAACATCAGGATTATATGGCACTATTCCTGTCTTTGCAAAAGCCACCTGAATGTTACTCTCCGTGAATGCGCGAACATGCACCTTGGCATAGACTGTCATGAAGTTCAGTTTACTCATGGCAGGTCCTCGTGCTTCAAATCTGTCTCGTTCATCACTCCATGCCCATTTCAAGAATGACATCAAGCCCTTGATATACATGAGTGGAATGTGAAGGATAGCACAACACGACAATGTTGTTGTCCCATGCATACTTCAGGAAGCTGAGTGTATAGTGCAAACTATGGCCATCAACAAGAAGGAGTCAAGTTCGTCCATCTGCCTTTGCTGTTGTTTGCAGGTCCCAGTCTTTGAGCCAGGATACACCAATCTCACCCAATGTGTACCCTTTCTTTTGATAGCCCATTCTGAGGAGAACAATGAGCTTCAATCATATTATCTTATGAGTTTTGGTACCTCACATCCAATGGGTTGTTCTGCAGCCACTTTGTCTGGAATGCCTCCCCTTTGTAAATAACAGTGGGTGCAATGGTAGTTCCATTAGCGCAGATAGTGGGTAAGACTGTGATGTTTTCTTGATTTCTGCTTCATTGCTGATGCTATATTTTAGCTCCTGCTGGGCCAATGACCCACTCTGTCACACCTATGCCTGACTGTATCCCTGTCTCATCTGCATCATAGACCAACTCATCTGGAATGTTATACTTTTCTCTTACTTCCTTCAGTATTGCAAAATATTCTTCCTTTGTTATTGGATTGACAGCATGACCACAAGAGCCATCAAGTGCACTAGACCAATACATTCCGAGCCTATTGTGATGTTTTGTGATGAAGTGGTTCCCCCAGTCCCTGCCCAGGCCTCTCTCGGGAAAGTCTTTGCCCAAACCGTGCTGTAAGACTGCCTCAACATGCTCCTTCAACCATCGTGGACTAAGTGGGAAGCCCTGTTGTGCCATCTCAATTGCAAACTTCATGATAATCTCATGTTCCTGCTCTGTCAACCAACTCTTTTTCCCATTAGACTGAGTCAAAGTTACACCACCTTTTGCATGGCAGATCAAGGTGTTAAATGAGAGAGGGATACACCTGCCTGTTGTGGCAAAGTGAGCATCTGATGTGTCTTGACAGATTTGATGCGATGATTTCTTTTTTTCCCCAGGTGTGAGAGATCTCTGCTGTTCTTTTGCATAGGTCTTTGAAGCATAAGCTTTGAGATCATCCACTTCCTTCCTGTTGATCTGGTTTTTAAGTTCTTGGGACTTTGCCTTGTTCACCATGGTGTGTAGGAGTGCTTTTTGCATCTCGCTTTGGTCTCACTTCCATTTTTGGATTCCTAATTGGGCGAGCATGATGTGACTTCACACGATGCTTGCTTTTGCTCATTGAGAACCTTTGCTTGATTTCCTCTTTACACCAGATGGATATCCTAGAAATGACTATCTCAAGTTCATTATGCAAGGTATGCTGATAATATTGTCACAAAAAATTCATGCAATATAAGTTACTCTTCGTATATTACCTGAAACAAAATTCAAATTTTGGTCAAAACCAGCTACAAATTACTCTCCTGTAAGATCTAATAGCTGCACCAGTCCATGGTTCTACATATGTATACATATAAGCTACTCAATGGATATTATAAAAAGTCCAAGGGTATTTGTGCAGATTTGAGATCATCAGTGTTGTTTGTATCATTGACCCTGATGTATCAAAGAGGCATGAATGACTGTAGCATCATCAGTGGATGCTGAACATGCATTCTCAGTTGGAAGGCTTGAGATCAATCACCTTCAGCATAACACCAGCCCACAGACCTTCAAGGCTCAAGTTGCAGTTGGATCTTGGGCCAAAACTCCACTCTATCCAGGACTTTCAGAAACCATTAAGATTGTTCAGAAGCAAATGGGAAGTGAAGAGCAGGTGGGACCTCAGAAAGAAGTTGATGAGACTGAGTTGGAAGATGAGTTAGAAGAGACAGATGAGGAACCCAGGTTTTGGAGAACTTGAATTGTAATTGTACAAATTCCTATGGTATTTCAGATGTATTTGGAAGGTTTCAAAGTAATATTTATTGGTGTAAAACCATTTCTTGATTAAAAGAAGCAGTCTTAAGTACAAATTTTACTCAGTATAATAAATAACATCATGTGTGCCAACTAGTGTTGCCATGACTTCAAGTCAGATTTTTTAATTGCTGTATATCTCTGTAAGTACATCATTGTAAAACGTAAACTAATCGGCTCTGGGTACATATTTATCACCCCTATCGACCAATCCAAAAATTATGTAAATCAGATCACTACATCTTGAGTTATTGACCAACTAAGATTCCAACTTTTTTGATGTACAAAAGTCAGTATTGTAGTTGGTCAATAACTCAAGATGTAGTGATCTGATTTACGTAATTTTTAGATTGGTCGATAGCATCGATAAATATGTACCCAGCGCCAATTAGTTTAGGTTTTACAATGATGTACTTACAGAGATATACAGCAATTAAAAAGTCTGACTTGAAGTCATGGCAACACAGGTGCCAACTGCCAACAGGACACTCCAGCAGGTAATTGACCTTGCTAAACCATTTTAATAGACCATGATACATATATTAGAGCATTTGAGAGCATAAAAAATAGTAGTATTCATATATCCAGGATACCCATGGATGATCCATGGATGCCACCTATATCCATGGACTTTAGTACATCATCCATGGATATTCACCCAGATGGACCTGGGTCCATCCACGGTAGTCCCTAGCTGTGGGGAAGCTGGGCACAGGGCCGGAGCATGTCCCCATCATCAGGATATCCATATGCTCACCCCCAAGGGGTGAGATGAACTCCTCCAAGACCTGTTGGCACTTGTAGATGTTGAGGAAGCAAAGGATCAGGTTGCAGAGGAGATCAAGTCAGAAGTTGTAGAGGAGCAGGATTTTTCTATTCACAACAAGTGAATTGTACACCCTCACTGCCTGTCCATAACCACTTTGAAGTTTTGTCAGTTGAATCCCTGGAGAATGAATCTATTTCCATGACTGTTCCCCTCTCTGACCCTTCAAAGTTGGCTGAAGATGTACCTGCTCTTCCCATCTCTCCCTCTGCTCCACACCCCAAAATTAAATCATGGGAGTGCAAACTACCACACAAATATATTGTTGCATCCACTCCCTCTACACATTCCTTGAACCTAGCAATTGAACTACAGACTACCAACATTGAACAGATACTTAGTGTCTCTGCACTCCTGGACTCTGGTGTGTCTGGTCTCTTCATCAATGCCCATCTCGCCCAACAACATCGCCTGATAACTCACTCACTCTTGCATCTGATACCTCTTTATAATGTGGATGGGTCCCCAAATGAAGCTGGTGCCATCCGAGAGGTTGTAGACCTTGTCCCCCATTACAGAGATCATAGTGAGCATGCCCTTTTTGCTGTCACTCATTTAGGAAAGCAGAAGGGAATTTTGGGCTATCCATGGCTTTGAGACCATAACCCAGAGGTCAACTGGTGTACCAGGGAGGTTACAATGAACCAGTGTCCATCCCGCTGTTGCACTTGTTTCACAGAAGCCAGACAAGAATGTCGTGGACAAAGGGCCTCAATACAACGTACTCAGAAGTGTCATGCCAGACCCCTGCCTATACCTGAAGTGGAGTTAGAAGGGGTTCCTGATCTGATGCCGGACTCGGATGATGATGATGAGGAGCCAGAGGAAGTGGAGGAAGGTGATCAGATCTTCTACACTGCAATTTGTCCATTGCATGAGCTACATTGAACATATCCCAATGCCTCACCAAGGCCTTCTACAAAAACAATGCTGCTAAATCCTCTACTGATTCCTTGCTTCCTCATCTCCATGAGTTTGGGGACATGTTCTCCAAGGAATCATTTGACTCTCTCCCTGCGTGCAAGCCATGCAATCATGCAATCAAACTCACTGTGCTCCAGGATACCTCAGGAATGTATGATTCACATGCTTCCTAAATATCCTCTGACACTTGAGAAGATTTTTTCATTCTCCAAATATCATTCACACTGCATATGATATACCAAAAAGTTATTATATTTCATATATAATACATAGATTTGATATGTAACTACGCTACATATACACCCTCTCATCATCATCATTGTCACCCCCCTCTTGTTGTCATCATCCCCCTCTCTTGTTGTTGTCTCCCCTCTTTAGGGTTCATCATGGGTACACCTGCAGGTGGGATTAGAACTTACCATACCCATACCCATGTACACCACACCCACTGGTAACACCATACCCATGGGTATGGTGTTATACCATGGTGTCAGCAAAATCACTGCAGTGTCATTACTGTGAGTGATTTACTGCAGTTTTCCTCCCCTTATGCTTCCCCTACAGCCCAGTCTGTGAGCAATGGCTCATAGCTGTGGCAGCAGGGGGTGCACAGGGTCAGAGGGTTGCAGTCATCATTTCCCTCATCCCTAGGGTGCACCCATGAACCACCCCATGAGCAGTGGCTCATGGGCATGGAGTGGGTGCCATGTCATTGTCATTGTCATCATGTTAGTCCCCCCCTGTCATCGTAGACATGTTACACCCACAATGAGCAGTTGCTCATAGACATGGGGGCAGGTGCCATCTGCAGTGGTGTGGTGTGGGGTGTGGACAGCCTCGGTGACATGGCATGGGTTTTGTCAACCTGTATGGGTTGTGGGTGTGGGTGCATGCAGGTATGGGTACAGGCAAAGACTCTACTACCTGTGAGCTTTCTAACACACTAAAAATTAAGCAAAACGGTCAAGAATTGAGTAAGTTAAGATCAAAATGATCTTCTATGATTGTTTTCATCATAATTTACTCAGTTCAGAACTGTTTTGCTTAATTTTTGGTGCATTTTGATGGGAAAACCTGCGGGATCACAGGTACAGGTATGAGTAAGGCACATGATACCCATGGGAATACCCATGCTATTGCCTAGTGGATGTGTTGTGCTCAAGGTGGCTCATTTACCCATCATCCACCTGACAAGCAGTGGCTCATCAGCATGGGGTGGGTGCTCCATCATTGTCTGCTGGCAGTGTTGGTCCTGGTCCTGGTGCCAGTGTCATGGTCCCCCTCCCACCCTCTCTGTGTCACTCTCCTCCTCCCCCTTGTCTGCACCCATGAAACACCCTACAAGCAGATGCTCGTAGGCATGGGGCTAGTGCTGGTGTCTCCCCTCCCCCCCATCTTCTCATCTTCCCTCCCTGTCTCCCCCTCATTGTCTCCCCTCCTCATCTCCCAGTGTTTCCCCCTTGTTTGGTCTCCCTCCCCCTGGTCTCCCTCCCCCTCCCCCTTGTCTGGTCTCCCTGGTCTCCCTCTCCCCCTGGTCTCCCCCCTCCTTTGTCTTGCTTCCCCTTGTCTCACCCCCTGTCTCGCCTGTCTCCCTCATTGTTGGCCAGTGCTGTAGTCATCATTGTCCAGTGCTGTGGTCATCATTGTCTGGTGCTGGTGGTCCTGGGTCATTGTTGTTGTTGTTCCACCCACCGTCCACCTCACGAGCAGTTGCTTGTGAGGCTGGAGGCAGGTGGTGTGTTCCCGCCATCTTGTTCACTTCCCTGCTGTGCAGGTGGTTGTCATGGTTGCTGTCAACACCCATCCACCCCATGAGCAGTTGCTCATGGGCATGGGGAGGGTGCTGGGGTTGTCATCAGTGACATGGCAGGTGCAGAACCTGGGGGGGGTACCTGGCTGTGGGGCCCTCATTTCTGGCTTATGGTGGTAGTATCAACCTGTAAAACAAGTTGTTAGTATGATTGAATATGCAAGAAATGAGAAGAAAAAAAACACTTACTGGGCTCAAACAATGCTTAGTGTCATTTGGGCCACATTGATGGTTTGCTGTTTGCTGTTGATGGAGATCCCTAGCTAGGAGGTTGATGGTGTGACAGTGGTGGCAGAGGTGTGATAGAAGGAGGAGGTAGTGGCAGCAGGGTGAGTGGGAGTCTCAACTTGTGACTTAGAACACATGTGAGCACCCCATGGGATGCCAACTTCACACGACATGCATTAATCCAGGGCTGGCAATAGCTATGTAATGATGTCAGTCATCACTCCATTCTGCCCAGAGTCACCATGATGACTTCCCCCATTGAAATGGTAAGTCTTTTTTCTCTTCTACTATACCTAACAAATGTTCCTTATTTTTTTACAACTAACTGTTTTTTAGGTTCTAAGTAATATACTGCCCACACTGGCAAATGACACAAAGTGAACAAAATGGAGCCCAAATGATGTTTATTGTTGCTTGGGCATCAAGTAAGTTTTTCTTTGTTCATGAATTGTTTTTTTTAATTTGGGGTAACCTGCACATGTCATGGATACATCTATTTTTGGGTACAGGTATGGGTAACAGTGATGTCACCTGTGACCTGCATCCAACCCACCACTCTCTGGTAGACATATTACATTTGGTGAGTTCTTGAATGGTTTGCATAATGTTACACTCATTATAACACTGTGTTTCTGTTGCTTTAAGGTCCAGTGTCTGTTTTTTTAATGCTAGTTTTTTTGTCACAGCCTGAGAAAGGACCAGTTGAGATGGGCATACAGCAATATCTCAGTGAGTTCTCATTTGTTTTGTATGATCTTGGACTTGATCTGATACTATTTAAACATCATTTGAAGACTATGAAGTGACAAGAGGACAGTGCATAGCTGTTTCTTTTCAATCTCAAAGGAGAAGGGGTTGAAATGGATATATATTATCTCAGTGAGTTTTTATTAGTTTACCATGATCTCGGACTTGATCTGACCCTATTTTAACATTGTTTGAAGGCTATGAAGAGACGAGAGTCTAGTGCCTATTAGTTTCTTTTCAATCTCAACATCTGTGTCAGGAGAAGGGGTTGAAATAGATATATATGTATTATCTCAGTGAGTTCTCATTTGTTTTGTATGATCTTGCACTTGATCTGATACTATTTCAACATCATTTGAAGGCTATGAAGAGACAAGAGGCCAGCACCTATTGGTTCCTTTGCAATCCCAACATCTGTGTCAGGAGAGGGGGTTGAAATATCTCAGTGAGTTTTTATCAATTTACCATGATCTCGGACTTGATCTGACCCTATTTCAACATAGTTTGAAGGCTATGAAGAGACGAGAGGCTAGCACCTATTGGTTTCTTTTCAATCTCAACATCTGTGTCAGGAGAAGGGGTTGAAATAGATATATATTATCTCAGTGAGTTTTTATTAGTTTACCATGATCTTGTACTTGTTCTGATACTACTTTAATGTCGTTTTAAGGTGCTGAAAAGATGAGAGGCCCATACCATTGCCTCACAGCAATATCTTCAGTATAGACTACTTAAAATGTAACATATGTAGTGTTTGCCATAGTACACTGTAGCATAGCATAACACCTAATAGTATACCCACAGGTTTACTTGTGTATACAATACCTGCAACAACCCATACCCACATCAACAGGTAGACAACTTACCAGGGTATGGGTACAGGTTGGCATTCAGACACCCGCAGATTTACCCATGCCATTGCCTAACTTCAACTTACAGGTTTTAACTCACTTACAACAACGCGACTGCCAGACCAATGCACACACACAAACAGGAACAACAACGGCAAGGGAATGTGAAAATGACAGGGGAGCACCAATGAGGATGGCAAGCAACAGCAGGATGATGGAATGATAATGATGATGGGGTGATGAGGGGTGATGAAGAAACCCAAACAAAATAGGCCAAGACAATGGGGATGCCAATGGCAGTGATGGCAGGAAAAAGAGGGCCAGGGCAGGACAATGGGACAATGGAGGACAAGGGGACAAGGAGGCCTTTGTCCCCCAGCACCCAGCACCTGCCCCTAAAATTGATTTAAAAATTATATAATTGAAATGCTCAGAAGTGCAATTACAATATATTTTCATACAGCACAGGGCATCACAGGGCATCACAAGATACTCTAGGGTGCTTGATGTGTCCTGGGAAATAGCCTTTAACCATGGGAAAGCTTGTGTCAAAAAGTGATTTTCCTGATGTAGCTACTCAAATTTGTGAACTAAGCAAAAAACTGCACACTGGTTGTACAAAGGATCAACAAAGGGTCTGCTTGTAAGACTATTGAGCCTCCTCCAATCATGCTCTTTTCCTCTTCCAGGTTTTTCCTGTCTGTTTTTCAGTCTTTGTCTCACCATCTTGAATGTGTCCTCCAGCTGTCACTTTGTGACTTGGTTCTTGTGTGCCAAATCATGCTCTCTCTGCTCAGTATGCCTTTGGATTACATCCAGAAAGAGTTCATATGGAATTGAGATAGCAGGGTCATTGCCACGTTTACCTTCAGGGATTGTCTGAAAGATGTGCCTTTGCAGAATGTGGACTTGGTGATTCCCTTCCAAACCACCTGGAAATAACTGTTTTACAGATGGTTACAAGGTTCTGAACCATTGTAAAACTTCCCTTACCTGGTGTCTCTCAGTTTGCAACACAACATACTTCCAGTACAGATCGACAGCCTTATCATAAAAATGTATTGGTATTCAGCAGCAAGTGATGCTTTACCTATCCTTTCTGAATCATTGAGGCTATCGGCATGCATCAAGCAATTGATGTCCAACTCCTTCCAGCCAAAGGCTTGAGATGTTCAGAGTCTGTGAGCTCCCAAAAATCAATAGTAACCACTTTCAACTTTCTTTCTTCATTATCCTCTGCAATTGCAAGCTGAATATTACCCCCTGTATCTGCTACCAGCCTAGTGGGATCTCAACCAAGGTTTTTTGCTGACTCACTGTAACCCACTTCCCATGCAATTGTTGGAAGATGGGTCAGGTCATTGGGTGTGTGATGTTGGTCATATATTACAAAATTGGGGGTCTTCTGGCCACCATCAGATAAGGTGATTCTGTCTACACCACCATAGCTGGCATTAGCTTGTTCTCCACAGTGGAAAGTAACCCCATGAATGAACTCATGAGGCATCTTCAAGAACATGTGGCTAATAGCCTTATGAATAAGTGCACAATGACATTGGTGTCAGAATAGTCAATACTTAAAGGACCATTAGATGACCCATTCTGTTTGAATGACCAGGTGCTACTCACTGGGCCTGTGCCCACACTTCTAAATGACCTTTGTCTGCCATTGAAAGGCTTCAGATGTAACACCTTTCATTGATATCTGGTTTCCAGCACCAGCCCTTCATTTTAAAAATGGTTTTATGTCAGAAAGGATATCCTCCATAGATTGTACTGTAGGATTTTCAGGAATATTGGGAGTGCAAGGGGAGGGGACAAACACTCCTTGTCACCAAAGGACCATCATGGCACATGGAGTCACTGGAGATGGGAGTGGAGAGTGATGGTGAACACAATCAATGTGCTAGAAGTAGACCCAGAGGATAAGTGGGAAGTCTTGGTAGGTGTATCAGGCTTCAAAGCCTTCTTTGCAACACATGATTTTCAGAAAATGGCAATTTTTGGTGAGCATTTGCACATAGCCTTCTTACAGTTACTATGTTACTATATTGATATCTACCTATGCCACATCACATAAGTAGCTAAGGACATACTAAGTAGTGCACCTTGATAGACCAAGTAAAAAGTAAAAAGTAAGTTCTGAGTTCTGAAGCTTGTCTGAGAATGAGGTTTTTTTTGATCTCCCTGAGCTCGAAAATGTCTTGGTGTGATCTATTGACCTGGTAATTGCCGAGGCCAGCTACCGGCTTTGCTTTGGATACTGTGAGCTGTTCAATCTGAGCTCCAGAATGTCTTAGTGTGATCTATCGACCCAGAAATTGCTGTTCCTCCCCAATTGTTACATGCCTGACAGAAGATGGAAACCATTGAATATTTCGAGTGATTTAAAGAATATTAGTCAGTTGGAAAACACTAATAGCATGCCATTCCACTACCCTCCTTTTGTGTGATACTCCCAAAAAAGTTTGGCCTTTTGGTGCTCGATGAATGAGGGGTGTGGTTGTTTAGAGCTTCAGAACACCTCTTGAGATGAGGAATGTTCTGAAACTTGTCAGTTAGGGTGTCTATCCATTAGAAAAACTACATGTTGACATATGTGGTGTACAGCTACAGGCCTGTCTGATGTATTGTATTTTAAGAATCACTAGGATTAGGATTTGTGCAATGAATGCAGGCAAGCCAGAGTTTGTACCACTATATGAAAATGAATATGGCAGACATAGCAAACAAAGTGAGACCTGACCTTTTGCCTCCCATCATCCTCATCTTCTGTCTGCCAGACAGAGAGCCTTGCAACACTGTCAAGTAGCTGCCTGACCACAAATGGCAATGGCGGGGGTCAGGGACATATGTTCTTGTAAAACAACATGATTGTAGGACTGACACCATGTGTCGTACCCCAGCAGTCTATGTGTGTGCTGCCATCCAAATCACTTTTGAGCTGCTTAATGCAGCAAAGCGATGTGATCTGCCTCATAAATGTAGCTCATTCATTGCATGTCCTGTTTTGAGGTGCACATAACATGAGGCTAGCTAGCTATGAGACAAAGAAAAACAATTAGAGAAGTGGTGAATAGCCTAGTCTTTCTTACACTTGAAGTGATTTGGACCATCTTGTAGAGTTCACCTTGGATGCGGAGCAAAGCAGGCAAGAGGGTGACAACATCAAGATACATGATTGGTCTTCTGTGTTAGCAGTGAGTCGGTAGAGGCCTGCAGAGGTGTCAAGGTCAGCGAGGGGTTGGCTAGCATTCCACAATGAGTTGCCTAAGGAGCCCATGACAGCATCAATCCAAGATAAGACAAGCATACATGTTGTGTTTGGTAGCCTAACAGGCATAAATGGCAGGGTCTGAGACACCCGTACTGTATAGCAGCTATGATTTGCTGCGAAAACTAAAAGATTGTCTGGAGGTGATCACAAATGTGATGCACACCCTCATCTATGTGATCTCATCTCATCGACGGTGATGGTGGAAAGTTATGACATGGAAGGTGCCCATAGGTTCACAAGGACCCATGTTTTGAGCCAGTGTTAACCTGCCGACAGGAACGAGGCTAGAAGCGCTGGCCCAGGAGGACAGTGAAGAAAATGGGGTTGAAGAATTGGCACTTCTGATGACAGTGAGTGGAAGCCCCTCCCCTTTCAATATCATGTGTAAGGCCCAACCGAACTGGGTTCAAGTATATAAGATTGGTGCCTTTGAAAGCCCTAAAGTTTGGCAGTTATTGAAATGCTGCACAGATGAGGGGACTTTTGAAGAGGTGCTGTTCACAATCCAGGGAATCCTGAAGGCCACAGATCTCCCTCCATTAAAGTGTGTGCCTGAGTACGTCCCATTGTGTTTAAGGACCCACATTATATCTAACACAGAGTAGCCACTTGCTGGCCCAGTATAAATACCTTTGCCAATCAACCACCTTGACAGGGTTGAATTCCACCATGTTTGATAAGGCAGCTCAGGCCATGCAAGAGATTTACGGTCACTTTTACAGAGAGTTTGAGGATGGCACACTAGTGACATGGAGTCTGAAGGGGTTGGACAATGACAAAGGGCCTGAGCTTGTTGTGTTGAACCACTATTTCACTCCTACACTTGATGCTGGCAGCGACAAACACACACCATTTGGACTAGGTGTGGATTCCAATGGTGTCTTGGCCTGCATGCTAGACGGTGGTGGCAGGTCAAGCACATTTGTCCACACAGAGGATAACCAAGTGCACTATCACAACAGTCATGTCAAATTACAAGGTGAACGAGAGTGAGTACAAGAAGGTTTCACATTTGCTACCTCACTCCAATGCCCACTAATTGAACAGATTCAAAGAGTGTGGGCTGCAATGATTTCATATTGGGGATATTGTAGAAATCCAAGTTTTATTCATGGCAGTCTCATTGAAGAAAGAACAAACCAGTCAAGATTGTTGTAAGATGGTAATGGTATTGAGGTCGATGCCACTGTTGGATGGCCAGTTTGTCACAGTAAGCCTGCCATCTAAAGCCACTGGTCATATAAGCCTGTTCACCCACCTGTAGGCAGCAAAAATGCAATGGCCAATGGCCTTCACTAAACCCCTGCTGATGGTCATCTTGAAGAGAAAAGCTGGCTATGGTAGGGAGCAGGCTGAGCCAGCTGATTCAAACAGCCTGGATGATACTGAAGTGATATGGCTGCAAGATAATGGAATGAACCTTGACTGAGCATTAAGCAAACAGACATGTAGTATGAGTCAACATAGGTTTTGTAAGGGTATAACAGGTGGACAAATAGTATGCTGCTGAGAGCTACAATGTCAGTAGACTGCATACCAACCCAGACACTAAGGCTTACTTGTTAGGGTAGATGACAACTGCCCAAAGGAGCAACCATTCCAAGGTTACAACACTTCCAAACCCCCTGTCAGTAAATCCTCAAGGAGACTGCTGATTAGGCCACATGGATTCGTAAAAATCCAAATCCCCCATGCCTGTCGACCAGGGCTTGCCTTGCAGACCTGTACATGCATGGTGGCAGAACAAGGTGGACACCTGGTCCAGCTTGTTAAACGGCTGCACTGCGACACATTCAGGAAGGAAGGAAAATGCCTCATGCTTGTTAACGAGGGCTTGCTTTTGATGATGGTGAGAGTTGCAAGATGGGAAGCAGAGCTTGTTGACATGTCAAGCTTAGGGCAGGCTATTTACAATCAACATTGTTTGGTGAGCATACAGCATACACATTAGAGTGGGAAAGTTATCTTGGCTTGGTTATGGGTTATGGCAAACACTCTCTATTGACCTCTTGACTTCCAACTTTATCATCCACTTGTTCTGCTTTGTTCAACTATTGTTGAAGGCCATAGAATTTTAGTGAGTGATGGTCATTAACTTTTTCCTGTTTCCTTTTTCTTTGTGGCCGCAACAGACAAGTCCCTCCTACCAAAAAACATTGAACCACCTCTTTTTCTTGAGATGTGTTGCAGTGCAGCTGTCTAACAGCTTGGACCAGGCATCCAACCTGTTCTTCACACACAGACAGACAGATGAAGATACACATGGCTAAATGTCTGTTTGACACCAATCAAGTTGGGTGAGATTGACCTCATCAACACTGTCAATCATGATCTCTACTGTTGTCTAGCTTGTACTCAGGCTGGCTATTGTGCATGGCATATTTATTATTATTATTATTTTTTTACCCCTTCACAACTTTCACAGTTTGATTCCACTCTTTATAGACAGCAGACAAACATGCAACTACCTCCCATCCTAACACCTGACTTGTTGCTACAGCAACTGGCACTAACAACAGTTTGATTCAGGCATATATACCCCCCAAAGATTTAACCAAACTCATGGCAACCTCACTGAGGATAGACCATGATATGTTCACAAATGTTCGACCAAGCCTCTTGGCACATTATGAATGGCCTCGATGCCTGGCATGCATGCAAGAAACTGAATGGCAAAATGTTGCAAATGAGTGGTTGTCTGAAAAGCTTTATTTTATCTACAGACAATGGCTATCTGTCCCCACGATCTGTTGACATAGTTACAGTAATGTTTTGACCAGCCTCCTCCTGACAATGCCCCTGATGCCAAAAGCCTCCAAGAAATCAACCAAGTATTGTTGTCCCTCCCCACAAATTGTGCTTTGGTAACTTTTCTTTCCTTTCTTCTTTTAGAAAAAATGCAATGAACACAACCCAGCAAAAGTAAGTCTGTCCCAACCTGGCTACCACTTTGATAATCTCCCCATCTAGAGTGGATTTTGACCTGGCAGCATGCATACCCTGTTTCTAAACTGTCCCTTGCCACCTGATTACTTTTGACCATGACAGACTGGTTACGCATGAGAGTTAGTGCGAGGTAAGGCTACCTGCATATGATAATAAGCTGACTGACAAAATACATTTAGCCCTATGTTTTCCAAGAAATGCAAGACAAGGGCAGTCTCCAGCTCACTGGAAGTGTCGGTATCTCTGATGGTTCTATTAATGACAATCTACTACTTCCAATGCTAGTGAAATCATCGAATCAGTGCCGATGCAAGCTGAAACCCACAATGAAGCCATCATGAATATGGGCCCAACCTCTCCTCACTTTACAGAAGAAACAATGGGGTACATAATTTCATGCCCTGTAATGCTGGGATTGAAGCATGATCTGAAAAGTGCAATTCTCAGTGCATTTAGGAGAGATCTCAGCAAAGATAAGGCAGACCCCAAATTTGGGACATTCCCTGCTGCCACATTATGCTTTAAATGCTGATGCTTAACACAGAGGCCCTTTAGCTGACCATACAAAGTATTATCCCACTAACCTGCCTCTCCTCTCTGAACTGTTTTAGGAGAAAAATCATCAAGACTCAGAAAGCTGCTGCAATGAGGTGCATCACAAAAAATGCCACAAAATTTTAAGCCCTAAGTAGTCCTTATTTTATTTACAAGTCATGCAAAGGGTTGAAATGAGTTTAGACATTTACTTGGACATTGAGTGGTCCTATTTTTGATTGTAAGGCCATTTAATTTCAAATCAAATGCATCTGAAGGGTAAGCGAGGCTACTGCACCATTCCAATGCTCACAATGCATTGTGGTCATTTAAAGGTCTTGTATTCTCACCCCAGCCTTGCAAACCTCGCAAGGTTGAAAAGGCCTTTAATTATCAGGAAGTCCTTGTCAGCCTCAAGAGCTTCCCAAGCCCACTTGAGGTATGCTAATCCTTGGTGTCCCTATTTTTGCCTACGTATCAACACAAGTGCTTGTGAGCCTTGTAATCTTTCAGAGTTAATTTATTTTAGCAAAGGCCTTGTATTTCATAGCATGGCCATTAAGAACATTACTAGGCCTCACTTGCATTACATTCACTTCACACCATTTGAATTGCGAGCCAAAAAAAAATACAATTATTGCTAATAATTGTGTACAGGAATGCAAACAACGAATACATGAAAGCAGAGGTAACATGAGGGCAAAACTTATGAAGTGGTGGGTGAGCGAGAGAAAAATAAATGAGAGTGACATGGAGTGGAGAGCAGAGCAGAGCAGAGACAAGACAAGATGACAGTGTTAGAAGGTACACAAGATTTTGAACAGTAAGGGACCAGGGGAATCCAGGGGGAGCAAGAATTCATAGGACTGAGCACAATGAGTGGACAACGGAATAGAGAGACATCAAAAGGAGAAATCTGTGATGGACCCAGCAGCGGGGGATGTCATCATTCGTCCTCGTTTTGGTGTCGTCTTTCAGCACGTTCCAATCGTGCTTGTCTCGCCTTTGATCGGCTGGAGTTGGGATCCAGAGGAGCGTCGCCCTTCTCACCATCGTGGCCCTTCGTGCCAAGGTTGTCAGGAAAAATTTTCCTGTGCAAATAAATATCATCAGTCTCGTAGTACATTAAAAACTTACCTATTCCACCATGCAAGCATTTCTGCTGCCCATTCATCCTCCTCCTCCTCAAAAAGCTCCATGATCGCATCATAAAATTTCCTGAGCTTGAAGTGGCCATCTTCTGCCCCCCACTCCTCACACGATGATAGGGCGAACCTGGCCTAGCATTGCATCAATGAACAAAATTGAGATTGGGAAGACAAACTTACCTGAGCCATCGCATAAGCAATCGTTGAAGGCGTGACTTGTGCCAGTCCATTGATCTTGCTAATCGCCAACTTCTTTTTCTTGTCCGTGGCCTCGGAGAATCCATTGCCCATGAAGATACATTTAAACAACTGAAAAATCAACTGGTACAAAAGAAGCACGAAAGAAATGAGACAACGTACCCATAAACATAACGGCGATCTTAGTAAACCCTTCTCGGCATTCCAAACATTCGGATTCTCCTCCAGAAGCTCTTCCGCTTTGCCCTCGTTGTACAAGAAATTCAGGAACTTGTCGATGGTGACTTGTCCCTGGGAATGGGAGGTCCATCGTGGGCTTGATTCTGGGCAAAGTAATCTCGAATCCCATTCTTCATTTTGTTTGTATCTTGTTGATGAGCACTTTGCAAATCTTTCTCTAGGGATGCAGCAGATCAATGGCAAAAGTGAAAAGAAAGAGGATGCTGTACCAAGGTGATGAGTTCCATGATTGACTCGTAGTCATCCCCAAAATCTTCCAGAGTTTTCTTGAAATTCAGCACTTGGGCAAGAACGCTACGATAAAACTTGATATATGTGTTCCGTTCTTCTTCTTTCATATTCCTGGTGGCATAGTAAGAGGTGAATATATGCATGAAAATGTAGTACTCACCCATCGTCTTCTGTGGTTTCAATCTCGAATACACCATCCTTGGCCAAACCCATATGGAAGGCCTCATTAAGATTGAGCCACGGTCCATGTATGCGAACGACCCAGTGGCCAGCCTTCTTGTATGCTCTCAAAGCATCTTGTTTTTCCATTCTATAGACATTTCAGAGTGATGTGAGAACAGTGAACATCAGTGTCACTCACCTAGTACAGCCACGCTTTCGCTTCTTCCGAGAAGCTTCGTGTTCAAGCGCATCTCGGAGGAGCTCAGGACCACGTTTTTGCCTGTGGTGGTTCACATCTTGCTCATCTCGGTTGTCTTCATCTTCATCATTGAGACCGCTGTCACTGCCACTGTTACCGGAGCCTGAAGGTGGGGATGTTTGTGCAGAGGGTTGTTGTTGTTGATGGCCAGAGGAAGCATGATTGGGGCAGGCTTGCAGACGTTGTGAGCGATGGTTGAGAGAACAAGTTTGAGAGGTGGGAGGTGGCATGGAGGTACAATTTCAAGAAAGAGATGGCTGCAGATTGTTTACTGACCAACAAAGAAACAGACCGGTCACCTGATCATGACCTCTTCATTTCCTCGACTTCACCGATACCCCCCTTCCTCGACCGCGGTGTTGACTAGGTGTCAGCCGCATAGAATTGACTTGGCATCGTTCTATCTCACTCAATCTCTATGCAATGGCCTCGCGTAATCGATGTGGAACCATCCTTGCAAGTGGAACTTCTTGCACGCTCAAAGTACATCGCCTCCACTGCAAAAATATTGCACCAATGAAGTATAAGCCACCCTCGACCTGAGTACCCAAACAACAGGAACAGAAAGTGCAGGAGGACATTGACGACAAGGTATGCACACCACAATCTGTTTCTCTTGTGAAATTGACATGTTGTGTAGCAGTCCGACCTCCCAGATGAAATGTCACAAATGATGGAAGTTGATGGTCATGAATTGGAAGTGGTGGGACCAGAGTTCATTGAGGGCAGCTCAGCATCAGTGCATTGCTTTCAATCGTGATTTAACTGATTTTTTCACATCTCACTCCAGAATGATGTCCATAAGATCAATGATGACCCAGACTCTATGCTGGTGTCTGCTCAGGAACCCGACACCGTCTCACCACATTCAGTTCAACTCCCAGTGCTGGCTGAGGATGAAGAGGCCGATCAAACTGCAGATCAGCCTATCACTATGCGTCAAGCAACCTGAAAGCGCCGAATCCCTGGAAAGTATGGGAAAGCAAGTGATCTACTTCCATCAGCCCTAATAGCAGGACTCCAGACATACAGCCAAGTTGTGACACCAGAGCCATCTCCTGCACCGTCTCCAGCACCGACTCCTGGTGCTTCACGAGCTGTCTCCCCTATGGCAACAGATCCTCCACCTCCTGACCCAGTAAGATTTGAGACGGCACCCAATCAATTTGGCTTCTTCTGTCGCTTTACTCAGTGGCCGACTGTCGACCCTGAAATGGATATCACTATTGATGATCTCATCGACACACCTACATTCACTAACACATCAGACCGTGGGTATCGCAACCCAGATGATTCCTTTGATCCTTCAGGATCATCAAATCTGTTTGCACCATACCTTAATGCAACTGTCTACCATCTCATGAACTGGTTCTATCAAACCGGCGCAAAAATGCTCACCAACCTCGACAGTCTTGTCCACGATGTAATCTTGGCCCCTGACTTCAGCTCTGATCACCTTGATGACTTTAGTGCAAGCTCCGAGGCGAAGTGACTCGATGACAATCCAGCATGTCCAGCTCCAGATGGTTGGAAGGAGAGCTTCGTCAAGATTCGGCTTCCCCAAACACAAGCAAAGTACACAAGTGAAGATGATGCTCCTGAAGTTGAGATTCCCGGCATCTTGCACCGTGACTTGCTTCAATCAATAGTCTCAGCATTCCAGGAGCCATCATTCAAAGCCTTTCATCTGAAGGGATTCACTCAATTCTGGAAGCCATCCCCGGAGGAGCCCGTGGAGGAGGTCTATGGCAAGGTGTATGCCTCAGAGGCTTTTCGAGAGATGGAAGATGAGGTTGAGACAATGAAACCTCCAGGTGAAGCATTAGAAAGCGTAGTCATTCCTATTATGGCATATTCCGATTCTACACACCTTGCAATGTTTGGCACTGCAAGTCTTTGGCTGATCTACTTTTTTATCGGTCTCACATCAAAATATATTCATGCCAAGCCTACATCGTTCTCTGCACACCACTTGGCATATATTCCTTCAGTAGGTTCAATCATGCAGATTCAAATTATTGCTCAATCATTTGAAAGCTTCCAGACTGGGTCCAGGATACCTACAAATTGGTTTATGGGGTTGCAGCTACTAGTGACATGCTTACATTTCTGAAATGCGAACTGATCCACACTATCTGGGGGCTCCTCCTCAACAAGGAGTTTCTTCATGCATACATGTTTGGCATTATTGTCCTTTGTGCTGACGGTATTCAGAGGCACCTATTTCCATGCTTTTTTACTTATTCTGCAGATTATCCTGAAAAGTGAGGTTCTTCATCACAATCTAGGATTTTGCTCATTATGCCATTACAGAGTTATTCTCGCGACAATCAAATACCTTGGCAATTGCTTGTGTCCGCTTTGCACATGCATTAAAGAAAAAGTTTGTGACTTGGGTACAAGGGTAGATGAATGGTGACGTAGTGTCATTTGAGTAGACTCCGAAGAGCAACAGAGGATGGTTCACAAAGCATGGGAGTGGATCTTCAAAAGTGGTCATGCGGTAACATCAGATGCAATTGACATATATCTGAAGCTTTCAATGGTTCCAATTTGTGTAATGGTCTCCCCAAACTGCCTGGGACCATGCTAATATTCATCAACAGAATGCCTTCTCAGAAGCCCTGTGTGAAAAGGGATTCAATTTCTATCAAATGTTTGCTGTTGATCTCCTCCATGACTTCGAACTTGGTGTTTGGAAAGGCATCTTTGCACACTTGATTCAAATTCTCTATGCTTGTGGTGAAGGCAATGTCCATGTGCTGAATGAATGGTGAGGTTCCTGGTCACCGTTGTTGTGTTCAACTAATAATTATTGTGGATTCAAGATATCATTTGATTTCTGCCTTTGGGCGCTCAACGATTCGCAAATTCAGTAGCAATGTGTCTGCTATGAAGAAACTTGCTGCTCGAAACTTCAAGGATATACTCCAGGTGAGTAAACTGATCCATTATCATCTTTACCTCTGTCGACCATAAATCAGTGTGTGCTACCATGTTTTGCAGCACTGTTTGGGAAGTCATGTGAGAAGATTATCCTCAACCTCATCTTCATGCTTGCAACCTGGCATGCATTGGCCAAGCTGCAGATGCATATCTCGTCATCTCTGTCCTTCTTTGATGGTGTCACGAAAACACTTGGTCAACTCCTGCAACGTTTTAATGATCATGTTTGCTCCAAGTACAATACTCTTGAAACACCAGCTGAGTACGCTAAGAAAGCTCGTCAAAAGGCTGCAAAAGCAGCAAAAAGCAAGGACTCTGATGCCGTCCCCAGTGCTGATGCGAAATCTCAATGCAGTAGCTGAGCTTTTAACCTCGCAACCTACAAAATTCATGCCCTTGGTCACTATGCCTCATGGATACAGCGATTTGGAACCACTGACTCTTATTCAACACAGGCAGTGGGTGCAGTGGATTTTCGCTTCAAACTCCCAGAATTGACCATAATTTAACTGTAGGGCAAATGCAAGCACCGCCGAGTGAAGCAGTTCTATGCGCGAACAAATCACAGGGTGTTAGAATGTCAAATTGCCCTCTATGAGCGATGTGTTGCCAGACTTCGCCAAATCAAGAAACAGCTTGCTGCCAATCAGAACTCTGCAACAGTGTTCCGTGCTGATGAAGAAACTTTGCCTCAGTCAGATCCCTTGGAACACTATCACACCTCACATTCACGCAAAGTCCATTTCAATGTCACAAAATGGCTTACTGATAATAAGGGTGACCAGGCTGTTGAGGTATTTCTTATTTTATGATGAGTGAGGACATGCGCTCAATTCCCCTGGCTGTAGAATTTCCTTCTGGCATTGAAAGACCATCTACTTGCACAACTAACTGAAACTCTGAGGGATGAGTTCACTGATCGTGACCGCCGACAACTTTTGATCCACAACAATCAAATCTTCTGTCACAAGACTCTGTGAATCAACTTTACCATGTACGATTGCCGCCGAGACCAAGACACTATCAATGTTGGTGCCCATTCCGATGTAATGGTCCTTGCAAATCAAGACAAGGATCCCAAAAATACACATCCCTACTGGTATGCTCATGTGATTGGCATCTTCCATGCCATGGTTCAATGGGTGGGAGGCAACACCACATATGAGCATATGGACTTCCTCTGGGTGCACTGGTATGGCATCGATATGCGTGCACGATCAGGTTTCAAGGCACGACGACTCCATCAAATTGGCTTTCTGGACAGTAACAATGATTTGGGTGTGTTTGGTTTTGTTGATCCTCAAGATTTAAATCGAGCTGTCCATCTCATTCCTGCATTCGAGTCTGGAAAAACAACTCACCTTCTTTCTCCATCAATAGCTCATCATGAAGATGAAGGAGACAAAGATTATGAGCACTATTATGTAAACATGTGCATATTGTCCACTCTGGTATGTTACACATCATACTAACATGCTCAGGTTTGTTGATCGAGATATGTTCATGAGGTTTTGTGGCCTCGGACCAGGGCATTGTGCTACACATGCAGCAACCAAAGTGTTCAGGGATGAGATAGCAGCAATATTTGGGTTGGCCAATAATGACAAGGGTGAGGCTACGAGTGTTGATGTAGAGGGGAAGCAGGCAGAAAAGGGCATGGAGGAAGACCCAGAAGATGAGTTGGATGGTGAAGGGGATGGTGACAACAGCAAGGAGGAGGAGCATGACATTGAAGGAGATGATATCATTTTCGAAGATAACTTGGATTATGCTCCACTGTAAGGTGTTTTTCCACTAGAATATGATGCATTGGCCAGCCTTAGAAGCATACCCAAGTCTTGTATATTTGCCCAAGCCTGTGGTATTCTTTAAATGGATTCCGAGGGCAAACCCCCCTCCATTAAATGCCATTGAAGTCCATCCCCTACCCATGAATTGGAATAAATGGCAACCCCTCTCCCCTTGCAAGGTAATTAATGGACATCCAAGGCTCGGCTGCCCTTCTAATCTCACATGAGCATTTGGAGCCTTGGAATGTAAAGCCATAATTTAATGCTCAATTACAAGATCTTATGATACTCTACAAGGCTTTTGCCTAATTTTTTTCTATCAAATCCCTTGTGATGATTTTCCCTTTTTTGTGATGTGGAACACATCTATTCTATTCAGCCCTTCTGTTCTGACTTACTGCAGCCCAAGTGCCAAATGCCCCAAACTTGTGTCTGAAAACCAGTTGACTGCCTTACCATATGCTCTCTGACCCCTAAGCTGTGTATTGACTGCACTTACCAAAAGAATATAGACAGCAAAAGTTGTCATGACTGGGACCATGACTGAAAGTTTCTTATTCACTGCGGTCAAGGGAGGCCCACAACACAATCCATGGACTGAACATTGCATCACCATTGCCCCATTTACTCAGGACATGCAAAGGGACGCCTCGACTTGGGGCCTTGTTCTTAACTTCCATGTTATTGGTGGTCTTGCCAACAGCCTGGGGTTCTTCTTCATGACTTGCGGCAAAGGCAAAGGAGATGGCCCGCCCGGTAAGCATGTTTATAATCACCAAAGTTATACTTTGATCATGTGAACCCAATCATAGGCCCAGCTGCTAGTTCTAGCCCAGCCTTGAGCTCTAGTATGCTGATGGCTGTCTCGTACCCACTCCTTGACAGATCAGGGATGGGTGGCTATGGACCCTCCAAAGGATTCCATGAACCAGGTTAGTTGCTCATGCTGGATTTGGCATGAGAGGAACTCATTTTATCGCTTGTATGGTAGTCCCTATCTATGATGGTCAGGCTTTGCCCAACATGATTGTGTTCGCATTTTCAGATACAGATTTCAAACATCTGGCAAGATGGCCACTGTACAAGAGTGGTGTGGAGGAACTCCCTTTACATTTGGTTGTTTCAGTGGGATACACAGTGGCAGTCTACTCAGGCTCATCAGACCACAGTTTGTCCTCCAACATTCAATTTGTGATTGATTGTCCTTGCCATCCCTGGCAAAGCTTGATGTTATAAGACTAGTCTTCTATATCTGTGATCTTGGGGCAATGGATGCTGAAATATGCACACGAGCCCTACAGACACTGTATTACTACCTTGATTTATCATTTACTTTCACCTTACCTGACTCGAACAATTGATGATAAATTTTGGCCCCTTTCGGAGAGCGTAAGGTCTTATTCCACCGACCATTGTCTGAGACATGACACTCAGTACCATTTTCTACCATCACACACCATGTATACAGCTTGACATGATATTTTGCTTCATCTTTCTAAACCTGTTGGCTTTGTTCTCAACTGTTGGTACAGGCCAACATGTTTTACACCAACAGCCGAATGTCATGTATGCTTTTCCAATCACTGAACATGAAACCGGTTCAACCTACTGATGTTTGTTAAGCTGTGGCATAGACATTGTTAGTAACTGTTTTTGGCCAAGAAACAACTATGCAGGGCGAGCCAGTTCATCATCTGCCTCCCAGTATGTCGGCAACACATTTTAACAAGCTTACATACCAACACTTTATATACATAGGACTAACAATGAAACTTGGTCAGGTGTGGTTGTGAGTCACCCTTCACATAGCTCAATGTATGGCACAAACATCATTGATAAGTTTCCTATGCCAACAACAGGCCTTGGAGCAGTTTTTGAGATGTTGTTGGGCCTGCAGTGCATTGACTTGTCACATCCTGCAATTGTAGCCAAACTCTGACTTGGTGTGCATTAATAGGTCCACCTTGTCATTCAAGCTTAGAAAACACATCTACAATTGTTGTCAAACCTCTACAAACCTCTACAAAGTCACGAAAATGCTTTGAAAATCTTTGCAACACTTTGAAATTCTTTGCAACACCTCAAAATTCTTCGTATGCCTTCGGCCACCATAATACAATTCCCCCAACATTTGTACAGCTCAGGATATACACTTGGAACATCCTCGATGAGTTCTGAACCAGCTTCGAGCAATATTGCACTGATTTCGGGCCACAAACAAAGTCTGAAGAAACTTTGAAAATCTTTGAAAAACCTCGAACCTCGAAAAACATCTTTGGACACAGTATTTCCTATTTGAACAATCTTCGGATGCATGCTGGACACATGGGACACTATCTCAAGTATATTGAACACATTTCAACTGTATGTGCACACATACAATCCACTCGAAGCAGTTTCCAATGTTTTATGCAATTTATAACAAGGACAGTCTGCTTTTAGCTATTCTTTCTTATTATTTCTTCATCATGTGTTATATTCACCCTTTCTAGTCTTGCTTTATTGTTCTGATATACTTCTATTGTCTTTTGCCTCAAGTTTTCCACATGTTTGCCTCATGTTCTCTAGCCTTTTTAGGTAGTTTCTTTATTTTATATAAAAAGATGCACTAGATACAAAGAAAAACAGGAAAGTTGTCATCTTCCCCCCAGATCGCAGTAATTTGATAGTTCAATTTAGTCTTATTCAGTCTGAAGTTTGGTGTTCTACACTAAACTTCTTCAAAAATCCTCAAAAATCCTCAAAAATCCTCGCATTACGCTATTTTCGCTCTCGTTTCCCTCAATTTGCCTTTGCTTTGCTTCTATTACTCATCTAGTCCCCTGATCTTGCATCCAAACATATTTGCACACTCCGAATTCATCGATCTAGCCATGAAATTCCTCAAAATTCTTCAAAAAAACCTCAAAAAACCTCAAAACACATTCTTTTAGCTTCAAATAGCTTTGACAAGCAGTCCTTTTATGAATATTTGACAGTCGATCTGACAGGTGACATCTAGAGGGCCTTGCATCCTTCTTCTGACTTGTGTTATACCATCCGAAGCCATTTAGTAGGTTTTGTTTGGGTTTCCAGGTTGAGCATCATCAGCATGTAGTGCCAACAATGAAATTTGCATGGGTGAAGCCCAACAACTAATGATTCAACCATCATTCAACTCAATGTATGTTGTGTGTTGGTTGTACCCAATCTGTCATGCTAATGACAGCCATCTTAGCAATTGCCATCAAATTGCTAACAACCACACTTGCCTGGGTACCAAATCAGTTCTCATTGCAAAGTATGCCACATCCCATTTGCCCCACCTACCACACTAACAATCTCACCACTCAGAAATGACATCCAGAACAAATTGGACAACTCTGTGGTGACTAACAAGTCTGCATCTTCCAATCTTGCTGTGTCAATGTATGCTGGGATCAAGCCCTTTCGAGATGGTGTCCCAATAGCCCAATACCTAACTGCACATGCTGTGGACACAGTCCATAACCTATCATTTGTGGATATCATCCATGCCACATCTTTGATACACTATGACATAACCTTGCTTCTTGTTCAGCATTATCTGAATGATGTATGGCTAACTCCCAAATCACAGCCCTGGTGTTCTGTATACAAATCTGTGTTGATTATTGCACCTGCCAACTTTTTCCACATTATTCACAGATTAATCACTGTTGATAATTTTATTTGCTTTCAACTACCTTGGGAGCATTTGCATATAGACATTCCAGCTGCCTTCAAATGGCTCCTGTTTACACAGCATTTCTCACAAAATGGTGTGAAAAAGTGTGTGCTCAGGATTGTCAGGCAGCAGATGCAGAATGTAATAAAAAAACATGACTATTACTGCATTAGGCTTACATGCTTACAAGTCGAGACAGCATCTATAGGCATCTAAAACACACCAAACAACAAAACAAACAATTGAGACTGCTGCTTGCGTGGCACAGTGTCATGACTTCTGATAATGCTAATCTATTTGGTTGGGTCTTTTCTTTCATGAAAGTATCCAAGGCTTGTGGCTATACAAGGTTGAAGACAAGATGGCAGCTTGTGCAGACATACTGGTCAAGATTGTCAACTGCCCAAACATCAGCCCTTCAGCCACCTGCCAACAGAATAGTCCTAACTGGTGGTGGCAGACCAGCTGTATTCCCAGGCAGAACACTGGAGACATATAGCATAGCAGGATGTAAGGCTAAATGGGGTGGTGGATTTCATTTTGTTGACCATGTTGATAGCACAGGACTCTGTGCATATCCTCTGTCAGCAGGATTTGTTCATGTAAACTTGCCCTTGCAACAGTTGGTACCATTACTTTCCAATAAAAAGATAGCCAAAGTTGGGAGAATTCACAATATGAAACTGGGCTCTTGTGACTCTAAGGCAGATCTTTGTCAGAAATTTAACCCCCATAACTGTGTAGCCTGTAATTTATACTGTTCTGTTTTTAAGCCAGTGATTGCCTATGACAATAAATGGCCCAAGAGCCCACTGGCAGAATTAGCCTGAACTTTACACTCCACCACAGAGTCCTGGAGGAATCCTGGTAGTCCTACCAGGAAGACCAGGAATCCTCCAGGAATCCAGTGGGACTCACCAGGAATCCAGTGAAGCTCAGTACTCTAAAGTCATGCCATAATGGAAAGTCAATTTGAGATATCTTACAAGTTTCAAGTGCTTCGGACTTCATGAATTTCACAAAGTACCTACAAAATAAACTTGTTCAGAGTAGGGATTGAACTCTAGAGCTCATGATCAAGAATCACATGACAAACCAAACAAGTGCTTAACCAGTTGAGCCACAGGAGAATTATTAGCTGCCAATATAAAAGTGTATTTATACCCTCAAACTCAAACTTAGGTATTTCTCTCTCAAAGCTCACAATTAAGATCAAATAAAATTTATTAACTACATCCCTTGCATCCAACGCGAGGGATACACCATTAATTACATTAAAAAAAACCTCCTCCACACAAGGCGCGAGGGGGAGTCTTACAAATATATACATATAAACCTAATCTCCCCTGGCATTCGATGTGAGGGGAGCACTACAATTATAAAGAAAAAGAAAGAAAAACCCCTCACCCATGTAAAACATGGGTGAGGGGGAAGGTATTACCATAAATAAAAAATGAAAAAAACCACCCCACGCAAAATGTGGGGGTGGCCTGGTGAGTCGTGCCTGTTGTCCAGTCCCTGTCATCCTGGGTGCTGTGCCTTCATTGTTGCTGTCCTTGTCATTGCCATCCTGGGCATCATTTCCATGCTGCTCCTGGTCACCGTGCCCTTCCTTGTCATCATTGCTGTCCTGGCTGTCTCCTGCTGTTGTGTTCCCTGGTGCTGGTGTCCTGTCATTGTTGTGTGGTCATCTCCATCCTCGCACCCCCCCTTCCACCCTGTGAGTGGTTGCTTGCAGTGGTGGTGCTGGGTGCTGGGTCATGCTTGTCATCCATTGTCCTCCTTGTCCCATCATTTTCATGGTCGTCAGTTGTCCTCCCATCCTTGTCTTGCCACCCTGCTGCTCTCATCGTTTTGGGTCTTGCCACCCCACTGCTCTTGTTGTTTGTGTTTCCTCGTCTCTGTCTCCATGGTCCTTATCATCGCTCCCCATTTCCACTCTGCGAGCAGCTTCTCCCAGTGGTGGAGGGTGCAGTGGCAGTGGTGGGTCGCATCATACAATGAGAAACTATAAAAATTCAAAAGAAAACCAAAAAAGAATGAAATGAACAAAAAAAACTTACCTGGGCCTGTTTCCTGTGCATTGTGGTGTGTTTGTTGTTGGCTAGAGGGGCAGCAGTTGGTAACAGCATGGTGGTGGTGGTGGTGAGAGAAAGGAGGGAGGCAGGGAGGCAGAGGGGGCATTGTCGATGGTGGTGGTGGTGGTTGAATGATGAGCTGGCAACGTTGATGTGGCTGTATGCTTTGTCATACACAGCCACTCAATGTGGTACTTAGATCAACTTATGTTGTATATTAGAATGGCACTATGGTCTAATGGTATATTGCACCTGTTTAATTCAAGCCTGAGGTCCTGGGTTCAATCCTCAAAGGTTTCCTTTTTAATAGTAAGGACTCCTGGTTAAATCCCAGTAGAGTCCCTAGGATTCCTGGTGAGTCCTGGTGAGTCCTGGTGAGTCCTGCAGAGTCCTGGTTACTCTTATAGAGTTCTGGTTAGTCCTACAGTATTCCTGGTCAGTCCTCCCAGATTCCTGAGAGTCCAAGTCCTGGGGAATTCCTGGGATAGTACCAGGAAGAGCCTGATTTACCAGGAGTATACCAGGACTGAACCAGGAATCCCACTGGAGGAAAAACAGCCAGGAAGGCAACATTTGGTGAACAATGGCTGTGGTAGGGATAACCAGAATTCCTCCAGGAATACATGGGTCAGTGTAAAGAGCTTGCAATTGAAGTGCCCCCAATGCCTCTGACAGAATGGGGTGGAGTTAGACGAAGTGTGAGGAAATCACCTCTATCAGGTGAGATATGCACAGTTGCACCTGAGTTGATGGGTAATCATCAAGGGAGAGTGGCATTCGGCGAGTCTGGTTAAGTGGTTTAACAACAAACACATTGTTGGTGGGTGTGGAAGTGTGTTGGTTCCAATCTATGGTAGTGGTTGCCTCCTCCTCAATGACAACCCACCCATCATATTCCACTTTGTCAATGGTGGTGATGGGAATAGGGTCACAGGCAAGGCCAGCAAATGGCGGGGCAGGGGAGTCAGCTTTGGAATTGACCATGACTGTAAATGCATGCCCATTGATGTCCTTCACCATGATTGGAATCTTTGATCTGGGCACTTTCTTTTCAAGAGCCAACTTATGAGCTGCCTTAGATTCATCAATGGTCTTCCCAGCCATACCTCCTCCAGGCTTAATACAGTACTCTGTCGTGTGTCCCATTCTTTTACAACTGGATTCCCCCATATGGGCACATTGGATGATTTAGGAGGTTTGACACGAGTGGTGAAAGTGACAGGAGAGCGTGAATCATTGCACTGATCATTCTCAAGCAAGGACTGTTCATTCTCAGAAATAAATGAATGTCCTTGGACCCATATGGGGAAACAACAGTTGAAGCGGTGATATCGTGGGATATGATAGAACAGACATGAGGGAAGTTATTGCTAAGGGAATTAAGGAGTGCAATGCAACACAGGAGATCAGCTTTGATGTCTCCCATGGCAAAAGCTCATTCTATGAGGGTGCATATCTTCTCCACTGTTTCAGGAAGCAGAATGTCCTTTGTGCATTGAATAGAAAGCATCTGCTGGAGTAATTGAACCTGGTGGACTGACCCTTCTTTTTGATGACAGTCCTTGAGTGTTGTCCAATTGACATCAGGGCCCTTCTTTATGTTGATGAAAGGATGCTCAGAAGGGGAGATGCTGGAGGCTAAAAAAGTGTATGCAAGGTGCGAGTTAGCCTTCCAGTTGGTGAGAGCACACAGTTCCATAGATGTAGGTTCAGTAATGTCGCCAGTGACATATTCATAAAGGCTGTTCAAGGAGAGGGTGATAGTGATTTCCTTGCACCACTCTTTGTAGTTGGATTTGAGCTTGTCAAGTTCCTACCAGGAGTATTGAACAGATAATTTGATGAGGGAAATGGATGGCAGGCTGGTTTCAGCAGTCATAGTGAAACAAAACAAATGAATTAGTTAGTTTACAAAAGTAAAAAATGAATGAAAAAAAAAACTTACTATGGCCCAAACGATGATTGCGTCGTTTGGGCATCATTCAGCATCGAAACCAATTGTTTCCAGTCTTGGGGGCTCGTCTAGAGATGGGGGGTGAAGTGGGAGTGGTGGGAGTTGCTGGGTTGAGGTGGTTGAGGTGGGGGGGATGGAGGTGGCATGCTTGTCGTTGTTGGTGGTGGTGGTGGGAGTTGATGAGCTGGCAGGTGTGATGACACGGCTATGTGCTTTGTCATCACACCCGTGGGAATGGTATGTAGTGTAGTATGATCACTTACCTGTAATGACTGTTTAGCCTAATGGTATTGTTGTCAGTTTATGCTTACATAATCTTCTGTAGTCAAGTGTTCAATTCTTGTGTGTGCATTTAATTTTTCATACTATATTACTAAACAAGGCTGCTTTCATTCCTATTGGAATCCTATGTTGTCTGATGTCTTAGCATAACTTCAGACTAGTCCTATGTGATTTCTATGATTGGAAATTCCTAGGAAATTCCAATAGTCTGATCAGACTCTGATTGGACTACATCAGACTGGACTAGGACTAAATGTGCCATTTCATGTCAATTTGGCTGGTGAAAATGACATCGGAATATGGTTGGATTCCAATTGGAGTCCGATCAGAATCATTGGAATCATCGGATTCCTATAGGAATACAGGGGGGAGTGTAAAGACCTCGAGTCCCAATTCCATTAATATGTGATCTGAGATCTAGTGATTGGGCAGATCAATCAAAAGTGATGTAGGTATATGTTGAGTGGCTAGGAGATTTTCTGCCATCATCTAAGTGTGATGGGAGTGGCCCATAACCTGTAGAAAACTAAACAAGATCAAACTCAGTCTCTGTACAAGTGACTGTATTCATGTGTACTGTACCTAGTATAAACAAGATCAAACTATCAGTACAGTAAGTAAAGACTTGCATCTAATTATGACAGTACTCACCTCAGTCTCTGTACAAGTGACTGAGGTGGTTGGGTGACTGTCTACTGTATATATAGGTATCATATAATAAAGAAAGGATGAGGTATAAAGGAAACAATGGTGCACATACAAACACATGCCTCAAAGGGACCTACCAAATATAGCGCACACATAAAAAAATGTGCTGGAAACCATATTCAGTAATACGGTGTCTGTGTGCACTCACAGTGTGACTCTCAACATGGGTCAGGGTCTGATGTGAGGTACCTATGCAAAACCCATACCTGTGCCAAGGATTTCACAGGTTTTTTTGAGGCACTCACATAAATTAATTACCTACTACTCATACATTTGGATGCACAATCAGATAACAGCCTACATAGTAATTTACTCTAACACCCCCTTCAAGTTGTCAATTGACATGGGCTCAGATGGGTCTCATTGATTAATATACATAGGTGATTGGGTACTATCATTGGTGTTTAGCATGCGTTGAATGATGCAAATAAGTGCAGAACTCACCCAGAGAGACCCTCTCCTCAACCCCCCCTTTGAGACAAATATCAAAATCATCACTTAACATAGGCTCAGATGGGTCCCATCAGTGGATATAGTTAATAGGTCCCATCAGTGGATATAGTTAATAGGGACTATGATAAATTGTTAGCATGCTTTGAATGATATGAATAAGTGCAGAAACCAGCTCAGTTAGGGGACCTGAAGAAGAACATCAATCAAAATACCTGAGCAAAGCAAGTCTAGTATCAATTTAGTAACAATTGCCATCATGTTTCCCTTGCCCACTTGGCACTGTCACACTTGTGACATTTTTTTGGACATTCAACAATTTTCATTTAAGAATTGAGATATGACATGGATAGTGGAGTAGTGTGGGCACACCTACTCTGGTAGTCACATGACTAGGTAGTCAGTAGCAGAGTCACATGTACATAGGATCATCACTACAACTATGTTGTCTTGGGCATAGCTAGAGCCTAGGAGACTCAGCATGTGTAAGGGGACTAGGGGGGTGCCCTGTGTGTTTCTCCTATTTTTTATGTTTGTTCTATATTTTTCCTCACTTCATTTCCTTCTATTCTTCATTTTCTATGATTTTTCTGGATTTTATTACTAATTTTCCCTTTCTATCATGTTTGTGCATGTTGACAGTTTTATATTTAGAGGCGGAGCACCCTTCTGACATCTACCCCTTGGTATGACGTCATTCGGCAGCCTTGATCTGCCTATCTCCACCTTTTCTATTTTTAGGTTATTATTTGATTTTTGTCATCTTCACATATACTGGGCATCAGCAAAGGGATCCTTAGAGTTTTCTCTTCAGATTTCCCTTTGCTAGGTGTGTCCCCAATCCCTGTACTATGTAGTATAATTTTAACTTCGGATTTCCCTTTGCTAGAGGCTTAGGTTGCCCTTATAGTAGAAAACTCTCCCCTAAGGCCCGAAATTGTGAATGCACTGCCCAAGATAGGCAGGTAAAGAGTGGATGATGCTTCCCAAAGCTCCACAGACTCCCTACACACCGTTCCAGACAGTCCCGCCTTTACTGCACTGCCATTTTCGCCAAATGCGCCCCCTAGCGACATGGACACATCAGAGTGCCTCGATGCGCTTGAAAGTGACGTTTCCGGAATACGCGCACAAATTGATTCACTTAAATCTACAATCGAAAACTTTGTTAGGACCCTCCAGACTAACCCTATGACCAATATTTCCCCCATTGCGACTCCAAGCGCACCCAACAACAATGTACCACCAAACACGCCCACTAAAGAGCGCGCCCAGATCAAACTGTCCCCCCACTGAATTTAATGGCGCACGTGCGCAGGGATGTGCATTCCTTAACTCCTGTGAGTTATACATCAGTCTCCAGTTGCATCAATTCATCGATGAGGCTGCAAAGATTTATTGGGCCTTCACATACATGAAATCTGAACGCGCCTATCTCTATGTGGACTGTATTCTGTGTCAAACTAAAGAACTCAGTTCTCTACCTTTCTCCACTTGGGGTGACTTTCAAGCCGAGTTTGTATGCCACTTTTGTCCCCTCAACGAGCACCACTGAGCAGTGACACAACTTGAGTCATCCTCTTACCACCAGGCACGTCGATCCGTGGATGATTATATCGATGAGTTTAAGGATTTGGTGGACATGGCAGGATATGGGAGTGGGCTACCAGTGGTGGTGAAGTTCCGACGGGGCCTCAACCAAGAAATACAGGACCAGATTGCACAGATGTTGGAGGGGTGCCCAGCGGATGATGATATCTATGCTTGGTATGAAGCTGCTTCACTCTGTGATGAGAACCGACTCACAAATGCAGCATTTAATGCTGCATTCCATGCTCCAACTACCACTCATGTGCCCTACACCTTCAATTGAACCCTTCCCCGCCTTAACCCCATTCCTGTTCATCAAACTCCCACACCAGCTGTCAATGTCCCAGTACCAATGGATGTTGATGCAGCCCGCAGCCGTGCATGTAGGTTGGATCTCTGCTACCATTGTGGGGAAACTGGGCACAGGGCTGGAGTGTGTCCCCATCGTCAGGATATCTGCATGCTCACCCCCGAGGGGCGAGATGAACTCCTTCAATACTTGTTGGCGCTTGTAGATGTTGAGGAAGCAAAGGATCAGGTTGCAGAGGAGATCAAGTCAGAAGTTGTAGAGGAGCAGGATTTTTCTATTCGCAGTGAGTGAATCGTACGCCCTCACTGCCTGTCCATAACCACTTTGAAGTCTTGTCAGTTGAATCCCTGGAGAATGAATCCATTTCTGTGACTGTTCCCCACAACGACCCTTCGAAGTTGGCTGAAGACATACCTGCTCTTCCCATCTCTTCCTCTGCTCCACACTCCAAAATTAAATCATGGGAGCGTAAACTACCATGCAAATATATTGTTGCATCCACTCCCTCTACACATTCCTTGAACCTAGCAATTGAACTGCAGACGACTGACACTGGACAGATACTCGGTGTCTCTGTGCTCCTGGACTCTGGTGCGACCGGTCTCTTCATCGATGCCCATCTCGCACAACAACATCACCTAAATACTCACTCAATCTTGCATCCGATACCTGTGTATAATGTGGATGGGTCCCCAAATGAAGCTGGTGCCATCCAAGAGGTTGTAGACCTGGTCCTCCATTACAAAGATCATAGTGAGCATGCCCTTTTTGCTGTCACTCAACTAGGAAAGCAAAAGGTGATTTTGGGCTATTGTGGCTTTGAGACCATAACCCAGAGGTCGACTGGCATACCGGGGAGGTTACCATGAGCCGATGTCCATCCCACTGTCGGACTTGTTTCACAGAAGCCAGGCAAGAACATTGTGGACAGAAGGTGGCAATACGATGTACTCAGAAGTGTTGTGCCAAACCCCTGCCTATACCTGAAGTGGAGTTGGAAGGGGTTCCTGATCTGATGCCAGACTCGGATGATGATGATGAGGAGCCAGAGGAAGTGGAGGAAGGTGATTGGATCTTCTACACTGCGATTCGTCCATCGCATGAGGTGTGTGCTACATTGAACATATCCCAACACCTCACTGAGGCCTTCCACAAAAACAATGCTGCTAAATCCTCTACTAATTCCTTACTCCCTCATCTCCATGAGTTTGGAGATGTGTTCTCCAAAGAATCGTTTGACTCTCTCCCTGCACGCAAGCCATGGGATCATGGGATCGAACTCACCCCTGGTGCAACCCCTTCCTCCTGCAAGGTCTATCCCCTCTCTCCTGAAGAACAACGACAGCTTGACCAGTTCATCGATGAACACCTGGCCTCTGGACATATTTCACCATCAAAGTCACCCATGGCCTCTCCCTTTTTCTTTGTCAAGAAGAAGGATGGCTCACTTTGACCGGTTCAAGACTACCAAAGGCTCAACAACATCATGGTCAAAAATCACTACCCATTACCTCTCATCTCTGAACTCATGAACCAGCTCTGTGGAGTATGATACTTCACCAAGCTCGACGTCTGTTGGGGGTACAATAATGTAAGGATAAAGGAGGGAGATGAGTGGAAGGGCCTTTTGTACCAACCATGGTCTTTTTGAACCGCTTGTCATGTTCTTTGGCCTTACTAATATCCCTGCCACCTTTCAGACCATGATGAATGACATTTTCCATGACCTCATCCTTGAAGGCGTTGTCTGCATCTATCTCAACGACATCCTTTTGCATCGAGGAAAACTCCAGTATTTGGTGCATTGAAAGGGTTATGGGTATGAGGAGAACTCATGGGTCGAAGAGTCTGACGTGAATGCCCCTCGGTTAGTCAAGGAATTCCACCAATGGCACACTGCTGCACCGCGTCGCATTCAAGTCATGGACTTTGGTCATATGCAATTTCGAATGCATTGGGGCAATGCATCTTAGAGAGGGGGTGATATAAGGGGACTAGGGGGGTGCCCTGTGTGTTTCTCCTATTTTTTATGTTTGTTCTATATTTTTCCTCACTTCATTTCCTTCTATTCTTCATTTTCTATGATTTTTCCGGATTTTATTACTAATTTTCCCTTTCTATCATGTTTGTGCATGTTGACAGTTTTATATTCAGAGGCGGAGCACCCTTCCGACATCTACCCCATGGTATGATGTCATTTGGCAGCCTTGATCTGCCTATCTCTGCCTTTTCTATTTTTAGGTTATTATTTGATTTTTGTCATCTTCACATATACTGGGCATTGGTGATGATACTCAACCCGGAAACCCAAACAAAACCCACAAAATGGCTTCAGATGGTATAACACGAGTCAGAGGAAGGTTGCGAGGCCCTCTAGATGTCACCTGTCAGACCGACCATCAAATAGTCATAAAACAACTGCTTGTCGAAGCAGTTCAAGGCTAAAAGAATGTGTTTCGAGACTTTGCGATGATTTTCGAAATGTCACAATATTTTTCGAAGAGGTTTCGAGGAATTTCGAGTGTGCAGATATGTTCGGACGCAAGATCGGGGGACTAGACAAGTAGTAGAAGTGACGAAAAGGCTAATCGAGGGAAGCGAGAGCAAAAATAGCATAATGCAAGGAATTTCGAGGAAGTTTAGCATAAAACACCAAACTTCAGACTGAATAAGACTAAACTGTACTCTCAAATCACTGTGATCTGGGAGGAAGATGACGACTTTCTTGTTTTTCTTTGTATCTAGTACATCTTTTTATATAAAATAAAGAAAGTACCTAAAAAGGCTAGAGAACATGAGGCAAACATGTGGAAAACTTGAGGCAAAAGACAATATAAGTATATCAGAACAATAAAGCGAGCCTAGAAGGGGTGAATATAACACATGATGAAGAAATAATAAGAAAGAATAGCTAAAACCAGACTGTCCTTGTTATAAATTGAATAAAAGGTCGGAAACTGCTTCGAGTGGATTGTATGCGTGCACATGTGGTCAAAATGTGTTCGATATATGCGATATAGTGTCCCATGTGTCCAGCATGTGTCTGAAGATCGTTTGAACAAGAAATACTGTGTCCAACGATGTTTTTCGAGGTTCAATGTTGTTCAATCACGTTCGATATGATGCTTGATGATGTTTGCGATGCTCGATGATGTTCGATCGCGTTCGATATGATCCTCGATGATGCTCAACTGCATTCGACGCTCGATGATGCTCGATGATGTTCGATCATGTTCGATACGATGCTCGACGATATTCGATCGCGTTCAATATGATCCTCGACGATGTTCAATCGCATTCGATACGATCCTCAATGATGTTCGATTGCGTTTGATACAATGCTCGCACTTGGTAGACTTGGTCAGGAGTGGTCATGCTGCTTCTGGGACCTCATGCGAGTTATCCGATGTGATTAGAATGTGGTCAAAATGGTGAATCAGCCTTTGAGCCAAGGAGACAACCTATCATCGGCAAAGGGATCCTTAGAGTTTTCTCTTCGGATTTCTCTTTGCTAGGTGTGTCCCCAGTTCCTGTACTATGTAGTTTAGTTTTAACTTTGGATTTCCCTTGGCTAGAGGCTTAGGTTGCCCTTATAGCATGTCTCCATCTTGGTGATGAGAGCATGATTCGACACACTTACAGCTACTTTCATCTATTTTCATCACTCTAGCTTTCCATTCTTGCGTGCCATGTCAGAACACATAAACTCGCATCTAAGCTCTGCCTTCTAGTTATTGCTCTTGAGTCTCCAGCCCTAGCATCCAGTTCCAGCCACAGAACCACAGTCTACTAGTCCCTCAGTCTACCAGTCATACAGAACCAGCACCAGTTATACCAGCATCCAGAACCTAGTACCCAGAACCCAAAAAATGGACATCATTAACACTGGAATGGCCTCCCTCAACTTATTGTTCATGACTCCCAAAGAACGTGCTGCACACGATGCAAGCCATGTGCTTAAAAAATTGATAAACTACATCTTAGAACACCTGGATGACAAACAGTTACCACCAAGCATACAAGATCTATGAAACAAGCCCTTTGCCCATGGTTTTCAGGCAGGCACACAAGCAATGGGGTGAAGAAGTGGAGGATAGACTAGATGAGGCATACAAGGCAGGAATAACAGACAAATGCAAGCAGTGGAAAGGAAAGCAGACAAACACTGAACCATGTGATGCACCTACCCTAACTACCACAACTGTCGAGACAGCTGCACAAACCAACCCAGCCCCTGACCATCAATGTGCCACTTTACAAATGGACTCGAGCTCACCAAAAAGTGCACAGACGGTGCTCAGCATCAATTTCAATATGCAAACTACTACAAAAACTACAGAGGCAGCCATCCAGACCAAAAACGACCTCACTGCCTTCATTACTAGCACCCCCTTCCCTGCCAATGCTGCCACATCACTACCATCAACACCAGCACAGCCCCCATCAGTGTTGCCAATACTGTTGATGACAACAACAATGACTTTTCCCCCAACATCAAAACTGCTACCAGCCTCTCTGAGTCTCAAAAATGATGGCACACACTGCTGAGTCGACCTACAGCCTCCCTGCAGACTCTACAGCCCCTCGTCTCTCATCCAGAACTGCCTACTACCACTACCATGGCACAGCCAACAATGGCAATGAAAACTATGTTTAACTACTGCAACCACCTCTGGAATGACCACTAGGGCAATGGCTACCTCTCAGATGACGGCTACCACCCCTAAGCTGAATTACCAGGCCCCAAACAATGTACAAGGATGCACTACAGCCCCCCAGACTGAGTCACAGGATGACAAGCAGGTGTGCTCATCGAGTCACAGCATCTGCTCGATAGATGAACCCTGCAGGCCCCACTATCCCAAACAACAATCCAGGAGCCATCCTACACCACCCAGCTCCCCCCAGCTTGTGCCACAGACCCCTGTTGCACACCATGAGCTCACCATGACATCCCATGCGCCCACCAGCTCTGCCACATCACAGACAATGCCCCTGGCACCATAGTCCCCAGAAAGACAAACTGCTACCCCCAGATCACCTGTTACATGCCCTGAGCCCACTCCATTGACCACCATGTCACAGATGACAATGACAAGGTCCCCCTGCTGTCCCACATCACCAACCTCATCCATGGAAGCTCCTTGTCCACCCCCCACTCCCCATTTGCTGCCCATCCACCCCAGCTCACCCCAGTTTGACCCTAAACAAGCTGTTTCACTACCACCTGCATCCTACACTCTTGCCACATCATTATTGATGCTGTCCACAACTGTCAACACCCCCCATTCACCATCTGTCACCCCATCACTCCTGGTGCTCGGTTCCAAAACCAGCCGTTTCACCGCCTCCCACATGTTTCAACTGGGCAGAAGACTTGGAATCCCTCCCCATTCCCCCACCTGCTACACCTGCATCCCCACGAGACCTCTCAGGCCTTTGATCAAACCTCCCAGGTCACCTGTTGTACTGTACAGGATCAGAGTACCAAAACTCCCACATCACACAATGACTTGCATGTCAGGCTTCTCAAAGTCCTCTTCCATCCCATCACTTACCCACCTGAGCGCTGATGATGCTTGACCTGGAACCCCAAACAAAACCTACTAAATGGCTTTGGATGGTATAACACAAGTTAGAGGAAGGATGCAAGGCCCTCTAGATGTCACCTGTCAGACCAACCATCAAATAGTCATAAAAGGACTGCTTGTCAAAGCAATTCAAAGCTAAAAGAATATGTGTCATGGAATTTCAGAGAATTTCGTGGCTAGATCAATGAATTCGGAGTGCACAAATATGTTCGGATGCAAGATCAGGGGACTAGACAAGTAATAGAAGCAAAGCAAAGGCGAATCAAGGGAAACGAGAGCGAAAATAGTGTAATGCAAGGATTTTTGAGGATTTTCAAAGATTTTCAAAGATGTTTAGCATAAAACACCAAACTTCGGACTGAATAAGACTAAACTGTACTCTCATATCACTGCGATCTGGGAGGAAGACAATGACAACGACTTTTTCTTTGTATCTAGTACATCCTTTTATATAAAATAAAGAAACTACCTAAAAAGGCTAGAGAACATGAGGCAAACATGTGGAAAACTTGAGGCAAAAGACAATAGAAGTATATTAGAACAATAAATCGAGACTAGAAAGGGTGAATATAACACATGATGAGGAAATAATAAGAAAGAATAGCTAAAAGCAGACTGTCCTTGTTATAAATTGCATAAAACATTGGAAACTGCTTCGAGTGGATTGTATGTGTGCACATGCAGTCGAAATGTGTTCAATATACTCAAGATAGTGTCCCATGTGTCCAGCATGTGTCCGAAGATTGTTCAAATAGAAAATACTGTGTCTGAAGATGTTTTTTGAGGTTCAAGGTTTTTTGAAGATTTCCGAAGTTTCTTTGGACTTCGTTCATGGCCCGAAATTGGTGCGATATTGCTCGAAACTGGTTCGGAACTCATCGACGATGTTCCCAGTGTATATTCTGAGCTGTACAAAGGTCGGGGGAATTGTATTACAGTGGCTGAAGGCATGCAAAGATTTTCCAAGCATTTTCATGACTTTGTAAAGGTTTGTAGAACTTTGGAGGGGTTTGTATGGGTTTGTAGAGCTTTGTAGAGGTCTGTAGAGACTCATAGAGCTTTGACAATGATCATAGATGTGTTCTCTGAGCTTGAATGACAAGGTAGACCTATCATCCTCCCCCTGACTAAAATACTGACCATCCTGGTCAGTCGATCAAACTGCGAAGGCATATCGAATGAGATCAAATCAAATCAATGTGAAATGGAGTGTCGAAGCTGAAATGAAAGCCATCGAGGCTAATCAAAGAATGTCGAGCATGATGAAGATGAGTTCAATAAATAGAACAAAGTCGAAATGAAAAAGACAAGAAAGGAAATAGGCAAATTTGATTGATGTCGATAATGCTAACCATGATTGCAAATTTTAGTGTTGCCATGGCTCAGCGGCATTTTTTTGCTACTTTGGGAAATAAAATAGCTAAAATTCTGAAAATATTTGAGGACCTAGATCACATGATAAGCCGAGGGGTCCTCTGCCAACTCTAAGCAATCCGACCACCAGTTCCCACATTATGTAAGCAGCTTAAAATGCAGCTTAGCAAGCCACCATCCAAGCCACTTGAATAACATGGGAACCAGTGGTCAGATCACTTAGAGTTGGCAGAGGACCCCTTGGCTTATCATGTGATCTAGGTCCTCAAATATTTTCGGAATTTTAGCTATTTTATTTCCCAAAGTAGCAAAAAATGTGGCTGAGCCATGGCAACACTAAGATTCGCAATAATCGGGTCGAGGGACTGGTTGAATAGAAATTGAAAGAGAAATCAAGGGATTGAAAAGGATGTCAGGGAAAACCTTGTTGGCAATGGATGTAATAGAAATTTTGGGGATGAGGGGTACACAAGTTTTGAGATGAGGACTATGGATATATGATGGATAGGGAACTTCAAGCGCTATATTGGACTTCGAGGGCAAATCTGAACATGAAGACAGTGATGAAATACATGAGGGTGAAGGCGATATTGAAATAGATGATGAAGTGGATGATGGCACAGACAACAAGATCAAGGATGAAAATATTGGGAGTGGTGAACAGAAAGTCAAGGTTGAAGTGGGCAATGATGGGGATGAATACAATGAAAATATCAGAGGCAAGATCAAGCTACATTTTGGAGGCAAAAATGGTGTTGGAGGATGAGTTGAAGTCAAAAATGGTAATTTGAATATTTTGTGTTCTTTGGACAATGTCAAAACTGTCAAAGCTGATATGATTTGTGCAATAGGCAAAGGCGAATTTGTCAAAGATGAAACTGGTGTGAATGATGCGATGGATGAAGGTGAAGCTGGCGAGACCGATGATGGCAAAATTGATACTAATGAAACAGGTAGAACAGGGTCAATCAAACTCAAAGCTGATGAAGCTGCAACTATCAGAGTGGACTGGACTGGAACTATCAAAGGTGAAGACAATGAAACTGGTGTGGACATGTGCAATGAAGCTGGAACTATGTGATGAAGACTGCAAGACATGACATGACAATTTTGAAGTGCAAAAATTTCTTGTTCAAGCGCAAGCTCTTTTTCGAGAGCTAGTTCACATTCAAGTGCTGCAATATGAGCTTCTACATTGTCTGAAATGTGCGAGCTGTGATGTGTACCATCAAACATTTGGTTCAATGCGGTTGAAGGTGCTATATCAGTGAAGAACAAGGTCGGGTCAGAAATTTCGGACGTGGTTCTGGTCAGATGCAAAGCTGCAAAAACTGATGTGAAGTTTGATGTGAAATGTTCGAGAATGTGCAAAGCATCTTTGGAGTTGATCGGAGCACTAGGCAATGATGAATTCAAGGTCGAAATTGATGGCTGGGGAATGGAATACGAGTTCGAAGATGCTGGAATATGAGTTTGAAGATGCTAAAACAAATTTTGCAGCATCATAGATGTCATTCAGAGTGTATGGGTCATCAGGATAATGATCAGGGAGCTTAACTTCGAGATGATGTGCGATTTGATTCCATAAATCCAATTGAAAGCCACAAACAAAAGCTCAACTTTGTTCACCTTCCAAATTCTGTTTGTCGAGCAAAGAAAGTTTGTAATGTTGTAGAATGACCTATAATAAACTCCTAAATTCTTTGAGGTGAGAATACCAATGCAAAATTGCTCTCCAATAAGAGTATCCATGTCCAAAATACTGTATTTCCATTCTGAACCAGGATATAGCTTGTGTACTGCAATGCAAAATGAATTGAATGAGGTGCTGGGCTGGTACTCTGGAAGTGATTTCCAGAGTTCACAAGAATCAATGTTGACATATCTGCAAGCATGCTTCTTCTTTAGGTCATGATTGTAATCCTGGGGCTTACTCATCCTTTACTTATATTTGCACAGCTGTCACTTTCCCCCATATATACTCACCAGCTTGAGATCGATCTTCCTTCCTTTCTCCCACTTACGTTCACCTCCATTCCCTGCTGTATTTCCCTTATCCTCTCGCTTCCGTATATATCCTGGTCCTGTTCCATCCTGTGTGATTTAGTGAAGCTTAACTCTATCCGAGGTAAGCTTACACTTTTTTTTGAACACAAATCAGAACCATCACACCATGCATCCCCCTGTTAGCCACCCGCCATTCCTGATTCCCCAGACTGTCGCAAAAGAAGACTTCCACTGCTGCGATGCGTGTTTCTACATGTTTGCGAACAACTGTTTCTGCTCCTAACACCCCAGCCTCACGTCCAACATTAGCTGGCTCATCAGGTGCTACGTCTGCACTGCCTGCCTCCCCAGTCACCACGTTGACGTTGACACCTATTACAGAAACCGACGACAGTGACTCACAGCACCTTGCCCAACCTGTGACTGTCACGCATATAGTCGCACCCAAATCGCCTCACCATCCCCAAATCAACTCTGACTCGTCTTCAGACTTTGAATACCCCTGTTTCCATACCAACTACGCTGTACCTTCCATGTTGTTTGTCCCCAACCAAGTCGCCATTGTCGAACACATCCACCAATCAAAGTCGTCCACTCTCCTCGCCGGAGAAATCGACCCCACAGTGATGTGAACCTTTGAGCTCGGGTGCTTGGATTTTTTCGATTGCAAAGAGATCAAAGGAGAAGACCAGGTGCACAAGATCCTGGGCTCATTCAGGGATACCTGGATCCACGACTGGATTAGCAGTGACTGCAACCGGTTGCTGGTGCTCTCCTTCTTGGATTTCATGTCTGAATTACGTGCAAACTATCTGGACTCAGACTGGGAGCCTACCGTCCGCCGCCATATCCTTGCCACAACCTTGAAACAAAATCAGTCATTCTGGGATTGGTTCTCTCACATGCAATCACTTAACTCCCTACTTGCCAACACCGTGTCTCACTTCTCAGACGCATCTCTCCATGAAAAACTGGAAGCCGGCCTGGACCCTGAACTGACTCATCGATGCAATGCCAACAAAGTAGACAAAATCCTTGTCTTGCAACCTTGGGCTCTCGAAGTCAAACACCATGATGAAAACCGACGAGCAGATCTGAAATGCGCCCAAGAAGTCACCGAGGAGGTTTTCAATAGATGCGAGGACAACAGCAAATGTCGTCGCGCCAACAACAGCTCCAACAATGCCAGGAACTATACCAATGGCACTGGGAACACTGCTAATTACACTGCCAACCCTGCCGCTGCTATTGCAGGCACCGCTCAATGTTTGGCGGCGCTCACTGATGCCGAACATGACCAACTTGATAACAACAACGGCTGCTGAAAATGTCGCCGTCTGAACGTATACCACATCTTGAAAAACTGTCCTAATGGTTTTCCCGATGCCGCAACCTACACTGGTCTCATCAACCACCCTCTTCATCCACCACCTCCTACCGCTCCAGTCCCTACTGCTACTGTTAACACTGCTCCTACCCCCATCGCTGGTCCTAGCACGAGGTCTAATTTGTCACGCAACAGACCCCAAAATCGACCCATCGCGGCCGTTGGATCATGGGCTGACGACACTGCTGCAACCTTCCCTTCCGCATTGTCTGTGTTAGGGGAAGGATCTGATACTGAAGACGAAGGAAACGATGAAGTGAGTCCCCCCTTCCGAGCTCCACATCTCTGGTGGAAGGCCTGCATCAGCGGGCCTAACACAAACACCCCTCTGACTGTCCCAATGCTATTGGACAACAGTGCTCACATTGTTCTGATTCACACAGACTTAGTACACAAACTCGGCCTGCATCGTCGACTGCTGCCAGAACCTGAAACTGTAGATGTCGCTGTCAAAACCTCAACTGAATTGTCTCAAACGACCCTGACCGAATGGGTAAAACTTTCTGTAATGTCCCTCGATGGTCAATGGACTTCACAAACTGTATGCGCTCTTGTAACACCAAACCTTTGCACTGCCATTATACTCGGACTTCCCTTCTTATCGCATAATTTCATAGTGACCGATCATGCCGCACGTACCTGTATAGACAAACGTAACAATTATGACTTATTGAATCCTGCGCCTCCTCCTCAACTCAAATGTTCTAAACCTAAGCTTAAAGAACAATTGAAACAAGTACAAAATGACCATAAGTTACTCCTTACAGAACTCAAATATGTCCTTAATGCCCGAAGACGCCTAATGTCATTCGATTACGTCAAACCTTTCGACATCGTGGGTGCTGTCAACAAACACATCGAAACACTGACACATGTTGCCGAACTCATGCACCACGAAGACCAACTAAAAGCCGAGTACCACGAAATATTCGAACCGATTCCTCATGTCGATCAACTCCCTATGGATGTCCGAGCCCATATAAAACTGAAAAATGCTGGACAAACCATCAAAACTCGCACTTACCAATGCCCTAGGAAATTCCGAGAAGCTTGGGGCATCTTGTTGCAAAAACACCTGGATGCAGGATGGATAAGGCTGTCATCCTCTTCCTGGGCATCTCCTGCATTCATCGTTCCTAAAGCTGACCCAACCATTTTACCACACTGGGTAAATGACTACAGGCAACTGAACTCCAACACCGTCGTCGATTCCCACCCGCTGCCTAGGGTGGATGACATTCTAAATGACTGTGCAAAAGGAAAGATCTGGGCAACGATTGACATGACTGACAGTTTCTTCCAAACAAGAATGCACCCTGATGACATACCGTTGACCGCCGTCTCAACACCGTTTGGACTGTATGAATGGCTTGTCATGCCAATGGGCCTTCGAAATGCTCCGGCGATTCACCAATGCTGAGTAGCGGTTGCCCTCCATGAACATATTGGTAAGATCTGCCATGTCTACCTTGACGACATCATGATATGGTCAAACACCATGGAAGAGCACCACCAAAATGTGCATACGATCCTGAATGCTCTTCGTGCTGCACGACTGTACTGTAACCCCAAAAAGACGCGCCTATACTTCTCATCCATTGATTTCCTGGGGCACTGCATCTCTAAAAAAGGCATTGAGGCCAACTCACGAAAGGTTGACAGAATCCTGTCTTGGCCATGGCCATGCTCGGCAACAGACATGCACCGATTCTTGGGGCTCGTACGCTACCTGGCATCATTCCTCCCCAATCTGGCAACCCACACCGCTGTGCTGACGCCACTGACTACTGCTGAATCAAAACGCACTTTCCCTCCCTGGACAGCTGAACATCAATTCGCTTTTGAGGCAATTAAAGCAATTGTTGTGAGCTGTGACTGTTTAACAACAATCGACCACTCTGACGCCACCCACAAAATCTTTGTAACCACAGACACAAGTGATTTCCACTCTGGAGCTGTTCTCTCCTTTGGGGAAACATGGGAAATGGCGCGTCCCATAGCGTTCGACTCCATGACATTCAAAAATGCGGAACTAAACTACCCAGTCCATGAAAAAGAAATGCTGGCTGCATAAAGCTGTGCAACACCACACAAGGCATGCCTATCATGCAGGAAAAAGAAAAGCTGATGTTCATTGGAGAACACCTGGTAATCCCGGCATCTGGGAACATTTGGGAATCACTGTATTGACTGGCACACAATTCACTAGGTCATTTTGGGGTTGAAAAATCTTATGGATCACTTCGAAACTCATACTACTGGCCAAACATGCGCAGAGACCTGGAGGGTGCTTACGTCCCAAGCTGCTCTGACTGCCAACAGAACAAATCAAGGACAACAAAACCTGCAGGACCTCTGCACCCATTGCCTATACCAGATCAATGGGGCAATTCTGTCGCAATGGATTTCATTGGCCCCTTGCCTGAGGACAACGGCTTCAACTGCATCCTGACCATGACTGACCGCCTGAATGCAGACATTCAAATCATACCAACAAGAATGGACATTATGGCCCCGGAACTGGCAGCTGTGTTCTTCGACCACTGGTACTGTGAAAACGGCTTGCCCCTAGAAATCGTATCAGACCGTGATAAACTCTTCATGTCCAAATTCTGGTCAGCACTACACAAGCTGACAGGTGTCAAACTGAAAATGTCCTCTGTGTACCACCCTCAGACTGATGGTGCTAGCGAACAAACAAATAAAACCGTGAACCAGGCACTCTGATACCACGTCGCGTGGAACCAAAAAGGATGGGCCCAAGCACTACCGCGCATATGTTTCGACCTTATGAACACTGTCAACAAATCTACGGGATTCTCACCATTTCAACTACAAATGGGCTGCAGCCCTCAACTGATTCCACCCTTGATCACACCAATCATGCCTATTCCACCCGAGGATCAACAGGCACGAGAACTGATTAACAAACTGCAGACAGACGTGCTGGAAGCACAAGACAACCTACTGAAGGCAAAAATATCTCAAGCTGCATATGCAAACTGAGGACGCAACCCCGACTTCGATCTTGACATTGGGGACCGTGTAATGCTATCCACTAAAAACAGGCAACAACAATACACTGCCAAAGGTGAGAAACGCATTGCTAAATTCATGCCTAGATTTGACGGACCGTACATCATCACGGACGTTAACCACAAGTCCTCAACCATAACGATCAACCTTCCTCCCTCCTCTAAGTTATGCCCAACATACCATACTTTGGAAGTACTACCTTACAACGAAAATGACTGCAACCTCTTCCCTTCGTGAGAACTCGCTCACCCAGGCATGATCATCACGGAAGACGGTGCACAAGAATTTTACGTTGAGAAAATCATTGACGCACGCAAACGCGGACGAGGCATGCAATACCTTGTGCATTGGCTCGGCTATGGCCCAGAAGAAGACGAGTGGCTCGCAGGCTCGGAACTTGCGGACAATGCCACACTTGACGACTGGTTGGCAGGAACACGGTGAGGGCAATATGTGCAGTTCATTTTCACCATGTCCCTGCTGCCGGTAGCTTTTCCCTGAGGGGTTTTTGATGCACCCAACGAGCAGTTTTATGATACTCTCTTACATTATTTTTTTCTCTGGTTGATTGCGAATTTTTCAGAGGGGGGGAGGGTGTAATCCTGGGGCTTACTCATCCTTTACTTATATTTGCACAGCTGTCACTTTCCCCCATATATACTCACCAGCTCGAGATCGATCTTCCTTCCTTTCTTTCTCCCACTTACGTTCACCTCCATTCCCTGCTGTATTTCCCTTATCCTCTCGCTTCTGTATATATCCTGGTCCTGTTCCATCCCGTGTGATTTAGTGAAGCTTAACTCTATCCAAGGTAAGCTTACAATGATCTGTAATACCACAAGTCAGGAAGAGAAATTTGAGCTCTTTGAAATATTTTTGGAGTTCTCTGGGCTGTTTTGGATTGAATTTTGGAGCCATGGAATGACCACAAGCTGGCATAAAGGATGTTGACATGTTTGAAGTAGATTTTGGGGGTTGCGAAGTCAAAATTTGTGTGATATCGGGCTTTGTGTGTTTCAAAGTCAAAGATGGTAGCAAAATAGTAAATGCGAAGGGTGAAAGAGTGTGAAATGATTTTATTGATGGTCGAGATACTGTATCGAGATCTCCTGGTGTTCAGGGGGGTTGGAGGCACTACAAGTTCAATGCAAAATCGAAATCATTGAGCTTCCTTCAGCCAAAGGCCAAAAAAAATGGTGGTGGAAAGGTGGGGAGGTCCAACGATGAACTGATCTAGAAAGCCCTTGCGGTGGGCTCCAAAATGATGATGCTCAACTTAGAAACCCAAACAAAACCTACTAAATGGCTTTGGATGGTATAACACAAGTTAGAGGAAGGATGCGAGGCCCTCTAGATGTCACCTGTCAGACCAACCATCAAATAGTCATAAAAGGACTGCTTGTAGAAGCAATTCGAAGCTAAAAGAATATGTTTCATGGAATTTCGGAGAGTTTCATGGCTAGATCAATAAATTTGGAGTGCGCAAATATGTTCGGATGCAAGATCAGGGGACTAGATGAGTAATAGAAGCAAAGCAAAGGTGAATTGAGGGAAACGAGAGCAAAAATAGTGTAATGCAAGGATTTTGAGGATTTTTGAAGATTTTTGAAGAAGTTTAGCATAAAACACCAAACTTTGGACTGAATAAGACTAAACTGTACTCTCAAATCACTGTGATCTGGGAGGCAGACAATGACTTTTTTCTTCTTCTTTGTATCTAGTACATCTTTTTATATAAAATAAAGAACCTACCTAAAAAGGCTAGAGAACATGAGGCAAACATGTGGAAAACTCAAGGCAAAAGACAATAGAAGTATATTAGAACAATAAAGTGAGACTAGAAAGGGTGAATATAACACATGATGAAGAAATAATAAGAAAGAATAGCTAAAAGTGGACTGTCCTTGTTATAAATTGCATAAAACATCAGAAACTGCTTCGAGCAGATTGTATACATGCACATGCAGTTGAAATGTGTTCAATATACTCGAGATAGTGTCCCATGTGTCCAGCATGCATCCAAAGATTGTTAGAATAGAAAATACTGTGTCCGAAGATGTTTTTTGAGGTCCAAGGTTTTTTGAAGATTTCCGAAGTTTCTTCAGACTTTGTTCATGGCCCGAAATTGGTGCGATATTGCTCGAAACTGGTTCAAAACTCATCGATGATGTTCCCAGTGTATATTCTGAGCTGTACAAGGGTCAGGGGAATTGTATTATGGTGGCTGAAGGCATGCAAAGCATTGCAAAGATTTTTGAAGCATTTTCATGACTTTGTAGAGGTTTGTAGAACTTTGGAGGGGTTTGTATGGGTTTTTAGAGCTTCATAGAGGTCTGTAGAGCCTCATAGAGCTTTGACAACAATCGTAGATGTGTTCTCCGAGCTTGAACAACAAGGTGGACCTATCAGCATGTGCAGCTGCATGCTTGGGCAGATCCATGCAGTCCTTGGCACTGAGAAGGGCCAAGTATCCATCTAAGGCTGCGAGTTCATTGCAGACACTCAAGGGCTCCCAGGTTGATTCACCCAGACTCCACTTCACCAGCAATTCCAGAGCATGACCCTTCCATCGATGGGACATGATTTCCTCAATGTACCATTCGGCATTGTCAGGGGTGCCAAAGTCATAAGGGTCTGGACTACACTGGTTGGGAAACATGGTGTCGTCATTGGCATGGTAGGGGTGTAATAGGCTCAATGGAACTGGTTATACACCCATCTCCTTTGTAACTCATCAGGAAGTTCCAAGTCATAGTTGGACTTCTTGGGCATGCAGAGTAGGAACTTAACTTGGGTAGCAGTTTGCTGGCACATCCTTTTGACAACCTAAGGTTCTTGGTGGACAAGTACACCAAGATTGGCATAGTGTCATTGGAGCACTTGTTCCGTGATAATACTATCATGAGCCATTTCCATGTTACGAAGCACATCCATGGCAAACATTTGTACACCTGGAGGGATTCATTCAGGCAATGGTAGTTCTCTCATCATCCAGGGAAGAAACCCATAGTTGATCTCAAAAGGAGCCATTCCAGTGGCATGATTGATAGTCAAGTTAATCATAAACTCCACCAATGCCAGAAACTTGACCCAGTCTTTCTGGTTGGAGGCCACAAAGGTTCATAGGATCTGGACAATGGAGTGGTTGGCTCATTCCATTGCCCCATTGGTTTGGGGGTGAAAGGAGGTGGACATGAGGAGCTTTACATCTAGTATACGATGTACTTCCCTCCACCAGCGGGAGATGAACTTGGAGTCTCAATCTGAGATGATAGACCCTGGTAGACCATGCAAACAGACTATCTCCTTAATGAACAACAATGACAGATCTGTCACCATAGTAGTGGTATTCATGGGCACTAGGTGCACCATGGAAGTTAGTCAACACAGGATGACCCAGAGGTAATCGAACCCTTCTGACTCAGGGAATGGGCCCACAAAGTCCATACCAATCGACTCCCAGGGACAGAGGGGCATGGGGAGGGAGTAAAATTTGTCTTGGGGGGAGGCGTACTCCCCCTTAGACCGAAGGCAAGCCTGACATGAATTGCAGAACTGGTCAATTTCATACTGCAGGCATGGCCATCAGTACCATCATTGTATGTACTCAGACATCTTCGCTGGTCCAAAGTGACCGACGATGCAGTGGGCTTGTTTGACTATTCATCCATGCAAGGTACTATCCTTAGAGGGGGCAGAAGGAACACAGAAGACTCTAACTCCTCCTCTGTTCTTTGTCCATACCAGCCCATCTGATACCTTGAGACCTGGATGATCTCCAGGTTGTTTCATAATCTTGCTGAACAGCTTGTCCTGGGCATATCCCGCCCAAATATCTTCATCCAAAGGGTCAGGATCAGACAAGTGGACTGTCAAATCAGTCCCTGAGGCCAACAAATCATAGATCATTGGATTATCGCCCCTGTCAGGAGTGGGGAGAACATTGCCTTCTTCAGGATAATCTGCCATCTCTGCAGCTCCCTGTTCCCACTCTTTGATCCTTTCTCAGAGAGCGGTTAAGTGTTTCTTCACTCATTTAGCCTGAGCATGGGCTGAACAAGTTTCAATCACCTGGTTCTTGATTTCAAGGTGCCTTTCCCAAGGAAGGTCCTCATGCTTGGGATCCAGCCTTACATCAGCGAACACGTAGTGCTGTACCAAAGGGGCCTCATCCCAGTTATCAAACTGGTAGTACCGCGATAGAGTGTCAGCCACCTTGTTAAGGTTTCCTTTGATATACTGTATATCAAAGTCAAACCAAGACAAGTACTCCATCCAATGTGTCTGCCTAGCTGATAGGTGATGCTGAAGCAGAGCAGCCTGCGCCAATGCTAGTCATTCCCAAAAAGAATGGGGCCATTCAAACAGTGGTTAATGCAAAGAAATGTAATGACAACACCATCAAAATGTCACTCCCTTCCCCAACCAGGACCTCATATGCCTGGACATGGCTTGAGCCAAGTATTGCTTGAAGATTGATCTTTCTGACACCTACAAACAAGTTGCAGTCGAACCAGGGGATATCTGGGAAATGGCCTTTGCGACCATGCTAGGGGTGTTCAAGAGTCTGGTAATGCAGCAAGGGGACTGCAATGCCCCTTCCACCTTCCAAAGGCTTATGAATTCCATCTTCTGAGAATACATCAGAATCTTTGTCCATGTATACCTGGATGACACCTTCATGTTCAGCAAAACCATAGAAGATCATCAGCAGCACCTCAAGCTCGTCTTTGACAAGCTGAGGGAACACCATCTGTATCTTTGCGCTGACAAGTGTGAACTATACACCAAGAAATTGGAATGTCTCAGACATATGATCAATGACTTGGGCCTTCACACTGACACCGACAAGATGGCTTGAATATGGGAGTGGAAAACACCCTGTAACTACCATGAAATCCAGCATTTCTTGGGCCTGGTGCAATACCTGGCCCATTTCCTCCCTGACATTTCTGCCTACACCAGCCCACTCTCCGCCATGATGAAGAATGGGCAATCCTTCCAGTGGCGCCCCATCCATGATCGATGTTTCCAAATGATCAAGGACATCTGTTGTACCACCCCAGTCCTGAAGCCCATCGATTCCTCCTCCCCAGATCCCATCTGGGTAATATGTGAAGCTGTGGTGTTTGGGGTGGGAGCCATGTATAGACAGGGAAAGGAGTGGCAAAATTGCCATCTGGCTGGCTTCCTATCCAAGAAGTCTTCAGACGCTCAAAGGAATTATCGTACCTTTGAGCATGAGATGATAGCTATCCTTGAGGGATTGCTTAAGTGGGAAGATAAGCTGATAGGTCAAAGGTTCCATGTGGTAACTGACCATAAGGCCCTGGAGTTCTTCCATATGGAGCTGGTTGCCACCATCCTGCATGGCAATTTCTCTTGATCTTTTTGGCAAGGGGCTGCCTCATCAAATCTGGGCATCAGGGCAAGTGGTAATTATACCTCTTGCCTTCATCCACCAAGGAAATTTGGTGGTTAATCTCCCTCATTGGGGGGAGGTCTCTTGGGGATGCCTTGCAGGATATCCTCGCAGGTGGAGATCCACTCCTTTCTCAGGCATGAAATGTCTTTCTTCTCTAGATGCCCCTGGTCCCTAGCCTTGGAGGCCAAATCATCACATATAGCAAAGAGGGCCTCGTTCAGGTCACTCAGTTGCTGCTCCAAGAGTACCTCAGGGATAGTGGGGTCTCCACAGTTTGTCCCAACATTTGGGCCTTCTGAATATCAATCTCTAGTGAACTCTTCGACTAGTTCATCCCAATCACCAGAGTCCTCTACATCGCTCTTGGGCTCTGGATCTAATGGTTGGGACGGAATGTAATCTTCCTTGTCCAGTCCCAGCAGTAGGGGATTGGACAATCCTAACTCTCCCTCAGGGCAGGGACAATCCACGTCCCATTTCTCTTCCATTCTCACTGATTTTTGCTCTACCGATGGGGGTTGAGCAGAAAGTGAATGGTGTCCCAGCTTGTCTGGGTCCCTCACAGGTCTGGCAGCAGCACGAGGGCCACCATCCAGTCATTCAGCCTGGGAGGGCTGAATCCTCATGGGATCCCATCTCACCTGGCAGAAGGTGCTCTCACTTTCTATGATAGTAGGCACTGCCTTTCCCTTCAAATGCACTTCATTGTGTTTGAAGTGAGGTCTTTACACTCCCCCCCATATTCCTATAGGAATCCAATGATTCCGATGATTCTGATCAGACTCCAATTGGAATCCAACCATATTCCGATGTCATTTTCACCAGCCAAATTGACATGAAATGGCACATTTAGTCCAGGTCCAGTCCGATGTAGTCCAATCAGAGTCCAATCAGACTATTGGAATTTCCTAGGAATTTCCGATCATAGAAATCACATAGGACTAGTCCGAAGTTATGCTAAGACATCAGACAACATAGGATTCCGATAGGAATGAAAGCAGCCTTGCTTAGTAATATAGTATGAAAAATTAAATGCACACTTGACTACAGAAGATTATGTAAGCATAAACTGACAACGATACCATTAGGCTAAACAGTCATTACAGGTAAGTGATCATACTACACTACATACTATTCCCATGGGTGTGATGACAAAGCACATAGCTGCGTCATCACACCTGCCAGCTCATCAACTCCCACCACCACCACCAATGATGACAAGCATGCCACCTCCATCCCCCCCACCTCAACCACCTCAACCCAGCAACTCCCACCACTCCCACTTCACCCCCATCTCTAGACGAGCCCCCAAGACTGGAAACGACTGGTTTCAATGCTGAACAACACCCAAATGATGCAATCATCATTTGGGCCATAGTAAGCTTTTTTTTTCATTCGTTTTTTACTTTTGTAAACTAACTAATTCATTTATTTTGTTTCTAGGTTCTAATCTACATGAGTAATGACAGACTGATGCGAGCCAAACCCACACCCAACGATGCCCCTGGCAACCCCCCTCCTCCCCATCAAAATGGGATGTGAGGGTATTGATCATGGTCAGGAGCATGGGGAGCAACACCAGGAGACCCCAGAAGGGGAATACCCACCCAGTAAGCACCACCTGACCCCTCCCCTCATGCCCCGTCACTGACAAACTGACAATGCACCCACCCCATGCCTACAAGCTGCTGCTTGTAGGGTGGATCATGAGTACATGGACCCCCCACAACACCAATGACATCCAGCACCCCCCATCACTGCCATGAGTGACTGCTTGTGGGGTGTATATGGGGTGCGAGAACATGGGAACGGCGTGGAGGGACGACGATGGCACCAAACGACACACCTACGAGCAGCTGCCCATAGGGTGGTTCATGGGTGCAGATGACGAGGGGGATGAATGACAAGGGTGATGAAACGACAAGGGGAAAGGGAAATGATGACCAGAAGGGGAGATGATGGCAACACCCGCCCCACGCATGCCTATGAGCATCTGCTCATAGGGTGTTTAAGGGGAGGAGGAGGGAGGGAGGGGACGATGGACAAACACCGCCACCAACATATGATGCACCACCCACCACCAGCCTCGCGAGCAACTGCTCATGGGGTGGAGGGTGGGTGGAATGATGAGGGAGGGGAGGGAAGCCACGGGGGAGGCAAGGTGAGGGAGGCGAGACATGATGGAGACAAGAGGGAGGGGAAACAACGAGACAGGGCTGACAAGACAGCCAACGTGACGCACCACCACCCCCTCCCCCCCGTTTTGCAGGGGGGTGGTTTTCTTTTGAAGAATTTAAAATAGTATAATTAAATAGTATAATTAATTCTCCCCCCTGCGTTTGCGTGGGGGGTTTTTTTAAAATCTATATTAGTTATCTACTGCCTCGCAACGACGTGAGGGCTCAATAAGTGAAGTAATCTTAAGTGCTATAAATGGACTTTATATTACATGTTTATTAATGCTCCTGTGGCTCAACTGGTTGAGCACTTGTTTGGTGGTCATGTGGCTTATATATCCCAAGGTCTGGGGTTCAATCCCTGCTCTGCCCATTTATTTTGTAAGCACTTCCACCAAAGTCAAGTCTTCCGAAATGGTGTGGTATTCCAACTACCTGTTGGAATTGCATAGGACTTTACTTGGAATTTACTAGGAATTTCTTGGAAATAAGAGTACATGGTCATCAAGATACATTCTGATCGGACTCCTAGGACTAGCATCGGACTAGTAGGACTCCTATCGGAAAACTCAGACTCCTAGGACTCCAATAGGAATACAGGGGGGAGTGCAAAGTCTTGTTTGAAGTCTAAAACTATCCCATGCTTTCTCATAAACATGGTTCCTATGATCACATCATACCTATCAAGGTTGACCACATCAAAATAATGATTGCCCTGAAGGTCTTGAAGTTCAAAGTTGGAGAACAATCCAAAATTGATTTTGGATCTGCTTCCTACCATCCCTAATTGCAGGGGTATGGGCTCCTCAAGCTCATGCACCTTGAGATTGGCTGACACTGTGAATTCAGGAGACATGGAGTCGGAAGTGCAACCAGAATCCAACAAGACATTGGCTTCTAGGCTGTGGATCCTCATTTGGATCATGAAACACCAATTATTCTTTTCAGTGCAAGGAGGTCGGGAAATTTTCTTGGTAGACTTCCTCAGGGCCAGAGGTCCTCTGAGGTTGGATCATATGGGAGGTGAGAAGTCCCCTATTACTCCTATTTGATCCTCGAGAGAGGTCAAGGGTGTTGCCTTCTCTTCCTCTCCCTCTTCAGCCAAGAGGGAGTTCCCACTGAAGGATTCCCAGAGGTTGAGGCTCTCCTCATTGTCTTCATCCTCCAAGTCAGACACTGACTGCATTGATGGGCAATCATCAGAGTCATACTTGGGGAAATCATGCTTGACCAGTTCCCAAATGGAATTGAACATCTCTGGATCCTTGCTGTCACTCCTACTGGTCTCATAATCCAAGGTTAAGGGATACAATCCCCCCTCGGAGCTATATTGTGACCCCAGGACCATTTCTTCCTGGTCTTCAGAATCGCTGTGACTGTTCCTCCCTATGGCTATGACTATCCTGGGGGGAATCATTGGGAGGGAGGTCTGTTTCCTCCCTGGTGGCATACATTCTCACACCTGGTTTAGGCCTGGGCAAGCCTGGACATCCATGATTCTCTGGGCATTTTGGGTCAGTGGAGTAATGTCCCTTTCCTCTGCATTTGAAACAAGTGGGAGGAGGTTTGGACTCATCTACCCTCTTCAAATGAGAGGAGTCATAATGGGATGATCGCTCTCCTGTGGGGGGAGGGTGTCATTCTGCCAGCGGATGCTCCACTTCCTTGGAGGGAGTCCCAATGTACCATCTGGGGGGACAATCTTGATTCCTCAGGTGATCTGTTCACAAAAGATTATCCTTAGGGCAGTCACCAGGGCATTCAAAGATAGGCTCAGGCTTGGAGGGGAGAGCAATGGACTTGGGTTTGGTCATCTCCTTGTTCGAGGAGAGGACCTCTACCATTCACCTTTGCTCTTGATATCTCTTCTTCTTGCGGAGGATCTCCTCAGCTTCTTTGGCATAATACAATAGGGTTTGGGTAGAACTGGCTTCTGCTGAGCATCCCTTGTTGAAGATAAAGGATACCATGGAACTAGGCATCCCAGAAAGAAGCTGGGTTTTGAACATAAACCTATCTGGTGCACGGATCATCCTGGTTGTGTAATGCTCCAGGTGGTAATAATAGCTCATAACCCCTTCCCTGGCATTGTATTTGACTCAAGAGAAGTTTTTGGCAGCATCGTGAGTGGCATTGTTGTGAATAAACCAGTCGTAGAGCCCAGTGATCATGTCCTTGAACACCCAGGATGCCCAGTGACAGTATACCCATCAACGTTGTCTTCAAACCAAGCCAAGGCCATGCCTTTGAGGTACACTCTATGCATTCCAAGTCCTTCTCAGGACCGCAGATCCTCCCCACTTTCATCTATCGCAGCAGGGAATTGAGCCATCATTCAAACACCTTGGTATCATCACTTCCTCCATAATTGGGAGGATTGGGTACACAGGGACCATTCTTCTTATCTGTTGGGGTGTCCAGGGACACTGCAACTTTGTTGTCAATCTGTTTGTGGAACTTGGAGTGCATGGCCTTCAAGTACCTGGAAGGGCATCTATTACCCTTGTCTCAGTACAAATTGAGTTCCCAAATGTAACCTCATCATTTGGAAAAAGTAGCAGATCGGGTACCCAGGGACTTGCAGGCCCTGGATTGGCCTGAAGGAGTAGTCCTGGAAGGAGTCCCTTCTGGAGCCGTTTGCAACCTGGATCATCGAGGACCATTTGGTTGAAGGAAGCTAGTGCCTTCGACCTCTTCCTCCTCATCAGTGGGTGGAAAAGAGGCATCATCATCATCACTATCCTTGTCGCTGTTGGAGGACCCTCCTCCGCCATCACCATTATACTTGGGGTCTCCATCTGGAGAGGGGGCCTGGTTACCTGAGCATTCCCTCATGATGAGGGAGGTGCTGACTGATCCTCAAAGGGGTATCTGTCCTTATCGAACCTAATTCCCTGGTCAGGGACATCAGTGGGCTGTCCCTCCCAGAGGGCAGCATTGCAGAACCATTGGAGGGCAACCTTGCTTGCCCTGTCATAGTGAACCGACGTTTTGGAGGCAGATGGGGAAATAGGTGCTAGATTCTCTTGCCTGAGATCCTCATGGCGAGAGAAGGTATTCCCCTGGGGTGGGGGAACACCATTAGAATGGAGGCGCTCCTCAGCATCCTGGTGGATCTGAGCCAAAAATCCTTGGGCCATCTTGAGGAGGTTTCTTGAGAGTTCAGATGGGTCATAACTGGCCTGTCCTGAATAAAAGTTGAACAGGTTCTGCGCCTGCTCCATGAACCTGAGAGCGTCCCTCTCCTCATTGGCAGGAGGGGAGTAGTGGACGGGGAGCTTATCTCCTCATCGTCGCTGCCAGGCTTGCTTGTCCATGGGAGTGGGCAAGTGAGATTCATCAGTGGGGGTTTGTTCCTGACAAGGGGAACCAAATCCACGGCTAGATGTCAGCAAAGGCAAAGGAGTAACTTCCTCAGGAATTCATTCACTCCAAAGACTAGCTGGGAGTCTCAGAGGGGAAGCAGGTGTTTGCACTGTCACCTTGTCATCTTCCTGGCCATGGTTATTAAGAACATCTTCAGTCCCCTGGGTAGGGGTCCAATCTCTTTCTGGGGGATGGGCACCTGGGGCATCAGGAAAACCACTTTTTGATCCAGGCTTTCCCAGGATAAAGGGCTGATTCACAGGGTATCTCAGGAGTATTGGAATGCCCTGTGGTCACCTGTGATGCTTTTGTCTTGCTTTACCATCCAAAGTTGCAAAATAGAACATGTTGTATACAATAAATAATACAATATTTTTACACTACACTACCATATAGTTTGATATGCATACATATGTTGCCAGTTATTTATAACAAAAGATGAACATTTGTCCAGAACATTTTGAGATGTCCAGTTCACTTCTGCCCTTGAGTCCTTGTATTTAGGAATTAGCATGCAGCTCTGACAGATTTCCGACAAAGGTACAACAGCTCCAAGTGGAACTCCCTCTGAGTTCCAGGTTGTTTTTATTGTATACATGCCAGTTTGTTGATCTGCCTCTGATTGTTGTTTTGAATACCATTCAACATATGCCAATGGTACCTTTGGCCATGATGCTGGAGTGTCTTGAGGTCCCAGCCCCAAATCAATCTTCTGTGGCAACCTAAATGATGGACAAGATAATTGGATGCAGTTGAACAGCTATAAATCAACACTTACCAGCTAATCCTGTAGATTCTGCTTCATCTGTTTTGAGAATATTACAGTATCAAAATGACCAGAAGATCGCTGCCTTGGAATTGGAATTGCCTTGACGATATCTCTCTCATCATCTTCATCCTGAAGACCAAGAGGGGAAAACTTGAACTGATTAAACACATCTAGGCATTTGAAGGTCAGGGGGAACTGAATTGCTCTTTGATTAGAGGTACGATGAGTAAAAATCTGTTCAAATATTCCTTGAGATGTCATTCAAAGGCAGGCGCATGATGTGAGTGAGAAATATTTGATATGGATTTGTTGGGATAGTTGGGGAATTTTGCAAGAGATATTGAGCCTACAAGAGGCCCATCCAAGTTATTAGATGAATCCTCAGAGTAAGAGAGATAGCTTTCAAAGGAATCAACCTTTTCTTGATGAGAAAGCCGAGAAATCATTTGGGGAAATTTGTCTCTTTTGTTAGAGGCTCACCATCCATGCTTAGCAAAATCGATATGGAGTCATTCAAACATTTCAGTATTGTAGTTGTTGGTGGCCCCAAATAAGTGTATGGAATCAATGTAGTGAAGAAGAGAATGGAACTTTGGAATGTTGAAATCTCCACATATGCCAGTATCTTCCAGAAAAAAAGTATGATTTTCTTCCCATGTTGTTAAAGCATCTTCCATGTATTTCAAAGTATCTGTATCATGCATGCTGTATTGAGCCAGATAGATGAAGTCCAAGATGGATTTGACTGCCAACAGCCCCTTTTTAGGAATCACTCCTATGAGACAGCCCAAAAGGATCTTAGCCATGTTTTTACACTCTGTTCCTGATATTTGAGACAAAGCGGATATGCCATTCTTGAGTTGCCATACTCCATTAGCTGGTGGAAGAGTTCATATACATCAGTCCGGTTCTGCAGGTGACATTGCCCTCTGACACCAGCTAATTAAATGTTTCAAAACACCCTGGTATAGCTGGTGGAGAACATCAGGTGTTATTGATGTATGGATGTCAGTACATGGAAAGTCTTGCCAGAAGGGGCGGTGAAGGCTTCCTGACACATCCTTGCTCATACATCTGCTGTAGAATTGAGATGGGGTATTGGAGGATGACATGGCATTGTTGATCACTGAAGATGTCCATGTCCATTTCTGAGTCCTTGGATTGCTCTGTTCCATCTCCTGGAGATCCTTTTCATGAGTGCAACATTTTGGGCAGGTACCATATTTAGCGCATGTAACTAGGCATTGTTCCAGATAATCAGCAACATAACAAGTGAGGATTGGATGAACTCTTCAAATGGCCCCATCACCACCGCACATCTCAACACCATTTTTACCTGCCTCTATTAATAGGGAAAGAATCAGGCGCATGGATTCATGAAATAGTTGCTGATTTCAAGATTGCAGTTCTTGGGCAGTCAACTTTTCTGATGACATAATCTTGTCAACTGACAAGTATGCGATAAGAATGCAGGCTCATTTGATTGGCTTTTGCCTAACACTTCTTGGAAGATTTCTGAGAGTCAAATACACTGGGTATGCTTTCTTGTTACCGGAGAACTGAGTAAGCTGTGTTTTGTCTGTGGCAATAATTATCAGTGCAAGAGTTGAACCCAGAGAAACTAAACTCTGGATGTGCAAATCATTCTTTTCTTCGTTCATGTAGATTTGAAATATTACTTACCTGGATAGCATGCCACCACTTTCCTGTCCACATCTCTGAAAATATGCAATTTGTCTTGTTACTATTGGTGAAAATCTTTCTCGGAGCATACAACAAATATTTTGCATGCTCAGGAATGCCCCACAGGCTAGCTATTGATTGAATGATGTTTCTGTGTTGAATAATAAAGGTCTGGTTTGGGTGATCCTTGAATGTAAGATATCGAGTTTGCCATGTCCCTGCTCTCTCTGGTATATTATCAAGAACCTGATGCAAGGATTGACTATTGTGGTAGGAGAGACCAAGGTTCTCCATGACCTATGGAATTAATGTTAACAACTTAATCTGTCTCAAGACTCAAACAAGAGGAATGCCACATACCCCAGGGATTTTCAATAATTGATCAAAGGCATTTTGTCCAGGTCTGTCTTTCACTGCCCATTGTGGAATCCTCCAGTCCAACTCTGATGTGAAAGGGGCATACAAATTAGTGTTGTCACCCATTTCCACATTTCCATCTGTGTCAATTTCCTGATGATCTCCAAATACATTCCTCCATTTGGTGTGAAGAGTCTGGTCCATACAAATGATGTATCCAGCAGTAGGATGGATGTCCACAACTGTCAAATCATCATTGTCATCCAACACTCGAAGAGCACTAGCTCTTAATATTCTGTTAGATTTGAGTTGAAGGTCCTGGCCCACCCATCTGATCATCAATGTTATTGTCATTCCCCTCTACACTTTCAGGTTGTGGAACCAAGTGAAATAATTCCTCCTCTTTGATGAGATCCAACATGACTTCTTCAGGATCCATATCTGGCTCCTCTTCATCATGAGCTTGTACATCCAGGAGTCCTCCTTCCCTTGCATGATGGTCCAAGTGTCATAAATCAACAAGTTTTCCAAACTTATACCATGAGCAAGATTTAGCACTTGACATATGTGCGTGCTTTCCACCAAGAGTTCTGAAAGTTTTAGAGCACATTGGGCAGGTATTATCCTCGTGGTAATTCATGATAGATGTTGGTTGGTGTTAAGTACTGAACTTGAAGGGGAAGTTGTCAGAATTCTGGTCAGACCTGGACGATAGAAGTTGTAGAGGATAGATCGAGTAAGACAGGGAATCCTATGGAAATCCTGGGCAGGGTTTACTTGATGTGTCATACCAAGTGGGGGAGCAGAAAGGACTTGGCTTCAACTTATAAGAAGTTGCGCCCTTCTCCTTGTCAAGTGTCCTAATTTCAAGGCGAGGGTAAGGAAGATGACCAGAGGTCCAGAGAGTTTCCGGAGAGGATGAGCAAGAGTTCGAGAATGACTTAAGAACGTAATTGGAGTTTAAAGAGGATAGGATTAAGTGGGAGACTTGGTTGATTTACAAACTCACGATACAAAATGGAAGTAGCTAGCTTAAATACTAAGGTCGGAGTTTCTGAGGCTGTGGCTAATATGAAAACTGGCTTCCAAGGCAATTCCTGAAACCATTTCACCTAATTGGAAATGAGGGAATTTTGCCTCTAGGCAGTGCTGCTGATAGGAGGTGGGCTGTGATGTAAGGTGGCCAGGAAGGGGGACAGAAAATGATCAGAAGTCCAGTCGGAAGAATCAGTCTTGACAGTATTTCCCCCTTAGTGCCGAGCCTACAAGGCACGTGAAGGTTCAAATCCAAATCAGGTATGTTGATTTTGATGTTGATGGGTTCTCAGGCTTTTTCTTCAACCTCCACCACCTCTAACATGTCCTCACATGTGGAGAAGATCACAGCCCTCAGGGCCCAGCAAGAAAAGCTGATGGAGGAGCTCCGGCTTGAGGAAGAGGCGAGGGAGGCTGAGGAGTGCAGGGTTGCTGAGGAGGCTGCAAAAGTGGAGGCGGCTAGAGTGGAGGCCGAGAAAAAGGCTGCAGAGGAGGAATAGAAGAAGACCACTGCCGCTAAGAGGGCGGAAAAGAAGTGGAAAGCCAGAGAAGTGGAGCCTGAAGAGGCTGAAGGGAGCTCCCCCCCCAAAAGGAACAGCAAGGGCAGAGGTGCCCAAGAATGAAGTCCCTTTGCAGCTACAAGCCACTATTGCTTGCAAAAGGTGAGTTGCTCTTTATTCTTGTTGCCCTTGTATGCTGACTCCTGGTAGATGTTCAAATCAAAAGTTGTCATGTTTCCAGATGGGAACCTGGGGTCAGGCCTGCAAGCCCTGCACAAAAGCGAAGCACAAGTGCGAAGAGGTGGTGTGGGAGGGCCAGGTGTTGCAGGTGGGACCCAGGCTAGGGGAGAATGAGGGAGTGATGGAGTTGCTTAAGGAGTTGGTGGGGGCGGTAAAGGGGGTGAAGAAAGAAATGCGGGAACTCCGGGAGCTCCAGGTGATAAGCAATGGTGTGATCGGCATCCAGGAAATGATGTCGGACATCCTAGTGGCATTGGATCCGGAGTGAAACCAGGAGTCTGAGGAGGAAGAGGATGAAGAAGAAGAGGGTGAAAAGGAGGAGTTGGAGGTACAAGGGGAGCTGCTGGGACTTGCTGATGGAGCAGGGGTGAGGGAGTAGGGGAGGAGTAGGAAATGGGTGGGGAATCCAGAGTTTTTCTTTTAAATTTTCTAATAATAATTTTTTGAGGATCTTGTTTGAAAAATGAAGGGTGTTAAGTGGAAAGAGGTCCAGGTTTCCCTGGGTAATGAGTGTGGAAGTCCATAACAAGTTCCTGGGCATGATCAAGTTCCATAGCTGGAAGCCAGGAGGTTTCTTTGTCAGTTCCTTGGTAACCTTCCCACCATATGAAATAGAGTAACTTGCATCAACGGCAGTTGTCAATCTTTGAATTGAGGATTTCTGCAATCTCATACTCCAGTTCATTGTCTATAATGACCAGAGGAGGTGGAGGTTGAATACAATTAGGAATTGTGTTGGGAGTGTCTTCTTCTAGTTGGGAGAGATGGAATACTGGGTGGACACCCTGGAGGTGATCAGGAAGTCAAAGGGTAACCGAGTGAGTACCTGGATGGGCAATGATCTTGAAAGGGCCATAGAACTTTTCTGAGAGCTTCTTGGAGGGTCTTGTAGTGCATAGGTGCTCGCCTTTGACAAAAGCATAATCACTGATTTTGAAGTCAGGAGCAGGTGCCTGATATTTGTCTGCAGGACCTTGATAGTGCTTCTGTGCTTCTGAGAGTTGCTTCCAGAGTTCCTGGTGGAGATCATCAAGGTCAACCACAAAATGGTGCGCCCATTGCAAGGCTAGTTCATGCTCTGGGAAAACCGTGATGTTTGGGTGGTAACCCTTGTTGGCAAAGAAGGGTGAAACTCCAGTGGAAGCTGAGGGAGCATTGTTGTACACAAATTCCCCTAAGGGTAAAAGCTGGGACCAGTTGTCCTGTTGGTAGTTGCAGAAGATCCACAAGTACTGTTCAAGGGTCTGGTTGAGGCGTTCAGTTTGTCCGTTGCCTTCTGGATGGTAACCCAAAGTGAAATGGATTTTCATGTCCAGGGCTTGCCCAAGAGAGCAGAAGAAATGGGAAATGAACTCGGAACCCTGGTCACAGGTGATGTGGGACAGAACACCATGTTTGGAGAAGACGTGCATGACGAAGAGATTAGCGAGTTCTTGTGCCATGATTTCATTTACTGTGGGGACAAAGATACCCTGCTTGGAGAGTCGGTCTACAATGAGTAGGATGGCAGTGTGACCATTGGAGTCTGGTAATTGTTCGATAAAGTTCATGGAGATTGAGTTCCAAGGCCTTTCCAGGACTGGAAGTTGCTTCAGAAATCCCTAGGGTTTGTGGCGGGGAGATTTGGAACATTTGCAGGTAGTACAAGACTTGCAAAAGTCCTGCACAAAGGTGCGGAGATTGGGCCAGACATATTCTTGTCGGATAAGCTGAAGAGTTTTGTTTTGCCCATAGTGACCTGAGAGGATGTGGTCATGCTTGTATTGTAAGACTTTAAGACGGAGGTCCACAACATCTGGAATGTAAATCCGGTCAAAGTGGTGGAGAAGTCCACTGTCATCTAGAGACCAATTTGGGGTGGATGGTGAAGGAAGGTGTGAGGAGGAGATGGGATCAAGAGGAAGTGAAGATCGAATATCATTGTGGAGTTTTTCAATGTCCATGAGGATGGCTTGACGGAGGATAGGAGTAGCAAGGAAAGTGGCTCGGAGGGAGGATGTGAGTTGTTCTTGAGTAAAGACTGGATGGAAGTTGCTCAGATTTACCGAGGCGAAGTCGCTATTTCCCCCTTTGCGATAGATGTCCCAGCATCTAGTGAGTGCATCAGGATTAGCCCCTAGTTTACCAGGGCGGAAGCAGATGGCGAGGTTGAACTGTGAAAGGTATTCTGACCACCAAGCTTGACGACGAGTAAGGAGTTTTGTGGTACTGAAGTATTCCAAGTTTTTGTGATCCGTGACCACATCTATTAGATTTCCAGAACCTTCAAGGTACTGTTGCCAGTGTTTGAAAGCTTCGAAGATAGCAAGAAATTCCTTATCGTGGGTGTCATAGTTCAATTCAGCCAGGTTGAAGGAACAAGAGTGGAATTCAACCGGGTGAATTTCTCCATCCAAGGTATAGATGGAAAGGATTGCTGCTAAGGCATAATCTGAGGTGTCTGTCTCCAAGATAATGCAGGAATCCAGTAAGCATTGAGTGAGTATTGGGGCATGAGTGAATTCTTCTTTTAGTTTGTTGAAGGCTTCTTGACATTTCTTGCCAAAGTCCCAAGGCATATGTTTCCGGGTGAGTCTGGTGAGCAGAATGACGATGTCAGAATATCCATGGATGAACCATCGGTAGAAGTTGCAGAATCCCAGGAAGGATTGGATATCCTTAACCTTTTGAGGTTTGGGCCAGTCAAGGATGGTTTTGACTTTATCTTCGGACATCCAGAGCCCATCTGGAGAGAGGATGAACCCCAAGTATTCCACACTGTCTCTATGGAACTTGCATTTCTGCAGAGCCAGCATAGAGGCCATTCTTCCAGAGTCTCCGGAGGACTTCCTTGATGTGAGCCTTGTGTTGACTCATGTTGTTGGAGTAGATTAAGATATCATCGAGATAGACAATGACACTGACATCTAATAGGTCACTGAAGATGTCATTCAAGAGGTGCTGGAAGGCAGCAGGTGCATTGGTGAGTCTGAAAGGAACTACCCACTCAAAAGAACCATAGTGCATGCAGAAAGTGGTCTTCCATTCATCTCCCTCAGCAATGCAGACTAAGTGATAAGCATGCCGGAGGTCAATTTTGGTGAACACACATGCCTTTCCCGGAGAGTCCAGGAGGTCCAAGATTAGAGGAAGTGGGTAGCGGTTATTTTTTGAGATGCAATTGAGTCCCCGGTAGTCGACACAAAGTCAGAGACTCCCATCCTTTTTCTTGACAAAGAGTATAGGAGCGCCATGAGGGGATTTGGAGGGACGGATGAAGCCTGAACGAACATTTTCTTCAATGAATATTTGGAGGGCCTCGAGCTTAGAGGGAGAGAGGGAGTACATGCGACCTGGAGGTGGGGGAGCATTATCCTCTGTCTCTATCTTGAGGTCGTAAGGACAGTGTGGAGGAAGGGTGTTGGCTTTTTGTTTATTGAAAACATCTGCAAATTTGTGATATTCTTCCGGAACATCAGAAAGGTCCAGGGGATTTCCGGACACTGCCAAGGATTTAGCTGCCAGGCCTTCTGGGGAGAATGTCATCTGAAAGGCAACAGCCCCAGGAAGTTTGCTTGCATGCATGTAAGCAGCGGCATTGATGAAAGAGATCTCAGGAGGTACAAGTTTTGAGGGTTTAGTGATTATGGGGTTTTCACGGGTTTCTGCTGGAAGGTTCAGAGTTGAAGGTGACTCACACAAGATAGGAGAGTCGGAGGATATCGAGGGGGCAGGACCTCTTTGAACTGTGAAACGGAAATTTATTTGGCCTGAAGACCAGTCAATCAATGGATTGTATTGCTTCAGCCAGTTATGACCAAGTACTGCAGAACAGGAAGAGTCCAGCGAGGTTACATAAAATGTCAGATTGAACACTTCACCAGATGGAAAAGTGACCGGGAGTTCCACAACTTGAGTTATGGTGGAGTTACAAGTTCCATCAAATAGTCGGAGTCTGATCGTAGGAATGGTTTTGGTACTAAGTTGGTTGTCCTGCACAAATGATGAATCGAGGAAACAATGTGAGGAACCAGAGTCGATAAGAGTTTGGATTTTTAGGGATTGTTTGGAAAGGGATAACAGGATGGTAAGGGATTCAGGATCAGAAAGAGCGGACACATTGAGACGGACATAAGCAGCCAGTTGGGAAAGGTCAACACAACCCTCAGCCCCAATGGCATGTTCCCAAGGGTTGCAGACTATTTTTTTGGGTCCGCAGAGTCCGGCTTTGTAAGGGGACTAGGGGGGTGCCCTGTGTGTTTTTCCTATTTTTTATGTTCGTCCCATATTTTTCCCCACCTCATTTCCTTCTATTCTTCATTTTCTATGATTTTTCCGGATTTTATTACTAATTTTCCCTTGCTATCATGTTTGTATATGTTGACACTTTTATATTTAGAGGCGGAGTACCCCTTCCGACACATACCCCTTGGTATGATGTCATTCGGTGGCCTTGATCCGCCTATCTCCGCCTTTTTCTATTTTTAGGTTATATTTGATTTTTGTCGTCTTCACATATACTGGGCATCAGCAAGGGGATCCTTAGAGTTTTCTCTTCGGATTTCCCTTTGCTAGGTGCGCCCCCAATGCCTGTATTATGTAGTATAATTTTAACTTCAGATTTCCCTTTGCTAGAGGCTTAGGTTGCCCTTATAGGCTTGGACTCAGTGACTGCTGCAGCATGGGCTTTGGCTGCTTTGGACTTCAGAAAATTCCTGGCTCCATGTCCTTTCTTGCCACAGTAGAGGCAAAGTCCTTCCTTCATGCGGCGTTTATGCTCATCTCCAGTTAGTTTACCATCTTTCCCCAACTTGTCAGAAATAGAGTTTTTTGGCTTGTTCTTCTGGAAGTTGTTCTTTGACCCAGAGGAGCTGCCGGACGAGGATTGGTTTGTGTGGTTGGTGCTGGACGAGGGCTGGGGTTTGGACTGAGTGTTGGAATTGGAGCTAGAAGAACCTTTAGATTCCTTCTTTCTGGTGTGTGCAGAATTTCCGGGGGTCTTTGTTTCTAAGTGGGTTTCTTCTTCCTGCATCCAATAGATATTGTCAGCATCCTGGGCTTTAAGATGTAGGGATGCTAGAGTTTCGGGTCGTCCCCCCTGTAAGACTTCTATGCGGAGACGGAGCAGAAGACTGTGGAAATACCAGTTGTGAAGAGCGGCCTCATTCCAGTTGACCTGGGAAGCCAGTTCCCAGAAGTCCACATTATACTTCACTATTCTTCCACCTTTCTTCATTGTGAGTTCTGAAAGAGCCTTTTCCGCATCCCTGACAGGGTTGTGAGGACCAAAATTGCTTTCCAACTCACTAAGGAATACCTCGTAGTTCCACATCCAATGGGCAGAATTTGTTGGGTCGTTGAGTCCAGGTTCAAACCAGCTAAGAGCTGACCCTTTGAGGTAGGAAAGGATGAATAGAATTTTCTTTTTGTCAGAGGCGAATACCTAAGGATGTTCATGGAAGTGAAGGTTGCACGAGACTAGGAAGTCCCAAAGTTTCTGGGAATTAACCCCATCGAAAGTATCAGGATCATGAACTTTGATTTTCTCGGTCTTGGGTGCTTGGTTCTGCCGCAGGGTTCAGAGACTATCCAAGAGCTTGAAGAGAGCATCAAGAAACCTATCTCCTGGATCAGGATTTCCACCAACAGGAGGTAGAGCCTTAGAGGGTCATCAGGGTCATCAGGATCAGGGTCATCCCTGGGGCCATCAGGACTGCTAGGGTCATCAGGTCCACCAGGAAGTCCATCCTCTTTACCTGGACCTTCCTCATTGAAGGGGTTAGGTTGCCCAACATTCTCTATGTATTCAAGTGGAGTCGTATTCTGAGGGGTCTCCAGAGGTTGAGACATGACATTAGCACTGATGGAGGGTGCTCCTGAACCGATTTGCCTGAAGATGTTGGATGGTCTGGTGGATGCACCAAAAGTTGAAGCGTGTCTAGGGGAAGGAAGTATGGATCAGTGTATTGCTGATAATCCTGGTACTGCGCCAGCATGGTGGGAGTTTCTTGTAGTTCATTGGGTTTGTGACTCAGTAGGAGTCATAAGGAAAGATGGGATGGTTTTGATGAGAGAAGTGAGAGTTTGTAAATACTGTTAAGTACTGAACTTGAAGGGGAAGTTGTCAGAATTCCGGTCATACCCGGACGATAGAAGTTGTAGAGGATGGATCAAGTAAGACAGAGAATCCTACAGAGATCTGGGGCAGGGTTTACTTGATGTGTCATACCAAGTGGGGGAGCAGAAAGGACTTGGCTTCAACTTATAAGAAGTTCCACCCTTCTCCTCATCAAGTGTCCTAATTTCAAGGCGAGGGTAAGGAAGATGACCAGAGGTCCAGAGAGTTTCCAGAGAGGATGAGCAAGAGTTTGAGAATGACTTAAGAACGTAATTGGAGTTTAAAGAGGATAGGATTAAGTGGGAGACTTGGTTGATTTACAAACTCACGATACAAAATGGAAGTAGCTAGCTTAAATACTAAGGTCGGAGTTTCTGAGGCTGTGGCTAATATGAAAACTGGCTTCCAAGGCAATTCCTGAAACCATTTCACCTAATTGGAAATGAGGGAATTTTGCCTCTAGGCAGTGCTGCTGATAGGAGGTGGGCTGTGATGTAAGGCGGCTGGGAAGGGGGGCAGAAAACAATCAGAAGTCCAGTCAGAAGAATTGGTCTTGACAGTTGGAAAGGCAACTGAGGATGAGAAGAACTGAGATGCAAGAATAACAGGTTCAATGATATTGATTATTCAATGAGGACATGGGAAATGAAATCATTATGATTATATCATTCACCTGACTTCATTGATGACAATTATTGTCATTTTTCCTTCACTTCATACCTCAGGTCTTTCAGCCAAAATCCTGGTTCCCAATGTTGTATTGTTATCGAGATCATAAGTGACCTCATGAGTTACTTGAATTTGAACTGGGACATTTAAGGGAATCTGGCAATGTCTAGGCAAACGAAGGTGGGAAAGTACTGTCATGACCTCAATTTAGTAGTCACAAACCAGTAAATTGGAAGCAGGACTCATACCTCTTGCTAAGAAATCCCAAGAATGATGGTATCTCAAGAATGTATCATGTTGAGAATTGAGCAGAGCTTGGACGATGAGACTCCATGTTCCTTCTGGCAAAAGAGAGGCAGTAGAATTTGAGTGAGTTGGAAGAAAGAGATTTGCAAGAACATGAAGTACTAAAATACTGTCGTTTAGGGCTCATCTCCACCTCAAAAGCACTTACTTGATTGTAGAATATTTGCCATTAGATTAGGCTTCAGAGATTGTCAAAAATGATAGGACTATTGCCAGAGGTAAATGAAATGATAGCAGATGGACAGCAGTAGAACCACAGCAAGAAGAAAGAATCAGGCAAGAAAGCAATCCAGAGAGAAATCATATATTCGAAAGGTTGATTTATGTTTTAGAGAGCATAGTATTTGAAGATGCACTCCATGGGGTGCCCCTTTCCCATGAATTCATGGCAAGTGAAGTGTGAATTGATTTGCCAGCATTTATGCAAGGGACTAGGCCACATACATCCTACCAGCCATGAGGAGTACATTACACTCCTCCACCTATTCTGGTTGGATTCCCATCAGAATGCCCATTCCGATTGGAATTTCCAGAATTCCATGGAATTCCATTTACATATATTTTTCTCACAATTCATAATTCCGATCAGACTGGAGGGTCAATTTTACCTCTGGAATCCCCGGAATCTACCCGGACTCATTTTTACCTGGAACAGTTGGATCAACAGGATGCACAGCAACTAGCATAACTGGAATAACTGGAATGAATGTGCTTTCCCAAATAAAATTTTGATGTACAACAAGAATTGAACACTCGACCTTGGGTCTGCACACAGAACAGCACACTTAACCACTGAGCTACCAGTAATTATTCATCTACATACATCTAATACCTTTATTACCCAACCAAGGTGCATAGTTAACTGCAGCCATTAACAGAATATGCAAACATGCATATTGCATGACCCATGACACGTGACTGCCAGCTCACAACCACCACCACTGTCGTCAATGCCTCCTCCTCCTCTCCACTCTACCACCACCACTGCATGCGCACCCACCACCACCATTCCCACACCCACTGCCACCATCACCACCACCTTCAAATGAGCTGACTGGATGGAACGTGGGCCCAAACGACGGCAACTGTCATTTGGGCCATAGATAAGTTTTTTCTTTTTTCTTTTTCTTTTTATCAATCAACTAATTGTAATTTATTGCTTTTTAGGCTATATACTACTGGGGATGACCTGCTGCAATGAAAAATGTGCAATGCATGCCCACAGCCACCCAATCCCCTCCTCCCATTTCAAATCGGATGTAAGGCTGTCAACACGGGCTAGGTGGGTGCAGAGGGATGCCAGGAGACCCCAGAAGGAGGATACCTGCCTAGTAAGCACCCACCAACCCCCATACATGCACCACATCACACTGATGCACCCAAACCCCTCTCCCCCCCCAAAGAAAAACAAAAAAAAGACAGAAATCCAAATGGGAGATGATGGCGACAAACAACAACAAGCCACCCACCCCCAGCCTCATGATCAACTGCTCGTGGGGTGGATTATGGGTGGAATGATGCCCAGGTGCAGGAACAGGAGACAACAACAAGCCACCTGCCCCCAGCCTCATGAGCAACTGCTCATGGGGTGGATCGTGGGTGGAATGACAGACAACACACCTAGCACAGTGGGGTTGTGTCCCCTCCCCCTCCCCCTCCCCCTCCCCTGCACTTTGTGTGGGGAGGGATTTTTTTTGTACTTTTAATTATTTATTAGTATTGTGCCCCCCCTCCCCCATTTTGTATGGGGGAGGGATTTTTTTCTTCATGTTTTTACCTCCCCCCTCACGTTTGGCACAAGGGGTTAGCTTTTTATGTATATAAATGAAACTCCCTCTTGCATCTTGTGAGAGGGAGGATTTTTTGTTTATGTATGTAATCACAATCATCCCCACTCCCTTGCATTCAATGTGAGGGATGTGGTTAATTAAAAAAAATTTTGATCTTAACTACTTTGAAAAAAACTAGAGTGTCATGAATAAACCTTATATTACTAACTAATAATTCTCCTGTGGCTCAACTGGTTAAGCACACATGTTTGGTTTGTCATGTGATCACTGTAATCAAGATGTCTTGAGTTCAATCCTTACTCTGCACAAATATATTTTGTAGGCACTTTGACAACTTAAGACTTGAAATTTGACTATCCATTAGGGTATATACTCTAAGTTGAGCATCTGGAGTAACCAGAATCTGGTCAGAATAACTGGAATAACTGCACTCCGACCAGAATAACTGCACTCCAATTGGAATAACTGCACTCTGACCAGAATAACTGCACTCTGACCAGAATAACTGGTGGGGGAGGGTAAATCACAGGCCATGAGCTCTAATGATGTGGAAGATTTAATGTAAGCTGTCAATTATAACTTCATTGCCTGTATAATAAACACAGAGTTATTTAGTATGAGAAAGAGACTTGCCCACCTTTACCAAGACGATAAACTAGCTACCAATGGCAATTTATTTCAATGTTGTCTGTAACACAGCTGGACTGATCACACACCATGAACAATTAATAGAAGAGGTTGCTACCCTCAAAGATTCTCTTAAAGAAATATCAGAGGAATTGGCTGAGAAAAAGGCAGAAGTACAAAAACTGAGGGAACAGCTGTTTCAATATAGGACTTTGCTGATGAATCCCAATAAATGGAGCTTATGATAAAGGGAGGAGGATAAGGCCAAGGAATTAGATAGTGCTTCAGATAGTATGATCTGAACAGCAAGGATTACACGACAGCTCTTTCCCATCTACCACTGTTTTCACTATTCTGCAAAGCACCCACCGCCACCCTTTCTTTTGCATCCCACTGCCCATCCAGTTCTTTGAGCTAGCTAAAACTCACCAGGCAGGAAAAAGAAGAACACTCTTCATCTTCCTCTTCCTTGTGTAGAGTGTTCAGTAGCGTAGAAGCTATGAGATTCTGAGGCCACACAAGGAAGCATGGGCACCAGCACAACTTCAAACCAATACCCTAGCTTGTGGTTGCGGTTCTGATGAAGGCCGGGACTGTGACTGGGATGGCTGTGGTTGTGACTGTGGCTGAGGCTGAGGCTGAGTGGCACATATCTCGGTTATTGTGCTGGTGAGTGTGTGCAGCTCAGCACCATCTCACAGCTCTTCTGGAGCACGGCCTGCAGTCAGCTGAGGATGTGGTCAAAGGTGAGGCCACTTTTGCCTGGGGGACGCATGCTGCCACCCATCCTGCCCATGCCTTGGTTGTTGGTGAAATTAAAGGTGGAAGAGGTGGCAGAAGAGGAAGTAGCACCGTGGGGTTGGTGGAGGAGGGAGGAGGAGGATGGGGCTTGGTTGCAGTAGTGCTGCTGTATGATCGCATTTTGTCCCTTCCACCTCTACATAAATGCCAGTCCCTTGAGCACACCCATCTGAATCTACAGAGCTCAGTTCTTTGCATTTGTGCTTACACGACATTCAGAGATGCATCAAGCACATGAGCAAAGGGTTTCAGAGAGCATACTCATGAGAGAGTGTTGCTGTGGCAGGCGAAGAGAGCACTTGGGGAAGGAGAAGGAGAATAAGGGGTGTCAATTGAAGATGAAGATGAACCACATTGAGCCCAGCCACCAACGCCATCTGGCGGTCTCCCACACTAAGATTGACCTGCGCTGAAAATGACCATCCAATGTAACCTCCAGTGAGAAACTTGCTTCAAGTATAGACTTTTTATCCCTCCAATATCCTCATTTCCTTCCACTTCTCCCAAAGCTGTCTGACTCCAACCTGTGCAGACGATGAGCCTTTCACGTCCTTGACTTCCAGAAGTTCATATTCTCGACCAAATGAGAGAAAGTGGGCAAAAAGGGAATTGAAGTGGGGCTTGGACTGGAGATGAAGTATTTGAGGGTAATGAGCATGGTATATGTGTGCAAATATGCGAAGGAGTTGCCAGTAGATGTGCTTTGCCATGGAAGGAAATGATTGTGGGAACTGGTGACCTATAAATAATTTAAGATTATGCCAAGGGTTGCACATTTGACCTATACCTGATTTTGTGGTGAACATATTTTTGTCATCATGCAAATTTTGTACCCAAGTCATAACGTAGTTGATGTAGGCAGCTGGACACTTTTGTGTTCTTGGTTGATCCAAGTGTAATTTAATCTATGCAAAGAGCATTAGCAAGAACTGTCAAATGGGCAATACAATGTATGTTGGGCCAGCCACCATTGTTGGACAGTTCTGTTGGGTGCAGCATTCTGCTATGACATTATAGAACTTGTTCAGATTCATGTAGAAATTGAAAACTTCAAAATAATATGTAAGTCAGCAGATTAACAAAACACAAAATGAGCGCACTATTAACTGCCACCCACTCCATGATGTCAATGTATTTGGGGAGCATCATGATCGTCTTGAAGTTCCTCTTGATGAGAGCAGCCTCAACAAATGGACTGCAAAGGTACAAGGGTTTGGGTGGTGGTGGGGGAGTTGGAGATGGTGGGAGGGCATCTGCTGGAAATGTAGCCGAGGTTGGTGTGGGAGACCATTTAGGGTGCTGGGCCCATGTCATGGAATGGCTTGAGAAACATCAGTGTAGAATGAATATATACGGCGTGTACAAACCCAATAGTATTGAAGAACATGGGTATTGCAGTACTGAAGCCAATCAGTCCAGCAGAGAACTAGAAAACAACCATCCAATGTAACCTCCAGTGAGAAACTTGTTGGGCTAGATACAGCATGATCGCAGTAGTTTCGAAGACAGCAAAATTGTTGTGAGCACAATTGATGATTGCTGGGACTCGTCCATTTGTGTTGATCTTAAGAAACCAATCCTTCTTCTGAATGTTGGTCAATATGTCAAGGCTTTGAACTCTATAAAGGGCCATAGATGAAATAAGCCTACAGCAGATGATGTTCGACTTACTTGTACTCGATCCCATTATAGGCAGTCTTAAGCTCTTCAAGATATACAGTAGCTGATAAGAGATAAGATTAGTCAAACTAATCTTGAAGTCCACCTCACTCCCATGGTTCTTGTCAGGATTCAACCTTCACTGGCAACCAACTGGCAACTGTATTCTAATGCCTCATATCTTGTTGGACAGAGAGACCTCCTTGCTTCTTCATCACTTATTACATCAACCTGCTAATCCAGCCCTTGTACCTGTAATCCAAGGACTCCACTCTTCTTTGCTGGCATCTCATTCATCCTCAAGTTCACCAATGTCACCCTATAGCTCTTATGACTCCGAAAATGTATTTCAGGACTTCTTGGGGTCTGGTGAATCTCCTGAGGACTCTAGTGATGGAGGCCAGGAACCACCTTTTCCAGAGCTCTGGGATGAACACTATTCCCTGAATCTAGATACCAATGCAGATCTGGATGGACTCTCAGATGCCCTATCTGGCTACATATCTGACTGTGATTATGTTAGTGATGATCCACCTCCAACTAGTGAAGAATACTTTGGACTGGGAATTTCTCTCTCAGTGATTTTCCAGGATGTGGAAATTAATGAGGTAAGTATGATTTGTAGTATGTTGGTTGACAATTATACTTATTGCTTCTTAGACAACTGAATATTTAGATACTTCCAATCATGGAAAGGGAGGTCATGAGTCCAGGGGTACCTGGGAACCAGAGGTTCATTGTAATTTTGGGTGGGCATGAGAACATTTTGATCTCTGATTGAATGTTACTTTCCAGATAGAGATCTGTACACTTTCAGGACATCTGGATGATTCAGCTATGAACCAGCAGCAGGATAATTGCTCTGGAGAGGATGAAGTCAAAAAGGAAGGAAGGAATGGAGAAAGGGAGGAAGGGAGGGACACATTAGAAGAAACAGAGAACCAGGAGCAAAGATTGGAGGGAAGAGGTAGAGGTAGAGGTAGAGGTCATAATAAGGGTAGAAAAGAGGGTCAAGGTGGAAGGCAAAGAGGACTTGCTGGTAAAGGGAGGAGGAGAGAGGACTATGGTGGAGATGGTGATGGGCTAGTGTTGCCACTGGCTCAGCCGAGGTTTTTCAATAAAATGAATATAGCATGCCAGATAAATCTGCTAAATTCACCAGAATATTTGAGCCTATGGACGGGCCCATAAGCCAAGGGGTCGTTTGCCAACATTAGTTGAACTGATCGATCATCCCTGAGTTATTTAATAAACAAAATTCAGCTTGATGGCTTGGCTTCAAATCAAAGCCAAGTGAATATGTCAAGAAGGGATGATTCAATAAGCTAATGTTGGCGGAAGACCCTTCGGCTTATGGCCCCATCCATATGCTCAAATACTTTGGTGAATTTAGAGAATATATCTGGTATGCTATGTCCATTTTATTGAAAAACCTCGGCAGAGCCAGTGGCAACACTATCAGATGGGCATGTAGAAGGTGGTGGAGATCCCCAAATTATTGGATGCCTGACTGTCAGAGGGGAGGGAGATCAGCAACATCAGTCTGGGCATCATCAGAAGCTGTAGAGGACTCTCAGTCAACTCTTCCCCAGGCCTGTGCAAGGGTTCTCGCAAATCTAGCTGCTCAGGGAAATATCTTGGCTCAAGAAACACTGTCATCATTTCAACCACAACTTAGAAGCTCTCGCCGCAGCAAATCCTCCTCAGCGCCTCAGGATGCAATATCTGCTATGAAGAACATGCTATCAGAAGAGAGCTGGAAGGAGAGTCAAGTTGCATTCCAGGTCAATTCCCTTGAAAACATCATATTATGTTGTCAACGTTCCGATAATGTCGAAGTCGGTGTTCAATTCATTTCTATGATTAACTTCATACAGCTAGCCGCAAAGGTGGAAAGGTGGGGTTACTCTTCAATTACATCATTCACCTATTGAATTTGTCAAATCTAGTACTTGTCAAGCAAGAAACACACCTCACCTGATCTTCTCAATCAGTACTTATCGAGCACAGCTTTCAAACCAACCACGTCTCACGAATTCACAGGCAGCCACAATCTTTAGTAGAGAAGGTTGTATAGTTGCAAGCATAGTCTTTCGCGTCGAGCTCACATATATTTGGATGTAGGATGGTTAGAATTTTCGCAGGATACACTATTGAGCAGGACGAGCTTGTCCGTTTCCTCGAGGAGCAGGGGTGGGGCCCTGAGCCTGGGGAACCGCAGTTAACCGTTACCGAAGCCTGGATGAATTTCATGAGCTGGCGAGCCTCAAAGCCACGACGTGGAGATTTGAAAACTTTGTTGCCATGGGTGCAATGTGCGTAGCATTATCCTCCACCCTTTGAACCTGCTGACGTTCAATCCCCGATGCAGATTGGTATGATAAGGGTGGAAATCACGTCCATGCCTTCATGACGAGGCGTAGCGACAACGTGGATAATTTGAACCTTCGCTTCAAGGAGATGCCTATCGATGTAGAGATCCGAGACAGGTTTATTGCGCAAACGGGGAATGTGTTGGACCCAGGGAAGATGAAGTTTTGGAGCTTGCCCGAGAACGTTGTGCATGTTCCCTTGGGTCTTCCCTTTTAGGTTCGTTTCGTAACACAGTGATATTGACGCAACCATTCCCCGTAATGGATTTGTAACACATTGCTCGAAGCCTGTATTGTTGTTGCTACCTTCACTATCAAATGAACTGATTTGTGGGGTAACTCATGTCAGGCACTGAAACATTTCACGCATGCTCATATCAGTCATCCTCAGGAGTCAGAAATCAACTCTCTATCGTTGGTCAAGCTGCCCAGCTGAATTTTTAGGAAAGCCCAAGTCTGTGTTGACTCTTTTCGAGTCTTTTTTCCCTATCCATCTGTTTTCTCGGGTGCAGTACCGGCCCCCGGTTTTTTCTATCTCGGTGTCCTTTTCACTCGGCCGCCAGAGTGAGAAGGACAGGGATATAGGGCATTTGGATGCTCACGTCAAGATCCTACGCTCGGATCGCGGCGGGTTGTACCTAGTCAAGGAATCCATTTTATACTTGATGTCGAAGGGTACTACACAGAAATTAACTATACACGACAACCCCCTGCATAATGGCGTCGCAGAACATCGTAACCACACCATCGTTGAGCGTATCTGCACATTACTGCATGCGAGTGGACTCCCGAAGACCCTTTGGGGTGAAGCCGCGCATCACATCGTCTGGTTACTGAACCGCACGACAACTAAGGCTGTGGATGGGAAAACCCTTTACGAGGCCGCTTTTGGAAAAAAGCCCGATTTGCGGCATGTGCGGGAATGGGGTGAGGTGGAAATAAATTGGGTGGACGGGTAAGAGTGTGGTTGGCTAGGTGTTGACGAGCAGAGCAAGGGATTTCGAGTTTGCTAGCCAGATAAGAGGACGGTATCGACTGAGCGTAATATTTATCATGACAAAATGTGTTCATTAGTTGATTGTCTCGAGGGGAAGGATTGGGAGTTCGTCGAAACGACAACTGAAATACCTGAATCTTCAACGCCTCACTATTAGTATTCTCTCCAGCACCACCTAGGTGGTGCCAGGTGGCGGTGCCCCCCCCCAAAATAAATTCCAAAAGTAGAATAGCAACCTTTTTGCTTCTTTTTTATTTTTAGACTTCGCATCGCCATCCCACTTGGTCCTGCCCGCCATATCCAACCTCAAACATTCACTGGTCATGTGATGGATGTGCCGTTTTCTTTTTCATTCTTTTCCACCCTCTCCAAACATTTACCAGTCATGTGACTGGTGTCTTCTGCAACCAGGACCTTTGTGCCATCCTTAATTATTACCTCTCCAAATGTTGACCAGTCACATGACATCAAACAAGGTTTGCACTGCCTTTCATATCATATCATTTCCCTATTAGTATTCTGGTGTCTTCCTGTTCCCATCCACCTCTCCAATCATTTACCAGTCATGTGACTGATGTCTTCCTGTTCCCATCCAGCTTTCCAAATGTTCACTGGTCACATGATCCCCACCGTGCCCTCTTCCTCCCTCTGTAGACACAATCAATCTGTCACTCAGGTGCTAGACCTATCCGCTCCTCCTTCTTCCCTTCCTCCTGCCTCTTCTTACTTTCCTGCTCTCCCCTCTTCTCTAGGTGGTACCAGTGGTAGTGCTGCATCATGCTCTCTTTTTCTCTGTCCACTCCCTTCAACCAGGACACCTGCAATAGGACCCCTTAAAAACATATCACCTGACCATCTGAATCACACTACCAGAAATGTCTGCGTATTAATAAGGGCAAGAAGGTGTGGGTTTGCATGATTGATGGTGTTACAGTGGGGTGTCCATGCTGCACAGTCCACAATTGCAAGGTCCCTCTCGAGAATAACCAGCATCATTTCTGTCCACAGGATTCTGCCCAAAACCATGTCTGTTCTGTGGTTGGTTGCAACGCCCCTACAGCTGTTTACAGTCACATGTGTTCTGATCCCAAGCACCAGGAGGCTGAACAACTTCATTGAGACTGGCAACAGGCACACTTTCAACTCAAGAAATGGCTCCAGTGAGCCTGTGTTGCTCACCCTAGCGATGCCATTGCCCAAGATGTCAATGTCGCAGATCTTATTGATGCTGACAAGGAGGAGGAGGACTTGGAGATTACTGGGCAGGACTCTGCAGCCAAGAACCCACCTAAATGAATATGCATACAGCTTAGTCACAAACAGACACATAATCAGCAGATAATTGTGGTGCCATGTGGTATGATAATTGCCCATGAGACATTCTATGGTGCTGAGGGTATTGGCAGTGTCATTGTAAGTGTGAATCAATCAGTCTATCATTAAGTTAATGATCAATGGGATCAGGAGATGATCAAATACACCTTCCATGAAGACATTAAACCAGATCATATCTTCTTCGATAACAACCGCTCTGTGGCCAAGGTGGTCCAGGAAAAAGACCTGTTCTGTGATGATATTGGACTCACAGTTGATGTTTTCCATTTCAAGATGAAACACTCTGAAACAGATCTATACTGCCAGCAATACTGTAATCCAGTCGCATACCCAGAACTTCTGTCAGAGGATGGAAAGGGATGGTATTTCAACTCATCAATTGCAGAGCAGACAAACATATGGCTGGGAGGGTACCATGCCATTTGTTGTGAGATGATTTTATGTCGAAACTGCATGACTAGAGACAAGCTTACAAAAGAGGGATGGTGTCCTAGTAACCAGCTGCATCCTAGAGTAGTTTGACAATGATCATAACAAGATGTAAAATACAGTAAAATGAGGCATAGTAAAACAAGACGTAAAATATAGTAAAATGAGATGTCAAAGCACTGATCAAACCCTGGCTTTCTTGTTGTGGTTTTCCTTCCCTTGCTGAACACTTTCTTCATGACATTGCTTGAGGAAATACACCCACATTCCCTCTGAGGTGCGTCCAGCTTTCAGAGCCGCATCCTGTGCAGCAACTGGTGCAGCAAGCCATGTCTTCTGATGCTTGTAAAAGGTTGTCCAGTGGAACAGAGTCTTGAGGATGGCCTCGAATGTTTCCTCAATGTTACCATGTATCCTACTTGCAGACCCACACTTTTCAAATCCAAAAACAATATCCACCACATAGAAATCTGATGGCCACGCTGGCGTCTCTGATGAAGATGATGACAAAGAGAGAGAGAGTTGAGAGGAAGAGTCAGATGAGGATGTTGAATGGGCCCACTTGCCAACTTTGCAGCATTGTTGAGGAGATCCAGCATCAGAGAGTGCATGATCAAGCTCCTTCTTGATTGTCACAGCCTCAGCAGTAACATTATCATTGTCAGATAGTGTGAGGTCAATGAATGAAGGCTCAAGGCATTCCACTTTGATGGTATGGACTGGAGGCACTGTTGGTTTCAGCTTGATCACCCCAAACTTTTGTGAGGATGCACAGACAATGGAAACAAGCTCTGGTTCATCATTGTCAGAACCATGACAACATTGTTGATGGGAGGATTTGCAGCGGTGGGAGGATTTGCGGCAGTGGGAGGATTTGTGGTGGTGGGAGGACTTGCCCTTCTTGCCTTCCTTGCCCTTCAGAACCCTTGGAATGACAGCCAGCTCCTCATCAGCATCTGAACCAGCAGCTATGATAGATTGGGCTGCCTTCCTTTGCTTCAGAGCCTGGCATACAAAGGCCCACTCCTGTGGTAGGTTGTCAAGAAAGTGGGGACAGAGGCACTTGCTCTCAGCTAAGAGCTTGTAGAACTCAAGGCATGTTGTAATGTTGACACCCTTCACAAAGACATGGTCACAATCCTTCATTAGGATGACTTGTCCAACCCAGACCTTCATCCATCACCCAATGGAGACATTGTACATGCATGTCGTCCTCTGTACTGACCAGCAGGTCAACCGAGTACTTTACACTCCCCCACCTATTCTGGTTGGATTCCAGTTTGTCTGGCTGGAATTTCTGGAATTTCTGGAATCTAGTGGAATTTTTTTTGTATGTAGTTTTCCCTATGCAGCACAATTCTGGTCAGAATAAGGATCCAATTTACACCCAGAATCCCCAGAATCTGACCAGACTCATCACAACCAGAATAACAGGAATAACCAGACTAACCAGAATAACTGGAATGCATGTGCTTTCCCAAATAAAAGTTCAACACACATCAAGAATTGAACACTTGACCTTGGGTCTGCACACATAACAGCACACTTAACCACTGAGCTACCAAGCAATTATTCTTCTGCATACATTTAATACTTTTATTACCCAACCAGGGTATGTAGTTAATCACAGCCATTAATGGAACAATTAATAAGTATGCATACGCATGACACATGACATGTGACTGCCAGCTCACAACCACCACCACTGTCGCCAATGCTGCCTCCTCCTCCTCTCCACTCTACCACCACCACCGTGTGTGCACCCACCACCACCATTCTCATGCCCACTACCACTATCACCACCACCTTCAAGCGAGCCAACTGGATGGAACACCTGTCCAAATGACGCAGATTGCGTCATTTGGGGCCTAAGTATGTTTTTTTTTCATTTGCTTTTTGTTTTTTTATACTAACTAACTTGTTTCTTTTGTTTTATAGGTTCTACTCTACTGCCAGATGGAACACAGGCCCAAATGATGTTGCTGTCGTTTGGGCCATAGATAAGTTTTTTTTTTTTTTTTTCTTTTTCTTTTTATCAATCAACTAATTGTAATTTATTGCTTTTTAGGTTGCATACTACTGGGGATGACCTGCCACAATAAAAAACGCGCAACCCATGCCCACACCCACCCGATCCCCTCCTCCCCATTCAAATGGGATGTGAGGCTGTCGACATGGGCTAGGAGGATGCAGAGGGATGCCAGGAGACCCCGGAAGGGGGGTACCTGCCTAGTAAGCACCCACCAACCTCTGTACTCACACCACATCGCACTGACACGCCCAACCCCTCCCCCCCCCCCCTCCAAAAAAAAAAAGAAAAAAACAGAAATACAAACAGGGGATAACAGCAACAAATGATGACAAGCCACCCACCCCCAGCCTCACGAGCAACTGCTTGTGGAGTGGATCATGGGTGGAACAATGCCCAGGTGCAGGGACAGGAGATGACAATGACACACCACCTGCCCCCAGCCTCATGAGCAACTGCTCGTGGGGTGGATCATGGGTGGAATGACAGACAACAGCAGGGTCGCATCTCCTCCCCCTCCCCCACACTTCATGTGGGGAGGGATTGTTTTTGTACTTTTAATTACTTATTAGTATTGTGCCCCCCCTTCCCCATTTTGCATGGGGGAGGGATTTTTTTCTTCATGTTTTTACCTCCCCCCTCATATTCAGCACAAGGGGTTAGCTTTTCATGTATATAAATAAAACTCCCTCTTGCATCTTGTGAGAGGGAGGATTTTTTGTTTATCTATGTAATCACAATCATCCCCACTCCCTCACATTCAATGTGAGGGATGTGGTTAATTAAAAAAATTTGATCTTTAACTACTTCAAAAAAAATTAGAGTGTCATGAATAAACCTTATATTACTAACTAATAATTCTCCTGTGGCTCAACTGGTTAAGCACACATGTTTGGTTTGTCATGTGAGCACTCTAATCAAGATGTCTTGAGTTCAATCCTTACTCTGCAGAAATATATTTTGTAGGCACTTTGACAACTTAAGACTTGAAATTTGACTATCCATTAGGGTATATACTCTAAGTTGAGCATCTGGAGTAACCGGAATCTTATAAGGGCAACCTAAGCCTCTAGCAAAGGGAAATCCAAAGTTAAAATTATGCTACATAATACAGGGATTGGGGGCGCACCTAGCAAAGGGAAATCCGAAGAGAAAACTCTAAGGATCCCCTTGCTGATGCCCAGTATATGTGAAGACGACAAAAATCAAATATAACCTAAAAATAGAAAAAGGCGGAGATAGGCGGATCAAGGCCGCCGAATGACATCATACCAAGGGGTATGTGTCGGAAGGGGTACTCCGCCTCTAAATATAAAAGTGTCAACATGTACAAACATGATAGCAAGGGAAAATTAGTAATAAAATCCGGAAAAATCATAGAAAATGAAGAATAGAAGGAAATGAGGTGGGGAAAAATATAGGACAAACATAAAAAATAGGAAAAACACACAGGGCACCCCCCTAGTCCCCTTACAAATCTGGTCAGAATAACTGGACTAACTGGACTCTGACTGGAATAACTGGACTCCAACCAGAATAACTAGACTCCAACTGGAATAGGTAGGGGAGGGTAAATTACAGGGTCAACCTCACCCAGCACTTTGGCACTCAACACAAAATGGGGCCATTTGAAGCCACCCTGCACCTCAAAGATTGTTGCATCCTGATCATCCTGAAGTAAAATTGTTGAAAAAGCTGCCCTGAGAAGTAAAACAGCTCGAACTTACCCTTGCCCAGCCATAAACCCTGACTGAATGCTTAGCTTTCTCAATATTTGCCAGTCACTTCACATCTGCTGCTCACTTGTTCTCCAATGCCTGCTCACATGCATACTGCTGAGTAAATGTGGGAACTATCTGGGATGCATGGTGAGGGTTCGCAAAGAAGTCTAATTCCAAGTCCACTGTTGTTGATGGGCCTGCTGGCACAAGGTTGACAGAAGGGGGTGGGTTGGAAGGTGGTGGTGATGATGATAGTGGCTGCTCCTGCCCACCCAAAGCCAAGGGCAGCATGGCACCAGCTGTGAGATTGGTGAGATGGGTCTTGACTTGACAGCCACCAGCTTCTACAAAGTGCCATTGACACATCTTGCAAGGGCAGTCAACATGTAGCTGCCCCATCCCACATCCTCTCTTCACACAGACAACCTGGGTAGAGCTCAGCATAGCAGTGGGGTGGGGCTGAGAGTGGCGGGGAAGAGGATGGCATGGAAAGGGCAGGCAAGGATGGTGGGGATCTGTCTGTGCCCTCAGAAAGCCAGTAATAGTATGAACAAAATGTTCCATCCCTGCTTTTCGCATGGCAGGACACATATGCTTTTCCACAGTTGCCGTTCTTGTCTGATTTGCAGATTTTTGGGGCCAGCCAAATATGACACATTTTGCATGCATACACAGTAGGTGTTCCTTCATCCATGGTAAATTGGAACCTGTAGAATAGCTGGAAACAACATAAGCAATAAATTATGCTGGGTGAGATTGCTCCAAGTCAATGCACTAGAAGTGAGTGTTGAATCCATAGTATCTTTGCTGTTAAAGTGGGTTGTGTTTCTTGAAATGCTTTAGTGAATAAGTAGTAAAACAGACTCACAATAGTAGAGCCACATATGAGGTCTGGATATTGTGGCAAGGATGGAAGCAGTGTTGGTGGTGTTGGTAGCAGCAGAGTATACACGACAAGTTGGAATGCAATTCAGATTCAGCAGTGACATAAGCCAAATTGGGACAAACAGAACAAACAGAACAAACAGTTCTTGTGGGATTATCCAAAATTGAGATTCTCTGGAAGACTCTGAGCTGTTATCTTGAACACTCCCCTGAGGTGCTGGTCCTTGGGCTCCTTCTGTATTTTGCACCTCAGTCTTCACCTGTGTCTACCTCAGCCATTGTGCTGTCATTTTCCTCCTCAATCTCTGTATTCAAGTCATCTGCATCAGGGCTCAAACTTGAATGTCTGTTGGATTCACTCAATTATGAATGCATCAGATCATGTCCCAAGACACATATCAGTCCCTCTTTGTGTTCCTCCTCTGTAGCTTTGTCAAAATGGATGGCCTTGATCAAGTAATAGGGTGGGTAGCACTGTCGACAGAGATTTGCAAAGAAGGTCAGGCTTCTGATTGGTGCATTGTCCAGCATTTCATTCACTTTCCTGACAAGATGTTTGCACAGAAGGAACTGACTGATCAGATATGCAGGACAGCTGCATGTCCACTGATCAATTTCTGTGAGCTATTCACCATGAGGTCAACTTTCTTCCTCAGCAATCTCCGCCAGTCATTCATTATGGCCCTTCATTTTTTTAGGTGCCTTCAACCACTTAAGCTCCTTCTTGACTAGGCGATACTCATCTAAATGGCTCATATCCACCCAGTCTGCACAAAAATTGGTTTGCCACCCAGCTAAAACTTTCAGCCTCCCAATGCACCTCAAGTTTTGAATGTAATCCAGCATCATATGAACACAAGGCAATACATCAGAAATGATGATATGGGGTTTACCACCCCAGAGAACTTCTATGCAAAGTTGGAGCAGGAGACAGTGGAAATAGTGGTCATGAAGGGCTGCTTCATTCCAGTTGACCCTAGAAGCTAATTCCCAGAAGTCAACATTATATTTTGTGATATGACCACCTTTCTTCATTGCTAAGTCAGAGAGAGCTTTTTCTGCATCTCTGACTGGGTTGTGGAGGCCGAAGTTGCTTTCCAGCTCAGTGAGGAAAGCTTTGTAGTCCCACATCCAGTGTGCGGAATCTGTTGGGTCATTAAGACCAGGCTCAAACCAACTAAGAGCTGATCCCTCAAGATAAGAAAGGATAAATATGATCCTTTTCTCATCAGAGGAAAATATGTGTGGGCGGTTGCGGAAATGAAGATTACATGAGACTAGAAAGTCTCTAAGTTTCTTTGGGTTGGTACTGTTGAAAGTGTTGGGGTCGCAAACTTTGATTTTTTTGGTCTTGGGTGCATTGTTCTGACAAAGGGTGTGGATACTCTCCAAGAGGTTGTAAAGAACATCTATAAACCTATCCCCTGGATCAGGGTTTTCCACCATGGGAAGTTGATCATCTGGATCATTGGGATTGGGGTCACCCCCAGGGCCATCAGGACCACTAGGGTCATCAGGTCCACCAGGAGGTCCATCCTCTAGACCAGGATCTTCCAACCTGAAGTGTTCAGGCTGGTTGATGCCCCCTATGTTGTAACCATGCACCCAGGTGTGGACTGCAGTCAGGTCAGGTGTGTGTCATGTGACCACATGTTGACATTCACATAGGGTAGATACAGACAGTCCTAGCCTACCACAATATAGACTGCTTTGCCCATGCTTAGGGCTTCCTGCTTGTGTTCTCAGCGCATTCCTGTGAGACTGCATGTCTCCATCTGGTGACAACAGGCAGATTTGACTCTGCACACTCAGTTTGGCCATTTTTCTCACTTGCTCACTGTTTTCTGTCTTGGGGTCTCTGTTTTCACTCTGCTACTCTCTGCTTCTGGTCTCTACCTTGGCTACTATCTACCTGCTACTGTTTACAGCCAGTGGCTATTCTATCTGGACCCTACAACTATGGCAAAGAAAACACAGGCTGTGAAAATGGCACCGCCATCAGCACTGGCACCACAGCCCATCAAGTTCAACCTGAAATTTGCTACCATGCTCAACAGCATGCGTATGCTAACAAAACTATCACCAGCAATGCAAATTTGGGGCATGCAACAGTATGAGAGCAAGATCTATGAAGAGATCATGCAATGTGGCCATGAGGAAGGGTTTGGACAAGCCCAGGACTTTTACGGGCCAATGCTAGAACTTAGAAGAGATGCAAGAGACACAGCTCGAGGTAGTGAGGTCACTAGGGGATAAAGCAGGCTACAAGAGGGGAGTGAAGGATGGTGAAGAGCAAGGGAGAACAGCTGAATGAGAGGTATGGGAGACAAAACATGGCCAAGGGAGGTGCATCGAGCCACGCGCATGGATTCAGGTTGATGAGGGCATACAAATGGAGCTAATAACTCATGAAATGACCAATTCGAGCACCCAGACTACCTCCACCCCCACCTCTGTTGATGCCTTCACACAGACGGCACCCCAAGACAACACTGCCACCAGCCCACTGCTGTCACTGCTATCTGCCACATTGCCTCTGATGGCACCCACACAGCCCCCATCAATGATGCCAATGATGATGACAAACACCACCACCGTCCCATCCCCTACTCCAAACCAGCTCCCAGCACCTCAGAAATGATGGCACATGCTGCCAGGTCAATCCACCCCACTCCCACAGACCCTACATGTCTATAACTGCCTACTGCCACCACCACATTATGGCCAACAATGATGGCAATACCTGCTATAACCACCCCCAAAACAATGACCCAGGCATTGTCTAGTACCCAGACACCTGCTGACACCCCGGAGACTGCTAACAAGACCGTAAACAATGTACAGGGACTGTCTACAGCCCAGCAAATGGTGTTATGCAACCACGAGTGGACATGTTCATCAGACCACATTGTCTGCTCAACAGATGACCTCTGCTGGCACCACCATCCCCAACAATGATCTGTACAGCCAGCTACACCACCCTGCCTACCCCATGCCCCCACCATTGTCTGTCACCCCTGCCCTGCCCCAGACCCCCAGCAAGTGAGCCGTTTTGCTGCTGCCCAAGTGGTACACCCCACCTGCATCACCAATGATGCCATCTGTGCCTGTGAATGCTCCCTGTCTGCCCCTCGCACCCAGCTCACCCCAGTTCAGCCCTAGACAAGCTGTTTTGCCATCTACTGTGCATTTTGACTGGGCAGAGGAATCCCTCCCTATTTCCCCACCTGCTGCACCCACATCCCCATGAGATCTTTCTGGTCTTTGTTTGAACCTCCTGGGCCCATTTTGATCCTTACACAGGCATGTTTGACGATATGACACTGTTTGATGATGAACCCCACCAAAAATCCTTTCAGCATCTCAAAATTTTTTTCCACCAGCTCTTTCATCTTTTGTTCAGCCTCAAGCCTTCATCACCCATTGTCACCCATCTGGTATTGGCCCTGGAAAACCCATCATCACTGTTCCTCTCAGAACTACTGCAGCACCAGCTCCTGTACTGAACCTTGACTGGGATCAAGACCCCTGTCTCATCAACTTGAGTCAGGCCCTCCATGCTTTAGGATGGACCCCACCATGATGAGCCTTTTTCATTTTATTTTATTTCTACTGCATATATCATTACTAGATTTTTAGACATCATTTTTCTTTGTTTCCTTTTGTTTAGAGTTTAGAGGCAACGAGGGCATTGCCATTGTGGAGAGGGGCACATGTAACCATGCACCCAGGTGTGCACTGCAGTCAGGTCAGGTGTGTGTCATGTGACCACATGTTGACATTCACATAGGGTAGATACAGACAGTCCTAGCCTACCATGATACTAGACTGCTTTGCCTTCCCACTTGTATTCTCAGCATGTTCCTGTGAGACTGCACATCTCCAATGTACTCAAGGGGAGTTCTTGATTGAAAACCTTCTGGGTTGGCAGAAGGGTGCAGGGCATGGGTGGACATGAGATTAGCACTGATTGAGGGGGCTCCTGAGCCAATTTGTCAGAAGATGTTTGAGGGTCTGGAAGATACTCCAAAAGTCATGGCAGGTCGAGGGTCGGGAAGGGTGGATCACTGAATTGCAGAGATCCCAGGAATAGTACTGGCACATTGGGAATTTCTTGTTGTGCACTGGCAGGTCTTGGTAGGAGGTCATAGAGAGGAATGAGGTGAGTGAAGTGTGAGTTTGTATATACTGTTGAGAACTGATCCTAGAGGGCACATCAGAATCTGATCAGACCCTGTGGGTGTTGATAGTGGAAGGTTGTTGGGTCATGGCAGATTCTGCTGAGGGGAAACCGGAAAGGACTTGGCTTCAGCTTGTAAGAAGCTGCACCCTTCACCTCGTCTGGTGTCCTAATTTCAAGATGAAGGTTTAGAGGTAGGAGCAGGGAAGTGCAGGTAAATGCAGGAAGGAGTATGGGGGGACTTGGGTTAAGTTTAGATGAGACCAGAACTTCAGCGGGAGACTAGAGGTCGAGTCAAATGAAGTTCAGACTCTTAGAGGACTGAGGTAGGAGTAGAACAAGATTTAGATTGGCAGGTTAAAGTCGAGTCTATGTCGATATATGAATTGAGGAATACAAGGCAAAACTAACTAACTTTAAATACTGTAGTCCGGAATAAAGGCAAAATGGAAGTGGAGGCTGCAGCAGTGTCTCAACTGCATAGATAAATTACCTAGTGGGAGCCACACAGGAATCCATAGTCAAATTTGCAAAAGAGACAGCAGCCTTGGGAAGGCAGCCTGGTGCACAGCAGTGTGGGCAGTGCAAGGCAGCTGGGAACAAAAGCAGGAGGAGTTGATGAATGTCGGGTTTGAGGTGTGGAAAAGGGTCAGACAGATGTGGGTTCTGATCAGGCAAGGAATGGTTCTTGACAGGCAGCAGGAAAATATGAGTATTCAACAGCTTCTTACTGCTCACAAATTATGGGGTATATGGGTACAGGTATGGTGCCTGAAATCCTCAACCTGTGTCATACTGTACCTGTGCACATGGTGTTGCAGGTTTTCATGAGGTCTTTACACTCCCCCCCCCAATCCAAGCAGACTCCACTCAGACACTCGGACTGTCCTAGGACTGTCTGAGGACTTTGCTCGGACTTTGCTCAGACTTCTTTGGCTGAAAGTCCTGCTAAACTAAATGTCCAGTCTGAGCTGAGTCTGAGCTGAGTCCTAGGACTGTCTGAGCACCTGAGCGGAGTCCAAGTGGACCAGCACTTGTACAGTCCTAGGACTGTCCAAGTTGCTTATATAATTGACCGAAAAATCTGTAGCTACCGCAGGGATTGAACCCTCATAGTCACATGATAAAGTACAATTAAGTCAGCGATATAACAGTTAGAGTAAAGTATCATTACAGGTAAGTAGTTATATCTCTCTATGTACCACCCCAGCTGTGATGACAAATCAACACAGCCATGTCATCAACAATGCTGGCAACGGCGCCGCCTCCTCCTTACCTCCTACCCCAATAACCAACAATGGAAATGAGCCCAAATGATGGTATTGTCATTTGGGCTCACTTGTAAGTGTTTTTTTACATGTTTTTTGTTGTTGTGTTTAACTAACTGAATTTTCCTTAATGATAGGTTTTATCTATGTTATAACAACGCCACAGCCTCAAAACCACAACAATGGCTGACACAGCCACCACCCTAGGACCCAGAACCACTGCTGCAAGCAACTGCTTGCGGGGTGGGAATGGGTACAACTGCAAAATGGCAAGACAACAGCAACACCAACTTGGCCAAATGGAATGACAATGCAACGAGACAACTGGAGACGACTGGGACTGGGAGATGGAATGATGAGGGGACGAGTGGGAAACAACGAAAGGAAGGCAAAGCAAACGAAGACTCTTGGGCCATTGGTAAGTTTTTTTTTCTTGTTTTTGTTACTAACAAACTTTTTTAGGTATTATCTAGTACTGCTGACAACGACGACGATGAGCACTCAGAACCACTGCCGCAAGCAGCCGCTCACAGGGTGGGAATGGGTGCAACTTCGAAATGACAACAACAGCTACTCATGCCCACCATGCAGGACACACCACCCACCTCCAGCCTCATGAGCAACTGCTCATGGGGTGGATGGTGGGTGGAATGACAACGATGGCAGGGAACAACAACAGCACCTGCCCCAGCCCGATGAGCCACTGCTCGTAGGGTGGACGATGGGTGGAACAACGATGATTAGGGGAGACCCAAGAGACATCAACGTCTCTTGGGTCCTATAGGTAGGTTTTTTTTCTTTTCTCATTTCATTTTTTGATCCTAACTAACTTTTTATAGGTACAAACTACTACTAGTGACGACGACGACGACAATGACACTGCCACCACCACTGCTGTGAGCCCCTGCTTGCAGGGTGGAAGGTGAGGGGGAAGAGACAAGGGGGAAGGAGACAAGAGAGAAGGGAGACAAGAGGGAAGGGAGACGACAATGACAGTGGGGACACCCACGACAACACCTGCCCCATGCATATGAGCATCTGCTCGTGGGGTGGTTCGGGAGCTCTTTACACTGCCCCATGTATTCCTGGTAGTCCCTGCTTCAGCCATTGTCCACCAAATGGTTTATTCCTGGCAGTTTCTCTTCCAGTAGGATTCCTGGTGGATTCCTGGTATAATCCTGGTAAATTGGGCTCTTCCTGGTACTATTCCAGGAATTCCCCAGGACTTGGACTATGAGGAATCCAGGAGGACAGACCAGGATCCAGTAGGATTGAACCAGGAGTCCTTAATACTAAGTAATAAAATAAATGACACAAGGCAGAATTGAACCCTAGGCATTAGACAACAACATTTCAGCACAGCCAATATAACCACTACACCACATACACTTACAAAGTGTGTCCACTAACTGCTCTAGGTACCATTGGGGCGGCTGTGCATGACAAAGCACACAGCCGTGTCATCAACACTGCCAGCTCATCAACCATCACCACCACTCTCGACAATGCCACCGCCTCCCTCCTCTCCATTCTACCACCACCACCACTGTGTGGACACCTGCTGCCACCATTCCCACGCCCACTCCACCATCACCACCACCTTCAAACTGTTGGAGCAGACTATATACACTGCACAGTGGAAGAGACAACACGTTCCTTACAACCTACCTGGGGTTTACTTAGACTTACAGCTAGGGTTAGCAGAGGTAAGAACACTGTATTCCTACTACGGTACAGGTTCTCCTTATATACATAATAATAAGGATGTCACATGACTCAGGAATGTGTTTACCGCATGTATGCGCAGTAAGCGCAGTAACATGCATATGCTGCATGTATTGCCTCATGTATACAGCATGCATCACTGGGATTAATTTCAACACAAACGAGCCTACTGGATGGAATGCGGGCCCAAACGACGCAACCTGCTGCGTCGTTTGGGCCCTACATAAGTTTTTTTTTCATTTGCTTTTTGTTTTTATAAACTAACTAATCTGTTTCTTTAGTTTTCTAGGTTATAATCTACTGGTAACGACGCCACCACCCGCAAACGAGCCAAAACGGGCCCAAACGACGCGATCTGCGTCGTTTGGGCCACACGTAAGTATTTTTCGTCTGCTTTTTGTTTTTATAAACTAATTAACTCGTTTCTTTAGTTTTATAGGTTATAATCTACTGGTAACGACGCCACCACCCGCAAACGAGCCAACGCGGGCCCAAACGACGCAGATCACGTCGTTTGGGCCCCACATAAGTTTTTTTCGTTTGATTTTTGATTTTATAAACTAACTAACTCTTTTTTTAGTTTTCTAGGCTATAATCCACTAGTAACGACACCACCACCCACAAACGAGCCAACGCGGGCCCAAACGACGCAGATCGTGTCGTTTGGGCCCTACATAAGTTTTTTTCGTTTGATTTTTGATTTTATAAACTAACTAACTCGTTTTTTTAGTTTTCTAGGTTATAATCTACTAGTAACGACACCACCACCCGCAAACGAGCCAACACGGGCCCAAACGACGCAATCTGGATCGTTTGGGCCCTATGTAAGTTTTTTTCATTTGCTTTTTGTTTTTATAAACTAACTCGTTTCTTTTGTTTTATAGGTTCTACTCTACTGGCGACGACGGCCGGACACGAGACAACCCAACACACCCACCCCATGCCTGCGAGCCTCTGCTCGTAGGGTGGATCGTGAGTGTGTGCAGTTGACGACAACGACGACGCCACCGCCTACCAGCACCAGAACCGCCTACCAGCATACTGGTAACGACGCCACCACCCGCAAACGAGCCGACTTCATGGAATGCAGGCCCAAACGACGCAATGTGCGTCGTTTGGGCCCTACATAAGTTTTTTTTTCATTCGCTTTTTGTTTTGATAATTTAACTAACCTGTTTCTTTAGTTTTCTAGGTTATAATCTACTGGTAATGACGCCACCACCCACAAAGGAGCCGACTGCATGGAACGCGGGCCCAAATGACGCAGATTGCGTCGCTTGGGCCCTACGTAAGTTTTTTTGTTTGCTTTTTGTTTTTATAAACTAACTAACTTGTTTCTTTTGTTTTATAGGTTCTACTCTACTTGTAACGACAGCCGGACACGAGACAACCCAACACACCCACCCCACGCCTGCGAGCCTCTGCTCGTAGGGTGGATTGTGAGTGTGCAGTCGACGACAACGACGATGCCACCACCTACCAGCACCAGAACCCCCAGAACGCGAAGCACGGCCGCCAACCACGACGGACGACAACGACGGGGCCAACGACACCACCCGCCTCCAGCCCCATGAGCCACTGCTCGTGAGGTGGATTGTGGGTGGAATGGCGATGACGGCCACCACCACAGCAGCACCCCAATCTGCCGCCACGAGCAACTGCTCGTGGGGCAGAAACGGGGAACCATTGGGATGGGGATGACGGGGAGACGGGGACAGGGACAGGGATGGGGATTAGGACGGGGAGCAGGACCCATGCACCCACACCACGATGAGACACCACCAGGCCGCCCCCTCCCCCGCATTTTGCATGGGGAGGGTTTTTTTTTCATTTTTTTTCATTCATATTAATGCCCTCCCCCTCTCCCCCTCGCCCACATTTTACAACGGCGAGGGGATTTTCTTTATTTATTAATAATTGTCGCCCTCCTCTCGCGTTTGACGTGAGGGGATTTAATTTTATCTGTAAATATTTTTAGGGCTCTCCCTTGCACGAGGTGCATGGGAGGGCTTTTTTTATGTTAGACGCGAGGGATGTAGTTGATTACAGCCGATTGCATATTTGTTGGCAGTAAACAAATACATGTTAGTTACAAAAATGGTGGACTTGGCCAAAATTTCACAAGTGCCTGCTCTCGTACCTCAACTAATTGTTTCCACAGTCACTTTCAGACTTTTTGTTTGCTGGAGAATCTGTACATAAATGGCATTGCTACAATTATTACTGATTAAAATGTATTTTTGTGATCTCTTGATTCTCAAAAAGGAGGTATAGATTAATTTGTGCTGTAGTTTGCAGCCCATTAATTCAAATTAGACTTTAGAATATTTTTTTATACACAAGAGCTGTAGCTAAGCTATTTATCTACAGATTCTCCAGCAAAGATAAAGTCTGAAAGTGACTGTGGAAATAATTAGTTGAGGTATGAGAGCGGGCACTGTGAAATTTCGGCTAAGTCCACCATTTTTGTAACTAACATGTCATTTGTTTACTGCCAACAAATATGCAATTAGCTGTAAAATTATTTGATCTTAATAGTGACTTTGAGAGAGATTATATGCTTGAGTTTGAGTTTGAGTCATAAATAAACTTTATATGGATAACAAATAATTCTCCTGTGGCTCAACTGGTTGAGCACACTTGTCTGGTTTGTCATGTGATTCCTCATCATGAGGTCTTGAGTTCAATTCCTGCTTTGCACAAATTTGTTTTGTGGGCATGTTGTGAAATTTCTGAAGTTGAGGCACTTGAACTCGCAAGATATCAAATTGACTTTCCATTATGGTTGGATGTTTGGTAACAGACCAGGAATCCTGGTAAGTCCCACTGGATTCCTGGTGAGTCCTGGTGAGTCCTACTGAATTCCTGGTGAGTCCTGGTGAGTCCTACTGGATTCCTGGAGGATTCCTGGTCTTCCTGGTAAAACTACCAGGATTCCTCCAGGACTATGTGGGGCAGTGTAAAGTTCAGTGGTTCGGGGGGGAGAAGAATGGGGACAGGAGAGTGAGATGGCCAGGGGACAACCTGGAGAGAGATGAATGCTGCCATGAGCAACTGCTCATGGTGGGTGTTTTTAATTTATTTTTATAATTGATAATTACAGCCCCCTCCCCTCGAGATTGCGAGCGGAGGGCTTAGTATTAATTACCCATATTAATTACCCCTTGCACAGATGGGAGGGGGTGAATTTAATAATCTATTCATGATATATAACAAATTAGATGTCAGTAATAAATAGATATAATGTATGTAACTTTAAATGACTACTTGGCTTAAGTGGTAGAGTGTGCATGTTTCATTGTCATGTGATTGCTAGTCCAGAAGGCTTCCTGCTGTGCACACATCATTTTTTGAGACTTATAAGACTTTCTCTAAGACTGGAACTCAGACTTTACTCGGACAACTCAGACAGTCCTAGGACAGTCCAAGTGTCTGAGCAGAGTCCGAGCAGAGTCCGAGTGTCCGAGTGTGTCTGAGCAGAGTCCGCTCGGACTGGGGGGGGGGGAGTGTAAAGTACTGGTTTTCATGGGTATCACTAAGTTGGACTCAGCTAGCCAGTAACTTATCATAATTATACTTAATTTATCTATTTCAATCTTCATTAGTTGTGCAATGGTCACTGTGTGTTGTGAGTTGGAGGGGGGGTCCCTTAAGATCACGCAGGAGCTAAACACAAATAACATATATTATCGTGTGTACTCGAGGTGGTAGTAAAGGATTGCTTATGTAAAATAGAAGGCTGGTCCCTTTATAGGGGCCAGCCAGGTCAATAGCAAAGAAATATAATATATACAAACATGGGGTCAAGCCCCAGGTCACCACACCCTCCCCCTTAGGCTTCATCCAGGGGAGAAGCATAATGTTTTGAGTAAGTAGACGATCTCGAAGAGAGTATTGTCTGGCATGTGGGTATCGTCGGGGTACAACGAGGTGAATCAATTCATTTGTTTATTAAAAAATGCGATGACCTTATTTAGTAGGGTCATTGGGGATGTGGGTATCGTCGAGGCTCAACAATGATATGTTGGACTTGTTGAGGTTCGACAAGGAATTGGGGAGGTTGACGTCGACTATCATACATCTAACTTCCTCCGGAGTTGTGGGTATGGGGTCTTTGTGCTCGTAATCAGGTGCAGAAGAAAGCAGGGTTGTTTTGTTGTTTGATGCCAACGAAGACAATTGGGATATGGGTGTCTCTGGGGAGCTTCCCAGAGCCAAGGTGTCCGTTGTTTGCCCTTCATCAAGAGGGAAATGGTCCTTATCAACGGTGGACTTATCGATGGTGAATGTTTCATTGTCAGATGAAGAGATGGAGTCGGTGGTATCACCATCGTCCTCAGCATCTCTAACTTTTTGCGGCTTGGTAGACGCGACTGGAGTGAATTTGCTAACGGACTTCTTGTGCCTGTTAGGAGGGATGCCAGCAGCAACTCTCCTAGCTCTCTTCAAGGCCTTCTTCTGGCCTTGAGTTGCCTTGACAATGAGGGGGGATCCGGACCATCCTGAGTTCGGATCATTCTCCAGGGAATATTCCTCTGGAGGAGTTGGACGCCAGCCGGACAGATACGAAGGTCCGGCGCTGGCAGGGGGTTGGATGTCCACGCGAGAGGTGCTCACGTGCATAGATGCAGATAGTCCAGTGGAGAATCCGGAGGATGGGGCAGTGGAAGTCATTGATTCAGGGCGAGGTCACCCTGAATGAGAGGGAGCTCTGCCCATGGTGGGAGTGGTGGATTCTCTTTTTCTTTTTCTTTGTGGCTCTCGAAGGGCCACGTTGTTAGGCCCGGCGATCCACCACCGGGGTTCAGACATCAGAGGAGCATCCTCTGAATGGGTATTTTGATGTTGCCGCAGACATCTTACGATGTCTGCAGCGGTAGAAGACTCTTCCAAATGGGAAGAGCTGGCAGTAGCCGTCACTGTAAGCCAGCCGATGGCATAGTGAGAACCTTCTCGGACTTCCTCATCCGAGACTCCCATAGAAGCAAGGTGTCATACGACGTCCTCGAGGGAAATTGTATTGCTGCTGATTGGCATGGGCTGCCGACGGCGCATGGGGGACAGTGAGAGGTGTTCGCGCTCTCAAATCTGTCGGTACAATCCCGGCATGGCTAGTACCTCTGCAATACAAAGGTAGAGAAGTAGTTTGGCTTCAGGGGAGAGCCCTGAAGGAATCTGTTGACAAAGCAGGAGTTGTCCCCTGACGTGTGGGAGGGAGACCCTCTGTTCGTCCAGTAGGGTACCAGGGTGGAATCACCACTGGTACAGGTGTTGGTGCATGAATTGCACCCACATTTCAGCAGAATCCAGGAGTGAGGGTTGCTCCAGGTGAGTAGGGTCGTTGAGTCGGCGTAATCCTCGAGCCAACTGCATTTGAACAGGGAGCCAACCAGGTAATCTCCAGTGGGCAAGGGCATAAGTCATCAGGGGCATTCGAGCCCCTGAAGGAGTGTCATTGACAAACCGCATGTACTCGCGCATTCATTCCAACATTGTGAAGTTCCCGGAGGTGTGGGCCATCTGGGACCAGCTATCAAATTCCTCAGTGTTCTGAGGAATGGACGTAGGAACTTGGCCATGCAGCTTGGGAGCTGGTTTCCAGTTCACCGTCCTGGGAATGTCAGGGCCCGAGAATGTATATCTCGGGGGTGGAAGGTTAGGAAGAGGTGGGTAGACCTCGTTCATGTTAATGTCCTCATCGGGGACGATGGGGCGGGGAGCAGGAGGTGGAGCAGGCTGAGAGGCTGCACCGGCATATGAATTACCCTGAGGTCTGTCGGGGTAAGGAGAGGGTTCACGAGTATGAGCTCGCTTGGACGAATGTCCATCGAGCTGCTCGTGCAGGTGCTCATTCTCATCCTCCAGGTTCCAGATGGTATCCTGGAGGGCAGCAATATCTTTTTCGTATTCATCATAAACACGATTGGCTCTGGTGAGAGCGCCAGAGTTAATTTCTGAATCTCAATGCTTCTTCGCATCAAAATATTCATCATCTTGGTCGTACACGTGGGTGTACACATGTAAAGCGTAGCTCTTGCAGATGTTGCAAGTGCCTCAGTGAAGGACGATGCCTTCACCATCAATCCTCCAATTTCCGGTAGCGGAAGAGCTGGTGCCCACACCAGCTTGCCAGTTTTGTTCTTCTCTAGCAGAACGTCTGCTAGCACTGATGGCTTCTTTGATCTCGCCAGGGCTTGGCGAGTGATGGTGTCGAGTGTTGCTGCTGCTCGAGCCAGTGGGCTCGAGCTCTCTCTGCTTCTCCTTCCCCCTTCGAGACCGGCCACGGGGGCCCATCTCGTGCGTCTGGCTAGGTTCTTTGTCATCGAAATCGTCCCCCATGGGGTCGTCCTTGTCTGGTGGAATACTCGCCATGGTAATGTACCAAGCGATGAAGGAAGAAAAAATTGAAACTCCACGCATTGTGATGTACAGTTGCGGAGTTTGAAATCTGCTGGACAGTTACACGCCCAACGTGACTTCGAAATTTCCAAGTAGCTAAGTTCGTCGACGCGCAGGAGTTCCTGTGCGTTTTGGCAATTCTTGCCAGTCTCTGGCACCCATTAGTGCCAGATAAGCGTCTAGAGCTGCAAGATCATTGCAGTTCGCTAAAGGTTCCCAAGTGGTGTCTCCCAGACTCCACCTGACTTCAAACTGGACAATACAGCCACACCACTTGTGAGCCATGATTTCTTCGATGTACCATTTGGTGTCTTCCAGGGCACCGAAGTCATATGCATCAGGATAATGCCTGTTGGGAAACAATGAGTCATCGTTAGGGTGGTGAGGCCTTAGTAGGCTCACGTGGAAATGCTGGTGTATACGCCAGCATTTCAACTCACTGGGAAGATCCAGCACATAGCTGGATTTATCAGGTAAAGCTTGTAGGATCTTGTAGGGTCCCACAAATTTAGGTAGCAGCTTACTTGCGCGTCCCTTTGGCAATGCAAGATTTTTGGTGGAAAGGTAAACAAGGTCTCCTTGTTTAATATTGGGCTCCTCGTGCCAATGCTTGTTAGCATAGTGCCGCTGAAAGACTCTTTCAGCGATGATGCTATCATGGGCCATCACCATGTTTCACAGTTCATTCATTGCAAAAGTACGCACTCCGGGAGGAATGCGTTCTGTAGAAGGAAGTTCTTGCATCATGCGAGGCAAGAATCCGTAGTTGATTTCAAACGGGGCCATACTTGTTGCTCTGTTAATGGTAGAGTTTATTGCAAACTCTACGAGAGAGAGGAACTTTACCCAATCTTTCTGATTGGACGCAACGAATACTCGGAGGATTTGAGCAATCAAATGGTTTGCGTGTTCCGTTATTCCGTCCGTCTGAGGATGGAATGACGTGGACATGAGTATCTTTATGTCCAAGATACGGTGGATTTCACGCCACCATTTGGATGTGAATTTAGAGTCTCGATCGCAAATGATCGAGCCAAATAGTCCATGCAAACGGACAATCTCCTTCACGAAGATGGGAGATAGTTGCGATGCTGTCGTCGTCGTGTTCACCGGGATAAGGTGAACCATGGAAGACAGACGACATATAATTACCCAAAGGTAGTCAAATCCATCGGACTCTGGGAAGGGTCCAATAAAATCCATTCCAATTGACTCCCATGGTCTCATGGGTGTCGGTAATGAGTGCAGCTCGCCTTGAGGGGAGTGGTATTCCCCCTTCGAGCGGACGCAAGGTTCGCACAAATCACAGTACTTTTTGACTTCGTATTGAAGTCGAGGCCACCAATACCAACGTCGGATGTATTCTGATGTTTTCAGAGGGCTGAAATGCCCTACCAGTGTGTGGGCTTGTTCGATGATACGACCATGTAAGGTCGTACCCTTGGAAGTAGAGGTGGGGATGCAAAGAACATCTTCGCCTCCTCTGTTCTTTCTCCAAATGAAATCATCCCGAATCTGGAAGTCCGGGTGGTCCTTAGGTTTTTCAAGAACCTTCTTGAAATGTTTGTCATTGACATATCCCTTGCGGATATCGTCATTCAGGGGGTCTAACTCTGACATGTCAATGTGCAGGTCAGGCCCTTTAGCCTGAGAGGCATAAATTGAAGGATCATCCTGTGATTGGTTGGTGTCTGAAGGAGTTGTGGTTACTTCTTCCACATTTGCAGTCATTATGGCTGCGCCTGCCTCACGCTCTTCAACTCGTTCTCGAAGAGATTTTAGTTGTTCACCAACTCGTTTCTGCTGGGAAGCAGTGGAATGAGTTTCAATTACTCAATTTTTGATTTTGAGATGTCGATCCCACGGGAGATCCTCATGGTTGGGGTCGAGATGTACGTCTGCAAAGACATAGTGTTGGACTAAAGGAGCATCATCCCAAGAGTCGAATTGGTAGTAGCAGGACAGAGCGTCCGCTACTTTGTTCAATTTGCCTTTGACATAATGAATGTCAAAGTCGAAACGTGATAGATATTCCATCCATCGTGTTTGCCTAGCAGACAGTCGGCATTGAGTTTGGAAAAACTCAAGTGCCTGGTGATCAGTGATGAATGCATCTACCAATCAGTTTGTCTTCCCACTTGAGGAGTGCCTCAAGTATGGCAATCGTCTCATGCTCAAAGGTATGGTAGTTCCTTTGAGCATCGGAGAATTTCTTGGACAGGAACCCAGCAGGGCGGCAAGTTTGCCACTCGGGTCCCTGACCATACATCACCCCAGTCCCAAAGACTGAGGCATCACAGATCACCCATATTGGTTCAGGTGAATCTGGGTCGATCGGCTTCAGCACTGGTGTTGTGCAACAGATGTGTTTAATCATCTGGAAGCAATGATCGTGCAATGGTCGCCACAAAAAGGCTTGGCCATTTTTAGTCATTGCAGAAAGCGGACTAGTGAAAGCACTTATATCTGGCAGGAAATGTGCCAGATACTGCATGAGTCCCAGAAAACGCTGGACTTTGTGATAATTACGAGGAGTTTTCCACTCTCGTATACGTGCCATTTTATCGCTATCAGTGTGTAGGCTGTGTTCATCAATCATGTGACCGAGACACTCTACCTTTTCAGCATAGAGTTCACATTTCTCTGCATGAAGGTACAGAGAATGCTCGTGTAGCTTGTTAAACACAAGCTCCAGATGTTTCTGGTGTTCTTTGATCATGTCACTGAACACAAAAATGTCGTCCAGGTAGGCGTGGATGAATATTCTGATGTAGTCTTGGCATATGGAGTTCATCAACCTTTGAAAGGTTGATGGTGCATTGCAGTCGCCTTGTTGCATAACAAGACTCTCGTAAACGCCTTGAACAGTCGAGAATGTGGTTTTCCAGACGTCTTCTGGCGCAACTTGGACCTGCTCATAGGCATCCGAGAGGTCAATCTTTGAGCGGTATTTCACTCGAGCAACATCAAGACGAATCAAGTCTTGATCAGGAAACAGTGTAACATCTTTCACTGTGTTAGCGTTACGTTTCACTGTGTTGATCACAGTGCGAAGTTTCCCTGTTTTCTTGGGAACTACTAGCATCGGAGCTGCTTGCTCTGCATGGGCAGGGCTCCACCAGCCTGCCTTGCAGTACTTGGATATTTTCTTGGCGAGGGGTTTCCTCATTGAGTCCGGACATTTGGGAAGATAGTAGTTATACTTCTTCTTTTCATCCACCAGTGGGATATGGTGGTTTATCTCCCTTAAAGGAGGTAGTTTGTCAGGTACTCCATTAAGGATGTCCTGACAAGATTGTTTCCACTCCTCATGGAGGCGTGGAAGGTCCTTCTTTGAAAGAGGTCCTTTACTTTTAGCTTTATCAGCCAGATCTTCGCAAATTGCGAAGAGTACGTTGTTCAGGTCATTGACCTGATCTGGCGGAAGTACCGCAGGGATAGAGGGATCGAACCCGGGAGGTTTGAAATTGGGTCCATTGGGAAATCTATCCTGAGTGAATTCCTGGATGATCTCTTCCAGATCGTCCTATTCATTGCTCAGGGGTCCCTCTTCGGGTCCCAAAAGGACAGGGTCCGAAAGTTTCAGCTTCGATGGATGATGTTTGTCAACATTGTCTATTTCTTCCATTTCAACATTCCTACGTCTCACAGATGGAGGTTGCACTTTCGTAGAACTCGGACCAGGCTTGTCTGGGTTTTTTTTTTTTTTGTGCGGCCAGGTGGCCACGGTCGAGTCACTCATCCTTGGGGGGTTGAGGATGCATAGCATGCTGCCAGGCTTGCTTGAAAGTGTTAGGGCCCTCGATGATGGTATCAAGGTGTTTGCCCTTGATGCGTACTTCATCACATTCAAAGTCTAATACTATACTGTGTTTTCTCATGAACACGGTGCCCAGAATGGCATCATACCTATCAATGTTAACAACATCGAAGTAGTGGGTGTTTTTGATTTCACCGATTTCAAAATTGGTGAATAGTCTGAAGTTGATCTTCGAATGGCTTCCAACGGTGCCCAATTGCAATGGCACCGGTTCTTCCAATTCGTGGGCTTTAAGGTTCGCCGACATGGCAAACTCAGGTGAGATTGAATCAGACGTGCAGCCTGAATCAAGGAGGACGAAAGCTTCAAGTTCATGAAGCCTCATTTTCGCCACGAAGCAACGGTTGTCCTTCTCTGAGTGAGGAGGACGGGTTATTTTCTTTGAGGATCTCCTCAAAGTGGTCACGCCTCTAAAGCGCAGTTTGTTTTTGAAAAGGTTGTCCATCATGATGCCTAATCTTTCAGAAAATGACGGAGATTTCTTCTCCGTCTTGTCCTCAGAGTCTTCCTCTGAGTCAGATACTGATTGGGCGGATGGGCAACTATCGGAGTCATACTCCGAAAGGATTTCTCGGATCACACCAAAGTGCTCTGATCCAGAATATTCACTGGGGTTATCTCCAGTGTCAGATTCCAAGTTGTACAGTTCGCCTTCTGAACTGTACTGAGAACTGTCAGGGTTCATGTCTGACAATGCAGACCCATACTCAGAGGGAGTGTTGTCCTCTGAGTCGCTGTATGCTGCGGCGAGTCATTCACTCGTCGCAGAGTGCAAATCCGAGTCCCTGGCAGGACTCGAGTGGTGATCACCACTTGGTTGAGCATGGGATGTCTGGAGATCAGTTGTAGAGCCTGATCCTTCCTGAGTGGCATACATCTTAGCCGATGGTTTTGGCTGTCCGTATTTAGGGCAGCCCTTATCTGTGGAGTAGTGTGGACCTCCACAGCTGTAACAAGTCGGGGTCTTCTTGTCATCAGACCTTTTTCTGATTTGGATCCAGAATGTCTGGATGGTTTTCCTCCAGATGAGCGATGTCGAGTATCACGATGATCTTTGTTATGGCGATCGCTATCGCCATGACTTCGAACTTCCTTGGTAGGATACTTTGAACCCGGATATTTAGAGTTGTCACGATAGTTCTTATCGTGTTTTTGGGAACGATCTCGGGATCGTTCATGAGACCATTCAGGTGAAGGGTCTTTTGTTTTAGAACTTTTAGTCGAAGAGGATGCGCTCTTTGACTTGGTGGAATCCATTATACGCTTCTTTTCATTGAAGCGTTTTCTCATTTTACCTATTTCCTCCACCTGGCAGGCGAAGTGTAGAATATCTTGCACTGAGCTTAGCATCCTTTGTCCAGTACAAAGGAGATGATGCTTGTGGGCAACCCGGTCACTAATTGTGTTTTGAACGTAAAAGGATCGGGCGCCTGTATCATCCTGGTAGCATATCACTCCAGTTTGTGGTAATAGCCCATAACGCCTTCTTCGGTGTTATATTTGATGTGCCAGAATTTATTGGTCGCATCGTGCATCGCATTTTCATGCACAAACCAGTCGTATAGGCCGGTGATGACTTCTTTGAAAGTCCAGATTGAGTGTGGGTGGTATGCACCGTCAACGCTATCCTCAAACCAAGTGAGGGCGGTGTTCTCAAGGAACATCGCCGTATATTCAATACGGTCTGAGTCCAGCTCAGGGCCACATACCTTGTTCACCTTCAACCACCGAAGAAGGGCATTTAGCCATCTTTCAAAGCTTTTGGTGTCAGGTAATCCGCCATACTTTGACGGATTGGGAACACGGGGACCATTCTTGCCTCCAGTGGTAGGAATTTCTGTCAAGACAGAGACCTTGTTGTTGATCTGTCTATGTATCTTGGTATGGATGTCCCTCAAATATTTTGAGGGATGGCGAGAGCCTTTTTCTCGATAAGAATCAGGATGGGAAGATGTAGACCAGTAAGGGCTATTTGGCTCTAGTTGGGTACCAGAATGTCCAGACGGTGTATGTCTGGAAGAATTGTGAGTCTGCATTTCTCATTGATGATTCGATGAGTTTCTGCGGGACGCCTCTTCCTCTATCTGGGAAGAATAATTGGTACTGTCATCGCTCGATGTGCTATACGTCGAGTCGCTATCACTTCCATTATCATCACCCCCGGATCCATCTCCATCTGGTGGTCCTCCATGGCCTGCATGACTCTGCGCAGGCCGCCTGGAATTTCCAGAGGGTGGGATGTCCTGCTTCTGATGGCGAGATGAAGTGTCATCCTTATCCCAAGGTTGACCATCTTTGTCGAAGCGGATCCCCTGGTCAGGGATCGAGGTGGGATGTCCGTCCCAGATATCGCCATCGCGTATCCTTTGAAGGACGATCCTGTTGTTGTTGATGTAGTGTACCTTCTTCTTAGAAGGTACTTCACGAGATAACTCGGGGTTTTGTAGATGTGGGGAACCATGTCTATGTGCAGAAGGATCTTCTCGTTCTGCAGGGTTGCTGGAGTGAGGTAGGATAAGATTGGGATCTCATTCCGCTGTGGCGGGACAAGGGATGGTAGGGTTAAATATACTCCTACCAGAAAAGTGTCTGGCGTAACTCAACGCCAGATCTTTAAGTTGGTTTTCCAACTTAATAGGTTCAAAATCTCTTGCATCCATGCAACGGGTAAACATATCCATTGCGATCTGAGTGAAGTGCTCAGCTCCAAACTCTTGGTCCGATTCATCCTCTCGAGGTTTCTCGAGGGGCTTTTTCTCTTCTCATCAGCACAGCCGATCATTAGTGTTCATCGGCATTGCGGGCGCTGATGGTGTTAAATCCAGCCACATGGCAGGAAATAATCCAGGTGTATCGTACACCTGGTTGTTGCGGGGAAGATCAATACCACTACCAGGGGTAACCCAGTTGTTGTTGGGCTCTGGGGTCAATTCATCCAGAGGAGAAAGGTTCAGCAAACCAGGAGGAGGTCCTGGGTTAGGTTGAGAGTCTCGTTGACTGTTTTTCGACAAGGAAGATTTTCTGGATTTGGGATCACTGTCGTTGGCGTCCTCAACGGTGGCCTGTTGATGGTGTAGTCTGAGGGCAGAGGAATTGATGTTTCTCAAAGCGGCTGTATGCGCTTCGAGGGCATCCCTAGTAGGGGAAACGTTGTTTCTCGAGGTGCTTGTATGCGCCTCGAGTGGATGGGGTCCAGTTAAATCTCTCAGCGCGCACCAAGGAGAATCCGAGCCTGATGGCGATGGATGAGAGTTACCTTGCGCGGCCTGCTTAGGAGCAGGCTTCAGTTTGTTCTTGGTTTTGGCCTTGGTGTAGGCCATGGTGTCGGTCTTGTTGTACAGTCTTCAGCAATGGAGAGAAAAAAAAATGTTCGGTCATAGCAGCGGGCAAAAAGCAAAGAGTCGAGTGCAAAAGAAACTTGATTCAGGTCCTAGCGATGGATATGCTTCCATTGCTGATCACGTTGAGAATTTTCTCCCTTCGCGGGAGAAGTTCAGGGTCATGTTGATGACGATCGCTGATGGGGCGATGTCGAGCTTAACTCTATACGAGTTTGGGTGTTTAAAAAACTGTTGTGAGTCGGAGGGGGGGTCCCTTAAGATCACGCAGGAGCTAAACACAAATAACATATATTATCGTGTGTACTTGAGGTGGTAGTAAAGGATTGCTTATGTAAAATAGAAGGCTGGTCCCTTTATAGGGGCCAGCCTGGTCAATAGCAAAGAAATATAATATATACAAATGCGGGGTCAAGCCCTGGGTCACCACACTGTGGCCAATACACATGAAAAATGCAACATGTTGAGACCATGGGAATGTGACTAACAACGATGATCAAACTTCGATTGAGTTACTTATCACACTCACAGTAGGTTGTCTCATCTTTTCACTACTAATCTGCCTTTCTTCTTTTATAGATCATATCTTGTATTCTCACCACAACAGCCTCCCCCATTGACATTCCTGGTAAGTTGTTTCTTTCTCTTCAACTACTTTAACAAACTGTTCTTTTTTCTAGTTTCAGTGTTTCCGGCTTGACAATGGCTGCCAAATGCCAGGTACGCCCCCTATCCCCTTCTCCACCCACCCCAACTCACACCCCACTACCAGATTCACCACAACCCAGCACCATAGACACCACCTGACAATGATGGAGACAGTGGACAACAAAAGGACAACAACTAGGGCAAAGAGGATAGGGACAAGGACAAGGACCAGCCCAATGCCCTGATGATGTGACACCACAGAAAATGACAGAAAGATGATGAGGGGACTGAAGACAGACATGAGGGCAAGACATGGGGTACAAGGATGAGGCATGGGCCAAAACGATGCATAGACACACATTGTTTGGGCCCTAGGTAAGTGTTTTATGCTCCTTTCTTGTTTTTCCTCGTGAAACTAACTTCTATTTTCATTATCTATAGGTCTTATCTCACAATCCCAACCACCTCCACCCACTGACTGAGGACTGCCCAATCACACAACAAATCAGGACCCAGCAATGATGGCGATGACACCACCTGTAACCAGCAATGGCATCAGCCACTGCTGCTAGCAACTACTCATAGGATGGAAGGTTGGTGCATACTGGGAAATGACCAAGGACCAAGGACTGACCACAAACGATGGGGACACTAGCACCAACCATGGCAATGGATGACACACTACCCACCCCCAGCCTTGCAAGCAACTGCTTGTGGGGTGGATGGTGGGTGGAATGATGATGACAACTGGGGACAGGGACAGGGATGATGATGATGGCAGTATGTCATGTGGCACCCCCCACGACAACAAATGACACACTGCCTGCCCCCTGTTAGGAAACCACCCCATTACCTAATAAAATGTCATTTTTATTTTATTATGTTGAATTATGCTACATTACGCTAAATGACGCTACACTTTGATAGCACAAGAATTTTAATTTGCACGCATCAAGATGTATGTGCATGTATGCATGCATTGGTAATAACAATGTACAATATGTGTAACATAGTATATAGACCCTAAACATACACCTAGGGGACCTAGTTGTGTTCTCTTAGGTATTCCACCTATGCTTCTGGTGTGAAAGGCCTTTGTCAACAAACTCACCTATTAATAACCCCTCACATCAAAACCATCAATTCCCCCATCATGAGCGCGGATCCCGCCCCCTTCTTGTAGAGAGAACTGTTAAATTCTAACTTGAGGAGGAAAGACGTCGGACTTCTGGTCGGGCCCAGAACGGTAGAACTGACTGGCAGGAGCAGGATCCTGAAGGAAATCCGGGACAAAGATGAAATGGGCAGAAAGGACTTGGCTTCAGTTTATAAGAAACTGTGCCCTTCTCCTCGTCAAGTGTCCTAATTTCAAATGAAGGTGAGCGGGGAAGATTGGAGGTCCAGAGGTTATCCGGTGAGGACAAGTATAGGTGTAGAGGAAGACTTAGATAGAGACAAAGGGAAGTGAAGATTGACTTGGATTAACTGAGTGACTAGGTTGGAACAAATTGGTGACTTTGTCGATTTACAAACTGGTGATACAAAACAAAGGTAGCTAGCTTAAATACTAAAGTCCGGAGATGATAGGGGTTTCCAAGGCTGTGATAATTGCAAACTGGCTTCTGAGGCATTTCCTGAAACTGTTTCATGCAATTGGAAATGAGGGAATTTTGCCTGTTAGGCAGTGCTGCTGATAGGAGGTGGGCAGTGTTGCAAGGTGGCCGGAAACTGCGACGGAAACGATCAGAAATCTGGTCGGAGGAATCAGTCTTGACAGTATTTCCCCCTTAGTGCCGAGCCTATGAGGCACATGAATGTTTGAGTCCACATCAGGTATGTTGATTTTGATGGGTTCCCAATTCTTCTACCAGCCACTACCACCACCTCCACAACTTCCTTCCCTGACCCAATCTTTGATGTCTTCGCACGCAGACAAAATTGTGACCCTCAAGGCCCAACAAGAAAAGTTAATTGAAGAGCTCCGTCTTGAGGAAGAGGCAAGGGAGGCTGAGGAGTGCAGGGTTGTGGAGGAGGCTGTGAGGGAGGCAGCCCGATTAGAGGCAGAAGAAGGCCATGGAGGCCAAACAAAAGAAAGCGGCAGCTGCCAAGAGGGCAGAAAAAAAGCGGAAAGCCACAGAGGATGATGAAGGCAAGGGGAGCACCTCCCTGAAGAAGAAGGGGAAGGGGAAGGCGAGGGCAGAAGGGCCCGACGCAGATATCCAGCTACAAGCCGCAATATCATGTAAAAGGTGAGTACAGTCCCTCTTGTTTATTACTGCACTAACGTTTAGTAGATGTTTGAATATGAAGGTATCATGTTTCCGGGTGGGGACCCATGGTCATGCATGCGATCCTTGTACCAAGGCGAAGCACAAGTGCAAGGAGGTCGTCTGGGAAGGTCAGGGGTTACCGGGAGCATCCAGGGTGGAGAGCAACGAGGGAATTGTAGAGTTGTTGTGGGAGTTGGTAGGGGTGGTCAGGGGAGTAAAGAGGGAGCTCTGGGAGCTCCGGGTGATAAGTGAGGGAGTGTTGGCCCTCCAGGATTCCCTGGTGGACATCCATGGGGCCTTGGATCCGGAGTGGAAGGAGGAGGTCGAGGAGGAGGAGGAGGAAGACAAAGAGGAAGAAGAAGGAGGAGACGAAGAAGAGGAGGAAGGAAAGGAGGTGCAGGAAGACCTGCCCAAAGTAGCAGGGGAAGCGGGGGGTGAGGATGTAAGGGAGGAGTAGGACATCCGGTGGGGTCCAGAAAATAAATAGAATTTTGTTTTTTCTTGCTTTATTTGTAAGATGAATGGGAGTTTTTGTTTTAAGGATCGTATGAATGTTAAGTGGGGAGAGGACCAGGTCTCCCTGGGTAATGAGTGTGATAGTCTGTAATGAGTTCCTGGGCATGATCGAGTTCCGTAGCGGGAAGCCAGGAGGTTTCCTCGTCTGTTCCTTGATAACCTTCCCATCGCACAAAGTAGAGTAGTTTGCATGTGCGGCAGTTGTCGATTTTTGAGTCAAGGATTTCCACTATCTCATACTCCAGTTCGTTGTCTATGATGACCGGAGGAGGTGGAGGTTGGATATGGTTAGGAATTGTGTTGGGGGTGTCTTCTTCCAGTTGGGAGAGATGGAATACTGGGTGGACAGCCCGGAGGTGGTCCAGAAGTCAAAGAGTAACTGAGTGGGTACCCAGGTGGGCAATGATTTCGAAAGGGCCATAGAACTTTTCTGAAAGCTTCTTGGAAGGTCGTGTCATGTGTAGGTGTTCGCCTTTGACAAAAGCATAGTCGCTGATTTTGAAGTCAGGAGCGGGAGCCTGATGCTTGTCTGCGGGGCCTTGATAGCACTTCTGTGCTTCGGCAAGTTGCTTCTGGAGTTCCTGGTGGAGATCATCAAGGTTGACCACAAAGTGGCGTGCACATTGTGAGACTAGTTTGCACTCCAGGAAAACCGTGATGTTTGGATGGTAACCCTTGTTGGCAAAGAAGGGTGAAACTCCGGTGGAAGCCGATGGAGCATTGTTGTAAGCGAATTCTCCCAAAGGTAGGAGTTGAGACCAGTTATCCTGTTGGTAGTTGCAGAAGATCTGCAAGTACTGTTTGAGGGTCTGGTTGAGGCATTCAGTCTGTCCATCGCCTTCTGGGTGGTAACCCAAAGTGAAGTGGATCTTCATGTCCAGGGCTTGTCCGAGAGAGTGGAAGAAATGGGAAATGAACTCGGAACCCCGGTCGCAGGTGACATGAGAAGGAACACTGTGTTTGGAGAAAACATGCATGACAAATAGATTGGCAAGTTCTTGGGCCATGATTTTGTTTACTGTGGGGATGAAGATGTCCTGCTTGGAGAGTCGGTCCACAATGACTAGGATGGCAGTATGTCCATTGGAGTCCGGTAGTTGCTCGATGAAATCCATGGAAATGGAGTTCCAAGGCCTTTCTGGAACCGGAAGTTGCTTGAGAAACCTGTAGGGTTTGTGTCGGGGTGATTTGGAGCATTTGCAGGTAGTACAAGACTTGCAAAAGTCCTGCACAAAGGTATGGAGGTTGGGCCAAACATATTCCCATCGGACAAGTTGAAGGGTCTTGTTTTGCCCAGAGTGACCTGAGAGAATGTGATCGTGCTTGTATTGTAAGACTTTGAGGCAGAGGTCCGCAATATCTGGAACGTAAATTCAGTCAAAGTGGTGGAGGAGTCTGCTGTCGTCTAGGGACCAGTTTGGGGTGGATGGTGATGGAAGGTGTGAGGATGAGATAGGATCAAGAGGGAGTGAGGAACGGATGTTGTTGTGGAGTTTTTCAACATCCATGAGAATGACTTGATGGATGATAGGAGTAGCAAGGAAGGTGGCTCTGAGGGAGGATGTGAGTTGTTCTTGAGTGAAGACTGGGCAGAAGTTGCTTGGGTTTACTGAGGCAAAGTTGCTATTTCCCCCTTTGTGGTAGACGTCCCAGCATCTAGTGAGCACATCAGGTTTAGCCCCCAGCTTACCAGGGTGGAAGTGAATGGCTAGGTTGAACTGAGAAAGGTATTCTGACCATCGAGCTTGATGACGAGTGAGTAGCTTTGTGGTGCTGAAGTATTCCAAGTTTTTGTGATCAGTGACCACGTCTACCGGGTTTCCAGAACCTTTGAGGTACTGTCGCCAGTGTTTGAAGGCTTCAAAGATAGCCAAGAGTTCCTTGTCATGAGTGTTGTAGTTCAATTCAGCTGGGTTGAAGGAACGAGAGTGGAATGCAACTGGGTGGATTTCTCCATCCGGGGTGTAGATGGAAAGAATAGCTGCTAAGGCGTAGTCTGAGGCATCTGTCTCCAGGATGATGTGGGAGTCCGGGAGCCATTGAGTGAGTACTGGGGCATGAGTGAATTCTTCTTTTAGTTTGTTGAAGGCTTCTTGGCATTTCTTGCCAAAGTCCCAAGGCATGTGCTTCTGGGTGAGTCTTGTGAGAGGGATGACAATGTCCAAATATCCATGAATGAACCATCAGTAGAAGTTGCAGAATCCGAGGAAGGATTGAATATCCTTAACTTTTCGAGGTTTGGGCCAGTCAAGGATGGTTTTGACTTTATCCTTGGACATCCGGAGAGAGGATGAATCCCAAGTATTCCATGCTGTCTTTGTGGAACTCGCATTTCTGCAGAGCAGTGTAGAGTCCATTTTTCCAGAGTCTTCTGAGAACCTCCTTGACGTGAGCCTTATGTTGACTCATGTCGTTGGAGTAGATGAGGATATCGTCGAGGTAGACAATGACGCTGACATCCAGTAGATCACTGAAGATGTCATTCATGAGGTGCTGGAAGGCAGCAGGTGCATTGGTGAGTCTGAACGGAACCACCAACCATTTGAAAGATCCATAACGCGTGCGGAAAGTGGTTTTCCATTCATCTCCCTCAGCAATGTGGACTAAGTGATAGGCATGCCTGAGGTCGATTTTGGTGAACATGTGGGCTTTCCCCAGAGAGTCCAGGAGATCCGAGATTAGGGGAGGTGGGTAACGGTCTTTCTTTGAGATGCGGTGGAGACGTGCCGTCTCACCGGAACAGGCGGGGAATGCAAGCAGAAGGCCCTAAAGCACGGGCAGAAGCTCTATAGCAGTGGTATCGATGCACAAACAGTCTCTAGCCTACATGGATATCTAGCATGCAGTCACGTGACTGTATCTCTAACTCTGCCAGGTGCTGCCGCCACGGCTACATGTGCCCCCCTACACAATAGCAACGCCCTTGTTGCAATCTCAACTCTAGATGAAAAGAAATGATGTCTAAAATGCCCGATGATATGTGCACTGAATGAATGTCCAATGATAATATATGCAGGTAAAATATGAAAATAAAAGGTGAAGCTCAGTGAGGTGGTGTCCAACCCAGAGCACAAAGAGCTTGACTCAGATTTGCGAGACAGGGGTCTTGATCCCAGTCCAGGCTTGGAACTGCAGGTGCAGGTGCAGGTGCTTCTCCAAAAGGGACAATGACAACAGGTTTGCCTGGCCCAATGCCAGATGGATGCTGTCGAGTAATGAAAGGCTGGGAATGAAGTGGACGAACGTAGAATAACGAGCCTGCATGAAGAAATTGTCGCGAGGGTGAAATTAAATGGGGTGGGGCTTGTTGTCGAACAATGTGATGTCGTTGAACATGTCTTTGAAGATTTTGAAATGGGGCTGGTTGGTCAGACTGAAGACCAGATAGGTCTTGTGGGAGTGCAGGTGTGGCAGGAAGGGAGACAGGCAGGGATTCTGCGTCTTCTGCCCAGTTGAAACGTGCAGGAGGTGGCGAAATGGCTTGTCTAGGGCCAAGCTGGGGTGAACTGGGGCAGATGGGCAGTGTAGCAGGTGTCGACGGTGATGCAGGCGGGGTGTACAACGTGGGTTCTGGGGAAATGGGTCGTTTATGGCCATACTGGGGCAAACTGGGTGGTTGAGAGGTGTGCCGGGTGTGTTCTGCTGGGTCTGGTGATGTATCCTGTCGTTTCTGAGCTGCGGGCTGTGGTCTAGAATGGGGCAGAGCAGGGGGTTGAGCCGTCATCGACAGAAACATCATTGATGATGTGGCAGGCCATGTGGATGCATAGGGTGTCGTAATGGGCTCGTTGTACATAATGGGGGCAAGGGGTGCTAGCAAGGGTGGACTGGGAGGCGTGGGGATGCTCCTGGATTGTCATTGTTGAGGGGGGGGCCAGCAGGGTTTGTTGGTTGAGCAGACGGCGCGTCTTGACGAGCACAGTTGCTCGTCGTCTCATAACTTGTCTTGCTGGGCTGTGGACAACTTCTGTGTGTCGCTTACAGTGTGGTGAGCCATCTCTGAGGTGTGTGCAGTGGTCTGGGTGCCAGACAAGGCTCTAGGCGTTGTTTTCCGGGTGGTTATAGCAGTAGTCACCGTCGTTGTCAGCTGTGACGTGGCGGTTGCAAGGGCTGGCTCAGGGTTCGAATGAGGGGGCTGGGGACTGAGCTGGAGTGTGGTGGGTCAGCCTGGAAGCCAGTGCTGTAGTTCGCGAGGTTCTGGTGGTGGTTTTGGAGCTGGGGGTGGAGTGGTTGTGGTCGCTGTCAGGGACATTGACAGCTCTGATGGTGGCTGTGCGGGCATCATCAGCGATGATGTGGGAGATAGCGGTGACAGCGAGGGGGTGGTAGTGGACTCGTCGAGGGGTGCCATTTGCATGAAGGCGTCGGCAGTGGAGGCAGATGTGGTCTGAGTGCCGAAGTCAGCCGTTTCATATGTGGTTTGGGTTCCACCAGCAGCTGGTACAGATATGATGTCTCATGTCGATGCAATGTCGGTCAGTGCATTGTTTTGTCCTTGTACGAGACCTTCCTTCCTTCCTTCCTCAAAAATTGAAGCTCTCCCTTTCTCCAGGGTCCTCACAATCGTACCCTTCACCAACTCGTATGCTTGCTCCCGTCCTTGTGCCATGATAGCCTCATATAGCTCTGGCTGGTGCTGTTGTATGACCAAGACATGTGTCGCGAGGTTCTCTTCTGTTTGTGGTATTTGCAGAGGTGATGCCTGTACCTGTCGTGCCGTTTTCATTGCTGATTTTTTCTTTCCCATGGTGACAGTGCCAAAAGTAGACAGTAGGCAGGTGATGACAGTAGACAGTTGGCAGAAGACAGGTGACAGAAGACAGTTGACAGTTAACAGTAGACCAAAATGAAAGCTGAGATTCCGAAATGAAAAACCTCTGAAATGAAATGAAAAGCCAAGATGAAGCAGATGTTGGAGTTGAATCTGCCTGTTGTCACCAGATGGAGACGTGCCGTCTCACCGGAACAGGCGGGGAATGCAAGCAGAAGGCCCTAAAGCACGGGCAGAACCTCTATAGCAGTGGTATATCGATGCACAAACAGTCTCTAGCCTACATGGATATCTAGCATGCAGTCACATGACTGTATCTCTAACTCTGCCAGGTGCTGCCGCCACAGCTACAGCAGTTGAGTCCGCAATAGTCGATGCAAAGTCAGAGGCTCCCATCCTTTTTCTTGACAAAGAGGATAGGAGCACCATGTGGAGATTTGGAGGGGCAGATGAAGCCTGACCAAACATTTTCTTTGATGAATACTTGGAGGGCTTCAAGTTCGGAGGGAGAGAGAGAGTACATGCGACCCGGAGGAGGAGGAGCATTATCCTCCATCTCGATTTTGAGGTCATAGGAACAATGAGGAGGAAGGGTGTTGGCTTTCTGTTTGTTAAAGACATCTGCAAATTTGTGATATTCCTCTGGAACATCTGAAAGATCCGGAGGGTTCCTGGATGCTAACAAGGATTTTGCTGTTAATCCTCCCGGGGAAAATGTCATCTGAAAGGCAACAGCCCCAGGAAGTTTGCTTGCGCGCATGTAAGCGGCAGCATTGATGAACGAGATTTCAAGAGGTGTGAGCTTCAAGGGTTGAGTGATAATGGGATTTTCACGGATTTCTGCTGGAAGGTTTGGAGATGAAGGTGACTCACTCAAGATAGAAGAGTTGGGGGTGCAGGACCTCTTAGCACTGCAGAGCAGAAATTTATTTGGCCTGAAGACCAGTCAATCAATGGATTGTATTGCTTCAGCCAGTTATGACCTAGAACTGCAGAACAGGAAGAGTCCAGCGAGGTTACATAGAATGCCAGATTGAACACTTCACCAGATGGAAAAGTCACTGGAAGTTTCACGACTTGGGTTATAGTGGAGTTACAAGTTCCGTCAAATAGTCGGAGTCTGATCAGAGAGATAGTTTCTGTACTAAGGTGGTTGTCCCGTACAAATAGTGAATCTAGGAAACAATGAGAAGAACCAGAGTCGATAAGAGTTCAGATTTTTTTGGAAAGATTGGGAAGGGAAAGTAGGATGGTGAGGGATTCAGGATTGGAAAGAGCGGACACATTGAGATGGACGTACACAGCCAAATGGGTAAGGTCAATGCAACCCTCAGCCCCAATGGCATGTTCCTGAGGGTTGCGGACTATTTTTTTGAGTCCACGGAGTCCAGTTTGGGCTCAACGATGGCTGCGGCATGAGCTTTGGCAGCCTTGGCCTTCTGACAATTTCTGGCCCCATGTCCTTCCTCACTGCAGTAGAGGCAAAGTCCTCCCTTCATGCGGCACTCGCGTTCCTCCCCAGTTAGTTTACCATCGTTTCCCAGCTTGTTAGAAATGGAATTCTTTGGTTTGTCCTTCTGGGAGTTATTCTTGGTTCCCAAGGAGGTGCTGGGAGAGGATGACTGGTTTGGGCGATTGGAGTTGGTTGAGGACTGAGGTTTGGACTGATTGGAGGAGTGGGAGTGGGAGTGGGAGTTGGAGCTAGGAGTGCTTTTGGATTCCTTTTTCCTGGGGTTTGTGGAATTTCCAGGAGTTTTTGCTTCTAAGTGGGTTTCCTCTTCCTGCATCCAATAGATATTGTCAGCATCCTGAGCTTTAAGATGCAAGGATGCTAGAGTATCAGGTTGTCCTCCCCGTAAGACTTCTATGCGAAGATGGAGCGGAAGACCACGGAAATACTGGTTGCATAGAGCGGCCTCATTCTGATTGACCCAGGAAGCTAATTCCCAGAAGTCCACGTTATACTTCACTATTCTTCCACTTTTCTTCATTGTGAGCTCTGAAAGGGCTTTCTCTGCATCCCCAACAGGATCGTGAGGACCAAAGTTGCTTTCCAACTCACTGAGGAATACCTCATAGTTCCACATCCATAGGGTGGAATTTGTTGGGTCGTTTAGACCAGGTTCAAACCAGCTAAGGGCTGACCCTTTGAGGTAGGAAAGGATGAATAGAATCTTCTTTTCATCAGAGGCAAAAACCTGAGGACGATCGTGGAAGTGAAGGTTGCACAAGACTAGGAAGTCCTGAAGTTTCTGGGGGTTGGCCCCGTCGAAAGTGTCAGGGTCCCAAACTTTGATTTTCTCAGATTCGGGTGCTTGGTTCTGCTGGAGGGTTCAGAGACTATCCAAGAGCTCAAAGAGAGCATTGAGGAACCTATCTCCTGGATCAGGATTTCTGCCCTCAGGAGGTTGAGAGTCAGCAGGGTCGTCAGGATCGGGGTCATCCCTGGGGCCATCAGGACCGCTAGGGTCATCAGGTCCACTGGAAAGTCTGTCCTCTTTACCTGGACCTTCCTCGTTGAAGGGGTTAGGTTGCCTGACATTCTCCACGTACTCAAGTGGAGTCATGTTCCGAGGGGTCTCCAGAGGTTGAGACATAAGGTTTGCACTGATGGAGGGTGCTCCAGAACCAATTTGTCAGAAGATATTGGATGGTCTGGTGGATGCACCAAAAGTCAAGGCATGCCTAGGTGAAGGTAGTATGGAGCGGCAGATTGCTGATAATCCTGGTACTGCACCAGCACAGCAAGAGTTTCTTGTAGTTTGTTGGGTCTGAGTTTCAGTAGGAGCCATGGGGGGGTTAGAAGTTGGAGTGTTAGAATTGACGAGAGAAGTGTGAGTTTGTAAATACTGTTAAATTCTAACTCGAGGAGGAAAGACGTCGGACTTCCGGTCGGGCCCGGAATGGTAGAACTGACTGGCAGGAGCGGGATCCCAAAGGAAATCCGGGATGAAGATTAAATGGGCGGAAAGGACTTGGCTTCAGTTTATAAGAAACTGTGCCCTTCTCCTCGTCAAGTGTCCTAATTTCAAATGAAGGTGAGCAGGGAAGAGGGGAGGTCCAGAGGTTATCTGGTGAGGACGAGTATAGGTGTAGAGGAAGACTTAGATAGAGACGAAGGGGAGTGAAGATTGACTTGGATTAACTGAGTGACTAGGTTGGAACAAATGGGTGACTTTGTCGATTTACAAACTGGTGATACAAAACGAAGGTAGCTAGCTTAAATACTAAAGTCCGGAGATGATAGGGGTTTCCGAGGCTGTGATAATTGCAAACTGGCTTCCGAGGCATTTCCTGAAACTGTTTCATGCAATTGGAAATGAGGGAATTTTGCCTGTTAGGCAGTGCTGCTGATAGGAGGTGGGCAATGTTGCAAGGCAGCCAGAAACTGTGGCAGAAACAATTGGAAATCCAGTCAGAGGAATCGGTCTTGACAAGAACCCACATGGTCTTAGCTAGCAGATAGTGGGTGTCGCCCTAACAGAAGAACACAACTTCCCATATCAGTGTGCCTTCTCTTACTTGTGCATATGTCATTGTTTCACCATGCCACATCTGATTACTCATCCTTTCAGCACGAGCCGGAAGTACTTGTATATACGTAATCTACCTTTTCTTTCATAAGCCGACACCAGGCCTTGCCTTACATTGTGACCGCCAGTGATCGAGAGGCAGTGCTCGTCATTAGGACAGCTGCAACCAGACAACCGATTGGATCTGGTTTAGTTACAATTTACATCACTCTATTTGAACGACTATTTTAGTTACAAGCCAAATTCAGTGTTATCTCCGAGATCAGGCACTGTTGGAAGGGTTATTGATCCGAAGTGCCAAATTAGGCGCCTGACAAATGATGAACAATTGACAAACCATCATGTGACCTGTAAACGTTTGGAGAGGTCTCGAAGAACAAATCTTGAAATTGTCGAAGAAGTGACTCATCACAGATTTTACCATTATGTCTGAACCCTCAACTTCTAATCCTGGCCCTAATCCTGTTCCCACACCAGCACTAGAGGAAAAAATTGATGTGCTTGCAGCGCAAATGTCGCAATTAGTGTCAGTGTTGGCAGCATCACAGCCCAGACAAGTGGAAGTACAACCAGAGATGACAGGAGAAAGAGATGATGAGATGGAGGAGATGGTGGAGTGGATGTCGCAGGAGGATGAGACGGCGGAGAAATCTGGAAATGGAAAAGTGTGCTTACCTAAGTACATGCCCCTGCAAATCTTTGATGGTACCATGGAAAATACAAAATCCTTCATCAGCCTCTATAGTATTGTACATCCATGGGAGGAAGCCAGAGTTTCGTACAGCTGAGTCTAGGATTATGTTTGCTCTCTCATACATTCAGGGGGGAAAAGCACAGTTCTGGAGAAACAAGGCTATAAATCAAATTGCCATGGGAAATAAACCATTTGCAACCTTCAAGGAATTTCTGGAGAGATTGAAGGCACAGTTTGGAGATTCTAATCCAAAGGTGACAGCCAATGCTAAATTAAAAACCATGCGCCAAGGTTCCCTAATGGTGGATGAACTTATTTTGCAGTTCAAAGCAGAAGCTTCACAAATGGATATGGGAGAAGCTGCATTGGTAGAATTTTTGAAAGCAGGATTAGATCCCTCTTTATTCAAGTCTATCTACCGACTACCTTCTATGCCAGAGAAGTTGGATGAGTGGTATAATTGGGGACCGGCAATATCGGCAGGAACAGGTGCAGTCAAAGTTGATGTACAGAAGTGGTAAATTTGGAAAGCCATCAGGAGGAAAGTCTGAGAAAGGAAAGGCGCCTCAGGTGCAAGCTCCGAGGGTACAGCCACTGGCCATGGCAGTGACACCTATAGTTATGGAGTCAGCAGCACCAGCAGAGGCAATGGAGGTTGATCAAGCAGGGAGATGAGCCCCACTTAAATGTTTTAACTGTGGGCAGTTAGGACACATTTCTAGGAATTGTAGGTAGAAAAGAAAGATTAGGGAAGCTACAATTGAGGAAGTAAAGCTGGAGGAAGGCAGGCAGAAGAACTTTGTGGAAGAGTCCCAGTGAAGGTTTCCCCATTGGTGACCCAGAATTGTTATAATGCATTAGTATCCAAGGAAACCCAGAGTAAATCAGAAAAGGAAATCGAGGAGGAGTACAACCATTCTGAATCATGTGACAAAGAAGAGTACAATTGTTGTCAATCATGTGACAAAGAAAATTGTCACACATCATTTCTGAAAACCCCTAAATTCTTTATTTGCTCTGTGCAAATAGAACCCAAAATCACCTTGACTGTGGGACTGAAGACAGTGGACACACATGCAGCAATTGATGTGGAAGTGTTGCTTGATAGCAGTGCTACAGGATTATTCATTAATCGGTCCTTAATTACCAGAAACAGTATTAACACATGCAAGCTGGCACAACCTATAATGGTGTACAATATTGATGGAACAGTCAATCATGGAGGAACTATCAAGGAGGAGGTGACTATGGTATTAAAGGATCAGGAGCATCAGGAGCGAGCCGAAGTGTGCGATCTTGGGAAAACCAATCTAATAATAGGATGTCTGTGGTTATGGAAGCATAATCCTGAAATTGATTGGAAAACTGGGAAAGTACAAATGGCTCGTTGTCCTAAGGAATGTAATGTGTATGGGAGGAAGAAAAGGAAAAAGAAAGAGAAAGAACATCCAAGGAAGTATTCTGTTACAATGGAGGAAGTGGAGGATGAGGAAATGCCAAATGGGGAAGTTCTGATCATAATTGAGAAAGAAGAGCAGAAGCAAACCTTTAGAGCAATTCATGGAGGACAGTCATGGGACAAGAATATTGTGAAGGTGGAGAAGCCAGTGGAGGAGTGGGTGCCAAAAGTGTATCATGAATATCTGTCAGTGTTTCAGAAGAAGGAGTCTGGGCAAATGCTGGTATGGAAGCCGCAGGATCATGCGATCGAGATGAAGCCAGGGTTTGTGCCGAAGAAGTCAAAGGTATATCCATTATCTCCGATGGAACAAGAAGAAGTGGATGCATTCCTGAAGGAGCAATTGCGCAAAGGATACATACAACCTTCGAAATCACCGCAGACATCACCAATATCCTGTGTGCCAAAGAAAGACCAAAGGAAGAGGATGTGTACAGATTATAGGTATCTGAATGAGTGGACAGTGAAGAATGTGTACCCCCTGCTGTTGATCTCAGAAATAATTGACAAGGTGGGAAAAGCCAAGGTCTTCACAAAATTGGATTTATGATGGGGATACAACAATGTACGAATAAAGAAAGGAGATGAGTGAAAGGCTGCATTTGCTATGCATTGAGGATCCTTCAAGCCGCTTGTCATGTTTTTTGGGATGACAAATAGTCCCCCAACCTTTCAAAATATGATGAACAACATTTTCAAGGATGTAATAGACAAAGGCATGGTAATAGTATTTATTGACGACATTCTGATATTCATGGAGGATGAAGAGAATCATAAGGCAATAGTGCAGGAGGTGCTACAGAGGTTAGCAGAGAATGATCTATTTTTGAAACCAGAGAAGTGTGTGTTTGGGGCAAGCAAGATTGAGTTCCTAGGATTATTGATCAGCCCTGACGGGATCAAAATGGATCCGATCAAGGTACAGGCAATCACAGATTGGCCTGCACCCACCTGTGTCAAGGAGGTTCAAGCCTTCTTGGGACTCGCAAATTATTATCATTGCTTTGTGCACAATTTTTCTAAAATTGCCACACCCTTACATAACCTTATGCGAAAGGGAGTAGTGTGGAGGTGGGGAGAGCAGCAGCAGACAGCATTTGAAGAGTTGAAGAGGAAGTTTGTGGAAGGACCAATATTAGCCCTGGTGGATTTCACATGCCCTTTATGAGTGGAATCAGATGCATCCAATTTTGCTACTGGAGCAGTATTATCAATGCTGTGTGAAGATGACAAATGGCATCCTTGTGCATATTTGTCCCGAGGGTTGAATGATGTGGAGAGGAATTATGATGTGCATGACAAAGAGATGTTGGGGATAATACAAGCATTAGAGGCATGGAGGCATTATTTGGAAGGATGTATGCATCAGATTGAGATCTGGATAGATCATCAAAATCTGCAATACTTCATGTCTGCTAAAAAGCTTAATTGCTGGCAAGCATATTGGGCATTATTCCTATTGCGTTTCAATTTTCACTTGGTCCACAAAGCGGGAAGCTGAATGAGAAAGGCAGATGCATTATCCAGACGTATTGATCATAAAAGGGGGGCGGAGGAGGACAATAAGAATGTTACCTTACTCAAACCAGAATACTTTTGCATTTGCGCTATGCATCAAGGGCATCCATTAATAGATAGCTCGGAAACGGAAATGTTGTCTAAAATTAGACAATGTTCAGAAATGGATGATGAAGTAGTGGAAGCCGTGAAAGCTCTGAAGGGAGAGAAGAAAGGTAATATTAAAGGAGATGAATGGGCTGAGGAACAAGGGTTGGTGTTGTTTCGAGGAAAAGTGTATGTACTGAAGGATCAGGATTTGCGAAGGGAGATCGTCCAGTTACATCATAATACACCAACTGCTGGACACCCAGGAAGATGGAAGACATTGGAATTAGTAATGAGAAATTATTGGTGGCCCGGAATTTCAAAGTATGTGTTGGGGTATGTGGATGGATGTGATACATGCATGAGGGGGAAGAAATGTCCAGAAAAACCTGCAGGAAAATTAATGCCAAACCCTATACCTAAAGCACCATGGCGAGATATATCTGTGGATTTTATTACCGGATTACCCAAGGCTCAAGGATACAATGCAATATTCGTAGTATGTGACTGCTTCACAAAAGAGGTCCATATTATTACTACTACTACAGAAACCTCATCATTGGGCTTGGCACGCCTCTATCTAAATCAGGTATGTTGGTTACATGGGTTACCCAATACCATTATCTCTGATTGTGGACCACAATTTGCTTCCGCATTTATGCGAGAACTGAACAACATATTGGGAATTCAAACTAAACTATCTATGCCATATCACCCACAGACTGATGGGCAGACAGAGAGAATGAATCAGGAGTTGGAGCAGTACCTACATATGTTTGTCAACTACCAACAAACTGACTGGCCCGAATGGCTGGCAATTGCCAAATTTTCCTATAATAACAAATTCCATTTGGCTACTCATATGTCACCCTTTTTTGCGAATTATGGATATCATCCTCGCATGGGAGTAGAACCCAGAAGGGAAGTCAAAGTACAGTCGGTGGAAGACTTTGTATCTAAGATGCAAAAGGTACAAGAAGAAGCAGAGGTGGCGTTGAAGAAAGCACATGATGACATGATGTGACACGCAGATCGTACTTGAGCACACACTCCAGAGCACAAAGTTGGTGACTTGGTGTGGCTAAGTACCAAGGACCTGAATATTCCATGACCTTTGAGGAAACTTACAGAGAAACAAGTTGGCCCATATGCGATCTCTAAAGTGATCTCACCTAATGCGGTAGTGCTAAAATTACCCCGATCATTCAAGATTGATCCCGAGATTAATGTATCCTGCCTATGCCCTTACTGCCCACCCACTATTCCTGGCCAACGAACTACTCCGCAACCTCCGATAATAGTAGAAGGTGCTCCAGAATATATAGTTGAAGAAATTCTAGACTCACATCTTAGACGGAACAAATTGGAGTTCTTAATAAAGTGGAGAAACTATACCGACAAAAATAATTTGTGGGAGCCTGAAGAGAATTGTAAGCAAGCGCATAATGCGATTGCCCAATTCTTTAAATGTAATCTGAATGCTCCACGTCGCATTGCAAGAATGGTGTATGAGGGGATGAGATTCTGGCCTTACCAAAATTTCACAGAGGGGACAAATGCAATATTTTCTTGCCTGGAAGTCAAGGCATAAAAGGGGGTAATGTTAGGAAACCACCCCATTACCTAATAAAATGTCATTTTTATTTTATTATGTCGAATTATGCTACATTATGACTTGCAGCACTGAATTTGGGGTATCCATTTCCAATTGGATGTCAATGCAAAGTTCTTGGTGGAGATGATCAAGGCTCCTGACTTGCCCAATGCACCTAGGATGCGCTGGGTCTTATATCTTTCCCTTTTTGACTTCAAAGTTAACCATGTGTCTGCAGATAAACATGCTGCACCTGATGAACTTTCCAGAAGGAAGCATTCATCCTTAGATTCAGAGGATGAAGATGCAGAAGATTACCTTGACAAGTTTATAGGAATGAGCTCCTTAGTGTCTGAATCTCCCCTCAATCATTTACTGGCTCTGGTCTCTCAAAAAGCCAATACAACTTATAATTACATGCCCTTGTCATGGAAGGCATTGTGGATATGCTCCATCCCATTCCAATGGTCCCTTTTGGAGACTACGCAACAGCAACTACCATCAACACCCTCAGCATACCTTGGTTAGATGATGAGGATGATCATCATGAAGAGCAAGTGGGCCAAATATGCCAGTACAATGGTTTTGGGTTAAATGCCCTCACTTCAAGACCCTACAAGGCTTAGAGGTTCATTAATCATGCATGAGTACAGATTCCCTCACGTACATGGGTCATGAATTTGAGAATTGTCATATGCCAGCTTACGAAACAGTTCAAGTTTGCCTTGGCAATGAAATATTGGATCTGGAGATTGTCATGTATTCTTATGAGTACATGTCAAGACCATGACAAGTTGTGCTGCTTCCAATGCCTCACTATTTACTGCATGCAACATTGAAGGGAATAAACCCCCACATCCATCTGGACATGCATCGAGACTATGAGGATGTTGATCCCATGGGATGCATCGCATGTGCCATGCATGCCCATGGTAAAAAAGATGATGAGTCTCCTGAAGGCTGGGAGGAGGTGTTACAGTATCTGAGGGATGGACTGGTCCCTTCACGAATATCCTCTCTCAAGGAGAGAAAGTGTTTCTTTAACTGGACAAAATCTTTCTTTGAAAGTTAGGGAGGAACAGAACACCACCCCGACTTGTGATTACTAACCTTAACAAGCGAGACTCTATCATAGCGCAGGCCCATAATGAGGTTGGCCACCACAGTCATGATGGGACGTTTAAGTTGGTTATAGACTGCTACTACTGGCCTAATCTCTATGATGACAGCATGTACTTTGTTTGGTCATTCTATAGTTGTCAACTTTGCTCCAAAATGTGGCCTCGAATACCCTTCTCCCCAAGCTGGAATACTGCCATCCTTTGCCATTTTGACTTTGATACTGTCCACATGCCACGCAGTCACAAGGGAATGCATTTCCTTCTGCAAGCAGTTGAACCTGCAATAGGTTGGGTTGAAGCACAAACTGCCAGGTGCAACACTGCTTCCATCTGGGCAACATTTATCTATGAAGAAATTATTTGTCGTTTTGGCTGCATCCCATATTGTATAGTTGGATTCCAAGGGGCAGCAAAATTATTACTCAAACAGTATGGTGTAGTTATCATTGTCTCTTCACCTTACCACCCAAAGGGAAATGCTGTTGCCAAACGAGCCCATCAAACATTGTGCAGTGCCATTCTTTGGGCTTGTGGAAAGCATCCAGAATGGTGGCCTCTCTTTTTACATGCTGGTCTGCTGGCAATTCATTGCACAGCCTCATGTATGACTGGTTACACACCTTATTTCTTGCTCTATGGTCGGACTTCTTTCATTTGATATAGCTGATAGAACTTGGGGAACCCTTGATTGGCACAATGTACTGACCACAGACAATCTCATAGCAGTTCAGATCCAACAGATAGCGAGATGTGATGAAATTGTGACAGAAGCCCTGGAGAGGCAGAAAGAGAAGAGGCAGCAAGCTGTCGACAACTTCAATCATAAGTATGGGAAGAACTTTGCTGATGGAAATTTTAAAGCAGGCACTTGGGTACTCAAGCACAAAACATGGCTTGACAACCAGCATGGCAACAAAGGTGCACTCCGATGGTCAGGTCCTTTCATCATTCACGAGAAACTAAATGAGCACCAGTACCAATGAAGGGAAATTGATGGGACTGTCTATCGAGAAAAGGTATCATGTCATTGCTTACACATTTTTTACGTTAGGGAGGACCGACAAACATTGCAAACAATGGACAGAGTGGTCGTAGGTATGCTACTGGACTGGGCAAAGAACAACCATCACTGTACCCTATATCATGACATACACTAAGCAATGAAGTGTCGACCCTTCCCTTCAACGACTACCTGACTTGGATGCCTGTGGTTGTCTTTGGGTACAGTGAAGAGGTGGACAAATAATGACATGCTCAGTTGGGTGACCTTGACAATATCTGGGGCAATGCTTGCGACTGCCGACTCCTGGACCCTACTTACATGATGCCCATTAGCCTCTTGAATGTGACACAACGTTCTCACAATATTAAGAGACTGATGGAGCTCTCTGATAATTATCTGGCCTCCCCCTCACATTTCCTTTACTAACCTGTTCCCTTCAGTCTGTTTATCTGTCCTGCCATTTGCCTGCATGATGGGGGCAGCAAAGTATCCCCATCCTGTGGTAGGGTAACTCGGCCTACTCATAACCCCCACTCTTTTCTATTTTTTATCTTGCATGTTGTCACATTGTTAACAGTTCTTCAATTTATTCCTACTGTCTAGGTTATGCTGCATGTCACATAGTCAGTTACTGCTTCCTTGGCCTTCGTGCTGACAGCACCCTGTCAACGGGAAGGACAGTACTGGGTTTTTAATCAACCTTGCATTTGGTGTTTTGTTGGCCTATTAATAACTTATCTTGGCAACAGTTCAGTGTTTGTTCCGGTATATATTTCCTTTTCTGGCTGAGTCAACATCCATACTTGATGGGTTGATCGACTGGACAGTAGGGTCGAGAGGTCCTGTTTGAGAGTTCTCCATGCTTACTGGGGGCACAGGTGATGTATTGTCAACAGAGAACTCTGATGTGGAACCAATCCATCCCCAGCCTGTGAAACTCCAAGGTGAGGACTCGATGATGTGACCATGGTTTATTGTAGCAAGCACAACCCTCCTTTTGGACTTTGTCAATACTTCTTGAGTCTGACAATTTTGATTCTTTAGTAGCTTATCTCTCATGTTGTTTGGCTCTGTTGGCACAAGAGAATGCATGCAATCAGATTCTCTGTTATCTCGACTGCAAAAAATGTATATAGGTGTCTCCCCACCTTTTGAATAGGACATGCTCCTTTAACTCTCAGTTAACATTCCCTCTTAAGTTTTTCCTCAAATCTCAAAGCCTCCCAAGACTTCTGCACAAAAAGCTGTCAAAATTAAGATAAGTTCTCAAATTTCATAAGATCCTTGATCCCTCAGATCCAAGTTTTTGAAGTTTTACATTCCAAGTTGCTATTTATACAATGAGGGAGCCATCCCTTTGCCCCTCTCAACTCTCTTATTTATTTCTTTTTTTTCTTTTTTTTTTCCCATTTATTCTCCTTTGTAGCGAACCATATGTAAGAGACTAAATATGTACTGTGCAGTAGTCTGATAGTAATTGTATCATTTGAGTTCCTCATCATCAGAAGGGAGTCACTTGGTGGGACTCAGGTGCTGTTTTGCGCTGCAATAAGTGGTGCTGTGGCTGTGTATAGTGTAGATGTGTTGTCCGCTGTTTGTCGATGCTTTACTCGTTCCTCTCTTCTATTCCTATTCCTCCCCTAATGTTGGTAGCTCCCCGAAAGTGCTCTGCCATCCCCTGTTTCCGCGATGTATAAGAAAAGCATGCGTAAAGTTTTCTGCATAGTGAGCAGCTTTGTAATGTCGATGCTTCTTCCTCCCATGTTATTGCGTAAGGTTTGTCTGGCTGCATTGTGTGCTGGGCAGTGCAGTAAGAGGTGTTGTATGGTCTCCTCGGTCTGTTGACAAGCTGGGCAGGTCAGTGATTCTGCTTTTCCAATACGGTGGAGGTGCTTAGCTGAAGGTACATGTCCTGTTCTCAACTGTGAGAGGATGCTGGCGAGCTTTCTCAGTAACGGTGTGATGAGCTTGAGGTATTTGTTGGAGGGGGTCGTGGGGTCTGTCTTCTTCATCCTTTTGAACCGCTGTGATGTTGTCCATGCTCTCTGTGCCCTCTCCTTGAGTTTCTCCCCATATGCTTGTGCCATTGCCGACTTGCTGTGTGGTAGTTTTTTTTCTGAGTAGCTTTGGTAGCTTGTCTGCGGGACTGCTGCCATCCGTGATCGCCCTCTTTGCCTCCTCATCCGCTTTCTTGTTCCCTTCTACCCCTTTGTGTCCCGGGACCCACTTGATTTTTATTTGTATGCCTGCATGCTTTTTTTGTAATGCTGTGACGCTCTTGTGGATGGTGTCGAAGATGTAATGGCCTGCAGAAGGTTTCGTCAGTGTGGTTGCTTTAATGGAAGCTCAGTTATCAATGTAGATAATAGCTGATTGTATTCCCCACTCATTGTTTATCAGTTTCGTGGCTAGTAGGGCTCCGACTCCTTCCCCTTCATATACTGTGTGTTGGCGTTGTGATCCGAGCTGGTGTTGTAGTAATGTCTTGAGCCTCCCTCTTCTGTATAAGGCTGTGCTGGCTCCTATATGGTTCTCCATCCTGGATCCATCTGTGAAGACCTTGACATCTGGGTTGTTGTTCATTATCGACTCTATTGCCTTGTCTGGGTCAGTTATAATTTCTGTCGTTACACTGGGTGTCCATCTTGTCTCGAATCTGACCATTTTTATGGTCTCGATCTTCTCCGGCTTTATACCATATCTGTGCATTAGATCATGTAATGGGGTGGGGTGTCGCTTCACTAGTCTGTTTGCTGCATTCCTGATTGGCTTGTGGAGCGGGTGTGATTCAGGGAGTGTCGCTAAATGTAATGCTGCCCGGTGTCTGTGCTTGTCCACCGTCATGTGGAATGGTAGCAGGTTCGCCATAACTTCCAGTGCATCCGTGGCCATGGTTTTCATGGCGCCTGTTATCATGACTGCCACTCGGCATTGTATTGAGGCCAGTTTTGTGAGTATCGCTTGCTTCATTCCAGCTTTGTCCTCTCTTTTACCTACATTCTGCTTTGGGGTGAGGAAGACATCAGCGGCATACAGCATTCGGGGGATTGCAATAGATATATATAGTTGTCTGAAGTACTTAGCGTGTATGCCCTTCGATGCTTGTGCTATTCTGCTGAATTGTATTATCCAGTCCTGACCTCTTGCGAGCGCCGCTGTGGATTGTCCCTTCCAGTTCAACTTGTTGTCGACCATGACTCCCAGGAATCTTGCTGACTCCTTCAATGGAATCCGTTGGTTGCCTAGGATCAGTGCACTACGGGGGGTTGGGATCTTCTTCTTGGGGTTGACTTGGTGTGGGATTAGTTTCTTTGTAATGTCCAGCAGTTGGAACTTTTCCATTCCGAATTTGCAGTTGTGAATTTTTGCCCATTCGAGGACACCATTTGGGCGGTTCATGATGTTTCTTAGCTTATCGTGGGTTTCTTTAAAGTCTGCGCCGGTGACTATGATCGCCGTGTCATCGACATACAGCAGCATCTGTTCCCCATTCTTGATCACTGGGACCTTCAACAGATCAGCGTTGTAGAAAAGATAGCAGATTCCTGAAAAGGGGTCCCCTTGATCTAGGCCGTTTAGGATGACAAAGATTTCCATTTGGAAGTCGTCGAAGGATATTGTGGTGCATCTGTTGCCGAGTCTTCTTTTCATCCATTCGATATATTCCTTGGGTACTCCACATTTCCGCATGTTGTGAAATAGCTGCTTGATGTCTACACTAGGGAAAGCGCCTTTAATGTCCAAGAATAGGGCAGAAGTGACTTGACCTTTTCTCCAGGTGTCCTTCACTGTCTTCGTGAGCATGTGTAGGGAGTCTGTTGTAGTTCGTCTGGGTCTGGCACCAAAATGGTTCGTGGGTAGCAGGTCATGTATTTCACACATGGTGACGATATCTTCCGTTTGGCAGCTGTTGAGTAGCCTGGCCATTCCATTGGAGAGTACAATGGGCCGCCATGCTGATGGAGATGTGTAGTCTGGTTTCCCTGGTTTTGAGGATAACTGTTTCTGTGAGCGACCATTCCTGTGGGTAATAGTTCAGAGTGTTCATTGCTCGGAAGAGTGGGGTGAGGTGTGGAACAAGGTCTTCTCTGGTGTGTATCAGTACTGAATTTGGGACCGTCCCCTTTCTGCTTGCTTTGAATGGTTTCATTTTTTGTATTGCCCTGTGGATTTGTTCATCAGTGATGTTCTGAAATTTCCATCGTGGTGGTGGGTACCGGTAGTTGTCTGGAGGTGCGGTCAGTGTTGGGTTTTCTGGGGGGAAGAAGGTCTCATAGAAAAGTTGTCCTTTGGCGGCGTTGTCCGCCGCTTCCTTGGTGATCCTTTTTGTTGTGGGGTCCCTCACCTGCAGTGTCGGGATCCTCATCTTACCAGCGTCTGATGGTGGCGAGGTGACGAGCTTGCTTGCCTGCCATATGTCCGTTTTGTCTAGCCCTTCTAACCATTCTATCCAGTGTTCAGCCTTTGCCTGCTGTATCTTTTCAGCATATTTGTTCTGTTGCTGTCAATGTTCATTATGGATGGGGTGGTTTGGGTTCGCGCGCTGGTGTTTTGCCCTACCTGCCAGTTGTTGCATTTGTTTCTTTTCCTTGGAGAGTTCTGGTGACCACCATCGTTTCGAGTATGGGCTCAGTTTCGACAGTTCCACATTCTTGTTTATGGTGTCTTGTATCGCTTCGTTTAGTGCTCTGAGTTTTTCCTTGAAGCTCTGGATCGTGTGTATTTCTGTGGGCAGAGGGAGGTTAGCTAGGTTCACTTTTAGAGTTTTTACCAGTTCTGTCCAGTCCGCTCATCTGAAATTGTGTCTGGGCGTTAGTTTGACTCTTGGCGCATAGATATCTATTCGTGTTACGATGGGGTAGTGGTCCATTTTCACTGGGCGTGATTCGTCGTCTGTGTCACATTTGACTATCGCATTCAGTAGGCCTGCACTGCAGAAGACGTTGTCCACTCTAGTGTGATTCCCCGTGTTGTGAGCTCGTAGCGTTGGGGTGTATGCCGGGAGGGCCATTTTCATATTGTGTCTTCCTAACATGTTGAGCAGGGGTTGTGTTAATTCTAGGTTTTCTCGTGTGAAGAGATGTGCATTTTGGGCTTCGTCCCATAGGGGGTGGTGACAGTTGAAGTCACCTAGCCACATGGTGTGTAGTGGGCCTGTGGTGTATCTCTGTTGTTCGCGGTCCCGCATGTATGCGGACAGGTGGGTTAGCGTGCCATTATTGTTACAGTCGTTATATATGTTGATTATGCATAATGTTCCAAATTCCCCTGTGAGTTCTATTGCTGTAATATCTGGGTGTTGAAAGTGTGTCTGCTTCCAGGCGTCTGTAGATATATTAGTATTAATTAGTATTGCTGCTCTCGTTGCTTGTGGGTGGTCCTTGTGGGTATTGGGGTATACGGTAATCCACTGTTGGTTAGCTCGTGATTTGCCATTGAAGTCGATGTATGGTTCCTGTATTGCGCAGATGTCATATGTGTTGCGTCTTAGACTCACCAGTAAGTCCAGCTGGCTTATGAGTGATTTGTTAACATTCTGTTGGTGCATTTGGATGTGTCCTCGTCCGGTCTCAGCTTGTCGGTTTTCAGGCATCAATATATTCGATGGGGGAGGGCTCTCTGTTCATGTGGCTTTCTTCAGTTTGTGTGAATATCCCAGTATCGTTATCCTGGTCTCCCCATCGGACTCAGTTCTGTGTTGCTGTTGGGTTTTGGAAGTAGGTTTCTATTGTGGTTTGGGCAGGTCTTGTCGGCCAGCCATTATCTGCAGTGCCTACGTTAGTTCCCGTGCAGACATCGTGTGACGCTCCTTGTCGTCTTCCCTGTGAAATGTGGTGTCTGCCTTGCTGTCGCTGGCTTGTCTGCCAGTCTTCCATGAAGCACTGTTGGTGTCTGGTGTCTGTGCTAGGGGGTCTGAAACCTGTGCTGTATTGGGGGATTTGACGTTGTGGTTCAGTTTGTGGTGCAGGCTCCAAAAGTAGTCTCCATGACTGGGGGTCGTAAGCCGTGGGGAAGAATTTGTACTTGTTCTCTGGTACTCGCATCTCTACTTTACCTTTTTCCACTGTAAAAGTTGGGCAGTTTCTGTCAGCTGCCCCATGTCCTTTTCCGGTCTTGCCCAAACAGTTCGCACAGTTAAATGTGTCTTGGTCAGTAATCTCGCACTGTGAGGTGCGGTGGTCCCCGCTGCAGCATGCACAGATGTCCTTTTCTGCCTTGCAGTCTGGTACATGGTGTCCAAACTTTTGACATTTGAGGCATTGTCTCGGCTCAGCAAGCATCTTTCTTACAGTTATGTGTTTGCCTTCTATGAATAGGCCATCCCATATGGTGGTATTGGCCATGTCCCGATTGAGGAAGCCGATAGTTACGTGCGCTACCTTCTGTCTGCTCATTCGCAGGTGTGGGGGCTTGATGTACTTCAAGAATGCGATTGAGCCTTCATTCAGCTGGTTTGTTTCTTCTAACTTTGCATGCGTGAAACTGGATCCTGCATCGAAGGTGGTTGGGATGAATTCCACTATCCCATAGTAGAGCTTATTCCGAATGTTCGAGGTGCCTCCGAAGTGCACCATGAAGGATTTCTGCACGTCTGGGCTTTGCAGCCACACCGCTGCTTCTTCTGAGTTCAGCTGGTAGATGACATTTCCGTTCCTCAACTTCTTTGCCCCGATGAACGTTGTTTGATATGGTCTGTTGAGACTCTCGTAGCCCATGAGATTGAGTGCCGTGTTTGCCTTTGTTACCAGGTCCTTCTCTGTTAGGCTTTCAAGTGCATTGTCAGTGATGTTTCGGTCTTTCTGAATGATAATTTGCTTAGCCGTGTTCTGCCCCTTCGCTATGATCATGGTGCAATCTGGGTGAGTTGGTTGTTGTACCACCGCTGCATAAGTAGTTGGTGTCTCTATTGGTGTGTTCATTGCATTGTTAGTGGTGGTTGTTGCTTTCTCCATGAGCTCCTGCATGGCCTGGGCCAGCTGGTCCACTGTTTCCTGGAATCCGTCGTTGAGTTCATCCATCTTACCCATGATCAACTTTGCTGCATTTGTTATGTGTTCAACAGCATCTCTCATATCATCTACGCTTGCACTGAAGGCCTCCATGTGGTCAGTGAGTAGTGCTTTGACTCCCGTGGCTACATTATCAGCGATCTGTTGTATGTGTGCATCTTCCATGAGGAAAGTGACTGCTCTGATGCCATCTGTCATGGGTTTTGGGAGTCTATTAGTAACCCTGAACTGTAGAAGGACGTGAGATAGTATATGTAGATCAAATTGTTTACTGGGTGTGATGTAGTCTCCCGCCATTAAGTATGCGATGGCTTGTTGTTTCGATCGTATAGAGGTGTTGAGGCCATCAGCCTCTTCTAGATCTTTCCTGGGTTTTCTTAGCATTGCCGTTGTGGTTTTCTGTCTGGTATTTGGGGCGGTAGGTATTGGTGATTGTGACATGGTAAAGAGTATAGAGTAAGTGGGATTTAAGTGTTTATTGACGCTATGCTATCCTCGATATTTGCCTGTCTCCCCTCTCGCAACGGTGTTCATACCATGGGAAAAGTTCTAGATGGTGGCAGTACCGGATCAAGGAGTGTCCCAACTCTCTTATACCTGTTTGTGATGACTCAATAGTCATTCATGTGCAGGGTGTAGCATGGGTATGGGTAAACCCACAGTAAACAGCCCACAGGTTGGACAGGTATGGGTATGGTTGTTGAAATGCCAGAGCTGTGACATACCGTACCCATTTTGGTGGTGTGATGGGTATTGATGGGTTGCTTGAGTTGCCGGATCTGGCAGTTGCCAAACTACTGATCAACTTCAGATTTCCAGTTCCTCTTCACCCATGGGTGTCGCCCATCATAATAGTAAGTTTTTTGTTCCTTTCAACTAACTAAATGTGCTCTTTTCTAGGGTACAGTGTCAGCTCAACAACAGTAAGTTGTTTATTTCTTTCAATTAACTAACTGTTTCTTTTTTCTAAAGGTTCTATCTATGTTGTAACAACGAGACAGCGCCAAGACAGCACACCCATGCCTAGGACAATGACTCAGGATGGGACTGGGAGAACCCACCGCTGCAAGCCCCTGCTCACAGGGTGGATGAGTTATGAAGGAAGCAATGACAAATGGCCCATCACCTGCCCTAGCCCTGCGAGCCACTGCTCATGGGGTGGGTCGCAGGTGCTAGCAGCCAACAACAAGGGACAATGGGAAGGGGAACAACAAACAACAAATGGGAGATGGGGATGCAAGGGAGGAAGGGAGGAGAATGACGAAGACAATGACGAACCATGCAGGGCAGAGGATGACAATGACAATGATGAATGATGAGCGACAAACCACCACCACTACAACCACAGCACCCCCATCCACCACCAAGAATGACTGCTCACAGGGTGGAAATGGGGAGCAATGTGATGGGACAACAATGCCAGGGGACAGGGACAGAGAGGGGGATGAACGATGAGGACCACAAGGGCAATGAGGACTGCAAGAACGACTAGGACAACGACTACCAGGCCAAGCCCAGGGCAGGGACCAGACGACAACGATGGGGAGGGCAGGGACGACAACGACAATGTGGAGGACAGGGATGACAACAACAATGTGGAGGACAGGGATGACAACAACAACTCTCGAAGTGGGACAAACAACGAATGGCAGGGGGAAATGCAACCAGGACCAGGGCAGGGGCAAGATGACAATGATGGGGAGGACAGGGACAACAACAACAACCATTGAAGCAGGATGAGCAGTGAACAGCGAGGAAAAACAAGCCAAGGTGAACAACCAGGAGTGGAGGGCAGGGAACCACCACCACCACCACTGCGAGGGGGGTGCTAATGGATGGGGCACCAGGGATAACAGGGACAGGGATGACAGGGACGAGAGACAGGGCCCCTCCCTCATGCTTTTGTGGGGGAGGTTTTTTTTATTTCTACCATTAATTATTTTAGTGGCTCCTCCCTTGTGCAAGGAGGTTAGTTACCTCAATAAATTTCCTCAATGCTTGTATTGCTCCCAGGCCTTATTCAATAATAACAAAATTAAGCTTAGGTATTGTATACAGATTGTAGTTAAGCTATATAAGGGTTATACAATACAAATGCACTATGGTTAGCAATCTAGAACATCAAATAGAAGGCAAAAACAGAGTCAAAACCACAGTGTATATACATGGTGTTGCACCTGTGGTGTTTCATGACAGACCATGGTAAAAACATGTCACTGCGGTTGCAGTATTAGAATGGGTGTGGTGTTGGCGGGTGCAGGTGTGGTGTGTGAAATGTTACCTACAGTGTGACCCATGCTACACCCTATTCATGTGTTTTTGACAACTTTTCTCATGTGACCTTGTTGATCGGGATCTTGATCATTGATCATCGCATTGATCACATTTCTTAGAGTTGTCACACACCTAAGGCTACTTAACAGGCTAACAACTCTTTGTTCCACTAGTGTTCGAAAGTCCAGTCCAGTCCGGTTTTTTGACTTCCAAATGGGGCAACCACAACTGAAACCGGTCCAGGACTGACCCAGATATTGGGGGGACTGCCTAGGACCGGTCTTCTTCAGTTAATGGACCAGAAAAAGACTGGTTCAGACCGGTTTTTTGATGTAAAATTTGTCATGCTAATATAAGCCATTTGTATCTCAACAATCACTACTTGGAACCTTGAAAGAATAATTTAACATGATAGAGCTTGTAAATACCCAGCTTTTGATCCAATTTTTTAGAGATTTAATGAAGATTTGATGTAGCTATGACTGAAACCAAATTACATCTGCTAAAGATGCGGGCAAAATGGAATGTGACAACCATAAGTTATGTGAGGCATATCTTACATTGATGGATGGTGAGCATATTTACCTACATAAAATCTCCATATCCAAAAAATACAATGAAGCAAAATGATCAACATATGAGTGAGTTAGAATCAAAGTGATTCTGATGCAAGTTGAATGAAAAAAAAAACTTGTACCAAAATGAATTTGGTCATATCTTCCTCAATTCTTGACCGTTTTTGATGAACCAAAGGTCAAATTAAAGGTAATAATCATGTTTACATGGTCATGTAATGCAAGTGACGTTTAACCAGTTGCAACAGGTTTAAACCGGTCTTTTTGCAGTCCTACATTATTTTTCAAAATGAAAGACCTGCAACTGGACTGCAAAAGACTGGTCCATAAATAGACCACTGGTCCAGTCCTAATTGGTCCAGTTCAGTCCAGTTTTGGTCCTCTTTTCGGTCCTATAGACCTGACCTTCAAACACTAATCACAACTCTGATTCTAGGTCTGACTTACTTTGTATCTTGTGATGAGCTGACCTTAGTCAACAGACCATAGCTTGACTGTTCTCTCTGCCACAACAGTAGAAAGTGTACATTGTGATTCCATCGCATGTCTTGCTTACTTGTTTTTTCTTATAGCTGTTCCATTTCAGGTAAGTCTGATTGGCAAGAATTATTCAATTGAATGTGACAAACTTGAATCTGAACCCTGTCAAATCCCAGGCTGTCTTTGCAATATGTGTGGCAATGCCATGGGCAGGTTGCTCAGACTGCTCAGGTGCTGTGGTGTCATCATTCTTGTGCATAATGAATGTGTGAAACTTGAATGCACTGTCTTTGTTTTCTGTAAGAAGTTGATTGAAGATGCTCCACGCAAATGTTGGTGGGCCACCAGGTGTCTTATTCTTTCCTAATCCCTGTTGCTTCTTCTTCAAAGGATCTTCATTTTCCTTAGTGGCTTGCTTACATGTTTCTACTGGAGTCCACCAGATGAACAATGAGTCTCTCGATGCGCTGGGCCATTCTCACGATATTGACAGAGATAAGATTAGTGTCCATGCATATGATATAATATTTCATGTGATCTGTTTTCCAAGGGGTCCTATTGCCTGAAACTTCAACCAGCCAGTCCCTCCTGCCCTTCCTCCCCTGTTCCTGTCCCATTTTTCTCTCTCTCATTCTCTCTCTTTCATGTCCCTAAGTCTGGAGCAGATATGGTACCACCACCATGTTTTTGAGTTCCATTCCTGTGGCAGCTTCTTTTTTTCCCTGCTTTTGATACCTGTAGCTTTGAGTGGCTAAATGTATGTTCTGATTTCTTTGCTGTGTGTTGACCAAAGGTCAATGACAAGTGGCACCCTGTTGCTGCATTTTCCGAGTCAGTTGTAGTAGCTTTTTTTTTGGTTTTTATATTGAGCAGGATCCCTGAATACTGTTATCATGTGTACAGATTGTGTAAAAGTCACAATGCATCAGCATTCATTTGCCCTGCCATACAATTTTAAAAGATTTTAATGCTCTCTGATCTGTGCAAGGCACCCCTCCAGTGCTTCCCTGTTTATAAGCTGCTCCACATACGTTCATTGAATGTACTTTTTCTCTCAAACCTTATCTGTTGCATGGCTGTCTGTAGTATTCATCATTTTCAGGCTCTGTTCTTTTCAAATGTTCACCAACCTTGTGACCCCCACTTGTCTGCACTCTCTGTAATTTCTTCACAAGTCCTCTTATGCCTTCATGGGAATAGGAGTGGTGACATGACACAGCTAATGTCCAGTGCCCAGTGGTGAAGATCCTCATGTTATTTATAAGGCTCGAGGTCTTGTCAGAAATAGAAGTCACCACTGGTGATGTCCCAGGGATGTTTGGTGATTGGAAGAGGTAGCAGTTCACTGAAAGGCTGTGAGGCTGGTTAGGGTTGAACCATGTTTTCGACAATGGTAGATATTCTTAGATATGATGAGAGGATTTGAACTCAAAGATGAACTTGAAGGACAGTGAGCATTTCAGTTCCAGTCAAACCACATGGTATGATCACAGAAGGCTGTATTTCCATGTTGCACCTTCTGGTTTCTGATTATCGGACTCAGCAGTCAGCAATCTACAGACAAATTACTATTAGACTGTCTCCCAAAACAGATTGTCGCTAGGAAAAGAATGAGTGAGCACATGGTAAAAGAAAAAGGGTGGGGAAGCAAGTTGTACACACCCATATAAAATGTCCATCCAACAGTGTTCAACTCATCCAAAAAGATGCACTGCCCATTGAGCCTTGTCCTCTATGTGTGCTGTGAGGCTTCTTCGTGTTGAGAAGGCCTGGCATCTATGGTGCAGTTCACTTAGATGCTGCCTAATTCATGCAGTGGCCAAACTGAGGCTCGAAAATTTTTGTAACCCTAATTTAGTGTCAGGCATGCTGCCGGCTCCAAAAATAGTGTAATTTATTCAACTAGTGATGCAGAAAAATTTTCAGGACACAGGACTTACCAATCCATCTCTCTGCATGGCCAAGAAACACCAGAAAGCAGCAGCAGCTCATGCACGAGCCAACAGACACAAGCCAAAACCCAGCAGTCCTCCCACTGAACTTATTCCCACTGAAATTATCCCAGAACTGTCATTGGCAGGTTCTTCTATTGATGCATTCAGTAACCTGACAACCGATATCGACATCAATGTTATTGATGTGGACTGGGAATCCGACTGTGGATATGAGGGAGGTGTCAGTAGGAAAGACTCTGAGACAGAATACCAACCTGAAAGTGAAGACTCAGAGACAGATTATGATGAAAGTCTTGATGAACTCAGTGGTGATGAGCTGGAACGGAATCTTGAGCGCCAACGCAAGTTGTTGGCTGAGGTTGCAGCACTCACAAAACCAACCCCATACTCCCAAATTAAGGATTCAAAAATGGCGCATCAGTGGGCAAAGGCAGAGAAAAACTGAAAGCTGGGTTATAATGGCCAATCAGGGCACAGCAAGCGATGGAAGGACAAAGGCGCTTGTGATTGGGAGGAGTGTCGAAAGGAGGCATGAACATCATGAGTTGTGATTTCGGACTGTTGAGCATTACAATTAACATGTGGATAACAGCACAAATCCTCAAATTTCAATGATGCGCACCTTTTTCGCACCAAAAACAGTCTCCACAAATCACCGAACCCACTGCCCTATCCCGAACAACTGAATCTTCAGCAGAGTCAAGGGAGAGCTTTATGGAGCAGGTCTTGTTCTGGTCAGATATATCAAGCAGCAGTAGTGAAGATGAGTTTGAAACTTCAGATGATGAGCTTGGTAATCGTCAGCATCCAATTGAAGTGCATTGATTGCCTCGTGTTCCACCTTGCAAACAACAGAAACTGGATGTGCCGTACAGGGTCCAGAGGCAGCAGAGACAAAAACAGAAGCTTGATGATTTGCAAAAGGCTCACATCGCAATCGAAACACTGCTGGCTTCTCGAAAAACCAAATTTGTTGCAGGGGGAAATGGTTTGCAGATATGGTGGACTCGGGCGATCAAATGTTATCTTCAGTTGAAGATGAAGAATGGGCGATCAACACAAGAGGCTGGTGAACGTGTGGCTGAGAGCCAGGGGTTTGCGCCAAGGTGGGGTGGTTGCCAGGTATGCAGTTGGGCAAAGGTGTGGGTAGCGAAGAGAGAGCTGCCAAATCTGTGAGAGGCAGCCATGCAAAAGTGAGATCACTCCTGGATGACCCTAAGGTTGCAGCTGAACTGCGAGTGTACCTGCAATCCAACAAGTGGGCCATGAATTGTGGCAAGCTGGCACAATTCTCGAAGAATGAGCTCATCCCCTCTGCTGCAGACCAATATTTATGCCAAATTGTTCGTGACAAGATGCCTTGGGGGTTGAAGAGATATATGGAGTATGAGTTTCCACGGATTCATCTGAAAGTTGGACGAGGGATTTCACTCAGCACTGCTCATCAGTGGATGCATAAGGAAGGGTTCTGGTATATTTCATATGTGAAAAGGTTATATTATGATGGCCATGACCATCCAGATGTTGTCAAATATCGGCAAAAACACTTCTTGCCCATGATGAAGAGACACGAGGAACAGCTGGTGAAATATGTTGTGGGGCATGTGTGGATAAGGAGGTTGCTGTGAAACCTCAAAAAACTTTGTTGAACACCAATTAGTCCTTGCTCCTCATGACAAGACAACAAGCCAGGCAAACGATGGGCATGGCAAGGGTTGGGTTCTTGACAACCAATTCCCTTTATGAACAAAAGGTCAAGGACAAGGACTTCATCAAAGTGGTGCCATTTGTGGGACAGTCGGGTATCTGAGAGAAGGAAGGCAGACATTGGAATATGGTAAAAATTATGAGGGTTATTGGACTGGGGAACTTTTCATTAAGCAGGTATATGATTCTCTACATTCTTATTTGGCAGATATTTCATTGACAATAACTACCTGGTCAGCTCAAGGAAAAATTAATACCAGCCTTCAAAACAGCCCATGGACCTGGATTCCAGGCTTTGTTTTTGATTGACAATTCTCAAGGTCACTCGGCTTACTTGGAGAATGCATTGCTTGTTTCTCGAATGAATGTACAACCTGGTGGAAAGCAAGCATGTATGCACAATGGCTGGTTCATTCGGAATGGCAAGAAAGTCATTCAGCCAATGATATTCCCACCAAATCACAGCAATAATCTGAATGAGGCAAAAGGTATCAAAGCTGTCCTTACTGAACATGGGCTTTACCGATCAGATCTTCAAGGGAAGTGCGAGAAGAAATGCGAGTCTAATGCATGCTGCAATAAATGGATACTCGAGCTTCAACCTGACTTCACGGAGAAAAATCTCTTGTTCAAGAGACCATTGAAGCTGCAGGGCACTTGTGCCTCTTCTTGCCGAAATTCCATTGTGAGCTCAACCCCATTGAATACTTCTGGGGTATGGTAAAAAAGTATCTTTGTGACCATTGCAACTACTCTTTTGATGGGCTGAAGGAAAATTTGCCAAAAGCATTGGATTCAGTTCCCATACAAACCATTCATTGATGGGAACATCAGTTATTTTGCTGGGTGGATGCGTATGGGGCAGGACTGGGATTGGTTGAAGCTCAATTCAAGGTTAAGCAGTTCAGTTCTAAGCAGTACAAATCACACAGATGCATTCCAGAGAATGTAGCTACACTTTTTGATTGATGTACATACCTTGTTCCAGAGTGTGGCCAATCCGGCTCGACTGAATTTTCTTTCTCCCTCAGTTTTTGACTATATCACTATTCCTCTTAGGGATATTTTCTTAGCATAAAAACATGTCGTTTGGCAAGAGGACTAAGGAAATTGGGATTTCTTTCAAGTCGTAAAATGTTTGCACATATTAGGCAGTGTCTAAGTGAACTACACCATATATCAGAACTAGTGCCTGTCCTGCGAGAAAGGAGAAGGCATCAGCAATATGGCAATTCAGTTTCCAGTTTTTTTTTCAGTTTTTATGGTTTCCTGGGTTGTGCAAAACCTGGGAACCAGGAAACCAGGAAACCATCATGGGCTGCTGCTCTACAGTAATTTACTACAGTAGAAATCTAGGTAATAAAATAATAAATCTGTGGGCATGGTCAATAAAATAGTTAACTCATAATATCCTAGTAACTGAAATCATCTCATCCCTGCTGTTCATCTTTGTGTGACCATGTCGTTCGCCATCTCTGATGTTTGTCATCTCTACTGTTCACCATCTTCCCACTGTTTGTCATCCCTATCATGTGTTGTTCCCTGCTGTTCATCATTCCCTGCCATTCATTATCATCCATGCCATCCATTGTTTGTTGTCCTTTGTCCCAGCCATCTGTTGCCCTGCCAATGCTGGATGTTGTTTGGGTGCTTTGCATTCCAGGTGTGTTCGCGCATTTGTGTGGTCATCCAGGTGGTGTGTTGCAGGTGGTGACACAAAGCGGTTGGTTTGTTGTGGTTGTGGTTCAGTGTGGGAAGTTGTCTAGTAAGTGGTTCCACTTTAGTTTTTTGGGAGCACAAATATGACCACATGGTCCATGCATAGCTGCAGGGTATATAAGCACCCACCAAATGATTACTTTGTCCTGGGCTTGTCCCACTGCATATAAATAGTAATAATTAGTACTTACATTAGTTCATTTTTCTTACCAGTATAAGTACATCCATTATGCATACTGTAAAAGACTGGACCTTAAAATGTTACTGTGGTTTCTGTAGTTTCTGTAGCACTTCAATTTGAGAGGTTTCCTGGAAATTGGACATGGTTTCCAGGTTCTGAAGTTTTCTGGTTTTATCTGGTTTTATTTGGTTTCTTTGGTTGAGCAACTGCTGGAAACTAAAATGCTTAATTACTGATGGGGCAAGGATATGCTAAATGTAACAAAAGCAACACACCTTTTGTTTAGTGCAATTTTTTCCCATCAATCGGGCTCAGGTGCACCATCCATATATTATCTACCCTTCAGCTCAGATGGTATGGTATGGGTACAGATATGGCCATATTACAGTTGATGGAACTATATCTGCATGCTAAATTAATATTTAACAGTTTTAAGATCTAGTGATAGTACAATTAGTGAGGCAATGCTGCTGTGGACTGAGTGCATGCCAGATGAAGCTTCTTGACAAGTATTAAATGTTTCTATAGTTTTAGGCTGAAGACTTGCATGTCACAATGAGATTGTGCCACAACCTCCATAGAAAACCCACTCAACAACCACGGCAGAGCCCTCACCTTGTTCGTCAAAGAACACTGGGGAGACAGCTATCAATTTTATCACTACCAAAAATGCCTACTTATGACAAGGGATTTATTTCTTTGAAAAAGTTATGATTACGAAGATATTAAATACATGTATTAAGATATGAAATTATCCTTGCACATATTGTGAGTAAGAAAAGAGAAAATGAAACCCCCTCCAGCTTGCATGTTACGTGAGGGAGGTGTAGGTTGCCCATGGGAGGGGCACCATTGCTGATAGATCTCCCTTGGCACTGGGGCTCATTGTTGCCATGGGTGGTCAGGGGGTCTCCATTGGTGGTGGCTCCCCTTCATTGTCCTCACCACTGATAGTCCCCTGGCTTGAGGGTTCGCCTTCACCAGTGGTGGCTCCCCCTCACCACTAGTGATCCCTCCTTGTCAGTCCCACTCACCTCCCCTGTCCCTGCTGTTGTCAATACTTCCCCCTGTGGTGGTGTTCTTCCAGTTTTGGCTGGTGCTCGTCCCACTGTTTGCCCTTCATATTTATGTAGAAGCAATGTAAAATTAGTAAGTAGAAGAAAGAAAGAGAAACAAAATGTACATGAGCTTGAGGGGCATTGATCCTTGAGCCTTCATTTGCTGTGCTCCCCATTCCCCTCTGATTGGTCATTCTTGCATCCCCACTAGATGTGGCCACCATTCCCCTGTTATTCTTGTGCCCCCAATTTACTGTCCACCCAGCTTGCTCTTTGTACATGCTGGTGTATTGGAGTCGTTGCTTTTGTCATTGTTTGGCTGTGCTCAGGTCGTAGACTAGTGTATATATAAGGGCAACCTAAGCCTCTAGCAAAGGGAAATCTGAAGTTAAAATTATACTACATAGTACAGGGATTGGGGACACACCTAGCAAAGGGAAATCTGAAGAGAAAACTCTAAGGATCCCTTTGCCGATGCCCAGTATATTTGAAGACAACAAAAATCAAATAATAACCTAAAAATAGAAAAGGCAGAGATAGGCAGATCAAGGCTGCCGAATGACATCATACCAAGGGGTAGATGTCGGAAGGGGTGCTCCGCCTCTAAATATAAAACTGTCAACATGCACAAACATGATAGAAAGGGAAAATTAGTAATAAAATCTGGAAAAATCATAGAAAATGAAGAATAGAAGGAAATGAAGTGAGGAAAAATATAGAACAAATGTAAAAAATAGGAGAAACACACAGGGCACCCCCCTAGTCCCCTTTCATCACCCCCTCTCTAAGATGCATTGCCCTGATGCATTCGAAATTGCATACGACCAAAGTCCATGACTTGAATGCGATGCAGTGCAGCAGTGTGCCATCGGTGGAATTTCTTGACTAACTGAGGGGCATTCATGTCAGACTCTTTGACCCATGAGTTCTCCTCATACCCATAACCCTTCCAATGCACCAAATACTGGAGTTTTCCTTGACACAAATGGCTGTCCAAGATTGACTCGACTTCATATTGGGGTTCTCCCTCGATCACTGTAGGCAGTGGTGGTGGGTGTGAATGGCATCCTGGGAATGGATCTGGGGGAGCTGGAAGGAGTTTGACAACATGGAAGACTGGGTGGAGTCTGGACATGGAGGCTGGGAGGCGTAGACGATAGGTGTGCATTCCAACACACTTGACAATGGGGAAAGGTCCCAGGAAGCGATGAGCAAGTTTCTTGGACGGATGTGTAGTGGAGATGTCACTGGAGTCAAGATAAACTCAATCACCAACCTTGTACTGAGGGGTCGGAGAATGGCATTGGTTGTAAAAGTGTGCCATGTCATCCTTCGCCTTTGCTAAGGCTGCCTTTGCCTCCTCCAAGCTATCCCGCATGCATTCTGTGAACTCATTCACCATCTTGATGTGTGAGGGAGTTTGGCAAGGTTCAAATCCCATGCGTGGATGTCGTCCAGTGTCTAAGAGGAAAGGGGTCTGTTGAGTGGAAGCATGGACATGGTTGTTGTATCCAAACTCGGCCAAGGGAAAAAGATCGTCCCAATTGTCCTGGCATTCATTGACAAAGATGCGGATGTACTGCTCCAGTTCCTGGTTGACTCGCTCAGTCTGGCCATCTGTTTGTGGGTGATAAGTGGTCGAAGCAAGGAGTTTGATTCCCAGGAGTCAGTACAGCTCCCAAGTGAACTCTGCCATGAACTGAGGGCCACGATCAGAGAGGAAAGCACCAGGAAGTCCATGTAATTTCCACACATGGTGGAGGTAGAGTTGGGCGGCACCCAGGGCACTGACAGTGGTGTGAGCGCATTTTCCCACTGAATCAACTGTGCACATCACCACATCAAACCCATTCGACTCTGGCAACTCCACCACAAAGTTGATGCTGACAACATCCCAACAACTCTCTGGAACAGGAAGAGGATGTAGCTCACCAATGGGTTTGCGATGAGGAATCTTGGTGTGTAAGTAAAGGTCACAAGTATGACAATACTGACCAATGAGTCGTAACATTTGTGGCCACCAAGAATTCCGTGAGGTGAGCTCCAAGGTCTTCCAGTGTCCAGGATGACCAGCAATCTGTGAGTCATGGTGTTGGGATATGATGCGCTGGCAGAAAAGGGTGGATCCCTTCCTCAGTTCTTTAACAGCTCAGGCAAGAACATCCTCATGTAAACTGCTATGGTTTGCACAATGAATGTCATGTAGGATGTCCTGCTCCTCGCCCTGGGGTGTGATGCCTTCCAGTGCCCAAATGGTGAACAGGTCTGGCTGCAACAACACAATATTTTGATTGTCATTGCTGCCATCCCCATGGTCTGCAAGTCAGGAGAGGGCATCGGTCTTCCCCATGCTGCAACCCAGATGGTGGTGCAAGGAGAAGTCAAATCTGGATATATACAGGGACCAATGAGCTTGACAATGGTTCAATTTCTTGGCTGTCATAAAGTACTCAAGATTCTTGTGATCTATCCAAATTTCCACCTTGTGTTGGGCACCCTCGAGGAAGTGTTGCCACTCCTTGAGTTTGTACCATTGAAGCCATTCTAGGACGAGGTGCATGATGCGATGGTGCTCTTCAACCATGCGAGTGAAGATGAGGATGTCATCAAGATAGCTACAAACAATGCCTTCAAGGATGAGGTCATGGAAGATGTCGTTCATCATGGTGTGAAAGGTGGCAGGACTATTAGTAAGGCCAAGAACATGACAAGCAGTTCAAAAAGACCACAGTTAATATGAAAGGCTGCCTTCCACTCATCTCCCTTCTTTATCCTCACATTATTGTAGCCCCAATGGACATCAAGCTTGGTGAAGTATTGGGCTCCACAGAGTTGGTTCACAAGTTCGGAGATGAGAGGTAATGGGTAGCAATTTTTGACCATGATGTTGTTGAGCCTTCTGTAGTCTTGAACCGGTCGAAGTGAGCCATCCTTCTTCTTGACAAAGAAAAAGGGAGAGGCCATGGGTGACTTCAATGGTCAAATACGTCCAGAGGCCAGGTGTTCATCAATGAACTGGTCAAGCTGTTGTTGTTCTTCAGGAGAGAGAGGGTAGAGCTTGCAGGATGAAGGGGTTGCACCAGGGGTGAGTTCAATTGCGTGATCCCATGGCTTGCGCGCAGGGAGAGAGTCAAACGATTCCTTGGAGAACACATCTCCAAACTCATGGAGATGAGGGAGCAAGGAATTAGTAAAGGATTTAGCAGCATTGTTTTTGTGGAAGGCCTCAGCGAGGCGTTGGGATATGTTTGATGTAGCACACATCTCGTGCGATGGACGAATCACAGTGTAGAAGATCCCATCACCTTCCTCCACTTCCTCTGGCTCCTCATCATCATCATCCGAGTCCAGCATCAGATCAGGAACCCCTTCCAACTCCACGTATAGGCAGGGGTCTGGCATGACACTTCTGAGTACGTCGTATCACCGCCTTCTGTCCACGATGTTCTTGCCTGGCTTCTGTGAAACAAGTATGACAGTGGGATGGACATTGGCTCATGGTAACCTCCCCAGTATGCCAGTCGACCTCTGGGTTATGGTCTCAAAGCCACGGATAGCCCAAAATCACCTTTTGCTTTCCTAATTGAGTGACAGCAAAAAGGGCACACTCACTATGATCTTTGTAATGGAGGACCAGGTCTACAACCTCTTGGATGGCACCAGCTTCATTTGGGGACCCATCCACATTATACACAGGTATCAGACGTGAGAGTGAGCAAGTATTTAAGTGGTGTTGTTGTGCGAGATGGGCATCGATGAAGAGACCAGTCACACCAGAGTCCAGGAGCGCAGAGACACCGAGTATCTGTCCAGTGTCAGTCGTCTGCAGTTTGATTGCTAGGTTTAAGGAATGTGTAGAGGGAGTGGATGCAACAATATATTTGCATGGTAGTTTACGCTCCCATGATTTAATTTTGGGGTGTGGAGCAGAGGGATAGATGGGAAGAGCAGGTACATCTTGAGCCAACTTCGAAGGGTCAGAGAGGGGAACAGTCACAGAAATGGACTCATTCTCTGGGGATTCAACTGACAAGACTTCAAAGTGGCCATGGATGGACAGGCAGTGAGGGCGTATGATTCACTCGCTGCGAATAGAAAAATCCTGCTCCTCTACAACTTCTGACTTGATCTCCTCTGCAACCTGATCCTTTGCTTCCTCAACATCTACAAGCGCCAACAAGTCTTGGAGGAGTTCATCTCGCCCCTTGGGGGTGAGCATGCGGATATCCTGATGATGGGGACATGCTCCAGCCCTGTGCCCAGTTTCCCCACAACAGTAACAGAGATCCAACCTAGGTGCACGGCTGCAGGCTGCATCAACATCCATTGGTACTGGGACATTGTTGGCTGGTGTGGGAGTTTGACAAACAGGAGTGGGGTTAAGGCAGGGGAGGGTTCGATTGAAGGTGTAGGGCGCATGAGTGGTAGTTGGAGCATGGAATGCAGCGTTAAATGCTGCATTTGTGAGTCGGTTCTCATCACAGAGTGAAGCAGCTTCATACCAAGCATAGATATCATCGTCCACTGGGCGCCCTTCCAACATCTGTGCAATCTGGTCCTGAATTTCTTGGTTGAGGCCCCATCAGAACTTCACCACCACTGGTAGCCCACTCCCATATCCTGCCATGTCCACCAAATCCTTAGACTCATCAATATAATTGTCCATGGATCAACATGCCTGGTGGTAAGAGGATGACTCAAGTTGTGTCACTGCTTGGTGGTGCTCGTTGAGGGGACAAAAGTGGCATACAAACTCAGCTTGAAAGTCACCCCAAGTGGAGAAAGGTAGAGAACTGAGTTCTTTAGTTTGATGCAGAATACGGTCCACATAGAGATAGGCATGTTCAGATTTCATGTATGTGAAGACCCAATAAATTTTTGCAGCCTCATCGACAAATTGATGCGACTGGAGACTGATGTATAACTCACAGGAATTAAGGAATGCATGTCCCTGCGCACATGCACTATTAAATTCAGCGGGGGGGGGGGACAGTTTGATCTGGGTGCGCTCTTTAGTGGGTGCATTTGGCAGTACATCATTGTTGGGTGTGCTTGGAGTCGCAATGGGGGGAATATTGGTTGTAGGGTTAGTCTGGAGGGTCCTGACGAAGTTTTCAATCATAGATTTAAGTGAATCGATTTGCACGCATATTCCGGAAACATCGCTTTCAAGCGCATTGAGGCGCTCTGATGCATCCATGTCGCTAGGGGGCACATTTGGTGAAAATGGTGGCATAGTAAAGGTGAGACTGTCTGGAACAGTGTGTAGGGAGTCTGTGGAGCTTTGGGAAGCATCGTCTACTCTGTACCTGCCTATCTTGGGCAGTGCATTTGCGATTTCTGGCCTTAGGGGAGAGTTTTCTACTATAAGGGCAACCTAAGCCTCCAGCAAAGGGAAATCCAAAGTTAAAATTATACTACATAGTACAGGGATTGGGGACACACCTAGCAAAGGGAAATCCAAAGAGAAAACTCTAAGGATCCCTTTGCTGATGCCCAGTATATGTAAAGACAACAAAAATCAAATAATAACCTAAAAATAGAAAAGGCAGAGATAGGCAGATCAAGGCCGCCAAATGACATCATACCAAGGGGTATATGTTGGAAGGGGTGCTCTGCCTCTAAATATAAAACTGTCAACATGCACAAACATGATAGAAAGGGAAAATTAGTAATAAAATCTGGAAAAATCATAGAAAATGAAGAATAGAAGGAAATGAAGTGAGGAAAAATATAGAACAAACATAAAAAATAGGAGAAACACACAGGGCACCCCCCTAGTCCCCTTACAGTATACTCAGTAAAAATAAACAATAGTGAAAAAAACTTGGCCTTAAAATATCCAAATTAACAATAATATCTGCAATTCTTATATACAGTCTGAAAAGGGTATTTAAAGGATGGTAGCATTGACAAATTTCAACAGTGCACTCAGAATTGGGCTTTGAAATGTATGGTAGTAGCTGAACAAATAGTATACATATGTGAAATTTAATGAACAGAGATTACGAGTCCTTAACAATGTTAAGTAAGACTCATTCTTCATACCGGGAATTGAGGAAAAATTCAGTGCTATAAGAAAAACATTTCCTTTTTCCCCACGGTCAATAAGTTCTGTGCGACCATTACAAAAATTACTGACTTTACTAACCGTGGGACTGAAAAATTAGCCGAGACGCGGATTTCGAGTATAAAAGGAAATTTTTCATCCGGCTATCTAAATTACCGGTAACCTACAGTAATTGACTTCAATACAATACAATCCCCATTACAAAGCCTTATTGATAGTTTCATTACAAACTATTATTGATCAGTTACAAACTTTGTATTGAAATTTTGAAATTTGATGATACTTCGGGGGCCCTAAAGTTATCACGTGCACCAAATATCGACTTCTCTCCCCCCCCCCCGAGAGATGTCGATATTTGGCGCACGTGACCGCTTTAGGGTATGCTTTTTTTAGCACATTTACAATGAAAGTCTTGTATCTCACTCATTTCTTGTCCGATTAGGTTCATTTAAATACAGATAGGAAAGTACATCATTGGCCAGTCATCGGGAGAGTAGTTGGCAATGTTTGGTATTGTTGTCATGGCTAAATATAGTATCTCCTTCAGTTTTCATCCAATTTGCATGATTTAACTTGCAAATGAAAAGTATGCTGTTGGTCTATCAGTGGGAAATATTTACAAGTATTTGGGATTGTTTGTTTATAGATCAAAAAGATCAAAGTAACTATATCAGAGCCAGTTTTTACTCAATTGAGTTTATTTAACTTGTGGAAGGGTATGTAACTTGGACACTTTACCCTGCGCTGACAAAAGTTGTTTATATTTGTTTGTTAGATTATCAAAATACTGTATCTTGCTCAGTTCTTGGCTGATTTCTTATATTTAACTTGGAATGAGAAGATACATTATTGGCCAATCATTGGGAGGGTGTTTGGCATTGTTTGGCATTGTTGTCATGGCTAGATATAGTATCTCCTTCAGTTTTCATCCATTTTGGATGATTTAACTTGCAAGATAAAAAGTATACTGTTGGTTTATTATTAAAAGATACTTACAAATATTTGGCATTATTTGGTCATATATCAAAAAATCAAAAAGATGATGTCAGAGCTGGTTTTAACTCACTTGAGTTTATTTAACTTTTAGAAGGGTGTAGCTTGGGCACTTTACACTGACAAAGGTTGTTTATCTTTAATTGTTAAATTATCAAAATACTGTATCTTCCCCATTTCTTGGCTGATTTGTTTTATTTAACTTGGAATAAGAAGATACACTATTGTATAGTATCTCTTTTAGTTTTCATCCATTTTGGATGATTTAACTTGAAAATAAAAAGATACTGTTGGTCTATCCTTAAAGGATATTTACAGATATTTGCTATTATTTGTTAATATATCAAGCAGATCAAAAAGACTATATCAGAGCCAGTTCTAATTCAATTTGTAGAAGGGTATGTAGCTTGGGCATTTTATATTGACAAAATTGTTCATCTTTATTTGTTAAATTATCAAAATGCTGTATCTTGGTCAATTCTTGGCCAATTTGTTTTATTTAAGTTGGAATAAGAAGATACATTATTGGCCCCTTCATTGAGATCATCAGTTAGTTCTTCTTTAATCCAACTGATTTAACCCACAAATAAAATACATACTCTTTGTACATTATCTGATTTAGTGTGCTAACAAAGGTTGTTTATATTTGTTATTAAATCATCAAAAATGCTGTATCTCAATTCTTGTCCCATTTGTTTTATTTAACTTGAAATAAGAAGATATATTGTTGGCCCATTATTGAAATCTCATTTGGAATTATTTGGCCTTGTTTGTATGGTTTCAGTTTATTATTCCAGTCAGTTCTTATGTAAACAATGTTGTATACTATTAGACCATTATTGTTAAGTGCTGAACTTGAGGGTGGAAATCTGTCAGACTCATATTGGATGGTGTATCAGAGAGGACTTGGCTTCAACTTATAAGAAATTGTGCCCTTCACCTTGTCAGTGTCTAATTTCAAGACAAAGGTAAATGTAAGAATATCAGAGTTTGAGAGGAAGTCCAAGACAGGAGAGGAGACTAGAGATTGAGATGGGTAAACTTGGTTGCTTTATGAACCAAAGAATACACACAGAAGTAAATAGGTTAAATACTAAAGAGCAGAGTTAGGTCAGAGACCAGTGGAGAACAGAGTAGTGGAGGTATCATAGGAATGGAAACTATATCTAAAATACTAATGCTATGCCAATCATTACTAGGTGACCTTGGTGGAAAATGGTTCAACAAAAATCCACATGGCTGGAACAGAATCAAGAGATATTATTATATATTTGTTATTATTTGTTATTGATGAAAATAAGCTATATCTTCCTTAATGTTTAACTTGTAATAGAACATAATATCATTGATGCATCATTAACATAATGGTTTCCACTATTTGGTATTATTTATCAGGGCTAAATATAAAGTTTACATAACCCATAGTTGATCTCAAAAGGAGCCATTCCAGTGGCATGATTGATAGTCAAGTTAATCATAAACTCCACCAATGCCAGAAACTTGAACCAGTCTTTCTGGTTGGAGGCCACAAAGGTTCGTAGGATCTGGACAATGGAGTGGTTGGCTCATTCCATTGCCCCATTGGTTTGGGGGTGAAAGGAGGTGGACATGAGGAGCTTTACATCTAGTATACGATGTACTTCCCTCCACCAGCGGGAGATGAACTTGGAGTCTCAATCTGAGATGATAGACCCCGGTAGACCATGCAAGCAGACTATCTCCTTAATGAACAACAATGACAGATCTGTCACCATAGTAGTGGTATTCATGGGCACTAGGTGCACCATGGAAGTTAGTCGACACAGGATGACCCAGAGGTAATCGAACCCTTCTGACTCAGGGAATGGGCCCACAAAGGCAATACCAATCGACTCCCAGGGCCAGAGGGGCATGGGGAGGGAGTAAAGTTTGTCTTGGGGGGAGGCGTACTCCCCCTTAGACCAACGGCAAGCCTGACACAAATTGCAGAACTGGTCGATTTCATACTGCAGGCATGGCCATCAGTACCATCATTGTATGTACTCAGACATCTTCGCTGGTCCAAAGTGACCGACAATGCAGTGGGCTTGTTTGACTATTCATCCATGCAAGGTACTATCCTTAGAGGGGGCAGAAGGAACACAGAAGACTCTAACTCCTCCTCTGTTCTTCATCCATACCAGCCCATCTGATACCTCGAGACCTGGATGATCTCCAGGTTGTTTCATAATCTTGCTGAACAGCTTGTCCTGGGCATATCCTGCCCAAATATCTTCATCCAAAGGGTCAGGATCAGACAAGTGGACTGTCAAATCAGTCCCTGAGGCCAACAAATCATAGATTGTTGGATTATCGCCCCTGTCAGGAGTGGGGAGAACATTGCCTTCTTCAGGATAATCTGCCATCTCTGCAGCTCCCTGTTCCCACTCTTTGATCCTTTCTTAGAGAGCAGTTAAGTGTTTCTTCACTCATTTAGCCTGAGCATGGGCTGAACAAGTTTCAATCACCTGGTTCTTGATTTCAAGGTGCCTTTCCCAAGGAAGATCCTCATGCTTGGGATCCAGCCTTACATCGGCAAACACGTAGTGCTGTACCAAATGGGCCTCATCCCAGTTATCAAACTGGTAGTACCACAATAGAGTGTTGGCCACCTTGTTAAGGTTTCCTTTGATATACTGTATATCAAAGTCAAACCGAGACAAGTACTCCATCCAATGTGTCTGCCTAGCTGATAGGTGACGCTGAAGCAGAGCAGCCTGCCCCAATGCTAGTCATTCCCAAAAAGAACGGGGCCATTCAAACAGTGGTTAATGCAAAGAAATGTAATGACAACACCATCAAAATGTCACTCCCTTCCCCAACCAGGACCTCATATGCCTGGACATGGCTTGAGCCAAGTATTGCTTGAAGATTGATCTTTCTGACACCTACAAACAAGTTGCAGTCGAACCAGGGGATATCTGGGAAATGGCCTTTGCGACCGTGCTAGGGGTGTTCAAGAGTCTGGTAATGCAGCAACGGGACTGCAATGCCCCTTCCACCTTCCAAAGGCTTATGAATTCCATCTTCTGAGAATACATCAGAATCTTTGTCCATGTATACCTGGATGACACCTTCATGTTCAGCAAAACCATAGAAGATCATCAGCAGCACCTCAAGCTCGTCTTTGACAAGCTGAGGGAACACCATCTGTATCTTTGCGCTGACAAGTGCAAACTATACACCAAGAAATTGGAATGTCTCAGACATATGATCAATGACTTGGGCCTTCACACTGACAGCGACAAGATGGCTTGAATATGGGAGTGGAAAACACCCTGTAACTACCATGAAATCCAGCATTTCTTGGGCCTGGTGCAATACCTGGCCCATTTCCTCCCTGACATTTCTGCCTACACCAGCCCACTCTCCGCCATGATGAAGAATGGGCAATCCTTCCAGTGGCGCCCCATCCATGATCGATGTTTCCAAATGATCAAGGACATCTGTTGTACCACCCCAGTCCTGAAGCCCACCGATTCCTCCTCCCCAGATCCCATCTGGGTAATATGTGACACTGCGGTGTTTGGGGTGGGAGCCATGTATAGACAGGGAAAGGAGTGGCAAAATTGCCATCTGGCTGGCTTCCTATCCAAGAAGTCTTCAGACGCTCAAAGGAATTATCGTACCTTTGAGCATGAGATGATAGCTATCCTTGAGGGATTGCTTAAGTGGGAAGATAAGCTGATAGGTCAAAGGTTCCATGTGGTAACTGACCATAAGGCCCTGGAGTTCTTCCATATGGAGCTGGTTGCCACCATCCTGCATGGCAATTCCTCTCGATCTTTTTGGCAAGGGGCTGCCTCATCAAATCTGGGCATCAGGGCAAGTGGTAATTATACCTCTTGCCTTCATCCACCAAGGGAATTTGGTGGTTAATCTCCCTCATTGGGGGGAGGTCTCTTGGGGACGCCTTGCAGGATATCCTCGCAGGTGGAGATCTACTCCTTTCTCAGGCATGAAATGTCTTTCTTCTCTAGATGCCCCTGGTCCCTAGCCTTGGAGGCCAAATCATCGCATATAGCAAAGAGGGCCTCATTCAGGTCACTCAGTTGCTGCTCCAAGAGTACCTCAGGGATAGTGGGGTCTCCACGGTTCGTCCCAACATTTGGGCCTTCCGAATATCAATCTCTGGTGAACTCTTCAACTAGTTCATCCCAATCACCAGAGTCCTCTACATCGCTCTTGGGCTCTGGATCTAATGGTTGGGACAGAATGTAATCTTCCTTGTCCAGTCCCAGCAGTAGGGGATCAGACAATCCTAACTCTCACTCAGGGCGGGGACAATCCACGTCCCATTTCTCTTCCATTCTCACTGATTTTTGCTCTACCGATGGGGGTTGAGCAGAAAGTGAATGGTGTCCCAGCTTGTCTGGGTCCCTCACAGGTCTGGCAGCAGCACGAGGGCCACCATCCAGTCATTCAGCCTGGGAGGGCTGAATCCTCATGGCATACCATCTCACCTGGCAGAAGGTGCTCTCACTTTCTATGATAGTAGGTACTGCCTTTCCCTTCAAATGCACTTCATTGTGTTTGAAGTGAGATCTTTACACTCCCCCCCATATTCCTATAGGAATCCGATGATTCCGATGATTCTGATCAGACTCCAATTGGAATCCAACCATATTCCGATGTCATTTTCACCAGCCAAATTGACATGAAATGGCACATTTAGTCCTAGTCCAGTCCAATGTAGTCCAATCAGAGTCCAATCGGACTATCAGAATTTCCTAGGAATTTCTGATCATTCACATAGGACTAGTCCGAAGTTATGCTAAGACATCAGACAACATAGGATTCTGATAGGAATGAAAGCAGCCTTGCTTAGTAATATAGTATGAAAAATTAAATGCACACACAAGAATTGAACACTTGACTACAGAAGATTATGTAAGCGTAAACTGACAACAATACCATTAGGCTAAACAGTCATTACAAGTAAGTGATCATACTACACTACATACCATTCCCATAGGTGTGATGACAAAGCACATAGCTGCGTCATCACACCTGCCAGCTCATCAACTCCCACCACCACCACCAACGACGACAAGCACACCACCTCCATCCCCCCCACCTCAACCACCTCAACCCAGCAACTCCCACCACTCCCACTTCACCCCCATCTCTAGATGAGCCCCCAAGACCAGAAACAACTGGTTTCGACGCTGAACAATGCCCAAACGATGCAATCATCATTTGGGCCATAGTAAGCTTTTTTTTTCATTTGTTTTTTACTTTTGTAAACTAACTAATTCATTTATTTTGTTTCTAGGTTCTAATCTACATGAGTAACAACAGACTGATGCAAGCCAAACCCACACCCAACAACGTCCCTGGCAACCCCCCTCCTCCCCATCAAAATGGGATGTGAGGGTATTGATCATGGTCAGGAGCATGGGGAGCAACACCAGGAGACCCCAGAAGGGGAATACCCACCCGGTAAGCACCACCCAACCCCTCCCCTTGTGCCACGTCACTGATGAACCGACAATGCACCCACCCCACGCCTACAAGCTGCTGCTCGTAGGGTGGATCGTGAGTACATGGACCCCCCACAACACCAATGACATCCAGCACCCCCCATCACTGCTGTGAGTGACTGCTCGTGGGGTGTATATGGGGTGCAAGAACATGGGAACGGCATGGAGGGACAACGATGGCACCAAACAACACACCTACGAGCAGCTGCCCATAGGGTGGTTCGTGGGTGCAGATGACAAGGGGGATGAATGACAAGGGTGATGAAACGACAAGGGGAAAGGGAAATGACGACCAGAAGGGGAGACAATGGCAACACCCACCCCATGCATGCCTATAAGCATCTGCTCATAGGGTGTTTAAGGGGAGGGGGAGGGAGGGAGGGGACAATGGACAAACACCGCCACCAACATATGACGCACCACCCACCACCAGCCTCGTGAGCAACTGCTCATGGGGTGGAGGGTGGGTGGAATGATGAGGGAGGGGAGGGAAGCCACAGGGGAGGCAAGGTGAGGGAGGGGAGGCAAGGTGAGGGAGGCGAGACATGATGGAGATGAGAGGGAGGGGAAATGACAAGACAGGGCTGACAAGACAGCCAATGTGACGCACCACCACCCCCTCCCCCCTGTTTTGCAGGGGGGTGGTTTTCTTTTGAAGAATTTAAAATAGTATAATTAAATAGTATAATTAATTCTCCCCCCTGCATTTGCGTGGGGGGTTTTTTTTAAATCTATATTAGTTATCTACTGCCTCGCAAAGACATGAGGGCTCAATAAGTGAAGTAATCTTAAGTGCTATAAATGGACTTTATATTACATGTTTATTAATGCTCCTGTGGCTCAACTGGTTGAGCACTTGTTTGGTGGTCATGTGGCTTATATATCCCAAGGTCTGGGGTTCAATCCCTGCTCTGCCCATTTATTTTGTAAGCACTTCCACCAAAGTTAAGTCTTCCGAAATGGTGTGGTATTCCAACTACCTGTTGGAATTGCATAGGACTTTACTTGGAATTTACTAGGAATTTCTTGGAAATAAGAGTACATGGTCATCAAGATACATTCTGATCGGACTCCTAGGACTAGCATTGGACTAGTAGGACTGCTATCGGAAAACTCGGACTCCTAGGACTCCAATAGGAGTACAGGGGGGAGTGCAAAGTCTTGTTTGAAGTCTAAAACTATCCCATGCTTTCTCATAAACATGGTTCCTATGATCACATCATACCTATCAAGGTTGACCACATCAAAATAATGATTGCCCTGAAGGTCTTGAAGTTCGAAGTTGGAGAACAATCCAAAATTGATTTTGGATCTGCTTCCTACCATCCCTAATTGCAGGGGTATGGGCTCCTCAAGCTCATGCACCTTGAGATTGGCTGACACTGTGAATTCAGGAGACATGGAGTCGGAAGTGCAACCAGAATCCAACAAGACATTGGCTTCTAGGCTGTGGATCCTCATTTGGATCATGAAACACCAATTATTCTTTTCAGTGCAAGGAGGTCGGGAAATTTTCTTGGTAGACTTCCTCAGGGCCAGAGGTCCTCTGAGGTTGGATCATATAGGAGGTGAGAAGTCCCCTATTACTCCTATTTGATCCTCGAGAGAGGTCAAGGGTGTTGCCTTCCCTTCCTCTCCCTCTTCAGCCAAGAGGGAGTTCCCACTGAAGGATTCCCAGAGGTTGAGGCTCTCCTCGTTGTCTTCATCCTCCAAGTCAGACACTGACTGCATTGATGGGCAATCATCAGAGTCATACTTGGGGAAATCATGCTTGACCAGTTCCCAAATGGAATTGAACATCTCTGGATCCTTGCTGTCACTCCTACTGGTCTCATAATCCAAGGTTAAGGGATACAATCCCCCCTTGGAGCTATATTGTGACCCCAGGACCATTTCTTCCTGGTCTTCAGAATTGCTGTGAGCAGCTGCCAACTGTTCCTCCCTATGGCTATGACTATCCTGGGGGGAATCATTGGGAGGGAGGTCTGTTTCCTCCCTGGCGGCATACATTCTCACACCTGGTTTAGGCCTGGGCAAGCCTGGACGTCCATGATTCTCTGGGCATTTTGGGTCAGTGGAGTAATGTCCCTTTCCTCTGCATTTGAAACAAGTGGGAGGAGGTTTGGACTCATCTACCCTCTTCAAATGAGAGGAGTCATAATGGGATGATCGCTCTCCTGTGGGGGGAGGGTGTCATTCTGCCAGCAGATGCTCCACTTCCTTGGAGGGAGTCCCAATGTACCATCTGGGGGGACAATCTTGATTCCTCAGGTGATCTGTTCACAAAAGATTATCCTTAGGGCAGTCACCAGGGCATTCAAAGATAGGCTCAGGCTTGGAGGGGAGAGCAATAGACTTGGGTTTGGTCATCTCCTTGTTCGAGGAGAGGACCTCTACCATTCACCTTCGCTCTTGATATCTCTTCTTCTTGCGGAGGATCTCCTCAGCTTCTTTGGCATAATACAATAGGGTTTGGGTAGAACTGGCTTCTGCTGAGCATCCCTTGTTGAAGATAAAGGATACCATGGAACTAGGCATCCCAGAAAGAAGCTGGGTTTTGAACATAAACCTATCTGGTGCATGGATCATCCTGGTTGTGTAATACTCCAGGTGGTGATAATAGCTCATAACCCCTTCCCTGGCATCATATTTGACTCAAGAGAAGTTTTTGGCAGCATCATGAGTGGCATTGTTGTGAATAAACCAGTCGTAGAGCCCAGTGATCATGTCCTTGAACACCCAGGATGCCCGGTGACAGTACACCCATCAATGTTGTCTTCAAACCAAGCCAAGGCCATGCCTTTGAGGTACACTCTATGCATTCCAAGTCCTTCTCAGGACCGCAGATCCTCCCCACTTTCATCTATTGCAGCAGGGAATTGAGCCATCATTCAAACACCTTGGTATCATCACTTCCTCCATAATTGGGAGGATTGGGTACATGGGGACCATTCTTCTTATCTGTTGGGGTGTCCAGGGACACTGCAACTTTGTTGTCAATCTGTTTGTGGAACTTGGAGTGCATGGCCTTCAAGTACCTGGAAGGGCATCTATTACCCTTGTCTCAGTACAAATTGAGTTCCCAAATGTAACCTCATCATTTGGAAAAAGTACCAGATCAGGTACCCAGGGACTTGCAGGCCCTGGATTGGCCTGAAGGAGTAGTCCTGGAAGGAGTCCCTTCTGGAGCCGTTTGCAACCTGGATCATCGAGGACCATTTGGTTGAAGGAAGCTAGTGCCTTTGACCTCTTCCTCCTCATCAGTGGGTGGAAAAGAGGCATCATCATCATCACTATCCTTGTCGCTGTCAGAGGACCCTCCTCCGCCATCACCATCATACTTGGGGTCTCCATCTGGAGAGGGGGCCTGGTTACCTGAGCATTCCCTTGTGATGAGAGAGGTGCTGACTGATCCTCAAAGGGGTATCTGTCCTTATCGAACCTAATTCCCTGGTCAGGGACATCAGTGGGCTGTCCCTCCCGGAGGGCAGCATTGCGGAACCATTGGAGGGCAACCTTGCTTGCCCTGTCATAGTGAACCGACTTTTTGGAGGCAGATGGGGAAATAGGTGCTAGATTCTCTTGCCTGAGATCCTCATGGTGAGAGAAGGTATTCCCCTGGGGTGGGGGAACACCATTAGAATGGAGGTGCTCCTCAGCATCCTGGTGGATCTGAGCCAAAAATCCTTGGGCCATCTTGAGGAGGTTCCTTGAGAGTTCAGATGGGTCATAACTGGCCTGTCCTGAATAAAAGTTGAACAGGTTCTGCGCCTGCTCCATGAACCTGAGAGTGTCCCTCTCCTCATTGGCAGGAGGGGAGTAGTAGATGGGGAGCTTATCTCCTCATTGTTGCTGCCATGCTTGCTTGTCCATGGGAGTGGGCAAGTGAGATTCATCAGTGGGGGTTTGTTCCTGACAAGGGGAACCAAATCCATGGCTAGATGTCAGCAAAGGCAAAGGAGTAACTTCCTCAGGAATTTGTTCACTCCAAGGACTAGCTGAGAGTCCCAGAGGGGAAGCAGGTGTTTGCACTGTCACCTTGTCATCTTCCTGGCCATGGTTATTAAGAACATCTTCAGTCCCCTGGGTAGGGGTCCGAGAGAATGGAACTTTGGAATGTTGAAATCTCCACGTATGCCAGTATCTTCCAGAAAAAAAGTATGATTTTCTTCCCATGTTGTTAAAGCATCTTCCATGTATTTCAAAGTATCTGTATCATGCATGCTGTATTGAGCCAGATAGATGAAGTCCAAGATGGATTTGACTGCCAACAGCCCCTTTTTAGGAATCACTCCTATGAGACAGCCCAAAAGGATCTTAGCCATGTTTTTACACTCTGTTCCTGATATTTGAGACAAAGTGGATATGCCATTCTTGAAATGCCGTACTCCATTAGCTGGTGGAAGAGTTCATATACATCAGTCCAGTTCTGCAGGTGACATTGCCCTCTGACACCAGCTAATTAAATGTTTCAAAACACCCTGGTATAGCTGGTGGAGAACATCAGGTGTTATTGATGTATGGATGTCAGTCCATGGAAAGTCTTGCCAGAAGGGGCGGTGAAGGCTTCCTGACACATCCTCACTCATACATCTGCTGTAGAATTGAGATGGGGTATTGGAGGATGACATGGCATTGTTGATCACTGAAGATGTCCATGTCCATTTCTGAGTCCTTGGATTGCTCTGTTCCATCTCCTGGAGATCCTTTTCATGAGTGCAACATTTTGGGCAGGTACCATATTTAGCGCATGTAACTAGGCATTGTTCCAGATAATCAGCAACATAACAAGCGAGGATTGAATGAACTCTTCAAATGGCCCCATCACCACCACACATCTCAACACCATTTTTACCTGCCTCTATTAATGGGGAAAGAATCAGGTGCATGGATTCATGAAATAGTTGCTGATTTCAAGATCGCAGTTCTTGGGCAGTCAACTTTTCTGATGACATAATCTTGTCAACTGACAAGTATGCGATAAGAATGCAGGCTCATTTGGATGGCTTTTGCCTAACACTTCTTGGAAGATTTCTGAGAGTCAAATACACTGGGTATGCTTTCTTGTTACCGGAGAACTGAGTAAGCTGTGTTTTGTCTGTGGCGATAATTATCAGTGCAAGAGTTGAACCCAGAGGAACTAAACTCTGGATGTGCAAATCATTCTTTTCTTCGTTCATGTAGATTTAAAATATTACTTACCTGGATAGCATGCCACCACTTTCCTGTACACATCTCTGAAAATATGCAATTTGTCTTGTTACTATTGGTGAAAATCTTTCTCGGAGCATACAACAAATATTTTGCATGCTCAGGAACGCCCCACAGGCTAGCTATTGATTGAATGATGTTTCTGTGTTGAATAACAAAGGTCTGGTTTGGGTGATCCTTGAATGTAAGATATCGAGTTTGCCATGTTCCTGCTCTCTCTGGTATATTATCAAGAACCTGATGCAAGGATCGACTATTGTGGTAGGAGAGACCAAGCTTCTCCATGACCTATGGAATTAATGTTAACAACTTAATCTGTCTCAAGACTCAAACAAGAGGAATGCCACGTACCCCAGGGATTTTCAATAATTGATCAAAGGCATTTTGTCCAGGTCTGTCTTTCACTGCCCATTGTGGAATCCTCCAGTCCAACTCTGATGTGAAAGGGGCATACAAATTAGTGTTGTCACCCATTTCCACATTTCCATCTGTGTCAATTTCCTGATGATCTCCAAATACATTCCTCCATTTGGTGTGAAGAGTCTGGTCCATACGAATGATGTATCCAGCAGTAGGATGGATGTCCACAACTGTCAAATCATCATTGTCATCCAACACTCGAAGAGCACTAGCTCTTAATATTCTGTTAGTTTGAGTCGAAGGTCCTGGCCCACCCATCTGATCATCAATGTTATTGTCATTCCCCTCTACACTTTCAGGTTGTGGAACCAAGTGAAATAATTCCTCCTCTTTGACGAGATCCAACATGACTTCTTCAGGATCCATATCTGGCTCCTCTTCATCATGAGCTTGTACATCCAGGAGTCCTCCTTCCCTTGCATGATGGTCCAAGTGTTGTAAATCAACAAGTTTTCCAAACTTATACCATGAGCAAGATTTAGCACTTGACATATGTGCGTGCTTTCCACCAAGAGTTCTGAAAGTTTTAGAGCACACTGGGCAGGTATTATCCTCATGGTAATTCATGATAGATGTTGGTTGGTGTTAAGTACTGAACTTAAAGGGGAAGTTGTTGGAATTCTGGTCAGACCTGGACGATAGAAGTTGTAGAGGGTAGATCGAGTAAGACAGGAAATCCTATGGAAGTACTGGGCAGGGTTTACTTGATGTGTCATACCAAGTGGGGGAGCAGAAAGGACTTGGCTTCAACTTATAAGAAGTTGCGCCCTTCTCCTCATCAAGTGTCCTAATTTCAAGGCGAATGTAAGGAAGATGACCAGAGGTCCAGAGAGTTTCTGGAGAGGATGAGCAAGAGTTTGAGAATGAGTTAAGAATGTAATTGGAGTTTAAAGAGGATAGGATTAAGTGGGAGACTTGGTTGATTTACAAACTCATGATACAAAATGGAAGTAGCTAGCTTAAATACTAAGGTCGGAGTTTCCGAGGCTGTGGCTAATATGAAAACTGGCTTCCAAGGCAATTCCTGAAACCATTTCACCTAATTGTAAATGAGGGAATTTCACCTCTAGGCAGTGCTGCTGATAGGAGGTGGGCTGTGATGTAAGGTGGCCGGGAAGGGGGACGGAAAATGATCAGAAGTCCAGTTGGAAGAATCAGTCTTGACAGTATTTCCCCCTTAGTGCCGAGCCTATGAGGCACATGAAGGTTTGAATCCAAATCGAGTATGTTGATTTTGATGTTGATGGGTTCTCAGGCTTTTTCTTCAACCTCCACCACCTCTAACATGTCCTTGCACGCGGAGAAGATCACAGCCCTCAGGGCCCAGCAAGAAAAGCTGATGGAGGAGCTCTGGCTTGAGGAAGAGGCGAGGGAGGCTGAGGAGTGCAGGGTTGCTGAGGAGGCTGCAAAAGTGGAGGCGGCTAGGGTGGAGGCCGAGAAAAAGGCTGCAGAGGAGGAACAGAAGAAGACCGCTGCCGCTAAGAGGGCAGAAAAGAAGCAGAAAGCTGGAGAAGTGGAGCCTGAAGAGGCTGAAGGGAGCTCCCCCCCCAAAAGGAACAGCAAGGGCAGAGGTGCCCAAGAATGAAGTCCCTTTGCAGCTACAAGCCGCTATTTCTTGCAAAAGGTGAGTCACTCTTTATTCTTGTTGCCCTTGTATGCTGACTCCTGGTAGATGTTCAAATCAAAAGTTGTCGTGTTTCCAGATGGGAACCTGGGGTCAGGCCTGCAAGCCCTGCACAAAAGCGAAGCACAAGTGTGAAGAGGTGGTGTGGGAGGGCCAGGTGTTGCAGGCAGGACCCAGGCTAGGGGAGAACAAGTGAGTGATGGAGTTGCTTAAGGAGTTGGTGGGGGCGGTAAAGGGGGTGAAGAAAGAAATGCGGGAACTCCAGGAGCTCCAGGTGATAAGCGAGGGTGTGATCAGCATCCAGGAAACAATGTCGGACATCCTAGTGGCATTGGATCTGGAGTGGAACCAGGAGTCTGAGGAGGAAGAGGATGAAGAAGAAGAGGGTGAAAAGGAGGAGGAGTTGGAGGTACAAGGGGAGCTGCTGGGACTTGCTGATGAAGCAGGGGTGAGGGAGTAAGGGAGGAGTAGGAAATGGGTGGGGAATCCAAAGTTTTTCTTTTAAATTTTCTAATAATAATTTTCTGAGGATCTTGTTTGAAAAATGAAGGGTGTTAAGTGGAAAGAGGTCTGGGTTTCCCTGGGTAATGAGTGTGGAAGTCCATAACAAGTTCCTGGGCATGATCAAGTTCCATAGCTGGAAGCCAGGAGGTTTCTTTGTTGGTTCCTTGGTAACCTTCCCACCATACGAAATAGAGTAACTTGCATCGACGGCGGTTGTCAATCTTTGAATTGAGGATTTCTGCAATCTCGTACCCCAGTTCATTGTCTATAATGACCAGAGGAGGTGGAGGTTGAATACAATTAGGAATTGTGTTGGGAGTGTCTTCTTCTAGTTGGGAGAGATGGAATACTGGGTGGACACCCCGGAGGTGATCCGGAAGTTGAAGGGTAACTGAGTGAGTACCCGGATGGGCAATGATCTCGAAAGGGCCATAGAACTTTTCTGAGAGCTTCTTGGAGGGTCTTGTAGTGCATAGGTGCTCGCCTTTGACGAAAGCATAGTCACTGATTTTGAAGTCAGGAGCAGGTGCCCGACGTTTGTCTGCAGGACCTTGATAGTGCTTCTGTGCTTCTGAGAGTTGCTTCCAGAGTTCCTGGTGGAGATCATCAAGGTCAACCACAAAATGGTGCACCCATTGTGAGGCTAGTTCATGCTCTGGGAAAACCATGATGTTTGGGTGGTAACCCTTGTTGGCAAAGAAGGGTGAAACTCCAGTGGAAGCTGAGGGAGCATTGTTGTATGCAAATTCCCCTAAGGGTAAAAGCTGGGACCAGTTGTCCTGTTGGTAGTTGCAGAAGATCCGCAAGTACTGTTCAAGGGTCTGGTTGAGGTGTTCAGTTTGTCCATTGCCTTCTGGATGGTAACCCAAAGTGAAATGGATTTTCATGTCCAGGGCTTGCCCGAGAGAGCAGAAGAAATGGGAAATGAACTCGGAACCCTGGTCGCAGGTGACATGGGACAGAACACCATGTTTGGAGAAGACATGCATGATGAAGAGATTAGCGAGTTCTTGTGCCATGATTTCATTTACTGTGGGGACAAAGATACCCTGCTTGGAGAGTCGGTCTACAATGACTAGGATGGCAGTGTGACCATTGGAGTCTGGTAATTGTTCGATAAAGTTCATGGAGATTGAGTTCCAAGGCCTTTCCAGGACTGGAAGTTGCTTCAGAAATCCCTAGGGTTTGTGGCAGGGAGATTTGGAGCATTTGCAGGTAGTACAAGACTTGCAAAAGTCCTGCACAAAGGTGCAGAGATTGGGCCAGATATATTCTTGTCGGATAAGCTGAAGAGCTTTGTTTTGCCCATAGTGACCTGAGAGGATGTGGTCATGCTTGTATTGTAAGACTTTAAGATGGAGGTCCGCAACATCTGGAATGTAAATCCGGTTGAAGTGGCAGAGAAGTCCACTGTCATCTAGAGACCAATTTGGGGTGGATGGTGAAGGAAGGTGTGAGGAGGAGATGGGATCAAGAGGAAGTGAAGATCGAATATCATTGTGGAGTTTTTCAATGTCCATGAGGATGGCTTGACGGAGGATAGGAGTAGCAAGGAAAGTGGCTCGGAGGGAGGATGTGAGTTGTTCTTGAGTAAAGACTGGATGGAAGTTGCTCAGATTTACTGAGGCAAAGTCGCTATTTCCCCCTTTGCAATAGATGTCCCAGCATCTAGTGAGTGCATCAGGTTTAGCCCCTAGTTTACCAGGGCAGAAGCAGATGGCGAGGTTGAACTGTGAAAGGTATTCTGACCACCAAGCTTGACGACAAGTAAGGAGTTTTGTGGTACTGAAGTATTCCAAGTTTTTGTGATCCATGACCACATCTATTAGATTTCCAGAACCTTCAAGGTACTGTCGCCAGTGTTTGAAAGCTTTGAAGATAGCAAGAAATTCCTTATCGTGGGTGTCATAGTTCAATTCAGCCAGGTTGAAGGAACAAGAGTGGAATGCAACTGGGTGGATTTCTCCATCCGAGGTATAGATGGAAAGGATTGCTGCTAAGGCATAATCTGAGGTGTCTGTCTCCAAGATAATGCAGGAATCCAGTAAGCATTGAGTGAGTATTGGGGCATGAGTGAATTCTTCTTTTAGTTTGTTGAAGGCTTCTTGACATTTCTTGCCAAAGTCCCAAGGCATATGTTTCCAGGTGAGTCTGGTGAGCGGAATGACAATGTCGGAATATCCATGGATGAACCGTCGGTAGAAGTTGCAGAATCCCAGGAAGGATTGGATATCCTTAACCTTTTGAGGTTCGGGCTAGTTGAGGATGGTTTTGACTTTATCTTTGGACATCCAGAGCCCATCTGGAGAGAGGATGAACCCCAAGTATTCCATGCTGTCTTTATGGAACTCGCATTTCTGCGGAGCCAGCATAGAGGCCATTCTTCCAGAGTCTCCAGAGGACTTCCTTGATGTGAGCCTTGTTGTAAGGGGACTAGGGGGGTGTCCTGTGTGTTTTTCCTATTTTTTATGTTCGTCCCATATTTTTCCCCACCTCATTTCCTTCTATTCTTCATTTTCTATGATTTTTCCGGATTTTATTACTAATTTTCCCTTGCTATCATGTTTGTACATGTTGACACTTTTATATTTAGAGGCAGAGTACCCCTTCCGACACACACCCCTTGGTATGATGTCATTCGGCGGCCTTGATCCGCCTATCTCCGCCTTTTTCTATTTTTAGGTTATATTTGATTTTTGCAGTTTTCACATATACTGGGCACTGGCAAAGGGATCTTTAGAGTTTTCTCTTCAGATTTCCCTTTGCTAGGTGTGCCCCCAATCCCTGTATTATGTAGCATAATTTTAACTTCAGATTTCCCTTTGCTAGAGGCTTAGGTTGCCCTTATACTTGTGTTGACTCATGTCGTTGGAGTAGATTAAGATATCATCGAGATAGACAATGACACTGACATCTAATAGGTCACTGAAGATGTCATTCAAGAGGCGCTGGAAGGCAGCAGGTGCATTGGTGAGTCTGAAAGGAACTACCAGCCACTCGAAAGAACCATAGTGCATGCAGAAAGTGGTCTTCCATTCATCTCCCTCAGCAATGCAGACTAAGTGATAAGCATGCCGGAGGTCAATTTTGGTGAACACACGTGCCTTTCCCGGAGAGTCCAGGAGGTCCAAGATTAGAGGAAGTGGGTAGCGGTCCTTTTTTGAGATGCAATTGAGTCCCCGGTAGTTGACCCAAAGTCAGAGACTCCCATCCTTTTTCTTGACAAAGAGTATAGGAGCGCCATGAGGGGATTTGGAGGGACGGATGAAGCCTGAACAAACATTTTCTTCAATGAATATTTGGAGGGCCTCGAGCTCAGAGGGAGAGAGGGAGTACATGCGACCTGGAGGTGGGGGAGCATTATCCTCTGTCTCTATCTTGAGGTCGTAAGGACAGTGTGGAGGAAGGGTGTCGGCTTTTTGTTTATTGAAAACATCTGCAAATTTGTGATATTCTTCCAGAACATCAGAAAGGTCCAGGGGATTTCTGGACACTGCCAAGGATTTAGCTGCCAGGCCTTCCGGGGAGAATGTCATCTGAAAGGCAACAGCCCCAGGAAGTTTGCTTGTGCGCATGTAAGTGGCGGCATTGATGAAAGAGATCTCAGGAGGTACAAGTTTTGAGGGTTTAGTGATTATGGGGTTTTCGTGGGTTTCTGCTGGAAGGTTCAGAGTTGAAGGTGACTCACACAAGATAGGAGAGTCGGAGGACATCGAGGGGGCAGGACCTCTTTGAACTGTGGAACAGAAATTTATTTGGCCTGAAGACCAGTCAATCAATGGATTGTATTGCTTCAGCCAGTTATGACCAAGTACTGCAGAACAGGAAGAGTCCAGCGAGGTTACATAAAATGTCAGATTGAACACTTCACCAGATGGAAAAGTTCCACAACTTGAGTTATGGTGGAGTTACAAGTTCCATCAAATAGTCAGAGTCTGATCGTAGGAATGGTTTTGGTACTAAGTTGGTTGTCCTGCACAAATGATGAATTGAGGAAACAATGTGAGGAACCAGAGTTGATAAGAGTTTGGATTTTTAAGGATTGTTTGGAAAGGGATAACACAATGGTAAGGGATTCAGGATCAGAAAGAGTGGACACATTGAGACAGACGTAAGCAGCCAGTTGGGAAAGGTCAACACAACCCTCAGCCCCAATGACATGTTCCCAAGGGTTGCAGACTATTTTTTTGGGTCCACAGAGTCCGGCTTGGACTCAGTGACTGCTGCAGCATGGGCTTTGGCTGCTTTGGACTTCGGAAAATTCCTGGCTCCATGTCCTTTCTCGCCGCAGTAGAGGCAAAGTCCTTCCTTCATGCAGTGTTCATGCTCATCTCCAGTTAGTTTACCATCTTTCCCCAACTTGTCAGAAATAGAGTTTTTTGGCTTGTCCTTCTGGAAGTTGTTCTTTGACCCAGAGGAGCTGCTGGATGAGGATTGGTTTGTGCAGTTGGTGCTGGACAAGGGCTGGGGGTTTGGACTGAGTGTTGGAATTGGAGCTAGAAGAACCTTTAAATTCCTTCTTTCCAGTGTGTGCAGAATTTCCAGGGGTCTTTGTTTCTAAGCGGGTTTCTTCTTCCTGCATCCAATAGATGTTGTCAGCATCCTGGGCTTTAAGATGTAGGGATGCTAGAGTTTCAGGTCGTCCCCCCTGTAAGACTTCTATGCAGAGATGGAGCAGAAGACCATGGAAATACCAGTTGTGAAGAGTGGCCTCATTCCAGTTGACCCGGAAAGCCAGTTCCCAGAAGTCCACATTATACTTCACTATTCTTCCACCTTTCTTCATTGTGAGTTCTGAAAGAGCCTTTTCTGTGTCCCCGACAGGGTTGTGAGGACCAAAATTGCTTTCCAACTCACTAAGGAATACCTCGTAGTTCCACATCCAATGGGCAGAATTTGTTGGGTCGTTGAGTCCAGGTTCAAACCAGCTAAGAGCTGACCCTTTGAGGTAGGAAAGGATGAATAGAATTTTCTTTTCGTCAGAGGCAAATACCTAAGGACGTTCATGGAAGTGAAGGTTGCATGAGACTAGGAAGTCCCGAAGTTTCTGGGGATTAGCCCCATCAAAAGTATCAGGATCATGAACTTTGATCTTCTCAGTCTTGGGTGCTTGGTTCTGCCACAGGGTTCGGAGACTATCCGAGAGCTCAAAGAGAGCATCGAGAAACCTATCTCCTGGATCAGGATTTCCACCAACGGGAGGCAGAGGGTCATCAGGGTCATCAGGATCAGGGTCATCCCTGGGGCCATCAGGACTGCTAGGGTCATCAGGTCCACCAGGAAGTCCATCCTCTTTACCTGGACCTTCCTCATCGAAGGGGTTAGGTTGCCCAACATTCTCTATGTATTCAAGTGGAGTTGTATTCCGAGGGGTCTCCAGAGGTTGAGACATGACGTTAGCACTGATGGAGGGTGCTCCTGAGCTGATTTGCCTGAAGATGTTGGATGGTCTGGTGGATGCACCAAAAGTCGAAGCGTGTCTAGGGGAAGGAAGTATGGATCAGTGTATTGCTGATAATCCTGGTACTGCACCAGCACGGTGGGAGTTTCTTGTAGTTCATTGGGTTTGTGACTCAGTAGGAGTCATAAGGAAAGATGGGATGGTTTTGATGAGAGAAGTGAGAGTTTGTAAATACTGTTAAGTACTGAACTTGAAGGGGAAGTTGTCAGAATTCCAGTCGTACCCAGACGATAGAAGTTGTAGAGGATGGATCAAGTAAGACAGGGAATCCTACAGAAATCTGGGCCAGGGTTTACTTGATGTGTCATACCAAGTGGGGGAGCAGAAAGGACTTGGCTTCAACCTATAAGAAGCTCCACCCTTCTCCTTGTCAAGTGTCCTAATTTCAAGGCGAGGGTAAGGAAGATGACCAGAGGTCCAGAGAGTTTCCGGAGAAAATGAGCAAGAGTTCAAGAATGACTTAAGAACATAATTGGAGTTTAAAGAGGATAGGATTAAGTGGGAGACTTGGTTGATTTACAAACTCGCAATACAAAATGGAAGTAGCTAGCTTAAATACTAAGGTCAGAGTTTCTGAGGCTGTGGCTAATATGAAAACTGGCTTCCAAGGCAATTCCTGAAACTGTTTCGCCTAATTGGAAATGAGGGAATTTTGCCTCTAGGCAGTGCTGCTGATAGGAGGTGGGCTGTGATGTAAGGTGGCTGGGAAGGGGGGCAGAAAACGATCAGAAGTCCAGTCAGAAGAATTGGTCTTGACAGTTGGAAAGGCAACTGAGGACAAGAAGAACTGAGATGCAAGAATAACAGGTTCAATGATATTGATTATTCAATGAGGACATGGGAAATGAAATCATTATGATTATATCATTCACCTGACTTCATTGATGACAATTATTGTCATTTTTCCTTCACTTCATACCTCAGGTCTTTCGGCCCAAATCCTGGTTCCCAATGTTGTATTGTTATCGAGATCATAAGTGACCTCATGAGTTACTTGAATTTGAACTGGGACATTTAAGGGAATCTGGCAATGTCTAGGCAAACGAAGGTGGGAAAGTACTGTCATGACCTCAATTTAGTAGTCACAAACCAGTAAATTGGAAGCAGGACTCATACCTCTTGCTAAGAAATCCCAAGAATGATGGTATCTCAAGAATGTATCATGTTGAGAATTGAGCAGAGCTTGGACGATGAGACTCCATGTTCCTTCTGGCAAAAGAGAGGCAGTAGAATTTGAGTGAGTTGGAAGAAAGAGATTTGCAAGAACATGAAGTACTAAAATACTGTCATTTAGGGCTCATCTCCACCTCAAAAGCACTTACTTGATTGTAGAATATTTGCCATGAGATTAGGCTTCAGAGATTGTTGAAAATGATAGGACTATTGCCAGAGGTAAATGAAATGATAGCAGATGGACAGCAGTAGAACCACAGCAAGAAGAAAGAATCAGGCAAGAAAGCAATCCAGAGAGAAATTATATATTCAAAAGGTTGATTTATGTTTTAGAGAGCATAGTATTTGAAGATGCACTCCATGGGGTGCCCCTTTCCCATGAATTCATGGCAAGCGAAGTGTGAATTGATTTGCCAGCATTTATGCAAGGGACTAGGCCACATACATCCTACCAGCCATGAGGAGTACATTACACTCCTCCACCTATTCTGGTTGGATTCCCATCGGAATGCCCATTCCAATTGGAATTTCCAGAATTCCGTGGAATTCCATTTACATATATTTTTCTCACAATTCATAATTCCGATCAGACTGGAGGGTCAATTTTACCTCTGGAATCCCTGGAATCTACCCAGACTCATTTTTACCTGGAACAGTTGGATCAACCGGATGCACAGCAACTAGCATAACTGGGATAACTGGAATGCATGTGCTTTCCCAAATAAAATTTTGACATACAACAAGAATTGAACACTCGACCTTGGGTCTGCACACAGAACAGCACACTTAACCACTGAGCTACCAGTAATTATTCATCTACATACATCTAATACCTTTATTACCCAACCAAGGTGCATAGTTAACTGCAGCCATTAACAGAATATGCAAACATGCATATTGCATGACCCATGACAGGTGACTGCCAGCTCACAACCACCACCACTGTTGTCAACACCTCCTCCTCCTCTCCACTCTACCACCACCACTGCATGTGCACCCACCACCACCATTCCCACGCCCACTGCCACCATCACCACCACCTTCAAATAAGCTGACTGGATGGAACGTGGGCCCAAACGATAGCAACTGTCATTTGGGCCATAGATAAGTTTTTTCTTTTTTCTTTTTCTTTTTATCAATCAACTAATTGTAATTTATTGCTTTTTAGGCTATATACTACTGGGGACGACCTGCTGCAATGAAAAATGTGCAATGCATGCCCACAGCCACCCAATCCCCTCCTCCCATTTCAAATGGGATGTGAGGCTGTCAACATGGGCTAGGTGGGTGCAGAGGGATGCCAGGAGACCCCAGAAGGGGGATACCTGCCTAGTAAGCACCCACCAACCCCCATACATGCGCCACATCACACTGACGCACCCAAACCCCTCTCTCCCCCCCAAAAAAAAACAAAAAAAAGACAGAAATCCAAACGGGAGATGATGGCGACAAACAACAACAAGCCACCCATCCCCAGCCTCATGATCAACTGCTCGTGGGGTGGATTGTGGGTGGAATGATGCCCAGGTGCAGGAACAGGAGACGACAACAAGCCACCTGCCCCCAGCCTCACGAGCAACTGCTCATGGGGTGGATCGTGGGTGGAATAACAGACAACACACCTAGCACAGTGGGGTTGTGTCCCCTCCCCCTCCCCCGCACTTTGTGTGGGGAGGGATTTTTTTTGTACTTTTAATCATTTATTAGTATTGTGCCCCCCCTCCCCCATTTTGTGTGGGGGAGGGATTTTTTTCTCCATGTTTTTACCTCCCCCCTCGCGTTCAGTGCGAGGGGTTAGCTTTTTATGTATATAAATAAAACTCCCTCTTGCATCTTGTGAGAGGGAGGATTTTTTGTTTATGTATGTAATCACAATCATCCCCACTCCCTCGCATTCAATGTGAGGGATGTGGTTAATTAAAAAATTTTGATCTTAACTACTTCAAAAAAAATTAGAGTGTCATGAATAAACCTTATATTACTAACTAATAATTCTCCTGTGGCTCAACTGGTTAAGCACACATGTTTGGTTTGTCATGTGATCACTCTAATCAAGATGTCTTGAGTTCAATCCTTACTCTGCACAAATATATTTTGTAGGCACTTTGACAACTTAAGACTTGAAATTTGACTATCCATTAGGGTATATACTCTAAGTTGAGCATCTGGAGTAACCAGAATCTGGTCAGAATAACTGGAATAACTGGACTCTGACCAGACTAACTGCACTCCAATTGGAATAACTGGACTCTGACTGGAATAACTGGACTCCAACCAGAATAGGTGGGGGAGGGTAAATCACAGGCCATGAGCTCTAATGATGTGGAAGATTTAATGTAAGCTGTCAATTATAACTTCATTGCCTGTATAATAAACACAGAGTTATTTAGTATGAGAAAGAGACTTGCCCACCTTTACCAAGACGATAAACTAGCTACCAATGGTAATTTGTTTCAATGTTGTCTGTAACACAGCTGGACTGATCACACACCAAGAACAATTAATAGAAGAGGTTGCTACCCTCAAAGATTCTCTTAAAGAAATATCAGAGGAATTGGCTGAGAAAAAGGCAGAAGTACAAAAAATGAGGGAACAGCTGTTTCAATATAGGACTTTGCTGATGAATCCCAATAAATGGAGCTTATGATAAAGGGAGGAGGATAAGGCCAAGGAATTAGATAGTGCTTTAGATAGTATGATCTGAACAGCAAGGATTACATGACAGCTCTCTCCCATCTACCACTGTTTTTACTATTCTGCAAAGCACCCACCGCCACCCTTTCTTTTGCATCCCACTGCCCATCCAGTTCTTTGAGCTAGCTAAAACTCACCAGGCAGGAAAAAGAAGAACACTCTTCATCTTCCTCTTCCTTGTGTAGAGTGTTCAGTAGCGTAGAAGCTATGAGATTCTGAGGCCACACAAGGAAGCATGGGCACCAGCACAACATCAAACCAATACCCTAGCTTGTGGTTGCAGTTCTGATGAAGGCCGGGACTGTGACTGGGATGGCTGTGGTTGTGGCTGTGGCTGAGGCTGAGGCTGAGGCTGAGTGGCACATATCTCGGTTATTGTGCTGGTGAGTGTGTGCAGCTCAGCACCATCTCATGGCTCTTCTGGAGCACGGCCTGCAGTCAGCTGAGGATGTGGTCAAAGGTGAGGCCACTTTTGCCTGGGGGACGCATGCTGCCACCCATTCTGCCCATGCCTTGGTTGTTGGTGAAATTAAAGGTGGAAGAGGTGGCGGAAGAGGAAGTAGCACCGTGGGGTTGGTGGAGGAGGGAGGAGGAGGATGGGGCTTGGTTGCAGTAGTGCTGCTGTATGATCGCATTTTGTCCCTTCCACCTCTACATGAATGCCAGTCTCTTGAGCACACCCATCTGAATCTACAGAGCTCAGTTCTTTGCATTTGTGCTTACACAACATTCAGAGATGCATCAAGCACATGAGCAAAGGGCCTCAGAGAGCATACTCATGAGAGAGTGTTGCTGTGGCAGGCAAAGAGAGCACTTGGGGAAGGAGAAGGAGAATAAGGGGTGTCAATTGAAGATGAAGATGAACCACATTGAGCCCAGCCACCAATGCCGTCTGGTGGTCTCCCGCACTAAGATTGACCTGTGCTGAAAATGACCATCCAATGTAACCTCCAGTGAGAAACTTGCTTCAAGTATAGACTTTTTATCCCTCCAATATCCTCATTTCCTTCCACTTCTCCCAAAGCTGTCTGACTCCAACCTGTGCGGACGATGAGCCTTTCACGTCCTTGACTTCCAGAAGTCCATATTCTTGACCAAATGAGAGAAAGTGGGCAAAAATGGAATTGAAGTGGGGCTTGGACTGGAGATGAAGTATTTGAGGGTAATGAGCATGGTATATGTGTGCAAATATGCGAAGGAGTTGCCAGTAGATGTGCTTTGCCATGGAAGGAAATGATTGTGGGAACTGGTGACCTATAAATAATTCAAGATTATGCCAAGGGTTGCACATTTGACCTATACCTGATTTTGTGGTGAACATATTTTTGTCATCATGCAAATTTTGTACCCAAGTCATAATGTAGTCGATGTAGGCAGCTGGACACTTTTATGTTCTTGGTTGATCCAGGTGTAATTTCAAAGAGCATTAGCAAGAACTGTCAAATGGGCAATACAATGTATGTTGGGCCAGCCACCATTGTTGGACAGTTCTGTTGGGTGCAGCATTCTGCTATGACATTATAGAACTTGTTCAGATTCATGTAGAAATTGAAAACTTCAAAATAATATGTAAGTCAGCAGATTAACAAAACACAAAATGAGCGCACTATTAACTGCCACCCACTCTATGATGTCAATGTATTTGGGGAGCATCATGATCGTCTTGAAGTTCCTCTTGATGAGAGCAGCCTCAACAAATGGACTGCAAAGGTACAAGAGTTTGGGTGGTGGTGGGGGAGTCAGAGATGGTGGGAGGGCATCTGCTGGAAATGTAGCCGAGGTTGGTGTGGGAGACCATTTAGGGTGCTGGGCCCATGTCATGGAATGGCTTGAGAAACATTAGTGTAGAATGAATATATACGGCATGTACAAACCCAATAGTATTGAAGAACATGGGTATTGCAGTACTGAAGCAAATCAGTCCAGCAGAGAACTAGAAAACAACCATCCAATGTAACCTCCAGTGAGAAACTTGTTGGGCTAGATACAGCATGATTGCAGCAGTTTCAAAGACAGCAAAATTGTTGTGAGCACAATCGATGATTGCTGGGACTCATCCATTTGGGTTGATCTTAAGAAACCAATCCTTCTTCTGAACATTGGTCAATATATCAAGGCTTTCAATTCTATAAAGGGCCATAGATGAAATAAGCCTACAGCAGATGATGTTCGACTTACTTGTACTCGATCCCATTATAGGCAGTCTTAAGCTCTTCAAGATATACAGTAGCTGATAAGAGATAAGATTAGTCAAACTAATCTTGAAGTCCACCTCACTCCCATGGTTCTCATCAGGATTCAACCTTCACTGGCAACCAACTGGCAACTGTATTCTAATGCCTCATATCTTGTTGGACAGAGAGACCTCCTTGCTTCTTCATCACTTATTACATCAACCTGCTAATCCAGCCCTTGTACCTGTAATCCAAGGACTCCACTCTTCTTTGCTGGCATCTCATTCATCCTCAAGTTCACCAATGTCACCCTATAGCTCTTATGACTCCGGAAATGTATTTCAGGACTTCTTGGGGTCTGGTGAATCTCCTGAGGACTCTAGTGATAGAGGCCAGGAACCACCTTTTCCAGAGCTCTGGGATGAACACTATTCCCTGAATCTAGATACCAATGCAGATCTGGATGGACTCTCAGATGCCCTATCTGGTTACATATCTGACTGTGATTATGTTAGTGATGATCCACCTCCAACTAGTGAAGAATACTTTGGACTGGGAATTTCTCCCTCGGTGATTTTCCAGGATGTGGAAATTAATGAGGTAAGTATGATTTGTAGTATGTTGGTTGACAATTATACTTATTGCTTCTTAGACAACTGAATATTTAGATACTTCCAATCATGGAAAGGGAGGTCATGAGTCCAGGGGTACCTGGGAACCAGAGGTTCATTGTAATTTTGGGTGGGCATGAGAACATTTTGATCTCTGATTGAATGTTACTTTCCAGATAGAGATCTGTACACTTTCAGGACATCTGGATGATTCAGCTATGAACCAGCAGCAGGATAATTGCTCTGGAGAGGATGAAGTCAAAAAGGAAGGAAGGAATGGAGAAAGGGAGGAAGGGAGGGACACATTAGAAGAAACAGAGAACCAGGAGCAAAGATTGGAGGGAAGAGGTAGAGGTAGAGGTAGAGGTCATAATAAGGGTAGAAAAGAGGGTCAAGGTGGAAGGCAAAGAGGACTTGCTGGTAAAGGGAGGAGGAGAGAGGACTATGGTGGAGATGGTGATGGGCTAGTGTTGCCACTGGCTCAGCCGAGGTTTTTCAATAAAATAAATATAGCATGCCAGATAAATCTGCTAAATTCACCAGAATATTTGAGCCTATAGATGGGCCCATAAGCCAAGGGGTCATTTGCCAACATTAGTTGAACTGATTGATCATCCCTGAGTTATTTAATAAACAAAATTCAGCTTGATGGCTCAGCTTCAAATCAAAGCCAAGTGAATATGTCAAGAAGGGATGATTCGATAAGCTAATGTTGGCGGAAGACCCTTCGGCTTATGGCCCCATCCATATGCTCAAATATTTCAGTGAATTTAGAGAATATATCTGGTATGCTATGTCCATTTTATTGAAAAACCTCGGCAGAGCCAGTGGCAACACTATCAGATGGGCATGTAGAAGGTGGTGGAGATCCCCAAATTATTGGATGCCTGACTGTCAGAGGGGAGGGAGATCAGCAACATCAGTCTGGGCATCATCAGAAGCTGTAGAGGACTCTCAGTCAACTCTTCCCCAGGCCTGTGCAAGGGTTCTCGCAAATCTAGCTGCTCAGGGAAATATCTTAACTCAAGAAACACTGTCATCATTTCAACCACAACTTAGAAGCTCTCGCCACAGCAAATCCTCCTCAGCACCTCAGGATGCAATATCTGCTATGAAGAACATGCTATCAGAAGAGAGCTGGAAGGAGAGTCAAGTTGCATTCCAGGTCAATTCCCTTGAAAACATCATATTATGTTGTCAACGTTCCAATAATGTCGAAGTCGGTGTTCAATTCATTTCTATGATTAACTTCATACAGCTATCCGCAAAGGTGGAAAGGTGGGGTTACTCTTCAATTACATCATTCACCTATTGAATTTGTCAAATCTAGTACTTGTCAAGCAAGAAATCTTAGCAGCGGGACTGAAGTTCTATGTCAAGAATTAGGAAACACTAGTTATCAACATCTTCATATATGTACACTGCAAAAGTGGCTGGCAAATGGAACCAAATTTGCTATTTTAGCTGGTGCTGGTGAGTTTTTAGTCTATTCACATTTTGATATATATTAAAATAGAATGTTATCTTAGGATCGATCTATCTGCTAATGCTAATAGCATGTGCACAACTGAAATCAAGTGTTTGCAACCTCACGGGAGACACAGTACCAAGACTCGCATCAATCATACACCATCAACTCTTTTGGATGCCAAGTTATCAACTCTATTATTCCCGCTTTGACTCAGTTATGACTCACATTTCATCTGTCCTTCTCTACCATGTTCTCTTATCGTATGCTGCAAGACTACAATCTCATGGCATATTTTAATGCTGCAGATTTAGAGAAATCAGATATTTTTTTTGACTCTCTTCCCCTAAAGTAAGCCTATTTACATGTATCATTAGTGCTATTAACTAATTTATCACAGTGGTTTTTATCAAGAGCATAATTGGGAAGCATGGGCAGATTGGGGATGTTCTTCAACAACCCTGAAATCAGGCCCTCCTCAATTCTCAGTCTCTACATTCAACCACTCTATTCTGTCCATTGGTTCATCTTCTCCTGAATGTTTGGAAAGGGAAGGGACTTGTGCACCATCACCCTGCTCTGAAGATGACAACCAAGAAAGCTCAATAACATTGGATTCCAATATATGGGAGGCTCTTTCAAATGCAAATGCAATTGTCGGAAACCCAAATCAAATTACAATCCAGACAAACTTCGATTCAACTCTTCCCAAAAATTGCGATCTAATCTGCCCTTCTAAAGATCAACAAGAGGAACACTTTAAATTTACTTTAGGTGAAAGAAGGCATGCAGAACTGGCCAAAGTACCTGCTAGCTTAGAAGAAATGCAGACTCTGGTGAGTTTTTTTTTAAATTTCATTTCGAGTTTAGTTAATTATTTCATAGATCCAGAGTCAGTTGTTACAAAATGGTAAAAAACGAAGTGATGCATATGTTAAAGTACAGACATCATTGTTTCCTGAGTAAGTAGCTTATATCTTCATTGCATCTTCATATTATTAAAACAATCGTTTGCAGCTATAATCTAAGAATTAATGAAAACAATGGCAGTTCATTAGCGTTCATCATTCCAACCATGCCAGATAATATTTGCAAATCCTTACTGGATAATCTCAACATGATTTTCCCTGGAGCTCTATGTGACAAAGATACAAAATCAGAGGGCATCAACAATTTCTTTGAAGCACTGCATCTTTCATGGTACAATCACTATTCAACTAATGTTTGTGTTTCCTTTTTTTCTTTATCAACAATTTAACTAACAATTTTCATATATTGGATAGGGAGGTGATCACTCCTAAGGATGCTAATCCTACAAAGCTGAGGTTAGGCAAAAAGTGACCCAATCCATCACAGTTCATTTCTAGGACTTCAAAGGAATTACAAGAACATTTAGAAGATTATGAGCAGCTTCAACTAATATTTGAGCCTTTATTTGCTTGGTTATCAGACACTGTAGGTTTTTTTACCCTTTCCTTTGTTATGCTACAAAATTGATGATTAATTGTAGATGGCTGAATTGCTACCAGAGCACCACAAAATTCTCAAACAATGGGTTGAATTTCTCCCAAGTAACGATTTCTCTCCTGTCTTTCCATTCAGTGGCTTAGTGATCAACATAAATGTCACAACTCATGTTCATCGAGACTGGGAAGACCTCAGTATTTGTTTTATTCTTGAAATCTCAGATTGTGAAGGTGGAGAGCTGTGTTTAATGGAACCAGGGTTGGTGATTGAACTCAGGAATGGTGACGCTGTGGCATTTTGTTCTAAGATTACTCATTTTAATCTTGATTACAAGGGTAAACATGCTTCCTTTGTTTTTCATAGTGACAGAGCAGGTTTAGCATGGTGCAAAGATGGAAATGGTTGGAAAGGAAATAAATTCTTTAGCCAGGCAGAGTAGATTACATTCTGACACAAGTAGATTATATCCTAACAATTTCCTTATATGAATTGAGTTTTATTTACACAAAACAAACATGGTCACACCACTTTAACCTACAACATGGCAGGACTTTGTTTTCAAACATCACTGTGACTATACATCTACATCCCTCTCTTCCAATATGTCTGGAGTTACTACTCATTCCTCAGCTTCTAAAAACTCCTCTGCTACTGGTGCTAAAGCAAAATCTGCTCCCAAAACCAAAACCAATTCAACTACTACTACATCTGCTGCGACTAAAGCTATATCTAAATCCAAAGCTACTACCTCTTTGTCAACTTCCACCAAGAGCCTTACTGCTAGCAAATCCTCTGTTTCACAGACTTCTCATACTAACTCTTCTATTCCTTCTCAGGCCAGTTCTCGTGCAGGTTCAGCTGCTTCTGCCAGTAGTAGCAAGGATCAGCCTCTCAATGCTCAAGAAGCTGCTTTGCTTAAAGCCCTTTTAAAAAGAAATAAGGATGCAAACAAATCTCTTCAGTCAGACTTAGATAAAGGTGCGCTATTATTGTCAATTTCACTTATTCTGTAATTTGCTACATTGAGAACCTAGAAATTTGCTCAAAGACACAGGCAATGCTCAACACAGAGGCTGCTTTAGGGTCTGATGATGATGATGCAGAATCCAGTAGACCAAGAAAATGTACAAGAGCCAAGTCTCCTTCTCCTCAATTGGATGAGGACAAAGAAATGTTAGCTGGAATAGTAGGAGATGATGAGGCAGGAGAATTAGATGGACTCAGAGACCAGGATGATGTTAATAATTTGGGTGATGATCATTTCAGTGATAATGAAGGCAATGCTGAGGGCCAAAATGATGATCCCAAGACCAATGTTGAAGGCACTGAGAAGGAGTCCAAAGATGAAGGTGGTGCTAAAATGGGTCTAAGCATTTTTGGTGGTGGAGAGGATAATAGAGTAATCTCATATTCTTTTTTCCTTGACCTTGATATTGACTCTTTCTGCAGATTGAAGTAAATCATGAAGAAGTTAAACCCTTTAAGCTCAAGGAGGCCAAGGTGAAGAAGGAGAAGACAATGAAGTCAGAGGTAAAAAGAGGATCAGGTAACAAGGTGAAAGAAGAAGATTTTAGTCCACAAACTCGACATCTTGCAATTGCCTCAAAAAATTATTTGCGTGAACTGACCGCCATAAAAAATCCATTTCCCTTGAAGGATGATGAAGATCGAGAAGAATATCTTTGGAGCATCATTCAGGATACTGCCAAGATGAAGCCCATATATCAAGCTGCTTTTGACGTTGCATCTCACAATTCCCAAGTACAAATGAATTTGATCACATTTGTATGTTCTTTTTTTCTATGTATGATCTTTCTAATGTTGTACAGGTGTGGTATGGGCATGGAAACTTTCTCGGAAGTGTGATTGCTAAAGCACAAAGTTTGGTGGGTGCTTGGTATGGCATTACGGGATCTCAATGCTCCATGGAGGATAACACGACAAGAGTTCAATGGCTGATTCAAGATGCTCACTTTGCATTTGGTGATATGAATTATGAGGTAAGCATCAGTATTACATTTGAAACCAGCTAACATAGTCCTAGAGTAAATCATTTGACAAGAACCAGCCTTTTGGAAATCTTATTTTCTGCAAAACTATTCGTTCTCAATGTTTCCCCAGCATCAATGCCAAGGGAGATAGCAGCAAAGTGGATCAAGGAGCATTTTGTTTCATGTTGAAGGGAAAATTAGTCTCTCATTCCCTTCTTCTCATCATTGTCTGCGTGGTTTGTTGTTTTGTTTAATATTTGAAATCCATTTGCTAAATTCCATAAACAGGTTGAGCATGCCCTTAAAGAGTGGTCCTCAGGCAAATATGAAGCTCAAAAGTTCAGTGATGTCATATGGAAACCCAGGTAAGTGTAATTTAAATATCTATCATAGATCATCTTTTAAAAGTGTTTATAATATAGGTTTCTCTATTTCATAAACATTTGGAATCAGCTGGTGAAGAAGGCTCCAAAATGGGTTGAAGCAAAGCTTTTTTCTATGTTTAAGACTATGATGTGCATTACAAATACTCTGACATATTCAAGCCTTAATATGAGAATTTAACAGATATGATATGAATCTGGACCATATGCTTTTAGGAGATGAGGACGATGCAATGGCAGATTCTATGGATATTGATTTTTCAGCCCTGAATGAATTGGCAGAAGCAGGCAAGGTTTAGGTAGAAATATATAGCATAGAATCAATAATTTATGGTATCAAATGCAATACCATTTTCAGCAATAATGGGAATTACGTCAAAGTGAGCAAATTATAAATATAATACAGAAGCTATCCAGGCTTGAAAAATCATACATAGAGATTTGAGATACTTATAGATTGAAGCATTCCTTGGCTGTCTTGAGGCACTTTGGGCCTAAATCCATGACCCTGAAGGCTGGAAAAAACTGGCACTTTGCCTACAAAGTTCTCAGGGTAAATAATTGTCTTGAGTGCCCTGGTGTGACCTAAGGCATCCTAGGGTAACCTAGGACACCCTGGGGACAAAAGTAATTTTCCTGATGTGGCTCTAGGCCACCAGGATCAGCCGCCGAGGGCAAAGTTTCCACCCTGGTTTTACTTTGGGTCTTTGCTGTCTTACTCTTGGTCTTGGCAAAAGACATGAGTTGAGATAATTCTAAGAAGCTGTCATGGTAGCGTCAGTTCAGATCACGTCAAAATTCAAATGTGTCAGTGTCAAGTTTGATGTTACAGCACAAATGATGGACATTTGCAAAGAGCAAAGTCAAGCAAAGATGTTTGAATATACAAGTTTGAGTGTTAAAAAAAGTGTAGTAAACTGGGGGTTAGACCTTAGTTTTCACTCAACAATAACATGTATAATGTATATTGGTGTGTAAGTAAAAGTCTGTTGATATAGAAGCTGACCAGCCCTTATAAAGGGTCCAGTTCCAAGCTATTGACAGGTAATGTAAAGACTAGCAAATGGAGCTAGCCATCACTACACCACCACCACCACTCTCAATGCCACTGCCTCCCACCTCCCTCTACCACCATCACCACCCAGTCAGCCCCCACCTCCAATGCCTCTTGCACCAACAGCAACAAACAGCATGGAACAAATGGGCCCAAATGACGTTGGACATTGTTTGGGCCCCAGGTAAGTATTTTTTACATTTCTTTATGAACTAACTATTTCATTAGCAAACTAGCCAAGCTGATGCAACAGGACCCAATGAGCTGAGCCAATGCAATGGGCCCAAATGATGATAATCATTGTTTGGGCCCCAAGTGAGTTTTCTTTTTTTGTTTTTGTTTTTATTAAGTAACTAATTGTATTTTATTAATTTTTAAGTTGTACAGTCATGGTGATGACTGCCGACCACGGAAAATGCGCAACACATGTGCATGGCCACCCAATCTCCCTTCTCCCCATTCAAACAGGATGTGAGGCTGTTGACATGGGCTAGGAGGGTGCAGAGGGATGCCAGGAGACCCCAGAAGGGGGATACCTGCCTAGTAAGCACCCACCAACCTCTGTACTCATGCCACGTCACACCGATGCACCCAAACCCCCCCCCCCCAAAAAAAAACAGAAATCCAAATGGGGGACAACAGGGACAAACAATGACAAGCCACCCACCCCCAGCCTCATGAGCAACTGCTTGTGGGGTGGATTGTGGGTGGAACAACGCCCAGGTGCAGGGACAGGAGACAATGATGACACACCACCTGCCCACAGCCTCACGAGCAACTGCTCATGGGGTGGATTGTGGGTGGAACAACACCCAGGCGCAGGGACAGGAGACAACAACGACACACCACCTGCCCACAGCCTCACGAGCAACTGCTCATGGGGTGGATCGCGGGTGGAACAACAAAGATGATGACTGAGGGGGATGGGGGTGCCACCACCACCACCACTGCTGCGAGCCCCTGCTCAGCAAGTGGATGGGTGAGGGTGAGGGGACAAGGAGGGAAGGGGAGGGGAGAAGAGGGGAAGGGGGAAAGAGAAGGTACAATGAAAGGCAAGAGGATGACAGGGCAACACCCACCACCACCACAATGACAGGACACCCATGGCACCACACCCCTCCACTATAAGCAACTGCTTGTAGGGAGGAAGGGGGGTGCATACAGACCAATGAGGGATGGTGAGGGGGATGAGAGGAGGCCACAAGAGAGGGCCAACAACAAACACACCCACCCCATGCCTACAAGCATCTGCTCATAGGGTAGTTTGTGGGTGCAGCCCCTGCCATCTCACATGCTAGCAAGATGGTGGGCTATTTTATTTTATTCTATAGTCTACTGCCCCTGTCTTTGGCAGGGGGGCAACTTTTTTTGTATCTAATACTACCAATAAAATGTCCCCCGTTGTGGGGGCATCCTTGTTTTTTTTTGATGTTGAAAGTGTTTTAAATAGTCAGTGTTTGTTTATCATTGCCTGTATGCTAGAGTGGTTAATTTGTTGAAAAATTCAAGTTGACAATTAATTACCTGGCATCTGTCTGTGTGGAATCTGTGTAGAGTCCTAGCTAATCTGTGTGGAGTCCAAGCTAGTCTGTGCAGAGTCTGAGCTAGTCTATGTGGAGTCCAAGCTAGTCTGTGCAGAGTCTGAGCTAGTCTGTGTGGAGTCCAAGCTAGTCCATGTGGAGTCTGAGCTAGTCCATTGTAATGATGATGTGAGGTCTGGGGAAGGAAATCAAAACTTCTAGAGGGAGCCGTGTATCACGCCGGCTATATAAGGATTGCCCAAGAATCTTGAGACACTGAAGAAATGTGACACATAATCTCAACATGTGACATGTGATTGGTTGATGTTTGGAAAAGTTCAGATGTTGAGGGTGAAGTAGAGAGTGAGTTGGATATAAAATTGTCTTGAACTTTTCTTATTATTTCTTCTTTACAAATTTCCAAGCCAACTATATACTTAATGAATAACTACCAGAACCTTCCACAAATTGCCATGCCTCAGAGGCAGTGAAATCACTTGGTAATCCTCAGCCTGGAACCTTCCTGAGTCCAAACTCCCAATTCAGTGCATAGAATGGGTGGTGTCCTCACCCCCCTGGGGTACTTGAATATTGACTGGTCAACTGGTAAACTTGTGTGGAGATTTTGGTGCAAAATATATACAAAGAAAGTCAAAAGGGAGTGTGGAAAAATTTTGATGATGCATGTGACTTCCAGAACCTGTACCCATGTGAAATGAAACTGTTGGAAACCAATCCCTTGTCTGCCCAACATTGATGACTCTTCTTAGGCATTATTCCCCTCTCATTCATCAGTGGTGAGCATAGTTTCATTCTCCAATTCCAGGTTCTGATCTGAGCTGCTCAAAGCAACACCCCCGCTGTCACCTGCATCCTGGGATGACAGAGCATTTCCCACAGTGTCTTGTGACCAGGGTGACAACAAATGATGCTCATGGGTAGAAGGAGTGGCCTGGTGTCCCACTGAAATGGAATCGCTGGAATATGAGGGGGCCTCATCGACTACGATTCCTGATTCATCCGATTGGGTGAAGACAATGGAGGATGACAGCTGGTAAGAGAGGAGAGTGCTGCTGTGTGCAATATGGTAAAGTGAATGCTAGACGATGTATGGGTAATGACAGGGATGTGACCTGATGATGAAGACGATGATGAATGAGAGGACAAATGATGACTGTAATTGAGATGTGGATATATGGGAGGAGGGGATGATGGGAGGTCAGAAGCTGACTTCCCTGCTGTACAAGCTTTGGTCAACTTGTTGACTTTAGCAGGAGATTGACAAGTAACAGGCTCATTAGTTTGCACAGGCTGCCTATTAGCTCCCATTGCATGTGAGTAGAGCTCTCTTGGTGGTGATATTGGTTGAGAGGTGTTATTGAACTGTTGGGTGCTTGTGATACCATGGACAAAATAATATATTTGCATCCTTGACATATGAGAAATGTCACCCAAATATTGTTTTATGTGTTGGATCACAAACATCTAACAAAACACTTCCAGAAAACTATTTTTTCATGATTTTTCATGCAAAACTCATTGAACAAATTAGGAAATAAAAGCATGGGAAACCCATGCATTTCCCTAGCACAATCCAAACTCTCTGTCTGCACACTGAATGCCAATGGTGTGATGAGCCCAGTCAAGCTGGCTATCATCAGTCCACTTATTATGAAGTTGGCCCCTCATTTCTTTGTGCTTGCAGAGATGAAGACCCAAACCAACACTGTCTCAAACCTTCAGATCTCCAATTATGAGGTCTTTGAAGCAAAGGCAGTGCCATGCACAGCACCCTCTTGCTTAGCAAAATGGGGGATTATTTTAGATGTCCAAAAGGACCTACAGATAGTGGCTCATGTAGCACTTAATCACAAACCCCTTAAAGGTCATGTTGTTTGTGTTGATGTGGTTGTTTCTTCTTTGTCATCATCTGCATCTCCTTTCATTCATCATGTTTTTGCGGTTTATGCTCCATGTGACCCTGGTACTAATGATTTGTCCCTTAATTTCTGGCCTTGTCTGACAAATGTGGTATGGGAATCAAAGACTTCATGGGCTCTCTTTGGAGACCTCAATGCCACTGTTGCCACCTTTGAGCATTCCTCAGATAATCTGCTGGCACATCGCACTTTTAAAGGGTTTCTTCTGAACACTCATGGTACTGATTTATGGAAGAAGTGTCCAGATCGTAACTGTTCCATTGACTGGACAAGTCGAGGTTGGCATTCTACTGATGGAGGCAGCATTATCAACCGTGTTGTCATCTCTGACAATTGTCTTCTTGACTCTGAAATTTCAACTGATCTGGCATGGATTCCTGGCTCAGATCATAGGGCCATCAAAGCTAAGTTCATATTGAGGTCCCTGGTCCCTAACCTTTCAGCAGTTTCCTCCACACCGCTCATTCCATCCAGGTCTCTCCCACCTCCAAGGATCAAGTACCCATCAAAGGATGACAAGTACAAGTTTGGCCATTTCACAGAGTCAGTGGATCTGCTCATGGTGTCTCACTCGGCCTCCTTTCTAGCTGAAATCACAAGCGATGAGTCCTATATTAAAAGATACAATCTGCTGACCACACTTTTTGAGTGGGCTGCAGTCAATGTCTTTGGACGGAACAAACCTTACCGGTTCATAGAAAGGCGGATCTCATCTCCTTGCATCAGGGAGCTTGTGGCCCTTATCAAACACCTGGGTGGAGCTATTTCATGGTCCAAGGGCAGCTCATTACCAATGTCATATGGCTCATGCAGAGTCTTTGACCAGTACTCAGTACAGTTCTTGCTTATTGAGAAGTCTCCCTTCAAGTCAGTCACTGAGTACATGGTCAATGCCAGACAGAAATGCCACAAAGAACTTTATGCTGCCAAGAAGGTGGAAATTCTGGAACAAGCCAGGTGCTACAATTCTGGTCGAATTAGGGGAGTACTCCTTGGTGGCTCATCAAAGAAACTCATGTCTGGGTCTGCTGATTTTGTTCCACTCCCAACAGTGGTCAAGTCTACTTCATTGCCTGGCATCATTGTTACAGATCCTGCCTCTGTTGCAGAAGAGACTAGACAGTACTTCACTGAGCTCTACAAACACTCAGCACCTCCTGACAAACCAAAGCCATGGCTCACTACCCCTTCTCTTCAGGCTGTCAAAGACCATGTCATGGAAGATCCCTTTCCCTGGCCTATCATTGCAACCATGGCTGACTTTTGCACCATGCTTCACAAAGGAAATCCATGGCCTTCTTCTGGGCCTGATGGGTGGGAAAAGTGGTGTGTGAAGAACCTCTCAGATAAAGCTCTTCAACTTGTTCTTGACCTATATAACTACTCGGTTATCAATGCAAGGTTCCCAGAAGATATCAAAGATGCCCACCTCATCTATTTTCACAAATGTGGAACTCAAACTGACTTGTTGAACTGGAGGAGTCTCCTTATTTCTAACTTCCTAGCTAACTCACTGATGACTTGGCTCGACTTCAAACTCTTGCCTTACGCCACCTGCAAGGGTATCATTTCTGAAACCCAAGTTGCTACAGCCTGGTGTCCAAACCTGTGATCTTATGAGCTTCCTCAATGGGCTGAAGACATGGAGTCACCATACAAAGACTCCTCTCTATCTCCTGAAACAAGATCAGATGTTTCCAGGACTATCTTGCTCCACAAGGTTTCTATGATGCTTGTGCAGCTTATGGCTTACAGCTTGAAGTTGCAGATCTGGACTGTGCAGCTCAATCATTGACACAATGTTTTCCTCAGACTGCGTTTGGCATTACCGATCCCATTGTTGTTGAAGGTGTCACTAAGGAAGGTGGACCCATGTCACCCTTCAAGGCCACCATCATCACCACCAGTCTTGGACACCACTATCTGGATGACCTAGCATCCTCTAACCTGGACTGCATTGTTATCCAGAGCACCTCTAAATGAGGGGATGACCCCCATCTTCCTGATGATGATGCCTCACTATGATTTACAATGGCTGAAGCTACTGATGACTCCTATACCACAGCGCTAACCTTTCCAGCTCTTCAGTGCTTCACACTGGCTATGGAGTGTTTTTTTCAGTTTGTCTATGGATGGCTGACCTCCTGGGAGAAGACCATGTTGCACATCCTCAACAGCCCAGATACTCCACCAAGGATGCTCCCACTCCAATCAAACACTAATATTCCAGGAACCAACCCCTGGATGATCATGGAGCATGAGGTTCCTGTATCTGCTAATGAGTTCAATTTTCTGCAAACACAGGTCGATGATCCCAAAACCTGTTACATAGAACTAGTGGATATAATTGACTCCTTCTCCTTTCCAGCCTTCTCAGTCCACACTCCCTTCATACTCCTATGCAAGATTGTATCACAGAATATCATTTCTCAATGCTGAGTGCTTCTCTCTCTCCAACCAATACTTCATGCTGATGCAACCAGATTGGACCAACAAATCATGCAGCGCATACATGATATTCTTGGTTTTCCTTTCTGTCCATTGTCATCTGTATCCACTCCCCCCCTAGCACTCAGTGGCTTTGACTTCCCATCTGTAGTGTGCATCAATGCTGGCATTGCCATCGATGGTCTAGCATGGGATCTGAACCACCATATACCTGCCTATAGGACAATGGCGCTCATCACAATGGCAGACTGGACCTGCCAAATCAACAGATGCATATACCCTCTCAATCATGAAGGCTTGAGGAGGTCATTCACTCATTTCAAAGACTCAATTCCTGCTGCATGGATCATCACACAGGATCAGATGTTGAAACTTGGGATCAGTCTCCGTCAAACTGATCAAAGTCACCTACTCAAAGGACAGTGCTCTATCTCGCACACATTATCACTGATCAAGCCTTCTATTTAGGGTGTAGCATGGGCCACACCATGGGTAAAATTTCACACACCGCACCCATCCTAACACCACAACTGTGGTGACAGTTTTTTACCATGGTCTGTCATGAAATACCACAGGTATGACACCGAGTGTATACTGTGGTTTTCACAATATTTTTGCCTTGTATTCGATGTTCTATATTGTTGAACATCCTGTATTTGTATTGTATAACTCCCTGACTAAGTTAACTACACCCCCTGCATTCAATACCTAAGGTACAGATTTTTTTGAATTTGAATAATGCATGTTACCATTTCCATTCCTTGATTTACATTCACAGGCAAAAAAAAATACTGCTCGAGATGAGCGACAGAGGGATTTATTGATTGAATAATTTTATACAAATAGTACAATACTTAAAAAGAAAAAACTGGTCTTGCCATGAGCGAGACAGTGTGGGGCAAGGCATGGCAGTACTCCTCCCCCATGTCATGGTACCTGCTCATTCTGTCCGGCCCCTCCCCCTCACTGTTGCCTTCGGTCCCGCTGTTTGTTTGTTTCCCCTGTGGTTTGTTTCCCCCATTGCTCCAGCTTCCTGTCATCCTCTTCATGTCCATGTTGTTATACCCATCATCCTGTCTCTTGTCCCTTGGATGTCGCCGGCTCCTGTCCACTCACTACCTTTGAAGGTTATGATCATCATTGGCCCTTGAGGCACTATATGAGGAACCCCCAGAGATAAGGTAGAAGTACCGGAGGAACATGTAAGCAGCATAGAATCATGGTTCTGGGGAAGTAAATAGCTGGTCGAGAAGGTTGAACTTGGTGTTGCAGAAGTTGAGACTGATGACAAGGGACTTGGATGAGGATGTGGAAGTTGATGACTCAGAGCAGAAGCTCGATGAGAAACAAGAGGAACTGCAAGAAGATGACCTCGAAGGGCACAAGCTTCCTCTGCTAATCGGTACATAGATAGGAATGACCTAGAGACCCTGTTTCCACCCCGCGAGCAGTCGCTCACAGCGGCAGCTGGGGGTGCTGCAGTGCTGTGGTGGTGGTGGTGGTGGTGGCCATCATTGTTGTCGTTGTGGTAGTCGCATTGTTGTAAGTGAGTTAAAACCTGTAAATGATGAAAATAAAGTTAGTTGAATAAAGAAAAACAAGATATGAACAAGGAAAAATATACCTGGGGACCCAAACAATGATAAACGTTGTTTGGGCCCCATTTTGTTTGCTTCGTGTCGTTTGCCAGTTATTTAGAACCTAAAAAACAGTTAGTAAGTTAGTTGAATAAAGAAAAACAAGGTATGAACAGAGAAAAATATACCTGTGGACCCAAACAATGATAAACATTGATTGGGCCCCATTTTGTTCACTTCGTGTCATTTGCCAGTTGTTTAGAACCTAAAAAACAGTTAGTAAGTTAGTTGAATAAAGAAAAACAAGATATGAACAAAGAAAAATATACCTGGGGACCCAAATGACGATAAACATTGTTTGGGCCCTGTTTCATTTGCTTTGTGTCGTTTTCCAGTTGTTTAGAACCTAAAAAACAGTTAGTAGAAAAGTAAAAGTACGGTTGAAATGATGATGCAGCTTGTTGATCAATGGCTGGCAACTTCCATGGCTGGTGACTTAAATACCTTTTAATAACTGTGACACCACCAAAATGGGTACAGTATGCCACAGGTATGGCATTTTGGCAACCGTACCTATACCCATCAAACCCGTTGCCTATTTACCACAGGTTGACCCGCACCCATGCTTTACCCTACTTCTATCTCCAAAACTGAGTGTCCAACTGGACATGCTATTAGGTCACTTTGCTCCATGGGCTTCCATTTGCTAAGTCATATCAGAGGATGGACCATGAATAGCCTGAACCTCACTACTTTCTCTGTTAGGGCATTTCCACCTGGAAAGTGGTCACCTGCTCAAAAGAAGAACTGGGGCTTGATCAAGAAAGCTCTCTCTCAAATGCAGATTGGAGTGCTCTATTCTGGTCCAGCTGACCTGCTGCTCTCTCAAGCTCTTAGGTGACAACAGGCAGAGAATTTCATAGAATCCATTGTGCTCACTGATTTCTTTCTCCCCTCTGAAGTGTCCCTAGGCACCCAAGCTTGGGGAACCGATGGCTCCATGCTTCCGGCATCTGCTGGCCCCTCTCGATGACAAATTGGTCACCTCAGGCCCACATACCATTGTTATGAAGCTTCGTGGCCATACCATTTCTATTCTTCATGGCGAGCTCATCAGAATTATCAGTGGTCTTGTCCTATCTGACCCTCTGGACAACTCCACTGTAATTTATACTGACCATCTCAACTCTACCAGGCTCATTGATGACAGCCAAACTTGTGTGGATATTGAAGCTTGCATCCAACACATGAACAGCTGCTCTTATTACAAATGGATACTCCCCCTTCTGGGATCTCGACAGGCAGCTATCCATTATATGAAGGGCCATTCAGCTGAGTCATCAATCCCCTCTATCCTCAATGTGTCAGCAGACTATTATGCTTCCAAATCCCAACACATCTGTCCCTACCTACACCATGCTCCTCTTCCCACCTTTTTCATGGATCACTTCACGTTTTTCACTCCCACTGACAGTTGGATTGAGTCAAACATACGAGGCTTCACTGATCACATGCTTTCAGCCCAATGCTCTCATGAGCTGGAAGTCAAGCTGCAAGCCAAATCAAAGCTGCATTAATAACCCAGGAAGGGATGGTCCAATTTCTTAGTGCCAAAACATGCCCCTCGGCTTTTGAGCTCCTCTATCTTGTGAAATATTTCCAGAAATTTAGAAATTTTATTTGGAACAGTATAGCCATTTTCTGGAAAAACATTGGCTTGAGCCATGGCAAAACTAGAACCTGGAACTCAAACACAGTCTTCACCTAGTATGATTGGTTTATGACCCTACACCTCTACTGACTTATCCCTATTTATGTGCCCTGTCATGCTACTCAGCACTTGTTCAGCTCTACTCATGTTCTGGACAGCTTCCCACAGCAACTTGTGGGTCTCCGTAATTTGCAACCAGAATGTTTTTCATACCCACCCTAGTGATGTGCAGGGCTCGGCCCAAAGCCCTCAAGCCCCAGCTGCTGAGCCCTAGAAGCCTGAGCCGAGCTGAGCCTTAGAGTGGGCTTGGTAGGGCTCAGGGCTCGGCTTGATGTTTCTGAAGCCTGAGCTGAGCCCTTAAGCCCTGGCTTTGTGGCTGTGATCAGCAAGGATCATTGTGCACAATCTCTACTGCTCCCTTTGTCTATTGGAAGCTCCTGGTGTACAGCAGCAAGCAATTGCTTGCTGTCTGGCTTACAGGAGCTGGTCAGATAAGGTTGGAACAAGGGGCAGCACAAGCGAGGAGCACAGTGATGAGTGACGCAAAGTCAAACCCACGAGAAACATTGTGTGCTAATCCACACAAGTGATGCAGACCAGTGGACATGTCATCCACTGCATCATGAGTGCATAACTCAGTTAGCACTGATAGGTTGTCTCCTCGGCTCAAAGGCTGATTCACTATTACAACCACATTCTAATCACATTGGCTAACTCCCATGAGGTCCCAGAAGCAGTGCGACCACTCCCGACCAAATCTATCAATCGTGATATCATATTGACCACATCGAAACATCACCAGAGACATTGATTGTACTGAGAAACCACATCGCACAACCTTAGGACTACCCCGAAAGCCCCTAAGATCCCTCTGAATGAACATCAAACATCCCTGATCAACTTTGAACAACTGCGACCGCGATTGAACATTGTCGAGCATTATTGATCAATATCGAGAGACTATGAGCAACACTGGGCACCACATTTGTTATCTAAATGGTGGAATACCATGCGCCATGGAAGGAAGCCAAAGCTTCCAACACTCAGGGACCGAGAACTATAAGTAACCTAATATATTTCGAGGGGGGAATCTAGAATATAGTACAAGTATTCAAAGTATAGACTATATACTACTGGAATAACATGTGATAAACTGGGTTGCATGTGATATTGTTGTGATGATGTAAGAGGAACTCTTACACGCCAGGAAGTATTCCAACTCGTGCTCAAACCTGCTGATAGTAGGTCAGCCTCATTCCAAGTCCCTATTACATACAGAACCTGCTGGACAGATTATTGTGAGACTTAGTGCAGTTTATACACAAAGGACAGTCTCTTTTTAGTTCTATACCCTTTATTACTCTTTCATCATATGATATATCTCTTTCTTGTTCAGATTCCAGTCTCCTTTTTGGCCTTAACTCATATCTTTTGCCTCATGTTCTACACATGTTTCTTATACTGTTTTAGAAAGTTTCTTTATAACATATAAAACTCTGTAGTATCTACTTGAAAAAACAAGAAATCGTCTTCACCTATCATCTCGTATAAAGTTCTAAGAATCAGATCTATCCTCTAAACAATCGAAGCTTCTACAAGTTTTCTCAATTGACGAGAAACCTCTGTGATCGTCCTCATCCTTGATCCTCTTTCAACTCTGTCATCGTTAGCACTAGTAACCATCTCAACACTTCATAGCCATTGGCTATAGCCTTCGTATACTATTGACTTATTGAAAGGTCCTCAGAATTCACACATCAATCATCGACGATAAACATCGTTCGCCATCGATCTCATCAATCATCCTCAATATCAATCAATACTTGATCGGACCGCGCCAACCACCTTTGTCTCCTATAGCACTACCTTCACAACTAGTACCAACTAGTCGTCTTCCCATAGGTTGAACCATGAACATTTGGAACATCTCACACCCTTCCTCTGACTCGTGCAAATATCATCAGTTGCCTCATCGGCTGTTTTGGTGGTTTTCCCAGGTTAAGTATCATCAGCGCCCACGATTCCATCATCCTGTGGTGATGTGGCGACACAGCCTTATTTTGTAGTGTGTGTTGGAGCAGACTATATACGCTGCACAGGGGAAGAGACAACACGTTCCTTACAACCTACCTGGGGTTTAGTTAGACTTACAGCTAGGGTTAGCAGAGGTAAGAACACTGTATTCCTACTACGGTACAGGTTCTCCTTATATACATAATATTAAGGATGTCACATGACTCGGGAATGTGTTTACCACATGTATGCACAGTAAGCGCAGTAACATGCGTATGCTGCATGTATCGCCTCATGTATGCTGCATGTATTGCCTCATGTATACAGCATGCATCAGGGATTAATTTCAACACCCCCCCTCAAACTGTACAGCGCTCTAAGCAGCTAAGTTTGAATCTCGAAAGTAATTCCGAGAGAGTCTCTAAATTTCCTGAATAGGACGGCGCCAAGGTTCTTTGTGAACATGTCAGCCGGATTATCACTTCCAGGAATGAAAACGACTGTGACTTTGTCATTTTCTATGCATTCGCGGGTGTAGTGGTAGCGAATGTCTATATGTTTGGTCCTTCTTTCCTGAACTGGATTTGATCCAATAAAGATGGATCCTTGATTATCAGCGCAGATTGGTACGCGCTTCAGTGTATATCCAAGTTCCTGGAATAAGGACTCTATCCACACTATCTGCCGACAAGTGTCGGAGAGAGCCATGTATTCGGCTTCTGTGGATGACAGTGCTACAGTTTTTTGTAAACGGGACTGCCAGCACACAATGCCACTTGCCAGAGTAGCAAAGTAACCCGTTGTAGATCGGCGCTTGACTGTGTCAGCTGCCCAATCAGAATCTGTGAAGGCCTGTAGCCCCTCGGATTTCTCTCCATCATAGACCATACTGTACTTCTGGGTTCCCACCAGATAGCGCATTATGTACATTGCTTTGTCTAGATGTTCTTGGCTAGGATTAGCCGAGAATTGCGACATCTTGATTACCGCGTAAGCGATATCAGGTCGCGTTCCGAGCATCAGATACAATAAAGATCCGATCACAGACTGATATTTTGATCTAAGCGCCGCGTTTGGCATCGCTGTGTTCTCCGACGGTTTGTAGCCAGTCGGGAGCGGAGTGGGGGCAATCTTGGCATTTGTCATCTCGAACCTCTCAAGCACTTTGGCGAGATATTCTGTTTGATCGAGTTTGACTTTTGCAGCGGTCTGGGTGACGCGCATGCCTAAGAATTCCGTGACTTTTTCAGTACTACGGCACTCCCAATGCTTCAGGCAAGCATTCTTCTTTTCATCCACAAGTTTCTTGTTCTTGCCCATGAACAAGCCATCATCAACATAGACTAGCGCAATAACGATGCTGCCTGTCTTAGGATCCTTGTGTATGAAGATGCCGGCATCGGAGCTGGCGCGCACGAACCCAATGGTGCGCATAAATGCCTCTAGCTCTCTCCACCATGCTAGTGAAGCCTGTTTAAGGCCATACAATGCTCGGCGTAAGCGCATTACTTTGCGCTCTTTACCCTCGAGTTTGAAACCCTCGGGTTGATCCATATAGATCTCCTCATCAAGTTTGCCGTATAAAAATGCGGTTTTTACATCTAGACCGGTCATATACATGCCTTCTAGAGACGCAAGGGCAAACATGAGGCGTACGGTCTCGTAGCGGACTACTGGTGAGAAAATCTCATCAAAGTCAACGCCTTCGACTTGTGAAAAGCCTTTGGCCACGAGTCTGGCTCGTTTTCTTCCGTCCGATTTCACGGAGAAAACCCATCTATTTTTGATCGTTTTTCGATCATGTGGAAGATCGACGATGTCATAGACTTGTCGCTTGCGAAGAGCCTCTAACTCTTCACGACAAGCCTGTTTCCACTCAAGTTGCTGCTGCCGGGGTAGGCGCGCAATATCGCGAAATTGGTTTGGAACTAGGCTTTTTCCGCTTGATGGTGTGACTGCTTTTGACAACAGCCAGCGGATAAGCTCATCTCCACCTTCCTTGGTTATCTTTTTAATATAACCTGCTTCGTCCGGTTCCCCCATTGGGTGATCATGTTCTTGATTATTGGAATCGGGCACACTCTCATGGGGTGCCGAACTCGGTCCAGTAACCGGTTCTTGCTGTTGAGGTCGTGGTCGTGTTCGGTTATGATCCGAATCTTGACCCACAGACTTCTTCCAATATCGATCACGCGCAATGTCTCTCTCTATGTCAGAGGGGAGTCGCTGTTCTCCATAGGTATTGCCGGGACGGTTTGGGATTTTCCTCTGCCTGCCTGATCGACGGGGCAATTGCTGCCATTCCTGTTGATCTTCACGTCTTGGACGAAAGTCCTCAGTGCTAACTGGAGGCGGCGGAGGAGGAGCGTTAGTCGCATCGTCATGCGCCTTTTGCTCGCTTGGTAAATCATCATCATCTTCTGATGATGGAGGAAGGGGCGGATTTTGTGGCGGTATAGGGTCATCGCCATCCGTTCCAGATGAGTGGTCGTCATCTTCTGGTTCTGGTGGAAAATCACCAAGGTCTGTCTTGGCAGGAGTTTTAGCTCCGGGACAGCATGGGAACATCGTTTCATCAAATAGTGCCGTAGCACCAATGAATATTGCGCCGTTTCGTCGCATGAAACGATATGCTTTAATGCCATCTTCTACTCCAAGGTACGTCATTAGCTCCGATCGAGGAGACAATGTTGTTGGACGTTTTTCCTTTGGTAGATAGACATAAGCACCGCAACCGAAGACCTTCAGATTGTTTAGATCTGGGCGGACCTTTGTCAGGTCCTCAAAAGGTGTCAGCCATTTCAGGCGCCTTATTGGGGTTCGGTTGTATAAATGTGTTGCATGTTCTATGCAAAATTCCCACCATGATTGTGGTAGACAAGCGGTGAATCGCAGGGTTTGCGACTTTTCCATTATTGTCCTTATGGCGCGCTCTGCGCGCCCGTTCTGTTGATGAACGTGGGGTGCAGACATCTCTATTTTGATGCCTAAATCCTTGAGCTGTTTTTGTAGCTCACGATCCTTGAACTCCCCCCCTGGATCAACACGCCAGCGCTTGATTGTAGCGCCATATTGGGTCTTAGCCATTGCTAGAAATTGTCTAATCGCTGCAGCAGCGTCAGATTTCTTTCTGAGACATTGGACCCAAATATGTGACGTTTTGTCATCCAGAAATACAATGAAGTATTTATGTTTGTGGTACGATAGTACTGGGAGTTCCTTTAGGTCAGAATGTATTAATTCAAAGGATTTGTCAGCTCGTGAGTCTGACTCGGGAAAAGATTTTGAGGTCATTTTCCCTTCTGCACACCCTGGACATATAATTTTGTCTTTAGGAATAATTAAATTCCTTGGGAATTTTATGGTGCTTTTAGGCATTTTCCCTAGCGCCTCTTTGGATGGGTGTCCAAGTCGCCTATGCCAAGTCAAGTAGTCAGCGACATAAATGGTCGCGACATTAACCTTTTTGGTGCTCAATATATGAGTCCGAGCCCAATAGATCGTGTCATTCCTCCTTAGAGGGACACAATGCATGATTGGGTTTCCATGCTCGATGAATGAAATGTATGCGGAGGAACCATGCACATCACTTCCGTCTTGTAAAAAGACCCCCATTGACATCAATCGAGTATTAATGTCGGGTATGTAGTAGACGGGGTATAGCCGCGTTTCACGCGTCTCTGACTTCCCATTACATACTACCTGGTGTCTAATGAAGACTGCTCCTTTTCCTACTATATGAGTAGTACCAGTGGCCGTTTGGACCAAGGTAGAGTCCTTTCTCGGTAAAGGCTCGTAAGAAGCGAAATCTTTCATTTCACCAGTGAAGTGTTTTGATGCGCCTGAATCCATGATCCAGTCGGCACCTTTCTTACAATCTCCCTTTGCACACATAGCACATATATTAAGATCTACATAATTCCATGATACATTTAATAGCGGTAAAATTTCACATGAAAAGTTCGCTGTATTCATAGGAATTTTAATCTTAGTGCTTGTGGCAGGGAAAAGGACTGACCTGTCATCATACGCCCCTGTGTCAAGGGGTTCATCGACGAGCATTTCGTCGACGGCTTTCCACACTTCCTCGTCAGTTACCGGAGGTTCGGATCCGAGGGAGACGGTATCGTCTTCTACCTCCTCGATCGTAGCCTCGGTTTCTGGCTCTATCCTCCTTCTCTTACCTTCTCGCACCGTAAGGTGCTCTTCCAGCGGTCGCAGATTTTTCGCGGTGCGCGGAAGTTGCATGCGCTCGAGGGTGTCTCGAGCTTGCTGATATTCGGTGTAAACCGAACGAGAAGAAGAGGCCGCGCCCGTATATGCCTGTGCAGGCGGTCGGCGGCGAGGATCCCTTGTGGGAGTGTGTTCGCGTCGCTCAATGCGCTGTATGAGCGGCATCGGCGGTATGATGGTGCCATTACCATTTATGGTGGTAAAGGCGTTGGAGGCGAGGTGGGTATGTTTCTCTTTTGGCTTTTCCTCCTTAGTCTTTCTGTCCCCACGTCGTCCACGTTTTCGGGACGAGTCTCCATTGCTGTTTTGCCCTTCTTTGGGCTGCCATTTGGGGTTTCCCCCCTTGCGCTTAACAGCGGAAAGTTTGTTGGCCTGAGGCTGGCCAGCGGGCTTTCCAACTGCTGTGCGCCTTGAGGCTTCAGCAACAATGGAGTCCTTGACATGTTTAAATGTCAAGGCGCTAGTGGCGGTCGTGTTAAGGACCGTTGCAGACAATGAGTCGTACTCGCGCGGCATCGCAGCAAGTAGAATCATCGCCTGTACTAGCTCGGGGATGGCGACGTTAGCAGCCGTGAGGCGCTCAAATTTGTCAGCCATTCTTGCAATCTCCGGTGCAGGGTTCGCAGCCGGGATCTTGATTGCTATTGCGGACCTAAAGTCCGAAAAGACTTGGGAGGGGCCATCCACACCATAATCGGTGCGGATGAGATCCCACACCTCCTCAGCAGTGTCCTTTGTGTTGGCACGCTGCCGAATGGAGGGGGCCAGGCGGAGCACTAGGCTACCAATAGCCTGGTCATTTTTGTTGCTCCAGGTCTGGAGCTTGGCATTAGCGTCCGCTACCAAGGTAGCGTTCGTCGCCGTCAAAGGAGGCGCCGGGGGCGGTTTTTGCTCCGCCCCGCTAGTTATTTGCCAGAGGCCCTGAGATCTGAGCCATGCCTTCATAGAGTCGGCCCATAAGATGTAATTTGATCCGTCGAAAGTTTGAACGAGTTTTTCAAGAGTTGAAGACATGATTCTGTGGTGGCAGCTGTTAAAAGCGCTCAATCAGTCTTTTTACTCAATAAAACACGTTTTAACGTTCTCAGGAGAAAACACTCCTTCAGAGTGATTAACCCTAGTCAACCTAGGTTTTATATGCAGCTCGCAGGGAGCGCAATGCAGCTCACGAAGAGCGCAAGGTTATAATTTGGAGACGATGAAGTCAACGTCGTTCGCAGCTAATTAAAGCGCGTTCGCGACGTGCCCAGCAGGGCCCATAACCTGTTGGAGCAGACTATATACGCTGCACAGGGGAAGAGACAACACGTTCCTTACAACCTACCTGGGGTTTAGTTAGACTTACAGCTAGGGTTAGCAGAGGTAAGAACACTGTATTCCTACTACGGTACAGGTTCTCCTTATATACATAATATTAAGGATGTCACATGACTCGGGAATGTGTTTACCACATGTATGCACAGTAAGCGCAGTAACATGCGTATGCTGCATGTATCGCCTCATGTATGCTGCATGTATTGCCTCATGTATACAGCATGCATCAGGGATTAATTTCAACAGTGTGGTCAGCAGGTGGGCAGTGCTATAGGGATTACTGTGTGTGTACCTTGCAGGTATCCTGCTTCACAGGTCTCCTGGCACCTCCAATGCATCACTTCATGATATATTATGTGTTTGACACACATTCCGTTTGCATAGTCTTGAACCATTGTCGTTATAGAGAAATAGAACAATCTGGATGGGGAAAATATATATAAGTTAGTATTAGTGATAAGAAGAGTGAAAAACTGACTTACGTTGCATCCTTGAAGTTGAAGATGCGGACGAGTCATGTTGAAGCGCATCGTTGATCGACGTCCGGCAACTCCCGGTTCTACGACAACATAACATTGGCATTAGAATTGTAGCAAGTATATTAATGTCCGTAACTTCTCGTATTTATGACTTTTCGATGGATTTCTATTGTTATATTGACATTCATTACCTCAAATCCCCTCCTCAAGCCCCAGCCCAAGCCTGAGCCGAGCCGAGCCGAGCCTGAGCCTGGTACCAAGGCCCGGCTCACAATATATCAAAGCCCGAGCCGACTCAAGCCGAGCCGGGCCCTGCACATCACTAAGGTCCCACCCCATCGGGGATCTACTTCATTTTTGTCCGCTACTCATGGAGGCCGCCTCATCACTTTCGATGTTTTTTATCAACACCTCACCAGTGTACATCTGAGCTCTGAGCGCTGATCCCTAGCTGCTCCACGACTTGGCTCTACGGTTTAACATATCTTAGCTGTGCTGTCGAAAGATCCCATCGTCCTAGCACCAGGAACCACTAGCTTCAAACTTCATGCATAGGCTGCTGATGGAGAAACCTACGTTTGGTGGCATCTAATTGACTCTTTTTTGGCAGCTGGGCGTCTCAAGGCGATATCATGATCATGATCATTGACGGTTGTATGATGGTTTAAACTTTGAAGGGCAATCAACCTATAAAGTTCACTGCACGACCTATCATGATAACAGAACTGCCCCCTTTGTTCTCGTCAACTGCTCTAGCATCACCTGTGAACTCAGTAGAGGCTAATGACGTATTACGGTCCCGACGAACCGCCCAGCACAGTATTTCTGGAGCGCACTTTCCTTGCGGCCGATTTCCTTGGTGGAGTGGGTTACGGTGAGTCACCGCCCATGATCAAAACGTAGTTGGCCCGGTTCAAATATGCAAGCGCAGGTGTCCAGTTGGTGCTGTATACAACATGCGCGCTCTATCTATGGAAAAGCAGATTCAGACAATCAGCGTTCCTTCTCTTCTACACCACCTTTCTCATTATCGTACAGACGATATTCATGGTTGTCCAAGCCAATACCGTCCAGTCTATATACATTGACAACCGAAATTACCCCGGTGGTCCCTGGCAATATTTTCTGGCTACTCAAAATCTACCCGTCGATGTTATATTCTTTGCGACACTCTTTGTACTAACGTTTCTCTCTGACATACTAGTGGTAAGCTACCCATCGATCTTTTCCTTTACCATTTTATTAACACTGAGTTATTCCAACATCAGTTGTGGCGCTGTTGGGTCATCTGGACCGCATCTGGCTGGACCGCATCTGGCCGTATCGCTGCTTATGTTGTAACTGCATTCCCAACCTTGTTGCTTCTGGCCTCTTTTGGCGAGATTCTTTGATTGTTCTTTACCGTCATACCACTCATATTTTTCTCGTTCTAGCGATGGGCACGTTGTGGACGCTCCAATCAAGTCAGCCCGGATTATCTCTCTACAGCAAGCTGCCCCAGGCATACGGAATGTCCTACTACGTTATTTCCCTTACCGTCAACATCATCATCACCATTCTCATCATAATCCGACTCCTCATGTACCGCCGAACGATCCTCGACGTGTTGCCTGAAGAACATGCACGACATTACGTATCAATAGCGACCATCATGGTCGAATCTGCTGCCCTGTATTCCGTTCTTGCACTCATCTTTATCATAACCTACGCCGTCAACAACCCTATGAACCAGATATTCCTCACCGCAGCGTCGTGTGCGCAGGTGTGTATACCGAATTCGTTCTCCCAGATACCGGTATTCATATTTGAGATAGCAAATTGCTAGTTATTTGATCATTTATCGCCTTGCTGATGGGCGTGCTTGGACCAAGAATACCTTAGACGCCCAGCAAACACTGCCTACAATGAATTTCCGCTCTGGGCAGGTGCACCACACGACGCAATTGAGTTCCTTCCACGTCAGCCCCGGACCTATCTCTATACTCACGCCTGCACACGCGAGAGATATGGAGTCCACCCTGCTGAATACCAAGGCAAACGACAGTTTGACATTGTCAGGCTCCACCTCGTAGTCGGCAACAATGACGTACAAGTATGGACACAAGTATTGGTTCTTGGGAGCAGCCTCCAAGCTGCATGTTTCGCACGCCTAATTTCAGAGCAGCTCTTCGCCACGATAAGACATGTCGCGAATTTCTGAGGCAGTCGATCGTTGCGCGACGCGTTAGGTGCCCTACCCTCAGAACGCACGAAAATATTAGATAACGAATCCATTACTGAAAGTAGTAACTGTATCCTACAAATAGAAGTCCTCATATGCAAGCATCCTGAAACTGGACCCAAACTCAACGCTCCGTCCTTCTATCTTCCGGTTGACGAGGTACTCGGCCAAGCGCAGTCATAAATGTATGAAACGTGATGCGTCCACCGAGCGTGTCTTTATCATAGTCTCCAGCACGGCCCGGGCGAGGGATTGAATGGATCGCTTCACGGAAAAGATCCCACAAGGGCAGGATCCAATTGTCCAGAACATTGCTGAACTCTCCCCTAACATGACGAAAGACGAGGTTGAATGCTCCTCCGTACGTCGAAAAGAGCGCGCTTTTTGCACAATGAGCGATGTTGAGTGAATCGTCATCCCATATCTTTAAGGCAGCATGAGTCGGGAGTCTCGTCTTATTCTGGATATCAAAATGCACAGCGGCCCAAACGAGTATGTAGAAAAACGATTCTAAATCATGCCGATACAGGTGGACAGGAGGTTCGTCGACGAGAAGATCATGAGCCATAAACGGAATTGTTCCCGTGCGATGGCGGGCTGTCGATGTCGGGACTTCCCCTGTGGCGTTAAGATGCGAGGCCATATCCCAGTCGTTGACGATGCCCATTGCGCAGTCTTCTCGGTACTTGAACATCAAGTTATTCTCGCTGAGATCGCGATGGAGGACCTTTGCTGTTGCATAGGCATGGTAATGACCTGTAGATAGAACAAGGATCAGAAGGAGAAAATGACAACTTGCAAATCCTTACACTCTACACAATCAACGAAGATGTCTTGAAATTCTTCGACACTGTCCACTTCCCACATCTTCTTATATAACGACATAGCAAGCACATGCAGTTCCCGATCTTCCAGCTTATCTTTCTCTGAGTGCGATTTCAGAAGCTTGAACCGGGGAAGCCCCAACTGTTTGGCAGTGTATGTGGATGAAAAGTGGACTTCAGGAAGGTGGTCCTTCCATTCTGGAATGGCTTGCAAAAGTGTTGCAATAGTCGTAGCCTCTCGCGTGCGAAGGACGAGAGGCCAGCTCGATTTAATTACCTGGCCATCTTCCAAGCGGCCGTCCTCATGGATTCGCGACACGTGGTAGACCATCGTACCACGGCCAATGAGCCCACGATACTCAGATAAGATTTCCTTGATGCAAAATCGAACATCTGAGGTGGAGTCGACCGAGATCTCCCGCCCATCAGGAGGGAAAACGAAATGAGCGCCAATAGTTTTTGTGAGAGGTCCACTGGCGGAAGATGGAGCTGCAGTGGGATTCGGAAGCAAAAACGGGTCAAATCCCGCGTAAGGCCTGCTGCAGTTGCTCATCGCGTAGAGAACCATGGCAAGCTTTGCTGGCTCTTTTCTGAAGTCAAAATTGACCGTTCGAATGACACAGGCGCGATCGTAATACCAGAGAGACACGACAAACTTGTCGATGAAGACGGCCGTGGTATAGTGGCGAGTGGAAACTGCCATTGCCTCTAAGGCGTAAGTTGCTAATTGCATTTGGTCATTCGTGATGCGCGAAGCAGTGGATTCCGAGCTGCGAACGCGCTTGGAACCTGTGTCATTGTGGGTTCCTGCAAACTTTCGTTTGTTGCTATGCGGAGCGGAGGAAGGTCCTGAAGTGGTTTCAGATGGAGTAGTGTTCTTCGCCGTCCGAGATGATTTGTGGACTACAGTCCCAAGGCTAACCGCTAACCTCGAACTAGTCATACTAGGCTTTGCCTTCTTCGTCTTGGAGGTTGATTCTAGTTGATTCTTAAACGATTGTGCTCTAGACCGTGATCGTGGAGACCCATTGGAGGACACTTTAGATGAGCCACTAGGAGCAGTGGACGCGTGTTCAGGAATGCCAGCTAAGGATGAGGAGCTCTGACTGGAGGCCTTGCCACTGGAACCGTTGTAAGACCTCTTCTTTTTGAACTCGATTATAACATAGATCATCGGCCAGAAAGGAAGATTGGCATCTTTCAGCACAGAAAGCATATCTGGCTTGCGTGAGCTGAAGAGGTTCTTGATCACGTACGTACCATCCCTGTTCCAAAATTTCATAGGACTCTCGCCTTTCTTCAGGGAATCGCGAACGTTCTTTGTCAGAGCATCAGCAATCTTGCTGAATGGCTTGTACATCTTTGGTTCGAAATCTGCGGATTCATATTCATCCAAGGACTCTGCATCTAGGCTCCACTCGCTTGAGAGAATATGTGAAATGTCTTCGCAAGGTACCCCCCAGGCATGCTCGACAAATCGTTCGATTACAGCTCCTTCGAACAGCTTACCATCGGTGTCCTCTCTGAGTCGAGGAAGCATTTTATCGAGAGTGGCGTTACTGGCCGCGGCTACGCCACGCTTGTGGGGAGTGGTCATATCTAAGTTTCGCACTTGTATGAGTACACTAGCAGGGGTATGACGATGATCAGTGTTGACCTGAGCAGCAAGACTCTAGAGAGGAGCCAGACGCAGAACACTCAGACTCGAAATAAGGAGAGCGAAGAGAAGATGTTGTAGAGTGTGAAGAGTCCGACATGATGTATAAACTTTTGACCAAGGAGTGGCACACCAAAGCGTCCAACGGAAGACCCAATGGCCCAATAACCAAGAACAATGGACAATTATAATAATAACCGTGACGAATGGCCAGGTGGTGTGATGAAGCGCGTTCAAACACGTGACCCCAGTATAGTCAACTGTCACCGGCCACTTCCTGGCAAGCCCAGCATGTAGTATGAGTGAAGATAGTAGGGCAACTCTGATGTAGAGTGCTTGCTCATGTACTATGGATCGGTCACCGGTCTACGCCTTACAGCACAATCAGTCATAGCCCCTTGATTGGGAAGAACCCCAATCCATGCTACATGATGCTAGTATTCGCTACAGCATATTCATAGAAGCTGGAGTCAGGGGCAAGCTTCCTACGTACCCCTTAATGCTATTGCACCGCAGTCAGCTGCTTCACTGCTTCCGCGTACTTTTGCCGAGTGCGCTGGACAATATCCTCTTCGATTACCCATCCCTCCCCGTCGTGCCCCTCAGGGCCACTCTCCAAGCCCCTACGATATCCTTTACCCACAAGCCAATCCCTCACGTACTGTTTATCATAGCTATCCTGTGGACCCCCAGGGTGATACGATGCTTGGGGCCAGTAACGCGAAGAATCGGGTGTCAATAGTTCGTCTATCAAGATGAGATCTTTCCCGGAACCCGACGAGGACGGGACCAGACCGAATTCAAATTTTGTGTCCGCGAGGATGATACCTTTGCGTTCTGCGATTTTTGCAGCGGTTTTATACAGTTCCGGTGCAACCTCCGAAATTTGAGAGTAAAACTCTTCCCCAATGAGTTTGGCGGCTGGCGTCAATAATCTGGTAAGACCCTGATATAGAAATCTCTAAGAAACTGGACCTTGTTCCGGCGATATATTCTCATCGTGAGCACCTTGCTCAGCCTTTGTCGAAGGCGTAAAGAGAGGTTCAGCTAACTTTTCCGATTCGATCAGACCCTGTGGAAGGGTTACACCGTGGACAGTCCCTGACTTCTTGTATTCAGACCATGCTGAGCCTGGTAAGGTGGATGGTTGCCATGCTCCAGTCGTCCGATCAGAAAAAATAACGTACCAGTGATATACCCTCTTACAATGGCCTCCATAGGAATGACCTCCGCCTTCTTTACAAGCATGGATCGACCAGAAAGTTGCTCCTTGTATTGATGTACCTCTTCTGGCATCTTATCTATGTCCGTTGTGACAAGATGGTTTGAGATGATGTGTTGCAGCGTCTCGAACCAGAAGAGCGAGATCTGTGTCAAGAGTTTGCCTTTATCTGGAATCCCCTACCTTCACGCATGTCGTGATTGACCAGACAATGTCAAATTATGTAAAGGACATTGGGTAACACTCACGTTGCGCAGAATAACATCGTACGCTGAGATCCTGTCTGTTGCTATGAATAGAAGGTGCTCCGGTGACGATTTCAACGAATAGATATCCCTGACTTTCCCCTTTGAGACCAGAGTTAAACCCGGTAGGTCAGTGTTAATAACTGCAGCCATATCTGATTCAGGGGGCTTAAGTTGACACTAATTTTCGATTATACAAGTCATTAGCCACGTGACGTATATAACAGTTACCATTAACCACGTGACTTACGTAACGCGTTTTGTTACTGCAACATGACTTGACCAACTTGCAGCTCAAGGTATAGGAAATGGGTGTTGAACGTTGAACCCTGATAGCAGTAGTAGTCGAGTAGTTGAGAATGACGATGGCGACTAGCGAGAAGGATGATGGAAGTACGAGGACAAGCGTTAGATTGTCTCATGTAATGATCGCAGATTCTTACTGAATCTTACATCACCGTGACTATGTACTTGTGTGTATCGACTTGCTTTCCCTAACAGGACGTTCATTGTCCATCTAAACTGCAAGATTATATGTAAACGCGATCATTGAACTTCTTCGACGCTTTGACCTCAGTTAAAACACCGTCATGTCGAGCCTAGTACTCATATTGTTCCGCATCTTATCGCGAAACAAGTGATTTTGCATCATCATATTACTTATGTCATTCTTCATAAGAGTCATTCGTTAATGGATGATTATGCTAATTTAGACTCTATGATCATGTCTACACCCAGCAAGCGTGGTGCAGCAGGAGTTGCCGCTCCCATTCTTTACCAACATATTGCCTCAGCTCAAGGAAGACACACCATATGTTCAATGGGGTGCAATTGAAGATTTTGTCCAGTATACATGAGGTATTCCCGTCGACGATATGAATCGCATCCTGTTGGGCCACTCATCTGGTCGTTCGTGATGTGCGAGGAATTTGAACGAGAGTTTCAGGCTCGCTTACAAGCAGTGTCGTCATTGTCATCCGAATGCCTCCTCTCCTTAAAGGAGGTGACTGATGGGGGAATGGCTGGGGTCTTTTCTCTGCTACTTGTCGAGGCTATCTTACTTGCAGGTGGTGATCTACGAACCTCGACAATATTGCTCTGCGCAATATTCGCAATATTCATCCTTGAGAATGCTTTAGGCTGTGATCTCTTCTTGGTGTTTGAGACCGACGTCAGCGTTGTGCGCGATTTTGCAGGTTTGCGAGATACACTCGTCGTTGCAACTTGCATCGATTGGGGCGTTCATTGCGCTGCCCTCGGGAAATTCTGATGCTTCGGCTTGGAGGCCGACTTGACCCTCAGTGATCCACCGTTGGATGTTCTCTTGGACTCGATGATAAGGAACGCCATCAGCCATATAACAGAGCTGTCTTTGCACATGGCAATCATATCTGGTTTGCGCAAAGTGAAGAGATTATTGAACATGTGCCAGTGTGCCCTTGCTGTTCTAGAATGTCATAGGGTTGTCGCCTTTCCCGAGTGACGATCAAACACAGACTATGAGGTTTTTCAACAAGTCTGCTGAACGGTTCATACATTTCGGACTCTGGTCTAGCGCTTCTACAGTCCCAGGATCTGGGTCGATCTGGGTCCAAAGACCCAGTTAGTGACTTACGCCCTTGAGGCGATAGCGATCTCTACCCGACGACAGGAATCTTCATCGACAAATTCATCCTTTCTGTGGTAATACGGTCGAGCTTGTGTAAGACATAGGCAGACCAAAGGAAGATAGTCGTTCCTTACAGGCTTCGTCCTTGTTTGGAACGTGAGAATTATACAAAACGGCACACTCAACGACATCGTACCATCGCGACTTGTTTAACATGAACTTCGACTCGCTGCGTCGCGCAGTAGAGGTGACACCGTGACACCTTAAGCTGTAGCTCCTGTGTACTCCCTATGTTGTCTCGAATGCTAATTGTCAAGGATCACTTCGTGGTCTCCGAACTTTGCAACTCCCCATACACCGCTTCAGTCCTTTTCCACCCATCATACCGGCAGTTCACTTTTGCAGCCAAAACTCATCTCGTCCTCCGAGCACATGATGAGAATCTCCCTGCTATTCAGCCTCCGAACTTGTTTTTGCCAAAGAAGCGGAAGTCTCCATCATCACCTCCACAAAAGATCGCAATTGTTCTCTCTTCTATCAAGAATGATGCAAGCTGGAGTTTCTCCGAGTTTTTATTCCATGTATTGCAGGACAAAGACCAACATGGGCAGATCATTGAGCACCAGCAGAGTCATGGAAATACAGTCCAGCCCAAGCATTCCCAAAGTGAAATTCTGGACATTTGATGGCATCATAGAGACGGTCGTCTGGACCGAGATTCAGAACTCATGTACTTATTCTACGAGTACACCCTTTAAACCTGTTCGCCCTGCTCTCTCGTCATCTGCTGTGCAAGAAGTGAAGGAGTGCGAGAGTAGGATACTGATAGGTGTTGCTGCAACATATTTTCGTTCATGGCGCGACGGATTTGGACGACAAGCTTGCGAAAATATTGAAAAGCGAACGGCGGGATGTTCAGTGGAGACGTTCTTGAAGCTGGTCCAATCACCAACATTTGGAGACGGTCGACATTCTTCACTGGTTACGAACACTGGCCAACTTCATACCAGAACTTGCCGAGCTCAAAACCCATGTCTCTCTACTTTTCTGCACGCGGGCCGCAAAACATCGTATCTAGCAATTCCTTCAATCTGGACATCATGCGGATGGTAAGGAAGATATTGACTAAGTGGATGCCTTCACAAGAACTGAGCAGAACTGGCTGCTTGGGAACACTCTGAGCACTCATTTGCTTCGCTGAAGAGAGAGACGTTGTTGTCTTAATTAGCTGATGCACATGATGTCCGAAATAGCCGAAGGTTGTTGAGCTTGAGCTCCATTCATCAAAAACAGACTAATCAAGACCATCAGCATCGATTTTAAGGTGGAGGTAAGTAGCTATCAGCACCTGCCATACTCCGTTTTTCTGCCGAGATCCCTCCACACCTCACTCTGATGAAGACAAGCCTTTGGATGAAGTCATTGGGACACACATGGAATTTCGGCCGGCTGGAAATCAAAGAGTCCTGAGATGCGGTTTTTGCATAAACGAATTTGTGTACGTGGTCCATGGTCCCATTGGAATGGTCTACCACGTGCCACAGATCTACGCGCGGCCAAGGAGATCGACAGGGGCTGACAGAAGTCGAAGTTGGCACACGCGCCCACGAGAGTCGAGACACCGATACGGTTGCAAAGCTACTGAGTGTCACGCCAGATTGGAAACATCACCGCCCTGAAATCAGGTTCTCCGCTGCCTCTTATACTGCAGGGAATTCTCTGGAATTTTCCCTCGTGTCGAACTTCTCAGGCACCTTCCTGCTGACCTTGCACAGCTTGAAGATCGATCACTTCATGTCGTCACCACATCGCTGTACAAGCACCTGTGGGAGGTGGAAGATGTTATAGAATTTCAGAATGTTTTCGTCGATTGCGTGGAGTGTGGGGATTCTCTGTCACAATCAATGACCCATTTAGATATATCGCAGGCCATTACCACGCATACGAACCAGGGAAAGTCCTACATCGCGACATCAGTGAGAATAATCTGATGTTTACATACCAATGAAGGTTGTCCGATAGGCATTGTCAATGACTAGGATACGGCCGCACATTTGAATGGTGCGGGAGAAGTTCCTTTATCTACGGCGTCATCGTACAGGCACAGTTCCGTTCATGGCTCGTGATCTTCTCGTCAACAACCCTCCTCCTCTATCACATCCTAGGCTGCCACTTCGATCTGCCCAACAACGGAGATGTCAAACGCACCACTCTGGCGGTATTGGGACGCTCCGACGCTGAATCAAGTGCTCAAGGCAAAAGTGAGAGAACCGCATGATAGTATCCCAGACGTTCGGTCACACAACGCGGAACTTCGGACGAAATGGTCAACTTGGAACCGCTCGGCGCCTTTTTAAAATTGCATCGGAGTCAGAAGAGATGAATGAGTCCCCCGGACCACGATTTTAGGACCGGCATCGAGACTTTTGGTTGCCTTTGGGAGAAAGCCTGAGGAGCGAACCGTCGGACGGCTTGCAGGGAATACTCTTCATGCTTTCTCGATGCTATACTCTCAGGCTGTCCACACTCTGTCTTGTATGGTTGCAATCACTATTGGTACGTTCAGGTGGTATGATATTTTGTAAACTTCACCGATATAAAATTCCACTACACACGATCGCCTATTAGCAATTTGAGGAATCAGGAGCACGTCCAAAACCAACTAGCCGGCATATGAGCGGACTCGAGGGGGAGAAAATAAGAAAACGGGTTTGAGGACACTTCTGTAAAGAAACTTCATTCGTATAGCATTGCAGACAAGTCAGTCAGAAGTCTACAAAACTTCCGCGTTCTTTCACATTTTCAATATCGAGCCTCTCTCATGCAGTCGAAAGTCTGGCGTGTGCTTGGGTGATATAGGTAGCTGTAGAGCTTGAAGACTCGACCATCTAAAGAGTGGAGATCACACTGGTCTGACTGGCTCCAGCTCCAGCATGTCGACTGCCTTTCTCAGACTTCGCCTCACCCCATCAACCTCACCGTACCGGCCTGTATGCTGATGGTTGCAAGCCAACCTCTTCGCCGTGGTACCTGCGCGGTCGTCACGCAATATATATATATATGTATACCGTTATGTTCCACATCGAAATCGCATATAACTCCTTTTCGCAAGATCAGTATACATGTGAGCGAGTCCAGCAATGTTATTTGTGATATCCGCCTATGCTAACGAAAGCTAAGGACATGCCTTGACGGACCAATATTAAGGGCACATCTTTGTCGAATGGCACGCATACATGCTAGTGTGACCAGTGGACCGGCAGAACTAGATCATTGATATTAATCCTCCACGATCCAGCACTATGGCCGTCGCCAAGTAATCCTTTGCCTTCCTTTGCTTCCGTGGATCCTAGCCAAGAGTTATAGTCTGTGACTGCGCATACAAGACTTCTTTTCATCGCCTCGACACCGCAAGCAGATGATTATCTGTTAAATCCTCTTATTCGCTTGCTCGAATTAACTCGCCAAGCCCTTCGAACGAAGAACTTGGCTGGAGTCCTGTACAGCCCAGATGGTCCCCAACCCAACCAAGGACGGCGAATGGAGATGACGTGGATTAGAGATGACGGGATACATCGACGAGTCGGAAGATTCAGGACTCGTTGGGGGTTCCGTTTGGCGTTCAAAGGGAAGCTTCAAAGCTTCAAGGATGGCCCGTACGGGGTTTCCAAGCTGCTTACATACACGTTGAACTCGGGTATCGGTCCTCTAACCGAGTAGACTTTCCTATGGACTTCCCGACCGTATGAAGATCTGCTGTACAAGTTATCATAGGATCCGCCTCAGTGTCTTTTGAAAGTTGTGTCGTCTGGAGAACATGATTGGCCCACCACGCTTTCAACAGAAGGCTGCCCGAAAGTCCTTTTTTTCGTGCGTCACCGGCGGATATAATCGGAACACCTTTCCAGTAGACAACGACAAACATAGTTGAACAGGTGGCTCTCACTTTGTTGATCAGACATACTCAAACGCTGATAGTTTGACAGTATCTTAGATCAGGACTGCATAACAAGTAGACAAGTGAGCTTTCCCAGCCAACCCTCGGAAACCTCGCATACGAACAAAACCTCGGGTACTCTCACGACCTTAATGTTACACTGAGTTCGCTACCGCAAGATCATGACAACATACATGCGCGCCATCAGTGAAATTGGAGGATGTGGAGCGCAACCTCGACATTCCATGATTGTTATTTCAGCGCTCGGCTTAACCTGACGTTGGAAATCAGGGTGAACCCGTTCCGACCGTCGTTGGATATCTTAGAGATATGGCGGAGTGCCGACGGTCACGTCAATGAGATGTTTCTCATATCCACCGGCAGCGATTATGGTATTCAATAGCATCGGTTTGTACCCGAAGCCACAACAACGCTGCGCTTTTTATAGATACTCTATTTTTGGGGAAGGACCCCCAAAAGCGCGGTCAACATTTTTTATAGCCGAGTATTTGTGCCGAACCCTATGAACGCAAGAGCCTCTTTGGACTAAAATGCGGAGAGAATGAGGAGGGCTAGCATTAATGACGCATTTTGTGGCATGTTTTCGAATCGGGACAGACAGGGACATGTTAGTGGCCGATTGTCCTCCGGCGTTCCACAAACGTTTAGACCGTGGAGATTGCAGTTGAATCGCGTATAAGTTTGTGACGTTTTTTCTAGCTCAAGTTGTGTCAAGTTTTCCTAGTCGTGAGTAGATGGATGGAAGAATAGGTTGTGCCAGGGACAACGATTGTGTGTGGTGTGGTGGACTCGGGTGGAACTTGCAAAACGGAGTCGTGTGCTTCCAATTGAGGGAACCACACACAGCCAGTGGTGATGATGTATGTATTTGTTAGCCGGATGTTGTAATGAATCAATGATGATATACATATCAAGAAGTAAGTAATATATGATGATGCAGTTTCGAGGAAATAGGATCAAATGTTGGATTACGTGGATCGGACATGTGGCATCATGGACAGCTATTATCGACAGCGGCGTGGAGGACGGAGTAAAGAGGCTTGTCACTGGTGTTTACAACGTTGAGGGTAGAATCGGAAAGCATGGTCCATATATAGAGAGTTAAAAGTCCGCTTGCTGGGTGCGGCAAGTGAGTTAGTGTTTAGGCCATGTAGATTGAGATGACTGGCAGCAGACTAGTTGGTCGGAGTCCTAGTTGAGAAAGCTTGGGAAGACTTGGCATAAGCGATGGCGAGGAATAGAAAATGGAAGCGTTAGTTAGGCTTCAACAGAGAAAAATATTAGTTGAATATTTGTCATTGTTTTCATGTTTGATCTTGCTACTTATCTGGATATCGGGGGTTAAAATAAAAAGGCAACATATCTTATTTGGACAACCAACAATCCCTCCCCCTCTCTCCACCTCTGCTCTTGCCTCGACACTGGTGATCCCTCTCGTCCTAAAGGGCCTTCTCCCTTACTCTCTTCTTTCCAATACCCAATTCTCATTTCAATATGAGCTCAAACATCGAAAAGGAACCTGGCCCACAAGGCGATTCTACGGAAGAGACGCCTACTCCATCTGACCACAATGAGCCAGAAAAGAAGAAGAGAGAGTACAAGGATTTTGGTCATGACGAGGAAAAGCCTACCCGTTCGTCTCACTTGTCTTTTTCCTTGTCAGCCACTTAATTGTCATCTAGACGCTAATGTCGATATGTCGACTGTAAGTCTTTGTTCATTCCTTTCCAATTTTTGGTTTCCTTGTTTTAATTCTCTTCCCTTAGATCGAGCTCAAGGCAGAGGATCTCTACGACAAGGAAAAAGTAGATCTAGAAACCATTGTCATCGACGATGTCTTCACTCTCCTCCAATGTGATGACAATGGTCTCACTAACGAGGAGGCTGAACGCCGCCTTCAACTTTTCGGTCCTAATAAATTGGAGCAGGAAGAGCAGAACGCCTTCCTCCAGGTAAGTCGATCCCTTTCCTTGTCATTTATTTCACACATTGAATGTTTGTCGACAGTTCTTGAGTTTCATGTGGAATCCTTTGTCTTGGGTCATGGAGGGTGCAGCTCTTGTCGCCATTGTCCTTTCCAACGGTCAAGGTCTCGCTCCCGATTGGCAAGATTTCGTCGGTATCATCCTACTCCTATTCATCAACTCTTCTATCGGTTTCTACGAGGAACGTAACGCCGGAAATGCTGTAAAGGCTCTCATGGACTCGCTTGCCCCCAAAGCAAAGGTCAAGCGTGCTGGGAACTGGTCAGAGGTCGAATCGTCCATCCTCGTCCCTGGTGACATGATTTCGTTCAAAATTGGTGATATCGTTCCCGCGGATTGTCGTCTTACGGAGGCTATCAATGTTTCCATTGACCAGGCTGCGCTCACTGGTGAATCACTTCCCCAGTCGAAAAAAATGGGTGACCAATGTTTCTCGTACGTATCGCCCACTTCTGTATCTTCTTCATATTAATTAATTGCGGTGATACAGTGGTTCTACTTGTAAACAGGGCGAGGCTGAGGGTGTTGTTATCTCCACCGGTGCCAACACTTTCTTCGGTCGTGCTGCTTCCCTTGTTGGACAGGACGATGACACCACTGGACATTTGCAGAAAATTCTTGCCCAAATCGGGTCTTTTTGCCTTGTCTCCATTGGTATCTTTGTCATTGCCGAAATATTTGTTTTATACGCCGGCTTCCGGTTCCCCTATCGCCGTGGTCTCAACAACATCCTAGTCCTCTTGATCGGTGGTATCCCCATCGCCATGCCCACCGTTCTGTCTGTCACTCTTGCTGTCGGCGCTCAGCAACTCGCCAAGCACAAAGCCATTGTGACACGTATCACTGCCATCGAGGAGTTGGCTGGTGTCACCATCCTCTGTTCCGATAAGACCGGTACCTTGACAACCAACAAACTCACCATCGATCGAAACACTATTCGCACTTACGGTCCCTTTAGTGCTGATGATGTCGTCCTCCTTGCTGCTTATGCTTCCCGTACAGAGAACCAGGATGCCATCGACCAGTCCGTTGTACAAGCCATTGGTGACACTTCCAGAGCCCGCTCCGGCATCAAACTCCTTGATTTCAAGCCTTTCAACCCAGTTGACAAGCGTACAGAGATCACTTACCGCGAAGAGTCTTCTGGCAAAATTAAGCGCGTTACCAAGGGTATGACTGGTATGATCATCGACCTTTGCACGCGCAACAAGACCGAGGAGCTCGAAAACAGGCTTGAGCATGACGTCGAGGAATACGCGTCTCGTGGTCTCCGAGCACTTGCGGTAGCCTATGAGGAACTCGAGAGTGATGATCATGAGGCGGAGGGTAACGGTTTCGAACTCATCGGTCTCCTCGCCATCTTCGATCCTCCACGTGAAGACACTAAGCAGACCATCGATGACGCCCTTGCGCTCGGTGTCAAGGTCAAGATGGTCACTGGTGATCAGCTCGCGATTGCAAAGGAGACTGGACGTAGGCTTGGGCTTGGTGACCACATGTACCCTGCCAAGGTCTTGAAGGACGGTCCTGCCCCTGGCGGCAAGCATGCCTCGCTCGACGAGATGATCATGGATGCAGACGGTTTCGCAGGTGTCTTCCCCGAGCACAAGTACGAGATTGTCAAGCGGCTTCAGGGTCTCGGTCATTTGTGTGCGATGACTGGTGATGGTGCTAACGATGCCCCTGCGCTTTCCCGTGCCAATGTTGGTATTGCCGTCGAGGGTGCCACCGATGCTGCACGTGGTGCTGCTGACATCGTACTTACGGAGCCCGGTTTGTCCACTATCGTCCATGCCATCCGCGGTTCCCGTATCATCTTCCAACGTATGCGGAACTACTCTATCTACGCGTGCGCAGTCACCATTCGTATTGTCGTCTGCTTCGCCGTCTTGTCTTTTGCGTACAAGTTTGACTTCCCACCGTTCATGGTTCTGATTATCGCCCTTCTCAACGACGGCACCATCATGACACTCTCCGTTGACCGTGTCCTCCCTTCAATGACACCAGATAGTTGGGATTTGGTTGAGATCTTCGCGTTTGCTGTTGCCTATGGCTTGTACCTGACTATGTCCACGTAAGCTTCGTCACTGTCTTGGATTTAAGCATATTCTGACGAGTCACGTTCCTTAGCATTGCACTGGTTATCGTTATCATGGAGACCACCTTCTTCCAGCGTAAATTCCATGTCCATCTGGAGACGTCCCCTGTGCAGGCCAATGATCGTCAACTTCACATGGTCATCTACCTCCAAGTCGCCATCATCTCGCAAGCTTTGATTTTCGTCACCCGTTCTCATGGCTTCTTCTTCATGGAACGCCCGTCCACGGCACTCATGGCTGCTTTCGGTCTTGCTCAGCTTGTCTCGTCTATCATCGCAGCCTACGCTGACTGGGGCTTCACAGCCATCCACTCAATCTCCGCTGGCTGGATTGGTATTGTCTGGGTCTGGGTGCGTTTAACCTTTCAAATCGATAACTTGGGTAATGATGCTTAACACCCATTTTCCAGAACATTGTGTGGTTCATTCCTCTGGACTGGATCAAATTCGCGATGAAGGCGACCGTGATCAAGTATCTCAGAGAACGTCGCGAAGCCAAAGCACGCGACGGCTTTGCCGCCGCCGTTCCCATCACCCGTACTCAATCCCGTGCTGCCTCGATCCACGAGTCCATGTACTCTAACCGTGTGTCCTTCATCAAGCGCGCGGCACGCAAAGTTGGATTTGGCGGCAAGATCTCGATGAAGGCTGACGAGCTGCAACGCTTCAGCAGCATTCAAGCCCAGCGCGTCGGAGCGACTCTAGCGAGGAACCCTAGCCGAACCGCCAGTGCCTCTGGTGTTGCTTCATAGGGTAAACCAACACCCACCATCTGAACCCCAACAGACTTTCCTTTAAGCACAGAATCGGACTATCCCTCAACAAACATCATCGTGTATATGAATTAGAATCACATTCCTTGCTTCCTTTCCTCACCTACAATACCGGACAGCCTTTGCAACCATCTATTATTCTGACACCGTCGTTCTGGTTGCCGATACCCATGTGGGAGAGGCAGGTTGGCTGTGGTCTTTCTTTCTTCATCGATGGTATTTGATAGGGGACGGGTCGATTTAGTTCTTTTGGGGAAGTTTTGGGAATTGATTTTGGTGGTTATTTGTTCCATCCTACAAGTCATCCATCATTGCCTGAAACTCCTACGAGCACACCGCATTTTATATATATATATATCACTTTTTCTTCGAATCTTCTGTTTTGTTTATGATCGATTCGTTGCTGCATACCTAATTACTTCCACGCGCGTAGCTAAAATGACTGTTTGACGATTAAATAGATGGCTTGTACTGGTGCAGTGATGATGTGAGTAGTGATGTGTATGTAACGTACACACGCGTAACGAATTTTCAAGGACTTTTGTTGAACGTCTACACTGGCATATATTTACTGAAGACTATCACATATTACAACTCCCTCGCACCTCCAATGGCGCACGCAATGTGGAAGTAATTGAAAGATTTTTCTAGATCCTTAGGGACGCCATTGATCATCCATACTCTTACTTTTAGACTAGACTTAGAAATTAGTTAGTCATGTAATGCGCAGCCTACTTGATGAATCCGCTTGGAATTTTAATTTTGGAGGAGGCCAAGTAAAGATCACCAAAGAACTTGAACTGACAGCGTGTCTCAGCGTGTCTCAGCGTGTCTGATTCGGAGAAGCGACAGGTTATGGTTAGCTCGCGTTCGAACTCTTGGCAAATTGGCTTCTCAGCTCGATCATATATTAATTGCTTGCACGTGTGAAAGAAGCGATTGGAAATGGAAGCAAGCGATCTACTTATGTTGGCAAACCATAAGTTAGCCGTGAGGCGAGTGGATGTTTATAGATCTAGGTGGCTGGCACGGGTGGGACGGGAATACGAAAAAAAAAAAACAGGATGAACGTTGCTCAACAAACAAGCCTTCGAATTGAAAGCACAAAATCTAAAAGCTAACACCGCAGCGGGGCAAGGTGGCCGTGCCGCGCAGAAATGAAACTGAGTTTTCTAGGTTCGAACCATGCTTGGGGGGGTCACCCCGCGATCGATTGGCCATTTCCACCTCTAAAATTTGAAAAAAAGTTGTTTATGATTGGGGGACGCGAACCCCCATGTATTTTTCGAGTTCCATATACCGGCGGCAATTCTAATTCTGCATTGTGCTATTTTGCGCAGCACTTTTTTTTTTTTACCCCCTATTCTGGCATCCGCCTACTCTTCTGATGTTTTGGTCTCGATAGGGATGGCGTTTCGGATTTTTGGCAGTCAGATGTCCCGGACCCGCGCGGAATCTCTTACAATTTGCAAATAACCATTTCGAAAAACATGTTTGTGCGACTTTGGCTTGTGGCTGCTATAGATTCGGCATCACGATATCATTGCAATTCCAACTCGGCCATAGTATGGTGGTGCCCGCGCACTCGAACCAGTGCCGCCTTTTTACATTTTTGGAGCTGAGTTTCGAGATATCTCCTCGGACAATGTTCTACAAAAAAGCAACCCAATGATCAACTATGATAAGTATGATCGATCGTCCGCATATCAGATTTTTACAATTTGTCGCCGGTGATTTGCCCCATTGATGTATCCAATCAGTCCTTTCCTGGTTGTTGATCTGTTTCCTCGGATCTGTCCGACGAGTTTCTGGAGATTCTGCAGTATTGCATGACTTCGAGCGAGGAAGTACACGATCTGCATCAGGGTATCCGAGTCGATATCCGCCGCAGCAAATATTTCCCGTTGTTCCAAACCAAACTCAGCAGGAGCTGATTGATGTCTGTGGCAGTAGCTCAGTCTGTCGCAGGTGTGGACTTCGCAGGCATGTGCTTGCTTTCCATGTTCATGTACAGGTATGTCGCTGCTCTAATCGTCTAAACTAGACCCTTATGTAGAAATAGTGCTTTTTTCATTCCAAAGCTGTCTGGTCGAGGGATTGCATTGGATTTCATACCTCAACAATTCCAAGTGTCTTCTAATCTAATAGATCTCAAACCTCGTCTACTTCCAGTCTCCCCAATTTAGCTATGAGGCTCTCGTCGCAAATGAATTCCATGCCCTCAACGAGGCGTCGGGTACGAAAGCGTGAGGCTTGCCAACCAAGTTTAGAAGGAGACATTCATCAAAGCCTTGTACCATCACTCGTTCTCCCATGTATGGCGGGTGTGTGCTTCTCCTCTGAGTGTCTCGTTCGACTGTGATGTGATCTGTATACTCCATAGAATTTCGGCATTGTTTCGGCTTATCTGGCAGGATTTATCCTGGTGTTCTTGATCTTCTCCGAATACAATATTGCTCCTTCGTTTGACGAGTTGAAGGTGCTCTCCAAGCGAATATCAAAATCGTCAGTTATGAAACATAAGCAGTTAACGATGGTGAGGAAAAGGGGTCTTGTTCTAAATCTGATCTTGTTGGTGTCCGTAAATATTGGGACGAAGAACGGACAACGGCCGAGCACCCACCGGCACTAACGACAGATGTTCTGTCGTGGTAGCACATCAAGTATATGGTCCACAACTCTGAGGGTGATCAGTTGTTCCTTGATGATGTTTCCGCGCTTCTGGTAAACTGACTGCTGTGATGGGAGAATCTGGCGCAGGAAAGGTGACGCACGACTGTGGTTTATGCCCTTACATTGTTTTATTAGACAATTCTTTTGGACATCCTAGCGCAAAGCTATTATCTCGCGGGTCGCATGCATACCTTATAGCCAAGTTGGTCCTCAACATTCTTGCAGGTCTCTTTATCGGTGTATGTTCTTTTGTTCATATCTAAAGGTCGTATTTACGAACTTTGGTCTGACCAACAGTTCTCGTTCTTCATTATTTACAAGGATCCCAAATAAATTCTTTCTTGGTATTAGTTTGACTGTCCCTCACATTTTCGCTTTCCAGTCAGTCATCAAGGCAATCCAACTGTCTGCTCCTCTATCTAATCAGCTCCAGCTGCCCTTCATCGAGATGCGCAATATATACGAAACTCGAGAATGCCCAAGTAGGATGTATACAGTTGGATCGCTCTCCTCATGGCTCAATCTTTGTTGAATATTTGGTCGAACTTCTGTGGAACATCCTTGGGTCGTCTTTGTTTTTTTCTGCTGGTTTTGGACAGTAGGATTTCCGAGCTCGAGGTTATACATATCTGCTATACGCTGTGCATCGTTTGCTCAGGTGGCCGCTTCCATTTGCTTCTGCGCCTGAGCTTGCCGCACTCGTGTTCAATTTCTTTTTCTCGTTTGCCTTTATGATGTGAGTTACCGCAGCTTTATGCAGGCCCAGGTAACTGAAGATACCGCTTATAGGGTCGGTATACCGTTTAGACAGTTTGGTTGGTGGCAGTGGATGTAAGCTTTACGATTTATACGTATGTCTAGCATATATGCAATAGGTGGGTATCTCCATATACATATATTGTGGAAGGACTTTATGGCCAAGGTATGACGTCCCATCTATTAGTGATACTTAGCGGTGGTAGATTAGCGCTCAGCGCTCAGTACTCAGTACTCAGTACTCAGTCATCAACCAATCGCTTGGCAGTTTTTGATGTCAACTATGGCTAAATTTGCGGAATCCGATCGCTACTTCAGCCTGCCAATTCTGTAATACCGATCAGCTCATGTCAGTGATTTTCCACGTCTCCTATTCTCATCCGACTTGAAGCTGGAGGAACACGGATTGTCACTGGTTAGCGGTAGCTTGAACATCAATCCGGGGCGAACTTTATGGTTCTTACCACTCAAAGTCCTCTGTATTGTTCAACTATGCACACTAATCCTGCATTTGTCGTATCCTTCACATCAAAGCAAATTAGATCTACGTAATGATACGCGCTCTTGAAAGCAACAGATGTAAACAAGGCCGCCGACATTGTAGTACATTGTCATGATAAACTCGAACGCGCTTGCTTTATCCGCATCCTCATTACCATGTTCTCACTGTGTTGGACGCCGCTTTCTCAGGATTGCATGTTGCAATTGAATCGCCATGTCTGAGTGGTGTTATGATATTGTTAGACTTCTTTGCGAGGTGCGGCTGAACACCAGTGACATAATCGGGCCTAGCTATCGATCGATGACAAAATGCATATTCAGCCGCGTATTTAACACCACGTCAGCAGTGCTATATCTATTTAAATTCTTCGTCTCCTAATCTCTATCAACCGCGTTACCATGTCTGGGCGTAGCGAGCATTCAGAAGAAGCGCACGACTTTACCGTCTTATCTGAACTTCCTACAAAAGAGGCACTGGCAGCTCATGTCACTCGATCTCCCGCCTTGCCTCCACAGAAGATTTCACCAGTCATAGCCTCTACCTCACTTTTAAGACCTCAGCAGGACCACCGACCTTCGTGCGCATCCCGGGTCGACGTCGATTTCTTTGACCCTGATGGCGTTCGCAACCTCAACCGGACGTTATCTCATATGTCGGCCGGTCGTGTTGTAGATGACGCACAATCATTTTCGGCGATATCGGATGACACTCTAATTACAGACGGTCCCTTTGACTTTGAGAGAACGCTACGTACGATGATGAAACGGTGGGTACCAGTAACAATAGTATGTCTCATGGCGGCTGACTGTGTGCTTAGGCGGAAAGAAGCTGATATTCTACCGCGAGAATTAGGTGTCATGTTCCAAAATCTCAAGGTCGTTGGTATAGGAGCAGCGGCGTCCTTTCAGCCCACTCTTGGATCTATACTCAATCCAAAGATGATCATTGAGCAACTTCGAACAATGCGTCATCCTCCTCTTCGTGATATTATCAGTGGATTCGAAGGTGTTATTCGCCCGGGCGAAATGCTTCGTAGGGATCTTCTCGAGTTCCATTTATTATAAGCTCATACTACTTCGATTCAGTTGTTCTCGGACGCCCTGGTTCGGGCTGTACCACCTTCCTGAAAATGATGGCTAACCAGCGCAGCGAGTATTATTCTGTCGAAGGCGATGTCTACTATGATTCGCTCACACCCAGGGAAGTTGCTAAACATTATCGTGGCGACGTGCAATACTGTCCCGAAGACGATGTGCATTTCCCAACGTTGACTGTAGAGCAAACGCTTGACTTCGCTGCAAAAACGCGTGCTCCAGAGGCGCGAATCTTTCAAACAAGATCGGAGTATGTGACCATGGTGACTGAGATTCTCACCACAATATTTGGATTGAAACATGTGAGAAAAACACCTGTGGGTGATGCAGCTATCCGGGGTGTGTCTGGGGGAGAGAAAAAGCGAGTGTCGATTGCGGAGGCGTTGGCTACGAGAAGTCGCGTACATTCGTGGGACAAGTAAGCTTGCTGCGTGATTCGTGTCTATCTACTGACGAATCTGCCTGTGCGTCTAGCTCTACACGAGGATTAGACGCCTCTACTGCCCTAGAGTGCGTAATTAATCCCTACGAAGGATAGCTGGTCTAAAAGATTCGCCCGCAGATTTGGTCGTGCCCTCCGAATTGCAACAGATATAAATCGGATGACTACTGTTGTTTCCATCTATCAAGCAGGAGAGACTCTATACCAATTGTTTGACAAAGTCTGCGTGGTGTACGAAGGCCGAATGGTGTACTTCGGACCAGCAGATCAAGCACGCCAATACTTCATCGACATGGGATACGAGCCTGCTAACAGGCAGACTACCCCTGATTTCCTTGTATCGGTGAGTTTCCATTCACATTTAACATCGTTCATCATTTAGAATGCCACTGGCATAGGTAACGGATAGCAACGGTCGCATCTCCCGGAAAGGGGCAACGAACTTGCCGCGTACTGCTGCAGAGTTCGCGAGGCACTTCGACGAATCTCCTGTTGCGCAACTCAACAGGGATGATATGGCGATGTACAAGGAAACGTTTGTTGGTGTTCCTGATCGGGTTCAGGCGTATCGCCAGAGTACTTTGGCGGAGCATGCGAAACATACCCGGAAGAAATCGTATGTCATTGTCTCTGTCATTCTTATTGACTTGGTTGATCGATTGTGTGTAGCCCGTACACGATCTCGATATTTATGCAAACTCGAGCAGTCATGAGAAGGAGGGTGCAGATCCTCATCGGGAACAAGCTCGCAACAGGGCTAAATCTCATGTAAGTTTTCGCACTTTCTACTTCTCACCTTGTGTATTTATAATTATAATCCAATTTTAGCGCGTTCATCTGGCAAGGTGTCATCATAGGCACGGTTTTTGTTCAAAGTCCGCAATCCACTGAGGCATATTTTTCTCGTGGAGGTTTACTATTCTTGTAAGTTATTCGTTAGCTCATGTGATGTGAGTTCACGAATTCCCCGGTCGTAGTGCCCTCCTCTTCCCTGCACTCTCCAGTTTGGCTGAGATTGCAGCTTTATTCGGTCAGCGGCCGATCGTTGCTAGGCATCAGAAAGCGGCGATGTATCACCCTTTCATCGAAGCGTATGTTGGCTACATGATTCCAGTCTTCGTCTTCTTGATCGAAATATATTTATTATATAGGCTTGCAATGACGCTAGTCGGCATCCCGATTTTCCTCCTTAATTTAGCTGCCTTCTCCGTCCTTATCTATTTTAGTGTTCGCTTGCAGCAAACAGCAGGCCAATTTTTGTGGGTGTTCATCCATTCCTCTCGTTCAGATGTCGTTTAAAGCGGGATGCAGCGTCTTTTTCCTCTTCCTTTCTTTAATGTCGCTTACCATGCAAGCATGGTTTCGAGCCGTTGCGGCCGCTTTCAAATCCGAGGCAACCGCTCAATCGGTAGCAGGTATATGTCGTTCCATTTCTTTCATATATTTGCGGGGCTTATTTGATGCATGTAGGAATCGTACTTTTGGCTATGGTCATATACACGTACGCCTCATCCATTCGTTGTTGACGCTTGAGACTCATGCAGGGTCCAGTGGATATACAGTCCCAAAACATTCGATGGTTGGGGCATTGCGTTGGATTTCATACATCAATGTGCTCTCTCACGTCTTTCCTGGTATGAAGCTTAACTGATGACTTTGCAGGCGCCCAGATACGGTTTTGAGTCTCTGATAGCAAATGAATTTCATACGCTCAATGGATCTTGCTCCATCTTGGTGCCCTCAGGTGCTGGCTACGAAAATGTCAGCCTTGCTAATCAAGTTTGTTCGACGGTGGGGGCTGTCGCAGGACAGAACTTCGTTGATGGGAATGCATTCATCAGGATCTCGTTTGGGTACTCTTTCTCCAACTTGTGGAAGGTACGTTAATGATCTTCCGTTCTTCACCTTTGACTCTGAACTGTCAACAGAATTTTGGCATCCTTATGGCGTTCCTGGGTGGATTTATTCTGGCGCTTCTAATCTTCTCTGAGTTCAACACGGCTACTTCCTTCGACACATTTAGAGTGCTTTTCAAGCGCGGGTCGAAGTCGTCGATCATACAAGAAGCCAAATCTGCCACTGACGAAGAGAAATCTCTTGCTGGTTCAGAGCCAGTTCGCGATCAAGATTCTGGAGAGACAAAGAAAGCATTAGCGGAACAGCCACCCATGAGCGATGTTTTCACATGGCAGAAAGTGAAGTATTCGGTTAACGTTTCCGGAGGCCATCGATTACTTCTGGACGAGGTGTCTGGTTATGTTGCTCCTGGGAAGCTGACCGCTCTGATGGGGGAGTCTGGAGCTGGAAAGGTAAATTGTGATGGGAGGTTCAACATCTCCTTTCAAGCTAATTAATATCATTCCAGACTACGCTCCTCAATGTACTTGCACAGCGCGTTGATGCAGGAGTCGTAACAGGAGATCGATTTGTAAATGGACATGCACCTCCGGCGGATTTTCAGTCCCAAACGTTCGTAATTTTACTTCATCTGTTTGTGTCTGGTGCCGATTGTTCCCTGCTCTCCCCTGCAGTGGTTACTGTCAACAGCAGGATACGCACGTGCCCACTGACACCGTTCGCGAAGCTCTGTTATTCTCTGCCAAGATCCGCCAACCAGAGTCGGTTTCTACAGCTGAAAAGGAAGCATAGTAAGGTATTACATTGTGCTCGAAAGCAGCTTGTTCATGCTTAGCATTAGCGTTGAGACATGTCTGAAAATGTGTGGGCTGGAAGCGTTTGCAGATGCCGCCATTGGTACGTTGGGTGTCGAGCAACGCAAACGCACCACTATCGCCGTCGAGTTGGCAGCCAAGGTGGGTAACGTTAAGTCATCATCGACCATTTCTCGATGTTTCAAATTCAGCCGAGGCTACTTCTCTTCCTTGACGAACCGACTTCTGGGCTAGATTCGCAAAGTGCCTGGGCCATTATGACTTTTCTGCGGGACCTTGCTGATCACGGGCAAGCCATCTTATGCACGTATGTAGCGCATTTTCTCGATGTTTTTTGGTCCTCATTGTCTCGGCCTTCAGCATCCACCAGGTAATGTCCCCAACCTAATTTATGGTAGTAGCATGCTGAAGAGTGGGTGAAAAGCCTTCAGCCGAGTTATTCCAGGTTTGTTTTTCCAGAATTGTGGCCGAAAGATTCAGTAATAAAACTTTTCCACAGGTTTTCGACAGATTGCTTCTACTTCGTAAGGGGGGCCAGACAGTATATTTCGGGAATGTTGGACACCACGCTACCACCGTTATTCGCTATTTCGAAAAGAACGGATCACGTCAGTGCGACTCAGCAGAGAATCCGTACGTAGCATGGTTTCCTGTGTGCAGTAACTAAAATAGTCTCTAGGGCTGAGTTCATGTTGGATGTAATTGGCGCAGGCGCAACTGCCACCTCAGACATAGACTGGTATGAGCCGGCTACATGTGCCTCTGGATCGTGCTCATGGAATTCAACAGGCACGCTGTTTGGAATTCTGCGCCAGAGGCAGAAGAAGTCCAGAAAGAGATTGACGAAATTCATACCAGGGGACGAAATCAACCTGCAATCCAAGCCACGTTGCATGGAGAGTTTGCTACTTCCTGGTTCAACCAACTGTGGCATTTGTTATATCGCGGGTCGCGTGCACACTGGCGGACTCCTACCTACCTCATGGCAAAAATGATTCTGAATATTTTTGCAGGACTTTTCATTGGTGTTCGTCTTCGCTTTATTATATTGCCAGCTTATGACGAATCTCATCTCCTCGACAGTTCACTTTCTTCAAAGCAAACAATTCCTCACAGGGATCGCAGGACAAGCTCTTCGTTCGTGTCCATTGCGTTTCGAATATTTCCTCACCTTCAATTTGTTTTAGTCCGTATATATGGCAACTGTGCTTGCCGCGCCCCTGTCAAATCAGCTCCAGGTCCCTTTCATTCAGACGCGCAGTATCTATGAAATCCGCGAACGTCCCAGTCGGATGTACAGTTGGACTGCCTTGCTTACGTCGCAATTCTTAGCTGAAGTTCCTTGGAATATCATCGGGTCGTCACTCTTCTTCTTCTGCTGGTTTTGGACTGTTGGATTTCCGAGCTCTAGGGGTGCTTATACATTCCTGGTGTATGCTGTGATCTTCCCACTGTATTATACTTCGTTCGCTCAGGCAGTCGCTGCTATGATGCCTTCCCCCGAGCTTGCCGCCCTCCTCTTCTCAGTCTTGTTCTCCTTTGTCCTTATGTTGTGAGTCTCTACCAGTGTGTCGTGACTCTTCCTATTCACATTGTTTGCAGTAACGGTGTATTGCAACCGTTTAATCGACTAGGCTGGTGGAAATGGATGTAAGTGCCCCTCTCACACTCATGTCTACCCAATTTGGCTCAGATAATCGTGATAGGTATTTCGTGACCCCTTATACATATCTTACGGAGGGCTTATTAGCTCAAGGTGGAGTATGCTTCCCCATTGTCAGACAATGGGCTTATCGGTCTTTATCAGCTGTTGCACATCTCCGTATCGTTTGTTTGTCATCGGAGCTTGTAACTTTAGTCCCTCCTTTCGGCCAAACATGTGGCGCGTACTTGCAAGCCTACATCAATAGAGCCGGTGGTTACGTACAGGATCCGTCTGCCACTTCATCGTGTCAATTCTGTAACTTCGCCAACACAGATCAGCTCTTGGGGACGAATTTCCACATGTTCTACTCTCATCGGTGGAGGAACGTAGGTTTTTTGGTTGGTTATATATTTGTCAATGTAAGTTCCGTATCCATCTTCTCAATATTTGCTGTTAGGCTGATTTTTTGACAGATTGCAATGATTTATATACTAACATATCTGTTCCGTATTCGGACTGGGAGTTTGCTTGGCTCCTTGAAAAGGAAGCTGTCTCGGAAGAGCTCTTCATGATTAGATGCAATTTATTTATTCTGTATTGCAAGACCTAGTACCAGAACACTAGTAGGATTTGATGCTCATGTATGTAATGTGGAGGCCAACTGTTCCTCATCTGGACCGCTGAGAATCATTTCTTCGGCACCATCTTGTGCTATACTTATTCATAAAGACGACCATTCAACCAGACCCAGAAGTGCGGTTGCGGCCATTTACCCCCGTACTCTGAAATATACATTGTCAACACCACCATTGAGACATAACTAGTCAAATTTCAACTTTGCTTTCTAGATTTCCAGAGGAAAGATTCACTATGCAAAGACGACTTTGGCCCTACGCCGATGTGGCCTTGAGTCCCTTCAGCGCATTGTCTACAATCTCGGTCATCGCAATGACCGCCTCCTCTTCGTGCGAACGGCCGATCAGTTGTAAGCCGACTGGACATCCAGCGAATAATTCTGGAGAATCTGTGAACAAACGACGTCAGGAACGGATTTATCGAGCTGTGTTGGAACATAGCAGAATGAAACGGACAATGGTTGAAAGTAGCCTCGTCCTCGTGATTGTAAAACTTGTGTGGCGAATGTGGTTGATCAACGTTGGGATCGACAAAGGTGACAGGGAACACTGCAGAAGCGTAGTCCATGGCATTGCATAACGATGTATAGAATGCGTCGCTGTTTCGTGCCGTCAAGATACACTCACTTATCAAAACAAATTGTACTGACGTGTTCAGACCATGAGGTACTGCAGTGTACGGAGCTACTGGCGCAATGATAGCATCGATAGGCCGCCCAGTGCCTGTTCTTTCGACGGTCTTCTCCCAATGGTCGAGGTGAGACTTCCTTAATTCCCGCTTTTTCTTGTGAAGTTGCCATAACTGGAGAAGACATGGTCAGAGATCTGGCGGTGATCGGAGTAGCATACGAGGTTACATCGTAAGCGCTGCGGTGAACAGGCTCCCCTACAAGCGTTTGGTTTAGGCGCTCACTCAGAGGGGTCGGGTGAGCATCTTCAGTAGGACTCATCGTCTGGATCAGGGGTTCTCCTGATAACTCGCACTGAACACGAAGATCATGTCCTCCATCTGCGGCATATATAGTTTCCTGACGGAAGTGATCTTGAGTGATTATTTAATATGCAAAAGTGGACATACTGAATTCTGATAAATTTCTATTTGTCGATGTGGCTCCCAATCGATGACTATCCGGATGTTTCAGCGAAAGTCTCCTGTTGAATGGACATGACTATATCCAACCTTTGTGTCCATCAGCCTCGAGTGCTGCTTTTGTCATCGCCAATGCCCTTTGCAGTGGGGGGTGAGGGCGAACTACACCATTATCCCAGAGGATCCCAAAACACAACGATTTCCCACCACCATGTTCTACCAAATTGTACTCCTTCTCCGACCATTCCTTCCTCAGGACCAGGGGGTCTTTGAGCCATGGTTTCGCAGCAATAATCGCTTGTGTGAAGAGCTTGACACCGAACATGGAATGCGTCATAGGACCAAGAACAGACGAAATAGACTCTTGGCCTTCCATCGAATTGGCCGCTCCATGATATGGCAGCCTCTCATAGGATGGCCGTAAAGCGTATAACCCGCAGAACGCACTTGGTATTCGTACAGACCTGCAATTACAGTCGTGAGTTATGATCCGACACTGAGGTAGCGATACAAACCCACCCGCCTATGTCTGTTCCGACACCTAAGGGACTGCCTTTCATTGCGACAAGAGCACCCTCGCCACCAGACGATCCACCGGAGGTCAACTTGCGGTTATATGGGTTAGTTGTCCGGCCAAAAACATGATTGTATGTTTCACCCCACTGAACGAAAACCACAGTCAATCTTTAGTAGAGATCGCTGAGCAAGAGAAGCGACGCGACATGCCATGAGTGTTTGTGGAACGTTGGTTCGTACAAACGGAACTGCCCCACACTGGTATAGAATTTCTACGAGGACACAGTCTGATTTTGCGAATTGGCCAACCCACGCAACGTAACCTGTAATGATGTCCGAAGGTAAAGGTCGGACATTGAAACTCGACGTTAAACTTACCCATGATGGTTTCTAAACCTTTCATTGTGAACTGATCTTTCGATAAGAAAATATATGAACTGAGGTGGTCTACTGCGCAAGACCGTATCGTTAACTACCTTTCAATGAGATGGGCAAACCATGTAACGGGCCAACAACTTTTCCAGTCTGGTGTAGTATTTCATCAAGTTCTCGAGCGCGAGCCAATGCACGATCGACAAATATCTCTGTTAGGCAATTCGTCTTACATGACATGCCAGTGAGCAAAATATAACGGAAAATGAAACAAGAAATAGGACGAACAAGTTGCTGCGCGATGATGGCACGCTTGTAAAATGCTGTAGTAACCTCAACAGAAGACCACTCCGCGGAGTGTAGCTGGTTTAAAAGAGTCTGTATGTCGATTTCAGTAATTTCCAGCTCCTTGGGCGTGAGTAACTGGGAATGTAAAGGGACATCCAGAACGTTTGTTTGCGTATCGGGAGGCAGCTGGATTATCCAATCGCGAGGAATTGATGCTAGTTGCGCTTCTTTCCGAGCAGCGCACACGGCTTGCCAGTTCGGTGGAGAAGACATCAGCGACAAGAGGAGAGTAACACTGAACTGATCGTGACCGTATCATCATCAGTGAAACCGGGAAAGTATGCGATAGCCTTCCGCGATTTGTAATCAATGTCTCAATACGGCGTGAAGTGTATGACATGTAATGGGCCCGGCAGTCCACTTTGGGTCATGCAGTTGTGAGAAAAATCTCCAGTTTTAATTCAATGCAGTACTAGCTACTGTCAAGAAGCTGACCCCACGTCAGAGTCTATACATCTTCAATGGAATATCTTTTGGTCATGTAGTTACAAGTAAAGTCTTCAGTTTTAATTCAATGCAGTACTATCTACAGTCGCTGACCCCACTTCAGAGTCCATACATCTTCAATGGAATATCTTTGGATCATGTAGTTACGGGTAAAGTCTTCAGTTTTAATTCAATGTAGTACTACCTACTGTTGATTACTACATCAATAAATTTAGAGCATGTATGACCACTTGGGCCGCAGTCTTCCCTGTCAATCTGCATGTCTGTCAAGTCAGAGCCAGGAACATCAGTCTCTTTGTTGGATTCTGTATCTGATCGAGCCCTCTTCTTTCCCTTTTCCCTTTTCCTCTGCGTGTGTTTTGGTTTCTGCTTGCCTGGGAAATATAATTAATTCATGTGTTAACTTGTATAGCTCAGCACATGCACCTTTCTGAGTGCCAGAGTTTATCCCTGTGCCACCTCTTTCATTTGCCACAACCGCACTATATCCTTGAAAAATGTATCCATTTCCTTGTCATCTTCGTCTGATCCTTCAGACAAGTCTTCATTGTCCGGCTCATTGTCCAGTTGCCATTTCTTTCTTGGTCATTGCTTGCTTCATGTAGACCCCTTGGCTATATAAGTGTAATGACTGTAGTGAATATATCAACCCATGATAAACTCACAAGCATAGTTGTGCTTCTTCTGAATTGATTTCATTTTCACCAGACTCCTGGCATTCATTATTCTTGGGCTGCACAGACACTCTACTGTTCCTATAATTGAGTTTTTTCCCAGTCATTAGCTTTAAATGAGATACCTTTCCTGGCCTTTGGTCTCCCACCAACATTGTTCCATGGTGACATGGCTTTGGTTATGGCACAGATTGGGATTGACTTTGATGTCCCTTGTAAGTGCTCATCCCATTGTTCTTTTGCAGAAAGTAGAACCTCATTTGCATATGGAGCTTTGGAGTGTGAATCTGAGTTGTGCAGCTCCCTCAACTCCTCCACCAAAAGACTCCCCAGATTTTGAGTGTAGACTGTCCCGATCTTTGTATCACTCCTGCTCCAACCTGGTCGATAGGCAGAAGGTGGAAGGCCAACATGCATACCCTGGTTGTTCACAAAGGAAAAGCTTGAAAAGACCTTGTCACAATCAAATCTTAACAGTTGTTTCACATCTGTCTGGCTGATGTAGTATGTCATATGTTGCACAAATGAATGAATCATGAACTTGACTCTTCGGTATCCCTGATGCAACATCTATCCTTGGTGAATGTTACCTGAGTACAGGAACATGGAGCAGGTGGTCCCATGATCCTATCATGCTCATTCAGCTTGGCTCATACAAGTAACAATCTATACTCACACAGGTAATCTTATTTCTCGATAACTCTTGAGCAAGCTCCTGTCCGGTAATGCTGTGAGCACCATGGAACTTATGCCATTGAATGATTCATTTGGTGGGTACCCTATCAAAGTCAGCCTATTCAGTAGAAATCCACGATACATCCATCCAGCGGATTTCTGCAAAACGATGATAGATCCATCAGTAGCAGATTGGGCCCATAGCAGGAAAGACTCGTGTGGGCCGAGGGTGTGATGCATCCATGTGGGCCCAGTATACAGATTCACTGCCGGTGATGATTCTTCCCAGTGGTAATTGCTGAAAGATTCTCGGTGCCAGTAACATCTGACTCACAGCGCCGGCTAGCATGGTCACCATTTTACTACATGGCACCGGCAATGATTATTACCGGTGGTAATTGCTTGATCCATGTGGGCCCAGTGAATAGAATTATAGCACCAGCAGCAACAATCGCTGCCAGTAATTGCTAGAAAAATATGGTCTACCCTTCATGGGCAACGATTCTCACCACTGGTAATTACTGAAAAGATTGTAATTGCCGAAAAACGGTGCTGGCTAGCATGGTTGACATATACATTAAGCAAAATGAAAGAAGTTGCTAGTGATAATTTTAGGATGTCCTTGGTAAAGAATTCATCATTGTCCTGCACTTCTGCTGCATTAATTGGGCCATCTGGCACATTGCCTCATCAAGGGTGGCAAGCTGCCGGTGAAGGGCATGGTTTACTGCAATGTTGGACTTCACTGTCTTGACAGCCTCATGGTAGCTGTGTTCAACAGCGTCAGAATAAGTCAAAATCTCCTACAATCATTATTCAGCAGCTCCTGGCCAAAGTTCAGGACTTACTTGGGGGGCCTGCTGGGATGATGCCAGTGTCGATGGAGTACAACCTGGGAATACTGGATGAATGCAGCTGGGTAACGAAAGGCGGACGGTGCACTGAGGAACATTTTGGGGAGAGCCAGGGGGGGAATGGACCTCATCTGAATCTCTCTGTGTCAATATTGAACTATGAGAAGATCCAGGCGAGGACAATGTCGGGGTGACATGATCCAGCACAGGTTCGATATAGGCCATAGAGACATCGAGCTCCATGTCACTACCTTCAGTCACCTCAGTAAACCAGAAGTGTGCACTGTCTGCATCTGGCATGTCAACACTGGCAGGGATCTCAAGAGTGTCCACCATTTGTAATTGTGATGGTGGTGTTGCCGAATGATTAGGACTGCCAGGAATATAAAAAGTGTCTGGGTCAATGGTATGGGTATGTAGCACCATTAGGGCTCCAAAATCAACTCCAGAACAATCTGTGCCTGGCGAGTCAGGAATATGAAACATGTTCATGTCATTGTGTGCCAGGGATGATGTCAAATGAGCAGTGGTGCTTGCCACCGGTGATTCAGGACTACCAGTAATATAAAACACATCGGCGGCTGGTGGGTCAGGAATATGCATGTCTAGGTCATGGTGTGCCAGTGATAGTGTCAAATGAACAGTGGTGCTCGCCACCAGCTCAGGACTACCAGGAATATAAAACGCATCGGTGGCTGGCGAGTCAGGAATATGAAACATGTCTAGGTCATGGTGTGCCGGCAATAATGTCAAATGAGCAGTGGTGCTCACCACCGGCTCAGGACTACCAGGAATATAAAATGCATCGGCGGCCGGCGAGTCAGGAATATGAAACATGTCTCGGTCATGGTGTGCCGGCGATAATGTCAAATGAACAGTGCTGATCGCCACCAGCAAGTCAGGACTACCAGGAATATAAAACGCATCGGTGGCCGGCGAGTCAGGAATATGAAAGAGATCTAGGTCATGGTGTGGCGGTGATGATGTCAAATGAATGGTGCTTGCTGTGGGTGAGTCAGGACTACCAGGAATGTGAAATGCATCCAAGTCAAAAGATTGGGAATTTTCGGCGGGTGGGGTTGCCAAATGGATAATATCTGCAGCCGCTTCAGAAATATCAAAAGCAAATGAGGAATGTATCGATGAACGTGGTATGGAGAAATGAAGAGTACCATCCACCGCCAGTGAATCAGGATGTTCAGGAATATGAAAAGTGGCCAGGTCCAGATTATTTATATCCACTGCTGGTGAATCAGGACTACCAGGAATATCCAAGGTGTCGAGGTCCAGAGTGGGCATACTTGTTGGTGGCAAATTTGGCAAGTTTACTGATGAGCTGCCTGAATATTCCATAAGATGCGAAAATTGATCAACAAACGCGGTCACATGAATTTTGAATACAGAAGTTGAAACTGACATTGCATTTATTGATGCTATCAACTGCATCCACCCTAAGTACAAAGAGTTTTATCATGTCTTCTCAGCACATCAAATCCATGGAGCGCGCCCTCAATACATTTTTGGATGGTACTCAGATGACCGTGGATTCAAAATCCATGTTGGGCAAGTTGGTGCATGATTTTTATTATGTCCTATGAATCTTTCTAAGAAGGCTTTGAAGTTGGATTATAGGCAAAAGGTATTGGTGAAGGAAGTGGCGATGACGCCATTCCTCAAACACATGTTCAAAGTACTCCATCAGTGGGATAAGTCTGGCCCAGTGCCTTGGGAATCCATTGACCGGAGCATATATATTCGTCAACCTTTGCCCATCGCTGCACCAAGCAGCACTCTCCCTGCCATGCACGTTATGCTCCAAATCCCCACCACGGCTATGCCACCCATTGTTGCTCCTGGTTCTGAAGCCGAATCACTTGTCGCTGTGTCCACACCTGTTCCTACCACTGCGACACCGGAGGCTCAGACCAACCAAACAGAAGTGGCTGCAAGAGCCCAGAGCAAGGGCAAGGGCAAGGGCAAGGAAAAGAAGGTCGTAGAACACCTGGCTCCACCTCAGTTGAAACACCGAAAGGTGTCGCCACAGCTGGTGCCGCCTGAAACAGAGGACATCAACATCACAAAAGAGCCACCATTCATCCATGCCAACCTGCCAATCATGATGGCCACTCCTGCTCTACCTGAAGATGATATATGGAGGTCCGTTGTGGAATGGCCCACTGCTCTGTGCGACACCTGCAGTTTGAGGGGCCTGACAACCTGCCAAACGACGGGCATCCAGATTGCTTGCATGACGTGCCACAAGGGCAAGATGAAATGCTCATATACAGCATCACATTCAGCATGGCGGGATGAATTGATAGTGGCAGGGGAGCTCAAGGGGAGAAAAAAGGTCATTGGGAAGAAAAAGGTGAAGGCAGAGGAAAGTGAATGACCGAGAACAGCACTGAAGAGAAAACACTGGGCAGCAGACACCGCTGGTGAGTCAGATGAGTACATCCCCATCACGCCAGCCCCCATCCCCTCAACTTCACGCATCTCCGACCATATACCAACCCCAGAGCCTGTCCCGTCAACAAGCCTCACGATCCCCCAATCCATTGACACCACACTTCCTGCGCCACCGCCCCCAGGTCGTGTCACCCATCCCAATTACATGCCCACCGTCGGTGGTTTACAACGGGAGCTCCAAGACCTCCGCACACTCATATCGGTCTTGGCAGAAAATCAAGGGAAATTGAATAAGGAAAGCCTCATGTTGCATGGATACATGGAAGTTTTGAACACGTTGAAGGAAAAGATGACAGTGAGCATTCCAGCATTGGAGGCTGAGATGGGTGAGTTGAGAGAAAAGGTGCTGGTGAGCATTCCGGTGCTGGAGGCTGAGATGAGGGGGTTGAGGAATGGGATGGAGTTGGAGAAGATGAAGCAGGAGGTTTTCATGTTGCGTGGTCAATTGGCGGCGACGAACAAGCGGCTGGCTGAATTGGAGAACAAGGGAAGCTCCGAGGAGGAATCAGAAGACAAAGATCCATGGAATGCAGATGCCATGGCGCCGTTGACAATCCATCTCCCGAAGTCATCAATGTTCGTCAATCCAGCCCATTTGCGTGAATCCATTCGCTCCCCACCATTGCCTGTTCCCATTATTATGACCACAGCTACATTGGTGATCCCTGACACCAGTTCTTTCACCAATGCAGCTGCAACTTCTACCTCCCCAGATCCAACATCAACATACACTGCACAAATGTCCCCCCTCCCACCTGATACCACTGTCTCAACTCCAAAAACATCAACACCCCTGGCATAATTCTACGTTGGATAAAAATTAACAATATTTTTTATACTACGCCTATTTGTGTATATATTTTGATCAATATATGCATAGTTGCTTCATTAATAGATGGAGTATAAGGTATATATTGAATTCATCATGCTGTAGGAATGTGGAAGGAGGCTACAAGGATAGATACAATAAACGTACATTGAAGTGACTGACGCTGGTAGTGATAAAGTCACTGGCGGCCATAAGCGTAACAGTGGAGCTAAGTGAATGACTGGCGCCGGTTACTGTATGAGCTAAGAAAATGCATATGGGCCCATCCTAACATAATGCAGGGAAATGGGCCCATATGAATGATATGCCTGATGGAATGATCAGGTGGGCCCATGACAGTAAAAGGAAAACAGTATGGGCCCACACAACTTCAGTGCATCTCTCAGCACCAGAAAACATAAAGTCGGCGCAGGCGATTCACATAGCTCTTAAAAGATTTGTATTGTAATAGCAGCAGTAATTCAAGTCCTGTACGCTATAGTTGTGGGGGCCCATACTGTTTTAAGTTGTCTATTTAGGAAAAGATAAAGTGGGCGCCGGTCATGCACATAGTTCTTAAAAGACTTGTATGCTAATCGCAGCCAGTGTGCACTAGAACATGGATAACAAACAAAGGAATGGTGACATGCTGTATGCTGTAGGAATGTGGGAGGATAAGGATATATGCAAAATCAGTACATTGTAGTGACTGGTGCTGGTAGTGAAAAGTGCCCGGCGCCAGGAGTGAAAAGGTGACCGGCACCAGTAGTGATAAAGTCGACGGTCTGAGAAAATGATGCCCAACTTCAGAAGGACAGGAAATTGTTGGCTTACTGGGAGGATGTGCGGAATCAGGTTAGGGAGCACCTTGACACTTAACAAGTCGTCTATGTAGGAAAAGATAAACATTGTAGTGACCGGCGCCGGTAGTGATAAAGTCACTTGTGGTGATAAGCATCCAAGGTCAAGAGCTAAGTGAATGACCAGCGCCGGTTATTGTAGAACCCCATGAGCTACAAAAATGTGTATGGGCCCATCCAAAAAGAATACAGGGAAATGGGCCCATACGAATGATATGCTCGATGGAATGATTGGGTGGGCCCATGACAGTAAAAGGAAAACAGTATGGGCCCACACGACTATAGCGTACAGGACTTGAATTACTGCTGTTATTACAAATCATAAAGAATATATCCTAAAACAGTACATTGTAGTGACTGGCGCCGGTAGGGATATACACAGGCATGTAACAGAAGAGAACAATCATTAGTCGAAGACAGTAGTAATGTGCAATGAGAGTAGACATAGATTAATCCTGACACCGGCCAGACAGCAACTGTCGCTTGTGTGGCAGTCAGCTATTTCCTAACAGGATGTCTTGGCACCGGAAAACATAAAGTCAGCGCCCGACATGGTGTAGTGATAATGTTACCAGGGGCAATAAGCATACAAGTTCAGAGCTAAGCAAATGACTGGTGCCATGATTAGCGATGGTCACTGTACATGACCTAAGGAAATGTCTATGGGCCCTTCTCATAAAAGAATCTATACACAAACGGTACTTTGTAGGGACCGGTGATAGTAGTGACAACAGCGGTGATAATGCACCAGCACTTAGGGGCACATAGTTTGAAGAATATATGCATGGTTATTTCATTAGTAGATGAAATATATAAGGGATCTATTGAATGTATTGCATCCATGGCAGCGCCAAAAAAAAACTATCCACCGACTGCAGTGATATCCAAAGGCATGGTTTATTGTGCATGTTGGTGTCTTAAGTCAAATGTATCCTGGGGGTCAGTGGATGCATCTCCATGAGCTTTTGGTCTTGGCTTTGGATGGAGGCCGGGATCCATTGTCACATTCATCACTTCAACATCAGTGTTGCTGGGCTTTGATTTTTTAGGCCGCCCGCTGCGACTATTGTAGTCATTCAACCGTGCTCTTTTCAGCTTTCCCTTGCTTCCTTCTGCTCGTGTACTCGTTCCAGCATCCTGTGTTGTAGTCACTTTATCGGTGTTGCGAGTGTGGGATCTTGATCGTGTTTTCATCCAACGCTTTCTGTGGTCAGAGATTACACTATCGGTTGAAGCAACTGATGTTGCCTTGGGGATGGTATCCATCGGTAATGAAGCTAGTGTCATGTTCTGGTGAGAATTTTGACCTTGCTGAATGGCTGGTCGGAGGGCAGGTGCAGTGGAATCATGGATACTACCATGTTCCATCCATGCAGGAACTGGACCATTCATTAAATGACCCCCACGCTCCAAATCTGCAAGATAGCTAGCGTAGGTAGGCTCTGTCATGTTGACTCCTGTAGGACCGGTCATCAAACCCATCATCGCCAGAATATTGTGATCCTCCGCTGTTACGTATTGGCCAGGTGGAATGAGCGCCTTCTGGAGCATGGGATCGACCAAAAGGTCCCATTCCAGCGGCATCAGGTTTTCCAGTAGCAGTGGAGCTAATCCAGTGGCTTGCTGCTTTTTCTTTTGTTGTTCCGGTACTGGTGCACTCTCACTTTTGGGTTGCTGTGTGGTGGCCTTGGGCCATTTGCCTTTTGTTTTCTTTTTGGTTCATTTGCGCTTCGGCGGATTGCGTGGAGCTGCTGTCATTCCTTCAGTCTCCATGTCATCCAAGTCTGTAAGTTCTTGTAATCAAACTGCCAGCCAAAGTGTTCCCTCCCATGAATTAAGGACATTTGTGAATTCAAAACCAATCTTTCCTTCTTCCTGCCTTCCCATCCAATGGGTAAAACATGCCTCGATATCATGTTTATGCATTTTCGATGGTTCCCACAATAATACAAACTCCTCATCCAGTGATTCATCTGAGTCTTCCGGCGCCGCAGTCAATGCTCGTGATCTCCCCGGTGCCGAGGAAGTTGCACAGCTCTTTCCTCCTTTCTGCAGAGGCATATAGTCCACCTGGTTGATAAATTTGGATTGCCGTGTGTGAATATCAAGCCACAGGACATGACTGGAGGTTCTCCTTGCAGCTAAATCTTGCCGTGATCAGTATCTTCATTAATCAAAAATGGTTCACTCACTGTACATCCTTTCAATGTATGCCCATAAAACTTGTTTTTGGTAATTCAAAAACTGGGCATTGTCACCGTGGCGGATAAGACAGTTTGCCGGTAGCAGTGGCTGTCCCTTCACTCCAGTCCCCAGGATTTGTTTAGGCTTTGCCCCACCAGCAGGTCGTATCACTGATTTCTCCTCTTCATCGGCAGTGAGATATTCCTCGATGTATGCCTTGAACATGTCTGCAATAGGCTTTTCATGCCACCCAGGTTCATCGGCGATGAAATTTGGCTTATTGTTGCCTAGAAAGCTATTTGTTTCAAACCTACAAATTCTTCATTAGTCACCATTAAATGCCAGGTGAATGGACATACACGCTCCACTTCCTCTTGCCCGCTGGATTTACCCATCCACCCAACACAACCATTCAAACCCCAAGTTCAAGGTACATCAAATTTTGAAATTCATTCATATGCTTTGTGAGCATTTTCTCGGCATCCCTAAGATCAATTCAGCCAAGTTACTGAATTATGGGCGATACACGTACTTTCGCCAAACAGCTGATGGTGGGCCGGTATTCATCCATTGTTGCTGAAGTGCCTCAATCTTTGCATTTTCCTTTGAATCATTGGAGATTCTTTTGTTGACCTTCACATATTGCCGCGAATATTTGGCCATCCAGTCCGGTCGTCCTTTCTCCAGTTCTGGAGCCTCCTGTCCAATCGCTGCCTCTATTTCTGACCCATACAGGTGGATAATTACTTTGCGCCGTGGAGGGACCTTGCCGACCGCTGCCTTCGGTGGTTTGCGAGCATTTTGTCTGTACCAAGCTCTAATACGCTGATAATCATGTTTGTCAAAGAGCAGAATATACATCAAGGGCTTATTGCTCACTTCCTGCAGGCCATCCATTGGAGGTTTAACAGGTAAATTAAATAAGTCTGTCATGGCACCTTGTAAGGTTAGTTGTTGCACTTTGCAGTTTTTCGATGTCTTCCAGTCATCCACTCATTGCCGTAGCACATTCAGTTCCACTGGTGACCACTTATGGGCAACTGGTTGAAATTCCGCATGCTCGTTGGTCTGATTTCCATCATCTGAGCTAGAACTTGAAGGACAGCTGCCAAAGTCTTCCCCACTTTGATCAGCATCCTCGGTGGACATGATAGTCAATGTGGACGCAATAGACAGGTTGTGCTGGCAAATACATTAGGTACCTTGATATTGCATCAGACTGTCCCTGAGGACTATTTACAGGTCATATTTCAGCCTCAATATACCCTAATATACCCATGACTTTGCTCGGTACACCTTTAATCCTCTCGCCACACCTTAATATATCACAATGTCCCGGAGCAGAACAGCGAGTAGTGGAGTATTATTAGCTGGGTGGTCTGCCAATTATTTAGAATTTTATAAAAAAAAGGTAAGATTAGTAAACCATCATTTGTTGTCTTCAGTCATGGCTCCAATCGAGCCATTCAAGCCATTCAAGCCATTCACCGATAGATGGATGTGTTGTCAGTGGGGCCGCAATTACAATGTCAGTGGCAGGGTACATGCAGCAAGTATGGTCGAATATCACAAACAACGAGCTAATTTACCTATGCCGCTGTTACACACTTCCACCATGCCGGCACACCACACACATTGCCGACACAGCCACCAGCGATAGCATAGCCACCTATGGTGCATCACCAACTAACACCTGATATACCAATGTATGTGTTACAGTGAGTTACGACCACCCCACGCTACCAACACACTCCCACAGCGCTGGCACAGCTACACACATCACCGACACAATCACCCTCGCTGCCGGCACAGCCACAGGTGAATACGACAACAACACACCAGCGATATGCATCCTGGCAACGGCACCATACATCTTTATTACCCTTCCATCCACATCCAGCAGCGCTGACATTATCCTATTGATGTGGTATTTTCCTATTATGTGACTATGCCTGATGCAGCCTTCCCAAATCACACACTACACTTGATGCAGCCTTTTACTTGCATGGTCGATCTTTTTCTTATATATTACTTATTTTTTATTCCTTAACCTTCATGCCTACTTCCATGCAACGAAGGTATAGTAACTTCCAGTTCTTTTAATTGTAGTAACTTATGGTTCCTACTTCCATCCAACGAAGATAATTTGATCCTGTCTTTCCCGTAAACATAAGTCTAGTGTAGGCTGCCAAACACAGCATCCTTCCAATTACCTGGCTACTCAAAACCCCAGACATTTCCTACCCGTGGATGTATGGCTTTGAAAATATGCACAGAGGAAGTGGCCATCCTTTTCCAGTTTGCCGCCTGACATTTGGTATATGCCACAGCTCCTGGTGAGGTCTGAGTCTCCAAGCAGTTAACCCAGACCTCTGCTCTGTGAAGAAAATAACATGGGATCCAAGCCATTTCATGACTAGTAATTGATAACTCCTCCGACCATCTATCATGTTTGGCATTCACCCATAACCAGTGCACCCTGTAGACTAAATAATAGTGAAGTCGCTCATTAAAGTGAATTGAGGTGTACTTACATTCTTTCATCATTTCGCTTGCCTTGACATCGGCTTGGACATTAATGGTCCAAAACCATGGCAATGGTTCATCCTGTCTCCGGCTTCCACCCTCAGCATTGCCAGTACCACCCCTCACTGTGGCAGTTGAAATCTTGAGTTCGTCCCAGTGCAATACCTGATACTTGGACTGCATCTCAGGTGAACATCCCAATGATACCATTACAGCCCTCGCAGCATTGTATACCTGACGATGTGCTTGAACCTGGCAGCTAATAGCATGCACCTTTGACCAAGCCCTTCCCTTTTTGTTCTTGGAGGTGGTGAGACGTAAATTCTTTCTGAATAAGAAAGATTTCTCACCAAGGGCCATTCTAATGCCCTGGAGCTCATCGTTTGCTTGTCCTTCCCTCAATCTCAACTCTTTCTCAGCAAGGGAATCCAAACCAAGCTGAGTAATTTGTGGAAAGCCAAATGTAGAGGGAAGAGGTAATGGGTGTGTTTCAGCGGTATGGACTGCTGCTACCAGGGGCCTTGTAATAAATGGGTTGCTTTGATCATTGTCATCTGAGTTAGTCTGGTAATTGGGAGCTTGTGATGGGAGTACTGGTCTCGGTGGTGAGTCATTAAGCTTTTGCAGTGTATCCAATGTGTCATTGTTCACAAATTGTTCTGATTTAGCAATGAAGGAATCCACTCTGGTATCAAGGTTTTGCCATTTTGTTGCAATCTTCAGCTTATCGGCCTTGGACAACACCAAACGCTGTTGACGTATAAAGGTCCGAAGAGCCAGTCTGATACTAGTTAGCATAGGAATATTTTGCAATGGCTGGATATGCACTGGGCTTCCTCAAGTTTGAGGCCAAGAGCAACCCAGGTGGTTTCACCCTTTCCATCACCAGTTTCATCCTCTAGAAGGTTCATTTGAAGGTCGCTTTGTGTGACCACTACCTGACCAGGGTTTATATCATAGATGTCCATTGCTTCTGGATCGGTTAGATGTGTTGCCTGAGAGTGTTTTTACAATTCTTTCCAGGTTGCAATCTCCTCAGGGTCTGAGTTTGCTGTGTACTGCAATAGGTCCACCTGACTTTCCTCCTCACCTGCCACAGCGGCTCTGAATTGGCGGGCAGTGGTAACCACTACATCTGGTTCCAAGTCAATCTGGCACAAGGTACAAACATGTATTCACCTATGTCCTGCATTTTTTTGAAGTTGGAATCCCCCATATGATCATCCAAGGTTTCAATCCATCCAGAAATGGTAGCATTTTGGGTACTAGGTGAGATTTCATTCAACACTGACCACAATGATTCAAGGATTTCTCCATCCACTTGTCTGGTGCTGGGAATGAAACTCGGTGAAAAGTGTGAGAAACATTGCCAGACATGGCCACCGACATGGAAAAGACCAATACCATGCAGAATGGTGATGCCGAGTGGTAGCTGGATATACTGACTCTCCTCCATCCGAAGTCTGAGCCTCTTCCAATACTGGCACATTATATCATAAATCAAAATGATTTTCTTGAGTCTGGTGATATTAGTGTTTTTCAAGGCTTCAGATAAAGAATAGTCCATGTTTGCTTGTCTAGAAAACATTACACAGTGTCTCTCAAAATGTGAAGATATCTCACTGTTCCCCTTTTTGGAAGTCAACCACCACACTGGGGCAGAAGCAACCATGATGGCCACAAGCAGTTGCACCGACACCGGTTACATCAAGACCCTTGTATTTGATGAAGCGGTCATTTACAGCATGATGCTCATTGCAGGTCAGTTTCTAATTTGGAGTTAGTAAATATGCTGAAAATCTTTCAAATATCTTACCTCTGTGACTTCCTTAGCAACGGCGAGGTGTGCTTTGTAGCGATTCAGCTCAGTCATGAAAAAATCACCATGACTGAGCTTAATATCACAGTGAGCATTTTTGCGCTTCTGATGAACAGCGGTGAAGTTTCCATCCATGACAAAAGTCCGAGTGTATGCCATTCTGAGGTAAGATTACATTAAATACATTCCAATTCATGCAATTTGACTTACTGGTCAGGATCCTCAGTCCAATTTTCCAGCAGATTGACACCAGGCTGAGGACATGCAGCACAGAATGTTGGGATGTCAGTCGCACCATGCATTGCAGCCACTGATGAGCCACTGGCACTGGACTGTGATTCTCCCCAGTGGCCTCTCCACTTCAAATGTTTCAACATTCGCCATAGCCAGCTTGCCCTGAGAAGCTCCCTGTATCGATCCTCAAGTACCGATGTCAGAGATATTGACAACTGTAGTATATCAATCATACCTCCACAGCACTAGGAAATAAGGGTGAAGTCATGCACTGGAGCTTCTGGTAGTATTGATAGGCTGAAGATTTACATTCCAGATTGGACAATCGCACATCATCGAGGACTTTAAATGTGAATGTGGTCTTGATATTTTTGTAGCTGACCAGGAAAAGCCCCGATTGCAACAAGTGATTTTCCTGCTCTTGACAGGAATTAGGGCAATTACACCACTTGACCCACATATGATGTACACTGGAAACATTGATTACTGTCAATTTGTGACAATCCATCGGCATTGGGAAAGTTGTGGGACCGAGGTCATAAACACTGGTAAACCTTTTCATCTCCTTGACGATGTTGTTGGTTCCATCACCTTCTGTTGCATCATCCAAATCATCTTCATAATTGTCGGCCTCTTGTCCAACCACATCTGGTGCCGATGGGTGAAAGTAACTTGGGCAGGATGCACCATTGTGACCGAGATGTAAAACTAACCTGACTTGGAACAACCAAGCTGGTTCAAAATAGGAACCTGTCCAGTGGTCGATGCGGTGAAATGGGTTAGAAGCATGGTTATCATGGCAGCAGTCAGTACAGAACATGGGATTGAAAAGACAGTCTCAGCATCACCAGGTAGCAGCATCATCCCCACACAAATTGCATTTCATGCAATCGGGTACTTCATTGGATAGTAGTGCTTCCAAATACATGGCCTTTTTAGGCAACCATTCTTCGATGTAATCTTGAGGTGTCTGAGGGTAATATTAGCATAGTAAATGTGGTAGCCATAATAAGTCACCTTTGAAGAGGGGGGATCAAGATCTGCAATGAAATTTAGAGTGTGATGCTCAATTGGTTCATTGGACATCAGAGATGTTATATTGGTGTTGGATGTGGTCGCTGATCCTGACACTGGTGCACTTATCTTGGCCTTCTTATGCCTTGAAGTTGACTGAGGACTTTGCTGAACTGGTACAAGGCGATCCCTGGGTCCCCACAATGTCTGGGAGCGAACGACAGTCATCTGGGTGATTCTTCCAATGATGGTGCAAGTGTGTCCTCTAGGCATGATGGTTTGTAGAGTGATGTAGAATTATGAACAAGCATCTCCAGGATTATATAGGCACTGTAGGCAGTGAGGAAATATGGCAACATGGCGATGTAAATGACAATGGTACCATGTAGAGGTTACTATGGGACTGTTCTACACAGCATACTAACATGTTACCTAGGTCATACTCACAAAGCTACTGTCGATGTTTCCAATGTAAAATTACACCAGCGGTGTTTGTGATACCCATTGGTCAATAGTTTCTTACTTTTACAGCATGTCATTGCTTTTCATTATCAGTGACCACCAGTGGCGATTAGTGTACAAGTCTAAGAGCTACAGGAATGATCGGCGCGACATTGTCTTCTCCGGTGCCTGTCACTCCAATGTACTGTTTTAGCATATATTCTGCACTGGTCATTTGCTTTGCTCTTGACTTGGATGCTTATCGCCACCAGTGACTTTATCACTACTGGTGCCGGTCTCTGCAATGTACTGATTTTGCATATATCCTTATCCTCCCACATTCCTACAGCATACAGCATGTCACCATTCCTGTGTTTGTTATCCATATTGTAGTGCACAGCGGCTGCAATTAGTATACAAGTCTTTTAAGAGCTAAATGACCAGTGCTGCCTTTACCTTTTCCAGTGCTGAGAGATACAGTTCAGAAATAGCTGACTGCCACACAAGCGACAGTTGCTTTCCAGCCAGTGTCAGGATTAATCTACGTCTACTCTCATTGCACATTACTACTGTCTTCGACTAATGATTGTTCTCTTCTGTTACATGCTTGTGTATATCCCTACTGGCACCGGTCACTACAATGTACTGTTTTAGGATATATTCTTTATGATTTGTAATAACAGCAGTAATTCAAGTCCTGTACGCTATAGTCATGTGGGCCCATACTGTTTTCCTTTTACTGTCATGGGCCCACCCGATCATTCCATCGAGCATATCATTCGTATGGGCCCATTTCCCTGTATTATTTTAGGATGGGCCCATATGCATTTTCGTAGCTCATGGGGTTCTACAATAACCGGTGCCGGTCATTCACTTAGCTCTTGACCTTGGATGCTTATCACCACAAGTGACTTTATCACTACCGGTGCTGGTCACTACAATGTTTATCTTTTCCTACATAGATGACTTGTTAAGTGTCAAGGTGCTCCCTAACCTGATTCCACACATCCTCCCAGTAAGCCAACAATTTCCTGTCCTTCTGAAGTTGGGCATCATTTTCTCAGACCGTCTCAGTCATCCTCTTCCATGTCAAATGCAGGTCATTGAAGATCTTCATCATTAATTGTATTTCGGCCAGGTCACCAGGAGCATATGGGACCGGCCGTAGGTCTTGCCAGGTGAACTGGATCTGATGAAACTTAAGATAAATTAAAGGACAACAACATGTTACTCACCTGTGGCCAATGAACCACCAGGAAGTTGTGTGGAGCGAATGGGTATGAGTCGTAGTTCTCCAGATCGTTCTGTTTACTCCACCAAGAATTGATATAGCTATCGACAATACGGGTGGGGTCATCAGCATCAACCTTCAAGTACCTTTGTATCGCTGGAATGTATTCTAGTTCCAGAAAATCTTTGCCCTCAGGATCATTGCGTTCTGAGCACCCCAAAGTCCCATCCTGTACCATCTTTATGGTTTCCATGATGAGCAGGGGAGTGTATGGAGCACTGCCACCCATAGAGGCATAAATTCTGGTGGCCATCAAGAATTCCTTCTAAGTTGGTATTGGTGATCAGATAATTGGCAATCACAATATGTTCACTTACAGTCTCGAAAAATAGGCTAGACACCTACCCCAACCATGACTCTTCGTAGTCTTCATTGTTATCTACCGCAAGGATCCATGCAGTGATTGCAGCACGGAGACATGACATTCCATACAACAGCACTTCCTGCCCATGTGCTAGATCATTCCTATAAGGGCAACCTAAGCCTCTAGCAAAGGGAAATCCGAAGTTAAAATTATACTACATAATACAGGGATTGGGGGCGCACCTAGCAAAGGGAAATCCGAAGAGAAAACTCTAAGGATCCCCTTGCTGATGCCCAGTATATGTGAAGACGACAAAAATCAAATATAACCTAAAAATAGAAAAAGGCGGAGATAGGTGGATCAAGGCTGCCGAATGACATCATACCAAGGGGTATGTGTCGGAAGGGGTACTCCGCCTCTAAATATAAAAGTGTCAACATATACAAACATGATAGCAAGGGAAAATTAGTAATAAAATCCGGAAAAATCATAGAAAATGAAGAATAGAAGGAAATGAGGTGGGGAAAAATATGGGACGAACATAAAAAATAGGAAAAACACACAGGGCACCCCCCTAGTCCCCTTACATCACCCCCTCTCTAAGATGCATCGCCCCGATGCATTCGAAATCGTATACGACCAAAGTCCGTGACTTGAATGTGATGCGGTGCAGCAGTGTGCCGTCGGTGGAATTCCTTGATTAACTGAGGGGCATTTATGTCAGACTCTTCGACCCATGAGTTCTCCTCATACCCATAACCCTTCCAATGTACCAAATACTGGAGTTTTCCTCGATGCAAATGGCTGTCCAAGATTGACTTGACTTCATATTGGGGTTCTCCCTCGATCACTGTAGGTGGTGGTGGTGGGTGTGAATGGTGTCCTGGGAACGGATCTGGGGGAGCTGGAAGCAATTTGACGACATGGAAGACGGGATGGAGTCTGGACATGGAGGCTGGGAGGCGTAGACGATAGGCATGTGTTCCAACGCACTTGACAATGGGGAAAGGTCCCAAGAAGCGATGAGCGAGTTTCTTGGATGGACGTGTAGTGGAAATGTCACTGGAGTCAAGATAAACTCGATCACCAACCTTGTACTGAGGGGTTGGGGAGTGCCGTTGGTTGTAAAATCGTGCCATGTCGTCCTTCGCCTTTGCTAAGGCTGCCCTTGCCTCCTCCAAGCTATCCCTCATGCGTTCTGTGAACTCATTCACTGTCTCGATGTGTGAGGGAGTTTGGCGAGGTTCAAATCCCATGCGTGGATGTCGTGCAGTGTCTAAGAGGAAAGGGGTCTGTTGAGTGGAAGCATGGACATGGTTGTTGTACCCAAACTCGGCCAAAGGAAGGAGATCATCCCAATCGTCCTGGCATTCATTGACAAAGAGGCAGATGTACTGCTCCAGTTCCTGGTTGACTCGCTCCATCTGGCCATCAGTTTGTGGGTGATAAGCGGTTGAAGCGAGAAGTTTGATCCCCAGGAGTTGGTACAGCTCACGAGTGAACTCTGCCATGAACTGAGGGCCACGATCCGAGAGGAAGGCACCAGGAAGTCCATGTAATTTCCACACGTGGTGGAGGTAGAGTCGAGCGGCACCTAGGGCACTGACAGTGGTGTGAGTGGGAATGAAGTGAGCGTGTTTTCCCACTGAGTCAACTGTGCACATCACCGCATCAAACCCATTTGACTCTGGCAATTCGACCACAAAGTCGACGCTGATGACATCCCAATGACTCTCTGGAACAGGAAGAGGGTGTAGCTCACCAATAGGCTTGCGACGAGGAACCTTGGTGCGTAAGCAAAGGTCACAAGTGCGACAATACTGACCAATGAGCCGTGACATTTGTGGCCACCAATAGTTCCGTGAGGTGAGCTCCAAGGTCTTCCAGCGTCCGGGGTGGCCAGCAATCTGTGAGTCATGGTGTTGGGATATGATGCGCCAGCAAAGGTCTGGGTCATTGGGAACATAGATGCGATCCCTGAAATACAACAAGTCCTCCTTTTCAGCCCACTCTGCTGCACGTAAGGAAAGGGTCAATCCCTTCCTCAGTTCTTTAACAGCTCGGGCGACAACATCCTCATGTAAACCGCTACGGTTTGCACGACGAATGTCACGTAGAATGTCCCGCTCCTCGCCCTGGGGTACGATGCCTTCCAGTGCCCGAATGGTGAACAGGTCTGGCTGCAACAGCACAATGTTTTGGTTGTCACCGCTGCCATCCCCATGGTCTGCACGTCGGGATAGGGCATCGGTCTTCCCCATGCTGTGACCCGGATGGTGGTGCAAGGAGAAGTCAAATCTAGATAGATACAGGGACCAACGAGCTTGACGACGGTTCAATTTCTTGGCCGTCATGAAGTACTCAAGGTTCTTGTGATCCGTCCAAATTTCCACCTTGTGTTGGGCACCCTCGAGGAAGTGTCGCCACTCCTCAAGCACATGCATTATCGCCAACATCTCCTTGTTGTGGATCTCGTAGTTTCTCTCTACAGCACTAAGGCTTTTGGAGTAGAACACAACAGGATGCCACTTCTGGTCCTCCGGAGACTGCTGAGACAACACAGTGCCCGTTGCAAAGTCAGAACTGTCGGCTTCTACACGAAAAGGACGCGAATCGTCAGCAAAGGTAAGGATCAGAGTGGAAGTGACCATCTCCTTAAGCTTTTCGAACGCCTCCTGTTGTGCATTATCCCACCTCCATGCCTCCTTTCCTGTCAAGTCGAACAGTGGTCGTGCATGATGTGAGAAATCCTTGATAAAACGCCGATAAAAATTGATGAAGCCCAGGAAAGACTGCACCTCCTTCTTGTTCGTGGGCGTCGGCCAAGCTGTGACCCTGTTTACCTTGATAGGATCCATCTCCACTTGACCCTCCGAGATAATCAGGCCGAGGTACTCGATCTTGGTCCTTTTGAACTCGCATTTGTCCTGATGAAGGTAGAGTTTGTACCGTCAAAGTCGCTCTAGGACGAGGCGCGTGATGCGACCGTGCTCTTCAACCGTGCGAGTGAAGATGAGGATGTTGTCGAGATAGATGCAGACAACACCTTCGAGGATGAGGTCATGGAAGATGTCATTCATCATGGTCTGAAAGGTGGCAGGGCTATTAGTAAGGCCAAAGAACATGACAAGCGGTTCAAAAAGACCACGGTTGGTACGAAAGGCTGCCTTCCACTCATCTCCCTCCTTTATCCTCACATTATTATAGCCCCAACGGACATCGAGCTTGGTGAAGTATCGGGCTCCACAGAGCTGGTTTACGAGTTCAGAGATGAGGGGTAGTGGGTAGCAATTTTTGACTGTGATGTTGTTGAGCCTTCTGTAGTCTTGAACCGGTCGAAGTGAGCCATCCTTCTTCTTGACAAAGAAAAAGGGAGAGGCCATGGGTGACTTCGATGGTCGAATATGTCCAGAGGCCAGGTGCTCGTCGATGAACTGGTCAAGCTGCCATTGTTCCTCCGGAGAGAGAGGATAGACCTTGCAGGATGAAGGGGTTGCACCGGGGGTGAGTTTGATCACGTGATCCCACAGCTTACGCGCAGGAAGAGAGTCGAATGACTCCTTGGAGAACACGTCTTCAAACTCATGGAGATGAGGGAGTAAGGAGTTAGTAGAGGATTTAGCAGCATTGTTTTTGTGGAAGGCCTCGGCGAGGCGTTGGGATATGTTCGATGTGGCACACACCTCATGCGATGAGCAAATCACAGTGTAGAAGATCCGATCACCCTCCTCCACTTCCTCTGGGTCCTCATCATCATCATCCGAGTCCGGCATTAGATCAGGAACCCCTTCCAATTCCACTTCAGGTATAGGCAGGGGTCCAGCACAACACTTCTGAGTTCGTCGTATTGCTGCCTTCTGTCCATGACATTCTTGCCTGGCTTCTGTGAAACACGTCTGACAGCGGGATGGACATCGGCTCATGGTAACCTCCCTGGTGCACCAGTCGACCTCTGGGTTATGGTCTCGAAGCCATGGATATCCCAAAATCGCCTTTTGCTTTCCTAATTGAGTGACAGCAAAAAGGGCACACTCACTATGATCTTTGTAACGGAGAACCAGGTCTGCAACCTCTCGGATGGCACCAGCTTCATTTGGGGATCCATCCACGTTATATACAGGTATCGGACGTGAGAGTGAGCGAGTATTTAGACGATGTTGTTGTACCAGATGGGAATCGATGAAGAGACCAGTCGCACCAGAGTCCAGGAGTGCAGAGACACCGAGTATCTGTCCAGTGTCGGTCGTCTGCAGTTCGATGGCTAGGTTTAAGGAATGTGCAGAGGGAGTGGATGCCACAATATACTTGCGTGGTAGTTTACGCTCCCATGATTTAATTTTGGGACGTGGAGTAGAAGGAGAGATGGGGAGAGCAGGTACGTCTTTAGCCAACTTTGAAGGGTCAGAGAGGGGAGCAGTCACAGAAATGGATTCATTCTCTGGGGATTCAACTGACAAGACTTCAAAGTGGTTATGGACAGGCAGTGAGGGCGTACGATTCACTCGCTGCGAATAGGAAAATCCTGCTCCTCTACAACTTCCAGCTTAACCTCTTCTGCAACTTGATCCTTCGCTTCCTCAACATCTACAAGTGCCAACAAATCTTGCAGGAGTTCGTCTCGTCCCTCGGGGGTGAGCATGCGGATATCCTGACGATGGGGACACGCTCCAGCCCTGTGTCCAGGTTCCCCACAACGGTAGCAGAGATCCAACTTACGTGCACGGCTGCAGGCTGCATCAACATCCATTGGTACTGGGACATTGACAGCTGGTGTGGGAGTTTGACGAGCAGGAATGGGGTTAGGGCGGGGGAGGCTTCGATTGAAGGTGTAGGGTGTATGAGTGGTAGTTGGAGCACGGAATGCAGCATTAAACGCCGCATTTGTGAGTCAGTTCTTGTCACAGAGTGAAGCAGCTTCATACCAAGCAAGGATATCATTGTCCGCTGGGCGCCCTTCCAACATCTGTGCAATCTGGTCCTGAATTTCTCAGTTGAGCCCCCGTCGGAACTTCACCACCACTGGTAACCCACTCCCATACCCTGCCATGTCCACCAAATCCTTGAACTCATCGATATAGTCGTCCACGGATCGACGTCCCTGGTGGTAAGTGGATGACTCAAGTCGTGTCACTGCTCGGTGGCGTTCATTGAGGGGGCAGAAGTGGCATACGAACTCAGCTCGAAAGTCACCCCAAGTGGAGAAAGGTAGAGAACCGAGTTCTTTAGTTTGACGTAGGATACGGTCCACATAGAGATAGGCACATTCAGATTTCATGTATGTGAAGGCCCAATAAATTTTTGCAGCCTCATCGACAAATTGATGCGACTGGAGACTAATGTATAACTCACAGGAATTAAGGAATGCACGTCCCTGCGCATGTGCACCATTAAATTCGGCGGGGGGGGACGGTTTGATCTGGGCACGTTCCTTAGTGGACGTGTTTGGCAAAACGTCGTTGTTGGGTGCGCTTGGAGTCGTGAAGGGGGAACTATTAGTTGTAGGGTTAGCCTGGAGGGTCCTAATGAAGTTTTCAATCGTAGATTTAAGCGAGTCAATTTGCATGCGCATTCCGGAAACGTCGCTTTCAAGCACGTCGAAGCGTTCTGATGTGTCCATGTTGCTAGGGAGCGCGTTTGGCGAAAATGGCAGCGTGGTAAAGGCGAGAGTATCTGGAACGGTGTGTAGGGACTCTGTGGAGCTTTGGGAAGCGTCGTCCAGTCCGTACCTGCCTATTTTGGGCAGCGTGTTCACGATTTTCGGGCCTTAGGGGAGAGTTTTCTACTATAAGGGCAACCTAAGAGGGAAATCCGAAGAGAAAACTCTAAGGATCCCCTTGCTGATGCCCAGTATATGTGAAGACGACAAAAATCAAATATAACCTAAAAATAGAAAAAGGCGGAGATAGGCGGATCAAGGCCGCCGAATGACATCATACCAAGGGGTATGTGTCGGAAGGGGTACTCCGCCTCTAAATATAAAAGTGTCAACATATACAAACATGATAGCAAGGGAAAATTAGTAATAAAATCCGGAAAAATCATAGAAAATGAAGAATAGAAGGAAATGAGGTGGGGAAAAATATGGGATGAACATAAAAAATAGGAAAAACACACAGGGCACCCCCCTAGTCCCCTTACAATTCCATGCTGGTAGTAGTCCTGTAGTACTCTCTCAAATGGTGAGATCATGAGCTACCTGTTGAGCAGTAATGGCCTGCTCATGGAACTCAGTAGGTTTGACTGTAGGGTGAGGGTTCTCTAGGAAATTGGCGTTCCTCTGATGCTCGACTTCTATTTGATTCAATGTGGTAGCGAATTCGCCAGCAGTAACAGGGTCAGGTTTATATGGCCAGCAAGGCATGGATTTGAGGTTTGTATAGTGGGATATCATAACTTCAATGCAGTTGTAGATACAGAATGTTTGGACAATTAAGTAATCAATGGACAAAATTATCATCGGTGCCAGGAACAAGCACCAATGATAAGTCTGTATGGGCCGATGTCTAGGAAAACCAGTGGTGGGCCAATATGATCGTTCCCTGTCAAATGGAATCATCGCATGGGCCCATGTATATGTGGTAAGCAGTTCAAACTCTTAACTACACCCTCTGTCAAGTCAGTAAAATTGTGTGCTCATACCTCCGGATTCTGGCCCCAACATTGGGACATTTGTTTATATCTAACCATAATCTATAGCAGGACATCACATCGGTGTCTAAAACAATTGGCTAGTGTGGCATGTCCCAGCACCACATGCATCCAACTGTATCTGCTGTGACCTGATGCCGTATGCATCCAACTGCTGATACCTGCTGACCTGCTGCTGCACTTTTTCCTACCAAACCTACAATGATCATCGGCACCGGGAACCAGCACCAACAATATGTCCGTATAGGCCGATGTCTATAAGAAAACCAGTGGTGGGCCAATACGATTGTGCAGTATCACATGCATTGCATGGGCCCATGTATATGTGGTAACATGTAGTAAAATAATGACCGTGCTAGCCAGCGCCGTGATTCAGATGTTGCTGCCGCCGAGAATTCTTCAGTGAAGCTGTAGACTGGGCCCACACAGATGCATCACACCCTGGGCCCACATGAGTCTTTCCTGATGTGGGCCCAATCCACTACTGACGGATCTATCGTCATTTTGCAGAAATCCGCTGAATGGATATACCGTTGTTTTTTACTGAACAGTGTGTCAAAGTGAGACAATAGTAGATAGAATTGCTGCTTGATGACTGAGGGGCATGGTAAAATGGCTGGCTACCACCATGAAAGTGGAGGCTGGAGAAGTATATGGTAGAGAATTCTTCCATCACCCATGTTATACCCCAATCAAGTACACTGAACAGTTCTTCATCAACATCTGGATGAGGCTTGCTCCAAATGGATGTGGCTGTTGGACATGCAGGAGAATCACCCCCATCAATATGAGATCCTGCTGGAGAGCACTTAAATATTTTATCTGACACCATGCTTATTAGTTTCAAAGGTCTTGACAATGTAAAATAACAACTGACTTGATTTGGGCTGCTTAAAAGTGGCAGGTGCAATGTTGAGTTGAAAGGCAGGGTAGCAGACATTATCTGTGATACTGATTCGAGGCATGTTGGAGAATGCAGCCTGTGTATGCATTTTGCTAATCAAATACTCTGGTCCTCATTCAAGGCCTTTCATCAAGACAAATGCACCGAGCTGGAAATGCAAAATAATTAGCAAGTAGATCCCTCTGAATGAATGTCTGGATGTACTTCTAAAATCTCTTCCTGCAAACAAATGCTCTCATCCATACTGGTGTCAAATTTTGACCCAGCACTTGGGGCATCCAACGATCATGGTTCTTAGAATGTGGTAGCTATACCATAACATTGTTCACCATTTTGTTGGGTCCTTTCAAAAGCAAGGCCACCCAGATAACAAGACATTTTCTTGTTGAATCTTGCCTTCTTGTTCATGATTTCCTGTGGGGGTCCAAGAATACTTGAGCTAGTGGGCCATTGCTGCGCACGGCAGATCCGAGTTCTCTCAGGGGGAGTCTACTTGGCTATAAATAGTGACAATTGCTGTGTTCATCAGATGTGGTTGCAGTTAATGATCATCCTGTTACTATTCCATCATGGAACCATGTGCCAGAGGAAAGCTTTACATGAGCAGTAAAATGGTTGTCTTGGTAGTGTATTATTCCCTTTAGAATGTATCTTGCAGCAGTGGTGTTTACCACAACAGTGATAATTTCATCTAAGTCAGGGATTTCATTGTCTGGCCATTCAAATGCAAGAAGTGGAGGCTGGTGCTTGAATGTGGTGTGTCTTATTTGTGGTCAGGCACATGTTATACATCTTGAAAATAATGCAAGTTTGAAGTTATTTAGATAATTTTGCAAACTTTGTCCTTGAGTCGGTAATGTAGAAATTAAACAGGTTCTGTTGTTTGTTTCTGTTGTTGCATGGTGGTTCTCTTTGCACTGGATGCACAGCAAGATACTTCTGAGAAGGTATGATGTCAGTATTCTGGAAGTACTCTTAATACTGCCACCATACTCACCAAGGGACATTTTGCCAGTATGCATACCAATCTAGAATGCTACTTCAGTACCTTCAGTACTTTTAAAATATGGTACAATACTGTCAAAATACCTCTAGTGAAGTATGTTGACAATATTAGGAATACTGTCAGGATACTTTCACAGTACTTCTCAGGCAGTATTGTGCCTTGCACCCAGTGTTGGAGCATGTTTGCATTGATGAGGTTATCATTTGATTATGTTTCAGAAGATAGACCAGAACTGATGCAATGCTTGTGAAGTGTCCAGACTCAAACTCAGTAGATTTCTGAATAAGTCCTCTTCTCATGTAATCTCATACATCCTCTAAAGAGAAATGATGTTGTCCAGGAGTAGGTCTGTTAGCATGGTTGTTGAATCCATGTATTAATGTGGTCATTAAGTTATTGTTTATTTCAGCCCATGTCACTGAATTATTTATAGGTTGTTCTCTCCATGCATTGAAAAGAACAGTTACTATAGCATTGTAAGCACAACTGTTATTTGACCAGCAAGTTCCTTTTGGTAGCCAATTGCTTAAACCAGGATTAACAATTAAGGACTGTTCTTCTTTTTTATCAGCTGGTTTTAATTTTTTCATGGGCGTTGTGAAGGAAGCATCTTTCAGTTTGATGTAAAGTTCTGGTGATCGTTTTCATTTAGTATTTCTTAGTGTACTCTCATTAGTAGCTTTGGGTTTGTTATGAGTCCACTCTAGGTAGGGATTGTCAGAATTCCAGTATAAAGCTGTATGCATTGTAGATGGAATGTAGTCCTTTTCTTTTATTTGACAAAAGAATGCCAGTAGAGTGTTTTGTTGTTCTGCTATGTTTGAATCTACTTTAAGTTTTTTGTGAAACTGCAAAGTTGTCATTGAATCCAACAGTTCTAATTCACAAAATTCTTGACGGAGTGCTCCAGATGCTCCTCCTTGAATTTTGTGAGGATGAAATCCTGTTGATATCAGTGTGCCTGCAGCAGTTGAGCCTCTTGAAAGGGCAGTGTAATATGCTTGGTGGGTTTTGCTATGACTTAAGTCAACTACATTAAAAACACGTGTTTTTCCTTGTGAAGCATAATCAGTCATTGAAAAGTTGGGCAATCCTTCTACTTGATTATGAGATATTGTGAGTTGAGTGTCATCTGGCAGTTGGACTGTAGTTGTTGTTGAGGTTCATACTAGTGGAATTACATGAAGTGGAAGGCCATTTATTTGTACATTTGAAGTTGGTGGCTTCAACAATCGCACAAATAGTGTCTCTAGCACATTTTCTCCATTGTCTCTTGTAGTATAATCCCAAGAGTGGACCACTGCCTCCTGGCCTTTTGTTATTGAAAGCTCTGTGGCAGAATTTGCATGGATCATCACAGGCATTCCAATGCATAACATCAGTCTTTCTGGAATTAGTTTGGTGTTTGCACAAGGTGGTTGATTCCACAAAAGCTTTTGTATATGAGTTGAAATTTGTACTTGTGCATGTTTCCGTCCTTTTTTTCTTTGAGAACATCGTGTTGTGCTTTGTAAATCTGGATCATCCTGAGACACCATATCGCTTGACACAAACTCCATCAGTGTCTGGTTAGTTTTTGTTGCAAATCTTATTGCTCCCAGTCAATTTATTTCATCTTTTTTAGCATTACGTGCAGTTATTATAGACACATTTCTAAAGCTCTGGTCAATTATGCTTGGTCTGTTTTTGATATTGGCAGAAATTCTGGTTTTTTTTAGAAATGCAATATCTGCTGGAGTGCATGCTTTGTACTGCATATTAGTAAGAACAGTATGAAACAATTTGTCTTCTATTGTGTCATTGATTTGTCTCATGTTCTGTCACAAAATTACTACTGTAGTGATCTGATGCCATAATGCTTTTCCCATTGCTGCCTCTTGGTCATGCAATGAAGTTGCATTCATTCCAGCTGTTCTACTATACAAAGCAGCATGTTCTTTGCCTATTGGTGGAGGCAGTTGAGCAAAGTCTCTGGAAAAAATCATGTTTGTACCTCCAAAAGGGCTTTCAGGATTGTTGAATATTGTTGCTAATCTTTCACTTATTTGATACATGTCTCTACAAGAAAGCATTGATACTTCATCCAAGATAACATAGTCAACCCCTTGAAGCCTGCTTTTTATTGAAGCTAGTTGAGCATTTGTACTTTTACATCCATCAGTGTCAATGCCAAACATAAAGTGATAGGTTGAGCCACCCAAAAGTGCTGCTGCACTTCTGGTCGGAGCTACAATTACTAACCAATGACTTTCATTTTTTTCAGCAAATAATTCTATTAGTGCAGGTAGTACTCATGTTTTCCCTGTTCCAGCCATCCCTGCCATGTTCATTCATAGTTGGTCAGGACTTTCATTGCACAAATGATTAGCAATAATGCAATAAGCACGTTCTTGCTCCTTGTTGAGCATAATTTTTTTTTGCAATTGTGTCAATTGTTGGTTGCCATTGTTTGCTGGCATATGAACTTTTAAGGTGATCTTTATTCACAATCTTAACTTCATTAGCTCTGAATTTTTGACTTGAGTGTCTGTCGTTGCCTGAACTAGTCTCATGGTTCTTTGCACAATCTTTTAAAACTTGGGCTCGATGAGCTGCAACAGCCATCTTCCATTGGGTAGGAGATTGGGTTATTATGGGCAGTTCTGGATTCAGATCACAGTCAGCAGGTAACATATTAGAATTGCAAGATGTCCATCCACATTCAGTAAAATTTGTCTGATGCTACTCATGATGTTTTTTTGAATGTTTTCTTTTTTTCCAAGAGCTTCTGGAATTACTAAATCTTCCCACATTGTTCCTGTGTTTTCAGTATCCACATAGTCATTTATAGTGGTTTGGTCTAAGTCTTGCCATATATGGTCATCATCTGCCCATTTCAGCATGTCCACTGCTCCTTTCTTCATTTGAGCATGAAAGTTGTCTAAAGAATCTAAACATTCATAACAAATGTTTAAATTTTGCATGACGTCATTGGCTCTTGATGAAAAAAGGTGCTTTTCAAATCTCTCTTCCCATGTTTCTTCATTGGTTTTTAAATCAAGTCCTGTTCACCATGGCTTAAACAAAGTAAGCATTGTACTGCAATAATAATCTCTGTCTCCTGAATCAGACCTTGGCATGTTAGAACCTATAAAGTTTGGAACTTTCTTTTGCTCATCCAATAGGCAATGTATACCATGTGAAGTTTCTAGTGGATGTCCAGGTAAAAAAGATAATAAAGTAGATAAAGAATTATTTTCTTGTGTAACTTCTTCATTGTCTGGAGTTTCATTGTTTAAGGTGGTCTCTATTGGCACATCTGCAGTTGGCTTGTCTGATATTTTTTTCTTTTGTCATTCACAATGACATATCCAGTCATAAAGATTTAATTTTTCCAACTCTAGTGGGCACCACATATAGTCTAGCACAGGTGAAATTCCAACTACATGATTATGTTGTTTGAAGACAGTCACTTTATCTGTACTTTTAGGTAAATCTATTTCTTCATTAACAGGTCCATTGGTAATTCATGGTGCTCTTGCTCTTGTTATGAATGCTTGCCAATAAACATGATTGAATTTGTGGCTACAATAATGGTTTGGATTGTTCAACAAATACATGTTGATTGCAGGAGAACCATATTCCATTTTGACACTTAGTGAGTTTACTATTTTTGTCATTAATTTTCATGCAATTTGTTGTTGTGGCTCTGATCCATTCAGAATGTCTGGGTTTTTTCTGAAAAACAGAGCATATTGTGTCAAAGATTACATGAGTTTTTAAAGCAGGTTTTGTTATATAATTTGTTACATATAATAGAACTCCCCTGATGGCTGTTCTGGATCGTAGACTAGTGACATCAGTATTGCAGCGAAATAAATATGTAACAACATATGAAAAGGTGTTAATCCATTGTGCTTTTTTTTAATATGGATGTGTCCTGTCTCTTCATCTATTTGTGTTGTTTGAAATATTGATCTTGGAAAACATGCTTTGCATGTTCCATTAGTATTGTCTAAACAACCAGTAAATGACCATGCCTTGTTTTGAGACCCATCTTTATTTCTGTTAGTTGTGCACTGATGGATGTTAGATTTAAACAATAAGTCATCAACTATACTCCTGAATATTTTCCACCAGGTGGACAGTTCAGTACAATTGTTACATTGACCACATCTATCTGAACATGTCATAGCTGGTGGGGCATCTGGCATAGTTTCTGTCAGATTTTGATATTCAGGCTCTGTTGACATATGTTTTATACTTTCTTCTACTTCACTTTCTGAGCCTGTCAAAAACTCTCTGGTATGTGCCTTTTCCAGATAATTAATCAGGCTTGTCCTGAACTCAGAGTCTGGTTCCAAAACTCTTCTTCACATTTCTTCTGGTGTCAATGTTCCCTTGATCCACAAAAGCATATGCAAATGAAGTGTCAGTCGTCCCTGCTGTTCTACAGTACCATAATATCCAGATGTTTTTCCATACATTCCTTCATGGTCTGTTTTTTCACCAAGTACATGTTTTATAAACATAGTTATCATAAAATGAAAGAAGCATGCTCCGGCTACTGGGTTTTCAGCAATAAGTCGATACCTAATATCATCCAAGAGTGAACCAAGTTGAAACACATCAACAAAAACCTCTTATGAGCTTTGTCAGATAATCTGGCCTCCACGACCATATGGGAAAAGCCATGGAAATATCTGAGGATATAAGTTTGGGTTATTGTAAATTGATTCCATATCTGCACTTTGTCCAACTGCTAAAGCAGCTCCTTTATTATTCCAGTGTTTCAATGCAATGCCCTTGATAGTATTGACTGTTTTAGTAGTCAGCTGTTCTCCACTGATCCCATGTACTAACAAATGGACAAAAGCCAGTTTGTACACCATCTTCTAGTGTTTGGTCAAATGTGCTAGTCCCTTCAGGGACTTTATTTGTTTGAGCTTGTTTATATTCTACAGTTACTGGAGGTACATCTTCTGGATATTTCTCAAGCTCCTCATACAATATCATCAAGTCAAAGTAAGCTGAATGATTTAATTTCAGCCATTCAAGTGCATGAGCCACAGCTTTTTTTCTTACTAGTAATGGAGTTCATTGAAATTCCTCTTTAGTTGGTTTACAAGGTCCTGTAAATAAAACAGCTAGCACTTTATCTAAGTCTTCTTTAGGAGGAGGCAAAATATTGTAAACTTTTGCCACTGGCAATTCAAATGCAACTGCATGTGACACCATTTTATGGAGTCCAGACAATGCAATATGAATAAAACACCCATTGACATGTACCTTTTGAGTCAGTAGTTTTTCAATATACCTAAGGTCTCAAAGTTCTTCTGGTACTTCACCTAGCCATAAACTATTTACTAATGCATGATGAGGAGTTTTTCCTGAATGTATGGCTTTTTGACAATGATTGCATACTTGATCACAATTACTAGCTAAGATCGGGCCAGTTAGATCTTCAATTTTTTTGTTCAAATTTTTCCTCTCCTTTCTTGTAACTCCTTCTGCATGTAATACATGCAATTGATTAGTCAAAGATTTCAATTTTGTGAGTTCTGTTTGTGGTGTCAGTTGTCCACATACTGCACATCCACTTTCCTGTAAAACTTCATATGATGTTTCTTTACAAAATCCACTGATAATTTTGTGGCTGAGTTCAGGTTTCAAAGGCTTGGGAGGAAAGTGCTCATTCTCTTCTGCATGAAATACATTATATTTGTCTGAGCTGATATTGTGAGCCTCAGCTCTTTTTTATTTCCTGTTATGTTGTTGATGTTGTAGATCTTGTTTGTATAACTTTAAAAACTGAGGTAAATAAGTTACAGGCAATGCAATCATGGTGATCAAAATACACAGAGAGGTCGTCTTTCTTGGTTCTTGTTTAAATATTTATCTTGTGTATTTTAGCAAGTTCATAAATATGCTTGACACTCAGATATGGTATCAGATTAATTAATGGCACCTTTGCATGTACATAGTTCTTACTTACAGAATATGTATTTAAACCACATGGCATTCAAAACTGAGTCCTACATTTTCAATGTTTTCAATGTCTGGAGTGCCTATCAAAAAAGAGTCTATCATGCCCCATGGAATTACAGGCATTCTTCCACCTCCCAATTGTTGACTGTAAACTTGATTTTGTACATTAACTTGAAATGGTGAGGTCATGCTTTTTTTTAAATAATGTCTCTGCATAGCTGTTTATTGCCAATTGGTTTTTATAGATGTGATTGCTTTGTATCTTTGGCAACTGAAATAGCTTATATATCAGTGATAAAATATTTTGAGTTATGAACAACCAGTTCAGCAATTGGTGTTGTGATCGATAATTTAATTCCATTAAATGTAGTATATGGCACTGAACCCATGTTGGTGTATGCTTGAACATCTGTTGGTTCAATTGACAGTCAAATAAGCCAGGTGATCTGAAAAAAGCTACACTGTAATCATGATGTGATAACACAAAATGACTCATACATGTCTGTATATCAAGTGTCCTCTGGCGTGCATCTTCATGTCTTACACAAAACAAAAGAACCATCCATTTTTGGATTTGGCTACAACATTGAGTTACTGAGAACCATGTAGCATAATAATTTGCCATTGTTTTCCTGATGGTTGACTGTATTTTATGATACCCATGCATTACATTTGTGCGAGCGACTTGTGCAGATGTTAATAAATGAGTCACAGATTGCTCGTATTCAGAAATGCACCTGCAAGTAGGTTTGTACAGTAAAGCTGTGTATACAGGTTGTAAAAGTGTGTGTTCCTTTTCAATAAAGTCGGTTGTATTATGAGAAATTCTCATGCAGTATCCACCAATTGTGGACAATTTTGAACAATAGTCAATTGCATTGGTAAAAGGTATAGTATACTGCCTTTTATACTGTTAAGAAAATAAGTGTGAGCTTAAAACAAACCATAAGCAAGTTACTTCATACCTGGCTTTTTGTAGATTCTAGTTTAATCAATGCAGTTCCATAATTGTCCACAAAAATTGCATGAGAGCTGCTAGTCTGGTTGACCTGCAAGTCATAATTAAATTGACATCCAAAACGCTAGACATTCAGTGAACATACTGATACAAATGTTGGAAATTCATCAAGCAGCGACTTGAAATGTTCAGAGTTTTTTCTATGAACATTTGCCACTTGTGTATTTAATTTGCATCCAGTTGAAGAGTAGTAGATGCAACAGTCACACAAAAATGACATGTTTGGATAAGCATGTTGCACAGTTAAGACAGTTCCGTCATATTCGGTACTAATGTCAAGTTGTTAGCATTTCTTTATCTAGCCAATAAAGGGTAACACATACAGATAAGTGCTAGCATCCAAGAAGCATTGTGGCTCGGGTTCATTCAAGTGCCAAATTGCAATTACCAGCAAGTACACAAAACAAAAAAGCAACCAGGGAGAGGATGCAAGCATTGGGGGTGTGAGCGGCAGTGTAAAAGGGTAGTGAACAAGGGCACAGTATAATAACATAAATAGAAAAAGGAGTTATTACTATAAGCAGTGTGCTGTGATGCAGAATAGGAAAAAATCAATCAGATGTTAGTCAATGTCAGAGACATTACACTGATAACTATTTCATGATACAGACATAGCATACGAAGAATTTAAAGCACAATATGAATTGTATGAAATAAACACATAAAAGACAGCAAATTCATGGCCCGATTCCTTTGTATCAGTAAAAGAAAATACAATTTATTTATGTGTTCTTCTTAGGTATGGACAATACTATAACAAATTGCATGTTGGATGATAAATTTAATGTGCCACCACCGATTTTTGCCATATCTGTTCCTATGGTGTAGCTGACTGTTACGATAGAATTCAAGGGAAGGTCTTGGTCGGAATTTTTGTACAAAGGCCATGACATTAAGTCCCTGAAGTTTGCATTGGAAAATGTGAACGCAGCCCTGCTAGCAGTCGCTCTTCCGTCATACAAGGGGACTACAGACAAAAGTGAGTATGTGATAGTAATTAAGTCATACAACATGCTCTTTTCTTCAAACACCCTTGAAGTTTGATAGACATTGTTTGAGCCTTGAACTACCAATGGAGATGAGACTGTCCTTACATTTGACAATTTCGAAGCCCTTTTAGTCGCATAGGTTGCAGCTAAAGATTTATGAAGGAAAATGAAAATAAAACATTATAGCAAGACTCACTGTTCTGTTGAATAGGATTTTGGTCCTCTCTTCTCATTGTAAAGCTGAAGCTTAATTCGGAAGCCAACAAAGGAATAAGATGGAAGTTCAACAAAAGTCCCCACATTGAAGTGTACCGTCTCATGTCTTGTGTGAACATGATTCTGTGGATTGTCCATTCATTGTGGGGACCTCCTTGTGTGGGTGTAGCCAGAAAAGATTCTGTGACCAATCCTGTCATTATGCCAATAGCCAATTGTTTGTTCGCAATGATTTTCAGCTGACCGTCTTGTGCATAGAGCTGCTTTGGATCGATTCGAGCAGTGTTGACATATTGTCCCAAATGTGAAAAAGTGAGCACTTTAAGCAGAGACCTGCAGATGCATGGTCAGAATTGCCACACATCCATGGAAAAAAAGTCTGTACTGAACTTCCTCGCTTGTCATTTTTTTGCAAATAGTCGCAAAGCAAGCATGTGAAGTCTCTAAAGATGCTTGTGAGTCATATGGTTTGACATCGCACAATCATCTGCAAACTGTGTCAATTTTGATCATCAAAGTGAATGAGAAATGCATATGGCAAAGCAGGTAATCCCTCATACATAGACTTGAGCAGTGGATCTTGTAGGCTCTCAGTGACCCTGTCATCAACTTCGAGTGCATTCTCATCTAATGTTTCTGTAGACTCGTCACTTTTGCCTTCTCTCATAGTTGCGCTTCCTTTGTTGGGTTTGATGGTGTTGATAGTTTCTTGATGTTCAGTACCAACTCTGCATCGCAAATACTCTGAGATGTTGCCAATTGATTTGCAGTTCGACTTACAACTCCTCCAAATCATCCCAGACTACATCTGATCCTTCCGGTGTCTTCTCTTCTATTTTTGTTTGAGGCTCTGCAGTAATTTTGGAGCTAGTAAAATGCTCAATGGGTCAGAACACAATTGCAGGAAGAGCCCAAAATATAGATAGCTACTTGTCCATATTGTCCGAGAATGAATGCGGGTTGTTCTCCCTATAAAAAGCCATCAAGATTTTGACCCAAGTAAACAATATACTTCAGTAGTTAAAATTAACAACTTACTCTGCCACAGAAGGAAGTTCTTTGTCCAATACGGCAGCTTCTGGAAAAGCATTGAGATCCATGGGCATACTAACCAAACAAGAATTGTGAGTTGATAGGAGGATATCCATTACACGATCATTTACTCTGTGTGCTCTTTTTTCACAGTGATGAGGGTGGGCACTGAATCCTCGCTAATTTTGGTATAAAACACACCGCAATAAATAAAACATTGCAGGCAATGATAAACTCTCTCACTGTTTTCCATGTGCAGTGTCACCTCCTTCCACCAGTTTCCTACTTTTAGTAATTATTCACCTGATTTGCGGAAAAATCAGTTTACTTCAACCTGGTTCACAAAAGAAAAACTGACTTTGGGCGAGCATTTCCTTGTCTACAAAAAGGACCAATTAGCGATCTGATGACAGTATGCATAAATGTTTATGTTGCTAAGTTTGTCGTAAATTGGTCTCTGTGACTTATGATTTTATGCATTTCTTCGTCCAATGCAGTCCTGAGCAAATTTGTAATCCGAGTGGAGAAAAGAGGAATAAGTACTTACAAAACAGAAACAGCCATTTCTTCTTTTAGTTGTGACAAAGGAGATGCTGGTTTGACATTTGATCGAGGTCTCTTCACAGGGGGCAACACCAATTCACTAACTTGTGAATTAGCAAGTAATAACTGATTAAAGGAGGACAGAACTAACATTTCTGGTGAACTTGACATCACAGAGCATTGTTTTCTTTTCTTAGAGTATTTGGGGCTAATTATCTGTTTTCAATGTTTTGTTTAACATGCACATTCAATAAAACTTATCAGGAATCACTTCCTATCTCACCTGCAACAAGCCTATCGGTAACAAGAAGACAGTGTTAGCAGAAATGAAGAAAAGACTCGGAAAATAGTAACACACACTGCCAGATCATAATCAAATCTAAGAAAAATTTGAGCGCAGGATGTCAAAAAAAATTAGTAGCCAAGTGTGCATTAATTACTTCTCTTGTTTGGGAAACTTTGGAGCTTTGATGGTTATCAGGCTTCTAAGAAGAAAAAGATGTAAATAGTTGCAGAATACCTGTATTAATTAGGTACTTCTTCTTTGTCACAACTTGTTTAGGCATCGCGGAAAATATGTGCATAAAAAGTTCCATCAAACATTGGAAATTATAAACAAGCGAAGAGGAGCACTACTGTTTTGAGGTTATCTGAGAACTCCTATTCAGGTGAGCATGTGAGAAAAAAAAGAGAACAAAATAGAAACAGACATTCTATTTTATTTAATGAAAGGGTGAAATGTATGATCGTAGGATAGAGGAGTCGAGTAGGGGAATAATCAATAATAGGATTTTCATGTGAAATTTCGAATTCCATGGTCGATGCTAAACACTATTCCAGTTATCACTATGCTTGCACAATGTAATTTTTGTGCATTTGGTGTGGTTCTCTGTACTCAGGGATAACATATAGTCTACAATTGCAAAGCAATATATAAAGCTGTGCCTTCACGCACAAAATACAATTGCACACTCTTAAGGACACACTTTAAAATGTGATGAGTGTGCGTAGATACAGTCCACTTGGAAGCAGAGTCAGTTGACTTATAATCAAATGAGATTATGTGCACCTTTTCAAGTCTATCCATTGCATAATATTTGATGACATCCTTCACACTGAGCGAATTGTAAGACTAAAGGTGTACTTTTGCACACAAGCACTTGGCGAAACTTGTTAAGCAAACCCTCAACAATGTGCTCTAGGCCAAGATGTGTGTGCATAGATAGAGGTTTCTTCTTTCTTTAATAAACTCCACACCGGAAGAGAAGGGTGGTGAGCAACCATAAATGTCTCCTCCCAGCTAGGCTGATTCTGTAAACTGCATTAACAATAAAGCACCCAGAGGTAGTGAAAACAAATTACATCGAGCAAAGTACCCAATTGATCGCAAACTTGACATATTCCAGGTTCAATGCTTAGATCATTCAGACGAAGACCTAATGAACATGAAATAATGACATGCTTTTGGAAGGACAGAATAGTTCTTACATGCATTGGCAAAATTGTACCTAGGGTCCATTCTTGATTGCAGTCATCGGGAAGTGGAAATTTACATGCAATCTTGCCCAATGCAACACACGTACTTTATCCAGTTATATGGTCTGCAGTTAAAAAACCATGTCCGCTGTTACAATTTTCCTTGTAACTCATGGAACCCAATGCACCCGATGATCCCCTCCAGATGGGAGGCACCCCTTGACTCATGCCTGTGGCATGCCCTTGACACCAGACACACGCACAATGCATGCCGACTGCATGCATTCAATCCCCTTCCCAAGGAAGGCACCCTTGATGCATGGTGACTCCATGCACCCAAACCTACTCCCACACATGCTTTGATACGACAACCTCTTGACATAAGGTCTGTGACATTGGACACCTCATGCTAGGCATGAGGGCTATTGTTTCTATTCTTACTTGATACGCACCTACCTTCCCGATTGGACAATAAGGACCTCCCTTGTAGTATAAGTACTGAAACTCGTAGTAGGGATGTCCTTAGTTTAGATCTAGGCAATTAACAGCCTTAACTTGCAACTCACAAACTTACTCGAAACCACTAAGGAAGCCCCTTAGTGCGTGAACCTGAATGACTCTATGCAGAAGCCCTGCTAGAGTGCACTACCTATCTTACATCGGATGCTCTGAGTAAGACTAGTGCCAAACGACTCGTCGAGGAAGCACCTCGTCGAACGACATTGACTAGATCGAGTGGTTGAGGCTTCGCCCTTAACATCCGCAGTTAGTACAACGGATCCTTTATGTTCCATTTCATATTTAGGAGGCATGGAAACATACAAAAATTATACAGGTTTTACACAGTGTGTTCAGTTTTTGATCCATTCCGTATTTAGGGGGCATGCAATAATATAATTGACCTACGATATCTTTACTGTTTGAACAGACTTCTGTTAACTCTATTTCAACACCAACCAACAAATCGAAAGCATCATGAGTTCTACAGGCAACACTCTCTGGCGCATCAGTAAATCCCTCACAGACCCAAGCATTTGGACAGAGGTGCAACATGTGGCTTCCAAAAAAACTGGCAAAGTTACTTATCTTGATGCCGACACCCTTTTGCTGGCTTCTTTCCATGTTCAAGGCAAACTTCAGAGCTTACAACAAACAACACCTGGTGTATGACCTTTTTCCAAGCAGAAAGGTTTTTTTTTATTACTCTAATTTTGTGTTATAGTTAACCTCAGTTGTGCTATGCATGCCTCAAGATGGGATGTTGGAAACATCCACAGCATTTATGAGACAGATGGCAAGTCTTTTTCACATGAGGGAGATCGAAAACAGTTTCAGCAGCAGCACACACATTGAAAGCTGGGGCACAAATCGCGATGTCGGTCCAACTTGTTGGGATAGTCAATCCTAGTGCAATACATTAGCACATCACATATAAAAATAGAGCACAATGTATTTATAGATCACAACATATGTACATCGTAGTATAGGAGAATATGAGACGTTCTACCTTGTCCTGAACTCCCATCATTTAATCCCTTCAAACTTCTCCTTCACACCATAATCCCAATAGGTTATGGGCCCTGGCCTTTTTCATATTTAAATAACTTGCTCTGGACTTGGACATACTATGTCAGATCACCTCGTTGAACTGGAAGAGCCTGAGGAAGATGCACCCTCAACCCCTATTCGAGCCAGCAGAGTTTACACCTCTAATGCCTCTCGACAATGGCAACAGACCCTAGCTCAAACAGTAATTGAATTGATTCGGATGAAAGAATATTCAAATGTGAACAAAATCGCCGAACACGATCACTTAACGGATGAGAATTGGCACAAATGGAAGGAGAGTATTTACCAATTGTGATATAACTGGATATATTACTGGCAGTGTGAAATGACCAGATGAAACCAAAGATCCCATTAACGCAAATAACTGGGACAAGAATGACTCTTGGGCACAACAAGTAATCATGCATAATGTCATCTCCTCTCAAATGAATCACATCAGATCGAAAACATCAGCTGAAGCAATGTATTCAGCGCTTACAGTCACTCATGAGAATAAGGCACATCAAACAGTAAATCATATACAGTGCCTGTTATACGAGACCAAGATACAAGAAGTGGATGATCTCCTAAAGCACCTTGACACGCTTAAATCATATCGCAACTGCATCAATAAATTCCCCAATGCAGAATTCCATGTTTCTGACATGCACTTCAAAGTGATTATTTTGGCGTCTTTACCTTCATCTTGGCAGACTTACATCGAACCCTATAATGGGAATCCCAATGATCCCAATGATCCAGACCCCAAAAGGAGAATGTCCTCAGATTCCTTTATTGGTTTATTATGGGAGGAATATAAAATTCATATGACACACTCACATAACAAGTATTCTAATGGTTCTAGCACAAACCTGATTAATACCCAGAAGAATAGCAAAACTACCAAAACTTTGGAAGAGCACATCACCAATCATAAATCCTCCAACAAACCTTGTTGCAAACATTGTAAGTGACCAGGACATTGGTCAGGTAAATGTCACAAATATGCTGGTAACAAATGTTGGAACTGTAGAAAAATAGGACATAAGAAAAGAGATTGTTGGAGGAAAAAGAAGGGAAAAGAGAAGAATAAAGAGAAGCAAACAGAGGGATCAAAGAAAGGTACCAAAGATTCAAATGTGGGGGAGGAATTGATCACATTTCCAGTAAATGAACAACTTTACAATTTTGACACATATGAAGCCTGTAACCTTGATGGAAATGATGAGTGATTGATCTGGTATGACTGGTTAGCCAATTCAACAACAACTTTGCATGTTACACATCAAAGAGAAGCCTTTATTATGTACACACCTGTGGAAAAATGTTCTGTAACAGGTGTAGGTGGTAAAGAAGCAAAAATTGAGGGCTGCGGAACTGTTGAATTAATTTTGACATGTAATGGTTGCAATTATATTTTGTGCTTGGAGGACGTACTCCACATACCTGGAACACAGAATAATTTAATTTTGTTGGGGCGATGGGATGCAGCTGGGGGAAGATATACAGGTGGAAAGGGAAGAATTACCTTTGTCACTAAGGAGGGGAAGAAAATAGCACAAGGGAAGAAGGTTAACAACCACTTATACAAGATGGAATTAACTGTACGCGACCAACACCCAATGCTTACAATAGAAGCCGCCGATCACTGATCATTCATCAATAATGATGTGGCACCCAATTGGGAAACTTGGCACAGGCACTTTGGGCATGTCAGGTATTCTGGCCTGCAGAAATTATTGGATAGGAATTTGGTCAACAGATTTAATGTCGACAAACACAGTCCTAAACCAGACTGTATTGCATGTACCAAGGCAAAGCAACACATAGAACCCTTTCCTAAAATATCCACATGACAAACCGAACCCAGAGAATTGATGCATATTGACTTATGGGGAAAATACATGATCAAATCTATAAATGGAAATCAATATTACTTGTTATGTGTGGATGACATAAAATGATACATAACCGTCCAGTGTTTGAAAGAGAAATCGGACTCAACACAAGTGGTAATAAATTATTTGACACACCTAATAACTCAAGGTCAAAAACTGAAGGGGATCCAAATTGATTGTGGGAAAGAATTTGTAAACAAGAAGTTGGAAAAATGGTGCAATGAATGTGGTATAGAAATAAGACTAACTGCACCATACTCACCTTCACAGAATGGCATTGCAGAGCAAATGAATCGATCTTGTTGAATTATCACGCACCATGATAACTGCCAACCAACTTCCCAAATTTCTTTGGGAATACACAGTTTTACACACCGCTTACCTTCATAACCGATCATTTACAAAACATCTCCTGAAATCAACACCTTACAAAGGATGGCACAAAATAAAACCCAATGTATCGCATTTATGGGAGTTTGGAAGCCATGTATGGATATTACTACAAGGTCAAAAGAAACCCTGAAAAATGCTACCAAAATCAAGGCACCGAGCATATGTCAGCTATGATGATGGTGCTGGGGCAGTAAAATATTACAATGCAGAGACTCGCAAAGTACTTACCTCATGCAACTTCTGGAATATTACACCTACAGAAAAACCAACTCCTGATCATATTAAAATTACACCTGATTTACCACGTGAGGGGGAGTCTGCAGGTAGCACGCCGCCAATGGGTGTAACAGATTCTGATGATACAACTTGGAATCTTGCACCCAAGAAGCAAAAATGGAATGAAACACAGGAAGATATAGATATTGACAAACTGCGGAAGACGCGTGGAATTCGTATTGATTATAAACACCTTCACAATCCTTTTGCATATGAAGACAATGACAATTTCTTATCAATCGAAGAAGTCTATGCAATTGTTGCTGGAGATGAACTTATGAGTCTCAAAGATGCGAAGAACTCCCCAGATTGGCCTGAATGGCAAAAGGCCATGAAGAATGAATTGGATTTATTATTGGAGAAGGGGACTTGGGAACTCATCCAGAAACCTCACGACGCAAAACCAATCAAAAATAAATGGATCTTTGTCAAATGCACAATAAAGAAGGGGAAATAGTAAGGTATCGAGCAAGATTAGTGGTGAAAGGATATGCACAACAACCCAGATTTGATTATAGGAAAACATTCTCACTGGTTGTCAGGATGGATACATTATGTGCATTACTAGCACTCGTACCTGAAAAGGGACTCAAGTTACAACAAATGGACATAAAGGGCATGTATATAAATGGCACTTTGCAGGAGGCAATATATATGCAACAGCCTGAGGGATGTGAAGACTGAATGGGTCAAGTATGCAGGTTAGTCAAAACACTTTATGGTTAAAACAGGCAGGCCGAGAGTGGAATAATGAACTTGATGGCAAACTCAAAATCCATGGCTATGCGCACTTACTTTCTGATCCATGCGCATATATACGATGCAATGGAAATGACTTCGGAATAATGGCTATCTGGGTGGAGGACTCACTGCTTTTTGCTTCATCTGATAAAATGATGGATCATATGAAAGAAACACTCCGCTCAGAATGGGAAGTAACAGACCTTGGAGAGCCGAGTAAAATTGTTGGCATTGAAGTTACATGAACTGAGAATGCAATAACTATATCTCAACAGAGATATATTGAAAATATTCTCCATAACAAAAGAATAGCTGATGCAAATCCTACCGGTATACCCATGGACCCCAATATGAAGCTTGGACCAAATCTGGATGATAATGAACCAAATTGAAGCAATTCATATGCATGATTATTGGGGAGTCTGCAATTTTTGGCAAATTCCACAAGATTGGACATAAGCTATGCAGTTAATAAATTGGCCACCTACACTGCAAATCCAGGTTTAAAACACCATGGTGCAATAAAGCAAATACTCAGATACCTGGTGGGTACAAAAACTCTAGGGATAACATATAGAAAATCCCAAGATGAAACTATAAGGGCAACCTAAGCCTCTAGCAAAGGGAAATCTGAAGTTAAGATTATACTACATAATACAGGCATTGGGGACACACCTAGCAAAGGGAAATCTGAAGAGAAAACTCTAAGGATCCCCTTGCTGATGCCCAGTATATGTGAAGATGACAAAAATCAAATATAACCTAAAAATAGAAAAAGGCGGAGATAGGCGGATCAAGGCCACCGAATGACATCATACCAAGGGGTATGTGTCGGAAGGGGTACTCTGCCTCTAAATATAAAAGTGTCAACATGTACAAACATGATAGCAAGGGAAAATTAGTAATAAAATCCGGAAAAATCATAGAAAATGAAGAATAGAAGGAAATGAGGTGGGGAAAAATATAGGACGAACATAAAAAATAGGAAAAACACACAGGGCACCCCCCTAGTCCTCTTACATCACCCCCTCTCTAAGATGCATCACCCCAATGCATTTGAAATTGCATATCACCAAAGTCTGTGACTTGAATCCGATGTGGTGCAGCAGTGTGCCATCGGTGGAATTCCTTGATTAACCGAGGGGCATTTACATCAGACTCTTCGACCCATGAGTTCTTCTCATACCCATAACCCTTACAATGTACCAAATACTGGAGTTTTCCTCGATGCAAATGGCTGTCCAAGATTGACTTGACTTCATATTGGGGTTCTCCCTCGATCACTGTAGGTGGTGGTGGTAGGTGTGAATGGCATCCCGGGAATGGATCTGGGGGAGCTGGAAGCAATTTGATGACATGGAAGACGGGATGGAGTCTGGACATGGAGGCTGGGAGGCATAGACGATAGGCATGTGTTCCAACGCACTTGACAATGGGGAAAGGTCCCAAGAAGCGATGAGCGAGTTTCTTGGATGGACGTGTAGTGGAGATGTCACTGGAGTCAAGATAAACTCGATCACCAACCTTGTACTGAGGGGTTGGAGAGTGGTGTTGGTTGTAAAATCGTGCCATGTCGTCCTTCGCCTTTGCTAAGGCTGCCCTTGCCTCCTCCAAGCTATCCCTCATGTGTTCTGTGAACTCATTCACTGTCTCGATGTGTGAGGGAGTTTGGCAAGGTTCAAATCCCATGCGTGGATGTCATCCAGTGTCTAAGAGGAAAGGGGTCTGTTGAGTGGCATGGTTGTTGTATCTGAACTCGGCCAAAGGAAGGAGATCATCCCAATTGTCCTGGCATTCATTGACAAAGAGGCGGATGTACTGCTCCAGTTCCTGGTTGACTCGCTCCGTCTGGCCATCAGTTTGTGGGTGATAAGCGGTTGAAGCGAGGAGTTTGATCCCCAGGAGTTGGTACAGCTCACGAGTGAACTCTGCCATGAACTGAGGGCCACGATCCGAGAGGAAGGCACCAGGAAGTCCATGTAATTTCCACACATGGTGGAGGTAGAGTCAAGTGTCACCTAGGGCACTGACAGTGGTGTGAGTGGGAATGAAGTGAGCACATTTTCCCACTGAGTCAACTGTGCACATCACCGCATCAAACCTGTTTGACTCTGGCAATTCCACCACAAAGTCAATGCTGACGACATCCCAACAACTCTCTGGAACAGGAAGAGGGTGTAGCTCACCAATAGGCTTGCGACGAGGAACCTTGGTGCGTAAGCAAAGGTCACAAGTGCAACAATACTGACCAATGAGCCATGACATTTGTGGCCACCAATAGTTCCATGAGGTGAGCTCCAAGGTCTTCCAGCGTCTGGGGTGGCCAGCAATCTGTGAGTCATGGTGTTGGGATATGATGTGCCAGTGAAGGTCTGGGTCATTGGGAACATAGATGTGATCCCTGAAATACAACAAGTCCTCCTTTTCAGCCCACTCTGCCGCACATAAGGAAAGGGTCGATCCCTTCCTCAGTTCTTTAACAGCTCAGGCGACAACATCCTCATGTAAACCACTATGGTTTGCGGGACGAATGTCACGTAGGATGTCCCGCTCCTCGCCCTGGGGTGCGATGCCTTCCAGTGCCCGAATGGTGAACAGGTCTGGCTGCAACAGCACAATGTTTTGGTTGTCACCACTGCCATCCCCATGGTCTGCACGTCGGGATAGGGCATCAGTCTTCCCCATGCTGTGACCCGGACGGTGGTGCAAGGAGAAGTCAAATCTAGATAGATACAGGGACCAATGAGCTTGACGACGGTTCAATTTCTTGGCCATCATGAAGTACTCGAGATTCTTGTGATCCGTCCAAATTTCCACCTTGTGTTGGGCACCCTCGAGGAAGTGTCACCACTCCTCAAGTGCACGCATTATCGCCAACATCTCCTTGTCATGGATCTCGTAGTTTCACTCTACAGCACTAAGGCTTTTGGAGTAGAATGCAACAGGATGCCACTTCTGGTCCTCCGGAGACTGCTGAGACAACACGGCACCCGTTGCAAAGTCAGAACTGTCAGCTTCTACACGAAAAGGATGCGAATCATCAGCAAAGGTAAGGATCGGAGCAGAAGTGACCATCTCCTTAAGCTTTTTGAACACCTCCTGTTGTGCATTATCCCACCTCCATGCCTCCTTTCCTGTCAAGTCGAACAGTGGTCATGCATGATGTGAGAAATCCTTGATAAAACACCAAAAGAAATTGATGAAGCCCAGGAAAGACTGCACCTCCTTCTTGTTCATGGGCGTCAGCCAAGCTGTGACCCCATTTACCTTGATAGGATCCATCTCCACTTGACCCTCCAAGATAATCAGGCCGAGGTACTTGATCTTGGTCTTTTTGAACTCACATTTGTCCTGACGAAGGTAGAGTTTGTACCGTCGAAGTCACTCTAGGACGAGGCGTGTGATGCGACCGTGCTCTTCAACCGTGCGAGTGAAGATGAGGATGTCGTCAAGATAGATGCAGACAATGCCTTCGAGGATGAGGTCGTGGAAGATGTCATTCATCATGGTCTGAAAGGTGGCAGGGCTATTAGTAAGGCCAAAGAACATGACAAGTGGTTCAAAAAGACCATGGTTGGTATGAAAGGCTGCCTTCCACTCATCTCCCTCCTTTATCCTCACATTATTATAGCCCCAATGGACATCGAGCTTGGTGAAGTATCGGGCTCCACGGAGCTGGTTTACGAGTTCGGAGATGAGGGGTAGTGGGTAGCGATTTTTGACTGTGATGTTGTTGAGCCTTCTGTAGTCTTGAACCGGTCGAAGTGAGCCATCCTTCTTCTTGACAAAGAAAAAGGGAGAGGCCATGGGTGACTTTGATGGTCAAATACATCCAGAGGCCAGGTGCTCGTCGATGAACTGGTCAAGCTGCCATTGTTCTTCTGGAGAGAGAGGATAGACCTTGCAGGATGAAGGGGTTGCGCCAGGGGTGAGTTCGATCGCGTGATCCCATGGCTTGCACGCAGGAAGAGAGTCGAATGACTCCTTGGAGAAAACATCTTCAAACTCATGGAGATGAGGGAGTAAGGAGTTAGTAGAGGATTTAGCAGCGTTGTTTTTGTGGAAGGCCTCAGTGAGGCGTTGGGATATGTTCAATGTGGCACACACCTCATGCGATGAGCGAATTGCAGTGTAGAAGATCCGATCACCCTCCTCCACTTCCTCTGGGTCCTCATCATCATCATCCGAGTCTGGCATTAGATCAGGAACCCCTTCCAATTCCACTTCAGGTATAGGCAGGGGTCCAGCACAACACTTCTGAGTACGTCGTATCGCCGCCTTCTGTCCACGATGTTCTTGCCTGGCTTCTGTGAAACACCTCTGACAGCAGGATGGACATCAGCTCATGGTAACCTCCCCGGTACACCAGTCAACCTCTGGGTTATGGTCTTGAAGCCATGGATATCCCAAAATCACCTTTTGCTTTCCTAATTGAGTGACAGCAAAAAGGGCATGCTCACTATGATCTTTGTAACAGAGAACCAGGTCTGCAACCTCTCGGATGGCACCAGCTGTTATGATTTGTCTACAGGAACCCGCAAGTACAGGTAGTTCATTTTTCTTATTTGACTCGACTCTCTTCCAACAGGAAGACACCTTGATGCATGGTGACTCCATGCACCCGAGCCCACTCTCACACGCACCATGGTACGACACCCCCTCTACACGAGGTCTGCGACATTGGACCCTCGCAATCGACATGCTGCACTGCAGCATGTCCTTGACACCGGATCCTCAACATTGGATCCGTGACATCGGACGCCTCATGCGGGGCATGAGGCCTATTGTCTCTATTGTTCTTGTCTATATTTACCTGATAAGCATCTCACTTTCTGATTGGACGATAGGTAGTCCTAGAACAGTATATAAGCTGTAGCTACACTCTGTGTATTCTCCAGCTTGACCTAATTCAACCAATGGTCTTAGACTCAACCAGAACACTTGACAACTAAGGAAGTCCTTTAGTTGTGATACACTCGAACTCGATAGCTTAGGAAGCCCCTAGCTGTGATAACCCGAACTCAACAGTTGGAAAGCCTCCAACTGTGATACATGAACAAATGGTCTACTCAGAAAGCCTCTGAGTACAGATAGCCATGATTACTTGAGGAAGTACCCAAGTGAAGGCAGGAAGCCCGATACACTAGGAAAGTTTCCTAGTGCGATACCGATACAGTTGGAAAGCCTCCAACTGCAATATACGAAGCTGAGGCTGAGTCAAGGACCTATAGTCTTAACACCAGCTTCATTTGGGGATCCATCCACGTTATATACAGGTATCGGACGTGAGAGTGAGCGAGTATTTAGGCGATGTTGTTGTACCAGATGGGAATCGATGAAGAGACCAGTTGCACCAGAGTCCAGGAGCGCAGAGACACCGAGTATCTGTCCAGTGTCAGTCGTCTGCAGTTCGATGGCTAGGTTCAAGGAATGTGCAGAGGGAGTGGATGCCACAATATACTTGCGTGGTAGTTTACACTCCCATGATTTAATTTTGGGATGTGGAGTAGAAGGAGAGATGGGGAGAGCAGGTACATCTTTAGCCAACTTTGAAGGGTCAGAGAGGGGAGCAGTCACAGAAATGGATTCATTCTCTGGGGATTCAACTGACAAGACTTCAAAGCGGTTATGGACAGGCAGTGAGGGCGTACAATTCACTCGCTGTGAATAGGAAAATCCTGCTCCTCTACAACTTCCAACTTAATCTCCTCTGCAACTTGATCCTTCGCTTCCTCAACATCTACAAGCGCCAACAAATCTTGCAGGAGTTTATCTTGTCCCTCAGGGGTGAGCATGCAGATATCCTGACGATGGGGACATGCTCCAGCCCTGTGTCCAGGTTCCCCACAATGGTAGCAGAGATCCAACTTACATGCATGGCTGTGGGCTGCATCAACATCCATTGGTACTGGGACATTGACGGCTGGTGTGGGAGTTTGATGAACAGGAATGGGGTTAGGGCGGGGGAGGCTTCGATTGAAGGTGTAGGGCGTATGAGTGGTAGTTGGAGCATGGAATGCAACATTAAACACCACATTTGTGAGTCGGTTCTCGTCACAGAGTGAAGCAGCTTCATACCAAGCAAGGATATCATTGTCCGCTGGGCGCCCTTCCAACATCTGTGCAATCTGGTCCTGAATTTCTCGGTTGAGCCCCCGTCGGAACTTCACCACCACTGGTAACCCACTCCCATATCCTGCCATGTCCACCAAATCCTTGAACTCATCAATATAGTCATCCACAGATCGACGTCCCTGGTGGTAAGCGGATGACTCAAGTCGTGTCACTGCTCAGTGGCGTTCATTGAGGGGGCAGAAGTGGCGTATGAACTCAGCTCGAAAGTCACCCCAAGTGGAGAAAGGTAGAGAACCAAGTTCTTTAGTTTGACGTAGGATATGGTCCATATAAGGGCAACCTAAGCCTCTAGCAAAGGGAAATCCGAAGTTAAAATTATACTACATAATACAGGCATTGGGGGTGCACCTAGCAAAGGGAAATCCAAAGAGAAAACTCTAAGGATCCCCTTGCTGATGCCCAGTATATGTGAAGACGACAAAAATCAAATATAACCTAAAAATAGAAAAAGGCGGAGATAGGCGGATCAAGGCCGCCGAATGACATCATACCAAGGGGTATGTGTCGGAAGGGGTACTCCGCCTCTAAATATAAAAGTGTCAACATATACAAACATGATAGCAAGGGAAAATTAGTAATAAAATCCGGAAAAATCATAGAAAATGAAGAATAGAAGGAAATGAGGTGGGGAAAAATATGGGACGAACATAAAAAATAGGAAAAACACACAGGGCACCCCCTTAGTCCCCTTACATCACCCCCTCTCTAAGATGCATCGCCCCGATGCATTCGAAATCGTATACGACCAAAGTCCGTGACTTGAATGCGACGCGGTGCAGCAGTGTGCCGTCGGTGGAATTCCTTGATTAACCGAGGGGCATTTACGTCAGACTCTTCGACCCATGAGTTCTCCTCATACCCATAACCCTTCCAATGTACCAAATACTGGAGTTTTCCTCGACACAAACGGCTGTCCAAGATTGACTCAACTTCATATTGGGGTTCTCCCTTGATCACTGTAGGTGGTGGTGGTGGGTGTGAATGGCGTCCCGGGAACGGATCTGGGGGAGCTGGAAGCAATTTGACGACATGGAAGACGGGATGGAGTCTGGACATGGAGGCTGGGAGGCGTAGACGATAGGCATGTGTTCCAACGCACTTGACAATGGGGAAAGGTCCCAAGAAGCGATGAGCGAGTTTCTTGGATGGACGTGTAGTGAAGATGTCACTGGAGTCAAGATAAACTCGATCACCAACCTTGTACTGAGGGGTTGGGGAGTGGCGCTGGTTGTAAAATTGCGCCATGTCGTCCTTCGCCTTTGCTAAGGCTGCCCTTGCCTCCTCCAAGCTATCCCTCATGCATTCTGTGAACTCATTCACTGTCTCGATGTGTGAGGGAGTTTGGCGAGGTTCAAATCCCATGCGTGGATGTCGTCCAGTGTCTAAGAGGAAAGGGGTCTGTTGAGTGGAAGCATGGACATGGTTGTTGTATCCGAACTCGGCCAAAGGAAGGAGGTCATCCCAATCGTCCTGGCGTTCATTGACAAAGAGGCGGATGTACTGCTCCAGTTCCTGGTTGACTCGCTCCATCTGGCCATCAGTTTGTGGGTGATAAGCAGTTGAAGCGAGGAGTTTGATCCCCAGGAGTCGGTACAGCTCACGAGTGAACTCTGCCATGAACTGAGGGCCACGATCCGAGAGGAAGGCACCAGGAAGTCCATGTAACTTCCACACGTGGTGGAGGTAGAGTCGAGCGGCACCTAGGGCACTGACAGTGGTGTGAGTGGGAATGAAGTGAGCGCGTTTTCCCACTGAGTCAACTGTGCACATCACCGCATCAAACCCGTTTGACTCTGGCAATTCCACCACAAAGTCGACGCTGACGACATCCCAACGACTCTCTGGAACAGGAAGAGGGTGTAGCTCACCAATAGGCTTGCGACGAGGGACCTTGGTGCGTAAGCAAAGGTCACAAGTGCGACAATACTGACCAATGAGCCGTGACATTTGTGGCCACCAATAGTTCCGTGAGGTGAGCTCCAAGGTCTTCCAGCGTCCGGGGTGGCCAGCAATCTGTGAGTCATGGTGTTGGGATATGATGCGCCGGCGAAGGTCTGGGTCATTGGGAACATAGATGCGATCCCTGAAATACAACAAGTCCTCCTTTTCAGCCCACTCTGCCGCACGTAAGGAAAGGGTCGATCCCTTCCTCAGTTCTTTAACAGCTCGGGCGACAACATCCTCATGTAAACCGCTACGGTTTGCGCGACGAATGTCACATAGAATGTCCCGCTCCTCACCCTGGGGTACGATGCCTTCCAGTGCCTGAATGGTGAACAGGTCTGGCTGCAACAGCACAATGTTTTGGTTGTCACCGCTGCCATCCCCATGGTCTGCACATCGGGATAGGGCATCGGTCTTCCCCATGCTGCGACCCGGATGGTGGTGCAAGGAGAAGTCGAATCTAGATAGATACAGGGACCAACGAGCTTGACAACGGTTCAATTTCTTGGCCGTCATGAAGTACTCGAGGTTCTTGTGATCCGTCCAAATTTCCACCTTGTGTTGGGCACCCTCGAGGAAGTGTCACCACTCCTCAAGCGCACGCATTATCGCCAACATCTCCTTGTCATGGATCTCGTAGTTTCTCTCTACAGCACTAAGGCTTTTGGAGTAGAACGCAACAGGATGCCACTTCTGGTCCTCCGGAGACTGCTGAGACAACACAGCGCCCGTCGCAAAGTCAGAACTGTCGGCTTCTACACGAAAAGGACGCGAATCGTCAGCAAAGGTAAGGATCGGAGCAGAAGTGACCATCTCCTTAAGCTTTTTGAACACCTCCTGTTGTGCATTATCCCACCTCCATGCCTCCTTTCCTGTCAAGTCGAACAGCGGTCGTGCATGATGTGAGAAATCCTTGATAAAACGCCGATAAAAATTGATGAAGCCCAGGAAAGACTGCACCTCCTTCTTGTTCGTGGGCGTAGGCCAAGCTGTGACCCCATTTACCTTGATAGGATCCATCTCCACTTGACCCTCCGAGATAATCAGGCCGAGGTACTCGATCTTGGTCCTTTCGAACTCGCATTTGTCCTGACGAAGGTAGAGTTTGTACCGTCGAAGTCGTTCTAGGACGAGGCGCGTGATGCGACGGTGCTCTTCAACTGTGCGAGTGAAGATGAGGATGTCGTCGAGATAGATGCAGACAACGCCTTCGAGGATGAGGTCATGGAAGATGTCGTTCATCATGGTCTGAAAGGTGGCAGGGCTATTAGTAAGGCCAAAGAACATGACAAGCGGTTCAAAAAGACCACGGTTGGTACGAAAGGCTGCCTTCCACTCATCTCCCTCCTTTATCCTCACATTATTATAGCCCCAACGGACATCGAGCTTGGTGAAGTATGAGGCTCCATGGAGCTGGTTTACGAGTTCGGAGATGAGGGGTAGTGGGTAGCGATTTTTGACCGTGATGTTGTTGAGTCTTCTGTAGTCTTGAACCGGTCGAAGTGAGCCATCCTTCTTCTTGACAAAGAAAAAGGGAGAGGCCATGGGTGACTTCGATGGTCGAATACGTCCAGAGGCCAGGTGCTCATCGATGAACTGGTCAAGCTGCTGTTGTTCTTCCGGAGAGAGAGGATAGACCTTGCAGGATGAAGGAGTTGCGCCGGGGGTGAGTTCGATCGCGTGATCCCATGGCTTACGCGCAGGAAGAGAGTCGAATGACTCCTTGGAGAACACGTCTTCAAACTCATGGAGATGAGGGAGTAAGGAGTTAGTAGAGGATTTAGCAGCGTTGTTTTTGTGGAAGGCCTCGGCGAGGCGTTGGGATATGTTCGATGTGGCACACACCTCATGCGATGAGCGAATCGCAGTGTAGAAGATCTGATCACCCTCCTCCACTTCCTCTGGGTCCTCATCATCATCATCCGAGTCCGGCATTAGATCAGGAACCCCTTCCAATTCCACTTCAGGTATAGGCAGGGGTCCAGCACAACACTTCTGAGTTTGTCGTATTGCCGCCTTCTGTCCACGTCGTTCTTGCCTGGCTTCTGTGAAACATGTCCGACAGCAGGATGGACATCGGCTCATGGTAACCTCCCCGGTGCGCCAGTCGACCTCTGGGTTATGGTCTCGAAGCCATGGAAATCCCAAAATCGCCTTTTGCTTTCCTAATTGAGTGACAGCAAAAAGGGCACACTCACTATGATCTTTGTAACGGAGAACCAGGTCTGCAACCTCTCGGATGGCACCAGCTTCATTTGGGGATCCATCCACGTTATATACAGGTATCGGACGTGAGAGTGAGCGAGTATTTAGACGATGTTGTTGTACCAGATGGGAATCGATGAAGAGACCAGTCGCACCAGAGTCCAGGAGCGCAGAGACACCGAGTATCTGTCCAGTGTCGGTCGTCTGCAGTTCGATGGCTAGGTTTAAGGAATGTGCAGAGGGAGTGGATGCCACAATATACTTGCGTGGTAGTTTACGCTCCCATGATTTAATTTTGGGACGTGGAGTAGAAGGAGAGATGGGGAGAGCAGGTACGTCTTTAGCCAACTTCGAAGGGTCAGAGAGGGGAGCAGTCACAGAAATGGATTCATTCTCCAGGGATTCAACTGACAAGACTTCAAAGCGGTTATGGACAGGCAGTGAGGGCGTACGATTCACTCGCTGCGAATAGGAAAATCCTGCTCCTCTACAACTTCCAGCTTAACCTCCTCTGCAACTTGATCCTTCGCTTCCTCAACATCTACAAGTGCCAACAGATCTTGCAGGAGTTCGTCTCATCCCTCGGGGGTGAGCATGCGGATATCCTGACGATGGGGACACACTCCAGCCCTGTGTCCAGGTTCCCCACAACGGTAGCAGAGATCCAACTTACGTGCACGGCTGCGGGCTGCATCAACATCCATTGGTACTGGGATATTGACAGCTGGTGTGGGAGTTTGACGAGCAGGAATGGGGTTAGGGCGGGGGAGGCTTCGATTGAAGGTGTAGGGTGTATGAGTGGTAGTTGGAGCACGGAATGCAGCATTAAACGCCGCATTTGTGAGTTGGTTCTCGTCACAGAGTGAAGCAGCTTCATACCAAGCAAGGATATCATCGTCCGCTGGGCGCCCTTCCAACATCTGTGCAATCTGGTCCTGAATTTCTCGGTTGAGCCCCCGTCGGAACTTCACCACCACTGGTAACCCACTCCCATACCCTGCTATGTCCACCAAATCCTTGAACTCATCAATATAGTCGTCCACGGATCGACGTCCCTGGTGGTAAGTGGATGACTCAAGTCGTGTCACTGCTCGGTGGCGTTCATTGAGGGGGCAGAAGTGGCGTACGAACTCAGCTCGAAAGTCACCCCAAGTGGAGAAAGGTAGAGAACCGAGTTCTTTAGTTTGACGTAGGATACGGTCCACATAGAGATAGGCGCGTTCAGATTTCATGTATGTGAAGGCCCAATAAATTTTTGCAGCCTCATCGACGAATTGATGCGACTGGAGACTAATGTATAAATCACAGGAATTAAGGAATGCACGTCCCTGCGCACGTGCACCATTAAATTCGGCGGGGGGGGACGGTTTGATCTGGGCACGTTCCTTAGTGGACGCGTTTGGCAAAACATCGTTGTTGGGTGCGCTTGGAGTCGTGAAGGGGGAACTATTAGTCGTAGGGTTAGCCTGGAGGGTCCTAACGAAGTTTTCAATCGTAGATTTAAGCGAGTCGATTTGCGCGCGCATTCCGGAAACGTCGCTTTCAAGCGCGTCGAAGCGTTCTGATGCGTCCATGTCGCTAGGGAGCGCGTTTGGCGAAAATGGCGGCGCAATAAAGGCGAGAGTATCTGGAACGGTGTGTAGGGACTCTGTGGAGCTTTGGGAAGCGTCGTCCAGTCCGTACCTGCCTATTTTGGGCAGCGCGTTCGCGATTTTCGGGCCTTAGGGGAGAGTTTTCTACTATAAGGGCAACCTAAGCCTCTAGCAAAGGGAAATCCGAAGTTAAAATTATACTACATAATACAGGCATTGGGGGCGCACCTAGCAAAGGGAAATCCGAAGAGAAAACTCTAAGGATCCCCTTGCTGATGCCCAGTATATGTGAAGACGACAAAAATCAAATATAACCTAAAAATAGAAAAAGGCGGAGATAGGCGGATCAAGGCCGCCGAATGACATCATACCAAGGGGTATGTGTCGGAAGGGGTACTCCGCCTCTAAATATAAAAGTGTCAACATATACAAACATGATAGCAAGGGAAAATTAGTAATAAAATCCGGAAAAATCATAGAAAATGAAGAATAGAAGGAAATGAGGTGGGGAAAAATATGGGACGAACATAAAAAATAGGAAAAACACACAGGGCACCCCCTTAGTCCCCTTACAGTCCACATAGAGATAGGCGTGTTCAGATTTCATGTATGTGAAGGCCCAATAAATTTTTGCAGCCTCATCGACAAATTGATGCGACTGGAGACTAATGTATAACTCACAGGAATTAAGGAATGCATGTCCCTGCGCACATGCACCATTAAATTCGGCAGGGGGGGACGGTTTGATCTGGGCACATTCCTTAGTGGACGCGTTTGGCAAAATGTCGTTGTTGGGTGCGCTTGGAGTCGTAAAGGGGGAACTATTGGTCATAGGGTTAGCCTGGAGGGTCCTAACAAAGTTTTCAATCGTAGATTTAAGCGAGTTGATTTGCGCGCACATTCCGGAAACATCGCTTTCAAGCGCGTCGAAGCGTTCTGATGTGTCCATGTTGCTAGGGAGCGCATTTGGCGAAAATGGCAGCATAATAAAGGCGAGATTATCTGGAACGGTGTGTAGGGACTCTGTGGAGCTTTGGGAAGCATCATCCAGTCCGTACCTGCCTATCTTGGGCAGCGTGTTCATGATTTTCGGGCCTTAGGGGAGAGTTTTCTACTATAAGGGCAATTTAAGCCTCTAGCAAAGGGAAATCCGAAGTTAAAATTATACTACATAATACAGGCATTGGGGACACACCTAGCAAAGGGAAATGTTTTTGTGATCTGACAGGATTACCACTGGGTGTTCTGAACCCATCAGGTAGTGTCTCCAGGTTTCTAGCGATCATATTATCGCTAGTAGCTCCCTGTCGTAGATCTCATAGTTCCATTCTGTTGGTGTTAGCGCATGCAATATATATCCGCACGGGTGCCAGTCCCCATTCATGTCCCTTTGTCTCAGCACTCCTCCTGTCGCATGTTTTGAGGCGTCTGATTTGATTGTGAATGGCTTTGTCAGGTCTGGCATCAGCAGTACCGGGGCTTCTGCGAATTTCCTTTTCAGCATTTGAAAGGCCTGTTCGCATTCCTTTGTCCAGTCGAACATCTTGTTCTTCTTTGTCAGTTCATTAAGCGGTCTGCTTGTCTCTGCAAAATGTCCAATAAACTTCCTGTAGAAGTTTCCAAATCCCAGGAAAGATCTGACTGCCTTTATGTTTGTCGGGGTTGGCCAATCCTGTATACCTGCCAGTTTCGTGCTGTCCATGGCAATTTCGTTGGGTCGGATGATCAGACCCAAGAATTCCACTTCGTGGACATCGAACTTGCATTTCTCTGGCTTTAGGTATAAGTCGTTTTCTGCCAGTCTTTGCAGTACCCTCTTTGTCCTTTCCTGGTGTTTGTTCTGATCCTCAGAGAATATCAGGATGTCGTCCATGTAAATCACGAGCCATCCTTCTCCGATCATGTCGTGGAATATCTCATTCATCATCGCCTGGAAGGTTGCCAGTGAGTTGCATAATCCAAAGAACATCACTGTTGGCTCAAACAGCCCCCGATTTGTCTTGAAGGCTGCTTTCCATTGATCTCCATCTTTGATCCTGACGTTGTGATATCCCCATCAGATGTCCAATTTCGTAAACTATTTTGCCCCTCTTAGTTTGTCCAACAGGTCTCCTACCAGTGGCAGCAGGTAGGTGTTCTTGATTGTTCCATTATTCAAGTACTTGTAATCTTGGCAGGGTCATAGCATGTCCGAGTCCTTCTTTGCAACAAAGAAGAATGGTGATGCCATGGGCGATTTCGATGGTTGGATGTATCCCTTCTGCAGGCTTTCATCAAGAAACTCATCGAGTTTCTTCTGTTCTGCCAGTGACAATGGGTAAACCCTGCAATCCTTCGCTACAAAGTCCGGTTTCAGTTCGATCGCATGATCCCAGGCTCTTGATTCTGGGAATCATTCCAATGCTTCCTTTTCAAATATCCGTCAGTACTCCTTGTACTGTTCGGGGAGTAGTTCATCTAGGGTCTTCTGTTCGGGGTCTCCTTCCTTCTTGTGTGTCAGGTGTTGAGAGACAGATGTCTTTGCCCTAATCCAGATGTTCTGTCCATAAGCATATCACGGTGATCCTTTTGCCTTCATGATCCAAGAGATTTTCTTCGTCGTCTGAGAATATCCATATCTTGGCTCGTCATATTCCTCTGTCAGCAGTGTCCTAGCTGGTTTGAATATTCCAATGATGGGTTCTCCTCGGATGTAGGTGACTAGTAGCTTGTCATCTTCAATCTTTAGTTTGGGTGTCTCTTTCGGTTCCGTTGCCTGTTCCGTTGCCTGTTCGTGGTTTGCCTGTGCTGGGTTTTCCTTCCCAGTGTCTTCTTCGTCTTGTGGCCCAATGGGTTCCCCATTCTGAAGAGTCGTGATCGTGATCTCTTCATCATCTATTTCTTCAATCGTCACCTTTCTTGTCTCGACAGGCATCTTGTTTCTCCTTGGTTCAGCATGGAGGGCTCCCCCCATTAATCTTGCCTTGGCAACGATTCTTCGGCAATCTGCTCGCCGTTCTTCGTTCATCAATTTCTCTTTCTTCGGGGTAAGCATTTCCCTTAGTTTTGTGACTATTCAGGCCGATGCCAGTTGTCCTTCTTTTTTTCTGGCGGCCAGTCTCTCCAGTTCTCTGGTGGCCACCTTTTTCCATTGTGCTCGTTCTTCCTCGGCAGTCTTCTTCTTGAGGGCGAGCTTTTCTTGTTCTTTGGCAACAATCTTTCGGCACCATGCCTGTCGCTCTTCTTTCGTCATGTTGAAGGGGTTCTTCTTCTTTTTGTTTCCCCTCTGGCGCCATGATAGGTACCCTTTGTTGGGTTTCTCGGTTCGCACCCTTCCAATAAGGGTTCTTCCTTTCCCATATGAGAACTCTGGGTAAGTCTCATCCTTCATCCTGAACTGGAAGGTTCCAATTTTCCAGTCAATCACTGATTTGATTCTTCTGAGCCATGGCAGACCTAGGATGATTGATTCCTTTCCCAGTCCTGCAATCAGGAAGGTCATTGGGAAAGTCCTTCCATTGATCGTTAAGAGTCCTCTGGCACAGTGGAAGATTTCCCCTCTCTTGTTTGGGGTTCCATCCATGTTCTTGACTCTGATTACCCTTTCCAGGGGGCACAATTCGAATCCACTGCTTTCTGCAAATTCATGGCTCATGAATATCCCTCCCGCTCCTGAGTCGAGTAGGGCTTCAGTTTCGATGTCTTTTCCTCTGCCTGTCCCTGCCACTTTGACATCTAAGTGCATAGATTGATTTTTCAAAGTGGCTAGCAGTACAGAGCAGACAGAAAGTTCGGTGGTACCTGGCATCGAGGCAGGCCACCTCTTTAAAAACCCTCGTCCTCAATTGCAGCGAGAGCTTCTTTCTTTTCTTCTTCGTCTAGTTCTCCTACGATCGCTCGGATCCTAGAGTAGGCTTCCTTTCCTTTATTCTTTGGGGATGGCCAGTCCTCGGTCCTCTTTTCCCCTTTCTTGTGTTTGGTTGCTCTGTGTCCGGGCTGGTGGCACACAAAGCACAATCCTTTCTTCATGTGTTCGATCCTCTCCTGGTGGGAGAGGTGGTTGATCTCGAGTGGGGTTTCCTTTGCCTTAGAGGCCAGGAGCTTCCTTGTAAAAGCCTCTTGCAGCCTCCCTGTTATGGCTTTTGCTCTCCTCCACTGTCCATCGTACTTGGAGGCGGCGTTGATCATTCCTTCCAAGGTCATAGGGATCGTTTCCATGTTGCAAACTCTTTTGAGGAGCTTGGGGTTTAACCCATCCATGAAGAGTTCAATGAGGGTGGTGTCGTCATTGATTCCTGCCTTCTCTCGCAGGATTCGGAACTGCGCAATGTAGTCCTCCAGGTCCTGTCCCTGCTTCAATGTCTTCATCTCAGTTCTGGCCCTGCCAGCTTCGTCGATCAGCGTGAACACTGTCTTGAGCGCCGATTCAAAGGCTGACCAAGTTCCTAGGTCCTCTTTCTCTGCCCATGTCTGTGCCCGGGGCACAGTGGTTCCTCCGTTCATGAAGGACAATGCGAAGATGATTTTCTTCTTGTCAGTGTCATAGATTCCATGGTTCACTCTCAAATAGAGTTTCACTTCTTGTAAGAACTTCGCAGTTCTAGTTTGGTCCCCTGTGAAGTCAGAGGGGGTTTGTATCCTGATCTCCTTGGTCGATGCAGTCAGTTCAGTGGACATGTTGGCATTGTCATTGGATAAGGAGAATGGGTCTTGTTCTGGGGTTTCTTCTTTATCGAAGGGTCTAAAATCCTCTTTGTTGAGGTATTGGGGTTCTTCGTCACTGGTTCTCTTTGAGAACCACTTCTGTGCTGGCTCTGAGTATTGTACTAGTCAACCCTGGTATCTATACCACGGGGTTCTTCCTGATGATGATGCTCTGGTTGGAGGTCTGTCTGGGCTTTGTCTGAAAGACGTTGTGTCTGCACCTAGGTAGGTGGACTTTGTAGATCAGCTTGACCTTTTGTTAAGACTATAGGTCTCGACTCAGCCTTGGCTTTGTGTGTTGCAGTTGGAGGCTTTCCAACTGTATCGGTATCGCACTAGGAGACTTTCCTAGTGTATTGGGCTTCCTGCCTTCACTTGGGTACTTCCTCAAGTAGTCACGGCTATCCATACTCAGAGGCTTTCTGAGTAGACCGTTCATTCATGTATCACAGTTGGAGGCTTTCCAACTGTCAAGTTCGAGTTATCACAGCTAGGGGCTTCCTAAGCTGTCGAGTTTGAGTGTATCACAACTAAGGGACTTCCTTAGTTGTCGAGTGTTCTGGTTGAGTCTAAGACCATTGGTTGAATTAGGTCAAGCTGAGGAATACAGACAGTATTACTACAGCTTATATACAGTTTGAAGATGTCTATCATCCAATTGGATCATAGGATCATTATCCAATATAAATAGAAAGAACAATAGAAAGACAGGCCTCATGCATAGCATGAGGCATCCAATGTCAAGGATCCAATGTCATGGACCTTGTGTAAAGGGGTTGTCATACCACGGTGCATGTGGGAGTGGTTCAGGTGCATGGAGTCACCATGCGTCAAGGCGTCTTCCATCGGAGGTGAGTCGAGTCGAATGGAAAAATTAAAGTACCCGGCCTTGCCGGCGTACGTCTGGTCATTGTGGGTTACGGCAAATCGTAACACCTATCATCGTCCCTCCAAGAAACTTTCTGAAAAGAACCATGGTCCTTTTGAAATCATCGCCCGCCCGGGTACTCACTCAGTCACCCTGCAGCTTCTGGACCACATGTGGGCCATCCACCCTGTTTTCCGTGTCTCTCAACTAGAAAAACACTTCCCAAACACAATTCCAAATCGAGCACAACCTCCACCTCCTCTGATCACCATCAATGATGAGCTCAAATATGAGATCACTAAAGTCCTCAACTCCAAGGTTGACAACTGACATTGCTGCAAGATTCTCTACCTCATCCAATGGGAAGGTTACCAGGGAACTGATGAAGAGACCTCCTGGCTACCTGTTATGGAACTTGACCACACCCAAGAACTCCTTGTGGATTTTCACACCCGCTACCTGCAGAAACCCAGACCATTACCCGCTTAAAGTCTATTCACATTACTCATTCACTCAGTCTGAACTCAGAAACAAATTTTATTGAAAAAAGATTTTTTTTGGATCCAACCAGATCCCTACACTACCTCCACTTCTCCCTCTCCGTCTTTGTCACCCTCTCCCCCAACTTCGCCCTCTTCTCCGCCCTCATCCTTCTCTCCACCCTCCTCATCTCCACTCTCGCTCTCCTCCTTGTCATCCACCTGCCTTTTCTCCAGATATCTCTGGAAGGCCACCCAGTCATCTCCAGACTTGCAGATCCCACATCTTTCCTGCTGGGACTCTTGCACTGCCTGCTCCACCTCTTCATCACCCTCGTTGCTCTCCTCCCCAGTGCTTTCTTCCTCCACCCACTCTGGGTCCAAAGTGTCCTGGATCTCCCCTAACAACTCCCACACCACAGTTGCCACCTCAGCAAACCCCTTCCTCATCAACTTCATCACCTGCTGCATCATCTTTGCATTCTCCCTGCTAATCCCTGTCATTCCTGCCGCTTTTGCTGCAGGGGCCTTCTGCCCCTCCCACACTACTTCTTCGCACTTGTGTTTGACATGCGTGCAGTTATCGTACACATGCCCCTTCGTGCCCATCTTGAAGCAAGCAATTTTTTGATACTTGCATCTAGGCCATTTGTCAGTAAAGGATACAGAAAAATAAAATAAAAGACGCACCTTTTGCAGGGCAAAGCCACCTTGCACCCGCACTGGACCCTCCGACTCCTCTGACCCCACTCACGCCCTTGACTTGGCGACTTTCTTTTTCTTTGGGGACTTACTCCCCTCAGCCTCATCCTCCAAACCCATGGCCGCAGCTGCCTGCTTCTTGTCTGCTCATCGTGCAGCCGCTGCCTCTTTTTTCCGCGCCTCTGCCTGGTGTGCCTCCTCAGCCTTTGCAGCCTCCTCTGCTGCCTTTTGCACCTCCTGCACCCGGTGTTCCTCCTCCCTTGCTGCTTCCTCCAGCTCCTTCATCTCCTTTTCCATCTGCTCCCTCAGTGCCCACTCCCTCTGTTTGTGTTGGGCCTTCATCGCGGCCATTTTGATCTGCGTGGAGACTGCTGGGGGGGACATATTTGATAGTTGATGGGGGAAGGAAAGAACGTGAAAATTTTTCAACCAATTACCACATTTGGAAATTCAACCAACCTCCTTATTTGGACTCAAACACTCATGTGCCTCATAGGCTCGGCACTAAGGGGGAAATACTGTCAAGAACTGTTCCTCGCCCGATCAGAACCTGCATCCATCTGACCCTTTTCCCCACATCAAACCCAACATTTGTCTACTCCTCCTGATTTTGTTCCTGGCTGCCTTGCACTGCCCATGCTGCTGTGCACCAGGCTGCCTTGTACAGCATCCATGGCTGCCTTCCCAAGGCTGCCATCTCTATTGCAAATTCGACTATGGATTCCTGTGCAGCTCCTGCTAGATAATTTATCTACGCAGTTGAGACACTGCCACAGTCTTTGTTCCTGTTCCACATTTATTCCAGACTACAGTATTTAAGCTTAGTTAGTTTCACCTTGTATTCCTCAGTTCATATATTGACATAGACTCGACTTTAAACTTGCCAATCTAAATCTCCTTCTACTCCTACCTCAGTCTGCTAAGAGTCTGAACTCCCTTCGACTTGACCTCTAGTCTTCCTCTGAAGTTCTAAACTCATCTGAACTTAACCCAAGTCCCTCCACACTCCTCCCCACATTTACCCACACTTCCCCACTCCTACCTCCAAACCTTCATCTTGAAATTAGGACACCAGACAAGGTGAAGGGCACAGCTTCTTACAAGCTGAATCCAAGTCCTTTCCATTTCCCCTCCCGCAGAATCTGCAACGACCTGACAACCTTCTGCTATCAACACTTGCAGGGTCCGATCAGATTCCGATGAACCTTCCAGGATCAGTTCTTAACAGTGTCCTATTGCAAGGGCAAGGGCTTTAGCAGCATTAGTGGCATCAGGAACAGCAACAGTGGCATTGGCAATGGCAACACCAATATTGGCAATGGCAACAGTGGCATTGGCAATGGCAGCACCAATATCGGCAATGGCAACAGTAAGATTGGCAATGGCAACACCAATATCGGCAGCAGCACCAGTAGGATTGGCAATGGCAACACCAATATTGGCAATGGTAACATCAGCAATGGCAACATCAGGATTGGCAGCAAATCCATCAGCCTCAGCACGAGCACGACCTATCTGAAGGACAGCTGATGACCTTGCACAGCAGGAAGCCATTTCAACCCAGGCTGTTGGGAGGAGACAGAGAATTAAAAAAGTGAAATTTGCAGAGTAGATTTACAAATAAAACACTATGTAATGTGAAAAAAAAAATAGTCCAACTTTTATGTACATGCCAAATCACATCTATTCTTTTCTGCCTCGCTTTGTCTCCACTCTGTCCTCAGATTTTCCTGCTCTCTTCCTTGGGTTTGGCTGAGGGGTGGTACTTCTGGAACATAATCCAGATGGACCAGGGGTCAGCCCACATGGGGATTGGTGCAGCTGTGCAGGGGGAGGGGAGGGCTGGGGTGAGGTGATTACATCGACTGCCGATGCCGGGGCGGCAGCCTTGGGCTCGGCAAGTGATGTTGGGGGGAAGAGGAGAGGGAGTTGTGGGGCCATCAATGTTGTGGGCTGTACCATTTCTTGAGAATCCTGTGGTGTGGCAGGAATAATTTGGATGGGGGGGGTGCCAGCCAAGGATGCTTCCCCCACCACCTCTTCAGGCACAGCCAGTCCCTCCTCACCATGCTCAGGCTCAGTGTTACCCTCGACAAATCCCCCCTCCTCAACCAGTTCTGCCATCTGTTTGTCTTTGTCGCCAGCAGCGGGAGCAGCAATGGGAGTGGGAGCAGGAGTGGGAGGGGGAGCTGGAGCTGGGGAGTGGGAGCAGGAGTGGGAGCAGGAGCAGGACCGGGAGCAGGAGCAGGAGCAGCATCGCCTTCCTCAGCATCTGTCATTTCTTCCCAATCTGCCTCTGCCCTCCAGCTTGGAGTCCTCTCGAGGCAAACCACCTGCCCAGCCATGTAACCATTGTACAATGTAATGGGCTGTGTGCCAGCCTGCAACCCAAGGTATCCTTCAATGTCATTCACCCTGTTTTGAAGCAAGTTGACCATCTCCCAGAGTTCTTGTACATGGAGTTGGGACTCTTGGAATGACTCTTCATTCCACTGTGCATGCTTGTACATGTCTTCCTCCAGTTGGTATAGATGTCCAGTGAAGGTGGCGTAGTCACTGGCAGAGGGGTATGGAGTCAGGGCAGGGAGGGCAGTTGGCTCAGGCTCGGGATTGGCCATGTCAATATCCTCTTCCACAGCTATGGGTATACATGTTAGTGGTTTTATGTGTCATGATATGGAAGGACTAACCTTTTGATTTTCCTTTTTGGCTTGCAGTGAACCACCTAGACGATTCCTCTCCACTGTCTTCACTGGAAAATTGCGCCTTCTTTGCTTTTCTTCTTGCTGATCCTTTTGCTTTCTTGGTTCTTGGCACTCAATCCAATTGCACCAAACTTTCCCTTTCCCACAGAAGTAGCAGGCCATTTTCCCATTCACCTGTTCCCAACACTCATGCCTAAGCCTGACACATCATGCACATGGCGTTGTTCACAAACTCCCTCACTGGGGTGCTCCTCATGTGCCCTTGCTGCATTGTGCTGCTTCCACTCCATCCTGGGATTGGCACCAGCATCGCTCTCCATCTCCTCATCAAAATCCTTGTCTGATCCCCTGCTACTCTGCACCTCTTGCAGCCTGGGTCTCACTGTGATTGCTGGCAGCATTGGTCGCTGGGCTGGGGCTGGAAGTCTGGATCCTGATGCTTCTGGTTGGGCCCACATCTTGGCCAGTGCCAGTGCCGCTTCTATCCTTGTTGGTGTTGGTGTTGCTGCTGCCATTGCCACTGCCACTCCTTGTACCTTTGCCACTGCCGCTCCTCCTTTCTTTGCCGCTGCTGTCCCTGTCTTTGCCGCTGCCATTCCCACTTTCTTAACTGGTGCCATTCCCGTTCCCGCTGCCATTCCTGTTCCTGCTGCCATTCCTGTTCCCACTGCCATTCCTGTTCCTGCTGCCATTCCTGTTCCCGCTGCCATTCCTGTTCCCGCTGCTGTTCCCATTCCCACTGCCATTCCTGTTCCCACTGCAGTGGCCGTTCCACCTGCCCTTGCCATTCCACCTGCCCTTGCCGATGCAGTTGGTCCAGCTGATGTGGACACAGGTCCTGTTATGCCCTTTTTCTCGTCAAAGGTCTTCATTGCCCTCAGTTGACCTTCAATAAACTTCTGGTCCCCTGTCCTGTCTGACTTTGACCATGCTACCACAAATCCCCACAAAAAGGCATCAGCCTGGAAGACGGCCTGCACATCCTCTGTGAGAACCTCTCTTTGCCAGGCAAATAACATTTTCCACAATTTGTAAGTGCATCATTGATCTGATAGCATGCCAATCCACTCATAAGGGCTGATTTTCTTTCCTTCATCATGGCCTTGATACTTTGGTCCTGAAGTCCATTGTGGATGGATTGCTCAATCTCGCTGATCTGGCTGAGCACTTGTTGGTGTGTAACATTCATGGTTGATGAGTCAGCTGTGGCAGCAGGGTTGATGTTGAGATGAAAAAAGTGAAACACTGAAAATCAACAATCATGTGTTGTTGATCAATATACAATCAATATATACAAACAAATAATGTTCTGATTAAATGGTATCACTTGGGGCAGCACTATCTAGTGCCCCATTTTATGATTCCAGCTACCCACCAGGCAATGGAGGCCTATTGCAAGAAGGTTGAATTCAATGTACACATGGCACATGGGGGGGTAAGATTTCCTTCTTTTCAAAGTCTCATTGCCGCCAGCCTAGCCATCTTGGCCTGATGCCATCCTTGGGCTGATGTTGTCCTGTTGGCCAATGCCGTGTCTTAGCTGATGCTGTGTCTTGGCCAATGCCGTGTCTTGGCCAATGCCATGTCTTGGCTGATGCCGTGTCTTGGCTGATGCCATGTCTTGTTTGCCTCATCTATCCTCTCACTGATGACTTTGCAGTCTGGAAACATGACTGATACACCATACTACTATGCATTGGCCTGCAACCAGCTAATGCTACCTGCTGATCCAGTAAGTGCCTTGTCCTCATTTGTATGACTGTTAGTTCATCCTGTTGCAGAAATTGACAGACAGGGAGCTGTTGAGCTGCCATGCCAAAGTGAAAGCCCTGAAAAACAACCTTGGCACCTCATACAAGGATGCCAGTCATCGTCTCTACATGGCCAAGGTTGAGAAGCTGGAACAGCAAGATGTCACATTGAAGACATATGTGACCTTGAAGGAAAGGATGGAATATAATCTGAAATCATTTGAACGCAGGTTCTCAGACATTCAAATCAGATCATTGTCCCATGACGACAACATGGCCAATCCTGCCAGTTCTCACAATTAGCTAGTACCAACATTGTTATTTTAGCTAGGATGAACACTGATGTTTTGTTGATTTTGTTCATTCATACTGCCTGCGCCCATTGTGCGTCTGGTTTGCTAATGCCCATTGCCGATGCTCTTGATATATAGATTTCCACCCCAAAGTGTCTGTCTGCTGCCGCTGATAGGTCCACTGTGCGCTCTAAGCTCTGGGAATGTCTCCAGAGGTATTGACACATCAAAATGCATGCTCCAACCCCTACGAACACCGCGACACCGCTCCGATACTATTTCAATCGACTTTGATCAACTTTGATCAACTTCAAACCACTTCGAACAATATCGCAGCACTTCAAATGCCTTCAGCTGCCATACACCTATTGCACTGCCCTTCGGATACATGCAGCACACCTTGTAGGAGTTAGTGCATTGCATATCGAGCACCACTGGACACAAGGAGACACCACGATGAGATTTTAGGACGTGATTGTGGTGCTTTGACATCTTGATGATATATTGGATCAATGGGGACAGGTACCAGTGATATATCATGCCTCTAGACATTTACCTTCTTATCTTCTTTCATTTATTCTATGATTTGCAAAGATTCTCTATTGTTTTATATCTTGCCTCATGTATTCCTCATGTTTTATTTCCTTTTTAGTATCACTTCTCCCAAACATATATAGCCTTGTACTAGCTACTTAGAAAGACAGAATACATCATCCTCTCACACCAATCATCTGATTTAAGAGCTATTCTCTTGAGTCCAAGTGTCTCGACTTAGTCTTGAAATTCAGTGTTTTATGCCGAATTTCCTTGAACTCCTCATACTAGCTTCTCAAAACTATCGCATATTGTCTATCCTCTCTAGACACCTTTCTACGTCCTCATAGTCTATCCTCAGCCACTGTCGAAGGCATCTTCGTCTTCTATAAAGGCCTTCGAACTTCATCACACCTCTTCGAACTTCATTGCACCTCTTTGAATACTCTTCGAACTTCATTAAATTTCTCTCAAATGTTACCACAGCACTTTGTACACCCTCGATTGTTATTGAACTTCTCTCGAACGTCATCGCAGCACTTCAAATACTTTCGAACCTCATCGAACCTCATTGCACCTCTTTGAACTTCATTGCACCTCTTCACACCTCTTCACACACCCTTTAGAGTTGTTTTCATACCCCTGGTTTACAGCAGTGATATTTAGTACCACCTTGCAACCTTCCTCTAACTAGTGTTATACCATTCGAGCCCTTATTGTGGGTTTTGTTTGGGTTTCCTGGTTGAGTATCATCACTGCTGATGTTGATGTTGATGTAGATTTCTGTGCTGATGTGTCTGCTGATGCCAATGCCAATGGCTGTGACTATTTCATCAACGGTATTAGATTCTTACTGCACATCTATGCTGATGCTGTTGCTGTTGCCAATGCTGAATACCATGTCCAACACTATCTCATAGGTCACCAATCTGTCTATTAACATTCTTCATAGTGTATCACAAGCAAGAATTGTAAAAGACTTGTTTGGTAGGTCTGCACTACATAGAATGAATTATTGCATCATTGCCCATAGCTAGGCCATACAGTCTCCTATGCACATCTATACCAAACATTGTAATTCACTATAGTACACACAGAAAGTCTGCACCTTGGAAAGTCTGTCCGACTGTCTGACTGTCTGGCTGTCTGGCTGTCCAACTGCTTTTGCACAGCCACCCCTCCCTCTTTCAAGGAAGTGCAAATTCACCAGGCTTTGATGCATCATGTGTGCTGCACCCAACATGTGATGGGAACATTTCTGTTGATTACATGCCAACAACTCTGCCACCATGCTGGAAAATGACAGCTGAGATGGTAAACAAGCCTTTGCACCCAAAACAGGCACAAATGAGATGTCGTTTGTGCCCTAGGTCTGTTTTATGTTTCTTGTTTCAACCAACTAACTGTTTTCATTAGTTTTAGGTCATAAACATGTTGCAATGATGGTCCCACCCCATGCCCAACCACGAATAACCACCCTAAGGCAACAAAACAAAGCACCAGGGCTCCACATTGACAAGAAACAACCCAGCACCTGCCCCAGCACCCACAACGATGATGGATGACCCATCACCCACCCCCAGCCCTGTGAGCCACTGCTTGCAGGGTATATGGTGGGTGCTAGCAAGCAACGACATCAACAACGAGCACCAGTGCCCATGGAGGATCACCTCAATCAAGAGCATGACCATGACCATGACTATGGCAATGAGAATGAGGACTGATCATGACCCAGGACCCTCACCACTGGCACAACCACCCTACGATGACAATGGACACCAGCACATGCACCCGACACCCCACGATGATGACGAAGGACCCACGCTCAATGGCATGGACGAGAATGGCAGTGGGAGGGGTACAATGGGGAGTGGGACCATGGAGACCACACAACAATGCTCGTGTGTCTGGCGCGAGGGGTTTTATTTTCATTTAATTTAGTTCACGGCCATAGCATACCTACCAAACATGTAGTGCCGCCCCCAGAACTGATGCTTATTCTGGACTGCACCTAATGATGGTTCCCTGTTATTTCCAGACACTAGTGCATCATACAGCCTAAATGGGATACAGTTAAATACGTGGAAGATTGTGTCGTATGTAGTTAGTCGGACAGTCAGACACCCAGCCATATCCAGGACACAGATGTCCTCAGTACATGCAGCTAGGTCGTACTGTTATGGCGAAGTGGTGGATGCCAATGCCGTACTTCTATGCCAATGCCAATGCTGTTGCTGATGCCATTGCCGAGTACCATGTACGCTATCTCTGATCTGTATATTATTGACATTCTTCATAGTGTATCAAAAGCAAGAATTGTAAAAGTGTATTCATTTGATACTAGTACATGTTATACATACTATGAGAGCATTCAATGGCATCCACTGAACCTGTATCATTCGATACACTGTATGCATTCGATAGACCGTATTATTCGGTACAGTGTAGCTTACCTATGTGCCCCGTGGTAAATAAGTACCGTGATTCGAAACTCCTGATTTAGAGTAGCAGACTCTGGCAACTCTATTGTGTAAAATCGCAGAAGACAGCTTTCTTATTAGATCTTGTCATCTCTTTGAACCTTCAAACAATATGAAATAGGTTGGAAATAATCTGTCACCGTAAACCTCCAAAGCCCGTCAGCCCTTCCCTTCAAGTTCCTCATTCCACACCTACTTATTATCTTCTTGATCATCTTACATACCAAGTATGTCGCAGAATTACCTTGGTACAATTTTTTCTTCATATATGGCTTATCTTGTCTGTCAAGGTACGATCACGTAAGTAAACTGAGTTGATTAAGTGCCTCAATTTACGGGACTGAATTGGTCAGGGGTAGATTGATCCTAAGTATTTCTGGCGTAGGCACGACTACAAGGCACAAAACATTCTGCACATGGGTGTCTTATCAGTTATCAGTGCACAACGACATTGGTATTTTCTTCTATTCGGAAAATTGAATACTGAAGTGAACGCCGTGATCATTCCATCAGTCGAAGCATCAGCACTCAGCACCCTCCGACTCCTCGCCTTTATTCGACTGGTATACTTAAGGCCTGGCCAAATCATATCTACTAAGTACCGCGATCGCGGAGTGCTAATTGTGGATCAAATCTGCCTAGTTCTACCGCCCCGCCAATTTCCTGCCAATGCAATGCTAGTCCGTTCAAAGTCCGCTTTCTCTTGCCAGGGTTATCATCGGAATTCTGTCCGGTATAAATGGGCCATGATACGGTACGATCAGTTCAGTGTTACTCTCCTCTTGTCGCTGATGTCTTCTCCACCGAACTGGCAAGCCGTGTGCGCTGCTCGGAAAGAAGCGCAACTAGCATCAATTCCTCGCGATTGGATAATCCAGCTGCCTCCCGATACGCAAACAAACGTTCTGGATGTCCCTTTACATTCCCAGTTACTCACGCCCAAGGAGCTGGAAATTACTGAAATCGACATACAGACTCTTTTAAACCAGCTACACTCCGCGGAGTGGTCTTCTGTTGAGGTTACTACAGCATTTTACAAGCGTGCCATCATCGCGCAGCAACTTGTTCGTCCTATTTCTTGTTTCATTTTCCGTTATACTTTGCTCACTGGCATGTCATGTAAGACGAATTGCCTAACAGAGATATTTGTCGATCGTGCATTGGCTCGCGCTCGAGAACTTGATGAAATACTACGCCAGACTGGAAAAGTTGTTGGCCCGTTACATGGTTTGCCCATCTCATTGAAAGGTAGTTAACGATACGGTCTTGCGCAGTAGACCACCTCAGTTCATATATTTTCTTCTCGAAAGATCAGTTCACAATGAAAGGTTTAGAAACCATCATGGGTAAGTTTAGCGTCGAGTTTCAATGTCCGACCTTTATCTTCGGACATCATTACAGGTTACGTTGCGTGGGTTGGCCAATTCGCAAAATCAGACTGTGTCCTCGTAGAAATTCTATACCAGTGTGGGGCAGTTCCGTTTGTACGAACCAACGTTCCACAAACACTCATGGCATGTCGCGTCGCTTCTCTTGCTGAGCGATCTCTACTAAAGATCGACTGTGGTTTTCGTTCAGTGGGGTGAAACATACAATCATGTTTTTGGCCGGACAACTAACCCATATAACCGCAAGTTGACCTCCGGTGGATCGTCTGGTGGCGAGGGTGCTCTTGTCGCAATGAAAGGCAGTCCCTTAGGTGTCGGAACAGACATAGGCGGGTGGGTTTGTATCGCTACCTCAGTGTCGGATCATAACTCACGACTGTAATTGCAGGTCTGTACGAATACCAAGTGCGTTCTGCGGGTTATACGCTTTACGGCCATCCTATGAGAGGCTGCCATATCATGGAGCGGCCAATTCGATGGAAGGCCAAGAGTCTATTTCGTCTGTTCTTGGTCCTATGACGCATTCCATGTTCGGTGTCAAGCTCTTCACACAAGCGATTATTGCTGCGAAACCATGGCTCAAAGACCCCCTGGTCCTGAGGAAGGAATGGTCGGAGAAGGAGTACAATTTGGTAGAACATGGTGGTGGGAAATCGTTGTGTTTTGGGATCCTCTGGGATAATGGTGTAGTTCGCCCTCACCCCCCACTGCAAAGGGCATTGGCGATGACAAAAGCAGCACTCGAGGCTGATGGACACAAAGGTTGGATATAGTCATGTCCATTCAACAGGAGACTTTCGCTGAAACATCCGGATAGTCATCGATTGGGAACCACATCGACAAATAGAAATTTATCAGAATTCAGTATGTCCACTTTTGCATATTAAATAATCACTCAAGATCACTTCCGTCAGGAAACTATATATGCCGCAGATGGAGGACATGATCTTCGTGTTCAGTGCGAGTTATCAGGAGAACCCCTGATCCAGACGATGAGTCCTACTGAAGATGCTCACCCGACCCCTCTGAGTGAGCGCCTAAACCAAACGCTTGTAGGGGAGCCTGTTCACCGCAGCGCTTACGATGTAACCTCGTATGCTACTCCGATCACCGCCAGATCTCTGACCATGTCTTCTCCAGTTATGGCAACTTCACAAGAAAAAGCGGGAATTAAGGAAGTCTCACCTCGACCATTGGGAGAAGACCGTCGAAAGAACAGGCACTGGGCGGCCTATCGATGCTATCATTGCGCCAGTAGCTCCGTACACTGCAGTACCTCATGGTCTGAACACGTCAGTACAATTTGTTTTGATAAGCGAGTGTATCTTGACGGCACGAAATAGCCACATATTCTATACATCGTTATGCAATGCCATGGACTACGCTTCTGCAGTATTCCCTGTCACCTTTGTCGATCCCAACGTTGATCAACCACATTCGCCACACAAGTTTTACAATCACGAGGACGAGGCTATTTTCAACCATTGTCCGTTTCATTCCAACGCAGCTCGATAAATCCGTTCCTGACGTCGTTTGTTCACAGATTCTCCAGAATTACTCGCTGGATGTCCAGTCGCCTTACAATTGATCGGCCGTTCGCAAGAAGAGGAGGCGGTCATTGCGATGACCGAGATTGTAGACAATGCGCTGAAGGGACTCAAGGCCACATCGGCGTAGGGCCAGAGTCATCTTTGCATACTGAATATTTCCTCTGGAAATCTAGAAAGCAAAGTTGAAATTCGACTATTTATGTCTCAATAGTTGTGTTGACAATTTATATTTCAGAGTACGGGAGTGAATGAATGGCCGCAACCGCACTTCACGGTCCATCAGGAAAATCACACATTATTTTTGACTTTCTGACTTTTTTTTTTGACTTTTTTGGCCAAATTTTAAAGTCAGAAAGTTGATTTTCCCACTAAAAATGATGCTAAAATTACCTCAACTTTACTAAAATTAGACCTGAGCTATCCACTTTCAACTTTATGCCTTTTTCAGCTTTGGAGTGGCTTTATAAAGCTAGAAAAATAATGTGTGATGACTTCCCATAGGATTTGGAAATGTAGAATAGTTTCCAAACCATAAAATGCAGGTCAGAGTGTGACTTGTCCGGTTGGGCCATGGCTACACCTGGCATGAACGAGTCCTCCCTTCATGGACTTTTTTTCCTTTAGTCTGCAATTATTTTCTTTAGATGCAAGGCCATATGGGAGATAATATATACAGTTGTGGACCTTGTGGTATAAAATGAAGCAAGACAGCAATTTTGAAGTTTGTAAAGGATGAGAGGTTCATGACTCATACTGTATACTGTTAGGCATAAATTGCAATGTTTGCCTGTTTTCCTTTGCAATGTAGTAGATTTGTAGTGGGTAGGAATTGTCCATCATATTCCATGTCGGTACCAGTAGAAATGCCATCCATCAGGAAAAACCTGATTTCCTAATTCGGGCTTAATTCCCATTTATTACTGGAAATGTGACTAATGCGTAGTAACGTCGCTAAGCGGCAGAGATTTACGGCAAACGCTACTTATTCCAGCTTTTAGGCTGTGTTTTCCCTAGCGCACTATAAGTTTTCGGGAACCCTGGTAAATTTATCCTGAAAATCTGAACACCCCGGTGTGCCTGGTACTTACTACTCCACTAATTTCCATATTTTACTTGTAAAAACATTCTGAAAGGAAAACAAAAAAGAACATTGCATGACTATGTATCATAGGTTGAATAGCTCGAAATGACCATTTCAGACCCTACTAAAGGTTGTTCTGCTAGATGGTGTAAGATGTATGGTATTGGTTGACATAAAGTAACAAAGAGTCAGTAATTTACATGAGTGGATACTAGAAGAACTAGTAGTAACTTTAACTTGGAATCTACGTGCTTCAAGTTCGATGGTGGCCACCATCACATGCATCACATATCTCGCATCTTGATGTCCAAGTCATTTCAAACCCCGCTGGAAATTCAACATGCATCAAACATAGACCAAACAAAGGTTTTTCTTCAACCACATCTTTGTCTCTTCTTTGTCTCCATCCCCGTCCCCTTCCACAAGCTTCCATCTCTCTAAGCAGTGACAACCATGGCCGCCATATCACAGCCTCTTGGCGACCAAATACAGCATTGAACATTTACTGAGGATGACACATGGCCACAGTGGTGCCACATCACATGCAAGACCAACACAACACCCAGCCCAGGTAACTTTTCTTGTTTCTATAACCTAATTAACTATGTTTGATTATATTGAGGTTAGATTCTAGTGGTAATGACAGATGCAGATGCAACACAACACATGCTCAATCATGCACTAACCCCCTCCTCCCCATCAAAATGGGATGTGAGGCCAACGATAGCAGATAGGAGACAGCCAGGAGACTCATGAAGGGGTATACCTGCAAGGCAAGCACTTACCAACCCCCCACCACGTTACTGACAGTCCCCTAACCCCCCAGACTAGGAATCCCCACCAACATGACACTATAATGCTGCACATGCCACACAATCCACGCATCCAGACACCTCCACTATGAGCAACTGCTTGCAGGGGGGAAGCTGATGCATACCAACCAATGGGGAGTGTGAGCACCGGCATCAGTACTGGCCCCAAGCACTACTAGGAGAGCCAGACAATGATGCGGAGTGACACAGCACCCATCTCCATGCCTATGAGCAACTGCTTGTAGGGTGGATTATGGGTGCAGCTTGCTTTGGCAGCGGGTGTGAGGGAGGAGGATGGGCAGATGGCAGATGGCAACACAATGGTGGCACAAGGGAGGAGAGTGTACTATGGAGGTGTCTGTAAGGGGACTAGGGGGGTGCCCTGTGTGTTTTTCCTATTTTTTATGTTCGTCCTATATTTTTCCCCACCTCATTTCCTTCTATTCTTCATTTTCTATGATTTTTCCAGATTTTATTACTAATTTTCCCTTGCTATCATGTTTGTACATGTTGACACTCCCCTCCCCTCGAGCTTGCAAGGGGAGGGCTTAGTATTATACATATTAATTACCCATATTAATTACCCCTCGCACAGATGCGAGGGGGTCAATTTAATAATCTATTCATGATATATAAAAAATTAGATTTTGGTAATAAATAGATATGATTTATGTAACTTGAAATGACTACTTGGCCTAAGTGGTAGAGTGTGCATGTTTTGTTGTCATGTGATTGCTAGTCCAGAAGGCTGTTGGTTCAATTCCTGCTGTGCACACATTATTTTGTGAGACTTATAAGACTTTCTCTAAGACTGGAACTCGGACTTTACTTGGACAGTACTTTAGAAGGTGTAAATAAATGCACAATTGATGTTGTCCGAGCAAAGTCCGAGTGCAGTCTGAGTGCAGTCCTCGGACTTTACTCAGACAACTCGGACAGTCCTAGGACAGTCTGAGTGTCCGAGCAGAGTCTGAGTGAAGTCCTCAGGCAGTCCGAGTGTCCGAGTGTCCGAGCAGAGTCCGAGCAGAGTCTGCTCGGACTGGGGGGGGGAGTGTAAAGTACTGGATTCTTGCAAACTTATATTTAATGGCTAGCCACCAGTATGCAACATTTATATTGGCCTCGATGGTGACCCCTATGCACAATTCTACTATCATTTCCCCTCCTGATGTCTTGTCAACCAACTCCCTGTACCCAATCTTCACAGCTCCAAAGAAGAAATACAAACCAGTCACACAGAAAGTTTGACCAGTTACTACAGACCTACCTGATTGATTTTGCATCATTCGAACTATCACTGGCGACCCCCTCGAGAATATGCCAAAACTCAATCCTCATCCCTCATTGTTGATCCCATCTCCCCGATATTCACTCAAACAAAAAGCTATTATTGACAAAAATCACCCTGGTGATTTCCTATGGCCAGAAGAATGAAAGCTCATGCACAACTTTATTCAAAATCACGAAACAGGTTTTGCATGGACTGAAAACAAACAAAGAAGCTTTCAACCCGACTTCTTCCCTCCTATCAAATTCCCTGTCATTCCTCACACCCCTTGGGTCGAACATAACATCCCTATACCTCCTGGTCTGTACGAACAGATCTGTGAAATGCTGAAGAAGATAGAAGCAGGAGTATACAAGTCGTCGAACTCATCATATCAATCACAATGGTTTTGCATTGTGAAGAAAGATGCAAAATCCCTTCAAATAGTCCACAGCCTTGAGCTGCTAAACCAAGTAACAATTCAGCAACTCTGGTGTGGTCCCAAACTCCCAATCCCTGAGCATCTGGCTGAACAGTTTGGGGGACACACTTGTGATGGAATGTTGGACTTATACATTGCATTCAATGAAAGGCTGGTAGCTGAATCTTCTTGAGATCTAACAACTTTCCAGACTCCATTTGGTGCACTTCAAATCATCACCCTACCAATGGGTTGGACGAACTCAGTTCCAATCTTACACAACAATGTTACATTCATCCTACAACTCAAAGTCCCTCATATCACGATCTCTTACATCAATGACACACCAGTTAAGGGTCCGAAATCAGAATATTGAATGATCAGCAGATCTTACAAAATGATCACCAACAACCCAGGCATTCAATGCTTCATCAGGGAGCATTTCTAGAATTTGAATCATGTAGTCCAATGCATGAAGTATTGTGGAGGAACATTTTCTGGTCCCAAACTATATCTTTGTGCTCCCAAAATAATTGTTTTAGGGCATCGATGCAACATCAAAGGTCGTATGGCCAATCCCACTTGCATCGCAGCAGTTAGTAGATGGGGACCTTGTCAAATCCTTACCAAAGTTAAAGTGTTCTTAGGAACTATTGGAGTCTGTTGTATCTTTATCCAAAATTTTGCTCAACGTGCTACAGCGCTGATTCACCTCACTCAAAAAGATGTTCCTTTTGAATTTGGACTGAAACAAATAGCAGCACAGGAAGATTTGAAGGAAGCTTTAATCAATTCCCCAGTGATTCAAGCAGTCAACTACTCATCCCCTGCCCCAGTTATCCTATCAGTCAACACTTCACACATTGCTGTTGGTTTCTTTCTCATGCAATGTGATCCCAACAATCCTCAAAAATGGTATTACAGTCGATTTGGCTCAATCATGCTTAACGACTGCGAATCCCCCTGGAGACGTGCCAAGTCTCCTAGGCCCTAGCTATGCCCAAGATGATGTAGTTGTAGTGATCTGTGACTATGTACATGAGTGACTGTCTACTGGCTAGGTGATCACATGACTCCTGGAGTAGGTGCCCACACACCCTACTCCATCTGCCCATCTCCCAAATGGCGACGTCCTTGTCGCTGGAGAAAAAAGAGAAACAAGAACAGTAGGTATAAAAAATAATGTAGCAATGAAGCTAAGAAAACTCTATGGTTGATAAAAAAAATATGCCAGGAAATGACTCAACACGGTGGTGTCCATCCCAAAGCACAATGGGCACAGCTTAAGTCGACGAGATGGGGGTCTTGATCCCAGTCAAGCTTTGGAGCAGGAGGAGCAGGAGGAGCAGGAGGATCAGGTGCTACTCCAAAGGGCATAGTAACAACAGGTCATCCTGGTCCAATACCAGAGGGATGACATCGGGTAATAAAAGGTTGAGGTGGAACAAGAGAAGGCAGAGCTGAATTAAAAAAATTTCAGGATGGTAGATATTGCAGGGGGGCTCATCATCGTCTTGTCCGTCATCGTAGTGTTCCAAATGGCTGTAGATGGCCTGTCTTCAGACAGGAGATATCTCACAGCAGGGTGCTGGGGGCAGTAGGTAATGATGCAGCATCGTCAGCCCAGTCGAAACATTCAGGAAGTGGTGAAACAGCTCATTTAGGGTCAAGCTGGGGTGCACTGGGGTAAACCAGGAGTAATGGGGTGACAAACAGTGAATGGGGGGTGTTGACAATTGTCGATGGTGTCGTTAATGATGTGGCAGTGGTGTACAATGCAGGTGGTGGCGAAACAGCTTGTTTTGGGGTGTTCAGGGGTGAGCTAGGGCTTTGGGACTCATTTTGGGGGTGTTTTGCTGGTTCTGGCTGCGTACATCATTGTTCTGGAGACGTTGTTGATGATGTAGCAGATCTGATGGATGCATGAGGCATTGTAGTGGGCTTGTGGTGCATAATGTGGGTCTGTGGCATGAGCTGGGGGGAGCTGGGTGGTGTAGGATGGCTCCTGAATTGTTGTTTGGGACAATAGGGCCTGCAGGGTTTGTCTGTCGAGCCGATGACACGTTTCGATGAACACAGTTGCTCATCATCTTGCAAATCAGTTTCCTCAGCTGTAGACAGTCCCTGTATGTCATTTACAGCCTCGTTCACAGTCTCCTGGGTGTCAGCAGGCATCTGGGTGCTAGACGATGCCCTAGTTGTTGTTTTTCAGCCATTTGCATCAGGTATCATTGCCGTTGTTGATGGTGACATGGTGGTGGTGCTGGGGGGGCTCGGAGTGCGAAAGGACTGGCTGGGGAGCTGGGTAGAGTGCCGTAGGTAGGTCTGGAAGCGAATGGCATCATTTACGAGCTGTTGGGAGCTGGTTTGAAGCAGGGAAGGTTGTCATTGTTGACGATGTTGTCGATGTTGATGGGGGCTGTGTAGGCATTGTCAACAATGACATGGCTGGGATTGGGGGTGATGGAGGGTTTGGAATGAGGGCAGTGGGATCGTCTTTGGTTTGGGTGGCTGTCTCGATGGTGGTGGGGCCTACCTGGGTGCTAGCATCGCTCCGGGTGGTTGGTTTGGCATCCTTTGATGTGATGGCCTTTGCAACCTCCGCTACAAGCATCAGACTCTATTCCTCAACCAATACATAGTGGCCATAGCTGTGTTCCCAGTTACTTTCATTCTTCTCCTTTGTCTGCCTATTCTCTTTGCATCTCTTCATTCCTGCCTCAAGGCCTTCCTTTCTTCCTATCTCCATGCTTCGTTTGTATTCTTCATGTGTGTATGCTTCGTATTCTTCTTTCCATGCTGCTGTTGCCTGCTCACTCTCCTGTACTGCCTCTGCCCATCCTTCATCTCTTCCTTTTCCATATCCCATCATCCATCCTTTCTCTAGATACTCTTGTAGCGCATCTTGTAGGTCTTCAATAATCATGTTGGCTGTTGTTGCAGTAGTGGACAGTTTACATAATTTTTTAATGGTTGATTCGATGTGTTTGGCCACGATCAACATTGTAGATAGCTCAGTAGTCGAGTCATTGTCTGGTGCTGGTGAAGCCGTAGTTGCAGCTGTGGAGACATGCGTCTCATCCGTGCTGTCGGTTACAGACATGTTTGCTGTGGTATTTGTTGCTGGTGGGGCTGTGGTAGTGTCATCGTTGGGTAGCAACAGTTCTGATGTGGCATTTGGTGCTGCTGTACTCAATGCCATCATTACAGTGTTTACAGTCGCAATGTTCACGTTCATATTAAACACATTCTTGTGCTGCTTCTTCTTTTGGGAATGCTTCCCTTGTCCAGGTCCTGGCATACTGAATGTGATGTACTAACTGAAAAAGAGACTGGTGGGCTGGTTCTGGTTCTGTGACTGGTTCTGGTTCTGTGACTGGTTCTGGTTCTGTCTGGTTCTGTAGCTGGTTCTGGTTCTGTGTGATTGGTAGACTGGGGACTAGTAGACTGTGGTTCTGTGGTTCTGTGGTTCTGTGGTTCTGTGGCTGTAACTGGGTGCTGGGGCTAGAGACTCAAGAGCAATAACTAGAAAGTGAAGCTAGATGCAAATTTATGCATTGTGATGTGGCTTGCGAGAACAAAAGTAGAAACTGGCGAGAATAGAGCAAAGCAGTGGTGCGTGTGTAGAATCACGCTCTCATCACCAAGATGGAGACATGCCGAGTCTCCTAGGCCCTAGCTATGCCCAAGACAACATAGTTGTAGTGATCTGTGACTATGTACATGAGTGACTGTCTACTGGCTAGGTGATCACGTGACTCCTGGAGTAGGTGCCCACACACCCTACTCCACTGGTTCTCGCAACCAAAACTTGAATTATACAGTCTATATTGTGCCCTTGGTACCCTTCAATTGTATTTAATAGGGGTCCAAAACCTTATTGTTGAAGTTGATGCAAGGTATATCAAAGGCATGCTCTCAAATCCTGATATTGCACCTAGTGCTAGCATCAATTGATGGATTGTTTTGATTCTAACCTTCCACTTCATGCTAGTCCATGTTGCAGGTACACACCATGGACCAGACAGTCTTTTGCGATGTCCTCAACAATTGGAAGACAACAATATTGAGGTAGAAGAATTTGGAGACTGGATCAACCATCTTCACAGTTTGGTACATCAAATCAATCCTATCATGACATGCCCCTTCTCCTCCCAACAAATTTTGACACTCACCCTCTCCTCAGATTTCAGTAAGGAGGAGGATTTTACCTACAAGTTACAATGATGTGCCACAAACAAACAATGTGAAGAAAGATGATGAATGATTACTTTGTGTTAGAAAATGGTTAGATGATTTGGTACAACCTCCAGACTTGTCGGATTCTGAATATGCTACTTTCGTCTGATATTGCACCAAATTCTTCTTAGATTCAGGCAAACTATGGAGAAAGGACTCCCACAGAGCTCACAAGATTGTCACAATCCCCAAACATCATCTCGAAATAATTTGTGCAGCACATGACGATATCAGACACAAGATGATTTTCACTACAAAATCTGTCATTGCCCTACAATTGTGGTGGCCTAACATAAAAGCCGACATCACATGGTTTATACACACCTGCCATGGTCCACCTCTGCCAGATTCGACAAACTCGAAATCTTCTTATCCCACCTACAGTCGCAACCCCAGCACCACTTTTTGGCAAAGTCTACATTGACACAATGCAAATGCCCCCATTAAATGGATTCAAGTATATCGTGCAAGGTCAATGCTCACTAATGACCTATCCCAAATGGCAAACACTTTGACAAGAAAATGCTACAACCCTCGGTGATTGGATCTTCGAAGACATCATTTGTTGATGGGGTTCCCTATACAAAATCATAACCGACAATGGAACTGCCTTCATTGCCACAATGGAGTATCTCGCAAAATGATACTGTATCAATCACATCTGAATCAGTGGTTACAACTCTCATGCCAATGGACTCATCAAAAGAGCACACTTTGACATTTGACAATCGTTATTCAAAACAGTCGACAGAGACCAGAACAAATGGTCAAATGGAGCACACTCTGTCTTTTGGGCAGAACACGTCACAGTTTGCAAATGCATGGGTTGCTGACCCTACTTCACAGTTACCAGATCACATCCCCTCATTCCCCTCGACATCTCCAAAGCAATGTACTTGCAACCCCCTCCTGATTCTATCTTATCAATGACCAACCTCATCACTCGACAAGCAATAGCACTACAGAAACGATCAGCCAACCTTGAAGTTCTATATTCAAAAGTCTACACCGCTCAACTCGAAGCTGCAAAATGTTTTGAACTCATTCACAAACAAACAATGTGCAACTACAACTTCACAAAAGGCAATTTCGTGCTACTTTGAAACACACACATCGAGAAGTCCCTCAATTGCAAGATGCAACCTCAATATTTAGGTCCCCTCATCATCATTGATCAAAACTATGGAGGAGCCTACATCCTTTGCGAGCTTGATGGATCAGTACTCCATTGGCCTGTTGCCACATTTTGACTCCTGCCATACCTAGCTCAAAATTTGATTCCACTCCCTCCAAATTTCCTTAACATTGACTCAGAATGTCTTGAAACACTTTGAAAAACTTCAAACATCGATGAAGATATTCCCAAAGACATTCTGGACTTCAAAGACAATTAATTATTCTCTTTTCTTTGTTCACAATTACTTACCTATGACCTCAATTTCTTTTAGTGTACAATACAAGTCATGATATTGCATTATGCCATGGTCATGCAAACTCCAAAAGGGTTTTTTGGCCATGATGATCTACTGAGCCTTTCCCTTTTTCTTTTACTTTTCTTATCGCTACCTTCGAGACTCACAAAATTTAAAATTGTAAAAAGAGAAAGAACTACAAAGTTTTCATTCCTCCAACATTTCCTCCATCACTTCTATCTACCTACATAAGACCTCCAATTCAACCTTCATGCCTGCCAATTTCTTTGTGAGGATCTGGTGATGCATTGCCCACTCCTCATCTACAGCCTCAGCCTCCTCGAACCCCTGGACTTCCTTTGCCTTTGCCTTTGCCTTTGCCTTTGCCTTTGCCTTTGCCTTCGATGCCCTTAGTGTTTAAAGGTCCAGTTTGGTCCATCTTGATGCCCAGCTCACCAAGACCACAACCGAACCAAATAGGACCAGTCCTATTCAGTTTGGTTGCCTCCAAAAGACTGGTTTTAACTGGTCTTACTGGTGTTTTTTCGAGTATAGCTTAATTCTATTATATACTAAATAAAACTAACTACATTTACATGCTGCAAGCAGTTGCTCGCAGCTGTGGTGTATGAGAATGAAAATGAAAATGAAAAATGAAATAGAAAATGAAATAGAAAAAAGAAACGGCCCCACCATCTCGCATTTGTAGCAAGGGTGGGGGTCCTGCATTCCTGCATGTTGTCGTCCCTGGTGTTCATCATCCCCTGTGTTCATTGTTGTCGTGTTCATTGTCCCTGCCACCTGTCATCATCCCCAGCATTCATCCCTGCTATTTGTTGTACCCAGTGTTTGTCCTCCCCGTCATTCATCCTCCCTGGTGTTTGTTGGCATGGCTGTTTGTTGGTGCAGCTGTTTGTTGTCATGGCTGTTTGTTGTTGCAGCCATACCCACAGTTTGTTGTCCTGGCTGTTTGTTGTCCCCTGTTCATGGCTACCATCGTCATCAGCACCTCCAATTCCCCCTACAAGCAGTGGCTCATAGGCAGGTTGGTGGTGCTTGTGACATGGCAGTGGTGGCGGCCGACATTGCTGGTGGGAGGGTGGGGCTTGCTGGCCGTTGCCATGTAAGAACAGAACCTGTTGCCACCCTGTGAGCAGAGGCTCACAGCAGTGGTGTAGGGCATGAGGAGGGGAAGGAGAGGGCATGGGTGTGTCTGTTGTTAGGTGGTAGCTGTCTTTATCAAAAGTAAGTTAGTAAAAGAAATAACTCAGATATAAAAAAACATACCATGAGGCCCAAACAACGATGAGTGTCATTTGGGCCCACTTTGCAGGTGGTGTGGTGCCAGTGTCGTTATCAAGATGCAAAAACCTAAAAATGAAGTAAGACAGGTAGTTAGTAAAAGAAAGAAGAAATAAACTATAAAAACATACCCTAGGGGGGCCAAACAATAAACTAGCATCATTTGGGCCCCCTAATTTGTGTTAGTTGGTTTGCGTGGTTGTGGTTGCAGACCAGGGTGGTGACGTGGCATGATTGATGTTGTGGTGGTAGATGTGGGAAGTCATTTGGCAAATGGCGCCACTTTGTTTTTGGGAGCACAAACATGACCACATGGTCTGTGTGCAGCCACAGGGTATATAAGTACCCACCCAAATGACTCCTTTTCCCCTGGGCTTGTTCTACTTTATGTACATATACTATAAATAGTCATAGCATATACTTTTATTCCTGTATTTTGTATCAACTTATACTATATATCTAGTGGTATAAACATGTCTAAAAGGCTGGTTAAGACTGGTTTCAACTGGTCTTACATTGGTTTTTGTGAGTTTACAAAAGTGATCAACTGACAACTGAACTGACCCAAATATGGGGTGAACCAAGACCGACGGTTTGGTCTCTTATGGTTAAGTTTGGTTAAGGGTCTGGTCATTTTCTGGTCTTATGGACTGGACCCTTGAACACTAGATGCCCTCTTTCTCTCCTTTGCTGGTTTTGAAGGTCCTATGACTGGTTTGACTTCAGTGATGGGGCCCATGACATGAATTTGAGGCACTTCACGATCCAAAAAATAGGTTAGCATACACTACAAAATTACTTCAACTGACTTTTGTACCTGGTTTTGGGTGTGTTGCCCATTTCAACCCCCTGCTCTTTGTTCCCCCGACCTTTGCTGTCTTGCCCTTCCAAAGCCCCCTCCTCAAAACTCCCTCCCAATAGCATCCCTGCACTTCCTGGGTACACTTCTGACACTTCGCTGCCCCATTGTTGATGATACACATTGGCCGACTTTTGAATTGAGTGCATTGATCGCACTATAAAAAACTGATTAGCGTTGACAGTGATTCAAAATTGTCGACTTACCTGTCCTTCAAATTCGAGAAGACCTTCCTCCTTGAATTTTGCCCTCTTTGCTATGGTTTCCTCAACTTCGACCTTGCCCTCACCCTTGCTGTCATCCTCGTCCTGTGGCAGCTTCTGCTTTTGCATCCCTAAGATGATGACCCCATTGTTGTCACTGTCGTCCTCCTCCTCACCAAGCTCTGCCCACTTGATGGCTTTGCCCTCCACCTGCAATGCAGCGCTCTGTTTTTTCAGCTCCTCCTTTGAAATCATACCAGCACAAAATTTGGATGCTAAAGTCGTCTGAGCAGTCTTGTATGCTTTGCATCGACCTTCGAGCTTCTCTGCCCTAGCTGCTGCCACCTGTTGTTTTGCTTCTTCCTCTTCCTCCTGACATTTCGCCTCCGCCATCTCTGCCTCTTCTCACACTTTTGCCTTGGCTTCCTCTGCTTCTGCCTTTGCTTTCACAATTGCCACCTCCCACTCCTCGCACTCTACCTGCTCTGCTAATTCCAAAAATAGTACTTCTCCACCCCATGGAAGCCACTCACATTGAGCCATCAGTGCGAACAAGTCACAAGCTTTGTCCATGATCTTCTGGATGGCATCTGAACATTCTTCCTTGAGACCTTCGGTGATAGGTCCACCTTGTCGTTCAAGCTCGGAAAATCACATCTACAATCATCGTCGAACCTCTACGAACCCATATGAACCTCTACGAACCCATGCAAACCCCTCTGAAGCTCTCCGATGCTCTACAAAGCTCTACAAAATCATGAGAATGCTTCGAAATCCTTTGCAACGCTTCGAAACTCTTTGCGACACCTCGAAATTCTTCGTATGCCTTTGGCCACTATAGTACAACTCCCCCGACCTTCGGACAGCTCGGGATAGACACTTGGAGCATTGTCGACGAGTTCCAAACCAGTATTGAGCAATATCGCAGCGATATTGGCCTTCAAACAAGTCCGATATTTTCTTGACTGACTTCAAAAATCATCAAACATTGCAAATCAACATCGGACACTATATTGCCATCTGAATAATCATCGCACACATGCCAGACGTATTCCCTACCATTGTCAAACAATATCGCACCGATATCAGGCCACGAATGAAGTCCAAAGAATCTTCAAAAATCTTCAAAAAACATCAAACCTCGAAAAACATCGTCGGACACAGTATTTCCTGTTCGAATGATCTTTGGATGCATGCTGGACACATGGGACACTATATCGAGTATATTGAACACATTTTGACCGCATGTGCACGCCTACAATCCGCTTGAAGCAGTTTCCAATCTTTTATTCAATTTATAACAAGGACAGTCCGGTTTTAGCTATTCTTTCTTATTATTTCTTCATCATGTGTTATATTCACCCCTTCTAGGCTCGCTTTATTGTTCCAATATACTTATATTGTCTTTTGCCTCTAGTTTTCCACATGTTTGCCTCATGTTCTCTAGCCTTTTTAGGTACTTTCTTTATTTTATATAAAAAGATGTACTAGATACAAAGAAAAACAAGAAAGTCATCGTCTTCCTCCCAGATCACAGTGATTTGAGAGTTTGGTTTAGTCTTATTCAGTCCAAAGTTTGGTGTTTTACGCTAAACTTCCTCGAAATTCCTCGCATTACACTATTTTCACTCTCGCTTCCCTCAATTAACCTTTTCTTCACTTCTACTACTCGTCTAGTCCCCCGATCTTGCATCTGAACATATCTGCACACTCAAAATTCCTCGAAACTTCTTTGAAAAATATCACAACATCTCGAAAAGCATCACGACATCTCGAAAAGCATCGCAACACCTCGCAAATCATCGCAACATCTTGAAAAGCATCGCGACATCTTGAAAATCATTGCAACGTCTCGCAAATCATTGCAAAGTCTCACAAATCATCGCAACCCCTCGAAAACCATCACAACATCTCAAAACACATTCTTCTAGCCTCGAACTGCTTTGACAAGATGTTGTTTTATGACAATTTGTGACATCTAGAGGGCCTCGCAACCTTCCTCTGACTTGTGTTATACCATCTGAAGCCATTTTGTGGGTTTTGTTTGGGTTTCCGGATTGAGTATCATCATCGGTGAGCTCATCGTATTCAACCTTGAAAAACATCATCAGCAGACAAAAACACTACAAAAGACATGTCAGAACTCACCATTCTCTCACAAAAGCCCTTGCCCCATATTTCAAAGCTGAGCTCTTCAGCTTTGCTAACTTTGGGCATAGCTTTTGCGAACTCGAGGACAATGGTTTCAAAGTCTTGAAGCAGTGACATGACCAGAGGATAAGTGGAACTCAAGGATGGAGGAAACAGCCAGGTTTTTGAGCCACCTTTATAGGTTTTTTTCAACACAATCACGCATTTTGCATGTGACTCTGATCAGCTGACTGGGACAGTCAGTATTTCAGTAAGGGGGAGGATGATAGGTCCACCTTGCACTCCAAGCTCTGGGAATGTTTCCAAATGCTTCAATACATCACCACACATGCTCCCAACCCCTATGAACCCCACAAAATGACTATGAACTCCTCAAAACCACTCCAAAACTATTTTGTGGCACTTTGAATGACTTTGAATGACTTTGATTGACTTTGAATGACTTTGATTGACTTTGAATGACTTTGATTGACTTTGAATGACTTTGAATGACTTTGCAGCACCTTGAACACCTTCGGCCACCATATGCCTATTGCACCACCATTCAGACACACACACCACACCTTGCACAAGTTAGTGTGTTGCATATCGAGCACTACCAGACATGAGGAGATACGACAATGCACTTTTAGGACATGATTGCGGTGCTTTGACACTTCGATGATATATTGGATCAATAGGACAGGTACTCTTGATATATTGTGACTCTACATGTTTCCCTTCTCATCATTTCTCATTTATTTTCTGATCTGGAAAGTCATTTATTGTTTTATATCTTGCCTCATGTAGTCCTCATGTTCTATTTCCTTTTTAGTACTATCTCTCAAAACTTATATAGCCTTGTACTAGCTACCTAAAAAGAAGGAAATAGATTGTCCTCTCATATCCATTGTCTGATTTAAGAGCAATTCTCTTGAGTCCAAGCCCCTCAATTAGTCCAGAAGTTTAGCGAGTTACTGTGAACTTCCTCAAAAATTCCATACTAGCTTCTTGAAACTATTGGTCATTGTCTATCCTCTTGAGACCTTTTTGCATCACTATTGTATATCTCCATTGGCTTTCAGAACTATTCTCATTTTCTACAAAAGCTCTCGAACCTCTTCAAACTCTCTCAAACTCTCTCAAACTTCCTCAAACCTCTTTCGAACTTCTTTTGAAGCACTTTGCATAACTTAAAACCCCTTCAGACTGCAGTGAATCTTGTTAAAACCCTTCAAGCTTAGGTCCCCCACTCTTGGTTAGCAGTGGTGATATTTAGTGCCACCTCGCACCCTTCCTCTAGCTCGTGTTATACCATCTGAGGCCTATTTGTGGGTTTTGTTTGGGTTTCCGGGTCAAGTATCATCACTGACCCCACCTTTGTTGCTGAGGAAACAGGGCAATACTTCACTGGACTCTACAACCGCCCAGCACCTCCTGACAAGCCCAAACCATGGCTCAATACTCCCTCAGTCACAGCAGTCAAGAACTGCATCTTGGATGACCCCTTTCTCTGGCCAATAACTGCAACACTAGCAGACTTTTGCGCCATGCTTCACAAAGGGAACTCACAACCCTCACCGGGCCCTGATGGATGGGAAAAATGGTGTGTCAAGAATCTTTCTGACAAAGTTCTTCAGCTTGTTCTCGACCTTCATAACTACTCAGTCATCAATGCAAGTTTCCCTGGAAATATCAAAGACACACACCTCATCTATTTCCACAAGTGTGGGATCCAAACTGACTTGGCTAATTGGAGAGGCCTCCTCATATCCAACTTTCTAGCTAACTCAACTATGACCTGGCTCAATTTCAAGCTCTCACCCTATGCTGCACAGATGGGTATTATTCCTGAGACCCAAGTTGCCATGCAGCCTGGCATATAGACTCGCGATATGATGAGTTTTCTCAGTGGACTGAAGACTTGGAGTCATTGCACAAAGACTCCCCTCTATCTCCTAAAGCGAGACCAGATGAAAGGTTTTGATTATCTTGCCCCACAAGGGTTTTATGATGCATGTGCTGCTTACGGTTTACCACAGGCAGTGGCAGATCTGGACTGTGCAGCCCAATCCTCAACATGATGCTTTCCTTGAACAGCATTCAGCATCGCTGATCCTATCATTGTCAATGATGTCACCAAGCAGGGCAGATCAATGTCGCCGTTCAAGGCCACCATCACCACTAGCCTCGGACATCGCTACCTAGACAACTTAGCATCCTCAGACCCTGACTGTGTCATCATTCAAAGCACCTCAAAATTGGTAAACAACCCCCATCTCCTGGATGATGCAGCCTCACTACATTTCTCTATGGCCGAAGCTACTGATGACTCCTACATTGTAGCTCTTACCTTCCCAGCCCTCCAGTGTTTTGCACTGGCCATGGAGCACTTTCAATTTCTATATGGATGGCTGACATCATGGGAAAAGACAATCTTAATTGTCTAGATACACCACCGAAGACCCTCCCACTACTCTTGATCACCAACATTCAGGATATTGACCCCTGGACAATCACAGAGCATGAGGTACCTGTCTCTACTAATGAGTTCAATTTTCTATGCACCCAAGTTGACGATCCCAAGACCCAATACCTGGAACTCATAGATATTATTGATAAGGCAAGGCAGGGGTAGGAGTATACTCTTGTGTTTTTGGGCTAAGGGTATGAGGGGTAAGGGTAGGGGTTTGGAAGTTCATACCCTTGCATACCCCTGTACCCTTACTAAGGGTACAGGGGTATGCCAGGGGTATGCTTATGTAAGAATATCATTTGATTTTTTCAGCTACAAAGACTCATATTCAAGATTTTCATGAATTAAATTCAGATTTTGGGATTGTCCAACATGATAATGCCCTTCATATGTTAATAAGAGGTATTAATATGTGATATTAATAGTAAATACAACAGTTATCAACATTTTTCAAATGAAATTTGCTCTAAATATGTTGATTTTGTGCCAAACCCTTGTACCCTTGACAAACCCTCCCATACCCTTGGCAACCCTTATATGTTTCCATACCCTTACCCCTAAGGGTAGGGTGTTCAGGGGTAGGGGTAAGGGTATGAGATTTGACACCCAGGGGTAACCCCTGCCTTGCCCTAATTATTGACTCCTTCTCCTTCCCAGCTATCTTGTTTTGCACTCCCTTTATGCTTCTGCGCAAGATTATTTCACAGAACATCATTTCCCATTGTTGAGCGCTACTATCCATCCAACAAATTCTTCAAGAAGATGTGATTTGACTGGACCAAAAAATCATGAAACATGTACACTCCTGCCTTGGCTTTTCCTTCTGCCCCTCATTGACATTGTCCACCCTCCCCCTGGCACTTGGTGGATTTGATTTCCCTCTCTGGCATGCATCAATGCTGGCATCACCATTGATGGTCTTGCATGGGATTTAAATCATCATATCCCGGCCTATAGAATGATGGCTTGTATTACGTTGGCCGACTGGACTTGTCAGATCAACTAGTGTTTAAGGGTCCAGTCCAGTTCAGTTTTTTGACCCAAAAATGTAAAGACTGCAACCTAAACCAGTCCAGGACTGACCCAGATATTGCTAGAACCAAACTGGACCACCTAGGACCAGTCCTTTCCAGTTAAAAGACCGAAAAAGACTGGTTAAGACTGGTTCAGACCAATGTTTTGTCGTATTAAAATATAACCTATATGTATCTTAGCAAATATTACCAGGACCTTATAACCACTGTACAGATGGATAGACATTGTAATTCCCCATCATTCGGTCTAACTTTTAAGACATTTCATCAAGATTTGACTTGGCTATGATCAATATAAAAATACATCTACTGAATGACTCGTGCTGAACACCAAGAAATGTAATGTGACAACCATAAATTATGTGGGAGTATTATTATACATGTTAGTCCTATGATCATTAATAGAATCAAGCAAATGATCAACATATGAGTAAGATGAAATGAAAATCAATCTGATACAACAAAATACTCATACAAAAATAGATTTGGTTATATCTTGCTCAATTCTTAACCATTTTTTATGAACCAGAGGTCGAATTTGCCGGATTTCATGTGGGAACATGGTCCAATATATGTTCCCACGATAAAATTGGTCCTAACCAGTTTAGACCAGTTTTCTTTGGTTTTACAACATTTTTCAAAATGGAAAGACTGCTAACTGAACTGCAAAAGACCAGTCCATAAATAGACCACTGGTCCGGTCTTTTCTGGTCCAATTCAGTCCGATTTCGGTCTTTTTTTTGGTCCTATGGACTGGACCCTTCAACACTATCAGTGGCCATTGACTTCGTGGCCTCCTTCCTAGAGATGACAGCTTTGACACTATAGTCAGCATGACAGACAGGCTAGGAGTGGACATACAGCTGTCAGCATGCAAATCTGACATGAACACTGAAGAATTCACATACATTTTCTTTGACAAGTGGTACTGTGAAAATGGTTGCCCACTGGAGATCATCAGTGACTGAGACAAATTGTTCATCTTGAAATTCTGGTGAGTGTTGATGAAACTCACGAGTATACAGCACAAACTCTCCACCTCATACCATCCTCAGACCGATGGGTCATTGGAATGGACAAACAAGACAGTAATCCAGTGCCTATGCTTCCACATCAAACATAATCAGAAAGGTTGGGCAAGAGCACTCCCGAAAGTGCATTTCAACATCATGAACACATACAACGCATCCACAGGACTTTCACCCTTCATGCTGAAGATGGGGAGATACCCAAGACTGCTCCCACCCCTCATTTCCACAACACCGCCATCAGACGCTACTATTGACATTACAGCTGCACAAAACTTCATGAATGAAATGGAGGAACAGACAAATGCTGCAAAGGACTGCCTCCTCACAGCAAAGATCCAGCAAGCACACGAGTCCAACAAAGATTGGAATGCTGACCCTGCATACAAAGTAGGAGACCAAGTCTTACTGGCAATGGCGCATCAACGAAGAGACTATATGCAGACAAAAGATGGGCACGTCGCCAAATTCATGCCATGCTTCAATGGCCCATACAATGTTCTGAAAGCTTACCCAGAGTTGTCCTCTTACACCCTTCAACTACCAGCCTCGTCCAAAGCGCACCCAACATTCCATGTCTCCCACTTGTGACCACACATACCAAACGACAATGACCTGTTCCCTTCATGGGCACACCACCCATCCAAACCTCTTGTCACAGTGGATGGGACTACAGAATACTTCATCAACTGGATCCTTGACAGGCGGCCTCACAGGAGGGGCCACCAATACCTCATTCAATGGATGGGATATGGCCCTAGTGTTGAAGGGTCCAGTCATAGGACCGAAAAAAAGACCGAAATTGGACTTAATTGGACCAGAAAAGACTGGACCAGTGGTCTATTTATGGACTGGTCTTTTGCAGTTCAGTTAGCAGTCTTTCCATTTTGAAAAATGTTGTAAAACCAAAGAAAACTGGTCTAAACTGGTTAGGACCAATTTTATCGTGGGAACATATATTGGACCATGTTCCCACATGAAATCCGGCAAATTCGACCTCTGGTTCATAAAAAATGGTTAAGAATTGAGCAAGATATAACCAAATCTATTTTTGTATGAGTATTTTGTTGTATCAGATTGATTTTCATTTCATCTTACTCATATGTTGATCATTTGCTTGATTCTATTAATGATCATAGGACTAACATGTATAATAATACTCCCACATAATTTATGGTTGTCACATTACATTTCTTGGTGTTCAGCATGAGTCATTCAGTAGATGTATTTTTATATTGATCATAGCCAAGTCAAATCTTGATGAAATGTCTTAAAAGTTAGACTGAATGATGGGGAATTACAATGTCTATCCATCTGTACAGTGGTTATAAGGTCCTGGTAATATTTGCTAAGATACATATAGGTTATATTTTAATACGACAAAACATTGGTCTGAACCAGTCTTAACCAGTCTTTTTCGGTCTTTTAACTGGAAAGGACCGGTCCTAGGTGGTCCAGTTTGGTTCTAGCAATATCTGGGTCGGTCCTTGACTGGTTTAAATTGCGGTCTTTACATTTTTGGGTCAAAAAACTGAACTGGACTGGACCCTTAAACACTAGCCACTGAGTCAAATCTGCTATCAGGAATTGGTAAGGGGTGCAAGGGTCCGGCTCATTTAGAGGTGCTTGCTTTGTTTCGCTGGCAGTTGGGGCATCCAGGTACATATCCACATGCCAAGTCTCTTTGCATGTTGGGCCAATAGAAGTTGTCGCGCAGATTAGTGTAAGATTTCTCCATTCCAAAGTGGCCGAGGTTGTCATGGGCCAGTTGGAAAAGGTGCTCACGAAGGTGTTTGTATTTGGGAATAATCAAGCAATTCCCAATGAAAAGTAGGCTGTGCCTGAGATTGATGTGAAGCTTTGTGTCTACAACTCCTTGTTTAAGATCATCGAGGATACCGATGCACCAAGGGTCCTCTCGATACCCATTTTTGATATGCGTGATGAGTTTTGGGTCACTCTATATGGTGAACACAGAGGCAGTGATCAAGATGGAGGATTTCTCATTGACAGAGTCAGGGAGTCAGGACAGTGCATTGGCGACCATATTTCATTCACCATTGATATATGTGATTGTGTATTCATACTGAGACAGATACTCCATCCATCGTGCTTGTCGTTGGGAAAGGTCTCTCTGGAAGTCAAAGTTTTGCAGTGTCTTGTGGTTGGTATGGATGTGGATGTGTGTTACAAGTAATCAACTCTCCACTTTTGCAGCGCTTGCACGATTGTGAGCATTTCTTGTTCATGAACAGGGTAGTTTCATTCAGCACTATTCAGCTGTCTGCTCTCGAATGCAACAGGCCAGGCTGACTCCCATGAGGGGCCAAAGGCAAGGATGGCGCCCATGCATTGCTTGCTAGCATCGCACGTCACAAAAATCTTGTTATCTCCGGGACCTTTGTTGTCAATTGTCATGAGGCAGTCCCAGCTCACAACCAGACATTTTATGCTCTTGAATGCATATTGGTGTATTGAGGTCCACTGTGGGAAGGAAGTGTTGCATTCTTTGCGTGTGAGCAGTGTCAGGACAGCCATGTGTTCTGCAAGTGTCAGCAGGAAAACTGAGATATATCTGACTAAACCCAGGAATTGTCAAACATGTTTGGCTGATTTTGGTGCTGGCCAGTTAAGGATCCATTTGACTTTGGAATTGTCAGCCTCAATCCTTCCCGCTGAGATGTGATGGCCAAGGAAATCAATCTCCGTCGTGAATAATGTTGATTTCTTTAGAGAGCAGCATAATTCAGCTTTCTGAAGGGCCTTGAGGATGAGTGCCATGTTTGTCCTGTGTTCTGCCAGTGAATTAGACCAGATAATAATGTCATCCAGATAAACGTGGCAAATCTTCCCTATGTAGTCCTTGAGTGCAAGAGTTACTCATTGCTGGTGTGTTGCAGGTGAGTTCCTCATGCCCATTGGCATTACCACCCATTCCCATAGTCTGAATGGTGTCAGCATAGCTGTGTATTTGACATCATCAGGGTGCACCAATGTTTGAAAGAATGAGTTTGTCATGTCTATCTTCCCCCAGATCTTCCCCTTTGCGCAGTCAGCAAGGATATCATCAATACATGGTAGGGGATAATTGTTGGGAATGGTCAAGCGATTCAGGTGCCTGTAGTCATTCACCCATCATGGTAGTACCGTTCGGTCAGTCTTTGGGATGATGAAGGAAGGAGAGGCATATGGGAGATGAGGAGGGCTGAATTTGACCAGCAGCAGCATGTTGGTCAATCAGTGTCTTCCACCCAGCGTGGTATTTTCAGGGGCATGCATAAGTGCGAGCAACCGAGATGGGTGCTCCAGGGAGAAGCTTTATATGGTGGAAAACATCTCATGGGAGATCCTTCACATGGGGAATGTCGGTTGGGAACCAGTCGGCATATGATTCTTTCATTTTTTTGTCCAATTTTAACAGTGTGGCTTCTCCAGCAAGTTGTTCGATCTGGCTTTTGATTGACGCAATGATATCTGGTGGTCCAGTAGTGAATGGTTCCATGTTGAATGTAACAATGTTACTTGTTGACACTTATTTACCCTATTCCTCAGATTACATCCTCGGACATTACACGGATGCAACCTTTACACTACACACCATCATCATCCTTATTATCACTCATAGAGATCTCACGCTTATAAAATACCTCTTTTGCATGCTTAGCTCTGGATTCGGACTCTAGTGAAGTACATGTCCCTAACACAGCATGCACTTACACTTTTTTTTAAGCTTTGCTAAACAAGGATTGCTGATCATCTGTACTTGTTGAGGCAGGTTTTCAACTCCTTGCCGTGCTAGAACCGCTGTATCACAGGTCAAAAGACCTCACTGTCCAAACTGCCGTTCACATGCCTGCAAGTGCTTGCTGCTTCCAACGCCCCTGTGGGCCTGTTGTCACTGTCATTACTGCTGCTTATGCCCAGCATAGAACGCTCAAATTTGCCGTGCACTTCTGTTGTTGAGGATAATACTGAACATCCTGAAGACTTTTTAGACCCTGCTGGAGCACATACACTGACCTTGCTGCCACCTGACAACAACTCTGACACATCTTCCTCTTCTTCCCTTGAATCTTTTTTCATACCTGCTTCGAAAATGTCTGTGTCTGGTCCTGCTGAATGTCTACATGCTGAACCAGGTGTATCCCTCTTCTCACACCTGGCATGGTCTTGCCAATGGTAATGCACCAGTGGGAGATGGCCTGTGTAGATTTCTTCAGGGCAAACAAAAAGATTGACATGGACGAGCGCATTGCTGCTGTTTTACATGGACTAAAGGATATGCAAGCTCGAGACTGGGTGGCAACCCATGGAGATCATCTGTCGAATTTGACGTTTGCCAAGTTCATCATAGAGCTTCAGAAGGAGTTCCTTCCCGATGGTTGGGATGATGAACTCCACGTGAAGATCTGCAACGCATGCCTCAAGTCATCTGATTCTTCCCCGAAGTGGGTAAATGACATCTGACCCTTAAACATTGTGCTATGCAATACCAAATACCATTTCTCTGATGTTGCACTACAACTACAGCTTGATAGCCTCTTGGACTCTGACCTGCAAAATTGTTGTAAGAATTGTAACATCAAGGAGGTGATTGATAAAATTATGAAGGATACTCCAGTGAAAATGGAGGAGGCACAGTGATGATACTCAACCTGGAAACCCAAACAAAACCCACAAAAAGGCTTTGGATGGTATAACACAAGTCAGAGGAAGGATACAAGGCCCTCTAAATGTCACCTGGAGGTCTTTACACTCTCCCACCTTTCCTAGTGGACTCCAACTGGAGTCTGACTGGACTGACCAGAGTCTGACTGGAGTCCACTTGGACTGGTCACCAGCCAACTGCCTGCAAAGTTGCCAGTCCAGTCCCAGTCCAGTCCGACCAGACTCTGAGTGGAATCCACTCAAACTGGTCCAGTGGAGTCCAGTTGGAGTCCAGTTGGAGTCTGGTTGGAGTCCACTGGGAGTCCAGTTGGATTCCGCTGAAAAAGTGTGTAAGAAAAGGAATAGAACCCAGATCCCTGTAGGTTGCTTATGTAATTATAATATGCAATATAACCATGACACCACAGTACCTTGTGTAAGGTATCATCTATTTGCATTAGGTACCATGGTGCGGCTGTGTATGACAAAGCATATAGCCGCGTCATCAAATGTGCCAGCTCATCACTCACCACCACCACCACCACCACCACCGTTGACGCCACCTCCCTCCTCTCCACTCTACCACCACCACTACTGCATGGACACCCACCACCACCACTCCCACGCCCAATCTGCCATCACCACCACCCACAAACGAGCCGACTGGATGGAATGCGGGCCCAACATAAGTTTTTTTTTTGTTTGCTTTTTGTTTTTATAAACTAACTAACCTGTTTCTTTAGCTTTCTAGGTTATAATCTACTGGTAACGACACCACCACCCACAAACAAGCCAACGTGGGCCCACGTAAGTTTTTTTTGTTTGCTTTTTGGTTTTATAAAATAACTAACTCATTTTTTAGTTTTCTAGGTTATAATCTACGAGTAACGGCACCACCACCCACAAACGAGCCAATGCAGGCCCATAAGTTTTTTTCATTTGATTTTTGTTTTTATAAACTAACTAACTTGTTTTTTTAGTTTTCTAGGTTATAATCTACTAGTAACGACACCACCACCTGCAAATGAGCCAACACACCCACCCCACGCCTATGAGCCCCTGCTCGTAAGGTGGATTGTGAGTGTGTGCAGTCGACGATGATGATGATGATGATACTGCCTACCAGCACCAGGACCCAAAACAACCCAGACCCGATGACACCCATGCCAGCCCCCTCCTCCCTGTCCAAATGGGATGTGAGGGTGTTGATAAAGGATAGGAGATGGCAGAGGGGTACCGGGAGACCTGCGGAGCAGGATACCCACCTGGTAAGCACCCACCTACCCCCTCCCTCACATGCCACATCACTGACCCCTCCCCCCAACCCCTCCGAACTAGGAGACCCACAAAACTGACAACACACCCACCCCACGCTGATGAGCACCTGCTCATTGGGTGGATGGCAGGTACACCAGGGCTACGATGACCACAGCACCCATCCCCATGCCTACGAGCAGAGGCTCGTAGGGTGGATGACAAGTGCTGCTTGCTACAGCGACGGACACGTGCAAGGAGAGGTGGGCGATGACACCCACCCCAGACCACATCCCCCAACCCCCCCTCCCCATGCAAAATGTGGGGGAGGGGTCTTTATTATTTTGAATTTATCTCTGCCCCCCCCCTCGCACCAAATGCGAGGGGTATATATATTGTAGTACTTACGAATCCCCCCCTCACGTTTGGTGTGAGGAGTTTAGTTTTTTATGTACATAGTAATAATCCCCCCCCTCTCGCAAGATGCGAGAGGGGTTTTTTTTTGTTTATTATTATATTATACCCACTCCCTCGTGTCCTACATGAGGGATGTGGTTAATTAAAATTTTTTGATCTTAATTGTTTGAAAAATGCCTCCTTGAAGAATATGAAAAGTTGAGTCATAAATAAACCTTATATTGATTTCTAATAAATCTCCTGTGGCTCAAGTGGTTGAGCACACTTGTTTGGTTTGTCATGTGATTCCTTATAGTGAGGTCTTGAGTTCAATTCCTGCAGTACACAGATTTATTTTGTGGGTACTTTATGAAATTCACCAAGTCTGAAGTCCTTTGAGCTCACATCTAATTGACTTATCATTTGGTTGAAATGCATTCCACTTGGACTCCACTTGGACTCCAGTGGGGGATTGAACTCTACATGACTTAGTGTAGTTCAATTGGACTCCACTCAGACTCCACTCAGACTCCAGTTGGACTCTGGTCAGTCCAGTCAGAGTCCACTAGGACAGGTGGGGGACTGTAAAGTACTGGTCACCTGTCAGACCGACCATCAAATAGTCATAAAACAACTGCTTGTTGAAGCAGTTCAAAGCTAAAAGAATGTGTTTTGAGGACTTGCGATGATTTTCGAGGAGTTGTGATGATTTTCGAGAAGTTGCGATGATTTTTGAGACATTGCGATATTTTTCGAGGTTCTTTCAAAGAAGTCTCGAGTAATTTTGAGTGCGCAAATATGTTTGGATGCAAGATCGGGGGACTAGACGAGTAGTAGAAGCAAAGCAAAGGCGAATCGAGGGAAACGAGAGCAAAAATAGCATAATGCAAGGAATTTCAAGGAATTTCAAGGAAGTTTAGCATAAAACACCAAACTTTGGACTGAATAAGACTAAACTGAACTCTCAAATCACTGTGATCTGGGAGGAAGACGATGACTTTCTTGTTTTTCTTTGTATCTAGTACATCTTTTTATATAAAATAAAGAAAGTACCTAAAAAGGCTAGAGAATATGAGGCAAACATGTGGAAAACTCAAGGCAAAAGACAATATAAGTATATCAGAACAATAAAGCGAGCCTAGAAGGGGTGAATATAACACATGATGAAGAAATAATAAGAAAGAATAGCTAAAACCAGACTGTCCTTGTTATAAATTGAATAAAAGATTGGAAACTGCTTTGAGCAGATTGTATGCATGCACATGCGGTCAAAATGTGTTCAATATACTCGAGATAGTGTCCCATGTGTCCAGCATGCATCCAAAGATTGTTTAAATAGGAAATACTGTGTCCGAAGATGTTTTTCGAGGTTCAATGTTTTTCGAAGATTTTCGAAGTTTCTTCGGACTTTGTTCATGGCCCGAAATCAATGTGATATTGTTCAACAATGGTAGGGGATACATCTGGCATGTGTGCGATGACCATTTGGATAGCAATATAGTGTCCAATGTTGATTTTCGATGTTTGATGATTTTTGAAGTCAGTCGAGGAAATATCGGACTTGTTCGAAGGCCGATATTGCTGCGATATTGCTCAAAACTGGTTTGGAACCCATCGACAATGTTCCAAGTGTATATCCTGAGCTGTGTGAAGGTCAGGGGAATTGTATTATGGCAGCCGAAGGCATACAAAGAATTTCGAGGTGTCATGAAGAATTTCAAAGCATTCTCGTGACTTTGTAGAGCTTTGTAGAGCTTCAGAGGGGTTCATATGGGTTTGTAGAGCTTTGACAACAATTGTAGATGTGTTTTCCAAGCTTGAACAACAAGGTGGACCTATCAGCGGCTAACTTGCTGGATCACTGAGGTTTGAAAACTGGCAGAGGAACACATGAATGACACAAAGCGCTACCTAGAGGCAGCAGAGGATTTGCAGTGTATGCCTAAGAGACAGGCTTTGGCCAACCCATCCCAAAACTCAAACACCGTGGGTGGTTACAAACCTCGTGGGTCTGCTGTAGCGGCGGGCACGTCCAACTCTGCTGCTGGTGGCTCCTGGAAACCACCGCATCTTACAGATAACAAATGCTCATTGCTTTTTAAACACCAGGGATGCCTTAAGTGTTGACATGGATACCAAAGCCACCATGCTGGAGAATGTCCTAATGACTTCCCAGATGGCTGGAACTACAAAGAGATTACTGAAGACATACTGCTTGGGCACAAGAGACAAGTCAATGTGCCATCTGGAAGCAAACCTGTTGGAGTGGTTACTGGTAACACGAGCCATATCGAGGAAGTGTTGGAGGAGGAGAATTCTTTCATAGCAGGCACTGTGATGCCATCAGCAGTTTTGGGATCTGGTTCTGAGTCGGAGGAGGAGGAGGTAAGCCCACTCACAGTGCTGCATCTGCGATGGCCATGCACGTTAATGGGGCCTGCTGCTGATGAACCTGTTTCAGTGAATAGTATGCTGGACTGCGGTGCACATGTTGTGCTTATTGACAGCACATTTGTTGAAGAATTGGGTCTTCATCGTTTCCGCTTGCACAAACTGTTACTGATTTCCGTGGCACTGAACAACTTGGCCAGCTCCAAAAGCCACCTGTATGAATATGTGAAGATCGCACCTTATTCCCTTGACTCTGCATGGACCTCTCAAACATTAAAAGCTGTTGTTATGCCAAAATTATGTGTACTGCTCTTACTTGGACTGCCTTTCCTTAGTGTAAATCACATCATTGCCAATTTCAAATTACGTTCAGCTATTGATAAAATGAATGACTACAATTTATTGAAACCTCTGGTTAGTGTTTAAAGTTCCGGTCCTATGAACCGGAAAAAGACAGAAACCGAACCAAACTGAACTGAAGTCTGGTTCACCAGGGGGCTATTTATAGGACCAGTCTTTTGCAGTCCAGTTGCCAGTCTTTCACTTTGAAGAATATCATTGAACCAATGAAAGCCGGTTTAAACCGGTTGCAACCGGTTCATATGTCACGTGATCTATGCTCCCACATTTCCACACATAATCTCATCAATTCCGCTCCCTGGATCATCGAAAACGGTTAAGAACTGAGAGAGATATGACCAAATACATTTTGATATGAGTATTTTGTCGTGATTTGAGTAGTTGTGATTGTACTGCTTATACCTTGTGCTACAAGAATATTGGGCACAATTGGACAGTATCCAGGGCAAAGGAATAGCATACATAAATGTTTGTACCATGTGCATTTGATTCATTTAACACCCCTGACAAGTTGTAAATACACATGACTACAAACTACAACATGTAATACAATGTACTTTTGTTCTGGTCATATCTCAGTCAGATCTTAATGAAATCTCTTAAAATTTAGACCAATTGCCAGGAAATTACAATGTCCAAGGGCCTACATAACGATTAAACTGTCCACATAATAGTTATTGAGAAACAGATAGGTTGTATTGGCACAACAAATCTTACAACAAAAAACTGGTTTGGACTGGTTGTGGTTCCAGTTGCCCCATTTAGACATAAAAAACCGGACTTAACCGGACCTTAAAATGCTACCTCTGGTTACTAAGACTCCAAAGAAAGTAGGGAAGTCTAAATTTACAGTAGCAGAAATCAAGAAATCTAAAAAGCAAGTGCTGTTGGAACTTGTCAAGGTTTGCAAGCAGTATCTCGCTGATGGAAAGATGGTGCTGGAGGTAATTAAGCCACTGAACATGGTGGGTATGATCAAGGATCGGATCGAAATGCTGAGTTTTCAGCAGAAGGTAGAGGGAATAGAAAAGGAGATGCTTACAGAGTTCAACGATGTATTCCAGCCGCTGCCACATGTTGACAAACTCCCTCATAGTGTAACAGCAAGAATCAAGCTCAAGAATGCAGAACAAACAATTAAAACTCACATGTATGCTTGCCCGTGGAAGTTTTGTGATGCATGGAAAACGTTGATCCAACAGCATCTGGATGCTGGGCATATCAGACCATCTTCATCTCCACACACGTTGCCAGCTTTCATCATTCCAAAAGCTGATCCCTCTGTGCTGCCAAGGTGGGTGAATGACTACAGACAGCTGAACAAAAACATGGTTGCAGACTCACATCCACTCCTACGCATTGATGACATCTTGAATGATTGCGTGAAAGGTAAAATCTGGGGGACAATTGACATGACGAACAGTTTCTTTCAGACACCAATGGAGCCCCTCAATATTCCTCTCACTGCTGTTTCCACCCCATTTGGACTATTAGTGGATGGTAATGCCTATGGGTTTGAAAAATGTGCCTGCAATCCATCAACAATGTGTAACTGCCATGCTTTATCCATGGATTGGTAAAATCTGTTATATTTATTTGGATGACATTGTGATCTGGTCGAACACTCTGGAGGAGCATTGTGAAAATGTACACACCATCCTCAAAGTGCTAAGGAAGGCTGGGCTTTATTGCAACCTGCAGAAAATGCATCTGTTCCAGGTGGAGATCAATTTCTTGGGTCACCATGTGTCTGCCTGAGGAATTGAAGCAGATTCAAGCAAAATGGAGCACATTTTGAAATGGCCTCAGCCGCAGTCTGCAAAGGAAGTATGCCAATTCTTGGGTCTGGTGCGGTATGTGTTGTCATTTCTCCCACACATCACACAACACACACAAATTTGACAGAACTAACGTTGAAAGAATGTAACAAGGATTTTCCAGGTTGGGAGCAAAGACACCAAGTCGCATTTGACTGCGTCAAGAAGGCAATTGTGGGCAGGGAGTGCCTAACAACAATTGATTTCACACTGATGCCGGGGCAGAAAATTTTTGTCATGACCGATGCCAGTGACTACCAATTGGGTGCCATTATGTCCTTTGGAGAGTCTTGGGAGACATCCCACCCCATTGCATTCAATTCTATGACCTTCAAAGGTGCAGAATTAAACTATCCAGTGCATGAAAAAGAAATGCTGGCGATCATTCATGCATTGCAAAGGTGGTGTTCTGATCTTATTGGAGTGCTGTTTAATGTATACACTGATCATAAGACTCTGGAAAACTTTGATTGCCAGTGTGATCTGAGCTGATGACAGGCCCACTGGATGGAATTCATGTCGCAATATGATTGCAAAATTGTGTACATCAAAGGAGAGGAGAACTGTGCGGTGGATGCATTATCACGGACATTGTTTGAAGCTGAAGAGGCTGCAGGGGTTCCATATCCTCCAGACAATGTAGGTCCTGTGGCTTTGGTTCAGGGGACTGATGACAGCTCTTTGGCGTGTGCCAAAGTCATGGCAGAGCCAGAAATGTTCCCACCAGATGCGCCTGCAGTGGCACTGACACTGATGATATTGGTGGATGTGGGATTGCTGGACGCGATATGTTCTGGTTATCCAGAAGACCCATGGTGTAGCCGACTGCTGAAGGGGCCTTTCCTACCGCATGGTGTTTGATTGGAAGATGGGCTTCTATATGCTGGCGAACGTTTGGTGGTGCCTAGAAAATCTCATGTGCGTGAATCATTGTTCCATCTGGCTCACGATGTGCTGGGTCATTTTGGGTTTATGAAATCTTACAGATCGCTTCGTGAATCATTCTACTGGCCAAATATGCATCGCGATTTGGAGCTAGCCTATGTTCCTAGCTGTGCGGAGTGCCAATGGAACAAACCCACAACAAAGAAGCCAATGGGGCCCTTACATCCACTGCCTATGCCTGATCAATGTGGTGACTTGGTAGCAATGGATTTCATTGGGCCACTACCTGAGGACAAAGGTTATGATTGCATTGTGACTTTCACTGACAGGCTAAACAGTGACATTCGGATTGTACCAACTCAAACTAACATCACAGCTGAGAAATTGGCAGTCATTTTCTTCAATGAATGGTACTGCAAAAATGGGTTGCCCCTGGAGATTGTATCGGACCACAATAAACTTTTCATGTCGAAAATTTGGGAGGCTTTACACAAGCTCACGGGGGTAAAGCTTAAGATGTCCTCTGCTTACCACCCACAGACAGACGGTGCTAGCAAGCGGTTGAACAAATGATCCATCAATGCCTGCGGTACCATGTGGAACACAACCAGCTGGGGTGGCGAAGAGCACTATGCCGGGTACATTTTGACATCATGAATACAATTAATGGGTCAACAGGTTTCTCTCTGTTTCAACTGTGGATGGGATGAAGCCCACATATAATACCACCACTGGTGAGATCACTGGATGGTGAAGTGGAGGATATATGAACCATTGAGGTAATCAAAAGGCTACATGTTAAGAACTGATCCTAGAGGCCACTTTGGAATCTGACTGGACACTGCGGGTGATGATAGCGGGAGATTGTTGGGTCGATGCAGATTCTGTGGGAGGGGGAACGGAAAGGACTTGGCTTCAGCTTGTAAGAAGCTGCACCCTTCACCTCGTCTGGTGTCCTAATTTCAAGTTGAGGGTTTAGAGGTAGGAGTGGGAAAGTGCGGGTAAATGCGGGGAGGAGTATGGAGGGACTTAGGTTGAGTTCAGATGAGACTAGAACTTCAGAGGGAGACTAGAGGTTGAGTCGAATGTAGTTCAGACTCTTAGAGGACAGGGGTTGGAGTAGAAGGAGGTTTTAGATTGGCAGGGTAAAGTCGAATCTATGTTGATATACGAACTGAGGAATACAAGGCGAAACTAACTAAGCTTAAATACTGTAGTCCGGAATAATGCGGAACAGGAACAAAGACTGTGGCAGTGTCTTGACTGCATAGATAAATTATTTATGGGAGCCACACAGGAATCCGTAGTCGAATTTGCAATAGAGACAGCAGCCTTGGAAAGGCAGCTGTGGATGCTGTACAAGGCGGCATGATGCACAGCAATGTGGGCAGTGCAAGGCGGCCAGGAACAAAATCGGGAGGCGTAGACAAAAGTCATGTTTGACATGTGGGAAAGAGTCAGATGGATGCAGGTTCCGATCAGGCGAGGAATGGTTCTTGACAGTATTTCCCCCTTAGTGCCGAGCCTATGAGGCACATGAGGGTTTGAGTCCAAATGAGGAAGTTGGTTGAATTTTCCGAATGCGGTAATTGGTTGAAAAAATTTTCATGTTCTTTCCTTCCCCCATCAACTATCAATTATGTCCCCTCCAGCAGTATCCGCACAGATCAAATTGGCCGAGATGAGGGGTCAACACGAACAGAGGGAGCGGGCAATGAAGGAGCAGATGGAATGGGAGATGAAGGAGCTGGAGGAAGCAGCGAGGGAGGAGGAACGCCAGGCGCAGGAGGCGCAGAAGGCAGCAGAGGAGGCTGCAAAGGCTGAGGAGGCACATCAGGCAGAGGCATGGAAAAAGGAGTCATCAGCTGCAAGACGAGCAGAGAAGAAGTGGGCAGCTGCAGCTGCAGGTTTGGAGGATGAGGCTGAGGGGAGCAAGTCCCCCAAGAAAAAGAAAGTCGCCAAGTCAAAGGCGCGAGTGGGGTTGGAGGAGTCGGAGGGTCCGGTGCAGGTGCAGGCTGCATTGCCTTGCAAAAGGTACGTACTTGTTTCCCTTTCCAGTCTCTTTTTACTGACAAGTGGCCTAGGTGCAAATATCAAAAGATCGCTTGTTTCAAGATGGGTGCAAAGGGACGCGTGTGCGACAACTGCACGCATGTCAAACATAAGTGCAAGGAGGTAGTGTTACAATTTGTCATAACCCACGATGACCAGACGTACGCCAGCAAGGCCGGGTACTGTAATTTTTCCATTCGACTCGACTCACCTCCGATGGCAGACGCCTTGATGCATGGTGACTCCATGCACCCAAACCACTCCCACATGCACCATGGTACAACAACCCCTTTACTTGAAGTCTGTGACATTGGATCCTTGACATTGGATCCATGACATCGGACGCCTCATGCTATGCATGAGGCTTATCTCTTATTGTTCTCTGACATGCTGCGCCGCAGCACTCCATGGCATCGGATGCCTCATGCAAGGCATGAGGCCTGTCTTTTCTATTGTTCTTTCTATTTATACTTGATAACGATCTTACATTCCGATTGGACGATAGACATCTTTGAACCGTATATAAGCCATAGTAATACTGTCTGTATTCCTCAGCTTGACCTAATTCAACCAATGGTCTTAGACTCAACCTGAACACTTGACAACTAAGGAAGTCCCTTAGTTGTGATACACTCGAACTCGACAGCTTAGGAAGCCCCTAGCTGTGATAACCCGAACTCGACAGTTGGAAAGCCTCCAACTGTGACACACGAACAAACAGTCTACTCAGAAAGCCTCTGAGTACGGATAGCTGTGACTACTTGAGGAAGTACCCAAGTGAAGGCAGGAAGCCCAATACACTAGGAAAGTCTCCTAGTGCGATACGAGACAGTTGGAAAGCCTCCAACTGTAACACACAAAGCTGAGGCCGAGTTAAAGACCTATAGTCTTAACAAAAGGTCAAGCTGATCTACGAAGTCCACCTACCTAGGTGCAGACACAACATCTTTCAGACAAAGCCCAGACAGACCTCCGACAGGAGCATCGACATCAGGAAGAACCTTGTGGTATAGATACCAAGGTCGACTAGTACAATACTCAGAACCAACACAAAGGTGGTTCTCGAAGCAAACAGAAGACGAGGAACCAAGATACCTCACTGAAGAAGACTTCAGATTAACAAGCAAAGAAGAAACCCCAGAATGAGACCCATTCTCCTTATCCAATGACGACATCCCCGATAACATGTCTACTGAACCCACCACATCAAACAATGAGATTAGAATCTGAACCCCCTCCAACTTCACAGGGGACCGAACTAGAACTGCAAAGTTCTTACAAGAAGTGAAACTCTATCTGAGAGTAAACCATGGAATCTATGACACAGATGAAAAGAGAATCATCTTCGCATTGTCATTTATGAATGGAGGAACCGTCGTACCCTGGGCACAGACATGGGCAGAAAAGAAAGACCTAGGGACATGGCCAACCTTTGAAACGGTGCTCAAAGTAGCATTCACCCCGATCGATGAAGCTGGCAGAGCCAGAACCAAAATGAAAACACTAAAGCAGGGACAGGACCTGGAGGATTACATCGCGCAATTCCAAATCCTGCGAGAGAAGGCAGGGATCAATGACGATACTGCCCTCATTGAACTCTTTATGGATGGGTTGAACCCCAAGCTCCTCAAAAGAGTTTTCAACATGGAAACGATCCCTACGACCTTGGAAGGAATGATCAACGCCACCTCCAAGTATGATGGACAATGGAGGAGAGCAAAAGCCATAGCAGGGAGGCTGCAGGAGACTTTTACGAAGAAGCTCCCGGCCTCTAAGGCAAAGGAAACCCCACTCGAGATCAACCGCCTCTCCTACCAGGAGAGGATCGAACACATGAAGAAAGGGTTGTGCTTTGTGTGCCACCAGCCCGGACACAGAGCAACTGAACACAAGAAAGGGGAAACAAGGACTGAGGACCAGCCTTTCCCAAAGAACAAAGGCAAAGAAGCCTACCCGAAGATCCAAGCGATCTTGAACAAACTCGATGGAAAAGAGAAAGCGACTGCTGTCACTGCCATCGGAGATGAGGGTTTTTAAAGGGGTGGCCTGCCTCGATGCCAGGTACCACTGAACTTTCCATCTGCTCTGTACTACTAGCCACTTTGAAAAATCAATCTATGCACTTAGATGTCAAAGTGGCAGAGACAGGCAGAGGAAAAGACATTGAAACCGAAGCCCTACTCGACTCAGGAGCGGGAGGGATATTCATGAGCCATGAATTCGCATAAAGCAGTGGATTTGAATTGCACCCCCTGGAGAGGGTAATCAGAGTCAAGAACGTGGATGGAACCCCAAACAAGAGAGGGGAAATCTCCCACTGTGCCAGAGGACTCTTAACAATCAACGGAAGGACTTTCCCAACGACCTTTCTGATTGCAGGACTGGGAAAGGAATCAATCATCCTAGGTCTGCCATGGCTCAGAAGGATCAACCCAGTGATCGACTGGAAGATCGGAACCTTCCAGTTCAGGATGAAGGACAAGACTTACCCAGAGTTCTCATATGGAAAAGGAAGAACCCTTATTGGTAGGGTACTGACCAAGAAAACCAACAATGAACACCTGTCATGGCACCGAAGGGGAACTGAAAATAAGAAGAACCCCCTTGACATGACAAAAGAAGAACGACAGGCATGGTGCCGAGGCATCATTGCTAGAGATCAAGAAAAGCTTGCCCTCAAGAAGAAGACTGCCGAGGAAGAACAAGCACAATGGAAAAAGGTGGCCACCAGAGAACTGGAGAGACTGGCCACCAGAAAAGAAGAAGGACGACTGGCATCAGCCTGAATAGTCACGAAACTAAGGGAAATGCTTACCCCAAAGAAAGAGAAACCAACAAATGAAGAACAACGAGCGGATTGCCGAAGAATCGTCGCCAAGGCAAGATTAATGGGGGGAGCCCTCCATGCTGAACCAAGAGGAAGCAAGATGCCCATCGAGACAAGAAAGGCGATGATTGAAGAAATAGAAGATGAAGAGATCGCGATCACGACTCTTCAGAATGCGGAACCCATTGGGCTGCAAGATGAAGAAGACACTGGGAAGGAAAACCCAGCACAGGCAAACCACGAACAGGCAACGGAACAGGCAATGGAACAGGCAATGGAACAGGCAATGGAACAACCGAAAGAGACACCCACACCAAAGATCAAAGATGACGAGCTACTGGCCGCCTACATCCAAGGAGAACCCATCATTGGAATATTTGAACCAGCTAAGACACTGCTGACAGAGGAATATGACGAGCCAAGATACGGATATTCTCAGATGATGAAGAAAATCTCTCGGATCGTGAAGGCAAAAGGATCACTGCGATATGCTTATGGACAAAACATCTGGATTAGGGCAAAGACATCGGTCTCTCAACACCTGACACACAAGAAGGAAGGAGACCCTGAACAGAAGACCCTAGATGAACTACTCCCTGAACAGTACAAGGAGTACCGATGGATATTCGAAAAGGAAGCATCGGAACGATTCCCAGAATCAAGAGCCTGGGATCATGCGATTGAACTGAAACCAGACTTTGTAGCAAAGGATTGCAGGGTTTACCCATTGTCACCGGCAGAACAGAAGAAACTCGATGAGTTTCTTGACGAAAGCCTGCAGAAGGGATACATCCGACCATCGAAATCACCCATGGCGTCGCCATTCTTCTTCGTTGTGAAGAAGGACTCGGATGTGCTATGACCCTGCCAAGATTACAGGTACTTGAATAATGGGATGATCAAGAACACCTACCTGCTGCCACTGGTAGGAGACCTGTTGGACAAACTAAGAGGGGCAAAATGGTTTACGAAATTGGACATCCAATGGGGATATCACAATGTCAGGATCAAAGATGGAGATCAATGGAAAGCAGCCTTCAAGACAAATCAGGGGCTGTTTGAGCCAATGGTGATGTTCTTTGGATTATGCAACTCACCAGCGACCTTCCAGGCGATGATGAATGAGATATTCCATGACATGATCGGAGAAGGATGGCTCGTGATTTACATGGACGACATCCTGATATTCTCCAAAGATCAGAATGAACACCAGGAAAGGACAAAGAGGGTACTGCAAAGACTGGCAGAGAATGACTTATACCTGAAGCTGGAGAAATGCAAGTTTGATGTCCACGAAGTGGAAATCTTGGGTCTGATCATCTGACCCAATGAGATTGCCATGGACAACACGAAACTGGCAGGTATACAGGATTGGCCAACCCCGACAAACATAAAAGCAGTCAGATCTTTCCTGGGATTTGGAAACTTCTACAGGAAGTTTATCGGACATTTTGCGGAGACAAGCAGACCGCTTAATGAGCTGACGAAGAAGGACAAAATGTTCAACTGGACAACTGAATGCAAACAGGCCTTTCAGACACTGAAAAGGAAATTTGCAGAAGCACTGGTACTGCTGATGCCAGACCCGACAAAGCCATTCATGATCGAATCAGATGCCTCAAAACATGTGACAGGAGGAGTGCTGAGACAAAGGGATACAAATGGAGACTGGCATCCATGCGGATACATATCGCATGCGCTGACACCAACGGAACAGAACTACGAGATATACGACAGGGAACTTCTGGCGATAGTACAATCACTGGAAACTTGGAGACACTACTTGCTGGGTTCAGAACACCCAGTAGTAATCCTCTTGGATCACAAGAACCTAACGTACTTCCGGACAGCACAGAAACTGAACAGATGACAGGCAAGATGGAGCTTATTCCCATCAGAATTTGACTTGCAACTCGTCCACATACCTGGATCTCAGATGGTACAGAGCAATGCGCTATCATGGAGAGCAGACCATATACCGGAAGAAGACAATGATAATGAAGACGTCACGATGCTGCCAGAAACAGTATTTGTGAAATTCATTGATACCGAAATGCATGATTTACTCGCTGGGAGTATCATGAAAGATGACCTGGTGAAGAGCGCAATCGAGGCACTAAAGACCAAGGGAATGCCACCGATAAAGTCGGCACTAGAAGATTGGAAAATAAAGGATGGCCTTCTATTTTTCCGAGACAGATGCTATGTCCTGGACAACAGAGATCTACGGAAGAAGCTGGTGCAAAAGTACCATGAAGGAGTAACCAGTGGACACCCGGGACAATGGCAGACTACTGAAATGATCAGGAGGGACTACTGGTGGCCAGGAATGATGACATACATCAAGAACTATGTTGCTGGATGTGCCACATGCCAGCAAATGAAGGTCAATACCCACCCGACGACACCCCCACTGCAACCGATCAAATCCAAAGCAACGAGACCATTTGCGATGGTGATGACAGATTTTATAACCGACTTGCCAGAGTCCGATGGTTATGATGCACTCATGGTCATGGTAGACCATGGGCTTACAAAGGGGGTAATTTTTATCCCTTGCAGGAAAACGATAGATGCATTGGGAGTGGCCACCCTCTACCTAGACAATGTCTACAAATGATTCGGCCTCCCAGACAAGATCATCTCCAACAGAGATCCCAGATTCACCTCGCAGCTGTTCCAAGAGCTAGGAAGGCTGCTCAGAATCAAGCTGGCAATGAGCACAGTGTACCACCCCCAGACTGACGGGGAGACAGAATGGGTGAACCAAGAAGTGGAAGTATACTTACGGATCTTCTGGTCGAACAACCAGGAGAATTGGAAGCACCTCCTCCCAACCGTGGAGTTCACGCACAACCAGAGAACGCCCTCCATACAGAAGAACTCCCCGTTCTACCTCATTATGGGCTATGAGCCCAAGGCGATCCCACTCCCCTACCTGAAGACAAACATACCGGCCATAGAAAAACGAATAGTTGCACTGCAATGGGCCCGAGACAAAGCGAAGGCAACTCATGAGTTGGCCAGACAAATGATGGTGGAAAGAATGACAAAACACTTCACCCTGTTCAAAGAAGGAGACAGAGTGTGGCTAGAAGTGAAGAACCTCAGAACAATGCACCAAACGAAGAAGCTCGCACCGAAAAGAGAAGGACCGTTCTCTATCGAGAAGGTCCTAAGCCCACTCTCCTATCGACTGAAGTTGCCAGAACAGTGGAAAATACACCCAGTATTCCACGTGGCACTTCTTTCCCCATACAAAGAAACTGAGACACATGGACCAAACTTCCCAGAACCACCGCCCGACCTGATAGAAGGCAAATCAGAGTACGAAGTGGAAGCGATCATTGGACATAAGAAGAAAGGAAGGACCATGCACTTCTTAGTGAAGTGGGTCAGATACCTGACCTCGGAGAACTCATGGGAGCCCGAGGGAAACCTGAAACATGCCAAGACAATCCTAGGAACATATAAACAGCAATGACAGCTGTAGAACCCCCAAGACCAAGACACCCACCGAACCAACCACAAAAGAAACCACAGAATGCTCCCCACCCCATCGACACTACACCTACCACGAACCCCAGCAAGGACTGGGCAAATGGTCATCGACCAACGACCACGGACGAACATACTCCCTGGCAGACCCGCATGGGATTCCCTTCTGGATTACAAGGGATGACTGGATAAGAAGGATGTCCTCAACCTGTCCCAAATGCTGCCTCTTTGCCTGGAGGAGCACAAAGGCGGACTACACCTGGGTGAGGACCCAATATGAAGAATGGTGTTTTGAGGAAGAGCGAGACGGGGAAGACTACAGCCCAGAGGATTTCTGCATCGACTGGACAGGACTTTGTCCAGGCATGAGGCCACTGGTGGGTGTGAACAGACCCCTGTGGATCGACCTCCTGTGGAATGCCCATTATGATGAAGAAAGTGGATATGGTCTGGCAAGAAGACTCCTACTCGGAGAACACGGAGAGTTGGGAACGCTGCTGCACTCCAACTGATTCCCTCAAACCCAACGATTCCACCCCACCTCTTTACTAGGAAGGAGAAAAAAGATTTTGATCGAAGTCAGTGACTTTGAAGATAGAGAGAGGGTGATGTTACGATTTGTCATAACCCACAATGACCAGACGTACGCCGGCAAGGCCGGGTACTTTAATTTTTCCATTCGACTCAACTCACCTCCAATGGCAGATGCCTTGACGCATGGTGACTCCATGCACCTGAACCACTCCCACATGCACCGTGGTACGACAACCCCTTTACATGAGGTCCATGACATCGGATCCTTGACATTGGACGCCTCATGCAAGGCATGAGGCCTGTCTTTTCTATTGTTCTTTCTATTTATACTTGATAATGATCTTACATTCCGATTGGATGATAGACATCTTCAAACCATATATAAGCCATAGTAATACTGTCTGTATTCCTCAGCTTGACCTAATTCAACCAACGGTCTTAGACTCAACCTGAACACTCGACAACTAAGGAAGTCACTTAGTTGTGATACACTCGAACTCAACAGCTTAGGAAGCCCCTAGCTGTGATAACCCAAACTCAACAGTTGGAAAGCCTCCAACTGTGACACACAAACAAATGGTCTACTCAGAAAGCCTCTGAGTATGGATAGCCATGACTACTTGAGGAAGTACCCAAGTGAAGGCAGGAAGCCTGATACACTAGGAAAGTCTCCTAGTGCGATACGAGACAGTTGGAAAGCCTCCAACTGTAACACATGAAGCCAAGGCTGAGTTAAAGACCTATAGTCTTAACAGGTAGTGTGGGAGGGGCAGGAAGCCCCTGCAGCAAAACCGGCGGGAACAATGGGGGCAACCAGGGAAAACCCGGAAATAATGCAACAAATGATGAAGTTGATAAGGAAGGGGTTTGCTGAGGTAGCTACTGCGGTGCAGGAATTAATGGGAGAGATACGGGACGCCTTGGACCCAGAGTGGGTGGAGGAAGAAAGTGTCAGGGAGGAGAGCGACAAGGGTGATGAAGAGGTGGAGCGGGCAGTGTGAGAGTCCCGGCGGGAAAGACGCAGGATCCGAAAGTCTGGAGATGACTGGGAGGCCTTCCAGAGATATCTGGAGAAAAGGCGAGCAGATGATGAGGAGGAGAGTGAGAGTGGAGATGAGGAGGGTGGAGAGAAGGACGAGGGTGGAGAAGAGGGCAAGGTTGGGGGAGAGGGTGATGAAGACAGAGAGGGAGAAGCGGAGGTAGTGTAGGGATCCGGTCAGATCCAAAAAAAATCTTTTTTCAATGAATTTTGTTTCTGAGTACAAACCGAGTGAATAAGCAATGTGAATAGCCTTTAAGTGGGTAATGAACCAGGTTTTTGCAGGTAGCGGGTGTGAAAATCTGCAAGGAGTTCTTGGGCGTGCTCAAGTTCTGTAACAGGTAGCCAGGAGGTCTCTTCATCGGTTCCCTGGTAACCTTCCCATTGGACAAGGTAGAGAATCTTGCAGCGATGTTGGTTGTCAACTTTGGAGTCGAGGACTTCAGCAATCTCATATTCAAGCTCGTCGTCGATGGTGATCAGAGGAGGTGGAGGTTGCACTTGATTTGGAATTGTGTTCGGGGAGTGTTTCTCTAGTTGAGAGACATGGAAAACAGGGTGAATGGCCCGCATGTGATCCGGGAGCTGCAGAGTGACTGAGTGAGTGCCCAGGCGGGCGATGATTTTGAAGGGCCCATGGTGCTTTTCAGAAAGTTTCTTGGAGGGATGAGTGGTGCAGATATTTTCCGCAGTGATGTAGGCAGAGTCACTAATGTTGAAGTCAGGTGCAGGTGCCCAATGTTTGTCTGCAGGACCTTGATAACACTCTTGAGCAGCCGCAAGCTGTTTCCAAAGCTCCTGATGAAGGTTGTCTAAGTCGACGATGAACTCGTGGGCACGCTGTGAAGCTAAGTCGCATTCTGGAAAAATGGAAATGTTCGGGTGATAGCCTTTGTTGGCAAAGAAAGGGGATACACCTGTAGAGGCAGAAGGAGCATTGTTGTAGGCAAATTCACCCAAGGGTAAGAGGTGAGACCAGTCGTCCTGCTGATAGTTGCAGAAGATCTGGAGGTACTGCTCCAGGGTTTGATTAAGTCATTCTGTCTGACCATCACCTTGTGGGTAATAACCGGAAGTGAAATGGATCTGCATGTCGAGCGCTTTTCTGAGGGAGCGGAAGAAATGGGAGACAAACTTGGATCCCCAGTCGCAAGTGACATGCAATGGAACGCCATGCTTGGAGAAGATGTGGAGGACAAACAGGTTGGCTAGTTCTTGGGCTGTGATTTCATTGACAGTTGGGATGAAGATGCCTTGCTCGGTGAGGCAGTCAATGATGACCAGGATAGCGGTGTGACCATTGGAGTTGGGTAGTTGTTCAATGAAGTCCATGGAGATGGAGTTCCAAGGTCGTTCCGGAACCGGAAGTTGCTTTAGGAACCCGTAGGGCTTGTGTCGGGGTGATTTGGATTGTTTGCAAGTGGTACAGGATTTGCAGAATTCTTGCACAAAGGTGCGGAGGTTTGGCCAGACATATTCCCGGCAGACAAGCTGCTGGGTTTTGTTTTGTCTGAAGTGGCCAGAGAGGATGTGATTGTGTTTGTACTGAAGGACTTTGAGGCAAAGATCCACAACGTCCAGAACATAAATCCGGTTGAAGTGGTGGAGAAGACCTGCCTTGTCTATGGCCCAGTTGGGGTTGGTAGGTGTCAGAAGATGTGCAGATGAAAAGGGGTCAAGGGGTAGGGAGGTGCAGATGTCGTGGTGAAGTTTCTCAACATCCATGATTACTGCTTGTCGAAGGACGGGTGTGGTGAAATAGGTGGCGCAGAGGGAAGAGGTGAGCTGTTCCTGTGTGAATACAGGTCGGAAGTTGGTTGGGTTTACAGAGGCAAAGTCGCTATTTCCCCCTTTGCAGTAGACGAGTGAGTGCATCTGGTTTGGCCCCTAGTTTTCCAGGGCGGAAGCGGATGACAAGATTGAACTGGGAAAGGTACTCAGACCAACGGGCCTGGCGGCAGGTGAGCAACTTGGTAGTGCTGAAGTACTCAAGAATTTTGTGGTTGGTGACCACATCAATCAGGTTTGTGGAACCCTCAAAATACTGCTGCCAGTGTTTGAAAGCTTCGAAAATGGCCAAGAGTTCCTTATCATGGGTGTTGTAATTTAGTTCAGCGGGATTGAAGGAGCAGGAATGAAAAGTGACTGGATGGATTTCTCCATCCGCAGTGTAAACCGAAAGGATAGCCGCTAGGGCGTAGTTGGAAGCGTCGGTTTTGAGTACCATCTGTGAGTCAGGTACCCATTGTGTTAAGATGGGGGCATGGGTGAATTCTTGTTTGAGCTTTTCAAAAGCGTCACGGCACTTCTTGTTGAAGTCCCATGGTGCAGATTTCTGCGTCAAGTGGGTGAGTGGGATGACAATGTCTGAATAGCCATTAATGAAGCAGTGGTAAAAGTTGCAAAAGCCTAAGAAGGATTGAATGTCCTTAACTTTCCTAGGCTTGGGCCAGTCAAGCACGGTTTTGACTTTATCCTCGGACATCCGCAGTCCATCTGGTGAAAGGATGAAACCCAAATATTTGACAGTGTCTTTGTGGAACTCACATTTCTGTGGAGAGGCGTAAAGTCCATTTTTCTGGAGACGGCGGAGGACTTCTTTGATGTGAGCCCTGTGCTGGGACTTGTCATCGGAATAGATTAGGATGTCATCGAGGTATACGATGACACAAACATCCAGCATGTCACTGAAGATGTCGTTCATAAACCGCTGGAAAGCTGCGGGTGCATTAGTGAGCCCAAAGGGGACCACCAACCACTCAAAGGATCCGTAGTGGGTGCGGAAAGTAGTTTTCCACTCATCACCATCAGTGATGCAGACTAGGTGATAAGTGTGCTGCAAGTCTATTTTGGTGAACAAGCGGGCTTTGCGGGGAGAGTCAAGTAGGTCGGAAATGAGAGGAAGTGGGTAGTGGTCTTTCTTTGTAAGACGGTTAAGTCCTCGGTAGTCAACACAAAGTCAGAGACTACTGTCCTTCCTCTTGACAAAGAGAATAGGGGTGCCATGTGGCGACTTGGATGGGCGGATGAAACCTGAGTGGACGTTTTCATCAATAAAGACTCGTAAGGCTTCTAATTCAGAGGGGGAGAGAGAATACATTTGGCCCAGAGGCAGAGGAGTATTGTCTTCTGTCTCTATCTTGAGGTCGTAAGACCGATGTGGAGGAAGGGTATCTGCTTTAGTCTTATTAAAGACATCAGCAAATTCATGATACTCAGGCGGAATCTCGGAAAGGTCAGAAGAGTTAGCGGAATGGGCAGAGCAGGCAGATAACCCTTCTGGAGTGAAGGTCATCTGAAAAGCTACTGCCCCAGGAAGTTTGCTAGCATGCGCATAAGTGGCAGCATTGATGAAGGAGATGTCAGGAGGTGTAAACTTAGGAGGAATGGGGGGTTCGGAAAGTGTGGAGGAGTCGAGGATTTCTACTGGAAGATTCAGGGACAAAGGTGACGTCAAGGGTGCTGGACCTCTATGATCTGCAGAGTGGAAAGCGAGTTGGCTTGAAGACCAGTCAATCAACGGATTGTATTGCTTCAGCCAGTTATGACCGAGTATGGCAGAACAGGAAGAGTCGAGCAAGGTTACATAAAATGACAAATTGAATACTTCACTGGCAGGGAAGGTGACCAGAAGTTTGATGATCTGAGTTATGGTGGAGTTGCAAGTTCCATCAAAGAGTCGTAAACCGATCAGGTTAATGGATTCCATGCTGAGTTGGTTATTCAACATGAAAGAGGAGTCAAGGAAGCAGTGGGAGGAGCCAGAGTCGATAAGGGTTCGGAAAGGGGCAGAAGATTTGGGAAAGGTTAAAAGAATGGTTAAGGAGTCAGGGTCGGAAAGAGCGGACACGTTGAGACAAATGTAGGCAGCCAAGTGGGTAAGGTCAATGCAACCCCCAGTCCCAATGGCTGTATCCTGAGGGTTGCAGACTATTTTTCCGAGTCCATAGTCTTGGGAACGACAGTGGATGCACAGGCTTTTGCAGCTTTGGATTTCGGGCAGTTTCCTGCTACGTGCCCTTCCTCACTGCAGTAGAGACAAAGTCGTTCTCTCATGCGACGTTCTCGTTCCTCCCCAGTAAGCTTGCCGTTCTTCCCCAACTTATCGGAGATGGACAACTTGGGCTTGTCCCGGGAAGTGTTCTTTGTCGCAGAAGACTGCTGGTTGGAGGTGTTACTGCAGGCAGAGTTTGAAGATGCTTGGTTTGTCAATGGGGAAGGGCTTTTTGAAGAGTCCTTCCAACTAGAGTTAGTGATGTTACTGGAATTCTTTGTTTCAAAACAGGATTCATCTTCTTGCATCCAGTAGATGTCGTCGCTGTCCTGCACTTTCAAGCACAGTTCTGCAAGAGTATTGGGTTTACCACCCTGGAGAACTCTGTGACGAGAACCAATTCACAAATGCGGCGTTTAATGCTGCATTCCGTGCTCCAACTACCACTCATATGCCCTACACCTTCAATCGAAGCCTCCCCCGCCCTAACCCCATTCCTGTTTGTCAAACTCCCACACCAGCTGTCAATGTCCCAGTACCAATGGATGTTGATGCAGCCCGCAGCCGTGCACATAAGTTGGATCTCTGCTACCGTTGTGGGGAACCTGGACACAGGGCTGGAGCGTGTCCCCATCGTCAGGATATCTGCATGCTCACCCCCGAGGGACAAAACGAACTCCTGCAAGATTTGTTGGCGCTTGTAGATGTTGAGGAAGCGAAGGATCAAGTTGCAGAGGAGATTAAGTTGGAAGTTGTAGAGGAGCAGGATTTTTCTATTTGCAGCGAGTGAATTGTACACCCTCACTGCCTGTCCATAACCGCTTTGAAGTCTTGTCAGTTGAATCCCCGGAGAATGAATCCATTTCTGTGACTACTCCCCTCTCTGACCCTTCGAAGTTGGCTAAAGACGTACCTGCTCTCCCCATCTCTCCTTCTACTCCACATCCCAAAATTAAATCATGGGAGCGTAAACTACCACGCAAGTATATTGTGGCATCCACTCCCTCTGCACATTCCTTAAACCTAGCCATTGAACTGCAGACGACCAACACTGGACAGATACTCAGTGTCTCTGCGCTCCTGGACTCTGGTGCGACTGGTCTCTTCATCGATTCCCATCTGGTACAACAACATCACCTAAATACTCGCTCACTCTCACATCCGATACCTGTATATAACGTGGATGGATCCCCAAATGAAGCTGGTGCCATCCAAGAGGTTGCAGACCTGGTTCTCCATTACAAAGATCATAGTGAGCGTGCCCTTTTTGCTGTCACTCAATTAGGAAAGCAAAAGGTGATTTTGGGATATCCATGGCTTCGAGACCATAACCCAGAGGTTGACTGGCATACCGGGGAGGTTACCATGAGCCGATGTCCATCCCGTTGTCGGACGTGTTTCACAGAAGCCAGGCAAGAATGTCGTGGACAGAAGGCGGCAATACGACGTACTCAGAAGTGTCATGCTGGACCCCTGCCTATACCTGAAGTGGAATTGGAAGGGGTTCCTGATCTAATGCCGGACTCGGATGATGATGATGAGGACCCAGAGGAAGTGGAGGAGGGTGATCGGATCTTCTACACTGCGATTCGCTCATTGCATGAGGTGTGTGCCACATCAAACATATCCCAACGCCTCGCCGAGGCCTTCCACAAAAACAATGCTGCTAAATCCTCTACTAACTCCTTACTCCCTCATCTCCATGAGTTTGAAGACATGTTCTCCAAGGAGTCATTCGACTCTCTTCCTGTGCGCAAGCCATGGGATCACGCGATCAAACTCACCCCCGGCGCAACTCCTTCATCCTGCAAGGTCTATCCTCTCTCTCCGGAAGAACAATGGCAGCTTGACCAGTTCATCGATGAGCACCTGGCCTCTGGATGTATTCGACCATCAAAGTCACCCATGGCCTCTCCCTTTTTCTTTGTCAAGAAGAAGGATGGCTCACTTCGACCGGTTCAAGACTACAGAAGGCTCAACAACATCACGGTCAAAAATTGCTACCCACTACCTCTCATCTCCAAACTCATAAACCAGCTCCGTGGAGCCTGATACTTCACCAAGCTCGATGTCCATTGGGGCTATAATAATGTGAGGATAAAGGAGGGAGATGAGTGGAAAGCAGCCTTTCATACCAACCATGGTCTTTTTGAACCGCTTGTCATGTTCTTTGGCCTTACTAATAGCCCTGCCACCTTTCAGACCATGATGAACAACATCTTCCATGACCTCATCCTTGAAGGCGTTGTCTGCATCTATCTCAATGACATCCTCATCTTCACTCGCATGGTTGAAGAGCACCGTCGCATCACGCGCCTCGTCCTAGAGCGACTTTAACAGTACAAACTCTACCTTTGTCAGGACAAATGCAAGTTTGAAAGGACCAAGATCGAGTACCTCAGCCTGATTATCTCAGAGGGTCAAGTGGAGATGGATCCTATCAAGGTAAATGGGGTCACAGCTTGGCCGACACCCATGAACAAGAAGGAGGTGCAGTCTTTCCTGGGCTTCATCAATTTCTATCGGCATTTTATCAAGGATTTCTCACATCATGCACGACCACTGTTCGACTTGACAGGAAAGGAGGCATGGAGGTGGGATAATGCACAACAGGAGGCATTTGAAAAGCTTAAGGAGATGGTCACTTCCGCTCCGATCCTTACCTTTGCTGATGATTCACATCCTTTTTGTGTAGAAGCTGACAGTTCTGACTTTGCGACGGGCGCCATGTTGTCTCAGCAGTCTCCGGAGGACCAGAAGTGGCATCCTATTGCGTTCTACTCCAAAAGCCTTAGTGCTGTAGAGCGAAACTACGAGATCCATGACAAGGAGATGTTGGCGATAATGCGTGCGCTTGAGGAGTGGCGACACTTCCTCGAGGGTGCCCAACACAAGGTGGAAATTTGGACAGATCACAAGAATCTCGAGTACTTCATGACGGCCAAGAAATTGAACTGTTGTCAAGCTTGTTGGTCCCTGTATCTATCTAGATTTGACTTCTCCTTGCACCACCATCTGGGTCGCAGCATGGGGAAGACCGATGCCCTATCCTGACATGCAGACCATGGGGATGGCAGCGGTGACAACCAAAACATTGTGCTGTTGCAGCCAGACCTGTTCACCATTCGGGCACTGGAAGGCATCGCACCCCAGGGTGAGGAGCAGGACATCCTATGTGACATTCATCATGCAAACCGTAGCGGTTTACATGAGGATGTTGTCACCCGAGCTGTTAAAGAACTGAGGAAGGGATTGACCCTTTCCTTACATGCGGCAGAGTGGGCTGAAAAGGAGGACTTGTTGTATTTCAGGGATTGCATCTATGTTCCCAATGACCCAGACCTTTGCCGGCACATCATATCCCAACACCATGACTCACAGATTGCTGGCCACCCCGGATGCTGGAAGACCTTGGAGCTCACCTCACGGAACTATTGGTGGCCACAAATGTCACGGCTCATTGGTCAGTATTGTCACACTTGTGACCTTTGCTTACACACCAAGGTTCCTCATCACAAGCCTATTGGTGAGCTACACCCTCTTCCTGTTCCAGAGAGTCATTGGGATGTCATCAGCGTCGACTTTGTGGTCGAATTGCCAGAGTCAAATGGGTTTGATGCGGTGATGTGCACAGTTGACTCAGTGGGAAAACACGCTCACTTCATTTCCACTCACACCACTGTCAGTGCCCTAGGTGCCGCTCGACTCTACCTCCACCATGTGTGGAAATTACATGGACTTCCTGGTGCCTTCCTCTTGGATCATGGCCCTCAGTTCATGGCAGAGTTCACTCGTGAGCTGTACCAACTCCTGGGGATCAAACTCCTCGCTTCAACTGCTTATCACCCACAAACTGATGGCCAGATGGAGCAAGTCAACCAGGAACTGGAGCAGTACATCTGCCTCCTTGTCAATGAATGCCAGGACGATTGGGATGATCTCCTTCCTTTGGCCGAGTTTGGATACAACAACCATGTCCATGCTTCCACTCAACAGACCCCTTTCCTCTTAGACACTGGATGACATCCACGCATGGGATTTGAACCTCGCCAAACTCCCTCACACATCGAGATGGTGAATGAGTTCACAGAATGCATGAGGGATAGCTTGGAGGAGGCAAGGGCAGCCTTAGCAAAGGCAAAGGACGACATGGCATGATTTTACAACCAATGCCACTCCCCAACCCCTCAGTACAAGGTTGGTGATCGAGTTCTCCAGTGACGTCTCCACTACACATCCATCCAAGAAACTCACTCATCGCTTCTTGGGACCTTTCCCCATTGTCAAGTGCATTGGAATGCATGCCTATCGTCTATGCCTCCCAGCCTCCATGTCCAGACTCCATCCTGTCTTCCATGTCATCAAATTGCTTCCAGCTCCCCCAGATCCATTCCCGGGATGCCATTCACACCCACCACCACCACCACCTACAGTGATCGAGGGAGAACCCCAATACAAAGTCGAGTCAATCTTGGACAGCCGTTTGCGTCGAGGAAAACTCCAGTATTTGGTACATTGGAAGGGTTATGGGTATAAGGAGAACTCATGGGTTGAAGAGTCTGACATAAATGCCCCTTGGTTAATCAAGGAATTCCACCGATGGCACACTGCTGCACTGCATCACATTCAAGTCACGGAATTTGGTTGTATGCGATTTCGAATGCATCGGGGCGATGCATCTTAGAGAGGGGGTGATGTAAGGGGATTAGGGGGGTGCCCTGTGTGTTTTTCCTATTTTTTATGTTCGTCCTATTTTTTCCCCACCTCATTTCCTTCTATTCTTCATTTTCTATGATTTTTCCGGATTTTATTACTAATTTTCCCTTGCTATCATGTTTGTACATGTTGACACTTTTATATTTAGAGGCGGAGTACCCCTTCTGACACATACCCCTTGGTATGATGTCATTCGGCGGCCTTGATCCGCCTATCTCCGCCTTTTTCTATTTTTAGGTTATATTTGATTTTTGTCATCTTCACATATACTGGGCATCAGCAAGGGGATCCTTAGAGTTTTCTCTTTGGATTTCCCTTTGCTAGGTGTGTCCCCAATTCCTGTATTATGTAGTATAATTTTAACTTCGGATTTCCCTTTGCTAGAGGCTTAGGTTGCCCTTATAGGAGTAGAAGGAGGTTTTAGATTGGCAGGGTAAAGTCGAGTCTATGTTAAGACTATAGGTCTTTAACTCAGCCTCGGCTTTGTGTGTTACAGTTGGAGGCTTTCCAACTGTCTCGTATCGCACTAGGAGACTTTCCTAGTGTATCGGGCTTCCTGCCTTCACTTGGGTACTTCCTCAAGTTGTCACGGCTTTCTGTACTCAGAGGCTTTCTGAGTAGACCGTCGGTTCATGTATCACAGTTGGAGGCTTTCCAACTGTCGAGTTCAGGTTATCACAGCTAGGGGCTTCCTAAGCTGTCGAGTTTGAGTGTATCACAACTAAGGGACTTCCTTAGTTGTCGAGTGTTCTGGTTGAGTCTAAGACCGTTGGTTGAATTAGGTCAAGCTGGAGAATACACAGAGTGTAGCTACAGCTTATATACTGTTCCAGGACTATCTATCATCCAATTGGAAAGTGAGATGCTTATCAGGTAAATATAGACAAGAACAATAGAGACAATAGGCCTCATGCCTCGCATGAGGCATCCAATGTCAAGGAGTGCTGTGGTGCAGCATATCAGAGAACAATAAGAGAATAGCCTCATGCCTGGCATGAGGCGTCCGATGTCATGGATCCGATGTCAAGGATCCGGTGTCAAGGACATGCTGCAGCACAGCATGTCGATCATGAGTGTCTGACGTTATGGACCTCGTGTCAAAGGGCTGTCATATTGCAGCATGCATGGGAGTGGGTTCAGGTGCATGGAGTCACCATGCATCAAAGCGTCTCCCGTCGGAAGTGAGTCAAATTGAACAAGAAAAATGAAGTGCCCGGTCTTGTGGGTCCAGATAACAAATTGTAACATCACCCTCTCTCTATCTTTGAAGTCACTGACTTCGATCAAAATCTCTTTCTCCTCTCTGGTCAGGAGGTGGGGTGGGATCGTGGGGTTTGAGGGAATCGGTCAGAGTGCAGCAGTGTTCCCAACTCTCCATGTTCTCCAAGCAGGAGCCTTTTTGCCAGGCTATATCTGCTCTCATCATCATAGTGGGTATTCCACTGCAGGTCTCTCCACAGGGGCACACTTACCCCAGATAGTGGTCTTCTGCCAGGGGCGAGTCCTTCTCGATTGATGTAGAAGTCCTCTGGGAAGTAGTCCTCCTCGTCTAGTTCTCCCTCGAAGCACCACTCTTCATACTGTGCCCTCACCCAGGTGTAGTCTGCCTTTGTGCTCCTCCAGGCAAAGAGGCAGCATTTGGGACAGGTCGAGGACATCCTTCTTATCCAGTCGTCCCTTGTAATCCAGAAGGGAATCCCATGCGGGCATGTCCATGCGGGTCTGCCAGGGAGTATGTTCATCAGTGGTCCTTGGTCAATGACCGTTCGCCCAGTCCTTGCTGGGGTTCGTGGTAGGTGTAGTGTCGATGGGGTGGGGAGCATTCTGTGGTTGGTTCAGTGGGTGTCTTGGTCTTGGGGGTTCTACAGCTGTCGTTGCTGTTTATATGTTCCTAGGATTGTCTTGGCATGTTTCAGGTTTCCCTCGGGCTCCCATGAGTTCTCCAAGGTCGGGTATCCAACCCACTTCACTAAGAAGTGCATGGTCCTTCCTTTCTTTTTATGTCTGATGATTGCTTCCACTTCATACTCCGATTCGCCTTCTATCAGGTCGGGCGGTGGTTCTGGGAAGTTTGGTCCATGTGTCTCAGTTTCTTTGTACGGGGAAAGAAGTGCCGCGTGGAATACCCGGTGTATTTTCCACTGTTCTGGTAACTTCAGTCGATAGGAGAGTGGGCTTAGGACCTTCTCGATAGAGAACGGTCCTTTTCTTTTCGGTGCAAGCTTCTTCGTTTGGTGCGTTGTTCTGAGGTTCTTCACTTCTAGCCACACTCTGTCTCCTTCTTTGAACGGGGTGAAGTGCCTTGTTGTTCTTTCCACCATCATCTGTCTGGCTAACTCGTGAGTTGCCTTCACTTTGTCTCGGGCCTGTTGCAGTGCAACTATTTGTTTTTCTATGGCCGGTATGTTCGTCTTCAGGTAGGGGAGAGGGATCGCCTTGGGCTCATAGCCCATCATGAGGTAAAATGGGGAGTTCTTCTGTACGGAGTGCGTTCTCTGGTTGTGCATGAACTCCGCGGTCGGGAGGAGGTGCTTCCAATTCTCCTGGTTGTTTGAGCAGAAGATCCATAAGTATACTTCCACTTCCTGGTTCACCCATTCTGTCTCCCCATTGGTCTGGGGGTGGTACACTGTGCTCATCGCCAGCTTGATTCCGAGCAATCTTCCTAGCTCCTGGAAAAGCTGCGAGGTGAATCTGGGGTCCCTGTCAGAGATGATCTTGTCTGGGAGGCCGAATTGTTTGTAGACATTGTCTAGATAAAGGGTGGCCGCTCCCAATGCATCCACAGTTTTCCTGCAAGGGATAAAAATTACCCCCTTCATAAGCCCATGGTCTACCATGACCATGAGTGCATCATAACCATTGGACTCTGGTAGGTCGGTTATGAAATCTGTCGTCACCATCGCAAATGGTCTTGTCGCTTCGGATTTAATCAGTTGTAGCGGGGGGTTGGTCGGGTGCATGTTGACCTTCATCTGCTAGCATACTGCACATCCAGCAACATAGTTTTTGATGTATGTCATCATCCCTGGCCACCAGTAGTCTCTCCTGATCATTTCGGTTGTTTTCCATTGTCCCAGGTGTCTGCTGGTTACTCCTTCATGGTATTTTTGCACCAGCTTCTTCCATAGTTCTCCATTGTCCGGGACATAGCACCTGTCTCGGAAGAATAGAAGGCCATCTTCTATCTTCCAGTCTTCTAATGCCAACCTTATCGGCAGTGTTCCTTTGGTCTTTAGCGCCTCGATTGCGCTCTTTACCAGATCGTCTTTCATGATACTACCCGCAAGTAGATCATGCATTTCTGTGTCAATGAACTTCACAAATACTGTTTCTGGCAGCATTGTGACGTCTTCATTATCGTTGTCTTCTTCTGGTACATGATCTGCTCTCTGTGACAATGCATCGCTCTGCACCATCTGTGATCCAGGCACGTGGATGATCTGCAAGTCGAATTCCAATAGGAATAAGCTCCATCTTGCCTGTCGCCTGTTCAGTTTCTGTGCCATTCGGAAGTACGTCAAGTTCTTGTGATCTGACAGGATTACCACTGGGTGTTCTGAGCCCATCAGGTAGTGTCTCCAGGTTTCTAGCGATTGTATTATCGCTAGTAGCTCCCTGTCGTAGATCTCGTAGTTCCGTTCTGTTGGTGTTAGCGCATGCGATATATATCCACATGGGTGCCAGTCCCCATTCATGTCCCTTTGTCTCAGCACTCCTCCTGTCACATGTTTTGAGGCATCAGATTTGATCGTGAATGGTTTTGTCAGGTCTGGCATCAGCAGTACCGGGGCTTCTGCGAATTTCCTTTTCAGCATTTGAAAGGCCTGTTCGCATTCCTTTGTCCAGTTGAGCGTCTTGTTCTTCTTCATCAGTTCATTAAGTGGTCTGCTTGTCTCCGCAAAATGTCTGATAAACTTCCTGTAGAAGTTTCCAAATCCCAGGAAAGATCTGACTGCCTTTACGTTTGTCAGGGTTGGCCAATCCTGTATACCTGCCAGTTTCGTGCTGTCCATGGCAATTTCGTTGGGTCAGATGATCAGACCCAAGAATTCCACTTCGTCGACATCGAACTTGCATTTCTCCAGCTTCAGGTATAAGTCGTTTTCTGCCAGTCTTTGCAGTACCCTCTTTGTCCTTTCCTGGTGTTCATTCTGATCTTTGGAGAATATCAGGATGTCATCCATGTAAATCACGAGCCATCCTTCTCTGATCATGTCGTGGAATATCTCATTCATCATCGCCTGGAAGGTCGCTGGTGAGTTGCATAATCCAAAGAACATCACCATTGGCTCAAACAGCCCCCAATTTGTCTTGAAGGCTGCTTTCCATTGATCTCCATCTTTGATCCTGATGTTGTGATATCCCCATTGGATGTCCAATTTCGTAAACCATTTCACCCCTCTTAGTTTGTCCAACAGGTCTCCTACCAGCAGCAGCGGGTAGGTGTTCTTGATCATCCTGTTATTCAAGTACCTGTAATCTTGGCAGGGCCATAGCGCATCCGAGTCCTTCTTCGCAACGGAGAAGAATGGCGACGCCATAGACGATTTCAATGGTCAGATGTATCCCTTCTGCAGGCTTTCATCAAGAAACTCATCAAGTTTCTTCTGTTCTGCCAGTGACAACGGGTAAACCCTGCAATCCTTTGCTACAAAGTCCAGTTTCAGTTCGATTGCATGATCCCACTCCTTGTACTGTTCAGGGAGTAGTTCATCTAGGGTCTTCTGTTTGGGGTCTCCTTCCTTCTTGTGTGTCAGGTGTTGAGAGACCGATGTCTTTGCCCTAATCCAGATGTTTTGTCCATAAGCATATCACAGTGATCCTTTTGCCTTCACGATCCGAGAGATTTTCTTCATCGTCTGAGAATATCCGTATCTTGGCTCATCATATTCCTCTGTCAGCGGTGTCCTAGCTGGTTTGAATATTCCAATGACAGGTTCTCCTCAAATGTAGGCAACTAGTAGCTCATCGTCTTCGATCTTTAGTTTGGGTGTCTCTTTCGGTTGTTCCGCTGCCTGTTCCATTGCCTGTTCCGTTGCCTGTTCGTGGTTTGCCTGTGCTGGGTTTTCCTTCCCAGTGTCTTCTTCATCTTGTGGCCCAATGGGTTCCACGTTCTGAAGAGTCGTGATTGCGATCTCTTCATCGTCTATTTCTTCGATCGTCACCTTTCTTGTCTCGACAGGCATCTTGCTTCCTCTTGGTTCAGCATGGAGGGCTCCCTCCATTAATCTTGCCTTGGCGACAATTCTTCAGCAATCTGCTCGCCATTCTTTGTTCGTCAGTTTCTCTTTCTTTGGGGTAAGCATTTCCCTTAGTTTCGCGACTATTCAGGCTAATGCCAGTCGTCCTTCTTCTTTTCTGGCGGCCAGTCTCTCCAGTTCTCTGGTGGCCACCTTTTTCCATCATGCTCGTTCTTCCTCGGCAGTCTTCTTCTTGAGGGCGAGCTTTTCTTGTTCTTTGGCGACAATCTTTCGGCACCATGCCTGTCGCTCTTCTTTCGTCATGTCAAAGGGGTTCTTCTTCTTTTCAGTTCCCCTCTGGCGCCATGATAGGTACCCTTCATTGGGTTTCTCAGTTCGCACCCTTCCGATAAGGGTTCTTCCTTTCCCATATGAGAACTCTGGGTAAGTCTTGTCCTTTGTCCTGAACTGGAAGGTTCTGATCTTCCAGTCGATCACTGGGTTGATCCTTCTGAGCCATGGCAGACCTAGGATGATTGATTCCTTTCCCAGTCCTGCAATCAGGAAGGTCGTTGGGAAAGTCCTTCCGTTAATCGTTAAGAGTCCTCTGGCACAGTGGGAGATTTCCCCTCTCTTGTTTGGGGTTCCATCCACGTTCTTGACTCTGATTACCCTCTCCAGGGGGCGCAATTTGAATCCACTGCTTTCTGTGAATTCATGGCTCATGAATATCCCTCCTGCTCCTGAGTCGAGTAGGGCTTCAGTTTCGATGTCTTTTCCTCTGCCTGTCCCTGCCACTTTGACATCTAAGTGCATAGATTGATTTTTCAAAGTGGCTAGTAGTACAGAGCAGACGGAAAGTTCGGTGGTACCTGGCATCGAGGCAGGCCACCTCTTTAAAAACCCTCGTCCTCAATTGTGGCGAGAGCTTCTTTCTTTTCTTCTTCGTCTAGTTCTCCTATGATCGCTCGGATCCTAGAGTAGGCTTCTTTTCCTTTATTCTTTGGGGATGGCCGGTCCTCGGTCCTCTTTTCCCCTTTCTTGTGTTCGGTTGCTCTGTGTCTGGGCTGGTGGCACACAAAGCACAATCCTTTCTTCATGTGTTTGATCCTCTCCTGGTGGGAGAGGCAGTTGATCTCGAGTGGGGTTTCCTTTGCCTTAGAGGCCGGGAGCTTCCTTGTAAAAGCCTCCTGCAGCCTCCCTGTTATGGCTTTTGCTCTCCTCCACTGTCCATCATACTTGGAGGCAGCGTTGATCATTCCTTCCAAGGTTGTCGGGATCGTTTCCATATTGAAAACTCTTTCAAGGAGCTTGGGGTTCAGCCCATCCATGAAGAGTTCGATGAGGGCAGTGTCCTCGTTGATTCCCGCCTTCTCTCGCAGGATTCGGAACTGCACAATGTAGTCCTCCAGGTCCTGTCCCTGCTTCAATGTCTTCATCTCAGTTCTGGCCCTGCCAGCTTCGTCGATTGGCGTGAACGCTGTCTTGAGCGCCAATTCAAAGGCTGACCAAGTTCCTAGGTCATCTCTTTCTGCCCATGTCTGTGCCCAGGGTGCAGCGGTTCCTCCGTTCATGAAGGACAATGCGAAGATGATTTTCTTCTCGTCGGTGTCGTAGATTCCATGGTTTACTCTCAAATAGAGTTTTACTTCTTGTAAGAACTTTGCAGTTCTCATTCGGTCGCCTGTGAAGTCAGAGGGGGTTCAGATTCTAATCTCCTTGGTCAATGCAGTGGGTTCGGTAGACATGTTGGCGTTGTCATCGGATAGGGAGAATGGATCTCATTCTGGGGTTTCTTCTTTATCGAAGGGTCTAAAATCCTCTTTGTCGAGGTATCGGGGTTCTTCATCACTGGTTCTCCTTGAGAACCACTTCTGTGCTGGTTCTGAGTATCATACTAGTCGACCCTGGTATCTATACCATGGGGTTCTTCCTGATGATGATGCTCCAGTTGGAGGTCTGTCTGGGCTTTGTCTGAAAGACATTGTGTCTGCACCTAGGTGGACTTCGTAGATCAGCTTGACCTTTTGTTAAGACTATAGGTCTTTAACTCAGCCTCGGCTTTGTGTGTTACAGTTGGAGGCTTTCCAACTGTCTCGTATCGCACTAGGAGACTTTCCTAGTGTATCGGGCTTCCTGCCTTCACTTGGGTACTTCCTCAAGTTGTCACGGCTTTCTGTACTCAGAGGCTTTCTGAGTAGACCATCAGTTCATGTATCACAGTTGGAGGCTTTCCAACTGTCGAGTTCAGGTTATCACAGCTAGGGGCTTCCTAAGCTGTCGAGTTTGAGTGTATCACAACTAAGGGACTTCCTTAGTTGTCGAGTGTTCTGGTTGAGTCTAAGACCATTGGTTGAATTAGGTCAAGCTGGAGAATACACAGAGTGTAGCTACAGCTTATATACTGTTCCAGGACTATCTATCATCCAATTGGAAAGTGAGATGCTTATCAGGTAAATATAGACAAGAACAATAGAGACAATAGGCCTCATGCCTCGCATGAGGCATCCAATGTCAAGGAGTGCTGTGGTGCAGCATATCAGAGAACAATAAGAGAATAGCCTCATGCCTGGCATGAGGCGTCCGATGTCACAGATCCGATGTCAAGGATCCGGTGTCAAGGACATGCTGCAGCGCAGCATGTCGATCATGAGTGTCCGACGTTACGGACCTCGTGTCAAAGGGCTGTCATATTGCAGTATGCATGGGAGTGGGTTCAGGTGCATGGAGTCACCATGCGTCAAAGTGTCTCCCATCGGAAGTGAGTCAAATCGAACAAGAAAAATGAAGTGCCTGGTCTTGCGGGTCCAGATAACAAATCATAACAGTCTATGTCAATATACAAACTGAGGAATACAAGGTGAAACTAACTAAGCTTAAATACTGTAGTCTGGAATAATGCGGAACAGGAATGAAGACTGCAGCAGTGTCTTCACTGCGTAGATAAATTACCTATGGGAGCTGCACAAGAATCCATAGTCGAATTTGCAATAGAGACGGCAGCCTTGGAAAGGCAGCCGTGGATGCTGTACAAGGTGGCCTGATGCACAGCAGTGTGGGCAGTGCAAGGTGGCCAGGAACGAAATCAGGAGGCATAGACAAAAGTCATGTTCGACGTGCAGGAAAGAGTTGGATGGATGCGGGTTCTGATCGGGCGAGGAACAGTTCTTGACACTACAGCTGGATGTGAAGGAAGCTCAGGATAACATGCTATGCACTGAAATTTCGCAAGCCCTCTCTGCTAATGAGCATCATTCTGATAAGTTCCCTTTTCAGAAGGGTCACTGAGTTGTACTGTCAACATTGAACAGGCAGCATGACTATAAATCAAAAGGCGAGAAGTGTGTGGCAAAATTTATACCTCGCTATGATGGCCCATATATTGTGACAGACACAGCAGCTGAAGTATCTACCATCACTGTCGACATGCCTAATAATCTGAACACATTTTCAACTTTCCATGCCTCTCAAGTGCTACCATTCGTGGAGAATGACAAGGATCTTTTCCCTTCCCAGGAGCAAGAACAACCACAACCGGTAGTCATTGAAGGTGAGGAGGAGTACTATGTGGATCAAATCCTGGATGAATGTTGATAGGTCCACCTCATCGTTCAAGCTCGGAAAGCACATCTACGATCATTGTTGAAGCTCTATAAAGTTCTACAGACCTCTCCAAAGCTCTACAAACCTCTCAGAACCTCTACAAACCTCTACAAAGTCACGAGAATGCTTCGAAATCCTTCGCAACGCTTCAAAACTCTTTGCGACACCTCAAAATTCTTTGTACGCCTTCGGCCGCCATAGTACAACTCCCCCAACCTTCAGACAGCTCAGGATATACACATGGAGCATCGTCGATGAGTTCCGAACCAGTATCGAGCAATATCACAATGATATCAGCCTTCAAACAAGTCCAATATTTCCTTGACCGACTTCGAAAATCATTGAACATCAAAAATCGACATCAGACACTATATCGCTATCCAAATAATCATCGCACACATGCCAGACGTATCCCCTACCATTGTCGAACAATATCGCACCGATATCGGGCCACAAATGAAGTCCGAAGAATCTTCAAAAATCTTCGAAAAATATCAAACCTCGAAAAACATTGTCAGACACAGTATTTCCTGTTCAAATGATCTTTGGACGCATGCTGGACACATGGGACACTATATCAAGTATATCGAACACATTTTGACTGCATGTGCATGCATACAATCCGCTCGAAGCAGTTTCCAATCTTTTATTCAATTTATAACAAGGACAGTCTGCTTTTAGCTATTCTTTCTTATTATTTCTTTATCATGTGTTATATTCACCCCTTCTAGGCTCGCTTTATTGTTCTGATATACTTATATTGTATTTTGCCTCGAGTTTTCCACATGTTTGCCTCATGTTCTCTAGCCTTTTTAGGTACTTTCTTTATTTTATATAAAAAGATGTACTAGATACAAAGAAAAACAAGAAAGTCGTTGTCTTCCTCCCAGATCACAGTGATTTGAGAGTTTGGTTTAGTCTTATTCAGTCCGAAGTTTGGTGTTTTACACTAAACTTCCTCAAAATTCCTCAAAATTCCTTGCATTATGCTATTTTTGCTCTCGTTTCCCTTGATTCACCTTTGCTTTGCTTCTACTACTCGTCTAGTCCCCCAATCTTGCATCCAATCATATTTGCGCACTCAAAATTCCTCAAAACTTCTTTGAAAAGCATCATGACATCTCAAAAATCATCGCAATGTCTCAAAAATCATTGCAAGTCCTTGAAACACATTCTTTTGGCTTTGAACTGCTTCGACAAGCAGTCCTTCTATGGCTATTTGACAGTCAATCTGACAGGTGATGTCTAGAGGGCCTCGCATCCTTCCTCTGACTTGTGTTATACCATCTGAAGCCATTTTGTGGGTTTTGTTTGGGTTTCCGGGTTGAGCACCATCAACGTAAGCAAGGAAGGGGGACTCAGTATCTCATACATTGGCATGGCTATGGACTGGAGGAAGACTGCTGGCTACCAGGATGGGAAGTTCTAGACTGTGAGGCTCTAGATATCTGGTTGGCATGGAAGAAAACAAGTTGCAGTACATAGCTTTTCTTTTGTTTGCTGGCCAGTAGCTTTTCCCCACTGGGGTTTTTGAGGCACCCGTGTGCATGCCCCCTTTTTTTTAGTTAATTTTTCTTGCTTGGTGGATTTTTTTAAATTTTTCAGGGGGGGGAGGGTGTAACAATGTTACTTGTTGACACTTATTTACCATATTCCTCAGATTACATCCTCGGACATCACATGGACACAACCTTTGTAAGTGCATGCTGTGTTAGGGACACATACTTCACTAGAGTCCAAATCCAGAGCTAAGCATGCAAAAGAGGTATTTTATAAGCGCGAGATCTCTATGAGTGATAATAAGGATGATGATGGTGTGTAGTGTAAAGGTTGCATCCATGTAATGTCCAAGGATGTAATCCGAGGAATATGGTAAATAAGTGTCAACAAGTAACATCGTTACATTGAATCATTCACAATTTTCTTTGAATAAGGCCATGAGTTCCATATGAACCAGAGTCCTCAATTTGTGAGTGGCTGTTTGCCCTGACTTGATTTGTTGTGCCTCAAGTTTGCGCCGCTGATGTGGTGTTCTTACAGGCAGTTTCTGATTTGACTTCACATTGGGTGGGTTTAAAAGGTCAAAGCCTGATTCTTTGGCTATGGCAGTATGGAGATGAGCGTCAACAACAATTTTATTCTTCACTAGAAAATCAAGTCCTAGAATAAGGTCAGTATGGAGGTTGGGACAAATGACTGTGTTGATTGTGCATGACTTCCCAATGGCGTCCAGTGATTGGATGAGTAATCTACAAAAATGCATTAAGATGAGAGGACTGGAATTGAGAGTATTTTCTTTGTCGAAGGCGCCAGAAACAGAAAGAGTCTTGAAAAGTGGTCGAGGTGTGAGGCAAAGTATCTCTGCAAGGTTACTAGAAATCAAGACTGCGGAGGAACCATGGTCAATAAGGGCTTCCATGGGTGTAGGCACACAGGTGGCGGGTGCATTAATGCAACAAGTCCAGATGAGATGGGGAGGGAGAGAGAGTGATGGAGGCACGTACTCATCTGCTTCATTTGCATCCACAAATTCATCTGAATCTTCATTGCTCACATCATCCTCAAAGACAGCTGCTCCTTCAAAGATGGCAGCAATGGTGGTGGTGCCTTGCTTTTTCTTCTTGTATGCCACTCTGGCCTTGGCGGCATGCACGGGTGTCACCTTTTTGCAGTCTTCAGCTGTTGGATGGGGGTTGGTGCAGTTGTGGCTGATATGTTCCACATAGAAAACTCGGCACTTGAAGCATCCTTGGTGAAGCTTGAGTAGTTCCTTCTCAGTGTCAGTGAGATGTACGAGAGGTGTGAAGCCACTGTATGTGGGGGTGGAAGTGGAAGTGCTGTTGGATGTGTTCAGGATGCTTGAATCGCACAAAACATTGCCAGCCTTTGTAGCATGAGCTACCCACCCAGAACCTCGGGCAGCTTGAAGGTCCAATTCCAAGAGTTGAAGGCACTCCAACCAGTCATTGAAGTCTGTGATAGCATCGAGAGTTCCCTTGGTGGCACCCAGGGCCACACCATTGTTCACTTTGTAGAGTCGCTTCAGTCTGTCAGAGAGTCGGGGAAGTAAATGAAGTCAGAAATGGTCTTCGGGGGTGTGATATGGGGATTTAGCAGCTTTGAGCTTGTCATTTGCATTGCGGACTTTGTTAACCCAGGTCAAGAAATTCATGGAACCCTGAATGGTGATTTGGTCCTGCACAAGGTTGTCCTCCCAGGTATGGGGCAAGAATTTCTTCTTGAACGTGACGAGGAATTTGGGGGAAGGTGAGTGCTACAAGCCGAGCTTCTTCAGCCAAGATCCATGACTGCACAGTGCTGGACTCAAAGTTGTAGATAATCTTTCCTATGCGGTCGGCCGCATCAATGTCTTTCATCAAAAAGTAACATCAGCAAGCATTGTCAAATTGATGCATGACATGGACTGTCAAACATCTGGCAGATAAGATGGGAGCTGCAGAAGGGGACACCTGGCAGACTTCCGCCAGCACATACAAGGGGTCAACAACTGGGGTCATGGCTGTAGGGTGAACAGGGCAGGGTGCAAAAGATTCAGAGTCTGAGTTGGATGACGGGATGTGTCTGAGTGTGAGGTTATGTGTTTGTTGAGGAAGAGGGGCAGGCAACACATTTAAAGAGGTCAAGGGTGACAATGCGGCTTCGATGGGGGCTGGTGTGGCAAGTCATGCTCGACTCCTGGTGGTGAGCGGGGTAGGCAGTGATGGGAGTCGAGACAGGTTGTATGTTTCTGTTGGAGGGGGTGTAAAGGTGGTGGTTGTGGTATAAAAAGGATACCAGGTCAATGGAGGTTATATGTATTTGACAGGTATTGCCTTTTGCATGGGGATTGGGGCAAACCTAATCGCTTGGGCATGATAAGATGATAGGCTCACAGTTGCGGCAGGTGAGGCTCCTGAGTGTTTCTCACTTAAAAGGGTTTGATTTGGCTCAGAATAGGCAGACTTTGTTCTCTTAGTGGCAATTAATTGACAGCTTGTGGCATACAGTGGGGTGCAGTGTTTGTGTGGAGATGTGGACAGCTGGGTTTTTAAACAAGTGATGCAAGTGGGGTGGTTTTGATTGTTGAGGAGTCCAGGCCAAGTTCAAGTTTAAAAAAAAGTGTAACAGAAGTACTCTTGTATGACTGGCACTCAGAGGGAGCAGAATGACATAAACTGGAAGTTGGTATGAATTCAAGAGTGAATGAATATCTAAGACATTGTATGAGAAAGGTCAACCTACATACACGTGACCGTGTGTATTAGTAACATGGTGGCTATGTATGGAACTGGTAAGAGAATATGGAATTCTCTTACATATACTCATGGAAAAGTATCTACATTACAAGAAAATACAACTAATATATACTATTAATACTATTGATACTAAATATGTGGTATAGGAATAAGCCATGGGAAGGAAAAGCACTCATGAAATGAGTGCTTATATACCCCGTGGCTGCACACAGACCATTTGGTTGTGCTTGCGCCCCAAAAAAAGAAAGTGGCACCACTTGCCAAACAATTCCCACAACCACCAACAACTCACAACACTGCTTCCTCTCTCTCCACTTCCTCTCACTGCCAACAGTACCCACTGCCTACCTTAGAAACACTGCACCTCAACCACAAAGTGGGCCCAAATGATGAGCTAGTCATCATTTGGGCCCCAGGTATGTTTTTTATTGTTCATTTCATCTTTTTTTCTACTAACAATACATTTCTTTTTGTTTAGTTTTTTGCATCCCAAGCCCTGCCCCACGCCCCTCCCAATGCCATACTGACACCAACACCAGCTGACAGAATAGCGATAATGTCGCAAAGTAAGCCCAAACGACACTAGTTAGTGTCATTTGGGCTGTAGGGTATGTTTTTTATGATTCATTTATTGTGTTTACTAACTAACTAGCTATTATTTCTTCTTTTTAGGTTCTTGCTTGTTCACAATGATGCCTACCTGTGCCCTACACTGCCACTGTGAGCCTCTGCTCATGGGGCCACAATGTTGGACAACAACACCGAGATGCCATGTCACGCAGCGCCACCACCCCATCTGCGAGCCACTGCTCATAGGGGGCAATGGAGGTACTGACTACGAACAACGGTGAAAATGGGGAGGATGGCAACAAACAACAGGGAGGGGATGACAAACATCAATGCAAGGGCAATGAATGGCAATGCAAGGGCAACAAATGATAACAATGCAAGGACAGCAGACAACAATGCAAGGACAACAAATGACAATGCTGGGGTAAAGTGAACGCAGGGTACAACAAACAACAAGGCTGACAACAATGAATACCGGGGGACGACATATGATGCCCCACTCTCGCTACAAACACAAGACAGTGGGGGCTTTCTATTTCTTTCTTTTTTTGTTACCTCTTTTTTTCTTTTTTCTTTCTATTAGCAACTGCCCCCACCGCTGCGAGCACCTGCTCACAGGGTGATGTAATTAGTTTCAATAAGTATATAATAAAATTTATCTATACTGTAAAAATAGTAGTAAAACCAGTCGAAACCAGTCTTTTTGGGGCAACTGAACTGAATAGGACTGGTCCTATTCAGTTTGGTTGCAGTCCTCCAAGTTTGGGCAATGGTTTGGACTGGTTGTGGTCCACGGTTGCCCTCTTGGGGGTCGAAAAACTGGACTGAACTAGACCTTAAAACACTACCCAGAAATTGGTCTTTTACCCAAAAGAAGAATTGGAACATGATCAAAACCTTTCTCTCTCTAGCTTGAGTTGGAGTGCTTTACTCTGGCCCTGCCAACTTGCTGCTCTCAAGATGGCAACATGCAGAAAAGTTCATTCAATCTATATTGTTGGCTAATTTCTTTTCCCCCTCTGAAGTATCCTGAGACACCCAACTTTGGGGAATGGATGGTTCCATGATCCCCACATCTGCAGGCCCTCTAGTTGACAAATTGGTCACATCTGGCCCACATACCATCATCATGAAGCTCCTTGGCTGCAACGTCTTGATCCTCCATGGTGAACTTGTTGGGATTATTGGTGGTCTTGTCCTCTCAGATTCTCAGAATAATTCTGCAGTGATTTACACTGACCATCCTCAACTCAACAAGACTCATTGACGATAGCAAAACCTCTGCTAATATTGAGGCTCGCCTTCATCACATGAATGGCCGCTCCTATTATAAGTGGATACTTCATCTTATAAGTTCTTGACAGGCAGTCATCCACTACACAAGGGGGCCACTCAGCTGAGTCTTCTACTACTTCTATTCTCAATGTGTCCGCAGACTATTATGCCTCTAAATCTCAACACATCCATTCATACATACATTATGCTCCTCTCCCCACCTTCTTCATGGATCCCTTCACCTTTTTCACCCCTATTGACAGCTGGATCAAGTCAAACATTTGAAGCTTCACTGATCATGTGCTCTCAGATCAATGCTCTCAGGAACTTGAGCTAAATCATGGCCTCCACTTAGTATGATCTGTCTATGACCCAACCCCTCCCCCAGCCTATCCCTACCTGTGCTCCTTATCATGCTATTCTGCACTTGTTCAACTTTATGCATGTTCTGGACAGCTCCCCACAGCAATGCATCTCCACTCCTGACAAAAAATCAACTCCTATCAATGCCAGTTTGGCTGCCTTGACACTCCGGAGGATGAACACCACCTCTTTGTTGAATGCCCCTACTTTGCTAAACTACGGTCCAGCAGCCTCACAGCCATTATGGAATACACAGAAGTCAAGTGTCAGGACTTGGTTGAAAAGCACCTACTGTCTAGTGAAATAGTGCAACACCTCATAATTGCAGCTAAGTCCCTGTTCTCTGATGACAGTGCCACATGGCCACTACACTGTACTGCCTTCTACCTAGGTCAGATCCCTGACATCATCAAACTCCTGGGGTTCAAGCAGTGTGCACTACATTCCTCCCTACACCCCTCTATTTGATTGTCTCATGACTTACACTCCATCGCATCAGAATGGCATACTCAGTCAATTGGTCTTGCCAGTCGCATTTGGGGCCAAGTTCAACGTGTGACTGCCGCTGGAGCTGGTTTTTGATTTTAATGACAGTATATTACGCATTGCACATTACAGTGTATTTTCCACCGCAGTGGTGGCACGCTTTACTGTGGACCTAGCACAATATGATTTTCAGCCATTTAAATGCAGAAATGTGAATTTAAACTCAGAAATGTGAATTTCCTAACATAAATGGCTGAATTCAGGGTGGATGAATTTGGGATGAATTTTCATCCCAAATATTTCAGCCATCCAAGGGATGGAGTTCATATGTGCTACCTTACAAAATATTCTTAACCTAATGGGATGAATTTTCATTTTACAAGGGGATGAAATACAGGGGATGATTTTAATCCAAGATGAGGGTATGGATTTGCAACCATCTTAATGTATGAATTTTCATCAAACTTTTCAACAATTTATGGGATATTGTTTCCTGCCACAAAGGTGTGAATAACAGGGTGTATTTTCAGCCTGAAATAACATACAAATTTCATACTATTATGAGATGATTTTAGTAGGGAAATTTCTTTCATTAAATATTGAATTGACTGTTCCTTGCTCAGGTATTGTTTTCAGTCAGAATGAGAGGATAGTTTTCACACTTCAGGATTACAAGTGTTAAGAGAATTTTTTTCATCCCAAAAAAGGGGATTTTTCATTTGTGTTGTAATTGTTTTACTGACAAGTCATTTGCAGCCCACCCTCAACACATCACATGATGAATGTTGAACATCCATCAACCATAACCACTTTGACAACGCTGCTGCCCTCCCTTCCTCACCACTACCCACTCCGTCAACATCCACCATCACCACTCCCACACCCATGGAACAACAACAACAACAGCGATTAGGGGAGCGCGACGCCAATGACAACCAGCACCCCCCACAACTGCCACAAGCAACTGCTCACATGGTGGATGGGGGGTGCGAGGATGAGGGTGCCCATGACAACCAGGAGGAGGGGGGGACAATGGGAGACCCAGGCCAGACAGGAATGACAAAAAAAGGCCCAGGTAAGATTTTTCTTTTCTTTTCTTTTCTCATTTCATTTTTTCATTACTAACAAACTCTTTTAGGTACTAACTAACTACTGGCCACAACGAGAGGCGGCACCCACAATGGCACCCCCCAAATGCCTACAAGCAATGGACTACATCAGACCCACACAATAACAATGTCATGTGGGCCCCAGGTAATTTTTTTTCATGTTCTTTCTCTTTTTGTTCGATTAATTAATGTTTTCTTTTTTTTTTTTTTAGGTTCCAACTGCTATAATAATGAGACCGCACCAAGACGGCACACCCACACCCACCCACTTTAACCCCCCACCTGCAAGATACACCACCATGAATGGCTGGCATGAGACAGCAACCAAGACACCACACCAGCACCCTCAACTGCCACCACGAGCGCTTGTGGGGTGGGATGGGGAACAACGAGGCCAATGACAGGAATAACCCAGCAGCTGCCCCCAGCCCTGCGAGCCACTGCTCACAGGGTGGATCACAAGTGCTAGCAGCCAATGATGAGGTATGATGGAACGGGGACAATGACAAACAGGGGATGGGGATGTGAGGGATGACAGGGAGATGAGGAAATAGAAATATGGCCCAAGAGATGTCAACATCTCTTGAGCCATAGGTAAGTTTTGTTTCTTCTCTTACTTCATACTAACCAACTTTTTTAGGTACTATTTATGATAACCCACCCACCCCTACTGCCATGAGCCCCTGCTCGTGGGGTGAGGAGGGAGTGGGACAATGAGGACCAGCACAATGACAGGACAGGACACCACACCACACCATGACAACCTCGACTGCCACACCGGACGAGGGACATGACAGGACAAAGGGACATGGACACCAAATGTGGACAAACAGGGATGGGATGTCAAACAATGGGACAACAGGACAGACAGATGACGACGATGGTGATGGCGATGACAGTGACATGATGGGCTGATGGGGACACGATGATGGGGCATCAGGGGTCAGGGGGATTTTTTTGCTTCTTTCAAGTAGATTTTGTATTTTAGTGGCTTGAAATTTATTCTGATACATGATGAAACTATTCTATCAATGGTCTGAAAATTCCTTTGTAAAAAGGAGAAATTCATCCAGCCAACATCCCTAATGGGATGAAAATACATTGTAGGCAGGTTCTTTCATTCCTCTTAAACCCCTGGAAAGTTGATGAAATTCAACCCAGGTAGAGGGGTGTTATTTATGCCCATATAAAGATGAAAACCATCCCATGGGATGAGTTTGGTGTGGGATGAACTGGGGACAAAATGTGGGAGGTTTTCATCCCATTGACTCATCCCTTACAGGTAGGAAAAAGCATTCTTTTTCACTCCTCTTAGTGGTAGATTCTCATGCCAACTCCTGATGAAACTTATTCCATTTTGGGGTTTATCAATACATGAAAACTATACCATAAGTATATCATTTTACACTATCTAAAGGTATGAAATGTGGGATAGTTTTCCTACCCCTTGGGCCCCATAGTGCTTTCCTCATTGTAGTTTTGATGCTACCCCACTAGCACCCTTTACTTATTTGTTCATACTTTACTTGGTCTATTGAGTGTTGAAATTAATCCCTGTGATGCATGCTGTATACATGAGGCAATACATGCAGCATACACATGTTACTGTGCTTACTGTGCATACATGTGGTAAACACATTCCTGAGTCATGTGACTGCCTTATATTTATGTATAGAAGGAGAACCTGTACCATACTAGGAATACAGTGTTCTTACCTCTGCTAACCCTAGCTGTAAGTCTTACTAAACCCCAGGTAGGTTGTAAGGAACTTGTTGTCTCTTCTGCTGTGCAGCATATATAGTCTGCTCCAACAGGTTATGGGCCCTGCTGGCCATGTCGCGAATGCGCCTTAACTGGCTGTGAACAATATTGACATCATAGTCTCCAAATTATAACCTTGCACTCTTCATGAGCTGCATTGCACTCCCCCGTGAGCTGCACTTAAAACCTAGGTTGACTAGGGTTACACACTCTGAAGGAGTGCTTTTTCCTGAGATTGTTAAAATGTGTTTTATTGAGTAAAAAGACTGATTGAGTGCTTTTACCAGCCACCATCAAAGATCATGTCTTCAACTCTTGAGAAACTCATAAAAACTTTTGATGGATCAAATTACATTCAATGGGCCAACTCAATGAAGGCATGGCTCAGGTCTCAAGGCCTATGGCAGATAACTAGCGGGGTGGAAATCAAACCGCCTCTGGCGCCTCCTTTGACAGCAACAAACACTACTCTCATAGCAGATGCTACTGCCAAGCTCCAGACCTGGAGCAACAAAAATGACCAGGCAATTGGTAGCCTAGTGCTCCACCTGGCCCCCTCCATTTGGCAGTGTGCCAACACCAAGGACACTGCTGAGGAGGTGTGGGACCTCATTCGCACCGATTATGGTGTTGATGGCCCCTCCCAAGTCTTTGTGGACTTTAGGTCTGCAATAGTGATCAAAATCCTGGCTGCAAACCCAGTGCCAGAGATCGCTAAAATGGCTGACAAGTTCGAGCGCCTCATGGCTGCCAACGTCAGCATCCCCGAACTAGTACAGGCAATGATCCTACTTGCTGCAATGCCACACAAGTATGATTCATTATCTGCCATGGTCCTTAACATGACTGCTACTAGTGCCTTGACATTCAAACACATCAAGGACTCCATTGTTGCTGAAGCCTCTAGGCACACAGCAGTTGGAAAGCCCACCAGCCCACCTCAGGCCAATAAACTTTCCGCTGTCAAGTGCAAAGGGGGAAACCCCAAATGGCAGCCCAAAGAAGGGCAAGACAACAATGGAGAGTCATCCCAAAAGTGTGGACAACACGGGAACAAAAAGACTAAGGAGGATAAGTCCAAAGAGAAGCATACCCACCTCGCCTCCAGTGCCTTTACCACCATAAATGGTAATGGCACCATCATACCGCTGATGCCGCTCATTCAGTGCATTGAACAGCATGACCACACTCCCACAAGGGACCCTCGCCGCCGACCACCTGCACAGGCATATATGGGTGTGGCCTCTACCTCTCATTCAGTTTATGCCAAATATCAGCAAGCTCGAGACACCCTCGAGCAAATGCAACTTCCACGCAGCGCAAAAAATCTGCAACTGCTGGAAGAGCACCTGACAGTGCGAGAAGGTAAGAGAAGGAGGATCAAACCAGAAGAACCGGAAGAACCTAGGATCGTGGAGGTCGAAGACAATACTGTTTCCCTCGGATCAGAGCCTCCAGTTTCTGATGAAGAAGTGTGGAAGGCCATCAATGAGATGCTCATCGATGAACTGCTTGAAACAGGTGGATATGATGACAGGTCAGTCCTTTTCCCTGCCACAAGCACAAAGATTAATATTCCAATGATTACAGCAAACTTTTCATGTGAAATCTTACTGCTATTAAATGTATCATGGAACTATTTAAATCTTAATATATGTGTTATGTGTGCAAACGGAAATTGTAAGAAAGGTGCTGACTGGATCATGGATTCAGGCGCATCAAAGCACTTCACTGGTGAAATGAAAGATTTCACTTCTTATGAGCCTTTACTGAGAAAGGACTCTACCTTGGTCCAAACAGCCACAGGTACTACTCATATAGTAGGAAAGGGAGCAGTCTTCCTTAAACATCAGGTAGTATGTCACAGGAAGACAGAGATGCGTGAAATGCAATTATACCCCATCTACTACATACCTGAACTGTAGTACTCAACTACTGTCAATGGGTGTCTTTTTACAAGACGGAAGTGATGTGCATGGTTCCTCTGCACACATTTCATTTTTTGAGAAAGGAAACCCAATATTAGATTGTGTCCCTCTTAGGAGATGCGACACGATCTATTGGGCTCGGACTCATATATTGAACACCAAGAGGATCAATGTCATGACCATGTATGTTGCTGACTACTTGACTTGGCATAGGCGACTTGGACACCCATCCAAAGAGGTGCTAGGGAAAATGCCTAACAGCACCATAAAATTCCCAAGGAATTTAATTATTCCTAAAGACAAAATTATATGTCCAGGGTGCGCTGAAGGGAAAATGACATCAAAATCTTTTCCCAAATCAAATTCATGTGCAGAGAAATCCTTTGAATTAATACAGAAAGGAACTCCCAGTACAATCATACCACAAACATAAATACTTCATTGTATTTCTAGATGACAAAATGTCAAATATCTGGGTCCAGTGCCTTAGAAATAAGTCTGATGCTGCTGCAGCAATTAGACAATTTCAGGCAATGGCTTTGACCCAGTATGGCACTACAATCAAGTGCTGGCGTGTTGATCCAGGGGGGGAGTTCAAAGATCGTGAGCTACAAAATACACTCAAGAATTTCGGCATCAAAATAGAGATGTCCACACCCCACATTCACCAACAAAATGGGCATGCAGAGCATGCCATAAGGACAATAATGGAAAAGTCGCAAACCCTGCAATTTACCGCTTGTCTACCACAATTATGGTGGGAATTTTGCATTGAACATGCAACACACCTATACAACTGAACCACAATAAGGCCGCCTGAAATGGCTGACACCTTTTGAGGACCTGAATAAAGTCTGCCCAGATCTAAATGACCTGAAGGTCTTTGGTTGTGGTGCTTATGTCTATCTACCCAAGGAGAAACATCCAACCATATTAGCTCCTCAATCGGAGTTAATGATGTACCTTGGATTAGAAGATGGCATTAAAGCATACCATTTCATGCGACTTAGTGGCGCAATATTCATTGGTGCTACAACACTATTTGATGAAACATTGTTCCCATGCTGTCCTGGAGCTAAAACTCCTGCCAAGACAGTCCTTGGTGATTTTCCACCTCCAGAACCAGAAGATGACGACCACTCATCTGGAATGGATGGCAATGATTCTATACTGCCACAAAATCTGCCCCTTCCTCCGTCATCAGAAAAAGATGATGATGATGTACCAAGCGAGCAAAAGGTGCATGACAATGTGACTGACACTCCTCCTCTGCTGCCTCCAATATCCACTGAGGACTTTCGTCCAAGACGTGATGATCAACAGGAATGGCAGCAATTGCCCCATCAATCAGGCAGGCAGAGGAACATCCCAAACTGTCCTGGCAATACCTATGGAGAGAAGTGACTCCCCTCTGACATAGAGAGAGACATTGCACGTGATCAATATTGGAAGAGATCTGTGGGTCAAGATTCAGATCATAACCAAACACGACCATGATCTCAACAGCAAGAACTGGTTGCTGGACCAAGTTTGGCACCCCACGAGAGTGTGCCCAGTTCCAATAATCAAGAACATGATCACCCAATGGGGGAACTGGATGAAGCAGGTTATATTAAAAAGATAACCAAGGAAGGTGGAGATAAGCTTATTCACTGGCTGTTGTCAAAAGCAGTCACACCATCAAGCAAAATAAGCCAAGTTCCAAACCAACTTCACGATATTGTGTGCCTACCATGGCAGCAGCAACTTGAGTGGAAACAGGCTTGTCATGAAGAATTAGAGGCTCTTCACAAGCAACAAGTCTATGACATTGTCGATCTTCCACATGATCAAAAAATGATCAAAAATAGATGGGTTTTCTCCATGAAATTGGATGGAAGAAAATGAGCCAGACTTATGGCCAAAGGCTTTTCACAAGTTGAAGGTGTTGACTTTGATGAGATTTTCTCACCAGTAGTCCACTACGAGACTGCACGCCTCATGTTTGCACTTGCGTCTCTAGAAGGCATGTATATGACTGGTCTAGATGTAAAAACCGCATTTTTATATCGCAAACTAGATGAGGAGATCTATATGGATCAACCTGAGGGTTTCAGACTTGAGGGAAAAGAGCACAAAGTAATGCACTTATGCCGAGCATTGTATGGCCTTAAACAGGCCTCACTAGCATGGTGGAAAGAGCTAGAGGCATTTATGCACACCATTGGGTTTGTGCATGCCAGTTCCAATGCCATTTTCATACACAAGGATCCTAAGACAGGCAGCATTGTTATTGTGCTGGTCTATGTTGATGATGGCTTGTTCATGGGGAAGAACAAGAAACTTGTGGATGAAAAGAAGAATGCTTGTCTGAAGCATTGGGAGTGCCATAGTACTGAAAAAGTCACAGAATTCTTAGGCATGCATGTCACCCAGACTGCAAGCAAAGTCAAACTTGATCAAACTGAATATCTTGCCAAAGTGCTTGAGAGGTTCGAGATGACAAATGCCAAAGTTGCCCCCACTCCACTCCTGACTGGTTACAAACTGTCAGAAAACACAGTGATGCCAAACATGGCGCTTAGATCAAAATATCAGTCTGTGATCAGATCTTTATTGTATCTAATGCTCAGAATGCGACCTGATATTGCTTATGCAGTAATTAAGATGTCACAATTCTCGGCTAATCCTAGCCAAGAACATCTAGACAAAGCAATGTACATCATGCACTATCTGGTGGGAACCCAGAAATATAATATTGTCTACGATGGAGAGAAATCCAAAGGGCTACAGGCCTTCACAGATTCTGATTGGGCAGCTGACACTGTCAAGCGCTGATCTACAATGGGTTACTTTGCTACTCTAGCGAGTGGGATTGTGTGCTGGCAATCCCATTTACAAAAAACTGTAGCACTGTCATCCACAGAAGCCGAATATATGGCTCTCTCTGACACTTGTTGGCAGATAGCATGGATAGAGTCCTTATTCCAGGAACTTGGATATATACTGAAGTGCATACCAATCTGCGCTGATAATCAGGGATCCATCTTTATCAGATCAAATCCAGTTCAGGAAAGAAGGACCAAACATATAGACATTCACTACCACTATACCCGTGAATGCATAGAAAATGACAAAGTCACAGTCGTTTTCATTCCTGGAAGTGATAATCCAGCTGACATGTTCACAAAGAACCTTGGCACTATCCTATTCAGGAAATTTAGAGACTCTCTCAGAATTACTTTTGAGATTCAAACTTAGCTGCTTAGAGTGCTGTGCAGTTTGAGGGGGGGTGTTGAAATTAATCCCTGTGATGCATGCTGTATACATGAGGCAATACATGCAGCATACACATGTTACTGCACTTACTGTGCATACATGTGGTAAACACATTCCCAAGTCATGTGACATCCTTATTATTATGTATATAAGGAGAACCTGTACCATACTAGGAATACAGTGTTCTTACCTCTGCTAACCCTAGCTGTAAGTCTTACTAAACCCCAGGTAGGTTGTAAGGAACTTGTTGTCTCTTCTGCTGTGCAGCATACATAGTCTGCTCCAACATCGAGGCTTACTTATTAGTTTGTCCTTAGCTACTTATGTAGCATAGGTAGATATCAAAATAGTAACATAGTAACAGATGGCTTTTTGGAATTGTGAGCTAAGATCAGAGTTCAGTCGATGTGATTGGTTGCTTATGCAACTCTTGCAGCCTAAATTGTCAATCGTGTCATTTCCATGATCATATCAATAGCGGGTTATATTCCAAGTGCAGGGAGGGGGTCAACTACTTACTCAGAGTTGTCGTAAGTATGCTGCAGTCACCAAGGCTGTGTCTGCTGTGTCGGAAATCACCACTACAATCACTTACCGAGTGTTTCACCACAATTTACTGATTACTGAATTACACCACATTGACTACAAAATTAAACTGATGGCATATATGGTTCAAAAGATAGGCTTCATTACTTCCAGAAAATCTAATTATCTCAATGAAAGGTGCGGATGAAGCAATGACAAGCCCCCATGTCAAAAAGTACCTATTCTTTCACCACCATGTCACACAAAAGTAACACAGAATACTGTGATCCAATGTTGGCATCTGACAAGCCAAAGTACGTTTTCGTAAAAACATTTGTTGATTGAGTTTGCCCAAAATAGCACACTTGTCGGCATTTAAATTCTGTCCGTGAAATGTCACGGTTAGTGTTGCCAACGGCGCGGCTCAGAGCCGCGAGCCGTTGAGCCGAGCCACTATTTTGGGCCAGCTGCGCCGATAAATCGGCTCGCAGCTCAGAGCCACCCGGAGCCACTCAAGCCATGCCCTAAGTTGCCTCAAATTCAGAGTGACTGGAGGGCTTTAAATGTTCTTAAAACACTATAAAACACTCTGTAGGAGTCCCTACTGCCATTTTGAATACATGTTGTTATACCCTAAGTACTCCCCAGAGCCGTCTCTCGAGCATGTTTTGTAATAGGACGAGGAGATAAACATAGCCAAATAATCTCATCAAAGATACCGATCTATGCAAAACTCAATAGTATGACTTGTTTCTTTTGTAATAATAGTCTACACAACCTATTTGACCATTAAAATACATAGCTGAAGCATAAATACAACTCGGATTGCAAGCCCACAACTTTGGGCAATCTCAATCGGCTTAGCCGGCTCAGAGCCGCTCAGCGCGACTCAGCGCCATTTTGATCAGCTCAAGTCCCTGAGCCGCGCCACGTGCAAGCCGAGCCGAGCCGTGGCATCACTAGTCACGGTGAGCCAGAAAACCACAAACTGCTCTATGATCATGGTGAAACTACTCTCAGTCTCTTTTACCAACCTCGACCTCAACCGAAAATCAGGGAAAAATCAGAGGAATGTTTGTAATACTTATAACCTCTCAGATCGTCGATTTGAAGATGGTTGGAGATGCTTTGGGGCTTAGAAAGTGTTATCAGTGTGGTGGTGAAACACTAGTACCCGTGGTAAAACACTCGGTAAGTGATAGTACTTATAGCGTTACCATATCTGATTCTAAAAATAGATCATTCGCCTTCTAGCCACACCCCATGAAGGTTGTCCATCTAATCTATATCCACGGATTTCAAGGTATCCCATTAGTATCAAGTGCTTATTCTCGACTTATTTTCAAACGTTTTTCCTAGGCAATGATTCTACTTTCCAGGTACGATGAAATCATCTTCATCTCTTAACGAAGCCTGATCGAACTTGACATTGCACAACGTACAGTCTTTCCCAACGGACCTGCAGGACTATCTTTCTTCCCAACTATCCCCCCAAGCCGATTTGAGATTCCGGTCAAGTTTATACCCCACGTATAAGAGTGTGAAGCCTCTTTCTTTAGCTACGAAGAATTTTTTAGAATGGTATGTAACGTCTCGGTTCCGAGTTCGAGTCTATGGCAGTTATAAATCTAGTTACGTTACAGGCTATCGACACAACCACCTGGACCTGTGATACTACTCGGACATTCCATGGGAGGACTCCTAGCAGCGGAAGCAGCTACTGATGTATCCAATGCACCGGGAGCTTACCCTGCCACGAGGCCTAGGAGGATTATAGGCTTGATTGCGTTTGATTGTCCGTACCTTGGTATGCATCCCCATGTTGTGATAACTGGGATCGCATCTCTGTTTCCTAAAGATGGTTCTGCTGGGGAGGGGAAGACGGAGAGGGAGTTGAACCCTGGTGTGCAGATGGTGGATGGGGGTGTTACTGATGATTGGGAAGGGTTTAAGAGGAAGGAGGATGGTATGTGTGGTTGATTTTTTCGTTGGGATGTGGTGTGGCGTTGATTTTTTTCTTTTCTTTTCTTTTTCAGTACAGCTGAATGTTGGTGGTACATCTGACTTTCCGACAATCGACAACTGGCAAACACTCGCTAGAACCCCAACCCCCAATGGTACGTTGAGAAGTGATATGTCATGGTGTGTGGCGTTTTATTTTATTTTTTCAGTACAGCTGAATGTTGATGGTACCCCCGACTTTCCAACCATCGACAACTGGCAAACACTCGCTAGAACCCCATTGAATGGTACAAATCGCTTGTATCAAAAAACCCACGGGGGGGTGTACATTAACAACCGTCTATTCTAGATAACCCACCAACTCCAAGTCCCTCCTCGTCCTCAGGCTCACCGGGTCCACCGACCTCTGCAACCCAACTCCGACCCCCACCCCGGTCCTTCGTGGACAAATCCCTAACATTCCTAACCACCCACTCCACGCACCCCGTCGTCAAATGGGCACGTAAAAACGCCGATCGACCAGTGACGGAGGGGAAGAGATGGGTGGTGGAGAGGTTCCAGTTTGGGAGTTGTATGTTTGAACCGGTGGGGTTGACGGATCGGTATACGAAGTTGGTGGCGTGGAAAGGTTGTTGGGTTAATTATTGGACGCAGACTGTTCTTAAGGTGGAGGGAGAGGGAGAGGGAGAGGGGGGTGTGGGGTTGATTGAGGAGGAGAACGTTTCGGTGTCTAGAACATCGGGGTCAGGGAAAGGGGAAGAGGAGGAGGAGGAGGAGGAGAAGAAGAAGAAGAAGAAGAAGAAGAAGAGCAAGGCTAGCAAGTCTGGTGGGCATCATTTTGTTGTGCTTCCGACTGCGTTGGGACAGGTGCTTGGTGGGTCTGGTAAATGGGAAAAGGTCGTTGTTGGAGGTGTGAACGATGAGGTGGCGGCACATTGTGGACTGTTCATTCGCAATCGTAATTTGGATTATGAGGGACTTGTGGAGCGTGTTGGGAAGAAGGTTTTTGGGTGGTGCGAGGACTTGTAGGAGTTTTATTCAGTGGAAATAGTTCTTTTGTATGAACACTCTATAGTGGCTTCTACGATTCTGTGATAGTCATCTCGTCAAACTCTTCCAACAATTCTTCCAATCTGACTTCAGGGAAATCGGCCTCGGGCTCATTCTCGTCCTCGTCCTCGTCGTCGTACTCTTTCTCTTCGTCCTCATCCACCTCCATTGCATACTGACCTTTCCTCTTCCCAGGAGCACCAGCACCAGTGGCAGTGGCAGATGCCATCTTGACCTCTGGCACCTTGTACAAATTCACCGCCCCCCTCATCTCCGGATCCTCCTCCAAATCCCTCAAAAACAACTCATAATCCTGCTCCACCTTCCTCCTATCCCTGCCTCCAAGTCGTCCCACCACGCCCCTCCCACTGCCGGTCTCCCCATCCTCCCCTTCCTCCTTCCCAATACTACGCAACTTCCAGGGACGTTGCTGGTTTTTACTCTTTTTTCTGCGGTTGGGGTAGGCCTTTTTGACGAGGATGACGTCGGGGATGAGGTGGGGGGGGAGGGAGGAGAATGAGGGAGAGTTGTAGTTTGAGGAGGTTAGGTGGTAGCCGAGGGCTGTGTCGCCTGGTTGGAGGATGGCGCCGAGGTGGGTGCGGGTGTGGAATATTTGGGGAGAGGAGGCGTCGGTGTAGTCTATCATCATGGTGTGGTTGTTGTTGTTGTGGGTTTGTTTGGAGGAGGAGGAACGGAAGGCACCGGCTAGAGCGACTTGGGCGTCTGCGAGGACGTATTTGCTTCTGGTGGTGGTGGTGTTGGGAAGTGTGTTACGCCCGTATTGGGAGTTCCGATCGACTTCGATATCGAGGATGGTAAACTCTACGAGATCGGAAACACTCGCGAGGGCCTCGAACGGAGCGCGCCAGAATGCGTGGCCAGTGATATCGCAATATTGGAGAGTGGATGGGTCGATGAGGTGGATAGCGTTCCCGACGCGTGTGCATACTGTTAGAGGGGTTATGTTGGAGAGGGATCTGGCTTGTTTGAGTGGGATACAGACGAGATCGTCTTTGCAGATGGGAGGGATTTCGACAGAGTAGGTGAATTTGAATATGGCTGTGTTGGAATGGGTGTCGGAGGATATGATTTGTTCGGAGGATTTGGAGCTTTGAAGAAGGAGGGGTTGGTTGGTTGGTTGGTTGGTTAGTGAATGGGGGAACTACTACTTACCGGATGGGAATGACGCTTGCGAGGAAATCGACCATTTTGATGGCGTGGCTGCGTTGACTGTAGAAAAAGTCTAGACCGTCTTTTGTTTCTTTTACAGAGATGGTGTCTTTCTGAGCGGAGTGTTTGATGATGAGTTGTTCGAGAAAGAGAAAAGTACGTTTGTGAGGAACTTTTTGGCGGACTTGGACGAGTGCTTGCCAGGTGTTTTTGGCAGCTAGTTTTGAACAGTCATGGCATTGTGCGTGTTGGACTAGATATTCGATTTCAAAAGTTTGTTCAAGGATGGTGTTGGTTAGGACCTGATGGGGGGTTAGTAAGGTTGGTTAATAAGAGAGACGACTGACCTCTTTTTGGATGGTGAGGGATACGCGTAGTCGTTTGGAGTGTGGTTCTGTCCAAATGAAATGTGCATCTGTTAAACGTACTTTGGATAGACCTTTGAGTTTTTTGAGACAGATGGAGAGGAGTTGAGAAGATTCATGTTTTGCAAGGATCCAAGATTGAGGAGGAGATAAGAAACGTTCACAGTTTCTACAAAAAGATACAGATGCTGAAGTGAAGTGAAGGATTAGAAAAGTTTAGAGAAGGAAAGAAACTAACATTGTTTAGGAATTGCTTCAGTGATATCGATACTAACGAAAGAGTTTTAAATTATGTAAAAGAGATAAATATGAGCTTACCTATTTCGTAGACAGCCTACGCATAAATTTGCAGAATTTGGTACGATGGGAGTTCCACAATCAGCGCATAGAACATAATGAGCAGACATGGTGTGATGACTGAAGAGATATATCACGTGTGATGAGGGCTAACTGCAAACATATATCACGTGTTCAAGCATTTCCATGTTGTCGACGTTGCTGCTGTTGGCTGGTTTAATTTCAAAATGTCAAGCAGTGGTTCGGGTTGACCTTGAATCTTCCTGGCCTTCTCCTCCTCCAATCATTGAAATCCTGTATGTTTTTTTGAAATAAGCGCTGTAAATAAACACTGACTTTCCAAAAAAAGTGAATCCGTTTCTCTAGAAAACTCTTCTGCTTTTTTTCCTTTTCTCAATCTACTACTCAATAACCCTCTTATACACCCAAATGATGCTATCAATATCGCTCATTCAAACCAATTTCTTACCGATCCAGGCGCTGCCCAGTTACTAGACTTGAATCTAGGTTTACACGCGGCTACTCCAAAGATTCAAGCTTTTTATCAATACTATGATGATCACTTTAACTCTACACCATGTTCACCCTGGGTTGATTGGTATGGTCAAGTAGTTTGTGATATCGACACTCTACTAAACCTAACTACGTGAGTTTTTCTTTTTTTCCTAAAAACTAAAATAAACTAAAATACGCTACAGTCCTTCCTCTCCTCGTCCCAATGTTCTTCCATTCGACCACATCTACCCTCCACCCTCTCTTTCCCCTTCAAGACCACATCACACTGCTATTCTCTACGCCTCTCTCCCTTCCAACAACTTTCTTCAATTCCATAATCACTTGTTCCACCTCGCCAGTAATCCCTCTCCTCATATCGAATATGTTTTACGTTACATCCCCCCTCGTCTCAACACTCTAAAGCCAAATTACCTATCAGGTTATGGCGTCGCTCTAGATATTAAAAAAATGGATTACCTCGCTGTCGACGATCGACTTCGTTCATACAACTGTAAGTCTTTTTACCGGTGAATACACACCTCTTTCTTAACCTTTTACAGCAACCACTAAAACTTCGCATGTAAACGTACAAGACGATGACCCCATCCTCAATCTCATCTCATCATTTCCTCAAAACAAAACAGCACCACCTCTCCACTCTCCACTCTCCCCAGACGAATTCCAAGGTCAGTCCCATTTCATCCTCACCACACTAACTAAACCCCAACTAACACCCCCCCCCCCCCCATCTTAGCTCTCGGCCCAAAATCAATCCTCCTCCTCCTCTCATCTCCATCTCCCCTCCAAACACTAACCCACCTCTCCCAAAACTTTCCAAAATACACCTCTCTCCTCTCCCGGCTTCTTCCCTCTTCAAAATCTCTAACACACATAACGAACCAACTCCACTTCAACCAAGACCTAGTCCAAGAAGGAACCAACATGCTTTGGGTAAATGGCGCTTTGCTACAGGAAAAGGACGTATACCCGTGGGGTTTGATGAGGGTGTTGAAGAGGGAGAGGGGGGTAGTTATGGGGTTGGTTAGAGCTGGTTTGCAGCGTGGGGCGATGGCGGTGGATCTTTTGACTCATCCTAATATAACCGCGACGCAGACTGCGAAAGATGTGTTGGAAGGTCTGTTTGATGCTAGTGATCGTTTGGAGGGAGGAAGCGTTATCGTGTGGTGGAATGATATAGAGCGTGATTCGCGGTACGCCAAGTGGAGTCCATCGTTGTATAGCGTTCGTTTTTTTTTTTTCTCTTTTTTTTTAATTTTAAAAACAAGAAAACTAACGGTGGAGTAGATCCTACACCCGCTTTTCCCAGGTCAACTACCTAATGTTAAACGAAACTTGTTCAACGTCGTGTTGGTGCTTGATTTTTCCAAGGTGTGGAGTTGGCAATTCGTTGCTGGGCCTGTGGCCGCGATCGTTAGGAGAGGGTATCCGTTGAGGTTTGGCGTCGTGCCTGTTGTACCTGGAGCTGGGGACGGTACGTTTCCCACTCCCTGTCCCAGTTGTGATGCCTAATATCCATGCGTCTGTGTAGGAACGCGCCTGGCCAGGTTATTCTATCACCTCATACACCAACACGGGAGGAAAAAGACACTCGACTTTATCAACCACGTACGTCTTCTCTTCTCATCCTTCCTTATTACCTTGTTTTCATTATCGCCTCACTTCTTCGTAAGGTATCTCAATCCCACTCACTCAAACAAGATTCCAACACCAACATTCAGACGAAAATCGACTGGTCACTCATCCATTCTTCCTTTGAAGCACTTCTCCACAACTCTGACTCTGACTCTGACTCTGTCGCTGAGGAAGCGGAAGCGGAATCTCCTTCCCAGTTCAACCTAGAAGACATCTTATCTGGAAACACGGCTTTTCATCAACCCCCACTGGACCAAGCCAGAGCATACGTCGAGAGACTGGTTGGGACAGGCGCAGGTACTACCCCCGGGGATGCTTTTATCAATGGGAAACATTTCGATCTTGATGATGTATGTTGGTTTCATTTTGCTCTCTCTCTCTGTGTGTGTGTGTGTGAGTTGCTGATTGTGCGTTTTTGCGTTTTCTTTTTTGTTTGTTAGGATTTTGTTAGGCAGATGCAGGTTGAGATTGGGAGGCAGATGCAGTTCTTCCAGGAATTGGTGTGTCTTGTTTCTCAATTACCCTCTCCCTTTCATTCCCTTTCATTCCCTTTTATTCCCCTTTATTCCCCTTCATTCCCTTCATTCCCCTCCCTCCCCTTCATTCCCCTCCCGGTCCCAGTGACCAGTGACCCAAACTAACCTCGATACTCGTACGTGCAGGTATACGAAGGCAAGATCACAGACGATACCAAAGATATAGAAACGTACTTTTACGATCAGCCTAGTACCAGCCAGAGGCGGAATCGGCATGTGTATCCCACTGAGGGGAATGGGAAAGGGACAGATCTGAGAATATTGGATGTTGGGGAGGTGTTTGAGAGGACGGGGTTGGGGTTCGGGATGGGATTTGTGTATCCGGAGGGAACGCAAAGGGTTTTACTTTCCATGTATGTTGTGGTGGATTTGGATACGAGGGATGGGTTGGGGTTTGTGGGAGAGGCTTTGAGATATTTGGTGTGTTTTTTTTTTCTTTGGAAGTTGGGATTTTGGTGATGGTGCTGATACAACATTGTTGGAGATGCGGAACCCTGATGATTGCCGGACGAGGATTTCGTTTATACATAATCCTTCCACTGAGCCTGTGAGAGTACAAGAAGGGAAACGTACCCCCGCGTCGTGGTATATCTCCCATCTGCTCATGTCGGGGAGGTTGAGCGCGACCTCTGCCTCGGATTTGATGCGCGCACTAGGGATCGGGATAGAGTCAGAGTCAGAGTCAGAGTCAACGTTGGATGAAACGATAGGAAACTCGTCAGAGGAGTACCTGCGTGCGTGTATGCTTCTCGTGAAGGAGATGGGGGTATCTCCTGGGCAACAAGCGGTTTTGGTGAATGGGCGGGTGAGTTTTATTTTTTTTCCCTTGCATTTTGTTTTGGGTGGTTGTTGAGTGAGAGCGGGTGGGACTTACTTAGGTCGTTGGTCCGATGGACCCTGGTGCGTTCTCGGCAGCGGATTTTGAAGCGTTGGAGGCCTATGAAGTTAAGAAGAGGGCTGGGCCTGTTAGTGTGGCTTTGGAGGATGTGGTTCCTGGATTACATGGGTATGATAGGTGCGTTTGCGTTTCGTTTCGTTTCTTTTTCTGGGGGGGAGGGGGTTTTTGATGAGGATATGTTTGGTTTGGTTGTAGGGAATCGTACGCACATTTGGTATCGGTGGCTAGTTCTGTTATTTGGGCTGTGCAGTTACGGGATCCGAGCGAGTTTAGTTTGTTGGATGCTCCTGTGAGACCTAGACAGAGGGCGTATCGCAGGATGAGGTCGGAGTATACGTGGGTTGTTCATGCTTCTATGCTTCTATGCTTTTATTTATCTTATTTGGTTTTTCAGGATGTTCGAGTTGGGCGATAATAAGACTGCATTGTACCATGTTGCCGTTGTGTTGGATCCGTTGAGTGAGACAGCGCAGCGGTGGTCGAGTCTTCTTGAGGTATGGTTGATATATATGTGCTGTTGAATGGGTTGAGGCTGATTGCGTTGGTTGGTAGTGGTTGTTGAATGTACCGGATGTGTTTGTGGAGGTTCATCTTAATCCGGCTCAGTATACTGATGTAAGTCGGTTTCGTTATATTTGGTGATGGCGGTTGATTTGATGCGTTTTTTTTAGATCCCACTTAAGCGGTTTTATCGATACAACCTCCAGCGGAACGTACATTACAACGAAAACCTGTACGCTTGCAAATTATTCTCAATTCCATCTCATTCTAACACCCCTCATTTACCTACCAGTGAAGAAGACATCTCTATCGCAGAATTCAAAAACCTCCCTATAGAGCCTATATACACCCTCGCCATGGACGTCCCCTCTTCCTGGCTCGTACGTCCCCGAGAAGCACGATACGACCTAGACAATATCCAACTAGGGCATCTATCCCCCGACCACCCCATCGTCCATGCACGTTTCCAACTCGACTACCTCGTCATCGAAGGGCACGCTCGTCAAATCAACAATAACGCCCCTCCCCGTGGACTCCAACTCGAACTTGTGCGAGCGGGGGGATCGATACCGGTGGACGATACGCAGGTCGTAGCGAATCTAGGGTACTTCCAGTTCAAAGCTAAGCCAGGTGTGTTTGAGTTGGGGATTCGGAGGGGGAGGGGTAGGGAGGTGTTTAGGATGGAGAGTGTGGGGAATGAAGGTTGGGATAGTCCACGTGTGGAGGAGGTTGGGAGGGAGATTACGTTGACTAGTTTTGAGGGGTTGACGCTTTTTCCGAGGTTGGCGAGGGTGAAAGGGATGGAGATGGTGGATGTGTTGCAGGAGGAGAAGGGGGCTCAGGAGGGGGTTGTTGGAGGGGTGTTTGGGGGTATTGCTTCGAGGTGGGTGTCGTTGTGTTGTTTTTACTGGGGGGTTTGGGTTTGACACTCTTTTTTTTGGGGGGGTGGTTTAGGGTGACGTCTTTGTTTAAGCCGAGAGAGAGTGCAATTGCTTCTAGTGAGGAGCAGGCGGAGATTAACATCTTTACGGTGGCGTCGGGTTTGTTGTATGAGGTTCGTAAAAATGCTTCTATTTTTATTTTCTCTAGTGGTGGGGAGCTTATTTTCGTATAGCGTTTCGTATCTATCATGATTCTCAGTGTTCTTCGGAATACTAAGAGTACCGTCAAGTTCTGGTTCATTGAAAATTTCCTTTCCCCGTCATTCTTGGTAACTTCCCAATTCCGTTACTACCTCGTGATTCATCTCTGAAAATTCATCTAGGAATTCATGCCCCATTTTGCCGAGGCTTACAACTTCAAATACGAACTCGTCACATACAAATGGCCCTCGTGGCTCCGTGCACAAACGGAAAAGCAGAGGATCATCTGGGCGTATAAGATTCTCTTCCTCGACGTGCTCTTCCCTATGGACTTGAAAAAAGTCATCTTCGTCGACGCTGATCAGATTGTGAGAGCAGATTTGAAAGAACTGGTTGATCTCGATCTACATGGAGCTCCGTATGGGTATACACCCATGGGAGACGATAATACCGAGATGGAGGGTTTCAGGTTTTGGAAAACTGGGTACTGGAAAGAGTTCTTGCAGGGGAGGCCGTATCATATTAGGTGTGTGGTGTTTTTTTTGTGTTTGGATAAATGATGGAGGTTTGATGGGGTGTTTGTGTGTGTGTTTTTTTTTTTTTGCGATAGTGCGCTTTATGTCGTTGATCTTGTGCGATTCCGTCAGGTACGGGTTTTTGTTTTTGTTTTTGTTTTTTGTTTTTTGTTTTGTTTTGTGTGTTGGTGGATTTGTGGGTGATCTGATGTTTGTGGATTTTTATAGCTCGCAGCTGGGGTAGGTCCTTTTGATGCTCTTCGGTCTACTTTTCTCGGCTTATTGTTTTTTTTTTGGTAGGATTTGCTTAGGGGGCAGTACCATGGGTTGTCTGCTGATCCGAACTCTTTGGCGAATTTGGATCAGGGTACGTATGTTTTATGATGGAATGAGTGAGACCTTGACTCGTGGTGTTGGTGTTTAGATCTTCCAAATAATCTGCAACGCGATGTTCCTATTGTGAGATATTTCGTCCTTCTGGTTGGGATAATTGCTTATTTTTGTGAATGTGTAGTTCTCACTGCATGAAGATTGGCTATGGGTATGTCCGATGGCTTCCTTTGCCTTGTTAATGATCTGATACACCATTGCGATTCTAGTGTGAAACATGGTGTACGTGTACATCTGAGAGGAGCCAAGTACAACATTCCCTGATTCGTCGTTTACATTTTTCTAGGCAGCAAAGATAGACTTCATAGAGCGAAAACAATCGATCTCTGTCAAAATCCTCTTACTGTACGTTTATTTCCTTCCTGGATCTCTTCGCATGTATTCATGATTCTTCTTACAGAAAGAGCCTAAACTCGCAAGAGCGCGAAAAATACCAGAATGGGAAGCGTACGATGCGGAAATTGCTCATTTTGCGCGTAAATTGGCTGAAGAGGGTGTTATACGATCGGACGTGGCTGCAGCTGATGCTAATGTGCTTGCGAATGAGGGTGCTTTACCTCAAGGGTCGAGCACGCAAGTTAGTGCTAGTGCTACTGGTGAATCGAGCTCGATGCCGATAGAGGATCTTTTGGATCAGCTCCGGGATGAGCTCTAGATGTTATCTTGCTCTTTCGATAGTGTTGCGTTACTCGGTGCAGAGGCCTCGGTCGATTTTTTTTTTCTAATTTATTGGGCGCCGAGTCGAGTTTCGATATGTGGTACATAATAAAGTACGAACAGACGATTATAGGTGTTCCCGACCATTGGTAATACTAATACACTCGTTGACGGTGACTGGTACGTGTCTTCGATGCAATCCTCACCTACAAGTTCTTGAGCCAATCCATCTTCCAAGACCTCCATCAGTATCTATCTGCTCATGTGCTGTAGCCTGTCGAATAACTTTCCTGTAAGAATGCGCATATGTTACTTGACTGAATTGGAACAGCAAGTTGGTTAGCCTCATACTCTTTGATAGCAGTGACCGTATCGACAATCATAGGTTCTTTCTCCCGAGCAAAGAGAGACGACTAGACAAGCTCAAACAACAAAGGATCGAGAATCAAATCCTCAACTTCATTCTTTCCTGGAGCATGCCCAATAAACTTGAGTCGTTGACCATTGCAAGGGGGGATCTAAAGATGTTACTCTGGAGATCCCCCTGCAAGGCGAGACTACCTATCTATACCAACTACATGTCCACCCCCTCCCCTCCCCTCCCCTCCCTCCGGTACCTTGATCGACGTCTGAGGTTAACTCATCAACCTCTTCATCAACCTCTCTGTTGAGGGAGATTTGGATTGACTAATGGGCAATTTGGGGGACCCGAGTGGAGGCAACCTAAGTAATGGGGAGAAGCTGATGTTGAAGGCGGCGATGTTGCGATAACTGGAACCGGACCAGGGAGCTCGGTAGAATCGAACTTGAGTTGCTGGGTCCAGACGCTGATGTTTTTCGCGACGACGTTTGGGCATAAAGACGTGGAGTCGTTTTGCATTAAGCGTGATGATCGTCACGCGGTAACAAGCAGGGATAAATAAACACGACTCTACCCATAACTTGCCCATAACTTTCATCTGAACACCTCTTATAGTCCAACACTTCTTTGAGCAATGGTCTGTCATCCTACGCTCTAATGCGTTCCAATTTCTTAATCTTGCCTGCTTAGTCCACCAACTGTAGAAGACGACTTATCCGCGATTTTAAGCGTCTTTCGACCGACCCTCCGGGTGGCATCTCTGGTAGCCCATGTCCAGATAATATCATGCTATGGAATGCAGTCATTTTCGGACCAGGTAAGTCGCTGGAAGCCGTTGTACGATCTGAAATCTCCCTCATATTGTGTTTGTGACGGCAGCGGACACCCCATTCGAAGATGGCACATTCAAGCTTCTGCTGACCTTCGATGAGTCATACCCGAACAAACCACCCTCTGTCAAGTTTCTCTCACGAATGTTCCATCCCAATGTTTATGCGAATGGTGAACTCTGTCTCGACATCTTGCAAAATCGTTGGTCACCTACATATGACGTCGCCGCGATCCTCACATCCATACAAAGTCTTCTACATGATCCGAACCCCAACAGCCCCGCCAACGCGGAGGCAGCCCAGCTATACCGAGAAAATATGAAGGAGTATGTCAGACGGGTGAAGGAAACGGTTGAAGAGAGCTGGCTTGACCCTGACGAGAAGGCCGCTCTGAACGAGGGACAGGCAGTTGACAGTGGGAGTCAGTAAACAGCAGAAGATATTGTGGTATATTTCTCGCTTTGTCTACAGCATCTCCCAGTCTACTGATATCTTTACAGCATTCTATTCTTGCATTCATTTGTAATACTACCCATGCCCTCACCTTAGCCGCATTTATTTTGACATCTGACGCGTGCATGCTGAAGAGAGTCCGCTTAAATGTGTGGGCGCTAGGCATCTCGGTCTCAATATCCAGTCCGTCGGATCTTACTCGTATCTTGAATAGACTTGAGGCAACTGGCGAAAGTGCATTCTCTACATACGTATGTACTCGACATTTGCTCGTAATAGCCCCGGCTTGTGGCATACATAGATCGTCGTACTAACTAACTACTTGTTACTGTTATTGTTAGATACGGATGTGCTTGTCGTTGCGTCACTTTGAAGTCGAGCCTGCATACTTCGTTGGTTTCCAGGAATTAGCCAGACGTTCTGAAGCATAAGTGCACCACGTTGGCTCCGATCTTTTGGCACACAACCCTTCCAATACTGGGAAGAAGTAAGTAGACGTAGTCACCAGGCGAAGTACGCGCGCATGTGAAGACAGATGTGAGAGCTGTGAGAGCTGTGAGAAATACGGGAGATAAAGGGCACAAAAAGGCTGTTGGATTCTTCAGCTCTCTTGTGCCAGTGTCCTTGTCGAGAAATGTCGCTGTTTTCGAGTTGCCAGTGATCGATTGATCGCCGACTCGCGATAGGGAATCTTCGTCAAGTAAACAGAGCAAGCCAGAATCTTCTATTTTTTTATTTTGGAGGTCAGTAAATAACAGCACTCTGAGACCATTTCTCTACACTTCCTTCACCAAAAACTAAGCCAGGAAGCCATTGTGGAAGCCATAAAATGACAGCGAGATCAAATTTGCTCATGTTTATCAAATTTTCAAGCTCTATGCAAGAGGAACATGTCAGAGAATAGTCACCGTGTCCAAATCCCAGAGTCAACATTCCGTTCACGCCGTAGCCTACACCCACGACTGAGCATTTCTTATCTGCCTTACTTCATACTACCTACCTTTATTTTTACTTATATGTTTATCATCTGAAGAGGTACCCATAATATTGCCAGTGGTCTGTCGAGGCATGTCCTTAGCTCTAGTTAGCATAGGCAGATATCAAGCAAGTAACAAGTATACATTCCAAAAATATCAACTTCGTGTGAATCATGGATGTTTTGTACAATTGGCGGTGTAATAGAGTGTAATAGGGACCTACAGCAAGTTAATTAACCGATCAGAAGTTCCTGCATCGCATCATGGCACGTGACTCATTTCAGCGAACGCGCGGCCCCACAACGTTCTCTCAAGCCCGACCCCGTCGTCGCTTATCTGGTTTGTCCCCTCTAACCGTAAACGGTAAACCATATGGTTGTAACAATTTCACTTATGCGATATGTAGGAGGTCGAAGGCGAGATACATCCGCGGTGGTCCTTAGCAGTATTTCTGGTGATTGTGATCAAAGCCCAAGAGTGGAGTATTATTTAAATTCGAGTCAAGAAAACCAAGTGCCATTGCTCAAGCGAAAATGTTGGAGTAGTACCAACAATAGTCTACAACTGACGATCTGCAGGTTGGTGAGTAAATTCAGGTCATTGAGTCCCCATTACTACGTAGCATGTCGATGGTTGTAAATTTGAATGATACATATTCGCACATGCCACTGGATCAATTCCTTGGCAAAACAGGATTCTGAGCACTGCCAGGGCGACGCAATTACAATTACATGCTACAAGCTGCTACTCATCAGCAGAATAATGCAATAATGATATGTGTACAGTGTAGGTGTAATTAGTTTAGTAGGTCACGGTAGTCGAAAGCCAGAAAATGAAGGGCGGGGCTTTACGGTCTCAGCTGGAAGAAAGATCGGTCGTCCGGGAGGTTCCTTTAATTCTCCATCGGTTTCCATCACGTAATACCCAGAAAGCCTACACGCGTTCGCTGTTTCCAAGGTGAAGGGTAGAGCATCCATTACATCAAATTCTTGTCCTGCTTTCGGCCCCGCACGCGCGGAGACGCGAATTCGGTTCCCCTCCTTCCAGGCCTAATTAGACTCACGAGGTAAGAATGATGAAAACGGGCAGATGGATGATTCTGAGGCTCACTAGAACATATGCTGGAATCCATATTCTGCTCATGGAGACGTTGTTAATCGTTTCCGGGATTGGCAGACGTGTGTAAATCCAGTCCTTTGTTAGGCATCTCCCGAGTCAGTTTTCTGCAAGAAAAAAAGTATGGACTTAGGGATAAGTACCGCGCGTGTTCTCCACCGTACGCACTCCTCGGGTGTAATGTCGGGCTCAGAATCATTCAAACCACAAATTTCGGCGAGGAAGATAGCATATTTTCTTTCGATCGATTGATGTGTTGTCGGGCAAATGGTGCTGACGATGTATCCTCGTGCATTCGTGCCAACCTACAGAAATATGATCTGTGAATTTTGAGGCGCAGATGCTGGCGCCGACCGTCACTTACAAAACCATGAAAGCGTGATTTCTCTATGACGGTCCCAATCTCCCAATTTGTCCATCGGTTGTCGATCTGGAGAAAGCGCCGCACCTTCACGGTCTGGCCCACCTATAAGTCAGTGTGTCAGCGGCCTTAGCTTTATGGGCAATCAACGTATAAACATGAAAGGTATCAATGTAGCCAAACGGTAGATCTAGGTTATGTGCGTGCGTTCCTAATGGCGGAAGTTTTCTCGAGTGGAAGTTGGAGATATGTGTGAAAGGAATGACAGTTTGTGCCTCCAAAATCTTTTGTTTCCGTCTTTCACGACGTACCCGCAATGGCGGAGAACGACTTGCGCGGCTTATGCGTTGGGTAGGAAGGTCTGAGTGATCCAGTGCCTGATGGCAGACAGGCGAAACGGCTCGCGGGGGGTGTAATTTAAATGTACAGAAAGAGCGACGTCGTAGAAGGAATTCAACAGTCGAGATGGCCATTCATAGAAAAATGGGGGGAGGGATAAAGGTATGAAACTGTAGTCCCGGACGAGGCAATATGTCCATTATATGGTCATCATAAGAGAAGCACCCCACGGACACCCACACAACATCTCAGAAGTGGCACCCTGGATGACTCAGCGGCTCAGCGTTGATGGCGGAGTAGTTGTAGTCTTGACCTGAGCGAGGTCCCTGTCCATAAGAAGCTCGATATCCTCGTGCAGGTGTAGCCCAGAAGATAACAATATGAGTCTAGCAATGCTAGTATGAACAGTAATGTTTTCCTGTTCGCGCTCTAAATATTTGCTAGTGAAAGACAAAAGAAGGTGAAAAGAAGGTGTCGGTTGTTCACCTATTTTCGGGCCATCATGGTGCAATATCGGTCGTACCTTTGTTCCATCGGTCTGCGGGTGATAAGTCATGGATAGTAAACATTATTTTATTTCTGCTCACCACAGATACTACGAAAAGTCGGACTTTGGACTTGCCAATGTGAAGTCGAAACTGTCAAAGGTACGTAAATCTTGCGTAAATCGTCGGAGTCGGTGTTCGAACCTGATACATAGTATAAGCTGTGATAAAATATCTCAAAAGGAAAAAAAGGAAAGTTCCGATTTGCAATAGAGAGCGAAATCTGAAGTCCTAGCAACCAGGGAATAATTAACGATCGACGATTCCGAAAGTCCACTAAGTGCAGCCTTTGCAGAGGAAGAGAGAATCAAGTATTACTGTTCCGACCTGTTCCGACTCATCGTATGTAGTTGGTCTCCGAGAGTGAAATAGCTCCGGAAAGAGGCTCGAATATTTAGACCATATGCCCACAAGTGCCCACAGGACCCTGTATGAATCAAGCCAGATGATGAGCTATGATGAGATCCGATAGAGTACTGATAGCATGCTGCATAATCCAAGATTCCAAAACGTCAGGCTGTCGAGCTAGACATCGGTCGGTCGGTCAGAATATGGAAGGATATACAAAGACGTCTTCGAAGGTGTTTCATTGCCACTGTAGTTAGCACCCTCGCCTCTGCGAGCCTGACGTAGACAACGAAGGCACAGCAATGCGACAGCATAAGGATACAACTTCAACTTGTAATGCTGATGGTCATCACAGAATTAGCCGATCGCACCTGATCGAGATCGACGCTGCGATAGCTACTCTAGGCTACTCTTGGCTTCTCAATCAGTCCTCTGACATACTCGTACATGATATATGCATGATACTTCTCCCGCTCTTTCTGCAAATATGTCGGGTCTTGACTTTCGAATAAGTAGGCTAGTATACTCCAGCCCTGAACCGTACTTTTATGTCAATTGCATAATTAGCCCAGCTTAGCCCAGTGACCATCATGACAACAGGGTCAGAAACGTCAGAGACGTTCTCCTACACACAGATTTTCCCATTCTTTGAATGTTGTAATCCAGACGCGGGGTTTTTAACTTGCTTCGGACATGACAGTGTACTCACTTAGAATGACATTAGCACCTGCCCACAGCTTTCAGGTTAGGTGCGGACGCTTGCGGCTTCATTGACGGTATCGTGATTCTATAGGGTTGACGGAGGACAAGACGGAAACAAGGCACAGGTTCAAGAAACGCGAACGCCCAGACATGCGCTCAGCCCCGTCGGACTCGTGGCGGAATCATTGCTCCTTTCTCTCAGGCCTGGCACCATCAAAACGCCTGCCTGGCCGTAAATTCCCGTTCAACGTTTATAATTTCTATCGGTGTTATAGGAAATGTCAAGTGTGTCGTATCCTCTGTTGGATATCTCTCACTCATAACTTCCGAGTCGGATAGGGCCTTTTACCTGCACCTGGCTACAAGAAAGAAGCCGACTTCGGCATGCTGTGCGTGCATGGGCGTCCACTTCACCCTCCGCCAGGAGACAGGTACCGCATCCTGAGTAAAATTCACACTCTTGCCCTTGCCATAGTCGTGTGCGAAAAACAACAAATAATCACCGATACGCTAGGAGTTTCTACCCCTGAATACGTGTATAGCTTTCCAATGGAGGTTTCGGGGGCACAAGTTCCCAGATATGGTGCTCTGGGAAGGGATGATAGGCTATTGAAGTTACAGCCTGAGCGGATTGCCAACGGCACGTCCAAAAAAAAGGGCTGAGATGTCTCGCGTAGACGCACAGGCTAAGCTGCATGGCAAGCAAGTTCAGAAATCACTGGTGGACTAGCTGGAAGAGTGCAAAAGCAGGGGCAGTTACACCGTATTCATGATTCATACTAGAAGGTTTCACCCAGATCCGATTCAATACACAGACACGGACTACAAATTTCTCCAATACTCATGCGAATAACGGAAGGCTGTCGCAGAAGGGCAATTGCGTGCAGTGTGCTTAGTCCAGCTGTCTTCCGTTAGCGTGACGTTTTCCATTCACGCCTGCTGGTTGACGGACAGCGGCCTCAAATCGCTTGGCTATCTCGAGCACCATACCATCTGAAAAACTTGGCCCAAGGATCGTGATCCCAAACGGCATTCCATCCTGAGTGAACCCAGCAGGACAGGAGACGCCTGTGAGATCGAGAATATTGGCAAAGTGTGTAAACTAAATTTTGAGCAAGCGAAACATCAGCTCGATAAATTAAGAAGAGAATGCCCGTCTACTGTGACGAAAGGCAGAAAGACACACCTTTCCGAGCTTGTGATTGAGGGCAATGGGGTCTGCAAGATACTGCGCCTTCGTTGGATGCATTGGGGCTGTCGGCACTATGAGCACATTCATCTTCCTAAATTCGACTTGAGCAAGACGTTGACTTGTCATCATTTTGAAGGTGTCGGACCACGCATCCGCAGCGGAAAAATTCTTTAACGCTGAAGAATAGATCGCTCGTATCTCCGGCAACAACGGGTCCTTCCCGTCAGGCTCGGTTGGTACCGGGTGGGCATCGTACCATTCTCTCACACCCGAGACACGTTCCGCAACGAAACTCCCCTCGTATAACAGCCTCCCAGCTTCCTCAAAGACAGTGTAGTCGACGGTATCGACGAGCTGGCCACCCACAGATTTCACGAGGAGTACCGCCGCTTCGAAAAGTTCGTTAAATTCTTGCGTGGCCAGGTTGCGGGATTCGGAGTCGATTGGCGGGATCGCAAACTCGAATCCCTCTCCAGGTTGAAGGACGGTGCGAGGAGCGAGAGCCCATGGCGGTCGGTAAAGTTTAGAAAATGGTTCACGCTCATCAATCTTGAAGAGAGCGCTCCAGACGGTGCGTGCATCCTCAACTTTGGAAGCTGCTATGGCAATACAGTCAAAACTCATGCAACAAGGGACAACACCAGCTGTAGGTATCTAGTGTACATGGGAGTTTCAGAATCGGGCCCTTCATAGAATATGGAGACTTACTGTGCCTCTGGTCGGTTTGAAGCCAATTATGTTGTTGAACGCAGCAGGAACACGCCCGGATCCAGCAGTATCGGTGCCCAAAGAGAAAGAGACTTGATTAGAGGCAACCGATACGAATGACCCCGAAGAGGAGCCGCCGGAGACATAATCAGGAGAGAATACAGATGCTGGTTGGCCGTAAGGTGACCGCATCCCGACGAGACCGGTCGCCAGTTGATCCTTCAAGGATCAGACAGTGGACCATGACTAGAGAGGGCTCTAACTTACCAAATTAACTTTCCCGATGGGGATACAGCCAACTTCGATCAATGTTGCGTATATCGGAGCATCCTTCTCAGCAATATATGCATATTCAGGACATGCTGCGGTTGTCGGTATTCCCTTGATGTCAATGGAGTCCTTTATCGAGAAAGGGATGCCAAACAAGGGGTGGCGAGTGGTCGGATCCGGGTACGCCTGCAGTAACTCGCGGGCGCGTTTAACTGCGTCAGCCTGGGGAATAACGTGCAGCCATACGGCAGGATCTGCAGTTGGGAGCTCAAGACGCTTGTAGACTTCGTTGACCACGTCCTCAGGTGTGATAACACCGCGGGAATAGAGCGTTTTGAGACTTTGAATGTCCATCGATCTGTCCCATGTAGTAGGGGCTACAGTTTCGAGCTCTTCGGCGTACTTCTCCAGTGGCGCAATAATAGAAGGCGAATCGCAAACAAAGCCGAATAGGCCCTGTAGCGTGTGTTAGTTGAAAGATAAAATGGATTAATCACAAAACTTGCCTCAGAGAAGGTAATCATCTCGAGAGAAACCTGTTTGAAGAGGGGGTCGTATCCATCGGTTGCATCGTTAACAAGTACACATTCAAAGCCTTTGCTAGCTCTATCAAGATATTGCTGTTCCTGGGGGAAACAACTAGTCTTTACCACGATCATTTGCTTCTCTGAGCGTTGTAGTCACACAACACTCCGTCGTCACACCGACGATGATGATATGCGATATTGCAGCATTGATGAGGATTTGATGAAGTTCGGTCGCGTAAAACGCTCCTGTGCTACTCGTTAGCAAAATGAAGGGTGCGGAAATTCAGCTCCTACCTTTTCCTGGTTTGTCTATCACTAATTCGCCTGTAATCGGCCTCAACTCGTCGACGAGATCATGCATGCTTGTCAAAGGATTATTAGCAATTGTTGAAAAGCTGTTTTACCAGGACTTACTATTCTCCCCGGACAAGCAAACGGCTGCCCCTTGGGCCTAGTCCCCCGATCACCATAGTATGTCTTGAATCCGGGGCATTGACTTGGCGTGTAAGCTACAGAAGATCCGTTATCATCGATCCAAGGGAAAGGAACGAGACGATGAACCTTGCAAGTGGGGCAATCTGTCAAGTTAGGCTCGTGCCCTTCTCGAGTGTGCACCACCATAATACCTGCTCTCCGAGAGAGTTGGAGGAGTGCAGCAGCGGGTTTGACAGCTTTTTGGACTGCTGCCAGATTGCCGTTGCCTTCCTGTATATCTCCAAACCCGCCTTCCTCTATGAAATCACGTTGAAAGTCAACTGTAGCAAGATCAGCGTCACTATTGTTTCTATACCATGGAAAAGCAAGTTGAAAGCAAGCGTGCTTGCGAACTTACTGAGTAGGAGCGCAGCCTTGGCTGGATCGAAGCTGAACGCATAAGGCTTTGCATTGGCGGAAAGAATCATATTGACAGAGGTATACCAGGAGATCGAACAAAGCTGCCCAGCTTACTGCGCATGCTGCTTATCGTCCAATTACTGATAGCGCTATACTAAATCCTGAGATTGGACTGGGTAAGGTTGCTATGTCACATGATGTATATAACCTTTTCTGCAAACGCTATCCTGTAAATACTTTTTGGGTAATAGCTCGGCGTATCTGACCATGGGTCAGTGGGAAATTGACAAAAAACCATGTAGACTATCTAAGTAATCATCTTCAGAGAGGTCGAGAGGGTTTGCCGTTGCCCCAGAGACCTCATTCATACTCGACTACGTCAGGTGATCACTGCTTCTTGATCTTTAACCACCACCATCCAGTCGTGGGAATTCGGTGCCCCCAATATGACTGTGCTTTATTCTACCTAACACCTCCTCACTAATCGCTGTCGGGCCTCTCTCATGGCTCGAGCCATCATCCTTTATAAACTACCCCTTCATTTTATCTTATCGGAGTTCATTGCGACAATTTGTGTGGTGGACCCCACATACTCTCGCTGGCGGCAGGAATGCCCTGCTATCCATCTTACTCTCAATGTGACTCAGGCACCATTTTCGAGGCCTCAGTGTACCACCACCAGCTCTGCTTAGTGCAGACCTTGGCCTTGTGTCAAGGGCACAATCCATTCTCAATTGGGTAGAGACCTACAACTTTGGGGAGGAAGACCAATAGTGGAAGGTCACCAATGGCCGATCATAGGACCGTCCCTGCACAGCCCACACCCTATTGGGAGAGTGTTGGCATACTCAACTTGGGACTTCATTGGCAAGGGGTGGACTGTGGATGTATATACCATGGGAGGAATAGATGAGGAACAGGGGGAGTATCGGTTGAGGGGGATGGGGGGTGGAACTGCAGAGTAAAGGCAAGGGTTGTTTGTTTAACCACGATCATTTTTTCTTTTCCAACAGGTGCAAGTTTGTAAGCCTTCCTGTGATTGATTCCATGTTTGTACACCAACTATGCAGATTGCTGACAGCTGGAAGCCTTGGCGCTCATGTGGGCTTGGGAAGTATAGAATACCGCAGTGGGAGGAACCGCAGCAGCCAGTCCTGCGAGCCTGAGAGGGCATGGTAGCAGTTCAGGTGCTTGTCGATGAGGAGGGTTCTTTATGTGTAGCCTACTTCTGGGGGATTGTGTTCGGGTGCCCTTTTAAAAAAGGAATAAATCCTTAATCCAAAAAAAAAAAAAACTACGTCAGGTGATGTTACTTTTGATGTGACACATCATGTGTAACTAGTGTTTAAAGGTCCAGTCCAGTCTGGTTTTTGACTTCCAAATGGGGCAACTGGCAACTGCAACCGGTCTAGGACCGACCCAGATATTGGAGGACCGCAACCGGACCCTTTAGGACTGGTCCTAATTGGTCCATGGACCAAAAAAAGACTGGTTCGGACTGGTCTTTTGTCATAAAATTTATCATGCCAAATAACCCATATGTATCTCAACAAATATGACCATTACCTCATATATATTATATTCATGGATAGAGATTGTAATGCTCCATAGACCGATCCAACATTTAAGCAATTCTGTCAAGATTTGACTGAGATATGGCCAAAACCGAAAGGACATGCATTCAAGTTGCGGTTTGTAGTTTGTAATTTGTAGTTTGTAGTTGCACTCATTTGGGCTGTTATATGGGTAAAGTCCCATGGTACAGATGATTAGGTGTGTTGTTGTTACTTTTATGATGTCATATAGCTGTACAAAAAAAAATATAGCTCAGGTAATAAGCAATGCAATCAAAGTTGTTCTGATACAACAAAATACTTGTACAAAAATGTTTTTGGTCATATCTCACCCAATTCTTGACCATTTTTGATGATCCAGAGACCAAAAATGAAGTAAACATGTGTGGGAGTAAGGTCCAACATATGTTGGCATGAAAGACCAGTTGCAACCGGTTTTAACCAGTTTTTCATCGGTCCTACTATATTTTTCAAAATGAAAGACCAGCAACTGGACTGAAAAAGACCAGTCCATAAATAGACCACTGGTCCAGTCCTAATCAGTCCAGTTCAGTTCAGTTTCAGTCTTTTTTTTGGTCCTACAGACTGGACCTTTAAACACTATGTGTAACTACATTTAAACATTGACCCACTTGAAGCCAATTTAATCAACATTACTCCTGTAAAATATGGTGAATAGTATTACTATAGATGTAGCATTTGGTTTCTTAAAAAGTAAGAAGTGCCTGTTGAGAAACACACTGTGGGATGACACATCACTAAATGCAGAAGTATTGGCACATCTGATGTGGACACTATTTTTAGCACATCCCTTTGATGCACGTGAACAATCAGTTTGTTTCCCTTTCTCATTCTTTCCCTTTGACTGACAGAACATGTATATATTGCTAGATAGACAATCTACCACCTCAGTTGTTTATACAAGGACTGAGGTGAGTGTGATCTTAGACATCGAATCATGATGATTACTTACTGTACCATTAGTATAACCTTGTTTCTTCTAGGTACAGTATGCCTTAATAAAGAGTTGTTTATACAAGGACTGAGTATAACCTTGTTTCTTCTAGGATTGATTCTCTACAGTGCCTTTGGAATGACATGGTGACCTTTGTATTTCTTGCATGCCCAGCAGCATCCTTACCATTAAGACCTTCATAGTAAGTGTGCATGAAATGTTGGGATCGATATGAGTACCTGTAAGTATGTAATTGAAAAACAATTATTTTAAATGATAATTAACTGACCTGTGCATTTTGTTGAGTGAAGCCATCTCCAATGCTGCAAGCAGATTCTTCTCAAGATTGGCTTCTTTTGATGATGCTGGAAACTCACGATACTTTCACTTGGAATAGCCCCAACATTGCTCAATGAAGTTGAGCTCACAGTGGAATTTTGATAGAAAAAGGACTTCAAAACCTTGGACACAGGCATGAGTCTCTAAGAGAGATTCAACAGCAACAAAATCAGGCTGTGAGCACAGTGCTCAGTGACAGCAGCAGTCAATCATGCCAGGTTTGCATTTGAAGCCAGGACATTCATACTGCAGCTTGGACTCCTTGACTAGTCCACACTCCTCAAGAAGCACTGCCATACCCTTGAAACATCCTGGAGAAATTGGGTGGTCATCAGGGAAATACAGCGACTGTGGTGATCCATCATTGAATGTTGCATCATTCATGTGAACTTTTATCTTCTGTGGTTTCCTGGTAAGCTTTCCATTCTCATCATGCTGGAAAACCTGATTCCCATCACTATCAAGAACTGATCCTATAGTCTGGTTTTTGACTTCCAAATGGGGCAACCATCAACTGCAACCAGTCTAGGACTGACCTGGACTTTGGGGGACCACAACTAAGGCAAGGCAGGGGTAGGGGTATACCCTTGTGTTTTTGGGCTAAGGGTATGAGGGGTAAGGGTAGGGGTTTGGAAGTTCATACCCTTGCATACCCCTGTACCCTTAGCTTATGTAAGAATATCATCTGATTTTTTCAGCTACAAAGACTCATATTCAAGATTTTCATCAATTAAATTCAGATTTTGGGATTGTACAACATGATAATGGCTTTCATATGTTAATCAGAGGTATTAATATGTGATATTAATGGTAAATACAATAGTTATCAACACTTTTCAAATGAATTTTGCTCTAAATATGTTGATTTTGTGCCAAACCCTTGTACCCTTGACAAACCCTCCCATACCCTTGGCAACCCTTATATGTTTCCATACCCTTACCCCTAAGGGTAGGGTGTTCAGGGGTAGGGGTAAGGGTATGAGATTTGACACCCAGAGGTAACCCCTGTCTTGCCCTAACCGCAACCAGACCATTTAGGACCAGTCCTATTCAGTCCATGGACCAAAAAAAGACTGGTTCAGTTTTTCTTTTTTGGGGGGGGGGGGTTTGGGCATGTCAGTGTGATGTGGTGTGAGTACAGAGGTTGGTGTGTGCTTACTAGGCAGGTATCCCCCTTCTGGGGTCTCCTGGCATCCCTTGGCACCCTCCTAGCCCATGTCAACAGCCTCACATCCCATTTGAATGGGGAGGAGGGGGATTGGGCGGCTGTGTGCATGCGCTGCACATTTTTCGCAGTTGGCAGTTGTCACCATGACTGTACAACCTAAAAATTAATAAAATACAATTAGTTACTTAATAAAAACAAAATGAAAAAATGGAAACTTACTTAGGGCCCAAACAACAATTATCGTCATTTGGGCCCATTGCATTGGCTCAGCTCATTGGGTCCCATTGCATTGGCTCAGCTAGTTTGCTAATAAAATAGTTAGTTCATAAAAATAAAGCAAGAAATATAAAAAATACTTACCTGGGACCCAAATGATGTCCAACATCATTTGGGCCCATTTGTTCCATGCTGTTTGTTGCTGTTGGTGCAAGAGGCATTGGAGGTGGGGGCTGACTGGGCAGTGGTGGTGGTAGAGGGAGGTAGGCACTGGCATCAAGAGTGGTGGTGGTCAGCAAAAATGTTGATCAACAACATGTCTTGAACTTGCATGTGAGTCATGTAATTCAAATAAGGACGGTTAGATAATCCAATTGTTTGCATCTACTGATAATGGCTCTGTGGCATAGTGGTTAACTGCTGCTATTTATGCTTGGCAACAAGGCTTGGGGTTTGATTCTACTTTAGTACATAATTTTTCTGTAGTCAACTGAGCCTCTGCTATGCATCCATGGACTCAACTCGGACTCGACTCAGATATGAATCTGTCCAAGTCCATCTGAGTCTGAGTAAATTGATGTTGCTCAGACAACGTCCATGTGCACTCCAAGCAAAAGTCCAAAAATAGCTCAGACTCCATGAAAGTCCATGCGGACTCTCTAGGAGTCCAAGCAACTGCTATACAGGACATTTGAGCCAAATGAGTGGGTGCCAGTCTGAGCTAGTCTGTGCAGAGTCCGCATGGAGTCCATGCAGTCCATGTGGAATATATGGGGGACAGTAAAGATCTCTCTCTCCCTCCACCCCATGCCCCAAAATTAAATCATGGGAGTGCAAACTACCATGCAAATATATTGTTGCATCCACTCCCTCTACACATTCCTTGAACCTAGCAATTGAACTACAGACTACTGACACTGGACAGATACTTGGTGTCTCTGCGCTCCTGGACTCTGGTGTGACTGGTCTCTTCATTGATGCCCATCTCACACAACAACATTGCCTGAATACTCACTCACTCTCATGTCTGATACCTGTTTATAATGTGGATGGGTCCCCAAATGAAGCTGGTGCCATCTGAGAGGTTGTAGACCTGGTCCTCCATTACAAAGATCATAGTGAGTGTGCCCTTTTTGCTGTCACTCAGTTAGGAAAACACAAGGTGATCTTGGGCTATCCATGGCTTCAAGACCATAACCCAGAGGTCAACTGGCATACTGGGGAGGTTACAATGAGCCGGTGTCCATCCTGCTGTCTCACTTGTTTCACGGAAGCCAGACAAGAATGCTGTGGACAAAGGGCTCAGTATGACAAACTTGGAAGTGTTGTGCCGGACCCCTGCCTGTGCCTGAGGTGGAGTTAGAGGGGGTTCCTGATCTGATGCTGGACTCAGATGATGATGATGAGGAGCCAGAGGAAGTGGAGGAAGGTGATTGGATTTTCTACACTGTGATTCGTTCATCACATGAGATGTGTCCTTAGGGTGTAGCACAGATCACACCGTGGGTCAAAATCCACATACCATACCCACACCTGCATAACCTGCACCTGTTCCCACACTGTACCTGCAGGTACAGGTTTCTACCATGGTGCTTGGCTGAACACTGTACACTGCTCCCCAATGCAACAGGTTTCTCCACAGTTCCTTTGCACTGGGCACCTCAGGTACTACCCCTTTGCCATCAAAGGAAGCCCCTGCTGCATAGCAGCAAGCTATTGCTTGCTGTCTAGCTCACAGGGGCTGCAGGGGAGATGGGGACAGAGGCAAGGGTGCACCAGTCGAAGAATGACTGCAGGTGCTGCCAGCAAAAGAAATGACACCCTCCCCCTTGCATAGAGGGCAAGGGGTGGCTGCTCGTGTTCATCGTGCTCCCCATTTCCACCCTGCGAGCAGTTGCTCGCAGCAGTGGATGGGTAGTGGTGGTGGCAGTGGTTTGTTGTCATTGTCCCTATCCTCCCCATCATCGTTGTCATTGTTCTCATCCCCATTGTCATTCTCGTCCCCCTTGTCATTCTTGTCCCCCTTGTCATTCTTGTCCCCCTTGTCATTCTTGTCCCCCTCATCATTCTTGTCCCCCTTGTCATTCTTGTCCCCCTTGTCATTCTTGTCCCCCTTGTCATTCTTGTTCCCCTTGTCATTCTTGTCCCCCTTGTCATTCTTGTCCCCCTTGTCATTCTTGTCCCCCTTGTCATTCTTGTCCCCCTTGTCATTCTTGTCCCCCTTGTCATTCTTGTCCCCCTTGTCATTCTTGTCCCCCTTGTCATTCTTGTCCCCCTTGTCATTCTTGTCCCCCTTGTCATTCTTGTCCCCCTTGTCATTCTTGTCCCCCTTGTCATTCTTGTCCCCCTTGTCATTCTTGTCCCCCTTGTCATTCTTGTCCCCCTTGTCATTCTCATCCCCCTTGTCATTCTCGTCCCCCTTGTCATTCTCGTCCCCCTTGTCATTCTCGTCCCCCTTGTCATTCTTGTCCCCCTTGTCATTCTTGTCCCCCTTGTCATTCTCATCCCCCTTGTCATTCTCGTTCCCCTTGTCATTCTCGTCCCCCTCATCATTCTCGTCCCCCTCATCATTTTCTTTCCCCTCATCGTTCTCATCCTCCTCATCGTTCTCATCCTCCCTGTTGTTCTCTTCCCCTCCTTGTCCCCTCATTGTTTCTGTGCCCTCATCGCCTTTGTCATTCTTGTTACCACTTCCCATTGTATCCACATCGTCATTCCTGTTGTTGGCCCTGGCTCTTGTGTGACATGTCATTGTTCAGTAATCTCCTGGTCACCATCCCCTCGCTGTTGCATTGTGCTGTGCACTCTGCAAGCAGTTGCTCATGATGGTGGTTCAGGGTGTTGCAGTTGGCAGGTGGAGGTGTGGGTGTATTCATTGGGGTGGTTGTATCATTGTGAGATAAAACCTGTAAATAATAAGAATAGAAGTAACTTTAATGAAGAAAACAAGAAAGGAACAGAAAGAAAAGATACCTGTGGCCCAAATGATGCATATCTACATATCATTTGGGCCTGTGCCTCATCCTTGTATCCCATCTCATCCTATCCCCATGTGCTGTTTGTTCATTCGGCATGGTGCCCCAAACAATGTGTATCTACATGTTGTTGGAGCCTGTGCCTTGTCCTCATCCTCCTATCCCATCTCATTGCTCCCTGTTTCCACCCTGCGAGCAGTTGCTTGCAGTGGGAGTTGGGGGTGCTGTGGTGCTGTGGTAGGGGTGGTGGTGGCCATTGTCATCATCATCATTGTGGTAGTCACATCGTTGTAAGTTAAAACCTGTAAACAATGAAAATGAAGTTAGATGAATAAAGGAAAACAAAAGAACAACTTACCTGGGGCCCAAACAACAATAAAAGTCATTTGGGCCCATTTCATGTGCTTTGTATCGCTGGAGTAGGACCTAAAAAACTGTTAGTTGTGAAAAAAGAAAGTAAAAATACTTACAAATGACAATTTTGTTGTTGTTTCTTGTGATGATTGATATCTGGCATCTTCCACAGCTGGTGACTCAAATAACTGTGGATACCCATGACACTGCCAAAACAGGTATGGTATGTCACAGGTCCAGCATTTCAGCAACAGCACCTGTACCTGTCAAACCTGTGGGTTGTTTACCATGGGTTTACCCATACCTGTGCTACACCCTATGTGTGCTACATTGAACATATCCCAATGCCTTGCCAAGGCCTTCCACAAGAACAATCCTGCTAAATCCTCTACTGATTCCTTGCTTCCTCATCTCCATGAGTTTGGGGATGTGTTCTCCAAGGAATCATTCAACTCTCTCCCTGCATGCAAGCCATGGGATCATGCCATCAAACTCACCTCTGGTACAACCCCTTCATCCTGCAAGGTCTTGTTAAAGCTTATGACAAATTCTACTAGTGTATATCACCAGTCAGCAACTCAAGTCAACTGTCTGCAACACACTTATAACACAGGTTCAATAATAGTAATGTGTATTGCACTTTATCCAAATCAATCTCATGTCTAGTTTCCTAGACATAGTAGGATTTCACTTTTGTTTGTTCCTGTTGTGCCAGGAAACCATGAGGCATGAAACTAGGTGTCCACTATATCGCGTCTGCATTACGCTCTATGTCTGGGTCCAAAAATCTAAGCTATAGCTATAGTACAAAGTGAGATATGAAGTAAACAAATTTCAGTCATAATATCTACAATCTAACAAGTATAGTAATAAGTCTGTTGGACTATGTAGCAAGTGTTTCATCACTGTATTCAACAGGTCTATCCTCTCTCTCCTGAAGAACAGTGACAGCTTGACCAGTTCATTGATGAGCACCTGGCCTCTGGATGTATTCAACCATTGAAGTCACCCATGGCCTCTCCCTTTTTCTTTGTCAAGAAGAAGGATGGCTTACTTTGACTAGTTCAAGACTACACAAGGCTCAACAACATCACGGTCAAAAATTGCTACCCATTACCTCTCATCTCCAAACTTGTGAACCAGCTCTGTGGAGCCTGATACTTCACCAAGCTCGATGTCCATTGGGGTTACAATAATGTGAGGATAAAGGAGGGAGATGAGTGGAAGGCAGCCTTTCACCAACCATGGTCTTTTTGAACCACTTGTCATGTTCTTTGGCCTTACTAATAGTCCTGCCACCTTTCAGACCATGATGAACAACATATTCCACAACCTCATCCTCAAAGGCATTGTTTGTATCTATCTCAATGACATCCTCATTTTCACTCACATGGTTGAAGAGCATTGTCGCATCATGCGCCTCATCCTGGAACGACTTCAACAGTACAAACTCTACCTTCATCATGACAAGTGTGAGTTTGAGAAGACCAAAATTGAGTACCTCAGCCTGATTATCTTGGAGGGTCAGGTGGACTTGGCCGACACCCATGAACAAGAAAGAGGTGCAGTCTTTCCTAGGCTTCATCAATTTCTATCGGTGTTTTATCAAGGATTTCTCACATCATGCATGACTGCGACAGGAAAGGAGGCATGGAGGTGGGATAATGCACAACAGGAGGCATTTGAAAAGCTTAAGGAGATGGTCACTTCCACTCCCATTCTTACCTTTGCTGACAATTCATGCTTTTTTCATGTAGAAGCCAACAGTTCTGACTTTGCAATGGGCACCATGTTGTCTCAGCAGTCTCTGGAGGACCAGAAGTGGCATCCTGTTGTGTTCTACTCCAAAAGCCTTAGTGCTGTGGAGTAAAACTATGAGATCCATGACAAGGAGATGTTGGCGATAATGCATGCACTCAAGGAATGGTGACACTTTCTTGAGGGTGCCCAACACAAAGTGGAAAGTTGGACGGATCACAAGAATCTTGAGTACTTTATGATGGCCAAGAAATTGAACTGTCATCAAGCTTGTTGGTCCCTGTCTCTATCCAGATTTGACTTCTTCTTGCACCAATGGGGAAGACCAATGCCCTCTCCTGATGTGCAGACCATGGGGATGGCAGCGATGACAATCAAGACATTGTGTTGTTGCAGCCAGACCTGTTCACCATCTGGGCATTGGAAGGCATTGCACCCCAGGGTGAGGAGCAGGACATCCTATGCAATATTTGTCATGCAAACCATAGTGGTTTACATGAGGATGTTGTTGCCTGAGCTGTTAAAGAACTGAGGAAGGGATCCATGTAAGGGGACTAGGGACTCGGGGGGGTGCTCTGTGTGTTTCTCCTATTTTTTACATTTGTCCTATATTTTTCCTCACTTCATTTTCTTCTATTCTTCATTTTTTATGATTTTATTACTAATTTCCCTTTATATCACATTTGTGCATGTTGACAGTTTTATATTTAGAGGTGGAGCACCCCTTCTGACATCTACCCCTTGGTATGATGTCATTTGGTGGCCTTGATCTGCCTATCTCTGCCTTTTCTATTTTTAGATTATTATTTGATTTTTGCAGTCTTCACATATACTGGGCATTGGCAAAGGGATCCTTATAGTTTTCTCTTGAGATCTGCTTTTGCTAGGTGCATCCCCAATCCCTGTAATATGTAGTATCATTTTAACTTCAGATTTCCCTTTACTAGAGGCTGAGGTTGCCCTTATAATCTACCCTTTCCTTGCATGCAGTAGAGTGGGCTGAAAGGGAGGACTTGTTGTATTTCAGGGATCACATCTATGTCCCCAACAACCCAGACCTTTGCCGGTGCATCATATCCCAACACCATGACTCACAGACTCCCAGTCATCCTGGATGCTGGAAGACCTTGGAGCTTACCTCATGGAATTATTGGTGGCCACAAATGTCATGGCTCATTGGTCAGTATTGTCATACTTGTGACCTTTGCTTATGCACCAAGATTCCTCATTGCAAACCCATTGGTGAGCTACACTCTCTTCCTGTTCCAGAGAGTTGTTGGGATGTTGTCAGTGTTGACTTTGTGGTGGAGTTGCCAGAGTTGAATGGGTTTGATGTGGTGATGTGCACAGTTGATTCAGTGGGGAAATGTGCTCACTTCATTCCCACTCACACCACTGTCAGTGCCCTGGGTGCTGCCCAACTCTATCTCCACCATGTGTGGAAATTACATGGACTTCCTGGTGCTTTCCTTTCTCACTGTGGTCCTCAGTTTGTGGCAGAGTTCACTTGTGAGCTGTACTGACTTCTGGGGATCAAACTCCTTGCTTCGACCACCTATCACCTGCAAACTGATGGCCAGACTAAGTGAGTCAACCAGGAACTGCCAAACTGGAGCAGTACATCTGCATCTTTGTCAATGAGTACCAGGACAATTGGGATGATCTTCTCCCCTTGGCTGAGTTTGGATACAACAACCATGTCCATGCTTCCACTCAACAGACCCCTTTCCTCTTAGACACTGGATGGCATCCACACATGGGATTTGAACCTCACCAAACTCCCTCACACATCGAAATGGTGAATGAGTTCACAGAATGCATGAGGGATAGCTTGGAGGAGGCAAAGACAGCCTTAGCAAAGGCAAAGGACAACATGGTGCACTTTTACAATCAACACCATTCTCTGCCCCCTCAGCACAAGATTGGTGATTGAGTTTATCTTGACTCCAGTAACATCTCCACCACATGTCCATCCAAGAAACTCGCTCATTGCTTCCTGGGACCTTTCCCCATTGTCAACTGTGTTGGAAAGCATGCCTATTATCTGTGCCTCCCAGCCTCCATGTCCAGCCTCCACCTAGTCTTCCATATTGTCAAACTCCTTCCAGCTCCCCCAGATCCATTCCCAGGACACTGTTCACATCCACCACCCCTGCCTACAGTGATCAAGGGAGAACCCCAGTATGAAGTCAAGTCAATCTTGGACAGCTGGTTGTGTTGAGGAAAACTCCAGTATTTGGTGCACTGGAAGGGTTATTGGTATGAGGAGAACTCATGGGTCAAGGAGTCCAATGTGAACACCCCTCACTTAGTCAAGGAATTCCACTGACAGCACACTGCTGCACCACATTGCATTCAAGTCATGGGCTTTGGTCGTATGCGATTCTGGATGCATCGGGGTGATGCATCTTAGAGAGGGGGTGATGTAAGGGGACTAGGGGGTGCCCTGTGTGTTTCTCCTATTTTTTATGTTTGTCCTATATTTTTCCTCACTGAAATTTCCTCCTATTCTTCATTTTCTATGATTTTTCCTTATTTTATTACTAATTTCCCTTTCTATCACATTTGTGCATGTTGACAGTTTTATATTTAGAGTACCCTTTCCGACATCTACCCCTTGGTATGATGTCATTCAGCAGCCTTGATCTGCCTATCTCCACCTTTTCTATTTTTAGGCTATTATTTGATTTTTGCGATCTTCACATATACTGGGCATTGGCAAAGGGGTCCTTAGAGTTTTCTCTTTGGATTTCCCTTTGCTAGGTGCGCCTCCACTCCCTGTAATATGTACCATAATTTTATCTTTGGATTTCCCTTTGCTAGTCCACTAATTAAGTGGCCTTTAAGGTTGCCCTTATATGCTCCCCATGGTTGCTCAAGTCCTTCTTGATCGGGTGGGCCATCATGGGATTGTAACCTACAAAAGAAACATTGTGGTTAGTTACAAGAATAAGAGTGAATGGAAAGAAAAAAACTACTATTATGTTTTGAAGTGCTTTGGGTCTTTGATAACATGAGCAACATTTCTCAAACATGTAAAACATGTTTGACCTAGCACATTTACAGTCACAAGGGTTGCCATTGAGCTGGGTCAAAGAGTGCAGTGGTGTGGAGGTCATTGGTTATGGAGAAGCTCAAGGTGATGAGGGTGAGAGGAGGGCATCATAATGGAGGATCAATAATGGTAAGACAGTGCCACGGTAATGTTCAACACTTGTTTGAAAATTCATATGGAAACAATCCTCCGTCATCCAAAATTTATATCATTTACTTACAATTTATGTAACGTACATCCGTTGTCAAAACCGATGATACTCGACTCCGAACCTTGCCGAACAAAATTAGATTTATTACGGCTAAGGTTTACAGCCATGTCTTTGTGAGTATCCTTCGGTGGCAGGCGGCTGTGACGGGGCTGACAGGTATTTCCATTTTCGGAATTCCCGCTGCTTCCTGCCTTCGTTTGATGGGATCGAACTAAACAATCTGATCGAGTCTTCCCTCGCGGTGGCAAGCGCAAATGGTTCTTGCAACTGGACGGATGTTCTCTTCTTTCATTTGATGGGTTCGAACTAGACAGATCGAGTGTGGACTCGTGTTACTCCCTAGTTATCGCGGGAAATTATATCCACGTGTGACTCCCTTGTTTTGCTTCCCATTGAGTGACTCGGCATATTTGTTCGAAACCTCTTTGCGACGGTGGTACTACGCACATTCTAAAACCATACGAAGATAGTTTCCAGGGCGTAATTCAGCGTATACGATCGAGGACATCTTTCCCTTGCCAAAAATACGTAGCCGTTTCCCTACTATCCGCTACACAGGCCAATGATTATGTGTGGCACATCGGTAACATGCAACCAGGACGAAATTGGGCCGCGAGCCCGGATGACAGATGGAAAGATAGGCTGATAGTTATCGTTGGACTTGCGGTGAATGTTTACAATATTTTATTTGATTCCATTGAAAGTTTTTGTTTTTACACATGCGAGTACTCAGTATAGGCGTTAGCCGTGGGTATCATTCCGATATTTTTGTTTCCATCTCGACCACAGCGACGACGCTCGGCGGCCTCGAATCTTAGAATGGCACGGAGAGAGGCACGAGAGCATGAAGAGCACAGGAATAAGCCTAGATTTCATTTTGGATATGCATCACTGGGCTTAGCAACATGTCCCCGACTCGGAGCCATTTCGACAGCTTGGGGAATTCCATCAATCAAAACGATCAAGACGTCTCTCATCTATGGCCAAGACTGAGGGAAATTCAAGCTCAACTCTCTGACCTTGACGTACAATTTCCTCCCGTAAGTGTTTCTTCTTCCATGGAATTAATTGACGGCTCTTCATTTTTCGATCATGCTCAGACTCGTAATTTGGCCTTCTGAACTTGCTCACTTGATCCTTCGCCAGTGTCGTTCTCTCGTAAGCGTCACAATATGCATAGGTACGAATAGCGACGAGTTTGGAAATGTCAGGAAAGCATCTATCGAAGAGCTTTCCCATTAGAATATGAGGAAAATAGAGTACAGCGCGAAGGTAGTGTCAGGTATTGAGTAACATACTCGAAAACAACTGTGAAATAGATTTATCCAAATTACTCCGAAACCAGGAGATAAACCACTACAACGGTAAGCCCCATGCCTTGAAAGTTGAGCGTACGGTACTACCTACGCAAGACGCGTTGAATTCGCGATCACGTGGTAATTGAACCAACACGTGACGCGAAACGCGTTTGCCTCGTTTTCCATTCGGTTACGCTCGCTCTCTCCGCAACCTTCACAACTCTTCCCCCCCACGTTGCAAACTCGGCGTTAGGCCAATTAGCAATGGCACAAGTATATTCGGCACAGGCCTACAATAGAATGCCACAGCCTCCAATCAGTCCTTCTTCTCGGCGTCACCCATTTACAAACGCAGTCAACCACCTCCAAAACATGAATCCGCAGGCAGCCACCCCAAAACATCAGGAGAAACAGAAACAGCCCCCTTCACCACCCCTTCCTCGTCAGAATGCAAAGATAACTCCTCCTTCACCACCCAAGATCATTTGTGACAAAAGTGGCAAGTTTCAGTTCAGCCGTGTTGGGTTTTTGGGCGAGGTATGCACGTTTATGGCAAAGTATGACGTACATCTGATTATCACTACAGGGAGGATTTGCTCGTGTGTACGAGGTCAAAGATCCTGGCGGTGGACGCCTGGCGTGCAAAGTCGTCACCAAGTCATCACTCAAGACGAGAAAGGCAAAAACCAAAGTAAGCCACCGCTCAGCTTTCCGTTGATGACGTTCTACAATACACATTGCAGCTATATGCAGAAATTAAGATCCATCGTTTCCTTGAACATCCGAATATCGTGCGGTTCCAAGAATGTTTTGAAGATCACGAGAATGTTTATATGACGCTTGAACTTTGTGCAGGCGGGTCGCTCATGGATATGCTACGGCGCCGTCGGCGATTCACAGAACCAGAATCACGCTTCTTCATGGTGCAGTTGATCGGTGCCTGCCATTACATGCACACGCACCAGGTAATTCACCGGGATCTGAAGCTCGGTAATCTATTCCTGGACGGGAGCATGAACGTCAAAGTCGGCGACTTTGGACTGGCGGCACTCATTGAGAACCCCGGCGAGCGTAAGAAAACTATCTGTGGTACTCCAAACTATATTGCGCCAGAGGTGCTGTTCGACACGGCAAACGGGCACAGCTTCGAAGTAGACACCTGGTCGATTGGGGTGATACTGTACACGCTTGTCATCGGACGGCCTCCGTTCCAGACGTCTGAGGTGAAAGCCATTTACAAGTCAGTTTTCCTGTGATATAATGTCGCGTCGCTTACTTTTCCTCACAGACGAATTCGGGACAATGACTACGGTTTCCCTCCGGAACGCACAGTCTCATCCAACGCACAACATCTCATTTCGCAAATTCTGACTCCGGACCCGCAGTTGCGGCCAACGCTGCATGACATCGTCGACCATCCGTTTTTTACCCATGGACCCGTTCCACCGTACATCCCGACCTCGGCGCACGACACACCGCCTGATTTCCGACATATTTCGCGGTCGACATCATTGGCTAATCTTAAGCGGTTGCGCCGCCAGTCACTGCTCGACGAGGACCAACTCACCTCCATCGCCGTGTCAAAGGTGGCTGACGATGTCAGCGTGTCTGCAGCTGTGGGCCTGGCCAAGAGCATGACATCGAGCATCGCCCAACAAGAGAAGGAGTTCCAGAAGGCCGTCCAACCGGGCTCCCCCATTAGTGCATTGCTGATTTCGGCCAGGCAGCCATTGCTGATGGGACCAAATAACAACACCAACGGCACGAGGGAAAGCCCGCTGTTGAGGAGGCTGCAAGCGGTGAAAGAGTCACCGCTGAGGAGGCCGCCTATGAAGGCACTCAATGGAATTGTGGAGGACCCAATGGACGGGGAGGAGAGGATTCGGACAAAGGAGCTAGAGGCTCAGAAAGCACGAATTGTAGCTCAGATGGCCCCCGTGCAAGAAGAGGACGAGGAATATCCAGAGAAAGAGTTGGAACAGGAGAAAGCTCGGGTTAGACCAAAGGTCGTAGACAGGGAGAATGTCCCCCCACCTGCTCCTACTACATATGCCATTAGGGCTAGAGAGCGGGAGCGGGAACGAGAAAAAGAAAGGGAGACTCGTATTGTAGGGAAAGCGCGAGAATATGCTGTTGCTCCAGGTAGATGGTTGTTCATCGTGCTCGTTCGTCCAATTCTGATTCGTTCGTACTCTTTACGCAGCTCCATCGACGTCTCTCGCGCCACCGCCACTGCCGCCATCAGTGGCGCAGATGAAGCTTGGTGGATTTGACGCCGCGGCTCACGTGCTTTGTCTTGCGTTCGACGCGAAGCTGGCCGGGAAGCTGTTCCGTGACCCGCGAGAGGACGCGCATCTACCACTGCCCGACGAGAAGGTGTTTATCGTGTCGTGGGTCGACTACTGCAATAAGTATGGCATGGGGTATGCGCTCACAGACGGAAGTGTGGGTGTGCATTTCAACGACAGCACCAGTTTGGTGTTAAGTCCTGATAAGCAGTGTGTCTGCCGTCTCCTTCCTTCAGTATCATCTTGCTGATATCCCACTTTAGACACTTTGACTACATCACTGCACGCAGGCAAGGTACTGTGTATGTTCGCAAATCACACACAGTGGAGACGTATCCAGAGGAGCTAAAGAGCAAGGTGTACCTACTGAAGCATTTTGAGCGGTATATCATGGACCGTCTGTTTGGGGAATATGAGTATACATTCGAGGACGTTGGGCGCTCGAAGGGTATGGAGTGGGTACAGAAGTACCTGAGGATGAAGCGCGTTATTGTATTTAAGTTAAGTCACGATGTTTTACAGGTTCGTTCCATCCTTCTGGTGCCTTCGCTGCTATCTGACCGGATATGTTTCTCTCCAGTTCAATTTTTACGACCATTCAAAACTCATTCTTTCCTCGCATGGACTAGCCATCACCCACATCGACAAAAATTACAAGATGACGCGATGGACGTTGAGCGAGGTCATGGCGATGTCGCTCAAGCCCGCGTCAGCGCTTCTGGGTGTCGAGCCAGAAAGGCTCAAGTTCAACCAGAGGCTGTACGATAAGCTCAGGTACTGTAAGGAGGTATTGGTTAGTATTCGGACAGCGAGTGCGGCTGGGCTGCCGGTGCCGGAGGAGACTGACGCGATGGGGATGACCGCAGGCTCGGGGACCGCGACAGGACTCAGTAAGAAGGCGTCAAAGGCATCGTTGCACTAATGCGGAGGCAGCTGGGACCCGAGGGTTGGTTTGGATGGTTTTTAACGACGTCAGGTCGTTAATTTGCCGTCCTGCCTCTCGGATCTCCCTGCTTTTGAACAGTCAGAGTATACGTCAGCTTAAAAATCATACCCTACAATACGACACCACGACTTCTTTATCATATCAAGCTCCTTTATCTTCGCGCTTTCCGGTCCAATCACCCGGGGTTCTCCTTTATTCCAGGTTGTATGTACGAACCGAGAATTTTCAGATGTTTGCCTTATTTGTACGCACAGAAGCCTGCATTGTTATTTACTACTTGCCCCTGCTGCTGTGGGATCCGGTGAGGTCTAATTAGGACTCCCCGGCCCTTAAACTTGGATCTTATAAGGGAGCCCAATGATAGATGAACATCTTCGACAGGGCTTCAAACGCTTGATGCGAAGCCACGCTCCTCTCAGGTACGTTTGATGGACCGGGAGACTCGGAAAGAAAAGAATGGCTGAGCGAGATCGCCATGTTTGTGCTATGACGCGAGACAAATTCGACAAATTCGACATGATTGAGTTCCGCCCCTTGATAGAGACGGAAAGCGAACGAACTGTGATAGAGGGCAAGGTCACGATCCACGAAGCTTATGTTCCGAACCAACGACGAACGTGGATACTGACACCATCAAGGGCTCAGTTTCTGAAAGACAGGATGGGATGTATATTTAAAGATAGCGCGAAATGTTTACAGGGTTGGCCAAAATCAGTATGAGAAGAGAAAAGCTACGTCCTCATCGGCTTCTGAGCAGCGTTCCATGCAGGCCGTTGAAACCTAGCAACCGCCGACGTTTCGATACACATATCGCTTTATTATAATAATGACCATAAGCTATGTAGAGATCTTTTTACGTCCGAGTCCGAGTCCGAGTGCTCCGATCAAGTTGCCTGCAAGACCGAGTGCACAGAGATTTCCTCGCAGTCTGCCAGCCAGAGCGGTAAGAGGTCGACTTTGATGAGATATAAGAGCCTCGCCCCGATGATATCTGTCAAAGTATTTCGAAGACCTCGCGGAAGGTGTTTCCTTCTTCCGAAAGATGGTAGGACTCAGACAAGAGGACTGACCAGCAGGACAACGTTTCTGAAGGCTCGTGAAGCATCCAATGGGACAGACAATGCTGGTACTTAGGGCATCGAGAAAAATTCAAAAGCATGTTCGACTGAACGAAACTAAGACGATGCACTTCGGTCGACCGTCCGTTTTCTGCCCGATGATACGGCATTAACTTGAAAAGGTGATGGTGTACAGGATGAGTGAAACTACAAGCAGGTGAAGGAAAGAAGTGTACCTTCTGCAGCAGCTGCTAAGCAGATACATGACATTTTTATGGTAACAAAAGGCTCATTTGCACAATAGAAGGGCAAAGAGAGGTGGTGAGCGCTGAGCACCAAACTCCCTCTTTTCACTCATACTCAAATTACCATACATCAACCATCTCTGCCACTTGCCTTTAGCTACTCACTGGCTGCAAAGCAAGATAATCTGGGGAGGTATCATGTCAGTATTGTAGAAGTATTCTTAATACTGTCATCATACTCACCAAGAGATATTTTGCCAGTATTCATACCAATCTAAGATACTACTTGAGTACCTTCAGTACTGTCAAAATATGATATGATACTGTCAAAATACTTCTGGCAAAGTCTGTTGACAATATTAGGAATACTGTCAGGGTACTTCCACAGTACTTCTCCAGCAGTATTGTGCCTTGCACCCAGTGACTTCCTGCCCCCAATAAACAAAGTAAGGTGTGTGATTTTGGCCCAACTTCAAGTTGAATGCCATGTATTTGCTTTGCAGAAGGCATGCTTCTGAAAAGATGCTTCCCTCACCTGCTTGTAGTTTCACTCATCCTGTACACCATCACCTACCCAGATAGGGAAGCTACACTGTACCGAGTAATATGGTATATAGAACATATACATTGTACCAAATGATACGGGTTCGTGGGGGCCTGTAGAATGCTCTCATAATAAGTATAACATGTACTACTATCAAATAGATACAGTGTTAGTATTCTGGCTTGTTATTTACTATGGGGAATGTTAATGGCCAGATAAGTGACCTACGAGGTAGTGTTGTACACAGTAAACGGCAACGGCAATGGCAGTGGCATCAGCACATATGTGCGGTATTACAGCATCATGTATAATAAATTTAAGTGATAATTAATTTGTTGTAGTATGCAGAGTTACAAATTGAGGTCGGTGCCGAGTGCTGCTCGGCAACCTGGTGACTGTTCCGATGCCAATGCCGATGCACCTAAAAAGAATTCCCGATGCCGATGCCTTGTTTATGCAACAATTAATTTGTTGTAGTATGAAGATTTGTAAAATGAGGTTGGTGCCGAGTGCTGCTTGGCAACCCAGTGGCTGTGCCAATGCCAATGCTGATGCCAATGCCAATGCCACCAAAAAAAAAATCCTGATGCCATACAGTGAGATGTATGATAAACTCAGTAAATGCCCTGTTTATGTGATAATTAATTTGTTGTAGTATGAAGATTTATAAAATGAGGTCGGTGCCGAGTGCTGCTTGGCAGCCCAGTGGCTGTGCCAATGCCAATGCCAATGCCACTGCCATCTCAAAAAATCTCGAGGCTGAAGGTTGTACAGTGTCATGTATGATATACTCAGTAAATGCCCTGTTTATGTGATAATTAATTTGTTGTAGTATGAAGATTTATAAAATGAGGTCGGTGCTGAGTGCTGCTCAGCAACCCAGTGGCTGTGCCAGTGCCAATGCCAATGCCGCTGCCATCTCAAAAAATCTCGAGGCTGAAGGTTGTACAGTGTCATGTATGATATACTCAGTAAATGCCTGGTTTATGCAATGATTAATTTGTTGTAGTATGAAGATTTATAAAATGAGGTCGGTGCTGAGTGCTGCTTGGCAACCCAGTGGCTGTGCCAATGCTGATGCTGATGCTGATGCTGATGCCACTGCCGTCTCAAAAAAATCTTGATGCCAAAGGTTGTTCAGTGTCATGTATGATATACTCAGTAAATGCCCTGTTTATGTGATAATTAATTTGTTGTAGTATGAAGATTTACAAAATGAGGTCAGTGCCAAGTGCTGCTCAGGAACCCGGTGGCTGTGCCGATGCCGATGCTGATGCCGATGCCGATGCCACTGCCATCTCAAAAAAATCTTGATGCCAAAGGTTGTACAGTGTCATGTATGATATACTCAGTAAATGCCCTGTTTATCTGATAATTAATTTGTTGTAGTATGAAGATTTACAAAATGAGGTTGGTGCCAAGTGCTGCTCAGCAACCCGGTGGCTGTGGCCAATGCCAATGCTGATGCCGATGCCGATGCCGATGCCACTGCCATCTCAAAAAAATCTCAAGGCCAGTGGTTGTATAGTGTCATGTATGATATACTCAGTAAATGCCCTGTTTGTGCGATAGTGCTGCTCATCATCCCAGTGGCTGTGGCCAATGCCACCTAAAAAAAAATTCTGATGCCAAAGGTTGTACAGTGTCACATATGATAAACTCAGTAAAGGCCTCATTTAAGTGATAATTAACTTGTTGTAGTATGCAAACCTAGACAATGAGGTCAGTGCCGAGTGCTGCTCGAGAACCTGGTGGCTTTGGCCAATAATACCTAGGAATTTTTCTCGATGCTGCAAGGTGCACAGTGTGGTGTATGATTTTTTCAGTGGAGTCAAAGCCTCATTTACATTTGTAGTATGCAGACCTACATAATGAGATATGATGTTGGAGGAAATTACATCCAAGTCTGGAGGTTGACTAACCTCGACAGATGGGCATGGCAATGGAGGGGATGGAGTTGAGGGTTAGTACACAATTATTGTGAATAGAGATCATTGCATAAACGAAAGCATTTACTGAGTTTCTCATACATGTCACTGTACAGCATCAGGAATTTTTTTTCAGTAGCATCGGCCACAGCAACAGGGGGGCTGAGTAGCACACGGCACTGAGCTCATTGTCTAGGTCTGCATACTATAACAAATTAATTATCACTTAAATGAGGCCTTTACTGAGTTTATCATATGTGACACCGTACAACTGTTCGCATCAGGATTGTTTTTAGGTGGCATCAGCCACAGCCACTGGGTTACTGAGCAGCACTCAGCAACAACCTCATTTTGTAAGTCTTCATACTACAACAAACTAATTATTGCATAAACAGGGCATCTACTGAGTTTATCATGCATGTCACTGTACGGCATCAGTATCTTTTTTCAGTGGCATTGGCAACAGCCACCAGAGTGCTGGGCACCACTCAGCACTAACCTCATTTTGTAGGTCTGCATACTACAACAAATTAATTATTGCATAAACAGGGCATTTACTGAGTTTATCATACATGTCACTGTACAGCATCAGGATTTTTTTTTTCGGTGGCATTGGCATTGGCATCAGCCACAGCCACCAGAATGCTGGGCACCACTCAGCACCAACCTCATTTTGTAGGTCTGCATACTACAACAAATTAATTATTGCATAAACAGGGCATTTACTGAGTTTATCATACATGTCACTGTATGGCATTGGGATTTTTTATTTGGTGGCATCAGTATCAGCATCGGCCACAGCCAGTGGGGTGCTGAGCACCACTCAGCACCAACCTCATTTTGTAAGTCTTCATACTACAACAAATTAATTATCACATAAACAGGGCATGTACTGAGTATATCATATGTACAACCTTTGGCCTTGAGATTTTTTTGAGATGGCATTGGCATTGGCATCAGCCACAGCCACCAGGTTGCCAAGCAGCACTTGGCACCAACCTCATTTTATAAATCTTCATACTACAACAAATTAATTATCACATAAACAGGGCATTTACTGAGTATATCATACATGACACTGTACAACCTTTGGCATCGAGATTTTTTTGAAATGGCAGCGGCATTGGCATTGGCATTGGCCACAGCCACTGGGTTGCCAAGCAGCACTCGGCACTGACCTCATTTTATAAATCTTCATACTACAACAAATTAATTGTCGCATAAACAGGGCATTTACTGAGTATATCATACATGACACTGTATGGCATCAGGATTTTTTTTCGGTGGCATTGGCATCAGCACAGCCACCGGGTTGCTGAGCAGCACTCGGCACCGACCTCATTTTATAAATCTTCATACTACAACAAATTAATTATCACATAAACAGGGCATTTACTGAGTTTATCATACATCTTACTGTATGGCATCAGGATTTTTTTTTCGGTGGCATCGGCATCGGCATCGGCACAGCCACCAGGTTGCTGAGCAGCACTCGGCACCGACCTCATTTTACAAATCTTCATACTACAACAAATTAATTATTGCATAAACAAGGCATCGGCATCAGGAATTCTTTTTAGGTGCATCGGCATCGGCATCAGCACAGTCACCGGGTTGCTGAGCAGCACTCGGCACCAACCTCATTTTATAAATCCTCATACTACAACAAATTAATTATCACATAAACAGGGCATTTACTGAGTTTATCATACATCTCACTGTATGGCATCAGGATTTTTTTTTCGGTGGCATCGGCATCAGCATCGGCATTGGCACAGCCACCGGGTTGCCGAGCAGCACTCGGCACTGACCTCATTTTACAAATCTTCATACTACAACAAATTGATTATTGCATAAACAAGGCATCGGCATCGGGAATTCTTTTTAGGTGCATCGGCATCGGCATCAGCACAGTCACCGGGTTGCCGAGCAGCACTCGGCACCGACCTCAATTTGTAGGTCTGCATACTACAACAAATTAATTATCACTCAAATTTATTATACATGATGCTGTAATACTGCACATATATGCTGATGCCGCCGCCGTTGCTGCTGCCATTGCCGTTGCCATTTACTGTGTACAACACTACCTCGTAGGTCACTGATCTGGCCATTAACATTCCCCATAGTAAATAACAAGCCAGAATACTAACACTGTATCTATTTGATAGTAGTACATGTTATACTTATTATGAGAGCATTCTATGGGCCCCCACGAACCCATATCATTCGGTACAATGTATATGTTCTATATACCATATTACTCGGTACAGTGTAGCTGCTCTATGTGACCTACCCTGTACCCGCAGAGGTATCCCCTACAGTCTAGATAGCTATTTATATTATCATTTCCATTGGGTATGAAGAGGAAACCATGCTCTCTTCATGATACTGTCCCCCTGGGCTTAGGTACTACTAGCCAGAAAAGTGGAAAAGTGGTGTATTAGTGTCATATATGTAAGCTTTATGTATGCAAAAGAATGATGGGAAATGGTTAAAAGTGGGAGGGGTGCTTATCACTTGTGACAAGCGCGACAGTGATGTTAGCCGAGCACTGACAAACACCGTTGCCGCTCTTCCGTATGCGTCTCTCGTTTATTTCTGATTGTCAGGAGGTTGGTCGTAGTTTCCTAGCACCTATTCTAGGGTTTATTCAAGATCACCGAGATCACCGAATCCCACCCACTCAACCCCGCGAGTTTGGGGAAAGTTTGTTTGATATTTGGTCTCGTTTGGTCTGATAAGATATGATAGTGGGATCAAGCCCCATACGACCGGTTCGAGCGAATGGTTGTAGGAGCCTGCAGATTCGCTGCAGGCCTCTTCGAAAGCCGAGCATGGAAAGTGGAAGTATTATAAGGCTAAAGGAGGACTAAGTGTCCGAACCGATCGGAACTCCCCGATGTGGAGTCCAAAAACTAGTTCAAACAAGCGATCCTCAACCCAATCATTCATCCTGACCTCGTCAGCTTTGGAAGTCTTCCTCGGAGCTCCACTAGATCCCTCTCCAGGCACTCCTTTAGGCGCACCATCCGGATCAGGTGGTTGCTGCCCCGTCGCAGTTTCATTGCTTGGCAGTCCAGCAATTGGGCCTTGTGCGGAATTTGTTGCGGGCGCTGGTGAGCTTAGGTCTTTTGATAGAGTGTCTCCTGGAGGGGCTGTCACAGGATTCTGGCTATCTGCGAGCCGTTTTTTAACCGTCGATGCTTCTGTATTGCATGCGGGCCCATTGCACCTGTCACTCATAGTATCAGAATTCTGCTTGCCACCCAATGCACGATTGTCCATACTCAGTATTTCCACCGGCACGTCGACTCAAGCTGTTGAGCCCGCCATGAAAGTATGTGGGTTGTGCCAGAGCAGGTGCCGTGACGAGAGCCACCAGGGCTAAAGTAGTCACTAAACGCATTCTGGGCATCCGAATAATAATCGCAGCGCTGGCAAACGAGTGAGAAAGACCAGCTTCCTAGTGTTGGCCTTGTTACGCTTCATGCTCTTATATCCGTCATCGCCATCATGTTTCGAGACACACAGTGGGAGATGAAACGCTTCGACGTGGCGGTGATAAGTTGACGATGCTACTTGTCGACCAGCAACGGCAATACATGCCGACTATTTTGTAAACCTATTATGGGCTCAGGCCACGCATTGAAGATGACCCGTGCTGCCATCGTTATTGGGCACCTCTTGTCTGGGGGCCGGGTTACAGGAAATGACCGTAGAAACGCTTTCTCGTAGCGGTCTTGGCCAAGTATTTGCGACTTCGGAACAGCTCCAAAACATGAGCATAATACAGTTATAAAACTACCGATGGGTGCCCTCCAGTCGGTGTATAGTTGTACTACTATCGTTGGGTAGGTGTTTGTTGGGTTTCTGAAATTTTTTGAAAACTCGTCTCGGAATTGTGCTTCCCCGCGAATTTTGGCCTCGGGATCTTTTGGGAGGTACATATGGTTCTCCTACATCCATCTATGTAAAAAATGTTTAGATATATAGTGGGCAGCACCCTGCCGGCGTCGCGAGTTGCAAAAGGTTTGAAAAAAATCAGTCACATCAGTCACTCCCTGATCACTATCCAGACGAGCCATCAGTAAACAAATAACCGTAGATAGCAATTCGATTAGCAATATCCGTCACGCTCCTTTCAAACTCGCTGTCCAGCATGCCACAGTCGGTGGTTGGCCCCAGGAATTTGCAGAGAGCTTGTATTCTACATAAGGATCATGAATATAAAAAACTCCCCTTATCGAGCAGTGTAGAGATAGTCCAGATACTGATTTCTCCCAATCAGGAGTATTTCCACTTATGGTTCCTGTAGTTTCACCAAAGCTTTATGGACTTCCTTCAAATAAAATTCATAGGCATACTAACACATACTGTGGGCACTGATCCCAAAAGTCCTGAGGTCCAGAACCTGCGGGAACAAGGTTTAATATTGAGTTTTCAAACACTTACCCACTTTCAAACCCAGCACCAGGAATAGTAAGGTAGGCATCACACACTGTCAACACCCTTATGTAAATGGCTTAGTAAGCTTAGTAAGTGGCCAAATGTAGGTTTTAAAATTTTTATTGAAAAGAAATCGGTGCAGAATCAAATGTTTTGAAGAAATGGGAGGTGATGGATTTTTTGAGGTAAAAATATATTCTCTCTATGAATAACCCCCCATACTTCATTCTGCCTATACAGTGCCTATTAAGCCCTCAAGACTCCCTAATAATAGGTGTAATGGGTCCCTCCAAGCATAATCTCATGACTTAAACACCACATGTTGGTCACGTGGACTGGTCAAAAGTTGTGAACTCAAAAATTTCAAACTCGATAAATTTATTCAGAATAAGCATAAACCTTGTTTAGAGGAAGGGAAATTTAATTTTGTCACTCTTATTCTTCCATGAGGAAGAAAATATTTTCCCTGGGAGTTGTCCATTAGGATCTACTCTATGCTTTGCTGGAGGGGAAATGGTCTGTTGGAGGTTCCATTGACCAAGGTCAGCTCGTCGTGAGGTACTAGGGAAGCTGGTCCTAAGAGGAGAGTGGTAATCAGCAGAACACATGAGCTGGGAGCTCATTAGGTGGTATTGGGTGTGTAACGACTCTAAGAAACCTGATCAACGATTGAAAGCTCAATCGACAAAGTCACGTGGAGCAAACACCAAGAACGCATGGATGATGATTTCATCATTTAAAATCAAAGGAGTGAGGAGGGATGACTCTCTCGCCGTGAAAATGAGAAGTGGCAATATAAACAGGGCCTGAGGGGCCATGGAACTTGAAAACTTGAGGACTTATCTTAATTCTACACCTTGTTGTGCAGAGGTCCTGTGGGACTTTGAGGGACTTGAGGTAGAACTTAAAGGGGAGGGACGTGAAAAGCAAGTCAAAAGAGTACTTGTCCCATTCAAAAGGTGGGGAGACACCTATATACAAATCATAGTACAACTGATGAAAAGCCATATCATGCATGTTCTCTTGCGCTGACAGATCAAAACAACCAGAAAGATAAACTAATAAAGAAGCAAGATTGTCGGGTTCGGAAAGTATTGTTAATCTTCAAGATAGGGTTGGAATTTGTATGGCAGATGATGTCGAGGTGGTGTCATCGAGTCCTTATCTCAGGGTTTCACAGGCTGGGAATTGCTCGGGGATTGGTTCATTGAGGCTCTCTATTTGTGCGACACAACTTGTGCCCCCAGCAAGTGTGGAGAGCACTCAAACGAGACCTCTTGACCCTACCCATCCAGTTGATCAGCCCATCAAGTTTGAATTTTGACTAGCCAGAAAAGGGAATAAGTATCAGATCGAGTACTGGAATGTTGCCAAGATGTGTTATAAATAGCAAGGGATGCCAAATGCGAGTTTAATTAGCAAAAACTGGTACCGTCCTTCAGCCTGAGGGAGCATCATAATGTGTTGTGTATTTGATGTGTTACGAGGAAAAGAAGGAGCTAGAAAGTAAAAAATAGAATAAAAACTATCAGCGATGCAAATGCTGAGAAAATAGAAAATCATAACACATCATGTATTTGATGTGTTGCGAGGAAAAGAAGGAGCTAGAAAGTAAAAAATAGAATAAAAACTATCAGCGATGCAAATGCTGAGAAAATAGAAAAAAGAGTAGGGGTTAACGAGTGGGCCTCGTTGCCCTACCACAGCTTCCCTGGACTCAGATATATCAAAAGTGCAAAGTGGGGGTAGTAATAAAGGGTGGCAAGTGACAACTATTTGCTTATGTAATAATGTGCTGAACTACCTTATATAAAAGTCAGATGATGTGCCTGCAAAACACAGCTTTAGCTTATATGAGATTTTCCTTGGGAATTGAGACAGACTTGAATGTTAGTCACATAGGCACACCAAAATTCAGAATTTTTTGATATGGGAGGACATTGATAAATTCTTATGGTCAGCTTTTTCTCATGGGAGTGGAATGTGACCCCAGTAACTAGTCTCAATTGGCACGCATCTGTGCTCTTTTCAGATCACATGTTGGCATGTGTTGATTTCCCTCTCATGGTCATTTGGCTGGGCACATCTCTACTGAAACCTCTTGAAGGGCACTCCAATCATATAGGAACTGCATTATTGGCAGGTAGATGTTTTCCAAGGTCTAGATAGCAGTGAATATCCTCACAATCACACAAAACAATAAGAATTCACAGAAGGCTCCACAATTGTAGGGATGCAGCTGAAAAAAAAAAATTCAACACGTGCCTTCACATGTGTCAGAAAGAGCAGGCTTCCAGCCGTGCCAATTAAATCAGACTACAATTGAAATAGATCAACTGTCATCTACATCATTGTTGTCTGACTACAGGAGACTAGCATCTAACCATATGGCATATGGTGCACCAATTGTGCTTCAGAGTCCAAAATCTTCAGACATACCATTGATGCTGCACAATCCCATGACCTGATCAACAAGTACTTCTAACCTTTCTGTGCTCTGCAGGGATAAGATGATCAAGTATGGTCTTACTGCAGTAGCCCTGAACCAAGATATGATTGAAGAAGACATCAGTTCCATGGCCATCAAGACAAGTAAACCAACTGTGGAGAATTGCTGCATGACTTTGAGAATGATGGATATTGGATTTATCCTCCTTTTTGCATGGAATGTGTGGCACAGAAATTCGACAGATTCCACTTCACCTCTAAAGAAAAGACAACCTGAAGTCTATCATCAACAGTGCTGGTGTCTTAAACATACTTCCTTCTCTTTTTTTGAGGGGAACACATGCCAGGGGATTATAAGGGCAACCTGAGCCTCTAGCAAAGGGAAATCCAAAGTTAAAATTATGCTACATAATACAGGGATTGGGGGCGCACCTAGCAAAGGGAAATCCGAAGAGAAAACTCTAAGGATCCCCTTGCTGATGCCCAGTATATGTGAAGACGACAAAAATCAAATATAACCTAAAAATAGAAAAAGGCGGAGATAGGTGGATCAAGGCCGCCGAATGACATCATACCAAGGGGTATGTGTCGGAAGGGGTACTCCGCCTCTAAATCATAGAAAATGAAGAATAGAAGGAAATGAGGTGGGGAAAAATATGGGACGAACATAAAAAATAGGAAAAACACACAGGGCACCCCCCTAGTCCCCTTACATCACCCCCTCTCTAAGATGCATCGCCCCAATGCATTTGAAATTGTATACGACCAAAGTCTGTGACTTGAATGCGACGCGGTGCAGCAGTGTGCTGTCGGTGGAATTCCTTGATTAACCGAGGGGCATTTACGTCAGACTCTTCGACCCATGAGTTCTCCTCATACCCATAACCCTTCCAATGTACCAAATACTGGAGTTTTCCTCGACGCAAACGGCTGTCCAAGATTGACTCGACTTCATATTGGGGTTCTCCCTCGATCACTGTAGGTGGTGGTGGTGGGTGTGAATGGCGTCCCGGGAATGGATCTGGGGGAGCTGGAAGCAATTTGACGACATGGAAGATGGGATGGAGTCTGGACATGGAGGCTGGGAGGTGTAGACGATAGGCATGTGTTCCAACGCACTTGACAATGGGGAAAGGTCCCAAGAAGCGATGAGCGAGTTTCTTGGATGGACGTGTAGTGGAGATGTCACTGGAGTCGAGATAAACTCGATCACCAACCTTGTACTGAGGGGTTGGGGAGTGGCGCTGGTTGTAAAATCGCGCCATGTCATCCTTCGCCTTTGCTAAGGCTGCCCTTGCCTCCTCCAAGCTATCCCTCATGCGTTCTGTGAACTCATTCACTGTCTCGATGTGTGAGGGAGTTTGGCGAGGTTCAAATCCCATGCGTGGATGTCGTCCAGTGTCTAAGAGGAAAGGGGTCTGTTGAGTGGAAGCATGGACATGGTTGTTGTACCCAAACTCGGCCAAAGGAAGGAGATCATCCCAATCATCCTGGCATTCATTGACAAAGAGGCGGATGTACTGCTCCAGTTCCTGGTTGACTCGCTCCATCTGGCCATCAGTTTGTGGGTGATAAGCAGTTGAAGCGAGGAGTTTGATCCCCAGGAGTCGGTATAGCTCACGAGTGAACTCTGCCATGAACTGAGGGCCACGATCCGAGAGGAAGGCACCAGGAAGTCCATGTAATTTCCACACGTGGTGGAGGTAGAGTCGAGCGGCACCTAGGGCACTGACAGTGGTGTGAGTGGGAATGAAGTGAGCGTGTTTTCCCACTGAGTCAACTGTGCACATCACCGCATCAAACCCGTTTGACTCTGGCAATTCCACCACAAAGTCGACGCTGACGACATCCCAACGACTCTCTGGAACAGGAAGAGGGTGTAGCTCACCAATAGGCTTGCGACGAGGGACCTTGGTGTGTAAGCAAAGGTCACAAGTGTGACAATACTGACCAATGAGCTGTGACATTTGTGGCCACCAATAGTTCCGTGAGGTGAGCTCCAAGGTCTTCCAGCGTCCGGGGTGGCCAGCAATCTGTGAGTCATGGTGTTGGGATATGATGTGCCGGCGAAGGTCTGGGTCATTGGGAACATAGATGCGATCCCTGAAATACAACAAGTCCTCCTTTTCAGCCCACTCTGCCGCACGTAAGGAAAGGGTCGATCCCTTCCTCAGTTCTTTAACAGCTCGGGCGACAACATCCTCATGTAAACTGCTACGGTTTGCGTGACGAATGTCACGTAGAATGTCCCGCTCCTCGCCCTGGGGTGCGATGCCTTCCAGTGCCCGAATGGTGAACAGGTCTGGCTGCAACAGCACAATGTTTTGGTTGTCACCGCTGCCATCCCCATGGTCTGCACGTCGGGATAGGGCATCGGTCTTCCCCATGCTGCGACCCGGACGGTGGTGCAAGGAGAAGTCGAATCTAGATAGATACAGGGACCAACGAGCTTGACGACGGTTCAATTTCTTGGCCGTCATGAAGTACTCAAGGTTCTTGTGATCCGTCCAAATTTCCACCTTGTGTTGGGCACCCTCGAGGAAGTGTCGCCACTCCTCAAGTGCACGCATTATCGCCAACATCTCCTTGTCATGGATCTCGTAGTTTCTCTCTACAGCACTAAGGCTTTTGGAGTAGAACGCAACAGGATGCCACTTCTGGTCCTCCGGAGACTGCTGAGACAACACAGCGCCCGTCGCAAAGTCAGAACTGTCGGCTTCTACACGAAAAGGACGCGAATCATCAGCAAAGGTAAGGATCGGAGCAGAAGTGACCATCTCCTTAAGCTTTTCGAATGCCTCCTGTTGTACATTATCCCACTTCCATGCCTCCTTTCCTGTCAAGTCGAACAGCGGTCGTGCATGATGTGAGAAATCCTTGATAAAATGCCGATAAAAATTGATGAAGCCCAGGAAAGACTGCACCTCCTTCTTGTTTGTGGGCGTCGGCCAAGCTGTGACCCCGTTTACCTTGATAGGATCCATCTCCACTTGACCCTCCGAGATAATCAGGCCGAGGTACTCGATCTTGGTCCTTTCGAACTCGCATTTGTCCTGACGAAGGTAGAGTTTGTACCGTCGAAGTCGCTCTAGGACGAGGTGCGTGATGCGATGGTGCTCTTCAACCGTGCGAGTGAAGATGAGGATGTCGTTGAGATAGATGCAGACAACGCCTTCAAGGATGAGGTCATGGAAGATGTCGTTCATCATGGTCTGAAAGGTGGCAGGGCTATTAGTAAGGCCAAAGAACATGACAAGCGGTTCAAAAAGACCACGGTTGGTACGAAAGGCTGCCTTCCACTCATCTCCCTCCTTTATCCTCACATTATTATAGCCCCAACGGACATCGAGCTTGGTGAAGTATCAGGCTCCATGGAGCTGGTTTACGAGTTCGGAGATGAGGGGTAGTGGGTAGCGATTTTTGACCGTGATGTTGTTGAGTCTTCTGTAGTCTTGAACCGGTCGAAGTGAGCCATCCTTCTTCTTGACAAAGAAAAAGGGAGAGGCCATGGGTGACTTCGATGGTCGAATACGTCCAGAGGCCAGGTGCTCGTCGATGAACTGGTCAAGCTGCCGTTGTTCCTCCGGAGAGAGAGGATAGACCTTGCAGGATGAAGGGGTTGTGCCGGGGGTGAGTTCGATCGTGTGATCCCATGGCTTACGCGCAGGAAGAGAGTCGAATGACTCCTTGGAGAACACGTCTTCAAACTCATGGAGATGAGGGAGTAAGGAGTTAGTAGAGGATTTAGCAGCATTGTTTTTGTGGAAGGCCTCGGCAAGGCGTTGGGATATGTTCGATGTGGCACACACCTCATGCGATGAGCGAATCGCAGTGTAGAAGATCCGATCACCCTCCTCCACTTCCTCTGGGTCCTCATCATCATCATCCGAGTCCGGCATTAGATCAGGAACCCCTTCCAATTCCACTTCAGGTATAGGCAGGGGTCCAGCACGACACTTCTGAGTTCGTCGTATTGCCGCCTTCTGTCCACGACGTTCTTGCCTGGCTTCTGTGAAACACGTCCGACAGCGGGATGGACATCGGCTCATGGCAACCTCCCCGGTGCACCAGTCAACCTCTGGGTTATGGTCTCGAAGCCATGGATATCCCAAAATCGCCTTTTGCTTTCCTAATTGAGTGACAGCAAAAAGGGCATGCTCACTATGATCTTTGTAATGGAGAACCAGGTCTGCAACCTCTCGGATGGCACCAGCTTCATTTGGGGATCCATCCACGTTATATACAGGTATCAGACGTGAGAGTGAGCGAGTATTTAGACGATGTTGTTGTACCAGATGGGAATCGATGAAGAGACCAGTTGCACCAGAGTCCAGGAGCGCAGAGACACCGAGTATCTGTCCAGTGTCGGTCGTCTGCAGTTCGATGGCTAGGTTTAAGGAATGTGCAGAGGGAGTGGATGCCACAATATACTTGCGTGGTAGTTTACGCTCCCATGATTTAATTTTGGGACGTGGAGTAGAAGGAGAGATGGGGAGAGCAGGTACGTCTTTAGCCAACTTCGAAGGGTCAGAGAGGGGAGCAGTCACAGAAATGGATTCATTCTCCAGGGATTCAACTGACAAGACTTCAAAGCGGTTATGGACAGGCAGTGAGGGCGTACAATTCACTCGCTGTGAATAGGAAAATCCTGCTCCTCTACAACTTCCAGCTTAACCTCCTCTGCAACTTGATCCTTCGCTTCCTCAACATCTACAAGTGCCAACAAATCTTGCAGGAGTTCATCTCGTCCCTCGGGGGTGAGCATGCGGATATCCTGACGATGGGGACACACTCCAGCCCTGTGTCCAGGTTCCCCACAATGGTAGCAGAGATCCAACTTACGTGCACGGCTGCGGGCTGCATCAACATCCATTGGTACTGGGACATTGACGGCTGGTGTGGGAGTTTGACGAGCAGGAATGGGGTTAGGGCGGGGGAGGCTTCGATTGAAGGTGTAGGGTGTATGAGTGGTAGTGGGAGCATGGAATGCAGCATTAAACGCCGCATTTGTGAGTCGGTTCTCGTCACAGAGTGAAGCAGCTTCATACCAAGCAAGGATATCATCGTCCGCTGGGCGCCCTTCCAACATCTGTGCAATCTGGTCCTGAATTTCTCGGTTGAGCCCCCGTCGGAACTTCACCACCACTGGTAACCCACTCCCATACCCTGCCATGTCCACCAAATCCTTGAACTCATCGATATAGTCGTCCACGGATCGACGTCCCTGGTGGTAAGTGGATGACTCAAGTCATGTCACTGCTCGGTGGCGTTCATTGAGGGGGCAGAAGTGGCGTACAAACTCAGCTCGAAAGTCACCCCAAGTGGAGAAAGGTAGAGAACCGAGTTCTTTAGTTTGACATAGGATACGGTCCACATAGAGATAGGCGCGTTCAGATTTCATGTATGTGAAGGCCCAATAAATTTTTGCAGCCTCATCGACGAATTGATGCGACTGGAGACTAATGTATAACTCACAGGAATTAAGGAATGCACATCCCTGCGCACGTGCACCATTAAATTCGGCGGGGGGGGACGGTTTGATCTGGGCACGTTCCTTAGTGGACGTGTTTGGCAAAATGTCGTTGTTGGGTGCGCTTGGAGTCGTGAAGGGGGAACTATTAGTCATAGGGTTAGCCTGGAGGGTCCTAACGAAGTTTTCAATCGTAGATTTAAGCGAGTCGATTTGCGCGCGCATTCCGGAAACGTCGCTTTCAAGCGCGTCGAAGCGTTCTGATGCGTCCATGTTGCTAGGGAGCGCGTTTGGCGAAAATGGCGGCGTGATAAAGGCGAGAGTATCTGGAACGGTGTGTAGGGACTCTGTGGAGCTTTGGGAAGCGTCGTCCAGTCCATACCTGCCTATTTTGGGCAGCGCGTTCGCGATTTTCGGGCCTTAGGGGAGAGTTTTCTACTATAAGGGCAACCTGAGCCTCTAGCAAAGGGAAATCCGAAGTTAAAATTATGCTACATAATACAGGGATTGGGGGCGCACCTAGCAAAGGGAAATCCGAAGAGAAAACTCTAAGGATCCCCTTGCTGATGCCCAGTATATGTGAAGACGACAAAAATCAAATATAACCTAAAAATAGAAAAAGGCGGAGATAGGTGGATCAAGGCCGCCAAATGACATCATACCAAGGGGTATGTGTCGGAAGGGGTACTCCGCCTCTAAATATAAAAGTGTCAACATATACAAACATGATAGCAAGGGAAAATTAGTAATAAAATCCGGAAAAATCATAGAAAATGAAGAATAGAAGGAAATGAGGTGGGGAAAAATATGGGACGAACATAAAAAATAGGAAAAACACACAGGGCACCCCCCTAGTCCCCTTACAGGGATAGTGTATCAGTGGTAGGGTCAATGTTTTCATCATGCCTCCATTTAGATGTTGAGCACTCAGCACTGCAACACACACATGTCTGATGATGGTGGAGCATATTGAAACACATGTCCAGTGATTGCTGGTGGTGTAGCATAGAAACAGTCAGGGTGGATGGGGTAATAGAGAGGTTGAATTGGTGTGGTGGATGGCATAATGTTTCTGGTGCATAAACTCTCCTGTTTCCAGGCAGCATGGTTGAGGAATTTAGCTCATCATCAATCTTTGGTATCATATCAAAGAAGAAACACACCATGTTGACTTGGAGAGCATTTCCTCTGATGAAAATGGGTAGATTCTGTGCTGCCTTATCAGTGCATCTATCAGGCAATTAGATTGACACATCACATTGTGAGAATATGTTTGTACATTCATATGATTGATGGCATCAGCAAATTGAATCAACCATATTGAGAAAACACAGACTACTTGAATGTGGCTATTTTGGAGTATGTAGGACTGATCAGGCTAAAACCACTTGAAGGCTTTGAACAAGTGAGCATAGCACATTGGTTATCCATACCTTGCTAAGGTGGTGCCAGGCCTGTGAATAATAGGAAAGCACATCTCCAGTGTATATCTGTCCATTTTTCCACTGAAAACCCATGGAACACAGCAAAAAGTACCTCTAGCAATCTCTAACTCATGCTCAAGAGGCAAAACTTCTCAGACAGAGATCCCACCTCTCATTATCAGAACCTTTGCAAGTGGGTCTTGAGGTTTAAAAACTGACTCAGGCATAGTGTTGCTGTGGCTCAGCTAGGTATGAGCTGGTTTGCTGGAGCCACAGCTTTTGCCAGTTATGGTTTGTGATGGCTAGAGAGCTGATCAGATCTGGCTCAGCTCGGCTTAGCCACCCATTCCAAACTGGTTATAGCCAACAAATTGATGAGGCTCATGCACTTCATACAATGAGGGTAAATGTGTGCAGGGAATTGAGAACAGTGTACTTTGTAATTAAAGTAAATCACAAGCAGTGTATTGAAAAGAATTCTAATCATTGCCATCCTGTCTAAGAGCATGTATTACCTCATTTCATCCTCTGTGATAGCCCATCCCTCCATAAGGTTTAGCCTTGCTGCTTGAGGGAAATTTTCAACATCTGGAGAGATTTGATTGCACCTCTTTGTATCAGTCTCAGTACTGGACAAAAAATGTGCTCACAAGAAACAGCTGAAGCTTGATGGAAGCTTACCTTGGCTAGAGGTAAGCTTCACTCAAATCAGCCAAAAAAACAGAAATGAGACCAGAGTATATAGGAGAAAGCAGCAGTAAGTGATACATGAGAATTACCAGAATGAGAGTGGGAAAAGGAAAAAGGATGGGGAAAAGGGTCTGTGATTGTATATATATATGGGGGAAAGCAAGTATGTCAATAGATGTCAATATGATGAGTAAGGATTACACTTGCTTAGGATGCACCATGTCTTTATTCATCGCCATTGTAACCTGATGTTAAGAACTGATCCTGGAAGGTTCGTTGGAATCCAATCGGACACTGCGGGTGTTATTTACGGAAGGTTGTGGGGTCATTGCAGATTCGGTGGGAGGGGAAACAGAAAGGACTTGGCTTCAGCTTGTAAGAAGCTGCACCCTTCACCTCGTCTGGTGTCCTAATTTCAAGTTGGAGGTTTGGAGGTAGGAATGGGAAAGTGCGGGAAAACATGGGAAGGAGTATGGAGGGACTTAGGTTAAGTTCAGATGAGGTTAGAACTTCAGAGGGAGACTGGAGGTTGAGTCAAACAGAGTTCAGACTCTTAGAGTACTGAGGTTGGAGTAGAAGGAGGTTTGGATTGGCAGATTAGAGTCGAGTCTATGTCAATATACAAACTGAGGAATACAAGGCAAAACTCACTAAGCTTAAATACTGTAGTCCGGAATGATGCGGAACAGGAATGAAGACTGCGGCAGTGTCTCAACTGTGTAGATAAATTATCTAGCGGGAGCCGCACAGGAATCCATAGTCAAATTTGCAATAGAGACAGCAGCCTTGGAAAGGCAGCCATGGATGCTGTACAGGGCAGCCTGATGCACAGCAGTGTGGGCAGTGCAAGGCAGCCGGGAACAAAATTGGGAGGCATAGACAAAAGTCATGTTCGATGTGCGGGAAAGGGTCAGATAGATGTGGGTTCCGATCAGGCAAGGAATGGTTCTTGACACCTGAATAACCTAATGGACTTGTCATGGTGCAAGATTTTCAGAACATGGAGACCACAGGTTATGTTCAGTCATGTTGTGGTTGTAGTGCCAATGATAATGCCAATTTTTTGCTGGACTGCTTTGTTATAGGACCCTGGAAGCTCCTGCAAAGGTCTGTCCAGGTTTTAGCATGTTTGAGGGTCAAAATTTTGACATATACATGTCCAGACTTAGCATGTTTCACACAACTTTCGCCATAGGTTTGTCCAGATTTAGCATGTTTGAGAGGTTAATGTAAGCATGTTGCTTACTACAAAGCCTTCATTTGTAGCATATATATTCTGTCCAATATAATCAACTAGTTGTTGATTATACTGCCTTTTAGTCAAAGGGTAAGTTGTAACTTGCTGCTTGGACAGAGCTGACCTCACTTACAGTTGAGATCAATAGAAATTCTAAATGTCCCTGTATTGTGAAGAATATTTATGCACAGGCCATCTTGATGCTTTGATGAAGAAACAGAGGGGCAAAAAATTTCCTATTATGTGTTGACATGCACGTGTCAATGACATCACCCACATCCAATTTAGATGCCATACACCCAATACAAAAATATGTTTGTGGCATTCACAATATACAGATCACCAGCACAAAATTCACTACCTTGATCAAAGAAGAAACAAAGATTCCAGCCACCATTGTGAATGCATATGGTGCTGTTTTACAACAGCTCAAGGAGCAGAATGCAGGTCATTCAAACTTTTCCATCTTTTCATCGTGGCTTGGTCCTCTGGTCAGTGGCTTGGTCAATGAGGGGAGATCACATGGAATGATACAGGGCCATATAGAAGCTGCAGTGTGTCACAAATGTTAATTTACTTGCAACCAATTTGACAACCATGCCAGTGTATGGAAAGCATGAAGGAGTTGCTCTCTGCCAAAACAACATCTCCCTTCAAGCAAAAAGGCCTAAGAAGGATTGTGAATCCCAATGGAAGAACATTGTGTCCAACATCAAGGGACTTGTAGTGCATCAATGTACATATGTTATAGAAACTTGGTCCAAATGCTCGTCTTAACAGGTGCCAGCTGTACCAAATTTATCTGTCAGGAACATCACATACTTTGTTCAACTAAACCTTGGTAACTCTGTCATTATGCAAAGTATGAAGTGATTTTATGTTGGCAAAGTATTGGACATCTATCTTGTATCTATCAGAAAACAATAATCAGTATGGGTCTTGTTGGAGCAGACTATATACGCTGCACAGTGGAAGAGACAACACATTCCTTACAACCTACCTGGGGTTTACTTAGACTTACAGCTAGGGTTAGCAGAGGTAAGAACACTGTATTCCTACTACGGTACAGGTTCTCCTTATATACATAATAATAAGGACGTCACATGACTCAGGAATGTGTTTACCACATGTATGCGCAGTAAGCGCAGTAACATGCATATGCTGCATGTATTGCCTCATGTATACAGCATGCATCACTGGGATTAATTTCAACAGGTCTGTTGCAACTGCAATCAGTGCAACAGAATTGTCATTCATTTCCTTACCAGTTTTCTTACCACTCCTTGTTGTAAGTGCCTCGTATCATTTGCATGTCCTAGTCATTCAATTTACCATTATAGGGCACAGTTGATGATGATGAAATGGACAATGATGACCTGGATCTGGATGTCCCAATTCCACAATCTATTTTTGTCAGTGATTATCAGCATGCTCATTTGCACACTTATGCTCCTATTGGCCACTTGGTATATCATCTAGGACCTACAGCCATGACCCCAACAACCCCTGGGCACTTTACTCTCAGCGAAGCAGCAACCAAGAGCTGGCATACCTTTACTTGTGCTGGTTGGGTATGGCAGGAGGTAGGCAAACTACCAAAATTGAAAATTCCTGGAGGGAAAATGGGTAGAAGATAGCCCAACTTTCATTGCTTAATTTTGTTATGCTCGCACATAACTTATACCTGTTCCCTATGTCTTTGAACACATTTTTTTGACCTGTCACGCTGTATGGCTCTGTCACACCTGTGACATGTTTGAGGTTGCAGGAGCTTCCGGGGTCCTTTTGTTATCTAGTGATCCTCCACTAGCAGTTCGGGTTACGGTTATCAGCGCTGACCTTCCAATTCTCCATCTCTGACTCTTTCGCGGATGGTGAAGAGGATGAGTCAAGTCTACTAGGCCTACGGTTGAAGTACCTGCAACTTCGAAAGCTCTCTTAGTCAATCAGTGTATTGTGATCATGGCATGGAGAAATAGTCTCCATGGCTCCACGAGAAACTTCCGATGCTACGCCCCACATGTTCCATCCGATATGGTTGCGCCACTGTTGCGCCCAGGAAAAAATGTTGAACAGGTACATAACTTGGCACATGAGCAGGTTGGTCGCAGCTGGTCGCAGTCGCCGATCGCCGATCGATATTGGCACCGTCGAGATGCAAAATCCCACAGCGAAGCGACCAGTGAGCAATGCATCCTGTAAAGCGTTCTAGAGAACGAACATCCTCCGTGGACGGTGGATTTGTCAAAGTTTGCGTCTACGAGCCCCCAAGGGTCGTCGGTCCTAGCCGTGACATTCGCTGATGTTGTGAGTAATTGGATTTTACTTGTGCGTTTCGGGTTTGTATGTATGAAAATGCGCCTGCCAAGTACTTTTCCTGTTCTTCTATTCAGGTGGCCACGGAAATTTCTTGAAACACTGGGAAGTTGTATAAACAGTAGCATACTTATCTGGATTCTGGAACCGCGTGTTCTTCGGGTGGCTGACAGGGCACGCGGATCAAGCAAATTGATGATCATCCTGTGACGCTTGTGCGTTATGCCGTGGGGTTGTATAGTGGCCCCATGGTTTCCCCACGGAGATCTAGATATCATTTGTGAAGTCCTCATGCTCGCTTCCATTTAGGTGCGGCAATATAAGTGTTGCAAACGTAGGTGAGTTCCCACTGTGTAATGGCCCCTTACTTCCTCAGGAACTGGATCCCCAAGCGCGAGACGCGAGCTGCAGCGAGACCTCTGCTTACCGTGCTGTCGGAATTGACGTGGCTCCAGTGGGCTCATTTTTGGACTGGGTATGTGTTGTAGCCAACTGATATCCTCGTTCCATGTGTCAAACCAAGTTTGTTCACAACTTTTTTAGATGGCTTGCGTGGTCTTGTGACTCAATCGACTTTTTCTCGGTTTCTCTGACGATCCCGCTGCTTCAGAAGCAATTCCATCAAGCCCAAGCCTCTAGCATAGTAAGTATCGCTAGGCAATCTTTCGAGTTTCAATAATTGAACAATACAAGACCACAGCTATAACGCTGACATTACTTTTCCGACCAGTTGGAGCAGTATGTTCATTTCTGGATCGAATTCTTGCTCATATCTGACGAACATGCTGTTGTGTTCTCCCAGCTGATATTTGGAATTATTTCCGACCGTTTCGGCAGAAGATGGCCTCTTGTAGGAAACCTCCTCCTCATCGCCGTTCTCCAACTCGGTGCTGGCTTCGTCCAGACTTTCAGCCAATTCCTCGCAGTCCGCTCCCTCTTTGGTATTGGCATGGGTGGTATTTGGGGCCTCGCCGCATCCACTTCCCTTGAGAATCTTCCCGTCGAAGCCCGTGGTATTGCTAGCGGTGTTCTCCAGCAGGGGTACGCCGTAGGCTACCTCCTCGCCGCTTGCATCAACTTGAAGCTTGTACCGGTGGTTGCAGCTGGCTGGCGCAGTCTTTTCTGGACAGCTGCCGGTATTTCCCTGTTCACAGCTTGTGTGCGGGCCGTGTTGCCTGAGAGTGAGGTGTTTTTGCGCGCCCAGGCTGCCCAGCGGGCCGGTGGGCTGGATACGGCCACAAAGACGAAGGTGTTCTTCAAGGAGACCAAGGAGATGATGAAATTGCACTGGATGATGTGTATCTATGGTGTCTTCCTTATGACTGGTACGTTCCCTTATCTTGAACATCAATATTTTAAAACTTATGTTGGCATTTGATCAGGTTTCAACTTCTTGTCGCACGGATCTCAGGTATGTTGACCGCAGAGTTATATATTTATGCCTCCTAACGTCTCGGATGTAGGACTTGTATCCCACGTATTTGCAAACTACAAAGAACTTCTCATCTCATGCAGCTACGGTTGCAACTATCATCGGTAATTGTGTAAGCGTTAACCTTCCCCAACATGCAATGTTTTTGACTTTTCTTTGCTAGGGCGCTATTGTGTAATGCCCCACTTTCCAACACTTGTACCCTGAGCTCACGAACATGTATAGCGGAGGACTTTTCGCGGGCTGGATCAGTCAGTATATTGGCCGTCGTCTCACCATTATGTACCTACAATTGCATTTTCTCGACGGACATGGCTAATACCTAGCTTCTAGCATATTCGTGCTTCTCATAGCAAGCTTCATTCCGCTATGGATTCTGCCAAATACCTTCGGCGGTCTGTCAGCAGGCGCATTCTGCATTCAGATCGGTGTTCAAGGTGCATGGGGCGTTGTGAGTATCTTGTTTTCCTTCATGCTTGCCTTCATCTTATGTTCAGATTCCTATCTTTCTCGCTGAAATGTCCCCCACCGCGTTCCGCGCCACATTCCCTGGTGTCATGTACCAGCTTGGTAATGTATGTTTGGCATCTATTCTCGGGCACAGTCGCGAATTGCTTATGTGAATTGTGCAGATGGTTTCTTCGGCTGCTTCCCAGATCGAAGCCAGTACGTTCTCATTCTGTGTCGCTGGATAGTTATTCATTTATTCTATGAATTGTCTTTTCTATTGTCAGCTGGCGGTAATCACCTGAAAAAAACAATTATCAAGAACGGCAAGCCCACTGTCGTTCCAGACTATGCTACGGTACGTAATACCTTTTATCCGCTATCTATGTTTCGCTCAGCGCTCGACTAGGTTCAAGGTATCTTAATCGGTGTAGTTTCGGCATTTGTGCTTATTGTCACCGTGTTTGGACCCGAGTACGTTGCTCACGCTTCTCTGTGTGTGAGACTCCCACTGATGCTTTCCAGGAACCATGGCTCCCATTTTGAGAAAGCGAAGACGGCGTTCGAAGAGGGTGGAGGAAGAGACGAGCTTGTAGAAGTTCCCGAGGTTTTGGCAGAAAAGAGAGAGCAAGAGTCGATCGAGGAAAATGAAAATGAGAAAGTGTAGTCCACGTTATGTACACCGTTAATTATGTAATGTCCCATGTACACTCACTATATCTGTAGTTCGAGTTCAACATCGCTCGAGTTTGCTACACGAACAAGAGAGCATTCCAGATGAGAGCTAAGCGCTAAGCCCACGGATCGATTTGATTTTTCCAATTCTTTGAATGTATCCTATTTGAGTCAAATGCGTTATTGATTCCCAGAGAAATTATATCCATCCAAACTGACAGATCCAGGCCATGAGTAAGACTTCCCAAGTCTTAATAGTCAAGAATTGTTGTTCGACTGTCGTGGAACACTCGAGCGCCGGCCCAAACGCAACCCAAACGTGGCGAGTAGTATTTCTTTTCAACAATTCCACCTTGGCCCAAAATACAATATCATGGCGCCTGCTGATACATATTTAGACCAGTTCTCACGCCGCGCTGGGAGGAAGGAAGCTTAAGGAAGGAAGGAAGGAAGGAAGGAAGGAAGGCATTAGAGCATATCTGCAACTGGATATCAGCCCCCAATCAGCGTATTGCGATCATAGTCAACTCCTTTTATATTCAAGTTGCAGATAGTATGCTCTACTTATTCCACTGGTATTCCCATGTTTTACATTGTACCTCCACTCACACGTTAACAATAGATTACATATTCTGCATAGATCCTCATATACATACTCAACAAATTCAAAGGCATCGTCGCTTCAATTGAGGGGACACCTGAATTTGTTACCACGCGCCAACCGGATGCAAAGCTCAGGCTGACCAGTATGCCGTTCGCACGTTAGTTGCGCACTCCACGCTCCATCGTATTCGCTTTCATTTTTAGTAACTCCAAGCGAACTGATGTCTTAACAGCTGGCGACAGCCTGATCCTGGTTTGGGAACTTCGGGTGACAGGGACGTCCGTGTTGTTCAGTTTGTTCTCGGAGAAATTCCTACCCATTTCTACTGTGTGTTCGAATCTTTTGCCATCCATCAAGAGATAAGTAGACTCGGATGTGTCTAATTCTCGGCGCCTTAGGCCTACCAGAACCTTGGACCAGTAACGAAATACCGATCGCCAGGATGGCTTTGATTTTATCGTGTGCAGCCACGATGCAATCTGGGCGCCTGCGTAGCATTCCAAGATGATAATCAATCACAACCAACAAACTGCCACGATGGATTGGAAAGGCGTGATGGCATGTGCGTATTGCTCGTACCAAGTCGGCTTCACAAAGGCAATGCGGATTGACGGACCTGTTCCTGCAGTCTCCTCATGATATTTAGCTGCACTGGCTATTTATAGCTGATTGGCCAGCGAGTTTCCCGTCAAAATGCTGGCATCACTCAAACGAACGTCGCAATCATGACGGTAACAGGCCTTCAAGGTCGGAGTGGCATCAGTAAGGCAGAATAGAAATACAGTTTGCATGTTGGAGACAAGACTGACCTTTCTGATGTCTGGACCAAGTATACCGAGAGGAGAGACGCCATTGCCGTCTTTTCCCTCTGCCATCGACGTCTCCGAAGGATTAGAACCCGTCACTATGCCCAAAGCGCAGACTCCAGTTACCCCTAGACGCTCATCTGTTGCTCGTGTTGGTGTCGATTTCTTCGACCCTGCCGGCGTCGAGCAACTTCGTCGGGTATTAACCGAAAAGTCCAATCATGATCTTCGAACCGAGACGTCTATTCCTTCTGTCGAGCACCTCGAGTCAAAGGAGAAACAGGAATCGACCTCTTCAACAAGCTCTACCATTACATTGACAGGACTGAAGGTGGAAGATGGTTTCGACTTTGAGAAGACTTTACGCTATATCGTCAGAAAGTGAGCATTTTACCTTTGGGCTTTGGAATCGTGAGAGTATTGACTGTGCTCTAAGGCGGGAGGCAGCCCAGATCAAAGGCAGAGAACTCGGCGTGATGTTTCGCGACCTTCGAGTCAAAGGGCTTGGCGCGTCTGCTTCTTATATACCTACGTTGGGTTCGATGTTCAACCCATCGAGTATACTTGAAGCTATTCAGAAAGCTCGTCACCCATCTGTTCGGGATCTTCTTAGCGGATTCGAAGGTGCAGTCCGTCCAGGAGAGATGGTTTGTAAGTCCTCAACTTTAAACCGTGTGCACTCGTTGACTGGCATACTATTAGTGGTTTTGGGGATGCCGGGTGCTGGCTGTTCAACATTTCTGAAGACACTAGCGAACTTACGTGAAGAGTACTATGCTGTTGAAGGGAGCGTGTATTATGACTCGATCTCCCCTGAAGATCTCAAAAACCACTTCCGTGGTGATGTCCAGTATTGCCCAGAAGACGACGTCCACTTTCCCACTCTTACTGTTGATCAGACACTGGCCTTTTCTGCGAAGACTCGGACACCGCATGTGCGCATAGAGCATACCAAGGAGGAGTATATGAAGCTCATCACTGACATCGTCATTACGGTGTTTGGCCTTAATCATGCCAGAAAGACACCTGTTGGCGATGCAGCTATCCGTGGCATCAGTGGCGGGGAAAAGAAACGAGTGTCCATTGCCGAGGCATTGGCAACTAGATGCTGCATTACGTCTTGGGATAAGTCAGTCATCTCCTGACGATCTCCATACTTTGTTTCTAAGCAGAACTCTTTTGCTCTGAAGCTCAACGAGAGGTCTCGACTCCAGTACAGCTCTGGAATTCGTTCGAGCTCTGCGTATCGCTACAGATACATTCAGACTATCCTCAATCCTTTGTCTCTATCAAGCCGGAGAATCCCTGTATCGTCATTTTGACAAGGTTTGCGTGATTTACGAGGGTCGGATGGCATACTACGGTCCCGCGAATCAGGCTAGACAATATTTCATAGATATGGGGCAAGTCTCTTTGAAACCTCCCAGGTTTTGTGCGAAATCTGACATCACCCTTGCGTCACCCAGGTACGAACCGGCCAACCGACAAACGACTGCTGAATTCCTGGTCTCTGTAACAAATCCCAATGGACGCATCTCACCTGCTGGCGTTACGGCAATACCCCGAACGGCAGTAGAATTCGCAGACTACTTCAAGAAGTCGGAACAAGGCCGTGCTAACAGGGCTGATACGGATTCATATTACTCTGAATTCGTTGGCAAGCCTAAGAGGGCATCAGCGTATATTGAGAGTGCCCAAGGAGAGCATGCGAACGGATTCAAAAAGGAGAGGTAGATATTTCATTATTCTACGCTCCCGGCGATCTAATGTTCTCCGATAGCCCATATCTGATCACTATTCCCATGCAGGCTCGAGCTGTGATGCTTAGGCGTTTGCAGATACTCATGGGTGATAAACTTGTTACTGGATTGACTCTCTTGTAAGTGCGCTGGTTCAGCTATCTACTTTGTTTGACAATTCTCTTTTCAGCTCCTTTGTATTCCAAGCACTCATTGTTGGCAGTGTGTATTTTAAGTCTCCACATGCTACATCCGCATACTTCTCGCGTGGTGGTGTCTTATTCTTGTGCGTATATTCACTATTAGCCTAGATTTTTCTAAAACATCTTTTAGTGCACTGCTGTTCGCTGCGCTCACTGCTATGTCTGAAATTTCTGGATTATATAAGCAACGTCCAATCATCCATAGGCATAAGAATGCCGCACTTTATCACCCATTCGTAGAAGCCTTGGCCCTCACTCTAGTTGACGTGCCCATCACATTCGTCACTAGTGGCGTATTTGGCGTTGTCCTATATTTCATGGTTGGCCTTCAACGATCGGCGGTGAGTGCTTTCCAACTAATTATACTACTTGCACTGATGCATGGCAAACAGAGTCAATTCTTGTTCGTAACAGCTGCCTTATTTGACCATCTTTCGTGCTAATCGTCTACTTAGTATATTTATGCTCTTCCTCTTTGTCATGGCACTCGCTACGAAAGCGTGGTTCCGTGGACTTGCCGCGGCATGCAAATCTGAAGCAATGGCACAGACATTTGCAGGTATATCTGTGCTCGTAATGGTTATCTACACTGGTAAATGGCCCCTGCATCAAGCATAGTTCAGCGCTGACAGTGCTTAGGTTACGTTATTCCCAAACCGTCAATGATCGGAGCACTGCGTTGGCTAACGTACATCAACGTGAGTTCGGCTATTATCGACCACAGGATTTTCTAATGGCTTTATGGTCGCCATAGCCAATTCGATACGGGTACGTGCTCACCTCTAATCCTCTCTAGTGTCATAACAGAATTGAATGCCTAGGTTTGAGGTGCTATTGACAAATGAGTTCCGTACTCTGAGGGGTGTTTGCTCCAGCCTTGTGCCTCAGGGCCCCGGCTATGAAGCTGTTCAGCTGGCCAACCAGGTCTGTACGACGGTAGGATCCCTCCCTGGTCAATCCTTCGTAGACGGTGCTCGGTTCGCTCAGTTGTCCTATGGGTATTCATTCTCGCATACCTGGATGGTATGGCGATTATCTCTCAGTGTCGGAATTTAATTTGAATCACTCGATGTATAGAACTTTGGTATCGTCATCGGCTTTAGTGTTGGCTTCGTCATCGCGCTTCTTGTCCTCACCGAATTCAACACCTCCGTCGCCGGTGAGACATCGGCACTGCTATTCAAACGAGGATCCACAACAAAGGTCATACAATCACCCGATAACTCTGATGAAGAAATGTTGCAACTCCAGGAAAAAATAGCACTTAGCGGTACCAACACCAAGGTAGACACCGAAAAGAAACCTCAATATGCACCAACGGATATCTTCTCATGGCAACACATTGACTACACTGTGCCCATATCGGGTCACCAAGACAGGCAATTATTGTCTAATATCTCGGGATATGTAGCCCCTGGGAAACTAACTGCGTTGATGGGCGAATCTGGTGCGGGAAAAACCACACTTCTGAATGTTCTTGCTCAGCGCGTCAATGTTGGTGTTGTGAATGGTGACATATTTGTTAACGGTCAAAGCCTTCCGATGGACTTCCAATCGCAGACGTACGTGCATGACCTGTCTAGATAAGAACATTTCCTGACCACTTGGAACTGATGCAGCGGTTACTGCCAACAGTCGGATACTCATCTCTCAACCGCTACTGTCCGAGAAGCTCTGCTTTTCTCCGCCAAATTACGCCAACCTACTTCGGTTCCAATCGCAGAAAAAGAAGCATAGTGAGACCTTACCTTTTATTAGCCAGTGTGACTGTTTACCCTCATGTCTTAGTGTTGAAAAGTGTTTGAGAATGTGTGGACTCGAAGCTTATGCCGATGCTTCTGTTGGCTCTTTAGGCGTTGAGTTTCGGAAACGAACCACGATTGGTGTTGAATTAGCGGCCAAAGTGAGTCTAACATGAATGTATGCCGGTTGCTTCCTCCTGATGATGTTTCTAGCCGAAATTGCTGCTTTTCTTGGATGAACCGACGTCAGGACTTGATTCGCAGAGCGCTTGGAGTATTATATCGTTCCTGAGAAGTCTTGCTGACAATGGTCAAGCAATTCTGTGCACGTGTGTACAGTTTCGTTTTGCGGTTCTTGATCATATCTGACACTGTTACAGGATCCATCAGGTACCGTTCCTCTATTTGTTTCCTTTTCTCTGCAGATCCTCCTCATCACATGTTCGATACAGCCTTCTGCTGAACTCTTCCAGGTTTGTCTAATTGCTGGATTCTTGTTGCTTACCCTATAACCACATCTCTAGGTATTCGACAAACTGCTCCTTCTGCGCAAAGGCGGTCAGACTGTTTATTTTGGTGACCTGGGCCACAACACATCGACACTCATCGACTACTTGGAGAGCAATGGTTCCCGCAAATGTCAGCCAGACGAGAATCCGTACGTTGTGTCACACTTCTGAATTCTCAACCCTCACTGCCTCCAGTGCCGAGTTTATGCTCGACGTCATCGGTGCCGGAGCAACTGCAACCAGCGAACAAGACTGGCATCAAATTTGGAGTGCATCCAAGACAGCAGCTGAGCTGCAAAGGGATTTGGACAACATCCACTCTGAAGGTCGCAATTGTCCACCAGTCGAGGCTATCATCCATTCCCAGTTCGTGACACCATGGCTGTACCAGACTGGTCAACTCCTGAAACGCGATGCAGAGGCCCATTGGCGAGATCCGAATTATCTGATCGCAAAACTAGCCCTCAATATCTTCGGAGGCCTCTTCACTGGTTTCACATTCTTCCACTCACAAGACAGCCAACAAGGGACCCAGAACAAACTTTTTGTTCGTATTTTAGTTTTCTTGCGAAATGATTGCTCATCAGCAACGGTTTCGTAGGCGATCTTCATCGCGACCGTCCTTAGGTATGATCTATAAATCTACGAATTTACGTTATAGATACTCATGTCGCACTCAAGTGTTCCGCTTGCGAACCAGTTGCAAATTCCGTACATTTACATGAGGACAATTTATGAGGTTCGCGAGCGTCCGAGTCGTGTGTACAGCTGGACAGCACTCCTCTCATCCCAGATCTTGTCCGAATTACCTTGGAATATTCTTGGGTCCTCGATATTCTTTCTCTGTTGGTACTGGACCGTTGGCTTTGACTCCTCCCGAGCTGGATACACGTACCTCATGTACGGCGTTGTGTTCCCTCTGTATTATACGACAATAGGACAGGTGCGTCAAGTTTCATACTCTTTACTCCCTTCTGACGCTTTCCTGAAGGCTGTGGCTTCAGTGTCACCTACAGCGGAAATTGCGGCTATTCTGTTTTCACTATTGTTCACCTTCGTGATTGTATTGTGAGTATCTTGCTAGAAATCTTCTCTCGCACATGTCCGACATTAAGCAATCAATAGCAATGGAGTTTTGCAGCCATTCAGGGTACTGGGCTGGTGGCAATGGATGTAAGTAATCAAATGAACTAGACGTGTCTGCATAAATCATTGATAATGATAATTTCTCTAGGCATCGTCTTTCCCCTTTCTCGTATCTGATAGAAGGTATATTAGGTCAAGGTATGTTTCTCCTCGCGGGTCCAAATGGCTTCTCATAAGATGACTTGTCAGCTATCGGTCGACAACAAGTCAACTGTTCACCGATCGAGTTCGTCAATATAACACCTCCATCTGGGCAGTCATGTGGCCAGTATATGACCCCATTTATATCTCGTGTGGGCGGCTACCTGACCAACCCTAATGCAACCTCTTCCTGCCAATTCTGCACTGTACGCACGACAGACGAGCTCATCGGAACCAACTTTGATATATTTTATAACCATCGTTGGCGGAATTTGGGGTTCATGATGGTATACATAACGTTTAACGTCTGTTTCTTCATTCTAAGACCGTCTTACACCGACTGATTTCGGCATAACAACCTAGGTATTCTGCGTTTTCGCCCTGACGTATTTATTCCGTATTCGCACTGGGAGCCTCCTCCCATCCTTCAGACGAATCAAGAAGACAAACGCTAGATATGCCACGGACTTGTCACGCACTTCTTCTACCCAGATACGAAACACATAACGCGATAGAGTATAATAAAGAGACGCATAGATATTTACAACAAGAATAACATAATGCTTAGATACTGAGAATGAGACAGTTGAAACGGTTGAACGTAGACGATAAATGGAAAAAAAAAAGATAGCTGTCGTAATATGTATGACCCACCGAGTAAGGTTCTAGAAGATGTAACCAGTGCCCTTGCTCCTTATTTCTCTCTGGGTGAACGCGCTCTCCCTTGGAAAGTTGCCACCAATTGGGAGCATTGCGTCCGTCCTCGTTTGTATTACCGGCATGCGTATACTGACATTGGATCCAGGGGACTCGTGAGGGAGCACAAGCGCCTTTGAAGGCACCGGAATTCGTGAAGACAGACTCGCGATCGTACTGGAGGGCGAGAGAAGTGTGCTTTCCGAGATGGACACTGATCGCGCAACCATCTGTGGGCGGAGGGTCGACATCGTGGGTGATAATGTTGGTCCGGAGACGGAGCGGAGGGAAATACGGCGTGCGGGCACAAAAATCCGCGGTACGGACAACATGCGCTCTTGTCTTGATGGTACGCATTCCAGAGGAGGACGGGTGAGGGGAGAGGAGACGGTGGGTGAGAACTGATCGGGAGTGGTTACGGTGTAAATGGGTGGGGGAGTGACAGGTGCGATGTGTGGAACTAGCGAGCTGCGAGCGAAAAAAGTGGATAATGAGAATCGGTGGTACGCTTCTGACCTCCTTTGAGAGGAATCCTTGACGTTGTGAGGTCGGTGGTTGCCTTCCGTATCAGCGAATCTCCCCCGTGAGCTCCGTCGCATCCAGTTAAGAAGAGAGGCCTGCTCGCCCTGGTTCTCGATTGAATGGAGGCCTGTGTCAATATCTTTGGATCGTCTAGCCGCAGGTGCAATGACGGTCTTATCCAGCAAGATGGGTGAAATGAAAAACCACAAGAAAACGATGAAGAGGAGGGCTGGGATCAGGAGAGTGATGACTTTACAAGTATTCAACGACTCTAATCAACATGCGAGTTCGAAATAGCAAGTAAAGATACTCACGACCTAGGTGGTCCATGGTTCGCGTCACGTTGATCTTTTGCTTACTGGCAATGGGCTACAGAACGTAAGGACACAGCCGACGCTGCAAGTCGACGTCAATTCACCAAGACGAGTGTTGACCTGTAATGATCGTTATTCTGAAGGAGTGTATTATGCGGAATGTGAGGAGAAAAGTGGGAGGTGGACACAGGAGAGCGAAGAAGAGAAGTATCCAGGCGGCTGACCTCGAACATTACCACTGGCATTTTGTTTTTGGCGAATACAACCAGAACCAAACAATACATTTGACACGATAGGCTTCGTTACCCTTTGAAAGAGGATAAACCAAGTTCGTTTGTTTTATCGAGGCATGAAGAGAACAAAGCATCGGAAAGATTGCCTAGCCCACATCCGGACAGGCCTTAAAGGTGAGGAGCCATCGCTAGGGAGCCCTTAGGTTTGGAATCCGTTGCAAACACCTAGGTACACAGACCAGAAAACTTCAGCGATTCGGATCCCCTGGATTCCAGCCTTGGTCGACCAACGACACTATCGGTGTCTCCGAAAACGATGAAGTTGAACACAGCAATACTGCCGTCGTCAGACTAGAGTAGTTATAACTATAGGGTCCTGGAAATTGTACACATTGTACACTTGACGGTTTATCGATATCAATGATTGGAAAGAAGAACATGTGTTGTGTGTGGGAGACGCGCAAGAGACGCGTGACTCCGAGTCGAACTCAGTTTAGTCGTCTTTCTACTATCATAGCGTTGGAGAACACTCCCTGAACCCTTCCGAATCTTGGCCGATTCCTGGTCGAATATCCCCCTCAAAACTGATATGTCAATAGGGGCCAGGAAAGATCATTGTTACGGGTGTGTTTCTCGTTTTTAGCACCCTCGCCAAGCAAGCGACCTTTGTCATTGGGTCCTATTGGAGCAGCTATATCTAATAACATTGGATGGCTGTACACCTCTTCAATCGTATAGGGTCTTGAATTGGTACAAGCGCGGAATAGCTGGACGCTTGTTCAGAATACTCTCTAAATGACCTGGTTGAGCCTTGGACGTGCCGATTTCGACGACAATCCGGAACCGCGATCATGTCCGCGCCGTACCTTCCTGCCTTGACGGTCCTTCATTTTCGTAATGACTCTCGACTGACCACAAATGACCTATTTGGCTTTCGTTCTCATCATCCCAATATACTATCATTCACGTTGGAGCATACGACTCGGGATTCCCTGGAGGCTCTGAAGCAGACACAACACCGATGACACTAATATCGCACCATTGACGGCGCCAGTCCTATACATTCTAACTATCGTGAAATTGAATGATCGCAATACAGTGCTCCTGAAAAATATATGCTCTGGAATGCTTCTAGTTCGAATCAAGACTCCCGTCGCTTCATTCGCAAATTTTGTTGCATTTTCCTAAAATATTTTTCGTTCGAATTTCTGGACGGCTTCTGCACAAGCTACGTGATACCAATATAGCTGTCAGCCCTTCTATGGTTTTTCCGAACAGCTTTATTACTATAAATTGGTAGAGGAAATGGAAGGACGACAGCCTCGACGTTGAACGAATTTAAATCGATTTGTCAATCATATATCACCGTGACAAATTAGGTGAATGCATCGAATCGTGTTATCATACTCTAGACAGTTACATGGGTCGCAAGAAACAACGACATGGCAACCGAGAACGCATCCATGTATTTTAGCGAAAAAAAGTGGGTAATGTCTTTGTACCCGTTCTCAAGAGACAAGTTCGTGTTGCGTGCATAAGTTTAAACGTGCTGCAAGAAAGAAGGAAGGAAAGATCGACAAAAGAAGCTTTTTCACGAAACGGTCTCTGGTCCGCGCCCACCTATCGAGTCATATTTGCTGTGGCTGTAGGAGGGACTTCGTCCTTGTACATAGGGCATTGTTGGCATTGCATTCAACTGTAAGTTGGACCGAGAACGAGCAACTATCTCGGTCGCCACATCGGAGCCATATTGTTCTGCAAGTTGGCTGATAGCGAGTCAGAGAACGAAAGGAGGAAGAAAAACGGAAAAACGAACTTGGCATAAGTATCCATGATCACAGCCATACTGTTCATGCTGAGTCTATAAGCCTTGGGCATCATACCTTTCCCAAATCGATATGTGACGTGGTTCGAACAAAGTAAGCCCGCAAGGATAATCACCAGATGCAACGGGACGAGCGAGAACGACACTGTATACCATCTCCGTAGTACCATGCGCTCAAATCGTATATAAGGCAGCTTGCAGCCAGGAAGAATGCTGCGCGCGTAGCATGTTTGGCTAACCGTTGCCTCGACGAATGGGGAGAAGTACCCGCAGCAGCGAAGCTGGTTCTGGATGCGAAGGCGGCCCTCTGCGCCGAGGTCTCGGGACCACTGTGCGTTGATTTTTCCTTCGAGGTTGAACGTCCGGCGCTTGTAGGTGAGGTAGCCCGGCATAACGAGGAAGATGAAAGTGATCCACAGAAGGAATGTGTAAATGGCAAGGAAGGAGCGGTTGTTAAGGAGAATTCCGGCCCATCCAACGAGTGAGGTGATGATGCCGAGGACAGCGGCGAGGGTAGAGATGATGAGTTCGGTTTCGTTACCGACACGCACGACATCTGCGTGTTTCCAGATGTTAAACCACGTTAGGAGGGTAAAGATGAGTGCTGTGAGGGTGTACGCCGACAACTGTGAGAAGCGGCACGTTAGTCAAAATTAGACTTCAGGAAAATGATTGACCTACAAAACAGTTGGCAGTGAATAAAATCCACTTGAAAGCGTTCCAGCGAAGTTTGCGAGGGGCAGCTTCACCTCCCCTAAATAAGCCACCTGAGACACCATCGTAGTCCTCATCGCTCTGGCCAGGCATCCTCGCCTCACCAGACCTGAATGCCTCGACCCCACCTCCTATTTTCGGCATTGTAGGCTCATCGATTTTGCCTGCTTTACGCTTTCTTGGGCCAGCCGTCAAAAGAGTGTTGGAAAACTTGGTCGGCAAGTAGTTAACGCTGAGTGAAACACTGCTGGTCTCAGTGTCTCCGTTCCCCTTCTTGAATGGGGATGCTGAACGAGGATTGAATGAGGATGCTGAGCGAGAAGAAGTTGGTTGTGTGCCCGCAGAGTTGGCGAATGGGGCGCTAGGAGGGTCGAGAGGGGCGTTGATGCTTGGCAACATCGGGTGGGTTGAACCTGTGTTTGAATGAGAGGATTCGGCTGAGCGCCTCAAAGAACTGTGATGAGGATTAGTACAAGTATAGGTGATAAGTTAAGTCCTTACGGTAAGTTTTCCATGGGCTGTTATGACAAAAATAGGGTTAAAAGTTTCAGGCACCGAGGACGAGCGGATCAGTTTGCAACTCGCGGAATAAGTAGAAGCCCATTCTTCACATACCGAAATGAATTGAACAACGCTGCTGGACGTAGAGCTTGTACGAATAGTGGGAATGAAACCGAGGTAGGTTGACCACACTCGTTGCATCTATATAACGTGCTGAGCTTAAGAGGCCATCAAATAGCGATATCGACTCGCAACTCGCAGTGCGCACATTGATCGCTCAAGCTCAGATTCCAGCTATCGTAGTTGCCAATTAAGTACTCTGAATCATCAGCTACACAAACTTTACGTAGTACCAACCGTTAGTGGCTTCGAAAAATCTTGACTTCTGTCACCGCTTGACGTGATGTGGCAGCCCGCCACAATTACCGCGCGACGGAATTTAAAGCTTGATTCGAAGTATCTTCTGCAGAGCCCTGTGAGCCTAGTTTTTAAGCGTTGGAAGGTACAAGCTACCCGACTCCTGGTATCACACCGGTATGTTCAGGAAATCCAGGATGACCTTGAAGTATCTGATGAAAAGTTCAATCAAGTGAAATACAAGATCACTCAAACTGTACACACTTCTCCGGTTCCTCATACATGGGAAGATGCGTGCTATTCTGTAGCTCCACCCATTTCACCTTTGGAATATTGGTAAACCAGGGTAGGACTGTGGGCTCTGTGACCTCGTCGTTCACCCCGCTAATGATCAGCGTCGGACAGGAAATGTTATGCAGGACATCGATGATCGACCAATCCTTCGCTGTACCTGTGTAACAAAACGGTGATGGACCGACCCTACCATGACGAAGTACCATTCAATAACAAGCAAGAGGCGACCACGTGAAAAAACGCACACCGCATGAAAGACAGTTCCGTCTTCCTCCCCAGCTGCCAAAGACGAAACCAACAACTCTGGCCACGGACCCGGCAAGATGTAAACATGTGTCCTATAGAACTCCAGCACGGCCGATTTGTATTCTGTGCTCGACTGTGTACCGTCGCGCTCATGTTTCCTCACCAGGTCGACGAAATCCTTTGGGAATGCCTCAAGGAGCCTGTTGATCTCGGCTCCGAGCATGGGAACTGAGGAAGGTGAGTGTGAGATGATGAGCCGCTTGAGACCATTGGGTATGTGTGTGGCATAGTCCCCTGCGACGACGCCTAGACACAATGTTAGAGCCATAGATAAGGCAGATATTAGGTAAAATATCATGTTACCCCCCCAGGAATGGCCTAGAAGATTGAAGTTGTCGGCTATCCCGAGATGTTTCAAGAGATTTTCGAGCTCATCCATGAATAATGCAACTGTCCAGAACCCCTCGGGCGCATCTCGAAGATGAGTTGACTGGCCACTCCCCAGCTGATCGTAAAATACCATTGGGATCCTGGATACGAAACGTTATCTGAAGGATAATTCGCACGTCTAACGACGTACCCAGCTGATTCGTAAAGGGTTTTAAATGGCCTATCCTCTTAGCATTTTCTGCTAGACTACAGGAGAACTCGACTCACAACATATATTGATGTGTCCAACCGGGCCCGCCGTGTAGTAGAACGAGTGGTGTAAGCCCAGAGGTGAGGTCCCCGAGGACCTCGTACCATGTCTGATACATCTCTGCACCGACGATGAAGTCCACCACCTTTCCTGTAACCATGGTGCTTGTATTCTTCCTGAGATGTCTCAGACTTGATTCAAGTGTGCGATCACAAAATTTCTGGACGGCGAAAGGCGGGATGTAGTACAAGCACGGCCCGCTGGCTTCCGTACTACACAGTACGGAGTTGTTTGAAAGACATCACTTGAACAACTTTGAAAGAAATTTGAAAAAAATTACATGGAACAACCCAGGACCCAAAGGGGCGGTTGTCGCACGTAGTGCTGGTAGATAGTGTAGTGGGGGACGAGCAAGAGATAGTTACCAGGCCGGCTCCCGTCCCCAGCCAGGCCCCCCCCCCTGGGATTGTAGATCCCTTCTTGCTCAATTATTTAGGGGAATTCGGCTTTGGTGGCCGGGTTTCGACGAGGCGTTTCAAACGTTTTTAGCGCTCACGTGGTATACAGAATTTTGATCCGAAGGCTCTGGTTAGCAAGGATTCGGAGTTTCTGAAAGCACAGCGTCGGTACATCGTAGTCAATCTTTCGTCTATATCTCAGGTTCCTCATTGATACAATCTTTATGTTGATGATTTTTTTGCAGAATGGTCTAGAATAGCATGGTCCATCGTGAACAAGGAAAATGACGAAAACAAAATTAGAACTCCGACATTTTGATCCTTGAGCATACTTAAGTATGGGAATTGGGAATTCCGGTGAAAAAGTCCGTCCTTCCGTCGGTCGATCAGTCCGTACTGAGCTTGTAATAACACTGCAATAACATATATATATATAAATGACATGAATTAAAGAATGAAAATACACAAGAAACACACTAGAAGTCAGTCGTCAGAGAAGCCCCAGCTTATGGCACTGGCTTTGAATTTGATGCGATGGAAGTTGACGTGTTGCATTGGCATGGTGCCAATAAGGGAATGTGGGGTAGGGGATTACTCGGCGAGGACATGGTGATGAAAATGCAACCCGGCCGCCGGGGTCGTCCGCTACGTGCGAATCAGTACGCACATATTAGTAATTGGCGCTGAATTGGCGATCATCCCTCCTTTGGCCGTTTGGTAAAAATGTTCGCTCCTTCCCTCGTTGCTAGGCTGTGGACCATACTATCGAAGATTTCACGCACGGCGGGGAAAGAGATCATGAGGACCGTGGATGCGGCGGGAAGTTAAACTGCAAACGACGAACATCACAGTCCAACGTTAATGCATAATCACTGTGTTTGGTCGTCAACGGTATTAGGACTTGCCGCGATGCCGCGGCAACACCGGACTTTCCAATTCCTTGGACAATCTAAGAACGGATCAATGTGAGTCTATTCTGGTGTTACGTAATAATCACTATATTGGTCAAGTTTAGTCATCCAATGGCGGAAGAAAACGATAGGACCCCGGATTATACCAGGCCCTTCCCAAAATTTTTGTCCGGACAACTTTTGGCAGATATCTCCGGATTGGAGCTGTTTTCAAAAATTTCAAGTTCCGGACTCGGAAACAGCATACAAGAAAACAACAAAAATTAAGTCATACAACAGAGACATAGTAGGGAGTTACAATTACTATTCATTGTCATCAAAGTTCCTGCGAGTCGTCAATTACCCCGGCGCTTGTTGTCATTATAGCCTCTCAGGGCCATGTCCGGACATATGCAACCGGTGTACCTTCATTGTGGGTTAGTTTTGAAACATGGTGGCCTAAACGCCAAAAATTGTCAAAATCTGTCCGGATTGGCGACGGCAGTAGGGGGGCATAATTCGGGGTCCTGTCGGACGAGCTGATCATCATGTGTCGTTATCCTTCCCACAAAAAAGACACGAATTTGATAGACCCTAAAATGCCCTTCACCCACCCTCAAACAGGAGCCGTGTTGCTTTCGTGACCCAGAAATGTGTTGTTGATGCATCATCCCGTCATGACATCGCTAACCTGTGAATAACAATCATCTATGTTGAGGCACGGGCTTGCGACCTTGCTTGTAGATGCCTTGCAAGATGAAGAAATCTCGTTGCGGCCAGATGACGCTAAGAACTTGGATCTCGTCGTCTGCAGATGATGGTGGTTGTCGATTAAGAACTTGAATGATGTCGGCGTGCCAGTGATCAGGGCCGGATCGGGATGTTACCGACCGACTCGGAAGGTTCTCAAGGATCCTAAGTCCTCATACTAGTAATGGCTGTCTAATCTAGGGAGAATATAATATATATGTTTGAAATAATAGACAGTGAATATATGAGGCAGTGATTTGGTGAATATTTGATGAATACATCATATATTGACGATGTCACTGCAACCAGTGATTTGAGCCGAATTCCGGTGTAAGGCCCTGGATGCATACAGTGTTGGTATTGCATATTGCGCTGTTATTGCTCTCCGTGTTTTGTGGTTCTATCAGCTGTATATATTGCACTCTCACAGCATTTGGTGGACGACAATAAAGCATGAAGCGTAACATGGCCATCTCTGGAAAGCTGGCCTTTCTCACTTGTTCATACTGCTGCGATTATTATTCGAGTACCCACAATGCGTCTAGTGACTGCTTTAGCCCTGGTGGCTCTCGTCACCACCCCTGCTCTGGCACAACCCACGTACTTTCGTGGTGGGTTCAACAGCTTGAGTAGACGTGCTGGTGGAAATACTGAGTAAGTATGGACGATTGTGTATTGGGTGGCAAGCGGAATTCTGATATTATCAGTGACAGTTGCCGTGGGCCAGCATGTAATACAGAAGCATCGACAATGAAAGGAAGGCTCAAGGATGGCCAGAATCCCGCGTCACTTCCTGAAGCACCTCCAGAAAACCCTTCATTAAATGCCCTAAGTTCGCGAACGGTGCCACCCAACTCGGACGCAGGTGCTGTTAAGCACAATATTGGTCTCAGTGCTGTCCAACCGGGGCAGGTTATTTATACCGATGTTGTGATTAACGTTAATGATATCAGCCCGCACGCGGATCCACAGTCAACGACCCAAAAAAAGTGCGTATACTGTCTGTTGGTTAACTGCACCTCTCATCGCAGTGCAGAATCAAAAGTGGAAAACCCGTAAAGCGCCTCGCCGTAGTTGTTCAGAGAATATCACCTACGGAAATCGAAGTTGGATACCTGGCTACCTTTACCCAGTCAAAGGGACTCCCGTTTACCGACAAATCGTACTGGTACCCAGTACAACCTGCGCCACAGGAAGGAGAGCTAGTTCCATTATCGGTCATCACTGCCCCTGGCAACCCTCCTCCACCAGCTCAATGGATTAGTCTTCGTCGGCTGCATTCGGTGACTGACAAAACTGTAAGTATATTGCGATGCTACTACTAGGTGTAACCTGCCAACTTTCTTTTCCGGTTTACAGGTTGATGTAACAACTAGTTTCATCTTCAGTAAGGATTCAGTCGCCCACATCCTTGCAGCGAAGAAGGCGTGAGCTATCTATGGCTTTCAACCAGTCGGTCTGAGTATCGTACCCAAATGTAAAACTTCTAATGCTATTGTATTCCATACATATTTTGGAAGTAGTACTTGTACGTGTAATATGTATATCCACAGACCAAGGCGTACCAATAACAACTGTCTTTGGTTTCGTCTATTTTCATTCTCAACAGGTTGTGACGCCAGCCTCAGTCTAACTCATGGGTGGTACTACATGCATGGCGCCGGGAATGGTGTAGGGTGTAGGTAGGTTAATGATTGGTCTCCATGCTCAAGTTGGATTACGCGTCGCGTGTTTGCAGGAACTTAGAAGCGCGAGTGCAAACAACAAAGAATGGCACCCTCGTTGCTTAGTCATACCCTATCAATGAAATGTGTGACATTCAGACAGACTGCTGCTGATGTCTCCTCACAACACAATTTCGGAAAATTTATTCCCGCAGAATTATTAGAACTACACATGTACAGGTGCTGATACATTTACATTAAAAAAACTTGACTGTGGAAGTTCCCATCAGGTTTCTCAGTGTGCAGACTTGTGGTTGTGACAGCATGGTCACAACATCAAGAACAAACCTAGCTCATTAGCCTCACCACTTTTAAAAAATGTAAGGTGACAAATATTTAATAAAGTGTTTTTTAACACTTCTGTGCAGCCACAATTTTAAAAAAATGCAGTCAAGCTGAATACCAATTATGATTTTGTGGAATGTCACTCATTCCATGTGATCACATCGATTCTGAACAAGATATATCTTACTGAGCTTTAATAGTTCACTATGCATTACCTCCCACAGCCACCTCTCCCACATCACAATGAACTTCTCCATCCTGCAGTTCCTTCACCTCTCAGTCTACATAGCTCTGAATGTTCTGGCCCCTGTTCTAAGTACTGTCTACAGGACATGTCACTGTCACCACATCACCATCCTACCTTTGCCCACATTGACCATTCTCATGAACCTTGACTGTCTACCCACACTTATGCATTTCAAGACTCATGATCAGTATGTTGGAGCAGACTATATACACTGCACAGGGGAAGAGACAACACATTCCTTACAACCTACCTGGGGTTTAGTTAGACTTACAGCTAGGGTTAGCAGAGGTAAGAACACTATATTCCTACTACAGTACAGGTTCTCCTTATATACATAATAGTAAGGATATCACATGACTCCAGAGGAATATGCATATGAAACATGTATCAATATTGGTAATTAATGTGGGAGAATATGCACATGCAACAATATTGGTAATTAATTTCAACACCCCCCCTCAAACTGTAAAGCGCTCTAAGCAGCTAAGTTTGAACCTCGAAAGTAATTCCAAGAGAGTCTCTAAATTTCCTGAATAGAATGGCGCCAAGGTTCTTTGTGAACATGTCAGCCAGATTATCACTTCCAGGAATGAAAACGACTGTGACTTTGTCATTTTCTATGCATTTGTGGGTGTAGTGGTAGCAAATGTCTATGTGTTTAGTCCTCCTTTCCTGAACTGGATTTGATCCAATAAAGATGGATCCCTGATTGTCAGCACAGATTGGTATGCGCTTCAGTATATATCCAAGTTCCTGGAATAGGGACTCTATCCACACTATCTGCTGACAGGTGTCAGAGAGAGCCATGTATTCGGCTTCTGTGGATGACAGTGCTACAGTTTTTTGTAAACAGGACTGCCAGCACACAATGCCACTCGCTAGAGTAGCAAAGTAACCTGTTGTAGATCAGTGTTTGACAGTGTCAGCTGCCCAATCAGAATCTGTGAAGGCCTGTAGCCCTTTGGATTTCTCTCCATTGTAGACTATGTTATATTTCTGGGTTCCCACCAGATAGCGCATGATGTACATCACTTTGTCTAGATGTTCTTGGCTAGGATTAGCCAAGAATTGCGACATCTTGATTACTGCATAAGCAATATCAGGTCGTGTTCCGAGCATCAGATACAATAAAGATCTGATCACAGACTGATATTTTGATCTAAGCGCTGCATTTGGCATCGCTGTGTTTTCCGACGGTTGGCAACCAGTCGGGAGGGGAGTGGGGAAAGCTTTGGCATTTGTCATCTCGAACCTCTCAAGCACTTTGGCAAGATATTCTGTTTGATCAAGTTTGATTTTATTTGCGGTCTGGGTGATGCGCATGCCTAAGAATTCCGTGACATTTTCCATACTACGGCACTCCCATTGTGATTTTATTTGCGGTCTGGGTGATGCGCATGCCTAAGAATTCCGTGACATTTTCCATACTACGGCACTCCCATTGCTTTAGACAAGCATTTTTCTTTTCATCCACAAGTTTCTTGTTCTTCCCCATGAACAAGCCATCATCAACATAGACTAGTGCAATAACAATGCTGCCTGTCTTAGGATCCTTGTGTATGAAGATGCCAGCATCGGAGCTGGTGCGCACGAACCCAATGGTGCACATAAATGCCTCTAGCTCTTTCCACCATGCAAGTGAAGCCTGTTTTAGGCCATACAATGCTTGGCATAAGTGCATTACTTTGCGCTCTTTTCCCTCGAGTCTGAAACCCTCGGGTTGATCCATATAGATCTCCTCATCTAGTTTGCCATACAAAAATGCAGTTTTTACATCTAGACTGGTCATATACATGCCTTCTAGAGACACAAGTGCAAACATGAGGTGTATGGTCTCGTAGCGGACTACTGGTGAGAAAATCTCATCAAAGTCAATGCCTTCGACTTGTGAAAAGCCTTTGGCCATGAGTCTGGCTCATTTTCTTCTGTCTGATTTCACAGAGAAAACCCATCTGTTTTTGATCATTTTTTGACCATGTGGAAGATTGATGATTTCATAGACTTGTCACTTGTGAAGAGCCTCTAATTCTTCACGACAAGCTTGTTTCCACTCAAGTTGCTGCTGCCATGGTAGGTGTGCAATATTGCAAAATTGGTTTGGAACTTGGCTTATTCTGCTTGATGGTGTGACTGCTTTTGACAACAGCCAGCGGATAAGCTCATCTCCTTCCTTGGTTATCTTTTTAATATAACATGCTTTGTCCGGTTCCCCCATTGGGTAATCATGTTCTTGATTATTGGAATCAGGCACACTCTCATGGGGTGCCAAACTCGGTCCAGTTACCAGTTCTTGCTGTTGAGGTTGTGGTCATGTTCAGTTATGATCCGCATCTTGACCCACAGATCTCTTCCAATATCGATCACATGCAATGTCTCTCTCTATGTCAGAGGGGAGTTGCTTCTCTCCATAGGTATTGTCAGGATGGTTTGGGATGTTCCTCTGCCTGCCTGATCGACGGGGCAATTGCTGCCATTCCTGTTGATCATCACATCTTGGACAAAAGTCCTCAGTGGTTACTGGAGGCAGTGAGGAGGAGCGTCAGTCACATCATCATGCACCTTTTGCTTGCTTGGTACATCATCATCATCATCATTTTCTGATGATGGAGGAAGGGGCAGATTTTGTGGCGGTATAGAATCATCGCCATCCATTCCAGATGAGTGGTCGTCATCTTCTGGTTCTGGAGGTGGAAAATCACCAAGGTCTGTCTTGGCAGGAGTTTTAGCTCTGGGACAGCATGGGAACAACATTTCATCAAATAGTGCCATAGCACCAATGAATATTGTGCCACTAAGTCACATGAAACAGTATGCTTTAATGCCATCTTCTAATCCAAGGTATGTCATTAACTCCAATCGAGGAGCTAATGTGGTTGGACATTTCTCCTTGGGTAGATAGACGTAAGCACTGCAACCAAATACCTTCAGATCATTCAGATCTGGGCAGATCTTATTCAGATCCTCAAACGGTGTCAGCCATTTCAGGCACCTTATTGGGGTTCAGTTGTATAGGTGTGTCGTATGTTCAATGCAAAATTCCCACCATGATTGTGGTAGACATGCGGTAAATTGCAGGGTTTGCAACTTTTCCATTATTGTCCTTATGGCGCGCTCTGCGCACCCGTTCTGTTGGTGAACGTGGGGTGCGGACATCTCTAGTTTGATGCCGAAATTCTTGAGCATATTTTGTAGCTCACGATCTTTGAACTCCCCCCCTGGATCAACATGCCAGTGCTTGATTGTAGCACCATACTGGGTTGAAGCCATTGCCTGAAACTGTTTAATTGCTGCAGTAGCGTGAGATTTCTTTCTTAGGCATTGGACCCAAATATGTGATGTTTTGTCATCCAGGAATACAATGAAGTATTTGTGTTTGTGGTACAATAGTACTGGGAGTTCCTTTAGATCGGAATGTATTAATTCAAAGGATTTCTCAGCACGTGTGGCTGATTCAGGAAAACATTTTGACATCATTTTCCCTTCAGCGCACCCCGGACATATAATGTTGTCTTTAGGAATAATTAAATTCCTTGGGAATTTTATGGTGCTGTTAGGCATTTTCCCTAGCGCCTCTTTGGATGGGTGTCCAAGTTGCCTATGCCAAGTCAATCAGCGACATACATGGTTGTGACATTGACCCTTTTGGTGCTCAATATATGAGTCCAAGCCCAATAAATTGTGTCATGTCTCCTAAGAGGGACACAATCCATAATTGGGTTTCCTTTCTTGAAAAATGAAATGTGTGTGGAGGAACCATGCACATCACTTCCGTCTTGTAAGAAGACACCCATTGACAGTAATCAAGTATTACAGTCAGATATGTAGTAGATGGGGTATAATCGTGTTTCACGTGTCTCTGACTTCCCATGACATACTACCTGATGTCTAATAAAGACTGCTCCTTTTCCTACTATATGAGTAGTACCCGTGGCCATTTGAACCAGGGTAGAGTCCTTTCTCGGTAAAGGCTCGTAAGAAGCAAAATCTTTCATTTCACCAGTGAAGTGTTTTGATGCACCTGAATCCATGATCCAGTTGGCACCTTTCTTACAATTTCCATTTGCACACATAACACATATATTAAGATCTAAATAGTTCCATGATACATTTAATAGTGGTAAAATTTCACATGAAAAGTTCACTGTAATCATTGGAATATTAATCTTAGTGCTTGTGGCAGGGAAAAGGACTGACCTATCATCATATCCTCCTGTTTCAAGCGGTTCATTGACGAGCATCTCATCGATGGCTTTCCATACTTCCTCATCAGAAACCAGAGGTTCCGATCCAAGGGAGACAATGTCATCTTCTACCTCCACGATCCTCAGTTCTGGTTTGACCCTCCTCCTCTTACTTTCTCGCACCATTAGGTGCTCTTCCAGCGGTCGCAGATTTTTTGTGCTGTGTGGAAGATGCATTTGCTCGAGGGTGTCTTGAGCTTGCTGATATTTGGCATAAACTGAATGAGAGGTAGAGGCCATGCCCATATATGCCTGTGCAGGCAGTCGGCGGTGAGGATCCCTTGTGGGAGTGTGGTCACGCTTTTCGATGCGCTGAATGAGTGGCATCGGTGGTATGATGGTGCCATTACCATTTATGGTGGTAAAGGCACTGGAGGTGAGGTGGGTATGTTTTTCTTTAGGCTTTTCCTCCTTAGTCTTTTTGTCCCCACATCGTCCATGTTTTTGGGACAAATCTCCATTGTTGTTTTGCCCTTCTTTGGGCTGCCATTTGGGGTTTCCCCCTTTGCATTTGACAGCAGAAAGCTTGGTGGCCTGAGGCAGGCCAGTAGGCTTCCCAACTGCCATGTGCCTTGAGGCTTCAGCGACAATGGAGTCCTTGACATGTTTAAACGTCAAGGCACTAGTAGCAGTCGTGTTAAGGACTGTGGCGGACAAAGAATTGTACTCGCGCAGCATTGCAGCAAGTAGGATCATTGCCTGAACTAGTTTAGGGATGGCAATGTTGGCAGCCGTGAGGTGCTCAAACTTGTCAGCCATCTTAGCAATCTCTGGCGCAGGATTTGCAGCTGGAATTTTGATTGCTATTGCAGACCTAAAGTCTGCAAAGACTTGGGAGGGGCCATCAACACCATAATTGGTGTGAATGAGGTCCCACACCTCCTCAGCAGTGTCCTTGGTGTTGGCACGCTGCCAAATGGAGGGGGCCAGATGGAGCACTAGGCTACCAATAACCTGGATGTAAGGGGACTAGGGGGGTGCCCTGTGTGTTTTTCCTATTTTTTATGTTCGTCCCATATTTTTCCCCACCTCATTTCCTTCTATTCTTCATTTTCTATGATTTTTCCGGATTTTATTACTAATTTTCCCTTGCTATCATGTTTGTATATGTTGACACTTTTATATTTAGAGGCGGAGTACCCCTTCCGACACATACCCCTTGGTATGATGTCATTCGGCGGCCTTGATCTGCCTATCTCCGCCTTTTTCTATTTTTAGGTTATATTTGATTTTTGTCGTCTTCACATATACTGGGCATCAGCAAGGGGATCCTTAGAGTTTTCTCTTCGGATTTCCCTTTGCTAGGTGCGCCCCCAATGCCTGTATTATGTAGTATAATTTTAACTTCGGATTTCCCTTTGCTAGAGGCTTAGGTTGCCCTTATAGTAGAAAACTCTCCCCTAAGGCCCGAAAATCGCGAACGCGCTGCCCAAAATAGGCAGGTACGGACTGGACGACGCTTCCCAAAGCTCCACAGAGTCCCTACACACCGTTCCAGATACTCTCGCCTTTATTGCGCCGCCATTTTCGCCAAACGCGCTCCCTAGCGACATGGACGCATCAGAACGCTTCGACGCGCTTGAAAGCGACGTTTCCGGAATGCGCGCGCAAATCGACTCGCTTAAATCTACGATTGAAAACTTCGTTAGGACCCTCCAGGCTAACCCTACGACTAATAGTTCCCCCTTCACGACTCCAAGCGCACCCAACAACGATGTTTTGCCAAACGCGTCCACTAAGGAACGTGCCCAGATCAAACCGTCCCCCCCCGCCGAATTTAATGGTGCACGTGCGCAGGGACGTGCATTCCTTAATTCCTGTGAGTTATACATTAGTCTCCAGTCGCATCAATTCGTCGATGAGGCTGCAAAAATTTATTGGGCCTTCACATACATGAAATCTGAACGCGCCTATCTCTATGTGGACCGTATCCTACGTCAAACTAAAGAACTCGGTTCTCTACCTTTCTCCACTTGGGGGGACTTTCGAGCTGAGTTCGTACGCCACTTCTGCCCCCTCAATGAACGCCACCGAGCAGTGACACGACTTGAGTCATCCACTTACCACCAGGGACGTCGATCCGTGGACGACTATATCGATGAGTTCAAGGATTTGGTGGACATGGCAGGGTATGGGAGTGGGTTACCAGTGGTGGTGAAGTTCCGACGGGGGCTCAACCGAGAAATTCAGGACCAGATTGCACAGATGTTGGAAGGGCGCCCAGCGGACGATGATATCCTTGCTTGGTATGAAGCTGCTTCACTCTGTGACGAGAACCGACTCACAAATGCGGCGTTTAATGCTGCATTCCGTGCTCCAACTACCACTCATACACCCTACACCTTCAATCGAAGCCTCCCCCGCCCTAACCCCATTCCTCCTCGTCAAACTCCCACACCAGCCGTCAATATCCCAGTACCAATGGATGTTGATGCAGCCCGCAGCCGTGCACGTAAGTTGGATCTCTGCTACCGTTGTGGGGAACCTGGACACAGGGCTGGAGCGTGTCCCCATCGTCAGGATATCCGCATGCTCACCCCCGAGGGACGAGACGAACTCCTGCAAGATCTGTTGGCACTTGTAGATGTTGAGGAAGCGAAGGATCAAGTTGCAGAGGAGGTTAAGCTGGAAGTTGTAGAGGAGCAGGATTTTCCTATTCGCAGCGAGTGAATCGTACGCCCTCACTGCCTGTCCATAACCGCTTTGAAGTCTTGTCAGTTGAATCCCTGGAGAATGAATCCATTTCTGTGACTGCTCCCCTCTCTGACCCTTCGAAGTTGGCTAAAGACGTACCTGCTCTCCCCATCTCTCCTTATACTCCACGTCCCAAAATTAAATCATGGGAGCGTAAACTACCACGCAAGTATATTGTGGCATCCACTCCCTCTGCACATTCCTTAAACCTAGCCATCGAACTGCAGACGACCGACACTGGACAGATACTCGGTGTTTCTGCGCTCCTGGACTCTGGTGCGACTGGTCTCTTCATCGATTCCCATCTGGTACAACAACATCGTCTAAATACTCGCTCACTCTCACGTCCGATACCTGTATATAACGTGGATGGATCCCCAAATGAAGCTGGTGCCATCCGAGAGGTTGCAGACCTGGTTCTCCGTTACAAAGATCATAGTGAGCGTGCCCTTTTTGCTGTCACTCAATTAGGAAAGCAAAAGGCGATTTTGGGATATCCATGGCTTCGAGACCATAACCCAGAGGTCGACTGGCGCACCGGGGAGGTTACCATGAGCCGATGTCCATCCCGCTGTCGGACGTGTTTCACAGAAGCCAGGCAAGAACGTCGTGGACAGAAGGCGGCAATACGACGAACTCAGAAGTGTCGTGCTGGACCCCTGCCTATACCTGAAGTGGAATTGGAAGGGGTTCCTGATCTAATGCCGGACTCGGATGATGATGATGAGGACTCAGAGGAAGTGGAGGAGGGTGATCGGATCTTCTACACTGCGATTCGCTCATCGCATGAGGTGTGTGCCACATCGAACATATCCCAACGCCTCGCCGAGGCCTTCCACAAAAACAACGCTGCTAAATCCTCTACTAACTCCTTACTCCCTCATCTCCATGAGTTTGAAGACGTGTTCTCCAAGGAGTCATTCGACTCTCTTCCTGCGCGTAAGCCATGGGATCACGCGATCGAACTCACCCCTGGCGCAACCCCTTCATCCTGCAAGGTCTATCCTCTCTCTCCGGAGGAACAACGGCAGCTTGACCAGTTCATCGACGAGCACCTGGCCTCTGGACGTATTCGACCATCGAAGTCACCCATGGCCTCTCCCTTTTTCTTTGTCAAGAAGAAGGATGGCTCACTTCGACCGGTTCAAGACTACAGAAGACTCAACAACATCACGGTCAAAAATCGCTACCCACTACCCCTCATCTCCGAACTCGTAAACCAGCTCCGTGGAGCCCGATACTTCACCAAGCTCGATGTCCGTTGGGGCTATAATAATGTGAGGATAAAGGAGGGAGATGAGTGGAAGGCAGCCTTTCGTACCAACCGTGGTCTTTTTGAACCGCTTGTCATGTTCTTTGGCCTTACTAATAGCCCTGCCACCTTTCAGACCATGATGAACGACATCTTCCATGACCTCATCCTCGAAGGCGTTGTCTGCATCTATCTCGACGACATCCTCATCTTCACTCGCACGGTTGAAGAGCACCGTCGCATCACACGCCTCGTCCTAGAGCGACTTCGACGGTACAAACTCTACCTTCGTCAGGACAAATGCGAGTTCGAAAGGACCAAGATCGAGTACCTCGGCCTGATTATCTCGGAGGGTCAAGTGGAGATGGATCCTATCAAGGTAAATGGGGTCACAGCTTGGCCTACGCCCACGAACAAGAAGGAGGTGCAGTCTTTCCTGGGCTTCATCAATTTTTATCGGCGTTTTATCAAGGATTTCTCACATCATGCACGACCGCTGTTCGACTTGACAGGAAAGGAGGCATGGAGGTGGGATAATGCACAACAGGAGGCGTTCGAAAAGCTTAAGGAGATGGTCACTTCCGCTCCGATCCTTACCTTTGCTGACGATTCGCGTCCTTTTCGTGTAGAAGCCGACAGTTCTGACTTTGCGACGGGCGCTGTGTTGTCTCAGCAGTCTCCGGAGGACCAGAAGTGGCATCCTGTTGCGTTCTACTCCAAAAGCCTTAGTGCTGTAGAGAGAAACTACGAGATCCATGACAAGGAGATGTTGGCGATAATGCGTGCGCTTGAGGAGTGGCGACACTTCCTCGAGGGTGCCCAACACAAGGTGGAAATTTGGACGGATCACAAGAACCTCGAGTACTTCATGACGGCCAAGAAATTGAACCGTCGTCAAGCTCGTTGGTCCCTGTATCTATCTAGATTCGACTTCTCCTTGCACCACCGTCCGGGTCGCAGCATGGGGAAGACCGATGCCCTATCCCGACGTGCAGACCATGGGGATGGCAGCGGTGACAACCAAAACATTGTGCTGTTGCAGCCAGACCTGTTCACCATTCGGGCACTGGAAGGCATCGTACCCCAGGGCGAGGAGCGGGACATTCTACGTGACATTCGTCGCGCAAACCGTAGCGGTTTACATGAGGATGTTGTCGCCCGAGCTGTTAAAGAACTGAGGAAGGGATCGACCCTTTCCTTACGTGCGGCAGAGTGGGCTGAAAAGGAGGACTTGTTGTATTTCAGGGATCGCATCTATGTTCCCAATGACCCAGACCTTCGCCGGCGCATCATATCCCAACACCATGACTCACAGATTGCTGGCCACCCCGGACGCTGGAAGACCTTGGAGCTCACCTCACGGAACTATTGGTGGCCACAAATGTCACGGCTCATTGGTCAGTATTGTCGCACTTGTGACCTTTGCTTACGCACCAAGGTCCCTCGTCGCAAGCCTATTGGTGAGCTACACCCTCTTCCTGTTCCAGAGAGTCGTTGGGATGTCGTCAGCGTCGACTTTGTGGTGGAATTGCCAGAGTCAAACGGGTTTGATGCGGTGATGTGCACAGTTGACTCAGTGGGAAAACGCGCTCACTTCATTCCCACTCACACCACTGTCAGTGCCCTAGGTGCCGCTCGACTCTACCTCCACCACGTGTGGAAGTTACATGGACTTCCTGGTGCCTTCCTCTCGGATCGTGGCCCTCAGTTCATGGCGGAGTTCACTCGTGAGCTGTACCGACTCCTGGGGATCAAACTCCTCGCTTCAACTGCTTATCACCCACAAACTGATGGCCAGACGGAGCGAGTCAACCAGGAACTGGAGCAGTACATCCGCCTCTTTGTCAATGAACGCCAGGACGATTGGGATGATCTCCTTCCTTTGGCCGAGTTCGGATACAACAACCATGTCCATGCTTCCACTCAACAGACCCCTTTCCTCTTAGACACTGGACGACATCCACGCATGGGATTTGAACCTCGCCAAACTCCCTCACACATCGAGACAGTGAATGAGTTCACAGAACGCATGAGGGATAGCTTGGAGGAGGCAAGGGCAGCCTTAGCAAAGGCGAAGGACGACATGGCGCGATTTTACAACCAGCGCCACTCCCCAACCCCTCAGTACAAGGTTGGTGATCGAGTTTATCTTGACTCCAGTGACATCTCCACTACACGTCCATCCAAGAAACTCGCTCATCGCTTCTTGGGACCTTTCCCCATTGTCAAGTGCGTTGGAACACATGCCTATCGTCTACGCCTCCCAGCCTCCATGTCCAGACTCCATCCCGTCTTCCATGTCGTCAAATTGCTTCCAGCTCCCCCAGATCCGTTCCCGGGACGCCATTCACACCCACCACCACCACCTACAGTGATCGAGGGAGAACCCCAATATGAAGTCGAGTCAATCTTGGACAGCCGTTTGCGTCGAGGAAAACTCCAGTATTTGGTACATTGGAAGGGTTATGGGTATGAGGAGAACTCATGGGTCGAAGAGTCTGATGTAAATGCCCCTCGGTTAATCAAGGAATTCCACCGACGGCACACTGCTGCACCGCGTCGCATTCAAGTCACGGACTTTGGTCGTATACGATTTCGAATGCATCGGGGCGATGCATCTTAGAGAGGGGGTGATGTAAGGGGACTAGGGGGGTGCCCTGTGTGTTTTTCCTATTTTTTATGTTCGTCCCATATTTTTCCCCACCTCATTTCCTTCTATTCTTCATTTTCTATGATTTTTCCGGATTTTATTACTAATTTTCCCTTGCTATCATGTTTGTATATGTTGACACTTTTATATTTAGAGGCGGAGTACCCCTTCCGACACATACCCCTTGGTATGATGTCATTCGGCGGCCTTGATCTGCCTATCTCCGCCTTTTTCTATTTTTAGGTTATATTTGATTTTTGTCGTCTTCACATATACTGGGCATCAGCAAGGGGATCCTTAGAGTTTTCTCTTCGGATTTCCCTTTGCTAGGTGCGCCCCCAATGCCTGTATTATGTAGTATAATTTTAACTTCGGATTTCCCTTTGCTAGAGGCTTAGGTTGCCCTTATAGTCATTTTTGTTGCTCCAGGTCTGGAGCTTGGCAGTAGCATCTGCTATGAGAGTAGTGTTCATCGCCATCAAAGGAGGCACTGGAGGCAGTTTGATTTCCACCCTGCTAGTTATCTGCCAGAGGCCCTGAGACCTGAGCCACGCCTTCATGGAGTCAGCCTATTGAATGTAATTTGAGCCATCGAAAGTTTGTACAAGTTTTTCAAGGGTTGAAGACATGATTTTGTGGTGGCGGCTGTTATAAGCGCTCAATCAGTCTTTTATCCAAGAAAACATGTTTAACAATCTCAGGAAAAAACACTCCTTCAGAGTGGTTAACCCTAGTCAACCTAGGTTTTAAGTGCAGCTCGCAGGGAGCACGATGCAGCTCATGAAGAGTGCAAGGTTATAATTTGGAGACGATGAAGTCAACATTGTTTGCAGCCAATTAAGGTGCATTCACAATGTGCCCAGCAGGGCCCATAACCTGTTGGAGCAGACTATATACGCTGCACAGGGGAAGAGACAACACATTCCTTACAACCTACCTGGGGTTTAGTTAGACTTACAGCTAGGGTTAGCAGAGGTAAGAACACTATATTCCTACTACAGTACAGGTTCTCCTTATATACATAATAGTAAGGATATCACATGACTCCAGAGGAATATGCATATGAAACATGTATCAATATTGGTAATTAATGTGGGAGAATATGCATATACAACAATATTGGTAATTAATGTGGGAGAATATGCACATGCAACAATATTGGTAATTAATTTCAACACAGTATATACTAAGCCTATGATTCTTGATGTTTCACCTTGACAAGTACTTTTTTTTGTTTTTTATTTTTATTTTGTCATTTTAATGACCTCTCAGGGCACACCCTATAATGGTCTTTACATATTAGAGTATCTACTTAAAGGCCTCTTTGCCTTTTTCTCACCCTGGTCCTTGCCCCTCAGATGGCATGCCCTAGGCAATCACTCCCTCTGAGGTCTGGTTCCAGGGACCATTTAGGACTATGGGACTTCCTTTGACCTCTTCTTCTGATTGCTTGTTGCAGTTTCCTTTGGGTTTTATATATGACTGTTAGTTGCCTGACCACTTGGTGGTAGGCACAGGGTGAACAGTGTGGATGTAGGTGTGTTCTTGCTCTGTTTTCTCTTGTCTGTGTACTTCTTGGGGGTTGTCATAGTTCTCTGTGTTGTAGGTGAAAGAGTTTTGGTGTTTATGGATATGTGTTGCAAGCCAGTATGTTAATGTGTGAGCAGGTTTGGTTTTGGGCATGTGGCATATCTGTGGGGTTACATGCGAGGGCCTGTTCTTTAAGAGACTGGGTATTCACCTTTAGCAGGGCATAAACATCCTGTTTTGTTTACATGGTTAGTTAGTGCCTCGACTTCTTTTGTGGAGCTTAGCAGTGCTGCTAGATTTCTGGAGTCCCTTCTCATCTGGCAGTCTAGCTTGTGTTGCTCCTTGTTGTAAGCTCCACATTTGAAAAGGAAGTGTCTGACAGTTTCTTTGTTTGGTGGCCCCTGGGCTTGACATGCCTCACAATTGCTCGACTCCTTTTTCTTAATGCAATGTAAGTAAAAGTTGAGCGGTATATGCCCTGTGTGGATCTGCATCAACATACAAATCTGTTGTCTTTTTAAGTTGGACTGGATCTCAGTGTATCACTTGTATAAAAAGTTTGGATCAATACAGCTTAGCTTTAGATAATGTGGTGAGGCTGTCCACATGGTTTTCCATCTGTCCTTCAGGTCCTCTTGGAATTTCTGTTTTACTGCCACTACACTCTTTGGCAGTTCCCCTCAGAGTATAGGGGGGAGTCTGTGTGGTGAGCTTGACTCACCTTGGACCACTCTTTTTGCTTCCTCATCTACCTTTTTGTTTCCTTGGACCCCACTATGTCCAGAGATTCAGGCCAGGTAGAATTTCTTTGAGTTTGGGCCTGCATTCACTGTGTTGACATTATCTGCGATTATTAGGAAGTTTTTGATTAGGTATTGTGCAGTTGTTGTTTTGCATGTTTGGGTTCTTTTGATGAGCACTTGGCTGTCTGTCAGTATAGAGATTGGTAGCCATCCTGCTATGTGCTCCATTCTGATCATCCAGATGCCCATTATTGCTCCTACTACTTCTGCTTTGAAAGATGTGTAATCTGTCATGCTTCCCAGGTGGTACCTCAGTATCTTGGATGGTGTAGCCCTTCCCTTTCTGTACATTCCCCTATGTTTCCATCTATTCCTGACCCATCTGTGAAGATCTTGATTTCTGGTGAGCTGTCAACTTTGTCATTGATAGATTTTTCCTGGTCCTGAGCTATCTCCATGGTGAACGATAACATGTTGAATTCAGGTGGATGTGGGTTCAGAATTATGTTCTCTATTTTGTCTGGGTGGATCTCTGTGAAGTGGTTTAGTAGGTTGTGTAGTGGGGTGCGATGTTTCTTTGTGTATGTTGCATGGTACTTGCATATCAGCCAATGTGATAGGCGAGACTCAGGCAAGGTGCATATTCAGGCTATTGCTCTGTGACAAACCTTCAGCATTGTGAGTCCTGCATGTATATGTAGTGTGTCAGTTGGGGTAGTGTGGAGTGCACCATTGATAGCTGGAGTGGCTATTCACTGTATCTTTGATAGCTGGTGTGCGACTCTTGCTGAGCCTGACTTTCTCTTAGCCCCTGGTTTTTTTTGCAGTGGGTTATACCATATTTTGGCCCCATACGTCATCTTGGGTATAGCCACTGACAGGTATAACTGGCGCATTGGCCTAGGTGAGAGCCCAGCATCAGTTTTGGCAAGGTGGTGACACTGCATCACCCATTTTGTTGCATTGTCTATGACTCTTTCTTTGTGTTTCCACCAGGATAACTTGTCATCAATGATTATGCTGAGATACCTATAGCTGTCCACTGTGTTTACTTCTTTTCCTTGCAGTATTAGCTTTGGTTTGTTCATCACACATTTGTTTCCAGATGGAGATTTGGCTTTTTTGCATCCTAGGTGCATGATCACTAACTTGCTGATTTTGAGCTTTGAGTTGTGATCGGCCACCCACTTGAAGCCTCCATTTTCTCCTTCCATATGTTCCTTAATGGCTCAAGTGGTTTCTTCAAAAATTTTCCTGATGGCCATCACCATTGCATTGTTGACATATCCTAGTGCCTGTAAGGTATCATTTAGTTCGAGTACAGTGGCTCAAAAAACTGTCCCAATGTTTGCTTGTTTTGTAAAGATTGATCTGGTGAGCAATGCTGACATAAGCATAATGTTGGCATAAATCCAACAAAGTACTATGACATTATGGCTTTCAGAATATTCAACTTTTATGTGATTTGGATAAGAACCCATTGTCTAATAAGCAAAACAAAATAGTCACTCATTGGGACAGTTTTTTGAGCAGTTGTTTTTTTCTAGTCAATTACTTCAATTGACCCCATTCTGCCTTGATACCTGCCCTAATACTGTTGGGGATACTTTTTATAAGATGTTGGGAGACCTCTGGCATAATTTTACCCTACTTCACTACTACACCTTTTTACCATTAAGGCATTGATTTTGATGATATCATGAATTTTCAGAATTGGCATTTCAGGTGTTTTCATATATATTATAAGGGGTTTAGATGGTTGAATTGAACAAACTGGAATAGTACTTCAATATCATTACCTTGAAAGCAACATTTTACTTGCTTATATATATGCTTGCTGCTGTCACACTGCTAAAAATATCACCTGGTCTTCAGCATTGCCAAATTTTAAAAGTGTTCTGTGTTTTTTCCCCTCAAAACTTTGCAACACTGCCTAGTATGTACTCCCCCCTAACCCTTTAAAAGTGTTTTCATACTGGGCCATTCTATATCACAGCTATATTATGTGGTATAATCACAGAACACATACTCATAATTTGAATGGCTTGAATAACTCAAAGGGAGATGGTCAGAGATCTTAGAGTTGGCTGAGTACCCTTAACCAATTTATCTTTCATAGTTTGATAAATATTTTCAGAATTTTTAGAATTTGTTTTCCTAAGTTACTGATGTACATGGCTAATATGAGAACAATGCAACTACAAATATGCTATAACATGCATTTATCTCACATGAAATTACATAGTTGAGGTCATGGACAGTTGGAAAGAAATAACCTTTGTAAGAAATAACAGTTTTTTAAAGAAGAAAGTGGAGAAATATGTTGAAATATTGAAATCAAAAGTGATTGTGCAGTGTTTATAGTGACATTATGACCTTAAACAGATATTCTGGCATACAGAATGGTGGAGTAAGGATGATGGAATTCAAGTACTCTTCTAATATGTTGAATTGAGTGCTATTAACCTTCCATAAAATCTATAAGAACACCTGAAATGCCAATTCTGGAAATTCATGATGTCATCAAAATGAATGCTTGAATGATAACAAAATGTCATAGTGGCATAGGGTAAAATTATGCTAGAGGTCTCCCAACATCTTATAAAAAGTATCCCCAACAGTATTAGGGCAGGTATCAAGGCAGAATGGGGTCAATTGAAGTAATTGACTAGAAAAAAACAACTGCTCAAAAAACTGTCCCAATGAGTGACCATTTTGTTTTGCTTATTAGACAATGGGTTCTTATCCAAATCACATAAAAGTTGAATATTCTGAAAACCATAATGGCATAGTACTTTGTCTGATTTATGCCAACATTATGCTTATGTCAGCATTGCTCACCAGATCAATCTTTACAGAACAAGCAAACATTGGGACAGTTTTTTGAGCCACTGTAGATCTGCATTGTAGAAGTTGAAAGATGGTAGTGATATCAGATTGCCCTGCCCCACTCCATTGTCAATGGGTATTGGGTCTGAGATATAATCATCAAATTGTAGTCACATTGACCTCCTGTCTAGTAAACATTTGATAAACTTTACTATTGAGCTTGGGATTTGCCTCTTCTTCATAGTGCTTAAAAGTCCAATCCAATGGACTGAAAAAAGACCAGGAACTGAACTGGACCTTAACTGATGTCACTGGACTTTTGGTCCCAGTTTGACCACTTCTTGAAGTGGTTCGGTCCTCAGTTTTTGTTCTCAATGTCACTTACTAGAACCATTGAGAACCGGTCTAGACCAGTTCTCAACTAAACTTACAGTCCCTAACTTAGAAGGTAACAATTATATAAATGTACTACAATAATACTACTATTTATTATTCATTTATGCATTTTTGACGCATTTACATGTTTTGTTTATATGTTTACACTTATTTGCACCACATTGCCACAACACAACTCACACTCAAACTTTTCTCTCCCACACCACCACCTCTCAGTTATGCAATGAAAGGGTCCAAACGACAACAGATGTCATCTGGGCCCCAGGTAAAGTTATCTTTTCTTGTTTCTTTAACCTATCCTACTAATCTTTTTACTTGTTTCTAGGTATTGTATTAATGATAACAACATCCCAGTCCTACTGGATACCACCACTGTGAGCCTCTGCTTGTGGGGTGGCTAATGGAACAGCAACAACAGTCCCAGCCCCTGCTGTGAGCCTCTGCTTGCAGGGTGGCTAACAGAACAACAACAACGCTGATGCAGAGCCCTGGACAATGGATGACATCAATGCCAATGCCAATGACAACACCAACAACAATGATGGCAACAGGGAGGCAAAGATGAGGAAGGGCAGGAGGATGATAATAATGAACAACAAGACAACAATGGAGTGACAGCAACAACGAGACAGGGACAATGACAACAGTGTAAGGATAATGGCAACAACACAAGGGCAACAACAATGACAGAAGGGCAACAACAATGACAACCAACAACTCAAGGACAACAACAACAACAAAGGGACAACAACAATGAACATAAGGATAACAACAATGCAAGGACAACAACAATGGATGACACAACACCAGTGCTGCCAACAACCACTACACCACCACGGCCCCCCTCCCTCGCTCAAAACCCGAGATGGGGCTTTTTTTAAATTTCATTCTGCCTCATGTCCAGCCTTGCGAGCCACTGCTTGTGGGTGGACTTGTTTTCTTGGTTTTTAATTTTACTTTGTGTTATTCTTTTTTCTGTATGTATCTGAGTTACAAAAAATAGTTGGTATATAGGTTGTAGGACCAGTTGAAACTGGTTGAGAACCACAGATGGACCACTCAGAAACAGTTCTGAGCAGTTTGGTCTGTGGTTACATAGAATTTTAAATATTATAGGACTGGTTCAGTCCTTGGTTTGAGCCCACAAGGGCAAAAAACTGGGATTGGACTGGACTTTCAAGCACTAAGTGTGTGAGTTTAGCAGATAAAGTGGAGATAATTGTTGACAACAATTGATTAAGCCTAGATGTGGATATGGATAAGCCCAGGGCTTATAACCTGTTGGAAACTAGTTGGTTGCCAACTCACACATGTAGATGCAGATGGATGTGCAAGGTAAGATCAATTGATTTTATTATGTGACTACCTTACTAATACTAGCTATGCCATGTTGCAGTACCTACTGCTAGTCAGCTTGCCTCCTAACATGAGGTGTGAGAGAGAGGGTGGCAGCATCAATGGTGGTGGTTGTAGTGTATAAGGGTCTGGTTCAGTCCAGTTTTTTGACCTCTGAGGGGGTCAACCATGGACCGAGACTGGTCCATCTCGATGCCCAGCTCACCAAGACTGCAACCGAACCGAATAGGACCAGTCCTATTCAGTTTGGTTGCCTCCAAAAGACCAGTTTTAACTGGTCTTACTGGTGTTTTTTTGAGTATAGCTTAATTCTATTATATACTAACTACATTTACAAGCTGCGAGCAGTTGCTTGCAGCTGTGGTGTATGAGAATGAAAATGAAGATGAAAAATGAAATAGAAAATGAAATAGAAAAAAGAAACAGCCCCACCATCTCGCGTTTGTAGCGAGGGTGGGGTGTTGTTGTCTTGTCCCTGCCATTTGTGCTTCCCATTGTCCCTTTCCCTGCTGTTCATTGTCCCCACCATTTGTCGTCCCCTTGATTTGTTGTCATTGTCCCTGCTGTTCACTGCCATTTGTTGTTCATTGTCCCTGGTGTTTTGTTGTTTGTTTGTGTTGTTGTTTGTCATCCCCCCACTCATCATTGTTGTCCCCCTAATTCATCGCCTTTGTCGTCCCCACAATTTGTTGCCTTTGTCATCCCTGTGATTTGTTGTTGTCCCCTGATTTGTTGTTGTTGTTGTTGTTGTCCCTGCAATTTGTTGTCATCAGCACCTCCATCTCCCCCCACAAGCAGTGGCTCACAGGCGGGGTGGTGGTGCTGTGTGATGTGGTGTAGGTGGCCTAGGTTGTTGTCCAGCAAAGGGCCCATTGCCATCCTGCGAGCAGAGGCTTGCAGCAACAGCGTAGGGGGCTGGCATTGGCTGTCATTGTTGTCATTGTCATCCAGAAACAGGCCCGTTGCCACCCTGTGAGCAGAGGCTCACAGTGGTAATGCAAGGCTTGATCAAAATGCAACTAAAAACAAAGAAAAAACATGTAGTTAGTAAAAGAAAGAAGAAATAAAACATAGAAAACATACCATAGGGGGCCCAAACAACACTAGGTTGTTGTTTGGGCTCCCACTTTGCATTCATTGGTTTGGGTGGTCATGGTTGCGGACCAGGTGGTGATGTGGCACAGGATGTCCGTCATGCGTGAATGTTTGTAATTACAAACAAACACGTCAATGCATGTTCATTTACTGTAAACAAACACATACAGCTAAGACAAACATGTACAACAACTTCAAAGATACATAAACCCAGACCTCCCCACTTATTCTTGGGGCATCCCCCCTCTTGTCGGTATATATATAAGTAACTTTAGTGTTTAGGTACATGAATACATAGTTATTTGTGGGTATGAAAAGACCAGTTGAGACCAGTTGAGACCGGTCTTTGATTGGTTTTTGTGACTTTTAAATAAGTATCAACTGCTAACTGGACTGCAGGCCATTTTGGATGGACCAAGACTGATGGTTTGGTCTCTTGCGGTTAAGTTCGGTTAAGGGTCTGGTCTTTTTCCGGTCTTATGGACTGGACCCTCAAACACTAGGTGGTTGAGGGTGGTTGATGTGTAAGCAAGATTAGGTGTTGGAGTGGAGCTTGAAAGCACAATAAAATGTAATGAAAGCACAACTGTGCCTTGATCACTTAGGAGAACAGGGACAACATAAATTGGAACTTGATATGATTTGAAGGGGGAATGAGAACTAACTAAGACATCATTGGAGAATCAACTATCATGCACATGATCACATAGGTATGTGATGGGAAGGTAACATGTTTGTGGGGAAGTGGTAAGGTAAATCAGGGGAATCATCTGACACTCGCATATATCCTTTTGAAAAAGAATATCCTCTCGAGAAGAATTGAGCATTGTGATTGATGGCACATCAATTGTTCAAGGGTGCTCTGTTTCATACAATACAAGGGCTTCTGTCTCCAAAAGTTCTGATCATGGTAGCCAGAGGTCGTGCTCCACGCCATATCCACTCCACCATACCAGGAATTGGTGGCCTCTACCTTGTGGACGGTGGTCAAGGATTTTCTCAATGAAATACTCTGTCGTACCATCTTCAGTGACCAGGGGTTTGGGTGCCACACGTACATGGTCTGGGAACAGCTTGTCATCATTTGGGACGTGTGTCAGTTGTGCAATGTGAAAAGTTGAGTATGCTTTTGATGTCAGAGGGAGTAGGAGTTTGTAGGATGAGGACTCAGGAAATGCTTGTGTAATTTCATATGGTCCATTGAATCTTGGCATGAACTGTAGTCTCTTTGTTGATGAGCCATTGCAAGCATAACCTTGTTGCCTACTTGGAATGCAGGTTCAGGGAGCGGTCTTTGTTTGCAAAATGTGCCTGTTGGATTTTTGCTGCAATGAGATTATCTTTTGCTGCATTTGTTTCTTCCTCCATGTTATTGATGAAGTTCTGAGCCTTGGTCTCTCCAGGAGTGACAGGTCTTTCTGCATTGTCTGGGGGTGTGGTGATGAGAGGTGGTAGTAGTTGTGGTGATCACCCTGTCTTCAGTATGAAAGGTGACACTCCAGTGGATGTGTTGGGAGTGTTCATGATATCAAACCTCACTTTAGGTAACATGTTCCCATCCTTTCTGATTTTGTTCAACATGGAAATGTAGGCATTTTGTTTGAGCACTTGGATGAGCCATCGGTTTTGTGGATGGTACACTGTTGTTTATGCCCAATCCCAGTGAGTTTCATGAGCGCCTTCCAGAATTTTGAGACAAAAAGTTTGTCACAGTCGCTGATGATCTCTAATGGCCACCTGTTTTTACAGTACCACTTGTCGAAGAAAAGGAAGGCAAAGTCTTCTGCTGACATGTTGGTGGTGCAAGGTTCAATCTGTGCATCTGCACCCAGGCAGTCTGTCATTGTCACAATTGCGTCGAACCCATCATCTTTTGGCAAAGGTCTGATGAAATTGATGTCCACTGAATTGAACCATTTGTCTGGGACAGGCAAGAGGTGAAGCAGACCAGCTGCTTTTTGAGGTGGAAGATTTATTCCTCTGGCAGTCCATGCAACTGGGAACATAGCCTTGTGCAAGGTCTCTCCTCATGTTGGGCCAGTAGAAGTCATCTCAGAGGTTGGCATAAGATTTTTCCATTCCAAAATGGCCAAGATTATCATGTGCCAATTGGAATAGCTGTTCTCCAAGGTTCTTGTACTTTGGAATGACCAGTCTGCTACCAATGAATAGAAGGCCATGTGTGAGGGAGATGTTCAGCTTTGAATCTAACATGCCCCACTCCAGATTGTCAAGCATTCCTAAACACCGTGGGTTTTTGCAATAACCATTTTTGATTCTGGTGATGAGCTTTGGATCAGAGTGTACTGAGAATATGGCAGCGGCTGTAATCACAGGTGTTTCATTGTCTACAAAGTCTGGCAGCCTCAATAATGTGTCAGCAATGGTGTTCCAGTCTCCATTGATGTAGGTGATGGTGTATTCATACTGTAACAGGTACTCCATCCATCTAGCCTGATGCTGAGAGAGGTCCTATTGGAAATCAAAATTCTGTAAGGTTTTGTGGTCTGTGCAGATATGAATATGTGCACCGAGTAAGTCTACTCGCCATTTCTTCGATGCCCTCATAATCGCCAACATCTCCTGCTCATGGACCAGGTAGTTGTGCTTAGTGTTTAAGGGTCTAGTCCAGTTTAGTTTTTTGACCCAAAAACATAAAGACCACAACCTAAACCAGTCCAGGACTGACCCAGATACTGCTAGAACCGGACTGGACCACCTAGGACCAGTCCTTTCTGGTTAAAAGACCGAAAAAGACTAGTTAAGACTGGTTCAGACTGATGTTTTGTGAAATTTGTCGTATTAATATAACCCATATGTGTCTTAGCAAATATTACCCGGACCTTATAACCACTATACAGATGGATAGACATTGTAATTCCCCATCATTCAGTCTAACTTTTAAGACATTTCATCAAGATTTGATTTGGCTATGATCAATATAAAAATACATCTACTGAATAACTCATGCTGAACACCAAGAAATGTAATGTGACAACCATAAATTATGTGATGCATAGCATGCATTGACAAATGGTGGGAGTATTATTATACATGCTAGTCCTATGATCATTAATAGAATCAAGCAAATGATCAACATATGAGTAAGATGAAATGAAAATCAATCTGATACAACAAAATACTCATACAAAAATAGATTTGGTTATATCTTGCTCAATTCTTAACCATTTTTTATGAACCAGAGGTCAAATTTGCCGGATTTCATGTGGGAACATGGTCCAATATATGTTCCCATGATAAAACCGGTCCTAACTGGTTTAGACCAGTTTTCTTTGGTTTTACAACATTTTTCAAAATGGAAAGACTGCTAACTGAACTGCAAAAGACCAGTCCATAAATAGACCACTGGTCCGGTCTTTTCCAGTCCAATTCAGTCCAATTTTGGTCTTTTCTTTGGTCCTATGGACTGGACCCTTCAACACTAGTTGTGCTCAGCACTGTTCATTTGTCTGCTCTCAAATGCCACTGGGTGTGCGGATTCCCACAATGGGCCAAAGGAAAGGACAGCACCTGTCTGTCTCTTGCTTGTGTTGCAGGTCATAAATATTTTGTTGTCTCCCAGGTTTTCATGCTCAATAGTTGTCAAATAGTCTCTGCTGATCACCAGTTGCTTAATGTTGTCGAAAACTGCCTGATGATTACACATCCACATTGGAAATGCAGTGTTGCACTCCTTTCACATGAGGGGTGTCAGTACCATGGTGTATTCAGTGAGTGTTGGCAGGAAAGACACAATGTACCAGACCAGACCAAGAAACTGTTGTACATGTTTTGCAGATGTAGGTGCTGGCCAGTTGAGGATTTGTAACACCTTGGATTGGTCTGCTTCAATCCCTTGTGCTGAGATGTGGTGTCCCAGAAAATCTATTTCCGTTGTGAAAAGTGTCGACTTCTTCAGAGAGTAGTACAGATGTGCTTACCACAGTGCTTCCAGTACTAGTGCCACATTTTGCTTATGTTCCTCAAGGGTGTTAGACCAAATAATAACATCGTCAAGGTAAACATGACATATCTTTTCTATTAGGTCCTTGAGTGCCAGGGTGACACGTCATTGGTGAGTCACTGGTGAATTTCTCATGCCCATGGGAATAACAACCCATTCACAGAGACCAAATGGGGTAAGTGTAGCTGTGTATTTGATGTCATCAGGGTGAATGAGTGTTTGAAAAAATGAATTGGTCATGTCAATTTTGCCCCAGATTTTTCCTTTCGCACAATCTGCAAGGATGTTATCAATTCTTGGTAGTGGGTAATTATTGGGGATGGTCATCCAGTTCAGATGGTGGTAGTCATTTACCCACCGGGAAAGTACTGTAGGATCAGTTTTTGGTATTATGAAAGATGGTGACACATACAGTGAAGATGATGGCTGGATTTGACCTGCCGCTACATGCTGGTCGATGAGTGTCTTCCACCCAGCCCAATATTTCTGTGGACATCCATAAGTGCATGAGACCAAGACGGGAGCACCATGGAGTAGTTTGATGTGGTGGTAGATGTCACAAGGCAGGTCAGTTATGTGTGGGATGTCTGATGGGAAGCGGTCAATAAATGAGTCTTTCATCTGTTTGTCCAGTTTTTGCAGTGTAGCTTCTCTGGCCAATTGCGTGATCCAAGTTTTGATTGTTGCGATGATGTTCAGCCAGCTGGTAGTGAAGGCTGTCATATCAAAATGGTTGGGGTTTTCGTCAAAAAGTGCCATTAGTTCCATGTGAACAAGAATCTGAGTCTTCCTTGCAGTTCTCTGGCTGGCTTTTATGTGCTGCACTTCAAGCTTACAATGTTGGGCTGGGGATTTTGTAATCATACACCAATGTAATTTGGGGTCGGGGGGGGGGGGGGGGTACAGTAAATTATAGCCTGATTCCTTTGCAATAATGGTCTGCAGTTCAGCGTTGACAACAATTTTATTTTTCACTAGAAAATCTAGGCCAAGCATCAAGTCAGTGTGCAGTTCAGGACAAATGATTGCATTGATAATACAAGAGTGCCAGAGGGTGTTGGGAGACTGGATTGATAATCTACAATATTGAGTTACTACAGGAGGCATTATTGTGTTGTTGTTCTTTGTGAATGCTCCGGAAACAGACAGAGGTTTGAAGAGGGGTCTTGCAGTGAGGCATAAAATTTCAGCTAGTTTGCTAGAAATCAAGACTGGAGATGAGCCATGGTCAATTAGTGCATTAACAGGGGTAGGTGCACAGGTAGCAGGTGCATCAATACAGCATGTCCAACAAAGGTGTTGAGAAAGGGCAAAAGGTGAAGGCACGTACTCTTCCACTTCATTTGCATCTATGTAGTCTTTGGAATCTCCATTACTCTCACTGTCTTCGAAGATGGCATCTGCCTCAAAGATGGTGGTGATGGTGGTGGTTGCTGCATGTGAAGAAGCTTGTATATTGTTGTATGCTGCCTTTGCTTTTGCTGCATTTGCTGATGTCACCAATTTGCAATCCTCAAGGGTGGGGCAGGGGTTGGTACAATTCCATCCGAGGTGACCTGCATAGAAAACACAGCATTTATAACATCCGAGGTGTTGCCTGAGAAGAGTCTTCTTGTCATTGGTAAGCGGTTTGAGAGGGGCAGTGTAAGAGGTGGTGGGTGCAGAGGTTGAAGTGGTGTTGCCATTGTCGATGTTGGGCACCAAAGAGTCTCATAAGATATTGCTAGCCTTTGCTGCATGGGCTACCCATCTGACACGACTTGCTTGTAAATCTTGTTCCAGAAGTTGCAGATGCTCCATCCACTCCTCAAAATCTGGGATTGCATCAAGGGTACCCTTGGTTGCCCTCAGCACGGTCCCATTGTTGGCTTTGTAGAGGTGTTTCATTCTGTCAGAGAGGCAAGGGATCAAATGGAGTCAGAAGCGATTGTTGGGGATGTGGTAAGGGGATTTGGCAGCACCTAGTTCATCATTTGCATTATGAACATTGTTGACCCACATAATGAGATCAGAGGATCCCTGTGTCATGATCTGATCCTGCACAAGTTCGTCCTCCCAAGAATGAGGCAAGAACTTCTTTTTGAGAGCGATGAGAAACTCTGGGAAGGTCAGTGCCAGCAGGTCCAACCACTACAACTTCTATTGTCCAGGTATGACCAGAATTCTGATGACTTCCCCTCAAGTTCAGTACTTAACAGGCAACCTTAGAGGCCTTAATGGACTAGCAAAGGGAAATCCAAAGTTAAAATTATAGTACATATTACAGGGATTGGAGATGCACCTAGCAAAGGGAAATCTGAAGAGAAAACTCTAAGGACCCCTTTGCCAATGCCCAGTATATGTGAAGACTGCAAAGATCAAATAATAACCTAAAAATAGAAAAGGTGGAGATAGGCAGATCAAGGCTGCCAAATGACATCATACCAAGGGGTAGATGTTGGAAAGGGTACTCCACCTCTAAATATAAAACTGTCAACATGCACAAATGTGATAGAAAGGAAAATTAGTAATAAAATAAGGAAAAATCATAGAAAATGAAGAATAGAAGGAAATGAAGTGAGGAAAAATATAGGACAAACATAAAAAGTAGGAGAAACACACGGGGCACCCCCTAGTCCCCTTACAGGGATGAGTTGAAGTCCCTGAAGGACATGGGTGTCTACAAGCTCATACCTCAATCAGAGGTCCCACTGGGGAAATGGATCTGAAAGGGGAAACCTGTTTTCCACATCGAGCGAGACAAAACAGGCCAGGTGGTTAGATGGAAGGTGTGCCTTGTCTTCAAAGGTTTTACAATGACTACACCAAAACAACCTCACCTACTGCACACATGGAATCTTGGCAAATACTCCTCCACATCACAGCCTCTTTAGGATGGGACACACAGCAAATTGACGTAAAGACAGCATTCTTATATGGTTTACTACCCAACCAATGAGGTACAATATATGCAACAACCTACCAGATTTGAGGAGCCTAGGAAGGAGGACTGGGTATGGCAGCTACAACGTGGCCTATATGGCATGAAGCAAAGCAGCTGAATCTGGAACCAGACCCTCAACACTCAAATGATCAAATGGGGATTCACATGACTATCTTGTGAGTCTTGCATATATTATTGCAAAACTGATTTGGGGATTATCATTGTGGCTGTACATGTCAATGACTACTTGTTGATTGCAGATTCGAAGGGAGAGAATGAACATTTCAAGGACCAGATGTGCAAAGTATGGACAATCTCAGAACTGGGTACCACACACTTCATCATGGGCATCACTATAATCTGGGACAGGGTTGCTTACACTGTTGCACTTTCACAAACTGTGCTCATTGACAAAACTGTTGAACAGTTTGGTCAGAAAGATGCCCACCCCTGGAACCAGGATCCAAGCTCCATCGTGCCAACCAACAATCTTTTTCCTCCAATGAATGTCTACAGCTTAGCAAACTACCCTACAGATCCCTTGTCAGGTGCTTACTATACTTGGCAATTTCCACACATCCCGACATCTCCCATGCTGTACAACAACTCTCCCAATACTTGAACTCCTACTTATTAAGGCATGACTTGGGTATGGGTAACACCATGAGTATTGGGTCATGGGTATGCCTGGGTACAGGTACAGGTTTGTAATTATTATACCCATGCAAAACCATACCCATACTCATGGGTTTGCAGGTTTCTCATTCCATTTCTTTCCATAATTATAGTTCAAAACTTTGAGGAATAGCTAATCCAAAGTAATTGACATATAATGATTTCCTCCTATTTACATACATAGGCATGATCTGGTCCATGGGAAACTTGTGATCTGTCATCTGTTGGGAACTGAGCACTGCAAGTTTTAGCTCTATGGCCACCATGGTGTTGTATGTTTGTGTGCTTTTACTCATGTCTTCGATGAAGTCTTCAGCAAAATCATCACGTTCATCTCTCTGATCTATCTCATCATCCTCCATATCCAGTGCTGCCAGATCTAGTACAAAGGCTATCGACCATGGCATCAAGCACAGGATCAAGCACATCAAGAAAGGTGCCAATGCAATTGCTCGCCCTCTCAAGTGGGCCAAACATGCATTGTCAAATGTTTCGTCTCTGATCATCAGCGATGCAGAGGATCACATTGGCGATGAAGCCAGTGTCAAGGCCAATGAGTCACTAGAGGTTATAGATGTCAAGTCTGACAGTGAGGAGCTGGACAACCTGGAGAAAGAACTTGGTACATTCACTTGATATTCTTTCCTCACTATCTCACTTATTTTGATCCTCAGCGGCAGCCAAGAAGACCTGGAGGTCCCCAGTATACTCATTCTTCAAAGCTGATGTGACTATCGAGGTACACAAGGGTCGTGTCACACACTTCTTTGCTTGTTCTGTGAAGAATTGCAAGACCAAGGCATGAGGCATTTGGCGTTACCAAGACAAATGCAACAAGGCCTCAACTGCCAACCTCCACCATCATGCAATCTGTTGCTTTGGGCAGGATGCCGTTGACATGGCTGTAAATGGGAAGCCTGGTGTCCCCACTGGCAATATCTTCAGCTCGTTCACCCACCAAGGACAACGGCCAGTCACTTATTCTCATCGTGCACACTTGAACCCTGAGTTCTGGTAAGTACACAATGCTTTTGAATACATTTCTTTGACTTATGTACATCAGTGCCCACATTGCAAAGTGGGTAGCAGAAAGCAACTGCCCTGCAAACATCGTCTCTGACCCCGAGCTCATCGACCTCCTCATGACTGGACATCTGCACCTCAAAGTTCCATGCCAAAACACTGTTCGATGTGACATCAAGGCAGCATACGTGAAGTGCCATGAACGTATATCCAAACTCCTTCAAGATCACCCCAGGCATGTACATTTCATGACTGATGCATGGATGTCAACCAACCATCACGTGTTTGTTGCTTGGACTGTGCACCTTGAGCACAATGGGACTATGCTGGCTTTTTTGTTGGATGCAATTGAGGTCCTGGAGTCTCACACCGGTGTGGCATTGGTGAAGGCTTTTCAACAGATGCTTGAGGTGTTTGGGCTTCAAGAGTGCATAAGTTTGTAGTCCATTGTTGTGCTTTTGAACTTATCATCTCCACAGATTCTTGCCGTGAATGCCGACAATGCAACGTCAAATGATATGCAAGGGGAAACTCTTGCAGAAATGCCTAACTCCTTCGAGCTCAAGAACCATGTCCATTGCTTCAACCACACCTTACAACTCTCTGCAAAAACCCTCCTATGTCCTTTCAATGCTGGTTTAGGCAAGGCAACTGAAGATGGCACCAGCGACAATGTAGATGATCTCCTGTCCCAGGGCATTGATGACGATGATGACAACAATGAAGAAGAAGATGAAGACAATGGCCTCCCAGTTATTCCTAATGAGGATGATGTTGACAACAGCATTGATGAGTTGGATGCCCTGGATGCCAATTCACGTGAAGTGATTATGAATAATACTGCTGCTGTCCATGAAATGGTCACAAAGGTGTGTATTCTTTTATCAACCTGCAATGTTTCACTGATTCATATCTGACAGCTTCACCACCTTTCTTTTGCAATTGTACAATCAACAACCATCACCCTCCCAGCATGGCATTGCTATTGCAAAAAGTTAAAGCTCAAGTCATGCATCCTCCCTCACGATGTTGTCACTTGTTGGAACTCGACATACTATATGCTCAGCTTTGCAATCAAATATCGCACTACCATTGATGCCATGACCACTGACAAGTCCCTCAAGCTCCGGAAGTACAAGCTGAAAATGCAGGAGTGGACTATCGCTGAAGATCTGGTTACAGTCTTACTTGTAAGTATCTTATATCTTGACTACCCACGTTTCATTAACCCTCTGTAGCAATACAAAAATGCGACACTCTTTTTTTCTCAGGACTCCGCCAGTGTTGTGGCTGTCATTCCCATGATGGACCATATCACAAATCAGCTCAACCTCCAAACTGGGAAAGCTTACCACCCCTCCCTCACTGTGGCCATGAAGCTTGCTTGCAAGAAAATGGACTGCTACTACTCCCTTACTGACTCCTCCTCCATATACCGAATTGCCATGATCCTACACCCCAGCTTGAAACTTGAATATTTCCACAACCAGAAGTGGGAGGTAGAATGGATTGAGGAAGTGGAAAGTCTTGTCCGAGATGAGTACATTATGAAGTATGAGAAGTCAGCCAATGAAAAGACACCCTCAACAAGTCCAAACATGAAGAATGATGGTGGATTTGCATCCTTCAGTGACCTCTCAGTTACCACCGCTCCTCGTGCAAGCAAGATTCAGGAATACCTCAGCCACCCTGTTGAGAACATCAAGGATCCTTTGAGGTGGTGGGTGGACAACAAGCATGTATATCCAAACCTTTATCGCATGGCATTGGACTATTTGAGCATTCCAGGTATGTCAGTCCTATGATTACATAGTGACAACTCTGATATGCTTCCCAGCTACTTCCACCTCTGTCAAACAAGTGTTCTCACAAGGCGATGGCATCACCTTCTCCCCTTCACTCGCAACAGCCTCTCATCTTCCTCAGTTCAGGCATTCCTCTGCTTTGGGTCATGGGCACATTGTGGGCTTGTGATGTTTGATGATGTGGTAGCTGCTGTGTCAGCGAGGAGCAAGTAGTATTTTCAGAACACTTTGTTGCACTTGTCAGCTTGTATGCCCTATGAGTTGAAACCACGGTGTTTGCAAACCATGTGTTTTTACATATACCTGCAGTATTACTTGAGTATTAGATATGTACCCATGAACTTTTCACGGTGAACCTGTACCCTTAACCGTATGGGTACGGTGTTCATGGGTATGGGTATGGGTAAGAGAAATTATACCTGAGGGTTACCTGAGTTGTGCCTTACTACTCATTTGAACACTGGGGGGCAGCCATTCAGCTTGTCTGATATCTGAAAGGGACAAGGGACCTCAAGTTATATCTTGGGGGCAACCATCCAATCACACTTCAGGCTTTTAGTGACTCAGATTGGGCCAACTCCCTTGATACCCACTGCAGTGTTGGCAGATATCTCTGTTCACTCAGTTCAGGTGCCATCTCTAGTGTTGCCAATGGTGCGGCTTGGAGCCATGAGCCGTTGAGCCAAGCCGCTATTTTGGGCCAGCTGCACCAATAAATCGGCTTGCAGCTCAGAGCCGCCCAGAGCCGCTCAAGCCATGCCCTAAGTTGCCTCAAATTCAGAGTGACTGGAGGGCTTTAAATGTTCTTAAAACACTATAAAACACTCTGTAGGAGTCCCTACTGCCATTTTGAATACATGTTGTTATACCCTACTCCCCAGAGCCATCTCTCGAGCATGTTTTGTAATAGGTACGAGGAGATAAACATAGCCAAATAATCTCATCAAAGATACCGATCTGTGCAAAACTCAATAGTATGACTTGTTTCTTTTGTAATAATAGTCTACACAACCTATTTGACCATTAAAATACATAACTGAAGCATAAATACAACTCGGATTGCAAGCCCACAACTTTGGGCAATCTCAATCGGCTTAGCCGGCTCAGAGCCGCTCACCGCGACTCAGCGCCATTTTGATCGGCTCAAGTGCCTGAGCCGCGCCGCGGAGGAGCCGAGCCGAGCCGAGCCGTGGCATCACTAGCCCGGCCCATCTCATGGGCTGCCCACAAGCAGAAAGTTGTTGCTACCTCCTCTTGCGAGGTGGAATACATTGCAGCTTTTGAGACCGCCAAACGTACACTACTCGATGCTATCGGTTACCATCAAATCCTCCCCACCATCATTTCCTGTGACAACACTGCGACGAAAACCCTATCAGAGGATCCCCTACTACACTCTCACATCAAACATGTTGATATCAAATATCATTTCCTATGCGAACACGTACAATCTGCTGACTTACGTCTTACCATAGGTTAACACCCGCGAAAACACCACTGACATGTTTACAAATGCCCTGGACATCAAACAATTCAATTACCTTTGGAACTTCCTTGGCCTACGGTGACACGATTCCATGCGAGGAGGAGTCATTATCACGGTGAGGAGTTTTGAGATTCACACCGTGATCATGCAATCGGCACGTTTGATGCGTGCTCTATTCTTAGCGCATCCCTTTGATGCGCTTGGACAAACGACTCATAGATACCTTTCTCTCGTTATCCCTTTATTAGATTGAACTTATATATATAGGTAGATAGATATACAGCTCTGTGCATAGAGTGAGGAATACCCTCACAGACATGAAAATAACATGTACTCGTGATCAAAACATACCTTATATAGCAGGGGTCTCGAGGCCATTGAAAAAAAAAATCCTATCCCTTGGCGTGACAGGCGCGTCACTACTAAACAATACATAATAATTCAAGCCTTGATCTCAGTTCATTATTATAGTCTCTAACTGCGGGAAGATCAGGCTCTTCATCAACCACTCACGTATAACTTGAACATTAGTGAATATTGCTGTTTGTCATAGAAGCTAGGTTTTACAAATCACCAGACGCAAACTTCTCATCCAACCGCGAGATAAGACTGATGATAACATTCAGTTGGGTTATTACTTCCCGCATGTCTACCCTGCTCCAGCCGCCGTCAACCATGGAAGCCCACAAGTAGTCAGGTTGAGGTATAATTCTACGAGAACATTGCGTCAGTATAATGAGGAACAGTCCAGATAGATGGAGGTAGGGCTACCCGATGGTGGGGATCTTACTACCTCCCAAAGTGCTGCTTCCACCGGCACCGTACCTGTACATCCGTTACCACATATACATGAAATGTAAAGAAACAATACTCACCATTGGTATACTGTCCCATTAACTGTCTGTGGAGCAAGAAGCGCCATCCTCAAAGAATCCGGCGTGTCCACGAAGGACTCGAAATACAGGCTATGGAGCAGATTGCTCGCCGACGAATCGTTGCTTGTATATTCATCGTCATTCTGGGCAATCATACACTCCTAAGTTATATGTGAAACATACGCCATAGTCCACATCGGCTCAAGCTTCCCAGTTGCCTTGTACACGGGGTTGGCACCCTGGTGGGTAAATGTGTCCTTGTATTCCATAGCACCGAAGTGTTCGCACACGATGGCCGCCTTGGCGGTCGCGAGGATCTCGGGGTTAGAGGTCATCCACGCTTTCTCGTCGACATGGCCACCGGATACATGGCCTGTGGTTACAACAAAGCTGAAGAGGAGATCAGTTGGTGAAAAGGAGAGTAAGAGGCAAACAAACTCAATATTGAATTTGGGAAGATTTTGGCTGAAGAATTCTGCAAGAGTGAGGAGGAGGATGGGACCTTTAGCGGCAAACGGTTAGCTTCCGCTTGGGAGACGAATGGTGTTAATATTAACCATTCTCTTCAACAATCGATGGGCCATCACCTATGGGGAAAAATTAGTCATTGACAACACACCGAGACCAAGAACTAAATAGCCCACTGTGCGTGTACACAATAATTGAAGTATTACTGTTTGCCGAGCCCTTCAGACGACCCCACACAGTATGTGTTGTAGCCGCCAAATTTGGGGCATCCAGCACCACCGTTGCACTTGTGATGTCACCGCTCTTCGCGAGTTGCCTAATGAGCTTGCCGGTGGAGTTCCCAACGTACAGGGCGGGGACATCGTATGATGTATATGGAGGGGCGGAATTGGGCAGGAACTGGAGAGCGGCATCCTCGTCCGAGATATTAACCCAGGAGGCAACAACGGCAGCGACACCTTGTTGTTTGAGACTAGTGAAGTTGAGAGTCTTTGCCGACTGCCAATGCGGGTTGCGAAGGTTACCGAGCTAAAAAAAACAATCTTGAGTGAAGTGCAATATGTGGGGCTTAGTACGCACTTCTGGGATGCTTTCGGGGGGGATGTTGCGTGAGGTACTAATTACGAGCACCTTTCATATACGGTATGCGAAATGCAATCACAACGCACCCTAGCAGACGATAGCCTGGCAAGGAATAATTCTTTGTTGGACTCGGATTATCGAAGAACACGACGGTGTTCTGCGAGGGGAGATTGGACAAGTTGAGCGTCTTGTTGTTCGCAGTCGCGTCATCAGCCAACAACCCGAAGCTTCCTGCGTCGTGCAACGGGCCAGTAATACCTCCCGGACCACTGTCACCGCTGTATGGCCAGTAGCCCGTTGTGGGCAACCCCACGGCGGTGCCGTTCTTCAAATTGAGACTGAGATACCACCAGCGCGGGTCCCATCTATCAAGTATTCGACTCTGAGGTAGGAAACAAACAACATGTGTTCAAAAATGAAAGAACCTGGTGAAAGTGTAGTTCAAGATGTTAACGTCCAGCCCGGCGAGTTTCATGTTGCCAGCGATGAGGTCCTTAAGAACGTTTTGGTTCTCGTTGCCGGCTCCATAATTTTAGTGAATACATAAGAGATGAAGACCTGGACAATGAGACGCACTCCATCGTGGTCCGCGAAGGTTGGTCTGGAATAACCGGTCGGAAAGAATTTGTTCCTGAACCTGACTCAGGTGCAACGCGCCAGAAGTAGAGCCAGTCAAGACGAACGTCGACAGGAGGAGAGACGTCACGGTGAGGAGCATAGCGAAGTAGGGTCAGTGCGACCTGGGTTGTGAGTGATCACAGATTCACAACTAATTAATAGACGCATAGATTTAAACTAGACCTTGCTAAAAGAGGAAAAGCTTCAGCATGGGAGACCCTGGGAGACCACGTCCAAATAGGGTACTAGCGAATGAGTCCAACCAGCGGAGTTCAAGTGCTATTCGAAGCTGGCGGGCTTGTAAATCCACTATATACTATACATCGGACATTAGAGGACGAAGTTCACGAGTAAAATCTATCACGTTCCTCCTCCTCAGTAGCACTAGCTTTCCGCATGGATGAGTGGTGTGGGTAATTTATGGTTGGCAATCCGCAGTTGATCCGCCGCAGAGTCATCGGACTAGGAAGCACACTGTTGGCGGTGATGGACATGCATTTACAATAAAAGAATGCTTGTGTAACTTGGAAACGGCTTTCAGAAGCCATTTGCTTCGATATGCCAGTGGGAATCCCGACCACGGTACAACGGACTCATCCGGGTTTGGTTATCAATTGAATCAGGCTGTGAGGGCTGCTGCGCACGGCATGTCTGAGTAGTCTCTCCTGTTCTCTCAGTAAGTGGGCATCAGGAAAGCAGCAGTCAATCAACAGTCAATGTATGCTATATTCAGAGCGTTCACAGTAGCCATTTTTCACTTCATTTTTCACTTCATTTTTCGCTTCGTTCTGATCAAAAAACTAAAGATGATCCGAAAATGAAGCCGAAAATGAGCCGAAAATGGCCCTAAAATGGCTGAGTACTGGATGACTTTCCGTAACGCTAACTTGATTGTCCAACTCCAAATGCATGTTGCTAAGGGTCTTCGCCGAGATGCCGCCAGAGAAAAGGTCCAAAAATCACACGTCCCAAGAACTCTCCAAACCTTAAAGTTGGAAGCAGGGTCCGGACCCTTGTCAAACTCCTTGAATACGAAAAAGGCAGTCCGATCGCGATGGATCTGATGGGAACGTGGCCTCGACGTTCTCGACGTCCAGCACATCTCTCGTCTTTGTCCCCCGCTCTCCAACCATCGTCCTTGCCGTCGCGCCATCCTATGTGATCTTCATTCCTCCCCTGTTCCCCTACCTCCTGCCCCTGCCCTGTTCCCCTGCGCCACCTGCATCCGGATCTTGGTAAGGCATGAAACCTCTGCCGCAGTCACTAGAAGTGCCGCTGTGGTTGATGCGAAGATATTCTTCATCTTCTTCATTGTCATCAATGACCACAGGGATTGAAGCATTGTCCATGGTTAAACTCAATCGCAGAGGGAGGGCACAGGATAGCACCAATCACACATGTATTACTATTTAAGGGTTTGAAATTTATCTACAATTTGAAGACGTTGTGAAGACGTCTCGTCCTTACGGTTCTCTAACTCCAAACTCTAAACGCGTTGCCACCGACTTGAAAGTCCGCAGAGTAAGGTTTGGAGATAGAATATCAAGTTAACGTTACGGAAAGTCGTCCACTATTACCTTTAGTAATGTTTGTTATTCAGCTATTGGTACGGGAGGTCCGAACAACTAAACTTACCTATAAATAGCTGTTTTTCTCTGTGAATAGCTACGAATTCAGGTGAATAACTGAAGTGGGGAAAGAGGACATGTTTGTTAGGTCTCAAGCAATACGACCCATTAGAAAACAGATCACATGATATTTCTCATCACGTGTATAGGTGCTCAATCTTATCTTGCCTCGAAGATTTGTCGATCTACTGTTATTAGAAAATAGGATGGCCCTTGTTGACAATACTCATTGTTTGTCTGAGGGCTGTCAGATATGTAGTTTTGTTATGGTGAAATCAATTTTTCCTTGCTCCTCCTGCTATGCCAGACCTCACTCAGAAATGTGTTCAATGCAGTTTTAGGGGAGCACCCACCTGACTTCCCCTGCAAAGCAAACCTGCAATACTTGAAGACATGTGGGCCATGTACACAGAAATGGAATGACCAAGCAGAGCAGAAGCACATAGAGAAGGAGAATGAGAACCCAGATAAAGCAAAAAGACAAGTCCTAGGCAAGGATAAGTCTCTAGGCAGCCCTCCAACAATTCCATGGCAAGAGTTCATCCCCCTCCTTACAAGACACAGGGAAACTGCATTTGAATTGCATGCATTTGTAATGCTTAGTGACAAGGCCTCATCTGCACCACAGCGCTCCAATGATCTAAGCCATGATCTTGCAATGCACCTAGCAAAGATAGTCTGGAATACAACTGCTTTTTGGTTCAAGTCAGTATGCACCCAATTTTCTTCAACATATATCTTACTGTGTGATGAAGAGAAAACACCAGACTGCTGAAACCACCACGACCTACACATTTTACTGTGCTCAATTACATGGTGAACAGACAAAGAAAAAGCTTGCAGAGACTGGAAAGTGATGGGCATGCATGACTATGGATCAATACAAATGCAGTGGCTGGCTGTTCGTGACACTCAATGAAAATGAACTTACAATGGCATGCATCTGTATCACACATTATCGATGCCATCCACCATATACTGATATATCAATATCTGACAGCATTGTGAAAGAAATTGAAGGATTAGAAGACATGACTGCTGCCAAGGTCAGCCTTATCACCTGTTCCTCAAGAATGTTGACACCAACTACTGGCTAGATATGGCAAGCTGTTCTGAAGAAATATCCTAAAACAGAATTAATGCAGAAACAGATTTACACACACTGGGCACATCTTCATGCGGCAACATTGATGGTTCTGGAGCACGAGGAAGGTCTCAATATTGAAATCATACCAATACAGACTGAGGATGGAGTCTTGTCACTTGCCTTCAGCTTCAAGAATATACTGCAAGATTATGGTGAGGAGATCATTGAGATAGCCATGGATTCAACATGTGCAAACCTTCACAACACTAATGTTAATAAGACACTCACCATTGTAAAGGGAAAACAAATGCGTTAGGATATGAACTATATGGTGTTGTGGGTGAAGCAAATGGTCAGGCCCTGCTGTTAGCCTTTGCATTCACATGCTCAACTGACGGCACTGCTGTGCTGGGTGCAAAAGACTGCATGTTTCAGAAGGTGTTGGGTCACATGTGTTGGGTCACATTAATCAGTACTGCCCAAACATTGCAGATGTGCACTTGGACAAGGACCCAACTGAGTTGAGTGCTGTCTGCACAGCACTTCCTAATGCCAAAGGTCATCTGTGTTACTGGCATGTGATAAGGTACCTGGAACAACAACTAGCAGAAGATAAGCTGCCAGCGAAATATGATCCATGTATCACTCATCAAACATTTACCTTTGTCGATCTGACATGGGCACCTGGTATCACATCTGGCTGGCTAGAAGAAGGTGTCTGGGAGGAGGATGCAGAATGTGAAGAGCCTGTTGAGGATAATGTTGAACCAATGGTACATTGATGACTGTTTGTCAAAGCTTACAGGATAAATTTCTCATCTAGGAGCCACCATCAACATGTTGTCCCCCCTTGATGATATTGGTTGCAGATGGGACATGCACAGCAGTCTGGCCCACCCCACCCAAAATTACAAAGTCAAATTTACCTCCATTCTGCCCTTTGGAGCATCACTCAATAATTGTCAAAAAGTTTTGCATTCACCTACATCAACATCCACAAATACTGTTAAATGATGAAAACAATTCACATCTGACTGCGAAAGACATCCATTATCGTGCTGCAAAGGAGATGTACAATTTTTGTTTTCAAAATGACCTTGGGCAAGTGTGAGCTTACCTATGGAATCAGTGGTACAATCCAAACCAACAATGGAAACTGTGGGCTAGATCTGCAGATTTGGCCATATATGTCCTCAAGATGACAATGATTGTTGAAAGTCTTTGGCAAAATCTGAAACATAGAAATTTGCAAGAGTTCAACCGACCATGACTGGATCTCATTGCACACATCATCATTACCGATGTCTTGCCTCACATTCAGAGAACACTTGATTATGTATTGGACTTGCAATGCATCGGCAGGCCCAAGGCATTGGCCTCTTGGCAGGAAGACTTTCAAGCAGACTGGAAGGATATGAGTTGTTGTGCTGTGATGAGCATAGGCTTGTGGAAAAGCAATTGGAATGGTTGAAAAAACCTAAAAAGACAAAAGGATGCACCAAACAATTGGCTGAGCTTGATGAAGAAGAAAATTGGCCATGAGGGAAATATCTCATTGAGATTGATCGATGGACATGCACCTGCCCTGTGTATCTGATCAGTCGATTTCTCCTATGTAAACACCTTGTCAGGGAAGCGAATCAGATGTTAAATGATGTGCCACTCAACAATCTGTCTTTTTTCTTCCACCTTCGCTGAGAGCACTTCCCACCCTACTACAAGATTGTGGGCATCCACTATGACAAAACAGCTGAGGAGTCCAATAAGGAAGTTGGGATCCAGGTCCTAGGTCATCATTGAACACAAGAAACACACAGGAGCAACACAGGACATACTCCTCAGAGATCATCGAGTCCCACACCAACCATAGCCAACTCAGATGTTATGGCAGACTTGGAGAACAAGGTCATCAAACTTCAAGATGTTGAGAAAGACAAGGAGAAAGAGACCGATGCAGGTGGTGATGAAGAAAATGGGGGTGAAGACAGTAATAACTCAGATGAAGAAGACTCCAGTTCAGATGCAGAAGCTGCTGAACATGTGAGTGTCTTCTTTGGGATTGCATGCCTGATTAACTCCAAGGAGTCTCAATGCCACCATGTGCTCATGAAATTGTTCCAGATTTTCTATTCAGAAGAGGAGAGGAATACTCTCAAGCATTGCTTTTCAGATATGATGGCAGTAGCAGAGCGACAAGGGGGTGTTCATCCAAAGATGGCGGGGGTGCTCAACAAGGTTTTCAAGGGTGTTAAAAAGGTTGGGGGGGATATTGGGAAGAACAAAAGAAGGCGAATATGTCAGCACACTTGGAAGGATTCCAATTCAAACACGATGTACTTGGATTAATTATTCATCGAGTAACAGGCACCTTTTTGAAAGACAATAAGCCTGAGTAACCTTGTTCTAAATATAACTGATAGATAAGATCTGTGGATCTCTGCACATGATATAAAATATCATGTGACCTGTTTTCTAAAGGGTCGTATTGGAGGTGTTGTTTGTTAGATCTGCTTTTGAACAGGTTGCATACACCTAAGTGTCCCACCTTACATAACATACTAGTTGACGTGATCTGATCACTGATTGCAAACCAATATGTAATACTTATTGTTGATTTGCTTACCCGCCGAGAGCACCTGTGGAGATTTCCCCCTTCAACAATCTGAATTGTGTTGGACTGCTCCTGCTTCCCTTCCACCCATTGTACTGACATCAGAGCACCATCAAACTCATTCCCACACCTTGTCCACATCATTCTGATGCCTGCTGCCCATCATACTGACATCATTGAGGTACCAATGCATTCCCATGGCTTGTCAACACCCTCTCAACACTTCCCACCCATTGTAGCACCTTCTCACAGCTTGTCCGCCACTCCCATGCATCAACCTTGTTTGCTTCCATCCCAGCAACACTTCCCACCAGTCATAGCGCCTTCTCTCACAGCCTGTCTGCCACTCCCACACATCAATCTTGTTTGCTTCTGTCCCAGCAATGCTTACTGCCCATTGTAGTGCATTCTCACAGCCTGTCCACACCTCCCCACTATCCCCACATGCCATTTGTGTTCGCTTCCATACTTCCCTGCCCATCATAGCAACTCCCCATGGCCTGTCCACCCCCTGCTATCCCTCGCACACTGTTTGTGTTTGCTTCCATCCACACCACTGTACTTCCCACCTGTCGAAATGACTCTTGCTTGCTACTGACAGCTTTTGCTCCCCATTTCTGCTTACATTTTCATTTCTGCTTACATTTTCTCATCATAGAAGTTGTCAACCATTTGTAGCAGTATCATGTCAATGTAATGATATACTGACAAGCTACATGTGCAAAGATCTTCATAATAAGGCATACAGGCAACAGGCACTAAGCAGAGCTATCCTCATCAGCACTTGAATCAACAATGGGCACACTTTTGGCTGAACGATGATGCTTCTTCAACTTAGCATTATCATCTGAATTGTCAGACTCCATGGTCACCCATCATTGTCGTCTGAATTGTTTCCACCGCTCGCCTTTTTTGTTGATGTGTTCTATTTCCATTTCTTTCCAGCATCCTTCCTTGTTTTTCTCTGATGTACCTGAATTTCCCCAGATGCAAGTTTTGCACAATACTCCTTTTCATGTGCTTGATGCTGCTCTGGTATAAGTCTGATGAATTTGCAGGATCTATCATTAAGGGCATCCAGTAATTGTTGCAGAGGAGGAAGGGTGGTGCTGAGCTCACTTGGGTTGACAAACCTATTGAATGTCCACCCTTTGAGAACAATTCCATAGTGCCGGACAATGTCCTCCTTGTAGTTTACATACTGCATGATGGCCTTTTGATTTCCAGTGATCTCAACTTTAGGCACACCAAATCTTATCAGTGATGACAAGGTGATAATGCTATTCATGGCATGCACCCAACATATTACTCATTTTGTCCTGAATAGCTGCTTTCATATGATTGGCCTTCTGCTTTGAGGTTCAAATCATATCTGTTGTGTAATTTGAATTATTGTACAACTTGAAGCAATGGAATAATCAGTACTTACTAACTGCACTACACCCAGCCACAGCAAAAGCTTTGAGACATGCACCAACCTCTGATGTATCCCACTTCTTGCATATGGCAACATGCATATATTGTTCAAGTTTGGGCAAAGAAAAATGCCAGTGGGGTTTCATGTGATATTCAGGTGTGTTTCTGACGATGCCAAAAAAGCCCTCGATGCCAGCATGGAGATTCAGGCCTGTCATCTGTACCAGGTGTGTCACTGACACATTAATTCTGAATTCTAGGCAAAAGGACATACCAACAGCTGCATATTTTGAACCACATTGGCGACATTGGCTATTCGGCCCTTAGGGGTTGCGTGCTTGAGCTTTGCGTGCCCATCTCACTGTGCAGTAAATTCTTTGATGAGCTCTTCATGTTCTTCTCTGGTAAGATTTTCATACTCCTCTTTGTACTCGTCTTGCAGTTTGATGAGTCTTAATGGATGCCCATCTGATGAACAGCACTGGTGAGCATTTGCATGCACTACAAAAAAATAAATCTACCCTTGTGTAACTCTTGTGCTTTGATGCTTTTGAACATGTTGTGTGCATTCACCTTGGAGTGGTGGTTTACCATGTGGGCACTGCCTTCAAAAAATACATTCAAAAAGTACCATGGTTTTTTGTTGAAGCGATGGGCAAGGTCATTGGCTTTAGTGATTGTGTACAAATACCACTTGCTGACTGCATCATCAATTGCCTGTTGTTTTTCTTGACGTGCTTCTTCCTTTTCTTGACGCTGCTGGGTGGGGATAGGCACCAACTTGTGAGCAGGGTGATGGCAGACACAGCGTGCACTTGCAGATTTGATTGTAGCAAAAGTAGGAGGCATTGGCTTACATTCATGAGTCCAAGGGATGTAGAACTTAAGTAATTGGCTCAAGAAAAAATGATATAGCCAAATATGGAATGGTAAACCATAAAACACATGGAATAGTTCAGAAAAAAAAATCAAGGTACACTACTCACTACTAGTATGCGCCCTCTGCAGACCAATAATTAGTTAGTGCCATAAACAATTCAACTCACTGGGTTTCAGTGAGTTCCAGTGAGCTGATCAGCTTGAACCAGCCAGGCACTGGTGTATTATAAATGACTGTAATGACATCTCCAAGCTGTTCCTGTAACCCATGCTCTTGAAGAATTCCTGAACGTATGAACCTGGAGAAAGTGGTGTGCCTGCCCCCGAATGATATCATTATGATAATGACCATGTGAAGAGCTGGGACTTGGCAGAGGAGCAAAAAGGAGCATTGGGTTTTTGCCATTACAAGATGTTGATTGAGTGGGAGGTGAAAAGACAGATTGATGGCAGGGTTGTCATGCTGGAGACAGTTTTGGCAATTGTCCTGAGTCTAAGGTTGGAAACTTTAGCATGAGATTACTTTGGAGATGTTTTTTGGGTGGAGAGCATGGCTCAGCAGTCTGAGTGCATGATGTAATGAGGCTGCCTATGGACAAGAAGGTGGAAATTGACAGTAAATTTCTCCCAGCAGCTAACTGGGCCTGAACATGAGTGATTTCTTCTTCTTTTTTCTGTAAACAGTCAAAGAGTGTATGAATTTGCTGTATGAAGCTATCTTCTCTAAGTTTGGCACCACAAAGTTCTGCCTTCAGCTTTTCAATCTCCTCCAAGAAATTAGCAAAGTCAAGCATGGTTTGGCTCAATAGCTCTGAGCTGTACCTATCACTCTCCTGAGACATTGTGGGCTGGGCACATAAATCCACATTATTGTCAGAGTTCAAATGGTTGGAGTCTGAATAGTTAGTGTGAGAATGATCAGAGGTCATAGATTTGGAGAGACTGCCATATGGGTGGCCATAAAACTGATAGTGTGAAGTTCCTGGAAGTGGTGCAGGGACAAGCAGATGTTTAGAAGGAGCTGATTCTGTATACACATGTCCAGATTGAGCAAGGGACCAGCCACGTTTTTTGGCAGCCCAAGTCCAATGTTGGATGGTTGGAATACCAACCACCTCAATAAATGTTTGAACAATCTGAGTGACAGCCGCATGAGCCTCCAGATGCTCCCTCATAATGACAGGAGGAAGGTAAACTTCAGCCTTCATGCACTCCAGAATAGCAGGTGCTCCAGGAGTATGTGAGCCTTCAATGTGAATTATCATGGTCAAACTTCCAAAAACATGATCCCATAGGGTTGCCTGAGTAGGTGTGAACACTGGAAGAAAATGATAAAAAAATGTGCCACACCCCATTAAATAAAAGTTTCATAAGTCAAGTCAATAACAGCTTATGCCACTTGCTGCCTTCGTCACCAGATGGTAATTCACTCCAGACAACATTGAACACATGGTGGAAGGTATCGGTAGAAAAATGATGATTCCTGTCTTTGGAGGTACCAGCTGCAAACCAAGCTATATCGGCAGCCTCAAATCAATGCTGATAGTGAGTGAAGATCCCAGGCTCATTGGCTAGAGTACCAATATGGTGACGAATGTTGTAGATACCAAGCAGATTAAACTTGAGGTCAGACCAGGATGGTACTTCACCATCACCAAAGGGTGGAATTGGGATAGTGATGGGAACACCCCACTTGAACTTGGTGGATTTCGAGATTTTGGATGACATGAAGAATGCCTGCAGTAAACGCCATTGCACATAGAGAGGGTTATATACTGTAATGCTTGAGGTAAGGGTCGATCGAAAAAGGCAGGGACAGGTGGGGTAATTAGTTCCTTTAATTGAGTCCAATATGGGTTAGATAAGATTAGTACCTACCTGAATGGAATATCTGCAGTGCCGCATACAATGTAAAGTTGCCTTGGGTGTTGACTTGGAGCCTTGAAGATTTGGAGTCTGACATCAAAGACTCTGTAATGAACCTAGAGAATGTTGTGTTGTTGCAATGATGAACTATCAGTACACCGGTGATAAGTTGAAACTGACAAACGATATGCATATGTACATGTTGAGTCTGACCTAGTAAGAGTTTCAACCTAAATGTTGGCAATCCACTAGTATGAGGCGTGTACTAAAAGCACATAGAGTCAGATTAGAATACCATGCCAGGACTAGAATCGGAAGAGAGAGTAGGCTGAGTAGCTGCATAAGTTGTGATTGGAGTACTAGCTTGAGTCAAGTGCCAGTGCATGAATGCTCAACACTCCAGTCACAACAGCTCAGTTGAAGTTACTAATTGAAAAATTAAGTAATACTAATAATGCTTACATGCATAATAATATAAAACCAAGTTCTTGAGCATCAACTGTGACATTACTGAAGTTTGAGCCAACTTATCATAACTTTTGTAAGTATATTGATATCATGTTTTGATGCTTCAACTTGAAGTTGCAATACCATAACTACAACTTGGTAACATTTACATATGATAATAGATATACATTTAATGTCCCATCTTGAGCAGTTGAATACAAGGTGATCAAGCACAATGGTTGATAACTTTCAAGTTAGAAGTGAATGACTCGAACTCATCACTTTCACCACTTGAATGAGTGTCAGCTTCATCATCGTACTTGAAGAGCAATTATTGGCATTCACAAGAACAAATTGATGAAACATAAAGATCTACATAGAAATATTATCTAAACTTGGTATTGATATGTTCCATGAGTTGAATGACTAAATCTGTATCAACGTCAAGTTCATGAGGTAAAGTGCCATCATCATTGTCCAGACTGTCCATTCTACCACTTTCCAACTCGTCCCTCCCTGATGCATCAACTACCACAGCCCCAGGAACTTCAACTAGTCCAAGAACATCTGCCCATGGAGGAAGTGGGACACTGCAGTTCAAATTGGGATCACACCCTTCTCGAGACCCAGGCAACAATGTCCCTGTAAAGCCTTTCAACTCACTTGTTAGCCAGAGCCTCTGTGCAATGGTAGTGTGAATATGGGTGCGATACTCCCACTGGTGCAAGAGCTCATAAGTTAGAGATGGATCCCTGAAAAGATTTGATGTGACAGCATGGTAAAAGTCAACATGATCATTGGTCATGAAAGTCAGAAGGTGACAAATCTCCACATTGAGTTGTGTGATCTCCTCTCGTGCACAGACAATCATGGCTTCCCAATGTGCAGGCTGAGTCCAGAGAACTGATCAAATATCCATCTGTGTGTCACAAAGAATGTCAAAGTCAGCAAGTGTGACAGCATTGATTACCTTCTCCCATGTCAGCCAGTCTCAGGGATGATCAAGCTGTGCAGCTGCCTCATTATAGTCGTTCAATGCATGTCAAATCACTTCGGCATTTCAACCCCCTCTCCTGACACAGATGTTGGGATTGCAAAGGAACAGCTATGCGCTGTCCTATTGTCTCTTCATAGTCTTCAAACAATGTTTAAATAGTATCAGATCAAGTCCAAGATCATACAAAACAAATGAGAACTCACTGAGATATCACTGTATGTCCATCTATCTCAACTGGTCCTTTCTCAGGCTGTGACAAAAAAGCTAGCATTAAAAAAAACAGACACTGGACCTTAAAGTGACAGAAACACAGTGCTATAATAAGTGTAACAACCATTCAAGAACTCACAAATGTAATATGTCTACCAGAGAGGATGTGGGTCACAGGTGGCATCACTGTAACCCACATACCCAAAAATACCTGTATCCATGATGCATGCAGGTTACCCCAAATAATAAAAAAACAATTCATGAATAAAGAAAAACTTACCTGATGCCCAAGTGACAATAAACATCATTTGGGCCCCATTTTGTTCACTTCATGTCATTTGCCAGCATGGCAGTAGATTAGAACCTAAAAAACAGTTAGTTGTAAAAAAATAAGGAACATTTGTTAGTTATAGTAGAAGAGAAAAAAGACTTACCATTTCGATGGGGGAAGTCATTATGGTGACTCTGGGCAGAATGGAGTGATGACCAACATCATTAGCTATTGCCAGCCCTGGATTAATGCATGTTGTGTGAAGTTGGTGCCCCATGGGGCATCAGGAAAAAGCGTTTGGGCCATAGCTCCCTGCCAGGATTTGATAGCTGCATGTAGGTTATTTTCTGCTCTGTATCAGTGCCTGAATATTTGGTAGCTATACCAGGCATATGGCCATGTGATAGTGATGAGGGCGGATCACATAGGGCATCATTGCATGCACCAATGAGTACATTGCATCCATAGGTTCTGTAGAATACTGCTTGCTGTCCATAGCTCATATAGGACTAATGAGAGTAATGTGCTATAGTTATAAGGCAGTTCAAACTCCGCTTCCATGTTAACACTGTTATCCAAAATCACGCTTTCAAAGTTCAACATTGTACAAACAGTCAACAACATCTCTTTCCTTCCATCTCCCATCTCATTCACTCCTCAACCTCAACCTCAAGCCAATGTGGGATTGCAATGTAAGATTCAATTCGATTCAACGTGCATTTGTGACTCAGCTTTTTATTGTATGGGTCTCTAATCAGGTTGATTGGGCTGAATTTGTCTGGTAAGCACATGCAAAACAATATAGTTTATCTTGTGAGCGACTAATGCACATGCTGTCATCCCCTCAGCCTACTAGCCAATTGCCTTAGGTCAGGTTTTTTGTTGACCCCTCAACCTACTAATAGATCATTTAGTACAGATTCACATTGGTAGTTGCAAGGAAGGCTTGAAGCACCTCGACGATGCTGATGAGAACCAACACCCCCCAACACTGCCATGAGCAACTGCTTGTGGGGTGAATACAGGGTGTGAGAATGGCAGGGATGACAGGGCAGACGGAGGGCAGACGAGGACCACCCACCACCACTTTTAGCACCTTCCTTCCCAAACAGGATTTTGGTGGGACCTTCTTTCACTGCCAGGGACATCATAAACAATGGGGCCTTAGAGGTTTCACATGATGCAGACTGTGTACCTGAGGTCAGCACTGAGATTGTCCTCCCTTCATCGGTGCCCAGTGGTCATCCCCATCGTTCGGTTCCATTTTGCCATCTGGTGTCATCCCTGTCGTCTGGCGCTCCCGGTGTGCCCCATCTCACTGGGCAGCTGTTCTACACTGCTGTTCACTCCAGCTGCAGGGTGTACTGCTCATATGACCTCTTTCAATCACAGATTACACTGATTACTGTGAGTATTGCAACTATATATATCATAGATGATTTTCAATGTACTTATGCACAGTGTGTACCCTACCATAAGTGCCACAGGCTTGCAGTGGCTACCTCTCTGAGAAAAACCTCCTGTGTGATGTATGCATCACACACATCAGGAAAACTATATGCTCTTTTTTGAGGACTCTTGAAAGAGAAAAAAGAGAAAAAAGAGCCAAAAGACCAAAAGAGTGCCATTTTCTTTGAGAGAGAAATTTTACTTTGGAAAGACACAAAATATCAATAGAAAGGCTCCTTCAAAGTCCCCTTATAAATGATAGAATGACCTAAATACATTGAATTTTGATTCTAGCACAAGGGGGTATCATGTGTTCAATATACCATATAGGGGTGGTTAGTTAGTCCAGGCCTCAAGCCATTAAAAAAAATATCGAAGGTCACATGATTTGTTCCCAGCATGCAAAGATCTACTTGAGGAAGAAAAAATCTTCTGGTATGCAGATCCTGAGGGTCTGTAGACTGTTGGCGACTTTCAACAGTGATGCAGTAGTTAAAATAAATGTATTTGACTGTTAACACACAAGTAATATGAATCTAATATGATGATTAGTGAAGGTGCTGTTGAGAATGACACCATGAGTGCATGCAAACACCATATTGCCAAATATGGATCTCAGCATGTTAATTGATGCACATCCTATATTTAGCACATCCCTTTGATGTGCATGTTTGTATCCATGTCATGGATGCCTTTATACCATTCTCCTTTATCTAACATGACTAGTATATATACAGTAGACAGATACCAGATCACCTCAGTCACTTATACAGAGACTGAGGTGAGTAATGACTTATTATTCAGTAGCAAATGATTACTTACTGTACTTATAGTTCACTCTTGTTGTACTAGGTACAGTACTAATATAGTCACTTATACAGAGACTGAGTTCACTCTTGTTGTACTAGGATTGATTTTCTACAGGTTATGGGCCACTCCCATCGCATTTAGATGATGGTAGAACATCTCCCAGCCACTCGGCGTTTATCTACACCATTTTTGATTGGACCCCTAGATCACTTAGGTCTCAGATCACAACTTAATGGGATCAGACACCTGACCTGTCTCCCTCCCCTTTGTCTTCTTTGACATTGCCCTACTCAACACTCGCCTGCCATTACCACTTCTGCTTTCTCCACTATGGTTGCTGAAACAAACCCACCTTCTATTTCTCTCATCAAGTTGTCAGTTCAGTACTCAGGGGAGAAGTTGGACAAACTTAAGTCTAATTACAAAGAATGGTGCAAGGAGATCACAATTGCCCTCTCGCTGAATGGACTCTATGAATATGTGACCATTGATACTACCTCACCTACATCTACAGAAACCCATGCTCTTGCAAACTGGGCAGCTAACTCGCGTCTCGTGTATGCCTTTCTTGCTTCCAGTGTTTCTCCATCTGAGTGCCCATTCCTTGATATCAAGAAGGGCCTTGATGTAAATTGGAAAACTCTCCAAGATTGTCATCAGAAGGAAGGGCCAGTCTGCCAGGTCCAATTGCTCCAACAGGTGCTTTCCATCCAGTGCTCAAAGGATGTGCCACTCCCCAAAACAGCTGAGAGGATTTGCACTCTCATTGAGCACACTTTTGCCATGGGGGACATAAAAGTGGACCTACTCTGTTGTATTGCCCTCCTTAATTCCCTTAGTGACAACTTCCCACACACATGATCCATTATATCCCATGACATTGCTGCCTCGACTGCCAGTTCCCCAAAGGACATTTGGCTGTTCCTGGAGAATGAACAGTCACTCCTTGAGAACAACCAGCATCATGATTCTCACTCCACCATTGCACTTACTGCTTGGACCAAACCAAACAAAGTGCCTAATGTGCCCACTTGTGGGAATCCTGTCTGTAAAAAGACTGGGCATACTATGGAGTACTGCATCAAGCCTGGAGGCAGCATGGCTGGGAAGACCATCAATGAATCCAAAGCTGCACAGAAGCTGGCACTCAAGAAGAAAGCACTGGGTACTGCTAGCTCCAGGATCCCAATTATGGTAAAGGATGTCAATGGATGTGCCTTCATGGTCATGGTTGATTCTGAACCCCCTGCACCCATTGCCTCCTGCCCGAAATTTGCTGGCCTTGCATGTGACCCCCTTCCCACTGCTTCCATAGAAGAAATTGAATATGAGGGATGGATTGTTGTTGAGGAGGAGGCATCTACCACTCTCGACTGGAACCAACATACATCCATGCATACTGATGGCGTGTTCACCATTGAACCACTTACTCAGACCCATTGATCTCACCTTTCACTGGATGAGCATCCCTTTATTGTTGACTCTGGTGCAACTGTACATATCTCACCTGACAGATTGGATTTCCTTACCCTTTGTCTGACTCAACCACATACCGTTAGAGGGGTGGGAGGTTCCTCAATAGCTGCCATTAGTGTTGGGGATATCAAACTCCAGATAGCCCAAGGCGCATCAATTCTCTTATGTAACATGCTCTATATCCCAAACTTGACTGTCCAACTTATCTCTGTAGGAGTATTGGCTGACAACTCAAATGTTGCCACACACTTCAATAACATGGAGTGTTGGATTATGCACAAGTCCACTGGTGCACTGGTTGCACAAGGATCCAGACTCTCCAAGAAACTCTACTCTTTTACTCAACCTCCACTCTGCTGCTATTGACCATGCCTTTTCTGTACACAAATCCCCAAACTTGGAAACATGGCACTGCTGTCTTGACTGTGCCAACTACCAATCCATCTGGGATATGGCCAAGAAAGGGATGCTCACAGGTGCGCCTCTTGTTTCCTCACCAAAACCACCTAAGTGTGAATCATGTGTGCTTGGAAAACAGACAAAGATGCCTGTCCCAAAAAGATGTGAGGAGGGGCCTGGTCACAAGGTGACAAGGAAGTTGCAGAAAGTATTGGTTGATTTGTCAGGACTGCATGCAGTGAAGTCTCATACCAGGAATTCATATGTAATGGATATAGTTGATGACTACACCTCTTTTCCTTGGTCAATACCCCTTCACAACAAAGATGATTCTTTTCCCAAACTTAAAGCCTGGGAACTCACTCAAGAAACTGAAATGGGTCTTAAAGTTGAAATCTACATCACCAATAATGGGGAGCTTAAGTCACATGAAATGGAGGCCTGGTTGAAGACTCAGGGAACAGAGCAATGATTTACTGCTCCCCATACCTCTTGCACATTGGGCACATCGAACATATGCACAGGACACTCATGGCTAAGGCCCATACAATGCAGATTTACTCTGGATTACCAGCATATTTATGGGACAAATTCTATTTAACAGCCTCCCATTTACATGCAAAAACCACTACTTGTTCCCTCAAAGGAACCATGCCTTGAGAACTATGGTACAAAAGAAAACCTGACTACTCTTACCTGAGAGAAATTGGTTGCCAAGCATTTGTCCTTATCCCCAGGAAGGACAACCCTAAAATCTTTGAATGCTCCATTGAATGTGTATTGGTAGGGTATGATTCAAAATCAAAATCATATCAATGCTATGACCGTGTGACATGAAAAATCCACAGTTCCTACCATGTTAGATTCCTTGAAAGTCACAATGGTCACTCACCAGCACTGCCTACGCTCACCATGAAAAATGGGGGGTCAAGACTGAAGGCTCTACATCAAATTTCAGCCCCCTATCCCTGGATAATGAGGACAATGAAGATTCAGTTGCGACTTTCCGGACAGGGGCACTCACAATACAGATGTACAACAAGTCCCATCACTTACACCCCTCCCACATTGCTCTTCATGCACACCCATTCCCACTGAGAAAAATCCCAGTGATGGTCCAACTGTTACCAGAACTGCTGCTGCTGTCAAAGCATCCCAGGAAAGTGCCACACAAGTTAAGGAAGCATGACGAGAACAATGAGCAGCAACATTGGCTGCCCAGACTGATTGCCCACCAGATTCCACAATTGATCATGATTGTGATGTCATTGAGGAACTCCAGCAATCATCCAATAACCTTGATCTCAGAGATCAAGCACATCAATTCCAGGCCCTGATCTTGGAGATGGGGGATTTTGATCCCGAATCACTTCAATTTGAAGATGATCCTCAAACATGGGAGGAGGCTAAGAACTCAGTTGATGCAGATTGATGGACAGAGGGATACATAGATGAGCTTCAATCCTTGAAAGATATGGGTGGTTACAAACTGATCCCCCATGGCGACATTCCCCAGGGAAAGTGGATCTGCAAAGGGAAACTGGTTTTCCATATTAAGTGTGATGAGACTGGGAAGGCTGTCAGGTGGAAGGTCTGTCTGGTTTTCAAGGGTTTTGAACAAATCTATGGCAAAGACTATACTAAGACTACCTCACCAACCGTGCACATGGAATTGTGGAGGATACATACTCCTTCATTTAGTGGTGTCCCTTGGTTGGGATGCACAACAGATTGATGTCAAAATGGCATTCCTCTATGGGTTACTGCTGGATGACAAAGTGCAATACATGGAACAACCTGCTGGATTTCAGGAACCCGGTAAAGAGGACTGGATTTGGCAACTACAACATGGTTTGTATGGCATGAAACAAAGTGGGTGGATATGGAATCAAACCCTCAATGCCCAAATGATTAATTGGGGGTTCACTTGCTTATCTTGCAAATCCTGTGTGTACTACCACAAGTCCAACTCCAGGACTATTATCGCAGCTGTCCATGTTGATGACTATCTGTCCATTGCAGACTCCATGAGCAAAAATGAATGCTTCAAGGATCAGATGAGGAAGGTATGGACAATTTCCAAGTTGGGCACGGCACATTTTATTGTCGGAGTTGCTGTCACCTGGGACAGTGCTAACAGAACTGTTGTGCTATCACAGACAGCACTGATTGATAAGTCATCAAACAGTTTGGTCAAAAAGATGCCCATCCAGTATCTGCGCCTTTAGAGCCTGGTACCAAATTATGCCATGCAGATCAACAATCTATGTGTCTGGAGGACCAGGCTCAACTCAACAAGCTCCTCTACTTAGCCATCAGTACGTGCCCCAACATTTCTTATGCTGTCTAGCAACTCTCGCAATACCTCAATTGTTTTTCCTTTGTACATTGGCAGGCAGCCACTAGGCTAGTGCATTACATCAAAGGTACCAGGGACCTTCAACTTCATCATGGTGGCAATCAGCCTATATCCCTCCATGCATTTAGTGATTCTGATTGGGCTAACTGCCTTGATATGTGTCGCAGTGTAGGTGTATATATATGCTCCCTTGGTTCAGGTGCCATCTCATGGATGGCACATAAACAAAAGGTCATTGCAACTTCATTCTGTGAAGCTGAGTATGTTGCTGTGTTTGAGACAGCCAAGGAATGTATCTGGTTGCAAACATTGCTTTATTCCACCCCCAACATTAATCTACTGCGATAACTCTGCTACCAAGACCTTATCTGAAGACCCTCTCCTTCATTCCCATGTTAAACATGTTGACATCAAATACCATTTCCTTCACGAGTGCATCCAATCAAATGAATTACAGCTTACCTATGTCAACACCCATGAGAATGTCATGGACATGTTCATGAAGGCGCTAGATGTCAAACAATTCACTTACCTACATGGCTTCCTCAGCCTCCACTAACTTGATTCCATGCAAGGAGGAGTATTCACAGTGAGGAGGAGTGTTGAGAATGACACTGTGAGTGCATGCAAACACCGTATTGCCAAATACAGATCTCAGCACGTTAATTGATGTGTGTCCTATATTTAGTGCATCCCTTTGATGCACATGTTTGTATCCATGTCACGGATACCTTTATACCATTCTCCTTTATCTAACATGACTCATATATATACAGTAGACAGGTACCAGATCACCTCAGTCACTTATACAGAGACTGAGGTGAGTAATGACTTATTATTCAGTAGTGAACAACTACTTACTGTACTTATAGTTCACTCTTGTTGTACTAGGATTGATTTTCTACAGGTGCTACCAGTGTTGGGTCAATGGGTGAGAGTGCATGGCGGACTACTACTGGTGGGCATCAGTGGGTGATGGTGATGGGCAGTGGGTGGTGGTAGTGGGCAATGTGTCGGGCATCCTTGGCATTGTGTGTTCATCGGTGTCCATTTCCTATTCACATTGTGGTTGGGATTATGGTGTGCTGGTGCTGTGCTGCTGCCTAGATGGTGGGCAAGGGCAGTGGGCAAGGAGTTGTGAGCAGCAGGTGGGTGGTGTGATGGGTGTCATTGTCGTTGTCCACTTTGCCTATCATTTGCATTGTGGTGGCTTGCTCATTGAGTGGTGGTGGTGGTGGTAGTGGTGGCTAGTGCCATTCCATTGCTGTTTGGGGTGTAGTAGCATAAAATAAAGTGTTAGTCATATACAAGAGAAGAAAAAGAGATAGAAAACATGTTTGGGACCCTGGAATGCATCACTTACTGCTGCAGCATCGATGTTGTCATCAGGGTTGTGTGCTCCTGCTGTGTGATGGTGTGTCCATGTGTCTGCTGGGTTGCTGTCATCGTGGTTGCATTCCTTACTGTTGTTGGTGCTGCTGTTCTGCTGGTTCTGGTTCATATTCTTGTGGTCATCATTGTTGTGGGTCATGTTGCTGTTGTCATTGCTGTTGTCATTATCATGTGGAGAGAAGGAATGGGTATCATGTCAAGCAATCAACGGGGTTGCCGAACAACAATGACATCATGATTATCTCCTAATATGGACATTAGTTCCCACAATGGGTTAGTTAGTTCCCCCATGGGCTGCTTAAAAAGAAATTGACCCGGTATGCTTAATTTTTTTTCTGAGACCCCCTTGTTCTAGCAATGAAACAATATACTACTTGGTAACTACACAGTGCTATCAACTAAATCATCTGCTATACCAGTACATCTGTCTTCCTGAGTGCTGTCCCACCATCCCCGCTGACCTGGTTGTCCCAGGTGTTGTCCCCATCATCCCCATTGTCCCCACTGTCTGCACTGCCCCCATTGTTGGATGTTGTCCTGTCATCCTCAGTAAAAAAGCATTTTCTGGGAAGTCACGTGATTGTCAGGCTGTAATCATGTCAAAAAAACAAAAAAAAACACTTGACTATTACATGACTTTTTGTTTTGACTATTACCTGACTATTTGTCATTTTTTTTGACATTTACATGACTATAGCCTGACAGTCACATGACTATGTGAAAATCCTTTTTTACTGAGCATCATCCCTGTCACTCTGGGTACATTGTCCCTGTTGCTCTGAACTTTACACTCCCCAACAGAGTCCTGGAGGAATCCAGTGGGACTCAGTACCCCAAAGTCATACCATAATGGAAAGTCAATTTGAGATATCTTACAAGTTTCAAGTGCTTTGGACTTCATGAATTTCACAAAGTACCTACAAAATAAACTTGTTCAGAGCAGGGATTGAACTCTAGAACTCATGATCAAGAATCACATGAGAAACCAAACAAGTGCTTAACCAGTTGAGCCACAGGAGAATTATTAGCTGCCAATATAAAAGTGTATTTATACCCTCAAACTCAAACTTAGATATTTCTCTCTTGAAGCTCACAATTAAGATCAAATAAAATGTATTAACTACATCCCTTGCATTGGATGTGAGGGATACGCCATTAATTACATAAAAAAAAACCTCCCCCACACAAGGTGCAAGGGGGAGTCCTACAAATAGATACATATAAAACTAATCTCCCCTTGCATTGAATGCGAGGGGAGCACTACAATTATAAAGAAAAAGAAAGAAAAACCCCTTACCCACATAAAATGCAGGTGAGGGGGAAGGTATTACCATAAATTAAAAATGAAAAAAACTGCCCCACACAAAATGCGGGGGCAGCCTGGTGAGTCATGCCTGTCATCCTGTCCCCATTGTCCTGGGTGCCAGGCCTTCATTGTTGCTGTCCTCATCGTTGCCATCCTGGGCATCATTTCTGTGCTGCTCCTGGTTGTCATGCCCTTCCTGGTTGTTGTTGCTGTCCTGGCCATCTCCCACTGTGTGGTGGTGGCCATGCTTTGCATTCTCAGGGTTCTGGTGCTGGTAGGGGGTGGCATCATTGTTGTCATCGACTGCACACACTCATGATCCACCCTACAAGCAGAGGCTCGCAGGTGTGGGGTGGGTGTGTTGGGTTGTCTCATGTTCAGCCGTCCTTGCCAGTAGAGTAGAATCTATATAACAAAAGAAATGAGTTACTTAGTTTAAAAACAAAAAGCAAACAAAAAAAAAATTATGTAGGGCCCAAACAATGCGATTTGTGTCATTTGGGCCTGTGTTCTATCCAGTCAGCTTGTTTGCCATCATTACCAGTAGAGTAGAACCTATAAAACAAAAGAAATGAGTTACTTAGTTTATAAAAACAAAAAGCAAACAAAAAAAAAATTATGTAGGGCCCAAATGACATGATCTGCATTATTTGGGCCCATTTTCCATCCAGTCAGTTCATTTGCTGTCATTACCAGTAGAGTAGAACCTATAAAACAAAAGAAATGAGTTAGTTAGTTTATAAAAACAAAAAGCAAAACAAAAAAAAAAATATGTTTGGGCCTGTGTTCTATCCAGTCAGCTCGTTTGCAGGTGGTGGCATTGTTACCAGTAGATTATAACCTGGAAAACTAAAGAAACAGGTTAGTTAGTTTATAAAAACAAAAAGCAAACAAAAAAACTTATATAGGGCCCAAATGACACGATCTGCATCATTTGGGCTGGCATTCCATCCAGTTGTTTGGGCCCATTTCCTGTGCATTGTGGTGTGTTGGTTGTTGGCTAGAGGGGCAGCAGTTGATAATGGCATGGTGGTGGTGGTGGTGAGAGAAAGGAGGGAGGGAGGGAGGTGGAGGGGGCATTGTTGACAGTGGTGGTGGTTGAATGATGAGCTGGCAATGTTGATGATGCAGCTGTATGCTTTGTCATACACAGCCACTCAATGTGGTACTTAGATCAACTTATGTTGTATATTATTAGAATGGCACTATGGTCTAATAGTATATTGCACCTGTTTAATTCAACCCTGAGGTCCAGGGTTTAATCCTCAAAGGTTTCCTTTTTAATAGTAAGGACTACTGATTAAATCCTAGTGGAGTCCCAGTGGATTCCCAGTAGAGTCCTGGTAGAGTCCTGGTGGATTCCTGGTGGATTCCTGGTACCAGAGTCCTGGGGAATTCCAGGAATTCCTCCTGGAAGAGTGTAATTTACCAGGAATCCCCCTGGAATGGGAAGAGTCAGGAATATATACTTGAGTGACAAATGGCTGGAACATTGGTTCCCAATAATCCTCCAGGAATACATGGGGGAGGACGAAGACCTCCCATTGCTCCAGCTGCTATCCCCATTTGTTGCCATTGCAGTCCTTGGTTTTGCAGCCATCACCATCCCTGGTTTGCACCCTGGTGGTTGGGTGTTGGTGGTATCACAGCAGCAAGGATATTCCTTGCTTATGCTTATTTACCAAAGGCCTCATACTTCAGCCTCACTGATCCTTACAAACAAATCATCATCACTACCACCACCATCATCATCAGTTTCATACTCTAGAGTCTCTTTCAATAGATCTCTTCTGCTCATTCTGTCTCTGTGCCTTTTCTTTAGTGAATCTTTCTGAGATTACACTTTTTTTTGAACACCACATCAAGGGATTTTTCTGCCAGCTCACCACTGCCCCCACCTTTTTCTTTGATCTCATGTTTGCTGACTCATTTTTCATTCCAATCTTGGATCATCCCCATTGCCCATCCTGCCGATTATGTGCAAGCAAGTGCATGCTGTTGCCGACACTCTAGTGAGTGAGCTGAACCCACCATCCCCTTCATTGCCACCACTGACATCAAGTGGAATCATCCCATCACTTGCCAATTAGTGCACATACAGCCAGACACCTTATCAACTCTGACTCTGATTCTTCCTCCTCTGGCTCAGACACCATCTTCACTTTACTGCTAAATAAAATGTCCACAAACACCACTGCCAAGATCATCCACACTGAGCCAAAATGCATCCCACTCTTGTCCCCTGGTGAGATCTTGCTCTTGGTCATGCGCCAATGGGAGATGGCTTGTGATGATTTCTTCTCTGCAAACAAGAAACTTGAAGAGTCGGACTGCATGTCTGCCATCTTACCAGGGTTAAAAGACATGCATGCTAGAGACTGGGTCATGACCCATCATGAACACTTGAGGTCACTCGCCTTCCCAGATTTCATGAAGGACTTCCATAAGGAATTCCTCCTGAGTGGGTGGGATGACAAGCTGCACTCCTGCATCTGCAACTCTCACCTCAAGTTCTCAGAGTCATTCCCCAAATGGGTGAATGACATTCGCCACTCGAACATCATCCTGCAAGGTACTGCTTACCACTTTGCCAACGATGCACTCCATATCCAACTCAAAACACTTCTTGATGCCAACCTGCACATCCATGCTAAGAACCACAACATTAAAGACATTATTGAAGCCAGTACACATAATACTGGCAAAAAGACACTGGAAGCACACCACACCTGCTGGATCACTGAGCTCTGCAACCTGGCTGATGAACGTGCTCATGACACAAAACAGTATCTTGAAGCAGCTGAGGATTTTCAGTGGGCTCCAAAGCACCAAGCACTGAGCAGTAACTCTTGAATGTAAAATGTCACATCAACTTCTAAACCCTGCCCCTTCTCCACTACATCCTCCACTTGCTCCAAACCACCCTGTCTCACAGATAATGCATGTTCCCTACTGTTCAGACATCAAGGGTGTTTGAAATGTTGTCATGGATACCAGAACCACCATGCACCAGATTGCCCCAACAATTTCCCTGAAGGACAAGTTGCAGTTGAAAAGCTTCTCAGAGAACTTTGAGACCTATTACTTATACCCAGTTCTGTTGAAATGTTTTTCTTACATAATATAACTGGCATTCCAATGTATATTGGAATAACTCCAGGAAGAGCTGCTTCACTATCCAACTTTGATACATCTAGTGTTTGCAGGTCTGGTCCATAGGACCAAGAAAAAGACCAAAACTTGACTGAATTGGACCAGAAAAGACTGGACCAAAGGTCTATTTATGGACCAGTCTTTTGCAGTCCAGTTGCTGGTCTTTCATTTTAAAAACTATATAGTAGAACCGATGAAAAACCAGTTGCAACCAGTCTTTTGTCCCAAAGTGTGTTTGACCTTACTCCCACACATATTTACTTCATTTTTAACACACCTAACCATCTGTACCATGTGATTTTACTGATTCAACAGCCCTAATGAGTTGTGACTACAAACTACAAATTACAAACTACAAACCACAACTTGAATGCATGTCCTTTTGGTTTTGACCATATCTCAGTCAAATCTTGGCAGAATTCCTTAAAGTTGGACCAATATACAGGGAATTACAATATCTATCCATGAATTTAATATATATAAGGTATTGATCATGATAAATATGGGTTATTTTCTATGAGAACTTTTATGACAAAAGACTGGTCCTAAATGGTCCAGTTGCAGTCCCCAAATGTCTGGGTCAGTCCTAGACCAGCTGTGGTTGCCAGTTGCCCCATTTGGAAGTCAAAAACCAGACCAGACTGGACCTTTAAACACTAGATACATCAGCATTCAGCAAATCAGATCTTGAAGGCTGTGGTACAACATTTTTACCATTTACAGTATTCAATGCAGCACACACAGTTAGATCATCATTAGGACAGTTTGCACTTGCTTTTCACATGTTAATAGCTTGATGCAACAGGTTGGCTGCAACTATTTCTGCTGTCATCTGTACTTATGTTTATACCTTGTGGATTATCTGGAGACCTTACCACATGGCTATTGAATAATTTCACATCATCTGTTGTGCATGTAATCTAAGTACTGCCTGACCATATTCTGGATCATTCTTTATGCACTCCTGCTCTTCTAATATTATTACCTCTGTTACCAATTTCCAAGCCAGTTGACCCAGATGTTTCATTAGTTCTTGTTCAGTAGCTTTGGCATAGTCCTTAATTGGAGAGAATAATAGAATACCAAAAGCAGGGGGGTGTCACCAGTAAATATCATACCACCAAAAAACTCATTATTATCTTTTGCATACTGTAAAGCATGATCAGTATTAGACATGAGTTTGTTGGAGCAGACTATATATGCTGCACAGAGGAAGAGACAACACATTCCTTACAACCTACCTGGGGTTTAGTTAGACTTACAGCTAGGGTTAGCAGAGGTAAGAACACTGTATTCCTACTATGGTACAGGTTCTCCTTATATACATAATAATAAGGATGTCACATGACTCGGGAATGTGTTTACCACATGTATGTGCAGTAAGCGCAGTAACATGTGTATGCTGCATGTATTGCCTCATGTATGCAGCATGTATCTCAGGGTTTAATTTCAACACCCCCCCCCTCAAACTGTACAGTGCTCTAAGCAGCTAAGTTTGAATCTCAAAAGTAATTCCAAGAGAGTCTCTAAATTTCCTGAATAGGATGGCGCCAAGGTTCTTTGTGAACATGTCAGCCGGATTATCACTTCCAGGAATGAAAACAACTGTGACTTCGTCATTTTCTATGCATTTGTGGGTATAGTGGTAGTGAATGTCTATATGTTTGGTCCTTCTTTCCTGAACTGGATTTGATCCGATAAAGATGGGTCCTTGATTATCAGCGCAGATTGGTACTCGCTTCACTGTATATCCAAGTTCCTGGAATAAGGACTCTATCCACACTATCTGTCGACAAGTGTCAGAGAGAGCCATATATTCAGCTTCTGTGGATGACAGTGCTACAGTTTTTTGTAAACAGGACTGCCAGCACACAATGCCACTCGCTAGAGTAGCAAAGTAACCCATTGTAGATTGGCATTTGACAGTGTCAGCTGCCCAATCAGAATCTGTGAAGGCCTGTAGCCCTTCGGATTTCTCTCCATTGTAGACTATGTTATATTTCTGGGTTCCCACCAGATAGCACATGATGTACATCACTTTGTCTAGATGTTCTTGGCTAGGATTAGCCAAGAATTGCGACATCCTGATTACCACATAAGCGATATCAGGTTGCATTCCGAGCATCAGATACAATAAAGATCTGATCACAGACTGATATTTTGATCTAAGCACTGCATTTGGCATTGCTGTGTTTTCTGATGGTTTGTAACCAGTTGGGAGCAGAGTGGGGGCAGCTTTGGCATTTGTCATCTCGAACCTCTCAAGCACTTTGGCAAGATATTCAGTTTAATCAAGTTTGACTTTGCTTGCAGTCTGGGTGATGCGCATGCCTAAGAATTCTGTGACTTTTTCAGTACTATGGCACTCCCAATGCTTCAGACAAGCATTCTTCTTTTCATCCACAAGTTTCTTGTTCTTCCCCATGAACAAGCCATCATCAACATAGACCAGCACAATAACAATGCTGCCTGTCTTAGGATCCTTGTGTATGAAAATGCTGGCATCAGAGCTGGCACGCACAAACCCAATGGTGTGCATAAATGCCTCTAGCTCTTTCCACCATGCTAGTGAGGCCTGTTTAAGGCCATACAATGTTCAGTGTAAGCGCATTACTTTGCACTCTTTTCCCTCGAGTCTGAAACCCTCAGGTTGATCCATATAGATCTCCTCTTCTAGTTTGCTGTATAAAAATGCAGTTTTTACATCTAGACCGGTCATATACATGCCTTCTAGAGATGCAAGTGCAAACATGAGGCATACAGTCTCGTAGTGGACTACTGGTGAGAAAATCTCATCAAAGTCAACACCTTTGACTTGTGAAAAGCCTTTGGCCACGAGTCTGGCTCGTTTTCTTCCGTCTGATTTCATGGAGAAAACCCATCTATTTTTGATCTTTTTTGATCATGTGGAAGATTGACGATGTCATAGACTTGTTGCTTGCAAAGAGCCTCTAATTCTTCACGACAAGCCTGTTTCCACTCATTTTGCTGCTGCCATGGTAGGCGCGCAATATCGCAAAATTGGTTTGGAACTTGGCTTATTCTGCTCGATGGTGTGACTGCTTTTGACAACAGCCAGTGGATAAGCTCATCTCCTCCTTCCTTGGTTATCTTTTTAATATAACCTGCTTTGTCTGGTTCCCCCATTGGGTGATCATGTTCTTGATTATTGGAATTGGGCACACTCTTGTGGGGTGCTGAACTTGGTCCAGTAACCAGTTCTTGTTGTTGAGATTGTGGTCGTGTTCGGTTATGATCCAAATCTTGACCCACAGATCTCTTCCAATATCAATCATGTGCAATGTCTCTCTCTATGTCAGAGGGGAGTCACTTCTCTCCATAGGTATTGCTGGGATGGTTTGGGATGTTCCTCTGCCTGCCTGATTGATGGGGCAATTGCTGCCATTCCTGTTGATCTTCACGTCTTGGATGAAAGTCCTCAGTGGTAACTGGAGGCAGCAGAGGAGGAGCATCAGTTGCATCATCATGCGTCTTTTGCTCACTTGGTACATTATCATCATCATCTTTTGATGATGGAGGAAGGGGCAGATTTTGTGGCGGTATAGAATCATTGCCATCCATTCCAGATGAGTGGTCATCATCTTCTGGTTCTGGATGTGGAAAATCACCAAGGTCTGTCTTGGCAGGAGTTTTAGCTCCAGGACAGCATGGGAACAACGTTTCATCAAATAGTGCTGTAGCACCAATAAATATTGCACCACTAAGTCACATGAAACGGTATGCTTTAATGCCATCTTCTAATCCAAAGTACATCATTAACTCTGATCGAGGAGATAATGTGGTTGGATGTTTTTCCTTGGGTAGGTAGATGTAAGCACCGCAACCAAAGACCTTCAGATTGTTTAGATCTGGGCGGACCTTTGTCAGGTCCTCAAAAGGTGTCAGCCATTTCAGGTACCTTATTGGGGTTTGGTTGTATAGGTGTGTTGCATGTTCAATGCAAAATTCCCACCATGATTGTGGTAGACAAGTGGTAAATTGCAGGGTTTGCGACTTTTCCATTATTGTCCTTATGGCGCACTCTGCATGCCCGTTCTGTTTGGTGAACATGGGGTGCAGACATCTCTATTTTGATGCCAAAATCCTTGAGCATATTTTGTAGCTCACGATCTTTGAACTCCCCCCCTGGATCGACATGCCAGCGCTTGATTGTAGCACCATATTGGGTTAAAGCCATTGCCTGAAATTGTCTAATCACTGCAGCAGCGTCAGACTTCTTTTTAAGGCACTGGACCCAGATATGTGATGTCTTGTCATCCAGAAATACAATAAAGTATTTATGTTTGTGGTACGATAGTACTGGGAGTTCCTTTAGATCAGAATGTAGTAATTCAAAGGGTTCCTCTGTGCATGAATTTGATTTGGGAAAAGATTTTGATGTCATTTTCCCTTCAGTGCACCCTGGACATATAATTTTGTCTTTAGGAATAATTAAATTCCTCGGGAATTTGATGGTGCTTTTTCCCTAGTGCTTCTTTGGATGGGTGTCCAAGTCGCCTATGCCAAGTCAAGTAGTCAGCAACGTAAATGGTCGCGACATTGACCTTTTTGGTGCTCATTATATGAGTCCGAGCCCAATAAATTGTGTCACTTCTCCTAAGAGGGACACAATGCATAATTGGGTTTCCTTTCTCGATAAATGAAATGTGTGCAGAGGAACCACGCACATCACTTCCATCTTGTAAGAAGACGCCCATTGACATTAATTGAGTATTAATGTTGGGTATGTAGTAGATGGGGTATAATTGTGTTTCATGCATCTCTGACTTCCCGTGACATACTACCTGATGTCTAATGAAGACTGCTCCTTTTCCTACTATATGAGTAGTACCCATGGCTGTTTGAACCAGGGTAGAGTCCTTTCTTGCTAAAGGCTCATAAGAAGCGAAATCTTTCATTTCACCAGTGAAGTGTTTTGATGTGCCTGAATCCATGATCCAGTCAGCACCTTTCTTACAATTTCCATTTGCACACATAACACATATATTAAGATCTAAATAGTTCCATGATACATTTAATAGTGGTAAAATTTCACATGAAAAGTTTGCTGTAATCATTGGAATATTAATCTTAGTGCTTGTGGCAGGGAAAAGGACTGACCTGTCATCATATCCTCCTGTTTCAAGCAGTTCATCAACGGCTTTCCATACTTCCTCATCAGAAACCGGAGGTTCCAATCTAAGGGAGACAATGTTGTCTTCTACCTCCACGATCCTTGGTTCTGGTTCGATCCTCCTCCTCTTACCTTCTCACACCATTAGGTGCTCTTCCAGTGGTCGCAGATTTTTTGCACTGCATGGAAGATGCATTTGCTTGAGGGTGTCTTGAGCTTGCTGATATTCAGCATAAACCAAATGAGAGGTAGAGGCCACACCCATATATGCCTGTGCAGGTGGTTGGCAGTGAGGATCCCTTGTGGGAGTGTGGTCGTGCTTTTTGATGTGCTGAATGAGCGGCATCAGCAGTATGATGGTGCCATTACCATTTATGGTGGTAAAGGCACTGGAGGCAGGTGGGTATGTTTCTCTTTAGGCTTTTCCTCCTTAGTCTTTTTGTCCCCGTGTCATCCATGTTTTCGGGACAAATCTCCATTGTTGTTTTGCCCTTCTTTGGGCTGCCATTTGGGGTTTCCCCCTTTGCGTTTGACAGCGGAAAGTTTGTTGGCCTGAGGCTGGCCAGTGGGCTTTCCTACTGCTGTGCGCCTTGAGGCTTCAGCAATAATGGAGTCCTTGACATGTTTAAATGTCAAGGCACTAGTAGCAGTCGTGTTAAGGACCGTGGCAGACAAAGAATCATACTCGTGCAGCATCGCAGCAAGTAGGATCATTGCCTGAACTAGTTCGGGGATGGCAACATTGGCAGCCATGAGGCACTCGAACTTGTCAGCCATCTTAGCAATCTCTGGCGTGGGATTTGCAGCCGGAATTTTGATTGCTATTGCAGACCTAAAGTCCACAAAGACTTGGGAGGGGCCATCGACACCATAATTGGTGCAAATGAGGTCCCACACCTCCTCAGCAGTGTCCTTGGTGTTGGCACGCTCCCAAATGGAGGGGGCCAGGCAGAGCACTAGGCTACCAATAGCCTGGTCATTTTTGTTGCTCCAGGTCTGGAGTTTGGCAGTAGCATCTGCTACAAGAGTAGCATTTGTTGCTGTCAAAGGAGGTGCCAGAGGCAGTTTGATTTCCCCCCCACTAGTTATCTGCCAGAGGCCCTGAGACCTGAGCCACGCCTTCATGGAGTTGGCCCATTGAATGTAATTTGAGCCATCGAAAGTTTGTACAAGTTTTTCAAGGGTTGAAGACATGATTATATGGTGGCAGCTGTTAAAAGTGCTCAATCAGTCTTTTATCCAAGAAAACACATTTCACAATCTCAGGAAAAAACACTCCTTCAGAGTGGTTAACCCTAGTCAACCTAGGTTTTAAGTGCAGCTCTCAGGGAGCGCAATGCAGCTCATGAAGAGCACAAGGTTATATTTTGGAGACGATGAAGTCAACATCGTTTGCAGCCAATTAAGGCACGTTCACGATGTGCCCAGCAGGGCCCATAACCTGTTGGAGCAGACTATATATGCTGCACAGAGGAAGAGACAACACATTCCTTACAACCTACCTGGGGTTTAGTTAGACTTACAGCTAGGGTTAGCAGAGGTAAGAACACTGTATTCCTACTATGGTACAGGTTCTCCTTATATACATAATAATAAGGATGTCACATGACTTGGGAATGTGTTTACCACATGTATGTGCAGTAAGCGCAGTAACATGTGTATGCTGCATGTATTGCCTCATGTATCTCAGGGTTTAATTTCAACAGAGTTGACTACTAAGAAGAGAAACTTCATCACACATAACAAGAATCACGTCTTTAAATTCTCCTTGTACTCTTTTACAATCTGCAATATTGATTAAAACACTGTAGTCCTCTGCTACATCTCCAGCAATGCGGTTTCCTTTACCCTTACCTTATTTCTGCACTCTGATTGATAAACCTTTGTGAATTGTCATACCATCAATCAGAGATGATCCACTAGGTGCTAAAAAGTGAATATGATGTTGATAACCATATGTCATCATAACTTGTTGAACAGCATTTACAACATGTGTCTTTCCAGTACCCCCTGGACCAGATAATAGCATCCAGATATAAGGCTTGAACTTTGCTTCATTTAGATTATTGACATTTTTTTCTTTGTCATCAAGATATTTCAAAAATTCTTGTGCTATAATTTGAAATGCAATAACTTGCTTTGCATTCAAGGTTTCTTTGATTATAATGCTCTGCAACAGTTGCTCTCTAGATTGTATAGGCAATGATGGTCCAAAGTAAACCTCAGAACATGGTATAATATTTTTTTGCATGTGACTTTGGTCAGGGAATATAATGTTATCACCATTCTCAGTACTGGGTACAGCTATATCTACATCCATTTGATTACTTACATCTAAAGCATTGTGGCATATTCTTTTGAAAATGCCTTCCTGTTCAGTAATTTCAGTTTTCCATAGGTTCATTTGTTATGGTGTAACTTTGGGCAATACTTTGTGTCAGTTGCTGATGGTTTGTTATGAATATCTAACTTATTCAGCCACTTTGACTGCATTAATTTTACCAACTCACAATTGACATGAAAGTCCTTCTTAGGCAAAGTATAATCTTGGAGATTAAGCTCAGTCAGTTCATCATCAAGGTTGCTTGATAGTGATTTAGTAAGTGCTCATGATTCATGGGTTAAAGCTTCACATTTTTTCAATCATTCTGCATCATGCTCATCTTCACACTCATGGATTGCTTCCCAGTGCTTCATAACTTGTACTGCATAATCAGGAAATTGATATGATAGATATAAGTTTTCTATAGTAGTATCAGTTGAGACAATGAATGGTGCATCAATATGAAAAGGTTTGAAGTGACTTAACATAAACAGTTTATATGTAGATGCAGTAGGTCAGGGTATAGACATGCCAATTACTCCAGGAACTGATGTTTGTCTAGTGATATGATATTTAGTATTGGTGTGCTCAATTATTTGATGAGTATCATGCAATGGATGTGGAAACAGAAGCCTGTATCTATTATATGTTCCTAATCTTTTATATGTCTCATCAGAAGTTTTTTTCTCAATCCTAAAGCAGGGTACAAATTCATAAAATGATACATCATCAAGATTTTGATCTCTATAAATGTAGTTGTCAATTTGTGTATGCCTCAACAGTGCACCTTCCTTGTTAACATGTATTCAAAGTGGCATGGCTTCAACATCATCTGAGTCTTCAACATTGTCATTATCACTAGTATCCATATCAGTGTCAGTTGTGAAATCATTATGGATGTTCAAATGACTCATATACAATTTTATGTGAGCCCATCCCATCTGCATGACCCTGTACATAATGTCCAGCTTGCTGAGCATGAATCTGTTGCTGTCTTCCAAATTGAGATAAGCATTTGTGTAGAAGATTCTTTGCCTGTTCTTTTGTTGACATGTTGCTCTGGTTGGACTCAGTGGCATGTAACACAGCTTTTGATAAAAGAGACAATATTTCATAAGTTTTTAGATCATTTTTGTAATATAGTCAGTAATGTAGAACATTGCAGCCTTAGCTGCTTTTCCCAATAATATAAATTTCAGATCATGATTATGTCAGCAGTATACCAATATAAATGGATTGTAATAATTTACATTTGGATCTAAACAGTAAGTAAACTGAGTTTGTTTCTGAATGAAACCATGATGATTTTACAATTTCATGTGGGAACTGAAATCAGCATGTGTCAGAATGTCCATATCTGTGGCAGACATCACAACATGTATATTTTTGTAAAGCTTCACCACACAACTTTACCTCATTCAAAAACAATGACTTCCAATTGTTCAGATCAAAGTTGGCTCTTAAATGTATGGTGGAGGCACATGTGGTGGACATTGTGTTTGTGGTTCAAACTCTTTATCTAAAATGATATCAATATTTGGTAAATCATGTTTGATCATTCCTTCCAAGTATTTAAATAGTTTCTTTTCAAGGGCATGGTCAGATTTAAGCTGTGCATGTAAATCTGTGGGATTCAATGCACCTACAAGCCAGAGCATAAATGACCATGTAGACCACCTCTTTCTGTGCATTCTGTTGTACCATAAAAAGCCTGCAAGTGACCTAATATCCCACCACACTCAGAGGATTGACCTAAATCAAAGTTCCAACCAAATAAATGTTCAAATAGAGTATAGATAGAGAATTCAAAAAAATCAGCAGCTGCAACTGGATCTTTTGCAAGATGCAGGGCTCTCTGTGTACTAGAGACAAGAACAGAAAATCTGTCATCCAGGTTGACAGATACATCACCACACATCATTTAAAAAATAGGGCTATGTGCCAGCATTTGGATTTGCAGTAAAATACAATGATGGAATACCAAAAAAGCCAGCATAACTCTGTATAGTATTTCTGCAGGATATTTTTGAAGCTTGTGAACCAGAAATTTTTGCAGCAACTGTATTGACTTGTTTCAGAAGATTCATTACATTTTTCTCTTCATTACTTGATTCAAGCATATTACCTTCTTTTTCCAAATGATTTGCAACAGTTGTAAGAGTATCATGTGATACAGCAATTAGTTTCTCAGCTACAGAATCAAAATGAGAGCTTTTTACTGTAGAATATGTTTTCAGGTGAGCCATTCTACATTCAATGATATTCCATACTACAAATACAAATGAATGATGATATCTGAAAGAAAAATCAGACAGTGATATACAGTAATTAGCTTGCTGCTAAAAGGATATTGGTACAGGTCGCATTGAGTCTTCAAACTGGAAGGACATGTCATATGGTGACACATAACCTCACTCAGTTGGAATACACAAAAGAACAGGCAGAAGAGATGTTCTTTGAGTTGTGTATATACAGATGATGGTGGTTTCTAGTTAAGTGTCCAGATCAGTATCCTCTCCATGTCATGTCACAGGTAAGTAAATATGTGTAAATAGTAGGTAACCTCATTACACCCTCCCCCTCCATAAAAAAAGAAATAAAACCTTTCAACACACCCCAAAAACTAAGTAAAGGCATGGGTTCACTAAAAACCCCAATGGGGAAAAGCTACTGGCCAGTGATCAAAAAAAGGCTATGTACTTCAACCAGAGCTTTTTTGTGCCTGCCAGATGTCCAAGGCCTCGCAATCCTGCAACTCACATCCTGGTAGCCAACAATTTTCTTCTGGGCCAAATCCACACCATTGCACCAGATATTGCATTTCTCAACCCCATTTCTGTTCCTCCAGAATGCAGCATTCTGGGAACAGCTCCTTATCATTCTTGATGAAAGGTAGAATGTGAGACATATGGAAGGTGGGGAAAGTATTCAGGTTGTTGGGCAGATTGACCATGACTGTAGATTTCTCAGGGATTGCATTGGTGACATGGTAAGGTCCATCATATTGAGGCATAAATTTTGCTACTCGCTTTTCTCCTTTTGTTTTGTATTCTCATCACCTATGTAGTGTTGATAAAATGATGTGTTGTCCTTTCTAAAATAGGAAATCATCAGAGTGGTCCACATTAGCAGACAAGGCTTGAGAGGTCTTAGCACACAGCATATTATACTGTGCCTCCATAGCATCTTGTCACAGCTGCTCAATCATGTTCATGGCTTGAATGTCCTCCACAACACCTTCACTCAACACCACCAGAGGCAGAATGACTTGTGGACTCCAGCCCATTTGCAATTGGAAAGGGGAGAATCCTGTGGATGTGTTAATCATGTTCATAATATCAAAACGTACCCAAGGAAGTGCTCATCGCCAACCCAACTAGTTATGCTGCACATGGTAATGTAGACACTGGTTGATTGTTTTGTTTGATCGTTCACTTGTTCCATCTGATTGTGGGTGGTATGCTGTCTTTGTGGGCATGCATATGGCTGAGTCTTTATGGTTTGCTCTGCATTTTTCAATTTGATCCTTGCCATAATGTTCCATGGCAGATTATTGACGTGAGGCAGTGGTTGAAAAACATCTTGAAAGTCACTTAGAAGGGTAGACGCCATCGTTGCCATCCACTGTTGGAAACTTAAAACCTTGACACATTCTTTAATTAATGCTGCCATGTTTACAGGTTTAACCTCTTCAGGAACTCCTTTTCCCTCACTGAGACGCCGTTTGCATACATCTATCAACTTGTCAAGCACCAGCTTTTTTGTCTCCCTTACCTCCATCACAGTTGTTCTAGGTTTAGACAACAGTCTTTGTCTTTTGTGAATAGGGAACTGCACAGGTTTTATCTGCGGGCTTCCCATGCTTTTATTTCCTAATTTATTCAATGAGTTTTGCATGAAAAATCATGAAAAAAAGATTTTCTGGAAGCTTTTTGTTGGCTCTGTGTGATCTAACACATAAAACAGTATTTGGGTGACATCTGTCATGTGACAAGGTCAGAAATAAATTATTTTGTCCCTTGTATCACAAGCATCCATTGAATAGCTATCAGAAAATCATTTTTTTCATGAGTTTTCATGCAAAACTCATTGAATAAATTAGGAAATAAAAGCATGGGAAACTCACAGGTAAAACCTGTGCAGTTCCCTATTTGTGAACAGGAGGATTCAATAAGTCATAGTTATTTTTCTTGTCAATTACAGAACACTGCTTGAAATCTGCTACAATGTGGTTTACAGCGAGAAACAGCAGTCTGAGGAGTAGCGGTACACATAGCATAGGAGTAATTACAGCTTTGATGGAACAAGAAGTCTATGCCAAGCCAACAGTGTATGGTGCAATCATTACATATTCATATAAGTGGCTATCAGAAGTCAAAGTGTTGTTTAATGCAATGGAAATTGGCAAGGGTTTATTGTGTTTGAAGGTCCAGTTCATCGAACCAGAAAAAAACTTAAGTCAAACTGGACTGAACTGCAGTCTGGTCTTTTTTGCAGTTGTGGTTGCCTTAGTTTGTGTACATGGTCTGTTGCAGTTTCTCAAATTGTATATTTATTTTGAACTGACAAAAGTCAGTTTGAACTGGTTGTAACTGGTCTACAGTATACTTTACATATACTAACTATATATATACTAACTAATAATTAAAGTGGGGATGTGCCTGTGGAATGACTAGCAAAAGTGAGGGTTTATATACCTTGTGGCTGTGCACAGACCATGTGGTCATGTTTGTGCTCAAAAAAACAAGAGTGGCACCATTTGCCAGATGACTCCCATGACAACAAACAACTCCCATGACAACAGCACCCACCATCAACATTCACCCACCTCTCCCCAAAGCATTGCCAATGAACAAACACAAAGCAGGCAGCCCAAATGACGCTAGTTTGTTGTTTGGGTCCTAGGGTATGTTTTTTATAGTTTCTTTCTTTCTTTACTAACTAACAAACTAATCAAATATCTTTTCTTCATTATTAGGTTCTTATCATTTAATTACAATGTCGCCCACTCATCAAAACAACACACCCAAGCCTCTGCTCACAGGGCAGCAACAGGTTCTGTTTGTACTCAGCAATGACAACTTCCAGTAAGCCCCACAACAACCATCCAACATCTGCCACCACCACTTCCATGTCACAAGCACCATCAACCCATCTATGAGCCACTGCTTGTAGGGGGAATTGGAGGTGCTGACGACAATGATAGCCATGAATGGGGGACAACAAACAGCCAGGATGACAAACCATGGGTACAGCCTTGACAATGAACAGCAACAACAAACAGCCATGCCAACAAACACTGGGGAGGATGAATGGCAGGGAGGACAAACACTGGGGACAATGAAAGGCAGGGACATCGAACGCTGGGGACAATGAGGGCCCCCAGTATGTTTCTTTCCATTGATCTCTTTTTTTTTTACTAACTAATTTTGATTTTTTTTTTCAGGTTTGATAACAATGACAATGCCACCACCCTATGTTGCCCCCTGTGAGCCACCACCCACCCTATGCCACTGCTGCAAGCTTCTGCTTGCAGGGTAGCAACAGGCTGACCACGATGAATTTGGGTGGATGATGTATGACACCCCACAATGCCCCACTCTCATGTGTGGGGTGTTTCATTTCTTTCTTTCTTTGTCTAGCTTTCTTTTGTTGTGATGTACCTCCCTGCACCTTGCAGGTGGAGGCTTTACTAACTAGTTTTACTGAGTATATAATTTAATTTAATTACACTAGAAAAAATCATAGTAAAACTGGTCAGAACTGGTTCTTTGAGGGCAATGGTTTAGACCAGTTGTGGTCCCATTTGGGGTTGAAAAACTGGACCTAACCAGACCATAAAACACTAAGGGTTTATGCAAATGAAAACAACAAAGACCAAGAGATTCTGCAAGTGCACTGTCAATCAGGACAATGTGAGCCCCACAATCAAGCATGCTGTTCACTGTGAGAGGTTTGTCAGCACCAGGTCCCATCAATGAGCATTCCCAACATAGATGTGGGACAGTCAGGGGGGCACTCACCTCCTCCTCACTTTCAGACCCAGAACCAAGCACTGTGGACAGCATTATCACCATGGCCATGAACAATGTGTCATCCTCTTTGTATTCCTTGACGCGACTGGAGGACGCCACCACTCCAACAGGTCTGGCACCAGCTGGCACATTTGTTGATCTGGAGGAAGTCTTCAGTGAGTTCCTTGGAGTTCTTCCTTTCTGGGAAGTCATTTGGGCAGTCAGGTGCACAGTGGCTCTGGTATCCTCGCCAATACTTCATGCATCCCTGATGCTTAAATAGCAGTGATCATTCATTTTCAGTCAGCCAAGGTGGGTTTCTTGAGCCCATAGATGATGTTGTTGTGGAGGTGCTGGGGCAGCTCTTAGCATTGGAAACCCTGTTTGTATTACAGGAAGGATGGGACAGGGCTTGCCCTTTTGAAGCCCATTGCACATCTTTGGCAGCCTCAAGAGTCAAGATAGCACTTCATGTTGTGCATGTGCTCCTCAGCCAATTTCCACACCTCTGAGATCCAACAGGTCAGTCAAGCTTCTGCAATTTGATTCTCTGTATCTGTTGCTTTTCTAACTTTGTCAACAATTTCTTTAATTTTATGATTCTTGCAGTGATTATGAAGGTTAACATCCAATAAACTGTCCAGCTGGAGTCTGAGTTCCATGTCAGAGAAATGGTACTCTGAGTTTTGCAGGACGATATTGAGGTGTCAGATGTCATTCACCCATTTGGCAAACAGTTCTGAAGATTTTAAATGAGAATTGTGAATCTTTGCGTGTAGTTCATCATCCCAACCCTCCGTGAGGAACTCCCTCTGAAATTTTTTGATGAATTCATTGAACAAAAGAGCAGCCAGTCATTTGCCATGGGTAGCAACCCAATTGTGCACCTGTAAATCCATCAAGCCTGATAATGTAGCTGTTACTTGGTCTCTGGGCTCGATTTTGCAGTGTTTGAAGGTCTGGCTCAGTCCAGTTTTTTTCCATTTTAGGATGAAACCAGAACTGCAACTGGCTCAATTACATTCAGAAGTTAAGAAAAACTGGACCGAACTGCATGTAGTTGGTTCACTGCAGTTCGGTCTGACTCGACCACAACCGGTTGTTGAATGACTCGCGCCGGTCTAAACCGATGTAAACTACACAATTATATACATACTAATGATATTCTAAGAGTAAAATAAATCCCCTCACAGGCAGGAGCCTGCAAGCGGGCATGTAGATAATAAAATTAAAAAAGACCCAAGAAAATGGGTCAGCTTGCACAAAAAATCAGAAAATAGAAAAAACCTTCCACATTTGGAGCGAGGGGAACCTCCATAGGCATTGTGCTTGTCGTCAGGCATTGGCATTGGCATCTGGCATTGGCATTGGTGCTGGTGTTGGTGTTGGTGCTGGCATTTGCATCCTCGTCTGGTGTTGGTGTTGGTGTTGGTGTTGTTGGTGCTGGTGCTGGTGTCTGGCATTTGCATTTGCATCCTTGTCTGGTGTTGGCGTAATGTCATCTGCTGGTGTCTTCATCTGGTGTTGGCATTGTCATCCACTGTCCTCACTAGTGTTTAAAGGTCCGGTTAATGCAACCGAAAAAATGACCACAACCGAACTGAACTGGACTGAATGCAACCAGACCATCAGTTGTGGTTGCCCACATTTGGGGTCGTTCCAGTTGCCGGTTGCCTCATTTTGAAAATATTTGAAAACCGTTAAAAGACTGGTTGCCATCAGTTGCAACCAGTCTTTCTGCAGTGCATAAAAGATGTGTACATTGCGGGAAAAAACCCACGAGTCAGGTCGCCATGAGGTGCGGGTTCCCTTCCCACGAGGACATACCCCATGAGTCATGTCACCATGAGGCATGGGTTGCTCATATCCATAATAATTTGCTGAAAAGATATGAAATTATTATGGAAATAAGAAACCCGCACCTCATGGTGACCTGACTCGCGGGTTATATCATCACAGGAAAGGAACCCGCACCTCATGGCGACATGACTTGCGGGTTTTTTCCCGCAATGTACAAATTATTACAGAAATGAGAAACCTGCACCTCATGGTGACATGACTCGTGGGGTATATCATCACGGGAAAGGAACCCACCCCTCATGGTGACTAAGACCGGTCTTAACCAGTTTTTTAGGGGCAACCAAACCGATGTGGACTGGTCCTACTCAGTTCGGTTGTGGTTGCCCCATATCTGGGTCGGTCCGGTTGCGGTTGTGGTTGCCGGTTGCCCCTCTTGGAGGTCAAAAAACCGGACCAAACCAGACCTTTAAACACTAGTCCTCACCATCGTCTGGTGTTGGCGGTAGTGTCCTCATTGGTCCTGTCATTGTTGTCTGGCATGCATTAGGCATTGGTGTTGGTGTTGTCATAGTTTGCTGGCATCATTGTGGTTTGCTGGCATTGTCATAGTTTGCTGGTGTCATAGTTTGCTGGTGTCGTAGTTTGCTGGTGTCATAGTTTGCTGGTGTCGTAGTTTGCTGGTGTCGTAGTTTGCTGGTGTTGTAGTTTGCTGGTGTCATAGTTTGCTGGTGTCGTAGTTTGCTGGTGTTGTAGTTTGCTGGTGTTGTAGTTTGCTGGTGTTGTTGTTTGCTGGTGTCGTAGTTTGCTGGTGTCATAGTTTGCTGGTGTCGTAGTTTGCTGGTGTTGTTGTTTGCTGGTGTCGTAGTTTGCTGGTGTCATAGTTTGCTGGTGTCGTAGTTTGCTGGTGTCGTAGTTTGCTGGTGTTGTTGTTTGCTGGTGTTGTTGTTTGCTGGTGTTGTTGTTTGCTGGTGTCATAGTTTGCTGGTGTCATTGTCATCTGGTCTTGGTGTCATTGTCTGGTGTTGCTTGCATTACCACCCTATGGGCAGGGGCTCGCAGGCGTGGTGTGGTGATTGGGTGTAGGTTCATCAAAAGATTAAGAACCTAAGAACAACGACAAAATATCAAGTTAGTTAAAAAAAACAATGAATGAATGATAAAAAACATACTCAAGGCCTGAACAATGCGACTGGCATCGTCTGGGCTGGTTGTGTTGGTCTGTTTGTGGCTATGGTGTCTATAAGGGCAACCTCAGCCTCTAGCAAAGGGAAATCCAAAGAGAAAACTCTAAGGATCCCTTTGCCAATGCCCAGTATATGTGAAGACTGCAAAATCAAATAATAATCTAAAAATAGAAAAGGTAGAGATAGGCAGATCAAGGCTGCCGAATGACATCATACCAAGGGGTAGATGTCGGAAGGGGTGCCCTGCCTCTAAATATAAAACTGTCAACATGCACAAACATGATAGAAAGGGAAATTTAGTAATAAAATCCGGAAAATTCATATAAAATGAAGAATAGAAGGGAATGAAGTGAGGAAAAATATGAAACAAATGTAAAAAATAGGAGAAAGACACAGGGTGCCCCCCTAGTCCCCTTACAGTGTTGTTATCAAAAGGTAAGAACCTAAAACAATGACAGAATAGTTAGTTAGTTCAAAAACAATGAATCAATAATAAAGAAACATACCTAAGGCCCAGACAATGTGACTGGCATCATCTGGGCTGGCTGTGTTGGTTCGTTTGTAGCAGTGGTGTAGTGGGAAGCATGGTGGTTGATGTGGAAGGTGGGTGACACAGCATTGGTTGTTTGGCGGTCATGTGAAAGATGTTTGAAACTGGTGCCACTTTCTTTTCTCAGTTGTGCAAACATGACAAAATGGTCCATGCGCAGCCTCACAGTATATAAACCCCTGCTTTTTGTGTTATTTCTCTTGGGCACATCCCATTATTATTTTACTTTAGTTATTATTACATTTGATTACAATTAAATTACATCTACTGAGGTCAGTTAGAACTGGTTAGAACTGGTTTCAATTGACTTTAAATAAGTATTCAAATCATTGCAACTGCAACCGATAGGTTGGGAAAATGAGGGCAACTGCAACTGCAAAATAACGAGACCACAGTCTGGTTTGGCTTGGTTTCAGTTTTTTTCCAGTTCAATGAAACGGACCTTCAAACACTACAATTTTGTTTGTCCTGAAGTAGTTGACACATGCCATCTCACAATGACACATTACCATAGGCAATATTTCACCTGGAGTCATCAGGGGAACACACCTAGGATTTGTGTGTAAACATTCAGCTGGGCTATCCCCAGACATTTGGACAGATGAAGGAGTAGCCATACAACAGTCAGAGGAAGCAGATGAATTGGATTCAGCCTCTGGAGATCAATGACTGGCTATATGCATATCAGGGACAGCAGTAAGTGCATCAGGAACAGTGATGTGAGTGCTTGGGGTAGCTGTATGCACACCTGGAGCAGTGGAAGGAATGTCAGGTGAGTTGTGTGCTTGTCTGCACGTGAGAGGCAGGATGGGCAATAAGGCAACCGCAAGATTTCAGTGGTAGGACAATGGGTGTGGAGCAATGAGATGCAATGAATTTCATGCTCATAAACAAAAACCATGGCAGGTCAGAAAAGACAGTATTCAGCAATGTTCAAAAAAAAGTGGAAGGACGTGTCATATGGTGACACATAACCTCACTAAGTTGGAATATGCAAAAGAACAGGCAGAAGAGATGTCTTTTGAGTTGTGTATATACAGATGATGGTGGTTTCTAGTTAAGTGTCCAGATCAGTATCCTCTCCATGTCACATCACAGGTAAGTAAATATGTGTAAATAGTAGGTAACCTCATTACACAAACCCACCCATTCCAAAACAAAAAAGTGTTGGATACATTCTTAATAACAGCCTAGGATTGTTGTACTCTGACACAGCTGAAGCACCATGATGAATAACAAGATCAGGTCAGTCTGAAGGATTATGTATGAGGTTGTGCAATGCAGAAGTAATAAAGGTACATCCTTGTAGTTTAACACTTCCAGGATCAGCAACACCCATTTTCTCCAAGAATATAACTGATTCATTCTCATCTTTTGCATTTAAATTTGAAGCTGGATGATTGTCAATGCCTGCAGTTTCCATGATTTTACATCTGACTCTGCATCATGCACCACATGTTGTTCTAATCCAGGCAGCATATCATCATCAGGATACAGTTTAGCATTGTGTGGATCAAGAGTAATGTTAGCATACAAGGGATTTTTGGCTACTTCCTTGAGCCACACCAGGAAGTCCCATACTTTACTTTTTCTAATGCAAAACATATTTTTTAAACAGTCCTTCTTATACTTGCCAGGACCAATGAATACAACTGACAATGTTTGATTAACATGATCAGGTGTTCTGGGTAACACAGACACAGTAGACACAATATTCATATCATGAGCACATGTGTTACCATGGAATACACATGGCTGAGCAGGATCCAATGACTGATATAAATGTGACACATGAGCAGTACATCAATAAATAGTGCAGGTCATTTCTTCAATCCAAGTTAGATCTTTGAATTGATCTGGTAAGTTTCCTCAGAATAAATTGTTAGCCAGAGCAAAATGAGGCATTCTATTTTTCTGTAGCTGAGTGTGACAGTCCTTACAGAGGTGCAATATCAAATTATCAAGTTCAACTTTATCTGCTACAACTGTCATTGTCAACCCCTTAACATCAAGCATAAGATGTTGTCATTGTTGAGGTAGTGTGCCAAATGAAGCAATAAACAGTGGAGTTTTAGTCTGGAGAAGATGCAGATTGAGTGAATCATAAATGTCATCAAAGTTTTGGAGTAATATGTCTTCCATGATTGACTGATTCAATCTGTTGCAGCAAGCACAGGTTTTAAATACAGACAGATTAGTACCATTGCAATATGAGCATAAACAGTCATATATTACTTCATCATCAGGCAACATAGGCCAGTTATTAACAATATTGTCAGTATGCTTAGCATTTGATTCAACACGACTACAAAGCTGTTTGATGTGACCAATCTTTGAGTTCTCATTCTGACATATATTTGCAGGTTTAGTCAACACAGCAACAATGGCAGGGCTATATTCTAGATTCAGCAGGTATATTACTGCATTCCTGAATAAAAATGAAGGAGGTACAGGGAAAAAGGTTCAAAACACTTAATGTAGTGTATGATTTGGGTCAAAGTGCAAGGTAATAAGTTCATACACCTGTTTCTGAAGCTTTGTACTACAGCTGCAGCATGGCTAGCATGTGAATGTTGAAAGGAAGGTTGATGTGACACATGTATACAACTCAACACAGATTTGAGAGCAGACTTGGGCAAAGATGAGGAGGATGGCAGAGGATCAGAGTTAGTATTTGTCAATGACAACAGTTGTTCTTCTAACTCACAGGCCAAGTTATGTAGAGTAGTACTAGACACTGTGGACCTAGCACAATATGATTTTCAGCCATTTAAATTCAGAAATGTGAATTTCCTAACATAAATGGCTGAATTCAGGGTGGATGAATTTGGGATGAATTTTCATCCCAAATATCTCAGCCATCCAAAGGATGGAGTTCATATGTGTTACCTTACAAAATATTCTTAACCTAATGGGTTGAATTTTCATTTTACAAGGGGATGAAATACAGGGGATGATTTTAATCCAAGATGAGGGTATGGATTTGCAACCATCTTAATGTATGAATTTTCATCAAACTTTTCAACAATTTATGGGATAGTGTTTCCTGCCACAAAGGTGTGAATAGCAGGGTGTATTTTCAGCCTGAAATAACATACAAATTTCATACTATTATGAGATGATTTTAGTAGGGAAATTTCTTTCATTAAATATTGAATTGACTGTTCCTTGCTCAGGTATTATTGTTTTCAGTCAGAATGAGAGCAGCCTATGTGCCCCTTTTCCCCACATTCAAAGCATGTGATTTTGGAATTGTACTTCTTTTTCCCATGTTTGCCTATTAAGGCTGTATCATTGGCATTATGCATGTTAATCTGTCGATCATGTTCAAGGATGCATGCAATCAGTTTTGGGGCATCTGTTAAGGTTGTTGTGTCAATAGAGGCAATATAATTGTTCCAGGCTTTGGTAAGTGAGCTTAGCAGAATAATAGAAAATTCTTCCCCATCAATTTTCTGTCCCAAGTTGTGCAGCTCCTCCTGGTAGCCATGCAATGTCCTAATTTGTTCCTCTATGTGTGTTGATTCTTCACATTGAGCCTGAAATAGCTTTTGTCATGCCAACACTATGCTGAGCACCCCTTGCATTTCCAATAATGACTTCAGTGTGTCCCATGCTTCCTTTGACATTGTCAAACTTGTGACATATACCAACATTTTTTGACACACTTTGACCTAGCACCGCCATCTGCTTCGAAAATTCCCACGGTTCAACAGGGCTTTTTCAAAGGAGGACAGAATTACTAGGCCATAGAACAGTGTAAATACTACAAAAAGGACGATGAACGCTAAAAGTACGACTCCTGGCATGCCAGACAACCAGGCACCAACCGGTACACCAGGGTTACGGCAGACGATGCTGTCAGAGAACATCATCCCAACTCAAAGAAGGTCAAACATTACGGCAACAACACTGGAACAGACCGCAAAAGAGAAACATCCTGCCCCCTCACAATCAGAGAAAGGAAGGACCACGAGGCAAACAGCTACAGTAGGACTGACCGAGATCAACATGGGGGACATACCCAATGCGGAGACAGGATGGAATTGGTTGACAGCCAAAGGATTACTGGCTCCCTCAGGCACCGTGCCGATGCTGATGACCCTATCCAAGATGCTGTTCCAAGTGGGAGCTCTGCCGAACACCCCTCTGCAGACGTTGAATGGAATACGGGTTGTAGCTTTACTTCTGCAAGGACTGGAGACCAAGAACATAGCAAAGGAAGTAACGCACGCTGTCTCAAAAGGACTAACACCGCTACTTAATGGGATACAGGATTCTATACAGGAAAAAATGGATGACACCGTTGCTAAGCTACAAAAAGACACCGAAGGAATTCTAACACAAGCCAGAGTCGCGATGGAAGAGATGAATAAGGTAATCCAAAACCTAGCTAACTCTGCAGAGAAGGAAAGAGAAGTGACCACGTCATATTGGGATGCATTACTCAGCGGCCCAGTTAACTTGCCAGTGCGAATAGACCCCAGAATCAAAGCGAGGGAGAGTATCAGATCCAGGCAATTCCTGTGGACTATCTCAGATGACACACAAGGACTCAAAACACTGACAGCCCCACAGCTGCTACAGAAACTCAATGAGAAACTAAATATGGCCACCAAGATAACAAATGAGAACTGTAAACTATGATCAGCGATATGGCTCAAAAATGGTGGTTTACTAGTCGAAGCCAGAGATGACAAATCAGCTGCATGGTTATGCAGCGAGGCAAACATCCTCCATATGGAGTGTGAATTGGGTACCACCATACTGACCGAATCATGCAGCTAAACTAGTCAGACACATGATAGTCACTTTCGCAGACCCGGACAGCACGAACAAAGCCATTCTGAATGGCCTTGTCATTTGCAACAAGACGGTTTCCATATCCAAGTGCAAAAAGGAGCCAGTACAATGCTTGAAATGCCAAGGCTACAACCATGTAGCAAGCGAGTACATAATCTGGAGGGACATCTGCACAAAGTGTGGGGAAGACCACAGAACGAACATATGCTGTTCAACCAATCTCAGATGTGCACCATGCGACACCCATGGACATGCAAGTAATGACAGAACATGCCCCACATTCCTCAGGAAATGTGAGGAACACGACACGAGAAATCCTGAGAACACGCTCCATCGACAGAATCATGGATGTGGGAGTCCATGCCGCCAGGAGGGCAGAGAACGGCAATACCAGTTGGACTCGCAGATTATATACGCCCTAAGGGAAACGGTAGGATGAGGCAACCGCAACTAACCTTCCCACAGAGACAGATTGCACCAAACAGAAGAGAACTGGAATGCCACTCTTGGGATAGAAATGCGAGCCTACCAACCCAATGAAATCTAAGTGAAGACCAGGACAGCACTCGAGCACACCCCGGGACAAGTATAAATGGATAACAAAGCACAAAATGGAACGAAGCTGAGAATTTTGCAATTAAATCTGAATAAATCACTAACTGCGCACTTGGAATTACTAAACGGCTCTCTTGCAGCGCACTGGGACATAATTTTGATACAGGAGCCATACATTACATTTTTTAGCAGCATCAGGATGCCGAACCACTTCATTTCAGTAACTCCCACCTCGAGGACAACCATGGAATCACCAGTGTGATCCACAATATGGGTAAATGCTGCTTTGTCTACTAATGACTGGAAAATACTAGATATACCAGAGACGAACGACATAGTAGCAATCGAGTTAAGGGGGGGATATGGAAGGCTTCAGATTTATAGCATCTACAACACAGGCGAGAACTTGAATTCACTGTCGACATTATGGAAATATGCACTCGACAGTCAGGATGAACTGGTAGAGGGAAGAGGGTGTCATGTTCTATGGGGGGGGGATTTTAACCGACATCACCCTATGTGGGACAAAGATGAAGACACTCACCTCTTCACAGCAAAGGCACTCAAAGACGCAGGGGAGCTAATTGAATTGATAGTGGACATGGGCATGTCTATGCTATTACCAAAGGGAATTCCTACTCTACGACATATGGTAACAAAGTGCTACACTAGGCTGGACAACGTTTTTTGCATGGAGGGCATCGCCACCTGTGTAATTAAATGTGACATGATACCAGAAGCACAACCAGGTAAAACTGATCACTTTCCAATAGCAACAATCCTGGAAGAGAACAGGCAGCAAGATTTCCAGGAACTTCAGAGCGACAAACTGGGAAGAATTCAATGCATACCTAGGGTTGAAGCTGGCAGAGATCCCAATTCCAAGGGAGATAATGAAGGAGGAGGAGTTAGGTAAAGAAATAACACAACTAACTAAAGTGATACAGGAAACTATAGACACCAAAGCACCAAAGAACAAGCCATGTCCGATGTCAAAGAGATGGTGGATGAGTGACCTGAAGAAAAAGAAAAAAGAGGTAAACCATGTGAGAGTCAAAGCATACCAAAATTGGGCGGTAGAGGATCATCCAAGTCATACAAGGCTGAAGCAGATCCGGCAGGAGTACGTGGCGGAAATAGTAAAAGCCAAAACAGATCACTGGAATGAATTTCTAGAGAATGTGACTAACTCTGACATATGGACAGCAAATAGGTATTTCTCATACCCCACAGGCAACGGTGGCCAAACAAGAATACCAACCCTAAAGTTGAAAGGCAAGGATGGGATCACAAGGGAGGTAAACACAAATGAAGGCAAGGCAAAGGCGCTGGCAGAGGCATTCTTCCCACTGAAACCGACAGTTACAGTGGTACCACGGGACTTTCCATATCCTGATGCTTGTCCGGAGATACCACAGGTCACAGAGAAACAGATCCGAATGCATATACTGAAACTTTCACCATACAAGGCTCCTGGACCAGACGAAATTCTGAACATAGTACTACAAAAGACAGTAAGCCTCATAATACCATATCTAACCCCCATTTACAGAGCAATACTGGAATGAGGGATGTACTACCATGGATGGCAAGAATCAACGATGTGCATACTCCGAAAGGGAGGAAAACCCAGTTACGAAGTGCCAAAAGCATACCGTCCTATTGCCCTCCTATGCACGATGGCCAAGGTTCTCACATCGATAGTCTCCGAGGGGTTAATCACAGTAACAGAGAGATACCAATTATTACCAGAAATGCACTTTGGAGGGAGGCCTTGTAGAAGCACAACAGATGTGATACACCTCTTGGTTCACAGGGTAAAAGATGCCTGGAGGAAAAAGAAGGTGGTCTCAATATTATTCCTTGACATTGAAGGGGCATTCCCAAATGTGGTAATGGACCATCTACTGCACAATCTGAGGAAGTGAAGGGTGCCTAGCTCAGTGGTAACATTCGTAGAACAACTACTGGAAGGAAGGAGCACTCGACTAAAATTCGATGACTACACATTGGACGCAATACCCATTGACAACGGAGTGGGACAGGGAGACATAATATCGCTACCACTTTTCAATTTTTACAATGCAGATCTATTAGAACTGAACGGCACTTTACAGGCTCTTGGCTACATGGATGACACTATGGTAATGGCAACAGGCAAAGACTACGAGGAGACCACCAAAGCTCTACAAGAGTACATGGAAGGAGAGGGTGGAGGTTTTGGCTGGTCCAGCGAACACAACTCAAAATTCGAAATCTCCAAACTAGCAGTGATGCATCTGGGTCACAAGAAAGCAAAGATGCCAGATGGGAATCTTCGGCAAATGCACAGACCAACATTGACACTACAAGGTAAGGAGGTAAAGGCTGTTGACAGTTACAAATATTTAGGTATTGTCATCAACGGCAAACTGATGTGGAGAAAGCACGAGGAAAGAGTCATCGATAATGTGACAAAATGGGTAATGCAATGCCGAAGACTCGCAAAAATGGACACAGGCATTTCCCGGAAACTCATGCAACAGTTGTACTTAGCGGTAGCAATACCCAAAATGACTTACGGGGCCAAAATATGGTACAACCCACCAAAAAGAAATCCAGGTGCCAAACAACAGACCGGGTCGGCGAGAGTAACGAGGCAGCTCCAGAGAATGGCCACTTTAGCTATTAATGGAGCGCTTCGCACTACACCAATGGACATACTGGATAAACATGCAGGTATACCCCCCATTGAGCTAAATATGCTGAAGGCATGTTACAGATCACTGATGTGCCTGTGCACCCTTCCAGAGACACACCCCCTACATAATCTAATATGTGAGTATTGTATGATTCACGCCAGACGCCACCGCACGCCACTTCATAATCTACTAGGACATTTTAAAGAAACGAACCCAGACAAAATCAAGATCATAGCACCCAATACGGAATCCTCAGCCTCAGAAATACAAGCATTCACCATGGAGGTTGCACAGGACCAAATCACATCCATTCAAGCCAAAGTGGACAGCACACCAGAGATCAAGATCTTTACAGACGGTTCAGGAGTAGACGGAAACATAGGGGCAGCAGCGGTAATGTATAGAAAAGGGAGGACTACTCCAACAAAAGTGCTAAGGTACCAATTGGGAAGCTCAAAGGAATACACATCCTTTGAAGCCAAAGCAACAGGAGCGATACTGGGGGCATGGCTCATCAGATCAGAACACGTAGCAGGCCGTTTACCGATAACACTACTGACTGACAGCCAAGCTTTCATCAGGAGATTAATTACACGCAAAGCAAACACCACACAATACCTCATAGAAGAATTCATCAAGATAGCTGAAAACGTCAACTCGATGAATCTGGAGCTGGGCACAAGATGATTTCACCTGGCTTGGATCTCAGGACACAGTGGAGTATGAGGAAATGAAAGGGTAGATGAGGAGGCAAAGAAGGCAGCTAGAGGAGACGTCAGCATGCAACACAGGCTCCCACCCATACTGTGAGAAAGTCTACCAAGAAGCATGGCAGCGATGAAACAAGACTTCAAATGCAAAGTCCGAGACAGGTGGGACGAGATGTGGAGAGACTTGCCTAGACAACCAAAGTTAAGTCGACTGGATCCCAAATTCTCATACAGTAAATATGCTGAAATTCAGTCAAAGCTCAAAAGGCAGCAGGTAAGCCTCCTGACACAGATTTGCACAGGACATATACCATTGAATTTCTACCTATACCAGATCAAGAAGACGGAATCGAGCAACTGTACAGCCTGCCAGGGAGATGGACCGTCAGCAAAAGAAACCATCACGCATTTTCTTTTCGAATGCAAGGCCTACAACGAAGCCAGACATGAACTAGACCGACAGATGAGACAAAACTCAAGGGACCTATCCATGCTAATGAACTCAGAAAAAGGGATAATAGCGCTCCTAAATTACGTGGACTACAGGAAGAACAAATGGTAGCATACACTGAAAGAAACAAAGCACAAGTGACGCATGTACTCCTTTTGTCCCCACTGTGCCTGCCACATCCTGGCTGGGCACTTATCAGACATATACTCAACTCGAATAGCAAACGAATACACATGCAAAGGAAAAAGAGGTCAACGGAGGGCTTGCAGTCCCAAATGGATCTAGTGATTCGGACCTCAGGGGGAGCGAATGCCAAGGGCATGCCATCTGAGGGGCAGGGACTGGAGTGAGGGCAGGCAAAGGGGCCTTTCGTGTAGATACTCTTAGTATGTAAGGACCATTATAGGGTGTACCCTGAGAGGTCAGAAAAATAACAAAAAAAAAAAAAAAATACCAACATTTTGTCAGCAACCCTTAATCGGATCATAGATAGTGCCATCCTATCCTTCTTTACCCATGCTGGTTTTGCCACTTTGTCTGATGGCCGAATAGTTGATCCATCAACATATTCCCACAAATCTTGTCCCATCAAGATGTCCATCATTTTGATCTTCCATACAGCATAATTCTTGGCTCCTGTCAAAGGTTCAATCCAGTAAACATTTGTGTGCATGTTTGATGCATCTGTCATTTTGGAAAGTGGCTCGGTGTGTTAAGAGTGTACACATAAATTCAGTTAAGCTCAGGGCCCATAACCTGTTGAGACTCTGGGGACTTGATAATAGTATAAATGGACTTATTATTGTGTTTATCTACAATGACTATTTATACAAGCATTCAATGTGTTGATTGGTAATCATAATTGGTAATTAGAATGTCCCACTATTAATAATTTGTGGGTGCATCATTACTACTATATTTGGTGTCGGTGTTGGTGTCGCCTAATGTACAATTGCTTATTCAACAAATGTCATTCTCCACAGTCCCAAAGTGGAAACCAAAGGCCACTCACTGCCCCCAAACATCAAAATTGAGCCTGAGGCTCCAGCTGCAAAGCCCAACTTGAGCACCAATGTGGTTCTGGCTCTTGAAACTTCCCTGTCCCACGATGATGAACCAGAGAGAGATCATGATGGCAGGTTTATTGTCACATGGAAGTTTAAAGTTGATGCTGTTGAACATCTTGATAGCATTCCTATCTGTTGGCCTGTCCTCAAAGTAGAGACAGCATATGTTCTAGACTTCACTGACAAAGCTGAGTTGCTGGGAAACAAGAAGGGAAGCCCAAAGAGCCTAGATGCATTCTTGAAGGCAGAGGTATGTAACACTGCCATGTTGAAAGTCCTGTGGGTGACAATTGTTGCAATAGGACCAAGATTTGTGGGGAGGGGGATCAAATGGCAGTACTACACAAGACACAAAGGTCAAAGTTCTCGGTGACCTCCCAACTCGATGCTTATCACACCAGTGTAATGGAGCTCTCCAATGCAAACATTTTGATGTGGAAGTGCTTGATGGCTATGAGCATAATGATGGTGATGACTTGGCAAAGATGAGGGAGTGAGCAGGCTCAGAATCAGGCAGATGGAGATACAGTGCTTGCCATGACTGACACGTATGACTTGGCCTCTCAGTAGTTGATATTGTGTATTGACTGAATCAGTTTTTCCTGTTTGATGAAGGGGATGAAATGCAAGAAAAAATGTGGTGGAAATGCAATCTTAAGGCCATTAAAAGAGGTAAGGATTGATTGATATGACTAAGGGTTACATGTACTGAATGCAATGATCAGCCCTCTACCAATGGGAAAAAAACTTCATCAGCTGTAGTGAGTGGAAGAAGGAGGAACAATTTGACCACTTATATGCTCAGATCCCACCTGCTGTTGATGAGACCATTCTATTCCAGTTGATGAATGGGCAGCCAGTTGACTTGCTGGATCTTCATTGGTACCAGGCTGCTTGTTATGCATTTCTTCATCCTTGTCATGGGCAACAGAAGTATTGTAGTCAGTAACTGATCTTTGACTCACAATAAACATGTGTTGACTTCAAAATTTCATGCAGAGCATATCCATTTCGAGAAGGGTTTACCAGTACTTTGTAACATGGTGCCCCATGAATGTCCCACAAAGAAAATTGTTTATGTATCAAACAATTTGTCAAACCACAAAGCTGTTGTGATATTTCAAGGCTGCCATTCACACCCACCTTGGCCTGAGGAAAAGCCCATGAAACAGGCAAAGGATGATCTTCAAAAATGCCTCAATGCATATGGAATGACAGCAGGTAGGGTTGATAATGGTGAATGTAAAATCAAACTACACCTGTCAGTGGCAATGTTGTTAAGCTCTACACAGCTGCTACAACAATTGCACTTCTCAGATCTTCACTGAGTGAAAAGCACCATGCATTCCAAAGTCGAAGACTTCTGCAAGAAAGAGTTCATGAGCAAAGAGATGCAGTGGTGCCTGCAGGATACCAGTGGCAAGGTACGGCCCTTATGTCTCAACTCTCGAGTCTATACTGGAAATGCATTGACTTGAAACCTACACAGGGATTGTTGATCAGTACAAAAAAGACCAGAAACTGCCACTCAATGAACACTATTGTGGCATCTTCACATGGAAGTAGTGTTTTAAGGTCCAGTTCAGTCCAGTTTTTTGACCCCCAAGAGGGCAACCAGGGACCACAACTGGTCTGAACCATTGCCCACATTTGATGGACCACAACCAAACCAAATAGAACCAGTTCTATTTGGTTCAATTGCCCCCAAAAGACCAGTTTTGACCAGTCATACCACTAATTTCATAACTAAATTCTATTATATAGTAAATAAAACTAATTAGATTTACACCCTGTGAGCAGTTGCTTGCAGCAGTGGGATGTTACTAAGAGAATGAAAATAAAAGTGAATTAGAAAGAAAAAAACACACCCCACTGTCTCGCATTTGTAGTGAGGGTGGGGTGGCTGCTGTTGTTGTCTTGTCCCTGCCATTTGTCACCCCCACCATTTGTCCTCCCCCTGGGGCATTGTCCCTGCCAGTTGTCATCCCTGCCAGCTGTTGTCCCCACCAGTCATCACCGCTGTTCGTCATTCCTGCATTCATTGTTTCTGCATTTATTGCTCCCATGTTCATTGTTCCTGCCCACTTGTTGTTCCCACATTCATTGTCCCCTGCTGTTTGGCATCCTTGTTGGTTGGCATTGTCATTTGTCATCAGCACCTCCATCTCCCTCTACGAGCAGTGGCTCACAGGCAGGGTGGTGGCACTGTTACGTGGCAATCACATGTCATTGTCCAGAAACAGGACCCCTTGCAACTCTGTGAGCAGAGGCTCACAGCAGCCATGTAGGGCATGGGGTACCGAGAGAGGTCAGGGTGTGGGTGGGAGATGTCATTATCAAGTGGCAAGAACCTAAAAAGAAAAAAGAAGATCAATCATTAAAATGTACCCTTACAGCCCAAATGACAATACTTGTCATTTGGGCGCACTTTGCAGGCAATGCCACATTGTCATTGGCACGGCTGCTGTTGGTGTTAACACTGTGTTGTGAGGGCATGCGGCAGGGTTGAGCAATCACATGGTGTTGTCATCAAAGGTAAGAAACTAAAAAGAAAAGGTTTAGTTGGTAAAAAAGAAGAAATCAACAATAAAAACCATACCTGGGACCCAAACAACATGCTAGTCATCATTTGGGCCCACTTTGTGGTCATCTAGTGGAGGTGGGGGTGCTTCTGAGCTAGGTGGTGTGGGAATTGTTTCACAAGTGGTGCCACTTTCTGTTTTTCGGGGCGCAACCATGACCAAATGGTCTGTGCACAGCCACAGGGCATATAAGCACTCATTTCTTTGAATGCTTCTTCCCTGGGCTTGTCCCATGTCCATTCCTCAACATAGTATCTAGTATAAATAGTAAATAGTATTAATATAGTACATATTAGTTGTATTTTTCTTGTAAAGTAGTTACTTTTATATGAGTATATAATACTGTGAAAAGAGTTTTCAAAGATTTTCAAAATAAGGGAACTGGCAACCGGAATGACCCCAAATATGGGCAACCACAACTGAAAAAAAGACCGGACCATGGTTTGGTCCAGTTCAGTCCTATGGTCATTTTTGGTCCTATAGACTGGACCTTGAAACACTACATGGAAGGTGACATAAAAGTTGTGGTGACAATGAATGCGGTACTTGCAGCATTGATTCACACCGCATCGTATCTTGTCAGTGACTACACCTTTAAATGGGTTCATGGTGAACTAGATGAATGTGAATTTGTTATCTGGCATGCATCAACAAATGAGCATAAGTTGGGTTTGTTGCTGATCAATGGTTTCTTGCTTCATTGAGTTAAACACTTCTCATGCATTTACTGCAATTCTTCGACCAGTGAGGCCTTTGGCTTTATTTTTGAAGGCCTCTTTACCTCGATTGAGAAAGCCACTCATTGCAAAGTCAAGTTCAAGGTTTTTGATCCAGTCACTGCAATCTCCTTGCAGTCCTACTTGATATGGAGGCAGCACAAGTCCAAGTACTTGGTGATGTCATTCTTTGGCTACAGATGAATGAACCCAGCAAGAGTAGCATCTCTGAAAATGATCCTAACATGCTAGTTCAGTATCTTGTCAAACTGTGCACAGTCCATTTCAAGAGGTATGCCATCCTCGTTATCAATATAGTATCTTGTGAATCTTGTCAACCTACCCCAGAATACCTCAACAAAATCTGAGCTCTTTCCTCACCAGAGGATATTGCTGTGTGGCATGGATTTTGCAAAGCTCACCCTAGCGAGAAACTCAGAAGTATGATACACATTTGTATTCTCCACATCAATTGCTGCTAACTGAACTGTTCATCAGATTGGTATGCACACAAGATCACGTACCCTTGGTTGTTGCCCAGTTTCAACAAAACTCTTTCTTGGATTCTGCATGAATTTTGGAACCTCATGCCAAACCACACCAATCTTGTCAAAACAGCTCATGCTGGGACTAACTGCCACACAGCAATCAACCTCCAGCCATTGGTAGGGCATGGCATGGGTAACCCTCGGATATATTTTCTTATACCCCTACCCATACCTGTGAACACCATACCTGCATGGGTAGGGGTACAGTGTTACCATGGGTTTTTGCGGGTTACCCATGGTTATTGGGGGGTTTTGATATGAATATGTATTTTAATAATCTAATTACACTAAATTGATATATAGAAAGTGACCCCCCTCTCACATTTGGAGCGAGGGAGGGGGGTGGTGCCTGTAGTCGCTGAGAACAGAATGAGTAACCCCCCCACTTGCATTTGCAGCGAGAGAGGGGGGGGTGCCTGTAGTCAACATTTGATCCCCATTTCCACCCCATGAGCAGTTGGGGGTGCTATCATAGTGGTGGTCCTTGGGTCCTCCTCCTGGTCATTGTCATCATTCCACCCGCTATCCACCCCACAAGCAGTTGCTCATGAGGCTGGGGCAGGTGGTGTGCCATCATGACATGGCAGCATTGGCGTGGGGTCATTCCATGTGAGCTCCTCATTCCGAGGGAATTCCAACCTAGGAAATAAAAGAAACAAAATAGTTAGTTTATGAAAAAAGAAATGAACAAAAAAAAACTTACCATGGGCCTGTTAAGAACTGATCCTAGAAGGCACGTCGGAATCCAATCGGACCCTGTGGGTGATGATAGTGGAAGGTTGTCGGGTTGTGGTGGATTCTGCAGAGGGGAAAATGGAAAGGACTTGGCTTCAGCTTGTAAGAAGCTATGCCCTTCACCTCATCTGGTGTGCTAATTTCAAGATGAAGGCTTGGAGGTAGAAGTGGGGAAGTGGAGGTAAATGTGGGAAGGAGTACAAGTCAAATGGAGTTCAGACTCTTAGAGGACTGAGGTAGGAGTAGAATGAGATTTAGATTGGCAGGTTAAAGTCAAGTCTATGTCAATATACAAACTGAGGAATACAAGGTAAAACTAACTAAGCTTAAATACTGTAGTCTGGAATAAAGGCAGAATGGAAACGGAGACTGTGGCAGTGTCTTGACTGCATAGATAAATTACCTAGCGGGAGCTGCACAGGAATCCATAGTCAAATTTGCAAAAGAGACAGCAGCCTTGGGAAGGCAGCCATGGGTGCTGTACAAGGCAGCCTGGTGCACAGCAGTGTGAGCAGTGCAAGGCAGCCAGGAATGAAAATGGGAGGAGTTGACAAATGTTGGGTTCATCATGCAGAAAAGGGTCAGACAGATGCGGGTTCTGATCAGGTGAGGAAAGGTTCTTGACAGTATTTCCCCCTTAGTGCTGAGCCTACAAGGCACATGAGTGTTTGAGTCCAAATAAGGAAGTTGGTTGAATTTCTGAATGTGGTAGTTGGTTGAAAAAATTTTCACATTGTTTTCTACCCCCATCACCTATCCAATATGTCCCCCCCAGCAGTCTCTGCCAAATCAGATTGGCCGCGATGAAGGCCCAACATGAACAGAGGGAGCGGGTGATGAAAGAGCAGATGGAATGGGAGATGAGAGAGCTGGAGGAGGAAGTGACAAGGGAGGAGGAGCAGAGGCTGCAGGAGGTGCAAAGAGCAGCAGAGGAGGCATGCCAGGCAGAGGCATGGAAGAAGGAGGCAGTGGCCTCAAGATGAGTGGAGAAGAAGTGGGCAGCTGTGGCCATGGGTTTGGGGGACAAGGCCAAGGGGAGCAAGTCCCCAAAGAAGAAGAAAGTCGCCAGGTCAAAGGCGAGGGTGTGGGGTCAGAGGAGTCTGAGGGTCCAGAGCAGGTGCAGGCCACCTTGCCCTGCAAAAGGTGAGTCTTTTGTTTAACTTCTCAGCCTTCTTTTACTGATAAGTGGCCTAGATGCAAATATCAAAAAATTGCTTGTTTCAAGATGGGCATGAGGGGACACGTGTGTGATAATTGCACATGCATCAAGCACAAGTGCAAAGAGGTAGTGTGGGAGGAGCAGAGACCCCTGCAGCAAAAATGGTGGGAACAATGGGGTAGACAGGAAATAGCAGGGAGAATGCGGAGCTGATGCAGCAGCTGATGAAGATGGTCAAGAAGGGTTTTGGTGAGGTGGCGACTATGGTGCAGGAGTCCATAGAGGAGATCTAGGACACATTGGACCCAGAGTGGGTGGAGGACAAAAGCACCAGGGAGGAGAGTGACAAGGATGAAGAAGAAGTGGAGCAGGCGGTGTGAGAGTCCCGGTGGGAAAGACATGGAATCTGCCAGTCTGGGGATGACTGGGTGGCTTTCCAGAGATATCTGGAGAAAAGATGGGCGGATGATGAGGAGGAGAGCGAGAATGGAGAAGAGGGCAAGGGTGGAGAAAAGGGCAAGGGTGGAGAAAAAGGTGAGGGTGGAGAAGAGGGTGAGGCTGGGGGGGAGGTTGATGAAGATGGTGAGGGAGAAGCGGAGGTGGTAGTGTAGGGATCCAGTTGGATCCAAAAAAATTCTTTTTTTGAATAAAATTTGTTTCTGAGTTCTAACTGAGTGAATGAATAATGTGAATAGACTTTAAGTGGGTAATGGACCAGGTTTCTGTGGGTAGCAGGTGTGAAAATCCACAAGGAGTTCTTGGGTGTGGTCAAGTTCTGTACCAGGTAGCCAAGAGGTTTATTCATTGGTTCCCTGGTAACCTTCCCATCGGACAAGGTAGAGAATCTTGCAGCGACATCAATTGTTGACCTTGGAGTTGAGGACTTTGGCAATCTCATACTCGAGCTCATCATCGATAGTGATAGGAGGAGGTGGAGGTTGTGCTCGATTTGTAATTGTGTTTGGGAAGTGTTTTTCTAGTGGGGAGACATGGAAAACATGGTGGATGGCCCGCATGTGGTCCAGAAGCCACAGGGTGACTGAGTGAGTACCCAGGTGGGTGATGATTTCAAAGGGACCATGGTTCTTTTCAGAAAGTTTCTTGGAGGGATGGGTGGTGCAGATATTTTCTGCAGTGATGTAGGCAAAATCACCAATGTTCAAGTCAGGTGCAGGTGCCCAATGTTTGTCCACAGGGCCTTGATAACACTCTTGAGCAGCCACAAGCTATTTCCAAAGTTCCTGATGAAGATCGTCTAAGTCAACGACAAACTCGCAGGTATGCTGTGAGGCTAAGTCACATTTGGGGAAGACGGAAATGTTTGGGTGGTAGCCTTTGTTGGCAAAGAAAGGGGATACACCTGTAGAGGCAGAGGGAGCATTGTTGTAGGCAAATTTGCCCAAGGGTAAGAGGTGAGAGTTGGAGTCCATGAGACCAGTCATCCTGCTGATAGTTACAGAAGATCTGGAGGTACTGCTCCAAGGTCTGATTAAGGTGTTCTGTCTGACCATCACCTTCCATGGGTGATAACTGGAAGTGAACTGAACTTTACACTGCCCCACATAGTCCTGGAGGAATCCTGGTAGTCCTACCAGGAAGACCAGGAATCCTCCAGGAATCCAGTAGGACTCACCAGGACTCACCAGGACTCACCAGGAATTCAGTAGGACTCACCAGGACTCACCAGGAATCCAGTGGGACTTACCAGGATTCCTGGTCTGTTACCAAACATCCAACCATAATGGAAAGTCAATTTGATATCTTGTGAGTTCAAGTGCCTCAACTTCAGAAATTTCACAATGTGCCCACAAAACAGATTTGTGCAAAGCAGGAATTGAACTCAAGACCTCATGATGAGGAATCACATGACAAACCAGACAAGTGTGCTCAACCAGTCAAGCCACAGGAGAATTATTTATTATCCATATAAAGTTTATTTATGACTCAAACTCAAACTCAAGCATATAATCTCTCTCAAAGTCACTATTAAGATCAAATAATTTTAATCAACTACATCCCTCACATCTAATGCGAGGGATACACTACAATTAACTATATAAAAAAAGCCCTCCCATGCACCTCGTGCAAGGGAGAGCCCTAAAAATATTTACAGATAAAACTAAATCCCCTCGTGTTTGATTATTAATAAATAAAGAAAATCCCCTCACCATTGTAAAATATGGGCAAGGGGGAGGGCATTAATATGAAAGAAAAAAAATGAAAAAAACCCTCCCCATGCAAAATGCAGGGGAGGGGGCAGCCCTGGTGGTGTCTCATTGTGGTGTGGGTGCATGGGTCCTGCTCCCTGTCCTCATCCCCATCCCTGTCCCTGTCCCCATCTCCCCATTGTCCCCATCCCAATGGTTCCCCATTTCTGCCCCATGAGCAGTTGCTCACAGCGGCAGATTGGGGTGCTGCTGTGGTGGTGGCCGTCATCGCCATTCCACCCACAATCCACCCCATGAGCAGTGGCTCATGGGGCTGGAGGCAGGTGGTGTCATTGGCCCCATTGTCATTGTCTGTCATGGTTGGCAGCCGTGCCTCGCGTTCTGGGGGTTCTGGTGCTGGTAGGTGGTGGCATTGTCATTGTCATCAACTGCACACTCACAATCCACCCTACAAGCAGAGGCTCGCAGGCATGGGGTGGGTGTGTTGGGTTGTCTCATGTCCAGCCATCATTACAAGTAGAGTAGAACCTATAAAACAAAAGAAACAAGTTAGTTAGTTTATAAAAACAAAAAGCAAACAAAAAAAACTTACATAGGGCCCAAGCAATGCAATCTGCATCGTTTGGGCCCGCGTTCCATGCAGTCGGCTCATTTGTGGGTGGTGGCATCATTACCAGTAGATTATAACCTAGAAAACTAAAGAAACAGGTTAGTTAAATTATCAAAACAAAAAGCAAATGAAAAAAAAACTTATGTAGGGCCCAAACAACACACATTGCATCATTTGGGCCTGCATTCCATGAAGTCGGCTCATTTGCGGGTGGTGGCATCATTACCAGTATGCTGGTAGGGGGTTCTGGTGCTGGTAGGTGGTGGCGTCATTGTTGTTGTCAACTGCACACACTCACTATCCACCCTATGAGCAGAGGCTCGCAGGCATGGGGTGGGTGTGTTGGGTTGTCTCGTGTCCAGCCGTCGTCGCCAGTAGAGTAGAACCTATAAAACAAAAGAAACGAGTTAGTTTATAAAAACAAAAAGCAAATGAAAAAAACTTACATAGGGCCCAAATGATGCAGATTGCGTCATTTGGGCCCGTGTTGGCTCGTTTGTGGGTGGTGGTGTCGTTACTAGTAGATTATAACCTAGAAAACTAAAAAAATGAGTTAGTTAGTTTATAAAAACAAAAATCAAACAAAAAAAAAACTTATGTAGGGCCCAAACGACGTGATCTGCGTCATTTGGGCCCATGTTGGCTCGTTTGTGGGTGGTGGTGTCGTTACTAGTGGATTATAACCTAGAAAACTAAAAAAACAAGTTAGTTAGTTTATAAAATCAAAAATCAAACGAAAAAAACTTATGTGGGGCCCAAACAACGTGATCTGCATCATTTGGGCCCACGTTGGCTCATTTGTGGGTGGTGGCGTTGTTACCAGTAGATTATAATTAACCTATAAAACTAAAGAAACGAGTTAATTAGTTTATAAAAACAAAAAGCAAATGAAAATACTTATGTGTGGCCCATGTTGGCTCATTTGCGGGTGGTGGCATCATTACCAGGAGATTATAACCTAGAAAACTAAAGAAACAGATTAGTTAGTTTATAAAAACAAAAAGCAAATGAAAAAAAAACTTATGTAGGGCCCAAATGACGCAGCAGGTTGCATTGTTCAGGCCCACGTTCTGTCCAGTTGGCTCATTTGAAGGTGGTGGTGATGGTGGAGTGGGCATGGGAATGGTGGCAGCGGGTGTCCATGCAGTGGTGGTGGTGGTAGAATGGAGAGGAGGGAGGCGGCGGCATTGTTGAGAGTGGTAGTGATGGTTGATGAGCTGGCAGTGTTGATGACATGGCTGTGTGCTTTGTCATGCACAGCTGCCCCAATGGTACCTAGAGCAGTTAGTGGACACACTTTGTAAGTCTATGTGGTATAGTGGTTATATTGGCTGTGCTGAAATGTTGTTGTCTAATGCCTAGGGTTCAATTCTGCCTTGTGTCATTTATTTTATTACTTAGTATTAAGGACTCCCGGTTCAATCCTACTGGATTCCTGTTCCATCCTCCTGGATTCCTGTTCTGTCCTCCTGGATTCCTCATAGTCCAAGTCCTGGGGAATTCCTGGAATGGTACCAGGAAGAGCCCAATTTACCAGGATTATACCAGGAATCCACCAGGAATCCTACTGGAAGAGAAACTGCCAGGAATAAACCATTTGGTGGACAATGGCTGAAGCAGGGACTACCAGGAATATGTGGGGCAGTCTAAAGAGCTCAAAGTGAAGTGGATCCGCATGTTGAGCACTTTTCCAAGGGAGTGGAAGAAATGGGAGACAAACTCAGATCCCCAGTCACAAGTGACATGCAATGGGATGCCATGCTTGGAGAAGACATGGAGGATGAACAGGTTGGCTAATTCTTGGGCTGTGATTTCATTGACAGTTGGGATGAAGATGCCTTGTTTGGTGAGGCAGTCAATGATGACCAGGATAGCGGTGTGGCCATCAGAGTCAGGTAGTTGCTCAATGAAATCCATGGAGATTGAGTTCCAAGGTCGTTCCAGGACTGGAAATTGCTTTAGGAACCCATAGGGCTTGTGTTGAGGTGATTTGGATTGCTTGCAAGTGGTACAGGATTTGCAGAATTCCTGGATGAAGGTGCAGAGGTTTGGCCAGACATATTCCTGACGGACAAGCTGCTGGGTTTTGTTTTGTCCAAAGTAGCCAGAGAGGATATGATCATGTTTGTACTGAAGGACCTTGAGGCAGAGATCCATGACATCTGGAACATAAATCTGGTCGAAGTGGCAGAGAAGACCTGCCTCATCTATGGTCCAGTTGGGGTCAACAGGTGTCGGAAGATGTGTGGATGATAGGGGGTCAAGGGGTAAGGAGGTGCAGATGTCATGGTGAAGTTTCTCAACATCCATGATTACTGCTTGTTGAAGGATAGGTGTTGCAAGGTAGATGGTGCAAAGGGAAGAGGTGAGTTGTTCCTGTGTGAATACAGGTCGGAAATTGGTCGGGTTTACAGAGGCAAAGTTGCTATTTCCCCCTTTGCAGTAGACGTCCCAATGTCTTGTGAGCATGTCTGGCTTGGCCCCTAATTTTCCAGGGCGAAAGCAGATAACAAGCTTGAACTGTGAGAGGTACTCGGATTATCTGGCTTGATGGTGGGTGAGCAATTTAGTAGTGCTGAAGTACTCCAGATTTTTGTGGTCCATGACCACATCAATCGGGTTTGCAGAACCCTCGAAATATTGCTGCCAATGCTTGAAGGCTTCAAAGATAGCCAGAAGTTCCTTGTTGTGTGTATTGTAATTCAGTTCAGCGGGATTAAAGGAGCAGGAATGAAAAGAGACTGGATGAATTTCTCCATCTGCAGTGTAAACCGAGAGGATAGCTGCTAGGGCATAGTTGGAAGCATCAGTTTCGAGTACCATTTGGGAGTCAGGTACCCATTGAGTTAAGATGGGGGCATGAGTGAATTCTTGTTTGAGCTTTTCAAAAGCATCACAGCACTTCTTGTTGAAGTCCCAGGGTGCACATTTCCACATCAAGCAGGTGAGTGGAATGACAATGTCTGAGTAGCTGTTGATGAAACAGCGGTAAAAGTTGCAGAAGCCTAAGAAGAATTGTATATTCTTAACTTTCCTAGGCTTGGGCCAGTCGAGCACAGTTTTGACTTTATCTTCTGACATCTGTAGTCCATCCGGTGAAAGGATAAAACCTAGATATTCAATGGTGTCTTTGTGGAACTCACATTTCTGCAGTGAAGCATAAAGTCCATTCTTCTGGAGTCTCTGAAGAACTTCCTTGACATGAGCTCCATGCTGTGATTTGTCATCGGAGTAGATTAGGATGTTGTTGAGGTAGACAATGACACAGACTTCCAGCATGTCACTGAAGATGTCATTCATAAACTGCTGGAATGCTGCAGGTGCATTAGTGAGCCTGAATGGAACTACCAACCACTCAAAGGATCCATAGCGGGTGCAGAAAGTAGTCTTCCATTTGTCACCATCTTCAATGCAGACTAGGTGATAGGAGTGCCACAACTCTATCTTGGTAAACAAGTGGGCTTTTCAGGGGGAGTTGAGGAGGTCAGAAATGAGCAGGAGTGGGTAGTGGTCCTTCTTCATGAGATGGTTGAGGCCTCTGTAGTCGACGCAAAGTCATAGGCTGCCATCTTTCTTCTTGACAAAGAGAATAGGAGTGCCATGCAGGGATTTAGAGGGGCAAATGAAACCTGAGCAGATGTTTTCATCAATGAAGACTCATAAGGCTTCTAATTCAGAGGGAGAGAGGGAATACATGTGACCCAGAGGAGGATGAGCATTATCCTCTGTGTCTATCTTGAGGTCATAAGGGCAATGTGGAGGAAGGGTGTCTGCCTTAGTCTTATTAAAGACATCAGTGCAAATTCATGATACTCAGTGGGAATATCAGATAAATCCAGCGGGTGTGAAGATTGAGCAGAGCGGGTGGATAACCCTTCTGGAGTGAAGGTCATCTGGAACACTACTGCCCCAGGGAGTTTGCTAGCACATGCGTACATGGCAGCATTGATGAACGAAATGTCTGGAGAAAACTTAGGTGGAACAGGGGGTTCTAAAGGTGTGGGTGAACCACGGGTATCTACCAGAAGGTTTGGAGACAAAGGTGACGTCTGGGGTGCTGGACCTCTATAATCTGCAGAGCAGAAAGCGATTTGGCTTGAAGACCAGTCAATCAATGGATTGTATTGCTTCAGCCAGTTATGACTGAGTACGGCAGAACAGGAAGAGTCTAGTGAGGTTACATAAAATGACAGATTGAACATTTCACCAGTAGGGAAGGTGACTGGAAGTTGGATGACTTGAGTTATGGTGGAGTTGCAAGAGCCATAATCTGATCGGGTTAATGGGTTTCATGCTAAGTTGGTTATCCAACATGAAGGAGGAATCAAGGAAGCAATGGGAGGAACCAGAATCAATAAGAGTTCGGACAGGAGCAGATTTGTCAGGAATGGTTAAAAGAGTGGTCAGGGAGTCAGGGTCAGAAAGAGCGGATGCATTGAGACAGATGTAGGCAGCCAAATGGGTAAGGTCAATGCAACCCCCAGCCCCAATGGCTGTTTCCTGAGGGTTGTGGACTATTTTTCTGAGTCCACAATGTCGGGAATGAGAGTGGAAGCACAGGCTTTTGTGGCTTTGGATTTTGGGTAGTTTCCTGCTATGTGCCCTTCCTCACCACAGTAGAGACAAAGTTGTTGTCTCATGTGACATTCTTGTTCCTCCCCAGTAAGCTTGCCATTCTTCCCCAACTTATTGGAGATGGACAACTTGGGCTTGTCCTGGGGAGTGTTCTTTGTATGGAAGACTGCTGGTTGGAGGTGCTACCACAGGTGGAGTTCAAAGAGGATTGGTTTGTAGATGGGGGAGGACTTTTGGAAGTGTCCTTCCAACTAGAATTAGTGAAGTTACTGGAATTCTTTGTTTCAAAGCAGGATTCATCTTCTTGCATCCAGTAGATGTCATTGCTGTCCTGCACTTTCAAGTGCAGTTCTGCAAGAGTATCAGGTTTACCACCCCGGAGAACTTCTATGCAAAGTCAGAGTGGGAGACTGCGGAAATAGTGGTCATGAAGGGTTGCTTCATTCCAGTTGACCCTAGAAGCTAATTCCCAGAAGTCAACATTATATTTTGTGATACAACCACCTTTCTTCATTGATAAGTCAGAGAGAGCTTTTTCTGCATCCCTGACTGGGTCATATGGGCTGAAGTTGCTTTCCAGCTCGGCAAGGAAAGCTTCATAGTCCCACATCCAGTGTGCAGAATCTGTCAGGTCATTAAGACCAGGCTCAAACCAACTAAGAGCTGATCCCTTAGGATAAGAAAGGATAAATATGATCTTTTTCTCATCAGAGGAAAATATGTGCAGGCAGTCGCAGAAATGAAGATTACACAAGACTAGAAAGTCTCTCAGTTTCTTTGGATTGGCGCCATTGAAAGTGTTGGGGTCGCAAACTTTGATTTTCTCAGTCTTAGGTGCATTGTTCTGATGAAGGGTGCAGATACTCTCTGAGAGGTTGTAAAGGACATCTATGAACCTATCCCCTGGATCAGGGTTTTCCAAGGTTGATCATCTGGATCATTGGGATCAGGGTCACCCCCAGGGCCATCAGGACCACTGGAGGTCCATCCTCTAGACCAGGATCTTCCAACCCAAAGTGTTCAGGCTGGTTGATGCCCCCTACATACTCAAGGGGAGTTCTTGATCAAAAACCTTCCAGGTTGGCAGAAGGGTGCGGGGCATGGGTAGACATGAGATTGGCACTGATTGAGGGGGCTCCTGAGCCAATTTGTCAGAAGATGTTTGAGGGTCTGGAAGACACTCTGAAAGTAGTGGCAGGTTGAGGGTTGGGAAGGGTGGATCACTGAATTGCAGAGATCCCAGGAATAGTACCGGTGTGTTGGGAATTTCTGGTTGTGCACTGGCAGGTCTCAGTAGGGGTCATAGAGAGGAATGAGATGAGTGAAGTGTCAGTTCATATATACTGTTAAGAACTGATCCTAGAAGGCACATCTGAATCTGATTGGACCTTGTGGGTGATGATAGCAGAAGGTTGTCGGGTCATGGTGGATTCTGTGGAGGGGAAAACAGAAAGGACTTGGCTTCAGCTTGTAAGAAGCTGTGCCCTTCACCTCATCTGGTGTCCTAATTTCAAGACGAAGGTTTGGAGGTAGAAGTGGGGAAGTGCAGGTAAATGTGGGAAGGAGTACAGAGGGACTTGGGTTAAGTTCAGATGAGACCAGAACTTCAGAGGGAGACTAGAGGTCAAGTCAAATGGAGTTCAGACTCTTAGAGGACTGAGGTAGGAGTAGAATGAGATTTAGATTGGCAGGTTAAAGTTGAGTCTATGTCAATATATGAACTGAGGAATACAAGGTGAAACTAACTAAGCTTAAATACTGTAGTCCAGAATAAAGGCAGAATGGAAACAGAGACTGCAGCAGTGTCTCAACTGCATAGATAAATTACCTAGTGGGAGCTGCACAGGAATCTGTAGTCGAATTTGCAAAAGAGATGGCAGCCTTGGGAAGGCGGCCATGGGTGCTGTACAAGGTGACCTGGTGCACAGCAGTGTGGGCAGTGCAAGGCAGCTGGGAACGAAAATGGGAGGAGTTGACAAATGTCAGTTTCATCATGCAGAAAAGGGTCAGACAGATGCAGGTTCCAATGGGGTGAGGAACAGTTCTTGACAGGGCCCAAATGATGCAATCACATCATTTGGGCCCAGGTGATGTGGCACTGTTGGGTGTGTGTTATTAGCTGTCATCGTCTGTTGTTATCAGTAGTTTAGAACCTGAAAAAGAAAAAACATAATCAGTTAGTTTACAAAAAACAAGAAATGAAACACAAAAAAACTTACTATAGGCCCAAACAACAATTTGCATTGTTTGGGCCATGCTATGGTGGTGGTTGGATCATCCTATAGTTTAGAATTAGATGTGTCATGAGTAATCAACAAGGTCAGATAATCACTCACCTGACCAAAATCTGGGTACTGGCATACCTGCACATACCTGTAACACTGTGGAAAAGGGTATGGTGTTGCCCGGGTATGGCAATCCCATACCTGTACCTGTACCCATGCATACCCATGACCAGAAACACATGGTGCTACCCATACCCATGCCGTGCCCTAGCCATTGGAAGCCATCCAACAGTATGTGTTCTGGAAAATCAAGGCAATGCACCAAACTCATTTGATAATAAGTGCACAAGCATTGGATGAGTCCACTGCTGCATCAATTGCTGCTGAAAACACCATGTGCATCTATCGCAATCCCCATAACTCCAAGGTTGACCATGCCAAATGAGCAGTTACTCACTGAACTAACAATGCTCGACAACATGCTGTCCATAATGACTTAGATTCCAACATCAACCATGTATGTGACCAAATATTGGTGGCAGCGCATGCTCAGAAAGAGTTGAGGGCAAAACTGAAAGACTTGAACAAGAAGAAGAAAGGAGTAGGGAGGACACTGAGGCACAACAGCTTCAGGTTGTGGTATGATGGCATTGAGATACCAACCATCTGTGGCCTGAATACTGTGTCTGTTGGGACACAAGGTAAGTAATTGCCCCAGTTGAGACCAGCAACCTATGATTGTCATTCTTCAGGAATTGAGGCTCATCTGCAATCTGTATCCTCGATCAGCACTCCACAATCCTTGACCCACCATGATGGTGAGGATGGCAACAATAGACATGAATCATCAACTCTCAAAGATATAACATTTGACCTGTGCAGCTACGGCTCAGAGCTGGTGGATCAAGTTCAACATCTCAATCTGAATTCACCTCGCATACCAATTCAAGCTCCTGGCCTGAGCCCTAGTGGCCACATCATTATTTCCCACTCTGGTACTTCCAAATCAGTTCAGATTTGACAACTACAACTCAAAGTTGGATTTGCTCCGGTGGCATTTCCCCATGATGATGTCATTCTTGGCTTACAACTGCAGAACATGACCTTGGCCTTCTCTAACCCCTCCAATACTCCAATCCAGGCCTCGTCATTCGCTGGTCATGCTCACATTCAAGAAGCTCCTGAGTACATGATGGCAGTGCCTGATCTTGATGCATTGGAAGCTCAGTTGGATGAATTGTATGGACCAAGGATGTTCTCCACTTGATACAAGCACATATTTACTCTCTAGATAACTGCTAGCTGCTTGTCATAGTACAGGACCCTGATTGATAAAGGCTGTGGCTCTAATAGTTGACCAGGTCACCATATTCAACCTTTTGACCTTTTGACCTTTCTACATTGTTTGGAATACATGTATGCAACCACCTAAGTGTCCCACCTTACATAACATACTAGTTGACATGATCTGATCACTGATTGCAAACCAATATGTAATACTTATTGTTGATTTGCTTACCCGCTGAGAGCACCTGTGGAGATTTCCCCCTTCAACAATCTGAATTGTGTTGGACCACTCCCACTTCCCTTCTGCCCATTGTACTGACATCAGAGTGCCATCAAACTCATTCCCACACCTTGTCCACATCATTCCAATGCCTGCTGCCCATCATACCAACATCATTGAGGTACCAAAGCATTCCCATGGCTTGTCAATGCCCTCTCAACACTTCCCACCCATCATAGGACCTTCTCACAGCCTGTCTGCCACTCCCATGCATCAATCTTGTTTGCTTCCATCCCAGCAATGCTTACCACCCATTGTAGTGCATTCTCACAGCCTGTCCACACCTCCCTGCTATCCCCACATGCCATTTGTGTTCACTTCTGTACTTCCCCACCTGTCATAGCAACTCCCCATGGCCTGTCCACCCCCTGCTATCCCCCACACGCTGTTTGTATTCACTTCCATCCACACCACTGTACTTCCTGCCTGTTGAAATGACTCTTGATTGCTACTGATGGTCTTTTTGCTTGCCATTTCTGCTCTTATCACTTAATCTCCACATTAGGTATGTGAGTTTCATCTTTGTTATATTCTGACATAAACAATCAATCTACTAGTATACATTATATGTCCATCTAAGTATTGTTAGTTGTGCACAGGTATTCACCATTTCCCCCATATGATTTTGCCCACTAACTGTCAATAGTGAGTCCACTCCTTGTCTACAAGTATGCCTTGCAAGGGCAAGGGGCTTTCAAATGGAGTATCAATCAGCTATGGTGGCTGTGGGCTTCATCAAAGAATTGTGCCTTTGCAAACAGTGCATTTGAACAAGTCTGCTCGCCAGATTGCAAGCGCAAAAAAGTTGCAACAGGATCATCTTGCAGGTAGATTATAGTTGCATTGATTAGGATGAGCACTAACTTTTCTGCAGCGCTGAGCTTCTCTGAATGCAAAGAATTACTTAACTTGAATCTCACAGGTAATTCGGATAGCAACAACATGATGGAAGTCGATGATTGGGAAGACATGAAGACCTGGAATTTTGCCCACCTCCTGGTGATGAAGGATTCCTTTAAAGCCATGCTGGGGGGGAAGCCATTCTCCATGAAATCCTTGATGGAATGACTCCTAAGTATAATTTTCAGGTTACAAGTTATCGCTGCATCCTTAATGTTACCTTCCATCACACAGGAAAACAGGAGATCTACGGACATGCAAGGATTGCACACAAGAACACATAAGCGCCTGGCAAAGACAGCTTCCATTTCTCACAACTGTGTATCTATTGTGGAAGCACAAAGGACCACCAAGTATGAGGGATGAATTGGAGAGTGGCCCAGGTAGCTATAAGGGCAACCTCAGCCTCTAGCAAAGGGAAATCTGAAGTTAAAATTATACTACATAGTACAGGGATTGGGGACACACCTAGCAAAGGGAAATCCAAAGAGAAAACTTTAAGGAACCCTTTGCCAATGCCCAGTATATGTGAAGATGACAAAAATCAAATAATAACCTAAAAATAGAAAAGGTGGAGATAGGCAGATCAAGGCTGCCAAATGACATCATACCAAGGGGTAGGTGTCGGAAGGGGTGCTCCGCCTCTAAATATAAAACTGTCAACATGCACAAACATGATAGAAAGGGAAAATTAGTAATAAAATCCAGAAAAATCATAGAAAATGAAGAATAGAAGGAAATGAAGTGAGGAAAAATATAGAATGAATGTAAAAAATAGGAGAAACACACAGGGCACCCCCCTAGTCCCCTTACAGTAGCTGTGGAGATGCATGGTCGCTGTTGACCATGGGTTTTACAGGTTCGTACTTTCCAGTGGACTCTTCCTACTAGCCTCATATGACTTGACTGTAACACAGCACGTCAGCCCGCTACATTTTCCCACACTTCCACTGCTAGGTCAGTCAACAAGACTCTTGCAAGCTATGGGTTCCTTGGCGGCTCTCCTGAAATGTTATTGCATTTTCATTCTCTTTGTTTGAAATCTATCGTCAAATCCACCATGTCTGTCCACACTTTAGCATTGATGTGCCTCACCAAGAGTTTATGTCATTTGCACCAGGTATATTCTCCCTTCCATTTTGTGCTGTGTATTTGAGTTTTCTTTCAGATTTCATATGATTTCTCTCTTTCTGATCAACTGAGCACTGCATATGATTGCTATCTCAAAGTTATGCACAAAGTCACTCAAAGAGTCAATTTGGCACTTGGATGTAGTCCCCAATGGCAACAGCAAAATGTCTGTGTACCCTGCCTTTACAAGACCATTGAAGAGCCACCTCTCAAGTTCTCACTTCTTGCATGTATGGATGGCAACAATTCATTGAAACTCATGGATAGCACTTTCAGATCAGGAACCCCATGAACAGATTATCATGTTTCAGCTTCACTACAATGGATGAAGCTGGAGGAAGTAGACCACTTCAAAGATGAAGTTCTGAAAACCCATGTTCCTGTATGTCTTCCAACTTACTATTTTTCCATGCAAAGAATTTACCTGTCCAACAGCCATGTGAAGTATTGTCTGATCATCAATCCCCTCCTGAGCACCTGAGTACTTCCATCATCTCTGATATGGTTCCCACCAATATGTTAGCTTTCATCAATACCACTGAAGACACCGCTGCTGAACCTGATTTGGACAACCCTGAAAAAATTGCTTGGCTCGATGTTGCTGAGCATGATGAGCTGGCCAAGTGTCTCAATATGTGCATTGATCGTTGGCGCAATGCCAGTCCAGAGGCCAGAAAAAAAATGTATGTGCTATTTGCCATTGCAGGGATATTTCTTGCCATGTGTCGCCATGGCCATGTATTGGCGATGTGTGACATGATCCAAAGTGGAGAGCTGTATGTTACTTTTCTCATTGTACTACAGCCTTATTCTAACCTAGCCATTTTCAGTATGAAATACCAAATCGCAGTCGTTGATTGCCTTCTTGAACTCTATGGGTCCAACATCGGCCTTGCTTATGATATCATGTGTGCATTTATCAAAACCATTACTAGAAGTAGCTTGGGGGCTAAAGTAGTAGGATTATGCCTGCATGGTGTGGTACCCGCCTTTCACAGACATGCCCATAATTGTGGATGCCAGATCAACTGGCTGCCACTCTATGTTGAGGGTGCAGGACTAGAAGATTTTGAAGAATGTGAATGAACTTTCAGCAAGTCCAATGAACTGGCCAGCATCACCCAATTAATGACTCCATTCCATTGCCAGCAACAAATTGATGAGCACTTCAAATTCCACGATGACAATAAGCATGCCTCTTCAGGTAAGTCCTGATCAAACTTACTGTAATATATGTATCACACTCAGCTGACTGTATTAGGAAACTTCATATATCAAAATTATTGACAAGCATTGGAGAAAATTCAATACGATGGAGAGAAGCTGGCTGTGCTTTCAGCACAACTCAAGATGACTTCAGCTGACTATGAGTCATATCTCCAAAGTGAACACAATTATCTCAAAAGTCTCCAAATGGAACCAATTGAGATCACTCAGACTATCAACTATATGGAGCTATTGATTAAGCTTTACCACCTTCAGTACATGTTGTTCTGGATACAGATTATCAGCATTAATGTCAACCCATGTGGGCAAGAATCTGATGAAGTCAAGCAAGCATGGAATTGACTCGATTATGATATTATTCACAATGGTTTCACTCGTACACAGATTGCCAATGTTACCTGGTATTGTACCACGCACTCTCATTGGACTGCTTACAATGAGGAGGTCTGCCGATATGAAGAACACAAAATTGAAACTCAATGGGTGATTCTCTGGAATATAATGATGCACTCCATCTGTGCACTGATAGAAAATATCATTGGGCTGTGGATAAGCTTGAATGGCTTGTCGTGCAGCGTCTGTTTGAAATGACAAAGTTAGGGATGAATGGTGTTGGTATGTCATAGCTCTTTAACTGTCATTCGGCCAATTAATTTTATTAGGATATAAACTTTGAGAGAAAATGGGGAAGGCACTGAAGTTGCATTCTGGGTCCTTCCACCAAAATGACAAAATAGGCACAACGTCTAGGCATGCCAAAGTTTGGTTCAGTTTGGTTCTTTGAGAATTTTGCTGAACCTGGAACCAGACTTCAGATTCGGTCCAGGCAATCTGCTGAACCCCAAACTGGACCATCAGTTCAGGTTCAGAAAGGGTTCAAATGGAGAACCAAACTTTTTTGTGCACAAAAAATCTGTAACATGGTTCATATGACTTTGAAAAAGTAAAACATGTATATTATGAGTGACATAAATACAGGAAACTAGATTGAAGTACAGTTCAAATACAAGATGCTCATTCCAGGATCATGATGTTGTGTTACAGGGATGGGGACACTGTGGCACGAAGGGATCAGGAGGGCTACCCATCGTGTCCCGCTGTTTTGTTCTCAGGGCCATCCGAGTCGTTGTCATTTAATCCGGGCCATTCTCCTCGCCACCTGGGTTCCATTGGTCTTCCTGCTCTCGTTTCAGTCATGCTGCCTAGCCTGTCATGTGTCATTGTCGTTGTCGGTCGTGGCCACCTCAGTGTCACTTCGTCTTTGTGGTCCCAGTTTCTTGTCGTCCTCCAAGTCCCGGTTATCCTCGTCCCTGCCATCATCCCCGATCATTTCAATTTTCACAGTACCCCCTTCGCTGGAACTCCCCCGCTCTTTGACACCTGCCGATCTCATTGGTTGTGCTCATCTGTCAGTCAGTGTAGTCCCTGTCCTTTCCCCACATTTGTGGTCTTCGTTTAGTGCACGGCTGTATGACGACAGCCCAGTTTGACGTCACTCAGGTTGATCCACTGTGCACCGATGAGTTTCCGATCGAAATCTTGGGAATGCAGAAGAGGTTGAAGAGGCTCGAGGTTGTCTCACACTCTGATCAAGCCTTGCCACAGGTGGTGGGAGCTGTCATGGTTGGGGGTCACTTGTTGGCCTACCTGCAAATATCTGTAGGTTAGAATGACAGTACAAGAAAAACAACATAATTTTACATGAAAGAACATACCTGTAGCGAGCTTGGAAGGCAACACCTCCCTAGCATTCCTTCAACCTGCAGCCAGCATATTTGATACATACGATGTGGTGGTAGGTCGGTTGTGGTTGCCATCGATGTTTGTGGTTTGTACGAGAGCATGGGACAGTGTGGCTCATTATTTCCTTTTTTGGGTCACATCATGTCGTTGTCGGGATTGGTGTAGGAAACATGGAGAAGAGGGCCACAGACTTCCGTCTGCTATTACTAGCAGTAACATGGGAAACTATTTTCTCCAGAGTTTTCGGACATCACAACAACTAAAAAAGGTTCAGGTCGAACCAGGTTCCACCTTGCCCGAACCCAGAACCAGACTTGTGGTCCAGTTCTGCACAACCGTCGAACCTTGGACCGAACTTTGGTTCAGAACCGGACTGCGGCATCCCTAACAACCTCTGGTTCGTCCTGACAACCCCTTGATATTCAACCTCTGCTAGGATATTGGGTTGAAGCATTCATGAGATATGTTTTGTATGTTCAGGTGGGGTGTTGTGCCTGCTGCACATCACTAGTACCACAACTTGCATCAGTTCCAGTGATCCTTCGATCTTCCCTGGCGGTAATTGAAGCAAATGCAGCCGCACACAGGCCTTACCGTTCTCCGAATAAGACAGTGAACTGCACGCTTGAACTTGGATACAATGGCTTGATCGGACGTAAATGGTGAATCCTCGTTTCGATACCCTAGATTGCAAAGTAGTGCATTATTTAAATACGGTCGTCACTCTTTCACAGGTTGCATGTTCTCATGTTCGTCCATTCGTACCCTACACAATAACAGTGGACATTAGATCACCGGACAGGGAGTAGATGTGCCACGTACAGGGTCTCGTCTTCAATATCAGTGTGTTCCTTGACACGGAGATGGATCATGGGGAGCGCAGCGACGAGACCCACAACTAGGAGAATCCACACGGAGATGAAGATATTCATGAAACTAATGTGCATAAAGGGATCAACTATACACGGTCACAGCTAATAGTCATCACTCACGGAAGCTTAACTGCGTCTGCGCGCCAAACACCTGCAGAACCAGCTGATTGCAGGGATTTGTCTGCAGAGAATGATATGTTCAAGAAAAAGTATGTGTTGAAGTAGCATGAGCACACGCACAGAAACCGGCGAAATGGGCCAGCTTGGCAGGGTCATTCGACATTGCACCGATGAGCCAGTAGGAAGTCGTCTGCCACATGGCATCGAGAATGCCACAGAAGACGTACAGGAAGATCTTGCTAGTGTATCCAGAGTCGAATATATCCATCTTTTGTGCTGCAGGAGGTACGCTTGCGCGGGTGTATGTCCTAGATGAACCATGGCGTCAGAGGAAGAGGAAAATATGTCTAGACAGTAAAATATAATACTTCTGGTAGAAATACGCCCAAATGTGGACGAGAAAAACCAAAATGAAAAGGAGGCTCCAGCCTGCGAAGGCGCGGACTCGGCGAGCGAGGTTCTTCTTATCAAGGAGGAAGCCGATGACGAGCGAGCCGAAAATCTGTGAGATCCAATACACGAGATTGTTCAGGGCGCGTGCCCGGATGTTGAAAAGGGTACCATTGTAGTCGTTGAATTCTGCACATAGTGAGATGCTGGTCAATCACATGGCCATAGAAATCGTTGAGGGAAAGAGAACTGACCCCATGTGTAGAACCAGTTGGAGGCGAAGAACATGGGAAAGAGTAGAATAATCAATGGATCCTGCCGTAGTGCGTAGTAGAGGCCCAGGATCTCAACCTTCCATGAGGAATGACGAGGTGTCGCGACCTTCGTCCCGTCAGTGCGGATCATGCCACCCGGGTCGGCCATTAACATCGGAAGCGATACTCCAATGCAGGTCAGGCAAAGGAAAACAATCTGGAGTCCATACTCAGTGTAATTATTGAGAATGTGGGGATGGGAACGTACGTAGGTGCTATTGCTGACTAGGTAGACAAGCATGACGATCAACTCGTGTACAATGCAAAGTCTTAGCCTTACCAGCATTGGCCTATGGTATTCGTAAGATCATAGCTTGATGGAAAATAGTGGCATGAAATTCACCGTAGAATGGAAATTCTGACCAAGCGTAAGAGACGCGCCCACGATACCACCCAAGTTGAAGAAAGTCCAAAAAATACCAACAAATCTGCCTTTCTGACCTTCAGTCGGGTATGCCAGCATGAGAGAACCTTGGGCAGTCCATAAGAAGCCAGCACAGATACCAAGGATTGCACCCGCGGCAATGACAAATCCTTTAGCGTTTGAGTGGATATTCAATGCACTTTCAGAAAGTAGTGAGCGCGGACGCATAGATACGAGACAGACAACGTCACAGGTAAGACCCGATATATAGAGCATAACCACCCGTTCCAAGCAAAAGCGTCAACCTTGAGCCAAGCTTATTGATAATTGGACTGGAGTCTCCAAGTTTTAGCATTACACTTCTGACGATGATATGCGAAAAGGCGACAGTCGTACCCCGCAAAGAACGCAGATGCGGCAAAGGTAGCGTAAAGAGCAGCATTAGAATTAGCACTCGTCGTATTATCAACTTGACCACCACCGCCCAAACCGTTCAAGGCATTGAAAAGACCTAAAAGGTTGTACCATCACGATTGAGAGCAAACCCTGGGACCAGGAAACAGACCTGGACACGTGAAGCAGACGAGGCCGAGCATGGACACCTGATGTAATGTCACGTATTAAGCTGGGATAGAAGTTGGAGAGAGACAAGAAGACCTGAGTGATAGGATGATAATAAACACCCTTGAGACCGGCAGGACGCTCAAAGATAGCCTGATGTTGGGATGAAGACTCGGTGTCGCTACTGCCATTGTGATAGCCTGCCTCTTTGTCGTGAATGTCAACCATGATGGACGGCGCTCAGATTGAATGAACCAAGAGGGTTAGGCAGCAAACAACTTGAAGTGTAAAAGGCATCGAAGGACTGATATAAGTGTTGGATTCTATTAGGTCCCACGGATACAACATTAGTAGGGGTCAAAGTAGGGCGATTATCCACTGATTATGTCCACGATTTTTGGGACACGGACAATCGCGATTATAGCAATAATCGATGATTAGATTATCGAAGCACGATTATTCGGCCTGCTTACATTTTGCTTACGTCAAGTAATCATGCTCATGCTCAATAAATCATGACGGTCGGATTATCGTGACATTTTTTGTACATAATCGTGCAATATTAATAGCCCTCCTTTAACCATTACACTATTGCATCGATATAATTGACAGGCACCTAGGTCCTAGAGTAAAATGTCAAGTCCGAGGAGTGATTACTTCGACGAAAAGTTGACCTCCTAAGAAGACATACATACTTGAATAAGGCATTCTCGACCATTTCCAGGGGTGACAGATGACAGTCGATATCTAGGGTCGCGAGTCCGACATGTCGAACAGTTTTCCAATCGGCCCTCTAGTCCCTATGATAGTATTGCCTCGTGTTGCCGAATAATCCCCATGATGGGAGTCGGTTCGCTTTGGTTGGTATACGCTCGAATTGCATATACTGTGGTGATGACGCGTCTTTTGCTGAGCGGAGACCTGGGTCAGGGCCAGCTGGTAGCCTAGTATACCGGTATACAATTTAAAAAGTAAATGCACATCAATACAAAGATGTAAAAACAGTGCTGCAGTCTTTTCCTAGATCAGGATCAGGCGATCCGCGCGCGTTATGCTGCTTATGCTTCTCTGCTGACATGGAAATATTTGCTCAAAAAGCAACCTTCTGATAATATATTCGGTAAACTCGGAAAGAGTTTGGAAACTTCCGTGTAAGTTCATCAAAAAAGTTCATTCTACTTTAGGTTCGGAGAGAGGTTGGACAAACTCTGTCAGAAAGTTTTGGTTTTGGAGAATCCGGATGTCTGTCCGTCCGTCCATCTATCCGTCTGCACTTTACATTCCACTACAATAATATGGAAATTATCTTCTAATTGTACACAAGTACATTGATGCATCCCCTTGCAATGTAAGGGTGGTCTACAGCCTTGCAGTGGCCACTGCCATCAAAAGTATGTAATTATCAACTTAGCTAATTCTCACCCGATACAGTAGAGGAATTATAAGATGTATATTCCATGCAAATCCCAGGTAGTTTTCATGGTAAGATATATTTTCATCAAGAACAAAGCGAGTGAAAATGTGTAGCCATGTCGGCATATTTTGAAATCATGTGATGAACAACATTCACCAAAAACTCTAGTATTGCTCTGCGTGGGGGTGATATCTGATAATATTCACAGTAAGTGTGGTTGTATTGTTATGTGACCCATATTGTAATGGTATAGCACAGACAACTTAATTATTTTTATGAGGTGGACAGACAGATGGATGTGGATTCTCCAATCCCAAAATGTCCTCAGGAATCCAGAGCAAATGAGAGCTTGAGCTTTGAGATGAGCTCTGCTGAGAGTTCTTCAGGTTTGATACCTTGAAGACACATTGAGACTGGGACCCTGCAACACCGAGGAGTGCCATAGGTATGAGGTGGTGGGTCACCAAATGTCTGGGACGATGTTCCTCGAGCTCTGCAAGGGGTCTGAGGGGTGGGGGATAACATCAGTTGAGTTGAAGGAGTTCACCTAGGCCAGAAAATGAAAATAATCCTGCTCACCAATCACATCCATGCCATACAACAAAATCAATCACCATAGGTGTAAATTTCACCTGTTCTGTCTGTAATGGCAGGAATATTAGCCTATACTATAAATAAGAGGACTCACTTGTTCAAATTCATCAAATAGTGAAGTTGTGCTGTGGAATAAGGAGTCGAGGATGGGCAGGACACTCATCAGCCAGCCAATGACATGACTTATCTGGTCTGAATGAGTTCTCACAGAGTCTTCAGGGAAGTGCAGCCAGTGAAAACAACATATCATTGAGAGGTAGCAATAATCCACTGAGCAATTGATGTGGTGTAGCCATGGTTCAGACCAGTCCAGTTCTCCAAGGTTTGTTGTGAACCTAGAACCGAACTTTAGGTTCAGTTCAGTTCGGTTCTACCATCTCACTGAACTTTGGACTGAACCATAGGTTCAGGTTCAAAGGGGTTCAGTTCAGGTTCAAAGGGGTTCAGTTCAGGTTCAAGGGGTGTTCAAACTGCAAACTAAACCCAACTCTACAAAAATACTATGTTGTGACTGGAGGATATATGAGAAGTGAACCTTCACTGATGGCAAGTATGACACAATTCAGAGGTAAGTGACACATAGAGATCAAGTTTGACACATCTCCCCAAAAGGAAACACCGACAAACCCAGTTGCCTTGAATCATGCCAGCAACAACAACACAAACAACAATGACAGATGAGCTATTGGTAAGTTTTGTCTTTCATATTGATTTCTTCCTCAGCCTTGACAATAACGACACCCCCACCTCACGTCTCCCCTGTGAGCCACCTGTCCCACACTGCCACTGTGAGCCTCTGCTTGCAGGGTGGCAATGGGTCCCATTTCTGGACCACGACAGGTGCTGTGTCACACAGCACCACTACCCCACCTGTGAGCCACTGCTCGTAGGGGGCAATAGAGGTACTGACGACAAGGGACTAGCCAACAAATGACAGGGAGGACAACAACAAAAACGTGGGGATGATGACAAATGACAGCATGGGGACGACTACGCAGGGACAATGACAAACAACAATCCAGGGATGACACGAACGGGGGAAACAATGAATGACGACTGACAACAACGAGTACCAGGGAACAACACCTCACTCTTGCTACAAACACAAGACCATGGGGTGTTTCTTTTCTTTTTCTCTCTTCTTTCTTTTGTTGTTTGGTCTTTTTTTCTTTTTTTCTTCCTATTAGCAACATCCCACTGCCGCGAGTGCCTGCTCACAGGGTGATTTATTAAGTATATAATTTAATTTAATTAGACAGTAAAAAATAGTAGTAAAACCAGTCAAAACCGGTTTTTCGGTTGTGGTCCTTCAAGTATGGGCAACGGTTTGGACCAGTTGTGGTCCACAGTTGCCCCTCTTGGGGGTCAAAAAACCGGACCAAACTGGACCTTAAAACACTACCTATGGTGCATAAACAACTCACCAACACCAGACATACCAATGTCTGTGTTACATTACTACACCACCATTAAACACTTCCACAGTGCTGGCACAGCCACCAGCAATAGCATAGCCACCTATGGTGCATAAACGACTCACCAACACCAGATATACCAATGTCTGTTTTACAGTGAGTTATGGCCACCCTACACCACCAACACATTCCCATGGCACTGACACAGCCACACACATTGCTGACACAATCACCCTTGCTGCCGGCACAGCCACCAGTGAATACAACAACAACAACTGGCGACATGCATCCTGGCAATGGCACCATACATCCTTATTACCCTTCTATCCACATCCAGCAGTGCCGACATTATCCTATTGATGCGGTACCTTCCTATTTTGTGACTACACCCAATGCGGCCTTCCCAAACCACACACTATGCTTGATGTGGCCTTTTACTTACATGGTCGATCTTTTTCTTATATATTACTTATTTTTTATTCCTTAACCTTCGTTCCTACTTCCATGCAACGAAGGTATAGTAACTGCCTATTCTTTTATTTGTAGTAACTTATCATTCCTACTTCCATGCAACAAAGATAATTTGATCCTGTCTTTTAGTAAACCTAAGTCTAGTGTAGGCTGCCAAACTTGGCATCCTTCCAAGTGATGTGATAGTTGTAGCAATCTGTGTCTGGTTATATGGTATCCTTGTTCTGTTGAACCCTATAAGACCTGATAGCTCAGTTGGTCGGAGCATCTGGTATATGTCCAGGAGGGCCTGGGTTCAATCCCCAGTCTGGTCATCTTTTCTGCATTCCTACAACCACTACTGGCAAGAATGAGCCATCACCAATGAAGAGAGACCACTACTGGCAATGACAAGCTCTCATTGACAAAAAGGAAGCACCACTGACAGTGACAATGAGCACCCAGCACTGAGGAAGAACCATGAGCAGTGGTGGCACCCCTCCCTCATGTGAAATGCAAGCTGGAGAGGGCTTTTTATTATTCTGTTTTCTCTTTGTAGCCTCTCTCCCACATATATGCAAGGCAGGGACACACCTTGGACTTGAACAGCCACCACCTTGATACATTCCCATGGTCAAAGGACCAGCAAGAACAAGGGAAGAACAAACAAGTACACAGTTTAGCATAGAAACTACACCTGCTGCAACTGTAAAAGCTACCACATGACAAGCTGTATCATGCTATGGCAGAATTCATCCCCACCACCTTCAATGCAGGGTCCAGCTTCACACACACAAGGATAGAGGCAGACAGTGAACTATGCACAAACACCATTGCACACTCAAAGTATATTAAACTAGTACACCTCTGGACAAACACCAAAAGGTCAGCCCACGTCATCTTTGGCTTCAACAATTGTGATGGAGATGCTCAAGGTGTCTCCTCCCAGATTGCACAAGTGGGATCACATTGCTAGAGATGACCAACTACAACATGTGACTGGCTAGGTTTCTATCCATGAGATCATGTGATCACCTGGAGTGGTGCCTCACACCACTCCATCCACCCATGTCCCAAATGGCGATGTCCTCATTGCCAGCAGAAAAACAACCAGAAAAAAAAGAAAACCATGCAAATGAAAAAAATAAGAATGATCTAAATTCTAAAATTTCTGTAGCCAGGAAAAATCTATGGTTGCAATAAAAAATAAAATAAAACTCAACAACAGGGTGCCCATCCCAATGCTCAAAGGGCCCTACTCAACTCGGCAAGGTGGGGGTCTTGATCCCAGTCAAGCTTTGGAACAGGAGCAGCAGGTACAGTTGCTACTCCAACAGGAATAGTAATGATGGGTCTTCCTGGTCCTATACTGGTGGGATGACATTGAGTAATGAATGGTGGAGACACAGTGTGAGATGGCAGGGCTACATGAAAGAAATTATGAGACAAAAAAAATTGTGGGGGGGTTCATCACCATCTTGTTCATTGCCATAGGGTCCCAAACAGCTGTGGACAGCCTGTCTTCAGAGCAGAGATATCTCACAGCAAGGTGCTGGGGGCAACAGGTAATGATGCAGCATCATCAGCCCAGTCAAAATGTGCAGGAGGTGATGAAATGGCTCATTTAGGGTCGAGCTGGGGTGAGCTGGGGGTACAGGTGGAGACAGTGGCATAGGCAGTGAACAGGGGGTGTTGAAAGGTGTCGACAGCATCATTAGTGACACAGCAGGGGTGTAGGACATGGGTGTTGGCAAAACAGCTCATTTCTGGGAATTCTGAGGTGAGCAAGGTGGCTGGGACTCATTCTGGGGGTGTTATAGTGGGCCTAGGTGTGTGCTCTGTTGTTTTTCAGTTACGGCTCATAGTCCAGAGGTGGGGCAAAGCAGGGGGTATGGTTGTTGTCAACAGACACATCAATGATGACATGGTGGATCTGGTGGACACATGAGGTGTTGTGGCTTGCTCATGGGGCACAACAGGGGCAAAGGGGTCAAGCAGGGGGGGACTGGGAGGTGTGGTGGTGCTCCTAGGTCATTGTTGGTGAGGGGGGAGTCAGCAGGGCTTGTATAAGGGCAACCTCAGCTTCTAGCAAAGGGAAATCCAAAGTTAAAATTATACAGGGATTGGAGGCAAACCTAGCAAAGGGAAATCCAATGAGAAAACTCTGAGGACCCCTTTGCCAATGCCCAGTATATGTGAAGACTGCAAAAATCAAATAATAATCTAAAAATAGAAGAGGTGGAGATAGGCAGATCAAGGCTGCCAAATGACATCATACCAAGGGGTAGATGTCGGGGTGCTCTGCCTCTAAATATAAAACTGTCAACATGCACAAATGTGATAGAAAGGGAAATTAGTAATAAAATAAGGAAAAATCATAGAAAATGAAGAATAGAAGGAAATGAAGTGAGGAAAAATATAGGACAAATGTAAAAAATAGGAGAAACACACAGGGCACCCCCCCAAGTCCCCCCTAGTCCCCTTACAGCTTGTCCATTGAGCAGATGGTGTGTTCCAACAAACATGTGGGCATGTGGGCATGGAACACCATTTCCTGGGCTGTAGATGGGCTTTGTGTGTCACTTAGGGCTTGCTGGGGGGTACCTGCAGTGGTGGTGGTCATCTGGGTGCTAGATGTGGCTGTAGTCGTCATTTTTGGGCCAGTTGCAGCTGGGTTTGTCATTGTCATTGACTGTGACATGGCGCCAGCAGTGGGGGGCTCAGGGGCAAGCTGGGGGGTGTACACAAGCTGAGGTGGGTAGGCTTCGTTTCAGGCTGCAGACATGGCTGTGGGGTCATGAGGGGCATTGACAATGCTGTTTTGATGTTTTTTGGTCCCAGGGGTGGTTCGACTTCCTCTGGACTCAGTTTTGGGACTGGGGAATTGGGATACCTGCTGGCAGCTTTTGTAGGCTTGGATGGCCATCTGGTGGGTGGTAAGGGTGGTCTGGACATTACAGGTGGTCCAGGTGGTCATTTGAGGGGTGGATGCAGCCAATTTTGTTGCTGTTGTTGTTTGTGATGTGGTGGTGGCTGTGTGAGACTCAGGGCTTGCTAAGGGAGGCTGTGGACTCTGCAGTAGGGTTGTGTGTTGACTAGGCAGCATGTGGCATCATTTTAGAAGTGTTGGGAGCTGGTTTGAGGCTGGGGAAGCAGTAATAGTGGTGGTTGTCGACAACATTGGCATCATTGATGGGGGCTGTGCAGGCATCATCAAGGGTGACAGAGGGTTGTGAGCTGTGTTGTTGAGGGTGCTGTCTGCATAAATGTGTCAGCAGTGGAGGTAGGTGTTGTTTGCACAGCTGTCGACTGCCATTGTAGGTCATCGTTTGTCTGCATTGCTGTTTCATGGGTGTTGGGCTTTTTCTAGGTTCCCTTAGCTTTTACTGCCTGTATTATCCCATCAAATCCCTCCTTTGCAACCTGATATCCTATTCCTCTCTCTATTCCTTCCTTTAGACCCAACCTCTTCCCTTCTATTATCCCCAACTTCTCTCCTTCATCCAATGTGTGTATCCAGAGTAGTCTAAGGTTCTCACCGTCACTAGTGGTGGCTGCCCAGTTGCAAAACTGGGTGATAGTCTTGCGGTCTGCCATTTCAAGAAAGTGGCAGAAGTCATGGCAGGCTGATGTTGATTCTGATGCCGTACTGATGGTCCCATTTGTGGGTGGCACAATGGCTGCATTGGGAGCAGTAGTTTTCCTTTTTGAGGACCTTTTCTGGTATCCAGGGCTGGGCATGTTTTTAAGCTGTTAAATGGTTATATGGGTTTATGGGTTATGGTTCATGGATTGCAGTGGACAGATTTTGGTGACAGAATGACAACAGAGCTCAGAAATAGACAATAGGCCCAAGGATAGACAAAAAAGACTTGAGAAAAGCCAGATAAAGCAGTATATGACATGTTAAAGCAGGAATACCACTCTCATCACCAAGATGGAGATGCTCAAGGTGTCTCCTCCCAGAATGTGCAAGTGGGATTGTATTGCTAGAGATGACTGACTACAACATGTGACTGGCTAGGGTTCTATCCATGAGATCATGTGATCACCTGGAGTGGTGCCTCACACCACTCCAGTGACAGTGCCAACAAGGCAATTGAATATGGGATGTACATTGAGGGCAAAGAGGTAAAAGTCTGGAAATTACTATCTGAGCCAAGAAGATGCTTGAAATGCCAGCATTATGGGCACTATGCTGCAGACTGCAAAGCACCAACTGACACCTGTGGTAGATGCAATGGAGAACATCACATGTCACAGTGCATAGCCATGGAAATGGATGAGTTCCATTGTGTGAACTGCATGGGCGAGGAAGCATTAAGACATGGGGCAGGTGATAGGAACTGAACCCTTGTGAAGGAAAATGAAAAGCTTCAAGAGTGCATACCTGAAAACAAATATAAGTACTTTCCTTCACAGTTGCCACATACCTGGTGTCTACTGAACCAGCCAGCAAACTTCACAACAGATCAGCAACAAGCATGGCAACAAGGAGCAGACTGGGCAATGGTGAATGCTAATGTTTGTTGAGAATGCTCATTATCACACCGTGAGTGTATGTGATCACGCATTTGATGCGTGTACTATCCCTTTGATGCATCATTTCATAAGCCCCTTTGTGTCGTTTATTCCTTTCATTCTTTGTGTAGCTGGCCTCACATATATATAGAGGAGACAGTCAACCACTCACCTCAGTCACTTATACAGAGACTGAGGTGAGCGTGTTTGTTATTACTTGATTATGAATCATTACTTACTGTACCTATAGTTAAACTCTGATTATGCTAGGTACAGTATTTGTATTATCTAAAGTCACTTATACAGAGACTGAGTTAAACTCTGATTATGCTAGGATTGAATTTCTATAGGTTATGGGCCACTCTCGTTGTTAGAAACAATGATAGAAAACTTCCTAGCCACTTGACGATATACGTCATCTGGTGCCTCTTCTTTTTTTTTGATTGATCATCTCGATCACTCTTGCTGTCCTGGATCATGGATTTTACTTTGTGCACATCCCGATAATTCTGGCGTGTGTGCCCCTTTGTCACTGCTACACATCTCCTTGCCACTCCACATTAGCCTGTCATGGTTGAGTCAACTACGGCTTCTGATCCTACTGCCCCATCCATCCCACTCATCAAATTATCTGTCCAGTATGTCGGCGAGAAGCTTGATAAACTCAAATCTAACTACAAAGAATGGACCATCACTCTTGCACTCAATGGTCTCTATGACTATGTCACTGGTGATATCACTCAACCACCCTCGTCCAATTACCATGCCCTCACAAATTGGAAAGTCAACTCCTGTTTAACCTATGCCTTTCTAGCATCCAGTGTTGGTCCCTCTGAGCATCCATTTATTGATATGTCGAAGGGTCCTAATATTAACTGGAAGGCCCTCCAGGATCGACATCAAAAAGAAGGCCCAGTTCGACAAGTGCAGCTATTACAGCAGGCTCTATCCATTCAGTGCACAAAGGACACTCCCCTCCCCGAGACCGCTGACAAAATCTGCACTCTTATTGAGCATGCTTTTCCATGGGGGACATTAAAGCCAACCTCCTTTGCTGTATTGCATTGCTTAGTTCCCTCAGCAAAAATTTTCCCCATGCGTGATCCATTATTTCTCGTGAATTACCACCTCCACTGATTCTTTGCCTTACACATCCAAAGATATACACATGTTTCTCAAGAAGGAGCAGTCTCTTCTTGAGAATGATTACTGTAATAATTCCTTGATTGCGCTCTCTGCCCACTCCAAGCCGTCAAGGCCTCCAAGTTTGTATCTTTGCACAAACCCCGTATGTAAGAAGTCTGGGCATACCATTGAGTATTGCATCAAACCTGGTGGCGGCATGGCAGGCAGGTCTATTGAGGAATCAGTTGCAGCCCAATGGGCAGCACGGGATAAAGGGAAGAAGAACAGTACCCCATCACAATCAACCTCCAGGGTTCCTATCACTGTGAAAGATGTTAATGGTTGGGCTTTCACTGTCATGATCGACTCTGCCTCAATGGCCCCCCTACCTGACCCACCAGTGGCCCATGTGGCAGGTTTCGCTGGACTGACTAGTGATCAGCTGCCTACTGACAATGATGGATCAGAATACGAGGGTTGGATTGTCACTGAGGATGAGGAAACAACTAGTATTGATTGGGCTCATAATTCTATTATACCCATCACTGATGCACTTTCTGTCGAACCTCTCAATCAGGCAAGCCATTCTCAACTATCCATCAACAATCATCCATTTATCATTGATACTGGGGCATCCATCCATATTTCCCCTGACAAATCGGATTTTATCACTCTTCATCCAGTTCAGCCATGTTCCGTCAAAGGTGTTGGTGGCACATCAATTGTTGCAGTCAGAGTCAGTGACATCAAATTACGGGTTGCTGGAGGCACATCAATCACATTATGTAACACCCTCTATATTTGTAATGTGGCAGTTCGGCTTATTTCAGTGGGAACACTGGCTGACGACTCTAATTCTACAGCCCATTTTGACAACTCCCTGTGTTGGATCACTGACAAATCCACTGGAGCACTCATTGCTCAGGGATCTCGACTCTCCAAAAAACTCTACACTCTTAACCTATATTCTGCTACCGCCAATCACGTGTTTACCGTACACAAACCTAGAAACCTAGAAACCTGGCACCGTCGTCTCAGTCACGTGAATTATCAGTCTCTCTGGGACATGGCGAAAAGGGGTGCACTCACAGGTGTGCCTATTAGCTCTATCCCTAAAACCCCTAAATGTGAATCTTGTGTTCTTGGTAAACAGACCAGAACTCCTGTTCCTAAGATGCATGAAGAGGGGAGAGGGCATAGAGGGATGAGAAAGCTAGAAAAAGTGTGGGTGGACTTATCGGGCCCCCATGCTGTCAAATCTTGGGATGGGAATTTGTATGTTATGGATATAGTCAATGATTACACATCTTTTCCTTGGTCGATACCTCTGCAAAATAAGGACGACTCTTTTCCAGAACTGAAAGCCTGGGAACTTGCTCAGGAAAATGAGACTGGACTAAAAATTGGGACCTACATCACTGATAACGGCGAACTGAAATCTCATGAGATGCAGACTTGGTTGAAAATGCAAGGTACAGACCAACAATTTACTGCTCCACATACTTCTGCTCACATTGGTCATGTGGAATGGATGCACCAGACTCTCATGGCTAAGGCTCAGACTATGAGGATCTACTCGGGATTGCCATCATTTCTTTGGGATGAATTTTACTTGATGGCATCCCATTTGCATGCAAAAACCATGACTTGATCACTACAGGGCATTACACCTTGGGAATTATGGTATGAGCACAAACCTGATTATTCGTACTTGCGGGAGATTGGCTGTCAAGTTTTTGTCCTCATTCCTAAGAATAATCCCAAAATCTTCGAGCGGTCAATTGAATGTGTATTAATTGGTTACGACTCCAAATCTAAATCATACCGTTGCTACAACCAGGCAACTAGGAAGGTCCACAGTTCGTATCATGTCAAATCATGATGGCCATTCACCGGACATCCCTCCTGCTGAGTCAACATGCATGGAAATTCAGGACAATAAATCTATTCATACCTACCTACCTGTGAACAATGAGGAGGATGATCCCTTCCCTGCCCACAACCCCATCATTGAAGTTGATGATAGATGCAAGCAAGCACCGACACCACTAGCACCCCCTGTACCCCCCATACCCCTGCACCATTCTTCTTGAATTCCTGTCCATACTGAAAGGCATCCTGATGGTGGATCAGCCACCACTAGGACAGCAAAGGCCATTCAGGAATCCCAAGAAAGTGCCATATGCATCAAAGAAGCATGGCATGCTCATCGTGCCGCTGTGGTAGCCGCTCGATCACTTAGCCCTGATCCAACACCCACCCCGACTGATGAAAATAACCCTTCGATCATCGATCATGATCGGAATGATGTCATCGAAGATCTAAGTTGATCACTGGAGAACCTCAATCTAGGTGATCAGGCACATCAACTTCGAGCCCTGATCTCGGAGATGGTGGATTTTGATCCAGAATCTCTTCAATTTGAAGATGAACTGAGGACATGGGAGGAGGCTAAGAACACCGTTGATGCTGAAAGATGGAGGGAAGGCTATCTGGATGAGTTGAAATCCTTGAAAGACATGGGAGTTTACAAGCTAGTTCCATGAGCCAAAGTACCCCAGGGGAAGCGCATCCAAAAAGGGAAACCAATCTTCCATATTAAGCAAAATGAAACTGGAAAGCCCGTCCACTGGAAAGTACGTGTCGTATTCAAAGGCAATGAACAAATCTATGGTAGAGACTATACTAAAACCACCTCACCCACTGCATGCATGGAATCTTGGCAGATCCTCTTGCATATTGCTGCCTCTTTGGGCTGGGATGTGCAACAGATTGACATAAAGACAGCTTTCCTATACGGTTTTCTACCAGATGATGAAGTACAATACATGCAACAACCTTCTGACTTTGAAGAACCTGGGAAGGAGGACTGGATATGGGAACTTCAACGTGGGTTGTATGGTATGAAACAGAGTGGGCAAATATGGAATCAGACGCTTAACGCACAGATGATTAAATGGCGATTTACTCGCCTATCTTGTGAGTCTTGCATACATATACTATCACAGATCAGACTCTGGCATCGTTATTGCGGCAGTTCATGTTGATGATTACCTGTCAATTGCTGATTCAAAGGAGGAGAATGAGTGGTTTAAAGACCAAATGTGTAAAGTCTGGACTATTTCTGAGCTTGGGATGGCACATTTTATTGTAGGGATTGCCATATCTTGGGACCAGACCACGTGTACCATTGCACTTTCACAGACAGCACTTATCGACAAGATAGTCGAACAATTTGGCCAGAAGGAAGCACACCCAGTCTCCATGCCTCTGGAACCTGGTTCCAAACTACGACGGCCTAACCCTCAGCTCATTCCCTCCAAAGACCATCTACAGCTCTCTAAACTCCCATACCGATCACTTGTGGGATGTCTCCTATACTTGGCAATTTCTACTCAACCCGACATTTCACATGCAGTACAACAACTATCACAATATCTTGACTGTTACACTTTTGAACATTGGGCTGCTGCCATCAGGCTGGTGAGATACATCAAGGGGATGAGGGATCTGAAACTTTATCTTGGCGGTGATCTCCCCATAAACCTTCATGCTTTTAGTGACTCTGACTGGGCTAATTGTCTTGATATGCATCGCAGCGTTGGAGGCTATATTTGTTCTCTTGGATCTGGCGCTGTCTCTTGGACATCCCGTAAACAGAAAGTCATTGCTACCTCATCTTGTGAAGCTGAATACATAGCTGCCTTTGAAGCGGCTAAGGAGTGTACTTGGCTCCGCACTCTTCTACACTCCATCAATTATCCACAGACAATCCCAACAACTATGTACTGTGACAATTCAGCAACAAAGACCCTGTCTGAAGACCCCCTTCTCCACTCCTGTGTCAAACATATCAATATCAAATACCATTTCCTCCACGAATGCATCCAATCCAATGACTTACATCTCTCTTATGTGCATACCTGTCAGAACATTGCCGACATGTTCACAAAGGCTCTTGACATTAAACAATTCACCTACCTGAGGAACTTCTTGGGTCTCCACTAATGTGATTCCATGTGAGGAGGAGTGTTGAGAATGCTCATTATCACACCGTGAGCGTACACAATCACGCATTTGATGTGTGTACTATTTATAGCCTATCCCTTTGATGCATCGTTTCATAAGCCCCTTTGTGTCATTTATTCCTTTCTGTTAGGAAACCACCCCATTACCTAATAAAATTTCATTTTTATTTTATTATGTCAAATTACGCTACATGATGCCAAATGACGCTACACTTTGATAGCATGAGAATTTTATTTCGCACGCATCAATATGTACGTGCATGTATGAACGCGTCAGTAACAACAATGTACAATATATGTAACATAGTATATAAACCCTCAATACATGCCTAGGGGACCCCAGTTGTGTTCTCTTAGGTATTCCACCTACACTTTCGGTGTGAAAGGCCTTTGTCAACAAACTCACCTATTAATAACCCCTTGCATCAAAACCATCAATTCCCCCATCACGCGCGTGGATCCCGCCCCCTTCTTGTAGAGAGAACCCACACGGTCTTAGCTAGCAGATAGTGGGTGTCGCCCTAACAGAAGAACACAACTTCCCATATCAGTGCGCCTTCTCTTACTTGCACATACATCATTGTTTCACCGTGCCACATCCAATTACTCACCCTTTCGGCATGAGCTGGAAGTACTTGTATATATGTAATCTATCTTTTCTTTTGTAAGCCGACGCCAGGCCTCGCCTTACATTGTGACTGCCAGTGATCGAGAGGCAGCACTCATCATTAGGACAGCTGCAACCAGACAACCGATCAGATCTGGTTTAGTTACAATTTACATTACTCTATTCGGATGACTATTTTAGTTACAAGCTGAATTCAGTGATATCTCCGAGATCAGGCACTGTTGGAAGGGTTATTGATCCAAAGTGTCAAAATAGGCGCCCGACAAACGACAAACGATTGACGAACGATTGACGAACCTTATCACGTGACCCGTAAACGTTTGGAGAGGTCTCGAAGAAAAAATTTTGAATTTGTCAAAGAAGTGATTCATCACAGATTCTACAATTATGTCTGAACCTTCAACTTCTAATCCCGGTCCTAATCCTGTTCCCATACCAGCACTAGAGGTGAAAATTGATGCGCTCACAGCACAAATGTCGCAATTAGTGTCAGTATTGGCAGCATCACAGCCCAGACAAGCGGAAGTACAGCCAGAGATGATAGGAGAAAGAGATTATGAGATGGAGGAGATGGTGGAGTGGATATCGCAGGAGGATGAGACGGTGGAGAAATCCGGAAATGGAAAAGCGCGCTTACCTAAGTATGCACCCCCGCAAATCTTTGACGGTGATAGGTTGTCTTCTCAGCTCAAGGACCGATTCAACACTTTAGCATCATTCTAATCACATCGGCTAACTCCTACGATGTCCCAGACACAGCACAACACACTCTATCGATCGTGATATCATATCAACCGCATCGAAACATCACCAGCGACATTGATAGTATCAAAAGACCACATCGCACAACCTTAGGACTACCCCAAAAGTCCCTAAGATTCCCCTACATGACCACCGAACATCCCCAACCAACTTTGAACAAGCCACAACCGCAATCGACCATCGTCGAGCGTCATCGATCGATATCAAGAAACTACGAGCGACATTGGGCGCCACCTTTGTTATCTAAATGGTGGAAGACCATGCACTAGGATGTATTCCAACTCATGTTCAAACCTGCTGATCATAGGTCAGCTTCATTCCAAGTCCCTATCGCGCACAGAACCTGCTGGATGCATTATTGCGAGACTTAGCGCAGTTTATACACAAAGGACAGTCTCTTTTAGTTCTTTCCCTTTATTACTCTTTCATCATATGATATATATATCTTTCTTGTTCAGATTCCAGTCTCCTTTATGGCCTTGTGCCTTAACTCATATCTTTTGCCTCATGTTCTACACATGTTTCTCATTCCATTTTAGGAAGTTTCTTTAAAACATATAAAACTCTGTAGTATCTACTTGAAAATAACAAGAAATCGTCTTCACATATCGTCTCGTATACAGTTCTAAGCAACCGATCAACTTTCTAAAACAATCTAAGTCTCTGTGGGTTTTCTCAATCGATGAGAAACCTCTGCAATTGTCGCATCCTCAATCCTCCCTCGATCCTCTCGTCATTAGTTCTAGCAACCCTTCCAACACTTCATAGCAGTTTGCCACACCCTTCATATACCATCGACCTATCGAAAGGTCCCCATAATTCACATATCGACCATCGACGATAAAACTCGTTTGCCCTCGATATCGATCGATACTCGATTGGACAACGACAAACGCCTTCGTCTCTCATAACACTACCTTCATGACTAGTGTTAACTAGTAATCTTCTCAGAGGTTTGACCATGAACTTTCGGAACGTCTCGCAACCCTCCTCTGACTTGTCACAAACATCATCAATTGCCTCATCAGCAGTTCTGGTGGTTTTCCCGGGTTGAGCATCATCAGCAAGTAGAACCCAAAATCACCTTGACTGTGAAACTGAAGACAGTGGACATGCATGCAGCTATTGATGTGGAAGCGTTGCTTGATAGTGGTGCTACAGGATTATTTATTAATTGATCCTTAATTACCGGAAACAGTATTAACACATGCAAGCTGGTGCAACCTATAATGGTGTACAATATTGACGGAATAGTCAATCATGGAGGAACTATCAAGGAGGAGGTGACTATGGTACTAAAGTATCAGGAGCATCAGGAGCGAGCCATATTCGAAGTGTGCGATCTTGGGAAAACCAATCTAATAATAGGATGTCTGTGGTTACAGAAGCATAATCCCGAAATTGATTGGAAAACTGGGAAAGTACAAATGACTCGTTGTCCTAAGGAATGTAATGTGTATGGGAGGAAGATGAAGAAGGAAAAAAGGAAAAAGAAAGAGAAAGAACATCTGAGAAAGTATTCTGTTACGATGGAGGAAGTGGAGGATGAGGAAATGCCAAATGGGGAAGTTCCAATCATGATCGAGAAAGAAGAGCAGAAGCAAACCTTTAGAACAATTTGTGGAGGACAGTCATGGGACAAGAATATCATGAAGGTGGAGAAGCCAGTGGAGGAATGGGTGCCAAAAGTGTATCATGAACATCTGTCAGTGTTCCAGAAGAAGGAGTCTGAGTGAATGCCAGTGTGGAAGCCATGGGATCATGCGATTGAGATGAAGCCAGGGTTTGTGCCAAAGAAGTCGAAGGTATATTCGTTATCTCCGATGATGCGTTCCTGAAGGAGCGATTGCGCAAAGGATACATATGACCTTCAAAATCACTGCAGATGTCACCAATATTCTTCATGCCAAAGAAAGACCAAAGGAAGAGGATGTGTACAGATTATAGGTATTTGAATGAGTGGACAGTGAAGAATGCATACCCCCTGCCATTGATCTCAGAAATAATTGACAAGGTGGGAAAAGCCAAGGTCTTTACAAAATTGGATTTATGATGGGGATACAACAATGTACAAATAAAGAAAGGAGATGAGTGGAAGGCAGCATTTGCCATGCGTCGAGGATCCTTCAAGCCGCTTGTCATGTTTTTTGGGATGACTAATAGTCCCCTGACCTTTCAAAATATGATGAACGACATTTTCAAGGACGTAATAGACAAAGGTGTGGTAATAATATTTATTGATGACATTCTGATATTCACAGAGGATGAAGAGAATCATGAGGCAATAGTGCAGGAGGTGTTATGGAGGTTGGCGGAGAATGATCTATTTTTGAAACCAGAGAAGTGTGTGTTTGGGGCAAGCAAGATTGAGTTCCTAGGATTATTGATTGGCCCTGATGGGATCAAAATGGATCCGATCAAGGTACAGGCAATCACAGATTGGCCTGCGCCCACCCGTGTCAAGGAGGTTCAAGCCTTCTTGGGACTCGCAAATTATTATCGTTGCTTTGTGCACAATTTTTCTAAAATTGCCGCACCCTTACATAACCTTATGCAAAAGGGAGTAGTATGGAGGTGGGGAGAGCAGCAGCAGACAGTGTTTGAGGAGTTGAAGAGGAAGTTTGTGGAGGGACCAATATTAGCCCCAGTAGATTTCACATGCCCTTTGCGAGTGGAATCCGATGCATCCGATTTTGCTACTGGAGCGGTATTATAAATGCTGTGTGAAGATGACAAATGGCATCCTTGTGCATACTTGTCAAAAGGGTTGAATGATGTGGAGAGGAATTATGATGTGCATGACAAAGAGATGTTGGGGATAATACCAGCATTGGAGGCATGGAGGCATTATTTGGAGGGATGTACACATCAGATTGAGATCTGGATGGATCATCAAAATCTGCAATACTTCATGTCCACTAAAAAGCTTAATCGCCGGCAAGCACGTTGGGCACTATTCCTATCACGTTTCAACTTTCACTTGGTCCACAAAGCGGGAAGCTTAATGAGGAAAGCAGATGCATTATCCAGACGTATTGATCATAAAAGGGAGGTGGAGGAGGACAATAAAAATGTTACCTTACTCAAACCCGAATACTTTCGCATTTGCACTATGCATCAAGGGCATCTATTAATAGATAGCTCGGAAACAGAAATGTTGTCTAAAATTAGACAATGTTCGGAAATGGACGATGAAGTAGTGGAAGCCATGAAAGCTCTGAAGGGAGAGAAGAAAGGTAATATCAAAGGAGATGAGTGGGCTGAGGAACAAGGGTTGGTGTTGTTTTGAGGAAAAGTGTATGTACCAAAGGATCAGGATTTGCAAAGGGAGATCGTCCAGTTACATCACAATACACTGATTGCTGGACACCCAGGAAGATGGAAGATGTTGGAATTAGTAATGAGAAATTATTGGTGGCCCGGAATTTCAAAGTATGTGTTGGGGTATGTGGATGGATGTGATACGTGCATGAGGGGGAAGAAATTTCCAGAGAAACCTGCAGGAAAATTAATGCCGAACCCTATACCTAAAGTGCCATGGCGAGATATATCTGTGGATTTTATTACTGGATTACCTGAGGCTCAAGGGTATGATGCAATATTTGTAGTATGCAACCGCTTTACAAAGGAGGTCCATATTATTCCTACTACTACAGAAACCTCATCATTGGGCTTGGCGCACCTCTATCTAAATCAGGTATGGCGGTTACATGGGTTACCCGATACCATTATCTCTGATCGTGGACCACAATTTGCTTCCGCATTTATGCGAGAACTAAACAACATATTGGGAATTCAAACTAAATTATCTATGGCATATCACTCGCAGACTGATGGGCAGACAGAGAGAATGAATCAGGAGTTGGAGCAGTACCTACGTATGTTTGTCAACTACCGACAAACCGACTGGCCTGAATGGTTGGCAATTGCCGAATTTTCCCACAATAACAAATTCCATTTGGCTACTCGTATGTCACCCTTTTTCGCGAATTATGGATATCATCCTCGCATGGGAGTAGAACCCAGAAGGGAAGTCAAAGTACAGTCGGTAGAAGACTTTGTATCTAAGATGCAAAAGGTACAAGAGGAAGCAGAGGCGGCATTGAAGAAAGCATGTGATGACATGATGCGACATGCAAATTGTACTCAAGCACACGCTCCAGAGTACAAAGTTGGTGACTTGGTATGGCTAAGTACCAAGGACCTGAATATTCCACGACCTTCGAGGAAATTTACGGAAAAACAAGTTGGCCCATATGCGATCTCTAAAGTAATCTTGCCTAATGTGGTAGTGCTAAAATTACCCCGATCATTCAAGATTGATCCCGAGATTAATGTATCCCACCTACGCCCTTACTGCCCGCCCACTATTCCTGGCCAACAAACTACTCCGCAACCTCCGATAATAGTAGAAGGTGCTCCAGAATACATAGTTGAAGAAATTCTAGACTCACGTCTTCGACGGAACAAATTGGAGTTCTTAATAAAGTGGAAAAACTATACTGACAAAAATAATTTGTGGGAACCCAAAGAGAATTGTAAGCGAGTGCGTAACGCAATCACCCAATTCTTTAAACATAATCTGAATGCTCCGCGTCGCATTGTGAGAATGGTGTATGAGGGGATGAAATTCCAGCCTTACCAAAATCTCACAGAGGGGACAGATGTAATATTTTCTCGCCTGGAAGTCGAGGCATAAAAGGGGGGTAATGTTAGGAAACCACCCCATTACCTAATAAAATTTCATTTTTATTTTATTATGTCAAATTACGCTACATGACACCAAATGATGCTACACTTTGATAGCATGAGAATTTTATTTCGCACGCATCAATATGTATGTGCATGTACGAATGTGTCAGTAACAACAATGTACAATATATGTAACATAGTATATAAACCCTAAATACATGCCTAGGGGACCCCAGTTGTGTTCTCTTAGGTATTCCACCTACGCTTTTGGTGTGAAAGGCCTTTGTCAACAAACTCACCTATTAATAACCCCTCACATCAAAACCATCAATTCCCCATCACGCGCGCGGATCCCACCCCCTTCTTGTAGAAAGAACCTGCAGTCTTAGCTAGCAGATAGTGGGTGTCGCCCAAACACTTTCATTCTTTGTGTAGCTGGCCTCACATATATATAGAGGAGACAGTCAACCATTCACCTCAGTCACTTATACAGAGACTGAGGTGAGTGTGTTTGTTATTACTCAATTATGAATCATTACTTACTGTACCTATAGTTAAACTCTGATTATGCTAGGTACAGTATTTGTATTACCTAAAGTCACTTATACAGAGACTGAGTTAAACTCTGATTATGCTAGGATTGAATTTCTATAATGTTGACAGCCAAAGATAAAGCAACTTGATGAATGACTGACAAACTGTAAGGTGGAGGCACATCAAGCATGAGCCCCTTTCCAATCTTTCATCCCCATCTTCAACAGACATTACGAGCCTTTGCAATACCCTCTTCTTTTTCCTCATGGAACGAGTATATCTTCAGATGAACAGGGTCATCTACATAAAGTCTTGCCTCTCACCCAACGACAATGGTACAAAAATTTGCTTCTGACCGACAATCATTTTTTGTGCTTTGGGTGTTTGACATCCAAATATCTCTGTGATATGTACTCGTGCATTGAAGAAGAAAGGCTGCTATTCATTCACAGGGGCCGCCTACAGTATGCTCATCAAATTGGTGGCAATCCTGATTTGGAAGATAACTCAATCAATATTCGTCTACCAGTCAGTTTCTTAGGATCCAGAGAATGGTGTTCAAGTGAGGCAGCAGATTCTCTTGCGCTTGCTCAAGAATTCAGAAGAGCATCACTATTTATCACCATGACTTGCAATACTGACTGGCCCAAGATCATTGAATGCCTCTGTCCTGGTCAAACAGCCTATGATGTTCCTATCATCGTTGCTCACGCTTTCAAGTGGCATTTACAGCGACTGCTTGACATCCTCGACTCCAAATTTGGAACTGTCACATATATGATCCACATCATCGAGTTTCAGAAAAGAGGGTTCCCCCATGCTCACATTGTGCTCAAAGTGTGCCACCGATTTGCTATCTACTGCAATCTCATCCCTTATCATTGTTTACATAGGTCAGCCCTGAACTTCCCTTTGATAAAATCAACGAGATCATCAAAGGTGAATTACCTAGAAACAATCCCAGATTATGCCAAAAAATCAAAAAATATATGACTCACTCAAAAGACCATCTCACTCGAGAGACTAGCTGCTGCTGAAAAGGTAACCGATGCATCTATGGGCTTCCTAAACCGATTACACCAGAGACATACATCGATGAGGATGGACAAGTGCACTTCCAAACTCAAACTGAAGAAGATCAGTGGATTGCGTCACATATCCCAGAACTGATTGATGAACTCGATTGCCACATTTTCATAGACATCGTATACACAGTTGCTGTTTTCATGTACCTTTACAAGTACATGTTCAAAGGGCCTGACCACTCTCAATTCCATGTGCACCGTGATGACCATGGCAAAGATGCAGAACAAAACAAGCAACAACCAAGGAACGAGATCAAGGATTATGTTGATGGCCGCTATCTTGGTTCTATTGAAGCTGCATGGTGGATGCTCGGTTTCCACATCACTAAAAAAAACCAGCTGTTTGCCCTCTGCCTGTGCATCTCCCAGGCGAAAACATTCCACAATTTCTGAAAGATGACTCAGCTTCATCACTGATACACTACTTCCAACGACCTAACCTTCCGCAGTTTGAAAACTTGACATATATTCAGTACAATCAACTCTACGTTTTTTATCATTACAACGACAACACCATTCTCGCAGATGACAAATTTTTAGAAAACCCGATCTGTGGTGCAGGCATGTGAAAAGTGCGAAAATGCAGAGCAGGTCATCCAAACGTAGCATGAATTCAAGCCATCTCACCCACTGTTGGAGAACTTTTCTATCTGCGCTGCTTGCTAATGCATCGCCCTGTGAGGTGTTATGAAGATCTGCGAAGATTTGAACATCAGACATTCGACACATACCATGAAGCTGCCATCCATTTAGGACTGTTCAGCAATAACGACAAAGGATTCTATGCAATTGAAGAAGTGGTATCCTCTTATGTTCCACCCTCCCAACTGCAGTTTTTATTTGCTTGCATCATCATCGAAGGGTACCCTGCTCAACCATTGTGGGATACTTTCAGCAAAGCATTGTCTGCTGACTTCATCCAGAGCTTACATTCTACAAAACGTGGCATTGATTGCACTCTGCAGCAAATAGGAGAATACATTGAAGATGGCGGTCAGTCTTTACAACAGTATGGCTTACCTCAACCACAACTGTGGTCACCTGAAGTCACCAGTGAAATTGAAGCTTTCAAGAATCACCTTGAGATGCTGCATATGCAGGTGTCCGAAGAGCAGACAATGATGAATCTTGAGCAACAACATGTGTTCCACTCCATTTACAGCGATATCACAGATGTGAACAATACCAAAATTGCATGCCAACCTCTGTTCATCAAAGGACAACCTGGAAGAGGGAAAATGTACATCGTGGATGTGATTGTCAAATTTTTGTGCAGTGAAGGGAAGATCCTGCTCACTGTGGGAACAAGTGCACTAGCAGCTTCTCTCCATGAACGAGGTCACACAGCACACAACTTATTCAACATTCCTGTTACTGAGGTGTGCATATTGATCTCCGTTCTGATCCTTTTGACCTTTCACCCAAGGATAACAGTGATCTTTGCTCAAAAATCCACCCAGAAACTTATTGTGCCAAATTGATTGCAAGTGCTTCTGCCATCGTATGGGAGGAACTTCCCAGTGCTAACAATGCTGTAATTGAGTGTGCCAACAACATCTGTCGACAAATCAAACACTCTTCATGCCCTTTTGGAGGAATTCCTTTCATAGGCCTCAGTGACTTTCAGCAAATCTCCCCTATTGTCAAAGGTCAAGGACCAACTCCTGCTCTGAATGCATCCATAAAATCTTCACAACTGTGGCAAGAATTTAAAGTCCACACTCTTAACTATCCACATCGCTCATGTGCAGATCCTGAATATACTGCATTCATTGACCACATCAGAGAAGATTACAAACATCCACAAACATCTCTGCACCTTATAGAATGTGTCAACAGCCTCGATGAAGCACAGCAATTCCTCTTTCCTCCTGAAATACTCAATAACCCTTTCCTGGATATTAAGAGGGCTTTCTTGACCCCTCTGAACATCTATGTAGATGAATTCAATGAAAAGATGCTCCAATGCTTGCCAGGTGAACTAGGTAACCAGCTTCACCGCTAGCTCCTTGATAATCGCTTATCGATTGCATAAAATCATACTACAGTGCCAACTTCATCAAAGAAGATGATGACATCATTCTCAATGACCACGCAGGACTTGAATTCCTGTCCCTCATCAATCACAACAGAGTACCTCTGCACCATTTGAGGCTGAAGATAGGAGCAGTATGTACTCTGATGAGGAACATGTCCATGAAAAAAGGCCTGGTGAAAAATGTGGGTGTAATCGTTGAACAACTTCAACATCGTTTTGTTCAAGTCCACATCATGAACAACCTCACAGGAGCTTTGGGTGAAGCAATATCTATCCCATGCATTTGGTTTGAATTCACGCCTGCCAATTCATCCTGGACCATTCAGCGCTTACAGTTTCCTCTGAGATTAGTGTATGCATCGACATTCCATGGATGTGTAGGCCTCACTCTCAACAAAAGTGTTGTTGACTCACGATCTGAGGTCTTTGCACACAGTCAACTGTACACATCTATCTCGCGAGTGTGCAACCGCAATGACACTCGAGTTCTGCACAGCAAAAACGAAACTCCTGATGTTACACATGACCACATAACCACAAATGTCATATATAAAGATTTATTGCTGTAGTGTTACATTTCTCAAAATCGATACATATTGCATGCAGCATAACTCACTGCCCATGAAAAAAAAAATGAGATCTAAAAAACAACTAACAATAGTCTACTTAGCAGCAACACGCACCTTTGACATGGCGGCAACCGATTAACAAAAGAAACAAATGTGGACCACAGGACAAGAAGGCTAGCACCATTCATCAAATTTGAAAACAGCTGGCAATCACAAACTCACTGGCAACAGGAACAGATGACCTCGAACTACACCTCGCAAATGTTCTTCAAAAAAGAACACCCGAACACTACCATCAGCTGCTTCAAAATACTGGATATCAGATGCACAATCGCTCAAACCAAATATCAACAAAAATTAACATGAAAACGCCTCCTTCTCCTGAACCCAACTTCTTCTAACAGATACTCAAAAACTGCGACATCAGAAGAGCAAATTATAGAGAGCCATCATCCGGACATGGCCTGACCCAGTCAAGGCGTGGTTTGCAGATACGATGGAGTGCGTGAGGGCTACTTGCAGAAAAACAAAATTCAACCACGAAACACCAACCAACACCACCACGTGATCACATCACCACTGGCAGCAATCCACAATCACCCATGAGAGGTAACAGAGCAGCGCAGCTGCAAGCACTTGTACATATTACTCATTTCTGGACTATTTGAGTCAATTCACCACCTGCAGTCATGTGAAGAACTCGATGCGACTGTTTCATTCAGAAAGTCTGGGTATTGGAAATTCCCACAAGTCCAGTCCATCCAGTCCTGTCCCATGAGTTCACCCACTATCAAATTGTGTATTTGAGTACCTGCTACATATTATTTATCTTCCCAAAATATTTTAAGCTATCTATGCACATTGGAAAGGCTCATAATCTGCCTATTATATTGGTTTTGTTTGTCACATGACTTTAAGCAGTCTGAGGCACTGTGCCTCCCTCCTGCTATCAGTTCACTATAATTAATGACTGAGATCTGACTTGTGTTACTACATCCAAATGTACCTTCAAAATGCCTGTGAGAAGAGTAGAACATCCTTACTGACACACACCAGTCACAGTTGTGACCCAGGTCACAATACATAATCAACAAATAATCCATTTCTTGACAATTTACCAACTTGTATTAGGGCAATTTGCATAGAACATACATATTATATCATCTTTGATTATTGTTTGACCCTTTGGTTGAGTAACACCAAGGGGACTGGACTGGACTGGATGGACTGGACGGACTGGACTTGTGGGAATTTCCAATACCCAGATGTCCTCGTTTCGTTAATTGGCTGAATTGTTGCACGTGATGCTATTGAGTCCGAAATCGTGTACCACGGTTTGACGCGGACGTCTGACCCCCACACGTGAACACAGACTACCTCCATATGTCTTCAGTATTGCTGATACTAAGTTTTACGTGTACTTAAGCCAGGTTTGCGCCTTTGTGTTGACTTTCTACTCGACACGATTCTGTTGTCAACGAACGCTGCACGATTGGCCTTGTATTCGACGCCGCTCTTTCTTCCACCTCGATTGGGAATAATGGATCCATTTAACTAATCTTGTGCTTGGTGATCCGTCAACCTTGACAACCTTGTACTCAAAAACGGTTATAATTCAATGGAGAATCCTCCTGATTCCTCCGTCCTTGACTCGAGTCATCACGGCTTTGCCACGCTATGGGACTGACTCCTTCTACATCTTCTGCCAAATCTGCTCCGCCACGGGGGCCCAAAGGAAGGGCGAGAGACCTTTTGGTCCAACCACGGAACCAACGGTTCGTGAACCTCACTCAATCTAGACTTCAAGCTGCTGTTCACGGAACAGGACTGTCCGTCTTCACTCCATCGCCGAAAGAGCTCTCGGATGCTGCTCAGCTAGCCAGATCTAGACTAACGTATGTGATGAGGCTGCGGTTTGACATGAACAAGTGTCCACCCCCACCAGGGTAAGAACGAACATTTATTTCTTTTGGGTTCTCTGCTCCACCTCTAATGAGTCCTCAGTTACGTCCGGGTGCAATTCTTCATGTCGCTCGATATGATAAAATATGTGGGCCGAAAGCCAAGTCTAGAGGCCGATCTTCCACTGGAACCGACAGGGGAGTTTGATATGAAGAGAGTTAGGGAATTATGGGGTTTGGAGAAGTGCGTTGTATGTTTGAACCAGTCCTTTGGCCCGAAGTTTTTTCGTCTCATTTCCTGGATCCAGCCTATTGATCCAGTACGCTGGAAAGTCTTCGAACCAGTTTCAGATCGCATCTCTCCGCTCGCTGTCATGACACTGAGCGCACACTACAATGCGCTCCGATTCATCGGTACATACATTCATTATATGTGCCGTGTGACCAAAAGTAACTGATGAACGGAATTTACATTCAGAACCCTCCGTCTCCCAATCCACGCTCATCAAACGACGCATCCGGCACGCTGCAGTGCCTCGCCTTCTCGCCCTTTACACTTTCTATACTGCGGTATCACGTCGCTGCGAACAATTCCTGGCCCACTACACAAGCCTTATTGTCTGGTATTCAGCGGCCCAGCGACAGCGAGAAATTTTCGAATGGAGACTTCAGCGGTGGGCATCGGAGAATGAAGAGCTGGGACGCATGGTCCTCGCTCTGTGTATTATTGCTATTATTGTGTTCATTGTCTCGCTTATGGAGGGATATGTTGATGTGGGGTCAACTGAACGTGTAGAGCGGTGGATATGGATGAGGGTCTAGTGGTAGAGCCGAACGAGGGTGATTTTGATGGGGCAGAAACCAAAGTGAAAGCTGTATTTGTGGATAACTCAAAAACGGCGGGAGGGGCGGATAGGGATTGGTCTATCATCATCTTCAAGATGATATCTTGGTGCCAGGAAGGGAACAACCATTATACACTATGCTCACTCTATCAGTATCCTATGCATTCCTTACATATGGGGCGTTTTCAAACCGCTTGTACTAATACTTTATGCACCATCTTATATACAGTCTGAAAATGCTATTTACGAGAGCGTTGGCAAATCTCACCAGTGCAGCCAGAATGGAGCTTGTCAAAATTGAGATACTAACTGATGAGACAGTATAGGTACAGATGTAAAATATGATGACCATTAATCTGAATCATAACAGATCAGGTTCGTATTGCCTTGAAAATTCCTCAGCCTTGTTCAGACAGGCACCTTCTTTGGGCGACTTGCGTGCTGTTATAAGAACGATAATTCGCCCTCGATCTCCTGCACGTCCTACACTGACATGTACTTCCGAACCCCCAATGCATGCTGCCATTGGGAAAGACCATGACCTGGGCATATGTACCTGCCACGGACATAGTGACTTATAGACTGGGTGGACCAAGGGTGGACATGAATATAATATGGTTTACGACCCCGCGAAGGGTTATCCAAACTCGAGGAAGTCAGAAGCGTTGATCTTCAGAGACTATTACAGCTATCTGCAAAACCGTAGGCCACTCCAAAAAAACAGTTTGTCCGCCTATATTTGTACCAACATCCATTGCTGACACGTCCACGGATTAGACCCAACTGTCATTTGTGCTAGAGTATTAGTTGCTATTCTATTCTATTATCACTGGCATAATGTCGAACTTCCGCTACATCTCAGAGGATCAAAAGAAGCTCATTGTGATCATGTCGGCCCACAAAGGACATAGTGGCAGTGACAGGGATTAGTGAACGTGCTATCCGTCGAGTTATGTGTTGGAGATTGTTGCGATTCATGGTTGAGAATGCTGAAGGACGCTGGTCATGTTGAGGAGTTAATATAGTCGATGTAAACTAGAAGCCAAGATACATTCCAAATCATTGGTGACTAAAGGCAGAGTAGTGTGAGTCGGCGTCAGCCTTACCAAAAATGGATGTTTGTACAAATAGGCGGACAAACTGTTTTTCTGGAGTGGACTACGGTTTTGCAGATTGTTCTGGACCCAGTTGCTGGTGTGGCTTTCTAGGAGTCGAAATGAAATACATGTTCTCGTGCCCATCGTAAAGAGATCAAAACAACAAAACCGGAAGATGAGTGGATTTCCCAATGGTTGAAGCTCTCCACCATGTCCAATATGGACGCCATTCGAGAACTTGCTGCCATTCAGATCTCAACGGCCCCGACCGACGTCGACCCAAATTGTGCCGTGACTCGGAGAAGAGTATAGTGTCCCAGTATGCCTGCGATTGGGCTATCTCCATGTCGCTCTAAGGGCTATCTCCAATGTCTTTCGAGGAGGGGCAACCCGGTTGTGTCATTTGCGTGGACGATGCCGCAAATAATCGGTTTTTAGAAGGACTAATATTATCGAGATAAGATGAGCGCTGACCTGCGAGAAGTCACAAAGATCTATAAGTCGTACGCCAATGTCATGAGGATCTAGGTTTCCTGCGGTTGAAAGACTGTTTCTGATCAAGCACCCTGCTCGAATATTTAATCATATATTACATATAGCAGTTGCATTCTTCTCAGTATATATAAAACCAATATAAAGCTAGTAGCCATCGAATTGCGAATGTACTATGCTATACTTAATACCATATCCCAATCTCTGAATTAGGCTCAGTAAAACACTTGAAGTATAAAGGAATACTGAGATTCCGGAAAATTAAAAAGAATTTACAGTAGCGTGACCAAATCACGAATGAATTGTGTGTGTCTCTGTATGAGATGAATGAGATGCTTGAGAAGATAGTGCAGTTATGAGCTCCTCTACGTCATCAGCGCCGCCAAAGGTCAGACGTCGGTTTCGCTCATCCAAGGGCGGAGGAGAGGAGCGCGTATCACTCTGCGAAAGTGCTTCATCAAAAAATGAGCTAAGGAGCGACATGTGAGCAGCATGGTGTCTTGGTGGCGCTGGAAAGTCTGAGAGCCCTGACATTCGAGATGCGGATGAGGAGGTCAAGAAACTGCTGCGAGTAGGGTCGGAGATTGGTGGGTGTAGACCAGAATTTACCCTTTCCTGGGTTGGGGATTCAGGAAGGAGGGCATTTGGTGGGTGGCGAAGCTGCTCATGGGCATAGGACATATCACCAGCCAGCGATGACCTCTGGTCGCTGGCCGTGGCTGGAGGAGTTGAGGTTGACTCGACGATACCAACACGGTATACTTCTATGAAGGTGCGGAGTGAGTATAAACAAAATGAGCCCAAGGTACATAATAATGCTGACCGGTTTCGTCTTCGTCTTCCTCTGGATCCAGCTGTACCGAAGATCGTGAAACGTCCTCAGGAATATTAATCGAAGGGTGAAATGCGGCCAAGGAGGACGCATCTGGAGGCGATGCACCATTTTGGGACTCGGACGGTGAGACCTCCTCAAATACGAATTCAAGGCCAGAATCTGTAGGCCTACGGAAGAATGCGCTGTGCTGGGATACTGCCATGCTTGCACGAGAGTAATGACTACTCACGCGGTCGCGTTCCACAGACAGATGATGAAACTCCTGACTTAGCTGACGAGCCAGGCTAGTGAGGCCACTTCCTGATCGATCGAGTTTGTCCTCCCACGCAACTGACGTCGATGCTATAGGTTCATCCGAAGGCTTCTTTTCGTTACTTCGAGAAGACCGATAGAACAAGTCATGATAACTGTCGCTGTGGATGTCATCGGGGTTCCTAAAAGGCCGCAGAGAGGATGAACTTGGAGAAGTTGTTACAGGTGATTCGGCGACTGGGAGAAGATCATGCACACTGGTGGACAGATTTTGCTGGTCTGGATGCGTCGAAAGCCGTAGTGCAGAGGATGCGACTGTGTGACTCGACGAAGGATCGGAGGGTTTCTGGGATTGTGCCAAGTAGGATGGGCGGGTAGCATCATACTGGACTGGCTGCCGATTGCTACGTTTCGTGGCGGCAATGGTCAGTCGTTGACTAATTTCCCATTGTGTAAGGACTATGTGATCCTCTGTCGTTCCCAGTCCGCTATGTTTACTTGGCTGTGGATGTACCGCCTCTCCCGCGGTATCATCTACGTTTTTGGAGTTCCCAGCAATGGGGTCGGGTATAAAAGGAGAGTACTGAATTTCATTTGGAAGGATTTCACGAACGACGCCGGGTGACCATTGTGCCCACATTTTCGCAGGGAGAGGGACATCACTATCCATTCGTGGTTGGGGCACGATCCTGCCATCATCGAAAAACGAATCACGAGATAATCGAGCGTACGGATGGAGAGCTTGAGGAGGGTTTCTATGACGAGAGGAAACGTCATTCGCCGAAGATTGACTAACCGTCAACGAGGGATGAGGCCCGGCATAGTCAGAACCCTGTTCCACAGGAGAATCGATAGAGGAACCATAGGTCCGGTAACTATACAAGCCTCCTTGCGCATAAGGATGCCGAGGCAATCTTATAGGATCCAGCACATCATCAGCGGAAGGTGTGGACACAGCAATGCCGACTATCACGTCGCTGGATGCCGAAGGCACAGGCGACGTGGACGTTGCTTTTGCACCCTTGTCGATAGGAATATACACTGGGTCGGCAAGCCGTATGACCTTCGTATCATCCCTCCTCAAGGCGCCCTCCAACCCACTTATCTCAACCGCACCCTCCAAATCCACGTCAACGCTCGTTATACCACAGGCCACAGACGCAGATTTGGCAACCTTCAGCGCAGACTTTCCCCATGAATCTGTCCGGGAGTGCGTACGGGAGTGCGACTTGGACGACTTAGATATCGTTTTGCATAAGGAGTTTGACTGCGAGTGAGAGGAGCGGCTGAATGTACCCTTGCTGCTGCTCCCATGACGGGATGAGGAAAAAGCATCCTGCGAGCGCGAAGGCATCACAACGGGCATCATAGACTGGCTCCCTAGACAGGCCCGAGTTGTGAGAAAATCGAGGCTGGTTGGAGGTGGTTCGTCTCTGTGCCGTCCTCTGTGAGTAAGAGACTTGGACCGTGCACGCGAAATGTTGCGGCTCAATTTGTTTTGGAAGGATTGCGTTGCTTGCACTTTCCATTCCCTACGCTGGTCGTCGAGTATTTGTCTGTCCTCGAGAACACTATATGATCCATGATTAGCGAGATATTCTACAACCATTCGGGGGCTTACCGAGCTAAAGAAGGCACCAATGACATATCATCCTGAGCAAAGCTCCTCGGTCGAGGTGGTCTTGGTATAGCGGAAGCACCTTGGACAGGACTAAGACTAGCTTGAACAGGTGGCATCCTATCCAGTGTCATAGAGGAGGGACCAGCTTCAGGCATGGAAGCTTTCGGGAGATCAGCAAGTGACCTCGAATGTGCCAACACTCTTGAAGCCACGCCCTTGCCCTTGCCCGGTGGCTCAATTCCTCCATCAACCATGGGGCTTCCCGGTGGACTCACAATTCGCCCACTCCCAACAAACCCCAGCTCATCCTGCTGCTTGATCTTGAGGCGTGGACGGGGGAGAAACATAGCGTCACACCAAGTTTCAGCAGACAACCAACGGTCTTTGAAGCCGATTGTCTTTGGTGGAAGGCGTTTTGTCCGAGTGAGAGGCAAATTACTCGCGATCCGGAGATCAGGAGTAGAGGCTGAGTGTTTGAGCGTTTTAGTCCCAGTGACCCGTGGAGCAGAAGGACGTGCAGCATCAGCACTAGTCGAAGCTTGCAGATGCAATGACGTGTCGGTAAATGTGAGACGGGGAAGATCAGATTGCGTGTGAACCTCGGGCTTTTCGCGCACTCGAGCATACGGGTGTGGAGAGAGGGATGTCGAAAACACATATCTAGTTCTAGCAGGTGGCGGTTGTGGGGGGTGCTCTGTTTGATCTGGTCCTGGCGTAGTGAGAAGTGTCTCATAATACGAATGGAAATAGTCCTCATCATCAATCATCTGAGGACGTTGGGGTTCTGGTGGCACCGTGTTGCTGGTTTGCGCAGGTTGGACGTCGTGAATTAAGCTCGACCCACTTGAGGAGTTACGACTGTGCTTGGGGGGATTGGATACCACAGTATATCCAATTCCTAAGCCAGAGCCGGATCGTGGGGGACGAGATAGCTTACGGGAGATACGCTCCAGGGGCGCTTTCCGCGCCTGCCCGCCAAAAGCAAAGAGGCTAGAGCGTTGCGTAGAGCTACCTTCCTTCGTATGATTTTGGGGCATCGGGGATTCACCGACCCCACCTGAGGCATCCAAGTTGATGTAGGACGTAGTTGGGTGTCGATGCGTGGATGAGACTGTCGAACGTCGCTGCTGGGGTGTAGTGTTAAACCGGCTATGATCCACGGTGCTTGGTGATGTCGTTCTGCCTGACACGACCGATTGGCTCCTGGGCCTTGTACCTTTCTTCTGGTCACCATCGCCAGAAACACCATCGCTTTTCCAAGCTACACGGGTCACACTCTCCGATTCTCTACCGTGCTTCGTAGTGCGTTGGTTAAAAAGGCCGTTTGACAACGCCGCTCCATCGTCTAGCACCTGTTCCCCCCAGCTGTCCCGTTCGCTCATTTTCCGCGGAACCTCGGGTGGGGGTTCGTAAGGACCGTTGTAGGGGATGTACCACTCCTCATCTGTCCTTCCCTGCTTGTTTTTTCGCAGTCGAGCACTCGTAGAATTGGACTTGGATGATAGACCAAAACCAATACGAGAAAAACGGGAAAAAGGTGCCGGATGCTGGGTATTTGTAGGCATTACAGGGAGAAGCAACGAGGTCGAGTGCGGTCCAGGCAGTTGATCCAGCGATGCAGAAATAACGATGGTTCACTGCAGTCCTTGCTTCATTTGTTTAAAGCCGAAGAAAAGGTATGAGAAAAGAGCGAGGGTCCTTCAGGGTTCCGAAAGCTGTGCACACGCTATTAAGGACTTACGACGAAGAGCCTGCCTTGCGCTCAGTGGACGCCCGAATCCAGCTGGCAAATGGTGGAAATGGACGACCGATAGGTTACGACTTGATGCCAGGACAGTTGAAAACAAGTGATGAACCCCTGGACAAATTTGAGTTCCCACGGTAATTTGTTGTGATCGAAACTGCCTCTTTTGGTTGCAGTGACGTTTCGCCCACGAGGCTCTCAGCTACATAATAAGAGCTTTATATTACTGTTGCTATTCACTGATTGTCTCTCAAAACGCGTTAAAATCTGATGAAAAGATGTTACAACGGAGGCATACATCATGTCAAGTTTGAAGGGGTTGAAACACCGTTGAGGGAACTTTGGATAGATGATATTTTTGGTTTTAAACAAGACCACATCCGATAATATGTATATCAGACGCAATCTGAAAAAGAACAAACTACATACCCATCGGCCAAGTGTCACAACGACATGTGAATTCATGTCGCGTGGATTCGAACCTAACTTCATGTGCGTAGGCACAGGCCGTCACGGTCCTCCTCCGTCCTTCATCATTACTTCCGTCTATCGTATCTAGAAAGTAGTCAGTCTCGTAACTATCTCGTGAATAACGGCCTTGGCGACAGATATCAGGAATTTCGAACCTGTATGAGATCTCGGGAGTGCGTATGAATTCGAAGCCAGTAGGCTGTACTTTGAGGAGAGTTTCTGACTCGGTGATAATGACGACCATTCACAGCAGGGTCAATCCCGCACCCTGACACACCTGACGGACAGCTGCAAGCCCCACTAGGAAGAATGTCGGGAGTTCATCATTTAAGGAAAAGTTCTTATGTACGCACTTATATAGTACCCGATCAATTCGGATTCCAAGACCAAGCAAGTGTAGGAGAGCTTTGGTCGATGCGTTGATCAAGGACTTTGCAACATTAACATGGGGAGCTTCTCAGATGGTGACGGTACCATCGTACGCGCGACCTCCACGGACGATAGCTACGACAAAAATATTTCGGCAATGATGAGCTCCGAGAGTCGAAATAAAATTTCTTCCAGAAGTGCTTACGACCCTGAGTTGCATCAGATCCTAGGATTTCGTTCACCAATTGATGATTGAACAAGAACGGAGAAGATCACATAAGTATTCAGGTTAACGATAGCCTGAATCATACTCTCGATGTCTACTCTTGATGTCTACTACCTATGTCCGCAAGCAATCTGGCATTCTGAGCATATCGAATTCCACAGATTTTATCCGCATTGCTAAAGAATTAAAGGGCGTGTGATCTCAGCACATCTAGAACTCCAAGCATTGCAGGAAGAAGAGAGGAGGAAGTTGAGAGTGGAAATCAATTTGAAGCGGGTTAACGTTGACGTTGAACAGCATTTTTCGTATACTGGACTTTAGGGAGCCTGAACAAAAGACTCGACGCCAGACTCCAGACTCCTAAACCTAAAGCGACGACATTCTTCACAGAAAAACGTAAATGCCTTCTGTTCCAATCGGACAACTAGGAAAAACGTTATTCAGGCAGTGTCAGAAATGTCATAAAAGTGATGATAATCTGAAATCTTGCTCTCGTTGTCGTCGTTCCCATTACTGTGTATGCATCTCTATCATCATCCACGGAACTCGCCGTATCTTTTTCTTAGCCTTCCCAATTGTTGATTATGGCACTGTCCTAGAGCGCTGAATGCCAGAAGGCAGACTGGCTGGAAAATATGTAACATCAATTACACCACTCGCAAGGAAATCAAACAAGTTGATCAGGCAGAGTGGAAGTTGAACGTTGAACGTTGAGCCTTCACTAGACGTCTAGTTGACTGAAGAAATGGGTTCAGGTAAGACCCTTGCACGTCCTTTTCTTCTACATTACTAATTATAACTCAAACTTCAGGTATTCAACCCAGCACTTCAGACGGCAGTCATCAACGCTCTCCACCTGCAAAGCACACCCGAGCAGTGTCTTGCACAACTACTCGTTGTCGTCATCAAAACCGCCTTCACCCCGTCGCAAGCATCCTCTACCCCTATTTCGCATAGTTTCGAACTTGTAGATGCCTTTGTTGACAGCATCGCGGAAGCCAGTCGAGTATACGGAGAGCAAAGTCAACGAGCTTCTCCGGACATTCGAAAGCTCTTCGCACTAACGGAGGCGTCGGGGTGGCCTTTTGTCCAGGATTTCGGTCTCATGCAAATCTCGCCATTCGGAACTAAATGAATACGCCATGACCGCGAATGGCTGAGTAGTTTTTCAAGAAGATCATTACGATGGGAATTCGAAAGGTCATCTGAGTTTAGTAGACGTCTTCTGTGATAACTTGAACCGCAAAATGTACATGGTATTTGTAAATGACTGGAACTCTAACTTAACCAGATGTTCAATTATGGGTTCGAGGCGGCAAAAGAGGAGTAGGCTCGCATGGCAAAACATACTCTGCTTCAAAAGCATTCACCAATACTTAGTCCAAAAAAGTTGTAATCCCCGAATGGCACTCCGCTGACTGTGCACGTCTTCCGTCGTTGTTCTGATTTACAACATGATCATAAGGTTCATTACCACACGAATCCTAAATTCCCATCAGTTACACCTCGGGTTTAACCCTTCCTCTCGAATGCCAGGTTCCTCTGTTCTCGCTTTACAGTACTTGTTGCACCAACCGGACCAACCCACTGGTAGGTCTTAAGACTTGGGTAGATGAAGTTGTATCTCCGAGAAGGCCCTTCCTCTTATGTTTTCGACTGTCTTCACCATCGGGGTAGAATAACGTTTTGTTTATAGTGCCTCGAAAATAATATGGCTCTTCGAATTCTTTCACTTTCGGAGTGTTGCAATGATTCCAGATCTCGACTCCTCGACTCGACACCAACGATAGAGTGGGAAGTACTTCGTCTGCGTAGCCTTATTCCCGGTGGAACATTGTCAAGGTAAGCACAAAGATTAGTTAAATGAATCCATGAAAGAGCGGCGTCGAATACAAGGCCAATCGTGCAGCGAATTACGAAGAATGAACGTTGGCATAGCTCGTTGACAACAATAGTGTCGAGTACAAAGTCACCACAAAGATGCAGTCTTGGCTGAAGTACACGTAAAACTTAGTATCAGCAATAGACGTCTAGACGTCAATAGACTTTGAAGACGTTCAAAGGCAACTTGCGGTTAACCTCGGCAAACCCCGGCTGCCGCTGCTATGCTCGCAGTATTGGACTTTAGTGAACCATCCTCACACTCCCTCTCGAAGCTGGAACGCGAGACAAATTTACTCGCAAAGTACTGAGAATCTGTTGTTCTATTAACTTAACCTACAAACTCGTATTCTAACCAGGAGCGATGATCCGGATTTCCTACTCTCTCCGATTTTATTGGATCCAAGTGGCCCCAACTATTGACTAATAGTAATGGTTATGAATCTATGACTATGATGGCATCATGTGGGATGTTCCATTTGAATATATATCCTCCCACGGAGGAGTAGTATCGCTTGCTTGTTCCACCACTCGGTTTTATACCAGGAGGCTCAACAGAGTACTAGTGTTGTACTAAGCAACATAAGGTATATATCGAACGATGTTCTTATCATTGAATATTTTTGACAGTGCATAGGCTGAGGACGCCATGCCAACGATGTATCTTTTGAACACGAGTACGCTTAAGCTGGAACGCTTCCCAGGCGAGAGTCGGAAACCGAAGTATGCAATACTCTCCCACAGGTGGGGAAGCGATCATGATGAGGCATCGTTTCAGGATGTCAGTAATGGGAATCACTTGCACAAGCGAGGATGGAAGAAGATAGCGAGCGCATGTGACGTGGCGAGGGCGCAAGGTCACCAGTACCTATGGGCCGATACATGTTGCATAAACAAAGTTCCGGAGAACAACAAAGAACAAACGGATGCTATAAATTCGATGTATGATTGGTATGGAGCATCCGAAGTGTGCTACGCTTACCTCGAAGACGTCGTCGACGTGAACGACGAGGACTTGCTGAAGAAAAGCCAGTGGTTTGAGAGGGGATGGACTCTCCAGGAGATGCTCGCCCCCGAGGAGCTTATATTCTTCTCGCAGGATTGGAAGATCAGTGTGGATCGGTTCGATGTTCCTGATGTTATGAACAGAGTCGCGGGGGTGCAAGGGGGACACTCCACGTTCTGGTTCGCCAGCAAAGACGACGGTTCGTATACCATCGAAGAAGTAATGTCGTGGGCGTCCAGGAGGAAGACCACCAAACCAGAAGACGCGGCTTACTCACTGATAGGATTGTTCAAACTTGGAAAGTCTTTAGACATCTCATATGGAGAAGGGGGCGCCAGAGCCTTCGTTAGATTGCAGGAGCAGCTTATGCAAGGATCCCATTCCGATGACATGACCATATTCGATTGGACGTCAGACGCGGATGAGAGTGTTCCACGTCGTAGCATGTTTGCGACATCTCCAAAAGCCTTTGGAGAGAACGACCGCTCGATATTTATGAGGATACGCTCTGACATTATTGAAAAGTGCAAGACTCTCATGGGGGTCACAGACGACGAGGAGGGGGACGAGGTGGACGAGGAGGATGAGGGTTCCGTGGGTGCGGTCGACAGCGTCCTAGTCGCCGAGGACGGATTGCACATGTCCGTATGGCTCTTGGAACTGAAGACGCCCTGTGAAATGGTGGGCAACGCCTCATACGAAGTTGACCTGGGTTCTGTGATAATGACCGATGAATACGGAGTGAGGAAGACAGGAAACGTGAGGATTTTCGTGTCCGAGAGGAATGGAACCTACTACGAGGCGTTCAATCTCGTCCCTTCGTTCAGACGCCCGGGGAGATTAAGGTTTTATGTCGCGCTGATGGATTATCTGGAGAATGAAGACGACGAGATTCGCGGAATACTGCTTGTGTCTCGTGAAAACGAGCTGGAGAAACACCGAGTAGTTATGAACAGGAGAATAGGTGTAGCCCGTGGATCATCGAACGGTAGATTCTCAAACCCGGCGCTCACCAACATCGTCGTAGCGTAGACAGACTTGGAGTCTTCCAAAGAAGTGGAACAGGGCAAGCACGGCAAGCACTGCAAGCACTTGCGCGGAAATCCAGAATTTCAGTCTCCTCAAATTTCTTGAAGATCCGTCTCTACTACCTCATAGTACTCCGGTAGCTATCACATAAACTGATGGTTGGCACCCGCCATGATCTGCTGGGTCATGAGAATTTCGACGGGTCTTAATGTAACCCTAATTTGGGCCTCAAAATGTCATCAGCTTTGCTCCCACCACTGTATTGACCTGCTATCGGATGGAGTGAAGCCCTAGCCACTGTCCTCGAACCCCACACTCTACTTGCCTAAATATGGGCGGGGAAGCATGATAGTATATCTTTCCCTTGATCCTGCATATCTCTATGCTTGCAACCACCGTTTCCGGATCTCATCGCAGGGACACCTCCGTGTCCTTCCTGAACAAACTATTTCTTGTCCTGAGCGACACCATTGGCGACGCTTCTCTGCCGGATGAGCAGCACCCAGGCATTGCCTGGAGTTTGCTTCCATTAAAAATGTTTCGGGCCTGTGAGAAGACTACCAACGGTGGCAAGGGCAAGTATGTCTCTGCCAGAAACGCTGATCGTCAATACAGTTGATATTTTCATAATGCATAACGTAATCATGCATAATTCTAATAATGCATGGCATTTGCATTGGAACCATGGTGGTACGCAGGGATATGGGGTCCATAATGCATATTGGATAATGCATAACCCCAAAGGATGAATTATGCATTATGAAATTGAAAATCTGGCAGCATGGCACGTAAATTTCAGTATTGTGACTCCATTTCTTTGACTGATTAGGACTAATAGGAGATATTTGTACAACATTAGTGTGATTCAATCTCAATTTGGGGTGTCACATTGCTTTTAGTCAAATTCTGTGCAGTTCTGGTCAGAAGCAATGTGCTGGGAGTTACCAACTCCATTTCCCACGATGTTGTACATATGCTTGGTATGCAGAATAAGTATGCAATGATGTGTCAAGGCCAATTTTTTGGCATCTTATACTATAACAATTGCAGACCTTGAAATGATCAAGAAATGAACAGTAAGGGAGGCAATTTCCAAGCAATATCGGTCACCATATTGGGAAATGTCATGCATGTCACAATATGTGACACTTTCTGTCATGCATAATTCTCATAATGCATTGCCGCATGGCTGGTCCCGATGCTATGCATTATGAGAACATCAACTGTACGTTGTTCGCGCTTGTTGAAACTTTGAAGAGGAAGAAGATGGGGGTCATGGCAGCACTAGTAAAACATGCCGAAAACACCGAAAGGATGCCAGATCGCCAGGAAGATCTTGTGCAGGATGACCCCTGAACTGGCCCAGAGGATGGCGAAAGTGTTCTTCCTGTTCGACTTTGGAAGACTCCTTGTTCTTCGAATTGACCTTGCCAGCAGTCAACGGCGGAATCTTCACATGTCACACCGCTTCCTGACCCACACCTCTGTACCACCCTCTTCTCCTTCTCGAAACAATCCTCGTCCCATCCCATCCCAGCCCATGAGGAAGTCTTGGATATGCTCCACTTCAAGAATGTATGACGCTGCTGTGAACTGCAAGCTAAAACGGCGACCAGCGATTGTATGAGCAGATTGGAGCATGATACCAGGGAATGTAGGGAAAATATGGAAACTGAAAATCTCCTGCCCATGCCCATCGCACCAGCCATAATGCCTTAGTGATGGGCACAAATGGCTGATGTGCTTTGCATCACTAGATGCCACTACCATCGACACAGGAACAACAGACTTTGTGTCAAGCACATGTGCATACCCATTACACTTATGTAACAGTTTCTATAATTCCATCTATCCGGTATCATACCACCTCAGTGTTTAACCACCACTGAGGTGTAAGTCCTGTTCTATCTTACTTCATTATAACCTTACTTATTCATAGTAGTCTACCTATTTGTTGCTAGGTACTTACTACCCAATATAGTGTTTAACCACCACTGAGGTTCTACCTATTTGTTACTAGCTTCTCGTTCCGGTACCCCTGCAACTGCAAGAGGTTATGGGCCCTGCAGATATATCCGACATGACATCTACATCCAACAGCCAAGTTTTATCTCTTCCCAAACTTCGGGGAGACAGTGCAAACTGGGCAACATACTCTGAGCAGATTTTAAACTACATCACCTCGAAGGGACTTCGACGACATGTTCAGGGTACCGCACGAAAGCCAGAAGAGCTCGTCGAATGCAACGGGACTTTTTACAAGCGTCACGCAACAGCCCCATTAACCGACGATGAGCTTGAGAAGCATGAACAAGAACAAGATAGCTATGACCAAATGGAAGCGGCCGTTCGCGAGGTCATTTACAGGACCATTGACAGGTCCACGTTCCTCCAAGTCAAGAACGAGGCCAATGCTGCAGCTGTGTGGAAGAAAGTGATCTCGATCCATGCTGATAAAGGCAGCTTGTATGAGATGAACCTTCTCACTCAACTTCAAAATGCTTGATACACAGAGGGGCAGAGCATGAGGGAACACATTGCAAAGATGATGGAGATCAGAGAAAGGCTAGCTGAGATGAATTCCCCGGTATCTGATGAGTCCTTCATATCATATCTTCACACCTTGCTCTCACTTGCACCCACCTTCCGAACCTTATTCACAACCCTGAGTGCCACTGCTCATCAAATGGGGAAGAAACTCACTTCACCCGATGTTATCTGGCATCTCACCGAGGAGGCAAACTCCGTCAAAATTGAGGACAATATCAATAAGTCCAACACCGCGATGATGGCATCTATGACGAGAGCCAAAGATGGAAAGGGGAAGGACAAGTCAAAAAGGAGGAACAACATTCTCTGCACAAATTCAAATTGCAAGAGAAAGGGGCACACAAAGGATCAGTGCTGGGTGAAAGGTGGAGGCAAAGAAGGCCAGGCACCTGACTGGTGGAAGAAGAGTGGATCAGCAAGCGCCAACATTGCAGAGAAGGAATCTGAAAATGATGAGTCCGAAAAATTTGCCATGCTTGCATATACCACTCCTGATGACCCTATGGCTCACCTCGATTTTCAATCCGAAGCCCATGCTGCCTCCCAATCTAATGGAACTATCCTTGATAGTGGTGCCAGTCGACATTTCTCACATACCTTGATGTCCGTCTCCTGCATTGACAAGGCTGGATACTCTCTTTTCATTAAAGGTGGCTCTTGCATTATTCGAAGCCCAAAGTCGAAGACTCGAACATAATCGGTCGCATTCCCGAAGTTCAAGGGCTCTACTGTGTCAGTGACTCTCCAAATTCATCAAGTGCACATGTCGTGAACACTGCCTTGAAACTGATGTCGATCAGTGAGCTTCATTGTTGAATGGGGCATGTCAATCACAATGACTTATGGAGGATGGTGGAAAAGGGGATGGTTACCAGGATTAACCTGGATCTGAGCTCAAAGCCTGAGTTCTGTGAGGCCTGCATTAAAGCAAAGGCTACACGCAAACCATTTCTGAAGGAGAGCAAGACCGAGTACAAGGCATATGGCGATAAAGTCATAGCCGATGTCTGGGGACCAGCCACAGTCAAGTCAATAGCGAGGAAGCAATACTATTTGCTTTTTCAGGACCTGCATAGCCACGAGGAGAAAGTTTACTTCTTGAGGCAGAAGTCTGAGTCCTTCGCTGACTACAAGAAGTATGAAGCATGGGTTAAAGTTCAGAGGGGGAGACCAATTCCGATCCAAATTTTTGGTTGCGATCGAGGAGGGGAATTCATGAGTAACAAGTTCACCGAACACCTCGAAAACTCTGGAACTATCTGCCACCTCACTGTCCATGATTCTCCTGCTTCTAATGGCGGAGCCAAACAAGCAAATCATACCCACATTGAAGGTGCTCGAGCAATGATGGATGCAACTGGCTTGCCAAAGAATCTCTGGGCAGTAGCCATTCACCACCATGTATGGATTTGCAACCGTGTACCCACTCGAGCGCTTCCCGATTCGAAGATGCCACATGAAATAGTGACAGGCAGGAAGCCAGATTTATCGGGTATACGAGCCTGGGGTTGCAAAGTGTGGGTGAAGAAGCTCAACGTCGGGAAACTTGACATGAGAGCTGATGAAGGACGTTTCGTGGGCATAGACACTGAATCAAAGGGTTACAGGATCTACTGGCCAGGGAAAAACAGAGTCAGTATCAAGAGGGATGTTTATTTCAATGAGGACGAGGCATTACAGCCTGACAAAGTCCCAATTGAGGGGGAGAATGATATATTCACCAATTCGGACCTTTCCCAGCCAACAAACACCTCTCCTGAGATTCGAAAACCCATCGAAAACATTCCAGACATGTCAAACAACAGCCCTGAGCCCGAAAACATCGAAATGTCACCCACTGATAGTCCAGAAACACCTGAAATCACCCAGAACAGACCAACACCACCTCCACATCAAAGATCCATGAGACAAAACTCTCTTAAGGGTCTCCCCGAATTTGACGAAGCAGAATATGGCTGAGGAAAACATAAACATGCTGCCACACCACGCACTACAGCCAATTTTGCAGATACCGTCGAGGGAGCTTTCATGCTTGATGAGGAAGGAGCATTGGAACCAGGGGGAGTAGAGATTGACATAGACGAAGCAGAGTGGTTTGGAGAATCCATGGAGCATGCATTGGTGATTAGTGAGGATGAACCAACGTTGAGGGAGGCATTAAATGGTGATGAGAGTTTAGCTTGGTCGGATGCAATTGAGGCAGAACTTACCCAAATGGAGAAAGTAAATGCCTGGGTCCCCATAATTCCACCACCAAATGCCAATATCATCCCCAGCCGCTATGTATTCTGCTGAAAACATGATCAGAATGGCATGGTCATCCGTTACAAGGCTTGGCTCATCGTCAAGGGTTATATGCAGCAATACAGGGTTGATTATGTTGAAACTTTTGCTCCAACCATGCGCACATCAACTCTTCGCATTCTCCTACCCTTTGCAGCTCAGAAAGATGCTGTTGTCCATCAATGTGACGTGAAAAACGCGTACCTCAACTGCCGATTGCAAGATGGCATCACACTCTACTCAAAACTTCCTCCAAACTACCAATCTTTCCGTGAATTACCGCTGGAATTAAAAGGGAACCCCAATGTTGTCTCCAAGTGGCTTGTCTCTGTATATGGGTCAAAGCAGGGAGCTCACGACTGGTATGCCAAAGTGAAGAAATTCTTCATTGAACTCAGTTACACGGTTTCCATTGCTGACAAAGCAGTGTTTTACAAATTCGACAGTGACAAATTCACGATTGTTGCTGCTGCTACAGATGATTTTACTGTCATCGCAGATTCCACCAATAGCGCAAACACTTTGATTCAGAAGCAACTTCCAGAATCTCTGACCTTGGTCCCATTAACTGGTTACTTGGTGTCAGCATCACCCAAGACACAGCTGCCCGCACCATTTCACTGGGACAACAAGCTTACATCAAACAAATCCTTGCCTGTTTTGACCTCAAAAGTGCTTGGGTAGCCGTTACTCCTATGGAAGCTGGGGTCGATCTCACACCCAATTCACGTCATGTTTCACCAACACTTCTCACGCCGAGTGAGAAAACCAAATATCGAGAGATGATTGGTTGTCTCATGTATGCCACCGTTATGACACAGCCCGATATTTCATTTGCAGTGTCAGCACTTTCCCAGTACCTTGACGCACCTCAAACGACTCATCTTCATGCCGTCGCTCGAGTTTTTCGGTACCTTTCTGGTACTAAAGAGCTTAAACTCATTCTTGGGGGTTTACACTCTGATGTAGCTGGGTATTCGGATGCAGACTGGGGTTCTCACATGCACCATCACTCTATCTCTGGATTTGTCTATTTCATTGGCATCGGCGCTGTCTCCTGGAGCTCGAAGAAACAACCCATCATCACTCTTTCGAGCACTGAAGCCGAATACATGGCACTTACCCATTCTTCGAAGGACATTTTATGGATTCATAAATTACTTACTGAACTTTCTTTTATCTTTCCTTTTTCAGTACCTACTATTCTTTTCTGCGACAATCAAGGTGCCGTTCACCTCGCAAAGGATTCCACCTTCCATGGCCACACTAAACACATCGACATTCATTTTCATTTCATTGGAAGGAAGCCAGAGCTTCCAACACTCGAGACTCATGGGCACAGAAACATGTAAGGAACTTAGTATATTTTGAGGGGGGAAACTAAGATTCAGTACAAGTACTTGAGGTATAGACTATATACTACTGGAATAACATGTGATAATGGGTGCAGATGTAGATAAGGTTTGCTGATGTAAGAGACACTCTTACACTCTCTCATACTCCAAAAAAAAATGACTGGGGTGGGGGGGGGAGGTGATGAGGTCCATGTGGTCATGGTAGTAATCCCAAATAACTTTACGTGTTCGCCAGAACACTGAGTCAGAGTTGGACAGGTGCGGTGCAGAGGACATGACAGGTGCAGGGCTGGTGACAATGAATGGGGCTGGTGACAATGAATGGGGCTGGTGACAATGAATGGGGCTGGTGACAATGAATGGGGCTGGTGACAATGAATGGGGCTGGTGACAGGGCAGGACAGGTGACGTGGACAGGGACAGGGCCAGTGATGTGGACAGTGCTAGTGACGTGGATGGGGGCATGGATGGAAATGTGGGCATAGACAGTAAGCGGGGGGTGTTGTCAGGTGTCAACGGCATCATTAGTGACACGGCAGGGGTGTAGGACCCAGGTGGTGGCAAAACAGTTTGTTTTGGGGGGTTCTGTGGCAAACTGGGGGGTCGGAATAGGCTGCAAGGGTGTTCCGATGGCTCTAGAAGCATGTGTCATTGTCTAGGAAATGGGGCCAGTGGTCCAGAGTGGGGCAGAGCAGGGAGCTTGGTTGTTGTTGACAAACACATCGATGATGAGGTGGCAGTAGGACGGGGTGGTTTGAGGTGTGGAATGGGGGACAGGGGATCGTCGACGCGGCAGTGGGATGGGGTGGTTTGAGGTGTGGAATGGGGGACAGGGGATCATCAACGTGGCAGTGGGACGGGGTGGTTTGAGGTGTGGAATGGGGGACAGGGGATCAAGCTGGGGAATGGGGGACAGGGGATCAAGCTGGGGACAATGGGACGGTGTGGGAGGTGGAAAGGGTCATCATTGTGGTTGGTGGGCCCAGCAGCATTCACACAACACAGACGACACCCAAATGGCATGTTTATGGGGGGTCTGGGGCAAGCTGGGGTGGCTGGGACAGGGTTGGCAGTGAATGGGGGGTGTTATAAGGGCTACCTAAGCCTCTAGCAAAGGGAAATCCGAAGTTAAAATTATACTACATAATACAGGCATTAGGGGCGCACCTAGCAAAGGGAAATCCGAAGAGAAAACTCTAAGGATCCCCTTGCTGATGCCCAGTATATGTGAAGACGACAAAAATCAAATATAACCTAAAAATAGAAAAAGGCGGAGATAGGCGGATCAAGGCCGCCGAATGACATCATACCAAGGGGTATGTGTTGGAAGGGGTACTCCGCCTCTAAATATAAAAGTGTCAACATATACAAACATGATAGCAAGGGAAAATTAGTAATAAAATCCGGAAAAATCATAGAAAATGAAGAATAGAAGGAAATGAGGTGGGGAAAAATATGGGACGAACATAAAAAATAGGAAAAACACACAGGGCACCCCCTTAGTCCCCTTACATCACCCCCTCTCTAAGATGCATCACCCCGATGCATTCGAAATTGTATACGACCAAAGTCCGTGACTTGAATGCGACGCGGTGCAGCAGTGTGCCGTCGGTGGAATTCCTTGATTAACCGAGGGGCATTTACGTCAGACTCTTCGACCCATGAGTTCTCCTCATACCCATAACCCTTCCAATGTACCAAATACTGGAGTTTTCCTCGACGCAAACGGCTATCCAAGATTGACTCGACTTCATATTGGGGTTCTCCCTCGATCACTGTAGGTGGTGGTGGTGGGTGTGAATGGCGTCCTGGGAACGGATCTGGGGGAGCTGGAAGCAATTTGACGACATGGAAGACGGGATGGAGTCTGGACATGGAGGCTGGGAGGCGTAGACGATAGGCATGTGTTCCAATGCACTTGACAATGGGGAAAGGTCCCAAGAAGCGATGAGCGAGTTTCTTGGATGGACATGTAGTGGGGATGTCACTGGAGTCAAGATAAACTCGATCACCAACCTTGTACTGAGGGGTTGGGGAGTGGCGCTGGTTGTAAAATCGCGCCATGTCGTCCTTCGCCTTTGCTAAGGCTGCCCTTGCCTCCTCCAAGCTATCCCTCATGCGTTCTGTGAACTCATTCACTGTCTCGATGTGTGAGGGAGTTTGGCGAGGTTCAAATCCCATGCGTGGATGTCGTCCAGTGTCTAAGAGGAAAGGGGTCTGTTGAGTGGAAGCATGGACATGGTTGTTGTACCCAAACTCGGCCAAAGGAAGGAGATCATCCCAATCGTCCTGGCGTTCATTGACAAAGAGGCGGATGTACTGCTCCAGTTCCTGGTTGACTCGCTCCGTCTGGCCATCAGTTTGTGGGTGATAAGCAGTTGAAGCGAGGAGTTTGATCCCCAGGAGTCGGTACAGCTCACGAGTGAACTCTGCCATGAACTGAGGGCCACGATCCGAGAGGAAGGCACCAGGAAGTCCATGTAACTTCCACACGTGGTGGAGGTAGAGTTGAGCGGCACCTAGGGCACTGACAGTGGTGTGAGTGGGAATGAAGTGAGCGCGTTTTCCCACTGAGTCAACTGTGCACATCACTGCATCAAACCCATTTGACTCTGGCAATTCCACCACAAAGTCGACGCTGACGACATCCCAACGACTCTCTGGAACAGGAAGAGGGTGTAGCTCACCAATAGGCTTGCGACGAGGGACCTTGGTGCGTAAGCAAAGGTCACAAGTGCGACAATACTGACCAATGAGCCGTGACATTTGTGGCCACCAATAGTTCCGTGAGGTGAGCTCCAAGGTCTTCCAGCGTCCGGGGTGGCCAGCAATCTGTGAGTCATGGTGTTGGGATATGATGCGCCGGCGAAGGTCTGGGTCATTGGGAACATAGATGCGATCCCTGAAATACAACAAGTCCTCCTTTTCAGCCCACTCTGCCGCACGTAAGGAAAGGGTCGATCCCTTCCTCAGTTCTTTAACAGCTCAGGCGACAACATCCTCATGTAAACTGCTACGGTTTGCGCGACGAATGTCACGTAGAATGTCCCACTCCTCACCCTGGGGTACGATGCCTTCCAGTGCCCGAATGGTGAACAGGTCTGGCTGCAACAGCACAATGTTTTGGTTGTCACCGCTGCCATCCCCATGGTCTGCACGTCGGGATAGGGCATCGGTCTTCCCCATGCTGCGACCCGGACGGTGGTGCAAGGAGAAGTCGAATCTAGATAGATACAGGGACCAATGAGCTTGACGACGGTTCAATTTCTTGGCTGTCATGAAGTACTCGAGGTTCTTGTGATCCGTCCAAATTTCCACCTTGTGTTGGGCACCCTCGAGGAAGTGTCGCCACTCCTCAAGCGCATGCATTATCGCCAACATCTCCTTGTCATGGATCTCGTAGTTTCTCTCTACAGCACTAAGGCTTTTGGAGTAGAACGCAACAGGATGCCACTTCTGGTCCTCCGGAGACTGCTGAGACAACACAGCGCCCGTCGCAAAGTCAGAACTGTCGGCTTCTACACGAAAAGGACGCGAATCGTCAGCAAAGGTAAGGATCGGAGCGGAAGTGACCATCTCCTTAAGCTTTTCGAACGCCTCCTGTTGTGCATTATCCCACCTCCATGCCTCCTTTCCTGTCAAGTCGAACAGCAGTCGTGCATGATGTGAGAAATCCTTGATAAAACGCCGATAAAAATTGATGAAGCCCAGGAAAGACTGCACCTCCTTCTTGTTCATGGGCGTAGGCCAAGCTGTGACCCCATTTACCTTGATAGGATCCATCTCCACTTGACCCTCCGAGATAATCAGGCTGAGGTACTCGATCTTGGTCCTTTCGAACTCGCATTTGTCCTGACGAAGGTAGAGTTTGTACCGTCGAAGTCGCTCTAGGACGAGGCGCGTGATGCGACGGTGCTCTTCAACCGTGCGAGTGAAGATGAGGATGTCATTGAGATAGATGCAGACAACGCCTTCGAGGATGAGGTCATGGAAGATGTCATTCATCATGGTCTGAAAGGTGGCAGGGCTATTAGTAAGGCCAAAGAACATGACAAGCGGTTCAAAAAGACCACAGTTGGTACGAAAGGCTGCCTTCCACTCATCTCCCTCCTTTATCCTCACATTATTATAGCCCCAACGGACATCGAGCTTGGTGAAGTATCGGGCTCCACGGAGCTGGTTTACGAGTTCGGAGATGAGGGGTAGTGGGTAGCGATTTTTGACCGTGATGTTGTTGAGTCTTCTGTAGTCTTGAACCGGTCGAAGTGAGCCATCCTTCTTCTTGACAAAGAAAAAGGGAGAGGCCATGGGTGACTTCGATGGTCGAATACATCCAGAGGCCAGGTGCTCGTCGATGAACTGGTCAAGCTGCCGTTGTTCCTCCAGAGAGAGAGGATAGACCTTGCAGGATGAAGGGGTTGCGCCGGGGGTGAGTTCAATCGCGTGATCCCATGGCTTACGCGCAGGAAGAGAGTCGAATGACTCCTTGGAGAACACGTCTTCAAACTCATGGAGATGAGGGAGTAAGGAGTTAGTAGAGGATTTAGCAGCGTTGTTTTTGTGGAAGGCCTCGGCGAGGCGTTGGGATATGTTCGATGTGGCACACACCTCATGCGATGAGCGAATCGCAGTGTAGAAGATCCGATCACCCTCCTCCACTTCCTCTGGGTCCTCATCATCATCATCCGAGTCCGGCATTAGATCAGGAACCCCTTCCAATTCTACTTCAGGTATAGGCAGGGGTCCAGCATGACACTTCTGAGTTCATCGTATTGCCGCCTTCTGTCCACGACGTTCTTGCCTGGCTTCTGTGAAACACGTCCGACAGCGGGATGGACATCGGCTCATGGTAACCTCCCCGGTGCGCCAGTCGACCTCTGGGTTATGGTCTCGAAGCCATGGATATCCCAAAATCACCTTTTGCTTTCCTAATTGAGTGACAGCAAAAAGGGCACGCTCACTATGATCTTTGTAACGGAGAACCAGGTCTGCAACCTCTCGGATGGCACCAGCTTCATTTGGGGATCCATCCACGTTATATACAGGTATCGGACATGAGAGTGAGCGAGTATTTAGACGATGTTGTTGTACCAGATGGGAATCGATGAAGAGACCAGTCGCACCAGAGTCCAGGAGCGCAGAGACACCGAGTATCTGTCCAGTGTCAGTCGTCTGCAGTTCGATGGCTAGGTTTAAGGAATGTGCAGAGGGAGTGGATGCCACAATATACTTGCGTGGTAGTTTACGCTCCCATGATTTAATTTTGGGACGTGGAGTAGAAGGAGAGATGGGGAGAGCAGGTACGTCTTTAGCCAACTTTGAAGGGTCAGAGAGGGGAGCAGTCACAGAAATGGATTCATTCTCCAGGGATTCAACTGACAAGACTTCAAAGCGGTTATGGACAGGCAGTGAGGGCATATGATTCACTCACTGCGAATAGGAAAATCCTGCTCCTCTACAACTTCCAGCTTAACCTCCTCTGCAACTTGATCCTTTGCTTCCTCAACATCTACAAGTGCCAACAGATCTTGCAGGAGTTCGTCTCGTCCCTCGGGGGTGAGCATGTGGATATCCTGACGATGGGGACACGCTCCAGCCCTGTGTCCAGGTTCCCCACAACGGTAGCAGAGATCCAACTTACGTGCATGGCTGCAGGCTGCATCAACATCCATTGGTACTGGGACATTGACGGCTGGTGTGGGAGTTTGACGAGCAGGAATGGAGTTAGGGTGGGGGAGGCTTCGATTGAAGGTGTAGGGTGTATGAGTGGTAGTTGGAGCACGGAATGCAGCATTAAACGCCGCATTTGTGAGTCGGTTCTCGTCACAGAGTGAAGCAGCTTCATACCAAGCAAGGATATCATCATCCGCTGGGCGCCCTTCCAACATCTGTGCAATCTGGTCCTGAATTTCTCGGTTGAGTCCCCGTCGGAACTTCACCACCACTGGTAACCCACTCCCATACCCTGCCATGTCCACCAAATCCTTGAACTCATCGATATAGTCGTCCATGGATCGACATCCCTGGTGGTAAGTGGATGACTCAAGTCGTGTCACTGCTCGGTGGCATTCATTGAGGGGGCAGAAGTGGTGTACGAACTCAGCTCGAAAGTCACCCCAAGTGGAGAAAGGTAGAGAACCGAGTTCTTTAGTTTGACGTAGGATACGGTCCACATAGAGATAGGCGCGTTCAGATTTCATGTATGTGAAGGCCCAATAAATTTTTGCAGCCTCATCGACGAATTGATGCGACTGGAGACTAATGTATAACTCACAGGAATTAAGGAATGCACGTCCCTGCGCACGTGCACCATTAAATTCGGCGGGGGGGGACGGTTTGATCTGGGCACATTCCTTAGTGGACGCGTTTGGCAAAACATCGTTGTTGGGTGCACTTGGAGTCGTGAAGGGGGAACTATTAGTCATAGGGTTAGCCTGGAGGGTCCTAACGAAGTTTTCAATCGTAGATTTAAGCGAGTCGATTTGCGCGCGCATTCCGGAAACGTCGCTTTCAAGCGCGTCGAAGCGTTCTGATGCGTCCATGTCGCTAGGGAGCGCGTTTGGCGAAAATGGTGGCGCAATAAAGGCGAGAGTATCTGGAACGGTGTGTAGGGACTCTGTGGAGCTTTGGGAAGCGTCGTCCAGTCCGTACCTGCCTATTTTGGGCAGCGCGTTCGCGATTTTCGGGCCTTAGGGGAGAGTTTTCTACTATAAGGGCTACCTAAGCCTCTAGCAAAGGGAAATCCGAAGTTAAAATTATACTACATAATACAGGCATTGGGGGCGCACCTAGCAAAGGGAAATCCGAAGAGAAAACTCTAAGGATCCCCTTGCTGATGCCCAGTATATGTGAAGACGACAAAAATCAAATATAACCTAAAAATAGAAAAAGGCGGAGATAGGCAGATCAAGGCCGCCGAATGACATCATACCAAGGGGTATGTGTTGGAAGGGGTACTCCGCCTCTAAATATAAAAGTGTCAACATATACAAACATGATAGCAAGGGAAAATTAGTAATAAAATCCGGAAAAATCATAGAAAATGAAGAATAGAAGGAAATGAGGTGGGGAAAAATATGGGACGAACATAAAAAATAGGAAAAACACACAGGGCACCCCCTTAGTCCCCTTACAGGTGTCAGGTGAGTGGGGAGCTTCTGTAGGTGCTGGTGGCATCATTGGTGATGCGGTGGCCATATGAGACATGGGTGGTGGCAAGACGGCTCGTATGGGGCTTAGCTGGGGTAACATGGGGGGTGTGGTTCATTTTTGGGATTGGGAAGGGGAATGGTGGGGTTCAGAGGGTGGTAGCATCGTCGTCGTGTTGTTCTTTCATAGCTGTTGGTGTTTGTCTGTTGTAGGTGGCAAAGTGGCGCATTTCCAGGCTTGCTGTGGTTGACTGGGGTGCTTGGGCAGTGGACAAGCCATAGGTGACAAACAGGGGATGTCCCCAGGTGTAGACGATGTTGTTGGTGATGTGGCTGCTATGTGAGGTGTATGCAGAGTTGGGGGTGACATAGCCAGCAGCGGGCTCAGGGTGCGGAACAAGGGGCTGAGGATTGAGCTGGGGTGAGCTGGGGGCTGTAGACGGCTTCCTGGACCTGTGTTTGGGGTTCAGGGGGGACCAGAGTCATTCCATTGAGTAGACGATGTGTTTCAATGAACATGTTTGCTTGTCATCTGGCGAATTGGTTTGCTGGGCTGTAGAAGGTTGATCTGTGTTGTTTATCACCTCACTAATGGTCTCCTAGGTGTCAGCAGCCATCTGGGAGCTAGTCAAAACCCTAGGAGTCGTCTCAAAGGGCTGGGGACATTGCTGTGGTGATATAGATTGATTTGGGAGTGAGTGCCTCCATTTCTGAGGTGTTGGTGGTACAAGAGGTGGTGTAGGTCGTTGTTGGAGGTGGTGGAGCTGGCAGGAGTTGTCTGTTGAGGAGACAATGCATTTCGACGAACACAGCTGTTCGTTGTCTTGCAAATTCGTTTCCTTGGCTGTAGACAGTTCGTGTACATCATTTACAGCCAGGTTAATGATCTCCAAGGTTTCAGTGGTCGTCTGGGTGCTAGTGTGGCCATAGCGGTTGTTTTGGAGGTGTTTGGGGCCAAAGTGGCTGCCGTTGTCGGCTGTGAAGTGGCAGTGGTGACAGGCGGCTCAGGGTGCACAACAAAGGGCTGGGGACTTTGCAGGGGTTGGGTGGATTGACTCGGCAGCATGTGCTGTCATTTGCGAGACACTGGTGGCAGTTTTGGGGCAGGGGAAGGCATGGTGGTGGTGGTAGTTGTCAACGACGTTGGCGTTGTTGATGGCATTGTCAACAGGGCTGATGGAGGCTGTGCAGGTTTTGTCAACAGCGTTGTGGCAGATGGCAGGGGTGGCAGTGGAGTGCTGAGGTGTGTGGAGGGGTTCAGAGATGCATCTGGGGGTTCTGTGGAGGTGCCAGCACTCTTGTGTGCTGGCTGTGACTCATCATTTGGTGCTGTTTGTACGGCGGCGTCTGCAGTAAGAATCAAGATACAGGTGAGCATGTTGACAATCAAAGTCAATAATAGAATGAGCTATATGACCTCGAGTAGGCGGCTGTGACGTGGCTGGGCAACGGGGTTCTCGAGGTGCAGAGGGATGGGCTCAGCGGTTTGCAGCAGTGTAAAGATTAGTTCTAGAAATGAGTGGCACCATTCCCAGCACCTGGAGGAGGGGGTCCGTGCTGGAAAACCAATTGCAAAATGGTCGTTGTCAACGTTGACAACCGTGACATGGTGTGTGATGGTGATGGTGGTGATCAAGGGCTTGTGGGGTTGGGAACCAAGACAAGTCTGCTGAAGATGACAGGTGAGACCAGCAGGGTGGAAATGAGCCCAGTGGGGAGTCATTGGGCATCACTCGAGTCATTGGGAAGCCAGATGAGGTTGGAAATGGTTGTGCTGGGTTGTTTGAAGTTTTTGGAGCCAAGCAAGATGCGCGGGGTCAAGACGGGGTATAGGCAGTGTATGCACAAGAGTATAAATGAGAGTAGCTGTTGATAGCTCAAGGTCTGTGTCTGGTGCAAAAAAATTGACCGTTTCAGCAATTTCAGGGTCAGCGAGGTTTCGGGAAAAGAATGTGTGTGAGTGTGAGAGTGTAGAGTGTAGATAGTAAGTTTGTTACAAAAAAAAAGTGGAAAAAAGCCAGAGCTTCCAACACTCGAGACTCATGGGCACAGAAACATGTAAGGAACTTAGTATATTTCGAGGGGGGAAACTAAGATTCAGTACAAGTACTCGAGGTATAGACTATATACTACTGGAATAACATGTGATAATGGGTGCGGATGTAGATAAGGTTTGCTGATGTAAGAGACACTCTTACATTCATTCGCCAAACCATCACATCCGGTCACATCGTATTGCGTGATTGTTCTACAAACGACATGATCGCCGATATTTTTACAAAATCACTTGCTCGTTTCAAATTCGAGAAGTTCCGCAGCCTTCTCGGTGTCCTCTAATCCCACGTCCATCTCGAGGGGGAGTGTCGAACACATGTGCATACCCATTACGCTTACGTAACAGTTTCTATAATTCCATCTATCCGGTATCATACCACCTCAGTGTTTAACCACCACTGAGGTGTAAGTCCTGTTCTATCTTACTTCATTATAACCTTACTTATTCATAGTAGTCTACCTATTTGTTACTAGGTACTTACTACCCAATATAGTGTTTAACCACCACTGAGGTTCTACCTATTTGTTACTAGCTCAGTCTCGTTCCGGTACCCCTGCAACTGCAAGACTTTGTCCCAGTCTGGTCCGCAATGACGTTGAACATGAAGCGCGAATGACGAAACGAAGGAATCAGTTACGGTCACGTGGCTTCTAACCGACTCGCAAGCAATGTGATTCTTATTCACGGTCAGTCATGAATAACTCAGCTGATTCTAAGGTAGAATCCATCCATATTCCAGATTCTACCTTAAGGAGATCAACCTTCCCGAGGCATGTGACCCATCTGTGCCAAGTTACAACACATCTTCGAATGTTCTCACTGTCGAGGAAGTTTTGAACATCTCAAGATGTGTGGCGCAGTAACTGTCTTTACTACTACTAGTATTCGTCTCGAAGACGTATGAGCTGATTTACTTGTGTGGATCCAGTGTAAACTGGTTGGATATTGCTCGAAAATGGTATGGTTCCTGTATTTACCCTTGATCGAACCTTAGTATTATTCTTTTTCCAGTGCCAAAAAAATGATTGGTCCGTCTGATGGTCATTTTAGTGTGCTTGACATATAACATTCAAGGATACTGGCATAAGAACACGGGAATCACTGCAAAGGAACCTTGTCCGGAAAACAACCAACGGGGCGAGCCCTCGTCATGAAAATCACGGAGAGATTGGGAGATCAATTCAAGGGTGCTTTCTTTGCTTATCAGTGTCCTTGACCTTGCCAACCACCCGGAGAATGCAACCAAATACGGAGTGATTATTCCAGGCCCATGATCACTGATCCTGTCGTGTCTATCTCTCAGCCGCGAAAGAGAGTTCCGATGTTATTCAAAGTTCTTCAGGTCAACCGACTGGCAAATGCGGATGTTGAGAAGTTTTTTCCTGCGCTAAAGGTACTATCTGATGACCTGAATCAAAAACTGGACAAGATGTTACTGAGTACTGAAAGACAAAATACTGTGGTCGTGCGCGCTGTATGGATGTCCGAAGCAAACCTGTCGTCTATCCAGATGTTTTGTGAACATGTCAATCGTCCTCAATACGCTTTTGTCCAAAGTCTGAGATGTACAACAGAAGAGTTCATCAGGTATTCATTCTTCTACTCCTCCTTGAATCGTCTTGCTGAGAAAATTGATAGTCATTTCAATGCACAGCCAGAATTGTACCCAAATCAAAGGCTGATTTGCATTTCCAGAGGGTCCCAAGAAGAGACTGATTCTGTTCTAAACAATGCTACGTTGAATGAACTTTATCCCTCACTTGTAGTTCTTGTTATTACGCTTGTGGTCATGTTAATGAAATGTGATTACATAATCGTAATGGCTCTGCAATGACCGACTCCTCGTACGCGACGCCAACGATAGAGTGGGACGTACTTCGTCAGCGTAGCCTTATTCCCGGTGGATTTGGCTCAGAGCGAGTCACAATCTGGTGTGCATTGATTTGGGGGTGCTCACCATGGCCTGTACTAATGGGAGCTTAAGGCCGCAGCTACTTGGTCTATCGCCTGTTCACACACAGGCCTCAGAGTCACTTTCAAAAGAGGCCCATACAGAAGAAAATGACAAGCCAGAATTAAGGTCGCAACCCCACCGAGACGAACGCCAAATTCGCCTCGACACAGACCGGAGCTTCATTCTCTATCCAGTAGGTGAACTCTTTCCTTTCTCTATGCTCATAAACATTACTTAAACAATGATGGATAGAACTCCTCAAATGACAGAGAAAGCCTACAAGAGAGTCTTCATACGCTCATAGTATCTGTGTTCCGGAAGAGGCCTAAGTTGAATTATTTCCAAGTGAGTGTATAGATACTTTATTTCCTTTAGAATGTGCTCATTGTATGGTATGAAGGGCTACCATGACATAATTGGTGTTCTTTTCCTTACGCTCCCACCTGACCTCCAACTGGCATGTGCAGAAAAGTTGAGTCTACACAGGGTGCGAGACTCGATGGGGTCCACACTTGAACCTGTCCTCGGACTATTACGGTGCGTATCATGCGAGTCTTTTGTCCATGCCAATCTTACAGGTTGATACGTAGGGTAACAAAGAATCTTCTCCGTCTTGCTGATACCGAGTATGCGGATATACTAGAACAGTATGTGCTCTTCACGATTAGCCATAATCAAGTCGTTATCATTGAACTTCAACCCAGGACATTTCCTCTACCATTCCATGCCCTCTCCAATCTGCTAACACTCTTTTCGCATGACATGCCCACACTCCCGCTCATTCAGCACGTCTTTGACTACCTGCTGTGCCGACCACCCATAGCAGTCGTGTATCTTGCTACAGCAGTGCGTAGTTTTTTTCTTTTAGTTCAGAAATGAATTCGAAATCAATCGTTCATTATATTCAGGTCATATTATCAAGAAAAGCGGACGTAGAGCGACTTGTGGGGGATGATGACGAACAAGAGGGTGGTATTGGGCTAGGCATGGCACACTCGTTGTTGAACGCCTTACCAGAATTTCTTGACAACGTGTCGGAGACGGAGGTGTCGGTAAAGAATGAGATCGCTGAAGATGAAGGTCTGGTCGTGACGGGTGGTGAAGAGGTCAATACGCGCTTCGAACCTATGAAAATTGAAGTGCCGAGCGCCATTGGCGTAAAAAATATGGGCTACGAAACGACCTTGAAGCAGGAAGATGATATACCCGATAGAAACCCTCCTGCGAAGAAGGAAGATCCTGCACCTGATCGGTTATTCACAAGCAACCGACCAGCCGAACCTGTTGCTGCAGGTGCCGATATTGACTTCAGTCCCTCGACCTCCACGGTATTTGAAGACGAACATGACACCTCGGGACAGGAACGAAATATGACTTCACAGTCGTCCATAGATTCCCCAGTGAAAACCACACCTGCTCGCTCTCCTCTTCGTTCCCGATCACCTGCCATGCGTGCCGAAACTACCCTTCACAGGACCCCTTCTAGCAGAAGGTCATCGACAGCTAAAGCTCCCACTCTTACAACTCTTTCTTCCCTTCTCACACGCGCCGATGCTCTCTATGAGCTCTACCCACCAGATCATCCGGGTTTGGAATTGTCACACATCATGGGTCCACAGAGCGTCGTGTATACATGGCGGCAACCTGCATCATCGTCTAGTGAACCGGGAGATAACAAATGGGAGGAAGAGAGGCTAGCAGACGACGACGCAGAAGAAATTGTCGCGCGTCCTGAGCTGGTGGTTTATCCTTATATCCAGGAAGACGAGAGTATCGACCTTGACCAGACATCAGAAGAGGAGGAAGAGGGGTGGGGATGGTGGAGCGAGAAGAATGCGAAGGTAGATCGGAAACACAAAGATAAAGAGAAGGCGAGAAGAGAAAAGGAGATGGGGATGAAGAAGAGGCGACCATGCAAAGTGCGGCAGAACCCGTTGTCGCGGGCGGAAATGAGGAATATGCTTGCTGGCGCAGTGCTTGTGGTTGGTATCGCGATGGCGATCTATGGGACTCGAGCAGGGCGACGTTCTAGCGGTGGGTGGAACGGGTATGGAAGAGCGTTGAGGGAATGGAGGAGAGTTGGGAGTTGGATTGGGGGTGCGTTGGTTGGAGCGGCGGATCAGATGGTGGATTTGAAGGATTGAATATGAGGCCTACCCCCCGAAGCAAGTCAGATTAATTAGAGACTGGTTGAATACCAGGTTGTCGAAGATATAAGTACGAGCGTGATTACTAGTTCCTGAGGAATTGCAGGAATCCTCCTGGACTAGGAAAACTCAGGCATTGCCACTTTCAGTACACAAAATTCCTCGTATTTCCTCTGGGAATACTCCAGGAATAGGTTGGGAGGTGTAAAGACCTTAGAGCTATTCATTATATTTCTGTAATCTTTTCGATCTCCTCATCCAACCGTGCAGCCTCGCTTAGTTCCATGGTCAGCGAGCGATCTCGCTCTTGTTGAAGCACCCAGTCCGCTATATCGATCCCAAAATAGCTATCGGATAGCTCTTCGTCAGAATCCTCCTCTTTGGCCGAACCGCTTCTTGTCCATCCCCAGCCAGCATCCGCCGACCGCCTTTGGTTGATCTTCACAAGCTCATCGAACCAGCCCCTCGCACCACTCCAACAAACATTCGTACTGTCGGCAGTTAGTTGCAGAGTATCTGGTGTCATCGGCGTCAGTTTCGCATATATCTTGTAGTCTAATCGTTTCTTCATCCGCTCGTAATTTTGCAAATCCGACTCAGCAAGGGCGTTGATAGCAAGCGGCTCTTGGTCAAGTTTAGCAAGGAGCGATCGCGTCCCCTCATCAATCTTCCAGTGTGCGGGTACGTCTGTCTCCTGGGATGTAGTGTCAACCTACAAACTAATGAAACTCCGATTTTTTTAATACCTGCGGTATAATAACAAATGTGTCGGGACAAGGGAAAGCATAGCAGAATGTGTCGTCAAGCGGCCAATGAAGAATGTGGATGTCATCACTGCCAGTGGTGTATGGCGTATTGACGATCTTTACGACGCTGCCCGTCATAGGATCTGCAACTGGGGGTCCTCGTCTTATTGGGGCAACCTTAATTGAATGATATCCACAAGCACTGAACGACGTATCGAGTACGATCGCTGGTCTCGGTCTTGTTATCCAGTAATCGGTTGAAAGATCAGGGTCATGCCAATAGGAGGGATCACCCGCCTGCGAGCTATACCCCTCAATCGTGGTCCTGGGAAGCACCTGCACATAAACAAGCTGCCCCGGCTCGGTTAAACGCGTAGTTATTGGTTCTGGTAGGTTGGGCGGAGGCGGGGGAACTAAAGGTATCGATCAGATTCATCGATCGGGGAGATTTTGGATGACCTCACAAGGCGATGTTTCATCCTTTAGGATTGTCCAGTCGAAAGTTCTGTCGTTAGAGTATCCAGATTGTTCGAACAATGTTCGGAATTTCAAACGCCAGCCGTCGTAGTCGGGTTGCTCATCAAATCGGAGGCCACGCGCATAATCCAAGAGTTGACCGAACTCTGCGGGCAAGCCAAGAGCTAACCTGGAACCGGTCCAAGCAAGTTTTTTCTCCCGTACCTGAGCTAACTTTCCAAAAATGGTGCCGCGACCGCGGGAATGTCTTCGCCAAGGAAGATCACCTCGCAAAAGAAAGAGAAGAATATAAGCAAGAGATTCCATGTCATCACGGCGGGAAAGGTCTATCGAGTAAGGTTAAGATCAAGAATTTTTTGGGCAACAAAGGCCACGCACCGACACCGTAATGAGAGTTCAGGCTAGCCCAGTTCAGAGTCCCAACAATGTTCCGCCGTTCTACGAGGGGATCGCTTTTGCTGGGATCTCCCGATCGAAATTTTCGTGCGAGTCCAAAATCGATCAAGCAAAGTCGGTTTGGAACATCCTCGGAGAGCAGGATGTTATCTGGTTTGAGATCGCGATGAATGATTCCGTGTGCGTGAATGTAAGCTAAGGCTGAGAGCTGGAAAAACTTTATTCAGTGCAAGACGAAAACAATGATGTCGGGCATATTACCATCTCATCGGCAACTAGTAAGACTGTTTTGAGAGAGAATCCGCGCCGCTCCGAGTCGTTGTGCAGGTTCCCAAGACTAGGGCCGAGAAGCTCCATGGAGAGATACTCGAAGTGTTCAAGTTGCCCATATGCATACAATTTTGGAATCGCAGGATGGCCTTGCAGCCGTAGTAAAACGCGAGCTTCATGCTGGAGGAGCGGTCTCTTTACTCTAAGAGAAACTCGCGACTTTTTCAGGGCAACTACATGTTCAGCTCCTTCGATACTAGTACAAGTTGCTCGGTAGACATGTCCCTTGTTGAGGTGCTTATCAGATAAGGTCTACTTTCGCACAATTGACTCACATAACCACCGGTACCAAGCAGCTCGACTATTTTGAATACACCCGCCGTCGCGTTGACGCTGTTCTTGGCTGCAACGGCATTCATCGAGTGTTCAAGTAAGACTGCTAGAGCGTCTGTTTTTACGTGCGGGGTCGATACAAACAAACACGACACGTCTAGCCTTCACCTACGAAGCGACTTGTAGTACAGCCCAGCTGAGGAGGTTGCCGAACACAACGATGGTGGCAAATGTTCTTCAGCTTCGATCGTCCCCCAATCTCCTAGCCGCATCCTCCAGTGGGCTTATTTTTGGATGGGTACGTGGTACATAGTGCTGGTGTCATCTTTGGGCATTTTTCAATTGATCCACTTTGCGCTTTTCTAGGTGGCTTTCGTGATGTTGTGACTCCCTCAACTCCTCGGTTTCTCTGGCGGACCGTTACTTCAAACATGGTTCAATACACTAAGCTTCGGACATAGTGCATGTAGCTACGTCCGCAGCCACTTCTAACCTCCAATCCCCCGAACCGACTCGCAACTTCCAATTCTGTTATGCCTTCCTTGGCATCTCAGCCCTCGTAACATATACCTATGGGATCTACGCACAGGTGCCCCCGTCGAGACCATTGATGGTACGCAGCTCAGCCTCTGGAACAGTACCTCCAACACTCTCGAAGTTGATGGGAGCAGTGGAGGTGGGCCAGAGCTCGGCCTCCTGTTCCTAGGAGACATCAACTACATCGAAGTAGGACCATGGCATGTCTTTCCATATGCGATCCACGTGCTTATGGTGTTCTCCAAGGGGACGGGGCAATGCGTCCTGGACGTGCGGTCCTCGCAGTCGACCTACGGGTGATAGTTGTTCAGTATATCGTCGGGTGATGGAGGTGGTGGATGTACCATCGGTATGGCGATGATGAGGCAAGAGAGCGTGGTTAGGAGGGAGCATGAGAGAGGAAAATGGGAGATTGTGAATGAGTTTATCGCTGGTATGTTCATCGTTTTGTTTGTGGTATTGAAGTCTTAACTTTTTTTGCCTGAATCTTTTCTAGCACATATCTCGTCGTGCGGACGTCATCTAGCTGCGTTCCTATGCAGCTCGCGGCTTGTCATTCATACGTGATTTCAACCGTGCTGCAAAGGAACGGGTAACAATCTACAACCCTAGCAATCGAAATTCAACTCAGCCTTCCGTGTTTCTCTTTCTCTTCGGCTCCATCCTCCACACTGACTATAAATCATACATTCAGGAACCTCAAGCGTGCACTGGAGCTGGCGAACATTGTCGGGGATTCACGGTATAAGCTGTATGAGGACTTTGTGAATGAGGACGGGTGGAAGTTAGGGGATTATCTGGGTGCGGTGATGCAGGCTGTCCTTGGAGGGTTGGATGGTGGTGCTTCAAAGTGTCAGACTCGATTTCTATGTGTCGCTGACTCTTGAAATGTGTCGCACCTGCCGTTAATGTGTCAGTAATCGAAGTAAAACACCACCAACCATTCATGATTTACCTCCTTTCCCTCTTTGGCTATTGTGCAGCCATTCCTGAACATACACATGCTACCATCCATGCTATGACTCCAACTGACCAATCCTATCCTCCTCCTTCATCCAAGCCTGAGTTTTCATATTCTTGCCGCTGAGTGATAGGAAATCAATGTCCTTTAAATTTTAGTTAAGAACCCGCTCTGATGTACGAAGAAGGTCAAACAAATTGATGCTAGTACAAGCCACCGCTTCAGGACCCTCATCAGCATACACTACATAAAAAATTCTTTGTTGATTTGCAGTAATGAATGCTGGAATACGAAAGGCTTCATACTCTGCTTCATCTTCATTGAAGGACACAAAGGTCTCCCTCTGAAGCAGTTCTGGACGACGTTGATATTGGATAAGCTCTGTCTCCTGGAGTGAAACACGAGGCAGGTTCATAATCCTTTTTGACTTGAATGCGCGAGCAGCGAGGGTGGTGGGATAATCAGATGGCACAGGTTCGGATGAGCCGTGAATAACCACAGAGGGAGACTCGGGGAAAACATAAGGATATTGTTTGCTTAAGAAGGCATTAATAGGCATGCACCCTAGACCAGAACACAAGCACATACTCGAGCTCCACTTTTCGACGAATGAATTCCAGATAAACATGTTCTCTGTGTTCAGACACCTTTCTCATCAAGAGCCGGCACAAAAAGTACACTGCGTGTACCACATGAAGGTGGCTTCAGAAAACAGTAGATTAGCACCATCACTGCATCGAACTTATACATAGCATACTCAAGCAAAGTTCTGCACTCCTTCTTGAGCACCTTCTCCGACTCTTCAATGTAGCAGTTGAATTTGTTGGCATGAAGCCCATTGGGTTTGAGTTGGCTGTGTATTCCCGGTGTGCTTTAGTACATCCTTCTAGATCTCTACGCAAGACGGCTGAGTGTTCCTCGCAGGTCCTTTCATATCGATAGAGATCTTGGGATGCATTGGCAATAATAGCCTGCTCTGCGACTGTAAGCTTTTTCGGCATGATTAGATGGTACAGTTGTGGACAAACAAAGTCAACTAATTTTAGTGACCGAATTTTGGAGGTTGGCACAAACATCTGGTGCCCTCAAAAACCATCCAAACATGTATAATAGAGCCTAACGAAGAGATTTCTATGAGCCAATTTCTCAATTTCGAAAAAAATTGGGTCAGGTACCTCAAAAATTTGGCCACCCCCCTAAAAGAATCGGTAAAATCTTGAAAAATAGTGCATTCGACTCCTCTTGATTAGCTGTGTCTGATTCTGTAAAAATATTAAGGTTACGTGGGACCTATCAGCCACAATAAAATAAATAAACTTTGCCAAATATAGAAATATTTGGCACTAAGCTAACAGGTCGACTCCTTTACCTCCTCTAAGGCTTACCTTGACTTTTGGAAGGTCCTTGCACAAGGCCAGCCTCATAATTTCTCCTTCCTGAAATATAGTTAGAAATTTTTTGTGAAATATTATATTTGAGACTAAATTTCTACAAACAGAAATTCAAAAAATTACCCATTAGAAATATACTTTGAAAATCAATATTTCTGGTTAAATTTCTCATGACATTTCAGTGTAGATACTGGAAGTATTTCTGTAAGGTGATGTTTAACTTATCAATTGCCTGAAAGGCTTTCAGAAATTAGATCAGAAAGTTTTATTTTCTGGTCATGCTTTCTGATCCATAAAAGAATTTCTTTCTGGTTGGTCAAAGTCTGTGTGAAAGAGTGACTTTCACAAAGACTTTCAACAAGCCTTTCAGCAGCTGTTCAGTTTAACATTCTGGGAGCAGAAAGGCTGGCTTTCAATCTGCAGAAATAGTTTCAGAAAGGCTAGCTTTCAATCAACCTTGTGATTGGTATAGTGAAAGTAATAATTTCACATCAGGTTTTCAAGATTGCAAAAGGCAAACATTCTAATAGAGATTTCACCACCTTGAAATATTAAATTTCATGGGTGGGCACTAGTGGGCACTGCCTTTCACAAATTTGAAATTTAATATTTCTAGGTGGTGAAATCTTTATTAGAATGTTTGCCTTTTGCAATCTTGAAAACCTGATGTGAAATTATTACTTTCACTATACCAATCACAAGGTTGAAAGCTAGCCTTTCTGAAACTATTTCTGCAGATTGAAAGCCAACCTTTCTGCTCCCAGAATGTTAAACTGAACAGCTGCTGAAAGGCTTGTTGAAAGTCTTTGTGAAAGTCACTCTTTCACACAGACTTTGACCAACCAGAAAGAAATTCTTTTATGGATCAGAAAGCATGACCAGAAAATAAAACTTTCTGATCTAATTTCTGAAAGCCTTTCAGGCAATTGATAAGACATCACCTTACAGAAATACTTCCAGTATCTACACTGAAATGTCATGAGAAATTTAACCAGAAATATTGATTTTCAAAGTATATTTCTAATGGGTAATTTTTTGAATTTCTGTTTGTAGAAATTTAGTCTCAAATATAATATTTCACAAAAAATTTCTAACTATATTTCAGGAAGGAGGAATTATGAGGCTGGCCTTGTGTTGAGACTGGCAAGGGGCAGATCAGAGGTGGGAAAACACCATTCCAAATGTCACATGATTACCAACATGTCAACATGTGGCATTCTTAACATGTTTGGACCATTTGGTATGATAATGTTAGTTTTGGCCTGAGGTTGGTAGGTGTACTGGCATTCTACTAAGCATGTCAATGCATGGAACCTTAGGATGAGAGCATGACTATTATCAAAATTTGTCACATTCTTAATCTATTTTTTCATTAATAAGTTGCTAGAGTAAGTAACTCTCTCTAAGCACCAGCACAGAATTTCAATAGCATTGTAGCATATTTTGGACATCCAAAAGCTATGTGAGAGGTCCAACAGTAGGCAACATTCTATGGTATAATTTTTAGCCCTTTGGGGATCAAAAACTTAACCCCTGCAATTGTGTACATAATTTTCGGAAGGCAAATTATTTTGAACTCATCTGTCACATGAATATCTGTACCTAAGAGCACCCAATCACTCAAAATATGATTCTGTATCATCAATTACATACTATGTGATATAAATTTACTGCTTAGACACCCAAAAGGGGTACACAATGTTGCGAAAAATGACACAAAAAGTCTGGCCACCCTAAAATGTCAGGGGAAAAAATTTGGAGGTATGTTTTCTGATGTATTTTGATGAGCTGAATCTGAATCTGAAGTCCGTTTAGTGCCAAAAAATCCTGATCATGAGATATCAAATTAGTTGACTTTGTTTGTCCACAACTGTAGTAAAAGACGTGGTAAATATAGGCAAACAACAACTGCCGTCTTTGGCACATGCTGGCGAGGTTCAAGATAACCATATCACTGGCAATCGTCCATTTGACAAAAATGGCAGCTCCCATACTATTTATTCAACCACCTGTCCCAGTGCAAATACTTGTGTTTCCGCCAGCTGCATATTCGATATGCTATGACATCTTCACACAGATGATGCACCAAATGGCTGGAATTCCCCTCGATGTAAGCCTATCTTTCTGATCATGCCAATGTATTGTTATTGAACATTCTCCTTAGCCAAGATTTACAGGCAGTTGAGACAGTGCCTTCTCGCTGCCGGATTTGCTTGTGATCAATACTCAGATTGGGTTCAACCATTTGTCACTCCAGTCCACACTAACAACACCATGATGGGTTTGGAGAACATCTTGCTGCTGAACAAACTGAGCTCAACTATGTGGTGACTTCACATGAACAGGTTAGATCAGCTGGCTTTCATGGATGTCACTGCAGATATAGTACTTGGTGGAAACTTTTCAACACTACGAGGTCCTGTTCCTGCCAACCTGATAGTGCCTGTTGCTGCTGCTATTGTCCCGCTCCCAGGGCCCATTCCTCCAGGAGCTCCCTTTGCCCAACCAGTTGACAGCTATCCTGGTGGTGCTTCCAATCCAGCAAATTTCTTGATGTAATGGGTTTCCTTCTGTTGGGTCTGTTGTGAGGGCTCATCGTTGAGGAGATCAGTTATTGATGGTGCACAAAGTATGCCTCACACCCCAAGAGTTCCAGTGCTTTCTTTTGAATGATAGGGACTGAAGCAAGGGGCCTGCCATCTTCTTATCAAGCTGTAATTTACCCTCCCCCCCCTATTCTGATTGGAGTCCAGTTATTCCAGTCAGAGTCCAGTTATTCTGGTTGGAGTCCAGTTATTCCGATTGGAGTCCAGTTATTCCAGTTATTCTGACCAGATTCCAGTTACTCCAGATGCTCAACTTAGAGTATATACCCTAATGGATAGTCAAATTTCAAGTCTTAAGTTGTCAAAGTGCCTACAAAATATATTTGTGCAGAGTAAGGATTGAACTCAAGACATCTTGATTAGAGTGATCACATGACAAACCAAACACATGTGCTTAACCAATTGAGCCACAGGAGAATTATTAGTTGGTAATATAAGGCTTATTCATGACACTCAAACTCACAACTCTAATTTTTTTTGAAGTAGTTAAGATCAAAAAATTTTAATTAACCACATCCCTCACATTGAATGCGAGGGAGTGGGGATGATTGTGATTACATACATAAACAAAAAATCCTCCCTCTCACATCTTGTGAGAGGGAGTTTTATTTATATACATAAAAAGATAACCCCTCGCATTTGGTGCAAGGGGAGGAGGTAAAAACATGAAGAAAAAAAACCCTCCTCCACACAAAATGGGGGAGGGGGGACACAATACTAATAAATAATTAAAAGTACAAAAAAAATCCCTCCCCACACAAAGTGTGGGGGAGGGGGAGGGGACATGACCCCACTGTGCTAGGTGTCAGTCATTCCACCCATGATCCACCCCACGAGCAGTTGCTCGTGAGGCTGGGGGTGGGTGGTGCATTGTCATCTCCTATCCCTGCGCCTGGGCATTGTTCCATCCACATTCCACCCCATGAGCAGTTGCTCGTGAGGCTGGGGGTGGGTGGCTTGTCATTGTTGTCATTCCACCCACGATCCACCCCATGAGCAGTTGCTCATGAGGCTGGGGGTGGGTGGTGCATTGTCATCATCTCCTTTTCCTGCATCTGGGCATTGTTCCACCCATGTTCCACCCCACAAGCAGTTGCTTGTGAGGCTGGGGGTGGGTGGCTTGTCATCGTTTGTTGCCATCGTCCCCTGTTGGGGTTTCTGTTTTTTTTTTTGGGGGGGGGGGTTTGGGTGCATCAGTGCAATGTGGCACAATTATGGAGGTTGGTGGGTGCTTACTAGACAGGTATCCCCCTTCTGGGGTCTCCTGGCATCCCTCTGCACCCTCCTAGCCCATGTCAACAGCCTCATATCCCATTAGAATGGGGAGGAGGGGATCAGGTGGGCATGGGCATGGGCTGCACATTTTTTGTTGTGGCAGGTCGTCCCAAGTAGTATATAACCTAAAAAGCAATAAAATACAATTAGTTGATTGATAAAACAAAAAGAAAAAAAAGAAAAAAAACTTATCCATGGCCCAAATGACAGTTGCTGTTGTTTGGGCCCACGTTCCATCCAGTCAGCTCGTTTGAGGGTGGTGGTGATAGTGGGAGTGAGCGTGGGAGTGCTGGTGGCAGGTGCACACACAAGGAGGCAGCGTTGACCATGGTGGTGGTGGTTGTGAGCTGGCAGTCACATGTCACATGTCATGCAATGCATGTATGGTTACTATGCCCTTAATTGGGTAATAAAGGTATTAAAGGGTAATGATGGTATTAAATGTATGTAGGAATAAAGACTTGGTAGATCAGTGGTTAAGCATGTTGTTCTGTGTGTAAACCCGTGTAGACCTAAGGTCAAGTGTTCAATTCTTACTGTATGTGAAACTTTTATTTGGGAAAGCATGTGCATTCCAGTTAGTCCAGTGGGTTAGTCCATGCATTCTGGTTAATCCAGTTGTGATGAGTCTGGTCAGATTCTGGGGATTCTGGGTGTAAATTGGATCCTTAGTCCAACTGGAATTGTGCTGCATAGGGAAAACTACATACAGAAAAAATTCCACCGGATTCCAGAAATTCCAGAAATTCTGGCCAGACAAAATGGAATCCAACCAGAATAGGTGGTGTAAAGTACTCAGTTGTTTGGGAAGCTCCCTGGAGGTTCCGAGATGGACTTGTAAGCAGACTCATCATCTGAATATCTGTTAATAGAAAAAGTGAAGTCAATAAACAAAAGATAATGAATCAAAATAGACTTACCATCATTCCTCAATTCTTCCACATTGTTCACATTTCCCTCTACCATTTCATCATCACCATCTATTTACAATAATTATACAGTCTACATAAATTATATAGTACAAATCAAACTTACCATTCTCGGTGGCGGTGGCAGTGGCAGTGTTGGTATTGGTCATGTTGCCCTTGCCACTCTTCTCATTGGTGGTGGCATTAGTGGCAGTGGTTGTGGTTGTGGCAGCATTGGTGTTGGCAGTCATGGTTGTGGTGGTTGTTGCAGTGGTGGTTGTGGTTGTGGTAGTTGTGGCAGTGGTGGGGGTGGGGGTGGTTGTGGTGCTGCCCTTGCTGTCCTTCTTGTTGGCAGTGGCTTTCCTGGTGGTCTTGGTGTTGGCCATGGTGTCATCCCACCATTGTGGGCCCACTCGTTCCTGTCATTGGTCTTGCTGTTGCTGTTGGTCTTCATCTGCTTGTTGTTGTTGTTGTTGCCCTCATTGCCCTTGTTGCCCCTGCTGCTTGTTGTCTTTGTCTGTTCATCCTTGTTGTTGCTGTCCTCATCCTTCTCAGTGTCATCGCTCTCTTTGCTGTTGTTGCTGCCCTCCTGCTCGTCCTTGTTGTTGTTGCTGTTGCTGTTGCTGTCCTCATTGTCATCCTCATCCTCATCCTCATTGGTGTTGTTGTTGGCACCCTCATTTTCCTCATCATTGCCTCTGTTGTTGCTGCCCTTGCTGCTGGTCTCATCTGTTGAGGAGTCATCATCCTGGGCCTCAGAGCGCTGGGGCAGAAGGGTGGTGCTTGGAACCCATGGATGAGGGGGTGGAGCGACAGTGATGCTGCTCCGCTCGAGAGTGAGCTCAGTCCTATTTTTTAGATGTCAGTAAAAAGAGAAAAGAAAAATATTTGCTTACTTTGTTAGTGTAGAGGGCTCTGCCACAGCAGCGACCTCCTCGGCTTTGTTGTTCAAGGTTTTTCTGCAGCAGGAGAAGGTGATTAGAAAAGATGAGGGTGAGTGGGGGTTTCTCACCTAGTGGACCCCCCATTTCCTTTACTTTTCTCTCCTTCCTCCTCCTCCTCCTCCTCCTCCTCTCCCTTTGCCCCCTTCTTCGCTCCTTTGCATTGTTTCTTGGCCATGTGGTTGTCGTCGACTTGTGACATGGCACACTTACAGGTGCCAGAGGGGGCTGGATCAGCCTTCTTGGTCTTGCTACAGGTCTTCGTGCCAGACGCACAGGTGTTGGGCATGGTGGAGGTGTGGTTTGGTGGGTGAGGTAACAGGGGGTGGTGGCAAACTCAGTTGGAACCTCTCCAAGCCACAAACCCTGAGCTAGTGCAAGCTTTGGAATTTTCCATTTCTGATAGCCATTCTACATGGATTACAAATAGTATTACATTTGTAGTCAAGTACTGGACCACTATACTCTCATATTTTATCACTAGATGTTTTGTGTTCTACCTGAGTTGTTCCAGAGGCTTTTAAGATGTGCAAGTGATTTTTTACAGCCTTCAATTGAGTAAGTTGATTTATCGGCATTAACTCACCACAAACTGCACAACCTGCTTCTTTGACTTTATCTCTGGTCATCTTCTGACATGCATCAGCAACAATATCCTGAGCGAGCATTTTGTTTAATGGATCAGGTGGAAACTGAAACTTATCATTGCTATCAACATTGTCTGCGTTGTCAGATATTGTTGTATTTTTTTCTGCCTCTGCCATTTTCTTAGCTTTAGAATGGTTCATCCAAGTTCTGGTTTTTTCTGACTCAGATGCTTCAATAGAAAATACAGTTAAAAATATATTACAATTAGGACACGAGTGAATGTTTAATGCATCTTTTGCATTTTGTTTATTTGCATGCCCACCAAGATTAACACCATGCACCTTGGCTATTTTTCATATAGTGGCCATCGTAAGATGGGGCAATATATTTTGAAGGGGAATTCTGACATGAATAAACTGGCTTGAAGAATGATTAAGGGCACATACATCATTGACATGATCTGCATATTTGAATGTATTGTTACTAACGTCAAGCCAGTCGCTATTGCATGGAAGCATATATGGCATCTAACTGTTCATATGAAAAATTATAAGCTTTGTGTCCACCTACAGATGCTGACCTTTCCAATAGTAAGGATGGTGCATGTAAAATATCCTTATCGCCCTGGCTATCACACAAATGATTGAAACTAGACCAATGTGTGTGTTTTCTTGGATTGGATGCATCACAATTAGAAAGCCATTTAAAGGCCCTTACAATGCATTCAAGCAACATCATATTTTTGAGATATACAAGTAAAAGGGCATTTCCCAGATAAACAAATGCTTCTGGAGGTGTGAATAAAGCCACCGCTTGGATCATGGCTAAAAAATCATGCTTGTACATCATGTTTTGTTGGAGTAACAAGCTCAATCTTTGAATTCTGCAAGAGACCTTACAATGCAGAAGAATGTATGCACCCAAAAGCTGCCTCTGAGTATTAAAGAAGAGACTGACAAGCAATTTAGTGATTTGACAAAGCTCTAGATATAGGCTCCTAATGATCTTTCTTAACAGTTCATAGTTAGTTGCATAAGATATCTTATGAACCAATGTTTGCTTTACAATATGTTGTTCACAATAGGGAACTCATCAAAGCAGATTTATAGAAGTACTCTCATTGAGAAAACCCATGTTGAGGGTCAAGAATTTGACTGCAGAAACAGTACCCACATAGGGGGCATCAAAATGGCCTTCATAGTAGGCACCTCCACAGGAGGTAATAGAATGGCCTGCATAGGAGGCATCCACATAGGGGACAACAAAATGACTAATACATGAGGTATCTATGTACTGGTTTATTTGGACTAATTGGAACATAATTGAGGAGTCAACTTGAAGATAAGACATACATTTTGAAATGATACAGAAGCCTGAGCTTATGTGAGTATCATCTGTCTCCCCAACCTAAGATGCCTAATGTAAGCATACACAAGCATGTAATAATCGTTCAACCAAATGCACCTGCAGATGTATATTGTGAAAAGACATGTGGACTTGTGAGAGCATCTATCCAAACTAATGTAAGAACAACATAGTTTTGCCTCAAAACACATATGTGTTACAGATGCATAGCTTGAAAACAAACACAAGTTCGTGAGACCCCTGTCTAGTACCCAACCTAACATAAGCACACAATGATATTTCAAAAGACAACACATACTTTCAGAGAGTGTGGTTTCATGAGCATTTTTACAAACGATGCTAACATCTAACAAATAATGAATAAAAAAAGCAGGGCTTAGGAGCTTGCAACATACTCTCTGAATGATGGCAATCCATGTCGAAGGTCTTATCTATGTTAAACATGTTATCCACCATGTTAAATGGGTTATCCATGTCAAATGTGCTATCCAACTTAAATGTGTCATCCATGTTAAATGTGTTATCCAACTTAAACACACTATCTATGCAATCACCAAAGATCTAGCTTAGCACTTATGGAGAAGAAAGATATACAAAACATACTATTCTTCATCAAGACAACTACAGCAGGAGGTGTTGGCATGAGGACAGGAAAATGTTTCAGCAGCAGCATGGTGACAATGGTGGTTCGAGAGTAAGGAAGATAAAAACATGCAAAGAACCAGCCACCTGTCAAGAACCAAATCAGAATGGGAATTGCCAGCACACAGGCTATCTTGATGTCTGTGAATAAGTATGCTCAGCCTCAGAGTTCATCTGCAGAAGGGCATAAGTCAGATATGCAGAAATGCACTGTAATTACATTGCTCACAATACATCAAATATAAATCTAGGACTATAATAAAAGTACACAGTAAAGCAACTGTTATTCAATCCATGTATTATTCCACAGCACTGGTTCATTATGGGAGTGGCAAATATTATCAATGTGAAAGTAAGCAAAACTGATTGTCAAATATGTAAAACCAAGGTATGCATCACATACAAATTATATCAGCACTCCCAGATTGTCCCATAATGGCCAACAAACTCCAACTTTCCTGAAAGACCTCCTCCAATGATGACCTGTTGTCCTGGGACAGTACAAATTGGCTGAGCCTCCAGGCAAGTAATGGCACCCTCCCTCTCCATCATCATTTCTGGAGTGATGTAGTTTAATGGAAATTTGATTTGACTTGCATTGATCCCCAGCTTAACAGTAGCAGAACTTTGAATTCCCTTGAGGGAGTAGTTATAACTGTAAAGCCTCGACAGTCTTCATATTTTCCTCCCTGATAGTAGATGCCTTCCTTAGTATCTTAAATAACAACATCTAGTCATCTGTTCAGCAAGCATTCATCAAGAAGCCATTCCCCTTTTCATAATTAAGTCTAAGGCATTAGACACAGAAGAGTCTACTCACCAGGTTTCCTCTTTGACATGGCTGAATCTGGTATACTCAAGGCTGGATCCCATGCCGGAGACAGCGGGCCTTCTACAGAGCTGGTATGCATTGGCATTCTTGGTTTCTGTACTGGTTTCTGTACTGGTCCTGTCAGTAATTTGTTTATTGGAATCCACACTGCCTTCAGCAGTGGTAATCCAGTACTTGAATATTTTTTGTTAGTCACTGCAGAAGGCTTATTGCACGTCAACCTACAATAGCTCTATGACATCATTGCCATCCAGTATCACAATTGTCTTTACAGCTTGGGAATCAACCCTAACAGCAATCCGAGAATTTCCTTCTGAGATAGATGTGGAGCCAATTATTGTTCCTTCATGATTCTTCAAACTTCCCTTGACAATGTGGACTTGCATTTCCCAAAACCAATCTCCTCTATGCAGATCCTTGCTTGACTCTTTTTTGAAGTTGTAAGAGTCAATTTTGCTGGATATGCTATGATGGATGTTGGATTTCCAATTGATATGGTTTTGATTGACTCGAAGCTAAAAAGATCAGCAAAATGTCAAGCACCAAAACAAATTTACCCACCTCTTCACCAGGGAAGCTCTGATTGTGGAGCTCTTTGGGTGACTCAATGCTATACAATGTAACTTTGGTTCCATTGATTTCCATAATAAAGCCTTCATGTCCTCAGAGCTCTCCACAACTAAATCACCACATGAAAATGCCCTCTGTATGCTTTGGAGAGGCACTTCTACAAGGATGCTGTCCAGCAAGGTTTCAATTTGAGCAGTGTCTGCATTGTCAACACTAACAATGTGGCCCATGGTTCCCTGAAGCAGGCCAGAGTACACATGCACTTTGTCAGATAACTTGAACTGGACCAGCTTGTATGGTGTTTTGGATCATGGTGTTGTGTGATTTTTGAAATAAAACAAGTTCTTCCTCTTTTGGTTGAATAGAGTTACCATCTAACTCTGACAATTGAGAATAACGAATCCAGAATCTGTCCTCAGTATAACTTTTGTCCTGGTAGATATAAAGGCCATTTTTGGAATGAATATTTCTAGAGCCTTTGGTGTCTTTAATACAATTGTAATTGAATAGTGCTAAAGAAGGTCGCATTTGAGTGTTTGGGTCAAGAGAGATTCTAGGGACAAAAACTGTCTGCATGATATCCTGATCAACATCAATAACAACACCCAAATTGCAGTGATGATATCCACCACATAAGAGTTGCACCCATGACCCAGGCTGGCAGGACAATGACTCATGAGGTATCCTCAAGAGATTGATGCAATTTTCAAGTGGCACGAATGTAAGGCAGGATTTATTAGTTCCAACAAAGGAGACAGGTGTGATGCTCTTCAGAACAGAGTCAGGTGAAAATCCTGCACCATTTGGGGTAGGCTGACAAATCTCAAAATACACTGTGCTAGGTTCCAAATCCTGACAAAAGGCAGACACAATCAGAGAGTTGAACAATTCGGTGAAAGCTGTGTCCATACATCTTGCTAGTATCTCATCCTGGCAATCTGTCTGTGTAGAGTTGAATGAAAATCTAAGGTAGACATGTTGCAGAACTGACTTCTATTGATAACCTCCATATCTCTGGATCTTGCAGGGATGGGAGGAGCAGTTTGGTCTCAACAGCACATAACAGCATTGAATTGCCCATGATGTCAACCACAGGTCTGGGTACATGACTAGAAAATTGCTCTTCAATGGCTAACGCTAACTGCTCCAAGTGCACAGCTTCATCTTACATAGCAGTAGTCAAAACACCACAAAATGGACATGCAGGCTGAGAGCTATGAACAGCAGAAGAATCATCTACAATAAAGCCTAACACAAAATGTCAGTTTGAAGTGCAGCATTCCAATGTGCTCCCCTTACCAGCTTCCCCTTCCCCTTCTGATTCCTTGATGTCGCTATCATCTTGAACCTCTGCCTCCAAATCCAGAAAAGACAACTTTAACAAGTTTTGTGTTGAAGGTTAAGCAAGCTGTACTGGTTATAGTTACAAGACTTACATACCTTTGAGCATTTGGTTGAATGTTTCTGCATAAGCGCTTGCTGCCCTACACAAGAATTTTGCCGTACTTGAAGATGCAGCATAAATATTGTACCTGTTAGGGTGACACCCACTATCTGCTAGCTAAGACTGTGCAGGTTCTCTCTACAAGAAGGGGGTGGGATCTGCGTGTGTGATGGGGAACTGATGGTTTTGATGTGAGGGGTTATTAATAGATGAGTTTGTTGAGATAGGCTGTTCACACCACAAGTGTAGGTGGAATACCTAAGAGAACACAACTGGTGTATATTTAGGGTTTATATACTATGTTACATATATTGTACATTGTTGTTACTGATGCACTTGTACATGCGCACACATATTGATGCCTGCAAAATAAAATTCTCATGCTATCAAAGTATAGCATTATTTAGCATCATTTGGCGTAATGTAGTGTAATTTGACATAATAAAATAAAAATGAAATTTTATTAGGTAATGGGGTAGTTTCCTAACATTACCCCCCTTTTATGCCTCGACTTCCAGGTGAGAAAATATTGCATCTGTCCCCTCTGTGAAATTTTGGTAAGGCTGGAATCTCATCCCCTCATACACCATTCTTGCAATGCAATGTGGAGCATTCAGATTACGTTTAAAGAATTGGGCAATCACATTATGTGCTCACTTACAATTCTCTTTGGGTTCCCATGAATTATTTTTGTCGGTATAGTTTTTCCACTTTATTAAGAACTCCAATTTGTTCCATTGAAGACGTGAGTCTAAAATTTCTTCAACTATGTATTCTGGAGCACCTTCTACTATTATCAGAGGTTGTGGAGTAGTTTGTTGGCCAGGAATAGTGGGTGGGCAGTAAGGGCATAGGTGGGATACGTTAATCTCAGGATCAATCTTGAATGATCAGGGTAATTTTAGCACTACCACATTAGACAAGATCACTTTAGAGATCGCATATGGGCCAACTTGTTTTTCCATAAGTTTCCTCGAAGGTCATGGAATATTTAAGTCCTTGGTACTTAACCACACCAAGTCACCAACTTTGTACTCTGGAGCACGTGCTCGAGTATGATCCGCATGTCACATCATGTCATCATGTGCTTTCTTCAATGCCGCCTCTGCTTCCTCTTGTACCTTTTGCATCTTAGATACAAAGTCTTCTACTGACTGTACTTTGACTTCCCTTCTGGGTTCTACTCCCATGCAAGGATGATATCCATAATTCGCAAAAAAGGGTGACATGAGTAGCTGAATGGAATTTGGTATTGTGGGAAAATTTGGCAATTGCCAGCCATTTGGGCCAGTCGGTTTGTTGGTAGTTGACAAACATACATAGGTACTGCTCTAACTCCTGGTTCATTCTCTCTGTCTGCCCATCAGTCTGCGGGTGATATGCTGTAGATAATTTAGTTTGAATTTTCAATATGTTGTTCAGTTCTCGCATAAACACGGAAGCAAATTGTGGTCCACAATCGGAGATAACAGTATTGGGTAACCCATGTAACCACCATACCTGATTTAGATAAAGGCACACCAAGCCCAATGATGAGGTTTCTGTAGTAGTAGGAATAATATGGACCTCCTTTGTGAAGCGGTCACATACTATGAATATTGCATCATACCCTTGAGCCTCGGGTAATCCGGTAATAAAATCCACAGATATATCTTGCCATGGCGCTTTAGGTATATGGTTTGGCATTAATTTTCCTGCAGGTTTCTCTGGAAATTTCTTCCCCCTCATGCATGTATCACATCCATCCACATACCCCAACACATACTTCAAAATTCCAGGCCACCAATAATTTCTCATTACTAATTCCAACATCTTCCATCTTCCTGGGTGTCCGGGAGTCAGTGTATTATGATGTAATCGGACAATCTCCCTTCACAACTCCTGATCCTTTGGTACATACACCTTTCCTCAAAACAATACTAACCCTTGTTCTTCAGCCCATTCATCTCCTTTAATATTACCTTTCTTCTCTCCCTTCAGAGCTTTCACAGCTTCCACTACTTCATCATCCATTTCTGAACATTGTCTAATTTTAGACAACATTTCTGTTTCTGGGCTATCTATTAATAGATGCCCTTGATGCATAGTGCAAATATGAAAGTATTCAGGTTTGAGTAAGATAACATTCTTATTGTCCTCCTCCACCCCCCTTTTATGATCTATACATCTGGATAATGCATCTGCTTTCCTCATTAAGCTTCCCGCTTTGTGGACCAAGTGAAAATTAAAATGCGATAGGAATAGTGCCCAATTCGCTTGCCAGCAATTAAGCTTTTTAGCAGACATGAAGTATTGCAGATTTTGATGATCCATCCAGATCTCAATCTGATGCGTACATCCCTCCAAATAATGCCTCCACACCTCCAACACTTGTATTATCCCCAACATCTCTTTGTCATGCACATCATAATTCCTCTCCACATCATTCAACCCTTGGGACAAATATGCACAAGGATGCCATTTGTCATCTTCACACAGCATTGATAATACTGCTCCAGTAGCAAAATTGGATGCATCTGATTCCACTCATAAAGGGCATGTGAAATCCACCAGGGCTAATATTGGTCCCTCCACAAACTTCCTCTTCAACTCCTCAAATGCTGTCTGCTGCTGCTCTCCCCACCTCCACACTACTCCCTTTTGCATAAGGTTATGTAAGGGTGTGGCAATTTTAGAAAACTTGTGCACAAAGCAACGATAATAATTTGCGAGTCTTGAACCTCGTTGACACAGGTGGGCACAGGCCAATCTGTGATTGCCTGTACCTTGATCAGATCCATTTTGATCCCGTCAGGGCCGATCAATAATCCTAGGAACTCGATTTCGCTTGCCCCAAACACACACTTCTCTGGTTTCAAAAATAGATCATTCTCCGCTAACCTCTGTAGCACCTCCTGCACTATTGCCTCATGATTTTCTTCATCCTCCATGAATATCAGAATGTCATCAATAAATATTATTACCACACCTTTGTCTATTATGTCCTTGAAAATGTCATTCATCATATTTTGAAAGGTTGGGGGACTATTAGTCATCCCAAAAAACATGACAAGCAGCTTGAAGGATCCTTGATGCATGGCAAATGTGGCCTTCCACTCATCTCCTTTCTTTATTCATACATTGTTGTATCCCCATCATAAATCCAATTTTGTAAAGACTTTGGCTTTTCCCCTTGTCAATTATTTCTGAGATCAATGGCAGAGGGTATGCATTCTTCACTGTCCACTCATTCAGATACCTATAATCTGTACACATCCTCTTCCTTTGGTCTTTCTTTGGCACGAAGAATATTGGTGATGTCTGCAGTGATTTCGAAGGTTGTATGTATCCTTTGCACAATTGCTCCTTCAGGAACACATCCACTTCTTCTTGTTCTATCAGAGATAATGGATATACCTTTGACTTCTTCGGCACAAACCCTGGCTTCATCTCAATCGCATGATCCCATGGCTTCTGCACCTGCATTTGCTCAGACTCCTTCTTCTGGAACACTGACAGATATTCATGATACACTTTTGGCACCCATTCCTCCACTGGCTTCTCCACCTTCACAATATTCTTGTCCCACGACTGTCCTCCACAAATTGCTCTAAAGGTTTGCTTCTGCTCTTCTTTCTTGATCATGACTGGAACTTCCCCATTTGGCATTTCCTCATCCTCCACTTCCTCCATCATAACAGAATACTTCCTTGGACATCCTTTCTCTCTCCTTTTCCTTTTTTCCTTCTTCATCTTCCTCCAATACACATTACATTCCTTAGGACAACAAGTCATTTGTACTTTCCCAGTTTTCCAATCAATTTCAGGATTATGCTTCCATAACCACAGACATCCTATTATTAGATTGGTTTTCCCAAGATCGCACACTTCGAATACAGCTCACTCCTGATGCTCCTGATACTTTAGTACCATAGTCACCTCCTCCTTAATAGTTCCTCCATGATTGACTGTTCCATCAATATTGTACACCATTATAGGTTGCACCAGCTTGCATGTTTCTGGTAATTAAGGACCAATTAATGAATAATCCTGTAGCACCACTATCAAGCAACACTTCCACATCAATTGCTGCATGCATGTCCACTGTCTTCAGTCCCACAGTCAAGGTGATTTCAGGTTCTATTCGCACAGAGCAAATAAAGAATTTAGGGGTTTTCAGAAATGGTGTGTGACAATTTTCTTTGTCATGTGATTTGCAACAGTTGTACTCCTCTTCGTCACGTGATTCAGAACAGTTGTACTCCTCCTCGATTTCTTTTTCTGGTTTGCTCTGGGTTTCCTCGGATACTAATACATTGTAATGATTCTGGGTCACCAATGGGGAAACCTTCACTGGGACTCTTCCACAAAATTCTTCTGCTTCCCTAATCTTTCTTTTCTGCCTACAATTCCTAGCAATGTGTCCTAACTGCCCACAGTTAAAACATTTAAGTGGGGCTCGTCTCCCTGCTTGATCAACTTCCATTGCCTCTGCTGGTGCTGCTGACTCCATAACTATAGGTGTCACTGCCATGGCTGGTGGCTGTGCCCTCGGAGCTTGCACCTGAGGTGCCTTTCCTTTCTCAGACTTTCCTCCTGATGGCTTTCCAAATTTACTACTTCCATACATCAACTTTGACTCTGCCTGTTCCTGCCAATATTGCCAGTCAAGGCACATTGTCCAATTATACCACTCATCCAACTTCTCTGGCATAGAAGATAGACTTGAATAAAGAGGGATTCAATCCTGCTTTCAAACACTCTACCAATGCTGCTTCTCCCATATCCATTTGCGAAGCTTCTGCTTTGAACTGCAAAATAAATTCATCTGCCATTAGGGAACCTTGGCGCATGGTTTTTAATTTAGCATTGGCTGTCACCTTTGGATTAGGGTCTCCAAACTGTGCCTCCAATCTCTCCAGAAATTCCTTGAAGGTTGTAAATGGTTTATTTCCCACAGCAATCTGATTAATAGCCTCGTTTCTCCAGAGCTGTGCCTTCCTCCCCTGAATGTATGAGAGAGCAAACATAATCCTAGACTCAGCTGTACAAAACTCTGGCTTCCTCCCATGGATGTATAATACTATAGAGCTGATGAAGGATTTTGTATTCTCCATGGTACCGTCAAAGATTTGTGGGGGCACATACTTAGGTAAGTGCACTTTTCCATTTCTAGATTTCTCCACCATCTCATCCTCCTGCGACATCCACTCCACCATCTCCTCCATCTCATCATCTCTTTCTACTGTCATCTCTGGCTGTACTTCCACTTGTCTGGGCTGTGATGCTGCCAACACTAATTGCAACATTTGGGCTGTAAGTGCATCAATTTTTGCCTCTAGCACTGGTGTGGGAACAGGATTAGGGCTGGGATTAGAAGTTGAGGGTTTGGACATAATGGTAAAATCTGTGATGAATCACTTTGACAAATTCAAGATTGTTCTTCGAGACCTCTCCAGATGTTTATGGGTCACGTGATTGTTTGTTGATCATTCATTGTTCATCAGCCGCCTAATTTGACACTTTGGATCAATAACCCTTCCAACAGTGCCTGATCTCAGAGATAACACTGAATTTGGCTTGTAACTAAAATAGTCATCTGAATAGAGTGATGTAAATTGGAACTAATCAGTTGTCTGGTTGCAGCTGTTCTAATGATGAGCACAGCCTCTCGATCACTGGCAGTCGCAATGTAAGGTGAGGCCTGGCATCGGCTTACAAAAGAAAAGGTAGATTACATATATACAAGTACTTCTGGCTTGTGCCAAAAGGATGAGTAATTGGATGTGGCACAGTGAAACAATGACGTATGCACAAGTAAGAGAAGGTGCACTGATATGGGAAGCTGTGTTCTTCTGTTAGGGTGACACCCACTATCTGCTAGCTAAGACCATGTGGGTTCTCTCTACAAGAAGGGGGCAGGATCTGCACGTGTGATGGGGAACTGATGGTTTTGATGTGAAGGGTTATTAATAGGTGAGTTTGTTGAGATAGGCTGTTCACACCACAAGCATAGGTGGAATACCTAAGAGAACACAACTAGGGTCCCCTAGGTGTATATTTAGGGTTTATATACTATGTTACATATATTGTACATTGTTGTTACCGACGCACTTGTACATGCATGTACATATTGATGCATGCAAAATCAAATTCTCATGCTATCAAAGTGTAGTTGTTAGGAAACCACCCCATTACCTAATAAAATGTCATTTTTATTTTATTATGTCAAATTATGCTACATTACACTAAATGACACTACACTTTGATAGCGTGAGAGCGTTATTTCATATGCATCAAGATGTACATGCATGTATGCATGCATCAGTAACAACAATGTACAATATATGTAACATAGTATATAAACCCTAAATATACACCTAGGGGACCCAGTTGTGTTCTCTTAGGTATTCCACCTACGCTTTTGGTGTGAAAGGCCTTTGTCAACAAACTCACCTATTAATAACTCCTTGCATCAAAACCATCAATTCCCCCATCACAAGCGCAGATCCCACCCCCTTCTTGTAGAGAGAACCTGCACAGTCTTAGCTAGCAGATAGTGGGTGTCGCCCTAACAGAAGAACACAACTACCCATATCAGTGCGCCTTCTCTTACTTGCACATACGTCATTGTTTCACTGCGCCACATCCGATTACTCATCCTTTCAGCATGAGCCAGAAGTACTTGTATATACGTAATCTACCTTTTCTTTTGTAAGCCGATGCCATGCCTCGCCTTACATTGTGACCGCCAGTGATTGAGAGGCAGTGCTCATCATTAGGACAGCTGCAACCAGACAACCAATTGGATCTGGTTTAGTTACGATTTACATCACTCTATTCGGATGACTATTTTAGTTACAAGCTGAATTCAGTGATATCTCTGAGATCAGGTACTGTTGGAAGGGTTATTGATCTGAAGTGTCAAATTAGGTGCCCAACGATTGATGAATGATTGACGGACCATCACGTGACCTGTAAATGTTTGGAGAGGTCTCGAAGAACAAATCTTGAAATTGTCGAAGAAGTGATTCATCACAGATTTTACCATTATGTCCGAACCCTCAACTTCTAATCCCGGCCCTAATCCTGTTCCCACACCAGCACTAGAGGCAAAAATTGATGTGCTTACAGTGCAAATGTTGCAATTAGTGTCAGTGTTGGCAGCATCACAGCCCAGGCAAGCAGAAGTACAACCAGAGATGACAGGAGAAAGAGATGATGAGATGGAAGAGATGGTGGAGTGGATGTTGCAGGAGGATGAGACGGTGGAGAAATCCGGAAATGGAAAAGTGTGCTTACCTAAGTATGCGCCCCCACAAATTTTTGACGGTACCATGGAGAATACAAAATCCTTCATCAGCTCCATAGTATTGTACATCCATGGGAGGAAGCCAGAGTTTCATACAGCCAAGTCTAGGATTATGTTTGCTCTCTCATACATTCAGGGGGGAAAAGCACAGTTCTGGAGAAATGAGGCTATAAATCAAATTGCCGCAGGAAATAAACCATTTGCAACCTTCAAGAAATTTCTGGAGAGATTGGAGGCACAGTTTGGAGATCCTAATCCAAAGGCGACAGCCAATGCTAAATTAAAAACCATGCACCAAGGTTCCCTAATGGTGGATGAATTTATTTTGCAGTTCAAAGCAGAAGCTTCACAGATGGATATGGGAGAAGCCGCATTGGTAGAATTTTTGAAAGCAGGATTAAATCCCTCTTTATTCAAGTCTATCTACTGACTACCTTCTATGCCAGAGAAGTTGGACGAGTGGTATAATTGGGCAATGCACCTTGACCGGCAATATTGGCAGGAACAGGCGGAGTCAAAGTTGATGTACAGAAGTAGTAAATTTGGAAAGTCATCAGGAGGAAAGTCTGAGAAAGGAAAGCACCTCAGGTCCAAGCTCCAAGGGCACAGCCACCAGCCATGGCAGTGACACCTATAGTTACGGAGTTAGCAGCACCAGCAGAGGCAATGGAGGTTGATCAAGCAGGGAGATGAGCCCCACTTAAATGTTTTAACTGTGGGCAGTTAGGACACATTTCTAGGAATTGTAGGCAGAAAAGAAAGATTAGGGAAGCTACAATCAAGGAAGTGAAACCAGAGGAAGGCAGGCAGAAGAATTTTGTGGAAGAGTCCCAGTGAAGGTTTCCCCATTGGTGACCCAGAATCATTACAATGTATTAGTATCCGAGGAAACCCAGAGTAAATCAGAAAAGGAAATTGAGGAGGAGTACAACCATTCTGAATCACGTGACAAAGAGGAGTACAACTGTTGCAAATCACATGACAAAGAAAATTGTCATGCGCCATTTCCAAAAACCCATAAATTCTTTATTCGCTCTGTGTGAATAGAACCCGAAATCACCTCGACTATGGGACTGAAGACAGTGGACACACATGCAGCTATTGATGTGGAAGTGTTGCTTGATAGTGGTGCTACAGGATTATTCATTAATTGGTCCTTAATTACTGGAAATGGTATTAACACACACAAGCTGTCACAACCTATAATGGTGTATAATATTGATGGAACAGTCAATCGTGGAGGAACTATCAAGGAGGAGGTGACTATGGTACTAAAGTATCAGGAGCATCAGGAGCGAGCTGTATTCGAAGTGTGCGATCTTGGGAAAACCAATCTAATAATAGGATGTCTGTGGTTATGGAAGCATAATCCTGAAATTGATTGGAAAACTGGGAAAGTACAAATGACTCATTGTCCTAAGGAATGTAATGTGTATGGGAGGAAGATGAAGAAGGAGAAAAGGAAAAAGAAAGAGAAAGGATGTCCAAGGAGGTATTCTGGTACAATGGAGGAAGTGGAGGATGAGGAAATGCCAAATGGGGAAGTTCCATTCATGATCGAGAAAGAAGAGCAGAAGCAAACCTTTAGAGCAATTTGTGGAGGACAGTCATGGGACAAGAATATTGTGAAGGTGGAGAAGCCAGTGGAGGAATGGGTGCCAAAAGTGTATCATGAATATCTGTCAGTGTTCCAGAAGAAGGAGTCTGAGCAAATGCCGGTGTGGAAGCCATGGGATCATGCAATTGAGATGAAGCCAGGGTTTGTGCCAAAGAAGTCGAAGGTATATCTGTTATCTCCAATGGAATAAGAAGAAGTAGATGCATTCCTGAAGGAGCAATTGTGCAAAGGATACATACAACCTTTGAAATCACCACAGACATCACCAATATTCTTTGTGCCAAAGAAAGACCAAAGGAAGAGGATGTGTACAGATTATAGGTATCTGAATGAGTGGACAGTGAAGAATGCGTACCCCCCTGCCATTGATCTCAGAAATAATTGACAAGGTGGGAAAACCCAAGGTCTTTACAAAATTGGATTTACGATGGGGATACAACAATGTACAAATAAAGAAAGGAGATGAGTGGAAGGCTGCATTTGCCACGTGTCAAGGATCCTTCGAGCCGCTTGTCATGTTTTTCGGGATGACAAATGGTCCCCCAACCTTTCAAAATATGATGAGCGACAATTTCAAGGACATAATAGACAAAGGCATGGTAATAATATTTATTGATGACATTCTGATATTCATGGAGGATGAAGAAAATCATGAGGTGATAGTGCAGGAGGTGTTACGGAGGTTGGTGGAGAATGATCTAATTTTGAAACCAGAGAAGTGTGTGTTTGGGGCAAGCAAGATTGAGTTCCTAGGATTATTGATTGGCCCTGACGGGATCAAAATGGATCCGATCAAGGTACAGGCAATCACAGATTGGCCTGCGCCCACCCATGTCAAGCAGGTTCAAGCCTTCTTGGGACTCACAAATTATTATCGTTGCTTTGTGCACAATTTTTCTAAAATTGCCGCACCCTTACATAACCTTATGCAAAAGGGAGTAGTGTGGAGGTGGGGAGAGCAACAGCAGACAGTGTTTGAAGAATTGAAGAGGAAGTTTGTGGAGGGACCAATATTAGCCCCAGTGGATTTCACACACCCTTTACGAGTGGAATCAGATGCATCCGATTTTGCTACTGGAGCGGTATTATCAATGCTGTGCTCAGATGACAAATGGCATCCTTGTGCATATCTGTCCCATGGGTTGAATGATGTGGAGAGGAATTATGATGTGCATGACAAAGAGATGCTAGGGATAATATGAGTGTTGGAGGCATGGAGGCATTATTTGGAAGGATGTACACATCAAGTTGATATCTGGATGGATCATCAAAATCTGCAATACTTCATGTCCACTAAAAAGCTTAATCGCCAGCAAGCACATTGGGCATTATTCCTATTGCATTTCAATTTTCACTTGGTCCACAAAGCGGGAAGCTTAATGAGGAAAGCAGATGCATTATCCAGACATATTGATCATAAAAGGGGGGTGGAGGAGGACAATAAGAATGTTACCTTACTCAAACCCAAATACTTTCGCATTTGCACTATGTGTCAAGGTCATCTATTAATAGATAGCTTGGAAACAGAAATGTTGTCTAAAATTAGACAATGTTCGGAAATGGATGATGAAGTAGTGGAAGCCCTGAAAGCTCTGAAGGGAGAGAAGAGGTAATATTAAAGGAGATGAATGGGCTGAGGAACAAGGGTTAGTGTTGTTTTGAGGAAAAGTGTATGTACCAAAGGATCAAGATTTGCGAAGGGAGATTGTCTGGTTACATCATAATATGCTGACTGCCGGACACCCAGGAAGATGGAAGACGTTGGAATTAGTAATGAGAAATTATTGGTGGCCTGGAATTTTGAAGTATGTGTTGGGGTATGTGGATGGATGTGATACATGCATGAGGGGGAAGAAATTTCCAGAGAAACCTGCAGGAAAATTAATGCTGAACCTTATACCTAAAGTGCCATGGCAAGATATATCTGTGGATTTTATTACTGGATTACCCAAGGCTCAAGGGTATGATGCAATATTTGTAGTATGTGACCGCTGATAGGTTGTCCCCTCAGCTCAAAGGCCGATTCACCATTTCGGCCACATTCTAATCACATTGGATAACTCGCACGAGGTCCCAGAAGCAGCGCGACCACTCCCAACCAAGTCTACCAAGCACGATATCATGATTGAACGTGATTGAGCATCGTCAAACACAATCGAGCATCATCAAGCATCATCAATCGTGATCGAACATTGTCGAGCATTGTTGAACGTGATCGAACATCGTCGATCATCATCGAGCATCATCGATCAATATCGAGAGACCGTGAGCAACATTGGGTGCCACATTTGTTATCTATATGGTGGAATACCATGCGCCAGGAAGTATTCCAACTTGTGCTCAAATGTGCTGATAGTAGGTCAGCCTCATTCCAAGTCCGTATTGCGCACAGAACCTGCTGGACACATTATTGCAAGACTTAGGGCAGTTTATACACAAAGGACAGTCCCCTTTTAGTTCTATACCCTTTATTACTCTTTCATCATATGATATATATCTCTCTTGTTCGGATTCCAGTCTCCTTTTTGGCCCTGTGCCTTAACTCATATCTTTTGCCTCATGTTCTACACATGTTCTCTAGCCTTTTTAGGTACTTTCTTTATTTTATATAAAAAGATGTACTAGATACAAAGAAAAACAAGAAAGTCGTCGTCTTCCTCCCAGATCACAGTGATTTGAGAGTACAGTTTAGTCTTATTCAGTCTGAAGTTTGGTGTTTTATGCTAAACTTCCTCAAAATTCCTCAAAATTCCTTGCATTACACTATTTTCGCTCTCGCTTCCCTCAATTAGCCTTTTCTTCACTTCTACTACTCGTCTAGTACCCTGATCTTGTATCCGAACATTACTGCACACTTGAAATTCCTCGAGACTTCTTCGAAAAATATCGCGACATCTCGAAAAGCATCGCGACATCTTGAAAATCATCACAAGTCCTCAAAACACATTCTTTTAGCCTCGAACTGCTTTGACAAGCAGTCCTTTTATTCCTATTTGATGGTCGATCTGACAGGTGACATCTAGAGGGCCTCGCAACCTTCCTCTGACTCGTGTTATACCATCTGAAGCCTTTTTGTGGGTTTTGTTTGGGTTTCTGGGGTGAGCATCATCACCGCTTTACAAAAGAGGTCCATATTATTCCTACTACTACAGAAACCTCATCATTGGGCTTGGCACACCTCTATCTAAATCAGGTATGGTGGTTACATGGGTTACCCGATACCGTTATCTCCAATCGTGGACCACAATTTGCTTCCGCATTTATGTGAGAACTGAACAACATGTTGGGAATTCAAACTAAACTATCTATGGCATATCACCCGCAGACTGATGGGCAGACAGAGAAAATGAATCAGGAGTTGAAGCAGTACCTACATATGTATGTTTGTCAACTACCGACAAACTGACTGGCCTGAATGGCTGGCAATTGCCAAATTTTCCCACAATAACAAATTCCATTCAGCTACTCATATGTCACCCTTTTTTGTGAATTATGGATATCATCCTCGCATGGGAGTAGAACCCAGAAGGGAAGTCAAAGTACAGTCGGTAGAAGACTTTGTATCTAAGATGCAAAAGGTACAAGAAGAAGCAGAGGCAGCATTGAAGAAAGCATGTGATGACATGATGCAACATGCAGATCGTACTTGAGCACGCGCTCCAGAGTACAAAGTTGGTGACTTGGTGTAGCTAAGTACCAAGGACCTGAATATTCCACGACCTTTGAGGAAACTTAGAGAGAAACAAGTTGGCCCATATGCAATCTCTAACATGATCTTGCCTAATGCAGTAGTGCTAAAATTACCCCGATCATTCAAGATTGATCCTGAGATTAACATATCCTGCCTACGCCCTTACTGCCCACCCACTATTCCTGGTCAACAAACTACTCCGCAACCTCCAATAATAGTAGAAGGTGCTCCAGAATATGTAGTTGAAGAAATTCTAGACTCATGTCTTCGATGGAACAAATTGGAGTTCTTAATAAAGTGGAAAAACTATACCAACGAAAATAATTTGTGGGAGCCCAAAGAGAATTGTAAGTGAGTGTGTAACGCGATCGCCCAATTCTTTAAATGTAATCCAAATGCTCCGCATCGCATTGCGAGAATGGTGTATGAGGGGATGAGATTCCGGCCTTACCAAAATTTCACAGAGGGGACAAACACAATATTTTCTCCCCTGGAAGTCGAGGCATAAAAGGGGGGTAATGTTAGGAAACCACCCCATTACCTGATAAAATGTCATTTTTATTTTATTATGTCAAATTATGCTACATTACACTACATTATGCTAAATGATGCTACACTTTGATAGCATGAGAGTTTTATTTTGCATGCATCAAGATGTATGCGCATGTATGCACACGTTGGTAACAACAATGTACAATATATGTAACATAGTATATAAACCCTAAATATACACCTAGGGGACCCAGTTGTGTTCTCTTAGGTATTCCACCTATGCTTTTGGTGTGAAAGGCCTTTGTCAACAAACTCACCTATTAATAACCCCTCACATCAAAACCATCAATTCCCCCATCACAAGCGTGGATCCTGCCCCCTTCTTGTAGAGAGAACCTGCACGGTCTTAGCTAGCAGATAGTGGGTGTCACCCTAACAGTAGTGTCATTTAGTGTCATTTGGTGTAATGTAGCATAATTCAACATAATAAAATAAAAATGAAATTTTATTAGGTAATGGGGTAGTTTCCTTACAGTACCCAATAAGTTGAAGTGATGAGTGAAGGGGAAAAGCTATAACAGGCATAAAGAAAGTCCACTTAAGTGCAGCAGGACAGAATTTGCCATAGTGCCAGGCTTATACAGGCTGGACTTTCTTTCTCTGGCCTCTTTCCAACTCTTTCATATACCATCACTACTGATACTACTCCAGCACTCAGAATCATAAGTCTGTACCCAGCTACCACACATAAGATCTCACAGGTTCACACTCTTCTAGTTTATGTAAAGTTTAAACTGCCACAGGGAAACTTCACAGAATCATAAGTCACAGAATCGTAAGTCTGTGGCAGGATGGAAATTAAAATTAAACATCATGGAATTTGCCATAGCGCCAAGCTCATACAGGCCAGACTTTCTTTCTCTGGCCTCTTTCCAACTCTTTCATATACCATCACTACTGATACTACTCCAGCACTCAGAATCGTAAGTCTGTACCCAGCTACCACACATAAGATCTCACATGTTTGCGCTCTTCTAGGTTGTGTTAGTCTTTGAGGGTCCAGTTGCTGCAACTGAAAAAAAACTGGAACTCAACTGGACCCAACCACAATCAACCAGTCTTTCCAGTTGCAGTTGGGCCTTGTTGTCAACAGTTGTGGTTGCAGTTGGCAGGCTCAGGCTTGCAAGTCCAACCAATTGGAACCAGTCACAACTGGTTGCAACTGGGTGGCCTTACCTCGCTACTCAATTTTAGATAGTACAATTTTTATTTTATTTTCTATGTAATTTACTTACTCCACAACAAATTTGGGGCATGACAGGTTGGATGGGCAAGGGTTTATATATGTTTGGGCCATTTGTATATGTTTGAATATGTGTGGTGCAAGTAAACAGCAATGCAACGTGTTTGTTTGTATGTGCCATCATTCACTTCTCATGACAACGACAACTATGGCCACAAACAACATGGGCTCAAACAACGTTATCATCATTTGGGCCCGCAGTAAGTTTTCTTTTGTATATCTTTATGTTTACTAACTTTATTTCTATGTTTTTAGGTTGAAATTCTTTGGTAATGATGTGCACCGATGCGTACAAACCACACCCACCCACTCTACCTCCTCCTCCCCACCAAAATGGGATGTGAGGAGTGCTGATCAGTCAGGAGGATGGGGGGGGGGACACCAGGAGACCCCAGCAGGGGGATACCTGCCAGGTAAGCCCCCCCAGCCACACCCACCTCCATGTCACGTCACAGCTAACCCACCCCACCTAGATGTGACATGCCCTCTCTCACTCCAAATGCAAGATGGAGGGGTATGTTCTTTTTCTATGGTGACACCCCCCTCCCTCACTCCAAACACGAGAAGGAGGGGTCTCTATTATGTTTCCAGTGCCACCACCCAGCCTGCGAGCCACTGCTCGCAGGGGGAGATGGGGGTGCTGACTGAGAGGAACAACAATGGGGGTATGACAGGCCACCACACCAACCTGATGACAATGATGTGGCACTGCCACAACATTGCCAACCCCAACAACAATGACAATGATGACAACAACAACAACAACAACAACAATGTGGCACCGCTGCCACATCACCAACACCCACCACCAACCCCAATAATGATGATGGCAGCCCCCCACCCCCCTCTCTTGCTCCAAACACAAGCAGGGGGGGTTCTTGATCTTTTCAATGTGACTACAGCTACCTCCCCCCCTCTCTTGCTCCCAACACAAGCAGGGGGAAGGTTCTTGTTATTTATTATTAGTTTTATTAATACATATAATTATTTACAAATTACTGTACATATGTATGGTTGCGACTGGTTGGAACCAGTTGCAAGCCAACAACAACTGGTCACCAACTGGTTGGCCATGGTTGTGGTTGTGGTTGGTGGGATTTTGTAAGTGAGACAACTGGTTGTGGTTGTGGTTGCAGCCAAAAGGGGCTGTGACCACAGCCTGACCGGACCTTCAAAGACTAGGTTGTGTAAACTGCTGCAGGGAAACTTCGTCAGAATTGTAAGTCCATACCCAACTACTGCACATAAGATCTCACAGGTTTGCACTCTTCTAGGTCATGTAAACTGCTGCAGAGAAACTTCATCAGAATCATAAGTCCATACCCAGTTACCACACATAAGAAGATTCTCACAGGTTCACGCTCTTCTAGGTCATGTAAACCTTGGATCAGACTATGATGCCACAGGGAAGCTTCAGCAGTGTGTTAGGTACCTTCGTTTAGGTTTCCTTTTTCTGTCATCCTTAAGGGTCTCGTTCGCAGGTCAACTCCCTTCTCCTTTTATGTATCCCTCATGCTTCTCCTTTTATGTATCCCTCATGCTTCTCCTCCCTCCTTGCACCTCTTCTCACTTCTTCTCCCCCCCTCTTCCATACCTCCTTTCTCTACCGCCTCTCCTCTCTCTTTTGGCACCTTTCTCCTCCCTTCTGCACCTCATCTCCTCCCTTCCTGTGCCTCTATTCTCTCTTCCTTCTGCACCTTCTCATACTGCTCTCCTCCATTCTGTGCTCCTCTCCTCCCTTTCATGCCTCTCCCTTCTGCGCCTCCCTTCACACCTCTTCTCTGCTTCTGTACCTACCTCCTCTCTCTCTCTTCCATACATGATGCCTCTCCTCCTATGTAACATTTACTATGTGTCCATACTTAGATAGTGTTATGATATGCTCATTATGATGCTATGGTTATTCCTACACATCTATTTGTGTTACAATAAGTTTGACATTTAATATGCTCTCTGTGTTTCATAGTAAACAATAGGATTTGAACTGATACTTTATTACAATAATGTTGGGTGACAAGATATGATGACATACAAGGCAACTAAAAAACTTTAGTTGCTGGAAATGATGTCATTTTTGTCTGACATACTGATAAGACATTACAGGTAAGACATTACTCTTCAATGGGTGCCCTCAACTTACCTTGCTTTCAAGCTCAAGGCCATATGGATCTTACTGATACACTGGGTAAGCTTTCATTTCTTGACAGGGCTTAGGTTATAGAAAATACAGTCCTGGCCACTAACATGGGAAGGGAGTGGGAATGGCTGAGGGAACCTTTGGCGGCTTCACATCATGCTAGCAGGCCTGCAGTAGGCTTCCATCTAGACTCTTTCAATGTTCCAGGTGAGTTTCTGTTACTCTCCAGGATTATTAATCTGACCACTCCATAGTCTCTACCACAGTACTCAAACCAAACCCAGCAGCTCAATTCCAGAATCAAGGTCCCTTGATTATTTTTTTCATTGCTCTCCAAAATTAAACTGACCTACTGCTCCATAGTCTCTACCATATATGAACTGAGCCCAAACTCAATGGCTCAATTCCAAAATCAAAGTGCCTCAATTATTTGCGGTACATATTTCTGCTTGCCAAACTGCATGCCAATCTGAAGATTATCCTGGTTTGCTTTTATGTTTCTGCTACCATTGTATCTGGTTGATTGTGATTCAGCTATTGTGAATTTAGTAGGCATGAGGAACAAGATTCCCTGTTAATTACAAAACCCCTATTTAATAATCAGAATGGGTGGATGTTTCACCTGAACTTCTCCTCTGCTCCCAACATCTAAGCATCACTCTTCATTATGTCACCATATCCCAAGAAGGTTACCTCAGGTTAGCATCCTATCAAGCTTCCACACTGGGACTCATGCCTGCCACCACTGTATTCAGTGGATTCTCACCCTCTGATTAGCCAGGGCCATGGAAGAAATCGTTATGTTGCAAGACACAGGTATTGAGGCTATGGCTAGCAATCTTGATGCTGTGTCAGAGATGGAAGTGCCTGCTACAAACAATGAGAATGAGGGAAAAGGTGGGTGGCTGCCCACACTCCACCAGTGCTATTCATTATATCTATTCCATGCAGGGTTCTATATTTTGCATCCAAGTGACAAGGACTACTTGGTGGTGAGAAACATCAAGGAGAATGGAGATCCCTACAAGGACAATATTAAATTGTGGGCCACAGCCAAGTGAGTTAGAGTGTTTCAGACCCCTATTTGATTTCTGTACTCACAATTGACAAGGAATGAACACAATCCTGAACTGATTGCCTGCCTGGACACTATATGAGAAGCCATCTTTGGGTCTCCAGAGGATATGACCAACCAGAAGGCAATCTTTGACAAGAAGACCTCAAGTTACAAGGGGGGTCTCGCCTTTGAACAGAGCCCCCACACCATTCATACATGAAAGGGCAAGCAGTGCTATGGTCTTGCTGCTACATTCCAAGAGCCTAGATCATTGGATGCTCCAAGCGCAGGTTCAAAATTTGGTACTGGGATGGACAAAGGCATACATCTGTGGAAGGATATCTTAGAAGTGTGTTGCTGTATTCATTGGTAATATTGATGCTTGCTGATGCTATTCTGCTAGCTTGGCACCTTGGTATCAATGAAGGGCTTGGAGCGAGGACTGGAAGGTTTGGTTGAGAAAATGAGGAAGCAGGCCCTTTCTTCCAACATCCCTCATATTGGTATCATCGACAATGTCTGCTACCCTGCTTTCCAGCTCAACATCACAGCTGCCATTCATGAGCAGCCAAAATCAGGTCAGTCCTCTTGTCTCCAAACCAGCATACTTTCTTATGTTGTCTCTTCAGTTGAAGTGTTCAAGAAGTCACTGGGCAGGGCAGCTGATTCCCATATAGATGGCAGCAATTCCTCCACATGTCCAACTGCCATGTCCAACTTGAGTAAACCTCACCCAGATGTAGAAGAAGAGTTGTTTAGTGTCTTGGACTGGGGTGTAACCTGGGCTTTAGAAGAGTTCTTGATGGTCTATTTCTCTGGACTCCACTTTCTTGTCTAGTCTTAGCTTTATTGAAAAGCTTCTCATTGCTTGTGTGAGACATACTTGCTGCTTTCTTAAAACTTCAACAGGAGGGCAAAAAATGAAAGTAAATGTAATTGCATTTGAATCACCAATCCCTAAAGTGTATCATCAACTTCCTCCTCCAAGAGCTGATATGGATGATGTTCTTGCAATAATTTTCACAGATCCTTGTAAACCAACTCAGGAAGACTATAAAAAATCCTTAGTACTTGTACAACATAATCATGTAGCTAAAGCATTAGAATGGCTGAAATTGAATCATCATGATTATGCTGATATAGAAATATCACATGAAAATCTTAAAGAATATTCAGAGGATGCACTGCCATGTTTAGTTGAATATAAACCTATGACAACCAATAAAATGCCAGAGGGTACTAGTCTTCATGATATGGATGATGAAGATGGCACAGCTGAAGGCGAATGTGCATATATAGTACATGGTCTAACAGGGCAGAAGTTGGATACTATGACCACCAACCAAATAAAGGCACTTGCACTTAGGCATTTAAATACTGAAGGAAAATTTTTGGTTGTTGTTCATAGTGACAAGTTACAAGTCTGAGGTACAAGGACTTGTCTTTTTAACCTGACCAACCAGCCAGCAAAAGTGATACAATAAGTCTGACGGCTGCTTGGCAGATGTTGGAGTTTCAACACTGTCTGAAGACAGGCTTATATTTTGAAGTCAGTCCAACTCAGCCCCTTATAGACTTTCACACTCAGCGGGTTTTACCAACATGCAGATTTTGAACAAAAAAGAAAACTGTCACATTGAGTCACACTTCCTCAAAAAGCTCAGCAGCATGATGTATGCGCAACAGAGTTGTTTGTTGGGCCCTAAGTAATGGTTTTCAAGTTCTTTTCTTTTATTTTATTTTCAACTAACTAATGTTCTAATTTGATCTTTAAGTTCTATTACCATGAGACAGCACCAAGACAGCAGATCCACACCTGTGCCACTGCTGCGAGCATCTGCTCACAGGGTGGATAATGGATCACAACATGGGGACAGGGATGACAACACAACAAAAATAGCGACTGTGGCAGATGATGAGGGGGATGATGAGAATGGGATGAGAGGGAAGCGCAGGCAAAGGATGCAGCACTGTACAACAAAAAGGGTCCAAGAGGTGTTGCTGATGCCTCTTGGGCTGTAGTTAAGTTTTTTTCTTATTCATTTCATTTTTTTTGGTGCTAACAAAGTTTCTAGGTATTAACTATGGACAACAACAACAACCCTGACCCAGCACCAGACCAGGACAACAAGGACAACAGCAAGGACAGCAAGGACAGCAAGGAACATAGGAGAATGATGACAATCATGGTGAAGGCACAGCAACAATGGGGACAATGACAATGACAACTCCTGGGACGACAACAGGGGGATGACACAACCAAAATGAAAACAGCAGCAGCAGCAACCAGGGTGGGACAACAATGGCATACAAGGAAAGCACAGGAGACAGAGATGGCCCATACAATGATGAAACAGGCCCAAGAGATGTCTCTTGGACCTGTAATATGTTTTTTCCTCTTTCATTTCATTTTCTTATTACTAACACAACTTTTTAGGTACTACAAACTCAAACTACTGATGACAATGACTGGAATTCCTGAACCCACTGCCACCACCACTGCCACCAAAACCAAGGGACTGACAATGGCAAGGATGACAACAAGCAACAGAGGACGACCAACACAGTGAGGATGGGGGCTATGGGGACAATGACAATGAGGAGGTGGATAGTGATGACAGTGACAATGAAAAGATGGCAGGGACAAAGACCAGGCCAGACTACAGGACAACCAGGCACAGGGATGGCAACAGCAAGAGACAGGGAGGAGAACAAGATAACAATGATGGCTACCACCATAGCACCCCCAACCACTAGGGACAGCAGCCAGGGACAATGGGAGTGGGACCCATGCACCCAGGATAACTCACCTGCATCAACATACCAAGATGACACATCCACGAGGCCAACACACCGGCGCCAATGCACATGACCATGTCCCCCTCTCCCCCACATTTTGTGTGGGGTGGGGATGTTTTTGTTTTTGTTTTAATGCCCCCCCTGCATTTTGTGTGGGTGAGGGGTTTGTATATAATTGTAGTACTCCCTCCTCACATCTTGTGTGAGGGATGTAGTTAATCAATTTTTTGATCTTGATTATGTGACAAGCACTTCCCTTGAGGAAGATGAAAATAGAGTTTTGAGTGTGAGTGTCATAAACAAACCTTATAGGTTTACTAGTAATCTCCTGTGGCTCAACTAGTTGAGCACACTTGTACAGTATATGTGATCATACCATTAAAAGGTCTTGAGTTCAGTCTTTCCTTCACACAAATTCATTTTGTAGGCACTTCATGAAGTTTCAAAGAGCTTGGAAGTTGAATATATCAAATTTGACTATCCAATATGGTATACTTTTGTCAAGTACCTGGAATCTGGTTATTCCAACCAGAATCCCCAGAGTCCAACTGGAATTGCTGGATTCCACATCTGTGAATGTTATGGACAAGTAGAGATCATCAGGGCCTGTACAAGCCCCTATCTACAAGCTTGCAAAGGGAAAACTAAGATATCTTATTTCTACTGAACATACAAAAGATTTGCATTTGCATTTTTGGGTTCTCCTGATGTCTGATAAAGAAGATGATTGATTCAGGGGACTTGTACATGCCAGGCACAGCCATGGCCCAACTAGAACAAGTTTCATGATGGTATTACAACTGGTGCTAACATGGTATATGAAGGACTATTGCAATCTATGACAGATCTAATGCATTGCAGAGGGAAAGAAGCAGTTGTGGCAATATATGCAAAGTGATGGTGAAATGCAAACTGTGCATTACAGTATGGATTATGAACTTCTGTGATCCTGTTTCCATATCTGGTCCTCACCTAGTAACAATTATAATGATAACTTCTTGTAGGAATAACTGTAATATGTTCCATAGTGACTGGGTGTAAATTTTTCTGTTTGTATGACTCCACTATGGGGCTCGAGGGGTAGGAAAACTATCCCACATTTCATACCTTTAGATAGTGTAAAATGATACATTTATGGTATAGTTTTCATGTATTGATAAACCCCAAAATGGAGTAAGTTACATCAGGAGTTGGCATGCAAATCTACCACTAAGAGGAGTGAAAAAGAATGTTTTTTCCTACCTGTAAGGGATGAGTCGATGGGATGAAAACCTCCCACATTTTGTCCCCAGTTCATCCCACACCAAATTCATCCCATGGGATGGTTTTCATCTTTATATGGGCATAAATAACACCCCTCTACCTGGGTTGAATTTCATCAACTTTCCAGGGGTTTAAGAGGAATGAAAGAACCTGCCAATAATGTTTTTTCATCCCATTGATAGAATAGTTTCATCATGTATCAGAGTAAATTTCAAGCCACTAAGTTACAAAATCTACTTGAAAGAAGTGAAAAAATCCCCCAGACCCCTGATGCCTCATTGTTGGCCTGTTGTCCCATCATGTCCCCATCGTTGTTGTCCCTGTCCCTGTCCCCCTCACCATGTCATCTCCGCCTCCTACACATCAGCCTTACTCCCTATGAGCAGTTGCTCATAGCGGAGGGGTCTGGTGCCATGGCCTGGTCATCTTGGTGGTGGTGCTGGGTGCTGGGTTGCACTCATCATCACCCTCATCCCCATCATCAGAGGATGCACCCGCAATCCACCCCATGAGCAGTTGCTCATGGACATGTGGTGGGTGCTGGTTTGTCGTGCCCTGGGGAAGGTGGTGGGGGGTCGTCAGCGTGAGGTGGCAGGTAAAAGAGGGGTGGGGTGCGTACCTGCCCTATATGGGCCTTCGAGCGCCACCTCCCATTGCTGCCTGTTCCCTGCTCCACCCCTCTCATTTCCTCCTTGATTCATCACCCAGGGTGTGGGGTGCCCATTTTCAGGGTGATTCCTCGAGTTTTTTCCCTAAAAAATCAATTAATCTAATGGTTAGTATGATTGAATAAGAAAGAAAGAAAAAAAAAAAAACTTACATGCCCCAAATGACAATATGCATCGCATATCATCAGTTGGGGTCGGGGTGCCCGTTTTCAGCATAGCTGGTCGAGTTTTTCCCTAGAAAATGAAGTAGAATTGTTTATTAGTACAATTGAATAAGAAAAAAAGAAAAGAAAAAAAACTTATGGGGAAACAACAATACATTTTGCATATTGTTGTTTCAGTTGTTGTGGGGCTTGTTTGCAGGTGTTGTTGTCATGCCCCCTTGTTGTCATGTCATCCCCCTTGTCGTTCCATCACCATAGATGCCCACAATCCACCCTATGAGCAGGTGCTCGTAGGCATGGGGTGGGTGTCATCCCCCTCCATTGTCATGTTGTCCCCCCCACCCTGCATCCCATCGTCATCCTGCTGGTGCTGGTGCTGGCAGTGTCATCCCCTCCCTTCCCTGTCATCATAGACAGGCTGCACCTGCGATCCCACCCTATGAGCAGTTGCTCATAGGCATGGGGGTGGGTGCCGTGTCGTCTGCAGCAGCATGGTGTGGGGCATGGATGGTGTTGGCGGTGAGCACCCATGATCCACCCATGAGCAATCACTCATGGGCATGGGGCAGATGTTTCTCAGATGTTGTTGTTGAGCTCTGGGGAAGGAGGTGGGGGCATCATCAGCATGATGTGGCAGGTAAACGAGGGGGTGGTGTACTTACCTGGTGGGTCCCACTATATGGGCCTCCCACTGCCATCCTATCTTCCATCACCATCACCATCATCGTCATTGTCACCCATCTCTGCCCCTCCTGTTTGTTGTTTGTCATTCCCATCATTCCCGTTGTGCATCATAGGCCTCATTTTTTCCCTAAACATAAAGTAATAGTTTAGTTAGTAAAATGAACACGAATTATAGAAGAAAAAATTAGTTAGTAAAATGAACACAAATTATAGAAGAAAAAAACTAACTATGGCCCAAATGATGATTCACGTCATTTGGGCCATGTTGTGAGCAAGGTGGCTCATTTGTGGCCACAGGTGGTGTTGCCAGTGTTGTGTTTGTTGTCATGGGAGTCAGCATTGATGGCATTGGGGTTGTGGGAAGAGAGAGGAGAGAGGGGGGAGCATCATCATCGTTGATGGTGGTGGTCATGGTGAGGTGAGATGGTGGCATGGTGGTTATGGTTGATGTTGATGTGACGTGATGTTCAACATTCATCATGTGATGTGTTGAGGGTGGGCTGCAAATGACTTCAGTAAAACAATTACAACACAAATGAAAAATCCCCTTTTTTGGGATGAAAAAAATCCTCTTAACACTTGTAATCCTGAAGTGTAAAAAGTATCCTCTCATTCTGACTGAAAACAATAACAATAACACTTGAGGAAGGAACAGTCAATTCAATATTTAATGAAAGAAATTTCCCTACTAAAATCATCTCATAATAGTATGAAATTTGTATTTTATTTCAGGCTGAAAACACACCCTGTTGTTCACACCTTTGTGGCAGGAAACACTATCCCATAAATTGTTGTAAAGTTTGATGAAAATTCACACATTAAGATGGTTGCAAATCCATACCCTCATCTTGGATTAAAATTATCCCGTATTTCATCCCCTTGTAAAATAAAAATTCATCCCATTAGGTTAAGAATATTTTGTAATGTAACACATATGAACTCCATCCCTTGGATGGCTGAAATATTCGGGATGAAAATTCATCCCAAATTCATCCACCCTGAATTCAGCCATTTATGTTAGGAAATTCACATTTCCGAATTTAAATGGCTGAAAATCATATTGTGCTAGGTCCACAGTGATCATTACTTTAGAATGGAGGACTCATTCATGCCAGGCTTTAGGAGTACTTTACACTCCCCCACCTATTCCGGTTGGATTCCAGTTCGTCCAGCAGGAATTTCTGGAACAGTGGAATTTTTTTTGTATGTAGTTTTCCGTATGCAGCACAATTCCGGTCAGAATAAGGATCCAATTTACAGCCGGAATCCCCGGAATCTGACCAGACTCATCACAACTGGAATAACAGGAATAACCGGACTAACCAGAATAACCAGAATGCATGTGCTTCCCCAAATAAAAGTTCGACACACATCAAGAATTGAACACTCAACCTTGGGTCTGCACACATAACAGCACGCTTAACCACTGAGCTACCAAGCAATTATTCTTGGGCATACACTTAATACTTTTATTACCCAACCAAGGTACGTAGTTAATCACAGCCATTAACAGAATAATTAATAAGTATGCATACACATGACATGTGACACGTGACTGCCAGCTCACAACCACCACCACCACTGTCGCCAATGCCGCCTCCTCCTCCTCTCCACTCTACCACCACCACTGCATGCGCACCCACCACCACCGTTCCCACGCCCAATGCCACCATCACCACCACCTTCAAACAAGCTGACTGGATGGAACGCAGGCCCAAACGATGCAGATCACATCATTTGGGGCCTAAGTATGTTTTTTTTGTTTGCTTCTTGTTTTTTCATACTAACTTGTTTCATTTGTTTTATAGGTTCTACTCAACTGCCAGACATAACATGGGCCCAAACGACGTGATTGGACAGAACACAGGCCCAAATGATGCAGATTGCGTCGTTTGGGCCCTAAGTAAGGTTTTTTTTGTTTGCTTTTTGTTTTTATAAACTAACTAACCTTTTTTTTAGCTTTCTAGGTTATAATCTACTGGCAATGATGCCACCACTTGCAAATGAGCCAACACGGGCCCAAATGATGCAGATCGCGTCATTTGGGCCCTACATAAGTTTTTTTGTTTGGTTTTTGTTTTAATAAACTAACTAACTCATTTTTTTAGTTTTCTAGGTTATAATCTACTAGTAGTGATGCCACCACCCGCAAACGAGCCAACATGGGCCCAAACTACGCAGATCGCGTCATTTGGGCCCTATGTGAGTTTTTTTCATTTGCTTTTTGTTTTTATAAACTAACTCGTTTTTTTAGTTTTCTAGGTTATAATCTACTAGTAATGACACCACCACCTGCAAATGAGCCAACACACCCACCCCATGCCTGCTCGCCCCTGCTCGTAGGGTGGATCGTGAGTGTGTGCAGGTGACAACAACAATGATGCCGCCATCTACCAGCACCAGAACCCCCCAGAATGCAAAGCATGGCTGCCAATGATGATAGACAATGACAACAGGGCCAACGACACACCACCCGCCTCCAGCCCCACGAGCCACTGCTCGTGGGGTGGATTGTGGGTGGAATGATGCCCAGGCGCAGGGACAGGAGACAACAACGACACACCACCCACCCCCAGCCTCACGAGCAACTGCTCATGGGTGGATTGTGGGTGGAACAACAACAACGACAAGCCACCTACCCCCAGCCTCACGAGCAACTGCTCATGGGGTGGATCATGGGTGGAAGGACAGACAACAGCGGGGTCGTGTCCCCTCCCCCTCCCCCGCACTTTGTGTGGGGAGGAATTTTTTTTGTACTTCTAATTATTTATTAGTATTGTGCCCCCCCTCCCCCATTTTGCATGGGGGAGGGATTTTTTTCTTCATGTTTTTACCTCCCCCCTCGCATTCAGCATGAGGGGTTAGCTTTTTATGTATATAAATAAAACTCCCTCTCGCATCTTGTGAGAGGGAGGATTTTTTGTTTATCTATGTAATCAAAATCATCCCCACTCCCTTGCATTCAATGTGAGGGATGGGGTTCATTAAAAAAATTTGATCTTTCACTACTCTGAAAAAAATTAGAGTGTGATGAATAAACATTATATTACAACCTAATAATTCTCCTGTGGCTCAACTGGTTAAGCACACATGTTTGGTTTGTCATGTGATCACTCTAATCAAGATGTCTTGAGTTCAATCCTTACTCTGCACAAATATATTTTGTAGGCACTTTGACAACTTAAGACTTGAAATTTGACTATCCATTAGGGTATATACTCTAAGTTGAGCATCTGGAGTAACCAGAATCTGGTCAGAATAACCGGAATAACTGGACTCTGACTGGAATAACTGGACTCCAATCAGAATAACTGGACTCCAACTGGAATAACTGGACTCTGACTGGAATAACTGGACTCCAACTGGAATAACTGGACTCCAACTGTAATAACTGGACTCCAACCGGAATAGGTGGGGGAGGGTAAATTACAGGGCTTTAGCCATGGCCCAATTGGACAACTGTGGTGCTACATGGCTCACAGTGGTAGCTACCAGCAGCTATGTAAAGAGGGACCTACCTACCTGACTACACAACTTATCTGTCCTACATAAGTTATAATGCTACTGATCAATCTTGTATGTTCCTGATGATGGGACAACAACAACTACACTGTCCAAGGTCCAGTCCAGTCCAGGTCCAGCCATATTTTTGTGGACCTGGACCTGGACCTCCAGGTCTGACCTGCTAAAAGACATTTTTTACCTGTAAAGTTTCAAAAATGAGTGTTAGTTGTGCAACAGCACATATTGTGCTGCTACATGTGGCTTGGGAACCCAAGTAAGCAGAAACATTTGTTTTGAGAAAAGAAAACAGTCAGATTGGTGAAATATGGTCAGAGATAGTCAAAGAAACACTGAAAAAGAAAAGATACAATCAACCCCTCACGCAAATGCGAGGGGGCAGCACAACGATATTAAACCAAAAAAAAATCCTGCCTGGCACAAAACACGGGGGAGAGGGTCATCCCATCATCCAAAACAAGAAAAATAAAATAAAACTAAAGTACTCCCTCCTATCACAATAGTAGCAGTCAAATATCACAATTCAACGACAATTCAGGTAGGTGATTCAGTGGCAATTCAAGTCTGATTCACAGCCCTGAATTATCGGTGAATCGGCACCCAACTCTGACCGTCAAGTTTTCCATGACAATTCATAGATGATTCATTCATGAGTTCTGTGTATGTAAATGTGATATATGTAGTACTGCATGAACCAAATTCCTTATCAGCACTGTCATGGCTAAACTCCCTTGATGCAGTGCTCACGCAAAAACACTTGTTTGGCTGTACGTCAAGCTGCAGCAAGAATATGAGAAACATAAACACCATCATGTCTCAAAGCTCAAACAACTCTACCATCCGGTCAGAGTGTCCTCAAAGGGTGCCCTTTCATTGAGCTCACTATTGTCCCTGTCTTCAGATGAGTCTTTGAGCAGTGGAGATAATACAGATGAAGAAACCACAACTGATGATTCTTGGGCAGACATTTTGGGGTCAGACTGGTGGGGTAGAGGTATTCTGGGATCTGATACCTCCCTCGGCTCCAAGTTGGGCTTCACTGGTGGCTCAGATGTCCCCAAGCTTATTTCAATAGGGCATCATAGATCAAATTCTTCCACTTCATCTGGATATAGTGGCGACGTGGAATCAGAGTTTGAAAGTGAGATGTTGGAGGTGTCGGATGACCAAGATGATGAAGAAGAATTTGGCAGATTTGTTCCAGGAAATCATTGGGAACACTTGAGCAGATGGGTGCATCAAAACATTGAGGACATGTATGCAAACCACTATGAGATGCCGCATGGTGAGATCCCTCGGGGTCCATCTTGCATGCATCATGTCCTGTTTGTGCTGAAATCTGCTCGTCCCAACCAATTCCGTGAAGAGCTTCATGTCACCCCTCTCACTTTTGACACCATGGTGGCTAAACTTGCAAGTGATATTGTCTTCGGGAATAATTTGAGCCATCCGCAAATGCCTGTGGAGGAGCAGCTCACCATTGTGCTGTATCAGTTTGGTCATGATGGGAATGCAGCGAGCCTTCAGGGAGTTGCAAATTGGGCTGCAGTTGGAAAAGGAACAGTCTTACTTGTGACTAGCCAAGTATTGACAGCAATCCTTTGCCCAGAATTCATGAATGAAGCAGTACACTTTCCAAATGCTGAAGAGAAGGAAGTGGCAAAGAAATGGGTCCACAAGCATTTGTGCAAAGAATGAGTGGTGCCTTGTTGATGGGACACTTGTGCCCCTTGCAGAACAGCCACATTGGTTCGGAGAGAGTTATTTTGACCAAAAAAATCAATATTCATTAAACATTCAAGCATGTGTTTGCTCCGAGTCCTAAGATACATCAATCTGATTCATTTTCAAGGTTGTTTCCCTACCCAATCTGAAAATCATTGATTTTTCCTATGGACACACTGGAAGTACTCATGATTCAACTGCGTGGACTAAAACATGCTTGGCAAATGAACATCGTGATCTGATGGAGGATGGCAAATGGATTTGGGCTGATTTGGCTTATCCTGTAGGCATGTCATTATACATTTTGCCCATCTTCTCATGTGTTCTCACAAGGTCAATGTCTGGATCGTCGCCCCCTATAAGAAGCCGGAATGAGACCTCCCTGATAATGAGGAATTCAACAAACACATGTCCAGGGTACGCATATGATCTGAACATGCCATTGGATTTTTCAAGGGCCATTTCCATTCACTCAAGAACCTACGTCTCAGTATTTGTGACAAGACCAGCTATATTCTTGCAACATATTGGGTCGCAGCTTGCATTGGGGTCCATTCTTTTGCAATGCAATGTGAGGAGCACAAATGGCAGCATGACAACAATGTCGACTCTGACCTTTCTGCTCCTGAGGATCTGTTCATTGCTGAGGGTTTATCTTCATCATCTGATTCTGACGTTGCCACAACCATGCCCCTTCCATGAAGTACCATCCCTGCAACCCATCTCCAAGCTGGAAAAGCTCATCGTGAGAACCTCAAGGAGAAGCTTTTCCACTCCAAGGCCCATCGAGCTCATCATACTGCACGCTCATGTGCTGAGCGACATGGGGTTCATGTGTCTGCATCAGATGCTGAAATGTCAGAGTAAACATCACATGGTATATGTATTTGTAGTAGAGCGCCGCTGTGCAGTGTAGTTACTACTAGTAGTCTTAGACTTGGCACAGCTCAATCTACTGATAGTCTCTGTTCTCTGGCATTGAAAAGTTAAATCCTTCAGAACTGAAATTGAACTCTGTGCCCATGTCCAGCATGTCATTTGAAAAGGTGGAGTGAGCCACTGCTGACCCAGTGTCCGAATATCCAGAACTTGTGGCTGCACCGCTATGAATGGCATTGCTAGGTCCTGCTTGGGCTTGGATATGATGCCATCTGCAACCGAAACTTGATGTCCAGCTTCTGCTGAGTTAACTCTGCTTTATGTTTCATCTGCTGCATCTTCAGGTCTGCCTTGGCTTTGATCTTTGCCAATGCCTTATCGTTCTCTCCCTTCATTTTGAGCTTCTTTAAATCCAACACCTTTTTGAGTGGTTTCTTCTTCCTTTGCTGAGATTGTGTTGATTTTGTTGATAGCGGTCTTTGGTTTCTTGGATGCTGGGTGAGTCGCAGTCGCAGGAGCCGATTTCCTGCTCCACACAGATGTTTTCTTGGGTTTAGCCTCATACACCTCTTCAACTATGTCAGCCTTGCATTTACCTGTCTTTACTGGCACCTCCTCAGACACCTCTTCAACTACGTCAGCCTTGCATTTACCTGTCTGTACTGGTACCTCCTCTTCCCTAGCATCACTGTCCTCAGCCTCATCACTTTCATCCTCTGGATCACCATCTTCATTGTCACTGATGGGTTCAGTCTCAGGATCTAAATCATGAACATCGCTAGAGCCATCCACCTTGGAAGTGGCGCCACTTAGAGCTAGAACTAACGTGTCATAACCTGAGCTGTTGTTTCCAAGGCCAACAGGGACCAGTCTGGGACACTCATCGATAATAGCTTTCAAGTTGAAGAACCATGGGCATCTTTCCTTAACTCCAGCTATATGTTTGTGGTGTCATCAAAATGCTTGCAAGACGAACTTGAATTTAAGGAGATTGTGATGTACCCCAGCTCCTGGTTAATTTATTGTCTACCTTCATATTGATCTCCTCTTCATGCACTATACCAGCACTGGTCTCACCCATTGCATCTCGATACTTGTGGACATCCTGCGTCATACTACATGGGATCAGAAATGAATCAGTTCAAGAGTTAGTCTTGATTTTCTCACCATTTGAGACAGTTCTTGATTTTGAGTACCCAAGCTGCTCTATCTGCAGGGCTTTGCACTGATGCAAACACATCCTTGTACTTGGCATGATCTTCAAATACCTTCTTCACGAGCATCCATTGATGGTCAGTCTTTGGTTTACTTCCTCCCTGAAAGACTGATATGTTTGCTCCAGGTATCAGGAAGAGACCTTGTCTGATGACAGTATCTTCTTCTAATGCAGTGATAAGCTTCCAGTTTAGGCTAACATCTTTCCAGCTGATCACATATGTCAAGTCACAGCCACAGATTACATGGCAAAGAAGCTTACTCAACCTCGACCTTCTCATCTGCATCCCCACCCGCATCAGAGCCACCATTGGTTTCCCCAACAGTCTTTCCTTCATCACTACTGTCTGACAGCTAGATGGTTCTTGGCCTGCTTTTTCTGGTTCTTATGGCCCTTGACTGTGGTGGCCAGCTTCTTTGCTGTCTTAGGAGCTACCATTTCATCATCAGAGGCAGCTGCTTTTGCTGCCTTAGCCTTTGTAGAAGGCTTTCGGGCACATGGAGGAGGTTTCTTTGCAGAGGCTCTGAAAGGCTTGGGACCCATGTTGTTGTTATGTAGAGGAAATGGAAGTTTTACCAATATAATTTAGAAATATAGTTATATATCAAATAAAGCTATTTGAAATTGCAAGTGATGAAGTGGAGGGTGAATTGTCTCTGAGTGAATCACAATTCAGAATGTTGAATCGCCTCCAGAGGCGATTCAATGATTCAAAAAATCAGACGATTCAAGTGTTGTTTTGCATTGTTGAATCACCATCTGAATCACCTACCTGAATCGTCGTTGAATTGTGATATTTGACTGCTACTAATGCATAGGGGGAGGTTAAGGGTGTGGGGCCATCGTGCCATCGTGTTGCACCCCATTGTCAATGCTGTCACCCTGCCATTTGCTCATCCCCTGTCATTCTGGTCATCCATTAGCACCCACTTTCCATGATGCAAACAGTCACTCGCAGCAGCATGGGTGCTAGGGCTGTCATCCTTGTTGCTGTTGGGCCCTTGTTTGTCATAGTGCTGTTCTGGCCCGGCTTGGCCTGAAAGCCCCAGCTTTGGCCTGGCCTGAGACAGCTTTGGCTTTCCCAATCCACAGGCTGAGCCAAAGCCGTCAACTAGGGCTTGGCCCTGGCCACGGCTTTGTATGCAAGAGTAATAAAAGTTTCCTGAGAGGTTAGCCAGCAAGTTTGATGCTTCCAGGGGTCTAACTTACCTCGAATGCAGCTTGGTATACAGTGTACTCGATGGACAACAATGTTGTTACATGAAAACACGTCCAAAACATGTTCGTTTGGCTGGTCACATGACTACTGTGAACACGATGCAACAATCGAAACGACTCGCATTGTAAATCATAACACTGTCATGTGTCCATCCAAACATTGAGAACATACAACACTGGTTCAATATTGTGACTTGGCACATGGTAACCACGATTTAGTACTTCAAACTCACTGAGATACAACACTTGAAAAGCTGCGGCCTGACAGCCTGGCTTTGGCTTGTCAGATCTCCAGGCCAGGCCAAAGCCGTCAAGAGGCCGTCATTTTGGCTCGGCTTGGCCTGGCCTATTTGGGCCTGGCTTGGCTGGGCCAAGCACAGCACTAGTTTGTCATCAACCACCTGCAATCCACCACACGAGCAGCAGCTTGCAGCAGTGGGGTGGGGTGCTTGGATCATCCTGTGCATCATTGCTGTCCCCTCTTCCTCGTCATTGTCATCCCTGCATCCCTGCCCATTTTGTTGTGGTCCCCATCCCCGTCCCTGTTGTTGGTGTTGTCTTGTCCCAGTCCTGGTTCTCCTATTGTCATTGTCCCCTGGTTCATTGTCAAGCACCTGCAATCCACCCTGCTGTTGCAGGTACTGGCATCATCATCCAGTCATCGTTGTCAGCAGTTCTAGTTAGTACCTAAAAAAGTTTGTTAGTAACAAAATAATGAAATAAGAAGAAACTTACCAACAGCCCAAGAGACATAGCCTGACATCTCTCAGGCCTTTTATTCATGTGCTTTGCCTCCTTCTCATTGTCTCCCCTTGTCTCCTGCCATCTCCTGCCATCTCATTGTTCCATTGTCATTCTGTTTGGTCTGGTAGCGGCATTGCCATTCTCTCGCTGATTTGTAGTTGCATGTGTTCCCACCCTGGGAGCAGTTGCTCACAATGGTGGTTGGGGTGCTTCCATGGTCCTGTAAGTGGCTATTGTCATCATCCAGGTGCCATTTTGTTGTTATAAATCAAAACCTACAAGAAATGAAAAATATAAGTTAGTTGAATCAAATAAAAAGCATAGAACATAATAATAAACTTACCAGGGGCCCAAACAACATTATCATCATTTGGGCCCATATCTGCTGTTGGTTCTAGGGATAGGAGGAGGGGAGGAGGTGGTGTCATCAACAGTGGTGGTGGCTGCCATTGTTGATGCACAGTTAGGAACACAAACCAACACATAAATCACATGGTATATTGATTTGTAACATGTTCCATTTAGTGCTCCTGGGCCAAGCCACCAAGGGCCGGTCCTCACAGGTCCGGCCCTGGTTCACAGTCCACTCATTGCCTGGACCTGGACCTGCTGAGGCAGTCCAGTCCAGCACTTAGGTGAACCTGGACCAGACCTGTGAGGGTTGGACAGGTCCAGACCCAGGTCAGCAGGTCCTGGCCCAGACAACAACAACAACAAGAGGGGGCAACAATGACATAGAGGAAGGGGCACCCCTATATTCATTTAATGTGGCCCACTGGCAATTGGACACAGTTTGTATAGTATCATTAGTCTATTTATAATAAAATGGAGGACTCATTCATGTAACATTCATGCCAGGCATTAGCCCTGGCCCAATTGGACAAGTTGAAATGTCACCCATTTCACATGATCAAGTTGATTCTGAACGAGATCTACCTTATAAAAGTATGTGGATAACATGAAATATCCAGATGAAAAAAAAAGTCATATTTTACTGGATCGCAAGCCCGGCAAATGACGTCGCCATTTCATGCCTCAACTGCCCATCCACTACTGCAGGTGCACTACGGTTTGTGTACACACGAAGGCCCAGGAAAACGACATTCTGTGGATCTTCATCCGTCGACAAGTCGTCCTTCAGGTCGTCATCCTTGTCCCCGTTTTCACCCTTGTCGCTAGAATCCGAATCATCCGATGACGACGAACTAGACTTATCGTCGGCTTTATCTGAGTCGCTTGACTCATCGTTTGTGCCTTCGTCGGCCCCACCATTTTCAAGTTGCTTGTCATCATTTGATTTCTTGACCTTGTCAATCTTGGTGCTGTGCTCAAATTTGACTTCCTGCTTATCATCTGTGGAAGAAGCCTCATCCTTGGACTTTGGCTCGACCTTCTCCTTTATCTTCTTCTCGCTCTTCTTCTTAGTCTTCCTTCCCTCCGAGTTCTTCCCGGACAGCTTCAGTGCCTGCTGCGCTTTCTTCAATGCCTCAGATGCTACAGCTGCTTTCGCACCAAGTTCTGCGAGGTCTTGGCCAGCAAGCGCATCAAGCGGGATCGGAAGATGTTTTGCTTCTTTGCTAGGATTAGGATTATCAACTAATGTTTGATGATACTCTAGGAGGACAAACTTTCTGTTGAAATCTATAGGAAGTTAGGGTACGTATATCACTTGAAATTCGAATTGACTTACTTGAGGCAATAGATTGACTTTTTGCTCGCTCTGTTAGAACCCTTGAATACGTGCGCTCCTGCCAAAGATTTTTGACGCTCGATAGGTAATCCTGAAAGTGAACGGTTACGGGTTTTCTGTCAAAATACAACAGTCTCGCAACCGAAGAGCGTACCTCTGTACGATAGTTCTGTCGATCAAGCCGAACCTAGGATTCAATCAGTGCGTGAGTTGAACAATCTCAATACAGGAAATGCACAAACATGAACAACATAATCGCCTGCTTCAAGATACGTCTCTACATTCACACTCCGAGCGTGGAACATTGAATACGAAGACGCCGTAACAGGTGTTGTCTCTCCCTTACGGAATACAACGAAATCAAATTGCCAGATTGCACGACCGCTTATCGGCCTGAAGTATCGCTGGTCTAGCTGTGATAAGACGAGAACCGCATGCGACGATGCGGGAAGGGATATCGTGACTGAACACTAGTCAATTTATAGGCTCGCGAAAGGATGAAGGGTCATACTCACAAGAGGCATCCCCGAATGTCCAGGCCGATGAGAGAGGGCGTGCGGTGACTTGAAGCCACTGTGACGACATGACCCACGAGGAATCAAACAGCAGTACCCGGTCTATCACTTTCCAATTCTCCAGAAAGTCTTTGTCTGCAGCGTGATCATAAAATCAACGATAGTGCACAGGTTCCAAGACATGACAACCACTGACATTCCATAACGAACTCGCCATCGTTCCCAAATGTATGGCCCAACACCTCGAGCGCAGGAAGTGTCTCGGGTGTCCATTCCTTCGACCCATCTGACCATGGTCCTGTCCACTCCGAATTGCCCCAGGGATTGCGGATCACTACAAAGCGCTTCTTTTTCCACTCGACAGCTCGCAAGACGGAGTATGCATGCCCGCCTATGAGACCATTCACTGTCGCCTCAGTGTTTCCACTGCGTGTGCTGTCCAGATTGTCGAAGGCACAACCGAAAAGCCTGTCTCTGTTTGCCCGGAGCAGCTCCTCATTCCAGAATTTGTCAACATCCAGAATGTCCTGCAGAATGTTTAATACACAAGCACAATATACATGACACGGCGAAGGACGACTTGCTTTGCTTGATATGAAGCTGGCAACGCCACTGTAATATCACGGTCATGAGCGCCATGAAAAATAAGACCAAAAGAAAATTGCACCCCGTCAAATCCTCTATAGCTTCGCAGTCTTCTCCAGAATGCAACGCTAGATAGCTTCCATGAAGCTTGGCGTACGCTTTCTCGATAAGAGGTACCCATGTTTCGCCGTTCGTCCCAGACCTGGCAAAATAAAGACCCCTCCCTCCTTTGCGAGCCGACTGATTGTATGTTCGCTTATCGTAATGATACAGCTGCTTCTCCTGATCGCTGAGCTCTTCGAACTTGGGAATCGACGTATACAGCATACTAATCCCATTAGATTAGTGCCTCGACACAAAGAAATGAAACGAGGAGACGAACTCATCCACGATAACCTCCACCCACTGGGTATCACGGAAAAAAATGAAACCATAGACTCCAACTTCCTCGTCTCGCTGCAGAATCCATATTAACGGGAATCTCACACCTGCCGGGCAAAATGACTGACTGCAACACAAAATTTCTCCACCAACCCCTTTGCGGTAGACATGGTAGCTAACGCTGAACAGAACCAGCAGTCGCCAAGATTGCCTTGAACAATATCGTTCGAGTCTGCGCCGTCAATGAAGAACGACGGTTTGTCGAAGATCTGCGTAACTCGTTGAACATCCGAAGGCATATACATCGGGTTTATTTCATCGAGTCCATGCAGACATCTAGATTTATCATTTTCAAGATCGAATTCGATATCTCTGTATCATCATGATGTTACGAAGATCAGTACTTAAGTAACAAAAATAACGTACCTGAACTTTCTGTTCCTTTCCCTGCAGTCCTTCGCGATCTGTGTAACTCTGGATGTACACAGCTGCAGAGCCTTTTGAAGCTCGTCGGTCACCAGCAAACCACCGCGTTTTTCCTGTTGAAGGAAGGTAGCCTTACTTGGCTGAGTATTGGCAGCAGCTTTGCGCGCTGCACGAGCTTTCTGGTGCTTCAGGTGTGCCATCGAGGAAAGGGGAGGGGACTGAGCAAAGTGTTCCGTGCTGTGAGTTTTGTAATGCTTACCGGTGCGGCTTGGCGCCCTGCCAGCTGAGCGCTGAGCGCCAATCAGGGAGATGATAGATTGTCCACCGTGGTCCGTGATGTCAATTTTGATGGCTTTAGCCCTGCCTTAACGGTATTACGATGACAAACGAAGACAACATTCTTCTCCCAAACATGGAGCATTATGAAAGGGCGCATGAGAATGTTGACACACCCTGTTCAATGACAGATTGTTTGTCTTCGTAGACGTGGCACAGTCCGAGACCTCGATAACAAGTACATCCGCATATATACCAGAATCAAGAGCCCAAGCGCGATCGGGGACTCGGGAGGCGCGGTCCACCGTGATATAGGTTATAGCACAGATCAGGAATTCCAATAGTTCGTTATGCATTACGCTCAGGAACCATATGCGCGCTTCAAACGTTCGAGGTCCGGCGGTATACTAGTTGATGACCGATATCGATGACTGATGATAGGATGATAAGTACAAAAGTAATAGGTGTGAGGGCCTCAGGCTGATCCCATCCGAACGAATTTTGGCCGAAAAAAGTGTCCATGCCTGATTTTATCCGAACAAAATCTTGACAAAATCTTCGAAATCTAGGGACAGGCGTGATTTTCTGTCCGAACTAAATTTTTGTGCTATGTATGTAGGCCACGTCTGTATTACAAAGTGATTGTTGACCAGGTAAGGTATATCTGATATTGTTTATAGTACGATCGATATCGGTGTACCAGATTGATGTCTCCAGCAAGATAAAAGATATTTGAAAGGTGTTTGCTGTATCAAGTGAAACCAATTGGGTCAATTTGGAGCAGAAAATTGCTGGAACACTGAATGTTTTCACTGCCAATCTTCATGTGCAATATGGACTCAGTACTGAGTCAGCTGGTGCCATTCCTATTGCTCTTGCATCACAGACTGATCTTGCAGAACTTCATGGACATTTGGTTCCTCTTGTTGTCCCACCACGAAATGCAAACAGCTCAGTTTTGAAACGAAAGATGAAAGAAGTAATAGTCAGGGTTACTGACTGTTGAAATTAATCCCTGATGCATGCTGTATACATGAGGCAATACATGCAGCATACGCATGTTACTGCGCTTACTGCGCATACATGCGGTAAACACATTCCCGAGTCATGTGACATCCTTAATATTATGTATATAAGGAGAACCTGTACCGTAGTAGGAATACAGTGTTCTTACCTCTGCTAACCCTAGCTGTAAGTCTAACTAAACCCCAGGTAGGTTGTAAGGAACGTGTAGTCTCTTCCCCTGTGCAGCGTATATAGTCTGCTCCAACAGGTTATGGGCCCTGCTGGGCACGTCGCGAACGCGCTTTAATTAGCTGCGAACGACGTTGACTTCATTGTCTCCAAATTTATAACCTTGCGCTCTTCGTGAGCTGCATTGCGCTCCCTGTGAGCTGCATATAAAACCTAGGTTGACTAGGGTTAACCACTCTGAAGGAGTGTTTTCTCCTGAGAACGTTAAACGTGTTTTATTGAGTAAAAAGACTGATTGAGCGCTTTTAACAGCTGCCACCACAGAATCATGTCTTCAACTCTTGAAAAACTCGTTCAGACTTTCGATGGATCCAATTACATCTTATGGGCCGACTCTATGAAGGCGTGGCTCAGGTCTCAGGGCCTCTGGCAAATAACTAGCGGGGCGGAGCAAAAACCGCCCCCGGCGCCTCCTTTGACGGCGACGAACGCTACCTTGGTAGTGGACGCTAATGCCAAGCTCCAGACCTGGAGCAACAAAAATGACCAGGCTATTGGTAGCCTAGTGCTCCGCCTGGCCCCCTCCATTCGGCAGCGTGCCAACACAAAGGACACTGCTGAGGAGGTGTGGGACCTCATCCGCACCGATTATGGTGTGGACGGCCCCTCCCAAGTCTTTTCGGACTTTAGGTCCGCAATAGCAATCAAGATCCCGGCTGCGAACCCCGCACCGGAGATTGCAAGAATGGCTGACAAATTTGAGCGCCTCACGGCTGCTAACGTCGCCATCCCCGAGCTAGTACAGGCCATGATCCTACTTGCTGCGATGCCGCGCGAGTACGATTCATTGTCTGCAACGGTCCTTAACACGACCGCCACTAGCGCCTTGACATTTAAACATGTCAAGGACTCCATTGTTGCTGAAGCCTCAAGGCGCACAGCAGTTGGAAAGCCCGCTGGCCAGCCTCAGGCCAACAAACTTTCTGCTGTTAAGCGCAAGGGGGGAAACCCCAAATGGCAGCCCAAAGAAGGGCAAAACAGCAACGGAGACTCGTCCCGAAAACGTGGACGACGTGGGGACAGAAAGACTAAGGAGGAGAAGCCAAAAGAGAAACATACCCACCTCGCCTCCAACGCCTTTACCACCATAAATGGTAATGGCACCATCATACCGCCGATGCCGCTCATACAGCGCATCGAGCGACGCGAACACACTCCCACAAGGGATCCTCGCCGCCGACCGCCTGCACAGGCATACACGGGCGCGGCCTCCTCTTCTCGCTCGGTTTACACCGAATACCAGCAAGCTCGAGACACCCTCGAGCGCATGCAACTTCCGTGCAGCGCGAAAAACCTGCGACCGCTGGAAGAGCACCTTACAGTGCGAGAAGGTAAGAGAAGGAGGATAGAGCCAGAAACCGAGGCTATGATCGAGGAGGTAGAAGACGATACCGTCTCCCTCGGATCTGAACCTCCAGTAACTGACGAGGAAGTGTGGAAAGCCGTCAACGAAATGCTCGTCGATGAACCCCTTGACACAGGGGCGTATGATGACAGGTCAGTCCTTTTCCCTGCCACAAGCACTAAGATTAAAATTCCTATGAATACAGCGAACTTTTCATGTGAAATTTTACCGCTATTAAATGTATCATGGAATTATGTAGATCTTAATATATGTGCTATGTGTGCAAAGGGAGATTGTAAGAAAGGTGCCGACTGGATCATGGATTCAGGCGCATCAAAACACTTCACTGGTGAAATGAAAGATTTCGCTTCTTACGAGCCTTTACCGAGAAAGGACTCTACCTTGGTCCAAACGGCCACTGGTACTACTCATATAGTAGGAAAAGGAGCAGTCTTCATTAGACACCAGGTAGTATGTAATGGGAAGTCAGAGACGCGTGAAACGCGGCTATACCCCGTCTACTACATACCCGACATTAATACTCGATTGATGTCAATGGGGGTCTTTTTACAAGACGGAAGTGATGTGCGTGGTTCCTCCGCATACATTTCATTCATCGAGCATGGAAACCCAATCATGCATTGTGTCCCTCTAAGGAGGAATGACACGATCTATTGGGCTCGGACTCATATATTGAGCACCAAAAAGGTTAATGTCGCGACCATTTATGTCGCTGACTACTTGACTTGGCATAGGCGACTTGGACACCCATCCAAAGAGGCGCTAGGGAAAATGCCTAAAAGCACCATAAAATTCCCAAGGAATTTAATTATTCCTAAAGACAAAATTATATGTCCAGGGTGTGCAGAAGGGAAAATGACCTCAAAATCTTTTCCCGAGTCAGACTCACGAGCTGACAAATCCTTTGAATTAATACATTCCGACCTAAAGGAACTCCCGGTACTATCGTACCACAAACATAAATACTTCATTGTATTTCTGGATGACAAAACGTCACATATTTGGGTCCAATGTCTCAGAAAGAAATCTGACGCTGCTGCAGCGATTAGACAATTTCTAGCAATGGCTAAGACCCAATATGGCGCTACAATCAAGCGCTGGCGTGTTGATCCAGGGGGGGAGTTCAAGGATCGTGAGCTACAAAAACAGCTCAAGGATTTAGGCATCAAAATAGAGATGTCTGCACCCCACGTTCATCAACAGAACGGGCGCGCAGAGCGCGCCATAAGGACAATAATGGAAAAGTCGCAAACCCTGCGATTCACCGCTTGTCTACCACAATCATGGTGGGAATTTTGCATAGAACATGCAACACATTTATACAACCGAACCCCAATAAGGCGCCTGAAATGGCTGACACCTTTTGAGGACCTGACAAAGGTCCGCCCAGATCTAAACAATCTGAAGGTCTTTGGTTGCGGTGCTTATGTCTATCTACCAAAGGAAAAACGTCCAACAACATTGTCTCCTCGATCGGAGCTAATGACGTACCTTGGAGTAGAAGATGGCATTAAAGCATATCGTTTCATGCGACGAAACGGCGCAATATTCATTGGTGCTACGGCACTATTTGATGAAACGATGTTCCCATGCTGTCCCGGAGCTAAAACTCCTGCCAAGACAGACCTTGGTGATTTTCCACCAGAACCAGAAGATGACGACCACTCATCTGGAACGGATGGCGATGACCCTATACCGCCACAAAATCCGCCCCTTCCTCCATCATCAGAAGATGATGATGATTTACCAAGCGAGCAAAAGGCGCATGACGATGCGACTAACGCTCCTCCTCCGCCGCCTCCAGTTAGCACTGAGGACTTTCGTCCAAGACGTGAAGATCAACAGGAATGGCAGCAATTGCCCCGTCGATCAGGCAGGCAGAGGAAAATCCCAAACCGTCCCGGCAATACCTATGGAGAACAGCGACTCCCCTCTGACATAGAGAGAGACATTGCGCGTGATCGATATTGGAAGAAGTCTGTGGGTCAAGATTCGGATCATAACCAAACACGACCACGACCTCAACAGCAAGAACCGGTTGCTGGACCGAGTTCGGCACCCCACGAGAGTGTGCCCGATTCCAATAATCAAGAACATGATCACCCAATGGGGGAACCGGACGAAGCAGGTTATATTAAAAAGATAACCAAGGAAGGTGGAGATGAGCTTATCCGCTGGCTGTTGTCAAAAGCAGTCACACCATCAAGCGGAAAAAGCCTAGTTCCAAACCAATTTCGCGATATTGCGCGCCTACCCCGGCAGCAGCAACTTGAGTGGAAACAGGCTTGTCGTGAAGAGTTAGAGGCTCTTCGCAAGCGACAAGTCTATGACATTGTCGATCTTCCACATGATCGAAAAACGATCAAAAATAGATGGGTTTTCTCCGTGAAATCGGACGGAAGAAAACGAGCCAGACTCGTGGCCAAAGGCTTTTCACAAGTCGAAGGCGTTGACTTTGATGAGATTTTCTCACCAGTAGTCCGCTACGAGACCGTACGCCTCATGTTTGCCCTTGCGTCTCTAGAAGGCATGTATATGACCGGTCTAGATGTAAAAACCGCATTTTTATACGGCAAACTTGATGAGGAGATCTATATGGATCAACCCGAGGGTTTCAAACTCGAGGGTAAAGAGCGCAAAGTAATGCGCTTACGCCGAGCATTGTATGGCCTTAAACAGGCTTCACTAGCATGGTGGAGAGAGCTAGAGGCATTTATGCGCACCATTGGGTTCGTGCGCGCCAGCTCCGATGCCGGCATCTTCATACACAAGGATCCTAAGACAGGCAGCATCGTTATTGCGCTAGTCTATGTTGATGATGGCTTGTTCATGGGCAAGAACAAGAAACTTGTGGATGAAAAGAAGAATGCTTGCCTGAAGCATTGGGAGTGCCGTAGTACTGAAAAAGTCACGGAATTCTTAGGCATGCGCGTCACCCAGACCGCTGCAAAAGTCAAACTCGATCAAACAGAATATCTCGCCAAAGTGCTTGAGAGGTTCGAGATGACAAATGCCAAGATTGCCCCCACTCCACTCCCGACTGGCTACAAACCGTCGGAGAACACAGCGACGCCAAACGCGGCGCTTAGATCAAAATATCAGTCTGTGATCGGATCTTTATTGTATCTGATGCTCGGAACGCGACCTGATATCGCTTACGCGGTAATCAAGATGTCGCAATTCTCGGCTAATCCTAGCCAAGAACATCTAGACAAAGCAATGTACATAATGCGCTATCTGGTGGGAACCCAGAAGTACAGTATGGTCTATGATGGAGAGAAATCCGAGGGGCTACAGGCCTTCACAGATTCTGATTGGGCAGCTGACACAGTCAAGCGCCGATCTACAACGGGTTACTTTGCTACTCTGGCGAGTGGCATTGTGTGCTGGCAGTCCCGTTTACAAAAAACTGTAGCACTGTCATCCACAGAAGCCGAATACATGGCTCTCTCCGACACTTGTCGGCAGATAGTGTGGATAGAGTCCTTATTCCAGGAACTTGGATATACACTGAAGCGCGTACCAATCTGCGCTGATAATCAAGGATCCATCTTTATTGGATCAAATCCAGTTCAGGAAAGAAGGACCAAACATATAGACATTCGCTACCACTACACCCGCGAATGCATAGAAAATGACAAAGTCACAGTCGTTTTCATTCCTGGAAGTGATAATCCGGCTGACATGTTCACAAAGAACCTTGGCGCCGTCCTATTCAGGAAATTTAGAGACTCTCTCGGAATTACTTTCGAGATTCAAACTTAGCTGCTTAGAGCGCTGTACAGTTTGAGGGGGGGTGTTGAAATTAATCCCTGATGCATGCTGTATACATGAGGCAATACATGCAGCATACGCATGTTACTGCGCTTACTGCGCATACATGCGGTAAACACATTCCCGAGTCATGTGACATCCTTAATATTATGTATATAAGGAGAACCTGTACCGTAGTAGGAATACAGTGTTCTTACCTCTGCTAACCCTAGCTGTAAGTCTAACTAAACCCCAGGTAGGTTGTAAGGAACGTGTAGTCTCTTCCCCTGTGCAGCGTATATAGTCTGCTCCAACACTGACAAGGCTGATGATGTGGCTCCCTCAGCAGCTAGTAATGGAAAGGTGGGTATCGACATTTTTTCAAAACAACCACTGAGAAATCTTTCCAGAAGAGAAGCGAAAGCCAACATCAGGAGATCAGGGTTTCTTTGGTTTTATCGTCCGCTATTTGTCATGGCTATCTAAAATAGTTGGATTATGTACCCTTCGACCTACCTGTACAACGGCACCGTCACACTTGAGTAACTTTGAAGCACACTGTCGTAATCAAGTCACAATTAAGGACTCATTGCATTCAGGTTGCCTGAATGGAACTTCGAGATTTCAACTGGCAGTACTTTGTAAACTTGTGACCTGGCGACAGACCTGCAATGCATTTTCTGTAATTTCTTTACTAGTTGCTACTAGGTATTGCAATGTGCCAGACACATAGGTCATGTTGTGAGCAAGGGGTGGGCGTGTTTTCGTTCATGCTATAGCTACATCCAATGAGGTAGAATATTTAAATCTGTTGTGTAATGTTACGTAGACCTCACGTATTAACGGTTGTAGCATATTCCTTCACAATTGGCATACACCAGTCGCTCTTGCCTTATGTTGTCTTCATCCCTGTTTGCACTTGATATTACAACATGCTAGCAGAGTATAGTTATAAGGGATGTCAAGTCGCAATCTGCCGTGTGAGTTGCATTGTAAATAACTGATTCGGCATCTTGCCTGTTCACACTTGATATTACAACATGCTGGCAGAGTTGATCTCAAATCATGCTAGTTTCTAGCACATGCAAACCATATACATTCTCAAAACATAATATAGCAAATTGTAATATAGCAGAGGAACCAGACATCCGTTAAGGAAATGACAACAAAACAGCAAGAACAGACTTGGAAGCAGTGTCAGTGACCTAGCTTCATCCCCGGTGTCATGCACAGGGCACAGCATCAGTGCTGTAGAAGTCATAGATTGGTACAAAGACATATGATGTTCATTCATTTTAGTGATCCTACAGTGCACCATACCCTGTATCCGAACCATCCTCACTTTCCCTATCGTCCTCTGAGTCAGAGCTACAATCTTCATTTCTGTCAGCTACAGATGAGTTGTCTGAGTGATCGTCATCATCATCGTCTCCCTCATCTGCTTCGCCACTGGCACCATCTGTTAGCCCTTGTGCCTCATCCCAATCGCCAGCTATCTCCATTTCTGATCTGTGGGCAATTTCTTGCAGTTCATCCAGCAACTTGATGTCTCCGTCCCTAAGAAGCGGCTCCAAGTCCATCCAATCTGTGCTGCTTGCTTGATTGGCAGCACCTGCCATGAAAGCATTCACACTGTTCAGTAAAAAACAATGGTATATATCCGTTCAGCGGATTTCTGCAAAACGACGATAGATCCATCAGTAGCGGATTGGGCCCACATCAGGAAAGACTCGTGTGGGCCCAGGGTGTGATGCATCCATGTGGGCCCAGTATACAGCTTCACTGAAGAATTCTCGGCGGCAGCAACATCTGAATCATGGCGCCGGCTAGCACGGTCATCATTTTACTACATGTTACCACATATACATGGGCCCATGCAATGCGTGTGATACTGCACAATTGTATTGGCCCACCACTGGTTTTCTTATAGACATTGGCCTATATGGACATATTGTTGGTGCTGGTTCCCAGTGCTGATGATCATTGTAGGTTTGGTAGGAAAAAGTGCAGCAGCAGGTCAGCAGGTATCGGTGGTTGGATGCATACGGCATCAGGTCACAGCAGATACAGTTGGATGCATGCGGTGCCAGGACATGCCACACTAGCCGATTGTTTTAGACACCGATGTGATGTCCTGCTATAGATTATGGTTAGATATAAACAAATGTCCCAATGTTGGGGCCAGAATCTGGAGGTATGAGCACACAATTTTACTGACTTGACAGAGGGTGTAGTTAAGAGTTTGAACTGCTTACCACATATACATGGGCCCATGCGATGATTCCATTTGACAGGGAACGATCGTATTGGCCCTAGTGTTTAAAGGTCTGGTCCTATGAACTAGAAAAAGACCGAAACCGGACTGAACTGAACCAAAGTCCAGTTCATCAGGTGGGTATTTATAGGATCGGTCTTTTGCAGTCCAGTTGCCAGTCTTTTGCTTTGACAAATATCATTGAACCAATGAAAACCAATCCGAACCGGTTTCAACCGGTTTATAGGTCACGTACACTATACTCCCTGATTCCCACACATAATGGCTTCAATTTCGCTCCCTGGACCATCAAAAACGGTTGAGAACTGAGAGAGATATGACAAAATACATTTTGATGTGAGTATTTTGATGTCATTTGAGCAGCTGTGACTGTACTGTTTATACCTTGTGCTACAGAAATGTTGGGCACAATTGGACATTATACAAGGCAAAGGAATAACATACATAAACATCTATACCATGTGTATTTGATTCATTTAACAGCCCTAACAAGTTGTAACTACAAACTACAAACTACAACATGGAATACAATGTACTTTTGTTTCGGTCATATCTCTGTCAGATCTTGATGAAATCTCTTAAAAGTTGGACCTGTCACTGGGGAACTACAATATACAACTGCTTGTGTAATGGTAAGATAGTCCAATTAATAGTTGTTGAGAAGTATATGGGTTATATTGGTACAACAAATTTTACAGCAAAAAGTCGGTTCAAACTGGTTTTTTTCGGTCCATGGACTGATATGGACTGGTCCTATGCAGTCTGGTTGCAGTTCAGCAATATCTGGGTCAGTTTTGGACTGGTTGCGGTTGCAGTTGCCCCATTTAGACATAAAAAACTGGACTGAACTGGACCTGTAAACACTAATTGGCCCACCACTGGTTTTCCTATAGACATCGGCCCATACAGACTTATCATTGGTGCTTGTTCCCAGCGCCGATGATAATTTTGTCCATTGATTACTTAATCATCCAAACATTCTGTATCTACAACTGCATTGAAGTTATGATATCCTGCTATACAAACCTCAAATCCATGCCTTGCTGGCCATATAAACCTGACCCTGTTACTGCTGGTGAATTCGCTACTGCATTGAATCAAATAGAAGTCGAGCATCAGAGGAACACTGATTTCCTAGAGAACCCTCACCCTACAGTCAAACCTACTGAGTTCCATGAGCAGGCCATTGCTGCTCAACAGGTAGCTCATGATCTCAGCATTCGAGAGAGTACTATGGGACTACTACCAGCACGGAATGATCTAGCACATGGGCAGGAAGTGCTGTTGTATGGAACGTCACGTCTCCGTGCTGCAATCACTGCATGGATCCTTGCGGTAGATAACGATGAAGACTACAAAGAGTCACGGTTGGGGTGGGTGTCTAGCCTATTTTTTGAGACTGTAAGTGAACATATTGTGATTGTCAATTATCTGATCACCAATACCAACTTAGAAGGAATTCTTGATGGCCACCGGAATTTATGCCTCTATGGGTGGCAGTGCTCCATACACTCCCCCGCTCGTCATGGAAACCATAAAGATGGTACAGGATGGGACTTTGGGGTGCTCGGAACACAATGATCCTGAGGGCAAAGATTTTCTGGAACTAGAATACATTCCAGCGATACAAAGGTACTTGAAGGTTGATGCTGATGACCCCACCCATATTGTCGATAGCTATATCAATTCTTGGTGGAGTAAACAGAATGATCCAGAGAACTACAACTCATACCCATTTGCTCCACACAACTTCCTGGTGGTTCATCAGCCACAGGTGAGTAACATGTTGTTGTCCTTTAATTTATCTTAAGTTTCATCAGATCCAGTTCACCTGGCAAGACCTACGGCTGGTCCCATATGCCGCCGGTGACCTGGCCGAAATACAATTAATGATGAAGATCTTCAATGACCTGCGTTTGACATGGAAAAGGATGACTGAGATGGTCCAAGAAAATGATGCCCAACTTCAGAAGGACAGGAAATTGTTGGCTTACTGGGAGGATGTGCAGAATCAGGTTAGGGAGCACCTTGACACTTAACAAGTCATCTATGTTGGAAAAGATAAACATTGTAGTGACCGGCGCCAGTAGTGATAAAGTCACTTGTGGCGATAAGCATCCAAGGTCAAGAGCTAAGTGAATGACCAGCGCCAGTTATTGTAGAACCCCATGAGCTACAAAAATGTGTATGGGCCCATCCTAAAATAATACAGGGAAATGGGCCCATACGAATGATACACTCAATGGAATGATCGGGTGGGCCCATGACAGTAAAAGGAAAACAGTATGGGCCCACACGACTATAGCATACAGGACTTGAATTACTGCTGTTATTACAAATCATAAAGAATATATCCTAAAACAGTACATTGTAGTGATTGGTGCCGGTAGGGATATACACAAGCATGTAACAGAAGAGAACAATCATTAGTCAAAGACAGTAGTAATGTGCAATGAGAGTAGACATAGATTAATCCTGACACTGGCCGGAAAGCAACTGTCGCTTGTGTGGCAGTCAGCTATTTCTGAACTGTATCTCTCAGTGCCAGAAAAGGTAAAGGCGGCACTGGTCATTCACATAGCTCTTAAAAGACTTGTATACTAATTGCGGCCACTGTGCACTACAATATGGATAACAAATGCAGGAATGGTGACATGCTGTATGCTGTAGGAATGTGGGAGGATAAGGATATATGCAAAATCAGTACATTGCAGAGACCGGTGCCGGTAGTGATAAAGTCACTGGTGGCAATAAGCATCCAAGTCAAGAGCAAAGTGAATGACCGGTGCAGAATATATGCTAAAACAGTACATTGGAGTGACGGGCACCGGAGAAGACAACATTGCGCTGATCATTCCCATAGCTCTTAGACTTGTACACTAATTGCCACTGGTGGTCACTGATAATGAAAAGCAATGACATGCTGTAAAAGTAAGAAACTATTGACCACCGGCGGCAATTAGTGTACAAGTCTAAGAGCTATGGGAATGATTGGCGCGACGTTGTCTTCTCCGGTGCCCATCACTCCAATGTACTGTTTTAGCATATATTCTGCACTGGTCATTCACTTTGCTCTTGACTTGGATGCTTATTGCCACCAGTGACTTTATCACTACCAGCGCCGGTCTCTGCAATGTACTGATTTTGCATATATCCTTATCCTCCCACATTCCTACAGCATACAGCATGTCACCATTCCTGCATTTGTTATCCATATTGTAGTGCACAGTGGCCGCAATTAGTATACAAGTCTTTTAAGAGCTATGTGGATGACCAGTGCCGCCTTTACCTTTTCCAGTGCCGAGAGATACAGTTTGGAAATAGCTGACTGCCACACAAGCGACAGTTGCTTTCCGGCCAGTGTCAGGATTAATCTATGTCTACTCTCATTGCACATTACTACTGTCTTTGACTAATGATTGTTCTCTTCTGTTATGTGCCTGTGTATATCCCTACCAGTGCCAGTCACTACAATGTACTGTTTTAGGATATATTCTTTATGATTTGTAATAACAGCAGTAATTCAAGTCCTGTACGCTATAGTCGTGTGGGCCCATACTGTTTTCCTTTGACTGTCATGGGCCCACCCAATCATTCCATTGAGCATATCATTCGTATGGGCCCATTTCCCTGTATTATTTTTGGATGGGCCCATATGCATTTTTGTAGCTCATGGGGTTCTACAATAACCGGCGCCGGTCATTCACTTATCTCTTGACCTTGGATGCTTATCGCCACAAGTGACTTTATCACTACTGGCACCGGTCACTACAATGTTTATCTTTTCCTACATAGACGACTTGTTAAGTGTCAAGGTGCTCCCTAACCTGATTCCGCACATCCTCCCAGTAAGCCAACAATTTCCTGTCCTTCTGAAGTTGGGCATCATTTTCTCGGACCGTCGACTTTATCACTACTGGCGCTGGTCACCTTTTCACTCCTGGTGCCAGGCACTTTTCACTACCGGCGCCAGTCACTACAATGTACTGATTTTGCATATATCCTTATCCTCCCACATTCCTACAGCATACAGCATGTCACCATTCCTTTGTTTGTTATCTATGTTCTAGTGCACACTGGCCGCGATTAGCATACAAGTCTTTTAAGAACTATGTGCATGACCGGCGCCCACTTTATCTTTTCCTAAATAGACGACTTAAAACAGTATGGGCCCCCACAACTATAGCGTACAGGACTTGAATTACTGCTGCTATTACAATACAAATCTTTTAAGAGCTATGTGAATCGCCTGCACCAACTTTATGTTTTCTGGCACCGAGAGATGCACTGAAGTCATGTGGGCCCATACTGTTTTCCTTTTACTGTCATGGGCCCACCCGATCATTCCATCGGGCATATCATTCATATGGGCCCATTTCCCTGCATTATGTTAGGATGGGCCCATACACATTTTCTTAGCTCATACAGTAACCGGTGCCGGTCATTCGCTTAGCTCCACTGTTATGCTTATGGCCGCCGGCAACTTTATCACTACCAGTGTCAGTCACTTCAATGTACATTTGTTGTATCTATCCTTGTAGCCTCCTTCCACATTCCTGCAGCATGATGAACTCAATATATACCTTATACTCCATCTATTAATGAAGCAACTATGCATATATTGATCAAAATATATACACAAATAGGCGTAGTATAAAAAATATTGTTAATTTTTATCCAACCTAGAATTATGCCGGGGGTGTTGATGTTTTTGGAATTGAGACAGTGGTATCAGGTGGGAGGGGGGACATTTGTGCAGTGTATGTTGATGTTGGATCCAGGGAGGTAGAAGTTGCAGCTGCATTGGTGAAAGAACTGGTGTCAGGGATCACCAATGTAGCTGTGGTCATAATAATGGGAACAGGCGACGGTGGGGAGCAAATGGATTCATGCAAATGGGCTGGATTGACGAACATTGATGACTTCAGGAGATGGATCGTCAACAGCACCGTGGCATCTGCATTCCATGGATCTTCGTCTTCTGATTCCTCCTTGGAGCTTCCCTCATTCTCCAATTCGGCCAGCTGCTTGTTTGTCGCTGCCAATTGACCATGCAACATGAAAACCTCCTGCTTCATCTTCTCCAACTCCATCCCATTCCTCAACCCCCTCATCCCAGCCTCCAGCACCAGAATGCTCACCAGCACCTTTTCTCTCAACTCACCCATCTCAGCCTCCAATGCCGGAATGCTCACTGTCATCTTTTCCTTCAACGTGTTCAAAACTTCCATGTATCCACACAACATGAGGCTTTCCTTATCCAATTTCCCTTGATTTTCTGCCAAGACCGATATGAGCATGCAGAGGTCTTGGAGCTCCCGTTGTAAACCACTGACGGTGGGCATGCGATTGGGATGGGTGACACGACCTGGGGGTGGTGGCGCAGGAAGTGTGGTGTCAATGGATTGGGGGATCATGAGGCTTGTTGACGGGACAGGCTCTGGGGTTGGTATATGGTTGGAGATGCATGAAGTTGAGGGGACAGGGGCTGGCGTGATGGGGATGTACTCATCTGACTCACTGGCAGTGTCTGCTGCCTGGCGTTTTCTCTTCGGCGCCGTTCTCAGTCGTTCACTTTCCTCTGCCTTCACCTTTTTCTTCCCAACGACCTTTTTTCTCCCCTTGAGCTCCCCTGCCACTATCAATTCATCCTGCCATGCTGAACGTGATGCTGTATATGAGCATTTCGTCTTGCCCTTGTGGCACGTCATGCAAGCAATCTGGATGCCCGTTGTTCAGCAGGTTGTCAGGCCCCTCAAACTGCAGGTGTCGCACAGAGCAGTGGGCCATTCCACAACGGACCTCCATATATTGTCTTCAGGTAGAGCAGGAGTGGCCGTCATGATTGGCAGGTTGGCATGGATGAATGGTGGCTCTTTTGTGATGTTGCTGTCCTCCATTTCAGGTGGCACCAGCTGTGGCGACACCTTTTGGCATTTCAACTGGGGTGGAGCCAGGTGTTCTACGACCTTCTTTTCCTTGTCCTTGCCCTTGCCCTTGCTCTGGGCTCTTGCAGCTGCTTCTGTTTGGTTGGTCTGAGCCTCCAGCATCACAGTGGTAGGAATGGGTGCGGACATGGCGATGAGTGATTTGGCTGCAGAACCAGGAGCAATGATGGGTGGCATAGCCGTGGTGGGGATTTGGAGTGTAACATGCATGGCCGGGAGAGTGCTGCTTGGTGCAGCGATGGGCGAAGGTTGACGAATATATATGCTCCGGTCGATGGATTCCCAAGGCGCTGGGCCAGACTTATCCCACTGATGGAGTACTTTGAACATGTGTTTGAGGAACAGCGTCATCGCTGCTTCCTTCGCCAACACCTTTTGCCTATAATCCAACTTCAAAGCCTTCTTAGAAAGATTCATAGGACATAATAAAAATCACGCACCAACTTGCCCAACATGGATTTCGAATCCGCGGTCATCCGAGTACCATCCAAAAATGTATTGAGGGTGCACTCCATGGATTTGGTGTGCTGAGAAGACATGATAAAACTCTTTGTACTTAGGGTGGATGCAGTTGATAGCGTCAATAAATGCAATGTCAGTTTCAACTTCTGTATTCAAAATTCACGTGACTGCATTTGTTGATCAATTTTCGTGTCTTATGGAATATTCAGGCAGCTCATCAGTAAACTTGCCAAATTTGCCATCAACAAGTATGCCCACTCTGGACCTCGATGCCTTGGATATTCCTGGTAGTCCTGATTCACCAGCGGTGGATATAGATAATCTGGACCTGGCCACTTTTCATATTCCTGAATGTCCTGATTCACCGGCAGTGGATGGTACTCTTCATTTCTCCATACCACGTTCATCGATACATTCCTCATTTGCTTTTGATATTTCTGAAGCGGCTGCAGATATTATCCATTTGGCAACCCCACCCACCGAAAATTCCCAATCTTTTGACTTGGATGCATTTCACATTCCTGGTAGTCCCGACTCACCCACAGCGAGCACCATTCATTTGACATCATCACCACCACACCATGACCTAGATCTCTTTCATATTCCTGACTCGCTGGCCGCCAATGCATTTTATATTCCTGGTAGTCCTGAGCCGGTGGCAAGCACCACTGTTCATTTGACACTATTGCCAGCACACCATGACCTAGACATGCATATTCCTGACCTGCCGGCCACCAATGTGTTTTATATTACTGGTAGTCCTGAGTCGCCAGTGGTGAGCACTACTGCTCATTTGACATCATCCCCGGCACACAATGACATGAACATGTTTCATATTCCTGACTTGCCAGGCACAGATTGTTCTGGAGTTGATTTTGGAGCCCCAATGGTGCTACATACCCATACCATTGACCCAGACACTTTTTATATTCCTGGCAGTCCTAATCATTCAGCAACACTGCCATCACAATTACAAATGGTGGACACTCTTGAGATCCCTGCCAGTGTTGACATGCCAGATGCAGACAGTGCACACTTCTGGTTTACTGAGGTGACTGAAGGTAGTGACATGGAGCTCAATGTCTCTATGGCCTATATTGAACCTGTGCTGGATCATGTCACCCCAACATTGTCCTCGCCTGGATCTTCTCATAGTTCAATATTGACACAGAGAGATTCAGATGAGGTCCATTCCCCCCCTGGCTCTCCCCAAAATGTTCCTCAGCGCACTGTCCGCCTTTTGTTACCCAGCCACATTCATCCAGTATTCCCAGGTTGTACTCCATCAACACCGGCATCATCCCAGCAGGCCCCCCAAGTAAGTCCTGAACTTTGGCTGGGAGCTGCTGAATAATGATTGTAGGAGATTTTGACTTATTCTGATGCTGTTGAACACAGCTACCGTGAGGCCGTCAAGACAGTGAAGTCCAACATTGCAGTAAACCATGCCCTTCACCGGCAGCTCGCCACCCTTGATGAAGCAATGTGCCAGATGGCCCAATTAATGCAGCAGAAGTGCAGGACAATGATGAATTCTTTACCAAGGACATCGTAAAATTATCACTAGCAACTTCTTTCGTTTTGCTTAATGTATATGTCAACTGTGCTAGCTGGCACCATTTTCCAGCAATTACAATCTTTTCAGTAATTACTGGCAGCGAGAATCATCGCCCGTGAAGGGTAGACCATATTTTTCTAGCAATTACTGGCAGCAATTGTTGCTGCTGGTGCTATAATTCTATTCACTGGGCCCACATGGACCAAGCAATTACCACCGGTAATAATCATCACCGGTGCCATGTAGTAAAATGGTGACCGTGCTAGCCGGCGCTGTGAGTCAGATGTTACTGCCACCAAGAATCTTTCAGCAATTACCACTGGGAAGAATCATCACTGGCAGTGAATCTGTATACTGGGCCCACATGGATGCATCACACCCTCGGCCCACATGAGTCTTTCCTGCTATGGGCCCAATCCGCTACTGACAGATCTATCGTCGTTTTGCAGAAATCTGCTGGACGGATGTATCATGGATTTCTACTGAATAGGCTGAAGCATTGTCATCATCAACATCCATTGCATCATCATCATTACTCAATTTTGCCTCAGAGACTGCTGCATGCCCGATTCCACCACCAGTGTATCACATGAACATATCCCTATCCACAAAACTGACTGACGTTAAATTTTGCGGTACAATGGCTATTATGTAGCAACCTACATCATGACATAGTAATTTGCCCAATTGTCAACTTCATCTGGTTGACGTGCAGCAGTGAGGGATGAGGTACTTAGCAAGTCTGGCATGCGGCCACTGGCAAAGCAGGGAATGAGGTGGCAACCAGAGAAGGATCTAGGAATCCGAATGTGGCATCATCAGTATTGGGTACAAACCCCACCTTTGGCAATCTTGCAGTTTTGAAACCCCAATGGTAGTTTGGTTCCATGCCAAACCACTGAACCCAGAGAAATTCTATATGTTGAATGGAGCAGTTCTGGGCTTCTGGCCCGCTGTGCCTCACCTTTGCATGGAACACTCCAAGAATGCGAGCATACCAGTACTTGTGAGCATCTGGTCCTGTTTCTGTTGAGTGGACCATGACGTCACAATGTGTACGAGGGTTCATTGAGTCCTGATCCCGCTGAATGTCGTAGGTTGTATAATTGACATGTAGAACCTTGGCTGAGTAAATTTGATCCCCAATAATCCTAATAGTGCTGCGGTCCTGGGAGGTGTACTGAGCCTCATCTCCATCAAACTCACGATGAAGAACCCTGGACAGCAGATGATCCTTGAGTCTTGGTATGAAATTCTGTAGACCGTGGTGAGATTGTGAGCACAGCAAGATTAAAAGTAAAGATACCTTCTTGGCAGGATCATTTCGTGGTTTGTGAACAAAACTCAGCAGGTGACCAGGAAAATTCTTAGAATCACTAAGGTGATGGTGCAAGTCAACCCTGCTAAATGGAAGCGGGTCATTCTCAAAGAAAGCAACGTGGTGGGGATGATGTCTTCTGGGTGAAGCTGCAGCTTCTTTGGCATGGCGCAATCAGGTATGGCATCGTTCATGCTTTGCAATTTGTCGTGTTGCATCCTTCTTGTTGGTCCGATGATAGAAACACTTTACAAGGTGGTGGGAAAGCTCCCCCTGGGGGAAATGCTGCCTTTTAGAGTATGACATGGAGGAGCTGATTTTCTAAAACCTTATGATTTGCATAGAATACGAATCTGTTGTGCCAAACAGACATATAGTTTGCACGTAGTCCCCCAGTGCATGCAGCTTGTAAGTAAACAAATTGAAAACCTTTCTCACCCTCTGCACTGGTGGCTTGGTTTTTGGTAACTGGGATTCTGACTCCTGCCCGAAGGGTGGATTAGCAGTGCTTGAAGCAGCGATGGATGTCAGCTTTCTGTGATTCCATCGACGACCTTGGCTGTCTGCTTCTTGCGGTAGTTCAACAGTATTAAATGCCAGGGTCCATTCTGTGAACGAATGCAATTCTTTCCCTATTGTCGTTGTGGACTGAGTCAGGAGAGTAAGAGTAAAATCCACTGAGTCAGGAGAGTAAGAGTAAAATCCGTGTGCATCCTAAGCTTTGCAATCGCATGCCATTCAGCCAAATGGAGGAGTAGCATCATAAGCTTGCCATTGTGGGGTTCAGGGAGTAGGCCTTCCGCTGCAGGTATCATATTCTGGTATGACAGGTAAACTCACCTTTAAAATTAAAATAATGGATACACACTGATTTACCTGAAGCAAATCCTCAAAATTTCTTGCAGACATCTGCTTCATTTCCGATACATTATTTGAGAAACACTGAATAGTGTCTAATCCATAAGTGGGTATCTGACGAAATCTGCTTTATACATTAAATGGGCTTGGCTTCATCAAGACTAGGAAATCCCACCTTTGATTCAACTTCACCACAGCTCCACCTCCCAGAGCAGCAGTGTATAAAACTCGAATAATGTGGGTAAACGTAGCCTTCCAGACACCAAGCTCAAACTCATGCATGAGATCGACAACAAGCAATTGGGTAGGGGTTAAATCCAAAGCAACCCAGCCTCTCCGCAAAAGCATTCTTTTGCCACATTTTAGATTTATGAAGCATCAACACCTCATTTAAGCTGCTTACCACTGTTGGAACCAAAGACATAGGGCGGAGCATGCACTCCACTGCAGTGGTGTTAATGGTATACCCTGCATGGTAGATGCAATCATGGGCCCTGTTCACAAGGCTTGAAAGGTATGATCGTGACTGAGTGATGCGTCCTTTCATATCCTGCTGATGTCCTAATTGAACTGGGCAGTAGGAGTTGTGCACTGAGGACATATCCAGTCCCCTTTGTTATGTGTGGTTCCCAATTTCACCCTGTCATTGCGATGGTTTGACTGATTGAATTTGAAGAAGGCATCAAATTAGACTTACTTTTCAGGATAGTTGGCAGAATAAGTGAAAAGGCATGGGTAAACTCATTGCTGGATACCATCTGCACACGTCAGAACAATGCCATGCTCATAAGCATGCAAAAACTCGTCATCTAGCAATAGACGCCAAACTTCTTGCAACAGCTCATGCTGGCAGTGAGTTTTGAGGGTGGATCTCTGACTTGATGTCGCTGCAAATTCCATGAAAAATTCATCAATGCTATCTGGAAGCTGTGAATAGGAGGATGATGAACAGGAGTAAATAAAAGACGGTGAGACATCCCACTGAAGGTATGTATGCTACATGATGACAGGCACCAGAGCTTGGCTTAGCTCGGATATACTTCGACTGATTGGCAAAATACATGTATAGTGGCCATACACTGGCATTACCAAAACTTGCAAGGTGCGTGGAGTCAGACCAGAACATGAGGCCTGCAATGACTTTCTCTAGATTGCATTCCGGCTCGTTTGATTGCTTCTGAAGATCATTGTGTGCCTTAATCCATGCATCGCCAGTGTAGACCTCATCAAATACACGAGTTTCTGCCTTTGTTTCTGGATGGACATGGATTCGCTTGAAGGGGGAGAGGTGGAAATGTTTAGCAGAATCCTCACTCCATGCTTCCTTGATTACTTCAACTAGAGAACAAAAGTGGAGGCCTGGGACTGAAAATTGACAAGGAGGAGGAGACGGCTTGGTTCTTGAGGCCACAGGTACTTCTATATCAACTTTGACCTCCTTCCACCCACCACTAGAAAAGGGATTTGTGTCACTAGAGCTGGCAAAAGCCTTGTCCATCAGTTGATTTTCTCTGTGAGCATTAAATGACCCCAGCTCCTCTATCTTGAAGTCTGGTGAAGCTAAAACCTCCTGTTCAAGGCGCATAATCTCAGCCTCGGTCTTCTGGGTGCTGCCAGAGTTTGCCCAGTTCATGAGTAGATATTTCGACATATTCTCAAAAGGCCAAGGGGCAGGAGGATGAAGCAAGTCATGTGGTTTAGGATACAAAGAAGTATCTCCTGTCCTAAAATTTGCTAAGTCATCTGGAGTGACGTGCCTGTCTGGATCATAAGAAGGATGGTGATGGTATTCTCAAAGAACACCAAAAACATTAACCACCGAGCGCATGATGTCTCAAACATGAAGAATCACCCGACGGATTAAAGGGAGAGGTGTGGGGAGTTGCTGGATGGATGTAGGGGCAGCTGGCTGTGTATCCTCTATATGCTTGGGACGGTGATAATTTCTCTTTGGTCTTCCTGATTGTGTTAACATTGGGCCTGCAGGAGACAGAAGTTTAGTCTGAATTAAAGTTGAGCAGAAGCTGTTAGGTCACCTGGCTACTCCAAAATTGAATCTGAAGGATTACTAGGATTAAGATGGGCTCCATTCAAACTACTGGTAGCAATGTTGGAACAAATGTCAATGGTGACTGTGACCTCCTCATGATTCTTTTGAAGAGTGGGGGAGTATAGTAGTGATCAGTGATGACAACCTTTGCAATGGCAAGAACTTGAAGACATGCGTCAGTTCTCACTCCTATTCTCTCCTTCTGTAACTGAAGACTGGATACAGTTTCCTTTTGAATGACCTTTGCCTTTCTCTGCTCCATCCTAAGAGCCTGAGCAGTTTTGTAAATGGCACATCCAGCTTGATGTCTTGTGAGTCCAGCCCGGGCAGTGGATGAGAATTGACAGGAGTGAGAGCATATATAGGGTGACATGACAGCAAGAAGTACTAGTACTAATAGTGTTGGCAAGAATACCATCTGGGGGGGCATGGTAATTCTGGGCAGTAGGAAATGCTGCTTGCAGTGGTCAGCAACACTTACTAGCACCTACTACTCACTGTTCAAAACTTCATGCGGGCCAGTGCCAAATTGGGGTCTTGAAATGTTGCTTGCAAACAAACATCAAATAATACAGAGTTTTCAGAAATTCTTGTCCCACGTGTTTTTGGTTGAACTTGGTTGAACGGAAAATCTGTAAAATAAAATAAATCAAGATAAGTATTAAAATTCAAAATGGGTGTAGCATAGAGCCTCTTGTGGCCTCTTGAAGGCTTGTGGCAGATAGCCAGCAGTGTATATTGTAAGCTTACCAATGATACAACGCTGAAATGTGAGATAATCATATAAGTGGGCCCCGGCACTGGGCAAGCTCAGTACATGGGACCATGGGTAGTGGATTCTAGCATGATACCAGTTTACATCTGCATAGAATAAGGTAGAAGAAATATAGCAAGTGCTGCAACTGAATGGGTTCGTTGAACAAGATTATAAATAATGTGTGTCGTCATATGCATGGCCTAGGCCATATGTAGTGATGCTGAATGGAGATGCCTCGCTCTGCATTCTGTAACCTAAGAGTTGCAGATATAAGGACTCAAGAGGTTTTAGAAGGCAACAAATGCTGAGCAGGGGATACACACTTTAACTTCATGGAGCAACCACCTGCACAGTGCATACCTTTGCCGCAACACTCCTTTGCTGCAACACTCCTCCTGCATAGAACCTTGCAAGTGACTTGGCAGACACCATTCCTGTGTAGCCGCCATGTGTTGCAAGTGTCTAGAAGATTTCACATCCATGTATAATGCAGGGCTCAGTACTTGGTAAGTTCGGGTTGATTCCTCCAAATTTACGGGAGTGGATCGGTCCCAACATTGAATAACGGTTTCAGAGATCACATACACACTTTCATCTGCTGAGAAACCCTACTACATGCAACCATTAGCGTATGTATCTGGCATTGTAAGACATACACAGCCAGAATGGGGGAGGGTAAGGTGAGAGACATGCCTGATGTAGAGGTGGGAATGAAGCGATGCACATGGAGACAAATTTGGATATGCACGGCTTTTCTCTAAACTCTAGTACCACTTATCTTTCCACTGTCACCCTCCTTTTCATGCAAACAATCTCTCAATTTCCAGCCTCTGCCCTTCAAGCTCACTCAGTACATACAGCACTCCATATATTTGTCAAATTGCCAAAGTGTTGACACCCATTCGCTTCAAGTATGCCCTGGCAGATCTGAGTGTGGCCCAATTTTGTCCATGGCTATGATTATCCCAGGCAACAATGGAATCTCAAAGCAGAAGCTGCCACAACCTCGCCTTTCCCATGACTGTGCCCAACATCCCCTCGGCTTTGTCGGCAATCCTGTTGCCCTCTGCTGATATAACACCGCCAGTATCCTTTAGGCCGTTCTCTTCCCCTCCTCCTCTACCCAATCCCCTCCTCCACTGCATGATCATCATCCATGTCCCTACAGATTTATCCTTCACCCAGGAGCATCTGCGTCGACCTGCCACCGCTGTCTGTGAATTGCAATCTTGCTATTGCCTTAGCTTTAGCCTCGGGCTGGAATTGGGTGCCCAATAATGGCTTTGACTTCTGATGCCTCATGTTCTCAACGTGGCAAGGTCTTCCATGATGGTGGTGAGACAAGTGACAGGTGATTGAAACTAGATTATGCGGTTTCCGCGGTGGCCAATCAGCATCCAGGAGTAAGTTCTTCAATATCATAGCCTCCATTCCGTAACTGGATATTGATCCTGACCTGGATCTGCCAAATATAGACCTGTCATATAAGTCAATGGTTGCCCTAGAGAGGCTTGCTTCACTGCTCTCGACACTATGAGGTTGTGAAGTTTCTTGAGGGCCTTTGCAGTCTTTCAGCGCTGCTAAAAGACACAAAGTCAAGATGCGGTAGGAGGACCTGGAGGTGGATATCATTGATCAAGAAAGCAGCAGAGCAGAATCCTTAACCGCGAACTGCAGGAAGGGGTGGGGGTGGGGGTCCCGCCAGGAATCGTTGTGCTCTGCGTGCCAAAATGTAAATTTTAGGCCACTCAGCTAGTTTCACAGTTTCGAGCAGAATCACGCCGCTGATCCTGGTTTCAAACCTGTAGATATTTATTAAACGAACATTTTCACAGAAGAATAATAATGGAATCATACCTCAAAACAGAGAGAGAAATTACAAGAGCTCTCCTACAAGCCTGGGCTGCTGGGCGGTCAACAAGTAATGAGAAATGGTAAGTGCAATCTATATGCCTTGAGGTCAAGTTAGTTGAACAAGGCAGGGCAGAGATAGTACGTACATTTGTCAGTTGCTTGTCGAGATGAATAAGATACGCATAGTGGATTCTATGCAAAAGTAATCACATATAGGCAAATATGCATGGCGCTGAATATGTATATTGCGTGATTCCAGGTAGTGATTGGAAGGAACCAGGAACATAAGATGAAATAGCATAATGAAATAGTCAGCCTCATCTTCCACCCCAAAAACATACATAGATGAGCTCACACTCGCATCAAAACTTGATGATAAAAGGTGGCACAGCAGAGATATGGACAAGAAGTGAAATGTTTCAGTGACAGCTTTTGTGTGGTGGTGATGCCATCATGGTGAATCATTGGGAGGAATGGGTTAGACAATCAAACCGGGCTAGTGTCGTGGAGGACAGAACTTCAAGCAGATCAATCAACCAAGTGATGAGAGAGGGTTGCAGAGGAGTTGGGCTGGAGGTTGTGGGGGTGGAGATGGCGGCAAGTGGGTTCCAGGCAGGCCTGAGGGAGAGTCGGGACCATAGCAGATGATTACCCACACTCCACATCCCATCCCAATCCCCAAACCCCAATCGAGCTGCTCACAAGTGAGCCCTCCCTTCAATGTGAAGCACAACGCGCATATATCGAGATTGAGATCGCTAGTGTGCCAAATCAACGCAGACGACAGTTGTTTAATGCCCATCACCTGCATAAGTCTGCCTGTAGGTGTGGGTTGCGGGGCATCAGGGGTCATGGGAGAGGGGGGTGCAGGTAAGGCCAGGGAGGAGGCGGTCAAGGAGCATAACAAATTTTCAAGGGAGAGGGTGGACCAGGTCACCCATGTGCCAGAGCTCTGTTAGTTTTCGGGTTGAGCATGATTCCTCGATGACCTGATGAATAGAGGGCATGCTCATATGACGTGGTATCAAGTATAAGGACATTATGTGAGATTTCTGTGACAAAGGGTGTGAGATGGCAAATGTGAAAGACGAAAAAATCAATGATTACTAATTTTCATCTCTTGGAGACTCACAAGGTCTCCAGTTGCACCATGGGCAACCAGCACGAGAGAGTTGGCCATAGTTTCGGAATTGGGGCTTGCCAGACTACTGCACAACTGGGTCAGATTGTGCCATTGACATGTATACGATACTGACTAACCTTATGATGGTCTGAATGATCTCAGGTAACCATAGTTTTACCTTAGAAATAACCTGACTTGTCACCAAACTATGGGTGATAAGCACATCAAAGTTCAAATGAAGACAGAGAGCCATACCGCATACTATCAAAAGAAAAAGTCAGCCCTCATGATAAAGATCAGCGCTAAACAACACTGACATGCCATGGAAACATTGCAAAATGTTTGTTCGTCACCTTGTCAGCATATTCACCAATGATAAAGTGTCCTCTCCTGCGGCGACCGGCATGATCAGTGGTGGATCAGAAGGGAAAGAATAGGAGACTCACCGATAATTTGTATCAGGCTCTGGCAGCCAATGACTGAGGCACTGAGGCTATAGCAAATAGTTAAAACCATCAAAGGCAGAAGTGCAAAACTCATGTTTCAAGATGACCCATCTAGTGTTGTGATGGCTCGGCTGAAAGCCGTGGCTTAGGCCCGGCTTTGAGGGGCCCAGGCTTTTGAAAATGCAAGCCTGAGTGAAGACGGCTTCAGGCTGGCTTAGGCTGGACCTCGGCCACTTGGAGCTTAGTGACAAGGGAGGTGAAGAAAAGTAATGAAATTGGATATATATGGATGGTATTAACATGTCGAGGTACAGATACATTAGTATATACTACATCAAAGGTGTTAGCATAAGGGTCAGAAAATAATGGATGGACCTACCTATGCATGAGTGTCGTTCAACTTCAAACATAGATAAACTATCAAAAGATCGTTAGATCATTAGATGTAAGCGATGGACTGTGATGGATGGGGAGTATCATCCCTCATTGCTCCCTGTTTCCACCCCGTGAGCAGTTGGGGGTGCTCTGGTGGTTGTGGTGGCCATCATCATGTGCCTTGTTGTTGGGGTGCTTGATTGTCCTCCATTGTTGGGGTGGGCTCTGTGATTACAAGATGTCTAGAATCTAGAAAATAATTGGTTAGCAAAAAGAAACACAGGAGAAAAAAAAATTACCCAGGGTTCAAATGATGATAGACGTCGTTTGGGCCCCGTTCATGTGGTTCATCATTTTCCCCCCTCCCCTGTCATTCATATTTGTTGTCATCTCATCATCATGCCGTTTGTCTCGTCATCCTGCTATTTGTTATCCAGTTCTTGGAGGGGTGATGTGGGTGTGCCATCTCATGATTATACATTAGTTGAACAAAAAAAAAACAAGAAAGTAATGAGAAAAAAAACATACCTATGGCCCAACCGATGTTCCTCATCATTTGGGCCCATTTTCTACATGATGCGCATCTCAAGGTTATACAATAGTTACAACTGATATGCAAATGAATACACTAGTTAGTTGGGTGAAAAGACAATAAAGTAATAAGAAAATAAACATACCTAGAGGCCAGTTTTCAACGTGACGTGGCTACCTGGAGTGAGGCTGAACAGCGAACATGAAAGTTGAGAATTGTGCATGCTTTGCCAACTTCGCTCAATGCTCCACATGCATGTTAACCTATATTTATAGTTTCAACTTATATCACTCTTATATCCTAACCATGAGCGCCACCATAATTACTGCCACCCTGAGTGAATTGAAAAAGGTATGTGGCTAATTCTCATTCTAATAATGCTACTGACCTGTAAAATCACAGGAGTTTGGGGCCGACTCCAAGTCTTTCAGTCTCGGGGGAAGCAGCAGCAACAGGGGAACAAAGGATAGTGGCAGGGGAGGCATCAACAGCAGGGAAAGCAGCAGGAGTGGCAGTGGCAACATGTTACAGGAAGTTGTAGGGGCAGCGGCACGTGAGGGTAGTGCAGGGGTAGCGGTGAGGGTAGCGGTAGTAGTAGCAGCACCAATGTAGTATAAAATTGAGCCCAATCAAATACCTGCTTTTGTATCACTGAAATAGCTTGATCTGGCTTGATTTTTGTCCAAGATTTCGAGTGAGTTCAAGCCATTTGGAATAATTTACAGGGGGCTCATTTTCCCTTGTTTCAGCTTGATCCAGCTCGACCGACTTTTCACTGGGACTGAGGTCTGATATATTCAAACCACTAAAAGCCACGGCTTACGATGGTGTTCTGCTGTGGTATAAATCATTGTCTTACATGTTCCTAGGGATCTTACAAACTGGGGGAACCTCAAATATCACGGTATCATTGGAAGTGACATGACAACAGAAAACATCAGAGAAGCAGAATGAAAACAATAAAAAGCAGATAGGTCTAATAGTCCCCTGGGATGAATAATATGGAACACTAACAGGAGAATAAAAATGAACACCAAAGGAAATTCCATCTGAGTCCACATCTCCAACACCCATGCTCATGAAAAGGAGTCTACTTTGCTTCCATGGTATGAGTGCCTCTAGCTTTCCTTTTGTGCCCGCTTCCTTCTGTATCCTGTACAAAATGGTAGGTCAATGATCTTAGTTGTACAGGGCCTGGTAGCTTAGCATTATCTTCATCATCATCATCATCATTTTCACTGCTTCCATACCCTTGGTCTGCCAAATCAAGGAGCTCTTTTATGTCATCTGGAATGTCATGATCATGCAGGGTCCTCCCATGTTCACCTTTGGGTGAACTTAGATTAGCCAATGCAACACCAAAAAGAACTGTAAGCTCACAGAATTTGCCTGAAGGGTATGGCACTGGCTGGCTTTTTATGGAGACTGTGAAGTCTTTGTCCATCCATCCTGTCCAACACAGGGAGGTGAGAGAGAGATGAGGACTGTCAATTGTATGCCAGGCCTGCCAGAATGTCCCATTGTCGGAGAAAACTTCTTTGATAACACCATGAACTTTCAATGCGGTGCATTCCTTTACATTGGAATGCATGTTAGAGCCTTCAGCAATCTCTTTGCACCGACGTATAGCCATGGTTTGGTAAGCTAGTCCCTTGAAGTAAAAGTGATCCCGCACACTCCAGTATAGCTCCAGATGCTCTTGCCAAGTGACTGCAGAAACAGTACTGATGTCGTAGTTGCACCAGAACCAGTGCCGAAGCTGTCTAGCCAATCTACGAGCATGCACCATGGCAGCTCTTTCTTTCACACACAAGCCCACCTGTGAGTAGCTTTGTGGATGGAGAACATCTGCAAGCTCAGCACTGTTGATGAGGTTGAAGAAGCCGACAGTGCCATCAGGTGTGTGTAAAGCAGGGATGTGCTCCAGAGGTGGGAATGGCTCATCTGCCATTGCAACAAAACCAGCTCCCACTGTTGCTGCATGAATAAAAACAAGAATCTGTCTAAGGAGCATCCTTGAGTCCTTTGTATGCTGGGTACTGGTTATAATGCTGCTGCCGATGAATGAATGGATCAATGAAAAAAGGTGTCAGTGATAGTGCTGATTGCGTAAAAGTGATTCCCAAAGCAAATGGCGGACTCTGGGGTGAAAACTGCATGGATGGTACCAGGCCGCATATGCCTGTGGTGACATAGTGTTTCAGTCATGATAACAGATACAGCTTAAATGCCACTTACAGCTCCATGTCAGCTGTCAGAAGGATGGCCTCAAACTTAAAGTTCTCTGTGTCAATGAAGCTGCTATCAAAGTTTTCAAAAAGAGAAATTCTGGCCAGCATGTTTTTGCTTCTTGGAGTTGCAATGACCCACCACTTGGATCCACCCTTGTTTCTCACCTCCACATGCATGGCAAACCCATCTGTGTCGATATGGAGCTTGTGGTGGGCATTAAAAGTAGCAGCCAACCCCCACAAGGTGCTTGCAAATGGAAATGGGTGGAGGGAAACTTTGCAAAACTCCATATCCACTGTTGCACCAAATGCGCTAACATCCATTGCTAATGCCTCCAAAGGGGTACAACCTGGGGGTGGATATGGAAATGGGAAATCTAATGCATTGAGTATCTTGCCATCCACTACACCAGCATTATGGCTGTCCAGAAGATCCTGTGGTGTGCCAATGTAAAGGCAGTTTGTCACCTCCTCATTTTGAAGAACTGAATGGTCTGCCATGAAAGAAAATGATCAATCATGGATGCAGCCATCTAGCAAACAATGTGCAACGAACTGTGGATGGTCAATTCTTTGTTCATCCTTGTGGCCAGAGTGCGCATGCCATGCTCATCAAACTCCAGTTTTCGATAAGGAGGCTTGTGAGTCACCACAATATTTTTGGTGCAAAAGACCTCTTGAATAAATCATGGACGTGCTGAGATGCATGCACTATGTGTCAGGATCTGAAATGTAGAGCTAGAGTTGTCTCCCTGAAGATGCAGAGGGATACCATGTTCATCGTAGTCACTTTCAACCGCCTTTAGAACAGCCTGAAAAAAAGAAAGTGCCTCCTCATCCTATAGCTGTGATTAGAGCTGTAGATGATGTTAGCAAAAAACTTACATGGAAGCGCGGAGTGTAAATGTATGGAATATCACGGTCCAGACCATACAGTAGAGCAACATTTTGGAGTAAAACTTTCTGGAGAGCAAAGTTGCAGTACTGACTGCCCTGTACAAAGCCCCTCACATACCTGCATGCCCTTATTATTGTCTGTGGTGAAAGTCTTGCCACCATATACTGTCTGATGTGTAACCTAGGTCAACTTAGACTGCTGGGTCTAGGATATTGACTCACCAGGTCTTTGATAATCTCAGGCAAGATGGTAAGGTCAACAATCTCATACACTCCAGCATGACCATCAGGACGTGGCTTGGGCTTGGAGAGGAGCTTGGCTCCACCCTGGAGTTTACCCTTTGTCTTGCTACATCTTGTCCATTTTTTGGATGCTGGGGCTGTGCTAACACCAGTGTATGGCTCACTGCTTGCACTGGCTGCTGTACCAGTCGAACTGACTTCCTAGCTGGCTGCTGATTTGCATTAGCTTTGGGCTAGGGATCTCCTTAGCAGATGAGATGGACATACCACTTGGGGGTTTGAAAGTCCCTGCTCACCAGAGCCCTGCTCACCAGAGCCATGCTCACCAGAGCCCTGCTCACCAGTTGCTTGGTGTCCCTCAATATCTGGAATGGCTCCATTCATCACTTGATCACCTCCAGCCCCATTTACCTGACTAGCAACCATAGCCCCTGGAGAAGGATCCATCCCATGGATTGGTGTAGGTGCAGGTGGAAACATAGGACTGGGAGGGGGAGGGGTATTTACAGCTTGATCCTTTTCTTCACCCTCCTCCTCCTCCTCCTCCTCCTCTCTCCTCCCACTGCTTGGCCCCAGCCATGATGCAGACTCAATGCTGATGCTACCAACAGATTCCAATATCCCCATGGCATCACGCAATGCCTTTGCAAGTATACTTTCCAAAGAGTCTGGGTTTTTGGCCACATAGAAAAGAGCTCTCCAGATCACCTTCTCCACCTGTGCAAGAAGAGCAGGACGAGGGACTCCTAGAGTTTGCCAGACCTATTTATGGATATGGCATGGTGAATTCAATTTGGACTGTTAGACAGGTGGCTTACATTAAATATGGATTTCTTGCTAATGCGGCGCTCAATGAGTGGTGTTTTTAAAAGTAAACACAGGGGGGAAATCCCCAGTGCAGCGCATAGAGGGACCTCCAAGGACTTTGGTCTCTTCTTGCCTTTAAATGGAAGATTCAGAGGGGGTCTTACACCAGCCTCCTCATCTTCTCTATAAACAAAATGAATGAGGGTCTGATGTGATTTCTAACCAGCTACTTACGGGTACAACTCATCCAAAAGTGGAGAGGTAATACTTAAGTTGCCCTGTTCAAAGATCAGTAAGAAGGCTGAAATCAGCAAAAGCCCATGAACATCTATGAGGATTGATATATGCAAGGCAGCTGCAGCAAAAATTGTAAGACCGGTGTGAAGAGCTCCTCTTCTGTGCATGAGCAGAAAGGACCTTGAAGCATTGCAAATAACCAGGTGCGTTGGCTCTATTATCCATTTCAGTTGTGCATTGCACCTCCCAAAGATCTGTTTCAGCATCCTTGATCAACTTTGGCCAGTCAGACAGTATTAAATTCCTATCCTTGAGAAACCTCAGCCAGTTAGCAAACAGTCAGATTGGCATGCACTCACCATATGTTGTATATGCAGCACCTGCATCCGGTCTTTGATAGGTGGTGGATTATCAGGAATGTCACCATAAGTAACCCATGCCAGCAGGTCAATGAAATGATAATTGAAGAGAGCAGTGTATGCCTCATCTTGAAGCTTTGGCAATGGTGTTCCGGGCACTGACATTGCAAGATGTTGTAGAACACGGCTTTGCTTATCCCACTCGCTTTTCGAGGCATCATTCTTCAGCTCCTCCCATTTAGATAAGGTTGTGGCAAATTTCTTTCAAGCAGTTAGTATAAACCTGCCAAAAGAGGACCATGAAAAATAAGTCGGACTCACTGTGTATTCAGTGGGAACACTTCCAAGGAGAGAACCAGTAAAGGGTACAGTGGTTAGCCAGGCCAACTGGTGGAAATGAACATTTGTAATTCAACCAAGTTCCAAGTCTGGCATATTGAAGAGGTGTGCAAGGAAGTTGAGCTGAAACAATGAGTCACTGGCAAGGAAATGATGTTTTCGAGCCTGACTTCAACAACTGTGGCTGCAATATGTCATGTGATGATTCCAAAGTGTGATAACACACTTTGAGTCTTTGACCATTTTTGAAATAAATAATGTAGCGTGCTGGCGCGGTAGGGCCCACTACTCATTTCACCCTCAGTCTTTTGAATGGCAGGTAAATTTTGAATGTTGTATGGTTCTCATCATAAAGTCTACAGTGCTATTACACTCCACTCATCCTCACTTCATTCCTGTGCCCTCAGTTTCTGTTGTTAAACATAGTCGGTTGTGTGTTTTCAGCCACTGCAAGGCCATTGACAGCTGTGTTCCTGGTAAGCTTCTAGCTTGTTAGCATCAAAATCAAATTCATGGTGAGTCAATTTACTGCCAATATTTGGAATTGAGATCCCATCAAATGCTGATCTGTACACATACCATCCATCTATGATGTCCTTACCATTCACATTGTCTCTGTCTGTTAACTAACATTGTCTCTTCATGGAGCAGTGAATGAGGAGCAGCTAATTCTGTGCCATGGTACATGTTGAGCTCAAGCATCGCGTGCTCAAAATGGAGACTGCATGATGCATCCTCTGGTTGGGCATCTGTCACTTGATTTGTGAAACAGGCAGTTGACATTGTGGCACACATTTCTGAGGCACCATTTGTGGTGGGTGCTAAATGGGGCTGGCATTGTTTCCAATTGCTTGCTCCAGATTGTTGTGCCTATGTTTTCCATCCTCGATATTCATCGGAAGTGTGTGGGGCACGCGGTGCCACATGGGACAGACCAGGTGTCCATGTCATCAATCTGTATCCCTTGTTCAGCAAGTCTGTTCATGCTTGCAAGTTGCTTCTTGGGCGTGTTGCAGAACTGATGGTTTAATGGTCCCCATAAAGCTCAGCCATCAAGGGTGAAGCTGGGATAGAAGCAGTATATCCTTGCTGCAGATATTGCGCACATTTCATTGGTTGTGCCGGTGCCCAGGATGATCGGTAAAATGGATGTCGAATGGCTCTTGTTTATAATGACATGCAAAGCCAGGATTGGTAATGTTCACACTGCAGGCCACTTTCATATGGTCAGTCTGACAGCAGCTTCATAATGTGTTTTCCACTTCCTGCAGGCACAGCAATCGTCATCTGTCTTGGGTGCCAGGATGCATCATCTTCTGATAAGACCATGTGAAGTGCCGTAGAGGTGCAGATTACCCCTTTATCTGAGTCCAGGGTGTTCATGAAGCTTTCTATGGTTGCTATAGTGGTGGTCAGTGTTAGTGTTGTTGTTTTTTTTCTGAGTTGGGGCAGTAGGCTTGTGCCTTTTCTGAAAATGCTTCGGATGTAAACACAACTAATTGCTCGCTGCCCAAAGCTTCCTTAAGTACTCAGATTGTATCGAGCTGCTCATCAGTGATTGGCAGGAGGCAGTTACATCCACCCCACAGGTGAGGAAGGCTATAAGCTGTATTGCGTGACATTCCTGATGGACCAGCTTTGCGTTCCCCCTACTCCACATATATCACTGCAAACACGTTGAAACCCATGCAACGAAAATCATGATGACAAGTGCCCAATGCTCAAATTGTTCTTTTGACATGAACAACAAGGCCTGTGAAAGAACTGCTTTTGTAATCTGCGCCTGCATCCCCTGAGGCAAAAATGTTAGTTATGTCACAGGAGAGCGAAGGATAAGTCTAGCTAACCTGATACCAACTGACGAACCCTTCGCACTTCCAAATTCTGGAAAGGATTTCTAATGCTCCCACTTGTGTAGTCTTTGTGTGATGACCACCATTATCAAGTGGAAGTTCGTGTCCATTTTCTGTCGGATCTTCTGCATCTGAACTTTGAGCCTGGATTTGAACTTTGGCCATGTTGTATGGATAGGTAACCTTGATGCCAAACTACGACATGAAAATTTGAAAGCTGCCTGTACTTACCACTGTTGCAAGTGTTTTGCTGACAGCTCCGATGAAAAATGACATCCAAGGCATCAATCTAGAGCTGATGCCTGCCTTTGCTTGAGCAAGAAGTATCAAACCCTTCACTCTTTCAAAGACACCGTAAGTGATGGCAGGGTTGATGGTAAGCACCAAGCCTGGCTTGAGGCCTAACCAAAGTCCTGTTACACCTTCCTCTTCGATAATTTCATGAGCAACAGCTAAAAATGAGTCATTATCTTTGCTCTTGGGACTGACTAGTAGAGAGCGATTTCAACTGGTTTGTGCGGCCAACTTGTTGCCTTGTAGCAATTACAGACACTGGGATTGTAAAGATCTGCACTAGTGCACCAGCAATGGCCCCTAACAAAAGCTCTGCCACCGTGGATAGAGGAGGAAGCTTTGAACCCACAGGAACTTTCTGCATAAGTTGATTGATGTAGGTGGTCTGCACAAACGAATAGAAGAAAAAATAGGCATATTCTACGTCATTGTGTTTGAGTCCATACAGAGAGAAAACTGGTGACTTATGCATAGAAAATGTATTGAGCATAGTTGCTCCAAACCCTTGATATAGTCCAGAAACACTCTCTTTCCTATATATCCACAACAACACAGACATCATGGAGAGGTTATCCCTGCCCTTGCCCTTGCCATCGGTAGGAAACACCTGTATCCGTGTTTTTGCTCTGTGCAATGCATCTTCAGTTCATTCTAAGAAACACAAGACAAAGCCTACACCTCCAAAGGGTATACGACACTATAAATTATGAAATCAACAATCTTTTTAGGACTTAGGAGATGTACTTGAACTGATGCAGTACTGAAACAACCACCTGGCGCACCAGCCAAGGCTGCACCATAAGGAGTCAATTGCTAAACTGGCTTTGACTGCGCTGGCATTATGAATAAGACGAGAAGAAAGGATCTGAAGAGATAAATACAGCAGAACTGGGGTAGTAGCTGGTAAACCTGGGGCCGGACTCAGAATTGATTTCCACGAGAATTCAATTGACAGCAGAATGGCAGTGGAACAAGACATGTGTCAAGAATGTGTTAACTTTGATGGGCAACACTGTCAATTTTCCTGAACATCTGGACATCAGCCCTTCAATTGTTCCTAAGGAGCTCGAACTGAGTTCAGGTGACACTCAAACAATGGGTGTGGTCTTCGGAAGTGTTGCACAACACAAGGCTATTGAAAATTATGGGATTGTGGGTCAAGTGTGGTAATCATCATTATGGCCAAGCTCTTTGCACCTCGCAATCTCAGATTCAGTCTGTCAGGGAGGCTGCCTATGCTATTTGCCTTTATGTTCAACCTCCTCCAAAACTGGAATTTGATCTGCCTTTTGCACGATGAACTCCCATCCAATCTCGACGTACATTCCTTGCAGGCACCAGAATCATAAGCTCTCATATTGCAGAAATTCTTGGGTCAGGATGGGACACTGTGATCATTACTGATCTCCCTGAGGTATCAAAATCTATCATTGAAGTGCGGGACTGCATTCATCATCTTCAGGTCTGCCCTTTGCTGGAGAACAATGTCCGACATTTTCAGGAAGAGGAGCATCCCACTAACGTCTCTGTGAGGCCCTTGGCTTGGGGTAACAAAGAACACAGTATATTGATCGCATCTGAACTTCTTTCTATGACCGGTCCCAACAATCCGACGACAATAAGCTACATTATATGTAGTGATCTTGTAAGTCTATGTTTACTGTATTCATGAATATTCTCAACATATTTAGGTCTACTTTCCTGAGCTTTTTGCCCCTTTGTTGCATTGATGATACTCAACTCGGGAAAACCACCTAAACTGTCAATGAGGCAATCAATGATATTTGCGATGAGTCAGAGGAAGGTTGCGAATCGTTCTGAATGTTCGTGGCCCAACCGATGGAAAGATGACCAGTTGGTACTAGTCGTGAAGGTAGTGTTATGAGAAACGAAGGTGTTTGGTGCGGTCCGATCGAGTATCGATTGATGAGATCGACGGCGAACGAGTTTATTGTCGATGGTCGATATGTGAATTCTGGGGACCTTTGGATTGGTCGATGGTATACGAAGGGTGCGGCAAACCGCTATGAAGTGTTGGAAGGGTTGCTAGAACTAATGACGAGATGATCGAGAGAGGATCGAGGATGCGACGGTCGCAGAGGTTGCTTGTCGATCGAGAAAACCCGTAGAGACTTAGATTGTTTTAGAATGTTGATCGGATGCTTAGAACTGTATACAAGACGATATGTGAAGACGATTTCTTGTCATTTCCAAGTAGATACTACAGAGTTTTATATGTTTTTAAAGAAACTTCCTAAAATGGAATGAGAAACATGTGTAGAACATGAGGCAAAAGATATGAGTTAAGGCATAAGGCCATAAAGGAGACTGGAATCTGAACAAGAAAGGTATATATATCATATGATGAAAGAGTAATAAAGGGAAAGAACTAAAAGAGACTGTCCTTTGTGTATAAACTGCGCTAAGTCTCGCAATAATGCATCCAGCGGGTTCTGTGCGCGATAGGGACTTGGAACGAGGCTGACCTATGATCAGCAGGTTTGGGCACGAGTTGGAATATGTCCTAGTGCATGGTTTTCCACCATTTAGATAATGAAGGCGGTGCCCGATGTCGCTTGTAGTTTCTCGATATTGATCGATGATGCTCGTCGACGATGCTCGATCGTGGTTGCGGCTTGTTCAAAGTTGGTCAGGGATATTCGATGGTCATGTAGGGGGATCTTAGGGACTTTCGGGGTAGTCCTAAGGTTGTGCGATGTGGGCTCTTGATACGATCAATGTTGCTGGTGATGTTTCGACGCGGTCAATATGATATTGCGATTGATAGACTGGGTCACGCTGCATCTGGGACGTCGTAGGAGTTAGCCAATGTGATTAGAATGATGCTAAAGTGGTGAATCAGTCCTTGAGCCAAGGAGACAAGCTATCAGCATACGCTACTTGAACTCACATCTCCGCCATTCTCTTTGCCCACCACAGATGATCTGTGACCATCTTTATCTCTTACAGGATACGTAGTCTTTCAAAGGAGACTGCTTTTTGGATGACCTTTGGTCTGTGGTTTGATTATGAACCTGTTCTCGTCAGGGACAGAGCACTAGGATTTCACTGGCAGCATTTCGGCTCATCACTTGATGAAACGACCTTTGTATTTACTGCTTGTCGGCGACTGATCTCGTTCTCCTGGGAGATACCACTGAATGATACCTCTATGATCCTCGGTTCTGGTTCGATCCTCCTCCTCTTACTTTCTCACACCATTAGGTGCTCTTCCAGTGGTCATAGATTTTTTGCACTGCGTGGAAGATGCATTTGCTCGAGGGTGTCTTGAGCTTGCTGATATTCGGCGTAAACCAAACAAGAGGTAGAGGCCACACCCATATATGCCTGTGCAGGCGGTCGGCGGTGAGGATCCCTTGTGGGAGTGTGGCCGTGCTTTTCGATGCGCTGAATGAGCAGCATCGGCGGTATGATGGTGCCATTACCATGTATGGTGGTAAAGGCACTGGAGGTGAGGTGGGTATGTTTCTCTTTAGGCTTTTCCTCCTTAGTCTTTCTGTCCCCATGTCGTCCATGTTTTTGGGACGAATCTCCATTGTTGTTTTGCCCTTCTTTGGGCTGCCATTTGGGGTTTCCCCCTTTGTGTTTGACAGCGGAAAGTTTGTTGGCCTGAGGCTGGCCAGTGGGCTTTCCTACTGCCATGCACCTTGAGGCTTCAGCGACAATGGAGTCCTTGACATGTTTAAATGTCAAGGCACTAGTAGTGGTCGTGTTAAGGACCATGGCGGATAAAGAATTGTACTTGCGTGGCATCGCAGCAAGTAGAATCATCACCTGGACTAGTTCAGGGATGGCAATATTGGCAGCTGTGAGGTGCTCGAACTTGTCAGCCATCTTAGCAATCTCTGGCATGGGATTCGCAGCTGGAATTTTGATTGCTATTGCAGACCTAAAGTCTGCAAAGACTTGGGAGGGGCCATCGACACCATAATCAGTGCGAATGAGGTCCCACACCTCCTCAGCAGTGTCCTTGGTGTTGGCATGCTGCTGAATGGAGGGGGCCAGGCAGAGCACTAGGCTACCAATAGCCTGGTCATTTTTGTTGCTCCAGGTCTGGAGCTTGGCAGTAGCATCCGCTATGAGAGTAGTGTTCATCGCTGTCAAAGGCACCGGAGGCGGTTTGATTTCCGCCCTGCTAGTTATCTGCCAGAGGCCCTGAGACCTGAGCCACGCCTTCATGGAGTCAGCCCATTGAATGTAATTTGAGCCATCGAAAGTTTGTACGAGTTTTTCAAGGGTTGAAGACATGATTCTTGGTGGCAGCTGTTAAAAGTGCTCAATCAGTCTTTTATCCAAGAAAACATGTTTCAACAATCTCAGGAGAAAACACTCCTTCAGAGTGGTTAACCCTAGTCAACCTAGGTTTTTAAGTGCAGCTCGCAAAGAGCACAAGGTTATAATTTGGAGACGATGAAGTCAATGTTGTTTGCAGCCAATTAAGGCGCATTTGCGACGTGCCCAGCAGGGCCCATAACCTGTTGGAGCAGACTATATATGCTGCACAGGGGAAGAGACAACATGTTCCTTACAACCTACCTGGGGTTTAGTTAGACTTACAGCTAGGGTTAGCAGAGGTAAGAACACTGTATTCCTACTACAGTACAGGTTCTCCTTATATACATAATAATAAGGATGTCACATGACTCGGGGATGTGTTTACCACATGTATGCGCAGTAAGCGCAGTAACATGTGTATGCTGCATGTATTGCCTCATGTATGCAGCATGTATCTCAGGAGTTTAATTTCAACACTCACTACATATGGGGGATAGCAGGGTGGATTTTTTTTTTTTTTTGTATGTTAGTGGGAACCCCTCACACATTCTGTGGGGGGATTAGTTTATTATTTGTACTGCCCCTCCACCACTGCAAGCCTCTGCTCACAGGATGGATTTAGTATTTTAATGTAATGTACTTCTATAGTTTGCTACATATGTGGTCTAGACTAGTTTGCAACTGGTCAGGACCAGTCTACTCATGAACTGGTCGTAACTGGTGATAGTTCCACTCATCATTCAAGCTCAGAAAGCACATCTACAATCATTGTCAAAGCTCTATAAAGTTCTACAGACCTCTCTGAAGCCCTACAAACCCATACAAACCTCTCCAAAGCTCTACAAACCTCTACAAAGTCATGATAATGCTTCGAAATTCTTCGTGGCACCTCAAAATTCTTCATATGCCTTCAGCTGCCATAATACAATTCCCCTGACCATTGTACAGCTCAGGATATACACCTGGAACATCGTCGATGGGTTCTGAACCAGTTTTGAGCAATATCGCAGCGATATCGACCTTTGAACAAGTCCAATATTTCCTCGACCAACTTCGAAAATCATCGAACATCGAAAATTGACATCGGACACTATATCGCTATCCAAATTGTCATCACACACATGCCAGACATATCCCCTACCATTGTTGAACAATATCGCACTAATATCGGGCCATGAACAAAGTCCGAAGAATCTTTGAAAATCTTTGAAAAACATTGAACCTCGAAAAACATTGTTGGACACAGTATTTCCTATTCAAATGATCTTCGGATGCATGCTGGACACATGGGACACTATATCAAGTATATCAAACACATTTCAACCGCATGTGCACGTATACAATCTGCTCAAAGCAGTTTCCGATGTTTTATTCAATTTATAACAAGGACAGTCCACTTTTAGCTATGTATTCTTTCTTATTATTTCTTCATCATGTGTTATATTCACCCTTTCTAGGCTCGCTTTATTGTTCTGATATACTTATATTGTCTTTTGCCTCGAGTTTTCCACATGTTCTCTAGCCTTTTTAGGTACTTTCTTTATTTTATGTAAAAAGATGTACTAGATACAAAGAAAAACAAGAAAGTCGTCGTCTTCCTCCCAGATCACAGTGATTTGAGAGTACAGTTTAGTCTTATTCAGTCCGAAGTTTGGTGTTTTATGCTAAACTTGGTCAAAATTCCTCAAAATTCCTTGCATTATGCTATTTTCGCTCTTGCTTCCTTCAATTAGCCTTTTCTTCACTTATACTACTCGTCTAGTCCCCTGATCTTGCATTTGAACATATCTGTGCACTCAAAATTCCTTGAAACTTCTTTGAAAGATATCACGACATCTCAAAAAGCATCACACAGCACCTACATCTGCAAAACATGTATGAACAGTTTCTCGGCCTGGTCTGGTACATTGCATCTTTCCTGCCAACACTCACCAAATACACCATGGTACTGACACCCCTCACACAAAAGGAGTGCAATGCTGCATTCCCAATGTGGATGTGTAATCATCAGGCAGCTTTTGACAACATTGAGTGACTGGTGATCAGCAGAGACTGTTTGACAACTATTGACCATGAAAACCTGGGAGACAACAAAATATTTATGACCTGCAACACAAGCAAGAGACAGACAGGTGCCATCATTTCCTTTGGCCCATCATGGGAATCTGCACACCCAGTGGCATTTGAGAGCACACAAATGAACAGCACTGAGCACAACTACCTGGTCCACAAGCAGGAGATGTTGGCGATTATGAGGGCATTGAAGAAATGGCGAGTAGACTTACTCGGTGCACATATTCATATCTGCACAGACCACAAAACCTTACAGAATTTTGATTTCCAATGGGACCTCTCTCAGCATCAGGCTAGATGGATGGAGTACCTGTCACAGTATGAATACACCATCACCTACATCAATGGAGACCGGAACACCATTGCTGACATGTTATCAAGGCTGCCAGACTTTGTAGACAATAAAACACCTGTGATTACAGCTGCTGCCACATTCTCAGTACACTCTGATCCAAAGCTCATCACCAGAGTCAAAAATGGCTATTGCAAGGACCCATGGTGTTTAGGAATGCTCGACAATCTGAAGTGGGGCATGTTAGATTCAAGGCTGAACATCTCCCTCACACATGGCCTTCTATTCATTGGTAGCAGACTGGTCATTCCAAAGTACAAGAACCTTAGAAAACAGCTATTCCAATTGGCACTTGATAATCTCAGCACTTTGGAATGGAAAAATCTTACACCAGACTTCTACTGGCCCAACATGAGGAGAGACCTTGCACGAGGCTATGTTCCCAGTTGCACAGTGGAGTAGTGTGTGGGCACACCTACTCCAGGTCATGTGACCATGTAGTCAGTAGACAGTCACACTTGTACATAGTGACCAGGCTATCACTATCATGGTCCCTGCCAGAGCTATAGGCAGGAGACTTGCTACATCTCCATCTTGGTGATGAGAGCACAATTCAATGCACACATTGCTACTTAGTCTATTTCTATAAGGGCAATCTAAGCCTCTAGCAAAGGGAAATCTGAAGTTAAAATTATACTACATAGTACAGGGATTGGGGACACACCTAGCAAAGGGAAATCCAAAGAGAAAACTCTAAGGATCCCTTTGCTGATGCCCAGTATATGTGAAGACAACAAAAATCAAATAATAACCTAAAAATAGAAAAGGCAGAGATAGGCAGATCAAGGCCACCGAATGACATCATACCAAGGGGTAGGTGTTGGAAGGGGTGCTCCGCCTCTAAACATAAAACTTTCAACATGTACAAACATGATAGAAAGGGAAAATTAGTAATAAAATCCGGAAAAATCATAGAAAATGAAGAATAGAAGGAAATGAAGTGAGGAAAAATATAGAATGAGCATAAAAAATAGGAGAAACACACAGGGCACCCCCCTAGTCCCCTTACATCACCCCCTCTCTAAGATGCATCGCCCCGATGTATTCGAAATTGCATACGACCAAAGTCTGTGACTTGAATGCGATGCGGTGCAGCAGTGTGCTGTCGGTGGAATTCCTTGATTAACCGAGGGGCATTCACATCAGACTCTTCGACCCATGAGTTCTCCTCATACCCATAACCCTTCCAATGCACCAAATACTGGAGTTTTCCTCAATGCAAACAGCTGTCCAAGATTGACTCGACTTTGTATTGGGGTTCTCCCTTGATCACTGTAGGCGGTGGTGGTGGGTGTGAATGGCATCCCGGGAATGGATCTGGGGGAGCTGGAAGCAGTTTGATGACATGGAAGACTGGGTGGAGTCTGGACATGGAGGCTGGGAGGTGTAGACATTCCAACACACTTGACAATGGGGAAAGGTCCCAAGAAGTGATGAGCGAGTTTCTTGGACAGACGTGTAGTGGAGATGTCACTGGAGTCAAGATAAACTCGATCACCAACCTTGTACTGAGGGGTCGGAGAATGGTGTTGGTTGTAAAAGCGCACCATGTCATCCTTTGCCTTTGCTAATGCTGCCCTTGCCTCCTCCAAGCTATCCCGCATGCATTCTGTGAACTTATTCACCATCTCGATGTGTGAGGGAGTTTGGCAAGGTTCAAATCCCATGCATGGATGTCGTCCAGTGTCTAAGAGGAAAGGGGTCTGTTGAGTGGAGGCATGGACATGGTTGTTGTATCCGAACTCGGCCAATGGGAGAAGATCATCCCAATTGTCCTGGCATTCATTGACAAAGATGTGGATGTACTGCTCCAGTTCCTGGTTGACTCACTCAGTCTGGCCATCAGTTTGTGGGTGATAAGCAGTCGAAGCAAGGAGTTTGATCCCCAGGAGTCGGTACAGCTCACGAGTGAACTCTGCCATAAACTGAGGGCCACAATCAGAGAGGAAAGTGCCAGGAAGTCCATGTAATTTCCACACATGGTGGAGGTAGAGTCGGGCGGCACCCAGGGCACTGACAGTGGTGTGAGTGGGAATGAAGTGAGCGCGTTTTCCCACTGAATCAACTGTGCACATCACTGCATCAAACCCATTCGACTCTGGTAACTCCACCACAAAGTCGACGCTGACAACATCCCAATGACTCTCTGGAACAGAAAGAGGGTGTAGCTCGCCAATGGGTTTGCGATGAGGAACCTTGGTGCATAAGCAAAGGTCACAAGTGCGACAATACTGACCAATGAGCCATGACATTTGTGGCCACCAATAATTCTGTGAGGTGAGCTCCAAGGTCTTCCAGCATCCAGGATGACCAGCAATCTGTGAGTCGTGGTGTTGGGATATGATGCGCCAGCGAAGTTCTGGGTCATTGGGAACGTAGATGTGGTCCCTGAAATACAACAAGTCCTCCTTTTCAGCCCACTCTGCCGCATGCAAGGAAAAGGTGGATCCCTTCCTCAGTTCTTTAACAGCTTGGGCAACAACATCCTCATGTAAACCGCTATGGTTTGTGCAACGAATGTCACGTAGGATGTCCCACTCCTCGCCCTGGGGTGCGATGCCTTCCAGTGCCCAAATGGTGAACAGGTCTGGCTGCAACAACACAATGTTGGGCACCCTCGAGGAAGTGTCGCCACTCCTCAAGTGCACACATTATTGCCAACATCTCCTTGTCATGGATCTTGTAATTTCGCTCTACAGCACTAAGGCTTTTGGAGTAGAATGCAACAGGATGCCACTTCTGGTCCTCCGGAGACTGCTGAGACAACACGGCGCCCGTCGCAAAGTCAGAACTGTCGGCTTCTACATGAAAAGGATGCAAATCATCAGCAAAGGTAAGGATGGAAGCAGAAGTGACCATCTCCTTAAGCTTTTCGAATGCCTCCTGTTGTGCATTATCCCACCTCCATGCCTCCTTTCCTGTCAAGTTGAACAGTGGTCGTGCATGATGTGAGAAATCCTTGATAAAATGCCGATAGAAATTGATGAAGCCCAGGAAAGACTGCACCTCTTTCTTGTTTGTGGGCGTTGGCCAAGCTGTGACCCCATTCACCTTGATAGGATCCATCTCCACTTGACCCTCTGAGATAATCAGGCTGAGGTACTTGATCTTGGTCTTCTCAAACTCGCATTTGTCCTGACGAAGGTAGAGTTTGTACCATCGAAGCCATTCTAGGACGAGGTGTGTGATGCAACAGTGCTCTTCAACCATGCGAGTGAAGATGAGGATGTCATCGAGATAGATGCAGACAATGCCTTCAAGGATGAGGTCATGGAAGATGTCATTCATCATGGTCTGAAAGGTGGCAGGGCTATTAGTAAGGCCAAAGAACATGACAAGCAGTTCAAAAAGACCACGGTTGGTACAAAAGGCTGCCTTCCACTCATCTCCCTCCTTTATCCTCACATTATTGTAGCCCCAACAGACATTGAGCTTGGTGAAGTATCAGGCTCCACAGAGCTGGTTCAAGAGTTCAGAGATGAGGGGTAGTGGGTAGCGATTTTTGACCGCGATGTTGTTGAGCCTTCTGTAGTCTTGAACTGGTTGAAGTGAGCCATCCTTCTTCTTGACAAAGAAAAAGGGGGAGGCCATGGGTGACTTCGATGGTCGAATACATCCAGAGGCAGGTGCTTGTCGATGAACTGGTCAAGCTGTTGTTGTTCTTCAGGAGAGAGAGGATAGACCTTGCAGGATGAAGGGGTTGCACTGGGGGTGAGTTCGATCACATGATCCCATGGCTTGCGCGCAGGAAGAGAGTCGAATGACTCCTTGGAAAACATGTCTTCAAACTCATGGAGATGAGGGAGTAAGGAATGAGTAGAGGATTTAGCAGCATTGTTTTTGTGGAAGGCCTCGGCGAGGCATTGGGATATGTTTGATGTAGCACACACCTCGTGCAATGAGCAAATTGCAGTGTAGAAGATCCGATCACCCTCCTCCACTTCCTCTGGGTCCTCATCATCATCATCTGAGTCCAGCATCAGATCAGGAACCCCTTCCAACTCCAGTTCAGGTATAGGCAGGGGTCCAGCATGACACTTCTGAGTACATCGTATCGCCGCCTTCTGTCCACGACGTTCTTGCCTGGCTTCTGTGAAACAAGTCCGACAGCGGGATGGACATCAGCTCATGGTAACCTCCCCATTACACCAGTCAACCTCTGGGTTATGGTCTCGAAGCCATGGATAGCCCAAAATCACCTTTTGCTTTCCTAATTGAGTGACAGCAAAAAGGGCATGCTCACTATGATCTTTGTAACGGAGAACCAGGTCTACAACCTCTCAGATGGCACCAGCTTCATTTGGGGATCCATCCACATTATACACAGGTATCGGATGTGAGAGTGAGCGAGCATTTAGGCAATGTTGTTGCACAAGATGGGCATTGATGAAGAGACCAGTCACACCAGAGTCCAGGAGTGCAGAGACACCGAGTATCTGCCCAGTGTTGGTCATCTGCAGTTCAATTGCTAGGTTCAAGGAATGTGTAGAGGGAGTTGATGCAACAATATACCTGCATGGTAGTTTACGCTCCCATGATTTAATTTTGGGGCGTGGAGCAGAAGGAGAGATGGGGAGAGCAGGTATGTCTTCAGCCAACTTTGAAGGGTCAGAGAGGGGAGCAGTCACAGAAATGGATTCATTCTCCAGGGATTCAACTGACAAGACTTCAAAGTGGTTATGGACAGGCAGTGAGGGCATACGATTCACTCGCTGCAAATAGGAAAATCCTGCTCCTCTACAACTTCCAACTTGATCTCCTCTGCAAACTGATCCTTTGCTTCCTCAACATCTACAAGTGCCAACAAGTCTTGGAGGAGTTCATCTTGCCCCTTGGGGGTGAGCATGCGGATATCCTGACGATGGGGACATGCTCCAGCCCTGTGTCCAGTTTCCCCACAATGGTAGCAGAGATCCAACCTATGCGCGCGGCTGCAGGCTGCATCAACATCCATTGGTACTGGGACATTGACGGCTGGTGTGGGAGTTTGACGAACAGGAATGGGGTTAAGGTGGGGAAGGGTTCAATTGAAGGTGTAGGGTGCATGAGTGGTAGTTGGAGCACGGAATGCAGCATTAAACGCCGCATTTGTGAGTCGGTTCTCATCACAGAGTGAAGTAGCTTCATACCAAGCAAAGATATCATCATCCACTGGGCGCCCTTCCAACATCTGTGCAATCTGGTCCTGAATTTCTTGGTTGAGCCCCCGTCGAAACTTCACCACCACTGGTAACCCACTCCCATATCCTGCCATGTCCACCAAATCCTTGAACTCATCGATATAGTTGTCCACGGATCAATGTGCCTGGTGGTAAGAGGATGACTCGAGTCATGTCACTGCTTGGTGGCATTCATTGAGGGGACAAAAGTGGCATATGAACTCAGCTCAAAAGTCACCCCAAGTGGAGAAAGGTAGAGAACCGAGTTCTTTAGTTTGATGCAGGATACGGTCCACATAGAGATAGGCGCATTCAGATTTCATGTATGTGAAGGCCCAATAAATTTTTGCAGCCTCATCGATGAATTGATGCGACTGGAGACTGATGTATAACTCACAGGAATTAAGGAATGCACATCCCTGTGCACGTGCACCATTAAATTCAGCAGGGGGGGACAGTTTGATCTGGGTGCGTTTGGCAGTACATCGTTGTTGGGTGCGCTTGGAGTCGCAATGGGGGGAATATTGGTCATAGGGTTAGTCTGGAGGGTCCTGACAAAGTTTTCGATCGTAGATTTAAGTGAATCGATTTGCGCGCGCATTCCAGAAATGTCACTTTCAAGCACGTCGAAGCATTCTGATGCATCCATGTCGCTAGGGGGCACGTTTGGCGAAAATGGCAGCGCAGTAAAGGCGAGACTATCTGGAACGGTGTGTAGGGAGTCTGTGGAGCTTTGGGAAGCATCGTCCAGTCTGTACCTGCCTATCTTGGGCAGTGCGTTCACGATTTTCGGGCCTTAGGGGAGAGTTTTCTACTATAAGGGCAACCTAAGCCTCTAGCAAAGGGAAATCTGAAGTTAAAATTATACTACATAGTACAGGGATTGGGGACACACCTAGCAAAGGGAAATCCAAAGAGAAAACTCTAAGGATCCCTTTGCCAATGCCCAGTATATGTGAAGACAACAAAAATCAAATAATAACCTAAAAATAGAAAAGGCGGAGATAGGCAGATCAAGGCCGCCGAATGACATCATACCAAGGGGTAGATGTCGGAAGGGGTGCTCCGCCTCTAAGTATAAAACTGTCGACATGCACAAACATGATAGAAAGGGAAAATTAGTAATAAAATCCGGAAAAATCATAGAAAATGAAGAATAGAAGGAAATGAAGTGAGGAAAAATATAGAATGAATGTAAAAAATAGGAGAAACACACAGGGCACCCCCCTAGTCCCCTTACAATTTCTGCTCAGTTCTATTCTTGTCACTCTTGCTTCCAGCTTTTAGTCTCAAGTCTCTTGTCCCAGCACCCAGAACCCAGTCCACAGAACCACAGAACCAGTCACAGAACCAGTCACAGAACCAGAACCAGAACCAGTCACAGAACCAGCCTATCAGTCTCTTTTTCAGTTAGTACATCACATTCAGTATGCCAGGACCTGGACAAGGGAAGCATTCCCAAAAGAAGAAGCAGCACGAGAGCACATTTAATTTGGACATGAATATCGCAGCCATAAATGCTGTAGTGACAGCATTGAACATGTCAGCTCCAGCTGCAAAAACTGCCATGCCAATGCTGTCATCACCTAGTAATGACACAGATACATCTAGCACCTGGACAATTCCCACTTTAAGCACTATGGATGAAATTGGCCACTTCTGTAACCCCATGACAGCCAGGTCAACTGCCATCATATGCAATAGCCTACTATGGGCTGTCCTGCTAAAGCTCCTGGAGAACACGAAGGCCAGAGCCTTTGATGAAGGAAAGGAGGAGGGCTACTATGAGGGATATGAGGAAGGAAGGTACTTGGCCAGTAAGGATGAACAGAATGATGGAGTCTTCAAGATATTGAGGAAGGAAGATGAAGAAACAGCATGAAACACCACATTTGAGCAAGGGAGAAAAGAGGGAGAAGAACATGGGAGAATGGCCGAACGAGAGAGTTGGGAGATGAGACACAGACCTGACAAGTGTGAAGAGCAACAGACACAGCTCCAGAGTGTTGAGGTTGACATGGGTGTACAAATGGAGTCGACAACTCACAAAACAGTGGATATGAGCACTCAGACCACCTCCACCTCCACTGTCAATGCCCTTACGCAGACAACACCCCTCGACGACACCACTACACACCCATTACTACTGCCACCTGCCACATCATTGCTGACAACACCTATACAGCTGCCATCAATGTCTTCAAGGAGGGCCATCACAACCTCACCTCCAGCTTTGAAATGGTGAGCTAGAACCCCAAAACAATGGCACATGCTGCCAAGTCGATCCACCCCACTCCTGCAGAGTCCCCAGCCCCTCTTCTCACATCCTGAGCCTCCCACTGCAACCACTACATCACTGTCAGCAATGGCACCCATAGCTACTGCAACCACCTCCAAAATGATGACCTGGGTCTTGTCTAGCATGCAAACGACTACTGTTACCTTGTGTATTGATTGCCAGGCCCTAAACGACATAGTACTACAACCTGCAGCCCTGAGAATGAAAGTATGCAACAATGAGCAACTGATTTTGTTGAAACACATCATTCACTCAATGGAACAACCCTGCTCCACCAGGAACTCCAAACAACAGTCTAGGAGCTCTCCCAGACAACCTAGCCCCCCCCTGCTTGCTCCCCAGACCCCTGTTTGCTCCAAAACACCTAGTGCAACCACCATGTCATCATCAATGTGTTTGTCAATGATGACTGAATCCCCTGTTCTGCACAACTCAGGACCACCATTGGCAGCTCCAGAACAACAATGTATGCAGCCAGAACCAGCAAAATGCCCCCAAAACATGTCCCAAAGCCCTAGCTCGCCCCTGAACCCCCCAAAACAAACCATTTCGCCACCACCTATGTCTCATACCCCCTCTGCATCACTAATGATGCCATTGACACCTTTCAACACCCCCAGTTCACTGTCTGGGCCCCCATCTCCACCCATACACCCCAGCTCACCCCTGCTCGACTCTAAACAAACCATTTCACTACCTCCTGCGCATTTTGACTGGGCAGAAGACACAGAATCCCTCCCCATTCCCTGACCTGCTGCACCTGCACCCCCATGAGACCTTTCTGGTCTTTCTTCAAACCTCCCAGGTCCATTTCACAGTGTTGGTAGTCTGTAGTTTGATTGACTATGCAGGCATGTTCGACGATACAACACCATTCAACGACAAACCCCGCCTCATTTTTTTTCCACAGTCTCAAAAATCTTCATATCCAACTCTGCCACCTTGTCCTCAGTCTCAAGTTCAATCTTTTATCACTCAACATCATCCTTTTGGTATTGGACCTGGCAAACCTGTTATTGTTGCCCCTGTTGGAGTAGCACCAACACCTGTTCCTCAAGTTCCAATGCTTGACTGGAATTGTGACCCCCACCTTGCTGACTTGAGTCAAGCTCTTTGAGCCTTGGGATGGGCACCCCCTTGCTGAGTCTTCTTTGCTTTATTTTTTTCTCAGTCATAGAATTTTTTTTTCTGACACATTGTTTATATTATTCCTATACCTATTGTTCTTGCTTTTCTCTGTTATTCTGCGGTGACAAGGACATCGCCATTTGGGAGATGGGCAAATGGAGTAGTGTGTGGGTACACCTACTCCAGGTCATGTGACCATGTAGTCAGTAGACAGTCACACTTGTACATAGTCACCAGGATATCACTATCATGGTCCCTGCCAGAGCTATAGGCAGGAGACTTGCTATGTCTCCAACAGACTGCCAGAGGAATAAATCTTCCACCTCAAAAGCAGTTGGTCTGCTTCACCCCTTACCTGTGTTAGGAAACCACCCCATTACCTAATAAAATTTCATTTTTACTTTATTATGTCGAATTACGCTACATCACGCCAAATGATGCCAAATGATGCCAAATGATGCTAAATGACACTACACTTTGATAGCATGAGCATTTTATTTCACACGCATCAAGATGTATGTGCATGTATGCACACGTCAGTAACAACAATGTACAATATGTGCAACATAGTATATAAACCCTAAATATACACCTGAGGAACCTAGTTGTGTTCTCTTAGGTATTCCACCTACATTCTTGGTGTGAAAGGCCTTTGTCAACAAACTCACCTATTAATAACCCCTTGCATCAAAACCATCAATCCCCCCATCACAAGCACAGATCCCACCCCCTTCTTGTAGAGAGAACCCGCATGGTCTTAGCTAGCAGATAGTGGGTGTCACCCTAACAGAAGAACACAACTTCCCATATCAGTGCGCCTTCTCTTACTTGCACATACATCATTGTTTCACCATGCCACTTCCGATTACTCATCCTTTCGGCACGAGCTGGAAGTACTTGTATATACATAATCTACCTTTTCTTTCATAAGCCGATGCCAGGCCTCGCCTTACATTGCGACCGCCAGTGATTGAGAGGCAGCGCTTGTCATTAGGACAGCTGCAACCAGACAACCAATTGGATCTGGTTTATTTACAATTTACATCACTCTATTCAGATGACTATTTTAGTTACAAGCTGGATTCAGTGATATCTCCAAGATCAGGCACTGTTGGAAGGGTTATTGATCTGAAGTGCCAAATTAGGCACCCAACGAATGATGAATGATTGACAAACCATCACGTGACCCATAAACATTTGGAGAGGTCTCTAAGAACAAGTCTTGAAATTGTTGAAGAAGTGACTCATCACAGATTTTACAATTATGTCCGAACCCTCAACTTCTAATCCTGGTCCTAATCCTGGTCCCACACCAGCACTAGAGGCAAAAATTGATGCGCTTACAGCGCAAATGTCGCAATTAGTGTCAGTGTTGGCAGCATCACAGCCCAGACAAGCAGAAGTACAACCAGAGATGACAGGAGAAAGAGATGATGAGATGGAGGAGATGGTGGAGTGGATGTTGCAGGAGGATGAGATGGCAGAGAAATCTGGAAATGGAAAAGCGCACTTACCTAAGTATGCGCCCCCACAAATCTTTGATGGTACCATGGAGAATACAAAATCCTTCATCAGCTCTATAGTATTGTACATCCATGGGAGGAAGCCAGAGTTTCATACAGCCGAGTCTAGGATTATGTTTGCTCTCTCATACATCCAGGGGGGGAAAGCACAGTTCTGGAGAAACGAGGCTATAAATCAAATTGCCGCAGGAAATAAACCATTTGCAACCTTCAAGGAATTTCTGGAGAGATTGGAGGCACAGTTTGGAGATCCTAATCCAAAGGCGACAGCCAATGCTAAATTAAAAACCATGCACCAAGGTTCCCTAACGGCGGATGAATTTATTTTGCAGTTCAAAGCAGAAGTTCGCAAATGGATATGGGAGAAGCCATGTTGGTAGAATTTTTGAAAGCAGGATTAAATCCCTCTTTATTCAAGTCTATCTACTGACTACCTTCTATGCCAGAGAAGTTGGATGAGTGGTATAATTGGGCAATGCGCCTTGACTGGCAATATTGGCAGGAACAGGCAGAGTCAAAGTTGATGTATGGAAGTAGTAAATTTGGAAAGTCATCAGGAGGAAAGTCCAAGAAAGGAAAAGCACCTCAGGCACAAGCTCCGAGGGCACAGCCACCGGCCATGGCAGTGACACCTATAGTTATGGAGTCAGCAGCACCAGCAGAGGCAATGGAGGTTGATCAAGCAGGGAGATGAGCCCCACTTAAATGTTTTAACTGTGGGCAGTTAGGACACATTTCTAGGAATTGTAGGCAGAAAAGAAAGATTAGGGAAGCTACAATCAAGGAAGTGAAGCCAGAGGAAGGCAGGCAGAAGAATTTTGTGGAAGAGTCCCAGTGAAGGTTTCCCCATTGGTGACCCAGAATCGTTACAATGTATTAGTATCTGAGGAAACCCAGAGTAAATCAGAAAAGGAAATCGAGGAGGAGTACAACCATTCTAAATCACGTGACAAAGAGGAGTACAACTGTTGCAAATCACGTGACAAAGAAAATTGTCACGCATCATTTCTGAAAACCCCTAAATTCTTTATTCGCTCTGCACGAATAGAACCCAAAATCACCTTGACTATGGGACTGAAGACAGTGGACATGCATGCAGCAATTGATGTGGAAGCATTGCTTGATAGTGGTGCTACAGGATTATTCATTAATCAATCCTTAATTACCGGAAATGGTATTAACACACGCAAGCTGGTGCAACCTATAATGGTGTATAATATTGACAGAACAGTTAATCGTGGAGGAACTATCAAGGAGGAGGTGACTATGGTATTAAAGTATCAGGAGCATCAGGAGCAAGCCATATTTGAAGTGTGCGATCTTGGGAAAACCGATCTAATAATAGGATGTCCATGGTTACGGAAGCATAATCCTGAAATTGATTGGAAAACTGGGAAAGTACAAATGACTCATTGTCCTAAGGAATGTAATGTGTATGGGAGGAAGATGAAGAAGGAGAAAAAAGAGAAAGAATGTCTGAGGAAGTATTCTGTTACAATGGAGGAAGTGGAGGATGAGGAAATGCCAAATGGGGAAGTTCCAATCATGATTGAGAAAAAAGAGCAGAAGCAAACCTTTAGAGCAATTCGTGGAGGACAGTCGTGGGACAAGAAGATTGTGAAGGTGGAGAAGCCAGTGGAGGAGTGGGTGCCGAAAGTGTACCATGAATATTTGTCAGTGTTTCAGAAGAAGGAGTCTGAGCGAATGCTGGTACGGAAGCCATGGGATCATGCGATCAAGATGAAGCCAGGGTTTGTGCTGAAGAAGTCAAAGGTATATCCATTATCTCCAATGGAACAAGAAGAAGTGGATGCATTCCTGAAGGAGCAATTGCGCAAAGGATACATATGACCTTCAAAATCACCACAGATGTCACCAATATTCTGTGTGCCAAAGAAAGACCAAAGGAAGAGGATGTGTACAGATTATAGGTATCTGAATGAGTGGACAGTGAAGAATGCTTACCCCCTGCCGTTGATCTCAGAAATAATTGACAAGGTGGGAAAAGCCAAGGTCTTTACAAAATTGGATTTATGATGGGGATACAACAATGTACAAATAAAGAAAGGAGATGAGTGGAAGGCTGCATTTGCCATGCGTCAAGGATCCTTCGAGCTGCTTGTCATGTTTTTTGGGATGACTAATAGTCCCCCAACCTTTCAAAATATGATGAATGACATTTTCAAGGACATAATAGACAAAGGCGTGGTAATAATATTTATTGACAACATTCTGATATTCATGGAGGATGAAGAAAATCATGAGGCGATAGTGCAGGAGGTGTTATGGAGGTTGGCGGAGAATGATCTATTTTTGAAACTGGAGAAGTGTGTTTGGGGCAAGCGAAATCGAGTTCCTAGGATTATTGATCGGCCCTGATGAGATCAAAATGGATCCGATCAAGGTTCAGGCGATCACTGATTGGCCTGCACCCACCTGTGTCAAGGAGGTTCAAGCCTTCTTGGGACTCTCAAATTATTATCGTCGCTTTGTGCACAATTTTTCTAAAGTTGCCACACCCTTACATAACCTTACACAAAAGGGAGTAGTGTGGAGGTGGGGAGAGCAGCAGCAGACAGTGTTTGAGGAGTTGAAGAGGAAGTTTGTGGAGGGACCTATATTAGCCCCAGTAGATTTCACACACCCTTTACGAGTGGAATCAGATGCATCCAATTTTGCTACTGGAGCGGTATTATCAATGCTGTGTGAAGATGGCAAATGGCATCCTTGTGCATATCTGTCCTGAGGGTTGAATGATGTGGAGAGAAATTATGATGTGCATGACAAAGAGATGTTGGGAATAATATGAGCGTTGGAGGCATGGAGGCATTATTTGGAAGGATGTACGCATCAGATTGAGATCTGGACAGATCATCAAAATCTGCAATACTTCATGTCCGCTAAAAAGCTTAATTGCCAGCAAGCACATTGGGCATTATTCCTATTGCATTTTAATTTTCACTTGGTCCACAAAGCAGGAAGCTTAATGAGAAAGGCAGATGCATTATCCAGATGTATTGATCATAAAAGGGGGGTGGAGGAGGACAATAAGAATGTTACCTTACTCAAACCCAAATACTTTTGCATTTGCGCTATGCATCAAGGGCATCTATTAATAGATAGCTCAGAAACAGAAATGTTGTCTAAAATTAGACAATGTTCAGAAATGGATGATGAAGTAGTGGAAGCCGTGAAAGCTCTGAAGGGAGAGAAGAAAGGTAATATTAAAGGAGATGAATGGGCTGAGGAACAAGGGTTGGTGTTGTTTTGAGGAAAGGTGTATGTACCAAAGGATCAGGATTTGCGAAGGGAGATCGTCTGGTTACATCATAATACGCCAACTGCCAGACACCCAGGAAGATGGAAGACATTGGCATTAGTAATGAGAAATTATTGGTGGCCCGGAATTTCAAAGTATGTGTTGGGGTATGTGGATGGATGTGATATGTGCATGAGGGGGAAGAAATTTCCAGAAAAACCTGCAGGAAAATTAATGCCGAACCCTATACCTAAAGCGCCATGGCAAGATATATCTGTGGATTTTATTAGCGGATTACCTGAGGCTCAAGGGTACGATGCAATATTCATAGTATGTGACCGCTTTACAAAAGAGGTCCATATTATTCCTACTACTACAGAAACCTCATCATTGGGCTTGGCACACCTCTATCTAAATCAGGTATGGCGGTTACATGGGTTACCCAATACCATTATCTCCAATTGTGGCCCACAATTTGCTTCCGCATTTATGTGAGAACTAAACAACATATTGGGAATTCAAACCAAATTATCTACAGCATATCACCTGCAGACTGATGGGCAGACAGAGAGAATGAATCAGGAGTTGGAGCAGTACCTATGTATGTTTGTCAACTACCGACAAACTGACTGGCCCAAATGGCTGGCAATTGCTGAATTTTCCTACAATAACAAATTCCATTTGGCTACTCGTATGTCACCCTTTTTTGCAAATTATGGATATCATCCTCACATGGGAGTAGAACCCAGAAGGGAAGTCAAAGTACAGTCAGTAGAAGACTTTGTATCTAAGATGCAAAAGGTACAAGAAGAAGCAGAGGCAGCGTTGAAGAAAGCACGTGATGACATGATGCGACATGCGGATCATACTCGAGCACATGCTCCAGAGTACAAAGTTGGTGACTTGGTGTGGCTAAGTACCAAGGACCTCAATATTCCATGACCTTTGAGGAAACTTATGGAGAAACAAGTTGGCCCATATGTGATCTCTAAAGTGATCTCACCTAATGCGGTAGTGCTAAAATTACCCTGATCATTCAAGATTGATCCCAAGATTAACGTATCCCGCCTACACCCTTACTGCCCACCCACTTTTCCTGGCCAACAAACTACTCCACAACTTCCAATAATAGTAGAAGGTGCTCCAGAATACGTATTTGAAGAAATTCTAGACTCATGTCTTCGACGGAACAAATTGGAGTTCTTAATAAAGTGGAAAAACTATACCGATGAAAATAATTTGTGGGAGCCTGAAGAGAATTGTAAGCAAGCATGTAACGCGATCGCCCAATTCTTTAAACATAATCCGAATGCTCCGCGTTGCATTGCGAGAATGGTGTATGAGGGGATGAGATTCCGGCCTTACCAAAATTTCACAGAGGGGACAAACACAATATTTTCTTGCCTGGAAGCCGAGGCATAAAAGGGGGGTAATGTTAGGAAACCACCCCATTACCTAATAAATTTCATTTTTATTTTATTATGTCAAATTATGCTACATTATGCTAAATGATGCCAAATGATGCTAAATGATGCTAAATGACGCTACACTTTGATAGCATGAGAATTTTATTTTGCACGCATAAAGATGTATGCGCATGTATGCATGCGTTGGTAACAACAATGTACAATATGTGTAACATAGTATATAAACCCTAAATATACACCTAGGGGACCTAGTTGTGTTCTCTTAGGTATTCCACCTACATTTTTGGTGTGAAAGGCCTTTGTCAACAAACTCACCTATTAATAACCCCTCACATCAAAACCATCAATCCCCCCATCATGAGTGCAGATCCCGCCCCCTTCTTGTAGAGAGAACCCGCATGGTCTTAGCTAGCAGATAGTGGGTGTCACCCTAACAACCTGTCCCAGACAAACAGTTCAATTCAGTGGACATCAATTTCATTGGACCTTAGCCAAAAGATGATGGGTTCAACACAATTGTGACAATGACAGACCACCTGGGTGCAGATGTACAGATTGAACCTTGCACCACCAACATGGCAGCAGAAGACTTTGCCTTCCTTTTCTTTGACAAGTGGTACTGTGAAAATGGGTGCCTATTATAGATCATCAGCAACCGCAACAAACTTTTTGTCTCAAAATTCTGGAAGGTGCTCATGACACAAGAGGCAGAGCAATATATTACCCTGGAGAAAATGTTGGGAATAATGGGAGAAAAAGACACTTTTTCACTGGGGAAAAATAAAAGGAACCATCAGTAAAAATATGTTATTTTCCCACACTTTGTCCTTTTGGTTGCTGCAGGAAAACAACTAATCTGTTTCCAGGAGAAAAACTTGTGAACATTAGGAGGAAAAAGATCATTTTCCCACATATTCCCAGTTTTTTTTCTGCAGAAAAATAACTAATCTGTTTCTAGGTGAAAAAATTGTGGAGGTCAGGAGAAAAAATGTTGTTTTTACCAGATATAGAGAAAATGTGGGAAAAAAGATATATTTCCCCTCCATTTTCACCTGATTTTCTCCTGGGAATGGATGAGTTATTTTTGCTGAGCAAGAGCAAAGAGAAAAGTGTGGGAAAAACAACATTTTTTTACTGATGGTTCCTTTTATTTTTCCCCAGGGAAAAAGTGTCTTTTTTCCCTATTATTCCCAACATATTCTCCAGGGTAATGTACTGCTCTGCCTCTTGTGTGAAACTCACTGGGATTGGGCATAAACTTTCAATGGTGTACCATCCACAAACTGATGGCTCATCTGAGCACTCAAACAAGACTGTTGTGCAATGCCTACATTTCCATGTTGAATGAAATCAGAAAGGATGGGAACACATTACCTAAAGTGAGATTCAATATCATGAACACTCCCAATACATCCACCGGAGTGTCACCTTTCATACTGAAGACAGGGTGATTGCCATGACTACTACCACCTCTCATCACCACACCCCCAGATGATGCAGAAAGACCTGTCACTCTTGGAGAGACCAAGGCTCAGAACTTCATTGAGAATATGGAGGAAGAAACAAATGCAGCAAAAGATAATCTCATTGCAGCAAAAATCCAACAGGCACATTTTGCAAACAAAGACTGTCTCCCTGAACCTGCATTCCAAGTAGGCAACAAGGTTATGCTTGCAACGGCTCATCAATGAAGAGACTACATATGTGCAAGGGATAGATGCATGGCAAAGTTCATGCCAAGATTCAACAGACCATATGAAATCACACAAGCATTTCCTGAGTCCTCATCCTACAAACTCCTACTCCCCCCAACATCAAAAGCATACTCAACTTTTCACATTGCACAACTGAGGACACACGTCCCAAATGATGATGAGCTGTTCCCAGACTGTGTGCCTGTGGCGCCCAAACCCCTGGTCACTGAAGATGGTACAACAGAGTATTTCATTGAGAAAATCCTCGACTGCTGTCCACAAGGTAGAGGCCACCAATTCCTGGTATGGTGGAGTGGATATGGTGTGGAGCATGACCTCTGGCTACCACAATCAGAACTTTTGGAGACAGAAGCCCTTGTGTTGTATGAAACAGAGCACTCTTGAACAATTGATGTGCCATCAATCACAGTGCTCAATTCTTCTCAAGAGGATATTCTTTTTCAAGAGGATATATGCAAGTGTAAGATAATTCCCCTGATTTACCTTACCACTTCCCCACAAACATGTTACCTTCCCATCACATACCTTCCAGGACCATTACTAATCTATGTGATCATGTGCATGATAGTTGATTCTCCAATGATGTCTTAGTTAGTTCTTATTCCCCCTTCAAATCATATCAAGTTCCAATTTACGCTGTCCCTGTTCTCCTAAGTGATCAAGGCACAGTTGTGCTTTCATTACATTTCATTGTGCTTTCAAGCTCCACTCCAACACCTAATCTTGCTTACACATCAACCACCCTCAACCACCACCATCAATGCCGCCACCCTCTCTCTCACACCTAGTGTTTGAAAGTCTGGTTGCATGGACCAAAAAAAACTGGCAACCAAACCGGACCCAACCATGGTCCAGTCTGTCTTGCAGGTTCTGCAGCAGTGGTTGTGGACCGGTCCAGTTGCTGGTTGCATAGTTTTTCAAATAATTATGGACCAGGTAAAGACCAGTTCCAACCAGTCTTTGATCATAATTTGATGTGTTGCTAAGGCAAGTGATCAATTGATTACATGTGATACGAGTAATCTGCGTGCTGGCACTGACTAAATAAGTTATTGTAGGATTGTAATGCCTTAACAGCTATGTCCATAAACCAGGATTCCACACTGTATAGAGTATATCTACATCCACCCAAATGCACTAGTTCAATGGTGCAGTGGTTCATTCATGGTAAACACCCTTCCTCCTCATTCCTCTGAAAACTCTGTAGCACTGTAATTGAATAACAGCTCAACCAATCCTTTCATAAACTTGGATTAAATACAATATACATATATTATATATATATGCTCCCAAAAGCACTAGTCAAACAATGCAACCATTCATCTATGGTAAGCAACCCTTCCTCCTCATTCCTCTCAAAACTCCATTGGACTATAATTCAATAATGACTAAATGCATCCTTTCGTAAAGCTGGATTAGACACTATATATAGCATATATATATGCTCCCCAAAGCACTAGTGGAACAGTACAGTCATTCATTTATGGTAAGCAACCCTTCCTCCTCATTCCTCTGAAAACTCCATAGTACTGTAATTCAATAATGGCTCAACCGATCCTTTCGTGAACTTGGATTAAATACAATAAATACTATATATATGTGCTCCCTAAAGCACTAGTTAAACGGTACAACCATTCATATATGGTAAGCAACCCTTCCTCCTCATTCCTCTGAAAACTCTGTAGAACTGTAATTCAATAATGGTTCAATGTATCCTTTTGTTAAACTTGGATTAGACACTACATATATGATATAGATACACCCCCCAAAGCACTAGCCACATGGTCTAGCCATTCATTTATGGTTTTGTCTGTAGTGTTTACTTATATTACTACTACTAGTTTTCAAATATATTACTTCGAGACATGTATATTAGTGTACAAATAGTCGATCCTGACTGGTTGTGAACTGGTCAGGACCAGTCTAAGTATGGACCAGTTTTAAACCAGTTTGGCAACCGTGAGGCAACCAAGTAGGACCAGTTTACACCAGTCCGGTCCTCAGTTGCCTTGATGTTGAGCATGTAAGCAACCGGTCCAGTCCACGGTTGCCCCTGTTGTCATCAAAAAAACCAGACTGGACCAGACTTTTAAACACTACTCACACCTCTTCCACACCACATGTTGGGAGCCAAGCTGACTAGCAGTAGGTACTGCAACATGGCATAGCTAGTATTAGTAAGGTAGTCGGATGCTCCTTGATCTTGTACCGCCACCACCTCGGAAAAACTCTCACAGTCGAAGACCATAAGAGACAAGAGGGAAAGACAACCAAGAACATAGAATAGTGTAGAACCACCAAACCATAATGCGACACAACTTCCCATACTATGACACAACCTCCAACCCCTTCCCAACCCCAAACTAGACAAAAAAGTACTGTGGCAACAGCCAGCAAAACACAAAAAGACCCAAAAGAACCTGAAGGTATAAACACCAATGTACAAACAAAAGAGCAAGCACTCACATTCCTACATGCTAGAGACTACTTAATACCAGGCAAGCCAGCTGATCTCCCTACTCTTTCAAACATACTGTTTCAGTTCAGCTATGCAGCCACAAAAATGCCTAAACCACTAACTGACAGTATATGAGCAGTAGTGTTCCTAGTTGTGGATGCAACAGTACAACACATAGCAGAAGAGGTAACAACAGCAGTCAAAGCACACTTACAGGAACTTCAACACAAACATGGAAACCATGAGGGATGCAGTAGAACATGTCACAGGTGCAGCAAAGGAGATAACCAACAAGATGAACGACTTCAAGGATGAATTCCAGGAAACATCCAAAAATCTGGCACAAACCTCACAAGACCTAGCGATAAAAAACTCAGGAAGCCACGACACAAGACCACATCACACAAAATGCATGCCCAGCCACATATGCTACAATCACCCAACAACACATACTGGTAGCACACCTAACCGTAATCACAAGAGGAGAAACTGATGATAAGCAGATTCTGATTCAAAAGGACACAAATGCTAATAACAACACTTTAGAAAACCTAACAGAGAAAGACCTGGTAGTGAAAGCAAACATGGCCCTAGACCTAATGGGAATAGAAGCAGCAGACCGACCGAAAGATACAAAGTTCATTGGTGCAAAGAAACTACAAAACGGAAACATACTGGATCAACTAGACTCAGCAGAAGCAGCAAGATGGCAATGACAACCAGAGGTACAGAAAGCCTTCATGGAATGCTATGGAGGTACGTCAAACATCCAAAATAAACTATATTACACAGTAGCTGAATTTGTCCCGACCACCTTCAATGTGGAAACCAACTATGCGCACCTACGAGTGGAACAAGACAATGCACTAATGACCAACACCATGGCATACTCCAAATACATCAAGCTGCAACACCTTTGTGCAAGCAACCAAAAGGTAGCACATGTCATAATCAGATTCAATGTGCAAAAGACGGCAAACCGGGCAATCGAACATGGTCTTTTCATTGAAGGAAAGCAAGTAACAGTATGCAAACTTCTATCTGAGCCAAAATGATGCCTGAAATGTCAGAAATTCAGGCACTACATCGCTGACTGCAAAGCAGAAACAGACACATGCGCGCAATGCAGCAGAAAACACAGAACAGTGCAGTGCACAACACCGAACACAGAGGCAATTTGCTGCACAAATTGTACTAGCAATGAAATAGGGCATGGCACAGCTGACAGAAACTGCCCAACATACCTCAAAGAAAAAGGTAAGCTTCACAAGTGCATCCCCGAAAACAAATACAGGTTTTTCCCCACCAACAAACCTCGCACATGGCAACTGCTAAACCAACTGCAAGACTATGCAAATGACCAGGAACTCGCATGGCAGCAGGGAGCAAACTGGGCAACGGCAGCCAGAAATGTATGAACAGATGAAGAATTCACAAATGAATGGAGGACAGTACAGCACAGAGGTAGGCAACCCACAGCAAACAAGCAAAACCAAAACAGGGAATGCTATGAACAATACCAAAACAGACTAAGGTATGAGGAGCAAACGAGAGATAATGGATGGCCGACAAGGCCAGCACAAGCAACCATAGACAACTACTTCAGAAGCACAAGAATGCAGGAGAAAACAAATGACTACAACCAACCGCAGGGACAACACAGCAGGTGGTGGAGCGAACAGGACCCGAACAACTGGGACATAGGCCCAGTCCCACAAAGAAGTAACTCCCCCCCCCTCGAATATGTCTAACCACCACGCAGGAAACAAATGACACATGATATGCATCAGACAACAAAACACAAACAAATCACTAATAAGCCAGCTTGACCTACTCCAAGGCCTGAGAAAAAATGACTACAACATATGTTTAATCCAAGAGCCATACATCGACTTTAGAGGCAAGACCAGGGCAAATCGCAACTGGATCACCATATACCCAAATATGCACCAACAACATCCAGACAACACAAGGTCAGTAATACTTGTCAATGCTAACCTATCTACAGATTCATGGAAACAAATCAACTTCAAACACCCTGACATTACTGCGATAGAACTGCAGGGACAATATGGTATGTTACAAATTGTGAATATATACAATGATTGCGAAAACAATAGCTCACTAACACACCTATCCGCATACATGTGAGATCAAGAATGCCAACAGTACATAGCTAGCCCCCTGAACACAATGTGGATGGGGGATTTCAATCGACACCACCCAATATGGGACGAGGCATGAAACATGCACCTCTTCACCCAAGAAAAACTCGACCTCATGCAACCGCTACTGAATATGCTAGGGTGGCACAAAATGAAGATGGCGTTACCAGTGTTCATACCCACCCTCAAATCCCACAGCACAGGCAACTATACTCGAGTTGACAATGTGTTCTGCACATAAGACATACTGAACAACATCATAAAGTGCAACACTGCAGAAAAATATTGTCGTGTTTGGCTGTCCACCCACCCAAAACTGACCACTTCCCAATCATTACAGAGATCAACATTTGGGCAGAAAAGACACAATGGGAGCCACGATGCAACTTCAGACTTACTAACTGGACAGAACTAATCAAAACCTTGAAAGGAAACTTAGCTAACATTCCTGCGCCCACAGAAATCCAGTTGATCAAAGAATTTGATAGTAAACTCAAAACCCTCAATGATGCAATAAAAAACGTGATCAAAAAGAATGTCAAACTCACAAAACCAAGCCCATACACCAAAAGATGGTGTACTACAGAACTCACAGAAGCCAGAAGAAAAATGTGAAAACTAGGGGCAGCCTCAAAATACCACCAACTCAACAGATGACACCCAATACATGAAGAGTACCACTGGCAGCGCAATCAATATGCAGAAACAATATGCAAAGCAAAAGCAGAACACTGGGCGGAATGGCTGGAAGATTTAGATGAGTCAAGTATATGGGATGCGAGCAAACTGCTAATAATGCCAGCATCAGAGGCAGGCAAATCCAGGATCCCCACGCTACAAGTCAAAGATCCAGAAACAAAAAAAGTAATCCGAGAAGCTACCAACAATGCAAGCAAAGGAAAACTATTCTATGACACTTTCTTCCCCCAGCTGAACCCGATGCTAACCCCAGTACCAGAGAACCCCAGGTATCCACCACCAAGATGGACCTTCACTAACATCACAGATGAACAGATACACCGAGCAATCAAGAAAATGAAACCATACAAGGCATCAAAAAAGGACATGGTACCAAACTCAGTACTCATACATGCAAGAGAAGACCTAGTACCACACTTAGGGTCACTCTTCAGAGCCACAAACACACTGGAATACTACCTGCAAGAATGGGCACGCACAGAAACACTGATCTTGAAAAAGCCCGGCAAACCAGACTACATGGCACCATCAGCATGGCACCCCATCGTACTCTCAGATGGGATGGCCTGACTACTTAACAGCTGCCAAACAGAGGAAATCATTACAATGTGTGAGAACCACAACATCATACCAGCAAACCACTTTGGGGCAAGACTGGGACGCACAACCACGGACTCAATACACATGCTGACAAAAGTGGTGAAGGACACATGGCGAAAAGGGCAAGTAGTTTCCGCTCTATTCCTGGATGTTAAAGGTGCCTTCCCAAGTGTAGACATCGACAGGCTAATCCACAACATGAGAAAGAGAGGCATCCCAAAAGAATACACAGAATGGATGAGAAGACGCCTAAAAAACCGAAGCACATCCATATTCTTCAATGACTATCACACTGAAATCTTTGCAGTAATAAACAGTCTAGACCAAGGAGACCCCTTCTCGGGCATATGCTACCTACTATACAATGCGGGCCTACTGAAAATATACATCACCAGAGACAGCGAATGCATCCTCCTCTATGTTGATGACGCACTGATAATTGTAATAGGGGCAAACTTTCAAGAAACACACAACAAGATCCAGAACATCATGAACCAAACAGGAGGAGTATTTGAATGGGCCAAAAAACACAATTGCGAATTCAGCATCAACAAATTCCAGCTGCTCGACATCTCAAGAAGAATGATACCACATGCCCTCAACCCCAAGAAGAAGGTCCCACTACTGCAAAGAGCACTGATGCTAGACAACCACTGCATCCCATCAAAAGACACAGCAAAATTCCTAGGAGTCATCGTCAACAACAGACTAAGCTGGAAGGCACAGGGGGCTGCGGCCCTCGCAAAGGGGCAAAACTGGATAATTCAATTCAGTAGGATAACATGGGCATTGCACAGCACCACAGCAAGATACATCCACAAACTATACCTTTCCCTCACAGTACCATGGATGCTATATGCAGCAGACATATTCCTCACACCGCAACAAAAGGTAGGCAAAAAAGCAGGTAATGATAAACCCAAGCAGACGATCGTGAACAAATTAGCGTCCATACAAAGACAGGCAGCGATCATGATCACAGGTGCAATGAAGACTACGGCTACTGACATTCTAGATATCATGGCAGGATTACTGCCGTTCCACATACTAGTCGACAAACACTGACACAGGGCAGCGCTATGGCTGGCGACCCTCCCAAAGAATCACCTGCTACACAAACCAATCAAAAACGCAGCAAAACATCTAGTCAAGCAACACCCAACTCCACTCCACAACCTCATGCACTCTTTCAATATCCATCCACAGAAAATTGAAATGGTTGAGGCAGTAAGGCAAGATGTGAAATGGAAACCCAACATCAAAATATATGTACCCAAAAACAAGGAGAAAGCAATCAGGGAAGTACAGCTAGACACCTCAGATGTGAAGGTATTCACTGATGGATTGGGTATGGAAGGAGGAATAGGCGCAGCTGCCGTACTCTACTGACAAGGACGTCTGAAGACCCAACTATGATACAAACTAGGCTCACAAAAACAACACACAGTATACGAGGGCGAGGGAATAGCAACGGTGCTGGGAGCTAAACTGCTGACCAAGGAATGGGGAATATGGTTGGCCACATTATGCATTGACAGTCAAGTGACAATTAAAGCAACACAACTGACAAAACCAAACCCAGGGCACTACATCTTCGACCCGCTACACAAAAGCCTAGAAGGAGTGAAGAAACAACACCCAGGAATAAAAATCATAATCAGATGGACACCAGGACACAAAGGAATAGAGGGAAATGAGAAGGTGGATGAAGAAGCAAAGAAGGCAATAACGGAAGGGAGTAGCAACCAAAACAAACTACCGAAGGCGCTCAGGAAGATGCTCCTGCACAGCAAATCAGCGATGAAATGGGCATACCACAAGAAGCTCAAGATATGTGCTCAAAAAATATGGGAATCCTCCCCATGCTACTCACTACTAAAGAAGACAGATCCTACAGCAGTATCAGACAAGTATCTCAAGCTCATCACAAACCTACCAGGGAAGCATGCCAGCATTCTAACACAGCTAAGAATGGGACACGCACCGCTAGCCAAGCATCTACACCACATTGGGAAAAACAACTCACTGACATGCCCAGCATGCCAACAGAACAACGAGACGGTAAAACACCTGCTCCTGCACTGCACAGTGCACCAGTCTGCCAGACAAATACTCCAAAACAAAATTGGAGGAGTGGCAATCGATCTCAAAAAACTGTTCACAACACAGAAGACACTACAAGCACTATTCCACTTCATAGCAGCCACCAACCATTTCCATGACACCTTTGGTGACATAATGACACTGCCTGAAACAGAGCAGAGGGAAAAGGAACAAAGATGATGAGGGGATGATGAAGATACCTTATACACGGTCAAAGAACCACTTATTATCGCACCAATGGGTGCTATGAGAACCACTATGTGGATACTCACTGCAGATGAGAAGAACACAACAATGGAGGAGAGACACATGAGGAATGCATTCATACACACTTATTATCTCTGACATATGGTACACCACAATGGAGAATAAATGGGATACAAAAAAAAAAAAAAAAAAAAGTAAGGTAGTCACATAATAAAATCAATTGATCTTACCTTGCACATCCATCTGCATCTACATGTGTGAGTTGGCAACCAACAGGTTATGGGCCCCAGGCTTATCCATATCCACATCTAGGCTTAATCAATTGTTGTCAACAATTATCTCCACTTTATCTGCTAAACTCACACACTTAGTGCTTGAAAGTCCAGTCCAATCCCAGTTTTTTGCCCTTGTGGGCTCAAACTGAGGACTGAACCAGTCCTATAATATTTAAAATTCTATGTAACCGCAGACCAAACCGCTCAGAACTGGTTCTGAGTGGTCCATCTGTGGTTCTCAACTGGTTTCAACTGGTCCTACAACCTATATACCAACTATTTTTTGTAACTCAGATACTATATCGCCCAATTGGTCTGAAATCTCCCAGGGAGTCTGAAATTCAATTTCTACATTTTATCTGCTTGTGCAATCCCCCCAGAGTTTTACGGGATCTAATTGACTAGTAGTAATGGAAGTATGTATCATTTCACTAAGGAATACAAGCTGTGGAAGCAGTCGAGAAACAGTAGCCAGAGTGATTGAACAGTGATACAAATGAAAATGTCTTGTTCACCATGGCAAAAATCACTCCCAAAGCCCAAAAAAATTTGACAGTAGACCAAACTATGGTAACATGCTCTCTTCAAGTCTCCAGGGTGGTGAGCCCATGTTCAAGAGCGAGGAGAGAAAGCGTGACAAAACTCATCAAAATTCAAGGTCCACCCAGAAACAGTATGTAGTGAATGCACTTTACATTTGCTTGTGATTTCTCGTGCCTCAGCATCTCGAGCCACTTGCCATTGAGCCGGCCAGTGGACATTCAATTTTACTGTGACAAAGTGTGACAAAATTGGCAGTGTCCCTTCATCGCTCTCAAACATGGGCACAACACCCCCAGAGATTTGAAGAAAGCATGCTACCGTAGTCTGGTATAGTGTAGGTGTCCTGTCAAAAAGTTTCGGGTTTTGGGAGTGATTTTTGCCATGGTGAACAAGACATTTTCATTTGTATCACTGTTCGATCACTCTGGCTACTGTTTCTCAACTGCTTCCACAGCTTGTATTCCTTAGTGAAATGATACATACTTCTATTACTACTAGTCAATTAGATCCTGTAAAACTCCAGGGGGATTGTGCAAGCAGATAAAATGTAGAAATTGAATTTCAGACTCCCTGGGAGATTTCAGACCAATTGGGTGATATAGTACATACAGAAAAAAAACAATAATACAAAGTAAAATTAAAAAACAAGGTAATGCATAGTGTAAAGCTCAGTAAGATATATCTTATTCAGAATCGATGTGATCACATGGAATGAGTGACATTCCACAAAATCATAATTGGTATTCAGCTTGACTGCATTTTTTTTAAATTGTGGCTGCACAGAAGTGTTAAAAAACACTTTATTAAATATTTGTCACCTTACATTTTTTAAAAGTGATGAGGCTAATGAGCTAGGTTTGTGAGCCATTGAATCTTGATGTTGTGACCATGCTGTCACAACCAGAAGTCTGCACACTGAGAAACCTAATGGCAACTTCCACAGTCAAGTTTTTTTTAATGTAAATGTATCAGCACCTGTACATGTGTAGTTCTAATAATTCTGCGGGAATAAATTTTCCGAAATTGTGTTATGAGGAGACATCAGCAGCAGTCTGTCTGAATGTCACACATTTCACATGGTCACATTGATAGGGTATGACTAAGCAACGAGGGTGCCATTCTTTGTTGTTTGCACTCGCGCTTCTAAGTTCCTGCAAACACGCGACGCGTAATCCAACTTGAGCATGGAGACCAATCATTAACCTACCTACACCCTACACCATTCCCAGCGCCATGCATGTAGTACCACCCATGAGTTAGACTGAGGCTGGCGTCACAACCTGTTGAGAATGAAAATAGACGAAACCAAAGACAGTTGTTATTGGTACGCCTTGGTCTGTGGATATACATATTACACGTACAAGTACTACTTCCAAAATATGTATGGAATACAATAGCATTAGAAGTTTTACATTTGGGTACGATACTCAGACCGACTGGTTGAAAGCCATAGATAGCTCACGCCTTCTTCGCTGCAAGGATGTGGGCGACTGAATCCTTACTGAAGATGAAACTAGTTGTTACATCAACCTGTAAACCGGAAAAGAAAGTTGGCAGGTTACACCTAGTAGTAGCATCGCAATATACTTACAGTTTTGTCAGTCACCGAATGCAGCCGACGAAGACTAATCCATTGAGCTGGTGGAGGAGGGTTGCCAGGGGCAGTGATGACCGATAATGGAACTAGCTCTCCTTCCTGTGGCGCAGGTTGTACTGGGTACCAGTACGATTTGTCGGTAAACGGGAGTCCCTTTGACTGGGCAAAGGTAGCCAGGTATCCAACTTCGATTTCCGTAGGTGATATTCTCTGAACAACTACGGCGAGGCGCTTTACGGGTTTTCCACTTTTGATTCTGCACTGCGATGAGAGGTGCAGTTAACCAACAGACAGTATACGCACTTTTTTTGGGTCGTTGACTGTGGATCCGCGTGCGGGCTGATATCATTAACGTTAATCACAACATCGGTATAAATAACCTGCCCCGGTTGGACAGCACTGAGACCAATATTGTGCTTAACAGCACCTGCGTCCGAGTTGGGTGGCACCGTTCGCGAACTTAGGGCATTTAATGAAGGGTTTTCTGGAGGTGCTTCAGGAAGTGACGCGGGATTCTGGCCATCCTTGAGCCTTCCTTTCATTGTCGATGCTTCTGTATTACATGCTGGCCCACGGCAACTGTCACTGATAATATCAGAATTCCGCTTGCCACCCAATACACAATCGTCCATACTTACTCAGTATTTCCACCAGCACGTCTACTCAAGCTGTTGAACCCACCACGAAAGTACGTGGGTTGTGCCAGAGCAGGGGTGGTGACGAGAGCCACCAGGGCTAAAGCAGTCACTAGACGCATTGTGGGTACTCGAATAATAATCGCAGCAGTATGAACAAGTGAGAAAGGCCAGCTTTCCAGAGATGGCCATGTTACGCTTCATGCTTTATTGTCGTCCACCAGATGCTGTGAGAGTGCAATATATACAGCTGATAGAACCACAAAACACGGAGAGCAATAACAGCGCAATATGCAATACCAACACTGTATGCATCCAGGGCCTTACACCGGAATTCGGCTCAAATCACTGGTTGCAGTGACATCGTCAATATATGATGTATTCACCAAATATTCACCAAATCACTGCCTCATATATTGCTCATATATTCACTGTCTATTATTTCAAACATATATTCTCCCTAGATTAGACAGCCATTACTAGTATGAGGACTTAGGAGCCTTGAGAACCTTCCGAGTCGGTCGGTAACATCCCGATCCGGCCCTGATCACTGGCACGCCGACATCATTCAAGTTCTTAATCGACAACCACCATCATCTGCAGACGACGAGATCCAAGTTCTTGGCGTCATCTGGCCGCAACGAGATTTCTCCATCTTGCAAGGCATCTACAAGCAAGGTCACAAGCCTGTGCCTCAACATAGATGATCGTTATCCACAGGTTAGCGATGTCATGACGGGATGATGGTCCTAATGCATCAACAACACATTTCTGGGTCACGAAAGCAACACGGCTCCTGTTTGAGGGTGGGTGAAGGGTCTATCAAATTCGTGTCTTTTTTGTGGGAAGGATAACGACACATGATGATCAGCTCGTCCGACAGGACCCCGAATTATGCCCCCCTACTGCCGTCGCCAATCCGGACAGATTTTGACAATTTTTGGCGTTTAGGCCACCATGTTTCAAAACTAACCCACAATGAAGGTACACCGGTTGCATATGTCCGGACATGGCCCTGAGAGGCTATAATGACAACAAGCGCCGGGGTAATTGACGACTCGCAGGAACTTTGATGACAATGAATAGTAATTGTAACTCCCTACTATGTCTCTGTTGTATGACTTAATTTTTGTTGTTTTCTTGTATGCTGTTTCCGAGTCCGGAACTTGAAATTTTTGAAAACAGCTCCAATCCGGAGATATCTGCCAAAAGTTGTCCGGACAAAAATTTTGGGAAGGGCCTGGTATAATCCGGGGTCCTATCGTTTTCTTCCGCCATTGGATGACTAAACTTAACCAATATAGTGATTATTACGTAACCACCAGAATAGACTCACATTGATCCGTTCTTAGATTGTCCAAGGAATTGGAAAGTCCGGTGTTGCCGCGGCATCGCGGCAAGTCCTAATACCGTTGACGACCAAACACAGTGATTATGCATTAACGTTGGACTGTGATGTTCGTCGTTTGCAGTTTAACTTCCCGCCGCATCCACGGTCCTCATGATCTCTTTCCCCGCCGTGCGTGAAATCTTCGATAGTATGGTCCACAGCCTAGCAACGAGGGAAGGAGCGAACATTTTTACCAATCGGCCAAAGGAGGGATGATCGCCAATTCAGCGCCAATTACTAATATGTGCGTACTGATTCGCACGTAGCGGACGACCCCGGCGGCCGGGTTGCATTTTCATCATGTCCTCGCCGAGTAATCCCCTACCCCACATTCCCTTATTGGCACCATGCCAATGCAACACGTCAACTTCCATCGCATCAAATTCAAAGCCAGTGCCATAAGCTGGGGCTTCTCTGACGACTGACTTCTAGTGTGTTTCTTGTGTATTTTCATTCTTTAATTCATGTCATTTATATATATATATGTTATTGCAGTGTTATTACAAGCTCAGTACGGACTGATCGACCGACGGAAGGACGGACTTTTTCACCGGAATTCCCAATTCCCATACTTAAGTATGCCCTCAGATTGTCAAGGATCAAAATGTCGGAGTTCTAATTTTGTTTTCGTCATTTTCCTTGTTCACGATGGACCATGCTATTCTAGACCATTCTGCAAAAAAATCATCAACATAAAGATTGTATCAATGAGGAACCTGAGATATAGACGAAAGATTGACTACGATGTACCGACGCTGTGCTTTCAGAAACTCCGAATCCTTGCTAACCAGAGCCTTCGGATCAAAATTCTGTATACCACGTGAGCGCTAAAAACGTTTGAAACGCCTCGTCGAAACCCGGCCACCAAAGCCGAATTCCCCTAAATAATTGAGCAAGAAGGGATCTACAATCCCAGGGGGGGGGGCCTGGCTGGGGACGGGAGCCGGCCTGGTAACTATCTCTTGCTCGTCCCCCACTACACTATCTACCAGCACTACGTGCGACAACCGCCCCTTTGGGTCCTGGGTTGTTCCATGTAATTTTTTTCAAATTTCTTTCAAAGTTGTTCAAGTGATGTCTTTCAAACAACTCCCCCTGTACTGTGTAGTACGGAAGCCAGCGGGCCGTGCTTGTACTACATCCCGCCTTTCGCCGTCCAGAAATTTTGTGATCGCACACTTGAATCAAGTCTGAGACATCTCAGGAAGAATACAAGCACCATGGTTACAGGAAAGGTGGTGGACTTCATCGTCGGTGCAGAGATGTATCAGACATGGTACGAGGTCCTCGGGGACCTCACCTCTGGGCTTACACCACTCGTTCTACTACACGGCGGGCCCGGTTGGACGCATCAATATATGTTGTGAGTCGAGTTCTCCTGTAGTCTAGCAGAAAATGCTAAGAGGATAGGCCATTTAAAACCCTTTACGAATCAGCTGGGTACGTCGTTAGACGTGCGAATTATCCTTCAGATAACGTTTCGTATCCAGGATCCCAGTGGTATTTTACGATCAGCTGGGGAGTGGCCAGTCAACTCATCTTCGAGATGCGCCCGAGGGGTTCTGGACAGTTGCATTATTCATGGATGAGCTCGAAAATCTCTTGAAACATCTCGGGATAGCCGACAACTTCAATCTTCTAGGCCATTCCTGGGGGGGTAACATGATATTTTACCTAATACCTGCCTTATCTATGGCTCTAACATTGTGTCTAGGCGTCGTCGCAGGGGACTATGCCACACGCATACCCAATGGTCTCAAGCGGCTCATCATCTCACACTCACCTTCCTCAGTTCCCATGCTCGGAGCCGAGATCAACAGGCTCCTTGAGGCATTCCCAAAGGATTTCGTCGACCTGGTGAGGAAACATGAGCGCGACGGTACACAGTCGAGCACAGAATACAAATCGGCCGTGCTGGAGTTCTATAGGACACATGTTTACATCTTGCCGGGTCCGTGGCCAGAGTTGTTGGTTTCGTCTTTGGCAGCTGGGGAGGAAGACGGAACTGTCTTTCATGCGGTGTGCGTTTTTTTACGTGGTCGCCTCTTGCTTGTTATTGAATGGTACTTCGTCATGGTAGGGTCGGTCCATCACCGTTTTGTTACACAGGTACAGCGAAGGATTGGTCGATCATCGATGTCCTGCATAACATTTCCTGTCCGACGCTGATCATTAGCGGGGTGAACGACGAGGTCACAGAGCCCACAGTCCTACCCTGGTTTACCAATATTCCAAAGGTGAAATGGGTGGAGCTACAGAATAGCACGCATCTTCCCATGTATGAGGAACCGGATAAGTGTGTACAGTTTGAGCGATCTTGTATTTCACTTGATTGAACTTTTCATCAGATACTTCAAGGTCATCCTGGATTTCCTGAACTTACCGGTGTGATACCAGGAGTCGGGTAGCTTGTACCTTCCAACGCTTAAAAACTAGGCTCACAGGGCTCTGCAGAAGATACTTGGAGATTCCGTCGCGCGGCCTGCAACTGGACGCTATTAACTAATTGTGGCGGGCTGCCACATCCACGTCAAGCGTGACAGAAGTCAAATTTTTTGAAGCCACTAACGGTTGGTACTACGTAAAGTTTGTGTAGCTGGTGATTCAGAGTACTTAATTGGCAACTACGATAGCTGGAATCTGAGCTTGAGCGATCAATGTGCGCACTGCGAGTCGATATCGCTATTTGATGGCCTCTTAAGCTCAGCACGTTATATAGATGCAACGAGTGTGGTCAACCTACCTCGGTTTCATTCCCACTATCCGTACAAGCTCTACGTCCAGCAGCGTTGTTCAATTCATTTCGGTATGTGAAGAATGGGCTTCTACTTATTCCGCGAGTTGCAAACTGATCCGCTCGTCCTCGGTGCCTGAAACTTTTAACCCTATTTTTATCATAACAGCCCATGGAAAACTTACCGTAAGGACTTAACTTATCACCTATACTTGTACTAATCCTCATCACAGTTCTTTGAGGCGCTCAGCCGAATCCTCTCATTCAAACACAGGTTCAACCCACCCGATGTTGCCAAGCATCAACGCGCCTCTCGACCCTCCTAGCGCCCCATTCGCCAACTCTGCGGGCACACAACCAACTTCTTCTCGCTCAGCATCCTCATTCAATCCTCGTTCAGCATCCCCATTCAAGAAGGGGAACGGAGACACTGAGACCAGCAGTGTTTCACTCAGCGTTAACTACTTGCCGACCAAGTTTTCCAACACTCTTTTGACGGCTGGCCCAAGAAAGCGTAAAGCAGGCAAAATCGATGAGCCTACAATGCCGAAAATAGGAGGTGGGGTCGAGGCATTCAGGTCTGGTGAGGCGAGGATGCCTGGCCAGAGCGATGAGGACTACGATGGTGTCTCAGGTGGCTTATTTAGGGGAGGTGAAGCTGCCCCTCGCAAACTTCGCTGGAACGCTTTCAAGTGGATTTTATTCACTGCCAACTGTTTTGTAGGTCAATCATTTTCCTGAAGTCTAATCTTGACTAACGTGCCGCTTCTCACAGTTGTCGGCGTACACCCTCACAGCACTCATCTTTACCCTCCTAACGTGGTTTAACATCTGGAAACACGCAGATGTCGTGCGTGTCGGTAACGAAACCGAACTCATCATCTCTACCCTCGCCGCTGTCCTCGGCATCATCACCTCACTCGTTGGATGGGCCGGAATTCTCCTTAACAACCGCTCCTTCCTTGCCATCTACACATTCCTTCTGTGGATCACTTTCATCTTCCTCGTTATGCCGGGCTACCTCACCTACAAGCGCCGGACGTTCAACCTCGAAGGAAAAATCAACGCACAGTGGTCCCGAGACCTCGGCGCAGAGGGCCGCCTTCGCATCCAGAACCAGCTTCGCTGCTGCGGGTACTTCTCCCCATTCGTCGAGGCAACGGTTAGCCAAACATGCTACGCGCGCAGCATTCTTCCTGGCTGCAAGCTGCCTTATATACGATTTGAGCGCATGGTACTACGGAGATGGTATACAGTGTCGTTCTCGCTCGTCCCGTTGCATCTGGTGATTATCCTTGCGGGCTTACTTTGTTCGAACCACGTCACATATCGATTTGGGAAAGGTATGATGCCCAAGGCTTATAGACTCAGCATGAACAGTATGGCTGTGATCATGGATACTTATGCCAAGTTCGTTTTTCCGTTTTTCTTCCTCCTTTCGTTCTCTGACTCGCTATCAGCCAACTTGCAGAACAATATGGCTCCGATGTGGCGACCGAGATAGTTGCTCGTTCTCGGTCCAACTTACAGTTGAATGCAATGCCAACAATGCCCTATGTACAAGGACGAAGTCCCTCCTACAGCCACAGCAAATATGACTCGATAGGTGGGCGAGGCCCAGAGACCGTTTCGTGAAAAAGCTTCTTTTGTCGATCTTTCCTTCTTTCTTTCTTGCAGCACGTTTAAACTTATGCACGCAACACGAACTTGTCTCTTGAGAACGGGTACAAAGACATTACCCACTTTTTTTCGCTAAAATACATGGATGCGTTCTCGGTTGCCATGTCGTTGTTTCTTGCGACCGATGTAACTGTCTAGAGTATGATAACACGATTCGATGCATTCACCTAATTTGCCACGGTGATATATGATTGACAAATCGATTTAAATTCGTTCAGTTGTCGTCCTCCCATTTCCTCTACCAATTCATAGTAATAAAGCTGTTCGGAAAAACCATAGAAGGGCCGATGGCTGGATTGGTATCACGTAGCTTGTGCAGAAACCGTCCAGAAATTCGAACGAAAAATATTCTAGGAAAATGCAACAAAATTTGCGAATGAAGCGACGGGAGTCTTGATTCAAACTAGAAGCATTCCAGAGCATATATTTTTCAGGAGACACTGTTTGCGATCATTCAATTTCGAATGTATAGGACTGGCGCCGTCAATGGTGCGATATTAGTGTCATCGGTGTTGTGTCTGCTTCAGAGCCTCCAGGGAATCCCGAATCGTATGCTCCAACGTGAGTGATAGTATATTGGGATGATGAGAACGAAAGCCAAATAGGTCATTTGTGGTCAGTCGAGAGTCATTACGAAAATGAAGGACCGTCAAGGCAGGAAGGTACGGCGCGGACATGATCGCGGTTCCGGATTGTCGTCGAAATCGGCACGTCCCAGGTCATTTAGAGAGTATTCTGAACAAGCGTCCAGCTATTCCGCGCTTGTACCAATTCAAGACCCTATACGATTGAAGAGGTGTACAGCCATCCAGTGTTATTAGATATAGCTGCTCCAATAGGACCCAATGACAAAGGTCGCTTGCTTGGCGAGGGTGCTAAAAACGAGAAACACACCCGTAACAATGATCTTTCCTGGCCCCTATTGACATATCAGTTTTGAGGGGGATATTCGACCAGGAATCGGCCAAGATTCGGAAGGGTTCAGGGAGTGTTCTCCAACGCTATGATAGTAGAAAGACGACTAAACTGAGTTCGACTCGGAGTCACGCGTCTCTTGCGCGTCTCCCACACACAACACATGTTCTTCTTTCCAATCATTGATATCGATAAACCGTCAAGTGTACAATGTGTACAATTTCCATGACCCTATAGTTATAACTACTCTAGTCTGACGACGGCAGTATTGCTGTGTTCAACTTCATCGTTTTCGGAGACACCGATAGTGTCGTTGGTCGACCAAGGCTGGAATCCAGGGGATCCGAATCGCTGAAGTTTTCTGGTCTGTGTACCTAGGTGTTTGCAACGGATTCCAAACCTAAGGGCTCCCTAGCGATGGCTCCTCACCTTTAAGGCCTGTCCGGATGTGGGCTAGGCAATCTTTCCGATGCTTTGTTCTCTTCATGCCTCGATAAAACAAACGAACTTGGTTTATCCTCTTTCAAAGGGTAACGAAGCCTATCGTGTCAAATGTATTGTTTGGTTCTGGTTGTATTCGCCAAAAACAAAATGCCAGTGGTAATGTTCGAGGTCAGCCGCCTGGATACTTCTCTTCTTCGCTCTCCTGTGTCCACCTCCCACTTTTCTCCTCACATTCCGCATAATACACTCCTTCAGAATAACGGTTATTACAGGTCAACACTCGTCTTGGTGAATTGACGTCGACTTGCAGCGTCGGCTGTGTCCTTACGTTCTGTAACCCATTGCCAGTAAGCAAAAGATCAACGTGACGCGAACCATGGACCACCTAGGTCGTGAGTATCTTTACTTGCTATTTTGAACTCGCATGTTGATTAGAGTCGTTGAATACTTGTAAAGTCATCACTCTCCTGATCCCAGCCCTCCTCTTCATCGTTTTCTTGTGGTTTTTCATTTCACCCATCTTGCTGGATAAGACCGTCATTGCACCTGTGGCTAGACGATCCAAAGATATTGACACAGGCCTCCATTCAATCGAGAACCAGGGCGAGCAGGCCTCTCTTCTTAACTGGATGCGACGGAGCTCACGGGGGAGATTCGCTGATACGGAAGGCAACCACCGACAACGTTAAGGATTCCTCTCAAAGGAGGTCAGAAGCGTACCACCGATTCTCATTATCCACTTTTTTCGCTCGCAGCTCGCTAGTTTCACACATCGCACCTGTCACTCCCCCACCCATTTACACCGTAACTACTCCCGATCAGTTCTCACCCACCGTCTCCTCTCCTCTCGCCCGACCTCCTCTGGAATGCGTACCATCAAGACAAGAGCGCATGTTGTCCGTACCGCGGATTTTCGTGCCCGCACGCCGTATTTCCCTCCGCTCCGTCTCCGGACCAACATTATCACCCACGATGTCGACCCTCCGCCCACAGATGGTTGCGCGATCAGTGTCCATCTCGGAAAGCACACTTCTCTCGCCCTCTAGTACGATCGCGAGTCTGTCTTCACGAATTCCGATGCCTTCAAAGGCGCTTATGCTCCCTCACGAGTCCCCTGGATCCAATGTCATGTCGGAAATTTCCGGATGGCATTATAACCTCACCTAGATTATATGTGGATTATCACTCCCTCTCAGCTAGTATACTGGGCCCTAATGTGGAAAATCTATTACCTACATATGTAAACTACATTATTGAACTGAACCCGAGACTTGGTAGCTAGCTTAACATCAGTTCTGAGTGTCAATTTTAATGGGTTATGGCGGTTACGTGGGTCACGTGGGTCATATTAGGTTATACTGTATTACATAATTTTGTGACACAGTATACGCATGCCGGTAATACAAACGAGGACAGACGCAATGCTCCCAATTGGTGGCAACTTTCCAAGGGAGAGCGCGTTCACCGAGAGAGAAATAAGGAGCAAGGGCACTGGTTACATCTTCTAGAACCTTACTCGTTGGGTCATACATATTACGACAGCTATCTTTTTTTTTTCCATTTATCATCTACGTTCAACCGTTTCAACTGTCTCATTCTCAGTATCTAAACATTATGTTATTCTTGTTGTAAATATCTATGCGTCTCTTTATTATACTCTATCGCGTTATGTGTTTCGTATCTGTGTGGGTAGAAGAAGTGCGTGAAGATCCGTGGCATATCTAGCATTTGTCTTCTTGATTCGTCTGAAGGATGGGAGGAGGCTCCCAGTGCGAATACGGAATAAATACGTCAGGGCGAAAATGCAGAATACCTAGGTTGTTATGGCGAAATCAGTCTGTGTAAGACGGCCTTAGAATGAAGAAACAGACATTAAACGTTATGTATACCATCATGAACCCCAAATTCCGCCAACGATGGTTATAAAATATATCAAAGTTGGTTCCGATGAGCTCGTCTGTCGTGCGTACAGTGCAGAATTGGCAGGAAGAGGTTGCATTAGGGTTGGTCAGGTAGCCGCCTACACGAGATATAAATGGGGTCATATACTGGCCACATGACTGCCCAGATGGAGGTGTTATATTGACGAACTCGATCGGTGAACAGTTGACTTGTTGTCGACCGATAGCTGACAAGTCATCTTATGAAAAGCGATTTGGACCCGCGAGGAGAAACATACCTTGACCTAATATACCTTCTATCAGATACGAGAAAGGGGAAAGACGATGCCTAGAGAAATTATCATTATCAAGGATTTATGCAGACACGTCTAATTCATTTGATTACTTACATCCATTGCCACCAGCCCAGTACCCTGAATGGCTGCAAAACTCCATTGCTATTGATTGCTTAATGTCGGACATGTGCGAGAGAAGATTTCTAGCAAGATACTCACAATACAACCACGAAGGTGAACAATAGTGAAAACAGAATAGCCGCAATTTCCGCTGTAGGTGACACTGAAGCCACAGCCTTCAGGAAAGCGTCAGAAGGGGAGTAAAGAGTATGAAACTTGACGCACCTATCCTATTGTCGTATAATACAGAGGGAACACAACGCCGTACATGAGGTACGATGTATCCAGCTCGGGAGGAGTCAAAGCCAACGGTCCAGTACCAACAGAGAAAGAATATCGAGGACCCAAGAATATTCCAAGGTAATTCGGACAAGATCTGGGATGAGAGGAGTGCTGTCCAGCTGTACACACGACTCGGACGCTCGCGAACCTCATAAATTGTCCTCATGTAAATGTACGGAACCTGCAACTGGTTCGCAAGCGGAACACTTGAGTGCGACATGAGTATCTATAATGTAAATTCGTAGATTTATAGATCATACCTAAGGACGGTCGCGATGAAGATCGCCTACGAAACCGTTGCTGATGAGCAATCATTTCGCAAGAAAACTAAAATACGAACAAAAAGTTTGTTCTGGGTCCCTTGTTGGCTGTCTTGTGAGTGGAAGAATGTGAAACCAGTGAAGAGGCCTCCGAAGATATTGAGGGCTAGTTTTGCGATCAGATAATTCGGATCTCGCCAATGGGCCTCTGCATCGCGTTTCAGGAGTTGACCAGTCTGGTACAGCCATGGTGTCACAAACTGGGAATGGATGATAGCCTCGACTGGTGGACGATTGCGACCTTCAGAGTGGATGTTGTCCAAATCCCTTTGCAGCTCAGCTGCTGTCTTGGATGCACTCCAAATTTGATGCCAGTCTTGTTCGCTGGTTGCAGTTGCTCCGGCACCGATGACGTCGAGCATAAACTCGGCACTGGAGGCAGGAGGGTTGAGAATTCAGAAGTGTGACACAACGTACGGATTCTCGTCTGGCTGACATTTGCGGGAACCATTGCTCTCCAAGTAGTCGATGAGTGTCGATGTGTTGTGGCCCAGGTCACCAAAAAAAACAGTCTGACCGCCTTTGCGCAGAAGGAGCAGTTTGTCGAATACCTAGAGATGTGGTTATAGGGTAAGCAACAAGAATATAGCAATTAGACAAACCTGGAAGAGTTCGGCAGAAGGCTGTATCGAACATGTGGGTGATGAGGATCTGCAGAATCAAATAGAGGAACGGTACCTGATGGATCCTGTAACAGTGTCAGATATGATCAAGAGCCGCAAAACGAAAGTGTACACACGTGCACAGAATTGCTTGACCATTGTCAGCAAGACTTCTCAGGAACGATATAATACTCCAAGCGCTCTGCGAATCAAGTCCTGACGTCGGTTCATCCAAGAAAAGCAGCAATTTCGGCTAGAAACATCATCAGGAGGAAGCAACCGGCATACATTCATGTTAGACTCACTTTGGCCGCTAATTCAACACCAATCGTGGTTCGTTTCCGAAGCTCAACGCCTAAAGAGCCAACAGAAGCATCGGCATAAGCTTCCAGTCCACACATTCTCAAACACTTTTCAACACTAAGACATGAGGGTAAACAGTCACACTGGCTAATAAAAGGTAAGGTCTCACTATGCTTCTTTTTCTGCGATTGGAACCGAAGTAGGTTGGCGTAATTTGGCGGAGAAAAGCAGAGCTTCTCGGACAGTAGCGGTTGAGAGATGAGTATCCGACTGTTGGCAGTAACCGCTGCATCAGTTGCAAGTGGTCTCTACGAAGGATTGACCAGGGAGAGATCCTACCGTCGTACAGACCTGGTTGGCCAGCTGAACAGCTTCATAGCCGGGGCCCTGAGGTACAAGGCTGGAGCAAACACCCCTCAGAGTACGGAACTCATTTGTCAATAGCACCTCAAACCTAGGCATTCGATTCTGTTACGACACTAGAGAGGATTAGAGGTGAGCACGTACCCGTATCGAATTGGCTATGGCGACCATAAAGCCATTAGAAAATCGTGTGATCGATAATAGCCGAACTCACGTTGATGTACGTTAGCCAACGCAGTGCTCCGATCATTGACGGTTTGGGAATAACGTAACCTAAGCACTGTCAGCGCTGAACTATGCTTGATGCAGGGGCCATTTACCAGTGTAGATGACCATAGATATACCTGCAAATGTCTGCGCCATTGCTTCAGATTTGCATGCCGCGGCAAGTCCACGGAACCACGCTTTCGTAGCGAGTGCCATGACAAAGAGGAAGAGCATAAATATACTAAGTAGACGATTAGCACGAAAATAAGGCAGCTGTTACGAACAAGAATTGACTCTGATTGCCATGCATCAGTGCAAGTAGTATAATTAGTTGGAAAGCACTCACCACCATGAAATATAGGACAACGCCAAATACGCCACTAGTGACGAATGTGATGGGCACGTCAACTAGAGTGAGGTCCAGGGCCAAGGCTTCTACGAATGGGTGATAAAGTGCGGCATTCTTATGCCTATGGATACCCGCGATCTTGCACAAAGGCAACAAGTTCCGAGCACAGATGACATTGTTAAATTTATAGGGGTCATCCCAAGCTTATCATTACCCGTTGAATCTCTCGAATCATAAACCAGTCTGTCCCTTACTTTCTTTATGATTATCTCATACTAACCATTTCTCTTCGTTCAGTGCTTCCTGCCGAAGAACTCGACAGTCACATTTGCTTTGCTAGAAGCTACGAGAGCTCTGTTGACGAGAGTGACGGTACCGAGTCGACCGCCTCCTCTCTGGGCTTTGGCAGCGACTCCATGTCCACTGCTACTTCCTCCACGCATGATCCGCACGCTGTATCCCAGGCGGAGGCTCAGGCCTACTATGCCGGCCTACCTTCTGAGCCCATGTTACTTTACCGCACAGGCAAGGAGCAGTGGTCCCCGCCCAAGGGACCTGAGGCCCAACGCCGTTTGAAGGAGCTGTGCGAAGTCTTCACCCATCCAATTGCGAAGGTCTGGAACCACGACTTGGGCTGGAAGGTTGTCAAGGTTATGGACGCTCACACGGTCAGTTAATATCCATCATATCGTAGAGTTTGCTAACCGGGATTTCTAGATCCGCTTTACGACGATTGACGTCGTTCGTTTCAAGAAGGTCGAGGTCGACGAAGGGCCCGAGGATGAAGAAGACCCTGAGGGTGAAGAAGAGAGCGATGGTGAAGAAGAGGGTGATGGTGAAGAAGAGGGCGATTGTGAAGAAGAGAGCGAGGCTAAGAAACCGGTCATCAGTCCTGTCACCATCTGGATTGGCGTCTTCCCCAACACTACCTCCCCTACGACTGCCCATAACGCGGCTCAGGACGTTTTAACCCTTCTCAAGGACTACCAGGTCACCGATATCGACATCGAGTTCCGCGAGTCCATCTACATGCACGAGGTCGGTCCTCAGCTTCTCAGACCCGTCCATGACCTGGACCCACTTGTCGACGTCGTTAGTCCCCTCACTCCTGCCCTCGGCCTCGGCATCTCCACCAAGGCCAGGCCCGACGCTCAGGGGACGATGGCCCTCTACCTCGCCGAAGGTGGCAGCAGCGATAGGCTCTTGGGTCTTTCGTGCCGTCACGTCCTCGTCGGATCCCATGTAGCCAACGTCGACTACGTTCACCACCGCAGTATGCCTCCTAAAGGCGTCCTCCTGCTCGGCAAGGGAGCGTTCAGCCACCTCGTCGATTCGATCAAACTCAGGATCGGAGTACACGGCCTCACGGTTCAGCGCTGGAGGGAGCAGATTGAAGACTTCGAGGAGAGGGAGAGGGGCACCAACGATGTCGACGTTGAGGAGGCTAGGGCGGTCCGGATGGAGACCCAGGGGTTGGTGGACAAGGCAGAGAGGGCGATAGAGGCACTCGGAGTGTTGCTCTATCAGATCAATAAGGACTGGAAGAAACTCAACAACCGTGTCCTCGGCCATATCCTCTACTCCCCAGCCATTACTCTCGGCGTCGGTGAACATTCTTTCACGGAGGACTGGGGAATTTTCAAGGTCGACCGCGCCAAGCTCGGTGACGGCTTCCAGGGCAATAAGATAGACCTCGGTGCGTTTTGACTATTCGATCAAGACCATCTACTCAACTAAATGTTATTTATATCTAGGAACGAAGCTGATGCCCGGCGAGTTTTCGGTCAAGTGTTACCCCCGCGGAGACACCAACTGGAAGTTCAAATATCCCAAAGATCGTCTGCTCCCACTTAGGGGCACCATCACCGACGAGTTGATGCGCAAACCCGACATGTGGGACAAGGTCGGCGAACCATGCTTGTTGGTGGTCAAGAGCGGCAATGCTACTGGCACCACCATTGGCCGCGCAAATGGCATCTTCTCCATCGTTCGCGACTACTTCAAGGACATGTCCATCAACCAGACCTCCATGGAGTGGGCGATACTCAACTATGACAGCAAGTCGGAAGTCTTTTCAGAATGTGGCGATTCAGGCTCAGCAATTGCCGACATCCGTGGCCGTATCGGTGGCATGCTTACCGGCGGTTCTGGTAAAATGAAGTCCTCCGATATGACCTATGCCACGCCGTTCTGGTGGCTCCTCGAGCGTATCAAGGCCAAAGGGTTCCCAAACGTGCACGTCGTCACCTAGGCATCTTGACATCAAGAATGACATTGAATACCTTTTTTTCTGTGACTTCTTCTCTTTCTTCTATGCTCTTTTATCTCTCGGTTGGTTGTTGGTGGACCACCATTTAGGTCTATCTTTATTTTCCATCTCGCCTTTTCGTACTTACAACCAACAACCTTGTCTAGGCCTTGGAGTAGTGGACTCATCGTTTAGATTCACCTCATTTCTGGCTCTCCTCCTTTTGCACAAGTTATGGCCTTGGCATCTTCCATACAACTTGACATGGTTTGCTGGACTGTTGGACATGCTCACCCATTCGAGCAGTATCTGGTAAACATATGCAGGCATCAACATCAAGGGGGTGTCAGCACCCAAATCCCACACATCAGGTGGGGGGGGGGGGGGGGGTTACAGAGGAGGTTACAGAGGACCTGCTAAAAAAATTTGACATTGGAGTTTTGAAAGGTCAGGTGATGTTTAGAGCTGCACATTCAGCTCCAAAACATGTTCTGTCTCTTGGTTTCACCACACAATACAGCAGATTCAGCCTCCAGCCCACACTCAGTGTTGTTCCTGACCTTCCCTAGTATATTATAATAATGCATTGGCATCATTGTACTGGAAATACCACCAAACCTAATCAATTCTTTCAAAGTATTTAAATTGTTGGAATTTGGGTTTGCAAGTTGCACAATGCTGCCCCATGTTATATGTTTTCTATATTTAGTTTCTTAGGTTTCTCATTATGGTTTGCAGTTGTGGTAGTCTGACACATGATCCGTTTGCCTCATGAGCTCACCAAGTAGTGTTGCCATGGCTTGAGCTATGTTTTTTGCTATCTTGGGAAATAAATTACATAAAATCACTAAATTATTTGAGGAGCTAGATCCCATCAAAAGCCAAGGGGTCTCCTGCCAACTCTAAGCAATCAGAGAAGTGGTTCCTGAAATATTCACGTAGCTTTGAAAGAGCAAGTGTGCTCATCCTTGCATTGTGTTGTACAAAAACAGTTTGGTAAACGAGGCACAAGGGGCCAAAATGTGCTAGGGAAAGGTTGGGGCCCCCTGTGCCTTGTTTACTGAACTGTTTTGGTATATAACGCAAGGACAAGCACACTTGCTCATCAAGAACATGTTGTCTACTCCACCAAACCGACTGCCAACACCACCATTGTCAACGACAATCCAGGAGGCTTGCCACACTGCCCTCACACCCCTGTCCACTACCCTGACCTTGTCACTGTTCCCCAGTACCCTATCACGGTCCCCCACCAACTCATGCCTGCTCAACCCATTTGCACACTGCCCACTTCCCTTGTCATGGTTCCTCATCTCACCAGCTGGTCACTGTCCTCAACCAGCCCTGTCACTGTCCCCAACACTGTCCCCTGATTCCTGTAACCGTCCAATTGTGACTCAGTGTTCTTGTGAACACGTAAAGTTACCTTTTGGTTACCATGACCACATCTACCTTGCCACACCTGCACCCCCCGGTCAAAAATTTGGAAGTATGAGAGAGTGTAAGAGTGTCTCTTACATCAGCACAGCAAGTCTTATCTACATCTGCACCCAGTATCACATGTTAGTCCAGTAGTATATAGTCTACACTTTGAATACTTATACCGTATCTTAGTTTCCTCCTGTTAAGATTATAGGTCTTTAACTCAGCCTTGGCTTTGTGTGTCACAATTGGAGGCTTTCCAACTGTATTGGTATCACACTAGGAGGCTTTCCTAGTGTATCAGGCTTCTGGCCTTCACTTGGGTACTTCCTCAAGTTGTTACGGCTATCCATACTCAGAGGCTTTCTAAGTAGACCATGGGTTCGTGTATCACAGTTGGAGGCTTTCCAACTGTCGAGTTCAAGTTATCACAGCTAGGGGCTTCCTAAGCTGTTGAGTGTTCTGGTTGAGTCTAAGACCGTTGATTGAATTAGGTCAAGCTGAGGAATACAGGCAGTATTACTACAGCTTATATACAGTTTGAAGATAGCTATCGTCCAGTCAGAATGTAGGATCATTATCAAGTGTAAATAGAAAGAACAATAGAAATGACAGGCCTCATGCCTTGCATGAGGCGTCCGATGTCACAGAGTGCTGCGGCGCAGCATGTCAGGGAACACATAAGAGATAAGCCTCATGCTTAGCATGAGGTGTCCGATGTCACGGATCCGATGTCAAGGATCCGATGTCAAGGACATGCTGCGGCACAGCATGTCGATCATGAGAGTCCGACATCATGGACCTCATGTCAAGGGGCTGTCATACCACAGCATGTGTGGGAGTGGGTTCGGGTACATGGAGTCACCATGCATCAAGGTGTCTCTTGTCGGAAGTGAGTCGAGTTGCATCAGAAAAATAAAGTACCCGGCCTTGCCGGCGTACGTCTGGTCGTCCTGGGTTACAATAACACAAATCGTAACATCACCCTCTTCCTATCTTTGAAGTCACTGACTTCAAATAATATCTTTGTTCCTTCTCCGGGGTCTGGTCGGATGTGGTCTGGATAGATGAATGGGTTGGGGTCGAGGGGTGCGATGGAGGAATAATTCGTGTCCAAACTTGGACCATGATTGGGTTCTTCTGGTTTGTGCTGCCTCAGGCAGTGGTGTCAGTGGGGTGGTGATCTTGTTGAGAGGTGGGTTCTCCATAGGGCATTGTAGAATGGAGAATTCGATGTCTGTAATCGGGGGTTCGGGTCTTGGTCGAAAGATGGCATAGAGGCAGAATACAAAGGTCAGGGCCACAGCCACAGCCAGGATTGTGCCAATGATGATGGCGAGGACCTCAATTCCTGTGGGCATTGTTCCACCTCTGTAGCTGCCGCTGTTGTTTATATGCTCCTAGAATTCTTTTGGCATGTTTTAGGTTTCCCTCGGGCTCCCATGAGTTCTCCGAGGTTGGGTATTTGACCCATTTCACTAGGAAGTGCATGGTCCTTCCTTTCTTCTTGTGTCCGATGATCGCTTCCACTTCATATTCTGATTCGCCTTCTATCAGATCGGGCAGCGGTTCTGGGAAGTTTGGTCCATGTGTCTCAGTTTCTTTATATGGGGAAAGGAGTGCTGCGTGGAACACTGGGTGTATCTTCCACTGTTCTGGCAACTTCAGTCAGTAGGAGAATGGTCCTTCTCTTTTCGGTGCAAGTTTCTTTGTTTGGTGCATCATTCTGAGGTTCTTCGCTTCTAGCCACACTCTGTCTCCTTCTTTGAATGGGGTGAAGTGCCTTGTCGTTCTTTCCACCATCATTTGTCTGGCTAACTCGTGAGTTTCCTTCACTTCATCTCGGGCCCATTGCAGTGCAACTATTCATTTTGCTATGGCCAGTATGTTCATCTTCAGGTAGGGGAGTGGGATCACCTTGGGCTCATAGCCCATCATGAGGTAGAATGGGGAGTTCTTCTGTATGGAGTGCGTCCTCTGGTTGTGTGTGAACTCCACGGTCAGGAGGAGGTGCTTCCAATTCTCCTGGTTGTTTGAGCAGAAGATCCATAGGTATACTTCCACTTCCTGGTTCACCCGTTCTGTCTCCCCATCGGTCTGGGGGTGGTATGCTGTGCTCATTGCCAGCTTGATTCCAAGCAGTCTTCCTAGCTCCTGGAACAGCTGCAAGGCAAATCGTGGGTCCCTGTCAGAGATGATCTTGTCTGGGAGGCCAAATCGTTTGTAGATGTTGTCTAGGTAGAGGGTGGCCGCTCCCAATGCATCTACTGTTTTTCTGCAAGGGATAAAAATTACCCCCTTCGTAAGCCCATGGTCTACCACGACCATGAGTGCATCATAGCCATCGGACTCCGGTAGGTCGGTTATGAAATCGGTTGTCACCATTGTGAATGGTCTTGTTGCTTCGGATTTGATTGGTTGCAGTGGGGGTGTCATTGGGTGGGTGTTGACCTTCATTTGCTGGCATGTAGCACATCCAGCGACATAGTTCTTGATGTATGTCATCATTCCTGGCCACCAGTAGTCCCTCCTGATCATTTCGGTTGTCTGCCATTGTCCTGGGTGTCTGCTGGTTACTCCTTCATGGTATTTTTGCACCAGCTTCTTCCATAGATCTCCATTGTCCAGGACTTAGCACCTGTCTCAGAAGAATAGAAGGCTGTCTTCTATCTTCCAGTCTTCCAATGCCGACTTTATTGGCGGGGTTCCTTTTGTCTTTAGTGCCTCGATTGCGCTCTTCACTAGATCATCCTTCATGATACTCCCTGCGAGTAGGTCATGCATTTCGGTATCAATGAATTTCACGAATACTGTTTCTGACAGCATTGTGACGTCTTCATTATTGTTGTCTTCTTCCAGTATGTGATCCGCTCTCTGTGATAACGCATCGCTCTGTACCATTTGTGATCCAGGCACATGGACGATTTGCAAGTCAAATTCTGATAGGAATAGGCTCCATCTTGCCTGTCGTCTGTTCAATTTCTGCACCGTTCAGAAGTACGTCAAGTTCTTGTGGTCTGACAGGATTACCACCGGGTGTCCTGAACCCACTAGGTCGTGTCTCCAGGTCTCTAGCGATCATATTATTGCTAGTAGCTCCCTGTCATAAATCTCATAGTTCCGTTCCATTGATCGGGTCTGGCATCAGCAGTACCGGTGCTTCTGCAAATTTCCTTTTCAGTGTTTGAAAGGCCTGTTTGCATTCCGTTGTCTAGTCGAACGTCTTGTCTTTCTTTGTTAGTTCATTAAGCGGTCTGCTTGTCTCCACAAAATGTCCGATAAACTTCCTGTAGAAGTTCCCAAATCCCAGGAAGGATCTGACTGCTTTTACATTTGTCAGGGTTGGCCAATCCTGTATACTTGCCAGTTTCGTGTTGTCCATGGCAATTTTGTTGGGTCGGATGATCAGACCCAAGAATTCTACCTTGTGGACATTGAATTTGCATTTCTCCAGTCTCAAGTATAGGTCGTTCTCTGCCAGTCTTTGCAGTACCCTCTTTGTCCTTTCCTGGTGTTTGTTCTGATCCTTGGAGAATATCAGGATGTTGTCCATGTAAATCATGAGCCATCCTTCTCCGATCATGTTGTGGAATATCTTGTTCATCATTGCCTGGAAGGTCGCCGGTAAGTTGCATAATCCGAAGAACATCACTGTTGGTTCAAACAGCCCCTGATTTGTCTTGAAGGCTGCCTTCCATTGATCTCCATCCTTGATTCTGACGTTGTGATATCCCCATTGGATGTCCAATTTTGTAAACCATTTCGCCCCTCTCAGTTTGTCCAACAGGTCTCCTACCAGGATGTCCTTGATTGTTCTGTTATTCAAGTACCTGTAATCTTGGCAGGGCCATAGCGCATCTGAGTCCTTCTTTGCAACTGTTAGGGCAACACCCACTATCTGCTAGCTAAGATTGTGCGGGTTCTCTCTACAAGAAGGGGGTGGGATCCGCGCTCATGATGGGGGAATTGATGGTTTTGATGCGAGGGGTTATTAATAGGTGAGTTTGTTGAGATAGGCCTTTCACACCAAAAATGTAGGTGGAATACCTAAGAGAACACAACTGGGGTCCCCTAGGCATATATTTAGAGTTTATATACTATGTTACATATATTGTACATTGTTGTTACTGACACGTTCGTACATGCATGTACATATTGATGCATGCAAAATAAAATTCTCATGCTATCAAAGTGTAGCGTCATTTAATGTCATGTAGTGTAATTCGACATAATAAAATAAAAATGAAATTTTATTAGGTAATGGGGTGGTTTCCTAACATTACCCCCCTTTTATGCCTCGACTTCCAGGTGAGAAAATATTATGTCTGTCCCCTCTGTGAAATTTTGGTAAGGCTGGAATCTCATCCCCTCATACACCATTCTTGCAATGTGACGCGGAGCATTTGGATTACGTTTAAAGAATTGGGCGATTGCGTTATGCACTCGCTTACAATTCTCTTTGGGTTCCCACGAATTATTTTCGTCGGTATAGTTTTTCCACTTTATTAAGAACTCCAATTTGTTCCATCAAAGATGTGAGTCTAGAATTTCTTCAACTATGTATTCTGGAGCACCTTCTACTATTATCGGAGGTTGCGGAGTAGTTTGTTGGCCAGGAATAGTGGGTGGGCGGTAAGGGCGTAGGCGGGATACATTAATCTCGGGATCAATCTTGAATGATTGGGGTAATTTTAGCACTACTGCATTAGGCGAGATTACTTTAGAGATCGCATATGGGCCAACTTGTTTTTCCGTAAGTTTCCTCAAAGGTCGTGGAATATTCAGGTCCTTGGTACTTAGCTATACCAAGTCACCAACTTTGTACTCTGGAGCGCATGCTCGAGTACGATCCGTGTGTCGCATCATGTCATCATGTGCTTTCTTCAATGCCGCCTCTGCTTCATCTTGTACCTTTTGCATCTTAGATACAAAGTCTTCTACTGACTGTACTTTGACTTCCCTTCTGGGTTCTACTCCCATGCGAGGATGATATCCATAATTCGCAAAAAAGGGTGACATACGAGTAGCTGAATGGAATTTGTTATTGTGGGAAAATTTGCCAATTGCCAACCATTCGGGCCAGTCGGTTTGTTGGTAGTTGACAAACATACATAGGTACTGCTCCTACTCCTGATTCATTCTCTCTGTCTGCCCATCAGTCTGCGGGTGATATGCCATAGATAATTTAGTTTGAATTCCCAATATGTTGTTTAGTTCTTGCATAAATGCGGAAGCAAATTGTGGTCCGCAATCGGAGATAACGGTATCAGGTAACCCATGTAACCACCATACCTGATTTAGATAGAGGTGCGCCAAGCCCAATGATGAGGTTTCTGTAGTAGTAGGAATAATATGGACCTCCTTTGTAAAGCGGTCACATACTGTTAAGACTATAGGTCTCAACTCAGCCTAGTCTTCGTATGTTGCAGTTGGAGGCTTTCCAACTGTATCAGTTCTTGCAGTAAGAGGCTTTCTTACTGTATCGGGTTCTGTTTGGGACTTGGTGCTTCCTAAGTCGATATGGCTATCCATACTCAGAGGCTTTCTGAGTAGACCATCGGTTTGTGTATCACAGTTGGAGGCTTTCCAACTGTCGAGTTCAAGTTATCACAGCTAGGGGCTTCCTAAGCTGTCGAGTGTTCTGGTTGAGTCTAAGACCATTATTTGAATTAGGTCAAGCTGAGGAATACACAGAGTGTAGCTACAGCTTATATACTAGTCTAGGACTACCTATCGTCCAATTGGAAAGGTAGATGCATATCAAGTAAGAATAGAGATAATAGGCCTCATGCCTTGCATGAGGCATCTGATGTCATGGAGTGCTGCGGTGCAGCATGTCGATTGTGAGAGTCCGACATTATGGACCTCATGTCAAGGGGCTGTCGTATCACAGCATGTGTGGGAGTGGGTTCGGGTGCATGGAGTCACCATGCATCAAAGCGTCTCCCATCAGAAGTGAGTCGAGTCGAATGAGAAAAATAAAGTACCCGGCCTTGCCGGCATACATCTGGTCATCCTGGGTTACAATAACAAAATCGTAACACATACTACAAATATTGCATCGTACCCTTGAGCCTCAGGTAATCCGGTAATAAAATCCACAGATATATCTCGCCACAGCGCGTTAGGTATAGGGTTCGGCATTAATTTTCCTGCAGGTTTCTCTGGAGATTTCTTCCCCCTCATGCATGTATCACATCCATTCACATACCCCAACACATACTTCGAAATTCCGGGCCACCAATAATTTCTCATTACTAATTCCAACGTCTTCCATCTTCCTAGGTGTCTGGCAATCGGTGTATTGTGATCTAACTGGACGATCTCCTTTCGCAAATCCTGATCCTTCAGTACATAAACTTTTCCTCGAAACAACACCAACCCTTGTTCCTCAGCCCACTCATCTCCTTTGATATTACCTTTCTTCTCTCCCTTCAGAGCTTTCACGGCTTCCACTACTTCATTGTCCATTTCCGAACATTGTCTAATTTTAGACAACATTTCCGTTTCTGAGCTATCTATTAATAGATGCCCTTGATGCATAGTGCAAATGTGAAAGTATTTGGGTTTGAGTAAGGTAACATTTTTATTGTCCTCCTCCACCCCCCTTTTATGATCAATACGTCTGGATAATGCATCTGCTTTCCTCATTAAGCTTCCCACTTTGTGGACCAAGTGAAAGTTGAAACATGATGGGAATAGTGCCCAACACGCTTGCTGGGGATTAAGCTTTTTAGTGGACATGAAGTATTGCAGATTTTGATGATCTGTCCAGATCTCAATCTCATGCGTACATCCCTCCAAATAATGCCTCCACGCCTCCAATGCTCGTATTATCCCCAACATCTCTTTGTCATGCACATCATAATTCCTCTCCACATCATTCAACCCTTTTGACAAGTATGCACAAGGATGCCATTTGTCATCTTCGCACAGCATTGATAATACTGCTCCAGTAGCAAAATCGGATGCATCGGATTCCACTCGCAAAGGGCATGTGAAATCTACTGGGGCTAATATTGGTCCCTCCACAAACTTCCTCTTCAACTCCTCAAACACTGTCTGCTGCTGCTCTCCCCACCTCCATACTACTCCCTTTCGCGTAAGGTTATGTAAGGGTGTGGCAATTTTAGAGAAATTGTGCACAAAGCGACGATAATAATTTGCAAGTCCCAAGAAGGCTCGAACCTCCTTGACATGGGTGGGCGCAGGCCAATCTGTGATCACCTGTACCTTGATCGGATCCATTTTGATCCCGTCAGGGCCGATCAATAATCCTAGGAACTCAATCTCGCTTGCCCCAAACACACACTTCTCTGGTTTCAAAAATAGATCATTCTCTGCCAACCTCTGTAGCACCTCCTGCACTATCACCTCATGATTTTCTTCATCCTCCATGAATATCAGAATGTCGTCAATAAATATTATTACCATGCCTTTGTCTATTACGTCCTTGAAAATGTCATTCATCATATTTTGAAAGGTCGGGGGACTATTAGTCATCCCAAAAAACATGACAAGTGGCTCGAAGGATCCTCGATGCGTGGCAAATGCTGCCTTCCACTCATCTCCTTTCTTTATTTGTACATTGTTGTATCCCCATCGTAAATCCAATTTTGTAAAGACCTTGGCTTTTCCCACCTTGTCAATTATTTCTGAGATCAATGGCAGGGGGTACGCATTCTTCACTGTCCACTCATTCAAATACCTATAATCTGTACACATCCTCTTCCTTTGGTCTTTCTTTGGCACAAAGAATATTGGTGATGTCTGTGGTGATTTCGAAGGTCATATGTATCCTTTGCACAATTGCTCCTTCAGGAATGCATCCACTTCTTCTTGTTCCATCGGAGATAATGGATATACCTTCGAATCAACTCAACCATCCAGGCCTTTACAATGGCCCACAATTATCTCATGCACATCATCCTGGATCATCACCATCAACAAATGGGGTTTGGGCCAATATTTGTGGAGTATGTGCTCTGCAAGTCCAGTCAGATCGACACCAGCATATTCAAAAATGTGTATGGGAAAATGTAAAATTGAACAGACCTGTACTATAGCGTGTTGCAATACTACTATGAAGTACTAAGTGTCCATCCAATTAGAAATGATAGTTGAACCAAAACTATGCAAGGATGCCAAGAACGATTACAAACAGAATATTAGGCATAAGCACTAACACCTTCCCATTCGCATGCTGACCTACAGTGGGTTCAAAGGAGCCAGCAGCAAAACCCACAGTAACCATGGAGTTGTCCACAAGGTCGCATTTACCGCCTCCCCATAGGGGCAGACCATTCAGTTTCTCAAAGCTAGACTTGTCAAACTGAAATCCCTTTTGCATCACATCAAAGATAGGGACTAAACTACCAAGTCAGCACCATCAAACTAATTTGAAAAGTCAGCAACTCATACCAGGCTGATTGAAATTGAGATAACTTGGATAGTTATCGATGTTAATTTTAGAAGAACTTTCACCTTTCACCGGAGAGGAATACTTGGACAAGTGAGCCCCTGAATACTTTTTTGGAGCTAAGTTATAATTAGTACAACTGTAAGTACAGAGATTGTCCATGAAAAACTCACAAGCTGAACTGGCTCCCTCTTTCCATGTAGAGAGCACAAATGTGGGCCCAGTAACAGGACCTGCAAGATCCTGTACCCCAAAGGTGTTGCCTGAATACACAACCACTAACTGAAACTCTTGACTGAGCAGTGATGATACTCAACCCAGGAAAACCACCAAAACTGCCAATGAGGCAATCAATGATATTTGCACAAGTCAGAGGAAGGGTGCAAGGTGTTTGGAATGTTCATGGTCAGACCACAGGAAGACAACTAGTTGATACTAGTCATAAACGTAGTTCTATGAGAGAGGAATAGGGTGTAGCATGGGTCACACCATGGGTAAACTTTCACACACTGCACCTGCACCTGCCAACACTGCACCCGTCCTAACACCGCAACTGCAGTGACAGGCTTTTACCATGGTCTGTTGTGAAACACTGCAGGTGTGATACCATGTATATACACTGCAGTTTTGACAATATTTTCCCCTTGTATTTGATGTTCTATGTTGTTAAATATCATGTATTTGTATTGACTAAGTCAGACTAACACCCCATATACATACCTAAGCTACAATTTGAATAATACCAAACCTTATGTTACTTATTCACATGCAAAAAAAAAGACACCCCCACTCAAGACGAGAGATGGAGGGATTTATTTATTTAATAATTGTATACAATACTAAAAAGAGAAATCCCTTGCCCCCACGCAAAACACAAGGGAGGGGGTTGTGATGTGGGCATCGTCACCCTATTGTTGTTGTAGTCCCATCATGTCCTCCCTGTCTTCCCTGCCGTCCTGTTGGCCCCACCCTCCCCACTGGTGCATTGTCATCATCATCGTTCCCCTTCCCTTCCCTGTTGTGGTGGGTGCCTCTCTGTCCTTGTCCTTGTGCCTGTCATCTGGCCCTCCCCATTCTTGTCTGCCTGTCCCACCATCTCGATGTTGTTGTCCCACTCCCCATCGTCGGCCTCCTCTTGTCGGCCCATGGTGGTGGTGGTGGTGGTGGTGGTGGTGGTGGCTCCTCATTGCTGCTGCTATTGCCACTGCTCCTGTTGCAGCTGGTGGTGGCTGGCTCATCTTCCCCATCCCTGTCCCCATCCTCGTCCCATTGTTGCTCCCCATTTCCACCCCATGAGCAGTTACTCATGGCTGTAGCTGGGGGTGCTGCTGTCGTGGGCATATCATGAGTGTATGGTCTTGCTACCACCTAACCACCCCACAAGCAGGGGCTTGTGCAGTGGTGGGGGTGGGTCAGGGGGCACCAGTTGTCATCATCAATGGTAAAATTACTACCTAAAGTTGTTTTGGTTAGTAACAGGGAAATGAAAGAAAAAAACTTACCATGTATTTGTTGGGGTGGTTATATCGTTGTGAGATAAAACCTGTAAATAATAAGAATAAAAGTAACTTTAATGAAGAAAACAAGAGAGGAACAGAAAGAAAAAATACCTATGGCCCAAACAATGCATATCTACGTGTCATTTGGGCCTGTGCCTTATCCTTGTATCCTATCCCATCCTATTACCATGTGCTGTTTGTTCATTCGGCATGGTGTGCCCCCAAATGACGTGTATCTACACATTGTCAGAGCCCATGCCTTGTCCTTGTCCTCCTATCCCATCTCGTTGCTCCCCATTTCCACCCCGTGAGAAGTTGATCACAGTGGTGGTTGGGGGTGCTGTGGTGCTGTAGTAGGGGTGGTGGTGGCCATCATCATCGTCGTCGTCATGGTAGTTGCATCATTGTAGGTTAAAACCTGTAAACAATGAAAATGAAGTTAGATGAATAAAGGAAAACAAAAGAACAACTTACCTGGGGCCCAAACAATGATAGAAGTAGTTTGGGCCCATTTCATGCGCTTCATGTCACTGGAGTAGGACCTAAAAAACTGTTAGTTGTGAAAAAAGAAAGTAAAAATACTTACAAATGACAATTTTGTCATCATTTCTTGCGAAGATTGATATCTGGCATCTTCCATGGCTGGTGACTCAAATAACCATGGATACCCATGACACCGCCAAAATGGGTATGGTATGTCACAGGTCCAGCATTTTGGGAACTGTACCTGTACCCATAAAATCTGTGAGCCACTTACCACGGGTTCACCCATACCCATGCTACACCCTAGAGAGGAAGGTGTTTGGCACAGTCCGATGTAGTATCAATCAATATTGAAGAAGATTGACGAGATCAATGGCAAACAATGTTTATCAACAAGAACAATAGCAAACAATGTTGATCGACAAGGGTTGATGTGTGAATTCAAAGGGCTTTTTGGTTGATCGATAGTACATGAAGGTTATAGTTGATGACTAGGAAGTGTCAGAGTGATTATGAGTGCTAGCAATAACTTGATCAAAGGTTGATCGAGGACGATGATGGTCAAAGAGGTTTCTTGTTGATTGAGAAACTCATAGAAGTTTAGATAGTTTTCAGGATAGATCAGATTCTTAGAACTTTATATGAGGCAATATGTGAAGACAATTTTTTCTTTTCCCAAGTAGATACTACAGACTTTTATATGTTTTAAGAGAAACTTCCTAAAATAGTATAAGAAACATGTGTAAGAACATGAGGCAAAAAGATATGAGTTAAAACATGAGGCCAAAGTGAGACTGGAATTCAAACAAGAAAGAGATATATTATATGATGAAGGAGTAATAAAGGGAAAGAACTAAAAGGAGACTGTCCTTTGTGTATAAACCACACTAAGTGTTGCAATAATCCATCCAGTGGGTTCTGTACACAATAGGGGCTTGGAACGAGGCTGACCTACTATCAGCAGGTCTGAGCATGAGTTAGAATACTCCCTGGCACATGGTATTCCACCATTTAGATAACGAACGCAGTGCCCAATATTGTTCATAGTTTCTTGATGTCGATCAATAATGCTCAACGATGGTTGAGGATGTTCGATCGCAGTCGCAGTTGTTCAAAGTTGATCAGGGATACTCAATGTTTGTTCGGAGGGTTCTTAGGGCATTTCGAGGTAGTTCTAGAGTTGTGCAATAATGGATGTTGCTGGCAATGTTTTGATAGGGTCGAATGGTCACGCTGCTTCTGGGACATCATAGGAGTTAGCTGATGTGATTAGAATGTGATTGTAATGGTGAATCTGTAAGGGGACTAGGGGGGTGCCCTGTGTGTTTTTCCTATTTTTTATGTTCGTCCTATATTTTTCCCCACCTCATTTCCTTCTATTCTTCATTTTCTATGATTTTTCCGGATTTTATTACTAATTTTCCCTTGCTATCATGTTTGTACATGTTGACACTTTTATATTTAGAGGCGGAGTACCCCTTCCGACACATACCCCTTGGTATGATGTCATTCGGCGGCCTTGATCCGCCTATCTCCGCCTTTTTCTATTTTTAGGTTATATTTGATTTTTGTCGTCTTCACATATACTGGGCATCAGCAAGGGGATCCTTAGAGTTTTCTCTTCGGATTTCCCTTTGCTAGGTGCACCCCAATCCCTGTATTATGTAGCATAATTTTAACTTCGGATTTCCCTTTGCTAGAGGCTTAGGTTGCCCTTATAGTAGAAAACTCTCCCCTAAGGCCCGAAAATCGCGAACGCGCTGCCCAAGATAGGCAGGTACAGACTGGACGATGCTTCCCAAAGCTCCACAGAGTCCCTACACACTGTTCCAGATACTCTCGCCTTTATTACGCCGCCATTTTCGCCAAACGCGCTCCCTAGCGACATGGACACATCAGAACGTTTCAACGCGCTTGAAAGCGATGTTTCCGGAATGCACGCGCAAATCGACTCACTTAAATCTACGATTGAAAACTTCGTTAGGACCCTCCAGGCTAACCCTACAACCAATAGTTCCCCCTTTACGACTCCAAGTGCACCCAACAACGATGTTTTGCCAAACACGTCCACTAAGGAACGTGCCCAGATCAAACCATCCCCCCCCGCCGAATTTAATGGTGCACATGCGCAGGGACGTGCATTCCTTAATTCCTGTGAGTTATACATTAGTCTCCAGTCGCACCAATTCGTCGATGAGGCTGCAAAAATTTATTGGGCCTTCACATACATGAAATCTGAACGCGCCTATCTCTATGTGGACCGTATCCTACATCAAACTAAAGAACTCGGTTCTCTACCTTTCTCCACTTGGGGTGACTTTCGAGCTGAGTTCATATGCCACTTCTGCCCCCTCAATGAATGCCACTGAGCAGTGACACGACTTGAGTCATCCGCTTACCACCAGGGACATCGATCCGTGGATGACTATATCGATGAGTTCAAGGATTTGGTGGACATGGCAGGATATGGGAGTGGGTTACCAGTGGTGGTGAAGTTCCAACGGGGGCTCAACCGAGAAATTCAGGACCAGATTGCACAGATGTTGGAAGGACGCCCAGTGGACGATGATATCCTTGCTTGGTATGAAGCTGCTTCACTCTGTGATGAGAACCAACTCACAAATGCAGTGTTTAATGCTGCATTCCGTGCTCCAACTACCATTCATACACCCTACACCTTCAATCGAAGCCTCCCCCGCCCTAACCCCATTCCTGTTCATCAAACTCCCACACCAGCCGTCAATGTCCCAGTACCAATGGATGTTGATGCAGCCCGCAGCCGTGCACGTAAGTTGGATCTCTGCTACCGTTGTGGGGAACCTGGACACAGGGCTGGAGCATGTCCCCATCATCAGGATATCCGCATGCTCACCCCCGAGGGATGAGACGAACTCCTGCAAGATTTGTTGGCGGTTGTAGATGTTGAGGAAGCAAAGGATCAAGTTGCAGAGGAGATTAAGTTGGAAGTTGTAGAGGAGCAGGATTTTCCTATTCACAGCAAGTGAATCGTACGCCCTCACTGCCTGTCCATAACCGCTTTGAAGTCTTGTCAGTTGAATCCCCGGAGAATGAATCCATTTCTGTGACTGCTCCCCTCTCTGACCCTTCAAAGTTGGCTAAAGACATACCTGCTCTCCCCATCTCTCCTTCTACTCCACGTCCCAAAATTAAATCATGGGAGTGTAAACTACCACGCAAGTATATTGTGGCATCCACTCCTTCTGCACATTCCTTAAACCTAGCCATCAAACTGCAGATGACCGACACTGGACAGATACTCGGTGTCTCTGCGCTCCTGGACTCTGGTGCGACTGGTCTCTTCATCGATTCCCATCTGGTACAACAACATCGTCTAAATACTCGCTCACTCTCACGTCCAATACCTGTATATAATGTGGATGGATCCCCAAATGAAGCTGGTGCCATCCGAGAGGTTGCAGACCTGGTTCTCCATTACAAAGATCATAGTGAGTGTGCCCTTTTTGCTGTCACTCAATTAGGAAAGCAAAAGGTGATTTTGGGATATCCATGGCTTTGAGACCATAACCCAGAGGTCGACTGGCGCACCGGGGAGGTTACCATGAGCCGATGTCCATCCCGCTGTCGGACGTGTTTCACAGAAGCCAGGCAAGAACGTTGTGGACAGAAGGCGGCAATACGACGAACTCAGAAGTGTCGTGCTGGACCCCTGCCTATACCTGAAGTGGAATTGGAAGGGGTTCCTGATCTAATGCCGGACTCGGATGATGATGATGAGGACCCAGAGGAAGTGGAGGAGGGTGATCGGATCTTCTACACTGCGATTCGCTCATCGCATGAGGTGTGTGCCACATCGAACATATCCCAACGCCTCGCCAAGGCCTTCCACAAAAACAACGCTGCTAAATCCTCTACTAACTCCTTACTCCCTCATCTCCATGAGTTTGAAGACGTGTTCTCCAAGGAGTCATTCGACTCTCTTCCTGCGTGTAAGCCATGGGATCACGCGATCAAACTCACCCCCGGCGCAACCCCTTCATCCTGCAAGGTCTATCCTCTCTCTCCGGAAGAACAACGGCAGCTTGACCAGTTCATTGACGAGCACCTGGCCTCTGGACGTATTCGACCATCGAAGTCACCCATGGCCTCTCCCTTTTTCTTTGTCAAGAAGAAGGATGGCTCACTTTGACTGGTTCAAGACTACAGAAGGCTCAACAACATCACGGTCAAAAATCGCTACCCACTACCCCTCATCTCCGAACTTGTAAACTAGCTCCGTGGAGCCCGATACTTCACCAAGCTCGATGTCCGTTGGGGCTATAATAATGTGAGGATAAAGGAGGGAGATGAGTGGAAGGCAGCCTTTCGTACCAACCGTGGTCTTTTTGAACCGCTTGTCATGTTCTTTGGCCTTACTAATAGCCCTGCCACCTTTCAGACCATGATGAACGACATCTTCCATGACCTCATCCTCGAAGCCATTGTCTGCATCTATCTCGACGACATCCTCATCTTCACTCGCACGGTTGAAGAACACCGTCGCATCACACGCCTCGTCCTAGAGCAACTTCGACGGTACAAACTCTACCTTCGTCAGGACAAATGCGAGTTCGAAAGGACCAAGATCGAGTACCTCGGCCTGATTATCTCGGAGGGTCAAGTGGAGATGGATCCTATCAAGGTAAATGGGGTCACAGCTTGGCCAACGCCCACGAACAAGAAGGAGGTGCAGTCTTTCCTGGGCTTCATCAATTTTTATCGGCGTTTTATCAAGGATTTCTCACATCATGCACGACCGCTGTTTGACTTGACAGGAAAGGAGGCATGGAGGTGGGATAATGCACAGCAGGAGGCATTTGAAAAGCTTAAGGAGATGGTCACTTCCGCTCCGATCCTTCCCTTTGCTGACGATTTGTGTCCTTTTTGTGTAGAAGCCGACAGTTCTGACTTTGCGACGGGCGCCGTGTTGTCTCAGCAGTCTCTGGAGGACCAGAAGTGGCATCCTGTTGCGTTCTACTCCAAAAGCCTTAGTGCTGTAGAGAGAAACTATGAGATCCATGACAAGGAGATGTTGGCGATAATGCGTGTGCTTGAGGAGTGGCGACACTTCCTCGAGGGTGCCCAACACAAGGTGGAAATTTGGACGGATCACAAGAACCTCGAGTACTTCATGACGGCCAAGAAATTGAACCATCGTCAAGCTCGTTGGTCCCTGTATCTATCTAGATTCGACTTCTCCTTACACCACCATCTGGGTCGCAGCATGGGGAAGACCGATGCCCTATCCCGACGTGCAGACCATGGGGATGGCAGTGGTGACAACCAAAATATTGTGCTGTTGCAGCCAGACCTGTTCACCATTCGGGCACTGGAAGGCATCGCACCCCAGGGCGAGGAGCGGGACATCCTACATGACATTTGTCGTGCAAACCGTAGCAGTTTACATGAGGATGTTGTCGCCCGAGCTGTTAAAGAACTGAGGAAGGGATTGACCCTTTCCTTACGTGCGGCAGAGTGGGCTGAAAAGGAGGACTTGTTGTATTTCAGGGATCGCATCTATGTTCCCAATGACCCAGACCTTCGCCGGTGCATCATATCCCAACACCATGACTCACAGATTGCTGGCCACCCTGGACGCTGGAAGACCTTGGAGCTCACCTCACGGAACTATTGGTGGCCACAAATGTCACAGCTCATTGGTCAGTATTGTTGCACTTGTGACCTTTGCTTATGCACCAAGGTTCCTCGTCGCAAGCCTATTGGTGAGCTACACCCTCTTCCTGTTCCAGAGAGTCGTTGGGATGTCATCAGTGTCGACTTTGTGGTGGAATTGCCAGAGTCAAACGGGTTTGATGCGGTGATGTGCACAGTTGACTCAGTGGGAAAACGCGCTCACTTCATTCCCACTCACACCACTGTCAGTGCCCTAGGTGCCACTCAACTCTACCTCCACCACGTGTGGAAATTACATGGACTTCCTGGTGCCTTCCTCTCGGATCGTGGCCCTCAGTTCATGGCAGAGTTCACTTGTGAGCTGTACCGACTCCTGGGGATCAAACTCCTCGCTTCAACTGCTTATCACCCACAAACTGATGGCCAGATGGAGCGAGTCAACCAGGAACTGGAGCAGTACATCCGCCTCTTTGTCAATGAATGCCAGGACGATTGGGATGATCTCCTTCCTTTGGCCGAGTTCGGATACAACAACCATGTCCATGCTTCCACTCAACAGACCCCTTTCCTCTTAGACACTGGATGACATCCACGCATGGGATTTGAACCTCGCCAAACTCCCTCACACATCGAGACAGTGAATGAGTTCACAGAATGCATGAGGGATAGCTTGGAGGAGGCAAGGGCAGCCTTAGCAAAGGTGAAGGACGACATGGCGCAATTTTACAACCAACGCCACTCCCCAACCCCTCAGTACAAGGTTGGTGATCGAGTTTATCTTGACTCCAGTGACATCTCCACTACACGTCCATCCAAGAAACTCGCTCATCGCTTCTTGGGACCTTTCCCCATTGTCAAGTGCATTGGAACACATGCCTATCGTCTACGCCTCCCAGCCTCCATGTCCAGACTCCATCCCGTCTTCCATGTCGTCAAATTGCTTCCAGCTCCCCCAGATCTGTTCCCGGGACGCCATTCACACCCACCACCACCACCTACAGTGATCAAGGGAGAACCCCAATATGAAGTCGAGTCAATCTTGGACAGCCATTTGCATTGAGGAAAACTCCAGTATTTGGTACATTGGAAGGGTTATGGGTATGAGGAGAACTCATGGGTCGAAGAGTCTGACATAAATGCCCCTCGGTTAATCAAGGAATTCCACCGATGGCACACTGCTGCACTGCGTCGCATTCAAGTCACAGACTTTGGTCGTATACGATTTCGAATGCATCGGGGCGATGCATCTTAGAGAGGGGGTGATGTAAGGGGACTAGGGGGGTGTCCTGTGTGTTTTTCCTATTTTTTATGTTTGTCCTATATTTTTCCCCACCTCATTTCCTTCTATTCTTCATTTTCTATGATTTTTCCGGATTTTATTACTAATTTTCCCTTGCTATCATGTTTGTACATGTTGACACTTTTATATTTAGAGGCGGAGTACCCCTTCCGACACATACCCATTGGTATGATGTCATTTGGCAGCCTTGATCTGCCTATCTCCGCCTTTTTCTGTTTTTAGGTTATATTTGATTTTTGTCGTCTTCACATATACTGGGCATCAGCAAGGGGATCCTTAGAGTTTTCTCTTCGGATTTCCCTTTGCTAGGTGCACCCCAATCCCTGTATTATGTAGCATAATTTTAACTTCAGATTTCCCTTTGCTAGAGGCTTAGGTTGCCCTTATAGAATCAGCCCTTGAGCTGAGAAGACAGCCTATCAGTGGGACCAAATGAAGAGGATAAACATGCTTATCAGAATTGTAGCCTGTGCTGTAAGGGGTCCTGATATAAGTTTCCCCAACACAACCTGTAATCAAGAACATGGTGTTCTCTCCTGTGTCAGAAGTGACAAGCCTAGAGTCTTTTGCTCTGGCAAAGGACAGGCTCACATGAGCAGGATTCAAGAAGCACCCATAATTTTCAAAAGCCAGGGCTGCATCCAAGCTCCTGTCCAACTGTAAGACAGCCACAACAACTGTCTTGATAAACTCTAAAAATGTACTCTTTCTGTACCCCATATAAATCAGGTGTAATTAGTGAATATTTAATATACCCATCTGTATCAATACTGTCCTTGGAACCATGTGGTGCCATGTAGACATATCTGAACCAGTGGTAAGTCTCCAAATTGAGTCCAAAAACATAATCCCCTTACAGTAATGGTTTCAAGGACTTGTAGATATCCTTGAGAGCCTCATCTTGAAGGCTTTCATTGACCATGGTTCCTTCTTTGACCATGGCTTTATCCTTTCTGAGATCCTCTGGTGCATTTTTAGCGGTAGCAGATTCTTCTTCCTTATATGTGTTGCCAACACTAGAAATGAAAGGAGGTTCCACATTTAACATAGAGTAATCAGAATATAAGATATTTAACACATTTTTCCCTTCCATGCCTTCATCCTAGCTGACTTTCCCTGTGGAGACCTTTGCATCCACATAAGGTAAGATCTCATGAGGACAATAATAAAGCAGCTGACCTGGTGTCCAACTCATTGTCCACTAGCGCAGAGTCATTTATGAAGTTGCAATCATCTGAATCTTCTTTGTATGCAGATCTGGTGGACTTTTTTTTACTTTTTTGAGACCACACCCCTTTCCCTGGAGTGCTCTACTACCCAACAAGAGGGCCGTTTGGCTTCTTCTAACTCTGAATCAGATGATATAGATATAATGGATGGTTCCCATGGTTGATGACTAGCAGGTTTCCCTTTCTGCTGTTTGCCACTAGTAAAAAAAATTAAAAGTCCCCAACCCAGGATGAGTGAAATAGCACATACACATACAGTTTAACTTTTCCAGACTTTCTATGATGTTTGCTTCCTTCTTCAGAAAAAGGGGACTGTTCTCTGGCATGTCTTAAGAACCAATCAATCTAAGCAAGAGTGACAATGAAAAGAAGAAAAAAACACCCACCCTTTCCTTTTATGTTGACGGTAACCACCAAGAATTAGTGCAAAGAAAGCAGGACATGTGATTCAAACATACCCCTTGGATTTTATAGAACCCACAGGGCTGTTACTCCTGTCTTCGGATGAGAGAGAGGGCTCTCTGGCACAACCAAGAATAAGTCAATCAAAATCTCAAGACAAGAAATAATGCACAGATAAGCACCTTTTCCCCTTCTGATATATGCACCTACTAAAAGTAAACCAGAAGAACTAGAAAGAGTGGGTTGCTACCTACCCAGTGTCTTTCCACAACTCTCCAGGATGGTTCCCAGCATTGTCTTCTGAGCCAGAAGTGGAGGTTGCTTTGGGTAAAGACTCCTGTGCCTTGGAAGCATTTGTAGTTGTTGTGGTAATCCCAGCAGTTTCATGTTTATCGTGTTTACTGTACAATAAACATCAAGTAAATAAATATTTCATTGCGCAACTTACAGGAATTCTTTTTCTGAGGTGATATCATGCGCGATGATGTCTGCTGGACAAGGGCTGAACAAATCATGTGAAAAATGAAAGCATCAAAGTATGAAAACAATGCAGACCTTGAAGTACTGTTATATATCCCTTTCTCTGTAAGTTTCTTCAGTCACTGGGGACGGGCAGGGGTTGGAGTGGAATCCATATTACTACTGGCAGCAAATAATATTAGAGTAGCAGAAAATATATATGGCAGACACACCTTGTGATCCAATGGAGTCTGGCTACGAGGGCGCTTTTGGCTGTGCTGCATGGTCCCGACTTCCACGACACCTGATTCTAGCCTACCCTGGAGAAATAATGTATCAGAAATATATTAACACAGTTCATCTTGACAGACATACCTTACAGTTATGGCATCCTCACTGGGCCTTTGGCTTTGGCTGCACCTTTGCCCGCACTTGACAGCAGAAGGTAAGGCGGCTACTTTCTTTTTCTCAAGCACTGTGGCAGGCTTTAAAGGCAATTTAGAGGAGCCATCTTCCCTGAAAATGGGATAAAGCTGGAGAATACAAGCAAGTACAATGAAGAAACATACTCAGAAATTTCTGCAGTACCAAATTTAAGGCACTTTGAAATGGAAGCCATGGCGGATGCCCTTCATGATTATAACAAAAACTCAGAGAATGATCATATGGCAAAAAAATATCTCACCTTTTGGATGACACTGCTGGCATGTCATTGTATTCAGGGGTACATGGAGTAGCAAGGCGGCTCTTCTTGGGACTGTGCAGAGCCACTTCTGATTCTCTGCAAGCCAAGATGTTAGCTAGCTATTAGCTATAATACAGGAGAACTTGTACCCTTCACTCAAATAATCATGTTTAGTGTCATTTTTGCATTTGTGTGACTTGGGGCTACAGCAAGTCAGGACAACTTCATCTACACAATAAGTACCCCAAGTATGAACTGGGGGATATTCTCTACAGCCAGAAGTGATTCACTGCAGCCAACACATAAAAAGATGAATAGTCCAGGAACAGGTCAAGTAGAAAGGGTGTACAATGAAGCTCTGTCAGTCATGGCCAAGGAAGGCACCGATCTATTGGTGAGTCACCAAGGGAAAGAAAAAGTGGACACATCATACCGGGCAATTTTTTTTGTGTGGGCCATTTCAATGTAGGCAAATGCAAGGTGATAGTGACAAGTAGATAGTCATATGAGATAGAATTTGACTGCGGGAAACAAAAATTGCGAAGACTTTATAGAGGATTGGAACAGGAATATCCAAGTCAATGTGCAAAACTGACTTAGTGTTCTGTCAGAACAGAGAATAATGAAGCGTGCAGAAGAGCGGATGTAGCTAGGAAAAGCAGATCTATCAGATGAAATGTAGCTAACCTACTTACAAGTCTTAGATTGACAACAGACATGTTGGCTTTGCAGTGTTTATGGAAATATCTGATGCAATACATACTAGTATGATGTAATGGGTATCATAAATTTATCAGAAACTTAAGCTCTGCAATGTTCTGAAAATATATGACTGTCAAGACCGATTCTCCCGACTGGACTTCCGATCGTTTTCCACTCCCTTCCTGGCCACCTTGCACCACAGCGGTAATTTACCCTCCCCCACCTATTCCAGTCAGAGTCCAGTTATTCCAGTTGGAGTCCAGTTATTCCGGTTGGAGTCCAGTTATTCTGGTTGGAGTCCAGTTATTCCAGTTGGAGTCCAGTTATTCCGGTCAGAGTCCAGTTATTCCGATTGGAGTCCAGTTATTCTGGTTATTCCGACCAGATTCTGGTTACTCCAGATCCTCAACTTAGAGTATATAGCCTAATGGATAGTCAAATTTCAAGTCTTAAGTTGTCAAAGTGCCTACAAAATATATTTGTGCAGAGTAAGGATTGAACTCAAGACATCTTGATTAGAGTGATCACATGACAAACCAAACATGTGTGCTTAACTAGTTGAGCCACAGGAGAATTATTAGATAGTAAGATAATGTTTATTCATGACACTCTAATTTTTTTCAAAGTAGTTAAGATCAAATTTTTTTAATTAACCACATCCCTCACATTGAATGCGAGGGAGTGGGGATAATTGTAATTATATACATAAACAAAAAATCCTCCCTCTCACAAGATGCGAGAGGGAGTTTTATTTATATACATAAAAAGCTAACCCCTCGTGCCGAATGCGAGGGGGGAGGTAAAAACATGAAGAAAAAAATCCCTCCCCCATGCAAAACAGGGGAGGGGGGGCACAATACTAATAAATAATTAAAAATACAAAAAAAATCCCTCCCCACACGAAGTGCAGGGGAGGGGGAGGGGATGCAACCCTGCTGTTGTCTGTCCTTCCACCCACGATCCACCCCACAAGCAGTTGCTCATGAGGCTGGGGGTAGGTGGCTTGTCATCGTTGTCGTTCCACCCATGATCCACCCCATGAGCAGTTGCTCGTGAGGCTGGGGGCGGGTGGTGTGTCATTGTTGTCTCCTGTCCCTGTGCCTGGGTGCCGTTCCACCCATGTTCCACCCCACGAGCAGTTGCTCATGAGGCTGGGGGTGGGTGGCTTGTCGTCATTTGTTGCTGTCATCCCCTGTCTGAATTTCTGTTTTTTTTTTTCTTTTTTTTTGGGGGGGAGGGGGAGGGGGGTTTGGGCGCATCAGTGTGACATGGCACGGGTACAGAAGTTGGTGGGTGCTTACTAGGCAGGTACCCCCCTTCTGGGGTCTCCTGGCATCCCTCTGCACCCTCCTAGCCCGTGTCAACAGCCTCACCTCCCATTTGAATGGGGAGGAGGGGATCGGGTGGGCATGGGCATGGGTTGCGCGTTTTTCGTCGTGGCAGGTCGTCCCCAGTAGTATACAACCTAAAAAGCAATAAATTACAATTAGTTAGTTTATAAAAACAAAAAGCAAATGAAAAAAACTCACATAGGGCCCAAACGACGCAATCTGCATCGTTTGGGCCCGTGTTGGCTCGTTTGCGGGTGGTGGTGTTGTTACTAGTAGATTATAACCTAGAAAATTAAAAAAAATGAGTTAGTTAGTTTATTAAAACAAAAACAAAACGAAAAAAACTTACGTAGGGCCCAAACGATGCGATCTGCGTCATTTGGGCCTGTGTTGGCTTGTTTGCGGGTGGTGGCATTGTTACTAGTAGATTATAACCTAGAAAACTCAAAAAATGAGTTAGTTAGTTTATTAAAACAAAAACCAAACGAAAAAAACTTACATAGGGCCCAAACGATGCAGATGCGTCGTTTGGGCCTGCGTTCTGTCCAGTCAGCTCGTTTGAAGGTGGTGGTGATGGTGGCATTGGGCGTGGGAATGGTGGTGGTGGGTGCGCATGCAGTGGTGGTGGTAGAGTGGAGAGGAGGAGGCAGTGTTGGTGACAGTGGTGGTAGTGGTTGTGAGCTGGCAGTCATGTGTCATGTGTCATGTGTATGCATACTTATCAATTATTCTGTTAATGGCTGTGATTAACTATGTACCTTGGTTGGGTAATAAAAGTATTAAATGTATACCAAAGAATAATTGCTTGGTAGCTCAGTGGTTAAGCGTGCTGTTATGTATGCAGACCCAAGGTTGAGAGTTTGATTATTGATGTGTGTCAAACTTTTATTTGGGAAAGCACGTGCATTCTGGTTATTCTGGTTAGTCTGGTTATTCCTGTTATTCTGGTTGTGATGAGTCCAGTCAGATTCCGGGGATTCTGGCTGTAAATTGGATCCTTATTCCGACCAGAATTGTGCTGCATAGGGAAAACTACATACAAAAAAAATTCCACCAGATTCCAGAAATTCCGGAAATTCCAGCCAGATGAACCCGAATCCAACCGGAATAGGTGGGGGAGTGTAAAGTACTCCTTGTTTTGATGGGTACTCTGTTCTCTCCCAGTTTAGCATGGAGGGCTTCTTCCATCTGCCTTGCTTTAGCGGCAATTCTTCAGCATTTTGTTAGCCATTCCTCGTTCCTCAGTTTCTTCTCAAGGGCAAGCTTCTCCAGTTCCTTGGTGGCTACCTGGTGCCACGTCAGTCGCTCCTCTTCTTTTGCCTTTGGTTGGTGTGCCATCTTTTTTCTTGCCTTGGTGACCATCTTCTGGGCCCATGCCCATTTTTCTTTTTTTGTCATCTCTTTGAAGGGTTTCCCTTCCTCTTTGACTATCTTCTGGCGCCATGCCAGATGTTCCTTGTCAGGTTTCTCCATTTGCACCCTCCCAATAAGGGTTTTTCCTTTCCCAATTGAGAATTCAGGGTGGGTTCTATCAGTTGTTCAGAATTGGAAGGTTCCAATTCTCCAGTCGATCACTGGATTGATTCTTCTGAGCCATGGCAAGCCCAGGATTATCGATTCTTTCCCTGGTCCTGCAATGAGGAAGGTCATTGGGAAAGATCTTTCATTGATCATCAAGAATCCCTTGGCATAGTGGGAGATTTCCCCTTTCTTGTTTGGGGTTCCATCCACGTTCTTGACCCTGATCATCCTCTCCAGGGGATGTAGTTTGAATCTGCTGCTTCTTGCAAATTTGTGGCTCATGAATATTCCTCCTGCTCCTGAGTTGAGCAGGGCTTCGGTTTCGATGGCTTTCCCTCTGCCTGCCCCAGCCACTTTGATATCTAAATGCATAGATTGATTTTTCAAAGTGGCTAGTAGTACAGAACAGACAGAGAGTTTAGTGGTACCTGGAATTGAGGCAGGCCACCTCTTTAAAAACCCTCATCTCCTATTAGGGTGAGAGCCTTCTCCTTCCCTTCTTCATCAAGGTCTTTCATGATCGCTTGGATCTTTGAGTAGGCTTCTCTGCCTTTGTTCTTTGGGAAAGGCTGGTCCTCAGTCCTTGTTTCCCCTTTCTTGTGTCCGGTTGCTTGGTGTCCCAGCTGGTGGCACACAAAGCACAACCCCTTCTTCATATGATTGATCCTCTCCTGGTAGGAGAGTCAGTTGATCTCAAGTGGGCCTTCCTTTGATTTGGAGTTGGGCAGCCTCTTTGCCAACGCTTCCTGTGCTCTCCTGGTTATGGCCTTTGCTCTCCTCCATTGTCCATCATACTTGGAGGCAGTGTTGATCATTCCTTCCAGTGTTGTGGGGATTGTTTCCATGTTAAAAACTCTTTTGAGGAGTCTTGGGTTCAGTCCATCCATGAAGAGTTCGATGAGTGCAGTATTGTCGTTGATTCCTGCCTTCTCTTGCAGGATTTGGAACTGCGCAATATAGTCCTCCGGGTCCTGCCCCTCCTTCAATGTTTTCATCTCAATCCTGGCTCTCCCAGCTTTGTCAATTGGGGTGAACAGTGTCTTGAGCACTGCTTTGAAGGTAGACCATGTCCCTAGGTCTTCCTTCTCTGCCCATGTGTGTGCCCAGGGTGTGGTGGTTCCTCCATTCATGAATGAGAGTGCAAAGATGATCTTCTTCTTGTCATTGTCATAGATCCCATGGTTTACTCTCAAGTAGAGTTTTACTTCTTGTAGGAAGTTTGCAGTTCTGGTTCAGTCTCCTGTGAAGTCAGATGGGGTTCAGATTCTAATTTCTTTGGTCGACGTGGTGGGTTCAGTGGACATGTTGGTGTTGTCATTGGATAGGGAGAATGGATCTCATTCTGGGGTTTCTTCTTTGTCGAAAGATCTGAAATCTTCTTTGTCAAGGTATTGGGGTTCTTCGTCACTTGTTCTCTTTGAGAACCACTTCTGTGCTGGTTCTGAGTATCGTACTAGTCAACCCTGGTATCTATACCATGGGGTTCTTCCTGATAATGATGCTCCAGTTGGAGGTCTGTCTGGGCTTTGTCTGAAAGACATTGTGTCTGCACCTAGGTAGGTGGACTTCGTAGATCAGCTTGACCTTTTGTTAAGACTATTGGTCTTAACTCAAACTTGTCTTTGTCTATCGCACTAGGAGGCTTTCCTAGTGTTTCGGGCTTTCAGGCTTTGCTTGGGTGCTTCCTCAAGCTATCATGGTTGTTTGTACTCAGAGGCTTTCTGAGTATACCATCTGTTCGTGTATCACAGTTGGAGGCTTTCCAACTGTTGAGTTTGGGTTATCATGGCTAAGGGCTTCTTAGACCGTCGAGTTGTTTGAGTTGAGTTTAAGACCGTATGTTGAATTAGGTCAAGCTAAGGAATACAGGGAGTATTACTACAGCTTATATACAGTTTGAAGATAGCTATCGTCCAGTCGGAATGTAGGATCATTATCAAGTATAAATAGAAAGAACAATAGAAAAGCAAGCCTCATGCCAAGCACGAGGCATCCAATGTCAAGGATCCAACATCATGGAATGCTGCGGTGCAGCATGTCGATCATCAGGAGTCATGTCGAGTCAGAAAGGAAAAATTAAAGTGCTGGCCTTGTGGGTTCCAATAGTAAAATCGTAACACCCCTGGTGGGCACTCCCTGCCTGCCAGACCCATTCAAATGGTGAATGATGCCACCCACAGCCAGCTGCAACCCCTGTAATGGTGAATGATGCCCCCGCCACCCTCCCCCAGCCAGTTGCAACCCCAGAATGGCCAATGACACCCCTGGCCAAACAGTGAATGATGCCCCTACCACCCTCCCCCAGCCTATTGCAACCCCCAAAATGGCAAATGACAGCCCCACCACCCTCCCCCAGTCAGTTGCAACCCCTGGAATGGTGAACAATGTCCACATCAGCCTCTTACAGCCCACTGCAACCCCTGGGGTGGTGAATGACACCCCTGGAATAGTGAGTGAGGCCCCCAATGCCCCATTCCCCCTGGAATGGAGGATGTTACCCCTGGCATGGAGAACACAACCACCAAAGGTAAGTGATAATCAATAACTTTTTTATTTATATATCTGAACCATCTCATAAACATTAGGATGGCATATCCACCATCCAGTCCATCCCACAAGCTACAGGGTGCCTCTTGGACCACTGGAGGTATCTCCTGTGGTTGAGCATTGGGCAACATTTTCAACTTTGCCAATGCAACCCTGACCAAAGATCAAGATGGCCCCATCATGGGGAAGGTTTTTATTTACAGAGAACATGGTATTCCAAGTCAAACCACCCCTTTCATGTCCCTCAAGCATGAAGTTATGAGGCATCCCACTCCAATTCTCCACAAACTTGCAACACAATATCCAATCATGTCTTGTAAGTTTGACTTGGAATAAGATCAGCTGGTTCTTACTTCTTTTTAGAATGCAATCAATCAATTTTTGTTTACGAGGATGACATGTGGCCCATGGGCCATTAAATGACCACATACTGTAGCCATAAGCCTGGCCCATAACTGACAAGGATGACCTCAAGTGGACCTCAAAATAATATGTTGGTATTGAGGCTTCTTATTGTAAGCTTTATTTATCTACTTATATGGGATTGTCATAAACTCATATTGGTATTTGTTAGACTGATCCTGGAGAGTCTTTGATGTTGAATCATTCTGTCTTCTGTTCCTGCTCAATCTGCTTCAGCTACCTGAGCTTGCTACTCTTTTGGGTGTTCCAGCTCACTTGGTGGGCCCTGGAGATGTTTCTCTTCAGGTGGCATATCAAAAGTATTGTGCATATCTCATGGTGTGCCAAACACTGGATCAAATGCATGCAGATAAGTGAGTACTTTACACTCCCCCACCTATTCCAGTTGGATTCCAGTTTGTCCAGCCAGAATTTCTGGAATTTCTGGAATCCAGTGGAATTTTTTTTGTATGTAGTTTTCCCTATGCAGCACAATTCCAGTCAGAATAAGGATCCAATTTACACCCAGAATCCCCAGAATCTGACTGGACTCATCACAACTGGAATAACTGGAATAACTGGACTAACTGGACTAACTGGAATAACCAGAATGCATGTGCTTTCCCAAATAAAAGTTCAACACACATCAAGAATTGAACCCTCGACCTTGGGTCTGCATATCACAATGTGCTTAACCACTGAGCTACCAGGTAATTATTCCTCTACATACATTTAATACCTCTATGACCAAACCAAGGTGCATAGTTAACCGCAGCCATTAACAGAATAATTAATAAGTACGCATACATGCATGACATGTGACACATGACTGCCAGCTCACAACCACCACCACCACCGTCATCAACACCGCCTCCTCCTCCTCTCCACTCTACCACCACCACTGCATGCACACCCACCACCACTGTTCCCATGCCCACTGCCACCATCACCACTACCTTCAAACAAGCCGACTGGATGGAAAGCAGGCCCAAATGATGGCAACATCATTTGGGCCATAGATAAGTTTTTTTCTTTTTTCTTTTTCTTTTTATCAATCAACTAATTGTAATTTATTGCTTTTTAGGTTGTATACTACTGGGGATGACCTGCCACAATGAAAAATGCGCAACCCATGCCCATGCCCACCTGATCCCCTCCTCCCCATTCAAATGGGATGTGAGGCTGTTGACATGGGCTAGGAGGGTGCAGAGGATGCCAGGAGACCCCGGAAGGGGGGTACCTGCCTAGTAAGCACCCACCAACCTCTGTAGTCATGCCACGTCACACTGACGTGCCCAAACCCCCTCCCAAAAAAAAAGAAAAAAACAGAAATCCAAACAGGGGATGACAGTGATGAATGACGACAAGCCACCCACCCCCAGCCTCATGAGCAACTGCTCATGGGGTGGATCATGGGTGGAATGACAGATAACAGCGGGGTTGCGTCCCCTCCCCCTCCCCCACACTTCATGTGGGGAGGGATTTTTTTTGTACTTTTAATTATTTATTAGTATTGTGCCCCCCCTCCCCCATTTTGCATGGGGGAGGGATTTTTTCTTCATGTTTTTACCTCCCCCCTCGCATTCAGTGTGAGGGGTTAGCTTTTTATGTATATAAATAAAACTCCCTCTCACAAGATGTGAGAGGGAGGATTTTTCACACTACTACCAAGGGGACCACAAATGACTACTGGGGATTATGCGCAACAATGCAATGAGGGAGGGATGATGGACAACTATGGGGTCAACAACTAGCATTATGCACAACAACACAATGGGGGGGGGGGATGACAGACAACTAGTGGGGATGACCTGGGGATGGCTACTGGGGCAACGGTGAACATGGCAGACAACAAACATAACCAGTTGTGACCAGTATGTACCAGAGTTTTAACTAGTTTTTGTGCAAACCAGTTACAACTGATTATGACCAGTTTTTTGCAGTTTTTCTCAGTTTCAGTCTGGTTATTTGGTTATTTCCTTTTATAATTAACTGGTCACAGTCACAGTCTTTCCAAAATGGGCCCAAAAACCATGACTGGACTGGACCTTAAAGCACTAGTGGTTCTTGCAATATTGCCAGTGGTCAAGGCAGCTCCAGTTGCTGAAAGTCCATTTCCAAACATCACCTTCAAGGTGTTCAATGAATTTGTCAAGCAGCAATACAGCTCCAAGATTTCATTGTCTAGAGTTCTGGTTATTCTGTTTTCATTGACAGAAAATACTGATTTGTTGCATTTGCATGCAAGACAGCAATATGTTCAAAATCCAGGAGAGCACTGAACTGTGGCTTCTGGATGGATAAAATCCCTTTCTCATGCCTTGAAGGAAAATATTGATGTAAATCAGGCAAAACCTTTAAAACTGAAACATGTGGATAAGGATGCTGATGAAGAGAAGATAACAACTGCTTTCAATCTCCAACTTGATTCTCTTGCAAAACTGCTTGGTCTACATTCATGTGACTCCCATGGCAAATTTCAAGGAAAATCTGAATGCTGTATCACATAAAACTATTCAGCCAGTACATGTCATATGTCCCATTACAACTCAATGTGAAACCTGAGGCCTGCATTACACAATCACTACTCCAACTCACTCAGACAAGAGATGTTCCATGTGTAGCACTCATAAAAGAGTTTGTGATGTATAAAGATGTGAGTGTCCTGACTAGTAAATGTTCATGTGAGACAAAATACTTTGCAGATCATGAAAGAGCAGTGGAGAACAGAGAACAAAGGAAACTCAGCAGGGTCTAGTGTTTGAAGGTCTGGCTCAGTCCAGTTTTTTTTCCATTTTAGGATGAAACCGGAACTGGAACCAGTTCAATTAGATTCAAAAGTTAAATAAAACCAGACTGAACTGCACATAGTTGGTTCACTGCAGTTTGGTCCAGCCTGACCACCAGTTATGGTCAGTTTGACCACAACTGGTCATGGACTGACTCATGTTGGTCTAAACCAATGTTATCTACACAATTATATACATACTAATAATATTCTAGAGTAAAATAAATCCCCTCGCAGGCATGTAGATAAAAAATAACTAAGAAAACAGGTCAGCTGACACAAAAATCAGAAGATAGAAAAAACCTCCTGCATTTGGAGTGAGAGGGGCCTCTGTGGGCATTGTGCTCATTGTCAGGTGTTGGTGGCATTGGTGTCTGGTGTTGGCATTGGTGTCTGGTGTTGGCATTGGTGTCTGGTGTTGGCATTGGTGTCTGGTGTTGGCATGGCATCCAGTGTTGGTGTTGGTGTTGGTGTCCTTGTCAGGTGTTGGTGTTTGTGTCCATTGTTGGCCATTGACCATGTTGTCCATCATCACCATCCATGAGTGATTGCTCATGTTGGAGGTGTGGGTGGTGTGTCAGTTCAGAAGGGGACCCATTACCACCCTGTGAGCAGGGGCTTACAGCAGTGGCATGGGGTGGGTGGAAAGCAGGTGGGCATGGGTTTTGTCTTGATGCTGCTTCATTGTTACAACATAGTTAGAACCTAAAAAAAGACAAGAAAACATTAGTTAGTTGAAAAGAGAATTTTAAAAAACATTACTTGGGGCCCAAATGAACATCTGTCATCATTTGCCTTACATGGTTTGTGTGTGGTGTTTGACAACATTATGTGTTGGGGATGTGGGAATGATATGTTGACAGAGGGGTGTCGGTGGAGGGAGGCAGAGGAAGGGAAAGGTGGTGGCAGTGTTGAGGGGTGGTGGTGGTTGATGTTGATGTAGGTGACGTTGTCCAGTGTTGTTGGTTTTGGCAGCCATGGGCATAATAAAAATGTGGCACCACTTTCTTGTTTGGGTTGCATAGCCAAGTGATCCATGTGCAGCTTCAGGGTATACAAACCCTTGCTTTTTGTGTTTCCTCACCTTGCCATCATTACAATTTTACTTTAGTTATGATACATTTACTTATAATTATATTATTCTAGTATAATTAGTGTTTGAAAGTCTGGTTGCATGGACCAAAAAAAGACCAGCAACCGAACCAGACCCAACCACAGTCTGGTCTGTGTTACAGCTGCAAAAGAAGTGGTTGTGGACCAGTCTGGTTGCCAGTTGCATAGTTTAAGAAATATTTATAGACCAGTAAAAGACTGACTGCAACCGGTCTTTTGATAACTAAGGTAAGTGATCAATTGATCACATGCAATCGATTGCTGATCAACAACTACAATGACAACACCAACAACGACCATCACCCCTCCTTCCTTTCTCACCACAACCACTCCCTCTCTGTAAATGGCCAGGTCGACCATGCCCACACCCCTTCAACCACACCAAATGATGACACCCATGGCTGCAAAGCTGCCATGTCACAGATGCTCTATGTGTTTGACAACTAACGCCCATGTTGGAGAAGGCTCCAACACATAACAAGTAAGTTTTTGTTGTTCTCTTCTCTACTACTAACATTGTTGTTTTCTTTTGTAGGTTTAAACTTATGTGATTACAATGATGACTGTATCTAGGTAGGTAAGCACCTCACCACCCAACCTCATGAGCCCCTGCTTGTGGGGTGGATGGTGGGTGCAACTGATGGGCAACAACCACAACAACCAAAGGATGACAACCAACACTGACAGGACGAATGACACCGACGGGGGGACAAGCAATGCAGACTGGGGGACGAACCCCAACGGGGACGAAATGCCAACAGGGAAACAATGCCAGCAGGACAACCGATGCCAATGGGGGGATGAGCAATGCCGACTGGGGGACAAACACCAACAGGGACAAACAACACCAATGGGACAGGGACAACCAATGCCAGCAGGGATGAACAATGCTAACGGGGACAGGGATGAACAACACCAATGGGGGGACAAGGGACAGCAGACCATGACAACAGAAGGGGATGTCGTAGGCCTGTGGAGTGGGGTATATGCAAGGTAAGCAGACCACCACTCTGTAAGCCCACCACAACACCGCTTACCACCACCACCCCACCTGTGAATGCAGCAGCAGTGGTCAACACCAACAACCCCCACCTCCTGTGCTCATGATGCCCCCACCTCCACCTCCCACACTCGCTCCAAATGCGGGATGGCATAGTTTTTTCTTTCTTTCTTTGTTTTTCGTGTGACCCCTCACATTTTGTGGGGGGGTTATATCTTTTCATTCTTTATTATCTGTAGCACACCTCCACTGCTGTGAGCCTCTGCTTGCAGGGTGTGAATGTAGTTTTAGAATACTTATTAGGTGTAATAAAATATTAGTTTAAACATATATTGGCGGTCCTGACCAGTTGTAAACCGGTCAGGACCAGTCTAATCAGGAACCGGTTATAAACTGGTTCAGCAACCGTAAGGCAACCAAGGAGGACTGGTTTACACCAGTCCGGTCCTCAGTTGCATCAATATTGAGAATGAAGGCAACTGGTCCGGTCCACAGTTGCCCTTGTTGGGGTCAAAAAAACTGGACCAGACCAGACTTTCAAACACTAAGTATAATCAGATGCAACCAGTTTTGATCAGTTTTAAATAAGTATTAAATACATTATAACCACAACCGATGGACTGAGTAAATGAGGACACCACAGCTGTAAAGGGACCAAACTGCAGTTCAGTTTGGTCCAGTTTCAGTTTTTTTCTGGTTCAATGAACCAGACTTGCAAACACTAGCAGGGTCTATTTGAACTCTGCAAAGTACCTGAAAGTTGGGCAGGAGTTATGGGTGGATCAGTTGTTTGCAAATGGTGTTGTCAATGGAATGTATAGCTTCCACACATCAGCTGCTGCATATACCCACTTTTGGAATGATACATTTTCAAACCATCAGTCTCAACATTTTAAGTCTCTGACTCATCATCAAATCTGGCAAGCATTTGTACAAGAGTCTTTATGCTCAATTGCACTTCAAATTATGAGCTTGTACTTCAAGATGCACTTGCAATTGATGAAGTTACAAAAGAAGCTTTTGCTGTGTTGGGAAATAATGGATGTATCACAGCTGTGAACAATCATAGCTGTTCAGAATGTACACATGAGTAGAAGGTGACTGCAGATACTCTTATTGGTGCTACTTAAGCAGTGGAAAATGCCACACAAGAGATAAATGAAACTGATTCTGATTCTGATATGAATGTGGATAAAGCATATAGGTAAGCTACATTGTATCCAGTACTTTACACTCCCCCCCCAGTCCGAGTAGACTCCACTCAGACACACTCAGACACTCAGACTGTCCTTGGACTGTCCTCAGACTTCACTCAGACTCTGCTTGGACTCTGCTTGGACTCTGCTTGGACACTCAGACTGTCTGAGTTGTCCAAGTAAAGTCTGAGGACTTTGCTTGGACTTTGCTTGGACTTTGCTCAGACAACATCAATTGTGCATTTATTTACACCTTTAAAGTACTGTCCAAGTAAAGTCCGAGTTCCAGACTTAGAGAAATTCTTATAAGTCTCACAAAATGATGTGTGCACAGCAGGAATTGAGCCAACAGACTTCTGGACTAGCAATCACATGACAACCAAACATGCACACTCTACCACTTAAGCCAAGTAGTCATTTAAAGTTACATACATTATATCTATTTATTACTGAAATCTAATTTTATATATATCATGAATAGATTATTAAATTGACCCCCTCACATCTGTGTGAGGGGTAATTAATATGTATAATACTAGGCCCTCCCCTCGCAAGCTTGAGGGGAGGGGGCCGTAACTATCAATTATAAAAATAAATTAATAACACCCTACCATGAGCAGTTGCTCATGGTGGCATTCATCTCTCCCCAGGTCATCCCCTGGCCGTCTCGCTCTCCTGTCCCCATTCTTCTCCCCCCCAAACCACCCCATGAGCAGATGCTCATAGGCATGGGGCGGGTGTTGTCGTGGGTGTCCCCACTCTCGTTGTTGTCTCCCTTCCTCCTTGTCTCCCTTCCCTCTTGTCTCCCTTCCCCCTCGTCTCTTCACCCTCACCTTCCACCCTGCAAGCAGGGGCTTGCAGCAGTGGTGGTGGTGGTGTCCCCCTGTCATCATCATCGCAAGTAGTAGTTTGTACCTAAAAAAAGTTGGTTAGCATCGAAAAATGAAATGAGAAAAGAAAAAAAAAACTTACCTAGGACCCAAGAGACATTGACGTCTCTTGGGCCTTTTTTGTCTCCCTGTCGGTACCTGCACTCTCGCACCCCCCATCCACCATGCAAGCAGTTGCCTGCAGTGGTTATGGGGGGTGCTGGCTGTCATTGAGGTCTCCCCTAATTGTTGTCGTTCCACCTGTTGTCCACCCTATGAGCAGTGGCTTGTAGGGCTGGGGTGGGTGGTGTCATCATTCCCTGCCATCATTGTCATCGTTAGCAGCTGCTCTTCCCCATGCGAGCAGTTGCTTGCACTGGTGGGGGCAGGTGCTGGGTCATGGTCTTGTTGTTGTTCCTCGTCTGGTGGTTTTGGGGTCATCGTGCTGTTACAGTATAGATATAACCTATAATTAATTAAAAAATGTACTCACCTGGGGCCCAAACAACAACAGAGTTGTTTGGGCCCATTTCATCATGTGCTGGCATGGGACCCATGGCTGTGGGGTCTTCAGAGGGTGGTGGCGGCAGCGGGACGTGGGAGGAAGGTGGCGTCGTCGAGTGGTGGTGGTGGTGGTGGTTGGTGATGATCCCCAGTGAAAAATCCATAAGGGAGAATACCTGCAAATCCCTTGAGGGATTCTCAGGTATACGGAGGGGTAGTCAAGGTATTTTGTCACAATAGGGGATTTTAATCCCTGGCAAATCCCTGAAAAGCCCTTGAGAACCCTTGCCATACCTTTCAGTGGAACACGGAATGGACAGGGATTCAGGGGGGTTTTGTGGGTTTCAGATAGTGTTTAAAGGTCCAGTCCAATTCAGTTTTTTAACCCAAAAACATAAAGACCACAACCTAAACTGGTCCAGGACCGACTTAGATACTGCTAAAACTGAACTGGACCACCTAGGACTGGTCTTTTCCAGTTAAAAGACCGAAAAAGACCAGTTAAGACTGGTTCAGACCGATGTTTTGTTGTGAAATTTGTTGTGATAATATAACCCATATGTATCTTAGCAAATATTACCCGGACTCTATAACCACTGTACAGATGGATAGACATTGTAATTCCCCATCATTCGGTCAAACTTTTAAGACATTTCATCAAGATTTGACTTGGCTATGATCAATATAAAAATACATCTACTGAATGACTCATGCTGAACACCAAGAAATGTAATGTGACAACCATAAATTATGTGATGCATAGCATGCATTGACAAATGGTGGGAGTATTATTATACATGTTAGTCCTATGATCATTAATAGAATCAAGCAAACGATCAACATATGAGTAAGATGAAATGAAAATCAATCTGATACAACAAAATACTCATACAAAAATAAATTTGATTATATTTTGCTCAATTCTTAACTGTTTTTTATGAACCAGAGGTCGAATTTGCCAGAATTTATGTGGGAACATGGTCCAATATATGTTCCCACGATAAAACCGGTTTTCTTCGGTTTTACAACATTTTTCAAAATGGAAAGACTGCTAACTGAACTGCAAAAGACCGGTCCATAAATAGACCACTGGTCCAGTCTTTTCCAGTCCAATTCAGTCCAATTTTGGTCTTTTTTTCGGTCCTATTGACTGGACCCTTCAACACTAGTTTCAGAGGTATAGCATGGTGCTTAGTTCCCTTCCCATCCCTCACAATACCACAAAAAAACTTTTGTATTCCTCTAAATACCTACATTTCCCTATGAAAATAATCTATGCTCCAATGCTCCTCTATCTTTGCCAATGCCGCCCAACCCCTGCCAGTACCCTGCCCATGCTTTCCTTCTCCCTTATTGAGCCTTTTCCACTCTCAAACCCTTGCTTGAAGCCCATATTGAAAGAGATAAGTATGAAACAAAGAAATTCAGAGTCAAAATGGATCTGACCTGCATTGACCATGTTGCATGCATATTTGCTCCCAGTTCTGCAAGTTGGAGAAGCAGGATTAGTCACAGAATCAGTGCACAAGGGACAGCACATACCACATCCACTCGAGCATCGTTCAACTGCTGCCAAGATTGTCTTGTTATTCCGCTGCATCTGCAACTCGACCACCATCCTAGAGAGAAGAGAAACACATCTCAATGGCCAAAACAGAAATAGGAATCCTATCTACATATCCTCCCATTTTCCAGTGGAGCTTGATGATATTTATTTACTAATTTAGGCACTTGAAGTTGTCACCTCGTGCGATCCCCTCCTTCCCCCCAACTTTCTCTACCACCATCACCAACCCCTTGCACTTATGTCCATCTCACTCAACGTACTCCCCACTCATCTTCACTTCCCTGATTTGCTCATGAAATCAATCACCTGAAGGAATGGAGAAAGATCAATGCATTTTCTTGGGTGTGTGGTGTTCCTACACGACTATATGCATGCCACTGACATAAAAATGACTTTCAACATGCCTTTTTTGTGAACTAGAGGCATAATTGGTATGTTCATATCCTCATTCTCACCACCAGTTGTTCTGTAACCCAAACAATTATGTGTGAAGAAACAACTGAATCGGTGACAATACAACTACTGGTGGAGAACAGTTCGAAGACGTCATGCCAACCCAAGTTACCCAATGGCATTTGGTGGTCTTGAACTCGAAAAAAATCTTGAATGCGCTGGCCAATGACAAAAACATTTGATTAGGTAAAGTTTTTGCTCACCCAGTTAGGGATTGAAAGGGATTGAAAGGGATGTGAAGGGTTTTGGCGGAATTTAGAGGGATATCCAGGTGCGGACTTTTGACTGGGGATGATCGATGATGAGCTGGCATCATCGTTGGTGACACAGCTGTGTTGATTTGTCATCACAGCCAGGGCAGTACATAGAGAGATAAAACTATTCACCCATAATGATACTTTAGTCTAATGGTTGTATTGTTGCCTTAATTGTTATCATGTGACTACAAGGGTTCAATCCCTGCAGTAGCCACTGATTTTTCAGTCAATCATATAAGCAACTCAAACAGTCCTAGGACTGGATGAGTGCTGGTCCACTCAGACTCCGCTCGAATGCTTGGACTGGACATCTAGTTTGGCAGGACTAGTGTTGCCATGGCTGAGCTGTGGCAACACTAGGCAGGACTTTCAGCCAACAAAGTCTGAGCAAAGTCCTAGGACTGTCTTTGGACTGTCCGAGTGTCTGAGCAGAGTCCGCTTGGATTGGGGGGGGGAGTGTAAAGACCTCATTGTATTGAATGATATGACCTATTGAACACATACATTGTATCGAATGATATGGGTTCAATGGATGCTGTTGAACTCACTATATAAAGTCACTATACTATATTAACCAATGACTACATTGCACACTGATTATTATACCTTACAATAGACATGCATTAGGAATGTAATACAGACATTAGTAACATTTGAAATGCAATAGGCACAGACATGGCCACAGACACAGGGATGGCCACAGGGATGTCCAGGGCATCACCATCGGGCACGGACATGGGAATGGGCAATATTAACCTATGTATACTATTGACTGTACACATTGTATATCTGTTTCAATGGATGCCATCAAACTCACTATATATTTGTACATACTCTATTAATTAACCAATGACTATATTACTACTTTACTTGCTGTACCATACAGATAGACATGCATTAAGAACATAGTACAATCATTAGTAATGTTTGAAATGCAATTGCAGGGGAAGGGGAAGGGGAAGGGGAAGGGGAAGGGGAAGGGGAAGGGGAAGGGGAAGGGGAAGGGGAAGGGGAAGGGGAAGGGGAAGGGGAAGGGGAAGGGGAAGGGGAAGGGGAAGGGGAAGGGGATGGGGGTGGGGGTGGGGGTGGGGGTGGGACTGGGACCAGGAAGCAGCACTGACATCAGGGCTTGACAGGACCACAAAAACAATGATATTACTATGTACAATGTACTACTACCCACAACACTATATATACATGATGCATCATTCAATGTCAGTGTCCATCATCTCATCAGGGCTAGACAACCAAGTCTCCTGAAGTCTGCAGGAGTGTAGATTGGCAGAATGAAGTCTGCTGGAGGGTAGGTCAGCAAAGTGATATGAGAAAGAGTGGGGTTCTCTATCTGTGATATGCCAATGGAATCTTCTACATCAGAATTGACCTCAGCATTGGATTCACCATTAGATCCAGTCTTCGAGAATGACAGAAAAGCATCTGCAGCATCAGATGCAGTGGGGAAAGCAGCCTTATTTGAGGATGATAGGATGGCATCAGCTGCATCTGTCAAAGTTGGATTGGCGGCTGGAGATGAGGAGGTAGAATCGGAAAGATAAAATGGAGCAGCATCAAAGCCAGTCAGGGAACCTGTAGGGGAAGATGATAACTGATCATTGTCACCCTGCCATGCCATGGCTGCCTGAAAGGCAGTGGGCTGATCAGCATCACTTGACGCATTGTCTTCACCTTGCCATGCCATGGCTGCCTAAAAGGCAGTGGGCTGATCTGCACTTGATGCATCATCTTTGCCTTGCCAAACCATAGCAGCAAACAAGGCAGTGGGCTGGCTGGCTTCTGCATTGGGCAAGGCATTGGGGATGGGGACAGCATCGGGGACAGGCACAGGAGAGGGAGTGGGAGAAGCAGCAGGGCTGGGAGGTGATGAATCATCTGCTCCATTGCCTGATACTGTGGGTGGTCGACCATAGGCATTGGATGCAACTGTCGAGACCATTGGTGTGCTTGACCACTCCTTTCTTCCCTTCACACCATCAGGCAGAGACAACCCATACCTGGAATGCTGTTGTTTGCCCCTGCTCTTGGTCTTCTCATTAGCACCCAAAACATCATTTTCCATGATGTCAACACCCCAGGTCCACTTGTAGGAGCTGGGGGGAAGGGACTTCAGGTGCTCAAGTTCTGCCTGTGCATTTGCTGCCACCAGTTCCAATTTTCTTCTTACTGCTGTTTGCCTTGAAGGTTGCCCAGCACATTGATGATACTCAACCTGGAAAAACCACCAAAACTGCTGATGATATTTGCACAAGTCAGAGGAAGGGTGCGAGGCATTCTGAATGTTTGTGGTCCAACCAAAGGGAAGACAACTAGTTTGTACTAGCTGTAAAGGTAGTTCTATAAGAGAGGAAGGTGTTTGGCGTGGTCTGATGGATTATCAATTGATATTGAAGAGGATCGACGAGATTGATGGTGAACGATGTTTATCATCAAGGGTCAATGTGTAAATTCTAAGGACTTTTTGGTGGATTGATAGTATACAAAGGTTATAGCTGATGGCCAGGAAGTGTCAGAGTAGTTACTAGTGCTACATTTGTGTATTTCATAATTCTATACAATACTAAAAAAAGATAAAACACTGTGAGACAGAGGCAAGGAGAGGTCCTTCCCCTTCTTTGCAGTAGTGCCCCTGCCCCTCATGGATGGCCCTCCCCCCCATTGTGGTACCCCCTCATTCCATCCCTGCCCTCTCCCCCTCTCTTCACAGTAGTGCCCTGCCCCTGAGAGACTGTGGTCCTCCCCATTGCTCCCCATTTCTACCCTGCGAGCAGTTACTCATGGTGGTGGATGGGGGTGCTGCTGTGGTAGCGGTGGCGGAGCCAGTTTGTGTCATTGTTCTCATCTCCCTCGTTCCCCTAGTTATTCTCATCCTCCCTGTTGTTCCCACCCCTCATTCCCCCATTGTTCTCATCCCATGGTTTGTCTGTCATCCCTATGGTTGCTGGCTTTGTGGTGGCAGTTGTCATTTCTTTGAATTTGTCATTGCTGGTAGTTAGTAACAAGGAAATGAAATGAGAAAAGAAAAGGAAAGAAAAACTCACCTATGGCCCAAGAGACATTGATGTCTCTTGGTTTCGCCTCATCTCCATCCTCATCATCATCATTGCCCATGTCATTGTTGTCCATCCCCTTCTCCATCCCTGTCCCTTGGCATTGTTGTTCCATCTCGTTGTCATCATCATTGTTTGTCCCTCACATTCCCGTCTCATGTTCATCATTCATTGTTCATCCCATTCATCATTCTCTCCCTGTTGTCCTTGCTGTTGCCTGCTTACTCATGCTGTGAGCAGGGCTTATAGTGGTGGTAGTAGATGGCGGGTTGTGGGTTGTTGTGATGTAACATAAATGGAACCTATAATAAATGAAGAACCAGGTTAGTTAAAAGGAAAATAAAATAAAATAAGAAATGAACAAGAAAAAACTTACCTGTGGCCCAAACAACAATAGATGTTGTTTGGGCCTGTTTCATGTGTGATGCGGCCAACCCCTCCCTCTCCCCATTGCCTTTGTTTCCTCCATTCCCCTTGCCTCCCATCATCCTCTGTATGTCCAGGTCATCATGTTGTTGTCCTGCCTGCTCCTTCTTCTTGTTATCCCTATCCCCATTGCTCCCCATTTCCACCCCGCCAGCAGTTGCTCATGGTGGCAGTTAGGGGTGCTGTGGTGGCCATCGTCATAGTCGTGGTAATTGCATCATTGTAAGTTAAACCTGTAAATAACAAAAATATAAGTTATGCGAGATAAAACCTGTATAGAATGAAAATAGACGTTAGTTGAATCAAGAAAAACAAGAAATGAACATCAAAAAACTTACCTGGGGCCCAAACAACAATACATGTTGCTTGGGCCCATATCTCATCCTTGTAACCCCCTGTCCCTATCCTCATCATCGTCTCCTCGCTATTGGTTGTGCCATGCACCTCATGATCAGCTGCTTGTGATGGTGGTTTGAGGTGTTGCAGTGGTTGTAGTTTCAGCAGCTGGAGGTGCAGATGCATTGGCTGGGATCATCGTGTTGTTGTGAGGTGAAACCTGTAGAGAATGAAAATAGAAGTTAGAAAAATAGGAAAGGAACAGAATAAAAACTTACCTGGGGCCCAAACGATGCATATCTATGTGCCATTTGAGCCCAGGCCTCATCCTCATACCCCAGTCCCATCCCTGTGTTGGTGTTTGTCTTCCCACCATTCATTCATCTGGTGGTGGTGATGGTGGCCATGTGGTCCCCTTTGTCATCCAAATGAAAGCCTCACATCCCATTTGGACAGGGAGGAGGGTAGCATTTCATGGCTGCTGTCAAGCTTAAAACACTGTAATATTAAACAAAGAACATATTGTTAGCTAAGTTGAAAAGAAAGAAATGAAAAGCTTATGATTTTGACATGGGAGTCATCGTGGTGAAAATGCAAGTTATCATCTATGGAAATAAGAAAAGCATATTATTAGTAGTGAAAAGAAAAAGAGAAGGAGAAACAATTACATACTGCTATGGTCAGTGTTACTGAGTGTCATGGACTCATGGAGAGTGATAACAATGTCGATCAAGAAGTTCGATCACCATTGTCAGTTGTGTTACCATGGTCTCAATGCTTTGTGTTTCTCATGTGCATTGAGCATTGTAAAATGGATGAAGATTGACATGCATAAATTAACTAAAATTGAGTAAAATATGATATGGTACTGGCTAACTGGCCCAACTTAGCACTACCCATGAAAACCCACAACACCATGTGGATGGGTTCGGTATGATACAGGTTCAGGATTTCAGGCACTGTACCCGTACCTGTATACCCCATGACCCAAACACCGCAGGTTTACCTGCACCCATGCTACAACTTAGTTGAAGACTGAGAGACATTTATTTGACATATTGATCATGGTTAGAGATCAATATGATTGAGTTTATGTAATAGAGGGTCATAGAGGGGAGATGTAATCGCCATTTGCTGATGTAAATGCAGTGTCAGCCCTGAATGCTAATTTGTGCCATAAAGCCCGCTGACAGTCAGCATAGGCTAGGGGCCAGGCAAGGTATTCTCTGAGTGCGAGGCTGACTGCCACCATTCACTGTGATAAATGAAATACCGCACAGTCCACTGCATGTCATATGTGACCAGCAGAAATTCCTCCTTCCATCTATGTCTCTGAGCCTGCAAGCAAAGCCAATGTACTCCCCTGACTATCCAAGAAGTTCAGTGCAATGTGAACAAATAGCCACAAAATAGATGTACATTCCCAGAATCAATCAGTGGGACTGGGAGCGGGGCCATGAAAGGAAATGGGAGCAGTGACAGTCCTGGGAACAGCCATGACAGTGGGTATGGCAGTGGCAGCGGCATCAGGGAAGGCAGTAACACCAGTCCAAATGTGAGAATTATGCCAAATCCAGGACAGACAAATATTAGTGGAGCCTGGCACATTCAGGTTCAGAATAGCTGTGCTAGCATTGAGGTCATCCTTTTTTAACCGCTGAAACATATTTGAGGTGTCAGTGTCACAATCCAGTGCCACCAATCTGCTTTGGCAATGGTTATTTATACATTTGGGAATGCAGGGCAATTTTGTTAACCAACTCCTGGACAGTGGCTCATGCACATGTGTGAACTACCTTTCTTGGGGCTGCTCAAATAGTGTGTGAATGTTGAAATGACTTGTCCACAATGAGCTCCCACAGCTGATGCGGCAGGTGGCTTGCCTGATTCTTCCTGAGCTGAATCTCCACCTCTGCCAGAGGGCCATTAAATGGGAGGCATACTTGTTGCTCCTCAACTGGAATGGCATTTCTGTCAGCTGGAAGATGTGAAGGCCCTGATGCTGTAGGTGTGTCTTCATCTGAAGGGTCTAAGTCATCAGAGTTGTCAACATTGTAATGGCTGATTTGTGACAGAGCAATGTCATGGTCAGCAACATTGGCAGCATTTTGTAAATCTGTTAAGGTTTCCATGTGGGATGCAAGAGCTTCCCTTTCCCTTTCAACAGATTGCATGTCAGAAACATTTGGTGATGTACCAAGTCAGCAGACTTTGTCTCATAATTCAGTCCTGGTGTATGCCAACAATGGGTTGTGATATATAAATATGTTAGGCAGTACTTACTGGATTTGTTGAACAATGATTGCACTCCTCAACCACAGATTGAACTGCTGCCAGTGCCACTCCCATTTCCATTGCTGTTGCTGTTGCCACTCCCACTCCCAATCCCTGAGTGGCGTAGATATCCATGGCCTTAACATCTGTCAGCCTGAGCAATTCTGCTGCAGTCACTTCATCCTCCCATCTTTCGACTGCCTGTTGACCAAATGCTGCTGTAAGGTCAGCATGGTGCTTGCCAAGTGGCATGGAGATCTCAAGGGCTTCTTGAGATTTTGCACACAGCATAGTGGTCATGCCAAGCATTTTCTTGTGATTTGAGTCCATAGCATGATCATCAAGCATTTCTGCCCAATGTGGCAAGGTCACTGTCCTGACTGTTGGGGAAATGGAATTCAGCAATAACCACAGGGACTCTAGTATTTCTCCTGCTATGATGCCAGAGCCTGGAATGAAAGATGGAGCATAACAAAAAAAGCATTCATCCTTGTGACCATGTACATGCATAAGCCCAATGGCCTGGTCAGTGGTCAGGTCAGCTGGAAGATGTGCACCAATGTGCTCCAGAAGGTAGATGATGTACTGGCAGACAATGTCATAAATCAGCATTACTCCCTGTTGAGGGTCAACCCTGGTAGTCTTCAGTGATTGAAGGAAAGCAAAGTCAACATTCTTTTGCTGTTCTCCCCAGAACAAGTCTACTGATGCATTGGGTGCATAACATCCATATCACGCACATGCAATGGCAGCTACTCCAGTCCTATCACTTGCCTTTGATGCCAGAAAAGCATTCACAATGACTAGGAATGTTTTTTTGAAAGGTGCCTCCTGCAAAAGGGGCACGGATCAGATCAGATCAGATTGGGAGTGGGTACAGGAGTAGGTATGGGAACAGCCACAGCCACAGCCACAGGAATGGCAGCAGCAATGGCAGTGGCAGTGGTGAGGGAAGTGTACTTATACTGTTAATTGTTCTATGGCATCTTGGAGAAACTGCTTGTATTCAGCCTGATTTGGGGCCATCCCATAGCCATATATCAGTATCAGAGTTTTTCTGCTGAACATGGTCAGCTTTGAAATTGCCATCGGCCACAAATACACATTTAAAAACAAATCTAAGGTGTAATATCATTTTAGAGACCACTGCACAAAGCAGGTGCTTAATTACCCACTGGTTCTCATCGTCCTTCCAATTTTCTGGCATATTTATGCCTACTTGAGGACAAGTGGGACAGAAGTTGGCAAGTGATCCTGGTTCAGGTTTCAATGGATCTTTTTGATTGTGACCATACCCAGCCCACTTCAATCTTTTCATCCAATGCCATAAGCGGGACATGCACCGAAGCTTGTGGTAGAGGTTGACCACTTCTACAGGCCTCATTGGCAATGTGATGCACCTAAGGAGTGACACAGGTAACCCTCAGGTATAATTTCCCATACCCATGAACACCGTACCCATATGGATATAGGTGCAGTGTTTATTGCGGGTTTGCTTGGGTTACCCAGGTGGTCCCATGTCCATTGGCACCCCCTTGTTCATCATCATTGTAGTCCCTCATCATCTGCACCACAAACCACCCTATGAGCAGCTGCTCATAGGCTTGTCATTTGTGGCCACCTCGTCCTCCTCATCCCCCCCTTGCCACCCTCATCCACCCTCATTCCCCTCGTTGTTTCATCCCCCCTTATCATCTTGCCTCCCCCTCATCATCTTGCCTCCCCCTCATCATCTTGCCCCCTTGTCCCCCCTCATTGGTCATTTCAACCCCCTCCTCATCCCCTACTCATTCCCCAACCCTCCCTTATCGTTGTCAGCCCCATTCCACCCATGATCCACCCCACAAGCAGTGGCTTGTGAGGCTGGGGGTGGGTGGTCTGTTGTCTGTTGTCTGGCACCATTTGGGTGGGCATTGTCTCTGTTATAGCCTATAGTTTAAGACCTAGTTGTAAGTGAGGTCAGCTCTGTCCAAGAAGCAAGTTACAACTTACCCTTTGACTAAAAGGCAGTATAATCAACAACTAGTTGATTATATTGGACAGAATATATATGCTACAAATGAAGGCTTTGTAGTAAGCAACATGCTTACACAATGGAGTGTTCAAAAAAATTTGGGTTGTCCTTTTTGGGTATAAGTACAAAGGTGCAGCACCCAATTTCTTGCAGGTATGAGTAGTCAGGCTTTCATCCAAACCACAGTTCCCAAGGAGTATATCCCTGCAGAGAATGGGTAGTAGTTTTGGTGTGCAGATGAGATGCTGTTAGATGGAATTCATCCCACAGATAAGTAGGTAAACCCAAATATATCCACATCATATGGGCTTTAGCCATTAATGTGCATTCAACATGGCCAATATGGGCAGAGGTGTGTGGAGCAGTGAAATGTTGATCAGTTCCTCGTGTCTTCAGCCAAGCTTTCATTTCATGTGACTTCAGCTCTCCATTGTTAGTAATATAAGTCCCAACCTTGAGTCCAGTCTCAGTTTCTCATGCAAGTTCCCAAGCTCTTAATTCAGGAAACAAATCATCTTTGTTGCAGAGGGGTATTGACCAAGGAAAGGAGGTGTAATCGTCAACAATATCCATTATATATGAATTCCCATTATGAGACGGAACAGCATGTGGCCCCAACAAATCTACCCACACCTTCTCCAGCTTCCTAGTTGCTCTGTGACCAGGTCCCTCCTTGCATTTCTTTGGAACAGGTGTTTTTGTCTGTTTTCCAAGAAGACAAGATTCACATTTGGGTGGTTTTAAGGTGTGTATAACAGGTGCACCTGTGAGTGTTCCTTTCTTGGCCATGTCCCAGAGGGATTGGTAATTTGTGTGGCCAAGATGATGATGCCATGTCTCCAAGGTAGGGGTTTTGTGTATGGTGAGAGCATAGTGGGTGGCAACAGTGTGGAGACTGAGTGAGTAAAGTTTCTTGGACAACTGTGATCCACATGTAACAAAAGTGCCAGTGGACTTATCAGTAATCCAGCACCCCAAGTTATCAAAATGTGTTACCACATTTGAGTTGTTGGCCAACATGCCCACTGAAATAAGGTGGACTGCCAAATGTGGGATGTAGAGCATGTTATGTAATATGATTGATGTGCCCCGAGCTATTCTGAGTTTGATGTCACCGATGCCGATGGTGGCAGTTGAAGTCCCCCCCACACCCCTAACAGAATGAGGTTGTGTCGGACAAAGGGTGATGAAGTCCCCTTTGTTGGGAGATATATGCACGGTTGCCCTGGAATCCACAATGAATGGATAGTTGTCCAGGGAAAGTTGAGATCAACCAATCTGACTGAGCGGTTCAACAGTGAATGCATCCACAACAGGTGCAGAGGTGTACTGATTCCAGTCGCCTCCTCCTCGATAACAATCCACCTGTCATATTCGACTTTGTCAATAGTGGTGGTGGGAATGGGATCACAAGCTAATCCAGCAAACTCTGAGTGCAAAGTAGGTGTTGAGTTAGTTTCAGGGTCGATCATTACTGTGAATGCTCACCCATTGATGTCTTGACCATGACCAGGATTTTGGAAGTATTAAGTCCCAGTGTTTCTTTTTGAGCGCTGGCCCATAACCTGTAGAAAGTCAATCCTAGCATATACAAGAATAAACTCAGTCATTGTATAACAGACACTACATGAATGCTGTACCTAGCATATACAAGAATAAACTAGAGGTACAGTAAGTAGCCGTTCTCATCTAAATAATAATATTGTTACTCACCTCACATCAGGAAATCCCTTCATGGTAAAATTTGCATCAATGAACCAAATAATATGGATGAAAACAAACGAAGTAGGAAAGTGCATTACTTTGCTCATAGTTGGTTTCCTCATAACATCACAGGTACATGTTGTAACATTTTAGTGTTTTTCTGTGATTTATTGTAAAATCTGTATTAACATAGTATTCGGTACAAATGTCTATCGGTAAAGCTGTTCACGTAAAACAAATTACACAAATCGAGAACGTTGCTGCTTGTCCACTCCTGAGGTGCAAATGGGCCGAATCGCAGCAGTAGATGAACACTGCGTCAGATATTTGCAAGTGGAATGACACTACAGATGTGTCCACCATTTTGGTCTCAAAGGGGTGAAATCTTGTACAGAAGGTGATTGCAGTCAGGTGTTTCAGGGAAGGGTGTATACCACTTGATATACACCAGATGTTGAGGAACAACTACACCACTGCCAAACATAACATCACAAGCCTTCTCTGGTATTGAGAAGACTATGTGTACATGACCAACATGGTAGCCTGTGACAGGTATGGTTATCGATCATAAGAGTGGTACAACTTGAAGGGCCTACCTTCAGTTCCAGTATCTCCACCTGTGCCCTCATTCACCAACACAGTATCGAAACGACCAGGCACCATGCGCCCATGGTTATCAGTGGTCAATGGTCAGACATGGATTGAGTTGGCTGTCACAGTGGATTTTGAGACAGGATCTTCGCAAAGATACTTGATTCGATGCCAAACAGGAACTGAGCAGAATGGCATATGAATACTCCGACGTTTTGCTTCCAGCTGAGCACGTGTAAGAGTCGGCTCATTAGCAAGGGCGATAAAGCGGGCGAGTGCTGGACGAAAGTAAGTGGCACCATAGACTTCAACAAGTCTGTCGACTGGTATGGCTCGCACAGTGGGATGTTTCATCATATGGAGACAATGGTCAAGCTCAAGACCAGGAGGTTGCCATTCAATTCACAGTCTCGAGGTTGGAGAACCATCTTGATGCCATTTGAGGTACTGTTCATGACGAAACATCTTCTCCTTGTGCTCAAGCCACATTGTCATCTGTGTAAACTCATCCTTGTGATTGGTAGTGGGATATGCATCTTTTGCAAAATCAATGTGAAGGCGTTCAGTGTAGGTGGTGTCGAAATTGTCAGATGTGCCGTAGAGTCGGATGAATGTTATGTAGTGCTGAGTGAAGTGCAATTTTGGGATATTGAATGAGTCCTGGATGCCAAGGTCCACAAATATGGCCTTCGTGTTGTGAAAATGTTCCAGAGCATCATCAAGTACCTCCAATGTCTCATCTGTATGCACAGGATACTGTGCAAGATACAGGAAATCCAATAATGTGTGTACCACCTGAACCAGCGACACATTAGAAAGCCCCCCTGGTAGTGGAATGTTGATAACGAGGCTGAGAAGGATGCAACACATCTGATCATGCTCCTGGCCAGTCACACAGGAAAGGGTGCTGATGCCCTTCATGAAGTTGTGGATGTTGTGATTTGGTGGCATATGGCGGCATCGTGCATCAATTTCTGTGGCCCCACATGCCTCAGTGACCCAGCCAATAACATGTTTGATGACCCCTTGGTAGAGCTGGTGCAGGATGTCGGGTGTAACGGAACAGTAGATGTGTACATAAGGTAGATCCTTCCAGAATGGATCAATGATAGGTTTGACTGCAGCAGCCTTGCATGCCTGGAGAAAACCGGCAGGATCCTCATCAAATGAATCCAATGCTTCTAGGACATGATCCAGCTCTCGAAGTGCCACAGGGAGATTGCGATCATATTCTCCGAGCTGATCACGGGGTTCAGGACAAACAGGACATTCTCCAGTAAAAGTTGTGGCAGTCAACACCTGTTCTGGATAATCACCTGAAAAACATGTGAGGAGGGGATGGTTCCAATGCATAAACCCATCTCCCGTTGTCATGAAGACACCAGATTCTCCCACTTGCTTGAGATGCCCAAGAATTTTGGACATGCATGCGTGATAAAGGTTGGCAATTTGACAACGACGAGAGGAAATATTTGATTCGTTCTCGAGGCGAGTGGTGGGGAGGTAGCCCAAGAGAACATAGGCCCGACAAGATGGTTTGCGATGAATTTCCTTGGGGAGGTTTCCAATTGTTAAATATACAGGATATGCATTTTTATTGTGAAATAGGGTGAGCAGGGTCTTGTCGGTGGAGATGATGAGGGGAATAATGGTAGCACCAGGCTTGTCTTTTTCAAGCTGCTCCTGCAAGCCGAGTCATGTGAGCTTGAGCACGATAGCTGATGACGCCAAAGTCCCTCACTTGTGTTGACCACCACCACTGTCCAGTATGCATATCATGATACATTCAGACCCTCCTCCCATCACTCCCATATGTGAAGTGCTTCTCCGGTGCCATCACTAGGTACTGTGCAAGGTCAGACAAGGCTCTGATGCAGGTGATCACATCATGGAAGTACACATCGCAGACCTCAGTTCCCACCATCACCTCATGTCGTTGAAAGGATGGATGACCTGGTAGCTCTCAATTGATGAGCTTATTCAGCTCACCCACATTCTTGAAGCTTAGCCTGAGGCACTCAACAACCTTATCAGTGCCATTAGTAAGTACTGGAATTTATTCATGTATGACAAAAACCTCACCCCTTCGATGCCCAGCAGTTCTGTCAGTGCATTAGATCCTGGTCCCCACATTTTTGCCCAATGCGCAATCTCCCCATCAAGTTTGGATGAAAATGGTGTGTATGTGGTTGATTGATTTGCATTGCCAGCTGAGCAGCCATAATCCAGATTTCCATTCTGCACTTCTCTGTGATATACTGCCCCCGCACTTCCAGTATGAAAGGTGACAATGTTGGGGTGATTAGAAAGTGGTTTTTCAAATCCGCCACGTAAATGCAATGGAGGCTGTGAACCTGATGTGTCTCGCTCCCCATCAAGCATATCAACCTGTTGCAAAGGTTGTTCAGGCTCCAGCCACTGTTTGTCCTCAGCCAGAACAGTGTCATATAGTCCGATCTCCTCCTCCTCCTGCATTTCAGCAAGAAATTCAGGGTCTTCCTCCCCTGTAGCACCAACATATGCCTGTCCCTCTCCATCCTCACCATCCATCCAAAAGTCCAGTGCTGCATAATTTGCATAATCTCCAAAGAAATCACCCATGGGATCTATAGCGACATGAAACTGCTCTTGCATTTCATTTTTGTGGGTGTCTGTCATGGCTGGTCCTGAAAATGACATGGTGGGTAGGTCATCAGCAGTATCTTGCATCACAAAGTCATCATCTGAGTGTTGATCAATATCAGGCAACCTGGCTGTCTGGGTATCATTCAGATTGGTGTGACATCGTGGATTTTGGCTTTGATGAAGATGGTTGCTGAGCCCACTGCGCTTGAATGCTGCCCCACATCCATGACAAAGAACATGCATTCGTGTTGCTGATGGGATATCAGGGAATATGTTTTGGGGTATTGGGGTGGATCAACATATTTCCGCAAGGTATAACTTAAAAAAAATTAAATTGTTCAATTGTTACATGTCGCTTTTCAACCCCTTCCACTCCTTGTAGTTTCCATTAATCTCTTTTTCTTTTCCTTTTTTTCTATCACTTTCTCCACCAGTTACTTTGCAAAACACAGGATCTTGACATGGTGAAACAACGGAACCCATCTGATGAAGCCCAGGAACGATGTATGAGAGTTTTCTGTGTCTCATCACCTTTCTCATTACTTTTCCAGCCTCCCAGTCAGCCAAATTGCAGGCTATGGCAAATGCAAGTACGTAGTGCTGCTAGCCTCAATGGACTCACTCTCATCAGGAGTAGAATGGCATGGTGCAGCACCACAGGGGCAGAAGCATTCTGGCTCTGCTTCTCAGCCACATGACTTGCAGCCTCTGAAGAGAGCAAAATGTAAGATCTCATCTGATTTAAATGTTTCTCATCTGACATGCTTTGTAGCCATCCATCCAACCAGCTCAGAGAAGAAAACTGAATATGCAAAACAACCAACGAGTTTGTCATCTGAGCGATCATTCCATCCTGCTTTCTAATTCTGTTTGTAGTGTTGCAATGCACAATTGCTTCTGCTACCAGTGACAAACATGGGACAGCCAGCAACACAGTCAATAGCCAGCAAAAAGGTTCAGGTATTTCTTTTCATGTAGATAATCTGTGCTAAAGCCCAAAGCCAGTTTCACACAAGGCTCCTGTTGCTATCGAAGATGATGAAGACAAGGATGATGACATGTATCAAGAAGATGACTCCCATCAACAGTTCCAAACAGGTTCATCAAGAGTCGTTCAGCAGCACCGCTCCATCAAGGTCATTCGCCGCAAGGACTATCAACAGGAGGATGACGATGAAAGCTCCAAAGAAAGTTCTGATGAGCACAACACCTTTGATGAGGACATTGAGGGGGGCCTCGATGATGGTGCAGATGGGCTTCGAGAGTTGGATGGTACAGCTGTCGTGTCAGCTCTTTCTTCTGAGGTAATAATTTATTCTTGTGATGCCCAAATCTCATTGTTATCTCCATAGCATGCTCATTGGTCATCAAAACCTCAGGATGATGAGGAAACATCAGATGATGGCCTCATTCCCAACATTGAGCTTACCACAGCTTCGGAAATTGAAGGCAAACCCATCAAAGATGAAGACCAAGACCAAGATGAGGATTCTCTGATGGAAGATGATGATGAGGACCTCCAAAAGATTCCATGTCATCATAACAACAAGGTCTGTTCATCTCTCGATACTCCCATCCTCTTTTCATGAACCCACTTTGTAGCCTTCCAAGCATGAACTTGCCCGTCATACAGTCCAAGACAGCTAGAGCATGTTTTGCATGACTAACAACAAGATACATTCAAAGGTACCGAGGTTTTCACATGGTGAACCATCCACTGGCAGTCTCTCACCAGCTCCTTCTAAAATTGTTAAGGTATCATTTCAAGTACTACCAGGTTACAAACACTTACATTTTACATAGTCCTGCAAACATGAAGAGTCTTCTGATGATGATGCACCTATGTCTTGCTATCCCAATGTCAACAAGGGTTGGAACCTCGGTGCTCATTATGTCCCACCTCAATCTGGGGCTCGCATTATCAGCATCAAAAACCAGTCTTCATCGCTGCAGAGTGTAATCAAAGCTGCCATTCATGAGGTTATGGGTGATGCCCTCTTCAAGACCTCATATCCTAGTGCTGTTACCATTGTTGATCATCTCTGCAATCTTCTCAAGCAATCGGCAAAGGATCTTAATCTTTGCACACTCCATAACCGTTTCAAGCAAGACTGCAAGTTTGCAGAGGTTGTTTCTCGTGTGGTGCATTATAGTTACCTTATCCAGCCACCACTCCCTAAAGTCCCTTATAGTTGGCTGTTCATCTTTCAAACCTTCGCTGTAGCCGCATCAGAGGTGAAAGGTTTCTATCAATTGATACCAGGTGATGCCTGCAAGGGTTGTGTCAAACATTTGACGACGACCACTGAATATATATATCCAAGAAATGATGTTTGTACTTGCCATCAGTTGCTCCTTCCAATACTCACTACATATCTATTTCAACCAGTCCGGTCTTCTTCTCAAGACAAAACCCTTCCAGCATCCATGCATGATCTCAACCTTGAAGGAATTTGCATTTGTGACCTTGCGTGGTGCATCGTTATCAGAGAAGCATGCTTACCGATTTGTGTCGAGCGTATCACAGGGTGTGCAAGCAAGTGAACTGGAGCTGCCAGTTGCTATGGTCTGTGCAGCAGCAAATGCAGTAAGAGATCCCACTCTTGCAAAAACTCTGATGATATGAACTGCACTTGCAGATCCACGCTTCTCTAGATGACTGGTCTGAGGGTCATTACAAGAAGACCGAATTCAATGCTGACCTATACGAGGATGTGTATAAAGGCCATGAAGACTTTCTCGGAGCAATTCGTGCTAAGAGCCCTGCTGCCTTCCATCACCTGATGGCTGACCTATACAATGCAGTCTCATGAGACCATATTTCTTCATTATTGAAAGTATAATATTAACCTGCTCCTAGGTCGAAGAATGCACAGCAGGCAGCCACAGTCACAAACAGTGTGATGGCATTGCTCGACATTGATGTGATGGATGTCTAAGCACCTATGGATATGAATGGACCTTTTTTTTTTTGCTGATATACTGTTTCTATGCTTGTTTAATAGGATTCTTTCTGATAGCCTATTTCACCCTTTGTATTGTTATATGCTGTTTAATATAAAATATCTAATAGTGGTCATCAAGTGTTGTGAATCAGGCATGACGTTCAGTGGTACCAATGAGAAATCATGTACTCCATGTCATCAAAGAAGTATATTACAGCTGAATACAACAAAATAGTTGTCAAATGGTACCAAAATTGCAAAATAGATCAGCTCATCAGGTGGTGCACATTCAGTTATGGATATTTGGTTCAAAAGACCACAATGGAGTGCTTTCGAGTGTTTTTGGTACATCAGGAAAATCCGATGCTGACTTATTATGCTTAATGCTTCTTAAAGTCAAAATTAAGCAGAATTAAGCAGAGTTAAGCAAATGGCTGTTAAGGAGATCTTGCTTAGAATAAGTAGGGTCGTTTCCTGAATTAAGCAAAATTCACTTAATTTATCCTTATATTGCTGCTTAAACTGCTTTTCTGCAAGTATCAGCTCTCAGGGGGCTGCCTAGCCATGTCAATAAGGAAATTAAGAAGACATTTAAGGAGACATTTGAATCATAAAAAATATATATTTGACTATTGAAATAGAGTATACTACATACATACATCATCACCGCTAACTAACCCTCCTCATGCAAGATGCGAGGGGGGTGGGCATACAACATAGATAAAAAAATGATGCATATCCTGTCGTCAGCGCGCCATGGTGGCCCCTACTGTCTCTGTCCTGCTCTCCTCACCTCATCCCTGTCCCCAGCCTTGTTTCGTCATCCTTGTTGTTGTCCCATCCCCATCATTGTTGTCCCATTCCTGTTCCCCATGAGCAGTGGCTTGTGGAGGTGGTGCAGGGCAGTGGTGGCAGTTTTCCATAGATACAGCAACAGTAAAACCTAGAAGTTAAAGAGTTGAGTTGAATGAAAAAAAAAGAAGCGAACCTGGAAAAAAATTACCTGGGGCTCAAACAATGATAGACGTCGTTTGTGCCCCTCATCACCCTTCCCCCACCGTCTGCACCTATTTGTGTCCCTGTTGTTGGGTTGTCCGTTGTTGGCATCCTTGTTGTGGGCATGAGCAACAAAGAAAATTTATCCATCAGCGCTGCCATGTAGTCTTTCACATGCTGGTCTAGAATCCCCGAGAATGTGAGCCCGGGAGTGGGTTGGTTAAGCAGGGCCAGGAGGGCGTCGTGTGGGTCGGACCCGCAGAAGGAGAATCTGTGAGCGGCGTCGCCTGCTTCAAGTGAGTATTTGGTCCTGCCCACCCAGGAGATCCATCCTTCGCTCACAGAACGGCCGACCTCAATGGTGGCATTGCGTGGCATACCAGGAGCCATGGGTTTTTGGATGCATTGAGTTGTGGAGGAAGGCCCAGACACGACGGGAGCAGTGTAAACACAGGCAAGGAGTTCGTAGAGCATGCCTGGAGTGGAGGCAAATCCCCGGATATGGAGGGTGCTGGAGTTGAGGCATGTTATGTTGGGTGTTGGAAGGTTTGCTTCGGTGCCTGGGGAGAAAGCATAGGACAGAGAAGGGAGACTTGCGGCACTAGATGTCGAGGTAATATGCTGAGTGCAGGATTTGGTAGGGTGAGAGCAGAAGGTTGAGCTGGAATGAAAGAGCTGAGTTGATGGTTACAAAGAAAGAAGGATATACCATGCCGAAGGTATGTTGTCCCTGACTGTGACCAGCTGGTGTGAGCAATACCTTGGTCAAGGTCGAGCCAATGGGCATAATTGGACGTTGTCCCATTTGCACCGATGTTCGAGAAGAGATAGCCAGCTCCGGCATAAGAGCCTTACATAGGAAATTTAAGCGTGACTATCATAATAAAAAGAAAGTTGATTGCACCATATGCACCAGCGTCAGTCATTAGTACTTCGATGTCTATGGCCCACATCAATGAACAAAGACGATGTTAGTCACAGGCTGAAAACTGTTCGTACTGTCTATTTCGCCGGTCAGATTTTGAAATATTGTCTGGCAGATGTTCTTCATGGCTTCCGCAGTTGAAAACTGTTCACTGGGTTGCTTGTTACCTCCGTTATATGACTGACACGGACTGAATAAGCAGGAGGATAGTTCAAAGTACAAAGGGACCTACTGGTTCGGCAAAAGGGCCTCCAGACCACAGAGATTCTATGTTGAGCTGTGTGACTTCACTGAATGTTCCGTAGCCCTCCTGGTCATTGTTGTCGCTGGTCCTTGCTACCTCCCAGCCGCCCCCCCACAGAAGTGGTGGGGGGGGCAGGTGGGGCCAGTAGTCGTTGTCATAGTCAAAATCACAGGTTTGTACCTAAAAATATTTGTTAACAAGAAAACGAAATGGGAAAAGAACAGAAAAGATACCTATAGGCCAAGAGATGTCGATGACATCACTTGGGCCCTTTTTCGTTCTCCCTCGTCGTCGTCTCCCCATCTTCTCCATCTGTCCAGGCTGCTCCCCGTTTCCACCCTGTGAGCACTTGCTTTCGGCATTGGTTGGGGGTGCTGGCATGGTTTTGCTGTTCCTGTCTTCTTGTCATTGTTAGTCAGGTGTGGGTGCTTCTTTTTTTCATTGTCGTTATAATACTGTTAGAACCTATAAATTATTATATGTTAGTTGAAGCCCAAAAAAAAAGCAGGAAAAAGAAAACATCGTCTGTGCCTGTTTTGTGTGCAATGCGGCCCATTTTGGTCATTTGCTGGCGAGGTGGCAGCTATGGGTGCATTGGGTGTGGATGTTTACAAACCGGTGGTGGTAGTGGAGGGAGGACAGCAGCGATGGCATCGGCGGCATCAACAGGTGGTGATGACCTGGCAGATTGATGACGACGTGTCGTGGTTGCATGATGAACACGTGAATTTCCATTTTCGGGAAATGCCGAGGGACTTAGAAGAAATTTTGAACATAAGTCAAGCCGTCCTTAGGGCCTTAAGGACTTACAAGCTTCTTACAGCCTTTATTTGCTGGAATGTCACTTATCCGCTTAATAGATTATATCTGCTTGACTGGTCATCAATTTTAAGGAAAAAATTGTACTTATTTTCCTTAATAAGGCTTAATTTCCTTAATTGGACTCTAAGCTAAATAAGCTAAATAAGTCGACCTTTGATGACTAACATGTATGCAAATTTTACCATGTAGGGATTTCCTGATGCAGTCGTTGTATAACAGACTGAGGTGATTGTCCGACTATCTACTATATATATGTATCGTATTAGTCAAAGGGGGAGGCGTCATAAAGGTATCCACTGTGTACACGCGCCTCAAAGGGAACCCGACACGCTAAATATAGCGTCCATACGGCAATGGGTACGGCATTCACAGACTCTCACGGTGTATTTCTCAACACAACCTGGCTTCCTTCGACCGGGTGATTGAGGTTGGGTAAATGGGTTGCGTCAGCGCTATTGTCTGGGATATATTTTGCTGGTGAACATTTTACGGCACGCGTGATAACACAAAACAGTATGGTATGGTTCCATGATGGCATATTTACAGCTCCTTAGTTTACGACTCGCAGGACTTGGAGTCGATGCCCACACGGAGTGCGGTCACGGCTGTGTACACTTGAGGGAACTCGGATATGCCATACGCAGTAGTGGCCCGCTAGCTCATGTATAGTACCCTATATTCCCACCAGCTCCTATCAGACCCCTATAGTATATCAACCCGACCTCCTGTCTGATGATTCTCATAATCTCCTGCTGTGAATAAACAATGCCCCTAGTACGTTAGCCAATGGTAGCCAATGGTAGCCAATAGTACAGTTATCGGATCGAGTAAGCATCTGTCTTCTATCCTGCTCCTAGGAGGATTGCGACTTGATTGCGAGTATGCTTAGCCTTGTAGTCAGGCACGTGTCCATCAGATTTGTGATGATGGATGTACATTAACAATGGTGCCGTGCACTGATGAAATTACTATACTGTGCGATGTGATGGAATGTTTTCTAATTTGTGTCCATGGCCAGCCATCTTCTGATACAGCCGAGCGATCAACCTTTTGGTAATATAGGGGAATATACAGTACGAATAATTTACAGTAAAAATTAGCATACAGCTAGGATGGAACTCTGGGCACTATTATGCTTTGAGATAACGATTATTGGCATAGCCTGCAACTTAATGAACTTGAGTCGTTCCCGTTCCTCCTTTTCCAGCTGAGCCAACTGCTGGGCATACCGCGAACTCTGCCTTATCCGTGGTCCAAACTTGTAGAACAAAAATGGGAAGACGCCCATGACGGTAGCGAGAATGGCGAGGATGGTGGTAGCCCATCGATATCCCACTGTTTCATGAGAGGTGGGAACACCATGAGATGGATGTATGGATATACACAGCGAATAATTACCATTGTCGTAAAACTGCACAGTAACGAGGGAGAGAATGCCACAAAGGGGCTCTGGAAGAGCAATAAGAGGTCAATACATGGCAGGTCAATATTTTCAACATGCCTCGTGCAAAGCTCTGTCCAGTGACTGCGCTGCTGGCCATCAACCCGTAGCTCTCGACCGTATAATCTGACACGGCAACAAAGACTGCCAGTTTTTTGAGTAAACTCATATCTTGTAACGCTGACGATGACGTGAAAACATACTAATATGACCGGAAATAGCGAACCCAATAAGCCCGCCAAGGGATACATACATGTTAATTGGCGGACGACCAGTCCATGCGAACCAGAACATCGATATTGGGAAGAGAGATGCAGCTGAAATAACATGGTGAGCGTCAATACCTCTGTATGCCAACGGAAGGGTATTTACACAAGAACGCCCAAAGAAGTTTATGCTCCGGAACGTTTCTTCTACCCTCCACCTTCTCCCTCCATAATGTTGCTTTCCGTTGGAAATGAAAAAGCGGAACGGCCAGGGTAAACCCGATTTGAAGTGTGAGGAACACCAGATTGATGCTTGGCTCGGTAAGACCATATTGCACATATATCAGTGGTACCGCTTCGATCACAATGTACTACACGAGGTCAGGAAATATCTAACAGCATAGTTGATGAACAACTTACAATGATACCGTAGTTGAGGCCATCGTATAGCGCGAAACAGTACACAATGGGCTCCGTACAAAGCATAACTTGTGGTTCAAAGTCCGTCGGTTTAAACCATTAAAAAATGATTACGAGGATCCTTACTAGCAGGTCTCAGGACAGTCTGTTGCAAGATCTGCTTTGTCGATCGATGGCCGAGTTTCTCATGGATCGCCCACGCCCTTTTATGTCCCGCCTTTCGTGCTCTCTGCGCTCTGGCAGCGAGGATGACACCACCTCGTGTTTCGGGCACCAGGAAGATGTAGGGGATGATCAAGCCGACGCCGACAATCCCCCAGATTCCGAATACCCAGCGCCATGACATATGAGCATTAATATACGCAGCTCTGAACCATATTTAATTATAAACAAGGAAAGTATTAAGGGACCTACACGATAGGTCCCCTGACGAGAGAGAAGGATATGAGAAGATATAGTTGAGGCGGGCGAAGGGATAATTACAGAACAACGCTCTCCATTGAGTATGTCCAGGCATTCATCGCCCATAATCTAGAAAACCCAAGTGGGCAGGAGAACTCAAAGAACTTGAAGGGGCACTTGCCCTGCAAGATCGTCCCCTCGCCATAGGTCCGGAATATTGGCAAGGCTGTTCATAACAGCAGATCCGGCGATGGCACAGATAAAACTAAAGCAAGGTGTTAATAATCACCTAACTTGTAATATGACCAATGTATACCGAGATATGGCAATGGTCTCGATAGTCCGTGCAAATGCGCAGGGGATATGAAAAATATCTATTAATATGGTTAGAATGCAATGGACATGAGCAGGGGACGAAAAAATACGCGCAAACGACGAGTAAACATATCGTGAGGATTTTCTTGCGCCCGAAATCCTATGATGCGTAAAAATGACGTGCATTATATAATGGAATGTCACTGACTTCCGCCAAGGGCGTCAATATGACAGGGCCCACAGACAATCCGAACAGAAACATTGCCACTGGAAGGCGACTTTGGACGGCCGAAACGCCGAATTCCTTTACGAACTCGTTCGCAATTGGAGCAGCGATACTGGAGCTCATCACGACCCAGGCTGTCTGAACACAACTGGGAAACGTCAATAGATGGGGTGAAAAATAAATGTCGAAACGTACACGATCGCACATATCATTATCTTCCTTCGCAGCGGAAAATTGAACGGGTTTTCTGGGTCGTTGTGCTGGAGAGGATAATAAATATTACCAAGATACATCATTCGCAGAAAAGAAAAGTACTTACTGCCCAGTGTATAAGGTCCGAGTCTGATTCTATACCGCTGCCCAGCCCAACCGGAGCGTGCATACTAGAAATAACGGGCGTTGATACCGAGAACGATGTCCGTACTCATCTTTAATATTGACGAGAAAGCGCTATGATGGCGGACCGAAAAGCAGGCACGGGGGCTAGCGTATAGCGGTGGATGATAGAGCGACATTGATGATTATTGATCATTGATGGATGCCAAGCTAACTAAAAAAAGGTTTTCCCACGACTCGAATGAAACATTGCGGGTTTGCGAAGGGGTTCGATTTGATTTCGGATAGAGTTTACAAGCCTATCGCTAGTCTTCGCTATCCGTAGGGAGACCCAAATATGTATATAAGAATTCTTTTTTGAGATTTGAAGACGTTGATGAATTCTATCGCCAGGAACATCCTTGAAAGTTGAGCCGCAACAGCGCAACTATACAACTATTCAATAGGACTGAAATGGACAAAGATGCCGGAAAGTCTGTTGCTTCGTTTCCCCTAGACGGTCGATTTTGATCTGTAATTGGCACCATCGCCGTCCTCTTTGGATACTAGTGATTGGCGGACCAAGTAACAGTTAATCTGAAGAAACGCAGATGGCATCCTGTAGTCACCGTCATGCCCTGAAGGCGGCTGTCACGGTGAGCAATAATTCACAATGCGCTGCATCGGACCGGCCACGATCGATAAATCCGAATGTGTTGAATGTTGAGAGATGTTGAGAGCTTAGGATCTTGAGAAGCAGTAACCTACACTCGTCTTTCGTAAGCAAACCGAAATATAGAATGAGTCACTTTCAGTAAGCAATAAAAGAGTCAAGATGCCGAAATGCCGATCCACCATCACACATCACACACACACACAGTCGAGAATAGTAGAGAATAGTCGAGAATCGACGTCGCCTAGACCCTCCAATAAACTGGTAAGCTGATAGACCCCTGAATAATTTTTGCTGTGAGTGGATGACTTCCCGCAGAGGTCTGGAAACTCAGATATTTCTTCAGATGTGTTCCTGGCGGAGTTGCATGGATTCTGTAAGATTCTGTATCTACGTTTCCAGACAATTACAGACTGTAGGACAATTTATCAACTTGAAACTGCAAGATTATATGTTCCGAGTTCTCAGTATTGAGAACGAGGTCATAGTATATCCCGGTTTAAGGGAAAGGTGGGAAAATGTTCGTGATGGGAGTGCGCATAAACCCGATGTGTGTCACGATCGATTCGTGCGACTTCAACCATTCGTCGTCTTATATTGCGCCTCGCAACCTCTTCATTGATGTGGAAACCTCCCTTTCTCGTAGCTTTTATCGCGTTTTCAAAGGTGTTATCGACTGGTGGCACCCTGGAAGCTCCACCATTTCCGTGAGTAACCCGTCCCACGTACTGACCGTTCGCATGTAACTTTCTTTCCCAGACTTGTGGTAGCTCCCGAATCATGTCTGCCTTCCAATCTTAAATTTGTCACTTGATAATGTTCTTGACCCTTCTCTTTCTAGCCCATTCTTGTGCCGTCTCTCTGCACGTTGGTGCCATCTCCGTCGCACCCATGTTGCAGAATCCAGCCTGACGTTCAGCTCCGCGTCTTTTCCGGGACGGATTGTGACTCTCGCGGCATGTCTGTGTTGGTGCCCCTGTTGCATGGTGTGTACGATTCCGTTATCAATCCGGAATCTCTCTTTATATCTTCCCTTCCCGCACAGAATTTGCAGGCCTCGTCCCAGTGTCCCTGCTGCTCATCCCCGCTTCCCCGCTTATCCTGCAAGCCATGGTGTCACCGCCCCTTGTACTACCAGGTGTAGTGTCCTTGTCTCTCATGCCGCCCATAGTGCTGTCGTTGTCCCTGGTGCCGCCTGTTGTGGTGTCCCTGTCTCCCGTGCCGCCTGTTGCAGTGTCGTTGGTGCCGCCCATAGCGGTGTCCCTGTCTCCTGTGCTGCCTGTAGCAGTGTCGTTGTCCCTGGTGCCACCCGCAGCAGTGTCCCTGTCTCTTGTGCTGCCTGTCACAGTGTCCCTGTCTTACATGCTACCCTTTGTGGTGTCCCAGTCCCTTTTGCACCATCGTATAAGTCCTGGATCTTGTTATGCGGAGACTAGGGGTTTCACTCCTGTGTCTCGGTCTTATATGCCTCGCTTGTTTTCTATACTCTGCCTTTGGCATGGAGTGGTAAGAGAAACATGCCTTCGCCTGTCTGCTATCCTACACCGCTCATGTGTTATGTTATTAAATTCTTGTTTGATAATCCGTGGTGACTCCGGTCTCCCATATCTCATTCGTGTGCATTGCACAAACTTGTTCAATCTTGCTGTGCTTATGGGTTTTATGCCACGATGGCCAGTGAATATTGCAATCAGGATCATGCAGGCTTGTCTCTCTCGCAACATGATGTTGCATCATGCCTTTTATGCACATTGGTACTCCATGCTCTGCACACCGGTCCGAATTCATTGTTGGTTAATGCGCACTCTTTCCACAGCTAAACCACAATTATCTTCCTTGTACAATCTATGTCATCTTTGTCCCATGGCTCTAATGCTGAACTGGGGTTTCCTTCTGATTGAACTTCAATGTTTCTCAATGATTTTGTGCTTTCGATCTCATATTCCACCTCGATTTCATGTTTCTTTTCCATCTCCAGGATTCCACAACATGTGGTGTTGAGGCTTGCCCCCAAAGCTAACTGTTTGCAACCCACCTTCAGATTGTGTTCCGCTACAAACTTGCCTTGGCGGGGCTAGTTTGCATGAATTTTCCTTTGATATTGTTGCGCCATATATTGTTTGTGATGCTGCAGCAACTCGAGAACATTTGTTTGTATTTGTAGAACATGTTGATGGGTCACACCTGTCAAGTTATCCCCTTGCTCAAGGCTTTGTACATATGTGGGTACCTTTGCAACTCATACTTCCCCACCTAACGAAGCATGCCATTGCAGGCATCTCAAAGCTACATGGTATTGAAGTCCATCCTCATGACTTGAAGCTAACATGATCCAGCTGTTTACGTCTCACACCTGTACAATTTGTGATGCCATTTTCTCCATTTTTCATGTTGTTGACTCAAGGCTGACCAGAGATAAAAAACGCAAGCAGACTTGAGCAGTCTGATGCTCAATCCACTGTCCCAAAAAGGACTGAAAAAGATATTGCCATTCCAACAATGCACAAAGACAAGCCAAACAACATTGAAATTGATCAATCTCTCACCTTCCCCATGAACGATGCTACATTATTCCCTCCAGATCCTGTAGATGCCATTTTGTCATGCTGTGTTGTATGCAACTTTTGCAAAGAGTCTTCGCCAGGTTTGTTGCAAGAAGCTGGATGTGTTGTATGTGGACAGCTGACACCTGTATCTCTACTGACCAGATTGAAGGCAGTAAAAAACCTACTTCATGTCCTTCAAGCAAGTGGTGTTACCAGGGTTGAGCATAAAAAAGTCTTGGATCCTGTCTGTGAGTTTAAGGGCCCTCTGTTGGATTACATAATACAGGTGCAACCAAATTTGCAATGATTGCCAGAAGCACATCTGCAAAGGTCAGGGGGGTGTTGCAGGATGGCAAATTCAATATCTGTAATCAGGGGTTCAGGACTTGGTCGGAAGATGGCATAGAGGCAAAATGCAAAGGTCAGGGCTGCCGCTGCAGCCAGGGTCATGCCAACCATGATGGCGAGGATCATAATTCCTGCGAGCATGGGTCTGTCTTGTCATGCCATTGTCTTGAGTTCTGCCTCTTAAATCCTTCCATATGGTTCTCCTGTCATGTTTCCCATTGTGTCATCATCAAAATCATCGTATCCTGAGTCAAAGAAGAGCCACTGTCTGTGCTTGGCTTCTCTTTGATTGGTTTCTTGATCTTTCCAAGGTTTCTCCGGGCAATTCATCCTATAGTGTCTGGGGCCTCGTTGTTTGCAGTACTTGCAAACATATCGCTGGCAAATCAGGCCGAAGTGGCCTATCTGTTGGCAGATGAAACATCTGGCATGTCTCATGTGTGGAGGGGACCAAGGTGGTTGGGTGGTTCATGGTTTGGGTTTGGGAGTGGTCAGGTCAATTACTTCGGGTGCCCTAGGCACAATCTTTGGGTTCTTCATAGAATGGGAGGAGCCTCCAGAGGGAGCTCGTCATTCGTCTGTCGTTCTGCTTGCTGAATGGCAAGAGCGAGGTCGGTGGCTGTCTGTGCTGATCTAAGGGGGTGTGAGGTCTCTCCTCAGCTATTCTCAGTCTGTCTGACCATGGTGCAATCATCTCCTGGATCATCTGTTCGATCCCCAGGGCATCTGTGTTGTTCATTGCTTCTTCTAGATTTCATTCCATCTGTTTGATAGTGCTAGCATAGTAGAAGCACATCCTGGCCAGATGGTATTTCGGTGGATCATGGGCGAGGTGAACGTGAAGGGTGTCAGCATTCAATCAGTTTCATAGGTATTCTCGGGTGAATCGTCATTCGGCAGGCATATTGGGGAGTGTCATTGCAGGAAGAAAGGGGGGTTTTGGGTTTTCATCAGAGGTGGTACCTCTTCTTATATGCCATCAGGATCTCGGGGGAATTCTTCAAGTTTGATTTGGGTTCCCATGTGTTCTTGGATGTTGGGTAGTCAACCCATTTCATGAGGTAACGGTGTGTCTTGCCGTGCTTCTTGTGTGTGATGATCGCTTCCACTTCGTACTCATTTTCTCCTTCCACGAGGTCGGGTGATGTAGTCAGGAAGTTTTGCCCATGAGTATCATTCTTATGGTATCATGTGAGTAAAGCTGCATGGAATACCGGGTGGATCTTCCATCTCGGTGGCAGTTTCAATTGGTATGTCATTCTCGACAGGGCATCTTCAATCATGAAGGGCCCTTCTCTTTTTGGCGCCAATTTTCTTGTTGGGTAGCCAATCTTCAGGTTCTTGGAGTCAAGCCATACTTGTTCTCCAACCTTGAACGGTTTGTATCGCCCTTTTGTTTGGGTGGCCATAGCCTGTCTGGCTAGTTCATGTGCAGCAAGAGCTTCCCTTCTCGCAGAGAGAAGTTCTTGGATTCTCTGTTTGGCAGCTGGCACGTTCATCTTTTTGTAAGGGGTGGGGATAGCATGTCGTTGATATCCCATCATCAAGTAAAATGGTGAGTGTTTTACTGCGGAGTGCATCTTCTGGTTGTGCATGAATTCTGCTGTTGGGAGATAATGCTCCCAATCTTCGGGTTTGTTCGAACAGAACATGCGGAGGTAAACTTCTAGCTCTTGGTTTACTTGCTCCATTTCTCTGTCAGTCTGGGTGATAAGTGGTGCTCATGGATAGCTTGATCCCAAGCAGTCATCCGAGTTCTCAGAAGAGTTTGGACGCAAATCGAGGGTCTCTGTCTGAGATGATTCTTCTGGGACGTCCAAATCTAGTGTATACATGGCGCAGGTAAAGGTCTGTGGTGCCAAGTGCATTGATTGTCTTTGCGCAAGGGATAAAAATTACCCCCTTTGTAAGACCATGGTCTACCATGACCATGATTGAATCAAATCCATTTATTATGGGCAGGTCCATAATGAAATCTGTTGTCACCAGCTTGAATGGTCTGCTGGCATCGGATGATATCGGTGTCGGGGGTGGGGTCATCGGGTGGGTGTTGATCTTCATTTGCTGGCACTTTGCACAGCCTTCGACATATTTCTTTATGAAGTTGGCCATTCCTGGCCACCAGTAGTCTCATTGGATCAGTTTGATTGTTTGCCATTGTCCAGGGTGCCCTGTCATGATGCTGTCATGGTATTTCTGTATGATTGCTCAGCGGAGGTTTTTGTCCTGTGGCACATAGCACCTGTCTTTGAAAATGAGCAGGCCATCTTCAAATTTCCAGTCCTCCAATGCAGACTTGATTGGGGGAGTTCCATTGTTCTTCAGGGCTTGTAAAGCATCATTTACGAGGTCGTCCTTCATTATTGCTGAGACCAGGGTTCCCTGGAGTTCAGCATCGATTGTTTTCACAAATAGTTCGTCAGTGAGGATGGTCTTGTCCTTGGTATTGGTGTCTTCTTCAGCTATATGATCTGCTCTCCTCGATAGGGCATCAGATTGTACCATCTGTGATCCTGGTACATGTTGTAGCTTCAGGTTGAATTGTGACAGGTAGATGCTCCATCTAGCCTGTCGTCGGTTCAGTTTCTGTGCCTGACGGAAGTATGTCAGGTTCTTGTGATCAGACAGTACCGTCACAGGGAACAGTGTCCCCTGTAGGTAGTGTCTCCACGTCTCCAGCGCTCGGATTACTCCCAGTAGTTCCCTATCGTATATCTCATAATTTCTTTCAGCTTCGTTGAAAGAATGTGAGATGTAACTGCATGGGTACCAGTCTCCATTGGCATCCTGTTGTCTGAGTACTGCACCTGTCGCAAATTTCGAGGTGTCAGATTCCACCATGAATGGCTTCGTTGTGTCTGGCATCAGCAGTACTGGGGCTTCATTGAGTTTCCTTTTCAGCGCATCGAACGACTGCTGGCAGTCGTTCGTCCATTTGAATTTTTGGTTCTTCTTCATCAAATCATTCAGCAGTCTAGTCAGATCCGCAAAGTGTCCGATGAATCTTCAATAGAAGTTCCCAAATCTTAGGAAGGATCTCACATCCTTTTCTGTCCTTGGCGTGGGCCAGTCCTTGATCCCAGCCAGTTTCATGTTGTCCATTGCAAGTTTGTTGGGCCTGATGATCATGCCCAAGAAGTCGACCTCTTGCACATTGAACTTGCACTTCTCTATTTTCAGGTAGAGATCGCATTGTCATAGTCATTTGAGGACCCTTTTGGTCCTTATCCAGTGTTCTTCTTCCGTCTTTGAGAAGATCAGGATGTCGTCCATATGGATGATGAGCCATCCTTTGTCTAGCATGTCTTGGAAGAGATCGTTCATCATGGCCTGGAATGTTGCCGGTGAGTTGCACAGCCCAAAGAACATCACCATCAGCTCAAATAGCCCCCAGTTAGTCTTGAATGCTGCCTTCCACTTGTCTCCTTTCTTTATCTGTATCCCCATCGAATGTCAAGTTTCATGAAAAATTTTGCTCCTTTCAGCTTGTCCAAGAGGTCTCTGATCAGCGGTAGAGGGTAGGTGTTCCGGATCGTTCCTTCATTTAGATAGCAATAGTCTTGGCAGGGTCATAGAGTGTCAGAGTCCTTCTTTGACATGAAGAAGAATGGGGATGCCATGGGTGATTTCAATGGTCGGATGTATCCTTTCTCCAGGTTCTCATCTAGAAACTCATTGAGTTTCTCTTGTTCTTTCGGTGTCAGTGGGTAAACTTTGCAGTCCTTTGGTACAAAGCCTTCCTTCAAGTCAATCACATGATCCCACAGCTTTGATTCCAGGAATCATTCAGATGGGGCTTTCTCAAATACCTGCCTGTATTTCTGGTATTCCGGTGGCAGTAGGTCATCCAGGGTCCATTGGCTAGTTTCCTTTCCCTCCTCTTGTTCATGCGCTAGTCATTGAGATATGGATGTCTTTGCTCTGATCCATATGTCTGGGTTGAGTAGGTACCATGGGGAGTCTTTGCTTCTTGTAAGCCTGCTGATCATTTTCGTTTTCCAGATGTATCTGTGTGTTGGCTCTTGATGTTCCTCCATCAGGGGCAGGTCCGAATAGGCCGATGACTGGTTTGCCTTGTATGTATGTGATCAATATTGAGTCGTCCTCAATCGCATCTTGTTTGGGGTGCTGGTTCGTTGCTCGTATTTCCATGCCTGTGTCTGCCAATAGTTCTTCATCGGGTACCTCTTCGATCTTTACTTGAGGGGGGGTCTCCCTGGGCATCAGTACTCTGGTGTCGGTAGTACCATAATCTGGGGTTCCGTAATTGTGTATCGGGGTAGCCTCCTGATGAGGGTCTTTAGCTATTTTTCAGCAACAACCAAAAGGAGAAAAGTGTGGGAAAATAACACATTTTTACTGATGATTCCTTTTATTTTTCCCTAGTAAAAAAGTGTCTTTTTCTCTCATTATTCTCAACATATTCTCTTAGGCAAAATATCGCTTTGCCTCTTGTGTCATAGTAAGTACTTTGTCTGATTTATGCCAACATTATGCTTATGTCAGCATTGCTTGCCAGATCAATCTTTACAAACCAAGCAAACATTGGGACAGTCTTTTGAGCCACTGTACATGCATGTACAAGTGCTTCAGTAACAACAATGTACAATATATGTAACATAGTATAAAAACCCTAAATATATGCCTAGGGGACCCCAGTTGTGTTCTCTTAGGTATTCCACCTACACTTGTGGTGTGAACGGCCTATCTCAACAAACTCACCTATTAATAACCCCTCACATCAAAACCATCAGTTCCCCAATTATGTGTGCAGATCCCGCCCCCTTCTTGTAGAGAGAACCCGCATGGTCTTAGCTAGCAGATAGTGGGTGTCACCCTAACAGAAGAACACGTTACACAACTTCCCGTATCAGTGCACCTTCTCTTACTTGCACATATGTCATTGTTTCACCACGCCACATCTGATTACTCATCCTTTTGGCATGAGCCGGAAGTACTTGTATATACATAATTTACCTTTTCTTTTGTAAGCCGATGCCAGGCCTCACCTTATATTGCGACTGCCAGTGATCGAGAGGCAGCACTCGTCATTAGGACAGCTGCAACCAGACAACCAATTGGATCTGGTTTAGTTATGATTTACATCACTCTATTCAGATGACTATTTTAGTTACAAGCTGAATTCAGTGTTATCCCCAAGATCAGGCACTGTTGGAAGGGTTATTGATCCGAAGTGTCAAGTTAGGCGCCCAACGAACAATGAACAAACGACGAATGATCACGTGACCTGTAAACATTTGGAGAGGTCTCGAAGAACAAATCTTGAGTTTGTTGAAGAAGTGATTCATCACAGATTTTACCATTATGTCTGAACCCTCAACTTCTAATCCTGGCCCTAATCCTGTTCCCACACCAGCGCTAGAGGCAAAAATTGATGCGCTTACAGTGCAAATGTCAAAATTAGTGTCAGTGTTGGCAGCATCACAGCCTAGACAAGCAGAAGTACAGCTAGAGACGACAGGAGAAAGAGATGAGATGGAGGAGATGGTGGAGTGGATGTTGCAGGAGGATGAGATGGCAGAGAAATCCAGAAATGGAAAAGCACACTTACCTAAGTATGCACCCCCGCAAATCTTTGATGGTACCATGGAGAATACAAAATCCTTCATCAGCTCTATAGTATTGTACATCCATGGGAGGAAGCCAGAGTTTTGTACAGCCGAGTCTAGGATTATGTTTGCTCTCTCATATATTCAGGGGGGGGGAGCACAGTTCTGGAGAAATGAGGCTATTAATCAAATTGCCGTGGGAAATAAACCATTTGCAACCTTCAAGGAATTTCTGGAGAGATTGGAGGCACAGTTTGGAGACCCTAATCCAAAGGCGACAGCCAATGCTAAATTATAGACCATGCACCAAGGTTCCCTAATGGCAGATAAATTTATTTTGCAGTTCAAAGCAGAAGCTTCACAAATGGATATGGGAGAAGCTGCATTGGTAGAGTTTTGAAAGCAGGATTAAATCCCTCTTTATTCAAGTCTATCTACTGATTACCTTCTATGCCAGAGAAGTTGGATGAGTGGTATAATTGGGCAATGTGCCTTGACCAGCAATATCAGCAGGAACAGGCAGAGTCAAAGTTGATGTACAGAAGTAGTAAATTTGGAAAGTCATCAGGAGGAAAGTCCAAGAAAGGAAAGTTGCCTCAGGTGCAAGTTCCGAGGGCACAGCCACCGGCCATGGCAGTAACACCTATAGTTACGGAGTCAGCAGCACCAGCAGAGGCAATGGAGGTTGATCAAGTGGGGAGACGAGCCCCACTTAAATGTTTTAACTGTGGGCAGTTAGGACACATTTCTAGGAATTGTAGGCAGAAAAGAAAGATTAGGGAAGCTACAATCAAGGAAGTGAAGCTGGAGGAAGGCAAGCAGAAGAATTTTGTGGAAGAGTCCCAGTGAAGGTTTCCCCATTGGTGACCCAGAATCATTACAATGTATTAGTATCCAAGGAAACCCAGAGTAAATCAGAAAAGGAAATCGAGGAGGAGTACAAATATTCTGAATCACATGATGAAAAGGAGTACAACTGTTGTCAATCACGTGACAAAGAAAATTGTCATGCACCATTTCCTAAAACCCCTAAATTCTTTATTCGCTCTGTGCGAATAGAACCCGAAATCACCTTGACTGTGGGACTGAAGACAGTGGACACACATGCAGCTATTGATGTGGAAGTGTTGCTTGATAGTGGTGCTACAGGATTATTTATTAATTGGTCCTTAAGTACTGGAAATGCTATTAACACACACGAGCTGACGCAACCTATAATGGTGTACAATATTGACGGAACAGTCAATTGTGGAGGAACTATCAAGGAGGAGGTGACTATGGTACTAAAGTATCAGGAGCATCAGGAGCGAGCTGTATTCAAAGTGTGTGATCTTGGGAAAACCAATCTAATAATAGGATGTCTGTGGTTATGGAAGCATAATCCTGAAATCGATTGGAAAACTGGGAAAGTACAAATGTCTCATTGTCCTAAGAAATGTAATGTGTATGGGAGGAAGATGGAGAAGGAGAAAAGGAAAAAGAAAGAGAAAGAACATCCGAGGAAGTATTCTGTTACAATGGAGGAAGTGGAGGATGAGGAAATGCCAAATGAGGAAGTTCCAGTCATGATCAAGAAAGAAGAGCAGAAGCAAACCTTTAGAGCAATTTGTGGAGGACAGTCGTGGGACAAGAATATTGTGAAGGTGGAGAAGCCAGTGGAGGAGTGGGTGCCAAAAGTGTATCACGAATATCTGTCAGTGTTCCAGAAGAAGGAGTCTGAGCAAATGCCAGTGTGGAAGCCATGGGATCATGCAATTGAGATGAAGCCAGGGTTTGTGCCAAAGAAGTCGTAGGTATATCCATTATCTCCAATGGAACAAGAAGAAGTGGATGTGTTCCTGAAGGAGCAATTGCGCAAAGGATACATATGACCTTCAAAATCACTGCAGACATCACCAATATTCTTCATGCCAAAGAAAGAATGTCATCAATGAATATTATTACCATGCCTTTGTCTATTACATCCTTGAAAATGTCATTCATCATATTTTGGAAGGTTGGGGGACTATTAGTCATCCCAAAAAACATGACAAGCGGCTTGAAGGATCCTCGATGCATGGCAAATGTGGCCTTCCACTCATCTCCTTTCTTTATTCATACATTGTTGTATCCCCATCGTAAATCCAATTTTGTAAAGACCTTGGCTTTTCCCACCTTGTCAATTATTTCTGAGATCAATGGCAGGGGGTACACATTCTTCACTGTCCACTCATTCAGATACCTATAATCTGTACACATCCTCTTCCTTTGGTCTGATATTCATGGAGGATGAAGAGAATCATGAGGTGATAGTGCAGGAGGTGCTATGGAGGTTAGCAGAGAATGATCTATTTTTGAAACTGGAGAAATGTGTGTTTGGGGCAAGCGAGATTGAGTTCCTAGGATTATTGATCAGCCCTGATGGGATCAAAATGGATCTGATCAAGGTACAGGCAATCACAGATTGGCCTGCGCCCACCTGTGTCAAGCAGGTTCAAGCCTTCTTGGGACTCGCAAATTATTATCGTTGCTTTGTGCACAATTTTTTTAAAATTGCTGCACCCTTACATAACCTTATGCAAAAGGGAGTAGTGTGGAGGTGGGGAGAGCAGCAGCAGATAGCATTTGAGGAGTTGAAGAGGAAGTTTGTGGAGGGACCAATATTAGCCCCAGTAGATTTCACATGCCCTTTGCGAGTGGAATCAGATGCATCCGATTTTGCTACTGGAGCAGTATTATCAATGCTGTGCAAAGATGACAAATTGCATCCTTGTGCATATTTGTCCTGAGGGTTGAATAATGTGGAGAGGAATTATGATGTGCATGACAAAGAGATGTTGGGGATAATACGAGCATTGGAGGCATGGAAGCATTATTTGGAGGGATGTAAGATAGATCTCATTCAGAACAAATGTGATCACATGAAATGTGTGACATTTGAATAGACTTCTGCTAAATTTACTTCACAGCACATTTAAAAAAATCCATTTCCACAAAGCTATTTAAATCATACATGTCCAGGTTATGTTGTTTTTACAATAGGAAAAACTTGACTGTAGAAGTTGCCATTAGGTTTCTGGAAGTGGGAACTTGACGTTGTGACTACATGGTCACAGCATCCAGATTCAGCACTTGAAAACCTAATGACTCCTCAGCCTCAACACCTTTGGAGAATGTGAAGTAACAGATCATTAATAAAAATGATTTCCAACAACTCTGTGCGGCCAGAATTTTTAAAAGTGTCATCAAAATGACTGCCAACTATGATCTAGTCCAATGTCATGCATGCATTTCACGTGATCACATTTGTTCTGAATGAGATCTATCTTACACATCATTGAGATCTGGACAGATCATCAAAATCTGCAATACTTCATGTCCACTAAAAAGCTTAATCACCGGCAAGCACATTGGGGACTATTCCTATCACATTTCAATTTTCACTTGGTCCACAAAGCAGGAAGCTTAATGAGGAAAGCAGATGCATTATCCAGATGTATTGATCATAAACGGGGGGTGGAGGAGGACAATAAGAATGTTACCTTACTCAAACCCGAATACTTTTGCATTTGCACTATGTGTCAAGGGCATCTATTAATAGATAGCTCAGAAACGGAAATGTTGTCTAAAATTAGACAATGTTCGGAAATGGACGATGAAGTAGTGGAAGCCATGAAAGCTCTGAAGGGTGAGAAGAAAGGTAATATTAAATGAGATGAATGGGCTGAGGAACAAGGGTTGGTGTTGTTTTGAGGAAAAGTGTATGTACTGAAGGATCAGGATTTGCGAAGGGAGATCATCTGGTTACATCATAATACACCAACTGCCGGACACCCAGGAAGATGGAAGACATTGGAATTAGTAATGAGAAATTATTGGTGGCCCAGAATTTTGAAGTATGTGTTGGGGTATGTGGATGGATGTGATACGTGCACGAGGGGGAAGAAATTTCCAGAGAAACCTGCAGGAAAATTAATGCTGAACCCTATACCTAAAGTGCCATGGCGAGATATATCTGTGGATTTTATTACCGGATTACCCAAGGCTCAAGGGTATGATGCAATATTTGTAGTATGCAACCACTTCACAAAGGAGGTCCATATTATTCCTACTACTACAGAAACCTCATCATTGTGCTTGGCACACCTCTATCTAAATCAGGTATGGCAGTTACATGGGTTACCCAATACTGTTATCTCTGATCGTGGACCACAATTTGCCTCTGCATTTATGTGAGAACTGAACAACATATTGGGAATTCAAACTAAACTATCTATGGCATATCACCCACAGACTGATGGGCAGACAGAGAGAATGAACCAGGAGTTGGAGCAGTACCTACATATGTTTGTCAACTACCAACAAACCAACTGGCCCAAATGGCTGGCAATTGCTGAATTTTCCCACAATAACAAATTCCATTCGGCTACTTGTATGTCACCCTTTTTCGCAAATTATGGATATCATCCTCACATGGGAGTAGAACCCAGAAGGGAAGTCAAAGTACAGTCGGTAGAAGACTTTGTATCTAAGATGCAAAAGGTACAAGAGGAAGCAGAGGCAGCATTGAAGAAAGCATGTGATGACATGATGTGACACGCAGATCATACTCGAGCATGTGCTCCAGAGTACAAAGTTGGTGACTTGGTGTGGCTAAGTACCAAGGACCTGAATATTCCATGACCTTTGAGGAAACTTATGGAGAAACAAGTTGGCCCATATGCGATCTCTAAAGTGATCTCACCTAATGGGGTAGTGCTAAAATTACCCCGATCATTCAAGATTGATCCCAAGATTAATGTATCCTGCCTATGCCCTTACTGCCCTCCCACTATTCCTGGCCAACAAACTACCAATAATAGTAGAAGGTGCTCCAGAATATGTAGTTGAAGAAATTCTAGACTCACATCTTCAACAGAACAAATTGGAGTTCTTAATAAAGTGGAGAAACTATACTGACAAAAATAATTCATGGGAGCCTGAAGAGAATTGTAAGGGAGCCTGAAGAGAATTGTAAGCGAGCATGTAACACGATCGCCCAATTCTTTAAACGTAGTCCAAATGCTCCGTGTCGCATTGCGAGAATGGTGTATGAGGAGATGAGATTCCGGCCTTACCAAAATTTCACAGAGGAGACAGACACAATATTTTCTCGCCTGGAAGTCGAGGCATAAAAGGGGGGTAATGTTAGGAAACCACCCCATTACCAATAAAATTTCATTTTTATTTTATTATGTCAAATTACACTACATTACGCCAAATGATGCCAAATGATGCTAAATGATGCTACACTTTGATAGTGTGAGAATTTTATTTCACACACATCAATATGTATGTGCATGTACGAGTGCGTCAGTAACAACAATGTACAATATATGTAACATAGTATAAAAACCCTAAATATATGCCTAGGAAACCCCAGTTGTGTTCTCTTAGGTATTCCACCTACGCTTGTGGTGTGAACAGCCTATCTCAACAAACTCACCTATTAATAACCCCTCACATCAAAACCATCAGTTCCCCAATCATGGGCGCGGTGATGATGCTCAACCTGGGAAAACCACCAGAACTGCCGATGAGGCAATCAATGATGTTTGTGACGAGTCAGAGGAGGGTTGCGAGACATTCCGAAAGTTTGTGGTCAAACCTCTGAGAAGATTACTAGTTAACACTAGTTGTGAAGGTAGTGTTATGAGAGGTGAAGGCATTTGTCATGGTCCGATTGAGTATCGATCAATATCAAGGGCGATCGATGAGATCGACGGCGAACGAGTTTTATCGTCGATGGTCGATATGTGAATTATGGGGACCTTTCGATAGGTCGATGGTATATGAAGGGTGCGGCAAACTGCTATGAAGTGTTGGAAGGATTGCTAGAACTATGACGAGAGGATTGAGGGAGGATTGAGGATGCGATGATTGCAGAGGTTTCTTGTCGATCGAGAAAACCTGCAGAGACTTAGATTGTTTTAGAAAGCTGATCGGATGCTTAGAACTGTATACGAGACGATATGTGAAGATGATTTCTTGTTATTTTCAAGTAGATACTACAGAGTTTTATATGTTTTAAAGAAACTTCCTAAAATGGAATGAGAAACATGTGTAGAACATGAGGCAAAAGATATGAGTTAAGGCACAAGGCCATAAAGGAGACTGGAATCCGAACAAGAAAGATATATATATCATATGATGAAAGAGTAATAAATCGAAAGAACTAAAAGAGACTGTCCTTTGTGTATAAACTGCACTAAGTCTCGCAATAATGCATCCAGCGGGTTCTGTGCGCGATAGGGACTTGGAATGAAGCTGACCTATGATCAGCAGGTTTGAACATGAGTTGGAATACGTCCTAGTGCATGGTCTTCCACCATTTAGATAATGAAGGTGGCGCCCAATGTCGCTCGTAGTTTCTCGATATTGATCGATGACGCTCGACAATGGTCAATCGTGGTTGTGGCTTGTTCGAAGTTGGTCGGGGATGTTTGGTGGTCGTGTAGGGGAATCTTAGGGACTTTCGGGGTAGTCCTAAGGTTGTGCAATGTGGTCTTTTGATACTATCGATGTCGCTGGTGATGTTTTGGTGTGGTCGATATGATATTGCAATTGATAGAGTGTGTCATGCTGCGTCTGGGACATTGTAGGAGTTAGCCGATGTGATTAGAATGATGCTAAAGTGTTGAATCGGTCCTTGAGCCAAGAAGACGACCTATCAGTGGATCCTGCCCCCTTCTTGTAGAGAGAACCCACATGGTCTTAGCTAGCAGATAGTGGGTGTTGCCCTAACAATCACCAATGGCACCTAGCGACATCGCTGCCACAACTCCACTTACAAATGAAATGGCACCACCAACCGGCTCATATACAGCTACAAAATCTACTACAACAATGGCTACAGCAACTGTTACAGCAAACACAGCTGCCAACAATGCAACCAATGCGACATGCGTTGACACAGCCACTGCCGCATCATTGAATGATGCAACATCACAACCACCACTGTTCACCTACATGCATGAAGAAGTCCAGGTGCTCCTGGATGAAGCTCGACTCAAAGGATGGGAAGAAGGAATAGAGGAAGGGCTCAAGATAGGGAAAGAGAAAGTGGATGAGAATGGAAGGAAGATGTGGGAAAAAGGGAAGAATGCTTGATACAGGATAGGGAAGAAAGAAGGTCTTGATGAAGGGGAGAGGTTAGCTGGACACTGGGAAGGACTACACATCTTGAAGGAGGCCCACATCTATGAGCTATGGCAAAGCACTGTTCTTCGTGATGATGCCAAAATTTAGACAGACCCCAAAATGACCACCTGGAGCAATGCTAGCACCCAGGTAGTCCCCAGGACTGATGAGACAGCCACCCAAACCAATGCCTCCCCCAAATGTTGCTCTACTGCCCTGCAAATGGAGCTGCTTGATTTTGAAGACCCCCAGCCCTCAAAAATCACCCAAACAATTGCTACCAATGACATCTGCACCCAAACAACACCCAGTACCAATGAAACAGCTAGCCAAATGGAGAACGAACCCCTCCCAGCTCTTGTTACCTTCCAGAACCCCCCTTCCGCTGCTGCCCTGTCACAGCCAACAACGATGAAGCCCCCTGTCGATTCCCTTGTGAAATGAGACCCAACACTGCCCAAATGGTGGTACATGCTCCCAGGACTGCCCACAGCCTCCCAGCATCAGCCCCAAGCCCCCAAATCGAGCATGGAGGGAGTCAAACCCCCCCTGCAGTCACAGAACATGACACTGGCATCTCACACCAACTCTATCACCCAAACCGACACCAATGTCATCACTACCATCGATGCCAACACTCAGACAACCTCAACCAGCCCCACCGTTGTTGATACCAGCACCCAGACAATGTGCAACCCCGAGCGGAGAATGGCTACACCACAGACAGCACCCCCTGATAATGAACAACCATGCCTGTTGAAATCGCCACCCATAGACCCTGATCCTGAGCTACAAGGCTCATGCTCTGCTCTTCTGCATGACGATATGCTTGAACTACCACTACCTGTAGCACATCCTGAGTCACCCCCTGTTGATGACCTGCAACTGCCACGAGATGTCACACTATGACCATCGCGAACGCCATCACCACCACCCACTGCACATTTTGACTGGGCTGAGGATGCCAAGTCGTTACCCATCATCTCTCAGTTGCTGCCACCACGAGACCTTTTGGCACTACATTCTAATACACCCCAACCTTTTGACTCTATACAAAGGCAAACCCGCTGTCATAATCAAGTGAGAAACCCCCCAATCCATTCATTCACTTGATGAGGTTGACCAGTGTGGACTGCAGGTCCTATCATCACTCGCAAACATCCTTTTGGACTGGGCCCAGGTAAACCAACCATTCCAAGTCCTGTATCTCAAGAGCCCCCCCCCCAAAACTTGATTGGGACAGTGACCCTCAACTGGCAGATCTGAGTAGAGTGCTTCGAGCTTTGGGATGGGCACCATGTTGAGTTGTCTTTTATTTTATTTTTTATATCACACATAGAATTTTTTATTGCACTGGTTTTATTATTTATATACCTATTGTTTCCTTTTCTTTTCCTTTCCTTTCCTTCTTTTTCAGAGGCGACGGGGATGTCGCCATCTTGGAGAGGGGCAGATGGAGTAGGGTGAGTGGTCACCTACTCCAGGTAGTCATGTGACCATTTTGGTAGAGTCACATAGTCACATTGTCATAGTCAAGCATTGCTATACCATTGCATTCCATTGCCTCAGCGATAGGGCACCTCTGGGGTGTTAAATGAGTTTAAGGATTTGGTGGACATGCCAGGATATGGGAGTGGGCTACCAGTTGTGGTGAAGTTCCAATGGGGCCTCAATCAAGAAATTCAGGACCAGATGTTGGAAGGGCACCCGGTGGACAATGATATCTATGCCTGGTATGAAGCTGCTTCACTCTGTGATGAGAACCAACTCATGAATGCAGCATTTAATGCTGCATTCTGTGCTCCAACTACCACTCATGCACCCTACACCTTCAATCAAACCCTTTCCCACCACAACCCCATTCTTGTCTGTCAGACTCCTGCATCCACTGTCAATGTCCCGGTACCAATGGATGTTGATGTGGCCCCCAGCCATGCACATAGGTTGGATCTCTGCTACCACTGTGGGGAAACTGGGCACAGGGCCAGAGTGTGTCCCCATCATCAGGATATCTGCATGCTCACCCCTGAGGGGTGAGATGAACTCCTCCAAGACCTGTTGGTGCTTGTAGATGTTGAGGAAATGAAGGATCAGGTTGCAGAGGAGATCAAGTCAGAAGTTGTAGAGGAGCAGGATTTTTCTATTTGCAGCAAGTGAATCGTATGCCCTCACTGCCTGTCCATAACCACTTTGAAGTTTCGTCAGTTGAATCCCTGGAGAATGAATCTATTTCCATGACTGTTCCCCTCTCTGAGCCTTCAAAGTTGGCTAAAGATGTACCTGCTCTTCCCATCTCTCCCTCTGCTCCACACCCCAAAATTAAATCATGGGAGTGCAAACTACCACACAAATATATTGTTGCATCCACTCCCTCTACACATTCCTTGAACCTAGCAATCGAACTACAGACTACCAACACTGGACAGATACTTGGTGTCTCTGCGCTCCTGGACTCTGGTGCAACCAGTCTCTTCATTGATGCCCATCTCACCCAACAACATCACCTGAATACTCACTCACTCTCACATCCAATACCTGTTTATAATGTGGATGGGTCCCCAAACAAAGCTGGTGCCATCTGAGAGGTTGTAGACTATGATCTTTGTAATGGAGGACCAGGTGAGCATGCCCTTTTTGCTGTCACTCAATCAGGAAAGCAGAAGGTGATTTTGGGCTATCTGTGGCTTCAAGACCATAACCCAGAGTTCAACTGGCGTACCACAGAGGTTACAATGAGCCAGTGTCCATCCTGCTGTTGCACTTGTTTCACAGAAGCCAGGCAAGAACATTGTGGACAAAGGGCCTCAATATGACGTACTCAGAAGTGTCATGCTGGACCCCTGCCTATACCTGAAGTGTAATTAGAAGGGGTTCCTGATCTGATGCTGGACTCAGATGATGATGAGGAGGAGCCAGAGGAAGTGGAGGAAGGTGATCAGATCTTCTACACTGCAATTCGTCTACACTGCAATTCGTCCATCGCACAAAGTGTGTGCTACATCAAACATATCCCAACACCTCACCAGCACCTTCCACAAAAACAATGCTGCTAAATCCTCTACTGATTCCTTGCTTCCTCATCTCCATGAGTTCGGGGATGTGTTCTCCAAGGAATTGTTCGACTCTCTCCCCATGTGCAAGCTGTGGGATCACATGATCAAACTCACCCCTGGTGCAACCATTTCATCCTGCAAGGTCTATCCTTGTTGAAATTGCACCGTGAGTCTCACTTTTGGTGCATTTGATGCATGTGCTACTTGTCCAATTGGGCCATGGCTATAAGGGCAACCTAAGCCTCTAGCAAAGGGAAATCTGAAGTTAAAATTATACTACATAATACAGGCATTGGGGACACACCTAGCAAAGGGAAATCCGAAGAGAAAACTCTAAGGATCCCCTTGCTGATGCCCAGTATATGTGAAGACGACAAAAATCAAATATAACCTAAAAATAGAAAAAGGCGGAGATAGGCGGATCAAGGCTGCCGAATGACATCATACCAAGGGGTATGTGTCGGAAGGGGTACTCCGCCTCTAAATATAAAAGTGTCAACATATACAAACATGATAGCAAGGGAAAATTAGTGATAAAATCCGGAAAAATCATAGAAAATGAAGAATAGAAGGAAATGAGGTGGGGAAAAATATGGGACGAACATAAAAAATAGGAAAAACACACAGGGCACCCCCCTAGTCCCCTTACATCACCCCCTCTCTAAGATGCATTGCCCCGATGCATTCGAAATCGCATACAACCAAAGTCCGTGACTTGAATGCTGTAAGGGGACTAGGGGGGTGCCCTGTGTGTTTTTCCTATTTTTTATGTTCGTCCCATATTTTTCCCCACCTCATTTCCTTCTATTCTTCATTTTCTATGATTTTTCCGGATTTTATTACTAATTTTCCCTTGCTATCATGTTTGTATATGTTGACACTTTTATATTTAGAGGCGGAGTACCCCTTCCGACACATACCCCTTGGTATGATGTCATTCGGCAGCCTTGATCCGCCTATCTCCGCCTTTTTCTATTTTTAGGTTATATTTGATTTTTGTCATCTTCACATATACTGGGCATCAGCAAGGGGATCCTTAGAGTTTTCTCTTCGGATTTCCCTTTGCTTGAGGCTTAGGTTGCCCTTATAAATGCGACGCGGTGCAGCAGTGTGCCATCGGTGGAATTCCTTGATTAACCGAGGGGCATTTACATCAGACTCTTCGACCCATGAGTTCTCCTCATACCCATAACCCTTCCAATGTACCAAATACTGGAGTTTTCCTCGACGCAAACAGCTGTCCAAGATTGACTCGACTTCGTATTGGGGTTCTCCCTCGATCACTGTAGGTGGTGGTGGTGGGTGTGAATGGCATCCCGGGAATGGATCTGGGGGAGCTGGAAGCAATTTGATGACATGGAAGACAGGATGGAGTCTGGACATGGAGGCTGGGAGGCGTAGACGATAGGCATGCATTCCAACACACTTGACAATGGGGAAAGGTCCCAAGAAGCGATGAGCAAGTTTCTTGGATGGACGTGTAGTGGAGATGTCACTGGAGTCAAGATAAACTCGATCACCAACCTTGTACTGAGGGGTTGGGGAGTGGCGTTGGTTGTAAAATTGCGCCATGTCATCCTTTGCCTTTGCTAAGGCTGCCCTTGCCTCCTCCAAGCTATCCCTCATGCATTCTGTGAACTCATTCACCGTCTCGATGTGTGAGGGAGTTTGGCGAGGTTCAAATCCCATGCGTGGATGTCGTCCAGTGTCTAAGAGGAAAGGGGTCTGTTGAGTGGAAGCATGGACATGGTTGTTGTATCCGAATTCGGCCAAAGGAAGGAGATCATCCCAATTGTCCTGGCGTTCATTGACAAAGAGGCAGATGTACTGCTCTAGTTCCTGGTTGACTCACTCCATCTGGCCATCAGTTTGTGGGTGATAAGCGGTTGAAGCGAGGAGTTTGATCCCCAGGAGTCGGTACAGCTCATGAGTGAACTCTGCCATGAACTGAGGGCCACGATCCAAGAGGAAGGCACCAGGAAGTCCATGTAATTTCCACACGTGGTGTAGGTAGAGTCGAGCGGCACCTAGGGCACTGACAGTGGTATGAGTGGGAATGAAGTGAGCACATTTTCCCACTGAGTCAACTGTGCACATCACCGCATCAAACCCGTTTGACTCTGGCAATTCCACCACAAAGTCGACACTGGCGACATCCCAACAACTCTCTGGAACAGGAAGAGGGTGTAGCTCACCAATAGGCTTGCGACGAGGAACCTTGGTGCGTAAGCAAAGGTCACAAGTGCGACAATACTGACCAATGAGCCGTGACATTTGTGGCCACCAATAGTTCCGTGAGGTGAGCTCCAAGGTCTTCCAGTGTCCGGGGTGGCCAGCAATCTGTGAGTCATGGTGTTGGGATATGATGCGCCGGCGAAGGTCTGGGTCATTGGGAACATAGATGTGATCCCTGAAATACAACAAGTCCTCCTTTTCAGCCCACTCTGCCGCACGTAAGGAAAGGGTCGATCCCTTCCTCAGTTCTTTAACAGCTCGGGCGACAACATCCTCATGTAAACCAATATGGTTTGCGCAATGAATGTCACATAGGAGGTCCCGCTCCTCGCCCTGGGGTGCGATGCCTTCCAGTGCCCGAATGGTGAATAGGTCTGGCTGCAACAGCACAATGTTTTGGTTGTCACCGCTGCCATCCCCATGGTCTGCATGTCGGGATAGGGCATCGGTCTTCCCCATGCTGCAACCCGGATGGTGGTGCAAGGAGAAGTCGAATCTAGATAGATACAGGGACCAACAAGCTTGACAACAGTTCAATTTCTTGGCTGTCATGAAGTACTCAAGATTCTTGTGATCTGTCCAAATTTCCACCTTGTGTTGGGCACCCTCGAGGAAGTGTCGCCACTCCTCAAGTGCACGCATTATCGCCAACATCTCCTTGTCATGGATCTCGTAGTTTTGCTCTACAGCACTAAGGCTTTTGGAGTAGAACGCAACAGGATGCCACTTCTGGTCCTCTGGAGACTGCTGAGACAACACAGCACCCGTCGCAAAGTCAGAACTGTTGGCTTCTACACGAAAAGGACGTGAATCATCAGCAAAGGTAAGGATTGGAGCGGAAGTGACCATCTCCTTAAGCTTTTTGAACGCCTCCTGTTGTGCATTATCCCACCTCCATGCCTCCTTTCCTGTCAAGTCGAACAGCGGTCGTGCATGATGTGAGAAATCCTTGATAAAACGCCGATAAAAATTGATGAAGCCCAGGAAAGACTGCACCTCCTTCTTGTTCGTGGGCGTCGGCCAAGCTGTGACCCCGTTTACCTTGATAGGATCCATCTCCACTTGACCCTCCGAGATAGTCAGGCCGAGGTACTCGATCTTGGTCTTCTCAAACTCACACTTGTCCTGACAAAGGTAGAGTTTGTACTGTCAAAGCCATTCTAGGATGAGGCGCGTGATGTGATGGTGCTCTTCAACCATGCAAGTGAAGATGAGGATGTCATCGAGATAGATGCAGACAATGCCTTCGAGGATGAGGTCATGGAAAATGTCATTCATCATGGTCTGAAAGGTGGCAGGACTATTAGTAAGGCCAAAGAACATGACAAGTGGTTCAAAAAGACCACGGTTGGTACAAAAGGCCGCCTTCCACTCATCTCCCTCCTTTATCCTCACATTATTATAGCCCCAACGGACATCGAGCTTGGTGAAGTATTGGGCTCCACGGAGCTGGTTTACGAGTTCGGAGATGAGGGGTAGTGGGTAGCAATTTTTGACCGTGATGTTGTTGAGCCTTCTGTAGTCTTGAACCGGTTGAAGTGAGCCATCCTTCTTCTTGACAAAGAAAAAGGGAGAGGCCATGGGTGACTTTGATGGTCGAATATGTCCAGAGGCCAGGTGCTCATCAATGAACTGGTCAAGCTGCCGTTGTTCTTCCAGAGAGAGAGGATAGACCGTGCAGGATGAAGGGGTTGCGCCAGGGGTGAGTTCGATCGCGTGATCCCATGGCTTGCGCGCAGGAAGAGAGTCGAATGACTCCTTGGAGAACACATCTTCAAACTCATGGAGATGAGGGAGTAAGGAGTTAGTAGAGGATTTAGCAGCGTTGTTTTTGTGGAAGGCCTCGGCGAGGCATTGGGATATGTTTGATGTGGCACACACCTCATGCGATGAGCGAATTGCAGTGTAGAAGATCCGATCACCCTCCTCCACTTCCTCTGGGTCCTCATCATCATCATCCGAGTCCGGCATTAGATCAGGAACCCCTTCCAATTCCACTTCAGGTATAGGCAGGGGTCCAGCACGACACTTCTGAGTACGTTGTATTGCCGCCTTCTGTCCACGATGTTCTTGCCTGGCTTCTGTGAAACACGTCCGACAGTGGGATGGACATTGGCTCATGGTAACCTCCCCAGTATGCCAGTCAACCTCTGGGTTATGGTCTCAAAGCCATGGATATCCCAAAATCACCTTTTGCTTTCCTAATTGAGTGACAGCAAAAAGGGCATGCTCACTATGATCTTTGTAACGGAGAACCAGGTCTGCAACCTCTTGGATGGCACCAGCTTCATTTGGGGATCCATCCACGTTATATACAGGTATCGGACGTGAGAGTGAGCAAGTATTTAGGCGATGTTGTTGTACCAGATGGGAATCGATGAAGAGACCAGTTGCACCAGAGTCCAGGAGCGCAGAGACACCGAGTATCTGTCCAGTGTCGGTTGTCTGCAGTTCGATGGCTAGGTTTAAGGAATGTGCAGAGGGAGTGGATGCCACAATATACTTGTGTGGTAGTTTACGCTCCCATGATTTAATTTTGGGACGTGGAGTAGAAGGAGAGATGGGGAGAGCAGGTACGTCTTTAGCCAACTTCGAAGGGTCAGAGAGGGGAGCAGTCACAGAAATGGATTCATTCTCTGGGGATTCAACTGACAAGACTTCAAAGCGGTTATGGACAGGTAGTGAGGGCGTACGATTCACTTGCTGCGAATAGGAAAATCCTGCTCCTCTACAACTTCCAACTTAATCTCCTCTGCAACTTGATCCTTCGCTTCCTCAACATCTACAAGCGCCAACAAATCTTGCAGGAGTTCGTCTCGTCCCTTGGGGGTGAGCATGCGGATATCCTGACGATGGGGACACGCTCCAGCCCTGTGTCCAGGTTCCCCACAACGGTAGCAGAGATCCAACTTACGTGCACAGCTGCGGGCTGCATCAACATCCATTGGTACTGGGACATTGACGGCTGGTGTGGGAGTTTGACGAACAGGAATGGGGTTAGGGCGGGGGTGGCTTCAATTGAAGGTGTAGGGCGTATGAGTGGTAGTTGGAGCACGGAATGCAGCATTAAACGCTGCATTTGTGAGTCGGTTCTTGTCACAGAGTGAAGCAGCTTCATACCAAGCAAGGATATCATCGTCTGCTGGGCGCCCTTCCAACATCTGTGCAATCTGGTCCTGAATTTCTCGGTTGAGCCCCCATCGGAACTTCACCACCACTGGTAACCCACTCCCATATCCTGCCATGTCCACCAAATCCTTGAACTCATCAATATAGTCGTCCACGGATCGACATCCCTGGTGGTAAGCAGATGACTCAAGTCGTGTCACTGCTCAGTGGCGTTCATTGAGGGGGCAGAAGTGGTGTACGAACTCAGCTCAAAAGTCACCCCAAGTGGAGAAAGGTAGAGAACCGAGTTCTTTAGTTTGACGTAGGATACGGTCCACATAGAGATAGGCGCGTTCAGATTTCATGTATGTGAAGGCCCAATAAATTTTTGCAGCCTCATCGATGAATTAATGCGACTGGAGACTAATGTATAACTCACAGGAATTAAGGAATGCACGTCCCTGCGCACGTGCACCATTAAATTCGGCGGGGGGGGATGGTTTGATCTGGGCACGTTCCTTAGTGGACACATTTGGCAAAACATCATTGTTGGGTGCGCTTGGAGTCGTGAAGGGGGAACTATTGGTTGTAGGGTTAGCCTGGAGGGTCCTAACAAAGTTTTCAATTGTAGATTTAAGCGAGTCGATTTGCACGCGCATTCCGGAAACATCGCTTTCAAGCGCGTCGAAGCGTTCTGATGCGTCCATGTCACTAGGGAGCGTGTTTGGCGAAAATGGCGGTGTAATAAAGGCGAGATTATCTGGAACGGTGTGTAGGGACTCTGTGGAGCTTTGGGAAGCGTTGTCCAGTCCGTACCTGCCTATCTTGGGCAGCGCATTCGCAATTTTTGGGCCTTAGGGGAGAGTTTTCTACTATAAGGGCAACCTAAGCCTCTAGCAAAGGGAAATCCGAAGAGAAAACTCCAAGGATCCCCTTGCTGATGCCCAGTATATGTGAAGATGACAAAAATCAAATATAACCTAAAAATAGAAAAAGGCGGAAATAGGCAGATCAAGGCTGCCGAATGACATCATACCAAGGGGTATGTGTCGGAAGGGGTACTCCGCCTCTAAATATAAAAGTGTCAACATGTACAAACATGATAGCAAGGGAAAATTATTAATAAAATCCGGAAAAATCATAGAAAATGAAGAATAGAAGGAAATGAGGTGGGGAAAAATATAGGACAAACATAAAAAATAGGAAAAACACACAGGGCACCCCCCTAGTCCCCTTACAATGGCTAAAGCCTGGCATGAAGGAGTCCTCCATTCTAAAGTAATGAGTCATACAAACAGAAAAATTTACAGCCAGTCAGTATGGAACATATTACAGTTCAAGTTATTCCTATAAGAAGTTATCATTACAATTGTTACTAGGTGAGGACTAGATATGGAAACAGGATCACAGAAGTTCATAATCCATAATGTAATACACAGTTTGCATTTCACCATCACTTTGCATATATTGCCACAACTGCTTCTTTCCCTTGCATTAGATCTGTCATAGATTGCAATAGTCCCTCATATACCATGTTAGCACCAGTTATAATACCATCGTGAAACCATAGTTGCTCATTAACAACAATGTGTGATATATAATGTGCTTCTCCATGATAGATAATACCTTCTAGTTTTATTGTAAAAGGCTGATTATTTCTGCTAACAATTGCCACTTCTGGGTCTATTTTTTAATTTTTTCCTTCAAATTCAAATATAAGTATAGCTGGAACTGACACAAAAGAATATGAATGTATGAGATGTTGATTGCATTCAGAACATCTAGACATTGAACCTTCCTGATGATTCTGAATCCAATCTTGTATTGATACATAAGGACTTGTTCCAGAAGACAAAATGCAAGACTGAACAGAATGTTGATGAGTTTGAGCCTGAGTCAATGTATGTTCTTGAGAACATGTAAGTTGTGAGGACACAATTTGAGTGGGTGTTGTAAACATAAGCTGTAATAATCTAACCACTGATGTATGCCTACACCACCACAAGCCAGCAATTCTTAAGTCATCCAGTTTATGTCTAAATATGTCCCTCACATTTTCTAATAAAGTCTGACCATCTAAGTGACTTTGAAATCCATTGCATATATATATCCTCAAGTATATCATCATTTATAGAACCAAAAGTATGACTCCAATACTCTGGATTAGTCTTCCACACTGCATAAAGGATAGAAAAGACAGAGTCACATGCACAACTGTTATTGCTCCATATTATACCAAGAGGGACTGAGATATGGTAAACTTCATTACCTGTTGTATCAGAACTTTTATTACTGCTAACTCTCAATCTTTTATGTGCTTGTTTAACAGTCAACTTTTCATTGACAGTTACATCACCAATTTTTCTTTTCAAACTGACACTGGTGCCATTTGAATCTTCTGGCCGCATTCAACTGGCAAAACCAGCAGAAAGTCTAAAAAGACAAACAAGAGGCAGTCTTAGGCAGAGGCTAGAACCAAGCTTAGCAGAATGAAAATAGATGAGAGGAATAGGGGAGGGACCGACCTGGGCATGGGGGTGGAGAATAGGGCTGGAGTCATCCAATCATCCAGCTAGGCATTGACTATGATGTTATATCCAGCAACTATCAAGATTAATTGCCAAGGATGATGTATAAGATTGGACACATAGAATTGGACACCTGGAAGGTCAGACAGACCATCGTAATACTGGAGAACTTGAAATCAACCCTAGATCAACCACGTATCAAGGTAACTTTTGGATCACCATAATAGCCATGCCTTCTGGCCACAACCTTGGTGTTGTTGGTCAGACAGCTATTACACAGCTGCAACCATGACATCAAGGCTATGAAATATGTCCCACAGGTGAGGCAACCACAAAAAAGAAGCACCACAGTGGGCTTTGTGACACAGGTAAGTATTTGCAATGCCATTGAGTTTCTTAGTAAGAATCTGACAGCAAAGTGAGCAAAAGCAGTCGATAGAAAACAGATGTGAAAGATTCTCATTGAGACCACCCCTCGAGACTAATTGCTCCTCTCTGATCATGCCTCCTAGCAATTATCCATATGGTTCTCTATGCTATGAAGTAATCGACTGGATCATAGGACTCAGTTTTATTAGCTTGTCCTGTTCCAGCAGTATTGCATGCTCAGAAGTTCATCTACACTGGCTTACTCTGTGACATACATCCACTACCTTCCATACTATCCTCGATAATCACCCCAACCCTTTGGCAATATTCGACATCAAATTTGACAATGATATGGCCTCTCAAAAAGCACTTGTAAGGGGACTAGGGGGGTGCCCTGTGTGTTTCTCCTATTTTTTACATTGATTCTATATTTTTCCTCACTTCATTTCCTTCTATTCTTCATTTTCTATGATTTTTCTGGATTTTATTACTAATTTTCCCTTTCTATCATGTTTGTGCATGTCGACAGTTTTATACTTAGAGGCGGAGCACCCCTTCCAACATCTACCCCTTGGTATGATGTCATTCGGTGGCCTTGATCTGCCTATCTCCGCCTTTTCTATTTTTGGGTTATTATTTGATTTTTGTCGTCTTCACATATACTGGGCATTGATTGGTAAAGGGATCCTTAGAGTTTTCTCTTCGGATTTCCCTTTGCTAGGTGTGTCCCCAATCCCTGTACTATGTAGTATAATTTTAACTTCAGATTTCCCTTTGCTAGAGGCTTAGGTTGCCCTTATAGTAGAAAACTCTCCCCTAAGGCCTGAAATCGCGAACACACTGCCCAAGATAGGCAGGTACAGAGTAGATGACGCTTCCCAAAGCTCCACAGACTCCCTACACACCGTTCCAGACAGTCTTGCCTTTAATATGCTGCCATTTTCACCAAATGTGCCCCCTAGCAACATGGACACATCAGAGCACCTCGATGCGCTTGAAAGCGACGTTTCTGGAATACACGTGCAAATCAATTTGCTTAAATCTATGATCGAAAACTTTGTCAGGACCCTCCAGACTAACCCTATGACCAATATTCCCCCCATTGCGACTCCAAGCGCACCCAACAATGATGTACCGCCAAACGTGCCCAGATCAAACCGTCCCCCCCCACTGAATTTAATGGTGCACGTGCGCAGGGACGTGCATTCCTTAATTCCTGTGAGTTATACGTCAGTCTCCAGTCACATCAATTCATCAATGAGGCTGCAAAAATTTATTGGGCCTTCACATACATGAAATCTGAACATGCCTATCTCTATGTGGACCGTATTCTGCGTCAAACTAAAGAACTCAATTCTCTACCTTTCTCCACTTGGGGTGACTTTCGAGCTGAGTTTGTATGCCACTTTTGCCCCTCAATGAGCGCCACCGAGCAGTGACACGACTTGAGTCATCCTCTTACCACCAGGCACGTCGATCTGTGGATGATTATATCGATGAGTTTAAGGATTTGGTGGACATGGCAGGATATGGGAGTGGGCTACCAGTGGTGGTGAAGTTCTGACGGGGCCTCAACCGAGAAATTCAGGACCAGATTGCACAGATGTTGGAAGGGCGCCCAGTGGACAATGATATCTATGCTTGGTATGAAGCTGCTTCACTCTGTGACAAGAACCAACTCACAAATGTGGCATTTAATGCTGCATTCCATGCTCCAACTACCACTCATGCACCCTACACCTTTAATCGAACCCTCCCCCACCTTAACCCCACTCCTGTTCGTCAAACTCCCACACCAGCCGTCAATGTCCCAGTACCAATGGATGTTGATGCAGCCTGCAGCCATGCACGTAGGTTGGATCTCTGCTACTGTTGTGGGGAAACTGGGCACAGGGCTGGACCAGGTCCCCATCATCAGGATATCCGCATGCTCACCCCTGAGGGGCAAGATGAACTCCTCCAAGACTTGTTGGCGCTTGTAGATGTCGAGGATGCGAAGGATCAGGTTGCAGAGGAGATCAAGTCAAAGGTTGTAGAGGAGCAGGATTTTTCTATTCGCAGCGAGGGAATCGTACACCCTCACTGCCTGTCCATAACCACTTTGAAGTCTTGTCAGTTGAATCCCCAGAGAATGAATCCATTTCTGTGACTGTTCCCATCTCTGACCCTTTGAAGTTGGCTCAAGACATACCTGCTCTTCCCATCTCTCCCTCTGCTCCACACCCCAAAATTAAATCATGGGAGCATAAACTACCATGCAAATATATTGTTGCATCCACTCCCTCTACACATTCCTTGAACCTAGCAATCGAACTGCAGATGACTGACACTGGACAGATACTCGGTGTCTCTGCGCTCCTGGACTCTGGTGCGACCGGTCTCTTCATCGATGCCCGTCTCGCACAACAACATCGCCTAAATACTCGCTCACTCTCATGTCCGATACCTGTGTATAATGTGGATGGGTCCCCAAATGAAGCTGGTGCCATCCGAGAGGTTGTAGACCTGGTCCTCTGTTACAAAGGTCATAGTGAGTGTGCCCTTTTTGCTGTCACTGAATTAGGAAAGCAAAAGGTGATTTTGGGCTATCTGTGGCTTTGAGACCATAACCCAGAGGTCGACTGGCATACCAGGGAGGTTACCATGAGCTGACATCCATCCCGCTGTTGTACTTGTTTCACAGAAGCCAGGCAAGAACATCGTGGACAGAAGGCGGCGATACGACGTACTCAGAAGTGTCATGCCGGACCCCTGCCTATACCTGAAGTGGAGTTGGAAGGGGTTCCTGATCTGATGCCGGACTTGGATGATGATGATGAGGAGCCAGAGGAAGTGGAGGAAGGTGATCGGATCTTCTACACTGTGATTCATCCATCGCACGAGGTGTGAACATATCCCAATGCCTTGCTGAGGCCTTCCACAAAAACAATGCTGCTAAATCCTCTACTAATTCCTTGCTCCCTCATCTCCATGAGTTTGGAGACATGTTCTCCAAGGAATCGTTTGACTCTCTCCCTGTGCACAAGCCATGGGATCACACAATTGAACTCACCCCCGGTGCAACCCCTTCATCCTGCAAGGTCTACCCTCTCTCTCCTGAAGAACAACGACAGCTTGACCAGTTCATCAATGAACACTTGGCCTCTGGACGTATTCGACCATCGAAGTCACCCATGGCCTCTCCCTTTTTCTTTGTCAAGAAGAAGGATGGCTCACTTCGACCAGTTCAAGACTACAGAAGGCTCAACAACATCATGGTCAAAAATTGCTACCCATTACCTCTCATCTCCGAACTCATGAACCAGCTCCATGGAGCCCGATACTTCACCAAGCTCGACATCCATTGGGGCTACAATAATGTGAGGATAAAGGAGGGAGATGAGTGGAAGGCAGCCTTTTGTACCAACCGTGGTCTTTTTGAACCGCTTGTCATGTTCTTTGGCCTTACTAATAGTCCTGCCACCTTTCAGACCATGATGAATGACATTTTCCATGACCTCATCCTCGAAGGCATTGTCTGCATCTATCTCGATGACATCCTCATCTTCACTTGCATGGTTGAAGAGCACCATCACATCACGCGCCTCATCCTAGAATGGCTTTGACAGTACAAACTCTACCTTTGTCAGGACAAGTGTGAGTTTGAGAAGACCAAGATCGAGTACCTTGGCCTGATTATCTCAGAGGGTCAGGTGGAGATGGATCCTATCAAGGTAAACAGGGTCACGGCTTGGCCAACGCCCACGAACAAGAAAGAGGTGCAGTCTTTCCTGGGCTTCATCAATTTCTATCAGCATTTTATCAAGGATTTCTCACATCATGCATGACCACTGTTTGACTTGACAGGAAAGGAGGCATGGAGGTGGGATAATGCACAACAGGAGGCATTTGAAAAGCTTAAAGAGATGGTCACTTCTGCTCCCATCCTTACCTTTGCTGATGATTCGCATCCTTTTCATGTAGAAGCTGACAGTTCTGACTTTGCGACGGGCACTGTGTTGTCTCAGCAGTCTCTGGAGGACCAGAAGTGGCATCCTGTTGTGTTCTACTCCAAAAGCCTTAGTGCTGTAGAGTGAAATTACAAGATCCATGACAAGGAGATGTTGGTGATAATGCATGCGCTTGAGGAGTGGCAACACTTCCTCGAGGGTGCCCAACACAAGGTGGAAATTTGGACAGATCACAAGAATCTCGAGTACTTTATGACGGCCAAGAAATTGAACCATCGTCAAGCTCGTTGGTCCCTGTATCTATCCAGATTCGACTTCTCCTTGCACCACCATCTGGGTCGCAGCATGGGGAAGACCGATGCCCTCTCCCGATGTGCAGACCATGGGGATGGCAGAGATGACAACCAAAACATTGTGTTGTTGCAGCCAGACCTGTTCACCATTCAGGCACTGGAAGGCATTGCACTCCAGGGCGAGGAGCAGGACATCCTACATGACATTTGTCATGCAAACCGTAGCGGTTTACATGAGGATGTTGTTGCCCGAGCTGTTAAAGAACTGAGGAAGGGATCCACCCTTTCCTTGCATGCAGCAGAGTGGGCTGAAAAGGAGGACTTGTTGTACTTCAGGGACTGCATCTACATTCCCAATGACCCAGACCTTTGCCAGTGCATCATATCCCAACACCATGACTCACAGATTGCTGGTCATCCTGGATGCTGGAAGACCTTGGAGCTCACCTCACAGAATTATTGGTGGCCACAAATGTCATGGCTCATTGGTCAGTATTGTCGCACTTGTGACATTTGCTTACGCACCAAGGTTCCTTGTTGCAAACCCATCGGTGAGCTACACCCTCTTCCTGTTCCAGAGAGTCGTTGGGATATTGTCAGCGTCAACTTTGTGGTGGAGTTGCCAGAGTTGAATGGGTTTGATGCGGTGATGTGCACAGTTGATTCAGTGGGAAAATGCACTCACTTCATTCCCACTCACACCACTGTCAGTGCCCTGGGTGCTGCCTGACTCTACCTCCACCATGTGTGGAAATTACACAGACTTCCTGGTGCTTTCCTCTCTGATTGTGGCCCTCAGTTCATGGCAGAGTTCACTCGTGAGCTGTACCGACTCCTGGGGATCAAACTCCTTGCTTCGACCACTTATCACCCACAAACTGACAGCCAGACTGAGCGAGTCAACCAGGAACTGGAGCAGTACATCTGCATCTTTGTCAATGAACACCAGGATGATTGGGACAATCTTCTCCCCTTGGCCGAGTTTGGATACAACAACCATGTCCATGCTTCCACTCAACAGACCCCTTTCCTCTTAGACAATGGACGACATCCACGCATGGGATTTGAACCTCGCCAAACTCCCCCACACATCGAGATAGTGAATGAGTTCATAGAACGCATGCGGGATAGCTTGGAGGAGGCAAAGGCAGCCTTAGCAAAGGCAAAGGATGACATGGCACGCTTTTACAACCAACACCATTCTCCGACCCCTCAGTACAAGGTTGGTGATCGAGTTTATCTTGACTCCAGTGACATCTCCACTACATGTCCATCCAAGAAACTCGCTCATCACTTCCTGGGACCTTTCCCCATTGTCAAGTGTGTTGGAATGCACACCTATTGTCTACGCCTCCCAGCCTCCATGTCCAGACTCCACCCAGTCTTCCATGTTGTCAAACTCCTTCCAGCTCCCCCAGATCCATTCCCAGGACGCCATTCACACCCACCACCACTGCCTACAGTGATTGAGGGAGAACCCCAATACGAAGTCGAGTCAATCTTGGACAGCCATTTGCGTCAAGAAAAACTCCAGTATTTGGTGCATTGGCAGGGTTATGGGTATGAGGAGAACTCATGGGTCAAAGAGTCTGATGTGAATGCCCCTCGGTTAGTCAAGGAATTCCACTGATGGCACACTGCTGCACTGTGTCGCATTCAAGTCACGGACTTTGGTCATATGCGATTTCGAATGCATCGGGGTGATGCATCTTAGAGAGGGGGTGATGTAAGGGGACTAGGGGGGTGCCCTGTGTGTTTCTCCTATTTTTTATGTTTGTTCTATATTTTTCCTCACTTCATTTCCTTCTATTCTTCATTTTATATGATTTTTCTGGATTTTATTACTAATTTTCCCTTTCTATCATGTTTGTGCATGTTGACAGCTTTATATTTAGAGGCAAAGCACCCCTTCCGACATCTACCCCTTGGTATGATGTCATTCGGCGGCCTTGATCTGCCTATCTCCGCCTTTTCTATTTTTAGGTTATTATTTGATTTTTGTCATCTTCACATATACTGGGCATCGGCAAAGGGATCCTTAGAGTTTTCTCTTTGGATTTCCCTTTGCTAGGTGTGTCCCCGATCCCTGTACTATGTAGTATAATTTTAACTTCAGATTTTCCTTTGCTAGAGGCTTAGGTTGCCCTTATAGCACTGGTTGCTAAAACATTCCTCCACTTTGGGCGATGGCTGGATCTGATAGACAGCTTGCAAACATCAAACATGTCAATGCATTTGGTGGTAGTTGAGTCAGTCAACCATCGATCAACAATGCATACTGGAATCACTGATCAAATATTTGACATGTTGGAAGGAAGACATGCTTTCAATGCCTTAACTGAGCTTTGCATTGAAGTTAGATCACCATTCACTCACTTCATCACCATTCCTGTGTTTCCAAACCTCGAACACCTGTACACTGTGATGAGAGGAGTCCCCACCTGCATCTTGAGGAGGAGGCATCAGACATCCCTTGTCAGATATCAAATCAAGCTCCCTAGACTTAAACGCCTTGTTGTCGATACCGACGGAATCGGAAAGGTGTTATTTGGAAAGCTTCCCTCTGTCACAGTGCCAATGATGTGTTGTACAAGCATGCACAGCATCACAGAGTATGGCTCTACTCTTCACCACACTCTGGTAAGCACAGAGGCCTTGTTCACAGACTTCTGAGCTATTGCAAAAAACCTGACCAAACTTGAAATCTTAAATTGGCTGCGTGATCTTGGGACAGTCCATTTACCTGCTGCCACCAAGCTCTTTATTCAGGCAGCAGGTCACTACCATGCCAGTCCCTTACTTCCTATGGTCAGGATAGATGCTCTGCTGTTGGAAACAGGGCACTTTTATTTGGCCAATACTCATTGCATTGATTTTGCCGCCAGCACTTTCCAATTGTCTATCAAACATCTCACCGTAATGACCCTGGGTCTTGCTGCGCCTCAGCCTGGGCTCTATGCATCCATGCCCTGGACCTTCTACGACTTCTTAGTTCCATTACCTCAACTGGAGGACACTGTTATTGCTGTTCATGGCATTGAGCTCACCCCCACTGATTTACCCCAAATCAAATGGCCCATGCTTATGGAACTCATGCTCATCCTTGAGCCTGGAATCACAAACCTAATGCCTCACATTCATCTTCCCTCTATTTGACAAGCCTGCATCGTCTTTCCTGCATGGTGCACAGAGTCGCTCTGGCTAGAGAACTATGTTTTTTGAGACCAAGATAATGGGTTAGAGTTGGACCAGGAGGAGGACCTGGAGGGCAGTGATACCACAGACTCAGAACCAGATGATGTAGATGAAGGTGGCTCTCTGCCAGAGCAGGATCATGATCACAATCCTGAAGATGGGAGTGATGACCAATGCGCTGATGAGGTGCTCACTGCCATTAGTCTTGGGGTACTGATGTGTTACAAGGAAGAGATTGATTCCTTTGCCCATTATTTTCCACATGCATCTCTGGCCGAATGCTTGAATCCACAGCCTCCAGACAAACATCGCTTCAACGTGGTGCCACTTAATATATTCAAAATTAATTCATAATTATAGAACACTTAGTAACAAGATATAGTATTTCTTGGGGTTGTATGACTACTGTTACATGCAAATGCAAATACATTTTTTTGGAACCAGCATGGCAATGGCATTGTCATTCTCATTCTCCCTCCCCACCTTCTCCCCTCCTCCTCCTCATTCCCCCAGGTGGTCTCCCTGTCAGCATTGCCTCCCTTCCCCCTTGGCTGTTGTCACCATTCCACCCACCATCCACCCCACGAGCAGTTGCTCGCGAGGCTGGAGGTGGACAGTGCTTTGTTCATGGTAGTCAAACCCATCATTGTCATTTCCACTGGTGCTGGGGCCTGCTGGGTCAGCTGCAGTCATTTGGGCATGCTGGGATTGTCCTCAAGTGCTAGCACCCGCAATCTTGGGGTGCTGCTCCTTGTTGTGGGCACCAGTCATTGTAGTAGTAGTTAGTACCTAAAATTTTTGTTCATAACAAAATGAAATGATAAATGAAAAAAACAACTTAGCTATGGCCCAAGAGATGTCGACAATGTCCCTTAGGCTAGTTGCTGCTGTTGCCACCACTCTCCATCTCCTCGCCTCTTGCACCCTGTCTCGACCCTGTGAGCAGTTGCTTGCAGCGGTGGGAGGGGGTGCTGGTCATCATGGGCATCATTTAATGGCCTCCCCATCATCGTCGTTGTCATTGTTCACATTGTTGTTCATGCTGGTGCTGGTGTTGGTACTGATGTCATCATTTCGTCATCATCATCGTGGGGTCCTGGGGCTGTTCATCATCGTCATGGAGTTGTATGTCAGGGTTGTGTGTTGGCAGCATTGGTGTTGTTGGTAGGTATCATCTGTTGCCTCCTCCATTCACCCGTGATGTTGTGGCAGCCCCATTGTCTTGTCATTCCACCTGCAATCCACCCCACGAGCAGTTGCTCATGGGGCTGGAGGCAGGTGGTGTGTTGTTCATTGCTGTGGTTGGACCTCAGTGCCTTGTTTGGGTGTCGCTGGGGCCTGCAGGGTCGATTCCAGTTGTTTGGGTGTACTGGTGCTGGTGCCTTTGCTGGTGTTGGTGCTGGCTTCTTCGTTTTGTCATTGTCATGGGGTCCTGGGTCTATTCCTCATCATCCTGGGTACATGGCACTCATTTGAGTCTGATGCTGTATTGTGGGTGCTCACCAGGTGGGTATCCCCTTGTGGGGTCTCCTGGCATCCCCCTGCTCACTCCCGACCCTTATCAACACCTTCATATCCCGCTTGCACAGGGAGGGGAGATTTGGTGGCTGTTGGTGTGGTAGCTTGGTTTGCGTCAAGACCCTTCGTGAGATGGAGTTTGGTTCCTAAATAATGCAGAAAAACAATTAATTAGTTGAGTAAAAAATGAAGGAAAAAAACTTACCCTAGGGTGCTGTTGTAGCAGTGTGCGTGAGAGTGGTGGCAGGTGGAGATGGAGTGGTGGTTGCTGGTTAGTTGGAGTGAACCGTGAGACTTAGTTTCCCTTTGGGTCCAAAATCCGCATGTCGGAAGATGCCGCTGACCTTGAAAATCTGTAGGGGCTGACTTTCAAAAGAAAGCTTATTTGGTATTTTGATGGCATGTTCGTCGGGTTTTCAAGACGAGTCCTCGTACAGCATTTCCTTTGATATGCATGGTCGATCCGTGTGCTTTTGAATCCTCAGAGTTCTCTCGAACACCTTAGTGTATGCATACCACTTCTTCCTATCTCACAATCCTCACTGATATCATAGTCTCTTACAGAGCATTGCTCGTAAACTTTTCACTGTCGTATATCACTCCCACTGTCCCAAACCTATAACGCATGTGTTAATGATATTTTGCTTCTAATGGTTGCTGATGCCATGATAGCATGAAATCAGTTGCACTTTTCCTTACTGCCCTTGCCGCAACCATCGGTGTCGGGCACGCTGCTCCCGCCCATTCCGAGGTAGCTTGTTTGAAAATCTGCTCGACAGACCCCTTGCAGTGTGCTGGCAATTGGTACTCTGTCAACCTGGGGACAGAGGAGTCGTGCTGCCAGTCCTCCGACTACAACTCCTACAACTGGGCCATGGAAGTCAGTTTCGTCAAGAAGACACCCGCGTGCCACTGCAGTCATCCCAAAACGTACAATAGCGATGTGATGTCTTGTGCAACAATAAGGTTTATTTCGTCAGCTCTGCAGCTGACCGCCAGTGTAAATGTTTCAAGCCTGAGCATACTTGAATGGTGGAAAATACCGACAGTTCTGAGCTACGGGGTGTGAGATGAGTAAATTAAAGCGTCAGCGGAGACTTTCTAGTCGAAGGTGTACGCTCAAGAGAGGATAAACGTTTCGACATTCCACCTTGTTAGTAAGTTAGTTAGTTAGTTAGTTAGTTGTACAGATCCCATGATGTGGTGAGTATACGAGGCGACTAAACCGATAAATACGTGACGCATCATCATCATTCCCCCCCACCCACCCCCGTCCCCCTCCTCCCTCTAACCAATCCCCCCAACCCCCCAACCACCCTCCTAACCGCCCTCCCCAACTCCCTCCCAACCCTCCCAACCCCCCTCACCACCCAATGCACCCCAAACACCAAAAACTGCAACGTCATCATGACCCCCCACCCAAAAAATGTGACGAGCACGCCGACAGGCCAGGCTTCGTAGGCTACGACCACTAGGAAGGTGGTCAGCGCCACTGCGGCTGTTAGGGTGCTTAGAAGGGGGAGGCGGGAGGAGAGGGAGAAGAAGAAGTAGGAAGTGTAGATGTCTACGGCGCGGTGCTGTTTGTGTTGGGTCATTAGTAGGGGGAAAGGGGGAAAGGGGGAAAGGAGGGGAGGGGAAACGTACGATTAGGATGTGTGTAGGCATCCAATGGTACCTGAAGAGAAACCATGCGTCACATGCTAGACCAAGTCCCGTGAACGTGCTGCTTGTGGCGATAGCGTACCGAGCGTAAGGGTGGATTTTGAATACTCCGTTGCCGGAGATGGAGAATACACCTGTGTTGACGGCTGCTAGTGCTACGAGCTATAGAAATAAAAAATCAAATGAGATAGAGGAGTGAGATGATGGGATAGATGGGATGGGACGTATACCAGTCCACCGACATAACACCACTCCATCTGTAATTTCTCAAACACACGTTCGTATTCCGAGTCTAGGCGTGCGCGTTTGAGTGATTCGTACGTCGTGAATGAGGATAAGACTTTTTCTGCGATGTTCATTGAGATGGCTGGATTGGCCTCGCGTCCCTTCTCTCCCTCCTCGCCGTTCTCGCCGTTCTCGCCATTCTCCCCTTCCTTCTCCTTCTCCTTCTCTACCTTGCCATCCTCGTTCACGACTTTCAGTCCATGTTCAGGCTCCGACGTTAATTGATCAGCGAACTTTGGGAGTATAGATCTAAAGAAAGAAGACAACGAGGAGGGGGGTGAGGATGAGGATGAGCCTGTGCCATTCTCGCTATATGCGGGGAGGGAAGTGGATATGGAGGCGGGCGTGAGGGTATGTGATGGTAGGAGGGAAGGTGCAAACCATTTCCAACCGTTTCCACTTGAGCTTGAGCCTCGTGTGGTCTGGATGCGTGGGGTAGAGACGTTGGTGATCTCGGTATAAGTGAACATCTCTTCCTCGTCGCATTCTGCGTCGGAGAAACATTGTATGGTATGAACATTCTGTTCGTCTGCAGACTCGGATGTGGATAAGGAGTATACTTCGTCTTCCGAGTCGATAGCGTACCCCCATACGCGCTTGAGTTTAGGGTTTAAGCGTTTACGGAGATTGGGGTGTGAGGGCGTGGGTGTGGGTACAACCGTTGCGTCGTCTTCGTCTTCGTCCTCGTCCTGGCAGTCCACGAGTTCTGAAATTCGAACAGAGGGAGAGGAAGAGGAAGAGCGGGGGCTAGGGAGAGACTCGGAGGAGGATACATCCGAGTTGGATAGGTAGCCGTGTTCTTCGACTGTGGGCTCTATAATGCCATTCTTCAGGTGAGGGAGTGGGAATTGGAACGGGGGCTGCACTTTGAGGAAGAGAGTGGCTCCGTTTTGAGGTTTTCCTTTGGCGGTGGTGTGTTTGGTGGTGGATTGGCATGTAAGGCGGATTTCGAACTCTTGTAGAGAAGATAAGCATGAAGGAACATGAGATAAGAATAAAACGGACTTGCACAAGGATCCTGCTGTTGTTTTTTCAAAAGCTCTCCGAGGGAATGCGATGCAGTTGCGACGAGATTACGTTTCCTGGCTTTTTTCTTACTCTGCGACTTGTGCCATACTTTGAGCGAGACTTGAGAAGAAGCCTTTGCTTCGTGGCTAGAAGTATTACAATATATGTAGACACCATTACGCAAAGTGATTGAAGACGTACAGAAGAAAAGCCTGTTTGAGATTAGGATTTTGGCCATCTACGCCTAGGACTGTTTCGTAAGTGTGGAGATTGTCGACTTGGACGGTGACGATGGGTCTCCAGGACTTTTCGGGGCGCATAAGGCGCATGCCCTGGGTACGTATGACTTTGAAGTGTGTTAGCTGGGTGTAAAGCTGCTTGGATGGTAGATGAGATACCTGTGAAGTACCATTGACTGAGGATCGTTAGAAATTAGTGGTTGGCAGGAATGAATTGGACTTGCTCTGATTCTGATTCTCTCATTGCGCCGGTTGACGCAGTGGTATGCATGGGTTGGTAGCGTGGGAGAAATGCATACTTGTCGACGTCGAGTCCTTGGTCCAACCTGGGTCCACCTAATTATTGTTACCCCAAGCCCTCTGATTCTTTGCTTCAATGGAAGCTCATGTTTTGCGTGCTCCGATGCTTATTATTGATCACATCCTACACGTGTTTGAGTGCCTCGCAATCAAACAGTTGCACCTGGACTTTGTGAGGACATCTGTGTCCTGGATATGGCTGGGTGTCCGACTTTCCGACTGTCCGGCTGTCCGGCTATCTAACATGACAACAAAGTCATTTGACATAAGTTTTCCCAGAAAATCTGTGTTCCAGAAAGTCTGTCCGACTGTCCGACTGTCCGACTGTCCGGCTGTCTGGCTGTCCGGCTGACTTTGCACAGCCACTCCTCTCCTTTTCCACTTCCATGTGTTGCCAGCCACAGCGACCACATTCCTGCCTCTGCTTCCATTCCAATTGCCAACTTATTGCAGTTTCGTGGGCTGCAAATGGAAACAACTGCCAGCTCGGGATTGCACTCGCAATATGTGTCAAACCCACTGCCAACTCAGTGGTGGTTGCCCTCGGAAAGACCATGTCAGCAAACTTCCCTCTGTTCCCTCTTCCTCAACTTTGCATGTCTGCAGCTAACCCCAGATCGTGTCCATACTTGAGGATCACCAGATCAAGACATGGAGTGACAAAAGCATAGGTGCCCCAAATCAACTGCCTCAGCTCATCCATTCCACAACAAGCCCACATCTTCCAATGAGATCGCACAGCTGTCAGCAAGGAGTTTTGTCACACTTGGGGGTAAGACTTTGGGTGCTTCGTCTTCAGGTTCTTCTGCTGGTTGTGTGAGCAGGATGTCATTTTTGAGTGGTTTTGAAATACATATGAAGTGGAAAACATGAGGCACCAAGAGTGTAGGGACTTGATCTGATATGTTTGCAATCTAATATGTTCGCGATCAACCGTTGATAGGAAAATATTACATCATGTGCTGGACAGACAGTTGGACAGCCAGACAGACAGTTGGACAGCCAGACAGCTGGACAGCTGGATGAATCTAGGACACAGATGTCCTCAGTTTTCCTAGTTGTGTTCCACAGCCAACAAGGTACCATTACCATCCCACAACATGAGCATGTCTTAATTACCTGTTCATGGGGTACACACTCACAGCACTCAAGACAAGCTAGGAATTCAGTTGCAAGCCCACCATCAGGAAAATTACTTTCTGACCCAGACTTTCCCAGGGTTAAGGCTATTTCCCAGGGCACACTGAATCACCCTGTGATGCCCTGTGATAGCCTGTGATGCACCTTTCCACATTCTCTATTGTTACATAGTGTATTTGTGTTGTATAGTTACTAAAGCACTAAATTTAATACCCCCAATATCCTGGTACAGACTAGTAAAGCATGGGGCAGGGGTTGTCCGATCATGCACCGACACTGTTGTCTCCTTGTTGCCATTTTCCTGTGCCTGTCATCCTCATCATGCCTGCTACCTCTCTGTCATCCCTGGCCTTACCGCTCCCCATTTGCACCCCATGAGCAGTTGCTTGTGGCAGCGGTTGGGGGTGCTGTAAAGGTGGTGGTGGTGGTGATGATGGTGGCCATCCTCATGCTGGTCTTCCTCTCATCATCATAGTTGTTGGAGAGTTGGGGCTGCTGGGTCATGCCCATCATTCTGGTGTCTACTGTCATCCCCCTCCCCATTGTTGGTGTCATTGTTGGCTTGCACATTTCCTCCCCCCACAAGGAGTTCCTTGCAGTGGTGATTGGCCATTGTCATCCTGTTCTTCCACCAGTGATCCACCCCATGAACAGGTGAGAAGTGGTAGTGGGGTCATTATTTCTCCCCCTGTGCTCCCCATTTCCACCCTGTTGGAGAAAGCACCTTCTATGTCTAGAAACAGGATTGACACCACCTTTTTCTTTCTCCATGCTTCTTTGACTCAATGTACCAGCAGATGTACCATGTCAGTCATACTCCTGCATGGTCTTCCCCCAAAATGAGTGTCTGGCAGAAGTTGGTGGTGTTCTGTTACTGAGATGAGGTTCTCGGACACTATGGATGTGAGGACTTTGGCCATAGTACAGAGCAGTGCAATGGGACGATATGCTTTGGGGACTTCATAGCTTGGCTTTCCCGGTTTCCTCAGTATGCATGTCATGGATTCCTGCCATCCTGTGTGGTAAACTCCAAACCTTATTATCAATCTGTAGATTGGAAGTAAGTATGGGACTAGAATGTTTGCCAACTTCTGCAAGACTATGTTTGGTATCCCATCTGGGCCCGGTGCCTTGTAAGGTGACAGTTTCATAATGTGTGCATGAATTTGCTCCTCTGTGATTGGCAGTGGTGATGGTAAAGGGTCCAGGTAGCTGAACTCTTGTGGGACTGATGAGACTGAGGGCTTTGGGGGGAAAAATACCTCTGCCAGAGCTTTGGCCTTTCCCTCATTCGTGTTTACCTCTTTTATGGTGTTGTCACTTCCCTTTACCTTTAACATAGGGATTCTTGATTGACCCCCATCACCTACAGGGTTTGTGAGGTACTTGTTCGCTGTCCAAATGGTCATGCTGTCAGCATACTCTAAATAGTCATTCCAGTGGTCCAATTTGGCTTTGATGATGTCCACTGCATACTTTTGCTGGACCTGCTTGAGATCTTGGTGGCTTGGGTGGTCTTCCACTGCTCTGTTCTTGTAAGATTCAGCACGAATACGGTTAACTACCTTCTTCATTTTGGATAGCTCTTTCATCCACCACCTTTTAGAGAGCAGGCAAGGGTTATTTGCCAGCACTATGAGTTCAATTGCTTTCTATATTTGTTTTGTTAGCTGCCCAATTTCCCTGCATAAAACTTCGTCAGTTTGGATCTCATTTGGAATTGGTATTACTGCTAGTTCTTTCCCTAGGAAGTTGTTGAATGTGTCTCGCAGCGGCGATTGGAGATGGTGTGGTGGTGTCAGCTCGTCCTGCTGTTCTTCATCCTGTTGTCCACCCTGCAAGCAGAGGCTCACAGCAGTGTGGGCATAGGAGATTGTTGTCTCATCACTCATGTTTCATCAGCTGGGGAGGTTGCAACATGGCAGGAGGTACCTACCTTGTGGTTAGTTATCCCACTAACTGGGCTCTCTGATACCTCCTATTCAATCTCACATCCCATGTGCAAGGGGAGGAGAGCACAGGTGGGCTGGGACAGCCCTTGTTGTCAAAAAGTCCTAACAAAGAGTAAAAAGGTGCAGTTAGCCGAATAACAACCAAAAGTTTAAAAAAAAAAACTTAATACCCTGACAAATGCAGTGGCTTGCAGTGGCACGGGTGGGTGTTGGGTCATGGTCTTGTCATGGTCCCTCTCCTTTCCCCTCCCCCTCCCATCATTGTGCCCCTTCTGTTGTCATTTGTGTCATCTGGTCCTTGTCCTCACTCTCATTGTTCCCTCATCCTTCCCCTCCTCCTCATCCCTTCATTGTTGTTGTTGTTCCCCCGTCTTCATTCTTGTCTCTTGTCTCTCACTTCCCATCACCTTGCTCCCTGTTTCTACCCCACAAGCAGTTGCTCATGGCTGTGGTTGGGGGTGCTTTGACATTGGTCATTGTCCTTGTCCTTGTCGTCCCCTTGTCCTTGTCATCCCCTTGTCCTTGTCGTCCCCTTGTCCTTGTCATCCCCTTGTCCTTGTCATCCCCTTGTCGTCCCCCTCTCATTGTTGTGTCCCTTCTCTTTCCCCTGCTCCTCCCCATAGTAAAGCTTTGTAACTAAAAACCCGTTAGTAAAAAGAACATGAAATGAGCAAAGAAAAAAAAAACTTACCGGTGGCCCAAGATGATGTCTCTTCCACCTTTTTTTCATTTGGTTTACCTCCTCCCCCTCGTTTCCCATCATCTCATCATTTTGTCGTTCTGTCATCTCCCCATCATCTCATTGTTCCATTGTTCCATTTGTTGTCATTCTGTTTTATCTGGTGCACATTGCTATTTCTGTTCCCACCCCACGAGAAGTTGCTCATGGTGGTAGTTCTGGGTCTCTTGTGTGGTGGCTGTGGCTGCCATCATCATGGATTTGGCATTGTGGTGTTGTTGTACCATAGATAGAACCTAAACAAAAAAAAGAGTCAGTTTAAACAAAACAACAAAGAACATCTTAAACAATGTGACATGCCATTTACATTGAGGGTTGCATCTTGTGTGCCCATACCCCTACCCATGCCTACCCTTGGTCCATACCCACATGGGTTGGCATACCCCTGCCATACACTAGTTGCCTTTGAAGCCCTCAAAACCTGTAAATTAATAAAACTTAATTTAGTTGAAGTAAAAGAACAAGAAGTGAAGATAAAAACTTACAAGGGGCCCAAATGACGATGTTTAAGTGAATTAAAATACTGTGAGAATAGAGCACCCATGGGGTGCTCATGTGACTTATTCTATACAAGTGAATTGACTTAGAATAATAACCACCTTCAATGACACTGCCATCCTCCTTTCACCTCACTATTACCACCTTTCCACTCCATCAACATCCACCACCATGACTCCCATGCACATTCCCATGCCAGCAAGAGCCACCAATGGCTGCCAATGAACCCTTTTGGGTGCAATGCAGGCCCAAATGACGATTGTGTCATTTGGGCCCTAGGTAAGTTCATTTCTCTGTTCCTTGTTCTTTTCAACTAAATAATGTATTTTGCTCATTTTTAGGAAGTATACTACTGCCAGAGACATGTGCCAACATGATACTATCATACACCCACAACTGAGACAATGGGATGATGGGATGATGGGGATGAGACAACATGGATGATGAGGAGGCCCCAGGGACTTTCTGTACATATTAGTTTTTTCTTTTGTAGTTATTTTGTACATATGAAAGAACATATAAACCCTAATTACTCAAACTCAGTAGATAAGTTGTAAAGACCCAAAAAATAGTATGCCAACAATAGTAATGCAGTAAGTAGACAATTGTAGTGAAGTAAGTAAATAATTGTAATGAGGTTAGTAACAAGTCAATAACAGTTTGTAATGAAGTAAGTAAATAACTGTAATGAGGTTAGTAACAAGTCAATAACAGTTTGTAATGAAGTAAGTGAACAATTTGTAATGAGGTTAGTAACAAGTCAATAACAGTTTGTAATGAAGTAAGTAAGCAATTGTAATGAGGTTAGTAACAAGTCAATAACAGTTTGTAATGAAGTAAGTGAACAATTTGTAATGAGGTTAGTAACAAGTCAATAACAGTTTGTAATGAAGTAAGTAAGCAATTGTAATGAGGTTGGTAACAAGTCAATAACAGTTTGTAATGAAGTAAGTAAATAATTGTAATGAGGTTAGTAACAAGTCAATAACAGTTGGTAATGAAGTAAGTAAACAATTTGTAAACAGGTAAATTTGTAATAAAGTAAGTAAACAATTGGTATTGAGGCTAGTAACTGGTCAATTACCCTTTGCAATGAATTCAGTAACACTTTTGTAATGGACTCAGTAACAATTTTTGCAGTTGTAGGGACTTTGCACATGAAAAAAGCCTGATGCAATATAGTGGACACCTAGTTTCATGCCTCGCAGTTTCCAGCCATAATACAACCAAACAAAACCCCTTGCCTTCTACAAGAGAAGTAATGACTTCCTCTTTACTACTTGTTATTTTGTAAGTCTTTTGTTAGTAAATGTATTGACAGTGGGTAACAAATGTCATATTTACAGGCTGGTGGTATCAACAAGCTTCCAATACTGCACTACAAGGTTGTTTACTGACTTCAATACAAACAATTACTAACCGTGACTGTCTCAATACAAACTTATTACAAACAATTACTAACTGCCTCAATACAAACTACAAACAGGTTACTGATTTCAATACAAACTATTACAAGCAGTTACCAACTTCAATACAAACTATTACTAACAGATTACTGACTTCAATCACAAACTTGTTCAATAAAAACCATTACTCATGAACCCAGGGACCCCCCTTTATGCTATACTTATAGTCTAATATAATAATATTAGTAGCTGCATCAACAAGCTGCTACTGCACTACACTAACTTTGTAAGTCCTTTGTTAGTCAATGCATTTACAGTTTCAATTAATGTTATATTTTCAGCCTAATTCTGTCTGTGTATTAACAAGCTATTACTACTTAAACTCATGGATTTTTTCAAGTCCTGTAGTGACTGATGAAGAACTCATCAAGTTCGTAAGTAGTAATGGTTTGTATTGAAGTTAGGGCAGGCCTTTGTGCATGGGATATTCCTGATGAGGCTATCCAGGAAGCATATGAATCATACATTCCTGAGGTGTCCTGGAGCATTTTGGACTGAAATTCACTACCCTGAAGACTGGCAAATAATGGCACTTTACCTACAAAGTGCCCAAGGTAGATAATAGCCTTGGATGCCCTGGCATGTCCCAAGGCATCCTAGGGTAACCCAGGACACCCTGGGGACAAAAGCAATTTCCCTGATGATGGGCCAAGAGCTAGGACAACAACTTGCACCATGCATATTGCTTGAGATCATGCATCATTAGTTTGTCAATATATAGAGTATATCACTGGGTCCCCCCTAGGCTGGTGACTCCCATGGTGACTGGCTGGTGACCTTTGATCAGGTCACCACCTTGGTATATGGCTAGCCAATGAAGTATCACAGAGCCTGCCTGAGACATGTACCCAAAAAGAAAAAATTAGTCAGATAGCATAAGCGAATGAGCCAAATTAGAATAGATGCATTCCCACAGTCAGTTTCATTCAACACCTTCACTGTCTTTGACAGTGACACCTGAATTCTGTTATTTACTGGAGCGATCCTGGTGCTCACCACAGGGTTGCACAACTGACAGCAGCACTGGACAACTCCTGAGTCTCCTCTGTGCTTAACTTATTGTAACAGCTCCTAATCGTGCCATCTGCTTTGTTGACTCCCACTTCTTTTTTTGCTTCAATTTGTTTATTATTACCCTCTTGATATTTCATGTTATTTCATGCAGGGACTTATGTAGCTCACCCACCAATCACATTAGAGGCTAGCCCTCCCTATAAAACCTGATTTTTCCCCCTTGGTTTTCTCTCTGCCTGCTTGTCTTGTTCCAGCTTTTACTTCATCAGTTTTTCTGGTCCTGTTGCTTGCTAGCCACCATAACCTCCACTTTCCTGTTTTATATGCTATTCTAAGGCATGTACAGGTCTTCCTCTCTGCTTCTGCTGTCTGACAAAGGCTCAATCTTCTCTGTAGTTCTCTTTTCCTCAAATCAACAACTCAATGAGTAATTTTACAATCTTCATTGTGCCATCTACCTTCATAGTATCTTCCTATTGTGAGTTTTACTAAGTTATTGTACCTCTGCATCTAACACAACTCTCCATTGCTAGAATCATGTCACTCCAAACTCCCAAGCTCAAGATCCAAATCAAGAAAACTCCCCACAAGAGGTGTTGATCACTTGACAGCAGCAAGCAGTGACACCTTGCGTCTGACAATGCCAAATTCATGGATGCCCCAGTCACCCCGTTCAGATTTGTGCCTGAGGCTGAGGATAATTTCAAAGTCCCATTAAACTCCCCACCTGCTGCTACTGGTCTCACTTACTCAACTAATGCTCTGGAGGCAGATGCCAATAATGCCTACCAGAGGGTTATCGCTCAGGAACAAGATGACAAGGAGACAAAATGTGCATACTCATGTCAACTTGCTGCCTATCAAACTTGGTGGGAGCGATATCAAGCATGTGTGATGGCAGCTGACCCTGATCGTACCTACATTTCTGCACTGCCAATCACAGTCTCAAAAGCAGTTATGTTTATTGACTATGAGTTGAAACACCCCAAGAAGGTATGCAACTGATTTTTTTTCTCATACACTCAGTGTCCTGATGACTCTGTCACCCACTCTCATGTTGGTCTCTCACATGTCAAGCAAGTTATAAATACACTTGAACACTGGCAGTTCACAAACCAACAATGATATAAGGATGACCCCAATACTCAATGGCCTCTGTGGGATGATGAACAAATCTCTGCATGTGAATCTGCTGCAGCCCATGATGAGCCTAAATGTGTTCAGATGGCACAGGTACTGAAGGCAATGGGAACTTCTTCAGGCAAGTCTTTCATTTGCCATTGCTCTTTCCATGATTTACTGCTGTGATATCTTTGCAGCCACATACACCACCGCTGAGCTGGTCAAATGCTCAATGTGGTGCCTGCAGGACCATCCAGGTCCTTATCAGACTTACATCAGCTGTTGTGATCATGCAATGCTCCTCCTATCAACCAGTGTCATGTTTTGAGGAGATAACACACAATCTGTCCTAATGTCAGATCTGTTCTCGAATAATGTTCCCACAAATGATATCAGTCTTGGTACCTGCATGAAGGTGATCTCTGAGTCTTACTCACTTTCTTTCATCTTCTGATGTTGTCCCAAGGCACTCATCATTTTTGCCGACAATGCAAAGCACAACCAAACTGGATGGACTGATAAATTTGGTGCCTTTCACCATCAGCTTGTTGAGCTGTGGGCTCACAATCCTGTTCTTTTCCATCTTCCACATCCTAGGGATTGCCACACCCAATTTCATGCCTGATTTCTCAGACCCTGAATATGGGGAATGGGGAAGGTGAGAGTGGTATGGGCTTCATCTGTTCTTTGTATGAAATCTGACAGTTCCTATGTCATACAAAAGTAAGTTCAAGCTTCTCAATCAAGTTTGCATTGTTAATGTGAGAATTTTAGACCATCGCAAGCAAGTGAATGTCATGCATGCAAAGAACAACATCAATATCAGCAAGGTTACTCATGCTGGCAAACCATATATTGCCAAGACCTCCCATGAACATGGTGCATCAGTGAATGGGGTCAAGGCACTTGGGGGCTGGAATGATAGTGGCATCTACTGCCCCTGTTATGATTGGGTGCTACCCATTGATGCACTCCTGGGTGTGGCAATGTTCAATGGCAATCGACAAGATTCTTATTTTGTCCCTCATGCTCATCTTGGTAAGTGCTGACATTTTTTTTTTTCACACATCTCACCATTGCAGATCCTCCTCCTGCACTCTTGGCCCAGGTGTTTCCATGGGTTGAAGCAGAACTGGTAGCCTTTGCTGCTCACCAACTGGATTACCAATTTGCACAAGATGTTGTGCTCTGAAACTTCCTGGAGGCCCTTGTTTGGTTCCATACTGTCCTGCTCCAAGACACAGCAATTCTATACACAATGTTCCTGAATGTGAACTCACCTGTCTTCCATGACTTTGCCACAATATCAGTTGCTCAAATCAAGGAAATTGAAGAAGCTTGCCTCACATTCAAGAACCTTCCTGAAAATCTAGTAACCAGTCTTCAGGGAGCTGTCACTACTGTCCAGCTCGAGAACAGGAAGGCCAATGATGAGAACAAGGCATGCCTTGATGCATTGCAGGATAGTGTGTTGCAGATGTCAAGAGCTATCAACCAACTCGGGGGCTGTCGACCATATCAATGGGGAGGCCATTCAAGTGAGTAATTGTTTCATTGTATATTCATTTTGTTTATCAACCACTCTCCATGTTGCAACTGTTTCTTCTACCCCTTCTCCTCCTCCCCCTCCTCCCAAGCTTGTTCCTGTTGTCCCTCTCACATACACTCCCCAACCTCCTGTTACCAAAATACAATCCTCAAGTCCTCAGATTATGCATATTACCCCATCACCTTTAGTTCCCACCCTTAACTTGCAGCAAGCAACACCCATGAGCATCAACAATACCATCAATACCATCCTCTCCTCTCTCACAGATGCTTCAGGGCCTCTTGCACCTGGAGCATCTACTTTAGCATCCACATCAACAGCAGTAAGATCAGCACAGCCAATGATGTCACCACACCATTCAGATGCCCAGTGTGAAGTCTGGGCTGCTCTTGTTGCACAGTTTGGTGATGTGGAGCTTCAAAGGAGGTCTTTACACTCCCCCCCATATTCCTATAGGAATCTGATGATTCCAATGATTCCGATGTCATTTTCACCAGCCAAATTGACATGAAATGGCACATTTAGTCCTAGTCCAGTCCGATGTAGTCTGATCAGAGTCCGATCGGACTATCGGAATTTCCTAGGAATTTCCGATCATAGAAATCACATAGGACTAGTCTGAAGTTATGCTAAGACATCAGACAACATAGGATTCCGATAGGAATGAAAGCAGCCTTGCTTAGTAATATAGTATGAAAAATTAAACGCACAGACGAGAATTGAACATTTGACTACAGAAGATTATGTAAGCATAAACTGACAACAATACCATTAGGCTAAACAGTCATTACAGGTAAGTGATCATACTACACTACATACCTTCCCACAGGTGTGATGACAAAGCACATAGCCGCGTCATCACACCTGCCAGCTCATCAACTCCCACCACCACCACCAACAATGACAAGCATGCCACCTCCATCCCCCCACCTCAACCACCTCAACCCAGCAACTCCCACCACTCCCACTTCACCCCCATCTCTAGATGAGCCCCCAAGACCAGAAACGACTGGTTTCGACGCCGAATGACGCCCAAATGATGCAATTGTTGTTTGGGCCGTAGTAAGTTTTTTTTTCATTCATTTTTTACTTTTGTAAACTAACTAATTCATTTGTTTTGTTTCTAGGTTCTAATCTACATGAGTAATGATGGACTGATGCGAGCCAAACCCACACCCAATGACGCCCCTGGCAACCCCCCTCCTCCCCATCAAAATGGGATGTGAGGGTATCGATCATGGTCAGGAGCATGGGGAGCAACACCAGGAGACCCCAGAAGGGGAATACCTGCCTGGTAAGCACCACCCGACCCCTCCCCTCGAGCCACGTCACTGATGAACCGACAACACACCCACCCCATGCCTACGAGCTGCTGCTCGTAGGGTGGATCATGAGTGCATGGACCCCCCATGACACCAATGACATCCAGCACCCCCCATCACTGCTGTGAGCGACTGCTTGCAGGGTGAATATGGGGTGCGAGAACATGGGAACGGCATGGAGGGATGACGATGGCACCAAACGACACACCTACAAGCAGCTGCCCATAGGGTGGTTCGTGGGTGCAGACAACGAGGGGGATGAACGACAAGGGTGATGAAACGACAAGGGTGATGAAACGACAAGGGGAAAGGGAAACGATGACCAGAAGGGGAGACAATGGCGACACCTGCCCCATGCACGCCTATGAGCATCTGCTCGTAGGGTGTTTAAGGGGAGGGGGAGGGAGGGAGGGGACGATGGACAAACACTGCCACCAACATATGATGCACCACCCACCACCAGCCTCGTGAGCAACTGCTCGTGGGGTGGACGGTGGGTGGAACGATGAGGGAGGGGAGACAAGGGAGGGGAGGGAAGCCATGGGGGAGGTGAGGTGAGGGAGGCGAGACATGACAGAGATGAGAGGGAGGGGAAATGACAGGACAGGGCTGACAAGATGGCCAACGCAACGCACCACCACCCCCTCCCCCCTGTTTCGTGGGGGGGTGGGTTTTTTTGTAGAATTTAAAATAGTATAATTAAATAGTATAATTAATTCTCCCCCTTGCGTTTGCGTGGGGGTTTTTTTTTTAATCTATATTATTTATCTACTCCCTCACGAAGACATGAGGGCTCAATAAGTGAAGTAATCCTAAGTGCTGTGGGTTTTTTTTGTAGAATTTAAAATAGTATTATAATTAATTCTCCCCCTCGCGTTTGCGTGGGGTTTTTTTTTAAAATCTATATTAGTTATCTACTCCCTCATGAAGATGTGAGGGCTCAACAATTTTTTTTCGAGCTCTTGTGAGAGAGGATAAAAATAAGTGAACTAATCCTAAGTGCTTTAAATGGACTTTATATTACATATTTATTAATGCTCCTGTGGCTCAACTGGTTGAGCACTTGTTTGGTAGTCATGTCATTTATATCCCAAGGTCTAGAGTTCAATTCCTGCTCTGCCCATTTATTTTGTAAGCACTTTCATCAAGTTAAGTCTTCTGAAATGGTGTGGTATTCTGACTACTACCTGTTGGAATTGCATAGGACTTTACTTGGAATTTACTAGGAATTTCTTGGAAATAAAAGTACATGGTCATCAAGATACATTCCGATTGGATTTCTATCGGACTCCTAGGACTAGTGTCGGACTAGTAGGACTCCTATTGGATTCCAATTGGACTCTTATCAGAAAGCTCAGACTCCTAGGACTCTGATAGGAATATGGGGGGGAGTGCAAAGTTTACCTTCAAAGGCACACCCCTGAGTGGGTTGAGCACCTCCACACCTGGCTCCCATTCTACCAGTTTCAACCAGTCTTCAAGATCACAGATATCTGGAAGGAGTTCAACAAGGGTCTTAATGGGTATATCTCAGTGCACGACCTCAACAACGTATGGGGTGCAAAGTGGAGAAGGAATAAAGGTACACAGAAGACAGAGGCTGGGCGACGAGGTAAAGTTGTGGATCTGATGGAGTGCTTGGTGAAGAAACACCACTGGGATTTGGCCTGTGCATTGCGGTTCCTGTGTGAGCAATATGAGGGTAGGATGGGCTGTTGTGCATTCTGTGATTACCTTACAGCAAAGGGTGGTGCAGGTCTCGCTGAGGTTCTCAAAGCAGCAGAGTTATTCTCTTAGTTTAGCCAAAGTATTTACTGTAGCATAGCATTTTAATTGAAGTAATATTATACTCACTTGACATGCCACTCAAGTTGTCTCACTGTATGTCGCTCTTGCTCCTTACCTTGCAACATGGGCATCAGTAGACTATAAAAGGTTAGTACACATCTGGACTTGCATTTGACTTGTAGATCATCAAGCCTTGACCACTCCAATGACAGATACTTGAGCCCACAGCAGAATCACAGTCCTTGACAAGGTTTGCAACAGTTGAAGGCTTTCAGCACAATCTTTGCAATGCATGCACTCTGTTGATTGGTGTCGATATCAGGTGGTGGCTTGAGTTATACTTCACTTGGAAGCCAGTTGTCTGACTTGAACATGAACTATAGCATCTGGATTGACACCTGTGCAGCATCTGCTCATAAATCTGGTCTTCACACACAACAAGGAGAAAACCCAGAGCTTTGAAGGCTGTTCTTCAAGTTCTGCAGATTTCTCAATATTCCTGCTATCTTGATCTTTGTGTTTGATGGACCTGCATGTCCACCTGTGAAGCATGGCAAGAATGTTCTCGACACCCCACTTTGGTTGATTTCTTATGTGAAGTTCCTTATCACTGCTTTTTGATTCTATGTTCACGAGGTAAGTGTAATTATTGATTGGCCTGCACTCCAACTACATTACTGCATAATCACCGGGAGAGGCAGAAGCTGAACTCGTGATGTTAAATCAACCTGGGATCATCGATGCTATCATTACTGATGATAGTGATGCATTTGTGTTCAGTGCAAAGTGTGTTATCAGATCCAGGTGCAAGGCCTTTTCTTCAGTACCAGTGATGTCACAGTAGTGATTGTTTAATACCCACTGCTTTTAGTTCTACAAACAAGATCAGTAACAGCCTCGGTGCTGATGAAGTCATGATCTACACCTCGGATGCCATCAAACATGTTGATACAGTTGCACTTACAACTGATGGCAGGTGGTGATTATAGCTTGGGAACTTCTGGCTATGGGGTATCAACAACACATGGCTTGGCAAAATGCAGCTTTGGGGATGCATTGCTCACAGCTGCCAAGACTCTACCTGATGATGACTCCTTTCAGATGTTTCTTGGCACATGGTGAGCTCAGATGTGTCTTGAATTGTCTACAAATTCACACAGCTTCCTCCCTCATTGCTCCATGGCCCTGACCTTGAAGTTGAGGTCTTTACACTCCCCCCCATATTCCTATAGGAATCTGATGATTCCGATGATTCTGATCGGAGTCCAATCAGAATCCCACCATATTCCAATGTCATTTTCACCAGCCAAATTGACATGAAATGGCACATTTAATCCTAGTCCAGTACGATGTAGTCCGATCAGAGTCTGATTGGACTATCAGAATTTCCTAGGAATTTCTGATCATAGAAATCACATAGGACTAGTCCGAAGTTATGCTAAGACATCAGACAATATAGGATTCTGATAGGAATGAAAGCAGCCTTGCTTAGTAATATAGTATGAAAAATTAAACACACACACAAGAATTGAACACTTGACTACAGAAGATTATGCAAGCGTAAACTGACAACAATACCATTAGGCTAAACAGTCATTACAGGTAAGTGATCATACTACACTACATACCATTCCCATGGGTGTGATGACAAAGCACATAGCTGCATCATCACACCTGCCAGCTCATCAACTCCCACCACCACCACCAACGATGACAAGCATGCCACCTCCATCCCCCCACCTCAACCACCTCAACCCAGCAACTCCCACCACTCCCACTTCACCCCCATCTCTAGATGAGCCCCCAACACTGGAAATGACTGGTTTCGATGCCAAACAATGCCCAAACAACACAATCGTTGTTTGGGCCATAGTAAGTTGTTTTTTTCATTTGTTTTTTACTTTTGTAGACTAACTAATTCATTTGTTTTGTTTCTAGATTCTAATCTACATGAGTAACGACAGACTGATGCAAGCCAAACCCACACCCAATGATGCCCCTGGCAATCCCCCTCCTCCCCATCAAAACAGGATGTGAGGGTATCGATCATGGTCAGGAGCATGGGGAGCAACACCAGGAGACCCCAAAAGGGGAATACCCGCCCGGTAAGCACCACCTGACCCCTCCCCTCGTGCCATGTCACTGATGAACCGACAACGCACCCACCCCATGCCTATGAGCTGCTGCTCATAGGGTGGATCGTGAGTGCATGGACCCCCCACGACACCAATGACATCCAGCACCCCCCATCACCACTGTGAGCAACTGCTTGCGGGGTGTATATGGGGTGTGAGAACATGGGAACAGCGTGGAGGGACGATGATGGCACCAAATGACACGCCTATGAGCAGCTGCCCATAGGGTGGTTTGTGGGTGCAGACAACAAGGGGGATGAATGACAAGGGTGACAAAATGACAAGGGGAAAGGGAACAACGACCAGAAGGGGAGACAATGGTGACACCCGCCCCATGCATGCCTACAAGCATCTGCTCGTAGGGTGTTTAAGGGGAGGGGGAGGGAGGGAGGGGACAATGGACAAATGCTGCCACCAACATATGATGCACCACCCACCACCAGCCTCACGAGCAACTGCTTGTGGGGTGGACAGTGGGTGGAATGATGAGGGAGGGGAGACGAGAGGGAGGGGAGGGAAGCCACAGGGGAGGCGAGGTGAGGGAGGCGAGACACGATGGAGACAAGAGGGAGGGGAAACGATGGGACAGGGCTGACAAGACAGGCAATGTGACGCACCACCCCCCCCTCCCCCCTGCAAAATGGGGGGGGTGGTTTTTTTTTTGTAGAATTTAAAATAGTATAATTAAATAGTATAATTAATTCTCCCCCCCGCGTTTGCATGGGTTTTTTTAAAAAAAAATCTATATTATTTATCTACTCCCTCACGAAGACATGAGGGCTCAATAAGTGAAGTAATCCTAAGTGCTATAAATGGACTTTATATTGCATGTTTATTAATGCTCCTGTGGCTCAACTGGTTGAGCACTTGTTTTTGTGGTCATGTGGCTTATATATCCCAAGGTCTGGGGTTCAATCCCTGCTCTGCCCATTTATTTTGTAAGCACTTTCACCAAAGTCAAGTCTTCCGAAATGGTGTGGTATTCTGACTACCTGTTGGAATTTCTTGGAAATAAGAGTACATGGTCATCAAGATACATTCCAATCGGATTCCTATCAGACTCCTAGGACTAGTATTGGACTAGTAGGACTCCTATGGGATTCTGATCAGACTCCTATCGGAAAACTCGGACTCCTAGGACTCCGATAGGAATATGGGGGGGAGTGCAAAGTCTTGTCAAAGTTGACCACTGCCTTTCTGGATATGGAGGTTCTTGATCTGTATCTAGCAGCAACAACATCTTGGACCATAGGATTAGGCAGCCATGTGATGGATACTGTTGCCCCATTGTGGAGACCTCGCAAGCCTGTGATTCATGAAATCACCACATTTTGCCAGCAATGCTTGGGATGGTCCGAATCGGCAACACTTCTGAAGAGATTTGAAAAAGTGCTTTGGGGTGGGGTCATATGTCACATGCTTTGCTCAGTATGCTGGTTTCTCCATCTGATAAAAGCCAATTACTCACGATGTCCAATTGTTTGAGCTGTTTGTTCTTTATGATGACACTGAACACAAACTTGCCAACACACAAACATGTGTGTTGAAGATCTCTCCCAACCCTTGCACAGTCCAGTCAAGTGGCAGAGGCTCCCTCACATACCAGAAACTCACAGTTACCATCAAAAATCTCATCAAATCTACAGGTTGTGTTGTACTGCCACGAAATGATGCACTGGTGGTTTCAATCAATGTATGGGTCCTGCAATCCATGACATATGCTGTAGGACTCTTGACTTTGCAGGAGTGGCTGCATGCAGTAAGCAGATCCTGAGTCCCTTGTCATGACCATCAAGTACATATCTTCATTCCAGAAACCTCAGAATTCTATGCAAAAACTTGGTACAATTGATTTGACCTTGGATGATGTGACTACTAGTAGCAGAAGTGGTGCCACTCACAATGAGGTTATTGATTTGACATTGGAGGAGATTTGAATAAATGGCCTGTTGTCTGTTAGTAATAGCAGTCTCTAATTTGTTTGATTCATCATATCTCGAAGAAGAGAACAAGTTACAATATAATATGTAGTCACAATCTAATTAATAAGAGAAGGGAAGGGACACAATTTGACAGTTTGATGAGAGAAACAGAACAGGTACTACATGTGCCCATAGAATTTGGAGTAGCATAGCATTGTAAGAGATATTCAACTGAAAGCCCCAACATAAATCACCCCAGGTCCTACTTGCATCTCACTGACAATTACTACCAGGCATCTTGACTATGCGTCAGCAGTTGGAGGTGGTGTTGTAGGGTTGCATTTGCCACTGGGTGTCTTTACTATGCACTGGCAGCTGGTGTTGTAGGTTGGTGTTTGCATTGGTGGTTGGAGGGCTTGTTGTAGGGTTGTATGTGCCAGTTGTTGTAGGGTTGCATTTGCCACTGGATGTCTTTACTATGCATCAGCGGTTGGAAGTGGTGTTGTAGGGTTGGTGTTTGGTCAGAGTGCATCAGCAGTTGGAGGTCATGTTGTAGGGTTGTATGTGCCAGTGGACTATGAGTTGGCAGTTGGAGGTGGTGTTCTAGGGTTGGCGTTTGCTGCGAGGTGTCTTTACTATGCGCTGGCAGTGGGAGGTGGTGGTGTTTGCAGGGGGTGCTGTGGAATGGTCTGTATGTCTGTATGAATGGTCAGTTGTAAAAAGAAAGAGGTCTTATGACTCACCCAAGCCAATAAAAGGTCATCAGTTCAGCCTCTCTCAAGCAGAGCTCTGCGTTCTTAGCAGCGCAGTTCACATTCATGATTCACATAAAACAGAAAAGAGAGACACAGAAGACATAGAACATTGAATAACAGAGCCAAGCATGCACAGCCAGCAAAACAGCAAAACAGAAAAGCCGGTGATGAACAGATGAAGGCAAGGACAAGAAAAGGACAAGAAAATAAAGGAGTCACCAGAGGTGACTCAAAGGTTGGCAATGTTGGGTGAGCGGGGTGGGAAAGTGGGCATGTGGGGTCACTGCTGATCATGAGAGGTCAATGGGCAGTCACCGAGACCTGTGATACATTGGCATGTTTATAGATTTCATAAGGGAGCCTAGAATAGATGACTTTGTCAGCAAGATTCAGGAAGCATGAGAGGATCAGAGGCATACCTTAACAAGGACAAGTGCAATCAAAATGAAGTAGGTAATAAAAGAAATCCTCATCATAGTTTGTAAAACCAGTGGCAGGAGGCTCTAGTGTGGATGTTCACAATATGATTGGGGCGGACAAAAGAAACTACAACACAATCTTCCACATATTTAACTGTATCCTATTTAGGCTGTACAATGTACTAGTGTCTGGAAATAACAGGGAACCATCAAAGAGAACCTGCACAGTCTTAGCTAGATAAGTGGGTGTTGCCCTAACAGAAGAACACAACTTTCCATATCAGTGCACCTTCTCTTTTGTGCACATGTCATTGTTTCACCACACCACATCCAATTACTCATCCTTTCAGCACAAGCCAGAAGTAACTGTGCACATGTAATCGACCTTGTCTTTTGTAAGCTGACTCCAGGCCTTGTCTTACATTGCAACTGCCAGTGATCAAGAGGCAGAGCTCATCAGCAGGACAGCTGTAACCAGACAACCAATTGGATCTGGTTTAGTTACAATTTACACTACTCTATTCACACAACTATTTTAGTTACAAGCCAAATTCAGTGATATCTCCAAGATCAGGTACCTTAGCTAAAGAAGTGACTCATCACAGATCTATCTGACATGTCCAAACCATCAACTTCTAATCCCAGTCCAAATCCTGTTCCTACACCAGTGATAGAGACAAAGATTGAGGTGCTCACAGTGCAAACACTGCTAGTAGTGTCAGTGCTAGCAGCATCCCAGCCCAGGCAAGCAGAAGCACAGCCATGGCGAAGATGATGAGATAGAGGAGATGATGGAGTGGATTTCACAGGATGATGTGCAGACAGTGGAGAAGTCTCAAAATGGAAAGGCACACTTACCTAAGTATGCACTACCCTAAATCTTTGACAGTACCATGGAAAATACAAAATCCTTTATCAGTTCTATAATATTGTATATCTATGGGAGTCCAGAATGTTGCACAGCAGAGTCAAAAATTATGTTTGCTCTCTCTTACATCCAGAGGGAAAGCACAGTTTTGGAGAAATGAGGCTATTAATCAAATTTCTGGGGGAAACAAACCATTTGTGACCTTCAAGGAATTTTTGGAGAGATTGGAGGCTCAGTTTGGGGATCCTTGGAAGGATGCCAAGTTTGGCAGCCTACACTAGACTTAGGTTCACTAAAAGACAGGATCAAATTATCTTCATTGCATGGAAGTAGGAACCATAAGTTACTACAAATAAAAGAATAGGAAGTTACTATACCTTTGTTGCATGGAAGTAGGAATGAAGGTTAAGGCTGAGATTTACACTGCCCCACATAGTCCTGGAGGAATCCTGGTAGTCCTACCAGGAATCCAGTGAGATTCAGTACCCTAAAGTCATACCATAATGGAAAGTCAATTTACAAGTTTCAAGTGCTTTGGACTTCATGAATTTCACAAAGTACCTACAAAATAAACTTGTTCAGAGCAGGGATTGAACTCTAGAACTCATGATCAAGAATCACATGACAAACCAAACAAGTGCTTAACCAGTTGAGCCACAGGAGAATTATTAGCTGCAATATAAAAGTGTATTTATACCCTCAAACTCAAACTTAGGTATTTCTCTCTTGAAGCTCACAATTAAGATCAAATAAAATTTATTAACTACATCCCTCACATATACACCATTAATTACATAAAAAAAAAACCTCCCCAACACAAGGTGCGAGGGGGAGTCCTACAAATATATACATATAAAACTAATCTCCCCTCACATTCAATGCGAGGGGAGCACTACAATTATAAAGAAAAAGAAAGAAAAACCCCTCACCCATGTTTTATGTGGGTGAGGGGGAAGGTATTACCATAAATAAAAAATGAAAAAAACCACCCCATGCAAAATGCAGGGGCGGCCTGGTGAGTCATGCCTGTCATCCGGTCCCCATCATCCTTGGTGCCAGGCCTTTGTTGTTGCTGTCCTCATCATTGCCATCCTGGGCGTCATTTCTGTGCTGCTCCTGGTTGCCATGCCCTTCCTGGTTGTCGTTGCTGTCCTGGCCATCTCCTGCTGTGTGGTGGTGGCTGTCATCGTCATTCCACCCACAATCCACCCCATGAGCAGTGGCTCATGGGGCTGGAGGCAGGTGGTGTGTTGTTGGCCCTGTTGTTGTTGTTGGTTGTGGTTGTTGTTGGTTGTGGTTGTTGTTGGTTGTGGTTGTTGTTGGTTGTGGTTGTTGTTGGTTGTGGTTGTTGTTGGTTGTGGTTGTTGTTGGTTGTGGTTGTTGTTGGTTGTGGTTGTTGTTGGTTGTGGTTGTTGTTGGTCATGGTTGGCGGCCATGCTTTGCGTTCTTGGGGTTCTGGTGCTGGTAGGGGGTTCTGGTGCTGGTAGGCGGTGGCATTGTCATTGTCGTCGACTGCACACACTCACAATCCACCCTATGAGCAGAGGCTCACAGGCATGGGGTGGGTGTGTTGGGTTGTCTTGTGTCCGGCCATTGTTGCCAGTAGAGTAGAACCTATAAAACAAAAGAAATGGCTTAGTTTATAAAAACAAAAAGCAAACAAAAAGAATTTACATAGGGCCCAAACGATGCCCATGTTGGCTCGTTTGCGGGTGGTGGTGTTGTTACCAGTAGATTATAATCTATAAAGCTAAAGAAACAGGTTAGTTAGTTTATAAAAACAAAAAGCAGATGAAAAAAAAAAACTTATGTAGGGCCCATCCAGTTGGCTTGTTTGTCATCATCCGTTGTGGTTGGCGGCCGTGCTTCACATTCTCGGGGTTCTGGTGCTGGTAGGTGGTGGCATCATCGTTGTTGTCGACTGCACACACTCATGATCCACCCTACGAGCAGAGGCTTGCAGGTGTGGGGTGGGTGTGTTGGGTTGTCTCGTGTCCGGCCATTGTTACCAGTGGAGTAGAACCTATAAAACAAAAGAAATGAGTTAGTTTATAAAAACAAAAAGCAAACAAAAAAAAAATTATGTAGGGCCCAAATAACGTGATCTGCATTGTTTGGGCCCATCTTCCATCCAGTTGGCTCGTTTGCAGGTGGTGGCATCATTACCAGTAGATTATAACCTAGAAAACTAAAGAAACAGATTGGTTAGTTTATAAAAACAAAAAGCAAATGAAAAAAAAAACTTATGTAGGGCCCAAATGATGCAGCAGGTTGCCTTGTTTGGGCCCACATTCCATCCAGTTGGCTCATTTGAAGGTGGTGGTGATGGTGGAGTGGGCATGGGAATGGTGGCAGTGGGTGTCCATGCAGTGGTGGTAGTGGTAGAATGGAGAGGCGGCGGCATTGTCAAGAGTGGTGGTGATGGTTGATGAGCTGGCAGTGTTGATGATGTGGCTGTGTGCTTTGTCATGCACAGCTGCCCCAATGGTACCTAGAGCAGTTAGTGGACATACTTTGTAAGTCTATGTGGTGTAGTGGTTATATTGGCCATGCTGAAATGTTGTTGTCTAATGCCTAGGGTTCAATTCTGCCTCATGTCATTTATTTTATTACTTAGTATTAAGGACTCCTGGTTCAATCTTCCTGGATTCCTGGTCTGTCCTCCTGAATTCCTCATAGTCCAAGTCCTGGGGAATTCCGGGAATGGTACCAGGAAGAGCCCAATTTACCAGGATTATACCAGGAATCCACCAGGAATCCTACTGGAAGAGAAACTGCCAGGAATAAACCATTTGGTGGACAATGGCTGAAGCAGGGACTACCAGGAATCCTGGAGGAATCCTGGTAGTCCTACCAGGAAGACCAGGATTCCTCCAGAAATATGTGGGGCAGTGTAAAGAGCTCCAGCCAGCATCAGCTGCAGCAAAAAGACAAACTCCTTGTCTAAGTCATTGTTGTCCATTGAGAATGGCATCCACTAGATCGGAAGGAGATCCCCATCAATGCATCATCGATCAACTGTTATTGTCCTTCTAAATCTACTCTCCCTGCACTGTTAACTTATGGTCTGAAACTCCAGGTCCAAATATTTTCAAACGCCGCTCATTGATGGGTTTGGAACGAAGTCTAGGTTTTCAAATGCTACGGGAAGTCATCCAATGATCACTCTTATAATCAAACTTCACTAGAATCTGTTAGAGACACATTCAGGATGGCTTTAAATGATTCTCAATTAGCTGGCCTACTCTCAGTACTTTACAGTCCCCCACCTGTCCTAGTGGACTCCAACCAGACTGACTGGAGTCTGACTGGAGTCCAATTGGAGTCCAACTGGAGTCCAATTGAGCTACACTAAGTCATGTAGAGTTCAATCCCCCATTGGAGTCCAGGTGGAGTCCAACTGGAGTCTAACTGGAGTCTGATGATAGGTTGTCTCCTCGGCTCAAAGGCCAATTCACCATTTTGGCCACATTCTAATCACATTGGATAACTCACACGAGGTCCCAGAAGCAGTGCGACCACTCCCGACCAAGTCTACCAAGTGCAATATCACGTCGAACGTGGTCGAGCATCGTCAAATGCGATCAAATGCGATCAAACATCGTTGAACGTGATTGAACATCATTGAACATCATCAAACATCATCGCGAGCATCGTCAAATGCAATCAAACATCGTCGAACACGATTGAGCATCATCGAACATGATTGAGCATCATCAAACACGATCAAACATTGTCGAGCATTGTCGAGCATCATTGATCGATATCGAGAGACTGCGAGCGACATTGGGTGCCACATTTGTTATCTATATGGTGGAATAACATGTGCCAGGAAGTATTCCAACTCGTGCTCAAACTTGCTGATAGTAGGTCAGCCTTGTTCCAAGTCCCTATCGTGCACAGAACCCGCTGGATGCATTATTGCGAGACTTAGCACAGTTTATACACAAAGGACAGTCCCCTTTTAGTTCTATACCCTTTATTACTCTTTCATCATATGATATATATCTTTCTTGTTCAGATTCCAGTCTCCTTTTTGGCCTTGTGCCTTAACTCATATCTTTTGCCTCATGTTCTACACATGTTCTCTAGCCTTTTTAGGTACTTTCTTTATTTTATATAAAAAGATGTACCAGATACAAAGAAAAACAAGAAAGTCGTCATCTTCCTCCCAGATCACAGTGATTTGAGAGTACAGTTTAGTCTTATTCAGTCTGAAGTTTGGTGTTTTATGCTAAACTTTCTCGAAATTCCTCGAAATTCCTCACATTATGCTATTTTCGCTCTCGCTTCCCTCGATTAGCCTTTTTGTCACTTCTACTACTCGTCTAGTCCCCCGATCTTGCGTCCGAACATATCTGCGCACTCAAAATTCCTCGAAACCTCTTCGAAAAATATTGCGACATCTCAAAAAGCATTGCGACATCTCAAAAAGCATTGCGACATCTCGAAAATCATCGCAAAGTCTCGAAAATCATCGCAAAGTCTCGAAACACATTCTTTTAGCCTCGAACTGCTTCAACAAGCAGTTGTTTTATGACTATTTGACGGTCAGTCTGACAGGTGACATCTAGAGGGCCTCGCATCCTTCCTATGACTCGTGTTATACCATCCGAAGCCTTTTGTGGGTTTTGTTTGGGTTTCCGGGTTGAGCATCATCACCGAGTGGAATGCATTTCAACCAAATGATAAGTCAATTAGATATGAGCTCAAAGGACTTCAGACTTGGTGAATTTCATAAGGTACCCACAAAATAAATTTGTGTACTGCAGGAATTGAACTCAAGACCTCACCATAAGGAATCACATGACAAACCAAACAAGTGTGCTCAACCACTTGAGCCACAGGAGATCTATTAGGGATCAATATAAGGTTTATTTATGACTCAACTTTTCATATTCTTCAAGGAGGCATTTTTCAAACAATTACAATCAGAAAATTTTAATTAACCACATCCCTCATGTAGGACACAAGGGAGTTACTATGTACATAAAAATCTAAACCCCTCGCATTCGGTGCAAGGGGGGGGGCAGAGATAAATTAAACATAATAAAGACCCCTCCCCATGCAAAATGCAGGGGAGGGGGGGTTGGGGGATGCGGTCTGGGGTGGGTGTCATTGCCCACCCCTCCTTGCATGCATCTATCGCTGTAGCAAGCTGCACCCATCATCCACCCTACTAGCAGAGGCTCATAGGCATGGGGATGGGTGCCATGGTCATCATAACCCTGGTGTACCCACCATCCACCCGACGAGCAGGTGCTCATCGGTGTGGGGTGGGTGTGTTGTTGGTTTTGTGGGTCTCCTAGTTCAGAGGGGTTGGGGGGAGGGGTCAGTGATGTGGGATGTGAGGGAGGGGGTAGGTGGGTGCTTACCAGGTGGGTATCCTGCTCCACAGGTCTCCCAGTACTGCTCTGCTGTCTCCTATCCTTTATTGACACCCTCACATCCTGTTTGGACAGGGAGGAGGGGGCTGGCATGGGTGTCATCAAGTCTGGGTCATTCTGGGTCCTGGTGCTGGTAGGCGGCGTCATCATCATCATCATCAACTGCACACACTCATGATCCACCCTACAAGCAGGGGCTTGTAGGCGTGGGGTGGGTGTGTTTGGCTCGTTTGTGGGTGGTGGTGTCATTACTAGTAGATTATAACCTAGAAAACTAAGAAAATGAGTTAGTTAGTTTATAAAAACAAAAACCAAATGAAAAAAACTTATGTAGGGCCCAAACGATGCGATCTGCATTGTTTGGGCCCGGGTTGGCTCGTTTGTGGGTGGTGGTGTCATTACTAGTAGATTATAACCTAGAAAACTAAAAAAAAACAAGTTAGTTTATAAAAACAAAAAGCCAAACAAAAAAACTTATGTAGGGCCCAAACGATGTGATCTGCATCGTTTGGGCCCACATTGGCTCATTTGCAAGTGGTGGCATTGTTGCCAGTAGATTATAACCTAGAAAGCTAAAAAAACAGGTTAGTTAGTTTATAAAAAGAAAAAGCAAACAAAAAAAAAACTTATGTAGGGCCTGCGTTCCATCCATTGGGCTCGTTTGCAGGTGGTGGTGATGGCAGATTGAGCATGGGAGCAGTGGTGGTGGGTCTCCACACAGTGGTGGTGCTAGAGAGAGGAGGGAGGCAGTGTCGATGGTGGTGGTGGTGGTGGTGAGTGATGAGCTGGCACATTTGATGACACAGCTATATGCTTTGTCATACACAGCTGCACCATGGTACCTAACACAAGTAGATGATACCTTACACAAGGTATTGTGGTGTAACAGTTATATTGTGTATTATTATTACATAAGCAACATATGGGGATCTGGGTTCGATTCCTTTTCTTACACACTTTTTCAGTGGAATCTGACTGGACTCCCAGTGGACTCCAACCAGACTCCAACCAGAATCCAACCAGAATCCAACTGGACTCCACTGGACCAGTCCCAGTGGAATCCAGTGTTTCAGTGGATTCCACTTGGAGTCCAGTCAGACTGGACTGGGACTGGACTGGCAACTTTTCAGGCAGTTGGCTGGTGACCAGTCCCAGTGGACTCCAGTCAGAGTCCAGTCAGAGTCCACTAGGAAAAGGTGGGGGAGTGTAAAGACCTCATGAGAGTCTTGTAAAACCCCAAGAAATCATCTGTGCATTCAGTGTTTGATTCCAGATGTGTCCACTCTGTTTCATACCATAAAGTCCTCACTGTAACTCCCATACCCAATCTTCTTTCCCAACTTCTACAAAACCAGTTGGTTGTTCCATATACTGAATCTCATCAGCTGGTAAGAGTCCATAGAAAAATGCAGTTTTGATATCAATTTGCTGTGCATCCCAGCCAAGTGAGGCAACAATGTGCAGGAGAATCTGCCAAGATTCCATGCGTGCAGTAGGTGAGGTAGTTTTTGTGTAATCTTTGCCATAAATCTGTTCAAACCCTTTGAAAACAAGGCATACCTTCCAACACACTGGAGTGCCATCCTCATTTCATTTGATGTGGAAGACTGGGTGACCCTTATGTATGCGGCACCCCTGTGGTACGTTGGCTCTTGGAACTAATTTGTAGACTTGCATGTCTTTTAGGGACTTGAGTTCCTTGTGATAGCCTTCCTCCCAGCACTCAGAATCTGCCAGGTTCTGGGCTTCCTCCCTGGTATGTGGGTCATCTTCAAATTGTAGTGATCTGGCATCTATATCAGACATCTCTGAGATCAATGTGTGTAATTGATGTGCCTGATCACCAAGTGTAGGGTCTTCGATCAATTGCTGATCGGCTTGATCATGATTGACAGGTGTAGGCATGATGACATCATGGAGCCCTTCCAAAACTTGCCTCCATTCCATATGTTGCTCCTTTATACACTGATGATACTCGACGAGGAAACCCAAACAAAACCCACAATAAGGTCTCAAATGGTATAATGCTAGTTAGACAAAGGTTGCAAGGTGGTATCAAATATCACCGCTGTTACCCAAGGCTATGAAAATGACTCTAGGGGGTGTCCAATGAGGTTTGATGAGGTTTGAGAGTATTTGAAGCACTATGAAGGTGCTTGAGAGAAGTTTGATAAAGATCGAGAGTGTACAAAGTGCTGCAATGGCATTTGAGGGAAGTTCAATGAAGTTCAGGAGTGTACAAAGTGTTGCGATGAAGTTTGAAGAAAGTTTGAAGAGGTGCAATGATGTTCAAAGAAGTTCAAAGGGCTTTATAGAAGATGAGGACAGTTTCGACAATGGCTGAGAATAGACTATAGGGATGTAGAAAGATCAAGAGGGGATAGACAATATGAAATAGTTTCAAGAAGCTAGTATGAGGAGTTTGAGGAAATCTGGCGTAAAACACTGAATTTTGAGACTAAGTCAAGATGCTTGGACTCAAAAGAATGGCTCTTAAATCAGACAATTGGTGTGAGAGGATGATCTATTCTGTCCTTCTAAGTAGCTAGTACAAGGCTATATATGTTGGGAGAAGTGATACTGAAAAGGAAATAAAACATGAGGAATACATGAGGCAAGATATAAAACAATAGAGAATCTTTGTGAATCATAGAATAAATGAAAGAAGATGAGAAGGGAAACATATAGAGTCATGATTTATCATGGGTACCAGTCCCCGTTGATCCAATATATCATCATGATGTCAAAGCGCCACAATCGCATCCTAAAATCCCATCGTTGTGTCTCCTCATGTCCAGTGGTGCTTGATATGTGACGCACTAATTCTTACAAGGTGTGCTGCTTGTATCTGAAGGGTGGTGCAATAGGTATACAGTGGCCAAAGACATTCAAAATGCTGCTAAGTTGTTTGAACTTGTTTGAGATCATTCGAAGTCATTTCAAATCATTTGAAATTGATCAAAGTAGTTTCAGAGCGGTCTCACAGGGTTCATAGTGGTTGGGAGCATGCATGTTGATGTGTGAATACCTCTGGAGACATTCCCAGAGCTTAGTGAGCATGGTGGACCTATCATCCTCCCCCTTACTGAAATCCTGACTGTCCCAGTCAGCCGATTGGAGTCATGTGCAAAATGAGTGATCGTGTTGAAGCTGTAAACAAAACTTGAAAAACTTCTCATTCTCCTTCATCAACCTACACCCTCGATACTAGCTTTTCATTATGTCTCTCCTCGTCAAACTCAATACTGACATCTTTGACTATGCCAAATTGCAGTACTTTACAGTCCCCCACCTGTCCTAGTGGACTCCGACCGGACTGACTGGAGTCTGAGTGGAGTCAAGTTGAACTACATTAAGTCAAGTAGAGTTCATCCCCCCACTGGAGTCCACTGGGAGTCCAACTGGAGTCTACTGGGAGTCCAACTGGAGTCCAACCAGAGTCCACTTGGAGTTCAACTGGAGTCCAACCAGATGAACATGTTCAATGCTACTTAAGCAATTCACAAGTCATTATCCTGTTATGACTCCAGTCCACTCGGATTGAACAGGGACTCAGAACTTATCACTCAAGCTTGCATCTGAAAATATAAAATACTTGTATTTTCAGGACTTGAACCCTCAACCTCTGCTTAAATAAGCAGATTTCGGAGTGCTCTAACCACCTGAGCCATGTGCCTGACATATTTTTACCATATTAGGGTCATGAGATACAATTTACAAAGTTTATATTTGCTCTACATAGTCCAATCGGACTCCAACTGGACTCCAAGTGGAATTCAACCACAAGACCATAATATTACTATCAGAAACTACCTACATGTCATCATCATCACCATCACCATCGCTATCACCATTATTAGTCAAGTTACTGGCTTTTCTTGTTTGTTTGTTAATAACATGCCCAGTGTGATAAAATAGCATGGTATGCAAGAACCAATTGAAGTTGCCTGGGGTCATCCTTTTAAGAATTGATTCATATCCCCCTAGCCATGCATTCAATTGCTCACATGCCTGTGATATATTTATTATACTGTATCAATCATGACTGAAGTTAGTGAATGCTTACCTGAGTATTAAATGCACGCTTGTAATGCTGTCTCCCTTGTTCATCCTCTTCAACAATAATGAGATTAGGGGCTGAGCCATTCATAGGAGCAGGATTACACCACTGTCAGCACAAAAAGTCTGATGCATGATGATTGATATAATGGTAGGCATCAACTATGAATTGAGTTGTTTTCTTCCAAATAGACTCCCAAGACCCATTGGCAATACTAGTATGAAGCACAAGACATGCTTTGTCTATGCAGATATATGCTGGTCAGGATTCTTCTGTAGGATATACCTTTTCCAGAAATGCCAAAATATTTGTTGGTGACTCTGATTTGGCAAACTTTGCCCATGCAATAACCACACCACATGGAGCACATATAGTTTCCACACAATAGAATCTTGGGGCAGTGAAATAATTGGTCCTTTGTGGCGTTGGGGCAGGTTCATCATGTGGTTGTACATTCTCAGTAATTGGAGCTGTCCAAGGCATATTTTCATTTGGTCGCCGCAATATTCTCCAGATGCCAGAAAAGGTGTGTCGGTTGTGTTTTTCAGTGTGTTTCTTCCATTGTTCCTGATGCTGTGGGCATGCTTGAGTCATAACAACTTTCTGATTGGTACAGCCACAGATTCTGCATTTAGCCCCATATTCAGATTCATGTAATGCACAAAATGCTCCTCCACGAGAATTGGCAAGTTGAGATGTGCAATCTTCATATGCACAATGCTAGAAAGCTATTAGCTTTAGTTATATGTAACAGTCAAAATACATACATTAGGCCCCATAACAATCCCATCCATCACCACAAGTTTGACAGGTGAATAATCAATATCCATATTGTCACCATCTTGGGGGCTCTCTAGATTGCCTGTAGTATTTTGTTCTTGTCCTTCATTTTCAAGGGTTCTATCACCTTCATATGCAGGCACAGGTGTATTTTCATCCACTCCAACTATTGCTGCTAGATCACCTCCTGCAATTACATCATAAGTGCCCTTGTACTGGTGAGTACATTCTGAGCATGAATGTTGATCTGCAGCCCGTATCATTCCACCTTCTCCTAATATTTCAAATGCCTCTTTTGTGACTTCATCGATTGCAAGACCATCTTGGAGCACAAGATTAATGCCTGATGCAGAGGCAACTGTACGAATTGATTCTTGGACATATGTATGCCAAGTCTGATGCTGAGACAGGTTCCTGATAGGTTTTCCCTGAAAGCATTATTCCAAAATTCTGTAATGGCTGCAGCTGAAGCATGAAAGCTATACATAGCAGACAGAACAATGTTGGAAAACAGCCTATCCACCCAGATATTCTGTCCAGCTTTAATGTACTTGGCAGAACTCAGATATAGTCTGTCAAATTGACCTTGTTCACCAGAAACTGGTGTACATTCATGATCTGCATGATAAGCAGTTTAACAATCTGGACATTTCCCAGTCAATACTGGAACATCTTCATAATATCCAAAGCCTTTGATTAAGGTCACCAATGGAATATCTCATGATTTAGTGATTTGCAGCAGTGACCGGGGTTGACAGTTCAAAGTTTTGCATTCGTATGAGTTAGGACATATATAACATGGATTGGACCAATAGATTTGTGTGAAACTGCCTTGAGCTTCTGCTGAAATTGACCATTGTCATTATAAGGATTTAAATCCAACAGCTTGGCCAGCGCATCAAGTTTAGTTCCAATATTGTTGATTCTTGTCTTTGTTTCAGTGACATTGTCTGATTTCTTGAGTAACCTGATGTCTTGTTGCTTGTACAATTTATTGTCCATTGCACGAGCAAGGCATTTCATCCAACTAGAAATGGTGACACATTTTTCTCCTGTGCATTTTGGATTTTGTTGCCTTGAATGTAAATTCAACAAGTCTGTGTTATCTGTCATAGTGAACAGAATAACAAGAACTGTTGAAAGTGAAATTTTGGAACTGAAATTATCCTGAATAAATTGGCTGAACAGTTTGAAGGGGATTTCTGGGAATGGGCTTTCCTCAGGTAGAGCAGTGACAGTTGGTAGGATATTGAAGATAATTGATATCCATAATAAAAGTTGCAGCTGGTTCAGATTTAAAACAATCTTCCAGATTAAAACTTGAAGGAATTCCAGAGGATGAATTTGCCACATGCTATAAGGCAGCAAGCTCAAAAAACTATTGCAATTGCATGGGCTCTAACTATTTACTTACTTTGAACCCTTCTTCTTCTTGTCACCTTTCTTCTTGGACCCACTACCACTACCAGCACTACTTTCATCCTTCGACTTCATCTTTCCTTTGCTCTTGCCCCCTGATTTACCCACTTCTTTGGCTTTGCCATCCAAAAAAGCAAAAAGATCCTTGAAATTGTATGCAACCTTCTCATAGCCCCAAAGCTCAATATTGGAAGGAGCATCTTTCCTCCTCTCCAACCAGCTCACCATCTCAGGATAGTCAGATACTCAGGAGAAAGCTTTGGAATGGTTGGCATGCCACATGGATTTAGACTGAAAAATTTCAATCAAATCAGTGACTGAAGGCTTCCTTCCTTCCCATTCTCTGGAGGCACAGAGTGCAGCCAAAGTTGCATTGGCCTCTAAGAATGCTTTATACTTTTGATAGCCAATGTGAAGACCACCATCAGTATGATCAGCCAAATTTGATGGAATATTGAGACGAGTTATAAGATCATTCTTGAAGGGAGTGAGAGTGGTAGTAGCCAAAGTTAAAAGTGAGGTAGTGAGAGTGGTAGTAGCCAAAGTTGAAAGTGAGGCAGGAGTAGAATCACAAGTAAGGGTTGGCGATATAGATAGAGATTCTGTATGCATAACAGACTGGAAAGCAGGTTCACATTCCTATTGATAGATAGCTGAATTTTTCCAATATTAAATAAAACACAACTTACAATTGAAACTGGAAGAACATATTCTCCATTAATGAAGTTCCATGTGACAGGTTCTTCATCTTTGATTGCAGTGGAATAGCGTCCTTTAATATTCCAAAGGTCATCTTCATATACAAAAATTCTTGAATTTTGACCTGCAGAAACCTTACAAACATATTCCAAAAAATGGTTAGTCAAATGACTTACGGTGAACTGGAGAATCTTTCTCTGCCAGCTTTGATAGAACCACACCCAATGAAGTTGTAACTTTAAGCTTGAATGCAGACTTTGGCTTGGTAGTGGCAGGATCAACACACGAGTCATATAAGTAAACTTTACCCATGACCAAAGCTGCAGCATCAGTTTCCAGGTCATGAGAATCTGCAAGGTTGAACACATTTCCATAGGCACGGCCACAGATAACACCACCAGTAGTACGTGAGGCTCCCTGTAATTTTTGTGAAGGGCTGGTTGGTGGACTAGCCATAGGTACATCTAATATGGGTTGGAAATAGAAAACAAGATCCAGATAATGTTACCTTGGTCAATTCCTGGGAGTGAAAAGTCCATATCTAATAAGAATGGGCTTTAAAAAAGCAAACCATTCAAAGATAAAATTGTTACCTTTGCTTCCAATACTATCCTTGGTTCCTTCATGTACATGAAGATCTTCAATTACAAAAATTACAAATATTATGACAGCGAGAAATTTTACCAAGTCGACAAGCACCCTTGGGGTCACATTGAGGAAAGTCTAATCTAACATTAAGGATAACAAACAATACTATGGTAAAATATTTACCCTCTACCGAAGCAGGGGCAGGATTAGTAGAACAAGCAGCAGTGGTGGCACAGTTGGTGGCGGCATCGGTGGTTGTGACAAGGTTCATGAGGTTGCCACTGTCAGTCCCATCATTGCCACTGTCAGTCCCATCATTGCCACTGTCAGTCCCATCATTGCCACTGTCAGTCCCATCATTGCCACTGTCAGTCCCATTGTTGTTGTTGTCAGTCCTGTCATTGTCCTCCCCCTCATCTGCATCATTGTTGGTGTTCTCGTTGTCATTGTTCTCATTGTTGTCATTGTTGTTCTCATTGTTCTCGTTGTTAGTCTCATTGTTCTCGTTGTCATTGTTGTTGTTGTTGTTGTTGTCATTGTTGTTGTCATTGTTCTCGTTGTCGTTGTCGTTCTTGTTCTCACAGTTCTTCTCACAGTTCTTCATGTTGTTGTTGTTCTTCTCGCCGTTCTTCATCTTCCTGCTGGTCTTCGTCTTCCCATCGTTCTGCTCATTGTTGTTCTTCTCGCCATGCTTCTCGCTATCGATGTCATTGTTGTCCTCCTCCTCGTCGTTCCCACTGCTTTTGTTGTTGTTGTTGTCGCTCTCACAGTTGTCCCCCTTGTGCTGGTCATCACCGTCGCTGTCGTCGTCCTTCCCCTGGTGCTGGCTGTCATCATCGGTGCTTTTGTTGTTGTTATCGCTGGGGTTGTTGTTCTTCCCCTTGTTGCTGTTGTCCTGCTTGTTGCAGCTGTCACTGGCGTTTTCGGCGGCTTTGGGGGTTATGACATCCGAGTGTCATGGGCGGCCCATTGGGGTGAGAGCTGGGTGGGCTGTTGCTGCTGGCGAGAGAGCATGTGGTGGGGGGGCTACCGATAGCCCACTCGTTTCAAGAATGAGTTCAGCCCTATATTAGAAATGTCAGTAGAAAGAAATAGAAATAGAAATAGAAAAAGAACAAAAACAACTTACCTTGGAAGCTTGGGTGGGGTACCAGCTGCCTCAGCAGCTGCATCCTCTCATGCCTGCGCTAACGAAGTCTTTCTAAAAGAAAAAAATGCCATCCTGTCAGCACATGATGGCAATGGCGGGGACGGCGTACCTCGTTCCCTTGTTCCTCTTTGCCTTTTTCTCCTTCTCCTGGTCCTTTGTGTTCCCTTTCTTCTTTTCTTCCTGCTCGTTGTCGGTCTCACTCCCCTTGGTCTCGGTCTCGCTCTCCTTTCGGGCTTTCTTCTGCTTAGGTTTGTTGTCCAGCGATGATCGAGCACATTTGCATGCTTTTGGCTTTGGGGATCGCTTCCGATCGGTGCTGTAGTGAGTGCCAGAGTTGGCTGATCTGGTTGCTGGCATGTTTTGATAGCGTTGTTGACGTGGATGGGTGGCGATGGTGTTGTGACAGTTGAGCGGTTGGTGGTAATGGTTGATGTGGCAGTTGTGGCAGTGCAGCGGTTGGTGAATTTTGCAGCTGTGGCAGCATGCATAAACTGGGTGATAGTGATAGTGTTATGTATTCAAGCATCAATAAATGCCTAGGTGGTCTAGTGGTTAATGTGTGACCATTATGTTATGTAAGTAAAATGGTGGGGGTTCAATCCTCGTGTGGGTCAAAATATTTTTCTGTTATTAATAATAATAATAATAATCAGTTGGTGCGGACTCTGGTTGGACTCCCAGTGGACTCCAGTTGGACTCCAGTTGGAGTCCGGCAGGAAAAGTGGGGGAGTGTAAAGACCTCCCAAATTGATGCCTGAGCACAATGCCACTGAAAATTTGGACTTCAAAATGTGGGGGAAGGGTTTTTGCAACAGAATGGTATGTTATTGCATTCATTTTGTCATATGGATGGCTAAAACATTTGGTCTTAGGCTGAATATGATGAGCTCCCTGACGATTTGGGCAAAGAGTGCAATCCAGCCATTCAAAAGGTCATTGATGATGTTTTTGAGCTGTATGAACCATTGGTCCATTGTGAATGGCTTTCATGGGGTGCTGAGCTATTATTTTTGGAGTTGCATGAAGAGGTGGAACATGAAGATCAAGAAGCTGCTGAGGTGAAAGCATGGGCAGAGGCTGAGGATGAGGCAAGGTGCACTCAGGAGGAGGAGGAACTAGCTCGAGAGATGGCAGCTGCTGCTAAGAAAGCAAAACTGGATGATCGGAGGGCCACTTTTGTTGATGCTCACAAAATGGCACTGGGTGAGTTTTGTGCCAAGACCCTTTCAAAGGCTGAGTTGTTGTAACAAAATGAGCAACTAGTGGCCAAAGCTAAATCAATCAAGGAGGCCAAGGCAGGGGTCAAGGACAAGGAGGAGGATGAGGAGGAGCTACCCATGGTGTGGGTGACAAAACAAAAGGTAGTGGAGATCGAGGGAGGCAAAGATGGGAGGATGAAGTCCAGGACTCTGTGGAGTCAAAGCAAGCAAAGTTCACAATGAGTGGACTGCTCGATTTCGAGGGTCTGGTGAGTTTTCATTTTGTTTTCAAAGGTTTTTCAGAGTGCTAATCATGTCGTAGTGCAATTGATGTGCTGGAATGAGATCTCAGCTGCGCTGTGTGTTTGAAGAAGGGGCCCCAAAGTGCATCAAGTGCACTGATGCTCTGCAGGGCTGTTATTGGGAGGGGGTGTTGAGGAAAGGCTTTTGAAAAGGCAAGGGGAGGAAATTTGGGGCTGTGAAAGACATTTTGCAGTCGAAGCCAGGTGTGTTTCTGGTTTAGACTTTGCAAATTTTTTCTAACTTTCTGCTTGGATTATTTTAGCTCTTCGCATTCGAGTTGTTGGGCTGGTCAAGCCAGAGGAGATGGTTGTGGGACCATTGAAACTGTCTACACCAAAATTTAAGCACAAAAAGCAGTCAAAAGGGAAAGGCAAAGCAAAGGAGGTATCATCAAATGATGATATTGAGGTTGTTATCAATGAATGGGTTGATTGATGGAAGATGCTTGTGGCCAAATTGGTACAGAAGAAGGTGGAAATGGAAGTTCTGGGTAGGGAGATAGAACTTTCAGAAGTTATGATAGAGGAGTAAAAAAAAGACTTCATTGAATTTTTGTACTTTTGTTTTTCTTTTCAATTTAAATCCTGTGAGTCTCGAAAAAGTAGCGAATAAAAGTAGAAGAAAAAGAAAGAAGAATCAAGCAAATAAGGGAAAGGCTCAGTAGATCATCATGGCCAAAAAACCCTTTTGGAGTTTGCACAACCATGCTATAATGTGATATCATGACTTGTATTGTACACTAAAAGAAATCGAGGTCATAGGTAAGTTATCATGAACAAAGAAAGGGGATAATTATTTGTCTTCAAAGTCTGGAAGGTCTGTGGGAATATCTTTGTCGATGTTCAAAGTGTTTTGAAGTTTTTTGAGATGTTCAGAGTCAATATCGAGGAAGTTTGGCAGCAGGGGAATTGATTTTCGTGCAAAATAGGGCAGGAGTTGGAAGGCTGCAACTGGTTGATGAAATACTGATCCATTGAGTTTGCAGATGATGTAGGCTCCTCCATAGTTTCGATCCATGATGATGAGGGGACCTAAATATCGAGGTCACATCTTGTGATTGAGAGATTGCTCGATTTGCATGTTGCAAAGTAGGACCAGGTCGCACTTTTTGAAGTCATAGTCATGCATTGTTCATTTGTGAATGAGTTCAAAACATTTTGCAGCTTCAAGTCGAGCAGTATAGACTTTTGAATAGAGAATTTTGAGGTTGAATGATTGTTTCTGTAGTGCTATTGCTCTGTGAGCGATGAGATCGGTTGTCAATAAGATAGAATCGGGAGGGGTTGCAAGTATGTTGCTTCGGAGAGGTTGAGTGGGATTAGGGGATGTGATCCTGTAATTGCAAAGTAAGGAGAGCAACCCATGCATCTACAAACCATAACTTGTTCTGCCCAAAACACTGAGTGTGCTCCAGCTGACCATTTGCTCTGATCTCCATTGACTGCTTTGAATAACGATTGTCAAATATCGAAGTGAGCTCATTCGACAATTCTGTTCACACAAGAGTTGTAGCTGCTAATTCAAATGTGGTTAATGTGATATCATTTTGAAAGGTACCCCAAAACTGCGATGAATGTGGATCCATTATTACTCACGATTTCATATAGCAAACTCCATCTGCACATGATATCTTTGAAGATCCAGTAGTCCCTGAGGGTCGTGGCATTTTCTCGTCGAAGGTTTCGCCACTCAGGATAAGTCGTTACTGAACATCGACCTTGTACGATATACTTGAATCTGCTCAAGGGAGGCATTTGCATGGTATCAATGTAGACTTTGCCAAATAAAGGTGCAGGTGTGGCAACAGTAGGTGGGATAAGGAGATTTCGAGTTTGTCATACTTGGCACAGGTGTAAGGGGACTAGGGGGGTGCCCTGTGTGTTTTTCCTATTTTTTATGTTCGTCCCATATTTTTCCCCACCTCATTTCCTTCTATTCTTCATTTTCTATGATTTTTCCGGATTTTATTACTAATTTTCCCTTGCTATCATGTTTGTATATGTTGACACTTTTATATTTAGAGGCGGAGTACCCTTTCCGACACATACCCCTTGGTATGATGTCATTCGGCGGCCTTGATCCGCCTATCTCCACCTTTTTCTATTTTTAGGTTATATTTGATTTTTGTCGTCTTCACATATACTGGGCATCAGCAAGGGGGTCCTTAGAGTTTTCTCTTCGGATTTCCCTTTGCTAGAGGCTTAGGTTGCCCTTATAACAGGTGGCAAGTGCAAATATACCATGCAATGTCTGCTTTCATGTTAGGCCACCAGAATCATAGGGAAATAATGGCTTTCATTGTGAAGACCATTTTGTGTCCAATATCATTGTGAGCTGCATGAATAACTTTGAGATGACATTTGGGAATTGCAACGATTTTGTGAGCTCCATGCAAGTCCTTCCTCCAAAGTTTACTGCAATCTAAGAAGAATTCAGTGCAATATCAAATGAAGGTGGCATATTCAGAATCTGATAAATCTGGAGGTCATACCAAATCCTCTAACCATTTTCAAACATGAATTATTCTTTTGTCTTCCTTTTTTGCATTGTTCATTCATGGGACATCATCATAGGTCAGATCCTCCCCTTTACTGAGATCTGAGGAGAGGGAGAGTGTCGAAACTCAATAGGAAGTGAAGGGTGAAGTCATAACAGAATTGATTTGGTGTATGTAGCCATGAAGATGGTCAATCCAGTCTCCAAAATTGTTTTCATTATTGAACTGGTCATCTTCATCTTGTGGAGGACATCTTGAAAGTCCATCTGGACCATGATGTGTACCTGCAACATGAACTAACATGAAGTGAAAAGTGAGGATTGAGACAATCCATTGATTGATGCTAGCACTAGGTGCAATATCAGGGTTCGAGAGCATGCCTTTGATCTACCTTGCATCAACTTTGACAATGAGGTTTTGGACCCCCATTAAGTAGAGGGGATAGATGATATGAAATAGTTTCAAGAAGCTAGTATGAGGAGTTTGAGGAAATTGGGTGTAAAACACTGAATTTTGAGACTAAGTCAAGACGCTTGGACTTAAGAGAATGGCTCTTAAATCAGACAACTGGTGTGCAAGGACGATCTATTCTGTCCTTCTAAGTAGCTAGTACAAGGCTATATATGTTTGGGAGAAGTGATACTAAAAAGGAAATAAAACATGAGGAATACATGAGGCAGGATATAAAACAATAGAGAATCTTTGTGAATCATAGACTAAATGAAAGAAGATGAGAAGGGAAATGTATAGAGTCATGATTTATCATGGGTATTGGTCCCCATTGATCCAATATATCATCATGATGTCAAAGCACCACAATCACATCCTAAAATCCCATCATTGTGTCTCCTCATGTCCGGTGGTGCTCAATATGTGACGCACTAACTTTTACAAGGTGTGCTGTGTGTATCTGAAGGGTGGTGTGATAGGTATATGGTGGCCAAAGATGCTCAAAGTGCTGCAAAGTTGTTCAAAGTTGTTCAAAGTTGTTCCAGATCATTCAAAGTTGTTCGAAATTGTTTGAAATCAATCAAAGTAGTTTCAGAGTGGTCTCGCAGGGTTCACAGGGGTTGGGAGCGTGCGTGTTGATGTGTTGATGCCTCTGGAGACATTCCCAGAGCTTAGTGAGCATGGTGGACCTATCAATGCATTGCAGATTCTTGTGAATCACAGATAGCTCGACATAGTCTGGTAGTGGCTGTGCCTCCATTTGGATGTTTATCAGTAGGAATTGGTACTCTAGTGGATCTGCATGGTTCTGAGGGTCCTGGCTCAGGAGTGTCTGTCACAACAGGCTCATCTATGGGTAAGTCATCAACAGGTCCTGTATTGGGTATGGTGATGTCATCATCATGGATGTCGACAGGGGTGAAAGTTGATGGAGGAGTCTCTTCTGTTTGACCTGACTCATTGTGCAGTGCAGGCAATGGTACATGGCTGTCATGGCTCTCGACAAACCTGACATGGTATGAGCTATATACCTGCCAGTTTTCTGATCATAACAATGATATGCTTTTGATTTGAGCTCATAGCCAATGAGTACACATTCAAATGAACGTTCATAGATTTTTGGGTTGTTTCTGTTCTGGATGAAAATGTATGCTTTACAACCAATCTCCCTCATGTAAGAGTAATCAGCTTGTCATCCATGCCATTTCTCCCAAGGGGTAGAGCCTTTTAGTGAATTTGTTGTAGTCTTGGCATGCAGGAGAGAAGCCATTAAGTAAAGTTCATCCCAAAGATAAGATGGTAAGTTGGTGTAAATGCACATGGTGTGTGCCTTCCCCATTAGTGTCCTGTGCATACATTCTACACAACCAATGTGAGCTGAAGTATAAGGTGCAGTGAATTTATGATCATTCCTCTTGCCTTTAGCCAGGCTTCAACTTCATGTGACCTGAGTTCTCCATTGTCTGTGATGTATGTTCTGACTTGCAGGCCAGTCTCCTTCTCTCATGCTAGCTCCCATGCCTTGAGTTCAGGAAATGTGTCATCCTTATGTTCAAGTGGTATGGACCATGTGTGTGAGGTACAATCATCCACGATGTTCATGATATATGAATTCCCAGAACGTGACTTTACATCATGCGGTCCCAAAAGATCTACCCAAACTTTTTCCAATTTTCATGTAGCCCTATGTCATTCCCCCTCTATGTGCTTCTTAGGAAGAGGTGAGCAGGTCTGTTTTCCAAGGATGCAAGATTCACATTTAGGAGGTTTAAGGAGGATTGTGCAGGCATACTGGTGATTGTCCCTTTTTGTGCCATGTCTTGCAAAGCTTGATAGTTTGCATGCCCTAGATGGGGATGCCAGGTGATAATGTTAGGGGTTGAGTGGACAGCGAAGACATGTTCAGCAGAGGCAGAGTGTAGTAAGAGAGAATAAAGTTTCTTGTTGGGTGATAGGACACCTTGGGCTATGTGGGCACCAGTGGACTTATTTGTGATCCAGCACAATGATTCATCAAAATGCACTACAGCATTCAAATCCTTCATAAGCCGAGCTAACTGAGATCAAGTGCACAGCCACATTTGGAACATAGAGTGCATTGCATAAAATGATTGATGTGCCTTAGGCAATGCAGAATTTGGTATCTCCCATGCTGATCATGGAGATAGAAGAACCCCTGACACCTCAAACTGATTGTGGGGTAATAGCATGAAGTGTGATGAGATCTGATTGATCAGGAGAAATATGGATGGTGGCTCCTGTGTCAACATAAAATGGGTGATCATGGATGGAGATGGGAGTGCATTGGGGTTGGTTGAGTGGGGCAACTGTAAAAGCATCAATGGTTACTGGTATGGAATTATTGGTCCAATTAACTGAGGTACAGAACTCCTCCTTGGTCCAAACCAACCTTCATACTCAACCTCCTCAATAGTTGCATGAGGAAGGGGGTCACTAGCCAGGCCAGCAAATTCCCCTGGAATTGTCTCAGCCATGTTCAAAGCAGCAGAATCAATCATGACAGTGAACACACAACTGGTGTTGTCCTTCATGGTAATGGGGACCTTTGTGGTAGACTTGGGAACTCCAGTATTGGATGTCTGTTTGTCATACACCTGTTTCCTCACTGCTTTTGATTCCTCAATTGTACTTCCTTCCATACTGTTGGCTTTTGAGATACAATAATCTTTAGTGTGCTGGGGGCATCTGCAGTTGCTGCAGATCATGGTCCCAGGAGGCCTGACTGGTTTGGATGGTGCAGATGGCATGGACGCAGCAATGTCATGGAATGTGCATGAGGGAGATGTGAACTGAGGGAATTTAAAAGTGCAATACAGCATAAGAGGTCAGAGGTAATATCTCCCATAGCAAATGCACACTCAATAAGCATGCAGATCTGTTCAGCCATTTTGGGGAGAGGTGTATTCGGCGTGCACTGGATAGTGAGTGCTTGCTGTAATAAAGTGACTTGCCTAACTGGTCCTTCCTTCTGGTGATGGTTCCATAGGATCTCCCAGTTTGTTTTAACAGATTTTGAAGAATCTAAGAAAGAGTGTTCAGATGATGCTACCCCAGAGGCAATGAAAGCATATGCAAGGTGGGAATTAGCCTTCCATAGGGCACAGCATGGGTATGGATAACACTGTGTGTTTCCGGTCATGGGTATGCATGGATATGGGTATGGGTATGGAATTGCCATGCCCAGGCAACACCATACCCTTTTCCACGGTGTTATAGGTATGTGCGGGTATGCTGGTACCTGGATTTTGGTCAGGTGAGTGATCATCTGTGTTGAGATTTTGACTTTTTAATGACATATCATGGGAAGAACCCCTGTGATGAGATGCGAACATCTTTTTCAGCACATTTCTATCAAATATCATGAAAAATAACAGTAAAAAATGCAGGGGTACTTTTTGATGACATATCCATGAGTCAGGGTGACATGACTCATGGGTTTACCCCCCATGAGAAGATGCAAACATTTTTTCCTATCAAATATAATGAAAAATATCAATACCCATGAATAACCATGGGTAACCCGCAAAAACCCATGGTAACACTGTACCCCTACCCGTGCAGGCATGGTGTTCATGGGTACAGGTAGGGGTATAAGAAAATATACCCATGGGTTACCTGTGCTGTGCCCTAGCCTTCCAATTAGATAGAGCATGGGTTCATCAGAGGTGGGCTCTGGTACTTCACCAGTGACCAATTCAAGAAGTCCATTGAGGGACAAGGCAATGCTGATATCCTCCTTCCATTCTTTGTAGTTGGATTTAAGCTTATCAAGCTTATCCCTGGAGTATTGAGTGGAAAGTTGTATGAGAGAAATCGATTGGGGGTGAGGTTCAGTGGGTGCAGTCAATCTGGCAAGCAAAAAAAAACAAAGATGAGATGGTAGATGAGAGGGAGATTTGACTCAAGCAGCAGACAAAGGATCTAACATGTGCACCATGTGCTGATAAGATATTGATTGAACAAGTTGATCAAAGAAGCATGTGACAAGGCACAGAGCAGTCGAGTGGCTAGGCAAGATATCTATCATCACTACACATGACGGAAGTGGCCCATAACCTATAGAAATCCAGCCTAGATAATACACAAATAAACTCAGTCTGTGTATAATGGACTATATTTGTATCTAGATAATACACAAATAAGCTATAAATAGTACAGTAAGTGATCTGATCAAAGTGAGCATTAGCGAATCTACTCACCTCAGTCTGTGTATAATGGACTGAGGTGTCTATGTCTATCTAGTTGAATATATATACCATGAGTATGACAATAGAAAATATGATACAGGGACTATTAGAAAGGAATATGGACAAGGAGAAACACCCATCATTTTGTGTGCTATAATTAGCAATGCTGCATCAAAGGGTGCATTCATGGTGTAGATCTCAACAACTCTGGGTTTCTGGACAGTTGCATTGCTGTGCATTGAGCACCACAAATGATTATGTGCTTGTAAATATGTAGTAAACTATAATTAATTTGATAGCAAAGGAAATGACTAGCAGTGGAAGTGACAAATTTGAGGACCTTTTGAGATTGGAAAATCTGGATGTCTGTCTATCCATCTGTCCATCCACTTTAGGTAGTAAGCATAATTAAGTGTAACTAATGGTTGATATCATGGCCATGCATCTTCCTCTTGACGTTCATACACTGCTGTCATGTCCCAAACCCATTTGACTTGTACTAGCTGCTGCCAACAAGTCCCTGCCCAGATATGTTGGTTGAACATCAATGGCAATGCTGGGTGATCTTTTGTTACCTGCAAGAATGTGCAAACTGATGGCTCCCAATGCAAGTACTATTGTTAGCTAACCCTGAAGTCAACACCAAATTTGACACCTACCTCATCACTGGTCCTTCCATCTCCAAGTCCCACACTTCCTGCTGCTCCCTCCTCATCTACAGTGCTACCCATGTCTTTGACCTTGGTTTCTTTGCCCTTGCCAACAACCTGTGCCAGACCAAACTGTAGTTCAACCCGAATCAATGTGCAGTGTGTCAATAAACAGTGCTGCAAGCACTGCCATGAGATTGGTGGATGTACTGCTAAGGACCACCATGGCTCCAGTGTTAGTCAAGGAGCTGTGGCATCTAGTCACTCAAGCTATCAACCTGCCACTACCACCCCTTCCCCACCATCTTCTCCATCTTGACATGATGATTCCATGGCTACCATGTCCATACCATCATCCTCAGCTGTTGTTGTGCATCCATCCACAAATCCTGCCCCTCCATCTGCCACAGTCAACCCTTGCCCGAATCCCCACTACATATCACATATGCGCCCTATCTTCACCAAACTTTATGCAACACAGCAAGAGATCACCAAGAAGCGACAAAAGGCAGAGGCTGAACGCTTGGGTGCTATTGGAAAGGCAAAGCATCATATTGTTGTTTATTCCTGGATCCAAAATTCCGAGGAGCCAACCATCTTTACTTTCCAGGATGGCTTCACCTGGCCACACTTTGTTGTCACCTTGGAGGTTCTCCATGATCTTGATCTTGTGCCAGAAGAGGTTGATGACACCTCCCAACTTCATATCTTGATCTATGATTTTGTGCTGCAGTCCTGGACTAAGTTCAAGCTACCATATGTGGTTACCATGAAGGAGGAACAATGCTGCATGTTCTTCAAGGCAGCGAATGTCATGAACTGTCTTAACTTTGATGCCCACCTGAAGAACAGCATCACAAGGAATGAGCCATACAACCTCCATCAAGATCTTCATCGGGAATGTGCACATGTACGCCATGTGCTGAAGTCCACAGCCCCTGATATTGAGCTGATGTTCTCGGAAGATGAAGACTTGAAGATGAAGACTCAAGAGGAAGGTTCTGCTTTGAAGCCTTGCCCTGTCGTTATCAAGCTGGAACCAGGTGCTTACAAGGAGAATGTTCCAATCCCTCATGCACAGACTGTCCCTTCCTCTTCAGCTCTGCCCAAGGGCAAATGCCTGCCTTCTTCCTCAGAGGAGGACAGTGAATCTCCCTGCTTGCCTACAGGGCACACTGCAAGTGATGCAATCTGCATTGATGATGATGATGGGGATAAGCACTACAGTGGGGAGGACAGCAGTGAGGAAGACACTGACTACCAGAGAGAATTGGTCTGGCCTGCTGACTTCTTTGTTGTCGACATTGTGGCTGCATTTTCTGCATGTGACAAGGTGTGCTGTTCTGGTTGTAGTGTTGGTGAGACCTTCATAGGTCTGTTTGGTGTTCCATTCTGGCATACAACCTTCTATGAGAACCATAGATGATGGGATGATGCATGCCAGTCCCTGCATGATAAATACCTCACAGCTGGTAAGACATCCGAAGGGTGGTGGTCAGTTTTCCTAAAGGTGAGTCAGGCTTGCACACCCAACACTGCCAAGAAACACTCTCAATGGTAATTGATGCTATCCTATCATTCTATACTGTTTCTTGTTTTGTCATTACATTGTCGGATTGTCTGTCACATTCAGAATTGTCTCATTTTGTATATATTGTCTCGTTTTGTACAATTCTATCACTATTCAGCTATTGGCCAATTACTTGGGCAATGTCCCTGTTCAATCAGTCCTGCTTTTGTTGCCCGATTACAATGCATGATCATCTCATCTAAAAAAAAGTTATACTTGTCAACAAGCATCTCACAACATATTGCATGGTAACTGCTGAGCCAGACATTAGTTTGTTCAGCAATGGATGAGTGGAAATACCAGGGTTTCCCATTCTCCCCTTCCAGCTCAGTAAATGCAGCTGGGTTGCAGTGGGCCTGACAAAACTCATCTGTTACTGAATGCTTTGACTTGAAGTGAAAGACATCAACACTGAGCCTGATATCATCAAAGAATGGGTCCATCACTACCATCTTTGCCAGCGTGCAGTTGTTATCAAAGAAAATGTGATCTGGCTTGAGGTCTTCTCAGAAAGTGCGCTTGATCATCTCCTGCATCCATTATGTCACCCAGTGCAGAATCAAAATGAAAACACAAATATGACATATAACCACACTTGTGACACAATAATTTGTTCATTGTGTGTACATTTCTGGCCAAACTGTGTGCAGATTTTTTTTGCCTGGCAGGGGACAGCTATCTGCTGTGGGCCCCTGTTGCTCATTCACCTCAAACTCTTCTTTGCTTTCCTCAATATCAACAAGTTCTGATAAGTCACATTCCTCTGGACTTGCATTCTCAGGATGTGCCATGTGTGCATGTTGTAGATGCTCCTGGGGCTGGAAGTGGGCCTGACCACATTCACAGTGGATACATTCGACCTCCTGGTGTTCTGCTTGCCCCCAGGTAAGTCGGCCATGCAGTACAGGGTCAGTGCATCCAACAATAGAGCAGATCATGTCATGCAGTGGAGCATCCTCAGGACAGAACCAATGTTGGTTGTTCCCAAGGGGAACTTGACAATTGTGAATAGTGCAGCACAGATGTCCAACAGTAACACCATCAATAACAATGACAGAGACCATATGTGTGACCTTGCCATCAGGCCCATGGTAAAAGCACACACATTTGTTGCAATAATGCCATATTTCAGGTTGACTGTAAAGCCAAAAATGGAGATTGTATGCCTTGATTGCAGCTGTGAACCAGTCCTTCTGTGCTCCAGTATGAGGGACCTCAAAGGACTCCTGACATCCATGACAGTCTTTGAGCAGGGAGAGAATCATGAAGCCATCCCAAATGTCATCGGTCTTGAGTTTGAATCCAAATGCCCAATTGGTTGGTGGGACATTGTTTTTTGAGAGTGTATCATTGTACATTTGTGTGCAATTGGTAGCTGATGTCCTGGAAAATACCAAGATTGAACATCATAAGTGCATGACCTGTTGACTTGGACTGTGACATACCATGACACAAGCATCAAGTCCCTCCACAATTGGATGACCCTCTGCTCTACAAACTGATGCTCACCAACCTGGATGACATCAGGAAGCCCATCATAGTATGTACGCACACCATTCTTGATGTGAAAATTGTGGTGGTAGTTGGTGTGGCATGCTGCATTAAAAATGTTGGACATGAGCGTGCTTTGAGACTCATTGAGCACATACCATCACAGTACAAGTGAACAGAGTATGCAGGCAAGACTCCCTTGTGCTGCATATAGAATGTTCCCATGACTCAGCCTTCCTGAGGGGCCAGGGTTGACTTTCAGCATTCTGTGTGCATTGTATGTTCTGACAAATGTGTTCAGGTGGGTAAAAGCTGTGCAACGCTGATAGTACAAGATAGTGAGATGTAAAACTAGTGTAGTATGTAGTGATGCATATTCAGGCTGTGTTTTACACCATGTTCTGCAAAAGCGGCCTCAATGTCACTCTCAGTGTAGGTCCATATTGTCATCTTGAGAATATTCCAACAATATTCAACAGCTGATGGTGTGAGGTTGCAGCTGCCACCAAGGAACGTGGCAACACTGGGTGGCAGAACATCAGGACCCTCAGTGACAGAGATGCCAGCAGGTTGAGCCAGCAAGATGGGATCCTTGAGCCTCAAAGCAAAATGACAAAATCAACAATCTGCTTCCACTTCAGGCTTTGGAAAGGAAGTGAGAGTCCATGAAGTTGCTGGACAAGCTCCTCAAAGTCTAGTTCACTCTCACTCATCACTGCGCTGAACGATGGTTATGGAAAAGTGACACAACTAGTACAGTGCTTTCTTACAGGTCTATTTTTAGATGGCATCCAAATTTAGATGGATGGACAGATGAACATCTGGATTCTCCAAAGCTGGAATTTTCTGACAAATTTGATGGTTCTAAGACTAACTCATGTTCCAAACAGTCAAATTTAAAAAGACATGCATTTCTAGAATTCCCTAAGAGCATAGAATAGATTTCAGAGGGAAAATTGCAAGTTGTTGTTTCACACCTTTTTGCCATTTGTGAACCAAATACATGGTAGAAAATAATTTAAAGGCCTGTAAATGAACCATAGGGTGTGTAAAGATGTTCTGGAATAAGTAGTTAAGTGATTGGTGTGTTGTGGAAGGGTTGTGGCCAGATATACTGCTAAAATGCATGGATTTGAGCACTTTGATCAACTGGAATGTGCTTCAAATTTGCTTTGGTCATGTTTTATCAATCGAATATTGAGTACTGTACATAATGTAGAGATCCAACCTAAGTGAATACACAAGTAAACTCAGTCAGTGTATAACAGACTAGATTTCATTACTACTGTACCTAAGTGAATACACAAGTAAACTATGAATAGTACAGTAAATAATCAAGTGTATGGATCAAACAATATAGTCTGCTCACCTCAGTCTGTGTATAATGGACTGAGGTGTCCAGTATATGCATGTAGGCATATATACTATGAGTCTCATGATGGGAGTATGATAAAGGATGAGATAGAAAGAAAAAGAGACAAGGGGAACTTCACATCACATGATGTTCTATAATTAGCACACCACATCAAAGCATCAAAGTGGGCATGACAGTACCATTCACAGTGCTGATCTCAACACATAAAAATAAAATTCAAGTTGTAATAGATTAACACCACACTCTCCGACATGTCCCAGAAGTCTTTTGGGAACTTGTAGGAGTGGGGAAAGCCTCAGTGCCACTGAAATCGATGAGCTCACTGTGTCAATCACTGTCTGGAAATTGGCAGATACATTTGATTGACACATACACTTATCTGACTTAGTGTTTAAAGGTTCAGTCTATAGGATGGAAAAAAGACCGTTCACCAAACTGAACTGGACCAATATTAACTGGACCAGCAGTTATGGTTAAGGGCCGGTCTTTAGTGGTTAAGGTTAAGGTCTTTTGTTTTTGAAAAATAATGAAAACCACAAAAAGACTGGTTTAAATCAGTTATGACTGGTTAAATGTCACGTGGACTATACCCCCTAACTTCCACACATAATGCCTTCAATTTCACTCACTGGATCATCAAAAATGGTTGAGATCTGAGAAAGCTATGACCAGATACATTTTCATACCACTATTTTGTCATGATTTGAGTAACTATGATTGCACTGCTTACAACTTGTGCTACAAAGTATTAGGTGCATTTGACATTATCCAAGGCATAAATATAACACATATAAACATCTGTACCATCACAATTTGATTCATTTAGCAGCCCTGACAAGTTGTAACTACATACTACAACTGCAAACTACAAGCCACAAACTAATACACTGCACTTCAGTTTTGGCCGTATCTCAGTCAAATCTTAATGGAATCTCTTAAAAATTGAATCAAACTCTGGGGAGTTACAATATCTATCTGTCAGTATACACAACAGGCAACTTCCGAGGCAGTTGACTCATGGTTGACTCGTAGTTGACTCACTGTTGACTCATGGTTGACTGGAGTTTGCACCTTATTACATAATCCCACCAAATTGAGCACTTGGATTGATGCTTCCTTTTATGAACAAATTTCTGTTTAAATCAATAGGTTCATGATAGTGACTATGGTGACAGGCATCAGACTGTTGCATGGGATGGTTAGAGGATGTACATCAGTTATAATAGCAACCAATTTTGATGTTTCTATTAAAATGGTCCAAAACAGCTGTCATTCTTTCCCCCTCTTTTCCTTCACTGAGGCTTCACCAAGTTCACCATGCCTCCAGTCATATGTAACTGCACAATCTGTAGCACAAAAACCATCTTCATCAATGGTGTTGAACAGCCAGGACAGTATGTTGATGGTTCTACCCATTTGAAGCATGAGAAACAGAATAAATGGCCTGTTTCACAACTGGCAAAGGGGAAGCAGCAATAATCATCCCCAAGCCCATCACCAAAATATTCTAGAGCTTCTAATTCTCCCACAGGTAAGTGCTACATTGTTATTGTTAGATCAAGACTAATAGTAATTATGCAGATATCAACTTTTCTGTAGTACTTATCACAAAGATGATCTGCCTCCTTGTCATCTGGCTCCACAATAGAGCTGGTGTGAGTCATTCTATCACCAACAAAATTCTACAAGGACTTCAACTTATTATTTCTGTGACTCTCTCTATTGTTGAGGTTGCTCTTTCATCATCCGGACTTCCAAACATCAAACTCCCTCATGATGTCCATACAGCATATCGGCTTCACTGCTCAGAGCCAGAAGTCATTCAGACAGCATGCTGCCCCAAGTGCTTTTCCCTCTTTTCTAATCCTATTCCTTGGCAATGTCAGTGGAAGGCATCCCCAAGATCACAATCCTGTAACACAAAACTCTGGACAACTCAGAATACTCCAAATGGGCCTAAATGGGTCCCATGTCGTCTATACACTACACAATCCTTTGATTCTTGGCTTTAGTTCTTTTTATCTTCCAAGGTCATTGAAGACAGCCTTCATGAGGCTTTCAACCACAACAGAAACCATATACCAGCTGCCTTTGGTGCCACTATGAATGATATCCAGGATAGTCCTGCTTGGGATGACTTGCAGGGTTTTCTACAGTCTCCTTATCATCTAATATATGGAATCTATCTTGATTGGTTCAATCCTTATACCAATAAGATTGCTGGTAAGTTATTAACAAATTCTGCATAGACTATGACACAGCTTATTGTATATATAGGCAAAAAAGTGTCTTGTGGAGCAATCCTGCTTTATTGCTTGAATTTACCTTTTCATCTTTGGTATCAATTTGAGAATACATTTATTGTTGGTCTCACACCTCCTCCCCATCTTCCTTACCCCACAACCATCTCCCATCTTCTTGAACCTGTTATTAAATCTGTTGCCAAGTATGGTGCTGCACCAGGCCAAAATTTGCCAACATCTAGACATCCTGATGGCATCTCTGTGAAAGCAAAAATTGCACCTGTGATTGCTGATCTTGAGGGAAGTTGCAAGGCTACTGGCTTTTTGGGACATGGTGCTACAATGTTCTGTTCTCCTCTGCACCAGTGATCAGCTAGAGGATCTCAATATTCAATCTTGGGAACTCCATAATGGTGCACAGGTGTGAGCACAGGCAGAGGCATGGTTGCATCAGACAACCAAAGCTGGTTGAAATGCTCTGCAAAAGACAACTGGTGTGTGATGGACTCCACTGCATAATCTTCCATATCAGGATCCAGTCAAACATGTTGTACTAGGTTTTATGCATAACTGGCTTGAGGGTGTTTTACAGCATCATCTTCATGCACCCTGGGGAATTGGACGGGATGAGGATGAAAGATCCATATCTCTCACATGTCTTGGATCACAACAGTTGTCTTTCATCAGATCATAGATTTTCCCCATGTCCATTTTGCCCTATATCTGTCTCTCACGTGTCTCAGATTGTAACAATAGCTTTGGATAAATAGAAAAGATGGTATTAACTTGAATGACTTGGCAAGCATGAATATGAAGAGGGAAGTAAATCAATTACCACCATTAACCAGAATATGTATTAAACAACACCCATATCTCATTCATCACCTGAGCCCTCATCTCCCTACCCCTCACCTGATATATCTGGCTCATCTTCATCATTCTCATCATCCTGCTGCTCAAGTCATTCCAATTCATCTGGCATAGGTAGCTTGTATTCTGCCTGCACTTCATCACCATATTTGGACATAAACTCCTTCTCTGGCATATCCATTTCTCACACTCATCCAAGCTGGCGCAGAGCTCTGCAGGTGGCAGAGCAACATAAGTACCATTCTTGACATATTGGGCATGCTCACAGACAGAAACATTGTTCCAATAGATAGGATCAAACCAATCAATGGGGACTTTCTTTGGGAGAGCAGTGAGCTCAGATAACTTTGGCATGGGGGGGTCTTCACAGCATTGCTCCAGTCTACAGATAAATAGGATCAGTCAAATGTAAAAAGAAAAACAAAGATTGGCCAACTTAAGATGTCTTCTTGTGCTTCTATTCATCTGCTTGCACTCTTGATCAGCCATTCTAAAGAATGCAGTAACTTTTGTCAAACATCCCTCCTTCTCCTTGATGTGGTACACCGCATCAACTGACTCAGCATTCCCTTCAGCCAACTCATCATCCAAATGGGCCTCATTCTCTCTAGCCAAGGCCACAACATGTTTATTGAAACCACGTGCCCTGAACATGTCCATCCTGCCATCAGCAAGCTATCAAGGTTTATTAGTAAATACAATCTACAAATGGCATATACAGAATTCCTGGAATTACATACCACACTATGTTGTTTCCATACTCCAGTCATCTGCTTTGCTTTTGCAACACTTCCTGGATTCTTTGCCTCTGACTTTGCAATATCATGCATATACGAGAAAATGAAGCTTCGATAAAGTTTATGCACAAGTGCAAAATCATTGACACATGACAGGTTCATTCCCATGTGAGAGTATCCAAATGTGCCTGATACCTGCTCAAATGTCTTGAGGGCAATGTGCTCATGAAGGAGATTACACATAGACTCTGGATTGTTACCCAAGACATCAGGTGCCCACTGTTGAAGCCCAAGGCATGCCACTGACCTGAACATGAGCAACAGATGGGATTCTGGAATGTGCTTGATATTGTTGGCAATAATCCCAACTGAGTCTGAGATAGGGTTAAGGAGCTCACGTACTTTCATTTGGGTGCCCTGAATGCTAGCCGAGTTGTCATCAAGACTGGCTGTGACAGAGTTCTGCAACTGTGCTTCAGAAGTAAAGTGGTGGGTGAAGGGTACTTTGTCATCTTCTGTGATCTTGGGGGGGACAGTAGTCTGGTGTGGTAAGCCCCAAAGGACATGGAGATGAAGCTCAAGTGCAGCCTGAAAGTGATTTAGACTTTAAAGTGCTCAAATACAATGAATGTACACCTTTGTCTTCTCAGCCTCCTTTGGTACCTCTCCTTTTCTCATGTGCCAATCACTAGGCTTCTTGGGCTTCTTGGGTTGCTTTGCGAAGGCCTTGCAGGCTTTCTTTGCTTGCAAAGCTCTTGAACCAGGGTTCATGTTGCTCAGAGAATGTTTGCACTTGCCAAGTCCAGCCTGAGATGGGCCAGCCTCCCCTGAACTAGAACTCACATGAGGATCCATTGAAGATGATGGAATAAAGAGTCCAGGTATCCAGTAAAGCCAGAAGACAAGTATGTGCAAACATGTCAAGAACAAAGGAACTCGAAATTGCCGCAAGCATGATCACGTGATGCATCGGAACCTGCCAAACTCACCATGTCAAGTCGTCGACACCCTCAACACCTCTGGCAGCAATGTATCATAGTTCTGATCAGAAATAATAAAATTGTTTATTGAAGTACAGAATAAAGTTTTCAGCTAAAACTACATATAGCATGAACTTGGCATGAACTGGATGATAAACATTCAGTGTCAACATCACTCATGAAATGAATTGTTATTACTAAAGTATATTACATCACTACAAATGACAACTACCAGTCAAACACGAGTCAAACATGAATCAACTATGAATCAACTGCCTCAAGGCTTGCCCATTGTGATAATGGTTAAGTGTTCTGGATAATATTTGTTGAGATACATATAGGTTTTATAGTACAACAAATTTCACAACAAAAAACTGGTCTTAACCAGCCTCTTTTCAGTCTATTAACTGAAAAAGACTGGTTTTAGTCAGTCCAGTTAGGCCCCCCCAATGTCTGGGTCAGTCCTAGACTGGTTACAGTTATGGTCTACCCATCATAGGGTCAAAAAACCGAACCTAACCTAACCTTAAAACACTAATCTGACTGCCACCTCATACTTTCCACCACCTCTTGTGCCTCCCATCCAGCCTCTATCACCTTTATCTTCTTTCTAGTAAGTCTTTCACTCTTATTTCCTATAGTTTTCTTTCTTCTTTTACAGGTTGTACAGCCAGAAACTACCAGTGACAATAACAACTTCACCAACACCAATGCCAACATCACCCACAGGTAAGGTTCTTTTCATCATTTCAACTAACTAACTAGTGTTTTCCTTTGATCTGTAGGTTCTTTATGCTATGACAACCTGGTGCCCTTGATGATGACTCAGGTATGACCTCCCAACAACACCAGTGGGCCAACAAATAATGAGAGACAGCACCAAAGCCCATGACAATGATGGATGACACACCACCCAGCCCCAGCCCCCATGAGCAACTGCTTGGGGGTGGAAGATGGGTGGAATAATAACTCCAATGCTAATGCCAATACCAGGGCCCACAATGACAACTCCAACACCAAACCTCCCAAGTTGGAGTCCCAACAATGACATGCAGGATGACAAATAACAGAAGACAGCACCAGACCCACCACAATGATGGATGTCACATCACCCCAACGCCACCACCACTCCATCAACCAAATGCTGGGGGAAATGCAGAAATGAGGACCATTGACAAACAGGGAAATTGATGGGGGATTTGACAAACAGGAGGGCAACAATGAAAGCAGGGAAATCAGGGAATTGATAAACATGGGGGAATTGACTCTGAGTGCAGGCAACAACAGGGAATGTCAAACACAAGCAATGACATGGTGGGGAATAATGAACATGGGGAACAACAGGGGAAGAATGAGCAATGTCACATCACCTGCCTCCAGCCTCACGAGCCACTGCTTGTGGGTGGACTGCAAGTGCTTTTTGTCTTTGTTTTTGTTTTACTTTTGGTGGTTTTTTAATTCATTGCATCTTATGTTATATAATTGTAATTAGCAGTAAGTAGTTGGTCAGGCTCTAAACTGGTCAAGACTGGTTTATGAACTGCTACATAACCATAGTGGACTGGTCTGCTTTTTTTCACATTTCAAAAATTTAATGACCAGTCCGGTCCTCTGTCCACCCTCAAGGAGGGCAAAAAACCAGACCAGATCAGACCTCAAAGCACTAGATCCATCTGATTCCACTTGTAAGGGATGTTTGAAATCTACTGGGGCTAATATTGGTCCCTCCACACAAACTTTCTCTTAAATTCTTCAAATGCTGTCTGGTATTGCTCCCCCCATCTCCATACTTGTAGAGGGTCACTACCCAAACAGGTAGGTGAGCTTACATAATATGGGAGACCCCAGATATACATAGCCAACCAGGATCTCCCATGTCTTACACAACCACTATATCGAGAATACTACATATTGTTATATTCTCATCAGGTGGCTAAGTAAGCAACTACTACCACACCCTTACACTTTTTGAATAGACTTTACTATTTTTGATATACTGGGGATACCCAGTGTAATCTACTAGAGGAAATTCTAAAATAGGATTTCCAGTTTAGCATATGGTGACAACATGTGCCCAACAACACAAAATGCCAAAAAGGCAAAGAAAGCAAGGAGCCAGGGGCAATGGAGCTAACACTCCCAATAACCCCCAGCAAGCAATGGAGGAAACAGATAAAAAGAAGCCTGATGCTGCCAGGTCAGAGCTACTGATGGAGCATGCAAGGGACAGAAAATGCCCCATAGTGCTGTTTCCTGAGGCAAATACCTCGACACCAAACTTCTCGACCCTGGAATGGGTGGAATCTCCAGAAATAGGAGGGGGGGCTAAAAGTTCCATACTGTGGGATGATACCATTCTGTCGATTATGACTGAGGTACTACCAGGTGGTGGACATGTCAATAAGAAACACAGCACAAGGGCTTGGGGACACGGTGGATCATGAGATGGGCACAAGGCATGATACTATGGCACTCATCCAAGAGAAGGGCCCAGGTCCTGGATTTAGCCAGGATGAATGGAACAAGTGCATTTGCTGGTTAGCCAGGGGTATTACCAACATGAGGACTGCTCAACAAGGCTTGGAGAATGCTACCTCCAAAGGGTTTCGAGCCTCACAATTGGAAAGTTTTCCTCACAGTAGTGGAGGTGGACCTGGCTAGAGCAGGCAACATGTCATTCAGAATGATGAAATGTTCTGAGATAAAAGTGGAATTGTCACCTTCAATGCCAGATATGTTGAAGGTGGAAGTGAGCCTGGAATTGCCATGCCAACCAGGTAAATCAATTGAATCAGAGGAACAATGATTGAATGCTGTCAAAAGATTAAGGAATCCACCACAAGTAGCAAATGATGCAGCAACATCATCATCAAGTGGGAATTCCTACTTCTGAAACAGAAAAGATGAAGTTGGGGAGCGAGTCATCCACCAGAGGATCCATATCTTGCAAATAAAGGAGATGGGACAAACCTTGGTGCTGGACCAAGGGATCATTTTTGATCACAATAACTGACCCAGGTATACTAGACCTGAGCAACAGCTCAAGAGGGAGAGTATACCACCAGTTTGTGGTAAGGATTGGAAGGATCAGGCAGGTAAGAGAGGTGAGACCATTAAAATAGAGGGATCCAGAGGAGAACCACCCAAGAGACCACCTGGGAATAGACCAGGAGGTTGAGGTAGAGGTGGGAACAATGGGGATCCATTGGATAGCAGTGATGACAGAAGTGGACTGCCTACTGACAAAGAAGAAGATGCTGAAGGGAGGCAACCCCATCCATTTGGATATAGCACAGAGTGAAGGGACACACCTCAGACATTGGCCTATAATACCCTGTATATATGGGTGTCAATCTTGGAACTAGAGGCATATAAAAAGGTAGAGGAGCACCTCAACCTATGAAACATCTAAGGGCAATACATGATGAGTATCGAAACCTGATAGAAAGACAGGTCTGCCAAAGGGTCGACCATAATCAAACAAAACCACCAAAGGTACCAGAGCCTAAGGCATATGAAGGTGAAGAGGACACTAAGGTTTTTAAGAGGTGGCTAGAGCCTCCTCAGGTGGTTTTGCATAAACCACTTCTGTGGACTGGAAATGGACTTGGAATGCATAGTATGCATGGCCATATTCCTTCAAGGGACTGCCTTGACATGGTATAATGACAATATTGATGGCATGGACCTTTGACAAGAAGCATGGTCATTCACAACAGTAATAACTGGGTGTTATGACCAGTTTATCCACAATGCTGCCTTAGGGGTAGTGATGGATAACTTCTGGAGTGCAACATACACCACAAACAAAGGAATCATGGCATTCTACCATCGACTGACTAGATATGTGGATTGAATTGTGAGACCATCCAATAGGTATATGTTCAAGAAGCACTACATAATGAGGCTTCCAAGGAAAATCTTTGAGCATTTGCTCAGTAGAGACTTGACACCAGAGTATTCAAAGATGGAATCCATTCTCCACCATGCAAGAAAGGTGGAAGAAATTCCTGTACAGACATCCCATTATTGGAATGAACAAAGGACGATAAGAGCGATGAAATATGCTGCTAGAGAGAACACCATGTGAAAACTGTATGGCAATAATGAATATCAAAAGCCTGTTGAATGACAGGACAACCAACAAAGCATGTCAGGAAGTAATAGCCAACAGAAGGAGACATACCAAAGGGTTTGGAGCAAGCCAGACCAGCCAATGAGGAGGGAACCTTCTACATCAAAAGTGAAAGAACCCAATAAAATGATGGGAACCACTAGAAGGAATATTTCTTCAGGAGTGAAGAAATGTTTCAATTGTGGGAAAATTGGCCACATGGCCAAAGACATGAAATGTCCATCCAAGAAGAATGGCCAATGTACATCCACACAGATGTACAGTGGCCAACAAAACCGTTCCCATGTTTTCAAACTTTTAATAAGTGTACTTGAATAAAATGAAATAAATTGTCATAAAATCTGAGAAAATTATGGAATATACCTTAACATCCTATCTGATCACCTGCATAGCCACAAGATCATGTGACACTATTTAATAGGTAAGTTTCATCATATAGTCTAGTCACTCATTGGAACAGTTTTGTTGCACTGATTTTTGAGTATAGAATTTATGCAAATCACATGACTTTGTTGATTATTACAGGCATAAGTAAACAATATCATGTGATACAATATATTTAAGGAGACTGGATCTCTTGCAACTTATTCTTACCCCCCAATTCATTATGCAGAAGCTATCATCCACTCAAATACTCCACATTCTCAATTTGCTTGATTCTGGTCTTTCTGTCTGACAAATCTCTTATCAAACTGGTCATGGCATTGCTACCATCAGCCGTACTTGCTCTGAGCACTGACCTGAGCTTCAGAAATCATTTGGTGGTTGTCCTATGAAGCTTACTACTGCTAATGTTGACTATGCACATTGAATTATTTGCATGGGAAAGGTTGATAATGCTACTGAAGCTGCACAAACACTTCAGGATATCACCAACACCCCTTTCTCCTCCCAAACCCTTCATCGACATCTTAAATCACATGGCATGAAACCTGTAGTCAAGAAGAAACATCCACTACTCAAACCTCATCACCGATGCGCACAATTGGAGTTTGCTGAGCAGCATGCAGAGTGGACACTTGAGGATTGGAAAAGGGTCATATGGTCAGATAAGACTAAAATTAACCATTTGGGATCAGATGGAAGAAGATATGTGTGGAAAGATAGTGATGAAGGTCTGAGTGATAGGCTTGTTGAGGGAACAGTGAAGTTTGGAGGAGGGAATTTGATGTTGTGGGGGTGCATGGGATGGGATGGGGTTAAATATGCTACTAGGATTGAAGGAAAGATGGATGCTGAACTTTATGTCAGCATTATGGATGATGAGCCTCAGCAAACACTGGAGCTTTGGGGTAAAACTACTGATGATATGGTATTTCAGCAGGACAATGACCCCAAACATACCAGCAAAAAGGCCAAAAAGTGGTTTGAAGACAATAATATTACTGTCCTCAAGTGGCCTGCACAGTCTCCTGACCTCAATCCTATAGAACATCTGTGGCATCATCTCAAAAAGAAGCTTGGAGAGTATGAGGAACCAGCCAACAGTGTTACAGAGCTTTGGGAGAGGGTACAGGTGGAATGGGAGAAGATACCAAAGGAGGAGTGTCAGAAATTGATTGAAAGCATGCCTAAAAGACTTGCTGCAGTAGTTAAAACAAAAGGTGGCTATACCAAGTACTAATTTATACTCAAAAAATCAGTGCAACAAAACTGTTCCAATGAGTCACTAGAGTATATGATGAAGTTTACTTATTAAATAATGTCACATGATTTTGTGGCTATGCAGGTGATCAGATAGGATGTTAAGGTATATTCCATAATTTTCTCAGATTTTATGACAATTTATTTCATTTTATTCAAGTACACTTATTAAAAGTTTGAAAACATTGGAACAGTTTTGTTGGCCACTGTACATGGCAAGAGAAGTCATCCAAGAGGATGGGGATGGAGAGGAAGACCTCTCTGAGGAGAAAGAAGAAGAGGAGGACCTTCCTGGAAAGGGCGAAGACAAAGAAGATGAACCTTATGAGGGTTCACAGTATAGCTCTGAGGGAGAGGAATTCGAATTCAATGACCTTGATCTCCAAGAAGAGAGCAATGATGATGATAGAAGGGGAGTGCACATGTATGCGCTCCAAATGGAATTAGACAAGGAGAACCTCATCGATAGGGATAGTTGGGAGTTTGAGGAGATGAATGACTTTTCATCAGAGGAAGAGGACTTTCCTCTATTGGTAGAAGAATCAGATAGTGACAAAGACATCACATTTGATGATGATATAGATGAAGAAGAAGGATGGGGAGATAATTATGAAGAGTCATCAGAGTTTTCTGACTCTGACAAACATGATGAAGTCATCTATGAACCAAAGGTGCTGATTGCAGCCTTAAAAACAGGGGAGGAATTACCCCCACCAAAGGTAAAGAAGATAGTAGACAAAAGACCATCAACTAAGATAAGGAAGTACTGGACAGACCAGTACAGCTGAAGGATGAAGCAAAAAGCTTCATCATAATGGTGAACCTGAATGGGCAAGCAGCAGTAATGCTGCTGGACTCGGGGTGTACCATGGATGTGGTATCATCAGAGTTAGTACACATTGCAGACCTAAAGGTCTATGAATTGACTGAACAAGTTCCAGTGCAGTTGTGGACAAGGGGAAGTCAAGCAAAAATAAAATTATGGCACAAAAGCATGTATAAAATATGGGCACATAGATGTGAAACACTATTTTGATATAGTGAACATTGATAGATATGATGTAATCTTAGGAATGGTGTTTATGAGAAAGCATGGTATCATGCTAGATTTTGATATGAATGAAATCAGACATAAGAAAGAAGTGCTCCTGGCATTATGGGAGAGCCCAGATGCATACCTATTGGGATGCAGGCAAGCCATGAGGTTTTGGGAAGATGGACAGGGGATAAAAGAACCTGTCAAGAAGGTGGGGATGCTGAAAGTCACCAACAAATGACTGGAATGCACTGAGAACACCACACACAGGATCAAAAAACCACCAGATAAGAAGCATATACTGATCATTGAGGAGGAGATCGATGAGGATGAACATCAATCTGGCAAAGGACTTCCTTTACTGTTTCCAGTTTTGTTGGGACCAAGAGACGACACTGCAATAGATGATGTCAAAAGGATGGTTGAACAGGCAGCTACCTTTGACAGTAGCACAAAGGATCCAAAGCAATTGTTAGATGAGATGAAGGAAGTGAACGAAATTGTCCATGAATTTTTGAGGTGTTTGCCTCAAAAAGAAGGGGAGAAAGGTAGTTCCTCCAGGAATTACCAGCTGAGAGGCAAGGAAGATGCCAACAGGATGAACAGAGTCCTGATGGCAGTGATGGACAAACAGTCAAACAAAATAAACCAAAGAGGTTTGTTATGGACATTCCTTGTTTACACAAGGAATGGATGAAGTCCTGTGAAGACATCATGAGAGCACTGGAAAGTCTGCCACCTCTTCGAGATGTCAACCATTGAATACCACTGGTTGATGAGGAGAAGAGGTACAAGTACCACAATCCACATTGCCTGGACTCATTGAAGCCCAAGCTTGCAGAAAAAATCATGTGTTATATGCATGCAGGATGGTGGGAATAGGCTCAGGCTGAACAAGCAGCACCTATTCTCTGTGTCAGGAAAAAGATGAATAAGCTGAGAACTGTTGTCAACAGGTAACAGTGGAATGATAATATGGTGAAGGACATGACACCTTTGTAGGGTGTAGCACAGGTATGCATAAACCCACGGTAAGCAGCCCACAGTTTTGACGGGTATGGGTACAGTTGCCAAAATGCTGGACCTGGGACATACTGTACCCATTTTGGTGGTGTCATGTGTATCCACAGTTATTTGAGTCACCGGCCATGGAAGATGCCAGATATCAATCATTGCGAAGAACAATGACAAAATCATCATTTGTAAGTATTTTTACTTTCTTTTTTCACAACTAACAGTTTTTCAGGTCCTACTCCAGTGACAGGAAGCACATGAAATGGGCCCAAACAACTTTTAGTGTTGTTTGGGCCCCAGGTAAGTTGTTCTTTTGTTTTCCTTTATTCATCTAACTTCATTTTCATTGTTTACATTTTAACTCACAATGATGCAACTACCATGACAACAACAATGATGATGGCCACCACCACCCATACCACAGCACCACAACACCCCCAACTGCCGCTGTGAGCAACTGCTCATGGGGTGGAATTGGGGAGCAATGAGATGGGATAGGAGGACAAGGACAAGGCACGGGCTCCAACAACATGTAGATACATGTTGTTTGGGGCCACACCATGCCAAATGAACAAACAGCACATGGGGATAGGATAGAATGGGATATGAGGATAAGCCACAGGCCCAAATGAGCCAGCCACCACCAGCTGCAATGGGAGCAGTGGCAACAGCAGCAGCAAAGAGGAGCTGCCACCACCACCACCACCACCACAGGCTGACGAGGGGAGGACGATGATGGGGAGTGGGATGACAACATCAAGACAGTGGGACAGGCAGACAAGAATTGGGAGGGCCAGATGACAGGCACAAGGATGAGGACAGAGAGGCACCCACTACAACAGCAGGAAGGGGAGGGGAACAACAATGACGACAATGTGCCAGTGGGGAGGGTGGGGCCAGCAGGACAGCAGGGAGGATGGGGAGGACATGATGGGACACAATAGGGTGATGATGCCTACATCACAACCCCCTCCCCCATGTTTCACATGGGGGTGAGGTTTTCTCTTTGTCTCTCATTTCGAGTGGGGGTGTCTTTTTTTTTGCATGTGAATAAGTAACATAAGGCTTGGTATCATTCAAATTGCAGCTTAGGTATGTATATAGGGTGTTTGTCTGACTTAGTCAATACAAATACATGATATTTAACAACATAGAACATCAAATACAAGGGGAAAATATTGTCAAAACCATGGTGTATATACATGGTATCACACCTGCAGTGTTTCATGACAGACCATGGTAGAAACCTGTCACTGTGGTTGCAGTGTGTGAAAGTTTACCAATGGTGTGACCCATGCTACACCCTACACCTTTGTACATGCCCACAATGATGAGGGAAGTAACGTCGAACAACAAGATACCTCCTGGTATCAGAATGTTCACCATGAATGCTCTCAGGAATATGATGCTGGCACATGACGCATTGATCGAGTCACATGTATTTCAGCAATGTCATGCCAATGGAAGATGGTGTCCAGAGCCAAAAATAAAGGAAGACAATCTCGTCTACCTATGAACAAAAAACATAACCATGCCCACAGGTAGGACAAGTAAACTGGTCCCAAAGCTCATGGGACCATACAGAGTGTCGAAGGTGATACCTGCGACATCCAATTATGAGTTGGAATTACCAACTGAACTCACCAAGAGGCAAATCCATCAGAGGTTCCATGTGGGACTGTTGAGGCCACATTACTCCAACGATGATGCCCTCTTCCTAAATAGGATGAAGGCAGAACCATATGATTTTGGCACCCCAGAGGATGCCAAATGGGATGTCAAGGACATTGTGGGCCATCAATGGAAGGGATGAACCATTGAGTTCCTCATGAAGTGGAACATGGGGGATTCCACATGGGAACCCCTCATGCATTGCAACAAACTCACTGCATTGGGTGGGTACTTGATGCTGATGGATGTCAAGAGATGGCAGGATCTGCCAAAGAGAGTGACAATGACATCATGGAGTAGCACATGCAGCAAATTATGTACTAATTAGAAGTGATCAAAGGAATACCAGCAACAACTGAAGCGAGTTGTGTCATGGCAGAAGTTGAAATTTTTTTCTCAATGGTAGTATTCAAACCACCACCACCACACACAAGTGACAACCACAACAACCACCATGGACAACCAACCCCCAAATTCAGGGGATGGGGACAGTCGAAAAGACCATCCAAAAGACACTGAGAGGAGAAAGGGCAAACCAATAGATTTGTCAAGAAGAGAGGAGTGTTGAGAGCGCTCAGGGATCAGACAGATGAGAGATAACAGGCAGGTTATGTGCAATGGAGCAGCAAGCTCCATTGTTTGCACCACCCAAGGGGGTGTACAGTATGCAGAGAGTACTGTCACCACATTTTAGAGGTAGAGCTGGAGGAGGACAATGACTATGTTGCAGCAGAGGAGACTCAACTTGACAATGTCAAGTTTGATGGTGAAGATGATGAGGTACATCAATGACCTTGAGGATGCAGAGATCCACATCCATGAACTACAATAACCACTGTGGGGGCAAGAGAGCTCACCACTTGTCACCAGTGGGTTATGCATCAGGGATGGGCTTGCCCCTCACCCAGTTGATGGAGGAAAAAATGATGCCAGCATCCCAGCCAGTGTCAACATATGCGATGGCAGTGCAAACACTGCTCCAGAGACACAACCAAAGGGATGTGGAGATGGAGGATGGAGAAGTGGGGAAGTTTCCCCACTACCAATGGCTGGCCAGCCATATATGCTGGCACCAGGAGCACCTACAATGCCTTGTGGGGCTAACTGGACAGCCACACACAGGGGATGACCTGGCATGAGCTCGAGAAGAGGGTGTGTGCCGCAACATGTGGCACACCATGAACCATTGGTGATTACCAACATGGAAGAGTTGGAATACTTCATGCAATGGGTGGCAACTCCAGGGGATGAAAGAGCACTGGCATGTATGCATGCCTACATATGAGAGGCGCAACTCATGAGCAAGGATGAGAGATCGCCACTGCAAAGGGCAGTGCTAGGAAAGTGGGAGACACCCAGTTGGGTGCCAGTATCAAGAACGGGGGATCCCAATGCTCCCATCAGGGTGAACATGCCCTGACTGACCGATTTGCCTGAGGACTGGGTGAATGGTTATGGAGGTATCCTCAGGAGGTGGATGTTCCCCCCGGCATTCAATGTGCTTGGGATGGCACTCCCTTGTCCTCAGTGTGGGCACCAACATCCAGCATGCAAGGAACACATTCCTGTTGAGAGCCACCAAGTTGGTGGCCACTCTGGGGCAGTATTATTGTTTGGTGGATGAATTGCATCCTGCCATAGCTTTGTCTCCACAAGTGATGGCGGCACAACTTTTGGACAACATCACAGTGGAGGACATAGCACAACTGTATGCAGTGGATGGGATTACCATCCTACAAGTGTAGGACACACATGAATGGGGCTTACTGGCACTTAACCAGTTAGCTGTTGGAGTGGACACATCCAGGAGGACAGAGGCAATGGCAGCACATATCGGTGTGCATCAAAACTTGAGCCAGGATGACCAGGATCATCTGGTACCTATTGAGCCCAGGTGGCAGTACCTGCCACCTAGAGGATTTGGCCTGGCTCCTGTGCTAACATTGGTGCAGCCTCAGAGACAACAGCTGCCCCCAAGGGCTCCTGCCATGGGGAGGCCATCTCATCTGACAGTGGGTGTACCCACAACAGCCGCACCAGCGTCAGTGGTCACAGCATTGACTGCACCTTTGGATGCACCAATTGCACCAGCTGCCAGCCCAGCAGCCCAATTTCTTGAAGGGACTTCGAGGTCGCAGCTGGCCCCAGAGGATGGTGAATGGGATGGATGGGTGTATCCATTGTCTATGTTACAAAGAAACAGAAAAAGAAAAACAGGAAAGGAAGAGCAGCTCGAAGACAAGCTGAGGAAGAAGTGGAGGAATGCAGTAGCAGCATTTCTCCAGAGTCAGAAATGGGCGATGAGGACATGTCACTACCATATGGACATCCATCATCTTCTGGCAATGAGAAGCAGGTGCCAACAGATGGCGCAAACAAAGATGTAGATATGGAGTAGAGGTGGATCTCCACCTCGAAGGAGAAGAAAATAATTTTCTTTGTACTTACTTTTTGTTGTGTCAACAAGATGGCATGCTGCGTGGAGACTTGCGCAGCTGTTAAAACTGCTGGGGGGCATGGTGCTTGAGTGGCCAACATCATGCCATGCATCAGTGAGCTGCCATTTCTACAAATTGCATGGGTGATTTTTTTCAATTCTTGGATCTAATGGTGCACATGGATTAAAGTATAGTGCAATAATATTCATTACATGTGGTATGCCATGCTCATCTTAAAATAAATTAAGTAAACATAGATATCTAAGATATCTAGATACATTCCTTAGTAAGTAATGTACACATACATAATGGCACACCCATTGGAATGCCAAGAAGGGGAGAATGTAGAGGGCCACTACCCAAATGAGTAGGTGAGCTTATGTAATATGGGAGACCCCAGATATACATAGCCAACTGGCTAGTACCAGGATCTCCCAAGTCTTCAAGAATACTACATATTGTTATATTCTCATTGGGTGGCTAAGTAAGCAACTACTACCACACCCTTACAATACTACTCCCTTTTGCATGAGGTTATGTAAGGGTGTGGCAATTTTAGAAAAATTATGCACAAAGTGATGGTAGTGATTTGTAAGCCCCAAGAAGGCTTGCACCCCCTTGACACAGGTGGGTGCAGGCCAATCAGTGATCACCTGTACCTTGATTGGGTCCATCTTGATTTCATCAGGGCCAATCATTCTGGATACACATCATGTTACCCATTTCATGCCCTACCCTCCACAAACTTTCACTTTAATTCCTCAAACACTGTTTGCTGATGCTCCCTACCTCCATACTACTCCCTTTCACATAAGGTTATATAAGCATGCAGCAATTTTGGAAAAATTATGCACAAAACAATGGTAGTAATTTGCAAGTCCCAAGAAGGCTTGGACCTCCTTGATATGGGTGGGTGCAGGCCAGTCAGTGATCACCTGTACTTTAATTGGGTCCATCTTAATTCTGTCAGGGCTGATCATTAATCCTAGGAACTCAATTTTGCTTGCACTGAATACACACTTCTCCAATTTCAAAAATAGATCATTCTCTGCCAATCTCCATAACATCTCCTGCACTATTGCCTCATGATTTTCTTCATTCTCCATGAATATCAGAATGTTGTCAATAGATATTATTACCATGCCTTTGTCAATCACATCCTTGAAAATATTGTTCATCATATTCTGGAAGGTTGGGGGACTGTTTGTCATCCCAAAAAACATGGCAAGCAGTTTGAAGGATCCTCAACACATGACAAATGCAACCTTCCACTCATCTCCTTTCCTAATGTATACATTATTATATCCCCATCTTAGATCCAATTTTTTAAAGACTTTGGCTTTCCCCACTTTATCAATAATTTCAGAGATCAAGAGTAGGGGGTATGCATTCTTCACTGTCCACTCATTTAAATACCTATAATCTGTACACATTCTCTTTCTGTAGTCCTTCTTTGGTACAAAGAATATTGGTGATGTCTGTAGGGATTTTGAAGGTCTGATGTATCCCTTGTGTAAATGCTCATTTAGGAAAGCATAAACTTCTGATTGTTCCTTCAGAGATAATGGATACACTGTTGACTTCTTTGGACAAACTCTGGCTTCATCTCAATCACATGATCCCATGGCTTCTGCACAGGCATTCACTCAGACTCTTTCTTCTGAAATACTGACAAATACTTGTGATATTCATTTGGTACCCAATCCTCCACTGGCTTCTCTACATTCATTACATTCCTGTCCCATGACTGTCGTCCATGAGTTTCCCTGAATGTTTGCTCCTGCTGTTCTTTCTTGGTCATGATTGGAACTTCCCTATTTGGCATATCCTCATCCTCCACTTCCTCTATCATTACAAAATACTTCCTTGGACATTCTTTCTCCTTCCTTGCCTTCTCACCTTCCTCTCAAACACATTACATTCCTTAGGGCAATGAGTCATTTGTACTTTCCCAGTCTTCCAATCAATTTCAGGATTATGCTTGCATAACCATGGACATCCTATTATTAGATTAGTCTTCCCAAGGTCACACACTTCAAGTATGGCTCATTCTTGATGCCCCTGATATCTCAGTACCATAGTCACCTCCTCCTTAATAGTCCCTCCACAATTTACTGTTCCATCAATTTAACACGTTATGGGCTGCACTAGCTCGCATGTGCAAATACTGTTTCTGGTAATTGAGGATTTATTAATAAATAATGCTGTAGCACTGCTATCAAGCAACACCTCCATGTCAATCACTGCATGTGTGTCTACTGTTTTCAGTCCCACAGTCAATGTGATTTTTGTGCAGAGCAAGTAAGAAATTTAGGGGTGTTCAGAAATTGCATTCACAAATCTTCATCATCATGTGATTGGAGATGGTTGTCCTCAGCATTACTTTCCTTTCTGATTTGCCCTGAATTTCCTCTGATACTAGTACATTATAATGATTTTGGGTCACCAATGGGGAAACCTTCATGGGGACTCTTGCACAAAATTCTGCTGTTTGCTTTCTTCATCCTTCACTTCCTCAATTGTGGCTTCCCTAATTTGTCTCTTCTCCCTGCAATTCCTAGAGATGTGTCCCAATTTCCCACAGTTGAAACACTTGAGTGGGGCATGTCTTCCTGCTTGATCAACTTCCATAGCATCTGGTGCTGGTGGTGCTGCAACAATAGGTGTCACTGCCATGACCAGTGGCTGTGCCCTCAGAGTTTGTGCTGCCACTTGTGCCTGAGGCACCTTTCCTTTCTCAGTCTTCCCCCTGATGCCTTTCCAAATTTCCTACTTCCATACATCAAACTTTGATTTGGCTTGTTCCTGCCAATATTGCTGATCAAGGTGCATAGCCCAATTATACCACTCATCCAGCTGCTCCAGCATAGAAAGTAGTCAGTAGATAGACTTGAACAGTGAGGGATTTAATCCTGCCTTCAAAAATTCCACTAATGCTGCCTCTTCCATATGATATATCTGTCTGCAAAGCTTCTGCCTTACACTGCAAAATAAATTCATCTGCTGTTAAGGAACCTTGGTGCATGGTTTTTAATTTGGCATTAGCTGTTGCCTTTGGATTAGGATTGTAAGTCTGGCCCCACAGACTCATGACATTATGACAAGTTAATTTACCTATGCCACCATTACACACTTCCATGGTGCCAGCACACCACACACATCGCCGACACAACCACCCTCGCCACCGACACAGCCACAAGTGATAGCACAGCCACCTACAGTGCATAAACAACTCACCAACACCAGACATATAGTGCTGTTCCAGCCTGGCTTGGCCTGGAAGCCACAGCTTTGGCCTGGCCTGGGGTGGCTTTGGCTTCCTCAAACCCCAGGCCATGACTTTTGTATGTAAAAATGAATTTTCAGCAGTACTCTCTCAAAAGGACTGTCTTATCATTAACATATGCATTGTAATTATTACTACTGTATAGTACATGACATTGACAAAGGTAGCAGACACTAAAATGTCCTTAGCGCTGTCACCATCAGCGGCAGGCACCATTTCCCCCTCATTGTCAGAGTGTCACCCCACCATTGCTGTAGTGTGGCTGTCCCTGCCCATTTCTGCATGAGGATGTTGTCTTGTGTTGTTGCTGGCCCTTGCATGTATTTAGTTGTTAGTAGTGTACATAAACCATGTTTTAAAAAATATTACACACCTCCAACCTGGGAACCTCTGGGTTTGCCTGAGTGTTGTGGTGTGGTGGGCTGTCACCTCATTGGTCATGCAGGGGAGGGTTGGTTGGGTTCCTAGTGCTCCCCATCGCATGTTAGTGTTAGAGGATGAATCTAGCTAGTTAGCAAAAGGAAAAGATATCTGGGACTCAGAAGGCATTGTCCTCTTGGGCCCAGTCCCTCCCTGCCCACATCACGCCTTGATCTTTGCTGTTTCACTGTCATTGGCTTCTATGTTGACATTTGCATGTCATCATTTCACCATCTGGTGGCACTGGGTTTTGTTGCTGGCGTTGGCATATGTGTTATCTCCCAACTGTATGAAAGTTTGGTCCTGTAAGAAAAGCAAAATTAGTCTCTCAATGGGTGTGAAAAAAAGCGAGCTGGGCCCAAGCACCATTGCCCCTGTTGCTGCTGTGTCCCTCATTCCTGGCATTGACATGGTTGATGTAGGTAGGGGTGTTGGGGGCCCTGTCATAGCCTATTGATAATGAAAATGTCAGTAAGAAAAAGAAAGTGAAAGAAAGTAAAACATACCAGAGCTCGAGAGTCTCTTATGTCCCATTGTCATGTTGCCATCATTGCCATTGCTGTTGCCATTGCAGTCCCATTGCTGCAAGCGTTCTTCATTGTTGTAGCCCCTGCAAAGAACATTGTTGTTAGTCATGGCTCAGGGACTTACAGAAGCTCAGTGGTGTTGTTATGTGTGTTGAGGATGCTGGTGTTGCTCGACTCAAAGTCACAAAGTCAGACAAATGACATGATGGTAATGGGCTTGCTGCTGTCTCTGATATTGTTCTTGAGGAGCTCTGAGTCATCACCAATGTTGATTATGTCAGTGTTTTGCTGTATAGCTTCAGGTTTAAGGTTTGATGAAGATCATGCCCACAAAAATCCAATCAAAAATGTAGTATTGTTAAACACTTCCACAGTGCTGGCACAGCCACACACATCGCCAACACAACCACCCTTGCCGCTGGCACAGCCACCAGCGATAGCATAGCCACCTACGGCGCATAAATGACTCACCAACACCAGATATACCAATGTCTGTGTTACAGTGAGTTATGGCCACCCTATGCCATCAACACACTCCCATGGCACCGACACAGCCACACACATCACCGACACAATTACCCTCGCTGCCAGCACAGCCACAGGCAAATACAACAACAACAACCAGTGACATGCATCCTGGCAACAGCACCATACATCCTTATTACCCTTCTATCCACATCCAGCAGTGCCAACATTATCCTATTGATGTGGTACCTTCCTATTTTGTGACTACACCCAATGCAGCCTTCCAAAATCACACACTATGTTTGATGCAGCCTTTTACTTACATGGTCGATCTTTTTCTTACATTTTTATTCCTTAACTGAGCTCTTTACACTGCCCCACATATTCCTGGTTATCCCTGCCACAGCTATTGTTCACCAAATGTTGCATTCCTGGCTGTTTTTCCTCCAGTGGTATTCCTGGTTCAGTCCTGGTATATTCCTGGTAAATCAGGCTCTTCCTGGTACTATTCCAGGAATTCCCCAGGACTTGGACTCTCAGGAATCTGGGGGGACTGACCAGGAATCCTGTAGGACTCTATAAGAGTAACCAGGACTCTGTAGGACTCATCAGGACTCACCAGGACTCATCAGGACTCATCAGGACTCACAAGGACTCACAAGGACTCACAAGGACTCACAAGGCACAAGGAATCCAGTAGGATTGAACCAGGAGTCCTTACTACTACTACTAAGTACTAAAATAAATGACATGAGCTGAAATTGAACCCTAGGCATGAGACAACAACATTTTAGCATAGCCAATATAACCACTACACCACATAGACTTATGAGGTATCTCCACTTACTGCTCTAGGTACCATTGGGGCAGCTGTGCATGACAAAGCACACAGCAACATATCAACATTGCCAGCTCATCATCCACCATCATAACCACTCTCGACAATGATGCCACCTCTCTTCCACTGCCTCCCCTCTGTCAACACCTGTCGCCACTGCTCCTATGGCCACCACCACCTTGTCTAATGCTGCCAATGGCCGCATTTGAACCACCTCAGGCCCAAACAATGACAGATGTTGTTTGGGGCCCAGGTAATGTTTTTTACTTTTTTTTTATTGAACTAACTAATATTTTCTTTGCTTCTTTAGGTTCTAACTATATCATGACAACAAGATGACACCAAACGACTAACGAAGAACAACAAATGACAAATGACAAATGATGAATGAAGAAACAGAGAACGACGATGCAGAGAGGGAAGGCCATAAGGAAATGGGCCCAAACGACATACATCGTCATTTGGGCTCCAGGTAAGTTTTTTTTTGTTTGTTTCATTCTTTTTTGATTAATATTAGTTCTCTTTTGACTTTTTATAGTTTCTCATTGTATGATGTGACCCATCACTGCCACCGCACCTTCCACCGCCATGAGCAGCTGCTCGCGGGGTGGAAATGGGGAGTGATGATGAGGACCAAGGAGATGGAGATGAGGAGCTGCAAATGATGAGAGCAGCGGGGTGGCAAGGCCCAAAACGACGAGAGCAGCAGGGTGGCAAGACAAGGATGGGAGGACAACAGACGACCACAAAAACAATGGGACAGGGAGGACAACGGATGACAAGCACGACCCAGCACCCAGCACCGCTGCTGCAAGCAACTGCTCACAGGGTGGAAGGAGGGGTGCGAGGACAGAGATGACCATGCAACAATGACAGGACACCAGCACCAGGGAATGCAACACGGCCAGGACAGTGACAGCAAAGCCAGGACAACAAACGGGTGCAAGGATGGAGACAACCATGCAACGACAACAGGACACCAGCACCAGGGAACACAACAGCGGGAGACAGCCAGGATGGCAATGATGACCAGGAAGGGCATGACCAGGAGCACTATGGAAATGATGCCCCCAGGAAGGGCATGACCAGGAGCAGCATGGAAATGATGCCCAGGACAGCAACAATGAGGACAGCAACAACGAAGGCCCAGCACCCAGGACAACAGGGACAAGATGACAGGCATGACTCACCAGGCCACCCCCACATTTTGCATGGGGCAGTTTTTTTCATTTTTTATTTATGGTAATACCTTCCCCCTCACCCGCGTTTTATGTGGGTGAGGGGTTTTTATGTATATATTTGTAGGACTCCCCCTCGCACCTTGCATGGGGGAGGTTTTTTTTTTATGTAATTAATGGTGTATCCCTCGTGTTGGATGCGAGGGATGTAGTTAATAAATTTTATTTGATCTTAATTGTGAGCTTCAAGAGAGAAATAGCTAAGTTTGAGTTTGAGGGTATAAATACACTTTTACATTGCAGCTAATAATTCTCTTGTGGCTCAACTTGTTAAGCACTTGTTTGGTTTGTCATGTGATTCTTGATCATGAGTTCTAGAGTTCAATCCCTGCTCTGAACAAGTTTATTTTGTAGGTACTTTGTGAAATTCATGAAGTCTGAACTCATAAGATATCTCAAATTGATTTTCCATTATGGTATGACTTTAGGGTACTGAGTCCCACTATATTCCTGGTGAGTCCCACTGGATTCCTCCAGGACTCTGTGGGGGAGTGTAAAGTTCAGTCTGCAAGTGGGCTTTGAGTGAACTCTGCCACTGTGCCTTGGTGCAGACTGACTTGAAACCAAGGGATATTCTGAGCCAAATTGGGCACTACTTTGGAAAACTGAGTCCTAGCAAGAAGTCTTTGTCTTCTTGGGTTGTTGAAGAGTTATCTTTATGCTCATGTGCTCTCCAATCTCCCTTGCCTATAAATGCTTTAGTACTCCTGGATGAGGCACAGATGCACAAGCTTGTTAGCCAAATCAAGCTTTTATACACATTTTTAGATCATCCACACCAGCACATTATCATTCCTCACAACCACATCTGAACCCAAGAGGAATGCAACACAAAGGCCATGGCCAAGTTCCTTGCACATGTTCAAGAAAACACTGATAAAAAGCTCCCATTCTGTGATTACACACCCTCTTATCTACATATCCTGGAGCTGAGAGGGCCATTTAGCCCAGACATGGTATCCACCTTGGAAGGACTTTTCATTGCATTGATTTTCAGAGGCATCACCTTTCACACAGATTTTCTACTCCAGCAAGAACAGATATTTTGACATCCATCTGATTGGCAGGAGTTATTCAAGAAGTTATTGTCAGTTCATCCCCCTATTTATTTCTGCGACAGAAATGCCTATGGACAGTGCATGGTTGCACAGGACATCTGCCACATCCCTGTACTGTGGGAGGCATCAGGCAATTTGGAGTTGGCCAGATGGGTAAAGGATACTATCCTACTCATCAAATTTGAAACATTATACAACACATTTCTCAAGGGGACCCTCAGGAAGCAAAAGGTATTTCCCAGATTTGGAACCTTGAAGCCATTTCTGCTGGCATCAGACTATGCAATAGCTGGGAAGGCAACAATGCCATTGCTGGCTTCAGTAAGTAAGATTTGCTTGCACCAACATCGAGTCAACAATCCAGACCTTTACAATGGTCCATGATTATCTCATGCACATCATCCTAGATCATTGTTGTCAACAGATGGACTTTGGGGGAATATTTGTTGAGTATGCTCTCTGCAAATCTAACTGGCTTGACACTAGTATATTCAGAAATGTGTCAAAAAATGTAACATAAAATCACCTGTACTATCACATACTGACTATGATGAATGACAAGGTGTTTGTCCAATTAGAAACAAGGGGAATCTAAGCTAGAAGGCCAAGAACAATCACAAATAGAATATTAGGCATAAGAGCTAGGGACCTTCCATTTGCATACGGTCCTATAGTGGGTTCAAAGGAACCTGCAGCAAAACCCACTGTGACTACAGAGTTGTTGACAAGGTCTTGTTTACCACCTCCCCATAGAGGCAGATCATTCAGTCTGTCAAAGCTATGCTCATCAAACTTAAATCCATTCTGCATCACATCAAAGATAGGAACTAAAAAACAAAGTCAGCACCATGGAAGCAATCGAAAGTTAGCAACTCATACCAGGCTGTTCAAAATTGAGAAAGCTTGGATAGTTATCCATGTTAATTTTGGATGAACTTCTGGCTTTTGAGGGAGAGGAGTACTTAGACAAGTGAGCCCCCAAATATTTTTTTGGAGCTAAGTTACGACCAGTATAACTTGAAATGTGCAGCATTTTCAATGAAAAACTCACAGCCTGAACTAGCTCCCTCTTTCCATGTACTGAGCACAAATATGGGCCCAGAAACAGGACCTGCAAGGTCACATACCCCAAAGGCATTGCCTAGATATGCCACCACCAGTTGAAATTCTTGACTGAGAGGGACTAAACAAAGATGATATACTCATTTATCAGAATCATAGCCTGAGCTGTATGGGGTTCTGAGATAGGTTTCCCCAATGCAGCCAGTGATCAAGAATACTGCATTCTCCCCTGTGTTGGAGGTCACCAGTCTGGAATCTTTTGCCCTGACAAAGGACAGGCTTGCACAAGCAGGATTTAAGAAACATCCATAACTTTCAGAAGCTAAGGCCACATCCAAGTTCCTGTTCAGGTGTAAAACAACTACTGAAACATCTCTGATATTTATCAAAAACTTACTCTTTTTGTATCCTGTACAAATCTGGCGCAATTAGTGAATATTTGATATAACTATTGGCATTGACAACATCCTTGGAACTATGCAGTGCCATGTAGACATATCTGAAATAGCATAAGGTCTCAAAATTGATGCAAGAAACAGAACCCTCCTACGGTAATGGCTTCAAGGACTTGTACACATCCTTGAGAGCCTCGTCTTGAAGGCTTTCATTGAGTACAGTTCTGTCTTTGACCATGGCTTTATCCTTTCCAATACCTTCTGATGTTTTTTCAGGGGTAGCTTGTCTGTCTTCCTTATGTGCTGTAGGTCTGTCCCCGATGCTAGAAACAATGGAAGTTCTGAATTTAATTCAAAGTAATCAGAATAGCAGTATTAATACGTTTTTCCTTTGTGTGCCCTCTTCCTGGCCAGCTTCCACTGTTCAGACCTTACATCCATACAATGTAAGAAAACTGTTAGACAATAATAAAGCAACACTGACCTCTCATTGGACCCAACATTCACTAATGCAGCATCATCAATAAAGTCCTAATCAACAGAATTCTCTTCATATACAAATATGGTGGGGCTTTTGGATGTTTTTAAGGCCACACCTCTTGCCTTGGAGCGCTCCACAACAGGACGAGAGGACCATTTGACATCCTCTAGTTCCAAATCAGATGCTATGGATATAACTGAGGATTCTCATTGACATGAATGATGACTAGTATATTTCCCCTTTTGCCATCTGCCCCTATTAAAAGACAGTTGGACCCAAAGGCAAGCAAAAACTCAAATGGCACATACACATATGGCCTAGCTTTCCCAGACTCTCTATCTTGTTTGCTTTCCCCCTCAGAAAATGGGGATCATTCCCTGGTTTGTCTTAAGAACCAATCAATCCAAAATGGGAGACAATGAATATAAAAAACACCCACTCTTTCTTTTTCTCTTGCCTGCACCCACTGAAAATCAGCGAAAAGAAACCAGAACATGTGAATCAAAACATACCCCTTGAACTTTCTAGAATCCATGGTGTCGCTGTGGCAGGGTAAGTAATCTATTGGTGCTCTGTTGACCAGGTGGTCACAATGTGAGAGGAACGGTAAGCAAACTCGGTAAAATGAGAGGATAAATGTTGGTAAATGAGCCAACAACTCAATGAAAGGGAGAGGGGTGTGCAGTAATGCACTAGAGTGAAGACGGCGTGAGCTGTGTAGTCAGAGGAGTGGTCAACTTCAATTGAAGACTCAAACCATGAGATTACATGCCAATATCATCAAAAGTGGATATTCAATGTGTCGAAGAAAAGGTTGCTCATTTGGACTTTAGTATCAGTAACAAAGTGAACCACTTCACTGGAAATATTACTTGTAGTAATGGAAAATTGAGAGAACTAAAGAAATTGGGCTGAAAGACTTATAACTTGAATACTTAGCTTAACTTCTACACCTTTGTGTGTAGTAAACTTGGGTAGCCTTTGTGAACTCAGAGGGAAACTTAAGGGGAAATGTGAAATGAGAGTCCAAGGTTATTCATCCCATTCAAGAGGTGTGGAGACACCTTTATACAAGTCAAGTACCAATAGTGAGAAAACCATGTCACACTCATTCTCTTGTGCTGACAGGACCAATCAACCAGAGAGATAAACTATTAAAGAAGCAGGGTTGTCAAATTTGGAAAGTGTTGTTGATCTTCAAGATATGGTCAGTGTTTGCATGGCAGATGATGTCACAGTGGTGTCATCAAGTTCTTGTCTCAGGGTTTCAGCAACCGGGGATGACTCAGGGAGAGGACAGTTGTCAAAGTTCTCTATTGACATCATGTCACCTGTGCCCCCAGCAAGCATGGAGAACACTCAAGAGGTGTCCCTAAACCTTACCATCCAGTTGATCAATCCATCGTACTAAGAAGTTGACTAGCCAGTGGAAGGGGAATTGGCTCAAATCCCAGATTGTCATCAAGATTAGTTATAAATAGAAAAAGGAAGTGTCAGGTGTAAAAACAATTAATGACCAGAACCTTTCCATCTTGCTGACAGTGGAGCTGTCAGTGTGTGAGCTGAGGAAGCATTGAGACATGAGATGCGTGATTGATGCATCATATGAAGAGATGAGTTGTTCATGCTGAGAAGGGTCAAATAATGTGCTGTAATGGATGAAGACAAAGTTAGTAACTGGAAGTACTAAAGAATGTAGGAAAAAGAGAAGGGTATACAGCAGTCCAAGAGTTCTGGTGCATGAAGGTGCATCCATGACAAAATTCCTGAAGATGGGGAAGTTGGTGAACAGGCCTACTACCCCTTCCACATTGCTCACTTCAGTCGAGATGGAGGGCTCTCTGGCACAACTAATCATAAGTCAAACAAAAATTTGAGACAGGGAAAAAAAGTCCAGATACCTTTTCCCTTTTTGTTGGTTATGCCTACTAAAAATAAAATGAGAAAAAAAAAACAGGAAGAGGAGGATGTTTCATACACTTATCTTTCTGCAAATCTCTGGGATGGTTTCCAGTGTCACAGTCCAATTCTGATCTAGAAGATGCAGTCAAGGGTAAAGGTGCTTGCATCTTGGGAGGGTTTGTAGCTTTCCTAACAGTTTCATGTTTACTCTATGATGAACATTGAGTATGTCAATATTCTATAGCACAACTTACAGGGTTTCCTTTTCTGATGCATTATCAAGGGCAACAACATTGACTGGATGAGCACTGTACAAACATGGGAGAAACAAAAGGTTCAAACCACAGAAACAACAGACCTTAAAGTACTGTTGTAAGCCCCTTTCTCCATAAGTTTCTCCAGCCACTGAGGATGAGAGGGTGTTGCCATGGTATCCATACTATTACTGGCACCAAACAATGTTAGTGGCAAAAAATGTATAGGAAGGAAGACATACCCTATGTTACCCACTTCCTCTGAAGTTTGGCTGCGAGTACGCTTTTTGCCATGCTGCTCTGTTAAGGCTGACACTTTTTTTACAGCCATCTTTGGCATGACTCCAGGTTCCAACCTATCTGGGAGAAATAAGGCATCAGAAACAGTATTAATCATTTGACTTGAATGACAACATACTTTATGGTTACAGGATCCTGAACAGGACTTTGGCTTTGAATGTGCCTTCCGCCATGCTTGACATCAGACCTCTTTCTTTTCATGTGTGGGGGCCTGCTTCAAAGGTGATTTTGAGTGGCTGGCCACCCAAAAACTGGGATAAAGCTGGAAGATATTAACATGTACAACCAAAGAAACATACTTGGAGATGTCAGTGGTACCAAATTTAAGCCAGTTTGAAATGCTACCCAAGGCAGATGCCCTGAACAATTATAAGAAAAAATCAGGGAATGACTGTATTGCAAAAAACATATATCTCACCTTTTGGAGGACACTGCTGGCATATCATCATATTCTGGGGTACCTGGTGTGGCAAGGTGGCTCTTCTTGGGCTGCACATAGCCACTTCTGATTCTCTGCAACATGAGATGTTAGCCCATGATTAGCTAGAATACAGGACTCCTACCCTTCACTAGAGGAAATGAGTTTGTCATTTTTCCTTTTGTGCAACTTGGGCCTATCGGCCCCATATCAGAACAGCCCCATTGTACAACAAAACCTAGTACTAACCATAGGATGTTTTCAACAGGAGGGAGTGAGTCTCTGCAGCCAATACATAAAAAGATGAATTGGTCAAATAGAAAGGACATACAATGATGCTCCATTACTGTGCGAGGAAGGTGCTGATCTAATGATGGGTTAGCAATGAAAAGAAAAAATGTGGACATTGTACCAGGTGATTTTTTTGGTGTGGGCCATGTCGGTGATAGGCAAATGCAAAGTGATAGTAAAATGTAGATGGTTGTAAAGAGATAGGATTTGATGGTGGGGAACAAAAGCTGTAAAGACTTTTTATAGTGGATTGGAACAACTGAGCCAAGGAGCAAAAACTGACTTAGTGTTCTGGTATCAACAAACTCTGTCGAAGGGCAGGTGTAGCCAAGAGAAGTGGACAGACCAAATGAAACTTACTTACATGTCACAGACTAATGACTAACAACAGACATGTTGGCTGTTCAACATTCAGCTGTTAAGGAAACATCCGACACAATATACACTGCAATATCATATATTTATGAGAAACATACATTTTGTGCAGGGTTAATGGTCTGAAAACACACTGACCTTGAGTCCTTGCCAAAGACAAGGCCAGGGCATCATGACATTACCTGCTGTCTAGTCAAGAATTCTAACAGAATGTGGATATTCAGATAAACTTTGACAGTGAAATCGGTACTTACATGTTAAGTCAGAAACTCGAACCCATGCAAGACAGAAAAAATTACACAAATATCATGAGCATTTTCATGAATATGAGCAACATAACTCTGACAAGTATGACCTGCTATCCAAGCAGGTACTAGTTTTCAAGTGGCAGGGGACACCAGAAAGGCTGAACAATTGTAGAACTTATCAGTAGGAGGGTAATTACACTTGCAGATGTTATCGCAAGACAGCTACTTCCCACCCACCAAACAAACTTTTAGCTGGTGGATCTAACCCAAATATGCGAGGATTAGCAACCTGAAATACAACAATTGTGGGAAGATCCAGATGATTGTGCAACACCAACGTGCTCCTGAGATGTAACAAACTGTAGCTTGTGGGTGTAACCCACTTGGGCAATGATTAACAAGCTGCAAATTCAATGATTGTGGGAAGAACCAGAAAATATTATCTGGCAAAAGGACTTACCCCCATTTGCAAAAGAAAGGTATGCCTAAAGTTATGCCCAGAATGCATATGCTAACTACACATCAGCCTGCGAAAAGCTCAGGTTAGATTCCCCAAACAGTCTGTATCGATGACAGGATTACAAACCCTGTCCTTTCTGGCAGTGGACAACATATCTAGCATCTACACAGTCTTTACTTGGTGTGTTCCACCCACCAAGTTACAAGCCTGGGTTCTGGACAACTATGAAGACTATTGTTCTGTAAGCGCGTCCAACAGGCTTTTCACAGCTAGAATGGAGGCTCCAACCAATCCTGCCTTGGAACTTGGTCATGAAGTGGATCCCAATGGAAAGCTGGCTGAACTTGTGCAAGGTCAGTATTTTCATGGTGAGGACAACAAAGTTAGGTATTGGGAATGAACTGTTAATCACCTTGGAGGCAGTTATAAGTAAGTGTGTTCCATGATGTTTCTGAATAGAGATTATCAGAGGTTGGATATAGGCAGTGGAACAAGTGGCCTGAGAAACATTCACAAATTTTATAACAGGTATGTACCCACTTCCCCCACAAGGTTTCAGGTTGAGGACATTGTCGAAGCAAAATTATCATTCCTGGCAGTACCTTTGAGAGGTGGATTGTTTAAAATGATGGTAGTTCTTTGAGATTTAACCCTCTTAGATAGAAACTACACACATGTAAGCAATCTTGCATTCATGACATGAACTGCCCTAAACTACTCCAAGAAAGCAACAGTGGCTTGTGCTTGGTTCCAAGTCCAAGTGACCCCTGTCACATTTCTGAAAAGATGAATGGGTTACCAAGATGAACAAGAAGGCAAGGCTAGAACAAAACTAAGTAGGATGGAATTGGATGAACAACAGAATGAGCAATGAGCCATGAAATTCCATCAGGTCTTAGAAATACTCACCTACTGTAGTCAAAGTCATATTGTGGCTACTATTTTTGGCACCCAGGATTGATGATGACATATCTGGGCAGCTATGCTTGTTAGTTACCGGAGATGATGTGAATGTCTTAGTTCCCCAGTTAGCTACCTGGTCAATCGGTGTTAATTGGTGTTCTTGTTGATTAATTTTACATATTACCCACTTCAGGCCTTGACAACAGAATGATTTTTAACCTACAGTATAACTCAACTCAAACATCAGGTATTCTGAACATTCAGACTGTACAGGGGTGCCAGAATTATACAGACCTGAGGCCATAAACTAAAACTACAAAACCGCCAGTAAGTTCACTGTGGGTGATAGGAAAGAAGAAGACAAAAACAAACAGGGACCAATACAACCCCAGCAGAATGGCAATTGCCAATGGGAATTCTTGTAAGTAGCTGGTGGTTCAGTTTACCAGACTGCAGAGCATCAAAGTCTATTCAATAATTCTATTTCTATTCCATCACTACATTCTAGTTACTAGATCTGGCACATGCCAATGAACGTATTGATATACACTAGGTGTGTGCTCTGTCGTTTTTTGGCTGTGGCCCATGGTCCAAAGTGGGGCAGAGCAGAGGTTAAGCCATCATCGACAGATGCAGTGCTGGCAATGTGGTAGTTGTGCTGTGCAGCTCAGGGTTCCAAAGAGGGGGCTGGTGACTCAATTGGGAGATGGAGGTTAGCCTGTAACAAGCACCATTGTTCAGGAGCTGCTGCTGGTGATTCTGAAGCAGAAGACGAAGTTGTGGTGCTGGTTGTCAATATTGAAGGTGCTGATGGGAGGCTGTGCGGTCATTGACAATGGTGATGTGGGAGATGGCATGGTGGTGACAGACTTATGTTAGTCTTATCGAGGGGTGTCATTTGTGTATCTGCATTGATGATAGAGGTTGTCATCATTTGGGTACTCAAGTTACTGGTACATTGGTTGTTCATTTGATCTGTATGCCTTTGTCAATCCAGACCTTGTGTGGCTGTGTTTTGTCTCCCAAACCACCTGTTCCGCTGTACTTCCTCTTTCTTCCTCATCCTTCACTCCTGAGTGGTAGTTTAGAACCTAAAAAGTAAAGAAAAGAGATTAGTTAATTATTCATAACAAGAAAAATCTTACTGCAGGCCCAAATGACCCAGTCATTGTTTGTGCCATGTCGCATCCAAAATCGTTCATGTGGATTGTCTTGTGTCAGCATCTGTCATTACTACTAGTTTGATCCTAAAAAGTGAATGAAATATGGACCCCAAATGACACTAATACCATACCCATGTTATTCCCTAACTGTGATAGTTGTTGTTTACAAGGGCAAGCACAAGAAGTTGGCTTGTGACTGAATGTGACAATTACCTTTTTCATCCATGTCGGTAAAACCTGCTGGGTTTCAAATACTTTATATGGCTGACTTCAAAATGTAACAAAATGTAACTTTGTCTCCAGGCAGAATTAAAACTCCAATTCCTGCTGAGCAGCTGCCTCTCTTAACTTTTCGCTGGATTGTCAGGTTAAAAGAACAAGTCCTTGTACCTCAGACTCATAATCCAATCTGCAAGAAACTGGTCTCTTGTGGTTTGGTCTGGTTTTATGTAGCTTGTGAATATATTAGAACTGGTTGTGGTTGCAGTTTAAGCCCAAAACTGGCCAACGCCAGACTGAACCAGAACTTCAAACACTAGCTGCAACAGTGAATAGTGAACATCCTGAAGCTGCTTCATTTACAGCCACTTGGATGGGATCAGGTAAGCAGATTCTTTCATGGTTACTTCACACTGCTGGACTCATCATCTAGTTGCTCATCTCCCCGCTTGATCTCTGATCAGACAGTACTGTTACAACTGTCAAGGGGTAGTTCAGTTGCCCAAGGTGAGATGCCTCTCTGATCTCATTGGATCAAACAAAATGCCATGGTGAGGCAGTTTGGTGTTTGTCCAGTGTTCCTGCCTGGGTCTCAAGGATCCTGGTCCTCTGGGTGGGTGGGTTCAATGGTGAATCAACGTTGTCAGCTCAGGCTGGAGGCTCTGCTTGGGGGACTGGGGAAGAATGATTTGGGGGGGAGTGGATGATGTTCGAGTGTTGCATGGTCTGTGGGCTGCCAATTCTTGTTACTCTATCTGTATTGGGTGCCATGGTGCTCAGTACAAGGGGATATGCTACAAGGGGGCAGTAATGTACCCTCCATCTGGGGTAATGATTCTGTATTTACTCCCCCTCCTGTCCCTGCTTAGGTGAGCTTGGGGTTGGGGTTCTGCCTGCTCCCTTTGTTGGAAGACCAAGTCTGTCTGCTCACCACCTCATTGCAGTACTTTACAGTCCCCCACCTGTCCTAGTGGACTCCAACTGGACTGACCAGAGTCCACTGGAGTCCGAGTGGAGTCCAACTGGAGTCCAACTGGAGTCCAACTGGAGTCTGAGTGCAACCAAATGATAAGTCAATTAGATATGAGCTCAAAGGACTTCGGACTTGGTGAATTTCATAAAGTACCCGCAAAATAAATTTGTGTACTGCAGGAATTGAACTCAAGACCTCAACATAAGGAATCACATGACAAACCAAACAAGTGTGCTCAACCACTTGAGCCACAGGAGATTTATTGGGGATCAATATAAGGTTTATTTATGACTCAACTTTTCATATTCTTCGAGGAGGCATTTTTTAAACAATTAAGATCAAAAAATTTTAATTAACCACTCCCTCGTGTCCTACACGAGGGAGTGGGTATAATATAATAATAAACAAAAAAAAACCCCTCTCGCATCTTGCAAGAGGGGGGGGATTACTACTATGTACATAAAAAACTAAACCCCTCACGTTCAGCGCGAGGGGGGGATTCATAAGTACTACAATATATATACCCCTCACATTTGGTGCAAGGGGGGGGGGGGGGGGGGCAGAGATAAATTAAAAATAATAAAGACCCCTCCCCATGCAAAATGCGGGGGAGGGGGGGTTGGGGGATGCGGTCTGGGGTGGGTGTCGTCACCCACCCCTCCTCGCATGCATCTGTCACCGTAGCAAGCTGCACCCATCATCCACCCTACGAGCAGAGGCTTGTAGGCATGGGGATGGGTGCCGTGGTTGTTGTAGCCCTGGTCTACCCGCCATCCACCCAACGAGCAGGTGCTCATTGGCGTGGGGTGGGTGTGTTGGCAGTTTTGTGGGTCTCCTAGTTCGGAGGGGTTGGGGGGAGGGGTCAGTGATGTGGCATGCGAGGGAGGGGGTAGGTGGGTGCTTACCAGGTGGGTATCCTGCTCCGCAGGTCTCCCGTTACCCCTCTGCTGTCTCCTACCCTTTATCAACACCCTCACATCCCATTTGGATGGGGAGGAGGGGGCTGGCATGGGTGTCATTGGGTCTGGGTTGATCCCCATTGTTCCATGTTGGCATCGGTGTTGCCCTGTCATTGTTCACCATCGTCACCTCCATTCCACCTGTGATCCACCCCCTGAGCAGTTGCTCAAGGGGCTGGAGGCGGGTGGTGTGTTGTTGGCCCCATTGCTTTGCATTCTGGGGGTCCTGGTGACACTCATGATCCACCCTATGAGCAGGGGCTCGCAGGCATGGGGTGGGTGTGTGGGGTTGTCTCGCGTCCAGCCGTTGGTTGTTACCAGTAGAGTAGAACCTACAAAACAAAAGAAACGAGTTAGTTAGTTTATAAAAACAACAAGCAAACAAAAAAAACTTATGTAGGGCCCAAACGACGCAATCTGCATTGCTTGGGTCTGCGTTCCATCCAGTCGGTTCGTTTGTGGGTGGTGGCGTCATTACCAGTAGTTTATAACCTAGAAAACTAAAGAAACTGGTTAGTTAGTTTATAAAAACAAAAAGCAAACAAAAAAAACTTACCTAGGGCCATCCATTTGGCTCATTTGCGGGTGGTGATGATGGCGGATTTGGCGTGGGAGCAGTGGCAGTGGGTGTCCATGCAGTGGTGGTGGTGGTAGAGAGAGGAGGGAGGGAGGCGGTGTTGATGGTGGTGGTGGTGAGTGATGAGCTGGCACATTTGATGACGCAGCAATATGCTTTGTCATACACAGCCGCACCATGGTACCTAATGCAAGTAGATGATGCCTTACACAAGGTACTGTGGTGTAACGGTTATATTGTGCATCATGATTGATTACATAAGCAACCTATGGGGATCTGGGTTCAATTCCTTTTCTTACACACTTTTTCAGTGGAATCCGACTGGACTCCACTTGGACTCCACTCAAACTCCAACCGGACTCCAACCAGACTCCAACCAGACTCCACTGGACTCCACTGGACCAGTCCAAGTGGAATCCGGTGTTTGAGTGGATTCCACTTGGAGTCCAGTTGGACTGGACTGGGACTGGACTGGCAACTTTGCAGGCAGTTGGCTGGTGACCAGTCCCAGTGGACTCCAGTCGGACTCCAGTCAGTGTCCACTAGGAAAGGTGGGGGAGTGTAAAGACCTCCCTCATTGTGATCATTGCAGACCTTTTGAGTAGGGCCTGAGACTGTTGGCAAGACCATGCTCTATGGTCATTATGTTCTCAAGGATGGTGAGATTTTAGCAGATCACATTGCCAGGGACCACCATGAGGAGGTTAGGTCCATGTTGCTTCATCTATATCATCTCTCTAATTCAATTTGTCACAGGTACATGGGTTGGCAATCCAATCTGCATAAAGGACTCCGATGGGTTCAATCTACTAAGGTGTGCTTGTGTTGTTCTAATCATTGTTAACACATTGCTTATCACCATTTCAGTCCCTAGATTGCATTTTATCACTGTTTCAATTGCTATTTCCACAAGTTTCAAACATTCCTCTCAAATACTGTTTGTCTGATTTTATCTGAATCCTTGTTCCCAACACTAATCATTGTTTAAATGTTCATTCCAGTCCCTGTTTCAAACCCTCTTTGAATCACTACTCAGCTACACATAGTTTTGGTATATTGTTTATTTGAATTACTGATTGGTTTAAAGATTGGTTTCGGACCTTGGTCATGGTTTGAAACAGTGTTTGACTACAAAATTTGCATTTTTTTTAGCTTCATATAACTGTAACACTGTTTAAACCATGTTTCAGGGTTTTAAACACCTTGTATCTAAATGCACCATTGTTTAAATAGAAACAATGTGGTCACAGTTATGTGTATTACACTGGCACAAGCTGTGAGAATATTCTTTCTCACACACTTGTGTGCATGCTTTATGCAAATGTGTGTATATGTACATGTGCATTGGTGTACATAATGTGTAACATAGTATACTAAATACACCCCTGGGAGAACCCCAGTTGTGTTTTCTTAGGTATTCCACCTAACCTCAGTGTGTGAACAGCCTATTTCAACCAACTTGTTTATTTTTGACCTTTCCCATCAATCCATCAATCTATGCATCAGACATCCATCCCCTTATCTTCTTGTAGAGAGAACCTGCACAGCATAGCTAGCAGCCTCCATGGGTGTTGCCCTAACACTGATCTCCTTCTGAAAATTGATGTTTTCTTGTCCACCAAGGATCACAAGCCTCCTTTGTGAGATGGGCAGCATCTGGGAAGGCATTTGAATTAGCTGCTTAATGTTTTGCCTTGGGGTCATCCAGAACTCACTGAACTATATCTGAAGACTAGCAGGAAGGCAAATACTTTTAGGGGTATTATTGGGATTATGGTGTGAAGGAGAAGTTTGAAGGGATTAAAAGATGGGAGTTCAGGACAAGGTAGAACATCTCGTATTCTCCTATACTACAATGTACATATGTTGTGATCTATAAATACATCATGTTCTATTTTTATACATGATGCACTAGTGTTGCCCTTGTGATGCACTAATGTATTGTGCTAGGATTGACTATCCCAACACTCCCCCTCAAGCCTAGCAAGGTTGAATCCATAGGAATGGTTAATAAATAATTGAAATGTTAAATTTCTCACCTTTCAGGTGTGTTAAAACTTCTATGTGGTGGAAAACCCTGTGGGAAAAACCAACTCACATGCAAGGAAAGCTACTGAGTTTGCATGTCGACTGGATTCCCATCTCTGCCCTATGTGATATATATTTTGGCCTTGGCAAGGCCTTTGTTAACACATCCACTGTTTGTTCTGGGTCTCGACAGTTTTGTATATCAAGTATTTTGTCAGTTACTAGTGTTCAGACCCAGTGATGGCAAATAGTGATATGTTTTGATCACTGGTGAAATTGAGGATTATGTGTCAATATTATGGATCCTTCATTATCACCTTTAATTTCCATCAGTGAGCTTTGTGGGAATCCGAGTTCACTGTACAAATTTCTCAGCCATGTCGCCTCTCATCCAGCCTCTGACAGTGCTACATATTTTGCCCATGTAGAGGACAATGCTATCACAGTTTGTTTCTTTGATTTCCATGTGATTGCTCCCTCTGGTGCTAGAAAAATGTAGCCAGTCATGGATTTGAGGTCATCAGCATTTGCATATGCAGCATCTGCATATCCGTGGAAGAAGTTTTCAGTTCCAGTTTCATCTTGGGATCTTCTATAAGTTATCCCTAGAGTTTGAGTGCCTACCAGGTATCTGAGTATTCACTTTATTGCACCATGGTGTTTTGAACCTGGGTTTGCAGTGTAGGCGGCCAATTTATTAACTGTGTAGCTTATGTCTGGTCTTGTGGAATTTGCCAAAAATTGCAGACTCCCCAGTAATCGTGCATATGAATTGCTTTGATTCAGTTCATTATCATCCAGATTTGGTACAAGCTTCATATTGGGGTCCATGGGTATACCGGTAGGATTTGCATTGGCTATTCCTTCATTACAGAGAATATTTTCCATATATCTCTGTTGAGATATAGTTATTGCATTCTTAGTTCATGTAACTTCAATGCCAACAACTTTACTCAGCTCTCCGAGGTCTGTTACTTCCCATTCTGAGTGGAGGGTTTCTTTCATATGATCCATCATTTCATCAGATGAAGCAAAAAGCAGTGAGTTGTCCACCCAGATAGCCATTATCCTGAAGTCATTTCTGTCATGTTGCATATATGCACATGGATTTTGAGTTTGCCATCAAGTTCATTATTCCACTCATGGCCTGCCTGTTTTAAACCATAAAGTGTTTTGACTAATCTGCATACTCGGCCTGTTCTGTCTTCACATTCCTCAGGCTGTTGCATATATATTGCCTCCTGCAAAGTGCCATTTAGATATGCGCCCTTTACGTCCATTTGTTGCAACTTGAGTCCCTTTCAGGTATGAGTGCTAGTAATGCACATAATGTATCCATCCTGACAACCAGTGAGAGTGTTTCCCTATAATCAAATCCAGGTTGTTGTGCATATCCATTCGCCACTAATCTTGCTCGATACCTTACTATTTCCTCTTCTTTATTGTGCTTTTTGACAAAGATCCATTTGTTTTTGACTGGTTTTGCATTGTGAGGTTTCTGGATGAGTTTCCAAGTCCCCTTCTCTGATAATAAATCCAATTCAGTCTTCATGGCCTTTTGCCATTCAAGCCAATCCAGGGAGTTCTTTGCATCTTCAAGACTTGTAAGTTCATCTCCAGCAACAATTGCATAGACTTCTTCCATTGACAAGAAATTGTCATTGTCCTCATATGCAAAAGGATTGTGAAGGTGTTGATAATTGATACAAATTCCATGTGTCTTCTGTGGCTCATCAATATCTATATCTTCCTGTGTTTCATTCTGTTTTTGCTTCTTGGGCACAAGATTCCGAGTTGTATCATCAGAATCTGTTACACCCATTGGCGGTGTGGTACCTGCAGACTCCCCCTCATGCAGTAAATCAGGTGTAATTTCAATATGATCAGGAGTTGGTTTTTCTGTAGGTGTAATATTCTGGAAGTTGCATGAGGTAAGTACTTTGTGAGTTTCTGCATTGTAATATTTTACTGCCCCAGCACCATCATCATACCCAACATATGTTCAGTGCCTTGATTTTGGTAGCATTTTTCAGGGTTTCTTTTGACCTTGTAGTAATATCCATGTGTGGCTTCCAAACTCCCATAAATTTGATACATTGGGTTTTATTTTGTGCCATCCTCTGTAAGGTGTTGATTTTGGGAGATGTTTTGTAAATCTTGAATAAAATGAAATAAATTGTCATAAAATCTGAGAAAATTATGGAATATACCTTAACATCCTATCTGATCACCTGCATAGCCACAAGATCATGTGACACTATTTAATAGGTAAGTTTCATCATATAGTCTAGTCACTTATTGGAACAGTTTTGTTGCACTGATCTTTGAGTATAGAATTTATGCAAATCACATGACTTTCTTGATTATTACAAACATAAGTAAACAATATCATGTGATACAATATATTTAAGGAGACTGGATCTCTTGCAACTTCATTCTTACCCCCCAATTCATTATGCAGAAGCTATCATCCACCCAAATACTCCACATTCTCAATTTGCTTGATTCTGGTCTTTCTGTCCAACAAATCTCTTATCAAACTGGTCATTGAATTGCTACCATCAGCTGTACTCACTCTGAGCATGACCTGAGCTTCAGAAATCATTTGGTGGTCATCCTATGAAGCTTACTACTGCTAATGTTGACTATGCACGTCAAATTATTTGCATGGGAAAGGTTGATAATGCTACCAAAGCTGCACAAACACTTCAGGATATCACCAACACCCCTTTCTCCTCCCAAACCCTTTGTCGACATCTTAAATCACATGGCATGAAACCTGTAGTCAAGAAGAAACATCCACTACTCAAACCTCATCATTGATGCACATGATTGGAGTTTGCTGAGCAGCATGCAGAGTGGACACTTGAGGATTGGAAAAGGGTCATATGGTCATATGAGACTAAAATTAATTGTTTGGGATCAGATGGAAGAAAATATGTGTGGAAAGATAGTGATGAAGGTCTGAGTGATAGGCTTGTTGAGGGAACTTGATGTTGTGGGGGTGCATGGGATGGGATGGGGTTGGATATGCTACTAGGATTGAAGGAAAGATGGATGCTGAACTTTATGTCAGCATTATGGATGATGAGCCTCAGCAAACACTGGAGCTTTGGGGTAAAACTACTGATGATATGGTATTTCAGCAGGACAATGACCCCAAACATACCAGCAAAAAGGCCAAGAAGTGGTTTGAAGACAATAATATTACTGTCCTCAAGTGGCCTGCACAGTCTCCTGACCTCAATCCTATAGAACATCTGTGGCATCATCTCAAAAAGAAGCTTGGAGAGTATGAGGAACCAGCCAACAGTGTTACAGAGCTTTGGGAGAGGGTACAGGTGGAATGGGAGAAGATATCAAAGGAGGAGTGTCAGAAATTGATTGAAAGCATGCCTAAAAGACTTGCTGCAGTAGTTAACAAAAGGTAGCTATACCAAGTACTAATTTATACTCAAAAAATCAGTGCAACAAAACTGTTCCAATGAGTCACTAGAGTATATGATGAAGTTTACTTATTAAATAATGTCACATGATCTTGTGGCCATACAGGTGATCAGATAGGATGTTAAGGTATATTCCATAATGTTCTCAGATTTTATGACAATTTATTTCATTTTATTCAAGTACACTTGTTAAAAGTTTGAAAACATTGGAACAGGTTTGTTGGCCACTGTATGTGTTGCTTCGCCTTGGTACATGCGATACAGTCTGGTTTAGGACTGTGTTTATCGACATTAAATCCATTGACCAAATTCCTATCCAATAATTTCTGTAGGCCAGAATACCCGACGTGCCCGAAGCGCCTGTGCCAAGTTTCCCAATTGGGCACCGCATCATTATTGGCAAGCTTGAAATTGGCTCTGTCTTTTATATATGCAGGGCATGGGTTTGTCTACAAGCTTCAACCTCCTGGGCAACAGAAGGTTAACATTTTCTTTCTGGAGCTAGTGGCAATCCTCTCTGCTGTCCTCCATGCAGCTCTCTTTCCATACCCACTGGTGTGATGTGTCTGTTGGTATGGACAGATAGCCTGGATGCTGTTGGAGTTTTTCACTCCCTGCATGCTGTGGAGGCTGTATGTAATGGCCCACTTCTTGGGGTAGCAGAAGTGATACTACAATCTGGGGTCAATCTTTGAGTCCAGCATATTGAAGAAAAGAAGAATATTTGGGTTGATGTGCTATCTCATCTGTTATTGGATGAGTATACACAGAAATTTCCTGCTGACCACATCTGCCTTTTTGATTCCCCAAGGGATCTTTTACTGGCATGATGGAGGGAGTGCTGTTACCTGTTTTGGGCAGGCATGAGTGGGGCTCTTATCATTGATCAGCAGGTTTTTCACTTGCTATAAGGGCAACCTCAGCCTCTAGCAAAGGGAAATCCAAAGCTAAAATTATAGTACATATCACAGGGATTGGAGGCGCGCCTAGCAAAGGGAAATCCAAAGAGAAAACTCTAAGGATCCCTTTGCCAATGCCCAGTATATGTGAAGACTGCAAAAATCAAATAATAATCTAAAAATAGAAAAGGCGGAGATAGGCAGATCAAGGCTGCTGAATGACATCATACCAAGGGGTAGATGTCAGATATAAAACTGTCAACATGCACAAATGTGATAGAAAGGGAAATTGGTGATAAAATAAGGAGAAATCATAGAAAATGAAGAATAGAAGGAAATGAAGTGAGGAGAAATATAGGATGAACATAAAACTAGGAGAAACACACAGGGCACCCCCCCAAGTCCACCCTAGTCCCCTTACATCACCCCCTCTCTAAGATGCATTGCCCTGATGCATTTGAAATCACATACAACCAAAGTCAGTGACTTGAATGCGATGCAGTGCAGCAGTATGTGATTGGTGGAATTCCTTGATTAACTGAGGGGCATTGACATCAGACTCTTCTACCCATGAGTTCTCCTCATACCCATAACCCTTCCAGTGCACCAAATACTGGAGTTTCCTCAATGCAACCAGCTGTCCAAGATCAACTCGACTTCATACTGGGGTTCTTCCTTGATCACTGTAGGCAGCAGTGGTGGACATGAATAGTGTCCCAGGAATGGATCTGGTGGAGCAGGAAGGAGTTTGATGACATGGAAGACTGGGTGGAGTCTGGACATGGAGGCTTGGAGGCATAGACAATAGGCATGCATTCTGACACACTTGACAATGGGGAAAGGTCCCAGGAAGCAATGAGCAAGTTTCTTGGACAGATGCATAGTGGAGATGTCACTGGAGTCAAGATAAGCTTGATCACCAACCTTGTACTGAGGGGTCAGAGAATGGTGTTGGTTGTAAAAGTGTGCCATGTCATCCTTCACCTTTGCCTCCTCCAAGCTATCCCTCATGCATTCTGTGAACTCATTCCCATCTCAGTGTGTGAGGGAGTTTGGTGAGGTTCACATCCCATGCATAGATGTCATCCAGTATCTAAGAGGAAAGGGGTCTGTCACATGGGGCATTGGCTTATAAATCTATAAGGCATATTGTGAATATACAGAGAACAAATTTAGGAAGAGTTCCATTGAAATGTAGGAAATCAATGTTGAAGACATTTATTTTTGTTTTATAATGTGCAATGTCATCTATTCAATGGGTTTACTTGAAACAAACTGGAGATTTGTCCCTAATGAACATCTATGCATATATAGGAAACAAATTTTCAATGTATCTTGGGGGGGGAACAAGGAATATAGTGGTGAACAATTTTGAAACTAATGTGTGAACAATTTTTTGATTTGTTTGAGCCTTTGTGCATGAGATAAACCATAATTGTATTCAAAGTATATTTAACAGTTTATTTCAAATTTGTTTACAAGATACATTTATAACAAATCCTGTAATATGTTCAGGGAATAAACTAAATGATTGGATCTCCCAAAAAGGAAATATTAACAGGTTTCCCTTTCCAGAATATAGCATAGGCAGGCCAGAATACACACTCAAGTTCTACACACCTGATAATCCCACCAATCACCTCTTATTAGAGGTGGTAGGGTATTCCATCCCTCTCTAGTGCTCATGGTGAGGAGGTGTGTTGAGAATGCTCATTATCACACTGTGAGCATATGTGATCATGCATCTGATGCATGTACTATTTATAGCTTATCTCTTTGATGCATCATTTCATAAGTCCCTTTGTGCTGTTTATTCCTTTCATTCTTTGTGTAGCTGGCCTCATATATATAGAGTAGACAGCCAACCATTCACCTCAGTCACTTATACAGAGACTGAGGTGAGCACATTTGTTATTACTCTATTACTTACTGTACCTATAGTTAAACTCTGATTATGCTAGGATTGACTTTCTATACCTCAAGGGTGCCCAAAACAACTTGGCTTGTTGGCATGTAGATTCCATCGCTGATAGAACCAAACAACAACTAAATAGAGGCCATTGTGAAGGGGTCCATCAACATGATATCAGCTGTAGATGCCTCACATGCTATACCATAAAACAATTGAAAAGTGTACAATAACTGCTGTAGCTACAGGCATACCACCTGATAATCCCACCAATCACCTCTTATTAGAGGTGGAATAGGGTATGCCGTTCCTCTCTAACACAAGTTAGTTTAATGTGTACACACCTCTTTCAATAAACCTTGAATAAATACTACATAGACTCAGTCATATCTCTAAGACATCTACAACATGTGCTGGACATCAGTACCTGCCATCAATATTGTCAGCTACTGTCCCAAACACTTGCTCACATGCCATCAAAGCCATCAATCTCTCCCAACACTGTCAGCTTATGTCTGCCCACATAGCTAATGTCATGCTCACTGCCTCTGACAGTGAGCTCACTATTTCCTTCATTCTGCCCTGTTTCCCTTGGTTTCTTTTGCTTACATTGACTACACATGTACATAGAATGACTACCTGCCATCCTTTCCACTTTACCTGACCTTATAAGCCTACTAGAGCACTATGTAAGGGGACTAGGGGGGTGCCCTGTGTGTTTCTCCTATTTTTTACATTTGTTCTATATTTTCCCTCACTTCAATTCCTTCTATTCTTCATTTTCTATGATTTCTCCGGATTTTATTACTAATTTTCCCTTTCTATCATGTTTGTGCATGTTGACAGTTTTATATTTAGAGGCGGAGCACCCTTCTGACATCTACCCCTTGGTATGACATCATTCGGCAGCCTTGATCTGCCTATCTCTGCCTTTTCTATTTTTAGGTTATTATTTGATTTTTGTCATCTTCACATATACTGAGCATCGGCAAAGGGATCCTTAGAGTTTTCTCTTCGGATTTCCCTTTGCTAGGTGTGTCCCCAATCCCTGTACTATGTAGTATAATTTTAACTTTGGATTCCCTTTGCTAGAGGCTTAGGTTGCCCTTATAGTAGAAAACTCTCCCCTAAGGCCCGAAATCGCAAATGCACTGCCCAAGATAGGCAGGTACAGAGTGGACGACGCTTCCCAAAGCTCCACAGATGCCCTACACACCGTTCCAGACAGTCCCGCCTTTACTGCGCCACCATTTTCGCCAAACACACCCCATAGCAACATGGACACATCAGAGCGCCTCAATGCGCTTGAAAGCGATGTTTCTGGAATACGTGCGCAAATTGATTCACTTAAATCTACAATTGAGAACTTCATTAGGACCCTCCAGACTAACCCTACGACCAATATTCCCCCCATTGCAACTCCAAGCACACCCAACAACGATGTACCACCAAATGCACCCACTAAAGAGCATGCCCAGATCACACCGTCCCCCCCCCACTGAATTTAATGGTGCATGTGCACAGGGACATGCATTCCTTAACTCCTGTGAGTTATACATCAGTCTCCAGTTGCATCAATTTGTTGATGAGGCTGCAAAAATTTATTGGGCCTTCACATACATGAAATCTGAATGCGCCTATCTCTATGTGGACCATATTCTGTGTCAAACTAAAGAACTCAGTTCTCTACCTTTCTCCACTTGGGGTGACTTTCGAGCCAAGTTTGTACGCCACTTTTGTCCCCTCAATGAGTGCCACTGAGCAGTGACATGACTTGAGTCATCCTCTTACCACCAGGCACATCAATCCATGGACAACTGTATCGATGAGTTTAAGGATTTGGTGGACATGGCAGGATATGGGAGTGGGCTACCAGTGGTGGTGAAGTTCTGATGGGGCCTCAACCGTGAATTCAGGACCAGATTGCACAGATGTTGGAGGGGCGCCCAGCGGATGATGATATCTATGCTTGGTATGAAGCTGCTTCACTCTGTGACAAGAACCAACTCACAAATGCAGCGTTTAATGCTGCATTCCATGCTCCAACTACCACTCATGTGCCCTACACCTTCAATCGAAACCTTCCCTGCCTTAACCCCATTCCTGTTCATCAAACTCCCACACCAGCCATCAATGTCCAAGTACCAATGGATGTTGATGCAGCCCACAGCCATGCATGTAGGTTGGATCTCTGCTACCATTGTGGGGAAACTGGGCACAGGGCGGGAGTGTGTCCCAATCGCCAGGATATCCGCATGCTCACCCCCGAGGGGCAAGATGAACTCCTCCAAGACTTGTTGGTGCTTGTAGATGTCAAGGAAGTGAAGGATCAGGTTGCAGAGGAGATCAAGTCAGAAGTTGTAGAGGAGCAGGATTTTTCTATTTGCAGTGAGTGAATCGTACGCCCTCACTGCCTGTCCATAACCACTTTGAAGTCTTGTCAGTTGAATCCCTGGAGAATGAATCCATTTCTGTGACTGTTCCCCACAATGACCCTTTGAAGTTGGCTGAAGACATACCTACTCTCCCTCTGCTCCACACCCCAAAATTAAATCATGGGAGCGTAAATGACCACACAAATATATTGTTGCATCCACTCCCTCTACACATTCCTTGAGCCTAGCAATCGAACTGCAGACGACTGACACTGGACAGATACTCGGTGTCTCTGTGCTCCTGGACTCTGGTGTGACCGGTCTCTTCATCAATGCCCATCTTGCACAACAACATTGCCTAAATACTCGCTCACTCTTGTGTCCAATACCTGTGTATAATGTGGATGGGTCCCCAAATGAAGCTGGTGCCATCCGAGAGGTTGTAGACCTGGTCCTCCATTACAAAGATCATAGTGAGCATGCCATTTTTGCTGTCACTCAACTAGGAAAGCAAAAGGTGATTTTGGGCTATCCATGGCTTCAAGACCATAACCCAGAGGTCGACTGGCATACCAGGGAGGTAACCATGAGCTGATGTCCATCCCACTGTCGTACTTGTTTCACAGAAGCCAGGCAAGAACATCGTGGACAGAAGGCGGCGATATGATGTACTTGGAAGTGTCATGCTGGACCCCTGCCTATACCTGAAGTGGAGTTGGAAGGGGTTCCTGATCTGATGCCAGACTCGGATGATGATGATGAGGAGCCAGAGGAAGTGGAGGAAGGTGATCAGATCTTCTACACTGCAATTCATCCATCGCATGAGGTGTGTGCTACATCAAACATATCCCAATGCCTTGCTGAGGCCTTCCACAAAAACAATGCTGCTAAATCCTCTACTAATTCCTTACTCCCTCATCTCCATGAGTTTGGAGATGTGTTCTCCAAGGAATTGTTCGACTCTCTCCCTGTGCGCAAGCCATGGGATCACGGGATCGAACTCACCCTGGGTGCAACCCCTTCATCCTGCAAGGTCTATCCTCTCTCTCCTGAAGAACAATGACAGCTTGACCAGTTCATCGACAAACACCTGGCCTCTGGATGTATTCAACCATCAAAGTCACCCATGGCCTCTCCCTTTTTCTTTGTCAAGAAGAAGGATGGCTCACTTTGACCAGTTCAAGACTACAGAAGGCTCAACAACATCACAGTCAAAAATTGCTAGCCATTACCTCTCATCTCTGAACTTGTGAACCAGCTCTGTGGAGCCCGATACTTCACCAAGCTTGACATCCATTGGGGGTACAATAATGTGAGGATAAAAGAGGGAGATGAGTGGAAGGCAGCCTTTCATACCAACCATGGTCTTTTTGAACCGCTTGTCATGTTCTTTGGCCTTACTAATAGCCCTGCCACCTTTCAGACCATGATGAACAACATTTTCCATGACCTCATCCTCAAAGGCATTGTCTGCATCTATCTTGATGACATCCTCATCTTCACTCGCATGGTTGAAGAGCACTGTCGCATCACGCGCCTCATCCTAGAATGGCTTTGATGGTACAAACTCTACCTTTGTCAGGACAAGTGCAAGTTTGAGAAGACCAAGATCGAGTACCTCAGCCTAATTATCTCAGAGGGTCAGGTGGAGATGGATCCTATCAAGGTGAATGGTGTCACGGCTTGGCTGACACCCATGAACAAGACTTTCCTGGGCTTCATCAATTTCTATCGGTGTTTTATCAAGGATTTCTCACATCATGCATGACCACTGTTCAACTTGACAGGAAAGGAGGCATGGAGGTGGGATAATGTGCAACAGGAGGTGTTCGAAAGGCTTAAAGAGATGGTCACTTCCACTCCCATCCTCACCTTTGCTGACGATTCATGTCTTTTTCATGTAGAAGCCGACAGTTCTGACTTTGTGATGGGCGCCATGTTGTCTCAGCAGTCTCCAGAGGACCAGAAGTGGCATCCTGTTGCATTCTACTCCAAAAGCCTTAGTGCTGTAGAGCCAAATTATGAGATCCATGACAAGGAGATGTTGGCGATAATGCATGCACTTGAGGAGTGGCGACACTTCCTTGAGGGTGCCCAACACAAGGTGGAAATTTGGACGGATCACAAGAATCTTGAGTACTTTATGACGGCCAAGAAATTGAACCATCATCAAGCTCATTGGTCCATGTATCTATCCAGATTTGACTTCTCCTTTCATCACCATCCGGGTCGCAGCATGGGGAAGACCAATGCCCTCTCCCGACATGCAGACCATGGGAATGGCAGAAATGACAACCAAAACATTGTGTTGTTGCAGCCAGACCTGTTCACCATTCGGGCACTAGAAGGCATCCCACCCCAGGGCGAGGAGTGGGACATCTTATGTGACATTTGTCATGCAAACCATAGCTGTTTACATGAGGATGTTGTCGCCCAAGCTGTTAAGGAACTGAGGAAGGGATCCACCCTTTCCTTGCATGCAGCAGAGTGGGCTGAAAAGGAGGACTTGTTGTATTTCAGGGACCACATCTACGTTCCCAATGACCCTGACCTTCGCCAGCACATCATATCCCAACACCATGACTCACAGATTGCTGGTCATCCTGGATGCTGGAAGACCTTGGAGCTCACCTCACAGAATTATTGGTGGCCACAAATGTCATGGCTCATTGGTCAGTATTGTTGCACTTGTGACCTTTGCTTACGCACCAAGGTTCCTTGTTGCAAACCCATTGGTGAGCTACACCCTCTTCCTGTTCCAGAGAGTTGTTGGGATGTTGTCAGTGTTGACTAGTTGCCAGAGTCGAATGGGTTTGATGCAGTGATGTGCACAGTTGATTCAGTGGGAAAATGCGCTCACTTCATTCCCACTCACACCACTGTCAGTGCCCTGAGTGCCGCCCGACTCTACCTCCACTATGTGTGGAAATTACACAGACTTCCTGGTGCTTTCCTCTCTGATCATGGCCCTCAGTTCATGGCAGAGTTCACTCGCGAGCTGTACCGACTCCTGGGTATCAAACTCCTTGCTTTGACCACTCATCACCCACAAACTGATGGCCAGACTGAGCAAGTCAACCAGGAACTGGAGCAGTAAATCTGCATCTTTGTCAATGAATGCCAGGATGATTGGGACGATCTTCTCCCCTTGGCCGAGTTTGGATACAACAACCATGTCCATCCTTCCACTCAACAGACCCCTTTCCTCTTAGACACTGGATGGCATCCATGCATGGGATTTGAGCCTCACCAAACTCCCTCACACATTGAGATGGTGAATGAATTCACAGAACACATGCGGAATGGCTTGGAGGAGGCAAAGGCAGCCTTAGCAAAGGCAAAGGACAACATGGCACACTTTTACAACCAATGCCATTCCCCAACCCCTCAGTACAAGGTTGGTGATCGAGTTTATCTTGACTCCAGTGACATCTCCACTACACGTCCATCCCAGAAACTCGCTCATCACTTCCTGGGACCTTTCCCCATTGTCAAGCATGTTGGAATGCATGCCTATTGTCTATGCCTCCTAGCCTCCATGTCCAGACTCCACCCAGTCTTCCATGTCATCAAATTCCTTCCAGCTCCCCCAGATCCATTCCCGGGATGCCATTCACACCCACCACCACTGCCTACAGAGAACCCCAATATGAAGTCGAGTCAATCTTGGACAGCCATTTGCATCAAGGAAAACTCCAGTATTTGGTGCATTGGAAGGGTTATGGGTATGAGGAGAACTCATGGGTCAAAGAGTCTGATGTGAATGCCCCTTGGTTAGTCAAGGAATTTCACCGATGGCACACTGCTGCACCACGTTGCATTCAAGTCACGGACTTTGGTCGTATGCAATTTCGAATGCATCGGGGTGATGCATCTTAGAGAGGGGGTGATGTAAGGGGACTAGTGGGGTGCCCTGTGTGTTTCTCCTATTTTTTACATTCATTCTATATTTTTCCTCACTTCATTTCCTTCTATCCTTCATTTTCTATGATCTTTCCGGATTTTATTACTAATTTTCCCTTTCTATTATGTTTGTGCATGTTGACAGTTTTATATTTTGAGGCAGAGCACCCTTCCAACATCTACCCCTTGGTATGACATATTCAGTGGCCTTGATCTCCCTATCTCTGCCTTTTCTATTTTTAGGTTATTATTTGATTTTTGTCGTCTTCACATATACTGGGCATTGGCAAAGGGATCCTTAGAGTTTTCTCTTCGGATTTCCCTTTGCTAGGTGTGTCCCCAATCCCTGTACTATGTAGTATAATTTTAACTTCAGATTTCCCTTTGCTAGAGGCTTAGGTTGCCCTTATACACTACCTTCTTGAAGTGAGAATGAGAGATTATTGTACTCATGTATGCAGCTCTCCCTTGATGTCCAGGCCAATCAAATCATGTCTATGTCTATGTCCATGATGGGGATAAGTACTTTAGCCATAAGGCAGTGACTACAGTGGGAAAAAAGCGAAAATGTAGGGGAGGAGGAGAGGGTACTCACTTTCTAGCTGGCATGTGGATCAGGACCAAAGGTGTGCAGCAAAAAAAGTGTAATTATATCATGTAGAGTGGTATACAAAGTATAGAGACTAGGGGGCCAGTGAGTGGATGTCAAACTATGTGTGAGTGTGATATGAGAGATAGTGACTCACCAGCTCTCCTGTTCATCCCACTGCATAAATGAGCATTATAACTGCATCATAGAGACCTTACAAATGATGAGGAGAGCCTATTATCAAAGCCACATGGGATAAGATAGCCAAAAAAGCGAACTAGGGGTGGGAGGAAGATTACTTGCTGCATGAGATCCATGGCAGATTGAAACACCTGCAGTAGGACCCCTCACTGGGACAGATCACATGATTTCATTGCAAACTTTGTGGAAGTCCCTGGTGGGTATGTACGAGGGGGTATAGGTTGCGAAACCAGTGCATGGGAGGTATTTATAGTAATACATGTTATTTGAATACTCAGGATTTACATGAAGCTAAAAACAATATATGTCATTTGAATACTAAGGACCTGGTTGTCGTTGTGTTCTTCATCATCCCATTATCATTGCATCATCATTGCTCCATCATCCATCCTGATTGCAGGGGCTCACAGCAGTGGTCTGGAGGTGTTGTGGTGGTTCGATTGTTTGGTCCCCACCATCCCGTTGTCATCCAGTACCTAGAAAAGTTCATCCCCATCGTGGTTCCTGCTTCTGTCATCCCCCACCCACTGTCCCTTGTTGTTGCCTGTTAGCACCCGCAATCCACCCTGCAAGCAGGGGCTCGCAGCAGTGGCATGGGGTACTGGGGTTGAGCATGGGGTGGCCTAGGGTGGGTCCATAATTATAACATATTCATAACCTAAAATATAGCTGGTTAGCAAAAAGAAATACAAAGAAAAAAGAAAAAACTTACCTAGGGCCCAGATTACAATACTTAGACATCTTTTGGGCCAGGTTTCTGTCTTTCTTCATTGTTGATTGGTGTGGGAGTGGCAGCTGTGGGTGATGATGGAGTGGTGGTGGTATAGGAAGGAGGAGGGAGGCATCGTCAATGTCCTAGGAGTGTAAAGACCTCAAAGACAGGGAGATGTGGGGGAGAGTCTAGGTGAGGTGACACATTGACAACAGGTGCGACAACATGCCAAACAGTGAAACTTTCAAGTGGAAAGCAACTGTTTCTTTATGCATCAATGGGAACTGTCATGTGATCTGTCCTAGTGAGGGGTCCTACTGCTTGAGACGCAGATTGAGGTTATCCAATGATCAACATAGGTCTTCAATGATGTCATCCCAATCATGATCAATGATTGGCAGGTTATTTTCATCAGTTGGGGGGTGTTGGATCAGGGCTAAGTGATCAAGCAGCTACCACAGTGGCATGACAAGCATGCCATGCTTTTTTGATGTGTATGGCACTTTCTCGGGATTCCTGAATGGCCATTGTTGTCCTAGTGGTGGCTGGTCCACTGTCAGGATGCCTCTCAGTATGGACAGGTATCCGAGAAGAATGGTGCAGGGGTACAGGGGGTGCTAGCAGTGTCAGTGCTTGTTCACATCTATTGTCGACCTCAATGGTGGGGTTGTGGGCAGGGAAGGGATCATCCTCCTCATTGTTCACAGGTAGGTATGTATGAGTAGATTTATTGTCCTGAATCTCCATGCATGTTGACTTGACAGGAGGGATGTGTGGTGAATGGCCATCATGACTCTCAAGGAATTTGACATGGTACAAACTGTGGACCTTCCTAGTAGCCTGGTTGTAGCAATGGTATGATTTAGATTTGGAGTCATAACCAATCAATACACATTTAATTGACTGCTCAAAGATTTTGGGATTGTTCTTCTTAGCAATGAGGACAAAGGCTCAACAGCTGATCTCCTGCAAGTACAAATAATTAGGTTTGCACTCATACCATAATTCCCAAGGTGTAACACCCTGTAGCAATCATGTCATGGTTTTTGCATGCAAATGAGATGCTGTCAAGTAAAATTCATCCCAAAGAAATGGTGGCAACTCTGAGTAGATCCTCATAGTCTGAGCCTTTGCCATGAGAGTGTGGTGCATCTGTTCCACATGACCAATGTGAGCAGAAGTATGTGGAGCAGATCATTGGTCTGTACCTCAAATTTTCAACCTAGTCTGCATTTCATGAGACTTCAGTTCACTGTTATCAGTGATGTAGGTCCCAATCTTTAGTCCAGTCTCATTTTCCCAAGCAAGTTCCCAAGCTTTCAGTTCTGGAAAAGAGGCATCCTTATTTTGCAGAGGTATCGACCAAGGAAAGATGTGTAATCATTGACTATATCCATAGCATACACATTCCCATCCTGAGATTTGACTGCATGGGGGCCCAATAAGTCTACCCACACTTTTTCCAGCTTTCTCATCACCCTATGCCCCCTCCCCTCTTCACACATCTTAGGAATGGGAGTCTTGGTCTGTTTACCGAGAACACAAGATTCACATTTAGGAGGTTTAGGGATAGAGCTAGTAGGCACACCTGTGAGTGCACCCTTTTTGGCCATATCCCAGAGAGACTGATAATTCATGTGACCAAGACAACAGTGCCAAGTTTCTAGGTTGAGAGGTTTGTGTACAGTAAATACATGATCAGCGGCAGCAGAATATAAGTTAAGAGTGTAGAGTTTTTTTGGAGAGTTGAGATCCCCAAGCAATGAGTGCTCTGGTGGATTTGTCAGTGATCCAACATAGGGAGTTGTCAAAATGGGCTGTAGCATTAGAGTCATCAGCCAGGGCTCCCACTGAAATAAGCTAAACTGCTGCATTAGGAATATAGAGGGTGTTACATAATGTGATTGATGCACCTTGAGCAACCCATAATTTGATGTTGCCGACTCCAATAGCAACAATTGATATGCCACCAATGCCTTTGACAGAACATGGCTGAACTGGACAAAGAGTGAGAAAATCTGATTTGTGAGGGGAAATATGGACAGATGCCCCAGTATCAATGATAAATGGATGATTGTCAATGGATAGTTGAGAACAGCTTGCCTGATTGAGAGGTTTGACAGAAAACACATCAGTGATGGGTGTCATAGAATTATGAGCCCAATCAATACTAGTTGTTTCCTCATCCTCAGTGACAATCCAACCCTCATATTCTGATCCATCATTGGCAGTAGGAAGTTGATCACTAGTCAGTCCAATGAAACCTGCCACATGGGCCACTGGTGGGTCAGGTGGGGGGGCCATTGAGGCAGAGTCGAGCATGACAGTCAAAGCCCAACCATTAACATCTTTCACAGTGATCGGAACCCTGGAGCTCAATTGAGACAAGGTACTGTTCTTCTTCCCCTGATCCCATGCCGCCCCTTGGGCTGCAACTGATTCCTCAATAGACCTGCCTGCCATGCCGCTGCCAGTTTTGATGCAATACTCAATGGTATGCCCAGGCTTCTTACATATGGGGTTTGTGCAAAGATATGAAGTTGGAGGCCTTGCCAGCTTGGAGTGGGCAGAGAGGACAATTGAGGAATTATTACAGTGGTCATTCTCAAGAAGAGACTGCTCATTTTTGAGAAATATGTGTATATCTTTGGATGTGTAAGGTGATGAATCAGTGGAGGCAGCAATGTCACAAGAAATAATAGATTGTACATGGGGGAAATTCTCACTGAGGGAACTAAGCAACGCAATACAGCAAAGGAGGTCAGCTTTAAGGTCCCCCATGGCAAAAGCATGCTCAATAAGAGTGCATATTTTTTCAGCGGTCTCAGGGAGGGGAGTGTCCTTCATGCACTGAATGGATAGAGCCTGCTGTAATAGTTGCACCTGTCAAACTGGGCCTTCTTTCTGATGTCGATCCTGGAGGGCCTTCCAATTAATGCTAGGGCCCTTTGACATATCAATAAATGGATGCTCAGAGGTAGCAACACTGGATGCTAGAAAGGCATAGGCCAAATGAGAGTTGGCTTTCCAATTTATGAGGTCACAGTAATCATACAAAGGTGGTTGAGTGATATCACCAGTGACATAGTCATAGAGACCGTTGAGAGCAAGAGCTTTCTTTGCACCATTCTTTGTAGTTAGATTTGAGTTTATCAAGCTTCTTGCTGACATACTGGGCAGATAATTCAATGAGTGGGATGGATGGGGCAGTAGGATCAGAAGCCATAGTTGACTCAACCATGACAGGCTAATGTGGAGTGGCAGGAAGATGTATAGCAGCGATAAAGGAGCACACACACCAGAACTATTGGGTTGTGCACAAAGTAAAGTCTGTGATCCAGGACAGCAAGAGTGATTGAGATAATCAATCAAAAGAAGAGGCACCAGATGATGTATATTGTTGAGTGGCTAGGAAGTTTTCTATCATTGTTTCTAACAACAAGATTGGCCCATAACCTATAGAAAATCAATCCTAGCATAATCAGAGTTTAACCCAGTCTCTGTACAAGTGACTATGGTAATACAAGTACTGTACCTAGCATAATCAGAGTTTAACTATAGGTACAGTAAGTAATGATCCATAATTGAGTGATAACAAACATGCTCACCTCAGTCTCTGTACAAGTGACTGAGGTGAATGGTTGACTGTCTACTCTATATATATGTGAGGCCAGCTACACAAAGAATGAAATGAATAAACAGCACAAAGGGACTTATGAAATGATGCATCAAAGAGATAAGCTATAAATAGTACACACATCAGATGCATGATCACATACACTCATGGTGTGATAATGAGCATTCTCAACATGAGGAAGTGTTGCCACTCCTCAAGTGCATGCATTATTGCCAACATCTCCTTGTCATGAATCTTGTAGTTTTGCTCTACAGCACTAAGGCTCTTGGAGTAGAACACAACAGGATGCCACTTCTGGTCATCTGGAGACTGGGGAGACAACATGGTGCCTGTTGCAAAGTCAGAACTGTCAGCTTCTGCATGAAAAGGGTGCAAATTGTCAGCCAAGGTAAGAATGGGAGTACCATCTCCTTAAGCTTTTTGAATGCCTCCTGTTGTGCATTCTCCCACCTCCATGCCTCCTTTCCTGTCAAGTCAAACAGTAGTCATGCATGATGTGAGAAATCCTTGATAAAACTGATAAAGCCCAGGAAAGACTGCACCTCTTTCTTGTTTGTGGGGGTTGGCCAAGCCATGACCCCATTCACCTTGATAGGATCCATCTCCACCTGACCCTCTGAGATAATCAGGCTGAGGTACTCAATCTTGGTCTTCTCAAACTCGCACTTGTCCTGATGAAGGTAGAGTTTGTACCATTGAAGCCATTCCAGGATGAGGCATGTGATGTGATGGTGCTCTTCAACCATGCAAGTGAAGATGAGGATGTCATTGAGATAGATGCAGACAATGCCTTTGAGGATGAGGTCATGGAAAATGTCATTCATCATGGTCTGAAAGGTGGCAGGGCTATTAGTAAGGCCAAAGAACATGACAAGCGGTTCAAAAAGACCATGGTTGGTATGAAAGGCTGCCTTCCACTCATCTCCCTCCTTTATCCTCATATTATTGTAGCCCCAATGGACGTTGAGCTTGGTGAAGTATCGGGCTCCATGGAGCTGGTTGATGAGTTCAAAGATGAGAGGTAATGGGTAGCGATTTTTGACTGTGATGTTGTTGAGCATTCTGTAGTCTTGAACTGGTTGAAGTGAGCCATCCTTCTTCTTGACAAAGAAAAAGGGAGAGGTCATGGGTGAATTTGATGGTCGAATATGTCCGGAGGCCAGGTGCTCATTGATGAACTGGTCAAGCTGTCACTGTTCTTCAGGAGAGAGAAGATAGACCTTGCAGGATGAAGGGGTTGCACTGGGGGTGAGTTCAATCATGTGATCCCATGGCTTGTGCACAGGAAGAGAGTCGAACAATTCCTTGGAGAACACCTCCCTGAACTCATGGAGATGAGGAAGCAAGAAATAAGTAGAGGATTTAGCAGCATTGTTTTTGTGGAAGGCCTCAGCGAGGCATTGGGATATGTTCAATCTAGCACACACCTTGTGCGATGGATGAATCACAGTGTAGAAGATCCGATTGCCTTCCTCCACTTCCTCTGGCTCCTCATCATCATCATCATCTGAGTCTGGCATCAGATCAGGAACCCCTTCTAACTCCACTTCAGGTATAGGTGGAGGTCTGGCACAACACTTCTGAGTATATTAAGGCCCTTTGTCCACAATGTTCTTGTATGGCTTCCATGAAACAAGCGCAACAGCGGGATGGACACCAGCTCATTGTAACCTCCCTGGTATGTCAGTTGACCTCTGAATTATGGTCTTGAAGCCATGGATAGCCCAAAATCACCTTCTGCTTTCCTAATTGAGTGACAGCAAAAGGACATGCTCTGTAACAGAGGACCAGGTTTACAACCTCTCAAATGGCACCAGCTTTGCTTGGGGACCCATCCACATTAGAAACAGGTATCAGATGCAAGAGTGAGCGAGTATTCAAGCAATGTTGTTGTGTGAGATGGGCATTGATGAAGAGACCAGTCACACCAGAGTCCAGGAGCACAGAGACACCGAGTATCTGTCCAGTGTCGGTAGTCTGTAGTTTGATTGCTAGGTTCAAGGAATATGTAGAGGGAGTGGATGCAACAGTATCTTTGCATGGTAGTGTCCACTCCCATGATTTGATTTTGGGGCATGGAGCAGAGGGAGAGATGGGAAGAGCAGGTATGTCTTCACCCAACTTTGAAGGGTCAGAGAGGGGAACAGTCATGGAAATAGATTCATTCTCCAGGGATTCAACTGAAAAAACTTCAAAGTGGTTATGGACAGGCAGTGAGGGCATATGATTCACTTGCTGTGAATAGAAAACAATCCTGCTCCTCTACAACTTCTGACTTGATCTCCTCTGCAACCTGATCCTCCTCAACATCTACAAGTGCCAACAGGTCCTGGAGGAGTTCATCTTGCCCCTTGGGGGTGAACATGCAGATATCCTGATGATGGGGACACACTCCAGCCCTGTGCCCAGTTTCCCCACAGCAGTAGCATAGATCCAAACCTATGCACATGGCTGTGGGCCACATCAACATCCATTGGTACCAGGACATTGATGGCTGGTGCAGGAGTCTGATGGACAGGAATGGGGTTGGTGGGGAAAGGTTTGATTGAAGGTGTAGGGTGCATGAGTGGTAGTTGGAGCATGGAATGCAGCATTAAATGCTGAATTTGTGAGTCGGCTTTCATCACAGAGTACCAAGCATAGATGTCATCGTCCGCCAGGTGCCCTTACAACATCTGTGCAATCTGGTCTTCAATTTCTTGATTGACGCCCCATCAGAACTTCACCACCACTGGTAGCCCACTATTATATCATACCATGTCCACCAAATCCTTAAACTTGTCAATATAATTGTCCATGGATCGACATGCCTGATGGTAAGAGGATGACTCAAGCCATGTCACTGCTCAGTGGCACTCATTGAGGGGACAAAAGTGGCATACAAACTCTGCTCAAAAATCACCCCAAGTGGAGAAAGGTAGAGAACCGAGCTCTTTAGTTTGGCACAGAATACAGTCCACATAGAGATAGGCACATTTAGATTTCATGTATGTAAAGGCCCAATAAAATTTTTCAGCCTCATCAATGAATTGATGCTACTGGAGACTGATGTACAACTCACAGGAATTAAGCAATGCATGCCCCTGTGCATGTGTGCCATTAAATTTGGTGGGGGGAGATGGTTTGATTTGGGTGTGCTCCTTAGTGGGCATGTCAGGTGGCATGTCATTGTTGGGCACGCTTGGAGTTGCAATGGGGGGAATATTGGTTGTGGAGCTAGTCTGAAGGGTCCTGATGAAGTTTTTGATTGTAGATTTAAGCGAATCAATTTGCGCGTGTATTCCAGTAACATTGCTTTCAAGTGCATTGAGGCACTCTGATGTGTCCATGTCGCTAGGGGGCATGTTAGGCAAAAATAGCTGTACACTAAAGGTGGGACTGTCGGGAATGGTGTGGAGGGAGTCTGTGGAGCTTTGGGAAGTGTCATCCACTCTGTACCTGCCTAACTTGGGCAGCACATTCACAATTTCAGGCCTTAGGAGAGTGTTTTCTACTATGAAGGCAACCTCAGCCTCTAGCAAAGGGAAATCTGAAGCTAAAATTATAGTACATATTACAGGGATTGGAGGTGCACCTAGCAAAGGGAAATCTGAAGAGAAAACTCTAAGGATCCCTTTGCCAATGCCCAGTATATGTGAAGGCTGCAAAAATCAAATAATAATCTAAAAATAGAAAAGGCAGAGATAGGCTGCTGAATGACATCATACCAAGGGGTAGATGTTGCAAGGGGTGCTCTGCCTCTAAATATAAAACTGTCAACATGCACAAACATGATAGAAAGCAAAATTAGTAATACAATAAGGAAAAATCATAGAAAATAAGGAATAGAAGGAAATGAAGTGAGGAAAAATATAGGATGAACATAAAAAATAGGAGAAACACATAGGGCACCCCCCCCCCCCCCCCCCCCCCCCCCCCAAGTCCCCCCTAGTCCCCTTACACTTGCAGGTTAATGCTATAGAGAGGTCTACTGTTAATGGTTATGCCACTGGGGTTCATGATTATGTCAATTTCTGCATTTCTCATGCTTTGCCATTGGACCCAACTACTGAGATACTCTCATGTTATGTTGCCTACACAAGCCAATTCATTGCCTCAGCTCTGAGTACCTTGATCTGAGGCTCAAAGAAGGTTTGGGCAAATCCTGTTCACTGCAAGTTGCCCTTGCATCAGGTGCACTTGGGGGAAATTCTTCAGCAGGCATGTTGTTCAGGCATCTATGATGACCTGCTTTTCACTCTTATTCAGCAGGCATGTTGTTCAGGCATCTATGATGACCTGTTTTTCACTCTTATCCTGTTGTTTTGATGCTTGCCATCATTGCAGGGAGTTGGTGCAGAAGAATGACAAGCAGTTGTTCGATTGGAGAAAGGTCATCAAATGCTCCACTTTGGTCTTTGCAGATGGGTGGGTGCAATATCACCTTCCATATCGGAGGGATCCATTCTATCAGGGAATGGATACCCTGTTTACATGACAAGAGGTTGCTGTAAGGGCAAGACCCAGAAGATGAGGATATGAGGGCCACAAGGGCACAGGGAGTCTATAAGACTATGTAATGACAGATAGTCAAGGCTGTATGTAAGCAGCTAGAAGCAGATAATTCTGTGGTAATTCTTAGATGTTGGATTAAAGAGTGTAACTACTGCCAGCTGGCAGGAATAAGGCTGTAGCAAAACAATAACAAATAAAGGTGAATGAGGTAGGATAGTAAGGAATGAAAAGGGTTTCCATAGAGTATGAACAGTAGTGGAGTGGTCAGGGATGCCCACTCCAGGGTGGTCACGTGATCTAGTAGATATACCTGTAGCTAGTCACATGTTAGTAGCTAAGCTTGCTATACCATCGCATTCCACGCCTTCAGCGAGGGAGATGCTCGGCATGTCTCCATCTTGGTGATGAGAGTGTGATTCTTGCTTTAACACGCTGTCAGCTGCTTCTCTCAGGCTTTTTGGGGGCTTTTCTTGAGTTATATTGTCTATTCTCGGCTTTTTGTGCTATTCTGAGCTTCTTTGATATCTCTGTCACCGTAAAACTGCACCATCCACTGTAAAGCTGTCCGTCATCTGCCGTAAAACTGTTTAACTGCTCCACCCCATGCCGGGCCCTGGAAACATGAAGAAGTCTTCAAAAAAGAAGACTACAATTACAACTGACTTGGAGTGGAACACTCTGCCTACACAGCCAATGCTCAACTTCTGCAGCTTTCTACAAATAGCAGAATACAAGAGCATTGCCCAATTCTGCACCTGGGCCTCCACCACTAGCGACGGCGCAAACCTCAGATTACTCTGGGAATGCGCAATGGATGAAGGGGAGAAGTTGGGGATAAGGAAGGGGAAGAAGTTGGGAATAAAGGAAGGGATAGAGCAAGGGATGAACCTGGGCCATGAGGAAGGATATCTGGTTGCGAAGGAAGGATTCGACAGGATAATAGAGGCAGTAAAAACTAAAGGAACCTCGAAAGCATCCAACACCCATGAAATGGCAACACAGACAGACAACGACCAACAACAGCAGTCGGCGACTACTCAAACGATGCTCACCACCACTGCCGACACTGCTGCGCAAACGACACCCCTCACTGACAAGACCCCCACCAAACCGTCACCACCGACGATGCCTGCACAGCCCCCATCAATGTCGTCAACGCTGTCAACATCGTTGACAATGGCCACCACAACCCCCTCCACAACTTCAAACCAGCCCAAAACACCTCAAAAACGATGGCACACTCTGCTGAGTCGACTCATAGACCCCCAGAAAGATCCCCAGCCCCTCCTCTTGAGCCCTAAGCCTCATCGTTCCACTGTCACGCCACTGACGAAATTGATGGCAACTCTGGTTGCAACCACCTCTAAGATGACAATTAGGGTCTCGTCTCATACCAAAACGATGGCTACCACCCCAGAGACCACTCACAAAGCCCTAAATGACACACAGAGCCCATCTACAGCCCAGCAGCCGGAGTTATGCGATGACAAGCAGCTGTGCTCGCCAAAACACGATGTTTGCTTGATGGAATGACCCTGCCAGCCCAGCGATCCCCAACAATGACCTGTACTACCTCCGAGACCTCTCTGTTCCCCCCAGTCCATGCCCCTGCCCGTTCTGCATCTCAAACAATCCAAAATGACTGCCATGTCATCGTCGACATGTCCATCGATGACGGTTGAACCCCTGGCTATGTCCCACCTGGGACCACAAATGGCAGCTGTAAAACAACGAGATACACTACCTGGCCTGCCAGAACACCTGCAAAACACATCCAAATGACCCTGCTTGCCCCCAAACCCCCCAAAACAAGCTGTCTCACTGTCACCCATGTCCTACACCCCTGCCATGTCACTAACGACACTGTCGACACCTGTCACTGCCCCCCGTTCGCTGCCTCCGCCCCTATTTCCCCCTGCACACCCCTGCTCACCTCTGCTCGACCATAAATGAGCTGTTTCGCCACCTCCTGTATGTTTTGACTGGGCCAAAGATGCTGTGTCGTTACCTACTGCTCCAAGAACCCAACTGCAAGATTTCTCAGCTCTGAGGACAGGCCGTACACAGCCGTTCAGGACCCTACAACGATGGACTTGATGACGATGACCTCCCCTGCACTATTTTCCGTCTCGAAATTTTTCTAGTTTAGCTCTGCCTTCTCTTGTTCCACCTCAACCTTTTATTACTCGACGACATCCCACTGGTATAGGACCAGGAAGACCCATCATTACTATTCCTGTTGGAGTAGCACCCATACTCACCACTCCTGTTCCGAAGCTTGACTGGGATCAAGACCCCCGGCTTGCTGACTTGAGTAAGGCCCTTCGAGCATTGGGATGGGCACCCCCCTGTTGAGTTTCATCTTATTTCATTCTTTATCTCAACCATAGAATTTTCTGGCTACAAAATTTTTAGATTCTCATTTTTTATTATGTTCACATAGTTTTTTTTCTGGTTGTTTTTCTGCTGGGCGACGAGGACGTCACCATCTGGGACATGGGTGGATGGAGTGGTCAGGGATGCCCACTCCAGGGTGGTCATGTGATCTAGTAGATATACCTGTAGCTAGTCACATGTTAGTAGCTAAGCTTGCTATACCATTGCATTCCACGCCTTCAGCGAGGGAGATGCTCGGCATGTCTCCAGTAGGTAGGTAAACATATATACCTGGGGGGCTGTCCCCTTTTAATTGCAGATCCTGTCTCTCTTTTGCAGGAATATGTAACATTGGACATCTCTCATCATGGGGCTCACTCATTCAGCCCTATTCTTGAGGGAGGATGGGTCTCATCCAACTCATTCTTGGTTTCACTCAAAGTTCTTTGCTTTATTGGATCATCAGTTTGGGGGTCACTCAGCTCACACCAGGAGCACAACCTTTTATGCTGGGATGGGGGTGTCAGAGTCAATTATACAGGGACTTAGACAGTGGTCTTCTGAAGCTTGGAAGATTTACATCTGGGAGAATCCTTCAGTTTGTGCTGCTGAGCAGCAGTTAGCAGCTGTTTATTTACAGTTGCTGCTGTGATGATCAAGGACTTTTCTGGATCCTCACTTACATCATTTTGCACCTCTACTATCCTCCACACTCAACATTTACAGCATTCCATAGCCTCTTCACTCCTCAGCTATAAAAATGTTTGGATTCTACCTGTGCAGACTTCTGGTTGTGCTACGCCAGTTCCTATAAAACCAGCTCCTTCCTAATTTGTACATTAACCAAACCTTAGCCTAGATGCACACCACAGCAATTATATGTTATTTTTACTCATTGTATGGTGTGATCCACTAGGCTTGTTAGGCCCAACCACACTTTTTTGAGTATTCAAACTCATATATCTGCACACCAACATAGGCATTCTCATAACCAGCAAAAGCTTCTTTTCCCACCATCATCTTGACCCTGCATCATGCCACATAGCAATCAGACCTGCCTCTACAACATGCCCATAGCAACAAACTTGTCAATGACAAGTACAGTTATGACCAGTACTTTACAGTTCCCCACCTGTCCTAGTGAACTCTGACCAGACTGACTGGAGTCCAACTGGAGTCCAATTGAATTACACTAAGTCAAGTAGAGTTCAATCACCCACTGGAGTCCAAGTCCAAGTGGAATCCAAGTGGAATGCATTACAACCAAATGATAAGTTGATTAGAAACCGAGTTCAAAGGCCTTTGGACTTAGTGAAGTTCATAAAGTACCCACAAAATAATTTGTGTAATGCAGGAATTGAACTCTAGACCTCACAATAAGGAATCACATGACAAACCAAACAAGAGTTCTCAACCACTTGAGCCACAGGGAATTATTAGATATTAATATGAGGTTCATTTATGACTCAACTTTTCATATTCTTCGAGGAGGCTTTTTTCACACAATTAAGATCAAAAAATTTTAATTGACCACATCCCTCATGTTCTACATGAGGGAGTGGGTACAATATAATAATAAACAAAACAAAAAACCCTCTTGCATCTCACGAGAGGGGGGGATTACTACTACTATGTACATAAAAAACTAAACCCCTCACATTCAGCACGAGGGGGGAATTCATAAGTACTACAATAAATAATATGAGTTAAAAATAATGAAGACCCCTCCCCAGGCAAAATGCAGGGGAAGGGGGGTTGGGGGATGTGGTCTGGGGTGGGTGTTGTCACCCACATCCATCACCATAGCAAGCTGCATCCATCATCCACCCTATGAGCAGTTGCTCGTAGGCATGGGGATGGGTGCTGTGGTCATCATAGCCCTGAAGCCTCTGCTCACAGGCATTATTGACACCCTCACATCCCATTTGGATGGGGAGGAGGGGGCTGTCACAGGTGACATCAGGTCTGGGTCAATTCCCATCATTCTGTGTTGGTGTCGGTGTTGCCCTCTCATTGTACCCCATTCACTGTTGTCACCAGCATCATTCCACCCATGATCCACCCCCCAAGCAGTTGCTCAAGGGGCTGGAGGCAGGTGGTGTGTCATTGGCCCTGTGCTTCATGTTCTGGGGGTAGGCAGTGTTGTTGTCATCAACGTCGACTGCACACACTCACAATCCACCCTATGAGTAGGGGCTCACAAGCATGGTGTGGGTGAGCTGGGTTGTCTCATGTCCTTCCATTGTTACCAGTAGATTAGAACCTATAAAAGAAAAGAAACTAGTTAATTTATAAAAACAAAATGAAAATGAAAAAAAGCTTATGAAGGGCCCAAACAATGCAGATCACATCATTTGGGCCCATGTTGCATCCAGTTGGCCCAGTTGGCTCATTTGCAGGTGGTGGCATTGTTACCAGTAGATTAGAACCTAGAAAACTAAAGAAACAAGTTAGTTAGTTTATAAAAACAAACAAACAAAAAAAGAAAAAAAAACGTATGTAGGGCCCACATGATGTGATCTGTGTCATTTTGGCTCATGTAGTGTTGAAGGGTCCATAGGACTGAAAAAAAGACTGAAATTGGACTGAATTGGACCAGAAAAGACTGGACTGGTCTTTTGCAGTTCAGTTAGCAGTCTTTCCATGTTGGAAAATGTTGTAAAACTGAAGAAAACTGGTCTAAACCGGTTAGGACCAGTTCTATCATGGGAACATATATTGGACCATGTTCCCACACAAAATCTGGCAAATTTGACCTCTGGTTCATAAAAAATGGTTAAGAATTGAGCAAGGTATAACTAAATCTATTTTTGTATGAGTATTTTGTTGTGTCAGATTCATTTTCATTTTATCTTACTCATATATTGATCATTTGCTTGATTCTATTACAGTGCTTTGCATAAAGCTTGACAGTTGCTGAAATTTGATAAACATGAGCACATTTGATGTTGTGGTCATTTTATGGCTTCCACAATGGCTTTCTAGCTTATATTCTGGTGAAGGAAGTGTAGATAAATGGTCTCAGAGTGTCATTGTCTGCAAATAGTTGACTGCATATAATTTTATACTTCCAAGATAGATCTCTAGAAGATTCTGGCTTGCATATGATCAAATATTGTTATTTCTCAGTACAGCACTTAAGAGGACATGTTGAAAAAAAAATTGACTTTGTAGTAAATTCCTAAGACCATTTATATACACTTCCTTCACCAAAATATATGCTAGAAAGCCATTGTACAGTAGCAGACAAGCAAAGCCCGCTTGTTTTCTCGATGAATTATTTGGACAGCTGCAAAGGTCCAAATGGGTTCTAAATGTCAAAATACGGTAGTTTAGATGGTAATGATAAGATCTGCATGAGCTGATCATGCGAAACTGACAAATTTAGATTTTGACCCCAAGAAATTTGGCTGTACCCCTATTCTAGCACTAAAAATCACAGAAAATTCACTAATCAATTGCTTTTGATGAGTTGTGTCTCAGCATGTTGAAAAATGATCAATGAACATGAATGGGACTGTCTAAAAAAATCTTTAAGTTACATCTTGCACTCATGGCTAGAGGTCGACCCTCGAAGAAGTCTCGGCCCACACCCAACATTGCTGGTCTCAGAAATCAATCCAGACAGTCCTCTGCATTCTCTGAGTCAACCCCACAACCCACTCCACCCAGATCCAGAGCCCCGAGCCCCGATGGTAATGAATCTGATTTGGAGGAGGACAACAAAGATCTTGATTTGTTGATCTATTTTGATTCTCTGAAGACAAACCTTGCACATGTGGAGGCTTGCCAAGACAAGGGAGAGGATGATGATAATGAAGAGTTGGAGGAATGGGAGGGATTTGGCAAGGAAGATCTTGCTGAGGTGATGATAGGCATGCTCGAGGTTGATGACCCATCTGATCTGGATTGGCTGCCTGAGAGACTGAAGAATAAGAGAAACAAGAGAAAGCAAGAGAAGAAAGGCATGGACTCACAATTGTTTTCGCTTATCTTGCTACTGATAATGCAACCAGAAAGACCCAAGACATATCAGAAAGGTCCAGATGTCATGTCTAAATCAGAGCAGACCCAGCGGCGGCATGCAAGAGCTTTCCGAGGCCAGGGACAGCTGACAGGGTTTGGGTTCAAGGCCCCTTCATATCCAACAAGAGTTGTGGGGCCAAAGGCGAAAGCAAATCTGCCAGTGTCGACACAAGATCAGCCGATTGTGCAGCCACCATCGCCAACATCACCTGATGCTCAGATAGCCGGGCCATTGAGAATGAGATCAGCATCTGTGCTCTCAGATCCATTGACAGATGACAAAGCTCAGGCTGCTTTGGGGCTTGCAGATGTCGACGAGATGGATGCTGAGCCCGAAAAAAGTGACCTTGAATCTTTGGCGGATGATATCAATGACGAAGAGCTTGAGGATTGGGAAGCCAAGCTCGATGAGAGTGTGCAAGGTCCGAAGAGTCACATTTGGGACTGGACTGATCTGCGAAAGCAGATCAGAGATCACCTCAAAAAAAATATTACCCTTGTCCTGACTAAACCAGCTCCTCATCATCTCAAATTTCGCTACTCTGTGCCTCAAAGGCATTTCCTGAACTCAGGCAAGTCTTGAGATTGCACAACAATGGCACGAGGGGGAGGGCAATTGGTTTGCCTGAAGAGTTTGCGCGCTCACAAGACATTACCAGATTTTTGAAGCGCTTCTGATCGAGAAGTGTGGTGGGTCCAGAAATTCAAGATCGTGGCTTTATGATGAGCAAGTCAAGACACGAACATGAGACTGGCTCACCTCGCAGAAAACAGGGGATGTCACACCCCGCCGACTTCGATATGCACTCAATGGAACAATATTTCCTGAATTGAATATCAATCTTGCGAAGGGAATCAGTGAGTGCACTGCTCATCAGTGGTTGATCAAGCTTGGGTGGCGTCGAACTGTTGTGTGGAAAGGAGTTTATATGGATGGCCATGAATGCAATGACGTCGTGGAATATCGAAATAAGGTTTTCTTGCCAGCAATCATTCGGTTTGAAGCTCTTATGGCAAGAGATGAGGGACCAGAATTAAAGAAAATCATGCCAGAGATTCACAAAGGACAGCATCAAGTTATAATTCAGTACCATGATGAGTGCTGTTTTCATGCAAATGATGAAGCGCGAAGCCTTTGGTTGCGAGAGGGTGAGCAGCCTCTTCGGAAAAAAGGCCGAGGCAGGTTAATCCATGTGTCAGATTTTGTTAACGAAGAAGATGGGTGACTTGTGCTCTTGGATGAGACTGGACGAATCATCCAGGATGCCCGAAAAGTAATTTATCCAGGCGCGAATGGAGATCCTTGGTGGGACACCAAACAACTTATGGATCAGATAAAATATGCCATCGAGAGCTCATCCTGACTGTGAAGCCCTGTTCATTTTCGACCAGTCCTCTGCCCATGCTTCTTTACCACCCAATGCACTCAAGGCTTTTGAAATGAATAAATCTGATGGCGGAAAGCAACGCAAGCAACATGATACCACAATTCCTCAATCAAATCCTGACCCACGCTTCCGGGGACAGCCACAGAAGATGACAACATCATCTGGGCAGCAGAAAGGCTTGCAGGCCATTCTTGAAGAACGTGGGTTCAATGTCTCATGCTTGAAGGCAAAGTGCGCACCAGTGTGCCCATTTGAGAGCCAAAAATGTTGTATGGCCCGGCTTCTCTCTCAGCAGGAAGATTTTATGAGTCAGGAATCAATGCTGGAGGCATTTATCAAGGGTACCGGCCATCAGTGCCTTTTCTTGCCAAAGTTTCACTGTGAGCTGAATCCCATTGAAATGGTAAGCAACAATCTGTTTATTGCCTACCAATCTAACAACTACTCTAAGTACTGGGGATGGTGCAAGTACTGATACCGGGAGCACCCTAAAAACAACTTTGCAGAGGCTAAGACATGCGCACTGGAGGTCTTGGATGCGTGCCCTGCAGAAGTCATTCAGAGATTTATTAACTGGTCGTGGAGATTTATTGACACTTACAGAAAAGGTTTGACAGGTGAGGCTGCAGCATGGGCTGTACGCAAGCAGAGGAGTCACAGAGGAGTCTCAGAGAGTGCAATGAAGGCACTGGAGGCACGATCCAAGCAATAAATTAGGTGCACAGGGCCCATATATAGTATAAATTTTGTCCAAAAATTTGGCCACCCTCAAAACCTGTGGGAAAATTAAGCTGAGGCCTTTTTCGGGCATTACTGAGGGCTGCGAGTTCAAATTTGAGGTCAGTTTTAGGCCAAAAAATTTTCTCTCCCTGCTAGCAAACTAGCAGGCTTTGGTTGTCCACTACTGTAGAAGCCATAAGATGACCACGACATCAAATTTGCTCATGTTTATCAAGTTTTGGCAACTGTCAAGCTTTGTGCAAAGCGCTGTAATGATCATAGGACTAACATGTATAATAATACTCCCACCATTTGTCAATGCATGCTATGCATTACATAATCTATGGTTGTCACATTACATTTCTTGGTGTTCAGCATGAGTCATTCAGTAGATGTATTTTTATATTGATCATAGCCAAGTCACATCCTGATGAAATGTCTTAAAAGTTAGACCAAATGATGGGGAATTACAATGTCTATCCATCTGTACAGTGGTTATAAGGTCAGGGTAATATTTGCTAAGATACATATGGGTTATATTAATACAACAAATTTCATGACAAAACATCAGTCTGAACCAGTCTTAACCAGTCTTTTTCAGTCTTTTAACCAGAAAGGACTGGTCCTAAGTGGTCCAGTTTGGTTCTAGCAGTATTTGGGTTGGTCCTGGACTGGTTTAGGCTGTGGTATTTGTGTTTTTGGGTCAAAAAACCGAACTGGACTGGACCCTTAAACACTAGGCCCATGTTCCATCCAGTCAGCTCATTTGCAGGTGGTGGTGATGGCAGATTGGGCATGAGAGCAGTGGCAGTGGGTGTCCATGCAGTGGTGGTGGTGGTAGAGTGGAGAGGAGGCAGGCAGGCAGCATCAACAGTGATGGTGATAGTGAGTGATGAGTGGGCACATTTGATGATGCACCTATGTGCTTTGTCATACACAGCCACACCATGGTACCTAAAGCAGGTAGATGACACCTTACACAAGCTACTGTTGTGTAAGGGTTATATTGTGAGTTGCTTATGTAAGCATAACAGACAAGGATCTGGGTTTAATTCCTTTTATTACACACTTTTTCAGTGGAATCCAACTGGACTCCACTGGACCAGTCTGAGTGGACTCCAGTGTTTGAGTGGATTCCACTCAGAGTCTGGTCAGACTGGACTGGGACTGGAGTGGCAAGTTGGCTGGTGACCAGTCCACTGGGAAAGGTGGGGAGTGTAAAGACCTTGTTATGACTGGTCCATCACTTGGTGGATCTGTAGGAAAACTGGCAAGCCTGTTACAGAGGCTGTCATGCTGGAGATCAAGTGACTACTCACTTGATCAGGAGACCTGAACTATGAGGGTTTTGAGGACATGAACATCTTGTTTGTGTCTGGCCATTGGATGTTTGTGGCCTCCAATAGCATGATCGTATGACATAGAACACCAGATGTCATAGATACTATAGAAATTTGTAATGTTGAGGTGCATTACAGCCCTTCCCCATTGAGTACAAGAAAGCTATCCACCATGCTCACCTACAAAGGCACAGAAGGGTGTCATGGAGAGATTGTGGTGGAGAAGCCTGAGTGCACATATAGTGACCTTGCTATCAAGTGAGGAGATGATGATGCAGAAAGCATCATTGATGAACAGGAACCATCCAGTGACCATTTCTTTGGGATACAGAAGAGAGACATGCAACCAAATGATGCATGCCATGAGAGAACTTGGTAAAGAAAGAGACAAGATGACAGGACTGTAGAAAAAGCTGTGGGCCACCAGGTCCCACAGGAACAGAGAAATCTTGTTACTGGATGAGATAATGATGTTGGAGATGAGGTGGCCCAAGACAAGCTGCCACAAAAACCCCCAGATAAAGGACCATTGGTATCCACAGTCGAAGTCATCACCATGCATCAGGATGGTGCACAGAGAACTGAGCAATTGGGAGAATCATGATCACAAAAGGTAGAGACAGCATAACATACACTGTTGATGGGTACAGGCACCAAGATATCAGATGCCTGGTTGCCTCACTGGTAGGACAAGGCAGAGAGGAAAATGAGATGATCAGAAAGGATTATCAAGACCAATGACATTACACATCATTGCCCTACATCAAAAGCAGATGATCAAAGCCCACATCGAACAGATGCACATAGGTTTGAGAGCCCCAGGCACCTCGTAATTAAGCGAGTTAGCACCAGTATGAGCTGCACTGTTGGTAATTCCAGTGAGGATGGGGTGGTCCAACACAAACAGAACAATGATACCTGTCATTCAGGGCTATGGATCAGTTCAAAGATCTTTGCCTCAGCAGTAGGACAAGGCAAAAAGGGAGGACTGTTGGCCATAACAGAGAAACAAGACTTAGAGCTCATTGTTGGTGGGGAAAGAGGATCTGCATTCAGAAAACTGATACACATCATACACAACATGGTTGCATCGAGTTCTGACCTGAAGAACAATAAAGCATGTTGTTCTGTAAGTAAAAGTGTCAGCAAACAATGGACAGTGCATCTAGCACTGTCCTCACCCACACAGGTAGTGAACATACCTGTAGTGCAAGGCCAAACACACCCAGAAGTGTGTTTAATCCCTCTCAGCAGCTACTGGACAGCCATGGTCTGCTTCCACTGGTGGTTCTGTGGGGGACAGCATTGCCTTTGTCTTGAAGGTTCAAAGATGGGCAGTGAGACCTTGTATGAGCATGACAATGAGGCAATTCATCATCAGGAGGTTGATCTGAGGAAAAACATGCATCACAAAGATGTACATGTTGGGTTGGCAAATGCCTCAACCTGGTGTCGAGGCAGAAGGGGAGGGGGTGTCCACAGTGGAAAGGAACATCATTGGACATTTGTATGTGAGCAGAAGAGTGTACTCAACATGTTGGCATTGAGTTCTGAACCTTGAACACTGAAGAACAATGAAACAGGTTGTTCACAAAAGAAAAGGATCAGTAATGGATGGCACTCATGGCACCATTCTCCATACCACAGGTGACCTGCTCACCTGTTTTCTGAGACCAAACATGTCCCCAAATGCATTCCAATCCCTATGGCCACCCTATGGCTGTATTCCCAAGGAAACCCCATCACCATCATCTTGTTGGTTTGACACCATGCAATAAGGCCCTATACAAGCATGACAATGATGTATTTTCTTGTCATTGGCATTGTTTCCACCAATCCAAGAGGTTGAAACTATGCCAAGACAGCATAGTTATCCAACAATGTTCAAAACTGAACAAAAAATCTAAGTCAAAAACTTTGTTAGTATTACCTGGTGAACAAGGTAAAAGCTGTACTCACCTTGTACAGTTTTGAGGCCTCCAAAAAATGACAGGAGGCATGAGAAATCTCAACAGAGGCTTGGGGGGCATACTACACCCCAAGCACTGGGTGCAAGGCACAATACTGTCTGAGAAGTATCCTGACAGTATTCCTAATGTTGTCAACATACTTCACTAGAGGTATTTTGACAGTATTGTACTATATTTTGATAGTACTGAAGGTACTGAAGTAGTATTCTAGATGGGTATGCATTGTTGAAATTAAACCCTGAGATACATGCTGCATACATGAGGCAATACATGCAGCATACACATGTTACTGTGCCTACTGCACATACATGTGGTAAACACATTCCCGAGTCATGTGACATCCTTATTATTATGTATATAAGGAGAACCTGTACCGTAGTAGGAATACAGTGTTCTTACCTCTGCTAACCCTAGCTGTAAGTCTAACTAAACCCCAGGTAGGTTGTAAGGAACGTGTTGTCTCTTCCCCTGTGCAGTGTATATAGTCTGCTCCAACAGGTTATGGGCCCTGCTGGGCATGTCGTGAATGCGCCTTAATTGGCTGTGAACGACATTGACTTCATCGTCTCCAAATGATAACCTTGCGCTCTTCGTGAGCTGCATTGTGCTCCCTGCGAGCTGCACTTAGAACCTAGGTTGACTAGGGTTAACCACTCTGAAGGAGTGTTTTTTCCTGAGATTGTGAAACATGTTTTCTTGGATAGAAGACTGATTGAGTGCTTTTACCAGCTGCCACCACAGAATCATGTCTTCAACCCTTGAAAAACTCATACAAACTTTTGATGGCTCAAATTACATTCAATGGGCCAACTCCATGAAGGCGTGGCTCAGGTCTCAGGGCCTCTGGCAGATAACTAGTGGGGTGGAAATTAAACCACCTCCGGCACCTCCTTTGATGGCAACAAATGCTACTCTCGTAGCGGATGCTACTGCCAAGCTCCAGACCTGGAGCAACAAAAATGACCAGGCTATTGGTAGCCTAGTACTCCACCTGGCCCCCTCCATTTGGCAGCGTGCCAACACCAAGAACACTGCTGAGGAGGTGTGGGACCTCATTCACACTGACTATGGTGTCAATGGCCCCTCTCAAGTCTTTGCAGACTTTAGGTCTGCAATAGCAATCAAAATTCCGGCTGCAAATCCTGTGCCAGAGATTGCTAAGATGGCTGACAAGTTCAAGCGCCTCATGGCTGCCAACATTGCCATCCCTGAACTAGTTCAGGCAATGATCCTACTTGCTGCGAGTACAATTCTTTGTCTGCCATGGTCCTTAACACGACCACTACTAGTGCCTTGATGTTTAAACATGTCAAGGACTCCATTGTTGCTGAAGCCTCAAGGCACACTGCAGTTGGGAAGCCTACCAGCCTGCCTCAGGCCACCAAGCTTTCCGCTGTCAAACACAAAGGGGGAAACCCCAAATGGCAGCCCAAAGAAGGGCAAAATAACAATGGAGGTTTGTCCCGAAAACATGGATGACACGGGGACAAAAAGACTAAGGAAGAAAAGCCTAAAGAGAAACATACCCACCTCGCCTCCAGTGCCTTTACCACCATAAATGGTAATGGCATCATCATACTGCTGATGCCGCTCATTCAGCACATCGAAAAGCATGACCACACTCCCACAAGGGATCCTCGCTGCTGACCGCCTGCACAGGCATATACAGGCGCGGCCTCTACCTCTCATTTGGTTTACGCCAAATATCAGCAAGCTCGAGACACCCTCGAGCAAATGCATCTTCCATGCAGCACAAAAAATCTGTGACCGCTGGAAGAGCACCTAACGGTGCAAGAAGGTAAGAGGAGGAGGATCGAACCAGAACCAAGGATCATGGAGGTAGAAGATGACATTGTCTCCCTTGGATTGGAACCTCCGGTTTCTGATGAGGAAGTATGGAAAGCCATCGACAAGATGCTCGTCGATGAACCACTTGAAACAGGAGGATATGATGACAGCGAACTTTTCATGTGAGATTTTACTGCTATTAAATGTATCATGGAACTATTTAGATCTTAATATATGTGCTATGTGTGCAAATGGAAACTGTAAGAAAGGTGTTGACTGGATCATGGATTCAGGTGCATCAAAACACTTCACTGGTGAAATGAAAGATTTTGCTTCTTACGAGCCTTTACCAAGAAAGGACTCTACCTTGGTTCAAACAGCCACAGGTACTACTCATATAGTAGGAAAAGGAGCAGTCTTCATTAGACATCAGGTAGTATGTCATGGGAAGTCAGATGCGTGAAACATGATTATACCCCATCTACTACATACCTGACTGTAATACTCAATTACTGTCAATGGGTGTCTTCTTACGAGACGGAAGTGATGCACATGGTTCCTCCGCACACATTTCATTTTTCGAGAAAGGAAACCCAATTATGGATTGTGTCCCTCTTATGAGACGTGACATGATTTATTGGACTCGGACTCATATATTGAGCACCAAGAGGGTCAAAGTCACGACCATGTATGTTGCTGACTACTTGACTTGGCATAGGCAACTTGGACACCCATCCAAAGAGGTGCTAGGGGAAATGCCTAATAGCACCATAAAATTCCCAAGGAATTTAATTATTCCTAAAGACAAAATTATATGTCCAGGGTGTGCTGAAGGGAAAATGACATCAAAATATTTTCCTGAATCAAATTCACATGCAGAGAAATCCTTTGAATTAATACATTCCAATCTAAAGGAACTCCCAGTACTATTGTACCACAAACATAAATACTTTATTGTATTTCTGGATGACAAGACGTCACATATCTGGGTCCAGTGTCTTAGAAAGAAGTCTGATGCTGCTGCAGCGATTAGACAATGGCTCTGACCCAGTATGGAGCTACAATCAAGTGCTGGTGTGTTGATCCAGGGGGGGAGTTCAAAGATCATGAGCTACAAAATACACTCAAGGATTTTGGCATCAAAATAGAGATGTCTGCACCCCAGGTTCACCAACAGAACAGGTGCACAGAGCACGCCATAAGGACAATAATGGAAAAGTTGCAAACCCTGCAATTCACCGCTTGTCTACCACAATCATGGTGGGAATTTTGCATTGAACATGCAACACACCTATACAACCGAACCCCAATAAGGTGCCTGAAATGGCTGACACCTTTTGAGGACCTGATGAAGGTCTGCCCAGATCTAAACAATCTGAAGGTCTTCAGTTGTGGTGCTTACATCTATCTACCCAAGGAGAAATGTCCAACCACATTAGCTCCTCAATCGGAGTTAATGACATACCTTGGATTAGAAGATGGCATTAAAGCATACCGTTGATAGTACTCGACCAGGAAACCCAAACAAAACCCACAATAAGGGCTCACTTGGTATAACGCTAGTTAGAGGAAGGTTGCAAGGTGGTACTAAATATCACCGCTGTAAACCAGGGGTATGAAAATGACTCTAAAGGGTGTGCAATGAGGTGCGATGAGGTTTGAAGAGGCTCGAAAGTATTTGAAGCACTGGGATGATGTTCAAGAGAAGTTTGATAATAATTGAGGGCATACAAAGTGCTGCAATAATGTCTGAGGAAAATTTAATGAAGTTTGATGAGTATTCGAAGAGGTGCGATGAAGTGCGAAGAAGTGCGATGAAGTTCAAAGAAGTTCAAAGGTCTTTATAGAAGACGAAGACACCTTTGATGGTGACTGAGGATAGACTATGAGGACGTAGAAAAGGGTCTAGAGAGGATAGACAATATGTGATAGTTTTGTGAAGCTAGTACGAGGGGTTCGATGAAATTCGGTGTAAAACACTGAATTTTGAGACTAAGTCGAGATGCTTGGACTCAAGAGAATAGCTCTTAAATCAGACGATTGAAGTGAGAGGACAATGTATTCTGTTCTTCTAAGTAGCTAGTACAAGGCTATATATGTTTGGGAGAAGTGATACTAAAAAGGAAATAAAACATGAGGAATACATGAGGCAAGATATAAAACAATAGAGAATCTTTGCAAATCATAGAATAAATGAAAGACAATAAGAAGGGAAACATCTAGAGACATGATTTATCACTGGTACCTGTCCCCATGGATCTAATATATCATCGAGGTGTCAAAGCACCACAATCGCATCCTAAAATCCTGTTGTTGTATCTCCTCATGTCTGGTGGTGCTCAATATGCAATGCACTAACTCTTACAAGGTGTGCTGCATGTATCCCAAGGGCGGTGCGATTGGTGTACGGCGGCCGAAGGCATTTGAAGTGCTGCGATATCATTTGAAGTCATTTGAAGTCATTTGAAGTCATTTGAAGTCGTTTGAAGTCGTTTGAGATCATTTGAAGTCATTCAAAATTGTTCAAAGTCATTCAAAGTCGTTCGAAGTCATTCGAAGTCAATCGAAATAGTTTCAGAGTGGTGTCGCAGGGTTCGTAGGGGTTGGGAGCATGCATTTTGATGTTTTGATGCCTCTGGAGATGGTCCCAGAGTTTAGAGTGCACAGTGGACCTATCATCCTCCCCCTTACTGAAATCCTGACTGTCCCAGTCAGCTGATCGGAGTCACGTGCGAAATGCGTGATCATGTTGAAATTGTAAACAAAACTCGAAAAACCTCTGGTTCTTCTTTGTCACCTCTCCAAACCTTCGACACTATTTTTCATCATGTCTCTTCTTGCTGAACTCAACACCGAAATCCTCGAATATGCCAAATCGATGCCCGATCGCGGTGTCACTGAAGACCTCGACTTCAAAGTGTGGGGGAGAGGTTTTTGTGAGAAGATGGTAAGTTTCCAATTCCCATTCGATATTTGGATTCTAACGCGATATGTTCAGGTGGAATATGACGAATTGGCGGATGATTTGGGTGAGGAACGCGACTCGACCGTGCAACAGGTCATCAACGAGGTGTTTGAGCTTTTCAAACAATGGCTTGATGCGAATGGCTTTCATGGGGGGGAGACTTTTCATTTGCAGATCTGAGTGAGCAGGTAGAGCGAGAGCGAAGGGAAGAGGAAGCGAGACGGGTTCGGGAGGAGGAGGAGGCTCGCAGGGCAGAGGAAGATGCAAAGAAGGAGAAGATTGAGGCTCAGAGGGGGGCGTTAGTAGACGCTTGAAACGCAGCCCTTGCTGAGTTTCATGCTAAAACTTTGTCAAAGGAAGAACTGCAGCGACAAAATGCAGAGCTCATAGCGGAGGCGCAAGCAATCAAGAGGCTAGAGGCTGGAGAGGAGGATGAGGAAGAAGATTTAGGAGGATTGCCAATAATCAGGATTGGGAAGTGTAAGGTATTGGAGATCGAGGGAGGCGAGGATGATGGGGACGAGATCGTCGAGGATGGGGTAGAGAGCAAGCGGAGGAGGTTTGCTGAGGGCGGACTTCTTGACTTCAAAGGCCCAGTGAGTTTTTGCTTTGTTTTCAAAGGGTTTTCGGGCTGCTAATCAATGTTGTAGTGCAATCGATGTGCTAAAATGATATCCCAGCCATTGTGCGTTGTCAAGGAGGGAGCCCCAAAGTGCACAAAGTGCACTCAGGCAGTGCAGGGTTGCTACTGGCAAGGTGTCTTGAGGTGGGGACTTCGCAAAGGTGAAGCGAGACGATTTGGGGCTGCAAAACCAGATTCACGCCCAAAACCAGGTATGAGTGTCATTCGATGTGTTTCAAGCTCTCTAATCGATCGTTTTAGTCATTCAGATTCATGCGGTGAGGGCGATCAAGCCCATTGAAAACATTGCAGGACCTTCAACGCTGTCAGGGGATAAGGCGAAGGGAAAGAAGTCAAAGGGAAAGGGGAAGGCAAAGGAGGTTCGAGAGGTGGAGGATAGCGAGGCGATGGATGAAGGGGTAGCGAGATTGGCAGAGAGGCAAGTTGATTTGGAGATGTTGTTAGATGAGATAGAGGGGTTGGAAGGGTTGCTGACTGAGTAGGATGGTTTTCTTTTTGTGTTTTTGTGGACTTTGTTTTGTATTCTATCTTTTTAAATAAAACTTCGTAAATAATCGAAAGAAAATGATCAGAAATAGGAAAGAAATGAAATACGAAAATAAGGGAAAGGCTCAGTAAATCATCATGGCCGAAAAACCCTTTTGAGTTTGCATGACCACACTATATGGCAATATCGCGACTTGTAATGTACACTAAATGTGAACAAAGTTATAAGTTCAATGTTCGAAACAAGGAAAAGAATAGCTAGTCGGGTTCAATATCTGGAATTTTTTCGTCTATGTTGGAGTCAACATCTGAAGTCTTTCGAAGTCCTTCGAGACGGTTCGAGTCGATGTCGAGGAAGTTCGGGGGAAGAGGGATGGACTTTCTGGCGAGATAGGGGAGGAGTCAGAATGCGGCGATGGGTCGATGAAGTACGGAACCATCTCATTCGCAAAGGATGTAAGCACCACCATAATTTCATTCGATAACAATGAGTGGGCCTAGGTATCGTGCACGCATCTTTCGATTGAGTGATTTCTTGATCTGTGTGTTTTGAAGTAGAACAAGGTCACCTTTCATGAAGTCGTAATCACGAATCGTTTGCTGGTGAACTTGTTTGAAGCGCTTTGCAGCTTCGAGCCGTGCTGAAAAGACTTTCGAATGAAGGACTTCGAGGTCTGAGGATCTCTTCTGTAGGGCGATGGCACATCTGGTGATGAGGTCGGTAGTCGAGAGGATCAAAGCAGGAGGGGGTTGCAAGTAGGTGGCTTCGGAGATATTGAGTGGAATGAGGGGGTGCAATCCTGTAATAACCAATTAAGGGGAGCAACCCATACATTTACGAACCATAACTCGTTCTGCCCAAAAGACTGAGTGCGCTCTGTTTGACCATTTGCTTTGGTCTCTGTCGACGGCTTTGAATAGTGATTGGTGAACGTCGAAGTGGCTTTGTTCGACAAGTCCATTGGCACAAGAGTTGTAACCACTAATGCGAACGTGGTTAATATGGTAGCACTTGGAGAGATACTCAATCGCAACGATGAAAGTGCTTCCGTTGTCACTAATGATCTCGTAAAGAGAGCCCCATCGACAAATAATGTCTTTGAAGATCCAGTCACCGAGGGTTGTCGCATTCTTGCGTCGAAGCTTTCGCCACTCTGGATATGTCGAGAGCGAACATTGGCCTTGGACGATGTACTTGAATCCGGCTGATGGAGGCATTTGCATAGTGTCGACATAAACTTTGCCAAATAGAGGAGCTGGCATCGCGACTATGGGGGGGAATTAGAAGGTTTCGCATCTGACGAACCTGGCAGAGATGGCATGTTTGAATATACCAAGCAATGTCAGCCTTCATGTTGGGCCACCAGAATCGCAAAGCGATCAGGGACTTTGTAGCGAACACCATCTTGTGTCCGATGTTGTCGTGAGCTGCGCGAATGATTTCAAGGTGGCGTTCGGGAATGGTGACAATTTTGTGAGCACCATGGGAGTCTTTGCTCCATAGTTTGCCTGAATCTATAAAGAATTTGGTGCAATATCGGACGAAGGTAGCATATTCTGCGTCTGATAGATCGAGAGGTTGTACCAAGTCACCTAACCACTTTCGAACATGAAGTAGTCGTGCATCATCCTTTTTCGCGTTGTTACTTCGCGGGATGCCTTCGTAGGTAACTTCGTTCTGCTGAGTGATATCAGAGGAGAGGGCGAGTATTGGTCGTTGATGGCAGGGGAATGGCCGAGTTGATATCAGGTTTATCTGGTGTACAAAGCCGTGAAGTCAATCTATCCAGTCTCCAAAGTCTTCTTTGTTATTGAGCTGGCTGTCTTTGGCTTGTGGTGGATGTCACAAGAGTCTGTCGGGACCATGATGGGTTCCTGCGACATGGACGAGGGTGAAGTGAAAGGTGAGTATCGAAACAATCCAACAGTTTATACTAGCACTAGGTGCGATATCGGGGTTCGATAACATGCCTTTGATGTACCTAGCATCAACTTCGATGATAAGATTGCGAATGCCGATAATATAAAGTCAAAGGGCACCGAGGGCTCAATAAAGTCCGTAGAGTTCGAGCTTTGGTTGCGAAAATCGGGATTCACAGTTGTTGAGCATAATGGAACCGAATCGGCTATAATAGCACTTTCAAAGATTGTCGGGGTTGCATTGGGCGAGGAAAAAGCTGATGGCGATGTGCAAAGTGTCAACCGATAGTATGACTGGTGCGTTGGATGAATAGTCGATGGCACGAATGGCTGGCGAGGTGATAAGGGCTTGTTTCAGGTCTTCCTGTGCTGCAATTTGTTTCGGTCTGAAATCGAAAGGGACATCTTTTTGCGTAAGGTGTATTAGAGCTGTAGCACATTGAGCAAAGTTCCGAATAAAGATACAACAAACTCCAATGGTTCCTAGAAATGCCTTGACTTTGGTAAGACTTTGACAAGGCCCCCACTTGCTAACTGCTGCGATGTGAGTGGGATCAGCCATACGACCTTCAATATTGCATCGATGACCTAGAACAATTATTTCGGAAATGCAAAGGTAAAGTTTTGGACCCGAAAAGGTTCCTCTGCAATACTTCATACGTTGGACTATATGATTTAGATTCCCGAAATGCTCCCAAATGAAGTGTCGAATGCCTGGATTATCGGCGATCGTCTCGTAAGATCCTCCAATAGTTCGATATTCTGATTTTGGACCCTTAACTGGTGTGTCGTCAATGTAAGGGATGGTGATATGAGGGATTTCGGGTTGTAGGATAAATGTTATGTCGTCGTGTAAGATTGGGACCGAGTTCATCCAGCCCATCGGTAGAGTGACAATTCGAAGCGCTCTGAAAGGCGTCTGAAATGTCATTAGATCTCGAGATGATTCTGCGACTTTCCTTTCATCGAATGTGACATATAAGTCCAACATTCCACCGCAAGCGCATCCACCAAATTGTTTGGCTAGATGCTCTGGGATCGGGACGACACCAGAGTGCTGTATCATTACTTGATTAAGAGGCTCGAGACTGAACGAGTCAAAGTGATTTTGTGTCTTTCTTCGCAATGCAAAACCATCGCAACCAATACGACGAGTTTGATGACTTGTATACTCCTGCTTCTATCTTCTTTTTTAGTATCCCACAGATCTGTTCATACAGACCAGGGGGTATAGGGATATTACATTCGACCCATGGAGTGTGAGGAATAACAGGGAATTCTGTAGGAGGAAAGAAGTTGGGGCAAAAGCTTCCTCGTTCTTGTTCGGTCCATGCGAAACCCATTTCGTGATTTTGAATAAAATCATGCATAAGCTTTTGTTCTTCTGGCCATAGAAAATTGCCAGAATGGTTTTTGTCGATGATAGCTTTGCATTTGAGTGTATATCGGGGAGAAGGGACAAATGATGGGGGGTGAGGATTGAGTTTTGGCATTTGCTCGAGGGGGTCGCCAGTGATTTTTTGAATGATGCAAAATCGATCGGGTAGTTCAGTAATAACTGGCCGAACCTTCTGTGCAACTGGTTTGTATTTCTTCTTTGATGCTGCAAAGATTGGGTATATAGAGTTGGTTGACAAGACATGGGGAGGGGATATGATAGCGAAGTCGTGCATAGAGGTCGCCGTCGGGCCCAATAAAGACGTTGCATACTGGCGACTAGGCGTTAAATATAAATTTGCAAGGATCAAAGAAAAGGAAATAGGGTCCGAAGAGTTTGAGGAGTCAATATCGGGAATAATCGCAGTGTACTCGATAGTTATAGAGGAATTAGAATGGTCAAAAGAAATAATGAGGGCACACTGGTCATTCTCCAAGATTTTATCCTCTAGTTGCGAAAATCCTCGTGAACTACTCTTCTTCGTTGATTATATCGGGGAATAGTCGGAATAGCGCAGGATCGTGTCAAGTTCGGATCAGATATAGTTATTGTCTGTGCTTTGTTTCAATAATTCTTGACCGTACTCTCTGTGAGAACATCGAATGGTTGTCTGAGCAGAATATCATATGCTGGATCATGGATGATGTGTATCTGCATATAGAGAGTGATGCTACCGACTTCGCAAGGTACATTCCTTGCCAAACCTAGACTCTGGTCAATACCACCGTTAGCTGATTGCAGAGGGATGTGTATCGAAGGATTGTATGTGAGACCAAGTTCATGACAGACTTCTTCCAACATCGCGATGATTGATGAACCTGGGTCGACTACACTTTCGACTGGATTTCTTCTGTTGACGTTCATAATAACCAATCTGATAGAATGTGATTCCTTTGCTGCGATAAAAGGTTCGGGTATTTCTCCAGGGCGAAGACTGCTAATATAGGTTTCGTAAGGGTCATCAATTATGAATATGTCATCGTGAAGGAGATTCATAGCGTTATTTCCTTCGGGTTGTTGTGTACAACATGCAGTGACCTGTTCTTTCCATTTCGCACGAACTTTGGGTGATAGCAAAAGTAATTTTTTGGGGGTTAGAGTGATAATTGGCATTTTCATCGATCGAGTGAAGACGTCTTCGGTGATTTTGTCCTTTTGAATGGGAGCTTGGGTATGGTATGATGGGCCATCTTTTGCTTTGCCTATTGATGCGAAGTTACGTTCGTGAGGAGGTAGGTACAACAGATTACTTTGCTACTCTAGCAAGTGGCATTGTGTGCTGGCAGTCCCGTTTACAAAAAACTGTAGCACTGTCATCCACAGAAGCCGAATATATGGCTCTCTCCGACACTTGTTGACAGATAGTGTGGATAGAGTCCTTATTCCAGGAACTTGGATATATACTGAAGCACGTACCAATCTGCGCTGATAATCAGGGATCCATCTTTATCAGATCAAATCCAGTTCAGGAAAGAAGGACCAAACATATAGACATTCACTACCACTATACCCATGAATGCATAGAAAATGACAAAGTCACAGTCGTTTTCATTCCTGGAAGTGATAATCTGGCTGACATGTTCACAAAGAACCTTGGCGCTGTCCTATTCAGGAAATTTAGAGACTCTCTCAGAATTACTTTTGAGATTCAAACTTAGCTGCTTAGAGCACTGTACAGTTTGAGGGGGGGTGTTGAAATTAAACCCTGAGATACATGCTGCATACATGAGGCAATACATGCAGCATACACATGTTACTGTGCCTACTGCACATACATGTGGTAAACACATTCCCGAGTCATGTGACATCCTTATTATTATGTATATAAGGAGAACCTGTACCGTAGTAGGAATACAGTGTTCTTACCTCTGCTAACCCTAGCTGTAAGTCTAACTAAACCCCAGGTAGGTTGTAAGGAACATGTTGTCTCTTCCCCTGTGCAGCGTATATAGTCTGCTCCAACATGCATACTGACAGAATATCCCTTGGTGAGTATGGTGGGAGTATTAGGAGTACTTCTAGAATACTGACATCATACTTTCTCAGAAGTATCTTGCTGTGCAGCCAGTGAAGGAAGATGTGTAGATGACAATAAACATTGTCTACCTAAGCGGATGGATGTGCATCAAGTTGAAACTCATGACATTTGTCACATGATCTAATGGGTTCAATGCGCATTGTGAGTAGTTCTAATGAACTACTCACCTTATACAGCAATTTACACATTTTATAATGCATGTTGACTGTACATTCTGTTAGGATACAGTCATCATAAAGGTGGGTTCCAAGTGTAAGGAGGCTTTTTTAGGCCTCTGTGCTCTTTCAAAAACATTTCAAAGCAGTCAGCATCACCAACTGCACACTCAGATCACCTCCATTGCTGTCTTTGGCTTGGTGCTAAACTTTAACAGAGGCTTGCCAAAGAATGATTTTGGCAAGCAGGAAGTTCCTTTTATACCTGTGCTGCTTTCTCCTTTTGACATTCCTTTTGTCTGTGAAACAGCATAGGTAAGTGCTCTGCACTCCACTCTCAGGTTGTGCTCACAATTCAAAGTAGTTCTTCGCCTCTGCCATTCAAAGTCTATCCTATTCTTTCTTAATAACTACTTTACATTGTGAGTCAGCCATTATCTTGCCAAGGAAGAAATGTTATCTCATCTCATTTCTTTGCAGGATTCAATGGCACTAATTCATAGTAAGGCTCTAACTGTTCTATCTATATAACCATCTTAAACAGTTTATACTGTATATGTATATGTTTATGTATAGAGTCCGATCTCCAACATGGCATACACAGTAGGTATACAGTAGGTAGATGGTTATACAGTTTACATATGCCAGCTACAAACGTAATAGTGACAATGGACATCAATAGCTTAAATCTAAAACTATACACACTAAAGCCTAAAACTATATACACTAAAAGCCTGTTTCAAAGTTATGGCTTGAGTGTTTCAGTAACTATATGACTAACCACCAGAGCTGCGACAATCCTGACCTGAAAAACATCATACCTGATGACCAAAAGCGGAAGCGAAATGCCACTGATCGTGCTCAGGGTCTTGATCCTTATTTTAAAACTGTTGAAGCTACAACAAAACCTTGCCAAGGTCAAGGTTAGCATTAAATTCAGGAATTCGGCATAAATTCTTACCATGTTGATTTGCAGAACCATGGCCTAGTCTTAAAATCAACATACCGAAAGATGCTTCCAAGCCTGACAGTGATGCTGTTGAGAATGGTGCCTTGCTATCTGTGAGCGAGCTCCATACACATGGTCACTTCATCAATTCTCCATCAGACATTGCACCTATCCTCAGTGCCAAGACCAAGGACACTGAGGATGATCCAAAGGACAAATTATATCAACTGCCAAAATGTAGCAATGCACTGGATGACAAGGCACCAGAGTGCATATACACTAGTGATGGGGAAGAGGCTACTAGTGAGACTGACTTTGGCCGTGAACTGGTAGGTGGACCTGAAATATGAGTGATCTATTCTAACACACATTAGTGAGAGAAAAGGGAAGAGAAATGAAAGCGTAAGGCTGATAACCAACCGAAAGGACAACCACCAAAAAAGAAAGCTCTGGCAATCAAGACAGCTCATAATACTCAGCAGGAGGAACTTAATGATGACGTGCACATTGACATCGATTCTGGTGATGAAACAGATGGGAGAAGTGCATTGAGGGGAGTAGAAGTGAAGGAAGAGCTGAGAGCTGCACACTGTGGTCCTGGAAACACAAGCATGCAACATTTTCATGATCCTAGGGCTATTGTGGACCGGTTGGGGCAGAAGCATTGGGAATTCCAGTGTTGCTTCTGTGGTGCATCAAAAACAGTATATTGAGTGAACAGTAATGCTTACCACTGGTCAAACAGTATGCGCAGCTGTCAATGATCATGGTGAGGATGTCACATTTGATATGGAGCCGAAGCTCCCAAAGCTACACAACCTTGCTGGGCACGTAACAGAATGTAAAGGAGCTAAAGATGATAAGAAGTATGAACTGACCAGCAAGGAACAAATCAATGTAAAGCACAGTGTGGAGATGATGGAGATATACTTGAAGGAGGGCGAGCTGAATCCAGAAATCGTTGCCACATATAGAGGGTTCCTACGTATCTTTTCAGTGTGGATCTTTGATGAAAGTCTCCCATGGACTACTGGAGAGGTGCCGACTCTTCAGATGTTATTCAAATATCTCAAAATCACATACCAGTTGCCCTCTGATACTACAGTCTGCAACCAGCTAGCACATATCTTTGAGGAGCTTCACGGAAAGGTTGTTCATGAATTTGTGGTAAGCATTTTCTTTCGAATCTCCAAATGCTCTAGGTTTCTAATTCCTTGGGTTCTCTCAGGCAGTCAAGTCCAAGATTGCGTATGCAACTGATACATGGACTACACCACAGATGGTGTATACATTTGCATGCTCAGTCAGGTGTTTCATAAACGATGACTGGGAAATAATTGAGCAGGTGATCAATTTCAAGCCTCTTGAAGACAAGGAGCATGAAGGCTTGTATGGTGGCAAGGCATTTGTTGATGATGCATGCAAGGTTGGAAGTCTCAACAAGATAAGTCTATCATGTGACTCTGGTCTCTCGGTAGCTGCTTACCTCCGCTGCACTGCATCAGCATTTCAACTGACAACGTGTCTGTCAATGATGTTATTATTTCGACCATTGCTCACATCCTTTTGGTGAAATATGGAATACCTCCATCGCCTAACCTACACATTTGCTGTTTGTGCCACGTAGTCAACCTCGTTGTTCAAGCGATACTTGCAGCCCTCGGAGAAGCAGACAATCCTGATGAAGTTGATTACTACAAGCTCAATAAGGAACAGCTGTTTCATCTTGACATTGATGCCGATCCCAATCAGGTTGAGTTGGACAGTGAAGAATTCCAGGATGAGGAGGACGAGACCATCGAGCCAACTCCTGAAGAGAACATCACCTTGAGGGAAGAAGAGAAGTTGAAGGCTATAGAGAGCCCACTATCAAAGGTGCATATCTCAATTCTCAGTTGGGAAAGTCTTGTATTTTGGCATGCTAATGTTCATATTAGCTACACTATATCATGAACAAAATTGTCTCGTCACCCCAGCGATGGAAGAAGTTCCGTAAATGTGCAATCTCAATATACTACAAGAAAAACTCAGAGCACAAGGACAGGCGAGAGGCCTTGGCAGTGGTTCGAGATGTCCGTACGCGTTGGAACTATACACATGCAATGATTCATCGAGCTGAGCTTTTAAAAGAAGTCAGTTCCAAACACACTATATTTTTTGTAACATCTGATATTCTCTTGCAGGCTATTGATGACTGGGTTTTCAAGACACCTGGTCTCCGCGCATTACTGTTGAATGAGGATGAATGGAAAACTTTGAGAGAAATAGCTGACATTCTAGAGGTGCATCTAGTATTACTTCATTATAACAACTTTCTCTAACCACTGCAGCAGCCGTTCACCAAGGTGACTCTGCAGATGTTGCATAGTGACGTCCCCACAATTCCATTTGTATTACCTCTTTATCAGAAGATGGAAATGCACCTTGAGGCTGTCTCAATTTCCTGGGATCACTCATTCAAGATATGGAATGCTGCTGACCAGGGCCTTGTGAAGCTTCAGAAATACTCTGCCCCCACAAAATTGCATCATTCCTATATCCTTGGGACTGGTGAGCTGTATTGTCCTCCCAATCTCAATCTGAGATAACACATTTTATAGTTTTACACCCATGTCTGCAGAGCCACTGGTTTGCAGCCACAGCCAATCCAATTGACACCAATGCACAAGAAGAAGCCATCAAAACTGCCGAGATCATCTTCAAATATATTGCTGAGACTTACCTTGCAATGCCAACATCACCTGCCCCAACCACTGTTCCCAGACCAGTCACGAAGCCTGTAGTCAAGACACCATCATTTCTTGCCAGTGCTTGCTCTTTCCAGTGACTGACTACTGCTGCTACAATGCCAATCTTGAAGCACACTCCACAAGAAGACCTAGCTGATGAATTGACACGCTATTTCAACTTCGACATGGCACCAATTGAGAGGCGAGAAGGAGAGGAGGAAAGTAGTGACAAGCCATCAGCTCAAGAGGTGTTATTGAATCTGCTCTTGTGGTGGAAGGTGCATACTCTATTTATATGCCTATATCCGACCTCTGATAATCTCTATTCAGAAACATGCTTCTGAATTCCCTATCATTGCTCAGATGGCTTGCAACTATCTTGCCATTCCTGCGACAAGTGTCTTCTCAAAGTCTCAACACATTTGTAGCAATTTATGCAGCTCTTTGAAGGAGAGAATTATGATGATGGTATTACTAACAAAGGTTTGGATATGAAGCAGGCTGTTCAAGATGATGCCACCAAAGATACTGCAACAGAAGCATGGTGACAATGGAATGAAATAATATTAGTATTACAACTGTTTACATAACCATTTATTAAACATATTTAGATGGTTACACTGTTTATGCAACGGTTTATGTATACTTGGCCTTTGGCAAGTAAACATATGCTAAACAGTTGGAGCCTTAATTCATAGCTCCTCTATTCATTCAGTTGAATCCTAAGAGTGAGTGGCTTTGCCACTTTCATTGTTCAGACAAATGTACTTACAATTCTCTCCTTTTCAGTCCTTGTCTCCACATTTTCTAAATTCTCATGGCCCTCCCTCCTCTCCCTTGGTAGATAAACTTTACTTTGTATAGGTCTGTTTTGTGTGTATTTGCCTATAAAAATGTTTGGAGTCCACCTGTGCAGACTTCTGGTTGTGCTACTTCTTGTTTTGAGCAATGCAGCAGAGGTGGGTGGTCCCTTGCTGGTTGTGCACACCTATTCGACCTGATATATAACAAATCCATGTGATGTTCAAATAATGCCAATAGACGTGACAGGTCAATATGTGTAATATATATAGTTGTGTTGCCATGATCAATCAATTTTGATCACAAGTGTCCTGTATGTTGGAATCACTCAAACAATTTCTCTAAGCCTCAATACATTTATTTTCATGCCTCAAATTGAAACAATCTTAATTGACCAGCCTCAGCAGGGTGCTCTGATGTACAGATGCTGTGCAGAATTAGATCAGCATGTTCACATTATATCTCCACTGCGCATGAAGAGCACTGACCATTTGATGACCCTCCCCTCCCTTGCTGCACTCAGGGGGTCCCCAGGCCAGGTCATCTCAGGTCAGCACACTAAAGCCTCATTCATGCATTGATGACAAGCCAAGCCCCTTTGGGGGGCCTCATAGGGGGTTCCAAATAGTTATTTCTAACTCTAACCAGCTAACCAGCTAACCCTAACTGAACCCTAACTGCTAACCAGTATGCCCCCCAGTGCCATGAGAATTGCAGAGGGCAGGCAAAATCACCAGTTGGCCAATGACCAGCAGCCTGCCAGTCATCATGGGAGACATCTAGTGGGGCACAGAATAAAATGTAACTACAGTTGTTTTGATGTATCAATCTGTCCTCTAATTGACAGTTGTACATGTATCAGCTATAAATTGTAACTACAGGTGTTTATATATCATCCTGCCAGCATCTGGTGTAGACTGGCCATTGCCCCACTGAACTTCATTTCACCATTTTCATTTTTTAGAATGCTCAAATTTAACTACTCATCCATGGGTACATCTGAAACATCACAAGCTTCAGGTCTACCAAAATTCGCGGTTGTTCTAAGAGAATCAACAGCTCTAAGCTCGAAGTCTTCCGCAGAGACAAAGGGAACTCACTTTATGGCTCACAAACTTGCCAGAGTCCTGTACAGTAAGGTTGTCGATGATACCAATCATCAACTTGACACTTTCAGCCGGCATCATCGGACCCGTCCAATGGGGGTACCTCGTCATGAACGTAGCGGCCATTTCCATGTTTTCTTTCATCTCCTCCTCGGTAGGAGGAGTCTCGGCGGTGTTCACTACACCGGGGGAGATGAGAAGGAAAGAGAAACCTTCATCCTTCAGGGCCACTAGATGCACGTCAGTTCCGAACAACTAGCGACGAAAGGAAAAGATACACGTACGAGCATACTTTACATTTACCATGTCCAACGCGCTCTTGGAAATGGCATACGACGTCAGCTTGGGGTATCCAGAGGACAAGGCAAGGTCGGGCACCGCGAGGCCGGTATCGAGGGTGATAACTTTTTTGAGATTGCCCTTTCTGAGCAAAGGCAGGAATGCGTTTGTAGTAAGGATCGGTCCTAAAACGTTGGTTGTGAAAGCGGCGCTGAGGTCGGAAGTCAATACTTCGGGCGAAGGACTGTGGGGGATATCATAAGTGAGGAGAACTATATCGGACGACTAATCTGCCTTACAAGTCAATAAGGGTATGGTAACGATGTGCAGGGTCTAGGAACACGGCGTTATTAATCAGCACATCGATCGAACCACCAGTAACTTTAGACGTTTCCTCGGCTGCATTCTGAGACGTGGATGAGTATCTCAAACATGGGCTGGTAATATTTTCACCTTCAACGAAGCAGCATCTGTGATATCGGCCTTGAGGATCAAAAGATTCTTGTTATCTTTTATATCTTGAAGACCGTTCGACTTTTCGGGAGTGCGAGCGAGAGCAACGACGACATCTCCTCTGGCGAGAAGGTCGACGATGAATTGCAGCTACAAGTGGATGGTCAAAAGGCTGCAACACTGACATGCTCGACGTAAAAGAGACGAACTCCGATTCCACGCGAAGCACCTGCGACGACGTATGTGGGCATGCTGAGTGATGGTAAGGATATAACCAAACCGGCGCCAGTGACCGTTATAAGCCATCGTCGAAGGATTATTAGTAATTCTCACAATAAGGTCAACCTTAAGGCCGAACGAGTCGGAACGACGGAAGTTGTAATGAAGGATGGCAGGGGGCCTTGGCTGAAAACAAAGATGGTAGAGACGGACCTGGGACTGTCATATGCATATCATTCAGCGCTTGAGCAACCCGTGACATACATCAATCTGTTAGTCTGATGTTCCATCCAAGTTCCATCTGCGGCCCTGCCTAGCCTGGCTCCAATCCAGCCGCGGTTACGGGGTAAGGAGAAATTGTTGAGTACGCAGTTGATAATCAGAATTAGGGCTCTGTGAACAACTCGGTCAAGGGGGTGTCGGCACCCGATTCCCACACATCAGGTGGGGGGGGGGGGGTCCAGAGGACCCGCTAAAAAAAATTTTGACATCGAAGTTTTGAAAGGTCAGGTCATGTCTAGGGTGCTCTAGAGCTGCAAATTCAGCTCCAAAACATGTTCTGTCTCTTGGTTTCCCGACCCAATGCAGCAGATTCGGCCTCCAGCCCACTCAGTGTTGTTCCTGACCTTCCCTAGTATATTATAAATTTTAGTGATGCAACGGCTCAGCTCGGCTCGCCCGCGGCACGGCTCAGGCACTTGCGCCGATCAAAATGGCGCTGAGTCGCCCTGAGCGGCTCTGAGCCGGCTAAGCCGATTGAGATTGCCCAAAGTTGAGGGCTTGCAATCCGAGTTGTATTTATGCTTCAGTTATGTATTTTAATGATCAAATAGGTTGTGTAGACTATTATTACAAAAGAAACAAGTCATACTATTGAGTTTTGCACAGATCGGTATCTTTGATGAGATTATTTGGCTATGTTTATCTCCTATTGCAAAACATGCTCGAGAGATGGCTCTGGGGAGTAAAGTATAACAACATATTCAAAATAGCAGTAGGGACTCCTACAGAGTGTTTTATAGTGTTTTAAGAACATTTAAAGCCCTCCAGTCGCCGTGAATTTGAGGCAACTCAGGGCATGGCTTGAGCGGCTCTGGGCAGCTCTGAGCTGCGAGCCGATTTATCAGCGCAGCTGGCCCAAAATAGTGGCTCGGCTCAACGGCTTGCGGCTCCGAGCCGCGCCGTTGGCAACACTAATTATAATAATGCATTGGCATCATTGTACTGGAATTACCACCAAACCTTGTCAATTCTTTCAAAGTATTTAAATTGTTGGAACTTGGGTTTGCAAGTTGCATGATGCTGCCCCCTGTGATTTGTTTTCTACATTTAGTTTTCTTAGGTTTCTCATTATGGTTTGCAGTTGTGGTAGTCTGACACACAATCTGTTTGCCTTGCGAGCTCACCAATGCCAAACAAAAATATCTGATTGGGGTTGTTTCACCTTCATGAGATTACCAAATAAGTAATAGGTGCACTGGTGTACTACTAGTAAATCAAGTGTAAATACCCGGCTGATAAGAGAGGAAGAATGGGAAATTTACAGAAGAGCCTTCAGTGCACAAGGTAGCAGACACTGAAGGTGTATAGGAGTTGTGATGACTGAGGGAGTTGATCACACAGGTTGTGACACACCTCATCCACTCATTGACTTGAGTTTGACATGTGTGTGACAGGCTGGTTGATGATTTTGATTTGGGGAGTTACACAAAATAGGCCTACACATGATGGGAAAATACCATATATAGAAGGATGGGGAGGGGGGAGGGGTCCCAGATGGCTGCTTAAAAAAAACTATGAGTGGATGTCTAAAATTCGCGGCCTGTCACCCCTAGGGTGTGTAACATGGGTATGGGTAAACCCGTGGTAAACAGCCCATAGGTTTGATGGGTATGAGTATGGTTGCCAAAATGCCAGACCTGTGACATATCATGCCCATTTTGGTGGTGTGATGGGTATTGATGGGTTGCTTGAATTGCCAGATCCAGCTGTTGCCAAACTACCGATCAACTTCAGATTTCTGGTTCCTTTTCACCCATGGGCATCGCCCATCCCAATAGTAAGTTTTTTGTTTCTTTCAACTAACTACATGTGCTCTTTTTTAGGGTACAGTGTCAGCTCAATAACAGTAAGTTGTTTATTTCTTTCAATTAACTAACTGTTTCTTTTCTCTAGATGGTCTACCTATGTTGTAACAATGAGATGGCACCAAGACAGCACACCCATGCCTAGGATGATGACCCAGGACAGGACCAGGAGAACCCACCACTGCAAGCCCCTGCTCGCAGGGTGGATGAGTTATATGGGAGCGATGACAAATGGGAGATGGGGACGTGAGGGATGAAGGGAGGAGAACAACAAAGAGAGGAGAACAATGAAGAAAGGAGAATGACAAAGAGAGGAGAATGATGAAGATGATGATGAACCATGAGGGCAGATGATGATGATGACAAATGACAAATGATGAATGACCACCACCACAGCATGCCCATCTGCCACTGCAAACAACTGTGGCCACACGGAGCACCATCAAGGAGACAGCAAGGATGGTGGGGGACAGAGATGGAGATGGAGATGGAGATGGAAACTGACAAAAATGATGTGGACGGGGAGGATGACAACTAAACCCAGAGACCCAAGGAGTGGGATACCTCCAAGGTATGCCCCCTACCCCATGGCAACTCACACTCCATCCCTAGATGAACAATCATGATGATGTCGAAGGACATGGCCACCACCACCAAACAAATGGTGAGAAGATGAACACTGGGATGGGGCTACAAGGACAAGGATGAGGCACTGGCCCAAACCACGATACACATCGTTTGGGCATTAGGTAAGTTTTTCTGTTCCTTGCTTGTTTTTTTTTTTTTCATTTGACTCACTTGTATTTACATTTTTACATGGTTTATCTTACAATGACATGACAACCCCAACCAATGCCCCTGGATCTTGACACACTGACTAATGCAACCACTCCATACCTGACAGATGATGAAGATGGGCTATGAACGATGACAGGAATGACTTGTGATGGATGGGGAATGACAATGACCAACGGGGGATGACCAATGATGGGAACAGGGGAGAAAAACACAACACCCCTCCCAGGGACTCCAAGGGCAGGAAATGACAAAGGGGGGACAACAGTAAGTGGGGCAATGTGCCTCCATCACCTGCCTCGCATGAAACATGAGTTCTTTTATCTTTCATTTTTGATGTCTGTAGCTTGTATATAGGGTTGCATAGTAAATTTAGTAGAGATTATACAATTATATTTAACAATGTAGAACATGAAATACAAGGCAAACAGAGTAAAAACCATGGGGAATATACATGGTATCACACCTGTGGTATTTTGTGATAGACCATGGTAAAAACCTGTCACTGCAGTTGCAGTGTTAGGACAGGTGCAGTGTTGGCAGGTGCAGGTGTGGTGTGTGAAAGTTTACCCATGGTGTGAGCCATGCTACACTCTAGTCACCCCCTTGAGCTCAGTTGTTAGTAATGGACTCTCAGAGTAGGTTGTGAATAACTGTGAATAACTTGCAAGAACTCCATCAGCCTCTTCTCGATTTTGGTTAACTCAATGTTTGATAATGCACTGGATCTAAGTTCACATGGCTGAACTCACCTCTCCGCAGTAGACAGGACATGCAAAATATCATTGATATGGTCCAGATAGGACAGTGGCACAGACAAAAAGTTGTATAGTCTTTGTTTATCTTGTTGTGCATACAGCTTACAAATACCTTTACTATTTAGAATACGAAGGAGCAGCCAAAACAAAGTATGTATCGGCCAGTTGTCAAATTTCACAATATCAACCAGGATGTCTTAGAAGCTGTTCAAAATGATGTGGAAGGGGCAGAACCAGGTATTGTGTCAGAGAATGGTGTCATGGTGAGGCAAGCAAGGACTCTGATTGTGGGGAGATGGATGAACCTGTGAGTCGCACCTTGGTCACACCTGCTCTCTACTACAATTGACTGTGACATCAATATAAAGTCATCTGGACTCCTTGATCTCTTGATGGACAGTCTGACAGTTATGAAAACTGATCTCCAGCTCTGCCATAGATAACACTGAGGATGCTAATTTAGAAGCAAATTTTGCTGATTGGTAGTGAGACAACTCTTTTTTTTTTTTTTGCATTTTTATAGTTATTTACACAAGAAGTAGTTATTAACAGTTAATAACTGGTGTGAATAACTAGTCCAGACCCCATATGTTACTAACATATGTGACAAACTCCCATGGGAGTTGTTCACAGAACCCTAATCAGAATACTGTACTATGTTTAGACCAACTGGCAACTCCCACAATTCAAACTCCTAACTCTTAATTTCTCCACAGCAGCTGGCATTTTACAACTATAAACAACTCAGCCACCTGGAAACATACTTCCGCATTTGGATGGTATCTATGCCAGTGATTAAGTATGGTCCCAACTTGGAAATGAATACCACATTTCAAGCTGTCATTGATATCTTCAATGTACACATGACTCTAGTACAGTTTATTCTCACTCTTTTGGAAGACTCTAGCCTAAAGACTCACCCATGTACCCTTGCACTCAGAAAAGATGCTGACAATATTATTACTGTCTTGACATCCTGATTCTACTGTGTCAATTTTTACTTGGGCAAGCAACAGTACAATTTGAATGCCATCAGGAATGAACAGAAGTGGCATCCAGAATGTCAGAGTTTTCCCAGAACCTGTAGCCGAGACAGAAATGATGTCCTTGTCATGTTACTATGTTACTGTATTGATATCTACCTATGCTACATAAGTAGCTAAGGACAAACTAAGAAGTAAGCCTTGATAGACAAAGTAATAAAAGTATGTGGAAGTAAGTAAAGGGTGCTAGTGTAGCATCAAAACCTCATTGAGGAAAGCTTGCCCCCACTGCAGTGAAAAATACACTGTGATGTGCTATACATAAAATAATGTTATAGAGAAATCAGAAACCAGCTCCAGTGGCAGCAACACACTGAAATTGACCCCAAATGTGACTGGAAAGATGACTTGAGTGAGTATGCCATTCCAATGCAATGGAGTGGATGTTGCGAGACAGTCGAATGGAGGGGGTTAGGGAGGAATGCAGTGCTGGCTGCTCAAACCCCAGGAGTTTGGTAATGTCAGGGATTTGGCCTAGGTAGAAGGCAGTATAATGTAGCAGCCATATAGCACTGTCATCAGAGAATAGTGTTTAAGGGTCCAGTCCAGTTCGGTTTTTTGACCCAAAAACATAAAGACTGCAACCTAAACCAGTCCAGGACTAACCCAGATACTGCTAGAACTGAACTGGACCACCTAGGACTGGTCCTTTCTGGTTAAAAGACTGAAAAAGACTGGTTAAGACTGGTTCAGACTGATGTTTTGTTGTGAAATTTGTTGTATTAATATAACCCATATGTATCTGAGCAAATATTACCCTGGACTTATAACCACTGTACAGATGGATAGACATCGTAATTACCCATCATTCAGTCTAACTTTTAAGACATTTCATCAAGATTTGACTTGGCTATGATCAATATATAAATACATCTACTGAATGACTCATGCTGAACACCAAGAAATGTAATGTGACAACCATAAATTATGTGATGCATAGCATGCATTGACAAATGGTGGGAGTACTATTATACATGTTAGTCCTATGATCATTAATAGAATCAAGCAAATGATCAACATATTAGACCAGTTTTCTTTGGTTTTACAACATTTTTCAAAATGGAATGACTGCTAACTGAACTGCAAAAGACCAGTCCATAAATAGACCACTGTTCCAGTCTTTTCCTTTCCAATTCAGTCCAATTTGGGCCTTTTTTTTGGTCCTATGGACCAGACCCTTCAACACTATCAGAAAACAAGGACTTAGCTGCTAAAATGAGGTGTTGCACTATTTCACAAGACAGTAAGTGCTTTTTGACCAAGTCCCGACACTTGACTTCAGTGTATTCCATAACAGCTGAGAGGCTGCTAAACTGTAGTTCAGCAAAATATGGGCATTCAACAAAGAGATGGTGATCATCCTCAGGAATGTCGAGGCAACCAAAATGGCAGTAATTTACACTGCCCCATATGTTCCACGTGGATCTGTGTGGACTGTGCAGACTCCATGCAGAGTCCAACCATCTGGTGACCAAAATGAAAAATTACACCCCTTTCACTGCAGACTCTGCCCCAGTCTGCATGGAGTTTGCCCCAGTCCACCCCAGTCCATGCGGAGTCTGCATAAGTCCATGCAGAGTCCACATAAGTCCATGCAGAGTCCACATTAGTCCACCCAGAGTCCCCATAAGTCTGTGCTGAGTCTGCACTTGTAAGGGTCATTGCATAAACACTACTGACTAGCTTACAGATACAAGGATCAACTACATGTCACTATCATCATCAGTGTCATATGATACGCACACTTTTTTGCCCTTCTTGGGCTTAGGTTCCTTCCTCTTGCTTCCCTTTCTCATTCTTCTTTTCAGTTGTTTTCGGCTCAGTTTTGTTCTTCTTGGCCTTTGTAGCCTCATCATCAACTGTTGAGATGGCATGCTTACAGCCAGCAGGAGTCATCGTTGTAAGGGGACTAGGGGGGTGCCCTGTGTGTTTTTCCTATTTTTTATGTTCGTCCTATATTTTTCCCCACCTCATTTCCTTCTATTCTTCATTTTCTATGATTTTTCCGGATTTTATTACTAATTTTCCCGTGCTATCATGTTTGTACATGTTGACACTTTTATATTTAGAGGCGGAGTACCCCTTCCAACACATACCCCTTGGTATGATGTCATTCGGCGGCCTTGATCCGCCTATCTCCGCCTTTTTCTATTTTTAGGTTATATTTGATTTTTGTCGTCTTCACATATACTGGGCATCAGCAAGGGGATCCTTAGAGTTTTCTCTTCGGATTTCCCTTTGCTAGGTGCGCCCCCAATCCCTGTATTATGTAGCATAATTTTAACTTCGGATTTCCCTTTGCTAGAGGCTTAGGTTGCCCTTATAATTGTGTCATTGGTAGCAGTACACAATTAAGATCAAATAAAATTTATTACCTACATCCCTCACATCTAATGTGAGGGATTGTTACAACTTTCCTTGTAACTCATGGAACCTGACACACCTGATGATCCCCTCCAGACAGGAGGCACCTCTTGACTCATGCCTGTGGCATGCCCTTGACACCAGACAAACCTACAATGCATGCCGACAGCATGCATTTGATCCCCTTCCCATGGAAGGCACCCTTGATGCATGGTGACTCCATGCACCCAAACCCACATACATGCTGTGATGCAACAGCACTTTGACATGAGGTCCATGACATCGGACTCTCATGATTGACATTGGATCCTTGACATTGGATCTGCAACATCGGATGCCTCATGCTAGGCATGAGGCTTATCTCTTATTGTTCCCTGACATGCTGCGCCACAGCACTCCATGACATCAGACACTGCATGCAAGGCATGAGGCCTATGGTTTCTATTGTTACTTGATACACATCTACCTTTCTGATTGGATGATAAGGACCTCCCTTCTAGTATAAGTACTGTGACTTGTAGTAGGGATGTCCTTAGTTTAGATCTAGGCAATCTACAGCTTTAACTTGTGAACTCGCAAACTTACTCGAAAGCACTAAGGAAGCCCCTTGGTGCATGAACCCGAACAACTCTATGCAGAAGGTCTGCTAGAGTGCACTATCCATCTTACATCAGATGCTCCAAGTAAGACTAGTGCCAAACGACTTGTCGAGGAAGCACCTTGTCAAACAACATCGACTAGATCGAGTGGTTAAGGCTTTGCCCGTAACAGGGATAATACAATACAATTAACTACATAAAAAACACCTCCCTTGCACCTTGTGCGAGGGGGAGTCCTACAGATATTTATTTACATACAAGACTCCCCTGTGTTGGATGCGAGGGGAGGGCGACAATTATAAATAAAAAGAAAATCTCCTCGCCCATGTACAATGCGGGTGAGGGGGAAGGCATTAATATGAATTTAAAAAAAAACCCTCCCAGGGCAAAATGCGGGGGAGGGGGTGGTGTCTCATTGTGGTGCCCACCATCCTGCATGCATCTCTGTGGTAAAGAAATAAGACAAGAAAAAAAAAAACCTACAGCCCAGGGGACGTCAACGTCCCTTGGGCCCTCTTGCATTGTGGTGGGTGCATCTTCCTGGTTGCATCGTCCTGGTGGGGGTTGTCCTGGGCAGCTTTCATCTGTTGCTGCTGTTGCCATCGTTGTCCCATGTGGTTGCTGTCATTGTGTCATTCCCATCGTCCTGTGTCCCATGGTGCTCCTCGTGGTGCTTCCCACTGTGTGTTCCTGTTGTTGTTCCCCTTGTTATCATTGCCATTCCACCCGCAATCTACCCCATGAGCAGTGGCTCGTGGGGCTGGAGGCAGGTGGTGTGTTGTTGGCCCTGTCATCATTGTCCATCATGGTTGGCGGCTGTGCTTCACATTCTGGGGGGTTCTGGTTCTGGTAGATGGCAGTGTCATTGTTGTCATCGCCTGCACACACTCACGGTCCACCCTATGAGCAGGGGCTTGCAGGCGTGGGGTGGGTGTGTTGGCTCATTTGCAGGTGTTGGTATCATTACTAGTAGATTATAACCTAGAAAACTAAAAAATGAGTTAGTTTATAAAAACAAAAAGCAAATGAAAAAAACTCACATAGGGCCCAAACGATGTGATCTGCATCGTTTGGGCCCATGTTGGCTCATTTGCGGGTGGGCATTGTTACTAGTAGATTATAACCTAGAAAAAAAATGAGTTAGTTAGTTTATAAAAACAAAAAGCAAATGAAAAGAACCTTACATAGGGCCCACATTGGCTCGTTTGTGAGTGGTGGCATCGTTGCCGAGGGGTTAGGGGGGGGGGGTAGGTGGGTGCTTACCTGTTGGGTAGGCTGTGGGCATGTGTTACACATTTTTTGCAGTTGGCAGTCTTGTCGTCATCATTCCACTCCACCCACCATCCACCCCATGAGCAGTTGCTTGTGAGGCTGGAGGTGGGTGGTGTGTCAGCGTTGTCATGGGATTCTACTTGGGGGGGGGGGGGGGGGGGTGAGCACATCAGTGTGATGTGGCATGTGTACAGGGTTTCTGTGTGCTTACCACATGGGTATCCCCTTCTGAGGTCTCCCAGCATCCCTCTGCACCCTCCTAGCCCATGTCGACAGCCTCACATCCCATTTGAATGGGGAGGAGGGGATTGGGTGGCTGTGGGCATGGGTTACACATTTTTCATTGTGGCAGGTCATCCCCAGTAGTAAACAACCTGAAAAGCATAAAATACAATTAGTTCATTGATAAAAACAAAAAGAAACAAGAAAAAAACTTATCTGTGGCCCAAATGACAGTTACCATTGTTTGGGCCTGCATTCCATCCAGTCAGCTCGTTTGAAGGTGGTAGTGATGGGAGTGGGCATGGGAACAGTGGTGGCATGCATGCACACAGTGGTGGTGGTGGTAGAGTGGATGGGAGGGGTGGTGTCGATGTGGTGGTGAGTGATGAGCTGGCAACCTTGATGATGCGACTGTGTGCTTTGTCATACAAAGCCAAACAGTGGTATGTAGTTGCATCAATAGTCACAAACAATAACGGTTGCATAGTGTAACAGTAATGCATGCATTTGTGACATTATTTTGCTAAGCTCAAATGGTCTGTTCAGATGCATGTGGACTGTCCTTGCTCATCTGACCTGGTTGATCACGGATGCGGACAGACAAAATCCATGGACTCCAAGTAAAATATGCAGAATTTGTATTAGTCTGCACAGATCCGTGCGGACTGTCACACCCTGTTGCACAGCTAAAATGGTTTATTGTATGGATTGCAAATCTGCATGGAGTCCATGTGGATCTGTGTGGAACATATGGGGCAGTGTAAAGACCTCCAAAATGGCATTGATAGGAGTTGATGTGTCAGGAATGGAGACACGTTGCAGTGGGAAGCTGCCCAGAGCACAAGTAAGGCTGAATGAGTGTAGAATAGCAGGATAAGGAGTGTAGGTAGGGATAGGCTGGGAGAGGGGTAGGGTCATAGGCAGATCAAACTAAGTGAAGGCCATGATTGAGCTCCAGTTCACAGGAGCATTGAGCTGAGAGTAGGCAATCAGTAAAGCCTTGTATGTTAGACTCAATCCAGCCATCAATAGGAGTAAAAAAGGTGAAGTGATCCATGAAGAAGGTGGGGAGAGGAGCATAATGTATGTATGGACAAATATGTTGAGATTTAGAAGCATAGTAATCTGTGGATGTATTCAGAATAGATGGAATAGATGACTCAGCTGAGTGACCCTTCATGTAAAGGATGTCTGCCTGTCGTGAACTTAAAAGATGAAGTATCCATTTATAATAAGAGTGGCCATTCATGTGACAAAGATGAGCATCAATATTTGTGGAGGTTTTGCTGTCATCAGTGAGTCTAGTTGACTTGAGATGGTCAGTGTATATTATAATCGAGTTTTTCTGAGAGTCCAAGAGGACCAGACCACCAATAATTCCAACAAGTTTGCCATGGAGGATGGATAAGTTATGGCCAAAGAGCTTCATGATGATGGTATGTGGGCCCATGATAGCAGACATGACTGATTTGTCATCTAGAGGGCCTGCAGATGCAGGGATCATGGAGCCATCAGTTCCCCAAAGTTGGGCATCTCGGGTTACTTCAGAGAGGAGAAAGTGTTACAATTTTCCTTGTAACTCATGAAACCCAACTGACCCGGTGCACCCGACAATCCCCTCCAGACAGGAGGCACTCCTTGACTTATGCCCAAGGCATACCATTGACCCCAGACACACATACAATGCATGCCGACAACATGCATTCAATCCCCTTCCCATGGAAGGCACCCTTGACACATGGTGACTCCATGCACCTGAACACACTCCCATACATGCTGTGGTACAACAGCCCTTTGACATAAGGTCCATGATGCTGGACTCTCACAATTGGCATTGGATCCTTGACATTGGATCCATGACATCGGACACCTCATGCTATGGATGAGGCTTATCTCTTATTAGTTGATAGTCATCGACCTTATTTATTGGATGATAAGGACCTCCCCTCTAGTATATATACTGTGACTCATAGTAGGGATGTCCTTAGTTTAGATCTAGGCAATCTACAGCCTTAACCTGCAAACTTGCAAGCTTACTCAAAACTACTAAGGAAGCCCTTTAGTATGTGAACTTATTCAAAACCACTAAGGAAGCCCCTTAGTGTATGAACATCGACAACTCTATGCAGAAGGCCTGCTAGAGTGCACTATACACTTTACATCAGATGCCCTGAGTAAAGACTAGTGCTGAACGACTCATTGAGAAAGCACCTCATTGAACAACATCGACTAGATCGAGTGGTTGAGGCTTCACCCTTAACATAAGATCTAAACTATCTGCTAGCCCACCTACCTAGGTGTAGGCAATATGTCTCAAAACACCCCACAGTGACCTGGGTCTAGACAAACCCCAGACCGACCACCAAGAGAAGTGGAACCACAGCCAGGTTCATCTTGGTACCGATACAATGGAAGACTAGTCTGTTACTTGACCCCAGCACAGTGTTGGTTCTATAGATCAACCGACAGACAAAGAGGAGAATTCCTCACCAACAAAGACTTCAAACAACCCCACCCGAGACATCCACCCATTTCCTAACAGATGAAATCGACAACCTCTATAATGAGATGTCTGAATCCACCTCAACCACACCCATGATGTCTGCAAAGGACATTCAAATCTGATCACCCACAGACTTCTCAGGAGAGCAGACCAAGACCGCCAAGTTCCTGCAGGAGATAGACCTGTACTTGCAAATCAATGACCAGGTCTATGACACGAATGACAAGAAGATCATCTTCACACTGTCCTACTCAATGGAGGGACAGCAGCTGCCTGGGCACAGGCATTTGTCAACCAACACCAATCCGAGGGATTCAGTGAATATGCAGACTTCCAACAGAAGGTCTTAGAGGCCTTCTCACTGATCAACAACTCCAGAATGGCAAAGACTGAGATCAAGAATCTCAAACAAGGTTCAGGGAACCTCAAAGAATATGTGGCAAACTTCCACATCCTGAAAGACAGGACGGGAATCACAGAAGATGCAGCCATGATTGAGTACTTCATGGATGGACTGCACCCTGAATTACTGAAGAGGGTACACATGATGGAGACCATACCCAACACTCTCGAAGGCTGGATAAGGGCAGCTTCAAAATATGAAGGCCAATGGAAACAGGCCATGGCAATCCTGGGAAAGACCAGGCAAAACCAGAAGACAAAAGAGATGATGAAGAAGGGACAGCCCTCCCTCAATATCAACTGACTGATGAACCAAGAACACATGGAACACCTCTGAAAGGGGTTGTGTTTCACCTGCCACCAACCAGGACACTGATCATCCAACCACAGGGATGGAAAAGACCCCACCCAGATGGGGTCAGCGCCCCCTCCCTACCAAAACTGCTTTACCCAGAAAAAGACTGGAGTGGACACCTACCAGAAGATCTGCACAATGCTGGATGAACTAGATGAAGAAGAGAAAGAACAAGCCCTTAACCTCTTGGAGGAATCAGGTTTTAGAACAGCGGCCCTGATATGATGCCAGTCACTGCTGAAGTCTCCATAGGATCTGTATTCTTAGCTACCATGAATAGACAATCTATGCACCTGTCTATTTGGGTAGCTGAGTCAGACAATGGAAAAGATGTCACAATGAATGTGCTCCTCGACTCTGGAGCAGGAGGAGTCTTTATTGACTCAAAATTTGTTGAACAAGAAGGGATCAAGATGTATCCCTTAAGCTATACCATCTGGGCCACAAATGTAGATGGGACCCTGAACAAACAGGGAACAATCAACAGATACATGAAAGGGAGGCTCCACATCAATGGATGGAGCTACCCAATGGAATACCTAGTCACTGTACTAGGCAAGGAATTAGTAATCCTGGGCCTGTTGTGGCTGTGGGAGGTGAATCCAATCATCGACTGGAAGAAAGGAACTCTTGAGTTCCAAGATGAAGAATAATGGGCTCGGATCAAATGAATCTTGGAGAAGACAAGAAGAGCCAAACAGGCCCTCCCAAACACCCTAAACCTCCCCAGGGTTGATACTGGAAGGGAGGCACTAAATGACAAGATGGAAAAAACAAGAGAACGGCTCTCTCAAGAAAAAGAGAGAAACCTTGCCCAAGCACAACTCGCCATGGCAAAAATAAAGGAAAGGCTTTCCAAAAAGAAAGCCAAAGAACTGAATTCCACCCAGATAGCTGTCGCAAAAACCAGGAGCAGCAGCACTCCTAAAGAAGCCAGAAACCTCAAAGCAGCACGATGCACTGTTGCCAAAACCTGAGAAAACCAAAAGAAGAAGCAACTGGAAAAGAGCAAACACGATGAATGTGACAAGACACAGTGAATTTTGCAGAAGATAAAAGACTTGCTGACCTCCACAGGGGAGGGAAGCACTGGCAAACAAAACTTGAAAATGGCATTATGAAACAGGACAAAAAACCCTCATCAAGAGGCTACCCTGATATGTGATTATGGAACCCCAGATTACAGTACTACTGAAACCAGAGTACCGATGCTCAGGGAGACCCCCCCTCAAGTAAAAATCGAAGAGGTACCCAATGAAGAACTACTGGCAGACACAGGCATGGAACTACAAGCAATGAACCAGGTCCCTGAACAAAATGTGATCGAGGATGACTCAGTATTGATCGCATATGTACGAGGCAAACCGGTCATTGGCCTATTTGGACCTGACACAGAACTGCCCCTGATGGAGAAACATTGAGAGCCGAGATACAAGTACATCTGAAAGACGAATGTGATCAACAGGCTTATGAAGAGCAAAGGCTCCCCATGGTACCTACTCAACTCAGACCTATGGATCAGAGCAAAGACATCCATATCTCAATGACTAGCGCATGAACAAGAGGAGGGAAAGGAGACTAGCCAACAGACCCTGGACAACTTACTGCCACTGGAATACCAGAAGTACAGACAGGTATTTGAGAAAGCTGCATCTGAACGATTCCTGGAATTGAAACCATGGGATCATGTGATCGACCTGAAGGAAGGCTTTGTACCAAAGGATTGCAAAGTCTACCCACTGACACCAAAAGAACAAGAGAAACTCAACGAGTTTCTAGTTAAAAACCTGGAGAAAAAATACATCCAACCATCGAAATCACCTATGGCATCCCCATTCTTCTTCATGTTGAAGAAGGACTCTGATACTCTGCAACCTTGCCAAGACTATCGCTATCTGAATGAAGGAATGATCTGGAACAACTACCCCCTGCCATTGATTGGAGACCTCTTGGACAAGCTGAAGGGAGCAAGATTTTTCATGAAACTTGACATTTGATGGGGATATCATAATGTATGGATAAAGAAAGGAGACGAGTGGAAGGCAGCATTTAAGACTAACTGAGGGCTATTCGAGCCAATGGTGATGTTCTTTGGGCTGTGCAACTCACTGGCAACATTCCAGGCCATGATGAACAATCTCTTCCGAGACATGTTAGATGATGGATGGCTCATCATCTATATGGATGACCTCCTGATCTTCTCGACGATGGAAGAAGAACACCAGATAAGGACCGAAAGAGTCCTTGAACAATTATGACAATGTGATCTCTACCTGAAAATAGAGAAATGCAAGTTCAACATGCAAGAGGTTGACTTCTTGGGCATGATCATCCAGCCCAATGAACTTGCAATGGACAACATGAAACTGGCTGGGATCAAGGACTGGCCCAAAGACAGTGAAGGACGTGAGATCCTTCTTGGGATTTGGAAACTTCTATTGAAGATTCATTGGACACTTTGCGGATCTGGCCAGACCGCTGAATGGCTTGACGAGGAAGAACCAGAAATTTGAATGGATGAATGACTGCCAGCAGTTGTTTGATGCACTAAAAAGGAAGTTCAATGAGGCCCCAGTACTGCTGATGCCAGATGCAATGAAGCCATTCATGGTGGAATCAGATGCCTTGAAGTTTGCAACAGGTGCAGTACTCAGACAACAGGATGCCAATGGAGACTGGCACCCATGTGGTTACATCTCGCACTGTTTCAACGAAGCAGAAAGAAATTATGAGATATATGACAGGGAACTACTGGGAGTAATCCAAGTGCTAGAAACATGGAGACACTACCTACAGGGGACGCCATTCCCTGTGACAGTACTGTCCAATCACAAGAACCTGACATACTTCTGTCAGGCTCAGAAACTGAACTGACAACAGGCTAGATGGAGCATCTATCTGTCACAATTTGACCTGAAGCTGCAACATGTACCAGGATCACAGATGGTACAATCTGATGCCTATCAAGGAGGGCAGATCACATAGCCGAAGAAGACACAGATAATGAGGACAAGACTGTCCTCACAGACAAGTTATTTGTGAGAACGATTGATGCTGAACTCCAGGGAGCCCTGGTCAGCAATAATGAAGGATGACCTCATAAATGACACTTTATGAGCCTTGAAGAACAATGGAACTCCCCCAATCAAATCTGCATTGGAGACGGCCTGCTCTTTTTCAAAGACAGGTGCTATGTGCCACAGGATGAAACCCTCCACTGAGCAATCATATGAAAATACCACGATAGCATCATGACAGGGCACCCTGGACAATGGCAAACAATTGAACTGATCCAACGAGACTACTGGTGGCCAGGAATGGCCAATTTCATCAAGAAATACATTGAAGGCTGCACAAAGTGCCAGCAAATGAAGATCAACACACACCCAATGACCCCACCACCGACACCGATATCATCCAATGCCAGCAGACTATTCAAGCTGGTAACAACAGATTTCATTATGGACCTGCCCGTAATGAATGGATTTGACTTGATCATGGTCATGGTAGACCATGGTCTTACAAAGGGGGTAATTTTTATCCCTTGTGCGAAGACAACCGATGCACTTGGCACCACAGACCTCTACCTGCGCCATGTATACACAAGATTTGGACTCCCTGGAAGAATCATCTCAGACAGAGACCCTCGATTCATGTCCAAACTCTTCTGAGAACTCAGACAACTGCTCAGAATCAAGCTATCCATGAGCACCACCTATCACCCCCAGACCAATGGAGAAATGGAGCAAGTAAACCAAGAGCTAGAGGTTTACTTCCACATGTTCTGTTTGAACAAACCAGAGGATTGGGAGCATTGTCTCCCAATGGCAGAATTTGCACACAACCAGAAGACACACTCTGCAGTAAAACATTCGCTGTTTTACTTAATGATGGGTTATCAACCACACACTATCCCCACCCCTTATGAAAAGATGAATGTGCCAGCTGCTGAACAGAAAATCCAAGAGCTCCTCTCTGCGAGGAGGGAAGCTCTTGCTGCACATGAACTGGCCAGACAGACTATGGCTGCCTGAATGAAAGGGTGATATGAACTGTTCAAGGTTGGAGAGCGAGTATGGCTCGACTCCAAGAACCTGAAGATTGGCTACCCAATGAGAAAATTGGCACCAAAACAAGAAGGGCCCTTTGTGATTGAAGATGCCCTGTCGAAGATGACATACCAACTGAAACTGCTGCTGAAATGGAAGATCCACCCAGTCTTCCATGTGGTCTTACTCACAAGGTACCATGAGAATGACACTCATGGGCAAAACTTCCTGACTCCACCACCTGACCTTGTGGAAGGAGAAAACACATATGAGGTGGAAGTGATCATCATGCACAACAAGAAGCATGGCAAGACACACCATTACCTCATGAAATGGGTTGACTACTCAACATCTGAAAACACCTGGGAACCCAAATTGAGCTTGAAGAATGCCCCCAAGATCCTGATGGCATATAAGAAGAGGTACTGCCTCTGATGAAAGCTCACAACCCCCCCCCCCCCCCCCCCCCTTCTCTACCACAACACTCCCAAGAAAATGCCTGCCAAACAACAATTCACATGAGAATACCTATGAAACCAATTAAATGCTGATGCCCTTTGCATTCACCTGCCCTTTGCATTCACCTCACCCATGACCCACCAAAGTACCACCTTGCCAGAATGTGCTTCTACTATGTGAGCACAATCGAATAGATGGAATGAAACCTAGAAGCAATGAATGATGCAGATGCCCTGGGGATCGAGCAAGTGATCCAGGAGATGATTGCACCACAGTCAGATAGACTGAAAACAGCTGAGGAGAGACCTCACACCCCCACAGATCAATACCAATGATCACTAACTTCGCTCTCACCATTCAGCGAGTGGAACAACAGAGATGAATGAGTAGCTCCCTCTGGAAGCTCCTCCTGTTCTATGAAGAACCTGAAGATCATGCCTAGGGCACCCAAGAGATAATTGACTTGACCACCCCTGAACCTGAACTGAGGACCACCCAACCACCTTGGTCCCCTCCACACATGAGAAATGCCAGATGCTTCATCTGCCAGCAGATTGGCCATTTTGGCCTGATTTGCCAATGATACATTTGCAAGCACTGCAAACAATGAGGCCCTGGACACTATAGGATGAACTGCCCAGAGAAACCTTGGAAAGATCAAGAGATCAAACAGAAAGAAGCTGAACACAGACAGCAGCTCTCCTTTGACTCAGGATATGATGATTTCAATGAAGACGCTGATGATGCTCAACCTGGAAACCCAAACAAAACCCACAAAAAGGCTTCAGATGGTATAACATGAGTCAGAGGAAGGGTGTGAGGCCCTCTAGATGTCACCTGTCAGACCGACCATCAAATAGTCATAAAACAACTGCTTGTCAAAGCAGTCTGAGGCTAAAAAGAATGTGTTTCGAGGACTTGCAATGATTTCTGAGGTGTTGCAATGATTTGTGAGACGTCGCGATGCTTTTTGAGATGTCACAATATTTTTTGAGAGGTTTCGAGGAATTTCGAGTGCGCAGATATGTTCGGATGCAAGATTGGGGGACTAGACGAGTAGTAGAAGTGAAGAAAAGGCTAATCAAGGGAAGCAAGAGCAAAAGTAGTGTAATGCAAGGAATTTCAAGGAATTTCAAGGAAGTTTAGCGTAAAACACCAAACTTCGGACTGAATAAGACTAAACTGTACTCTCAAATCACTGTGATCTGGGAGGAAGATGATGACTTTCTTGTATTTCTTTGTATCTAGTACATCTTTTTATATAAAATAAAGAAAGTACCTAAAAAGGCTAGAGAACATGAGGCAAGCATGTGGAAAACTCGAGGCAAAAGACAATATAAGTATATCAGAACAATAAAGCAAGCCTAGAAGGGGTGAATATAACACATGATGAAGAAATAATAAGAAAGAATAGCTAAAACCGGACTGTCCTTGTTATAAATTGAATAAAAGATCAGAAACTGCTTTGACCCAGACACCCTACTCCATCTGCCCACCTCCAAAAAAGGCAACATCCCCATCGCCACAGAAAGAAAACAAAAAAAGCTGAAAACAAAACAGGTATAGGAATAATATAAACAATGTCCCAAAGCTTGAAGTGCTGACCCAAATTGAGGAGATGGGGGTCTCAATCCCAGTCAAGTACTGGAACTGGAGGTACTGGCACAGGTGTGGGTGCTCCTCCAATGGGCACTATGATAGTGGGCTTGCCTGGGCCTATAGGGGTGTTATTGAGTCATGAAAGGTTGAGGTAGAACAAGAGAAGGCAAGGCTGGATTTAAAAAGATTTTGAGACAAGAAATACTGTGTGGGGGGTTGTCTTCATTGAGTCCATCATCATAATGTCCTGAATGGCTGTGGACAGCCCATTTTCAGACTGGAGATGTCTTGTGGGGGTGCAGGTGCAGTATGTGGGGGAATAGACAGGGACTTGGCATCATCTGCCCAGCTGAAATGCACAGGAGGTGGTGTAGGGCTCAATGGTGGTTTGATGAGAGGCAGGAGTAATGAGATGGCACATTCCTGGGTGCACTGGGATTGGCATGCATGCATGGGCAGAGATGGGGGTGTAGCCAGGAAATTGGGGGTGCTCATGGGTGATGACAGTGTCATTAGTGATGCGGTAGGGGTGTAGGAAGCAGTATGCAGTGAAACAGCTCATTTCTGAGATATCTGGGGCTTTCTGTGGTGTGTAGGCAGCGAATGAGCCATAGACAACAAATGGGGGATGTTCCCAGGTGTAGACAACATTGTTGGTGATGCAGCTATGTGAGGTGTATGTGGCATTGGGGTGATGTAGCAGGGGCAGCAGGCTCAAGGTGCAGAATGAGGGGCTGGGGATTGAGCTGGGGGGAGCAAGGTGCTACTGGAGGGCTCCTGGGCCTTTGTTTGGAGTTCTGGGACAAGTAAGTTCATTTAGTTGAGTAAACAAGGTGTTTCAATGAGCAAACATGCTCATTGTCACATATGTAACTCTGTTGTCTGGGTGTTGGGTGTTCTGTGTATGTCATTTGTGGCCTGGTTAGCTGTAGCTAAAGTGGGGGCAGCCATTTGCATGCTAGTTGTTGCCCAAGTTGTCATTTTTTGGCCATTTGGTTCAGGTGTCATTGCCATTGTTGATGGTGACATGGCAGCATTGTTAGGGGGCGGTGGAGTCTGCTGTTTGGCTGTGGGTCGACTCTGTGGAAGGGGTAGTTGACCTACTCGCCAACTTCCCCATCCCTGGGAATTTCGTGCAGGATATACCATCATCACTCACCAGGAGCATTGCACAACCATATACCATTTTCTTTTCCTTTATTCCATCAGCATATTACATTTCTAATCTTCATTTCATTTCTTTCAGTTTAGTAATCATGTCTTCACAACATGACAATGACATCATGATGCTCGACATGCCAAGTTAGCATCCCATGCATTTTCCGTGCTTCCTCGGCTCTCGCGCCGACAGCCACACAGTAATTGAGAGGGAAATGGTAATGAAGTCCATGTATTTGATCTTGACACTAGTGTACAACACATCTTCGACTTACTTGTGAACCTTCAACAATCTGGCATTTGGGCCGAAATTCCATTCCTGGGCCAATCAACATCTGAAGCGAGGGACTGACCAGCTGGAAGGTAGGGTTGAGAGGGTTCATTTGGGTGCTCTCCATGCTTGATGGGGGCACAAGCCACATCTGTCAATAGAGAGCATCTATGATAACCCACTCCCTGAGCAATCCCCAGTCTGTGAAGTCTCTCAGCAAGGATCTGACGACGCCATCAAAACACCAATTGCCACACAAATGCCATGACTATCTTGGAATTCAGCAACACATCTCGAAACTGACGATCTCGCTTCTTTAGTAGTTCATCTTTCTTGTTGATCAGACCAGTCGGCATAGGAGAACGTGCGCGATTGAGTATTGCAGTATCTGTACCATAGCCTGTATTTAGGTGTCTCCCCACCTTTCGAATGGGACAGATCAGTTTTCACTCACACTTTCCAGTCCCCCCTTAAGTTTTTCACCAAGTCTCTCAAGTTCACAAGAATTCTGCATGCTAAGGTGTAGATATCAAGCTAAGTTCTCAAGTTTATTAGTCTCAAGTCAAGTTTTCCTTTGTTTTCTATTGAGTTCCTGTTATCCAAGAATTTCATCATGAAGAGAATTAGTTTTGTCCATCATATTCCATTCACCCCGAGCCTCGATTTCCATTGACGTTCATTTTTCTCGACTTTGATGTTATGGACATGTGATCAGTTACAGTTGACCCTTGACCACTCTGTTTACGATGTGTTTCCATACCCTCAGTAACACCTGTGCTACTCTGGCATTCATATTCCATCAATGAGTCCTCTACTCAATTGATCTGATATTTCCTCTCATCTTCTCTTTCATGCTTACTGTTTCACCCATACCATGATCAACCAGACAAAGGACTACTGATAGATCTTCCACCCTGCCACAACTCAGCAGAGTGTGCTGTTGCTTGCGAGGTGTTGGATGTTGTGCTGAGGCAGGAGAAGCAGTGGTGGTGGCCATTGTCAACAATATTGGCATTGATGGTGGCTGTGTGGCTGTTGTTAGTGACAATGTGGCTGCATTGGCAGTGAAGGAGGGGCTGGAAATGAAGGCAGTAGGAACTAGGGGGTTGTTCTCAGTCTGGGTAGCTGCATTGCTTGCATAGGGGGTCTGATGTGTTTTGTGTCATGCTGGGGTACTCATCATCAGGTGGCTCCATTTGTATTGGGTAGGTACAGTGTGTGTTCAGCATTTGTCTGCATTCCTTTCCACTGTTTGCATTCATCTGCTATTCCTGCCCTGTATTCCTCATCTAATCTCTCCTCCCCTTCTTCACCCCATTGCTTGTAAGCTTGTATGTAGCCTGCTTGAAAACCACAAGCAAAGTGCTCATTCCATAGATCTTGTATGCTTGGTGGTGACTGTTTGTCATCCAGGTGATCTAGTTTATTATTTTTTTAAGCATGCAGCTCACATCGTGTGCAGTGCATTCTTTGGGAGTCATGAACAAGAGGTCAAGGGAGGCTGTTCCAGTGCTAATGACATTCATTTTTCTGGTTCTGGGTGTTAGGCTCTGGGTGCTGGTGTAACTGGTGCTGGTGCTGGTTAGTGTTGAAGGGTCCAGTCCATAGGACCGAAAAAAAGGCCGAAATTGGACTGAATTGGACTGGAAAAGACCGGACAGTGGTCTATTTATGGACTGGTCTTTTGCAGTTCAGTTAGCAGTCTTTCCATTTTCAAAAATGTTGTAAAACCAAAGAAAACTGGTCTAAACCAGTTAGGACCAGTTTTATTGTGGGAATGTATATTGGACCATGTTTCCACATGAAATTTAGCAAATTCGACCTCTGGTTCATAAAAAATGGTTAAGAATTGAGCAAGATATAACCAAATCTATTTCTGTATGAGTATTTTGTTGTATCATATTGATTTTCATTTCATCTTACTCATTTGTTGATCATTTGCTTGATTCTATTAATGATCATAGGACTAACATGTATAATAGTACTCCCACCATTTGTCAATGCATGCTATGCATCACATAATTTATGGTTGTCACATTACATTTCTTGGTGTTCAGCATGAGTCATTCAGTAGATGTATTTATATATTGATCATAGCCAAGTCAAATCTTGATGAAATGTCTTAAAAGTTAGACTGAATGATGGGTAATTACGATGTCTATCCATCTGTACAGTGGTTATAAGTCCAGGGTAATATTTGCTAAGATACATATGGGTTATATTAATACAACAAATTTCATGACCAAAAATCAGTCTGAACCAGTCTTAACCAGTCTTTTTCAGTCTTTTAACCAGAAAGGACTGGTCCTAGGTGGTCCAGTTTGGTTCTAGCAGTATCTGGGTTGGTCCTGGACTGGTTTAGGTTGCAGTATTTACATTTTTGGGTCAAAAAACTGAACTGGACTGGATTCTTAAACACTAGTGCTGGTGCTAGTAGACTGGTGGACTGGTTCTGGTTCAGTGGATAGACTAAGGTTCTGGGACTCTAAACAGGTGCTAATACTAGACACTCAAGAGCTGTAACTAGGAAGCAAAGCAAGGTGCAAACTTCACATGTAATGACATGGCTCGCGAGAATGAAAGCCAAAGCTAGCAAAAATGGATAGAAGCAATAGTGAGTGTGTCACATCACACTCTCATCACCAAGATGGAGACCTGCTGGGAGTCTCCTCTATAGCAATGGCATGGAGGCCAGGATAGTGATAGGATGACTCTCTATGTACAGGTGATCAGCTACTGACTATGTGGTCACATGACTACCTAGAGTAGGTGCCCAGACACCCTACTCCACTGGATAGTATGGCCAGTCAGGTGTTTAGCTTGGGCAATGGATGGCTTGATTAGTGACACTGCATGTGAGATAGAGCAGGGTCCCTCAAGTAGGTGATCCTGATCTGTAGGTTGAAGACTGAGATTGATCTTCAACATTTGATGCTGTGCAATGACCCACGCAGCAGGAATTGAACCTAAGAAATGAGCAAATGATATGTTCAATCCATCACAATCAAGGGGGTAGATGGAATTGTTGATCTGACAGGTCCAGTCAGCTAATGTGATACATGCCATCATCCTATAGGCAGGAATATGATGGTTTAGATCCCATGCCAGACCATCAATGGCAATACCAGCATTGATACATGCTAAGGAGGGAAAGTCAAACCCACTGAATGTCAGGGGGAGGGTGGACACTGTTGATGAAGGTCAGAAGAGAAAGCCAAGACAGGAATGAACACATTTCATGATCCTTTGGTCAAGTCTAATTGCATCTGCTTGGAGCATTGGTTGCAGGGAAGTAGTGCTCGACAATGGGAGATGATGTTCTGTGAAATGATCTTGTGCAGGAGCATAAAGGGAGTGCAAAATGAGAAAGCTGGGAAGAAGAAGGAGTCAATAATGTCCACAAGTTCCAGGTAGCAGGTCTTGGGATCGTCGACGGGCACATAGAAAATTGAACTTGTTAGGGGACACAGGTACCTCATGCTCAGAGATTATCCAGGGGTTGATCCTCTGAATGCTAGTGATTGATCATAGTGGGAGGGTTTTTGGTGGTGTGTCTGGGCTATTGAGAATATGTAAGGTTGTCCATGAGGTCAGCCATCCATATAAGAACTGAAATCACTCCATGGCCAGTGTGAAATGCTGGAGGGCTAGGAAGGCAGTGACAGACTTGAAGGGCAACTTGTCAAGGAGTGCAAATTGAGCCAAGTATCACAACTCTCAGTGACTTTAGACTATTATATATGGACTAACTAATGGTGGCTTTAGGCCATATTTAATGGTCCAGCTAATGTGGGCCCATAGACTGTAATGGACCATAGAAGATGTGTGGGCTCATCTGGCAGGTATAAGTTCATTTAAATAGAATGGGCTCATGGGTGAAATGAGTAGAGCTTTATACCACATGTGATGGGTGGGCCCATGGGATATGTTAGTATTGGAATAGACCATAGATGATGGGTGGGCTTATAGGACATGAGGACTTAGCAGTAGACCATGGATGATGGGGTGGGCCCAAGTGTAATTTTGGGACTGGTATGGATCATGTATAATGGGTGGGCCTATGTGATATGTTAGCATTGGAGCAGACCATGGCTGATGGGTGGGCCTATAGGACATATTGAAGCAGTAGACTATGAATGTTATGGTAGGCCCATGTAGGTCATGTTAGCAGTGTATTAGACAATGAGATGAGGCTCTTACCATTGCTACATCTTAGCCTTCCAAGAAACTACATGGTAGCAAATGCCCATATTACATATCAGCATCATAGATTCATAGTAGACCTTGAATATTTATTTGTCCTCTACTTGTGGCTGGATTGAACCATCGGGGTGAGTACATCAGGATTGAACCATCTCGGTGAGTAGATCTTGATTGGTCCATCGGGGTAAGAATGTCGGGATTGAACCATCAGGGTAGGTACATTGGGAGAAGATTGTTCCATTGATGTAAGTCCATTGTGTTGGAATTTCATTGAGGTTAGTACCATTGGAATTGGTTCATCAATGTGGGAACATCAGATCAGAACATCAGTATATTTCCACTTTTCTATACTTTTGTTGGACTGTTCCAGCCTAATATATTTAAGTAGTGTTAGTGTCAGTGATAATATAATTCACTCTGATGTACTCATTCCTGCTTCAAGCTTACATCCCAATATTGGCATTCATTAAAATAATGTAAACTACAACTCAAATTTTGAATTGTTAGCTAGATATGTCTTGAGGCAATCATGCAGTTGTTCAACACCAGCTGCAAGATATAACTCTGCTTTCAACAACCTGGAGAGCAGGATGGCCTGCTTTTCCTTTGCTGTTGTCCTTACCTCAATGCCTCTTATTGCCTCTCCACTTCCACTTTCCAAACCCAAATCCTTCATCAACTCCTCAATGCTGGGCTGCAACAGGAAGGAGCGGACTGAAGCCGCTGACTCTTCAATCATTCCTTCCCCCCAATCCTCTACTGCTCTCCCCTTTCCCTTCACCGCTTTCCCAGATCCCAGCATGATGTTGTCCACTTCCACTATCCCCACCGTCTCCTGCAGATTCCCCTCCTCCACAAACTCCACCTCATCCGATTCATCGCCACCATCATCCCCCAGCTGGTCCACCTGCTCCTCTTCCTCAGTTTCTGGTTTGGGTGATCAATTGTATTCAGAGGTCAGAGAAGGCAGTGTATGAGATTGTGGCCATTTCAGGGATGGCTGTTCCTCACTGCATATTGTTGTTCCGATGTCATAGTCAGGTGTAGAAGCAAAGTTGATGGGGTCGGAGGCTGGAGATGACAGAGTTTTTGGGATGGTGACAATTGGGGGTGTTGGTGGGTGAGGAATGAATACAGGCCTTGTCCTGAGAGGAAGAGGCAGGGGTGGCAATGGCAGTAATGGCAGTGGAAATAGCAAATCCAACTTAACATTTCCTTCCATAATTCCTTCCATCTGGTGCTTGTTTATAGTCGCCTGTCATATGTGGAGTGGGGTTCCCTCCTCCAGTGGACTGTTGAACCTCACATGTCTATCATCACCCTCCTTGACATATCCACCAAGTGGAAGTGTGGGTGCTGGCATGCCATAGAATTGGGAAGACAGAATGAGTCCCCCCACAGAACCCTCTTGAAATTGGGGATGGATAGCTGGCAGTCTCATCATGGCTATTGGAACCTGAAGAGGTGCCAGTGTTTCAGAGAGGGGGGAGGTACTGGCGACCATCGATCTGCTAAGTTTTGGACGAGTTCTCAGTTTTGAAGATGGCTGAAATCCAGAATGAACCATCGGAGGCTCAATTTCAGCAGTAGAAAGAGTTAGCGGAGCTGTGTTGGGGTTGGGGACAGCAGATGTACTGCCATCCAAAGATAAGTCCAACTTTCAATGCTTTGTCAGTCTGGATGAGGGTTGGTAGTCTTAGTGTTTAAAGGTCCGGTCCTACGAACTGGAAAAAGACCGAAACCGGACTGAACTGAACCAAAGTCCGGTTCGTCAGGTGGCTATTTATAGGACCGGTCTTTTGCAGTCCAGCTGCCAGTCTTTTGTTTTGACAAATATCATTGAACCGATGAAAACCGATCTGAACTGGTTTCAACCGGTTTATAGGTCACGTACACTATACTCCCTGATTCCCACACATAATGGCTTCAATTTCGCTCCCTGGACCATCAAAAATGGTTGAGAACTGAGAGAGATATGACAAAATACATTTTGATGTGAGTATTTTGATGTTATTTGAGCAGCTGTGACTGTACTGTTTATACCTTGTGCTACAAAAATGTTGGGCACAATTGGACATTATCCAAGGCAAAGGAATAACATACATAAACATCTATACCATGCATATTTGATTCATTTAACAGCCCTAACAAGTTGTAACTACAAACTACAAACTACAACATGGAATACAATGTACTTTTGTTTCGGTCATATCTCTGTCAGATCTTGATGAAATCTCTTAAAAGTTGGACCTGTCGCCGGGGAATTACAATATCCAACTGCTTGTGTAATGGTAAGATAGTCCAATTAATAGTTGCCGAGAAGTATATGGGTTATATTGGTACAACAAATTTTACAGCAAAAAGTTGGTTCAAACTGGTTTTTTTCGGTCCATGGACTGATATGGACCGGTCCTATGCGGTCCGGTTGCAATTCAGCAATATCTGGGTCAGTTTTGGACCGGTTGCAGTTGCGGTTGCCCCATTTAGACATAAAAACCGGACTGAACTGGACCTGTAAACACTAGGTAGTCTGGCATAGAGGGAGCAGGTTGTTTTGATTTTGGGACCACCTGAAAACAATGTAATTACAACTAAATTAGTATTACAATTCACTTACCTTGATCTTTGGCATTGGAATATTGGTTTCGGGGATGTTCGAATTGTTTTAGTACACAAGTCCCCGATCAATCAATTGACTTACCATGTGGTTCCGATCAGATTCTCGCAAACAATACTGATCCAGTACTTCAACATTGTTCACTCAATCAATTAACAATACTTTGCCCTTCAGCTTCGGATATCAACTCTGCAAATGCCTTCCTACAATCAAGTTGCTGAATCTTACATCAACGACATCCTCCCTTCCATTCAACCACATCTCCTTTGATCTGTCACAAAGGCCATCTTCAGAGGTGATGAAGATCTTTTACTACTCCTTCAAGAACTTCCAAACTCACCAGAATGTTTGTTAACTATCCAAATTTCATCCTATAACGTATCATTTCTATCAAATCAGGGATTGAATACCCTTGTCAGGCAACAGTTGTTGGTATGGATTGACGAGTGCAAGCTGGAGATTGTTCTTCTACAACATGGCCAAGGCTATACAGTAAATGAGGAAAAATTGAAGAGTTGGATTGTGTTAGGGCGACACCCACTATCTGCTAGCTAAGACCATGCAGGTTCTCTCTACAAGAAGGGGGCGGGATCTGCACTCATGATGGGGGAATTGATGGTTTTGATGCGAGGGGTAATTAATAGGTGAGTTTGTTGAGATAGGCCTTTCACACTGAAAACGTAGGTGGAATACCTAAGAGAACACAACTGGGGTCCCCTAGGCATGTATTTAGGGTTTATATACTATGTTACATATATTGTACATTGTTGTTACTGACGCGTTTGTACATGTGTGTACATATTGATGCATGCAAAATAAAATTCTCACGCTATCAAAGTGTAGCATAATTCAACATAATAAAATAAAAATGAAATTTTATTAGGTAATGGGGTGGTTTCCTAACAGATTGTACGTTAACTCAATTTACCTGTCAATGAGTTTCTAACTGTACTTCCTAGTACACTACTTCATTGGGTGCTCAAGATGTACTGGAGTGAGGGAGATGGCCAATATGACTTTGTCCCATCTTGTCTGCTCATCAGCGTGGCCTTGCAGCTTGACCGAGCTGATACTCAAGGAACAGAAGTCGACTTTGGCAAGATAAAGCGGGAGGACCCCTTGTTGTGGTACCACCCAATGCTTTCAGAGGAGGGCAGCAGTACTTGGGAGTGGTTTTTAGAAGGGCGTCAGACACCAGGTAGGTTTCACTCAGTTTAGCTTGAATTATCTACATATTGAATCACATATAGTACCTCATGCAGTTCAGAATGGAGTAGCTGCCTCTATAATAAATCCAATTGTCATCCCAGGCAACATCCAGATTCATTTGAGGGATGAAATGTTGCAAATTATTCCCCCACCGCCCACTTCAACTGGCCCAGCTTCAAGTCATCATAGCATTCCTTTGGCCAGAATGACAGTGGATCTGTCAACACAATACCAGCTTTCGAAAATGACTCCCAAGGGACGGAGGAGCTGTTCACAGACTCGTATCAAAAGCAGTGAGTATGTGAACCACTCTTCTGATGAGAGAAAGGAAGAGGCCTGGTTGGAAGAAGCAGGAGAGAGAGGGCAGAGCAGGATGAAGAAGGTGGATGTTAAAGGAAAGCAGAAGGATACAGCAGAGGTGATGGATGTGGATTTGGAGGAGGTCGACCAGCTTGCGGAGGGGTCATCACAACCCTCAAGAAGATCACAACCCAAGGCAACAACATCAAAATCAAGCATGAAGCCTGGAACAGAGACCATGCGTACACTGAATTTGGGCAACACAGATGCTTGCGCAAGGTGTGTGAAGCTGGAGGTGAGATGTGTGTATGCAGGCAACACTGCTTGTTTGTCATGTTGAGGTCGCAAGCAGAAGTGTACAAAGGTTGTTGGGGAGTGGTGGACAAGAGGGAAAGCAACAGTGGCGAAGGAAGGAAAGACACAGGTCATCAAGTCAGAACCACGAGCAACCCCAACAACACCTGCATTGGGTGATGAAAACATGTTGGAACCCTCCTCATCGAACCCAAGCCTATGCTGATCAACCAGGACCTGAAGCACTTCAAGGCCACCTGAGGCAGCTAAGGCTTCATCAACCCCAAGCAGGGGATCGATGCCAAAGCCACCAGTGACACCAAAGAGAGGGATGACTTCAAAACCAACAAGGGCAGCAGTGGCGACACCAAAGGCAAAAGGAAAAGCAAAGCCAAGAAGTCAATCCAAGTCAAAATCCAGGAAGATGGATGAGGATGAAGCCATGTCAGATGGTGGAGAGACTTGCCGAGGGAGTCCAGGGGTGGTAACAGTGCATCCATTGGGGCAGGTACCATCGGAGTACCTTTACTTCATAAATCGGAAAGGGGAACAGGTCAGTGAGGCTGTCCGAGTTGTCAACAATGGTGAGGCGAGTGTTGAGGGAGAAATGGTGATGGTGCAACAGCTTCAATGGGAGAATAACCGACTGACTAAGGAGGTCACAGAGATTCGAGAGGAGATGAGGAAGATGAAGGAGATGATGGTAGCAATGGAAATGAGCCAAAGGGTGCTTATCAGCAACCACAATGCCCATACTGCACTCCTGGAACAGCATCGGCAAACGTTGACCAAAGTCATGTCCCAGCCTACAATGCCCTCTGACCGCCGAACGCCTGAGGATGGAGGTGCCATGGAGAGTCTCAGCATGCCACCATCCTGCTTTTCCTCATCACCATTCTATGAACATTGTCCCATATCCCTCCCCTTATCCCCCTAATGATTTCACATCACCCATTATCACTCTGAGGAGTTCAAGAGTCTTCAACGACATTATTCAGCCCAGCATGTTACAGCTGAACAAACTCAGGATTACACCAAGTCCAAATCCTTCCAGTCAGTATCATCAAACCTCTGATGCTGCAATGGAGGAAGAACAACCTGTGGCGGGACCATCCCATGTAGCTTTGGAGAGTGGACAGGATGTACAAGAGATGGCTTCACAAGTGGTAGCCCCAGAGGTTGCATTGAATACCATGCCAGAGGTTGAGAATGTAGATGAGAGTGATGGTGCAATAACAAAGGAACAGGAGGCCGAGAGACCTAGGATGGTCATGCCCAGGATAATGGAATCTCTGGCATCAGGAATGGAAGATGAATATGATAGAGATTCTTTTGCCATGGCAATCGATGAATCTGATGAAGAATTGGACAGGGATTGTCAGTATAACTGGGAAACATTACTGTAGTGTTAAAATGATTACAATCAACAGTGTTGGTATGATAGGCATTCATGGGTTACTGCATGCAAACTAGTACATAACTGATGCAACAAAATGATGACCAGACAAAACAACCCGACAAAATGACCTGACAACATGACCCGACAAAATGACCCGACATGATCTCACAAAATGACCCAACAAAATGACCCGATGACCTGACAAAATGACCCAACAAAATGACCTGACACAATGACCCGACAAAATGACCCAACAAAATGACCTGACACAATGACCCGACAACATGACCTGACAAAATGACCTGACAAAATGTCGGGTCATCTAGTGTCAGGTCATCTAGTGTTGGGTCATCTGGTGTCGGGTCATCTATTGTCGGGTCACAATACTTATTTGGTCAATTTGTCAGGTCCTTTAGTCAGGTCATTTTGTCACATCCTCACGTTACTTGGCTAGGTGATCATTTTGTTGGGACATTTTGTTGGGCCATCCAGTGTTGGGTCATCCAGTGTCAGGTCAGTTTTGTTGGGACATTTTGTCAGGTCATCGGGCCATTTTGTCAGGTGATCAGTTTGTCAGGTCATTTTGTTTGGTCATCATTGGGTCCAGTGATTTCATCGGATCATTTTGTCAGGTCATCTAATGTCAGGTCATTTTGTCAGGTCATTTTGTTGGGTCATTTTGTTGGGTCATCGGGTCATTTTGTCGGGTCATCAGGTCATTTTGTCAGGTCATTTTGTTGGGTCATCATTGGGTCTGGTCATTTCATCAGGTCATTTTGTCAGGTCATCTAGTGTTGGGTCATTTGGTTGGGTCATTTTGTCAGGCCATCCAGTGTCGGGTCATCTAGTGTCAGGTCAGTTTTGTCAGGTCATTTTGTCAGGTCATTGGGTCATTTTGTCAGGCGATCAGTTTGTTGGGTCGTTTTGTCAGGTCATCATTGGGTCCAGTCATTTCATCAGGTCATTTTGTCAGGTCATCTAGTGTTGGGTCATTTGGTGTCAGGTCATCAGGTCACTTTGTCAGGTGATCATTTTGCAACTGGTGTCAGGTCATAGGGTCACTCTGTCAGGTAATCATTTTGCCGGGTCACTTTGTTGGGTCATCTAGTGTCGGGTCATGTGGTGTGGGGTCATCTACTGGGATATTATGTCACAAAATGACCCGATGAAGTGACCCGAACCAGTGATCCAACAACATGACCCAACAAAATGGCCAGATAAGTATCCCGACCCAATATTAGATGACCCGACACTAGAGAAACCAACAGAATGACCTGACAGAATGACCAATCATGATGACCCTATATATCACCCAACAAAAGGACCCGCCAAAATAACCTGACAGATTGACCCAACAGAATGACTGATGAAAGGCCCCGACAGACTGACCCAACAAATGACTTGACATAACCCAGAGAATAGCTCGGATCATTGTGTCAGGTCACTTGTCAGGTCATTCAGGGGTCATTTGTAGGGTCAGTCTGTCCCGTCATTTTTTCGGGTCATTCTGTCTTGTCAATCTGTCAGGTCACTTTGTTGGGTCATTTTGTATGGTCATTCATCTGGTCATTCTATCAGGTCATGTTGTCTGGTCAGTTTTCATGACATCTGTCACATGGTTCTGGGGAGTGATTAGTTGAGTTCTTTGTCAGGTCATTTTGTGTTTGTTTGGGTCTTGGTGGGGTCATTCTCCCTGGTGATGCTGTCAAAGGACCTGACAGATAACACCACAGAATAACCTGGGAGAATGCCCAACAAGGGAAGTGACAAATGAGCCAACAAACGACCCAACAACGTGACCCAGAAAAATCACTAAGCAACTGATCCGACAGAAACTGATCCGACACAATGACCGGTTGGAATGCTCCACCAGAATGACCCGACAAAATGATCAGACAGAATGACCTGACAAATGACCCAACAAGCCTACCATGAAACTGACCCTATGAAAGACTCGACAAATGACCCGATAGAATGCCCCGACTGAATGACATGACAAGATGAAAGGACCAATGTCCCGACAAATGATCCAACAAATGATCCAACAAATGATCTGACAAATGACCAGACAGAATGACCCAACAAAATGACTGAAGAACTGACCCGACTGCAGTGCTGTGAATCACAAGCTGGGCCAAGAAAATCATCAATTCCTATCACAGGAAATTGCAAATATAGTGAGATGCATCCAGTTAGGAAACAGCAGAACAGCAGCATCAGGAATGAACTTGTTTGAAAGAGTAGGATAAGACCATTAAGCCTCAGAATCATAGGGCCTTGGATAGAAAAGTGCTCATACATAAAATGACCCAGCAAAATGACCAAACCAATGGCCAGCCTGAATGACCCGAAAACTAACATGACAAATGTCTGAATGCATGACCTGACAGGATGACCCAACAATCTGACCAGATGAATGCCCCAATGATATGACTCGACAGAATGACCCAACAGAATGACCTTAAAAAATGTTGGGTCATATTGTCAGGAGATTGTATCGGGTGATATCATTGGCTCATTTTATGTGGGCTCATCAGGTCATTTGTCTGGTGATTCTCTTGGGTGCTTCTGTCAGGTCATTCTATCATCATATACTTTGGTTGTGTTTTGTCGGATCATTTGTCGGGTCATTTTTCAGCTCATTCTCGGGTGATTTGTAGGTTCATCCTATAGGGTCATTCTGTCGGGTCATATCGTTTGGATATTCATCTGGTCAGTTCCTCAGGTCATTTTGTCACGTGATTTGTTCAGTCATTCGGACTTTGTCGGGTGATTTGTAGGCTCATTCTGTTGGGTCATTCTGTGGGGCCATGCTTTTTAGATGATTTGTTGGATTATTCTATGGGGTTATTTGATCGGGTCATTGCATCAGGCCATTGTGTCGGATCATTCTGTTGTTTTCTTGGGTCATTTTTTCACCTCATTCATTGGGTGATTTGCTGGGTCATTCTGTCGGGTCATTCTGTGTGGTCATTTGTAGGGTCATTGCGTTTGTGCATTCTGTCGGGTCCTGCTGTCGGGTCCTGCTGTCGGGCTATTCTGTCGGGTCATTTGTAGGATCATTCTGTCGGGTCTTTCATGTGGTCATTGTTTGGTCCTTTCATCGGGTCATTTTGTTGGTTCAGTTGTCTTGGTTTCTGTTGATTCATTTGTCAGGTTATTTGTTGGGTTATTCCTTTGTCATTTTGTGTTTTGTCGGGTCATTTGTCTGGTCATTTGTCTATCATTATGTCTGGTCATTCTGTCACGTCATTTCTTGGCCTCATTTTGTTTTGTTGGGTCATTCTTTGGGTCGGGTCATTCATTGGGGTCATTCTGTCAGGTCATTCTATCAGGTCATCTTATCGGATCATTTTGTGAGATCATTCTGTCTATTCATTTGTTCGGTTATTTTGTTGGGTCATTTTATTGGGTCATGGGAGGTTATGTCATGCCATAACCCCAACAGCTAAATGCTTCATATTTACTGTATGAAGGGAAATATACATATAGTGAATGCTCGAAAATTCCAAACAAAGACCACTATGCTTGTCTGGATACTATTCTACCTTTACATTTTCCTTCCCTTTGGTTTCTTCATCTCTGCCTTCTTTGGAATTATTTTTAAATTAGACTGCTCACTTATTTGTACTGGTTTTTCAGTTGTGTGTCAAGTAGACCACCTTTGAGGGGGCTTCAAAACTGCAGGACATTTCAATTATTCATCATCTTGGACAAAATAGACCAAGCTTACTCAATGACTGTGAATGAGCAGGCACATCAATAGAAACTTTTGCCTTCTTCTTCGGTGGTTCCTTTATCTTCTCAGCCAACCTCAATTTCATCACCTTTCCTTTCTGCATCATCTCTGGTTCTTGCTGATCCCCCCCCTAAATCTCATACTCATTTGTCACAGTGTTGGCACTCTTCCCAGCATCCATGGCCCTACCAGTCTGTTTGCTTAAAGGTCGCATCATACTCTTTCGAACAAGTTCCTTCACCAGGCTGAGCTTCTGCCATTTCCTAACTGGATGCATCTTGCTATTTCTGGAATTTCCTGTGATCAGAATTGGTGTCTTGCTTGGCCCAACCTTTGGTTGTCCGGACTGCATTACATCTTCCTCTTCTGATGACTCCATCTGATTGACCAATGTGAAATCAAACACTTCACCCGATTCCTCAACCTCATTTAATGTGGGAGCCCTCCATTTACGCCTTCTTGAATCTGGAACAATATGGTCAGTCCACCTTTCCTCAGGCTTCTCCACCTTCTTTTCCTTGCCTTTACCCTCCCTCTCACTCTTCTTGGTCTTTGGGCAGCTTGGGCGGCTTGGTGTTTTAGCATCAGAATCAGCATCAGAATTGGAATTGGAATTGGAATTGGAATCATCTCTTGATCTCTTCTTTCCCTTCAATTTTTTGTCCTGATAGAATTTGAAACCAAAACCATTGCTTTCTGATTAGAGTACCAAAATGTCAAAATCTCCTTGATCTGGTGGTCCTTCATCCTCGATGGATCCATAAGCTTGAAACCATCAGGAACCTGATCCGCCCCAAAGTACTTATCTGCACGTTCATTACTGCAAGCCAGACCTGACAAGTCATCCAGGATGAGAATGAACAAATGATTGCCAACCCACTCACGATATGCTGACCTGACATATGACCTGATTAATGCTTTCTTATCCATCCCTTTTTGCTCAGCCAGTCAGTCAGCTCAGGAAGCAATGGATTCCCATCGGCATCCATATCCAACTGAACATATGGCTTTTGACTTGAGGTTCCAATAGGAACTTGGAACTTTGCTTCTTCAGCTGCAGCTAACAAAAGACAATTATTTTGAATCTTTCCAATGAGAAATTATCCATTTACAATACATCTCCTTTGCATGCATGTTTAGAAGCCCCATGATTGGCTTGGTATCCCAATCTTTGTTTGCTTGGAAGAAAGACTTCCCTCCGAGATCTCCCATAAATTCATGCCTACAAAGAAAAGGTTTAACTGGCAGAAACAAATTCAGACAGTGAACAGACTTAACGTGTTTGTGACAAGTACTCCATTCACTTCCTTGTGGCATGTTAATACCAAACAGTCCATTCCACAAGACTTTTTCATTTGCTTGCAGAAGGACTTCACATGCTTATGAGCCTGTTTTGCATTCCTGTTCTGCATTAGTATTGATAATACCAATATTCAATGCGAATGACCTACCTTGCTTGCTCCTCAGCTGGGGGACCCATTCGATTCCATATATCAGCCAGGTCCTCCATCTTCCTTTTCTCTGCTTCCGATGTCTTCCCCCAAAGGTTACTCAACTCCTTCTGGTATGTGCCAAATGCCTTTTGATTGTCTGCCTTGCATGAAGTATCTTCTACCCATCCACCCATTTTTCCTTGAATCATTTCCTTTAACTCCCCTTTTGCCTGAATGCCGAGAACCCTTCTACCCATCCATTTCTTGATCCCCTTAAATTTCTCGGATGATTCTCTAGTTCTTCCATATGTATGGAACCAAGCATATACACCCTGTTCAAAAATGCCCTGTTCAAAGGCATTGCAAAATACTTTCCAATTCATGAACTGACCTTCTTCCTCAACTCCTTATCTTCCCTAGACCAGTGGGGATTCTTTTTCTTCATTTTGTCATAAACTTTCTGACCAATTCTGTCCCACTGTGAGCGATCTCCCTCTCACCATTGTTCCTTTCTGGCTTCTAGGATTTCCACATCTTCCCCTGTCCGCTTAAAGTGGATGAGTTTGGGAGGAACATGGGCTTCAGCTGGCATAGCATATAGTGATGTAATGTATGTGATGTGATGGTGGATAAGTGTATTTTTGGTGTTGTGGTATTGAAACCAGTACAAATCAGGATGCAGGGGAAATCATTTCATTATGGAATCAATTATACCAATCATTGTCGATCATGGTCGATCATGGTTGATCAATTTTGATCATTGTCGATCATTGTCGATCATTAATTAATCCATCAATCTTGAGTCTTGAAAAGCCCCTAATTGTATGAGTCGAGTCACTGATCACACATATTGACCAATATGCTCCAAGGAATGCTCAGAAATGCTCAGAAATCATATCAGTGATCATTTGGAGACCAATCTTTCAGTTTAATCAAACCACTTGTCAACTTTCTTTTTGTCACCTAGTATGAAGTCATATATTCGAGTCAGTTGGCATCACTTCTAGATAGTTTGGTTGTAAAAAGGCATAAGAAGAAAAGCATTGTCTAAATCATAAATCCCCATAATATACATTCTTCAAAGATAAGATGAGATCATGAGGAACAAGTGTCATTGGTTGTTTCATGGTTAGAAGTTTCTGATCTAATGTAAATTGCAGTTTGTACATCACCATCTACTTATGTTCTGAACAAAGCAAAACTTGGAGTTTTTGAGTTAAAACCTTAAATTCTTAACATGTCTAACAATGTATTCAGAACTTATGGAGTTAGAATATTGTACAAATGTCATTTGTGTCATAGACTTGATACATCATGATTGTGTAGTCATGTGATAGCCACTAAATCTCCCTACCATCTTCTTCAATACTACTTGAATACTACTACTACTACTACTACTACTAGCTTTGCATTCTTTGACCTGACATTTTGACTGGTTTTTTAACATTTACCTGACTTTGTTGACTTGCACCAACTATCATGTGACTGAGAAATTTCCTTTTTTACAGAGGATAACCTGCCGGCGGGTGCTGAAAGACTTCATTCTCTGCCTCCCTCCCTCGATGTCTCTCGGTATCGGTCTCCCTATCCTTATGGATGTGCTCCCCTCCATCAATGCTGATGATGCCACAACATCCAAAGCAGTGAAGAGTCAAGCGAAGAAGTGGTCAGATCAAGAAATTGAAGACCTCATTGCTTTCTTGTACAACCGCCGTTCTGAAGCCAGCTCTCCAGGGAACTTCAAGCCAGTTGTCTGGATGGTAGCTAAACTGCATCTTGACACCAAGCACCCACATTCTCCATGAACAATAGCTGCCATCAAAGCCAAGTTTACTATGATGCATGATATAATCATTCTACATCCTTTTCCTCCATTTTACCATTCTACTAGTATAAAGATATGTACAGGGTGGTTGAGGATTACTATGGAAGGTTGGGAATGGGTGCAATGCCTGCTGGATCAGGTATCTGGGCACAAATGAGTGCTGAGCTTCAACATTACAAGGATTTTGAGAAGAATTTAGGGAAGGAACGGGTACATTGCTATTATATTGTTATTTTCATATGTATCTAACCTTCAAATCACAGAAAAGGTACTGTTGTCAGCTCCTCAATGCATCATTTCCACAATATGTGAAAATGCAAGCGATCATGGAGAAATCTATTGCAAAAGGTCAATTTGCACACAAGGGCACTGCCCAAGCCCCTCCCAACCTCTCGATTGATGGGAATGGTGAGGTTAATGAGACTGGGCATGCTGCCCCTTCATCTTCAGCCAGGATCATCTTTCCTGCCATACAAGACGGCTTGACTTTCATGGATGTTGTTGATCCAGCCCTCCCATCAACATTGTCACGTCCTTTACTAGGCCAACTACCTGCAACAGCCTCATCTTCGCTCTCTATCCTATCAGTCTCGACAATGACTCCATCCTCAGCCCCTCTTGCTTTGGCATTCTCACAGCCCCCTTCACATCCCCTTATGTCAGCATTCTCACAGCCCCCTGCTTCAGCATCTTTGCATCCCCCTATGTCAGCATCCTCACATCCCCCTACCCTGGCATCAGCTCCTAGCATGCCCTCAGTGAAATTGAAGTCATTGGGAAAATGCAAATGGGCATCAGGGGATGATCACATGCCTGATTGGCCACCATCCAAAACTGCTTCAAAGCCACAATCAAGTGCAATGACATCGATGAAGACCAATACAAGCATCTCTGCTCTCATTGGAGCAACTGGGGCCATCAACAATCTTAATATGACTATGCAACAAAGCCTGTTTCAATCGGATGCATGGCAAATTGAGTTGGCAATGGAGCTGATCAAAAATGCAGACCATATTGATGATAATGAACAAGGTGCTCTTTCATTCTATTATAGCAATAATCCAAATGCTGCCGGTAGTCTCATAGCCATGTCTGATGTGCAGCAGGAAAATACATTGTGTTATGCTCTCCAAACGATCTTGCAGCCAGCTGTATCCTAAATTTTGGTACACTAACTGTACTGTACACCGTATTACTCTACATCTGTATTGTACAAAAATTCATCAATGTCATCATTGGCCTTGCATTCTCACAAAATCGCCTGATAGCTATTCCACATTGACTGTGCAATCTCCTTTCGCCGACCTGCAACTGCCCCATTTGGGTTGTTGTCTTCTACATTGCTGCCCATCCCTTGTAATTCAGACACAAGAGCCCTGAAAACTTGCTTATTCATACCAAGAGCTGTGCAAATGCACTTTGGATGACCATGGAGTAGTTCATTGACCCAAGCCTGCCCTGTGAGAATTGATGTGTAACATGGCTCCTTGAAATAATACTGCTGTATAATCTTCAAGGTTTCAGGAATGACAATGTTGACAATCAGAACAACAAGTTGCTGAGAAATTTGAGCAAAAAGCTGTTGCTGTGAGGAATTTTGCTGATGGGGAGGAAACATGGTGATGATTTGCACATTTCATTGGAATGCTCTCGAAATACTATCATAGGTGTCTATCGATCAGTCGATATCGATAATCACAAAGTGATCAATTAAGAGCTATGAGTGAATGAATTTCTTTGGCACCACCGGCAGGTCTGAATTGCCCTGGGACCCTCGCATCTGATGATTGATGGTTAGTCAGCAGTTCACACAACCAACCAACATATCATGCCTAGCAAAAAATTCAATCCTAATCTCAGAAATATAGCCAGTGGTGACACTCTAATTATCAGCACTACCAGCTATTACACAGCTCAAGGCCTGGTGAAGAAGACAAAAGTTAGCAAGCAAAATTAACACCCCTCCGTGTCCCCATCCAAGTCCCCTTCCAAACCTATCAAAGGATTGACTCCCTTAATTTCAGTTGAAGATAGACAAAATATTAACTTTGACAATGTGCTCTTAGAACCCCTCCAACTTCCAAAGTCTAAGGTGAGAGCCTTACCTGTTTGGCCCTTGATACCTTTTTGACCTTTTGTATTCAGTCACAAAATGACTACATGAGGGATTACCTGCATAAAAGGAAGTTCTATCTAGCACGTATTCTCTCATCCAAGGCGCCTCCGATTGAGATGCTTTGCAGCAGCTGTGGGTCATTGGGAGACTGGCGTTGTTTGGACTGTCTTGGACATCCGATGTTTTGCAAGGACTGTTGTCAGAAGGCTCATCGGAACAACCCCTTTCACAAGATTCAACACTGGGAAAATGAGTACTTCAAAGATTCCACCCTTCTACAGGCCGGTCTTACCCTTCACTTCGGTCATGGTGGGAAGCTATGCCCCTCAAACCCCAGTGATGACTCCCACCAAGAAGAGGGTGAGGATGAACAGCTGTTCAGCCTTCCTGATCTCCCATCCGAGTTATTGGATGATGATGATGACCTCGAGTTTGGCTCAGTTCCTTTCTCTCAAATGGAATTGGAAGACAATGGATTGTTGCTGGAGAGAGATGTTAGGGATAAAACTACCTATGCGAAGAATGTACTAGTCATCGTTCATAGCAATGGTGTCCACCATCTTCCGATCCAGTGGTGCAGGTGCCCTGGACACATACCTGATGATATACAGGCCCTTGATCTGCACTTCTTCCCTGCCTCCTTCAAGCAAGTCAAGACCTTGTTCACATTTGAAGGTCTAGATTCCTTCCTTGCCGAAAACCAGGAGTGCAAATCTTCTGCTTGGCATTACTACCAGAAGCTGAGGAGATTTACCTCCACATGCTTTCCCGAAACTATTCCAGTAAGCTCCATCCCACCAATCGAAATACTGATCATCACAACACTGATACTCATGTAATCTGCCAGGACCGATATTGGGAACTTCTCCGATGTACAAGGCAATTCTGGAACCTCAAACATCTGGTGTGGCATGGATTTGGGCATAACGTTGAAAGTCCAGGACTCGGGGATCTCGCTGTCCTTTGCCCTGCCTGTCCACAGGTTGGGATTAATTTGCCTGAAGATTGGAAGAATGATGAAGAACAGCAAGCACTACTTTTACACCAAGTCCCCAATAAACACTAAAGATATTTTAGATGGGTTTATACTCAGTCTTTTGCCATTGATGGGAATTTTACAGCTTCTCATCAACATCAGAAACGACCCAAGGATGACATGCAACTGACAAATGGCCAGAGCTTTATGACAGAGAGCTCGGATTATAAAGCTCACCTCAAGATAGCCAGGGAATTCAAGCAGCCTCCCTGTACATGCAACGAGTTCAAAGCTGATCGGAATGTCAATGTTGCTGGCTATGATGCAACTGGTATCAGATTGGTGGTTTGTCTTCGGCATGGATTTTTTCAACCTGAGGCTACCGTTGACTTTCAAAAAGGAGAGCAGTAAGTCTCTTCCCATCATGAATCCTCAATTTACAAGCCCTTTCATCTGAATTTACAGGCAGAAAAACATCGACTATGCAATTTGTAAAGCCCTGAACAGCAAGACGATGAAGGGGATCAATTGATTGCTACTCATATACGACATCTTTTGTCAGTGGATAATCAACTTTCGCCTCCAAGTGAATCAGTCACCCTTTCTGTCTATCCCAGAAGGTCTTAGGATCACAGGAGCAATTGGGGACTTTCATGTGGTAGGACATGTTGATGATTGCCTTCCAAGATGTACATTGGCGTATGTGCCAGGGAGTGGTGTAATTGATGGTGAAATTGTGGAAACTTTGTGGGCTGTCTTGAATGAAACATCCCGAAGTGCCAAGAGTGCGACTATGGCCCATCGGAATGAAATTCTGGATGACCACATGAATCACTCAAACTGGAAAAAGCTAATTGGCATGAGTAAATGTCTCATCATCCTTCCCCTACACTGAATATTGACTGTGTTATTCAATGTAGAATCATCATTGGTTTGGAAGATGAAATGGGCAATGAATTTGTTGAAGGGGTTGGAAGAATCCTATAAGAAACTGACTGAGTCAGCGGCGCCAGCAGATTTAGAAGCTTGGAGAGAGGGTGAGATGATGGCACAACAAAATAGGGATGAAAATGTCAAGAGTATGGATTACTATGCCCTGAAATGTAAACAATGTACTGTCTTCTTCATTTCTTATTTCCAATCCCCTGAACTCAAGCATTACCTGGATCAGCCCCAGGTAAAGCTGAGATGCAGTTACAATTGAGCCAAGAACAGCCTTCAGGCAAAGTCTCTTCAGTGGAATTCCTTTCAGAAGGGATCTCAATTCAAGAGTCTCAGTAAGCATTTAGTAAAGCTATTGTCAGCATTTTCACTCCTTTCTTGGGATAGGCTGTCATTACAAAGTTACCTGAGACAGGTTGGTGGTGTCCCAACAATGACCAAGCTAATCGAAATTACTAAGAAATGAAGTCAGCTTCTCACAAGAATCTTGGATCATCAGAGGAAAGCAAATCACTTTCTCCAACCTGACTCATCATCAGAAAATATCAGTTCCTCCTATGAACCCTCCAAGGTCTTCATCACTAATGACGATGGTGAGATTGATCTAATCTCTTGCCCTGTTTCATCCAACCCATTCAATGATGTGGGATCAGGGAACAGGCCTGAGACTTCCGTCATTGTGTTGCCATCATCTCTGACTGCCAAAGCAATCAGAGAGAGAGGGCTAGTGGATCTGGCAAAGCTTGAGACAGAACTTCAGAGTGGGCAGTGCAACGACAACCTCAAAGGGATCAGGCTCATGCTGGGAAAGAAAGCTTTCTTGTTCATTATGAAGATCCGACCCAAAGGACCTAAAACAGGAAAAACGAAATCTTGGGATGGTATTCACTCTACTGACCAGGCCTTACGACTCTATGCTCAAAACTATTGGGCTGGTAGGGAAACCCTGGTGTCATCGGGAGCTTCAAAAGAAATGCTAGATCGATTCCAAATCCTTGATCAGAGCCATCTAAAGATGAGTACTACATTGATAAACCCAAAGGAGTCTGGATGGAAGCATGATTCATTGCCATGGTTCTGGTATATGGATGTTGAGGGTGACAGTTTGTCATCTAATTATATGAAAGAATGTGAGTGGATGAAAGATTGACTGATGTGTAAAACTAAAGATATATCTAGTTCACTGGGTGAACTGGCTGAGAGCAAAAGCAGCATTTGAACGAGCGACGGAGGAAAACACCCTTGTTTGGTATGAGATGAAATGGACAACATATACTTCAATCATCGGGGAGCAGAGTGGAGGAAGAGAAAAGAGGCTGATTACTCTCATGGACATAAGATCTATGCTGCACAACAGGAGGCAATGTGGGAGGATTTTGCTGATACAGCAAGGAAGTCATTTATTAGATTGGGGGTGAATATTGATTAGAGTAGTAGTATTTCAACCAGATAAGTGTCCCAACCCGACACTAGATGACCTGACACTAGATGACCCAATAAAATGACCCAACAAAATGACCCAGAAAAATGGCCAGATCAGTATTCCGACCCAACACCAGATGACCCGACACTAGATGACCTGATAAATGACCCAACCAAACAACCCAACAAAATGACCTGACAAAATGACCTGACACAATGACCCAACAAAATGACCTGACAAAATGATCACCTGACAAAATGACCTGATGACCCGACAAAATGACCCGACAAAATGACCCAACACAATGACCCAACACCAGATGACCCAACACTAGATGACCCGATAAATGACCCGACCAAATGACCCAACACAATGACCCAACAAAATGACCTGACAAAATGACCCAACCAAAGCGACCCGACACTAGATGACCCGACACCAGATGACCTGACAGTAGATGACCCAACAAAATGACCCAACAAAATGACCCGACAAAATGACCCGACAAAATGACCCAACACAATGACCTGACAAAATGATCACCTGACAAAATGACCCAATGACCCGACACAATGACCCGATGACATGACCTGACAAGGAGATGACCATGCAAAATGACAATGTGGTTGGATCATTTTGTCGGGGTATTTCATCAGGTTGGTTTGTTTGGTCATTTTGTTGGGTCATTTTGTTGGGTCATTCTTGTTGGGTCATTTTGTCGGGTCATCGGGTCATTGTGTCGGGTCATCAGGTCATTTTGTCAGGTGATCATTTTGTCGGGTCATTTTGTCAGGTCATTGTGTCGGGTTGTTTTGTCGGGTCATTTTGTCAGGTCATTTTGTCAGGTCATTGCATCGGGTCATTTTGTCGGGTCATTTTGTCAGGTCATTTTGTTGGGTCATTGCGTCGGGTCGTTTTGTCAGGTCATTTGTCGGGTCATTGTGTCAGGTCATTGTGTTGGGTCATTTTTGTCAGATTGATCTCACTTTCATTTTGCAGGGTGGTTTTATATTGTTGTAAGTGTTTCACATACATTCCAATATCTTTCATGGTCCAAATGTAAATAATGATGATCCAATATATAATTCCATAGGTAAGTCTCTCTCCATTATCTCAAATCATCCTGTATAGCTGCCCAAATACTAGCCACTCTTGTTTGACTCTCCAACATGTTTCAATATCCTGCCATCATAGCAGGTAGGAGTTCTCTTGGAAGTATAGGATGGTGTTGCCTGGTGTTTCATCACCAGTGATGTTCTATGATGATCACAATGAGCATTGTCCAGTTACATTTAAAATTAAACCCAAGATGAAGAGGATCACTCACAAATTCTCTTTGTGCCTGAAGTGCTTGCTCCAGACTCATACCCCACTGGTTGTTCAAAGATATCGAGAACCAGGGCTGTCTTTTCTGGCCACTAGTGGTGGGATGTTCTTCTAAGTAATTAGAATGCAATCCTCTAATCTTTTCAAGGAGTCCAAGGAGCTCTTCTTCTGCCTTGACAATATGATGCATTTGCTTATAACTTCTGGAACTATAATGTGGAAACTCTTCAGATAACATTTCCCCAGGAATTGTCGACCTGCAGCCTGTCCGATTTTAGAAAACCAAATGAAATGACAGTTCCCATTGGTTCACTTACCGATTCTTCTCTAATCATTTGCAGATATTGCAATTTATGCTCTGTTGAATGATCACTATTGGGACTGATTGCTGCCATGAACAAACTCCATGAGCAGAGAAGATCCATGAATTCCTGTGCTTCGGCATTGTTTGAAAAAGGGAAATCAACAACACCTTCATGGATAAACGCTGGCAATACATTCCAGTTGATGCTCATGGTTGGTTATTTGACCATCTCTCAAGTTTCAAGTAAATATATCCAATGTTGATCATTACATAAGTTGCATAGCCATAAGCAGACTTCCAATCATCAAGACTCCATTATCTACTTTTGATCATCAGGTTAAAGGCAAGGTAAGTCGGACTGGACATTCCACATCGGAGACCTCCTCATCATCTACAAGATCTTCCCTTTCTATCAAGAGCTCTCCCACAGCCACATGTACCATTCCCAATGCCAGCAACGAGTCCTGCTGACTTCGGCTGACATCAAGCAAAACCCTTGATTGGAAGGAAGGGGCAATTTCATTGACAGCTGGCCCCACCTGTTATCAATAAAAAATATTATCATTCTAGTATCTAATAATGAGATGTAGTGCTACATACCACGTTCTGGAATCTTGGTACATCTGGGAAAAGGTCTGGATTGATGACCATGGGAGTACTGATGATCCACCAAGGATTGAGGTATGGTTCCACAATCCTTGTCAAGTCGATGTTGGTAGTAGCCTCCCTGAGTGACAAAAGGCTTCCCTTGAATGTGCCAATGTCCGAACTTGATACATCCGTGATGAAGGAGTGCAGTCTTTTTTGAAAAGGGGTGAGATAAAGGAACTTGTTCTCAAGGATCATCCATCCAAGTATAATTTCCAGAATCCCCTAACACTGGATAAAAATGTAGTTATGTAGGAGTAATGCAACTTACAAGTTCTTGCTTCATCCTGGCTTTCCAAATATGATAATACTCATTGAGACCCAACTGACAATGAGGCTGTTTAGCTTCAAATGTCACTGCTCTAGCCCGGGAGCAGAGATAATCAACAACTGCCTGGCATGTTACTTTTGGAGCACTCATTGTCGGGAGTAATGATACATAGATATTGATGAGAATGATTAGAGAAATCAACATCTATCATTGATTGCTTATTGGTATCGGAGATCAAAGTCACTGATGATGTTCAGATGATGTTCATAGATGAAAGATAACATAAATCGGGATCAGAATCAGGATGGACAACAATAGCAGTGACATTTCATTTCACTGGACATTCTTGACAATTGGAATGTCAGATGCCAGATTGATTTCAGTGATCTGTAGATAAAGGCCCCTCTGATTTATATAAATACAATCTGTTGTCTATGTCAGATTCATCAGATTCAACATGTCATTACCATCTAACTCGCCTTTCTTCTTGAGTGACACTGTTTCAGACTACCTCCGAGCCTGATTTTGGTGGGTGATTTCAAGGAAGCTCCATGAGAATCAGAACATTCCCAATCTCACAAAGATGAAGGCAATTTGGCCAATCTATAACCAACAGAATCCTGGCCCACTTCCTCCACTTTCACTATCAGTTCAACTTGCAGTTGACTGTGAACAAATGGCAACAATGGCAGCTGATGCTTATTGCAATAGAAGTAATATTTAGATTTTGTCAATTTGAAATTTCTGGCTAAATGATTTCAGTGAAATTCAATGATCTTGATGTGCAAAGATATGACTCAAACATGTTATCGAAGAGACCAACTGGTCAGAACGACTCCAAGGAGGATTCCTTGATCGTGACAAGCCGTTATGATGGACAGAGACTACTTACCCAGCCGACCATTGTCCTAGACATGCATGAACAGATCCTACTTTGGTTCCTGCCTGGCATCCTGAGCCCTGAAAGACAGGTGAGAATGTGTTGATATAATAATACCCCCCTCTGATTCATTCGACTATCACTTGGCTTGTAGAGAATTCTTTGGGAGGCTGCACTGAAGATGGATCAATCTCTCAGAGGATCCCTTACTCTGAATCCGACTCACACAAAATGGTGTTCGGATCCTCAATATTATAAATCTCCTGGAAAATGTCAGCCTTATCCTGGCAATATCAATCTCTTGCCAGCTTGGTTCCAGCAAGCACACAATGTAAGTTGAAGGTTTTTATATTTCAGGGCCTTTAATTCTATCTTCTGATTGTTCTAGACTCCTAAATTCAAGCCTGAGATTTCAAAGACCTTGAAGCTGAGATGGGAGAACCTGAACACACTTGGATGGCTGAAAGAAACTTCAGAATCATTCGCACTGATGGGTGCCTTGCTCAGCATTGTTCATCCTGAACTGTATGAGATTGGTCGGGGGGTGCTGAAGAAGGTGGGAGATTCTCCAGACATGGTAAAGGATGGTGAGGAGGTGCTAGAGGCTTTACAGCTGTGGACGACACCTTTCTCAGGATATGGTTTGATCAGTAATTGCATCACCCCTATGCATTGGGACAACAATTCCCAAGGCCCATGGTATGACTGTTTAATGACCATCGGAGATTATGAAAAGGGAGCTCGGTTGAAACTCAAGAACCTTGGATTGGAGCTGGATTATCCTTCGGGAACAATGGTTTTCCTCCTGGGAAAGGTAATCCGACATGGAATTTCAGAGATTAATGGGAACCAGGTATGTATTGCCCAATATATGAGGGATAATGTTCATGAGAGGATGAGGATGAGATCGCCTGAGTGGACAACAGTGACCAAGACTTTCTCATCTCTGCCAGTCTGAATGATTTGTATTTCCAATTTTATTTCATGATACAATATCATACTGGGTGACAAATGAACTTTTGTATGGTTATCTTCTGATGTAATGATGTGGAGCTAGCACTTCAACATATTTTGACCAGCATGCCCAACAGAGAACATAACCTTTGAAGGATGCCATGCACCAATACATGTGACCTTGTGGAGACCCTTGTGTGTCTTCCTTTGACCCATGGGCCCATTCATCATATGGTCCACTGCAGTATTAATATATATAACCCATGGGCCCATCCATCATATGATCCACTACAGTGTTGACATGACCCATGGGCCCATCCATCATATGTTCCACTATAGTGTTGACATGACCCATGGGCCCATCCATCATATGGTCCACTGCAGTATTGACTTGACCCATGGGCCCATTCATGACAAATGGCCTATAGCAGTACTCATATCACCCATAAGCCCATCCTATTTCCATGACCTTATGTCTACCACATGAGCCCACTTATCTACTATGGTCTGTTATAATCCATGGGCCCAGATTAGCTGGACCATTTCAAACAGCTTAAAGCCACCATTAGTTGGTCCATTTGTAATGGTCCAAATACACTGAAGGGGCTGCAAGTATTGGTTGAAGATCTTGTATGAGCCATATGACATCTGCCTAGTATTGCCCTTGGATCATGAGATTGCTCCACCAAGGTGTCTGATGAGAGCAACAAGCTCCCTGATGCAAGGAGATGTCATCTGCCTCTCAACAAAGTGGTATGGGTTGTTCTGACTGAAAGAGTTGACTACAGCCTACTCGATCAATGTAGTCAGCAAGTTGTATCTATACACATAAGATTCATCACTTGTGATTTCAGTCAGAAAGGATGCTGAATTTGATGCCACTAGAGCACATGACTAGACAGTCCACAGAGTTGGCAAAGAGAGCAAATTGTACTTGTCATCCTTTGATGGATACTTGATCCTGGGGGGCAGGAGAGGCCTGTATAGAATGAATGGTGTCAAGGAGGTCACAAACAGGTCAGGAGTGAATTTCAAGATGCCCTTTGCTTTAACCACCCTGTGGTCAGAGACAGGAACCCAGGTTGGATCAGCTGAGATTTTGGGAGTCCAGAAGATGATGGCCAGAGATGACCACATGGTCTATGATATTACCCCTATCAGTTGAATTCCAGCCACAACATGTCCAGTCTATAAAGCAGTTACAATTGTGACATTGTTGCCATAGGTCAGTGCCACAGGTGTTTTTAAGGAACCCATTGTATGTGCATTGAGCCAGCTGATTGTCAGAGCACATTCATAGGCAGAAACTGTGGTGTTTAGGTCACCAAAAAGAGACCACGACATCTTCAATTCTTGCACCACATCTGTCAGACATGGCCAAAAATTAAGGGATAAATCATCAGCACTCAGGGTAAACTTTGCACTCCCCCCCATATTCCTATCGGAGTCCTAGGAGTCCGAGTTTTCCGATAAGAGTCCGATCAGAATCCTACTAGTCTGACACTAGTCCTAGGAGTCTGATAGGAATCTGATTGGAATGTATCTTGATGACCATGTACTTTTATTTCCAAGAAATTCCTAGTAAATTCCGAGTAAAGTCCTATGCAATTCCAACAGGTAGTAGTCAGAATACCACACCATTTCGGAAGACTTAACTTGATGAAAGTGCTTACAAAATAAATGGGCAGAGCAGGAATTGAACTCTAGACCTTGGGATATAAGTGACATGACTACCAAACAAGTGCTCAACCAGTTGAGCCACAGGAGCATTAATAAATATGTAATATAAAGTCCATTTAAAGCACTTAGGATTAGTTCACTTATTTTTAACCTCTCTCACAAGAGCTCGAAAAAAAATTGTTGAGCCCTCACATCTTTGTGAGGGAGTAGATAACTAATATAGATTTTTTTTAAAAACCCCACGCAAATGCGAGGGGGAGAATTAATTATACTATTTAATTATACTATTTTAAATTCTACAAAAAAAACCCACCCCCCTGCAAAACAGGGGGGAGGGGGTGGTGGTGTGTCGCATTGGCTGTCTCATCAGCCCTGTCCCGCTGTTTCCCCTCCCTCTCATCTCCATTGTGTCTCACCTCCCTCACCTCGCCTCCCCCATGGCTTCCCTCCCCTCCCTCGTCGTTCCACCCAATGTCCACCCCATGAGCAGTTGCTCGCGAGGCTGGTGGTGGGTGGTGCGTTGTATGTTGGTGGCGGCATTTGTCCATCATCTCCCCTTCTGGTCATCATTTCCCTTTCCCCTTGTCATTTCGTCACCCTTGTCATTCATCCCCGTCATCGTCTGCACCCACAAACCACCCTACGGGCAGCTGCTTGTAGGCGTGTCGTTTGGTGCCATTGTTGTCCCTCCACGCCGTTCCCATGTTCTCGCACCCCATATACACCCCGCGAGCAGTCGCTCACAGCGGTGATGGGGGGTGCTGGATGTCATTGGTGTCAGGGGGGGTCCATGCACTCACAATCCACCCTACGAGCAGCAGCTCATAGGCGTGGGGTGGGTGCGTTGTCGGTTCGTCAGTGATGTGGCTCAAATGGCTCAAGGGGAGGGGTCAGGTGGTGCTTACCGGGTGGGTATTCCCCTTCTGGGGTCTCCTGGTGTTGCTCCCCGTGCTCCTGACCATGATCGATACCCTCACATCCCGTTTTGATGGGGAGGAGGGGGGTTGCCAGGGGCATCATTGGGTGTGGGTTTGGCTTGCGTCAGTCCGTTGTTACTCATGTAGATTAGAACCTAGAAACAAAAAAAATGAATTAGTTAGTTTACAAAAGTAAAAAACAAATGAAAAAAAAAACTTACTACGGCCCAAATGATGATTGCATCATTTGGGTGTCGTTCAGCATCGAAACCAGTTGTTTCCAGTCTTGGGGGCTCATCTAGAGATGGGGGTGAAGTGGGAGTGGTGGGAGTTGCTGGGTTGAGGTGGTTGAGGTGGGGGGGATGGAGGTGGCATGCTTGTCATTGTTGGTGGTGGTGGTGGGAGTTGATGAGCTGGCAGGTGTGATGATGCAGCTATGTGCTTTGTCATCACACCCGCGGGAATGGTATGTAGTGTAGTATGATCACTTACCTGTAATGATTGTTTAGCCTAATGGTATTGTTGTCAGTTTATGCTTACATAATCTTCTGTAGTCAAGTGTTCAATTTTTGTCTGTGCATTTAATTTTTCATACTATATTACTAAGCAAGGCTGCTTTCATTCCTATCGGAATCCTATGTTGTCTGATGTCTTAGCATAACTTCGGACTAGTCCTATGTGATTTCTATGATCAGAAATTCCTAGGAAATTCCAATATTCCAATTGGACTCTGATCAGACTACATCGGACTGGACTAGGACTAAATGTGCCATTTCATGTCAATTTGGCTGGTGAAAATGACATCGGAATATGGTTGGATTCCAATCAGAGTCCGATCAGAATCATTGGAATCATCAGATTCCTATAGGAATATGGGGGGGAGTGTAAAGACCTCGCACTCAGGTCACAAGGAGCATAGACTGAAAAGATATGATGAATGAAAGAAGATGAGGAAGATAAGGAGGGAATGACAGCATCAACACAAACTACACAACAATTGAGGGGCTCATGATTAAGTGGAATATGTGCTACTATCCATTGGTCCTTTCAGACACCCAATATGATTTCCCATTTTGCCAGAGGTGATAGAGCAGTGCAAGGTACAGCCTTCTCTTCAAAGACCTCATAATTTGAGATCGGGAGGTTAGAGGCAGCATTAGTTCAGGTCTTCATCTCAGAGAGTGCAAAGAAGTGAGGAGCTAACTGTTGAGATCTTCACTGCAGACACTGCATCAGACACTGCATCAGAGGTATCACATGTTCCCTTTCTAATGGGGATGCATCCTCTTTGTTCACCTCTTCTTTATTATGATCCCTTTGATACTATATGGAATATATACTGAACAGGATAGGTACTAGACACCTCAGTCCATTATATACCGACTGAGGTGAGTAGATGACATTACATTTTGTATACAAAGATTACTTACAGTACTATTTATAGCACACTGTGTATTCTTAGGTATGGTAGTAATCTTCTATATAGTCTATTATATGCAGACTGAGCACACTGTGTATTCTTAGTCTTAGGCTGTATTTCGACACTAACTTCATAAGAAGTGGACCTATGAATGCCAGCTTGACTGGGCTCATCAGACTGTTAGTGTTTAGTGCACAAACTGAGAGTTCAGACTGTGCAAAGGTGGGCATTTCCACAGCAGCATTAATAAATAACATCATCACAAGAAAGATTAACAAGCAATGAAGTTGAACAAAACTTGAGGCAAGAAATAAAAAGCAAGATGCTTCAGTGTGGCAAGAAAAACTGGGGACAGTCAAGATAAGGGAAGCAGGGACATTGACCAGTGGGTCATCAATACAAGGAGTAGACAGCAACATTGGGAGGACAGCAGGCTCCTCACAGCAAGATGAAGGAGGAACAAGAATAGGATCAAGAATACTGAATGATGAGAAAGCAGGAAAACTGGGTGCTATGTAAATGGGGCGATGAGCAGTACCATACTGTAAGAATCTCCTCCATTGTGCCAGCCTAGCTTCATGATCAGCGTTAGCCAAATCAAGGAGGAGGTGACTATGATATTAAAATATCAGGAGCATCAGGAGCAAGCCATATTTGAACTGTGCGATCTTGGGAAAACCAATCTAATAATAGGATGTCCTTGGTTATGGAAGCATAATCCTGAAATTGATTGGAAAACTGGGAAAGTACAAATGACTCGTTGTCCTAAGGAATGTAATGTGTATGGGAGGAAGTTGAAGAAGGAGAAAAAGAAAAAGAGAGAGGAGGAACATCCAAGGAAGTATGCAGTTACGATGGAGGAAGTAGAGGATGAGGAAATGCCAAATGGGGAAGTTCCAATCATGATTGAGAAGGAAGAGCAGAGGCAAACCTTTCAAGCAATTTGTGGAGGACAGTCATGGGACAAGAATGTTGTGAATGTGGAGAAGCCAGTGGAGGAGTTGGTGCCAAAAGTGTATCATGAATATCTGTCAGTGTTCCAGAAGAAGGAGTCCAAGCAACTGCCAGTGCGGAAGCCATGGGATCATGTGATTGAGATGAAGCCAGGATTTGTGCCGAAGAAGTCGAAGGTGTATTTGTTATCTCCAATGGAGCAAGAAGAAGTGGATGCGTTCCTAAATGAACAATTGCGCAAAGGCTATATACGACCTTCAAAATCACTGCAGACATCACCAATATTTTTTGTACCAAAGAAAGATAGGAGAAAGAGGATGTGTACAGATTATAGGTACCTGAATGAGTGGACAGTGAATAATGCATACCCCTTGCCATCAATTTCAGAAATAATTGACAAGGTGGGAAAAGCCAAAGTCTTTACAAAATTGGATTTATGATGGGGATACAACAATGTATGAATAAATAAAGGAGATGAGTGGAAGGCTGCATTTGCCACACATCGAGGATCATTCGAGCCGCTTGTCATGTTTTTTGGAATGACTAATAGTCCCCAACCTTCCAAAATATGATGAACAACATTTTCAAGGATGTAATCGACAAGGGCATGGTAATAATATTTATTGACGACATTCTGATATTCATGGAGGATGAAGAAAATCATGAGGTGATAGTGCAGGAGGTGTTGCGGAGGTTGGCAGAGAATGATCTATTTTTGAAACCAGAGAAGTGTGTTTAGGGCAAGCGAGATCGAGTTCCTAGGACCCACGTCAAGGAGGTGCAAGCCTTCTTGGGACTCACAAATTATTATCGTCGCTTTGTGCATAATTTTTCCAAAATTGCCGCACCCTTACATAACCTTACATGAAAGGGAGTAGTGTGGAGGTGGGGAGAGCAGCAGCAGACAGCATTTGAGGAGTTGAAGAGAAAGTTTGTGGAGGGACCAATATTAGCCCCAGTAGATTTCATGCGCCCCTTATGAGTGGAATCAGATGCATCCGACTTTGCTACTGGAGCAGTATTATCGATGTTGTGCGAAGATGACAAATGGCATCCTTGTGCATATTTGTCCTGAGGGTTGAATGATGTGGAGAGAAATTATGATGTGCATGACAAAGAGATGTTGGGGATAATATGAGCATTGGAGGCATGGAGACATTATTTGGAGGGATGCACGCATCAGATTGAGATCTGGATGGATCATCACAATCTGCAATACTTCATGTCAGCTAAGAAGCTAAACCGCAGGCAAGCGTGTTGGGCGCTATTCCTATCACATTTCAATTTTTACTTGGTCCACAAGGCAGGAAGCTTAATGAAGAAGGCAGATGCATTATCCAGATGTATTGATCATAAAAGGGGGGTGGAGGAGGACAATAAAAATGTTACCTTACTCAAACCCGAATACTTTTGCATTTGTGCTATGCATCAAGGGCATCTATCAATAGATGGCTCCGAAGTGGAAATGTTGTCTAAAATTAGACAATGTTCGGATATGGACGATGAGGTAGTGGAAGCTGTAAAAGCTATGAAGGAAGACAAGAAGGGTAATGTCAGAGGAGATGAATGGGTTGAGGAGCAAGGGTTGGTGTTATTCTGAGGAAAGGTGTATGTGCTGAAGGATCAGGATTTGAGAAGGGAGATCATCCGGTTACATCATAATACGCCAACTGCTGGACCCCTGGGAAGATGGAAGATGTTGGAGTTGGTGATGAGAAATTATTGGTGGCCCGGAATGTGTTGGGGTATGTGGATGGATGTGATACATGCATGAGGGGGAAGAAATTTCCAGAAAAGCCTGCAGGAAAATCAATGCCAAACCCGATACCTAAAGTGCCATGGCGAGATATATCTGTGGATTTTATCACAGGATTACCTGAAGCACAAGGGTATGATGCAATATTCGTAGTATGCGACCGCTTCACAAAGGAGGTCCATATTATTCCTACTACTACAGAAATCTCATCATTGGGCTTGGCATGCCTCTATCTAAATCAGGTATGGTGATTACATGGGTTACCCAATACCGTTATCTCCAATCATGGACCCCAGTTCGCTTCCACGTTTATGTGAGAACTGAATAACATATTGGTAATTCAAACCAAATTATCTACAGCATATCACCTGGAGACTGATGGGCAGACAGAGAGAATGAATCAGGAGTTGGAGCAGTACCTATGTATGTTTGTCAACTACTGACAAACGACTGGCCCAAATGGCTGGCAATTGCTGAATTTTCCCACAATAACAAATTCCATTCAGCTATGTGTATGTATGTCACCCTTCTTCGCAAATTATGGGTATCATCCTCGCATGGGAGTAGAACCCAGAAGGGAAGTCAAAGTACCATCGGTAGAAGATTTTATATCCAAGATGCAAAAGGTACAAGAGGAAGCAGAGGCGGCATTGAAGAAAGCACGTGATGACATGATGCGACACACGGATTGTACTTGAGTGCATGCTCCAGAGTACAAAGTTGGTGACTTGGTATGGTTAAGTACCAAGGACCTAAATATTCCACGACCTTCAAGGAAACTTACGGAGAAACAAGTTGGCCCATATGCGATCTCTAAAGTGATCTCACCTAATGCAGTAGTACTAAAATTACCCCGATTATTCAAGATTGATCCTGAGATTAACGTATCCCACTTATGCCCTTACCACCTGCCCACTGTTCCTAGCCAACAAACCACCCCACAACCTCCGATAATAGTAGAAGGTGCTCCAGAATACGTAGTTGAAGAAATTCTAGACTCACGTCTTTGACGAAACAAATTGGAGTTCTTAATAAAGTGGAAAAATTATACCAACAAAAATAACTCATGGGAACCCGAAGAGAATTGTAAGTGAGTGCGTAACGTGATCGCCCAATTCTTTAAACATAATCCAAATGCTCCACATCGCATTGTGAGAATGGTGTATGAGGGGATGAAATTCCAGCCTTACCAAAATTTCACAGAGTGGACAGATACAATATTTTCTCACCTGGAAGTCGAGGCATAAAAGGGGGGTAATGTTAGGAAACAGCCCCATTCCCTAATAAAATTTCATTTTCATTTTATTATGCCGAATTACGCTACATGATGCCAAATGATGCTACACTTTGATAGTGTGAGAATATTATTTCGCACGCATCACTATGTATGGGCCTGTATGCACGCATTGGTAACAACAATGTACAATATATGTAACATAGTATATAAACCCTAAATATACACCTAGGGGACCCCAGTTGTGTTCTCTTAGGTATTCCACCTATGCTTGTGGTGTGAAAAGCCTATCTCAACAAACTCATCTATAAATAACCCCTCACATCAAAACCATCAATTCCCCCATCACGCGCATGGATCCTGCCCCCTTCTTGTAGAGAGAACCCGCATGGTCTTAGCTAGCAGATAGTGGGTGTCACCCTAACAATGAGAACCATAAGAAAACAAGAGAGATCCTTAGAATTTTCCAATGAGACATCATGTTTGCTGAATGAGACATACAACATTTGACCACAGCTCCCAAATGATTCCCAGAATCAGAATGGTGACACATCTTTCATGGAGAAGCCATCAACCTGGATGTTGTCTTCAGCAATCTCCACTATGTTGCCCCTCCTGAGGAGAATGTTGGCTGTGTCAGAAGAACAGAGATTTCTTTTGGAAGCACAGATCTGGCATGAAAGGTCCAAACAAGTGGCAACTGGACTGCTGCCTGGAATGCGACCATCAAAGCAACTGTATACACTTTCCTGCACTGAGGCAATGAACTTTGGCAGTGGGGTGACTACCTTTTGTCTGAGTTCTCAGCCAGACAAGCTGGTGCGCACATCAAACTCATTGCCTTTGACAAGGCAGTCAGGACATGAGTTGGAGGAGGACAAGTGATCTTACTTACTGACCACAATGAATTCTCCTACCTCTACTCAGCCTTTCTCCTCCCTGATGGCATCCAGACAGGATTGGTTGGATGACAAGGAGACAGGGCCAGAGCTACTCTCACAGACATGTGTTGATGTTTCAATAGTGTGGGTGGATGCCATAGCCCAGCAGGGACATGTTGTTATTGCCACACCTGCTTCCAATGCAAACAACCTGGTCATGGGAAAGAGAGCTGCCCTCAGCAAGAGTGAGGCAACTTATGGAATGCACCCAAAGTATCTTTGGTACAATGTCTGGTGTGAGCAATATGCAGAAGGGAAGGATGTTCAAGTAGAATCACTTCAATGCCTCACTGACTGGACTGAACATGCCAAGCCTCTCCCATCAGTACCTTTATCAAAACTCCACAATTCTGTTGCCCTGGACACAATCCATGGTCATCCTGATCTCTTCAAGGTAGTCATGCCAATCAATGTTGACCATTTTGAGGTGTTACTAGCTTCACATCCCAACTGACCTTTTGTCGAATCCATATGCAGAGGATTGTGTGAGGGTTTCTGGCCATGGGCCAATACCCACTTAGGCAAATATCCCACTACTGTTGATGAATCATTGGGCACACTGGAGGACAGACCAGAAGCAGATTTCTTGTGCACCCAGTGGGATCAAGAAAGACTTGCAGGGAGATTCTCTGGCTCCTTCAGTCGAGACCTTCTCCCAGGAATGCATGTGCCCCCTGTACACACTGTGCTGAAACCTCACTCAGACAAAATGTAGATGGTGATAGATCAAAGTGTGGGATGGTTCTCACCAAACTCCATGATCAAGTGAGAAGACATCCAAGGATTCCCACTGGACAACATGACTCACCTAGGGGAAGGCCTCATATGCTGAGATCATGCAAAACAAAACCAATCATTGGTCATCTACAAGTCTGACGTAGCCGACACATACCATTTACTCCCCATGCATCCCTTATGGCAGATCAAACAAGTCATCACAATTGATGGAGAATATAAGGGCAACCTTAGCCTCTAGCAAAGGGAAATCTGAAGAGAAAACTCTAAAGACCCCTTTGCCAGTGCCCAGTATATGTGAAGACTGCAAAAATCAAATAATAATCTAAAAATAGAAAAGGTGGAGATAGGCTGATCAAGGCTGCTGAAAGACATTGTGCCAAGGGGTAGATGTTGGAAGGGGTACTCTGTCTCTAAATATAAAACTGTCAACATGCACAAATGTGATTGAAAGGGAAATTAGTAATAAAATCATGGAAAATGAAGAATAGAAAGAAACAAGGTGAGGAAAAATATAGGATGAACATAAAAAATTGGAGAAACATGTGGGGCACCCTCTATTCCCCTTAAAGAGAATGAGACATGGACCAAAATAACTGCTTTGGTGGGTAAGGGTCACCCAGGATTTACATCTCCTTCAATGGTCTAGTGACATGGATGGCACAGAAGATCATGTTAATTGAGGATAAATGGACTTACATGGATGATTCTTTTGGCATTGATGAGGAAGGCAATCTTGTGTGGTATCATAAGTATGAGAGGCTCATGCCTATGAGCCAAGTCAAGCTTCTATCCCTTTGGGATAAACTTGGAATCCCACATCAGCCACACAAACAACTGTTTGGCATGACACTTACCATCATTGGAATCTACATCAACCCGAATGGCCTGACCTTCACCCTTCCAGAACAAGCTCTCAATGAACTGCTGCAGGAGATTGAAGACTTCACCTTCTGGTCAGAAAGTAAGCATGGGGCCTCATGGACTTTATGCAGATGGCAAAGACTCACTGGTTGGATGAACTGGAGTTTTAACATTTTCCCTTTGTTGAAACCTGTGCTCTACTGCCTGTACCTGAAGATTGCTGGCCAAGACCATCCCTTGACAAAGATCTGGGTCAATAATGCTGTCTGTGAGGACCTCAAGTGGGCAACTCACCACATGCAAGCTTCTCTGGGGATCAACCTACTCTCCAGTGTATCATAAGACACCAAGGATGCTGATGTGACTGTGTCCTGTGATGCGTGCATGGAGGGACATGCTTTCTACTATCCAGCTTGTTTGAAAGGCTTCTATGCTGTGCCCAACAACACTGCCAGAGATATCATCTTCTACTTCGAAGTGTTAGCTGTTGCGAGTGCCTGCAATGACCTGAAGATGACTATGCCTCACAGTCCACACATCATTATCTACACTGACAGCATGAACACTGTCGACATCTTCAGTTCCCTGAGATGCCTGCCTGAGTTCAATCCCCTCTTGTGTCACTGTGTCAATGTCATGATCTCTGAAGGATTCCAGATATGAGTCCTACATGTCCCTAGAGAATGCAATGCCATGCCAGATGCTATCTCCCATCATGAGTTCCTCTGAGCGCAGCAGCTTGCCCCTGGTCTGCACATCCAAAGCTTCCAACTCCCACATCTGTTCATGCTGGGGGCAACCCAAAAATGATCATCTCTCATGTTTGTGCCTGGCAACCACTGTGGGAGCTGTGGTCATGAGCACAAGCTATCACCCTGGGACAAGCCACTGATGTTAGCACTTGGAACAACTATGGCTCAGTGCTAAATTCTTACCAATCCTTCATCTGCCTCCATGATCTTCCAGTAGAGCCTACCATGGACACCCTCAGCCTCTATACTGTCTACATGTGTCATCACATCAAACCTGACTCCATTGACACATACCTTTCCAGCATCTGTCAATAGTGCAAACCTTACTTTGCCCACATCCGTGAATCATGGAGAGGACAACTTGTTCATCACACTCTGGAAGGGTACAAACAACTGTGTGGGACACCAACTGTCAGAAAGCATGCCCTGACCATGGCAGATCTGAACACTGTGTGCTCCTCTTACACCAATGCAAGCCCTCACAATGACCTTCTCTTCTACACCCAACTCTGCATTGGCTTCTTTGCATTGATGTGACTTGTGGAGTTGATGTTTCCCAACGAAATCGCACTTCAGGACCCTCGCAAGGTGACAAAATGCAGCACTGTATGCATCGATCCAAGTTTTTTACAATTCTTCTTGCCTGGCCACAAGGCTGACAGATTTTTTGAAGGGAACACTGTCATCACCATACAAACCCATTACCATGTGATCCTACAAGACTTTTCTGCCTATACCTCACTTCACGTGACTGTTGCTTCCCCCTATCTTCACTGCTCTGGCTCAGTGTTGAGGGTAACATTCCCACAAGGGCCTTCTTCATGCAACAATTGCATCTGTGGCTCAACAAGGACATAGCTGGACAGTCTATGCACACTGAAGGTGCCACATCACTGGCTGAGAATGGGGTTGCACCCCACATCATTCAAGGGATTGGACAATGGGCATCTGCCACATGGCAAATTTACATCTGCAAACATCCTGTCCCCCTGCAGGCAATGCTCCACGCTTGACTGTAACCCAAATTCCTGCTGTTTCCATGCCCTGCTGGGTATGCTGCACCATTCATGCTTGGACAGTGACTCGTTGATGCTCCGCTGAGCACACAGACCCTAGACTCTAACAGACTTTGACTCATCGGCTTTCTCTTTCACTACAACATCTGAGCTTGAATACTATGGACCACTCTACTACTACTTCTACTATGAACTGGACTTGAACTTGTTCACTATGGACATATTTTTTTGTGGACAATTTCTTGCATCTCTCACTCCTCACATTGTCACCTCATCTTACCACTGTACATGCCACACCCCCAAATATATAGGACAATAGGTGTACCTTGATGATACAGTTATTATGTCAGCTGCTAAGGCTGACTCCAAGGGTCACTGAACAGCTCCTTCTCCCTATGTTGTGCCCACTTTGCAAACCCTCACACATTGGTCAAGTTTAAAGTCCTGTTTACACAAGTCCAATGGTGAAGGTTTTGGACTATGCAAGATGAATGCACTGCATGCTCACTGCAACACTTTGCAATCTCAGTTGATGGCACTGTGTGCCACCATAACACTTTACAGTCATCGACAGTTCTCGCAGACTGTTTCTCTACATTACACTACTTTACTCCTATTCACTAGTAGGGTAATGTTTCTATCAGTAAGCCAACCCCTTTTCTTGGGGTTTCCTCTTGCCATCTCATATTACGCTCACATAGCCTTTCATTCTCCCTCTGTCCCACCCTTATTTCTAGTGATGTACCTTGATGATACAATTATTATGTCAGCTGTTGAGGCTGACCCCAAGGGTTGCTGACAGCTCCTTCTCCCTAGGTTGTGCCCACTTTGCAAACCCTTGCACATTGGATGAGTTTTTTGAACAATTTAATTGGGTTTACATCAATCATCATCTGAGGATGTCAAAATTGAATCCCAGTAGGAAGTCCATCATTTAATTAAGATTTTCATCTATTTAGTTAGTTTGAGTCATTGAATCAGGTTTAAACTTGTTTACTTGAGTCTAATCCTTGCGAGGCTGCCTGCTTCACCACTCTGCATCTCAGTCTGTGTACACTCCATGCGCTCTGGACTCAACACCCCCTTTCCTATGATGTTCCTCCTCTCCTGTTCATCATCTCACCACCTGCCTACACACCCATCTCTGTGGTGTTTTTTGGGTGCTGCCAGATGATGTGCCTCTGAGACATCTCAGTCTCTTCTTAAGCCACCCATGGGCATTTGGAGGTCTTTACACTCCCCCCCCCCCCAATCTGAGCAGACTCGACTAGAAATTTGTTGGCTGAGACACCTGCCAAATTAGTAGGTCCAATCTGAGCAGACTCCTAGTAGAGTCCCAGCATCTGATTGGACAGTTATAGTGCATCCATTCAGACAATCCTAGGACAGAGTGTTGGCAGTTACTTATTTATTTATAAATAGAAAATGTAATTAATGGTAGGATTCAAACCCTCACTTTGAGATAGCTTACATAATGAAGCAAATGACCCTAACCATTACACTACAAGAGCTTTTCTGTCATGGAAAAGCAATGCTGTATGTACAACACCTGGCGGCTGTGGATTACAAAGCACACAGCTGCATCATCAACACATCACCACCGTCAATGATGCCACCTCCTCCTACCCTGCAAACGAAAGACAGAAGCAGGGCCCAAACAATGTTATCGTTGTTTGGGCCACTAGTAAGTATTTTTTAAAATGTTCTTTGTTGTTTTGTTTAACTAACTCATTTTTCATTAGTAATAGGTTTGATTATAATGACAAGGCTCAAAACCATGACAATGGGCACCAGGATGATGGGATGAGACGACTGGATGACAAGATGACAAGACAGGATCACAATGATGAGCAAGAAGCAGCAGCAAATGATGAGAAAAGGCCCAAGAAACATCCATTGACGTCTCTTGGGCTGCAAGTAAGTTTTTTTTTCTTTTCTCATTCCTTTCCTTCTTTACTAACAAACTTTTTTAGGTACTAATTTAAACTATTGATAGCAACGACGACAAGACGGCAGGGGCAATGAAAACAGATGACAGGGATGACAGGAAGGGACAGCAGGACACTGGGTGCAGGGCACAATACCCCTGATGGGGTATTATGTAAGTATCTTGGAAGTATTCCTAATACTGTCAAGATACTAGCCCAGAGGTATGTTGCAAGTATGCTGATTGTTGATTACCATACCTCCACATTAGTAACTTGTACATATTGTAACTGTATTCTGAATGTCTTGGCTGAAACATAATACAATATTTCCTCCCTACTATCACAATAATATTAAGATACTTCTAATGGAGTATTGAAGTTAAAGATCAAAATATTTTTCAAGTACTGAGAAGGCAGTAACTTGGTGGTATTGAGGTAATTTCTTCAGTACTACCAAGATACTATCTACAATACTATCAAGATGATATCACAATACTTTGCTTGGGATGTGTTAGCAATATGATGGAAAAGATCTAGAAAACCTCTGTGTCAGTATGCTTGAAATATCATGAAAGTACACAAACAAAAAGAGTAGTCATGCACCCCATACCTTCACCATACTAAAGCCAGGGAATATTGGAAGTATTGAAGTGTTGTTTATTCAATATTGTCAAACTACTCTATGGGAAGTATATAAGAAGCAATTTGATAAATTGGGAAAGTATTATTAGCAGATGTCTGCCCATGCAGGTCTGCTGTTGCAAGTATCTACTTCCATGTCTGAGTACCTACATGTCCACTGGCAGGTATCTACTCAGGTACTCACTTGCACATCCAAGTTGTATGTCCAAGTACTTACTCAAGTACTTACTGGCACCTATTTGAGTACTGACTAGTACTTGCCAGTGCATATCCAAGTACTTACTCAAGTATCTACTGGAACCTATTCAAGCTTGAGTACTTACTTGTATATCCAAGTACCCACTTGAATGTCCAGGTATCTACTCAGGTACTTACATTCATCCAAGTTGTATGTCCAAGTACTTACTTGCATATCCAAATACCTACTTTATATCTACCTGCATGTTCAGGTACACTGTGGACCTAGCACAATGTGATTTTCAGCCATTTAAATTCAGAAATGTGAATTTCCTAACATAAATGGCTGAATTCAGGGTGGATGAATTTGGGATGAATTTTCATCCCAAATATTTCAGCCATCCAAGGGATGGAGTTCATATCTGTTACGTTACAAAATGTTCTTAACCTAATGGGATGAATTTTCATTTTACAAGGGGATGAAATACAGGGGATGATTTTCATCCAAGATGAGGGTGTGGATTTGCAACCATCTTAATGTATGAATTTTCATCAAACTTTTCAACAATTTATAGGATAGTGTTTCCTGCCACAAAGGTGTGAATAACCAGGTGTGTTTTCACCCTGAAATAACATACAAATTTCATACTATTATGAGATGATTTTAGTACAGAAATTTCTTTCATTAAATATTGAATTGACTGTTCCTTCCTCAGGTATTATTGTTATTGTTTTCAGTCAGAATGAGAGGATACTTTTCACACTTCAGGATTAAGAGAATTCTTTTCATCCCAAAAAAAGGGATTTTTCATTTGTGTTGTAATTGTTTTACTGACAAGTCATTTGCAGCCCACCCTCAACACATCACATGATGAATGTTGAACATCCATCAACCATAACCACTTCGACAACACAGCTGCCCTCCCTTTCACCTCACCACTACCCACTCTATCAACATCCACCATAGTGTTGCTGCAGCTCGGCTAGCCGAGAGCCGGCTCACTTAAGCCAGCTAAATTTCCTTATGTGGCTCAGCTCAGCTTTTAGCTGACTCAAAGCCAGCTCAAGCTGGTACATAATTTTCAAAGTATTGTAACTATCAATGTGGGTAAATTAGCCACTATCTACCTGATAGATACACAATGTTACATATATTTTGAGTATAGAATGATGATAGAAACTCTAGGGTATTAAAAATAAATAGAAATTAGAAAAAATCAAGGCAGGGTGTGAGATAGCATGGGAATGGGAGCACATATGGCTGTCGTCTCTTCAGGCCCTTCAAATGAGACTAGAATACATTGTAAACGAGCCTTCAATGATGAAAAACAGTGGAAAACTGACTGAGATACAGCTTAACCCCCCCCCCAAAACCAAAGAATGTGGAATATCTCCAGAACGCGGACATGCGCACCTCTGGTCTCTTTGGGCCCTTAAAACGACACTATAGTAGATTGTAAACAAGCCTTAGATCATAAGAAATGGTGGAGAATTGACTGACGTAGTAGAGTACCTGCCCACCCAAACAGAAAATGTGAAATATCACCAGAATGCAGACAGACAAACCTCTCGACTTTTTGGGTCCTTCAAACGATACTAGAATAGGTTGTAAGTGAGCCCTCATCAATGGAGAATGATGGGGAACTCACAAAGATAGAGTACACCCTCCTGCTGAAACATAGCATGTCAGATATCTCCAGAATGCGATGGCGGATGCCTCTCGTTTCTTCAGGCCCTAAAACCGACAGTAGAATAGCTGGTAATCAACCCTTGGTTGGTAGGAAATGGTACAGAATTCACCAAGATACAGTATAGACTCATGGTATCTATCTGGCACCCATTACATGTTTTTAAGGCTATTATTGGGCTATTATGATGCCCATTCTTAAGTTAGACAGTGTAGAACTCATTTACAATTGATATAGTACACTAATTAACTCTATGGTCATACATAAATTTGGGGGGGAGGTGGCATGGGAGGTGGTGGTATGAGGAGAAGAGCAAAGGCATGTGAATCCAGGTGTCAGATGGTTGACATCTCACGAGAAAGTTGAATTGTCGGGATTGTCGGGTACAGAATACCCGCAGAATACCCAACAATCCCGACAATTCAACTTTCTCGTGAGATGTCAACCATCTGACACCCGGATTCACATGCCTTTGCTCTTCTCCTCATACCACCACCTCCCATGCCACCTCCCCCCCAAATTTATGTATGACCATAGAGTTAATTAGTGTACTATATCAATTGTAAATGAGTTCTACACTGTCTAACTTAAGAATGGGCATCATAATAGCCCAATAATAGCCTTTAGTTTGTATCTATTTGAGTACTTACTTGTACATCCAAGTACCTACTTGATATCTACTTGTTTGTCCAGGTATGTACTCAAGTACCACTTGCACATCCAAGTTGTACATCCAAGTACTTACTCAGGTACCTAGTACTGGCACCTATTGGAGTACTCACCTGCACATCCTGGTACTTACTCAAGTACAACTTGGATGTGCAAGTAAGTACTTGAGTAGATACCTGGACACACAAGTATATATCAAGTAGGTACTTTGATATACAAGTAAGGACTCAATTAGGTAACAGTAGGTACTTGAGTAAGTACCACTAGGATGTGCAGGTGAGTACTCCAATAGGTTCCAGTACTAGGTACCTGAGTAAGTACTTGGATGTACAACTTGGATGTGCAAGTGGTACTTGAGTACATACCTGGACAAACAAGTAGATATCAAGTAGGTACTTGGATGTACAAGTAAGTACTCAAATAGATACAAACTAGTAGGCACTGCTTGGACATACAAGTAAATACTCAAATAACCACTGGTAGGTACTTGGATATACAAATAAGTACTCAAATAGGTACCAGCAGGTACTTGAGTAAGTACTTGGATATGGTAACAGTAGGTACTTGAGTAAGTACTTGGATGTGCAAGTGAGTACTTGAGTAGATACCTGAACATGCAGGTAGATATAAAGTAGGTATTTGGATATGCAAGTAAGTACTCAAGCTTGAATAGGTTCCAGTAGATACTTGAGTAAGTACTTGGATATGCACTGGCAAGTACTAGTCAGTACTCAAATAGGTGCCAGTAAGTACTTGAGTAAGTACTTGGACATACAACTTGGATGTGCAAGTGAGTACCTGAGTAGATACCTGCCAGTGGACATGTAGGTACTCAGACATGGAAGTAGATACTTGCAACAGCAGACCTGCATGGGCAGACATCTGCTAATAATACTTTCCCAATTTATCAAATTGCTTCTTATATACTTCCCATAGAGTAGTTTGACAATATTGAATAAACAACACTTCAATACTTCCAATATTCCCTGGCTTTAGTATGGTGAAGGTATGGGGTGCATGACTACTCTTTTTGTTTGTGTACTTTCATGATATTTCAAGCATACTGACACAGAGGTTTTCTAGATCTTTTCCATCATATTGCTAACACATCCCAAGCAAAGTATTGTGATATCATCTTGATAGTATTGTAGATAGTATCTTGGTAGTACTGAAGAAATTACCTCAATACCACCAAGTTACTGCCTTCTCAGTACTTGAAAAATATTTTGATCTTTAACTTCAATACTCCATTAGAAGTATCTTAATATTATTGTGATAGTAGGGAGGAAATATTGTATTATGTTTCAGCCAAGACATTCAGAATACAGTTACAATATGTACAAGTTACTAATGTGGAGGTATGGTAATCAACAATCAGCATACTTGCAACATACCTCTGGGCTAGTATCTTGACAGTATTAGGAATACTTCCAAGATACTTACATAATACCCCATCAGGGGTATTGTGCCCTGCACCCAGTGTCCTGCTGTCCCTTCCTGTCATCCCTGTCATCTGTTTTCATTGCCCCTGCCGTCTTGTCGTCGTTGCTATCAATAGTTTAAATTAGTACCTAAAAAAGTTTGTAACATACCTCTGGGCTAGTATCTTGACAGTATTAGGAATACTTCCAAGATACTTACATAATACCCCATCAGGGGTATTGTGCCCTGCACCCAGTGGGAGGAATGAGAAGGCCAATGACCAACACCAGCCACCACCTTTGTGAGCCCCTGCTTGCAAGGTGGATTGCTGGTGCTCAACAATGAATCAACAATGATGGGAGGGGAGGGACAACAACAACAACAACAACAACAACAACAGGGGACACCAACTGCGGCAGGGACAATGACAGGGGACAATGATGATGAGGGGGGAGGAGACAAGAGGGGGGGAGAATGACCATGATGATGGGACAACGACAGAGATGAGAGGGGGGGACAATGACAATGGAACACACCACCCACCCCCAGCCTCATGAGCAACTGCTCATGGGGTGGACCATGGATGGAATGATGATGAGGGCCACCACAGCACCCCGGAGACGAAAAGGGGGGAACAATGACAGGAGGGGGAACAATGACAGGAGGGGGAACAACAACAGGAGGGGGAATGATGACAGGAGGGGGAATGACAACAGGAGGGGGAACGATGATGAAAAGGGGAGGGGGGAACAACAAAGGGAAATGACAAAGGGGAGAGGGGAACAACAATGGAGGAATGACAATGAGGGGGGGACTTTTTGTATTTTTTGTCCTTTGATATCTATAGTTATATTCAATTAAACTATTCATAAAAGATACCCCAAAGAAATTAGTAGTTTGGATATCTGTGAAGGTCTGTAATGAGGTCAGGAGAAGTTTGCCAATTATAAGGACATCAGTAGAAGTTTGTAATAAGGTCAGTAAGGTTTTGTAATGGGGTCAGTAGAGTTTTGTAATGAGGTCAATAAAGTTTTGTAATGAGGTCAATAAAGTTTTGTAATGAGGTCAATAAAGTTTTGTAATGAGGTCAGTAAAGTTTTGTAATGAGGTCAACAACATTTTGTAGTGAGGTCAGCAAAAGTTTGTAATGAGTTCAGTGAAATTTTGTAATGAGGTCAGTAAAAGTTTGTAATGGTATGATGTTAGTAACAGTTTGTAATCAAGTATGTAAATAAGGTCAGTCAATGTGTGCAATGAGGTCAGTAAAAGTTTATAATCAAGTTGGCAAAAGCTTGTAAACCAGTCAGTACAAGTTTGCAGTGACTTTGTGCACAAAAATTAAGGACATGATATAGTGGACACCTACTTTCATGCCTCGCAGTATCTTGCACACAACACAAACAAACAACTCACACTGCCAACTGTATGAGACATACTAATGGCTCATTCATTCACACAATGTCATTTTTGTAAGTCTTGCATCATTAAATGGGTAAACAACAAATTAATGTTTATATTCAAAGGTTAATACTTTGTGGCATTTGGTAAGCATATTGAGCTCAAATGTGAAATCAACCTGACAACCTATTGCAAGTTAAGTAATGACTTTTGTAAGTCATTTTTTAGTCAATATATTTATAGTACTAACTAAGTCAATCATTAGAAGCACATTACTGACTTCAATATGAACCACTACAAACTTGTTCACTGTTTTGTTACAAACCTTTATTGACCTTGGCATAAACTATTACAAAAATGTTATTGACTTTAATACAAGCCATTACAAATTTGTTTACTGACTTTGTTACAAACCATTATTGAGCTTGGTGTAAACTATTACAAACATGTTATTGACTTCAATACAAACAATTACAGACTTGTTTACTGACTTTGTTGCAAACCTTTACTGACCTTGGTATAAACTATTACAAACATAGTATTGACTTCAATACAAACCATTACAAACTTGTTTACTGACTTTGTTACAAACCTTTACTGACCTTGGTATAAACTATTACAAAAATGTTGTTGACTTCAATACAAACCATTACAAATATGTTTACTGATTTTGCTACAAACCTTTACTGACCTTGGTATAAACTATTACAAAATGTTGTTGACTTCAATACAAACCATTACTGATCTTGGTGTAAACCATTATAAATATGTTATTGACTTCAATACAAACAAACCATTACATGTTGCAAAGCTTTACTGACCTTGCTTTAGTGCTTATTATGGTGTTAGTCTGGTTTGTATGAGTAATAATCAGCCTTGCAACTTGGACTACATCTGGACAATGATTCAGAAGTGTAAATTTTCATTATGAAGTTGATTTGAATGTAGTTTGATTGAAGTCTGAGCAGAGTCCGAGCAGAGTCTGAGGGGAGTCCTAGTGGAGTCCGAGCAGAGTCCTGAGCAGTCCTAGTCTGAGTGGAGTCTGAGCGGACTCCACTTGGACTAGGGGGGGAGTGTAAAGTACTGGGCATTTAAGACATTTTCTGCCTCTCTTCCAGCTGATCACATGCCTGTGGTGAGTTCCCCTGTAAGTGCCTCTCTTCTGAGCTGATCTCGTGCCTTAGCTATAGTGTATCATCTTTTTTGTCACAATATACTCAGTTCCTCACATTGCAAGCTCACACACATCATCTCATGTCTGACATTGAGTATGGTATGGCAATGAACAGCACAATGCAGCCAACTGGAACCCCAGGTGATCCTACACCACCCAAAGACTAACCCAAGCAGATGCAGAAAGGGACCTCATGGACACATGTCTTGCAATTGTCCAGTGGTACAGGACAGCAGAAATTTCAAAGGCACATGCAACAGTTGAGCTCCATTGTGCATTCCCACATACACTCAACCAAGAGTCTTTTGTTGTGGCTTATGGAGCCTACCTCCAGATGCTTGACAAGATTGACCACTTCAGGGATGGGGCTGCACAATATGCATCCATTGGAGGGGTTGCAGGAGCAGTCCAGAATGCCCCTGTTGCTTTGCCTGAGCAACCACAAGTTGCATTCCCATGACTCTTTGTTGGAACCAGTAAGCAAACTCAGCACCCCAACAACTCAGACAATGACAATGAGGAGTATGGAAAAAGGACTCACCTCGACTTTGATGCGCTCTCTTGGAATCAAGGCAAAGAGGGAGTCTCACTCAGATTATCGCCATTACTTCAAAAAACCCAGTCTTTACTCTTGAATTTTGCTAAAGACCTCAAACAAGCTAAATCTTCCTTACTCAACTGTGGAAAGTCCTACCCACAGTTCCCTGAATCAGAATGGGGAAACCTCCTTGCTGGGAAGGCTGTTGACCTCGACCACATTCTCTCCAGAATGCACTCTGTCACCCATGAGGATGGGGAGTCCCACTCCATTGGAAAAGGACTCAAGATCCTGTGAGTTTCATCAAAACTGGCCTGTTCAGTCCATACCCATGGGGAGTGGATCATGGCCTATAACTCATATGTCAAGGCTGCCATCTTCATCTCCCCCCATTGAGTGTTTGAGCTCAGAGGCTCCAGTAACCACATCATGTGGTACTTTGCCTCTTCACCCATCGAACTCCATGACCACATTATCAACTATGATAAGGCTGTACGCATCAGGGTCACACAGTGCAGGGATCTCAAGCTCACAAACTTTGAGCAGTTCTCAGACCTCCATTTGCAATAGATCAACAACCTGGCAGTGCTCAGTTCATGCAACAAGAGTCCTTGGAAGCCTGGACAATGGAGAGACCCATGCAGGCAGTGGAATGAACAATGCTGCCCAAAATCCTCAGCATGCAACTATGCCTATCTGCCTGAAGTACCACAGCAATGCACATGTCAGTGACAACTGCCCAGATGCACAGAGGAAATAGTGGGTCACCACTCTTGACCTATTGGGATACATCTGGGTTTTGGGCCAAAAAGGTTAAGGCTTGATAAGGCCTTAAAATATCCAAATTAACAATAATATTTGCAATTCTTATATACAGTCTGAAAAGGGTATTTAAAGGATGGTTGCATTGAAAATTTTCAACAGTGCACTCAGAATTGAGCTTTCGAAATGTATGTAGTAGCTGAACAAATAGTATACATATGTGAAAATTAATGAACAGAGATATCAAGTGTGATTGATCAGTGAAATTTAGAAAAGAGTGACAAAAATCCACCTGTTGTCCCAATGCTTATAAAGGATGGTAGTGATGGCAGATTCTGCCAGCTATATCAGGATGGCCTCACTGATCAACTGCTGCCTGGAAGTGATTACTTGAGAATATTTGTAAGAATTGTGAGTATAGACCATGAAGTATCAGACTGGCAAACCTCTTGAATTGGTAAAAGCATGGTGCATCAGAAAAATTTGCAAAAGATGGACAGAAAGCCACCTGTGGTCCCAACCTTTATAAAGGATGGCAGCAGTGGTGGATTCAGCCAGCTATATCAGGTGGGTTCTGCTGATCAGCAGCTGCCAGGAAGCAGTTGCTTCAGAAATTCTGTAAGACATGCAGGAAAAGGCCTTGAAGCATCAGACTGACAATTCCATGAAATTTAGAAAAGAGCGATGAAAATCCATCCATTGTCCCAACACTTATAAAGGACGGTAGCAATGGCAGATTCTGCCAGCAATTGCAGGAGGGTTCCACTGATCAACAGCTGCCTAAGAGCAGTTAATATGAAGTATGTGAAAACATCAGATTGACAAACCCATGGAATTGGTAAAAAGTCTGTAAGAAATGCTTGCACAGATCATATGCATTGGAAAGACAGGTCTGCAAATTTAATGACAGAATAAGCAAAAATTACCCATAGTCCCAACACTTGTAAGAAGGGGAAGTCTGGGTGACTTCCACTATAAGACCAACATTGATATCTCTTGGACACTGTTCTCCGAATTCCATACATTACAAGGTATGTAGTAGATGAAAATCTGTGGCTTTAGAAAAAGACTGGATATATATCATCTGGGGCACCAATTCTGTCCTCCATCAGTCATCAGTTGTCTGGACTCCATATCCTGTAAGATGGGTAAGTAATATGAGCCTGCTTCATCCTTGTGAGAGCTGACCTGTGCAGGCATCAATCTGCTCTCTGATCAGTCACTCTAATTTCACTCAGGGGTTGTAAGAAAGCCAATTGCATTGCTAATCTACAGCTAGCTGGTATTTTACAATCCCCCCCATTCAATTGCGCTTGTTTCAGGGCCCTTTGCTCCTTCAGTCTGGCTAGCATGCTCTGTTTTGTTACCTTGTGATCATGTACAATGTAGCTTGGAAACACCTGGCTAATGGGGGAATCAGCTGCTGCCAATGGCTGGTACAGTGAAATAAATTTGTCAATGCCTACCAGTTCCACCAGTTCAACAGATCATCTACCTTGCCCTTCTCCTCTGGATCATCTAAGAAGTCCAGGACACTTTCGAAAATTGTTTGGAATCTGTCATGGTGTCCAAGCAACAGAACACCAAAGAGGATGATAATGTGAAGTGAAGCTGGTTAGATCATCAGTGACAGGTTACTAGTGTGCTAGACTCCCCACACACCTGTGTGGCTACATAGGCCAGAGAGGTGGTAGTGACCTGGGTCATGCCATGGATACAAGCATTACCTGATCTTGTCGCCTTCACCTCTTTCTCTACTGAACTGGATGAGGTAAAGATGTGCTTGAATGCCTGAACAAGATGGAGTCAGCAGCAGATGAGGAGGAAAAATGCATGTGAACCCAAACAAGAATCCGGCTTCTGAACAGCCCCTCCCAAGGGTTTTTGGGATCATACTCCTGGTCTGTGTACATCAGCATTGGCCACTGATCACCATGGACAGGCATTTCACCACTAGAAAGTTTTTCATGCACACTAAATGGGGAGATCAACAGTGTAAACTGCATATGCAAAGGAACAAACACTGACTCTGCATCATTCCAGTCTAGACCAGCAGGACAGAGGAGGGTGCCAGTGGTGGGATGGTGATAGCCCCTGTTTGTCTTGACATTCCAGGAGAGGGGTGGGTGGACAGGTATGCTGGGAGGGCTTATCCACTCCAGAACAACACCTTTCAAGCTCTTAGTATCATCCAATCTTGCACTGGATATGCCCTTTTGAATCTTTAATGGATGAGAAAAGGGTATGTAGATTCACGGAGCAATCAATGTACTAATTCTGTGACCACCATGCACTCTTCATTAGAAGCTTCCATGAGGTGCTCCAGAAGATGGGGCACCATGTGCAAGAGTTGTTGGAATGCTCTATGCTCCTTTCTGGCCCTGCGACATGGAAGAGTATTAGCCAAGAAGTAAATTAATCAAGCATGATACTTGCTCAGGAGTGAGCAACTCTTCTATGACTTCCCCCTCCTCATCCATGCAAAGTATACCATTGGTCAGCAATGCTTGGATGCTGCACATCACATGCACTGCTTGGCCAAAATGTCACCCATAACAAACTAAGGGATCACTGGCATGGCTGAGCAGTAGCATTAAAGCATGGCATGGTGGAAATGCAATGGACACACAGCTTTTTCCTGTTCCCAAGCTTGAGGGCATTGATGCTTGTAGTATTGTCTGGAGGAGAGTTCTCATCTGGCATTGGGGATACAATGGGGGCCAAGGAGGATGGGGCCCATTGCTTGTGGCACCAACTTTTAATGACCTCACTGACTCAGAGTCCATCAATCTGAGTCACAGCACACCCTTGCTGACTCAAGAGTCAGTCAATCTGAGTCACGGTGGGGTGACTCATTCAAAGCCTAGTGGCCCATAAATGCCTGGCCAATTCAACCAACAAAGCCCAACTCAACACCTAGTGTTGAATTGAGCCCCTCGCCTTCATCAAGCTCTGGTTCCTTTGGGCATCCACAGCCACTGACAGTGACCACTGCCCCAATGTACTGGCAGATATTGCTCAACAAGGTATACAACTTGATGAATGTCATCTGGTCCCTTGAGCCAGCTACACTGCAATTGACCAAATGGCACTGGTGCATAGCTTGGAACCTTGCCGCTGCATCTCTGATGGTCATATAAAGGCCCATCCATGCAAGGAAGCATGTAGTGCTGGGCACACTGTGTGAACATCATGAGCATTACCAATTCTTTGGGCCCAGCTACTTGTGTCTGTTGCTTCAACAGGTTAGCAAAGACCTGGTCTTCACTGAAGTGGCCATATACATACCGGTCTTTGGATGCTACACCAGGGAGTATGTTGCCAAATGTGCAAGCAGCTGATGCAGATACATCAGTCAGTCTCCATCTATACTGAAGAATGCAGTAAGTGTTTACAGCAGCCCAGTGCCATTACAGAGGCTATATCAGGTGGTTGGCATTCCAGCGCAGATGTTTCCACCTCAAGGTAAGTTGGGAGGTTTCTCCAGAGCTCAAAGTACTTACCACATATTATGAAGAAAGCAACACATTGCGCCCTCCTCCCGCTCTACATCACTGGGAATTAGAGTGCATCCCATGGCCATTGAAGTGGACCTATGTGGAAGCAGGTAGGTGAAGAGCAATCCTGAAACATTTGAGCTAATTCTGGCCATAGATTTGACCACCTAAGTGCCCCATTCCATTGAGTACATGGATCTTGGTTATGAAACTGACTGGCACAAAATCTCAAAGCTTGATTCCATGGATAGGCCTGGGCTAATGGAGGTGGAATTCTTTGGCCTGTTTTCCAAGTGCAAGGTGTGCTTGCTCATCACGATGTGCCAAGCATTCCATAGCCACTACTGCAGCCTGCAAAAAGAGGATGATTCAGAGCTAACAGACTGTGAGTAAGGAAGGCAGCATGGATAAACCAACCATCATTTAGACTTTTCATTTCAATCATTTTGTATATTCTAGATTTCAAATCAACCATGTTGCATGGCCCTACCCTCATAAAACATTTACCCCATCAGTTACATGGGGATAATCCTGGAAATAGGCAGCTCAGGAGCCCATCTATGTAAGGAAGCAGAAAATTATGAACATGCACCCCACAAAGTCTTAGGACTTTATTCCTTGAGGCATACTAGTAGAATAAGGGTAAAATAATGCTTAAGAGAAGAAGAAGTGCACCTTACTTCCTAGCATACATCACAATGACCATGCCTCAAAGGCTAGATATAATTAAATTTACCCATGCTCATTTTCAACTATCATTAACACCATATCTGGGCTTTGACTGCTATGTATATGAGATGGATAAAGTGACCAATGAAATATGTGGAATCAGTGGGGACCAACTTGAAGTTGGGAAGTTGGGAATGAGCAGGCATGATCCATTTGAATGGCATATAAATTAAGGGTAGCTGCATAGGTACTGTTGCATCATGGCCAAAGCAGAAAAAGACAGTATGCAAACAGAGGCACGAATGGGCTGCCAAGTAGAGGAATGGCTGCCCCCCAGCTGTTTGCTTGAGCACGCCTGGGCCAGGACATTTTAGCCACCTGCATCAGATGTAAGAAATATGAATACCTTTCAGATGGCTGATGGATTGACTAAGCTAGAAAGTGTGTCAGCTTTTGATTTTTGATTACCTGCCACCATACAGCTACACATTTCATATGCCAATTTCCCAGGCTCGAGTAAAGGGTGGGCATTGCATACCTGACAGGGCAGGGTAAGAAGGGAGGTCCTCACCTTGGGAAGCCCATCCAAGTCATCACCACTACTCATGCCAACACTGACGCATACCCTGAATGCTGAACACCGCATCAGATATGGGAAGCATTAACAACTTTGTCAAGGTGAATGGGCTTCAGGATGAACTAAAGTAAAAAAAAAATGCATCATTTCTTGATCATTGATTGCCTGCCGCCATACAGCTACACATCGCTTGCACCAATTTCCTGGGCTTGAGTAAAGGGTGGGCATTGCATACCTGACAGGGCAGGGTAAGAAGGGAGGTCCTCACCTTGGGAAGCCCATCCAAGTCATCACCACTACTCATGCCAACACTGATGCATACACTCAACGCTGAATGCCACATCAGATATGGGAAGCATTAACAGCTTTGTCAAGGTGAATGGGCTTCAGGATGAACTAAAGTAAAAAAAAAATGCGTCATTTCTCAATCATTGATTGCCTGCCACCATACAGCTACACATTGCTTGTGCCAATTTCCCAGGCTCGAGTAAAGTGTGGGTGTTGCATATCTGACAGGGCAGGGTAAGAAAGGAGGCTCTCACCTTGAGGTGCTACTGTGCATGACCGGGTAATGGGTCACAAACCACTGTTCAATCTGCAACTCCCAATTTAGTCACTTATTATTGATTCTGAGTAGGAAGATATCTGCTCCAGCATGTATTTAAGTGTTCTGTAAAGTATTACTATTTTTCTAAAGCATGTTGCCAGTGGTATAGAATATTTTTCGAGAATGACTCGAAATCAAGTGTTTTGATGTAACGGGTCAGGTTTCGGCAACTTCTGACAGCGCGACAATGCTGATCGTGATCATCGATACTTACTCCCTCTTCATTCCCTTTCACCTATTCATACTGCCCCATCACAAGTTCGACAAGCGGTGCTCATGTTGCTTTGCAGTAGTCCCCATTTTGGGACTCCAAGGCACTTCTTCCCATTGGATCTTCAAGTGGACCAAGAACAGGATGCAATATGGGATGGGGCTGAGGTCATGGACACTTAGGGATGTCAGGAGGATCGATGACCATATCTTTGTGAGTGTTCTCATCGTTTGCATGTTTACGCTTCTTGCTATTTGACTTATTTGCCTTTTGAAGCTCAGCTTCCACCTTTTTCACTGCCTTCTCAGCTGCTGCCTGCTCTCGTACCTGCCGCTTCTCTTCATCAGCTGCCATTTTCCTTTGAGCCTTCTCAGCTGCAGCTTCAGCCCTCTTTCGAGCTTTCCCCTCCTCTACCTCTGCCTTCTTTCGAGCCTTCTCCACTTCAGCTGCTACTGCTTTCCTCGCCTTCTCCACATCAGCCTCTGCCTTCTTCTGAGCTTTCTCCTCCTCTGCTGCAGCCCACTTCCATTCTCTCTCAATCTCTGCCTCTGCCTTCCGCTGTTCATGCTCTGCCTCAATCTCTGCCTTTTTTGCAGCATCTTCTACAGCTTTCAGGTGAGCCTTAATGTCTGCAAATACCTTGGCCGCCTCCTTATGAACCACTTCGACTCTTTCTTCCCAGTCTGCCTTTGCTAATGCCATCAACATTTGCTCATCTGTCATGTGGCAAGCCCCAGATCCCCCGACTTGCTTCTTGGCTGGTTTGTTTTTCTTTGCGAACAGCTGTTGTCGCAACCGCTCATTCTCGTCGTCCATCAGCTTCTTCACAGCATAGTCAGCTTCCATCTGCTTCTTCACAGATAGTGCAAACTTTTCCAGGGCATCAGCACGTTCTGCAATGGCCTTACACGAGGCTCTCGGTGGAAGTGGGCCTGGGAAGGGAACTAGTTCGTAGGAAGGAATAGATGGTGAGTCTGATGAACCAGTTGCTTCAAGGTCTGGAGCTGATGATGAAGCAGCCAGTGATGCTGATGAAGACCCCTGCTTGAGAGAAGCCCCACTCAGGTCAGCGAATGATGGAGTTGCCGACACTGTCGCTTCACAGAGAATTAATGGAAGTGCTGCTGGAACTGGCTGGGCTGCATGTGTGGTGGTATTCAATGCTGGTGCAAATGCATCATCTTCAATGATATCAGGGTTAAATGGATGGATTCCTGTAGTCCGGAACGCAGACTTGATGGTTCTCTCAGTGAATGCCTTCTCTCAGACCATGTGGTAGTATTGTAGCAGATTACTTTTGGTTACGTGGATGTATTGTCTCGAAATAGCATTGACTTGAGCTTTCCAGCATGAATTAAGTGGGCCAAAGACCCCAACATCACAAGGCTGGAGGCAGTGGGTAGTGTGTGGGATCAAACAGACAATGATGATAGCGTGTAGCATTGCGAAGGCACAGAATGAATAGGTGCAGTGAGAGTTGTGTCCGTCTAAAATCAAAAGTCGAGGATGTCCTGAAATGTTCCATGCATCTGTCGCAGGCTCAAAATCCTTTTCAAGCCACTTGGATCCGAGTTCCATGTCTGTCCAACTGTTTGGTGAAAATGATAAGCTGTCATCAACAACTTGGTCAGTAAGTACAATGTCAAGCTTCTTTGTCCTCACCTTGCTTTGCATGGATTGTCTCGTCCCCACTCAAGATCCCGCCACTTTCCTTTGTAGATGATGGAAGGGTGCATCGCTGAGCCATCAGCACTCACACATTCAATCACGGTTACAAGCTCGCAGTTACCATCTTCAACCTGGTTCACTGTCTTCTGATCTCGGTCCACCAGCACAAGTGTTCTCTTGCCGATACCCATTTGGATGCCTTTCTCATCCATGTTATAGATGTTCTCTGGGGGAATGTTGTTTTCCCTGATGATATCTTCCAACATCTCGAAGTACTCTGTAACAAGGGGACGGTTCAAGCAGGCAGCACGACACGCTTCAAGAGCTGTCGTCCAGTTTGCTTTCAAGTCAGGATGGCGCTTCCGGAATCTGCAAGCCCAATTGACTCCGACTTCCCCTCCCGCAATAATAGATGCGCAATTACCTACTGCTGACAGATCTTAGGGGACACCACGCTTTCCGAGAACCTTGATCCACTCCTTGAGAATTTCTTCCTGAGGGGGAGTTAGCTTTTGTTGAGCAGCATGAGCTTCTGAGCGAGTATGATGGCCATTGAATCGAGCTGTCAGTGTCATCTTCTGTACATCATACATTCGTGCAGCTGACCGAAGTGACAGTATGGGATGTCCTTTTGAGTCCAGACCAGATGTGATGACAGCTGCAACATCCTGGAGTGCTTTCTCTTCTGCTGCTTTCTCCTTACTTCGCACCATAGAGTGATGGCCAGGATGAAGGATGACTTGGAATTGATCTAATTCAAGAAAACCAGTCAACAAATGCCTGTGTACTTGATGCAACGTGTTGTTTTAAGTAATGATATGAGATCCAACATGTTGCGATGCATCATATTCATGTGTCATGTCACATGGGGTATATTCTACAGAGATCACAGTGGCTAGCTAGGGACTGTACTGTCACGCTGTTGAAAGCTTAGCTTTCTTAGTAGTGTGTTCATCACTTTTCGAGTCTGGTGCAGCCATTTCATCATCCAAGGCCTCTTTCCCATCTTCTTCTTCATGGCATCGCTTTGTCCCACTCATATGCAACCTCGAGTGCTTCCCCATAATTATCCCTGATTCATCCATATTGTAACACTCACGCCAAGACTTCCACAATGGCAGGAAGCTTTCATCATCTGAATTCAAGTCGTTGTACTCTTCACCCATGGAAACAAGTCCTGGCATCTCAGGGTCAGACCCATTGGCTGTCAGTTCTGCCTCAGAATACCAGGGTTGGCTTGACATAGTTTTAGAGCAGGATTACAAAGTTAAAGTAATCTAACGCACCCTGGAATGGTACCCGGGGAATGTTTAGAGATAAAGGACTTTGGTGATTCGGTACTGACATATTTTAGCATCCATCCAGCATAGTCAAATTCATCTACTAAGCAGTCATAGTCAACACATGTTACATGAGATAAGGGATGAGTTAGTACTAACTCTGCTCAGGTGTGGCTGGACACGTTGATGTGTTGTGAGAACCTTTGACTTGGATGTGCTCTGTGTTACTACTCTCTTCTGTTGCGCATTTTTCTGAGCTTCTCAGACCACAAAGAGTATAGGAAAATATATTACTCACTGTCCTGAGCCATTGGTATGTGATAGCAAGTGCAAAAGATGTGGAAAGGAAGCAAGTTCACTCCAATTTACGCACCACAACAACTCATAAAATTGCATCAGAAAAAAATAGAAAAAAATGTGCAAATCATTGGTAATGGTCAAGGAGGAGAATCAATCAAAATAAATTTTACTCCAGTAAAAATTCAGACCCCCACAAAAGTTAGTTATAAAGCTTATTTATCATGTAAATATATCCTTAGATATACTGCAATGTGTCCCCGATGGTCAGAACTGCTACTGTCAATATAGAGGAGGTGAATGGTGTCTGAAATAGGAAATAAAACTTGATTTTGATTGACACACACTGATACTTTCAGCCTTCCTTATCTTAGATCTGGCAGGATCTCCCTCAAAATTTGCACAGAATAGGGTGAGATATATACAACAAAAATGTATGTTTCAGATTTCCCCAAAATGTAATGGTAGTGGACAGAAAAATCAGTGACCCATTACTATGTCTGACCCGTGACCCGGTCATGCACAGTATCAGACACATTGAGAAGCTTATCGTCACTGCTACATCAAGCCAATACCGGTGCATATGTGGAGGCACATCCACCAAGCAGCTTGACTGGGCACCCCTGGAGCAAAGTACTTCAGCCAACCATGTCGGATATAGGAAACATTAACACCTTTGTGGGGGTGAATGGGCTTCAGGATGAGCTAAGGTAGAAAATGTGTCAGCTCTCAATCTTTTATCAGCTGCCACCCTGTTGCTATGCACTGCTTGTGCCGATTTTCTGGGCATGAGCAATGGACAGGCATTGCATAACTGATATGGTAGGTAAAGGGGATCTCACCTCAAGGGGACATCTGACACTTGGATGTACTGAAATTCCTGTCAAGGACTCTAGGGTGAGCTGCTGAGGGTCAGAGGTAACCCAAATGTAGGGTTGCATGATGGAAAGTCAGACACAACTGGGCAGGTGACAGAAAGTTAGACCTGCAGGGCCAGGAAGTAAGAGCAGCACACGCAGAAGAAGTCCAGCACTGCCACTTCAACTTCAACTTCCCATGACTTGTTTATAATTATGTAAGGGTGTAAACATGTCCTAGCATCACATGTCACATCTGATTGAGATTGGACAAGCCTTCAAGTTCGAGTTCAAGCTTCAAGTTTGGCAGGCTCAGAGGTTCTATCAGGCCACTGGGGTCTCCATGTTCTCATTGTACTAGAAGCTAGGAAGCAAAAGACAATATATTACTGAGCAGATGAATGGGTCAAATGGTAATTCTACATGAAGTAGCATTGATTGCTGGTTTACTGGTACAATGCAGTGGCTACTAAGTTAGCTCTGTTGTGCCATCACATGCAGCTCATCCATCATAGAAAACAAAGAAAGACCAAGATCCTTACATGCTGCCCTACAAACCTCTTCTGCCACACACTCAGCCACTGAAGATCCATTAGTGTAGCTCTCCTCCTTCTGAAACCCATGCTCAACCCATCAGAATAGACCACTGGCCATGTACTGTGTGAAGGAGTACCTAATCTCATGGGGTTGGATGGGGAGGTTCAAGTGGCTGATGACAGCCGAGGGAATGATGATGGATGTGCCTGGAGGAAACTCAATAACAATGCCACACTCCCATAGGATGAGGTGGCCACCACGTGTTGAATCAAATTTTCTGACATTGGTTATAACACAGATTCTGAAGGCGAGGTTCCCCCAATCTGTATGCCAATAGCACCAAGTCGCGGGGCCAAAGCTGAAAGAAATTGCTGCCCAGATGCTATCCAGAAATAGGTGCTCAAGGCCTTCATCCTGCTCATACAGGGCCCCAAGAGTTTCATGGTAATATTTATAAAGCTTGGGGAACCAAGCTGCAAATCCACCATTTGCAAATTTGGAGATGTGGACAAAGGATGGGTGGCTGAGGAGTTCTCATAGAACTCTGCGATTCACTCAGTTGTGCACGAGGTTGCCCGGGATCACTTGTCCACCACCAAATGATACACCAGCTGCCAGGGCTGGGAAAGACCCACGGCAATGATTCAAGTCCTTAGAATTGAAGGAGCATTGCTTGCTGGCCTCTTCCATCTCCCTCTCCACATCTGCCATTCCTTTCAACCATTTTTGCTCCTCTGGCTGGTTACCGTCATCTGGCTGCCCAATGCCTACACAGAAAATCAGGTTGGCGTGATCCTTGATGGGGATTGATTTTCTGTCAAATTCAAGTTCCAGCTATAGGAATTGACACAAAATTAACTTAGCTTACCTGCCATCCCACTTTTGCAGCTTAAATTTGAAGCATGAGTTCTCTCCAACCATATCGTCCAACTGGTATGCGGTCTTATCCTTCAACTCCTCAGTGTCGCATAGACCTATGTACCCAGGGGCCAAGATTGAAATATCCATGAGATCGAGCTTGGCATCAATGGCCTTTGAGTTTGGGTTATGCAATTTCTGGCAGGTGGTGGGCTGAACTTCGTAAGCATGCACTCCAGCCTCATGCTCCTTCTGCTGCTCAGCTCTGTCACACTTCCGCTTTGTGTGGCTCCATTGCTTGTTGCTGCCATACTTCTTACCCACATTTTCCAGCCAACCAGCCGAGGTTGAATCAGTTTCCCCTGGCACCAACTGGGGATCTGGGGGGAGATTGTGGTCATCCAAAGAAGTCAGTTTTGGAGTAGGTGAGGGAGGTGGAGTAGGCTCCAGCATGGTGAGGGGAGAATCACTAAACAGGCCATGTCCTATTTCCCCGCTGTCTAAATAGCCAAACATCTCCTCCCTTTCAATACTCAATGCAATTGCTGACTCAAAATCAAACAATGGGTTGTGGGCATGGATGGGGGTGGGCCAAGGTTTGTCCTGTGCCAAAGTATTTCAGCCAACTTTCTCTGATGTAAGAAATATTCATTCATACTTTTTTGCCATATGAATGGATTTCAGGGTCAACTGCCAGTGAAGTAGAAACATCAGAAAGGGGATCTCACCTTGAGGGGCCATCTGACACTTGGATGGGTTGAAAGAGGTGTTGATAGGTTTAACTTGTTACTTACCTGAACCTTTGTGTCAGCTGGGTGATCCGTTGAATGAGTGACAAAAAGTCAGACCTGCAGGTGACCAGAAATGTAGGAGAGAGCAGATCAGTTGTACAGATGATGTAAATATAGCATTGAGTCTTCAAGACACCAAAGGTGACCCAAATGGCAAGCGGGAGGACTCAGAAGCAATCCACAGGCAACTTAAAGCTGAGGTTTGGAATCTGAGTCCAAATGTACAACTTGGAGTAGGATTGAGTGATGAAAAGTCAGACCTGCAGGTGATGAAAAACAAGTAGGAGAAAATGGAACATGGAAAGAAGCAGCAAACTGTCAAGACCAATTCCTCTGACCAGATTTCCAATTGTTTCTGCCACATTTTCCAGCTGCCTTGCAACACTGCCCACCTCCTATCAGCAGCACTGCCTAACAGGCAAAATTCCCTCATTTCCAATTACATGAAACAGTTTCAGGAAATGCCTTGGAAGCCAGTTTGCAATTATCACAGCCTCAGAAACCCCTATCATCTCCAGACTTTAGTATTTAAGCTAGCTACTTTTGTTTCATATCACCAGTTTGTAAATCAACAAAGTTTTTGACAAGTCACTCAATTAATCCAAATCTATCTTCACCCCTCTTAACCTCTCTCTTAAGTCTTCCTCTAAACCTTTGTCTCTCTAAGTCTTCCTCTAAACCCTTACTCATCCTCGCCAGAAAACCTCTGGTCCTTGGATCCTCCCTGCTTACCTTCTTTTGAAATTAGGACACTTGATGAGGAGAAGGACGCAGTTTCTTAAAAACTGAAGCCAAGTCCTATCTGTCCAAATTAACCTTCATCCTGGATTTCCTTTGGGTTCCCGCTCCTGCCAGTCTATTCAATTGTTCTGGGTCCAACTGGATTTCCAGAACTTAACACAAACTTCAAGTTGGAAGTACTAGTAGTACTCAGACGAACTTGAATTCAAGTTCAAGTTCAGGCTCAGGCAACTTCTGACTCAGCTGTCTCAAGTTCTCATGCTAATGTAGGGTTAAGGTTAACTGTGGGCAAATCTTACACAGCCACCAAAATTCAAGTTCAAAGTCTTGAAGTCCAAGTCTCATTCTTGTTGTATCTTACCATATTCCTGGCAGCAGTTAAAAGTGCTGGTCTGACTTTTCATCACCTGCACTGGTGTTGAGTCTGACCTTTTGTCACTCAGGAAACCATAAGCAGAAAGCATGAAATAAATAATGTGTGTGGTTATACATGAACAGTGGGAAGATGAGGCTGGAATGAAAAAAAATGTGCTGCTTTTTACTGTGACTGAAAGATGGGAGACACAGTACTTGCACAGGAAAAACAAAACTCTGAAAAGCTTGTTCAACAAGATAATAAGCATCATATACAACCCAAAGGCCTCCATGCAGGTTTTGACCATTCATTCAACTCAGTGGTCAGACAGAAGTTGGCTAATATTGGCTATAGCAGATGGTTGGGATCTGGTCATAGTAAAAAGATAAAAATGCTTACCTATGGGAGAATTCGATGTCCTCCTTGTCAGGGTCTGGTATTGATACACTGCTACTGGCAGTTTCAATGCTCATGTTACTTTCGTGAGAGAGGTTATGCATGTGTCCACAGCCAGTGTTCACCAATGAGTCATGGGCATTGAGGATTTCAAGTTGCTGATATGCAAAAAGTTGAAATTTTTGTATCATCACCTCCAAAATATCACAAGGCAGCCACCCTGGCAATTCCACATCATAAAGATTGGCATGACGACCACAGACTTTAAATGCCTGATCTGAGATATCCTCAATTTTGATGAGTTTTATCAACTCCCAGCAAACAGGACAGCATAGCTTGGACACCAAAATCCATTGATCATGAAACTTCAGTCTCTGCACAACAAGTTAAAATAATGAATGTAAACCTCAAGGTAAGTGGATCAAGTACCTCACTAAGCTCTTTAGATTTGGGGTCATCCTTCTCTTCCAAAGTCACTACATTACAGTAGGCAAGGAAAGCAGCCAAAATAGCCTTGCAATGCATGCCTCCAGGAAACTCCAATGATGACTTGTGGTGGGCACCATTCTTCACCAGGTTCTGGAATATCGAGAATATCCTAATCTGCTCTGTCCAATTGCTGGTATCAGCTCCAAGTATATGGTTTTGAACTTCGCTGATGTACTTTGCCATCATTATTTTATAGTTGACCAAATGGGCCTTCAATATGTCCTCGATTAAACTCTCCATGTAGGGCCAGGAACCAATTTTCACCCTAGAGCAGGGCATAATGAGGAGATCAAGATGGACAGGCTCACTAGGTGGGAGACCACCAACATGTTTCTCCAAGGCATGCTGTGCTGAGAAGTGCCCAACAAATGCCATGATCCATTTCCAGATGGTCTGGAAATTGATCATGGTTATGTGAGATCTAGATGCCTCTGTCTGCTCCTTGCCATCCTCACCATCCTTCCCATCCTCACCATCCTCACTACATGTTATATTGTTGTTAAGAACTGATCCAAGAGGGCACGTTGGAATCTGGTTGGACCTGGCGGGTGTCAATAGCTGAAGGTTGTTGGGTCATAACAGATTGTGCAGAGGGGAAAATGAAAAGGACTTGGCTTCAGCTTGTAAGAAGCTGCACCCTTCACCTCATCTGGTGTCCTAATTTCAAGATGAAGGTTTGGAGGTGGAAGCGGGGAAGTAGTGGGTGAGTGCAGGATGGAGTACAGAGGGACTTGGGTTAAGTTCAGATGAGATTAGAACTTTAGAGGGAGACTAGAGGTCGAGTCAAATAAAGTTCAGATTCTTAGAGAACTGAGGTGGGAGTAGAATGGGATTTAGATTGGCAGGTTAAAGTCGAGTCTATGTTGATATACAAACTGAGGAATACAAGGCGAGACTAACTAAGTTTAAATACTGTAGTTTGGAATAAAGGTGGAACGGAAACAGAGATTGCGGCAGGGTCTCAACTGCATAGATAAATTACCTAGTGGGAGCCATACAGGAATCCGTAGTCAAATTTGCAAAAGAGATGACAGCCTTGGAAAGGTGACCATGGGTGCTGTACAAGGTGGCCTGATGCACAGCAGTGTGGGCAGTGCAATGCAGCCAGAAACAAAAATGGAAGGAGTTGGGTTTGAAGTGCAGAAAATGGTCAGATGGTTGTGGGTTCTGATCGGATGAGGAACAGATTGTGACAGTTGTAGGTGATTGATTTGAAGGCGTCCACTTGAAAATGCCCATTCAGCATCAACTGAGGAAGGTACAACCCATGTGAAAAGGCCTGAATACCCCATACAATAATATACACTCACCTGGCACAGAGCAAAAGTCTGAAGCCATTTTTGCCAAGTGTGGATGATGTGCACTTGCTAGGTGCCAATATTTCATGTAACCACCAGCCTCTGCAATTGCATCAGATGCAAGAACTGGATCCGAAAGATATGTTGTGATGTCATCAGATGGTCCACGTGTTGGTTTAGTAGCTGACTTCTTGACCCATTTATTCTTTGACTGATGAAAAATTAGTAAGTAGCAATTTATGACAGTAGTAAAAAATACTGCTAAAGCTGATTCCTCATGAGCATCAGATGACTCAGCTGGGGCATATGACTCTTTGAAGCGGTTGATGACCAATTTTTGATGTCTGTAATTTGAGCTGAAGTGCGACCATGATCTTTGAACCACTTTAACTTCTGATCAGGACACATGACTAAAATAAACAAAATATAAGTAAAATAAGCAGAGATTGGAGAACAGCCAACCAATTGCAATTTGATATAGCTCACAGGCAGCTGATAAGAGTGAGTATTTATGTGTGAGAAGCAGAGCTCCCTGTGCTGCCACCCAGACAACATTGGGAAGCTCATCATCTTCATCATCACGAGCAGCCTGCAGAGAGTCTCCAATATCCTCCAAGATGAGCACTGCATCCACAACCACAGGTACTTCTGATGTTGAAAAAAGCTTTGTAGCATCTTCAAAAATATGTAACCATAAGACTGTCAATTATAATATGGGATAAATATCAGACAATTAAAAACCTCCAAAATTAATGTAAGATCCTCAGCCAGTCGCCATTGTAAATCAGTCAACCAATATGCCTGTAACTTGTTTGCTGCCACTCCAGTAAGAGACTGGATAATACTTTTGAAATGAATATGTGCTTTCAAGCAATCAAAGTCAGAGTTCCACTGTGTTGGAACATGTCAGGTCAGCATTTGCTTGCTGCCTTCCAGCTCATTATCCTTCTGAACAAGCCTATCAAACTTCTCATGCAGAGTAGAAGAATCATCCACATGGCGAGCAAGTCCAGCAACCTATTGAGTAGTTAGCTATCATAAACCAAAGCTACTGAATACTACTTACACATGGAAAAACCTGTAATGCCATCCGCTCTTCATCTTTCTCAATAACAACTCCCTCCTCTGCCATCATCTGAATCACTGTTCCACAAAGTGAAGTAACAACTAAGTCATCATGCATACCATGACCATCATCCTCCACCTCTGTTGCAGCTGTATCAACTCAATTGCCAGGGTTTCTTCACCTAGCAGCTCATCTTCACCTTCCTCAAGCACAACTTCTTCCTCAAAATTGACCACATCCAAAGGAATATCACAACCCTGAGCATATTGAGGTACTGCACCTGCTGCAACCTTGACAGTCTTTCTCTTCTTGGGCTGTTTGAAAAAAAATAAAATGAATATCTGCAATTATAATATCATATTAGCTGATCAGTAATATAAATAACAGAGTTTGTACCTTTGCAATTAAGTCAATAATATGTGCAAAGCATCATGCACAGGATGGCATTCCACGAAATGAAGGTAGCAACCTTCCAAGATGTTTTGCTAGGCCATCACAATTGCTTGCATTATCCATGCATAATGTGTGAAGCTACAATAATTGTTATAAAAGGTTGACAAAGATAACAACTCTTACCAGTTTGTCAAGTCCAAACCATTCAAGACATTCTGCTACAACCTTTGCCAGATCATCTCCACTATGTTTGAATGTAAGTCTATAAATAAATGAGTATTTCAGCAGTAAAACAGAAAAACCAATCTTGCTGAATGAAGTCCAAAATTGCTCTGTGGACCAATCCATTTTCATACCAAACAACTATGAGACCAAGATATGAATCCACAATTGGTGCTGTCCACCCATCAAGAACCAGATGAATGGTGCTGTTGAGAGCCTATTTATGCATATAATTAAACAGTAATATATAGAAAGTTGGGAAACAAGCCTGAAAATAATTCTGAAAATGCTTTGACATCTCAAAGTACATGGCATTCACATCCTGGCTGACAGTCATAGGATGAGGGATTTTCATACCAGGCTGGAGCATTTGGACCTCTGTCTGATAATCATCATCAAGTACCAAGTTAAATGGCTGGTGATGCTTTGCACAGTGAAGAGCAATAAGTGCACAATGAGCTGCCTCAGAATATGGAGGACCAGATTTTGAAACCTGGGTGCCCAAGAGCCCATGATGCTTAGTACACTGAGCTACACCAAGCTGGAGATTGCTTGTTCCCCCAGATGTTTTACTCCATGCATGGGTATGGGAGTGAGTTGTTGGATACAGTTTACAGGTAAATACAAAGTTAATAAGGCATGGGGAGCCATCCTCAGCACATTCATGGATCAGAGAAACATCACAGTGGCCGTAGACCTCAGACCTCCACACTGCCCTAGAAGCAGCTAATAATAATTGTAACATAATTGCAAGGGACAGGGTGTAAGAAAATGTACCAATAATATCCTCATCTGGTAAATCCCAAACCTCTAGATCAGTCTGTGCATGAATTCCAGGAGCCTCCCTCCATTGATCCCAGTGGACAGGAGGTGCAACTATGGCAGGGTGGCTGTGAGATTCTGAATCTGAGTGCTCTGGAGTTGCCAATGGTGTGCAAGGAAGGGACCCAAGCTTCCTTAGGTTGTACCATGAATCCCAGAGGTATTCAGACTGCTAACAGGTGTTGGTCATCAACTAGAACCTCAACCACACTGACTAGAACTCCTGGGTGGCATGGGGGAAGGGAAGAAGGAATGTGTTGTCAAACATCAGAGGAGTTTCAAAGTAATGTATATATAGCAGTGCTACCCACGCATGGGTCACACCACACCCCATGGGTAACTAATGTACATCATATCTGTAACCCATGGGCCATGAGCCACAGGTCATGACAGGTAGCTGTCTCCCATCATGTCCTTCATCAATAGCTCCTGCTTCTGAGAATATCTGCAATGGCAGGCTCCCTGGAGTACAGGAGCTAAGAGATGGGCCATGTCCTGGCCCAGCCAGGTAGGAGGGGCAGAGAAAAATGATGACAATGACACCATGTCATTGTTGTCAGGCTGAGGTAGGGATCTACCCCATGAGCAGTTTCCCACAGCAGTCATAGCAGGTGAGGTAAGCCAGGGAGCAGCAGTGGCACCCCCTGCACCCAGTGATAGAGAAGAGAGTTCACCCTGTGAGCAGTTGCTCATAGGCATGGGTGTCATCAGTCTCATAGGCAGCAGGGTTGAATCCACCACCCCATGAGCAGTGGCTCATAGCGGTGGGTGTCATCAGCAGGTGGTAGTAAGTAGTTTGCATCCTAGAGAAAGAAAATACATTATTAGTAGATGAAACAAAGAAAAGAAGAACAACAGTACCTAGGGCCCAAACAACATGTCGCTCACATTGTGTGGACCCCATCGTGCACTTGTCCTCCTTGTTCTGCCTCCTCATTGCCCTCTCCTCCCTTGCACCCTCCCTACCCCATATCTGCCCCACAAATGGTGGCTCACTCCATCATCATTGTTCCATACACCATGCACCCCCACGAGCGGTTGCCCATGAGGGTAGAGGCATGTGGTGTCATCTGTCATGGGTGTGGTGGTGGTGGTGGTCTGCTGTCTCACTCCCCCTCCCCACCATCTCCCACTGGGCCCTGGAAATCAGCACCCATGATCCACCCTGTGAGCAGTTGCTCACAGGTGAGGGGTGGGTACTGGGCAGGCCTGGGTCCATGGGCATGTCATGGTGCCTACATCAAGGGGGTTAGGGGGCATTAGTGATGTGGCATGCATCGACATGCTGCCAGCTGTGAGGTGCTTACTGTGCAGTGTGTGGGTACCTCGGGCCTCCCGGTGTCTTTTGTCACTCTTCAGACTGTAATCCACACCCTCACATCGCTTTGACAGGGAGGAGGGGGTTTGTGCTGGCATCATGTCATGTTGTCACCCATCATCACCAGTGTAGTTTAAGTCCTAGAAAATGAAAGAGTATAATGAGTTACCTGTTAAAACAGGAAGCAAGAAGAAAAAACTTACCTAGGGCCCAAACAATGATTGCATTGTTTGGACCTGCATTGTAGGTCCTCGGCTCGTTGGCAGGGGCTGGTGGTGGTAGAGTGGAGCTGGGAGCAGTGGTTAGGGGTGCAGGAGTGGTGGTGATAGGGTGGGAAGGTGGGAGGCAGCAGTGTTGATGGTGGTGGTGGTGAGGGATGGGCATTGTGGCCTTGTCATCATGGTTGATGGCAGTGATGGTGATGTGGACATCTGGCAACATATGGTTTAACAATATACAGGCCATACCCATGTTGTACCTGGATATCCATACCGATCTATCTGTATCTGATCTGTATCTGTAATATGGTTATTATCTGGTTATGTAACTGGATAAGCCCTATTCTGTCACTACTGCTTACACCAATCAAACACTGAATATCGCTGCTGTTGCCAATCCAGAGTGCAGTAATTCTGCAAAGGGCATCAGATTGGCTTCAGGCAAAGATTTGTGGTCTGGTTTTGATCCAGATGATTGTTGGAAATTGATGAGAAAGTGAGCTTCTACCAGTACCTAGGGACTAACACAGATATTGTACTGGCCACTACAAGACTTCCACTGGAGGTGTACGCTGTAGCAGCAAGGACTTCTTTGTTATGCACTAGAATAATTGTCACTGCATCAACCTTCCTGTGGACTGGAAGATTCTGGATGGGAGGAGCATCTGTGGCAAGGAGTGTGGTGTTTCCCTGATTGATAGTAGTAAGCAGAGAAGAAGGGTGAGATTTTGAAATTTCATATGAAGTGCCAAATTTGAGTCTGAGTCAGGCTCTGCCTGATTAGGAGAGCTTCAAAGTATCTGCACTGAATTGGTGGTCATTGGAACTAAAATCAAGAGGTGGTGGTACAATGATGGGTTGAGACAATGGATGCTGGTGTCCGACTCGGAGTCACTGTTCAAGTTATAAACTGTATACAAACATGAGAAAAGACTCTTGGACTCCCTGCTACCATGAAGCTCCAGTGTTCCTAAGATGGAAATGCACCTGATCTGCCAAGCATAGGGTAGAATCATGTAGTAAGTATGTGATATATGCATATGATCATTCGGTGGCTCCTTATAATGTCTGAGTCTTACAGTATATCACTATGTATATTGTAGATGATATCATTTGCTGCGATGACTGCAAGAACTTCTTTTTTGGATGTTTGCTTACTCAACTTCACAAACATGTACATATGGTGGTCTGATCATAATCATTTTGAGGTTTGAGAGACCTTGCTAGGAGCAAGGTGACTGGTAGTACATAGTAGAGTCATTGCCACAGATCATCCTGTCATCCACTTTCCATCCTGGCCTGGTAATCAAGAAATTGCTACCATCACCTGATGATCAGTATAGCGAAATTACCAAAGCCTTTAAAACACAAGTTTGGAATGCTGCCAAGTTGGAACTTGAGTAACATGTTTTTGGTGTCACTTTTACAGCAGCCATGGTTCTGCATGTTCAGGAACAACTTGAACTCATGACTCTCCCAATGGAGTACAGCTGATTTCTGAGTCATAACTTACACCAAAAATGTGGAAGCCAGAGTCTACTAGTAGTAGCCTGAGTATGAGTTCCTGAGATAAGATCTTTATTCAGTGCCACCAGTTGCACTGGCAGTTTGTATTTGAAAGCCTGTTAGGGTTAAGGTTAACTGCAGGCAAATCTTACACAGCCACTGAAATTTGATGGCATGGTCCTGAAATTCAAATTCACTGTCCTAGGTCAAGCTGACATTGAAAGAAGACAAATACATCGAAAATCTGGTATATAGAAAGATGCTACCTGTGCACAGAGATTGGAATAGAAGAAATCTTGCCTACAGGAGTATCACTGAACTGGGTCTTCAAGTTCACCATTACACTGGCTGCAGTGATCATGATAAACAGCCTTAGACACATGACCACTCCCTCATACAAGTATGAGCAAGCGTCAATACCTCATAGAGGGACTGGCCAATGCTAAAGTGACTGTAATGATGGCAGGGTACCGCATCTCCTGCATTTGCATGGACATGAGCAATCAGCTATGACACCTGTCAGTGAGCATGTGAAGATGGTCTGAACATTGGATATACCATCATCATCTGAGTTGCTCAGATCACCACCATCATCACTACTGGTCTGGTCTTCATCATCACTGTCTGAATTGCTTTCTTCACTGTTGCACTCAGAGTCATCTGAGGAATTCATGTCAGAATCTGATTCCATAACCAGATTGTTGTACTGCTGTATGAAGTCCAGGTCCACAGGAGTTGCCCCAAGGCTCGGGATATCATGGCCTGTGATGTCTTTGTAAGTAAATTGTGTTTAAAGAAAGTGTAATACCTACATCTTGTGTATGATAATAACACTTCTGCCCTAGCCTTAACAATAGTGTTTGAAAGTCCGGTCTGGTCCAGTTCATGTATTTCAAAATTTATGAGCAACCACAGACTGGACCGGTTGGGACCACATATGTAATACAAAATGTAAGGGAGAGTAAACTAGAAATCCTCATAGGCAGGGCCTACTGAGCAAGCATGTAGGTAATAAAAGAAAGTAGAAACTTAAGATATATGCCCCTACCTCAAATGGAGGGGGAAGTTGTTAGGAAAAAGACCTGTTCAGCCCCCCACCATCATCGAGCATCTCCCATCATTGTTTGTCCCCCCATTGTCATTGTTGATCCCCCCCGCTGTTGTTGTTCATCCCTCCCACTGTTGTTGTTCATCTCCCTGCTGTTGTTGTTCATCTCCCTGCTGTTGTTGTTGATCCCCTGTTGTTGTTGTTCATCCCCCCACTGTTGGCACTCATCGTTTGTCCACCATCTTTCATCCCCCCATTGTCATTGTCATTTGTCCTCCCATCATTGTCGTTCATTCCCCCATCATTGTCGTTCATTCCCCCATCATTGTCGTTTGTTCCCCCATCATTGTCATTTGTTCCCCCATCTTCGTTGTATGTTCCCCCATCATTGTTGTTCATTCCCCTGTCTTTGTTGTTTGTCCCCCTGTCTTCATTGTTTGTCTCCCTGTCTTCATTGTTCATCCCCCCATCCATCGCCATTGGGAAGCATCAGCACCCCCCATTCACCCTGTGAGCAGTGGCTCGCAGTGGCAGGGTGGGTGCTGGATTGATCTTCCTGTTCTTGAGGTGGTTAGTGGGGATGTGGAGGGTTTACAGGGTGGTACCGTGGTAGGGGTGCTTACTTTGTGGTTAGCGCAGCAGCGGGGGCACTAGGGCATCGTTGGATAGCACCAACAATCCACCCCATGAGCAGTGGCTTGCAAGGCTGGATGTTGGTGCTGAGTCATTCATTCATGGGCCTGGGACCTCATTGTCTCTGTTCTGACAAAAGTTCAAACCTATAAAAGAAGAAAATAACAATGTTAGTAGTAAATGAATAATGAAAAAAGAAACAAGACTTAACTATTATGTTTTGGAGAAGGCTCCAACATGGGCTTCAGTTGTCAAATGCATAGAATGTGTGTGATGTGGCATGTTCACAGCCATGGATCTTACCATTTGTTGCCATGTAATGGGGTTCAAGGGGTGTGGGGGTGGTTGAGGTGGTGGTTGGCATTGAATGTGATATGGTGTTGTTGAGGGAAGTGGTGGTTGTCGTGATTGTCATGGTTCTGCTGGTGGCCATGGGAGTCGTCTGGCAAATGGTGCCACTTTGTTTTTTGGGAGCACAAGCACAACCAAATGGTCCATGTGCTGCCACAGGTATATAAGTGCCCATGAAATGTGTGATGGTCTTGGGCTTGCCCTCTTGCAACAGTAGTAATATTAATAATATTTATTTTAATTTATAAAGTATGTACTATTACAAAGTAATATAGTCTATCATCACATATTCATGCCTTGCAAGCTAGATACAACCAAAGTCTGGTCTACAACCAGTTGCAGTCAGTCTTTAGGTGGTCCATTGAGATCTTCTATCATTGCTGAACCGTGAACCAGACTTGTGAAACTGTTAGGGCAACTGCAACCAACAGTCTGGTTGCCATCAGTCCAGTTCGGTTTGGTCCATGGTCTTTTTTCAGTCCAATAGACTGGACTTTCAAACACTACTTAACAATGTATCTTGGTCCCACCCACTCGAAGCCCTTGCTAACCCCAAAATGCAGAGCATAAGGGAAATACTTCTTCAGTAATTCCATCAGAACATCTGCTGTACACTCCAACACTTCACCTTGAACATCATTCTCTTCTGCCATAGTCTTATACAAGATCAGTGCTACAATATGCTGGGAGAGTAGGTTCTTGAATACGAGGCCACCATCGATGAATGATTCCTTCTCAGGGTCAAGAAACAGATAGCATGCACACCACCAATGATGAAGGTCCCTAGATAGCCCATGGATAGTGCACAGCCGATCATGGTCATGTTTAGGTCCATGTTGATATTTCTTCCTGTATGCCAGATGGTTGATGAGATCCCCAAGTTCCATGATGACACATAACATGAACAGGTCAAGCACCCCTTCAAAGGTGGAGACATCGGGAATATGACAAGTGGGTGGTGGCATCAACAAATCTAGTTTAGACCCATGCTTGATGAGGACATAGTGAAGATAAGTAACCATCCTTCGAAGTAGAAGATGCGCATTCTGTGTTCATCACCCTCTTGCTAGCAACAAACATATGATAAAGCCCAAAAACTGTGTCTTGGATTGTGGACACTGCATAAAAATGACTTCCATGACAAATTGCAGATTCTGGTGTCACAACAAAATGTGGGTTTGGCTGCATTAACCTATAGAACAATGGTTATGAATATGGGGGTGCCAAGCAGACACAACTTACATTTTGGATCCAGGACAAAGAAGGACTGCCTCAAGGTCCCTCTTCTCCAGGTTGGCAGCAGAAATATTGTATTCTTCAGTGAATAGCATAGCATCAGAGAAATGCATTGACCCAGGTTTGGGCTTTGCAATGATCCACCATTTCATGCCAGTTTGGGTGTCGATGTAAGTGCAGAAGCCATTGCAATCAATATGCCAGAGGTGGTGGGCACCTGAAGTTGCTGCAAGGCCCCATCTAGTACTTGCCATTGGAAATGAAATAGCCTGGCTACACATAACTAAATCGACAGTGGCACTGAATGCTGCAAGATCAGAAGCAAACAACATGGGAGGATGAGGGGCAGACAGCATTGGGAAGTCCAGTGCATTGAGAATTTTACTTTTCACCCTATGACACCTCAGCATATCTTATAAAGTAGCCTTCAGGTGGCGAGATGATTCAGCTTTGAAGGAGTTTTAACTGGGTCATCCTTCCCAGGAGCCCATAGTGATACTGATTTGCCTACGAATCATTTCTATAAATGGAATATGAGTTATTAGGTATGAATTATCACACATATAACCTTGCATGCCTTTCAAGTTCTTGAAAGGTTTGGTTTCTCAGGTTTAATCTGCAAAGGACAATAAATTGTGTTCTTTTAAGATGGCAAATGACTGACCATATCCTGGGTTAAGTTGATGATATCAACAAGTCTACTAACACCTCCAAATTTGATCTCCTCAAAATAGTTGCACTCCACAGCATCTACAGACTGCAGTCCAGATTGAATTTTTGATTCAGGCTTTGGTTTCGGTTTTGGCCTTGGCTTTGACCTTGACTTTAACTTTGTTTTTGGTGGTGGAAGGGGCAATTTGTCTGTTTTCTTTGTTTTTGCCTCTTGCATCAGGTTCTTTTGCTTTTTGCCAGCGATTGGACTGTCCTTTTCAGTGGAGAGTGAATCATTGGAGGGTGAAGGCATCTGGCAGGGGCTTGATTCTGGAGTTGCATCATTTGGAGCCTTGTCATGCTCATTCATACTGCCCTCTCTCATGTCCACATCCACTGCACCAGATTATTCTCCTTGGTTTGCAATCCTCCCCTCCAGCTCTTCCCAATTGTTCTACTTGCTGTGCAATGCCTTCTCTATCCACATCACTTGCTCTATCCATGGCAATATTCATACCAGAGTTGCCAGTGAGCCTTTCTGGTCGAGCACTTCCTTGGTCATTTTGAGCCCCTCTCACAGCACCACTATTTCCTTGTCCACAGCTATCATCTTCCTAAGAATTCCTACCTCCAAGATGGTGCAATCCTTCGCAAACACATTTTTCATCCTCATCACCATCCTCCTCCTCCTCCTCCTCCTCCTCCTCCTCTTCTGCATCCACTGCAGCCCCAGGCCCACCACATACAGAGGTTGCACCATGTGCAAAGGAATTAGGAGACTCCACACAATGGTTCACATGATATTCAGAGGTAACAACAGGGACCTTTAGTATTCGAATATCTGAGAAGTTGAATTAAAGTCAGTCCATAGATAATATAAGAAGGTCTCACCAGCTGTGAACCAACTGGCATCATCATTACATATATCATGTACACCCATCACAGAGATATCTGTGAATGCTTCCACCAATAACCCTGGAATTGTTATGACTGTTTTCATGGTGGCAATATCAAATATAACTCTTAATAGTTGTTTTTCAACCTTCCTAATTATGGTGGGTCATTTGTTACCAAATGCTTTCCAGAGCTATAATAATGTTTAGGAATCAGTGGTGTCCTTCCAGTTTCAAGTGCTCTCATACCTCAAACATTTTCATCTTCCCAAAAGACACATTTATTAATGAACAATTGACAAGGAGGAATAATCAATAAAGGGTTTTGTAACATTTCTGGCGCTATGTCAAAATTCTCGTGGTCTACTGAAACACCATATCTGACACATTGTGAACACTAGGAAAGGTCGGTCATGAAATTATGCCCTTACTTTCCAAGTGCCTCCTTGAGATCGTTCTTGTCATTGGGCAAGTACAAATTACCCTGATGACTAAAGTGTTAGGCGAAAAATATATGGAGAGTGTGGCACACATACTTGAGAAGATAGGACAGATGAAATGCAGCAGCCACAAAGTTTTGGATAATCTTTGCCCTGTGAACATTCCCCGTGGCATGACAAACTGCATGATAACTAGTGTTCAAGGGTCCAGTCCATAAGACCGGAAAAAGACTGGACCCTTAACCAAACTTAACCCAAAAGACTGAACTGTCAGTCTTGGTTCACCCCATATTGGGGTTGGTTTGGTTGTCGGTTGATCACTTTTGTAAACTCATGAGAACCAATGTAAGACTGGTTGAAACCAGTCTTAACTGGTCTTTTGGACATGTTTATACTACTAGATATATAGCATAAGTTGAGTACAAAATACAGAAATAAGTATCCAAAAGTATATAAAAGAACAAAATATAAATACTACTATTACTATTTATGGTATATATACATAAGGTGGAAGAAGCCCGGGGGAAAAAACAGTTGTTTGGTGAGTGCTTATATACCCTGTGGCCATGCACAGACCATGTGGTCATGTTTGTTCACCCAAAAACACATGTGGCACCATTTCCCAGATGACTTCCCACGACCATGACAACAACACCAACGATACTGTTTCCACAAAAATGACCACAACAACCAACGAACACAGAGTAAATGGCTAAAACGACGAACAAGGGTCGTTTGGCTAGGGTACATTGTTTTATAGTTGATTCTTTTCTTTTACTAACTAACTAACTAACTAAAAGTTTTTGCTTCTTTTTTAGGTACTTTTCATTTTGATAACAAAATCGCCCACCCACTGAATGATGTCTTTGCTGCCACTGTGAGCTGCTGCTCGCAGGCTGGCATTGGGCTGCTTCTGGACCACAACAACCATGCCCAACGCGGCCACTGTGAGCCTCTGCTCGCAGGGTGGCAATGGGCCCTTTCCTGGACGATGACAAATAGCGGGACAATGAGGATGATGAATCAGGGGGACAAGGATGAATCAGGGGGCTCTGCTGCAGACAGCCCAAATGATGCTAGTCATCGTTTGGGCTGTCAAGTATGTTTTTTTGTTTAATCTTATTTCTTTTACTAACAATTATTTTCTTAGTTTCTTATCTTTTGCTAACGATGTCGCCTAGCCACCACACAACACACCTGGGACCTTGCCATACACCACCCATGCCCTATGTCACTGCTGCAAGCCTCTGCTCACAGGGTGGCAACAGGTACCACCATTTCCAGACAGCAACAGAAACGGCAGCCAGGGACAATGGCCGACACCATGTCACAGTACCACCAACTGTTAGGAAACCACCCCATTACCTAATAAACTTTCATTTTTATTTTATTATGTCGAATTACGCTACATGACACCAAATGACGCTACATTTTGATAGCGTGAGAATTTTATTTCACACGCATCAAAATGTACGTGCATGTACAAGTGCATCGGTAACAACAATGTACAATATATGTAACATAGTATATAAACCCTAAATATATGCCTAGGGGACCCCAGTTGTGTTCTCTTAGGTATTCCACCTACGTTTTCAGTGTGAAAGGCCTATCTCAACAAACTTACCTATTAATAACCCCTCGCATCAAAACCATCAATTCCCCCATCATGCGCACGAATCCCGCCCCCTTCTTGTAGAGAGAACCCGCACGGTCTTAGCTAGCAGATAGTGGGTGTCACCCTAACAGAATAACACAACTTCCCATATCAGTGCACCTTCTCTTACTTGCGCATCCATCATTGTTTCACTGCGCCACATCCGATTACTCATCCTTTCGGCACGAGCCGGAAGTACTTGTATATACATAATCTACCTTTTCTTTTGTAAGCCGACGCCAGGCCTCGCCTTACATTGTGACTGCCAGTGATCAAGAGGCAGCGCTCGTCATTAGGACAGCTGCAACCAGACAACCAATCGGATCTGGTTTAGTTACGATTTACATCACTCTATTCGGACGACTATTTTAGTTACAAGCCGAATTCAGTGATATCTCCGAGATCAGGCACTGTTGGAAGGGTTGTTGATCCGAAGTGTCAAAATAGGCGCCCGACGAACAATGAACCATTGACGAACCTCGACGAACCTTATCACGTGACCCGTAGACGTTTGGAGAGGTCTCAAAGAAAAATTTTGAATTTGTCAAAGAAGTGATTCATCACAGACTCTACAATTATGTCCAAACCTTCAACTTCTAATCCCGGTCCTAATCCTGTTCCCATACCAGCACTAGAGGTGAAAATTGATGCGCTCACAGCACAAATGTCGCAATTAGTGTCAGTATTGGCAGCATCACAGCCCAGACAAGCGGAAGTACAGCCAGAGACGATAGGAGAAAGAGATGATGAGATGGAGGAGATGGTGGAGTGGATATTGCAGGAGGATGAGATGGTGGAGAAATCCAGAAATGGAAAAGCGTGCTTACCTAAGTATGCACCCCTGCAAATCTTTGACGGTACCATGGAGAATACAAAATCCTTCATCAGCTCTATAGTATTGTACATCCATGGGAGGAAGCCAGAGTTTTGTACAGCCGAGTCTAGGATTATGTTTGCTCTCTCATACATTCAGGGGGGGAAAGTACAGTTCTGGAGAAATGAGGCTATTAATCAAATTGCTGCGGGAAATAAACCATTTGCAACTTTCAAGGAATTTCTGGAGAGATTGGAGGCACAGTTTGGAGACCCTAATCCAAAGGCGACAACCAATGCTAAATTAAAGACCATGCCCCAAGGTTCCTTAACAGCGGATGAATTTATTTTGCAGTTCAAAGCAGAAGCTTCGCAAATGGATATGGGAGAAGCCACATTGGTAGAGTTTTTGAAAGCAGGATTAAATCCCTCTTTATTCAAGACTACCTTCTATGCCAGAGAAGTTGGACAAGTGGTATAATTGGGCAATGCGCCTTGACCGGCAATATCGGCAGGAACAGGCGGAGTCAAAGTTGATGTATGGAAGTAGTAAATTTGGAAAGTCATCAGGAGGAAAGTCCGAGAAAGGAAAGGCGCCTCAGGTGCAAGCTCCGAGGGCACAGCCACCGGCCATGGCAGTGACACCTATAGTTACAGAGTCAGCAGCACCAGCAGAGGCAATGGAGGTTGATCAAGTGGGGAGATGAGCCCCACTTAAATGTTTTAACTGTGGGCAGTTAGGACACATTTCTAAGAATTGTAAGCAGAAGAGAAAGATCAGGGGAGCTAAATTTGAGGAAGTGAAGCAGGAGGAAGGCAAGCAGGAGAATTTTGTGGAAGAGTCCCAGTGAAGGTTTCCCCATTGGTGACCCAGAATCATTACAATGTATTAGTATCCGAGGAAACCCAGAGTAAATCAGAAAAGGAAATCGAGGAGGAGTACAACTGTTGTGAATCATGCGACAAAGAAAATTGTCACATGTCATTTCCGAAAACCCCTAAATTCTTTATTCGCTCTGCACGAATAGAACCCGAAATCACCTTGACTGTGGGACTGAAGACAGTGGACATGCATGCAGCTATTGATGTGGAAGTGTTGCTTGACAGTGGTGCTACAGGATTATTTATTAATCAATCCTTAATTACTGGAAACGGTATTAACACACGCAAGCTGGCACAACCTATAATGGTGTACAATATTGATGGAACAGTCAATCGTGGAGGAACTATCAAGGAGGAGGTGACTATGGTACTAAAGTATCAGGAGCATCAGGAGCGAGCTGTATTCGAAGTGTGTGATCTTGGGAAAACCAATCTAATAATAGGATGTCCATGGTTATGGAAGCATAATCCCGAAATTGATTGGAAAACTGGGAAAGTACAAATGACTCATTGTCCTAAGGAATGTAATGTGTATGGGAGGAAGATGAAGAAGGAAAAAAGGAAAAAGAAAGAGAAAGAACGTCTGAGAAAGTATTCTGTTACAATGGAGGAAGTGGAGGATGAGGAAATGCCAAATGGGGAAGTTCTGATCATGATCAAGAAAGAAGAGCAGAAGCAAACCTTTAGAGCAGTTCGTGGAGGACAGTCATGGGACAAGAATATCATGAAGGTGGAGAAGCCAGTGGAGGAATGGGTGCCAAAAGTGTATCATGAACATTTGTCAGTGTTCCAAAAGAAGGAGTCTGAGCAAATGCCAGTGCGGAAGCCATGGGATCATGCGATTGAGATGAAGCCAGGGTTTGTGCCGAAGAAGTCGAAGGTATATCCGTTATCTCCGATGGAACAAGAAGAAGTGGATGCATTCCTGAAGGAGCAATTGCGCAAAGGATACATATGACCTTCGAAATCACCGCAGACATCACCAATATTCTTCGTGCCCAAAAAAGACCAAAGGAAGAGGATGTGTACCAATTATAGGTATCTGAATGAATGGACAGTGAAGAATGCATACCCCCTGCCGTTGATCTCAGAAATAATTGATAAGGTGGGAAAAGCCAAGGTCTTTACAAAATTGGATTTACGATGGGGATACAACAATGTACGAATAAAAAAAGGAGATGAGTGGAAGGCTGCATTTGCCACGCGTCAAGGATCCTTTGAGCCACTTGTCATGTTTTTTGGGATGACTAATAGTCCCCCGACCTTTCAAAATATGATGAATGACATTTTCAAGGACATAATAGACAAAGGCGTGGTAATAATATTTATTGATGACATTCTGATATTCATGGAGGATGAAGAGAATCATGAGGCGATAGTGCAGGAGGTGTTACAGAGGTTGGCAGAGAACGATCTATTTTTGAAACCAGAGAAGTGTGTGTTTGGGGCAAGCGAGATCGAGTTCCTAGGATTATTGATCAGCCCTGATGGGATCAAAATGGATCTGATCAAGGTACAGGCAATCACAGATTGGCTTGCGCCCACCCATGTCAAGGAGGTTCAAGCCTTCTTGGGACTCGCAAATTATTATCGTCGCTTTGTGCACAATTTTCTAAAATTGCCACACCCTTACATAACCTTATGCGAAAGGGAGTAGTATGGAGGTGGGGAAAGCAGCAGCAGACAGCGTTTGAGGAGTTGAAGAGGAAGTTTGTGGAGGGACCAATATTAGCCCCAGTAGATTTCACACACCCTTTGCGAGTGGAATCTGATGCATCCGATTTTGCTACTGGAGCAATATTATCAATGCTGTGCGAAGATGACAAATGGCATCCTTGTGCATACTTGTCAAAAGGGTTGAATGATGTGGAGAGGAATTATGATGTGCATGACAAAGAGATGTTGGGGATAATACGAGCATTGGAGGCGTGGAGGCATTATTTGGAGGGATGTATGCATCAGATTGAGATCTGGACGGATCATCAAAATCTGCAATACTTCATGTCTGCTAAAAAGCTTAATTGCTGGCAAGTGCGTTGGGCACTATTCCTATCGTGTTTCAACTTTCACTTGGTCCATAAAGCGGGAAGCTTAATGAGGAAGGCAGTAATAAAATCCACAGATATATCTCACCACGGCACTTTAGGTATAGGGTTCGGCATTAATTTTCCTGCAGGTTTCTCTGGAAATTTCTTCCCCCTCATGCACGTATCACATCCATCCACATACCCCAACACATACTTCGAAATTCCGGGCCACCAATAATTTCTCATTACTAATTCCAACATCTTCCATCTTCCTGGGTGTCCGGCAATCGGCGTATTGTGATGTAACCAGATGATCTCCCTTCGCAAATCCTGATCCTTCGGTACCCACACTTTTCCTTGAAACAACACCAACCCTTGTTCCTCAGCCCATTCGTCTCCTTTGATATTACCTTTCTTCTCTCCCTTCAGAGCTTTCATGGCTTCCACTACTTCATCGTCCATTTCTGAACATTGTCTAATTTTAGACAACATTTCCATCTCTGAGCTATCTATTAATGATGCCCTTGATGCATAGCGCAAATGCGAAAGTATTCGGGTTTGAGTAAGGTAACATTTTTATTGTCCTCCTCCACCCCCCTTGTATGATCAATACATCTGGATAATGCAAGGATTACCTGAGGCTCAAGGGTACGATGCAATATTCATAGTATGCGACCGCTTTACAAAGGAGGTCCATATTATTCCTACTACTACAGAAACCTCATCATTGGGCTTGGCGTGCCTCTATCTAAATCAGGTATGGTGGTTACATGGGTTACCTGATACCGTTATCTCCGATCGCGGACCACAATTTGCTTCCGTGTTTATGTGAGAACTAAACAACATATTGGGAATTCAAACTAAATTATCTATGGCTTATCACCTGCAGACTGATGGGCAGACAGAGAGAATGAATCAGGAGTTGGAGCAGTACCTATGTATGTTTGTCAACTACCGACAAACTGACTGGCCCAAATGGTTGGCAATTGCCAAATTTTCCCACAATAACAAATTCCATTCGGCTACTTGTATGTCACCCTTTTTCACGAATTATGGATATCATCCTCACATGGGAGTAGAACCCAGAAGGGAAGTCAAAGTACAGTTGGTAGAAGATTTTGTATCTAAGATGCAAAAGGTACAAGAGGAAGCAGAGGTGGCATTGAAGAAAGCACGTGATGACATGATGCGACATGCAGATCGTACTCGAGCACACGCTCCAGAGTACAAAGTTGGTGACTTGGTATGGCTAAGTACCAAGGACCTGAATATTCCACGACCTTCGAAGAAACTTATGGAGAAACAAGTTGGCCCATATGCAATCTCTAAAGTGATCTCACCTAATGCGGTAGTGCTAAAATTACCCTGATCATTTAAGATTGATCCTGAGATTAACGTATCCTGCCTACGCCCTTACCGTCCGCCCACTATTCCTGGCCAACAAACTACTCCGCAACCTCCGATAATAGTAGAAGGTGCTCCGGAATACATAGTTGAAGAAATTCTAGACTCACATCTTCGACGGAACAAATTGGAGGTCTTAATAAAGTGGAAAAACTATACCAACGAAAATAATTCATGGGAACCTGAAGAGAATTGTAAGCGAGCGTGTAATGCGATCACCCAATTCTTTAAACATAATCCAAATGCTCTGCGTTGCATTGCAAGAATGGTGTATGAGGGGATGAAATTCCAGCCTTACCAAAATTTCACAGAGTGGACAGATACAATATTTTCTCACCTGGAAGTCGAGGCATAAAAGGGGGGTAATGTTAGGAAACAGCCCCATTACCTAATAAACTTTCATTTTTATTTTATTATGTCAAATTATGCTACATGACGCCAAATGACGCTACATTTTGATAGTGTGAGAATTTTATTTCGCACGCATCAAAATGTATGTGCATGTATGAGTGCGTCAGTAACAACAATGTACAATATATGTAACATAGTATATAAACCCTAAATATATGCCTAGGGGACCCCAGTTGTGTTCTCTTAGGTATTCCACCTATGTTTTTGGTGTGAAAGGCCTATCTCAACAAACTTACCTATTAATAACCCCTCGCCTCAAAACCATCAATTCCCCCATCACGTGCGTGAATCCCGCCCCCTTCTTGTAGAGAGAACCCGCATGGTCTTAGCTAGCAGATAGTGGGTGTCGCCCTAACACCAACCCACCTACGAGCCACTGCTTGTAGGGTGATGACAAACAACAATGCACACAGGGAGGGGCTGACAAACAACAGGGAGCGGAAAATGGACAACAATGAGAACAGGGGAGGGGGCAACACGCAATGGGGAGGAGATGACAAACAACAACCACTCTCGACCCCCCACCCTCACTACAAATGCGAGACGGTGGGGCTATTTTATTATTATCTTGTTCTTCTTTCAGTTTTTTAGCAACACTGCTGCGAGCAACTGCTCGCAGGGTGTAAATATGACTAGTTTTATCTACAATATATTATAATTTAGTTAGACTTGTAAAAACAGCCCAAAGACCAGTCAAAACTGGTCTTTTGGGGTCAACTGAACTGAATAGGACCAGTCCTATTCAGTTTGGTTGTGGTCCATCTAATCTGCGCATTGATTTGGACTGGTTTCAGTCTCCAGTTGACCCCCTTGGGGGTCAAAAAACTGGACCAAACTGGACCCTTAAACACTAGTGATAACAGGCAGAGAGCCAATCATCAACAGTAATTGCATTAAGAAACATATATGTGCTATCAGATTCCATGCTTCCAATTGCAGTTTTGACGACTTTGGGCCAGTCACCCATAGTTGCATTGCCCTGAGAGGTATATTTTTAAACAGGCAAGTAGTGTTACAAAGAAAAAGAGATGCACAATCTGATCAACGAATGGTACTTCCCCCCTTTCTTTGGAATTGCTCTCTGATGCCTTATCAAAAACAAATGCGACTACATCCAGGAGGCTATGTATACTTCAGAAGTTCCTTCACAAGTATGTCAGCCTTTTTCTCAGGAAAGTCACTGGTTAGACAAAATCTTTGCAGGACCATCAATTTCTCCATTCCTGTAAAGTATGTTGACCTGGATTGGCACAAGTTCTCCTGCTCACAAATCACACCCAAGTATGCCTTAGCAGAATAAGCATTAACAGAAAATAATTGAAAAGTGAGTCAACTCACACACACATTAGATACCACCATTTCTAGTTTATCAAGACCACTGGGGGCAGAGACAACATCCATTTTCCAAGGAATGTCTTTGAAAAAGGTGCTTGTGGTATGAAATTTCTCCTGGTCAGCCATTTCGTTCTAGCACTGCAACCAACTTCAAGTTCAACACAAATATGAGGTACTAGAGGTTTCAAGCACTTGAGTGACAAACCATCAAACTCAACACCAGTGCAGGTGATGAAAAGTCAGACCCGCACTTTTAACTGCTGCCAGGAATATGGTAAGATACAACGAGAATGAGACTTGGACTTCAAGACTTTGAACTTGAATTTTGGTGGCTGTGTAAGATTTGCCCATGGTTAACCTTAACCCTACATTAGCATGAGAACTTGAGACAGCTGAGTCAGAAGTTGCCTGAGCCTGAACTTGAACTTGAATTCAAGTTCGTCTGAGTACTACTAGTACTTCCAACTTGAAGTTTGCCACTTCTTTCTGGGTTCCACTTTCTCCTACTCATTTTTTGTCACCTGCCTTGAGTCTGACTTTTCATCACTCAATCCTACATTTGGATTCCATCAAGTTGTCCGAGTCTGTGGATGCCTTTGGTGCCTTGAAGGCTCAACACTATATCTACATCATTTGTAAGCCCTTGCTTGTACCTCTCTTACTAGTACTAAGTAGTATTCTCATGGCTAGCAGGAACTCATCAAAATGACTGCCATGCTTGTGGATGATGATTTGCTGAGGTTTCAAGTTGATTATAGTGTGTTGAATCTTGAGTTTGTGATGGCTTGCCCACTGAATGTGTTCTTACAGGGCCCATTGGTGCAATGGATGGCAAAGTTGGGGCTCTCCTCTTCGACGGAGAATATTTTGTCACCACTCCTAATTGAACCTTCATCCCCAGCTGGAGACCATAAAGTAATGATGTGCGCCAACAGCCTCTATGCAGATGATGATCCTATTCTCTGGCCACAGCCTTATGATGCATTTAACTGTCACCATGGTGCAATTCCTAGGGCTAAATCACTTTCCACCCATTTAATTATATGGTGGGAACCTATGCACGAGGACTTTGTACCCTTGAGGGACCCAGCATCCCCCATTTGGGGCCTTGGCAAGCTATTGGATGCGAAGCTAGGTGAGCTGAAGTGTTCAGTGTCGATTTTGTTATCTCAGGTCCAAGCATTCATGTCGAATTCATCCAAATCTCAGGCACTGCCTACCCTTGGTCCAATGGTTAAAATAATCAAGCATGGCCTCATCCATCTTGGGTCGGTATGGATGAACTTCCATTGGATGGTGTTTGGCATCAGGGATGTGCAAAGGTGTTGGCTTGATGTAATGGCGATGTTGGATTACACGGAGGTGTACAAACCCTAAATGGACTCAACTAGGTTGGCAGTGGGCTCCCCATCTGTTGAAGTTACTGACACTGTTGGTGTTTTCACCAATGATATTCGCATTGCACAGGACTTTTTTCATGCAGGCCTTCCATTCTGGTTGACACAGCCAGCATTGGACCTTGGCCAAACAGATATGTATACTCGCAGTCATCCCGCTTATGGTACCATGCCACTATGGGATCTGCTTTGAGCCACACTGCTTCAATTACCCTATTATATACCAGGGCCCAGCTAGTTCTCATCACAAGCATGAGGCAATCTTACTGTATGCTTGCATCTTCCTCGCTATCTGGATCTGTTTGCCCTCCATGCCAGCAAAATGAATACATCTGCATCAGGACATGTAGAAGCCTTAGTAAGATCAAAAGATGGACCAGGTGCCAGGGCCATTGGGGGAGTTAGCCAACAATATGGTGCCAACAAGGGTAAGGGAAAAGGAGTTCTTCATAAATAACCAGAGTTAGTGTTGCCACTGGCTCAGCTGAGGTTTTTCAATAAAATGGCTATAGCATACCAAATGAATTTCCTAAATTCACTAGGATATTTGAGCATATGGACGATCCCATAAGCCGAGGGGTCTTCTGCCAACATTATCTGATCGGATCCCCCATTCCTGACTTATTCACTCAGCTTTGATTTCAAGCCAAGCCATCAAGCCAAATTTTGTTTATTGAATAACTCAGGGACAATTGATCAGTTCAACTAATGTTGGCAGACAACCCCTCGGCTTATGGGCCCATCCATATGCCCAAATATCTTGGTGAATCTAGGAAATTTATCTAGCATGCTATAGCCATTTTATTGAAAAACCTTGGCTGAGCCAGTGGCAACACTAACCAGAGTTGTTTTGTCATCCATCAACTCACCCTCCCATGACAGATAATAAGTGGAAATCTTCAAATCCACCAATGGGCCATGACAAGTTTGATGTGTACAAGAGCCCCCTTATGTCACTTCCAATTTCTGCCTGGCATGATGCATTGAAGGCAGTTAAAAGGGATGAACCCTGGCATCTTATAACACACATTATCTATTTCATGAGGCAGCAATTTTTGCTTCCACCAATGAGGCTCGCCATGCAAAATTCTTTGCCACATGGAAAGTATTTCAACCTGCCTACATCTTACGAGTATTTTCAGTGGAAAGCTCAGCATCTCCCTTGTCCAGTCAAAAGTGGCATGATTTTCTTCTTGATGGGCTTCTGGCACACAGCCATGAACCAAGTTTAGTTTGTCAATGTAAACAAGTCAAGGCCATCTTTGCAGATGCTTTGGATGAACTCCAGATTGACCTTTGTCCTCCACCATCTGACAGTTGTCCCACAGTGCCAGTTGATGAGGCACAAAAAATTCTATAGGAATTAACTAAGCTTAATTTCCACTTTGAGCTTTTGGCCCTTCACAAGCATGCCTCAGGCTTGTCACCCCACTGGGGTGAACATGAGTGGCAGGCTATGGTGCTAAAGTGTTTTGATGTACCTTCGCTAGTCGTCACCAATGTACAGTGGGCAAATTTTAGTTTTCAAGCTCATGACTGGCAAGAAAGGTTACCATTTTTGCTGGCACTGAGGGCATTAATGAGGGATTGGGATGGACTGAAGCCAAAACCTCTTTTACTACCTGATCTGGCCTCACATAATATGTATACTGAAGCAGATGTCCAGCAACTCGAGGACCACATAGCTTGTTTTTATATGCAAACTTTCTATTGTTTATTTGGCCATGCTGCAGTTGTTCCTACCCAGCTTCCATAACTATGTATAGTATATCTTGTAAAATCTTATTATTTGTGAACATTCTTCTTTTTATTAGTCCCCACATTGTCCCAACTTCCAGCTTGAGTCATTTTAGTATAACCCATCATACATGGTCAAAGCAAAGGTATGGTGCTACAACTATTGATGATATCCACCAATGATTTGGGATAATTTGAAATAGGAAACTTTGAAGTGCAAGTTTGATGGGAATGACAACAGTAAGCCCACTTAGCATTAACTTGAACATTTCCTCATTCTAATACAATGCCTCCGTAGTGCATCCAATATTTACAGCCTTTTACTAATCCAGTAATATTGGACTCGGACTGTCAATTCATAAATTGACTCATACATGCTAGCAATCGTTTTCTCACATTGAGCCCTCCAGTCAGGCTGACTCAGAGGTTTCTGGATGTTGCACTGTTAGCAGAGTTCTGCCCACCACTATTCTCATCATCTTGCCATGGACCTGCCTCCAGCCTGGTGTCAAGTCTGTGTTTGCAGGTGCATGTTCTCTGTACTACAAGCCTATACTTTTCACAAGCATAGTTGCCAGAAGATGAAGAAACAGCTTTCCAGCGCTCTGGAGAAAGCTAAAGAGGTCTGGCAGTCCAAGAAGCATTGAAAAATCGAAGGAATGCAAAGCACAACTATGGAAAGCCCTGTGGACCAAAATGTAGCTGTTGAACAAGAATTAAACAATGTTGCACTTGCCATGCAAAATGAAGTAAGACTTATGATGTTGGTGCAGCTTATTGCTCATTGAATTGCTATTAGACTGGTTAGAGTGCCTCCATGAATGACAAAGACTTGGATCAACCACTGGCAGAGTGCAGGGGTCCCCAGGAAAACTGCCAACTACACAAACACTACCGGGATACACTACCTGAACCTCCAGCAGCACTTCCTCCAGCTCCTCAACCAGAAGCATCAGAATGCATGCCAACTGCATCTCCAGCTACCATACCAGCATCACCCTCATCTGAGCAACCCCCAAATCTTTATTCCTGTGTCAGAAGACTGCTGAAATCCATACGGAATAAATTTGGCCTTTTCTGGCAGTATCATGCAACTCATTTCCCAGGCCACAATCCCAATGAGAATATAACATGCAATGACCTGATGGATACATCCCCAGATACTTTCCCTGACCATCCAGCTGACTCTTACCACCCATATCTGAATCAGTCATCATTTTTACTAGGGGAATGGTATTGGAACGACGGGTTAAAGAAAACACAATCTGGCTTTCAGGATTTCATCAAGATAGTCAGGCATCCAAACTTTCAACCTGAGGATGTTTCAGGGACAAACTGGCAGCTTATTAATGTGCAGCTGAGTGGAGATCAGCCATGCAACCCCTCAAATGATGAAGGCTGGGAGGATGAAGAGGATAACAGTGGGTGGGTTAAAGCCCCAATCAAGATCAAGGTTCCATTCCCCAGAAGATCACTGCATCTAGGGCAAAAGGAGTTCAATGCAGGAATGCTTCATCACCGCAAGCTGGTGTCAGTAATTAGGGAGAAAATTATGTGTCCCTCTAACCATCCACACCTCCATTTCAAGCTGTATGAGTTATTTTGGCAACCAACTGAAGCTTCTAAACCAGTCAAAGCTCATGGAGAACTCTACACTTCAGAGGCATTCATTGAGGCTCACCATGACCTTCAGGATTCTCCCAGAGAGCCAGGATGCAACCTTCAGAGAGTTGTAGTGGGTCTTATGTTTGCCTCAGATAGTACTCAGCTCTCAGTGTTCAGCACTGCTAAACTATGGCCAATTTATCTTGCGATGGGGAACAAGTCAAAGGACAGAAGGTCAAAGCCCTCCTGTCAAGCATTTGAGCACATTGCCTACCTAGAGACAGTGAGTAGGACCTCATTAACTTTGTGCTAGAATGTAATCCTCATTCCTTTTTGAATGACAGCTCCCAGATGCATTTAAAGCCTTTGCCACAGAGCACCTGGGTGGAAAGGACCCAAACAGAGCATTCATAGCCCATTGTCATTGAGAAATCTATAATGCTCAGTGGGAGATCATCCTTGATGATGAATTCCTGGAAGCTTATGAGCATGGAATCGTGATTATGTGTTGCAATGGCATTTGGCATCGCTTTTACCCTCATATATTTACATATTCTGTGGACTACAAGGAGAAGTAAGCCAAGACTCTTTTGAATGCTGGTGTCTTTAACTCAAAGTTTTGAAAGAATTCTTATAGCTAGCATTCATAATCTTGGTTGGTGCCCTTGTCCTCATTGTCTCATACCATTAGATCATGTTGCCAATATGGGGATGCATCGAGATATGACACAGCACAGGACTCTCACCCAGATTGATGATGTGAAGCAGGGTAATTGTGTTGAGACGGCGCACAAGAAGATATATGAGCAGGGTTATGTGGTTGATAGTATGGCAGTGGAAGATCTCCTACAAGAAGATTCTCTTGTTCCAACAGCAGTATGACCTTCTTACCTCTCTGATGATTGACTTTAATGCTCATGCTTTGTCAGAATGCATTTTCAAGCAAGCTGGTGCCATTTGGTTTCAACATGTTCAGCATGCTTGCTGTGGATCTCATGCATGAGGTTGAGTTCAGTGTCTGGAAGGCAGTTGTCATACATCTACTATGCATTCTAGATTGCCAAAATGAAAGCCTCAAGCATGAGTTAGACAGACAGCAAGCATTGTTCAAAGCCTCAGAAGGCTTGGTACTGATATTTCCATTAGATTTTGAGAGATTCCTCCTTTCAGGGTTGATGGCATAAGAAAAATAAGGTTGAACCAGTTGGCAACTTGGAATTGAAGAACATGACTGCTCATGATTACAAGGATATGTTACAAGTGGGTGTTATCGCTAGTATTCTTGACTTGACTGATATCATTCACATAGTGTGCTATATCCATTTTTGATGGTCCTCTGCCTGAACCCCACAATACATATGTTCTCAAGCTCTTATTTGAATTAGCCCACTGGCATGGTCTTGCCAAGCTCAGCATGCGACTCTGGACATTTTATCCCATGTCACTACATCTCTGGGAAACAGCCTATGCACATTTGAGGAAAAGACATGTGAAGCATTCGAGACTTGAAAGTTGGAATGCGAGTGTGCTGCTCAGCAACAATGTCAGGAGAAATCCACAATTAATGTGGTGTCCAGATCAAGAGGACCTACAGCATCCAACAGTAATGCACAGAAGCAGAAGAAGCTCAATCTGAGGACTTATAAGTACCATGCACTCAGCAACTATGTTGACACCATCCAGCGCTTTGGTACAACTGATTCATATTCCACTCAATCAGTAAGCTTTTACATGATATTTTGTGTAACATTGCTTACTGTGGTGGTGGGCATCAGAGTGAGCTCAAGCACTGAACATCCAAAACTCAGTCACTTTGGTCTAGTGGCCAATCAATACCACAGCAAATATTGAGGATTGAGCAATGAGAACGCTGTATCAGCATGATCCACAAGAAGCTGGATGGTCAATGCCTTAGCCCATCCTCAGAAATAGAGCCAGAGGATGTTACACATGACCCTGGGGTACAGTACAACATAGGAAAGTCACAGAAATGTTCTGTACACATACCAACCTTCCTACAAAAGAACAAGGGTGACCCCACAATCAAGGTGAACAATCTTTGTATCCTTCTGCTGATTTGTAGTAACCCCTTCTTACCAAAGCTAAGAGAGTGTCTACTTCCCCAAATCCAAATGGCATTGCTCTGGGAAGCTGAATCGCTTTCAGAGCCTTCCAGCTTCAGAACAGGCTCAGATACTGGACTATTTCATAGCCCCGATGGAAATGCATGCAATTTCATGTTCTTGAAGAATGACTGCATATACCACCACAAGCTTATTCAATTCCACTTTATCACTTATGATGTTCAGCATGGGACTGACATTGTTAACCCAGGGACATCTTGTCATAATGTCATGCTTCTTGCCGATGATGCAGAGAGTTTGAATCCACATCATTTCTTGTAGGCATGGGTCCTTGGCAGATATCACATAAATGTGATCTATACTGGGCCTGGCATGCGTGATTTTGAAGCTCGCCATTTTGATTTTTTGTGGGTGCAATGGTTTGAGGCCATTGATCCAGGGTCTTCAGGGTGGAGTAATTCCAAGCTAGACTCTGTCTGCTTCCCTCCTATGAACAAAAATTGTTCTTTCGGTTTTGTGGATCTGAAAGTGGGTGTCACATCTTACCAGCCTTTGCAAAAGGAAAACAATGAGTGGATGGGATTGGCATCTCATGCTGTGCCAAGGATAGTAAAGATTACAATCAATACTATGTTAACCAGTGTGTTTATTGCTCACTTGCTACTTCTGATTTCATTCTATTCCCCTAGGTTCTCTGACAGGGATCTTCTCATGCACTACCACTGGGGGCTGGGTGTTGTCCACTTTCATGCACATCAGTCAGCACTCACTTCAGGCTGCATTTCCAATCTGACTGAAAATGCCCAAGAAACTCAGGCTCCAGATCTGGGGCTGCAGGAAGCATTGGGAGAGTCTCTTGCACAGAACAACAACAGAGGTGGTGACATGGGTTATGAGTTGGACAAACCAGGGCTGTGTTTGGAAGACCTTGACTTGGAAGGGTGGGATGACATTGAAATGGATGACGTAGAGGATGGGGAGGGGGAAGAAGATGACAGAAAGCCTGAAGATTTTACTGGGATGTACTAGGTGTACATTTCTTAACATGTGTTGGCTCAGATTGGACATCTATGTATTTGCACTTTCTTTATCTGGTTGTCATGGAGGTCTACCTGGTCTAATTCATATTTTTGCTCTTATAGGTTTTACCGCTGCTATGGAATAATATCAGGGTCTCAACATACCATATATAGCCTTGTAGTACCTATCATGGCACCATGCTCGACATCAAGTCACACCAGAAATAGCCTGAGAATTCCCCTCCACATTTGTTACTAGTAGTAGGCCACTCATTGGCAAGAATTTTCACTCACCGACCCTTTGAGGGGACAAAGTCGAGCGGTTACACTGCAGAGATTTACATAGACACTTATTGTGTCAAACCCGACTTTGGGGGAGGCCTGTCCCTTACAATAAACACATCCCTCTTCAAGTCATCATGATTTGACTATACCGAATGCCCTACATTTCCCCATTCTGGTACATATAGTACTTTGGGAATGACATCCTGTTATCAAATCCATGGCTCTACAATGAATGGTGCAATGACTCAGTGTGGCAGCTGACTTTGGTGAGTTTGTGACTGCATTCAAGAACTAGTGAATCATTTCTTTCAAGTAGCCACTAGTACATTTACAAACCTAGCAGAAAGTTTTCAGATTCAACATCACAGTGCAGCGCCCACCTTGTCCTATGGGAGCTTGGCATTGTTGTCGAGTTTCCTCTGGGGCATCAATCATCATTCCCTCAGCCTCATCAGTGGCCACTCAAACCTCCCCATCCAACCACTGGCACATGAGATTTGGTACTCCTTTGCCATGGCCAGCTGGGGTCTCCAAGTCAGGCTATTCAGATGGGTTGATCCTGAGCATGGGTTTCAAAAGGAGGATAACTACAGTAAGGGATTTGTTGACATGCAATCTGGATAAGTTATACCCTGGCTGTTCTAGTACTAACACAATTCCTCTGGTGCTTGTCCCCATCATCTGACATCAGTGGCAGTGTGGACAGACTTGGATGTTGGTCTTAATTGAGAAAGCCAATTTTAATTTGATAGGGCATGACCTGTGTCCACTCATGGTAAGCTTGACATCCAAGTCACTTGGCAGGCTGGTCCATTGAACCTGAACCTACCAGTGAACTTCAAGTCACAAGTTACATAATGAGTCAGTGTTGTGTACTACTAGTACTTAACCCTAATAGGACTTCAAACATTAGCATGAGAAACTCCCAGCTTCAAGTTCAAAAATTTCTTCTATTCCCTCACTGTCTTTCTTCATTTCTGGCAGCACTGCTCTCTACTAGTAGTTCCTGGCTCTGCAGGTCTGACTTTCATCACCTGCCCAGTTGTGTCTGACTTTTCATCATGCAACCCTATGTTTGGATTGCCTTTGGGCCCTTGAACCTATCAGCACTGGCAGCCCGACCTGAAGCTCTTGACAGTGCTAAGGGCAATATCCTCTTGGATGTCCCACTACTCTTGGATGTCCCACTAATGGAGATTGCCATTTGAGTCTCTTGTGGTGCCCTGAAGGCTCAACATTTTATCTACATTGGTATATCCTTGCCTCAGGCTGGCCTTGCCACTTAGTATCCCCTTGGCTAGTAGACTGTTGTGCTCATGCCATTGAACCCTGCAAAAAACCCTTGGTCAAGGGGTGAAAATCATCGAGCATGCTCTAGTCTGCCTCTGGCCAGCGGTCACTAGCTTCCATTGGATGGTGTCTGGCATGAGGGGTATGCAGAGGTGTTGGCTTGATGTAGTGGCAATGATATGCTTATCAATGCATCAGATGGCCCCACACGGTTAGAGCCTGTTTGCTTACCCTGCCCTATGGGCTATGCAACACCCACCCTGTACTTGTGCCCAGGAATTTGGTGTTGAAATTAATCCCAGTGATGCATGCTGTATACATGAGGCAATACATGCAACATACGCATGTTACTGCGCTTACTGCGCATACATGTGGTAAACACATTCCTGAGTCATGTGACGTCCTTATTATTATGTATATAAGGAGAACCTGTACCGTAGTAGGAATACAGTGTTCTTACCTCTGCTAACCCTAGCTGTAAGTCTAACTAAACCCCAGGTAGGTTGTAAGGAATGTGTTGTCTCTTCCACTGTGCAGCGTATATAGTCTGCTCCAACAGGTTATGGGCCCTGCTGGGCACGTCGCGAACGCGCCTTAATTGGCTGCGAACGACGTTGACTTCATCGTCTCCAAATTATAACCTTGCGCTCTTCGTGAGCTGCATTGTGCTCCCTGCGAGCTGCACATAAAACCTAGGTTGACTAGGGTTAACCACTCTGAAGGAGTGTTTTCTCCTGAGAATGTTAAACGTGTTTTATTGAGTAAAAAGACTGATTGAGCACTTTTAACAGCTGCCACCACAAAATCATGTCTTCAACTCTTGAGAAACTCATTCAAACTTTCAACGGATCAAATTACATTCAATGGGCTGACTCAATGAAGGCGTGGCTCAGGTCTCAGGGCCTCTGGCAAATAACTAGCGGGGCGGAGCAAAAACTGCCCCCGGCGCCTCCCTTGACGGCGATGAATGCTACTTTGGTAGCGGATGCTAATGCCAAGCTCCAGACCTGGAGCAACAAAAATGACCAGGCCATTGGTAGCCTAGTGCTCTGCCTGGCCCCCTCCATTCGGCAGCGTGCCAACTCAAAGGACACTGCTGAGGCGGTGTGGGATCTCATCCACACCGATTATGGTGTGGACGGCCCCTCCCAAGTCTTCGCGGACTTTAGGTCCGCAATAGCAATCAAGATCCCAGCTGCAAACCCCGCACTGGAGATTGCTAGAATGGCAGACAAATTTGAGCGCCTTATGGCTGCTAACGTCGCCATCCCCGAACTAGTGCAAGCAATGATTCTACTTGCTGCGATGCCGCGCGAGTACGATTCCTTGTCTGCAACGGTCCTTAACATGACTACTACTAGCGCCTTGACATTTAAACATGTCAAGGACTCCATTGTCGCTGAAGCCTCAAGGCGCACAGCAGTAGGAAAGCCTGCTGGCCAGCCTCAGGCCAACAAACTTTCTGCTGTTAAGCGCAAAGGGGGAAACCCCAAATGGCAGCCCAAAGAAGGGCAAAACAGCAACGGAGACTTGTCCCAAAAGTGTGGACGACGTGGGGACAGAAAGACTAAGGAGGAGAAGCCAAAGGATAAACATACCCACCTCGCCTCCAAAGCCTATACCACCATAAATGGTAATGGCACCATCATACCGCTGATGCCGCTTATACAGCGCATCGAAAGATGCGAACACACTCCCACAAGGGATCCTCGCCGCCGACCGCCTGCACAGGCATATACGGGCACGGCCTCTACCTCTCGTTCGGTTTATGCCGAATATCAGCAAGCTTGAGACACCCTCGAGCAAATGCAACTTCCGCGCAGCGCGAAAAATCTGCGACCGCTGGAAGAGCACCTGACGGTGCGAGAAGGAAAGAGAAGAAGGATAGAACCAGAACCTGAGTCTAGGATCGAGGAGGTAGAAGATGATACCGTCTCCCTCAGATCTGAACCTCCAGTGTCTGATGAGGAAGTGTGGAAAGCCGTCGACAAAATGCTCATCAATGAACCCCTTGATACAGGGGCGTATGATGACAGGTCAGTCCTTTTCCCTGCCACAAGCACTAAGATTAATATTCCTATGAATACAGCGAACTTTTCATGTGAAATTTTACCGCTATTAAATGTATCATGGAATTATTTAGATCTTAATATATGTGCTATGTGTGCAAAGGGAGATTGTAAGAAAGGTGCCGACTGGATCATGGATTCAGGCGCATCAAAACACTTCACTGGTGAAATAAAAGATTTCACTTCTTACGAGCCTTTACTGAGAAAGGACTCTACCTTGGTCCAAACGGCCACTGGTACTACTCATATAGTAGGAAAAGGAGCAGTCTTCATTAAACACCAGGTAGTATGTCATGGGAAGTCAGAGACGTGTGAAATGCGGTTATACCCCATCTACTACATGCCCGACATTAATACTCGATTGATGTCAATGGGGGTCTTTTTACAAGACGGAAGTGATGTGCGTGGTTCCTCTGCACACATTTCATTTATCGAGCATGGAAACCCAATCATGCATTGTGTCCCTCTAAGGAGGAATGACACGATCTATTGGGCTCGGACTCATATATTGAGCACCAAAAAGGTTAATGTCGCAACCATTTATGTCGCTGACTACTTGACTTGGCATAGGCGACTTGGACACCCATCCAAAGAGGCACTAGGGAAAATGCCTAAAAGCACCATAAAATTCCCAAGGAATTTAATTATTCCTAAAGACAAAATTATATGTCCAGGGTGTGCAGAAGGGAAAATGACCTCAAAATCTTTTCCCGAGTCAGACTCACGAGCTGACAAATCCTTTGAATTAATACATTCCGACCTAAAGGAACTCCCGGTACTATCGTACCACAAACATAAATACTTCATTGTATTTCTGGATGACAAAACGTCACATATTTGGGTCCAATGTCTCAGAAAGAAATCTGACGCTGCTGCAGCGATTAGACAATTTCTAGCAATGGCTAAGACCCAATATGGCGCTACAATCAAGCGCTGGCGTGTCGATCCAGGGGGGGAGTTCAAGGATCGTGAGCTACAAAAACAGCTCAAGGACTTAGGCATCAAAATAGAGATGTCTGCACCCCACGTTCATCAACAGAACAGGCACGCAGAGCGCGCCATAAGGACAATAATGGAAAAGTCGCAAACCTTGCAATTCACCGCTTGTCTACCACAATCATGGTGGGAATTTTGCATAGAACATGCAACACATTTATACAACTGAACCCCAATAAGGCGCCTGAAATGGCTGACACCTTTTGAGGACCTGACAAAGGTCCACCCAGATCTAAACAATCTGAAGGTCTTCGGTTGCGGTGCTTATGTCTATCTACCAAAGGAAAAACGTCCAACAACATTATCTCCTCAATCGGAGTTAATGACGTACCTTGGAGTAGAAGATGGCATTAAAGCATATCGTTTCATGCGACAAAATGGCGCAATATTCATTGGTGCCACGGCACTATTTGATGAAACGATGTTCCCATGCTGTCCCGGAGCTAAAACTCCTGCCAAGACAGACCTTGGTGATTTTCCACCTCCAGAACCAGAAGATGACGACCACTCATCTGGAACGGATGGCGATGACCCTATACTGCCACAAAATCCGCCCCTTCCTCCATCATCAGAAGATGATGATGATGATTTACCAAGTGAGCAAAAGGCGCATGACGATGCGACTAACGCTCCTCCTCCGCCGCCTCCAGTTAACACTGAGGACTTTCGTCCAAGACGTGAAGATCAACAGGAATGGCAGCAATTGCCCCATCGATCAGGCAGGCAGAGGAAAATCCCAAACCATCCTGGCAATACCTATGGAGAACAGCGACTCCCCTCTGACATAGAGAGAGACATTGCGCATGATCGATATTGGAAGAAGTCTGTGGGTCAAGATTTGGATCATAACCGAACACGACCACGACCTCAACAGCAAGAACCAGTTGCTGGACCGAGTTTGGCACCCCACGAGAGTGTGCCCGATTCCAATAATCAAGAACATGATTACCCAATGGGGGAACTGGACGAAGCAGGTTATATTAAAAAGATAACCAAGGAAGGTGGAGATGAGCTTATCCACTGGCTGTTATCAAAAGCAGTCATACCATCAAGCGGAAAAAGCCTAGTTCCAAACCAATTTCGCGATATTGCGCGCCTACCCCGGCAGCAGCAACTTGAGTGGAAACAGGCTTGTCGTGAAGAGTTAGAGGCTCTTTGCAAGCGACAAGTCTATGATATCGTCGATCTTCCACATGATCAGAAAACGATCAAAAATAGATGGGTTTTCTCCGTGAAATCGGATGGAAGAAAACGAGCCAGACTCATGGCCAAAGGCTTTTCACAAGTCGAAGGCGTTGACTTTGATGAGATTTTCTCACCAGTAGTCCACTACGAGACCGTACGCCTCATGTTTGCCCTTGCATCTCTAGAAGGCATGTATATGACCGGTCTAGATGTAAAAACCGCATTTTTATATGGCAAACTTGATGAGGAGATCTATATGGATCAACCCGAGGGTTTCAGACTCGAGGGTAAAGAGCGCAAAGTAATGCGCTTACGCCGAGCATTGTATGGCCTTAAACAGGCTTCACTAGCATGGTGGAAAGAGCTAGAGGCATTTATGCGCACCATTGGGTTTGTGTGCGCCAGCTCCGATGCCGGCATCTTCATACACAAGGATCCTAAGACAGGCAGCATCATTATTGTGCTAGTCTATGTTGACGATGGCTTGTTCATGGGCAAAAACAAGAAACTTGTGGATGAAAAGAAGAATGCTTGCCTGAAGCATTGGGAGTGCCATAGTACTGAAAAAGTCACAGAATTCTTAGGCATGCGCATCACCCAGACCGCTACAAAAGTCAAACTCGATCAAACAGAATATCTCACCAAAGTGCTCGAGAGGTTCGAGATGACAAATGCCAAAGTTGCCCCCACTCCGCTCCCGACTGGCTACAAACCGTCGGAGAACACAGCGACACCAAACGCGGCGCTTAGATCGAAATATCAGTCTGTGATCGGATCTTTATTGTATCTGATGCTCAGAACGCGACCTGATATCGCTTACGCAGTAATCAAGATGTCGCAATTCTCGGCTAATCCTAGCCAAGAACATCTAGACAAAGCAATGTACATAATGCGCTATCTGGTGGGAACCCAGAAGTACAGTATAGTCTACAATGGAGAGAAATCCGAGGGGCTGCAGGCCTTCACAGATTCTGATTGGGCAGCTGACACTGTCAAGCGCCGATCTACAACGGGTTACTTTGCTACTCTGGCGAGTGGCATTGTGTGCTGGCAGTCCCGTTTACAAAAAACTGTAGCACTGTCATCCACAGAAGCCGAATACATGGCTCTCTCCAACACTTGTCGGCAGATAGTGTGGATAGAGTCCTTATTCCAGGAACTTGGATATACACTGAAGCGTGTACCAATCTGCGCTGATAATCAAGGATCCATCTTTATTGGATCAAATCCAGTTCAGGAAAGAAGGACCAAACATATAGACATTCGCTACCACTACACCCGCGAATGCATAGAAAATGACAAAGTCACAGTCGTTTTCATTCCTGGAAGTGATAATCCAGCTGACATGTTCACAAAGAACCTTGGCGCCGTCCTATTCAGGAAATTTAGAGACTCTCTCAGAATTACTTTCGAGATTCAAACTTAGCTGCTTAGAGCGCTGTACAGTTTGAGGGGGGGTGTTGAAATTAATCCCAGTGATGCATGCTGTATACATGAGGCAATACATGCAGCATACGCATGTTACTGCACTTACTGCGCATACATGCGGTAAACACATTCCTGAGTCATGTGACATCCTTATTATTATGTATATAAGGAGAACCTGTACCGTAGTAGGAATACAGTGTTCTTGCCTCTGCTAACCCTAGCTGTAAGTCTGAGTAAACCCCAGGTAGGTTGTAAGGAACATGTTGTCTCTTCCACTGTGCAGCGTATATAGTCTGCTCCAACATTTGGTGCAAGCGACATGTGGCTGTAGGGTGTTGGGCAATCAAAGATCAAAAGCTGATGCATTTTCTAGTCTAGTTGATCAAAGTTCATTCCAAAGGGCATCCATATTTCCCACATCAGATGTGACTGGATAAAAGCCCAGGTGCAGTTGCACTCAGGCCTTCAAACTATTTGTCACCCCATTGACTAAGTTTGACTGCATTCAAGTTTGCAATATGGTAACTGCCAGGGAGCAGGAACAAACTTGGTTGCTGGTATGATACTACCCTCCCTGCCATATCTAGAAAATCTTCTTCAGCCCCTTCACAATGCATCTACCATTGGCTTGATGTCATGCTTGAGGTTCCAGTGTTCCCCTTACCTGAAGCATACACATATCACACATGCAGTAGCTAAACAATGTAATACAGTCATTTATGGCCCTAGAAAAAGTCTGGCAGGTCAAAAAAGCTTCCACATGTACCATCTGAACGATCTTTTGTATTATTTGCCATTGTTAGTTCTTCATAATGAGCTGGATGATCATGATGTTGATGGTCAGTTGGCTGCACATAAATTCTGAAAGAGCCGCATCTGACTACTCATAGGTGTACTTGGAGATGCAGCACAATTCAATTGATGACTGGCTAGTTGACCCTATGAATACATATATCACTCTATATTCACATATCAGACACTGGATGGTCTCATCACTGAAGTTTTTGAGAGTCACTTGCAAGCACAATGCAGCATCTTCTGATGGTGCTCAAAAAGGCTGCTATCCCTCTCGGTTTTTCTTCATGGCCAATGGTGCCACTGGGTGGTTGCATTCAATTGCCTCCTCTCCCCTCTGCCTTTCCCCATGGGCAAGGTATTCGAACTGAGGATATCTGATCAGTTAACACTTTTTATATATTGTCATATTGCTAGCAGCTATCTGCCACACCCAAGAGTCCATAAAGCAGTGTGGTAATTCAACGAGTGACAAGGTAAGGAGGTATGGGTATACATATATCCAGTCTGTACCTCAGCACATCAGTACATGGGTATGAAAAAAGATGGAGCTGGATGAGGTGCCTGTCATCTAGGTGCCCCCTTCCATTAGACCAACCAGTTTTCTTTAACTTTCTAGTTCAATCCAAATACAACATCAAACAAAACTAGGAATACCACCACAACCAACAAGAGTCTGTGCTCTCCAACTTACCCTGTACTACCTTGCCACTTGTTAGTTGTTTTTATTCTACCTTAACCCCTACCATTTCTCCACTGCTCTAACAAACCACCCTCCATACTTTCAACCTCTTAAGCACAGCTTCAATCTTCCCTCCCCATCTCTAACCACAACCATCACCTATGGTGCATTGGATTTCTGGAATGCCAATTGTTGAACACCCTCAGCCCTTCAGAGTAAGCATTTTATTCCATTTTTACTTTATCTAATTGTTGGCTCTTCGCAGCATGGCCATCGGGTTGAGGTGTATAGAAACTGTCAGTGGTGCAAAGCCACATTTCATAGATATGATCACCAGATTCTACCAAGGTTTAAGAAATGAGGCGAGTGGAAGGAATGAGTGGTAAGCCTCTATAATATTTCATTGGCTTTTTCTGACTGTTCTTTTGAAGCAAATCTGCATTGGAGGTCTCATCGTATTCAATGATGATGGGGAGGATGTGGTGTATGCATTGTTGGATATACATGGGTGAGGTTCAGCTGGTGAGCATCACATTTCATTTGGTACCCACAGCATTGATTGTCTAATGCTGGGTCCTGCAGATAGATAGAAATTTGTATTTTTGATTGTGAACCAGAAGCTAAAAAGCCTGACTGTAGTTAATTGGAATCCATTGAATTGGGGCATAAGACAGTGCTATTGAGTTCTCAGTGAGTCATATAGCCTGGTGTTCTTCATCAGCATGCAGTACTTTACACTCCCCCACATATTCCAATCAGACTCCTAGGAGTCCAAGTTTTCCAATAGGAGTCTGATCAGAATGTATCTTGACAACCATGTACTTTTGTTTCCAAGATATTCCTAGTAAATTCCAAGTAAATTCCTATGCAATTCCAACATGGAGTCGGAATACCACATTTCAGAAGACTTAACTTGGCAAGTGCTTACAAAATAAATGGGTAGAGCAGGGATTGAACCACGGACCTTGGAATATAAATCACATGACAACCAAACAAGTGCTCAACCAGTTGAGCCACAGGAGAATTAATAAATTTATAATACAATGTCCATTTAAAGCACTTAGGGATAGTTCACTATTGAAAAAAAAAAACCCCCCCACGCAAACGCATGGGGAGACAATTGATTATACTATGTAATTATACAATTTAAAACTAAAAAACCCACCCCCCCCACAAAATGTGGGGGAGGGGGTGGTGGTGTGTTGCATCATGTCGCTGCTGTCTCATCGTCACCCCTTCCCCTTGCCCCTTGTCTCCCCTCCCTCTCGTCTCTGTCATGCTGTCCCCCCATCATCCTGCCATTTCCCCCCCTCCCTATTGTCCTTCCATGCACTGTCCACTCCATGAGCAGTTGCTCGTGAGGCTGGAGGTGCGTGGTGCATTGTCTGTCGTCCTTGGGGTTGTTGTCATCGTCCTTGTCATCCCTGTGCTCTCACACCCCATATTCACCATGTGAGCAGTGGCTCATGGCAGTGGTGGGGGGTGCTGGTTGTTGTCGGTGTCGTGGGGGTCTTGGGTGGTGTGCAGTCATGACATGGCAGTGTTGGCGTGGTCTCATGTCCATTCCTTGTTATGAGAACCTGGAAAACAAAAGATATACATTAGTTAGTTTATTAAAAGAAACGAAAAGAAAAAAAAATTACTGGACCCAAACAATGCGATTGCATCGTTTGGGTGGTGTGCCATCGTGACGTGGCGGCGTTGGCGTGATCTCACGTCCATTCCTTGTTACGAGAACCTGGAAACAAAAAGATATACATTAGTTAGTTTATTAAAAGAAACGAAAAAAAAAAAAATGACTGTGGACCCAAACGACGCAATCACATCGTTTGGGCATGGCGGCGTTGGCGTGGTCTCGCATCCCGTCCCTTACGTCATTTCCAGTAGATGAGAACCTGAAAAAAAAGAAATACAATTAGTCAAATTACAAAAACAAGAAATTAAACAAAAAAACTTACTAGTGGCCCAAACGATGATTCACATCATTTGGGCCGCATTGTGTGTCATGTGGCTTGTTTGCAGAGGCAGTGGTTGTTGTGGGAGTGTAGGGTGATGTGGTTGGGGTTGTGGGAAGAGGGGGGAAGGGGGGGAGGCCGTGGTCGCCTTTGATGATGGTGGTTGGGAGTGATGAGCTGGCAAGTGTGGTGACGCGGCTATGTGCTTTGTCATCACACCCACGGGAACGGTATGTAGTGCAGTAAGAGCACTTACCTACAATGGATACTTAGCGTAGTGGTATTATTGTCACTGTATTCTTATGTAATCAACTCGGAGGTCCCAGCTTCAATTCTGCTGTGCATGTTTACTTTTTCTACTATTCATTACTAAGCAAGGCTGCTATTATTCCTATTGGAATCCTATGTTGTCCGATGTCTCTGCATAACCTCGGAATATTCCTATGTACTCCTATGGTCAAAAATTCCTAGGAAATTCCGATGTTCCAATCGGACTGCATTGGACTGGACTTGGACTGAACCTGCTATTTCATGTCAATTTGGCTGGTAAAAATGACATTGGAATATGGTTGGATTTTAATCAGAATCATTGGAATCATTGGATTCTGATAGGAATATGTGGGGGAGTGTAAAGACCTCTCAGTGTGCCCTCTAAGTAATGCACATCAGGATGGATATTACTGCTGCATTTGATGCAATGCAGGATGTTAGGGACTGGACTATTAGGTATGTTTACAAATTTTGCATTACAATGGATTTCTTTATCATTTTATACCTATTCTGCAGTGATGCTACTGCTTATTGATCACACTGCCAGATCTGCTTTCAGAAGGAGATCAAGCCTTCAAACGAAACTCACTCCCACCCATAGCCCATAGCCATGGCCAACAACATGAATGACCCATCTTGAGTTGAATTTGGCATGTGAAACCTTTCATTGCAAGCTCAGAATGGCCCAATAACTTGGCTTGGATGTGGGGTTTGTCAGACATGTGATATCGCAGGGAACAGCCTGGGTGGCATTGGTCCAACATCAGTATGCTTGTGATTCTGCTTTGCCAAAGTTTTCTTCATCGAACTTGACTTTCATAGCAAAGTTCCTTGTACCTGGCCTGGTTCCATTGCTCCTTCCACCTCTCATTATGAGTTTCCAGACTGTAGTGCATTGTCAGGGAATGTGGGGTGGTGTGATGGCCCAGGTTATCTTACATTTGAGTCATCCTGGACGTCACATGCACCATCATGACCTGCTTTACACTACAATACCCTGTGAGCTTGTTGTCCTTCATTTGGATCCCAACAACCAATGCAGGAGTGGTGTGGGAATGTGGCAGTCATTATGCTGAACAACATTGAGATGGGATGAGAAGGCTGGCCACTGTATGCTATTGGTGACAGCCACCCCAAGAGGATGTCAGCACAGGTGAGAACCCCTGCAATGATATCGAAGAAATTGAGTAGTTTGGGCTAGAGGTGATTGTTTCACCCTAAAGGTATGTTGTGTTAAATATCATCTTTTTTTTCTTTTTTTTGTGAACCAGGACAGGAATGAATTCACGATGTTGGCCCTTATTCAGGAAGAATGAGATGTAGCAGATAAAACTATTTCTTCCATCACATTCAATTATCTCCTCCCCCCCTCTATCTTTGAGTCCTCCAACAGGCGGGGTATTTGAACTGAGGAGCTTGACATGGCATCTGTCATCTAGGTGCCCCTTTCCATTACACCAACAATGTGTATTGTCATTCCTCAAGTCATTCCAGAGATCATTACAAAATGACAGATAATATAATTTCTTCCACCTGAACAACTCTCTGTTAGGATATACAAAAATCATATGTTGCAATTCTGTTAGCACAAGCGTCAGTTCCTGTATATCTCCTGCGAGTATCTGAGTATCTTATCAGCAAGTGGTAGCCACAAGGAAGAATGGGATATAGAGGAAATGCCAGATAAAATCATTTCTTCCACTCGAATAATTGCATATTGGGATATACAAAAATCATACATTCCAATTCTGTCAGTCCAAATGTCAGTTCCTGAACATCTCCTGCAAGCATCTGAGTATCTTACCAGCAAGTGGTAGGATCCAGGAAGAATGAGATATAGAGGAAATGGCAGATATAATCATTTCTTCCACTTAAACAATTGCATGTTGGGATATACAAAAATCATAGATTCCAATTCTGGGAGTACAAGCATCAGTTCCTGAACCTTTCCTGAAAGTATCTGAGTATCTGGTCAGCAAACTCTAGGAAGGATGATAGCACATTTTAAGGTCTGGATAATTTCTAGAAAGGATGTTGTTCTGAGGAAATGATAGCTAAAATCATTTCTTGTGCTTGAATAATTGTATGCTATAATATAACAATATCATACAGCACAATCCTGTTAAAGTGTCTGACCCCGCTTCATATTTGTTTGACAGTCTTTTAAGGCCTGCCCAAATTTTATCTATTGATTGCGGTGTTAATTTTTGATCAAATCTATGTAGTCATACCAGATCCCTGTCATTCACTGCAATTCTGTCAGAAAAAGTGTCAGTGGCTGACCCATTGTCATCTGTGTTGGATGATGTTTTAAGGTTAGATAAAATCTTATCTACTGATGGCAGAGTGTTAATCATTGATCAAATCTGTCTAGTCATACTGGACCCCTGCCAATTTCCAGATGTTCATCCAGATACTCAATGGTCTTGTGCCCCTTTCTTGACTTCAATACTTTACACTCCCCCACATATTCCTATCGGACTCCTAGGAGTCCGAGTTTTCTGATAGGAGTCCTACTATTCTGATACTAGTCCTAGGAGTCTAATAGGAATCCAATTGGAATGTATCTTGATGAGCATGTACTCTTATTTCTAAGAAATTCTAAGTGAATTCCTATGCAATTCCAACAGGTAGTCAGAATACCACCATTTTGGAAGACTTAACTTGGTGATCACCCAGTGCTTACAAAATAAATGGGCAGAGCAGGGATTGAACCATGGACCTTGGGATGTAAGTCATACATATGACCACCAAACAAGTGCTCAACCAGCTGAGCCACAGGAGAATTAATAAATATGTAATACATCAGGAAAATTGCTTTTGTCCCCAGGGTGTCCTGGGTTACCCTAGGATGCCTTGGGACATGCCAGGGCATACAAGGCAATTGTCTACCCTGGGCACTCTGTAGATAAAGTGCCATTATTTGCCAGTCTTCAGGATAGTGAATTTTGGTCCAAAGTGCTCCAGGGCACTTCAGGAATGTATGATTTATATGCTTCCTGGATATCCTCTGATGCTTGAGATTTTTTGGTCCTCTAAATGTCATTCACACTGCATATGATATCAAAAAAACTATTGCATTACATGTATTTGATATGTAACTACACTACATATACAGTTCCCATTTGTCTGTTGGTGTCCATGATGGTGGTGTCATTGTCCCCCCCCCCCTTTTCATCATCCCCCCTCTCTTCATCATCCCCTCCCTCTCATTATCATCCCCCCTCCCTCTCATTATCATCCCCCCTCCCTCTCATTTTTCATTGTTGACCCCCCTCCATCTCATCATCAACCCCCCTCCATCTCATCATTGACCCCCCTCCCTCTCATTGTCATCTCCCCTCCCTCTCATCATCATTGTCTCCCCTCCCTCTTATTGTTGTTGTCTCCCCTCCCTCTTGTCATTGTCTCTCCTCCCTCTCATTGTTGTTTCCCCTCCCTCTCATTGTTGTTTCCCCTCCCTCTCACCATCATCCCCCCTCCCTCTCATCATTGTCCCCCCTCCCTCTCATCATCATCCCCCCTCCCTCTCATTGTTGTCTCCCCTCCCTCTCATTGTTGTCTCCCCCCCCTCTCATTGTTGTCTCCCCTCCCTCTCACCTACCTTCACTCCTGTCCCCCTCAGTTGTCGTCATTGTCAGTCCACACACAATCCACCCCTCATAAGGCTGGGGGCGGGTGGTGTGCTTCGTTGTAGGTCCTCTCCCATGTCATTGTTGTCCCCTGTCATTGTTGGTTCATTGTTGAGCACCCATGATCCACCTTGCAAGCAGGGGCTCACAACAGTAGTGGTGGGTGCTGGTCAGCTTTGTTGCTAAAAAAAATTGTTAGCAGAAAAATAATGAAACAAGAAACTTACTAATGGCCCAAGAGATGTCAAACAATGTCTCATGGGCCCTCACCTCCAGTTGTCTCATCATTCTGTCATCTCCCACAGTCCTGTCATTCCATTGTCATTGTTCCATTCATGTCATCATTGTCATTAGCGCCCCTGATCCCACCTTACAAGCAGAGGCTCATAGCAGCAGTTGTTGGGGGATGCCTCTTTCATTATGGGTCCTGTCACCCCGTCCTGCTGTTGTCATGGTGGTGTTTCATATTTTTTTGAGGTGTGAGGTGGTTAGTGATGAGGTGGTGGTGTTAAGGGCATTTCGTGTGCTTACCTTGCAGGCACCCTGCTACCCAGGCCTCCTGGTGCCTCCATGGGGTCTCTTCACCCCAAACAACCCCCTGTGGTAGGGTGGCGAGTCTCACTCACCAACCTTACCATTTTGGGATATCCTCGTAGACCTTGTATTTACGCCACGACGACCTCCTGCCATCACATATTCTTGATACCTGCTTTTTTCTTTGTTATTTTGTAATACTGATTCAATATTTGATATTTTTACTTTGCAGATTATTTATTTCTCCTCAAGCATGACACACAATTCACGTGATGTGTCTATCACCCGGCCAATCACATTTTCTGCACTTCCTCGGCCTCCACATTGAGAGCTTCACACTCGTTCCAAAGGATCGGTGCCAGGTTTTCCATTTTCATTTCATTTTCCTTTTATAGTGTTATTTTGTGCCTGAATACCACGACGATCCGCAACGTCAAGTATCAACAACTTCTCGGCCAGCAAAATCCGACTTGATGGGTCTAGTAGCTGGATGGTAGGGTTGAGGGGTGTTGTTTGGGTGTCCTCTGTGCTTGCTGGGGGCACAGGTGACATACCGTCAATAGAGGTGCTCAATGGCAGTCTCTCCCTGAGTTATACCCAGTCGCGAAAACTCCGAGACAAGGATTCAACAAAAGCCATCAATCGAAGACTTCAAATATTATTCTTGGACTTCAGACCAAATTTGTTAATTCATTTTCCTTTTATTCTTCTTTATCTGATTGCTCAGACTGTTGGCACAAGAGAACATGCGTGATCAGTTTTTGCTTCATAGCTACCTCATTTTGTATTTAGGTGCTCTCCCACCTGTCAAATGGAGTACTTTTCCTGATCCCCACTTTTTCATGCTCTTCATCTAAGTTATTCCTTAAAGTCAACTAAGTCTCTCAAGTTTCTACACACCAAGGTGTAGATTTTAAGCTAAGTATTCAAGTTACCCATTGAATCCCTTCTCCCCCTGCCCTTATTTTCCCCTGATCTCCAAGATCACACTTACCTCATTCTTTGCAATGTGACGACCTTCATCAATGAACTCCCAGTAGACCATCTACCCTGCCACACCCCCCACATCCCATTTGGATGGAGAGGAGGGGGTGAGCATGTGTCTGCATCATGCATCATTGTGGTAGTAGGTAACCTAAAAATAACTGAACAAGACCATTAGAACTTGCAAAATAAAGAAAAGAACATTGAAAACACTTAATTTACTTTGTGTTGAGGGGCCTCAGGCTCCTCAAGATGAATTGACAGCTGTTGATGCTGTCGATGTCCACATGATGCAGCAATTTTGAAGCCATGCAGGTCACCATTTACTGTTGATGGAGCAGCATAGGAGTGGCATTGGTGGCTGCTGATGGAGGTGGGAGGTGGTTGGTGTTGAAGGAAGGAGAGGCAGTGGTAGCAGTTGGCCCATGTTCAACTTGTGAAGTTCAACTTCAGTGTGACTTGAAATCAATGGTCAGTCATGTGAACAACCCATGGGAATGTTGCACCCCATGGGGTGCATCGACATATATTTACAACTTGAATTTGAGCCTGCCTCATGAGGCTGCAGGTGGTGTTCATAATTAAGCACCCACGATCCACCTTGCAAGCAGGGGCTTGCAACAGTGGTGGCAGGTGCTGGTCAGCTTTGTTGTCCTGTCATCATGGTAGTAGTAGTACTCTAAAGATTGTTAGCAGCAAAATAATGAAACTAGAGTAATAAAAAAACTTACTGATGGCCAAGAGACATCAAATGACATCTTGTGGGCCTTTTTTTTGTTTGATTTGCCTCCTCATTGTCTCCCCCTCATCTCCAGCTGTCTTGTCATTTTGTTGTCTCCCACACTCCCATTGTTCCCTTGTTGCATTTGTGGTGTCATTGTCACCACTGCCTGTGATCCCACCCTATGAGCAGAGGCTCATAGTGGTGCTTGTGGGGGGCTGCCTCATTGGTTATGGGTCCTGTTATGCCATCCTGCCATGGTTGTGGCAGTGTTTTGTATTTGAGGTGAGGGGTGGTTAGTGATGAGGTGGCAGGGTTAGGGGCATTTTGTGTGCTTACCTTGTGAGCACCCTGTTATCTGGGCCTCCTGGTGCCTCCATGGGGTCTCTTAACCCCAAACAACCCCCTCACATCCCATTTGGTAGGAGAGGAGAGGGTGAGCATGTGTCATGCATCGTGCATCATTGTGGTAGTAGATAACCTAAAATAACTGAACAAGACTGTTAGTATTTGAAAAAGAAAGAAAAGAACATTGAAAACACTTAATTTACTTTGTGTTGAGGGGCCTCAGGCTCTTCAACATGAATTGATGGCTGTTAACACTGTCAACATCCAGATATGCATGTGACATGGCAATTTTGCAGCCATGCAGTTCACTGCTTGCTGTTGATGGAGATCCCTGGCTAGGAGGGGGTTGACAGTGTGATGGTGGTGGTAGGGTGTGATAGAAGGAGGAGGCATAGTGGTAGCATGGTGAGTGAGTCTCAACTTGAATGTTCAACTTAAACTCAAGTCACTGGCTGCACAGCAAGATACTTCTGAGAGGGTATGATGTCAGTATTCTGGAAGTACTCCTAATACTGCCACCATACTCACCAAGGGATACTTTGCCAGTATGCATACCAATCTAGAATACTACTTCAGTACCTTCAGTACTATCAGAATATAGTACAATACTGTCAAAATACCTCTAGTGAAGTATGTTGACAATATTAGGAATACTGTCAGGATACTTTCACAATACTTCTCAGGCAGTATTGTGCCTTGCACCCAGTGAGTCAAGTGACTTTGAACTTGGTCACATGAGCGCCCCATGGGGCACCAAATTTTAGGGTACACAGATATGTGTACAAGGAATGTGACATGTCCAATTTCTCTTCCTCAACCTCCATGAGCATGACAGAGTCTGATGCTCACACAGCTTGACATGTGTCAGCGGTATTCCCTTCCTTGTTACATCTCTCCCTTATGACCATAACCATCAACCTAGTATTTGCAAATCAGCCATTTCAAAGTAAGGTATGGTTGTTTTCTTATCAATTTCTTTTTCTGTAGACTGATTGTTTTTGCCATTTTCTATGTTGGTTCTAAGTCTCTCACAGTGAACTAATTCTGTCCTTCCATAGTTGGAAGTAGTGGTGACCACACAAGGTGAGTCTGGCAAGTTACCTTAGTCTAAAGAAAATGCTAAGAAACCACTGCTTGTGAGGAGCAATGAGGACAAGGACAACAATGACAACAACAATGGCCATCACCACAGCACCCCAAACTGCTGCCACAAGCAACTGCTTGTGGGGTGGGAACAGGTGCAAGTTTGAAATGACAAGGGAACAGCAACACCACCACCAGACAGTGGAACAACAACATAACAACAATGGAGCACCAATGGAATGCCAGGACTATGGGATATAGGCACTAACTAGAATACTGACAACAACAACAACAACAACAACAACAACAACAACAAACCAACAATGCTGGGGGACAACAACAACATGGAGAGAGGACTGGCAACAGAACAACAACAACAATGAGAGGGAGGGGACAATGTCCCACCAGGTATGCACCCCCACCCTCATTTACCTGCCACATCATCCTAACAATGATACCATCACCTTGCCCAGGACTTGATGATGACAAATGATGAACCAGCACCCACCCCATGCCCTCGAGCAACTGCTTGTGGGGTGGATCGTGAGTGCACACCAACACCATCCACACCCCACCCCATACTGCTGCAGATGGCACCTGCCTCCATGTCTATGAGCAACTGCTTGTAGGGTGGATAACAGGTCTAACATGTCTACAACAACAGAGGCAGAGGACTAACATGATGATGACAACACAGCACCCACCCCACACCCATGAGCAACTGCTCATGGGGTGGTTCATGGGCACCTGGGGTGGAAATGGGGAGAGCATGACACCTTGGGGAAACACTGGGAGACAAGAGAATGCAGGGGAGGGGAGAAGATGAGGGGAAGGCAGGGAGGGGAGATAAGAAGACAGGTGGAGGGGAGACACCAGCACCAGCACCATGCCTATGAGCATCTGCTTGTAGGGTGGTTTGCAGGTGCAGACAATGAGGGGGAGAGGGAGAGTGACACAGAGAGGGGGGAGGGGGACCACAATGCTGGCACCAGCACCAGCAGATGACCTGTAATTTACACTGCCCCACCTATTCTGATCAGAATCCAGTCATTCCGACCAGATTCCACTGGAGTCTGATTATTCCGACTGGATTCCAGTTATTCCAACCAGATTCCATTTATTCCGACTGGATTCTGACTGGACTCCAGTTATTCCAGACTCCAAGTTATGCATGTATAATTAACTTACAGTATACAACAGTGGAAAGTCAAGTCAAGTCAAACTTCGAGTCCTGAAGTTCCTCAGTTGCCTACAAAATTAATTTGTACAGAGCAAGGATTGAACTCAAGGCCTCATGATAAAGTCATCATGTGACAAACCAAACACTGTCCTCAACCAGTTGAGCCACAGGAGAATTATTAGCTGGCTATTATAAAGTTTATTTCTGACATTCAAACTCATAACTTCATTTTTTCGAAGTAGATACATAATTAAGATCAAATCTTTTTAAATTTGATTATATATATACATAAAACTAACCCCTCGCATTCAGCACGAGGGGGGAGGGGGAGGTGTAATAATACTAAATAATTAAAACTACAAAAAAACCCTCCCCACACAAAATGCAGGCTAGGGGGAAAATAAAAATAAAAACTTACATATGGCGCAGGAGACATCATCCGATGTCTCTGGGCTCTCGTACCTGCTTCCCAGCATCTGTAGCCCACACAATCCACCCTACAAGCTGAAGCTCATAGGCGTGGGGTGGGTGCCATGTTGTTTGGCAGTGGTCTCCTGCCCCTCCTCGCTCACACCCGCCGCTGTAGCAAACCACACCAATCATCCACCCTACAAGCAGTTGCTCGTAGGCATGGGGGTGGGTGCTGTGGCACTCAGTGTTGTTGTCTGTGGTGCACCGTTGTCTCCTATCACTGCACTTAGGTGTCATTCCACCCACGATCCACCCCACGAGCAGTTGCTTGTGAGGCTAGGGGTGGGTGGCCTGTCATCATTGTTGTTCCACCCACGATCCACCCCATGAGCAGTTGCTCATGAGGCTGGGGGTGGGTGGTGTGCCATTGTCTCCTACACCTAGGCATTGTTCCACCCATGTTCCACCCCACAAGCAGCTGCTCATGAGGCTGGGGTGGGTGGCTTGTCATTGTTCATTGCCGTCATCCTCCATTTGGATTTCTGTCTTTTTTTTTTGGGGGGGGGGGGGGTGGGAGGGGTTTGGGTGCGTCAGTGCGACATGGTGTGTGTACAGGGCTGGTGGGTGCTTACTAGGCAGGTATCCCCCTTCTGGGGTTTCCCAGCATCCCTCTGCACCCTCCTAGCCAGTGTCAACAACCTCACATCCCGTTTGAATGGGGAGGAGGGTTTGGGTCGGGTTTGGGTGGCTGTGCACATGCATTGCACATTTTTGGTCATCACCTGTCATTACCAGTAGTGATCAACCTAAAAAAAACAATAGAATATAATTAGTTAACTAACAAAAACAAAAAACAAAAAACAAAAAACTTATCTGTGGCCCAAACAACAGTTGCCATCATTTGGGCCCATGTTCCATCCAGTTGGCTTGTTTGAAGGTGGTGGTGATGGTGGCAGTGGGTGTGGGAATGGTGGTGGTGGGTGCACACACAGTGGTGGTGGGTGCACACACAGTGGTGGTGGGTGCACACACAGTGGTGGTGGGTGCACACACAGTGGTGGTGGGTGCACACACAGTGGTGGTGGGTGCACACACAGTGGTGGTGGGTGCACACACAGTGGTGGTGGGTGCACACACAGTGGTGGTGGTAGAGTGGAGAGGAGGAGGCGGCATTGACAACAGTGGTGTTGGTGGTTGTGAGCTGGCAGTCACATGTCACCTGTCATGTGTCATGCAATGCATGCATGTGTATTCCATTAATGGCTTGCAGTTAATTATGCACCTTGGTTGGGTAATAAAGGTATTAAATGTATGTAGGCAAATAATTACCTGGTAGCTCAGTGGTTAAGTGCGATGTTATGTGTGTAGACCTAAGGTTGAGTGTTCAATTCTTGTTGTACGTTGAACTTTTATTTGGCAAAGCACATGCACTCCGGTTATTCCAGTTATTCCAGTTATTCCAGTTAGTCTGGTTGTGATGAGTCCAGTCAGATTCTGGGGATTCCAGTGGACACCCCAGAGGTGCCCTATAGCAATGGCGAGGCCACAAGATCGTATAGCAATGCTAAGCTATGACAATGTGGCTATGCTACTCTATCAACAAGGTCACATGACTGCCTGGAGTAGGTGACCACTCACCCTACTCCATCTGCCCCTCTCCAAGATGGCAATGTCCCCGTCGCCTCAAAAAAAGAAAGGAAACAAGAAAAAAGAAAGAGAAACAATAGGTATATGAATAACAAAACTAATGCAATAAAAAAATCTATGTGTGATAAAATAAAATCGAAGACAACTCAACATGGTGCCCATCCCAAAGCTCAAAGAACATGACTCAAGTCCACCAGTTGAGGGTCACTATCCCAATTGAGTTTTGGAGGAGACTCTTGCAGTACCGGACTTGGAATGGATACGATTGGTTTGCCTGAGCCCAGTCTGAAAGGATGTTTCCATGTGATAATAGGACCTGTAGTCCAAACTGGTTGACCACGCTGCATGTACAAAATGGGTGATACATTCCATGCTTGACAGCGACTTGCCTTTGTATAGAGTCGAAAGGTCAGGGGGTATTCGAACGTAGTACTGAAAGATCTCATGGCAGCAGCAACTGAGAGGCAATGGGTAATGACTCAGCATCCTCTGCCCAGTCAAAAGGCAGGGTGGGGTCAAGCATGGGTGGTGGTGTGGGTGTGAGCTGTCGTTCTGGGGGTTTGACCAACTCATCATGCAGGAGGGTGGAATGGGAAACTTGGGGCTGGGGGTCTATGACGATGGTGGGGCTGGGTTTCATCAAGATCTCAATGCCTTCCGATAAGTGGGGCCAATCGTCATCCTGGGGCTCTGTCTGCACTGCAGCCATTCTCCGTTCACACGTGTACGTCACCTGGATGCTGGCATTGATGACAATGGGGCTGGTTGTGGTTGTCCAGGTGTTAACATCAGCAGTGGGGGAGTGGTAGCATCGATGGGGGGGGTTGCAGAATGAGCTGTGGTGGACTGAGGTGGATGGGAAGTGAGAGGGGGTTTGGTGGACAAGGGGCTTCTGTGGGCATAAACGGCGTTGTCAGTGATGCAGCGGGGGTGTGAGACGTGGGGGGTAGCAAAACAGCACATTTCCAGGGCATCTGGGGCCAGCATGGTGGTTGGGATGGGGTTTGGGGGCATTCTGTTGGTTCAGGTAGTGCATTCCATCGTTCCTGAGCTGCATTGCATGGTCCAAAGTGGGGCAGAGCAGGATAATTTGGCATCATTGACAGACACTCGATGATGATGTGGCATGCTCAGCGGAAGCATGTGGCATCGTTCCGGGCTCATGGTGGGTAACGGGGGCATGGGGGTTAAGCAGGGGGGGGCTGGAAGGCATGGGGGGTTGTAGTAGTCGTCGTTGGAGATGGTGGGGTTGGCAGGAGTTGTCTGTTGAGCAGACGATGCAGTTCGACAAGCACAGTTGCTCATCGTCTCATGAATTGGTTTCCCCAGCTGTAGACAGTCCCTGTATGTTGGTTACGGCCTCATTAACAGTCTCTGGAGTTTCTGTGGCCGTCTGAGTACTAGACATGGCCCTAGATGCTGTTGTCGGGGTGGTTATAGCAGCTAGTGTTGCCACTGGCTCAGCCGAGGTTTATCAATAAAATGGCTATAGCATGCCAGGTAAATTTTCTAAATTCACCAAGATATTTGAGCATGTGGATGGGCACATAAGCCGAGGGGTTGTCCGCCAAAATTAGTTGAACCGATCAATTGACAATCAGCAAGAGGTCCTGCACATGCCAAACAGAATCACTTACTCTCTAACGACAGGCAGATGCCACAAAACCATCAGCAAGTGGTCCTGCACATGCCAATCAGAATCACTTACTCGCTAAAGACAGGCAGATGCCACAAAACCATCAGCAAGAGGTCCTGCACATGCCAAACAGAATCACTTACATACTAAAGACAGGCAGATGCCACAAAACCATCAGCAAGAGATCCTGCACATGCCAAACAAAATCACCTACTTTCTAACAACAGATGCCACATGGTTATCATCTAGTGCTTTTTCTATCACATCCATGAAATATACTCATGCCCTGTAAGAAGGTACCATTTACTATATTTCAATCCATTCTTCCATCAGTTACATTTCATGACCTACCCTCTAAGAAGCAGAATCAGTTGTCACCTAGAAAACCTGCATTTATAGCATACTTGTCACATACCAGCTAATGCAAATATGAAACATAGCATATTCAGCTAATTTTCTGCCAAGTCAGAACTGCACCTACTTTCTAAGCATCATAAACAAATCAACAAAAATGCTTCAATGCATATAATTGCTCATTTACCTGTACCACATTCCGTATGTGATTGAAGCTTCCTATTACATCTCTCCACTGAACAGGCATTTCCTTTGCCCAACATACATTGATAAATACTCCAATTTTTCCAGAAAAACACTTACTGTCATTCTTTGCACCACTGATTCACAATCTCTACACATCACATCCACACCATCAAAATTCTCTAATCCATACATCCAGAGGCTCATCCACTCCTGCTCCATCTTCATCATGACCATGACCACATCACATTTGGCATTCATGGATCCAACTGTTGCACCATGTGAAATTGCCAATGAAAAGTGATGACACCAATTTCGGCAGGCATAGAATAATTGTTCACCACCTTCCTGATTCTCAATTGACTGCAAACAGTCAACCAGAATAGAGACATGGTACACTTGGGGATCGAAATAGTGTTCCCCCGCCCGGTTACAATCTGTGAGAAAGTCTCTTAGTGATGCATGATATGGGTGAACAGACTCCTGATCAGTATCAGGCACCACAAAAACAGAATGGCATCCACGCAATGCTAGGTAAATAAGGCCAGGTTGTAGCTGTAGGAGCTGTCCCAGTGCACTGATGGTAAGAGAGTGTCGAAGGTATATGATGGTACCAATCACTCGTTCCGAGTACTGGAACTTTCGAGCTGCAGATAGAACCTGATGATAGAGAGGATCAACACCACTATGTGTCATCATGGCCATCTGGAGTCTTTCTTGTGGATGGTCTGTATTGTCAGCTACGAATTTGACAAGTGTTGACACGTAGATGAATAAACCATCTGATTGGTGTACCAGCCTGTCGAGTTCTTCATCTAATGGCCAAGGATGTGCCACATCTCGCATAACGTCATCATTCTGATCACGTATTTCTGCAAGATGCCGTTCTAAGTATTTCCGAACATCAGCGTGAGCACGGAAGTCACGAAGCGAGAGAAAACAAGTATTCCGTTTGACGAAGAACGTTTCGAATGTTTGTCGGATATGATGCTCAGGCCGGCTGGTAAAGAAGAATCGAAAGGGGAGGTGATTTGTGGCTTCAACAAGAAGCCGGATGAGCTCCTGTATAAGGTCATTGTCGCGACTCTCATCGAGACCATCGATAATCACAATCTTAGGTTGGATGTGTCCTGGAATGGTAAGGAAGGGATGGATGATGAGCTTTTCGAACTGATCGCGCAAACCCAGATGAGGAGCAGAGGGATTGTCATCTAAAGCACGCCGCATTGATGGTCGTATCGCAGGAACAGATTCAGCAAGCTGGTATGCAAACGATGGGACAAATTTGGTTGTATCGCTGCGATCGTGCTTGCCTCTTGAGAAGAAAAAACTGAAGGCAAGCCGATTATCATCGTCACACTGTTTTGCGATGGTATGTGCGATTGTAGACTTTCCCGAGCCAGCAGGTCCCTCAAGCCAGCACACCGGATTGCCGATATTTTTCCCGCACCATGCCGATATCTTTGTTAAGACATCCTCCCGTGTGCCCTCTTGACAAATAGATGCATGCTCCGATTCACGTTCCCTAGAGTTATACGCAGCGTTGAGGGCCGCGTGTTCCTTCAAGATGTCAAAAGTGGACGCTGGTTCCAAATGGTGTCAGAAAGATAAGTGCTCATATGAGGTAGTACTCACAGCTATTCGCGTAGTTGATCATATCCCTCCCGATGCCGATGGACTGACCCCCTGACACATGCACTCCCCTGGCCTGATTGAAAAAATTCATTCTCGCTAGTTCTCTAGGGGATAAGCTGGCAAGCTACGTTGATTTGACTGTACTTGGTCTTATCGGTGAGATCGAAGCGTTACTCTGTGTGAACTGATCTACACGACTAAGCATTTCTTTTTCCGCACGCAATCAATCACCATCTCACCCTTGTCCACAGCATTGATAACCCACATACGCCTGATGACATTCCTACTTCTACCGCCGCTATCCTCCTTCTTACAATGTACGCTTTCGCCGAATGGCTCGATCAAGCCTTCTTAAATCACCAACTCCACTGTGCCGTATTCCACCCTTTCCTTTCACTATGCTCATCACGCTGTGGATGTTGGGTCTGGGAACAGGTCTGGCTCCGTTACTTCTTCCGCGTCTCAGTTAAGGAAATGGTAAATTGTCGACAATATTAGTGCCTCTCGCCGTCAATCAAACCCAATGCATTCTGCCAGTGTCGTCCTCTCTCCCCTTCAACAAGCTTAACATTGATTCCACCCATGCCGCTTCCAATCCCCTCTCCCCTTGTGTTGTCACGTTCGTCACGGCCGCCGCTCTCTCCACCATCATCGGATGCGGCAGTTCTGGTATCACGCTTCGTGGCAAATCTCCCCAAGGTCGTACATGCATACCGTGGCAAACTATAGAGAACGTTCTCATTAGGCAGGTAGCCTTGGTCATCAAGGAAACGAGAGTATGATTCCGGGATAAGAAATGCTGAGTTGGAAGACACAGTTGGACAGTGTCACGAAGGCTGGAGCGCGAGGGAAAACGGCTGCCACCGATATCCTAACGTCAGGTCCAGGACGGTCAGAGAGGGGAGGAGGAACCACTACTGTTAGCCAGATAGGACACTTGGTTGTGGGGTGTTAGTCTGATGAAGATCATCGCCGGCTGGATCTTGAGTTGAAGGTGTAGAACACGGAGTGCACGCAATCATGTTCCTAGAAAGTACGGGCGGGTTCGTCGATGCCTCCACTTGTACACCTGGGTCTGATGAGATGCCAGAACCCCGCCTGTGAATCGCTCGCCAAATGGCACAGTTCGTTAAGAGGTCATAATTGCGACAGATCAGAGACATCGAATACGTGGACCGGCGGGTGCGATGGCATGCGTGCAGGAAGTACACTTGAAGATATCGGTGAAGAGTTCTTGTGCTGTGTTATAGTAATGCCGAGATGCAAGCAGCCCTTTTTGTTCAGAACGCAGATGAGGTTGTATGAAGGCTATGCAGGAAGAATTTCCGAGCTGTCAGGTGCTCTCGTGTCTTAAGAGACGTTGACGGTTGAGACTAGAAAGAGAACAGGAAGGAATGCATAATAGGTTGGATATGTGTGCGCCGCGCGGGCCAAAGTATGAGGAAAGCACCCCTAGCTCAACCGACCGTGAAACTTTGTTGATACCTTGATATTGCTAAGGGGTTGAGCTGGGTGGGCTTAAAAGTTGATACATAGTTGAAAGTACCCTTACTGTAGCGAAAAGTGACAGGCGTCGTCATGATAAGTCCGCCGAAGTTTCTGGTATTTCATATTCATCCACTTTCTGACTGCTGGAACAGTGTTCGTTACTTAGTTATGTATTGCCTTGCATAGCCTATGGACAACATACTCGTATATAAACCCTCGCGTTCGTAGCTAGGACTTCAGAATACAAGTATCGATAAAACCGTCAAAAATATGTGGCGTTAGCGTGACGAACGGTAACGACACACGTTCAGACTTGGAGAGACGGTTTTATCGATACTTGTATTCTGAAGTCCTAGCTACGAACGCGAGGGTTTATATACGAGTATGTTGTCCATAGGCTATGCAAGGCAATACATAACTAAGTAACGAATGTTGGAGCAGACTATATACGCTGCACAGGGGAAGAGACAACACGTTCCTTACAACCTACCTGGGGTTTAGTTAGACTTACAGCTAGGGTTAGCAGAGGTAAGAACACTGTATTCCTACTACGGTACAGGTTCTCCTTATATACATAATATTAAGGATGTCACATGACTCGGGAATGTGTTTACCGCATGTATGCGCAGTAAGCGCAGTAACATGCGTATGCTGCATGTATCGCCTCATGTATACATGTGTATGCTGCATGTATTGCCTCATGTATACAGCATGCATCAGGGATTAATTTCAACACCCCCCCTCAAACTGTACAGCGCTCTAAGCAGCTAAGTTTGAATCTCGAAAGTAATTCCGAGAGAGTCTCTAAATTTCCTGAATAGGATGGCGCCAAGGTTCTTTGTGAACATGTCAGCCGGATTATCACTTCCAGGAATGAAAACGACTGTGACTTTGTCATTTTCTATGCATTCGCGGGTGTAGTGGTAGCGAATGTCTATATGTTTGGTCCTTCTTTCCTGAACTGGATTTGATCCAATAAAGATGGATCCTTGATTATCAGCGCAGATTGGTACGCGCTTCAGTGTATATCCAAGTTCTTGGAATAAGGACTCTATCCACACTATCTGCCGACAAGTGTCGGAGAGAGCCATGTATTCGGCTTCTGTGGATGACAGTGCTACAGTTTTTTGTAAACGGGACTGCCAGCACACAATGCCACTCGCCAGAGTAGCAAAGTAACCCGTTGTAGATCGGCGCTTGACTGTGTCAGCTGCCCAATCAGAATCTGTGAAGGCCTGTAGCCCCTCGGATTTCTCTCCATCATAGACCATACTGTACTTCTGGGTTCCCACCAGATAGCGCATTATGTACATTGCTTTGTCTAGATGTTCTTGGCTAGGATTAGCCGAGAATTGCGACATCTTGATTACCGCGTAAGCGATATCAGGTCGCGTTCCGAGCATCAGATACAATAAAGATCCGATCACAGACTGATATTTTGATCTAAGCGCCGCGTTTGGCATCGCTGTGTTCTCCGACGGTTTGTAGCCAGTCGGGAGCGGAGTGGGGGCAATCTTGGCATTTGTCATCTCGAACCTCTCAAGCACTTTGGCGAGATATTCTGTTTGATCGAGTTTGACTTTTGCAGCGGTCTGGGTGACGCGCATGCCTAAGAATTCCGTGACTTTTTCAGTACTACGGCACTCCCAATGCTTCAGGCAAGCATTCTTCTTTTCATCCACAAGTTTCTTGTTCTTGCCCATGAACAAGCCATCATCAACATAGACTAGCGCAATAACGATGCTGCCTGTCTTAGGATCCTTGTGTATGAAGATGCCGGCATCAGAGCTGGCATGCATGAACCCAATGGTGCGCATAAATGCCTCTAGCTCTCTCCACCATGCTAGTGAAGCCTGTTTAAGGCCATACAATGCTCGGCGTAAGCGCATTACTTTGCGCTCTTTACCCTCAAGTTTGAAACCCTCGGGTTGATCCATATAGATCTCCTCATCAAGTTTGCCGTATAAAAATGCGGTTTTTACATCTAGACCGGTCATATACATGCCTTCTAGAGACGCAAGGGCAAACATGAGGCGTACGGTCTCGTAGCGGACTACTGGTGAGAAAATCTCATCAAAGTCAATGCCTTCGACTTGTGAAAAGCCTTTGGCCACGAGTCTGGCTCGTTTTCTTCCGTCCGATTTCACGGAGAAAACCCATCTATTTTTGATCGTTTTTCGATCATGTGGAAGATCGACGATGTCATAGACTTGTCGCTTGCGAAGAGCCTCTAACTCTTCACGACAAGCCTGTTTCCACTCAAGTTGCTGCTGCCGGGGTAGGCGCGCAATATCGCGAAATTGGTTTGGAACTAGGCTTTTTCTGCTTGATGGTGTGACTGCTTTTGACAACAGCCAGCGGATAAGCTCATCTCCACCTTCCTTGGTTATCTTTTTAATATAACCTGCTTCGTCCGGTTCCCCCATTGGGTGATCATGTTCTTGATTATTGGAATCGGGCACACTCTCGTGGGGTGCCAAACTCGGTCCAGCAACCGGTTCTTGCTGTTGAGGTCGTGGTCGTGTTCGGTTATGATCCAAATCTTGACCCACAGACTTCTTCCAATATCGATCACGCGCAATGTCTCTCTCTATGTCAGAGGGGAGTCGCTGTTCTCCATAGGTATTGCCGGGACGGTTTGGGATTTTCCTCTGCCTGCCTGATCGATGGGGCAATTGCTGCCATTCCTGTTGATCTTCACGTCTTGGACGAAAGTCCTCAGTGCTAACTGGAGGCGGCGGAGGAGGAGCGTTAGTCGCATCGTCATGCGCCTTTTGCTCGCTTGGTAAATCATCATCATCATCTTCTGATGATGGAGGAAGGGGCGGATTTTGTGGCGGTATAGGGTCATCGCCATCCGTTCCAGATGAGTGGTCGTCATCTTCTGGTTCTGGTGGAAAATCACCAAGGTCTGTCTTGGCAGGAGTTTTAGCTCCGGGACAGCATGGGAACATCGTTTCATCAAATAGTGCCGTAGCACCAATGAATATTGCGCCGTTTCGTCGCATGAAACGATATGCTTTAATGCCATCTTCTACTCCAAGGTACGTCATTAACTCCGATCGAGGAGACAATGTTGTTGGACGTTTTTCCTTTGGTAGATAGACATAAGCACCGCAACCGAAGACCTTCAGATTGTTTAGATCTGGGTGGACCTTTGTCAGGTCCTCAAAAGGTGTCAGCCATTTCAGGCGCCTTATTGGGGTTCGGTTGTATAAATGTGTTGCATGTTCTATGCAAAATTCCCACCATGATTGTGGTAGACAAGCGGTGAATCGCAGGGTTTGCGACTTTTCCATTATTGTCCTTATGGCGTGCTCTGCGGGCCCATTCTGTTGATGAACGTGGGGTGCAGACATCTCTATTTTGATGCCTAAATCCTTGAGCTGTTTTTGTAGCTCACGATCCTTGAACTCCCCCCCTGGATCGACACGCCAGCGCTTGATTGTAGCGCCATATTGGGTCTTAGCCATTGCTAGAAATTGTCTAATCGCTGCAGCAGCGTCAGATTTCTTTCTGAGACATTGGACCCAAATATGTGACGTTTTGTCATCCAGAAATACAATGAAGTATTTATGTTTGTGGTACGATAGTACCGGGAGTTCCTTTAGGTCGGAATGTATTAATTCAAAGGATTTGTCAGCTCGTGAGTCTGACTCGGGAAAAGATTTTGAGGTCATTTTCCCTTCTGCACACCCTGGACATATAATTTTGTCTTTAGGAATAATTAAATTCCTTGGGAATTTTATGGTGCTTTTAGGCATTTTCCCTAGCGCCTCTTTGGATGGGTGTCCAAGTCGCCTATGCCAAGTCAAGTAGTCAGCGACATAAATGGTCGCGACATTAACCTTTTTGGTGCTCAATATATGAGTCCGAGCCCAATAGATCGTGTCATTCCTCCTTAGAGGGACACAATGCATGATTGGGTTTCCATGCTCGATGAATGAAATGTATGCGGAGGAACCACGCACATCACTTCCGTCTTGTAAAAAGACCCCCATTGACATCAATCGAGTATTAATGTCGGGTATGTAGTAGACGGGGTATAGTTGTGTTTCACGCGTCTCTGACTTCCCATTACATACTACCTGGTGTCTAATGAAGACTGCTCCTTTTCCTACTATATGAGTAGTACCAGTGGCCGTTTGGACCAAGGTAGAGTCCTTTCTCGGTAAAGGCTCGTAAGAAGCGAAATCTTTCATTTCACCAGTGAAGTGTTTTGATGCGCCTGAATCCATGATCCAGTCGGCACCTTTCTTACAATCTCCCTTTGCACACATAGCACATATATTAAGATCTACATAATTCCATGATACATTTAATAGCGGTAAAATTTCACATGAAAGGTTTGCTGTATTCATAGGAATTTTAATCTTAGTGCTTGTGGCAGGGAAAAGGACTGACCTGTCATCATACGCCCCTGTATCAAGGGGTTCATCGACGAGCATTTCGTCGACGGCTTTCCACACTTCCTCGTCAGTTACTGGAGGTTCGGATCCGAGGGAGACGGTATCGTCTTCTACCTCCTCGATCGTTGCCTCGGTTTCTGGCTCTATCCTCCTTCTCTTACCTTCTCGCACCGTAATGTGCTCTTCCAGCGGTCGCAGGTTTTTCGCGCTGCGCGGAAGTTGCATGCGCTCGAGGGTGTCTCGAGCTTGCTGGTATTCGGTGTAAACCGAGCGAGAAGAGGAGGCCGCGCCCGTGTATGCCTGTGCAGGCGGTCGGCGGCGAGGATCCCTTGTGGGAGTGTGTTTGCGTCGCTCGATGCGCTGTATGAGCGGCATCGGCAGTATGATGGTGCCATTACCATTTATGGTGGTAAAGGCGTTGGAGGCGAGGTGGGTATGTTTCTCCTTTGGCTTCTCCTCCTTAGTCTTTCTGTCCCCATGTCGTCCACGTTTTCGGGACAAGTCTCCGTTGCTGTTTTGCCCTTCTTTGGGCTGCCATTTGGGGTTTCCCCCCTTGCGCTTAACAGCGGAAAGTTTGTTGGCCTGAGGCTGGCCAGCGGGCTTTCCAACTGCTGTGCGCCTTGAGGCTTCAGCAACAATGGAGTCCTTGACATGTTTAAATGTCAAGGCGCTAGTGGCGGTCGTGTTAAGGACCGTTGCAGACAATGAGTCATACTCGCGCGGCATCGCAGCAAGTAGAATCATCGCCTGTACTAGCTCGGGGATGGCGACATTAGCAGCCATGAGGCGCTCAAATTTGTCAGCCATTCTTGCAATCTCCGGTGCGGGGTTTGCAGCCGGGATTTTGATTGCTATTGCGGACCTAAAGTCCACGAAGACTTGGGAGGGGCCATCCACACCATAATCGGTGCGAATGAGAGCCCACACCTCCTCAGCAGTGTCCTTTGTGTTGGCACACTGCCGAATGGAGGGGGCCAGGCGGAGCACTAGGCTACCAATAGCCTGGTCATTTTTGTTGCTCCAGGTCTGGAGCTTGGCATTAGCGTCCGCTACCAAGGTAGCGTTCGTCGCCATCAAAGGAGGCGCCGGGGGCGGTTTTTGCTCCGCCCCGCTAGTTATTTGCCAGAGGCCCTGAGACCTGAGCCACGCCTTCATTGAGTTGGCCCATAGAATGTAATTTGATCCGTCGAAAGTTTGAACGAGTTTTTCAAGAGTTGAAGACATGATTCTGTGGTGGCAGCTGTTAAAAGCGCTCAATCAGTCTTTTTACTCAATAAAACATGTTTAACGTTCTCAGGAGAAAACACTCCTTCAGAGTGGTTAACCCTAGTGAACCTAGGTTTTATATGCAGCTTGCAGGGAGCGCAATGCAGCTCACGAAGAGCGCAAGGTTATAATTTGGAGACGATGAAGTCAACGTCGTTCGCAGCTAATTAAAGCGCGTTCGCGACGTGCCCAGCAGGGCCCATAACCTGTTGGAGCAGACTATATACGCTGCACAGGGGAAGAGACAACACGTTCCTTACAACCTACCTGGGGTTTAGTTAGACTTACAGCTAGGGTTAGCAGAGGTAAGAACACTGTATTCCTACTACGGTACAGGTTCTCCTTATATACATAATATTAAGGATGTCACATGACTCGGGAATGTGTTTACCGCATGTATGCGCAGTAAGTGCAGTAACATGCGTATGCTGCATGTATCGCCTCATGTATACATGTGTATGCTGCATGTATTGCCTCATGTATACAGCATGCATCAGGGATTAATTTCAACAACGAACACTGTTCCAGCAGTCAGAAAGTGGATGAATATGAAATACCAGAAACTTCGAAACTCTCTGAAACCTACTACTCGTTGACTCTGCTTCGGTTTCCCCCGTGACTGATCATCTCGGATTACCATCCTAGTCGACAAACCCAAACCCTAAAAACTCAAAATGTCATACAGTCTTCGCAGCAAGGCTAAATCAGGTGAGCAAAACAGTTCTTCTACTTTGGACGCTGGTTCGTCCGCTGCTAGGAGCGCAGTGCGCCCACCCTCCACCATAGCAATGAAATCCTTCAGGGATGTCGTTGCGGCGAGAACCTCGCCACGGTTACCAACCGGTGAAAAGGAACCTTCGGGTACCCCAATAGCAGAGCGGGAGACAGAGATCGACGAAAGTGTGCAAGTACCTGTAGTCGGCTCTGATGAAACATCTTACACATCCCTCAGTGGGCTCAGTGATGAAGATGATGGCAACGGTCCATGGACCACTGTTCAGCCAAGACGCTCGAGGAGCTTAGAATCCTTGAGAAAGTTACGGTCGAATAAAAATTATATTTTGCGCAAAGTAAACCGAAAGGAAATGGGCGATGACCCAAACATAGATGCGGCGGTTGAAAGCCTGACTGACGACCAACGCAAGCATATCGACAAACGCGAGAAAACTGTAAGATCCGCTTGGGACAACAGCAGATCTCACGAAGAAGGCCCCTCTAAGCTGAAAGGCAAGGGTCCTGACCCCTCAAATTGGGGAAATGTCGGTATCAATCCTGATGAGCTAGATGCCGAGGCTCAAAGGAAGGGGTTTGAATTTTTCGAATCCCTGAAGAAAATCAAGCATGCTAGGGGAGATAAACCCAAGAAAGCCAACTCCCCAGAGAAGGATCCTGAGGAAACTGCCCAAGAAAGTAGCAAACCTCATAAAAAGACTGAGAAAACCCGGAAAAGGAAGTCTGGATCTCAGAAAGCTAGATCCAAAAAGGAAAAAACTGGATCTAAAGACAAGAAGTCCACACCCGTAAACATGGGATGGAATTTGCTTGCAGATGCTGGTGCTGAACAGCTCGAGAAATTGAGCAAAAAACCAAAACCTGGAAAGAAAAAGAAGCACCAAGCAGACGCATTGCGTCCAGTTGATCAGGTACAGCTGAAAAGTTACATCGGCCGAGCCCTGAAAGAGGTGAGAAAAAGCCTCGAGGATAGTGAGACATCGTCCTCATCATCGGACTCAAGCTCCAGTTCAGACCCTAGTGACTCCTCGGACTCCAGTAGTTCATCTAGTTCTAGTTCATCCAGCTCAGACTCCGATTCGGACACATCTATGACATCCTCTGGCCAATCTCGATCTCGTAGCCGTAAACGTCATTACTCGAGGAGATCAAGTTCTGATTCCAAAATCAAACCTCACCCACCCAAAGAATATGGCGGTGAGGATGATGCTAGGCTATTCCATCAGTTTGTAAAAGAAAGCATGGACTTTCTTGAGGATGGCCGTGTTGCTCGCAAGCGCCAGATATGGATACTTTCATACTACATGAAAGGGAAGGCTAAGAATTACTATATTCAGAAAGTGGCTAGAAGGGAACGCACGATGAAGTTAGATGACTTCTTCAAGGGGTTATTTGACTTCTGTTTCCCAATAGACTTCAAGTCGCAGCTACGAAAAAAACTTGATCGTTGCTATCAAAATGACAGATCAGTTGATGACTACATCTATGAACTCGAAGAATTACACATGATGCTGGGTGTTACTAGCAAGCGGCAGCGTGTGTTGAATTTGTGGAAAGGATTCCATGCAGACACTACAGAGGCATTGTGGGTACAAAAATTAAACCCCAATATCTCGTCCTGGAAAAAGATTGTGAGAGTCGCACAACGTCTCGAGGCGTCTAAAAAGGGAAGATCAAATACCCGAAAAGCACAATCGAGCGAAAAGGCTAACAACTTACATTCTACAAATGGATCATCTGGATCTGGAGGGCATGACAAAGGCAAGAATAGGCCACACTCTTCAAACCAGAATAGAAATATGAACTATCCTAAAAAAGCGCGACATCAAAATCACAATAGCACTCATGGCAACCATAATCACTCACACACCGGGGGTCAAAATACTCATTTCTCAAAGGAGAAGCAGGAGTTCAAACCCTCTAAGTCAAACCTGAGTGAACAAGATAGAAAGAAGTTTATCGCCAAAGGTAGATGCTTCAAATGTGGAGAAATTGGACATCTCAGTCGAAATTGTCAAGTCGGCACCTTTGTGAAGTCAGACAAGTCAGGAAGAGCTCCCGGCATGTCCGCATTTAATATTAACCCTGATCTTACTGTAATTGAAAAATTGCATGATCTTGCAGAAACCACAGAGAATGTTCACGAGATCCCTTGTGGTGCAATTTTGTTTGACATGCAGAATTTTCCACATCTGGAATGCATGTCCCTGGCGGATGTCGGCAGATTTGCACAAGTTGGAGACCTCGTGGCAGAAATTGCAGCGCGGCAACTTCAATCTGTCCTAATGTACCCAGGTGATGCTGAAAGACCACAAGAGGAAACGCTGGAGCAACAGTTCTGGCTAGTAAAAGTACCTGAAGTTCAGGATCTCTATGAAATCAATGATACAGAGAACGATCCAGTATTTACTGGGTTCTGTATTCAGATTGAGAAGAGATATCTATTGGATGACAAATTCAATTTCCCATTGTGGTATGCAACTCAGCTTGCGATCCATAAAGGAATAGACTTTGAAAGCTTATCAATGACTTATTGGCTCGACTTCCAAATGGGGGATGTGTATGCACATGGCCTAGCTTGGAGGTTGACAGATGGCGCGAGCCAATTCCCAGACCCACTGGCTGAAAGAACTCCAGACGAACGCTTCTGGGTATATGAATGTGAGCTCGACGTATATGTCATTGCTGATTATGCTGAAAATATGATCACAAAAATCAGTAAAAGGCATTTAGAAAATGAAAAATTTAACCTTTTACATTGGTACAAAAAGAAGATAGCCAATTCACGCAAGTCACGTGGCCTTCTAGAAAAGTCAGATTCCTCCAATAAGGACAAGCTGGACCATAGACCAATTGGGGATCTCCATGGAATCTCAGCATCCGAGCTCTTAGAGTTAGGGGCACCTTACCCAGGAGACGAGGAAAGGATCCAAGAAGGTGGAGTCACCAGCTCACCTCGTTTCGAGCTCCAAAAGACAGGGCACGAAAATCATCTGATCTTCGACACTCTTTGCTGAACAGAAATTATGATCGCGAGTGGCCATTTGAAATCTGAAGGCTTTCCACTTGCAAAATGGTACGCAGAGCAGTGCAACCATATGGATGGTTGGAGACATCAACATAGGTGGCCTGAAAGGTTTCATGCCCTGCAAACAAACAAGATGATGTGTAAACTAATATCTACACTATTACAAATTGGGAGCCCATATCCAGGAGATCCAGATCAAGATTATCTAGGGCAATGATTTGAAATTGTCCAGCATGAGGATGACAGATGATCATACCTCATAATAGACCACCTCTGTGATCTCCAGATTTCTCTATCCAAGCACTTACTGGACGACGAGGAATTTGATATCTTCATTTGGTATTGGCAGGAGCTCCATAAGCGCTGCTATGCTCCTGAAATCCATGAGGAACAGTTACCTAATGAGGATAATTATTTCGCAATCTTCGAAATACAACAAGAAGAGAGTGAACTAACACACCTAGAGTTGAATGGGATCCAGATCCCACGAGACATGTTGCCAGGACTAGAACACAATACGTCAGTAACAAAGGATGCAGCAAGAATGGTACCTAAGCCAGTAGTTGTCGTAGCAAAAATCAATGGGCATAGTGTCCATGCTTTGATTGACTCCGGGTCTCTTGGAGACTTCTTGTCCACAACACTGACAGATCAATTGAAAGTAAAATGGATTACACTGGAAAAACCATTACCCTTACAGCTTGCTGTACAGGGATCTCGATCCAAGATAAACTTGGGAACTCACATTGAATTTCAATATCAAGGGATATCAGAACAACGTTACTTTGATATCATGAACATATCTAACTATGATTTGATCCTTGGATGTCCATGGATCTACCAGCATAAGGTGACACTGGGACTGAACCCAACAACGGTGGTGATCGGTTCAAATACATCATTGCCAATAGAAGGTAGCACTGTTACAAAAATTGCATCACATGCTATGGATATCTATGAAGACGCAATAGAAAAGGTCAGACAGGAGTTATTGGCATATGCAGAGCCAATTTGCATTGAAGCCCTGGACATGGACTTACCGCTACCTCCTTTACGGGCAATCAATCACACTGTACCCCTGATTGATGAAAACAAGATATACCCATGGCACCCATCTAGATGCCCTGAAGCATTGAGATCTCAGTGGGCAACCAAATGGGATGCATACTTATGAATGGGCCGTTGGGCTATGACTACATCAGCAAGTACAGCCCCCATGCTTATGATAACAAAGCCTGGAACAAAACTGCCACTATTACGAAGTGTCGGAGATCTTCGGGCAAGAAATTTAAATACCTTAAAAATGGCCTCCCCATTGCTTGACATAGATGGTATAGTGTGGCGAGTGGCCAAGCATAAATACCGTTCACTGATGGACGGCAAAGAGTTCTTTGAACAGATAAGGGTCATCCCCACACATGTTCCATGAACCGTGATGACAACACCTGATGGAACAATCGTCAGTTATGTCGTCCAACAGGGCGACTGCAACATGCCTGCAACATGTCAAGCACTAATGAACCACCTATTTGCACCATATATTGGCTGGTGGATGGACGTGTACCTTGACGACATTGTAATCTATTCCGACTCACTACAAGAACATGTTCAGCATGTCAAAACAGTGATTGACATACTGAGAAAGGAAAAGTTTTACCTTAGCAGGTGGAAACTTAGGTTCCTTGAAAAAGAACTAAAGGTTCTCAGCCACATAATCGACAATGATGGGATTCGAATGGACCCAACAAAAGTTGATAGTGTTCTTGCTTGGAAGGTGCCGACGAACCGAGACCTCTTACGGGGATTTCTTGGTTCGGTTGGGTATCTCGCTGATGACCTAGCGCACATTTGGGTCCCTATGGGAGTGTTGAGTGCACTTACAGGGGATACTGTGCCATTTCGATGGGAATTCACTCACCAATGTGCATTTGATGAGGTGAAGTCCATCGTTGCAGAAAGCCGCAGTCACCACCGTGTACCGCTGAATTACGAGCTGGGGCATGAGCAAATCTTCATGGTGATGGACGGTTGTGCAACAGGGATTGCAGGACTTGTGAGTCAGGGCAAGGACTGGAAGACTGCAAAGGTGGCCACCTTCTACTCTGCTAAGCTGAACTCGGCACAACAGAATTATCCTGTGCATGAAATAGAGTTGTTAGCAGGTATAGAAACAATGCTGAGACAACGGGACATCCTGCAAGGTGTTCACTTCAAGTGGATCACAGACCACAAAGGCCTAATCCACTTTATGAATCAAAAGAACCTGTCTGGATGACAGGCTCATTGGCTAGAAAAGATCAGCAAATTCGACTTTGAAATTGTCTACATACCCGGGTCCAAGAATGTTCTTGCAGATGCTCTCTCCAGATTGTACTCAAATGAATCTCCAGGGACCGTGCAAGGACCTTCCAAGTACACTGAGTATGATGACAACAATGAGCACCTGGGAATCCATGAGATTTCAATGCCATTGCTAGCTGGAGTTGAAGCTGTTGCTGTGAGAAGAACTCCAAAACACAATCAGAAAAAGGAACCTGGAGCTGAAACAGGCCAGCCAGAAACCAAGAAAGAGTGGTTGGCCAGGATAAAGGACCATTTTGTTCTCAAAGGACCACGAGAACAAAAGGAGGGCAAGAAGGAGACAGACAACGTTGACAGCACACAATGTGCATCTGTTTTGACCGCCCCAGAAGGTCCAGAACAACAAAACCAAACAAACCCGATTGGGCAAGCTGAAAACCTCGAAGACATAAATTCCCCGACTTCTGACACCTCATTAATTAATGCTGTGTCTGGAGGGCGTGAGGGTATTGATATATTAGAAGTTATAAAAGGAAAATATGATGGAGACTTATTTTTAAAAACCATCATTGAAAAACCTAAGGAATTTCAGAACTTCAAAGTGACCAAAGGCGGGCTAGTGTACCTGAAAGATCAGGGACGCAAGCTTGTGTGCATTCCGAAGATAGTAGTGGATGGAAGAAATATCCGAGAAATTATTATTGCGGAGGCACACTCATTACTGGCTCATTTGGGCACAAACAAAACCCTGAGTTACCTTAGAGATCAGGTCTGGTGGAAAGACATTGTTCATGACACCAGGATTTATTGTGAATCCTGTAGGACTTGCAAAAGGAGCAAGCCTGCAAACCAAAAGCCCTATGGCTTGCTCAATCCACTGCCAATTCCAGCACAACCTTGGCAATCGATAGGCGTCGACTTTGTCGGCCTGCTCCCCGAGTCCAAAAATAGAGACGGCGCATTTGATTCGATCACCGTCGTAATTGATCTGTTAACTGCTATGGTTCATCTCATCCTGAGTAGAACCAATTATAAAGCAAAAGAAATAGCAGAACTAATGTTTGAACATGTATATAAATTGCATGGTCTCCCGAAGTCAATAGTTAGTGATCAGGATGTGCTATTTACAAGTACATTCTGGCAGCACTTACATGGCCTTGTTGGTACTCAACTAAAAATGTCAAGCGCCTATCACCCTGAGACTGATGGCTCTACCAAACAAGCAAACCACACTGTGACGCAAATGTTGCGACAGTGCATTGGCCCGAAACAAGATGACTGGGTATCAAAATTACCATCTGTTGAATTTGCAATTAATTCAGCCCAGTCTGAAAGTACTGGGTTTGCACCATTCTTCCTTAATATGGGACGAATGCCGAGGCAAATGATCTGGGACTCTGCTAGTTCTGAAGAGTACCCAGGAGTAAGAAACTTCGCACTTCAACAAAAATTAGCATTGTTGCAGGCACATGACAGCATCATTGCTGCATGTGTCAAACAAACTCGAGATGCAAATCAGCGGCAAAGAGCCACTCTGTTTTCTGACAAAGATCTCGTTTATCTTTCTACTAAGAATATCTCCTTCCCAAAGGGATTTGCTAGGAAGCTGGTACCAAAATTCATTGGCCCTTACAAAATCTTGAAGGATTACGGTAATCATTCTTTCAAAATTGATTTACCTGCTCATCTGAAGCAAAGAGGAATTCATGACATGTTCCATGCATCTTTGCTAAGGATCCACATTCCCAACGATGACCGACTATTTCCTGGACAGCTTGACACACAGTTAGGAAGTCAAGACCCATCCGATAGTGAATGGGCAGTGGATCAGATTGAAGGGCATGTCCAATCGCGCGACGATGCGATTTTCAAAATCAAATGGAAATCTGGTGATGTTACCTGGATGCCATACTACCAAGTCGCACATCTTGAAGCCCTGGAAGCTTATCTTGATTTGATAGGAGTTGACAAGATTTATGACTTGCCAGCTGGAACTGCAACCAACTCTGATCAAGATCCCCAATTATTTCTGGGAGGACTTTCAGTAGCACAGCCAACCATTGCTGAAAGTATATATTTCAGTTCACAGTCCTCACATGTATGCCTCACCACTCCTAATCCTTCCCATTTTGCCCACACTTGCTCGACATCATCACACTCACACACATCCTGCACATCGATGCCCGAGTACAGTTTCAATTTCAATCACATGTTGCTCACACGCGATGGACGTGATCACTGGTATCTCACAGACATTATCGACAAGTCACATCGTGTCTTCTATACATCCTACCAACTTTGCGACTTCATCTGATATGACAAATCCGTGCATGAAAGCAATGACGCCAACCAACTGGGTGGCTACCATGAATTCGTCGATGCATTCAATGATCCATCGGGGTGTTGTCCTATCAAATTCACATCCATTGCTGGAGAAGCCACTCCAGGCACTCCCCCCAATATCTATGCTTTTAAAGTCGACCCCACGAGTATGCGAGCTTGAACCACCCGTATGCACACCGAGGAACAGCACTCTAAACCCACACCATCTCATTCAGCTGCTCCTAAACCTACCTCAAGTGTAGGAACCCCCATATCAACCTCTCTCATATCCACTTCAGACGGAGGCATGATCCTCGACTCTTACGAGGCTGACATCACAAGGGGCTTACTTCTTCAGACAGTGGGACAAGTTCTTCAACGCGATCGAGCCATACACAAATGCTTGAATAGGAGGTCATCCTCCTCTCCATATTCCACCCCTCCTCCTCCCGAAGAACCTAAGAAGCAGCACAGGAAGAAGAAGTCTTCCACTGCCCACACCTGAGGATCTTCTCCAATCATTGCCAGCGGATCGGCTGATGCCACGCGCTCCATGTCCATTGATTGACAGGAGCCCGCTTCTTCCTCTGGAACCAAGACAGCTTAACAAGCAGATGCTTTGGGGCATCTGCTGGAGGGCATATGTAGCGAAAAGTGACAGGCATCGTCATGATAAGTCTGCCAAAGTTTCTGGTATTTCATATTCATCCACTTTCTGACTGCTGGAACAGTGTTCATTACTTAGTTATGTATTGCCTTGCATAGCCTATGGACAACATACTCATATATAAACCCTCGCGTTCGTAGCTAGGACTTCAGAATACAAGTATCAATAAAACCATCTCTCCAAGTCTGAACGTGTGTCGTTACCGTTCGTCACGCTAATGCCACACTTACTCTCCCCCACACTGACTTTCCTACAATGGTAATATCGATAAGATCAGATCAGATAAGTAACTGTCAGCTTTCTCGCACTTATACTACTCTATGTCAAGCTATTTTACACTGGGTGCAAGCCACAATACTGCCTGAGAAGTATTGTGAAAGTGTCTTGATAGTATTTCTAATATTGTCAACATACTTTGCTAGAAGTATTTTAATAGTATTGTACCATATTTTGACAGTACTGAACAATACTGAAGGTACTGAAGTAGTATTCTAGATTAGTATGCATACTGGCAAAATATCCCTTGGTGAGTATGATAACAGTATTAGGAGTACTTCCACAATACTTCCACAATACCTCCTCAGAAGTACTTTGCTGTGCAGCCAGTGTTATGGCTTCTAAACCCTCGCTGTTCAGCGTTCAACTCTCATAACTCCCTCTTCATCTGTAACATCATCTAATAATCGGTCTTTCCTTTGCCAAATTGGAGCTGATCTACGCCTCGTTGCAACGTTGTTGCCTCGTTGCATGTCATGTGTTCTCATCAGAACGCATGGGTCTAGAGCAGTAGAACATTGCAGTGCTTGTTTCTGGTTGCCACATCGTTGGTGATGATCCTCTTGTCATCCTCATCTGCCTCTCCTTTCCTAGACATGTCTTCGCTAGCCTCAAGAATGAGCCACCCTCTCGTTCCAGCACTTGCAGCATACGGTGGTCCCAGAATTGGACCTGGTACTTCAGTCCTTCGAGAAAATCTCCAATAGTCTTGATGTTCTTGCTCATGGCTAGAAGTTCGAATGTCAAACCCTCTCGCAATGCTTCTTGGAAATCTTGTACGTTGTTGTTGTTGTTGTTGTTGTTGTCATCATCGCTGTTGTCCACATCATCATCGCCATCCTCTCTCTTGCCACCATCTGCTCCAGGGGCTGTCTTATCAATTTCTGCAACATTTTGAGGTGCTGAGAGATCTTCGCCAGGTGGTTTCAAGAGGGGGTGACTCCATAATGGGGCTGTCCGCTGATGCCTTACTTTGAGGAAGAACAGTGGCAAAACTGGCTGAACGGCTTGAACAAGATGTTTGCAGAGAAGGAACTGGTTGAGGACCATTGCAGGACAGGTACAGACCCACTGCTTTACATCTGGCCAATAAACTTCATTGATAGGCATCATTATAGGTGTTTTCAAGAGTTTCTTCCAATTCTGCTTGAATTGCTTACGCCACGACGGGAGCTCTCAATAACAGCCAGTATCCATAAGTAAGCATTCCAACTTTCGATAATATGATGGCGCAAGTTTGACAATTAGAATCCAGACTAGAAGATCACACCATGGCATGTGAAAGTGATGGAGGAAGTCGTGCTTTATTCATCGCCAACTGGATTAAAGGTAAGTCTCGGAATTCTCGACGGCTGATCCATACTTACTGGCTTTCCAGAATCATCGTTGTTTTCAAGATGGGTATCTCTGGATGTGCTGACCTTGCCCACAGCTCCCACTGGCCCTTTCGATACCAGTTTTCCCAAAGGTATGCCCATGCCTCTTGTAAATCATACTTAACACAGAACTCATACATTTGCCGAACAGCCCACTTCTTGATCCCCTCAGGACTCGGGTGTGCATACCCTGGAATCAACAGATGGGTGCAGTAATGCCTTTCTAGCATCGCGACAATTGGCTGGCGGTAAATGGCTGGGCAAAATTTACGTCGGGTTCCATTCTGTAACCCCTCCTCGTTATCGCTGTTTTTGGACTCTTGTGGAACGATAGGTTTTTGTGACAAAGCTGGTGCGATGCGGAGGGGAGGTACCTTGATGGTGATATGTAGGTCCTTAGTTACCTGATTTTCTTTATCAGCATTGCGATGATGTGATTTACGAGCAGGAGTGGGTTCTGGTGCTGATGGTGCCTTTCGTGCAGGAATGGTGATGGATAAGGTATTGGATGCCCCTGTAATCGTGTTCAGGACACTCATGTTTGTTTGTGTAGGGCATATACTTTCTATATCATCGGGTACACCGCCCTCGTATTCTTCAGCATCAGCTTGTCCAGGAGGGATAAAGGTCATGTCGATGAATGGAAACTCTATGTGGGCCCGCTGAACGTTGTATGGTGTTGTGGTGAGTTTTGCCTGACTCAGCCGAGTCCACACTGCTCGACAGAGGTGCCACCAGCACAAGTTGATCTTTGCTTTCCAGACCTCTTTTGCCATGCTGATTTCTGCCATGTCTTTATCAACATGCACGAAGATTGGATCTATACCATATGCCTCTTTGATGCATGTAGCCCATCCTGTGAGTGCTTTCTTTCATTTTCCCTGCTCTATTGATGTTGCAGTTGACAGAAGGCAATATGATACTGGAAAGCCTGCATTATCATGCTCCGCCATCACACTGTATAGCTCAAGATGCTTCGAGTTTGTATTATCTGCTTGGATTTGTAAGCTTACTTTTCTCAAAAGTTAGATATGGCTCACACGTCGTGTCAAGTCCTACTTCAATTATCTTCCTGTGCAATGGCCTCTCGATCTTTTTCATACCCCAACAAAGTATATCAACCCCTTCAGGAACATTCCTTGGCGAGAAAATATCAACCTCGTCTCCATATTCATGCTGATGGTAGTTGTAGATCATCACAATGCCAGAATATCTGGCTCATCTGCATCCAAGCTGCATGGATCTGTGCTGATGTTATGGATGGATATGCTGCCTGCACCTTTGCGACCATTGCAACTGGTGTTAACCACTCGACATTCTCTTGAATCATATCCATGGCACCAGGTGGCATGGCAACATCAATGTAATGTACATGCTTCGCGTGATGGTCAAGTCAAATGGTGATTGTCTTATCCCCTCCTGGCGTGCTTCCTCGGCAAGTGATATATAGTCGGCTGCGGCATGGGTACCGCTTCATTCTGATGTTGTCACGATGTCACACATTTGGCGCTTCAGAAATCTTTGATTTCTTCTTCCTTGCTTCGTCCTGGCTGCACCAAAACCGCATTCGGTGCCCCATTTGCTGTCGCTTATGATCCTTCACACTAATCTGGTAAATATCATATAACACTAGCATTGGGTGTAATACTCACATAAATCTATACCCTGTTACCTTCCAGATTTCCTTAGCAACCATGTTGATACGCTCCCTATCAGACACCAGAGGGTCATTTGGAACTGTGTAAAATCCTCTAAACTCTACGTTGTGGTATGTTCTAAAGTCTGTTCGAAGGGAGCCAAACATTTCCTCTCTGGTATCAAATATCTGTAGATTATACTGTTAGTCCTTTTTTATATCCATAGCAAGTTACTGACCATGACATAATCTTTAGAATCAATTTCGTCCTCGCTGTCAGTGAGATTACCCTCTGCCCGAGGTTTGCTTGATGTTCTTTCATCTCCCGACGTGTCTTCATCCACCCTCTTGGCTTTTTCGCCCACTGTGCGCTTGTTGAGCTCCTTTTGCTCCTTTTTCTTCCTCTCGTGAACTCTTTGAGCCTTCTTGGTTTCCCTATCTTGCTCTCGACAATGGTCACAAGTCTTATGTGGGAGGTCTATGGGTAGGAGATGTTTACACCATGTCTTGGAACATTTTTTTGTAGCAGAAGGAGTGTTGTTGTCCATTGCACTGACTGGAGGAGGTTATGTGTTGTCACTATTAGGTTATGGTACTCGAAAACCTTGTCTACATGTCACATGACCTTGATTTGTAATGATATTTGGTTGATATTTGTTCTACTTTCTTTTTTTGGAAATGTCAGTGTGGGGGAGAGTTGGGTCATGTCGCAAAGTACGTTGATTCAGATCACATGTGACCGCTTATCTTATCCCCCGATCATTATCCGAAATCTTATCAAAAATGTACAGCTTTACAGCCTTGGATACAGCGCCAAAGACGAAGAAAAGATCTGAACCCATCGATCTGTTCCAGAGTGGTGGCCTCGACGACCAGGATGCTGATGCAGCTCGACCTGCCTTCCCTCGCAGTTACGCTGACCTTACGCCGCTCGACATCAACTCTAACCCAAACAACCTCAAGCGAAATCACTCACGCAGGAATAATCATTTCTATTTTCCCCCTTATATCTAAACTCTTACTAACATCGAGATCATGCTTAGCTTGTTGCTGTAATAGCAGATGACAGTGCTGTTGGTAACGGCACTGTGACCAAGGTGCGAAACTGACATTCTCAATAAACACGATTCTATACTAAAATTACTATGGTGAAAGGAGGTGAAGAAGGTGAAGAACACATTTAAGGCTCTCGAAAACCAACATGTTGGCGGCGGCATTGCTGTGAACACTGAGTCGAAGCTTGTTGATACTGCGGTGGGTGGCACTCATGCGGTTGACGTTCAATTTCTCCGAGATGGTCGTTGGGCACGGGTCTTCACCCCAACAATCACCCATGCTCTTTATATCTCACGAGAGCCCTTCCTTGAGTGGACTTCTGAGTCCCCGGTCTTTCTCGCAACTGTGCAGCACATATTCAATATATCCTTCAGCAACGTCACTTTGGTGCTTTCAGCTAAGGATCCTCTTCTCGAAACAGTATGGGCCTGATCCGTATCTCGACTTGAATGATCACTGATCACTTGTTAGGCGTATAAACGTGTGAAATCTCGAAAATCGATGCTTGCCAGCAGCATTCTAGACGCCATTAAAACGTTTTTCGAGACCGCCGAATTCGCTGACCAACCACAAAAAATTCGCGCTTATGTGCGCTGGGCGTTAAAACCAGACGGACCAGCTTACTACCAAATTCCTACCCCGCAATCCTGCAAGGCTGATCGGAATGATCCCAATTACATCGTGAGTTTCTGATTCAATCAGTTCCACATTTGCTAAAAAAAAGATGTATTCAAAGGCACCGGATGGCTTTCTCCAGTCTAAATTCATAGCTCCAGTAGCCGATAAATTTCTCGGATATGCCAAGAATTCAGTCCTGCAGCCTGCACTCAACGCAAGTAATCCACCAAAAGGTCTCTATGCCCTTATCCTTACTGCAGTAAGTTGAATCACTTCGTCGCTCTTGTAACCCTTGTTGACGAGCATTTATATAGGCGGAACGTGCTTTTGCCGCTCACTTTCAAGGCACTTACATATAACCTCCCAGATTCTCGGACGAAGCATGCTGGCGCCCAATTCGCGACTTTTACCGTCACCTTGATTGTCTGAGTGAGAGGCGCTGGAAGCTCGTACTGATGATCAAAAGTGATGAGAGTAGTGATGACAACGAGGAGGCTAACGAATCTACGCTATCTGCCTACCGTGCAGATCTGTACATTCCGGTGAGCCCCCAAAAAGCATGAAATCGATCTTGGGCCTTCACATACAGATGCTACACGCTTTTTAATTATCCTGGAGATTTTGTTAATACCGCGTATGCTTGATTTAATGCTTACTTCACATTTGTATATAGACCCCATAGTGCTAATTAGTAGTTACTACAGTTTCGTAGGTTAGGTTTCGTAGGTTTCGTAGGTTAGGTTTCGTAGGTTTCGTAGGTTTCTGTCGCCGATTTCCCCCAAGGTTTCCTGGAAATAGGACATAGGTTCTCAAGTGCCTTGGTTTCCGGGTTTTTGCTGGTTTTCGGTGGTTACCTGGGTTAAATAACCACCAGAAACTGAAATGCAAAATTACTGATGCCTCGCCAGTGGTGGTCCCTCCTCGTCAGTAGTAGCCCGCGCAGCTGGTCCATTCATCGCCATTGATGCGCTCCCTGTCGTTGCCCCGCTCGCCTCCCTACTTACGAGATCGTTGTCGTTGCTGTTACCCAACTAGGTTTGTCAGCATTCCGTTTTTGGCAAGTGCCATAGTGGCTGTGCTGGTTCTATTGCGTGACCGTTCCTCCAAACCACCATGGTCCGCCCGAAACTTTCACTTATCCTCTCATCCTACACATCCCCGCCATCGTGCTACGCGTTGTTAAAAGACCTGTTCATCACTGTTCTCAACGTCGGGCAATAGGTATCATTGCCCTATCACAGTTCTTACCTCCGTTTCACCGCCTAGGAGGCGAAGTGGTTTCAATAACCTATTACGATGCAGGCATCTTTACCTTTTCGACGTTCACATCAATGTAGTCGTCTTCTTATTACACACCGCAAATACCACGACCAGTCCTTCGGATTTCGCAAACCCCGAGAATATATTTTTCCAGATTGTAAGTACCCGACTACTCTTTTCATTTCAATCATATACATCGAATAACCCATCTTAGATACCGACGCGCAGTTAGAAAACAGATACATCAACGCACCTTTGCTACGCTATGTTGATTCCATGCGGACACACGGACACCGTGCAGCGCGGATCGACCCTTTGGACCTCATTCAGCGCGAAGAAGTGGCTGCCCTGGACCCTAAGCGCTACGGGCTCACTGACGAATCGAAGAAGTACAATGTCAATGGAATTATATGGACTAAACCCGTTGGAAGTGCCAGCGGTGCGCAGGAAGAGTGGTGGACTCTTGATGAGATCGCACGACATTTGAGGAGGGTCTATGTTGGACAGATTGCGCATGAGGTCTGTCTCATACTGTTTATTTTCTATTGAAACCTTCGGTTGAATTCTCTATTGGTAGTACATGCACTCGCCCTCCAAGACAGAACGTCTCTGGTTTTCGCACCTCCTAGAATCAGAAACTCTGCCTTCCCAGGGAAGAGATGACAACCACGGCCCGTTCTCTGCCATCGACAAGGAGATGAAGCGGCGCATACACGGCTTGCTCGCGCGCAGTGAGGTCCTGGACAACTTCCTCCAGCTGAAGTTTCCCAATCTCAAACGTGTAGTGGATCCTCTCTCCTTCCGATACCGTTTTATAGCTTATATCTTGTACAGTATGGATTAGAAGGCGGAGAATCTATGATCCCTGCACTCGATGCGCTGTTTGCTGCAGCTTCTCGCGGTACGCCTATTTCTTATCATCACCTCCCTCTTCATATATAACAATATTACAGGCGGCGTCCAGCATATCATCCTCGGTAACCCACATCCTTCCATATCCCTCTCCATCTTACAATTATCATCTCATCAGGGATGCCGCACCGTGGCCGTCTCAACCTCCTGACGGACCTCCTCCAATATCCACCCACAGACCTCTTCCACAAGATCAAAGGAGGATACGAGATCCCTGAAGAACTCGGTGCGGAGGGCGATGTTTTGAGTCATCTCGGTTAGTCGTTTATTCGTCGCTGCCGTTAATCCGTCTCTTGACACGGCTGTTTCAGTCGCGTCCCCAATCCTTCAATACCCTGACACCGGCGCTAACCGCCTCAAAGTCTCTCTACTTCCCAACCCTTCTCATCTCGGTACGCCCCCCCCTTCTCTTCCCTTCCTTCCCACAATCCAATTTACTTTTTTTCATCCACATATAGAGGCAGTAAACCCTGTTGCACTAGGCAAGACCCGCGCGAAGCAGTATGCGCTGCTCAAGACTTCTCCGGCGGATTGTAAGCTTGGAGATAGGGTTATGTGTGTGCAGCTTCATGGGGATGCGAGTTTTGCGGGGCAGGGGGTGGTCATGGAGAGCTTGGCGCTGAGTGAGTTTTTGTGTTTCATTGGTTTTGGGCTGTGTTTGAGTTGGACCGGGTTGGTGCTTGGTGTTGCGTTTTGTGTTTTTATGGCGCATATATGTGGGCTGGGTGCGGCTCCTACCCTTGTTTTCTTTCCGTAGAGTGACGTGTTGGGCTGGTCCTGACTTGACTTTTTTTCCTTGCAGGTAACTTACCGCATTTCACGAGTGGTGGGACGGTACACCTCGTCGTCGAGTAAGCCCATCCTTTCTTCTTTCCGATGGTGTCGCTTAACGAATGATTTTGACTTGATCTAGTAACAAGTTGCGTTCTTCATCATACCTATGAGCTATGCACGAGGTTAACAAAAGTGGTTTTTGTTGCCCTGTAGCATCGGGTATACCACGCCTGCATCTAATGCACGGTCATCTCTGTATTGCTCGGACGTAGGCAAGATGATCAATACGCCTGTGCTGCATGTGAATGGGGATCACCCGGAGGATGTCGTGCGTGCGATGGCTATCGCGTTTCGGTATAGAGAGTACTTCCGGAAGGTATGGTGCTGTTGGTTCTTGTTAAAGGATGGGAGCGTTAATGGTGGATTACGTCGTGTAGGATATCATTGTGGATCTTTTGGTGTATCGCAGATGGTAAGCTGTTTTCGGTTGTCGATTTCCGTTACAAGGTAGTTGATCATTTGTAAATAGGGGGTATGTTTTATTTTGAAGATGTGAATGGCCCATTGGGTAACTTGGTATCTCCTACCAGCCACAACGAGCTCGATCTCCCAGGACTCACTAACCCTCTCATGTACGAGAAGATCGCTGCGCGGCGTTCCGTTCCTCAGCGATACGAAGACAAGCTCATCGTACGTCCTTTTTCTCCTCCCTTTTCCCAACTACCTCACCCACAGCTTCCCTTCACAGTCTGAAAACGTGCTCACCGCCCCTGAAATTACTTCCGTCCGCAACGCCCATAAATCACATCTCGAGTCTGGTCTATCGACCATCGACTCGTATGTCCCAAAGGCGTCGATGCTTGAAAGACAGTGGACGGGGATGGTGTGGCCTGCGAGCGCCGAGGCGGAGTTTAACCCTGAGACGGGTGTAGAGAGGGAGAGGCTGGTTAAGGTTGGGAGGACGAGTGTTAAGGTGCCCGAGGACTTTGTGAGTATCTTCGAGTTGTGTGTCTGGATGTCTGGATGTGGTTAATCGGTGACTAGGAGATACATAGTAAGATTGAACGACATGTGAAGAATCGGATGAAGAGTATCGAAATGGGGCAAGGACTTGATTGGGCATGCGCGGAGGTCGGATTTTTCCTTTGGTTTTGGTCTTGTATTGATGGGCTTGGCGTGCTGCGATCAGGCCCTGGCCTTTGGATCGCTCATGCTTGAAGGGTACGATGTCCGTATATCGGGTCAGGATGTTGGAAGGGGAACGTTCAGCCATCGGCACGCCATGCTGGTAGACCAGAAGACTGAGAGTGTGATTGTTCCTCTGAACGATGAGTTGGATGCGCCGGGCAAGTTGGAATTGGCGAATAGTGGGGTTTTTGGTTTTCGAGATTTACTGTGGAGCTGATTTTTTCTTCTTTTTCTTCTTTTTTGGTTGTGCGGCACTTAGGCTCGTTGAGTGAGATGGCTGTGCTTGGAGTGAGTTTATGTTGTGTGTGTGTGTTTTTTTTTCTTCGGTTTGATTGTTGTGTGTAGTTTGAGTATGGGGTTAGTTGGGAGACGGCTGGTCTTTTGCCAGTTTGGGAGGCGCAGGTGAGATCGATGTGACACTTTTTTATGCGTAGGCTGATTTCAGTTTCTATAGTTTGGAGACTTTTTCAATGGCGCTCAGGTACTCACGCCTCGTTTATTCGAAAGCTTGTGTTCAATCGATCCTAGGTTATCATCGACACTTATGTTACTTCTGCAGAAAGTAAGTGTCCTGAGGACTTGCTTGTGTTAGTGGATACTTATAGTTTACAGCAAAATGGCTCAAGCAGAGCGGGATCGTTCTGCTCCTACCTCATGGTCTTGATGGTGCTGGGCCTGAGCACTCTTCTTCGCGGCTGGAAAGGATGCTCCAGGTGAAGCCTATTCCTATCTATGCTTGATGTGTCTCACTAACAGTCCGTTATTCTTTGTGGTAGTTGTCCAACGATCCATACGAACCCAACGCAAACAATGTGCCTTCAAATGTTAATATACATGTTGTGTTCCCGACGACCCCTGCACAATATTTCCATCTCCTAAGAAGACAGATGAAGCGGAATTTCAGGAAACCGCTGGTTGTCGCAGCACCGAAGGGGTTATTACGTCTTTCGGTATGTACTGCCCCTCACATTGACATAACGGGGGATGTTTAATACACTCTACGTTTTCGTTCATTTGCAGGCTGCATCTTCCACCCTCTCCGAACTCGACGTGGGCACACGTTTCCAGCCTGTACTAGACGACCCTATCGCAGACCCTAGCAAAGTCAAGCGCGTGGTTCTGCTCTCCGGGAAGATCTTCTACGACCTCATCAAGGAGCGCCAAGCACGTGGTCTGGACGACGCCATAGCGTTAGTGCGTATCGAGGAGCTCTCACCGTTCCCGTATCGTGAGCTCACGGACGTCCTGGGGCGGTATAAAGGGGTGAATTTGAAGGAGGTGTGTTATTTACAGGAGGAGCCCAGGAATCAGGGTGCGTATGGACATGTGGTGAGTCGGATGGGGTGGGTATTTGGGGAGTTGGGTGGTGATGGGAAGATGTTGGTGCGCTATTTGGGGCGGAGGGAGAGTGCGGTGCCGGCTCCGGGTGTGGGGAGGCTTTATGCGAGGCAGCAGAAGGAAGTTGTGGAGAGTGCGTTTGTATTTGATGGTTGATGATTTGAGGAGTTTGTGAGGTTCGGCGGGCGGGTGTAGCTTGTGGGAATGATGAAGATTTGACATGGGAGTTTGTGTTGCGTATGGACTGTGGTGGATAATCGAGATCTTGTGTCGTCTGAGGCAGCTGAGGATTCCAAATCAAGCATAAGTAAATATATGGAAGTATATGGAGCAGTCATTTGTATATGTATGTAGACTTATTATGTAGATCATATCGAGCCGTTCGTTCCTGGGACTGTTGAACGTTTGAACGGCCGGCACTGCTACATAACTCGGAATTGAGGAACACTGTACGACTGTTTGGTTCAGACGCTTTCGGCGTAAGAACTCACACCTTCGATTATAAATTATAATTATCTAACCACGCTCAACTTGAGCTTGAACTTTGAAGAACCTCCTTCGTATCTCCTGCTCGAACATAGATATGGAATTTATTCCTTCTTAGCTCGATCAGATACTCCCTCATATCCTCAACAATCTCTCAATGGAGCTGTCAGTGTGTTTGTTTGCACCATCTCGCCCGTCCATCAATTGTTACTCCTGCCAGTGATCTTGCTGTAGTCGACATAAATATCCCAAAATGGACACCCCCTTTCCGCCCTACTCATCGCCCTGTTCTTGCCATTCATCAATCGCATGGTTTGTCGTTTCCAGGGGCAGTCTACCGTGTGACACACGATGTCGTGATATTGATCAACAACTTTGGGCATCTCTGTGGTTTTATCCATGCACTCTTGGCACTCGGAACTTTATGTGAACTCTAGAGGTTGCTCGGGGACGGGACCGGTGAGCACGAGCATTGGGATAACTGTACAGCTGTCAGCAGTTTACAAGAGAAGTATTCTCACCGACTGGTAATCACCTTTCCAGGTGATCACGGGCGCATCTATGGACGAGATGTTGAGCGGGATCCATCCGTACACCGTCTATCGAATCGAATATAACGAAGCAGACAGATCTTCCGAAATGGAGTCTTGCTTTGCTCTTGGAACAATCTCCATCTTTTTACGGTCCACCGTTTGCCTATCCTGACCCCAGGAAGAAGTTATCTGCACTGGCTTGGGACAGTCAGGTCTCTCACTCTAGCTTCTCTCGCTCTACAGAAATGGGAATGATCCATTATTCTTCCCATCATCGCCTCCGCAACTAGTCCACGGGCATATTTGCTCTCATTTAATGCACCTTTTGCTTCCCCTTCTGATATTCTCACAAGTCCTATCATGCCTCCAACATCAGGGCTTCGCGCACTCGCTAACGTAACAAATGGGCCAAGCTGGCCATCTCCGAGTCCCTGCACCGGCAAATTATCTGTGCCTCTTGCGTCATCTTCGGCCCGATGTAGCGTTCAATTTCTGACCATGAGCCTGCCAAGCCCAAGTTAAATATGATCTGCTCTAGCCACTTGTCGGACTCAGCTCACTTATTTACCAAAAGTTCAATAATCACCCACCTCTCCGACTCACCCTAATGGCAAGACTTCGGAGGTGAAGACATGGTTCTCAAGACGACCTTAACAATGATTTGCTTACATTCACCCTAGCTCTTTGACTTGTGTTCTTTCGCACCTACTCAAACATTTGTCTTTGCAGATGACACTGAGATCTTCTGGGTGCCCCTCCCACCCATTGATACTTATAGACGTCATATATACACATTACCCAAGTATAGACCGTGGAGCTGAATAATGAACGCCGAGTCCCCAGCCGACATTCGACAGCTGCACGATCTGCTGGACGATGTTCTTTGTTGATCTCACATTCAAGGATATTTATATTCTGACCTTGCTTTCAAAACGAATGCGTTCCCTGGCGCTCCCTTCTATTTATCTCGCAGAGAAATCCCGAACCCGTGCAAAGAGCTGAGGTTTTTCTGTCAAGCTCAAGCAAGACTCCCAAGCGTCGGCAGGGGACCTCTCTGCTCTCCGGTAGAATTTTTGTCTTTGGCCGGGCGTGATCCTCCCTTGCCACTCGCTCATTATCGATTTTAACGCCCTATTTTTTTTGTCTTCGATTACCTTCAGCGATTAAAGCCATGCACATAGCTTTTTCGTGCATGTAGTTTTTTTTTACTTGCGATGTTGCAATTTAACAACAAGACGGTCATCATTAGCACACGGATCATGGGACGATGGGAGGTGCTGCTGTGCTTCCACGAGGGAAAAGTCTCTGGATCTATGGGTCTAACTTCTATGTACAGTTCGCGAATCCTGTGTCAGGGGTGTACATACCCTCCCCTATGGAGGTAGGCTTCATTCTTATCATGATTTACTGGTCAAGGCTGACTCACCTACGTGCTCCTAGTGTCACGGACGATATGCACATTAGAGTGAAACTTCCCGCATAAAGAGCGCAACTACCACCCCGATCTTTTTCATCTTTGCATCGTGATCTCATGGAATAGAACTGGACATCCGTTCCTTGGAACTGTATTGTAATACAAGCCCCAAACGAGATTGGTAGCTGTGCGAGCGCGCTGTACTGTTACTTCGACTCCTGTAACACTGTTGAGAAGGAAATCAGCAATTTGTTCAAGTTGGCATTCGGTTGTTAAGTGAGCAGTGACATCCTGATTCCTTTCACGCTTCGTCCGGTTTCGTCTCATGCTTATCTCATTATTATGCACGCGTAGCCCACCCCTTCACCAAGCGAGCCTTACATAAAGATACGGGTGATATGGCCTAGATTTTATTGTCGGTCCCCAGGTTGCGGCCTACTCTGAATTCGAAGGATCTCTTCATATTGCTTCCCGTTGCTCCCACCTTATTTCTGAATTCAAGTACATCATTTGATTCTGTTCATCCTTTCAATCAACTGTCTACCTCGAGGCTGGACCTTGATGCGTGACGAGTCCTAGTCTGTCCTAGTCAGTTCCCATTGCTCCCATACAGCACAGTATTACTCTGCGAATTCGAAATAAATACCCCATATGTAACAGGTGTCCCGTCGGGGCTATAATAGTTCCGTTGTGCCTTGTTATGCGGGGAATTGCCTAGAATTGCCAATTGTGAGATTTCGATCTTATGTGTGTGTAGTTGTGTGCCTCACCGTTCAGCCTTAAATTTGCCCTAAATTTTGGCACTCTTTTTCTTTGCAAGTAACTATTGCAGTTTTCTGTAGGCAAATTCGCTTCATGGATGGTCGTAGTCTTCCGTGCTTAGCACATTCGCGCGTTCAAGATGACTGTCAGGCCGGTTCAGATAAATAATGAGTACTGCAGAACAAAACTTCACTTGATACCGGACCCGGCGATTTGAAACTGATCGTGGGAGCTTCATCTGTACTTATACCACGGTCCACGATCACAATGCGCTTGAGGTTCAACCCAAATTCAAATTTCAACCCCAGTATAAGTATGCGAAGATTGACCCCAGCTGTCAAGTGTTTGTTCGGGGGAGACCAGAGTTCAAACGTTCAAGCTTCAAAATCGTAGGTGAATTCCGGAGTCGAACATTGGTCGAATGCAAGTCAATTACCTAATACTATATTATTATCTCTCAATGAAACACCCGCTAATTTTGATCGATCTCTCTGCGTGCTATGCATATGTTAGGCTGACCCTGGCTGACCTCGTGGTTACATCACATATACCAAACATTGTTTTGCAATCAGCGGATCTCATGACTGCGCCTCCCGAGTCGTGGAGGACCCCGTAATATAGTGTTCGCCAATTCGGACAGATTTTGGAAAATTTGGCCGTCAAGTTCCCACCCAATCAGCACCTGTTGTGGAAAAGGACCGTCCGGTCGTAATACCGTATCCACGTCATGGACAAGACGACAAGGTCTGAGAGTCTCGGCATTTTCGGCTAATCGTTATGATCCCATGGTGTACTGGTATAGCGTCCAGTAAGTTACTGTGTTCGTCTATGCACGGTCTCAAGTTCTCAAGTTCTATCACCGAGAGTTGACCGGACAAAATCCTGAATTTTTGACGTTTTGGAACACCCTTAGGGAGATATGCCGGGGTCCTCGTAATCGTGATCACATTACAACCGTTATAATGATAGAACAGGATATAACTGCCTTGCCGGGCCCACGCGATGTCGAAGCACGATATAATTACTCCAGGCCATCAGTTATAACCCTCTCTCTTCCTTTTGTCAACAACGATGGTGTCGACAACACAATACTCAGCTGGGGTGTTCTCCCAACCCGAAGTTGCTCGCCTTTTTATCGAAGCGGGCGTCACGAAACATAACACCCGCATCGATATCCTTTTCCTTAAAGCAGTACGTACATCTCACATTGATTTCTGGTCTCATCTTATCTTCCTAGTTCATGGCAGGCGTGCTACTCTCGTTTGGGAATCTCCTTTCCGAAATGGCATCTACAGGTTCCCCTGCGCTCAACACCTCCAACCCTGGGCTTGTAAAGCTTATAAGTGGCTTTGTCTTTCCTATCGGTCTCGTCATGTCAGTGATAAATATATCTCTTCTATTTCGTGTGCCTTGCTCATCGAGACGCATCATTTATGAAGGATTGTCTTGAACGGCCAAGAACTCCTCACAAGTAACATGCTCGTCTTCCCAATGGCTGTGTGGAAACGTGCGGTACCTTGGTGGGGACTCCCATACAATTGGCTTGTGGGTACGTACCATTCGTCGACCACGTTTCTGTTGCCATTTTCTGTTGCCGTTTTCTCATTCCTCATACCTCTAGTATTCTTTGGGAACCTAGTTGGAAGCCTGTTCTTCTCTGCGATTCTTGTCCGATGTATGTATATTCTTGTCCCCTTCGAATTAGTCACTGCGTATCGGTTTGCATGCGCCGATAACATCACGTGACGCCCATCGCGTCGCATATACGCCACATTCAACAGCTAAAGTACATCACTGACACCTTCATTTGATCAGACTCGGGAGTAGTATCCGTCGATCCATACCTCACCGCTATCAAGGCAGCCGCTGTGTAAGTTTTGACCGCGCCCAATGGTCCCCAATAGGCCTAAAAGCGCGTCCACGATTACAATAAGACCGAAACTGATGCAACCTTCATGAAACAGTACCAAGGCAGTCAGACCTGCATGGCACCAGATCTTCCTCCGTGGAATTGGTTGCAATTGGCTCGTTTCATTAGCAGTTTGGGTGTGTATTATCGATATGTTACTGAGAAATGGGACCTAATATTCAGGTTCTGCGTTCTAGCAAGCAGCAGCAAGCAAAGAAGTCATATCCAAGATAATTGCAACATGGCTACCTATTTGGGTGCGTACTTCTACCCCTCTATTTTCTGAATGCAATTTCTTACGTATGTGTAGGTCTTCGTGTCATGTTCGTTTGATCACGGTGCGTCTCATTTCTTCTTATCATACATCAGTCTGATGCCGCTTCGCACAGTTGTCGGTATGCTTCTCGAACTGCTTTAATCCCCTAGTGGTCAAATAATAACTTTTGCACACAGCGAATATGTATTCAATCCCTGTCGCAATTATGCTTGGTGCCCCGGTGAGTAATTTTCTGTAGTTGCCCGATGGGACGAAGACGTTGACGTGCTTTGAATAATAAGATTTCGGCCGCAGAGTATATCCGAAAGTACGCACCGATTTTTCCCACTGCTTACTTTTGTGCTGATCAGTATCGTCAGGTCCTTGATTGCCGCTTTCATCGGCAATGTGGTTGGCGCTCTCTTCGTTGCTCTCCCCTTTACACATTTCTATCTCTCCGACTACCGTGCGGGTGGGCTTGAAGATGTAGAGGAAGGAACTGTCGGAGAAAGAAACGGTGTTTCTGGTGAGTGTAGTCTCATAAAAACAACCATTTCGCCTGCGCTGTCCTATTTCTGTGCTCGATTTTATATCCTCTGCTCTCCATTTGGCGGTCTTATGATTTCTAATGTTCACTGGCCACACAGAGAAATCATCAACTACCCAATAAATTGAAGGCGATGGAGCAGGAGTGGCTGTATGTATACGTGCTTTCATAGTTCTTGAGTTGTTTGCTTGTTCTATCTCCTATCCCTTGTCCCTTTCTGTTGCGTCGTTTATACATCCTATCATGAAAGTAGAAGATGCCACTAGCAACGTTCAAGTTGCTCTGTGGATATTCCTACGTATGCAGAGTTGGATTTGCACGATTCGATGCTAGTGTCAATGTAGTAGTAGATCTAATATACAAACAAGTCTTTAGGAGTTCGGAGTTGGTTGAAAATCAACTATGTATCAACTTAAGCCGAACTTATTTTGTCAGATGGACTCTATCCTAAATTTGGACAGTTTTTAGTTTGCCTAAAAAGGTGAACTTCCTGTAACTGACATCCCAAAAATAGAATGCTTACAGATCTTCCTGATCTTATTGGAAAGTGAGATGCCGTGATGCCGAGATTCAGGAACGAGATGAGAACTTCAAGCTCCGCTGATCAAAACGTAACCTCATGCAGATTATAATCTGGAAGACCACCCCGTTCCAGCTTCAAACATAATTGCATTCAATACTCAGTGGTGCATCCGTTGACTTACTGCCATACTCTCACAAGTTGTTTCTTATGCCTTTGGAATACAATTGCAGTATAATAAGATCATCATTTGTACTGTTTTTGCTTGTTCCTTGCTCAATTTTGGTGTGAACTTGCTCAAAGTTCACAGTGGTCTATGATGCCAGTGCCCTCATTTTTGCTGTTGGCCACCATGGCTGCTGTCTGTCTGGTCATTCACATTGTTGGCCAAGCTGGGTGCTGGCCCTCATCCTTTTTGCTAGTCCAATGTCTGGTGCATTGGATCCTAGTCACTTCTGGCCTGGTCTTCTGCAATATAGCTTTGCCAGAAAATCTTGATACAGCAATCTTTTTTTTTTTGAACCCTCAGTTCTATAGGCTCTGAAAACCCCTAAATTTTTTATTTTCTCTGCATGAATAGAACCTGAAATCACCGTGACTATGGGACTAAAGACAGTGGGCATGCACACAGTGATTGATGTGGAGGCATTGCTTGACAGCAGTGCTACAGGATTATTTATTAATTGATCTTTAATTACTGGAAATGGTATTTGATGCACAAGCTATTGCAGCCCATAATGGTGTACAATATAGAAAAGGCAGAGATAGGCAGATCAAGGCCACTGAATGAACACCAAGGGGTGGATGTTGGAAAGTGACTCTGCCTCTAAATATAAAACCATCAATATGCACAAATGTGATAAAAAGGGAAATTAGTAATAAAATAAGGAAAAATCATAGAAAATGAAGAATAGAAGGAAATGAGGTGAGGAAAAATATAGGATGAACATAAAAAATAGGAGAAACACATGGGGCACCCCCTAGTCCCCTTACATCACCCCATCTCTAAGATGCATCACCCTGATGCATTCGAAATTGCAACTGGTCAAAGTCCATAACCTGAATGTGGTGCAGTGCAGAAGTGTGTCATCGGTGGAATTCTTTGACTAGTTGCAGGGCATTTACATCAGATTCCTCAACCCACAAGTTCTCCTCATACCCATAGCCCTTCCTACATACCAGATATTGGAGCTTCCCTTGGTGCAATGTGCTATCCAGGATGGACTCCACCTTATACTGTTAGGGCATGACAGGGGTTACCCTTATATATTTATTTCTCAACCCCTACCCATACCCATGAACACTGTACCTGTGGTAATGGGTGTGGTATTGCCATGGGTTTGGGTGGGTTTACTAGGGTTTTACAGGTTTCTACAGGTTTCTACAGTTGTATTATAAATATATATAATTAAACTAAGGTAGGGGCCACCAGGAACTGGCTATCTTATGTAAGCAAAAATCGTGCTCAACGACATGCTCAATAACATCCACAACATGACACTTTTTTGCAATTCAGCAACTAGGGATGCTAGAGAGGATATAGTCCTTCATCTCTATCATTTTTCTTTCCAGAAATTTGGTCTCAAAACTTAGGTATATCCCAACAAATATTTTCCTTAGAAAAATGGTCCAAATGCTCTATAAATGGGGTTGACAATAAGAGAAAAAAAGTTGAAATTTTGGTTGAGCATATTTTGCTGCTTATGTGATGACAACACATGACATATAGGGGCCAAGGCTAGCCTCCCTGCCACAAAAACAAAACATGAAAAACCAGTCAAAAAGCACATCAGCATCACTGAAAACTATGGGCCAATGATCTAATGTGACAAAATCTCGAGTTAATAACTTTTTGAAGGTTAGAAACCCCCAGAATCCAACAGTGGATGATGTTTCCAACAATGATGACACAGATTCTGAAGATGAGGACTTCTTGGAGCAAGGCTTTTTCTTTCTGGATGAAGGAACTCTACTCAAGGATGATGATGGCTCTGACAGTGATGATGATGATGATGAAGTGGACGAAGATGAGCTCAACAAACTGCAAAACGAAGCAGATATCGAGCATTTCAATGCAGTTCTATTCCATGCTCAGGCTATGGCTGTGAAAGCAGAACATGAAGCTGCTGGTGAAAAACCCAAGCACAAACAGCATTACACAGGGAATTCAGATCGCACAAAGTGACATCATGCTCAGATGCGCTGAGAGCTTGCTGCAACTGGTCAAATGCTCATTAATTCAATGTTTACAAAGAAACCCACACCTAACATCACCGAAGAAAGTAAAATGCCATCAAATATTATTGAGATCAGTAACAACTCAGACTTGGATGAAGACAATGATGAAATTGAAGCATCTTTGAAGGAGTTGTTTTGTGGTCAAAGTGAAGTGAGTGTTCTTGGACTCAGAAGGGTGGAGCAAGAAGAGACTTACCAAGCTGAAGCAGATCTGCTTGCCTGCAACTCCAGAATCAGAGTCATCACATACCACTGAGAGTGAAGACTCAGCAGCAGCAGCTAGAAAACAAGTTGAGGAATTGCTTCAACAACTTTGAGCAGGTTGATGCTCCCAGGACAACAGTCCTGAAATGGCCACTGATCAGATTCTGAATGGACTGTGTTACAAAGACTTTCCGCAACTGCGTAATGCACAAGCCAAACTAACTATCAAAGCTAAAGACAAGAGGCTCAATGTCTTCTTTCGAAGTTGTATTATGGCTATGGTTGCAATGTTAAACTTTTACCTGGACCCCGAGCTCTCTTACTCATGGAGAGAATCCTCAGTTCTTGCAGCAAAGGCCATGGGATGCGGAGTGAAACATGCATGAAATCTCTGCAAGTGGATCAAGAATTACCTCCATGGGGAGAAGCTTCCTCTCCATCAGTATGGGACTTACCACTCATTGATCCTCCAGGATGAAGACTTTCAAAGGGATATTCAGCTGCATCTCATGGAAATTGCAAAAAAAGGGTACATACGTGCACAAGACATCATGGACTATGTGGCAACACCAGAAGCCCAGGAGTGGCTGGGAATAAGGAAATGTGGGATCCATGTGCAAACAGCACAAAGATGGCTGCACAAGTTGAGCTGGCAGTATCAACAGAAGAAAAAAGGCATGTATGTTGATGGCCATGAACATGAGGATGTCATGGCATATAGGAAAGGGTTTGTCAAACGCTGGAAGGAATATGAAAAATGTTTTGTTATTTATGACAATGATGGAAATGTCCTTTCAAAACCCACCAGATTCCCAGTTCCACAAGGTCTACACTTTTGGCTGATGCTGGTGACACATGATGAGTCAACGTTCTATGAAAATGACCAGAGAAAAATGCACTGGATCAATGATAGCACAAAGGCAGTGGCAGAGAAGAAAGGCAAGGGCCAGTCAATCATGGCATCTGACTTTTTAACATCAGAATGGGGCCAGCTAAAAGATGGAGATGAGTGAGAATGTCTTTTGACTATTATGACACCTGTGGGACTGACCTTTCAAAACAGTGAAGCTTGTGTGTTCTTCAAAGCAGGGAAGAACAGAGATGGGTACTTTGATGTGGATGACTTGCTTCAACAAGTTGATAACACCATTGATATTTTTGAAGCAAAGACAAATGGATTTTCAACTGGCCTTTTCCTGTTTGATAATGCCCCAAGCCATCAGAGACGAGTGCCAGATTCTCTCTCAGCATGGAAGATGCCAAAAAATCCCCATGCGACCTGGTGGCACCACAAGGATGGTCCAAAAATGCGAGCAATGAATTTCGGGGTCAATAATATGCCACAAGACTTTTACTTCACAGGTGACCACCCGATGATGCCTGGATGGTTCAAAGGCATGGAAACCATTATCCATGAATGTGGACTTTGGCCACAGAATGGACTGAACGTGCAGTGTGAAGGGTTTAAATGCGAGGCAGGGAAAATGGATTGCTGTTGTCATCGGTTATTATTCACACAGCCTGACTTCAAGAATCAGAAGTCTCACCTGGAGGAATTCATTACAGCATGAGGTCACATCTGTGATTTCTATCCCAAGTACCACTGTGAGCTCAACTTCATTGAACAGTACTGGGGAGCTGCAAAGCTGATCTACAGGAGTAGCCCGAAGACAAAAGATATGAAGGAGATGGAAGAGAATGTAAAGAATGCACTTGACGATGTCCCAGTTGTCCAAATTTGGTGGTAAGCCTTCTCATGTCAACTATTGTTAGCTAATCTTATCAATCAGTTATGCAAATCGAGCTGCCCAGTTTATCAGTGCATATGGACAGAATTTGAACAGTCTGGAGGTGGCCTGGGCAAACCAAAAATACCATGGTCATTGAACCTTGCCTCTGGAGATGGCTACAAAGCTGAAAAAAGAGCACAAAAAGAAGTATGGCACACCAGCCCAGTAATGGATAGCTTTTTATAATAATATTTTCAGCCCGAATTCTCAGTCAAAACTTTTTCAATTTTTCAAAGCCCATATTTTGCCACTCTTGGCACTTACATAAGTGTATTACATAAGGTAGCTGGTTCCTGGTGGCCCCTACCTTACAACCTCCCTTACATTTGCAGTGAGGGAGGAGGTGCATGGTGGCTATAGTCACATAGAACATAAGCAGAGCTCCTCAACTCGCATTTGAAGCAAGCAAGGGGGGGACATGGTGGCCATAGTCACTGAGAACAAAATGAGAAACCCCCCACTCACATTTGCAGTGAGAGAGGGGGGGGGTGCTGCCTGTAGTTGCTGAGAACAGAACAAGAAACCCCCCACTTGCATTTGTAGTGAGGGAGGGGGTGGCTGTTGTCACCTAGAAAAAACAACTAGAACCCCCCTGCTCATGTTTGAAGTGAGGGAGGGGTGGGTAGGGGTTGTGTCACCCAGAAACAGATACTAGAACCCTCCACTCGCGTTTGGAGTGAGGGAGGTAGGTGGTGGCCATTGTTGCCTAGAAAAGGATACTAGAACCCTCTACTCACATTTGGAGTGAGGGAGGGGGCAGGTGGTGGCCATTGTTGCCTAGAATCAAACCAGAAATCACCCTGCTCATGTTTGGAGTGGGGGAGGGTCTGTTGGTGCCATTGTTGCCTAGAGAAGGATGTTGTTGCCTAGAATAGAATAAGAAACCCCTCCACTTGCATGTGGAGTGAGGGAGGGGTGGTGGTGGTCACCCAGAGGGGGTTGGTTGTTGCCATTGTTGTTGTTGTTGTTGCTGTTGATGTTGTTGTTGATGATTGTTGAACGTTGATCAACAAAGTCGGGTGATTGGGCACCTGGCTATTGGTACCCACAAAACCCATACAACTGTGGGAATGGGTACAGTGTTGCCCAGGTACAGCAATGTCCGACCCGCACCTGTACCCAAGCATACCTGTGACCACATTATCATGGTGTTACCCATACCCATGTCATGCCTTATATACTGTGGTTCCCCTTCAATCACTGTAGGTGGTGGTGGTGGGTGTGAGCAATGTCCCAGGAATGGATCTGCTGGTGCTGGCAGTAGTTTGATGATGTGGAAGACAGGGTGAAGTCTGGACATGGATGCTGGTAGGCATAGATGGTAGGCATGCTGTTCCAACACACTTGACAACAGGGAATGGTCCAAGGAAACAGTGTGCAAGTTTCTTGGATGGACAAGTGGTAGAGATGTCACTCGAGTCCAAGTAAACTCGATCACTAACCTTATACTGGGGTGTTGGCAAGTGGCATTGGTTGTAGAAGCATGCCATGTCATCCTTTGCCTTAACTAGGGCCGCCTTTGCCTCTTTCAAGCTATCCTACATCTGCTCTGTAAATTCATTCACTATCTTGAGCTGTGATGGTGCTTGGCAAAGTTTGAAGCCCATGCATGATGTTGTCTTGTGTCCAGGAGGAAGGGAGTTTGCTGAGTGGATGCATGGATGTGATTTGTATCCTAACTTGGCCATGGGGATTCATCTTGATGTGGATGTGCTGCTCCAGCTTCTGATTGACCCATTCAGTCTGTGCATCAGTCTGTGGGTGATAGGTGGTAGAAGTGAGGAGTTTAATTCCTAGGAGACAGTACAGTTCTCAGGTGATCACCAGTGGTGGTCCCTCCTTGTCGGTGGTGGCTCCCTGTCTCCCTGTGCAGCTGGTCCAGTTGTTGTCATTGGCACTTCTCAGGTGTTGTCATCATTGCCCCACTCACCTCCCCCATCCAGGCTGGTGCTCTCCCCACTGCTGTGGCTTGCCTACACTGGTGTTCACACCATTTTGGCTTGTGCTCCTCCTGTCATCGCTTCTCCCCTCCTAGTTCCTAGTTATGTAGAAACAATATAAAGTTAGTATATATAAAAACAAAGAAAGAAAAAAAGATACATATGGCGCACGCCCCTTTCACTTCCCTGTTGTATTCACCAGGCTTGCTCATTGTAGGAGTGTATGTTGATGTTGCCTTTTGCTGGAGCAGACTATATATGCTGCACAGGGGAAGAGACAACATGTTCCTTACAACCTACCTGGGGTTTAGTTAGACTTACAGCTAGGGTTAGCAGAGGTAAGAACACTGTATTCCTACTATGGTACAGGTTCTCCTTATATACATAATAATAAGGATGTCACATGACTTGGGAATGTGTTTACCACATGTATGTGCAGTAAGCACAGTAACATGTGTATGCTGCATGTATTGCCTCATGTATGCAGCATGTATCTCAGGGTTTAATTTCAACACCCCCCCTCAAACTGTACAGTGCTCTAAGCAGCTAAGTTTGAATCTTGAAAGTAATTCCGAGAGAGTCTCTAAATTTCCTGAATAGGATGGTGCCAAGGTTCTTTGTGAACATGTCAGCCGGATTATCACTTCCAGGAATGAAAACAACTGTGACTTTGTCATTTTCTATGCATTCACGGGTATAGTGGTAGCGAATGTCTATGTGGTTGGTCCTTCTTTCCTGAACTGGATTTGATCCGATAAAGATGGATCCCTGATTATCAGTGCAGATTGGTATGCACTTCAGTATATATCCAAGTTCCTGGAATAAGGACTCTATCCACACTATCTGTCAACAAGTGTCGGAGAGAGCCATGTATTTGGCTTCTGTGGATGACAGTGCTACAGTTTTTTGTAAATGGGACTGCCAGCACACAATGCCACTTGCTAGAGTAGCAAATTAACCCATTGTAAATTGGCGCTTGACAGTGTCAGCAGCCCAATCAGAATCTGTGAAGGCCTGTAGCCCTTCAGATTTCTCTCCATCGTAGACTATGTTATATTTCTGGGTTCCCACCAGATAGCGCATGATGTACATCACTTTGTCTAGATGTTCTTGGCTAGGATTAGCCAAGAATTGTGACATCCTGATTACCACGTAAGCAATATCAGGTTGCATTCTGAGCATCAGATACAGTAAAGATCCAATCACAGACTGATATTTTGATCTAAGTGCCGTGTTTGGTGTCACTGTGTTTTCCGACGGTTTGTAACCAGTCAGGAGCAGAGTGGGGGCAGCTTTGGCATTTGTCATCTCAAACCTCTCAAGCACTTTGGCGAGATATTCAGTTTGATTGAGTTTGACTTTGCTTGCAGTCTGGGTGATGTGCATGCCTAAGAATTCTGTGACTTTTTCAGTACTATGGCACTCCCAATGCTTCAGACAAGCATTCTTCTTTTCATCCACAAGTTTCTTGTTCTTCCCCATGAATAAGCCATCATCAACATAGACCAGTGCAATAACAATGCTGCCTGTCTCAGGATCCTTGTGTATGAAAATGCTGGCATCGGAGCTGGCACGCACAAACCCAATGGTGCGCATAAATGCTTCTAGCTCTTTCCACCATGCTAGTGAGGCCTGTTTAAGGCCATACAATGCTCGGCATAAGCGCATTACTTTGCACTCTTTTCCCTCAAGTCTGAAACCCTTGGGTTGATCCATGTAGATCTCCTCATCTAGTTTGCCATACAAAAATGTGGTTTTTACATCTAGACCGGTCATATACATGCCTTCTAAAGATGCAAGTGCAAACATGAGGCATACAGTCTTGTAGCGGACTACTGGTGAGAAGATCTCATCAAAGTCAACACCTTTGACTTGTGAAAAGCCTTTGGCCATGAGTCTGGCTTGTTTTCTTCTGTCTGATTTCATGGAGAAAACCCATCTATTTTTGATCATTTTTCAATCATGTGGAAGATCGACGATATCATAGACTTGTCGCTTGTGAAGAGCCTCTAATTCTTCATGACAAGCCTGTTTCCACTCAAGTTGCTGCTGCCGTGGTAGGCACACAATATCGCAAAATTGGTTTGGAACTTGGCTTATTTCGCTTGATGGTGTGACTGCTTTTGACAACAGCCAGCGAATAAGCTTATCTCCACCTTCCTTGGTTATCTTTTGAATATAACCTGCTTCATCCAGTTCCCCCATTGGGTGATCATGTTCTTGATTATTGGAATTGGGCACACTCTCGTGGGGTGCCAAACTTGGTCCAGCAACTGGTTCTTGTTGTTGAGTTCATGGTCGTGTTTGGTTATGATCCGAATCTTGACCCACAGATCTCTTCCAATATCGATCACGTGCAATGTCTCTCTCTATGTCAGAGGGGAGTCGCTTCTCTCCATAGGTATTGCTGGGACAGTTTGGGATGTTCCTCTGCCTGCCTGATCGACAGGGCAATTGCTGCCATTCCTGTTGATCTTCATGTCTTGGATGAAAGTCCTCAGTGGTAACTGGAGGCGGTGGAGGAGGAGCGTCAGTCACATCATCATGCGCCTTTTGCTCACTTGGTACATCATCATCATCATCTTCCAATGATGGAGGAAGGGGTGGATTTTGTGGCGGTATAGAATCATCGCCATCCATTCCAGATGAGTGGTTGTCATCTTCTGGTTCTGGATGTGGAAAATCACCAAGGTCTGTCTTGGCAGGAGTTTTAGCTCTGGGACAGCATGGGAACAACGTTTCATCAAATAGTGCTGTAGCACCAATGAATATTGCACCACTAAGTCGCATGAAACGGTATGCTTTAATGCCATCTTCTAATCCAAGGTACATCATTAACTCTGATTGAGGAGATAATGTGGTTGGACATTTTTCCTTGGGTAGATAGATGTAAGCACCGCAACCGAAGACCTTCAGATTGTTTAGATCTGGGTGGACCTTTGTCAGGTCCTCAAAAGGTGTCAGCCATTTCAGGCACCTTATTGGGGTTCGGTTGTATAGGTGTGTTTCAATGCAAAATTCCCACCATGATTGTGGTAGACAAGCGGTAAATCGCAGAGTTTGCAACTTTTCCATTATTGTCCTTATGGCGTGCTCTGCGTGCCCATTCTGTTGGTGAACCTGTGGTGCAGACATCTCTATTTTGATGCCAAAATCCTTGAGCATATTTTGTAGCTCTCTTTGAACTCCCCCCCTGGATCAACATGCCAGCACTTGATTGTAGCGCCATACTGGGTCAAAGCCATTGCCTGAAATTGTCTAATCGCTGCAGCAGCATCAGACTTCTTTCTAAGGCACTGCACCCAGATATGTGATGTTTTGTCATCCAGCAATACAATAAAGTATTTATGTTTGTGGTACGATAGTACTGGGAGTTCCTTTAGATCGGAATGTATTAATTCAAAGGGTTTTGCTGCATGTGAATTTGATTCTGGAAAAGACTTTGAGGTCTTTTTCCCTTCAGCGCACCCTGGACATATAATTTTGTCTTTAGGAATAATTAAATTCCTCAGGAATTTGATGGTGCTATTAGGCATTTTCCCTAGCACCTCTTTGGATGGGTGTCCAAGTCGCCTATGCCAAGTCAAGTAGTCAGCGATGTATATGGTCACGACATTGACCTTCTTGGTGCTCACTATGTGAGTCCGAGTCCAATAAATCGTGTCACTTCTCCTAAGAGGGACACAATGCATAATTGGGTTTCCTTTCTCAATAAATGAAATGTGTGCAGAGGAACCATGCACATCACTTCCATCTTGTAAGAAGACGCCCATTGACATTAATCAAGTATTAATGTCGGGTATGTAGTAGACAGGGTATAATCGTGTTTCACGCATCTCTGACTTCCCGTGACATACTACCTGATGTCTAATGAAGACTGCTCCTTTTCCTACTATATGAGTAGTACCTGTGGCTGTTTGGACCAAGGTAGAGTCCTTTCTCGGTAAAGGCTCATAGGAAGCAAAATCTTTCATTTCACCAGTAAAGTGTTTTGATGCGCCTGAATCCATGATCCAGTCAGCACCTTTCTTACAATTTCCATTTGCACACATAACACATATATTAAGATCTAAATAGTTCCATGATACATTTAATAGTGGTAAAATTTCACATGAAAAGTTTGCTGTAATCATTGGAATATTAATCTTAGTGCTTGTGGCAGGGAAAAGGACTGACCTGTCATTATATCCTCCTGTTTCAAGCAGTTCATCGACGAGCATCTCATCGACAGCTTTCCATACTTCCTCATCAGAAACTGGAGGATCCAATCCGAGGGAGACGATGTCACCTCCATGATCCTTGGTTCTGGTTCGATCTTCCTCCTCTTACCTTCTTGCACCGTTAGGTGCTCTTCCAGCGGTCACAGATTTTTTGCGCTGTGCGGAAGATGCATTTGCTCGAGGGTGTCTCGAGCTTGCTGATATTTGGCGTAAACTGAATGAGAGGTAGAGGCCACACCTGTATATGCCTGTGCAGGTGGTCAGCAGTGAGGATCTCTTGTGGGAGTGTGGTCGTGCTTTTTGATGCGCTGAATGAGTGGCATTGGCAGTATGATGGTGCCATTACCATTTATGGTGGTAAAGGCACTGGAGGCAAGGTGGGTATGTTTCTCTTTAGGCTTTTCCTCTTTAGTCTTTTTGTCCCCATGTTGTCCACATTTTCGGGATGAATCTCCATTGTTGTTTTGCCCTTCTTTGGGCTGCCATTTGGGGTTTCCCCCTTTGCATTTGACAGCGGAAAGTTTGTTGGCCTGAGGCTGGCCAGTGGACTTTCCTACTGCCATGCACCTTGAGGCTTCAGCGACAATGGAGTCCTTGACATGTTTAAACATCAAGGCACTAGTAGCAGTTGTGTTAAGGACCATGGCGGACAAAGAATCGTACTCACGCGGCATCACAGCAAGTAGGATCATCACCTGAACTAGTTTGGGGATGGCAACATTGGCAGCCGTGAGGCACTCAAACTTGTCAGCCATCTTAGCAATCTCTGGCATGGGATTTGCAGCCAGAATTTTGATTGCTATTGCAGACCTAAAGTCTGCAAAGACTTGGGAGGGGCCATCGACACCATAATCGGTGCAAATGAGGTCCCACACCTCCTCAGCAGTGTCCTTGGTGTTGGCATGCTGCCAAATGGAGGGGGCCAGGCAGAGCACTAGGCTACCAATAGCCTGGTCATTTTTGTTGCTCCAGGTCTGGAGCTTGGCAGTAGCATCTATTATGAGAGTAGCGTTTGTCGCTGTCAAAGGAGGTGCCAGAGCCAGTTTGATTTCCGCCCTGCTAGTTATCTGCCAGAGGCCCTTATACCTGAGCCACGCCTTCATGGAGTCGGCCCATTGAATGTAATTTGAGCCATCGAAAGTTTGTATGAGTTTTTCAAGGGTTGAAGACATGATTTTGTGGTGGCGGCTGGTATAAGCGCTCAATCAGTCTTTTTATCCAAGAAAACACATTTCACAATCTCAGGAAAAAACACTCCTTCAGAGTGGTTAACCCTAGTCAACCTAGGTTTTTAAGTGCAGCTCGCAGGGAGCGCGATGCAGCTCACAAAGAGCACAAGGTTATAATTTGGAGACGATGAAGTCAACGTCGTTCACAGCCAATTAAGGTGGGTTCGCAACATGCCCAGCAGGGCCCATAACCTGTTGGAGCAGACTATATACGCTGCACAGGGGAAGAGACAACACATTCCTTACAACCTACCTGGGGTTTAGTTAGACTTACAGCTAGGGGTTAGCAGAGGTAAGAACACTGTATTCCTACTATGGTACAGGTTCTCCTTATATACATAATAATAAGGATGTCACATGACTCAGGAATGTGTTTACCACATGTATGTGCAGTAAGCACAGTACCATGTGTATGCTGCATGTATTGCCTCATGTATGTAGCATGTATCTCAGGGTTTAATTTCAACACCTTTGTCATTGTTGGACCACTTTGTTTGTAGACTGAGTAAAGATTTACAATAATAAAAGACAAAAAACTTACCAATGAGCTCAGGAGGCATTGTCTGTCATTGTTGTTCATGTTGTCGTTGGCAGTGTTGTTGTCCTTGCTTGGCAAATGTCAACCAGGTTTGTCAGGATTTCCTTTTTTGGGAGATGTGTCCAACTTGATCTCTGGGTCGCTTACCTCTGAATTGTGTTGCAGTGTCATACTCTCATATGTGTGTGCCATTCTTTGTTTTTCAATATGTGTGTCAAGTACTGTATATTCTCCAGTCACAATGTATTTTTGTAGAGTTGGGTTCAGATCTTGGTTCAAACACCCCTTGAACCTGGACTGAACCTAAAGCTTGGTTCTAGGTTCACAGAAAACCTTGGAGAACCAGACTGGACTGAACCATGGCAGCACTATACACTAGACTACCCAGGACAACACAGCACCACCATCCCACCTATGAGCCACTGCTTGCAGGGGCAGATGCAGGTGCTGATGACAACACCACAAATGAGGAAGACACAATGACAATGACAATGGAATGGGCAATGGCAGTGAAAGATGGATGACAATGATGGGCCAGCAGCCCAGCACCATGATGAGAGGATGACCCCAGCACCCACCTCTGCTGCTGTGAGCCACTGCTCACGGAGTGGATGGGGGGTGCTAATGGTTCCCAATGATGATGGGGCAGATGAATGATGATGACAGGGGGGACAAAGACAATGACAGGGGGATGAACAACAATGACAATGACAGGGGTAGCAATGGATGACAATGATGCCACCTTCATGCACTAATGGACTCTTTGCATGCTATAGGGTTATAGTTATATATTTAATTATTCTTTGTACCCCTTGACCCCTGCAAGCCTCTCCTTGCAGGGTGCATAAATTTAATGTATTGTTGGTATTTAGATAGCTACATACACAGTCTAGACTGACTGTGACTGGTTACAGTTGGTCCAGAAACTGGAGTGGTTTACACCAGTCTGGTCCACCGTTGTGTAAATAGTAGGAATAAATGCAACCAGTCCAGTCTATGGTTGCCCCTTCTGGGGTCAAAAAAACTGGACCAGACTGTTCTTGTTGCACCTGACAGTGGCTTTGTACCATGCTTCAGGGTCATTGTCTGCTGAGCAACCTATTCCCATGGTCCTATATCTCCCAGATTAGCCCATGGTGGAATTTTACCATGATAGCCAGTCCTTCTGAATATCCTGCTAATTTGATCAATTCCTGGAAGCTGTCCAGGTATTTGCCTACTGTCTGTCAACCTTGGTAGTACTTGGGGGTTTCTAGTTTGGCAAGTGACAGTTGTGCAGCTTGTGCTTTATTCTTGAATCTTCAAACAAAATTCATCAACTATTTCTGTGCAGAATTCTGTCCAAGTCCAATATTTTGGGTGTCCAGTGCAGCTTAGATGCTGCAGCACTCAGTCAGCAAAGATCACAGGTCATCCAGATTTCATGTAAGAGACCACCCAATGAATTTTGGTATCATTGTCTTCAAACTGTTCCAGTGTGAGTCAAATGTATAACTCACAGGGCCTGGCCCTTGGTGCAGTCTCTGTTGAACTCATTAGGTGGGGAAGGTCTAAGAGAAGCTTTTTTGTGCAGAATCCTGGTGGAACTCCTGAGTGCCAGACTCTCATATTTCTTGGCTAGGTCTTTTAATTTATTGAATGAGTCTAGATTGGTCTGTTTTAAGTCTTGAATTTCCATTTTGAGGTTGTTGATGTGCTTGTTAACAGTATTTTGATGGTTTTCAGACATTGTGTGAAAGGGGCTTTCTCAATGTAGTATTACAGAGGATCTACTAATATGGTAGTATCTTCTATGTGGAAGACTGTTAGGAACCTGGTCTGCTTAGGGGGAGGGAATTCTTCTGTAAGGATGATCTTACAGTGTTCATGTCAAGAACTAAAAGCACATCATGTTGTCCTTTGCCTTCACTAAGGCTGCCTTTGCCTCCTCCAAGCTATCCCTCATGCATTCTGTGAACTCATTCACCATCTCAATGTGTGAGGGAGTTTGGTGAGGTTTGAATCCCATGCATGGATGCCATCTAGTGTCTAAGAGGAAAGGGGTTTGTTGAGTGGAAGCATGGACATGGTTGTTGTACCCAAACTTGGCCAAGGGGAGAAGATCATCCCAATTGTCCTGGTGCTCATTGATGAAGATGCAGATGTACTGCTACAGTTCCTGGTTGACTTGCTCAGTCTGGCCGTCAGTTTGTAGGTGATAGGTGGTTGAAGCAAGGAGTTTGATCCACAGAAGTCAGTACAGCTCATGAGTGAACTCTGCCATGAACTGAGGGCCACAGTCAGAAAGGAAGGCACAAGGAAGTCCATGTAATTTCCACACATGGTGGAGATATAGTTGGGCAGCACCCAGGGCACTGACAGTGGTGTGAGTGGGAATAAAGTGAGTGTGTTTCCCCACTGAATCAACTGTGCACATCACCACATCAAATCCACTCTGGCAACTCCACCACCAAGTCAACACTGACAACATCCCAATGGCTTTCTGGAACAGGAAGAGGGTGTAGCTCACCAATGGGTTTGTGACAAGGAATCTTGGTGCATAAGCAAAGGTCACAAGTATGACAATACTGACCAATGAGCCATGACATTTGTGGCCACCAATAATTCTGTGAGGTGAGCTCCAAGGTCTTCCAGCATCCAGGATGACTGGCAATCTGTGAGTCATGGTGCTGGGATATGATGCGCCAGTGAAGGTCTGGGTCATTGGGGACATAGATGTGATCCCTGAAATACAACAAGTCCTCCTTTTCAGCCCACTCTGCCACATGCAAGGAAAGGGTGGATCCCTTCCTCAGTTCTTTAACAGCTCAGGCAACAACATCCTTGTGTAAACCACTATGGTTTGCGCAATGAATGTCACATAGGATGTCCTGCTCCTCACCCTGGGGTGCAATGCCTTCCAGTGCCTGAATGGTGTACAGGTCTGGCTGCAACAACACAATGTTTTGATTGTCATCGCTGCCATCCCCATGGTCTGCACATTGGGAGAGGGCATTGGTCTTCCCCATGCTGCAACCCAGACAGTGGTGCAAGGAGAAATCAAATCTGGATAGATACAGGGATCATATAGTGTTTGAAGGTCCAGTTCTATGAACCACAAAGAAACTGGAACCAAACTGAACCAGACTGCAAAAGACTGGACCATTGGTTGCAGTCTTGGTCAGTTCAACTGCAGACTGGTTGTGGTTCATCCTCATGTTGGAAAAACATGAACTGGTAAAGACCAGTTCAAACCAGTTCAAACTGATTGTGTCTAGTGTAGGTACTTTGAACATGTTATCACTGAAGAAATGCTGCACCTCATGGTGACCTGAGGTGCAGGATTCATTTTCCATGGACCATTGTGAGAAAAACCCACACTTCAGGTTGCCATGAAGTGTGGGTTTTCATTTTCTTGTGATAATCTGCACAAAAATACCCATGCCCCTGTGCCTCAGGTCATGAAGTGCAGGGCAGACCCAATGACCAGTTGTGATGCAAACCAGTCACAACTGGTTATCAGACTGGACTGAACTGCAATGAACTGGTTGTGTGCAGTCCAGTCCAGTTTTATTTAGTTTTTGAATGTAATACAACTGGTTGCAGTTGTGGTTTGATCCCAAAGGGGAAAAAAACCGGACCAAACCAGACCTTCAAACACTACCCTCATATCTATGTAACTGGAGTGAACCACATAGGACTGGTTCATATCAGTCCAGTTGCAGTTCACCAACTGATCTCAACCAGTCCCATCAAAGACCGGTTAGGACCAGTTGCTACCAGTTCTAACATTGGTCTGAACTGGTCTTTCGATACAAAAAGTACTCTATGCTAAGTGTAAGGTACTAAGTCTGTAATAAAAGTATAGTAATAGACTAAAAGACCAAAGAACACCTAGAAGGTGCATCCATCACAACAAAAGAAAAAAACAAAAGAAAAAAAAGAAACACCCCACTATCTCATGTTTGTAGCAAGAGTGGGGCATCATACATCATCCTGGGTATTCATTGTTGTTGGCCTCATCCCTGTGTTGTCATCTGTCATCCTCGCAATTTTGTTCCTTGTGCCTACATTGTTGTTTGTCATCCCTGTGTTGTTGCTCATTGTCCCCCATTTTTGTCGCCATTCATTGTCCTCTCCCTGTCATTTGTCAGCCCCTACCTGTTTGTTGTTGTTTGTTATCCCAATGGGCTGGGTTGACATGGCACCATTCACTGTCAGCATCTCCATTGCCCCCTACAAGCAGTGGCTCGCAGGTGGGTGGTGGCATTGTGTGATGTGGCACCAGTTGTGGTCCAGAAACAGGACCCGTTGCCACCCTGCAAGCAGAGGCTTGCAGTGGCGGTGTAGGGTAGGTGGTGGGAGGCATCAGTGGTTGTTATTGTTACAAAGAGGTAAGAATCTAAAAAAGAGATCAAGTTGGTTAGTAAAAAAAACAAATTAAACAAAAACAACAATGAACATATCACATTGTGTGGGTTCATTTTTGGTGGCATCCTGGATGCTGGCATTCATTGGTGTTGTCCATTGTCCAGAAAAAGTGCCCTTTGCAACCCTGTGAGCCTCTGCTCACAGCAGCAGCTTGGGGAACGGGTATGCATTGGTATTAACAGGCAAGCACCTAAAAAGAAGAATGATTAGTTAGTTAGTTGGTAAACATATGAAGTAAATTATAAGCAACTTACCCAATGGCCCAAATGACACTAGTCATCATTTGGGCTTGGATTTGTTTGCCACATCATTATTGGTGTTGGTGTTGGTGTTGGTTTTGGTGTTGGTGTCAGCTAGTGTTAACATCAACACAGTGGAGCTCTTTACACTGCCCCATGTATTCCTGGTTATCCCTGCCACAGCCATTGTTCACCAAATGTTGCATTCCTGGCTGTTTTTCCTCCAGTGGGATTCCTGGTTTAGTCCTGGTATATTCCTGAATCCTGGTAAACCAGGCTCTTCCTGGTACTATCCCAGGAATTCCCCAGGACTTGGACTCTCAGGAATCTGGGGACTGACCAGGAATCCTGTAGAACTAACCAGGACTCTATAAGAGTAACCAGGACTCTGTAGGACTCACCAGGACTCACCAGGAATCCTGGAGACTCTACTAGGATTTAACCAGGAGTCCTTACTATTAAAAGGAAACCTTTGAGGATTGAACCTGCGACCAGGGTTGAATTAAACAGGTGCAATATACCATTAGACTATAGTGCCATTCTAATATACAACATAAGTTGATCTAAGTACCACATTGAGTGGCTGTGTATGACAAAGCATACAGCCACATCATCAATGTTGCCAGCTCATCATTCAACCACCACCACCACCATCGACAATGCCCCCTCCACCTCCCTCCCTCCCTCCTTTCTCTCACCACCACCACCACCATGCTGTTACCAACTGCCGCCCCTCTAGCCAACAACGAACATGCCACAATGCACAGGAAATGGGCCCAAATGACATACATTGTCATTTGGGCCCCAGGTAAGTTTTTTTGTTCCTTTCATTCTTTTTTGATTAATATTAGTTTTCTTTTGAATTTTTATAGTTAACGAGCTGACTGGATGGGCCCTACATAAGTTTTTTTTGTTTGCTTTTTGTTTTTATAAACTAACTAACTTGTTTCTTTTGTTTTATAGGTTCTACTCTACTGGTAACAATGGCCAGACATGAGACAACCCAACACACCCACCCCATGCCTGTGAGCCTCTACTTGTAGGGTGGATCATGAGTGTGTGCAGTTGATGGCCACCACCTACCAACACCAGAACCCCCAGAACATGAAGCACGGCCGCCAACCACAATGGACGACGACAATGGGGCTGACGACACACCACCTGCCTCCAGCCCCATGAGCCACTGCTTGTGGGGTGGATTGCAGGTGGAATGGTGATGACAGCCACCACAACAGCAGCACCCCAATCTGCCACCGAGAGCAACTGCTCATGGGGCAGAAACAGGGAACCATTGGGATGGGGACGATGGGGAGACAGTGACAGGGACAGGGACAGGGACAGTGACAGGGATGGGGACAAGGATGGGGAGCAGGACCCATGTGCCCACACCATGATGAGACACCACCAGGCTGCCCCCTCCACCCCATTTTGCGTGGGGAGGGTTTTTTTCATTTTTTTTCATTCATATTAATGCCCTCCCCCTTGCCCATGTTTTACAACAGCGAGGGGATTTTCTTTAGTTATTCATGATTGTCACCCTCCATGAGGGGATTTAGTTTTATCTGTCAATATTTTTAGGGCTCTCCCTTGCACGAGGTGCATGGGAGGGCTTTTTTATGTAGTTAATTGTATTGTATCCCTCGCATTAGATGTGAGGGATGTAGTTGATTAAAATTATTTGATCTTAATAGTGACTTCAAGAGAGATTGCATGCTTGAGTTTGAGTTTGAGTCATAAATAAACTTTATATGGATAACAAATAATTCTCCTGTGGCTCAACTGGTTGAGCATACTTGTCTGGTTTGTCATGTGATTCCTCATCATGAGGTCTTGAGTTCAATTCCTGCTTTGCACAAATCTGTTTTGTGGGCATGTTGTGAAATTTCTGAAGTTGAGGCACTTGAACTTGTAAGATATCAAATTGACTTTCCATTATGGTTCAACATTTGGTAACATACCAGAAATCCTGGTAAGTCCCACTGGATTCCTGGTGAGTCCTACTGAGTCCTACTGGATTACTGGAGGATTCCTGGTCTTTCTGGTAGGACTACCAGAATTCCTCCAGGACTATGTGGGGCAGTGTAAAGTTCAGATGCAGTGTTGCATTGGGAGGATTAGGGCAGGGCTTGGGTGATCCGGAGGATGTTGTTTCAAAATGCAAGAAACTAAAAAAATGTATTGTTAGTCAAAAGAAAGAAATCAATAATAAAAGACATACCTGGGACCCAAACAACAACTAGCTCATTGTTTGGGGCCACTTTGAGGTCATTCACTTGGATTTACTGGTGGTGAGAGCAGAGGGAGGAAAGGAAACAGTGTTGTGGGTGATTCGTGGTCATGGGAATTGTTTTGCAAAGTGGTGCAACTTTCTGTTTTTGGTGTGCAAGCACAACCAAATGGTCTGTGCGCAGCCATGGGGTATATAAGCACCCATTTCATGAGTGCTTTTTGCCCCCAGGCTTGTCCCTTGCTCATTTCTTGACTGAGCGCTCACTATAATTAGTATAGTAGTATATATTAGTTGTATTTTTCTAGTAATGTGTGTAGTTTTACAGGGTATATACTATTACTGTAAGAAAACTGGTTGCAACTGATTGCAACCAGTTTTTGAACAGTTTTTAAATAATTTTCAATTGAGGCAACCAGCAACCCAACCACCCCAGAAACTGAGCAACCACAACTGACAGTTTGGTTGCATTTGGTTGGGTTCAGTTGAGTTTCAGTCATTTTTTTGGTCCAGTGAACCAGACCTTTAAACACTACTTGGAGAACATGTCCCTAATGAGGAAGCAAGGAATCAGTAGAGGATTTAGTGGCATTGTTTTTGTGAAAGGCCTTGGCGAGGCATTGGGATATGTTCAATGTAGCACACACCTCATGCAATGGATGAATCACAGTGTAGAAGATCTGATCACCTTCCTCCACTTCCTCTGGCTCCTCTTCATCATCACCTGAGTCCAGCATCAGATCAGGAACCCCCTCTAACTCCACCTCAGGCACAGGCTATAAGGGCAACCTCAGCCTCTAGCAAAGGGAAATCCAAAGAGAAAACTCTGAGGACCCCTTTGCCAATGCCCAGTATATGTGAAGACTGCAAAAATCAAATAATAATCTAAAAATAGAAAAGGTAGAGATAGGCAGATCAAGGCCACTGAATGACATCATACCAAGGGGTAGATGTCAGAAGGGGTGCTCTGCCTCTAAATATAAAATGGTCAACATGCACACATGTGATAGAAAAGGAAATTAGTAATAAAATAAGGAAAAATCATAGAAAATGAAGAATAGAAGGAAATGAAGTGGGGGAAAATATAGGACAAATGTAAAATATAGGAGAAATATGCAGGGAACCCCCCCCCCCCCCCCAAGTCCCCTTACACAGGCAGGGGTCCAGCATGACACTTCCAAGTGCATTGTACTGAGGCCCTTTGTCCATGGCATTCTTGTCTGGCTTCCGTGAAACAAGTGCAACAGTGGGATGGACACTGGCTCATTGTAACCTCCAGTATGCCAGTTGACCTCTGGTTTATGGTCTCAAAGCCACGGATAGCCCAGGATGACCTTCTGCTTTCCTAACTGAGTGACAGCAAAAAGGGCATACTCACTATGATATTTGTAATGGAGGACCAGGTCTACAACCTCTTGGATGGCACCAGCTTCACTTGGGGACCCATCCACATTATAAACAGGTATTGGATGCAAGAGTGAGCAAGTATTCAGGTGATGTTGTTGTGTGAGATGGGCAATGATGAAGAGACCAGTTGCACCAGTGCAGAGACACTGAGTATCTGTCCAGTGTCGGTAGTCTGTAGTTTGATTGCTAGGTTCAAGGAATGTGTAGAGGGAGTGGATGAAATGATATATTTGCATGGTAGTTTGCACTCCCATGATTTAATTCTGGGGTGTGGGGCAGAGGGAGAGATAGAAAGAGCAGGTAGGTCTTCAGGCAACTTTGAAGGGTCAGAGAGGGGAACAGTCATGGAATTAATTTCATCCTCTGGGAATTCAACTGACAAAACTTCAAAGTGGTTATGGACAGGCAGCAAGGGCATACAATTCACTCATTGTGAATAGAAAAATCCTGCTCCTCTACAACTTCTGACTTGTTCTCCTCTGCAACCTGGTCCTTTGCTTCCTCGACATCTACAAGTGCCAACAAGTCCTGGAGGAGTTGATCTCACACCTCAGGGGTGAGCATGTGAATATCCTGATGATGGGGACATGTTCTGTCCATGTGTCCAGTTTCCCCACAGCGGTAGCAGAGATCCAACCTATGCACACTGCATCAATGTCCATTGGTACTGGGACATTGATAGCCATGGCTGGTGCAGGAGTCTGATGGACAGGAATGGGGTTACGCTGGGGAAGGGTTTGATTGAAGGTGTAGGGTGCAAGAGTGGTAGTTGGAGCATGGAATGCAGTGTTAAACAGTGCATTTGTAAGTTGGTTCTCATCACAGAGTGAAGTAACTTCATATCAAGCATAGATATCATTGTCTGCCAGGTGCCCTTCCAACATCTGTGCAGTGTGGTCCTGAATCTCTTGATTGAGGCCCCATCAGTGATGATGCTGGACCCAGAAACCCAAACAAAACCCACTAAAAAGGTCTCAAATGGTATAACTAGTGTTGCCACTGGCTCAGCCGAGGTTTTTCAATAAAATGGCTATAGCATGCCAGGTAAATTTTCTAAATTCACCAAGATATTTGAGCATGTGGATGGGCCCATATTCCGAGGGGTTGTCTGCCAAAATTAGTTGAACCGATCAATTGTCCTTGAGTTATTTCATAAACAAAATTTGGCTTGATGGCTTGGCTTGAAATCAAAGCCGAGTAAATAAGTCAGGAACAGGGGATCCGGTCAGATAATGTTGGCAGAAGACCCCTCGGCTTATGGGCTCGTCCATATGCTCAAATATCCTAGTGAATTTAGGAAATTTATCTGGTATGCTATAGCCATTTTATTGAAAAACCTCAGCTGAGCCAGTGGCAACACTAGGTATAACACAAGTTAGAGGAAGGGTGCGAGGTGGTACTAAATATCACTGCTGTTACCCAAGGTTAGGGGAACAAAGTTAGAGGAGGTCTGATGAGATTCAATGAAGTTCAGGGGCGTACGAAGCTCTGTGAAGTGCTTTGAGAAAAGTTTGAAGATGTCCAAGAAGGTTTGAGGACATTCAAGGGGTTTGTAGAGAATGAGAATAGTTTCGACTAACATTGATGATAGATGATAGTGATGTGGAAAGGTCTTGAGAGCAGATAGACAATAGATGATAATTTTGAGAAGCTAATATGGGAAGTTTGAGGAAGTTCACAGTAATCTGCTAAACTTCAGGACTAAGACAAGAGGCTTGGACTCAAGAGTATTGCTCTTAAATCAGACAATGGATATGACAGGACAATCTGTTCTGTCCTTCTAAGTAGCTAGTACAAAGCTATATATGTTTGAAAGAGATGGTACTTAAAAGGAAATAAAACATGAGGACTACATGAGGCAAGATATAAAACAATAAAGAACTTTCCAAATCAGCAAATAAATGAGAGATGATGAGAAGGGAAACATATAGAGTTACAATGTATCAAGGGTACCTGTCCTATTAATCCAATATATCATTGAAATGTCAAAGCACCACAATTGCATCCTAAGATTGTGTTGTCATATCTCCTTGTGTCCAGTGGTGCTCAATATGTGATGCACTAACTCATACAAGGTGTGCTGCATGTGTCTGAAGGGCAGTGCAATAGGCATATGGTGGCCAAAGGCATTTGAGGTGCTGCAAAGTCATTCTAACTTGCTCGAAGTATTGTGAAGTCATTTGAAGTCATTTGAAATCATTCAAAATTTGTTTGAAATTGTTTGAAGTGCTATGAAATAGTTTCAGAGTGGTTTTGTGGGGTTCATAGGGGTTGGGAGCATGTGTTGTGATATGTTGATGCATTTGGAAATGTTCCCAGAGCTTAGAGTGCAAGGTGGACCTATCATTGGAACTTCACCACAACTGGTAGCCCACTCCCATATCCTGCCATGTCCACCAAATCCTTAAACTCATCCATGGATCAACATGCCTGATGGTAAGAGGATGAATCAAGCCATGTCACTGCTCAGTGGTGCTCATGAGGGGACAGAAGTGGCATACAAACTCTGTTCAAAAGTCACCCCAAGTGGAGAAAGGTAGAGAACCAAGCTCTTTAGTTTGGTGCAGAATATGGTCCACATAGAGATAGGCACATTCAGATTTCATGTATGTGAAGGCCCAATAAATTTTTGCAGCATCGTCAACAAATTGATGTGACTGGAGACTGATGTACAACTCACAGGAATTAAGGAATGCATGCCCCTGCGCATGCATGCCATTAAATTCAGTGGGGGGGATGGTTCAATCTGGGCATGCTCCTTAGTGGGCACATTAGGCAGCACATCGTTATTGGGCATGCTTGGAGTCACAATGGGGGGAACATTGGTTGTGGAGCTAGTCTGAAGTGTTCTGACAAAGTTTTCAATCATAGATTTAAGCAAATTGATTTGCATGTGCATTCTGGTAACATCGCTTACAAGTGTGTTGAGGTGGTCTGATGTGTCCATGGCACTAGGGGGTGCATTAAGCAAAAATGGTGGTGCACTGAAGGCAGAACTGTCAGGAATGGTGTGCCAGGAGTTTATGGAGCTTTGGGAAGTGTCATCCACTCTGTACCTGCCTATCTTGGGCAGTGCATTTGTGATTTTGGGCCTTAGGAGTGTTAGGTTGACACCCACTATCTGCTAGCTAAGACTGTGTGGGTTCTCTCTACAAGAAGGGGGTGGGATCCATGCATGTGATTGGGGAACTGATGGTTTTGATGTGAGGGGTTATTAATAGGTGAGTTTGTTGAGATAGGCCATTCACACCACAAGCATAGTGGAATACCTAAGAGAACACAACTGGGGTCCTCTAGGTGTATATTTAGGGTTTATATACTATGTTACATATATTGTACATTGTTGTTACCAACATGTGCATACATGCACATACATCTTGATGCATCCGAAATAAAATTCTCATGCTATCAAAGTGTAGCATCATTTGGTGTCATTGGGCATAATTCGACATAGTAAAATAAAAATGGAGTTTTATTAGGTAATGGGGCAGTTTCCTAACATTACCTCCCTTTTATGCCTCAACTTCCAGGTGAGAAAATCTGTCCCCTCTGTGAAATTTTGGTAAGGCTGGAATTTCATCCCCTCATACACCATTCTCGCAATGCGACATGGAGCATTCAGATTATGTTTAAAGAATTGGGTGATCGCATTATGCACTCGCCCACAATTCTCTTTGGGCTCCCACAAATTATTTTCATCAGTATAGTTTTTCCACTTTATTAAGAACTCCAATTTGTTCCATTGAAGACGTGAGTCTAGAATTTCATCAACTACATATTCTGGAGCACCTTCTACTATTATTGGGTTGCAGAGTAGTTTGTTGGCCAGGAATAGTGGGCAGGCGGTAAGGGCATAGGCAGGATATGTTAATCTTGGGATCAATCTTGAATGATTGGGGTAATTTTAGCACTACTAGAGATTGTATATGGGCCAACTTGTTTCTCTGTAAATTTCCTCAAAGGTCATGGAATATTCAGGTCCTTGGTACTTAGCCACACCAAGTCACCAACTTTGTACTCTGGAGTGTGCACTTGAGTATGATCCACGTGTCACCATCATGTCATCACATGCTTTCTTCAATGCTGCCTCTGCTTTCTCTTGTACCTTTTGCATCTTAGATACAAAGTCTTCTACTGATTGTACTTTGACTTCCCTTCTGGGTTCTACTCCCATGTGAGGATGATATCCATAATTTGCAAAAAAGGGTGACATATGAGTAGCTGAGTGGAATTTGTTATTGTGGGAAAATTTGGCAATTGCCAGCCATTTGGGCCAGTTGGTTTGTCGGTAGTTGACAAACATACATAGGTACTGCTCCAACTCCTGGTTCATTCTCTCTGTCTGCCCATCAGTCTGCAGGTGATATGCCATAGATAATTTAGTTTGAATTCCCAATATTTTGTTCAGTTCTCACATAAATGCAGAAGCAAATTGTGGTCCATGATTGGAGATAATAGTATTGGGTAACCCATGTAACCACCATACCTGATCTAGATAGAGGCATGCCAAGCCTAATGATGAGGTTTCTGTAGTAGTAGGAATAATATGGACCTCCTTTGTAAAGCGGTCACATACTATGAATATTGCATTGTACCCTTGAGCCTCAGGTAATCTGGTAATAAAATCCACAGATATATCATGCCACAGCACTTTAGGTATAGGGTTTGGCATTAATTTTCCTGCAGGTTTCTCTGGAAATTTCTTCCCCCTCATGCAGGTATCACATCCATCCACATACCCCAACACATACTTTGAAATTCTGGGCCACCAATAATTTCTCATTACTAATTCCAACATCTTCCATCTTCCTGGGTGTCCAGCAGTCAGCATAATATGATGTAATGGACAATCTCCCTTTGCAGATCCTGATCCTTTGGTACATACACTATTCCTCAAAATAACACCAACCCTTGCTCCTCAGCCCATTCATCTCCTTTAATATTACCTTTCTTCTCTCCCTTCAGAGCTTTCACAGCTTCCACTACTTCATCGTCCATTTCCAAACATTGTCTAATTTTAGACAACATTTCCGTTTCCAAGCTATCTATTAATAGATGCCCTTGATGCATAGCGCAAATGCAAAAGTATTTGGGTTTGAGTAAGGTAACATTCTTATTGTCCTCCTCCACCCCCCCTTTTGTGATCAATACATCTGGATAATGCATCTGCTTTCCTCATTAAGCTTCCTGCTTTGTGGACCAAGTGAAAATTGAAACACAATAGGAATAGTGCCCAATGCACTTGCCGGTGATTCAGCTTTTTAGCGGACATGAAGTATTGCAGATTTTGATGATCTGTCCAGATCTCAATCTGATGTGTACATCCCTCCAAATAATGCCTCCATGCCTCCAATGCTCATATTATCCCCAACATCTCTTTGTCATGCACATCATAATTCCTCTCCACATCATTCAACCCTCAGGACAAATATGCACAAGGATGCCATTTGTCATCTTTGCACAATGTTGATAATACCGCTCCAGTAGCAAAGTCGGATGCATCTGATTCCACTTGTAGAGGGCATGTGAAATCTACTGGGGCTAATATTGGTCCCTCCACAAACTTCCTCTTCAACTCCTCAAACACTGTCTGCTGCTGCTCTCCCCACCTCCACACTACTCTCTTTCACATAAGGTTATGTAAGGGTGTGGCAATTTTGGAAAAATTGTGCACAAAGCAACAATAATAATTTGCAAGTCCCAAGAAGGCTTGAACCTCCTTGACACGGGTGGGTGCAGGCCAATCTGTGATTGCCTGTACCTTGATCGGATCCATTGTGATCCTGTCAGGGCCGATCAATAATCCTAGGAACTCAATCTCACTTGCCCCAAACACACACTTCTCCAGTTTCAAAAATAGATCATTCTCTGCTAACCTTTGTAGCACCTCCTGCACTATCACCTCATGATTTTCTTCATCCTCCATGAATATCAGAATGTCATCAATGAATATTATTACCACGTCTTTGTCCATTATGTCCTTGAAAATGTTGTTCATCATATTTTGGAAAGTCAGGGGACTATTGGTCATCCCAAAAAACATGACAAGCAGCTTGAAGGATCCTCGATGCATGGCAAATGCAGCCTTCCACTCATCTCCTTTCTCTATTTGTACATTATTGTATCTCCATCATAAATCCAATTTTGTAAAGACCTTGGCTTTTCCCACCTTGTCAATTATTTCTGAGATCAACAGCAGGGGGTACACATTCTTCACTGTCCACTCATTCAGATACCTATAATCTGTACACATCCTCTTCCTTTGGTCTTTCTTTGGCATGAAGAATATTGGTGACATCTGCAGTGATTTCAAAGGTCATATGTATCCTTTGTGCAATTGCTCCTTCAGAAATGAATCTACTTCTTCTTGTTCCATCGGAGATAATGGATATACCTTCAATTTCTTTGGCACAAACCCTGGCTTCATCTCAATCGCATGATCCCATGGCTTCCACACTGGCATTTGCTCAGACTCCTTCTTCTGGAACACTGACAGATATTCATGATACACTTTTGGCACCCACTCCTCCACTGGCTTCTCCACCTTCACAATATTCTTGTCCCACGACTGTCCTCCACAAATTGCTCTAAAGGTTTGCTTCTGCTCTTCTTTCTTGATCATGACCGGAACTTCCCCATTTGGCATTTCCTCATCCTCCACTTCCTCCATCGTAACAGAATACTTCCTCAGATGTTCTTTCTCTCTCTTTTTTCTTTTTTCCTTCTTCATCTTCCTCCCATACACATTACATTCCTTAGGACAACAAGTCATTTGTACTTTCCCAGTTTTCCAATCAATTTCAGGATTATGCTTCCATAACCATGGACATCCTATTATTAGATTGGTTTTTTCAAGATCACACACTTCGAATATGGCCCACTCCTGATGCTCCTGATGCTCCTGATACTTTAGTACCATAGTCAAGGTGATTTCAGGTTCTATTTGCACAGAGCGAATAAAGAATTTAGGGGTATTCGGAAATAGTGCTTGGCAATTCTCTTTGTCATGTGATTCACAACAGTTGTACTCCTCCTTGATTTCCTTTTCTGATTTACTCTGGGTTTCCTGAGATACTAATACATTGTAACAATTCTGGGTCACCAATGGGGAAACCTTCACTGGGACTCTTCCACAAAATTCTTCTGCCTGCCTTCCTCCAGCTTCACTTCCTCGATTGTAGCTTCCCTAATCTTTCTTTTCTGCCTACAATTCCTAGAAATGTGTCCTAACTGCCCACAGTTAAAACATTTAAGTGGGGCTCATCTCCCTGCTTGATCAACCTCCATTGCCTCTGCTGGTGCTGCTGACTCTGTAATTATAGGTGTCACTGCCATGGCTGGTGGCTGTGCCCTTGGAGCTTGCACCTGAGGCACCTTTCCTTTCTTGGACTTTCCTCCTGATGACTTTCCAAATTTACTACTTCCATACATCAACTTTGACTCCGCCTGTTCCTGCCGATATTGCCAGTCAAGGTGCATTGCCCAATTATACCACTCATCCAACTTCTCTGGCATAGAAGGTAGTCAGTAGATAGACTTGAATAATGAGGGATTTAATCCTGCTTTCAAAAACTCTACCAATGCAGCTTCTCTCATATCCGTTTGCGAAGCTTCTGCTTTGAACTGCAAAATAAATTCATCCGCCATTAGGGAACCTTGGTGCATGGTCTTTAATTTAGCATTGGCTGTCGCCTTTGGATTAGGATCTCCAAACTGTGCCTCCAATCTCTCCAGAAATTCCTTGAAGGTTGCAAATGGTTTATTTCCCATGGCAATTTGATTTATAGCCTCATTTCTCCAGAACTGTGCTTTCCCCCCCTGAATGTATGAGAGAGCAAACATAATCCTAGACTTGGCTGTACAAAACTCTGGCTTCCTCCCATGGATGTACAATACTATAGAGCTGATTTTTTGTATTCTCCATGGTACCATGAAAGATTTGCAGGGGTGTGTACTTAGGTAAGCATGCTTTTCCATTTCCAGATTTCTCCACTGTCTCATCCTCCTGTGACATCCACTCCACCATCTCCTCCATCTCATCATCTCTTTCTCCTGTCATCTCTGGCTGTACTTCTGCTTGTCTGGGCTGTGATGCTGCCAACACTGACACTAATTGCGACATTTGCACCGTCAGCGCATCAATTTTCGCCTCTAGTGCTGGTGTGGGAACAGGATTAGGGCTGGGATTAGAAGTTGAGGGTTCAGACATAATGGTAAAATCTGTGATGAATCACTTCTTTAACAAACTCAAGATTGTTCTTCAAGACCTCTCCAAACATTTATGGGTCACATGATGTTCATCAATTGTTCATCAATTGTTTGTTTGTTTGTCAGGCACCTAATTTGGCACTTCAGATCAATAACCCTTCCAACAGTGCCTGATCTCGGGGATAACACTGAATTTGGCTTGTAACTAAAATAGTCATCCAAATAGAGTGATGTAAATTGTGACTAAACCAGATCCAATCAGTTGTCTGGTTGCAGCTGTCCTAATGACAAGTGCTGCCTCTCAATCACTGGCAGTTGCAATGTAAGGCAAGGCCTGACATCAGCTTATGAAAGAAAAGGTAGATTACATATATACAAGTACTTCTGGCTTGTGCCGAAAGGATGAGTAATCGGATGTGGTGTGGTGAAACAATGACATATGCACAAGTAAGAGAAGGTGCACTGATATGGGAAGTTGTGTTCTTCTGTTAGGGCAACACCCACTATCTGCTAGCTAAGACTGTGCAGGTTCTCTCTACAAGAAGGGGGCAGGATCTGCACGCGTGATTGGGGAACTGATGGTTTTGATGTGAGGGGTTATTAATAGGTGAGTTTGTTGAGATAGGCCATTCACACCACAAGTGTAGGTGGAATACCTAAGAGAACACAACTGGGGTCCCCTAGGTGTATATTTAGGGTTTATATACTATGTTACATATATTGTACTTTGTTGTTACCGACACATGCATACATGCATGTACATCTTGATGCATGCAAAATAAAATTCTCATGCTATCAAAGTGTAGCATCATTTGACATCATTGGGCATAATTTGACATAGTAAAATAAAAATGGAGTTTTATTAGGTAATGGGGTGGTTTCCTAACAAGGAGAGAGTTTTCTACTATAAGGGCAACCTTAGAGGCCACTTAATTAATGGACTAGCAAAGGGAAATCGTTAAAATTATAGTACATATTACAGGGATTGGAGGTGCACCTAGCAAAGGAAAATCCAAAAAGAAAACTCTAAGGACCTCTTTGCCAATGCCCAGTATATGTGAAGACTGCAAAAATCAAATAATAACCTAAAAATAGAAAGGCAGAGATAGGTAAATCAAGCCCACTGAATGACATCATACCAAGGGGTAGATGTTGCAAAGGGTACTCTGCCTCTAAATATAAAACTGTCAATATGCACAAATGTGATAGAAAGGAAAATTAGTCATAAAATAAGGAAAAATCATAGAAAATAAAGAATAGAAGAAAATGAAGTTAGGAAAAATATAGGACAAACATAAAAAATAGGAGAAACACACAGGGCACCCCCTAGTCCCCTTACACAGAGTCTGATGAACCTTGCAAAGAGGAACTAAAGTCAGTTCTAACAATGATAGAGTACACAGAATCTTCTACAACTAACCTTGCAAGGGGGAACCGAAGAGAAATCTCTGAGGTTCCCCTTGCAGGGTGTGAAGCCTTGTGCACTGCCTGGTACCCTTATGATGATGCATGTTTCCTCATGCTGGATCACTGCCCATTTTACCCAAATGAAGAGGAATTAGAGATTGTGGCCCAATCATCTGGTGATTTTCAAAATATGGTCATCCATTTCGTAGCCATCCAGCAAGGTATGTGGGAAATGGAGGCTTGGCTTACAATGATGAACTCTTGGAGATTTCATAGCTCTACATCATCTTTATCCATTCCTAGGGTAAAAAACGACCATGTTAGTGTGTGGCTGAATGGCGCTTCAAAGCTGGATGGTTACTGGCTGCTTCGCATAGGAGTCATTCCAGTGTATATTATCCATACACATGTATCCATGTACTGTGCTACCTTCATATCCCACACATAATCTCTATGAGTGTTGGGCATCTGCTGGGTTTCCATTGGGAAACCAGTGGAAAGCTGACCAGTTGCCTGGTGGCTTGTCTTCTGGCCAGCAGCATTAGTGTGGGGTTACCATTGGGAACTAGTGGTAAGTGGTGTGGTGGATATCTGTCAGGAACCCAACGGAGCTCTGCAGCCAACTGTCCCCTTACAACTAGCAGTCAAAGTAGGGCGATTATTGCACAATTATGTACAAAAATCATGATGATAATATTGAGATATCAAGCTCAGCCATCTTAGGCTGCTCTTTGGCCCTGATACCCTTCCATTATTGATCCTTATCATTCCAGTGTGCCACCTTCATTGCCCTGCCTTCATTACCTAGTTACCAGCATATATACTTCACTATATCATATTGTGCTCTTCGAGCACTTGTAACCCATGGGCACTATTACCTTTTTGCAACAGATAATCCAAACCACCTTGACTGTGACAATTATTGAGCATGATTACTTGAAAGTATGATTCTTTTGACAGGTTTGTGATCTTCTGCATGATGTACATTAGCAAAATGTTAGCAGATTGAATAATCAGCTTCAATAATATTCAATGCTTCTGCAATTATCACCATAATCACAATTATCCATGTTCCAAAAATTGTGGACATAATCAGCAGCTAATTTGACCACCACTAACTGCCCAAGAATGAAGTGCAGAGTACTTATCTGTGCTGCTTTGATGATGTGGAAGGGGACAGCAGCACAGGTATAACAGAAGCATCCTGATTCCAAGATCATTAGGGCAAGGCAGGGGTTACCCCTGGGTGTCAAATCTCATACCCTTACCCCTACCCCTGAACACCCTACCCTTAGGGGTAAGGGTATGGAAACATATAAGGGTTGCCAAGGGTATGGGAGGGTTTGTCAAGGGTACAAGGGTTTGGCACAAAATCAACATATTTAGAGCAAAATTCATTTGAAAAGTGTTGATAACTATTGTATTTACTATTAATATCACATATTAATACCTCTTATTAACATATGAGAGCCATTATCATGTTGGACAATCTCAAAATCTAAATTTAATTGATGAAAATCTTGAATATGAGTCTTTGTAGCTGAAAAAATCAATGATATTCTTACATAAGCATACCCTTGGCATACCCCTGTACCCTTAGTACAGGGGTATGCAAGGGTATGAACTTCCAAACCTCTACCCCTACCCCTCATACCCTTAGCCCAAAAATACAAGGGTATACCCCTACCCCTGCCTTGCCTTAAAGATCATTCTTCAGCAAGGCCTTGGCTAAAATTTAGCACCAAGCTGAAGATGGCAGTGGAAGTGATCTGAAAAGCACATTCAATGATGCTGAGTGCTGGGAAATGTTTTGGAAGAGTGCAGAGGCCTACAAAAAGCCTCCTTACCCTTGGAACCTGCCTTTATGATGAGGAATATTCCTATGCATTTATCTGTGAGGCAAATCTTTTGTGATATTTTGAATTTGATCAACAGACATACCAATGACTTGACCAAATTCCAATGAATATATTCATGAACTATCTTCTGCAAAATATCTGAGGTGGATTTGCAATGTGCACTGCAAACAAATGCATGGAAATATTCTAAATAAGACAATAGATATCTTCGCAATAAAAAACACAGTGTGAAACAATATTTTTGGCTCACAAATTCCTCCCTGTTACCAATGCAACTAGGAAAGTATACCAGTGTTACACTGTGGCTGTGTTCAGATTACAAGTCTGAGGTATGAGGACTCATCTTTATAACCCAACATTAAAGCCATGAAAAACAAGGTTTAAGAGAAGCAGCATTGCAGCACAAACTTCAACATCTGCCATTGCATGCTCACATTTTAAAAGTCAGTCACAGCCAAACTCATATTGATAGGCCCCTTCTGAAAAAATACACATGTAGCTGAATCCCAACTTCTTGATTTCCAAGGCTTTTAAGAAAATTGTACAATAAACATCTGTTGGACATTGAAAAACAATTGAAAATAGGCCCAAATAGTACACTGCCCTTCAAATGCCTGTGTGTATTTTTTCAAGAGGGGACTATCAATATGAGTTTGGCTGCAACTATTGTAATTGAAGGTTTTTGAAACCCAGTGGGTATTTCCGACATGTGGATTTTCAACAAAAAAGGAAATCTTTCCCATGACTGTTGCAGAGAGGTGCAAAGATGTGCTGGGAACAAATTTTGATTAATTTAATATATATGTTTTACTATTCTCCCTTGCCTCAGTGTGCAAGCAGTACATTGAGCAGAAGATGATGACAGGGAGGAGGTGACAATGACAATGATGACAATGTTTTAAATTATGTAAATGTAATTGTAAATAACTAAATAACATTTTTTTTTTTTTTTTTTTGGATTAAGGATTTTTAAAAGAGTGCCCAAACACAATCCCCTGGAAGTAGGCTACACCTAAAGAACCCTCCTCATCGACAAGCACCCGAACCACTACCATGCCCTCTCAAGCTTGCAGGACTGGCTGATGCGCTTCCTCCCACTATGGTATTCTATACTTCCTGAGCCCACATGAGTGCCTATTAGGAAACCACCCCATTACCTAATAAAATGTCATTTTTATTTTATTATGTCGAATTACACTACATTATGATAGCATGAGAATTTTACTTCGCACGCATCAAGATGTATGCGCATGTATGCACATGTTGGTAACAACAATGTACAATATGTGTAACATAGTATATAAACACTAATATACACCTAGGGGACCCAGTTGTGTTCTCTTAGGTATTCCACCTATGCTTTGGGTGTGAACGCCTTTGTCAACAAACTCACCTATTAATAACCCCTCACATCAAAACCATCAATTCCCCCATCATGAGCGCAGATCCTGTCCTGTTCTTGTAGAGAGAACCTGCATGGTCTTAGCTAGCAGATAGTGGGTGTTGCCCTAACAGAAGAACACAACTTCCCATATCAGTGCACCTTCTCTTACTTGTGCATGCATCATTGTTTCACTGCCCCACATCCGATTACTCATCCTTTCGGCATGAGCCAGAAGCACTTGTATATATGTAATCTACCTTTTCTTTTGTAAGCCGATGCCAGGCCTTGCCTTACATTGTGACCACCAGTGATTGAGAGGCAGTACTCATCATTAGGACAGCTGCAACCAGACAACCAATTGGATCTGGTTTAGTTATGATTTACATCACTCTATTCAGACGACTATTTTAGTTACAAGCCAAATTCAGTGATATCTCCAAGATCAGGCACTGTTGGAAGGGTTATTGATCCGAAGTGTCAAATTAGGTGCCCGACAAATGACAAATGATTGACAAACCATCATGTGACCTGTAAACGTTTGAAGAAATCTCAAAGAACAAATCTCGAAATTGTCGAAGAAGTGACTCATCACAGATTTTACCATTATGTCCGAACCCTCAACTTCTAATCCCGGCCCTAATCTTGTTCCCACACCAGCACTAGAGGCAAAAATTGATGCGCTTACAGTGCAAATGTCACAATTAGTGTCAGTGTTGGCAGCATCACAGCCCAGACAAGCAGAAGTACAACCAGAGATGACAGGAGAAAGAGATGATGAGATGGAGGAGATGGTTGGCAGAGAAATCAGGAAATGGAAAAGTGTGCCTAAGTACGCACCCCCACAAACTTTTGACGGTACCATGGAGAATACAAAAAATCAGCTCTATAGTATTGTACATCCATGGGAGGAAGCCAGAGTTTTGTACAGCCAAGTCTAGGATTATGTTTGCTCTCTCATACATTCAGGGGGGGAAAGCACAGTTCTGGAGAAATGAGGCTATAAATCAAATTGCCATGGGAAATAAACCATTTGCAACCTTCAAGGAATTTCTGGAGAGATTGGAGGCACAGTTTGGAGATCCTAATCCAAAGGCGACAGCCAATGCTAAATTAAAGACCATGCACCAAGGTTCCCTAATGGCGGATGAATTTATTTTGCAGTTCAAAGCAGAAGCTTCGCAAACGGATATGAGAGAAGCTGCATTGGTAGAGTTTTTGAAAGCAGGATTAAATCCCTCATTATTCAAGTCTATCTACTGACTACCTTCTATGCCAGAGAAGTTGGATGAGTGGTATAATTGGGCAATGCACCTTGACTGGCAATATCGGCAGGAACAGGCGGAGTCAAAGTTGATGTATGGAAGTAGTAAATTTGGAAAGTCATCAGGAGGAAAGTCCAAGAAAGGAAAGGTGCCTCAGGTGCAAGCTCCAAGGGCACAGCCACCAGCCATGGCAGTGACACCTATAATTACAGAGTCAGCAGCACCAGCAGAGGCAATGGAGGTTGATCAAGCAGGGAGATGAGCCCCACTTAAATGTTTTAACTGTGGGCAGTTAGGACACATTTCTAGGAATTGTAGGCAGAAAAGAAAGATTAGGGAAGCTACAATCGAGGAAGTGAAGCTGGAGGAAGGCAGGCAGAAGAATTTTGTGGAAGAGTCCCAGTGAAGGTTTCCCCATTGGTGACCCAGAATTGTTACAATGTATTAGTATCTCAGGAAACCCAGAGTAAATCAGAAAAGGAAATCAAGGAGGAGTACAACTGTTCTGAATCACGTGACGAGGAGGAGTACAACTGTTGTCAATCATGTGACAAAGAAAATTGTCACACATCATTTCCAAAAACCCCTAAATTCTTTATTTGCTCTGCGCGAATAGAACCTGAAATCACCTTGACTAAGGGACTGAAGACAGTGGACATGCATGCAGCAATTGATGTGGAAGCATTGCTTGATAGCGGTGCTACAGGATTATTTATTAATCAGTCCTTAATTACCAGAAATGGTATTAGCACACGCAAGCTGGCGCAACCTATAATGGTGTACAATATTGATGGAACAGTCAATCATGGAGGAACTATCAAGGAGGAGGTGACTATGGTACTAAAGTATCAGGAGCACCAGGAGCGAGCCGTATTCGAAGTGTGCGATCTTGGGAAAACCAATCTAATAATAGGATGTCCATGGTTATGGAAGCATAATCCTGAAATTGATTGGAAAACTGGTAAAGTACAAATGACTTGTTGTCCTAAGGAAGGTAATGTGTATGGGAGGAAGATGAAGAAGGAGAAAAGGAAAGAGAAAGAGAAAGAACATCCGAGGAAGTATTCTGTTACGATGGAGGAAGTGGAGGATGAGGAAATGCCAAATGGGGAAGTTCCGGTCATGATCAAGAAAGAAGAGCAGAAGCAAACCTTTAGAGCAATTTGTGGAGGACAGTCGTGGGACAAGAATATTGTGAAGGTGGAGAAGCCAGTGGAGGAGTGGGTGCCAAAAGTATATCATGAATATCTGTCAGTGTTCCAGAAGAAGGAGTCTGAGTGAATGCCAGTATGGAAGCCATGGGATCATGCGATTGAGATGAAGCCCGGGTTTGTGCTGAAGAAGTCAAAGGTATATCCGTTATCTCCGATGGAACAAGAAGAAGTGGATGCATTTCTGAAGGAGTAATTGCACAAAGGATACATACGACCTTTGAAATCACTGCAGATGTCACCAATATTCTTCATGCCAAAGAAAGACCAAAGGAGGAGGATGTGTACAGATTATAGGTATCTGAATGAGTGGACAGTGAAGAATGTGTACCGCCTGCCATTGATCTCAGAAATAATTGACAAGGTGGGAAAAGCCAAGGTCTTTACAAAATTGGATTTACGATGGGGATACAACAATGTACAAATAAAGAAAGGAGATGAGTGGAAGGCTGCATTTGCCATGCATCAAGGATCCTTCGAGCCACTTGTCATGTTTTTCTGGATGACAAATAGTCCCCCAACCTTTCAAAATATGATGAACAACATTTTCAAGGACGTAATAGACAAAGGCATGGTAATAATATTTATTGATGACATTCTGATATTCATGGAGGATGAAGAAAATCATGAGGCAATAGTGCAGGAGGTGTTATGGAGGTTGGCAGAGAATGATCTATTTTTGAAACTGGAGACGTGTGTGTTTGGGGCAAGTGAGATCGAGTTCCTAGGGTTATTGATCAGCCCTGACGGGATCACAATGGATCCGATCAAGGTACAGGCAATCACAGATTGGCCTGTGCCCACCTGTGTCAAGGAGGTTCAAGCCTTCTTGGGACTTGCAAATTATTATCATTGCTTTGTGCACAATTTTTCTAAAATTGCTGCACCCTTACATAACCTTATGCAAAAGGGAGTAGTGTGGAGGTGGGGAGAGCAGCAGCAGACAGTGTTTGAGGAGTTGAAGAGGAAGTTTGTGGAGGGACCAATATTAGCCCCAGTAGATTTCACATGCCCTCTACAAGTGGAATCAGATGCATCTGACTTTGCTACTGGAGCGGTATTATCAACATTGTGCAAAGATGACAAATGGCATCCTTGTGCATACTTGTCAAAAGGGTTGAATGATGTGGAGAGGAATTATGATGTGCATGACAAAGAGATGTTGGGGATAATACGAGCATTGGAGGCATGGAGGCATTATTTGGAAGGATGTATGCATCAGATTGAGATCTGGACAGATCATCAAAATCTGCAATACTTCATGTCCGCTAAAAAGCTTAATCACCAGCAAGCACATTGGGCATTATTCCTATCGCTTTTCAATTTTCACTTGGTCCACAAAGCAGGAAGCTTAATGAGGAAAGCAGATGCATTATCAAGACATATTGATCATAAAAGGGGGGTGGAGGAGGACAATAAGAATGTTACCTTACTCAAACCTGAATACTTTCGCATTTGCACTATGCATCAAGGGCATCTATTAATAGATAGCTTGGAAATGGAAATGTTGTCTAAAATTAGACAATGTTCAGAAATGGATGATGAAGTAGTGGAAGCTGTGAAAGCTCTGAAGGGAGAGAAGCAAGGTAATATTAAAGGAGATGAATGGGCTGAGGAACAAGGGTTGGTGTTGTTTTGAGGAAAAGTGTATGTACTGAAGGATCAGGATTTGCAAAGGGAGATTGTCTGATTACATCATAATACACTGACTGCTGGACACCTAGGAAGATGGAAGACGTTGGAATTAGTAATGAGAAATTATTGGTGGCCCAGAATTTCAAAGTATGTGTTGGGGTATGTGGATGGATGTGATACCTGCATGAGGGGGAAGAAATTTCCAGAAAAACCTGCAGGAAAATTAATGCTGAACCCTATACCTAAAGCACCATGGTGAGATATATCTGTGGATTTTATTACCAGATTACCTGAGGCTCAAGGGTACGATGCAATATTCGTAGTATGTGACCGCTTCACAAAGGAGGCCATATTATTCCTACTACTACAGAAACCTCATCATTGGGCTTGGCGCACCTCTATCTAAATCAGGTATGGTGGTTACATGGGTTACCCAATACCGTTATCTCCGATCACGGACCACAATTTGCTTCCGCATTTATGTCAGAACTAAACAACCCATTGGGAATTCAAACCAAATTATCTATGGCATATCACCCACAGACTGATGGGCAGATGGAGAGAATGAATCAGGAGTTGGAGCAGTACCTACATATGTTTGTCAAATACTGACAAACCAACTGGCCCAAATGGCTGGCAATTGCCAAATTTTCCCACAATAACAAATTCCATTCGGCTACTTGTGTGTCACCCTTTTTCACAAATTATGGATATCATCCTCGCATGGGAGTAGAACTCAGAAGGGAAGTCAAAGTACAGTTGGTAGAAGACTTTGTATCTAAGATGCAAAAGGTACAAGAAGAAGCAGAGGTGGCATTGAAGAAAGCATGTAATGACATGATGCGACACGCAGATTGTACTCAAGCATGCACTCCAGAGTACAAAGTTGGTGACTTGGTGTGGCTAAGTACCAAGGACCTGAATATTCTACGACCTTCGAGGAAACTTACAGAGAAACAAGTTGGCCCATATGCGATCTCTAACATGATCTCGCCTAATGTGGTAGTGCTAAAATTACCCTGATCATTCAAGATTGATCCTGAGATTAACGTATCCCGCCTATGCCCTTACTGCCCACCCACTATTCCTGGTCCACAAACTACTCCGCAACCTCCGATAATAGTAGAAGGTGCTCCAGAATACATAGTTGAAGAAATTCTAGACTCATGTCTTCGATGGAACAGATTGGAATTCTTAATAAAGTGGAAAAACTATACCGACAAAAATAATTCATGGGAGCCCAAAGAGAATTGTAAGCAAGCACATAACACAATTGCCCAATTCTTTAAACATAATCCGAATGCTCCACGTCACATTGCAAGAATGGTGTATGAGGCGATGAGATTCTGGCCTTACCAAAACTTCACAGAGGGGACAAACACAATATTTTCTCACCTGGAAGTCGAGGCATAAAAGGGGGGTAATGTTAGGAAACCACCCCCTTACCTAATAAAATGTCATTTTTATTTTATTATGTTGAATTACGCTACATTACGCTAAATGATGCTACACTTTGATAGTGTGAGAATTTTATTTTGCACACATCAAGATGTACGTGCATATATGCACGTGTCAGTAACAACAATGTACAATATGTGTAATATAGTATATAAACCCTAAATATACACCTAGGGGACCCAGTTGTGTTCTCTTAGGTATTCCACCTATGCTTTGGGTGTGAAAGGCCTTTGTCAACAAACTCACCTATTAATAACCCCTCGCATCAAAACCATCAATTCCCCCATCATGAGCATGGATCCCACCCCCTTCTTGTAGAGAGAACCTGCACGGTCTTAGCTAGCAGATAGTGGGTGTCACCCTAACAGCACCAAGGCTTCCAGCTGTCAGCAAGCTGCATAGTTGGTGTATGAACACGGGATTGATCATGGGAAGGCTTAACTTGCACCTGTCAGAAAAGAAAAAATGATCATGGTTAAATGAGCGACCCTTGCCTTTACTCTGCAGTTCCACCCCCCATCCCCCTCAACCGATACTCCCCCTGTTCCCCATCTATTCCACCCATGGTATATACGTCCACAGTCCACCCCTTGCCAATGAAGTCCCAAGTCGAGTATGCCAATGCTCTCCCAATAGGGTGTGGGCCATGCAGGGACAGTCCTATGATTGGCCATTGGCGACCTTCCACTATTGGTCTTCCTCCCCGAAGGTTGTAGGTCTCTACCCAATTGACAATGGATTGTGCCCTTGACACAAGGCCAAGGTCTGCGCTAAGCAGAGCTGGTGGCAGTACACTGAGGTGTCAAAAATGGTGCCTGAGTCACATTGAGAGTAAGATGGATAGCAGGGCATTCCTGCCGCCAGTGAGAGCATGTGGGGTCCACCACGCAAATCGTCACGATGAACTCTGATAAGATAGAAAGAAGGGGTAGTTTATAAAGGATGACGGCTCGAGCCATGAGAGAGGCCCAACAGAGATTAGTGAGGAGATGTTAGGTAGAATAAAGCGCAGTCATAGTGGGGGCACCGAATTCCCACGACCGGATGGTGGTGGTTAAAGATCAAGAAGCGGCTGACTAAATAACGATTGATGATTGGTTTTCCTGATGTCTCATGAGGACTCGTTCATGCCAGCCATGGCCCAACCTGAACAAGTTCCCATGCTGTTAGTTACCTCCATTATTAGATTTATTTACCCAGTGGTCTGGTGCACCAGTTCGCTGAGTGCTGTGAGGGAGTAGTTGTGGGGATCAAACCCAGCAAGTACATTGTCTGCTCTGCAGGGATTGAACCCGGCTCACGGAGTAACACATGCCAGCTTACGTACAATCAAATACTTGGAATTCGGAACATGTTGGATCGGTCGTTGCGCCCCATCGGCGCCGTTGTCATAGGAGGGATCCTCGAATCGAGATAGCTGTGCTTGGCACGGACAGTTAAAATTTCACCGAGACTTCATAGATTATACAACCGCAGACTGCAGTTTTAACGAAGCACCATTATGAGAGTAGATCATTTTGTCATCCGACAGAAGTCTTTGGTTTTGTTCCAGAAGTTCATGCCGTTGCCATTCAACGATGTTGTGATTGCTGATCTCCACTTCATACGTGTTTGCCAATGGCGAAAAAGACATAGGTGCCTATGTAAGCATAACTCCGTTCAATGCTCTGACTTGATTATGGATCTTCAGGATCACACGTCTCTGTACCGTACCACACCCCTCTTTGATGGCAATTGCTGCGTACTGACACCGTCTAGCGCATACAGTAAAGATCTTGACGCTCCGTCTCTGGATCACGACGCAGCATGTACTTCAGAAGCTTCGGCGAAAGGATAATGTGTCCGTCAACCCTCAGAATCGAACGTAATCATCCGTACGCGAACTTTTTTGTTTGACCCGTTCACGCGGCAATCAACATCCGTATGACAAGAGGTAATGCATGTCCCTGGGCATAAATAAATCTCAATGAACTTACACCTCTCCGTATCGTCATGTTATCCTCACACCATGCCAATAGCATATTTCCTGACGGACTATGGAAAGCCTGGCCCCAACAATTCAAATCGCACGGCATTCTGATAGCCCTGGGGATCACTGCCGCTCTATGCGTCAAGGCCAAACTAGGAGGAATCCTCGCCGCCTGGCCGTTCTTCACACACCGATACGACTTCATCAAGTACAACTTCCAGAAGACCAGGCAAAACATGTTCTCGTTTAACATTCTCGACGTGCGAGTCTAATGCAATATTGCAATCTCCTTGGATACTTACTTGGACGGCAGCATACTGTTATGGCAGTGAGGGGTGTGGATGCACGCAGGGCATTCTATGACGACAAGGGTTTCAGTTTCAATCAGGGGTACATAATCCTCATGGGTGGTGTACGTCATCTCATTCCATTATGCGCGCCGTCCCTGCTAATGACACCTGAAAATGTGATTGATAGGCGCCAAGAATCGACGACATTGACGTCAGCAATGATGGAGACGATAGTGCCCTCTTCGTCAGGCGCCTTTCAATCCTTCTGCGTAAAGAACGGTTATCGGACAGTGAGTGACTTCTCAATGTACATGCTTCCGGTGTCCACCAATCTTGTGTCAGTGATCCCTGTCCTGCTCAACGACATTCATTGTCGCATGACTGCTTGGGGAGAAGAAGGCACCATCGACCCCTTCAACAAAGTCTACGACGTACGTTACAATTTTTTTCCTACATAACCTACCCCTTCAACTATATTATAGCTCGTCTTCCAAATGACCATCCGGCTGGCCTCTTGCAGTGAGCTTGCCTCGGACCTTCCCGCACTTACCAAATTCCAAAAGCACTATTCGATCCTCGAGAAGAGTGCCACCCCCACCGCGCTTCTCTTCCCCTGGTTCCCAGGCCCAGCCAAGCGCGCCAAGGAGGCCTCAACCAAAGCCCTATTCGAGACCCTCTGGTATTACATTGAAGCGAGAAAGAAGGCGTCGGTGTCGAGGTCAGACGCCATTGATCTGATGTTGGGAGAGGGGATGAGCAACGAGGATATTGTCCAGTTCGTGCTGGCTGTCATCTTTGCAGGGGTTGTCAATACCGGCACCAACGGTATGTATGCTCACAAATCCTCATATATTCCCTATCCCCAGTTCTGATAGTATATCTCTATTCTGAACCCCAGCCTGCTGGATTCTCCTCTACATCTCCATGCACGCCCACTGGAAATCCACAATCCGTGCTGAGATCCACGCCCTCCTCACCCAACATACCAACCCTTCTGAGCCACTGCACAAACGGGTTTCCGCAATCCCCATCTCTGCCTGGGAGGACGCAACACCGGCCCTCGAGCTTGCCCTCCGTGAGACCATCCGCCTCATTGTCAACTTTACCGCTCTGCGCCGCCATCACTCTGGCGGGAATGGGGGGACCCTCAAAATGCCTGGCGGAGATGGAGAGGTGCCGAACGGTGGGTTCATTGCATATTGTATGACTGACGCGCATATGAACCCGGACATATACACGGATCCTGGAGTGTTTGATCCAGAGCGGTATAGTCCTGGGCGGGAAGAAGACAAGCATGAACCCTATGCGTATTTGGGGTGGGGCGCTGGTAAGTGACTTCAGTTTCTGTATTCGTTGTAATGTTCCAGATTGCAAAATCTGGTAGGTCGGCACCCCTGCGTAGGCATGAAGGCAGCGAAACTGGAGATCAAGATGATCGTGGCGATGTTTGTGGTAGGATATGAGTATGATGTGGTCGATTCCGAGGGCAGAATCTCCGACAGGCTTCCTGTTCCGAATTATAACGAACAACAGCAGGTATGCTTCACAGTCTCACACCTGGAGATTGGAAAAGTGACTGAACATGTCTGTTTTTTTCCCTTATACACTAGGCGAGGCCGAAGGGCGAGCCATATTTCATCAAGTTCAAGCGTTTGGTCGGCTAGGAATATACAATTGGGGACGCTTCTTGATTCCGTACCGCCATCACCTCCCACGGCCAATCATAGGTTGAGTGATCCAGCGAGATTGCAGTACGAAAACATAGAATAGCGTGGTCGTTTGATCGACTGGGAGCAAGGTTCGCGTCTGTTGGGTCCTTAATTGGTCACTTGCGCTGTGAGGGCCGCTGCTACGCACGGCATGTCCTAGTTCTTTCAGTAAGTAGGGTGGCGTTTATAGATTGCCATGACTGCATGATCCATAATGATGGAGGTCGGCTCCTGGGACTCAGAAATAAGTGAGCGACCCGTGAACATACCATCATGGAACCAGACCATTCCAGTACCTGTTACTACACTGGTTTGAGTGGACCGTTGCTTTCAGCACGGCAGGACCGAGTTCTCCTGAGCACAGGGGATTACGTATATGGCGCAGGTTGCAATGTGCCAATGTCAATCATGTCCACAAAGTTGCCTTCATTCTCCATCTGCTGGCCTGTGGACATGCCATCATGATACACTGAACCAGATTCTGTAATGAAGCGCGATGTAAAGTGATCTTCAAGGTGGTACATCACACCTCTGAGTCTGTACATTGTGTGCTGTCCATCAGTTGTTGTAACTATTAGGAACGTTCAAAGCTGGGCACAGCTCGCAGACGCAGCTCGCAGCACGCATAGGCATCAGCTTATATAACATAGATTTCAGAGTCCGCGCTGTGACCATTTTGTGACAAACGCTTTCGATGCGTATTTTCTTTTGTGCGACATCGTTAAAGCCACTCCCATACACTACTGAAGATTCCTGAACCGATAATTTCCTTTTCCTTGACTTTCTTCAGCTTTCTTTATATCAATGGCTAATTCTATTCTCTACAATTGCTATATTACTAGTGTTGTAATGTCCATAATTCTTCAACTAGTTGCCTACGTTTTGCATCATTATTGCTCATATCTATTCTACCATTCTCTCGATGAATACCAGCATCTTCCTCCTCCTCATTGGGGCCATGGACATTCTGGAAATGCTCTGCAGATTGGCTTCCTTCAACATTGATAATAAGGTTATGAAGGATAATTGCAACCGAAATCCATTTACAAGCTTTGTAGTGGTTGTTGTTGGAGTTAATATGGACTCGGAGGCCACGCAAACACTGAAAACAGCCCTTGAGAGCACCAATGCAATGCTCAGAGCAAACACGAAGGCCTGCAACTACCTTGTCAAATAAGGCATTCATGGGTTCGAGAGATGCTGGCTTTTTATGGACAGGGATTGTTCAGGAATTGACTGCATAGGCTGAGTCTGCCCATGCAAATTCTTCTCCATCAAAAAACCAATCAGGATGCATAGTGGCCATAGTATGCTCAAAAGCAGTTGCATCATGGGCGGAACCAGTCATTCCATGGGTAAAATCAACAATTTGAAGGTTTGAGGGTGTGTTCCCAATCTAAAAAAAAGGTTAAATAGTGCACTAATAGTTATATGAACATGTACCTGGACATTAAGACCATAGTTTGCTTTTTGTGTGTAGTATGTGTCCCCATTCTTTCCTGGTTTGCAATAGAGGACAACAATGGTACCATCATACATAACCCAACCATCTCTCCATGACCATAGGAAACCCAGATGATTATCAATCCATTCTTTCTCTACCTCCTTCTCAGCTGGTGTCAGCTTTTGGACAAATTGGCTCTGGAGGGAGAGGATTGCTTCAAAACAGTGATTTGTGTAGTTTTCCACAGAACCTTCAGAACACCCTGCAGCACAAGCAATGTCTTCAACACTGGCACCATTTCCATACCTTCTGTTGGAGCAGACTATATATGCTGCACAGGGGAAGAGACAACACGTTCCTTACAACCTACCTGGGGTTTAGTTAGACTTACAGCTAGGGTTAGCAGAGGTAAGAACACTGTATTCCTACTACGGTACAGGTTCTCCTTATATACATAATAATAAGGATGTCACATGACTCAGGAATGTGTTTACCACATGTATGCACAGTAAGCACAGTAACATGTGTATGCTGCATGTATTGCCTCATGTATGCAGCATGTATCTCAGGGTTTAATTTCAACACCCCCCCTCAAACTGTACAGCGCTCTAAGCAGCTAAGTTTGAATCTCGAAAGTAATTCTGAGAGAGTCTCTAAATTTCCTGAATAGGATGGCGCCAAGGTTCTTTGTGAACATGTCAGCCGGATTATCACTTCCAGGGATGAAAATGACTGTGACTTTGTCATTTTCTATGCATTCGCAGGTATAGTGGTAGCAAATGTCTATATGTTTGGTCCTTCTTTCCTGAACTGGATTTGATCCAATAAAGATGGATCCCTGATTATCAGCGCAGATCAGGACACGCTTCAGTATATATCCAAGTTCCTGGAATAAGGACTCTATCCACACTATCTGTCGACAAGTGTTGGAGAGAGCCATATATTTGGCTTCTGTGGATGACAGTGCTACAGTTTTTTGTAAATGGGACTGCCAGCACACAATGCCACTTGCTAGAGTAGCAAAGTAACCTGTTGTAGATTGGCACTTGACAGTGTCAGCAGCCCAATCAGAATCTATGAAGGCCTGTAGCCCTTCAGATTTCTCTCCATCGTAGACAATATTATATTTCTGGGTTCCCACCAGATAGCGCATGATGTACATCACTTTTTCTAGATGTTCTTGGCTAGGATTAGCCAAGAATTGCGACATCCTGATTACCACATAAGTGATATCAGGTCGCGTTCCGAGCATCAGATACAATAAAGATCCGATCACAGACTGATATTTTGATCTAAGCACTGCATTTGGCGTTGCTGTGTTTTCCAACAGTTTGTAACCAGTCGGGAGCAGAGTGGGGGCAGCTTTGGCATTTGTCATCTCGAACCTCTCAAGCACTTTGGCAAGATATTCAGTTTGATTGAGTTTGACTTTGCTTGCAGTCTGGGTGACGCGCATGCCTAAGAATTCTGTGACTTTTTCAGTACTATGGCACTCCCAATGCTTCAGACAAGCATTCTTCTTTTCATCCACAAGTTTCTTGTTCTTCCCCATGAACAAGCCATCATCAACATAGACCAGTGCAATAACAATGCTGCCTGTTTTGGGATCCTTGTGTATGAAAATGCCGGCATCAGGGCTGGTGCGCACAAACCCAATGGTGCGCATAAATGCCTCTAGCTCTTTCCACCATGCTAGTGAGGCCTGTTTAAGGCCATACAATGCTCGGCATAAGCACATTATTTTGCGCTCTTTTCCCTCGAGTCTGAAACCCTCGGGTTGATCCATATAGATCTCCTCATCTAGTTTGCCATATAAAAATGCGGTTTTTACATCTAGACCAGTCATATACATGCCTTCTAGAGACGCAAGTGCAAACATGAGGCGTACAGTCTTGTAGTGGACTACTGGTGAGAAAATCTCATCAAAGTCAACACCTTCGACTTGTGAAAAGCCTTTGGCCACGAGTCTGGCTCATTTTCTTCCGTCCGATTTCACAGAGAAAACCCATCTGTTTTTGATCGTTTTTTGATTGTGTGGAAGATCGACAATGTCATAGACTTGTTGCTTGCGAAGAGCCTCTAATTCTTCATGACAAGCATGTTTCCACTCAAGTTGCTGCTGCCATGGTAGGCACGCAATATTGCGAAATTGGCTTGGAACTTGGCTTTTTTCGCTTGATGGTGTGACTGCTTTTGACAACAGCCAGCGAATAAGCTTATCTCCACCTTCCTTGGTTATCTTTTGAATATAACCTGCTTTGTCCAGTTCCCCCATTGGGTGATCATGTTCTTGATTATTGGAATCGGGCACACTCTCATGGGGTGCTGAACTTGGTCCAGCAACCAGTTCTTGTTGTTGAGATTGTGGTCGTGTTCGGTTATGATCCGAATCTTGACCCACAGATCTCTTCCAATATCGATCACGTGCAATGTCTCTCTCTATGTCAGAGGGGAGTCGCTTCTCTCCATAGGTATTGCCGGGACAGTTTGGGATGTTCCTCTGCCTGCCTGATCGACGGGGCAATTGCTGCCATTCCTGTTGATCTTCATGTCTTGGACAAAAGTCCTCAGTGGTAACTGGAGGCAGCGGAGGAGGAGCATTAGTTGCATCATCATGCGCCTTTTGCTCACTTGGTACATCATCATCATCATCTTCCGATGATGGAGGAAGGGGCAGATTTTGTGGCGGTATAGAATCATCGCCATCCGTTCCAGATGAGTGGTCATCATCTTCTGGTTCTGGATGCGGAAAATCACCAAGGTCTGTCTTGGCAGGAGTTTTAGCTCTGGGACAGCATGGGAACATCATTTCATCAAATAGTGCCGTAGCACCAATGAATATTGCACCACTAAGTCACATGAAATGGTATGCTTTAATGCCATCTTCTAATCCAAGGTATGTCATTAACTCCGATCGAGGAGATAATGTGGTTGGACATTTTTCCTTGGGTAGATAGATGTAAGCACCACAACCAAAGACCTTCAGATTATTTAGATCTGGGCAGACCTTTGTCAGGTCCTCAAAAGGTGTCAGCCATTTCAGGCACCTTATTGGGGTTCGGTTGTATAGGTGTGTTGCATGTTCAATGCAAAATTCCCACCATGATTGTGGTAGACAAGCGGTAAATTGCAGGGTTTGTGACTTTTCCATTATTGTCCTTATGGCGCACTCTGCGCGCCCATTCTGTTGGTGAATGTGGGGTGCAGACATCTCTATTTTGATGCCAAAATCCTTGAGTGTATTTTGTAGCTCATGATCTTTGAACTCCCCCCCTGGATCAACACGCCAGCACTTGATTGTAGCACCATACTGGGTCAAAGCCATTGCCTGAAATTGTCTAATCACTGCAGCAGCATCAGATCTCTTTCTAAGGCACTGGACCCAGATATGTGATGTCTTGTCATCCAGAAATACAATAAAGTATTTATGTTTGTGGTACAATGGTACTGGGAGTTGCTTTAGATCGGAATGTATTAATTCAAAGGGTTTTGCTGCATGTGAATTTGATTCTGGAAAAGACTTTGAGGTCATTTTCCCTTCAGCACACCCTGGACATATAATTTTGTCTTTAGGAATAATTAAATTTCTCGGGAATTTGATGGTGCTATTAGGCATTTTCCCTAGCGCTTCTTTGGATGGGTGTCCAAGTCGCCTATGCCAAGTCAAGTAGTCAGCAATGTAAATGGTCACAACATTGACCTTTTTGGTGCTCATTATATGAGTCCAAGCCCAATAAATCATGTCACTTCTCCTAAGAGGGACACAATGCATAATTGGGTTTCCTTTCTCAATAAATGAAATGGGTGCGGAGGAACCGTGCACATCACTTCCGTCTTGTAAGAAGATGCCCATTGACATTAATCGAGTATTAATGTTGGGTATGTAGTAGACGGGGTATAATCGTGTTTCACGTGTCTCTGACTTCCCATGACATACTACCTGATGTTTAATGAAGACTGCTCCTTTTCCTACTACATGAGTAGTACCTGTGGCTGTTTGGACCAAGGTAGAGTCCTTTCTCAGTAAAGGCTCATAGGAAGTGAAATCTTTCATTTCACCAGCGAAGTGTTTTGATGCGCCTGAATCCATGATCCAGTTGGCACCTTTCTTACAATTTCCATTTGCACACATAACACATGTATTAAGATCTAAATAATTCCATGACACATTTAATAGCAGTAAAATTTCACATGAAAAGTTCGCTGTTTTCATAGGAATATTAATCTTTGTGCTTGTGGCAGGGAAAAGGACTGACCTGTCATCATATGCTCCCATTTCAAGGGGTTCATCGACGGCTTTCCATACTTCCTCATCAGACACCAGAGGTTCGGATCCAAGGGAGACGATGTCGTCTTCTACCTCCTTGATTCTCGGTTCTGGTTCGATCCTCCTCCTCTTACCTTCTCGCACCGTTAGGTGCTCTTCCAGCGGTCGCAGATTTTTTGCGGTGCACGGAAGATGCATTTGCTTGAGGGTGTCTCGAGCTTGCTGATATTCGGCATAAACCGAACGAGAGGTAGAGGCCATGCCCGTATATGCCTGTGGAGGCAGTCGGCAGTGAGGATCCCTTGTGGGAGTGTGGTCGCGTTTTTCGATGCACTGAATGAGCGGCATTGGCGGTATGATGGTGCCATTGCCATTTATGGTGGTAAAGGCACTGGAGGCGAGGTGGGTATGTTTCTCTTTTGGCTTTTCCTCTTTAGCCTTTTTGTCCCCACGTTGTCCACATTTTTGGGACGAATCTCCATTGTTGTTTTGCCCTTCTTTGGGCTGCCATTTGGGGTTTCCCCCTTTGTGCTTGACAGCGGAAAGTTTGTTGGCCTGAGGCTGGCCAGCAGGCTTTTCTACTGCCATGCACCTTGAGGCTTCAGTGACAATGTAGTCCTTGACATGTTTAAATGTCAAGGCACTCATAGCGGTCGTGTTAAGGACCATGGTGGACAAAGAATCGTACTTGCGTGGCATTGCAGCAAGTAGGATCATGGCCTGAACTAGTTCAGGGATGGCAACATTGGCAGCTGTGAGGCGCTTGAACTTGTCAGCCATCTTAGCAATCTCTGGCACAGGATTTGCAGCCGGAATTTTGATTGCTATTGCAGACCTAAAGTCTGCAAAGACTTGGGAGGGGCCATCGACACCATAATTGGTGCGAATGAGGTCCCACACCTCCTCAGCAGTGTCCTTGGTGTTGGCATGCTGCCGAATGGAGAGGGCCAGGTGGAGCACTAGGCTACCAATAGCCTGGTCATTTTTGTTGCTCCAGGTCTGGAGCTTGGCAGTAGCATCCACTACAAGAGTAGCATTCGTTGCCATCAAAGGAGGCGCCAGAGGCGGTCTGATTTCCGCCCTGCTAGTTATCTGCCAGACGCCCTGAGACCTGAGCCATGCCTTCATGGAGTCGGCCCATTGAATGTAATTTGAGCCATCGAAAGTTTGTACAAGTTTTTCAAGGGTTGAAGACATGATTTTGTGGTGGCAACTGTTAAAAGTGCTCAATCAGTCTTTTATCCAAGAAAACACATTTCACAATCTCTGGAAAAACACTCCTTCAGAGTGGTTAACCCTAGTCAACCTAGGTTTTTAAGTGCAGCTCGCAGGGAGTGTGATGCAGCTCACAAAGAGCACAAGGTTATAATTTGGAGACGATGAAGTCAATGTCGTTCGCAGCCAATTAAGGTGGGTTCGCAACATGCCCAGCAGGGCCCATAACCTGTTGGAGCAGACTATATATGCTGCACAGGGGAAGAGACAACACATTCCTTACAACCTACCTGGGGTTTAGTTAGACTTACAGCTAGGGGTTAGCAGAGGTAAGAACACTGTATTCCTACTACGGTACAGGTTCTCCTTATATACATAATAATAAGGATGTCACATGACTCAGGAATGTGTTTACCACATGTATGCACAGTAAGTGCAGTAACATGTGTATGCTGCATGTATCTCAGGGTTTAATTTCAACACCTTCCCATTTGGAAAAGAGTAACAGCTAACTGCTGCTCAATGGGTGTTTGTCCAAGATTTGTGTCATTCCTGAAGACAGTATGATCCTCAATAAGATCAAGAACTGTCAAGAAAATGAGAGGTGAAACACGAAGCATGTTGATAAAGCAGTGATGGTGGGCAGGATCTTGTGAGAATTCCCAAGCCAGATCTAAGTTACCACATTTTGGGACAGGAGGGCATCCATTAAGATAACAAGTTTCCTCAAGGAGAGCAATGATCTCAAGGTCTTTTTGGAGGTTTAGAGAGTATTCTTCAAGGTTTTCAGGTGGTGAAAAAACATCCTGAGTTGCCATAGATAGTAGGAAGGAGTCTATGAGGTCTTTCCTCAGCAGTTTTGAGGGCATAGTGAAGATAATTGTTGATGAGGGAGCCCAACTTTATCACAGATTAGATATTTGAATCAGGTGTGACATTCGCTCTAAGCAGATTCCTAAATCTATGTTATATAAGCTGATGGCTATGCATGCTGTGAGCTGTGTCTGCGAGCTGTACCCAGCTTTGAATGTTCCTATTATCATATTTAACAGAAATGTCCAGTGCTGTGACAGGTCAAATGCAATGATAGCAGGCGCCTTTTCAAAAACATGTTGTTGTTTGAGAAGAGACTGGCACATGTGGCAGCACACTGCACACTCAATGGTGTGATAGTCTCCCATAGTTAGACAACAATGATGTAGATGACAGTCGATCTACTTCAATTGTAAGGGTGTGATTGTCAAGCAATGCCTGAATGGTGAGGCATTCATGTAACACTGTAATTTGGCAGTGAATTTACCCTCTCCTGTCGATGACCATTTGGGCAGTGTACTGATGATGATGTGACAGGATGACTTGTAGCCAAAAAATAATCTAGAATGTATTGGATTCCTGTGTATCTACCCCAACCAAACACTGCAGAATCGGCTCTCTGCAAGCACCGTTGCACAAAATCATGGACATCTTTGAGACTGTATGCAGTACCCCAAGATCTAGTCTGTGAGAAGCTGTCAGAAATTTGTCCCAAGTATTCAATGTTGACATCTCTGAACTGGATAGTCCTCTGTGTTGGATCATCTCACCATATGTTGCACAGAATAGACATGACTGCATCATATGCACAGCTATTGTTGCTCCACTGTGAGCCCTGAGGCTATCAGTTGGTGTGTGACCCTCAGTTGTATTACTCAGTGTTGAGATTGCACTGTGAGTCTCGCTTTTGATGTGTTTGATGCATGTGCTATTTTTAGCATTCCCTTTGATACATGTGGTCAATCCATGGTGCAGTTCCCCCTTGTCTCATTTTTATTCATACCCATCCTTTGTTACACAGAACACATATATATGTTTGGTAGTTACTTTACCACCTCAGTCACTTATACAGAGACTGAGGTGAGCTTCATTAATTACTTATTTATTGATCCATACTTACTGCATCTACAGCACAATCTTGATTGTACTAGGTACAGTACACATTAATATAAGTCACTTATACAGAGACTGAGCACAATCTTGATTGTACTAGGATCCACTTTCTACAGGTTATGAACCACTCCCATTGTTTTTAAACAATGGAAGAAAGTATCCTAGCCACTCGATGTTCCACTAGGTCATATCTTTTTGATCTGTTTCCCTGATCACTTTCATCTCGGATCAGCCCTTTGTCTTTCACAAACCCTGCTCATCTACCATCACATTTCCATATTCTCCCTTTGACAATTCATTGTCCACTAACCATTGATTTCCTACCATGGGTACTGATACTATTGACCCCATCCATTTCTCTTATCAAACTTTCCATATAATATACCAGGGAGAAGCTCGACAAACTCAAATCTAATTACAAAGAATGGTGCAAGGAAATCATTATTGCTTTATCTCTAAACGGCCTTTACAAGTATGTTATGGGTGATATACCTGAGCCCACCCCTACCAAGCTCCATGCACTTGCCAACTGGAGGGCAAATTCCCACCTCACATATGCTTTTATTGCATCCAGTGTTTCTTCCTCTGAACAACAATTCCTGGACATGAAGAAGGTGAGGTCAATTGGAAGATTCTTCAGGACTGCCATCAGAAGGAAGGGCCAGTATGCCAGGTTCAGCTTCTGCAACAAGCACTCTCCATTCAATGCACAAAGGACATGCCACTCCCTGAGACAGCAGAAAAGATTTGTGCATTAATAGAATGTGCCTTTGCCATGGGTGACATAAAAGCCAACCTCCTCTGCTGCATCACTCTACTCAATTCCCTTAGTGACAATTTTCCCCATGCCTGCTGCATTATTTCTTGAGACATTGCTGCTTCCTCTATTGAAGCTCCATACAGCTCTAAGGATATCCAGTTATTCCTGGAGAATGAACAATCCCTACTTGAGAATGATCACTGCAATGATTCTAAAACCCACATTGCCCTTGCAGCACAGCCCAAGCCTTCCAGGTTCCCTAACACACTGACTTGTACCAACACAAACTGCAGGAAGCAGGGGCACATGAAGCAGTACCGCATTAAACCTGGTGGTGGAATGGCTGGGAAGTCACTGGAGGAATCAATCACTGCTGGCAAGGCAGCTCGCGAGAAGAAACCACTGCCCACTAGTACCTCCAAGGTTCCTGTCACTGTGAAGGATATTAATCTGAAGACCACAAGGGTTGACCCTCAGCAGGGAGTCATGCTCATTTATGACTTTATCTGCCAGTACATTATCCATATTCTGGATTATATTGGTGCACATCTTCTGGCCAGCTTGATCATTGGCCAGGCCATTGGGCATTTGCATGTTCATGGTCACAAGGACAAATGCTTTTTTTGCTATGCTCCATCTTTCATTCCAGGGTCTGGCATTGTAGCAGGAGAAATACTCAAGTCTCTGTGGTCATTGCTGAATTCCATTTCCCCAACAGTCAGAACAGCAACCTTCCCACATCAGGTGGGAATGCTTGATGATCATGCTACAAATTTGAATCACAAGAAGATGCTCAGCATGGCAGTTACACTGTGCTCAAAATCTCAAGAAGTGCTTGAGATCTCCACACAGCTCTGCAAGCACCATGCAGACCTGATGGCAGCATTTGGCCAACAGGCAATTGAGAGATGGGAAGATGAAGTGACTGCAGCAGAATTGCTAACACTAACAGATGTCAAGGTAATGGATATGTATGCCACTCAGGGATTGGCATCAGCATCAGGACTGGGATTGGCCTCTTCTTCAGCATTGACATTAACATCGGTTCAATCTGTGGTTGAGGAGTGGATTGATTTCACTATTATTTTAGAACAAATGCAGTGAGTTGTACTGCCTACCAGACCCACATATCACAACCCATCATTGATGTGCACCAGGATTGAATTATGAGACAAAGTACATCAACTTGGTAAATCGCTGCACATTTCTGACATGCAATCTGTTGAATGGGAAAGAGAAGCTCTTGCATTGCCAATCATGACATTGCTCTCATGAATCAACCATGACAATGAAGCTGAATTTGACAACTCTCATGTAGACCCTTCCAATGAAGACACTCCTGCAGCATCAGGCCCATCACATCTTCTGGTTGACACAAATGCTATTCCAGTTGAGGAGCAACAAGTATACCTCCCATGTAATGGAGATCCTGCTGATGTGGAGATTAACCTCCACAAGCCAACTGCTGCATCAGCTGTGGGAGCGCATTGCTGACAAATCATTTCAATATTCACACATCATATGAGCAGCACCAAGAAAGGGAGTTCACACCTGAGCATGAGCCATCATCCAGGAGTTGGTTAACAAAATTGCCTTGCATGCCTGAATGTATAACCATTGCCAAAGTCAATTGCTGGCACTGGATTGTGATGCTGACACATCAAGTATGTTTCAGCAGTTAACCAAGGATGACCTCAATGCTAGTACAGCTATTCTGAAACCAAATACACCAGGCTCCACTAATATTTGTCTGTCCTGGATTTGGCATAATGCCCACATTTGGATTGGTGTCATTGCCAATCACAAGTGCGATGCCAGCCAATTCTGTAAATGTATTTTGTGGCCATTCATTTGATTGTACCAATGTTTTTCATAGTCAGGTGAGTACATTGGCTTTGATCACAAGCTCAGAGAAATAGATGGAGGGAGGAATGTTGACTGGTCACATATGAAATGCAGTGGACCATGCGATATTTCATTTATCACAGCCAACAGTGGCAGTCAGCTTCCCACTCTGAGAATACCCCTAGCCTATGCTAATCATCAGCAGGCTTTATGGCACAAATTAGCATTGAGGGCTGATTATGCATTTAGATCAACAAATGTCAATTATATCACTCTATGACACAAAATGTCCTGTATTATGTAAACTCGATTATCTTGATCACTAATCACAATCACTATGTCAAACAAAGTCTCTCATCTTCAACCCTTTTTCTTTGCAACCAGGGCCAAAAGGTCCACTCCAAATGCATACACAGGAGATTATTTTGTATGTGGAGTCCTGATTCCAGTGAGTTTTGTTGGAGATTGACCAGGCAAATTTCATAAAACAGCAATGGATGCAAAAAAATCTCCATTCCAAGCTTGTAAGATGAGATTTTTTTAAAAGAAGTAAGTAATATGTCACTGAAAAATATCATAAATGTATCTCATGTCTTGGGTTGGCATTGCCACCACCATCAACCTTGTGATAGATGAGCCAATCCTGCTTTGGTCCTTGGCTGACAGTCTGGCTGTTGAGTCCAAGCTATTCATATGTATGTCATTAGTGGAGACATGATAGGGAACTGGTACTAGGGTGGATTTTTGGCATTGACACCCTGGATTGGTACCTTGATAGCTATCACCAATATATCCCTGCCCCTGGGATCACCAACTCACTGCCCACCAATAGCCAGCCAGGGAAAGATGCTGCTGATTGCCAAGCCAATTGCTGATCTTGCATTGACTTGCAGGCTCTCATTCATGATATATTGATGAAGCATGCAAGGTGTGACACGGGTATGGGTAACACCATGTGTATCCAGAAATGGGTATGGGTACAGGTTCTGGATTGCTGTACCCAAGCAATAATGTACCCTTTTCCATGGTGTTATGGGTATGCCAGTACTGGCATTTCAGTCAGGTGAGTGATCATCTGACTTCATTGATTCACTTCCCACATCTTCTGATCTAGGCAACAACAATGATGATGACCCCTCCCTCACTTCAAACCCAAGTGGGGTGCTGTTCTGGGCAACAACAACGCCAACAACCACTCCCTTGCTTCAAACCCGAGTGGTTTTTTCTTCTCTTCTGGGCAATGATGACAACAACAACCCCCTCCTTCATTGCAAACATGAGCAGGGGGGTTTTATGTTCTGGGCAATGATGACAATGACAATGACAATCCCCTCCCTTGCTGCAAATGTGAGCAGGGGGCATTATCTGTTGGAATCGCACCGTGAGTCCATAATGTTTTTGATGTGTTTGATGTGTGTGCTATTTTTAGCATTCCCTTTGATCCGCATGGTCAGCTCATGTTTAAGTTTCCCCTTGTCTCTTTTCCTTTGACACACATCCTTTTGTTATGCATTACATGTATATATATCTTCAGTAGTTTACTTTATCACCTCAGTCACTTATCCAGAGACTGAGGTGAGCTATATTTACTATACATATTTATTGACACATACTTACTCTACTACAACAGTTGTTTATACTAGGTATAGTATGGATTAATACAGTCACTTATCCAGAGACTGAGTTGTTTATACTAGGATTCACTTTCTACAGGTTATGGGCCATTCTTGTCATCTTTGAACAATGGGAGAAAGTATCTTAGCCACTTGATGGTCTGCTTCATCATACCTTCTGATCTGTTTCCCCGATCGTTTTTTGATCTCGGATCAATTCCTTTGTCTTTCATGGACCCGGCTGCTCTACCATTGCATCTCTCTCATCTCCCTTTGCACACTCGTCATCCACTGACCTTGGTCTTCTATCATGGGTACCAATACTGTTGATCCCCTGTCCGTTTCCCCTATCAAACTTTCTGTGCAATATACCGGGGAGAAGCTCGACAAACTTAAATCAAATTACAAAGAATGGTGCGAGGAGATTATTATTGCTTTATCATTAAATGGCCTTTATGAGTATGTTATGGGTGGAATACCTGAGCCCACTTCTACTGAACTCCGAGTGCTTGCCAACTGGAAGGCGAATTCCCGCCTTGCGTATGCGTTTATCGCATCCAGCATCTCTCTGTCTGAGCGTAAATTCCTGGACATTAAAGTAGGCCCTGATGCAAACTGGAATATTCTCCAGGACTGTCACCAGAAGGAAGGCCCCATTCGGCAGGTCCAGCTCTTACAACAAGCACTTTCCATCCAGTGTACAAAGGACACACCACTCCCCGAGATGGCAGAAAAGATTTGCATGTTAATTGAATGTGCTTTTGCCATGGGTGATATACAGGCCAATCTTCTTTGTTGCATTGCTCTCCTTAATTCCCTTAGTGATAATTTTCCACATGCTCACTCCATTATTTCATGGGATATTGCTGCTTCTTCCCTCTCAGCTCCATATGGCTCGAAGGATATCAAATTATTTCTGGAGAACAAACAATCATTACTTGAGAATGATCAGCGTGGTGGCTCCAAAAACCATGCTGCTTTTACTGCACAGTCCAAATCTTCCAAGCTCCCTAATGCACCAATCTGCACCAATGCTAACTGTGGGAAACCTGGCCACACGAAACAATATTGCATTAAACCTGGTGGTGGTATGGCTGGGAAATCACTCGAGGAGTCGATCACTGCTCGCAGGGCTGCCTGTGAGAAGAAATCCTTACCTGCTGGCACTACAAAGGTTCCGATTACCATGAAGGACATTAATGGTCGTGCCTTCACTGTCATGGTTGACCCCGATATTCCTACCCCACCTGCACCGGAATTTGCTGGGCTTTATAAGGGCAACCTAAGCCTCTAGCAAAGGGAAATCCGAAGTTAAAATTATACTACATAATACAGGCATTGGGGGCGCACCTAGCAAAGGGAAATCCAAAGAGAAAACTCTAAGGATCCCCTTGCTGATGCCCAGTATATGTGAAGACGACAAAAATCAAATATAACCTAAAAATAGAAAAAGGCGGAGATAGGCGGATCAAGGCCGCCGAATGACATCATACCAAGGGGTATGTGTCGGAAGGGGTACTCCGCCTCTAAATATAAAAGTGTCAACATATACAAACATGATAGCAAGGGAAAATTAGTAATAAAATCCGGAAAAATCATAGAAAATGAAGAATAGAAGGAAATGAGGTGGGGAAAAATATGGGACGAACATAAAAAATAGGAAAAACACACAGGGCACCCCCTTAGTCCCCTTACATCACCCCCTCTCTAAGATGCATCGCCCCGATGCATTCGAAATCGTATACGACCAAAGTCTGTGACTTGAATGCGACGCGGTGCAGCAGTGTGCCGTCGGTGGAATTCCTTGATTAACCGAGGGGCATTTATGTCAGACTCTTCGACCCATGAGTTCTCCTCATACCCATAACCCTTCCAATGTACCAAATACTGGAGTTTTCCTCGACGCAAACGGCTGTCCAAGATTGACTCGACTTCATATTGGGGTTCTCCCTCGATCACTGTAGGTGGTGGTGGTGGGTGTGAATGGCGTCCCGGGAACGGATCTGGGGGAGCTGGAAGCAATTTGACGACATGGAAGACGGGATGGAGTCTGGACATGGAGGCTGGGAGGCGTAGACGATAGGCATGTGTTCCAACGCACTTGACAATGGGGAAAGGTCCCAAGAAGCGATGAGTGAGTTTCTTGGATGGACGTGTAGTGGAGATGTCACTGGAGTCAAGATAAACTCGATCACCAACCTTGTACTGAGGGGTTGGGGAGTGGCGCTGGTTGTAAAATCGCGCCATGTCATCCTTCGCCTTTGCTAAGGCTGCCCTTGCCTCCTCCAAGCTATCCCTCATGCGTTCTGTGAACTCATTCACTGTCTCGATGTGTGAGGGAGTTTGGCGAGGTTCAAATCCCATGCGTGGATGTCGTCCAGTGTCTAAGAGGAAAGGGGTCTGTTGAGTGGAAGCATGGACATGGTTGTTGTATCCGAACTCGGCCAAAGGAAGGAGATCATCCCAATCGTCCTGGCGTTCATTGACAAAGAGGCGGATGTACTGCTCCAGTTCCTGGTTGACTCGCTCCGTCTGGCCATCAGTTTGTGGGTGATAAGCAGTTGAAGCGAGGAGTTTGATCCCCAGGAGTCGGTACAGCTCACGAGTGAACTCTGCCATGAACTGAGGGCCACGATCCGAGAGGAAGGCACCAGGAAGTCCATGTAACTTCCACATGTGGTGGAGGTAGAGTCGAGCGGCACCTAGGGCACTGACAGTGGTGTGAGTGGGAATGAAGTGAGCGCGTTTTCCCACTGAGTCAACTGTGCACATCACCGCATCAAACCCGTTTGACTCTGGCAATTCCACCACAAAGTCGACGCTGACGACATCCCAACGACTCTCTGGAACAGGAAGAGGGTGTAGCTCACCAATAGGCTTGCGACGAGGGACCTTGGTGCGTAAGCAAAGGTCACAAGTGCGACAATACTGACCAATGAGCCGTGACATTTGTGGCCACCAATAGTTCCGTGAGGTGAGCTCCAAGGTCTTCCAGCGTCCGGGGTGGCCAGCAATCTGTGAGTCATGGTGTTGGGATATGATGCGCCGGCGAAGGTCTGGGTCATTGGGAACATAGATGCGATCCCTGAAATACAACAAGTCCTCCTTTTCAGCCCACTCTGCCGCACGTAAGGAAAGGGTCGATCCCTTCCTCAGTTCTTTAACAGCTCGGGCGACAACATCCTCATGTAAACCGCTATGGTTTGCGCGACGAATGTCACGTAGAATGTCCCGCTCCTCGCCCTGGGGTACGATGCCTTCCAGTGCCCGAATGGTGAACAGGTCTGGCTGCAACAGCACAATGTTTTGGTTGTCACCGCTGCCATCCCCATGGTCTGCACGTCGGGATAGGGCATCAGTCTTCCCCATGCTGCGACCCGGACGGTGGTGCAAGGAGAAGTCGAATCTAGATAGATACAGGGACCAACGAGCTTGACGACGGTTCAATTTCTTGGCCGTCATGAAGTACTCGAGGTTCTTGTGATCCGTCCAAATTTCCACCTTGTGTTGGGCACCCTCGAGGAAGTGTCGCCACTCCTCAAGCGCACGCATTATCGCCAACATCTCCTTGTCATGGATCTCATAGTTTCTCTCTACAGCACTAAGGCTTTTGGAGTAGAATGCAACAGGATGCCACTTCTGGTCCTCCGGAGACTGCTGAGACAACACAGCGCCCGTCGCAAAGTCAGAACTGTCGGCTTCTACACGAAAAGGATGCGAATCGTCAGCAAAGGTAAGGATCGGAGCGGAAGTGACCATCTCCTTAAGCTTTTCGAACGCCTCCTGTTGTGCATTATCCCACCTCCATGCCTCCTTTCCTGTCAAGTTGAACAGCGGTCGTGCATGATGTGAGAAATCCTTGATAAAACGCCGATAAAAATTGATGAAGCCCAGGAAAGACTGCACCTCCTTCTTGTTCGTGGGCGTAGGCCAAGCTGTGACCCCATTTACCTTGATAGGATCCATCTCCACTTGACCCTCTGAGATAATCAGGCCAAGGTACTCGATCTTGGTCCTTTCGAACTTGCATTTGTCCTGACGAAGGTAGAGTTTGTACCGTCGAAGTCGCTCTAGGACGAGGCGCGTGATGCGACGGTGCTCTTCAACCGTGCGAGTGAAGATGAGGATGTCGTCGAGATAGATGCAGACAACGCCTTCGAGGATGAGGTCATGGAAGATGTCGTTCATCATGGTCTGAAAGGTGGCAGGGCTATTAGTAAGGCCAAAGAACATGACAAGCGGTTCAAAAAGACCACGGTTGGTACGAAAGGCTGCCTTCCACTCATCTCCCTCCTTTATCCTCACATTATTATAGCCCCAACGGACATCGAGCTTGGTGAAGTATCGGGCTCCACGGAGCTGGTTTACGAGTTCGGAGATGAGGGGTAGTGGGTAGCGATTTTTGACCGTGATGTTGTTGAGTCTTCTGTAGTCTTGAACCGGTCGAAGTGAGCCATCCTTCTTCTTGACAAAGAAAAAGGGAGAGGCCATGGGTGACTTCGATGGTCGAATACGTCCAGAGGCCAGGTGCTCGTCGATGAACTGGTCAAGCTGCCGTTGTTCCTCCGGAGAGAGAGGATAGACCTTGCAGGATGAAGGGGTTGCGCCGGGGGTGAGTTCGATCGCGTGATCCCATGGCTTACGCACAGGAAGAGAGTCGAATGACTCCTTGGAGAACACGTCTTCAAACTCATGGAGATGAGGGAGTAAGGAGTTAGTAGAGGATTTAGCAGCGTTGTTTTTGTGGAAGGCCTCGGCAAGGCGTTGGGATATGTTCGATGTGGCACACACCTCATGCGATGAGCGAATCGCAGTGTAGAAGATCCGATCACCCTCCTCCACTTCCTCTGGGTCCTCATCATCATCATCCGAGTCCGGCATTAGATCAGGAACCCCTTCCAAGTCCACTTCAGGTATAGGCAGGGGTCCAGCACGACACTTCTGAGTTCGTCGTATTGCCGCCTTCTGTCCACGACGTTCTTGCCTGGCTTCTGTGAAACACGTCCGACAGCGGGATGGACATCGGCTCATGGTAACCTCCCCAGTGCGCCAGTCGACCTCTGGGTTATGGTCTCGAAGCCATGGATATCCCAAAATCGCCTTTTGCTTTCCTAATTGAGTGACAGCAAAAAGGGCACGCTCACTATGATCTTTGTAACGGAGAACCAGGTCTGCAACCTCTCGGATGGCACCAGCTTCATTTGGGGATCCATCCACGTTATATACAGGTATCGGACGTGAGAGTGAGCGAGTATTTAGACGATGTTGTTGTACCAGATGGGAATCGATGAAGAGACCAGTCGCACCAGAGTCCAGGAGCGCAGAAACACCGAGTATCTGTCCAGTGTCGGTCGTCTGCAGTTCGATGGCTAGGTTTAAGGAATGTGCAGAGGGAGTGGATGCCACAATATACTTGCGTAGTAGTTTACGCTCCCATGATTTAATTTTGGGACGTGGAGTAGAAGGAGAGATGGGGAGAGCAGGTACGTCTTTAGCCAACTTCGAAGGGTCAGAGAGGGGAGCAGTCACAGAAATGGATTCATTCTCCAGGGATTCAACTGACAAGACTTCAAAGCGGTTATGGACAGGCAGTGAGGGCGTACGATTCACTCGCTGCGAATAGGAAAATCCTGCTCCTCTACAACTTCCAGCTTAACCTCCTCTGCAACTTGATCCTTCGCTTCCTCAACATCTACAAGTGCCAACAGATCTTGCAGGAGTTCGTCTCGTCCCTCGGGGGTGAGCATGCGGATATCCTGACGATGGGGACACGCTCCAGCCCTGTGTCCAGGTTCCCCACAACGGTAGCAGAGATCCAACTTATGTGCACGGCTGCGGGCTGCATCAACATCCATTGGTACTGGGATATTGACGGCTGGTGTGGGAGTTTGACGAGCAGGAATGGGGTTAGGGCGGGGGAGGCTTCGATTGAAGGTGTAGGGTGTATGAGTGGTAGTTGGAGCACGGAATGCAGCATTAAACACCGCATTTGTGAGTCGGTTCTCGTCACAGAGTGAAGCAGCTTCATACCAAGCAAGGATATCATCGTCCGCTGGGCGCCCTTCCAACATCTGTGCAATCTGGTCCTGAATTTCTCGGTTGAGCCCCCGTCGGAACTTCACCACCACTGGTAACCCACTCCCATACCCTGCCATGTCCACCAAATCCTTGAACTCATCGATATAGTCGTCCACGGATCGACGTCCCTGGTGGTAAGTGGATGACTCAAGTCGTGTCACTGCTCGGTGGCATTCATTGAGGGGGCAGAAGTGGCATACGAACTCAGCTCGAAAGTCACCCCAAGTGGAGAAAGGTAGAGAACCGAGTTCTTTAGTTTGACGTAGGATACGGTCCACATAGAGATAGGCGCGTTCAGATTTCATGTATGTGAAGGCCCAATAAATTTTTGCAGCCTCATCGATGAATTGATGCGACTGGAGACTAATGTATAACTCACAGGAATTAAGGAATGCACGTCCCTGCGCACGTGCACCATTAAATTCGGCGGGGGGGGACGGTTTGATCTGGGCACGTTCCTTAGTGGACGCGTTTGGCAAAACATCGTTGTTGGGTGCGCTTGGAGTTGTGAAGGGGGAACTATTAGTCGTAGGGTTAGCCTGGAGGGTCCTAACGAAGTTTTCAATCGTAGATTTAAGCGAGTCGATTTGCGCGCGCATTCCGGAAATGTCGCTTTCAAGCGCGTCGAAGCGTTCTGATGTGTCCATGTCGCTAGGGAGCGCGTTTGGCGAAAATGGCGGCGCAATAAAGGCGAGAGTATCTGGAACGGTGTGTAGGGACTCTGTGGAGCTTTGGGAAGCGTCGTCCAGTCCGTACCTGCCTATTTTGGGCAGCGCGTTCGCGATTTTCGGGCCTTAGGGGAGAGTTTTCTACTATAAGGGCAACCTAAGCCTCTAGCAAAGGGAAATCCGAAGTTAAAATTATACTACATAATACAGGCATTGGGGGCGCACCTAGCAAAGGGAAATCCGAAGAGAAAACTCTAAGGATCCCCTTGCTGATGCCCAGTATATGTGAAGACGACAAAAATCAAATATAACCTAAAAATAGAAAAAGGCGGAGATAGGCGGATCAAGGCCGCCGAATGACATCATACCAAGGGGTATGTGTCGGAAGGGGTACTCCGCCTCTAAATATAAAAGTGTCAACATATACAAACATGATAGCAAGGGAAAATTAGTAATAAAATCCGGAAAAATCATAGAAAATGAAGAATAGAAGGAAATGAGGTGGGGAAAAATATGGGACGAACATAAAAAATAGGAAAAACACACAGGGCACCCCCTTAGTCCCCTTACAGGCTTGCTCACGACCCGCTGCCTTTAGACCCTTTGGACACGCTGGAATATGAAGGATGGGGTGCTGTGGAGGAGGAGCTCACCACTACTGTTAGGAAACCACCCCATTACCTAATAAACTTTCATTTTTATTTTATTATGTCAAATTACACTACATGATGCCAAATGACACTACATTTTGATAGTGTGAGAATTTTATTTCGCACGCATCAAAATGTACACCCATGTATGAGTGTGTCGGTAACAACAATGTACAATATATGTAACATAGTATATAAACCCTAAATATATGCCTAGGGGACCCCAGTTGTGTTCTCTTAGGTATTCCACCTATGTTTTGGGTGTGAAAGGCCTATCTCAACAAACTCACCTATTAATAACCCCTCGCATCAAAACCATCAATTCCCCCATCACAAGCGCAGATCCCGCCCCCTTCTTGTAGAGAGAACCCACACGGTCTTAGCTAGCAGATAGTGGGTGTCGCCCTAACAGAAGAACACAACTTCCCATATCAGTGTGCCTTCTCTTACTTGCGCATACATCATTGTTTCACCGTGCCACATCCGATTACTCATCCTTTCAGCATGAGCTGGAAGTACTTGTATATACATAATCTACCTTTTCTTTCATAAGCCGACGCCAGGCCTCACCTTACATTGTGACTGCCAGTGATCGAGAGGCAGCGCTCGTCATTAGGACAGCTGCAACCAGACAACCGATGGGATCTGGTTTAGTTACAATTTACATTACTCTATTTGGACAACTATTTTAGTTACAAGCTGAATTCAGTGTTATCTCCGAGATCAGGCACTGTTGGAAGGGTTATTGATCCAAAGTGTCAAAATAGGCGCCCGACGAACGATGAACCATTGACGAACCTCGACGAACCTTATCACGTGACCCATAAATGTTTGGAGAGGTCTCGAAGAAAATTTTTGAATTTGTCAAAGAAGTGATTCATCACAGATTCTACAATTATGTCCGAACCTTCAACTTCTAATCCCAGTCCTAATCCTGTTCCCATACCAGCACTAGAGGCGAAAATTGATGTGCTCACAGCGCAAATGTCGCAATTAGTGTCAGTATTGGTAGCATCACAGCCCAGACAAGCGGAAGTACAGCCAGAGACGACAGGAGAAAGAGATGATGAGATGGAGGAGATGGTGGAGTGGATATCGCAGGAGGATGAGACGGCAGAGAAATCTGGAAATGGAAAAGTGCACTTACCTAAGTACGCACCCCCGCAAATCTTTGATGGTACCATGGAGAATACAAAATCCTTCATCAGCTCTATAGTATTATACATCCATGGGAGGAAGCCAGAGTTTTGTACAGCCAAGTCTAGGATTATGTTTGCTCTCTCATACATTCAGGGGGGGAAAGCACAGTTCTGGAGAAACGAGGCTATTAATCAAATTGCTGCGGGAAATAAACCATTTGCAACCTTCAAGGAATTTCTGGAGAGATTGGAGGCACAGTTTGGAGACCCTAATCCAAAGGCGACAGCCAATGCTAAATTAAAGACCATGCACCAAGGTTCCTTAATGGTGGATGAATTTATTTTGCAGTTCAAAGCAGAAGCTTCGCAAACGGATATGGGAGAAGCCACATTGGTAGAGTTTTTGAAAGCAGGATTAATTCCCTCTTTATTTAAGTCTATCTACCGACTACCTTCTATGCCAGAGAAGTTGGATGAGTGGTATAATGGGGCAATGTGCCTTGACCGACAATATCAGCAGGAACAGGCAGAGTCAAAGTTGATGTATGGAAGTAGTAAATTTGAAAAGTCATCAGGAGGAAAGTCCGAGAAAGGAAAGGCGCCTCAGGCGCAAGCTCCGAGGGCACAGCCACCGGCCATGGCAGTGACACTATAGTTATGGAGTCAGCAGCACCAGCAGAGGCAATGGAGGTTGATCAAGCAGGGAGACAAGCCCCACTTAAATGTTTTAACTGTGGGCAGTTAGGACACATTTCTAGGAATTGTAGGCAGAAAAGAAAGATTAGGGAAGCTACAATCGAGGAAGTGAAGCTGGAGGAAGGCAAGCAGAAGAATTTTGTGGAAGAGTCCCAGTGAAGGTTTCCCCATTGGTGACCCAGAATCATTACAATGTATTAGTATCCTAGGAAACCCAGAGCAAATCAGAAAAGGAAATCAAGAAGGAGTATAATCATTATGAATCACATGACGAAAAGGAGTACAACTGTTGTCAATCACATGACAATTTTCATGCATCATTTCCGAAAACCCCTAAATTCTTTATTCACTCTGTGTGAATAGAACCCGAAATCACCTTGACTGTGGGACTGAAGACAGTGGACACGCACGCAGCTATTGATGTGGAAGTGTTGCTTGATAGTGGTGCTACAGGATTATTTATTAATTGGTCCTTAATTACCAGAAACAGTATTAACACATGCAAGCTGGCGCAACCTATAATGGTGTACAATATTGATGGAACAGTCAATCATGGAGGAACTATCAAGGAGGAGGTGACTATGGTACTAAGGTATCAGGAGCATCAGGAGCAAGCCATATTCAAAGTGTGCGATCTTGGGAAAACCAATCTAATAATAGGATGTCCATGGTTACAGAAGCATAATCCGGAAATTGATTGGAAAACTGGGAAAGTACAAATGACTTGTTGTCCTAAGGAATGTAATGTGTATGGGAGGAAGATGAAGAAGGAAAAAAGGAAAAAGAAAGAGAAAGAACATCCTAGGAAGTATTCTGTTACGATGGAGGAAGTGGAGGATGAGGAAATGCCAAATGAGGAAGTTCCGATCATGATCGAGAAAGAAGAGCAAAAGCAAACCTTTAGAACAATTTGTGGATGACAGTTGTGGGACAAGAATATTGTGAAGGGGAGAAGCCAGTGGAGGAATGGGTGCCAAAAGTGTATCATGAATATCTGTCAGTGTTCCAGAAGAAGGAGTCTGAGTGAATGCTGGTGTGGAAGCCATGGGATCATGTGATTGAGATGAAGCCAGGGTTTGTGCCGAAGAAGTCAAAGGTATATCTGTTATCTCCAATGGAACAAGAAGAAGTGGATGCATTCCTGAAGGAGCAATTGCGTAAAGGATACATACGACCTTTGAAATCACCACAGACATCACCAATATTCTTTGTGCCAAAGAAAGACCAAAGGAAGAGGATGTGTACAGATTATAGGTATCTGAATGAGTGGACAGTGAAGAACACATACCCCCTGCCATTGATCTCAGAAATAATTGACAAGGTGGGAAAAGCCAAAGTCTTTACAAAATCGGATTTACGATGGGGATACAACAATGTATGAATAAAGAAAGGAGATGAGTGGAAGGCTGCATTTCCCCCGCGTCGAGGATCCTTCGAGCCACTTGTCATGTTTTTTGGGATGACTAATAGTCCCCTGACCTTTCAAAATATGATGAACAACATTCTCAAGGACGTAATAGACAAAGGCGTGGTAATAATATTTATTGACGACATTCTGATATTTACAGAGGATGAAGAAAATCATGAGGCAATAGTGCAGGAGGTGTTACAGAGGTTGGTGGAGAATGATCTATTTTTGAAACCAGAGAAGTGTGTGTTTGGGGCAAGCGAGATTGAGTTCCTAGGATTATTGATTGGCCCTGACGGGATCAAAATGGATCCAATCAAGGTACAGGCGATCACAGATTGGCCTGCGCCCACCCATGTTAAGGAGGTTCAAGCCTTTTTGGGACTCACAAATTATTATTGTCACTTTGTGCACAATTTTTCTAAAATTGCTGCACCCTTACATAACCTTACGTGAAAGGGAGTAGTATGGAGGTGGGGAGAGCAGCAGCAGACAGTGTTTGAGGAGTTGAAGAGGAAGTTTGTGGAGGGACCAATATTAGCCCCAGTAGATTTGACATGCCCTTTGCAAGTGGAATCCAATGCATCCGATTTTGCTACTGGAGCAGTATTATCTATGCTGTGCGAAGATGACAAATGGCATCCTTGTGCATACTTGTCAAAAGGGTTGAATGATGTGGAAAGGAATTATGATGTGCATGACAAAGACATGTTGGGGATAATATGAGCATTGGAGGCATGGAGGCATTATTTGGAGGGATGTACGCATGAGATTGAGATCTGGATGGATCATCAAAATCTGCAATACTTCATGTCTGCTAAAAAGCTTAATTGCAGGTGTGCATAGCACATTGGGCATTATTCCTATTGCATTTCAATTTTCACTTGGTCCACAAAGTGGGAAGCTTAATGAGGAAAGCAGATGCATTATCCAGACATATTGATCATAAAAGGGGGGTGGAGGAGGACAATAAAAATGTTACCTTACTCAAACCTGAATACTTTCGCATTTGCACTATGCATCAAGGGCATCTATTAATAGATAGCTCAGAAATGCAAATGTTGTCTAAAATTAGACAATGTTCAGAAATGGACGATGAAGTAGTGGAAGCCATGAAAGCTCTGAAGGGAGAGAAGAAAGGTAATATCAAAGGAGATGAATGGGCTGAGGAACAAGGGTTGGTGTTGTTTTGAGGAAAAGTGTATGTACCAAAAGATCAGGATTTGCAAAGGGAGATCGTCTGGTTACATCACAATACACCGATTGCTGGACACCCAGGAAGATGGAAGACGTTGGAATTAGTAATGAGAAATTATTGGTGGCCCAGAATTTCAAAGTATGTGTTGGGGTATGTGGATGGATGTGATATGTAAGGGGACTAGGGGGGCGCCCTGTGTGTTTCTCCTATTTTTTATGTTCATTCTATATTTTTCCTCACTTCATTTCCTTCTATTCTTCATTTTCTATGATTTTTCCGGATTTTATTACTAATTTTCCCTTTCTATCATGTTTGTGCATGTTGACAGTTTTATATTTAGAGGCAGAGCACCCCTTCCGACACCTACCCCTTGGTATGATGTCATTTGGTGGCCTTGATCTGCCTATCTCTGCCTTTTCTATTTTTAGGTTATTATTTGATTTTTGTTGTCTTCACATATACTGGGCATCGGCAAAGGGTTCCTTAGAGTTTTCTCTTCGGATTTCCCTTTGCTAGGTGTGTCCCCAATCCCTGTACTATGTAGTATAATTTTAACTTCAGATTTCCCTTTGCTAGAGGCTGAGGTTGCTCTTATAGATACATGCATGAGGGGGAAGAAATTTGCAGAAAAACCTGCAGGAAAATTAATGCTGAACCCTATACCTAAAGTGCCATGGCGAGATATATCTGTGGATTTTACTACTGGATTACCCAAGGCTCAAGGGTACAATGCAATATTCATAGTATGCGACCACTTCACAAAGGAGGTCCATATTATTCCTACTACTACAGAAACCTCATCATTGGGCTTGGCATGCCTCTATCTAAATCAGGTATGGCAGTTACATGGGTTACCTGATACCATTATCTCCAATCGTGGACCACAATTTGCTTCCACATTTATGCGAGAACTAAACAATATATTGGGAATTCAAACTAAATTATCTATGGCATATCACCCACAGACTGATGGGCAGACAGAGAGAATGAACCAGGAGTTGGAGCAGTACCTACATATGTTTGTCAACTACCAACAAACCACTGGCCCGAATGTCTGGCAATTGCTGAATTTTCCCACAATAACAAATTCCATTTGGCTACTCGTATGTCACCCTTTTTTGCAAATTATGGATATCATCCTCGCATGGGAGTAGAACCCAGAAGGGAAGTCAAAGTACAGTTGGTAGAAGACTTTGTATCAAAGATGCGAAAGGTACAAGAGGAAGCAGAGGCAACATTGAAGAAAGCATGTGATGACATGATGCAACACGTGGATCATACTCGAGCATGCACTCCAGAGTACAAAGTTGGTGACTTGGTATGGCTAAGTACCAAGGACCTGAATATTCCATGACCTTTGAGGAAACTTACAGAGAAACAAGTTGGCCCATATGCAATCTCTAAAGTGATCTTGCCTAATGCGGTAGTGCTAAAATTACCCCGATCATTTAAGATTGATCCTGAGATTAATGTATCGTGCATACGCCCTTACTGCCCACCCACTATTCCTGGCCAACAAACTACTCCACAACCTCTGATAATAGTAGAAGGTGCTCCAGAATACGTAGTTGAAGAAATTCTAGACTCACATCTTCGATGGAACAAAGAACCTGAAGAGAATTGTAAGCAAGCACGTAACGCGATCACCCAATTCTTTAAACATAATCCAAATGCTCCACATCGCATTGCGAGAATGGTGTATGAGGGGATGAAATTCTGGCCTTACCAAAATTTCACAGAGGGGACAAACATAATATTTTCTCACCTGGAAGTTGAGGCATAAAAGGGGGGGAATGTTAGGAAACCACCCCATTACCTAATAAAATTTCATTTTAATTTTATTATATTGAATTACACTACATGACACCAAATTACACTACACTTTGATAGCATGACAATTTTATTTCGCACGCATCAATATGTACGCACATGTGCGAATGCATTGGTAACAACAATGTACAATATATATAACATAGTATATAAACCCTAAATATATGCCTAGAGGACCCCAGTTGTGTTCTCTTAGGTATTCCACCTACATTTTCAGTGTGAAAGGTCTATCTCAACAAACTCACCTATTAATAACCCCTCGCATCAAAACCATCAACTCCCCCATCACGAGTGCAGATCCCGCCCCCTTCTTGTAGAGAGAACCCGCACAGTCTTAGCTAGCAGATAGTGGGTGTCGCCCTAACAGAACTCAAGCACCTGAAGTCTCTTCCCCCCACCTCCCACAAGTGGACCTGGGGTGTTGACATCACAGAGAATGATGTTTTGGCATCCAACCAGAAGACCAAGGACAAGGGCAAATCACATCATTCTGGGTATGCATGGTCTCTGCTTGATGGTGTATGCCAAAAGAAGTGGTCAATCACAGCAACTTCCAATCCTGCTCCTGCTGCTCCCAATGCTGATGCTGATGCTGAAGCAAACACCATGCCCAGCCAGCCCACTGCCTCTTATGCCACTATGGTATGGCAAAGCAAAGATCATTGATGCATCAAATGAAGCTGATAAGTTCCAGTTATTCCAGTGGGACTCCAGGTAGCTCAACTTAGAGTTTAATAGAGAATTAAATTTTGAGTCCTAAGTTCTCAAAGTGCCTACAAAATAAAGTTGTGCAAAGCAGGGATCGAATTCAAGGCCTCCCCATAAAGTGATCACATGACAAACCAAGCAAGTGTGCTCAACCAGTTGAGCCACAGGAGAATTATTAGTTGGTAATATAAGGTTTATTTATGACACTCAGACTCATAACTCTTTTTTGTCTAAGTAATTAAGGGCAAAGTTTTTTAATTAACCACATCCCTCACGTTCAATGTGAGGGAGTGGGGATGATGTGATTAAATACATAAACTACATTATTTATATATATAAAGCCATTGCATTTGGTGTGAGGTAAAAACATAAAGAAAAAAAAACCCTTCCCAAGCAAAATCAGGGGAGGGGGAGGTGCAATATTATTAAATAATTAAAAGTATAAAGAAACCCTCCCCACGCAAAATGCAGGGGAGGGGGAGGTGATGCAGCCCCGCTGTCCTTGGTTGGGTGCCCATCCTCCTGCCCACTCCCTGTGGTCCTGTATCTCCCTGTTGTTGCCCTTGGTGCCCATTGTCCTCCCCACTCTGGTGCTGGGCCTGCTGTGTCATTCGGTGCTGTGTCCTCATCCTCATTCCACTTGCCATCCACACCATGAGCAGTTGCTCTGTGGGGCTGGAGGCAGGTGGTGGGTCATTTGTTGCAGGGCCTGTTTGTGTTGTTAGTTGCACCAAAAGGAAGAAAATTAAATAAAAAAACTTACTCATGGCCCAGGAGATGTCAGCGACATCTCCTGGGCCCTTGTTCCTGCTTCCCCTCCCATTGTCTGTCCCCACAATCCACCCTATGAGCAGTTGCTCATAGGTGTGGGGTGGGTGCCATGGCACTTGTCATCATTGTCTGGCCCTGGTGGTGGTGGTGGTGGTGCCTCTGGTGGTGCTGTTCAGTGTTTCATCATTGTCACAAGAGTCGTTCTACCCATCATCCACCCCATGAGCAGTTGCTCATGGGGCTGGAGGTGGGTGGTGTGTCAGCATTGGCATCTGGGTCATCGTGGTGGGTCCTGGGGCCATTCCTCGTCATGGTGGGGCCCTGGTGCTCATTCTTTGTTGTTGTCGGTGCCTACCATTATCCACTTACCCTACCCAACCTGCAAGCAGGCACTTGCAGTGGTGGGAGTGGGTGGTAGGTCGGCATTGTCGTGGATTTCTGTTTGGGGAAGTTGGAGCACGTCAGTGCAACATGGCATGCTTATGGGGGTTGGTGGGTGCTTACTAGGTAGGTATCCCCCTTCTGGGGTCTCCTAGCATCCCTCTGCACCACCTAGCCCATGTCAACAGCCTCACATCCCATTTGAAAGGGGAGGAGGGGATTGGGTGGCTGTGGGTATGCATTGCATGTTTTTCATCGTGGCAGGTCATCCCCAGTAGTATACAACCTAAAGAGCAATAAATTACAATTAGTTGATTGATAAAAAGAAAAAGAAAAAAGAAAAAAACTTATCTATGGCCCAAATGACAGTTGTCATCGTTTGGGCCCACATTCCATCCAGTCAGCTCATTTGAAGGTGGTGGTGATGGTGGCAGTGGGCATGGGAATGGTGGTGGGTGTGCACGCAGTGGTGATGGTAGAGTGGAGAGGAGGAGGAGGCAGCATTGGCAACAGTGGTGGTGGTGGTTGTGAGCTGGCAGTCACATGTCATGTATCATGCATATGCATACTTATTAATTATTCTGTTAATGGCTGTGATTAACTACATACCTTGGTTGGGTAATAAAAGTATTAAATGTATGTAGAGGAATAATTGCTTGGTAGCTCAGTGGTTAAGTGTGCTGTTATGTGTGCAGACCCAAGGTTGAGTGTTCAATTCTTGTTGTATGATGAACTTTTATTTGGGAAAGCATGTGCATTCTGGTTATTCCAGTTAGTCCAGTTGTGACGAGTCCAGTCAGATTCTGGGGATTCTGGGTGTAAATTTGATGCTTATTCCAACTGGAATCATGCTGCATAGGGAGAACTTCATACAAAAAAATTCTATCAGATTCCAGAAATTCCAGAAATTCTGGCCGGACAAACCAGAATCACAGCTGGGGCTGACCTGTGTTTCCATGTGAAATGCAGGTCTTGGAAACATGTTTTGTGACTTCTAATCCATGTTTCCTTGGGATAACCATTATGTAATCACCTTTCTGGCAGTGCTTACATAAGGTGTTTCTTAAGAAAACACACATCAAAGTCACAAAACACATTTCTGAGGCCTGTGTTTTCATGGGAAACACAGGCCAGCCCCAGCTGTGAATCCCACTGGAATAGGTGGGGGAGTGTAAAGTACTCCAAATCCTAGTCTTAGTGAAATTCCCACACCAATAAAATAACATGTCACAAGCAAGGATTGAACTATACACCTCAGCACAATTGATCACATGACTACTAAAGTCATGTAAACTCTACCACTTGAGCCAAGGAGGCCTTGCATTATATAGAACATTATAGTCTCCTCAGTCATCAATGTTGTTCCACCCACCATCCACCCCACAAGCAGTTGGTCATGAGGCTGGAGGCAGGTGGTGCTCATTGGCTCCCCCTCCTCATTGCTGTCTCCTCCTCCATTGTCATTGTTTGTTGTTTGTTGTTCCTCCCTCATTGTCATTGTCCCCCCCTCTCGTTGTCCCCTCCCCTCATTTCCCCTCTCCTCACCATCTGATTATTGTTGTTGTTGTCCCCTGTCATTGTTGTCATTGTCTATAGTTAAAATATTAGTATCTAAAAAACTTTGTTAGTAAGAACAAGAAAATAAAAAATAAAAACTTACCTGTGGCCCAAGAGACATCATCAACATCTCTTGGGCCTTTTTTTTGTTTGGCTTGCCTTCCGATCATGTTGGTGTTGTCATTTCTGTTCATCATCTGTGTCATTGTTGTCCCTGCAATGGTGGTGGTGGTGGAGGTGCATTTCACCCTGTCATCCCCTCATCATTCATTGTCTCCTCCCCCCTCCCCTCATATTCCTCTTTCAGTTCTCATCACCTGTCCACCCTAGGAGCACAGGCTCACAGCAGTGGTGGTGGTGGTGGTGGCACCCCTGTCCCCCTTAGTCATCTTCTTTGTTGTTCCACCTGTGATCCACCCCTCAAGCAGTTGGTTGTGAGGCTGGGGGTGGGTCATGGGTCATTTCTTCTTAGTTAGTACTTTAAAAACTTTGTTAGTAGAATGAAAATGAAGAGAAACAGAAAAACTAAAGGCCCAAGAGATGTTGTTGACATCTCTCAGGCCTTTTTTCATTCTGGTTAGTTAGCAAAAAAACAAGAGAAATAAAATACCTAGGGCCTAAATGATGACAAACATCATTTGGGCCCATTTGGTGTGTGTGCGGCCATTTTCCATCTCAGGACTAGTAGTTTACATCCTAAAAAATGGAATAATATTATTAGTTAGTTGATAAAAAGAAGAAACAAACTAAAAAAATGTACCTGGGGCCCAAATGACAATGGAGTTGTTTGGGCCCATTTTGTGTGCGGTGCCTGTGTGCAGTCATGGAATCCATGGCTGTTGGGTGTTAAGGGAGTGATGGGGGCAGAGGTAGTGTTTGAAGGTCTGGTTTGGTCCGGTTTTTTTCCATTTTGGAATGGAACTGGAACCGGAACCAGTTCAATGACATTTAAAAAGTAAACAAAACCAGACCAAACTGCACAAAACCAGTTTGTTGCAGTCCTGTCCAGTTCAACCACTGGTTGTAGCCAGTTTCTCACAGACTGACTCAAGTCAACATTATATACATGGTATATATACTTAATAACACTATTATAAACTAGAATAAAAGCCCCTCACAGGCAGGGGCCTGTGAGTGGGCAAGTAGATAGTAATAAATAAGAAAGTGGTCATTAGTTGGCAGTGGGCATTGGGGCTGCATCATTGTCATTGTTGGTGTTAACAGTAAGGGTTGATGACATGGCAGCAGTGCCACGTTGGCGTCGGCATCAACATCGTTGGTGGAGGGTGTTGGTGATGCATTGGTGACACAGCACAGGTGCATTGTCATTGGGTTTGGTGGTGGTGGTGGTGGGCTTTGGTGATGGGGTGGTGACGTGGCAGTCATTGTCATCGTTGTTGGGGTTGGTGCTGTGTTGGGGTAGTACTAAAAATGAAAATGAAAACTAGTTAGTTGAACAAATATAAAGAAAAACATACCTGTAGCCCAAACAACGAATGCGTCATTTGGGCCCGCTGTGGCGTTCATTCGATGTCACTCGTCTGGGTCATGTCATGTGTCATTTTGGTGATTGTTGGCATTGGAACAGGACCCATTACACCCTGCGAGCAGAGACTCGCAGCAGTGGGTGAAGCGGGTGGGCATAGGTACTGTCTTGGTGCTGCATCGTAGGTATAACATAGTTAGAACCTAAAGATGAAATGAAAAGATTAGCTAATTTAAAAAGAACATTAAAAAAACATTACCTGGGGCCCAAACAATGTTGTTTGGGCCCCATGTAGTTTGTTGGCAGCGCTTGGTGGCATTGGATGTGGAGGACATGGGAGTAGTGGTGCATGTTGATGAGTGGTGGTGGAAGGAGGCAGAGGGGAGCATGGTCAAAAGGTAGTGGTGGTTGATGTTGATGTGGCATGTGTTTGGCAGGCATGGGAATGGTGAACCAAGTGGCACCACTTTTTTGTTTGGGTGTGCAAATGTGACTAAATGGTCCATGCCCAGTTGCAGGGTATATAAACCCTTGCTTTCAATGTTTCTTTTTCTCAGGCACAACCCACTATGATTTTAGTTTCATTATTATTATATTTAACTATAATTAAATTACATCTGCTTACGCCAAGTATAGTATGTAGATTAAAGGTCAGTTAGAACTGGTTAGAACTGGTTTTAATCAGTTTTAAATAAATATTACATTCAAGGCAACTGCAACTGATGGGCTCATGGAATCAGTGCAACTACAACCACAAAAAGACTGAACCACAGTTCGGTTCAGTCCAGTTTCAGTTTTTTTCTGGTTCAATGAACTGGACTTTCAAACACTAGGCAGAGGGAGGCAGGAGGCAGCATCATTGAGTGTGGTGGTGGTGGTGGTGGTGGTCAGTTGGCGATGAGCTGGCATCATTGGTGATGCAGCTGTATTCATTTGTCATCACAGCCAGGGCGATACATAGGCAAATAAAATTACTTACCTGTAATGATGGTTTAGTCTAACAGCTATATTGTTGTCACAGTGGGCAAGTTCCAAGGCAGTTGACTCATAGTTGACTCATGGTTTACTTGTGGTTTACTCACAGTTGACACCTCATTACATAATCCTGCCAAATTGAGATTGATGCTTGATTGATGCATTCTCTTAAGAACAAACTGTTTACAGCCGCATTGGCTATGGCTGCCAAATCTTGCCTTTAGCTTGAGCAACAACAGCACCAAAATGACAGGATGATGACTGACAACTGGGAGGCGATGAGGACAAGGGAAACTGAACAAAAAAGGCCCAAGAGACATCACAGGTATGTTTTCTCTGTCTTTTTTCTTGTTTCATATTCATTTTACTAACAAACTTTTTAGGTACTAATTTAAATTATTGACGACAATGAACAGAAAACACAAGCAAACAATGGGACAGAGGGGAGAACAACAATGGGATGAGGGGAGGGAACAACAATGGAACAATGGGGCAGGGAATGACAATGGGATGAGGGGAGGGAACAACAATGAAACAATGGGGTGGGGAATGACAACAACAAGAGGAGCAATGAGGAAACCCAAACAGCACCTCCAACTGCCACACCGCCATGAGCATCTGCTCATGGGGTACAAGCAGGGTGAATCCTACAACAATGGAACAATAGTGTATCATATTGTAGTTCTGATTAGAAATATTAAATTGTTTTAGTATCAAAGTACAGAATTCAGTTTTTCTAAGTGAAACTATAGCTATAGCATGAACTAGAAGATCAACATTCAGCAATGAATATTAATCATGGAATAGTCATTACAAAGGTACAATACATAAGTACAAATGTCAAACACAAGTCAAATATGAGTTGCCCACAAGTCAACTGCCTCAGAACTTGCCCACTGTGTGAATGACAGCTGAGTGTTGGCTGGAAGTGTCACACCAGCATGTACATACTGTTGCTATCCAGGTAGTTGGCCACCTAAGGGTAAATATGTCTCAGCTGAGAGACTAGCACTCACTATAGGGCATTTATGGTCTTTGGTGGGTAGGCAAGTGTCTTGGCTCACACTGTGTACAATAGGGAGACAGTGTATTGATTTGTTGAACCTAAATACAGGAAATATGGGGAAGTTGGCCACCAGTCAAATGACTGCAATACTATATGCTTGGCCATGCTCATTTGCACAGGATAAACTCTGTTGTATGTAAAGTGGTCCCACAATTATTTTCAGAATTTTACAGCTTTTCTACCTTGCCCTACAAGCCACAACATTTGTTGGCCATGTGATTTAAGAAATCTCAGTTTTGGGATCAAATTTTGATCTCAGGCATATTTTCAGAAACATCAATCACACATCCCAAGTCCAGCTTTTTGCAGGACATACCTCTACCATGGAGGGATCTTTTTAGTCTAATATCTTCAATGTAGGTACAAGCATGCATATAAAAACAGCTGTGTGGCCAACTACCCAGGGTGGCCAACTACCTGATCAGATACAGTACAACATTTCAGGCTAGTAAAAACTGTGCCTAAATTTACAATTTTAGTAAGTTCCCTGAAAAATTTCCTGAAACCTTGAAACTTCTCATTCCAGATGGCCTGAAATGATGAAATCTTCACTGAAATTATTGATTTCATTCCCAATCCTGAAATCACAAATTTAAGCAAAGTTTTTAGTTTGCCTAAAAAGTTGAACTTCCTGGTGTGTGTATACTTTACTCCATAGCTATATTTGGGCAGATCATATTTTTTGAGAAGGCAATGGTCTCAAGGAAGCAAAATGTGCTTCTACAACAGTTTGGACTTTTAGGCAACATTTAGAGTGGCAAGCCTGAATTGCAGTTATGCAGTCAAATTGTTACCAAGGTAGACCAAGAAATTCCCCAAAGTCAAAGTGGCAAACCTTCTAGAACTATAAACTTAAGGATGACACAATGGGCAAGTTTTGAGGCAGTTGATTCATAGTTGATTCATAGTGAACTCATGTTTGACTTGTGTTTGACTGGTAGTTGTCATTTGTAGTGATGTAATATACTTTATTAATAACAATTCATTTCATGAGTGATGTTGACACTGAATGTTTATCATCCAGTTCATGCCAAGTTCATGCTATAGTTTTAGCTGAAAACTTTATTCTGTACTTCAATAAACAATTTTATTATTTCTGATCAGAACTATGATACATTGCTGCCAGCTCACAAGCTGTTGTTTCCACCTCTGATCTATACTGTGAGCCATTGCTCAGGGTGGTAGTGAACATTCATGGTGGTTCTGTTAGTAATTGAAAAGAATGCAAATAACAATGAAAAGACTTACAGATGTCAGGTGTTGAGGGTGTCGATGACTTGACATGGTGAGTTTGGCAGGTTCCCACACATTGTGTGATCATGCTTGCGGCAATTTCGAGTTCCTTTGTTCTCAGTGCATTTGTGCATACTTGTCTTCTGGCTTAACTGGATACCTGGACTCTTTATTCCATCATCTTCTATTGACTCTGAAACTACAATAGATCCTCGTGCGAGTTCTAGTTCAGGGGAGGCTGGCCCATCTCAGGCTGGACTTGGAAAAGTGATATCATGAATGCAATTTCTTATTGCTTGTAGCTCAGTTGCTGTGAAGCTAAAAGGCAAAGGGTCAACAGGAATATAGTTATCATCATCATCATAATTGAAGTCATATGCCATAGGGATTTGTGTGGCTCTGTGTGGCTGTAGGTGTTGATGATGAGGATGAGTCTGATAATTCAGAAGAAGATGGTGAGGGAGACATAGGTGGTGGTGTATGGTGCATTGCCATTGCAGCCTCAAGATTATGTCTAGCTGCTTCTTGAAAAAGGTCATCCAATTCTTCAGCAGAATCTGATACATCTGCCTCACTCCACTGCTCATCCTTTTCCACCTCTTTAACTTTTTGGCTTCATCCTCATCCTGTCCAATTCCCCAGAGTGCATGAAGATGATGCTGTAAAACACCCTCAAGCCAGTTATGCATAAAACATGTTTGACTGGATCCCAATATGGAAGATTATGTAGTGGAGTCCATTGTAGAAAATCAATCCTAGTACAACAAGAGTGAACTCAGTCTCTGTATAAGTGACTCCATTAGTACTGTACCTAGTACAACAAGAGTGAACTATAAGTACAGTAAGTAATCGATCACTACTAAATAATAAGTCATTACTCACCTCAGTCTCTGTATAAGTGACTGAGGTGATCTGGTATCTGTCTACTGTATATATATGAGTCAGGTTAGATAAAGGAGAATGGTATAAAGGTATCCATGACACAGATACAAACATGCACATCAAAGGGATGCGCTAAGTATAGGACATGCATCAATTAACATGCTGAGATCCATATTTGGCAATACAGCATGTGCATGTGCTCATGGTGTCATTCTCAACATCCATCGCACACCAGTTGCCTTTTGCAGAGCATTTCAACCAGCTTTGGTTGTCTGATGCAACCATGCCTCTGCCTGTGCTTGCACCTGTGCACCATTATGGAGTTCCCAAGATTGAATATTGAGATCCTCTAGCTGATCACTGGTGCAGAGGCAGAAAGAACAGAACATTGTAGCACCATGTCCCAAAAAGCCAGTAGCCTTGCAACTTCCCTCAAGATCAGCAATCACAGGTGCAATTTTTGCTTTCACAGAGATGCCTTCAGGATGTCTAGATGTTGGCAAATTTTGGCCTGGTGCAGCACCATACTTGGCAACAGATTTAATAACAGGTTCAAGAAGATGAGAGATGGTTGTGGGGTCAGGAAGATGGGGAGGTGTGAGACCAACAATAAATGTATGCTCAAATTGATACCAAAGATGAAAAGGTAAGTTCAAGCAATAAAGCAGGATTGCTCCACAAGACACCTTTTTGCCTATATATAAAATAAGCTGTGTCATAGTCTATGCAGAATTTGTTAATAACTTACCAGCAATCCTATTGGTATAAGGATTGAACCAATCAATATAGATTCCAAATATTAGATGATAAGGAGACTGTAGAAAACCTGCAAGTCATCCCAAGCAGGACTATCCTGGATATCATTCATAGTGGCACCAAAGGCAGCTGGTATATGGTTTCTGTGGTGGTTGAAAGCCTCATGAAGGCTGTCTTCAATGACCTTGGAAGATAAAAAGAACTGAAGCCAAGAATCAAAGGATTGTAGTTACATATGACTGGAGGCATGGTGAACTTGGTGAAGCCTCAGTGAAGGAAAAGAGGGGGAAAGAATGACAGCTGTTTTGGACCATTTTAATAGAAACATCAAAATTGGTTGCTATTGTAACTGATGTACATCCTCTAACCATCCCATGCAAGAGTCTGATGCCTGTCACCATAGTCACTATCATGAACGTATTGATTTAAACAGATATTTGTTTGTAAAAGGAAGCATCAATCCAAGTGCTCAATTTGGTAGGATTATGTAATAAGGTGCAAACTCCAGTCAACCATGTCAACCATGAGTCAACTATGAGTCAACCGTGAGTCAACTGCCTCGGAACTTGCCCATTGTGTGTCTTAGTTGTACTCAATCATGTGACTATGAGGGTTCAATCCCTGTGGTAACCATTGATTTTTCAGTCAATTATATAAGCAGCTAGGACTGTATGAGTGACTGTCTGCTCGGACTGGACATGCTAGTTTAGCAGGACTCTCAGCCAAAAAAAATCTGAGTGGAGTCTGAGCAGAGTCCAAGCAAGTCCAAGCAGAGTCTGATCGGATTAGGGGGGGAGTGTAAAGACCTCGATCTGGCTCTCAGATGGATTAGGTGCTTCAGTTCCCACAGCTAAATCTGGTAATTCCTGATTGATCACAAGGGGGTTCCATGATCAGAATCCCAGACCAGGGGTCAGTTATTTAGTCCAGCCAAAGGTCAGGGAAAAAAAATGAACATTCATTTAATATACCTTAAAAAGTTCTCTACAGCCATTGTTCCATGCTCAGGATACTCAGAAGACACATTGTGATGTATCCATAGCTAAAATACATGGCTGATCTCCAATATATGAAGATAAGATCAAGATAAGATTAAAAATCTTTGATCAGATCTCAACAAGATCTCAATTTCATGAAAAAAGGAATTCAACTCTAAGTAAACAGATACAATGGGCCTGTAGAAGAGGTAAGCACATCAGGCATTATGTTAAGGAAGGTGATTCAAGCTAACGTGTCCAAAAGCCACCTGACATTGACCAGGAAGGATATGCGACTTGTCCAGATTGTGGAATGTGGGTGAACTGTGGGACTGTTGGGATTTCAAACCTTATCAAAAGGCATCACAGAACATAAATCCCCTTGAAGGACAATGATTCAAGCACTGGGGTGGCTTCTCTGGAAGTCCCATCCTCATCTGGGCTTGCAGTGACTGGTCTCATGGCACAACCAACTGAAAATACATGAAACAAGCCATCAGGAAGACCTAAACATAAGATTTTTGTTGTGCTGAATTGGTGCCTTTGTGGAGAGACATCAAATCCAGCCCAGGCATGGAAACAGACTGGCCATGAGACATGATAGGCAAGTGCTTGATTTAATTTTTGGAAAAAGTCTATCTGATACTGTTGAGAATTACACTGTGATAGGGCAATGACCGACACATGTGATACATATGCTACTCTTAGTGCACCCCTTTGATGCACTTAAACAAACATTTTATCCCTTTATCCCTTTGCTTCTTTATCTGACAGGACTCGTATATATACAGTAGATAGTTGCTCAACCACCTCAGTCACTTATACAAGGACTGAGGTGAGCATCAACTCTCATACTTTTCATATGGTTTGCTTACTGTACTTGTAGTGTATTCTCATATATTCTAGGTACAGTACACATCGAATAGAGTCACTTATACAAGGACTGAGTGTATTCTCATATATTCTAGGTACAGTACACATCAAATAGAGTCACTTATACAAGGACTGAGTGTATTCTCATATATTCTAGGAATCGATTTTCTACAGTTTATGGGCCATTTTCATCATTGAATCAACGGTAGAAACTTCCTAGCCACTCAACATTTCCTCATGACATCATTTTTGATCAATCGATCACCTTTGTGCCTCGGACCCTATACAGTCATGTAGACCCCCTTTGTTGCCTAGTGCATCCCTCTACTCCTCTCCCCTGCTATATCCAAACCTCATTTGATCATGGCTGCTGACTCTGAACCCACTACTGTCTCTGTTTTGCCTATCAAACTATCGGTACAATACTCTGGGGAGAAACTCGACAAACTCAAGTCTAACTACAAAGAATGGTGCAAAGATGTCACCATTGCTCTTTCACTCAATGGTTTGTATGAGTATGTCACTGGGGACATTACAGCCCCACCTACTACAGAACCTCAAGCGCTTTCCAACTGGAAGGCCAACTCGCGCTTGGCATATGTGTTCCTTGTGTCGAGCATGTCTTCCTCTGAATGCCCTTTCATGGATATGACAAAGGGTCCCAATGTCAACTGGATGACTCTTCGGGATCATCACCAGAAGGAGGGCCCAGTTCGTCAGGTCCAGCTGCTCCAACAGGCTCTCTCCATACAATGCTCAAAGGAAATTCCACTCCCGGAGGCTGCTGACAAGATTTGCATGCTGATTGAGCGTGCATTTGCCATGGGGGATATAAAAGCCGATCTTCTCTGTTGCATAGCACTCCTTAACTCCCTTAGTGAACATTTCCCTCATGCACGCTCCATCATTTCCCATGATATTACTGCCTCGACCGACTCCACACCTTATACCTCCAAAGACATTTGCCGTTTCCCGGAAAATGAACAATCCCTACTCGAGAACAACCAGTGTGACACATCCCGATCAACCATTGCCCTCGCCGCCCATGTCAAACCAACAAAATCGTCTAACATGCCCATTTGTGGAAACCCCATTTGCAAAAAATCCAGTCATACCACCGATTTTTGTATCAAACTGGGAGGGGGTATGGCTGGGAAAACAATTGATGAGTCCAAAGCTGCCCAGAAACTTATGCTTGAGAAGAAGAGGCAAGGTGCTGATTCTTCCAAGGTTCCAGTAACTGTGAAAGATGTCAATGGATGTGCATTCACTGTAATGATCAACTCCGCCCAGGTGCTGTCACCTTCCCCCACTCCAGAATTTGCTGGACTAGCCGCTGATCCTCTCCCCATGGCTATGATTGATGAAGTCGAATACAAAGGCTGGTTAGTAATTGAGGAGGAGCCTGTCACTTTGGTCAACTGGGATGAGCATCACACTACACTACAGTCATCGACAGCGCATTCACCGTCGAACCTCTGAACCAATCAAACCACAGCCAAATATCCCTCATGGATTTTCCCTTCATTGTTGACACTGGCATCACAGTTCACATATCACCTGAACGTTCTGACTTCCTCTCCCTCCGTCCCATTCAACCACGCTCAGTAAAAGGTATAGGGGGATCTTCCATCACTGCTACAGGTGTCGGCGACATCAAACTAAGGGTGGTGTGGGGCGCATCAATCACCTTATGTAATGCCCTTTACATTCCGAATGTGACGGTTCACCTCATTTCTGTCAGGTCCCTCGCTGAGGACTCGAATGCCATAGCTCACTTTGATTCCTCTTCCTGCTGGATAACCAATAAATCCACTGGCACCCTCATTGCTCAGGGCCCTTGACTCTCCACCAAGAAACTCTATGTGCTCACCTTACACTCTGCCACCACTGACCACACTTTCACTGTCCATGGTTTGCTGAACCTCGAAACCTGGCATTGTTGCCTTGGTCATGCCAACTACCAGTCCCTATGGGACATGGCCAAGAAGGGTACACTCACAGGTGCACCAATCTCTTCTGTTTTGAGACCACCCAAATGTGATGCATGCATCCTTGGCAAGCAGACGAAGACTCTGGTCCCCAAGAAGTGCAAAGAGGGGGAGGGGCATAGAGTGACAAGGAAGCTAGAGAAGGTGTGGGTCGATTTGTCAGGTCCGCATGCTGTCAAGTCCCGTACTGGGAACAAGTATGTTATGGACATAGTGGATGATTGTAATTCATTTCCCTGGTCTATACCACTTAAAAATAAAGATGACGCATTTATTTCCAGACCTCAAAGCCTGGGAGTTGGCACGCGAATCCGAAACCAGTCTGAAAGTCAAAATCTACATCACGGACAACAGTGAACTGAAGTCCAACGAAATGGAAGCTTGGCTCAAATCCTGGGGGACAACTCAACATTTCACAGCACCACATACGTCTGCTCATATTGGGCGAGTTGAACTAATGCATCGGATGCTCATGGCAAAAGCACATACTATGCGACTTTATGCTAGTTTGCCAACATACTTGTGGGATGAGTTTTACTTGATGGCCGTTCATGTACATGCCAGAACTACTATGTGTTCACTAAAAGGGGTTACACCTTGGGAACTTTGGCACAAACATGAACCTGACTACTCATACATGTGTGAAATCAGTTGCTGCGCATTCATTCTAATCCCTAACAAACACAACCCCAAAATCTTCGAACAGGCAATCAAATGTGTCCTTATTGGATATGAGCCCAAATCAAAAGCCTACAGATGTTACCACTGTACTACCCACAAAGTGTACAGCTTGTATCACGTCCGCTTCATTGAGAGTCATGAAGGACACACCCCACCAGTCCTAGATACACAACCAAACCACACTGATCCCAATCCCGCCACCCCAATGCCTGTCCTTCCACACAAGGATGATGATGATGAGGTTGAACCTCTCGTGCCTCACACCCCTCCCAATCTGGACATTATCACACAACCAGCACCCAGACCCCTGTGCCATTCCTCCTGGGTACCTATACCAACAGAACAGAACCCAACTGGTGGACCCTCCACTACATGTACTGAGGTGGCCATCCAAGAATCCAAGGAGAGTGTGGCTCATGTCAAAGAGATGCTTTGAGAACGTCAGGCCACCAAACACGCTGGACCCCAAGATGATCACCCAAATATCTCTGCTGATGGGAATGACATCATAGATGATCTTTGACTTGCATTTGAGAATCTTGATCTTGGTGATCAGGCACATGATCTCCTGGCTATGATCTCGGAGATGACTGATTTTGATCCGGAATCACTTCAGTTTGAGGATGAGCCACGGACTTGGGATGAAGTGAAGAACTCAGTGGATGCAGCACGCTGGGAGGCAGGGTATAAGGATAAGTTAAAATCTTTGAAGGACATGGGGGTCTATAAACTCATTCCCCAATCTGAAGTTCCACAAGGAAAATGTATCCAAAAGGGGAAACCAGTATTTTCACATCAAACAGGACAAAATGGAACAGGCAGTCAGATGGAAGGTACACCTTGTTTTTAAAGGTTTTGAGCAGATCTATGGTAAAGATTACACCAAAACAACCTCACCTACTGTGCACATGGAATCCTGGAGAATTCTTCTCCACATTGCAGCCTCCTTAGGTTGGGACACCCAACAGATTGATGTGAAGATGGCATTCCTCTATGGCCTCTTACCTGATGATGAAGTACAATACATGCAACAACACACTGGTTTTGAGGAACCAGGAAAGGAGGACTGGATATGGCAATTACAACGTGGCTTATATGGCATGAAACAAAGCGGGCACATCTGGAACCAGACACTCAACACCCAAATGATCAAATGGGGGTTCACCCACCTTTCGTGCAAGTCTTGGATTTACTTCCACAAAACTGACTCAGGTATTGTGATTGCCGCCATTCATGTCAATGACTATTTGGCATTTGCCAATTCCAAAGACGAGAACAAGCGCTTCAAAGATCAAATGCACAAGGTGTGGACAATCTCCAATTTGGGAACCGCTCACTTCATCATGGGTATTGTGGTGACTTGGGACAGGGCAACTCACACTGTTGCACTTTCACAGATGGCTCTCATTGATAAAATCATCGAACAATTTGGGCAGAAAGACGCCCACCCAACATCTGCTCCCCTCGAGCCTGGATCTAAACTTTGACATGCCAACCACAATTCCATTCCCCCCAACGAACAACTTCAGCTCAATAAATTACCATATTGATCTCTCGTCGGCTGTCTACTCTACCTGGCAATTTCCACATGTCCCAATATTTCACACACAGTCCAACAACTATCTCAGTACCTTGATTCATATTTGTTTGACCACTGGAAGGCAGCCCTTCGACTTGTTTGTTACCTCAAGGGGACTCAGGACCTCAAATTACACCTTGGGGGTAACCATCCCATTACACTTCATGCATTCAGCAACTCCGATTGGGCTAATTGCTTTGACACCCACCAAAGCATTGGCAGTTACATCTGCTCCCTCAGTTCCAGAGCTATTTCCTGGGCTGCCCAGAAGCAAAATGTCGTTGCTGCATCCTCCTGTGAGGCCAAATACATTGCAGCATTTGAGGCTGCCAAGGAATGCATTTGGCTACGTACTCTACTTGATGTTATTGGCTACAGTCAAACTTCTCCTACTACAATTTCCTGTGACAACACTGCAACCAAGACCCTTTCCAAAGACCCTCTTCTGCATTCCTGCGTGAAGCATATCGATATCAAATACCACTTCCTTCATGAGTGCATACAATCGGCCGACTTACACCTTACCTATGTTAACACCAAACACAATGTTGCCGACTTGTTCACGAAAGCCTTGGATGTCAAACAATTCACCTATCTTTGAAATTTCCTGGGCTTGAAATGACCGATTCCATGCGAGGAGGAGTAATCATGGTGAGGAGGAGTGTTGAGAATTACACTGTGATAGGGCAATGACCGACGCGTGTGATGTGTATGCTATTCTTAGCACACCCCTTTGATGCGCTTAAACAAACATTTTATCCCTTTATCCCTTTGCTTCTTTATCTGACAGGACTCATATATATACAGTAGATAGTTGCTCGACCACCTCAGTCACTTATACAAGGACTGAGGTGAGCATCAACTCTCATACTTTTCATATGGTTTGCTTACTGTACTTGTAGTGTATTCTCATATATTCTAGGTACAGTACACATCGAATAGAGTCACTTATACAAGGACTGAGTGTATTCTCATATATTCTAGGAATCGATTTTCTACAGATACATTTATTTGCATTCTAGTATCATCTAGCTGTGCCCAGAAAATGGGCTTGTGCATCGTCTCGGGGAAAGGTGGCACGGCGATGATGTCATATTTCCTTATTACGATATGGTGCCTGATTACGTAGTTAGTTCAAAGTCCGTCGACCAAGCTCGACCAAGGCTGGAAAAAAAAATCCGACCTTACGTGCCGGGTTCAGATCCCGGAACCCCCTTGATTAATCACTCATCAAAATAGGCAGTGCTCGTAATGAAGAAGGCCCAAGAGTTGGCATGGGTGTAGCCATAGGTATAGTCCATTCAACTGCATTACAGAATTACACACTAAAAGAATTATCGAGATGTAGAGGCAACTGACCGAGTACCTGGTCCTGACCTTGACCTGACCACAGTAGTCATCCTGCTTACTCATTAAACACTCCACAAGTTGATCACGGCGACTGGCTGCAACCCAAGGGTAAGTTAACACTTGTTTTCGACCTCTTCTTACTCACCTTCGGCTATAGCAACTCTTATTCAAGCTCGATGTGCTTTTGGATGACCACACCATGCCAGGTGCGAAGCCAATCCCCGTGCATATACATAGATGCTCATTTTAACTTTTATCATGGTTCTTCGCTTGTAGGTCGCGCAGCCACGACCCTTGTCAGTTTTGTGCAGCCAAGCGACAATGGTGGAACTTGGGAATGGGAGGGATAAAGGGAGCAGAACGGGCAGGGGACAGCGCAGGCAGGAGTGGCACTATAGTAGTAAATTATGTGTCATTAGGAGTCGCTAAGCGTCAATACGAGTCATTTTATCTAATCTAAACTGAAAGTAATTACTCATCGTAAATGAAGTGGACGACGCCCAGCGATGCTATTGAAATTTCATCGAGGGCTGTCTTTAGGCGTCGCTCTCCTTTTTCCAACGACAAAAGCGTCAAAATGTGACACGCAGCGACGCACGCGGATCACTTTTCAACTCGATCAACATTCGATCAACCCCCGGACAACGACAAATATACTGTACTAATACGACCAACTCTAGAGAATGCTATCGATATTCACGGTGATGACAGCGAAGTTCCCATGACAGATGTCGTTTCTGCGCATACACAACTTGAATGCTCCGACTCTATGGATTGCGATGACAATGATGAGCTGTACATACCGGGAGAAGAAGGTGGCCTTGTTTCAACTGCAGATGCAGAGTGTGCTTCACTGGAGTCTGTTAAAGGTGAGGTAGTTGATGCAACTCAGGCTAGTCAAGCTGTAGAAGGACGTGGTAAGCGTAAGAAGCGTGCAAACATCCTCTATTCCTCCAAATTTTGGGTTGCAAATGATGGGAGCGATGCAGATGAGGAGTAAATTTAGGTACTTTTTTAAAATAAATAAATATTCCCATTTAGGAAATTTTTTCATGATTTCCGTCACAGTCTTCAGAATTGGTTGTGACCTGTGACCTGAGCCATATCTCTTTTTTTTTTTTTTTTTTGGATTAAGGATTTATTCCTTTTTTAAAAGGGCGCCCGAACACAATCCCCCGGAAGTAGGCTACACGTAAAGAACCCTCCTCATCGACAAGCACCTGAACCGCTACCACGCCCTCTCAAGCTTGCAGGACTGGCTGATGCACTTCCTCCCACTACGGTATTCTATACTTCCCGAGCCCGCATGAGCGCCGAGGCTTCCAGCTGTCAGCGAACTGCATAGTTGGTGTACGAACACGGGATCGATCACGGGAAGGCTTAACTTGCGCCTGTCGGAAAGCCATATCTCTTCTCTTCAGAGAGGCTTGTGACGTGTGACTGAAGAGTTGGTCGTATTAGTACAGTAGTTACTATTTTGATACTGCCGTCGTGATACAACGTTACTTCAAACACTCCTGCACGCACAGCTCAACAGACTGTGGAGACATCACGGCATAAAAGCCAAGTGTCACGTACTAATGAGGATATTATCTTGATGTTATCAAAGCTCTTTCCACACTTTCCATGCCAATGGTTTTTGGAACATGTGTATCTTTTACCTTTCACGTTGGATTTTCAACTTATATATATTATACATGTACGTCAAGTATTTACGGTGTGTCAGTGCATAATACATAATCAACAAAACCTCTTCCAATACTGCACACATGACTCGGCGGCGGAGGCTCTGCACATCTGAGATTCTCAACCAAACAATTTCCTTTTTCAGGACAATGAAACAGAGTAGGATCTCCACTAGTACTTAGTGACATGATTCAACTGCTGCAATTCTATCCAAGTTCTATCCAAAGTTCAACTGCCACGTACTAGTAACGCAGAATGGAATTTACTCTCCCCAGTTATCCCGCAAAGGAAGCAGCCTTTCATAGACTTGTGGACGATATCCTTGCGTACATATTTTTATTGAACGCCACCCTACCAGACCCCGATTGCCGCGAACATGCGACGACAGTTGCGTCTTCCCAAGTTTGTATAAGATGGCGGTCCATTGCGCTCAACTGTCGCGCGATTTGGGGCTCTATCATTGATTATCCTCGACATTCTCTCAAGTGGATTGAGACATTACTTGATCGCTCATATCCCTCATCGTTAGATTTCGGCAGTCGGATAAACAGCGTTTACTTGGCGGATGGTGGGCCGGGCGTGTTGGAGCTGGTCTTCAACCACATCAACAGGTTAAGGATTTTCAACCTACAAGTTCCAGTTTCTAGCTGGGAGCTTGTGTGTTCGCGTTTTCTTCAGCGACCAGCACCTAACCTCGAGTTTGTGAACATCTTTATCGGTTCCAACGCCGGACAGTTGAGCCATCCGTTGTTCGATAATCATGCTCCCAACTTGCAGACCTTGCAGCTGCATCGGTGTACGGTTGACTTCACCTCCCCAGTCTTAACGCCTCTCACCGAACTCTATGTTCATGATATTGCCGAAACGAATGCCGTTCCCACCGTTCTTGACTGGTTAAATATCCTCGGAGGAATGCCGTCCCTCCGATGGGTCACTCTCATCCATGCAATTTCAAGCCCCACTACCAACATTGTTTATCCAATCATCCATCTCGCTGCGTTGGACATGCTGTCTGTAGATGAGGCATTTCACGAGAGCGTTACATTGATCGAACACTTGATCGTGCCTCCTGGTTGCGGTCTGAGGCTTCGCTGCGATCATGCTCACGTAGGGTTTGACCAACGAAAACTGTGGGCCATCATCGAGAAGAAGATGGATTCATGGGCGAAGAATGCTCCGAATCGTCATCTAGAGGCATTTAGCGCTGAAGATTTTGTCGCCATCGGGAATCTGCCTCACCTCGGACTCGGAAGCGTATGGGGTACAGAAGCGGAAGTAGTACACTACAAGCGGCACGTACGCCTTCTGGATCCCGTCATGACAATCACGCTACGTTTATCAAACTCTCAAGACACTATCCCGCTTTTTCTCTCGCTGTTCGCACTTTTCGAACGGACGTTTTTCGATACGACATATCTCAAGCTGTGGATCAGCTATGAACCAGACGATGGGCAGGAAGTCTACCTGCCGTTAGTCGACAGCTTCCGAGGTTTCGTGCATTTGGAGAAAGTGTACCTGGGGTACGATTCTCTTTCGAAGTTTCTGTTCCCCCTTTTACAACACTCCTTACCGAATTCAGTCTTATTCCCCGCACTACAGTCCTTAAGGTTCTTTGGTGCAACGTTTCGGCACACATCAGACTCATTACTCCGAGTAGCAGATTTCCTTCAGTGGCGGAGGGAACAAGGCTTTCCGGTTCACAAGATCAATATCGTCCAAAGTCGGATTAATAGGCAATACATACTAACACATGTTCAAGACACAGTCGTCGAGATTGATGGTTTCAATTTTTCGGACTCGGATACTAGTGAAGATGAAGAGGATAATTAAATCTGCATCCCTCACGTTTTCATCTTGCTGTGTATGTATTCTTAATCCATCGTGCCCTGATTCGTTAGTTGAATGCGATGTACACGTAGCTAGATTTAACACTATAGCTATGCAGTAAATAAGTGGAGATTTACAGCTGTTTGCATAAAGGTTGGCACTTTTGAAAAAAATAAACAAATCTCAAATTTTTACAAACTCTAACCTATACGTAACTTTACACCCATGCCATACCGAAAGATCTCTCGCGATGTCAAACTGGCGGCTATCAGACTTCATGAATGCGCACTATTACCTCTTGAAGATATCCTAGACTGCCTCTCGTCGTACCTTTTATCGCATTCTGTTGTTACTTGTTACTTGCTTGATATCCGCCTATGCTAACTAGAGCTAAGGACATGCCTCGACAGACCAATATTATGGACACCTCTTCAGATGGCAAACATATAAGTAGAAATAAAGGTAGGTAGTATGAAGTAAGGCAGATATGAAATGCTCAGTCGCGGGTGCATCAAAAACCCAATGGGAAAAGCTACTGGCTGGCAACAACCACATAAGAAATGAAAAATAAAGGTTAAAACTTAAGGAACATGAAGTGAAAGGTGTAGAAACATTCAACCCAACAGTGTGGACTGGACTGAACATGCACAGTACGACGTGGCTGGGTGACATGGCCATCTGTGAGTGTATTGAGTGATTGTCGAAAGGGTTAAAAAAAGGAAGGGTGTTCTTGAATAAAATGAAAGCATAAACGCAACAGCCTGGATTGAATGACTGTCTGACGGCGAACTGGCGAAGTATGATGTGGCTGGGTGACATGACTGGGTGACGTGGCCACGAGTGCACAAATTGAATGAGCGTGTTGAAGAATCAAGGGCGAGAAATACGTGGTGTGACATAGTGGTCAACATTGGGAGGATATGGGTAGTGGTTGATAAATGGTTTATGTGGGTAGGGGATGGTGATAAAATCAGGCTTCGTTTGCATCAACGACATGGGTCGCCAATTTGTGCACTGCATTTAGACAGTGAGGCCTTCTATAATTTAACAATGCGACAGGTGGCCACTCTAGCCGGCACTGGGACAACAGAGCAACGATTTGAGGGTGGGGTGGGTGGTGATGGTGGTGTTGTTGTTGTTGTTGTTGTTGTTATGGTGAACCACTGGCGACGTTGTGAGGCACAACTATGGCGTCCGAGGACGACCAAGGCACCTGCACTTTGATGACATTGAATACCTCAAGCGACTTATCAGCCACCATCCAGACTGGTTCCTTGATGAGCTGCAATACCTTCTGGCAATGAACCGCTTCATCTCTGCTCATTACACCACCATCCACCGGGAGCTGGAGCGAGTGCATGTATCAACAAAGAAACTCAAGAAGATTGCACTTGAGTGAAATGAGAATGTCTGGGCTGACTTTATCCGGTGCATGGCTCAATACCAACCTGAACAGCTTGGCTTTCTTGATGAAGTTTCAAAGGACGAATGGACTTCAGCCAGACATCGTGGAAGATCGATGAAAGGTTTTTGTGCTGTGAAAAAGGGAGTGTTTGTTCATGGGAGGAGATTTTCTGCTGAGGGGGTTGTTGACAGTCGACAGAATGGTGTCTAATACAGTTGTCGAGGGTTTGATGATGCGAGCTCAATTCTTGGAGTATCTGGAGCACTCTGTGGTGCGTATTCACTGTTGCAACATTTTACCTCATTCATTGTTTGTCCAGCTGCCTCTGTGCACCCCTTTCCCTGGATATCTCAGTGTCCTTGTAATGGACAATGCTCGTATTCATCATGGCAAAGAGATCTTAGAGCTGACACAGCACTTTGGTAATACCATGGCTTTGACATTGGAAATCATATGCTTACTTCTGAATTTTAGGTGTCTGTCTCGAGTATCTTCCACCTTACTCACCTGACCTCAATCCCATTGAGGAAGCCTTCTTGAAAGTCAAAGCATTCATTCGCCGCCATGGAAATTTACTTACGCATGAAGGTGATGGGATGCTATTTGACTTGACGGAGTGTATGGAAGTTGTAACACCGTTAGACACTGTTGGGTACTTCATACATGCAGGATACTTCTAGAGCATTACAATGAGCAAGTTACAGTCCAGTTACAACATGTCCATTAGCTACAGTGTCAATAAATGGAACAGAGACACAAACAGACAACAAAACACATCATGTAGGAATGGCCCACTCCAAAACAGCTTCCTTGAGGTCAACAATCTCACCTGGTTTGAACCCAAGATCCTTCAATTCCTGCACAATTATGTATCGGAAAGATCCTCAGACAGGTGCATGATTTTCAATGCGTCCACACTGTTCTTGGTTCACAGAGCTGCAGGAGCAGGGTTTGGAGGTACAATGAGATTAACTTTCATTCACTTAGGCAGGGCCATGATGGCTATATGCATCGTGCAAGTGCTAAACCATGTGCTAGGGTTACAATTTTCAATTTGTTACAAATTTTCTCACAGTGCCAAGATTTATGCAAACCGCTGTAAAGTTCTAAAGAGAAAACATGGCTCAAGCAATATGACCCTTTGGAAAACAGATCACATGAGTAAACCACAAGCATGTGGGTGTGTGCCGAGTTTGTTGACAGGCTTACAACTTTTCATTTCTCTTTCTTCTCATGGCACCTAGCACATCCATAACTCGACACTGACACAAACTTTTCTTGTGGCCTGTCCTGAGACACATGTTGTGTCTTTACCAGTGAGGAGCATTTTGGACTCTCAGCCGCCTTCTGTTCTCAAAGATCACAACATCTAGATAGCTATCCTGTCGACAATTCCATGGATGAAGTCTATATCACAGCTGCAGATGCCACACCTTCTGTCATCATTGCCACCTCGTCAAACTTAGCATGCCCTCAGCACAGATCTAGGTGGTTAGAGCCAGTGGATTCTGGATTAGCACAGCAGTAGGGTGGAAACACATGGTGTCAAGGGGGGCTGTGGCTGGTCTGGACCACCAGGGACATGTTATCTTCCACGAGATGTGTCAAGAGTTGTCATGATGCATGACACACATTTTTTGTCCCATTCCCATGTAAATCCCTTTTATTATTGGCCAATACATACATGTGTTTTCTCTTAGAACTTTAAATCTCCACTAATTTACTGCACTATTTTATGCCATATTGTCTAGCTTCACCAGATTCTTCCCACCGAGGGCTTAATTTCTTTTGGGAGTGCACATGATGGGAATGCTCATGTGATCTGTTTTCTAAAGGGTCATATTGCAGGTGTTAGAAAACATGTGTATTGGCCAATAATAAGGGATTAACATTGGAATGGGACAAAAAATGTGGGCCCATCATGACAACTCTTGACAGGCCTTGTGGAGGATATCATGTCCCTGGTGGTCAAGACCAACCATAGCCCCCCTCAAACAGGGCATTCAGTAAAAAAACAGTGGATGCACCATTCAAGCAGTGGAATGCTATTCACCCAGCAGATTGTGCACAACACGTGAGTTTTGGAAAATGCCAGCATGGTTTTTTGTGTGTTCACATCCATCAACATTGCTGATCACTGTCTCCCACAGTTGATCAACATGTAACTAATGTCGTGCTCATCATCTCTGACAATGAGCACACTATTTTACTCATTCTTGACCCTTTTCCTTCGCTTTTTTTGGTAGATATCATTGATATATGTATATATGGTGATAATAAACAGCTATTTCCACCTTTACAGCTATATCTAGCCCATAGCCAAGCATTCTCCTTGAGTTTGAGGAGAAGGGTCTCTTCTCTTTATGGTGTAGTTATACTGGATGTACATTCATATATATGCCTATATAAATGAGTAGGGATGGGTCTAATATCAGGATTCAGTAGGGAAGAGTGGAAATAAGTAGAAGTGAGGAGTGTGATACAGGCATTGTCAAAGAGTACCTTGTTCTCAGCTCTCCCTACATCAATCCCCACTTCTAGTAAATATACCTCTACCACTATGTTTTTGGCTGTGCAATGACAAGCCCAGTAGTATTACACTCCTCACTTCTCCCTATTTCCCCTCTTCCCTACTGAATCCTGATATTAGACCCATCCCCACTCATTTATATAGGCATATATATGAATGTACATGCAGTATAACTACACCATGAAGAGAAGAGACCCTTCCTTCTCCTCAAACTCAAGGAGAATGCTTGGCTATGGGCTAGATATAGCTGTAAAGGTGGAAATAGCTGTTTATTATCACTATATATATATATATCAATGATATCTACCAAAAAAGCGAAGGAGAATGAGTAAAATAGTGTGCTCATTGTCAGAGATGATGAGCATGACATTAGTTGTACATGCATTGATCAACTGTGGGAGACAGTGATCAGCAATGTTGATGGATGTGAACATGCAAAAAACTTCAAGTCCCACGCCAGCATTTTCCAAAACTCATGTGTTGTGCACAATCTGCTGGGTGAATAGCATTCACTCATTCACGCTGACAGATGAAAAACCATGGACAATCCATGGCTAGTGGACTGGGCCCACCACAGGTAGGTACCAGATGAGCCCACCACACATAACACATGGTTGGGCCAACTGTGCAGGAACTAGGTGTTACTCACTTGAGGTGATCATCTAGGCCCACCTTATCCCACCACCTAGCAGGCACCCACACTCACAATTCACTGGCGCCATCAAATGACCTTGGTGCTGCCAAATGGCCTGGGCACCATCAAATGGCCCAGAAACTGAACAGCATAAATGTTGCATCACTACATTTGTCACACCACAGGCAAAAGCTAGGGCAGTGGGTGCAGCAGTTGGATTTGAGTACTTAGCAGTTATGTAATATAATTTGGATAATTTGCATCAGCATGAGGATCAATCAATCATGGGCAATCCCTTCTTCCACCATGTGATTGCACTGCTCAAAATTCCTTTGTCTTGACATGTTTCATGCCATGTACTGTATACATTTTCTGGCTTGATTGAATACCTTGATTCTTGACCACCATCATCCCCAATGTCTGACTCTGATGCTCACATGCAACCTCCTGCTGATTCTGAATCTGGCTTAGGGGAGGGCACCTCATCTGGTAACAAGCGCAAGCGCTCACCAGCTAGCAGTGCAAACCTCAACCCCTCACAAGCAAAGAGAGCATGCAAAGTTTTCACTAAGCAACCCAGGAATAGTGAATGACACAGGTATGCAGACCCATGTGGGTAAGTAGGATGGGTATGTGAGGGTACAGGTATGGGTATGAATTATTGTACCCCTGAGAAATCCATACCCCTCAGGTGGGTTCACTGGGTACTGGTCACACTTAGGGTACCCATGTTGCTAGTGTTTATTTACTGGTTTTGGCACTCAGATGAGTGCCGCAAACCCTTTATTTACTTATCTACTGTGTTTAGGTACTAATATACTTATTTTATTTAGGGGGAAGTGATGCCCCGAAGAAGGGGTAGCTTGTGGAAGCAGCATCTTATATATTAGTTGATATTTATTACTGTTTGGTTCCAGTAAATGAACATGAACACATCACATGTCGCTGTTCATGTTTGTTCACTGGAACCAAACAGTAATAAATATCAACTAATATATAAGATGCTGCTTCCACAAGCTACCTCTTCTTCGGGGCATCACTTCCCCCCAAATAAAATAAGTATATTAGTGCCTAAACACAGTAGATAAGTAAATAAAGGGTTTGTGGCACTCATCTGAGTGCGTGGGTTACCCATGATGACCACTAGCTGTACCCTTGAGCCTTATCCACCCTTACCCTTACCCTTAATTCATGGGTATGGGTATGCATGGGTAAGGGTATGGGTTAGATTTTTTTACCCCAGGGTTACCCATGTCATTAACTACCCAGGAAACCCAAGAAACCTAGTGACTGGCACATGAGAAAGGGAGAGGTACCAAAAGAGGCAGAGAAAACAAAGGTGTGCAACTTGTGTTACATTGTATTTGATCACTTCACAGTTCTGCTGTATCTTAGGCAGCTCTTGAGCTTCATCTTTATGTCCTGTGGTGTCTCCCACACCAGAGCACTGTTCCACCAAAGGTCACTCCTGAAGACAAAACACCATTCACTCAGCATTATTCATCTGAAGCACAGCTCCAAAACTCAGTAACATCCAGTCTCGATGACAACTCTGTTAGAATACAAGATGCCAAAGCCAAGGTAGCTGAGCTCCTCAGCTCTCTTGAGGATGGGATGATTGCTGCAAACATTAGGCACATCCAGGAATGTCATTTGTTACTCATCGTTAGGACTGTGGCATGCCTTGGGCTTGCAAAGTGGGTGCCCGATGTCCTGAGTGGCAATCCTGAGTCCATGTACAATCTACTCCATGAACATATTGCACTCAAGACATTTGAGCAGGTCTCAACTGTGTATAGGTATAGTCGCATGGGAGCAAACCTGTCTTGTGTCCATGGCTTTGCACTCATGTGCAAACTTTACTGAAGTTTTGTCTTCTCCTATATGTATGGGCTTGCAAAGTCAGAGGCAAAGAGTCCAGGGAGTGTTGTGAAAGGAAAGCAGATGACTTTGGTGTGGAAGTGACATAATACTGTGTGTATTTTGCTTCTATTGACTTGGAAATGTGGATTACACTGACACAAGTTCAATAGCTTGCTAGTGGCAGAGTTGAAGTATTCAAAGCACAGGGCTTCAATGATCAAGTCTTGGCCTTGGCTAATTAAAATGAGGCCCATTCTGATGATGAGTTGGCAAAAGGGGGCACAGATTCAGTGTACCACATCAAGGAGAAGGAGGGTCAAGTGACAGGGGTGACTGCATTCTTCCGTATGGCAGACAAACAACACCAGTGGATGAATAAAAGCAAAAGTGGTTGCTTCAAGTGAGTTCAAGTGACATTCCCTTTTATTATTGGCTAATTTTATGATTACTGAACTGAGCAACACCATGAAGACCCTCCAATGCCAAAGCAATCAAAGCTTCTGGCACTCCCAAATATAGAAATCCAACCTAGATAATACACAAATAAACTCAGTCTGTGTATGATGGACTCTATTCAGTTATCACTGTACCTAGACAATACACAAATAAACTATAAATAGTACAGTAAGTAATCAAGTCAATGTAAGTGTTAGAGTGTCTGCTCACCTCAGTCTGTGTATGATGGACTGAGGTGTCTGTATCTATCTTGTAAGATATATATATATGAGTATGACAATAGAAAAGGTGATAAAGGAACTGTAAGAAAGGAATATGGACAAGGGAAAATATGCATCACTTTGTGTGCTATAATTAGCATGCCGCATCAAAGGGCGTATTCACGGTGTAGATCTCAACACTGTGTCAATTTGATAATCTTGCTCTGTGCCTCTGGCCATATGTGGAGGAGAATCAGTGAGTTCTTGTATGGCATCAGGGGGCTTATCACTGATAAAATCTGCTCCTTGAGAAATAAATGCATCAATATGCTTGTCAAGGTTTTCATGTTTTGTTGATATCTCCACCTTTTCAGCCACTGACAAATAAGACCCATTGAGTCTTACATGGTTAAGAAGTGCTAATCTAATCACAGTCAATAGGGCATGATATTAACTTGAACTGTGGTGCTTACTGTGCTTCTTGCAGTTTAAGACCAAGAGAGAGCCATGAAGCTTCACCCTTTCAGGCACTGAAGCTAGCTTCATCATCAACCAGGGCCAGTTGGAAGGAATCTTTAGTCGGTGCCACCATACTAACATTTATATCATAGATGTCCATAGCTGTGGGATCTTCAAGGTGGTCCTCCTGCCATTTCCTTTCCAGTGTAGTCCAAGCTTTAATCTCCTCAGGTTCTGCATTACAACTGTACTGAGCAAGGTCATGGCAGCTGTCTTCCACACCTAATATGGCAGCTTTATAACAGTGGCAGGTGACAACAACTAAAACTTCAGTTAGCAAATATAGACTTGGATAGACCTAAGATTACCAATATCCAGCATCTTTTTGAAATTGGAATTGCCCATATGATTGTCTAGGGTCTTGGTGTGTGCTGCAAGAGTTGCATTTTGTGTGCTGGGAGATATTTCATTCAAAACAGACCAGAGGGACTCGAGAATTTTGCCATCCACATGGCCAGCCCCAGGAATCAAAGTTGGCAAAAATTGTGCAAAACATTCCCACTTGTGTCCTCTGACATGGAATAATCCAATCCCTTGATACATATCCATGTCATCTGGAAGGGTTAGATAGTCACTTTATAAAAACTGCTCTGTGAGGCATTTACAATACTGGCACATCACATCATAAATAGCAATGAATGCTTTCAGTCCTTTCATGTTTGAATTTTTCAATGCTTGGGCAAGTAATCCATAGTGGCTTGCCTATATTCTATGAGCTATGTACTTGTCACACAACATGGCCATTGCTCACTGTTCTCCCTTCTGAAAATTGCCAACAGCACCAGGACAGAAACATCCATGATGTCCACAAGCCATGGCACCTACACCAGTGACATCCAGACCCTTGTGTTTGACAAAGGGATCATTGACAGCATGGTGTTCATTGCAGGTCGATTTCTGACATAAGTGATAATCAGTTGGCAGGCAGATATGGTATTAGTCATGTAGCAACCTCCTTGACCTCTTGGGCAATGGCTAAGTGGGCTTTATATTGGGTCGACTCAGTCATGAAAAACTGCCCATGTGTCAGTGGTACATCACAGTGTGCATTGTCATGGTAGTGATGGATTGCAGTGAAGTTTCCATCCATGACAAAGGTCTGGGTGTATGCCAATCTAGACATGAATGAAAATTATGTTTGTGAGATTGAATATGATAAACTTACCTGTCTGCATCATCTGCCCAATCAGCAGGAATGTTAATACCTGGTTGAGGACATGCTGTGCAAAAGTTCTGCATGGCCTCCTCAGTGGCCAATGCAGCATTGGATATAGTCCCAGCACCAGGCTTTGTTGATGTACTGGCAGCTCCATCAGTTCCTCATCTGGCCAAGATGTGACAGAGGCAGCCAGGGATCAATCTCCTGCATCCCCCAGCACTGGGACAAAGCTGTCATTCACACCAGTTGGAGTTTGATTGCCAAAGCTGGTCCATTTGCTATGCTTTAGCAATCTCCGTATTTTACTGGCTCTCATGGGCTCTCTATATTGATCCTGGCCAGAGCATTAGTGTGACTGACAGTAATAGGGGTGTTACTATATTTACTGGCATGGCATTGGGAAACATCAGAGATGTAATGCACCAGAGCTTTGCATAATACTGGTAGGTGATTGTTTTACATTCAAGATTACTCAATCTTGCATCATCAAGAACCTTGAATGTAAACAAAGTCTTGATATTCTTGTAGCTAGCAGGAAATAGGTGCATCTGGAGTAGGTGGGACTCTTGCTTTGCCTGGGCATTAGGGCAATTGCACCACTTGATCCACATGTTATGAACACCAGAAATGTTGACAATGGTTATCTCATGACAATCAGCCATGAATGGCAAACCCTTTTGTTCATATATTGCTGCTGTCTTTCAGTAGTTCTTCACAGTGTTGGATTCTCTATCCCCTTCTGTTTCATCATCAACATCATCCTCATAATCAGCACCCAGTTCATCCACATTGGTGGCCAAAGGGCTCATGTAACTTGGGCATGGATGTACCTCATGACCAATATGAAGTAAGACACCAACTTGAGATAACCACACTGGTTCAAAATATCCACCAGTCCAATCATCAAGTTGATGGAATGGATTTGACTGATGGGCCTCTTGACAGCATACTGTGCATTGGAGAGGACAATCCCAGCAGTCACAACATTGCCATATCCCCGGCACTGAGCTGCAACTGGCACATGTCAGTGATGTTGGAACATCATTGGACAAGATGGTTTGAATATAATGTGGCTGCTTTGGCAACCATTCCTCAATGTAGTCTTGCTGTGTCTGAAATGAGATCAGTTCAGGCCACCAAATGGGTTATTGTATGGATACACCTTGGTCAGTCACTGATCTAAGTCATCATTAAGAAATTCTATGGGTGCATATTGGAAAGGGTCATCTTGATCAGTGAATGTTGTATCAGGATTCTAGGGGTTGTCTTTGCTTTCTTGCATTTTGGTGAAGTGGTCAGGGTCTGGCAAACTTCATTCTGGTGGACCTCATAGGCCTTAGTGCACAGACCTTGCCCAGTTTTAAAAGTTACTCTTCTGACCTGTACAGGTCCACTGGTAACTGTGCATGTGCATATCTTGGCCATGGTTAGAATGAGATGGGATGATACAAGACCTCAAAATATAAGTTAAATTGGAGTGCAATTGGCACACCCATTCCATTACCACATGGTATTCAGGAGGCACCACATTGCCCAATAATGCACATTGCCCAATAACAGGGCAATGCTGTGAGTGATGTCCCTGCCATGCCATCCAGGATTTAATATAATCATGGCAGTGGCCAGTCAGAAGTAGGTTTTTTCCTCATTCAGGGTCAGATTAATAAATTTCACATATGTAGTTTATCAACTGATGATCCTCCTGGCAAGACACATTCTATTTTGCCCTCCCTTGCTCTGTCCTGTTCTGCCAAATGTCTGATCACAGTGATGATGATGACTGGAGCACAACCAGTGAAGATGAATCAAGCAATCATGAATGCAGTGATGAAGGAGGCAGCACTACATCAAGTGATGATGAGGGTGATGAAGGGGAAGCAACAGTGCAGTTTGACCCTCTTACCCCTGTGTGGTCAGCAGAGGAAAAGAAAGTTTTATTTGAAGACTGGAAAGTTGCCAAACAATCAAAAACACAAGCCCTGTATTGGCTGGAGCATTGAAGGACTTGTAAAAATTGGGGCAAGCTGAAACCACCTAATAATGAAGGATTGCATGGTGTAAGTCCAAAGATGTTATGCATGACCTTCACCATAATGATAATGTCCATGTAGCAAGTGGTGGAGTGGTACCAAACCAACTCTTGCAAACAGTGCAAGGTATGCACTGGTGCCATGCCTTCATGATGGCAGGTGATTGTTGAGTTGCACAGTGCCAAGGTTGATAAGCATATCTGGGAATGAGAACCAGATATCCTTTGGGGTTCCAAGTCTCTATTCCAGAGTATATAAGGAGCTCAATGCTGAGATCCAGAAGGACTGGAGCCAGGATGCAACTATAGCAAAGTTGCAAAGAAAATGGACAAATCTTGGCCCACCAATGGAAAACAACAAAAGTATGTAGAAGCATTGATGTATGACTTTGACATTAATTGGCTTACAGGGATGCTGAGAAGTATGCAGCCAAACAGTTTAATGAGTTTGCTCAATCTATGTATGTGGAGCTGGGGGTGAGGATGGTAGCCCTTGGTGCATGGGTCAACCCAGCCAGTAGCAAAAGATGGAACTTCTGAGTTTGCATTTTCCATATCATGGCCCAGCTGATGAATAACAGCTTTGATTCAAATAATACTCTTGTAAAGGATAAACCATGGTTCACTAAAGCCCATCCAGGCTAGGCTAGTGAGCCCCTAGAAGAGACCTGGCATGCTTATGTAGAGGAACACCTCTCCAGTGATGAAGGGATAGTCCAGTCAGCACCACTGCCAAGGGCAAGGGCAAGAAATGTTTGGAGGTCAGGCTGAAAGGCAACCCATTGCTACCAGAGACGTGTTTGAGACTGGAAGGTGATAAGAAACATTACCTTGACTTCCAGAAGCAGGTCCTTTGTGCATATGTCAGTGGAATGTACAGTAAGTTCACAGAAATGGTTGTTCTGTCAGCCACTGAATAATAATGTAGATATTGCAGCACACCAGCAATCATGTGCTGTCCCATGGCTGGAAATCTACAACTGGCAAAGTGACTTCATTGATGGAGGAACATATATGCCATGTGAGAAGTGCCAGCATGGTGCCACTAACTGGGTGACCTCCCAGGCACCAAGCACAACCTCAGAATTTAACCTGTCAGATGAGGAAGATGTAGAGGAGTGCTATGTGTGACTCCAGGATCCTTCTAAGATGCATAAGGCAGAGATTGAGGCTCTGTTCCAACACTGGTTACCAAGACAGCAGAAAGGCAAGGCTGTTGCTTTTGCATTCAAAAATGTGTTGGACACTAGGGAGAGTAATGAGCTCTGTGCCATGGTTAGACTGGATGAATTATCAGATCTCGGTACCAGTGGTCTTGATGAAGGGCTTTTACCCCCCCACAACCACAGCAACACCAAAAGTCATCAAAGCGGAAACCATGCCTGGCCCATTCACAAATGAAAAGCCACCATACTAGTACAAGGGAGTCATCAGCAGCTGCAGATGGACCATGGCCCTGGCCCTGGCCTCTTAAGCCACACAAGGCACTGATAACAGAGGGTCTCCATGAATTGAAAATACATGGAACCCTGATATTGATCCAATGCTATGAGAGCATAACGACAGGTCCCCAATTACATGTCTGGCAGCAATTCACTCAGGTAAGCCACAATCAACTGGTGGTGAAACTGGAGACAGCCATCCAGCCCCCCAGGTGAATAGTGGACCTGCACCAGTGGATGCTTCCGCAATGGACATAGACACTGCCCCACACTTGGTACACCCTACAAGCCATGGCACTATGATGCCTACTGCTATTCCCATGACATCAGTGCTGGCCCCTGGGAGCTCCACACTCCATCATGCAGCAGACCCCCAATATGCCATGTTGATGAATGCATGTGAGAGGGGAATGGCTTTGAATACAGATGTACCAGCCTGGGAGCAAGCATTGGGTAGGCAAATGACTGCAATGGGTCCACCTGTTCCTCCTAAGCTGGCTCTCAAGTGCCCAGCACAACATGGTTCAGATGATGAGAACATTTTAACTGGTCCTGAACCAGATTACCAGACTTACTGGATGAAGACATGGTCAAAGTCTAGAACCAGCCAGTCTGGTACAGACAAGGCATCTCATTCTGAAGGTGAACACCAGGATGGCACAGTGGTGGGAAAACAAAAAAAGATCATTTACAAAAGGATCAAAGAGCAGCAAGAAAGGGATGGCACAGGTGACTGGAATACATGGGAGACAAACAGAAAGAAAGGGGAAGGCCAAGCAATAGTTACATCAAACATTACATTTTTCATAACAATTTTGACATGTTTTTGGCCCCAGGGCCAATGCCCACTGGTGGTGTCACCTGGCCCAGATGCAACTCTCAATGCACAGTGCACAGCTTCACTCTCAACTCAGTGCACAGGTAGCTTCAATTAAGAAAGATATTGTACAGTATATTGGCTTGCTAAGGAGTGGATGTTGTATTTCTGGCCAAACACCACCCACCAGTGCTGCCAACCAGCTAGGGCATGGCATGGGTATGGGTATGCATGGGTATGGGTATGGGTATGGGATTGCCATACCTGGGCAACACCATATCCTTTTTCCATGGTGTTATGGGTATGTGTGGGTATGCCAGTACCTGGATTTTGGTCAGGTGAGTGACCATCTGACCTTGTTGATTACTCATTAATTTTAAACTATAGGATGATCCAGGTTACCACCACCAGCACCCAACCACTGCTGTGAGCAACTGCTCATGGGGTGGAAATGGGGAGCAAGGATGATAGCAACAACTACAATGGCCACACCACATAGGATATGGGCCCAAACAATGTCTATTGTTGTTTGGGCCCTAGGTACTTTTATATATCTTTTGTTCTTGTTTTTTTCTAACTAACTAATGGTTTTATTCGATTTTTAGGTTCTAATAGTGACATAACAATGAGACAACACCCTTGACAGCACCCCCACCACCATTGCGAGCCTCTGCTTGCAAGGTGGAGAATAACAGAGATGGGACTGGTGCAAACAAGAAATGACACACCACCTGCCCCCAGCCTCACGATCAACTGCTCATGGGGTGGATAGCAGGTGGAATGCTGATGACAACCAGGAGGAGACAGCAACACAAGATGATGGCAACACAGGACAATGGCAATGCAGGATGATGATGGTGAGGGTGGCAGGATAATGACAATGAGGGCAGGACAATGACAACAAGGGCAGGACAATGACAATGAGGGCAGGATGACGATGATAATGACATTCCATTCTCAGTGACTACAGGCAGCACCCCTCTCTCACTGCAAATGCAAGTGGGGGGGTTTCTCATTCTGTTTTTGGCAACTACAGGCATGTCCCCCCCTCTCTCACTGCAAACGCGAGCGGGGGGGTTACTCATTCTGTTCTTGGTGACTACAGGCACCACCCCCCCTCGCTCCAAACACCAGAGGGGAGTTTCACTTTCTATATATTAATTTAGTGTAATTATATTGTTAAAATACATATTCATGTCAATATCTGCAAACAACCATGGGTAACCCACAAAAACCCACAGTAACACTGTACCCCTACCTGTGTGGGTACAGTGTTTATAGGTATGGGTATGGGTATAAGAAAATATACCCAAGGGTTACCTGTGCCATGCCCTACAGCCAGCCCGGATGCCACACTAAAGGCACAGTTGACAGATAGCCTCAGTTTAAGAAAAACTATTGTACAGCTTATCGTAACTACAGTTTGGGATGAAGAGTTTATGTGGGTGAAAACAAAATTATCATTGAGAGTTGTCTGCAGTCATTCAAGGTTGGGGACTGCTGTGAGAGACTTGAATGCCTGGGGCTGGAGACATGGTCATGGTGGCCATGTCGACAGAAATTTGCATGGCTGGGATGTCACCAATCAGTGTGTGGCCCAGAGCTTGAGCTTCAACTTGAAGTTCCTCAATCCAGTTTTCTGCCACCGCAAGTTTGTCCCAGAGTTCCTCCATGTCTCTCTTCATCTTCTCCAAACCCATCACCTCTCGAATACCTCTCATTTCTCCCTTGAGGGCAGGCACTTTCTGCAGCATAACATCCTTGAGGGTCATGAGTGACCCATGCATATTCAAGACATCCTTCCTGAGTTCCTCATTGTCCTTCAATACAATGCCATAGAGATTTTTCAGCTCCTTGTATTTGCCACAGAGCTTGAGTAATGTCATCATGGCATGCCAATGGAGCTGATCAGTGGATAGCTAGGCCATTCCAGCAATGGACTCATCATCACTGCTACTTTCAACTCCTTGATCACAGTCAGTTTGCAGCAACCAATGGAGACAGTAATGAGTACTTACTAAACACATCCCCCTTCTTCACTGCTGCTCCAGCCACCCAGGGGTGTGGACCGGCCACCAGAGGGGGACAATGCGACAGTCCAGCACTGATGATGTGTACTGGGGGATCTCCTGCAATCTCTATCATCGATGTGTCTTCTTCCTCACTCTCATCATCATCATCCTCTGATTCCTCTGCCCACTTTTGTTTGATCCCTGCCTTTAGGTTTGTGCATGGATGCAGTTTCAACCACTTCTGATCCTGGTACATTATGTCCTGTATGAGCACTTTGCCTTCTTGATGTAGCACTGCATGCAAGCTTGTAACTTCCCTGCAGTTTCACACTTGCCAGTGCATTTGTCACATCAAGGGGTTGGCTGTTCTTTCACTGTACCCCAGATCACATCCAGGCCATTGGTCTTCAGTACCTCTGCAGCCCATTTATCCTGTAATGCTTTTGTCATGGCTGCTTTGCTTGCTGCTTTGATCACCAGTTTGCTGGTCACCTTACCTTTTGCCTTCACAGGCACAACTTCCTGAATGCTTTCATCCTTGTCTGTGTCCATCAATTCTTCTGCTGATATGATTCTTGCCTTCATGGGCTTCACTGCTTTCATGGGTCTCAAATCCACTGGACAAGCATGTGGCAACAGGAGCAGTTGTAGCTTCAGGTTGGTGCCCATGGTGTAGTTTGACTGGTGAGGACTGGGGTGGTGCTGGCTGCTTACTGGCTGTGGTCACTGGTGGTGAACTTGGGATGCTTGCCAGCATTGCTTTAGTGAGGGAGGAAGGCATGGGCTGAACAGTTGGTTGAAGGGTTGGGGGCAACTGGCAACTGGCTGTGGGTGCCAGTGGTGTTGTGGATGGAGGTGGGTGAACAGTTTGCTTCAGGGTTGGTGAGGTGCATGGTGCCATGCCATACTCACTGGTATCCTGGACATTGTGCCAAGGGAAGGGCACATTGGACCCACTCAGGATCCCATCCATAATGAATCTGAGCATGTGTGCAATGTATGGTGACTTGACAGTGTTAGTTCCCTGTGCATCCTTGTTATAATCTCACTGTATATGGTTGACAGTGTGATCATCAATGTTATAAAAATCTTACTAATGCTTCTATCACAAGAGGCAGAGCAATATATTACCCTGGAGAAAATGTTGGGAATAATGGGAGAAAAAGACATTTTTTCACTGGGGAAAAATAAAAGGAACCATCAGTAAAACTATGTTATTTTCCCACACTTTGTCCTTTTGGTTGCTACAGGAAAACAACTAATCTGTTTTCAGGAGAAAAACTTGTGAACATTAGGGGTCATTTTCCCACATATTCCCACTTTTTTCTCTGTGGAAAAATAACTAATCTGTTTTTAGGTGAAAAAATTGTGGAAGTCAGGAGAAAAAATATTATTTTCACCAGATATAGAGAAAATGTGGAAAAAAAGATATATTTCCCCTCCATCTTCACCTGATTTTCTCCCAGGAATGGATGAGTTATTTTTGCTGAGCAAGAGCAAAGAGAAAAGTGTGGGAAAAACAACATTTCTTTACTGATGGCTCCTTTTATTTTTCCCCAGGGAAAAAGTGTCTTTTTTCCCTATTATTCCCAACATATTCTCCAGGGTAATATATTGCTCTGCCTCTTGTGTATCATGCTGTAAGATTCCTCATCAATGTGGGTTGTTGCAGGTATTGTATATGCAAGTAAACCTGTGTACACTATGCTATGCTACAGTGTACTATGGCAAACACTACATATGTTACATTTTAAGTAGTCTATGCTGAAGATCTTGCTGTGAGGCAATGGTATGGGCCTCTCGTCTTTTCAGCACCTTAAAGTGACATTAAAGTAGTATCAGAACAAGTACAAGATCATGGTAAACTAATAAAAACTCACTGAGATAATAGGGTTGTTCACAGTAGCCATTTTCGGGCCATTTTCAGCTCATTTTTGATTTCATTTTCAATCTCATTTTTCAAGAATGGACTTCAGAATGACCTGAGAATGAACCCGAAAATGATCATTTTTGAAAAATCAAACCCTACCCTGGCTTTTGCAAAAATGATCATTTTCGCTATCATTTTCACATTCCATTTTTTTTGTTCTTTCAAACTCTGCTCCAATGCCTATTGCCATCATCGACATCAATCCCTCTCTCACACCTCCACTGCCATCTATGTCAACTCCACATCGACTCCACAATGCTGCCACTCCCTCCCTCCCTCAACTCTCTCCCATCAATGCAACCATATCACTACACTCACATGCCCATTACAAAGCCTGCATGAGCTGCGAGTGGCCCAAACAACAGCAACCTGTTGTTTGGGCTCTTTGAGGTATAATTTTTTTTGTTTGTTTCTTTGTTTTATAGACTAACTAAGTGTAATCTTTCATTTTTAGGATTTATACTACTGGTAACAACAGGCACCAATGCTGCACAACCCACACCCACACCCGCCTGCACTACCCCTCCTCCCCATTCAAATTGGATGCGAGGGGTCTTGGTTAGGCTCAGGGAGACCTGTAGAGGGGGCATCCACCAGGTAAGCACCAGCCAACCCCCCCTTTCGGTGTCATGTCACTGATGCATGGCACTCACAGCACCAATGGGAAACATCAACCCAGCACCCGCTGATGATGACTCAATGACCACACCACCTGTCCCAGCCTCACAAGCAACTGCTCGTGGGGTGGATTGTGGGTGGGATGACCATGATGGCCATCCAAAGCTGCAGGAACTATGGGGGATGCCAGAACCAGCAAGAACAGCAACAGACGATGCACCACCTGCCCCCAGCCTCACGAGCAACTGCTCATGGGGTGGATCACAGGTGGAACGACGATAATGCCACCTGCAGTGAGGGACATGGCACCCACCCCACACCTATGAGCAACTGCTTGTAGGGTGCATCGTGGGTCCATCTCGGGTACAACACCAGGCGCATGGAGATGAGGCAGATAAGATGGTACCCCAGCACCCACCCCCCACCACTGTGAGCCCTTGCTTGCAGGGTGGATTGGGTGCTAATGGTCCGTCACCACCTCCACAATGATGACGACAAGCACCCAGCACCCACTCCCATGCCTACAAGCCACCGCTTGCAGGATGGATTGTGGGTGCTGATGAGAATGATGACAGGGGTATAGAGGAGGGATAAAGAATGGGAATGGGACGATGACAGGGAGGATGAAATGATGGGGACAATGAAATGACAGGGACAACGAAATGATGGGGACAAAAAGATGGGGATGACAAAATGATGGGGATGATGGGAAGGTGGGGGTGGTGAAGTGATGGGGGTGGCGAAGTGACAGGGACAATGAAATAAAGGGGACAAAGCAATGATGGGGATGACGGGTCATGGGAAGGTGGGGGTGGTGAAACAATGGGGATAAAGCAATGATGGGGACAACAAAACAATGGGGACAACAGACGATGAAATGATGGGGACAATGAAACAACAGGGGTGATGATGAGGCCCCTCATCACTGGGTAAGTATGGAGACCTGCCATAGCCATTTTTCTTTTTTAGTTTTATTTGTAAGTAGCAGAAAAGAATATATATATTTACTACATAATCCCCATTGCTCACACCTTGATAACTTGTAAATAAAAGCCTTGAAAGTATGCCAATGGGTGCCTGGTGGTGAACTCATGCTAATAATTTTGTGAAGTCCTTTGAGGTGGAGTTTGAATGTGGCGAGCACTGCCAGAGGTAGGTAAAATGCATTTTTACTTCATTTTCCAGATGTTTGTGTTTCAGAGCGTTCACAGTAGCCATTTTTCACTTCATTTTTCACATCATTTTTCGGTCCATTCTGATCATTCTTCTGCCAAACACCCAAAAATGATCCAAAAATGAAGCTGAAAATGAGCCAAAAATGGCCCAAAAATGGCTACTGTGAACAACCCTAATATATATCTATTTCAACCCCTTCTCCTCACACAGATGTTGAGATTGAAAAGAAACCAATAGGCGCTAGCCTCTCATCTCTTCATAACCTTCAAACAATGTTGAAACAGGGTTATATCAAGTCTGATATCATGGTAAACTAATAAAAACTCACTGAGATAATATATATCCATTTCAACCCCCTCTCCTGACACAGATGTTGGGATTGCAAAGGAACAGCTATGCACTGTCCTATCATCTCTTCATAGTCTTCAAATGATGTTTAAATAGTATCAGATCAAGTCCAAGATCATACAAAACAAATGAGAACTCACTGAGATATCACTGTATGTCCATCTATCTCAACTGGTCCTTTCTCAGGCTGTGACAAAAAAGCTAGCATTAAAAAAAACAGACACTGGACCTTAAAGCGACAGAAACACAGTGCTATAATAAGTGTAACAACCATTCAAGAACTCACAAATGTAATATGTCTACCAGAGAGGATGCGGGTCACAGGTGACATCACTGTAACCCGCATACCCAAAAATACCTGTATCCATGACGCATGCAGGTTACCCCAAATAATAAAAAAACAATTCATGAACAAAGAAAAACTTACCTGATGCCCAAGTGACAATAAACATTATTTGGGCCCCATTTTGCTGGATTAATGCATGTTGTGTGAAGTTGGCGCCCCATGGGGTGCTCATGTGACCATGTTCAAAGTCACAAGTTGAACGTTGAACATTCAAGTTGAGACTCCTACTCACCCTGCTGCCACTACCTCCTCCTTCTATCACACCTCTGCCACCACTGTCACACCATCAACCCCCTCCTAGCTAGGGATCTCCATCAACAGCAAACAGCAAACCATCAATGTGGCCCAAATGACACTAAGCATCATTTGGGCCCAGTAAGTGTTTTTTTTTTTCATTTCTTGCATATTCAATTATACTGACTACTTGTTTTACAGGTTGATACTACCACATGAAACAAGGGCCAGCCAGGTACACACCCCCCCAGGTTCTGGCATTCTGCACCTGCCATGTCACTGATGATGACCACAGCATCCTCCCCATGCCCATGAGCAACTGCTCATGGGGTGGATGGGTGTTGATGATGACCATGATGACCACCTGCATGGTGGGGAAGCAAACAAGATGGCAGGAACACACCACCCGCCTCCAGCCTCACAAGCAACTGCTTGTGGGGTGGACTGTGGGTGAAACAACAATGATGATGACCCAGGACCACCAGCACCAGACAACAATGCACAGCACTGGACAACAATGACTACAGCACCGGCCAACAACAAGGGAGGCAGGTGAGACATGGGGTGAGATGAGGGGGAGTAAGACAAAGGGGGGGAGACCAGGGGGAGAGGGAGACCAGGGAGACCAGACAAGGGGGAGGGAGACCAAATGAGGGGGAAACACCAGGAGACAAGACAACACAGGGGCAGGGAGACAACAAGGGGGAGACAGGGAGATGAGAAGACAGGGGGGAGATGCCAGCACCAGCCCCATGCCTATGAGCATCTGCTTGTAGGGTGGTTTTTGGGTGCAGATGAGGGGGAGGGGGGGAGTGACACAGAGAGGGGGACCACAATGCTGGCACCAGCACCAGCACCAGCATCAGCACCAACACCACAAGCAGACAATGACAGAGCACCCACCCCCATGCTGACAAGCCACTGCTTGTTGGGTGGACAATGGGTAAACAAGCCACCTTGAGCACAACATGGCTGCCAGCGCTGTCCACACCCCACCCCACACCACTGCAGATGGCACCTGCCCCCATGCCTATGAGCAACTGCTCGTAGGGTGGGATCAGGGGTGCTAATTACAATGATGACATGAATGGAATGATGACAACGGAGTGGGAGATGACAGAATGATGAGACAACTGGAGTTGAGGGCCCATGAGACATTGTTTGATGTCTCTTGGGCCATTGGTAAGTTTTTTTATTACTCTTGTTTCATTATTTTGCTGCTAACAATTATTTTTAGCAACAAAGCCAACCAGCACCTGCCACCACTATTGTGAGCCCCTGCTTGCAAGGTAGATCGTGGGTGCTCAATGATGAACCAACAGTGACAGGGGACAACAATGACATGGGAGAGGACCTACGATGAAGCACACCACCCACCCCCAGCCTCATGAGGGGTGGATCACATGTGGACCAACAATGATGACAACTGAGGAGGACAGGAGTGAAGGTAGGTGAGAGGGTGTGAGGTCTTTACACTCCCCCCCCCAATCCAAGTGGACTCTGCTCGGACACTTGGACAGTCCTAGGACTTTGCTTGGACTTCTTTGGCTGAAAGTCCTGCCAAACTAGATGTCCAGGCTGAGCTGAGTCCAAGCAGAGTCTGAGTGGACCAGCACTTGTACAGTCCTAGGACTGTCCAAGTTGCTTATATAATTGACTGAAAAATCAGTGGCTACCACAGGGATTGAACCCTCATAGTCACATGATAAAGTACAATTAAGGCAACAATATAACTGTTAGACTAAAGTACCATTACAAGTGAATAGTTTTATCTCTCTATGTACCACCCTGGCTGTGATGACAAATCAACACAGCTGCATCACCAACAATGATGCCAGCTCATCATCGATCATCACCAACCACCACCACCACCACCACTCGACAATGCCGCCTCCCTCCCACATCCCACTGCTGCCACCACCCCCTGAACACCCCACAGCCACAGGTCCCATGCCAGCACACAATGAAATGGGCCCAAACAAATCTATTGTCATTTGGGCCCCAGGTGAGTTTTTTCTTTTTTCTTTTCTCATGTTTTTGTTAAGCTAACACATTTCTTCATTAATTATAGGTTATATCTATACTGTAGCACCACGATGACCCCAAAACCACCAAATGAGGAACAACAATGAGACCACGACCCAGCACCTGCCCCCACCAGTGTGAGCAACTGCTTGCATGGGGGAGAGTGGCTGCTAACGATGATGATGATGGCAGGGAACAACAACAATTAGGGGAGACCCCAACAACAGCCAGCACCCCCCATAACTTCCACAGGCAACTGCTTGTGGGGGTGCGAGAGTGCAGGTACTGACAGGGAGACAAAAAAGGCCCAAGAGACATCAACGTCTCTTGGGTCCTAGGTAAGTTTTTCTTTTCTTTTCTCATTTCATTTTTTGATGCTAACCAACTTTTTTTAGGTACAAACTACTACTGGTGATGATGACAATGGGGGGACACCACCACCACCACTGCTGCAAGCCCCTGCTCACACGGTGGAAGGTGAGGGTGAAGAGACAAGGGGGAAGGGAGATGAGGGGGAAGGGAGACAAGAGGGAAGGGAGATGAGGGGGAAGGGAGACAAGAGGGAAGGGAGATGAGAGGGAAGGGAGACAAGAGGGAAGGGAGACAAGGGGGAAGGGAGACAAGAGGGAAGGGAGATGAGAGGGAAGGGAGATGAGAGGGAAGGGAGATGAGAGGGAAGGGAGACGAGGGGGAAGGGAGATGATGACAAGAGTGGGGACACCCATGATAATGCCTGCCCCATGCCTACAAGCATCTGCTCACGGGGTGGTTCAGGGGGGAGAAGAATGGGGACAGGAGAGCAAGATGGCCAGGGGACGACCCAGGGAGAGACAAGCACCACCACAAGCAACTGCTCATAGTGGGTGTTTTTAATTTGATTTTATAATTGATAGTTATGGCCCCCTCCTCTCGAGCTTGCGAGGGGAGGGCCTAGTATTGTACATATTAATGACTACTCGCACAGATGCAAGGGGGTCAATTTAATGATCTATTCATGATATATAAAAAATTAGATTTCAGTAATAAATAGATATAATGTAAGATATGCCTCATCCATACTCATCGGGCCACACATGACTTTTTTGGCCTTGAAAATGAACTGGATCTTGTGGTTCCTTGAACAATATTTCAGACATTTTAGAACCAACAATATATGCACTATCACCACTGCTACAACTTCCTGGTTTCCATTTGTTTTTGCAGTTCAAACTCATCAAGATTTGAGCACCTTATCAAGAAAGAAATACTGAAGAGACACAACTGTTTCTCCTGCATTGTAGAGTAAAAATGAAATTTTGCTCATGAGATTTTGGCTGACTGGCTACTCAGCTATGACCTGGATTGGAATGATCTGGTGATGGCTGTGCAGTACCACAAGCAAAAAAAATAACCTGGCAAGACATTGTGCTATGGGGAAGAGGAAGAAACCCACTATAAACCTGTATAAACCTGGGAGGATATGCAAGGAAGAAACAGAAGGAGGTGTGTCTTTCATCTCTGAGGTCCATCAGATCACTGATAGACACTGTGTCAGAATCTCATCACCACAGAATTTGAGTGGCACACTGAGCCATGTGATATTGATGACAATGTTAATAGTGCCATGGCCATGTCTTACAAATTGCCTGGAAATGGAAGCACAGATAAAGAGTCTATCCTCTTGGAGCTATCTGACAGGAATATTCCTTCAGAAAATGGTGGATCCTTGAACTCATTCCTGATGCACGCCAGGCAGGGCCTAAAAGAAATTGTGAAGCAGGGTAAGGATGCTGCCAGACGAGGTATCAAGGCCACCTATGCAGTCAAGATTGGACAGAAGCAATTGACCCACACACAAAACCAAAAAGCCCAAGCAGTCTGAGACACATTAAACACAGCACCACGCAATGGTTGAGGACTTGACCAATGGCTGAAATGCATGCATCATCTGAATAAGGAAGGAGGGGACCAGTCATCAGGAGTCATTGGAGAGCAACTGCATGGCACAGCAATTTTTGAGGGGGAAGAAGAGAGTAGCGAGGAGGAATCAGCAGTGGGGTCAGACAAAGAAGAGGAGAATGAGGAGAGCAGTGAGGATGGGGACAAGGAATTTGGGGGCAGGGAATATGAAAGCTCAGACAATAATTCATCAAACAAGAGCTGTTGAAACTCACCCAAACCAGCACATATCCAATCTCAATCCAATCCCTTGAGTTCAACACAACCCCCAATGCATCAACCATCCATTACATTTGCACCTGAGCCTCTTCATGAGCCAGTGCCAGACCTTGAGCAGCTGCCAATTGTCCCATTAGAGCCAGAGTCAAAGTTCTTGCCTCCCAGTCTTGAAGCTGTGAAGAAGGCCTGGCTGCCCACAAAGATATCTCACTGCTTTTGAAACCACCTTGAAGGACGGAAGTGGGATATAAGGACCCAGAGCTGGATTTAGTTCTGCACAGCCATCTTGAGTTGATGAAGATGTTTCTGTGGGCATACATGGAAAGTGAAGCCACGTTGGGAGGTTTGGGTGGGACATGGATGGCAACATCTCTGAAGGTGGCAAATGCTGCCAAGAGGGGGCCTTGGCTTGCACGTCATCTTCATGAATGGTCTAGAGCCTATATACTCAGCTGTAAGCAGTACCTACCAACATCTATGGGAAATGGAATGTCTCTCTGCTTGAAGATGAGGATCTGTCACAGGAGATTCACCTTCACCTCCAAAGCCTGGGGAAGTTTGTGAAAGCAATGGATATTGTTCACTACCTTGACACACCAGCAATGAAAGCCCGCCTCAATCTCAAAAAAACAATCTCACTTGCCACTGCTCAGCGCTGGATGAAAGTGATGGACTATTGATGGACAAATGAGCCAAAAGGCCAATTTGTTGATGGCCACAAACACAAAGACATTGTTCTTTACTGGCAGACTGTATTCCTCCCAATTATGGAAGGCTATGAGGCTGTCCTCTGAACATATGCACTTGATGGCTCAGAGGTGCCTTGCGATGGGCCATATCCCAAGCTGCCACAAACTGTTCTCTGGTAGCATGATGAATCCACATTCTATGTGAATGACTGTTGTAAAATTTGCTGGGTTCATAAAGGTGAAAAGGCCATTCCTCAAGCCAAAGGAGAGGGTACTTCTTTCATGGTTGCAGATTTTGTGTCACCTGATTATGGATGGATGTAATCCCCTGATGGAAAGGAAGCTGCAAAAGTGACTTTTAAGGCAGGGAAAGCATGGGATGGATACTACACAAGTGGTGATATCCTGAAGCAGGCTGAGACAGCCATGGATATTCTTGACAAGCACTTCCCATCCAAGTGTCATGTTCTGATATTTGACAATGCAACCACACACACCAAACAAGCAGATGACGCTTTGTCTGCCCATAAGATGCCAAAGAACACTCTGAAGGATGGGAAGAACTGGGGTGTTGAGACACCACTTCTTGATGCTCTTGGAAAGCAGGTCTTTGATTCTGGGGGTAAGGCTGTCAAACAAAAGGTCATGATGGCAAATGGGTGCTTCAAAGATGGCTCCATCCAGGAGTTTTACTTTCCAGCTGATCATGGAACATCACCCAGTGTCTTCAAAGGCATGGCAACACTCTTGGTTGAATGTGGATTTGTGGATGCACCAAAATTACTTGCCCAATGCAAGGAATTCAAATGCACCAAAGGTCCAACTGGTTGGACAGACTGCTGCTGCCGCTGTATTATGTACAATCAACCAGATTTCACACATGTTTTTTAGAGTCAATGTGCAAAGCCTGTGGCTATTCTGGTGTGTTTCTGCCAAAATTCCACTGTGAATTGAATTTCATCAAGCAGTGCTGGGGATATGCAAAGCAAATCTACCGCATGTGTCCTGTATCATCAAAGGAAGTGGATCTTGAGCAAAATGTCTTGGCATCATTGGATGCTGTACCTCTCAAATCAATGCACCAGTTGGTACCCCATCCCCTAATTAATTCATCAACACTCAGTTTCCCTCAGCTTTTCAACTAGATCTCATAGGTTCATGGATGCATATAGAAAGGGGTTAACTGGAGCACAAGCTGTATGGGCAAATAAAAAGTATAGAGGTCATCATGTGCTTCCTGAGGGCATTCTGACAGAACTTGGAACTGCAAAAATCAATTAAATAATGTAGAATCATAATAATATAGCTAGCACTGTCTAATGACAAGATTAACCCTAAACTGTGACATTGGGTGACTGACTAAAGCTAGGCTAACCCTAGAGCACTGCTGGGAGTGTTGAGATTCACACTGTGATCGCTCAATTTGATGCATGTTCTACTTCTGGCACATCTCTTTGATGCGCAAGACAAACACGGTATGTGATCAGCCGACATCAGCTTCTCTGATGCGTGTACTATTATGAACACTCCCTTTGATGTGTTTACACAAACACATCAAAGGCATCTTTTCTCTCGTCTTGTTCTTTATTAGACTGAACACACATATATATGGGTAGTTAGATACATGATCACCTCAGTCACTTATACAAGGACTGAGGTGAGCATCGCGTATTATATTTTCCACACAGTAAATGATACTTACTGTACCTTAGTATATTTCTCGCATACTCTAGGTACAGTCTCATGTATTTAGTCACTTATACAAGGACTGAGTATATTTCTTGCATACTCTAGGTTGATTTTCTACAGGTTATGGGCCACTCCCGTCACTTCTGAATGATGGTAGAAAATCTCCTAGCCACTCAGCGTTATCTCTACATCATCTCCTTTGATTGACAATCCAATCACTTTCCCGTTTGGGTTTACAGATCGTCCTTTGTGCAATCAGTCCTCTCGATGATTTCCCCCCACCAAATTTTTATTTGTTTTACCTGCTACGAGCATGCTAGACACTACCCCCCCCCTCGGTTACATTGATCAAACTTTCTGTACAATATTCTGGTGAGAAACTCGACAAGCTTAGGTCAAACTACAAAGAATGGTGCGAAGAAATCACTATCACTCTTTCACTGAATGGTCTCTATGAATATGTCACTGGTGCAATCCCTGCACCTACTACCTCGGAGCCTCATGCGCTAATTAACTGGAAGGCCAACTCATGGCTCGCATACGCGTTCATTGTGTCCAGCATTGCTCCATCTGAACGCCCTTTCATTGACATAGAGAAGCCTACCACTGTGAACTGGGAGATGCTTCATAAACGACACCAGAATGAAGGCCCTGTTCGACAGGTTCAGTTACTGCAGCAGGCCCTTACAACACAATGCAGCACTGATACTCCCCTCCCCAAGATGGCCGATAAGATTTGCGCTCTCATTGAGCATGCATTTGCTATGGGAGATATTAAGCCCGACCTCCTTTGTTGCATAGCTCTTTTAAATTCACTTAGCAACAACTTTCCTCATGCACGCTCGATTATCTCTCGTGACATTGCCGCTTCCACAAAGGAATTCCCCTATACTTCAAAAGATATTCGTCTTTTCCTTGAAAATGAACAGTCACTTCTTGAGAATGATCACCACGCAGACAACAAATCCTCCGTAGCTCTCACCGCTCATACCAAATCAACCAGGCCATCCAACGGTCTAGTCTGTGGGAATTCAAATTGCAAGAAAGCGGGTCATTCGACCGAGTACTGCATTAAAGTGGGGGGAGGAATGGCCAGGAAAACAATTGAGGAGTCCATGGCAGCCCGGAAAGCAGCTCGAGAAAAAGGGAAGAAAGGCGACACTTCGACAAAGCCTTTGAAGGTACCAATTACTGTGAAGGACATTAATGGATGAGCTTTCACGGTTATGGTAGACGCAGACCCCCTGGACCATCAGTCCGGTACTCGTCCCCCAGTTGCAGGACTTGCTAGTGACCCCCTCCCCACAGCGTCGATTGATGAGGTAGAATATGAGGGCTGGCTTGTCATTGAGGAGGAGGCAAGTACAACTATTGACTGGAACCATCACACTTCAACCCCTATGGATGGTGCATTTACTGTCGAACCACTTAGTCAGACACAGTGCTCACAACTTTCCCTCTCCCATTTCCCTTTCATTGTCGATACAGGTGCCACAGTCCATATTTCACCAGATAAAGCTGACTTCCCTACTCTTCGACAAATACCACCTCACCCTGTAAAAGGCATTGGGGGCTCTTCCATCCTTGCTATTGGAATTGGCGACATAAAGTTACGCATCACCAGGGGCGTATCAATATTATTATGTAACATGCTCTACATCCCAGATGCAGCAGTCCAACTCATCTCTGTCAGTTCACTCACCAATGACTCAAATGCTGTGGCGCACTTTGACAGCTCGTCCTTCTGGGTCATGGATAAATCCACTGGAGCTACCATTGCCCATGGGATTTTACTTGATAACAAGAAACTCTATTCACTTCACCTCTATTCCGTCACCGCTGACCATGCTTTGACTATCCACAAGTCCCCTGATCTTGAAACCTGGCACCATCGACTTGGCCATGCAAATTATCAGTCGCTTTGGGATATGGCCAAGAAGGGTACACTTACAGGTGTGCCTACCATCTCTGCCCCTAAGCCGCCCAAATGTAAAGCATGCATTCTTGGCAAACAGATGAGGATGCCCGTTCCCAAAAAGCATGAAGAAGGGGTTGGACATAAGGCGACACAGAAGTTAGAAAAAGTCTGGGTGGATTTGTCGGGTCTGCATGCAGTTACATCTCGTACTGGGAATTCTTATGTTATGGACATTGTCGATGATTATACATCCTTTCCATGGTCAATACCGCTTCGCAATAAGGATGATTCATTTCCAGAACTAAAGGCTTGGGAACTAGCTCACGAAAATGAAACAGGACTTAAAATTGGGACTTATATCACCGACAATAGAGAACTAAAATCTCATGAGATGGAGGCCTGGCTCAAAACAAGAGGAATGGTACAGTGATTTACTGCGCCACATACGTCTGCCCATATTGGGTGTGTTGAGCGCATGCATCATACCCTTATGGCTAAAGCACGCACAATGTGAATTTACTCGGGCTTACCGGCTTACCTTTGGGATGAATTCTACCTGACAGCTTCTCATTTACATGCCAAAACCACCATGAGATCACTTCAAGGTCACACTCCCTGGGAACTTTGGCATGGATGAAAGCCTGATTATTCCTACCTGTGAGAAATTGGCTGCCGAGCATTTGTACTCATCCCAAAAAAGGACAATCCAAAACATTTTGAGCGATCTATTAAGTGCATGCTTATTGGATATGATATAAATTCTAAATCCTACCAATGCTATGATCCGACTACAAGAAAAGTTCACAGTTCCTACCATGTCCACTTTCTTGAAAGCCACGATGGACATTCCCCCTCCCAAACATTACCGACGAGTGATGTTATTCAGTCACCTACCTCGGGTGGGCCCACCTTCAACATCTTGCCAATAAACAATGATGATAACGACGAGTCCTTTCACCCCTTGAATGTCACCGGACCGAATGACCCTATTAGTGAAGATCAAAGCTTACCCACTCAGAATCCCATCCCACGTCGATCATCCTGGGTACCTATTCCCACAGAGCGACATCCAAATGGGGGATTGGCCACTACTAGGACAGCCACAGCTGTCCAAGAATCTAGGGAGAGTGTGGCGCGGGTCAGAGAAGCATGCCGTGAGCGCAGAGCCGCTACTATTGCTGCCCGATCACAAAATCCCAATCATGTTCCTGGTGATCCAACCTTCGATCATGATTGTGATGTCATTGATGAGCTAAGTCAATCATTTGATGATTTTCACCTAGGCGATCAGGCGCATCAACTCCAGGCACTGATTTCAGAAATGACAGATTTTGATCCGGAGTTGCTCCAGTTTGAGGATGAACCCAAGACTTGGGAAGAGGCGAAGAATTCTGGGGATGCAGAGCAATGGCGGTCAGGATACCTAGATGAATTAAAGTCCCTGAAGGATATGGGGGTCTATAAACTCATCCCAAGGGGCAATGTGCCTCAAGGTAAATGGATTCGCAAGGGCTGACCCGTTTTCCATATCAAGCATGACGAAAATGGCCATGCCGTGAGATGGAAAGTCCGACTTGTATTTCGGGGCTTTGAGCAAATATACAGTAGGGATTATACTAAAACAACCTCACCCACTGCCCGCATGGAATCTTGGCGCATCTTGCTCCACATAGCCGCTTCTTTAGGCTGGGACACCCAACAGATAGACATCAAAACTGCTTTCCTTTATGGAGTACTCCCTGACAATGAAATCCAATACATGCAGCAGCCTGAAGGGTTTGAAGAACCGGGCCATGAAGACTGGGTATAGCAGCTTCAACGAGGATTGTATGGCATGAAGCAGAGCAGCCAAATATGGAATCAAACCCTCAATGCCCAAATGATCGACTGGGGTTTTACGTGCCTTGCCTGTGAGTCCTGCATTTATTATAGGAAGTTGGACATGGGCATTGTCATTGCGGCAGTACATGTTGATGACTATCTGTCCATGGCTGATACCAAAGATGAGAACAAGCATTTTAAATGCCAAATGCGTGAGGTCTGGACAATTTCTGAATTAGGTGCAGCCCGCTTTATTGTTGGCATCGCAATTACCTGGGATCGACATCTGCGCACAGTTGCGCTTTCACAGGCTGCCCTCATCAATAAAATCATCGACCAGTTTGGCCAATGGGACGCTAACCCAGTATCTGCTCCCCTTGAGCCTGGCCTTAAATTACGCTGTACAACTCGACAGGATATTTCTGCAGATGACTTATCATATCTTAAATGACTACCCTACCATTCCTTTGTCAGCTGTCTCCTTTACCTAGCGATTTCCACGCACCCTGATATTTCATATGCCATACAACAATTGTCCCAATATCTTGACTGTTACTCCTTCGAACACTGGAGTGCGGCAATGCAGTTAGTTTGATATTTAAAGGGAACTCGAGACCTCAAACTATACCTGGGTGGGGATAGCCCTATTTCCCTCCATGCATTTAGCAACTCTGATTGGGCTAATTGTCTTGACACCTGTTGAAGCATTGGGGGATATCTCTGCACACTTGGCTCTGGCACCCTATCTTGGACTGCTAAGAAGCAGAAGGTTGTGGCAACATCCTCTTGTGAAGCTGAGTACGTTGCTGCATTTGAAACTGCGAAGGAGTGCATCTGGATACACACATTGCTCAATGCCATAGGCTATTTGCAATCCTCCCCAACAATTATTCTCTGTGATAATACGGCTACCAAGGCTCTATCCGAAGACCCTTTGCTCCACTCGAGGGTTAAACACGTAGATATCAAATATCATTTCCTTCGCGAACATGTCCAATCAGGCACCTTACAACTCGCATACATCAATACCAAAGACAATGTTGCGGACTTATTTACCAAGGCATTGGACGTGAAGCAATTCATACATTTATGCTCACTCTTAGGCCTACACTGATGCGATTCCATGTAAGGAGGAGTGATCCCGGTGAGGAGGAGTGTTGAGATTCACACTGTGATCGCTCAATTTGATGCATGTTCTACTTCTGGCACATCTCTTTGATGCGCAAGACAAACATGGTATGTGATCAGCCGACATCAGCTTCTCTGATGCATGTACTATTATTAACACTCCCTTTGATGCATTTACACAAACGCATCAAAGGCATCTTTTCTCTCATCTTGTTCTTTATTAGACTGAACACATATATATATGGGTAGTTAGATACATGATCACCTCAGTCACTTATACAAGGACTGAGGTGAGCATCGCGTATTATATTTTCCACACAGTAAATGATACTTACTGTACCTTAGTATATTTCTTGCATACTCTAGGTACAGTCTCGTGTATTTAGTCACTTATACAAGGACTGAGTATATTTCTCGCATACTCTAGGTTGATTTTCTACAGGGAGCACTCATTTTGTGGTCTTGAAAATTTGGCTTACCCTGACCCTAGCAGGGTTAGGGTTAGATCACATGTGGGGTTGATGAGTATGGATGAGGCATATCTTATGTGACTTTAAATGACTACTTGGCTTCAGTGGTAGAGTGTGCATGTTTGGTCGTCATGTGATTGCTAGTCCAGAAGACTGTTGGTTCAATTCCTGCTGTGCACACATCATTTTGTGAGACTTATAAGAATTTCTGTAAGTCTGGAACTTGGACTTTACTTGGACAGTACTTTAAAGGTGTAAATTGCACAATTGATGTTGTCTGAGCAAAGTCTGAGCAAAGTCCAAGTGCAGTCCTAGGACTTTACTCAGACAACTCAGACAGTCCTAGGACAGTCCAAGTGTCCAAGCAGAGTCTGCTCAGACTGGGGGGAGGGGAGTGTAAAGTACTGGAGGGTGTTGTAATCTAAGTATGAGTGGGTACAATCACATTCCTCCACATGATATTGTTTATACTGTTGATTGCAATATATTCACATACCTCAGTCATTGTCCCCAACAAGCTGAGGTATGCACTCTCATTTACTCTAGTCTCACTTTAACTTACTACCACTAATGTATATAGCTTTTATTAGGTTATAGGCCCTGGCTACACACTGTGACTCACAACAATCTCAAGGCCTTGATCATCATCTATGCACACATCAGCGTCTTGAAATGTTACTGCTGCACACATTACAGCCTCCCCTTCCTTGAATCTCTCTCACAGCTCCTCCTCCTGGAGTATACACCCTTTCTGTGGTACCAAAATGACTGTTGCAACCAGAGGCACTTCATGAGCCCCATTGCTAAATGGCCTCCTTGGACCCATCTCCTCTCAGTATGATCTGCAGTGGTCTATGATCCCCATTGGCCAACCTTTGTGCAGCGTTCTATAAACCCCACCCCATCTTTTCATAATGTGCTCACGATGCTCCATGAGCTCCAGCGGTCACTCTTCCTGCAGTGCTCTCTGAGCCCCATCTCCTTGCTCCCTCCTCAACAGCACTCTTTGATTCCTCAACCTACAAGTACTTTCTCATTTCTTTCTCCCCTTGATTCTGGTGCATTACTCCCTTGTGCATCATCTGCTTACATCTTACATGTTGATATTTGGCTTATTCTCATTGCAACTATCCATTCCTTTCACTATCTGACCATGACCGAAACCTATTCCTACTTGACAACTGGTCTCAAGATCCTTTTGCAAGGCAATTATCATTCTTGGGCACCCACCACCATAGCCAAACTTCGCGAAGCAAGAGTATGGCTCAATGTTTCAGGTGCTGATCCTGACCCTGGTAATCCAACAACCCCAAGTTCTGATGCTGATGCTGCCACCAAATGCAAATACAAGGCCAACCTTAAAGATTGTCAGGCATGGCTCCATCGTGATGACCATGCAATCAGCATCATCATCAGTCTCCTTGACAAAAATCACCAACAAACATTCACTTCTGAAGGTTTAACACTGAAAGCACTTTGGGACAAAATTAAAGAGGAGCACAAGAATGAAAATACTGGTCTTGCTGCTTTCTTCATCAAACATGGGATCATCAAAAAGTGTTTCAACCTTGATGGTGTGGACCCTGGTTCAAAGACTCTGTTTTCATTGATGCAGGCTCACCTCAACCACCTCATCCTGGAGAACAAGAAGCTTGGTGACAAAGCTTTTGATGATGAGTTCATGGCTCAACTCATCCTCATGTCCCTTCCCCATCACACTACATGGGAGACTCTTGTAGTCTCTCTCCTCCAAAACTCAACCAAGCTCACTGTCACTGATGTCACAGCCCATCTTTTATCTGAAGCACAACATCTCAATGAAGATCATGATGGTTCTCTCAGCTCTTCTTCAGCTCTCCTTGCCCATCATGACAAGCGTAATGCCTCAAAATCATATTCCCAAGACCATTCACCATCCAAACCCAAGTCCACATCCTCCAATTCACCATCATCATCATACTCAGGCTTGACTCAGCAATGTGACTACTGTTATTGTTCTGAACATCTTGGTGAAAAGTGCTGGGAACTCAGTAGAGATATTGAAAGGGACAAATTGCGGGCCAAAATGAAAGAAAAGGGTGAATGTGCCAATCTCACTGATGATGATTCAGAACAGGCTAAGCTTGCTGCCTCATTTTGGGAGGATTTCAGAGCTGAATCTCATTGTGATGATGATGATGTTCATGTCCTCTAACCTTGGCCTCCAGTCAGATTCAGTGGGAGCTATACTCACATGTTAGAACATCGTTCTAGGTATGAGTGGGTACAATCGTGTTCCTCCATGTGATATTGTTTATACTGTTGATTGTGATATATTCACATACCTCAGTCATTGTCCCCAATGAGCTGAGGTATGCACTCTTGTTTACTCTAGTCTCTCTTTAGCTTACTACCACTAATGTATATAGCTTTTATTACATAGTATCTAATCCAGTCATTGTTCCCAACGAGCTGAGCTTTTATTAGAGGGAGGGGAGATGATGACAAGAGGGAGGGGAGATGAGGATGAGAATGACAAGAGGGAGGGGGACAATGATGAGATGGAGGGGGGACAATGATGAGCAACAAGAGGGAGGGGGGATGATAATGAGAGGGAGGGGATGATGAAGAGAGGGGGGATGACAACAAGGGGGGGGGGGGGGGGGGGGGACAATGACACCACCATCATGGACACCAACAGACAAATGGGAACTGTATATGTAGTGTAGTTATGTACATATCAAATACATGTATTATATAGGAAATGCAATAATCTTTTTGATATCATATGCAGTGTGAATGACATTTAGAGGACCAGAAAATCTTCTCAAGCATCAGAGGATATCTGGGAAGCATATGAATCATACATTCCTGAGGTGCCCTGGAGACTGGCAAATAATGGCACTTTACCTACAGAGTGCCCAGGGTAGACAATTGCTTTGGATGCCTTGGCATGCCCCAAGATGTCCTAGGGTAACCCAGGACACCCTGGGGACAAAAGCAATTTTCCTGATGTTGGATGTCCGGCTGTTTCACATTGCAGATTTCAATGATATCCCTGTGCCAGTGACCTCATTTCCCACAGACCCCCTTGCATTTAGTGTCTCTGACTTTGAAGACTCATTGGCAGCCGGCCCCAGGGCTAGTGCCAGCCATTCAACTACATTCCCTCAATATTGCAGACTTTGATGATGCTCCTGGTGGAGTAGGGTGAGTGGTCACCTACTCCAGGTAGTCATGTGACCTTGTTGATAGAGTCACATAGTCACATTGTCATAGTTCAGCATTGCTATACCATTGCATTCCATCACCTCTGCAATACATCTTCTGTTTTGAGTCTCTAGGCCTGCCTTCTTGAGTTCTGAGCCAGCATCCCATTAGCAACCTCGTCACCACTCCACTGTCAGTATGCCAGGTCCAGGACAAGGTAAATGAGGCCAGAAGAAGAAGTGGCATGATAACACAAGAAAAGCAATGGCTGCACAAGCTATATCAGTAGCAGCAGCACTTACTCCTTCCAATGCAACAACATTGACTGCAGAAACTGCCACATCATCACTGTCATCACCTAGCGATGCTATCACCACAACTCCACTCACAAACAAAACAGCACCATACAGCTACAATATCTACTACAACAACAGCCTTAGCAACTACTACTACTACTACAGCAAATGCAGCTGCAATCAATGCCAATGATGCGACACACATCAACACAGCCACAGCCATGTCACCAACAAATGATGCAATGTGTTAAGAACTGATCCTAGAAGATGCATTGGAATCCAATTGGACACTGTGGGTAATAATAGCAGGAGTTTGTTGGGTCGATGCAGATTCTGCAGGAGGGGAAACGGAAAGGACTTGGCTTCAGCTTGTAAGAAGCTGTGCCCTTCACCTCATCTGGTGTCCTAATCTCAAGTCAAAGGTTTGGAGGTAGGAGTGGGAAAGTGCAGGTAAATGCAGGGAGGAGTATGGAGGGACTTAGGTTAAGTTCAGGTGAGGTTAGAACTTCAGAGGGAGACTAGAGGTCGAGTTGAATGGAGTTCAGACTCTTAGAGAACTGAGGTTGGAGTAGAAGGAGGTTTAGATTGGCAGGATAAAATTGAGTCTATGTCAATATACAAACTGAGGAATACAAGGCAAAACTAACTAAGCTTAAATACTGTAGTCCGGAATAAATGCAGAACAGGAATGAAGACTGGGGCAGTGTCTTGACTGCATAGATAAATTATTTAGCAGGAGCCACACAGGAATTTGTAGTTGAATTTGTGATAGAGATGGCAGCCTTGGGAAGGCAGCTGTGGGTGCTGTACAAGGTGGCCTGGTGCACAGCAGTGTGGGCAGTGCAAGGTGGCCAGAAACAAAATCGGAAGGAGTAGACAAATGTCAGGTTTGACATGCAGAAGAGGGTCAGATGGATGCAGGTTCTGATCAGGCAAGGAGCAGTTCTTGACAGTATTTCCCCCTTAGTGCTGAGCCTACAAGGCATGTGAGTGTTTGAGTCCGAATAAGGAAGTTGGTTGAATTTCTGAATGTGGTAATTGGTTGAAAATTTTTCACATTCTTTCCTTCCCCCATCAACTATCAGAAATGTCCCCCCCAGCAGTCTCCACACAGATCAAAATGGCTGCAATGAAGGCCCAACACAAACAGAGGGAGCAGGCACTGAGGGAGCAGATGGAAAAGGAGATGAAGGAGCTGGAGGAAGCAGCAAGGGAGGAGGAATGCTGGGCGCAGGAGGCACAAAAGGCAGCAGAGGAGGCTGCAAAGGCAGAGGAGGCATGCCAGGCAGAGGTGCAGAAAAAGGAGGCATCAGCTGCAAGACGAGCAGAGAAGAAGTGGGCAGCTGTGGCTGTGGGTTTGGAAGATGAGGCCGAGGGGAGCAAGTCCCCCAAGAAAAAGAAAGTCACCAAGTCGAAGGCGCGAGTGGGGTTGGAGGAGTCGGAGGGTCCAGTGTGGGTGCAGGCTGCATTGCCCTGCAAAAGGTGCATACTTGTTTCCCTTCTCAGTCTTCTTTTACTGATGAGTGGCCTAGATGCAAATATCAGAAGATTGCTTGTTTCAAGATGGGTGTGAGGGGATGCATGTGCGACAACTGCACATGCATCAAACATAAGTGCAAGGAGGTAGTGTGGGAGGGGCAGGAGGCCCCTGCAGCAAAACTGGTGGGAACCGCAGCAGGAACAATGGGGGCAACAGGGATTAGCGGGGAAAACCTGGAGGTAATGCAACAGATAATGAAGTTGATACGGAAGGGATTCTCTGAGGTGGCCACTGCAGTGCAGGAGTCAATGGGGGAGATCCGGGACACTTTGGACCCAGAGTGGGTGGAGGATGAAAGCGCCGGGGAGGAGAGAAATGAGGGCGATGAAGAAGTGGAGTGGGTGGTGCAAGAGTCCCAGTGGGACAGACATGAGATCTGCCAGTCTGGAGATGACTGGGTGGCCTTCCAGAGATATCTGGAGAAAAGGCAGGTGGATGACAGGGAGGAGAGTGAGAGTGGAGATGAGGAGGGTGGAGAGAAGGACAAGGGCAGAGAAGAGGGCAAAGATGGGGGAGAGGGTGATGAAGATGGTGAGGGGGAAGCAGAGGTAGTGTAGGGATCCAGTTGGATCCAAAAAAAAATTCTTTTTTCAATAAAGTTTGTTTCTGAGTTCAGACGGAGTGAGTAAGTAATGTGAATAGACTTTAAGTGGGTAATGGTCCAGGTTTCTGCAGGTAGCAGGTGTGAAAATCCACAAGGAGTTCTTGGGTGTGGTCAAGTTCCATAACAGGTAGCCAGGAGGTCTCCTCATCAGTTCCCTGGTAACCTTCCCATCGGACAAGGTAGAGAATCTTGCAGCAACGTCGCTTGTCAACCTTGGAGTCGAGAACTTCAGTGATCTCATATTCGAGCTCGTCGTCGATGGTGATTGGAGGAGGTGGAGGTTGTGCTTGATTTGGAATTGTGTTCAGGAAGTGTTTTTTTAGTTGAGAGACATGGAAAACAGGGTGGATGGCCTGCATGTGGTCTGGAAGCTGCAGTGTGACTGAGTGAGTACCTGGGCAGGCAATGATTTCAAAAGGACCATCTTGGAGGGATGAGTGGTGCAGATATTTTCCACAGTGATGTAGGCAGAGTCACCAATGTTGAAGTCAGGTGCAGGTGCCCGATGTTTATCTGCAGGGCCTTGATAATGCTCTTGAGTGGCCGCAAGCTGTTTCCAAAGCTCCTGATGAAGGTCGTCTAAGTCGATGACAAACTTGCAGGCTTGCTGTGAGGCTAAGTCGCATTCTGGAAAGACGGAAATGTTCAGGTGATAGCCTTTGTTGGCAAAGAAAGGGGATACACCTGTAGAGGTGGAGGGAGTATTGTTGTAGGCAAATTTGCCCAAGGGTAACCCAGTTGTCCTGCTGATAATTGCAGAAGATCTGGAGGTACTGCTCCAAGGTCTGATTAAGTCATTCTGTCTGACCATCACCTTGCGGGTGATAACCAGAAGTGAAGTGGATCCACATGTCAAGCACTTTTCTGAGGGAGCGGAAGAAATGGGAGATGAACTCAGATCCCCGGTCACAAGTGACATGCAATGGGATGCCATGCTTGGAGAAGATGTGGAGGATGAACAGGTTGGCTAGTTCTTGGGCTGTGATTTCATTGACAGCTGGGATGAAGATGCCTTGTTTGGTGAGATGGTCAATGATGACCAGGATAGTGGTGTGACCATCGGAGTCAGGTAGTTGCTCAATGAAGTCCATGGAGATGGAGTTCCAAGGTCATTCTGGAACCAGAAGTTGCTTTAGAAACCAGTAGGGCTTGTGTTGAGGTGATTTGGATTGTTTGCAAGTGGTACAGGATTTGCAGAATTCCTGCACAAAGGTGCAGAGGTTTGGCCAGACATATACCCAGTGGACAAGTTGCTGGGTTTTGTTTTGTCCAAAGTGGCCAGAGAGGATATGATCGTGTTTGTATTGAAGGACCTTGAGGTGAAGATCTGTGATGTCATGAACATAAATCCAGTCGAAGTGGCGGAGAAGACCTGCCTCAACTATGGTCCAGTTGGGGTCAACAGGTGTGGGAAGATGTGCAGATGATAAGGGGTCAAGGGGTAGGGAGGTGCAGATGTTGTGGTGAAGTTTCTCAACATCCATGATTACTGCTTGTCGAAGGACAGGTGTGGCAAAATAGGTGGCATGAAGGGAAGAGGTGAGCTGTTCCTGTGTGAATACAGGTCGGAAGTTGGTTGGGTTTATGGAGGCAAAGTCACTATTTCCCCCTTTGCGGTAGACATCCCAATGTCTAGTGAGCATGTCTGGCTTGGCCCCTAATTTTCAGGGGCAGAAGTGGATGACAAGATTCAACTGGGAAAGGTATTCAGACCAATGGGCCTGGCAGTGGGTGAGCAACTTAGTAGTGCTGAAGTACTCAAGATTTTTGTGGTCAGTGACCACATCAACCAGGTTTGTGGAACCCTCGAAATACTGCTGCCAGTGTTTGAAGGCTTCGAAAATGGCCAAGAGTTCCTTATCATGGGTGTCATGATTTAGTTCAGCAGGATTAAAGGAGTGGGAATGAAAAGCAACCAGATGGATTTCTCCATCCATAGTGTAAACCAAAAGGATAGCCGCTAGGGCATAGTCAGATGTGTTGGTTTCGAGTACCATCTGTGAGTTGGGTACCCATTGAGTCAACATGGGGGCATGAGTGAATTCTTGTTTGAGCTTTTCAAAAGTGTTGCAGCACTTCTTGTTGAAGTCCCAGGGTGCGGATTTCCACATCAAGCAGGTGAGTGGAATGACAATGTCTGAATAGCTGTTAATGAAGCAGCGATAAAAGTTGCAAAAGCCTAAGAAGGATTGTATATCCTTAACTTTTCTAGGCTCAGGACAGTCGAGCACGGTTTTGACTTTATCCTCAGACATCCACAGTCCATCCGGTGACAAGATGAAACCCAGATATTAAATGGTGTCTTTGTGGAACTCACATTTCTGGGGAGAGGTGTAAAGTCCATTTTTCCGGAGACAGTGGAGGACTTCTTTGACATGAGCCCCATGCTGGGACTTGTCATCAGAGTAGATTAGGATGTCATCAAGGTACACAATGACACAAACATCCAGCATGTTGCTGAAGATGTTGTTCATAAACCGCTGGAAAGCTGCAGGTGCATTAGTGAGTCCAAAGGGAACCACCAACCACTCAAAGGATCCATAGTGGGTGTGGAAAGTGGTTTTCCACTCATCACCATCAGCAATGCAGACTAGGTGATAAGCATGCCACAAGTCTATCTTGGTGAATAAGCAGGCTTTGTGGGAAGAGTCAAGGAGGTTGGAAATGAGCGGAAGTGGGTAGTGGTCCTTCTTTGTAAGACGGTTAAGTTTTGGTAGTTGACACAAAGTCAGAGACTACCATCCTTCTTCTTGATAAAGAGAATCGGGGCACCATGTGGGGACTTGGATGGGCAGATGAAACCTGAGCGGACATTTTTGTCAATAAAGACTTGTAAGGCTTCTAATTCAGAGGGAGAGAGAGAATACATGCAGCCTGGAGGTGGAGGAGTGTTGTCTTCTGTCTCTATCTTGAGGTTGTAAGACCAATGTGGAGGAAGGGTATCTGCTTTAGTCTTATTGAAGACATCAGCAAATTCATGATACTCAGGTGGAATATCGGAAAGGTCGGATGAGTTAGCGAATTGGGCAGAGCAGGCAGATAACCCTTCTGGAGAGAAGGTCATCTGAAAAGCTACTGCCCCAGGAAGTTTGCTAGCATGTGCATAAGCGGCAGCATTGATGAAAGTGATGTCAGGAGGTGTAAACTTAGGAGGAATGGGGGGTTCAGAAAGTGCAGAGGATTCAAGGACTTCTACTGGAAGGTTCAGGGACAAAGGTGATGTCAGGGGTGCTGGACCTCTATGATCTGCAGAGTGGAAAGTGAGTTGGCTTGAAGACCAGTCAATCAACAGATTGTATTGCTTCAGCCAGTTATGACCAAGTACGGCGGAACAGGAAGAGTTGAGCAAGGTTACATAGAATGACAAATTGAACACTTCACCAGCAGGGAAGGTGACTGGAAGTTTGACGACCTGAGGTATGGTGGAGTTGCAAGATCCATCAAAGAGTCATAGACCAATTGGCTTAATGGATTCCATGCTGAGTTGGTTATCCAACATGAAAGAGGAGTCAAGGAAGCAGTGGGAGGAGCCAGAGTCGATAAGGGTTTGGAAAGGAGTGGCAGAGTCAGGAAAGGTTAAAAGAATGGTTAGGGAGTCAGGGTCAGAAAGAGTGGACATGTTGAGATGAACATAGGCAGCCAAATGGGTAAGGTCAATGCAACCCCCAGCCCCAATGGCTGTTTCCTGAGGGTTGCAGACTATTTTTCCAAGTCCATAGTGTCAGGAACAACAACGGATGCATGGGCTTTTGTGGCTTTGGATTTCTGGCAGTTTCCTGCTACATGCCCTTCCTCACTGCAGTAGAGACAAAGTCGTTCTCTCATGCGATGTTCTCGTTCCTCCCCAGTAAGCTTGTCATTCTTCCCCAACTTATCAGAGATGGATGACTTGGGCTTGTCCTGGGGAGTGTTCTTTGTTGCAGAAGACTGCTGGTTGGAGGTGTTACCATGGGCAGAGTTTGAAGAGGCTTGGTTTGTCGATGGGGAAGGACTTTTGGAAGAGTCCTTCCAACTAGAGTTAGTGACGTTACTGGAATTCTTTGTTCCAAAACAGGATTCATCTTCTTGCATCCAGTAGATGTTGTCACTGTCCTGTGCTTTCAAGCACAGTTCTGCAAAAGTATTGGGTTTACCACCCCAGAGAACTTCCATACAAAGTCAGAGCAGAAGACCTCAGAAATAGCGGTCACAAAGGGCTGCTTCGTTCCAATTGACCCTAGAAGCTAATTCCCAGAAGTCAACATTATATTTCATGATACAACCACCTTTCTTCATTGTTAAGTCAGATGGAGCTTTTTCCACATCTCCGACCAGGTCGTGCAGGCCAAAGTTACTTTCCAGCTCAGTGAGGAAAGCTTTGTAGTCCCACATCCAGTGTGCGGAATCTGTCGGGTCATTAAGACCAGGCTCAAACCAACTGAGAGCTGATCCTTTAAGATAAGAAAGGATAAATATGATCTTTTTCTCATCAGAGGAAAATATGTGCAGACGGTCATGGAAATGAAGATTGCAGGAGACTAGGAAGTCTCTAAGTTTCTTTGGATTGGCGCCATTGAAAGTGTCGGGGTTGTGAACTTTGATTTTCTCAGTCTTGGGTGCGTTATTCTGACAAAGGGTGCAGATACTCTCTGAGAGGTTGTAAAGGACATCTATGAACCTATCCCCTGGGTCAGGGTTTTCCACTGAAGGATGTTGATCATCTGGATCATTGGAATTGGGGTCACCCCCAGGGCCATCAGGACCACTAGGGTTGTCAGGTCCACTGGGGGGTCCATCCTCTAGACCAGGATCTTCCAACCCAAAGTGTTCAGGCTGGTTGATGCCCCCTACATACTCATGGGGAGTTCTTGATTGAAAACCTTCTGGGTTGGTGGAAGGGTGTGGGGCACGGGTGGACATGAGATTGGCACTGATTGAAGGGGCTCCTGAGCCAATTTGTCAGAATATGTTTGAGGGTCTGGAAGACAGTGGCAGGTTGAGGGTTGGAAAGGGTGGATCACTGGATTGCAGAGATTCCTGGGATAGTACCAGCACATTGGGAATTTCTGGTTGTGCACTGGCGGGTCTTGGTAGGGGTCATAGAGAGGAATGGGACGAGTGAAGTGCAAGTTTGTATATACTGTTAAGAACTGATCCTAGAAGACACATCAGAATCCAATCAGACACTATGGGTGATAATAGTGGGAGTTTGTCAGGTCAATGCAGATTCTGCAGGAGGGGAAATGGAAAGGACTTGGCTTCAGCTTGTAAGAAGCTGCGCCCTTCACCTCATCTGGTGTCCTAATTTCAAGTCAAAGGTTTGGAGGTAGGAGCAGGAAAGTGCAGGTAAACATGGGGAAGAGTACGGAGGGACTTAGGTTAAGTTCAGGTGAAGTTAGAACTTCAGAGGGAGACTAGAGGTCAAGTTGAATGGAGTTCAGACTCTTAGAGAACTGAGGTTGGAGTAGAAGGAGGTTTAGATTGGCAGGATAAAATTGAGTCTATGTCAATATACAAACTGAGGAATACAAGGCAAAACTAACTAAGCTTAAATACTGTAGTCCGGAATAAATGCAGAACAGGAATGAAGACTGGGGCAGTGTCTTGACTGCATAGATAAATTATTTAGCAGGAGCCACACAGGAATCTGTAGTTGAATTTGCAATAAAGATGGCAGCCTTGGGAAGGCAGCCATGGGTGCTGTACAAGGTGGCCTGGTGCACAGCAGTGTGGGTAGTGCAAGGCAGCCAGGAATGAAATTGGAAGGAGTAGACAAATGTTGGGTTTGATGTGCGGAAAAGGGTTGGACGGATGTGGGTTCCAATCAGGCAAGGAATGGTTGACACAATGTCATGACCACTTGAACCATTTACTTATACATATGAAGAGGTCCAGGTACTACTGGATGAAGCAAGTCTCTGAGGATGGGAAGAAGGAATGGAGGAAGGGCTCAAAATAGGGAAAGAGAAGGCAGATGAGAGTGGAAGGAAGATGTACAAGAAAGGGAAGAGGATTGGATATAGGATGGGAATAAAGGATGGTATTGAGGAAGGGGAGAAAGTAGCAGGGCATGGGGAGGGACTGTGTGTCTCAAAGGAGGCCCACATTTGAGAGCTATGGCAGGGCACTGTCCTTCTTGATGATGCTGAGACTCAGACAGACCCTGAAACAACCACCTGGGGTGACGCTAGCACCCAGGTAGTCCCCAGGACCGATGAGACAGCTGCCCAAACCAATGCCCCCCCCCGAATGTCACTGTACTGCCCTGCAAATGGAGCCACTTGATTTTGAAGACCCCCAGCCCTCGAAAATCAGAGGTCTTTACACTCCCCCACCTTTCCCATTGGACTCCGACTGGAGTTCGACTGGAGTTCACTGGGACTGGTCACCAGCCAACTGCTGCAAAGTTGCCAGTCCAGTCCCAGTCCAGTCCGACTGGACTCTGAGTGGAATCCACTCAAACACCGGATTCCACTCGGACTGGTCCAGTGGAGTCCAGTTGGAGTCTGGTTGGAGTCCACTGGGAGTCCAGTTGGATTCCGCTCAAAAAGTGTGTAAGGAAAGAAATCGAACCCAGATCCCTGTTGGTTGCTTATGTAATCATAACACACAATATAACTGTTACACTACAGTACCTTGTTTAAGGTATCATCTACTTGTGCTAGGTACTGTGTGCGGCTGTGTATGACAAAGCATATAGCCACATCATCAAATGTGCCAGCTCATCACTCACCACCACCACCACCACTGTCGATGCTGCCTGCCTCCCTCCTCTTTCTACCACCACCACCACTGTGTGGACACCCACTGCCACTGCTCCCACACCCAATCTGCCATCACCACCACCCACAAACGAGCCGAATGGATGGAATGCAGGCCCAAATGATGCAGATCGCGTCGTTTGGGCCCTAGGTAAGTTTTTTTTTTCGTTTGCTTTTTGTTTTTATAAACTAACCAACCTGTTTTTTTAGCTTTCTAGGTTATAATCTACTGGCAACAACACCACCACTCGCAAACAAGCCAACACAGGCCCAAACGACATGATCTGCATTGTTTGGGCCTTATGTAAGTTTTCTTTGCTTTGTTTTTGTTTTTATAAACTAACTAACTCGTTTTTTATTTTTCTAGGTTATAATCTACTAGTAATGACACCACCACTCGCAAATGAGCCAACGCGGGCCCAAACGACGCCGATCGCATTGTTTGGGCCCTATGTAAGTTTTTTTCACTTGGTTTTTGTTTTTATGAACTAACTAACTTGTTTTTTTAGTTTTCTAGGTTATAATCTACTAGTAACGACACCACCACCCGCAAACGAGCCAACACACCCACCCCATGCCTGCGAGCCCCTGCTTGTAGGGTGGATCATGAGTGTGTGCAGTCGACGATGATGATGATGATGACGACAATGCCTACCAGCACCCCCCAAAGCCGACAACACACCCACCCCATGCCTGCGAGCCCCTGCTCATAGGGTGGATCATGAGTGTGTGCAGTCGACGATGACGCCTACCAGCACCCCCCAAAGCCAACAACACACCCACCCCATGCCTGCAAGCCTCTGCTCGCAGGGTGGATGGGTGGTGAGAGCCCATGCCAATGAGCAGCTGCTCATTGGGTGGATGGCGGGCACACCAGGGATAAGACAACCACAACACCCATCCCCACGCCTACGAGCAACTGCTCATAGGGTGGATGATGGGTGCAGCTTGCTACAGCAACGGACGTGTGCGAGGAGGGGTGGGCGATGACACCCACCCCAGACTGCATCCCCCAACCCCCCCTCCCCCACATTTTGCATGGAGAGGGGTCTTTATTATTTTTAATTTATCTCTGCCCCCCCTCTCGCATCTTGTGAGAGGGGTTTTTTTTTGTTTATTATTATATTATACCCACTCCCTCGTGTCCTACATGAGGGATGTGGTTAATTAAAATTTTTTGATCTTAATTGTTTGAAAAATGCCTCCTTGAAGAATATGAAAAGTTGAGTCATAAATAAACCTTATATTGATCCCCAATAAATCTCCTGTGGTTCAAGTGGTTGAGCACACTTGTTTGGTTTGTCATGTGATTCCTTATGGTGAGGTCTTGAGTTCAATTCCTGCAGTACACAAATTTATTTTGTGGGTACTTTATGAAATTCACCAAGTCCGAAGTCCTTTGAGCTCATATCCAATTGACTTTTTGAGCTCATATCCAATTGACTTATCATTTGGTTGCACTTGGACTCCAGTTGGACTCCAATGGGGGATTGAACTCTACATGACTTAGTGTAGTTCAATTGGACTCCACTCAGACTCCACTCGGACTCCACTTGGAGTCCACTAGGACAGGTGGGGGACTGTAAAGTACTGGAAAATCACCCAAATGGTTGCTACCAATGATGTCTGCACCCAAACAACACCCAGTACCAATGAAACAGCTAGCCAAATGGAGAACAAACCACTCCCAGCTCTTGTTACCTGCCAGAACCCCCCTTCTGCTGCTGCCCTGTCACAGCCAACAACAACAAAGCCCCCTGTTCATTCCCTCATGAAACAAGACCCAACACTGCCCAAATGGCGGTACATGCTCCCAGGACTGCCCACAGCCTCCCAGCATCAGCCCCAAGCCCCCAAATTGAGCATGGAGGGAGTCAAACCCCCCCTGCAGTTGCAGAATGTGACACCAGCATCTCATACTGACTCTACCACCCAAACTGACACCAACATCATCACTACCATTGATGCCAACACTCAGACAACCTCAACCAGCCTCACTGTTGTTGATACCAGCACCCAGACAATGTGCAACCCTGAGCAGAGAGTGGCTAGGCAGCACCCCCCAATGACGAGCAACCATTCCTGCCAAAATCACCGCCCACAGACCCTGATCCTGAGCTACAAGGCTCATGCTCTGCTCTTCTGCATGACAATATGCTCAAACTACCATTACCTGTAGCACATCCTGAGCTGCCCCCTGTTGATGACCTGCAACTGCCATGAGATGCCACACTACAACCATCATGAATGCCATCACCACCACCCACTGCACATTTTGACTGGGCTGAGGATGCTGAGTTGTTACCCATCGTCTCTCAGTTGCCGCCACCATGAGACCTTTCAGCACTATGTTCTAATACCCCCCAACCTTTTGACTCTATACAAAGGCAAACCCACCATCATAATCAAGTGTGGAACCCTCCAATCTGTTCATTCACTCAACAAGGTTGACTGGTGTGGACTGCAGGTCCTATCATCACTCACAAACATCCTTTTGGACTGGGCCCAGGTAAACTGACCATTCCAAGTCCTGTATTTCAAGAGCCCCCCCCAAAACTTGATTGGGACAGTGACCCTCAACTGGCAGATTTGAATAGGGTGCTTCGAGCTTTGGGATGGCACCATGTTGAGTTGTCTTTTATTTTATTTTTTACTGCACTGGTTTTATTATTCATATACCTATTGTTTCCTTTTCTTTTCCTTTCCTTTCCTTCTTTTTCAGAGGCGATGGGGACATCACCATCTTGGAGAGGGGCAGATGGAGTAGGGTGAGTGGTCACCTACTCCAGGTAGTCACGTGACCTTGTTGATAGAGTCACATAGTCACATTGTCATAGTTCAGCATTGCTATAACATTGCATTCCATTGCCTCTGCAATAGGACTGCCTCTGGCATGTCCACTGGGCCAGTACCCCCCCTGCCCACTCCATTCACTTTGTCTGACTTTGAGGACTCATTGGCCACTGGGCCTAATACTCGCACTGGCTGTTCTACTATGTTGCATGTCTGGCCTTTTTATCTTGCAGATTTCAATGATATCCCTGGGCCAGTGACATCTCCCACAGTGTGTTTGCCATCTTTGACTTTGAAGACTCATTGGCAGCTGGGCCTGGTGCTACCACTGGCTGTTCAACTACATTTCCTGCTTTTAGTATTGACAACTTTGATAGTGATGATTCACCAGCAATTATCACTGCATACCCCAGCTCCCCTCCCACTCATGCAGAAATAACACTAGTCTTGTCACACCCTGCATCAGTTGCTAAGGACATTGAGATGGTACCTCATTCCAGTGCTGCCCCTTGTTTACTCCACTATACATATGGTTCATCCAATATTCAGACTTGGAGGCAATCTTCCACCCATCCTTTCACCCATGCCTCTCCTCCATTGCCCACACCTGCATCTGTCAGGCCTCCACTGAACCTTGATTTTGTTATGGCATCAGCATTGCCAGCACCTGCACCCGGAGCACATACTGGCCCACAGATGTATTTTGGTGCCACCCCTAGTCATGGACTCAATAACAGCTCTGACCATCTCTGTATGGATCCTAATGCCATTTATGCATCCTCACCATTGTTTATTTTTACTGTATCTGATTTCAATATTCTGGACCCCAACATCTCTCCAACCCCCATTTCCAATGGGAGTGACTTCAACATTGACAATGACCACTCCCCAGTGCATTTCTCAGATCTCAACAGTGCCATTGAGGAAGAATATGATCTGGCCAGCGATTACCTTTTGTCACCAATTGATCATGACCCTTTCTTACTCCCAGTTGATGGACAGCTATCCCCAGTTTTCTCACCCACTCCCTCAGACTCATCACTGATGTCATCATCCACACACAGGGATTCAGATGATAGCAAGTTTGTCTGGCATTTATTGTGCCAGCACCCCAAGCCAATAGATGAATCCAGTGACTTGACTGACTCTGCATCAAAAATAGGACCAGAAGAGCATTGTGTTCCAGACCACTCACAATTGGTGAGGCTGTTGTTGCCAGATCACTCCCATGTCACCTTTCCTGGATGTACACCTTCCACACCAGGTGCATCCCAAAGCTTCACACCAGAGGTATGTTGGCTTTTATTTTTATTTTTATTCCTTCTTCATTTTCATCACAGCAAATCAATCAATTTAGCAATGCCATTGATCACAGCATCCAGGAGACTATGAAAGTTTCAAGGTCCAGTATCTCTCTACACCATGCATTGCACCACCAGTTGAAGGACCTTGAGCATGGTATGCAGGACCTGGACCTGTTGCTACAACAGAAATGGTATGATGTGGTCCCTTCCACAGGTATGATCTATGATATAATGTTTCTATTTTGTAGCATATATTATTATCACCATGGGCAAAACCTAAGGCAGTGGGTATGGCAGTTGACAGTGCCTGAATCAGTAACTATGTAATATTGAAGAATCATCACCTGACCTTCCCACAATACTAAGGTTCAGAATATACACCATGCATCAGTTGAATTTTCTTTCTTTTTCATAGTAGTTTCCTATTTGAGCACAGGTGCAGGTTTTCACCAAGCTGGGCCCAGCTGGTAACTTATCATAAATTTATTATGAAAAATGCAAGATGTTGAGACCATGGGAATGTGGCTGACAACAGGGGGTTTCATGTGTATGGAGTCAACACATCTTCACTGATTGTTGACACATTATTTACATACATTTGTATGAGTTTTTGAACTAACTTACCTTTTGCTAACACATATTTTTAGGTACCACCAATGACGATGACTGGGACACAATGATGATGGCCACCACCACAACACCAAGAACCACTGCCATGAGCAACTGCTTGCAGGGTGGGAACAGGTGACACTCCAAAATGGTGAGACAATGGCAATGCTGCCACCAAGTGACAATGCAACAACAAGGTGGGAGACAACAGGGGGGGAACAACAAGAGGAGGCAAAGCAAAGAAAAAAAGGCCCAAGAGATGTCAGGTGATGTCTCTTGGGCTGTTGGTATGTTTTTTATTATTCTCTTTTCATGTTTTTGTTAATAATCCTTTTTACGTATCTACTTGAACTACTGATGATGAAGGCGACCCAGCACCCACCCCCACCACTGTGAGCAACTGCTCACCAGGTGTGGGAGCAGGTGCCACTCCAAAATGGCGAGACAACGGCAATGCCACCACCAGGGTCAACACACCACAACCTATGGGGGAGATGAGGAGATGGAATGAGGAGACGAGATGGGACAAAGACAGCGGGATGATAACAATGGGGAGATGAGACGATGGGGCGAACAGCAATGAGAGACATGGGCCCAGGTAATTTTCTTTCATGTTCATTTCTCATTTTTTGTTTTGTTTCAACTAACTTCTGTTTGCTTATGCCATCAGTGCTGAACATCATCTCCAATCCTGGCATCAACAGGTGCTCTCCTTCTTATACTGCTCAGTAGCTGTCTGACTGTGCAGTTCAGATGGGCTTCAATTGGCAGAAGATCTGAACAACTCCCCATGCAGCTGGTGACATGGCTAAAATACATTTGATTAGTGATTTAAGGTTCGGTTAGGTCTGGTTTTTTGACCCCAAAAGGGGTAGACCATAACCGCAACTGGTCTAGGACTGACCCGGATATTGGGGGACTGTAACTGGCCTGACTAAGACCAGTCTTTTTCAGTTAATAGACCAAAAAAAAACCAGTTAAGACTGGTTTTGTTGTAAAATTTGTCATACTTATATAACCCATATGTATCTCAGTGACCATTATCTGGACAGTATAGCCGTTGTATGTTGAATTAGGTACTGTAACTCCCCATCATTTGGTCCAACTTTTAAGAGATTTCATCAAGGTTTGACCTAGTTGTGGTTCAAACAAAGTACATTGCATACAAGTTGTGTCTGTAACTCATAATTTGTAGTATGTAGTTAAAACTTGTCAGGGATGTTAGATAAATGAAATCTACATGGTACATATATTTATGTGTGTTATTGCTATGGATCATATAATATCCAATTGTACCCAACATTTTTGTAGCACAAGTTATAAACAGTACAATCAAAGTCATTCAAATCACAACAAAATACCTGTCATAAAATGGTTTTGGTCATATCTTTTCCAGTTCCCAACCATTTTTAATGAACCAGGGAGCGAAATTGAAGCGAATATGTGTGGAAACAGGGGGGGTGTAGTCCACGTGACCTATTAATGGTCTCAACCAGTTTAAACTGGTTTTGTGCAGTTAACAATATTTTTGAGATCTGAAAGACTGTAACCATAACTGCACATAACTGGACATTAACCATAACTGATAGTCCAGTCAACATCAGTTAGGTTCAGTTCAGTTTCTGGTCTTTTTTTGGTCCATAGGACTGGACCTTAAAACACTACATTTGATGCTGCATACATTTGATCAGCTTCACAAGATGTGGCATATGACACTGAATGCTTTGAGGGAACATGGTGCAGAAGTGTAGAAGGTGCAGAAGTTATTGCAACACTGGGCCAATCTCTGGGAGCAGCTGGAGCAAGCAAAAGGACAGTAGGGCCAGTAGCTCATTGACTTTTCTCCCACACCATGTACACACACATGCATGATATAGGGTTGATGTCATTGTCATATTGTATCAGTAGCCAGTGAAGCATGTGCCAGTGCCAAGAGCATACTTGGCACCTGGAGTTTGCATCCAGGTGGGCTGTGATTGTATATGCCAGGTCTGGGCTGTAAGGTTTGCTGGCGCATGAATGGGCATGACCAGTTTCAGAGTGTGGTGGCACCAAGAGCATACTTGGTGCCTGGAGTTTGCATCTGGCAGGGCTGTGATTGTATATGCCAGGTCCAGGCTGAGGGTTTTGCTGGTGCATGAACACTTCATGTGGGCCCATATAAATTTCACAAATATCTATCTAAGCCAGCTGGGCATGACCAGTTTCAGTGTTTGATAGTCCTGAGCATGCTTGGTGCCCAGTGATTGCATCCAGCAGGGCTGTGATGGTATAGGCCAGGTGTGGGCTGAGAGCTTTGCTGGTGCATGAACACTTTGTGTGGGCCCATATAAATTTCACAACCAAACATGGGCCCATGTGGACATTCCAAGTCACTGAAGCTTTGGGTGGGCCTATGTTCCAGTTCATCTTGAGGATGGGCCCATACAATTAGTTTGATCACCACCATCATAACTACAGACAAACCACAGGTGAGGAAATGGGGTGGCACATTTCCCCCAGTAAAATATATTAACAACCAAGAAATAGTGATGCTACTGACATATAACACAATGTACATCATGTTCCACATGTATAACTAGCCCATGATATCTATCTAAGCCAGCTGGGCATTATGAGGGGATTGGAGAGTGCCCTAGGTGTTTCTCTAATTTCCTGCATTCATCCCACATTTCTCCCAGTCTTAGTTCCTTCTATTTTGCATTTTTGATGATTTTCCCTTATTTTATTCCCTTTTTTGGCTTGTGTGTGCATGTTGACACTTTATATTTAGAGGCAGAGTCCCCTTCCAATGTTTCCCATGATCTGCGATCAATCTACATTAATCTGTGCACTTATCTCCACTATTTCTATTTTCATACTGCTATTTGATTTTGCCTATCTTCACATATACTGGACATTGGCACAGGGTTCCTTAGAGTTTTCTCTTCAGATTCCCCTTTGCTAGAGGCTAAGGTTGCCCTTATAGGCATGACCAGTTTCAGCATTTGACAGCCCTGAGCATGCTTGGTGCACAGTGTTTGCATCTGGCAGGGCTGTGATTGTATAGGCCAGGTGCAGGCCGAGAGTTTTGCTGGCATATGAACACTTCATGTGGGCCCATATAATTCTCACAAACAAACATGGGCCCATGTGGACATTCCACATCACTGAATGCTCTGGGTGGGCCCATGTTTCAGTTCATCTTAAGGATGGGCCCATACAATTAGTTTGCTCACCACCTAGTTGGGTGGAAAGAGGGCAGTGTCACAGGTGATGAAAGCCTTGGTCATGGTCACATAAGTTGACAGAACCATGGAAAGGCTACAACTAATCCCTGTAACCCACCCCTAACTAAGTAAGGTCCAATGCTTGGTACTAGTCAGTCTCTATATCATATATCAGGGATGAGACTGGAACATAACCATGAGTGTCAAGGTACCAGCACACGGTGCTGGTGACAAAACAAAAAGTGGCACCATGACAATAAAGAACAGTGCTGGCATATCAAACAGTGATAAAACCAAATTAGCATAATGAAATCCAAGCATGTTGATAGGTCCACCTTGCCATTCAAGCTTGGAAAACACATCTACAATCTTTGTCAAAGCTCTACAAACCCATACAAACCTCTACAAACCTCTACAAAGTCATGAGAATGCTTCAAAATTCTTCACAACACTTCGAAACTCTTCACAACACCTCGAAATTCTTTGTATGCCTTCGGCCACAATAATACAATTTGCCCGACCTTTGGACAGCTCAGGATATACACTTGGAACATTGTCGATGAGTTCTGAACCAGTATCAAGCAATATCGCAGCGATATTGGCCTTCAAACAAGTCCGATATTTTCTTGACCGACTTTGAAAATCAACATCGGACACTATATCGCTATCCGAATGGTCATCACACACATGCCAGACGTATCCCCTACCATTGTCAAACAATATCGCACTGATTTCGGGCCATGAACAAAGTCCGAAGAAACTTCAAAAATCTTCGAAAAACATCAAACCTCGAAAAACATCTTTGGACACAGTATTTCCTATTCGAACAATCTTAGGATGCATGCTGGACACATGGGACACTATCTCGAGTATATCGAACACATTTCGACCACATGTGCACACATACAATCTGCTCGAAGCAGTTTCCAATGTTTTATTCAATTATAATGAGGACAGTCCACTTTTAGCTATTCTTTCTTATTATTTCTTCATCATGTGTTATATTCACCCTTTCTAGGCTCGCTTTATTGTTCTGATATGCTTATATTGTCTTTTGCCTCGAGTTTTCCACATGTTTGCCTCATGTTCTCTAGCCTTTTTAGGTACTTTCTTTATTTTATATAAAAAGATGTACTAGATACAAAGAAACACAAGAAAGTCATCGTCTTCCTCCCAGATCACAGTGATTTGAGAGTAAAGTTTAGTCTTATTCAGTCCGAAGTTTGGTGTTTTATGCTAAACTTCCTCGAAATTCCTTGCACTACCCTATTTTCCCTCGATTAGCCTTTTCTTCACTTCTACTACTTGTCTAGTCCCCTGATCTTGCATCCAAACATATCTGCGCACTCGAAATTCCTTGAAACTTCTTTGAAAATCATTGTGACATCTCAAAAATCATCGCAATGTCTCACAAATCATCACAACCCCTCAAAAATCATTGCAAGTCCTTGAAACACATTCTTTTAGCCTCGAACTGCTTTGACAAGCAGTTGTTTTATGACTATTTGATGGTCGGTCTGACAGGTGACATCTAGAGGGCCCCGCATCCTTCCTCTGACTTGTGTTATACCATCCGAAGCCATTTTGTGGGTTTTGTTTGGGTTTCTGGGTTGAGCATCATCAGCGTAAGGCTGGTCGTTGTTCTGGTGTGCCAGGCTTACAGGCAATTGTGATTGCATTCAGTGCCCAGGCCTATTGAAATTACAGTTAATTGGTGCTGATCATAGAGATTGTACATTGTATCTTCATAAGTAGTTCTCACAGTCAATAAACAACTTTGTTCATTGATTATAGTACTACATAGTGCAGGTATCAAATATTACTGTATAATTCATTGGGACAGTGCTGCTGAATGTATGCACAAGGCTGCTGAGGTTATTAATAGTCTGATTCAGTGCCAGATCCTGGTGACCATACATGAGTTGGTGGGCCCATACCAACTGGTTGAGATGTGAGCCCACATGATACCCTCTCACCATGGGCCCAGTCCACTAGCCACAGATTGTCTGTGGTTTTTCATCCATTGGCTTTTTTTTCCTTCTTAAATCCCATTATTCTCTGTTGTGGCAGACCATATGTAAGAGAGTAAATAAGTATGGTAATGTTTTGGGTTCACCCAATTCATTGCCATGTTTCCTTCCTTTGTCATCTGCTTGGAGGTACCACATAGCGGTACTCAAAGTGCCATAAGTGCTGTTGGGTGGTGGCTCTGAGGCCAGGTTTATTGATGGTTGGTTTGCTGTGGTATGGTTTTCTGTCCTTCTCTTCTTCTCTTCCCTACATAGTTTTCTCTTCATCTGTCACTGTGTCTTCCTCCTCTGTGTTGTTCTTCAGCTAGTGTTGGTATCTCTCTGAAAGTGCTGTGAAAGCACCCTGTTTTGGCTATGAACTTGAATAATGCACCCAGAGTTTTGGGTGTAGTGAGTAGTTTCATAATGTTAATGTCTCTTCCACTGGCATTGTTGCACAAAGTTTGTCTGGCTCTTTGGTGTGCTGGGCAGTGTAGCAAGAAGTGTTGTACAGATTCTTTTTCCTGTTGGCATGCTGGGCACATTGGTGAGTTACTCTTCCCTATATGATGCAAGTGCTTAGCTAGTGGGGCATGCCCTGTCCACAACTGTGTTGGAATGCTGGTGAGTTTTCTTGGTAGGTTGGCAATTAGTTTGATGTACTTGTCCAATGGGGATGTTGGGTCCATCTTTTTCATCTTTCTGAACTGTGGTGACTTTTGCCATGTTTTTTGTGCTCTGGGTTTGAGTTTTTCATTGTATGCCCACTTCATTGGGGACTTGCTATGGGGTAGTGTCTTTTTGAGGTATCTCAGTAGTTTGCTTCTGTCACTGCTTCCCTCTGTTATCGCCTTCTTGGCTTACTCATCTGCCCACTCATTCCCATCTGCTCCTTTATGTCCTGGTACCCATTTTACTTTGAGCCATATTCTGCTATGTTTTTTTTTCAGTGTTTCTATGCATTTGTGAAACATGTCAAAAATATAGTGACCTGCAGAGGAGCTCATTAGCTGAGTGACTGTAATTGATGCTTGATTGTCAATGTAGAATATGGCTGACTGTACTCCCCACTTGTTGGAGACTAATTTGGTGCCTAGGATAGCACCTACGCCTTCTCCTTTATATACTGTGTGGTGACATTGTGAGCCTAGCCAGTAATGTAGCTTGGTTTTCATCTTCCCATTCTGGTATAGGACTGCTGCTGCCCCAATTTTCCCTTCCCTGCCTGATCCATCAGTGAAGACCTTAACATCTGGTCTGTCTCATTTGAGGGACTCCAGTGCCTCATTGACATTGTTTGTGATGTTAGCCATGACTTTTGGTTTCCATTTTTGTCATACCTAACTACTTTGATGGTCTCAACAGCTTGTGGTTGTATACTGTACCTGAGCATGAGGTCATGTAGTGGCGTTGGATGATGTTTCACTAGTCTTTTTGCTGCATTGATGACTGGTTTGTGGAGGGGGTGAGTTTTGGGTAAGGTTGCTAGGCATATAGCCTATCAGTGGCAGTGTTTTTTGACCAGCAGGTGGACTTCAATTGTTTTCCTACATTCTGCTGTGGGGTGAGGAAAACATCAGCAGCATATAACATGCAGGGGATGGCAATGGAAAGCTATAGCTGCTGTGTATATTTTGCATTCATTCCCTGGGATGCTCATGCCAGTCTGCTGAACTGGATTAGCCAGTCCTGTCCTTTGGCCAGAGCAACTGCACACTGTCCTTTCCAATTCAGTTTGTTGTCCATTATCACTCCTAGAAATTTGGCCATTTCCTTTGAAGGTATGCATTGGTTTCCAGGTAGCAGGGCTCATCATGGTATTTGCATTCTCTTCTTCAGGTTTAGTTGGTGTGGGATGAGTTTCCTTGAAATGTCCAGTAGTTGGAATTTTTCAATGCGGAATTCACAGTTGTGGTTTTTTGCCCATTCAAAGACTCCCCCTGCACAATTCATGATGTTTTGCAGCTTTTCATGGGTCTCTGAGAAGTCTTTTCCTGTGACTATTATTACTGCATTGTCATCAAACAATAGTGTCCATTCGCCTATCCTGGGGATTGGTATCTCCAGTAGATCTGAGTTGTAGATGAGGTAGAAAACTCCCGAGTATGGGTCGCCCTGGTCCAGTCTGTTGTCTACTATGAATGCCATTGTTTCAAAGTTGTCGAAACTTAGAGTTGTGCAACAATTTCCTAGGCATCTTACCATCCATTCTGCATACTCTTGGGGTATCCCTCTCTTCCTCATGTTGTGAATGAGTCAGTTGATGTCTACACTGGGGAAAGCACCTTTAACATTGAGGAAGAGAGTAGAAGTGGCTTGCCCTTTTCTCCACATGTCCTTTACTACTTTTGTTAGCATGTGTTTGAATCTGTTGTAGTGCTTGCACCAAAGTGATTTGCTGGGAGTATGTTGTGTTTCTTGCACATGGTGACAATGTCCAGCATTTGGCAGCTATTGAGTAGCCGAGCCATACCATCTGATAGTACAATGGGTCTCCATGCTGAGGGGGCAGTGTAGTCAGGTTTTCCCAGTTTCTTCAGGATGAGTGTTTCTGTGGTCGCCCATTCCTGTGGGTAGTATTTCCATGAGCTAGTAGCATGAAAGCGTGGGCCTAGTTAGAGAATGATATCTTCTCTAGCATGTGTGAAGATTGAATTTGGTGTTGTATCGCTCTTGGTGGCTTTGTATGGCTTCAGTTTCTTGATTGCATGGTGTATTTGGTCATCTGTTATATTTGTGAATGTCCAGCATGGTGGCAGGTAGTGGTAGTCTCATGGTATGGGTGGTGTTGTTGAGTTCGGTGGTGGGAAGAATGTTTCATAGAAGAGCTGTCCCTTGCTGGCATTGTCTGTTGCTTCCCTTGTGACTTGTTTTGTTGTTGGGTCTTTTACCTGTAGAGTCAGGATTCTTGCCTTCCCTGCATCAGTTGCCAGTGAGGTCACCAGTCTACTTGCCTGCCACATGCTAGTTTGATTCCAGTCCTTCTAGCCAGTCTGCCCAATGTTCCACTTTTGCCTTCCATATTATTTTGGAGTATCAGTTCCATTGCTACCAATATTTCTTGTGTACTGGGTGTTGGGTGTTGGGATCATGGTATTTTGATCTCCCACCAAATTGTTGCATTTTTTTCTTCTCCACTGCTAACCTGGTTGTCCACCACCTTTTTGAATACAGGCTGGGTTTTGTCAGCTTTACATGTTTCTTGATGGCATCTTGTATCACTTCATTTAGTTTTTTGAGTCTGTGGTCAAAGTCTTGCGCATCTACAATCTCTGTGGGTTCAGGGAGGTTAGCAAGGTTTTCCTTGAGAGTTTTGCTTAGCTCAGTCCAGTTTGTTAATCTAAAGTTTCATTGTGGCTTCCAGGCTGTTTTTGGTGCATATACATCTATCTGTGTGATATTGGGGTAGTGATCAGTTCTTACCAGTCTCAATGTGTTATCAGTGGTGCACTTAATAATGGCATCCATGATCACTTCCATACAGAACTCTTGTGTGATTGCCTGTGTTGTGGGCCCATAGGGTTGGTATGAACAGTGGTAGCACCATCTTCATGTTGTGTCTTCCAAGCATGTTGAGGAGCAGTTGTGTCAGATTTAGGTTGTTGCACATGAATAAGTGTGCGTTTCTGGGTTCATCCCACAATGGGTGGTGCCAGTTAAAATCCCCCATCCATATCGTGTGTAGTGGTCCCATTGCCTGTATCTGTCTCTCTCGATCTCTCATGAAAGTGGAGATGTGTGTTAATGCATGGTTGTTGTCACCATCATTGTATATGTTAATAATCTGTAGAGTACCAAACTGACCTTGGATTTCTATTGCTGTGATATCTGGGTGTTGGAAGTGTATTTGTTGCCATGTGTCTGTCAAAATGTTAGCATCAACAAGGGTAATGGATCTCATACTGTCTGGGTGTTCTTGGTGCATGCTGGAGTATATGGCAGTCCAGGGTTGGTTCACTCATGTTTTGCCTCTGAGGTCTATGTAAGGTTCTTGTATAGCACATATGTTGTATTAGTCATGTCTGAGGCTCTGGAGCAGGTCTAGCTGGCTGATTAGCAATTTGTTAACATTCTGTTGTTGAATTTGCAACGGCCTTTGTAATGCATCTTGATCTTGGTTTTCAGACATATTCAAGGGGTGTGTGTGATCTGTTCCACAGCACCTCTTCTGGTCTTGGTCCTAGTCCCTGTTTATTCGGGACTCTGTCTCCCCATGGAGTGTTTTGTTGTGACAGTCTGCACTTTTCATCTGGTGTTTGTTGTTCATTAGTTGCCATGCAGTTGGGGTATCCATCTAGAGTTGCCTGAGCTGGTTGTACTGGCCAGCCATTGTCGACTGTGCAAGTGTTAGTCTTTTGTTGGTTGTCCCAGTGCCTACCTTGTTGCCCATGGTATTGCCTGCCATGCTGAACCATTTGCCAGTTCTCCATGAATTGTTGGGGGTTGTGTGGGTTGTCCCTGTTATGATTCCAGGCCACGTCTCATTGCCATTGTTGTGGTTGATTCTCTGTATTTTGCTCTGGTTGATTCAGTGATTTCCATGTGCTTGGGATGAAAGTTGGAAAGTACCTATACTTGTTTTCTGGTACGTGTGCTTGTATTTTTTTCTTGTTCTGCCTTGAACTTTGGACAGTTTCTGTCTGCTGCTTTATGGCCTTTGGCTTCCATACCTGTACAATTAGCACAGCAGAAGTTGCACGTGTCTTTGATGTTACATGTTGATGTTTGGTGTTGTTCTCTGCAGCATGCGCAGGTGTCTCCATCTGCCTTGTGTTAGGGTGACACCCACTATCTGCTAGCTAAGACCATGTGGGTTCTCTCTACAAGAAGGGGGCGGGATCCACGCTCGTGATGGGGGAATTGATGGTTTTGATGCGAGGGGTTATTAATAGGTGAGTTTGTTGAGATAGGCCTTTCACACCAAAAATGTAGGTGGAATACCTAAGAGAACACAACTGGGGTCCCCTAGGCATATATTTAGGGTTTATATACTATGTTACATATATTGTACATTGTTGTTACTGACACATGTGTACAGGCGCATACATAGTGATTCATGCGAAATAATATTCTCACACTATCAAAGTGTAGCATCATTTGGTGTAATGTAGTGTAATTCGACATAATAAAATGAAAATGAAATTTTATTAGGTAATGGGGCTGTTTCCCAACATTACCCCCCTTTTATGCCTCGACTTCCAGGCGAGAAAATATTATGTTTGTCCCCTCTGTGAAATTTTGGTAAGGCCGGAATTTCATCCCCTCATACACCATTCTCGCAATGCAATGCGGAGCATTCGGATTATGTTTAAAGAATTGGGCGATCGCATTATGTGCTCACTTACAATTCTCTTTGGGTTCCCACGAATTATTTTCATCGGTATAGTTTTTCCACTTTATTAAGAACTCCAATTTGTTCCGTCGAAGACGTGAGTCTAGAATTTCTTCAACTATGTATTCTGGAGCACCTTCTACTATTATTGGAGGTTGCGGAGTAGTTTGTTGGCCAGGAATAGTGGGTGGACGGTAAGGGCGTAAGCGGGATACGTTAATCTCGGGATCAATCTTAAATGATCGGGGTAATTTTAGCACTACTGCATTAGGCAAGATCACTTTAGAGATCGCATATGGGCCAACTTGTTTCTCTGTAAGTTTCTTTGAAGGTCGTGGAATATTCAGGTCCTTGGTACTTAGCCATACCAAGTCACCAACTTTGTACTCTGGAGTGTGTGCTCGAGTACGATCCACATGTCGCATCATGTCATCACGTGCTTTCTTCAATGCCACCTCTGCTTCCTCTTGTACCCTTTGCATCTTAGATACAAAATCTTCTACCGACTGTACTTTGACTTCCCTTCTGGGTTCTACTCCCATGCGAGGATGATATCCATAATTCGCAAAAAAGGGTGTCATACGAGTAGCTGAATGGAATTTATTATTGTGGGAAAATTCGGCAATTGCCAACCATTCGGGCCAGTCAGTTTGTCGGTAGTTGACAAACATACGTAGGTACTGCTCCAACTCCTGATTCATTCTCTCTGTCTGCCCATCAGTCTGCAGGTGATATGCCATAGATAATTTAGTTTGAATTCCTAATATGTTGTTTAGTTCTCGCATAAATGTGGAAGCAAATTGTGGTCCGCAATTGGAGATAACGGTATTGGGTAACCCATGTAACCACCATACCTGATTTAGATAGAGGCACGCCAAGCCCAATGATGAGGTTTCTGTAGTAGTATGAATAATATGGACCTCCTTTGTAAAGCGGTCGCATACTACGAATATTGCATTGTACCCTTGAGCCTCAGGTAATCCAGTAATAAAATCCACAGATATATCTCGCCACGGCACTTTAGGTATAGGGTTCAGCATTAATTTTCCTGCAGGTTTCTCTGGAAATTTCTTCCCCCTCATGCACATATCACATCCATCCACATACCCCAACACAGACTTCGAAATTCTGGGCCACCAATAATTTCTCATTACTAATTCCAACGTCTTCCATCTTCCTGGGTGTCCGGCAATCAGTGTATTGTGATGTAACCAGACAATCTCCCTTCACAAATCCTGATCCTTCGGTACATACACTTTTCCTCAGAACAACACCAACCCTTGTTCCTCAGCCCATTCGTCTCCTTTGATATTACCTTTCTTCTCTCCCTTCAGAGCTTTCACGGCTTCCACTACTTCATCGTCCATTTCCGAGCATTGTCTAATTTTAGACAACATTTCCATTTCCGAGCTATCTATTAATAGATGCCCTTGATGCATAGCGCAAATGCGAAAGTATTTGGGTTTGAGTAAGGTAACATTTTTGTTGTCCTCCTCCACCCCCCTTTTATGATCAATACGTCTGGATAAGGCATCTGCTTTCCTCATTAAGCTTCCCACTTTATGGACCAAGTGAAAGTTGAAACACAATAGGAATAGTGCCCAACACGCTTGCCAGCGATTAAGCTTTTTAGCAGACATGAAGTATTGCAGATTTTGATGATCCGTCCAGATCTCAATTTGATGCATACATCCCTCCAAATAATGCCTCCACGCCTCCAATGCTCGTATTATCCCCAACATCTCTTTGTCATGCACATCATAATTCCTCTCCACATCATTCAACCCTTTTGACAAGTATGCACAAGGATGCCATTTGTCATCTTTGCACAGCATTGATAATACTGCTCCAGTAGCAAAATCGGATGCATCAGATTCCACTCGCAAAGGGCGTGTGAAATCTACTGGGGCTAATATTGGTCCCTCCACAAACTTCCTCTTCAACTCCTCAAACGCTGTCTGCTGCTGCTCTCCCCACCTCCACACTACTCCCTTTCGCATAAGGTTATGTAAGGGTGCGGCAATTTTAGAAAAATTGTGCACAAAGTGATGATAATAATTTGCGAGTCCCAAGAAGGCTTGAACCTCCTTGACATGGGTGGGCGCAGGCCAATCTGTGATCGCCTGTACCTTGATCAGATCCATTTTGATCCTGTCAGGGCCAATCAATAATCCTAGGAACTTGATCTCGCTTGCCCCAAACACACACTTCTCTGGTTTCAAAAATAGATCATTCTCCGCCAACCTCCATAACACCTCCTGCACTATCGCCTCATGATTCTCTTCATCCTCCGTGAATATTAGAATGTTATCAATAAATATTATTACCACGCCTTTGTCTATTATGTCCTTGAAAATGTCATTCATCATATTTTGAAAGGTCGGGGGACTATTAGTCATCCCAAAAAACATGACAAGTGGCTCAAAGGATCCTCGACGCGTGGCAAATGCAGCCTTCCACTCATCTCCTTTCTTTATTCATACATTGTTGTATCCCCATCGTAAATCCAATTTTATAAAGACCTTGGCTTTTCCCACCTCATCAATTATTTCTGAGATCAACGGCAGGGGGTACGCGTTCTTCACTGTCCACTCATTCAGATACCTATAATCGGTACACATCCTCTTCCTTTGGTCTTTTTTGGGCACGAAGAATATTGGTGATGTCTGCAGTGATTTCGAAGGTCATATGTATCCTTTGCGCAATTGCTCCTTCAGGAATGCATCCACTTCTTCTTGTTCCATCGGAGATAACAGATATACCTTTGACTTCTTTGGCACAAACCCTGGCTTCATCTCAATTGCATGATCCCATGGCTTCCGCACCGGCATTCACTCAGACTCCTTCTTTTGGAACACTGACAAATGTTTATGATACACTTTTGGCACCCATTCCTCCACTGGCTTCTCCACCTTCATGATATTCTTGTCCCACGACTGTCCTCCATGAACTGCTCTAAAGATTTGCTTCTGCTCTTCTTTCTCGATCATGATCAGAACTTCCCCATTTGGCATTTCCTCATCCTCCACTTCCTCCATCATAACAGAATACTTTCTCGGACGTTCTTTCTCTTTCTTTTTCCTTTTTTCCTTCTTCATCTTCCTCCCATACACATTACATTCCTTAGGACAACGAGTCATTTGTACTTTCCCAGTTTTCCAATCAATTTCGGGATTATGCTTCCGTAACCACGGACATCCTATTATTAGGTTGGTTTTCCCAAGATCGCACACTTCAAATACGGCTCACTCCTGATGCTCCTGATACTTTAGTATCATAGTCACCTCCTCCTTGATAGTTCCTCCACGATTGACTGTTCCATCAATATTGTACACCATTATAGGTTGCGCCAGCTTGCGTGTGCTAATACTATTTCCGGTAATTAAGGATTGATTAATAAATAATCCTGTAGCACCACTGTCAAGCAACGCTTCCAAATCAATAGCTGCATGCGTGTTCACTGTCTTCAGTCCCACAGTCAAGGTGATTTCGGGTTCTATTCGCGCAGAGCGAATAAAGAATTTAGGGGTTTTTGGAAATGACATGTGACAATTTTCTTTGTTGCATGATTTGCAACAGTTGTACTCCTCCTCAATTTCCTTTTCTGATTTACTCTGGGTTTCCTCAGATACTAATACATTGTAACAATTCTGGGTCACCAATGGGGAAACCTTCACTGGGACTCTTCCACAAAATTCTCCTGCTTGCCTTCCTCCTGCTTCACTTCCTCGATTGTAGCTCCCCTGATCTTTCTCTTCTGCTTGCAATACTTAGAAATGTGTCCTAACTGCCCACAGTTAAAACATTTAAGTGGGGCTCATCTCCCCACTTGATCAACCTCCATTGCCTCTGCTGGTGCTGCTGACTCCATAACTATAGGTGTCACTGCCATGGCCGGTGGCTGTGCCCTCGGAGCTTGCACCTGAGGTGCCTTTCCTTTCTCGGACTTTCCTCCTGATGACTTTCCAAATTTACTACTTCCGTACATCAACTTTGACTCCGCCTGTTCCTGCCGATATTGCCGGTCAAGGTGCATTGCCCAATTATACCACTCATCCAACTTCTCTGACATAGAAGGTAGTCAGTAGATAGACTTGAATAAAGAGGGATTTAATCCTGCTTTCAAAAACTCTACCAACGCGGCTTCTCCCATGTCTGTTTGTGAAGCTTCTGCTTTGAACTGCAAAATAAATTCATCCGCTGTTAAGGAACCTTGGCGCATGGTCTTTAATTTAGCATTGGCTGTCGCCTTTGGATTAGGGTCTCCAAACTGTGCCTCCAATCTCTCCAGAAATTCCTTGAAGGTTGCAAAAGGTTTATTTCCCATGGCAATTTGATTAATAGCCTCATTTCTCCAGAACTGTGCTTTCCCCCCCTGAATGTATGAGAGAGCAAACATAATCCTAGACTCGGCTGTACAAAACTCGGGCTTCCTCCCATGGATGTACAATACTATAGAGCTGATGAAGGATTTTGTATTCTCCATGGTACCGTCAAAGATTTGTGGGGGCGCATACTTAGGTAAGTGCGCTTTTCCATTTCCAGATTTCTCCACTGTCTCATCCTCCTGCGATATCCACTCCACCATCTCCTCCATCTCATCATCTCTTTCTCCTGTCGTCTCTGGCTGTACTTCCACTTGTCTGGGCTGTGATGCTGCCAATACTGACACTAATTGCAACATTTGCACTGTGAGTGCATTAATTTTCACCTCTAGTGCTGGTATGGGAACAGGATTAGGACCGGGATTAGAAGTTGAAGGTTTGGACATAATTGTAGAATCTGTGATGAATCACTTCTTTGACAAATTCAAAATTTTTCTTCGAGACCTCTCCAAACGTTTATGGGTCACGTGATAAGGTTCGTCGAGGTTCGTCAATGGTTCGTCATTTGTCGAGCGCCTATTTTGACACTTCGGATCAACAACCCTTCCAACAGTGCCTGATCTCGGAGATATCACTGAATTCGGCTTGTAACTAAAATAGTCGTCCAAATAGAGTGATGTAAATCGTAACTAAACCAGATCTGATCAGTTGTCTGGTTGCAGCTGTCCTAATGACGAGTGCTGCCTCTCAATCACTGGCAGTCGCAATGTAAGGCAAGGGCTGGCATCGGCTTATGAAAGAAAAGGTAGATTACGTATATACAAGTACTTCCGGCTCATGTGGAAAGGATGAGTAATCGGATGTGGTGCGGTGAAACAATGACATATGCGCAAGTAAGAGAAGGTGCACTGATATGGGAAGTTGTGTTCTTCTGTTAGGGCGACACCCACTATCTGCTAGCTAAGACCATGTGGGTTCTCTCTACAAGAAGGGGGCGGGATCCATGCTCATGATGGGGGAATTGATGGTTTTGATGCAAGGGGTTATTAATAGGTGAGTTTGTTGAGATAGGCCTTTCACACCAAAAATGTAGGTGGAATACCTAAGAGAACACAACTGGGGTCCCCTAGGCATATATTTAGGGTTTATATACTATGTTACATATATTGTACATTGTTGTTACCAACGCGCGCATACAGGCACATACATAGTGATTCGTGCGAAATAATATTCTCATGCTATCAAAGTGTAGCGTCATTTGGTGTAATGTAGTGTAATTCGACATAATAAAATGAAAATGAAATTTTATTAGGTAATGGGGCTGTTTCCTAACACCTTGCAGTCTGGTATGTAGTGGCCATACTTTTGGCATTTGAGGCATCTTCTTGGTTCTGCTAGTTTTTTGCATACATCAGTGTATTTACCTTCAATGAATAGGCCTGCTTGGATTGTGTTATTGGCTGCATGTTGATCATTGAAGCCAAAGATGATGTGTGCTACCTTCTGGTTTTTGCTATGGAGGTGGGGCGGTTTGATATATTTCAAGAATGCAATTGTGTTACCTGGGAAAGAATTCTGCTATGACATAGTGCAGTTTGTTTTGTATGTTCGAGGTGCTGCCATAGTTTGCCATGAATATTTTTTGTACTTCTGTCTGCTTAATCCAGTGGCCTGCATCCATTGAGTTTAATTGGTATAATACATTACCATTCCTTAGTTTTTTTTGGCCCAATGAATGTTGTGCCCAGGGGTTTATCAGCTGCTGCCATCCCCATGAGGTTGAGGGTAGTGTTTGCTTTCGCTACCAAGTCTTTTTCTGTAAGGCTTTTGAGTGCATTGTCAGTGGCATTTGGATCTTTTTGGATCATAACCTGCTTAACCATTAGTTCTCCCCTCACTACCATGGACTCGTGCACTGGTGGTACATGTTGCTGTATAATGTTTGCATATGTCACTATTTGGTATGTGATGTCAGGGGCAGTGGCTGCTGCATTTGTCTCATTGCTGTTTCTTTCTGATAGTTCTTGTGTTGCTTGTGCTAGCTGGTCAGCTGTTTCCTGAAACTCACTGTTAAAAGCCTCCATTTTACCTGTTATTTCTTTTGCTGCCCCCATTACGTGTTTGATGGCATCACACATGGTTTCTATGTTGGTTGCAAAGGCTTCTAAGTGTTCCTGTAATTGTAGTTTGACCATTGCTGTGATTTCATCTGCCATGCAGTGTGCCACTGCATCAGCCATGAGGATTGCAACTGCTTGTATTCCATCTGTCAAAGCCTTGGGCATTCTGACTGTGGTGGTTCCGAGCTGCAACAGAATGTGAGATAGAGTGAGAAGACCTTCTGGTTTACCTGGCAGTAGGTATTTCTTGGTCATGAGGAAGGCGATGGCTTCATCTCTTGTCTGCACATCTGTGTTAGTAGCTTCTGTGTTTTCTAGGTCTTTTTGTGGTTTTCTAGCTGTTGTTGATGTGGTTTTTTGCCTCATTTGAGGTGGTGTCAAGGCAGGGGGTTGTGCCATGTCTATGACTATGGTTTGTAGCTATGGAGTGATGTATTTTGATGCTATTCTATGCATTGTTTGGCCTCCTTCTCTCCTTCTCTGGTTTTTGCAAACTGTGGGAAGAATCAAGGTGGTGGCAGTACAAGATCAAGGAGTCCTCATCCATTGGCTTGAACAGTATATACATAGGTATTTTACTGAATGGTGTGCCTCAACACCATGTGTTTCCACCCTGCTGCCATGCTAATCCAGAATCCACTGGCTCTAACTACCTAGACATATGTGCTGAGGGCATGCTAAGTTTGACAAGGTGGTGCTGGTGACAGAAGGGGTGGCATCTGCAGCTGTGATATAGACTTCATTTTTTTCATCCACTGAATTGTTGACAGGATAGCTATCTAGATGTGTCCCATCAGCATGATCTTTGAGAACAGAAGGCAGCTGAGAGTGCAAAATGCTCCTCACTGGTAAAGACACAAAATGTGCTCTTAGGACAGGCCGCAAGACAAGTCTGTATTGGTGTCAAGTTATAGATGTGCTGGGTGCTGTGAGGAGCAAGAGAAATGAAAAGTTGTAAACCTGTCAACACAACTTGGCATGCACCCACATGGTCATGGTTTACTCATGTGATCTGTTTTCTAAAGGGTCGTATTGCTTGAGATCATACATCAAGTAGGATTGGACAGATCACATGAGGATATATATCATGGGTTCTAATCACAATCATGTCTGTGTTGCAAGTTTGTACTGCCATTGCTTGATGACCACCACTAAAATATATCCATTGTTCTCAGCTACTGCTGATAGCATGAATATGCAAACAAATTTTGTCTCCCCCTCAGTTCACTGGCAATGCCAAAATCAAGTGCCAATCATGTGCATTCCAAGGTGAACAGGATGAGTTTCCTCAAAAACCAAATCTTCAGTACTATAAAACTTGTGGACTTGGGGGTGAGGGCCAATTCTGGCAGGTACAAGTCCTTATATTTTATGATCTATAATCAAATAATGGTAAATACCTGACAATATTTGGTAATAAAAAACCCAATAGTATGCAAAGAAATAAAAAATATTAAATCAGCTCAAGAAGCTGATCAGAATGATATATAAAACATAAAATACAGGATATAAATGTTATATTTAGCCCTAATAAATAATACCCAATAGTGGAAACCATTATGTTAATGATGCATCAATGATATTCTGTTCTATTACAAGTTAAACATTAAGGAAGATATAGCTTATTTTCATTAATAACAAATAATAACAAATATATAATAATATCTCTTGATTCTGTTCCAGCAATGTGGATTTTTGTTGAACCATTTTCCACCAAGGTCACCTAGTAATGATTGGCATAGCATTAGCATTTTGAATATGGTTTCCATTCCTATGATACCTCCACTACTCTGTTCTCCACTGGTCTCTGACCTAACTTGGCTCTTTAGTATTTAACCTATTTACTTCTGTTTGTATTCTTTGGTTCATAAAGCAACCAAGTTTACCCATCCCAATCTCTAGTCTCCTCTCCTGTCTCAGACTTCCTCTTGAACTCTGATATTCTTACATTTACCTTTGTCTTGAAATTAGACACTGACAAGGTGAAGGGCACAATTTCTTATAAGTTGAAGCCAAGTCCTCTCTGATACACCATCCAATATGAGTCTGACAGATTTCCACCCTCAAGTTCAGCACTTAACAATAATGGTCTAATAGTATACAACATTGTTTATATAAGAACTGACTGAAATAATAAATTGAAACCATACAAACAAGGCCAAATAATTCCAAATGAGATTTCAATAATGGGCCAACAATATATCTTTTTATTTCAAGTTAAATAAAACAAATGGGACAAGAATTGAGTGAGATACAGCATTTTTGATGATTTAATAACAAATATAAACATCCTTTGTTAGCACACTTAAATCAGATAATGTACAAACAGTATATATTTTATTTGCGGGTTAAATCAGTTGGATTAAAGAAGAACTAACTGAGATACCACAAACAATGCCAAACAATACCAAACATGATCTCAATGAATGGGCCAATAATGTATCTTCTTATTCCAAGTTAAATAAAACAAATTGGCCAAAAATTGACCAAGATACAGCATTTTGATAATTTAACAAATAAAGATAAACAATTTTGTCAACATAGTATAAAATGCCCAAGCTACATACCCTTCTACGAGTTAAACTCAATTGAATTAGAACTGGCTCTGATATAGTCTTTTTGATCTGCTTGATATATTAACAAATAATAGCAAACATCTGTAAATATCCTTTAAGGATAGACCAAGAGTATCTTTTTATTTTCAAGTTAAATCATCCAAAATGGAGAGATACTATATTTAGGCATGACAACAATGTCAAACAATACCAAATACTCTTCTGATGATTGGCCAATGATGGGCCAATAGTGTATCTTCTTATTCCAAGTTAAATAAAACAAATCAGCCAAGAAATGGGGAAGATACAGTATTTTGATGATTTAACAATTAAAGATAAACAACCTGTGTCAGTGTAAAGTGCCCAAGCTACACCCTTCTAAATGTTAAATAAACTCAAGTGAGTTAAAACCAGCTCTGATATCATCTTTTTGATTTTTTGATATATGAACAAATAATGCCAAATATTTGTAAGTATCTTTTAATAATAGACCAACAGTATACTTTTTATCTTGCAAGTTAAATCATCCAAAATGGATGAAAACTGAAGGAGATACTATATTTAGCCATGACAACAATACCAAACAATGCCAAACACCCTCCCAATGATTGGCCAATAATGTATCTTCTCATTACAAGTTAAATAAAAATTGAGCAAGATACAGTATTTTGATAATCTAACAAACAAATATAAACAACTTTTGTTAGCACAGGGTAAAGTGTCCAAGTTACATACCCTTCCACAAGTTAAATAAACTCAATTGAGTAAAAACTGGCTCTGATATAGTTATTTTGATCTTTTTGATCTATAAACAAACAATCCCAAATACTTGTAAATATTTCCCAATGATAGACCAACTGCATACTTTTCATTTCCAAGTTAAATTGTGCAAATTGGATGAAAACTGAAGGAGATACTATATTTAGCCATGACAACAATACCAAACAATCCCAAGTACTCTCCCGATGACTGGCCAATGATGTACTTTCCCATCTGTAGTTAAATGAACCTAATCGGACAAGAAATGAGTGAGATACAAGACTTGGGGGAGAAGTCGATATTTGGTGCATGTGATAAGTTTAGGGCGCCCCCAAAGTATCATCAAATTTCAAAATTTCAATACAAAGTTTGTAACTGATCAATAATAGTTTGTAATGAAACTATCAATAACAGTTTGTAATGGATTTACTGCAGGTTACCGGTAATTTAGATAGCCAGATGAAAATTTTCCTTTTATACTCGAAATCCGCGTCTCAGCTAATTTTTCAGTCCCACGGTTAGTAAAGTCAGTAATTTCTGTAATGGTTGCACAGAACTTACTGACCGTGGGGAAAAAGGAAATGTTTTTCTTATACCACTGAATTTTTCCTCGATTCCCGGTATGAGGAACGAGTCTTACTTAACATTGTTAAGGACTCGTAACCATGCACAACAAAGAAACTGGAGAAGCAGCAGGCCAAGGATGGGCCAAAGTGACATGCAGCTGGCAAAGATAGGGCACCCAGTGACATTCTGACACTTACATGGAGCACAATCATCTTAGCCATCAAGGAGAACAATGACAGCAGATTTGAGCTCCACAATATCATCACACTTGAGAGTGACAAGACCATACCAATGCCACCACCCTTACATCAACATCTCAATATTGCACAAGAGATTGAAAGATTGAAAGATTTATCTACAGCAAATGTACATATATGACACATTATAATCAGTTAGAACAATACCTACATCACTTCTTAGATCTGGCAAGTGATCCTGAAGAAACATCCTGGGACCAAATTAACACAGAAGCAAGTATATACATATTGGGCCCACCTGCATGAAGCAACTTGGAGACCAAGTTACATCTGCGATCAAGCTTTTGGAGCACATCGATGACATCAACATTGAAATAATTCCTGCTCCTACTGAAGCCAGGATTTTGTCACTTGCTTTTGGGTTCAAGAATATCTTGGCCAACTTTGGTGAAGACCAGTGTGAGATTGCAATGGATTCCACATGTAAGCAAGATTTAAACTGATTGACAATATTATCAGTATCCTTATGATATTTTGAAGGGAAAACAAATGCCTTGAGCTACAAATTATATGCTGTTGATGACCAGGCACTTCCACTTGCATTCACATTCATACTTGTTCTCCAACTTTGAATGGTTCGTATCGCCCTTTCATTTGGGTGGCCATAGCCTGTCTGGCTAGTTCGTGTGCGGCAAGAGCTTCCCTTCTCGCAGAGAGAAGTTCTTGGATTCTCTGTTTGGCGGCCGGCACGTTCGTCTTTTCGTATGGGGTGGGGATAGCACGTGGTTGATATCCCATCATTAAGTAAAACAGCAAGTGTTTTACTGCAGAGTGCATCTTCTGGTTGTGTGCGAATTCTGCTGTTGGGAGATAATGCTCCCAATCCTTGGGTTTGTTCGAACAGAACATGTGGAGGTAAACCTCTAGCTCTTGGTTTACTTGCTCCGTTTCTCCGTCGGTCTGGGGGTGATAGGCGGTGCTCATGGATAGCTTAATCCCGAGCAGTCGTCCGAGTTCTCGGAAGAGTTTGGACGCGAATCGAGGGTCTCTGTCTGAGATGATTCTTCCGGGGAGTCCAAATCTTGTGTATACATGGCACAGGTAAAGGTCTGCAGTGCCAAGTGCGTTGATAGTCTTCGCGCAAGGGATAAAAATTACCCCCTTCATAAGACCATGGTCTACCACGACCATGATTGAGTCAAATCCATTTATCACGGGCAAGTCCATGATAAAATCTGTCGTTACCAGCTCGAATGGTCTGCTGGCGTCGGATGATATCGGTGTCGGTGGTGGGGTCATCGGGTGTGTATTCACTTTCATTTGCTGGCATTTTGCGCAGCCTTTGATGTACTTCTTGATGAAGTTGGCCATTCCTGGCCACCAGTAGTCTCGTCAGATCAGTTCGATCATCTGCCATTGTCCAGGGTGTCCTGTCGTGATGCTATCATGGTATTTTCATATGATCACTCGGCAGAGGGTTTCGTCCTGTGGCACGTAGCATCTGTCTTTGAAAAAGAGCAGGCCGTCTTTGAATCTCCAGTCCTCCAATGCAGACTTGATTGGGGGAGTTCCATTGTTTTTCAGGGCTCGTAAAGCATCATTTACGAGGTCATCCTTCATTATTGCTGAGACCAGGGCTCCCTGGAGCTCAGTGTCGATCGTTTTGATGAACAGTTCGTCAGCGAGGATGGTCTTGTCCTTGTTATCGGTGTCTTCTTCAGCTATGTGATCTGCTCTCCTCGATAGGGCATCAGATTGTACCATCTGTGATCTGGGTACGTGTTGTAGCTTCAGGTCGAATTGTGACAGGTAGATGGCCCATCTAGCCTGTCGTCGGTTCAGTTTCTGTGGCTGACGGAAGTATGTCAGGTTCTTGTGATCGAACAATACCGTCACAGGGAACGGCGTCCCCTGTAGGTAGTGTCTCCATGTCTCTAGTGCTCAGATCACTCCCAGTAGTTCCCTGTCATATATCTCATAATTTCTTTCAGCTTTGTTGAAAGAATGCGAGATATAGCCGCATGGGTGCCAGTCTCCATTGGCGTCCTGTTGTCTGAGTACTGCGCCTGTCGCGAATTTTGAGGCATCAGATTCTACCACAAATGGTTTCGTTGCATCTGGCATCAGCAGTACTGGGGTTTCGTTGAATTTCCTTTTTAGTGCATCGAATGACTGCTGGCAGTCATTCGTCCATTCGAATTTCTGGTTCTTCTTCTTCAAGTCATTCAGTGGTCTGGCCAGATCCATGAAGTGTCCGATGAATCATCGATAGAAGTTTCCGAATCCTAGGAAGGATCTTACATCCTTCACTGTCCTTGGTGTGGGCCAGTCCTTGATCCCAGCCAGTTTCGTGTTGTCCATTGCAAGTTCATTGGGTCTGACGATCATGCACAAGAACTCGACTTCCTGTACGTTGAATTTGCACTTCTCTACTCTCAGGTAGAGATCGCATTGTCGTAGTCATTTGAGGACCCTTTCGGTCCTTATCTGGTGTTCTTCTTCCATCTTCAAGAAGATCAGGATGTCGTCCATATAGATGACGAGCCATCCTTCATCTAGCATATCTCAGAAGAGATTGTTCATCATGGCCTGGAATGTTGCCAGTGAGTTGCACAGCCCAAAGAACATCACCATTGGCTCGAATAGCCCCCAGTTAGTCTTGAATGCTGCCTTCCACTCGTCTCCTTTCTTTATCCATACGTTATGATATCCCCATCGAATATCAAGTTTCGTGAAAAATCTTGCTCCCTTCAGCTTGTCCAAGAGGTCTCCGATCAGTGGCAGGGGGTAGTTGTTCCGGATCGTTCCTTCATTCAGATAGCAATAGTCCTGGCAAGGTCGTAGAGCGTTGGAGTCCTTCTTTGACACGAAGAAGAACAGGGATGCCATGGGTGATTTCGACGGTCAGATGTATCCTTTCTCCAGGTTTTCATCTAGAAACTCATTGAGTTTCTCTTGTTCTTTTGGCGTCAATGGGTAGACTTTGCAATCCTTCGGTACAAAGCCTTCCTTCAGGTCGATTGCATGATCCCACGGTCTTGATTCCGGGAATTGTTTGGATGCAGCTTTCTCGAATACCTGTCTGTACTTCTGGTATTCCGGTGGCAGTAAGTCGTCCAGGGTCCATTGGCTAGTCTCTTTTCCCTCCTCTTGCTCATGCGCTAGTTGTTGGGATATGGATGTCTTTGCTCTGATCCATATGTCCGAGTTGAGTAGGTACCATGGGGAGCCCTTGCCTTTCGTGAGCCTGCTGATCGTGTTCATTTTTCGGATGTATCTGTATGTTGGTTCTCAATGTTCCTCTGTCAGGGGCAGTTCTATGGCTGGTCCAAATAGGCCGATGACTGGTTCGCCTCATATGTATGCAATCAGTATTGAGTTGTCCTCAATTACATCTCATTCGGGGTCGGTTCCATCGCTCGTATTTCCATGCCGGTATCTGCCAGTAGTTCTTCATCGGGTACCTCTTTGACCTTTACCTGAGGGGGGGTCTCCCTGGGCATAGGTATTTCAGCGTTGATGGTACCGCGATCTGGAGTCCTATAATCGTGGGTCAGGGTAGTCTGTTGTCGAGGGTAGTTTATCCTGTTTCGTAGTGTCATTTTCACATTCCTTTTGCCAGTGCTTCCCTCCCCTGTGGAGGTTAGCAGTTCCTTCATCCTTTGCACAATTCGTTGTGCCCTGTCACATTCCTTGTTTTTGCCCTTTTCCAGTTGTTTCTTCTTCTGGTTTTCTCAGGTCTTGGCGACAGCACGTCATGCTGCTTCAAGGTCTCTGGCTTGTTTAGGGGTGTTGCTGCTCCTGGTCTTTGCGACAGCTATCTGGATGGAATTTAGTTCTTTTACTTTCTTTTCTGAAAGCCTTTCTCTTGTTTTTGCCACAGCCAATCGGGCTCGGGCAAGGCTCCTTTCTTTTTCTTCGGCGACCCTTTCTCTCATCTTTGCCACGGCTAGTGGTACTTGGGCAAGGTTTCTCTCCTTCTCTTCAGAGAGTCTTTTTCTTGTTTTTGCCACAGCTGATCTGGCTCGGGCAAGGCTCTTCTCTTTCTCTTCAGAGAGCCTCTGTCTTGTTTTGGCCACGATGCGTCGAATTCGTGCTAGTTTGTCATCAGGTGCTTCCCTTTCAGTGTCGACCCTGGGGAGCTTTAGGGTGTTCAGGAGTGTTCGTTTGGCTCTTCTTGTCTTCTCCAAGATCTGTTGGATTTGAGCCCATTGTTCTTCGTCTCGGAACTCAAGAGTTCCTTTCTTCCAATCAATAATCAGGTTCACCTCCTGTAGCCATGACAGGCCTAGGATCACCGATTCCTTGCCTAGTCCGGTGACTAGGTATTTCATTGGGGAGCTCCATCCATTGATGTGGAGCCTTCCCTTCACGTATCTCGTGATTGTTACCTGCCTGTTCAGGGTTCCATCTATGTTTGTGGCCCGGATGGTATAGCCTAAGGGATACGTCTTGATCCCTTCTTGTTCGACAAATTTTGAGTCAATAAAGACTCCTCCTGCTCCAGAGTCGAGGAGTGCATTCGTTGCGACATCTTTCCCATTGTCTGACTCAGCTACCCAAATAGACAGGTGCATAGATTGTCTATTCATGGTAGCTAAGAGTACAGACCCTAGGGAGACTACAGCGGTGACTGGTGTCGTATCAGGCCACTGTTCTAAAAACCCAATTCCTCCAAGAGGTTAAGGGCTCATTCTTTTTCTTCTTCATTGAGTTCATCCAGCATTATGCAGACTCTCTGGTAGGTGTCCTCCCCAGTCTTTTTCTGGGTGAGGCAGTTTTGGTAGGGGGGAGGTGCTGACCCTGTCTGGGTAGGGGTTTTTCCATCCCTGTGGTTGGATGATTGGTGTCCGGGCTGGTGACAAATGAAACACAATCCCTTTCAGAGGTGTTCTGTGTGTTCTTGGTTCGTTAGTCGGTTGATATCAAGAGAGGGCTGTCCTTTCTTTGTTGTTTCCTTCATCTTCTGGTTCTGCCTGGTCTTCCCCAGGATTGCCATGGCCTGTTTCCATTGGCCTTTGTATTTCGAGGCTGCCTTTATCCAGCCCTCAAGAGTGTTGGGTACCATTTCCATCATGTGTACCCTCTTCAGTAATTTGGGGTGCAGTCCATCTATGAAGTACTTGATCATGGCTGCATCTTCTGTGATTCCCATCCTGTCTTTCAGGATGCAGAGGTTCGCCACATATTCTTCAAGGTTCCCTGAACCTTGCTTGAGATTCTTGATCTCTGTCTTTGCCATTCCAGCATCATCGATCGGTGAGAAGGCCTCTAAGACCTTCTGTCAGAAGTCTGCATATTCACCGAGTCCCTCGGACTGGTGTTGGTTGACGAATGCCTGCGCCCAGGCAGCTGCTGTCCCTCCATTCATGAAGGACAGCATGAAGATAATCTTGTCATTTGTGTCATAGAGCTGGTCATTGATTCGCAGGTATAGGTCTATCTCCTGCAGGAACTTGGCGGTCTTGGTCCGCTCTCCTGAGAAGTCTGTTGGTGATCAGATTTGAATGTCCTTCACGGACGTCATCAGTATGGTTGCGGGTTCAGACATCTCATTATAGAGGTCGTCGGTTTCGTCTGTTAAGAAGCGGGTGGATGTTTCGGGTGGGGGTGTGTGTGGTTGTTCAAAGTCTTCGTCGGTGAGGAAATCTCCTCGTTGTCTGTCAGTTGATCCATAGAACCAATGCTGTGCTGGGGTCGAGTAATGGACTAGTCTTCCGTTGTATCAGTACCAAGAAGAACCTGGCTGTGGTTCTGCTTCTCTTGGTGGTTGGTCTGGGGTTTGTCTAAACCCGGGTCACTGTGGTGTGTATCGAGACGTATTGCCTACACCTAGGTAGGTGGGCTAGCAGATAGTTTAGATCTTATGTTAAGGGCAAAGCCTCAATCACTCGATCTAGTCGATGTCATTCGATGAGGTGCTTCCTCAATGAGTTGTTCGGCACTAGTCTTACTCAGAGCATCCGACGTAAGATAGGTAGTGCACTCTAGCAGGGCTTCTGCATAGAGTCGTTCAAGTTCACGCACTAAGGGGCTTCCTTAGTGGTTTCGAGTAAGTTTGTGAGTTTGCAAGTTAAGGCTGTTAATTGCCTAGATCTAAACTAAGGACATCCCTACTACGAGTTGCAGTACTTATACTACGAGGGAGGTCTTTATTGTCCAATCGGAAAGATAGATGCGTATCAAGTAAGAATAGAAACAATAGACCTCATGCCTTGCATGAGGCATCCAATGTCACAGAGTGCTGCGGCGCAGCATGTCGATCGTGAGAGTCCGACGTCATGGACCTCATGTCAGGGGGCTGTCATATCACAGCATGTGTGGGAGCGGGTTCAGGTGCATGGAGTCACCATGCATCAAGGGTGCCTTCCATGGGAAGGGGATCGAATGCATGCAGTCGGCATGCGTCATGTGTGTGTCGGATGTCAAGGACATGCCCTAGGCATGAATCAAGGGGTGCCTCCTGTCTGGAGGGGATCATCGGGTGCATTGGGTTCCATGAGTTACAAGGAAAATTGTAACATGCCACCTCACAGTCCACGACTCCCCAGCTTCAAATGGTGCAGTCGAACAGGGAAATAGAACCCATATGAACGATGCCCATGCGATGATGATCACAGCTGGCCAACCTTGATCCTTGTGGGCTGAAGCAGTCCGTCACGATGTCTGGTTGCATAACTGTGCACCAACACATGGCCTGACTGAGTCAAAGACCCCTTACGAGGTAGCAATGGGGGAGAAACCCGACTTGTCGAAGCTTTGTGAATGGGGCACAATTGTCTGGGTAAAATGGCTTGATGCTGGGAAGTTGGATCCAAGAGCTGAAGAAGCTTGATTTGTGGGCTACAACAATGAATCGAAGGGTTTTCATATCTATTGGCCGAAGCAACACAAGGTCAGCATCGAAAGGGATGTTTATTTTGACAAAAATCGTGCTTTACAGCCTGATGAAGCGTCAATTGAGGGGGTGGAAGATGTATTCACCAATTTAGACACTTCCCAGCCTTGAAACAGCTCCAATAACCCAATAGCACCTGTCAATAACGCATCCAAGGATCCTGAACCCAAAAGTGTTGATAATGTGGCCGAAAATCTGCCAGCAACACCCATCATTAGCCCAGAAACCTCGGAAACTCCACCCAAGATACCAATACCTCCACCACATCAAAGAAGCATGAGGCGAAACTCCCTAATGGGCCTCACCCCAGTCGACGAAACTGAATATGGCTGGGGAAAACATAAATGCATTGCCAGCTCATGAGCTAGCACCAATGTTTTAGAAGTCATCGAGAGAGCCTATATGTTTGAGGATAACGGTTCTCTTGAACCAGGGGGAGTAGAACTTGATATGAGTGAGGAGGAATGGTTTCATGAAGCAATGCAGGTAGCGATGGCAGCCAGTGGGGACGAGCCAACATTGAGTGAGGCGTTAAATGGTGATGAACGATCGGAATGGTCGGATGCAATCGATGTGGAACTTACCCAAATGGAGAAAGTAAATGCCTGGGTTCCCATCATTCCACCACTGAACACCAACATCATTCCATCCCGCTATGTATTCCGTCATAAACGTGATGCGGCTGGAAATGTTTCCTGTCACAAAGCTTGCCTAGTTGTCAAAGGATTCAGGCAGCAGTTTGGCGTTGATTACATCAAAACATTTGCTCCCACAGTCCGAGCTGCTACTCTCTGGGTCCTCCTGTCATATGCAGCTCTGAAAAATGCCGCTGTCCATCAATGTGACATGAAAAACGCTTACCTGAACTGTCATTTGCAGGATGGCATAGAACTTTACTCCGAACTCCCACCAAAATATGAAGATTACCATAAATTACCACCAGACCTCAAGGGCAAGCCAAACGTAGTCTGCAAGTGGCTTGTATCAGTTTATGGATCAAAACAGGGAGCTCATGACTGGTATGCTGAGGTGAAATTTTTTTTGCAGGTCTCAGATACACGGTCTCAGTCGCAGAGGAGGCTGTGTTCTATTTATATCATGGTGACAAGTTTACTATCGTCGCCACCACCACTGATGACTTTACTATCATTGCGGATTCCACCGAGAGTGCCAACCACTTGATCCAGAAGCAACTTCCACAATGCTTCAAAATCTCAGACCTCGGACCTATTAACTGGCTTCTTGGCATTAGCATCATGCATGACCTCAAAGCCAAAACCATCTCATTGAGTCAACAAGCTTACTTTGAGCAAATCATTGCTCGATTCGGTCTCCAAGATGCCCATTCCACTGTCACTCCCATGGAACCTGGAATCAACCTCAGCCTTGACTCACCCGCCATTTCACCAACAGTTCTCACACCCACTGAGAAAACAAAGTACAGGGAGATGATTGGATGCCTTATGTATGCAGCTGTCATGACACGTCCCGACATCACGTTTGCTGTTTCCACTCTATCCCAGTACCTCAAATCCCTGAGAACCACTCATCTCATTGCAGTAACTCAGGTATTCCGCTATCTCTCTGGTACTAAAAGCCTCAAACTTGTTCTTGGAGGCAAATATTCAAATCTCATGGGCTACTCGGATGCTGACTGGGCTTCCCACACACACCGTCACTTGATTTCCGGATTTGTTCACTTTGTAGGAATTGGTGCCGTCACTTGGAGCAGCAAGAAACAACCCATCGTCACTTTCTCAAGTACCAAAGTGGAATATGTTGCGTTAACTCACACTTCAAAAAACATTTTATGAAATTCACAAATTACTTACTGAAATTTCTTCTATTTTTAGTTTTACTTTACCTACCACTCTTTTCTGCGACAACCAAGGTGCAATTTGCCTTTCAAAGGATGCCACATTCCACAGATGCACGAAGCACATCAACATCCACTTTCATTTCATATGCCAAACTGTTACCACTGGCCACATGGCTTTGCAATACTGTCCTACCGATGACATGATCGGCGACATCTTCACAAAATCACTTGCTCGAATCAAGTTCGAGAAATTCCGTTCTCTCCTCGGACTCCTCTGATTCCGCATCCATCTCAAGGGGGAGTGTTGTGATATCGAGCCGTCCCTGGACCGTGATGCCCAGATAGGGAAGCTACACAGTACCAAGTAATATGGTATATAGAACGTATACATTGTACCGAATGATACGGGTTTGTGGGGGCCCGTAGAACACTCTCATAATAAGTATAACATGTACTACTATCAAATAGATACAGTGTTAGTATTCTGGCTTGTTATTTACTACGGGGAATGTTAATGGCCAGATCAGTGACCTACGAGGTAGTGTTGTACACAGTAAACAGCAACAGCAACGGCAGCAGCAACGGTGGCGGCATTGGCATATATGTGCGGTATTACAGCATCATGTATAATAAATTTAAGTGATAATTAATTTGTTGTAGTATGCAGACCTACAAATTGAGGTCGGTGCCGAGTGCTGCTTGGCAACCCAGTGACTGTTCCGATGCCAATGCTGATGCACCTAAAAAGAAATCCCGATGCCGATGCCTTGTTTATGCAACAATTAATTTGTTGTAGTATGAAGATTTGTAAAATAAGGTCGGTGCCGAGTGCTGCTCGGCAACCCGGTGGCTGTGCCGATGCCGATGCCGATGCCACCGAAAAAAAATCCTGATGCCATACAGTGAGATGTATGATAAACTCAGTAAATGCCCTGTTTATGTGATAATTAATTTGTTGTAGTATGAAGATTTATAAAATGAGGTCGGTGCCGAGTGCTGCTCGGCAACCCGGTGGCTGTGCCGATGCCGATTCCGATGCCACTGCCATCTCAAAAAATCTCAAGGCTGAAGGTTGTACAGTGTCATGTATGATATACTCAGTAAATGCCCTGTTTATGTGATAATTAATTTGTTGTAGTATGAAGATTTATAAAATGAGGTTGGTGCCGAGTGCTGCTCGGCAACCCGGTGGCTGTGCCGATGCCGATTCCGATGCCGCTGCTGTCTCAAAAAATCTTGAGGCTGAAGGTTGTACAGTGTCATGTATGATATACTCAGTAAATGCCCTGTTTATGTGACAATTAATTTGTTGTAGTATGAAGATTTATAAAATGAGGTCGGTGCCAAGTGCTACTCGGCAACCCGGTGGCTGTGCTGATGCCTATGCCAATGCCAATGCCACTGCCATCTCAAAAAAATCTTGATGCCAAAGGTTGTACAGTGTCATGTATGATATATTCAGTAAATGCCCTGTTTATGTGATAATTAATTTGTTGTAGTATGCTGATTTACAAAATGAGGTTGGTGCCGAGTACTGCTCAGCAACCCAGTGGCTATGGCCAATGCCGATCCCGATGCTGATGCCACTGCCATCTCAAAAAAATCTTGAGGCCAATGGTTGTATAGTGTCATGTATGATATACTCAGTAAATGCCCTGTTAATGTGATAGTGCTGCTCATCATCCCAGTGGCTGTGGCCAATGCCACCTAAAAAAAAAATTCTGATGCCAAAGGTTGTACAGTGTCACGTATGATAAACTCAGTAAAGGCCTCATTTAAGTGATAATCAACTTGTTGTAGTATGCAAACCTAGACAATGAGGTCAGTGCCGAGTGCTGCTTGACAACCTGGTGGCTTTGGCCAATGCTACCTAGGAAAATTTCTTGATGCTGCAAGGTGCACAGTGTGGTGTATGATTTATTCAGTGGAGTCAAAGCCTCATTTACATTTGTAGTATGCAGACCTACATAATGAGATATGATGTTGGAGGAAATTACATCCAAGTCTGGAGGTTGACTAACCTTGACAGATGGGCATGGCAATGGAGGGGATGGAGTTGAGGGTTAGTACACAATTATTGTGAATAGAGATCATTGCATAAATGAAAGCATTTACTGAGTTTCTCATACATGTCACTGTACAGCATTGGGAATTTTTTTTCAGTAGCATCGGCCACAGCAACAGGGGGGCCGAGTAGCACTTGGCACTGAGCTCATTGTCTAGGTCTGCATACTACAACAGATTAATTATCACTTAAATGAGGCCTTTACTGAGTTTATCATATGTGACACTGTACAACTGTTCGCATCGGGATTGTTTTTAGGTGGCATCAGCCACAGCCACTGGGTTACTGAGCAGCACTCAGCAGCGACCTCATTTTGTAAGTCTTCATACTACAACAAATGAATTATCACATAAACAGGGCATCTACTGAGTTTATCATGCATGTCACTGTACGGCATCAGGATTTTTTTTTCGGTGGCATTGGCATCGCCATCGGCCACAGCCACCAGAGGGCTGGGCACCACTCAGCACCAACCTCATTTTGTAGGTCTGCATACTACAACAAATTAATTATCGCATAAACAGGGCATTTACTGAGTTTATCATACATGTCACTGTATGGCATTGGGATTTTTTATTTGGTGGCATCAGTATCAGCATCGGCCACAGCCAGTGGGGTGCTGAGCACCACTCAGCACCAACCTCATTTTGTAAGTCTTCATACTACAACAAATTAATTATCACATAAACAGGGCATGTACTGAGTATATCATATGTACAACCTTCAGCCTCAAGATTTTTTTGACATGGCATCGGCATTGGCATTGGCCACAGCCACCGGGTTGCCAAGCAGCACTCAGCACCGACCTCATTTTGTAAATCTTCATACTACAACAAATTAATTATCACATAAACAGGGCATTTACTGAGTATATCATAAATGACACTGTACAACCTTTGGCATCGAGATTTTTTTGAAACGGCAGCGGCATCAGCATCGGCATTGACCACAGCCACCGGGTTGCTGAGCAGCACTCGGCACCAACCTCATTTTATAAATCTTCATACTACAACAAATTAATTATCATATAAACAGGGCAAATACTGAGTATATCATACATGACACTGTACAACCTTTGGCATCAAGATTTTTTTGAAACAGCAGCGGCATTGGCATTGGCATTGGCCACAGCCACCAGGTTGCTGAGCAGTGCTCAGCACCGACCTCATTTTATAAATCTTCATACTACAACAAATTAATTATCACATAAACAGGGCATTTACTGAGTATATCATAAATGACACTGTACAACCTTTGGCATCGAGATTTTTTTGAAATGGCAGCGGCATCAGCATCGGCATTGACCACAGCCACTGGGTTGCTGAGCAGCACTCAGCACCGACCTCATTTTATAAATCTTCATACTACAACAAATTAACTATCACATAAACAGGGCATTTACTGAGTATATCATACATGACACTGTACAACCTTCAGCCTCAAGATTTTTTGAGACAGCAGCGGCATCGGAATCGGCATCGGCACAGCCACCGGGTTGCCGAGCAGCACTCGGCACCAACCTCATTTTATAAATCTTCATACTACAACAAATTAATTATCACATAAACAGGGCATTTACTGAGTATATCATACATGACACTGTACAACCTTCAGCCTTGAGATTTTTTGAGATGGCAGTGGCATCGGAATCGGCATCGGCACAGCCACCGGGTTGCCGAGCAGCACTCGGCACCGACCTCATTTTATAAATCTTCATACTACAACAAATTAATTATCACATAAACAGGGCATTTACTGAGTTTATCATGCATCTTACTGTATGGCATCAGGATTTTTTTTCAGTGGCATCGGCATCGGCATCGGCACAGCCACCGGGTTTGCGAGCAACACTCGGCACCGACCTCATTTTACAAATCTTCATACTACAACAAATTCATTATTGCATGAACAAGGCATCGGCATCAGGAATTCTTTTTAGGTGCATCGGCATCGGCATCGGCACAGTCACCGGGTTGCCGAGCAGCACTCAGCACCGACCTCAATTTGTAGGTCTGCATACTACAACCAATTAATTATCACTTAAATTTATTATACATGATGCTGTAATACCGCACATATATGCTGATGCCGCCGCCGTTGCCACCACCATTGCCGCTGCTGTTGCCACCACCATTGCTGCTGCTGTTGCCACCACTGTTGCCACTGCTGTTGCCACTGCCATTGCCACTGCCATTGCCATTGCCATTTACTGTGTACAACACTACCTCGTAGGTCACTGATCTGGCCATTAACATTCCCCGTAGTAAATAACAAGCCAGAATACTAACACTGTATCTATTTGATAGTAGTACATGTTATACTTATTATGAGAGCGTTCCACGGGCCCCCACGAACCCGTATCATTCGGTACAATGTATACGTTCTATATACCGTATTACTCGGTACAGTGTAGCTGCTCTATGTGTGATGCTGCCATACCCGGTACTCTCATTTATTCATTTGTTGGTTACTACATTCCCCCTATCTTTGACACTATGTAAATCTCGTAGTCGTAGCTTCCCACCTCAGTGCTTTTACATTCACTGAGGTGTAAGTCCCCCTTTACTATACTTCGTTATACTCTTTACTTACCTTGAAGTAGTACTCGTTATTCTATTCTAGGTACTACTACTCAATATTAGTGCTTTTACATTCACTGAGGTTACTCGTTATTCTATTCTAGTCTCGTAACCAGTCCCTGCCTTTTAGATCATGTAATTATCTCAGATGTTTTGCCTCACATACAAAATATGTAAGGGGACTAGGGGGGACTTGGGGAGGTGCCCTGTGTGTTTCTCCTATTTTTTACATTTGTCCTATATTTTCCCTCACTTCATTTCCTTCTATTCTTCATTTCCTTCTATTCTTCATTTTCTATGATTTTTCCTTATTTTATTACTAATTTCCCTTTTCTATCATATTTGTGCATGCTGACAGTTTTGTATTTAGAGGCGGAGTACCCCTTCCTACATCACGCGCATGGGGAATAACCTCGTTCTATAAATAGAACTCGGAATCATAAAGCGTACTATAAATAGCATCAAAGCCCGGCACTTGTGGCGCTTATTCATGGTGTAGATCTCAACACGAGATTGACCATTAGCTCGTTAAATCGCTCACTTGACAGATGACACCACGAATGACACAGTTGTGACCATGATCTACACAGAAGACTTGCAGAAGACAGAAAGGATACAGCCTATTAATAGCGGTCAAAGTAGGGTTTGCATTTCTATCCGACAACACGCCTGAATTTGATAAAGCACGGCTCACCCTTCGGCCTAGCCTAATTATCGTCATGAAGAAGCAGACATACACACGGTCAGCCATTGGACAGATTTTTATCTGCGAGAGTTCGTACCTGCTGTATATCATTGTAATCCGGCATGGGCAACTTCTCAGAGATTCTACCCTTTGAATCGACCACGTCATATTCATACCCCACCACAAACATGGCCACAATCATTTTGATCTCCAATTTTGCAACCTTCATCCCTGCGCAAGGGTGACGTCCTTTCCACATCCTCATCAGCCCAAACTATGACTCCTGCAAAGGTCAAGACGTTACTCACCTGCTCCCCATCCCAAAAACGCATACGATTCCCGCTTATCCTCTTCCCTCCCAGAACTAAACCGCTCAGGGTCAAACACTCCGGGATTCGTATATATTCCAGGGTTCATGTGCGCGTCCGACACACCATATGCCAGGAACCCGCCGCTCGGCACTTCCCCGACCTCGCCAGGTAGGTTAAACTTTTCTCTTCCTCCGGGGAGATTGCGGCGCAGGACGGTGCCATTTAAGGCGAGGCGGATGGTCTCACGCAGCACGAGATCGGTAGTCGGCGTCTCGTCCTCCCAAACGGAGATAGGGATCGCAGATAATCTTTTGTGGAGAGGCTCGGACGAGTTGGTATATTGGGAAATGAGCGCTTGGATCTCGGCGCGGATGGCTGATTTCCAGTGGGCGTGGAAAGATATATATAGGAGGATCCAGCAAGCTGAAATTGTTGTCAGAAATTGACATTGGATACTGAATAGTCAGGTGATGAGACAGTGTGATGTGCTTGACGTACAGCTCATCCCGGTGTTGACGACCCCCGCGAAGATGACGCCCAGAACGAACTGTATGATCGCCTCATTGTCCATCCCCAAGCTCAGTAACAGATCAATCGCATCCGAATTTGGCACTTGCGCCTTTTTTCTGTCCTCGATGTAACCCCATAGCTTCGTGAAGAGGACTTTGGTCGAGGCTTTCTTGGCGCGCTTGGCGGGGCCGGGGAACCAAGGGAAGAGGAGGGCGGTAGGGGTGGCGCTCTTCTCGAGGATCCAATAGTGCTTTTGGAAGTTGGCGAGTTCTGGGAGGTTCGAAGCAAGTTCGCGGCAGGAGGCCATGCGAACGGTTGTTTGGAAGACGATCTATAACATAAGTAGGGGGAAGGGGGGTGTCGAGTTGGAGGTTTGACGAGAAAATATGTAACGTACATCGTAGACATTCTTAAATGGGTCTATGGTGCCTTCATTTCCCCAGGCGTCCATGCGGTTCTGGATGTCATCAAACAACGTAGGGACAACTGGCAAATAATTAGCCAATCTATGAATATGGGTATGTAGTTACTCACATTCTGACAAACGATCTTTGCGGAGAAGAATGGCGAGGCGTTTGATAAAAAGTGAGATGTCCTCCTCCTGGTCGCCGCTGTCGATTTGTATGTCGCTTAACCTTGGTGCCTACCAGTAGCAATTTCTCGTGTTAGGAGTACAGGCCTGGGCGAGACGATCAAATGATATGACGTACAGCTCCCATGAGAATCTTGTACCCCTCGGAGAAGCTGAGATTCCTATCATCAAAGAATGCCCTACGTGCGCTGACGCCCTTAACCGCCGTGACTGAATGCTACGAACAGAAAAGTATAACTAAGAGTAAGGGTAGAATAATCCTGCACGATACGTACATATAGGACTTTAAATGAGAACACGTTGCTCCCAGTCTTCTCAAAGTTAGATCGAATAAAATCGTAGCGACGAGTGAAGAAGGGCCAAGTGGCTAAAATGCCGCTAATGTGGCTCCTGAAGAATACGGCAACGGCGATTGCGATCGCGATCAGGGTGCCATGCGATTGGAATTGTCGTGCCCAGGTCCACGGGCCATTGGGAATTATGGTAGAGTTGGAAGACACGTTGGGAAAAGACATGAGAGTGATGGTATTCATCCTCAATGCATCAACTTCGGCTTATAGGGTCAGCCATGTCTCAGATCTGTGAACAAATATGGTAGGAATAATTCTATTTTTGGTAAGGCGGCTGTATACACCCGTTTCCGCGGATAGTCGTCGTAGAGGCGGGTTCCGAAGGTAAGGAGCATATTCGTAGGCCTCTGCTGCGCCAAAAATCCCTTTGATCACGCGACTAGCTCCGCTATCCGCATCAAGTCTCTGGCCTCCTTTTTGCATGGTCCGGGTTTCGGTGCTAGGGGCTAGCAGATGCCGAGACACAGACGGTTTATATGCAACTAGGAGGTCCCTGTGTTGCTTTCCTTCTGCTCCCACCTCGTTGACAAGCAACACAGGTAAGCGCTCCGCGCTTTTTCACAGTTTCAGTCTCTCACGCTTGCGGTAGTTGATTATCTAAGGCCCACCTTAGCGATATTATCTATTCACATTGTGAGAGCTCCAACTGTTTCTTGAACAATCCTTTCAACTAGGTTCTCACTTTACAGGATTCACTGGTACTATTTTATAGCTATCACTATTGTGCCCAGTTGAATCTTAACAAGTGAGTGGTGTCCCCACCATTGCCTATCTGATCTGATTTCTCACATGGCCACATTTTAGTGCTGCCACAGTTCAGTTCAGTCCAGTTCTCTGACCTTTTTTTTGAACCTAGAACTGAACTTTCAGTTCAGTTCAGGCACCTTGTTGAACTTTGGACTGAGGTTCAAAGAGGTTCAGTTCAGGTTCAAGGAGGGTTTGAACCGAGAACCAAATACAAGTTCACATAAGTGCAGTGACACAGCTGGAATGATGATAAAATTTGTGACTGGATGGATGGGTCAGTCAATTTGTGGGTTTTCAACTGCTGAACCCATGGTTGCACCTGAAATGCGACCTCGACTTGATTATGTGCAAGATGGAAGTTGTGTCCTGAGCCAAACAAACACAAAGTGTGGCCACCAATGCACAGTGGTGCATCAAAATTCCCGAGTGGTGAACATAAACCCTGATCCAACCCTGAATACATCACCACAAAGCACTTTCCTGGTTCCTTACAGGTAAATTCCTTCCACACAAGTTGATTGGTTCGAACCCGTTTGAACAGGTTCACAAAACCTTGCCTTTTTGCCTGAACCCTGAACTGAACTTTTGGTTTAGTTCAGCAAAACTATTGAACTTTGAACTGAACTTCAGTCTGGTTCTGAAAGGTTCAGGTTTGAACTACTGAACTGCAGCAGCACTACCATGTTTACTAGATTGATTCTGGATTGATCTAATCTCTCCATCATTTATCAGTGTTCTCAGCCCACCCTCCACTCCCATTTCTTTGGTACTTCTAGGATTGTAACTTAGTTAGCTACATTAACATGTCTGCTCCCTTGCCTATATATAAAAATTCAGGGTCCACCTAGGTGAACTCTGTTTTCTGCTAAACTATCTCAATTTGAGTACACAGCAGAGGATGATGTACTAAGTGAGTACATACATACACACAAACATGATCGTGGCATGACACAAACAGTATGGCTGTTAAGAACTGATCCTAGAGGCTGCTTCGGAATCCGACCGGACACTGCAGGTGATGATAGCGGAAGATTGTCGGGTCGATGCAGATTCTGCGGGAGGGGAAACAGAAAGGACTTGGCTTCAGCTTGTAAGAAGCTGCACCCTTCACCTCGTCTGGTGTCCTAATTTCAAGTCGAAGGTTTAGAGGTAGGAGCGGGAAAGTGTGGGTAAAAGCAGGGAGGAGTATGGAGGGACTTAGGTTAAGTTCAGATGGGACTAGAACTACAGAGGGAGACTAGAGGTTGAGTCGAATGGAGTTCAGACTCTTAGAGGACAGGGGTTGGAGTAGAAGGAGGCTTTAGATTGGCAGGATAAAGTCGAGTCTATGTCGATATATGAACTCAGGAATACAAGGCAAAACTAGCTAAACTTAAATACTAGAGTCTATAATAAAAGTGGGACAGAAAGGGGAACTGCGGCAGTGTCTCAACTGTGTAGATAAATTACCTAGTGGAGGCCACACAGGAATCCATAGTCAAATTTGCAAAACTAGATGGCAGCCTTGGGAAGGCAGCTGTGGATGCTGTACAAGGTGGCCTGGTGCACAGCAGTGTGGGCAGTGCAAGGCGGCCAGGAATGAAAACGGAAGGCATAGACAAAAGTCGGGTTTGAGGTGCAGAAAAGGATCAGATGGATGCGGGTTCTGATCGGGCGAGGAATGGTTCTTGACAGTATTTCCCCCTTAGTGCCGAGCCTACAAGGCATGTGAGAGTTTGAGTCTGAATGAGGAAGTTGGTTGAAAATTCTGAATGTGGCAATTGGTTGAACAAATTTTGTTGACTTTCTTCCCCCATCACCTATACAAAATGTCCCCCCCAGCCGGTTCTGCTCAACTCAAGCTGGCCACAATGAAGGCTCAGTATGAACAGAGGGAGTGGGAAATGAAGGAGCAGATGGAATGGGAGGTGAGGGAACTGGAGGAGGTAGCAAGGGAGGAGGAACATCGGGCGCAGGAGGCACAGAAGGCAGCAGAGGAGGCTGCAAAGGCCAAGGAGGTGCGCCAGGCAGCAGTGCAGAGAAAGGAGGCATCGGCCACAAAACAAGCAGAGAAAAAGCAGGCAGCTGCAGCCATGGGTCTGGGGGATGAGGCAGAGGGGAGCAAGTCCCCAAAGAAGAAAAAAGTCGCCAAGTCAAAGGCGCGAATGGAATTGGAAGAGTTGGAGGGTCTGGTGTGGGTGCAGGCTGTGTTGCCCTGCAAAAGGTGCGTAAACATTTTCCTTCTCAGTGTTCTCTTACTGACAAGTGCCCCAGATGCAAATATCAAAAGGTCTCATGTTTCAAGATGGGTGTGAAGGGACGCGTGTGCGACAACTGCACGCATGTCAAACATAAGTGTGAGGAGGTGGTGTGGGAGGGGCAGGAGGCCCCTGCGGAAAAGTTGAGGTCCATAGCGGGAACGATGGGTCCGGTGGAAAACAGTGGGGAGGTGGCAGAGCTGCTGCAGCAGCTGGTGAAGGTGGTGAGGAAAGGGTTTGGAGAGGTGGCGACAGCAGTGAGGGAGTCGATGGAGGAGGTCCGGGATGCGATAGACCCGGAGTGGGAGGCGGATGAAAGCACCAAGGGGGAGAGTGATGAGGATGAGGAAGAAGTGGAGCGGGCAGTACGAGAGTCCCGGCAGGAAAGGCATGGGATCCACCAGTCTGGAGATGACTGGGTGGGTTTCCAAAGGTATCTGGAGAAAAGGCGAGTGGATGATGAGGAGGGGAGAGGTGAGCTGTTCCTGTGTGAATACAGGTCGAAAGTTGGATGGGTTTATGGAGGCGAAGTCACTATTTACCCCTTTGCAGTAGACATCCCAACGTCTAGTGAGCGCGTCTGGCTTGGCCCCTAATTTTCCGGGGCAGAGGTGGATGATGAGATTGAACTGGGAAAGGTAATCAGACCAACGGGCCTGGTGGCAGGTGAGCAACTTGGTAGTGCTAAAGTACTCAAGATTTTTGTGGTCGGTGACCACATCAACCGGGTTTGTGGAGCCCTCGAAATACTGCCACCAGTGTTTGAAGGCTTCGAAAATGGCCAAGAGTTCCTTATCATGGGTGTCATAATTTAGTTCAGTGGGATTGAAAGAGCAGGAATGAAAAGTGACCGGATGGATTTCTCCATCTGCAGTGTAAACTGAAAGGATAGTAGCTAGGGCATAGTCGGAAGCGTCGGTTTTAAGTACCATCTGTGAGTTGGGTACCCATTGAGTTAAGACAGGTGCGTGAGTGAATTCTTGTTTGAGCCTTTCAAAGGCGTCGCAGCACTTCTTGTTGAAGTCCCAAGGTGTGGATTTCTGCATCAAGTGGGTGAGTGGGATGACAATGTCTGAATAGCCGTTAATGAAGTGGCAGTAAAAGTTGCAAAAGCCTAAGAAGGATTGTATATCCTTAACTTTCCTAGGCTCGGGCCAGTCAAGCACGGTTTTGACTTTATCCTTGGACATCCATAGTCCATGCGGTGAAAGGATGAAACCTAAATATTCGACGGTGTCTTTGTGGAACTCACATTTCTGTGGAGAGGCGTAAAGTCCATTTTTCCGGAGACAGTGGAGGACTTCTTTGACATGAGCCCCGTGCTGGGACTTGTCAACAGAATAGATTAGGATGTCATCAAGGTATACGATGACACAAACATCCAGCATGTCGCTGAAGATGTCGTTCATAAACTGCTGGAAAGCTGCGGGTGCATTAGTGAGTCCAAAGGGAACCACCAACCACTCGAAGGATCCATAGCAGGTGCAGAAAGTAGTTTTCCACTCATCACCATCAGCGATGCAGACTAGGTGATAAGTGTGCTGCAAGTCTATCTTGGTGAATAAGTGGGCTTTTCGGGGAGAGTCGAGGAGGTCAGAAATGAGAGGAAGGGGATAGCGGTCTTTCTTTGTAAGACGATTGAGTCCTCGGTAGTCGACACAAAGTCAGAGACTACCGTCCTTCTTCTTGACGAAGAGAATTGGAGCGCCACGTGGAGACTTGGATGGGCGAATGAAACCTGAGCAGACATTTTTGTCAATAAAGACTCATAAGGCTTCTAATTCAGAGGGGGAGAGAGAATACATGCAGCCCAGAGGCAGAGGAGTGTTGTCTTCTGTCTCTATCTTGAGGTTGTAAGCCTGATGCAGAGGAAGGGTATCCACTTTAGTCTTATTAAAGACATCAGTGAATTTGTGATACTCGGGCAGAATATCAGAAAGGTCGGATGAGTTAGCAGATTGGGCAGAGTGGGCAGATAACCCTTCTGGAGTGAAGGTCATCTGGAAAGCTACTGCCCCAGGAAGTTTGCTAGCACGTGCATAAGCGGCAGCATTGATGAAAGAGATGTCGGGAGGGGTAGACTTAGGAGGAATGGGAGGTTCGGAAAATGCGGAGGAGTCGAGGATTTCTACTGGAAGGTTCAGGGACAAAGGTGACATCAGGGGTGCTGGACCTCTATGATCTGCAGAGCGGAAAGCGAGTTGGCTTGAAGACCAGTCAATCAACAGATTGTATTGCTTCAGCCAGTTATGACCGAGTACGGCAGAACAGGAAGAGTCGAGTGAGGTTACATAAAATGACAAATTGAACACTTCACCAGCAGGAAAGGTGACCAGAAGTTTGACGATCTGAGTTATGGTGGAGTTGCAAGATCCATCAAAGAGTTGTAAACCGATCAGGTTAATGGATTCCATGCTGAGTTGGTTAATCAACACGAAAGAGGAGTCAAGGAAGCAGTGGGAGGAGCCAGAGTCAATAGGGGTTTGGAAAGGAGCAGAAGAGTCGGGAAAGGTTAAGAAAATGGTTAGGGAGTCAGGGTTGGAAAGAGTGGATGCGTTGAGATGAACGTAGGCAGCCAAGTGGGTAAGGTCAATGGAACCCCCAGCCCCAACGGCTGTATCCTGAGGGTTGCGGACTATTTTTCCATGTCCGTAGTCTCGGGAATGACAGTGGATGCATGGGCTTTTGCAGCTTTGGATTTTGGGCAGTTTCCTGCTACATGTCCTTCTTCACCGCAGTAGAGGCAGAGTCTTTCCCTCATGCAGCATTCTCGTTCCTCCCCAGTAAGCTTGCCATTCTTCCCCAGCTTATCGGAGATGGATGACTTGGGCTTGTCCTGGGGAGTGTTCTTTGTCACGGAAGACTGCTGGTTTGACGGCGGGGAAGGACCTTCGGAAGAGTCCTTCTGACTAGAGTTAGTGATGTTACTGGGATTCTTTGTTTTGAAATGGGATTCATCTTCTTGTATCCAGTAGATGTCATCGCTGTCCTGTGCTTTCAAGCACAGTTCTGCAAGAGTGTTGGGTTCACCACCCTGGAGAACTTCTATGCGAAGCCAGAGCGGAAGACCACAGAAATAGCAGTCACAAAGGGCTGCTTCATTCCAGTTGACCCTAGAAGCTAATTCCCAGAAGTCAACATTATATTTTGTGATATGACCACCTTTCTTCATTGCTAAGTCAGAGAGAGCCTTTTCCGCATCTCTGACCGGGTTGTGCGGACTGAAGTTACTTTCTGTTAGGAAACAGCCCCATTACCTAATAAAATTTCATTTTCATTTTATTATGTCAAATTACACTACATTACACCAAATGATGCCAAATGACGCTACACTTTGATAGCGTGAGAATATTATTTTGCATGCATCACTATGTACACGCCTGTACATGTGCGTCAGTAACAACAATGTACAATATATGTAACATAGTATATAAACCCTAAATATATGCCTAGGGGACCCCAGTTGTGTTCTCTTAGGTATTCCACCTACGTTTTCAGTGTGAAAGGCCTATCTCAACAAACTCACCTATTAATAACCCCTCGCATCAAAACCATCAATTTCCCATCATGCGCGCGGATCCTGCCCCCTTCTTGTAGAGAGAACCCACATGGTCTTAGCTAGCAGATAGTGGGTGTTGCCCTAACAGAAGAACACAACTTCCCATATCAGTGCGCCTTCTCTTACTTGCGCATACGTCATTGTTTCACCGCGCCACATCCAATTACTCATCTTTTCGGTACAAGCCGGAAGTACTTGTATATACGTAATCTACCTTTTCTTTCATAAGCCGATGCCAGGCCTTGCCTTACATTGCGACTGCCAGTGATTGAGAGGCAGCGCTCGTCATTAGGACAGCTGCAACCAGACAACCGATCAGATCTGGTTTAGTTACGATTTACATCACTCTATTCAGACAACTATTTTAGTTACAAGCCGAATTCAGTGATATCTCCAAGATCAGGCACTGTTGGAAGGGTTGTTGATCCAAAGTGTCAAAATAGGTGCTCGACGAACGATGAACCATTGACGAACCTCGACGAACCTTATCACGTGACCCATAGATGTTTGGAGAGGTCTCGAAGTAAAATTTTGAATTTGTCGAAGAAGTGATTCATCACAGATTCTACAATTATGTCTGAACCTTCAACTTCTAATCCCGGTCCTAATCCTGTTCACATACCAGCACTAGAGGCAAAAATTGATGCGCTCACAGCGCAAATGTCACAATTAGTGTCAGTATTGGCAGCATCGCAGCCCAGACAAGTGGAAGTACAGCCAGAGACAACAGGAGAAAGAGATGATGAGATGGAGGAGATGGTGGAGTGGATATCGCAGGAGGATGAGATGGTGGAGAAATCCGGAAATGGAAAAGTGCGCTTACCTAAGTATGCACCCCTGCAAATCTTTGATGGTACCATGGAGAATACAAAATCCTTCATCAGCTCTATAGTATTGTACATCCATGGGAGGAAGCCCGAGTTTCATACAGCCGAGTCTAGGATTATGTTTGCTCTCTCATACATTCAGGGGGGGAAAGCACAGTTCTGGAGAAACGAGGCTATTAATCAAATTGCCGCGGGAAATAAACCATTTGCAACCTTCAAGGAATTTCTGGAGAGATTGGAGGCACAGTTTGGAGACCCTAATCCAAAGGCGACAGCCAATGCTAAATTAAAGACCATGCGCCAAGGTTCCTTAACGGTGGATGAATTTATTTTGCAGTTCAAAGCAGAAGCTTCGCAAATGGACATGGGAGAAGCCGTGTTGGTAGAGTTTTTGAAAGCAGGATTAAATCCCTCTTTATTCAAGTCTATCTACCGACTACCTTCTATGCCAGAGAAGTTGGATGAGTGGTATAATTGGGCAATGCGCCTTGACTGGCAATATTGGCAGGAACAGGTGGAGTCAAAGTTGATGTATGGAAGTAGTAAATTTGGAAAGTCATCAGGAGGAAAGTCTGAGAAAGGAAAGGCGCCTCAGGCGCAAGCTCCGAGGGCACAGCCACCGGCCATGGCAGTGACACCTATAGTTATGGAGTCAGCAGCACCAGCAGAGGCAATGGAAGTTGATCAAGTGGGGAGATGAGCCCCACTTGAATGTTTTAACTGTGGGCAGTTAGGACACATTTCTAAGTATTGCAAGCAGAAGAGAAAGATCAGGGGAGCTACAATCGAGGAAGTGGAAGTGAAGCAGGAGGAAGGCAAGCAGGAGAATTTTGTGGAAGAGTCCCAGTGAAGGTTTCCCCATTGGTGACCCAGAATCGTTACAATGTATTAGTATCCGAGGAAACCCAGAGTAAATCAGAAAAGGAAAGCGAGGAGGAGTACAACTGTTGCGAATCATGCAACAAAGAAAATTGTCACATGTCATTTCCGAAAACCCCTAAATTCTTTATTCGCTCTGCGCGAATAGAACCCAAAATCACCTTGACTGTGGGACTGAAGACAGTGGACATGCATGCAGCTATTGATGTGGAAGCGTTGCTTGACAGTGGTGCTACAGGATTATTTATTAATCGATCCTTAATTACCAGAAACAGTATTAACACACGCAAGCTGGCGCAACCTATAATGGTGTACAATATTGACGGAACAGTCAATCGTGGAGGAACTATCAAGGAGGAGGTGACTATGGTACTAAAGTATCAGGAGCATCAGGAGCGAGCCGTATTCGAAGTGTGCGATCTTGGGAAAACCAATCTAATAATAGGATGTCCGTGGTTATGGAAGCATAATCCCAAAATTGATTGGAAAACTGGGAAAGTGCAAATGACTCATTGTCCTAAGGAATGTAATGTGTATGGGAGGAAGATGAAGAAGGAAAAAAGGAAAAAGAAAGAGAAAGAATGTCCGAGGAAGTATTCTGTTACAATGGAGGAAGTGGAGGATGAGGAAATGCCAAATGGGGAAGTTCCAATCATGATCGAGAAAGAAGAGCAGAAGCAAACCTTTAGAGCAGTTCATGGAGGACAGTTGTGGGACAAGAATATTGTGAAGGTGGAGAAGCCAGTGGAGGAATGGGTGCCAAAAGTGTATCATAAACATTTGTTAGTGTTCCAAAAGAAGGAGTCTGAGCGAATGCTGGTGCGGAAGCCATGGGATCATGCGATTGAGATGAAGCCAGGGTTTGTGCCGAAGAAGTCGAAGGTATATCCGTTATCTCCGATGGAACAAGAAGAAGTGGATGCATTCCTGAAGGAGCAATTGCGCAAAGGATACATATGACCTTCGAAATCACCGCAGACATCACCAATATTCTTCATGCCCAAAAAAGACCAAAGGAAGAGGATGTGTACCAATTATAGGTATCTGAATGAGTGGACAGTGAAGAATGCGTACCCCATGCCGTTGATCTCAGAAATAATTGATAAGGTGGGAAAAGCCAAGGTCTTTACAAAATTGGATTTACGATGGGGATACAACAATGTACGAATAAAGAAAGGAGATGAGTGGAAGGCTCCATTTGCCACGCATCGAGGATCCTTCGAGCCGCTTGTCATGTTTTTTGGGATGACTAATAGTCCCCCGACCTTTCAAAATATGATGAACAACATTTTCAAGGATGTAATAGACAAAGGCATGGTAATAATATTTATTGACGACATTCTGATATTCACGGAGGATGAAGAGAATCATGAAGCGATAGTGCAAGAGGTGTTATGGAGGTTGGCAGAGAACGATCTATTTTTGAAATCAGAGAAGTGTGTGTTTGGGGCAAGCGAGATCAAGTTCCTAGGATTATTGATCGGCCCTGACGGGATCAAATTGGATCCGATCAAGGTACAGGCAATCACAGATTGGCCTGCGCCCACCCGTGTCAAGGAGGTTCAAGCCTTCTTGGGACTTGCAAATTATTATCGTCGCTTTGTGCACAATTTTTCTAAAATTGCCGCACCCTTACATAACCTTACACGAAAGGGAGTAGTGTGGAGGTGGGGAGAGCAGCAGCAGACAGTGTTTGAGGAGTTGAAGAGGAAGTTTGTGGAGGGACCAATATTAGCCCCAGTAGATTTCACACGCCCTTTGCGAGTGGAATCTGATGCATCCGATTTTGCTACTGGAGCGGTATTATCAATGCTGTGTGAAGATGACAAATGGCATCCTTGTGCATACTTGTCAAAAGGGTTGAATGATGTGGAGAGGAATTATGATGTGCATGACAAAGAGATGTTGGGGATAATACGAGCATTGGAGGTGTGGAGGCATTATTTGGAGGGATGTACGCATCAGATTGAGATCTGGACGGATCATCAAAATCTGCAATACTTCATGTCCGCTAAAAAGCTTAATCGCCGGCAAGCGCGTTGGGCACTATTCCTATCGCATTTCAACTTTCACTTGGTTCATAAAGCGGGAAGCTTAATGAGGAAAGCAGATGCCTTATCCAGACGTATTGATCATAAAAGGGGGGTGGAGGAGGACAATAAAAATGTTACCTTACTCAAACCCAAATACTTTTGCATTTGTGCTATGCGTCAAGGGCATCTATTAATAGATAGCTCGGAAATGGAAATGTTGTCTAAAATTAGACAATGCTCGGAAATGGACGATGAAGTAGTGGAAGCCATGAAAGCTCTGAAGGGAGAGAAGAAAGGTAATATCAAAGGAGACGAATGGGCTGAGGAACAAGGGTTGGTGTTGTTCCGAGGAAAAGTGTATGTACCAAAGGATCAGGATTTGCGAAGGGAGATTGTCCAGTTACATCACAATACGCCGATTGCCGGACACCCAGGAAGATGGAAGACGTTGGAATTAGTAATGAGAAATTATTGGTGGCCCGGAATTTTGAAGTATGTGTTGGGGTATGTGGATGGATGTGATACGTGCATGAGGGGAAAGAAATTTCCAGAGAAACCTGCAGGAAAATTAATGCCAAACCCTATACCTAAAGCGCCGTGGCGAGATATATCTGTGGATTTTATTACCGGATTACCCGAGGCTCAAGGGTACGATGCAATATTTGTAGTATGTGACCGCTTTACAAAGGAGGTCCATATTATTCCTACTACTACAGAAACCTCATCATTGTGCTTGGCGTGCCTCTATCTAAATCAGGTATGGCGGTTACATGGGTTACCTGATACCGTTATCTCCGATTGCGGACCACAATTTGCTTCCGCGTTTATGTGAGAACTAAACAACATATTAGGAATTCAAACTAAATTATCTATGGCATATCACCCGCAGACTGATGGGCAGACAGAGAGAATGAATCAGGAGTTGGAGCAGTACCTATGTATGTTTGTCAACTACCGACAAACTGACTGGCCTGAATGGTTGGCAATTGCCGAATTTTCCCACAATAATAAATTCCATTCGGCTACTCATATGACACCCTTTTTCACGAATTATGGATATCATCCTCGCATGGGAGTAGAACCCAGAAGGGAAGTCAAAGTACAGTCAGTAGAAGATTTTGTATCTAAGATGCAAAGGGTACAAGAGGAAGCAGAGGTGGCATTGAAGAAAGCACGTGATGACATGATGTGACATGTGGATCGTACTTGAGCATGCGCTCCAGAGTCCAAAGTTGGTGACTTGGTATGGCTAAGTACCAAGGACCTGAATATTCCACGACCTTCGAAGAAACTTACAGAGAAACAAGTTGGCCCATATGCGATCTCTAAAGTGATCTCGCCTAATGCGGTAGTGCTAAAATTACCCCGATCATTTAAGATTGATCCCGAGATTAATGTATCCTGCCTACGCCCTTACCGTCTGCCCACTATTCCTGGCCAACAAACTACTCCGCAACCTCCAATAATAGTAGAAGGTGCTCCAGAATACATAGTTGAAGAAATTCTAGACTCACGTCTTCGACGGAACAAATTGGAGTTCTTAATAAAGTGGAAAAACTATACCGATGAAAATAATTTGTGGGAACCTGAAGAGAATTGTAAGCAAGTGCATAACGCAATCGCCCAATTCTTTAAACATAATCCGAATGCTCTGCGTCGCATTGCGAGAATGGTGTATGAGGGGATGAAATTCTGGCCTTACCAAAATCTCACAGAGGGGACAAACATAATATTTTCTCACCTGGAAGTCGAGGCATAAAAGGGGGGTAATGTTAGGAAACAGCCCCATTACCTAATAAAATTTCATTTTCATTTTATTATGTCGAATTACACTACATTACACCAAATGACACCAAATGACGCTACACTTTGATAGCATGAGAATATTATTTCGCACGCATCACTATGTATGCACCTGTACACACGCATCGGTAACAACAATGTACAATATATGTAACATAGTATATAAACCCTAAATATATGCCTAGGGGACCCCAGTTGTGTTCTCTTAGGTATTCCACCTACGTTTTCGGTGTGAAAGGCCTATCTCAACAAACTCACCTATTAATAACCCCTCGCATCAAAACCATCAATTCCCCATCATGCGCGCGGATCCTGCCCCCTTCTTGTAGAGAGAACCCGCATGGTCTTAGCTAGCAGATAGTGGGTGTCACCCTAACAGTTTCCAGCTTGGCGAGGAAAGCCTCATAGTCCCACATCCAGTGTGCAGAATCTGTTGGGTCATTAAGACCAGGTTCAAACCAACTGAGAGCTGATCCTTTAAGATAAGAAAGGATAAATATGATCTTTTTCTCATCAGAGGAAAATATGGCTGGGCGGTCGCGGAAATGAAGATTACATGAGACTAGAAAGTCTCTAAGTTTCTTTGGGTTGGAGCCATCGAAAGTGTCAGGGTTGCGAACTTTGATTTTCTCGGTCTTGGGTGCGTTGTTTTGTCAGAGGGTGCAGATACTCTCCGAGAGGTTGTAAAGAACATCTATGAACCTATCCCCTGGATCAGGGTTTCCCCCTGTGGGAGGTTGATTGTCAGGATCATTGGGATTGGGGTCACCCCCAGGGCCATCTGGACCGCTAGGGTCATCGGGTCCGCCGGGAGGTCCGTCCTCTAGACCACGATCTTCCAACCCATAGGGTTCAGGCTGGTTGATGCCCCCTACGTACTCAAGGGGAGTTCTTGATCGAAAACCTTCTGGGTTGCTGGAAGGTTGCGGGGCATGGGTGGACATGAGATTGGCACTGATTGAAGGGGCTCCTGAGCCAATTTGTTGGAATATGTTTGAGGGTCTGGAAGACACTCCAAAAGTAGTAGCAGGTCGAGGGTCGGAAAGGGTGGATCGCTGAATTGCAGAGATCCCTGGAATAGTACTGGCGCATTGGGAATTCCTGGTTGTGCACTGGCAAGTTTTGGTTGGGGTCATAAGAGGAGAAGAGATGAGTGAAGTGTGAGTTCGTATATACTGTTAAGAACTGATCCTAGAGGCCGCTTCGGAATCTGACCGGACACTGCAGGTGATGATAGCGGAAGATTGTCAGGTCGATGCAGATTCTGCAGGAGGGGAAACGGAAAGGACTTGGCTTCAGCTTGTAAGAAGCTGCGCCCTTCACCTCATCTGATGTCCTAATTTCAAGTCAAAGGTTTAGAGGTAGGAGCAGGAAAGTGCGGGTAAAAGCGGGGAGGAGTAGTGTTTAAAAGTCCAGTCTGGTCTGGTTTTTTTGACCACAACAGGGGCAACCATGGACTGGACCGGTTGCTTACATGCTCAAAATCAAGGCAACCGAAGACCGGACTGGGGTAAACCGGTTCTACTCGGTTGCCTCATGGTTGCCAAACCGGTTTAAAACCAGTCCATACATAGACTGGTCCTGACCAGTTCACAACCGCTCAGGACCGACTATTTGTACACTAATATACATGTCTCGAAGTAACATATTTCAATAACTAGTAGTAGTAATAGAAGTAAACACTACTGACAAAATCATAAATGAATGGCTAGACCATGTGGCTAGTGCTTTTGGGTGTGTGTATATATCATATATATAGTGTCTATTCAAAGTTTACAAAAGGATCGGTTGAGCCATTATTGAATTACAGTACTATGGAGTTCTGAGAGGAATGAGGAGGAAGGGTTGCTTACCATGAATGAATGACTGCACCGTTTGACTAGCGCTTTAGGGAGAACATATATATACTATATGTTGTGTATAATCCAAGTTTACGAGAGAATCGGGTGAGCCGTTATTTAATTACAGTGCTACGGAGTTTTGAGAGGAATGAGGAGGAAGGGTGTTTACCATGAATGAACCACTGCACCATTCAACTAGTGCATTTGGGTGGATGTAGATATACTCTATACAGTGTGGAATCCTGGTTTATGGACATAGCTGTTAAGGCATTACAATCCTACAATAACTTATTTGGTCACTCAGTGCCAGCACTCAGATTACTTGTATCAAATATAATCTATTGATCACTTACCTTAGCAGCACATCAAATTATGATCAAAGACCGGTTGCAACTGGTTGCAACCAGTCTTTACCCAGTCCATAATTATTTGAAAAGCTACACAACCAGCAACCGGACCAGTCCACAACCACTGCTGCAGAACCTGTGAGACAGACCGGACCGCGGTTGGGTCCAGTTTGGTTGCCGGTTTTTTTTCGGTCCATGCAACTGGACTTTCAAACACTAGGGAGGAGTATGGAGGGACTTAGGTTAAGTTCAGATGGGACTAGAACTACAGAGGGAGACTAGAGGTTGAGTCGAATGGAGTTCAGACTCTTAGAGGACAGGGGTTGGAGTAGAAGGAGGCTTTAGATTGGCAGGATAAAGTCAAGTCTATGTCGATATATGAACTCAGGAATACAAGGCGAAACTAGCTAAACTTAAATACTAGAGTCCAGAATAAAAGTGGGATGGAAAGGGGAACTGCAGCAGTGTCTCGACTGCATAGATAAATTACCTAGCGGAGGCCGCACAGGAATCCATAGTCAAATTTGCAAAACTAGACAGCAGCCTTGGGAAGGCAGCCGTGGATGCTGTACAAGGTGGCCTGGTGCACAGCAGTGTGGGCAGTGCAAGGTGGCTGGGAATGAAAATGGAAGGTGTAGACAAAAGTCGGGTTTGAGGTGTGGAAAAGGATCGGACAGATGCGGGTTCTGATTGGGCAAGGAATGGTTCTTGACAATGGCCCACCAACTGCCCACTAAATTCTGCAGATGATTACATAAAGACACTGGTAAAAGAAGAGGCAGTCATACTATATACTATAGGTGGGATAACAATATAACTGAGTTTGAAAAATATAACTATGTACAGACAAATGTAACTCGACCATACAATTGCCATAAAACCTATAGTCTCTGAATATTGTCCTCTTTGAACTGGTTCAAGGGGGCACTGGGATCAAAAAAAATAGACCTGGGGTAGATTTTTTTGCTAAGGACATTTTTGGTGGACTATCTAGCTTATATAATCAGGAACATGTCTATATTTAGCAATATGACATCATCTTCATGACTGTTTCCCCCCTTGTCCCTGCCCAGAAGCTTCACAAGCCCCACACACCCAATTTTGTGGTTCTTGCTCAAGTTCCATGCACCAAAGATGATACTGGACATATAGAGTGAGTTATCAATCACTGAGACACCCATTCAGGGCATCTCCTAGTTGTTGCAGAATTCTCTTGCACTTCAACCACCCAGATTCTTCGGGAACTGCTTGAAACTCAGTTGCGGCTGTATGATGCAAGGTTGAGTTCACATAAATTGCCTCGCTGTCCACATTGTTTTGGTTTTTGCTGCCATAATCAATTATATTTTTGCTTTCCTGTTCAATAAGAGTAAGTAAATACTTTTTTAGGCCCCAGAATAAATACAAAAACTCTTGTTGAGTAAGGTGTAGGCAACATTCAATAGGCTTCAAATCGCTTAGATACTGCAAAGATACTATTTGTGGTGCAGATCAGTGTTTTCAATCACTCATAAATTGTGAATCCCAGTGTAAATCAATTTATTTTACCTCTTCTGCTACTCAGATGCTATGGAAAACCTTCTATACATGTTTTATATGTTGTAGAAAGGTTCTATTAGCCTCAAATTGACATTTAGAAGTCCTATTCTGGAGAGGTCCATTTTTTCCCCCACAGCCTCCGGTTGGACTAACTAACTGGGTTCCGGTCCAGCATTTCAATCCCAGTGCCCCCTTGAACTGGTTCTCAAATGTTGTCAAGCTTGTCTACCAAGTGTGGCCCTGGAAGACCAAAGTGATCAAAAAATGGACCAAATGCAAAAAATGAAGACCATGAAAAAATGGTGGACCACTGGAGTGGGGTGTGTGGGTACCTACTCCAGGAGTCACATGATCACCTATTCAGGAGCCACCTGCATGTACATAGTCACATCATGCTTAGGCTATCACTACTGCATCCACACCTTAGTTATAGGAGAGGCACTTGGCACATCTCCATCTTGGTGATGAGAGCATGATTTGATGCACTCACTACTGCTTTTTTCTATTTTTGTCACTGCTGTTTTCTTTTCTTGTGCACCACATTACAACACATATTTTTGTGTTTAGCTCTGCTTCTCATTTTATTGTCTTGAGTCTCGAGTCTCTGCACCTAGAACCCAGAACCCAGTCCACAGAACCACAGAACCACAGTCTACCAGTTCTTCAGTACACCAGTCACACAGAACCAACACCAGTCTACCAACATTTCTCTTAGTCCCAATACTCAACATGCCAGGTCCAGGACAAGGCAAACAAAGCAACAAGAAAAAATGGTGTGAGAATACAGCACAAATATTGCCACTGTAAACACTGTAACAATGGCATCAAACACAACTGCTCCAAATGTGAGAATGGCCACCCCAGCAACATTGCCACCTACTGCAGTTACTACTGCAGCTCAACTCACAAATGAAACAGCACTGAAAAGTGGCATGTATGTGGCTACACAACCCACTCAACACCAGACACTTTTGTATCCAGCCCCACCATCTCCTCCTTGGTCTCAACCTGTCCCTCCAGTTTTGATGCTGGACTGGGACCATGACACCCACCTTGCTGACTTGAGTTGAGCCCTTTGTGCTTTAGGATGGACACCCCCTTGCTGAGTCTTTTTTTTGCTTTATTTTTTAATATCATCTATGAAAATTTTCTGGCAACATTACTTATTATTTTTACCTATTGTTTGTTTTCTTTTCTTTCTGTGGCAATGAGGACATTGCATTTTTTGGAGGTGGGCAGATGGAGTAGGGTGTGTGGGCACCTACTCCAGGTAGTCACACGATCAGCTAGTCAGTAGAGAGCTGCATGTAGATAGTGATGGTCACACAATCATAGCAGCAGCCTCCACCATCGCTATAGGAGATGGATCCACCATCTCCAACATTGGTGCCACAAATTGATTGGGATGGAGACCCTCAACTGTCAGACCTGAGTCATACACTTCAAGCTTTGGGATGGGTACCACCTCATTGAGTCTTCCTTTACTCTATTTTTGATAACAATCATAGAATTCTCTTGTTTATATTATTTCTACTTATTGTTTTATGATCTCTCATTTCTGTGGCAATGAGGATGTCACCTTTTTTGGAGGTGGGCAGATGGAGTAGGGTGTGTGGGCACCTACTCCAAGAGTCATGTGATCACCTAGTCAGTAGCCACCTGCATGTACATAGTCACATCATGCTTAGACTATCACTATACCACATCCATGCCTTAGCTATAGGAGAGGCACTTGGCACATCTCCACCACCCCAGAGGCAGGGAGTTGCCAGTAAGTAGTGTGTTCTCTTGTGTTCTTGTACTGGTTATTTTCATGACTAGATAATTCTAATCAAGAATCAAGTGCAAATACTTCCCTGCCTGCTTGTGCATGTGCCACTATGATGATGTCCAGAACTATTGGCTCTGAAGCAGTTGCTGAACACAGCAAGGGACACCAGTGCTTCACCTGATACTGCTGTGAGCACTAGTGCTTAAAGGTCTGGTTCATCGAACCAAAATAAGACTGAGACCAGACCAAACCAGAACTGGTCCCAGTTTCACACCTTAACAAGGTGGTCTGGTCCACAGTCCTGCTTATCACATACAATTACTAGGACTGTTAAGGACTTGTTCAAACTGGTGAAGGAGAAAATCTACAGTCCTCCCTGGGGTCTGATTAGGTGCAAATAGATATATGTATTATAACTATTAGAAATATAAACATAATGAAAAAATACTACATAGTGGGGGACACCCAAGTGAGAATAGGTAGAAGGTGAGCAGTTTAAATACCCCAGAGAGGGCACAGACCATTTGCTATTGTTTGCATGTTTCTAATGCAAGTGCAAAAGGAAGTGTTGCCACTTTTCTGGCATTGCTTCCTAAGTTCTGACACTCTCACTTCATCAACGTCTCTCTGCAATGACTGATGATGACTTCTTTGCACACAACTGGGGCATGTTTATGTCCCAGGTAATTATATTTTTTTGTTGTTTCTTTACAACTAATCTTTTATATGTTTTTTAGGGTTTTAACTGTGTAATAATGACCCACCTGCCTCAGCCTCATGAGTGACTGCTTGTGGGTGGATTGCAGGTGCTTGCTGACAGGATGACAAATGATGGGTGGGGACAACAAATGATGGACCAGGACAACAAACAACAGGCAAAGACAATAAACAATAAATGGGAATGAATGATGCCAGATACATGCTGCATCACTCCAGCACTGCCATGTCACTAATGACCCCACTCCCCCTCGAAAAGCTAATAACAACCAACAAGACAGCACCTGCTTCCAGCCTCATGAGCCACTGCTTGTGGGGTGGATCATGGGCACTAACTGCTTAAAATGATGATGAACAATGGGTCCCCACATCACAACACACAGAGACAGAGATGGCAACACAGCCTCATAAGCCCCTGCTTGTGCAGATCATGGGTGCTACTGGACCATGACCATTCAAAAAGCAAACATGGGAAGGACTGACAAGCAGGGGGGGACAATGAATGATGCACCAAATGACAAATGACACATGCAATACCAATGAAATGCAATGGTAAATGACAAACAACACACACAACACCAACATAATGTAATGCCAACTTGGAATGATGAATGATGCACACAATGCTGGCATCTATGCCCCAATGGATGACATGGCCACAGCTGCCAATGCAGCCACCACCAACATTGATGACAATGCGGCCAACATGTCACAAGTTGCACCTCAACACCCACATCCAGATGCCATGGCCCCACATTGCTCAAAATGAGAGGTGGAGGGGGCTGGTTTGTTTTATTTTCTACTAACAAGCCCTTTCCCATCTATGTCCAGCCTCACAAGCCCCTGCTTGTGGGGTGGACTTCTTTTCTTTTCTTTTTCTTTAATTTTGTATTGTACTTTACAGTAGTTACACATAGTTAGTAGTATAATGTTGGTTGGACTGGTTTTTAAGCCTGGTCCAGTTGAAACTGGTTGAGACTGGTTTTTGAACCAACCTGTAATGACACAGACCAGTCTTGTAGGGTCCAGTCTGGTTCTCATAGAGATCATGAAATATAGAACTGGTTCCAGTCCCAGTCCTCACTTGATTTTGATGAAAGTCAATTGCATGGAGTAGAGTATGCAACCATATACACTCCTTTGTGCTCTCAAATGCTGCAATGTATTCTGCCTCGCAAGTAGATGCTGCCACAACCTTCTGTTTTTGTGCTGCCCAAGACACCGCACCCAAGCCAATGGAGCATATGTAACCCCCAACACTATGACAAGTGTCAAGGCAATTAGCCCACTTGGAGTCACTATAAGCATGCAAGATAATGGGAAGATGACCACCCAGATGAAACTTCAGGTCTCTGGTTCCCTTTAGGTATTGAACCAGCCATATAGTGGCATTCCAGTGCTCAAGTGAGTATGAGTCAAGATACTGAGAGAGCTATTGTACTGCATATGAAATATTGGGATGAGTAGATATTGCCAAGTAAAGTAAACATCCAATAAGAGAGCAGTAAGGGAGTTTGGCAAGAGCATTCCTGGCATCCAGTAACATGGTTTGCTGATCAGGGCATCATAGTTTTGAACCAGGCTCTAGGGGAGCAGAAACTGGGTGAGCATCCTTTTGACCAAACTGTTCCACAATTTTGTCAATAAGTGCAGTTTGTGAGAATGCTATGGTATGTGCATCCCAGTCCCAAGTGACAGCAATACCCATAATAAAGTGTACTGTCCCCAATTCGGATATAGTCCATACCTCATGCATTTGGTTTTTAAAACACTCGTTTTTGTCCTTGCAGTTGGCGATGGCTAAATAATTGTCAATGTGGACAGCAGCAATTATCGTACCAGTGTCGGTTTTGTGGTAATAGATACAGGATTCACAAGAAAGATGGGTGAATCCCCAATTGAGCATTTGTGTATTGAGAGTCTGATTCCAAATACATCCACTCTGCTTTATACCATATAGGCCATGCTAGAGCTGCCAAACCCAGTCCTCCTTGCCTGGCTCCTCAAATCCTGTAGGCTGCTGCATATATTGAATTTTGTCATCTGGGAGTAAGCCATAGAGAAAAGCAGTTTTTATATCAATTTGTTGTGTGTCCCATCTGAGAGAGGCAGTGATGTGTAAGAGAATTCACCAAGATTCCACATGCGTGGTCAGTGAGGTGGTTTTAGTGTAGTCCCTGCCATAAATGTGCTCATGACCTCTGAAAAGAAGGCATACCTTTCACCTAATAGCGGTGCCAACTTCATAATGCTTGATGTGGAAGACAGGTTTCCCATGTCTAATATGCTTCCATGGTGGGACCTCAGACTGAGGTATCAACTTATAGACTCCCATCTCCTTCGGTGAGTTCAATTCATCGTGGTATCCATGTTCCCAATGTGCTGCATCAGCTGAGTTCTTGGCCTCATCCCAAGTTTTCAGCTCATCCTCAAATTGAAGTGATTCCAGATCAAAATCCACTATTTCCAAGATCAGGGCCTGAAGTTGATGTGCCTGATTGCCCAGATCAAGATTGTGAAATGATTGGTGAAGTTCTTCCATGACATCACAATCATGATTGGTGGACTGATCTGGGACATGATCTGATCTGGCAGCGACAAGTACAGCCCAATGCTCCTGCCACGCCTCTTTGATCTGAGCAGCACTTTCCAGAGAGTCATGCATAGCAGCAGCAGTTCTGGTAACTGCAGGGCCACCATTGGGATTCTTCTCAGTGGGTATCAGCATGCAGGTTGACCAACGTATTGACTGGGCCAGTGGGGGTACCAGTGGGGCAGTGTTATGAGAATGCATATCAGGGACAGCAGAATGATGAAAAGACTCATCATCAACATCATTTTGTAAGGTGGGACCCAGGAACAGGGGTTGGCTCCCAGTGGAGTCAATATTTCCATCCTCCTCTAACATGGTGGGTGGGGGCAGTAAATGGCCATCATGGCTCTCAAGGAATCTGACATGATATGAACTATGGACCTTATGCATTGTGCAGTCAAACATTGATATGACTTCAATTTCAGGTCATAACCTACCAAGACACATTCAATCAATCACTCATAAATCTTGGGATTATCCTTCTTGGGGATAAGCACAAACACCCAGCATCCAATTTTGTGGAGGTAAGAGTAGTCAGGTTTTCTCTCATACCATAATTCCCAAGGTGTTAGGCCTGCAAGGGAACATGTTGTAGTCTTGGCATGTAAATGAGCAGCCATGAGGTAGAATTCATCCCACAGATAAGAGGGCAGTCCTGCATAAATTCACATTGTGTGCACTTTAGCCATTAGTGTTCTATGCATTCACTCAACATGGCCTATATGTGCAGAAGTGTAAGGAGCCATGAAGCATTGATTGGTTCCCTGAGTCTTCAACCAACTCTCCATTTCATGTGATTGAAGTTCACCATTATTGGTGATATAGGTTCCAACCTTGAGTCCAGTCTCATTCTCCTGAGCAAGCTCCCAAGCCCTGAGTTCAGAGAAAGCATTGTGTTTATTTTGTAAGGGTATAGACCACAGGAAGGAAGTGTAGTTGTCTATATCCATGATATAACGGTTGCCAGCTCACAATATTACAGCATGTGGCCTGGATAGGTCCACCCACACCTTTTCCAGTTTCCTCATCACTTTATGACCTGGTCCCTCCTGATGTTTTCTGGGAACTGGTGTCTTTGTCTGCTTGCCAAGAACACATGAATCACATTTAGGCAATTTTGGTAAAGAGGCAAGCGGCGCATCAGTGAGAGCACCCTTCTTGACCAAACAAGGTGGAATGGGTCATAGGGTAAGAAAATCAGATCTGTTGGGGGATATATGGACCATTGCTCCAGAGTGGGAGATCATCTAAGGTAATACATGAGCAATGAGTGTGGTTAAGGGGCTCCACAGCGAGAGCAATGTCAGCAAGGGGTGAAGTATGGTGCTTACAGTCAACAGTGGTAGTAGGCTCCTGCTCAACAGCAACCCAGCCCTCGTACTCTATGATGTCAGGGGAGTTGACAGGTGAAGGGTTGTGAGCAAGTCCTGCAGATTCTGGTGCAGGTGGGGTTGATGCCTCGGGGTCGATCATGACAGTGAACACTCAACCGTTAATATCCTTCACAGTGACAGGGACCTTGGGGGCATGAGTGGGCAGTGGTTTCTTCTCACAAGCCGCCTTGCTCGCAGCGGTTGACTCCTCCAGTGACTTCCCAGCCATACCACTGCCAGGTTTAATGCAGTACTGCTTTGTGTGCCCCTGCTTCCCACAGTTTGTGTTGGTACAAGTCAGTGCATTAGGGAACTTGGAAGGCTTGGGCTGTGCTGCAAGGACAATGTGGGTTTTAAGATCATTGCAGTGATCATTCTCAAGTAGGGACTGCTCATTCTCCAGGAATAACCAGATATCCTTAGAGCTGTATGGAGCTTCGATAGAGGAAGTGGCAATGTCTCAAGAAATAATGGAGTGGGCATGGGGAAATTTGTCACTAAGGGAATTGAGGAGAGTGATGCAACAGAGGAGGTCAGCTTTTATGTCACCCATGGCAAAGGTGCATTCTATTAATGCACAAATATTTTCTGCTGTCTCGGGGAGTGGTGTGTCCTTTGTGCATTGAATGGAGAGTGCTTGTTGCAGAAGCTGGACCTGGCAAACTGGCCCTTCCTTCTGATGGCAGTCCTGAAGAATCTTCCAATTGACCTCAGGGCCCTTCTTTATGTCCAGGAATTGTCACTCAGAGGAAGAAACACTGGATGCAATAAAAGCATATGCAAGGTGGGAATTCGCCATCCAGTTGGCAAGCGCACAGAGCTCAGTAGGGGTGGGCTCAGGTATATCACCCATAACATACTTGTAAAGGCCATTTAAAGATAAAGCAATAATGATTTCCTTGCACCATTCTTTGTAATTAGATTTGAGTTTGTCAAGCCTCTCCCTGGTATATTGTATGGAAAGTGTGATAAGAGAAATGGATGGGGGGTTGATAGTATTGGTACCCATGGTAGAAAATCAAGGTTAGTGGATGATGAATTGTCAAAGGGAGAATAGGGAAACGCAATGGTAGACGAGCAGGGTTTGTGAAAGACAAAGGGCTGATCTGAGATCAAAGTAATTGGGGAAATGGATCAAAAGATATGACGTAGTGGAACATTGAGTGGCTAGGATACTTTCTTGCATTGTTCAAAGATGATGGGAGTGGCCCATAACCTGTAGAAAGTGGATCCTAGTACAATCAAGATCATGCTGCAGGTACAGTAAGTATGGATCAATAAATAAGTAACTAACAAAGCTCACCTCAGTCTCAGTATAAGTGACTGAGGTGGTAATGTAACTACTGAACATATATATATGTGTGTACTGTGTAACAAAGGGCAGGTATGAATAAAGATGAAACAAGGGGGAACTGTGCCACGGATCGACCATGCGTATCAAAGGAAATGCTAAAAATAGCACACACATCAAATGCATCAAAAGCAAGATTCATGGTGCAATTTCAACATGGTCCAGCTGATGTATCTGGCTGCAGCAGTAACATGCCTGATGAATTCACATGGAACCAACAAGAGCAGGCATCCCGAAATCAAGTGGAAGGCAAGGCACATCAAATTCGCTATATGGTGGATACAGAGGCACTGGACATGACAGGATTATGTAGCATCAATGAGAACATTGGAGGCTGAGGATGAGCAATCCAGTATGTGCTGGAGATGGTGGATCTGTCTCCTATAGCAGAGTGGTGGGATGCTCTAGTGATAGCCTAAGTGTGACTCTATGTACATGTGTGGCTGTCTACTGACTACATGGTCACATGACTACCTGGAGTAGGTGTGCCCATACACACTACTCCATCTACCCATGTCCAAAAAACACAACATCCTTGTTGCGATGGAACTCTAAATAGGGGATGATGTCTAAAATGTCTGGTAATGCTATGTGCAGTGAATAAACATCCAATGATATATGCAGTGAATAATAAAAATAAAATAAAGACACTCAGCATGGTGGTGTCCATCCCAAAGCACAAAGTGCACAGCTTAAGTCAGCAAGGCAGGGGTCATGATCCCAGTCAAGCATTGGAACTTGAGGAATGGGTGTTGGTGCCACTCCAACAGGGGCAATGATGACAGGTTTGCCCAGTCCTATACCAGAAGGATGACGTCGAGTAATAAAAGGTTGCACTTGAGACAAAGGAAGAAATGATGGAGCTGGATATGAAGGGTTTTGAAACTGGGGGAAAAATGGTGGGGTTTGTCATCATCATCGAGTACATCGTCATAGAGTTCTGAATGGTTGCATATGGCCCATTTTCAGATCTGAGAGGTCTCATGGCTGGATGCTGGGAGCAGTAGGTAATGATGTGGCATTGTTAGCCCAGTCAAAACATGCTGGTACAGGTGTCGAACTCAGTGGTATACAGCTTGAGGGAGGGTGAGATGAGAGACAGGGGCTGTAGGACATGGGCAGTGGCGAAATGGCATGTTTTCAGGGTTCCTGAGGCAAGCAGGGGGGGTGGGGCAGGGCTTGGGGATGTTCTGACAGCTCTGGTGATGCAGAGTGTCCTGTGGACTGTGTTCCAGAAGGGGCCAGAGCAGGGGATATGGAAGTCATCGACAAAAGTGTCAACAATGATGTAGCAGTGGTGACAGGCTCAGGGTGCACGACAAGGGGCTGGGGAACGAGCTAGGGGGTGCAGGGGGGTGCAGGGGGGTGTTGAGACTGTCGTAGGAGGTGCTGGGACTGGCAGAAGTCATTTGTTGAAGAGACGACACATTTCCATGAGCAGGGGAGATGGGGTAGGGCCTGGGGGTTTTCTGGTGGTTCTGGTGATGTGTCCCATTGTTCCAGAGCTGTGGTTGGTGATGCTGAGCATGGCAGAGCCAGAGGAAATGCAGTCATCATCAAAGCACACATCAATGACATGGCAGAGCACATCAACACATGAGGGATCATGGTGGGCTTGTTGTGTGTAACAGTGGTCTGGGGATCAAGCATGGGGGGACTGGGATGTTTGGGGAGGCTCCTAGATCGTCATTGACGAGGGGGTAGCTGGCAGAATCATTCCATCAAGTGTACAATGTGTTCAGATGAACATGTCTGTGCAATCTTGCGTAATGGAGCTTCCTGGGCTGTAGATGGGCTCTGTGTGTCGTTTAGGGCTTGCTGGGGGGTACCTGCAGCTGTGGCGGTCATCTGGGTACTTGATGAGGCCCTAGATGCTGTTTCAGAAGCAGTCATAGTGGGTAGTGTTGATGTTGGCAGTTGTGATGTTGCAGTGGCAATGGGTGTCTCAGGATGCCAAACAATGGGCTGTAGGCTGGTCTGGGGTGGAGTAGGTCGGTCTGGCAGCATGTGTTATTGTTTTCTAGGTGCTGGGGGTAGGTTTGGGGCAGAGGAAGTCATCGTTGTGGTCGTTGTCAACATTGGTGACAGTATTGATGGCAGCGTCGACGTGGCTGATGGGGGCTGTGCAGGTGTCATCAACAGTGCTGTGGCAACAGTGAGGGTTGGGCTGGGGGGTTTGATGAGAGTTTGGGTGGTTGTTTCATTGGTTTTGGGTGTGGCTTGGGTACTGAAGTCGACAGTGGTGGTAACATTGGTCTGGGAATCGGTGTTGATGGTGATAGTGGCATCAGTTTGGGTCTTGACCTCCTCCAGGAGAACTGCTTTATGGATGAGCGCATGTGCATGGGCTGCCATTGATAGGCAGAGCCCAGCACCGTGTCCTTCTGTGAGCCACTTTTTCCATTCCTCATCCTTCCCATGCTGTATTCCAAGCTTGAAGCCGTCTCTCTTGCATGCCTCTTCTACCTTCTCTTCTACCATCTTCTGTCCTGCGCTGTACCCTTCCTTGCATCCCTCTGACCACTTCTTACATCCTTCCTTGTATTCTTCTTCATAGCCATCTTCTTTTCCTTCTTCCTTCCCTGTTTTCCTTCCAGTTCTGTGTCCTTCTTTGAACTCTTCCTGATACCTGTCTAGTCTTGCATCTTCTAGTAGTTGTCGTACTTCCTCATGGCTGTAAGTAAACGAGCTTGTGTTTGGTGATGATGCAGCAGTGGCAGTGTTGATACTTGTCACATTGCTGGGGTTGCTAGCATCATTTGTAGGTGTGCTTGCTGTAGTAGTTTCTGTACCTATTGTAGTAGGTTGTGTAGCTGTGTACATGCTGGTTTCTTGTGCAGTTTCATCTGTGAGTACAGCTGCGGTGGTAACTGCACTAGGTGGCAGCATTTCTAAGGTGGCTGTTTTCATGTTTGGGGCCATTGTGGTCAATGCTTCTATTATGGTGTTTATGGCCGCAATATTTGCATTGAGGTGCATGTTCTCATGCCACTTTTTCTTGTGGGCTGATTTCCCTTGTCCTGGGCCTGGCATTGCTAAGGAGAGGAATTGAGTGAAAGACTTAGAGGCTAGTACTGGTTCTGTGTAGCTGTTTCTGTGATTCTGGTAACTGGTTCTGGTTCTGGTTCTGTGGCTGGTTCCATGGTTCTGTGGACTGGGTTCTGGGTGCTGGGGCTAGAGACTCAAGAGCAATAACTAGAAAGTGAAGCTAGACACAAATTTATGCGTTGTGATGTGGCTCACAAAAATAAAAAGCAGAAGTGACAAAAATAGAACAAAGCGGTAGTGTGTGCATTGAATCATGCTCTCATCACCAAGATGGAGATGGTGGATCTGTCTCCTATAGCAGAGTGGTGGAATGCTCTAGTGATAGCCTAAGCATGACTCTATGTACATGTGTGGCTGTCTACTGACTACATGGTCATGTGACTACCTGGAGTAGGTGTGCCCATACACACTACTCCAGTGCCCAGATATTTTACTACCGTGTTGCTTACTTACCATTCTCCCACAGGTGGTGGCAGTGGCAGACAATCAAATAGCAAAAACTCAGGGAAGTCAGTCATGATGATCAGATATGGCTGCTACCAAGGGGTTTGGGTGTGGTAGAAATGAACAAGGCATTGGGTACACATTACTTACCTCTTACTGCATATGTTCATGTGGTATGACAGGTGTGGATGCTCATGATGTTGACCCAGAGCCTGATAAAAATGTTGATTACTTATTTAGTACTAGTGATGGTGTTCCATGATGAGGGCAAGGAGGAATTTAGGCCCCAGCTTGATGATGATGAACAAGAGAGCACAGGCTCTCCTGCAGCACCTAATTCTGGGGGTAAGCATGAGAGGTCTACACTGCTGACATGGCTAAGAGACAACTATGCCAACACTCACAAGCAGCTGGTCCAGCAAATGAAGAAGAATCCATCCAAGAAACCCACATGCTATGATCACAGTACATTCATCAACAGTATTCTTTAACACCAAAAACAAACTCCAGCCTCTGCCAGAAGACTTTTACCAACCATGTTACTTTATCTGGCTCCTCACCTTCTTGTACAACACTGGATTCCTTGCCCTGCTTGCCTTGCAGCTGGTTGAAGGTGAAATAGTAGCTCTACAAATCAATGGTTGGCCAAAGGCTCCTCAATGAGTCATTGACATTGACCAGTGCATTTATATCATTGGCCACTGGTACAATTGCATCTATGATGTCTGTAAGAAGACCTACTATCAAAGGTCAGGTACTGGACCACCTAAAGGTTTGTGATGAGATACAAGTTAATGCAGATTATTAGAGGACGTCTGTATCTTAGAATCGATTGTCTGGCTGTCCAACTGTCCAGTTGTCTGGCTGTTTGGTTGAGTTTGGTACAGCCACCAAGTTGGGTCTTCCTCTTCGTCCATACAGCTACTAGGGTCGTGGTGAGTCGCAATGTCATGAATGTTGTGGGGGATAAAGCATGTCTGGCACAAATCCGAGGCCATGACCATACTTGAGAATGGTTCCTGCAAGATTGCACCTTGGAAAGTCTTCTTTATCCCAGATTAGGTGCTGTAGCTCCATCCAAAGCACATCTACATCCTCGATTTGGATATCGCAGCTGTTGGCAAGAAGTCGAGTGACACTTGGTGGTAAAATTTCAGGTGCATTATCTTCAGGTTCTTCAGTAGTTTGGGGAAGCAAGATGTCATCCCTCAGTTGCTTAGCAATATATATAAAGGTAAAAAGGCCCATAATCGATAGGTTGGGTACCAGAGTCAATACATTTGTGAGCGTAGCCATGCAGGTAGTACTAGTCACATGACATTCAGACAGACAGCTGGACAGCTGGACAGTCAGACAGGACTTTCTAACACACAGACTTTCTGGATTATTATAGGCCTTCAACCTTGGCATGTGGACTATCTGGGGTATCAGGAAGAAGCTGAGACATGTGCCATTGTTATATGCATCCTGCTGCATCTCATGTGAATGCATTTTGATGGTGACTGCCAAATTGACAAAACCTGAGAAGTGGGCCAATCATGGCCTAATTAGTTCATCTTATTACTTTTGCATGAAATGAGACATGAAAAATGAAGGGAGCTACTAAAGGATTGAGCAGAGCAATAACTGCTATAACTTTATCAATGTGATCTACTGATTCAGTGGGATGTTTTCCCATTAAGGAGTGTCACAGGTATGGGTAACACCATGAGTATCTGGTCACAGGTATGCATGGGTACAGGTACAGGTTTGGGATTATCATACCTGTGAAACACCATACCCATACATGCGGGTATATGGGTTTTACTAATCTCATTTACAGCTGTTTTAATGTTCTGAAGAGACTAGAGGGTCATGTATGCTCATTCTTGTCCAATGCAAACATTTTTGTTGGAAGGGAGGTAGCAAGAGAAGGTCTCATATCTAGGTGAGTTCTCTATCATTTGTTGCAATCTTAGGCTTAATTAGATGTAATATACAGTCGCTTCAATGGTGCAAAGAGACAAGAGGGTTGGAGTTGCTCATTCTTTTTTGATGCCAACATCTTTGTTAGAAGGGGGGTAGCAAGAGAAGGTCTCATATCTAGGTGAGTTCTCCATTGTTTATTATGATCTTAGGCTTAATTACAATGTAATATACAGTCACTTTAGTGTTGCAAAAAGACGAGAGGGTTGTGGTTATTCGTTCTTTTTCGATGCCAACATCTTTGTTAGAAGGGGGGTAGCAGGAGAGGGTCTCATATCTTGGTTAGTTCTCCAACATTTTTTGTGATCTTAGGCTTAATTATAATCTAATATACAGTCATTCCATTGTTACGAAGAGACGAGAGGATTGCAGTTGCCCGTTCTTTTTTGATGCCAACATCTTTGTTAGAAAGGGGATAGCAGGAGAGGGTCTCATATCTAGGTGAGTTCTCCATCGTTTTTTGTGATCTTAGGCTTAATTATAATCTAATATACAGTCGTTTTAATGTTCTGAAGAGACAAGAGGGTTGCAGTTGCTCATTATTTTTCGATGCCAACATCTTGGTTGGAATGGTGAGAGGGCTCATATTTGGGTAAGTACTCTGTCATTTGTGAGGTTCTAATCTACTTTACAGTTGTTCTGAAGTCCTGAAGAGTAGTAGAGTAGTAGTACATGAGTGTCCCATCCCCCCAAACCCTCAGCTTTGTGGGGGGTTTGGGTGCATGATGTAACATGTAGTAATACTTGTAATATCATAGTAATTTCTTTTTTTTTCCATTTATTCTCCGTTGTGGCATACCATATGTGAGAGACTAAATATGTACTGTAGTATGTAATTTCAAGCCCTTCTGCTATGCAATATTTCCTTAGACATCTGCTTGGAGGGACCCAGGGGGTCCTTGAAGCGCCGTTGGCGCTAGATTAAGTGGTGCTGAGTCTGAGGGTAAGGTATGATGTGTGTCTGTGTTGGTTTCCTATCTTCCCTCTCATTCATTTCTCTTGTGTTCTCTCATTTCCAGTAGCTCCCCAAATGTGTTGTGCATCCATCTCGTCTCTGCCAGGAATCTAAACAAGGCTCGTAGCATTCTCCTGGATGTGGGGATTTTTGTGATGTCGATGTTCCTGCCACCTGTGCTGTTTCACAGCATTTGTCTTGCCACTTGGTGCACTGGACAGTGCAGCAGTAGGTGTTGTACCATTTCATCGGTCTGTAGGCATGCTGGACAGATTGGTGAGATCATTTTACCAATGCAAAATAGGTGCTTAGCTAAGGGTGCATGTCCCATTCTCAACTGCATGAGGATGCTAGCTAGCTTTCTTGGGAGCCTCATAACCAGGTCAATATACTTGTGGGACAGGGTTGAGGGATCCATCTTCATCATCCTGGTATAGCGTTTCAAGACTGTCCATCCCCTTTGTGCATGCCGCTTGAGTTTTTTGTTGTGCATCCATATAATAGCAAATTTGCTGTGTGGCAGGGTCGATCTCAGGAGTTTTGGAAGTTTGTGTGCCTCGTTGCTCCCCTCTGTGACCGCTTTCTTTGCCTCCTCATCTGCATGTTTGTTACCCTTGACTCCTCTGTGACCTGGTGCCCACTTGATCATGATTTTTATACCCTGATGCTTCTTCTGTATTGCTGCTATGCTCTCGTGAAGTGCATTGAAGATATAATGCCCTGGGCATGGTCTCGTTAGCTGTGTAGCCATGATGGTGGCTCGATTGTCAATGTAAATGTTCGCCAACCATACATTCCACTCATTAGCAATAAGTTTGACTCCTAATAAGATGCCTACTCCCTCTCCCTCATATACCGTGTGATGGCATTGCAGGCCAAGCTGACATCTCAGCTTGGTCTTGAGGTTCCCGTTCCTGTATAATACAGCTGCCACTCCAATTTTACCCTCCATACCTGAGCCATCTGTGAAGACTTTGACATCTGGGTTGTCGTTCTGTATACTTTCTATCGCTCTGTCAGTATCGGCTATCACCTCTGTAGTTACTCCCGGTTTACATCTCATATTGAAGCATGTGGCTTCCACTGTTTCCACCTTCTGTGGTTGGATTCTGTATCTATGCATAAGGTCATGTAGAGGCATTGAGTGCCATTTTACCAGTCTGTTTGCTGCATTTATGATTGGTTTGTGTAGGGGGTGAGAACTTGGGAGGGTTGCTAGGCGCATGGCTGCTCTGTGTCAGTGTTTGCTGACAAGTAGGTGAAAGGGGAGTAGGTTGGCCATAACCTCTATGATGTCCATGGCAGTCATCTTCATGGCTCCCGTTATCATAATAGCAGCTCGTCTCTGGATTGTTGCGAGTTTATTGATTGCTGCATGGCTAGCGTGTTTGTATGTTGCTCTTTTGCCCACTTTCTGCTGCGGGGTAAGAAATATGTCAGCTGCATATAGCATACGAGAGACTGCGATGGAGAGGTATAATTGCTGTATGTATTTGGCATTCATTCCCTTCGATGTGCGGGCCAATCACCTGAATTGTATGAGCCAGTCTTGCCCTTTGGCGAAGGCTGTTGCACACTGTGCTTTCCAGTTTAGCTTGTTGTCCACTGTTACACCCAAGAATCATGCCATATCCTTTGACTGGATGCACTGGTTACCTAACATCAATGCTTGTCTTGGCATTGGGATTATTTTGCCTGTGTTGATCGGGTTGGGGACTTGTTTTCTCGTTGCGTCGAGCAGTTGGAACTTCTCGATTCCAAACTCACAGTTGTTTGTTTTGGCCCATTCGAAGACTCCCCCTGTACAATTCATGATATCCCGTAGTTTTTTGTGTGTTTCATTGAAGTTTTTGCCAGATACTATGACCACTCCATCATCTACAAATAGCAGTACTCATTCTCCTGCTTTGAGTACTGGGATTTTTAGTAGGTCAGTGTTATAAATGAGGTATGAGATGCCTGAGAATGGGTCTCCCTGGTTCAGTCCGTTCAGCACTTCAAATGTGTCTGTCTGGTAGTTGTCAAAGGATAATACTGTTTTCTGATTTTGCAATCATCTCTCCATCCATTCTGTATACTCCCTTTGGATTCCTCATTTCCTCGTGTTGTGGATGAGCCAGTCGACATCCACACTGGGAAAGGCCCCTTTGACGTCGAGGAATAGGACTGAGGTCACCTGACCCTTATGCCATGCATCCTTAATTGTTTTCATGAGCAGGTGAATGGAGTCCATAGTAGTACGTCCTGGTCTTGCCCTGAAATGGTTGGCTGGGAGAATGTCATGTATCTCACACATGGTGGTCATGTCCTCCACCTGGCAGCTGTTGAGGAGCTTGGCAATGCCATCTGATAGTACAACTGGTTGCCATGTGGATGCGATGGTGTAGTCTGGTTTGCCAGGCTTTTTGAGGATCAGGGTTTCCGTGCATGCCCATTCCTGTGGATAGTATTTCAGTGTATTGGTGGCACGGAAAAGTGGGCCAAGAAATGGAACAAGCTGTTCTCTAGCGTGTATTAAGATGGAATTTGGTGCTGATCCTTTCTTGCTGGCTTTATAAGGTTTCAACTTTTTTATAGTGTGGTGTACCTGGGCGTCTGTGATATTCTTGAAGTTCCACCATGGGGGTGGGTACCAGAAGTTTTGAGGTGCAGCTTCCAGATCCAGATTCAGGGGCAGAAAGAAAGTCTCATAGAAAAGTTGGCCCTTGCTTTGGTTGTCTACGACTCCTCTGATTGCCTGCTTTGTTATAGGGTCTCTGACTTGTATCGTTGGGATTTTTGCCTTTCCTGCATCAGTAGCCAGTGAAGTGACTAATCTACTTGCCTGCCAGATGCTTGTTTTGTCTAGGCCCTCTAGCCATTCCACCCAGTGTTTGGCTTTTGTTGTACAGATCATCTCCAAGTATTGGTTTCTCTGCTGCCAGTACTTTTCATGAATGGGGTGTTGTGGATTTGCCCTGTTGTATTTTGACTTTCCACCTAGTTGTCACATCGTCCTCTTTTCGTTGGCCAGTTCTGTCATCCACCATCTCTTGGAATATCGGCTTGGTTTTGTAGTTTTGACATGCTGTGCTACCACATCTCGAATTGCGAGACTCAACCTATCCAAAGCCATGTTGAAGTCTTGTATGTTTTCAATCTCTGTGGGCATGGGGATGTTAGCTAGGTTTGCTTCCAGAGTTTTGACCAGCTCGCCCCAGTCTGTTAGTCTGAAATTCAGTCTGGGTTCCCAAGCCGTTCTCATTGCATGGATATCAAGGAGTGTGATGATTGGGTAATGATCCATTTTGACTGGCCATGTTGTGTCATCTGTGTTGCATTTAATGATCATGTTCATGAGTTCCTCAGTGCAGAACACATTGTTGACCCTGGTATGGTTTCCCATGTTGTGGGCGCATAGGGTTGGGATGAATGGTGGTAATGCCATTTTCATATCATGGTGTGCTAGCATGTTTAGTAGCGGTTGTGCCAGGTCCAGGTTCTCTTGTGTGAATAGATGCTCGTTTCTTGGTTTGTCCCATATCAGGTGGTGTCTGTTGAAGTCCCCCACCCACATCGTGTGGATGGGGCCTGGTATCTGTTGTTGTTTGTTTTGGTCTCGCATGAATGCTGAAATATGTGTCAGTGCATCGCTATTGTTGCTGTCATTGTAGATATTGATGACACATAGCATACCAAAGTTACCTGTGAGTTCTATTGCGGTTATGTCTGGGTGCCAGAAGTGTAGTTGCTTCCATTTATCTGTAACAAGGTTAGTGTTGATGAGTATGATAGATCTGGTCTGGTCCAGATGCTTGTCGTGGGTATTTGGGTATATTGTAGACCATTGCTAATTGGCTCTTATTTTGCCTCTGAAATTGATGTAGGGTTCCTGTATTATACAGATATCATAGTTGTTGCATCTGAGGCTTTGGAGTAAGTCCAACTGGCTTATCAGTGACTTGTTAACATTTTGCTGTCTTATTTGAATGGGCTTCGTCATGTTGTGCTGATTGGGGTCTTCAGACATATTCAAGGGGTGTGTGTTCTCTCCTCTGTAGCAGGGCATCCAGTCTTGGCCCCGGTCCTACCTCGTTGGGGTCGCTGTCTCCCCAGTACATGTTTTGTTGTGCTGCATTGTTTCCTGTGCCTCCTAGTCTCTGCAAGTTCCCCAGATACTCATTGATAGTTCTTTGCATTGGCCTTACTGGCCATCCATTGTCTTGCATTCATGCTTGCAGGATGGGCCTGCCTCGCTGTCTGCGTACTGTCTGCCAGTCTTCCATAAAGTGCTGTTGGTGTTGTTGGTTCAGTGCCTCTGTCTGTAGCCATCCATTGTGGTGTTGTGTCAGTTGTGTCCTATCTACATGTGGTTCTGTCACGTTTAGTAGTTTCCAGGTTGTGGGGGCTGAGGTCAGGAAAAACTTATACTTATTTTCTGGCATACATTCCTGCATCTTACAACACTGCTCCTTGTACTCAGCGCATTCTCTATCTGCTGCCCCATGTCCTACTGCTTCATTGCCTGTACAGTTGGCACATTGGTATCCAACCACGACATCAGCCATGCATTGTGCAGTCCGGTGTTGATCTCCACATCTTGTGCAGGTGTCCTCAGTAGCTTTGCAGTTTGACATGCAGTGGCCATACTTTTGGCATTTGATGCATCTCTTTGGTTCCATTAGCATTTTTTGTACATTAGAGTGCTTACCTTCAATGAACAAGCCCACCCCGATGGCTTTGTTGGCATCATCTCGCTCTGTGAATCTGAAGATCACATGCGCTACCCTCTGGCTATTATTATGAAGATGTGGTGGCTTGATGTATTTTGAGTATGCTATCGAGTCTGAGCCTGCAAAGTTATCTTGCTCCACTTTTGCATGTGTGAAGCTGGATCTGGCTTTGAAGGTGACTGGGATGAACTCTGCTATTATGTAGTGTAGTTTGTTACGTATCTTGGAGGTCCCACCATATTTTTCCATGAATGCCTTCTGTACCTCCAGAGCTCATAGCCAGGTGGCTGCTTCCTTGATGTTCAGCTGGTATAGTATGTTTCCATTTCTCAGCTTCCTTGCCCCTATGAAGGCCGTATGCCAAGGTTTATCCATACCCAACATTCCCATGAGATCCAATGCAGTGTTCACCTTGATGACCAAGTCCTTCTCCATCAGTGTGTCTAGTATGTTCTTGGTAGCATCTTTGTCTTTCTGTATCATAATCTGCTTGTCAGAAGTGTGTCCCCTTGTTATTACCTCTGCGTGGTCGGGGTGTGGCTCTTGTTGCGCTGCTGTTGCATAGGTCATTGGTTGGGGCATGGGTTCCACATGCGTCATTGCTTTGTTTGAGCTTTTGGTTGTCTTGTCAGCGATTTCCTGTGCCGTTTGAGTCAACTGTTCCATCATTTCCTGCAGCCCGTCCTTGACCTCATCTATCTTGTCTGTCATCGTATTTGTAGCTGTAGTAGCATGCTTGACGGCATCTTGTATGTCTTCTACTCCTGCAGTAAATTGTTCCATATGTTCTTGTAGCTGTTTCTTGACCATCTCTGTGACCTCCTCCGCTATCCTCTGTGCACTTGCATTGGCTAGTAGGAAAGCGACCGCTCTGATTGCATCCATTAGCTGTTTCTGTCCTCTGGTCATCATGCTTCCTATCTGTAGGAGGATGTAAGCAAGATTCTGCATATCTATATAATTACTGGGTATGATAAATTGTTTTGTTGTCAGGAGGTTTATAGCCTGTTCTTTTGATTGAACGTCTCTGTATTCTGTCCTTCGGCTTCCTCCAGCTCCTTTTGTGATCATGCAGTTGAGTTGGATTTTTGTCTGGTCATCGGGGTTGGGGCTCCCGCAGATTGCGACATGGTGTAAATAGGGCTATGCAAAGGTGTATAGATAGTGTATTGACATGATTCTATCCTTGTAGCTGCCTCCACTTTGTGATTCCCTAGTGCTGAGATCATGGGAAATCTGTGGGTCGTGGCAGTACTAGTTCAAGGGGCATCCAATCATAGTAATACCTGTAACACCATGGTAACACCGTACTCTTACCCATGTGGGTACGGTGTTCATGGGTATGGGTATGGGTATGTGAAAATATACCCAAGGGTTACCCCTGGAGTTCACTATTTCCCATATTGGGCAAGTTTACAAATCATGCTGAGACAGCCAACATGTCACATGACCCATATCATAACTCAACAAAGTATTACCACAGGTCAATCTGCTGCCATATGTAGTTTTCTGTACATGTCTTCAAATTAAAGCATACATATCTCTAGGTTTTTTGCTCTGTAGACTGTAAATACCAGATTGGCCCAGTACCCAGGGTGGTCCAGATGGTGACCCATGATAGTATCAGATCTGGAGTCCATCTCTACCTGCTACTCTTCCATGCTCTGTATCTGCTCATTTTACCCACCACCTCACCTATCACAGTAGACTAACTGATCTCCATGGCATAGGTCCAGTTCCTTTTGCAAGCACCATATGAACAAACCACATTCATCATTATGAGGCTCTCCATTTGCAGTACCTTGAACTCATGTATTCCCAACTATGCTCCTCACACCACTTTCTTCTTTCCAAATTCAAACCATTTGGTCTTTTTGATGACCATGATGGTTATGCTGGCTTTACACCATGTGCAAGATATTACTGGGACTTCTATGTCAACTTTATGACTGGCCATGCATCTGAGATTGACCAGCATATGGCACTGCTAGAATTCTCTGCATTGACCACAGCTTCAAAATACTTTTTTGTTCATTTCACTGCATATTAATCTTATTGAATATGCTAGGTTCTGAAGCATCTGGGCAAGCAGAATGGGGTCCCAGTCTTTAGTGCTCTTCACACATGTGTAAATAAATATACAGAGATCTGCTCCATGATTCAAGGGTCACAATCAATCTATGCCAGCACTGACTGCAATTGTGGAATCTCTCAAAACCTACAGGCATTCACCAATTGAACTAGTGTTTACTGATAATGTTGGAGGTGATAAAGGGGAGTTCAAGAGATGTCTTCTATCTCTTCTCAAGGGTGTTACCCTGTTCCTGATCCAGCATTGTACCCAAAACTTGTGCTTCCACCTGATTGGAATGTGACCATCTTGTCTTCTGCATATCAAATCAATACACAGCTAAGCAGCATGATGGAGGATCTCAAGGAGGATGAAGACCTATATGTTGGGATGGACATGGAACATGGAATGTTTAGTTGACTGAAACACTTCTATTCAGGGCCACATCTCAATCATCTCAATCATGAAATCTATCTTCAGGTATAACATCAGTATCTATTTGATTGTACTGCCAATAATACAGTCCCCAACAGCTTTATTCTAGCTGCCAAGATGGACATCTTCCTTCTAGTCTTCTAGCCTCTCTTAGGGCACCTCACATAAAAAAGGCAGGGGTTAGAATCTCCAGTGATCTTACCAAGCAATTCCATGACTGCAAGTCCTCAGAACAAGATCAGTCATTTTCTGGTGCTCTTGATCTGGGAAGGTAGCAAAGGCTCAAAATGCAGCTGCCAAGGCAACTGTAGGGCTAGCTGAATTGGCAATGACAGTGCTGCCATGATCTCTGAGGATTCTTTGATCAGTGTTAGCCCAGAATTGGACAATAAGGATCTCCCCAATGCTCTTATCACTCATGCTGCCCACAAGGTCTTTGCTGCATGGACAATATTTCAGTCACTTGTGGTCACTTCTGTTGGTGCTGCTGTTGATGCATCCACTCAGAGCACTCCTGGAGGTTCACTAGATCTGCTCTCCAATGACTGATCTCTTGTTGTTGCTTATGGATGTATTGCCCCTGATTCACCTTGGCATTAAACTCTCAAAAACCAGAATTCTTCTGACAGTTACATCAGTCTCTATTCCTGGGCATATTGTGTCTGGAGATCTGTTGCCATCACACCTGGATACTCCATTGTCTGCATTTCTATTCAACATGCTTTGCAATGTGAAGCATGTTCACACCCAGTGTTCTTCATCAGAGAGTGGACTCCCACTACCCCTCATCCAACCATCATCTAGTAGCCCTGATATCCATCCAGTGTCTTTGACTGATCAGTCTAATCCTGCTGACTCAGCTCCTCACACACACCTGAGCCATGTTAGTATTTCTGTTGAGGAGGATAACCCATAGTTTGCTGACATGGATCATGTTGATGATGAGGAACCTGAGCAAGCAGTCAAAGACTCTATTCCTGACCCATCAGCTTTACAAAAGGCAAAGAAGACTCTCAGCAAAGTACCAAAAGTAACCCATGTTTTGCATTCTCAAGTTCTAGGTGACATCATTCATCTCATGTGGCAGTTTTGTATCCCCCATCATGGCCTTGTGCAGTGTTTGTGAGAGCACTGTGAGATGCTTTCTTCCACTATGACACAGAGGATCATGCTACTGTGTCTGCCTTTCTTCTGAGCAAAGTGTCACATTTGAGAACACCAACATTCCCACTGGATCTTACAACAAGTCAAGTGATTTTTTCCCCCCTCTGAAATACTCTTTGAGTGGGTTTCAACTGTTACTGCAACTTATGGCCCTCCTAAGACACAAAACACAATTGGAAGCCCCTGTTTGATGATGCTGCTTGGGACTCTGCTACAACTATACTTGAGAATATCCAATGTGGTCCTATTATGTAGATTTGATTCTGGTCTACCTCATATCTCACTGTACTTTACTCAAGGCTATGACAAGTATGGTTTCATGTGGTACAAATGCTGCTGAGGAATGAACAGTATCAAAGGTGGTGTTTATCAAAACATCATTCATTAGTTTGGTGCTTTCAATGCTGTTCCAGATTTTGTTGTTGAGCTTCTTCATGATTATGTGTTATACCACAGCCTGACAGTGCCATTATCTTACACAAACAGTATGTTTATGAAATATGATGGATCACACTGTTAAGTTCTGAACTGAACAAAGGAAGATATCAGATTTTCAGTCAAACCTGGTTGATAGCTGTCGAAGGATAAAGGGAAGACTGAACAGGAAAGGAAACCTGGCAGGATTCCAGAGCACTGTCCACTTGGCATGACCAAGTGTAAGGGGACAGGAAGGACTTGGCTTCAGCTTGTAAGAAGTTGCACCCTTCTCCTTGTCAAGTGTCCTAATTTCAAGATGGGTATGGAGAAAGATATAAGTTCTGGAGGTTTTCCAGGGAGAACAAGGTAAAGTTCAAGGCAGACTTAGAAGAGGATTTGGGGGGTTAACTTAGCCCAAGACAAATGAGTTGAAACCATTTCATCAAATTGGAAATAAGGGAATTTCATCTTCAGGCAGTGCTGCTGATAGGAGGCAAGCTGTGATGCAAGGTGGCCAAAAAAGATGGCAGAAAACAATCAGAAATCTGGTCAGAAGAATTGGTCTTGACACACACCTTATATCAGGTTGGAACCATGAATTGCACTGGAATTGCCTATGAGGATCATTTGACATCTGGATGCAGAATTACGTTTCACAGCTCTTAGATCTCACAAGCATGTACTTTGACTCTTTACCCATGAATTGTGGACCTGGTGGTTGGATCAATGGTGACAACTTTCTTTGTTCCACAGAGGGATTTGAAATATTGCCACTCCCAGAGCAACAATGAGAGAAGCTTGGGATGGTTGTGTACAATTCAGTTTCTGCAAAACTCATGAAGGCTCAGCATCAGTACCTGACAAAAAAGCAAAACACATGCATGGCAGTGCTACCAATTCACACAAAGCCAGAGAGGGTGCTCTTCAGGGCAATAATCCTGAGCCTGGAGGGTACTACAAGGCATGAGCCCAGTTGGGACAGCCTGTCAAGAGTAGTGATGTGCAGGGCCTGGCTTGGCTTGAAAGCCCAGGCTTGGGCTTAGCTTGAGCGGGCTTAGGCTTTGAAACATCATGAGCCAAGCCTTGGTAGCAGGCTCAGGCTTGGCTTGGCTTGGGCCTGGGCTGGAGCTTGAAGCAGGAATGTAAGAAACACATAATAGACATGATAGAACTGTACTGAAAGGTCAGTTGTACAACAAGTTACTTACAATTCAAATTCTAATGTTATAATGCATCCAATGAGCATTGCTGTTTGATTGCCATACCAGGAGTTGCCAGATATAACAATGGGTATCTCTCATTGACATCATCTCATTCCTCCGAGTCCTCATCTTCTGGAGCCTCAAGATTGAAATGTAAGTCTTTTTTATTGTTTGCATATCTTTCTCTGATACTAAGTTTGTCACACAGATCATTTGTCACTATAATGATGACACTCAAAAGCAACTGCCTTTCCTCCAAGTGTCGAGTTCATTATGCATCCCACAGTGATGTGCTGGAGGCACTGGGAGACTTGTGGAGCAAGATAGCCATAAGGTGCATACATAGTCACCATAGCCCTGTCCCATCTCCACTGACTGCACTGCTATCCCTTGAAACAGGAAACACTGCCTCCCAAGCTTGACTTTGCATTGCTTGTTGCTTATCCCTGTGGCCATAAATGTATCAACAACCTCAATGCCCAAGGAATGGCTACCAACAACTGCAGTCCCCCCTCACTTCCACCACCCCATTAACTGTGCAGCTCCTGTAAGCCAGGCAGTAAGCAATAGCTTGCTGTTGTGTAGCAGGAGCTTCCGATAGATGAGGGGTGGGGTGGAGATGGTGGAGATGGTGCATGACAATGCTTGAGAGTAGCGACTGAATCCCACAAAGCCTGGGCTTTTGGGCTTGGCTCAGGCTTCAGAAATAATGAGCTGAGCCCTGAGCCCTACCAAGCCTGCTCCAAGGCTCAGCTCGGGTCAGGCTTTCTGGGGCTCAGCAGCCCAGGCTTCAGGGCTTTGGGCCGAGCCTTGCACATCACTAGTCAAGAGACTGGAACTCACACTGCAATGGGAAAGGAATACATTACAAGGTACATAAGTCATTGTCCTTATTGATTATCAGAATGTTGAGCCAGTTCCAGCTCCCCAAGCATCTATGAGCCTACTGGAAGACCTGGACAGACAATGCAAACACCAAAAACTCAATATTCATCAATCAGGTGGCCTATGATGAGCTACAGCAGTATCTGGCCCCATCCAAGCAGCAGTTGACAAGAGTGCATGCAATGAAACCTCTAGCTATCAGCCAGCAAGTGGATCAGACAGTATCCTGACAATGCACATCTGATGAGATTTCCAGCTATGAGGTATCAACACTACTTACACACCACCAAATCCAGCAGTCAGCTTTGCAGTATAGCTTGGGAGATGGGCCTGGCCATAGTGATATGATGACAGGTAAAGGGAAAAAGCAGGTGCTCCCTAACAACATTGAGCCAAATGGCATTGTTGCATATAAACACAAAGTGCAAAATTGCATCTGTTGTCATAGAGCTGACTGTGAGGGGAGATTCAGAGGTAAACCATGCTCTAATGATCACAGCATATGCACCTTTTGATCCCTCCCTGACAGAATGTGCTGACCTCAAGATCAGGAGGCAGGTCAAACCACTGGCAGCAGCACCACTAAATAGGGTGAGCACAAGATGGTAACAGGGACCATATGAGTGTCAGCAGTGGGCCACATGCCTTCTTCAGAACAATAAGTTGACATGGCAACAATGCACTGAGGGCATGAGTTGAGAACTTGAATAGCTTTGATATGCCTCAATGGTTTTTACAGAATTAAGCATATTAAATGCAAAACAATTTTTCCAGTTCATACATTTTTCTCAAAACCTCAGAAAATGTATAGACTGAAAAAATTGTTTTATGTTTGATATGTTTAATTCTGTAAAAAACACCAAGGCATAATAACAAAACCTTTTCAATCATATATTGACATTGTGTACAAAAGGTCCTGAAATGCCAGGATAAGTTGTAAGGCTTTAACAAGCAGGTTACATCTGAAATTCCAAAAGACTGATACATAACCATGGACTGGACCTTCAAACACTACTTGAATGTCAAACAATTCACCTATCTTTGAAATTTCCTGGGCCTGAAATGAACAATTCTATGCAAGGAGTAAATGGTGAGGAGGAGTGTTGAGAATCACACTGTGGTAGGGTGATGACTGACATGTGTGATGCATGTGCTATTCTTAGCACACCCCTTTGATGTGCTTAAACAAATGTCTCACAGATACCTTTATCCCATTGTTTCTTTATCTGACAGGACTCATATATATATATAGTAGATAGTTGCTTGACCACCTCAGTCACTTATACAAGGACTGAAGTGAGCTTCAACTCTTGTACTTTCCATATAGTTTGCTTACTATACTTGTAGTGTATTTTAGGTATGGTACATGTTGAATACATTCACTTATACAAGGACTGAGTGTATTCTCATCTATTATATTTTAGTCTATGCTAGGCACAGTACTTGTGAATATAGAATGACTGAGCTTATTCTCATTTACACTAAAATTGATTTTCTACAGGATCACAGGCAAAGCCAGCAAATTCTGAGCAAGGCAGGGCAGTTGAGCCAGCCTCAGAGTTGACCATGACTGTAAATGCATGCCCATTGATGTCCTTTGCCATGATTGGAATCTTTGATCCCAGTGCCTTCTTCTTGAGTGCCAACTTATGAGCAGCCTTAGATTCCTCAATGGTCTTCCCAGCCATACCCTCCAGGCTCACCGGAGGCATGTTCCAGCTCATGTCAAAATGACATGAGTTCAGTTCATGTCTTTGGCACGTCTCCGGAAGTTGATCTGTATGTCATACATAGTGATTAGTCAGTAATTGATCTTGTGGAAAATGTGCCTCGTAGTCTCCTTCCTTTCTGGTATTGTATTATTATTATTTAATTCTCTGATCAGTAGTGAATCAGAACTTGTTCACATGTTGATTGTCTGATAACCACAACATCATTGGATTCTCTCCATGCCTCATAAAGTTGTCTGCACTTGTAGTGTCTGTTTCTGCTTAATTTGGACTCACATAACCAAAATGTGCCTGGCCACCTTGTCAGTTCACAGATATGAAGAAAGCATGAAACTTGAGATCAACATGATTCCCAGGATGATCCATACTCACTTCCAGCAAGGTCCACCATCATTGATGTCGAGCCACACCCTCAAGCTACTCAATGCAACATCTGCAGCTGTGGGAAGTCTGTTTGGTTCCTGGGCTCTCAGCCATAGGCTCAATCATGCCAAGCTGCCACACTGCCACTGGCAGCTTGCGTCGCTGATTGCTGGCGTCATCTCCTCTCTCTCCTTCTTTCATTAATGTCTGTGAATGGGGGGCGGCGTTGACTGAGCTGTCCTCAATGTTGTCCCCTCTTCTTCTCCCTCGTCACTTCACCCTGTTCTCTCATTCCCTGTGCATTCATCACTTATCTTGGCCTGTGTGCTGTTTGTCGGTATCTTTTTGGGGATCTTTAATGTAGGAGGCATTGTTGGGTTGTCTGTGGCTCTTGGTCAGAATATACATTCGACGGTATGTCAAGTCCCACTGTCATTCTGATGATGAGTATTGACATTTTTAGTCTATCACAGGTAAGCAGAACCCAACACCTGTCAGATGAATCACTCAAATTTTTGTCTGATAGTGGGTAACGGTAACTATGAAAGTTTTTACTCTGCTACATACATATCTCACACGTTTAGAATTCAACGATTACAATGCCACCCTCTTCAATATTCATACCCACGGTTTAAATGGCCTCGTGTATTGGATTCCCCAGATTGTCAGCTCACTGTATAACACTCGGACTTGAACGGTATACACATATGGCGTCTCTATGGCGCTGTATTGAATTCAAAATGATGACACCGCATTCACTGGTGCCACCACGGGAGGTTTGAGGATATGGCCACCTTGGGGCCATATGTTGGAGGATGATGTGCTTGGAAGCGCATTGGATCGTCAATTACAGGTAAGCAGCTCACCTGCGTGTATGAGGATAGTGCCATTTGCTGACGACTTTATTTCTAGAACAATCTTGTTTGTCATTCTGGAAAAGCCCAGATGCTAGCCAGGTGATTCTTTGCAGAATCGCGGGTGGATCAACATTATGGTCATCTGGGGCCTGTAGGAGGATTTGCTATGCACTCAGGAAGGCATAGTTTGTTGGAAATGAGGTGAGTTCCTCATTGGAAAAGCAGGGGATGGCACCGTGTGTGCCACTTGTCGATTGCTGATGAGTTTCATTCCAGAACCATGTGGTGTGTCATTCTGGCAAGGCCCAGCATCATCAAGACAATGGTGGCATGACTCCTCCGGGAGTCGGGGTTGGAAGGAGAACACGACTGCTGGGGGTCCATGTGGGGTGTCGATGCACAGTCTTGAGTGTGCGGTTCATTGGGAACAAGGTGAGTCCCTCATTTGAGCTATGGAGGGAGGTGCTGGATGCACCACCCATCGTTCGTTGATGGCCTCCATTACAGAACAATGCCCTTCATTGTTCTGGCATAGTACATCATCATCAAGATGGCAGTGACATGACTCCTCGGAGGGTCGCAGGCAGGTGGAGTACATGGCTGCTTGGGGGTCATACGGGATAGCAGGTACACAGTCTGTTTGAGCTGCAGGAGGTGGTGCCATGGACACCACTTGTCATTTACTGATGTTTACTATTGCAGAACAGGTTTTATTTTTCTTCACATCTGGTACTCGACGTGACCACATTGAGTTCATCTCTGGGTCTTGGTTTTCTGAACACGGCTTCCATTCCTTGACAATGAGCTCTGAGACTCGTTTCTCCCTTGCAGTTGGATCTTTTCCCATTCTGTCTCATCCTACAGTCAACAGCATGGATCCCAGGGCCTCAATGCGACATCCATTGTCCAGCACCCATCCCAGCCTTGCGAGCCACTTCTCGTAGGGTAAATCACGGGTGCTACAATGACAGGGATGGTGCCACAAACACCCAGGACACCAGGATAATGCTGGACGATCAGCACCTGCCCCCAGCCCTGTGAGCAGCTGCTCATAGGGTGGATTGTGGGTGCTATGATGGACACCCAGGATGCCACAACTGGGTGTTGCCAACCTACGTGAGCAATCCCCCTGCCCCCTAACCCTCAGGCCCCATATGTAGCCCCTGTGATGAGCAAAAGCTAATGAGAAGGAGGAGAAGGTCTCATAACAATCTAGAACACCCGAACGACACATACTTACAATGTTCATAAAGCATAGTCATATTCATATGAAACCATAACTACTACAGTGCATATGCTAGTAACTAAGATGGTTCATGGTGCATACAGAAGAGGCCATGGATAGACAAAGACACGACAAGACATGATGGGCCCCAGGCCATTTAATCTTCCATCTGCTCCTGCTCACCCTGCCCCTCCTGCTCATTCTGATCATCCTCCTCATCCTCCTCATCCTCCTCATCATCATTGTCACCATCTTCAAGTTCAAGGGCTTCCATTTCTGTGGTCATCGGAATGTTATACAAAGCCTGAACACTGTTTCCATACTTCTTCATGAACGCGTGCTGGGGCATGTTCTTCCAATCAGGATCAGTGTCAGTTGGATGACAATCACTCTTCAAAGGAAGCATGACTGGGGCCGTGGCAAAGAGTGCACAATTCCTAAGTGACATTGCATTGAAGAAAGCTGGATCGAACCAATCCAAAGGACAATCCACAGGAACACGAGTGGAAATTTGGCTCTCCAGGTTCTCAGGATGCAGGATGCGAGGCTCCTCATGCTTCCTGCTCCCATGGAAAAGAGGGCTCCCTGCTTTGTGGCTATTGTCAATGTGGTGCAGAAACTCAGTGACATGGGGATTGCATGCTTTCTTCCTCATAATGAAGAAACCACCATCAGGGTTCCTCTCATCATCAGATGTGCACTCATATGACCCAGCTAGAAGCCTGATACACTGGTTCCAGCCATGCTCTTTGAGATAGGTGCAGCATTTGAGAGTAAGCTGGAGTGAAATTTAGCGATTCAAGTTTGAAAGATAAAAATAGAATCATACCAATCGGCGGTTCTTGTATGCCTTGTTCTCCTTGATACCTCGACAAACACTGCCCTTCTCCTTTGCCTCCCTCCCAGCAAGCTTCTTCATATAACCCCAAATGAAATTGTGATATAATTTCTTGAGGATAGGTCCATTCTGGAGGTAAGCAAGATTTGGAGCAAGATGTTGGTAAGCGAATGTAATAGCTGCTTGCTCGAAAGTCCAGATAGCAATTGACTCAAGGGCTCCATTATACAATGAAGTGTGTGTGCCACCAAGAAGATCAGGACGCCATGCTGGTAGACCAAATGAGTGAACCTTCAAAACGATTGATCAAAGATGATGCTCTGGGATGCGGGCAATATTGAGGGCAATATTAGAATCTGGCACCAGATTGCATCGTCTGCAAAGTTCTGTGATCGAATCAAGTGCTGCTGTATCCGCTGCTTGAAACCAAGCATTATGGGTATTGCCTTTGAGTAATGCATTTATTTCCCCAGCAGAAGTGAATCGTTGGGAAAAGATATTCAAGGTATGATTATTGGGGGCCTCAGGAACTGATGTGTTGGTTACAGCACCCATGAGGACACAAAGGTGGGTCTCGAGGGCAAGCTGGGTTGTGCCATCTCAGAGCTCAGGATAAAATTAGAATAGTCAAAGAAACACACACTTTAAGTTGGCTGGCATCATCAGGTATATCTGTCTTTTTCAGATGATGACTATCTTCTTTTCCACTCCTCTCCCCTTCCCCAGGAACAAAGGCCTTTTGACGCAGATGCTTTGAGGTTGATGATTCGGATGCCTGGGGTCTTTTATGTATGGAAGACTTTGATGGGGGGGATGGTGGCATGGCTTTGGATAGTACAGAGAATTTAATGACAAGAATGTGAGGAAGATATGTCGATGGAAGAAGACAAAGAGCAAATATCATGCATGAGGCAGGCTTCACATATGGTCACCTGACTAAATGAGTCTTGATGTGACGGAACTGAGAATCACCTGATGAGGTGTATTTAGCTCTTAATTTCTTTTTGAATTAAATAATAATAATATAATACAAAAAGGGAAGGAGACTATGAGGCACATTTTCCGCAAGATCAATTACTGACATATGACATACAGATCAACTTCCAGAGACATGCCAAAGACATGAACTGAACTCATGTCATTTTGACATGAGCTGGAACATGCCTCCGGTGGCTTCATACAGTACTCCATCATGTGTCCAGTCTGTTTACAAACCAGGTTCCTGCATGTGGGTACATTGGATGATTTGGAAGGTTTGGTATGAGCAGTGAGGGAAACAGGAGAGTGGGAATTGTTGCACTGATCATTCTTGAGCAAGGACTGTTCATTCTCCAAGAATAAATAAATGTACTTGGACCCATGTGCAGAAGTGGTGGTCAAGGTGGTGATATCTCAGGATATGATAGAATGTGCATGGGGGAAGTTTATTGCTATGAGAATTAGGGAGTGCAATGCAACACAGGAGATCAGCTTTGATGTCTCCCATGCAAATTTGTGCATTGGATAGAAAGCACCTGGTGGAGTAATTGAACCTGGTGGACTGGTCCCTCTTTCTGGTGATGGTCCTTAAGTGATCCAATTGGCATTGAGGCCTTTCTTGATGTTGATGAAAGGACATTCAGAAGGGGAGATGCTGGAGGCTAAGAAAGCATATGCAAGGCATGAGTCAGCCTTCCAATTGGTGAGAGTATGCAGTTCCATAGACATAGGCTCAGCAATGTTTCCAGTGACATATTCATAAAGGTTATTCAAGGAGAGGGCAATAGTGATTTCTGCACACCACCCTTTGTAGTTGGATTTGAGCTTGTTGAGTTTGTTGAGTTTCTCCCTGGAGTATTAAACACATAATTTGATGAGGGAAATGGACAGTGGGCTGGTTTTGGCAGTCACTCATAAAAAGAATAGCAGTGGCAAATAGAAAGTGTTTGAAAGACAAAGGGGAGGAAACAATATGTCAGGGATCCCAATTGTTTCAATTTGATATCCAAGATCTAGGTTATCAGGTAGTCCAATCAAAAGTGACATAGGTAAACATTGAGTTGCTAGGAAATCTTCTACTATTGTGCAATGGGAGTGGCCCATAACCTGTAGAAAGTCAATCCTAGATGATACAAGAATAATGCTCAGTCTCTGTATAATGTACTTAAGGTGACCACCTGGATATGTATGGTATATGTGGTTGTTGCATTGTTGCCATTGCCATTGCATCATCAGTGGTGTCAGTGCCATTCCTGCCATTATCTTTGTTGCCGCTGTCATTGTTGCTGTGCTCATGGCTCATAGCAGGGGATGTGTTGTTGAGGAGGCTCAGGTGGTTGGTCGTTAGCGGTGACATGGCAGGTTTATGGGTGGGGGGGCTTACCTAGCACACTCACTCATGTTGTCACCCACACACCCATCATTAGCAGTAGAACAGATCCTAAAAAACAAAGTAATAATTTAACTAGTTCAATAAAACAAGAAAAGAACAAAAAACCTACATAGGGCCCAAATGATGATTGCGTCGCATGCCACATTGGGTCTGGAATTTGTTGTTTGTGGCCATTTGCAGCTATTGAGTGGGTGGTGGTGGTGGTCAGTGGTGATGAAGGTGCAGTGGCAGCAGTGGTGTGGAGGGAGGTGGCGGCAACATGTGGTGGTGGTGGTGGTAGGGCATAATGGTAGTGATGGGTGGGATCACAAAAAATAAAATAAAAAAGTTGCACCACTTTGATTGATGCATATTCACATGTTTGTTTACTGTAAACAAATGGATGCAAACAATACAAACATGCACAACTAGTGTACTATATATAAACCCTCAAGATTTCACTATTGTAACCTCCCAGGCCTCTGTCCCCTAGTACATAAGTAGCATAATATATAATAAAATTACATACCATAGCTGGACTGTGAGTTTGACACCAAACCAGTCTGAACTGGTCTGCCCCCAGTCCGTGTCAAATTGAGAATCAGTAGGACTGAGGACTGGACTGCTTTGAGACTACCCTGAACCAGGACTGATGGTCCTGTCAGAATGATTCAAAATCCAGTCCAGTCCAGTCTGGTCCTCAGTCCAAGGGACTGGACCTTCAAACTCTAATCATCAGAACAAGATGTGATTTGGTTATGTTGTTGATGCTCGGCAATCTCCAACAGTCCCCCAAAAGGAGGTTGCAATGATATTTCACCAGACAAGAGTTCATTAACATGCATTTCCAAGATGAAAGTAATAATTTACAAAAGTGTTCTAGTAAAAAATCAGAATGGCCAAAGCTGTGGCCTGGGCCACTGGCTAATAATACATGTTTTCATATGAGCTATATGTAGTTCTGGCCACATGATAATGGTAAGAGGGGAGACACTCTTACAGGCTGTCACCAATGGCCCAGCTTGTGTTAAGTTCTGAACTTGAATGGATTAAGACATTGGATTTACGGTTGGACCCAGTTGATAGCTGTCAAAGAATAAAAGGGAAGACAGAACAGGACAGGGAATCCAGCAGTGGGAATCTGGAACAGAGTCCACTTGGTGTGATGCACCAAGTGAAGGGGAACAGAAAGGACTTGGCTTCAACTTGTAAGAAGTTGAGCCCTTCTCCTTGTCAAGTGTCCTAATTGCAAGACAAGGGTAAGGAGAGAGATTTAAGTTCCAGAGGTTCTCCAGGGGAGAATGAGGTAAAGTTTGAGGCAGACTTAGGAGAGGATTTTGGGGTTAACTTGGTTGATTTACATACAAGACATAAGTAGCTAGTTTATACACTAAGGATCAGAGGTGAACAGAGTTTCTGAGGCTGTGATGATTTGCAAACCAGCCTCCCAATGAAATGACCTGAAACTGTTTCATTGAATTGGAAATAAGGGAATTTCATCTCCAGGCTGAGCTGCAAGCTGTGATGCTAGGCAGCTGGAAAAGACAGCAGAAAATGATTGGAAATCCAGTTGGAGGAATCAGTCTTGACAGCTTGGCCTGGCCTAAATCTCAGCTTGGCTTGGCTCACAGCTTTGAGCTGTGCCAGGCACATCACTAAACATGAAGAGGAAGATGGTGCCAGGGACAGATGAAAATGATGCCAAAAAAAATGGTCCCCAATCCCACATCTATGAGCACCTGCTCATAGGGTGGATTGTGGGTGTCTACTGTGAGGGAAGAGGGAGATGGCACCCCAGCACCCATCCCCCACCACTGTGAGGGTGCTAACAGCCATGCCCCTCCCACAACAGTGATGAACAGTACAGCACCCACCCCCATGTCTATGAGCCACTGGCAGCTGTGGATTGGCAGGGGTATGTCTGGAGGTGTACCCCTGCCATTCCCTAGTATTCATATTCACTCATACTATCACTGCCACTGCCAGTAGGGATCAGCAGATGGGGGTGTACCCCTGCCATTCCCTAGTACTACTATTCATATTCACTCATACTATGTAGGGATTGGCAGGGGTATGTCTGGGGGTATACCCCTGCCATTCCCTAGCCACTGCTCATATGGTGGATCACAGGCACAGTACTAGTAGTACAGTCATCTCACCTTCCTCATGTTTGCACCACAGATTCTTGAATCTGAACATAAACTATTTATACTACATGATATCAATCCCAAGCCTCGAGGTCCCTTGAAGTTGGGAGGGGATAGAATGACCATTGATAGAATGTGAAAAGATGTTGAATGTGCAGAGTCAATGGGTCTTCAGCCATTAGGTGGGTGTTCTGCATTGAGATGGCATATGGGGTTTTTTCTTGTGAACCACATAAGTTCTAAGGTTCAAACCAGAAATGAACCTGCCGAACCCAGTTCTGGTTTGCAGTTCAGAGAAATGTCTCAGAGAAATGGACCAAACTGAACTTCGGCATCCCTACACTGTGGACCTAGCATGGTAGCAATTTCAGCCATTTAAGTGCCAAAACCTGAATTTTCCAACTTAAATGGATGAATTAATGGTGGATGAATTTGGAATGAATTTTCATCCTATATATTTCAGCCATCCAAGGGATGGAGTTCATATGTATTACCTGTCAAGAACCATTCCTCACCCGATTGGAACCCACATTCCGTCCGACTTTTTCCTGCACATCTAATCCGACATTTGTCTACTCCTTCCGATTTTGTTCCTGGCCGCCTTGCACTGCCCACACTGCTGTGCACCAGGCCACCTTGTACAGCACCCACGGCTGCCTTCCCAAGGCTGCCATCTAGTTTTGCAAATTCGACTACGAATTCCTGTATGGCCTCCGCTAGGTAATTTATCTATGCAGTTGAGACACTGCCGCAGTTCCTATTTCTGTCCCGCTTTTACTCCAGACTCTAGTATTTAAGTTTAGTTAGTTTTGCCTTGTATTCCTCAGTTCATATATTGACATAGACTCGACTTTAACTTGTCAATCTAAATCTCATTCTACTTCTACCTTTGTCCTCTAAGAGTCTGAACTCCATTTGACTCAACCTCTAGTCTCCCTCTGAATTTCTAGTCTCATCTGAACTTAACCTAAGCCCCCCTGTACTCCTCCCCACATTTACCCCCACTTTTCTGCTCCTACCCCTAAACTTTCAACTTGAAATTAGGACACCAGATGAGGTGAAGGGCGCAGCTTCTTACAAGCTGAAGCCAAAGTCCTTTCTGTTTCCCCTCCCACAGAATCCACATCGACCTAACAACTCCCACTATTATCACCCACAGTGTCTGATCGGATTCCAATGAGCCCTCTTGGATCAGTTCTTAACAGTATATATGAACTCACACTTCACTTGTCTCCTCTCCTCCTATGACCCCAACCGAAACTTGCCAGCGCACAACCAGAAACTCTCAGTGCACCAGCACCATTCCAGGGATCTCTGCAATTCAGCGATCCACACTTCCTAGCCCTTGACCCACCACAACATTCGGAGTATCTTCCAGACCTTCCAACATTTTCCGACAAATTGGCTCCGGAGCCCCATCGATCAGTGCAAGCCTCATGTCTACTCAAGCCCAACAACCTCCCATGAATCTGGAAGAACCCTGACCCACGACTCCCCTTGAGTACGTAGGGGGCATCAACCAGCCTGAACCCTATGGGTTGGAAGATCATGGTCTAGAGGACGGACCTCCTGGCAGACCCGATGACCCTAGTGGTCCTGATGGCCCTGGGGGCGACCCCGATCCCAATGATTCTGACGATCAACCTCCCACAGGGGGAAACCCTGATCCAGGGGATAGGTTCATAGATGTTCTTTACAACCTCTCGGAGAGTATCTGCACCCTCCAACAAAACACTGCACCCAAGACTGAGAAAATCAAAGTTCGTGATCCCGACACCTTCGATGGCTCCAACCCAAAGAAACTTAGAGACTTCCTAGTCTCATGTAATCTTCATTTCTGCAACCGTCTGCACATATTTTCTTCTGATGAGAAAAAGATCATATTTATCCTTTCTTACCTTAAAGGATCAGCTCTCAGTTGGTTTGAGCCTGGTTTTAATGACCCGACAGATTCCACACACTGGATGTGGGACTATGAAGCTTTCCTCGCCGAGCTGGAAAGCAACTTTGGTCTGCACGACCCAGTCGGAGATGTGGAAAAAGCTCTCTCTGACTTAGCAATGAAGAAAGGTGGTTGTATCATGAAATATAACGTTGACCTCTGGGAATTAGCTTCTAGGGTCAATTGGAATGAAGCAGCCCTTTGTGACCACTATTTCCGTGGTCTTCTGCTCTGACTTTGCATAGAAGTCCTTTGGGGTGGTAAACCCGACACCCTTGCAGAACTGCGCTTGAAAGCGCAGGACTGCGACGATATCTATTGGATGCAGGAGGATGAAACCTGATTTGAAACTAAGAATTCCAGAAACTCTTCTACCCCTGTCAAGAAGGACATCCCCAAAAGTTCTTCCCAGTCTACCAATCAATCTTCTTCAAACTCTGCTCGGGGTAACTCCTCCAACCAGCAGTCTTCCATGACAAAGAACACTTCCAAGTCGTCCATCTCTGATAAATTGGGGAAGAACAGCAAACTTACTGCAGAAGAATGAGAACGTCGCATGAGGGAAAGACTTTGTCTCTAGTGCAGTGAAGAAGGGCATGTAGCAGGAAACTGCCCAAAATCTAAAGCCACAAAAGCCCACGCATCCACTGTGATTCCCAAATCCATGGACTCAGAAAAATAGTCCGCAACCCTCAGGATACAGCCATTGGGGCTGGGGGTTGCATTGACCTTACCCACTTGGCTGCCTATGTTTGTCTCAATGTGTCCGCTCTTTCCGACCCTGACTCCCTAACCATTCTTTTAACCTTTCCCAACTCTTCCACCCCTTTCTGAACCCTTATCAACTCTGGCTCCTCCCATTGCTTCCTTGACTCCTCTTTCATGTTGCATAACAACTCAGCACGGAAGCCATTAACCCGATTGGATTACGACTCTTTGATGGATCTTGCAACTCCACCATAACTCAGGTCGTTAAACTTCCGATCACCTTTCCTGCCAGTGAAGTGTTCAATTTGTCATTCTATGTAACCTCGCTTGACTCTTCCTGTTCTGCTGTACTCGGTCATAACTGGCTGAAGCAATACAATCCATTGATTGACTGGTCTTCAAGCCAACTTGCTTTCCACTCTGCAGATCATAGAGGTCCAGCACCCCTGACATCACCTTTGCCCCTGAACCTTCCAGTAGAAATCCTTGACTCCTCCACACTTTCCGAACCCACCATTCCTCTCAAGTTTACACCCCCTGACATCTCTTTCATCAATGCTGCCACTTATGCGCGTGCTAGCAAACTTCCTGGGGCAGTAGCTTTTCAGATGACCTTCTCTCCAGAAGGGTTATCCACCCACTCTGCCCAATCCGCTAACCCATCTGACCTTTCCAATATTCTGCCCGAGTATCACAAATTCGCTGATGTCTTTAATAAGACTAAGGCAGACACCCTTCCTCCACATCGTCCTTATGACCTCAAGATAGAGATGGAGGATAATGCTCCCCCTCCTCCGGGTCGCATGTATTCTCTCTCTCCCTCTGAATTAGAAGCCTTACGAGTCTTCATTGACAAAAACATCTGCTCAGGTTTCATCCACCCATCCAAGTCTCTGCATGGTGCTCTGATTCTCTTCATCAAGAAGAAGGATGGTAGTCTCTGACTTTGTGTCAACTACCGAGGACTCAACCATCTTACAAAGAAAGACCACTACCCACTTCCTCTCATTTCCGACCTCCTCAACTCTCCCCGAAAAGCCCGCTTGTTCACTAAGATAGACTTGCAGCATGCTTACCACCTAGTCCGCATTGCAGATGGTGACGAATGGAAAACTACTTTCCACACCCACTACGGATCCTTCAAGAGGTTGGTGGTTCCCTTTGGACTCACTAATGCACCCACTGCCTTCCAGCGGTTTATGAATGACATCTTCAGCGACATGCTGGATGTGTGTGTAATCATATACCTCGACAACATCCTGATCTATTCAGATGACAAGTCCCAGCATGGGGCTCACGTCAAAGAAGTCCTCTGCCATCTCCAGAAAAATGGACTTTATGTCTCTCCACAGAAATGTGAGTTCCACAAAGACACCATTGAATATTTAGGTTTCATCCTCTCACCGGATGGACTCCAGATGTCCGAGGATAAAGTCAAAACTGTGCTCGACTGGCCCGAGCCTAGAAAAGTTAAGGACATACAATCCTTCTTAGGCTTCTGCAATTTTTACTGCCGCTTCATTAACAGCTATTCAGACATTGTCATTCCACTCACCTGCTTGACATGGAAATCCACACCCTGGGACTTCAACAAGAAGTGCCGCGATGCATTTGAAAAGCTCAAACAAGAATTCACTCACGCCCCCGTCTTAACTCAATGGGTACCCAACTCACAAATGGTACTCAAAACCGATGCTTCCAACTATGCCCTAGTGGCAATCCTTTCAGTTTATACTACAGATGGAGAAATCCATCCAGTTGCTTTTCACTCCTGCTCCTTTAATCCCACTGAACTAAATTACGACACCCATGACAAGGAACTCTTGGCCATCTTTGAAGTCTTCAAACACTGGTGGCAGTACTTCGAGGGTTCCGCAAACCCAGTTGATGTGGTCACCGACCACAAAAATCTTGAGTACTTCAGCACTACTAAGTTGCTCACCCGCCGCCAGGCCCATTGGTCTGAATACCAATCTCATCATCTGATTCTGCCCCAGAAAATTAGGGGCCAAGCCAGATGCACTCACTAGACAATGGGACATCTACCGCAAAGGGGGAAATAGCAACTTCGCCTCCATAAACCCAACCAACTTCTGACCTGTATTCACACAAGAACAGCTCACCTCTTCCCTCCGAGCCACCTATTTTGCCACACCCATCCTTTGACAAGCAGTAATCATGGATGTTGAGAAACTTCACAACAACATCCACACCTCCCTACCCCTTGACCCCTTATCATCCCCACATCTTCTGACACCTGTCGACCCCAACTGGACCATAGATGAGGCAGGTCTTCTCTGCCACGTCAACTGGATTTATGTTCCAGACGTTGCAGATCTCCGCCTCAAGGTCCTCCAATACAAACATGATCATATTCTCTCTGGCCACTTTGGACAAAACAAAACCCAGCAGGTTGTCCGCCAGGAATATGTCTGGCCAAACCTCCGCACCTTTGTCCAGGAATTCTGCAAATCCTGTATGGCTTGCAAGCAATCCAAATCACCTCAACACAAGCCCTTTGGGTTCCTAAAGCAACTTCCGGTTCCAGAATGACCTTGGAACTCCATCTCCATGGACTTCATTGAACAACTACCCGACTCTGATGGTCACACCACTATCCTGGTCATTGTTGACTGCCTCACCAAGCAAGGCATCTTCATCCCAACTGTCAATGAAATCACAGCCCAAGAACTAGCCAACCTGTTCGTCCTCCACGTCTTCTCCAAGCATGGCATTCCGTCGCACGTCACTTGCGACTGGGGATCCACGTTCGTCTCCCATTTCTTCCGCTCCCTTGGAAAAGCGCTCGACATGCAGATCCACTTCACTTCCGGTTATCACCCACAAGGTGATGGTCAGACAGAACGACTTAACCAGACCTTGGAACAGTACCTCCAGATCTTCTGTAACTATCAGCAAGATGACTGGTCTCACCTCCTTCCTTTAGGTGAATTTGCCTACAACAATGCACCTGCCGCCTCTACAGGCGTATCCCTTTCTTTGCCAACAAAGGCTATCACCCAAACATTTCCATCTTCCCCAAATGCGACTTAGCCTCACAGCATGCCTGCGAGTTCATCATCAATTTAGACGACCTTCACCAGGAACTTCGGAAACAACTTGCAGCCACTCAAGAACGTTATCAAGGTCCTGCAGACAAACATCGAGCACCCACACCTGACTTCAACATTGGTGATTTCACTTATGTCACTGCAGAAGATATTTGCACCACCCGTCCCTCCAAGAAACTCTCCAAAAAGAACCACAGTCCTTTTGAAATCATTGCCCACCCAGGCACTCACTCAGTCACCCTGCGGCTCCTGGACCACATGTGGGCCATCCACCCTGTCTTCCATGTCTCTCAACTAGAGAAACACTCCCTGAACACCATTCTGAATTGGACACAACCTCCACCTCCTCCCATCACTATCAATGACGAGCTCGAGTATGAGATCGCCAAAGTCCTTGACTCCAAGGTCAATAATCAATGTCGATGCAAGATTCTCTACCTCGTCTGATGAGAAGGCTACCAGGGAACCAACAAGGAAACCTCCTGGCTACCTGCTATGGAACTTGACCACACCCAAGAACTCCTTGCAGATTTTCACAACCGCTACCCACAAAAACCTGGTCCATTAACTGCTTAAAAGTCTATTCACATTACTTATTCACTCGGTTTGTACTCAGAAACAAATTTCATTGAAAAGATTTTTGGACCCGACCAGATCCCTATGCTACCTCTGCTCCTCCCTCTCCGTCTTCATCACCCTCTCCCCCAACTTTGCCCTCTACTCCACCCTCGTCCTTCTCTTCACCCTCCTCACCTCCACTCTCACTCTCCTCCCCATCATCCACCTGCCTTTTCTCCAGATACCTCTGGAAGGCCACCCAATCATCTCTGGACTTGCGGATCCTGTGTCTTTCCCGCTGGGACTCTCACACCGCTCGCTCCACCTCTTCATCACCCTCATTGCTCTCCTCCTCGGCGCTTTCTTCCTCCACCCACTCTGGGTCCAAAGCATCCTGGATCTCCCCCATCGACTCCTGCACCACAATTGCCACCTCTCCAAACCCCTTCCTCACTGTTTTCACCAGCTGCCACAGCAGCTCTCCCACACTACCTCCTCACACTTATGTTTGATGCGCATGCAATTGTCGCACACACATCCCTTCACACCCATCTTGAAACACAAGACCTTTTGATATTTGCATCTGGGCCACTTGTCAGTAAGAAAACACTGAGAAGGAAAATGATTACGCACCTTTTGCAGGGCAATGCAGCCTGCACCCACACCAGACCCTCCAACTCCTCTGATTCCACTTGTGCCTTCAACTTGGCAACTTTCTTCTTCTTTGGGGACTTGCTCCCCTCTGCCTCATCTTCCAGACCCATGGCCACAGCCGCCCACTTCTTCTCTGCGTGTTTAGCAGCCGATAACTCTTTTTTCCATGCTGCTGCCTGGTGCACCTCCTCTGCTGCCTTCTGTGCCTCCTGTGCCCATCGTTCCTCCTCCTTCGTGGCTTCCTCTAACTCCTTCATTTCTTGTTCCATCTGCTCCTTCAATTCCTGCTCCCTCTGCTTGTGTTGGGCCTTCATTGCGGCCAATTTAATCTGCGTGGAAGCTGCTGGGGGGGACATCTTTGATGGAGATGAGGGTAGGAATCAAAGTGAAAAATTTTCAACTCAACTACCACATTTGGAAATTCAACCAACTTCCTCATTTGGACTCAAACCCTCACATGCCTTGTAGGCTCAGCACTAAGGGGGAAATACTGTCAAGAACCATTCCTCACCCGATCGGAACCTGCATTCTGTCCGACTCTTTCCCACACATCTAACCCAACATTTGTCTACTCCTTCCGATTTCATTCCCAGCCGCCTTGCACTGCCCACACTGCTGTGCACCAGGCCACCTTGTACAGCACCCATGGCTGCCTTCCCAAGGCTGCCGTCTAGTTTTGCAAATTTGACTACAGATTCCTGTACAGCCTCTGCTAGGTAATTTATCTACACAGTCAAGACACTGCCACAGTTCCCATTTCCATCCTGCTTTTATTCCAGACTCTAGTATTTAAGTTTAGTTAGTTTTGCCTTGTATTCCTCAGTTCGTATGTTGACATAGACTCGACTTTAACTTGTCAATCTAAATCTCATTCTACTCCTACCTTTGTCCTCTAAGAGTCTGAACTCCATTTGACTTGACCTCTAGTCTCCCTCTGAAGTTCTAGTCTCATCTGAACTTAACCCTAAGCCCCCCCGTACTCCTCCCCACATTTACCTGCACTTTTCCACTCCTACCCCTAAACTTTCAACTTGAAATTAGGACACCAGACGAGGTGAAGGGTGCAGCTTCTTACAAGCTGAAGCCAAGTCCTTTCTGTTTCCCCTCCTGCAGAATCTGCATTGACCCAACAACTCCTGCTATTATCACCCGCAGTGTCCAATCGGATTCCAACAAGCCCTCTCGGATCAGTTCTTAACATTACCTTATGAAATATTCTTAACTTAATGGGATGAATTTTCATTTTACAAGGGGATGAAATGCAGGGGATGATTTTAATCCAAGATGAGGGTATGGATTTTCAACCATCTAACATATGAATTTTCATCCAAATTTCCACAATTTATGGGATAATATTTCCTGCCACAAAGGTGTGAATAATAGGGTGTGTTTTCAGCCTGAGATAGGATAAAAATTCATACTATTATGAGATGCTTTTAGGAGGCAAATTTCTTTCAGTTAAAGATTGAATTGACTGTTCCTTCCTCTGGCAGGTATTATTATTTTCGGTCAGAATGAGAGGATAATCTTCACATATCAGGATTGCAAATATTAATTTTTCATCCCAAGAAAGGGGATTTTTCATCTGTGTTGTAATTGTTTACTCCCAAGTCATTTTCAGCCCACCCTCAACACATCACATGACAAATGTTGAACATCATGTCACATCAACATCAACCATAACCACCATGCTGCCATCTCACCTCACCACAACCACCACCATCGACAATGACGATGCTCCCCCCTCTCTCCTCTCTCTTCCCATGACCCCAATGCCATCAACACTGACTCCCATGACAACAAACACAACACCGGCAACACCACCTGTGGCTAGTGTTCGAAGGTCCAGTTTGGTCTGGTTTTTCAACCCCCAAGAGGGGCAACCGTGGACTGCAACCAGTCCAAATGGTTGCCCTAATTAGAAGGACTGCAACCAATTGGAACTGGTTTTTCCAGCATTTTTTGATATATAATTACAGTTACTATATTTTAAATACAACTAATTACAATGCACCCTGCAAGCAGGTGCTCGCAGCGGTGAGGAGTCATTCAGAGAGAAAAAAAAAGAAGAAAAAAAAGAAAACATAAAAAGTGACCCCACTCCCGCGTTGGCAGCAAGGGTAGGGTAGTGCTGTCATTGTCGTCCCTGTCCTACATTTGGCATTGTTGTCCTGCATTTGGCATTGTTTGGTGTTGTTGTCCTGCATTCAGCATTGTGGTCCTGTGTTCAGCATTGTTGTCCTGCATTTGGCATTGTGGTCCTGTATTTGGCATTGTCATGCCCCACATTCATCATCATTGTCCCTGCATTATGTGTTGCCCCTGCTTCTTTGTGTTGTCTCCTTGCCCCGCTGTGATGCCACATCGTTGTCCCTGGTATTCATTCTTCATCATTGTCCCCATTGTCCCTGCTGTCTGTCATCCCCACCATTCTCCATCCCTGTCGCTCATTGTCCCCGCCATTCGCCATCATCTTCATGTCATTGTTTGATGTCCCCCTGTTCCACTATTGTCAGCACCTCCATCTCCCCCCATGAGCAGTGGCTCATGGGCAGGGTGGTGGTGCTGTGTGATGTGGCACCCATTGCTGCCCTGCAAGCAGAGGCTTGTGGTGGTGGGATTGGGTAGGTTGTGGTGTTGGGTCTGGTCATCGTGGTCCAGAAGGAGCCCATTGCTGCCCTGTGAGCAGCAGCTCACAGCAGCAGCAAAGGCATCATTCAGTTGTTATCAAAATGAAAAGTACCTAAAAAAGAAGAAAAAACTTTTAGTTAGTTAGTTAGTTAGTAAAAGAAAGGAATCAACAATAAAACAATGTACCCTAGGGCCCAAATGACCCTTGTTCATCGTTTGGGCCATCTACTTTGTGTTCATTTGGTTGTTGTGGTTGTTTTCATGGAAACAGCGTGGTTGGTGTTGTTGTCATGGTCATGGGAAGTCATCTGGGAAAGTGGTGCCACATTTGTTTTTGGTGAACAAATGTGATCACATGGTCTGTGCACGGCCACAGGGTATAAAAGCACTCACCAAACAACTGTTTTTCCCCCAGGCTTGCCCCACTGAATGGAAATATAGTATAAATAGTATTATTTAGTACATTTATTAGTTCTTATTTCTTCTTTCTATGTCAATATAAACTACCTATGTAGAATATTATACATACTGTAAAAAACCGGTTGCAGCCAATTGTGACCAGTTTTATAACAGTCTTTAAATATTTTTGAAGTAAGGCAACCGGCAACCCAACCATCTGTGAAAGTGAGCAACCACAACCGACAGTCCAGTTGCAATCAGTTGGGTTGGGTTCAGTTTCGGTTGTTTTTTTGGTCCAACCAACCGGACCTTCAAACACTACCTGTGGCCACAAATTAGCCACCTCACTCACAATGCGGCCCAAATGATGTGAATCGTCATTTGGGCCATAGTAAGTTTTTTTCTTCTATAATTTGTGTTCATTTTACCAACTAAACTATTACTTTATGTTTAGGGAAAAAATGAGACCTACGACACACAATGGGAACAATGGGAACAACAAACAACAAACAGGAGGGGCGGAGACAGGCGACAATGACGATGATGGTGATGGTGACAGAAGATGGGACAGCAGCGGGAGGCCCATATAGTGGGACCCACCAGGTAAGTACACACCCCCTCATTTACCCACCACATCACGCTGATGATGCCCCCACCTCCTTCCCCAGAGCTCGACAATGACATCTGAGAAACATCTGCCCCATGCCCATGAGCCATTGCTCATGGGGTGGATCACAGGTGCTCACTGCCAATGCCATCCATGCCCCACACCATGCTGCTGCAGATGACATGGCACCCACCCCCATGCCTACGAGCAACTGCTCATAGGGTGGGATTGCAGGTGCAGCCTGTCTACGATGACAGGGTGGGGAGGGGATGACACTGCCAGCACCAGGACCAGCAGGACGACGATGGGACGCAGGGTGGGGGGGATGACATGACAACAGAGGGGGATGACACCCACCCCACGCCTATGAGCACCTGCTTGTAGGGTAGATTGTGGGCATCTAGGTGATGGAATGATGAGGGGGACAACACGACAACAAGGGGGCACAACAATGACACCGGCAAACAAGCCCCACAATGACTGAAAGTTTTTTTTCTTTTCTTTTTGTCTTATTCAATTGTACTAATAAACAATTCTACTTCATTTTCTAGGGAAAAACTCGACCAGCTATGCTGAAAACGGGCACCCCAACCCCAACCGACAATATGTGATGTGTATCATCATTTGGGGCATGTAAGTTTTTTTCTTTTCTTTCTTTCTTATTCAATCATACTAACCATTAGATTAATTGATTTTTTAGGGAAAAAACTCGAGGAATCACCCCGAAAATGGGCACCCCACGCCCCAGGTGATGAATGAAGGAGGAAACAAGAGGGGTGGAGTGGGGAACAGATGGCGATGGGAGGGGACTGCGCTCAGAGGCCCATATAGGGCAGGTATGCACCCCACCCCTCTTTTACCTGCCACCTCATGCTGACAACCCCCCACCACCTTCCCCAGGGCACAACAAACCAGCACCTGCCACACGTCCATGAGCAACTGCTCATGGGGTGGATTGTGGGTGCATCCTCTGATGATGGGGATGAGGGTGACAATGAGTGCAACTGGCACCCAGCACCACCACTGAGACAACCAGGCCATGGCACCAGACCCCTCTGCTATGAGCAACTCCTTGTAGGGAGTAAGGCTGGTGCATAGGAGGCGGAGACAACACAGCAAGGGGGACAGGGACAAGGATGAGAATGATGGGGACATGATGGGACAACAGGAGGACCCCCAAAAATCCCCCTATATGTATCTGCTGAATCTGGATAAAATTTGACATTTTGGCAGTCAGGTATGTGCCAATCCAGATAAGATTGGACCCAATTTTCAAGCAATGTGTATGCCAAGAATCCAGATAAAATTAGTGTAATCAGTAGGTATGTTACCAATCCGGATAAGCTTTCAGGGTAACCTGGAGTGTTCAACTTGAAGAAATATACTGAAATATATCACAGAAAATTAGCAATAGGAATAGACAATATATTCAAAGTAAGGGTCAGAAGACTCAGAACAGCATCAATACTCATACTCTTCTGAAATTCTCTTGCCAGGTGTTCAAAAATGGCTATTCTCAACCTATCTCAGGCTGGGGATAGTAGTGTTTCATTTGACAAGACACAGTGGATTGGCTGCGGAAAATGCTTCCCAGAATTCCCTCGGGCAAACCTGCAAGAATATTGTGAGGCCTTGCTGACTATACCAGCGAAAGAAGAACATGCACTACTCCCCAACATTGAGCTCAGCATTACAGAACTTTTAAACTGCATACTCCCAACAATTTCCAAGACTGAAATGTAGGTGTATTATTGCTTGGAATTTATGTACACACCCTCCACTATGGTGCCAGAGTGCTGTAGAAGCCAAAAAATAGGTATTTCAGAAGAAAATGCTGATTTTTTGTATGTCACTTCCATTTGTCTGGATAAAATCGGGCCTAAACCTATGGGTGTGCCATTATCCGGATGAAATCGGTGCCTAAGTGAAAAAAAATTGTCCAGATAAGGATTTTTTTTGTGGAACATACCTTAGTAGGGGCTTTTGGGGGTCCTACAACAGGCCGACAATGAGGCATCAGGGGTCTGGGGGATTTGTTTGCTTCTTTCGAGTAGATTTTGTATCTTAGTGGCTTGAAATTTACTCTGATACATGATGAAACCATTCTATCAATTGCCAGGTTCTTTCATTCCTCTTAAACCCCAAGGGGGTGTCGGAGTTTGAATTTACCATATCAGGATGGTTAGTTAGTCCCCGCCCCGAGCCTCTTAATTTTTTTTTGGAAGTCACATGATAATTGTACCTGAGGGCCCTATGGCACCTTCCTGATGTGAAAAAAAACTTATGATGAGCCCCTTTTGGAAAGCAGGTGCCAACTGAGTGGTCGGAGGTGCACAAAATGACTGATCAGGTAAGAGACTACTCTATTATGCATGCGCATAAGGTACTGAAACAAAGAAGGAACCAATTGTGGATGAGGATGGACGTGTTCTCTGTCTAGACTGTAAAACCCATGTCAGAACTGGGAATGGTGGGGTGCAAAATTTTCTGCAGCGCCATCGTGGAACAGCTCAGTGTGCAGCAAATAAAAAGAAACAGCAATCTGCAGAGAGGGCTGCAAGGGCAAAGGAAAATCCCATGAAGTGGTTTCAACCTCGAGCACCTGCTGTGCCGCCCACTGTTGCAGTACCAACACTCATAAAGCCTGCACACACCCCCTCAACTTCAGCGAACACACACACCATGGTGAACATTACACGCCTACCACTGCCAAATGCTGCTTTGACTGGATGTCCTGTTGGTGTCGCACTTTTGCACAAATTCCATATGCACATGGAGGCGCTTTTGCCAGATGTGGGTGAAGCTGATCTGAACCATCCGCTCACAGTATTTTCAGGGGATCCTGTGGGATGTGTTGGGGAGGACAAAGATGCATGGGAAAAGTTTGACGGACCACTGAACACATTACTTCAACAGCCACCTGAGAAGCTCCGAGACCTGGTTTGGGTGGGCGAGAGAGGCCTTATTGGGCTATGCCACCTACTAGAATATCTCGTGATGCACCATCAACTTAGTGGATACCTATTCAAAGGAAAGTTGTGGGTGCGATGGATGAGATGTGAGTGAGCTGTCATTTCCACATCACCCCCTATACCTAATAGAATTCAGATCACCACCTCAAGTGTTACCTTCCAATGAAGCAACAATCCCTGATACCAATTCCATTCCTGAGACGCCTAGCAACATGAGATACCCCTCTCCCATAGATGTGGACGATCAACCTTCACTGACATTACCCCCAAAGCAATGTTGTGAAATTGAGATTACGTTCCCAGCAGGGGAAAGTCCACATTTGTCATACCCCTATGGCATTCATGACAAGCTTGGAGATCCATGGGATTACACTGTGAGAAGGGGCATCATGATAATATGCTCTAAATGATGTTCAAATACTTTACGGCAACTCAGTGGTTCAGGATGCTGTAAGCACTGCGAGATGCTCACTGAAAATGCAAATCTTCAAGGAGTTATTCAACGAATCGAAACTGGCATACACAAAAACATGCGCCTCGTGTATCATAGTGTTGGTGGGCTCATAACGCTGGTCAGGAGAAAAATTAACGAAGTATGGGCATTATGTCTGAGGAGACTGAATGATGTCCAGAAACTTGCAGGCAAGGCTGTGGCACTGGATGATATGAAGCAATGGGTGATGGCCATTGGCAGTGGGAAGGTGGAACGAGTAGATCGCTTGGTCAGAGTGAACCTTGCAAGGAAAGGCGGCATTCAAAATCTCCTTGATTTATATGATCATCCTGCAAAACAAGTGTATCATCCATGGAATTATACAGAAGAAGACGATCTGCGAGGGCTTTTGTTATGGAGACTTGGTGGTGCCAGAGTTGCAGGAATCGCTCACCATGCTCTGAACCTCCCATCATTAAGCACACTTTGCTGTCGCACGCTCATCCCTTGACTACTAGTATCTCCCCATACACCAACCAGGCTTGAAGTTGAGACAAATGTCATCAGCAACTTTGAAAATGTGTATGATCTTCTCAAGATGCACCGAGTTGTGCATCAAATCTTCATGCTTGATGAACTGAAGACTGAGGAGAGACTTCAACACGATCCTGATAGCAACAAGATCCTGGGGGTGTGCCATGAGCATGGGCATAAAACCAGTCTGGAGTTCAATTCTGAGAAGGAAGTCGATCTGTTACTGGACACAATTGATCAAAAGGAGGTCCATCTCGCAGTTGAGGTTAGTGATGAGTCGATGACAGCCATTGACATTTGTTGGCACATTCTCATGACTCAACCTAGGCAACCGTTGGAGCGCTCGGCATGTTGAGCAGTGAAACACGGTTAAATAGTGCCCATCCCATCCTTATATCTGGGTCATGCAAACGCAAGACAGGTACTCAACATGCTGCCCTAATCAATACAGGTTATCTGGCCAGCTGTAAATCCAACCTCAGAACAATTTCAATTGCTTCAGATGGTGAATCTCAATGTAAGGAAGCACTGCAGATGACTTTCAAACGTCACCTTGATCCTGCATCCCCTATCTATGACATGCTGTGTGCTCTCCCACTCATGAACCTGGAAGTGGGAGATGACGATTTAACTGCTGACAAAGATTATAAGCATGTTTTCAAACGTCTTTGGAATTTGATGCTTTGAGACAAAGGTTTTCATGTCCATGAGGTACATATAAAGCCTTCTGTTATTTGCTCACACTTGGCTTCCAATGACCTGACTTCAACTTGGATCGACTACTTGCTCAATCCGAATGACCACCAAGATGTAAAGCTGGCATACGATATGCTCCAGGATGTTTGGTCCCTTCCCAATCCACCTCCGGACGCATTACCTGGGTTTGCCCAAGCCAGAGGCTCTTTCAAGATTCTCGGACAATTGTTTTACCACATCCTCATTCCATACATATGCATTGATCTCTCGCTTTCTGAACAGCTTGTACATCTCAGTGCAGCTGCTCATCTTTTGCTCCCACTATTTCACAAGGATATGACAAAACTGATGCCCACACAACTCTACATCGACATCATGATAATGATCAAGAACACATATTTCTGTGCTGCAAAGATGAAGGCAGATGATCCACAAGCCAATTTTTGGATCATTTTATTGGGGACAGACCGTCTGGAGGTTCTCTATGGCATTCTTCATTCTATGGTTGGAAATGATGTGAATCTCGATCTTCTGCAGCTGTTGCTAAGTATCCTCACTGGGATAGAGCTCCCCGTCGACTCAAACTCCCTGCTTTATCAAAGGATGGGCTTGTAATTCACAATCACATCAATCACATCAATCCCTCGTCATGGCACGGGAATGTGAATGTTTCTCAAGTTGTTCTTCAAACTTGTTGGAAGCTGGGAAGACGATGAATTGAAGAGGATTTTCCATTTGTTGCTCCTATCTTATGGGCTGCTACTGACTCCTCATTCGACATCTTTTCGCCATTTGGCAAGGATTTAGTCAAGGGCCCATGTGATCCAGATGATTATGATGATACACAGGAGGGTCTTCATGCAGAGGTGTCCAAAAATGCTGAACTGCCACCTGGTCCAGATCTCGAGGATGCTATTGCAGAAGAAGATCCACATGGAAAACATAGTCCATGTTTTGAGCTCGACGGAAAGCAAATTTACAAATCTCGATACCTGAATCAAGTGTTTGCCAACTACAAGAAGACAGGTTCTACTGATCGCCTGAAGTGTGTGGCCAATATTCAGCGCTATGCCATCAAAACACCCAATAATACTCTGAGTAACGCTGGTATTCTTGAACATGATCCCACTTCGGGTGAGAACCAGGTAGAAATGGACTCACCTATTGCTAGTGTTTAAAGGTCCAGTCTGTAGGACCAAAAAAAAGACCGAAACTGAACTGAACTGGACTGATTAGGACCAGACCAGTGGTCTATTTATGGACCAGTCTTTGTCAGTCCAGTTGCTGGTCTTTTGTTTTGAAAAATATAGTAGGACCGATGAAAAACCAGTTCAAACCGGTTACGACCGGTCTTTCATCTGAACGTATGTTGGACCTTACTCCCACACATATTTACTTCATTTTCAGGTCCTGGATCATCAAAACCAGTCAAGAATTGGTTGAGATATGACCAAAAACATTTTTGTACAAGTATTTTGTTGTATCAGAACAACTTTGATTGCATTGTTTATTACCTGAGCTATAATTTTTTTTGTACAGCTATATGACATCATAAAAGTAACAACAACACACCTAATCATCTGTACCATGGGATTTTATTCATATAACAGCCCAAATGAGTGCAACTACAAACTACAAATTACAAACTACAAACTGCAACTTGAATGCATGTCCTTTTGGTTTTGGCCATATCTTAGTCAAATCTTGATGGAATTGCTTAAATGTTAGATCGGTCTATGGAGCATTACAATCTCTATCCATGAATATAGTATATATCAGGTAATGGTCATATTTGTTGAGATACATATGGGTTATTTGGCACGATAAATTTTATGACAAAAGACTGGTCTGAACCAGTCTTTTTTCAGTCCATGGACCGATTAGGACCGGTCCTAAAGGATCCAGTTGCGGTCCTCCAATATTTGGGTTGGTCCTAGACCGGTTGCAGTTGCCAGTTGCCCCATTTGGAAGTCAAAAACCACACTGGACTGGACCTTTAAACACTACCTATTGCATCATTGGTCCGATCTGATGGATGTGTGTTCTTGTGCATTGGTGAAGTCAACGACATCACAGTTGACAATCAGCATACTGATCATGTTGCCGTGGAATACCTCAGCGAGCCTTCAGTATTCATATCATATCAAATACTTTACTTCATTCCAGCTACAGTTGAGGATGATCCTGATCTGAAGTATGATTGGAAGTGGTCTGGTAGAAGAGGGTCCTTGCATCGAGTTGCTGGTCATATCATTCAACCCATAAATCCGAGCATATCAACATGGGTAACTGGAAGTCCTTTTTATTTGTTTGAAAGCAGTGTTCTTATGGCTATTGGAGCAACGATATTTGAATGACTTGAATCTGCCACTGGAAACCTTTTACCGGAGGTCAGAAAATTGGATCAGTTTCCTTATCGTGAAGAGACGGGTATGTAACATTCAACATCTCATCATGATACACACCTCAAAAGATTCAAACAGGCAAGGTATGTTTTCTCTGCGAGGATGAACTTGCAGAGCAAAATTTTGCAGTGGCTAATGAATGCATGGCATGCAGTCCTTCACTAGCTCTCCCAAAACAAGCTCCAAGAATCCTGGAACACATGGCCGCACATATTCTCTTTGATTCCAGCATCAAGCAAAGTGATGAGCTGTGTGGCTTATGTCTTTGGTCATATCCTCTCTGCAAGTTCTATGTTAAAAAAGGAAAGGGCGCTGGTGCAAGCAATCAAGTTGACTTTGCGTGGTCTATGTGCACAAACAAGGTACATTTTTCATATGCAGTGGCTAGCTCATCGACATCATCGAGTCCCTGTTCCAACGTCCCACTCTGTTGCCCCATATGTCCATCAGCTGAACCATGTGTATGGCGATACAATCTCGCACACCATTTGTGAACAAAACACCCGACAATCTCTTTAACCCCGCATGAGCCACTTTGGAAAATCTCCAATGCTGAGCAACAATTACTGAAGGAAGTGTGGGAGAACCGTCGCAAGGAGAAGAGGACATGGAAGTCAAAGAAAACTCAGTCGACATCTTTAATTATATCAGAAGCGCATAGTTCACAGCTCACCTTGCAGTTAGTTTGCTCAGTTCTGTTTTAGTCCTAAGCATTAATGCACAAGCAGGAATGTTGCTGAGGATGATGGATCTGATCAGGAAGATCAAGACAAAGATTGTATTTATCCAGATGGAGAGGCAGCAGATGATGATGTTGGTAGTGATCCTGGAGATGCAAACATCAACAAAAATCCCAGAGATGCAAATGTCGACAAAAATCCAAAGGAAGATCGAGGCAAAGTTGGTATTCATCTGGATGGAGAGGCAGCAGATGACGATGTTGGAAGTAATCCCAGAGATGTGAATGTCGACAAAAATCCAATCAATGATGAGCTTGAGTGGGACATAAATGACGATAGATGGTGCTTACCAGGGTCTCACTCATATCCAACACTGCCTCAGGAAGCTTCTACAAGTTTGGCAGCACCACACACATCAAATACAGACATAGCAGCATTGTATTCATGCTTGGATAACCAAACAAATGATGAGTGAGACCACTTTATGCTTGACAGGCCAGCAACATGGATTGGACAAAAGCAAAAGGCCAGAGATTTGCATGCCATCCTGGAGGTTTGTACCTGCAGCTGCGCCGTTACACACAAGGAAATGTTGAGGGACCAAGATGTTATTGAGTGCACAATGGTAGGATGCGAGACGAGATGGGTGAGTAAGAATCTTCTGTACAGCGGAATCACATGGCTGATAGTCCATCCAGTACCACCTACAGTGCGTCAATCTCGAGTATGTTGTCAATGGCTGGGCTTGTGAGGCATGTGAGGTGAGTAGGAATAGTCAGAGACGCGGTGGAAAGCAGCGGCGAGGATAATGCGACGAGGGCAGCGTTAAAATTTCCTTATATAGTAACTATTTCCCACACCTAGTTAGTTCCCCTACCAGGCCGTTAAAAAAAAAATCGACCTAATTTTTTTTTGGACACCCCCTTGTAAACCCCTGGAAAGTTGATGAAATTCAACCCAGGTAGAGGGGTGTTATTTATGCCCATATAAAGATGAAAACCATCCCATGGGATGAATTTGGTGTGAGATGAACTGGGGACAAAATGTGGGAGGTTTTCATCCCATCGACTCATCCCTTACAGGTAGGAAAAGGCATTCCTTTTCACTCCTCTTAGTGGTAGATTTTCATGCCAACTCCTGATGAAACTTATTCCATTTTGGGGTTTATCAATACATGAAAACTATACCATAAATATATCATTTTACACTATCTAAAGATATGAAATGTGGGATAGTTTTCCTACCCCATAGTGCTATCTCAAAGCTGTAGACAAGCCAACATTTGACTTTATTTCAAGTCGACTTCAAGTTGCTATCGAAAAACGTGTGTTGAAATGTGATCATGAAGGTTTACCATCACGGTGCCATTCAAGAACAGATGACGGTCGCACTCGCTCGCTGTGAAAACGTGTCATCGGGAAGGTATTGAAACACAGCCGCATCAACTAAATCCGCATTCCATGTGACATTCATCCAATTCACTTCAGAGACTTTAGATCTAGGACTCTTTCTGACTATTACTCGATTCGTGGCCATTTCTATTCGATCCTTTCCTAGTATCAAAGACCTCTCTATTCAGTTTTGCGGACCTTCTTTGATTCAGTTCGAACAGCAGGATGATGAAACCACCCTCGGCGAATCCTGAACATAAGTGATTCTCCTTTCATCTTGTCTCTTGAGCTGTCGAAATCATCCTCAGCGTCTTAAGTTCTCTCGAACTCGTTGATTGGTAATTGTTTTCAACCTTGACCAGCACTTTGTCAATAAGTATAAGTTCAACTTGTTCAACCATGTGATTTTGTTGCCAAGGTGTTGCGCCGCTTGCGGTTAACATGAGCACTACTTTTCAGCAAGCTTTTCGTACCGTCTTTCTGTCGATGCCAGCGGGAACAATAGGAGCAACGGCTTCCTCAAGCTTAAGGTCGCAAAATCTGGCAAGTATTGACGCCATAGTTTTAGGAAAGGTAGCCCCAGAATCTAATGATGACCGAGCAGTAGTAGGGAGCAGCCCATCCGCAATCAATTTTTAAGATCTATTCCGTCCTGGTCGTGGTCGTGCAATAGGTGACACCAAACCCAGGTATTTTTGCCAAGTAGGTGACTATGACCCAGAATGACCAGATGGTAGAGCACCAAGAAACGGAGGAGACCTGCGCTCGCAACATGGAGATGGTTGCTGTCGCGGGTCGCCCGGCCCCTCGAGTAACTTTCTCATAACAATTTTCATGCGCAGCCATATCATTTCGTTGGGGTCGGACTCTGTAACACTTTGCTCTTGGTTTGCTCTTGGCTCTAGGTCCTACGTAGCGCAGTTCACGACAACGCTGATGGTCCTTGTGACTCTCGTGGCGCACGACAATGGAACGCCGGTCCGAGGGCAAGTTGCATGCTAAGCGCTTAAGCCTTAGATCCCGCTGATGATCGATGAATCGATGACACGCGACCGTACCCAAACCGTACCATCAGTAAGGATTCGGATGCCTTCGGAATCTGTCTACAAACTTGTGTGTGAGTGATAGCTTTCCTAATAACCCACCTTGATCCTATCTGACCTACGAGAATACATCCGAGAATCCGTAAAAACACTGGCTTTGGAGAGACGGTAGATACTATTGAAAGCATCCATGCTAGAGAAGTAGACGCACGGATGCGGTCCCTATAATGTGTCCTGATCGGGTATTGAGATGGGGAATCAGCATGCCAGTATCATTCCTCCATAGAACACGCCTCAAATTGTTTCCTTTTCTCCTGTTCTCTGTATATACCGCTATCGACGAATACTTGAGATGAATAGCGGATCCCGACTTCGCACGGAAAAAACTGATTGGACAATGCGCAGCAATGGCATACGAAGATTTCCCGTGCATGCGAGATTTCCCATGGACGTAAAGAGATTCCCACACACGCTCCATAGCCGCAAGGTTGTAACGTTACTAACGTTTAAGCTTGACGTGATCACGGGGTTGCGAATTCGAAAGGACCGAACAACCGTCGACGTAATTGCATTTGGTTAGTATTTATACTCATGCACCGGGTCCTTTACTCGCTCCCACGACAGTCCCTCTTCGGAAGACTTTCATCGATTAACACTCATACCCTGCCGATCATCATGATGTTGACTTGCTGATCTTAATTGGAAATTTACATGGGCCAGCCGTGGCCTGCTCGAGGACTTGGAAAGCTAATATCTCAACTTACGCAGGACGTGCCGGCCTGCTTAAATCAAAGTTAACTCCTTATATAATCGCTTTCAGACAGACGTCCGATATCGCCAAGGTGTATACCCCGCTGTTTGCCGAGTATTGACCATTGTTTGGCTTGGTCACAAAAGGTGAAGCATACAGTTTATTGATCTACATAACGACTTTCACGGCTGGATGTGGCTGAGTAAGTTCCTAAATTTTGTATTTCCCACAACCTCTTTTAAATTCCATTTTTGTTATTGAACAAGAGCAGAAATACGTTGTTTTGTGAGGTCTACCAATGGGGAAAAATCCGCCACGAAGAACTTGTAGCCTAACCAAATTTGAGCAAACTTTATCAATGACACAAGGTGTCATTTTGGCGAGGGAGCAAAGAAATATGTAGGTCATGAGGTTGCCTATTTCTGAAGCGCGCGCGTTAGCGGAGTTCCACCCGTTCAGTATATTTTGCTACATTGTCATTTGAACTTAAGCGGCTCTCACAACAAAAACTCTATCCTAGATAATATGGGTAGTTTAGATGCTATAGAAGTCAAGTATGCAAAGGTACGAAAATGGCTTCACTGAGTCGAAATGTTTGTTTGTTTACTAGAGTTTAACCGAGTGTTCCCCGAATCCCCCAATAATAGAAAATTCATCAGAGGCAAAATTTTATACGCACCACAATTCCTCGACCCGGATACGGATAACGGATCACCGATTGTAAGTCCTATAGAGTCCTGTGGCATGACAGACTCGGCAAACAGCAACGGCTCGTCAAAAATAGATCGTAGTGAGACAAGTGGCAGCAGCATGGCCGCGTTATCAGAACTAAGAACTTCCATTTCTCTCAACGTCAATGGGTGTTTGGCGCTATTGCACACGCTCACTTGCCACGCTCTGCTATGTCGAGTCTAGGGATCCCACCGAGAGTGCAGGTAAGTCCGCACACTCCATTTTGCTTCACCTCGAGTCACCATGTCTCCAGAGGCGATCGTGCCCGTAGCGTCATCGATGACAGTGGGCACAAAGCCTAGAAAGAACAAGGAATTCTGGCTTACCTTCATGGCACTCGTTGCTTGCTTGTTCCTCAGCGCCCTCGACCTCACCGCCGTCGGAACTGCTCTTCCCACCATCACCAAGGACCTGAATGGTAGCGACAATTTTGTCTGGGTTGGCTCCGGCTATTCCCTCTCCAGTACGGCCATCCTCCCGCTGTCAGGTGCTCTTGCAGATGTCTTTGGGCGTAAACCTATCATGCTCCTCTCTGTTACATTTTTTGCCATTGGTAGCGCCTTGGCTGGCTCAGCACGGAATATGAATATGATGATTGCGGCACGAGGTATTTCGTTTCTGTATTGCTGAAACTTCTGCTCACTTTTCGCGTTCAGTTATTCAAGGCGTCGGAGGTGGCGGAATTCTTAATCTCTCGGACATTATCGTATCCGACCTTGTCCCGCTCGCAGAGCGTGGTATCTACGAAGGCCTACTTGGCCTCGTATGGGCTTTTGCCTCTGGAATTGGCCCCCCCGTTGTATGTTCCTCCTGTCTGTTTTATTCTATTACTTAATCACATTGGACATTTGAGGGGGGCGCATTCGCCCAAAAGATATCCTGGCGATGGATATTCTGTTTGTGTTCCTTTCGCTGCACATTTGTGAAACTCATCTTTTTACTAGACCTTAATCTCCCCTTCACAGTCACTGCCTTTACTCTTGTAATATTCTTTATGCGAGTCCGTACCCCCGAAGGCTCCGTGCGAGAAAAGATTGGCCTCGTCGACTGGACGTAAGCGTAGCGCTCTGTTCACTTTATGCCTGCTGATTTACTTGTGCAGCGGTAACGTCATTATTATCGTCGGTACCAGTCTTGCAATCATCGGCCTCACTTGGGGCGGTATTCACTATCCTTGGAAGTCTGCTCAGGTCCTCGCCCCACTCATAGGTGGCATGTGCCTCATATGTTTCTTCATCTACTACGAGGCCAAATTCCCGAAAGTTCCGACAATTCCGCTTGATATCATGGCTAACCGCACCAGTTTTAGCGGGTAGGGATCTGCACCACCGAGTGACACCTCTTGCTTACCCTCACGTTTATCAGGTATATGTCTACGTTCTTTCACGGCATCGTCAGCATCTCTATGATTTGTTCGTGGACACCTTCGGATGCCGCTCGACTAGCTACTAATGTTTCTCCTAGACTACCTCCCAGTTTTCTTCCAAGTGTGTCTCGGTGCAACACCAATCCGCTCCGCTATCGACGTGTTGCCCAGCGCGCTCGTTATTGCTCCCTGGGCCTTCATCTGTGGTGCCATCGTACAGTTAACAAACAATTATCGCCCTATAAATGCTCTCGGCTGGATGTTTACCATCGTCGGTTTTGGCCTCCTCAGTCTCCTTGAGATAGACAGTTGTGTGGGTCAATGGGTCAGCTTTCAATTCATATCTTCTGCTGGTATAGGCATTCTTGTACGTCTGGCACTATTTTTTCAGGCTCCTGAGACTGATGCCAGCCTTGGGTGTTAGTATACAAGTACGATTTTCCCCGTCCTCGCTCCTCTGCCAGTATCACGCGCAGCCTCTGCACTAGCTTTCTTCAATTTTACGCGTTCATTTGCACAGGTACTCTCTCCACCTACCCATAATATATGACAACTGATATCCTCAGACGTGGGGCATAACCATCTCTGGCACAATTTTGCAGAACGAGCTGAAGAAGTCCCTGCCTCACGATTTCCTCTCGCAGTTCCCAAAGGGGGTAGAAATTGCGTATGCAGCGATCCCGAAGATACGCGCACTAGAAGAGCCTTTGCGCTCTGAAGTACGTCAGGCATTCTCCCAGAGCATGAGTACAGTCTGGAAGCTAATGGCTGGTATTTCGGGGCTTGGGGTTTTGACTCTGTTGTTGCTGCGTGAGATTCCCTTGATTCTCCACACGGACGAGAAATATGGTTTGATAAAGGGCGAGCGCCTTGCGGTGGCGTCTCCTGGGACTAGCCTCGACAGTAAGGCATAACGATGAACGCTGTGCATTTTCGCGCATAAAGTGTTATTACACTCCTTTGACACTAGGTTGTTAATACTTACCTATCATCATACAGATTTGAAGTATATCGTTAGATATGGAGGACGGTAGAATACCTTCTAATAAGATAGCCAAGTATTTAGTATATCTATCATACAGCATCTGACCAAAGACGAAAACCTTTCTTCGTCGCACCAAGATAGGAAAAGCCAGCAGGAGACGCCGGGAGCATCAGGGAAATCTTGATGTAACTGGGTTTTGCAAGGTTTTTATAGCAGGAAAGTGGCGTCGCCGTCCTACATCAAGGGGGTGTCAGGACCCGAAATCCATATATCCACTCAGTTTTTTTAAGCCACCTCTCAGACCCCTCCCTTCCTGCCATATTGGGTATGTTATTCCCATATATGGTATGTTGTGCTTACTAATTTGATGTCAATCAATTTGCTAATTTTACTAAATTAATGTGAAACAGTGAACCACTATCCTTGACCTAAAATTGCAGTCATGATCTGTTCACATACATTCTACAAACCTTATTGGAGTAGCATAATGGATCTACTGACTCTCACTCAGCCAAGTACTCAAGTAAGTATTCTTCAAGTGGGAACAAGTGTCAAGGGCCAAGGCTGAGTAGCATTCCTTCTGATTCTCCTCAACCTCAAGGTCTTGAACCTCATCAGCTTCTGTGGAGGTATGTAAGCGGGCTAGGCTGTGATTATTTTCTACCTCATTTCTACCACCATGAGTTCTTCCATGTATATGAACCCATGAACCCCATACTCTGAGTAATTGAAATTATTATCAATTATTATGCCTACCTACACATTGCTTGTGTGACAAGCTGCTTGAGGGCCAGTGGTCTGTGAGGGGCTTTGTCTGCCTTGGAACTACCCTGAGTCCAGACAAGCATAGAACTGCATCAACTTTTGCAATTGCACAATCCTTGCTATGAGTTCAATATTAATACTGTGTTGTTGAGCCATCAGTGTGGAGTTGAGTTTGCCATCAAAGTTCAATGGTTTTGCCCTTCAACCTATCTGATACTCCCCCCCCCCCCCCCACATGATGTCCAGCATTCAGGTGCTGACACCCCTTGCCATATATAGAGGAAGATCACAATAAGTATTAACGATCAAACACAACCAATACCCAGTAACCTAACACCTTATGATGACCCTGATCCTGATGACCCTGATGGTCAACCATGGGATCATGCAATCGAGCTCATTCTGGGTGCAACACCTTCCTCCTGTAAGGACTATCCTCTGTTGGAGCAGACTATATATGCTGCACAGGGGAAGAGACAACATGTTCCTTACAACCTACCTGAGGTTTAGTTAGACTTACAGCTAGGGTTAGCAGAGGTAAGAACACTGTGTTCCTACTACAGTACAGGTTCTCCTTATATACATAATAATAAGGATGTCACATGACTTGGGAATGTGTTTACCACATGTATGCGCAGTAAGCACAGTAACATGTGTATGCTGCATGTATTGCCTCATGTATGCAGCATGTATCTCAGGGTTTAGTTTCAACACCCCCCCTCAAACTGTACAGCGCTCTAAGCAGCTAAGTTTGAATCTCGAAAGTAATTCCAAGAGAGTCTCTAAATTTCCTGAATAGGATGGCGCCAAGGTTCTTTGTGAACATGTCAGCCGGATTATCACTTCCAGGAATGAAAATGACTGTGACTTTGTCATTTTCTATGCATTCGCGGGTATAGTGGTAGTGAATGTCTATATGTTTGGTCCTTCTTTCCTGAACTGGATTTGATCTGATAAAGATGGATCCCTGATTATCAGTGCAGATTGGTGTTGAAATTAATCCCTGATGCATGCTGTATACATGAGGCAATACATGCAGCATACACATGTATACATGAGGCAATACATGCAGCATACACATGTATACATGAGGCAATACATGCAGCATACGCATGTTACTGCGCTTACTGCGCATACATGCGGTAAACACATTCCCGAGTCATGTGACATCCTTAATATTATGTATATAAGGAGAACCTGTACCGTAGTAGGAATACAGTGTTCTTACCTCTGCTAACCCTAGCTGTAAGTCTAACTAAACCCCAGGTAGGTTGTAAGGAACGTGTAGTCTCTTCCCCTGTGCAGCGTATATAGTCTGCTCCAACAATTGGTATGCGCTTCAGTATATATCCAAGTTCCTGGAATAAGGACTCTATCCACACTATCTGTCGACAAGTGTCAGAGAGAGCCATATATTCGGCTTCTGTGGATGACAGTGCTACAGTTTTTTGTAAACGGGACTGCCAGCACACAATGCCACTCGCTAGAGTAGCAAAGTAACCCGTTGTAGATCGGTGCTTGACAGTGTCAGCTGCCCAATCAGAATCTGTGAAGGCCTGCAGCCCCTCAGATTTCTCTCCATCATAGACTATGTTATATTTCTGGGTTCCCACCAGATAGCGCATTATGTACATTGCTTTGTCTAGATGTTCTTGGCTAGGATTAGCCGAGAATTGCGACATCTTGATTACCACGTAAGCGATATCAGGTCGCATTCCGAGCATCAGATACAATAAAGATCCGATCACAGACTGATATTTCGATCTAAGCGCTGCGTTTGGCGTCGCTGTGTTCTCCGACGGTTTGTAGCCAGTCGGGAGCGGAGTGGGGGCAACTTTGGCATTTGTCATCTCGAACTTCTCGAGCACTTTGGCGAGATATTCTGTTTGATCGAGTTTGACTTTTGTAGCGGTCTGGGTGACGTGCATGCCTAAGAATTCCGTGACTTTTTCAGTACTACAGCACTCCCAATGCTTCAGGCAAGCATTCTTCTTTTCATCCACAAGTTTCTTGTTCTTGCCCATGAACAAGCCATCGTCAACATAGACTAGCACAATAATGATGCTGCCTGTCTTAGGATCCTTGTGTATGAAGATGCTGGCATCAGAGCTGGCACGCACAAACCCAATGGTGCACATAAATGCCTCTAGCTCTTTCCACCATGCTAGTGAAGCCTGTTTAAGGCCATACAATGCTTGGCATAAGCGCATTACTTTGCGCTCTTTACCCTCGAGTCTGAAACCCTTGGGTTGATCCATATAGATCTCCTCATCAAGTTTGCCATATAAAAATGCGGTTTTTACATCTAGACCGGTCATATACATGCCTTCTAGAGACGCAAGGGCAAACATGAGGTGTACGGTCTCGTAGCGGACTACTGGTGAGAAAATCTCATCAAAGTCAACACCTTCGACTTGTGAAAAGCCTTTGGCCACGAGTCTGGCTCATTTTCTTCCATCCGATTTCACGGAGAAAACCCATCTATTTTTGATTGTTTTCCGATCATGTGGAAGATCGACGATATCATAGACTTGTCGCTTGCGAAGAGCCTCTAACTCTTCACGACAAGCCTGTTTCCACTCAAGTTGCTGCTGCCAGGGTAGGCGCACAATATTGCAAAATTGGTTTGGAACTAGGCTTTTTCCACTTGATGGTGTGACTGCTTTTGATAACAGCCAGCGGATAAGCTCATCTCCACCTTCCTTGGTTATCTTTTTAATATAACCTGCTTCGTCCGGTTCCCCCATTGGGTAATCATGTTCTTGATTATTGGAATTGGGCACACTCTCGTGGGGTGCCGAACTCGGTCCAGTAACCGGTTCTTGCTGTTGAGGTCGTGGTCGTGTTTGGTTATGATCTGAATCTTGACCCACAGACTTCTTCCAATATCGATCACGCGCAATGTCTCTCTCTATGTCAGAGGGGAGTCGCTGTTCTCCATAGGTATTGCCGGGATGGTTTGGGATTTTCCTCTGCCTGCCTGATCGACGGGGCAATTGCTGCCATTCCTGTTGATCTTCACATCTTGGACGAAAGTCCTCAGTGTTAACTGGAGGCGGCGGAGGAGGAGTGTTAGTCGCATCATCATGCGCCTTTTGCTCACTTGGTAAATCATCATCATCATCTTCTGATGATGGAGGAAGGGGCGGATTTTGTGGTGGTATAGGGTCATCGCCATCCATTCCAGATGAGTGGTCGTCATCTTCTGGTTCTGGAGGTGGAAAATCACCAAGGTCTGTCTTGGCAGGAGTTTTAGCTCCGGGACAGCATGGGAACATCATTTCATCAAATAGTGCCGTGGCACCAATGAATATTGCACCATTTTGTCGCATGAAACGATATGCTTTAATGCCATCTTCTACTCCAAGGTACGTCATTAACTCCGATCGAGGAGATAATGTTGTTGGACGTTTTTCCTTTGGTAGATAGATGTAAGCACTGCAACCGAAGACCTTCAGATTGTTTAGATCTGGGCAGACCTTTGTCAGGTCCTCAAAAGGTGTCAGCCATTTCAGGCGCCTTATTGGGGTTCAGTTGTATAGGTGTGTTGCATGTTCAATGCAAAATTCCCACCATGATTGTGGTAGACAAGTGGTAAATCGCAGGGTTTGCGACTTTTCCATTATTGTCCTTATGGCGTGCTCTGCACACCCATTCTGTTGGTGAATGTGGGGTGCAGATATCTCTATTTTGATGCCAAAATCCTTGAGCATATTTTGTAGCTCACGATCTTTGAACTCCCCCCCTGGATCAACATGCCAGCGCTTGATTGTAGCGCCATACTGGGTCAAAGCCATTGCCTGAAATTGTCTAATTGCTGCAGCAGTGTCAGACTTCTTTCTAAGGCACTGGACCCAGATATGTGACGTCTTGTCATCCAGAAATACAATAAAGTATTTATGTTTGTGGTACAATAGTACTGGGAGTTCCTTTAGATCGGAATGTATTAATTCAAAGGGTTTCTCTGCACATGAATTTGATTCAGGAAAAGATTTTGATGTCATTTTCCCTTCAGTGCACCCTGGACATATAATTTTGTCTTTAGGAATAATTAAATTCCTCAGGAATTTGATGGTGCTATTAGGCATTTTCCCTAGCGCCTCTTTGGATGGGTGTCCAAGTCGCCTATGCCAAGTCAAGTAGTCAGTGATGTATATGGTCGCGACATTGACCTTTTTGGTGCTCATTATGTGAGTCCAAGTCCAATAAATCGTGTCACTTCTCCTAAGAGGGACACAATGCATAATTGGGTTTCCTTTCTCGATAAATGAAATGTGTGCAAAGGAACCACGCACATCACTTCTGTCTTGTAAGAAGACACCCATTGACATTAATTGAGTATTAATGTCAGGTATGTAGTAGGTGGGGTATAATTGCATTTCATGTGTCTGACTTCCCGTGACATACTACCTGATGTCTAATGAAGACTGCTCCTTTTCCTACTATATGAGTAGTACCTGTGGCTGTTTGGACCAAGGTAGAGTCCTTTCTTGGTAAATGCTCATAGGAAGCGAAATCTTTCATTTCACCAGTGAAGTGTTTTGATGCGCCTGAATCCATGATCCAGTCTGCACCTTTCTTACAATTTCCATTTGCACACATAACACATATATTAAGATCTAAATAACTCCATGATACATTTAATAGCGGTAAAATTTCACATGAAAAGTTCGCTGTAATCATTGGAATATTAATCTTAGTGCTTGTGGCAGGGAAAAGGACTGACCTGTCATCATATCCTCCTGTTTCAAGCAGTTCATCGATGAGCATCTCATCAACGGCTTTCCATACTTCCTCATCAGAAACTGGAGGTTCCAATCCAAGGGAGACGATGTCATCTTCTACCTCCACGATCCTCGGTTCTGGTTCGATCCTCCTCCTCTTACCTTCTTGCACTGTTAGGTGCTCTTCCAGTGGTCGCAGATTTTTTGCACTGCGTGGAAGATGCATTTGCTCGAGGGTGTCTCGAGCTTGCTGATATTTGGCATAAACTGAATGAGAGGTAGAGGCTGCACCTGTATATGCCTGTGCAGGCGGTTGGCGGCGAAGATCCCTTGTGGGAGTGTGGTTGCACTTTTCGATGTGCTGAATGAGCGGCATCGGCGGTATGATGGTGCCATTATTATTTATGGTGGTAAAGGCACTGGAGGCGAGGTGGGTATGTTTCTCTTTAGGCTTTTCCTCCTTAGTCTTTTTGTCCCCATGTCATCCATGTTTTCAGGACGAATCTCCATTGTTGTTTTGCCCTTCTTTGGGCTGCCATTTGGGGTTTCCCCCTTTGCATTTGACAGTGGAAAGTTTGTTGGCCTGAGGCTGGCCAGCAGGCTTTCCTACTGCCATGCACCTTGAAGCTTCAGCAACAATGGAGTCCTTGACATGTTTAAATGTCAAGGCACTAGTAGCGGTCGTGTTAAGGACCGTGGTGGACAAAGAATCGTACTCACGCAGCATTGAAGCAAGTAGGATCATCACCTGAACTAGTTCAGGGATGGCAATGTTGGCAGCCATGAGGTGCTTGAACTTGTCAGCCATCTTAGCAATCTCTGGCATGGGATTCACAGCTGGAATTTTGATTGCTATTGCAGACCTAAAGTCTGCAAAGACTTGGGAGGGGCCATCGACACCATAATTGGTGCGAATGAGGTCCCACACCTCCTCAGCAGTGTCCTTGGTGTTGGCACACTGCCAAATGGAGGGGGCCAGGTGGAGCACTAGGCTACCAATAGCCTGGTCATTTTTGTTGCTCCAGGTCTGGAGCTTGGCAGTAGCATCCGCTATGAGAGTAGCATTCATCGCTGTCAAAGGAGGCGCTGGAGGCGGTTTGATTTCCGCCCTGCTAGTTATCTGCCAGAGGCCCTGAGACCTGAGCCACACCTTCATGGAGTCAGCCCATTGAATGTAATTTGAGCCATCGAAAGTTTGTATGAGTTTTTCAAGGGTTGAAGACATGATTCTGTGGTGGCAGCTGTTAAAAGCGCTCAATCAGTCTTTTATCCAAGAAAACACATTTCACAATCTCAGGAAAAAACACTCCTTCAGAGTGGTTAACCCTAGTCAACCTAGGTTTTAAGTGCAGCTCGCAGGGAGCGCGATGCAGCTCACGAAGAGCACAAGGTTATAATCTGGAGACGATAAAGTCAACGTCATTCGCAGCCAATTAAGGTGCATTCGTGATGTGCCCAGCAGGGCCCATAACCTGTTGGAGCAGACTATATACGCTGCACAGGGGAAGAGACAACACATTCCTTACAACCTACCTGGGGTTTAGTTAGACTTACAGCTAGGGTTAGCAGAGGTAAGAACACTGTATTCCTACTACGGTGCAGGTTCTCCTTATATACATAATAATAAGGATGTCACATGAGTTGGGAATGTGTTTACCACATGTATGCGCAGTAACCACAGTAACATGTGTATGCTGCATGTATTGCCTCATGTATGCAGCATGTATCTCAGGGTTTAATTTCAACATCCTCTGTCCCCTGAAGAGCAATGACAACTTGATAAATTCCTTAATGAGTGTTTGGCTTCAGGCTGCATCCAACCCTCCAAGTCACCCATGGCCTCTCCCTTTTGCTTTGTCAAGAAGAAGGATGGCTCCCTCAGACCTGTACAAGATTATTGAAGGCTCAATGAGCTCACAGTCAAGAATTGCTACCCATTACCCCTCATTTCTGAACTTGTGAATCAGTTTCATGGGGCATGATACTTCACCAAGCTCAACATCCACTGGGGTTACAATAATGTGCAGATAGGGAAGGAGATGAGTGGAAGGCAGCCTTTTGTACCAACCATGGTCTTTTTGAACCACTTGTCATGTTCTTTGGTCTCACTAATAGTCCTCTGACCTTTCAGACCATGATGAATGATATCTTTGTCTGTGTCTATCTCAATGACATCCTCATCTCCACACATGACATCAATGAACACTGTCAAATCATGCACCTCATCCTTGAAAGCTTTCAGCAGCACAAACTCTACCTTCAACATGACAAGTGTGAGTTTGAGAAGACTAAAATTGAGTACTTGGGTCTGATCATATCAGAGGGCCATGTGGAGATGGATCCTGTTAAGGTAAATGGGGTCACTGATTGGCCTGTGCCCATGAACAAGAAGGAGGCACAGTCCTTTTGGGCTTTATCAACTTTTATCAGCATTTTATCAGGACTTCCCTCACTGTGCAGTGATGGATTTGTGCAAGTGTGGGATGACATCTTCAAACAATCAACAAGGTCACATGTTTGGCCACAAATACAACCAAATGGCCTGTGCATGTCTGCAGGGTATATAAACCCTTGCAAAACTGCTCTCAGATTTGAGGAGTCCCCTCATTTATATTAGTTTTATTATATTGTATATATATATATCAGTCAAAGACTGATTATGATTATAACCAGTCTTGGACAGTTTCTTTGATTTATATGAGCTCAGTGAGTTGTGAACCAGACATTAAGGGCTAATTGTCCATTGCCTGTCATCTAGTAGTAAGAGACTGCAAACCTATAAAACAAAACAAGATAATAGTAAAAATAACAATGACAAAATGAAAAGGTGTTAAGAACTGATCCTAAAGTGCATGTTGGAATCCAGTCAGATCCTGCAGGTATCAATAGTGGGAGGTTGTCAGGTTGTAGTAGATCCAGCAGAAGGGGAACAGAAAGGACTTGGCTTCAACTTGTAAGAAGTTGCACCCTTCACCTCATCTGGTGTCCTAATTTCAAGACTAAGGTTTTGGAGGTAGGAGCAGGAAGTGCAGGAAGTGCAGGAGGATGGGTAGGGACTTAGGTTAAGTTTGAGTGAGGCCAGAACTTTGGAGGGGAAACTAGAGGTTGAGTCAAATGAAGTTCGGACTCTTAGAGGATGGAGATAGGAGTAGAATGAGATTGGATTGGCAGGCTTAAGTCAAGTCTTTGTCGATATATGAACTGAGGAATACAAGTTGAAACTAACTAGGCTTAAATACTGGAGTACAGAATAGGAGCAGAACATTTTGGAAACTGCAGCAGTGTCTCAACTGCATAGATAAATTACCTAGCAGGAGCTGCACAGGAGTCTGTAGTCAAATTTGCAAAAGAGATGGCAGCCTGGTGCACAGCAATGTGGGCAGTGCAAGGTGGCTGGGAACAAAGGCAGGGAGGAGCCAGTGAATGTCAGGTTTCCTTGTGAGGGAGGAACAAGGAGTGGAAAAGGGTCAGAAGAGTGCAGATTCTGAGCGGGTGGGAAACAGTTCTAGACAAAAGGCACTTACCACATTGAATAAGTCAAACACATTTGACATGGCATGTTGCAGTTACAATCTTGCCATTTGTTGCCATATAATGGGGTTCAAGGGGTGCAGGGGTGGTTGAGGTGGGAGTTTGCATTGAATGCAACATGGTGGTGGTGAGGGAGTTGTCATGGTTGTCATGGTTGGTGGCCATGGAAGTCATCTAGCAAATGGTGCCACTTTGTATTTTGGGAGGCAAGCACAACCAAATGGTCCATGTACTGCCATAGGTATGTAAGTGCCCATAAAATGAGTGATTTTACCTTGGGCTTGTGCCTCACCTGTAAATACCAGTTGTAATATAGTATTAATAGTATTTATAAAGTATTACAAAAAGTAATATACATAGCATGTTATATGTATTCATACCTTGCAAGCTTGATGCAACCAAAGTCCAGTCCATGACCAATCACAGTTGGTCCTTGGGGCAGTCCCTTGAGATGCTCTACCATTGATGAACCATGAACTGGACTTGTGAAAGTGTTAGGGAAACCACAACTGATGATTGTTAGGAAACAGCCCCATTACTTAATAGAATTTCATTTTATTATGTTGAATTATGCTACATTACACCAAATGATGCTACACTTTGATAGTGTGAGAATTTTATTTTGCACACATAATATGTACATGCATGTACAAGCATGTCAGTAACAACAATGTACAATATATGTAACATAGTATATAAACCTTAAATATACACCTAGAGAACCCCAGTTGTGTTCTTTTAGGTATTCCACCTACACTTGTGGTGCAAAACACCTTTTTCAACAAACTCATCTATAAATAACCCCTTGCATCAAAACCATCAATTCCCCCATCATGCACATGCATCCCGCCCCATTCCTGTAGAGAGAACCCACACAGTCTTAGCTAGCAGATAGTGGGTGTCACCCTAACAGAAGAACACAACTTTCCATATCAGTGCACCTTCTCTTACTTGTGCATACATCATTGTTTCATCACACCACATCCGATTACTCATCCTTTCAGCATGAGCTGGAAGTACTTGTATATATGTAATTTTTCTTTTGTAAGCTGATGCCAGGCCTCACCTTACATTGTGACTGCCAGTGATTGAGAGGCAGCACTCATCATTAGGACAGCTGCAACCAGACAACCAATTGGATCTGGTTTAGTGATGATTTACAATACTCTATTCAGATGACTATTACAAGCCAAATTCAGTGATAACTCCAAGATCAGGCACCTTAGCCAAAGAAGTGATTCATCACAGATCTACCCGTTATGTCCAAACCCTCAACTTCTAATCCCAGTCCTAATCCCATTCCCACACCAGGGCTAGAGGCAAAAATTGATGCACTTATGGTGCAAATGTCACAATTGGTGTTGGTGTTGACAGCATTGCAGCCCAGACAAGCAGAAGAACAGTCAAAGATGACAGTAGATAGAGATGATGAGATGGAGGAGATGGTGGAGTGGATGTCACAGGAAGATGTGCAGGTGGAGAAATCTGAAAATGGAAAAGCATGCTTACCTAAGTACATGCCCCCACAAATCTTTGATGGTACCATGGAGAATATGAAATCTTTTATCAGCTCAATAGTATTGTACATCCATGGGAGGAAGCCAGAGTTTTGTACAGCTGAGTCTAGGATAATGTTTGCTCTCTTGTACATTCAGGGGGGGGAAGCACAGTTCTGGAGAAATGAGGCTATTAATCAAATTGCCATGGGAAATAAACCATTTGCAACCTTCAAGAATTTCTGGAGAGATTGGAGGCACAGTTTGGGGACCCTAATTAAAAGGCAACAGCCAATGCTAAATTAAAAACTATGTGCCAAGGTTCCCTAACAATGAATAAATTTATTTTGCAATTCAAAGCAGAAGCTTTGCCCCTGGATATGGGAGAAGTGGTGTTGGTAGAATTTTTGAAAGCAGGATTAAATCCCTCTTTATTCAAGTCTATCTACCGACTACCTTCCATGCCAGAGAAGTTGGATGAGTGGTATAATTGGGCAATGCGCCTTGATCAGCAATATTGGCAGGAACAGGTGGAGTCAAAGTTGATGTATGGAAGTAGTAAATTTGGAAAGCTGTCAGGAGGAAAGTCCAAGAAAGGAAAGGTGCCTCAGGTGCAAGCTCTGAGGGCACAGCCACTGGCCATGGCAGTGACACCTATAGTTGCAGAGTCAGCAGCACCAGATGCTATGGAGGTTGACCAAGCAGGGAGACAAGCCCCACTTAAATGTTTTAACTGTGGGCAGTTAGGACATATTGCTAAGAATTGTAGGCAGAAAAGAAAGATTAGGGGAGCTACAATTGAGGAAGTGAAGCCAGAGGAAGACAGGCAGAAGAATTTTGCAGAAGAGTCCTAGTGAAGGTATCTACATTGGTGACCCAGAATCATTACAATGTATTAGTATCTGGGGAAACCCAGAGCAAACCAGAAAAGGAAGTACAATCATTGTGAATCATGTGATGAAGAGGAGTACAACCATTGTCAATCATGTGACAAATAAAACTGCCAAGCACTATTTCTGAAAACCCCTAAATTGTTTATTCACTCTGCATGAATAGAACCTGAAATCACCTTGACTGTGGGGCTGAAGACTAGTGCTTGAAAGTCCAGTCTGGTCCCAGTTTTTTGCCCTCCTGGGGTCAAACTGGGAACTGAACTGGTCTTGTATATTCATATTATCTACAGAACCGTGGACTGAACTGCCAGGAACCAGTTAGACCGGTCCTGAACAGTTTGCAGACCAGTTCTGACTGGTTGGGACCAGTCTCTGCAGACTACGTACTACTACTACTGCACTTATATGTAGTAAATTCAAGTACAACAATAAAATAAAAATGAAATGAAAAGAAATCCACCCCATGAGCAGTGGCTCATGAGGCTGGATGTGGGGGGATGGCTCATTAGTACAAAAAGAAAGATAATGGCCCCCTCCATCTCGTGCTTCGAGCGGGGGAGGGGGCTGCTGCTGCTGGCTTGGTTGTCATTGTCGTTGTCCTCATCCCCACCTGCAATCCACCTCATGAGCAGGGGCTCGCAAGGCTGGAGGGCAGGTGCTGTCATTGCTGTCTCTGTGTTGTGGTGTGGGGAGCTGTTGTTCATCGTTGTGAGCAGCTAGCACCTGCAATCCACCCCATGAGCAGTGGCTCATGAGGCTGGAGGTGGGTGCTGGGTCGTTAGCTTTTTGAAGGGAGGTGTCATTAGTAATGGGGTGGGGCTGGGATGACACAGCACATACCTCGTCCCTGCATGTTGTTCATTGTCTCTGCATGTTGTTAATCCTCCCCACATGTTGTTAGTTGTCCCTATGTGTTGTTTAAAACCTAAAAAAACATATAAAACATTAGTTATTTGCAAAGAAACAATGAAAAAGATAATTATCTGGGCCCAAACAACACTGAGCATCATTTGGGCATGTGTGATGTGGCACTGTTGCAGCTGTGGGCTAAGGGAGATGAGAGGGGTGTGGATATGGGAGTGGCGGTGTTCTGGGCACTGTTGCTGCTCCATGTTTTGTTCTCTGGGTCAGCAGGTGAGTTGGTTGAGTCTGAAGTGGCAGTGGAGGGGGGAAGTGGTGCTGTTGGTTGTTGTGTAATGACACCAACTGTCAAAAAAAGTGGCACCACTTGGTGCATGAGAATGAGCAAACACATCCAAATGGTCCATGCTCACCTTGGGATATTTAAACAGCTCACATTCCAGCTCTTTCAACTCAGGTGTGCCCCACATATTGTAGTTAGGTATTGTAATGTAAATATTTATTCTATCTTAAGTTGCCAACCATAAGTTCGGTTTGAGACCGGTTATAACTGGTCTCGATCAGTTTCACTGGTCCTTGAGGGATGGGTGAACCATAAACCAAACCGGTGCTGTAACCAGTAGAACTGGGACCAAAGGTCCGGTTCTATCAATTGCAGTTCAGTTCAGTCTCGGTCTTTTTCCAGTTCTCATGACTGGACCTTGAAGCACTACTGAAGAGAGTGGACATGCATGCAGTGATTGATGTGGAAGCATTGCTCAATAGCGGTGCTACAGGATTATTTATTAATCAGTCCTTAATTACTGGAAATGGTATTAGCACATGCAAGCTGTTGCAACCTATAATGGTGTACAATATTGATGGAACAGTTAATTGTGGAGGAACTATAAAGGAGGAGGTGACTATGGTACTAAAGTATCAGGATCATCAGGAATGAGCCATATTCGAAATGTGCGATCTTGGGAAAACCAATCTAATAATAGGATGTCCATGGTTACAGAAGCATGATCCCAAAATTGATTGGAAGACTGGGAAAGTACAAATGACTTGTTGTCCTAAGGAATGTAATGTGTATGGGAGGAAGGTGAAGAAGGAGAAGAAGAGAAAGAATGTCTGAGGATGTATTCTGTTACAATGGAGGAAGTGGAGGATGAGGAATGCCAAATGGGGAAGTTCTGATCATGATTGAGAAGGAGGAGCAGAATCAAACCTTTAGTCATGAAAGTGGAGAAGCCAGTGGAGGAGTGGGTACCAAAGCATATCATGAATATCTGTCAGTCTTTCAGAAGAAGGAGTCTGAGTGAATGCTGGTGTGGAAGCCATGGGATCATGTGATCAAGATGAAGCCAGGGTTTGTGCTGAAGAAGTTGAAGGAGAGGATGTGTACAGATTATAGGTATCTGAATGAGTGGAAAGTGAAGAACGTGTACCCCCTGCCATTGATCTCAGAAATAATGACAAGGTGGGAAAAGCCAAGGTCTTTACAAAATTGGATTTACGATGGGGATACAATAATGTATGAATAAGGGAAGGAGATGAGTGGAAAGCCACATTTGCCATGTGTCGAGGATCCTTTGAGCCACTTGTCATGTTTTTCAGGATGACCAATAGTCCCCTGACTTTCCAAAATATTAGTGTTTGAAAGTCCAGTCTGGTCCAGTTTTTTTGACCCCAACAGGGGCAACCGTGGACCAGACTAGTTGCTTACATGCTCAACATCAAGGCAACCAAGGACTGGACTGGTGTAAACTGGTCCTAGTTGGTTGCCTCACTGTTGCCAAACCGGTTTACAACCAGTCCATACTTAGACTGGTCCTGACCAGTTCACAACCAGTCAGGACCGACTATTTGTACACTAATATACATGTCTCGAAGTAATATATTTCAAAAACTAGTAGTAGTAATATAAGTAAACACTATGGACAAAACCATAGATGAATGGCTGGACCATGTGGCTAGTGCTTTGGGGGGTGTATATATATTATATATATAGTGTCTAATCCGAGTTTGCGAAAGGATACATTGGGTCATTATTGAATTATAGTGCTATGGAGTTTTGAGAGGAATGAGGAGGAAGGGTTGCCTACCATAGATGAATGGTTATACTGTTTAACTAGTGATTTGGGGAGCACATTTATATACCATATATTGTGTCTAATCCAGGTTTACGAGAGGATTTGTTGAGCCGTTATTGAATTACAGTGCTAAGGGGTTCTGAGAGGAATGAGGAGGAAGGGTTGCTTACCACAAATGAATGACTGTACTGTTAAGCTAGTGCTTTGGGGAGCATATATATATGCTATATGTAGTGTCTAATCCAAGTTTGCGAAAGGGTGCATTGGGTTGTTATTGAATTATAGTGCTACGGAGTTTTCAGAGGAATGAGGAGGAAGGGTTGCTTACCATAACTGAATGACTGTACCAATTAACTAGTGCTTTGGGGAGCATATATATATGCTATATATTGTGTCTAATCCAAGTTTACGAGAGGATCCGTTGAGCTGTTATTGAATTACAGTGCTATGGAGTTTTGAGAGGCATGAGGAGGAAGGGTGTTTACATGAATGAACCACTGCACCATTCGACTAGACATTTGGGTGGATGTAGATATACTATATACAGTGTGGAATCCTGGTTTATGGACATAGCTGTCAGGGCATTACAATCCTACAATAACTTATTTAGTCACTCAATGCCAGCACTCAGATTACTTGTATCATATGTAATCAATTGATCACTTACCTAAACAATGCATCAAATTATGATAAAAGACTGGTTGCAACCAGTCTTTACCCAGTCTATAATTATTTGAAAAACTACACAACTGGCAACTGGACTGGTCTACAACTGCTGCTGCAGAACCTGTGAGACAGACCAGACCATGGTTGGGTCCAGTTTGGTTGCCAGTTTTTTTCCGGTCATGCAACTGGACTTTCAAACACTACAAAATATGATGAATGACATTTTCAAGGATGTAATAGACAGAGGAGTGGTGATAATATTTATTGACAACATTCTGATATTTATGGAGGATGAAGAAAATCATGAAGCGATAGTACAGGAGATGTTATGGAGGTTAGTGGAGAATGATATATTTTTGAAATCAGAGAAGTGTGTGTTTGGGGCAAGTGAGATTGAGTTCCTAGGATTATTGATCAGCCCTGACAGGATTAAAATGGATCTGATCAAGGTACAGGTGATCACTGACTGGCCTGCGCCCACCCGTGTCAAGGAGGTTCAAGCCTTCTTGGGACTCGCAAACTATTATCATCACTTTGTGCATAATTTTTCTAAAATTGCTGCACCCTTACATAACCTTACATGAAAGGGAGTAGTGTGGAGGTGGGGGGAACAGCAGCAGACAGCATTTGAGGAGTTGCAAAGGAAATTTGTGGAGGGACTGATATTAGCCCCAGTAGATTTCACATGCCCTGGAATCAGATGCATCTGACTTTGCTACTGGAGCAGTATTATCAATACTGTGTGAAGATGACAAATGGCATCCTTGTGCATATTTGTCCCAAGGGTTGAATGATGTGGAAAGGAATTATGATGTGCATGACAAAGAGATGTTGGGGATAATACAAGGGTTGGAGGCATGGAGACATTATTTGGAGGGATGTACACATCAGATTGAGATCTGGATGGATCATCAAAATCTGCAATACTTCATGTCAGCTAAAAAGCTTAACTGCTGGCAAGCGTGTTGGGTGTTATTCCTATCGCATTTTGATTTTCACTTGGTCCATAAAGCTGGAAGCTTAATGAGGAAAGCAGATACATTACCCAGAAGTATTGATCACAAAAGGGGGGTGGAGGAGGACAGTAAAAATGTTACCTTACTCAAACCTGAATACTTTCACATTTGCGCTATGTGCCAAGGGCATCTATTAATAGATGGCTCAGAAGCAGAAATGTTGTCTAAAATTAGACAATGGTCAGAGATGGACAATGAAGTGGTGGAAGCCATGAAAGCTATGAAGGAAAAGAAGAAGAGTAATATTAAAGGAGATGAGTGGGTTGAGGAGCAAGGGTTGGTGTTATTCTGAGGAAAGGTGTATGTACTGAAGGATCAGGATTTGCGAAGGGAGATCATCTGGTTACATCATAATATGTAATATGCCAACTGCCAGACATCCAGGAAGGTGGAAGACATTGGAATTGCTAAATTAGTGATGAGGTATTATTGGTGGCCTGGAATTTCAAAATATGTGTTGGGGTATGTGGATAGAAGAAATTTCCAGAGAAACCTGCAGGGAAATTAATGCTGAACCCTATACCTAAAGTACCATGGCAAGATATATCTGTGGACTTTATCACCAGATTACCCAAGGCTCACCCAAGAGGCAGAGAAATATATTACCCTGGGGAATATGTTAGGAATAATGGGGAAAAAGACACTTTTTTCCTGGGGAAAAATAAAAGGAACCATCAGTAAAAAAATGTTGTTTTTCCCACACTTTTCTCTTTGTTCTTGCTCAGCAAAAATAACTCATGCATTCCTGGGAGAAAATCAGGTGAAAATGGAGGGGAAATATATCTTTTTTTCCACATTTTCTCTATATCTGGTGAAAATAACATTTTTTCTCCTGACTTCCACAATTTTTTCACCCAGAAACAGATTAGTTATTTTTCCACAGAGAAAAAACTGGGAATATGTGGGAAAATGACCTTTTTCCCCCTAATGTTCACAAGTTTTTCTCCTGGAAACAGATTAGTTGTTTTCCTGCAGCAACCAAAAGGACAAAGTGTGGGAAAATAACATATTTTTACTGATGGTTCCTTTTATTTTTCCCCAGTGAAAAAGTGTCTTTTTCTCCCATTATTCCCAACATTTTCTCCAGGGTAATATATTGCTCTGCCTCTTGTGTCAAGGATATGATGCCATATTTGTAGTATGCAACCACTTTACAAAGGAGGTCCATATTATTCCTACTACTACAGAAACCTCATCATTAGGCTTGTCATGCCTCTATCTAAATCAGGTATGGCAGTTACATGGATTACCTGATACTGTTATCTCCAATCATGGACCACAAATTGCTTCCACATTTATGCAAGATTTAAACAACATATTAGGGATTCAAACTAAATTATCTATGGCATATCACCCACAAACTGATGGGCAGACAGAGAGAATGAACCAGGAGTTGTAGCAGTACCTATGTATGTTTGTCAACTACTGACAAACTGACTGGCCTGAATGGTTGGCAATTGCCAAATTTGTTGAATACAGTGATGAAACACTTGGTACATAGTCCAACAGACTTATTACAATACTTGTTAGATTGTAGATATTAAGACCCAACTTTGTTTACTTCATATCTCGCTTCGTATTATAGCTATTACTTAGATTTTTGGACCCAGACATAGGGGGTAACGCAGACGCGATATAGTGGACACCTAGTTTCATGCCTCGCAGTTTCCTGGCACAACAGGAACAAACAAAAGCAGAATCCTACTATGTCTGGGAAACTAGACACAAGATTGAATTGGAATAAAGTGCTAAACACATTACTATTATTAAACATGTGTTATAAGTGTATTGTGGACAGTAGATGGGAGTTATTGACAAGTGTTTAACACTAGTAAAACTCGTCTTAAGCTTTTAACAAAATTTTCCCACAATAACAAATTCCATTCAGCTACTCGTATGTCACCCTTCTTCACTAATTATGGGTATCATCCCTGCATGGGAATAGAACCCTGAAGGGAAGTTAAGGTACAGTTGGTAGAAGACTTTGTATCTAAGATGCAAAAGGTACAGGAAGAGGCAGAGGTGGCATTGATGAAAGTACATGATGATATGATGCAACATGCAGATTGTACTCAAGCCGTCACTCCAGAATACAAAGTTGGTGACTTGGTATGGCTAAGTACCAAGGACCTAAATATTCCACAACCTTCAAGGAAACTTACAGAGAAACAAGTTGGCCCATACATGATCTCTAAAGTAATTTTGCCTAATGCAGTAGTGCTAAAATTACCTTGATCATTCAAAACTCATCCCAAGATTAACATTTCCTGCCTATGCCCCTACTGCCTGCCCACTATTCCTGGCCAGCAAACTACTCTGCAATCTCCCATAATGGTAGAAGGTGCTCCAGAATATGTAGTTGAAGAAATTCTAGACTCATGTCTTTGACAAAACAAATTGGAGTTCTTAATAAAGTGGAAGAACTATACCGACAAAAATAATTCATGGGAACCTGAAGAGAATTGTAAGCGAGCACATAATGCGATCACCCAATTCTTTAAACATAATCCAAATGCTCTGTGTCACATTGTGAAAATGGTGTATGAGGGGATGAAATTCCAGCCTTACCAAAATTTCATGGAGGGGACAAATACAATATTTTCTTGCCTGGAAGTTGAGGCATAAAAGGGGGGTAATGTTAGGAAACAGCCCCATTACTTAATAAAATTTCATTTTATTATGTCAGATTATGCTACATTACACCAAATGATGCTACACTTTGATAGCATGAGAATTTTATTTCACATGCATCAATATGTACACATGTTAGGAAACCACCCCATTACCTAATAAAATTTCATTTTCATTTTATTATGTCAAATTATGCTACATGACACTCAATGACACCGAATGACGCTACACTTTGATAGCGTGAGAATTGTATTTTGCATGCATCACTATGTACGTGCCTGTATGTGTGCATCAGTAACAACAACATACAATATATGTAACACAGTATATAAACCCTAAATATACACCTAGGGGACCCCAGTTGTGTTCTCTTAGATATTCCACCTATGCTTGTGGTGTGAATGGCCTATCTCAACAAACTCATCTATAAATAACCCCTCACATCAAAACCATCAATTCCCCCATCATGCGTGCAGATCCCGCCCCCTTCTTTTAGAGAGAACCTGCATGGTCTTAGCTAGCAGATAGTGGGTGTCTCCCTAACAACACACATGTATGAGCGCATTGGTAACCACAATGTACAATATATATAACATAGTATATAAACCTTAAATATACAACTAGGAAACCCCAGTTGTGTTCTCTTAGGTATTCCACCTACACTTGTGGTGCGAAACACCATTTTCAACAAACTCATCTATAAATAACCCCTTGCATCAAAACCATCAATTCCCCCATCATGTGCACACATCCCACCCCCTTCTTGTAGAGAGAACCTGCACAGTCTTAGCTAGCAGATAGTGGGTGTCACCCTAACAATGGTCTGGTGGCCATCAGTCCAGTTTGGTTTGGTCCACAGTCTTTTTTTGGTCCAACAGACTGGATGTTCAAACACTAGTCAGGCATTATCTCTGAAAATCCCCACAAATACAGGGTTTGTCTGATCATGTTTTCTGGCACCTGCAAGAGAGAAACAGGTGTACAACATGCTAAGTTAATCCAGACACTTCTCACAGCAAGTGACAACCAGAGAAAACATGATGGGCTTACCTACCACACAGTTTGCATTGCATCAGATAGAGAATCAAAATGTGGTGATGCACTTGTCCATCTCACCATTGGAGTAGGGTGTCTGGGCACCTACTCTAGTAGTCACATGACTGGGTAGTCAGTAGTGGAGTCACATGTACATAGGATCATCATCACTACTACTACGTCATCTTAGGCATAGCTAGAGCCTAGGAGACTCTGCACGTCTCCATCTTGGTGATGAGAGCATGATTCAATGCACTCACAGCTGCTTTGGTCTATTTTTGGCACTCTAGCTTTTGATTCTTGCGAGCCACATCATAATGTGCCCAGCTCACATCTAGCTCTGCTTCTTTTTTTTCAGCTCTCAAGTCCTCAGCCTTAGCACACAGTAACAGCCCCAGAACCTCAGAACCTCAGTCTTGCAGCTACCTAGTACACCAGCCACACAGAACCAGAACCAGAACCAGAACCAGAACCAGAACCAGAACCAGAACCAGAACCAGAACCAGAACCAGAACCAGAACCAGAACCAGAACCAGAACCAGTTACCAGAACCACAGAACCAGCTACACAGAACCAGTACTAGTCTCTCAGTCTTTCACTCAGTTCCTCTCCTTAGCAATGCCAGGCCCATGACAAGGGAAATGAGCCCACAAGAAAAGGTGGCATGAGAACCCACACACCAATGCAAATATCGTGGCTGTAAATGCCATTATGGCCACAGACACACTTGCAAATGAAACAGCACCCAGTATGGCTCCATACATGGCTCCACTACCTACTACAAACATCAGTACGACTACTACCACAATGGACACAGCCACAGTTGAGGCAAACGATGCCAGCAATGTGATGCACATTGACACAGCCACAGCTGCAGCTCCACCAGCACCACCAGACAACAACTCAACTACCAAGCCATCCACAATGTCAAGTGTAGCCAAACACATTGAATCAACCATTAAAAAGTTATGTAAATAGTCCACTACTGCAACAACAGCCAATGTGATTATTGAAGACCTATGAGATGCACTACAACTGTACCTAGAGAGAGGATGGATGACAGGGTATGGAAAAGGAAGGGATGAAGGATGGACAGAAGCAGTAGAGGAGAGTGAGCATGCAACAGCAGCATGGAAAGAAGAATATGAAGCATACACGTGCAAGGAATACAAATGAGGTGAGGAGATAGGAAGAGGGGAAGGCCTCAAGGCAGGGATGAAAAGGTGAAGAGAAAGGGAGAGCAGCCAAACGAGAGGCATGGGAGATGAATCACAGCCCCAGCAACTGCATAGGGCCATGGACACAACTACAGGAGGTCGTGAGTGATGAGGGCATACAAATGGAGCCAACAACTTGCAAAACAACCAACTCCAGCACCCAGACCACTCCCACCACCACCGTCAACTCCCTTATGCAGACAACACCCCTCGATGACACCACTACACACCCATTACCACCACCGCATGCTGCCACGTCACCACCAATAACACCTGCATAGTCCCTAGCAATGTCAACAACAACAACAACAACAACCACCAGCACCTCATCCCCTCCCTCAACCCTGCTCCCAACAGCCAGAAAACAACAGCACTCACTGCCGGCTCAACCTACAGCACCCCTGATGACTCCCCAGCCCCAATGTTCAACTGTCATGTCATTGACGACATGGACAGCAACTCATGCTGCAACCACCTCTGTGACGACTACTAGGGCAACAACTAGCTGCCAGACAACTGCTACCACCTTGTATACCAAGTTCCAGGCCCTAAACAATGTACATAAATGGCCTATAGCCCAACAAACGATGCTATGTGAGGACGAGCAAATGTGCTTGTCAAAACATGTCATTTATTCAATGGAATGACCCTACTCACCCCAGAACCCTAAATGAAGGCCCAGGAGCCCTCCTACACCTGACAGCTCACCCCAGCAAGCTACCCAGCCTCCCTTTTCGTGCCCTGAGCCTCCCTGTACCACTGACATGTCATCATTGACAATGGCTGTAACTAGACCCCCCCCCAGCTTCAAAACAGTGAGCTAAGGCATTAGGACAATGGCACTCACTGCCAGGATGACCCATAACACCATTGTTGAGCCCTGGACCCCCATTCTTGCACTCTAGCCCCCACCATTCCACTGCCACATCACCATTGACAATGGTGGCCACTCCTGCTGCATCTACCTCTAAAACAATGACTAGGCTCATGTCTTGTACTAAAACAGCTGCTACCACCCTGGCGAAGGCTACTCAGGCAGTGAACAGCCCTCAGCAATGGTCTGCAACCCTGCAAACAGAACCATGCAATGACGAGGAGCTGTGCTCGTCAAAACAAGATGTTTGCTCAATGGAACAATCCTGCCAGCCTCACCACGCCCAATGATGACCTGTACCACTGCCTAGACCCCTCTGTTCCCCCCAGCCTGTACCCCTGCTCCCTGTTCCATGTCTCGAACAGCCCAAAATGACTGCCACATCATCATCAATGTGCCTGTTGATGACAGCTGAATCCTTTGCTCTGCCACACTCTGGAACACTGGCCCTATCTCTAGAATGACAAATTATGCAGCTAGATGCAGTAGAACATGCACAAAATGAGTCCTGGCCACTTTGCTCGCCCCAGAACACCCAGAGATGAGCTGTCTCACCAACACCTGTAATCTACACCCCTGCCATGCCACTAACAACGATGTCGACACCTTCAGACACCCCCCATTCACTGCCTACACCCCCATCCCCACTTGTGCACCCCAGCTCACCACAGCACAACCATAAACGAGATGTTTTGCCACTTCCTGCACATTTCAACTGGGCAGATGATGCAGTGTCGATACCAATCATGCCTAGCAAGTACATGTGAGACTTGTTGAGTCTAACAACAGGTTGTCAGCAACCATTTGGGACCCTACAACAACAAATGAGGCGAAGATGAGCCCCAACATATTTTTTTTCATCATCTCAATTTTTTTTTCTGCCATCTCACATTTCATCTCACCAACCCATTATTCATCAACATCCTTCTGGTATAGGACCAGGTAAACCCATCATCACCATCCCTTTTGGAACAACCTCCACACCAGCCCCTGCTCCAAAACTTGACTGGGACCAGGACCCTCGCCTTGTTGACTTGAGTAGGGCCCTTCAGGCAATGGGATGGATACCTCCTTGTTGAGTTTTTCTTTACTTTATTTTTGATACCAACCATAGAATTCTTTTATCTATATTATTCCTACTTATTGTTTTGCATTTTCTTTTTTTTCTGTGGCAATGAGGACATTGCCTTTTTTGGAGGTGGGCAAATGGAGTAGGGTGTCTGGGCACCTACTCCAGTAGTCACGTGACTGGGTAGTCAGTAGCGGAGTCACATGTACATAGGATCATCATCACTACTACTATGTCATCTTAGGCATAGCTAGAGCCTAGGAGACTCTGCACATCTCCACCATGAACTCCACCTTATCATCAGATTCTCAGATCTACAAACAAGTGAAGGGCCTCAAATTCATGAACCTTCTTGTTGGTCCTAATGATATAACAGCCATCAAAAATTCAAGCATGTTTTCAAGCACCAGTGGAATCTCATGATGCACAACAAGGGAATCATCATAGAAGGTTTCTGTATCACTCCCTCAATTCTTCATGTACATCTTGAGTCCAATGGTGTCTCATCATTTCAGCTCAGAGCTCCTCTCAATCCAAACAATTGGCAAGATGTTGTCCTTGGCTACTCCCTGCTGAGCAAAATCTGGTCACTCCCCACTTCACCAGCTGGCTCCAATCCTGTGTTCATGCAGGCCCATCAAGCTTTATATGTTTATGGACAGTTCATGTGCCATCTTATGACACCATATATCTGCATTGATCTCAATCTTGACAAGCAGCTTATCCAGCTGAGGACAGTAGCACATTTGGCACAGTAATAGTTCAGCATACACAAAGTTCATGCCCACTCAATCCTATGTTGACATCATGGTGATGGTCAAAAATGTCTACTTTTGCATTGCCAAGTTCAAGATTGATATGCCCCATTGAAGCTTCTACATTATTTTAGTTGGGACAGACTGTTTAGAGCTCATTTTTGGACCACTTCAAACATCAGTTGGTCCTAACAACAATGTCAATACAACACAGTTGGGAAGTCATGCATCAGGCCTTATGGAAGTTGCAGTTATACTAGCTCATCATCCAGAATGGAACTGCCCTCCTCAATGGTTGAAGCTCCCTGTCATATCCAAGCAGTCTGGCAAGATCACTTCTAAGGCAGATCACATCAACCCAGCCTCTTGGCATGGCAATGTCAAAGTTTCAATGGTCAATCTTAAAACCTGCTGGATTCTCAGTCATCAGAGAGCTATCAAAATTGCTCCAGAGGCTTGCACAGCATTTGAACATCTCAGTAGCAGTCCTGGCATCAAAATTCTATCTCCACTTGGTGACATTTTGGTCAACATTCAAGATACTGATGATGAGTATGACTGCTCAGAGTTAACAGACATGTATGATGGTAGTCCAGATGCCCCCCTAAATGACTCATTCAAACCTGTGGTTGGGGTCACTGCTCCAGATAGCTTGTCATCTCATATGCCTTACACTCACAAAGGAGATATGGAAGATGCAATTGCTGAAGAGGTTCCTTGAAGCACAACAATCATGTCTGAGATCATCATAAATGGACAGAAGATGACCAAAGCCAAGGCTCTAAGACACAGGATGATGTATTGGACAAACTGCTCTTCAACCAACCAGTTGAAGCGTGTACAGAAAATAGTGTGTTTTAATGCTGTTCCTTCATCTGGGCTTGACTCAGACATAATCTCATCTGATAGCACCCTTGGTGCCCCTTTTCTATGCATTGGCAACCCAATTGCCACCCTCATATAATGTGAAGGTCAGATATTTGTTGCCATTGCTCAAATTGACCAGTTACATTTTGCATCCAACAACAATCTCAATGAGATTTGTCTACACCACCTTGCTGATAGCTCTGCAAAAATGGATTTTCAGATCTTGTGGCTCCTTCCAGCAACCATGGAAGAAAATTTAATAAAAGAGTATGACTGGTGCTGGTCTCTGCAAATGGACTTCACCTGTGATGGTGTCCTTGGTCACTTTGTTCATGCAATCAATCCCTCAATTTCAGTCAGCACACCTGGAAAGCTGACCTATCTCAAGGCTTGATAGTTCTTTTTTAGTACCCCTTGCTTCTAACTTATATGAGGAATTATCACCGCATGACCATCATGAGATACCAGCTGTAAAATGCTCACCTGCTTTATCCCTGTCACCAGGAGGGAAAGGCCTACTTTGTATGTCAGGAGGATGAGGCTAGTTATCCTCCTGGGTATATCAGAAATGAGAATTCTGACTGTTCATTGTGTGAGCTGAGAGTTCAGCTGAATAAACCAAATGGACAGCAGATTCTGGAACACATGTGTGCACATATTGTGTTTGACAGTACTATCGACAGAAACTCCCAGGAGTTGTGTGGTCTATGCCTCTGTTGATATGAATGTGTCAACCTGTATTAACTTTGTTTGGTTCAACTATGCTACAGCAGCACACTCATCAGAATCATCCCCTTGTTCAAATGTACCAACAATTTGCCCCTGTGTCCTCCAAAGAGCCCTGCTGTTTGGACTTACAACCTCTGTACTCATTTCTGTGGCCAGCACAAGCTTACACCCACTCAATTTCCTCTCAAAGCACAGCTCTCAGAATCAGAAAAACATGGTATGCATTGGATCTGGGAGGCACACTTCAAGTTTCCAAAGTCTCACAACTTGAAGAATAAACAACAACACACACTTGCACTGTCTGTAGCACATAGCTCTTGAGCTGTACTCTGGTCAGTACTCAGATATCAAGCTGCTACATTATTGACATCATGACCCTGCACAGGAATGTTGCAGAAGATGATGCTTCATCTGATGGTGAGCCCCATAGCAATGAGCTGGATGATGTGTATGGGCAGCCTGGCAATGAGGAATATGACCATGAAGGGCAAGATGATGACCATGAACAGGACAATGATGACCAAGATCAGTAGCTATGAGCACCAAGTAATGGCATACAGAACTAATGGATGATGAACAAAACCTCTCACCATCACCTGTCAGAACTCAGCCACCAAACCCTGGACAATCACAAATCCATCCCATTCCCTCCAAGTCACCTGGTGCATACCACATTTAACCTGAACAGCCATCACCAGGAACAAGCAAAATTGCACCTCCTCAGTCTCATCAAATTGAGCATCCTGGGCAGGATTCAAGTCTTCATGACACAACCATTGCATCAACTGTTCAGTTGGACTCATTCATAAAAACCTGCAGGGTTTGTGTGTGTAAGGCTTGCATGTTCCAGCTGAGTGTTACGAGTCTGAGGTACAAGGACTCGTCTTTTTAACCCGACCAACCAGCCAGCAAAAGTGATACATTAAGTCTGATGGCTGCTCAGCAGATGTCGGAGTTTCAACACTGTCTGAAGACAGGCTTATATTTTGAAGTCAGTCCAACTCAGCCCCTTATAGACTTTCACACTCAGTGGGTTTTACCGACACATGGATTTTGAATGAAAAAGGAAACTGTCACATTGAGTCATGCTTCCTCAAAAAGCTCAGCAGCACGACGTATGCGCAAAAGAGTTGTTTGTTGGGCCCTAAGTAATGGTTTTCAAGTTCTTTTCTTTTATTTTATTTTCAACTAAATAATGTTCTAATTTGATCTTTAAGTTCTATTACCACGAGACAGTGCCAAGACAGCAGATCCACACCTGTGCCACTGCTGTGAGCACCTGCTCACAGGGTGGATAATGGATCACAACACAGGGATGGGGACAACAACACAACAAAAATAGTGGCTGTGGCAGACAACGAGGGGGATGATGAGGATGGGACGAGAGGGAAGTGCAGGCAAAGGATGCAGCACCGCACAACAAAAAGGGTCCAAAAGGTGTCACCGACATCTCTTGGGCTGTAGTTAAGTTTTTTTCTTATTCATTTCATTTTTTTTGGTGCTAACAAAGTTTCTAGGTATTGGCTATGGACAACAACAACAACCCTGACCCAGCACCAAACCAGGACAACAAGGTTGATGGCGAGGACAGCAAGGAACATGGGAGGATGATGACAATCATGGCAAAGGCACAGCAACAATGGGGACAACAAGAACGACAACTCCCGGGACAATGACAGGGGGACAACACAACCAAAACAAAAATGGCAGCAGCAGCGACCAGGGCAGGACAACAATGGCACACGAGGAAGGCACAGGAGACAGAGATGGCGAAGATAATAGTCAAATAATAGTTTGTTGAAAACATGTCCACATGATCAAAATTACTATATATGGAAGGAGGGGGATGCTGACTGAAAAAAAATCTGAGTGGATATCGGATTTTCCTCTTCTGCCACTGCCTTGTCTCTATGTTGGATTTCATGGCAATATGTCCCAATTACAGTCCTGATATAAAGTCATCAGACTCTGAACCCCATCATATTTTGAAGCTACCCTCTACCCCAAAACATTAGACACCAGTGGCCAGACTAGCAGTATGAGGTCCTATGACTGCAGTTTCAGGAATGCTGACACAAGGAACAAGAGTGTAGCATTCATTCCCATGGTCAACACTGAGAACACTGTTTGGGGGTATAGAAGAAAAAACAGAGACTTGGGTCTGAGGCAAACCACCATGGATATCAGTGATAACTCTTGTGACTTGTCTTCCTTGGAGTCTTGGAGAGAAGTCAAGGAATTTAAGTTGTCTTCGAATAGGATTGTGATCAAAAACTAGAGGCCCCATTTTTGTAGTCACAGAATTTGGGTTGTGGGCTGCTGATGTTCTAGAGTTGTAAAAACAGGTCAATCAAGCACATAAATAGTGAGTGCATAAATGAAGCACCTTTTACCCCAGAAGCATGGAACATGTACTATAATGGCCAGGTATTTCATGTAATCCTGAACACCAAAAAATGCAAAGAGGGCAAAAGCATTCCCAACAAACTTCCAGCGAGCTATCTCTAGATTTATGTGGAAAGTCTCTGGCCGCCTGCTGTTACTAGTGCTGGGACCTAACTCCATGCAAGATAATTTGGTATGTAGGATCTTCCAACCTGGCCAATGATTGATATTGGCAGCATTGGAGATGAACCACTGCAATGTTAGTGCAAAGAGGATGGCACTACTAATTATACCAACCATTAAGACACGAAAATAGAGGTTCTTGTCGATAGTGTTACTAGGCAGAAGCTCATCAAGCTCTGAGTACCTCTTATAGAGAGCACGGATGGTCAAGACTGGTGAAATGAGAATCCAGTCAACTGCAGAGACTTCAGAGCTAAAATGAACAAACGAACTTGAATATACAGTGCAAATGAGTGAAACCATGGACTGAGGTCCCATTCCAAGAACAACACTGATGGGATCATTGTCTGAGGCAAAAGTGCAGCCAAAGTCCTGAATGATCATGAACCGACAGTGTTGTGGGATATACACTATGATGACCACTAGTTAACATAGTTTGGGAAAGCAACCAACATGATGTGCACTTAGAATGACAACTATCAGAGGAACTCCGATTCCTAAAGCCAAGTCAACCATCACAGCATGGCGTTTCTGGAAAAAGAAGGATAAAGTGCTGGGTAGCATACCATCAGAAGTGAAAAATACCTCGAGTGCATTCAATGGCATGTCCCCTATGGTCATAAGATAAATACGACGGACAATACACATACAGGCCATGGGTACTGCGCAAGCAGAAGCGACAGAAACACGGGAAGCTAAAAGGGTAGTATGCATAAGCCTGATGCTACTAAGTGAAATGAACACACATATGTCACACCAGACTGGTGCTGGATTATTGAAGTTATTGTTCCAGACGACAGAGTTGATGAAGAAGTTCAGACAAGCTAGGCCTGTCCATGCCATCTTAAGACACGTTCCTGTATTCCAGGCTGATACGGCTGAGCTTGAGCTCATGTGATACACATCATGACATGAATTCATTACCTAGCATGTGCCGTCGAAAAGGAATGCAGCAAAACACAAATCCTATGAAGGAGAACACTGAGAATATCATGTTGGAAGTGGTCATACTCGGCGTATACAGGGCTCAGGGAAGTATGCGAGGAGGAGAGTCTGAGGAGTTCTCACATTTCCTTTCAAGCTATATAGCATGAGCTGCTCGTCTTACAGCCTTCAGATTTGATGTTCTTTGTCGTATACTTCATTTGGGCAGATTATTTACTTACCACTCCAAGAGACTTGTGAACATGTGGAGAGATTGGGAAGGGATAACTTTTCGTATAAGGAAGTTTGATTAGTTTGATCCACGATGAACTTCTGATACTCACATATCATAGATCGATGAAGTGCCTTTGCATCATTCTAGAGGACAAATCAGTCCCCCTACACCCATCGATGTTAGTCTAGTGATACATATCATACACCGCCTTAACATTCCTTATGTGAAACTGCGAAAATCGGCATACACGTATCCTGCAGCACATCCAGCGACAGTAAAAGCCTAGCAAACGATTCGCCCACAGCAGCTTTTTCATCGTCAGGTATTCCAATTATTCTGGCATAGAGGAACGTCAGAATCTCATAGGGCGCCAGAAATGCAGGAGTCGAGTGTTGTGTTAGTTGAGGACTGACGGAGTACCGCGTCGCATGGGGATGGAAATATTGACTGGAAGTGCTTTGTGGACGGGAAAACTCGGAAGCCAGAACAAGAAGTTATATCAGCTACTGAGTACTGAGTACTGTAGTACTGATCCTTGACTGACGCAGCAATGCCATATGAAAAGCATGTGATTCGATCACTGATCAGGTCAGGATCGCAGAACACACGACCATGTACTTATCCATCACCCAAAAACCCCTGAAAACAAGTCTTCCATCAGACCAAGAATCACAGAACCAGACTGCTTGCGCGATACACCGCGGGTACGATAATCAGAATCAGGTACTTAGCCTTCGATGCGGAACGCAACAGACTGTCTGTCTGATACGTAGTTTCTTACGTAAGGTAAATAGAACCTTTTCCCTTTGCGTTCCCTAGTGCCGACTGCACAATCTCAATTACTGGAGCATCCACCCTCCAAGGCTCCAACTTAATCCTCTGTAATGCGTCTGCCGTTCTTCCATCGCTGGATTCGTCACATATTGGCCAACCCGCCAAATATTGGCACCTTCAAGTTCAAACAGCTACTTAATGGCATGGCGGTTCAGTCAGAGACACGATGCCCAACCCCTCTACTCTTTACAATGATCAAGCGATCGAATGGTACTATCTCCACTGGACAATTATAGTGCATCCACATCAACATTCAATCAACATTGGGCGGCTTTGAGGCAATGTATCGAATCGAAATTGCTTCCGAACTGTATTTTTTGAAGCATACGAAGAGCTATGCTTTTATCGAGAAGATCTGTGGTATGTAACTTTGCCTGCGTCTTCAAATCGCTACTCTCCTTCCCATCTCGTATACTGTCCGAAACACTATACGGCCTACATCACGCTGACAATCATGACTACTGCCAACAAAATATTCTCCGCGTTTTCATTCATAGGCTTCTGGTTATGCTGGATACCCTTTCGACGCCACATGCTAGGTAATGAATTTTGTTTTACCAAGCACAATGTATGAGGTCAATTCCATATCAGGCTGGAATACAGCGATATGTCTTAATCTGGTTTGGGCAGCAACAGCTTGTCTGATGTATTTCGTCGACTCCGTTATCTGGAATGACAACGACCATAATTCAGCACCAATCTGGTGCGATATTAGTAAGCTAACTTAGCTCTCTTCGTGGCACTGGCCTCACAAATTTTTCAGCTTCTCATTTACATATCTATGCTACGATTGCGATGCCGGTGGCATCTTCAATCCTCAACTACCGCATATATGCTATGACTTTGGGGAAGGCTCCATCCACTATTGAGGAGGTAAATAGAGCTGTGACCGTCCGCCATCCGAACCGTACTTCCTTTAATTTTTATTACCAAAGAAACGCCGTGCCTTGATGTTCGACCTGGCTCTCGGAATCGGAATTCCTGCAATAGTTGTCATTCTGTGTGAGTACTATGCTGCATGTCATGATGTGTCTGTGTCAATGATCATTCATCACAGCGTATATCGCGCAAGAGAGTCGGTTCCTCATTTTAGGAGATTTTGGCTGTTACCCCGCTGTTTCCTTCACTCCTGTCAGTCAAGTTCTGGTACATGGACCGCCGATGTTGATTTCCTGGGGAGGTGCGGTGTACGCTGGTTCGTCAAGTGATGCAGTTCTAAAAGTTGTCGATCTGATCCTCATTTCGCCAGTCCTAACGGTTCGGCTTGTCTACAAGAGATACTCAGAGCTCAATGAACTCCTCGCTAGCAATGGCAACGGTATCGACCGGGGCTTATACGCTCGCATTGTAATCTACGCCGTCACTGGTTCTGTTTGCCTGGTCCCCCTGGGTCTATATGCCTCTGTCTCAAACTGGATACAAGTCACGCCTTGGCAAGGAATGAAGCAGGAACACGCAGACATATCTATAATTTACCAGATTCCTGCTAGGGTCTGGAGGTCAGATTCTGTCTCGCAGGTCAAGCTAGAGATCTCCCGCTGGGAGTTTGTTTTCAGTGCATTTCTTATGTTCTTAATCATCGGTATTAACGGAGAGTTGCTCAAGAACTACGTGGTAACCACACGACAGGTTTTCCAGTATATTCTACTATGTCGGCGGGTCAAACAGTGCGTCGCTCTCTTCATTACTTATCCACAGTACTGAGCAGGTGTTGTTCATTTAGAACAGCCACCAATCGAGATGGACCAAAGGACCCTCAGCCAAAGAAGGGAGGACTACTGCCACTTGTTTTCGCTCGTCAACCTGTCCGAAAACTCAAATTCCTTGACTTTTCCCCGAACAAGTCAAGGGTCATCGCAGACGTGAATGGTGGCCTACCTCAGACTCAAAATTCTGCATTCCATTCCGTCACAACGAGTGGTGACTACAGGGCTGAAAATGTCAATCTTACTTCTCATCAAGAGTCTGTGGTTGCCACTACGAGTATAGACTCTGAGGTATAACAGCGGCGAAGTCACCGCCCTCCTTCACAAACATGACTCGTAAGTAACCGGTTCGACTGCAGACCAACCAGTTAAACCCTTCCATGTCAATTAGCAAATAATCTGTGTAATTAGTGACTTCGGAATTAGTGTCAACATCAGTATTCTTAGGTCTTAGTAAGCTCTTTCCCCTTGCACCAGCGAACAGTCTGCATCAATGGACAGATCTAAAAGGACAAGATTTCGCCAATAATCTAATCTAACTCTCCCACAATTAGTAGTTCAACGATATACTAGTCAATAGTCGACTTTCCAATAAGGAACATTCGGTCGTCTTAATATCCTGCAGCTATCCCATTCTTTCTAGAATCGCTGGCAGCTGACATTACAAGTAAAAAAAACATGTCTGCCGCGATTGTATGCAAACTCACCGGTGACCTTTCCATTCTGCTGCACAACCGCTTGAACAGCAGCGGCAACCCTATTAATATCAACAGCTGCGATCAAATCGTCTCAAAACATCCAAGCCAAGATTGTGACCACGATCTCGTAACCCATCGAGCATCTCTGGAGGATATACAGAATTGGCTATACTAAAATTGGAGGGTATAACTGATCATGCAGTCCAAATTTTATCGCCTGGCTAACATCCAAGCCCAAATCTAGATTAAGAAGTGTTTGAAAAACGGCCTCGAGGATCTGCGAGCCATCTGATCCACCAATGGATGGCCACAAAGAGGGAACCATCGGCATGCTCAATAATTATTGGTACCGTAGACGAAGCTGGACGTTTTCCAGGCTCAGGGAGATTGTCTGCACACGTCAACCAGGGGCAGCCATACCACAGGGTACACGTACTGAAGGGCCAGAGGTGTCATAGAATGGTTAGGGACAATAGGGAAGTCTAGAAAAACAGATCACATGATTTTTCTCATCACATGTACAGATCTTCAGAAGCTTCAGTCTTCAGACCCAGTCAAAAGTCGGTCGAACCAGAGACCCCAGAGAAAACCCCAGAGGGTTTACCGATCAATGTGCTGGGTGTCAGATAACATGTTATCCTGACACGGTAATTGCCGTGGCTCATAACATTCGCCTCTCTGTAGTGCTATTGTACTTGTAATAATACACGCGTGTACTTGTAGTTAGCTGAAGAATAATATAATGTACCTGTGATTTTTTCGAAACGATCCCTGCAGTGTAAGAGGAGGAATCTCGTTGACACTGATTCCTAGCCAAATGTTATCTGCCATGTTATCTGCCATCCGCTAAGTTATCTACCACCCACGTTGCTCATTACCAACTACACCAATTCTCTTTCTAGTCTCTATCTACAATCACTATTCTGCTACACATATCTATATACTGCTTGTCGAAGCTTGCTCAATCTGCTTTTTTCTCGCGCTACTTTCAATTTTTTTCTGAAATCTTCGGCTTGATTCGCAAAGCCGCCATGTCCCGCTTACCTGGTCATCCAAAAGGTTCAAAAGATGGCCCCCGACCCCCTGGTGCCCCCAAACGCGGTCTGCCTATGAAAACGCGTCAAAGTAAATGACGGCAGCGGAGTGATCGGGTGACAGAAGGTTAACGTTACATTCCTGCTAAAAGTGAGCGACCTTGAAAAATGCCTTTGTCATGCTGAATGTATCAACGTGAAATGAAGTCATGAGCATTATGTCACCTTGGGTAGCAGCTCGTCGCCATGAATGGTTGGTTGCGCACCCTCAACCACGACAATCACAGATCTATTAAACACTACACTACATAATTTCAGCAAGACAAGAATGATAATAGAAAAATACAGACAACAGCACTTGCAACAGGACAACAAACAGTGCAGACAACCGTATAAATAACTCATTCGTCATACTGTGTAAGCTGATGTGAAAAGTGATGATCAGAATTTGCCGCACCAAAAGGAAGGCACGACTCACATCAAGTGTCAGCGTACGAGAGCTGTTGACATCCTGATCTCGATAGATTCCAACCAGGGAATTTCCACGTTCATATAAAGATCCTTTAAGACTGATGACAATGAACTGGAAGCTATCGGACGCCTGTGACCGTATGTAGTTTGCCACCTTGGCAACGTTCGTGTTATCAAGTGCTGCATCCACTTCGTCTAGGACGAAGAAAGGGGCGGGCTGATAACTAGAAATCAAAAAAATTGTGAGCTAGATCCGGAATATCAGCATAATCCAGGGTCTTGCCTGTGGATAGCGAAGAGAAGGGCCAGGGCAGCTACTGTCTTCTCACCTCCTGACAATTGTTCCATATCTCTGAAACGCTTCATTGGTGGCATGGCATGGTATTTGATTCCACCGGCATAAGGTTCCTAACGAATCGTCAGTGAAGCGATCGGCCTAGAGTGGTATTTATACGTACTTCACTGTCTTCCAAACTGAGGTATGCTACACCTCCCATAGGGGACGCCTTTCCTTTAGTCAGATCCTTATACACCTGGTCGATACGATCAGATATGTGGTTGTACGCCTTGTTGAATAGTTCGCATCTTCAAAGAAGAAATTACAATGAACATCGATGCACCATCAAAAGCAAACAGCGGCATGCGTACCTTCGCTTCTTAACGTCATTAAACTGATCTCGAGCAGACTTGGAGTCTTTCCTGGCCTTCTCCGCTTCCCTCTCAGTACCAGCCAACTTCGACTCCACATCATCCAACCTAAACGGAAGGGGAAAGTCATATGCGCCACCCTCACCCCAAGTTCTCACGAAATGCTCACCTTTCAATCGCCTTCAAATTCGGCGCCATTCGCTCAATATCAGAATTCAATTTCGCAATCTCCTTGTCAAAGTCCTCCACAGCGCCGTTTTCCCGGACGTCCTCATCCAACCCATCGAAATCCACCTCGATACCATAGTTCTGGACCTGCTTCGGTCGCTGAGTAGCATCCTCATCCTCATCGACATCCATCGCAACCTCGTCGCGCAGGTTCTACCGGTGGAGCATGAGGTCAACAGACATGGAAATGGAAAGCACAATACAGTATATTTACCTCCTCTATAGGAATGTTCCGCAGATTACCCTCCAACAAAGGAAGCTTAATTTCCTCCAACCGACACTTGCGGTACAGGGACGACCGTTCCAGTGCCAACTTCTCAATTTCATCATTCTGTAAAATGCACGTCGCATCAGCCGAGCCATCCCACCCATCACATAAAAAATCCACAAACGCAGTTAGCGATCTCCTTCAAAGCCAAATCCAACACCTTTGAAGCTTTCAAAGTCGTCTTCTTCACCTGTTCCAACGCCTTATTCTTCTCATCCAATGTCTCCTGTATCTCCCCCAGCTCCTCTCTCAGTCCCGCAATTGCCTCCTCAAGTGCCGTGATCTCCTTATGCACCCCCACTTTCTGCAATTCACACCTCTCCAGCGTAGCACCCTCGCTAGCGAGGGCCGTATCCAGATTAACCAGGCGCTCGCGTGCAGTTTTTAAACCCTCCGCTTCAAACTCGGACCTAACGAACCCAATCAGCAACTTGATGCTACCCGAAGAGGAAAAACACTCACTGATGCGTTAATCGTGAAATCTGCGTCTCATACTGCAGCCTTGCTCTGCTCTCCTCCTGCGCTACTTTCATCTGCCGCTCTTCATACTCTCGGATAGTCGACACATTGATCTTGCGACAAAATGCCTCGAAGACGCCGTCCTCTGCTGCATTGACCGTCGATGCCAGTTCACCGATCTGGTCAAGGAGAGTCGCATGGTTCTTTTGGGCCTATTCACGGTAGCATAAAACATGAGAACACTGTACCACACGATCACTGAACCGAAAAAAAAATCACACCTTTTTCAACTCGGGTGCATTCTTCTTGAGTTCCTGGTCAAGATGCTTCACCTCGCTCTTGAGCCCCGAAATGCGAAGTTTACAAGCAGCCTGCACATCCCATCATTCAAGCAACGCACATAAAAAACGAAGGAAATCCGAAAACCCTACCAAATCGTCCTTGGTAACAGTCAACCCCGCCTCTATTCTTGAGATCTCCGCCAACAGATTTTCGTCTGTCTGGCCTCGGGGTTTCTGCTTACTTAGATCACGCAACTGTGCCTTCAGAGTATCCCGGGCACGTGAAAGGCCTATACGAGCGATTATCAGCCTTCAACTATCACATACGGAGACTAAAAAAAAAACTAGCCTTGCACATCCTTCTCATCCCACTTCTTCCCCGTGCTCTGGGACGAACGTCCACCCGTAATAAGACCACTTTTATGTATCACCGTCCCCTCCAGCGTCACAGCTACGAGCAAACAAACAAAAAAAGCCCATCAACCCCAACATCCGACCTAACACATCAACCAAACGCACCCTTGATCTCCTGGCTCTTCTCATAACACACATATCTCGCCACCTCCATAGTATCACACACAAGTGCATTCCCACATGCATGGTGCACCGCCCTCTCCACCGCCACATCGCATGAAATCACGTCGACAGCAAGTCGGGCCCCTTTTGCGAAGGAGCGGAACTTGAAGTTCACGGGTTTCACTTGGATAGTGTCGAGCGGGATAAACGTCGCTTGGCCTGCACGTTGGTTCCGCATGTACTATTGGCAAAGATCAGTGGATCGGAATGGGGAGAGAGGAGGAAAGGTAGTAGGTACCTCGATACAGTCTATAGCAATCTTCTCCTCGTCCACCACGATCGCATCGATATTCCTACCTAACACGACCGACACCGCAGTCTCGTATTTCCTGGCAGAGGGCTGACACAGGTCAACCACTCGTCCGCGAACACCTAAAATTGCAAATCAAAACCAAAATCACCAATTAATAAGAAACCAACCAGGGAATATCCGCTGCAGATTTGCCAAAGTCTCCTTGAGCTTCGTCTCCCTCTCGCTCTCATTCCTGTCTACGCCGGCTTGCATCAGCTGCTGATACACGCCCTCCAGCTTCTCAGCCGTCTCCGCCTCCAATTTCCTACAAACACACACAAAAAAGAAAATACACATCGTCAACGAATCAATTCCTAATCCAGAATGAACGTACGCAATCTTCGTCCTCTCCGCCTGCTGATTCTCCAGCGTCTGCTTCGTACGTGCCAAATCTCCTTGTAAGCCCCCAATCCTCTCTTCCAGCTACACACACAAAATGCACTTCATCAGCATACGAGATACTTCAACAAAACAAGACGTACCTCGGCCTTCCTCTCCCCGAGTACCCCAAGTTCTTCGTTCCTCAGCCCCCGTTTCTCCTCCATCCCCTGCTGTCGCTCCGTCAGCTGTGTCAACACCCGTCCAGCAGTCTTCTCGTCCCGCGTAAGCGTGTCTAGGGATTGACGTTCGTCGACTGCGAGGATGCTGGCGGCTGCTTTCCTAGTTCCGGGTGGGATTTTCGGATGTTAGTGACACAGAGATAAAAGAGATAGGGAGAGGCTCACAGTTTACGATACTCCTCGAGACTCGCCTCGCTCAAGGCTATATTATGCTGCGAGGCTTTTCGTGATTCCTCTGTGTAGATATATGCGCCCAAAGTTCAGCAAGGGCCAATGGAAAACGAAAAGCAACGTACCTTGTACTGCATCGGCCGCCTTCCTCACGCTCACTAGCTCCTTCTCCAACATCGCCACCTTATCTGCCAGCTTTTCCTCGTTACGTGCAACCTCCTCCTTCGTCTTGAGAGCATTATTGATCTTGCGTGTCGTGTGTGTGATCTGCGCTTCTGCTGCCACCAACTCTGGTCTCTGTCCGATAAAAAAAAAGTGTAAGCAGGTAGTGGAAGAAGCAGTAGCGTCGAAGTACCTTCCCATCAAGAGCTTTCTCCGCCTTCTTGATCCCTTTCTCCTTCTGCATTGCGGTGGCGCGTACTTTGGCCTGTTCCGACCGTGCGGCGTCCAAAGCCTCGTTATGCACACGCTGTTCCTCTCGCAGGCCAGCGAGGCCCTTGTTCTTGGCGATGACGGTCCGTGAATTCATCTCCATGGATTCTTCAATCTGGTACAACTTGAAGAGGATCCGGCGAAGTATCAGATCGTCCTATCAACATTACATTAATTAAATTATTTTTGCAAAAACTGAAAAGCATCACATACCCTTTCCTGACATAGCCCTTCGAACCGCTCTGCCTCTCCTTTCTGTTCCTTGTATTGTTTAATCTCACCCGCAAATCCACGACGTTTATTATAATTGAACGTTGCGTTCTCCGTCGCACGATCCTGTGCCTCCTTCGCCTTCTCGTACTCCCCAACGAGTTCGAGGGACCCGCTAATCTGGTCAATGAGCCGAGAGAGTTCTCGCGGACTCTGCGAGGCTACAGCCTCGACGTCGCCCTGGAATACCAAAAAGTTCTTGGCTTTGACTAGAATGTTGTGGGACATGAGGGCGGCGTTGTAGGCAGAGTAGGTGACAATCCTGCCGTTAAGTTTATATTCTGAGGCTCCAGTAGTAGATACACTAATGAAGGCGTATGTCAGTACGCTGATATTGAAAGGTGTGATAACTTGCGTTCGTTGAAACTTCCACTCGGTGCCTTCAGCATCGACGTATACAGCCAGCACCCATGCCTTCTTTGCTGTTCCTTCACCTTCACCTTCACCTTCACCCTCGGCCTCCTCATCCTCCTCATCCTCATTTTCCTCTTCGCCCTCCGCATCCACCGAACCGCCTTCAATGCCATTAATACCATTCTTGGCTAAGCGTCGTCCACGATAAACAAGGTCTCGGAGCTGAGAACTGCGCAGCTGTGCACTCTTCACACCAAGCACGAAAGAAATAGCGTCCATGAGATTGGATTTGCCTGCTCCATTAGGACCGATAACAGATGTGAAGTTGTTGAATGGACCGATTGTTTGTTGGCCTCTGGAATATAAAATTAGATGATATGTTTGTGTTTTCTGTATTGAAGAGATAAGACCTGTAAGATTTGAAATCGCAGACTTCGATACGGACGAGCGGCATCCTTGAGTTCCAAAAGCTGAAAGTTCAAAGCAGCGCGGCGTGCATGTCACGCTTTACGCGCTCTTTCCCACGATCATCGTGACCTAAAAAGCTGTGTGCAATTACTGGTTGAATTACCAACCATGCGGCAACAACGTGTGGACCTTTGTCCTCGTTCTCACCAGGCCTGTTTGAAATTTTCAACCAAGCTCGACTATCAGTTGCTATGGATCGCAACTTATTTGATGCTTCTGCTTTGACTATGACTGTTCACGGACTACCCGTCATTCCTCCCCCAAGTTCGACCATAATGCTGTCAACCTCCAGACTGGAATACATTGATTCGACGGCGACAAATGTAGTTGGCACTTTATCGGCAACCATGAAGGAGGTCGGCGTGCTGTTGAACCATGTGCCCTACGTCAGGGTGCTTGCAGGTGTGATAGTGCAGATAATCAACATAAAAGGGGTGAGATTAGCTTACGACGCAATCGTTCTGACTTGATTTTTGTTCGGATGCAGGAAATCCAAGCAAGCAAGGAAAGATGCCATGAACTGATTGACAAAGTATTACGCAGGTCAACGAAGATTCTGGATGGGCTTCTCAAAGTTGCATTGTCACCGAGAAGGAATCAATTGATGGAGATGAAGGCTGGGTTGGATGACTACAAGAAGTATGCGTTGTAATTCCTTATCTTGTCTCTGTTATAATGCTACTTTTGGGTCAGTCTTCTGGTGAACATCCTTAAAGTGTTGAAGAAACATGCATCAAAGAGCTTTATTGACCAAGTGATCAACCGGGTGTCAAGGCTGGATGATCTGAATAGATACAATCGCCTGATTGATGACTTCAATACAGATTTTATGGTGTGTTTTTCTATCATTTAATAGCCCACATTAATCTCATCTTTATTCCAATGATAGCTTGATCTTCAAATCCAACAAATGGTTGGCACAGATGTTCCACAGCCCTCAGCCCAGATTGAGTAAGCTAAACTCACTGGATGTAATCTATTTCTTGATACAATTATTTTTACTTAGGGCCTTTGTTTTCAAGCCTATTTTGCCACCACGACCTGTATTCATGGTAGGGAGAGACAAGGAGAAATCAGATGTTCTTGCAACAGTGCTGAACACAACTCAAGCAAACATTGCCATTTTAGGAACAGGAGGAATGGGAAAGACAACCCTTGCTCTCTTTATTCTGCATGATCCTCAGGTTGTTGATAAATATTGTCTGCGATACTTTGTCTCCTGTGAGGCAGTCTCATCTCTGGTGGTTCTACTGGGAGAAATTGCCAATGCCTTGTGGATTCCATGGGAAAGACATGATGAACACTTATATGATACTGTTCTCACTGCACTACAAAAGGAGGTCGCCATCTTATGTCTTGATAATTTGGAGACAGTTTGGGATACTACAGCACATCGAGAAGAGATTGAAGGGTTTCTATCCCAGATTGGTAGCATCCCTGTGCTGACTCTTCTGGTTACAATGCGGGGTACACAGCGACCTTCTGGAGTATTCTGGTCCAAACCCCTGCTTTCACAGGATTGGATCTTGATGTCTCAAAGGAAATGTTTGAGAAAATGTTTCAGCCAGTGGATCAATTTGTGGATAGGTTGCTCAGAGCTATGGATGGAATTCCACTAGCCATTATGCTTATAGCCTCTCTGCTGCAAGAGGGTAATGAGTCATCAAAGTCACTTTGGACACGCTGGGAGAAGGCACATACAAAAGTGGTAGAACTGGGTGGCAGAGGTCAAATGTCAAACCTTGATGCCTCAATTCATTTATCACTATATAGTCCAAGAATGATGGCAGACAAACATGCCATAGATATTCTTGCTATGCTCTCCCTTCTGCCAGATGGATTTCCAGATGCAGGGATCAAAGATTTGCAGAGTCATTTATCAGCAGACATTGATCTATCCAAGTTGGTCCAGACATTAAAAAGGGTGTCTCTGGTCTACACAGATCAAGCTATGGAATCAAATCAGAGTCGTCTGCATATTCTTTCCCCAGTCAGATATTTCTGCCAGGGCAATATAAAGATTCCTCAGGGGCTGAGGAGCAGCCTTATGACATTCTACATTCAGATGTTAAGCAATAATGCAGACTGGAGTGATCATACATCACATATGATAGTTCCACCTGAACTTCTTAATATCCATTCTGTGTTTTTACAAGCATGGAAGGCAGGCCAGGCTGAAGAGTCACTTGTGGTGGCATCTGTCCTGTACACATACTGGTCACTGTATATTGGGAATCTAGTGGAAGAGATTATCATGGAGGCAATAAAGACAATGACAGAGGCACCAAAGTTACTTGGATGGTATAAGGGCAACCTAAGCCTCTAGCAAAGGGAAATCCGAAGTTAAAATTATACTACATAATACAGGCATTGGGGGCGCACCTAGCAAAGGGAAATCCGAAGAGAAAACTCTAAGGATCCCCTTGCTGATGCCCAGTATATGTGAAGACGACAAAAATCAAATATAACCTAAAAATAGAAAAAGGCGGAGATAGGCGGATCAAGGCCGCCAAATGACATCATACCAAGGGGTATGTGTCGGAAGGGGTACTCCGCCTCTAAATATAAAAGTGTCAACATATACAAACATGATAGCAAGGGAAAATTAGTAATAAAATCCGGAAAAATCATAGAAAATGAAGAATAGAAGGAAATGAGGTGGGGAAAAATATGGGACGAACATAAAAAATAGGAAAAACACACAGGGCACCCCCTTAGTCCCCTTACAGATGGTGTCTTGAATGTTTGTCAGACATTGACAAATATCATAATAACCTAGAGAAAGCTGAGCTGCATTTGAAGGATGCTCTTGAGCTGCACAAACAGGCACAGGATGATCTTGGTCAGGCAAATGATCTAAACTGTCTTGGAGATCTGTACTTGCAACAAGACAAGCTAGATGAAGCTGAGTTGGTTTTGAAGGATGCTCTTGAGCTGCACAAACAGGCACAGGATGTTCTTGGTCAGGCAAATGATCTGAAGAGTCTTGGAGCTCTGTACTTGTGACAAGACAAGCTAGATAAAGCTGAGTTGGTTTTGAAGGATGCTCTTGAGCTGCACAAACAGGCACCTTCTGTTCTTGGTCAGGCAAATGATCTGATCCGTCTTGGACATCTGTACTTGCAACAAGACAAGCTAGATGAAGCTGAGTTGGTTTTGAAGGATGCTCTTGAGCTGCACAAACAGGCACAGGATGATCTTGGTCAGGCAAGTGATCTGAACAGTCTTGGAAATCTGTACTTGCGACAAGACAAGCTAGATGAAGCTGAGTTGGTTTTGAAGGATGCTCTTGACCTGCACAAACAGGCACATTCTGTTCTTGGTCAGGCAAATGATCTGAGGAGTCTTGGAGATCTGTACTTGCGACAAGACAAGCTAGATGAAGCTGAGTTGGTTTTGAAGGATGCTCTTGAGCTGCACAAACAGGCACATTCTGTTCTTGGTCAGGCAATTGATCTGAGCAGTCTTGGAGATCTGTACTTGCGACAAGGCAAGCTAGATGAAGCTGAGTTGGTTTTGAAGGATGCTCTTGAGCTGCACAAACAGGCACAGGATGCTCATAGTCAGGCAAATAATCTGTGAAGACTCAGAGATCTGTATTTGCAACAAGGCAAGATGGATGAAGCTACGACACTATTGAAGGATGCTCTTTAGCTTCATGCTTTCTGATAGTCACAGTCCTTTGATTATAGTCTCTCTCTTACACCATTGGCCATTTTATGTTCTCATTACTATGCTTCATGATAACTCTATGCTTAAAAACTTTCTATAGTACTCTATTTACAGTCTCATAGCTACTGACATAATCTGTTAGGCTAGTGACATTGATGACAACAATTGTGTTTGTTAAAAATAAACTATACTTTTGTTGTAGTGTTGGAATTCTAGCTCAATAATGATTGATTTGCAATAGAATATAAAATAAAGCAGTTGGATACAGAAAAGGAATGAAGACTATTTGGCTCTGTATAATCTCAAAGCTTACTCATCCAGTTATTGATTCCAATCTGATTTGCCTACTTACTTTCATCCCTTGCTGCAGGGTAATCTCAGCTTCTTGGGGTTTTAGTCTTAGCAGTTGACCTTTACATGTTTTTTGTAAGGGGACCAGGTGGTGCCCCCGGGTTTCTTCAATTTTCTATATTCATCCCACATTTTTTCTATCTTATTTTGTCATATTCTTATTTTACCTTTAATTTATTATTATTTCCCCTTTCCCCCACATTTGTGCATGTTGACAGTTTTATATTTAGAGGCAGAGTCCCTTTTCAACACCCTTGGTATGACATCATTCCATGACCCATAATGACCCATGCGGTGAAATGATCCACTGTGTAATATATCACACTTCTCAAGTCATATCTTCGATGGATGTCACTAGACATAAGCTCCAATGTCTCTATAAGGGCAACCTTAGAGGCCACTTAATTAATGGAGTAGCAAAGGGAAATCCAAAGTTTAAATTATAGTACATATTACAGGGATTGGAGGTGCACTTAGCAAAGGGAAATCCAAAGAGAAAACTCTAAGGACCCCTTTGCCAATGCCCAGTATATGTGAAGACTGCAAAAATCAAATAATAACCTAAAAATAGAAAAGGTGGAGATAGGCAGATCAAGGCCACCAAATGACATCATACCAAGGGGTAGATGTCTGAAGGGGTACTCTGCCTCTAGATATAAAACTGTCAACATGCACAAATGTGATAGAAAGGAAAATTAGTAATAAAATAAGGAAAAATCATAGAAAGTGAAGAATAGGAGGAAATGAAGTGAGGAAAAATATAGGATGAATGTAAAAAATAGGAGAAACACATGGGGCACCCCCTAGTCCCCTTACATCACCCCCTCTCTAAGATGCATTGCCCCGATGGATTCGAAATTGCATACGACCAAAGTCAGGGACTTGAATGCGACATGGTGCAGCAGTGTGCTGTCAGTGGAATTCCTTGACTAACTGAGGGGCGTTCACATTGGACTCTTTGACCCATGAGTTCTCCTCATACCCATAACCCTTCTAGTGCACCAAATACTGGAGTTTTCCTCAATGCAACTGGCTGTCCAAGATTGACTCAACTTCATACTGGGGTTCTCCTTCGATCACTGTAGGTGGTGGTGGTGGTGGATGTGAATGGAATCCTTGGAATGGATCTGGGGGAGCTGGAAGGACAACATGGAAGACTGGGCAGAGTCTGGACATGGAGGCTGGGAGGTGCAGATGATATGCATGCATTCCAACACACTTGACAATGGGGAAAGGTCCCAGGAAGCGATGAGCGAGTTTCTTGGATGGATGTGTGGTGGAGATGTCACTGGAGTCAAGATAAACTCAATCACCAACCCTGTACTGAGGGGCTGGAGAATGGTGTCAGTTGTAAAAGTGCACCATGTTGTCCTTTGCCTTTGCCTCCTCCAAGCTATCCCTCATGTGTTCTGTGAGCTCATTCAAAGTCTTGATGTGTGAGGGAGTTTGATGAGATTTGAATCCCATGTGTGGATGCTGTCCAGTGTCTAAGAGGAAAGGGCTCTGTTGAGTGGAAGCATGGACATGGTTGTTGTATCCAAACTTGGCCAAGGGGAGAAGATCATCCCAATTGTCCTGGTGCTCATTGATGAAGATGTGGATGTACTGCTCCAGTTCCTGGTTGACTCGCTCAGTCTGGCCATCAGTTTGTGGTGCTAGGTGGTCAAAGCAATGAGTTTGATCCCCAGACATCGGTACAGCTCATGAGTGAACTTGAGGGCCACACTCAGAGAGGAAAGTGCCAGGAAGTCCATGTAATTTCCACACATGGTGGAGATAGAGTCAGGTGGCACCCAGGGCGCTGACAGTGGTGTGAGTGGGAATTAAGTGAGCACATTTTCCCACTGAATCAACTGTGCACATCACCACATCAAACCCATTTGACTCTGGCAACTCCACCACAAAGTCAACACTGACAACTCTCTGGAACAGGAAGAGGGTGTAGCTTGCAAATGGGTTTGCGACAAGGAATCTTGGTGCATAAGCAAAGGTCACAAGTACAACAATACTGACCAATGAGCCATGACATTTGTGGCCACCAATAATTCTGTGAGGTGAGCTCCAAGGTCTTCCAGCATCCAGAGTGACCAGCAATCTGTGAGTCATGGTGTTGGGATATGATGCACCAGTGAAGGTCTGGGTTGTTGGGGACATAGATGCAATCCCTGAAATACAACAAGTCCTCCTTTTCAGCCCACTCTGCTGCATGCAAGGAAAGGGTGGATCCCTTCCTCAGTTCTTTAACAGCTTGGGCAACAACATCCTCGTGTAAACCACTACAGTTTGCCCAATGAATGTTGTGTAGGATGTTGTGCTCCTTGCCCTGGGGTGCGATGCCTTCCAGTGCCAAAATGGTGAACAAGTCTGGCTGCAACAACACAATGTTTTGATTGTCATCGCTGCCATCCCCATGGTCTGCACATTGGGAGAGGGCATTGGTCTTCCCCATGCTGTGACCCAGACAGTGGTGCAAGGAGAAGTTGAATCTGGATTGATACAGAGACCAATGAGCTTGATGACAATTCAATTTCTTGGTCATCATAAAGTACTCGAGATTCTTGTGATCCATCCAAATTTCCACCTTGTGTTGGGCACCCTCGAGGAAGTGTCACCACTCCTCAAGTGCGTGCATTATCACCAACATCTCCTTGTCATGGATCTTGTAGTTTCACTCTACAGCACTAAGGCTTTTGGAGTAGAACACAACAGGATGCCACTTCTGGTCCTCTGGAGACTGCTGAGACAACACAGCACCTGTTGCAAAGTCAGAACTGTTGGCTTCTACATGAAAAGGGCATGAATCAGCAGCAAATGTAAGAATGGGAGCAGAAGTGACCATTTCCTTAAGCTTTTCGAATGCCTCCTGTTGTGCATTATTTCACCTCCATGCCTCCTTTCCTGTCAAGTTGAACCATGGTCATGCATTATGTGAGAAATCCTTGATAAAATGCTGATAGAAATTGATGAAGCCCAGGAAAGACTGCACCTCTTTCTTGTTTGTGGGTGTTGGCCAAGCCGTGACACCGTTCACCTTGATAGGATCCATCTCCACCTGACCCTCTGAAATAATCAGGCCAATGTACTCAATCTTGGTCTTCTCAAACTTGCACTTGTCCTGACAAAGGTAGAGTTTGTACTGTCAAAGTCATTCCAGGATGAGGTGCATGATGCGACGGTGCTCTTCAACTGTGCAAGTGAAGGTGAGGATGTCGTTGAGGTAGATACAAACAATGCCTTTGAGGATGAGGTTGTGGAAGATGTCATTCATCATGGTCTGAAAGGTGGCAGGACTATTAGTAAGGCCAAAAAACATGATGAGCAGTTCAAAAAGACCATGGTTGGTAGAAAAGGCTACCTTCCACTCATCTCCCTCCTTAATCCTCACATTATTGTAACCCCAATGGATGTTGAGCTTGGTGAAGTATCGGGCTCCACATAGCTGGCTCACACGTTTGGAGATGAGAGGTAATGGGTAGCAATTTTTGACTGTGATGTCATTGAGCCTTCTGTAGTCTTGAACTGGTCAAAGTGAGCCATCCTCCTTCTTGACAGAGAAAAAGGGAGAGGCCATGGGTGATTTCAATGGTTGAATATATCCAAAGGCCAGGTGCTCATCGATGAATGGGTCAAGCTGTCGCTGTTCTTGGCTAGAGCCATTTCAAAGCCACCTGAATATCTCAGGAACTGCTTCTCTGATCACTTAGAGTTGGCAGGAGACCCCTCGGCTTTTGATGGGATCTAGGTCCTCAAATATTTTAGTGATTTTATGTAATTTATTTCCCAAGATAGCAAAAAATGCAGCTTGAGCCATGGCAGCACTAGCCTGACCAAGAACAGAATGTGCCTGTTTGTAAAGCTCAAGAGTATCCTTCAAAACCAACTCAGCTTCATCTAGCTTGTCTTGTCGCAAGTACAGATCTCCAAGACTCTTCAGATCATGTGCCTGACCAAGAACATCCTGTGCCTGTCTGTGCAGCTCAAGAGCATCCTTCAAAACCAACTCAGCTTCACCTAGCTTGCCTTGTTGCAAGTACAGATCTCCAAGACTGTTCAGATCTTTTACCTGATCAAGAACAGGATGTGCCTGTTTGTAAAGCTCAAGAGCATTCTTCAAAAAAGAAGTTGCACCATTCACCTTGTATGGTGTCCTAATTTCAAGATGAAGGTTTTGGAGGTAGGAGTGGTAAGTGTGGGAAGTGCAGCAGGATGAGTGTGGAGGTACCTAGGTTAAGTTTGGGTGAGACCAGAACTTCAGAGGGAGAACTAGAGGTTGAGTTGAACAAAGTTTGGACTCTTAGAGGATGGAGGTAGGAGTAGAACAAGATTGGATTGGCAAGCTTAAGTTGAGTCTTTGTCAATATATGAACTAAGGAATACAAGTCGAAACTAACTAGGCTTCAATACTAAAGTACAGAATAAGAGCAGAACATTTCAGAAACTGCAGCAGTGTCTCAACTGTGTAGATAAATTACCTAGTGGGTGTTGGAGCAGACTATATACGCTGCACAGGGGAAGAGACTACACGTTCCTTACAACCTACCTGGGGTTTAGTTAGACTTACAGCTAGGGTTAGCAGAGGTAAGAACACTGTATTCCTACTACGGTACAGGTTCTCCTTATATACATAATATTAAGGATGTCACATGACTCGGGAATGTGTTTACGGCATGTATGCGCAGTAAGCGCAGTAACATGCATATGCTGCATGTATCGCCTCATGTATACATGTGTATGCTGCATGTATTGCCTCATGTATACAGCATGCATCAGGGATTAATTTCAACAGTGGGAGCTGCACAGGAGTCTGTAGTGGCCTGGTGCACAGCAGTGTGGGCAGTGCAAGGTGGCTGGGAACAAAGGCAAAGAGGAGTAGGTGAATGTTGGGTTTCCTGGTGAGGGAGGAACAAGATGCAGAAAAGGGTCAGAAGAGTGCAGATTCTAAGCAGGTGTGAAACAGTTCTTGACAGTATTTCCCCCTTAGTGCTGAGCCTATGAGGCATGTGTGTGTTCAAGTCTGGATGAGGAAATTGGTTGATTTTCTGAAAGCAGAAATGGTCAAAAAGCTGAATGTGGAAGTTGGTTGAAAATTTTAACATTGATGCTTACCATCATCTTCTAATATAACATGTGACCCCCAACCCTCTCCAGAAACAAAAAGCTTGCCGCCATCAAGGCATGAAAGGAGCAAATGGAGCAGGAGGAACATGAGCTAGAGGAGGAGGTGAAAAGGCAGGAAGAGGAGGAGTGCAGGGTGCAGGAGGTGCGAAAGGCAGCAGAGGAGGCTGCCAAGGCAGAGGCAGAAGAGGCAGTGCATAGGGAGGTGGAAGCATGGAAAAAGGAGGCAGCAGCTGCCAGGAAGGCAGAGAAGAAGTGAGTGGCAGCGGGTTTGCCACAGGAAGCAGAGGGGAGTAAATCCCTGAAGAACAAGAAGATTGCCAAGTTGAAGGCAATGGTGGGGTCAGGAGAACCTGAGGCAGCAGTGTGGGTGCAGGCAGCCTTGCCCTACAAAAAGTAAGTTCTTTGTTTTACTTATTCATCTTCCTTTACTGATGAGCCACATAGGTGCAAAAACCAAAAAAATTGCCTGCTACAAGATTGGGGCATGTGGTCATGTGTGTGAGAATTGCATGTGCATGGAACACAAGTGCAAGGAGGTGGTGTGGGAGGGGCAGGAGGCCCCTGCAGGGAAAGCAGTGGGGGGTGGAGGTCTGTGATTGACGGGAGCCACAGCGGAAGTGGCAGGTTTAGTGGGGATTGGCAGGGAAGTCATGGAGGTGATGAGGGAGTTAGTGGTGGCTGTAAAGGGGCTCAAGAGGGCCATCTCTGAGGGAATGGGGAACCTGCAGGAGGTCATGGAGGATTTATGGGATGCAATGGACCAGGAATGGTGGGAAGGTAGCAGAGAAGAGAGCGGGAGTGATGGGGAGGAAGGTGACAAGGGGGAAGCAGAAGTTGAGCAGGCAGCAAGAGAGGTGAGGCAGGAGATTAGGGAAAGGCTGTTAGGGTGACACCCACTATCTGCTAGCTAAGACCATGTGGGTTCTCTCTACAAGAAGGGGGTGTGATGGGGGAATTGATGGTTTTGATGTGAGGGGTTATTAATAACTGAGTTTGTTGAGAAAGGTGTTTCACACCACAAATATAGGTGGAATACCTAAGAGAACACAACTGGGGTCCCTTAGGTGTATATTTAGGGTTTATATACTATGTTACATATATTGTACATTGTTGTTACCAATGCGCTTGTACATGCATGTACATATTGATGCGTGGGAAATAAAATTCTCATGCTATCAAAGTGTAGTGTCATTTGGCATAATGTAGCATAATTCGACATAATAAAATGAAATGAAATTTTATTAGGTAATGGGGCTGTGTCCTAACATTACCCCCCTTTTATGCCTCGACTTCCAGGTGAGAAAATATTGTATCTGTCCCCTCTGTGAAATTTTGGTAAGGCTGGAATTTCATCCCCTCATATACCATTCTTGCAATGTGATGTGGAGCATTTGGATTACTTTTAAAGAATTGGGCGATCACATTACACACTCGCTTACAATTCTCTTTGTGTTCCCATGAATTATTTTTGTCGGTATAGTTCTTCCACTTCATTAAGAACTCCAATTTATTCTGTTGAAGACGTGAGTCTAGAATTTCTTCAACTATATATTCTGGAGCACCTTCTACTATTATCAGAGGTTGTGGAGTGGTTTGTTGGCCAGGAATAGTGGGTGGGCAGTAGGGGCATAGGCAGGAAACATTAATCTTGGGATCAGTATTGAATGATCGGGGAAATTTTAGCACTACCACGTTAGGCAAAATTTCTTTAGAGATCGTGTATGGGCCAACTTGTTTCTCCATAAGTTTCCTAGAAGGTCGTGGAATATTTAGGTCCTTGGTACTTAGCCATACCTGGAGTGGGAGCTCAAGTATGATCTGCATGTTGCATCATGTCATCATGTGCTTTCATCAATGCCGCCTCCACTTCTTCCTGTACCTTTTGCATCTTAGATACAAAGTCTTCTACCAATTGTACCTTAACTTCCCTTCAGGGTTCTATTCCCATGTGGGGATGATACCTGTAATTAGCAAAGAAGGGTGACATGCGAGTAGCTGAATGGAATTTATTATTGTGGGAAAATTCAGCAATTGCCAACCATTTGGGACAGTCAGTTTGTCGGTAGTTGACAAACATACTTAGGTACTGCTCCAACTCCTGGTTCATTCTCTCTGTCTGCCCATCAGTTTGTGGGTGATATGCCATAGATAATTTAGTTTGAATCCCCAATACATTGATTAGTTCTTGCATAAACATGGAAGCAAATTGTGGTCCACGATCAGAGATAATGGTATCCAGTAATCCATGTAACTGCCATACCTGATTTAGATAGAGGCACGCCAAGCCCAATGATGAGGTTTCTGTAGTAGTAGGAATAATATGGACCTCCTTTGTGAAGTGGTCACTGTTAAGAACTGATCCTGGAGAGTTCGTCAGAATCCAATCAGACACTGTGGGTGTTGTTTATGGAAGGTTGTCAGGTCATTGTGGATTTGGTGGGAGGGGAAATGAAGAGGACTTGGCTTCAGCTTGTAAGAAGCTGCACCCTTTGCCTTGTCTGGTGTCCTAATTTCAAGTTGGAGGTTTGGAGGTAGGAGCGGGAAAGTGCGGGTAAATGCAGAAGGAGTACAGAGGGACTTAGGTTAAGTTCAGATGAGGTTAGAACTTTCAGAGGGAGACTGTAGGTCAAGTCGAATGGAGTTCAGACTCTTAGAGAACTGAGGTTGGAGTAGAAGGAGGTTTGGATTGGCAGATTAAAGTCGAGTCTATGTTGATATATGAACTAAGGAATACAAGGCAAAACTAACTAAGCTTAAATACTGTAGTCTGGAATAATGTGGAACAGGAATGAAGATTGCAGCAGTGTCTCGACTGTGTAGATAAATTATCTAGCGGGAGCCGCACAGGAATCCATAGTCAAATTTGCAATAGAGATGGCAGCCTTGGGAAGGCAGCTGTGGATGCTATACAAGGCAGCCTGGTGCACAGCAGTGTGGGCAGTGCAAGGTGGCCAGGAACGAAATCGGAAGGAGTAGACAAATGTCGGGTTAGATGTGCAGGAAAGAGTCAGACAGAATGTGGGTTCCGATCAGGTGAGGAATGGTTCTTGACAGTATTTCCCCCTTAGTGCCGAGCCTACGAGGCACGTGAGGGCTTGATTCCAAGTGAGGAAGTTGGTTGAATTTCCAAATGCAGTAATTGGTTGAAAAAATTTTCACGTTCTTTCCTTCCCCCATCAACTATCAATTATGTCCCCTCCAGCAGTATCCATGCAGATCAAATTTGCCGCGATGAGGGCCCAATACGAACAGAGAGAGCGGGTGATGAAGGAGCAGATGGAATGAGAGATGAAGGAGCTGGAGGAAGCGGCAAGGGAGGAGGAGCGCCGGGTGCAGGAGGCGCAAAAGGCAGCAGAGGAGGTGTGCCAGGCAGAGGCATGGAGAAAGGAGGCATTGGCCACAAAACGAGCGGAGAAGAAGTGGGCAGCTGTGGCTGCAGGTTTGGAGGATGAGGCCAAGGGGAGCAAGTCCCCAAAGAAAAAGAAAGTTGCCAAGTTGAAGGTGCGAGTGGGGTCAGAGGAGTCTGAGGGTCTGGTGCAGGTGCAGGCTGTGTTGCCCTGCAAAAGATGTGTACTTGTTCCCTTCTCAGTCTCCTTTTACTGATAAATGGCCTAGATGCAAATATCAAAAGATTTCTTGTTTCAAGATGGGTGTGAAGGGATGCATGTGTGACAACTGCACACACGTCAAACATAAGTGCGAGGAGGTAGTGTGGGAGGGGCAGGAAGCCCCTGCAGCAAAAACGGTGGGAACTGCAGTGGGAACATCAGGGATTAGCAGGGAAAACCTGGAAGTAATGCAGCAGCTGATGAAGCTGATAAGGAAGGGTTTTACTGAGGTGGCTACTGCAGTGCAGGAGTCGATGGGGGAGATCCAGGATGCCTTGGACTCAGAGTGGGTGGAGGAAGAAAGCACCGAGGAGAGCGATGAGGGTGATGAAGAGGTGGTGCGAGTGGTGCGAGAGTCCCGATGGGAAAGACATGGGATCTGCAAGTCCAGAGATGACTGGGCGGCCTTCCAGAGGTATCTGGAGAAAAGGCAGGCAGATGATGGGGAGGAGAGTGAGAGTGGTGAGGAGGGTGAAGAGAAGGATGAGGGCAGAGAAGAGGGTGAAGTTGGGGAAGAGGGTGACAAAGACAGAGAGGGAGAGTGGAGGTATTGTAGGGATCCAGTCAGATCCAAGAAATTTTGGTTTTTTTCAATAAAATTTGTTTCTGAGTTCAGACTGAGTGAATAAGTAACATGAATAGTCTTTAAGCAGGTAATGGTCCGGGTTTCTGCAGGTAGCGGGTGTGAAAATCCACGAGGAGTTCTTGGGCATGGTCAAGTTCTGTAACAGGTAGCCAGGAGGTCCCTTCATCGGTTCCCTGGTAACCTTCCCATCGGACAAGGTAGCAAATCTTGCAGTGATGTCAGTTGTCAACTTTGGAGTCAAGAACTTCAGCGATCTCATATTCGAGCTTGTTGTCAATGGTGATCAGAGGAGGTGGGGGTTGTCCTCGATTTGGGATTGTGTTTGGGGAGTGTTTCTCTAGTTGAGAGATGTGGAAAACAGGGTGGATGGCCCGCATGTGATCTGGGAGCCGCAGGGTGACTGAGTGAGTACCTGGGCAGGCGATGATTTTGAAGGGACCATGGTTCTTTTCAGAAAGTTTCTTGGAAGGACGAGTGGTGCGGATATTTTCCGCAGTGACGTAGGCAGAGTCACCAATGTTGAAGTTGGGTGTGGGTGCCCGATGTTTGTCTGCAGGACCTTGATAACGCTCTTGAGCGGCCACAAGCTGTTTCCGAAGCTCCTGATGAAGGTCATCTAAGTCGACGATGAACCCGCGGGCATGCTGTGAAGCTAAGTCGCATTCTGGAAAGATGGAAATGTTTGGGTGATAGCCTTTGTTGGCAAAGAAAGGGGATATGCCTGTAGAGGCAGAAGGAGCATTGTTGTAGGCAAATTTGCCCAAGGGCAAGAGGTGATACCAGTCGTCCTGCTGATAGTTGCAGAAAATCCGGAGGTACTGCTCCAAGGTCTGATTAAGTTGTTCTGTCTGACCATCACCTTGCAGGTGATAACTGGAAGTGAAGTGGATCCGCATGTTGAGCGCTTTTCTGAGGGAGTGGAAGAAATGGGAGACAAAGTTGGATCCCCAGTCACAAGTGACGTGTGATGGAATGCCATGCTTGGAGAAGATGTGGAGGATGAACAGGTTGGCTAGTTCTTGGGCTGTGATTTCATTGACAGTTGGGATGAATATGCCTTGTTTGGTGAGATGGTCAATGAGGACCAAGATAGTGGTGTGACCATCAGAGTTGGGTAGTTGCTCAATGAAATCCATGGAGATGGAGTTCCAAGGTTGTTCCGGGACTGGAAGTTGCTTTAGAAACCCGTAGGGCTTGTGTCAAGGTGATTTGGATTGTTTGCAAGTGGTACAGGATTTGCAGAATTCTTGCACAAAGGTGTGGAGGTTTGGCCAGACATATTCCTGGCAGACAAGCTGCTGGGTTTTGTTTTGTCTGAAGTGGCCAGAGAGGATCTGATCGTGTTTGTACTGAAGGACCTTGAGGCAAAGATCCATGACGTCTGGAACATAAATCTGGTCGAAGTGGCAGAGAAGAAGACCTGCCTCGTCTATGGTCCAGTTGGGGTCGACAGGTGTCAGAAGATGTGCAGATGATACGGGGTCAAGGGGTAGGGAGGTCCAGATGTCATGGTGGAGTTTCTCAATATCCATGATTACTGCTTGTCGAAGGATGGGTGTGGCGAAATAGGTGGCGTGAAGGAAAGAGGTGAGCTGTTCCTGTGTGAATACAGGTCGGAAGTTGGTTGGGTTTATGGAGGCAAAGTTGCTATTTCCCCCTTTGCGGTAGACATCCCAACATCTAGTGAGCACATCTGGCTTGGCCCCTAATTTTCCAGGGTGGAAGTGGATGACGAGGTTGAACTGGGAAAGGTACTCAGACCAACAGGCCTGGCGGCAGGTGAGCAACTTGGTAGTGCTGAAGTACTCAAGATTTTTGTGGTTGGTTACCACATCAACTGGGTTTGTGGAACCCTCAAAATACTGCTGCCAGTGTTTGAAGGCTTCGAAAATGGCCAAGAGTTCCTTATCATGGGTGTCGTAATTTAGTTCAGCAGGATTGAAGGAGCGGGAATAAAAAGCAACTGGATGGATTTCTCCATCCGCAGTGTAAACCGAAAGGATAGCCACTAAGGCATAGTTGGAAGCATCGGTTTTGAGTACCATCTGTGAATCAGGTACACATTGCATTAAGATGGGGGCATGGGTGAATTCTTGTTTGAGCTTTTTAAAAGCATCACGGCACTTCTTGTTGAAGTCCCAGGGTGCAGATTTCCATGTCAAGCAGGTGAGTGGGATGACAATGTCTGAATAGCTGTTAATGAAGCGGCAGTAAAAGTTGCAAAAACCTAAGAAGGATTGTATATCCTTAACTTTCCTAGGCTCGGGCCAGTCAAGCACGGTTTTGACCTTATCCTTGGACATCCGCAGTCCATCCAGTGAAAGGATGAAACCTAAATATTCGATGGTGTTTTTGTGGAACTCACATTTCTGTGGAGAGGCATAAAGTCCATTTTTCCGGAGACGGCGGAGGACTTCTTTGATGTGAGCCCCATGCTGGGACTTGTCATCGGAATAGATTAGGATGTCTTCAAGGTATATGATGACACAAACATCCAGCATGTCGCTGAAGATGTCATTCATAAACCAATGGAAAGCTGCGGGTGCATTAGTGAGTCCAAAGGGAACCACCAACCACTCAAAGGATCCATAGCAGGTGCAAAACATAGTTTTCCATTCATCACCATCAGCGATGTGGACTAGGTGATAAGCGTGCCGCAAGTCTATCTTGGTGAATAAGCAGGCTTTGCAGGGAGAGTCAAGGAGGTCAGAAATGAGAGGAAGTGGGTAGCGGTGGAGCACCATGCAGAGACTTGGATGGGCGGATGAAGCCTGAGCAGACATTTTTGTCAATAAAGACTCGTAAGGCTTCTAATTCAGAGGGGGAGAGAGAATACATGCAGCCTGGAGGTGGAGGAGTATTGTTTTCTGTCTCTATCTTGAGGTTGTAAGACCAATGTGGAGGAAGGGTATCCACCTTAGTCTTATTAAAGGCATCAGCAAATTCATGATACTTGGGAGGAATATCGGAGAGGTTGGATGAGTTAGTGGGTTGGGCAGAGCAGGCGGATAACCCTTCTGGAGCAAAGGTCATCTGAAAAGCTACTGCCCCAGGGAGTTTGCTAGCATGCACATAAGTGGCAGCATTGATGAAGGAGATGTCTGGGGGTGTAAATTTAGGAGGAATGGGGGTTTTGGAAAATGCAGAGGAGTCAAGGATTTCTACTGGAAGATTCAGGGACAAAGGTGATGTCAGGGGTGCTGGACCTCTATGATCTGCAGAGCGGAAAGCGAGTTGGCTTGAAGACCAGTCAATCAATGGATTGTATTGCTTCAGCCAGTTATGACCAAGTATGGCAGAACAGGAAGAGTCAAGTGAGGTTACATAAAATGACAAATTGAATACTTCACCAGCAGGGAAGGTGATTGGAAGTTTGACAATCTGAGTTATGGTGGAGTTGCAAGATCCATCAAAGAGTCATAAACTGATCGGGTTAATGGATTCTGTGCTGAGTTGGTTATCCAACATGAAAGAGGAGTCAAGGAAGCAGTGGGAGGAGCCAGAGTCGATAAGAGTTCAGAAAGGGGCGGAAGAGTCAGGAAAGGTTAAAAGAATGGTTAGGGAGTCAGAGTTGGAAAGAGCAGACACATTGAGATGAATGTAGGCAGCCAAGTGGGTAAGGTCAACACAACCCCCAGCCCCAATGGCTGTATCCTGAGGGTTGTGGACTACTTTTCCGAGTCCGTAGTCTCAGGAACAATAGCGGATGCATGGGCTTTTGCGGCTTTGGATTTTGGGCAGCTTCCTGCTATGTGCCCTTCCTCACCGCAGTAGAGACAAAGTCATTCTCTCATGCAACATTCTTGTTCCTCCCCAGTAAGCTTGCTATTCTTCCCCAACTTATTGGAGATGGACAACTTGGGCTTGTCCCAGGAAGTGTTCTTTGTTGTGGAAGACTGTTGGTTGGAGGTGTTACTGTGGGCGGAGTTTGAAGAGGCTTGGTTTGTCGATGGGGAATGGCTTTTGGAAGAATTACTGGAATTCTTTGTTTCAAAATGGGATTCATCTTCTTGCATCCAGTAGATGTTGTCACTGTCCTGCGCTTTCAAGCGTAGTTCTGCAAGAGTATTGGGTTTACCACCCTGGAGAACTTCTTTGCAAAGCTGGAGCGGAAGACCATGGAAATAGCGGTCATGAAGGGCTGCTTCATTCCAGTTGACCCTAGAAGCTAATTCCCAGAAATCAACGTTATATTTCGTGATACGACCACCTTTCTTCATTGCTAAGTCAGAGAGAGCTTTTTCTGTGTCTCCAACTGGGTCATGCAGACTGAAGTTGCTTTCCAGCTTGGCGAGGAAAGCTTCATAGTCCCACATCCAGTGTGTGGAATCTATCGGGTCATCCAGACCAGGCTCAAACCAACTGAGAGCTGATCCCTTAAGATGAGAAAGGATGAATATGATCTTTTTCTCATCAGAGGAAAATACATGTGGACAGTTGCAGAAATGAAGATTGCAGGAGACTAGGAAGTCTCTAAGTTTCTTTGGATTGGTGCTGTCAAAAGTGTTGGGGTTGCGAACTTTGATTTTCTCGGCCTTGGGTGTGTTATTCTGACAAAGCTCTCCGAGAGGTTGTAAAGGACATCTATGAACCTATCCCCTGGGTCAGGGTTTTCCCCTGCAGGAGGTTGATCCTCAGGATCATTGGGATCAGGGTCACCCCCAGGGCCGTCAGGACCACTAGGGTCATCGGGTCCACCGGGGGGTCCGTCCTCTAGACCAGGATCTTCCAACCCAAAGGGTTCAGGCTGGTTGATGCCCCCTACGTACTCAAGGGGAGTTCTTGATCGAAAACCTTCTGGGTTGCCAGAAAGTTGTGGGGCATAGGTGGACATGAGATTGGCACTGATTGAGGGAGCTCCTGAGCCGATTTGTCAGAAGATGTTTGAGGGTCTGGAAGACAATCCAAAAGTAGTGGCAGGTCGAGGGTCAGAAAGAGTGGATCGCTGGATTGTGGAGATCCCTGGAATAGTACCAGCATGTTGGGAATTTCTTGTTGTGCACTGGTGGGTCTTGGTAGGGGTCATAGAGAGGAAATGGATGAGTGAAGTGTGAGTTTGTATATACTGTTAAGAACTGATCCTGGAGGGTTCATCAGAATCTGATTGGACACTGTGGGTGTTGTTTATGGAAGGTTGTCGGGTCGTTGCAGATTTGGTGGGAGGGGAAATGAAAAGGACTTGGCTTCAGCTTGTAAGAAGCTGTGCCCTACACCTCATCTGGTGTCCTAATTTCAAGTTGGAGGTTTGGAGGTAGGAGCAGGAAAGTGCAGGTAAATGCAGAAGGAGTACAGAGGGACTTAGGTTAAGTTCAGATGAGGTTAGAACTTTCAGAGGGAGACTGTAGGTCAAGTCGAATGGAGTTCAGACTCTTAGAGAACTGAGGTTGGAGTAGAAGGAGGTTTGGATTGGCAGATTAAAGTCGAGTCTATGTCGATATATGAACTGAGGAATACAAGGCAAAACTAACTAAGCTTAAATACTGTAGTCCGGAATAATGCAGAACAGGAACGAAGATTGCGGCAGTGTCTCGACTGTGTAGATAAATTATCTAGTGGGAGCCGCACAGGAATCTGTAGTTAAATTTGCAATAGAGACGGCAGCCTTGGGAAGGCAGCCATGGATGCTGTACAAGGTGGCCTGGTGCACAGCAGTGTGGGAAGTGCAATGTGGCTGGGAACAAAATTGGAAGGAGTAGACAAATGTCGGGTTAGACATGTGGGAAAGAGTTGGATGGAATGTGGGTTCCGATCAGGTGAGGAACGGTTCTTGACAGTCACATACTACAAATATTGCATTGTACCCTTGAGCCTTGGGTAATCCGGTAATAAAATCCACAGATATGTCTCACCATGGTGCTTTAGGTATAGGATTTGGCATTAATTTCCCTGCAGGTTTCTCAGGAAATTTCTTCCCCCTCATGCACGTATCACATCCATCCACATACCCCAACACATATTTAGAAATTCTGGGCCACCAATAATTTCTCATTACTAATTCCAATGTCTTCCATCTTCCTGGGTGTCTGGCAGTCAGCATATTATGATGTAACCAGACGATCTCCCTTTGCAAATCCTAATCCTTTGGTACATACACTTTTCCTTGGAATAACACCAACCCTTGTTCTCAGCCCATTCATCTCCTTTAATATTACCTTTCTTCTCTCCCTTCAGAGCTTTCATGGCTTCCACTAATTCATCATCCATTTCTGAACATTGTCTAATTTTAGACAACATTTCCATTTCCAAGCTATCTATTAATAGATGCCCTTGATGCATAGCACAATGCAAAAGTATTCAGGTTTGAGTAAGGTAACATTCTTATTGTCCTCCTCCACCCCCCTTTTGTGATCAATATGTCTGGATAATGCATCTTCTTTCCTCATTAAGCTTCCTGTTTTGTGGACCAAGTGAAGATTGAAATGTGATAGGAATACCACCCAATGCACTTGTCAGCAGTTAAGCTTTTGAGTGGACATGAAGTATTGCAGATTTTGATGATCTGTTGAGATCTCAACCTGATGCATACATCCCTCCAAATAATGTCTCCATGCCTCCAACACTTATATTATTCCCAACATCTCTTTGTCATGCACATCATAATTCCTTTCCACATCATTCAACCCTTGGGACAAATATGCACAAGGATGCCATTTGTCATCTTCACACAGCATTGATAATACTGCTCCAGTAGCAAAGTCAGATGCATCTGATTCCACTTGTAAGGGATGTGTGAAATCTACTGGGGCTAATATTGGTCCCTCCACAAACTTCCTCTTCAACTGCTCAAATGCTGTCTGCTGCTGTTCCCCCCACCTCCACACTACTCCCTTTCACATAAGGTTATGTAAGGGTGCAGCAATTTTGGAAAAATTATGCACAAAGCAATGATAGTAATTTGTGAGTCCCAAGAAGGCTTGAGCCTCCTTGACATTGGTGGGTGCAGGCCAATCAGTGATTGCCTGTACCTTGATCGGATCCCATCAGGGCCAATCAATAATCCTAGGAACTTGATCTCACTTGCATCGAACACACACTTCTCTGGTTTCAAAAATAGATCATTCTCCACTAACCTCCATAGCACCTCCTGCACTATCGCTTCATGATTTTCTTCATCCTCTGTGAATATCAGAATGTTGTCAATACCATGCCTTTGTCCATTACATCCTTGAAAATATTGTTCATCATATTTTGGAAAGTTGGGGGACTATTGGTCATCCCAAAGAACATGACAAGCAGCTCGAAGGATCCTTGACACGTGGCAAATGCAGCCTTCCCCTCATCTCCTTTCCTTATTTGTACATTATCATATCCCCATCATAAATCCAATTTTGTAAAGACCTTGGCTTTTCCCACCTTGTCAATTATTTCTGAGATCAAAGGCAGGGGGTATGCATTAGGGACTACCATGGATGGCTCTGATCTGGATGACCATCTGTGGGTACCATACATGGATGGGTGGCAACGGATATGGATATCACATGGGTGGTATCCACAGATGAACAGATGGTTACTATAAAATTTAAATAAATGAGTAAATAATCAATATACTAATATAGATAAGGAATGACATGGGTACAGGTACTGTCTGAGGGTGTCATGGGTTGGCGTGGGTCAACATAACTGTTGCTGTGCCACCGATGATCAATGTCGCCACCTTCCTCTCTATCACCACCACTCAGTCAACTGCCACCACCATCACCACCACCACCACCACCACTCCCATGCCCATGCCCATGTCAAGTAACACTGCAAAGTTCAAACCAACCACATAGGGCCCAAACAACACCAGATGTTGTTTGGGCCCTATGTAATGTTTTTTTTTAAACTTCTTTTCTTTTCTTTTCTTTTCAACTTACTAATGTTTTTATTTGTCTTGTTTAGGTTCTACTTATGTTATCTACCATGAGACGGCGTCAAGAAGGCAGACCCACACCCATGCCACTGCTGTGAGCACCTGCTCGCAGGGTGGGACAACAACACAATGGAACAACACAGGGACAGATGGCGAGGTGAAGATGACAATGACAGCCACCAGCACCCACCTGCCAGACCCCCACCACTGCAAGCTGCTGCTCGTGGGGTGGAAGTGGAATGGCGAAGACAGGGTGGGGGAGTAACGACAATGACAACAACAAGACAGGACAACACCAACACCAACAATGAGAAGAAGGACAATGATGGGGACCAGGGGACAAAGACCAACAACAAGGAAGACCACAGAGGAACAATGATGGTGAGGAACACAATGACAATGAGGAACAGGAACACAGTGAGGAAGCAGAACACAATGAGGTGGAGGAGGACAACAAGGAGGAAGCAGACAATGAGGTGGAGGAGGACAAAAAGGAGGAAGAGGACAAGGAGGAGGACAAGGAGGAAGTGGACAATGAGGTGGAGGAGGACAAGGAGGAGGAAGAGGATGAGGACAAGGACAATGAGGAGGATGAGGATGAGGATGACAACAAGGACAAGGACAATGACAGGATGAGGACAGGACAACACCAAGCCCCCCCCCCCCCCCCCCCACCAGCGATGGATGACCCAGCACCCATACCCACCACTGCAAGCAACTGCTCACAGGGTGGACCATCAGTGCTACAGATGATGGAGGGCAAGGACAATGACAAAGATGGGAACAACCACTGGCCCCCTCCCTCGCTCCAATAGCAAGGGGGGTCTTTGTTTCTTTCTTGTCAACACCAGCTGCCACCACCCCCTCCCTTGCTCCAAAGGGGGGGTTCATGTGTTTCACTCTAGTCGACACCGACCACCACAGCCCCCTCCCTCACTCCAAAAGTGAGTGGAGGGTTCTTGTGTTTTGTTCTAGTTGACACTGACCACCACCACCCCCTCCCTCACTGCAATCACGAGTGGAGTGTTCTGCTTTGTTCAGACTATCCCTTGTTTGGTCCCACAACTGCCCCACCCTCACCCCAAATGCAAGTGCGTGGGGTCGCGATCTTTATTTATTATCAGCATATATGTATTGTACATAGTTTATAGAGTCTAGACCATAATAAAAAACAGTTAGACTAATCATGCTGCTTGAGAGTTGAGACCTGTGGGATAACTGCAGATTTTGAACAAATGTGTGAATCTGGGGGTAACTGGGTCCCAGGGAAACCTGTGATAACCACTGTACCTGTAAGGGATTAGTATGGTGTTAATCGGTATATGGGTATGACATCAGACAAGATATACCTGGAAGTTACCCATGTCACACCTAAATATAGATATTCCAACTCCACTTGATCAAGGCTGTCCAAAGCTGTTGAATGACATCTGGCAGCCATTTCATGGTCATTTCCCCCCATCACTTCCCTCTGTAGCAATATGGTAGGGATGTTTTCTAGCTGCTAGAAGAGTTACTAGTGCTCAATTGACTGCACATACATCTACTGAGGACTCAGATACAGACTCTGCAACTCCTGCTGTCCTTATTTCTCTGGTAAAGGCCTGTGCTGCAAAAAAGACTGTTGTGGGCAAGACAGATGCTGAGGTATGGTCCCTATCTGACGGTGAGATTATTGGTATGTGTCAATTCTCATGCCAGTACTATGATGGAACTCATGAACATTGTCTTGTTTTTTTCAGAGGCTTCTGAGTCTACCTGGCATTCTAAGGTTTATGATCACTTCAATATCACTCTCCATCATGAGGTGGATGACCATCAGAAGCCCGAAAAGCTGGTCTTTGTGTTCACATGCAAGGTGGATGTTAGGAAACCACCCCATTACCTAATAAAATTTCATTTTCATTTTATTATGTCAAATTATGCTACATGACGCCAAATGACACTACACTATGATAGCATGAGAATTTTATTTCGCACGCATCAAAATGTACGTGCATGTACGAGTGCATCGGTAACAACAATGTACAATATATGTGACATAGTATATAAACCCTAAATATACACCTAGGGGACCCCAGTTGTGTTCTCTTAGGTATTCCACCTACGTTTTCGGTGTGAAAGGCCTATCTCAACAAACTCACCTATTAATAACCCCTCGCATCAAAACCATCAATTTCCCCATCACGAGCACAGATCCGGCCCCCTTCTTGTAGAGAGAACCCACACGGTCTTAGCTAGCAGATAGTGGGTGTTGCCCTAACAGTGGACCCCACCAATCATACTCCTCATGTTCATCCTCGCATGTCTATTGGTCATGGAACCAAGAATCTCCAGGAGGGTGTATGGTCTTGTGATAAGCATCTAGGTGTTGCTGCTGGTGCAACCTCTGTTCAACCAGCTGGTGAGCCATATACACCTGCAGGCCACCACACCCTGATTGCTCTACAATGTGCCAAAAACCATTGTCCTTTCAATTCAGTTTTGGATGAGGACTACCAGGCAGAGGTAGAGATGCTCTGACCTGGAACAATTATCCCTTCTCTTCAAACAGTTTCTTGTGAGATTAAAGCCATGTATACTGAGATGTCAAAACATGTCCGAAAGTATTTTATGGTCTGTCATTTATATATTTGTATGGTATTATTGTTGCTCAACAATATTTGAAGGCTCTCAATAGCACTATCCATCTTGTGCTTGATGGGTGGACAGCTCCAATAGTTGCATCATTTCTTGGACTTGTTGTTGTCTGGTTTCATGAGGGAGTTATTTATCATGCTGTACTGGAATTTATAAGGTTAGTGCTAATTTTTGTTATGATCAATGAGTTTGCTGCTTCAATGCATTATCCATCTCAGATTAACCCAAAAACATGATGGAAAATATCTTGCTGAGGTTACTGCCAGTTGTCTACAGTGATTTGGGCTTGACAAACTTGTTTGTTACTAACATATCTCTTGTTTCATGCAATCTGAGTCTATTATAGCTATTTTCACTTTGCATGGACAATGCAGGAAACAATGATGTATTGGCCAAATATCTTCCAGTGCTTATTCCATCCTTTTGGGGGATGGCAGCTCATGGATGCTGTTTTCCACACATTATTAATTTCTTGGCTAAAGTATGTGTTACTGAAATTTTACACTATTCTGGAGTCTGGACTCAACAAGCATTCAGATATTTATATCCTTCTTTTTTTGGCAGCCTAAAAAGAAGGTTAAGGACTCAGAAGCTGCCAATGGTATGTTAAAATCTGTCAATCACTCTTCAGTATCTAAAATCCTGTACAGTTGCTGCTATTGCTGACTCTGATGATTCTGATGATGAACTTGCTGTTCATGAGGAAGGGATTGAGAATGATTCAGCTGCTGTGCTTGATGATGGTAGGGATGCCCATGATACTGCCATTGTCAATACTACTCATGGCCAGGCAATTGAAATGATGAGGAAACAGGGTATTTCAATTGATCCTCAGGAGGAAAAGATGGCACTGCAACTTTTTCCATGTGTAAGGATATTTATTTCACAACATTCAATTTTAATTCAGGAAATCCCAGGTTGCTGGCCTTGCATGGTGTGTTCATGACAGTTCAACACTAAAGGAGAAATTTGATACACTTGTTGCAAATGACTGGTAACAAGGACACACTTGATCGCCGGGTTCCTACCTGATGGAATTCAGATCTCACTTGCCTAGATGCTCACCTCTACTTTAGAAGTCCAGTTGAACAGCTCACAGGTGCAGCCATCAACAAACTCCAGGCTTACTGGCTTTCAGAAGACCAATAGGATCTTGCAGAAACACTTAGTGCAGTACTTGAGGTCACTTCTCTGATATTTGACAATGCAGACAATTAATCATCTCTAATAGGTCTTTGATGGGCCAACAAATCTGTTTTCACAGTCTCAGGTTCCACTTATAGCAGAAGTCATACCTATGCTGGATTCTATCGAGCAGTCCATGACCCTGGTCCATGATGATGAGGAATTGGAACTTCCCAATGTTGTCTGTGTTGCTGCACAAGCAGTTCTACTCTTAATCAACAAATACTACACTCTCATGAAGGACTGTGAATTGTACATCATTGCAATTGGCAAGTGTAGTATTTCTGATGCATTTGAATTTTGTATGCTGACAATATGCAGTCATGTGTCCTGACAAGAAACTGAGACCATGGTTGGACAGCAGCACAGATACAAGATATCAAGAAGATGGATATTGAGTGTTGGGATGAAACATACAAGGGAGAGGACTCAGAGAACTACCTCCTGCCCCTGCTCCTCATAGGGGCAAGGTGAGCTTTAATTTATGCTGCCGAATCCTAGAATTACTGTATTTTCTTTTCAGGCCAAGTCCAAGTGGGTTGTTACAACAGAACCTGAGGAAAATCAAGATCCAGATACTATTGCAACTTATCTGGCAGATCCAGTCATCAGGGTTTCAACTATCAAGGAGGCTGGAGGGATCATGAAGTACTGGCATCAAGATATTGATCAGCGACCTCGGTTAGCAAAGATGAGGCTTGATTTTTGCTCAGCACCAGGTAAGTGTAATAATTTTCATTTTTGCTCCTACTCAGACACTCTTTTAGCATGATCAGTGGATGCTGAATGTGCATTCTCAGTTGGAAGGCTTGAGATCAATCACCTTCAGCCCACAAACCTTCAAGGCTCAAGTTGCAGTTGGATCTTGGGCCAAAACTCCACTCTATCCAGGACTTTCAGAAACCATTAAGATTGTTCAGAAGCAAATGGGAAGTGAAGAGCAGGTGGGACCTCAGAAAGAAGTTGATGAGACTGAGTTGGAAGATGAGTTAGAAGAGACAGATGAGGAATCCAGGTTTTGGAGAACTTGAATTGTAATTGTACAAATTCCTATGGTATTCCAGATGTATCTGGAAGGTTTCAAAGTAATATTTATTGGTGTAAAACCATTTCTTGATTAAAAGAAGTACAAATTTTACTCAGTATAATAAATAAGATCTTGTGTACCAACTAGTGTTGCCATGACTTCAAGTCGGACTTTTTAATTGCTGTATATCTCTGTAAGTACATCATTGTAAAACATAAACTAATTGGCTCTGGGTACATATTTATCGCCGCTATCAACCAATCCAAAAATTACGTAAATAGGATTACTACATCTTGAGTTATTAACGGACTAAGATTCCAACTTTTGTACATCAAAACGTTTTACGATGATGTACTTACAGAGATATACAGCAATTAAAAAGTCCTAATTGAAGTCATGGCAACACTAGTGCCAACTGCCAACAAGGCACTCCAGCAGGTAATTGACCTAAACCATTTTAATAGACCATAATACATATATTAGAGCATTTGAAAGCATTAAAAATAGTAGTATTCATATGGATACCCATGGATGATCCATGGATGCCACCCATATCCATGGACTTTAGTACATCATCCATGGATATTCACCCGGATGGACCCGGGTCCATCCACAGTAGTCCCTAGTATGCATTCTTCACTGTCCACTCATTCAGATACCTATAATCTGTACACATCCTCTTCCTCTGATCTTTCTTTGGCACAAAGAATAGTTGTTCATCATATTTTGGAAAGTTGGGGGATAGCCTTCCACTCATCTCCTTTCCTTATTCATATGTTATTGTATCCCCATTGTAAATCCAATTTTGTAAAGACCTTGGCTTTTCCTAGAATCCTACTTTGTCAATTATTTCTGAGATCAAAGGCAGGGGGTATGCATTGTTCGCTGTCCACTCATTCAGATACCTATAATCTGCAAACATCCTCTTCCTCTGATCATTCTTTGGCACAAAGAATATTGGTGACATCTGCAGCGATTTCAAAGGTTGTATGTATCCTTTGTGCAATTGCTCATTTAGGAACACATCAACTTCTTCTTGTTCCATCAGAGATAATGGATATACCTTTGACTTCTTTGGCACAAACCCTGGCTTCTGCAGAGGCATTTGCTCAGACTCCTTCTTCTGAAAGCTTGGAGGATATTCATGATATCCCACTCCCCCACTGGCTTCTCCACCTTCACAATATTCTTGTCCCATGACTGTCCTCCACAGATTGCTCTAAAGGTTTGCTTCTGCTCTTCCTTTTCAATCATGATCAGAACTTCCCCATTTGGCATTTCCTCATCCTCCACTTCCTCCATCATGTCAGAATACTTCCTTGGACATTCTTTCTCTTTCTTTTTCCCTTTCTCCTTCTTCATCTTCCTCTCATACACAATACATTCCTTAGGGCAACGAGTCATTTGTATTTTTCCAGTTTTCCAATCAATTTCGGGATTATGGTTCCATAACCACAGACATCCAATTATTAGATTGGTTTTCCCAAGATCGCACATTTCAAATATGGCTCATTCCTGATGCTCCTGATACTTTAGTACCATGGTCACCTCCTTGATAGTTCCTCCACAATTAACTGTTCCATCAATATTATACACAATTATAGGTTGCAACAGCTTGCACATGCTAATACTGTTTCCAGTAATTAAGGATTGATTAATAAATAATCCTGTAGCACCACTATCGAGCAATGCCTCCACATCAATTGCTGCATGTGTATCCACTGTCTTCAATCCCACAGTCAAGGTGATTTTGGGTTCTAGTTGCACAGAGCAAATAAAGAATTTAGGGGTTTTCAGAAATAGTGCTTGGCAATTTTCTTTGTCACATGATTCACAACAGTTGTACTCATCCTCGATTCTGGTTTGCTCTGGGTTTCCTCGGATGCTAATACATTGTAATGATTGTGGGTCACCAATGGGGAAACCTTCACTGGGACTCTTCCACAAAATTCTTCTGCCTGCCTTCTTCCAGCTTCACTTCCTCGATTGTAGCTTCCATAATCTTTATTTTCTGCCTACAATTCCTAGCAATGTGTCCTAACTGCCCACAGTTAAAACATTTAAGTGGGGCTCATCTCCCCACTTGATCAGCCTCCATTGCATCTGCTGGTGCTGCTGACTCCATAACTATAGGTGTCACTGCCATGGCTGGTGGCTGTGCCCTCGGAGTTTGCACCTGAGGCACCTTTCCTTTCTTGGACTTTCCTCCTGACAGCTTTCCAAATTTACTACTTCCATACATCAACTTTGATTCTGCCTGTTCCTGCTGATATTGCTGATCAAGGCGCATCACCCAATTATACCACACGTCCAACTTCTCTGACATAGAAGGTAGTCAGTAGATAGACTTGAATAAAGAGGGATTTAATCCTGCTTTCAAAAATTCTACCAACATTGGTTCTCCCATATCCATCTGTGAAGCTTCTGCTTTGAACTACAAAATAAATTCATCCACCGTTAGGGAACCTTGGCACATGGTTTTTAATTTGGCATTGGCTGTCACCTTTGTATTAGGGTCCCCAAACAGTGCCTCCAATCTCTCCAGAAATTCCTTGAACATTGCAAATGGTTTATTTCCCATGGCAATTTGATTAATAGCCTTGTTTCTCCAGAACTGTGCTTTCCCCCCCTGAATGTATGAGAGAGCAAACAAAATCCTAGACTCGGCTGTATGAAACTCTGGCTTCCTCCCATGGATGTACAATATTATAGAGCTGATAAAAGATGTTGTATTCTCCATGGTACTGTCAAGGATTTGCAGGGGCATTTACTTAGGTAAGTGCACTTTTCCATTTCTGGATTTCTCTGTCGTCTGCACATCATCCTGTGACATCCACTCCACCATCTCCTCCATCTCATCATCTCTATCTCCTGTTGTCCCTGGCTGTACTTCTGCTGGTCTGGGCTGTGATGCTGCCAACACTGACACTAATTGTGACATTTGCACTGTAAGCAGATCAATTTTCGCCTCTAGCGCTGGTGTGGGAACAGGATTAGGACCAGGATTAGAAGTTGAGGGTTCAGACATAATGGTCAGATCTGTGATGAATCACTTCTTCAGCTAAGGTGCCTGATCTTGGGGATAATACTGAATTCAGCCTGTAACTAAGATAGTCATCTGAATAGAGTAATGTAAATCACAACTAAACCAGATCCAATCAGTTGTCTGGTTGCAGCTGTCCTAATGATGAGTGCTGCTGGCAGTTGCAATGTTAGGTGAGGCCTGGTGTTGGCTTATGAAAGAAAAGGTAGATTATGTATATACAAGTACTTCCAGCTCATGCCAAAAGGATGAGGAATTGGATGTGGCATGGTGAAACAATGACATATGTGCAAGTAAGAGAAGGCACACTGATATGGGAAGTTGTGTTCTTCTGTTAGGGTGACACCCACTATCTGGTAGCTAAGACCATGCTGGTTCTCTCTACAAGAAGGGGGTGTGATGTGTGCACATGATGGGGGAATTGATGGTTTTGATGCGAGGGGTTATTAATAGATGATTTTGTTGAGAAAGGTGTTTCACACCACAAGTGTAGGTGGAATACCTAAGAGAACACAACTAGGGTCCCCTAGGTGTATATTTAGGGTTTATATACTATGTTACATATAACTAAATATCACCACTGTTATCCAAGGGTGGGGGAATGAAGTTTGAGGAGGTCCAATGAAATTTGATGAAGTTCAAGGGCATACAAAGCTCTGCGAAGTGCTTTGAGAAAAGTTTGAAGAGGTTCAGGAAAAGTTCAAAGAGGTTTGAAGGGTTTGCAGAGGATGAGAATAGTTCCAACAAGCAATAAAGATAGATGAGAGTGATGCGATAAGGTTTTGGGAGGATAGATGGTCAATGAAAGTTTTTGAGAAGCTAGTAGGGAATTTTTGAAGACATTCATGGTAAACTTGCTAAACTTCTGGTCTAAGATGAGGGGCTTGGACTCAAGAGAATTACCCTTAAATCAAATGATAGAGATGATAGGGTGATCTATTTCTTGTCCTTCTAAGTAGCTAGTACAAGGCTATATAAGTTTTGGGAGATAGTACTAAAAGGGAAATAGAACATGAGGACTACATGAGGCAAGATATAAAACAATAAAGAGGTTTCCAAATTGGAAAATAAATGAGAAATGATAAGAAGGAAAATGTGTAGAGTCACAATATATCAAGGGTACCTGTCCTATTGATCCAATATATCATTGAAATATCAAAGCGCCGCAATCGCAAACTTGGATCCACAGTCACAAGTGACATGAGATGGAACACCATGCTTAGAGAAGATGTGAAGGACAAACAGGTTGGCTAGTTCCTGTGCTGTGATCTCGTTAACTGTCAGGATGAAAATGCCTTGCTTGGTGAGTCAGTCAACAATGACCAGGATAGCAGTGTGGCTGTTGGAGTTGGGTAGTTTCTCAATGAAATCCATTGAAATTGAGTTCCAAGGTCATTCTGGAACTGGAAGTTGCTTCAGGAACCTGTAGGGTTTGTGTTGGGGCCATTTGGATTGCTTGCAAGTGGTACAGGACTTGCAGAAATCCTGGATGAAGGTGCAGAGGTTTGGCCAGACATATTCCCAGCAGACAAGCTGCAGGGTTTTGTTTTGTCCAAAGTGGCCAGAGAGGATATGATTGTGTTTGTACTGTAGGACCTTGAGGCAGAGATCTGCAATGTCTGGAACATAAATCCAGTCAAAGTGGCAGAGAAAACCTGCCTCATCTATAGTCCAGTTGGGGTCGACAGCTGTTGGGAGATGTGTGGATGATAGTGGGTCGAGGAGTAAGGAGGTGCAGATGTCATTGTGAAGTTTCTCGACATCCATGCTTACTGCTTGTTGGATGACAGGTGTTGCAAGGTAGGTGGCATGAAGAGAAGAGGTGAGTTGTTCCTGTGTGGATACAGGTCAGAAATTGGTTGGGTTTACAGATGTGAAGTCACTATTTCCCCCTTTGTGGTAGACATCCCAACATCTTGTGAGCATGTCTGGCTTGGCCCCCAATTTTCTGGGGTGGAAGCAGATAACAAGATTGAACTGTGAAAGATACTTGGACAATCTGGCTTGGTGGCAGGTGAGCAATTTAGTGGTGCTGAAGTACTCAAGATTTTTGTGATCTGTGACTACATTGATTGGGTTTGTGGAACCCTCAAAATATTGCTGCCAATGTTTGAAGGCTTTGAAAATGGCCAGAAGTTCCTTATTGTGTGTATTATAATTTAGTTCAGCAAAGGAGCAGGAATGGAAAGTGACCGGAAGAATTTCACCATCTGCAGTGTAAACCAAGAGGATAGCCACTAGGGCATAGTCGAAAGTGTTGGTTTCAAGTACTATTTGAGAGTCAGGTACCCATTGAGTTAGGATGGGAGCATGGGTGAATTCTTGTTTAAGCTTTTCAAAAGCATTGCAGCACTTCTTGCTGAAGTCCCAGGATGCAGATTTCTGCGTCAAGCAGGTGAGCAGAATGACAATGTCTGGATAGCCATTAATGAAGCAGTGGTAAAAATTGCAAAAGTTGAATATCCTTAACTTTCCTAGGCTCAGGCCAGTCAAGGACAGTTTTGACTTTATCCTTGGACATCCGTAGCCCATCCAGTGAAAGGATGAAACCCAGATATTCAATGGTGTCTTTGTGGAACTCACATTTCTGAGGTGAAGCATAGAGTCCATTCTTCCGGAGTCTCCGAAGAACTTCCTTGACATGAGCTCCATGCTGCAATTTGTCATCCAAGTAGATCAGGATGTCATTGAGGTAGACAATGACACAAACATCTAGCATGTCGCTGAAGATGTCATTCATAAACTGCTGGAAGGCTGCAGGTGCATTAGTGAGACTGAAGGGAACCACCAACCACTTGAAGGATCTATAGTGGATGCAAAAGGTGGTTTTCCACTTGTCACCATCTGCAATGCAGACTAGATGATAACTGTGCTGCAAGTCTATCTTGGTGAACAAGCAGGCTTTTTGTGGGGAGTCAACAAGGTCAGAAATGAGTGGAAGTGGATAGCAGTCCTTCTTCATAAGGCAGTTGAGCCCTCAGTAGTTGACACAAAGTTGTAGGCTGCCATCCTTCTTCTTGATGAAGAGAATAGGAGCACCGTGCAGGGACTTGGATGGGCAGATGAAGCCTGAGTGGACATTCTCATCAATAAAAATGTGCAAGGCTTCTAATTCAGAGGGAGAGAGGGAATACATGCGACCCAGCAGAGCGGGAGCATTATCTTCTGTCTCTATCTTGAGGTCATAGGAGCGATGTGGAGGAAGGGTATCCACCTTAGTCTTATTGAAGACATCAGTGAACTCATGATATTTGGTGGGAATGTCGGAAAGATCAGTTGGGTTTGGGGATTGAGCAGAGCAGGGAGATAATCCTTCTGGAGCAAAGGTCATCTGGAAGGCTACTGCCCCAGGATGTTTGCTAGTGTGCATGTAAGTGGCAGCATTGAGGAATGAAATGTCAGGAAGGGATAGCTTAGGCAGAATGGGGGGTACAGAAGGTGCGGGTGAATTGTGGGTTTCTACTGGAAGGTTTGGGGACATGGGTGATGTCAGGGGTGCTGGACCTCTATGATCTGCAGAGCAGAACGTGATTTGGCTTGAAGACCAGTCAATCAATGGATTGTATTGCTTCAGCCAGTTATGACCAAGTATGGTGGAACAGGAAGAGTCAAGTGACATTACATAGAATGACAGATTGAACACTTCACCAGTAGGAAAGGTGACTGGGAGTTGGATGACTTGAGTTATGGTGGAGTTGCAAGATCCATCAAAGAGTCGCAATCCAATTGGGTTAACGGATTCCATGCTGAGTTCGCTATCCAACACAAAAGAGGAGTCAAGGAAGCAATGGGAGGAGCCAGAGTTGATAAGGGTGGATTTGTCAGGAATGGTTAAAAGAATGGTGAGGGAGTCAGGGTCAGAAAGAGTGGATGCATTGAGATGGACGTAGGCAGCCAAATGGGTAAGGTCAATGCAACCCCAGCCCCAGTGGCTGTTTCCTGAGGGTTGTGGACTATTTTTCTGAGTCCGCAGTGTCAGAAATGACAGCAGAGGCACAGGCTTTTGTGGCTTTGGATTTCGGGCAGCTTGCTGCTACGCTTGTCCCAGGGAGTGTTCCTTGTCATGGAGGACTGTGGGTTGGAGGTGTTACAGCAGGCGGAGTTTGAGGAGGATTGGTTGGTAGACAAGGAAGAACCTTTGGAAGTGTCCTTCCAGCCAGGGTTAGAAGAGCTACCAGAATTCTTTGCTTCAAGGTGGGTTTCTTCCTCTTGCATCCAGTAGATGTCATTGCAGTCCTGCAGTTTCAAGTGCAGTTCCCCAAGAGTCCTGGGTTTACTACCCCAAAGAACTTCTGTGCAAAGTCAGAGCAGAAGACTGTGGAAATAGTGGTTGCAAAGGGCAGCTTCATTAGTGTTTTGAGGTCCAGTTGGGTTGCAGTCTTTTGCAGTCTTTTTAAAATTTAAACTGCCTCCTACTACCTCAAACAATAAGATAAAATCATGAAAATATTTGAGCAGATAGATCTGGCCAAAGACTGGGGGGTCATCTCTGGAACATAAGGATTCTGGTCAGTGATTATCAATATAATCACAAAATTTAATCATGGATAGAGAAGTGAAAATAATGGGGGGTCCTCTCTTTGACAAAATGATTTCATCCAGTCATTTCTGAGATACAGCAAAACAGCAAAAGACCAGACCTTGAAACACTATTCAGAATCATTCCAGTTGACCCTAGAAGCCAATTCCCAGAAGTCAACATTATACTTTGTAATGCGACCACCTTTCTTCATTGCTAAGTCAGAGAGAGCTTTTTCTGCATCTCTGACCAGGTCATGCAGGCTGAAGTTGCTTTTGAGCTTGGTGAGGAAAGCTTTGTAATCCCACATCCAGTGTGCAGAATCTGTTGGGTCATTAAGACCAGGCTCAAACCAACTAAGAGCTGATCCCTTAAGATAAGAAAGGATGAATATGATCTTTTTCTCATCAGAGGAAATACATGTGGGCAGTTGTGGAAATGAAGGTTACAGGAGACTAGGAAGTCTCTAAGTTTCTTCAGACTGGTGCTGTCAAAAGTGTCAGGGTTGCAAACTTTGATTTTCTTGGTCTTGGGTGCAGCACTTTGATGAAGGGTGCAGATACTCTCCAAGAGGTTGTAAAGGACATCTATGAACCTATTGCCTGGATCAGGGTTTCCCACAGTGGGAGGTTGATCATCTGGATCACTGGGATCAGGGTCACCCTCAGGGCCATCAGGACCACTAGGGTCATTGGGTCCACCGGGGGGTCCATCCTCTAGACCAGGATCTTCCAACCTGAAGTGTTCAGGCTGGTTGATGCCCCCTATGTACTCAAGGGGAGTTGTGGGTCAAAGATCTTCCAGGTTGGCAGAAGAATGTGGGGTGCAAGTAGGCATGAGATTAGCACTGATTGATGGGGCTCCTGAGCCAATTTGTTGGAAGATGTTTGAAGGTCTGGAAGACACTCCAAACATAGTGGCGGGTTGGGGGTTGGAAAGAGTGGATCACTGAATTGCAGAGACAGGAATGGTGCCAGCATGTTGGAAATTTCTGGTTGTGCACTGGTGGGTCTCAGTAGGGGTCATAGAGAGGAGTGAGATGAGTGAAGTGTGAGTTTGTATATACTGTTAAGAACTGATCCTGAAGTGCACATCAGAATCTGGTTGGATCCTGTGGGTATTGATAGTGGGAGGTTGTCGGGTTGTAGTGGATCTGGCAGAAGGGGAACAGAAAGGACTTGGCTTCAACTTGTAGGAAGTTGTGCCCTTCACCTCATCTGGTATCCTAATTTCAAGACAAAGGTTTTGGAGGTAGGAGCAGGAAGTGTGGGAAGTGCAGGAAGTGTGGGAGGATGAGTGCAGAGGGACTTAAGTTAAGTTCAGGTGAGACCAGAACTTTGGAGGGAGAACTAGAGGTTGAGTTGAACAAAGATTGGATTCTTAGAGGATGGAGGTAGGAGTAGAACAAGATTGGATTGGCAAGCTTAAGTTGAGTCTTTGTCGATATATGAACTAAGGAATACAAGTCAAAACTAACTAGGCTTAAATACTAAGGTATGGAATAAGAGCAGAACATTTTGGAAACTGCAGCAGTGTCTCAACTGTGTAGATAAACTACCTAGTGGGAGCCACCTGGGAGTCTGTAGTCGAATTTGCAAAAGAGATGGCAGCCTTGGGAAGGCAGCTGTGGGTGCTGTACAAGGCAGCCTGGTGCACAGCAGTGTGGGCAGTGCAAGGCAGCTGGGAACAAAGGCAGAGAGGAGTCAGTGAATGTTGGGTTTCCTGGCAAGGGAGGAACAAGGTGCAGAAAAGGGTCAGAAGAGTGCAGATTCTGAGCGGGTGGGAAACAGTTCTTGATGTCAGGCAAATGATCTGAAGAGTCTTGGAGATCTGTACTTGCAACAAGACAAGTTAGATGAAGCTGAGTTGGTTTTGAAGGATGCTCTTGAGCTGCACAAACAGGCATGGGATGCTCATGGTCAGGCAAATGATCTGCAAAGACTCAGAGATCTGTATTTGCAACAAGGCAAGATGGATGAAGGTAAGACTATTGAAGGATGCTCTTTAGCTTCATGCTTTCTGATAGTCACAGTTAGTGTTTGAAAAGGTCCAGTTTGGTCCACTTTTTTCCCACTTTGGGCTCAAACCAGAACCAGAACCAGCTCCATGACATTCCAAAACTACATACAACCAGGCCAAACCACACGAAACCAGTTCATTGTGGTCCAACCCAACCTGACTATCAGTTGTAGCCATTTTGACCACAACCAGTTGTCTACCGACTGAGGTTGGTCTAGGTAGATAAAATAATACTATTTTAAGCCTAAATAAAGCCCCTGCCTGTGAGTGAGCATGTAGGTAGCACAGTAAAAAAAACAATACACCCCCTACCTCACAGGATGTGCAAGGGAAGGGGGTCAGTTAGTAAATGTATCAAATGAATGAAAAAAACCCTCCTGCACTTGTAGTGGGAAAGGGTAGTGTCATTGTCCATCTGTCGCCAGCATCCCTCGTTGTCATCGTCCCTCATCTCCTAGCTGCTGCCCTTGCTGGTGTCATTGTCATTGTCCTAGTTGTCATGGTGGCCATCATTGCCACTGTCCTTGTCCTTGTCATCAAGCCATTGCCATCATCCTTGTCATTGCTGGTTATTGTTGTCGCATTGGCCCCATTGGTGACGTGGCATTGTCCCTAGGAGCACAGGGCAGAGGCAGCCAGGTTTCATTAAGACCCATTACCACCCCAAAAGATGCTTGCAGTGGCGGTGTAGGGCACAGGTGTGGGGTGTTGGTTCAGGCCTCATTGCTATCAGTAAGTAAGAACCTGATAAAGAAAGTAGGAAAGTTAATTAGTTGAAAAAAGAAGGAATGTTTGAACTTACCTGGGGCCCTTTTCATTCATTTGGCTCTACTCATCATTAGCCGCTGTGTTGTTGCTCTGTCATCCACCCTGCAAGCAGGGGCTCACAGTGGTGGCATATGTGGGTGGACATGGGTGCCATGTTGATGCCATCTCATTGTTACAACATAGTTAGAGCCTAAAAAAGAAAAGAAAAGATTAGTTAGTTGAAAAAAGAATATCAAAAATCATTACCTGGGGCCCAAACAACAGCTGTCATCATTTGGGCCTGTGCTTGGGAGCATTATCTGATGGGGGAAGTGGTAGCGACAGTGGTTGTTGATGTTGACATAGCATGGCAGTGGTAAATGAAAGTAGCACCACATTTTCATTTGGGTTTGCAAATATGACCAAATGATCTTTGCACAGCCTCAGGGTATATAAACCCTTACTTTTTGTGTTCTTTTCTCTTGGGCACACCCATTATTATGCTTTATTTTAGTTATTATGAATATACTTTTAATTAAATTACATATAGTGTAGTAAATAAATGTATGGACTAGGAGTTGGTTTGAACTGGTTAGAACTGGTTTCCATCAGTTTTAAATAAATATAATTTCAGTGCAACTGCAACTGATGGGCTAAGGAAATGAGAGCAACTGCAACCACAAAAAGACCGAACTGCAGTTCAGTTCAGTCCAGTTTCAGTTTTTTTCCGGTTTGATGAACGGCACTTTCAAACACTAGTCACAGTCTTCCAATTATAGTCTCTCTCTTACACCCTTGACTATTTTATGTTCTCATTATGATGCTTCATGATAACTCTATGTTTAAAGACATTCTATAGTACTCTATTTACAGTCTCATAGCTACTGACATAATCTGTTAGGCTAATGACATTGATGACAACAACAATTGTGTTTGTTAAAAATAAACTATACCTTTGTTCCAGTGTTGGAATTCTGGCTCGATAATGATTGATGTGGAATAAAGTATAAAATAAAGCAGTTGGATACTGAAAAGGAATGAGGACTATTTGGCTCTGTATGATCTCAAAGCTTACTCATCCAGTTATTGATTCCATCTAATTTTCCTACGTACTTTCATTCCTTGCTGCAGGGTAATCTCAGCTTCTTGGGGTTTTAGTCTTAGCAGTTGACCTTTTCCCCAGTCTTTACATGATTTTTTGTAAGGGGACCAGGTGGTGTTCAGGGGTTTCTTCAATTTTCTACATTCATCCCACATTTTTCCTATCTTGTTTTGTCCTATTCTTCATTTTTTATGATTTTACCTTCAATTTATTATTATTTTCCCTTTCCCCCACATTTGTGCATGTTGACAGTTTTATATTTAGTGGAAGAGTCCCTTTTCAACACCCCTGGTATGACATCATTCCATGGTTCTAATCTATCTATCTCCACCTTTTCTATTTTAAACTACTATTTGATTTTGGAGCTTTTCACATATACTGGGCACTGGCAGAGGAGTGCTTAGAGTTTTCTCTTGTGATTTCCCTCTGTTGTGTACACCTCTATTGCCTCTCTGTTAGTCCACTATTAAGGAGGGCTTTGAGGTTCCCCTTGTAGTAGAAAACTCTTTTTCTAAGGCTCAGAATCACAAAAATGCTACCAAAACAGGGAGATACAGAGTTAGGCAATAGCACAGGTACTCACGTGGGTATGCAGAGCTCTACCCATACCCATACCTGCATGGGTAGTAACCCATTGACCCATGGGTTCAATAAAGAAGAAAAGAAATAAAAAAAGAATATACTTACAGCCCAAGAGTCATTGACGTCTCTTGGGCACACCTCCTGTCATTGTTGTCATTGTTGTCCTGTCCCCATCTTGGTCCTCGTTGTGCCATTGTGGTGGTGTTCACTGCCCTGCCAGTCCCCTTGCCAATCATCTCCTCATTGCATTGGGCCTGTTTGTGTCGTCCCTCGTTGTTGGCTGCCAACACCCACAATCCACCCTATGAGCAGTGGCTCATAGGCATAGCGGGGGTGCATTATTGGCTCTGGTTGTGGTGGTGGTAGGTCCTAGGTGAGCAGGGGGGTTAGTGACATGGCATGGGTAGGGGGGTGCTTACCTGTTGGGTATCCTCCTCTAGGGGTCTCCCAGAATCCCTCTGCACCTTCCTAACCCCACCACATGGCCTCACATCACAGTTGGATGGGGAGGGTGGGTGTGGTTCTCACCTGTTGGTGTCCATCATTATCACTAGATTACATCCTAAAAAATCGAAATAAAACCCTAGTTATTTGATAAAAACATGAAACAAAAAAAAAAAACATACCTAGGGCCCAAACGACGCAACTGTTGTTTGGGCCTGCATTGCTTCCAAGAGGCTTTGTTTGTGGCTGTTGGTCATCACCCTGCCATCCACCCTGCAAGCAGGGGCTCACAGTGGTGCATAGGGTGGTGTAGCAGAGTTGGGCCCATTGTTACAAGATGACTATAACCTAAAAATGAAAGCAAAGTGGTTAGTAAAAAGAAGAACAAAAGAAAACATACTTACCTGGGCTCAAACACCAATGTACAGCATTTGGGCCCATTTTCTGTCCATTGGCCATGGCTGTGTTCGGCATGTTGAAGGGCATGGGGGCTGTGGCAGTGGGGGTTGAAGGAGCGGGTGATGGTGGTGGTAGGTGGATGAGGGAGGAGCAGGCAGCATCATTGATGATGAGGGTCCATGGTTAAGAACAAATCAGGTACAAATGTAGGTAAATAACACATCAACAATGAACAAAGATGTGCCTTGGTGCACACAAGGCCAAATGGCCCAGATGCATCCCAGGGTATATAAACCCTCCCTTTTCTACTCAATGAGCTGGGCTCGCCCCACTTGTATTTTTAAATATGTAGTTAGTTAAATAATTTTGCATAGATTAACATTGGTTACTATGAGCTGCTTCCTTGGTGATGGGTAGGTCATGGGTTGCGGGTTATGATTTCATGACCCATACCCATACCCATGCTATTGCCTACACAGAGTAGAAGATGCCTCCCAGAGCTCAAATGACTCCCTACACACCATTTTAGACACCCCTGCCTTGAGTGCACACTCATTTTCACCCAACCCACTGCCTAGTGCTATGGGTGCCCTGGAGTGACTCAATGTGCTTGAAGGCAACATTACTAGAATATGCATGCAAATCAATTCACCTAAATTGACCATCAAAAACTTTGTTAACATCCTACAGTCTAGTTCCATGCCCAATATTTCCTCTGCTATGACCTCCAATGCACCCAACAATGATGTGCTGCCCAATGCATGCCCAACAGAGCATGTGCAAATCAAACTGTCCCCCACCAAATTTAATGGTGTGCATTCTCATGGGCATGCATTCCTCAACTCATGCAAGTTATACATCAGCCTCCAATTACATCAATTCATGGATGACATTGCAAAATTTTATCAGGCCTTCACATACATGAAATCTCAGTGTGCTCTCTATGTTGAGTGTATTCTGTGCCAAACCACAGGACTCAGTTCCCTCCCTTTCTCTACTTCAGGCATGTTTTTTGCAACACCTTTGCCCCCACAATGAATTTCATCAGCCAATAATGTGCCTCAAGTCATCCTCTTACCACCAAGCACATCAATCTGTGGATGACTACATTAATGAGTTTAGGGACTTGGTGGACATGGCAGGATATGGGAGTGGGTTACCAGTGGTGGTGAGTTTTTGGTGTGGTCTCAATCAAGAGATTCAGGATCAGATTGCACAGATGTTGGAAGGGTGCCCCACTGATGACAATATCCATGCTTGGTATGAAGCCACTTCACTCTGTGCTGAGAACTGACTCACAAATGTGGGTGCTTAATGCTGCATTCTGCACTCCAACTCCTGTTGAATAAGTGATTGTAGCATTAGGCGACACTGACACCGACACTGAATGCAGATTATAAATAGCAGGACATTCTAATTACTGATATGATTACCAATCAATGCATCAAACACTTGTATAAATAGTCATTGTAGATAAACACAATAACAAGTCTGTTTTATAACATTACCAAGTCCTCAGAGTCTCAACAGGTTATGGGCCCTGAGCTTAACTGAATTTTCGCATACACTCACTCTTAACACCCCGAGCCACTTTTCAAAATGACAGACGCATCAAACATGCACACAAACATTTACCAGATTGAACTCTTGACAGGAGCCAAGAATTATGCCATATGGAAGATCAAAATGGTGGACATCTTGATGGGACAAGATTTGTAGGAATATGTCAATGGATCAACTATTCAGCCATCAGATGAGGCAGCAAAAGTGGCATGGGTAAAGAAGGATAGGATGGCGCTATCTACAATCTGATTAAGGGTTGCTGACAAAATGTTGTCACAAGTTTGACAACATTGAAGGAAGTGTGGGATGCACTGAAGTCATTATTGGAAATGCAAGGGGTGCTTGGTATAGTGTTGGCACAATGAAAGCTATTTCAGGCTCAATGTGAGAAATCAACACCCATCAAGGAACACATTACCAGGAGGAGCTGCATGACCTGGGACAGAAAATTGATGGGGAAGAATTTTCTATTATTCTGCTAAGCTCACTTCCCAAAGCCTGGAACAATTATATTGCCTCTATTGACACAACAGCCTTAATGGATGCCCCAAAACTGATCACACGCATCCTTGAACATGATCAATGGATTAACATGCATAATGCTGATGATACAGCCTTAATAAGCAAGCATGGGAAAAGGAAGTACAACCCCAATATCACTTGCTTTTAATGCAGGGGGAAAAGGCACATAGGCCAGCAATGTAGGAAGAAGTCCAAATCAGGAAAGTAGAGATTGGGAAGGAAGCAGAAGGGCACAATGGAAGCAAATGCAGTGGCAGATGACAAATTTGCATTCTATGGGGATGATGGGAAGGATGTAGCACTGGCTGTCTCGCCAGACTCTTGGTTAGCTGATTCGGCATGCACATCTCACATTGCTCAAAACTGAGAAACTTTTATTGACTACACCCCTACCCCTGGACACCAGATTTCTGGATTCGGAAATGCACCTGTGCTTGGACAAGGTTCAATATGGCTGGAATGTGGCACACACCCCTGACACGCCATTCAACCTCATTTCAATTTCATGCACACTCAAGGCTGGGGCAGCTGTTTTATTCATGGTGCCAGGAGTCAGATTCCGATCACCCAACAGAGCAATCATCATGGAAGGCCAGGTCATGAAATGGTTATTTGATATGAATGTCAAAGGTATTGCCAAACATGACCAAGCATATGCTGCCAAACTGTAACGGGTTGTTACAAGCTTGAATACTTAAGACTTACTTTGCATGGCACTGAGCAGAAACCAATCTATTTGGTTAGCTAAGTGTACATGGTGTAAGTAAAGAAGTAGTTGCTACAAATATGTATCAACAAGGTATATACATAGTCCCCAGGGCTATGGACATGTGTAGATGTGCCATTACACACCCCCATTTGAGATTGCCTACAGGGAATCTAAAGCAATGAAAGAGTATATGTGGAGATAAGGAAGAAAGAGAAATAAAGATCATCCCAGAACCCAACTGCCATTCCATCACATCAATTATTGAGTAGGATTACTCAACATGTTATGTGCCAGTAGAGATGGCGGATGGGGTGTGCATGTTGACGTTGCTGGTCGTCATCATGGTCATAACAGTCTGAGGTGCAGTTGAGGATGTCCACAATGTACCTCCCATAAGCTCATGGAATATGGCGGGGGCACCAGCCAAAAGCCATTCAGAATCCAGGAAGCATGACTTACCCACTCCATTATTTTCCAAGTCCATCAGATATTGAATTTGGGTAATGTTGTCATAGGTGGGGCACCACCATCTGTCCCACTGAGGTATGGCCGGCAGAACCCCTACAGACATTAGCCGCTGGAGGCGTTCATGGTCCATTCGACAGTATAGGTCTTGAAAAGGTCCAGCTCACAGGTGAGACTGATGATTGAGGAAGTGCAGGCCAAAGGTGTAAGTGTGATCGATGCATTGAGGGGGTATTCCATGGGTGATGAGGTGGTTAACCAGGATGTCCATGGTAACATTTGTAACCATCCTATTGTTGTAGGGTTTTACAGTGAGGGTATCACTGGAGCATTCAACAAAGGGTTTATCAGGGTGGGATACATCCCAGACTTCAATAGCTTCACGATAATATCCAGGAAGTGCAGTAACACATCCAAGTATCCTGACAAAGTTGGGGCATGCAGTGACAGTACAAGGGCTGAGGGCGCGTCCCAGGGCATATCCAAACATGCTTCGATGGTTGGCTTGCAATGCTACATTCATAGCAATGCCATGGATGGCATTGCTACTGCCAAGTCATCCATGGTGCATTATATATTGGGCCGTCAAGTCAATGTCCAGCATTTGTTCTCCAGTGACAGGGGGTAGTCCTGCACCACCAGTTTTGTTCCACCTGTTACCAGTGAATGCATCCTCATCCCGATCTTCCCAGAGTTGGTGGTTGTTGGGGTGCGGTTTGTAGACCTTGCAAAGATAAACGTCATCTTTCAGGATTTCATTCAGAGCAAGGTCCCAAAGTTTGGGTAGAAAACCACCAGCAATGCAGTGGAATTCCGCTAGCAGTCTGTAGGCCTCAACATGGTTGATGGTGAGTTCTTTTTTGTCATTTATGAACCATACTCCTTGTTTGACCTCTTGAGGATTCATAGGAAATCCTTGGGGCAGGTAGGAGTATAGTCATAGGTCTGGTGGGATCATGAATGGTGCATCCATTTGACCCTTGTAATCACTGGCCACAGTGGCAGTCTTGCCAGCGTATACGCAGTTAGATTTGACTGAATAGAACATTGTATGACTGAGCATCATCCAAAGCTCATTGTCGCATTTGTATCTGCCATTTACGATTGCACTCCTAGTCCATCAGGAATATGTCCAGGTTGGCTGGCGTCGTAGCAGGCTTGTATACCAGAGAATTCCTTCTGTCATTTCTCCTTGCCGGCGTCGTCATAATCACTGCTGACCTCGTCTGAACTGTAGGATGTATTATCCTTGTCCTCATCAGGTTGTGAGGCATCCATGATAGGTTCATTAGGTCTGATCACCATTGGTGTCATAGCAATGGGGATGGTCATCATCAAGAATGTAGGCATGGCTTTGGAGGTAGGAGTTGGGGTTGGGGTCACTGCAGGTGCTGTTAAGACTATAGGTCTTTAACTCAGCCTTGGCTTCGTATGTCACAGTTGGAGGCTTTCCAACTATATCGGTGTCACAGTAGGAGGCTTTCCTAGTGTATCAGGCTTCTGGCCTTCACTTGGGTACTTCCTCAAGTTGTTACGGCTATCTGTACTCAGAGGCTTTCTGAGTAGACTATCGGTTCGTGTATCACAGTTGGAGGCTTTCCAACTGTCGAGTTCAATTTATCACAGCTAGGGGCTTCCTAAGCTGTCGAGTGTTCTGGTTGAGTCTAAGACCGTTGTTTGAATTAGGTCAAGCTAAGGAATACAGGCAGTATTACTGTAGCTTATATACGGTTCAGAGATGTCTATTGTCCAATCAGAATATGAGATCCTTGTCAAGTAATAATAGAAAGAACAATAGAACAATAAGCCTCATGCCTAGCATGAGGTGTCCGATGTCACGGAGTGCTGCGGCACAGCATGTCAAAGAACAATAGAAGATAAGCCTCATGCTGAGCATGAGGCGTCCAACATCACAGATCCGATGTCAAGGGTCCGATGTCAAGGGATGCTGCAGTGCAGCATGTCAAATGGTGGGAATCGGGCATCGAAGTGTTCCCCATCAGAATGAGTCAAGTCAAATGTGAAGGAAAAATGAAGTACCTGGTCTTGCTGGCATACATCTGGTCGTCCTAGGTTACAATAACAAAATCATAACATCACCCTCTCTCTATCTTTGAAGTCACTGACTTTGATCACCATCTTCTTCTCTCCATTCAAGAGGTGGGGCAGATCGGGGTCTGAGGAAATTGGTTGGAGTGTAACAGTGTTCCCAGTTCTCCGTGTTCTCTGAGGAGGAGCCTCCTTGCCAGGCCATATCTGCTCTCTTCATCATAGTGGGCATTCCATTGGAGGTCAATCCATAGGGGTCTGCTCACACCCGCCAGTGGCCTCATGCCTGGGCGAAGCCCCATCCAGTCGATGTAGAAGTCCTTCGGAATGTAGTCTTCCCCATCCCGTTCTCCTTCAAAACACCACTCTTCATATTGGGTCCTCACCCAGGTGTAGTCCGCTTTCGTGCTCCTCCAGGCAAAGAGGCAGCATTTTGAAAAGGTCGAGGACACCCTTCTTATCCAGTCCCTCCCTTGTTATCCAGAAGGGAATCCCATGCAGGCATATCCATGAGGGTCTGCCTGGGAGTATGTTCATCAATGGTCTTTGGTCAATGACCATTCGTCCAGGTGGTGTGTTTTGTAATTGGTTCGGTCTGTGAAGCGTCGATGGGGGGGGGAGCATTCTGTGATTTCTTTGGTCTGATGGGTGTTTTTTGGTCTTGGGGGGGTTTTACAGCTGTCATCACTGTTTATATGCACCTAGGATTGTCTTGGCATGTTTCAGGTTTCCCTTGGGCTCCCATGAGTTCTCTGAGGTCAGGTATCTGACCCACTTCACTAAGAAGTGCATGGTCTTTCCTTTCTTCTTGTGTCCAATGATTGCTTCCACCTCATACTCCGATTTGCCTTCTATCAGGTCGGGTGGTGGTTCTGGGAAGTTCGGTCTGTGTGTCTCGGTTTCTTTGTACAGGGAAAGAAGTGCCACATGGAATACAGGGTGTATTTTCCACTGTCCTGGCAACTTCAATCGATAGGAGAGTGGGCTCAGGACCTTCTCAATAGAGAATGGACCTTGTCTTTTCAGTGCGAGCTTCTTTGTTGTGTGAGTCATTCTGAGGTTCTTCGCTTCTAGCCACACTCTGTCTCCTTCTTTGAACGGGGTGAAGTGCCTTGTTGTTCTTTCCACCATCATTTGTCTGGCTAACTTGTGAGTTGCCTTTGCTTCATCTCGGGCCTGTTGTAGTGCAACTATTCACTTTTCTATGGCCGGTATGTTCATTTTCAGGTAGGGGAGTGGGATTGCCTTGGGCTCATAGCCCATCATGAGGTAGAATGGGGAGTTCTTCTGTATGGAGTGTGTCCTCTGGTTGTGTGTGAACTCCACAGTTGGGAGGAGGTGCTTCCAATTCTCCTGGTTGTTCAAGCAGAAGATCTGTAGGTATACTTCCACTTCCTGGTTCACCCATTTTGTCTCTCCATTGGTCTGGGGGTGGTACGCCGTACTCATTGCCAGCTTGATTCTGAGCAGTCTTCCTAGCTCCTGGAACAGCTGTGAGGCGAATCTGGGATCTCTGTCGGAGATGATCTTGTCTGGGAGGCTGAATCATTTGTAGACGTTGTCTAGATAGAGGGTGGCTGCTCCCAATGCATCCACAGTTTTCCTGCAAGGGATAAAAATTACCCCCTTCATAAGCCCATGGTCTACCACAACCATGAGTGCATCATAACTGTTGGACTCTGGTAGGTCAGTTATGAAATCTGTCGTCACCATCGCAAATGGTCTTGTTGCTTCAGATTTGATTGGTTGTAGTGGGGGGGTCATTGGGTGCATGTTGACCTTCATCTGCTGGCATATTGTGCATCCAGCAATGTAGTTCTTGATGTATGTCATCATCCCCAGCCACCAGTAGTCTCTCCTAATCATTTCAGTTGTCTGCCATTGTCCCGGGTGTCCGCTGGTCACTCCTTCATGGTACTTTTGCACCAGCTTCTTTCATAGATCTCCATTGTTGGGGACATAGCACATGTCTCTGAAGAATAGAAGGCCATCTTCTATCTTCCAGTCTTCCAATGCCGATTTTATCGGCGGCATTCCCTTGGTCTTTAGCGCCTCGATTGCGCTCTTCACCAGGTCGTCCTTCATGATACTCCCTGCGAGTAAGTCATGCATTTCGGTATCAATGAATTTCACAAATACTGTTTCTGGCAGCATTGTGACATCTTCATTATCGTTATCTTCTTCCGGTATGTGGTCCACTCTCTGTGATAGCGCATCGCTCTGTACCATCTGTGATCCAGGCACATGGATGATTTGCAAGTCGAATTCCAATAGGAATAGGCTCCATCTTGCCTGTCGTCTGTTCAGTTTCTGTGCTGTTCGGAAGTACGTCAAGTTCTTGTGGTCAGACAGGATCACCACTGGGTGTTCTGAACCAAGTAGGTAGTGTCTCCAGGTCTCTAGCGATCGTATTATCGCTAGTAGCTCCCTGTCATAAATCTTGTAGTTCTGTTCCATTGGTGTTAGCGCATGCGATATATATCCACATGGATGCCAGTCCCCATTCGTATCCCTTTGTCTCAGCACTCCTCCTGTCGCATGTTTTGAGGCATCTGATTCAATCATGAATGGCTTCGTCGGGTCTGGCATCAGCAGTACCAGTGCTTCTGCAAATTTCCTTTTCAGCGTCTGAAAGGCCTGTTCGCATTCTGTTGTCCAGTCGAACATTTTGTTCTTTTTCGTTAGTTCGTTAAGCAGTCTGCTTGTCTCCGCAAAATGTCCGATAAACTTCCTGTAGAAGTTCCTGAATCCCAGGAAGGATCTGACTGCTTTTACATTTGTCAGGGTTGGCCAATCCTGTATACCTGCCAGTTTTGTGTTGTCCATGGCAATTTTGTTGGGTCGGATGATCAGACCCAAGAATTCCACTTTGTGGACGTCGAATTTGCATTTCTCTGGTTTCAAGTATAAGTCGTTCTCTGCCAGTCTTTGCAGTACCCTCTTTGTCCTTTCCTGGTGTTTGTTCTGGTCCTTGGAGAATATCAGGATGTCGTCCATATAAATCACGAGCCATCCCTCTCCAATCATGTCATGGAATATCTGGTTCATCATTGCCTGGAAGGTCGCCGGTGAGTTGCATAATCCAAAGAACATCACCGTTGGTTCAAACAGCCCTCTGTTTGTCTTGAAGGCCGCCTTCCATTGATCTCCGTCCTTGATTCTGACATTGTGATATCCCCATCGGATGTCCAATTTCGTGAACCATTTCGCCCCTCTTAGTTTGTCCAACAGGTCTCCTACCAGCAGCAGTAGGTAGGTGTTCTTGATCATTCCATTATTCAAGTACCTGTAATCTTGGCAGGGCCATAGTGCGTCTGAGTCTTTCTTCGCAACAAAGAAGAATGGCGATGCCATGGGCGATTTCAATGGTTGAATGTATCCTTTCTGTAGGCTTTTGTCAAGAAACTCGTTGAGTTTCTTCTGTTCTGCCAGTGACAATGGGTAAACCCTGCAATCCTTTGCCGTAAAGTCCATTTTCAGTTTGATCGCATGATCCCAGGGTCTTGATTCTGGGAATCTCTCCAATGCTTCCTTTTCAAATATCTGTTGGTACTCCCTGTACTGTTCAGGGAGTAGTTCGTCAAGGGTCTTCTGTTTGGGGTCTCCTTCCTTCTTATGTGTCAGGTGCTGTGAGACCGATGTTTTTGCCCTAATCCAGATATTTTGTCCATAAGCATACCGCGGTGATCCTTTTGCCTTTACGATCCAAGAGATTGTCTTCATCATCTGAGAATATCTGTATCTTGGCTCGTCATACTCCTCTGTCAGTGGTGTCCTAGCTGGTTTGAATATTCCAATGATGGGTTCTCCTCGGATGTAGGCGACCAGTAGCTTGTCATCTTCAATCTTTAGTTCGGGTGTCTCTTTCGGTTGTTCTGTTGCCTGTTCCATTGCCTGTGCTGGGTTTTCCTTCCCATTGTATTCTTCATCTTGTGGCCCTATGGCTCTGCATCTTGAAGAGTCGTGATCACGATCTCTTTGTCATCAATTTCTTTGATTGCCACTTTTCTTGTCTCGACGGGCATCTTGCTGCTTCTTGGTTCTTCGTGGAGGACTCCTCCCATCAGTTTCGCCTTGGCAACAACTCTTCGGCATAGCTCTCGGTGTTCTTCTTTTGCCAGTTCTTCTTTCTTGCTTTTCAGGGCTACCTTTTCCCTCTCTTTCATGACTATTTGGGCTACTGCCAGTCGTCCTTCTTCTTTCCTGGCGGCCAGTTTCTCCAGCTCTCTGGTGGCCACCTTTTTCCATCATGCTCATTCTTCCTTGGCAGTCTTCTTCTTGAGGGTGAGCTTTTCTTGTCCTTTGGTGACAATCTTTTGGCACCATGCCTGTCGCTCTTCTTTCGTCATGTCTAGGGGGTCCTTCTCCCCTCTGGCGCCATGACAAGTGTTCATCGTTGGTTTTCTTGGTCTGTACCCTACCGATAAGGGTTCTTCCTTTTCCATACAAGAATTCAGGATGGGTCTTGTCATTCATCCTGAATTGGAAGCTTCCAATTCTCCAGTTGATTACTGGATTGATTCTCCTGAGCCATGGCAAGCCCAAGATGACTGATTCCTTTCCCAGTCCTGCAATGAGGAAGGTCGTTGGGAAGGTTCTTCTGTTGATCGTCAGGAGTTTCCTGGCATAGTGGGAAATCTCCCCTTTCTTGTTTGGGGTTCCGTCCACGTTCTTGACCTTGATCACCTTCTCCAGGGGGTGCAGCTCAAATCCGCTGCTCTCTGCGAATTCATGACTCATGAATATCCCTCCCGCTCCAGAGTCAAGTAGGGCTTCAGTTTCGATGGCTTTCCCTCTGCCTGCTCCTAGCACTTTGACATCTAAATGCATAGATTGATTCTTCAAAGTGGCTAGTAGTACAGAGCAGACAGAGAGTTCAGTGGTACCTGGCATCGAGGCAGGCCACCTCTTTAAAAACCCTTGTCCTCAATGGTGGCGAGAGCTTCCTTCCTTTCTTCTTCATCGAGTTCTCCTACAATTGCTCAGATCTTCGAGTAGGCTTCCTTGCCTTTATTCTTTGGGGATGGCCAGTCCTCGGTCCTCTTTTCCCCTTTCTTGTGTTCAGTCACTCTGTGTCCAGGTTGGTGGCACACAAAGCACAACCCTTTCTTCATGTGTTCAATCCTCTCCTGATAGGAGAGTCAGTTGATCTTGAGTGGGGTCTCTTTTGCTTTAGAGCTTGGTAGCTTCCTCGTTAAAGCCTCCTGCAGCTTTCCTGTTATGGCTTTTGCTCTCCTCCACTGTCCATCATACTTGGAGGTGGCGTTGATCATTCCTTCCAATGTCGTCGGGATCGTTTCCATATTGAAAACTCTTTCAAGGAGCTTGGGGCTCAGCCCATCCATGAAGAGTTCGATGAGGGCAGTGTCATCGTTGATTCCCACCTTCTCTCACAGGATTCGGAACTGCACTATGTAGTCCTCCAGGTCCTGTCCCTGCTTCAATGTCTTCATCTCTGTCCTGGCTCTGCCAGCTTCATCGATCAGCATGAACACTGTCTTGAGCGTTGATTCAAAGGTTGACCAGGTTCCTAGGTCTTCCTTTTCTGCCCATGTCTGTGCCCAGGGTGCAGCGGTTCCTCCATTCAGGAAGGATGATCTTCTTCTCATCAATGTCGTAGATTCCATGGTTCACTCTCAAATAGAGTTTCACTTCTTGTAAGAACTTCGCAGTTCTAGTTCGGTCCCCTGCAAAGTCGGAGGGGGTTCGTATTCTGATCTCCTTGGCCGATGCGGTGGGTTCGGTAGACATGTTGGCATTGTTGTTGGATAGGGAGAATGGATCTCATTCTGGGGTTTCTTCTTTATCGAAAGATCTAAAATCTTTTTCATCGAGGTATTGGGGTTCTTCGTCACTGGTTCTCCTTGAGAACCACTTCTGTGCTGGTTCTGAGTATTGTACTAGTCGACCCTGGTATCTATACCATGGGGTTCTTCCTGATGATGATGCTCCGGTTGGAGGTCTGTCTGGGCTCTGTCTGAAAGATGTTGTGTCTGCACCTAGGTAGGTGGACTGTGTAGATCAGCTTGACCTTTTGTTAAGACTATAGGTCTTTAACTCAGCCTTGGCTTCGTATGTCACAGTTGGAGGCCTTCCAACTATATTGGTGTCGCACTAGGAGGCTTTCCTAGTGTATCGGGCTTCTGGCCTTCACTTGGGTACTTCCTCAAGCTGTTATGGCTATCCATACTCAGAGGCTTTCTGAGTAGACCATCAGTTCATGTATCCCAGTTGGAGGCTTTCCAACTGTCGAGTTCGAGTTATCACAGCTAGGGGCTTCCTAAGCTGTCGAGTGTTCTGGTTGAGTCTAAGACCATTGTTTGAATTAGGTCAAGCTAAGGAATACAGGCAGTATTACTGTAGCTTATATACGGTTCAGAGATGTCTATCGTCCAATCAGAATATGAGATCCTTGTCAAGTAATAATAGAAAGAACAATAGAGCAATAAGCCTCATGCCTAGCATGAGGTGTCCGATGTCACAGAGTGCTGCGGCACAGCATGTCAAAGAACAATAGAAGATAAGCCTCATGCTGAGCATGAGGTGTCCGACATCATGGATCTGATGTCAAGGGTCCGATGTCAAGGGATGCTGCAGTGCAGCATGTCAAATGGTGGGAATTGGGCATCGAAGCGTTCCCCATCAGAATGAGTCAAGTTGAATGTGAAGGAAAAATGAAGTACCCAGTCTTGCCGGCATACATCTGGTCATCCTAGGTTACGATAACAAAATTGTAACAGGTGCAGAGACAATGGCTGGCATGGGTGTGGCTTTTGGTTGTTGGTCCACAGCGATCATCAAGTTCTTTGGTGAGTCACCTGACCAATATATGTCATGGCGTGGGTGATGTTCTGGAATGGGGATGCTGAGGATTTGTGGTACACTCCGTGGTGGATTTTGTTGAATAGTTTCTCGAGGGGTTGGGGGAGATGGGGATCTCCATCTAGGTGGTGAATGATGTCATGGTGGGGGAGAGTCCCTTCATCAAGGTGGGAGTTCACGGCAGTATGGGGGAGACGGTGAGCATGGCCTGTACCAGTCTCCCTGGTAAGGTGGGAGCAAAGGTGGACCTGGGCATTGTGGGCAATCCCCCATTCTAGTCTGTCTTACTGGCAGTGGTTGCATTTCCATAGGTCATTCTTGCTTGCAAACTTTGCGAGGTCAACAGTCTTTGTCCTCAGGGCTCTTATGAGAGGGGGAAGCTGGGCATTTACGTGAGTCCACTATTATCCGGGATGCCTATGTTACAGTCGTCTTCTTTGTGCGGTCCACTTCTCCTTGAAGGTTGTCAATCTTGTCAAGCAGTTGCCCTATGACCAACTGAGCTATGATATCTTGTTGCATTAAGTCTGTAAGTGCTCAATCGATGCCAGCATGTCCCAATTGTTGTATCAAGTTGTCCACTGTTTTGTCAACTTTGGTGGTCTCTTGCTCCCGACGATTGCTGGTCTGATTATGTGTAGGTTCATCAACCTCCATGGCCATGGGTGGTTGGCAAGTGCTGGGACAAATTGGTGACCTTGATCATTTGCAATATCATCATTCTGGTGAGTGTTGGTCTCTCCTTCCCCCTGCAGAGTTCACTCTGGAACTCTGCTGACTCCTCCCTACACCTCTACCACGACTGTCATTGCTAGAAGTGTGCGAGTAGGAACATTGCATTTTTGAAATGTCTTGATGGTTCAAAGTAAGTTGGTGTTGGTAGTGAATGAGTGCTGTGCTGGCAAAAAGGGAAAAACTTTGTTTGAAAATATATTTGCAGTTGATTATGTAAGTTCCCATGGTCAGGAACTTTCTATTGTTACTTTTGGTGTTTGGCTAGCTGGGATGGCTGTTGTATGCCCTGGACTTCAAGGTATCTGTTGAACACTTCGAGCTCTTTGCAAGAACTCAATGGTTCCCATGTAGTGTCACCTAATGACCACTGAACTTCAAACTCAAGTTTTTTTTCTTTTCCCCATCAATGTCTGATTAATTCATCCATGAACCACTCTTGGTCATCCGGCATTCCGAAGTCATACAGTTCTGGGTGGACTCTATTTGGAAACATAGAGTCATCATTTGGGTGGTAGGGTTGTAGTAGTGATACGTGAAATGAGGGTACGAGTTGCTGGGCTTGCAATGCTGTAGGTAGTTCCAACGTGTATGTAGATGTTTCATGTTATGCCTCGAGAATCTTGTATGGTCCAATGAACTTTGGACAAAGCTTGCATGCTCGTCCAGATGGTAAGTTGAGGTTTTTCATAGATAGGAATATCAATTCCCCTTTGGTGATCTTTGGTTCCTTTGTTCGATGGTTGTTCGCATGGTATCTTTGGAATACCTGAGCTTCAATGATAGCATCATGAGCATCAGCAAGATTCTGTAAAGCTTGCCTCACAAATTCTTTTATTCCCTTAGGGATAGTGTTGTCTGATCAAATGTCGCGTATCATGGATGGCATATACCCATTGTTGAGTTCAAACGGTGCATATTTGTTGGTTCCAGATATGCTAGAGTTGATGGCAAACTCCGTGAGATCGACCATATCTGTCCAGTCCTTCTGATCACGTCACTTATGATTGAACTCAGTAGGCTGTGCAAGCGTACGATTTCCCATCAGTATATCCATGATAGCTCGGACACTTTCATATTGGTGTGTACTGGGATAAGGTGGACCATGCTAGTCATTCGGCATATAATCACCCAGAGGTAATTAAAGCCTTTCGATTCTGGGAATGTCCATTCCAATAGAGTCCCATGTTTGATTGGTATTGGTAAGGGGTGGAGCTTTCCAAACAGTTTTGCATTGGATCCCTTTGCATGCTGACAGAGTTTGCAGGTCCGACAGCACTCATGGGTGTCCATGTTCATAAGAGGCCACCAGTACCATTGTCGGATGTACTCATTTGTCTGTTGATCTCCAAAGTGCCCGAGGATGGTGTGTGCTCAGTCCAGTACCTGTGTAATTGTACCTCGGTTGTGGGGGATGCATACAACTTCGATGGATTGTTGGTTTTTTTGCCAGATGAGGTCATCCTTGACCTCAAAGTTGGTGTATTCGCTGGGTTTTTCTAGGATAAGTGCAAATAACTTATCATCTTTGTAGCTGAATTGGATTTGTTTGATGAATTCTTTGTTCCCCCATGTTGTCAGTGTAGCATTTGATGTTTGTTCGAAGAGCATTTCAGCTAAGGTGATATTGTCACCATAGGATGATGGAGCGGGGTTCTCAGGTATTTTTTCAGATACTGATGGGGCCTCAGCCGCATTAGACATATTATCAATTATGCATTGATTAGCCTTGTCCATAAGTTTGGCCTCTAAGTCACGCATTTCTTGTTGTTCTTGTAGTCATTTACTACAGTGATGTTCCATCCTACATATGGCTTGCAATTTGATTATTTTTGATGTGATTTCTCGATGGCCAGGCAGGTTGTCCCCAGCAGGATCAATACAAACATCAGCTTGCATGTATTCGTGAGGTTGATGAGTATCTGTTAAGGTATCGCTCTCATAATATCATGATAGGCAATTGGCTACCTTGTTGAGTTTGCCTTTGATATAGGTAATGTCAATGTTGAATTGAGAAAGATAATCTATCCATCTCCATTGTCGACCTGATAGGTTTGATTGGGTTTGAAAGAATTCAAGTGCCTTATGGTTGGTGATGATATGTATGCAGTATCTGATGGGTTTAGCTTCCCATTTTAGTAATGCTTTGAGGATTGCAAGAGTTTCCAACTCATGTACCACGTAGTTATGTTGGGCAGCCATAAACTTTTTTGACATGAATCCAGCCGGTTGACACCTTTGCCATGTGTGTCCTTGGCCATACATTGCTCCTATACCCAATTTCGATGTGTCACAAATCAGCCATATAGGTTTGTCATGATGTTTCAGGTCAATAGGTGCGATTATTGGGGTTTTGTAGCAGATCCACTTAATCATATCAAAACACTGTTGGTGAATTGGTTGCCAGTGGAAAGGAGTTCCATTTTGTGTCATTGCTAGTAAGGGCCCCATGTAGTATGTGATATCTGGCAGGAAGTTGGCTAGGTAATTTACCAAGCCTACAAAATGCTGGATGTCATTGTAATTCCATGGGGTGCACCACTCCCGAATACGAAATAACTTGTCTGTGTCTGCATGTATGCCATCTTTGTCGATTACATGACCGAGGCAGTCAATCCGTTTGGCATACAGCTCACACTTTGACCATTTGAGATATAATTGGTTTTTACCGAGGCATTTGAAGACGATATGAAGGTGGGCTTCATGTTCCTCAGGGGTGTCCAAGTAAAAGAAAGTGTTGTCCAAGTAGACATGCAGGAATTTACCAATGACATCCCTGAAGATGGATGTCATGAGTTGCTGGAAGGTCGCCAGTGCATTACAATCCCCTTGCTGCATGATGTTGCTGATGTAGGTTCCTGCAATTGTGGCAAATGCAGTTTTCCAGACATCTTCTTTTTGTACTCGAACCTGTTCATATGTGTCAGATAAGTCAACTTTTGAGCAAATCTTGGCTCGGGCCACATCTTCACAAATAATATCTTGGTCTGGTAAGGGGGTAACATCCTTAATTGTGTTGTTGTTTCATTGTTGGGCATCCATGACAGTTCATAATTCTCCATCCTTCTTGCTCAGGCAGATCATTGGGGCCGCTTGGTTCACAGATCATGGTCCCCACCATCTTGCATTCATGTATCAATTGATTTTCTCATGGAATTGTTCATGTAAAGAGTTTGGTACTTTTGGTAGGTGGTAATGATATCGCTTGTTGTCATCAATAAGGTTAATCTCATGGTTCACCTCTCTCCAAGGTGGTAATTGGTCTCGGGTTCCCCCCTAAGATATCCAAGAATTCATTGTGCCATTGTTGTCATAAACATGGGTAGTCTTCTTCAGTAAGTCCCAACATCCTGGACTTGCCTTTCTGCCTATGCTGTTCCTCATGTTGTTTTTCATGTGGGTCTGGTGGTTTCTTAGGTTTGTGGAATCTAGAACGAAGTGTCTTGAAATCCTGTTCCAAGTCAGTTTTCTGAGGGTTTAGTCGTACTGAGTCTTGCTTCTTGAGGTGATCCAACAGGCTGGGTTGTTGATCCATGAATTCTGAAGGTTCAGATTCTCGTCTTCAAGTGCTTCTCGGTACTGTTCACCCTTCAGATTTCCATTGTAAGCTCTCATGGATGCTACCACAGCATTCCATTCATCCGGCATCCTGGGGTCATGCAGCCAGTCGTGTTGCGGTCGAGGTATTGGTCTATCCCAGAAGGAATGAGTGTTTTGACTCATTGTCACCTTGTCTCATTTCTCAATGATCCTTTGCTCTTTGTCCATGATCATATCCTCTACTTTTACCTTTGATGAAGTAGGTTGGCATTCCGTGACATTAGGTTGTTCATGATTCTTTCTAGGTTTTTGTGATTTTGTTGCTGGTTTTTCTCCCTGTTGAAGAGTTTTAAATTCTTCTTCCTCCATAAGGAGTGTGGGGACTCCTTCAGGTAATGTGTGTCCATTTTTCTTGTTGTCATCATCCGGTATTTCTTCCATGATTGGCTTGCTACCATGTAGTCAGTTCTTGTGTTTGTCAATGCTTCGATATCGGTGTAGCCATCCATCATTATTGTCCAATAGTATTTTCACAGTGGGTGTTGGTTTTCCATTGACGATTACTTGTCTATTTTTGAAATCTAGTATAACCTTGTTCTTGTGCATAAATGGTGTTCCAATTATCATATCATAGCAGTCAAAGTTCACGATATCTACATAAGTATCATCACTTATGCCTGGGGCCTTGAGTCTAATGAATGTCCATGCCATAGTTTACTGTCGCTCAGCTTCCCACAGTTCCTAACTGTAACATATGAGGGTTCATCAATGGAAAAATCCGGATGTCGGCCACTTGAGTGAAGGCAGGGGTCAGACCCATCATCATGCTTCCTGAGTCCCATAAGGTCCAGGCTTCTCATCCACCAATGGATACCAGCATGGCTAAGCATTCCTTTTCTTCAGGTCTATATTCTGGTTGAGGTCTTGCCATCTTGTCTGCGTGTAAGTGTACTTTCCGAAAGCAAGCTTTGTCCATGTCTCATGCTGGTCCATCATCATGTGGTTTAACCGTTGGTATCCATTCCGTTTCCCCAATCACGCACATGTGTTCCATGTCAGACAAGCAATCATACCAGTCGTTATTGTTGTATACGTCGACCTTGATCATATCGTCCTCATCGCTCTGGTAGCCTTGGGATCCGGTGGATGGTTGGATGCTATGTACTAGGGCTTGGTCATCCTGTTCATTGTCACCAGTATCTTTGTCATCAACAATAGCAGTGTGGGCTGCGTGTACGTGTGACTTCTTCTGTTTTGGTTTTTTGCAATCCCTAGCATAGTGTCCTGGTTCGTCACAGTTGAAGCATATTGCATCTTCTGCTGCAGGTATAGCTGCAACCTGAGGCGCTTGATGTTTGTTGTTAGGGACCTTAGGTGTGCTATGATAATTGTTAGTCCAGGGTTTGGTATTCGACTGATTGTTGTTCATGCGGTTATTCATGAAGAACCTAGGCCTTGGTCCACCATTGTCTTGGGTTAAGTTCGACCTCTTTATGAAGGTTATGCCAACCTTCTTCACCTTGTCCTCACATCAGCTTTGGGTCTTGGGTGCTTCCGTGGTATGGGTAGCACTCATTGAGTGTCGATTATAGTGTTCCATGGTCTTCATGGCTGCTTCCAGTGCTTTGCCCTCAGATATGAAATCCTTGATGGTATTTGCTTCCAGCATGAGCCCATTCTCAAGCATTTTTGTATGCATTTCCCTAGGGAGGCCATGTAGGAAGGTGTCCATGATGTTATAGGCATCTGGGTAGACCAACATGTTCTGGGCGTGATCTATGAGAGTGTCATAATATCCTTGAATGCCAAGCTTGTCTGTGCAGTGTGTGGCAGCATACACCTCACGGGTGTCTTGCATAGTCGTCAGGTGTGTGAATCGATCATACAAGCCAATAATTACATCTTCAAAAGTCCAGTGTAGTTGCGATCGTTTTACATGGATAACATGTTGAGAGTACCATTTCTTTGCTTCACCATCCAAAAATTTGGGTATGCAGAGCATGTGTTCCTGGTCATGGTCATCTCCTCCATACTGGATGGCTTGGAGCATCACAACCACGTTGATGAGCCAGTTCTCTAAGTCCAAGCACTTAGGTGATCTGCTGTACTGGCCTACAGAACTGGTGTCAGCTCGATGGACTTTTGTTCCCTCAGGGATTCTGAGTCAGATAGTGAGGTGTTCTTGGCACAGTTGAAGTAATTGATCATGCATCTGGTTATGGTGGTGTTCTGAGGTAGCATGCATGCCAGAGGTATGTAACCTGGCTCAATCCACAGGTGGCATAGAGTAACCTCTATGTAGGGGCCGTCGGTTATCCTGTTGATCCAGATCATCTTTGGCAGGGTCGAAGCCTCCTCCACCATCGGGGGGTCCGCCGTCACCACTCCACCACTGCCACTATTCCCAGCTTGACCATAGGAGGTACGATCTTGAGTGGAGCTGCATGGGGCAGCAGGTAGATCTGGGGGTCATTGTCAACTCCCATTGTCCTGGTCCTCTGGTCCATTGCCATTGCCGCTAGGTTCGCTAGGTGTTCGAGTTGCTCTTGCCACCCAGGTATAGCGAGGGTCCAACATATCAATGTGACGATGTCTGTTGAACATTATCATTTGGTCATCATATAACAAACTCCCAGCTATTTCAAGATCCTTGTTCCTGAGGCATTGGTAGGCAATTCTGTCTTCGATAGTGTTGGCCATATGAATTCGCACTGCTCAGGGTACTTGGATCATAGGTCCCAATGCATCAGAGGTTCCAGTAGTGAATGGCCATGTAGATTCTGTGTCTTCAGTGGGATCAGGCTGGTGGAAGGTCCTCGGGGATGGTGTTTTATCAAACATAACATGTTAATGTTGAGCAGCTGCAGCACAATGTTTACAGTAGTCATCATTTGATTCCCTGGCTTGTTGAGGTGCATTTATATTAGCAATGGCGTTCTCGATGGTGGGGTCCATGTAGGTAGACTCCAGTTGGATGTTGGATGTCCTGTGGTACTTGGACATCCTCGAGCTTGCATTTAAGTTGACGTCAAGGGGTCTCACTCATCGCTCCATGTAGTCTTCTAAATTTGTTATGGATGGAGTTGACATTATCATATTCCTTTTCTTTGAGGCGACCCATTTTGCTATAAGTGCCTTGAATATGTCGAGGTACATGTCCTTATACATCTTTGATGAGAGGTCTACCTTCTTCTTCACAAGGGTTAGGACCTCCACAGTTTGGGCATGCACAGCGATCCTGAGTTTCACGTGTTGATAGGTCCACTGTGCACTCTAAGCTCTGGGAACATCTCCAGAGGCATCAACACATTATAATGCACACTCCCAACCCCTATAAACCCCATGACACCACTCTGAAACTACTTCAATTGACTTCGAACAACTTTGAGCGACTCAAACAATCTCAATCGACTTTGAACAACTCGAATGATCTTGATTGACTTTGAACAACTTGAATGACTCGAACGATCTCAAATGACTTTGAATGATATTGCAGCACTTCTAACACCTTTGGCTGCCATACACCTATTGCACTGCCCTTTGGATACCTTGTAAGAGTTAGTGTGTTGCATACCGAGCACCACCAGACACAAGGAGACACAACGATGGGATTTTAGGACACGATTGTGGCGCTTTGACATCTTGATGATATATTGGATCAATGGGGATAGGTACCAGTGATAAATCATGCCTCTAGACATTTCCCTTCTTATCTTCTTTCATTTATTCTATGATTTGCAAAGATTCTGTATTGTTTTATATCTTGCCTCATGTATTCCTCATGTTTTATTTCCTTTTTAGTATCACTTCTCCCAAACATATATAGCCTTGTACTAGCTACTTAGAAGAAGAGAATATATCGTCCTCTCACACCAATCATCTGATTTAAGAGCCATTCTCTTGAGTCCAAGTGTCTCGACTTAGTCTCGAAGTTCAGTGTTTTACGCTGAATTTCCTCGAACTCCTCATACTAACTTCTCAAAACTATCGCATATTGTCTATCCTCTCTCGACACCTTTCTACATCCTTATAGTCTATCCTCAGCCACCATTGAAAGTGTCTTTGTCTTCTATAAAGGCCTTCAAACTTCTTTGAACATCATTGCACCTCTTCAAACTTCTTCAAACATTGTCAGACCTCTTTGCACACTCTTTGAACTTCATTACACTCTTCGCACACTCCCAAACTTCATTAAAATTCTCTTGAACGCTATCGCAGCACTTGGTACACTCTCGATCATTATTGAATTTCTCCCAAACATCATCGCATACTTTCAAACCTCATTGGACTTCATCACACACCCTCTAGAGTTGTTTTCATACCCTTGGTTTACAGTGGTGATATTTAGTACCACCTTGCAACCTTCCTCTAACTAGTGTTATACCATTCGAGCCCTTATTGTGGGTTTTGTTTGGGTTTCCTGGTCGAGTATCATCAGCATAGGTGAGGGTTTGTGAATGGGCCTTTGTTCCATACCAGGCCTTCAGACCACTCAAGCATTTCCATAGGATCCTTGACCTTGATTTCACCATCTGATACTTTGCTCCCATCTGCTTTGAGATGGGATGTCTCGATAGTTGGTTGTAAGTGTTCCAGTATACAAGGTAGGTGTGGCATTGATGTCGAGCATCGGCATCCGGTCTGAGCTTCCGGAGTTTTGGGGGTTTGGTGCAAGAATGTGAATGCCAGGGCCAGTGGGAAGTGTGGGTGCATATCCCTTCAAGGTTCTGAAATGAAGGGATTCAGCATGTCAGGTGCATGCCTATTGCCTACTCATTGTCTGGGTCCCTGTGGCTTTGGTACTTGCATAGTGGATCCAGTTGGCACTTGTATCGACAATGCTGGTGCATGTGTCATTGTTTTCATCCCAGGTTCGGTTGCCTTTGCCTTTAGAGAGTCCACCCCGGGACTCTCGTCTACTCTCCACCCTCCTACTACGGTTTGTTTGGGTTGTTGAGATGTTTTTTGAGGAGTGGAAGGTGGTTGCACTCCTTCCACTTGCATTGGGGTTTGTTGAGTAGCAGTCACGGTCGTCATTTGTCCTATTGCTGACAGCTTCGCATTGCTATGTTTGGTGTCTGTAAAGGTAGTATTTTTTCTGAAAATTTTAACTGGTAAGCTTGTAGCTTCCAAATAGTTGGTTAGCTCAAAAAAATGTAATGGGTTGTTACAAGCTTGAAAACTTAAGACTTACTTTGCACGGCACTGAGCAGAAACCAATCTATTTGGTAGCTAAGTGTATGCGGTGTAAGTAAAGAAGTAGTCACTACAAATATGTATCAACAAGGTATATACATAGTCCCCAGGGCTATGGACATGTGTAGATGTGCCATTACACAAACATGGGAGAACATGGGATGAATGGCACAGAATTTTTGGGCATCTGAACATGGGTTCAGTGAAAATGCTCAAAGAAAAGGAAATGGTTTTGGGAATGGAGGTGGATAGGACAGTGGAACCAGCTTTGCAATGCCAGGCATGCATCACTGCAAAGCAACAAGTCTGGCCATTTCCCAAAGAAAGCAAATTGGAGATCAAAGAGATTGGAGATCTGACAGTTAGCAATCTGTGGGGACCAGCACACACTCAGGCTCCAGGGGGAGACCAGTATTTCATAACATTCACTGATGGAAAGGCACAATGCACAATAACCTATTTCTTGAAACAAAAATCTGAAGTGCTAACAAAGTTCAAACAGTACAAGAGTTTCATTGAAACTCAACCTGGGTGCAAACTCAAGAAACTTCGCATCAATGGAGGGGGGGGAATTTCTTAGCAAGGAGTTCAAAAATTTTCTGCTGGACAATGGAATCCAACTAGATGTCACCACCCCTCACTCACCTTCCCAGAATAGAATTGCCAAATGATTAAACCAAATGCTGGTAGAACACACACATGCAATGCTGCATCAGCATGTGCTCCCACACTCTCTTTGGAGAGAAGCAATCATTTATGCAACCCATCTCAAAAATAGATCTACTCAAGGATCATAAGGTACCCAATGAAGTCTTCTGTGGAAAGAAACCAGATGTATCACACTTGGAGGAATTTGGCAGAATGTGCTGGGTTCTGCAGCAGGATGGGAAAAGATCCAAACTGGATCTGAAATTGCACCAATTTATTTTTGTGGGAATAGCTGATGGTACAAAAGGATACAGGTACTATAATTCCCAAACCCATCAAACCCTCACCTCTTGAAATGTGGTATTTTCAGTGGTGGAGGAGAAATATGATGAAGTGGAGGTAACTCACCCTATGCAGCTTGAGGGGGAGAGTGGAGAAAATGACAAGCAGACTTCAGGTGAGCGAGTGCCAGGAGGGGAAGCAATGCATCACATACCTGAATTGCCATCAAATCTCACATCACCATCATGAATTCCAGTACCCTGGGAAAGGTCAGCGTGCATCCTTGCACAACCACTCATAAATTATAGGATGCTTAACAACCCAAACTCATGCAGGCCAAAGGAATGGCAACACCAAGTACCAGTAGTGGAGGAAGCTGGCTACATAACAGTGGACTATGCGATGATCGGGGCGACACTGAGGATGACCCACTTATGGTAAAAGAAGCCAAGGATTGATCGGATTGGCCAAAGTGGAAGATGGCTATGGATGCTGAAATGATGCAATTAACCAAAAGAGGTACATTCAAATTAGTTGACCTACCCTCAGACTGCCAAGCTATCACATCAAACATGATCATGTTGGGGAAATCACCAAACACAAAGCCAGACTCATGGCGAAGGGGTTTTCCCAAATCCCTGGGATAGATTTTGTGGAAACATTCACACTGGTCATGTGGCTGGAAACATTCCAGCTATTGATAGTGCTTGCAACCAAACTGGGTCTTGAGATCCATGTGGTTGATGTGGTAGGGGCATACCTGAATGGGAAATTAGAGGAGGTGATTTTCATGATGCATATGATGATGGCACAGGACAAGTTCTACAGTTATTACAGCCTCTCTATGGGCTAAAACAGGCTGGCTGAGCTTGGAACAATGAACTTAACCAGACATTCCTGCATAGTGTTTCAAGGTCTGGTTCAGTCCAGTTTTTCAACCCCAAAGTGGGTTAACCAGTCTGGACTGCAAGCCCAAGTGACGTAGACCATAACTGAACCAATAGGACTGGTCCTAATTGGTTTGGTTATGGTCCAAAAAACCAGTTTTCACCAGTTTTCCCCCCATTTTTTCACAGCTAACTAAATATAATTGTGTATATGAAATAAAATAAATACATAAGCATCCTGCAAGCAGTTGCTTGCAGTGATGCAGTGTAGCTACATACAGAATGAAAGATTGAAAATAAAAATGAAAAGAAATAGCCCCACCCTCTTGTGTTTGTAGTGAGGGTGGGGGTCCAGTGTTCTTGGCACTGTTGGTTGTTGCTGCTGTTTGTTGTTGTTGCTGTTTGTTGTCACTGCTGTTTGTTGTCACTGCCATTTGTTGTCGCTGCCATTTGTCGATGCTGCCATTTGTTGTTGCTGTGGCTTGTCATTGTTGCCATTCATCATTGTTGCCATTCATTGTCATTGCCATTCATTGTTGTTGCTGTTTGTTGTCCCCGCCATTCCTTTGTTCCCCACCCATTGTCATTCCCCACTATTCGTTGTCTGTCATTCGTTGGCCTGGTTCCCCCCATTTGTCATTCCCTGCTATTCATCATTGGTGCCATTCATTGTCATCAGCACCTCCATATCCCCCTACAAGCAGTGGCTCGCAGGCAGGGTGGTGGTGCTGTGTGACATGGTATCTCCATGTTGTCATTGTCCAGAAATGGGGCCCATTGTGACCCTGTGAGCAGAGGCTCACAGTGGCGGCATAGGGCATTGGTAGAGGTCATTATTAACAGGCAAGAAACTAAAAAGAAGAGATATTAGTTAGTGAATTAGTAAAAGAAAGAAATCAAGTAAAAGGAACATACCCAGGGGCCCAAATGATGTTCATTCATCATTTGGGCCCCTTGCTTTGTGGTTGTGTGTTTGTGTGGTCATGGGTGTCTCACAAATGGTGCCACTTTTACTTTTTGTGTAAACAAACATGTCAACACGTGATGCAAATGATGTGTATGTGTGTTTACTGTGAACAAATATGTACAACCCCTGCAACATATATAAACCCCACCAATTTGCAAGCCATCCCCCCTTGTAGGTAGCTTATTATACATTCATCAGAAAACTGTGGAGATGCTGGTATTTCCAGTCAATAGTGACAAATACTCATCAAAATGTTATATAATGAGATATAATTAAATAATTTTATCTTTATACTACAAGTAATTTACTACCAGAGCTAACATTGCAATGTTAAAGCAGTATTGGAGTTTTGGGCCATCTGATACAAGTCCGAGACAGCATTGGACAAGAATGATAATTGTTTTGCAACTATGTTGCAGAGCTGAAAAGCTATGAGAATATTCCATCAGTCTTGTAGCTAATTGTAGTCCACCTGCCAGAATTGGATTATATAGTCAAATATACCCAAACAACTCAACATGCTACTAGTGCACAGATAATAGAATGCTAACATTGCCAGTAGCTGAACTCAACATTTTTATATGGCTGGTTTGTTGTCAGAGTATAAGATTCAGGATGTTTCAAAAAACAGAGTCTGCACAGCCACAACCCCTTGAGCTCAACAAAATGCAAAAAAACTGATCATGACCTCAGCCACAAATAAACATGGGTGTGTGAGTATGCATGTAAGATTGTGTGAAATGAGACAAACAAATGAACAAATATTAAGTTAATTATATTTATAAGGCAACAATTCAACAACTTTACTAAGTCAACTTCTGAACAACAACAACAAAGTATATCTCATAAAAATGTAATGAAAGGGACAAAAATGGTACTATTTTCCTTTCTTCTTGTGTTCCAATTACAAGGTTTGACCTATACATAGATAAATGCCAGTCAATGATCAAATCCATCAGTCTGGCAGATCTGATGGAATTGGCCAATTCTACTGTGCTATATCTTTCATTAGCAGAGGGTGTACAAGAATTGGACATGTTATACCAAAGATTTAGCTTATCAGATATTGTACAGCATAGTCTAATATTATCATTTCCTCCTTGGTTTCCTGATGCTTAGTTTTATCATTTTATAGAGTATATAATCTAAGTGTAAAAGCCTGGTTACAACTGGTTACAACTGGTTTTATAATGGTTTTCGAATCTTTTTGAAATGAGTTAACCATTAACCAAACCACAGTTTCGGTTACTCACATTTTCAGAAAAATGGACTGGACTGAACCATGGACTGTGGTTTGGTCTGGTTTGGTCTTTGGTCCTATGGACTGAACCTTGAAACACTATTCCTGCAGATGAATTTCATGTGGCTCTTCTCTGATCAATGTGTCTATATCAGGCATACCAATCAAGATCTGATCATCACCTCAGTACACATTGATGACATGACCATTCTCAGATCAGACATTGATGCCATCACAGGAATGAAAGCCGAGCTATCAAAATTCTTCATAATCACAGACCTGGGGGAAGCAAAGCAGATTGTAGGATTGGAGTTGGAAAGGGACATGGAGGCTAGTACCCTCAAAATAATGCAGCATCAGTATATCAAGAAGGTCCTGGAGAAATTCAGAATGACAGATTTGCACCCTGTCAGCACACCATTGTACCCTAATATCAAACTGATCAAAATGCCTGATGATGATCCCCAAATATTGCAGCGCAGTTGGATCACTCATGTATGTGGCAATTGGCATGCGACCCAACATTTCATTTGCAGTACAAACACTCAGCCAGTTCATGAGCAATCCTGGACCTACTCATTGCACTGCTGTCAAATGTGTATTTCAATATCTTAATGGTACTCGCAATCTCAGTATCATCTACCAAAAAAGGGGAGAAGTTGAACCCACTGCTTATTCGGATGGAGATTGGGGATCAAACATCAATGATCAAAAATCTATTTTTTCCAGATGGCAGGTGGCCCAATCTCATGGCAATCAAAGAAGCAGCCAATGGTAGCATTATCATCAATGGAAGCTGAATACATGGCAGAAAGCTTAGCAACATGCCAGGTTCTATTGCTGCAAATGCTCACTTCTGAACTCAGCATTCCATACTCTGGACCAACCAAACTCAATGTAGATAACCAAGGTGTGATTGACTACTCAAACAATGCCATTAACCACAGCTGCACAAAACATATTGACATCCAGCATCATTTTGTATGCGAGAAACTAATCTCTCATGAGATCGACATTCAGTACTGCATGACAGACAATAACCTAGCAGACATATTCACCAAGGCGCTGCCAAGACCAAAACACAAAGATCTTGTCAAGCACATAGGTATGGCATAGATGTCGAGGGGGAGTGTTGAATAAGCGATTGTAGCATTAGGCGACACCGACACTCACACTGAATATAGTAGTAATGATGTGCCCACAGATTATAAATAGTGGGACATTCTAATTACTGATTATAATTACTGATCAATGCATCAAATGCTTGTATAAATAGTTGTCATAGATAAACACAATAACAAGTCCATTTTATAACATTACCAAGTCCTCAGAGTCTCAACAGCTCCTACCAATGCTCCCTATGCTCTCAACTGAATCCTTCCTCATCTAGGCAATGGCACAGGTTGGGGTAACCTGCATGTTGAAGCAGGCAGGTATACTACAAGGGAAGTGTACAAGCCCCTCACAACTTACATGTCCAGGATAGTGTTACTTAGACTTACTGCTAGGTTGGTTAAAGTGAAGAACACTATATTATCACTATAGACAGGTTCTCCTTATATACATAAATATAAGGTAGCCACTGGGGCATGTGTTCTCTGTGTGTATGCACAGTACTCAGCAAGTGTGGGAGAACATGTGTTATAGAGTGTGAAAACATGTGTTATGCACATGTATTGCAGCATGTATCACCACATGTTATTTACCTCATGTTATGAGCATGTGTGCAGCATGTATTAGACAGTCATTAATTCCAACACCCCCCCTAAAACTGTACAGTGCTGTAAGCAGCTAAGTTTGAATCTCAAAATTAATTATGAGAGAGTCTCTAAATTTCCTGAAGAGAACAGTGCCAAGATTCTTTGTGAACATGTCAGCTCAATTCTCACTTCCAGGAATGAAAATAACTATGACTTTGTCATTTTTGATGCCTTTGTGAGTGTAGTGATAGTGAATGTCTATGTGTTTAGTCCTTCTTTCCACGTAGTGCATGATATACATTGCTTTGTCTAGATGTTCTTAGCTTAGATTATCCAAGAATTGCAACATCTTCATAACCATGTAAGCAATATCAGGTAACTTCAGGTTGCACCCTGAGCATCAGATACAATAAAGATTCAATCACAGACTGATATTTGACCTAAGTGCCACATTTGGCATTGCTGTGTTTTCTGAGGGAGAGTACCCTGTTGGAAGTGGAGTGGGGGCAACTTTGGCATGTGTCATCTCAAACCTCTCAAGCACTTTGGTGAGATATGTCTTTTGTTTGAGTTTGATATTAGTTGTGGTCTGGGTGATGCACATGCCCATGCCTAAGAGTTCCATGACTTTGGCAGTATCATGGAACTCCCAATGCTTTAGGCAAGCATTTTTCTTTTCATCCACTAGCTCTGTGTTCTTGCCCATGAACAAGCCACCATCAACATAGACTAGTGCAGTTACAATGCTGCCTGTCTTTGGATCTTTGTGAATGAAGATACTGGCATCAGAGCTGGCATGCACAAAACCTATGGTGCACACAAATGCCTCTAGCTCTTTCCACCATGCTAGTGCAGCCTGTTTAAGGCAATACAATGCTCAGTATAAGCACAGTACTTTGCACTCTTTTCCCTTGAGTACAAAACCCTTGTGTTGATCCATGGGGATCTCCTCATTTAGTTTGCTGTATAAAAATGCAGTTTTTACATTTAGACTGGTCATATACATGCCTTCTAGAGATGCAAGTGCAAACATGAGGTGTATGGTCTTGTAGCAGACAACTGGTGAGAAAATCTCATCAAAGTCAATGCCTTTGACTTGCGAAAAGCCTTTGGCCACAAGTCTGGCTTGTTTTCTTCAGTCCAATTTCACAGAGAAAACCCATCTGTTTTTGATCATTTTATAACCATGTGGAAGATCTACAATTCTACAGACATGCCTATTATGAAGAGCCTCTAACTCTCCATGACATGCTTGTTTCCACTCTATTTGCTGCTGCCTGGATAGGCATGCAATATCGCAAAATTGTGTAGGAACCTGATCAGATTTGCTCAATGGTTTAACTGCCTTTGATAGCAGCCAGCTCATCAGACCAATTCCACCTTCCTTGGCTATTTTAGTAATGTAGCCTATATTGTTGGTGCATTGCATTGGGTGATTGTGTTCTTCTTGCGTTTGGAATCAGGGCCACTCTCATGGGGTGCCAAACTAGGTCCAGCAACCAGTTCTGTATGTTGAGGCTGTGGTCTTGTTTGGGAGCTACCCAAATCTTGACCTACAGATCTCTTCCAATAGCGATCACTTGCAATGTCTCTCTGAATGTCAGAGGGGAGTCACTTTTCTCCATAGACATTATTGGGACAATTTGGGATGTTCCTCTGCCTGCCAGATCTATGGGGCAATTGCTGCCATTCCTGTTGATCTTCACATCTTGGACAAAAGTCCTCAGTAGTAACAAATTCATCATCATCAGATGATGCTGGAGGAAGGGGTAGACTTTTAGGTGGTGTAGAATTGTCACCATCTGTTCCATTAGAGTGGTTGTGATCTTCTGGTTCCTCTGGTGGGAAGCCACCAAGATCAGTCTTGGCAGGAGCTTTCACTCTGATGCAACATGGAAATAATGTTTCATCAAATAGTGCCATAACACCAATGAAAACTGTGCCATTTGGCCCCATGAAACAATATGCCTCATAGTCTTCATCTAGACCAATGAACATCATTAATTCTTATCTGGGAGCTAACTTGTTTGGACATTTCTCTTTTGGTAGATAGACATATATATGCACCACAACCAAAAACCTTTAGATCTAACAGATCCTGTTTAAACTTTGTAAGGTCCTCAATAGGAGTCAGCCATTTCAGGCACTTTATCAGGGTTCAGTTGTACAAGTATGTAGCATACTCAACACAAAATTCCCACCATGATTGTGGGAGACAAGTGGTAAAGCACAATGTCTGTGCCTTTTCCATTATTGTCCTTATCACATGGAATGCACAACTGTTTTGTTGGTGAATGTGGGGTCCTGACATCTCTATTTTGATGCCTAAATCCTTGAGCATTTTTTTGTAGCTTACAATCTTTGAACTTTCCCCTGGATCTATATGCCAGTGCTTGATTGTAGCACCATGCTGTATGCATGCCCATGCCTCAAACTGTCTGATTGCCTCAGCAGCATTGGACTTTTTACTTAGGCACTGTGTGACAATGCATGATGTTTTGTCATCGACAAATACAATGAAGTATTTGCAGTGGTGGTATGAATGTGCTGGGAGTTCCTTAAGATCAGAATGTATCAATTCAAAGGGTTTAGTTGCACAAGAGTTTGATTCAGAAAATGACTTTGACATCATCTTCCCATCTGTGCACCCCAGACAGATAAACTTGTCCTTAGGAATTGGGATATTCCTTGGGAATGTTATAGTGCAATTTGGCAGTTGCTTTAGCACCTCTTTGGATGGGTGTCCAAGTTGCCTATGCCCAGTCTGATAGTCAACAACATATACTGTCATGACATCTATTCTCTTAGTGCTCATGATATGAGTCTGAGCCCAGTAGATGGGGCTGCCTTTATAAATTGGCACCATATTCAATACTGGGTTCCCTTTGTCATAAAATGAGATGTGTGTGGAGGAACCATGCACCTCATCTCCATCTTGTAAAAAGACTCCCATTGATAGTAGTTGACCACTACAATCTGGGATATAATAGACAGGGTATAAACATGTTTTGTGTAACTCTTTCTTCCTGTTTACTATTACTTGGTGCCATATGAAGACAGCTTCTTTACCTAATATATGAGTAGTACCTTTTGCAGTAATCACTAGGTTTGAATCCTTTCTCGGAAGAGGTTCATAGGATGTGAAGTCTTCCATTTCACCAGTGAAGGGCTTTGAGGTGCCTGAATCTAAGATCCAGTTGGCCCCTTTCTTGCATTTCTCACACTAGTGTTGCCATGGCTCGAGCTGCATTTTTTGCTATCTTGGGAAATAAATTACATAAAAATCACTAAAATATTTGAGGAGCTAGATCCCATCAAAAGCCAAGGGGTCTCCTGCCAACTCTAAGGGCCCATTCGGGTCCCCGGTATAGCTCTGCCTTGCCATATGCCTTCACTTTGTAAGCTATGAAAATGATTGATTTCTCAGGACCTTCCGAAACATGCAGTGTGTCATGCCAAGTAACACTTCTGATCACATAGTAAACTGACATGGCAGGAGGGGGGGGAGGGGGTAATGCGAGCCATTGAGCATGTTGGGTATTTTGTAAAAATTATAATTATACTTCTTATCTATGAAAATCATTTTCTTGCACTAACAAGTGCATCCACAACACAGAAATACTTTTGCAAACTTTTGACAACAATCAAGCTGGTCAAGAGATAATTGTTCAAAAATTATACATATATATATACATTTTTGTCACTTTGTGCAGTCATGTCTTGGGCGACATCACCACAGGGTTTATTATGATGAAGAATTTAATGTTGAGAAACATTATAAATACTATACAAAGGTTACAAATGAATAAAATGATGATTCAAATTCAAAATTTAACCAATGTTGACGATGGTGAACCTCAGAGCACGATTGTCACAACTGCTTGGCCTGCCGAGGTTCCATCAGCAGGATTTGAATTATGTCATCAGGGGTTTGGCTGCCAGGAGCTGACCAAGGCATACACCCTGAATTTTGGCAGGGGAGCCAAGCAAATACTGGGGACCCGAATGGGCCCTAAGCGATTGGAGAAGTGGTTCCTGAGATATTCTGGTGGCTTTGAAATGGCTCAAGCCAAGCCATTTCAAAGCCACCAGAATATCTCAGGAACCACTTCTCTGATCACTTAGAGTTGGCAGGAGACCCCTTGGCTTTTGATGGGATCTAGCTCCTCAAATATGTTAGTGATTTTACGTAATTTATTTCCCAAGATAGCAAAAAATGCGGCTCGAGCCATGGCAACACTATCTAAGACTCACACACACACATGATACACTGATTAATATATATTAAATCTGATCCTGCTCTGATTGGATTATAGTCCTTAAATACATTTAATAGTGGTAACCTGTCAACCAAAAAGTTTGCTGGTATTGGGACATTAATCTTTGTTTCTGTGAGATGAAAAGGACTAACCTGTGAGAGGAAAAGGGACTGACCTGTCATTGTATCCACCAATTTCCAACGTTTGAGGTCCATCAATAAGCATTGTGTCAGCCTCATTCCTGATCTCTTCATCTGAGATTGCTGGCTCAGATCCAAGGGAGTCTTTGTCATCATCCCTGAATTCTGGCTCTTCCAGTTCTATCCTCCTCCTCTTGCCTTCTCTGATGGTGAGGTTCTCCTTGAGGGGTCACAGGTTTTGTGCAGTCCTTGGGAGGTCCATGCATGTGAGTGTGTCTTGAGCATGCTGGTATTCCTCATATACCAAAGCAGAGGTAGAGGGCATGCCTGTGTATGCTTGTGTAGGCAGGCAGCAACAAGGGTCTACCATGGGAATGGAAATATGTTCCTTGAGCATAGACATCTGTATGCACTGTTCAAGCGGCAAAGGTGGAATGATGGCACTATTACCATTTATGGTGGTAACCACATGAGAGGCAAGGTGGGACTTTTGGCACTGCTCTTTCTGCTGCTGCCTGCCCTTGACCTTGTTTCCTCCCTGGCATCTGCAAGAGTGGGAGGATTCTGTATCATTGGAGCCCAAAGGCTACGGTTGTTGCTTGGGTTGCCACTTTGGGTTGGCACCCTTGTGTTTTACTGCAGAAAGCTTATTGGCTTGGTTAAGGCCATTGGGCTTGTTAACTGCCATTCACCATGAGGCTTTGGCAATGATAGAATTCTTGACATGTTTCAATGTCAAGCCAGAGGTTGAGGTCATGTTAAGGACCATTGCAGATAGGGAGTCTAGGCCGTGGAATTTGTCTGCCATCTTGGCAATTTCTGGCACAGGGTTTGCAGCTGGGATTTAATAGAAATTGCAGACCTAAATACCATGAAGACCTGTGAGGGTCCATCCACACCTGTAATGGATACCGCTTACATATGACTTGGCCCCTGGGCCTATCTTAGTCATTTGTTGATAGTTGTTTATGGGGACTACTTTTTACTTACAATGTACATGATATAGCATCCAAATAGACTGGATTCTGCTCTGTTAGGTGCAACATAAGTCTCAAGTATTCTAAGCTAGTAACTAACCATTACATTTTTTTGAGCTAACCAGCTATTGGAAGCTACAAGCTTACCAAATAGAAGTACAAAGTTATTACTTATATTAGATATACTCAACCAGGAAATAAACATAGCAACGTGATGCCTTCGACAACAAGACAGATGATGACCACAACCACTACACAACAAGCCCCAACCCAAGCAGAAGGTATGCAACCACCTTCCACCCCTCAAAAATCATCTTGACAACCCAAACAAACTGTAGTAGGAGGGTCGAGAGTAGACAAGAGTCCCAGAGTGGACCCTCTAAAGGCAAAGGCACATGAAACCAGACCGAGAATGACAATGCAAGCTCCATCATCACCAATACCAGTGCTGACTGTACTTGCTATGCAAAGTACCTAAGCCACAGGGATCCAGTCATCAAGTAGGCAACAGGTGCACGTCCAGCAGGCCGAATCCCTTCATCTCAGAACCTCGAGGGGATATGCCACTGCCCTTTCCACTGGCCCTGGCATTTGCATCTTTGAACCAACTACCCAAAACTCCAGAAGCTCAGACTGGATGCCAACACCTAACTTCAAATTCCCATTTGCCTTGTATTCCGGAACACTTATGGCCTACCATTGAGACTGCCCATATCAATGCAGATGGGAATGAAGTGTCACATGGTGAAATCAAGGTTGAAGACCCTATGGAAATGCTCAACTGATCTGAAGGTCTCATATGAGATGAAGGCCCATTCACAAACCAATATCTATCCATGAAGATCAGGAACATAGCACACAACCAGATGAGAGGGGTCCCAACCCTTGCAAAGAAAAAGGTAGACCTATCTTCAATGGTCTACAAGAACATTTACCTCAATATATTCAAGGCCCTCATAGCAAAATGGGTCGTCTCAAAGAAAAGGGATACAATAACGTCAACTCTATCCATAACAAACTTAGAAGACTACATGGAACAACGAGCTGAGACCCCTCGATGTCAGCTTAAACATGAACTCAAAGATAGTCAAGTACCCTGGGATATACAACCAGAATACTCCTATGTGGACCCCGCTGTCGAGAATGTGATTGCCAGTATCAATGCACCTCAGCAAGCAGGGGAATTGAACGACAACTACTGCCGCCGATGCAGCTACTCAACATCACCATGTTACGTTCAACAAGACACCATCCCCAATGACCTTTCACCAGCCAGAACCAACTGAAGACACAGACTCTACTTGACCTGCTGCACAGGGAACATCCAAAATGTCCAGACCAATGATTCAAGTACCCCATAGAGCATGAACTCCTATGGCAAGCACCATCGAGGACCAAATCACTTACCAATGTCTTAGAAATGAGGACCTTGAGATAGCTGGGAACTCATTGTATGATGATCAAGGAATAATGTTCAACAGACATCATCATATCAATATGTTAGACCATTGCTACACATGGATAGCAAGACTGACCTGACTGTCCAGCAATCCTAGTGGTGACAATGATGGGACAGATGACCAAACTAATGGAAATTGAAGATGACCCCCAGACCCACCATTTGTCCTGCATAACTCCTCCCAACACCATAATCCCTATGGTGCAACCGGCAATGGCAGAGGTGGCAGAGGTGACGATGGTGAACCTCCCAATGGTGGAGGAGGTTTGACTCTGGAGGAGATCACCCCAATTGACTGAATAATTGATGCCCTTTACATAGGGGTTATTCTATGCCACCCACAGATCGAGCCAGGTTACACACACCTGGTGTACATGCCCAGTCAATGCCCACTGTCATCTCATCATCAATGTCCACCATCATCATCCAACATCATCATCAATGCCCACCATCCTTGTCAACACTCACTGTTCCCAACCCTTGTCACTGTTCACCAGCACCCTGTCACTGTCCCCAACAAGCTCATGCCTGCTCAGCCTGTTTGCACACTGCCCACTGCCCTTGTCACTGTCCCCAACACCCCATCATGTCCCCTGCACCACATGAGCCCTGGACCCATCCAAATTGTAACTCAGTGTTCTTAATGCATAAAGTTATTTTTGGTTGCCACACCCATGTCTACCTTGCCACACACACACACACACCAGTCAATTTTTTGGAAGTATGAGAGAGTGTAAGAGTGTCTCTTACATCACCAAGCCTTATCTACATCTGCACTCATTATCACATGTTATTCAAATAGTATATAGTCTACACTTTGAGTACTTGTATTGTAGCTTAGTTTCCTCCCCCAAAATATACTGAGTTCCTAACATGTTTCAGTCTCCTTGAGTGTTGGAAGCTCCAGCTGCCTTCCACTAAGTTCATCTGCTGATCTATGTGTAGTTTTAGAAGGCATGGGGACTTTGACATCTAAGTCCAAGGGGCTGTGAGAACTTTATTTATCCATACAAAGCCAATGTAGGTGGGGGGGTGGGGTGTCCTTGATCATTGAATTATGAAATTTTGTACCTAAAGTGGGGGGGGGGGAGAGTGGTCTCAGAACCTGGTGTCAACTGAAAAAGGTGCCTTATGCAAGCTTTCACAGCTTTCATGTCTCGTTTATCTATGTACAATGCATGTTTTGGCCACCAGTTTACAGCCATTGTTATCTTGGCTCAACACTTCTTGTCCATTGTCCTCACCATAGCCATATATTGATATATTGAAATACATTCATTATGCATTCCCACCTTCCATCCATGATGATCCCTTGCTTTTTATGGCACCTCAGACAATTCAAGTGTTTGCACTTTTGGAGATGAGAAGGCTTGGTCTCAGAGATGCCAGTCAGGCTATGTCTCCATCAACCCTCAGTGTTCCTCTTCTTCTGCTGCTGGTGATGATGAACCTGAAAATACTGAGCCAAAAACACCCTGGTCAAAACATTGCTGAAGAATTTGAGAAGACATCTACAATCACACAGGATGAGAAGATTCATCTTAAAATTGAGAAGGGAGAGCTTGATCATCAGCCAGCAAAGTGCACAGCTAAAAAAAAGGGCTGTGGGTGACTTGGATGATGTTCCTCGGTGCAAGAAAGCTCAAAAATAGTTGTATTTACACTCCCCAATGTCTAGTTATGCCTATTCTATCAATACATAATCATAATTTCTAACTGACTTGAGGGGGGGGGGGTTGTCTCAGATATCAACTGGGGTGGGGGTGGTCAGCCAAACTTCTGGCATTTTGGAAAAAAGGGGCATTGTCTGAAGAAATAAAGTTCTCACAGCCCCTTGTCTAAGTCAATAAGTTTATTCTTTGTCTGTTTTTATTGTTATTATTGATATTTTTCTCTTTCTAGGATCTGATTCAATTTCATTGCATGACAGCCCCAATGCTGCCCCCTTTGGTTGGAGACAAACTACACCCATGCTACCCCCCTCCTCCCTTCCAAATGGGATGTGAGGCCAATCTGTTGGTTTAGAAAGGTACAGAGGCATGTTGATAGGCAATGCCATGGGTACTCCCATGGGTACCCAGAGCTCTACCAATACCCATACCTGCATGGGGATTAACCTGTCAACCCACAGGTTGACACCCAGTGGGTGTCAATTCCCACACAGGTCTCATAGCCCTCCAAGTATATAAATTATATGAATTGATTCTGTCTAGTGTTAAATGGTCCAGTCCATAAGACTGAAAAAAGACCAGAACCATAACTGAACTTAACTGCAAGAGACTGAACCATCAGCCTTGGTCCATCCAAAATGGCCTGTGGTCCAGTTTGCAGTTGATACTGATTTAAAATACTTAAAAACTGATGCAAAACTCAACTGGTCTCAACTGGTCTTTCATACCCACAAATAACTATGTATTCATCTACCTAACATTACTTAAACATCATAAGAACAAGAGGGGGGATGCAAGAATAAGTGGGGGGGTCTGGGTTTATGTATCTTTGAAGTGGTTGTACATGTTTGTTTGTAATTACAAACAGTCAGGCAACATCAATGTTGCATCAACTGTGCTGTGTCACCACCCTGGTCCACAACCACAGCCATGCAAACCAACAAACACAAAGCAGAGGGCCAAAACAACAAACTAGCGTCATTTGGGCCCCCTAGGGTATGTTTTTAAAGTTTACTTCTTCTTTCTTTTACTAACTACTTGTTTTTCTTCATTATTAGGTTTTTGCATCTTGATAATGACATTGCCCACCCACCAAATGATGCACACAAGCTTGGCACTGCTACTGTGAGCCTCTGCTTGCAGGGTGGCAATGGGCCCTTTCCTGGACAAGGATGACTGCCAATGATAAATAGCAGGGATAACAAGGACAACAAATCAGGGGGGACAACAACAAATCAGGGGGACAACAACAACAAATCAGGGGGACAACAACAACAAATTGTGGGGACAACAAAGACAACAAATTGCAGGAATGACAAAGACGACAAACTGCAGGGATGATGATGACAAATCAAAGGGACAACAAATAGTGGGGAAAGGGACGATGGCAAGCATGAACAAGGCAATGACCCCCCTCACTACAAATGCGATGGTGAGGCTATTTTTCTTATCACATCCTTTTTCTTTTTCTTTTTCTTTCAGTTTCTTACCAACTGCTCGCAGAGTGTAAATATAATTAGTTTTATTTACTATATAATATAATTTAGCTCAAAAAACAGCCTGAAGACTGGTTAAAACTGGTCTTTATGGGTTGCAGTCTTGCCATTTTGAGTGTTGGTTTGGACTGAACTGGACCCTTAAACACTAATTCTATCTAAACCAACTAATTTAATTGTACCCCCACATCGTGTTTTCAAGTGAGAGGGGGGTGGCGGTCATGACTTCATGTAAGTAACATTAGTTAGTAGGAATACAAAAGAGAAGACAAGAAAAATAATAAACTTATGGCCCAAAAGATGTTGTCGATGTCTCTTGGGCCCTGTATGCCACCATTTCCACCCCGCAAGCAGAGGCTCATGACAGTGGTTTGGGATGCTGTCATGCTGATGGTGGTGGTGGTAGTGGCCATTGTCATAGTCATTAATTAGTACCAAAAACCTTTTGTCAGTAATGATAAAATGAAAAGACAAAGAAAAAAACATACCTATGGCCATCTCTTGGGCCCTTTTTCTGCTGTTGTTCCCTGGCCCCGTCATCCTGCCCTCACATCTGTTGTCCCTTGTTGTTGCCTACCAACACCTGTGATCCACCCTATGAGCAGTTGCTCACAGGGCTGGGCAGGTGCTGGGTCACCCATCACCATTTTCATCAACTGGCAGTGCTTGCATTGGTGTCGCTGGTGGTGTCATCCCTGTTCCCTCATCATTGCCATCACCCTCCCTGTCCCATTCCTATTGTCCCTTGTCATTGGGGTGCTGGTGCTGGTGTGTGTTGGGTTGTCCCCTTGTTCATTCCCTGTCATTTTCTGTTCCTCATCATTGGGTGTTGGTTTGCCAGTTGGTCATTACCCTGCCATCCATCACCCTGTGAGCAGGGGCTCACAGCAGTGGGGTAGGGTGGAGTAATGGGGTCCCATTGCTACAAGATGCTTATAACCTAAAAATGAAATCAAAGTAGTTAGTAAAAAGAAGAAAAAGAAAGAAAAAATTTACCTGGGGCCCAAATGCCATACATTGGTGTTTGGGCCCATTTTCTGTCCATTGGCCATGGCTGTGTTTGGCATGTTGAGAGGCATGGGAGTGGGGCAGTGAGTGTTGAAGGAGCAGGTGATCGCGGTGGTAGGTGGATGATGGACAATGGAGGTGTTGATGATACTGTGACAAAGTACAAAGGTAGGTAAATAATGCATCAACAATCAACAAAGACATGATGTGCACACAAGACCAAATGGTCAGTGCACCTGGGGGTATAAAAGCCTCCCATTTCCCCTTCTAAGATGGGCTCGTCCCACTTTTTATTTGTTAATAAGTAGATATATAGTTGTACATCATGTAATTTACTATGTATGTATTTTAGATTTTGCTCTTGTCCTCCCTCTTGGTGAGGGGTAGGCATGGGTTATGGGTCATGGAAATTATGACCCATACTCATACCTGTGCCTACCTGTACCTGTAACCTGTGCTATAGCCTACATGTTGAGAGACCCATTGGGTGGGATTCATGCCCATCATCTCACATCACAATAACCCCCCAAAACTCCAGAAACAGGTATGTACACAACACACACTGCCCAGAGGTGAAAACCATGACCCATTACCCTCTCCCATCACTGTGAGTATGATGAGTGGATGATGGGAGCAGCCTACAACACCAGGGGAATAAGACACAAGAAAGACAAGATGCAAGATGCAAGGGACCAAACACCAGGATGATGAGATGCACATGGGATGAGACACCAGGGGGACAAGATGCAAGGGGGACAAGATGCAAGGGGGACAAGATGCAAGGGGGACAAGATGCAAGGGGGACAAGATGCACAGAGGACAAGATGCAAGGGGGACAAGATGCACAGAGGACAAGATGCATGGGGGACAAGATGCATGGGGTGGACAAGATGTAAGGGAGATGAGACACAAGGGAGGGGATGTGGGGGGATGGTATGTGAGGGAGGTGAGAGGTGAGGGAGACAAGACAAGAGGAGGGGGGATGAGATGTGAAGAGACAAGAGATGAGGTGCAAGGGAGGGGAGGGGGACCAGGCATGAGGGAGATTAGAAGTGAGGGAGACGATGATGAGGGACATGTCATGCTTTGTCAAGTGGTCTGAATATGCCTGTATGTGCAGTTCTCATTATTACTGCCTACACTGGCATACCAAACCTACATACTAGACAATGGATGGCACTGGATGAATCAATATAGATGAATATCAAGCACAAATCAAGTGTCCATATTATTTATTTACACCAGAAAGATATGACTTGAGAGGCATGATATATTATGCGGCAGATCATTTCACTGCACTGGTCATCATGAGTTCAGGGAGGTCTTTACTGTGCCCCACATATTCCAAGCCAGTCCACACAGAATTTGGTGGACTCCACACAGACTAGCTCAGACTGGACCCACTCAATTGGCTCAATTGTCCTGTATATTGCTTGGACTCCTAGAGAGTCCACATGGACTTTTGTGGACTCTGAGCTATTTTTGGACTTTTACTTGGAGTGCACATGGACTTTGTCTGAGCAACATCAATTTACTTGGACTCAGACAGACTCGGACAGATACATGTCTGAGTTGAGTCCGAGTCGAGTCCATGGATGCACAACAGAGGCTTAGCTGACTACAGAAAAATTATGTATTAAAGTAGAATCAAACCCCAAGCCTTGTCACTAAGCATAAATAGTGCAGTTAACCACTACACCACAGAGCCATTGTCAGTAAGTGCAAACAATTGCATTATCTAACTGTATTTAAATCACGTGACTCATGTGCAAGTTCAAGACGCGTCAACAATCATTGTTGATGTTGATCACCATCACCCTTGACACTGCTGCCTCCCACCTCCCTCTACCACCACCACCACCCAGTCAGCCCCTGCCTCCAACACCTCTTGCACCAACAGCATCAAACAGCAAACTAGCCAAGCCAATGCAACAGGACCCAATGAGCCGAGCCGACACAATGGGCCCCTAGTAAGTGTTTTTTTTTGCTTTTTGTTTTATCAATCAACTAATTGTATTTTATTGCTTTTTAGGTTGTATTCTACTGGGGATGACCTGCCACAATGAGAAATGTACAACCCATCCCCACTCCCACCCAATCCCCTCCTCCCCATTCAAACAGGATGTGAGGCTGTTGACACGGGCTAGGAGGGTGCCCAGGGATGCCAGGAGACCCCAGAAGGGGGATACCTGCCTAGTAAGCACCCACCAACCTCCGTAATCATTCCACATTGCACTGACGTGCCCAAACCCCACCCCCCCCCAACCCCCAAAAAAAAATACAGAACCCCAAATGGAGGACGATGGCAATGAACGACAACAAGCCACCCACCCCCAGCCTCATGAGCAACTGCTCATGGGGTGGAATGTGGGTGGAACAACGCCCAGATGCAGGGAAAGGAGATGATGACAATGCACCACCTGCCCCCACCCTCACAAGCAACTGCTTGTGGGGTCGTGGGGTGGGGTTTTTTTTTTAATCTATAGTTTGTAATGTAGTTATTATTAGTTTTTTTTGCATTTCTTTGATTGTATTGTATACTCCCTCACATCTAATGCGAGGGATGCAGTTAACAAAAATTATATGTTCAATTTTTGAGAGATAAATACTTGAGTTTGAGTTTGAGTGTCATAAATAAACTACGTATTACTAACAAATAATTCTCCTGTGGCTCAACTGGTTGATCACATGTGTTTAGTTTGTTGTGTGATGACTTGGAGGTCTTGGGTTCAATCCTTGCTCTGCACACCTATATTTTGTAGGCACAACTTTCATAAAGTCTGAAAAGCTTTGGAACTTGTAAGATATCAAATTGACCCAGATTCTGCATACAGACTAGCTCAGACTCCACACAGTCCGTGCAGAGTCTGCTAGGACATGTGGGGCACTGTAAATTACTGGGTTCAGGTATGGTATCATGATGGGTTGATGACAGGTCAGTCCTTAGTCTATGAAAACATGGCGCTGAACCTGATACCACATGAAAATGTGATTATTGGGATCTACCTGTGTTCCACTTGAACAGAACTCAGACATGCCATGTGCAGCAGTGGCCCATTAGTGCAAGTGTAGATAGCCCAGGGTTTGCTGATTCAGATATAATGCATCAAAGTGGTCATTATGGCTGCTGCTCTAGAAGCCTGCACATCCAGTCCAAACAAAAATATGGGTCTTAAAAGACCAATTTAAGGCATCCAAACAAAATTTTGGATTTTTCCAAGCCTGATAGGAAGTCTGAACAAGTTTTGAAAATTTTTTGCAGGCTTAGTTTTATCTGAACCAAAACACCAAAGCTTTGAAAATTTTGTGAACATATATGGCCTGAATTTTTTTCCCCATTGGGGGTCCTCATCCTCCCTTTCCACCAATATTGTCACTCACTGATACTTCAAAGATATGACCCATGTGTGTATTTCTAGTTGTTCCCCAGCTGGCAACTCAGTTCGATCTTTTGCCATTTGGATTATTGTAACACTGGCAGACTTCAGGTCAATAGGATTTAGTTACAGAGGCTTCATAGCTGGTCGGTGTGCTTTTATCTTGACTGATGATTCTGGACAGAGTTACCAGGTGCTAGGATTGTTAGGGATTTAACATTATTTAGATCATGTTCAGAACCACAAATGGATTTCTTCTTTCACATACATTTTGCAAATTCTGGTGATCAGATCAGTCGGAATTGGAAAAGTGTGATGAGATGCAGTCTTGTATGTGTAACATACACAAGATATGTCAGATCACGTAGAATATATGTGCACTTGCATAGATACGTACACTCACATACAAGATACATGCACTCGCATACAAGATACATACACTCAAATGAGGCTCAAGATACATGTACTTGTGCAGCACAAGACACATCTAGTGACCTGCACAAGATAACATTGTTTGCCTCAATGGGACATCTGCTTAGGCACTCCTGTCTATATAGTGCACAAGATATGTTGTTTGCTGTTTTATCTTCTATGGACCACAATCAGAGGAAACACTTCATTGTGCAAGCTGCTTGTTTTGTCATCAATGGTGCTATAGCTGCATCTGTTGCTTTGCCACACCACTCTTCAACAAAACACCATCCCTCTGCCTTGTTGGGCATTGCTTGGGTTGCTGAATTATTAAATGGTCACCCCAAGCACATTCACTGTGAGCTTGGTGTCCATAAACATGTCTTTCAGATCCTCATTGCATACCTCCAAATCATCAGAGTATCACACTCTCAGGATGTTCTCCTTGAAGAACAGCTGACAATATTCTTGTATAAATGGCCTACCCCATGGTTGGGGATAGGCAACACTAGAAAGAGAAGAATCAATAGAGAACTCATGTCAAATCACCAAGTAACAGGACAACAATGTGTTATTGGAAATAGACAATGATATCAAAGTATAGAGTAAAGTGAATATATGGGGGAAAGGAAGCATGGGAATAATTGATGTGATGTGTAGTTAATATGGCAAGTTCTTGAAGCATGTACAAATAAGTGTCAATGTGTATGTAAGCCAGGCTTACACCCTCCCACCCTTAGAAAAGTGTCTGGGTGAGATATGAAAAGTAAGAAACAAAAATTCAACTCATCATCAACCAAATGACAGGTGCATTAAAAAACCCAGTGGGGAAAAAGCTACTGCGTCCCCTCTGCCTTACAAGACTGCCAAATGTCCAATGCTTCGCAGTCCACGAGTTCGCGTTGAGGAAGCCATAGGTCATCCCCTTCAGCATAGCCAGCCCATCGCACTAGGTATTGATAACCATGACCTCTGCTCCTTTCATCAATGATTTTCTCAATCCAGTACTCTTCCATTCCATCTGTTAAGAACTGATCCTGGAGGGCTTGTCAGAATCTGATTGGATGCCGTGGGTGATAATGACGGGGACTGTCGGGTCGATGCAGATTTGGTGGGAGGGGAGATGGAAAGGACTTGGCTTCAGCTTGTAAGAAGCTGTGCCCTTCACCTCGTCTGGTGTCCTAATTTCAAGTTGGAGGTTTGGAGGTAGGAATGGAAAAGTGCAGGTAACCGTGGGAAGGAGTACGGAGGGACTTAGGTTAAGTTCAGATGAGGTTAGAACTTCAGAGGGAGACTGGAGGTTGAGTCGAATGGAGTTCAGACTCTTAGAGTACTGAGGTTGGAGTAGAAGGAGGTTTGGATTGGCAGATTAAAGTCGAGCTCATGTCGATATATGAACTGAGGAATACAAGGCGAAACTAACTAAGCTTAAATACTGTAGTCCAGAATAATGTGGAACCAGAACAAAGACTGCAGCAGTGTCTTGACTGCGTAGATAAATTATCTTGCGGGAGCCACACAGGAATCCATAGTCGAATTTGCAATAGAGACAGCAGCCTTGGGAAGGCAGCCGTGGATGCTGTACAAGGCAGCCTGGTGCACAGCAGTGTGGGCAGTGCAAGGCGGCTGGGAATGAAATCGGGAGGCATAGACAAAATCAGGTTCAACGTGCAGGGAAGTGTTGGACCGACCCAGGTTCTGATCGGGCGAGGAACAGTTCTTGACAGTATTTCCCCCTTAGTGCCAAGCCTACGAGGCAAGTGAGGGTTTGAGTCCAAATGAGGAAGTTGGTTGAATTTCCGAATGCAGCAATTGGTTGAAAAATTTTCATGTCGTTTCCTACTCTCATCACCTATCAAAAATGTCCACCCCAGCCATCTCCGTGCAGATCAAAATGGCCCTGATGAGGGCCCAACACGAACAGAGGGAGTGGGCGATGAAGGAGCAGATGGAACAGGAGATGAAGGAGCTGGAGGAAGCAGCGAGGGAGGAGGAGCGCCGGGCACAGGAGGAGCAAAAGGCAGCAGAGGAGGCTGCAAAGGTGGAGGAGGCGCATCAGGCAGAGGCATGGAAAAAGGAGGCTTCGGCCGCAAAACGAGCAGAGAAGAAGTGGGCGGCTGCAGCCGCGGGTTTGGAGGAAGAGGCCGAGGGGAGCAAGTCCCCAAAGAAGAAGAAGGAAGGCGCGAGTGGGGTCAGAGGAGTTGGAGGGTCCAGTGCGGGTGCAGGCCGTGTTGCCCTGCAAAAGGTGCATGCTTGTTTCCCTTCTCAGTCTCCTTTTACTGATAAGTGGCCTAGATGCAAATATCAAAAGATTGCTTGTTTCAAGATGGGTGTGAAGGGACGCGTGTGTGACAACTGCATGCGCATCAAACATAAGTGCAAGGAGGTAGTGTGGGAGGGGCAGGAAGCCCCTGCAGCAAAAATGGTGGGAACGACGGGGGCGACTGGGGAAAACCCGGAACTAATGCAACAAATGATGAAGTTAATAAGGAATGGGTTTGCTGAGGTGGCCAATGTGGTGTGGGAGTCAATGGGGGAGATCTGGGATGCTTTGGACCTGGAGTGGGTGGAGGAAGAAAGCGCCGGGGAGGAGAGTGATGAGGGTGATGAAGAGGTGGAGTGGGCAGTGCAAGAGTCCTGGTGGGAAAGACATGGGATCCATAAGTCTGGAGATGACTGGGAGGCCTTCCAGAGGTATCTGGAGAAAAGGTGGGCAGATGACATAGAGGAGAGTGAGGATGAAGAAGAGGGTGAGAAGGGTGAAGAGAAGGATGAGGGCGGAGACGTGGGTGAAGTTGGGGGAGAGGGTGATGAAGATGGAGAGTGAGAAGCAGAGGTGGTGTAGGATCTGATCAGATCCATAACAATTTTATTTTTCTCAATAAAGTTTGTTTCTGAAGACTGAGCAATAAGTAACATGAATAGTCTTTAAGCGGGTAATGGTCCAGGTTTCTGTGGGTAGCGGGTGTGAAAATCCGCAAGGAGTTCTTGGGCGTGGTCAAGTTCCATCACAGGTAGCTGGGAAGTCTCTTCGTCAGTTCCCTGGTAACCTTCCCATCGGACAAGGTAGAGAATCTTGCAGTGACATCGGTTGTCGACTTTGGAGTTGAGGACTTCGGCGATCTCATATTTGAGCTTGTCATCGATGGTGATCGGAGGAGGTGGAGGTTGTACTCGATTTGGAATTGTGTTTGGGGAGTGTTTCTCTAGTTGAGAGACATGGAAAACAGGGTGAATGGCCCACATGTGATCCGGGAGCTGCAGGGTGACTGAGTGAGTGCCTGGGCAGGCGATGATTTCGAAGGGGCCATGGTGCTGTTTGGAAAGTTTCTTGGAAGGACAAGTGGTGCAGATATTTTCCGCAGTGACGTAGGCAGAATCACCAATGTTGAAGTTGGGTGCGGGTACCCGATGTTTGTCCGCAGGACCTTGATAATGCTCTTGAGCAGCCGCAAGCTGTTTCCGAAGCTCCTGATGAAGGTCATCTAAGTCGACGACAAACTCGCGGGCGCGCTGTGAAGCTAAGTCGTGTTCTGGAAAGACAGAAATGTTCTGGTGATAGCCTTTGTTGGCAAAGAAAGGGGATACACCTGTAGAGGTGGAAGGAGCATTGTTGTAGGCAAATTTGCCCAAGGGTAAGAGGTGAGACCAGTCATCCTGCTGATAGTTGCAGAAGATCCAGAGGTACTGCTCCAGGGTCTGATTAAGTTGTTCTGTCTGACCATCACCTTGCAGGTGATAACCAGAAGGGAAGTGGATCCAGATGTCGAGCACTTTTCCGAGGGAGCAGAAGAAATGGGAGACAAACTCAGATCCCCAGTCACAAGTGATGTGCAATGGAACACCATGCTTGGAGAAGATGTGGAGGATGAACAGGTTGGCTAGTTCTTGGGCTGTAATTTCATTGACAGTTGGGATGAAGATGCCTTGTTTGGTGAAACAGTCAACGATGACCAAGATAGCAGTGTGACCATCGGAGTCAGGTAGTTGCTCAATGAAATCCATGGAGATGGAGTTCCAAGGTCATTCTGGAACCGGAAGTTGCTTTAGAAACCCGTAGGGCTTGTGTCGAGGTGACTTGGATCGTTTGCAAGTGGTACAGGATTTGCAGAATTCCTGCACAAAGGTGCAGAGGTTTGGCCAGACATATTCCCGGCGGACAAGCTGCTGGGTTTTGTTTTGTCCAAAGTGGCCAGAGAGGATGTGATCGTTTTTGTACTGAAGGACCTTGAGGCGAAGATCCATGACGTCTGGAACATAAATCTGGTCGAAGTGGTGGAGAAGAAGACCTGCCTCATCTATGGTCCAGTTGGGGTCGACAGATGTGTGGATGATAAAGGGTCAAGGGGTAGGGAGGTGCAGATGTCATGGTGGAGTTTCTCAACATCCATGATTACTGCTTGTCAAAGGATGGGTGTGGCGAAATAGGTGGCATGAAGGGAAGAGGTGAGCTGTTCCTGTGTGAATACAGGTCAGAAGTTGGTTGGGTTTACAGAGGCGAAGTCGCTATTTCTGCCTTTGCGGTAGACGTCCCAATGTCTAGTGAGCATGTCTGGCTTGGCCCCTAATTTTCCGGGGCAGAATCAGATGACAAGATTGAACTCGGAAAGGTAATCAGACCAACAGGCCTGGCGGCGGGTGAGCAACTTGGTAGTGCTGAAGTACTCAAGATTTTTGTGGTCGGTGACCACATCAACTGGGTTTGCGGAACCCTCAAAATACTGCCGCCAGTGTTTGAAGGCTTCAAAAATGGCCAAGAGTTCCTTATCATGGGTGTCGTAATTTAGTTCAGCAGGATTGAAAGAGCGGGAATGAAACGTGACCGGATGAATTTCTCCATCTGCAGTGTAAACTGAAAGGATAGCTGCTAAGGCATAGTTGGAAGCGTCGGTTTCGAGTACCATCTGTGAGTCAGGTACCCATTGCATTAAGACGGGGGCATGAGTGAACTCTTGTTTGAGCTTTTCAAAAGTGTCGCAGCACTTCTTGTTGAAGTCCCAGGGTGCGGATTTCCGCATCAAGCAGGTGAGTGGGATGACAATGTCTGAATAGCCGTTGATGAAGCGGCAGTAAAAGTTGCAAAGGATTATATATCCTTAACTTTCCTAGGCTCAGGCCAGTCAAGCACGGTTTTGACTTTATCCTCGGACATCCCCAGTGAAAGGATGAAACCTAAATATTCAACGGTGTCTTTGTGGAACTCACATTTCTGTGGAGAGGCATAAAGTCCATTTTTCCGGAGACGATGGAGGACTTCTTTGACGTGAGCCCCATGTTGGGACTTGTTGTCCGAATAGATTAGGATGTCATCGAGGTATACGATGACACAAACATCCAGCATGTCGCTGAAGATGTCGTTCATAAAACGCTGGAAAGCTGCGGGTGCATTAGTGAGTCCAAAGGGAACCACCAACCACTCGAAGGATCCATAGTGGGTGCAAAAGGTAGTTTTCCACTCATCACCATCAGCAATGCAGACTAGGTGATAAGCGTGCTGCAAGTCTATCTTGGTGAATAAGCGGGCTTTGTGGGGAGAGTCAAGGAGGTCAGAAATGAGAGGAAGTGGGTAGCAGTCTTTCTTTGTAAGACGGTTAAGTCCTCGGTAGTCGACACAAAGTCAGAGACTACCATCCTTCTTCTTGATGAAGAGGATTGGAGTGCCATGCGGTGACTTGGATGGGCAGATGAAACCTGAGTGGACATTTTCGTCAATAAAGACTTGTAAGGCTTCTAATTCAGAGGGGGAGAGAGAATACATGTGACCCGGAGGCAGAGGAGCATTGTCTTCTGTCTCTATCTTGAGGTCATATGACCGGTGCAGAGGAAGGGTATCTGCTTTAGTCTTATTAAAGACATCAGCAAATTCATGATGCTCAGGCGGAATATCAGAAAGGTCGGATGGGTTAGCGGATTGGGCGGAGTGGGTGGAGCAGGCGGATAACCCTTCTGGAGCAAAGGTCATCTGAAAAGCTACTGCCCCAGGAAGTTTGCTAGCACACGCATAAGTGGCAGTGTTGATGAAAGAGATGTTGGGGGGTGTAAACTTGGGAGGAATGGTGGGTTCAGAAAGTGCGGAAGAGTCGAGGATTTCTATTGGAAGATTCGGGGACAAAGGTGACGTCAGGGGTGCTAGACCTCTATGATCTGCAGAGCAGAAAGCGAGTTGGCTTGAAGACCAGTCAATCAACGGATTGTATTGCTTCAGCCAGTTATGACCGAGTATGGCAGAACAGGAAGAGTCGAGCGAGGTTACATAAAATGACAAATTGAATACTTCACCAGCAGGGAAGGTGATCAGAAGTTTGATGACCTGAGTTATGGTGGAGTTGCAAGATCCATCAAAGAGTCGTAATCCGATTGGGTTAATGGATTCTGTGCTGAGTTGGTTATTCAACATGAAAGAGGAGTCAAGGAAGCAGTGGGAGGAGCCAGAGTCGACAAGGGTTCGGAAAGGGGCAGAAGAGTCAGGGGAAGTTAAAAGAATGGTTAGGGAGTCAGGGTCAGAAAGAACAGACATGTTGAGATGAACGTAGGCAGCCAAGTGGGTAAGGTCAATCCAACCCCCAGCCCCAGTGGCTGTATCCTGAGGGTTGCGGACTATTTTTCCGAGTCCGTAGTCTCGGGAATGACAGTGGATGCATGGGCTTTTGCAGCTTTGGATTTCGGGCAGTTTCCTGCTATGTGCCCTTCCTCACCACAGTAGAGACAAAGTTGTTCTCTCATGTGACGTTCTCGTTCCTCCCCAGTAAGCTTGCTGTTCTTCCCCAACTTATCGGAGATGGACGACTTGGGCTTGTCCCGGGAAGTGTTCTTTGTCGTGGAAGACTGCTGGTTGGAGGTGTTACTGCAGGCAGAGTTTGAAGTGGCTTGGTCTGTCAGCAGGGAAGAGTCCTTCCAACTAGAGTTACTGGAATTCTTTGTTTCAAAACAGGATTCATCCTCCTGCATCCAATAGATATCGTCGCAGTCCTGTGCTTTCAAGCGCAGTTCTGCACGGGTGTTGGGTTTACCACCCCGAAGAACTTCTATGCGAAGCCGGAGCGGAAGACCATGGAAATAGCGGTCACAAAAGGCTGCTTCATTCCAATTGACCCTAGAAGCTAATTCCCAGAAGTCAATGTTATATTTCGTGATACGACCACCTTTCTTCATAGCTAAGTCAGAGAGAGCTTTTTCTGCATCTCCGACTGGGTCGTGTGGACCGAAGTTGCTTTCCAGCTTGGCAAGGAAAGCTTCATAGTCCCACATCCAGGGTGCGGAATCTGTTGGGTCATTCAGACCAGGCTCAAACCAACTGAGAGCTGATCCCTTAAGATAAGAAAGGATAAATATGATCTTTTTCTCATCAGAGGAAAATATGTGCGGATGGTCACGGAAATGGAGATTACACGAGACTAGGAAGTCTCTAAGTTTCTTTGGGTTGGAGCCATCAAAAGTGTCAGGATCGCAAACTTTGATTTTCTTGGTCTTAGGTGCATTGTTTTGTTGGAGGGTGTGGATACTCTCTGAGAGGTTGTAAAGAACATCTATGAACCTATCCCCTGGATCAGGGTTTCCCCCTGCAGGAGGTTGATCATCAGGATCATTGGGATCGGGGTCGCCCCCAGGGCCATCAGGACCACTAGGGTCATTGGGTCCACCAGGAGGTCTGTCCTCTAGACCAGGATCTTCCAACCCGAAGGGTTCAGGCTGGTTGATGCCCCCTACGTACTCAAGGGGAGTTCTTGATCGAAAACCTTCTGGGTTGCCAGAAAGTTGTGGGGCATAGGTGGACATGAGATTGGCACTGATTGAGGGGGCTTCTGAGCCGATTTGTCGGAAGATGTTTGAGGGTCTGGAAGACACTCCAAAAGTAGTGGCGGGTCAAGGGTCAGAAAGGGTGGATCACTGGATTGCAGAGATCCCTGGAATAGTACCAGCACATTGGGAGTTTCTTGTTGTGCGCTGGCGGGTCTCGGTAGGGGTCATAGAGAGGAAATGGACGAGTGAAGTGTGAGTTCATATATACTGTTAAGAACTGATCCTGGAGGGCTCGTCGGAATCCAATCGGATGCCACGGGTGATAATGACGGGGACTGTTGGGTCAATGTGGATTCGGCGGGAGGGGAGACAGAAAGGACTTGGCTTCAGCTTGTAAGAAGCTGCACCCTTCACCTTGTCTGGTGTCCTAATTTCAAGTTGGAGGTTTGGAGGTAGGAATGGAAAAGTGCAGGTAACTGTGGGAAGGAGTATGGAGGGACTTAGGTTAAGTTCAGATGAGGTTAGAACTTCAGAGGGAGACTGGAGGTTGAGTCGAACAGAGTTCAGACTCTTAGAGTACTGAGGTTGGAGTAGAAGGAGGTTTGGATTGGCAGATTAAAGTCGAGTCTATGTCAATATATGAACTGAGGAATACAAGGCAAAACTAACTAAGCTTAAATACTGTAGTCCAGAATAATGCAGAACCAGAACAAAGACTGCGGCAGTGTCTCGACTGCATAGATAAATTATCTTGCGGGAGCCGCATAGGAATCCATAGTCAAATTTGCAATAGAGACAGCAGCCTTGGGAAGGCAGCCGTGGATGCTGTACAAGGCGGCCTGGTGCACAGCAGTGTGGGCAGTGCAAGGCGGCTGGGAACAAAATCGGGAGGCATAGACAAAATCAGGTTTGACGTGCGGGGAAGTGTCGGACTGACACAGGTTCCAATCAGGCAAAGAACGGTTCATGACACCATCTTCAGTAAGTACCGGTGCAGGTTGTTCATGCTCTTGGGAAGGAAATAGTGTCGCATCATTTTCGATATGTCTTTTGAGTAGTGATGCATGGAAACTTGGGAAAGTGTCAGTGGAGTTAGGTAGGTGCAGTGTGTATGAGGAGTTCTCCGGGAAAGCCTTTGTGACAGAGTAGGGACCATCCCACTGAGGGAAGAACTTAGCGACGCGAGATTTATTGCCAGCTTTGTACTCCTGACGTTGGTGTAGGGTTGCTAGCATGACTTTATCGCCTACAGCATATGAATCTTTGCATCCTCTGGACTTGTTCATATAGAATGCTTGCAGTATTTTTGCACTCAATAAGGCATCTTTAGCATCAGTGACGTCTGCCTCAATTTGGGATATAATTTCCCGAGCAGCTATTTCCTCTGTTGGAGGTTCTGCAATGACTCCAGGCACTAAAGGAGGAATGATCTGAGGGCTATGTCCCATGCAAATCTGGAATCCAGAGTATCCAGTGGACGCATTGGTGGAGTTCATCATGTTGAACCTGATGATAGGTAATGCATGAACTCAACCTTTCTGGTTTCACTCAACGTGGAAGTGGATACATTGATTCAAAGTCTTGTTAGTGCATTCACTAGCACCATCGGTTTGTGGGTGGTAAGCAGTCGACATTTTCAGGTGTACACCAGTCAATTCGTGGAGCACTTTCCAGAACTTAGCCACAAAAAGTTTATTGCAGTCACTGATAAGCTCTAAGGGTAGCCCATTTTCACAGTACCATTCATTGAAGAATATCAAGGCCAAGTCTGGCACAGTTATATCAGTGCAAGTAGGAATCAACTGGATATCTGATCCTAGTCGATCTGTCACAGTCAGGATGCAGTCAAAACCGTCATCTTCAGGCAAAGGACCAACAAAGTCCAAGCATATGGAGTCTCCTCTTCATTCAGGGATAGGTAGGTCCCTTTGGTTTGGAAGTAGCACTTTTATTGCGCTGGCAATCAGGGCAAGCGGGCACGTAAGCATTTTCCAGATCTCTGCGCATGTTTGGCCAGTAGTAACAGTTTCGGATGCTTGCGTACAATTTATCAGCTCCAAAGTGCCCTAGTGAGTCATGAGTGAGCCTGAAAAGATCTTCATGGAGTGTGCCAAAGCGAGGTATTACAAGCCGGTCACCAATGTACCATAGCTCATTTTCGAATCGGATACCTGGTATACTTTCATCTGCGACTGAAAGTTTTTGGCAAAAATCATCTTCTTTGTATCCCAAGCATACATCGCATAGGAAAGATTCATCAGCCTGAGATAGTCAATATCGCATTGCAAGAAGTTCCATGTTTCAGCCAGTGATCCCACTGTAAAGGTGAGTCTGCAACATCAACATCTTCAGATATTATCTCGCACGCATCTTCAGGCAGACAGGACAGGGCATCACCACTATGTTATCTTCACCGCGACAAATCTTTCTGAATGTCGATGTTCTCAAGAGTTCTATGATCCGTGTATACAATGAATCGAGACCCCAACAGGTCAGAGTGCCATTTCTTAAGTGCACGCATGATGGCAAGCATTTCCTTTTCATGGACAGGGTAATTCTTTTGTGCGTCATTGAGTTGCATTGAATCAAATGCAACAGGTCGAGCAGTTTCCCAAGTCGGGGCCCAGCTCAGCACCGCACCAGTGCATCTATCGCTGGCGTCGCAAGTCACATAGATTTTGTTTTCGCCAGCACTTGAGTGATCAATTACAGTAAGACACTCCCTGCTGACCACTAGACCTTTGATCACCTCAAAGGCAACCTAGTGTTTGGGGGTCCAAGCGGGGAAGTGTTTCTTGCAATCTTTTGTAGTCAGAGGGGTCAGGGTTGTGGTGTGTTCTGCCAAGTTAGGGAGGAACACGGCGATATACCGAACCAAGCCCAAGAAACTCCAGACATCAGTAGCTGAACTTGGCATTGGCCAATTCAATATCTTGTCCACTTTAGACGAGCAGGCCTCAATACCCTCCTGAGAGATTCGGTGTCTCAGGAAGATAAGTTCAGATAAATAAAATTTCAATTTTTTTGGATTGCAGTACAGACGATCTCTGCATAGTGCATTCATTACTTGCTTGATGTGTTCAGTGTGCTCAGCCAAAGTGTCCGAATAGATCACAATGTCGTCAAGATAGATGTGGCAGAAAATCCCAAGGAAAGGACAAAGGCAAGCTGTTACACGTTGTTGATGTATGGGAGGAGAATTTCGCAGCCCTTGAGGCATCACAACCCATTTGTACAGGCCCAACAGTGTTGTCACAGCAGTGAGATGAATGCTTTCAGGGTCCATTTTCATATGGAAAAAGCTGTCGGTCATGTCTAGTTTGCTCCAAATTTTCCTGCATCCAGCATCTGCGAGGATATCATTGACGCAAGGTAGCGGATGTGAATCGGTGATCATATTTGCGTTAAGTTGTCAGTACTCATTGACCCAATGAGGGAGTACAGTGTTATCAGCTTTGGGAACAAGGAAAGTGGGCGATGCATGTTCAGATGACGACAGGCAAATTCATCCAGCCTCCAAGTGTCGTTGAATCAGAACACTCCACGCCTTGCAGAATTTTTGTGGGCAAGAGTAACTTCACGTGGTAATAGTTTTATCTGCATCTTTTAACTTAATTTTACACTGCATGGTATCCGGCATTTCATCTACATGTGGAATTGGTTTGAATACATCCGCATATGTTTCATGGATCTTTTCATTCAAACTTTCCAATTGCTCAACAGCTGCCAGTTGTGTGATGTGCCCATGGATAGCAGCTATTATGTCGATGCCATTAACTGGCTCGCAACGTGCATCAACCAATGGTCAATGGATAGCACACATTTCTTTCAGTTCAGCTAATAGTAGTTTTCTGTTCGCAATGTTCGTGGAGATAACGTCTTGTAATTTCACAACAGGTTTACATACAGGTGGGGGTACAGGGTGCAGGAGGTCAAAGTTCAAAGTCATATCTATAGCTGAACCCTCACAGACATTTACCATAACATTATTATGATGTAGAAAAGGGAGCCCAAGTATAATCGGATGGCAGAGGCCAGGTGCAATAAGAGCACAAACAGTTCGGGCAGAGTACCAATTATTACGATTGTGAAGCTTAAGTTTTACCCAGTGGGTGAGTGCAATCTGAGGAGTCAAGTTCGAGCCATTGAAGAAAGCACCAGAAACAGGAAACAGTTGATGGAGTAAGCGTATCGGCAATTGCAAGCGGGTAACGAGGCCTTGGTCAATTAACACTGGACCAGAGCCATGGTCAATCAATGCTTCAATGGGTAGACAAGAGAGAGAAGAAGGGTCTCGGCTTTCAATAGCGCACTTCCACACGAGGTGGGGCAAGAAGAAAGGTATGTGTGTGCTTACCGAGTCATTGGAGTCACGAGATAAGTCACTGTCTCCTCCACCTAGGATTGACGAATCATTGGGCAGGCAGACAGATGCAACAGGGTAAGCAGACATACCCAACACCGCTGCGACGGGCAGCGCCAGGGGAGCCATTGTTGGTTGTGGAGGTTGAGAAGACACAGAAGCCACTGATGACGAGTGTTTGTCACGAGGGACTGGTAGCAGAGCTAGCTTGATGCATCTCCTCGCTTCATTTATGGAAGCCATTGTCCTCTCTACATATCCATCTCCAGACAGGAATTACAAGGATGTCCATCTGGCAAATAAAACCTGTGGCACTTCTTGCATCCGCTATGGCTTTCCAGATATGTTCTTTCATGGTCTATCAGTTTTGGTGGACGCGACGATGAAGAGAAAGATGAAGTAGATTGTGTACAGGATGAAGAGGTAGGTTGGGAGCGAGTGTGTGGGGGACAATGAGAGGAATCAGACAATCTGACCAAAGAGCCGGAATGCTTTAGGCTTCAGGCAGCATCTTTGGCATCATGTTTGCGTGTGTTACGGTCTTCGATACCTTTCTGGTCAAGTTTGGTGAGCGTATCAATGAACGACTGAAGTTTAGTCTCAACCTTCAATGCGATAGAGGCTGCCTTGGCTATAGCAGTGGTAGCTTTGTCTTCTGGTGCGACAGCCACTTCGTTCTCCTTGTCTGATTCATCGTTGGAAGACTCGTGGTTGTCTTTCCAATGATCAAACGCAGAAGCAAGTTCTGGTGAGATGTTCGACTCAATCTGCGTGCAAAGTTGGGGAGGGGATAGATGATGTTGGGAGTTTTTGAGAAGAAGGTTGTCACGGCGCAATGCGTCGACAAACTCCAAGAATGGGGTCTTGTTTTGCTAGCAGACTTTGCATGCGAGGTCTTGTTGCCAACGTTTCGGCAGCCAATGCGCATGCACCCTAGCCATGAATTTGACAAAGAGAGGGGAGACAGGAGGTCTTGTTGCAACTGATACCAATCAGAGAATAGAGGATCTTTGAAGGAGTAGATGATATGGTCAATGAAATCTTTTGCTTGGAGGCCATCCTTGTTATGTAAATAGCTGTGTGCGTGGTGCTCAAACCTGTGCAGAAGTTCAGGAGTCATTGCACCCGCAGATATCATAGGATGTTTGCCATTGTTGAGGCTGAGTACTGCGACAGTCGTGCCAGTAGAGGACATGCTTGTCATCAGCAGCAGTATGCGATATTCATCGGAGGATGAAGACAGACTTCGTTTACGAAGTAGTTTAATAGGTGAGGGAGGGGTGGATGCAGGTGTGAGAGGTGAGGAGGGAGGTGTGACTGTATGTGCATCCAAAGCGGTGATCGCGGCTTTTTTCATGAGAGGGGCAGAAGAGGTGGGTGTATGCATGTTGATTGAATCAATGGGCATGAGCAAATTTGTCGACGTGGTGTTAGTGGTGTGTGTAGCGGAGAAGTTTGTATTGTTCATCTTCCTCACCTTACTATGTGTGGTAAGGGGGGTGCTGACAGAAGGCTGGTGAGAGAGGGTTCGAAACATGTTTAGTCGTCTATATAGACAATGTCAACATGTGAAAATAACATGAGAATGTGGCGTTGTCAATGTTAAAAAAAAAGTGGAAGCCTACCCTGTGGTTGGGGATAGGCAACACTAGAAAGAGAAGAATCAATAGAGAACTCATGTCAAATCACCAAGTAACAGGACAACAATGTGTTATTGGAAATAGACAATGATATCAAAGTATAGAGTAAAGTGAATATACAGGGGAAAGGAAGAATGGGAATAATTGATGTGACATGTAGTTAATATGGCAAGTTCTTGAAGCGTGTACAAATAAGTGTCAATGTGTATGTAAGCCAGGCTTACAGTTACAGGACTTTCAACTCAACATGTAGGTGAAAGGTTTCAATGTTCAAATGATACAATTTCCAAGTATGTTCCCTCCTTTTGGCTAGAGATTTATTTTAACCTTGCCTTTAGATATTTCATGAAGATGCTACACATTTTTTCATCTCACTGGGTGCACAGCAAGATACTTCTGAGAAGGTATGATTAGTGTTTTAAGGTCCGGTTTGGTCCAGGTTTTTGACCCCCAAGAGGGGCAACTGGGACTGCAACTGGTCTAGACTAACACTCAAATTCACAGGACTGCAACTGAACCAAATAGGACCAGTCCTATTCAGTTCAGTTGCCCCCAAAAGACTGGTTTTGACCAGTCTTCACTACTATTTTTGATTCTAACTAAATTCTATTATATACTAAATAAATGTAATTACATTTACACCCTGCAAGCAGTTGCTTGCAGTGGTGTGATGCTAGGAAAGTAAAAAAAATGAAATGTGACAGAAAAACCCCTCCCCCACCTACAGGAGGCTGAGGAGGGGTGGGTAGGGGTCTGTTAATAGCAAGAGCAAATGAGAATAACAAAAAAAAAAGGTCCCACCATCTTGCATTGGTAGCGAGGGTGGGCACTGCTGCTCGTAAGTCATCCCCCACAATTTGTTCCCCCTTTGTGTTGTCCGTCATTCCTGCATTTGTGTCATCTGTCATTCCCCCATGTGCATCATCCATCCATTTGCATCATCTGTTGTTCCCCCATTTGCATTGTCCATTGTTCCCCTGTTTGCATTGTCATCTCTGTCATTCATTTGTGTTGTCGTCTGTCGTTCCCCCAATTGTGTTGTTGCCTGCTGTCCTCCCATTCGTCCCTCATTGTGTTGCTGTGTGTCATCCCCCCTGTTTGTGTTGTCAGTCCACACTGATGTGGTCAGTTGCCATTGTTGCATTGTCATAGTCCATCATACCATATGATGTCAGTATTCTGGAAGTACTCCTAATACTGCCACCATACTCACCAAGGGATATTTTGCCAGTATGCATACCAATCTAGAATACTCTAGAATACTACTTCAGTAACTTCAGTACTATCAAAATATAATACAATACTGTCAAAATACCTCTAGTGAACTAAGTTGACAATATCGGGAATACTGTCAGGATACTTTCACAGTACTTCTCAGGAAGTATTGTGCCTTGCACCCAGTGTCTAAATTTTTCTATTCTGACTTTGTCTGCCTGCCAAAAATCAATGACCCCATTTCCCCATATATCCTCAACAACACAAAGTTTCACCCATACTTCAATGATGCTATTGGCAAAATCGATGGAACACATTTTGACTGCTCTGGTACAGCAGAGCAACATGCTATTGCTCATGACCACAAAGGGCATGTAACCCAGAACTGTCTTGCTGCATGCAATTTCAATCACAGATTTGTTTATATCTTCAGTGGCTGGGAGGGATCTGTTTCAGATTCAACTATGTTCAACAATGCCCATATCACTGATATGAGAATTCCTCCTGGTAGGTACTATCTGGCAGATGCAGGCTTCCCTATCTGCCTTGCACTTCTCATACCTTTTCAGGGGGTACATTATCATCTTGCTGAATGGGCACATGCTGAGCTTCTGTATGCTGTAATTTTTAAGTATAGCCTTTTGCACCTAAGCTTACAGTTATATGCTTATAGCCCAGCTACTGCACCAGAGTTATTCAACCTTCACCATGCATCAGCTTGTAATATTGTTGAGCGAATGTTCAGTATCCTCAAAAATCATGTCAGGATTTTATGATCCAGCCCCAATGTTGACATGAGCATACAGGAACTCATCCTACCAGCACTCACAGCAATCCATAACTTCATTCATGAATATGACAATGAGGAAATCAATGATTACATTACAGATGATATAGAAGATCCACAACCAGGAGGACACAAAGGAGAGTTGGCAACAGGGCCTGCAAGAAGAAATGAGAAGCAAGAAGCAGATCAGAGGAAGGAAAACATCACTCAGCAAATGTGGATCCAATATCAACAGGAGCTCACACATAGGGATTTGACATGATCCTTTGTAGTATAGTCAGAATCATATTGAAATGTATGGTGTAGTTTTCATACAACAATCATGCTTGAGGAAAGCCAAGCTCAATGAGATGCTTCTGAACACACACCTGGCAGAGTGTGTCACACTTTAGTGATATATATGTGTTGGCAGCACCTGTATTTTCCTGGAAAAGATCAATAAGTCCAACAAGCTGTTCATCACATAAATTGCCCTCCTTCTCCTGGACAAGATCCATGGCTTTAGACTGCCGCTCTGGTGATGTATCAGCATGCATTCGATCTGCTCGCCCAAGAGTATGCTCTATAGTATTATTAAATGTAACTAGGGTCTTCTTGATTCCATTTAGTGCAACTGTGCCAGAGAGAGGCATTGTTGTGCAAGCCCTTTTTGGTCTCTGAATGGAGCTCAAGCACAGACTGTTTGCGCTTGGAGAATGTAGATGTCAACATAGCAGATGTAGATGTGGCGTACATGGATGCCACAAATGGTGTCAGACACTGGGCAGATGAGGGTGGTGGAGGCTGCGGTGATGAGGGTGGTAGACCAGGATCACCATCATCCATGGCATTTACTGGGGGAGTAGCCAGGCGACCAGTATCCATTTGATCAGATCTGCAACAGTTAGTCCAGAAATCAAATAACTGAGACAATCACATACCCATGCATACTTGGACTGGCATGCTTTCACTGTCTTCACTTGCGATGCGGTGCCAGGTGTTTGACAGCATCATTCCAGACAATGGCTCTAAAGTTACCACCATCGGCCTGCTTATCTTTGTTATCACAGAAAAATAGGATCAGAAGCTCCTCCTCTTGCTTGGTCCAGGAGCACTGGGCACCTGGATCTCTGAGCACATCAGCAGCAGAATCGCTAGTGGGATCAACATCTGGGATCGACGGGCTCTTTGATGAGAGGCGGGTTTCATCCATGATAAGGAACATTGACTGTAGATGGTCACACCCATGTCACAATCTCGGCATTGCTCGGCTGCCTTGAGCTTATGTGAGTATTTTCAGAATTTCCATTGCCAAACATGGTCTTAACACTTATAGGATTCATCAGCAAAACACAAAAAAAATTTCCAGGTTTTCCCAAATGGTTCGTTGGTCCGTGCACCAGCAGAGGTATATAAACAATCAGCCACATCAACAATTCTCTGGGCATGTCCCATCTCGATAAGTCGTCATGATCAATTATAGATATTGGTTTCCTATGTTTTCAGGTTTCTATAATATATTTTCCCCAGGTGGTTTCCCTGAAACTGGACATGGGTTTCCCAGTCTCCTAATTTCCCAGTTTTCGCTGGTTTTTTTGGTTTCCTGGGGTGAGAAACCGACGGAAACTAAATTCTTTGATTACTGATGTTGATTCGAATTACTACCACACAGGAAACAAGTTGGAAAATACAAGGTGGGTTGAAGTCTCACCGTGCATATTTGCGAGTCCTACTCGACGACACGCTTGAATTTGATAAAACACGGCTCACCCTTTGGGCTAGCCTAGTTATTGGAATGAAAAACATTTTAATCAGCAAGGGCATGATTATAATTTGTAACTTGTCAGATTAACATACCTTCCGTCTATCGTTGTAGTTCGGGACTGGAAGTCTTTCAGCAATTCCGCCCTTCGAATTGACTACGTCATACTCATAACCCACTACAAACATTGCTACGATCATCTTGATCTCCAGTTTCGCGACCTTCATCCCTGCGCATGGGTGCCGACCTCACCAAATTCCTATATCAAAAAAAAAAAGGCAAAACAGGAACTGAAGTGACTCACCAGCCCCCCATCCCAAGAATGCATAGGGCTCTCTCTTGTCCTCTTCCCTCCCAGGGTTAAACCGTTCTGGATCAAATGTCTCCGGATTCGTGTATATGTTTGCGTTCATATGGACGTCTGATATGGGGTAAGCTATGAACCCACCATGCGGCACCTCTCCGGCGTCAGCCACCTTGATCTTTCCTACTCCCTCTATCAGATTGCGGCGCAAAAGGGGGCCATTTACAACGATGCGAAGGGTCTCACGCTGCACAAGGTCGATGGTCGGCATCTGGTCCTCCCAGGCATCAATAGGGATAGAGGAGAGCCGTTTATGGAACGGCTCAGAGGGATTGGCATATTGGTCGAGGAGAGAAAGAACTTCTTTGCGGATGGCGAGTTTCCACTGGGAATGGAAAGACATGTAGAGAAGAATCCAGCAGGCTGAAATCATTGTTAGGGCCTGTAAAAGGGAGACGGGAGCAGGGCTACATGACGTACAAATCATACCGGTGTTGATGACCCCTGCGAAGATAATAACAATCACAAACTGGATGATGTCATCATCACTTATCCCCTCGCCCAGCAACAGATCAATGGCATCCGAGCTCGGCACCAGGGAATTTTTTCTTTCATTGATATAATGCAATATCATCGTGTATATGGCTTTGATTGACGCCTCCTTGGCACTCTTAGAGGAGCTGGGGAACCATGGGAAGAGAAGAGTGCCGGGTGTGGTGCTGTTCTCGAGGGTCCAGTAGTGGTTCTGTAATTTAGTGAGGGCGGAAAGGTCAGAGGCGAGTTCGCGGCAAGAGGCCATACGGACGGTCATTTGGAAGACCATCTATAACATGGACAGTGAAGGATTTATATTAGGCGGCAGGAGATCCGGACAAAAGTGTGACGTACGTCGTAAATGTCTTTGAAGGGGTCTATAGTGCCTTGCTTTCCCAGAGTGTTCATTCTGTTCTGGATATCATCAAATAGTGTGGGCATGACTTGTGGAAGATTGAGCAACTCGTAGGCACGTATGTCTACAGGGAACTCACCGTCTGACAAGCGATCTTTACGAAGGAGAGTGAAGATGCGTTTGATCATAGCCACAGGCTCTACACTCATTTGTATGTCGCGAAGGTCTGGGATCTACCAGGAGGGCTAAGGCGAGGGCAATGTGATCAAATGAAACTACGTACGCCACCCTTGAGGATTTTGTAGCCCTCGTGTGAGTTGAGATCCTTGGAATCCATAAATTCCTTGCGCGCTCTCGCGCCCTTCAACACTGTGACGGAGTGCTACGCAGATGTGTAAATAGGGGTATGGTCATTCCACATGGGGGCGTATACTGCATACGTACCTGGAGGACATTGAATGAGAATGAATGACGACTAGTCTTCTCGAAGTTAGATTTAATGAAGTCGTAGCGGTGGGTGAAGAATTGCCAAGCAGGGAGGATCCTACTGAAGCCAGTTTGGAAGAGCACAACGACAACAATTGCGATTGCTATGAGGGCACCGTGCGATGAGAATTGTTGGGCCAAAGTCATCCCCTGGGCGGGCAGTTTGTACAAAGACATGGTAGTGGTGGGTTGGAGTGTCTGAGTACGGACCTACAGCTTGTATTTTGAAGTCGAATTCGGATTCACTGCTTACGGGTTTTGAATCTGTCAGTTCGTCGCCGATGAACCGAGGTTAGATGGCGCCGCACGGGCTGCCATATGATGATTCTCTAGAGCACGTGTTGTGTCCGACTTTTCGCTTTCTCGGAGTGAAGTCCGTAAATACGGACTTCTGTTTGTTCTGGCTTTTTTTAGGGGGTGTACGGAACTTGTCGAAATCATTTCGAGTGCAAATGGGTGCAGTCATGGCACGAACAGTGTCTAAAGAAATCTGAGTCTAAAATACGCAACTGCAGTGACTCAAAGATGGGTCATACCGATTTGCAGTTGAGTTCGTTTGGAACCACAATGTTCCTGAACTTGAGTGGACTGAAAAATTGATGAGAGAAGATAATCGCACTCATTCGACGTCCTTTCTTTCCCAAAGCAACGCGGCCCGCAGAAACACTGATACCGTCTTCCTGACCTTCGGATCTGAATACGGAATAAGCAGGCGCTACAAGAATCCGAATCAATAAACCTACCCGTTCTTCTCCCCAAGCCGACACACGACATACACTGCAATACAAAGAATACTGACAACCACAGGAAGGACGACGACCTCTAGAATCCACCTTCACAGGCATCACCACAATCGTGTTATCGACTCTCGCAGTATTAGTAACAAATAGCAGCGAACGATTATCTCGTCCAGCAACCTGTAAGCGAGGGTCCTCGCGAGCTGGACATCAGGACATAATGTAGAGTTTGACTTTAAAGCTGCGAAGAAAAAGGAGGCCGTTGTGGAAGGGGTTTGTATTTTCTTTAGGTACGGCGTCCTCAGTCGTCCTGTCACGGCAAACGAGGTGAGTGAGAAAATAAAAAGCACGCGACGAACACGTGGAACGCGTCGCAGAATGAAAATGAAAGGGGATTTTTTGGAGGTAGACGAGCGAGGAACGAGCGTAGTGTACAGACGCGTCGTGACCATGTGACATGTTCACTCCTTCCTTCCCCTGAGTCTTTTCACATAGACGCGTTCTCCACTTGCTCGTCGTTGCCTGTTTCATCGCGCTCGCTTTCCTTTCTTTCGAAACCACAGATCCAAGTTTGTACGCCGCATCAACAGAATTCTCAGAGCAACAGGCAAGGGATACCCCGGCATTACGGGGCATTGCTTTCGAATTGGTGGAACGACTTTCTACCTCGTCTCTGGGGTGCCGCCAGATATAGTGAAGAAGTTCGGGCGATGGCGTTCTCAGGCATTCCTGGAGTACTGGCGATGCTTAGATTATCTGGGCGCAATCCACATCGAGATGCTTCCTCTCAAGCCACGAACATGCCAGAAGCACGCGAGAAGCTCCCCTAAGGCTTGACATCTGTCCACGGGTGAGTCTCCATCATGACTACGACGCGCCTTAGGCTTGCTCCTCATGTGGGTCTCCATAGTCATGCTCTCACCTCACCCCCGGTCGATGAAGATGGAATCTGAGGATATCGTTTCGTTCCGTAACCACAGATTCCGGATCCTACGATTCCACCAAGTTGTTCCCACTCCCAGTTCCTTTAGTAGGTCTACCTAGATTTAGATTTGTATCATTCTTAGCTGTAAAACTTCTAGCATGTCATGCGAGGTGCATTTAAAAGTGGATGCGAAATCGTCTAAACTTCACGCGTTGGTGAAACGGACGTCGCGATCAGACCCGATAGGGATCAGAATAGAGCGAAAAAGAACCAATAAAGGGAAGCTCCGCGTTCAATGGAGCTTGATATGAAAATAAGCTATGGCAAGCCGGAGTGATCAGCTCGATTTTCAAGGTCAACATGTCAAACTTCCTACTCCGAATATCGAGATCGGTGGGACCCCGTATACACTCGATGCTCAACGCTCGGCATCCACGAGTTTCGGGTTAGCGACACAACTTTTTTCATGTCGTGTTAGCATAGTCCCAGTATGACAATGAATATCATTATGAATATTACTGTATATAATAAACTTAAAAAAATCATATTTGAGCGAAGGGAAGTGAAGTCGAGGCGCTGATTCCACGAGCGCAGACCATTCATGATGAGCAAACGCTTCAGGAGGATCTCGGGTTGCGGCAGAAGCATTCAGGGGCATAGAAACACAAGGAGTGAGGGAGAGGTGCAAGAGAGTGGAATTTGTATTGTAGGCTATGAGGAGCTCGGCTTCAAAGCAAAAAGAGAAATAATACTCACATAGCTACCTCACTCATCCCTGTCCTTCGTTCCATAATACTTCCCTACAGCTTTCGACGAGCATAGGTCGTTAGCCCCCCGAAAGCATTGGATCTGAAATTCAAGCAAAGGGAAGAGTTAGCAGCTTAAAAGGAAGCCCAAAAGAATAGCTTAGAAACTCACCTAGAGCTTACATGTTACAAGCACGAACGACAGCAAAGACGCGAGGAAGCCGCCGGTGGTGATGACGGTGAGAGCGACAGGAATGTTGAACTTGTGACTTGTTTGGTACATTCAACAACTTATGTCAGCATAAATACTTATTGCATCTTGCGTTTAAATTTTTAATGCTGTAAGATGTACATTGGTAGATTAGTTTAAATACTTCTCTAATATAGTGTAATTAAATAGGTATCACTGCTGGGACTGACCTGTGTTTCCCACAGAAACACAGCCTCAGAAACATGTTTTAAGACTTCATGACTTGGGTAACCCCTGGGTATAATTTCATGTACCTGTACCCATACCCATGAACACCATACCCATTATGGTTACGGGTGCAGTTTTACTGTGGGTATGGGGGGGTTTTGGTCAAAACCCACAGGTAGCCCATGGGTTTCAACAGGTATATCTACATCATTAGATACACTAAGAAACCCCTCCACTCACATTAGTAGCGAGGGAGGGGTCATAGTTGTCGTAGTCAACCAGAATGGAATCAGAAAAACCCCTCCTGTTACAATTCTCCTTGTAACTCATGGAACCTGACTGACCTGACACACTCAACCATCCCCTCCAGACAGGAGGCACTCCCTGATTCATGCCTGAGGCATGCCCATGACACCAGACACACACACAACACATGTTGATGACATGCATTCGATCCCCTTCCCATGGAAGGCACTCTTGATGCATGGTGACTCCATGCACCCAAACCCGCTCCCACACCTGCTGTGATGCAGTGACCCCTTGACATTGGATGCCTCATGCTAGGCATGAGGCTTATTGTTTCTATTCTTACTTGATACACATCTACCTTTCCAATTGGACAATATGGACCTCCCTCCTAGTATAAGTATTGCGACTTGTAGTAGGGATGTCCTTAGTTTAGATCTAGGCAATCTACAGCTTTAACTTGTGAACTTGTGAACTTACTTGAAACCACTAAGGAAACCCCTTAGTGCATGAACCCAAATGACTCTATGCAGAAGGCCAGCTAGAGTGTACTATTCATCTTATGTCAGACACTCCAAGTAAGACTAGTGCCGAACAACTCATCGAGGAAACACCTCGTCAAACAACATCAACTAGATCGAGTGGTTAAGGCTTCACCCTTAACACCTCCACTCACAGTAGATGTGAGGGAGGGGTCATCATTGTCATAGCCACCCAGAAGAACATAAGAGCCCCTCAACTCACATTTGAAGTGAGCAAGGGGGGGACATGGTGGCCATAGTTGCCAAGAATGGAATGAGAAACCCCACCCCCCACTTGTGTTTGCAGCGAGAGAAGGGGGGAGGGGGGGTGCTGCCTGTAGTTGCTGAGAATGTAACAAGAAACCCCCCTGCTCGTGTTTGCAGTGAGGGAGGGGGTGGGGGTGGCCGTTGTTGCCTAGAAACAGATACTAGAATCCTCCACTTGCATTTGGAGCGAGGGAGGGGGTAGGTGGTGGCCATTGTTGCCTAGAAAAAACTAGAACCCCCCTGGCTCACGTTTGAAGTGAGGGAGGGGGTGGTGGTGGCCATGGTTGCCTAGAATCAAACCAGAAATCACCCACTCACATTTGGAGTGGGGGAGGGGCCATTGGTGCCATAGTTGCCTGAAATCAAACCAGAAATCACCCCGCTTGCATTTGGAGCAGGGGAGGGGCCATTGGTGCTATTGTTGCCTAGAGAGGGATGTTGTTGCCTAGAATAGAATAAGAAACCCCTCCACTCACATTTGGAGCAAGGTAGGGGGTGGTGGTGGTCACCCAGAGGGGGTTGGTTGTTGCCATTGTTGTTGTTGTCTTGCTGTTGTCTTGCTGTTGATGTTGTTGTTGATGGATATCAATGAGTGTTGTTGTTGATCAACAAAGTCAGGTGATTAGGCACCCAGCTATCAGTACCCACAAAAACCCATACAACCATGGGAACAGGTACAGTATTGCCTGGGTACAGCAATGTCCAACCCATACCCATACCTGAGCATACCCATGACCACATTATCATGGTGTTACCCATACCCATTGATAGGTTGTCTCCTCAGCTCAAAGGCCGATTCACCATTTCAACCACATTCTAATCACATCAGATAACTCACACGAGGTCCCAGAAGCAGCATGACCACTCCCGACCAAGTCTATCAATTGCAATATCATATCGACCACGTCGGAACATTACCAGCAACGTCGATCGTACTCAGAAACCATATCACACAACTTTAGGACTACCTTGAAACACCCTAAGATCCTTCTAAATGACCATCAAACATCCCCGATCATCTTCGAACAAACCGCAACCGTGATCGAACATCGTCGACCATTGTTGAGTGTCATCGATCAATATCCAGAGACTACAAGCAACATCGGGCACCACATTTGTTATCTATATGGTGGAATACCATGCACCAGGAAGGATTCCAACTTGTGCCCAAACCTGTTGATAGTAGGTCAGCCTTGTTCCAAGTCCCTATCATGCACAGAACCCGCTGGATGAATTATTGCGAGACTTAGCACAATTTATACACAAAGGACAGTCCTCTTTCAGTTCTATACCCTTTATCACTGGCTGCATAGTAAGATACTTCTGAGAAGGTATGATGTCAGTATTCTGGATGTACTCCTAATACTGCCACCATACTCACCAAGGGATATTTTGCCAGTATGCATACCAATCTAGAATACTACTTTAGTACCTTCAGTACTATCAAAATATAGTACAATACTGTCAAAATACCTCTAGTGAAGTATGTTGACAATATTAGGAATACTGTCAATATACTTTCACAGTACTTCTCAGGCAGTATTGTGCCTTGCACCCAGTGTATTACTCTTTCATCATATGATATATATCTTTCTTGTTCAGATTCCAGTCTCCTTTTTGGCCTTGGGCCTTAACTCATATCTTTTGCCTCATGTTCTACACATGTTTCTCATTCCATTTTAGGAAGTTTCTTTGAAACATATAAAACTCTGTAGTATCTACTTGGAAATACAAGAAATTGTCTTCACCTATCATCTCGTATACAGTTCTAAGCATCTGATCAACTTTCGAAAACAATCTAAGTCTCTACGGGTTTTCTCAATCGATGAGAAACCTCTGCAATCATCATGTCCTCAATCCTCCTTCAATCCTCTTGTTGCTAGCACTAGTAACCAGTTCAACACTTCATAGCCATTTGCTATACCCTTTGTATACTATCGACCTATCGAAAGGTCCTCAGAATTCACATGTCGACCATCGACAATAGAACTCATTTGCCATCAATCTCATCAATCGTCCTCAATATCGATCGATACCCCATTGGACCATGTCAAATACCTTCGTCTCCTATAGCACTACCTTTGTGACTAGTACCAACTAGTTATCTTCCCATAGGTTCAACTACGAACATTCGGAATGTCTCACACCCTTCCTCTGACTCATTGCAAATATCATTGATTGCCTCATCAGCTGTTTTGGTGGTTTTCCCAGGTTGAGTATCATCACTGTGTCATGCCTTATGCAGCAGAAGTGTCACCATATAAGCCTTGATGATCTGCATCAACTCCTAGTATGTGCTTGATGAACATTTACACCATAAAGTCAAAAAACCAGGCACCTACAACAGGGTTGTTGGCAATGAGCCAGTAACATTCATCTTCAAATTGTGAGAGGTTGATATCAAAATGCTCCTTGCAGTTAGCAAAGTATAAACATAATGGGTGTCTGTCGTCAGCAGGAGAGAGGGTGATGTACCACACAGGTGCACCAATGTATGTGATGAGGGACCAAATCTCACTCCACATATATTTTTTCCTTGTTGTAGACCCACTCACTTTTCCATTCATATGATTGAGGTCATTTATAAGTTGGAAGCATGCACTTTCCTCATCAGAAGTGGGCTTTACCACTTCACCATGGGCCATTCTTGCCAAGATATTTGCCAATACATCTTGGTTGGTGTTAAGCAATCTATTGGCTATATCACTAAACTTCAATGATTCAGCAAGCAAAAATCCAGCAGATGTTGATGACTTAACTTGCTCATGACTGAAAGCAACGAATGGAAAGGTTAAGTCACACTGGAAGCATTTTTCATGGTACATCAATAATAGGTGCTTGTGTAGGTTGTCTGGTAAATTTGTTGCACCAGTTCCTCCCAGCCCATCAGGAAATAGACACAGAAATATTTGAGGATAAAGGTTGGGGTTATTATAAATTGATTGTGGATTAGCAGCATGTGATATTGCCAGTGTGCCACCTCAGCTATTCCAGTGCTTCAATGCAAACACCTTCAGTGTTTCTACAGATTTGGTAGTCGTCTGATCCCCTGTTAGTCCATGTACTATAAACACACAGTCACCATTAGAGACACCATCATCTGTAGAGCTGTCAAATACACTGGTGCCCTCCTCTACTTTATTTGTTTAAGCATGACAATACTCAACCAAAACAGGTTCTGGATATAAATTCAATTTATCATATATCTGTAAGTCCACATAATCTGCATGGTTTACTTTCAGCCACTCCAGTGCTCAAGCCACATGATTTCATTGAACCAGTAGTGGGGCACGTTGAAATTCTTTTCCAGTTGGTTTACAAGGCCCAGTGAACAGTACAGCCAACACATCATCTAGGTCTTCTATGGGAGGGGGAAGGCAATGATAAATCTTAGGAACAAGTGACTCAAATGCAATGACATGTGAGCCATTTTTCTCAATCCTGATGATGCAACATAAACAAAACAGCTGTTGACTCTTACATGTGCTACAAGCTTCTTCTCAACAAAACTGAGAGTGGCCAGCTCTTCCGGTACTTCACCACTCCATAAGCCATTCTCCAGGGCATGCAGGGGTCTTTCATTCTTTCTAATGTGCTTATGACATTTATTGCAAATATGATTGCACTTATAATTGAGCACAAGACCTTGAAACTCATGAATCACAGCAGCCTTCCACCACTCCACTCTAGTAATACCAGAGGCCTTGAGGACATGCAGCTGATTTTTGACTGCCTTTAATCTGGAGAGATGAGACACAAGGGTTAACTTCACACAGACTGCACATCCAGCTTCTTCTAATTTATGTGGTGCAGACTCCTCACCAGTTTTGGATGATGTCAGGAAGGGGTCAGCAGATTTAGGGGAAATCACCAGAGCCACTGTGACTTGGAGCATCAGCCAGAGAATCCTGGACTCCAGATGTAGAAGCTGGTTTATTTGCTACTTCACCTTGTGAGGTGCTGTCATTGCCATTGGCCAAGCACCCAGAATTACCAATGTCAACATGTCTTGATTGACAGTTGTAGTTTTTGTGTCTTGTTAACTTTAAGTCTACAACACAAAACATGTAGAAGCAAGGCTTACAGGACACACAGCTGTGAGAGTCAAACGGTGATTTTATGTCAGATTTCAACATATGCAACCCAACTAGTACACCATGTAGGCTTTCAATACCACTCATAGACTGCTTTGACAGATGTGGAAGTATGATCTCTAAATGAATCCATGTGTGTACAAAGTTCTCTGATGCAGGGTAGGCAGACAGGCCAGAACTACCAACATGGGCTACATATTGAAAACCATGTTTGGGATGTGGTATAATGCCAGATATTATAAGGGCAACCTAAGCCTCTAGCAAAGGGAAATCCGAAGTTAAAATTATGCTACATAATACAGGGATTGGGGGCGCACCTAGCAAAGGGAAATCCAAAGAGAAAACTCTAAGGATCCCCTTGCTGATGCCCAGTATATGTGAAGACGACAAAAATCAAATATAACCTAAAAATAGAAAAAGGCGGAGATAGGCGGATCAAGGCTGCTGAATGACATCATACCAAGGGGTATGTGTCGGAAGGGGTACTCCGCCTCTAAATATAAAAGTGTCAACATGTACAAACATGATAGCAAGGGAAAATTAGTAATAAAATCCGGAAAAATCATAGAAAATGAAGAATAGAAGGAAATGAGGTGGGGAAAAATATAGGACAAACATAAAAAATAGGAAAAACACACAGGGCACCCCCCTAGTCCCCTTACATCACCCCCTCTCTAAGATGCATTGCCCCGATGCATTCGAAATCGTATACGACCAAAGTCCGTGACTTGAATGCGACGCGGTGCAGCAGTGTGCCATCGGTGGAATTCCTTGATTAACCGAGGGGCATTTATGTCAGACTCTTCAACCCATGAGTTCTCCTCATACCCATAACCCTTCCAATGTACCAAACACTGGAGTTTTCCTCGACGCAAATGGCTGTCCAAGATTGACTCGACTTCATATTGGGGTTCTCCCTCGATCACTGTAGGTGGTGGTGGTGGGTGTGAATGGTGTCCCGGGAATGGATCTGGGGGAGCTGGAAGCAATTTGACGACATGGAAGACGGGATGGAGTCTGGACATGGAGGCTGGGAGGCGTAGACGATAGGCATGTGTTCCAACACACTTGACAATGGGGAAAGGTCCCAAGAAGCGATGAGCGAGTTTCTTGGATGGACATGTAGTGGAGATGTCACTGGAGTCAAGATAAACTCAATCACCAACCTTGTACTGAGGGGTTGGGGAGTGGCGTTGGTTGTAAAATCGTGCCATGTCATCCTTCGCCTTTGCTAAGGCTGCCCTTGCCTCCTCCAAGCTATCCCTCATGCGTTCTGTGAACTCATTCACTGTCTCGATGTGTGAGGGAGTTTGGCGAGGTTCAAATCCCATGCGTGGATGTCGTCCAGTGTCTAAGAGGAAAGGGGTCTGTTGAGTGGAAGCATGGACATGGTTGTTGTATCCGAACTTGGCCAAAGGAAGGAGATCATCCCAATCATCCTGGCGTTCATTGACAAAGAGGCGGATGTACTGCTCCAGTTCCTGGTTGACTTGCTCCGTCTGGCCATCAGTTTGTGGGTGATAAGTGGTTGAAGCAAGGAGTTTGATCCCCAGGAGTCGGTACAGCTCACGAGTGAACTCTGCCATGAACTGAGGGCCACAATCCGAGAGGAAGGCACCAGGAAGTCCATGTAATTTCCACACGTGGTGGAGGTAGAGTCGAGCGGCACCTAGGGCACTGACAGTGGTGTGAGTGGGAATGAAGTGAGCGCGTTTTCCCACTGAGTCAACTGTGCACATCACTGCATCAAACCCATTTGACTCTGCAATTCCACCACAAAGTCGACGCTGACGACATCCCAACGACTCTCTGGAACAGGAAGAGGGTGTAGCTCACCAATAGGCTTGCAACGAGGAACCTTGGTGCATAAGCAAAGGTCACAAGTGTGACAATACTGACCAATGAGCCATGACATTTGTGGCCACCAATAGTTCTGTGAGGTGAGCTCCAAGGTCTTCCAGCGTCCGGGGTGGCCAGCAATCTGTGAGTCATGGTGTTGGGATATGATGTGCTGGCGAAGGTCTGGGTCATTGGGAACATAGATGTGATCCCTGAAATACAACAAGTCCTCCTTTTCAGCCCACTCTGCCGCACATAAGGAAAGGGTCGATCCCTTCCTCAGTTCTTTAACAGCTTGGGCGACAACATCCTCATGTAAACTGCTATGGTTTGCGCAACAAATGTCACATAGGATGTCCCGCTCCTTGCCCTGGGGTGCGATGCCTTCCAGTGCCTGAATGGTGAACAGGTCTGGCTGCAACAGCACAATGTTTTGGTTGTCACCACTGCCATCCCCATGGTCTGCACGTTGGGATAGGGCATCGGTCTTCCCCATGCTGCGACCCGGACGGTGGTGTAAGGAGAAGTCGAATCTAGATAGATACAGGGACCAACGAGCTTGACGATGGTTCAATTTCTTGGCCATCATGAAGTACTCGAGGTTCTTGTGATCTGTCCAAATTTCCACCTTGTGTTGGGCACCCTCGAGGAAGTGTCGCCACTCCTCAAGTGCACGCATTATCGCCAACATCTCCTTGTCATGGATCTCGTAGTTTCTCTCTACAGCACTAAGGCTTTTGGAGTAGAACGCAACAGGATGCCACTTCTGGTCCTCCAGAGACTGCTGAGACAACACGGCGCCCGTCGCAAAGTCAGAACTGTCGGCTTCTACACGAAAAGGACGTGAATCATCAGCAAAGGTAAGGATCGGAGCAGAAGTGACCATCTCCTTAAGCTTTTCGAATGCCTCCTGTTGTGCATTATCCCACCTCCATGCCTCCTTTCCTGTCAAGTCGAACAGTGGTCGTGCATGATGTGAGAAATCCTTGATAAAACACCGATAGAAATTGATGAAGCCCAGGAAAGACTGCACCTCCTTCTTGTTTGTGGGCATCGGCCAAGCTGTGACCCCGTTTACCTTGATAGGATCCATCTCCACTTGACCCTCTGAGATAATCAGGCCGAGGTACTCAATCTTGGTCCTTTCGAACTCACATTTGTCCTGATGAAGGTAGAGTTTGTACCGTCGAAGTCGCTCTAGGATGAGGTGCGTGATGCGACAGTGCTCTTCAACTGTGTGAGTGAAGATGAGGATGTCGTCGAGATAGATGCAGACAACGCCTTCAAGGATGAGGTCATGGAAGATGTCGTTCATCATGGTCTGAAAGGTGGCAGGGCTATTAGTAAGGCCAAAGAACATGACAAGCAGTTCAAAAAGACCACGGTTGGTACAAAAGGCTGCCTTCCACTCATCTCCCTCCTTTATCCTCACATTATTATAGCCCCAATGGACATCGAGCTTGGTGAAGTATCAGGCTCCATGGAGCTGGTTTACGAGTTTGGAGATGAGGGGTAGTGGGTAGCAATTTTTGACCGTGATGTTGTTGAGCCTTCTGTAGTCTTGAACTGGTCGAAGTGAGCCATCCTTCTTCTTGACAAAGAAAAGGGGAGAGGCCATGGGTGACTTCAATGGTCGAATATGTCCCGAGGCCAGGTGCTCGTCGATGAACTGGTCAAGCTGCCATTGTTCTTCTGGAGAGAGAGGATAGACCTTGCAGGATGAAGGGGTTGCGCCGGGGGTGAGTTCGATCGCGTGATCCCATAGCTTACGCGCAGGAAGAGAGTCGAATGACTCCTTGGAGAACACGTCTTCAAACTCATGGAGATGAGGGAGTAAGGAGTTAGTAGAGGATTTAGCAGCGTTGTTTTTGTGGAAGGCCTCGGCGAGGCGGTGGGATATGTTCGATGTGGCACACACCTCATGCGATGAGCGAATCGCAGTGTAGAGGATCCGATCACCCTCCTCCACTTCCTCTGGGTCCTCATCATCATCATCCGAGTCCGGCATTAGATCAGGAACCCCTTCCAATTCCACTTCAGGTATAGGCAGGGGTCCAGCACGACACTTCTGAGTTCATTGTATTGCCGCCTTCTGTCCACAATGTTCTTGCCTGGCTTCTGTGAAACACGTCCGACAGCGGGATGGACATCAGCTCATGGTAACCTCCCCGGTGCGCCAGTCAACCTCTGGGTTATGGTCTCAAAGCCATGGATATCCCAAAATCACCTTTTGCTTTCCTAATTGAGTGACAGCAAAAAGGGCACACTCACTATGATCTTTGTAACAGAGAACCAGGTCTGCAACCTCTCGGATGGCACCAGCTTCATTTGGGGATCCATCCATGTTATATACAGGTATCGGATGTGAGAGTGAGCGAGTATTTAGACGATGTTGTTGTACCAGATGGGAATCAATGAAGAGACCAGTCGCACCAGAGTCCAGGAGCGCAGAGACACCGAGTATCTGTCCAGTATCAGTCGTCTGCAGTTCAATGGCTAGGTTTAAGGAATGTGCAGAGGGAGTGGATGCCACAATATACTTGCGTGGTAGTTTACGCTCCCATGATTTAATTTTGGGATGTGGAGTAGAAGGAGAGATGGGGAGAGCAGGTACGTCTTTAGCCAACTTTGAAGGGTCAGAGAGGGGAGCAGTCACAGAAATGGATTCATTCTCTGGGGATTCAACTGACAAGACTTCAAAGCAGTTATGGACAGGCAGTGAGGGCGTACAATTCACTCGCTGCGAATAGGAAAATCCTGCTCCTCTACAACTTCCAACTTAATCTCCTCTGCAACTTGATCCTTCGCTTCCTCAACATCTACAAGCGCCAACAAATCTTGCAGGAGTTCATCTCGTCCCTCAGGGGTGAGCATGCGGATATCCTGACAATGGGGACATGCTCCAGCCCTGTGTCCAGGTTCCCCACAATGGTAGCAGAGATCCAACTTACGTGCATGGCTGCGGGCTGCATCAACATCCATTGGTACTGGGACATTGACAGCTGGTGTGGGAGTTTGATGAGCAGGAATGGGGTTAGGGCAGGGGAGGCTTTGATTGAAGGTGTAGGGTGTATGAGTGGTAGTTGGAGCACGGAATGCAGCATTAAACGCTGCATTTGTGAGTCGGTTCTCGTCACAGAGTGAAGCAGCTTCATACCAAGCAAGGATATCATCGTCCGCTGGGTGCCCTTCCAACATCTGTGCAATCTGGTCCTGAATTTCTCAGTTGAGCCCCCGTCAGAACTTCACCACCACTGGTAACCCACTCCCATATCCTGCCATGTCTACCAAATCCTTGAACTCATCGATATAGTCGTCCACAGATCGACGTCCCTGGTGGTAAGCGGATGACTCAAGTCATGTCACTGCTCGGTGGTGTTCATTGAGGGGGCAGAAGTGGCGTACGAACTCAGCTCAAAAGTCACCCCAAGTGGAGAAAGGTAGAGAACCGAGTTCTTTAGTTTGACGTAGGATACGGTCCACATAGAGATAGGCGCGTTCAGATTTCATGTATGTGAAGGCCCAATAAATTTTTGCAGCCTCATCGACGAATTGATGCGACTGGAGACTAATGTATAACTCACAGGAATTAAGGAATGCACGTCCCTGCGCACGTGCACCATTAAATTCGGCGGGGGGGGATGGTTTGATCTGGGCACGTTCCTTAGTGGACGCATTTGGCAAAACGTCGTTGTTGGGTGCACTTGGAGTCGTGAAGGGGGAACTATTAGTCATAGGGTTAGCCTGGAGGGTCCTAACGAAGTTTTCAATCGTAGATTTAAGCAAGTCGATTTGTGCGCGCATTCCGGAAACGTCGCTTTCAAGCGCATCGAAGCATTCTGATGTGTCCATGTCGCTAGGGAGCGTGTTTGGCGAAAATGGCGGTGTAATAAAGGTGAGATTATCTGGAACGGTGTGTAGGGACTCTGTGGAGCTTTGGGAAGCATCGTCCAGTCTGTACCTGCCTATCTTGGGCAGCGCGTTCGCGATTTTCGGGCCTTAGGGGAGAGTTTTCTACTATAAGGGCAACCTAAGCCTCTAGCAAAGGGAAATCTGAAGTTAAAATTATGCTACATAATACAGGGATTGGGGGCGCACCTAGCAAAGGGAAATCCGAAGAGAAAACTCTAAGGATCCCCTTGCTGATGCCCAGTATATGTGAAGACGACAAAAATCAAATATAACCTAAAAATAGAAAAAGGTGGAGATAGGCAGATCAAGGCCACCGAATGACATCATACCAAGGGGTATGTGTCGGAAGGGGTACTCCGCCTCTAAATATAAACGTGTCAACATGTACAAGCATGATAGCAAGGGAAAATTAGTAATAAAATCCGGAAAAATCATAGAAAATGAAGAATAGAAGGAAATGAGGTGGGGAAAAATATAGGACGAACATAAAAAATAGGAACAACACACAGGGCACCCCCCTAGTCCCCTTACAGATATGATATGTGGCTGTATGATCTCAAAGGGAAATACATGCAGCCTGCCACTGCCAATTGGGGGGGTCCATGAAGGTCCACCATCATAATCCAAATTACAAGGAGTCAGCACATAGTGCTTGTATGGAAGGTAAGGACTTCTCGACACTTGTGACCAGAACTGAAATACAGGAGGGCAAGATAAGTTAATAAAACACAGTAGATCCAATGCAAGAAATGCCCAAGGAAGAGGTGGAGATAACAGCCATTGAGACCTGAGATGGTATAAGCAGATTACCTGATGAGCAGCCATGGATAACACATGGACCAAGCAATGGTGCATTGCAGATGGCATATGGAACAGAGATTTCAAGTGCACAATATCATCATGGTTAGACAGCATATTGCAGAAGACAACTCCATTCACAAACTTAGCAATAATATATGGGTGCTGTCAACATACAAGATACATCTGCAGCAAAAGGCAGAACAATGTTTTACAATGTGCATCAAGGATCTGAAGATATTGTGAACCAAGGAAATGACACACTGCAAGACACCACACTTCCCTCAAGACAATGAGCCAATGGCTCAGTACAAGAACTAGGGGGCTTATGGAAGATGGGGACATTGCAACAGATGACATAGATAGGGACATCACAATGAGCAATGGAGACAGGGGCGCTGCAGTGAGTGACAAAGATGGGGATACAATGAGTAACAGAGATGGAGACATCTAGTGTTTTAAAGTCTAGTTGGGTTCTGACTTTTTGCGACTTTTTCAATTCCAAAAACCTCTATTATAGAGCTTGTCAAAGACTGGGGGGTTCCTCCTGGGATGAAAAGATTTTGGCCATCCATTGTCAAGATAATCAAAAAGGTTAGGAGTGGATAGAGAATGAGAAATCATGGGGTCCCCTCTTAGATGACAAGATTCTGTCCAGTCATTGTTGAGATATGTCAAAAAGCCAAAAAACTCAACTTTTAAACACTAGAGACATCACAGTAAGCAACAGAGGGGACATCGCAGTGAGTGACAGGGACAGGGACATTGCATTAAGCAACAGAGGTGGGGACATTGCAGTGAGTGACAGAGACAGGGACATTGCAGGTAGTGATAGAGATGGAGACACTACAATGAGTGGTGCATGCTCATCATGGCAGACAACAGGACAGATATGGAACTCATCCACAGTAGTACTGGGAGGATACACACCAAAATGACAAAAATGATCAGAAAAGCAGATGAAACATGGTGTATCAGATATGTGGTCAGAATGAGTATGTAGGGCCCAAAACAGGGGGGTGTGGTAATCAAGAAGCGAGGATGCTGGAAAGAGAAAATGTTGTCAAAGCTTGAGGAAGGGGAGAGACTGCAACAGATGTTTGCTCTACAAGGAGCTTGGGGATCAAGTACTGGAAAAGGCCCAGATACAAGCCTGGCAAGCATCTAGTGTCAAGCTTCAATGCCTTGCTAAAGTCACTCACAGGTCAGCCCATCAGTGGCTGCTCAGAGAAGCCAGAACAGCCAACATGAGAAGGGCAAATCCCCAAGCAAGTCCTAATTTGTACATGAAAGTCATCCGGCAGGGTAGTGAGAGCAAATATGAAAGAGCAAAGAATTGTCACAGGCAAACAGAGCTAGCAAACAAATCACATCAGAACCTTAATACAGTTCAGCATCTGCTGCACAGATATCATGGACATTTTTCCACCCCACTCCACTCCAGGAAATAGCCTTGTTCTCAATACTGAGAACTCAGAATTGTGACAAATTGTGACAGAACAACAATTTTTCCAATTTCTCTTTTGCATGTGTGTTTTCATCAAAATAAAAACCTAGAGGTTCTGAAATATGTAATTCCTGAGAGAGTCTAGGTTCTCAATCATCCATTTTTGACAGCAGAAGAAACTAATTAGGTTTAGATCAATAGTATGTCATTTTAAGAAATTCTCAGGAATAGCCATTCACCACATCAAAGCATGTCATGAGCCAAAACAAAAGACATGCTGATGGGACAGCACAGCTGGCAGTATCAGAATGAAACTTGCTGCAGATATTGAGGATATGATGTTCACTTCTTCCCTAAATTTCATTGTGAGACTAGCTTTATCAAGCAATGTTGGGGCAACACAAAGCAATACTGTCTTCTCCCTCCATCATCAAAGGAGGAGGACTTAGAGCAGAATGTAATTGCCTGTTTGGATGATGTACCACTCTTCTCAATGCAGAGGTAAGCTGATCATTTAATTGATATGCTACTTGTTAAAGGTTTAAATGGCAAACAGGCAGCTTGGGCAGCAAAGAAGTACTGTGGTCATCACTTGATTCCTGACTCAATCCTTCAAGATCTTGAAAAGGGTAATATCATCTAAGTAATTCTCTCTATAATTACACTACATCTTACATTGTATATAGATTGTTTTTATAGTACATAGATCAAATTTTAGTGACAGCACAGAGATTATCAACACAATTATCTGGATGCATCACAAACTAGCTGAGAAAGTCTGACAAAGAAGTCACAATAGAGTCACATAACATGTGATGACATTGGCTGTGCCTTACTCCTGATGAGGTTGGTCAGTTGTTTGCAGACATTTTCTCACAACAACATCTACAAATTAAATGACATAGCAGTCTTTCCCAGTCTCAGTTTGTATGGTCATCTCTTCATGTTGTGCTCACATCAGTTTGCATGTAGGATGGTCAGGATGTTTGCAGGATATTGCAGGATGAGCTCAAGGGGGTGACACTAGCCAGATTTTAGACATCCACTCATATTTTTTGTCAAGCAGCCATCTGTGACCCCCCTCCCCCCCTCCTTCTATATATGGTAGTTTCTAATTATGGTAATGTTCAGATCAAATTCAGTGCTTGCATAGCTGTCAAGAACTGTTCCTTGCCCAATTGGAACCCACATCCGTCCAACACTTTTCTGCAGCTTGAATCCGACATTCATCAACTCCTCCCATTTTTGTTCCCAGCCGCCTTGCACTGCCCACACTGCTATGCACTAGGCCACCTTGTACAGCACCCACGGCCGCCTTCCCAAGGCTGCCATCTCTTTTGCAAATTCAACTACAGACTCCTGTGCAGCCCCCACTAAGTAATTTATTTATGCAGTCGAGACACTGCCACAGTTACTGAGATGTTCCACTCCAATTCCAGACTCCAGTATTTAAGCTTAGTTAGTTTCGACTTGTATTCCTCAGTTCATATATCAACATAGACTTGACAAAGCCCCAACTTGAACTTGGCAATCTAAATCTTGTTCTACTCCTACCTCTGTCCTCTAAGAGTCTGAACCTCATTCAACTCAACCTCTAGTTCTCCCTCCCAAGCTTTGGTCTCATCTGAACTTAACCCAAGTCCCTCTGTACTCCTTCCCCACACTACCTGCACTTCCCTGCTCCTACCTCCAAACCTTCGTCTCAAAATTAGGACACCAGACGAGGTGAAGGGTGCAGCTTCTTATAAGCTGAAGCTGAGTCCTTTCTGTTCCCCTTTTGCAGAATCTGCTACAACCCAACAACTTTCCATTATCGACACCTGCAGGGTCTGACCGGATTCTGACATGCACTTCAGGATCAGTTCTTAACAATGGCCAAAATTTTGATAAACATAAGCAAATTTGATCTCAGTCATTTTATGGCTTCCACAACAGCTTTGTGGCTTATATTTTGGTGAAGGAAGTGTAGATAAATGGCCTCAGAGTTCTGTTGTATGTAAATTATTGATTGAGAATAATTCTATACTTCCAAAATATATCTCTAGAAGATTCTGGCCTGCAGCATTGTTATTTGAAACTTATTTCTCAGTGCAACATCTCAGAAAACATATGTTTACTTGACAGTCATCTTCTGATATTATATATATATACACCTCCTTCACCAAAACCTAAGCCTGAAAGCCATTGTAGAAACCATAAAATGACTATAAGATCAAATTTGTTCACAATTATCAAATTTTCGGCGTCTGTCTAAATTAGGTATTTTAATCAGGATCAAGAATGACACCAAGCATGAAATCGGGAAGCCATATCAGTGATGCAGCATCAATTGGGGCCTGGCCAACCAAGAGGCAGAACAAATCATTGTATGGCGTAATATGATAGTGTGTTGAAGTTGTGGTCTGTGAGAAAAACTTTTATGCTCTGGAGTCGAGAAAAACTTTAATCCTCAGTATCAATGTGAAAACTGTATTATGTAGGAAGGCTACGTGCAAAGCTCAAGCAAACGCTCGCCGAAAATCTGCCCCCAAGTCCAGCAACGGCATATTCCGAAAATCACGTGTTGCGAAGATTTTGGTAACATTGTCAATAGCGTTCAGTTGCCTGGATGAAGTTCATGAGCTGGGGAGGCGATCTAAAAACCCTGTTCCCGTGGCCACAGTGTGCTTCCCATTTTACTTTATCTCTTATACGTGCCGATCTTTGATTTTCAATGATAAGGATGGAAACCATCAAGAAACCATGTCCATGGTGTCATGTCGAGGCGTAGAAACGACGTCGACTTGGACCTTCGCTTCAATGAGATGCTCATAGATGTTGAGAAGCGGACGAGCAGTGTGCTGAACCCGAACAAGATCCAGTTATGGAGCTTTCCTAAGACCTTCGTGTACGTTTGCCTACTACTAGGTGTGTTGCAACACTACTATCTCAAAGGAGTAATGACATGGATTTTGCAGTCCACTGCTCGAAACTGTGAGCGCTCCGAGAAGTTCTGTATCTGAAATTTTCCGCGCTTGCCCAGAGCAGATCTGAAACGGCCGAACAGCGGCAGGCTCGGCAAGCCCAATCTCTCTCCCTCTCAAATTGGATACTCATTACCCATGACCTCTCATGATGGACAGGAAACAACTATTTTAGCAAGACATTTCTACACAGGTGATGTTACAAGATAACTATACTTGGCTTGTGGGAAGTGGCCAGCTTTGAAAAGTCAACATTAGCCGAGTAAATCACCAGTTTACTGACCAACCACCGTTACAGCACCATACCGAAATTGACTTATTATCATATTCAAAATGAGAACATAATGATATGATATGAAGATCTAACGGAACAAGGACATATCTAGTTCTCTGCATGCTCTCATCCAATCCTCTAGCGTGATTATGCGGCCGGCTTATCCAACCCGATACCATCGTACGACACTGGGGGCTTCGTTCTGGCATAGTCTCGATAAATCTTCATTTGGCTGATGAAAACGTGGCCAGCGGGTAGAGCGGATGAAGCGATTAGACCACCAGTATAGAGATCTAAAATGAAGTAAATTTATACCGACTCAGGCACGGTTGACAGCTTCAATAAGGTGGTGGTGCCGTTCATAGCGGTTAGAGGATTATAGTTAAGTTAGAGCTGGTGTGAGGCTGTGAGCGCAGTTAATTTAGGACACAGCGCGAAAGGATCCGTGACGTATTGATAGCTCGACACAACGGACCATAACCGTAAAGTTCTGTCGTATAGGACCCGTGCTATCGGGAAAGTCTAAGTCCTAGTATTCACTATCATGACCGTGCGTTCGGGGTGGTTGGGAGATAGAGTGGGACCTTGGTGGGACCGCGCTGAAGCGGTCGTAAGAGAGTAAGCGATGCTAATTTGAAACAGGATTTTGATTTCGGGTAAGTGTGAAGGTACCAGGACGACGGGGACCTCTTGGGCGAGGCGTACTCGAGCTCATTATGCCCGGTCTTCCCTTCTATTCTTGAAAACGTCATGCTGGGGGTCCGCCACACAGCGTGGAGATAGAACGGGCGCTTAAGCTTGAGGATTAAGGGTGTGTCATTAGATGCTGTGTACTATTGGTTGCGGTGATACGTGAAAATGGGGAGGTTGACGAATGTCGCGACCCAATAAGCGCCGCCTAAGACCAATGACATGAAAAGGGGGCCTCTAGGCGGCGGCGTTACCAAGCGCACAGAAGCACACGTTCTTCATGCTTCATAGCAGCCGCTGCGTATCATGAGATCTGGAAGAACAGGGGTTCGAGTGGTTGATACCTTCTGACTCAGGCTGCTGACAACGAATCCTGGAATCCAAACTTCTTGGAGGATTGGCACTGTCGAAACACCGCCTGTCACATGGCTTGGCCATTGCCCATGACTTCTGCACAAGGATACGGCCTCCTCGAGATGAGGAGCACTACGCCGTCGCCAATATCGAGATAGGATAACCTGCAGAGCAACATGTAACGGTTTACATAGATGATAGCCGGCGAATGCCATACCGTGGTCCCGGCCCGGGCACTGTGTTTACTGCCAAAACCATGGATGGGATGAAAACACGTTCAAGCCGTTATATGTTATAGCAACTTGGAGACAGTTCGCGTTTGGAGGTACCAACCCATTCGAGTGTCAGCCAATAGCTAGCTCTAATGAATTATCTTTTTTCCGAAATCAGAATAAGTACCCGAATTTTTCCTTAGCCAACTTCCATCGGAAAACTTAATAATCTGACTCGTGCGGTTATTCGCGACCTTTGCTCGAAGTACGTTCTCGATCCTGTTTTCGTGCTGTTGGGTTGCTTCTGCGGTGTACACCTGGACGCTGTAGGTGATTGAATGAGCATGACTTGACTGGGCACAGATGAGCTACATCGCTCAATCCAAAGCAGCTGCAAACTGAGGGATGCATGATTCACGCGCAGCTCACGCGAAATCCTGATTCGGTATGTCATCAACTTGCATCTCATGCTATCGGACTTATTCTCCTTCTATGTTCAGGCCATCTGGTTGATGCGAACTTCGACCCTCAAAAATACCGGTGAAAATAACATGCTACATAGAATCGAGGCCATCGTCCTCAGATGGCCCGGGATCCAGGCCCAACATAACCTAGAAAGTTCTCGGAATCCAGAAGAATCTTTGCTATCGAAATCGAAATCGAAATCGATAACCTTCTTAAAGTCACAATGACAGCTCCAGGCAACCAATTGCAACTAAGAACAATGGGAAGGAGATTCCGAATAGGTACATCTGGGCCATTCTCGCTGAACGTATCTATCCGGGCACCTGGCAGGCCAAGGCTGAAGAAGTCACTATTGCCGTTTTGCTATGCACATGCACTCAAGGATGCAGGATACATCTTGACTGCGCTTGATAAAGTTATCTGCTTCTCTCGCGTCGTCTAATGCCGACATTACGCACTTCGAGAACGAAAAGAAGTTGGAGCAAGTATATGCGTCTCTGGAGTTCCTTGATCCGAGAATCGAGATATCTATACGCTAACGAGTCCCTTCGGTTGACCATGCACAATGTGATTACAACTTGCAGATCACGAGCAAGCTCTGGGGAACCAGGCATGGACGTTGAAGAGGCTCTTGACCAAACTCTTGTAAATCTTGATACCGATTATCTCGGCTGTGGATATTTCGTGTTCGGTTTCTTATCTTGGATTGTTGGAGGTGATATGTCTTCCCAGTGTATATCTCATCTACTGGCCCATTCCTTTAAATCCTAATGGCAACCATCCCGTCTTCCCCTTGCTTCCTCATGGCAAACGTGATGTTGATCGGTCTTGAGACTTGCTGACACTGGGAAGCAGATGGTGGCGGTCGTAAAGAAACGTACGTCATGCTGAACAATTGAGTGTATCATTCATCTTGTGTCGCAGGCAAAGTCAGATGGATTGGCGTCAATTCTCAGAGATTAAGCTTCAAGATATCCTTCCCACTGCTGAAATCATTCCTCCTGTTGATCAGTTTATTTTCTCCTTTGGATGACAGGCCGCTCAGCTCGGAAAAATGCCGGAATTTCAGTTGGAACTTCACATTTACAATCTCCAGCACAAACTTGTCGAGTTCTTGAAATCCAAGGGTCTCGTCCCAGAGGCGTTTCCCCCCCTCCTATTGACAGGTTCTTCATTACTTACTGACGATCTAGTGGCCGAAATTGTTATGAAGCATTCTCTCAAATCCTCTGATATGACCTCTTGGCTATCTGCGTGAGTAAGAACATGGATATCTTACTCACCAAATCGACGATTTCTTCCCTGTCGTCGTTAAGGGCTGTGCCGTACTCGCCAAATCATTGATATCTGCTCGCATCACCTCTAATATGACTGGTGCCCTCGTTACGGCGCAAAAGTTAGACCAGGCAGACGTTTGTGCACTCGATAGGCTTGTGGTTGGTGGGAAACAGAAACAGTAACGTGTCCTTCCGATAGCGTGTTTTGAATGCGAAGATCCCTTACACCTCCCTGGCGTGGGCGTATAAACCATCGATTGCCTTCGAGATGTTTCTACTCATTGTTATTATACCAGCCGTCGAGCTTGGGTTCGTAAACTGGCTACCGCTCGCAGATTGCGCTGCCGAGTGTATTTAGCTGGTTCACCATATGGCGGTGCGTAAATCCCGAGTTGGGCGCTTCCGTCCTGGATCTGTATTTGTGTGGGGAGAATGGCTGTGGCGAGCGCGAGGTTGCACGCGGTCTCCTATCGCTGGATTAGCCCAACCTGGATGGGTTCAGGCACTCAAGTCAGACTACGTCAGTTGGTGAGAAACGAGCGGGTCGACTGATAGGACGATATATACATATGTCTGAATCGTGGAGTTAATTCTACTCCATCAGCATATGACGTTGAGACGGGTTGATCGGCACCAGGGGTCATTTACGACTTACTATAGAATAAACGTAAGTGGTACTCAGTGGTTTAGAGCGTTGTACGAACCAAGGATTCGAGAATGTCCCCGTTGTGTAACAATTCGGTGACTTATCGGTTTCAAGCTTAAAGCTCAGGCTGAACGGCATGGATGATTCCCAAGCAGATGTCAGTAGTTTATATTGCTGCGCATCACGCTCTGAGAGACGGCTGGATCAGGCTGCTATGTATCGTGATAGATAGAGCAGGGAAGAACAGGAAGCCAGTTGGGGGTGCTTGTTTCAAGATGTCCTGAGGAGCAATTCGGGCCCGGAGTTACCCATGTGGGTCCTTGGCAGGTGGTCATATATCATACATACTTAACTCGGCCGTAACGCCTTTCTTGGCAGGGTTAAGCAGGGTTAAGCGCGGGGCGTGACAGAAAACGCGTTGGCGAGCATTTGTTTCTCACGTTTATTAATGTGCCTAACCCGTCGTTGCCCTTGTTCAATTTATTTGCTTGTGCATCTACGTAAACACGGAGCTCTCCTTCTGTTTCTATGTTACATAGTTTCCTAAAATTTTAACTTTTCGTGATGTCAGAAAAATACTACCGTCCACAACGCCCGACCTCATTCGAGGATCTTTACCAAATCAGCGACACTTGCGGAACCCCTTTAAAAGAGGATACAAGTTTTGCTTGAAATACTCAATCCAAATCCTCTTTGCTCGTTCTACACCTCTAATCCCTCGCAAAAATGGTTGGCACCTCTCATGATGGTCGTGACCTCGATGAGACTTCTGAAGCCATCGACACTGGTCTGTCTTTCGACGTTGTAGATTCATTTCTCGTTCCCTAAGTCTCGTTTCCAGTCAACGTTCTAAGAGACAAACTATGGAACGAGCGGTCATCGTTCGACGAAGACAAAGACAAAACCCAATTCAGGGACTACGAATTAGCATGTGACCGAGTCAAGGCCTTTTACAAGGAACAACACGGTATGTTGAGTTTGCACCTCCTTTTACAACATAGTTATTGACCATCTACTCTTTTAGAAAAGCAAACCGTTGTATTCAATATCAGAGCCCGCGTTGACTTTAAGACGAGGAAAAGAGCTCGTATGGGTGTTTGGGAAGCCATGGAAATGCTCAACACTTTGATCGATGAATCGGATCCTGACGTGAATTTCGTTAGCTGATCCTTTCCCTGACATCTACCTAATGCAGCATTGCTATACCTTAGACAAATGTTTCGCAAATTGAACATCTATTGCAAACGGCGGAAGCTATCCGGAGAGATGGTAAACCAGATTGGATGCAGGTCAGTTGTCGTACCTAATTTGATGTGGGTTAAGAAAACTTACATGCCGATGGACTAGGTTGCCGGTCTAGTCCATGATCTAGGAAAATTATTACTCCTGTTTGGCTCAGAAGGCCAATGGGATGTGGTTGGTGTGAGTTGTCTTTTGGGACGACTACATTCAAATCTAACATATATCTTAGGACACTTTTGGTGACTAGTCTTTTACTATGTTACGTCATTGTTAGCCTTGCTAATGTCCGCCATCAACTAGTCGTTGGATGTCAGTTCTCGGACAAGAACATTTATCCTGAAACCTTCGCTGGAAATCCAGACTCGCAAGATAGCGTCTATTCTACGAAATTTGGGATTTATGAACCACATTGTGGCCTCGACAACGTGATGCTATCATGGGGACACGATGAGGTACACCACTTTTACGTTGTATACTAGTATGCACGCTCACGGCTCATGTTCTGACAGTATTTGTACCATGTCTTCAAAGACCAGAGCACGTTACCCAAGGAAGCTCTCGCTATGATTCGATACCACAGTTTCTACCCATGGCACCGCGGAAATGCATACTCACATCTCACGAACGAGAAGGACGAAGAAAGTCTTGCTGCTGTGCGCGCCTTCAATCCTTACGACCTGTACAGCAAGTCCGATGAGCCTTGTGATCCCGTGAAGCTTCGCCCTTATTATGAAGGACTTATTGCCAAGTTCTTTCCCCCAGTCTTGGACTGGTGAGAGTTTTCGTTTCGTTTTCGTTCTAACTGGTGGTATTGTTATTTGTTATCTATCCTTCTTCTGCTTTCACGGTTTTGCATTATTATTGGCCATAGAAAAAACGGACTTTATATTTTATACGTCTGCACATATAGAGGTCTTGTCACGTAAAAGTTCGTTAGAAAGTTTAGCTGGTATCGGAATTTAAATAATTTTTGCGAGTTGTCTATAAGTGGAGAGATACACGAACAAACAACGCGTCACCAACATTCGACTGCCACTGCGGCACCAATGTCTTTTCGAAGTCTTTGTGTTAAATGCGCCGATGGTCGGTGCATGATATCCGGCAAATCAAAAAAAGTGTTTGATCGTACCAGCTGTTCTCTTTGCTGGCGTTCCGACGTCCTCATGTACGGACTTAATCGACGTGCTTCCTAGAACCAGCGCGTAGAGCTTTTCACATTTTATCACGCCCATACATTGGGCGCGAGAAAGAATAGAAAACCGTGTTTGTTAGCGCACTCACTTTCTAGCGTCGGGGTAGTACGCCGAACAGTCTGGTTTTGTGATCGTGCATCATGAACAGCGTTGTAGACCTACCAGTACAGGCAGGTAAGGTTTCTGATCGGGTATTGATTCCTTGTGTTGTTGAGACCAAAGGTATGTTCCAATAATCTTGACATCGTTATGTAAGAGTCTATCTATAGTGTAGATTGCCTTTACCATTTATTGTTGAAGATCTTTCCATCAACCAGATTTACCATCTCCTTCACCGGACTCAAATGGTCCGAATTTCCACCGAAGTTCATGCCCTTCTTCATCACCGTCCTGTAGTTCTTCCCTGGACTCACCTTTCCCAGCACATACTCTTTCCTTGTTTCCACACGTGTTGGTACAGGAATCGAGCGTCCGACAACCGCCTCCATCGCTTGCCAAGCAAAGGTAACCGCCTCTTTCGCACCAGCAGGGATACCGGCTTCATTGAGCATGAAAATCCGGGTATTTGGGTAGCTATTCTGGATGAACGCGTCGATGTTTGGATTGAACGCGCCGCCGCCGCACATGAAGATTTCATCGATATCTTGGGAGGGTGCATAACGCCGGTAGTGGTAGACGATGGCTTGAGCGGTGATCCGTGTCACTGTGGCAACGACGTCATCTGGCGACATGCCCTTCTTCTCCGCCTTTTCAATTAGTTCGAAGGCAAGAGTGTCACGGAACACTTCTCGGCCCGTCGTTTTCGGTGGGTCGAGTTTGAAATACTTGTGTTGGAGAAAGTCATCGACGAGCGCCTGATCGACGGTTCCTCGCTTACCCATCTCACCATCTTTATCGTATTCCTGTGCTCCCTTGGTGTAATGCCGCACGACTGCATCGATGAAGACATTTCCGGGACCAGTGTCGAAGTCGTAGCACTCGTCCACACCCCCTTGGCTGTCAGGTGGGATGAAACATACGTTCGCAATGCCGCCAATGTTCTGGCAGGCTCGTAACTTGGTGGGATGGTGGAGAAGAAGGGCGTCAAAGAAGGCGATGAGGGGTGCACCTTGTCGACCTGCGGCTTGATCACTGACACGGAAGTCGGTTACAGCGGTAATTCCAGTCCTTGCAGCGAGGATCGAACCCTCTGCCATGGTCAAGGCACTCTTGACTTGGCCTGGCTCGGGCATCGATAACAACCAGATTGTCTGGCCGTGAGATCCAAGAACATCGATACTGGATAATTCGATGTTATGTTCTCTGGTAAATTCTATGACTGCATCTGCGAACGTTTCTCCGAGAAGTACATTGACTTCAGAAAGCTCTTCTGGAGTCGTTCGGTTGTGAAGGATCATATTCATAACACGCTTCTTGATTGTGGGCTCCAAAGGGATCTCTGCAAACTTGAGAAGCTCAAAGTGCATGGGCGCCGAGGGAGATTCCTGGGTGAAATGGCACAACGCACAATCGATGGCGTCCTGATTTGATATCGTGAGAGAGAAAGTGCCATCGTAAGAATTTCATCATACCATTGATGTTCCACTATTTAATCCGAGGACGATTATGTCCAGAGGTGGACTTGCGGTGCCATTCGCATGGGTATGTTGGGTTGATGAAGACTTCGTCATACTTTCTTATGAGGGAGGAAGCTGGAGTCTCCAAGAGCGTACTGTATATAAGAGGCCTAAAAGCAAGGAACTAAGAAGAGATAATGAGACATAGAAAAGGCGGCGTGCGCGCCTTGAGCGCTAAGTGGCTAAATGGCTAAATTGCTAAACGGCTGAATAATATACTTAGGCTCTTGAACGTTCCCCACAAACAAAGTTCCCCGCGTTGCTCACGAATTTGGAATCTTTCGATCGTATGGAAGCCATTTAACAGACCACCACCACACCCTAGGCTCATTTTTTGACGTGTTCTGGACCTCCACTTCCGTCAGTACACGATGGGAGTAACAGCTTGGTGGAAGCGGCTTACTCCATCCCAGCTTAACATCTGCATCCAGGTCTTCTCACTCATTGCTATCTTTTTCGAGGGATATGACCAGGGTGTTATGGGAGGCGTCAATGCTTCTCCCAACTATTTAACAGTCGTCGGCATTGGCCGTCCAGACGGAACCGTCACAAACACTACTCACCAGGGAGGTATTGTCAGCATTGTAAGTCTCAGAGTCCTGTGCTTGTTGTACCACATGACTAACGAGTACACTCACCAGTACTATCTCGGTGCTATTTTTGGTGCCTTTGCTGGTGGCTGGGCTGCGGATCGCATTGGCCGTATCAATGGGCTTTTTTTTGCCGCCATATTCGCCATGATTGGAGGTGCTCTTCAGTCTGCTACGCAAGGCTCCAACTTCATTCTCGTGGCTCGTGTCGTCACGGGTTTAGGAACTGGTGCTTTGACTGGTATTACACCCGTATATACGTCTGAAATCGCCACAGCCTCTCATCGAGGAGGCTTTTTGGGATATGTTTTCATTGCGAATTGTGAGAACAATATTGTATGAGGTGAAGCGATTATAGTGACCCTTCTTCTAGATCTTGGCATCGCTATCGCATATTGGCTTAACTTTGGACTTTCATTCGTTAACAACGGTAGCTCAGCGGTCAGATGGCGCTTCCTTCTCGCATTCCAGTGCCTTCCTGCCATTATGCTCCTTGCCGGCATAAGATTGCTCCCGGACTCCCCACGTTATCTTGCTTCTGTGGGACGTCTCGAAGAAGCAAAGGAAGTCTTGGAACATGTCCGTGGTGGTCAAAGTGTGGAAGTAGAGACGGAATTCCTGGAAATTTGTGCTATGGCTGAGAATGCTAAGCCGAGCTCTCCACTTCAATTTGCGAAAGTATTGCTTGGTCGCGCGAATGATACTAGTCCTCACCTTGGTCGTCGAGGGTGGCTTTGCATCTGGCTTCAAATCATGGCGTCCTGGACGGGTATTACGGTGAGACACTTCGCTATCTTATGACCTTGAACGGTCGAAGCTGATATTTCGTTTACCTAGGCTGTCACCGCATACTCTCCAGTCCTTCTATCTCAAGCTGGCTATAGTAACATCAAGCAGAATGGCCTTGCTGGAGGGGTAAACAGCATCGGCATCATTGGTACTATCATCAGCGCCCAGGTTGTCGATCGTTTCGGACGAAGAAGATGTCTATTCTGGGGTGCATTTTGTCTATTCCTCGTCAACCTCATAGCCGCGAGTTTGTTCGAGGGATCTCTTCATAACCCATCAAAATCTGTGCAAATCGCGCCAGCCGCCGTTACCATGCTTTTCTTGTTCAATCTCTTTTATGCAGCGACCTGGGGAACGGTCGCGTTCCTCATCCCCACTGAAATATTCCCATCGGAAATGCGTGCACAGGGCAATGGCTTTGGTATCACTGGTTGGGCCATCGGTGTCGGATGGACGACATTGATCAATCCGATCATGTTCAGTCACATCAAGAGCCGAACGTACTTCCTCTTCGCAGGCCTCAACTTGCTCTGGATGCCTATTGTTTTCTTTTTCTACCCAGAAACGTGAGGAATATTTCTTGTCTTCTGACTTTTGCTGACTATGCACCTCAGGGCCGATCGCTCACTCGAATCCATTGACGCCATGTTTTCGACATCTAGTCCATTCTACAGTAAGATGGAGGAAGCGTATCACAATAGTGACGACGGCAACGTGCTCGCTTCCCCGGGGCTCTCCATAACCAAACCGCCGAAGAACGCTAGACAGTTTGCGATCGCTGAAACGCTTATACACGAAAAAGGAAGCCTGGACGGAAATTCTACCTACCCGAGGGAGAATGTGTAAGTGGTGATGAAGGGTGATGACCCGTTAGAAAGTATATATCCATGGCAACAAGTGATCTGTTCCTGATCTAAATAATGATTTGACGATCATTAGCACTCGGAACACGTGACGATGTCTTGGATAGAATCCTCAACTAAGTACTCTTATACCACCTACCAGTCGCAGGGGTAGGGTAAGGGGCTAGGCAGCCCCCCTTGAAACTTTTGCTAAACTGACAGAGAAGATGGATCCATCTGCGCGTTCGCTTAAGAAAAACGGCTCGACGAACAGGACCGACGGAGTGCAGCGGCCTCGCAAGTTGACGCGAATATCTAGAGCATGCGACTTTTGTCACAAACGCAGCATCAAATGCGCGGTTGGTCCAGGGGATTCTCAAAAATGTCGGAACTGTACCGACTTTGAGGTCTCTTGCACGTATAATAGGCCAGTGAAGAAGAGAGGTGTCAAAAGCGCGCCACCTCCATCGCCTCCAGACAAATTCACCTCCGCTCCCTTGCCACAAGTAACATCTGCAGCCGGAGCTGAAACGAGTGGAAAATTGTGGCCTTCAACGTCCACATCAACTGCAGGAAATTTCGTTAGTTTCCCACTACATCCTACTCAGCAGGCCATGGTATTGGCGAACGAGTCAATCATAGTGGACCTGGTCAAGGTTTACATTGAAGTTGTATATCCTATGTACGTCTCCCGAACAGTTGGGGTCACCGTTATAGGAAAAGCTGACATACTTCAGATTTCCTCTTTTCCATCGCAAAACTATGCTTCATAAAGTGATACACCGGTACTATCTCGATGATCGAGCGCTCTTTGCCGGTGTTATGACTATCTGTGCGATGGCCTCGGCTCGCGCCAGAGATGGAGCTTTGTTTCCAGGTCGATGGGACCCATCACACTTCCAGGAACCAACATCCGAAGCTTTTTTTGCGGTAGCAAAAGATTGCATTCCTAGAGATCTCGGCGACGCCCGGGGCCTTGATTACATGCGTGCATGCGCGCTTTTGGCTCTCGTCGGTATACAATATGGGCGAATCGACGTTATGCATCAATACCTTGGATTATACCACAGCCTGGTGGTGCTCGATGGGCTTCATGATGAGACAAGATGGCCTCCAGGATTAGGTATCGTGGAAATTGAGGAGAGGAGGCGACTGGTCCGTATTTCTCTTCCTCGACATTGGTTTTCCTGTTGACACCGTTTGTTTTCAGTTTTGGTCAATGTACACCCTCGAAGTGTATGCATCCATCATTTGGGGTGGCGTTATTCGGTGCCGCGAAGCCCAATCTCGAGTCTGCTACCCTAGTGAAGTTGATGACGATTTCTTTTCAGAAAGCGGCTTCGACATCCTGCTCCCGGCTGTACGTACTGGCCAGAAAAACGTCGCCATATCCTCTTCATCTCCTATAAGGGACCGGTCGTCCTGGCTGCACGGATGGAACTTTACTACCGATATGTATCGAGTCCTTGAACACGCTATGGATGACTTTCACAGTCGCCGTTCGCAGGATACAGGACCCTTTCGCCCATCCGAGCTCTTTGGCCAGGATGCGCCGCCACAATCTGTTGTGCTGGATAAAGTGATGTCCATGCATGCACAGTTGCCGTTGCGATTCAAAGAGACACGTAATGTGCTCTCTGAGGCGGAGGATCGCTTCAGCTTCCAGGCGGCGAATATTGCTGCTACGCTTCAGGTGCGTTCATCTAGTCTTCTCGTATATGACTTACAACTAAGCCATTCCGTTCATGTAGCTTGTACGCATGGTTCTATTCACGGCAGAAGATGCTACTGTTGATCAGAAATGCGCTATCGCTCGCGATCTCTTGGATAGATTTGCTGAGGTACCTGTGCTGTTCTTGAGGGCGATTTCGTCGCCCCTGGTGTGTCACAACCTCCTATTTCTCATATTTCCTCCTCATTATGTCATAGTTACATCATCTTGCAGGAATTGGATCGATCCTAGGATCAGTTATCGAAGGACCTCTGTCCGAATCTTCGTATCTGCAAGTCCGAGCCGTCCTGTAAGCAATCCTTCCGCAGCTTCCGCAATGCAAGCCCAGACCCACTTCTTTTCTTGTGTGTCTAGACTAGCAATGGCAGATCTCCTGTCGAACCTCGAAGTGCCATTATCACGCACGACGGGGACGAAAGACCTGCTGTACAACCTCGTGGCACGCATTGACACATTCCTCCAAACGCAGCGCCAGCACGAGCCACCCACTTCGACATCCGTGCTGGCGATGCTTGCACCTGCAAGTAATGAGAGAACCTCTGCGCCTGTGCCTCCTTCACCTCCTGTGCAACATTTAGAGCCATACCAACAACAACATTATGCCGCATATTCGGATCCGGAGCCATATGGGACTGCGAACGAAGAGATGCTGCGTGTGCAGCTACCACCAGAGCTACTTGAAAGCTGGCCGTGGCCCTTCGATTTCGATTTTACGCAGGGGTTTCCTGGGTACATGCAAGCTGATTGGTCGAGTATAAATCTCATGGCAACGAATGCAGTGAATGCGTCTGTGACATGATTCCCAGCAACACAAACATTATGACAGACCATTGACGATATTCTTCTTGACCCTCGATTACTCCTCGGGACCGTATCTCTCTCTTTTCAAGTACACCTTCCATGGCTTCAATATCTACAGACACATCTCAACTTGCTCACCTGGCCAAAACAGCACAACAACTACGAAACCACATCACATGCTTTTCATCAGAGAACCTATCCTCAACTAACGCTACATCGATCCATATACCCATCATATTACTGGGGTCTACTTATGTTATGCCAGCGTTGTGGTTCTCGTCCTTGTACATTATGTAATGTCATTTTTCGATAAGCGGTCGACGTGGGATGAATAGGTTCCGAGCTTGCGGAAATCATTGGCAGCTCACAGAGACCTTGATGTTATACGCGTGTGGACGCATGTACAATAGTCTCGATTCCAGACATTCTATTACAATTGAAGTAGATCGACTGTCATCTACATCATTGTTGTCTGACTATGGGTGGATCCCCGACTCTCTTATGTAAGTAAGAGGAGGGTTTTGTCCGAGAGATATGTCCTTTTTTTTTTTTTTTTGGTGGAAGCATTTTTCCCACAATTTGTGGGAGGCTTTGAGACACTAGAATTCCATTTCTGGAAGACCATCCTGCTTAATATGGGGATGACAATGTTACTGCTCTTGCTGCCTGCTTAGGGATTCTGAGGAATTTGAACCTCAGAGTAGGGTTACCAGGGAGGAAATGCATTTTATGCACACTGTATGATTACAGTAGTGTGGGACTCATCACATTGGATAATACCCACTAAAACCCCCCAGTGGCTGAACAGGGGCGGGATTCAAACTCGAGACCTCCTGCCTATTGTCAGTTGGTCACAGGGCCTAGACCGAGTACGATGGTTGCCACTGTGCCCCTGGAGAGAGAGAGATATGTGCTTGATGTCCTGCAAACGAGTTTTGGTCACATGATGTTATTTGGCTCTGTTGGCCATCGCTGTTGCCACGTCATACGTGTTGGAGTTGTCTCTAGTGATATGTAAGGCCCGGCCCAAAGCTCTTAAGCCCCAGTGTTGGATTATATAATCTGTCACTGCTTAATCAGTACTTAACAGACCATAGCCCGCACACACACACACCAAAATGTGATGTGATAGTGATAGCAATCCGTGTCTGGTTATATGGCATCCTTGTTCTGTTGAACCCTATAAGACCTGATAGCTCAGTTGGTCAGAGCATCTGGTATATGTCCAGGAGGGCCTGGGTTCAATCCCCAGTCTGGTCATCTTTTCTGTTTAACACCCAGCTGCTGAGCCCTGGAAGCCTGAGCCAAGCTGAGCCTTAGAGGAGGCTTGGTAGGGCCCAGGGCTTGGCTTGATGTTTCTGAAGCCTGAGCTGAGCCCTTGAATTTTTTGTCTCCTCGCCGGGGCGAGGAGGGGAAGGGGTCAATGGAACCATGTTGGCCAGGTCATCAAAATCCATACTGCATCCAAGCGGGGTGGATTGAATCATAGGGGTAAGAGGAGCCATGGTTTGTGAGACCGGAGTGAGGGGAGAAGAGTCAGCTGGGGAAGGACCGGGGGACTGTTCTCCTCCGAGGGATACAGTCGTAGTCACCGGGTCATCTTCCACATCGTCAGATACTGAGTCAGTCTCCTCGGTACTATATCCCTTTTTGTTTTGCTTGCTCCAGGTGACGTGAGCAACTGGGAAACGATCCTGGATTTCTCCAGGCTCAGTAGATGCTACTCCCATGGCAGCGGCTGTCTCCTTCTCTCATTCTTGGCCTGATTCTTCTCGGTCTTGGTTCGACAAGGAGGGCCCACATAGGTCCATCCTCCATCCTCGTAGTCGGGGGTCTCTAACACCTGGGAGGTGGTAGACGGACCAGGTTGGGAAGGCCCAGTAATGGGGTTGGACTCAGCCGTGATGATAGGTTGAGTAGGAGTGGGATCTAGGGGTTTTGGAACAATGGCAGCGGTAACTGTCGTGGTGGGAGTATGTATATTCAACCTGGCCAAAGGCAGCCCAGGGTGAATGGATAGAGATCGTATACCAGATGATCCCGCAGATGGGGGAATCACTGAACTCGGAGCAGTCACTGGGAGTACAGGAGAAGACACTGGAAGTCGAGATGCCGCGTGCATTGAAGTGGACAGCCCTGGGTTTCCACCCAAAGGGGAGACCCGGTCGGTCATCTCAGGCATTCGCTTCCTCTTGGGGGGCGGGGGCTGTGTCAAGCATCGACTCCCAGGTGGTGCAATCCACCACTTGGGCTCCGTCATCAATGGGGCATCCAAGGCGTTGGGAGCAGACAACTGTTTCAACCGTTGCAACACCTCTGATGCTGGAGCCGAGTCTTCTTCATGTCGGGATTCAGCCGCCCCAGTGATCCATCCTAGCCCATAATGGTAGGCCTCTCTGACCTCATGGTCAGAGACTCCGAGAAGGGCGAGATGGCTCACGACGTCATCCAGAGTGATGTTAGGGGAAATGGGAGCCATGAACTGTTGGTCACGCCATATGCTCATAGAAAGGTGTAGGTTCTGGCGGGTACATCGGTATAAACTGGGGGTACAGAACACCTCGGCCAGAAGGAGTTGCAGAAGTTGCTTTTGCTGTCTCATGAGTAGCATGCCTCGAACGTGAGGGGGGGTGGTCCAAGATCAACCCAGAAGAGTTCTGGAATTGAAAGAGTTGTCAATGCATGAACCGAGCCCAAGACTCGGGTGAGTCATTGATTGGAGGCTGAGGCATCCGGTCAGGGTCTTGGAGTCGGTGTATTCCCTTCGCTGACTGGTGTTCCACTGGCAACCACTTGGGAAGTCTCCAGGTCGCGAGCGCATGGCTCATGAGTGGAGTGCGATCTGTGGTAGGAGTCAGACTGGCAATACGTGCAAAGGACTGGGCCCATCGAAGGTCCAGTTCATTTTCTTCTCGTTGGGCAGCAACCGCCCAGCAATCGAACTCTGCGGTATTCCGGGGAAGCTCGGGAGAGGTCAGTGGGGGCTCCCTAGGTGTGGGTACCCAATTGGCCAACCGGGGATGGGTTACGGAGGAAGAGACAGGTTGCTTTGGAGAAATGGGTGGAAGTGGTGGATATTGGATGGCCTTCATATCCACATCCATGGCCTTGACAGAGGTACGAGGAAGGTGGGAAGGACCGGTGGGTACCGATACAGGCCTGGACACAGCACCTGCATAATTGGGTTGAGCGGGCATCCCAGACACTGGGGATGGCTCGCGAGCATGGGGTCGCTTAACTGGCTGGTCCTCTCGATATCGGTCCAGCTGATCCTCAAGGCTGTGAATCTTGGCCTTGAGGTTGGCGATCTCGTCGTCGTAGCTGTCGTATGTTCGCTCTGCGATACATCTGACTTCTGCCATGAGGACTCAGTCTTGTCGATCCCAAGATTCAAGATAATCCCTGTCCTGCTTGAACTCGTGTTGATACACGTGCATTGCATAGGACTTACATGTTTTGCACCCAACCCGGTGAACAATGATTCCCAGGTGACCATCGTATTTCCACTCCTCCCTAGGGGGAGTGGCCCACATCCCGCATCTCTGGTCAACCCTAGCGTACTCCACTGAGCCGCTGGTTGAGGGGGACCTCCTTCTATTGTCTCTCCTCGAGCCTTGCAGTTCGAGGTCTTTTCTTCCCTGCCTATCCTCCCTTCTATCCCTCCCCCTTTGAGGCATGTCCACCTCATGATTGCATCGCCCAAATGAGTGTGAACCATCCATGGAGTCGTTCGACTGGCCATCCATAGTGAAGGATGGACTTGAGGAAGAGAGAAATTTTTTTTTCACATTCAACTCCGCTGGTCAACTATACAGTACCTTCCCACGCCTGGGGAAAAGTGTGACAGCTTCACCGGTGAAGCTCATAATTCCCACCCTTAGTGGGAGGGCCCAGGCATCTCCTCTCCTGGCCTTCTCGACCAAGTCGAGAAGTCTCATCGCCTCTTGCGTGCTGGTGCATGCTTGGGCAATTCATTCCAGTCCTTGGCCCCCACAAGGGCCAAGTATGCATCCAGGGCCACCAACTCATTGCAGACCGCCAGGGGTTCCCAAGTGGACTCGCCAACACTCCACTTCACCTCCAATTCCAATGCACGACCCTTCCATCGATGGGCTGTGATCTCCTCGACCCTTCCATCGATGGGCCATGATCTCCTCGACCCACCACTCCATGTCGTCAGGCGCGCCGAAGTCGTAAGGATCTAGACGTCTCCTGTTAGGAAACAGGGTGTCGTCGCTTGGGAAATAGGGGTGCAGTAGATTCACATGGAACCTGCCATGTACCCTTCGACTCTGGAGTTCGGAAGGTAAGTCCAAATCGTAATTTGATGTATCTGGGTAACTTCGAAGGACCTCATACAGTCCTACGAATTTGGGGAGGAGTTTACTGGCCCTCCCCTTGGGAAGGTTAAGGTTCTTAGTGGACAAGTAAACCTTCTCCCCTGGCCTGATTTCTGGCTCCTTTCCACGCCACTTGTTGGCGTGGAACCTTTGGAAAACTCGCTCTGCGATGATACTGTCATGAGTGATAGCCATGTTGCGCAATGCATCCATTGCGAAGGTCCACACCCTGGGTGGCACTTGCTCGGGGGTGACTATCTCTCGCATCATGTGGGGAAGATATCCATAGGTCACCTCGAATGGGGCCATACCGGTTGCTCGATTAATGGTGGAGTTGATCGCAAACTCCACCAGGGCTAGGAATTTTACCCAGTCTTTCTGGCTTGATGCCATGAAAGATCGCAATATCTGTGCGATCGAGCGATTGGCTCATTTGGTACCACCATCCATTTGAGGGTGGAAAGAAGTAGACATCAACAGTTTGATGTCCAGGATATGGTGTACCTCCTGCCACCAGTGGGAGGTGAACTTGGAATCCCGGTCAGAAACAATTGATCCGGGTAACCCATGCAACCTCACAATCTCTTTGATGAAAAGAGATGACAATTCAGAGGCGGTGGTGGTGATAGTTATAGGCACTAGATGTACCATGGATGACAATCAGCATATAACTACCCATAGGTAGTTGAACCCTTCAGACTCAGGGAATGGACCAATAAAGTCCATTCCTATGGATTCCCAAGGGCAGATTGGGATTGGCAACGAATGTAGCTTACCTAGGGGGGAGCGATACTCCCCCTTAGATCAAACACATGCCTCACACGATTCACAGAATTTATCCACTTCGTATTGGAGGCGGGGCCACCAATACCATCTCCTTATATATTCGGAGGTTTTTGCTGGGCCAAAGTGCCCGATGATCGAGTGAGCCTGGTCAATGATACAACCATGCAAGGTGGTGTCCTTGGATGGAGCCGAGGGTACGCAGACCACTCATACACCTCCCTTGTTCTTCATCCAGATTATCCCATCGACTACCGCAAAGTTGGGATGATCCTTGGGATCATTGAGGATTTTGCCAAAGACCTTGTCAGCCTTATAACCCCATTGGATGTCCTCATCCATCGGGTCAAGCTCCGAAAGAAACACCTTCATATCCTGGTGTTTTGCCAAGGATTCATATACTGTGGGGTCTCCATCCACGGGATCCTTTGGAACGTCTACTCCATCCTTGGCTCGAGCCCTGGCTAATTCTCGATCTTCCACCCTTTTGCGCAGGGCCCTTAGGTGTTCTCCTGCCCAATGAGCCTGGGCCTGTGCTGATTGAGTCTCGATGACTCAATTCCTAATTTCCAGATGATGGTCCCAAGGCAAATCCTCATGCATGGGATCCAGTCGCATGTCGGCAAACACATAATGTTGCACCAATGGGGCATCCTCCCAGTTATCAAACTGGTAATATCGCAAAAGGGTGTCAGCGACCTTGTTTAGGTTTCCTTTGACATATCGTATGTCAAAGTCGAATCGAGATAGGTACTCCATCCATCGGGACTGTTGGGCAGACAATCGACACTGGGTCTGGAAAAACTCCAGAGCCTTATGATTGGTCACGACGTGGAGTCACTGACCTATCAGCTTGTCCTCCCACTTGAGCAGCGCCTCAAGTATTGCTATTGTTTCATGCTCAAAGGTCCTGTAGTTCCTTTCAGCATCTGAAAACTTCTTGGATAGGAATCTGGCGGGTCGACAGCTCTGCCATTCAGGTCCCTGACCATACATGGCCCCAACTCTGAACACCGAAGCATCGCAGATCACCCAGATGGGCTCTGGGGAACTAGCATCAATCGGCTTCAGTACCGGGGTCGAGCAGCAGATGTCCTTGATAGACTGGAAACAGCTATTGTGCAGGGGGCGCCAATGGAAAGATTGTCCATTCTTCATCATGGCGGAGAGTGGACTGGTGTAGGCTGAAATATCAGGGAGGAAATGGGCTAGGTACTGCACCAGACCCAAGAATTGCTGAACCTTGTGATAATTCCGAGGTACCTTCCATTCTCGTATCCTCGCCATCTTATTGCTGTCAGCGTGGAGTCCATAGTCATCAATCATATGTCCAAGACACTCAAGTTTCTCAGCATATAGCTCACACTTATCCATGCGCAAGTACAGTTCATGCTCTCATAGTTTATCAAACACGAGCTTAAGATGACATTGATGTTCCTCGACAGAGTTGCTGAACACGAAGATGTCATCTAGATAAGCATGCATGAACCTGCCAATGTACTCCCGAAATATAGAGTTCATCAACTGTTGGAAAGTGGCTGGGGCATTGCAGTCACCCTGCTGCATTACTAGGCTCTTGAAAGTGCCCAGTACCATCGCGAACACAGTTTTCCAGATATCCCCCGGTTCCACTGGGATCTGTTCATAGGCATCAGACAAATCAATCTTCAAATGATATTTTGCTCGAGCTACATCCAACCTGATCAGGTCCTGATCAGGGAATGGCGTCACATTTTTAACCGTGTTGTCGTTCCTTTTCTTTGCATTCACCACAGTGCAGATGTCCCCATTTTTCTTGGGAGCCACCAACATTGGGGCAGCCTGCTCCATGCGAGCAGGCCTCCACCATCCTGCCTGGCAGTACCTCTTGATCTTATCGGCGAGAGGTTGTCTCATCGAGTCCGGGCATTTAGGCAAGTGATAGTTACACCTCTTCTTTTCATCCACCAAGGGTATCTGATGGTTGATCTCCCTCATTGGGGGAGGTCGTTCTGGTACACCTTTTAGGATGTCCTTACATATTTCAAGCCATTCCTCCCGCAATCGGGGAATGTCCTTTTTATCCAAAGGTCCTTGGGCCTTGGCACTCTCCGCTAGCTCTTCGCAGATGGTGAAGAGCACTTCATTCAAGTCGGTCAGTTGCTGCTCCAAGAGGACCTTGGGCACAGTGGGTCAACCAGGACTGGGACCACACTTCAGTCCTTTGGGATAATGGTCCCGAGTAAATTCCTCAACGAGTTCATCCCATTCGCCGTCACCCTCATAATCGCTCATAGGCTCCTTGTTGGGATCCTTTTCCAAGGTATCCCAGTCTTTGTCTTTGGGGCCCAGTAGTATGGGGTCGGAAACACCCAACCCCTGTCCCTTTTGGGGATGATCGACATCCCTCTCTTCCACCATTGTCACGGAAGCCCGACCCCTGGAAAGAGGCTGGGCAGAAACTGAACTTAACCCCAACTGGTTGGGGTCCTTCAACATGCTGACAGCGGCACTAGGGCCGCTGTCGAGTCACTCATCCTGTACAGGTTGAGTTCTCATGGCATATCAACATCCCTGTTGAAACATGCTCTTGCTCTCGACAATGGTGGGGATGACTTGCCCCTGAAACCACACCTGGTCTCGTTCAAAGTTGAGGATGAGGCCATACTTCCTCATGAACACTGTCCCCATGATAGCATCATATCTATCGAGGTTGATCACATTGAAGTAGTGATCCGCTTTCATGGTTCTCAATTCGAACTCTGCAAAGAGCCCGAAGTTAATCTTGGATCGACTCCCCACCATTCCCAATTGGAGGGGCATGGGCTCAATAAGTTTGTGCACCTTTATATTTGCCGAAACGGTGAATTCAGGAGAGACTGAGTCCACAGTACACCCCGAGTTGAGGAGTACGTTGGCTTCGAGACCATGGATCTTCATTCGAACGATGAAGCACCAGTTGTCCTGCTCAGTTCAAGGAGGACGGGTAATTTTTTTGGATGACTTCCTGAGGGCCGGGGGGCGCCTGAGGTTCAAGGTAGGAGGGGACTCGTCCATCACTCCCATCTGCTCATCGAGTAGGTGGTCTCCGACTGATTCTTTGTCGGAATCCTCTTCGGAGTTGGATACCGATTGCGCGGAGGGACAGGAGTCAGATGCAGAATCTGACTCATATTCGCTAATCACCTCCCAGATAGCACCACAACATTCTGAATCCTCACCAGAGCATTGGTCCTGGTCAGAGTCCATGAGGAATGGATCCCCCTCAGAACTGTATTGGGATCCCAATACGTCTCCGTCAGATTCATCAGAATCACTGTGAGCTGCCGCTAATCGATCCTCCTCCATTGGAGGGGCATCATCCTTGTCCTCTTCTGTCCCTTCATGAGCTGCGTACATCCTCACGCTGGGGGAAGGTTTTGATTGTCCTGGAGTATTATACTCAGGACACTTCTTGTCGGTGGAGTAATGTCCTAATCCCCCGTACTTATAACAAGTGGGGGGAGGTTTACTGTCCTCATACTTCCTAGGGGAAGCTTGGTCCCTGGAATTCTGCTCCCCAGAGAAAGGCGCCTTTCTTTCTTCAGGACAGAAATCCTTCTTAGCAGGGGCCACCTTGTGGGTCCTAATAGGCCTATCCTGATTCCTAGGTCAATTATCTCACCTGGGGGGATCTCAAGGTCATTCACGCGATCACTCAGGCGATTGACCCTCCCTGGAGGGGGGATTTGCCTTGGGCTTTGGGGTCTCCTTGCTAGAAGAAAGGGCCTCAACCAGTCGCTTATACTCCTGGTATTGTTTCTTCTTCCAGAATATTTCCTCTGCCTCGCATGCATAGTAGAGGATGGTTTCTGTGGAACTGGCTTCTGCGGAACAGCCCTTGTCGAATATGAAAGACACCATTGTCTGGGGCAACCCAGACAAAAGTTGGGTCTTGAATGTGAATCGGTCCGGAGCTCGGATCATCCTGGTAGTGTACCACTCCAGTTTATGATAATAGCTCATGACCCCTTTGACGACATCATATTTCACCTTGGAGAAATGGTTGGCCGCATCATGGGTTGCGTTGTCATGGATGAACCGATCGTACAGACCAGTGATAACCTCCTTGAAGTTCCACTGAACCCGGTGGCAGTAAACTCTGTCCACATTATCTTCAAACCACGTCAGGGCAACGCCTTCCAGGTACATGCCAGTATACTCAATCCTTTCGGCATCGAGACTGGGACCGCTGGTCTTGCTCACTTTCAACCATCGAAGGAGAGCATTCAACCATCATTCGAACACTTCAGTATCCGAACTCCCACCATAGGTTGGGGGAGTAGGCACACGGGGTCCATTCTTTCGATCTGGGAGTGACTCCATGGTCGCAGACACCTTATTGTCGATTTGCTGGTGAAACTTGGCATGCATTGCCTTCAGGTACTTGGACAGACGACGAATGCCTTTGTCTCGATATGAATCGAGCTCACTGCAGTGCCCTCGACGATGGGAATGGGCATCGGTACAATTGGAGGCCAAGGGGGTATCTCCTCTTGGCCCGATACTGGGGTTTGTTCTCAGCCTCAAACGAGACCGAGAATTGGGGTGAAGTAGGCTGTGCTCTTCGACCTCATCCTCCTCATCGCTAGGGGGAAATGTTTCTTCATCGCCGTCACTGTCGTCACTGCCACTATGGGAGGGAGAGGAATCACTTCCCCCTCCTCCACCTCCACTTTCCCTGGGCCCTCCACATCCAGGGGTATCTTCTCTCCTTCCTGGCTCTTGACGATTAGAGTTAGGATGGAGGTTAGGTGGAATTTCCGAAGGGGATGGAACATCTTCAAAAGGGAATCCCTTAGCATCAAACCATATTCCTTGGTCTGGGATATTGGAAGGTTGTCCATCCCGGATGGCGGAGTCCCAATATTGTTGAAGAGCCACTTTGCTGGCCCCATCATAGTGAACCAATTTCTTCTGGGCGGTTGATGTGGGAACCCCATGACAAGAAGCTGTGGGGATATGATTCTCCTCCCGACTAGGGGAGGGAACTGGAGCTTGACTACCAGACTCCCGATGGATCTGAACAGAGAACTCACTCATCAACTCGTGTATCTGCGCACTGAGTTGACGAGGGTCGTAACTGTCCTGATCCATGTGATGGTGGATGAGATCACATGCCTGGGATGTGTACATTGCCACACTGTTCTCCTCCTGGCTAGGTGGAGTATGCTTCTTGGGTCTCTTCTCCTCTCGGCACTGTTTGCTAGTTCCCTCATCCATAGGAATGGATGGGGAAGTCGGTGCGTTTATTCCAGGTGCTTGCCCGGAAGTCCCTCGCAGTGTTATAAACTTGCGATCTTGGGAATGGTCGGACTGACCCTCCCTTCTGGGTAAGTGTCGGGGAGTTCCATCTGGAGTACGGGGTAGGAGAAAAGGATGAGGAATCATCCTGTCAATGGGCTCTATTGGTGGGAGTAGGGTCTTGAGTTGATGCTCTCAGCACCAAATCCACTTCATTGACTTCTTCGACAGTACCCATCTGGTTTCCATCAACTGGGGGTTGAGATCCGTCAGCTGGTGGTTTGGAATCCGATCCACCCTTCACCCTAGTCCGGCTAGTCTTCTTTTTGACTTTGGTCGAAGACATGTCTGTCGCGGGTAGTGTCGAATTCGGATCAAGAATTTTAATGAACTGTCACCGGTGGCATCAGGGTCACAATTGATGTTATGGCACAATTTGACGTTTGCGAAGGCAAAGTCGAGTAAGAAAGTTTTTTGGTAAAAGTAACATATTTGAGTGTTCAAAAAAGTGTAGTAAACCAGAGGGTAGACTTAATTCACACAAGGCAAGAACACAATTAATGTATATTTTTGCAGGGTGTAGAAGTCTGCTGTAGTCATTAAACACCGTCCCTTATAAAGGGACCGGTGGCTGGAACAAATACTATATAATATATGTAAAGACTGGGCAACAGCCCAGATCACTACATTGTTACCTTGAAGCACATCTAGATTTTTTGGTTTACTACTTGTTGTCCTAACAACGACAACACCATCTTGATCAACATTTACATGAACACAGAATTAGTAGCGACTGGGTATCCTTGTTCCAGGGTGATGGAAGTGTGGAGGAGGTGAAGTGCATAGATAGGGAGGGTTTTTTCACATCACAGCATGTGTTTCACATTTCTGTTCACCGACATGGCCCCAACTCAACGATAATCTTATGGTCAACACAAGTTTGATGTGCATCGCTTCCCAGGACATCAACATGCTGTACGTGTACTAACTTTCTGGGATCTGACGAGACAAGAGGAATGCCCAGCCATGTTTTTTTTTTGTATAGCGATTTTATGAGTAAATTAGATATAGCAGAATAATAGCTAAGGCTACTAGGTGAGTCTTGCATTGTTCAGGCTGAACATTGGATCTATCCTAACATATTTTAATTACTGATTTTACATCTGATGAGATGAGAGGAACACATCACCATGTTCTCTGGATATGGTGATTTTACAAGCAAATTAGATATAGCAGGATAGCTAATGCTACTAGGTGAGTTGGGTATCGTTCAGGCTGAACTTTGGATTGATCTTAATCAGTTTTTCTAGCAGATTTCAGATCCAATGAGATGAGAGGAACGTGCCAATGCATTCTCTCAATATAGCGATTTTACAAGAAAGCTAGATATAGCAGGATAAGTAATGCTACTACGTGTGTTGTGCATCATTCGGGGTGAACTTGGGATTTATCCTAACAAGTTTTCCTTGCAGATTTCAGATCTGATGAGACGAGAGGAATGCAACACTGTGTTCTCTCAATAGAGCAATTTTATGAGAAAGATAAATATAGCAGGATAGGTAGTGCTACTAGGTTGTGCATCGTTCAGGCTAAACTTGGGATTGATCCTAACAAGTTTTCCTCACAGATTTCAGACCCAATGAGATGAGAAGAACGTGCCACTGTGTTCTCTCAATATAGTGATTTTATGAGAAAGCTAGATATGGTGAGTTGTGCATGGTTCAGGCTGAATTTTGGATCGATCCTAACCCATTTTCATACATATTTAAGATCTGATGAGACGAGAGGAATACACACCCGTGTTCTTTTGATATAGTGATTTTACGAGTAAATTTGATATAGCAGATTAAATCAATGGTGCCTCGAACAAAAACTTGCCAAACTCGTTGTACAGTAGTCGTGTCCTATGCCCCCAGCCCTTACACTATCAAAATCGACTTTATGTGCCAAAAGCCATGGCCCAGGATTTCCATAGGCCAAAGCCGCCTCAGGCCAAGCCAAAGCTGGGGCTTTTGGGCCAAGCCAGGCTGGAACATCACTACTCACAATGTATCGAAGCCTGAGCCTGCTCAAGCCGAGCCGGGCCCTGCACATCACTAGTCTTGTCTCGAGTTATTAATGTTGCTTGCTGCTCACTCTTAGTCAAACCTGGATTTTTTGCGATTTTGTTGTACTTTTTGTTGTGAACTACCACTTAAAAGTGAACTACCACATTGTAAATGTGAACTACCACAAAATTATGAGTGAACTACCACTCCAGTGCTCGTTCCCCCTTACTAAGCTTGTATGCTGTTATTCCTATGTCTCTCCTGAGCATGATGTTCCTGCTATTGATGCTCTTTATCATCTTGAATTGTATTCAGAGTTCTTCCATTCATCTGATTCTGTATGTGATTGGCTTTCTGCTGTTTTTTGTACTGCATCTACTGAAAATGTGCCATTTATGACCTACTTTTCATGCAATGAATTTGTTGTGTGCAATCTGGCTCATAGATCTACAATCAACCTTAGTGGTTTGAATATTTCTTCTAGTTTTTTTCATCCATGGAGCTTGTTGAAGAGCTTTGTTCTCTTATCTTCTGCTCAAAATCATCCAGTTTGGTTCTATTACCAGAAAAACCATTATCTAGCTTCTCTCATGCAATTATCAAGGACTGAACTTGTCTCTTGCCTAAAGTCTCTTGGCATTCCCTATACAACTTTAAATGGTAAATCTGGAATGAGTTCTAGAATATTTCAAGAATTTATAGATTGTAGAAACAAGTGCATGACAAAATCTACAGCAGAGTTGATTACTGACAATTCCATTGATAAAGCTGTCTCTCCAACTTCACATAGCTCTGAGATCTACTACTTAATTTTTAGGAACCAATTTGGCAATACAGTCACTAATACTTTGTTGATTCCTGAAAATGTGTATCACAACAGTTCCTCAACTGCTATGGCTGTACATTGCTCTGTCAGTGAACTAGAAGAAGAACTTTTGTCCTTGACAAATACCAACTCCAATCCCCTGCCATCTTCATCATCCTTACCTAAGTCTGGCCTGAAGTCTGTGTTAAGTCATATACATGTGTCATGTCGACCATCCTTTCAACATTCACATGCTAGCCATGCTGTAGCTATAGTACAAAGCTTCAGAAACAGGTGTACAAACTTATTACCTTGTACTGTAACTCAAATTATACAATACACTAAGTGCTTTGAACTTTTTTTTCAGATACCTGCATCATTTTATTCAGGAATGCAGTAATATACTTGCTGAATCTGGAATATAGTCCTGCAATTGTTGCTGCATTAACCAAGCCTGCAAATATATGTCAAAATGATAACTTGAAGATCAACCATGCAAGGGAGCTTCATAGTCGTGTTGTATCAAATGCTAAGCATACTGACAACATTTTTAACAACTGGCCTACATTGCTTGATGATGAAGTAATATATAACTGTTTGCGCTCATATCACAATGCCACTAATTTGTCTGCATCTAAGACATGTACTTGCTGCAGCAGATCAAATCAGAAAACTATGAAAGACATATTACTCCAAAACTTTAAAGATGTTTATGATTCACAGAATCTGCATCTTCTCCAATGTAAGAATCCACTGCATCTGGCTGCATTTGTCTCACTACCTCAACAGTTACAACATCTTATGCTAGATATTAAAGGCATGACAGTGACTGTTGTGGAGGGTAATGTTGACCTTAGTAAATCAATATTACACCTTTGTGAAGATTGTCACACTCAGCTACAGAAAAATAAGATGCCCCGCTTTGCTCTACCTAACAACTTATTCCAGGGAGAATTACCTGAACAATTTAAAGATTTAACTTGGATTGAGGAAATGACCTGTGCTATCTATCAATGTACTGCTCATGTGTCACGTTTATATCAGTCTTCAGATTCTGCTCAACCCTGTGTATCTCATGGTAACACATGTGCTCATGATATGAATGTTGTGTCAACTGCATCTGTGTTACCCAGGACTCCTGATCATGTTAATAAAATGTTATCAGTTGTATTTATTGGCCCTGGAAAGTATAAAAAAGACTGCTTAAAAACATGTTTTGTATTAGAAAAAAGAAAGTATGGAATTTCTTAGCATGGTTGAAGGAGATTGCAAAAAATCCTCTGTATGCTAATATTACCCTTGATCCATGCAATGTTGAATTATATCCAGATGATGACACTTTGCCTGGACCAGACCAATATGTTGTGCATGACACAGAATCAGATGTAAAAACTATGTTTGATCATGAAACAGCTGGTGTTGATGATCACCCTGCTTTGAATTTAAATGCAAAAGATGTTGCAAAAGATGAATCAGTTATATTTTTGGAAAAAATGGGTGTTGCTGATCCTGAAAGTGTTAAAATACAAGGCCGTACATTTACTTCTTCTGCATTGCACAATATAATCCATAATCCACATGACTGTCCTGATCTTGTTATTCATCATGGGGCTTCTGCTATATCAGAATATAACAACCCTAGTCTTTTATTAGGAATGTACCCAACTCTGTTTCCCTTTGGGATTGGTGGGTTTGAAGATCCATCTTGCCCTGTACCTGTATCATTTCAACAACAGGCCAATTACTGCATATTACTATCTGATTTTTCTTTCAGATATCATCATTCATTCATCTTTGTTGTATGGAACATCATTAAATGTAGAATGGCTCATCTTCACACACATTTTACAGTCAGGAGCTCACACTTTGATTCTATAGCTGAAAAACTTGTTTCTGTATCACATGATACTCTTACAGCTGTTGCAAACCATTTAGAATGTGAGGGACACATTGCACAGTTGAGTGCTGAACAGAAAAATGTTATGAATATTCTGAAGCAAGTTAATACAATTGCTGCAAAAATTCCAGGCTCACAAGCATCTAAGATTTATTGCAGAAATACTATCTGTAGTTATACAGGTTTTTTTGGTATTCCAACTTTGTATTTTACTGCAAATCCAAATGCTGCACACAGTCCTATATTTCAAGTAATGTGTGGTGATACTACAGTTAACTTAGATCAAAGATTTCCTGTTCTTGTTTCTACTACTGAACATGCCTTGCATTTAGCTAGAGATCCTGTTGCTGCTGCTGATTTTTTTGAATTTTCAATAAACACATTATTTGAACATTTATTTGGATGGGACTTTAGTGTTGGATGGTCTAGAGATAATAGTGGGATATTAGGCCATGTGCAGGCATTTTATGGAACAACAGAATGTACAGAATGAGGTGGTTTACATGGTCATTTTATTATTTGGCTTATAGGTGCCCTCAATCCTGCTGATTTACATGCAAGACTCAAATCTGACTCTATATTTGAAAAGAAACTATTTACATATTTAGAAAGCATTATTAAACATGATTTGCCTAATATTGATGATGTTGTAGACAAAGAATTTGAACCAAGAACTCAACGTCCACCACATGCACCTCCTATACAAAATGAAAGAACAGACTTTGATATTGATAACTGGAAGTCATTGTTTTTGAATGAAGTAAAAATATGTGGTGAAGCATTACAAAGACATACTTGTTGTAATGTATGTCACAAGTATGGTAATTCAAGCACATGCCAATTTCAGTTTCCACATGAAATTGTGCCATCATCATGGTTTGATCCTGAAACTAATTCAATATACTTGGCTTGTTTAGATGCCAATATAAACTACTATAACCCTTTCATATTAGTATACTGTCACCATAATCATGATTTAAAATGTATATTATCTGGTAAAGCTGGTAAAGCCGCAATGTTTTACATTACAGACTATATTACAAAGAATGATCTGAAAAGTTATGAGGTATTGTCTCTTTTGTCCAAAGCAGTACTACATGCAGCAGAATCTAATCATGAAAAATCAACAAAAGAGCAAGCAAAAAACCTACTTCATAAATGCTTATCTCAATTTAACAAACAGCAACAGATTCATGCTCAGCAAGCTGCATGATATATATGTGGTCATGCAGATGTTAAAGGATCTCACCAAATAGTTCCAATGTTCTCTAATCTGCTGTTAATGTATTTAAAACAGAAGATGAATAATATTGAGATGCATAATGAGGTTACCTCAACTGAAATAGATGCTAATACTTGTAATGATGAAGATGATGAAGTAGAAGCTATGCCCCTTTGTATACATGTGAACAAGGATGGTAAATCAGTAAAACATACACAAATTGATAATTATATTTATGGAGATCACAATCTAGATCATATTTCCTTTTATGAATTTGTATGCTGTTTCAGTATTGAAAAACAAGGTAGACAGCATCACAATCAACCATCTAAAAGATTAGGAACTTACAACAGATATGAACTTCTATTTCCTCATCCATTACATGAAACACATCAAATTGTACAACATACAGATGACCAACATCATATAACTAAACAAACTCTTGTCCCTGCTGTAATTGGGATGTCTGTACCACATCCTACTGCCTCTGCTTATAAATTATTTGTGTTGAGTCATTTTAGACCTTTTCATAATGACATACCATTATTTGCATCAACTGATACTATTGAAAATGTATACTCATTATATCATTTTCCTCAATATGCTGTTGATGTTATAAAAAACTGGGAAGCTATCAATGAATGTGAAGATGAGCATGATACAGAATGACTAAAAAAAAGAGAAGCACTAACATGTGAATCACAAGCACTTACAAAATCTATAACTGCAAATTTTGATGATGAATTAACTGAGCTTAATCTTCATGATTTAAATTATGCCAAAAAGGACTTTCAGGTTAACTGCGAATTGCTAAAATTAATAGAATCAAAATGGTTGGATAAACCTGTTGTCGATAACAAATTATCTTCTAATATAATTGTTGATAGTAATCTGCCAAAAATTGCAACACAACAAATGAAGCAGTGGAAGGCTGAAATTACTGAACAAGAAAACATTCTTAAAAGAATACAACATAATGCATTAGATACAAGCAATCAAATGGATGTAGATGCAGGTGCTCCAAATACTGAGAATGGTGAAAACATTATTTCTAATCTAACATACATGCAAGAGAGCACAGTACCAGGTTCTGAGATTTATTTTGGACCACAGTTACCAGCACAATCTAGAGAGCAATTGTTACAGAGCATTATAGCTAAAGAAACCTTGAATGCAAAGCAAGTTATCTCATTTAAAATTATTGCAGGTGATTTTTTTAAATGTGTAGATGATCAAGAAAAAAATATCAATAAACCAAATGAACCTAACTTCAAGCCATATGTCCGACTTTTTTTTATCTGGTCCTGGTGGTACAGGAAAGACACATGTTGTAAATGCTGTTCAACAAGTTATGAAAACATATGGTTACAACCATAATATATGCTTCTTAGCACCTAGTGGTTCTGCTGCATCACTAATTGACGGTATGACAATTCACAAAAGCTTATCAATCAAGATCCAGAAACAAGGTAAAGGCAAAGGAAATCACATTGCAGGTGATGTAGCAGAAGACTATAGTGTTCTAATTAATATTGCTGACCATAAAAGTGTATGAGAAGAATTCAAAGATGTCATCCTTGTTATGTGTGATGAAGTTTCTCTTTTAAGCAGTCAACTTATGTCTAATACAGATCATGCATTGCAATATGCAAAAGGTAACAGTGAATATTTTGGAGGTATTATCATGATATTTGCTGGTGATTTTTATCAGTATCCCCCTGTATTTGGTAGTCCATTGTATGCACCAATTAAGGATTATGCTAAAGTAACTGAACAAGAGCTTCTGAAATGCCTAGGGTGTTTAGCTTGGAAGTCAGTAACAGAGATAATCATGTTAGAAGAACAGGAAAGGATGAAAAATGATCCAGAATATGGTAAAGCTGTACTTAGACTACGAAAACACCAATGTACTACTGATAATGTTGACTTATTCAATAGTTGCATAGTCATATCATCAGAACATCCACAAGGCATTGACATGGGTGCAGAAGAGAATACAAATGCAACAGCAATTGTTGCAACAAATCTTCTAAAGCAAGCTATTGACATGCAAAAAGCAAATGCAAACTGTTCTGATGATCAACTAACATTGTGTGCTGCATTAGATACTATAAATAGAGAAGTTATACCCCAACCATCAAGATCAGATCTGTTGAATGCTGATGTATCAAAATTGGGTAATGAAGGAGCTCTTCCTGGGTTTATTCCATTGTACAATAATATGCCTGTAATATTACATAGAAAAAACATATCAACTGAATTAGGCATAACTAATGGGTCTCAAGGTATTTTGAGAAGTTTTTCAACTGCAACATGTCCTTCAGGCTTTACATATTGCACTGGTGCAATTGTTGAATTTCCAAATAGTAAGGTTGCATTGCAAAAAATACCTCCTAAGTTATTTCTATTGGAACCAATAAAGTGGACATTTACCTCTACTATAAAAGTCCAAACAGACTGTGATAATGAGGAAGTAGTAAAAGCAAAAATACAGCAAAGTCAAATGCCTTTTGAGCCTGGATTTGCATCAATGGTCACTCTGCTCAAGGCAAAACTTTGCCAAATGTTCTAGCATGGTTACATGAAGGAGGTTTTGCTGCATATGTTGCTGCATCATGGCCAAGATCTCTCAATGGACTTGCTATCATTCAGCCAGTTACATTGTCTGACTTGAACAAACCATTACCATATGACTTGATACAAGAAGCAAAACAGCTTGAAATTTAGGGCAAGGCAGTGGTAGGGGTATACCCTTGTGTTTTTGGGCTAAGGGTATGAGGGGTAAGGGTAGGGGTTTGGAAGTTCATACCCTTGCATACCCCTGTACCCTTACTAAGGGTACAGGGGTATGCCAGGGGTATGCTTATGTAAGAATATCATTTGATTTTTCAGCTACAAAGACCCATATTCAAGATTTTCATCAATAAAATTCAGATTTTGGGATTGTCCAACATGATAATGGCTTTCATATGTTAATAAGAGGTATTAATATGTGATATTAATAGTAAATACAATAGTTATCAACACTTTTCAAATGAATTTTGCTCTAAATATGCTGATTTTGTGCCAAACCCTTGTACCCTTGACAAACCCTCCCATACCCTTGGCAACCCTTATATGTTTCCATACCCTTCCCCCTAATGGTAGGGTGTTTAGGGGTAGGGGTAAGGGTATGAGATTTGACACCCAGGGGTAACCCCTGCATTGCCCTATTGAAATTATGGATCATAACACACTTGTACAATATGGATTTAAACCTGGCAATCTACATTCAGTTCCAGATCCTGAAGAAGAGCATAACAAAAAATTCCATAGAGGAAAGGCTATCTTCAATGAATCTTCTCACAAAGAAAATAAAAGGCACAGCAATGATCATATCAATAATCCAGGTGCTAAAAAGAAACCAAAATTTGAGGGCAGTACTAGTGCTTCTACTGTGAATTGTCCTATAGTATGTCATCTAATTCCTTACTCATGCCAATGGTCAAGTAGTGACTGGTCTTGTTCTTATGACTCTATATTTACCTCATACTTTTGCCTATATCTCCAGCTACATCCAGACATGCAAAAATTTTGGAGCAACAAGTCTCTATGTACAAAGGTAATGGCTAATTTATTCAATAATTTAATTCAGAACCCTCAAGGTCTCACATCTGGTACAGTGAATAATGCAAGAGATCAGTTTAGAGATTATCTCTCATCATGTAATAGTGAAAATTTTCCTAGAACAGGTTCAAGATTAGTAGATATAACTGAAATAATAAAACTAATAGATATATATACTGCTGAACAGATGATTGTTGTCTGTTCTTGCACTATGTGTGGATATAATGTGCAAACTCCAATGGCAATGAGAATAACTTATATCCCAACTCCAGATCTGTGGGCTTCAAATGCAGTGAGTGTTGGTCAAAATATAAATGCAACACATACAACTTCAGAAACCTGGATTAATCTCCTTCTGCAACATGCTTTGCATCACAATTCCCAAGAAGATGATATGATTATTTCACAACATCACACTGTTCATGAATCCCATTGTAATCAAACTATTCAACTAACCATATGTTTTGAAAACAGCTTACCACCTTCATGGACAATTGAGATCAATCCTCAACTACAGCCTAAAACAATTCCATCACTAAAACTGCACTTAAGAACATCTCATGGTGAGCAATTATACTAACTGAGAGCAATCATCTATACAGGGAGTCAACACTTTACAGCTCGACTTATCATAGATGATAACATTTGGAATTATGATGGTGCAAAAAATAATGGTAAACCTTATTTCTGTACAAAAACAAGTGATTCCAAATGGAATGCAGAGCAACTGCTATGTTATGATGGAAGAGATATGTACCAGTTAATATATGGTCCATAAGTCACTCCTTGCATGCTTGTTTACCAGTAACTTCTTCCTCCAGAAGATCATCAGACACAATGTGACATTTCCTACTAATGACTTCAGTTTCCATTCTACTTGTGCTTTGTAACTGTTCATGTTGGTCTTGGAAGAGCTAGAATTTTTTAGTATAAACATGATATCTAAGAACTACACACATACCTGAGCACCGATGCGGTCAACTAACAGGATAGAATCAAGCCATGTAAGAAACACCTGGTTTGGGCCTATAGTGATAGACCAAAAACATAATGATGCTTCAATGAGATGGCCATGCCAAAAAATGCTAGGGACAGCCTCAGCCTTGCGCAATTTCCTGTGAAATAAGTACAACATTATATACAACTCCAAATTAAGCCATTCTACATACCCATCATCTTCTGAAATAATTTCAAAGAAAGATACCACATTATCTTCTGTGAACTGGAAGTGGCCTGTGTCGACAAGCCCAGCCAATATGTTTTCAGGATCAAAGTGTACTGAAATAGGTACTTCAGGAAAGACACTGTGCTTGCTTGGTGTAATGAACCGGTGATAGGTTGTCTCCTCAGCTCAAAGGCTGATTCACCACTTTAACCACTTTCTAATCACATTGGCTAACTCCTACGATGTCCCAGACGCAGTGCGACCCAGTCTATCAATTGTGATATCATATCGACCATGCTGAAACATCACCAGCAACATTGATCGTACCAAGAAACCACATCACACAACCTTAGGACTATGTCAAAAGCCCCTAAGATCCCTCTAAATGACCATCGAACATTCCCAATCAACTTCGAACAGCCACGACCATGATCAAACATTGTCGACCCTCGTCGACCATCGTCGAGCGTTATCTATTGATATCGAGAGACTATGAGCAACATCGGGTGCCACATTTGTTATCTATATGGTGGAATACCATGCTCCAGGAAGTATTCCAACTCGTGCTCAAACCTGCTGATAGTAGGTCAGCCTCGGTCCAAGTCCCTATTGCGTACAGAACCCGCTGGATGAATTATTGTGAGACTTAGCGCAGTTTATACACAAAGGACAGTCCCTTTTTAGTTCTATACCCTTTATTACTCTTTCATCATATGATATATATCTTTCTTGTTCGGATTCCAGTCTCCTTTTGGCCTTGTGCCTTAACTCATATCTTTTGCCTCATGTTCTACACATGTTTCTCATTCCATTTTAGGAAGTTTCTTTAAAACATATAAAACTCTGTAGTATCTACCTGGAAATACAAGAAATTGTCTTCACCTATCGTCTCATATACAGCTCTAAGCATCCGATCAATCTTCTAGAAACAATCTAAGTCTCTATGAGTTTTCTCGATCGACAAGAAACCTCTGTGATCATCGCATCCTCGATCTTCCTTCAATCCTCTTGTCATTAGCACTAGCAACCATTCTAACACATCCTAGCCATCGGCTATAGCCTTCATATACTATTGACCTATCGAAAGGTCCTCGGAATTCACACTTTGACCATCAACAATAAAACTTGTTTGCTGTCAATCTCGTCGATCGTCCTCAATATCAATCGATACCCAATTGGACTGCATCAAATACCTTCGTCTCCTATAGCACTACCTTTGCGACTAGTACCAACTAGTTATCTTCCCATAGGTTGGACCACAAACATTCAGAATGTCTCACACCCTTCCTCTGACTCGTCACAAATATCATTGGTTGCCTCATCGGCTGTTTTGGTGGTTTTCCTGGGTTGAGTATCATCACCAGGTCTGAGCAACAATTGCATCAATTGTGCCAACTACAGACTGTATGTGAGGTCGCATAACACCTTCAGGAAATGACTCCTTGAAAAAAGCATAAATACAATGAAGGGCAGAGACAGCCTTCTTGAAGGAATGGTCATCTGGTCCTATGACACTGAGCTTGTACAAAATGGACCAGTTGTCATTTGGATTGAACCTAACATAGCTTTTTTAGAGTGCAAAACACATGAAACTGGACTTACTTTGTTTTCTTTGTAACTGGAGGTAATACATAATTGGCAACATATCCAGGGACATCCAGAATGACTTCCTCAGATGTATCCTTCCATACAAGGAAGGTATATCCACCAGGCATAGCGTTAGTCCAAAATGAGTGCCTAATCTTAGCATCATCATCATATTCGCAGAGCTGGAGTTTCCCACAAACTTCCAATTCAACATGTGTCTGTGCCCATTTAGTAAAACGATTCACTATGATTACAATAAGAAGCAGCACCAAAAGTTACAATTTAGACATACCACAGTTGTCCTCTGACAGAATGTGTACAAGTAATGTGACAGGGATTGGTGTTGCCATGAACAGATGTGTGGGTGGCAAAAGCAAGAAATATCCTGACACAAGCAGTACATAGTGAGCACATGTTTGACAATGAATTTCATGACTGGCAATATCAGAGAGCATGGCAAAACAAAGAAGCACATCCATGCACATATAAGGAACCTGTATCATTATCAATGTACTGTCACTGAGATAAACAAAGGCGATGAACACTGATACCTGTTAAAAACATAATCCTACACTTATAATAACACCTGCAATTAATTTCAAAGAGCACCATGCCAGACAATGTTTCATAGTAATACAATCCACCTGATTAGTAGAGGCTAAACTGATGAGAAACAATTTAAAATGCTTATTATCCAACACATACCTTAGCCTCCCATGAGTTCCACAAATGAGCAACCCCTCTCAGTAATCCTCAGCCTCCCATGAATTCAGCAAACAAACAGCAGCCCATTAATTCAACCAATGTTCTGGCTCTTCTTGCTGGCCAGTAAGTGCATGTCAGTAAAAGTTCCTATCGACCTTCATTGAGCACACCTTTACACAGAAAACATGACAGTGATGAAGACACCCCAGCAGTTGCTAGTCAAAAGAAACAAAGAGTTGATGAACAGAAGTACACATATATGTCAACAATCACACATACCAGCTTATTTCATCAAAACCAGGGCCAGTGCCAAGACCCTGCCTTCAAATGACAATGTTGAAGAGAGTAGCAAGGAAAAGATTAGCAGAATGATGATCACTGAAACCAAGTAAGTACCAACACAGAAACACTATCAATGACTCACACTTGTGACAAATCCCAGGGATGTCACTACTTTACCCCATGTTCAGTGGTTCTGCTACAATGCCAATAATGAGCTTGTAGTCCCTTCAACCATCTGCTTCAGTAACCTCTTCCCTGCTGATACAGCCACTCGACTTAATGCTCTTGACACTACAATCCCTGTCTCAACACCATTCATCAACCTGGCAATGGCTGACCCAACAACACTACATTTGCATGGAAACTATGTTGTGTCAAAGATGGACTCGCATACAACCCACTTCTTTTTACTTGGAGTCACCATGTTCTCGTCCTTGTTATCTGGCTCAACAGCACGCTCACTGTCAGTTGCATTCTCTGACCGTACCTTTCCATGTGCAATTGCAGTTTTAGGAGCCATTTTAGAGTGTAAGAAATTTATATTGAACATGTACCAAGGTGGTATCAGTGTGTCATCCTATAAGAAAACAGGTGAGAAATTGTTGACCTTTACAAAGACTACATCTAAATATCTCATCACAAGAAAAATCCCCAAACTTCTCACCATCCAAGTCAAAAGTCCTGCCACCTTCACCAGTTAAGCGTACATTGACTTCAAAAACCATGTGGGGACCTCCTGTGCAAACTTGGAATGAAGATAGTAAGCAACAATACTACCTCTTATTTTTTTCCTTATCTTACATGCAATTAGTTCCTACATATGATGGTAGAAAGCCATTCAAACTGTTGACCTATGCCTCCTTGCGACCTTACAACGATGAGCTTGATGCTAACTCGGCTTCCATGGTAATCTTCACTGTCAGTTCTTACAAACAGCCCTGAGCACACGAACTGGATGAGTTAGTCCTTAGCCTCAACATTCAAGATGTCATCTTGCTCGCCGATTACGATTTGGCTGTGGAACCCAGTACTATATCAAGTTCTGAACCAATTGGAGTTGATGCTGAAGAGGTTGCAGAGGATGTAGATGTTGTAGTCGAAGATGTTGAGGAAGAGGAACTTTAGGCATTTTGTATTCTGCATCCTACAAATTCAACGAATTTCTTGCCAAAAAAACCCCAAGAGTCAGTGTGGTGACCTGGGGCTTGACCCCGCATTTGTATATATTATATTTCTTTGCTATTGACCTGGCTGGCCCCTATAAAGGGACCAGCCTTCTATTTACATAATCAATCCCTTTACTACCACCTCAAGTACACATGATAAATATACATTATTCCAATTTATTATTTCAGTCAGTTCTTATATAAACAATGTTGTATACTATTAGACCATTATTGTTAAGTGCTGAACTTGAGGGTGGAAATTTGTCAGACTCATATTGGATGGTGTATCAGAGAGGACTTGGCTTCAACTTATAAGAAATTGTGCCCTTCACCTTGTCAGTGTCTAATTTCAAGACAAAGGTAAATGTAAGAATATCAAAGTTTGAGAGGAAGTCCAAGACAGGAGAGGAGACTAGAGATTGAGATGGGTAAACTTGGATGATTTATGAACTGAAGAATACAAACAGAAGTGAATAGGTTAAATACTAAAGAGCAGAGTTAGGTCAGAGACCGGTGGAGAACAGAGTAGTGGAGGTATCATAGGAATGGAAACTATATTTAAAATACTAATGCTATGCCAATCATTACTAGGTGACCTTGGTGGAAAATGGTTGGAAGTCCAACAAAAATCCACATTGCTGGAACAGAATCAAGAATATTATTATATATTTGTTATTATTTGTTATTAATGAAATAAGCTATATCTTCCTTATTTTTGTGCTATGTTTAACTTGTAATAGAACAGAATATCATTGATGCATCATTAACATAATAGTTTCCACTATTTGGTATTATTTATTAGGGCTAAATAAAAGGTTATATCTGTATTTTATGTGTTATATATCATTTTGATTAGTTTCTTGAGCTGATTTTTTATTTTTTATTTCTTTGCATACTATTGGGTTTTTGATTACCAAATACTGTCAGGTATTTAGCATTATTTGATTATAGATCATAAAATATAAGGACTCGTACCTGTCAGAATTGGCCCTCACCCCCAAGTATTGTCAAGGCAGAGGAAGAGCCCCTTGGACTCCTTGAAAAGATTAGAGGATTGCATTCTAATTACTTGGAAGAACATCCCACCACTAGTGGCCAGAAAAGACAGCCCTGGTTCTCAATATCTTTGAACAACCAGTGGGGTATGAGTCTGGAGCAAGCACTTCGGGCACAAAGAGAATTTGTGAGTGATCCTCTTCATCTTGGATTTAATTTTAAATGTAACTGGACAATGCTCATTGTGATCATCATAGAACATCACTGGTGATGAAAACACCAGCCAACACCATCCTATACTTCCGAGGGAACTCCTACCTGCTATGATGGCAGCATATCAACACATGTTGGGGAGTCAAGCAAAAGTGGCTAGTATTAGGGCAGCTATACAGGATGATTTGAGATAATGGAGAGAGACTTACCTCTGGAATTGTATATTGGATCACCCTTATTTACATTTGGACCATGAAAAATATTTGAATGTGAGTGAAACCATTACAACAATATAAAACAACCCGACAAAATGAAAATGACATGACAAAATGACCCAACAAAATGACCCAACAAGGTGATGACCAAACAAAATGACAATGTGGTTGGATCAGTTTGTCGGGGTATTTTGTTGGGTTGTTTTGTGGGCTCATTTTGTTGGGTCATTTTGTTGGGTCATTCTTGTCGGATCGTTTTGTTGGGTCATTTTGTCGGGTCATCTAGTGTCAGGTCATCTCTTGTCGGGTCGGGATACTTATCTGGTCATTTTGTTGGGTCATTTTGTCAGATCATTTTTTCGGGTCATTTGATGGGGTCGTTTTGTCAGGTCATTTTGTCAGGTCATCTGGTGTCGGGTCATCTAGTGTCGGGTCGGGATCTTATCTGGTCATTTTGTTGGGTCATTTTGTCTCACCATTTTGTCTTATCATGTTGTCGGGTCATTTTATCGGGTAGTTTTGTCACATCATTTTGTCGGGTCATTTTGTTGGGTCATTTTGTCAGACCATTTTGTCTTATCATTTTGTTGGGTCATCGGGTCATTTTGTCATGTGATCATTTTGTTGGGTCATTTTGTTGGGTCGTTTTTTTGGGTCATTTTGTCGGGTCATTTTGTTGGATTGTTTTTTTGGGTCATTTTATGGGGTCGTTTTGTCGGATTGTTTGTTTGGGTCATTTTATTGGGTCATCTAGTGTCGGGTCATCTAGTGTCGGGTCAGGATACTTATCTGGTCATTTTGTCGGGTCATTTTGTCAGATCGTTTTTTCGGGTCATTTTATGGGGTCGTTTTGTTGGGTCATTTTGTTGGGTCATCTGGTGTTGGGTCATCTAGTGTCAGGTTGGGATACTTATCTGGTCATTTTGTCGGGTCGTTTTGTCTTATCATGTTGTTGGGTCATTTGTCAGTTCATTTGTTCAGGTCATTTTATCAGGTTGTTTTGTTGGGTCATTTTGTTGGGTCATGTTGTTGGGTCATTTTGTCAGGTCATCTAGTGTTGGGTCATCTAGTGTCGGGTCGGGAGACTTATCTGGTCATTTTGATGGGTCATTTTGTCAGATCATTTTTTCAGGTCATTTTTTCGGGTCATCCAGTGTCGGGTAATCTAGTGTCGGGTTGGGATACTTATCTGGTCATTTTGTTGGGTCATTTTGTTGGACCATTTTGTCTTATCATTTTGTCGGGTCATTGGGTCATTTTGTGATGTGATCATTTGGTTGGGTCATTTTGTCAGGGCATTTTGTTGGGTCATTTTGTTGGGTCATTTTGTTGGGTCATTTAGGGTCGGGTCATCTACTCTTGGGTCGGGACACTTATCTGGTTGAAACAATACTACTCTAATCAATAATAACACCCAATCAAATAAATGACTTCCTTGCTGTATCAGCAAAATCCTCCCACATTGCCTCCTGTTGTGCAGCATAGATCTTATGTCCATGAGAGTAATCAGCCTCTTTTCTCTTCCTCCACTCTGCTGCCCGATAATTGAAGTATGCTGTTGTCCATTTCATCTCATACCAAACAAGGGTGTTTTCCTCCGTCGCTCATTCAAACACTGATTTTGCTCTCAGCCAGTTCACCCGGTGAACTAGATATATCTTTGGTTTTACAAATCAGTCAATGTTTGATCCACTCACATTCTTTCATATAACTAGATGACAAACTGTCACCCTCGACATCCATATACCAGAACCATGGCAATGAATCATGCTTCCATCCAGACTCCTTTGGGTTTATCAAAGTAGTACTCGTCTTTAGATGGCTCTGATCAAGGATTTGGAATCGATCTAGCATTTCTTTTGAAGCTCCCAATCATGTAGGGACTACCATGGATGCATCATATCCAGATGAACATCCACAGATTACGTAAACTTATGGATATATACGGATATGGATGTGAGGTCACGGATATCCATGGATATGTGGATGTTGCTCATTCACTACCTGCTGCCAAGGTTGTCCAAATAGCAATATACACAGATAGGGGTCTAACCACAAGTTTTGTAAAGGATTTCTCAAGCTACAGGTACATGTGGTGACGTTCAGGTGGCTTTTCTGTGGCATATTGTGACGTCATTGTCACATAGACTGATGTTGCCTCCCTCTGACTCTAGGCTATAGCATGGGTTATGGGTACGGGTATCCTTCAACCCCACTGACATACTCCTCTACATGCCAAGCACAGCCATGGCCAATGGACAGAAAATGGGCCCAAACACTGATGTACGGTGTTTGGGGGTAAGTTTTTTCTTTCTTTTTCTTCTTTTTACTAACTACTTCAATTTCATTTTTAGGTTATAAGCATCTTGTAACAATGGGACCCCATTACACTGCCATACTTGCAGGGTGGTGGATGGCAGGGTGATGACCAACCAGCGAACCAATGCCCAATGAGGAGGAACAGCAAACAACGGGGAACAAACAAGGGGACAACCCAACACACACCAGTACCAGCACCCCAACAATGAGGGACAATGGGAATGGGGTGGGGAGGGTGATGCCAACAACGAGGGAATGGGGATGACACCACCAATGCAAGGACCGCCCGTCGATGAAAATGATGATGAGCAACCCAACAATGAGGGACGACAGACGTAAGGGCAGGATGATGGGGCCAGGGAACAACGGCAGAAAAAGGGCCCAGGAGATGTATAGGTATGTTTTTTTCTTTGTCTTTTCATTTCATCATTACTGACTAAAAGTTTTCAGTACTAATTAGTGACTACGATGGTCGCTACCACCACCACCAACCCACCACCATAATGGCACCCCCAACCACTGCCACGAGCAACTGCTCGCAGGGTGGAAACAGGGAGCAATGGGGATAGAAACGACAGGAGAGGGAGCGGGCCATGGGGTGGCACACAAGGAAAAGGGCCTGATGATGGCGACAATGACAGGCACGGCGTGGCAAATGACACACCACCCACCCCCAGCCTCATGAGCAACTGCTTGTGGGGTGGATTGTGGGTGGAATAATGAGGAGGAGGGCTGAACAAAAAAAAGGCCCAAGAGACGTCGATGACATCTCTTGGGCTACAGGTATGTTTTTTTTTCTCTCGTTTCATTTTCATTTTACTAATGAATGTTTTAGGTACTATTGTAACTATTGACAACCACGAGGACAACATGATGACAAGGACAAGGACAACACAATGACAAGGACAAGGACAATGCAACGACAAGGACAAGGACAATGCAACGACAAGGATGAGGACAACAGACACTGCACCCGCCCCCATGCCTATGGGCTACTGCTCATAGGGTGGATCATGGACAACAGGACCACCAGGACCACCCAACGAGGACAGAACATGACGACATGGAGGGAGACAAGGAAGATGAGGACAACGAGGACCACAATGAGGAGGGGACAATGGCAGGAAGGGGACAACAGTGGGGAGGGGACAATGAGGAGGGGACAATGAGGAGGGGACAACAGGGAGAGGACAATGATGACAGGGTACGACCCCACCACCACCGTTGTGAGCCCCTGCTTGTGAGGTGGATCCTGGGTGCTCAACCATGAACTAACAACGACGAGAGGGGGAATGAAACAGGGGGCAACAACATGGAGACGGGGACAGGGGACAGAGGAGGACAAGGACAAGGACGATGACAAAAATGACAGAATGAGGAGCAATTAGGCAGGGACGATGGGGGGCCCAAGAGATGTCGACAATGTCTCTTGGGCCACAAGTTTATTAGTTTTTGTCCTCTCTTTTTTATTCCTACTAACTAATGTCACTTGCATGAAGTCATGATTGCCACCTCCCTCCTGGGGAGGTGGCAATTAAATTAGTTAGTTTAGATAATATAATATATATTTGGTATGAGACCCATGTGGGAATCGACACAGCACTGGGTGTCAATGAAAAGCTGTGATGCTGCACTGCCTGCAGCCTTGTGTGGTGTGCCACTCAAATTCCAATTCAAACTCCAGCTATCAACATGCAGTGAGTCATTTTCCAAATGACGTGGCCTTCCTCACTCACCAACATCATGATACCACACACAAATGCCTTGGAGGCCTGCTGCCCCTAGTGTCCCTGCTGATGTTGCTCCACCTACTGCCCCTGCTCTGGTTCAAGTAGACTCTGACAGTGATAGCAGTCAACCTAGGCCTGCCATTCTTATCTCTCCTGTCAAGGCTCGGGCTGTGAAGTGAGGGATTGCAAACAAGAGTGATAAGGATGTATGTAGCTTGCCAGATAATGACATTATTGGTGAGTGGTTGTTTCCCCCAAAAGAATAGAGCTGATTTGTGCATATTTAGAGGCTTCAAAAGCTACCTGGTGCTCATCTGTCTATGATCACTTTGATATCACCCTACATCATGAGATGGATGCTAGGGGTAGACCCAAGATGTTATTCTTTGTATTTAGTTGTAAGGTTGACCCTGCCCATCATCCTGCCAATATTTGTGCCCGAATGTCCACTGGCCATGGAACAAAAAATATCCAAGATGGTGTCAAGGCATGTGATAAGCATGTAGGCACTGTTACTGACACTACCATGGTTGAATCTACTGGCCAGCCCTATTTGGCAGCAGCCCATCATACCCTGATTGCTATGCGGTGTGCCAAAAACCACTGCCCTTTTAATTCTGTCTTGGATGAAGATTATCAGGCAGAGGTGGAGATGCTCTGTCCTGGAACCATTCTCCCTGGTCCTCAGACAGCCTCACATGATATCAAATCTATCTATGCCAAAATGTCAATGAATGTCCAGAATTATTTCATGGTGACATATATTCTATTTCAATGCAACTGTTACCATATTAATAAATATATGACTAGGCTCTTAACTCCACCATTCATTTGGTCTTGGATGGGTGGACAGCACCCATTGTTGCATCTTTTCTGGGAATTGTTGTTGTGTGGTATTCAGATGGTATCATCCATTGTGTCCTTGAATTTATATGGTTAGTGTCCCTTGTAGCTCAAAATGTATTCTGTCTGACTAATTTTAGGTTAACTCAAAAACATGATGGAGTATATCTTGCCACAGTTGTTGCCAATTGTTTGAAATGATTTGGACTTGAGGAACTGGTTTGCTTCTTATTTTCCTTTTTCTTTTTTAATCCAAGTTAATGCAAATTAAATTTTAGCTTCTTTCCCTTTGTATGGATAATGCTAGTAATAATGATGGACTGGCGAGATATCTTCCTATCCTCATTCCATCCTTTCATGGAATGGCTGCTTGTGGTCAGTCCTTTCCACATATTATTAATCTTTTGGCAAAGGTACATTTCAATACAATCATTTTCTCATGGCACTAATGAATTTTCAGATTTTTATATCTTTCTTCTTTCGACTGCCAAAGAAGAAACAAGCTGCTACTGTCCACAGTGAGTTTAACACTATTTATTCAATTTGTTGGAGAAGAGAAATAACCCATAGTTTCAGCTGCTGTTGAATCTGATGATGTCTCTGATGATGAGCTTGCTGTGGAAGAGGAAGGTGTTGCAACTGATGCTGCTGCTGTGCCAGATGATGGTAGGGATGCTCATGATTCAGCTGTTGTCAGAACTACTTGTGATAAGGCCATTGAGAAAATGAGAGCTAAGGGTGTAGAGATTGATGAAGAGGAGAACAAAATGGCACTTCAGCTTTTCCCCCGAGTATGCATAACATTTTTGTGTCATAATTGACTTGTATGACTTTAATTTTGTGTATTAGGTTGCTGGTCTTGCTCGATGTGTTCATGACAGTTCAACACTGAAGGAGAAGTTTGACACTCTTGTTTCAAATGACAAGGACCTTCCTGGAGACAAGACAGCACTTGATTGCCATGTTCCTACTCGATGGAATTCAGATCTCACATGCTTAGATATTCACCTATACTTCAGAAGTCCTATTGAACAACTCACTGGGGCTGCTGTCAATAAGCTACAAGCTTACCGACTTTCAGAAGAGCAGTGGAATCTTGCTGAGATGCTAAGTGCCATACTTGAGGTTATAATACTTGTCTTTCATAAGCAAATAACTGATTTTAATTTTGTGACAGATTTTTGAAGAACCAACAAAACTGTTTTCACAATCTCAGGTTCCTCTTATTGCAGATGTCTTACCTATGCTGGATTCCATTGAACAATCAATGACCCTTGTTTGTGATGATGAAGACATGGAGTTGCCAAATGTTGTCCATGTTGCAGCTCAAGCAGTCCTTCTTCTGATTGACAAATACTATTGTCTCATGAAGGACTGTGAGCTATACACAATTGCTATAGGTTAGTACTTTTTTTTCTTCTCTGTTCTAAGCTAATATTATTCAGTCATGTGCCCTGACAAGAAACTCAAGTGGTTCAAGGATCATGGCCACTCTGCTGCACAGATCTGAGATATCAAGAAGTTGGTTGTTACTCATTGGAATGAAACTTACAAGGGAGATGAAGAACCTCCCCCAGCCACTGAAGCTTCTTGAAGAGGCAAGGTAAGTGACTCCATTGTGACTCTGAGTTTAAATAACAATGCTTTTATTTTAGATGAAGTCAAAGTGGGTTAGAACACAGGACCTTGATGATTCTCAAGACCCCGACACAATCAGTACATATTTGACTGACCCAGTTATCAAGTCTTCTGCTGTTAAAGAGGCTGGGGGAGTTATGAAGTATTGGGATCAAGCTACTCAGCATCGTCCTCAGGTGTCAAAGATGGGACTTGACTTTTGCTCTGCACCAGGTGACTTTCACTGTTTTTATTTTTATCTTTACTAAACCTTTTGTATAGCATCTTCTGTTGATGCAGAATGTGCATTTTCTGTTGGGAGGCTTGAGGTTAACCATATTCAGCATAACACTAGTCCACAAACATTCAAGGCTCAGGTTGCCATTGGATCCTGGGCAAGAACTCCATTGTATCCAGGACTTTCAGAGACCATCAAGATTGTTGAGAAGCAGATGCGAGGTGAGAATAGGACAAGGTCAGGTGAGAAAGAAGCTGAGACAGATGATGAAGAGGACTCAGATGAAGAAGCCAGATTTTTTTTGTGATATTGAATTTGTAACAGTTGCCATGGTATTTGTTTTTTTGCATTTCTGATGACCAGCTCTCATGCTTTTGTATATGCAATATTCATTTGTCTTTTATATATTTAAATTTTTTGAAAATATTATACCAGTAAGGGTGTTTAAAGAGAGAAAAATAAACTCTTAATTTTGTGCAATATTTGATAAGAAAATCTCAAAATACTATACCACATTGGTGTAGCTCTATATAAAATGATCTTTAGGCTATTTTTAAGGAATAAATAAATAAATCCCAACAATAAATTATATAGTCCAATACACAAGTCTTGTAAGCACCTACTCAAATATTTTCATGATTTTACATGCCCAATTGAATCAGTGACATTCAATTTCTCTTGGTAATATCCAAAAATGCATTGAAACACTAAATTTGCCTTTTCCTCAGTGATAGGTACTTCAAACACATAACTATTAGTTGTATACTAGTAGTTACACATCAACAGTGCATATTACAACAACCTTTTGGCAAAAAGTTCACTTATCAGTTTTGTGGATGATGTGGATAATCCATGGATATCATCCATATCCACAAGAATTTATCCACCATCCATGGATATTTACCTGGATGCATCCATGGTAGTCCCTAGAGGCCTCCCACATTAAACGAGGTTGAGGAGTCGGGTGAACTGTTTGATTTCACATTGGTCGATCAGATGGAGTCATCGGAAGAGGAAGATGTAATGCAGGCCAGACAGCCGAAAGTTGGGCCAAGCAAGACACCAATTCCGATCACAGGAAATTCCAAAGATAGCAAGATGCATCCAGTTAGGAAACAGTAGAAGCTCAGCCAGGCAAAGGAACTTGTTCAAAAGAGTACGATGCAACCATTAAGCAAACAGACTGGTAGGGCCATGGATACTGGGAAGAGTGCCAACACTGCGACAAAGGAGTATGAGATTCAGGGGGGGGATCAGCAAGAACCAGAGATGATGCAGAAAGGAAAGGTGATGAAATCAAGGTTGGCTGAGAAGATAAAGGAATTACCAAAGAAGAAGGCAAAAGTTTCTATTGATGTTCCTGCTCATTCACAGTCTTCGAGTAAGCTTGGTCTATTTTGTCCAAGATGATGAATAATTGAAATGTCCTGCAGTTTTAAAGTCCCCTCAAAGGTGGTCTACTCGAAACACAACTGAAAAACCAGTACCAATAAGTGAGCAGTCTAATTTAAAGATAATTCCAAAGAAGGCAGAGATGAAGAAACCAAAGGGAAGGAAAATGTAAAGATAGAAAAGTATCCAGACAAGCATAGTGGCCTTTTATTTTAATTTTCAAACATTCATTATATGTATTTTTCCTTGCATACAGTAAGTATGAACCATTTATTTGTTGGGGTTATGACATGACACAACCTCTTATGACCCAATAAAATGACCCAATAAAATGACCCAACAAATGAATGGGCAGAATGATCACACAAAATGATCTGATGAGATGACCTGATAGAATGACCTGACAGAATGACATGAGGAAATGACCCGACAGAATGAACCGACAGAATGACCTGACCCAACAAATGACCCGACAAATAACCCAACAAATAACCTGACAAATAACCCGACAAATGACTCAACAGAACCATGTGACAGATGACATGACAACTGACCTGACAAGATGACCCGACAAAATGACAGCATAGAATGACCAGAAGAATGACAAGACAGAATGATCCTACAAATGGCCCAACAAAATGACCTGACAGAATGACCTGACAGAATGATCTGACCAAATGACCCAACAGAATGGCCCAACAGAACGGCCTGACAGCAGGACCCAACAGCAGGACCCGATGACTGACCCAACAGAATGACCAAACAGAATGACCCTACAAATGATCCCAAGGAATGACCCTACAAATCACCCCACAGACACAAGAGGCAAAGCAATATTTTGCCTAAGAGAATATGTTGAGATTAATGAGAGAAAATGACACTTTTTCACTAGGGAAAAATATGTTATTTTCCCACACTTTTCTCCTTTTGGTTGTTGTTGAAAAATAACTAACCTGTTTCCAGGAGAAAAACCTGAGAAACTTAAGGAGAAAAAGGTTATTTCCCCATACATTCCCACTTTTTTCCCTATGAAAAAATATCTAATCTGTTGCTAGGAGAAAATATTGTGAAAATCAGGAGAAAAAATGTTATTTTCACCAAAAATAGAGAAGATGTTGAAAAAAAGAGATATTTCCCCTCTATTTTCACCTGATTTTCTCTCAGGAATACATAAGTTATTTTAGTTGAGTAAGAACAAAGAGAAAAGTGTGGGAAAATGACACATTTTCACTGATGGTTCCTTTTATTTTTCCTGAGGGAAAAAGTGTCTTTTTCTCTTATTATTCTCAGCATATTCTCCTGGCTAATATATTGCTCTGCCTCTTGTGAGAATGACCTGACAGAATGACCTGACAAATCACCCAACAAATTAGGCAACAAAATGACCCAACAAAATACAATGAAATGAGCCGACACAATGAGCCAATGCAATAATCCCATAGAATAACCCCATAGAATAATCCAACAAATCATCAAATAAATGACCTGACAAAATGACCCAAAGAAACAGAACAAATGAGCCAACACAATGAGCCAATGCAATGTCCCGATAGAATAACCCCATAGAATAATCCAACAAATCATCGAAGAAATGACCCGACAAAATGACCTGACAAAACAGAACAAATGACCCGACAGAATGACTGGGAAGAATGATCTGACAGAATGACTCAACAGAATGACCTGACAGAATGACCTGAAAAATGAGCTGACAAATGATGTGACAAAACACAACAACATTATGAGGATAGAATGACTGGACAGAAGCACCCAAGGGAATGACATGACAGATTGTCCCAGCATAAATCACCCCACAGAATGACCGGATTGAATGACCCTACAAATCACCCGATGGAGTGACCTGACCAAATGACCCAACAAAATGACCCAACAAATGACCTGACAAAACACAAGAAAATGACCCGATGATATGACCTGACAAATGACCTGACAGAATGACCCGACAAAATGACCCGACAGAATGAGCTTCCAAATGACCTCACAAAATGACCCTATGTGACAAAATGTCCAAACAATTGGCCACACAGAATGATCCAAAGAAAAATGAGCCAAAAGAATGAGCCCACAGAATGGGCCCACAGAATGAGCCAACAAATGAACCTGCAAAATGACGCAACAAATGATGCAACAAATGACCTGACAGAATGACCTGACAGAATGACTCAATGAAATGACCAGATGAATGACCCAATGATATGACCCAACAGAATGACCCAACAGAATGACCCTACATATGACCCAACAAAATGACCCAACAAAATGACCCAACCGATTGACCCGACAGAATGACCAACAAAAGGACCCAACAGACTGACCCTACAAATGACCCAACAAATGACCTGACAACACCACCTGACAAAATCACTAAGCACTAAGGAACTGATCTGACAGAATGACCCATTGGAATGACCCAAGAGAATGACCCAACAAAATGATCTGACAGAATGACCTGACAAATGACATGACAAAATGACCCGACAAAATGACCCTAAGAAAGACTTGACAAATGACCCGATAGAATGACCCGACAGAATGAGATGACAAGATGGATGGACCAATGTCCTGACAAATGACCCAACAAATGATCCAACAAATGACCCGACAAATGACCACACAGAATGACCCAACAAAATGACTGAAGAAATGACCTGACTGCAATCCTGCCAATCACAAGCTGGGCCAAGCAAAACATCAATTCCAATCTCAGGAAATTCCAAAGATAGCGAGAAGCATCCAGTTAGGAAACATCAGAAGTTCAGCATGGGGAATGAACTTGTTTGAAAGAGTAGGATATCACCATTAAGCAACCAGATTGGTAGGGCCTTGGATAGAAAAGTGCTCATACATAAAATGACCCAACAAAATGACCAAACCAATGGCCAGACTGAATGACCCAAAGAATGACCTGACAAATGAGCTGACAGAATGAGCTGACAGAATGAGCTGACAGAATGAGCCAACAAATGAACCAACAGAATGACCCAACAAATGACCTGACAAATGACCTGATAGATTGACCTGACAGAATGACCCAACAAAAGGACCTGATAGACTGACCCTACAAATGACCCAACAAATGACCCAACAAATGACCCGACAGAATATGACCTGAAATATTCTTGGTGGTATCTGTCAGGTCAGTCTGTTGGGTCCTTTTGTCAGTCATTCTGTCAGGTCAATCTGTTGAGTCAATTTGTTGGGTCATATGTAGGGTCATTCTGTTGGGTCATTCTGTTGGGTCATATCATTGGGTCATTCATCTGGTCATTTTGTTGGGTCATTCTGTCAGGTCATTCTGTCGGGTCTTTGTCAGGTCATTTGTTGGGTCATTTTTGTCGGTTCATTTGTCGGCTCATTCTGTGGGCTCATTTGCAAGGTCATTCTTCACTGACCCTACAAATGACCCAACAAAAGACCCAACAAAAGACCCAATGAATGACATGATGGCATGACCCAGCAGAATGATCTGACAAATGACCTGAAAAATGATGTGGCAAATGACCCAACAAATGACCTGACAAATGACCTGACAAATGACCTGACAGAATGACCTGAAATATTTGTTGGGTTATTTGTTGGGTCATTTGTAGGGTCAGTCTGTCGGGTCCTTTTGTCGGCTCATTCTGTCAGGTCAATCTGTCTGGTCATTTGTTGGTTCATTTTATCAGGTCATTTTATGTACTAAAGATTGCATGCAGTAACCCATAAATGCACATTTACTACTCTCATACCAAAGCTGTTGACAATAATCAATTTAACACTACTTCACATTACAATAATGTTTCCCAGTTATACTGATGAATGCTGTCCAATTCTTCGTCGGATTCATCGATTGCCATGGCAAAAGAATCTGCATCATATTCATCTTCCATCCCTGACGCTGGAGATTCTATTATCCTGGGCATGACCATCCTCGGTCGCTCGGCCTCCTGTTCCTTTGTTAATGTGCAACCACTCTCATCTACATTCTCAACCTCTGACATGGTATTCAATGCAACCTCTGGGGCTACCACTTGTGAACCCATCTCTCAATCTTCCTGACCACTCGCCAAAACTGCATGGGATGGTCCCGCAACAGGTCGTTCTTCCTCCATCACAGCATCAGAGGTTCGATGATACTGACCAGAAGGATTTGGACTTGGTGCTGAGTTTGTTCAGCTGTAACATGCTGGGCTGAATAATGTCGTTGAAGACTCTTGAACTCCTTGGAGTGATAAAGGGTGATTTGAAATCATTAGGGGGATAAGGGGAGGGATATGGGACAATGTTCATAGAATGTGAGGGATAGGGTGATGACAAAAAGTGGGATGGTGGCATGCTGAGACACTGATAGGTGGTCTCCTCGGCTCAAAGGCCGATTCACCATTTCGACCACATTCTAATCACATCGGATAACTCGCACGAGGTCCAAGAAGCAGCGTGACCACTCCCGACCAAGTCTACCAAGTGTGATATTGTATCGAATGCAGTCGAGCATCGTCAAATGGTGGCTTTGGTGTCGATCCCCTGCTTGGGGTTGATGAAGTCTTAGCTGCCTCAGGTGGCCTTGAAGTGCTTTGGGTCCTGGTTGATTGGTGTAGGCTTGGGTTTGATGAGGAGGGTTCCAACATGTTTTCATTGCCCAATGCAGGTGTTGTTGGGGTTGCTAGTGGTTCTGACTTGATGACCTGTGTCTTTCCTTCCTTTGTCAATGTCGCTTTCCCTCTTGTCTGCCACTCCCCAGCAACCTTTGTACACTTCTGCTTGCAACCTCGACAAGACAAACAAGTGGAGTTGCCCACATACATGCATCTCACCTCCAGCTTCACACACCTTGCGCAAGCCTCCGAGTTGCCCAAATTCGGTGTACACACGGTCTCTGTTCCAGGCTTCATGCTTGATTTTGATGTTGTTGCCTTGGGTTGTGATGTTCTTGAGGGTTGTGATGACCCCTCCGCAAGCTGGTTGACCTCCTCCGAATCCACATCCATCGCGTCTGCTGTATCCTTCTGCTTTCCTTTAACATCCACCTTCTTCATCCTGCTCTGTCCTCTGTCTCCTGCTTCTTCCAATGGGGCCTCTTCCTTTCTCGCCTCATCAGAAGAGTCATTCACATACTCGCTGCTTTTGATACGAGTCTGTGAACGGCTCCTCCATCCCTTGGGAGTCATTTTCGAAAGCTGGTATTGTTTTGACGGATCCACTGTCATTCTGGCCAAGGGAATGCTATGATGACTTGAAGCCGGGCCAGTTGAAGTGGGAGGTGGGGGAATGATTTGTAAGATTTCATCCCTCAAACAAATCTGGATGTTGCCTGGGATGACGATTGGATTTATTATAGAGGCAGCCACTCCATTCTGAACTGCACAAGGTACTATATGTGATTCAATATGTAGATAATTTAAGCTAAACTGAGTGAAACCTACCTGGTGTCTGACACCCTTCTGAAAACCACTCCCGAGTACTGCTGCCCTCCTCTGAAAGTATCGGGTGGTACCACAACAAGGGGTCCTCCTGCTTTATCTTGCCAAAGTCAACTTCCATTCCTTGAGTATCAGCTTGGTCAAGCTGCAAGGCCACACTGATGAGCAGACAAGATGGGACAAAGTCATATCAGCTGTCTCCCTCACATTCCGGTACGTCTTGAGCACCCAATGAAGTAGTGAACTAGGAAATACAGTTAGAAACTAATTGACAGGTAAATTGAGTTAACTTACAATCCAATTATTCAATTTTTCCTCATTTACTGTATAGCCTCAGCCATGTTGTAGAAGAACGATCTCCAGCTTGCACTCATCGATCCATACCAACAACTGTTGCCTGATGAGGGTATTCAATCCCTGATTTGATAGAAATGATACGTTATAGGATGGAATTTGGATAGTTAACAAACATACTGGTGAGTTTGGAAGTTCTTGAAGGAGTAGCAAAAGATCTTCATCACCTCCAAAGATGGCCTTTGTGATGGATCAATGGAGATGTGGTTGAATGGAAGGGAGGATGTCATTAATGTAAGATTCAGCAACTTGATTGTAGGAAGGCATTTGTTGAGTTGATATCCGAAGCTGAAGGGAGAATGACTGAACAATGTTGAAGTACTGGATTAGTATTGTTTTCGAGAATCGGATCGGAACCACATGGTAAGTCAATTGATCAATCAAGAACGAGTGTACTAAAACAATTCAAACATCCCTGAAACCAATATTCCAATGCCAAAGATCAAGGTAAGTGAATTGTAATACTAATTTACTTGTAATTACACTGTTTTCAGGTGGTCCCAAAATCAAAACAACCTGCTCCCTCAATGCCGGACTACCAACCCTCCTCCAGACTGACAAAGCATTGAAAGTTGGATGTATCTTCAGATGGCAGTACCTCTGCTGTCCCCAACCCCAACACAGCTCCACTAACTCTTTCTACTGCTGAAATGGAGCCTCCGATGGTTCATTCTGGATTTCAGCCATCTTCAAAACTGAGAACTCATCTGAAACTGAGCAGATCGATGGTCGCCAGTACCTCTGCCCTCCCCGAAACACTGGCACCTCCTCAGGTTCCAATAGCCACAATGAGACTGCCAGCCATCCATCCCCAATTTCAAGAGGGTTCTGTGGGGGGACTAATTCCATCTTCCCAATTCTATGGCATGCCGGTGCTCACACTTCCACTTGGTGGATATGTCGAGGATGGTGAGGATAGACATATGAGGTTCAAGAGTCCACCGGAGGAGGGAACCCCACTCCACATACGACAGGTGACTATAAACAAGCACCGGATGGAAGGAATTATGGAAGGAAATGTTAAGTTGGATTTGCTACTTCCACTGCCATTACTGCCATTGCCACCCCCGCCTCTTCCTCTCAGGACAAGGCCTGTATTCATTCCTCACCCACCAACACCCCCGATTGTCACTATCCTGAAACCTCTGTCATCTCCAGCCTCTGACCCCATCAACTTTGCTTCTACACCTGACTATGACGTCAGAACGATAATATGCAGCGAGGAACAGCCATCCCTGAAATGGCCACAATCTCATACACCACCTTCTCCGACCCTGAAGACAATCGATCACCCAAACCAGAAACTGAGGAAGAGGAGCAGGTGGACCAGCTGGGGGATGATGGTGGCGATGAATCAGATGAGGTGGAGTTTGTGGAGGAGGGGAATCTGCAGGAGATGGTGGGGATAGTGGAAGTGGACAACATCATGCTGGGATCTGGGAAAGAAGTGAAGGGAAAGGGGAGAGCGGTAGAGGATCGGGGGGAAGGAATGATTGAACAGTCAGCAGCTTCAGTCCACTCCTTCCTCTTGTGGCCCAGCATCAAGAAGTTGATGAAGGATTTGGGTTTGGAAAGTGGAAGTGGAGACGCAATAAGAGGCATTGGGGTAAGGACAACAGCAAAGGAAAAGCAGGCCATCCTGCTCTCCAGGTTGTTGGAAGCAGAGTTATATCTTGCAGCTGGTGTTGAACAACTGCATGATTGCCTCAAGACATATGTAGCTAACAATTCAAAATTTGAGTTGTAGTTTACATTATTTTAATGAATGCCAATCTTGGGATGTAAGCTTGAAGCAGGAATGAGTACATCAGAGTGAATTATATTATCACTGACACTAACACTACTTAAATATATTAGTCTGGAACAGTCCAACAAAAGTATAGAAAAGTGGAAATATACTGATGTTCTGATCTGATGTTCTCACATTGATGAACCAATTCCAATAGTACTAACCTCAATGAAATTCCAACACAATGGACTTACATCAATGGATCAATATTCTCCCAATGTACCTACCCCAATGGTTCAATCCTGACATTGTTACCCCGACGGACCAATCAAGATCTACTCACCTAGATGGTTCAATCCTGATGTACTCACCCCAATGGTTCAATCCAGCCACAAGTAGAGGACAAATAAATATTCAAGGTCTACTATGAATCTATGATGCTGATATGTAATATGGGCATTTGCTACCATGTAGTTTCTTGGAAGGCTAAGATGTAGCAATGGTAAGAGCCTCATCTCATTGTCTAATACACTGCTAACATGACCTACATGGGCCTACCATAACATTCATAGTCTACTGCTTCAATATGTCCTATAGGCCCACCCATCAGCCATGGTCTGCTCCAATGCTAACATATCACATAGGCCCACCCATTATACATGATCCATACCAGTCCCAAAATTACACTTGGGCCCACCCCATCATCCATGGTCTACTGCTAAGTCCTCATGTCCTATAAGCCCACCCATCATCTATGGTCTATTCCAATACTAACATATCCCATGGGCCCACCCATCACATGTGGTATAAAGCTCTACTCATTTCACCCATGAGCCCATTCTATTTAAATGAACTTATACCTGCCAGATGAGCCCACACATCTTCTATGGTCTATTACAGTCTATGGGCCCACATTAGCTGGACCATTAAATACAGCCTAAAGCCACCATTATTTAGTCCATATATAATGGTCTAAAGTCACTGAGAGTTGTGCGACCTCGTGTGATCCTCATGTGATCCTCGTGTGATCCTCATGTGATCCTTGTGTTGATGATATGTTTTATGTCAATGACAAGAATGATACTTTCCTTCACATCAGTCCCCCCCAATGCTGGCTGAGCCATCAGAGAACCCGCGGTTGAAACAGTACTGGAAGGGAAGCAGATATACAGTTGAAGAGCAGAAGATCATTGAGCCTTATAAAGTTGCATTCCGATCACAGGAATTGAAAGCTGGCCGATTGCAAATACTCAAGTGTGACATCCTCCCAGCAATATTCAACTACTGGGCGTCAATTGACAGGGCCCCTATGGATGAGGAGGAGAGTTGCATTCATGCCAAGGTAAACTCACAAGCATGTGAAGGTTATATTATTGATCACATTGCCAGGAACTAACAACCTGGCTTTCCAACAACTGGTGAATGACCAAAGGCCTCTCACAGAAATCGAACCACTTCAAAGTAAAGCGGTCAGAAGTCATTTGGAGCTTGTACTGGGACCGAGTTTTCCAACAGATCACAAACCTGTTAGGTGTTGAGGATGCCACCACAAGTACACCAGGATGGTTCCAAGCACAACTGCCAGCTATCAAGCATGTTTTCGACACCATGAATGCAGAGGAGAAAGCCATCCTTGAAGTCAAACAGGAGAAAATGATGCGGGAAGGATATCCCGAGCAGACAAAGCAAGTGTAAGTTGAAGCCGATGCTGTTGCTGTTGCCATTGCTGGACATAATGAACATTTTACAGTCTAGCAGACAAATACCTCCTTAAATGTGTGGTGGAGAATGCATGACAACAGTGGCTGGAAATGGGGGTGTTGTCTGTGACATTTACAGCCTATACTGCACCTAATGGTTTGATGGTTGTTGATGCGTGAGTCCCCGAATCATTTACTGCCAATGCGATGCTGATGCCGATGTCGACTCCAGTCACAAAAATGTTGCCTATCTGATAGCCACCCCTGCACGATTGTTTCTGGACACGTATCATGATCAAGTAACTGAACTGAAGCGAAACTTTATGAGTTATATCAAGTTTTTACACCCATCACACCTTGCTTCAAGGTCAGCAATGCAACATAACGCAACACTAACCCGATTAACAATGACTAATGATGGCTTCCCGATCCTTCCCACACCATGGAAAGGATCACAATTCAAGAACAAAGAGCTGGAAGAATGGTTTATGTTGTATGTTGGCCAGCATTACAGTATGTTGACTTCCTATTCCACAAACCGTTACTTATCTCCTGCAGAACTAGCAAACAATGGTCATAGTCACCATATCCCATTCAAAGCAATTGCAGATCGGACATCATCATTTGTCAGTCCAGAATATCTCCCAGCTAGGTTCAAAATCAGAGACCCATGGAACATGCACAAGAGTGTCATAGAAGACTTCTTTGACCATGGTCTGCAGCAACAAATAGTGCAGGGCCCTGAAAGAGTGTTCCGGTTCAAAGCGATCAAAGCCATGGACAGGAGTGTGGCTCCTGCACACTATCCGAATGATTTGAATAACCCTTCACCCTCCAGACACATTTCCAAATGCAGGGGCCAAATAAATGATGACCCCGATCCTCATAGTGGCACCAAGCTCGGGGCAGTTGCCAATGCCAAACTGCCTTCTGCAAACTGCAGGGGCCAAAGAAATGATGATGCTGATGCCAATCCTCAACCCAGCACTGAACTGGAGGCCATTGCCGCTGCTGAACTGCCTGCTGCATCAAGAGGCAGAAAAGTTGTCAAAGGCAAACCCAAGCACAAGGAAGCTTGCCGAATATCAACAGCAGGACAGACCCCAAATTCTGATACAACTGAATCACAATATGTCCAAGTGGATCAAATGACAATGGACAGCCTCTGCATGGTTGGTGTCACTCAACCACAGCCAATTAATGGTCCTAGTGATGGTGAACCAGAATATCTTGTTCCTCGACACATTTACATGAGATACATCATGCCTGGATCAGTTGGAAACACCATTGTAAATGATCCCCCATGCCCAATTGATCCATTTCTGTTGGATATAACTCAAGAGAGCTCACAACACCCTAAGCCTGGACCACTTTTAGGGGGAAATTGGATGGAGCATCCTATTGCAAGGGCAAAGGCTTTAGCAGCATTAGTGGGATCAGGAACGGCAACAGTGGCATCGGCAATGGCAACACCAATATTGGCAACAGTGATAGGTCCACCTTGTTGTTCAAGCTTGGAAAACACATCTATGATCGTCGTCGAAGCTCTATGAACCCATATGAACCCCTCCAAAGCTCTACGAACCCCTCCGAAGCTCTACAAACCTCTACAAACCTCTACAAAGTCACGAGAATGCTTCGAAATCCTTCACAACACTTCGAAATTCTTCGTGACACCTCAAAATTCTTCGTATGCCTTTGGCTGCCATAATACAATTCCCCCGACCTTTGTACAGCTCAGGATATACACTTGGAACATCGTCGATGGGCTCCGAACCAGTTTCGAGCAATATCGCACCGATATTGGGCCTTTGAACAAGTCTGATATTTCCTCGACCGACTTCAAAAATCATCGAACATCGAAAATTGACATCGGACACTATATCACTATCCAAATAATCATCGCACACATGCCAGACATATCCCCTACCATTGTCGAACAATACAATATCAGGCCACGAATGAAATCCAAAGAATCTTCAAAAATCTTTGAAAAACATCGAACCTCGAAAAACATCATCGGACACAGTATTTCCTGTTCGAACGATCTTTGGATGCATGCTGGACACATGGGACACTATATCGAGTATATTGAACACATTTTGACCGCATGTGCATGCATACAATCTGCTCGAAGCAGTTTCCGATCTTTTATTCAATTTATAACAAGGACAGTCTGGTTTTAGCTATTCTTTCTTATTATTTCTCCATCATGTGTTATATTCACCGCTTCTAGGCTCGCTTTATTGTTCTGATATACTTATATTGTCTTTTGCCTCAAGTTTTCCACATGTTTGCCTCATGTTCTCTAGCCTTTTTAGGTACTTTCTTTATTTTATATAAAAAGATGTACTAGATACAAAGAAAAAACAAGAAAGTCGTCATCTTCCTCCCAGATCACAGTGATTTGAGAGTACAGTTTAGTCTTATTCAGTCTGAAGTTTGGTGTTTTATGCTAAACTTCCTTGAAATTCCTTGAAATTCCTCGCATTACACTATTTTTGCTCTCGCTGATAGGTTGTCTCCTCAGCTCAAAGGTCAATTCACCATTTCAACCACATTCTAATCACATTGGATAACTTGCAGGAGGTCCCAGAAGCAGCGCGACCACTCCCGACCAAGTCTACTGAGCGTGACATTGTATCGAATGCGATCGAACATTGTTGAGCATTGTATCAAATGTGATCGAACATCATCGAGCATCATCGAGCATCATCATCGATCATTGTTGAGCATTATCAATCGATATCGAGAGACTGTGAGTGACATCGGGCGCCGCATTTGTTATCTAAATGGTGGAAGACCATGCGCCAGGAAGTATCCCAACTTGTGCTCAAACCTGCTGATAGTAGGTCAGCCTTGTTCCAAGTCCCTATCGCGGACAGAACCCACTGGACAGATTATTGCGAGACTTAGCATGGTTTATACACAAAGGACAGTCTCTTTTTAGTTTTTTGCCTTTATTACTCCTTCATCATATGATATATCTCTTTCTTGTTTGGATTCCAGTCTCCTTTTTGGCCTTGTGCCTTAACTCATATCTTTTGCCTCATGTTCTACACATGTTTCTCATTCCATTTTAGGAAGTTTCTTTAAAACATATAAAACTCTGTAGTATCTACTTGGAAATGGAAGAAATTGTCTTCACCTATCGTCTTGTATACAGTTCTAAGCATCCGATCAACTTTCTAAAACAATCTAAGTCTCTATGAGTTTTCTCGATCGAGGAGAAACCTCTGCGATCATCGCGTCCTCGATCTTCCTTCAATCCTCTTGTCATTAGCACTAGCAACCATTTCAACACGTCCTAGCCATTGACTATAGCCTTCGTATACTTTCAACCTATCGAAAGGTCCTCGGAATACACACTTCGACCATTGATGATAAACATTGTTCGTTGTCGATCTCGTCAATCATCGTCAATATTGATCGATACTTGATTGGACCATGCCGAACACCTTTGTCTCTGATAGCACTACCTTCATGACTAGTACCAACTAGTTATCTTCCTATCAGTTGGACCATGAACATTCGGAACGACTCACACCCTTCCTCTGACTCATCACAAATATCATCAATTGCCTCATCGGCTGTTTTGGTGGTTTTCCTGGGTTGAGTATCATCATCACTTCCCTTGATTAGCCTTTTCTTCACTTCTACTACTCATCTAGTCCCCAGATCTTGTGTCTGAACATATTTGCGCACTCGAAATTCCTCGAAACTTCTTTGAAAAATATCATGACATCTCAAAAAGCATCGCGACATCTCAAAAATCATCGAAACTTCTTTGAAAATCATTGTGACATCTTGAAACACATTCTTTTAGCTTAGAACTGCTTTGACAAGTAGTCCTTTTATGGCTATTTGATGGTCGATCTGACAGGTGACATCTAGAGGGCCTCACATCCTTCCTCTGACTTGTGTTATACCATCCGAAGCCATTTTGTGAGTTTTGTTTGGGTTTCCGAGTTGAGCATCATCAATGGTAACAGTACAATCGGTAATGGCAGCACCAATATCGGCAATGGCAACTGTAAGATCAGCAATGGCAACACCAATATTGGCAGCGGCACCAGTAGGATCGACAACAGCAACACCAATATTGGCAACAACAACAGTATGATCGGCAACGGCAACATCAGCAATGGCAAAAGTACGATCGGCAATGGCAACATCAGGATTGGCAGCAAATCCATCCTCGGCATGAGCATGACCTATCCGAAGGACAGCTGATGACCTTCCTTGCACAGCAGGAAGCCATTTCAACCCAGGCTGTTGGGAGGAGACAGAGAATTAAAAAAGTGAAATTTGCCACATAGATTTACAAATAAAACACTATGTAATGTGAAAAAAAAGATAGTCCAACTTTTATGTACATGCCGAATCACATCTATTCTTTTCTGCCTCACTTCATCTCCCCTCTGTCCTCAGATTTTCCTGCTCTCTTTCTTGGGTTTGGCTGAGGGGTGGTACTTCTGGAACGTAGTCCAGATGGACCAGGGGTCAGCCCGCATGGGGATCAGCGCAGCTGTGCAGGGGGAGGGGAGGGCTGGGGTGAGGTGATTACATCAACTGCCGATGCCAGTGGGGTAAGTGCCGATGCCGGGGTGGCAGGCTTGGGCTTGGTGAGCAATGTTGGTGGGAAGAGGAGAGGGAGTGGTGGGGCCATTGATGTTGTTGGCTGTACCATTTCTTGAGAATCCTGTGGTGTGGCGGGAATAATTTGGATGGGGGGGGCGCCAGCCAAGGATGCTTCCCCCGCCACCTCTTCAGGCACAGCCAGTCCCTCCTCACCATGCTCAGGCTCAGTGTTACCCTTGACAAATCCCCCCTCCTCAACCAGTTCTGCCATCTGTTTGTCTTTGTCACCGGCAGTGGCAGTGGGAGCGGCAATGGGAGTAGGAGCAGGAGTTGGGGCAGGAGCAGGAGTAGCAGCAAGAGTGGGACCAGGAGCAGGAGCAGGACTGGGACCAGGAGCAGGAACAGGAACAGGAGCGGGAGTGGCATTGCCTTCCTCGGCATCTGTCATTTCTTCCCAATCTGCCTCTGCCCTCCTGCTTGGAGTCCTCTCGAGGTGAACCACCTGCCCAGCCATGTAACCATTGTACAACATAATGGGCTGTGCACCCACCTGCAACCCAAAGTATCCTTCAATGTCGTTCACCCTGTTTTGAAGCAAGTCGACTGTCTCCCAGAGTTCTTGTACATGGAGTCGGGACTCTATGAATGACTCTTCATTCCACCATGCATGCTTGTACATGTCTTCCTCCAGTTGGTATAGACGTCCAGTGAAGGTGGCATAGTCACCGGCAGAGGGGTAGGGAGTCAGGGCAGGGAGGGCAGTCAGCTCAGGCTCAGGATCGGCCATGTCAATATCCTCTTCCATAGCTATGGGTATACGTGTTAGTGGTTTTATGTGTCATGATATGGAAGAACTAACCTTTGGATTTTCCTTTTTGGCTTGCAGTGAACTGCCTAGACAATTCCTCTCCACTGTCTTTACTGGAAAATCGTGCCTTCTTTGCTTTTCTTCTTGCCGATCCTTTTGCTTTCTTGGTTCTTGGCACTTGATCCACGTCCTCTGGATTGCACCGAACTTTCCCTTTCCCACAGAAGTAGCAGGCCGTTTTCCCATTCACCTGCTCCCAACACTCACGCCTAAGCCTGACACATTGTGCACATGGCATTGTTTGCAAACTCCCTCGCTGGGGTGCTCCTCGTGCCACTTCCACTCCATCCTGGGATTGGCACTGGCATCGCTCTCTGTCTCCTCATCAAAATCCTCCTCCGATCCCCTGCTACTCTGCACCTCTTGCAGCCTGGGTCTCACTGTGATTGCTGGCAGCATTGGTCGCTGGGATGGGGCTGGAAGTCTGGATCCTGATGCTTCTGGTTGGGTCCACATCTTGGCCAGTGCCAGTGCCGCTTCTATCCTTGTTGGTGTCAGCGTTGCTGCTGCCATTGCCACTGCCACTCCTCATGCCTTTGCCACTGCTGCTCTTCCTTTCTCTGCTGCTGCCATCCCTGTCTTTGCCGCTGCCATCCCCACTTTCTTGGCTGGTGCCAGTGCCGTTCCCATTCCCACTGCCGTTCCCATTCCCGCTGCCATTCCCATTCCCACTGCAGTGGCTGTTCCACCTGCCCTTGCTGTTCCACCTGCCCTTCCCATTCCACCTGCCCTTCCCATTCCAACTGCTGTTGCCGCTGCCGTTGGTCCAGCCGATGTGGACACAGGACCTGTTATGCCCTTTTTCTCATTGAAGGTCTTCATTGCCCTCAGTTGACCTTCAATAAACTTCTGGTCCCCTGTCCTGTCTGACTTTGACCATGCTACCACAAATCCCCACAAAAAGGCATTGGCCCAGAAGACGGCCTGCACATTCTCAGTGAGAACCTCTCTTTGCCAGGCAAATAACATTTTCTACAATTGGTAAGTGCATCGTTGATCTGATAGCATGCCAATCCACTCACAAGGGCTGATTTTCTTTCCTTCATCATGGCCTTGATACTTTGGTCCTGAAGGCCATTGCGGATGGATTTCTCAATCTCGCTGATCTGGCTGAGCACTTGTTGGCATGTAATGTTCATGGTTGATGAGTCAGCTGCGGCAGTGGGGTCGATGTTGAGATGAAAAAGAGTGAAACACTGAAAATCAACAATCACATGTTGTTGATTGATATACAATATATACAAACAAATAATGTCCTGATTAAACAGTATCACTTGTTATCATCTGTGTTATCTATACCATGAGCAATCAGCAAACCAACACTTATATTCCTGATGGATATGTCATTATCCAAGGTGACAATGGGCAGCACTATCTAGTGCCCCATTTTATGATTCCAGCTACCCACCAGGCAATGGAGGCCTATTGCAAGAAGGTTGAATTCAATGTACACATGGCACATGGGGGGGTAAGATTTCCTTCTTTTCAAAGTCTTGTTGCCGCCAGCCTAGCCATCTTGGCCTGATGCCATCCTTGGGTTGATGTCGTCCTGTTGGCCGATGCTGTGTCTTGTTTGCCTCGTCTATCCTCTCACTGATGACTTTGCAGTCTGGAAACATGTCTGATACACCATACTACTATGCATTGGCCCGCAACCAGCTAATGCTACCTGCTGATCCAGTAAGTGCCTTGTCCTCATTTGTATGACTGTTGGTTCATCCTGTTGCAGATATTGACAGACAGGGAGCTGTTGAGCTGCCATGCCGAAATGAAAGCCCTGCAAAACAACCTTGGCACCTCATACAAGGATGCCAGTCATCATCTCTACATGGCCAAGGTTGAGAAGCTGGAACAGCAAGATGTCACATTGAAGACATATGCGACCTTGAAGGAAAGGATGGAATATAATCTGAAATCATTCGAACGCAGGTTCTCAGACATTCGAATGAGATCATTGTCCCATGATGACAACATGGCTGATCCCACCGGTTCTCACAATTAGCTAGTACTGACATTGTTATTTTAGCTAGGATGAACACTGCTGTTTTGTTGATTTTGTTCATTCATACTGCCTGCGTCCATTGTGCGTCTGGTTTGCTAATGCCCATTGCCAATGCTCTTGATATATAGATTTCCACCCCAAAGTGTCTGTCTGCTGCTGCTGATGCTGACGTCGATGTAGATTTCTGTGCTGACGTGTCTGCTGATGCTGATGCTGATGGCTGTGACTATTTCATCAACAGTATTAGACTCTTACTGCACATCTATGCCAATGCTGATGCCGATGCCGATGCCGATGCCAAATACCATGTCCAATGCTATCTCATAGGTCACCGATCTGTCTATTAACATTCTTCACAGTGTATCACAAGCAAGAATTGTAAAAGACCTGTTTGGTAGGTCTGCACTACATAGAATGAATTATGGCATCATTGCCCATAGCTAGGCCATACAGTCTCCTATGCACATCTATACCAAGCATTGTAATTCACTATAGTACATGCAGCTAGGTCGTACTGTTATGGCAAAGTGGTACCTGATGCCAATGCCGTACTTCTATGCCAATGCCATTGCCGATGCTGATGCCATTGCCGAGTACCATGTACGCTATCTCTGATCAGTATATTATTAACATTCTTCATAGTGTATCACAAGCAAGAATTGTAAAAGTGTATTCATTTGATACTAGTACATGTTATACATACTATGAGAGCATTCGATGGCATCCACCAAACCCATATCATTTGATACACTGTATGCATTCGATAGACCATATTATTTGGTACAGTGTAGCTTACCTATGTGGTAAGGGAGACATAGAATTTCCACAACATCAGTTGCTTTCCCCCAGCATGTGGGATATTTGTCCATGTTGATTTCATCATTGACAGAAGACTGAGCTTTGCCTTTGTACAAGAGGTGCCAACATACATGGTATTTAGTCAGCTCACCAAGTGTGCCTTCCTTTGTAGCCACCTGCAGAGGTGATGACTGAAAAGGTCCAATCTTGAGTTTGAGCTCCTCTCATGTGAAGGGTCCAGAGAAGCACCTGAGCTGGAGTTCCTCAGCAATGTAAGCACAGATTGTATCAGCATGAAGGTTAGCACCAGGGAGATTGGGAGAGGCAAAAGTGTGATTGAGTGGTGCAAGGTTGCCAATGGGAAACCATGTGTGAGCTTGAAAGTAAGTTCTGGGTAGCGGGACAGAAGTTGTGTGTGTTCAGGAAAGATTTGGAAGTAGTGTTTCAAGGTCCAGTCTACAGGACTGAAAATGGCCATAGGACCAAACTGGACCAAACCTCGGTCCAGTCTTTTTTTCAGTTGCAGTTGCCCCCATTTGGGGTCAGTACAGTTGCCAGTTGCATCATTTTGTAAATATTTGAAGACCATTTGAAGACTGGTTGCAATTGGTTGCAACTGGTCTTCTTGCAGTATGTAAGATGTACATATACATGCTTATAAGTAAGTAAACAGAACTACTATAAGTACTAATTATAACTACTTATAATACAATTGAACATAGTGGGACAAGCCCTGGTAGAAAAGTAGTTGTTTGGTGGGTACTTATATACCCTGTGGCCATGCACAGACCATGTGGTCATGTGCTCCTGAAAAAAAGAAGAGTGGCACCATTTTCTGGGTGGACTCCCATGACAACAAATGACTCCCATGACTCCAGTCCCATTGATGATACTCAACCTGAAAACCCAAACAAAACACCTAAAAGGGTCCTATTTGGTATAACACAAGTCAGAGGAAGGTTGCAATTCATTCTAAACTTTCACTGATCTCCAATAATAACAAACTAGATGATCCAAACAAAGTTCGGGATGTGCAAAGTAGTTGCCAGATTTGTGAAGTAGTTTCAAGATTTGCAAAGTAGTTTTGAGATTTGCAAAGTAGTTTCAATATGTTGCAATATTTTTAGGGATTGTGAAATGAATTGCAAAGATATTGGTGAGTGATGGAAAGGTTGATAAACGATGCAAGAGGTGAACGACAATGAATATGAGAGGATGACAATAATATCGAGAGGCAAAATGAGGATGAACGAGTTTTGACAAAATCCAAAGAATTTTCGGACTAAAACTTGTGACTCAAACAATGAGAAGAAAGTTTTTAGCTCTCCACTACTAATACTATACTTTGGGGATGCTTCCCTTGTTATTCATCATGGATAATACAAGGTTTTGTAGGTTAAAAATAGATGGTACCAAAAAGGCAATAGTGGGCATGTGGAGAACATGAGGCAAAAGAAAACATATGGACTTCAGGGATGAAGTGATAACCAATATGGAACAATAACCACGAGTATAGGGAGTGTGGGAGACAATAAATCAAAATATAGACTGTGCTTTTGTTCTAGAATTGGCTAAATATTGCAAAAATTGCAAAAATATCACAAAACATTGTGATGTGCCTTGAGGTGATGTGTGTTGCATGAATATAGCCAAAATGTGGTTCGTCAAAGTCGATTATGTAAAGGTGAAGTGATAGGAAGCATGCGAAGTGTTGGGGTCCATGCTGAAGTGTGTGAAGTAGAAACTACAAATGTGAAATCTTCAAAATGTCTGAATTTTGATCAGAAGCTTGCAAAATAGTCAAAAAAGGTTCCAAAGATGCCAAAAATGGATGTGAAATGTTTGTGGTGGCTAGTGGACCTATCACCGTCCACCACCACCATTAACACATACACCCTGCCTCCCCAAAGCACCACTAATGAATGAACACAAAGCAGATGGTTCAAATGATGCTAGCCTTTGTTTGGGCTGTCAAGTACATTTTTTTAGTTTAATTTTTTTTCTTTTACTAATTATCTTTTTCTTAGTTTCTTATCTTTTTCTAATGACATCACCTATCCATGACACTATGCACTGAGGCCCACCGAACCCCATCTGTGCCCTTCATCACTGCTGTGATCCTCTGCTCACAGGGTGGCAATGGGTACCAGGTCCCAGACAGCAATGGCAGCGGCAGCCAGGGACAATGGCTGACACCATGTCACCACACCAACTTGCCTATGAGCCACTGCTCATAGGGGGCAACAGTAGTGCTGCTGATGAATGACAATGCATGCAGGGAGGGGGCAATAAATGACAGGGAGGGGTTAACAGATGACAGGGAGGGGGAGGGGACAATGATGAAAACAGAGGGGCAACATCAGAAACAACAGATGACAGTGAGGGGACATGTGGGGACAACAAACAACAGCACAGAGATGACAAATGACAACACAGGGATGACAAATGACAACACAAGGATGACAAATGACAACACAGGGATGACAAATGACAACAACAATGTGGGAACAACTCATGACAATGCAGGGACAACTAACAACAATGCAATGGGGGGGGGTTACGACATACAATGAGGCCAACCACGATGAATTCTAGTGGACAATGTATTACACCCCACAACACCCCACTCTCACATGTGGGGTGTTTCATTTCTTTCTTTTTCTTTTGTTGCAATGAACACCTCCCTGCACCTTGCAGGTGTAGGCATTGTTTTTCTTTTTTTCTTTTTTTATCCTATTAGCAACACCCCCACCGCTGTGAGCACCTGCTTGCAGGGTGGATGTAACTAGTTTTATTGAGTATATAATAGAATTTAATTACACTAGAAAGAATCATAGTAAAACTGGTCAGAACCAGTTTTTTGAGGGCAATGGTTTGGACTGGTTGTGGTCCCTGGTTGCCCCTTTGGGGGTCAAAAAACCGGACTGAACTGGACCTTAAAACACCATTTGGAAGTTAAGAGCTGAGTACAGTGTAAGGATCTTAGCTGTTAGGGCGACACCCACTATCTGCTAGCTAAGACTGTGCGGGTTCTCGCTACAAGAAGGGGGCGGGATCCGCGCTCGTGATGGGGGAATTGATGGTTTTGATGCGAGGGGTTATTAATAGGTGAGTTTGTTGAGATAGGCCTTTCACACCAAAAACGTAGGTGGAATACCTAAGAGAACACAACTGGGGTCCCCTAGGCATGTATTTAGGGTTTATATACTATGTTACATATATTGTACATTGTTGTTACTGACACATTTGTACATGCACATACATATTGATGCGTGCGAGATAAAATTCTCACGCTATCAAAGTGTAGCGTCATTTGGCGTCATGTAGCGTAATTTGACATAATAAAATAAAAATGAAATTTTATTAGGTAATAGGGTGGTTTCCTAACATTACCCCCCTTTTATGCCTCGACTTCCAGGTGAGAAAATATTATGTCTGTCCCCTCTGTGAAATTTTGGTAAGGCCGGAATTTCATCCCCTCATACACCATTCTCACAATGCGATGCAGAGCATTCGGATTACGTTTAAAGAATTGGGTGATCACATTATGTGCTCGCTTACAATTCTCTTCGGGTTCCCACAAATTATTTTTGTCGGTATAGTTTTTCCACTTTATTAAAAACTCCAATTTGTTCCATCAAAGACGTGAGTCTAGAATTCTTCAACTATGTATTCTGGAGCACCTTCTACTATTATCGGAGGTTGTGGAGTAGTTTGTTGGCCAGGAATAGTGGGCAGGCGGTAAGGGCATAGGCAGGATACATTAATCTTGGGATCAATCTTGAATGATCAGGGTAATTTTAGCACTACCGCATTAGGTGAGATTACTTTAGAGATCACATATGGGCCAACTTGTTTTTCCATAAGTTTCCTCGAAGGTCGTGGAATATTCAGGTCCTTGGTACTTAGCCATACCAAGTCACCAACTTTGTACTCTGGAGTGCGTGCTCGAGTACGATCCACGTGTCACATCATGTCATCATGTGCTTTCTTCAATGCTGCCTCTGCTTCCTCTTGTACCTTTTGCATCCTAGATACAAAGTCTTCTACTGACTGTACTTTGACTTCCCTTCTGGGTTCTACTCCCATGCAAGGATGATATCCATAATTCACGAAAAAGGGTGACATACGAGTAGCCGAATGGAATTTGTTATTGTGGGAAAATTCGGCAATTGCCAACCATTTGGGCCAGTCGGTTTGTCGGTAGTTGACAAACATATGTAGGTACTGCTCCAACTCCTGATTCATTCTCTCTGTCTGCCCATCAGTCTGCAGGTAATATGCCATAGATAATTTAGTTTGAATTCCCAATATGTTGTTTAGTTCTCGCATAAACATGGAAGCAAATTGTGGTCCATGATCAGAGATAACAGTATCGGGTAACCCATGTAACTGCCATACCTGATTTAGATAGAGGCGCACCAAGCCCAATGATGAGGTTTCTGTAGTAGTAGGAATAATATGAACCTCCTTTGTAAAGTGGTTGCATACTATGAATATTGCATCATACCCTTGAGCCTTGGGTAATCCGGTAATAAAATCCACAGATATATCTCACCACAGCACTTTACGTATAGGGTTTGGCATTAATTTTCCTGCAGGTTTCTCTGGAAATTTCTTCCCCCTCATGCACGTATCACATCCATCCACATACCCCAGCACATACTTCGAAATTCCAGGCCACCAATAATTTCTCATTACTAATTCCAACGTCTTCCATCTTCCTGGGTGTCTGGCAATCGGTGTATTGTGATGTAACTGGACGATCTCCCTTCGCAAATCCTGATCCTTTGGTACATACACTTTTCCTTGAAACAACACCAACCCTTGTTCCTCAGCCCATTCATCTCCTTTGATATTACCTTTCTTCTCTCCCTTCAGAGCTTTCATGGCTTCCACTACTTCATCGTCCATTTCTGAACATTGTCTAATTTTAGACAACATTTCTGTTTCCGAGCTATCTATTAATAGATGCCCTTGATGCATAGCGCAAATGTGAAAGTATTTGGGTTTGAGTAAGGTAACATTTTTATTGTCCTCCTCCACCCCCCTTTTATGATCAATACATCTGGATAATGCATCTGCTTTCCTCATTAAGCTTCCCACTTTGTGGACCAAGTGAAAGTTGAAACACAATAGGAATAGTGCCCAACGTGCTTGCCTGTGAGAATAGTGCCCAACGTGCTTGCCTGTGATTAAACTGGACAGATCATCAATCTGATGCGTACATCCCTCCAAATAATGCCTCCACGCCTCCAATGCTCGTATTATCCCCAACATCTCTTTGTCATGCACATCATAATTCCTCTCCACATCATTCAACCCTTTTGACAAGTATGCACAAGGATGCCATTTGTCATCTTTGCACAGCATTGATAATACCACTCCAGTAGCAAAATTGGATGCATTGGATTCCACTCGCAAAGGGCATGTGAAATCCACTGGGGCTAATATTGGTCCCTCTACAAACTTCCTCTTCAACTCCTCAAACACTGTCTGCTGCTGCTCTCCCCACCTCCATACTACTCCCTTTCGCATAAGGTTATGTAAGGGTGCGGCAATTTTAGAAAAATTGTGCACAAAGCGACGATAATAATTTGCGAGTCCCAAGAAGGCTTGAACCTCCTTGACACAGGTGGGTGCAGGCCAATCTGTGATCGCCTGTACCTTGATCGGATCCATTTTGATCCCGTCAGGGCTGATCAATAATCCTAGGAACTCGATCTCACTTGCCCCAAACACACACTTCTCTGGTTTCAAAAATAGATCATTCTCCGCCAACCTCCATAGCACCTCCTGCACTATTGCCTCATGATTCTCTTCATCCTCCGTGAATATCAGAATGTCGTCAATAAATATTACTACCATGCCTTTGTCTATTATGTCCTTGAAAATGTTGTTCATCATATTTTGAAAGGTCGGGGGACTATTAGTCATCCCAAAAAACATGACAAGCAGCTCGAAGGATCCTCGATGCGTGGCAAATGCTGCCTTCCACTCATCTCCTTTCTTTATTTGTACATTGTTGTATCCCCATCATAAATCCAATTTTGTAAAGACCTTGGCTTTTCCCCCCTTGTCAATTATTTCTGAGATCAACGGCAGGGGGTACGCATTCTTCACTGTCCACTCATTCAAATACCTATAATCTGTACACATCCTCTTCCTTTGGTCTTTTTTTGGCACAAAGAATATTGGTGACATCTGCGGTGATTTCGAAGGTTGTATGTATCCTTTGCACAATTGCTCCTTCAGGAATGCATCCACTTCTTCTTGTTCCATCAGAGATAATGGATATACCTTTGACTTCTTTGGCACAAACCCTGGCTTCATCTCAATCGCATGATCCCATGGCTTCCACACTGGCATTCACTCAGACTCCTTCTTCTGAAACACTGACAGATATTCGTGATACACTTTTGGCACCCACTCCTCCACTGGCTTCTCCACCTTCACAATATTCTTGTCCCATGACTGTCCTCCACAAATTGTTCTAAAGGTTTGCTTCTGCTCTTCTTTCTTGATCATGATTGGAACTTCCCCATTTGGCATTTCCTCATCCTCCACTTCCTCCATCATAACAGAATACTTCCTCGGATGTTCTTTCTCTTGCTTTTTCCTTTTTTCCTTCTTCATCTTCCTCCCATACACATTACATTCCTTAGGACAACAAGTCATTTGTACTTTCCCAGTTTTCCAATCAATTTCGGGATTATGCTTCCATAACCACGGACATCCTATTATTAGATTGGTTTTCCCAAGATTGCACACTTCGAATACGGCTCGCTCCTGATGCTCCTGATACTTTAGTACCATAGTCACCTCCTCCTTGATAGTTCCTCCACGATTGACTGTTCTGTCAATATTGTACACCATTATAGGTTGCACCAGCTTGCATGTGTTAATACCATTTCCGGTAATTAAGGATCGATTAATAAATAATCCTGTAGCACCACTATCAAGCAACACTTCCACATCAATAGCTGCATGCGTGTCCACTGTCTTCAGTCCCACAGTCAAGGTGATTTCGGGTTCTATTCGTGCAGAGCGAATAAAGAATTTAGGGGTTTTTGGAAATGACACGTGAAAATTGTCACGTGATTGACAACAGTTGTACTCCTTTTCGTCACGTGATTCAGAATGGTTATACTCCTCCTCAATTTCCTTTTCTGATTTGCTCTGGGTTTCCTCGGATACTAATACATTGTAACAATTCTGGGTCACCAATGGGGAAACCTTCACTGGGACTCTTCCACAAAATTCTTCTGCTTGCCTTCCTCCAGCTTTACTTCCTCGATTGTAGCTTCCCTTATCTTTCTTTTCTGCCTACAATTCCTAGAAATGTGTCCTAACTGCCCACAGTTAAAACATTTAAGTGGGGCTCGTCTCCCTGCTTGATCAACCTCCATTGCCTCTGCTGGTGCTGCTGACTCCATAACTATAGGTGTCACTGCCATGGCCAGTGGCTGTGCCCTTGGAGCTTGCACCTGAGGCGCCTTTTCTTTCTCAGACTTTCCTCCTGATGACTTTCCAAATTTACTACTTCTGTACATCAACTTTGACTCCGCCTGTTCCTGCCGATATTGCTGGTCAAGGTGCATTGCCCAATTATACCACTTGTCCAATTTCTCTGGCATAGAAGGTAGTTGGTAGATAGACTTAAATAAGGAGGGATTTAATCCTGCTTTCAAAAACTCTACCAATGCGGCTTCTCCCATGTCCATTTGCGAAGCTTCTGCTTTGAACTGCAAAATAAATTCATCCGCCGTTAAAGAACCTTGGTGCATGGTTTTTAATTTAGCATTGGCTGTTGCCTTTGGATTAGGGTCTCCAAACTGTGCCTCTAATCTCTCCAGAAATTCCTTGAAGGTTGCAAATGGTTTATTTCCCGTGGCAATTTGATTAATAGCCTTGTTTTTCCAGAACTGTGCTTTCCCCCCCTGAATGTATGAGAGAGCAAACATAATCCTAGACTCGGCTGTACAAAACTCTGGCTTCCTCCCATGGATGTACAATACTATAGAGCTGATGAAGGATTTTGTATTCTCCATGGTACCATCAAAGATTTGCAGGGGCACATACTTAGGTAAGCATGCTTTTCCATTTCTGGATTTCTCCACCGTCTCATCCTCCTGCGATATCCACTCCACCATCTCCTCCATCTCATCATCTCTTTCTCCTATCATCTCTGGCTGTACTTCTGCTTGTCTGGGCTGTGATGCTGCCAATACTGACACTAATTGTGACATTTGCACTGTGAGCACATCAATTTTCACCTCTAGTGCTGGTATGGGAACAGGATTAGGACTGGGATTAGAAGTTGAAGGTTCGGACATAATGGTAAAATCTGTGATGAGTCACTTCTTCAACAAATTCAAGATTTGTTTCTTAGAGACCTCTCCAAATGTTTACGGGTCACATGATGGTTTGTCAATTGTGTGTCAATTGTTCATCATTCGTCGGGCGCCTATTTTGACACTTCGGATCAATAACCCTTCCAACAGTGCCTGATCTCGGAGATATCACTGAATTCGGCTTGTAACTAAAATAGTCATCCAAATAGAGTGATGTAAATTGTAACTAAACCAGATCCGATCGGTTGTCTGGTTGCAGCTGTCCTAATGACGAGCGCTGCCTCTCAATCACTGGCGGTCACAATGTAAGGCGAGGCCTGGCATCAGCTTATGAAAGAAAAGGTAGATTATGTATATACAAGTACTTCTGGCTTGTGCCGAAAGGGTGAGTAATTGGATGTGGCACGGTGAAACAATGACGTATGCGCAAGTAAGAGAAGGTGCACTGATATGGGAAGTTGTGTTCTTCTGTTAGGGCAACACCCACTATCTGCTAGCTAAGACCATGCGGGTTCTCTCTACAAGAAGGGGGTGGGATCCGCACTCGTGATGGGGGAATTGATGGTTTTGATGCGAGGGGTTATTAATAGGTGAGTTTGTTGAGATAGGCCTTTCACACCGAAAACGTAGGTGGAATACCTAAGAGAACACAACTGGGGTCCCCTAGGCATGTATTTAGGGTTTATATACTATGTTACATATATTGTACATTGTTGTTACTGACGCATTCATACATGCACGTACATATTGATGCGTGCAAAATAAAATTCTCATGCTATCAAAGTGTAGCGTCATTTGGTGTCATGTAGCATAATTTGACATAATAAAATAAAAATGAAATTTTATTAGGTAATGGGGTGGTTTCCTAACATTAGCGTAGTCACGATCATGGTCATATGGTGGGGGTTGTTGTATTTGAAGATCATCAAAGTAGACATGAGGTGTGGAGGGATTTGAGTCTGCATCAGGAATTGGAGATCACCCTGTGTATAATGGAGTCACTGTGAGAGGTGTTTCCAAAAAAGATTTTGGAGTCATTGACACCTCACAAGCACTTCCATGTGCAGGCTCCATAGTCAGTGGAGCTGCACCACAAGCAGGCATATTGGGTGGGGTGATCAGTCTTGCATTGACATTTAGTGGAATTGAGTTGGAAGGTGATACAGAACATGATGGTGGGGTTGCTATGGAGAGTGAGCTTCCCTTCAAAATAGTGTTGCCATGGCTCGAGCTGTGTTTTTTGCTATCTTGGGAAATAAATTACATAAAATCACTAAAATATTTGAGGAGCTAGAATCCCATCAAAAGCCAAGGGGTCTCCTGCCAACTCTAAGTGATCGGAGATGCGGTTCCTGAGATATTCAGGCGGCTTCAATTTGAAGGATCACTGGGAAATTGAGATGGAAATCATCATGTGTGGAGAGAAAAAGATAGTGTTCTCTCCACCTAGTCACAATCTCAATATTGCAGTGTACATCTAGAAAAGCTAGATATCATTGCCATCCTTTGTGCCACTCCACAATGTTGATCTTGCATTTCTTTGTGATGTCTACATGGTGGGCAATAGTCAGTGTTTGCCATTTGTCTGGATGGCTCCTGTGTTTCAGAGCAAGTTATAATTCTTTGGAATGGTTGGATGGTTGGAAACAGTTAGTGTTCCCAGTTCATCTGCACCATTCCTGTGACATGGACTGCAGACTGGTGGTGGAGACTTATATCAGTGTCAAGTCTTGACAGCATGTAAAATTCACCTCTATGGACAGGAAAAGCTTCCCAAAGGTGTGGTGGTTGTTCCCATCATTCTTGCTTCTGATAAGACTCAGTTGACCCAATTCCAGGGTGACAAAACAGCATGGCCAGTTTACCTTACCATTTAAAATGTTTCAAAGGAGAAGTGACAGGAGGTTCATGTGAAGCTTTAGCTCTAAGTTACCACCTGTGTAATAAGTATGTATGCCAGGTGTCTGCAAATGCCACTGTACTTGTTGGTTATATCCCAGTTTCTAAGGTGGAGTGTTTCAATGATGACTCACAATCATTGACCAGATATCGCCTTTTTCACCATTGCATGACCCAAATCTTGAAACTGCTCATTAATGCAGGGAGGAACAGCATGGAGATGGTGTATGCAGATTAATTTGTCTGCTGAATCTCCCCCATCCTTGCTGCTTATGTTGCTGACTATCTGGAGCAATGCTTGGTTGTATGTTGCAAGGAACATTGTAAGGTAGATCCAAATGAACAGGGTGATCTAGCAGATTCAGGTTGGCACAATGTAAAGGAGACTCTGACACAGTTAGAATGAGAGAAAAGGGCCACCAGTAAAGGAACCAAGACTCTGAGGACCTTGGTTTATGCCCCATCTATGAACCTTTCTGGAAACACCTTCTCCACATTGACATCTTCACTTGTTTCACTCCTGATCTCTTACACCAACTTCACAAGGGTGTATTCAAGGACCACCTGGTAAAATGGTGTATGGCTGTCATTGGCACTGACAAACTTGATGCACACTTCAAAGCTGTGAGTGACTATCCAGGTTTGTGCCACTTCAAGAAAGGGATTTTATCTGTATCACAGTGGACAGGAACAGAGCATAAAGAGATGCAAAAGATTTTTGTTGGTGTGATGGCAGGGGCAGTCATTGATGAGGTGCTCACCATTGTACATGGAGTTATCAACTTCATCTATTATGCACAATTCCATTCCCATACCACAAAAACACTGGCTGGTCTCCAAAGATTGCTAGAAACCTTTCACAAACACAAGGATGTTTTTATTTAGCTAGAAATACATGAGGACTTTGACATACCTAAGCTCCACATCATCCAGCACTACCTTGATGCCATTCTTGCTCTTGGAAGTACCAATGGATACAACATGTCCCAAGCACCTGCATATTGACCTTGCAAAGGATGCCTATTGTGCAAGTAACATGTGTGACTACATGAAGCAAATGGCTATCTGGCTTCAGTGTCAAGAAGCCATCTCTCTGCTTACAGCATACCTCTTATGGCATCATCCATGAAGTGTCAAGTCAAGCAAAGTGGACCTGGACAACTCGGACCCAGACAACAACTGTGAATAGTTGCCCATAACAGCTGTCGCTACCACACCTATTCTACCTGTCTTTTGGCATGTTGCTAAATGCCCAGCTTTTACAAATAAGACAGTCAACCAGCTCGGATCTCTGTAGGGTGTCATTGATTTTTTGTCAGCATTATCTGATTTCATCCAAAGCCATGCTCCACATGCACTTGCTCCTTCAAATATGATCATTTTGACATCTACAATCAGATTTCCATCATCTTACCCTTCAACTGCCACCTCAGTCTCAACCAGCCCTTGAAGAATAGAATTTGCACCACTCCAGCTTGAGATGGCCATGGATGCCACTCAACTGTTCCTGTGCACTTTGACACTGCTCTCATCATTGACAATCCCACAACTTACAGGCCTTCTGCATCATTTCAAGGCATGCTCTGCTCTACAATCCTTTCAGTCAACTCCTCTACTTTTAGTCAGCTCCCAGCTAGTTCCTGTCTCAACAGGGCTCCATGTTGCACAGATTTGAGTACTCTTCAATCTCCCAACACATTTTGGACAACTCTCTCACCCTCTTACATATGTGGAATGGTTCACACCTCTTGGGAGCCCTGATCCCATTACCAGCATGCATCTAATCAAACAATCCACATGCACACATCATTGGAGTGCTGAAATCATCTCTGTTGATTGCAACATCTGAGGGTGTCATTTGATGGGGAAAGCAGCTTGACAAATTGATTGTAGCTGGGCTACAGACAACATTTTAAATCAGGCAACATTGTTTTGGGTCAATATTTACAGTCACATTGATACATGACTGAATGGCTAGTTGTGCTTATCTGTCATCCACTAACTAAGTTCATCATCCAAGCTTTGAGAAATGTAGCAGTAATAGTCCACAGTGCTATCAAAGCTATAATGACTATAGTATCACTATCTGCTAGCTAAGCAGGATCCGCACATGTGGGGGAATTGATGGTTTTGATGTGATGGGTATTAATGAGTGGTTGGTTGAGAAAGGTGTTTCACACCACAAATATAGGTGGAATACCTAAGAGAACACAACTGGGGTCCCCTAGTGTGTATTCGAGGTCAGTACTTTGCACTCACCCACCTAATCCTATAGGACTCTGAGTTGTCCAAGGGGAGTCTGACTGGAGTCTGATCAGACTGTTATTGGACTGTTACTCCAAGATTGACATGGGAGATTTCTGAGAGTATTCTGAGTAGTGAATGACTTGGTAATTTTTATGGAATAAAGTGTGATCAAAATTTGAATGTCAAAGAAAGGGTTTGAACCCAAGACCTCAGGATTATGGTCACATGACAAATTGGCAATCTACCACTCTGCCAACCAGGCAGTATTATTTTGTGTTCTTATTACTTATTTCAATACATTTCTTTTTGCATCTTGCATGAGGGTGCCAGTTCTATATATATAATGTAATTCACAAAATTAAATATAATGTAATACACAAATAACTAAAAGAAACCACTCCCAGGCAAAATGTGGGGGAGGGGGTGATGCAGGTGTAATCAAGTGGCCATTAGCACCCATGGTCCACCCTGCAAGCAGTTGCTTGCAGCAGTGGGGGTGGGTGCTGGGTTGCTTTCATCATCCTGGGGGTGGGTGTTTTGGGGGGTTTGGGTGGGTCAGCATGATGTGGCACATCTATGGATCTAGTTTACCTGGTGGGTATCCCCCTTCTGGGGTCTCCTCATGTCACTCTCCATGCTCCTGACACTAATCAACACCCTGATATCCTGTTTAGATGGGAAGGATGGGTTTGGGTGTGCATGGGCATGTGTGGGTTGTGTCATGTCAGCATCTGTTGTTACCACTAGAATGGAATCTACCTTATAATGAAAGAACGGTTAGTTAGTTCATAAAAGCAAGAATGAATGAAAGAAAAACTTACTTGGGCCTGTTTGTAGTGATCCGGGGTGATGCCCAGTATTTACATATATTTACTTAGTGTTTGCACAAGCCACCGGTCCCTTTATAAGGGCCAGTTTTAATTACAATGACAGACTTTTTTTACACACAGCAAAATATATGTTAATCATGTTCTTGCGGCATGTGATATAAGTCTACCCCCTCCGCTTTACTACACTTTTTTGAACACTCAAATCCATTATTTTACCAAAAGAATATCCACTTGACTTCACCTTCATGAACGTCATATCGTGCTGTGATATCAAAATCGACCCTGATGCCACCGGCAACAGTTCATTTAGACTCATGATCTGAGTTTGACACTACCCACAATGGACCCCAACTTTCTCAACCCGACTGACATGTCCTCTATGAAAGTAAAGAAGAAGACTGCCTGAGCCAGGACTAAAGGTGGTTCGGATTCAGAACCCCCTGGTGACCAGTCCCATAACCCAGCTGATGGGAATCAGTTGAGTGCCATTGAAGAAGTCGAAGAAGTCGATTCAGCATTGAGAGCATCGACCCAAGATCCAGTTCCTGCTAGCAGGGTCCATTGTCAGAATGATTCACCTTCCCCATCTCCTCCCCCCTCTTCAGGTCCACGCTCTCCAGAGAGTATGCCCAGACTCTCCCCTAGTCAGGAGAGCCAGTCTGCCCCTCACCACGATCATGGGAATACCTCACCATGAGAGACCCCCATGCGCCCATCTGGTAGACCAGTCTCAACCACCTCACCCACACCTATGGATGAGGGAAGTAGCAAACAACATCGAGAGGGAAGAAACCTGAAAACATCATTCCACCTAGCCAGGAGGAAAGGAGCATAGCCTCATACACCACTCTGGCCTGTGAGATCATCAACAGGCACCTGGATCAGGACAGTTATGACCCAACTCGACTCAATGTGCAAATACAAGAGCTGATGAGGGGGTTCTCTGTCCAAATTTGTTGTGAGTCTGGTAGTCAGGGCCCCGCCTCTCCTCCCAGTCGGGAGGAGAATAGTACTCCAAATCTCCCTCGTGGTGGGACCCCCACTTCAAACTGTAGGGAATCTGACATTGGGACCCCTCAAAAGAAGTTGGTTCACTACAATGGAGGCAGCAAAGTGGCTCTTCAATGATTCAGAGACTCTGCTCTCCGTGAAGGACAGCATACCAATATCCCAGACCAGGGTATATGTTTTGATGTCAAGGGATTCCCATATGAAGAGGCCCCCTCTTCCAAGGAAAGCCTGCATGGCCATGCTCCTAGCTCTATTCATCCAGAGCAAGGAAGAAGAGAAGAAACTGGAGGTGGAGGAGGCGACTCCTCCCCTTCTGACAGCGACAGCGATGATAGCAATAGAGATGAGGAAACTCCTCCTCCCAGTGATGAGGAGGACGAGGTTGAAGAGCATAGCCTCCTTTGCCCTAATTCTTGGTCCTGCTCAAGGTCAAGACCCAACCCAAGCATCAGTCATCGAGGAGATACCCCGTCTGCCTCTGCTCACACAGATGCCTGTTCCCATTGATGAGGGTATGGTGGGGAGCTCGACTCCTACTGAGATAAAGGCACCCATTGCCCTTCCAAATACTTGAAGGCGATGCATGCCAAGTTCCATCAGCAGATCAACAATAAGGTGTCTGCAACCATGGAATTGCTCCCAGATCAAAAGAATGGACCCCATGTTCCCACTCCCCCAACTTATGGCAGGAGCTCAGATACTGAGGTGTTCAAACGGTGGCTGAATGCTCTCCTTTGATGGTTGAAGGTGAGCAAAATGAGTGGTCCCAGTCTCAATGCCAAAAGGATCAAGTATACAGGCATGTACCTAGAAGGAGTAGCCCTGACCTGGTTTGAGGACAACATGGACAGAGTATACTGCCACTGGGCCCAGTCATCTTTTAAGGATGTGATTACTGGTCTATACAATTGGTTTATACATGACAATGCTACCCATGATGCAGCCGATCACTTTGCAAAGGTGAAATATGATGTAGTCAAAGGAGTCATGAGCTATTACCATAAACTGGAGCGATATGCTACCAGGATGATCAGAGCCCCTGACCATTTCACCTTCAAGACCCAACTTTTGTCTGGGTTACCCCAGACTATGGTGTCTTTCATATTTGACAAAGGCTGTTCCGCGGAAGCCAGTTCCATGGATATGATCCTGTACTATGCCCGTGAGGCCGAAGAAATATTCAGGAAGAAGAAGAGATACCATGAGCATAAGCGCCTGGTGGAGGCCCTGTCTTCCAGTAAGGATGTTCCAAAACCCAAGGTGACCACCTCTGCCCAGGAGGGTCAGTCCCCTGAGTGATCTTGCAAACGAACCCAAGATCCACCCAGGCGAGACAATCGACTTGAGAAACAGGGACAGGCCCAATAGAACTCGCAAAGTGTTTTCCACGAGGAAGGAACCTCGTCATGAGGATAGGAAGACACCCATATTTGGAGACTGGACTCCCAGAGATCATGCCCCTACTAAAAAGTATGAGGAAACCAAGCCTCCATCTGCAAAGAGCTAGCCGAGAGTGCAAAGGCCCAAGGACCTTTGGGCAAGAAGGACATTCCCTGGTTGCGGGAGGAATGGCTTGAGGTCTGCAAGGACATCCTGCAGGGTGTACCAGAATGACCCCCTCCAATGAGGGAGATCAACCATCAAATTCCATTGGTGGATGAAAAGAAGAGGTATAACTACCACTTACCTAAGTGTCCCAACTCGATGCAACAACCCCTCACCAATAAGATCAAGAGGTATTGTTGGGTGGGATGGTGGAGACCAGCGCACATGGAGCAAGCTGCTCCAATGCTGGTGGTCCCCAAGAAAAATGGGGACATCTGTACCATGGTGAACATGAAAAAGAGGAATGACAATACCATCAAGAATGTGATGCCTTTCCCTGATTAGGACCTGATCAGGCTAGATGTAGCTCAAGCGAAGTATCGTTTGAAATCAACTTATCCGATGCTTATGAGCAGATTCCGGTCGAACCAGGGGACATCTGGAAAACAGTGTTCACGGCGGTACTGGGCACTTTTGAGAGCCTGGTGATGCAGCAGGGCGATTGCAATGCCCCAGCTACTTTCCAACAATTGATGAACTCCATCTTCAGGGAGTACATCGGATGGTTCATGCATGCTTATCTTGACGATATCTTTGTGTTCAGTGACTCAGTCGTTGAACATCAACACCACCTGCAGCTCATGTTCAACAAACTACGTGAGCACAAACTGTACCTTTGTGCAGATAAATGTGAACTATATGCCAAGAAACTTGAATGTCTCGGCCATATGATAGATGACAAGGGCCTCCATGCCGACAGCAATAAAATGGTGAGGATACAAGAATGGAAGGTGCCTCGAAACTATCATGAGGTTCAATGGCTCTTGGGACTAGTTCAGTACCTAGCCCACTTCCTTCCCAATATTTTGGCATACACCAGTTCACTCTCTGCTATGACAAAGAATGGACAATCATTCCATTGGTGTCCTCTGCACGATAGCTGTTTGCAGACTATCAAAGACATCTGTTGTTCGACCCCAGTTCTAAAACCCATCGATGCCAGCTCAGAGGAGCCCATCTGGGTGATTTGCAACACTTCGGTATTTGGGGTTGGGGCCATGTATAGGCAGGGCCCTGAATGGCAGAGCTGTCAACTGGCCGGATTCCTATCCAAAAAGCTCTCGGATGCTCAAAGGAACTATAGGACCTTTGAGCACGAAACCATCGTGATCCTTGAGGCACTTTTCAAGTGGGAAGATAAGCTAATAGGTCGGTGACTTACATGGTGACAGATCACAAGGCCTTAAAGTTTTTCCAGACCCAGCATCGATTATCAGCCCATCAGTCCTGGTGGATGGAGTACCTCTCGCACTTCGACTTGTGACATACGATATGTCAAAGGGAACCTCAACAAGGTTGCGGATGCCCTGTCCCAGTATTAACAGTTTGATAACTGGGAAGATGCACCCCTGGTGCAACATTATGTGTTCGCCAATGTATGCCTTGATCCTATGCACGAGAACTTGCCCTGGGATCATCATTTGGAAATTAGGAATTGAGTCATCGAGACACAATCTGCCAAGGCCCAGGTCTGTCAAGCAGAAGAGCACCTGAGAGCCTTGCATGAGTGGGTTGAGGATCAAGAACTGGCCATGGCAGTGCTTGCCGGTGTGCAGGATGAGAATGGGATGGGAGGTCCTAAAGAGCCCTGAGGGGAAGACCCCACGGTATATGAATCACTGCCTAAACACCAGGATTTGAAGGTGTCCTTGTCAGAACAAGACCCAATGGATGAGGACATCCGACAGGGATATAAGGAGGACAAGTCCTGGATAACCCAGAAGATCACCCCAACTTTGAGGTGATCAACAGTATAATATGGATGAAGAACAAGGGAGGAGAATGCATTGTGTGCATTCCCTTGGCGCCCTCCAAGGACATGACTTTACATGGCCATATCATCGACCAAGCCCACTTGATTGTTGGGCACTTTGGCCCAGCGAAGACCTCTGAGTATGTTAGGTGATGGTATTGGTGGCCTCGCCTCCAATACAAAGTGGATAAGTTCTGCAAATCCTGTGAAGCCTGTGTTCAGTCCAAGGGGGAGTATCGCTCCCCCATGGGTAAGTTACATTTGTTGCCCACCCTGATCTGTCCTTGGGAATCATAGGGATGGACTTTATTGGTTTGTTCCCTGAGTTGGAAGGGTTTAATTACCTATGGGTGGTGATATGCCGATTGTCATCTATGGTGCACCTGGTTCCCATAACAATCACCACCACCGCCTCTGAGTTGTCGTCTCTTTTCATCAAAGAGATAGTTAGGCTGCATGGGTTGCCTGGATCCATTGTTTCTGACTGGGATTCCAAGTTCACCTCCCGCTGGTGGCAAGAAGTCCACCAAGTCTTGAATGTAAAGTTACTGATGTCCACCTCCTTCCATCCTCAGATGGACGGTGCTACTGAGCGAGCCAATCGATCCATCACTCAGATCTTACAGTCTTTTGTGGCTTCCAACCAGAAAGACTGGGTCAAATTCCTGGCATTGGTGGAGTTTGCTATCAACTCCACCATCAATCGGGCTACTGGGATGGCTCCATTTGAGGTAACCTATGGGTATCTTCCTCGCATGATGCAAGAAATACCTACTCCAGAGCAAGTGCCACCCAGAGTATGGACCTTCACCATGGACGTGTTACACAACATGGCGATCACTCACGACAATATTATAGCTGAGCGCATGTTCCAACAGTTCCATGTCAACAAATGGCATGGAAAGGAGCCCAACATCAGACCAGGAGAGAAAGTATACCTGTCTACCAAGAACCTGACATTGCCCAAGGGGAGGGCAAGTAAGCTCCTTCCCAAGTTTGTAGGACTGTATGAGGTCCTGTGAAGCTACCCAGATACTTCCAATTATGATCTGGACTTACCTTCCGAGCTCCAGAGTAGCCAGATACACAGCAGATTCCATGTGAACCTGCTACACCCATTATGAGAATGATGATGCCCTGTTTCCCAATAGAAGGCACCTGGATCCTTATGACTTTGGTGCCCCTGACGATGCTGAATGGTGGGTCGAGGAGATCACATCCCATTGTTGGAAAGGTCATGCATTGGAATTGGAAATGAAGTGGAGCGTGGGCGAGTCCCCTGGCTGTGTGCAATGAGTTGCCTGCCCTGGACGCTTACTTGGCCCTTGTGGGTGCCAAGGAATGGATGGATATGCCCAAGCATGCACCAGCATGCAAAGGGTGATAGAACTTCTCGACTTGGTCAAGAAGGCCAGGCAGCTGTGGGCCTGGCATCTTCCACAATGGTGGGAAGATTCGAACTCTCTGGGTGTGACGGTCATGTTTTTCCTGAGGCATGGGAAGGTACTGTACAGTTGACCGGTGGAGTTGAATCAATTTTTTTCTTTTTTTTCTTCAAGTCCAACCATTCATCATGGATGGCCAGTCCGATGACTACTCAATGGACAACTCACCAATGTTTCACCATTTTTGTGAGGCCGATGTGCCTCAAAGGGGGAGGGATAGGAGGGAGGAAAGGCAAGGAAGGAGGGACCTTGAACTGCAAGGCTCGAGGAGGGAAGTGAGGAGAGAATTTGAACTGCAAGGCTCGAGGAGAGAGGATAGGAGAAGATGGTCTCCATCCACTGGCAGCTCTGTTGAGCACACAAGAGTTGATCAGAGACGAGAAACGAGGACCACCCCCCCTAGGGAGGAGTGGAGGTACGATAGTCACCTGGGTGTCATAGTTCACTGGGTAGGATGCAAAGTATGCAAGGCCTATGCAATGCACGTGTACCAGCACAAATTCAAACAGGACAGGGACTACTTCAAGGCTTGGGATCAACGAGACCGAGACCTCACGGCAGAACTCAGATGCACCCCTGAGCAGATGTACAACAGCTATGATGATGAGATTGCCGACCTCAAGGCTAGGATTCACAGCCTCGAGGATCAGGTGGACTGACAGAGAGAAGACCAGCCCACTAAGAGATCCTGCACTCGTGAGCCTTCCCCAGTCGCTGGGTCCCTCGTTCGACCCAACTACCCAGGTGCTGCTTCAAGGCCTGCCGCTCTGCCCACTGGTCCTTCCCATCCTCCTCGAACCCCCGTTGATGCTATGGATGTGGATGGCTTTCGCACCCACTACCCACCGCTTCTGCCCACCTCTCTGAGACATCACCCTCAGGTCCTATCCCTCTCCAATCCCTGGTCTGCCAACTGGGTACCCGCTCCTAGGGAACCCCCGTCTATGGCCCCAGAACTACCCCAAAGTACAGCAGAGTTTGATTGCTGGGTGGTGGCTTCCCAATGAGAAGAAAATGAACTGGACCTTCGATGGGCCCAGTTGTACGTACACATGGCCAGTCTAACCACCCCTGCAGCTTGCACATCACTCATGAGCCACACGATTGCAACCTGGAGACTCCCCAAGTGGTTGCCCATGGAGCACCAGTCAGCTAAGGGAATCCGCCAACTCCAGGACCCTGACTGGATGCCTCAGCCTCCGGTCAATGACTCACCAGAGTCCTGGGCACAGTTTATGCATCACCAACTATTTCAATTCTGGAATGCCCCCAGGTTGATACTGGATCACTCGTGAGTTAGCCTCCCTCATGTTCAAGGAATGCTCCTCATGAGGCAACAGATTCCTTCTGGGATTCCCCAGAAGCAAAAACAACTATTACAACTACTCCTGGCAGAAGTGTTCTGTACCCCTGGGTTATACCGAAGGACCCGCCAGGAGCTACACCTATCTATGAGCATTCAGCGTGATCGACAGTTTATGTCGAACATTTCTCCCAACATCACCGTCGAGGATGTGGTTTGCCATCTTGCTCTTCTGGGAGTCTCTGACCATGAGATCAGAGAAGCTTATCATTATGGGCTAGGATGGGTCACTGGGGTGGCAGAGTCGCAACATGAAGAAGACTCAGCTCCGGCTTCAGATGTTCTCCAATGTTTGAAGCAGTTACCCGCCCCTGATGCCTACGGCGCCCCTTTGATGACGGAACCCCAGTGGTGGATTGCCCCACCGGGGAGCAGGTGTTTAAATCAGCCCCCACCTCCCAAGCAGAAACGAGACCCCAACGCACTCGACCTTGCATTTCCCCTGGGCAGCCACCCAGGGTTGTCAGTGCCCATGCACACTGCACCTCAATGTCCCATGTCTCCTACTGCACCTCCCCCTGCTGCTCCTACCTTTGTGGTCTCCCCACCAGTAGGTCCATCTGGCTTTTGATCCCTCTCCATTCATCCTGACTTGCCTCAGGCACGGTTGAATATTGATGCATCCACAATGACAGTCCCCTCTGCCATCGTTCCCCCATCCACCAATCCTATTCCTACTCAGCCCATCATTGTGGTTGAGTCCAATCTGATCCCTGGAGTCCCTGATCCAGTTCAAGGGACCACCTCCCAAGTGTTGGCAACCCCAGACTATGCTGACCAGGGATGGACCTATGTGGGTCCCCCGCGTCAAACCAAGGCCAACAAGAACCGTGCCAAGAATGAGCGAAGGAGACAATGTGCCGCCGCTGCGTGCATGGTTCCAAACAAGTCTGGAGCAATCCAGTCTAGCTTCCCCAATGTGCGGGTCACCCGAAGTCGATGGAACAAAAAGGGATATGACACCGAGGAGACTGACTCAGTGTCAGAGACTGATGAAGAGGCGGGCTCCATGACTGCTCCCCTTGGAGGAGAACAGTTGCCCAGGCTGTCCCCTGTTCCTCTAACCCCTGTCTCCCACACCATGGCTCCTCTGACCCCCACCATTCTCTCCACTCTGCTCAGAGGTGGGATGGACCTTGATGACCCTGTTGGTACAGAACTCCTCCCTACATGGCGAGGAGGCAAAATAACTTCTTGCACAACTCTCATCTCCACCCTGCTCAGATGCGGAATGGATTTCCATCGCCCTGTTGCCTGGGGACTTAGTTTCCTTCCCACCATCATGGTGAAGACATCAATCGATCTCCTTAGAACTTTCTTGTACATGTCTTGTTTCTTTTGGGTTCTGGCTTGGACCATGGGTCCAAGCCAGAAGGGGAGAATGTAGTGATCTGGGGTGATGCCCAGTATTTACATATATTTACTTAGCATTTGCACAACCCACCAGTCCCTTTATAAAACTTTATATTTAGCCCTAACAAATAATACCAAATAGTGGAAACCATTATGTTAATGATGCATCAATGATATTCTGTTCTATTACAAGTTAAACATTAAGGAAGATATAGCTTATTTTCATTAATAACAAATAATAACAAATATATAATAATATTTCTTGATTCTGTTCCAGCAATGTGGATTTTTGTTGGACTTCCAACCATTTTCCACCAAGGTCACCTAGTAATGATTGGCATAGCATTAGTATTTTAGATATAGTTTCCATTCCTATGATACCTCCACTACTCTTTTCTCCACTGGTCTCTGACCTAACTCTGCTCTTTAGTATTTAACCTATTTACTTCTGTTTGTATTCTTCAGTTCATAAAGCAACCAAGTTTACCCATCTCAATCTCTAGTCTCCTCTCCTGTCTCAGACTTCCTCTCAAACTCTGATATTCTTACATTTACCTTTGTCTTGAAATTAGACACTGACAAGGTGAAGGGCGCAATTTCTTATAAGTTGAAGCCAAGTCCTCTCTGATACACCATCCAATATGAGTCTGACAGATTTCCACCCTCAAGTTCAGCACTTAACAATGATGGTCTAATAGTATACAACATTGTTTATATAAGAACTGACTGAAATAATAAACTGAAACCATACAAACAAGGCCAAATAAATCCAAATGAGATTTCAATAATGGGCCAACAATATATCTTTTTATTTCAAGTTAAATAAAACAAATGGGACAAGAATTGAGTGAGATACAGCATTTTTGATGATTTAATAACAAATATAAACAACCTTTGTTAGCACACCTAAATCAGATAATGTACAAACAGTATATATTTTATTTGTAGGTTAAATCAGTTGGATTAAAGAAGAACTAACTGAGATACCACAAACAATGCCAAACAATACCAAATATGATCTCAATGAATGGGCCAATAATGTATCTTCTTATTCCAAGTTAAATAAAACAAATTGGCCAAGAATTGATCAAGATACAGTATTTTGATGATTCAACAATTAAAGATAAACAACCTTTGTCAGTGTAAAGTGCCCAAGCTACACCCTTCTACAAGTTAAATAAACTCAATTGAGTTAAAACCAGCTCTGACATCATCTTTTTGATTTTTTGATATATGAACAAATGATGCCAAATATTTGTAAGTATCTTTTAATAATAGACCAACAGTATACTTTTTATCTTGCAAGTTAAATCATCCAAAATGGATGAAAACTGAAGGAGATACTATATTTAGCCATGACAACAATGCCAAACAATGCCAAATGCCCTCCCAATGATTGGCCAATAATGTATCTTCTCATTCCAAGTTAAATAAAAGAAACCAGCCAAGAATTGAGCAAGATACAGTATTTTGATAATCTAACAAACAAATATAAACAACTTTTGTCAGCACAAGGTAGAGTGTCCAAGTTACATACCCTTCCACAAGTCAAATAAACTCAATTGAGTAAAAACTGGCTCTGATATAGTTATGTTGATCTTTTTGATCTATAAACAAACAATCCCAACTACATGTAAATATTTCCCAATGATAGACCAACAGCATACTTTTCATTTGCAAGTTAAAACGTGCAAATTGGATGAAAACTGAAGGAGATACTATATTTAGCCATGACAACAATACCAAACAATGCAAAGTACTCTCCCGATGACTGGCCAATGATGTACTTTCCCATCTGTAGTTAAATGAACCTAATCGGACAAGAAATGAGTGAGATACAAGACTTTCATTGTAGATGTGCTAAAAAAAGCATACCCTAAACCGGTCACGTGCGCCAAATATCGACATCTCTCGGCACTGCTGGGACTGACCTGTGTTTCCCACAGAAACACAGCCTCAGAAACATGTTTTAAGACTTCTGATTTGTATATCCTTTGGATATTCTCAAGATGTATTTAGAAGAAATACTAAAGAAATATTTTACATGTATCCAAGCTGTATCTGCAAGAAACAGAAAAAGTGTACAATGTTTCTTTCAGATCCATTCTGGAAACATTTTTCATGTTTCCTTTGTGTAAGTTAGAGAAACACTTTATATGTAATTATAGCTGTACCTGCAGAACACACTCAACATGTAATTTTATTATGTGTTTTCTAGGGATACATGCAAAGGACAAAGGGGTCACCATGGTTACACATGTATCCCTAGAAAACACATAATAAAATTTTATGTTAAGTGTGTTCTGCAGGTACAGCTATAATTATATATAAAGTGTTTCTCTAATTTACACAAAGAAAACATGAAAAATATTTCTTTAGTATTTCTTCTAAATACATCTTGAGAAAATCCAAAGGATATACAAATCAGAAGTCTTAAAACATGTTTCTGAGGCTGTGTTTCTGTGGGAAACACAGGTCCATCCCAGCAGTGCAGGGGGGGAGAGAAGTCAATATTTGGCACACATGATAACTGTAAGGGGACTAGGGGGGTGCCCTGTGTGTTTTTCCTATTTTTTATGTTCGTCCTATATTTTTCCCCACCTCATTTCCTTCTATTCTTCATTTTCTATGATTTTTCCGGATTTTATTACTAATTTTCCCTTGCTATCATGTTTGTACATGTTGACACTTTTATATTTAGAGGCGGAGTCCCTTCCGACACATACCCCTTGGTATGATGTCATTCGGTGGCCTTGATCCGCCTATCTCCGCCTTGTTCTATTTTTAGATTATATTTGATTTTTGTCGTCTTCACATATACTGGGCGTCAGCAAGGGGATCCTTAGAGTTTTCTCTTCGGATTTCCCTTTGCTAGGTGTGTCCCCAATGCCTGTATTATGTAGTATAATTTTAACTTCAGATTTCCCTTTGCTAGAGGCTTAGGTTGCCCTTAAAGTAGAAAACGCCCGAAAATCGCGAATGCGCTGCCCAAGATAGGCAGGTATGGACTGGACGACACTTCCCAAAGCTCCACAGAGTCCCTACACACCGTTCCAGATAATCTCGCCTTTATTATGCCATTTTCGCCAAACACGCTCCCTAGTGACATGGATGCATCAGAACGCTTTGATGCACTTGAAAGCGACGTTTCCGGAATGCGTGCACAAATCGACTCACTTAAATCTACAATTGAAAACTTCGTTAGGACCCTCCAGGCTAACCCTACAACCAATAGTTCCCCCTTTACGACTCCAAGCGCACCCAACAACGACGTTTTGCCAAATGCATCCACTAAGGAACATGCCCAGATCAAACCATCCCCCCCCGCTGAATTTAATGGTGCACGTGTGCAGGGACATGCATTCCTTAATTCCTGTGAGTTATACATCAGTCTCCAGTCGCATCAATTCATCAATGAGGCTGCAAAATTTTATTGGGCCTTCACATACATGAAATCTGAACGCACCTATCTCTATGTGGACCGTATCCTATGTCAAACTAAAGAACTCGGTTCTCTACCTTTCTCCACTTGGGGTGACTTTCAAGCTGAGTTTGTATGCCACTTCTGCCCCCTCAATGAATGCCACCGAGCAGTGACACGACTTGAGTCATCCGCTTACCACCAGGGACGTCGATCCGTGGATGACTATATCGATGAGTTCAAGGATTTGGTGGACATGGCAGGATATGGGAGTGGGTTACCAGTGGTGGTGAAGTTCCGACGGGGGCTCAACCAAGAAATTCAGGACCAGATTGCACAGATGTTGGAAGGTCACCCAGCGGACGATGATATCCTTGCTTGGTATGAAGCTGCTTCACTCTGTGACAAGAACCGACTCACAAATGCGGCGTTTAATGCTGCATTCCATGCTCCAACTACCACTCATATGCCCTACACCTTCAATCGAAGCCTCCCCCACCCTAACCCCATTCCTGTTCATCAAACTCCCACACCAGCCATCAATGTCCCAGTACCAATGGATGTTGATGCAGCCTGCAGCCATGCACGTAAGTTGGATCTCTGCTACCGTTGTGGGGAACCTGGACACAGGGCTGGAGCATGTCCCCGTTGTCAGGATATCCGCATGCTCACCCCCGAGGGATGAGACAAACTCCTGCAAGATTTGTTGGTGCTTGTAGATGTTGAGGAAGCGAAGGATCAAGTTGCAGAGGAGATTAAGTTGGAAGTTGTAGAGGAGCAGGATTTTCCTATTTGCAGCAAGTGAATCATACACCCTCACTGCCTGTCCATAACTGCTTTGAAGTCTTGTCAGTTGAATCCCCAGAGAATGAATCCATTTCTGTGACTGCTCCCCTCTCTGACCCTTCAAAGTTGGCTAAAGATGTACCTGCTCTCCCCATCTCTCCTTCTACTCCACATCCCAAAATTAAATCATGGGAGTGTAAACTACCATGCAAGTATATTGTGGCATCCACTCCCTCTGCACATTCCTTGAACCTAGCCATCAAACTGCAGACGACTGACACTGGACAGATACTCGGTGTCTCTGCGCTCCTGGACTCTGGTGCGACTGGTCTCTTCATTGATTCCCATCTGGTACAACAACATCGCCTAAATACTCGCTCACTCTCACGTCCGATACCTGTATATAATGTGGATGGATCCCCAAATGAAGCTGGTGCCATCCGAGAGGTTGCAGACCTGGTTCTCCATTACAAAGATCATAGTGAGCGTGCCCTTTTTGCTGTCACTCAATTAGGAAAGCAAAAGGTGATTTTGGGATATCCATGGCTTCGAGACCATAACCCAGAGGTCGACTGGCATACCAGGGAGGTTACCATGAGCCGATGTCCATCCCACTGTTGGACGTGTTTCACAGAAGCCAGGCAAGAACGTCGTGGACAGAAGGCAGCAATACAATGTACTCAGAAGTGTCGTGCTGGACCCCTGCCTATACCTGAAGTGGAATTGGAAGGGGTTCCTGATCTAATGCCGGACTTGGATGATGATGATGAGGACCCAGAGGAAGTGGAGGAGGGTGATCGGATCTTCTACACTGCGATTTGCTCATCGCATGAGGTGTGTGCCACATTGAACATATCCCAATGCCTCACTGAGGCCTTCCACAAAAACAACGCTGCTAAATCCTCTACTAACTCCTTACTCCCTCATCTCCATGAGTTTGAAGATGTGTTCTCCAAGGAGTCATTTGACTCTCTTCCTGCGCGCAAGCCATGGGATCACGCGATCGAACTCACCCCCAGTGCAACCCCTTCATCCTGCAAGGTCTATCCTCTCTCTCCGGAAGAACAACGGCAGCTTGACCAGTTCATTGACGAGCACCTGGCCTCTGGACGTATTCGACCATTGAAGTCACCCATGGCCTCTCCCTTTGTCTTTGTCAAGAAGAAGGAAGGCTCACTTCGACCGGTTCAAGACTACAGAAGGCTCAACAACATCATGGTCAAAAATCACTACCCACTACCCCTCATCTCCAAACTCGTAAACCAGCTCTGTGGAGCCTGATACTTCACCAAGCTCGATGTCCATTGGGGCTATAATAATGTGAGGATAAAGGAGGGAGATGAGTGGAAGGCAGCCTTTCATACCAACCGTGGTCTTTTTGAACTGCTTGTCATGTTCTTTGGCCTTACTAATAGCCCCGCCACCTTTCAGACCATGATGAACGACATCTTCCACGACCTCATCCTCGAAGGCGTTGTCTGCATCTATCTCGACGACATCCTCATCTTCACTCACATGGTTGAAGAGCACTGTCGCATCACGTGCCTCGTCCTAGAGTGACTTCGACGGTACAAACTCTACCTTCGTCAGGACAAATGTGAGTTCAAAAAGACCAAGATTGAGTACCTCGGCCTGATTATCTCGGAGGGTCAAGTGGAGATGGATCCTATCAAGGTAAACGGGGTCACAGCTTGGCTGATGCCCACAAACAAGAAGGAGGTGCAGTCTTTCCTGGGCTTCATCAATTTCTATCAGCGTTTTATCAAGGATTTCTCACATCATGCATGACCACTGTTCGACTTGACAGGAAAGGAGGCATGGAGGTGGGATAATGCACAACAGGAGGCATTTGAAAAGCTTAAGGAGATGGTCACTTCTGCTCCGATCCTTACCTTTGCTGACAATTTGCGTCCTTTTCGTGTAGAAGCTGACAGTTCTGACTTTGCGACGGGCACCATGTTGTCTCAGCAGTCTCCGGAGGACCAGAAGTGGCATCCTGTTGCATTCTACTCTAAAAGCCTTAGTGCTGTAGAGCGAAACTACGAGATCCATGACAAGGAGATGTTGGCGATAATGCATGTGCTTGAGGAGTGGCGACACTTCCTCGAGGGTGCCCAACACAAGGTGGAAATTTGGACGGATCACAAGAATCTTGAGTACTTCATGACGGCCAAGAAATTGAACCGTCGTCAAGCTTGTTGGTCCCTGTATCTATCTAGATTCGACTTCTCCTTGCACCACTGTCCAGGTCGCAGCATGGGGAAGACCGATGCCCTATCCCGACATGCAGACCATGGGGATGGCAGCGGTGACAACCAAAACATTGTGCTGTTGCAGCCAGACCTGTTCACCATTCGGGCACTGGAAGGCATCGCACCCCAGGGCGAGGAGCGGGACATCCTATGTGACATTCGTCATGCAAACCGTAGCGGTTTACATGAGGATGTTGTCGCCCGAGCTGTTAAAGAACTGAGGAAGGGATCGACCCTTTCCTTACATGCGGCAGAGTGGGCTGAAAGGAGGACTTGTTGTATTTCAGGGATCGCATCTATGTTCCCAATGACCCAGACCTTCGCCGGTGCATCATATCCCAACACCATGACTCACAGATTGCTGGCCACCCCAGATGCTGGAAGACCTTGGAGCTCACCTCACGGAACTATTGGTGGCCACAAATGTCACGGCTCATTGGTCAGTATTGTCGCACTTGTGACCTTTGCTTATGCACCAAGGTTCCTCGTCGCAAGCCTATTGGTGAGCTACACCCTCTTCCTGTTCCAGAGAGTCGTTGGGATGTCATCAGCGTCGACTTTGTGGTGGAATTGCCTGAGTCAAACGGGTTTGATGCGGTGATGTGCACAGTTGACTCAGTGGGAAAACGTGCTCATTTCATTCCCACTCACACCACTGTCAGTGCCCTAGGTGCCGCTCAACTCTACCCCCACCATGTGTGGAAATTACATGGACTTCCTGGTGCCTTCCTCTCGGATCGTGGCCCTCAGTTCATGGCAGAGTTCACTCGTGAGCTGTACCGACTCCTGGGGATCAACCTCCTCGCTTCAACCACTTATCACCCACAAACTGATGGCCAGACGGAGCGAGTCAACCAGGAACTGGAGCAGTACATCTGCCTCTTTGTCAATGAATGCCAGGATGATTGGGACGATCTCCTTCCTTTGGCCGAGTTCGGATACAACAACCATGTCCATGCTTCCACTCAACAGACCCCTTTCCTCTTAGACACTGGACAACATCCACGCATGGGATTTGAACCTCGCCAAACTCCCTCACACATTGAGACAGTGAATGAGTTCACAGAACACATGAGGGATAGCTTGGAGGAGGCAAGGGCAGCCTTAGCAAAGGCGAAGGACGACATGGCACGATTTTACAACCAATGCCACTCCCCAACCCCTCAGTACAAGGTTGGTGATCGAGTTTATCTTGACTCCAGTGACGTCTCCACTACACATCCATCCAAGAAACTTGCTCATCGCTTCTTGGGACCTTTCCCCATTGTCAAGTGCATTGGAACGCATGCCTATCGTCTATGCCTCCCAGCCTCCATGTCCAGACTCCATCCCATCTTCCATGTCGTCAAATTGCTTCCAGCTCCCCCAGATCCATTCCCGGGATGCCATTCACACCCACCACCACCACCTACAGTGATCGAGGGGGAACCCCAATATGAAGTCGAGTCAATCTTGGACAGCCATTTGCGTCGAGGAAAACTCCAGTATTTGGTACATTGGAAGGGTTATGGGTATGAGGAGAACTCATGGGTCGAAGAGTCTGATGTAAATGCCCCTCGGTTAATCAAGGAATTCCACCAACCGCACACTGCTGCACCGCATCGCATTCAAGTCACGGACTTTGGTCGTATGCAATTTTGAATGCATCGGGGCGATGCATCTTAGAGAGGGGGTGATGTAAGGGGACTAGGGGGGTGCCCTGTGTGTTTTTCCTATTTTTTATGTTTGTCCTATATTTTTCCCCACCTCATTTCCTTCTATTCTTCATTTTCTATGATTTTTCCGGATTTTATTACTAATTTTCCCTTGCTATCATGTTTGTACATGTTGACACTTTTATATTTAGAGGCGGAGTCCCTTCCAACACATACCCCTTGGTATGATGTTATTCGGTGGCCTTGATCTGCCTATCTCCGCCTTGTTCTATTTTTAGATTATATTTGATTTTTGTCATCTTCACATATACTGGGCATCAGCAAGGGGATCCTTAGAGTTTTCTCTTCGGATTTCCCTTTGCTAGGTGTGTCCCCAATGCCTGTATTATGTAGTATAATTTTAACTTTGGATTTCCCTTTGCTAGAGGCTTAGGTTGCCCTTATAATAACTTTAGGGCGCCCCTGAAGTATCATCAAATTTCAAAATTTCAATACAAAGTTTGTAACTGATCAATAAACATTTGTAATGAAACTATCAATAACAGTTTGTAATGGATTGTATTGAAGTCAATTACTATAGGTTCTGGTAACTTAGATAGCCAGATGAATTTCCTTTTATACTCAAAATCCACGTCTCGGCTAATTTTTGAGTCCCACGGTTAGTAAAGTCAGTAATATTTGTAATGGTTGCTCAGAACTTACTGACCATGGGGAAAACAGACACGGAAAAATGGTCACACTGAATTTTTTGGTGGTTCCAGGTTCTAAGAACGAGTCTTAACTTCATTAAGGACTCGGAATCCATATATGGCTTGTTGTGTAAATACATGGATATGGTAATTTATACACTATATACCATATAAATACAGTTATATGGTTGATATATACAGTTCTGAAAAAACTTGTATTTTTTTGATATCCTAATGGCTTGTGAGGGAGGCAGCTCAATAATAACATTGATTCACCTAACCACCCTCACATCTTGCACGATGGAGCAGGTACTATACATAAAAAAGTGAAACTGCCCCCACACACAGGGAAGGGGGATTGTGTCATGGTGGACTGCCTGCCAGTGGGTGTGTTGGCACCGTCCAGTCATTGTTGTTGTTGTTGCCATGCCTTTGGCGCACCTTGGGTGTTGCTGGGGTGGTGTTCAACCCCTCGATCTTCATTATCGCTGTCATTGATGATCATTGTCATCATCTTGTCATGGTCCATTCCTATTGTCTGCTGTCATTGTCATCCCCACAGACATTGTTGTCCCTATCCCTGTTGTCGTAGTTGTTGCTTGCTTGCTCCCCTGTCATCCCTGGCTTTGTCACCCATTTCCACCCTGCGAGCAGTCGCTCATGGTGGCAGTTGAAGGCGCTGCCATGATCCCATCATAGTGTTGAGGCATTGCTGTTGGTGCCATTTACAGTAGTGGTGATGGTAGTGTCATCATGCCCTGTCACTGTCCCCATTGTTTGTCGGTCCCACTCCCTCCCTGTTGTCTGCCAGTCATCTCCCATGCCTATTGTCATTCCTGCAAGCAGGGGCTTGTAGTGGTGGCATAGTGTGGGTCATCAGGGCAAAACAATCAAAGCATCAGAGCACAACAAATTGCTTGTGGTGACTGATTAACTTCAACATCACTATTACAGATGACACACCAAAACAACTGGGCCCAGCTGAATTCTCAAGATGACTAGGGCAACTTAGGAGTCAGATAGGACACATTGGTACAAAGCAAGACAATTGGGCTGATTGATGGAATCCAGGAAGTTGACATACATCAGAGACATGCCAACTCAGAAGGACTCCATTAATTGCAGACATTGAAAAGTGGGAAGATCACCACCTGTGAACTTCAGGGTCAAACATGACTTACACATACACTAGGTAGTACAAGAGCCTGTGAGGATGATCAATGATTGATGAACAATGATGCGGCTAGGGATTTGGTGGATGTGGCTGCACTGGTCAGAAATTGACCTTATTTATTTAATACATAAATCCCAAATTTTGGTACACACTTTAGAGTTTCCTGAGGGTTTCCCACATCTGTTGCAAGCCAAGTGTGAGACCAAAAAATAAATTAACTATATACTGTTACTGTATACCATATATTTACTGTATACTGCTCTTTGGGCCATTTTGTGGATATGGATATGGATATGGATACAGTATTTACCATATATATACAGTAGGTATATGGCACAGTTGGAGCCTTAGTCGGAAGGGAGCTGATGAATGAGAAAAGACGGTTTCACATTCCCACAGGATGGTTTGCAAGGGGATCAGTGATTGCAACAAGTGTGATGCACCCACCATTGTTTAGACTAAGGGCCGTGACATCAGACCTTTCTGACATGAACCTGGACAAATTCAGGACCTTAAAGGTTTGTCAATTGCAAGGCATGTTTCAATACACACTTTGAGATCCACTGCCTGTTTCCCCCCCACCATGGGGCTCTTCTTTGTAGTCCACCTCTACCTCTTCTTCTTTGCTCTCTCATTTTTCTTAACTGGCTCCCCAGAGGTCTTGTTCATACTGATGACAGAAGCCTCCCGCAAGGCTCCCATCATTGTCACCCTTACCATGACCTTCATCATCCAGTAAGCTTGCTCTTTTTCTTCCTTCTTCTATTCTCTCCCAGGCCGTGGCATGCTCGTCCTCGCATGTCCGTGGCTTTTTAAAACACATTATGTATTGGCAAAAGAGCACACATTGGTTGTCTGTGGAAGGTGCAGTTCTTGACAGCGCATGTGGGTTTTCATGGGGGTCTTGATCGTGTTGCCAGCTCAACAGCCAACAGGGTCCATCACAGATGTGATGGGGGCAGTGCCTTTTCCCGAAACCATCTAGTTTTGTGTCGTAACCTTTACTTAGTGTGCCAAAGGCATAACTTACCTAGTAATTTTCCCACAGGAGCATAACCTCAGCCTTGTCACACCTATGTAATCACAGACTTCAAGTTGTGTTTGGCACACCTGACCTTCCCACAGTAAGAGCCTAATAATAGTGATGCATCATGCTCATGACTTAGTATTGCTAGGCTCGATGTCGTTAATACCCAACACCAGTATTAATTCCTCCCCCAAATGCTTATTTCTAACTCAAAGGTAAGCATATGTACTGTGCTCACATAAGTAGCTATATCCCAATCAATTTAAGGGACTGAATGTTAAATCAACACTAAAATCAGGAATGCCCAGATTCCACTTACCTCGCTTAACAAGCCATCAGGACCCATTCGACAGCAGCCCTCAACATTCAACCATTGTTTGTCTCTGTGTGCCCTTCAAGCTAGACGTGTATTGCTGCCACATATCTCTTATGGTCTGATAGGCCTTGTCAGTCCTGTATGCTGGATTTGAATATGCTGCTCTGCCTTATCTTTTGCAAGTAGGTTGTACCACTAGTAACTACTCGCTGCCCACAAACATCTTTTTTCTCAACTTGCAGATGCCTGAATCCACTGAAAACTCTGTCTACCTTGCACTTGCTGAGCAGGCTGAGCAGTATGAAGGTCCATCTTTTTACTCTTTTATATTCTAATGTCTTATCTAGAAATGGTTGAGCACATGAAGCGCATTGCTTCATCAGACCAAGAACTCACTGTTGAGGAACATAATCTGTTGTCCATTGCTTACAAAAACATTATTGGCACCTGCCGTGCATCCTGGAGAATTGTTTCATTGATTGAGCAGAAGGAGGAGTCGAAGGGTAATGAGGGTCAAGTGTCTATGATCAAAGATGACCGAGAGAAAATCGAAAGCAAGCTTGCCAAAATATGCAAAGGCTGAAGAACCATCTCCGAGATTAGAGGTCAGAGGCATGGTGTGACAGCTATACAGTGAGCAGCAAATGCTCTACATGAGAATGTCAAGAAGGGCTAAATTCGGTCCTTTGTACACATGATTATCAATCGCCTACAGCATAACAGCTGCATCACATATACAATACACTGCACTACACCAAGTTATGTACGCTATCTAAGACTACAGTCTACACAGCACCCTCGTCTCTTGTTTACACATAAATCAGTTTGCTAGCAGTAGTCTTGTAATAATGCTATCACAATGTTAATTTTTCATGTCATACCCTTGGGCTTAGAAAATGAATAATACATAATAGATATATGATACTCACTATTGCATCAGCATGCTCTTGAATTTACTTAGGAACAAAATTCCTAATGAGCTTGTAGAGCTGACTCAGCTACTGGCAAACCCTAAATCAAGCTGGCTTACCATAAATCAAACCAGAGCTGAACCGATTTTCCTTAAATCAAACTTAAATTGAGCCAATTTAGCATTAAATTCATCCTGCATAAGTTACTTAGCCCTCAAAAACGCACTTATTTGCACTTAGCCCTCAACAAAAGAAAGCAGAAACAGTGAAGCAAGCAACTTCCAAGTGAAAATACAAGCAAGATAGTCAAGGTAATGTAATTAGATCACACTCTCTTTTCTATGGGTGCTCCTGACTATTCCTGAGTGCTTCTCCAATATCTAACTTAATGATCACTACATGGTATGCATGCCACCAGTGCCACTTATGTGACACGATGGATCACGTGCTCGGTATTTGCCAACAACTCAACAAGTCCTCATCACCATTGATATGCATCTCCCAAGTCTTTCAACACAATGGGCATTTTCTATCCAATGGGTTGCTTTTCATTTTCCAGTGGAATATCTGTGCTATCACTATCTAGTCAAATCTGAATTATGCCTTATGCACGTCCTTCACTCAACAATCCTTGTGCATGCCCTTCATTTCCTATTGAATTGCTCACATTTATGCTGGTCTTCAGTGGTCTTCCAGTGGCTGTAATCCTTGCATCCAATAATTTTCTTATCCATATTCTGCTATATTTTTTCTGCCCTCCAAGCTGTATGAGACATTTCTGACTGGGACTTGGCGACAGCACTGTCTAAGACTCTCCTTTCATCAACAATGGGGATACCTGGGCTCTGGGATGTGCAATGCTTGCACTCTTCTTTTTTGCCGCTTACTCATATCCAAGTTGCAGATACTAAGACCTGCTGAAAAGATCATCTCATTTACTGAGTTCACAGTCAAGAACAGTTTTGAGGCTAATGGATGGGGCACTCACTCATTTGTGATTGGGGTTGATGCTAGGTAATTAGTTCATTTCTGCATCTGTTCTATGCTTATGGGTATTCTCAGCATCTGGATGAGTCAAACACAAGCGGTCTTCAACCACCGGGGACTTCATGCTCAAGCTGGCAGAAGTCCTGAACTTTGTATCCTCTACTATCGACTTGCATGGCTATTGAAGCTCCCTGTTACTGCCATCTTCATCTTTGATAGCCCAAAGAGACCTCCTATCGAGTGTGGCAAGTGAGTGATAGCGAACGCTCACTGGTTGACACAAGGACTCAAGGAATTTGTAGTAGCATTTGGGTTTCATGTGCACATGGTATTACCATACCTCTTTTTCTTTCATTTTGCTATGCTCACATCTGTTCAGGCTCTGGAAGAAGCTGAAGCTGAACTCGCACAGTTGAATCGAGCAGCAATCATCGATGCCATCTTGACTGATGATGGTGACTGCCTAGTGTTTGGAGCAACCTGTATAATCCAAAAGTGCATTGTTTTCCCTCCTGCTAGACATCTGCTTCATGCTGCTGTAGCCCAAACATGAAACTGGATGGCAATAGTGTTGCATTGTATGCGCTTGGTGATCACCCTCATGTATCTCTCACAGAAGGTGGCTTGCTGCTTATCGGGCTTCTCATCAGTGGGGACTACGATGTTGTAAGTATTTTATCTTCACTCAATGACTTGTTCCTGCTGACAATATAGCATACACAGAAAGGATTACATAGCTGTGGGACTCTGTCTGGCTCACAGCAGGCTCAGAGACTCTTTACTACAAGCTGCACACTCATCTGGCCCTCATCAACTCGCACGCTTCTTGGTTCAATGGCGCCTCAAGCTCCAGGAAGAGCTTATGACAAATCCTAGTGGACACCTTGCTCGGAAGCAGCCAGCCTTGCCAGGAAAGTGCCTGCAACCTTCCCAAACCAGGCTATCCTCCTCCAGTATGCAAATCCATGTACGTTGTGGACTGAAAGTATGTCACCCAACATTTCTCATGGGACTCCTGGACAGATTGATCTAGGCAATGCCACTTTGCTTTGCGAGTGATTTTTTACCTGGGGAACGGCTTCTGGTATCATGAAGAACTTTTGTGATCACATCTATGCTGGTGCCTGTGTCCAGCGCTTGTCTTCAGTAAGCAAAGTGTTTGCATTTCCCCAGTTTTCAAGCTTTTCACTCATTCTTATCTCTCAGCCCATCAGTATTTCCTCATGTTTATCAGATCACCTCTCTGGTATAATCCTAGATGGTCCATTCACCCCTGCTAACGTTCTTCGGATTGAGTGTGCATGTCATGGTCCTACTCAGGTGGTGGGCCTCCCAGGCTACCGCATTGAGCTGACTACCTATTTGCTTGTCAACACGATCATCTCCAAGCTCCATGGCATCTGTGGACCTGTACCTGATGGCAAAGGTCTGTGTCCAAAGACTTTTGTGTGGGTGCCGGCATCTATTCTTGACCATGCACCTCCTCAATTAGTCCAACAGTACAAGTTATCAAAGAAGTGGCCACAGGTCAATTTTAATCCATCCTACTCATCTGAGATAATGTACTGATGGGCTCCTTAGTAGTGGTGTCATTGTCATTCTCCTAGTAGTAGAGCATCTGGACTTAGACTGATCTGATATTGTGGACTTGTATTACTGTGGACTTCTGGACTTGTAGTTACTTCTGGACTGTGGACTTCTGGACTTGTAGTTACTGTATGGACTTCAAGTTCTGAGATTATGGACTCCAATGTACATAGAGTATAAAAAAATCACCATTTTTGAATGATTTAGATTTTCGATCACTGAAACACAGTCACAGCCCAGACAGAGAGCTACTACCACATCACTCTAAACCTAGCTATGCCTCCAAAGCATACAAACTCAACCTGGAAGTCTACAAGGAAGCCAAAACCTGTCAAGAAGGCTGTTAGCTTGCCAAACCTAAACAGCATCAAGCATGCGAGCCTTGAGGAATATGGTAAATCAAAGAACACGAAGAAGGCATACAAAGGCCACCTCAGTTGAGGAATAAAGTTCTTGGATGAGATGGTAGCACAGAGAATGAAAACCGGCACAGACAATGATGGCATTGAGACAGCACTGCTTGCAAAAGCCTTTGACAATTTACCAAACCAGTATTTGGCCATGGCACTCGAGCTATTCATAACCCAGAAATGCTTCAACGAAGGTCTTGGTCTTGGTACATGTGATGGAATCCATGCTGCTTTTGCAAAATTCTGGGGCAAAATGTGCATACTGTTTGAAGTTTCCATATTTGAACACCATGCCTGATTAATTAAATAATCATGTTTTGGTACCATGCAGGGATGACCAAAAGTATGCTGGGGAATATTTGTACGATAGAAAAACTGACAAGATTTTGGGATGTCCTGCTCATGCTCCTGTGGTTGCAGCAGTCCATGATGCCATCAAAACCTGGTCAGGTGTGAAGGGAGCTGCTGCAACTCGACAGCATGCTGAGGTGATGACAATTGAGGAGCTCCAAAAGATGATGCATTGGTCTGAGAAAGAGTGTCCCAATGAGATGGTCACTCCTGAGAAGGCAGGAATGGTGAGCAATGTTGAGGAGCTACAGTTGCTTATAAAGCACGCAATGATGCGAGGATTTGGCAGCTCTGCCTTTACACTATGGACCAGGTGAGTTACACTCTGTCTTCATTTAGGCTTTATCATGATCTGAATCATACCAAGATGCATTGAAATGTGCGAGCTACAAATCTGTGATATCAAAATGGACTGTGTGGGCCCAGCGCCATACTTTGTCCCACACTTTAAAGTGCATCTTGATGGTCGCAAGGGCTGGCAGAGCAAGGCAGGATACGAAGGGTCTCAGGAAAGTGGGTTTTGTGAAGTTATTAGACTAACAAGACTGACTATACTTTTGGCAAAAGGCAATGTCTATGATATCTGTGAACAGGATATTCCAGAAATGGACATGAGTTCTCACCTCATGAGATGGATCAAATTTCTCACTGCATGGATGGGTCGTCCACTCAAACAAGAAGATTATGTCTTCCCATACTTCATGCCTAATGGGGCACTTCATCCTGATCAAGCAATGTCATATGATACATTACAGAAATATCTTGCTGAGTTTTCGATTGAGGCTGGGCTCAACAAGCAGTACACAACTCACAGTTTTTGGCATGGAGGCACACAATACTGGTTTATGCATGCACCTCTTGAAAAGTGCTGGTCATTGAGCATGATCCAATGGTGGGGAGGGTGGGCTATCGGAGAGCATGTAGGTCTTCTATAAGTTGCTCATAGTGGGAGATTAATACAGTATGTGACAGGTGGACACACTGATAAAGTACCTGATTGATTCACTCCAAAGTGATGAGAGTGGCCATGGCAACACGCTGCACCCCATTTGTGCTGAGCCTGATAAGAGGTTTATGGGTCATCATATTGTGATGCAAACAGTTACAGCGGAAGAGTTCTGAGAGATGAAACACTTGGTGGATCACAAGTTGGATAGCTTTATCGGAGAAATTAACTCTATGACAGATCAGCTAGCTCGAGTATCGCTTACAGCCACACCTAGCATCAGCACTTGTGTTCAAGCTAATCTTGGGCCTGTTCAAAACATACAACATCGGGCAATTCACAGGACCACCTCAGCTCCCTATTTTGTCACCTCACCTGTTGAAGAACCTGCTTCTAGCAACAGTCGTAATGCTAAACCAAGATCCAAATTGCGGCAGATCCCTATCACTGGTATACACATCCCAGATATTGGCCGCGGATGTGGAGGGTGGCATAAAGCCATTGAGCAGTGGGAACATGGGACTCCTAACATGCCACAAGGACTTGCCTTGAAGGACTGGCCAAAGGAATGGCATACCAAGAGCATGGCAGCAGTGATGGGCATCAAGCATTCCCAGCTGAAGTTGGTCGCAGATGAATATGCGAGGTCCTTTCAAAATCCATTTGCGTTTACAATGCAAATTACTCATGTCAATAATTTCAAGCTTTGAAAGAGATGACAAGAAATTTTTGAATGCCTATCCATTTGCAGACACAAAGTCATTGGCCGACCTCCTGAATGCTATTGGAAAGAATCGTCCAGACAGACAGAGGAACAGTAGGACTGGAACACCAAGTGAACGTGACAGCTCGCCTGATGGCATCTGAAGGGTCAGGGACCTGTCAGTAGCTGTTGATGCACGAGATGACATGAGATTTAACAATAGAGATTTAACGATAATGTCCACACCATCGGGAATTTCTAGTTGTTCAGTCTTGAAGATGGTAATGACACCTTTCTTATGACAAAACTTCAATTCCTTCTCAGACTAAACACTTTATTTCATGCTACATACAAAGGACTTGGCACAGACATACACTGGTAACTCGACATTATCATACAACTTAGATGAGTCAAGTTAGACATTATATAGACATATGAACGTTCAATACTACAAGTACTAATTGATGATGAGCCGCCATCAGTCAAGGCCCTCTTCCAAGCGATCTTTCAAATATGGTACTACTTTGCTTGTTAGTGGCATAGGTATGACTCATCCTGAAAAGAAAAGACTATCAACAAGAAAAGAGAAAAAAAACAAAATGAGGCAGAGTGTGCCGCATGTGATAATACAGCCACCAGAATCAGCCCAACAGTTGATGGAACAGAGCCTGACTCAATCCTATGCATCATATCGATGTGATTTTGGCTGCCGCCCATGGCCACAAACAATGGCAACCCCCAGATTTCGACACTCAGTCAGCCGATTGCCTTAAAATGTTCAGCATAAGTGTGGTTAATCGGGACAATTTACAGGATTGAATAGGTTAGGCATAAATTGATTGTAAATTTGCACTTTGCTGGATTCCACCTTGTTAAGTGACCATCAACAGTGCCTGTCCTCATGCCAATTGTTTCTCAACTCGATCCCCACCCTTCGCTGTTCTCTGCAACCTCAACACATGCTTGTTGCTCATTAGACCCACACACCCTTGGTTGCACAGAGAACATGGCTTTGCTCTTGCTTCAAAACCAGGCATACGCCTGGACACAAAATTTGCAAGATCTGCAGGTTTGGATCAGACATCATGAAGCTGGTTGAGGAAGGCACCATGACCCATGAAATGAGAGACGTGCAAGGTATGTGCTGCATTGACCGCTGACATATTGGTAGGGCTAACCTCTGCCAGCCTGCTGCCAGATTCAAGTGACACCTGGTAAGTATACCAAAGACACTGACTCCAATTTCAGATTGTTTAACCTCTATTGCAGGCTCCATGGTCATGTATGCCATCTCAAGCATCCAAGATAGTGCTGTCAGATGTATCTCAGACAATGCATCATCATTCGGACAGCTTTCGCAGCTTGGCTACTTCCCTGTTAGCATCTGTGCCACAATGATCCCTGCAACCCATGTGGCATAGGTCTATATGATGTTATTCAAACCCTGAGCCACCCCTTACAACTGCCACATTCTACAGAAAAACATTACCTCTCTCTGCCCCTGCTCTCTGATTAACAGCGTGTTGCATTCCTGTGGAGATATACTCCTGACATTATTGACTTTTTTGGAATACCTGGTTCAGTCTACTCTCTGGTGCATGTAAAAGGCTCTTCTACTATCTGGGTGGTCTCTAACTCAAGGGAACATGTATTACCATGAGATTACACCATTATCTCTGCACTATGTTGAGACATAAAGGCTCTGTATGCCTTGGGTGAGTGACTGTAACCTACCTGAATGTATTGACTCCTCCCCTCTCTTTTACAGACTCATAGCCCGCTCTAAAGTGGTATTTATACTTAACATACCTTGGTATATGTGTATATACAACCACTAGTGGTCCTCATCAGCTGGCATGGAGTAACAAGGAGAATAGGTGAGTAGTTGAAGATACTGTCTTTTAGGATGAAGTATTGACCATATGGACAACCTGTAGGTCATAAATGAAGGGTAATAGACTACTATAAATGCAAAGGAGAGCCTTTGGATGATAGGAACAGTGTGTGCTTCATGGTGAGTGAAGTTCACCTATGTTGATGGGAGGCCCATGCCCTGGTGAGCCAGAACCTTCTCCCCCAACTATTTCCTCTATCTACACTCAATCTACATTATTGTTAGGCCTAGGAAACAAAGAAAGCGAACCTTTTGGTGCCACGGATCTCCCAGAGTAAGCATACTCCCTCCTGACTCCATATTCTCAATCCTGGCTATCCTAACAACTGTAGGGTCTTCATGGGGTCTATCAGATCATTTATTAGGACCATTATATACTCTTTTTGTGTGGGGGAAGGCATAGGGATGCAGGTCAGTGACAGCCTCTCCCCCTCCCCATACAGGTGTCCTGTCAGAAAGCCCCTTGTTCCCAGCTTTCCCAATATCAATCTCCACCTCTACAGACACCCTTATACCCCTCTACACACACACCTTTGGCTGAAGAAAATGCACAAGCCCAGTAGATGGTACCTGTCTCATACTTCCCTCACTTCTCCCCATTCCCCTCCTTCCCACTTCATGAAGCTCCCTTCCTCTGTCATGTATATATTATATATATAATTATATAGCCCTGTACATGTAGTTGAGCCCCTCAATGAAAAGAAGAGACCCCTCCTCTTCCCCTTATGAAGGGAGAATGTTGGTTTACAAGCTTAATATAGGTGAAAAAGCGAAAATATGTGTTTATTAACACTATATATACATGTAAAAGTGTTATATACACCAAAAAGTGAAGGAAAATGTTGGAGAATGAGTGGAATAGTGTGTTCATCATTGGGGATGATGAGTGCATGGTTAGCTTGATCAACTGTGGGAGACCGTGATCTGTAGGGCACGGCACAGGTAACCCTTGGGTATATTTTCTTATACCCCTACCCGTACCCATGAACACTGTATCCACATGGGTAGGGGTATGGTGTTACCGTGAGTTTCTGTGGGTTAACCATGGTTATTCACGTGTTTCAGCATGAATAGGTATTTTAATAATCTAATTACACTAAATTAATATACAGAAAGTGACCCCCCTCTCGCGTTTGGAGCAAGGGAGGGGGGTGGTGCCTGTAGTCGCCGAGAACAGAATGAGTAACCCCCCCACTCGCATTTGCAGTGAGAGAGGGGGGGGGTGCTGCCTGTAGTCATTGATCCCCATTTCCACCCCATGAGCAGTTGCTCGTGGTGGCAGTTGGGTCCTCGGGTCCTCCTCCTGGTCATCATTGTCATTCCACCCACTATCCACCCCACGAGCAGTTGTGGGGTGGGTGGTGTGCCATCGTGACGTGGCAGCATTGGCATGGGGTCATTCCATGTGAGCTCCTTGTTCCAAGGGAATTCCAACCTAGGAAATGAAAGAAACAAAATAGTTAGTTTACAAAAAAAGAAACGAATGAAAAAAAAACTTACCATGGGACCAAACAACACAATCACGTCATTTGGGCCTGGGTGACATGGCACTGTTGGGTGTGTGTTGTTAGCTGTCATCGTCCCTTGTTATCTGTAGCTTAGAACCTGAAAAAGAAGAAACATAATCAGTTAGTTTACAAAAAACAAGAAATGAAACACAAAAAAACTTACTATAGGCCCAAACGACGATTCGCGTCGTTTGGGCCATGCTATGGTGGTGGTTGGATCATCCTATAGTTTAGAATTAGACGTGTCATGAGTATTCAACAAGGTCAGATGATTACTCACCTGACCAAAATCTGGGTACTGGCATACCCGCACATACCCGTAACACCATGGAAAAGGGTACAGTGTTGCCTGGGTATGGCAATCCCATACCCATACCCATACCCATGCATACCCGTAACCGGAAACACACGGTGTTACCCGTACCCGTGCCGTGCCCTAGTGATCTGTTGATGATCGGAGCGGTGGGAAGGTGCCGTGCACAATGCCGCACATGCCCGAAGCTATAGCTTATGTGAGCACAGTACATAGGCTTACCTAAGTTACCTTTGAAAGTTAGAAATAAGCATTTGGGGAGGAATTAATACCGGTGTTGGGTATTAACGACATCGAGCCTAGCAATACTTAGTCACGAGCATGATGCCTCACTACTATCACCATTAGGCTCTTACTGTGGGAAGGTCAGGTGGTTTGGCAACGGCTCTCGTTCTATAAATAGAACTCGGAATCATGTCCTCTGATGCAGCTGTACGTGCATCAGCCCTGCCAGGGTCTAAGTAGTACTGGTGTCTCTCTATCCCCTTCTATTTTACTGGCCGGCACCTATTGCCCAAAGACATCGGACCTCCAGCCTCATGCAAGCCTCGTGTATTCCTTCGATTGCGAAAGTCAGCTCATTTTTGCTATTTTCGGGATAATTATACCATGGTGTGTCAGTGGTTTCATGGACGTTGGTGATAGCTGAAGGTACACATTGACATTCTTGACTGCACTTGAACGGTCAGTCGCGTTATATGCTATGTAGTTGACTAGGTCATACATTACCGAGAGTTTCAAATGCATGCCTGGGTAGGTGGTTAGAGCACTTTGAAGCGGAATCAAGATACAACGTCCACGCCTACCATGATACTGCGCCTACTAAGGATTACTTATCTTCGCTTTATCCTCGGAACATGGAGTCTGGACTCTGGAGGTGATTGCGACCGCTGACATCGTCAGCTCAGGTGTTGTCTACGCTCATTTTGAGGAGATGAGAAAGGAACTCGTGTAAGTACTATGTCGATAACGCGGCGTAGATGCCCGTTTTATCTCTTCTATCACCATATGAACCCTCGTGGTGCTTTTAACATCACCCCAAACTGTGGAATGCGCAGCCTAGGACCACTCTGGAATCGTGTTATGGGAAGTTAATACTAATGCTTCGAATCAGAACATGCAAGAAGATGGCATTCTGACCTAGTGAGTGTGAAATCATGATGGGAGGCCTGGATGTTCGAAGCTGTTCATGGCGCCTATGTCTGCTCATTTAATATCCGTCTGTGGCACACTCAAAGCCCCAGAGAGCATCACCACGATGTCCACCAGTCGAAACTCAAGCTCTCCTGCGAATGACGACCCAAGCGACAGGGGTTCAGAAGATGATACAATCTCCTCCACGGAGTACGCACTCCGGTGCAGAGAGTTCCTTCAATTTCTCAAGGATCTTAACAATCTTGGGTACGCGCCGTGGACCTAAGCCTATCAATTTATGCTCAGTCCTCCCAAGCACAGATAAGTATTTTGATATGCCTCGTATAACTGTCATCGGTGGCCAATCAGGTGCGTAAATAAAGTTTCGGTTGAAAGAATTCCTAGATGATATGATATTCCAGCCGGAAAGAGTTCCTTAGTTGAAGCAGTAAGCGGGGTAAGCCTATTGTTTTGCATCTGCTTCGAGAGACTAGGTTAATTAATCTCCTCCAGATCAACGTTCCACGAGATAGCGGAACTTGTACACGGTACTGTTGCTTCCCCCTCTTGAACATGCGCCGCTAATTCCTGATGTTCATCGAAAGGTGTCCAATGGAATGTTCAATGTCAAGTAATGCAGACGCCTGGTCTTGTCAAATAACTTTACGCTACTCAGTGGATGGTAATGGACGTAACCTCGCAATCCCAGAACGTGCTCTCTTCGGCCCACCCATCAGAGACAAGGAATCAATGGAGCTGTGGCTCCGCCGGGCTCAGGCAGCGATACTCAGCCCACATATGGAGCATGGAGATTTTCACGACAAAACTTTAGAGGATTTGCAGGAGGCGATGAGGACCGATCTCAATGTTCTCCCGTTTTCGAAGAACGTGATCCAGGTCGAGGTCGAGGATCCAGATCTCACAGACCTCTCCTTTATTGATCTCCCTGGTGAGATGTGCTCTTCTTTTTTTGTGATCCTCATCATTTAACTATTGTCTTTCGGAATCGGATAACAGGCTTGATTCAAAACTCCGATGCCAACATTATCAACTTGGTACGAGAATTAGTGGAGTCACACATAAGCGGCCAAAATACCTTAATTCTAGTCGCGATTCCTATGAGCGGTGAGTACTTGAGTCGATACAATCTCTCTGCTTTACTAAACGAAGCTGAACCAGATGATATGGAGAACCAACAAGCCGTGCGCCTTGCGAAAGAGGCTGACCCATCTGGAGAGCGAACTATCGGTGGGCGTGAAATGTCTGCCTTACAGAATCCAAAACTAAACACACATTAGGCGTCTTAACAAAGCCGGATACACTCCCGCCGGGTGCTTCTGGCTCCAGGAAGAGATGGGCGGACATCATCGAAGGCCGCCAACATCCATTGAAGCATGGATACTATTGTGTTCGTCTTCCAGATGACGATGAGCGTGCTCGCAGGATTTCTCGTACGGAATCAACCAAGATCGCCAGGGAGTTCTTTAAAAGCACTCCACCTTGGAATAAAATCAGTCGCCATCGCTTTGGGGTTCATAACCTTATCTCAGACCTGAGCTTGATTCTCGTTGGCCTCATCGAAAAGAAGTAAGCAAGCCCCCTTCACTCTACCAGGCCGTTCTTTGAAGGACGTTCAGTTTACCAGCGTTAAAGAACACGATTGACGAACAGCTTCGGACGTGCCATGACAGCCTCAGCGAACTTCCCACCCCTCTCACAACTGATCCGTCGACCGAGTTTCTTCTCCGCGTAACAAAGTTCTGCACGGATTTTCATTCAGCAGTCCTTGGCGAGGACCACAGGACACTTGTTCAGCATAATAGACAGCAATACAGCCAACTCAAATCTGACATTTACAGAACATGCCCGGATTTTAGGCCATTTGGAGACTCCACTACGTATCATGACCCAGACCTTGAAGGGCCTGCAGGATATTCAAGGCCGCCTCTCGATCTGGAAGATGTTCAGAAGGTCATAAACGAGTGAGTTGCATTATTGCGCTGGAGAGTCCTACACTAACCTCATTTTCGACGCAGTTCCATCGGGTGGGAGTTACCAGGTTATGTCCCATTCCACGCAACGGCGAAGCTCATCCTTGAGATTACTGAGCAATGGAAAACGCCCTCACATGCGTGTTTTAAGAACGTTTTTGATTCCTCTTCACATTTTGTTGACGAACTGGCCACACGTCATTTTCACCGGTTCAAGGCTCTTGAAGCACACGTAAAGTCAGGTCTATTTCAGCGCACCTATTCCTTAACGCTCAATGCTGCACTTTCTTTTGTAAGATCCGTGGTTCATATAGAACTCGAGAAACTAAATGCCAGTGCCCTTCAAGCTGTTGATAAGGCGCTTCAGCTGGAACGATATCCAGTATATACCCAGAACACAGACTTCTTCGCGACTGAAAAGCGAAAATGGTCCGAATTGTACACTGATGTCCGACGACGTCCTTGGCTGTACCCCATCAATACCGCCAATGCTAGTGATGTCTCTGATGATGGCAAAGACGAAGTAGTTGCGGGGGACACATTCAAGTTTGAGCAGGCTTTATCCGTGATGGCGAATGTGCGGGCATTCTTCGAGGTCATATACAAGGTAACCTTTTCAAAATGACCCTTCAGTCCCGAGCTGCCAAGGATTAATGAGTTTGTTTGTCTAGCGAATCGTCGACTCTATTCCTTTGGTCATCGAGCATGAATTCCTTCAAATTGCTATGACTAATTTTCGAGCGAGCCTTTTCGAGAGTCTGCCCAAGGGCCATGATGCATCAGAACGAACGAAGGCCTTGTTAAGTGAAGATCCAGTCGTTGCCAGGGAACGGTCGTCCCTGGAGGGCAAAGGGGATCGTTTAACCCAGATAAAACTTAGGTTGGACGAATTCCACAGGAAAGTGGGCAGACTGCTTGGGTCCTGATTCATCTGATCTCGTAGTCTGCATTTCCTCGCCATACTTATGGTCGCACTCATTATACTTATCTGAGTTTGAGTTCAATGTAAAATATTATTTGATAACCGGGTAGCGCGCCGGCGGAGCGGCGGCAAAGCCCACTGCTTTCGTAGTGCAAACAATGGCAAATGAGAGCACGTTATGTAGTTTGGCCTTTCTGTTTGGATAGGGAATGTATGCTTCAGATCTATCTAAAAAGAAGGATTAAAAGAAGATTGTTGTCAACGCTTTTATCACATGCCAAGCAATGAATGTGCCAGTGTTACGGTGTAGCTACTGCCAGTTACTGGACTTCAAGTTGTGAGAGGTTAGAAGAGCCTAGTAGTATACGCTGCCGGAGCGAAACAATTGACTTATTTTATTTTTCAAATCATCAGATACAGTGGATGGCCAATTTCTTTCGATTTCGGCTTGTCTTGAATTTGTCGGTGGAAATCTGCGAGACTGTGCTTGCATCACAGATGTTTTCCCTTTCTGGAGTTGATTAATGTACTTCTTTAAAGTTCGACGGAGAACATTAAATGATGCGTTGGTGTCATGCTCTATGTTATACAACTGAAGTAATCTGCACAAGGGACATCGACATATGTTATTGCTCAGTTGTGTCAAAAAGAACACGCGCATATCATCATCATTATCAGGCATCTGTGCATCAGCAAAATCAAGGATCGACTTATTTGGCTTATTTGGCTTAAACCCCAATTAAGGGAATTAAGGGGAATTAAGGAAAATAAGTTCATTTTTTCCCTTAAAACTGATAACCGTTAAGCAGATATAATCAACCAAGCGGTATAAGCAACATGTAAGCAAATTAAGGCCGTAAGGAGCGTGTAATCCCTTAAGGCCTTAAGGACTTTTTCGAATTTTCTTCCAAGTCCCTCTCGGCATTTCCCGAAAATGGAAATTCAAACTCAGCATCACCGACGTCACACGTTGTTTGTGTTCAATCCACCGCTTCCGCTCCACACCTCTACACCATATCCATGCCAGCCAGAGCCACTAGTGACTGCAAACAAGATTCATATTCTATGTATGTTGTAACAATGAGACAGTGCCAAGACTATAAGGGCAACCTAAGCCTCTAGCAAAGGGAAATCCGAAGTTAAAATTATGCTACATAATACAGGGATTGGGGGCGCACCTAGCAAAGGGAAATCCGAAGAGAAAACTCTCAGGATCCCCTTGCTGATGCCCAGTATATGTGAAGACGACAAAAATCAAATATAACCTAAAAATAGAAAAAGGCGGAGATAGGTGGATCAAGGCCGCCGAATGACATCATACCAAGGGGTATGTGTCAGAAGGGGTACTCCACCTCTAAATATAAAAGTGTCAACATGTACAAACATGATAGCAAGGGAAAATTAGTAATAAAATCCGGAAAAATCATAGAAAATGAAGAATAGAAGGAAATGAGGTGGGGAAAAATATAGGACGAACATAAAAAATAGGAAAAACACACAGGGCACCCCCCTAGTCCCCTTACAAAGACACCCATGCCTAGGACAACGACCCAGGATGGGATCAGGAGAACCCACCGCTGCAAACCCCTGCTCGCAGGGTGGATGGAGGGACAAATGATGAAGATGAAGATGAACCACGAGGGGGAGAGGATGACGACGACAAACAATGAACCGCTACCACAGCACCTCTAACCACCACGGCGAACAACTGCTCATGGGGTACAAATGGGGAGCAACAAGACAGGATGACAATGCCAGGGGACTGGGATGGAGAGGGGTACAAATGACGCATGCGGTGAGGAGGAAGAGAATGGTGATGGGGCCAAAAAAAACATCAAAAGGTGAGTTTTTTTTCTTTCCCCTTTTCTAATTTCATTTCCTTGTGGCTAACAACAAAAATTTTAGGTAGTGATTTTACTATTGACAACAATGACAGGCGCCCCCTGATCGACCCCCCACTACTGCTACGAGCCCCTGTTCGTGGGGTGGTTAGGTGGTAGCACGACCATATGCCCACGAGGAAGGCCACAAGGAAGATGGGGTGACATGACAGCAGCACCCGCCATAGCAGGTACCACGATGCAAGGAATGCAGCCACCCCTCCCCCCCCGTCATCTCCCTCACAGCGAGATGGGGTTTTTCACTTTGTAGCATTGAGACGGCATGACGCCCAACCAGGACACCATAACGACGAACAGCATGCCACCAGCCACCAGCCTTGCGAGCAACTGCTCGGGTGGATTGCGGGTGGAATGACGATGATGACAAGGCCGCCATGATGATGGGGGAGCAGCAATGATTGGGGGCGAAGGGGAGCATTTAGGACAGTGAAAAGGGGTGTCGAGTGGGGGTTGGGTAAACACATGGGAACGACGGGAGCAGGGATGAAACCGTAGTCAGCGATGTGCTTATATATATATATTATTCTTATTTTTTTGCTTAAACTGCTGCTTAAGTTTCCTTATTGACATGGCTAGGCAGCCCCCTAAGAGCCCAAAAGCGGTTTAAGAAGTGATATAAGCATGAATAAGGGGAATTTTGCTTAATTCAGGAAACAACCCTACTTATTCCAAGCAGAATTTCCTTAACAGCCATTTGCTTAATCTTCCTTAATTTCCACTTTAAGTGCAATAAGGAGACATTAAGCATAATAAGTTAGTGTCGGATTTTCCTGATGTGTCAGCTCCTTTGGGCAATTGTCTCATAGTTTAGCACATGCGGGAGGTAGCATAACTTGAAATCGAGAACATGCTTTTTCACTGATGTGCACCATAATTGTATTTTTAATTTCATCCAGCATCCCAAGAGGGGATAGTCCATGGCTAGCAGCCATAGCTCAGATCTAGTTTAGTGATTCAGTAAGGCCCAGCTTGGCTCGGGCTTCAAGGGCTCGGCAGCCCGGGCTTCAGGGCTTTGGGCCGAGCCTTGGACAGGCTTTCTAGGGCTCAAGGCTTGGCTTGTATTATTAGAAGCCTGAGCCGAGCCCTGAAGCTGCGGCTTTCAAGTGTACTTAACTGTTGTAAAATTGACGTGTTGACTTCATGTCATGTGCTGTAAGTCAATTAAATAGGTGCCTTGCTCATATCGTCAACAGTCATCAACCTGGCGATGCAAGCCTTAATAACTACATACAGCAAATCAAAGCATTACAATCCTGCCAAACCTGATGCTGATCTTGCAAGGCCCAAACGTGACGAGGTGGGACTGGTGCGAGCAATCTGTGTCAAGGTATTTCTTCACATGATTATTGATGTTTTTCCATCTTGACAGTTTCCATCCTGAGGCGTGCTCCTCTGCAAAGCATAAACAATGCTTTGCTGATATCCAAACACGAGGTGGCTTGAAGACTACCCATCAGCTTCTTCTCGATATGGCTGTGCTCTTCCACCTACGTGATGACATCACGAGCTGAGGCCAAACGTCCAGTATGTATTTCTCCATGCAGCTCATGGGCAATGCTGACAAGTACTAGTTTGTTGATACTTTTGTGTATGAGATTGGATGAGAGAAAGACCTCTCAAAACATAAAAAGATTGATGACCTGTTTCTCTCAGATGCTGAATGGGAGTGCATTGGTTTATTCAATGATCTACTTGCGGTAAGCTGTTACATTTTTGGGTGATCTATAATGTGCTGATGTGGTATCATGACAGCACACTGACAATGCACAGCAAGCTTTTTCGTCAGATAAGGGAAGCGCCCTTCATCTCGCATTGCCTGCGCTCGAAGCATTACATAAGGCATGGACCAAACGAGCTGAGCGCATCAAATATATTGATTTTGTCCCTGCCCTGAATGCTGGACTGGCGAAAATCATGGAATACTATGATCGTACAGCTGATTCTGATGCGTATACCTTTGCTATGTGTTCGATTACTTCCCTGTGTCCACTAATAAACTATGACACCTGTTTAGTACTTGATCCCTCACAGAAAACAGAACATATTGGGGTCAGAAAAAGTTGGAAAGTATCCTCAAGGAGGCCAAAGAAACAGTCAGTGTCTTGAGTTTGGGAGTTTTGGTGTGCGCTCACAATGATATTATAGTACAAGCAACTCTACCTTGGAATGTACAGCAACAATTCAGTACCAGCACTGGCACAGCGTAAAGGAAAGTCAGCAATGCGCAAGGTTGGCATACTAATCTGTGAATTATCTGATGATGACGATGAAGATAATAATGGTGTCCAATCCTGTGCATCCCCCATCATGCCCAGTGAACCAAGTGCTCCTTGGCGCAAAGATTTCTTTGAATATTTGAACTCAACAGATCAACTCAGCAATATGACAATTGTCGAGTGGTGGGGGGTACATGTCCCTCACATCATGTTTGATTTGATAGTCATCTGACTTACGGTGTAGTGGAATACTACACGCTATGATGTCTGGGCATCTCTTGCACACAATATGCTCCTGATTATGGCATCATCAGTTTCAAGTGAATGTGCATTCTCATCTGCAGGGATCACAATTTTGAAGCGCCGCAGTCGACTCAAACCTGATATCATTGAGGCGTTACAGTTCCTCAAGTGCATGTACTGTCGTGAGCTCCTCTTCTGGGAAGAACCTAGCCCAGTGCTCGAGGTGGAGGAATATGATGATCTTCAGGGAGCCGGTGACAGCAATCTTCATGATGCAGAACAGGTGGGCTGGGATGGATTGGTTGATGATCTTGCCGATGATGAGGGCTTCGTCGATCATGATGAAGATGATATATTTGTGCAAGATGTATTGTAGGAGCTCTGAGACTAATTTTGCCATGATCTTCACTACAAAGCCAAGGCCTGAGCCCGAGCCCAGCCCAAGCCCAGCCCAAGCCCTTAACTAGGGCTCGGCTCATGTTCTATCCAAGCCTGAGCCTGGTCAAGCCGAGCCCAAGCCCAGGCTTTCAAGCTGAGCCGGGCCCTATACATCACTAATCTAGTTAGATACTCAAACTTCTTTAAGGAATCCTGAAAATTTGGAAGAACACCATCTTGAAGAGTATCATGCCAAGCTCGCATCCAATGTAACAATTGCTGATGTTCAAGCACGTCCGATTTGCATTGATACCCCAGACCTTTGCAAAGAACACAAAAGATATTGAGCGGAGCATTGAGGACATGGGTTGAAACAGCCAGTGCAACATTGAGAACATTATTCATCATTGCAACAGACTGACAGCCTGCATGAGAGCTGTAAACACAAACACCATTTACAAGATGATGAATAAGCACCATTCGAGAGAATTGGAAGTCATCATGCACAGGTATTCCATGAGACTGAAAGAATATTTCCAATGAAGGAGATGGGCCATCACAATAGATGGGAGATGCAGGATTTAATAATATTTCATGAATTATAGGGAGATTATTAATGGTAGGCACCAAACTGGAAGAAGCAAGGGAAGTGGAATCGATGATGATCATTTGATCATCGTGACAAGTGCATCTCATTGTTTCCCAGGTTGTGCTCTGGTTATCTACATGCAAAAATTAAACACAGTAAAAAGAGAAACAGAAATCAATGACTTGCCTGCATTTTTCACCTGCTGCTCACATTGGAATGACCTGAACACCACCAATCCCTCCAAAATGAGATATTCTCAATAGTACGTCATCCAATCTCTCCCAAGTACAACATCAGAACATAGTTCATTATCAACTTCCAAATTCACAACACAAGTAAAGCATCCAGAACCCATGTCAGCATTGATGGGAAGTGAGACATTGTTGCCAAGCATGTTAAGCATAGTTGCCAGTGTTTGAGATATCCTAGAACCAGAAAATGAACCATCAAAGGTTGCGGAGACAAGTTCACCAAGAACTCGAGCTTGTGACATGATGATAGGCAAATGGAAATGACAAGGCTTTCCTGATGACATTCTGTGGTCCACTTACAAACAGATCAACTGACCATTCACGACCAATGAGAATCGAAACAGTCATGATTTGTGACCAATTACATACACATGCAAATCGGGCAAACATGGATCTTGCACATCATCAGACAGTAAAACCCACTACTAAAGTAGTGGGAATAACACATTGCAAATAAGATTTTAGCACATGATGCTAGTCATGTGACAGGTGCATCATGATGCTTCAAAGTGGAAAGCAAAGATCGCAATCAGAATCTTTGGAGTGTGCCCCATTAGTCCCACAAACAGACAGAAAGTCTGAAGGGGAAAAATGAGACTAGCATGAAGCAGCACAGCTCACAACAGACAAGTCTCTTCAGACTAGGCACCCCAAACTAGAGCTGAGCAAGGGAACAGATATAATATTTGATGGAGCAGCCTGCAGACATTCATAACAATAAATGAGGTATGCAGCAAGTCTAGCAGCACTAATGAGATGACATAGGGAGACAATGATAACAAGCATATGTGTCCATGGTGGCTTCTAGGGACTACCATGGATGCATCCGGGTAAATATCCATGGATGGTGGATAAATTCTTGTGGATATGGATGATATCCATGGATTATCCACATCATCCACAAAACTGATAAGTGAACTTTTTGCCAAAAGGTTGTTGTAATATGCACTGTTGATGTGTAACTACTAGTATACAACTAATAGTTATGTGTTTGAAGTACCTATCACTGAGAAAAAGGCAAATTTAGTGTTTCAATGCATTTTTGGATATTACCAAGAGAAATTGAATGTCACTGATTCAATTGGGCATGTAAAATCATGAAAATATTTGAGTAGGTGCTTACAAGACTTGTGTATTGGACTATATAATTTATTGTTGGGATTTATTTATTTATTCCTTGAAAATAGCCTAAAGATCATTTTATATAGAGTTACACCAATGTGGTATAGTATTTTGAGATTTTCTTATCAAATATTGCACAAAATTAAGAATTTATTTTTCTCTCTTTAAACACCCTTACTGGTATAATATGCACAAAAATTTCCAAAAATTTTAAATATATAAAAGACAAATGAATATTGCATATACAAAAGCATGAGAGCTGGTCATCAGAAATGCAAAAAAAACAAATACCATGGCAACTGTTACAAATTCAATATCACAAAAAAATCTGGCTTCTTCATCTGAGTATTTTCAAACTCAGCTCAAAATCCTGGTTAGAATGGTATACAACATCACTATATTCCATTTATGGTAAGTCACATGACTCTCCTGATGTCATTTTTGAACTCCACTCAAAAAATTGATCAGAATGGTATATAACATCACTATATTCCATATATGGATGGTTCCATCACTATGTACATGTCATTTTGAAACTCAGCTCAAAAAACTGGTTAGAATGATGTATAACATCACTATAAATTTTTGACTCCCACAGTTAGTAAAGTCAGTAATTTTTGTAAGGTAAGGGCAATCCATACACATCCAATATCAGCTGTTGTGACTGATGTGTGACAAGACCTTAGCATGCACTAAATTGATCACGTGTTTGTTTCACTTGGACACTGTAGAATCTCTTGAAAACACATATCATTTATTCATGCTGATGTCACAAAAATGTACAACCACCAAAAAATCATGAAGTGGAAATAAAAAATTTTGGTGGTGGCAGATTGCTTGAAATTTATGTGCTTTCTTTGATATGCAAATTTTTGCACTTTTGTCATGTTCATCACGCCAAATCAGGTGACACTGGATGCATATGGATTTCCTCTACCTTAATGGTTGCTGAAATTACTAACCATGGGGAAAACAGACATGGAAAAATGGTCACACTGAATTTTTCATTGATTCCAGTTTTGAAGAATGAGTCTCAACTCTGTTAAGGACTTGTAAACCTACCAAAAAAAAGTGAAGGAAAAAGGGCCAGGAATGAGTGGAATAGCATGAGGAGATGATGAGCACAACACTAGCTGAGGCTGTGGCACATGTTGATCAACTGTGGGAGACAGTGATCGGGTGGTGATTGGCATGAGAACTGGTGGTAGGGTTTTGATGCAATCAAGTCTAGGAATAGTGAGGCAGACACAGGATGCCTCACTATTCATAGGCTTGTATTGTGGGAAGGTCAGGTGCTGGTGGTGGTTGCATGCAGATCCCTAGTGGCAATATCAATCATCAGTGGTGTGGCAACGGTTGTGTTGACTGCCAACACACTGTGTGAAGGGTCTCAGTAATCAACGGGTCAGCAATTCTAATACCATAGTAACCATGCAGAACCCATGATCTGAACACCACGGATTTTACCGTACCCATACCCATGTCATTCCTTACCAAGACTATATTACTCATTTATTTAAATTTAATAGTAACCATCCATTCATCCATGGATATCACCCATGCAATATCCATATCCATATCCATCCATCCATATATCGTATCCATGGATGGTCATCTGGATGATGGCCATCCATGGTAGTCCCTACTTGTGATCCCCTCGAAAATATGCCAAAACTCAATCCTCATCCCCCATTGTTTATCCCATCTCCCCAATATTCGCTTGAACAAAAAGCTATTATTGACAAAAATCACCCTGGCGGTTTCCTATGGCCAGAAGAATGAAAGCTCATGCATGACTTTATTCAAAATCACGAAAGTTTTCACCCCGACTTCTTCCCTCCTATTGAATTCCCTGTCATGCCTCACACTCCTTGGGTTGAACATAACATCCCTATACCTCCTGGTCTGTATGAACAGATCTGTGAAATGCTGAAAAAGAAGATAGAAGCAGTAGTATACGAGTCATCAAACTCATCATATTGATTGTGATGGTTTTGCATTTTGAAGAAAGATGCAAAATCACTTTGAATAGTCTACAGTCTTGAGCTGCTAAACCAAGTAATGATTCAGCACTCTGGCATCGTCCCGATCCCTGAGCATTTGGCTGAACAGTTTGTGGGATGTGCTTGTGGTGGAATGTTGGACTTATATGTTGCATTCGATGAAAGGCTAGTAGCTGAATCTTCTCGAGATCTAATGACTTTCCAGACTCCATTTGGCACACTTCAAATTGTCACCCTACCAATGGGTTGGACAAACTCAGTTCCGATCTTACATGATGATGTCACATTCATCCTACAACCCAAAGTCCCTCATATCACGATCCCTTACATCAATGACACACCAGTTAAGGGTCTGAAATTGGAATATTGAATGATCAGTGGATCTTACAAAACAATCACCGACAACCCAGGCATTTGACGATTTGTCTGGGAGCATTTTGGGAATTTGAATCGCATTGTCCAACGCATGAAGTATTGTGGAGGAACATTTTTGGGTCCCAAACTCTATCTTTGTGTCCCTGAAATAATCATTTTAGGGCATCAATGCAACATCAAAGGTCGTATGGCCAATCCTACTCACATCGAAGCAGTTAGCAAATGGGGACCTTGTTGAAGCCTTACCAAAGTTAAAGCATTCTTAGGAACTATTGGAGTCTGTCATATCTTTATTTGAAATTTTGCTCAACATGCTACAGCGCTGATTCACCTCACTCAAAAAGATGTTCCTTTCAAATTCGGACCAAAGCAAATCACAGCACAGGAAGATTTGAAGCAGGCCTTAATCAATTCCCCAGCAATTCGAGCAATCAACTACTCATCTCCCACCCCAGTTATCTTATCTGTCAACACTTTGCACATCACTGTTGGTTTCTTTCTTGTGCAATGTGACCCCAACAATCCTCGAAAACAGTATTGCAGTCAATTCAGCTTGATCATGCTTAACAACCATGAATCCCAGTTCTCACAACCAAAACTTGAACTCTATGGTCTATATTGCACCCTTGGTGCACTTTGATTGTATTTGATAGGGGTCCGAAACCTTATCATCGAAGTCGATGCAAGGTATATCAAAGGCATGCTCTCAAATCCTGATATTGCACCTCGTGCTAGCATCAATTGATGAATTGTTTTGATCCTAACCTTCCACTTCATGCTAGTCCATGTTGCAGGTACACACCATGGACCAGATGGTCTTTTGCAATGTCCTTGACAATCAGAAGACAATGATATCGAAGTAGAAGAAGAATTCAGAGACTGGATCGACCATCTTCACAGTTTTGCACATCAAATCAATCCTATCATGACATGCCCCTTCTCCTCCCAACAAATTTCAACACTTGCCCTCTCCTCAGATTTCAGTAAGGGGGAGGATTTTACCTACAATGACATGCCACAAATGAACAACGCAAAAAAGGATGACAAATGATCACTTCACGCTTGAAAATGGTTAGATGATTTGGTACAACCCCCAGACTTATCGGATTCCAAATACACTACTTTCATCCGATATTCACCGCTTTCTTCTTAGATTTAGGCAAACTATGGAGAAAGGACTCCCATGGAGCTCACAAGATTGTCACAATCCCCAAACATCATCTCAAAATAATTTGTGCAGCACACAATGATATCGGTCACAAGATGATTTTTGCTACAAAATCTGTCATTGCCCTACAATTTTGGTGGCCTAACATGAAAGCCGACATCACATGGTTTATCCATACCTGCCACCTCTATCAGATTTGACAAACTCGAAATTTTCTTATCCCACCTACAGTCGCAACACCAACACCACTTTTCGGCAAAGTCTACATCGACACAATGCAAATGCCCCCATTGAACACATTTAAGTATATCGTTCAAGGTCGATGTTCGTTAACAGCATATCCAGAATGGCAAAAGCTTTGACATGAAAATGCCATGACACTTGGTGACTGGATCTTCGAAGATGTCATTTGTTGATGGGGATCTCTATACAAAATCATCACTGATAATGGTTCTGCATTTGTCACAGCAATGGAGTATCTCACAAAACAATACCATATTAACCACATCCGAATTAGCAGATACAATTCTCATGCTAATGGACTCATCGAATGAGCCCACTTCGATGTTTGACAATCACTATTCAAAGCAGTCAATGAAGATCAGAGCAAATGGTCAGCTGGAGCACACTCTGTGTTTTGGGCAGAATGAGTCACAGTTCATAGACACATGGGTTGTTCTCCTTACTTTGCAGTTACAGGCTCGACATCTCCGAAGCTATGTATTTGCAACCCCCTCCAAATTCAATACTCTCAACAACCAATCTTATCACATGACAAGCTATTGCTTTGCAAAAATGTTCAATTGACCTCGAAATTCTTTATTTGAAGGTTCTTTTGGCACGTCGTGAAGCTGCGAAACGATTCAAACAAGTCCACCAGTGGACTGTCAAAGACTACAACTTTGCAAAAGGTGATTTAGTGCTACTTTGAAACACACAGATTGAGAAGTCCCTCAATCACAAGATGTGACCTCATTACTTAGGTCCCTCATAGTCATCGATCAAAACTATGGAGCCTACATCCTTTGCGAACTCGATGGATCAGTACTCCACCAGCCCATTGCTGCATTTCGACTTCTGCCATACCTAGCTCAAAAATTGATTCCACTCCCTCCAAACTTCCTTGACATCGCCTCAGAACATCTCAAAACACTTTGAAAAACTTTGGACATCAACAAAGATATTCCTGAAGACATTCTGGACTTCGAAGACAATTAATTATTCTCTTTTCCTTGTTTGCAATTACTTACCTATGATTTCAATTTCTTTTAGTGCACAATACAAGTTGCGATATCTAGTGTTTACAGGTCCAGTTCAGTCCGGTTTTTTATGTCTAAATGGGGCAACCGCAACCGCAACCGGTCCAAAACTGACCCAGATATTGCTGAACTGCAACTGTACCGCATAGGACCGGTCCATATCAGTCCATGGACCGAAAAAAACCAGTTTGAACCGACTTTTTGCTGTAAAATTTGTTCTACCAATATAACCCATATACTTCTCGACAACTATTAATTGGACTATCTTACCATTACACAAGCAGTTGGATATTGTAATTTCCCGGTGACAGGTCCAACTTTTAAGAGATTTCATCAAGATCTGACAGAGATATGACCAAAACAAAAGTACATTGTATTCCATGTTGTAGTTTGTAGTTTGTAGTTACAACTTGTTAGGGCTGTTAAATGAATCAAATACACATGGTATAGATGTTTATGTATGTTATTCCTTTGCCTTGGATAATGTCCAATTGTGCCCAACATTTTTGTAGCACAAGGTATAAACAGTACAGTCACAGCTGCTCAAATGACATCAAAATACTCACATCAAAATGTATTTTGTCATATCTCTCTCAGTTCTCAACCGTTTTTGATGGTCCAGAGAGCGAAATTGAAGCCATTATGTGTGGAAATCAGGGAATATAGTGTACGTGACCTATAAACTGGTTGAAACCGGTTCAGATTGGTTTTCATTGGTTCAATGATATTTGTCAAAGCAAAAGACTGGCAACTGGACTGCAAAAGACCGGTCCTATAAATAGCCACCTGATGAACCGGACTTTGGTTCAGTTCAGTCCGGTTTCGGTCTTTTTCCGGTTCGTAGGACCGGACCTTTAAACACTAGCGATATCACATTATAGCATGGTCATGCAAACTCCAAAAAGGGTTTTTTGGCCATGATGATCTACTGAGCCCTTCCCTTATTTTCTCTATTTCTTTTACTTTTCTTATCGCTACTTTTTGAGACTCACAAAAATTTAAAATTGCAAAAAGAAAAAAGCTACAAAGTTTTTTTATTCCTCCAACATTTCCTCCACCACTTCTATCTGCCTACATAGTACTTCCAATTTGACCTTCATGCCTGCCAATTAAATTTCTTTATGAGGATCTGGCGATGCATCACCCACTCCAAAAAAAAGCCTCAGCCTCCTCGAACCCAGGGACCTCCTTTGCCTTTGCCTTTGCCTTTGCCTTCAACGCCCTCTTTCTCTCCTTCGCTGGTTTTGAAGGTCCCATGATTGGTTCAACTTCCTTAATGGGGCCCACAATGCAGATTCAAGGCACTTCCTGATCCAAGAAATAGGTTAGCAAACACTATGAAATTATTTCAAATGACTTTTGTACATGGTTTTGGGTGTGTTGCCCACTTCAAACCCCCACTCTTTGTTCCTCCAACCTTCACTGCCTCACCCTTGCGAAGCCCCCTCCTCAAAACTCCATCCCAATAGCACCCCTGCACTTCGGGGCCACCTCCTTCACAATACACGTCGGTTGGGACTTGAACCCAGTGCATCAATCACACTACAAATCAAATTTGTCAATAGTTCGAAAAATAGAGAAATAATTCAAAACACTTACTGGCCCCACAAAATTGAGTAGACCGGTACTTGCAAACTTTGCCCATTTGACCTCTAAACAATCCTCCTCCAACTCATCCACTTCATCCTCACCAGTTTCTAAGGCAACAACCTTCCATTTTTGTATCCTGATTACAGGCAGCTCCTCTGCCTTTTCAGGCTCATTCTCTCCTTTTTTTGTTCTCACCTTCTGCCTCATCCTGCTCAATTGCCTTTGCCTTTGCCCCCACTACAGATCCTCCTTTGAAAGAGTCTTCATGCAAAATTTGCCCAGAACCGTTTTTCGAGCCTCAACAAGTGCCCCTTCCAATCATTGAGCCTGGATTTCTTCGCAGCCACTGCTGCCCATCATGTGTCTTCTTCCGCTTGTTGAACCACTTGCTCTTCCTCCTGAAACCATTTCACCTCTTTGTCATGCATTTCCTGCTTCACCTTGTTGCACAATTCCAAGAACAAAAGCTCCCTGCCCCACTCCAGCCACTCACAATGTGCCAATGGCTTGAAGAGCTCAATGACCTCAATGATGATGTTGTGGATGGCTGGGTCATGTTCCTTGCCCAGATTGTCTGCTAGCTCGTCATATTCAGCCTAAATGAAACACTTTATCCCCCTCAAACAGTAAAACAAACTCAAAAACTTACTATCTTCTCACAAAACACCTTCCCCCATACTTCAAAATCCAAATCTTTGGCAATGGCATGTTTGGGCATTGATTTGTGTAATTGAGCACTCCATTGTTGAGATCAGCAATGAGAGACATGATGGGAGCAAGTATTGAAGATATAGGAGTTGATGAAGAAGAACGGGAAGGTTTTGAACCTCATTTATATACATGATTAGGGCACAGCATGGGTATGGGTAACACCGTGTGTTTCTGGTCACAGGTATGCATGGGTATGGGTACGGGTATGGGATTGCCATACCCAGGCAACACCATACCCTTTTCCACGGTGTTATGGGTATGTGCGGGTATGCTGCTACCTGGATTTTAGTCAGGTGAGTGATCATCTGTGTTGAGATTTCGACTTTTTAATGACATATCATGGGAAAAAACCCTGTGATGAGATGTGAACATCTTTTTCAGCAAATTTCTATCAAATATCATGAAAAATAACAGTAAAACATGCAGGGGTACTTTTTGATGACATATTGTGGGAAAACCTGCAAGTCAGGGTGACATGACTCACGGGTTTACCCCCTGTGAGAAGATGCAAACATCTTTTCCTATCAAATATAATGAAAAATATCAATACCCATGAATAACCACGGGTAACCCACAAAAACCCATGGTAACACCATACCCCTACCCATGCAGGTACGGTGTTCATGGGTATGGGTAGGGGTAAAAGAAAATATACCCGAGGGTTACCCATGCCATGCCCTACCCATGATCATCATGTGTCTCTGATTGGCTGACTGGGACAGTCAGGATTTCAGTAAGGGGGAGGATGATAGGTCCACTTTGTGGATTCAGCTCAGAAACCATTTCCACATATTACAGTCAACACCCATGACACTTCAAATGCTTATGAACTTTATGAACCTTTCTCGAAGTTTTTTTGTGACACTTCAAACAACTTTGCAACACTTCAAACAAGTTTGAATGACTTCACAGCACCTTGAATACCTTCAGCCGCCATATGCCTATCGCACCACCCTTCAGACAGATGCAGCACACCTTGCACAAGTTAGCATGTCACATATCGAGCACCTCTGGACACGAGGAGATATGACAATGCGCTTTTAGGATGTGATTGTGGTGTTTTGACATTTTGATGATATATTGGATCAATAGGACAGGTACCCTTAATATATTGTGACTCTACACATTTCCCTTCTCATCATTTCTCATTTATTTTCTGATTTAGAAAGTTCTTTATTGTTTTATATCTTGCCTCATGTAGTCCTCATGTTCTATTTCCTTTTTAGTACTATCTCTCAAAACTTATATAGCCTTGTACTAGCTACCTAGAAGAACAGAATACATCATCTTCTCATCTCTATTGTCTGATTTAAAAGTAATTCTCTTGAGTCCAAGCACCCTCATCTTAGTCCTGAAGTTTAGCGGGTTACTGCAAACTTCTTCGAAAATTCCATACTAGCTTTTTGAAACTATCGTCCATCATCTATCTCCTCTCGAGATCTTGCCACATCATTATCATCTATCTTCATCGTCTTTCGAAACTATTCTCATTTGCTACAAACCTCTCAAACTTCCTCGAACACTTTTGAACTCCTTCAAACTTTCTTGAACATCTTCAAACCTTTATTGGACCAAGCACCATAGGACGTTTGCTTAAGTAACCTTAGATGTAGATGCATGGCTTGCTTAAGTATAAGTCGGCTTAAGCACCATATCTCCTTAAGCTCATTAAGCCCTTTGAACAATGCTTAATCCACATGAACTTTGAATCAAACTCAGACTTAGTCATCAATTTAGTTCATCAATTTAGTCAGGTGTTCAAAGTTCAAAGTTCACCATTAAACACTGGTTATGCTGCTACTGCCTGCATCAGAGAAGTCCACATAATATAGAATGAAGCAATTTGAGGCCAAAATATATGGTTTCCAAAGGGTGGAAGTGTCAGTAGAGACATATTTATATTATTGTTATTTGTTTGGCACCTTAATTGGGTGCTTAAGCTGTGCTTGTTTATAAGCTGGCTCATGGACTGCTTAAAATGCTTATTGAGTGCTCAGTGCTTAAGCACATTAAGTAGTCCTATCCCTGTTTTGAGATTGGAGGTGCTTGAGCAGGATGGGTGCTCAAGCTTGGTGGGTCTGCTTGAGTGGGGAGCTTGCTTGAGCAGAGAGCATGCTTGAGCAAGGTGGGTGCTTGAGCAGGGAGTGGGGATAGTGCTTGAGCAGGAGGATGCTTGAGTGGGGAGGGTGCTTGAGCAGGGAGGGTGCTTTAGCAGCATGGTTGAGACAGGACATGAGCTCAGGGTGTTCAATTATTGTTTCTGTGCATACAATATTACAGGCAATATGTGCTTAAGCCGACTTATACTTAAGCAAGCCGTGCACCTACATCTTAGGTTGCTTAAGCAAACCCCCTATAGATTCATATTGGACCACTTCACAGAACCTTGTACCCCTTTGAACTTTGACAAATCTCATTGAACCTCTTCAAACTTTGGTCCCCCACTCTTGCTTAACAGTGGTGATATTTAGTACCACCTCGTACCCTTCCTCTAACTTCTGTTATACCATTCAAGACCTGTTAGTGGGTTTTGTTTGGGTTTCCAGGTCAAGTATCATCACCATGCACATAGGTTGGATCTCTGCTACCACTGTGGGGAAACTGGGCACAGGGGCTGGAGTGTGCCCCCATCATCAGGATATCTGCATGCTCACCCCTGAGGGGCGAGATGAACTCCTCCAAGACCTGTTGGCACTTGTAGATGTCGAGGAAGCAAAGGATCAGGTTGCAGAGGAGATCAAGTCAGAAGTTGTAGAGGAGCAGGATTTTTCTATTTGAAGTGAGTGAACTGTATGCCCTCACTGCCTGTCTATAACTACTTCAAAGGTTTGTCAGTTGAATCCCCAGAGAATGAATCTATTACCATGACTGTTCCCCTCTCTGACCCTTTGAAGTTGGCTGAAGATGTACCTGCTCTTCCTGTCTCTCCCTCTGCTCCATGCCCCAAAATTAAATCATGGGAGTGCAAACTACCATGCAAATATATTGTTGCATCCACTCCCTCTACACATTCCTTGAACCTAGCAATTGAACTAGAGACTACAAACACTGGACAGATACTCAGTGTCTCTGCACTCCTGGACTCTGGTGCGACCGGTCTCTTCATTGATGCCCATCTTGCACAACAACATCGCCTGAATACTTGCTCACTCTCACATCCAATACCTGTTTATAATGTGGATGGGTCCCCAAATGAAGCTGGTGCCATCCAAGAGGTTGCAGACCTGGTCCTCCATTACAAAGATCATAGTGAGTGTGCCCTTTTTGCTGTCACTGAATTAGGAAAGCAGAAGGTGATTTTGGGCTATCCGTGGCTTCAAGACCATAACCCAGAGGTCAACTTGCGTACCAGGGAGGTTACAATGAGCTGGTGTCCATCCTGCTGTCATACTTGTTTCATGGAAGCCAGACAAGAATGTCGTGTACAAAGGGCCTCAATACAACATACTCAGAAGTGTTGTGCCGGACCCCTGCCTATACCTGAAGTGGAGTTAGAAGGGGTTCATGATCTGATGCCAGACTCAGATGATGATGATGAGGAGCCAGAGGAAGTAGAGGAAGGTGATCAGATCTTCTACACTGTGATTCATCCATTGCACGAGGTGTGTGCTACATCGAACATATCCAAATGCCTTGCTGAGGCCTTCCCCAAAAACAATGCTGCTAAATCCTCTACTGATTCCTTGCTTCCTCATCTCCATGAGTTCGGGGATGTGTTCTCCAAGGAATCATTAGACTCTCTCCCTGCGCGCAAGCCATGGGATCACGTGATTGAACTCACCCCAGGTGCAACCCCTTCATCCTGCAAGGTCTATCCTCTCTCTCCTGAAGAACAGCAACAGCTTGACCAGTTAATCGACAAGCACCTGGCCTCCAGATGTATTCAACCATCAAAGTCACCCATGGCCTCTCCCTTTTTCTTTGTCAAGAAGAAGGATGGCTGACTTTGACCAGTTCAAGACTACAGAAGGCTCAATGACATCACAGTCAAAAATTGCTACCCATTACCTCTCATCTCCAAATGTGTGAACCAGCTCTGTGGAGCCCGATACTTCACCAAGCTCAACATCCGTTGGGGCTACAATAATGTGAGGATAAAGGAGGGAGATGAGTGGAAGGCAGCCTTTTGTACCAACCATGGTCTTTTTGAACCGCTCATCATGTTCTTTGGCCTTACTAATAGTCCTGCCACCTTTCAGACCATGATGAATGACATCTTCCATGACCTCATCCTCAAAGGCGTTGTTTGTATCTATCTCGAACACATCCTCATCTTCACTCGCATGGTTGAAGAGCACCATTGCATCACGCACCTCGTCCTAGAACAACTTTGACTGTACAAACTCTACCTTCATCAAGACAAGTGCGAGTTTGAGAAGACCAAGATTGAGTACCTCGGCCTGATTATCTGGGAGGGTCAGGTGGAGATGGATCCTATCAAGGTGAACAGGGTCATGGCTTGGCCAATACCCACAAACAAGAAAGAGGTGCAGTCTTTCCTGGGCTTCATCAATTTCTATTGGTGTTTTATCAAGGATTTCTGACATCATGCATGACCACTGTTTGACTTGACAGGAAAGGAGGCATGGAGGTGGGATAATGCACAACAGGAGGCTTTCAAAAAGCTTAAGGAGATGGTCACTTCCACTCCCATTCTTACCTTTGCTGACACTTTGTGCCCTTTTCATGTAGAAGCTGACAGCTCTGACTTTGTGATGGGTGCCATGTTGTCTCAGCAGTCTCCGGAGCACCAGAAGTGGCATCCTGTTGTGTTCTACTCCAAAAGCCTTAGTGCTGTAGAGTGAAACTATGAGATCCATGACAAGGAGATGTTGGTGATAATGTGTGCACTTGAGGAGTGGCAACACTTCCTTGAGGGTGCCCAACACAAGGTGGAAATTTGGATGGATCACAATAATCTTGAGTACTTTATGATGGCCAAGAAATTGAACCATCGTCAAGCTCATTGGTCCTTGTATCTATTCAGATTTGACTTCTCCTTGCACCACTGTCCGGGTCACAGCATGGGGAAGACCAATGCCCTCTCCCAATGTGCAGACCATGGGGATGGCGGCAACGACAATCAAAACATTGCATTATTGCAGCCAGACCTGTTCACTATTTGGGCACTGGAAGGCATCACACCCCAGGGCAAGGAGCAGGACATCCTACATGACATTCGTTGTGCAAACCATAGCGGTTTACACGACAATGTTGTTGCCCAAGTTGTTAAAGAACTGAGGAAGGGATCCACCCTGTCCTTGCATGCAGCAGAGTGGGCTGAAAAGAAGGACTTGTTGTATTTCAGGAATTGCATCTATGTCCCCAATGACCCAGACCTTCACCAGTGCATCATATCCCAACACCATGACTCACAGATTGTCAGTCATCCTGGATGCTGGAAGACCTTGGAGCTCACCTCATGGAATATTGGTGGCCACAAATGTCATGGCTCATTGGTCAGTATTGTTGTACTTGTGACCTTTGCTTATGCACCAAGATTCCTCATCGCAAACCCATTGGTGAGCTACATCCTCTTCCTGTTCCAGAGAGTCATTGGGATGTTGTCAGTGTCGACTTTGTGGTGGAGTTGCGGTGATGTGCACAGTTGATTCAGTGGGAATATGCACTCCCTTCATTCCCACTCACACCACTGTCAGCGCCCTGGGTGCTGCCCAACTCTATCTCCACCATGTGTGGAAATTACATGGACTTCCTGGTGCTTTCCTCTCTGACCATGGCCCTCAGTTCATGGCAGAGTTCACTGACAAGCTGTACCAACTTCTGGGGATCAAACTCCTTGCTTCAACTGCCTATCACCCACAAACTGATAGCCAGACTGAGCCAGTCAACCAGGAATGTCTGCATTTTCGTCAATGAGTGCCAGGACAATTGGGATGATCTTCTCCCCTTGGCTGAGTTTGGATACAACAACCATGTCCATGCTTCCACTCAACAGACCCCTTTCCTCTTGGACACTGGACAACATCTATGCATGGGATTTGAACCTTGCCAAATTCCCTCACACATTGAGATGGTGAATGAGTTCACAGAACACATGTGGGATAGCTTGGAGGAGGCAAAGGCAGCCTTAGCGAAGGCGAAGGATGACATGGCCCACTTTTACAACCACCACCATTCTCTGACCCCTCAATACAAGGTTGGTGATTGAGTTTATCCTGACTCCAGTGACATCTCCACTATGTGTCCATCCAAGAAACTTGCTCATCACTTCCTGGGACTTTTCCCTATTGTCAAGTGTGTTGGGAATGCATGCCTATTGTTTACACCTCCCAGCCTCCATGTCCAGACTCCACCCAGTCTTCCATGTCATCAAACTCCTTCCAGCTCCCCCAGATCCATTCCTGGCACACCATTCACATCCACCACCACTGCCTACAGTGATCGAGGGAGAACCCCAGTATGAAGTCGAGTTGATCTTGGACAGTCAGTTGTGTCGAGGAAAACTCCAGTATTTGGTGCACTGGAAGGGTTATGGTTATGAGGAGAACTCATGGGTCAAAGATAGTGTTTAAGGGTCCGGTTCAGTCCAGTTTTTTGACCACAAGGGGGGTCAACTGTGGACCGGAACTGGTCCAAACTGACATCCAAAGTTGCAAGACTGCAACCGAACCCCAAAAGACTGGTTTGAACCAGTCTTCAGGCTGTTTTTACGAGTCTAACTAAACTATAATATATCATAGATAAAACTAATTATATTTACACCCTGCAAGCATTTGCTCACACCGGTGTTGCTAAAAGACTGAAAGAAAACAAAAAAGAACAAAATAATAGAAAAATAGCCCCACCGTCTCACGTTTGTAGCGACAGTGGGGGGTCAAGAGTGGTTGTTGTTTGTCGTCTCCTCCCCGTCACATGTTGCCACCTCCCCTGTTCTCGTTGTTGTCCATTTTGTGCTCCCTGTCATTAATCAGCCCCTACCTGTGTGCATTGTTGTTCATCATCGGCACCTCCATTACCCCCTACGAGCAGTGGCTCATAGGTGGGTTGGTGGTGCTCTGACATGGCATTGGCCATCGTCCCTGGCTGCCGTTGCTGTTGCTGTCTGGAAGTGGCAGTACCCGTTGCCACCCTGTGAGCAGAGGCTTGCAGCAGTGACATAGGGCATGGGTGGTGTATGGTGAGGGCCCAGGTGTGTTGCATGGTGGCTAGGTGACGTCGTTAGTAAAAGAAATAAGATTAAACAAAAAAAAACATACTTAACAGCCCAAATGATGACTAGCATCATCTGGGCTGTCTGCAGCAGACCCCCCTGATTCATTCTTGTCCCCCTGATTTGTCATCCTCATCGTCCCCGCTATTCATCATCAACAGTTGTCATCATCCAGGAAAGGGCCTGTTGCCACCCTGCGAGCAGAGGCTCACAGTGGCAGTGCTGGGCTTGTGTGCATCGTTTGGTGGGTGGGCAGCATTGTTATCAAAATGCAAAAACCTAATAATGAAGAAAAACAAGTAGTTAGTAAAAGAAAGAAGAAGTGAGCTTTAAAAACATACCCTAGGGGGGCCCAAATGATGCTAGTTCATCATTTGGGCCCCCTGCTTTGTGTTTGTTGGTTTGCATGGTCATGGTTGCAGACCAGGGTGGTGACACAGTATTGTTGATGTTGTTGTTGTGGTCATGGGAAGTCTTCAGGCATATGGTGCCACTTTTGTTTTTGTGAGCAAAAACATGATCACATGGTCTGTGCGCAGCCACATGGTATAGAAGTACCCACCCAAACAACTCCTTTTATGCTCGCTTGTCCCACTCTATGTAAAAATAACTGAAATAGTAATAGTAGTATTTATATTTTGGTCTTTTAGATATTTATTTCTGTATTTTGTGCTGAACTTATGCTATATATCTAGTAGTATAAACATGGCTAAAAGACTGGTTAAGACTGGCTTCAACTGGTCTTACATCGGTTTTTGTGAGTTTATGAAAGTGATCAACCGACAACTGAACCAATCCCAATATAGGGTGAACCAAGACTGACAGTTCGGTCTCTTGTGGTTAAGTTCGGTTAAGAGTCCAGTCTTTTTCCGGTCTTATAGACTGGACCCTTGAACACTAGTCAAAGAGTCTGATGTGAATGCCCCTCGGTTAGTCAAGGAATTCCACCAACAGCACACTGCATTCAAATTACTGACTTTGGTCGTATGTGATTTTGAATGCATCGGGGCGATGAATCTTAGAGAGGGGGTGATGTAAGGGGACTAGGGGGGACTTGGGGGGGTGCCCTATGTGTTTCTCCTATTTTTTATGTTCATCCTATATTTTTCCTCACTTCATTTCCTTCTATTCTTCATTTTCTATGATTCTTCCTTATTTTATTACTATTTTCCTTTCTATCACATTTGTGCATGTTGACAGTTTTATATGTAGAGGCAGTGCACCCCTTCCAACATCTACCCCTTGGTATGATGTCATTTGGCAGCCTTGATCTGCCTATCTCCACCTTTTCTATTTTTAGATTATTATTTGATTTTTGCAGTCTTCACATATACTGGGCATTGGCAAAGGGGTCCTCAGAGTTTTCTCTTTGGATTTCCCTTTGCTAGGTGCGCCTCCAATCCCTGTAATATGTAGTGTAATTTTAACTTTGGATTTCCCTTTGCTAGAGGCTGAGGTTGCCCTTGGGCCTTATACCACCCCACGAGCAGTTGCTCATGAGGCTGGTGTGTTGTTGTTGTCTCCTGTCCCTGTGCCTGGGCATCATTCCACCCACCAACCACCCCACAAACAGTTGCTCATGAGGCTGGGGGCAGGTGGCATGTCATTGTTCATTGCTGCCATCCCCCATTTGGATTTCTGTTTTTTTTTTTTGGAGGGGGGGGGGTTTGGGCACATCAGTGTGACATGGTGTGAGTATTGGAGTAGGGTGTGTGGGCACCTACTCCAGTAGTCACCTGATCACCTAGCCAGTAGCCACCTGCATGTACATAGTCACATCACGCTTAGGCTATCACTAGAGCATCCCACCAGTCTGCTATAGGAGACGGATCCATCATCTCCATCTTGGTGATGAGAGCATGATTTGATTCACACTGTTCTCAGTCTGCTCTCAGTGGTCTCCAACTCTGCTTAGTTCTTGTTCTTGTGTTGTCACACTTGTTGCTCTCATTTGCTCTTGTTGCCAGCCTTCAACTGCAATACCAGTATAATTTCTAGCTTCACTATTTGTCTGCTATCATGCCTGGACCTGGGAACTCTCGAATCCCCACTCTGAGTACTATGCCCAAAATCGGCCCCTTTTGTAATCCCACCACAGCCATGTCAACAGCTGTTATATGCAATAGCTTACTGCAGAGCGTCATACTAGAGCTTCTAGAGAACGGGAAGGTCAAAGCCTTTGATGAAGGAAAGAAGGAGGGCTACTACAAAGGATATGAGGAAGGAAGCTACCTGGCTCGTGAGAACAAAGAAAATGATGTATTCGAGATGTTGAGGAAGGAAGACAAAGAAAAAGTATGGAGTACCACACTAGAGGAAGGAAGACAAGAGGGATGCAAGAGGGGACTGAGAGAAGGAGAAGAAAAAGGGAGAACAGCTGAACGAGAGAAATGGGAGACGAAACGCGAGAGGACCAAGGTCAACAAGAGCATACAAACAGAGTCGACAACTCGTGAAACGATGGATATGAGCACTCAGACCACCCCCACCTCCATCAACGCCGCGATGCAAACTGTGCAGGATGACAAACTGCCGTGTCTACTGAATGATGCAGGGATGTCTATCAAGCTTTGCAACACCTGTGAGACAGCAGTACAGACCAATGACAGCCCTCAGCCCACCCTCCTGACCTCTTCTCCACCCAACAAGCCCACCAGACCTCCCATGTCACCCCTAGCAACGGCCCCATCAGCCCCATCAATGACGCCAACAACGTCGACAACCACCTCATTTCCTGCATCAAAACAGCTACCAGTGCCTCATCAATGACAGCACTCGCTGCCTAGTCGACCTACAGCCCCCCTGCAGCCTCTACAGCCCTTCATCTCACGTCCAGAACTGCCCATTGCCACCGCCACATCATTTTCAACAATGGCAACAAATTTGGCTGCAACTACCATTAAGACGACTACTAGGGTTTCGACTTGCACCCAGATGGCTGCTGACACCCTGGAGACCATCAGCGAGGCAATAAACAATGCAGATCAACCTTCTACAGCCCAACAAGCCAATTCATGAGACAATGAGCAAATGTGTTTGTCAAAACATATCGTCTACTCAACGGAACGACTCTGTTCCCCCCTGAAGCCCAAATGAAGGTCCAGGAAGCCGTCTACAGCCCCCAGCTCACCCCAGCTCAATCCACAGCCCATCATTCCGCACCCTGAGCCCACCGCTGCTGCTACGTCACCACCAACGCTGCCTACACCTCACATAGCTGCCAAGTCACCAACAATGTTGTCTACACCTGGGGACATCCCCCATTTGTCGTCTATGGCTCGTTCGCTGCCTACACACCCCAGAAAGCCCCAGAAAGCCCAAGCTGTTTTGCTGCATACTGCTTCCTACACCCCTGCCGTGTCACCAATGATGCCATCAACACCTTTAGATGCCCCCTGCTCACTGTCTATGCCCCTGTTCCCACCCGTACACCCCTGCTCACCCCTGCTCGACCCTAAATGAGCTGTCTTGCCACCTCCCGCACATTTTGACTGGGTCGATGATGCTGCGTCATTACCCACCACCCCCAGCACCCTGCTGCGAGATCTCTCTGGTCTGAAAACAAGCCGTACACAGCCGTTTGGGACTCTACGATGATGGACTCAACAAAGATGACCCCCCACGCAGCATTTCTCATCTCGAAAATTTTTTAATCCAGCCTTGCCTTCTCTTGTTCTACCTCAACCTTTCGTTACTCAACGACACCCCTCTGGTATAGGCCCAGGCAAGCCCACCATCATAGTGCCCTTTGGAGGAGCACCCACACCTGCACCAGTACCTCCAGTTCCAGTACTTGACTGGGATTGAGACCCCCGTCTCCTTGATTTGGGTCAGGCACTTCGAGCTTTGGGATGGACACCCCCATGTTGAGTCTTTCACTATTATATTTTTTATATCATGCATAGAATTTTTCTGGTTACATCGTTTATATTATTTCTATACGTATTGTTTTGTTTTCAGTTTTTTTTTGTTTTCAGTTTTTTTTTGTTTTCTTTCTGTGGCGACGGGGATGTTGCCTTTTTTTGGAGGTGGGCAGATGGAGTAGGGTGTGTGGGCACCTACTCCAGTAGTCACCTGATCACCTAGCCAGTAGCCACCTGCATGTACATAGTCACGTCATGCTTAGGCTATCACTAGAGCATCCCACCACTCTGCTATAGGAGATGGATCCGCCATCTCCAGTATGGAGGTTGGTGGGTGCTTACTAGGCAGGTACCCCCCTTCTGGGGTCTCCTGGCATCCCTTTACACCCTCCTAGCCCATGTCAACAGCCTCACATCCCATTGACTGGGGAGGAGGGGATTGGGTGGGCATGGGCATGGATTGCATGTTTTTCATCATGGCAGGTCATCCCCAGTAGTATACAACATAAAAAGCAATAAAATACAATTTGTTGATTGATAAAACAAAAAGCAAAAAAAGAAAAAAAAGAAAAACTTATCTATGGCCCAAACAACAGTTGCTGTCGTTTGGGCCCACGTTCTGTCCAGTCAGCTCGTTTGAAGGTGGTGGAGATGGTGGGAGTGGGCATGGTGGTGCTGGTGGTGGGTGTGCATGCAGTGGTGGTGGTAGAGTGGAGAGGAGGTGGTGGTGGTGTTGAAGATGGTGGTGGTCATGGTGGTTGTGAGCTGGCAGTCATGCAATGCATGCGGCTATGCATATTCTGGTTCATGGCTGGTTACTACGCACCTTGCTTTGGTAATAAAGGCATTAAATGTATGTCAAGGAATGATTACTTGGTAGCTCAGCAGTTAAGTGCACTGTTATGTGTGAAGACCCAAGGTCAAGTGTTTAATTCTTGTTGGATGTGAAACTTTTATTTGGGAAAGCACGTGCATTCCAGTTATTCCAGTTATTCCAGTTATTCTGGTTATTCTGGTTAGTCCAGTTAGTCTGGTTGTGATGAGTCTGGTCAGATTCCAGGGATTCCAGGTGTAAATTTGATGCTTATTCTGACTGGAATCATGCTGCATAGGGAGAACTACATACAAAAACAATTCCACTGGATTCCAGAAATTCCAGAAATTCTGGCTGGAATAACCATTGTTTGGGCCCCCAAAGTAAGTCTCCAAACCTTTTTTGACTTTCACTAACCATCCTTTTCTAGGTTTCTTATTTTTTGCTATCGACATCACCCAACCCCTGGTCCATGCCTCACACTGCTGCTGTGAGCTTCTGCTCGCAGGGTGGCAATGGGTTCTGTTCTTACATGGCAACAGTGATGGCCAACAACATGACACCCTCAACAGCAACCTCTGCCACTGCCATGTCACATAGCACCACCTACCTGCCTAAGAGCCACTGCTCATAAGGGAATTGGAGGTGCTGATCATGATGGTAGCCATGAACAGGGGCCAACAAACAGCCAGTGATGATGCTCAACCCGGAAACCCAAACAAAACCCACAAAATGGCTTCGGATGGTATAACACAAGTCAGAGGAAGGATGTGAGGCCCTCTAGATGTCACCTGTCAGACCGACCATCAAATAGTCATAAAACAACTGCTTGTCAAAGCAGTTCAAGGCTAAAAGAATGTGTTTTGAGGACTTGCAATGATTTTCGAGGGGTTGCGATGATTTTCGAGGTGTTGCGATGATTTTTGAGATGTCGCGATGCTTTTCAAGATGTGGTGATATTTTTCGAAGAAGTTTCAAGGAATTTCGAGTGTGCAGATATGTTCGGATGCAAGATCAGGGGACTAGACGAGTAGTAGAAGTGAAGAAAAGGCTAATTGAGGGAAGCGAGAGCGAAAATAGTGTAATGCGAGGAATTTCAAGGAATTTCGAGGAAGTTTAGTGTAAAACACCAAACTTCGGACTGAATAAGACTAAACTGTACTCTCAGATTACTGTGATCTGGGAGGAAGACAACCACTTTCTTGTTTTTCTTTGTATCTAGTACATCTTTTTATATAAAATAAAGAAAGTACCTAAAAAGGCTAGAGAACATGAGGCAAACATGTGGAAAACTCGAGGCAAAAGACAATATAAGTATATCAGAACAATAAAGCGAGCCTAGAAGGGGTGAATATAACACATGATGAAGAAATAATAAGAAAGAATAGCTAAAACTGGACTGTCCTTGTTATAAATTGAATAAAACATCGGAAACTGCTTCGAGTGGATTGTATGCATGCACATGCGGTCGAAATGTGTTCGATATACTCGATATAGTGTCCCATGTGTCCAGCATGCGTCCGAAGATCGTTCAAACAGGAAATACTGTGTCCGACAATGTTTTTCGAGGTTTGATGTTTTTCGAAGATTTTCGAAGTTTCTTCGGACTTTGTTCGTGGCCCGATATCGGTGCGATATTGTTCAACAATGGTAGGGGATACGTCTGGCATGTGTGCGATGATTATTCGGATAGCAATATAGTGTCTGATGTCGATTTGCAATGTTCGATGATTTTTGAAGTCGGTCGAGGAAATATCGGACTTGTTCAAAGGCCGATATCACTGCGATATTGCTCGATACTGGTTCGGAACTCATCGACGATGTTCCAAGTGTATATCCTGAGCTGTACGAAGGTCGGGGGAATTGTACTATGGTGGCCGAAGGCATACGAAGAGTTTCAAGGTGTTGCAAAGAGTTCGAAGTGTTGCAAAGAGTTTTGAAGTGTTGCAAAGGATTTCGAAGCATTCTCGTGACTTTGTAGAGGTTCGTAGAGCTTCGGAGGGGTTCGTATGGGTTTGTAGAGCTTTGTAGAGGTCTGTAGAACTTCGGAGAGCTTCGACAATGATCATAGACGTGTTTTCCGAGCTTGAACAACAAGGTGGACCTATCACCGGGACAGTGAACACTGAGGATGATGAATGCCAGGATGACAACAAGGGGCAGGGACAACAAACATGACCATGAATGCAGGGGACAATGAATGCCAGGGATGATGAACACCGGGGACAATGACAAGCAGGAATGCAGGACCCACCCTCACTACAAACGCAAGATGGTGGGGCAGCGGGCTGTTTTTTTTCTCTATTTCTTTTTCTAGCTCTTTTTTCTTTTTCTTTTTCATTCTCTTACACCATGGCTGTGAGCAACTGGTTGCAGTGTGTAAATGGATTTAGCTTTATTTAGTATATAATAGACTTAAGTTAGACTCAAAAACATAGCAGTAAGACTAAGGCAAGGCAGGGGTAGGGGTATACCCTTGTGTTTTTCATCAAGCTCGTTGGTCCCTGTATCTATCCAGATTTGACTTCTCTTGCACCACCATCTGGGTTGCAGCATGGGGAAGACCGATGCCCTCTCCCAATGTGCAGACCATGGGAATGGCAGCCATGACAATCAAAACATTGTGTTGCAGCCAGACCTGTTCACCATCCAGGCATTGGAAGGCATCACACCCCAGGGTGAGGATTGGGACATCCTATGCAACATTCATCATGCAAACCTAGTATTCAAAGGTCCAGTTCAGTTTGGTTGCTCCCGAAAAACTGGTTTCGACTGGTTTTACTACCATTTTTTACTGTCTAATTAAATTATATTGTATACTTAATAAAACTAATTACATCACCCTGTGAGCAGGTGCTCACAGTGGTGGGATGCTGCTAATAGAAAGAAAAAAAGAAAAAAAAGACCAAATAACAAAAGAAAGAGAAAAAAAGAAAAGAAACACCCCATGGTCTTGCATTTGTAGTGAGAGTGGGGTGTCGTACGTTGTTCCCTGGTACTCATTGTTGTTGGCCTCATCGTTCGTTGTATCCCCCATTCACCTTGTCCTCACATTGTCATTTGTCATCCCCACATTGTTGTTAGTCGTCCCCACACTGTCATTAGTCGTCCCCACACTGTCATTTGTCATTGTCCCCATGTTGTCGTTTGTTGTCATTCCCATGTTGTCATTTATCGTCCCCTCCCTCCCTGTCATTTATCGCCACCCTCCCCATTTTTGTCATTGTCTTGTCGGCCTGTCCCTCATCATCAGCACCTCCATTGCCCCCTATGAGCAGTGGCTCACAGGCGGGGTGGTGGTGCTGTGTGACGTGGCACCAGTTGTGGTCCAGGAATGGGACCCATTGCCACCCTGTGAGCAGAGATGCTTGCAGTGGCTGTGTGGGGCAATGTAGGGGTGTTGTTGTTGTCAAGCCTGAGGAAGAAATCAAGATGGTTAGTAAAAAAAAAAAAATCAGTGATAACAAACATACCTGCAGCCCAAACGATGCTAGTCGTTGTTTGGGTGCTTTGTGTTTGTTCATCTGTGGGATGAATCTATAGGGGGTTTGCTTAAGCAACCTAAGATGTAGGTGCACAGCTTGCTTAAGTATAAGTCAGCTTAAGCACATATTGCCTGTAATATTGTATGCACAGAAACAATAATTGAACACCCTGAGCTCATGTCCTGTCTCAACCATGCTGCTAAAGCACCCTCCCTGCTCAAGCACCCTCCCCACTCAAGCATCCTCCTGCTCAAGCACTATCCCCACTCCCTGCTCAAGCACCCACCTTGCTCAAGCATGCTCTCTGCTCAAACATGCTCTCTGCTCAAGCAAGCTCCCCACTCAAGCAGACCCACCAAGCTTGAGCACCCTTCCTGCTCAAGCACCTCCAATCTCAAAACAGGGATAGGACTACTTAATGTGCTTAAGCACTGAGCACTCAATAAGCATCTTAAGCAGTCCATGAGCCAGCTTATAAACAAGCACAGCTTAAGCACCCAATTAAGGTGCCAAACAAATAACAATAATATAAATATGTCTCTACTGACACTTCCACCCTTTGGAAACCATATATTTTGGCCTCAAATTGCTTCATTCTATATTATGTGGACTTCTCTGGTGCAGGCAGTAGCAGCATAACCAGTGTTTAATGATGAACTTTGAACTTTGAACACCTGACTAAATTGATGAACTAAATTGATGACTAAGTCTGAGTTTGATTCAAAGTTCATGTGGATTAAGCATTGTTCAAAGGGCTTAATGAGCTTAAGGAGATATGGTGCTTAAGCAAGCCATGCATCTACATCTAAGGTTACTTAAGCAAATGCCCTATGGTGCTTGGGTGGTGGCAGTGTCATTCCCATTGGTGTCATTCATGTTGCGTCATTAAGAAAAGAACAGAGAACAGAATCTAAAAGAAAGTAAAAAACAATTAGTAGAAGTGATCAATAAAAAAAACATACTCTGCCCAAATGACAGACTGGCATCATTTGGGCTGCCTGCATTGTGTTTGTTTGTTTGCGTGGTCATTGGTGTGGACAGAGTGGTGACATGGCCGTTGTTGATGTTGTTGTTGTGGTCATGGGAAGTTGTCAGGCAACAGGCAAGTGGTGCCACTTTTGTTTTTTGGGAGCACAAGCGTGACCACATGGTCCGTGCACTGCCACAGGGTATATAAACACCCACCAAATGTCTACTTCCATCGTAGACTTGTTCCACTCTGTTAACAATTAGTTATAATTAGTATTATATTAGTATTATATTAGTTCTTTTTATCTATATTTATGTAGCTCTAACTGTATATACAGTACATATTATATAAGTGAGAAGACCGGTCACAAACTGATTGTGACCAGTCTGTGATTGGTTTTTGAATATTTTCAATGTGAGGCAACCTGCAACTGGACCGACTCCCAAATGAGGCAACTGCAACCGATGGTCTGGTTGCCTTCGGTTGGGTTGGGTTCGGTTTCGGTCTTTTTTCTGGTTTATGCAACTGGACCTTCAAACGCTATGCAAATCATAGTGGTTTACATGAGGATGTTGTTGCCCAAGCTGTTAAAGAACTGAGGAAGGGATCCACCCTTTCCTTGCATGCAGCAGAGTGGGCTGAAAAGGGACCTGTTGTATTTCAGGGATCACATCTATGTCCCCAATGACCCAGACCTTTGCTGGTGCATCATATCCCAACACCATGACTCACAGATTGCCAGTCATCCTGGATGCTGGAAGACCTTGGAGCTCACCTCACAGAATTATTGGTGGTTACAAATGTCATGGCTCATTGGTCAGTATTGTTGTACTTGTGACCTTTGCTTATGCACCAAGATTCCTCGTCGCAAACCCATTGGCGAGCTACACCCTCTTCCTGTTCCAGAGAGTCATTGGGATGTTGTCAGTGCTGGCTTTGTGGTGGAGTTGCCAGAGTCAAATGGGTTTGATATGATGATGTGCACAGTTGATTCAGTGGGAAAATGCACTCACTTCATTCCCACTCACACCACTGTCAGCGCCCTGGGTGCTGCCCAACTCTATCTCCACCATGTGTGGAAGTTACATGGACTTCCTGGCACATTCCTTTCTGATCATGGCCCACAGTTCATGGCAGAGTTCACTCACAAGCTGTACCAACTTCTGGGGATCAAACTCCTTGCTTCAACCACCTATCACCCACAAACTGATGGCCAGACTGAGCGAGTCAACCAGGAACTGGAGCAGTACATCCACTTCTTCGTCAATGAGCACCAGGACAATTGGGATTCCTCCCCTTGGCCAAGTTTGGATACAACAACCACATCCATGCTTCCACTAGGGACTACCATGGATGGCCATCATCCGGATGACCATCCGTGGATATGATATATGGATGGATATGGATATGGATATTGCATGGGTGATATCCATGGATGAATGGATGGTTACTATTAAATTTAAATAAATGAGTAATATAGTCTTGGTAAGGAATAACATGAGTACGGGTATGGTAAAATCCGTGGTGTTCAGGTCATGGGTTCTGCATGGTTACTATGGTATTAGAATTGCTGACCCATTGATTACTGAGACCCTTCACACAGTGTGATGGTGGTCAACACAACCGTTGCCACACCACTGATGATTGATATTGCCACTAGGGATCTGCACGCAACCACCACCAGCACCTGACCTTCCCACAATACGAGCCTATGAATAGTGAGGCATCCTGTGTCTGCCTCACTATTCCTAGACTTGATTGCATCAAAACCCTACCACCAGTTCTCATGCCAATCACCACCCGATCACTGTCTCCCACAGTTGATCAACATGTGCCACAGCCTCAGCTAGTGTTGTGCTCATCATCTCCTCATGCTATTCCACTCATTCCTGGCCCTTTTTCCTTCGCTTTTTTTTGGTAGGTTTACAAGTCCTTAACAGAGTTGAGACTCATTCTTCAAAACTGGAATCAATGAAAAATTCAGTGTGACCATTTTTCCATGTCTGTTTTCCCCATGGTTAGTAATTTCAGCAACCATTAAGGTAGAGGAAATCCATATGCATCCAGTGTCACCTGATTTGGCGTGATGAACGTGACAAAAGTGCAAAAATTTGCATATCAAAGAAAGCACATAAATTTCAAGCAATCTGCCACCACCAAAATTTTTTATTTCCACTTCATGATTTTTTGGTGGTTGTACATTTTTGAGACATCAGCATGAATTACGAATCCTTAACGAAGTTAAGACTCGTTCTTAGAACCTGGAACTGCCAAAAAATTCAGTGTGACCATTTTTCCATGTCTGTTTTCCCCACGGTCAGTAAGTTCTGAGCAACCCAAAAATTACTGACTTTACTAACCGTGGGACTCAAAAATTAGCCGAGACACGGATTTCGAGTATAAAAGGAAATTTCTCATCTGGCTATCTAAGTTACCGGAACCTATAGTAATTGACTTTAATACAATCCATTACAAACTGTTATTGATAGTTTCATTACAAACTATTATTGATCAGTTACAAACTTTGTACTGAAATTTTGAAATTTGATGATACTTCGGGGGTGCCCTAAAGTTATCATGTGCGTTGACTTCTCTCCCCCCCGAGAGATGTCGATATTGGGCGCATGCGACCGCTTTAGGGTATGCTTTTTGTAGCACATCTACAATGAAATTCTTGTATCTCACTCATTTCTTGTCTGATTAGGTTCATTTAACTACAGATGGGAAAGTACATCATTGGCCAGTGTACTTGGCATTGTTTGGTATTGTTGTCATGGCTAAATATACTATCTCCTTCAGTTTTCATCCAATTTGCACGATTTACAAATGAGAGGTATGCTGTTGGTCTATCATTGGGAAATATTTACAAGTATTTGGGATTGTTTGTTTATAGATCAAAAAGATCAACATAACTATATCAGAGCCAGTTTTTGTTCACTTGAGTTTATTTAACTTGTGGAAGGGTATGTAACTTGGACACTTTACCCCTGTGCAGACAAAAGTTGTTTATATTTGTTTGTTAGATTATCAAAATACTAATTCTTGGCTGATTTCTTTTATTTAACTTGGAATGAGAAGATACATTATTGGCCAATCATTGGGAGGGTATTTGGCATTGTTTGGCATTGTTGTCATGGCTAAATATAGTATCTCCTTCAGTTTTCATCCATTTTGGATGATTTAACTTGCAAGATAAAAAGTATACTGTTGGTCTATTATTAAAAGATACTTACAAATATTTGGCATTATTTGTTCATATATCAAAAAATCAAAAAGATGATGTCAGAGCTGGTTTTAACTCACTTGAGTTTATTTAACTTTTAGAAGGGTGTAGCTTGGGCACTTTACACTGACAAAGGTTGTTTATCTTTAATTGTTAAGTCATCAAAATACTGTATCTTGCCCATTTCTTGGCTGATTTGTTTTATTTAACTTGGAATAAGAAGATACACTATTGGCCCATCATTGGCCAATCATCAGAAGAGTATTTGGTATTGTTTGACATTGTTGTCATGCCTAAATATAGTATCTCTTTTAGTTTTCATCCATTTTGGATGATTTAACAAAAAGATACTGGTGGTCTATCCTTAAAGGATATTTGCTATTATTTGTTAATATATCAAGCAGATCAAAAAGACTATATCAGAGCCAGTTCTAATTCAATTGAGTTTAACTTTGTAGAAGGGTATGTAGCTTGGGCATTTTATATTGACAAAATTGTTTATCTTTATTTGTTAAATTATCAAAATGCTGTATCTTGGTCAATTCTTGGCCAATTTGTTTTATTTAACTTGGAATAAGAAGATACATTATTGGCCCATTCATTGAGATCATATTTGGTATTGTTTGGCATTGTTTGTGGTATCTCAGTTAGTTCTTCTTTAATCCAACTGATTTAACCTGAAAATAAAATATATACTGTTTGTACATTATCTGATTTAGGTGTGCTAACAAAGGTTGTTTATATTTGTTATTAAATCATCAAAAATGCTGTATCTCATTCAATTCTTGTCCCATTTGTTTTATTTAACTTGAAATAAAAAGATATATTGTTGGCCCATTATTGAAATTTCATTTGGAATTATTTGGCCTTGTTTGTATGGTTTCAATTTATTATTTCAGTCAGTTCTTATATAAACAATGTTGCATACTATTAGACCATCATTGTTAAGTGCTGAACTTGAGGGTGGAAATCTGTCAGACTCATATTGGATGGTGTATCAGAGAGGACTTGGCTTCAACTTATAAGAAATTGCACCCTTCACCTTGTCAGTGTCTAATTTCAAGACAAAGGTAAATGTAAGAATATCAGAGTTTGAGAGGAAGTCTGAGACAGGAGAGGAGACTAGAGATTGAGATGGGTAAACTTGGTTGCTTCATGAACTGAAGAATACAAACAGAAGTAAATAGGTTAAATACTAAAGAGCAGAGTTAGGTCAGAGACCAGTGGAGAACAGAGTAGTGGAGGTATCATAGGAATGGAAACTATATCTAAAATACTAATGCTATGCCAATCATTACTAGGTGACCTTGGTGGGAAATAGTTGGAAGTCCAACAAAAATCCACATTGCTGGAACAGAATCAAGAGATATTATTATATTTTTGTTATTATTTGTTATTAATGAAAATAAGCTATATCTTCCTTAATGTTTAACTTGTAATAGAACAGAATATCATTGATGCATCATTGACATAATGGTTTCCACTATTTGGTATCATTTATTAGGGCTAAATATAAAGTTTATATCCTGTATTTTATGTTTTATATATCATTCTGATCAGCTTCTTGAGCTGATTTAATTTTTTTTATTTCTTTGCATACTATTGGGTTTTTTATTACCAAATATTGTCAGGTATTTAGCATTATTTGATTATAGATCATAAAATATAAGGACTCATACCTGCCAGAATTGGCCCTCACCCCCAAGTAAATGATATGTGTTTTCAAGAGATTCTATGGTGTCCAAGTGAAACAAACACGTGATCAATTTAGTGCATGCTAAGGTCTCATCACACATCAATCACAACAGCTGACATTGGATGTGTATGGATTGCCCCTACCTTACAAAAATTACTGACTTTACTAACCGTGGGAGTCAAAAATTTATAGTGATGTTATACATCATTCTAACCGGTTTTTTGAGCTGAGTTTCAAAATGACATGTACATAGTGATGGAACCATCCATATATGGAATATAGTGATGTTATATACCATTCTGATCAGTTTTTTGAGCTGAGTTCAAAAAATGAGAGACTCATGTGACTTACCATAAATGGAATATAGTGATGTTGTATACCATTCTAACCAGGATTTTGAGCTGAGTTTGAAAATACTCAGATGAAGAAGCCAGATTTTTTTGTGATATTGAATTTGTAAAAGTTGCCATGGTATTTGTTTTTTTTGCATTTCTGATGACCAGCTCTCATGCTGTTGTATATGCAATATTCATTTGTCTTTTATATATTTAAAATTTTTGAAAATTTTTGTGCATATTATACCAGTAAGGGTGTTTAAAGAGAGAAAAATAAATTCTTAATTTTGTGCAATATTTGATAAGAAAATCTCAAAATACTATACCACATTGGTGTAACTCTATATAAAATGATCTTTAGGCTATTTTCAAGGAATAAATAAATAAATCCCAACAATAAATTATATAGTCCAATACACAAGTCTTGTAAGTACCTACTCAAATATTTTCATGATTTTACATGCCCAATTGAATCAGTGACATTCAATTTCTCTTGGTAATATCCAAAAATGCATTGAAACACTAAATTTGCCTTTTCCTCAGTGATAGGTACTTCAAACACATAACTATTAGTTGTATACTAGTAGTTACACACCAACAGTGCATATTACAACAACTTTTTGGCAAAAAGTTCACTTATCAGTTTTGTGGATGATGTGGATAATCCATGGATATCATCCATATCCACAAGAATTTATCCACCATCCATGGATATATACCCAGATGCATCCAGATGCATCCATGGTAGTCCCTAGACCATGATGAGAGAGGCCCACATCACAGAGGATGGCCCAAACAATGGCTGTCATCGTTTGGGCCAATAGTTAAGTTTTCTACTTGATACATTTTTGTTAACTAACTAATACTATGGATTTGTTTTTTAGGTTCTAAACGACACTCCCAGCCCTCCCATGCCCTCAACCCAACACCCGATGGCCGCAACAAAGGGAATGCCAATGCCAATGGCCGCTACCAATGCCACCAATGCCAATGCCAATGCCACCAACGACAATGCCGCCACTGCCACCACAAACTGCAACTGCACACATCAATGACAGACACCAACAACAATGATGCCAACAACAAATACCAAACAAACAACAAATACCAAATGCCAACACCAATGACATGGCACGCCACTGCCACGTCACCACCAGCTAATGATGCGGCACATCACCACCCATGACACTGCTGAACGATGCCCACAGCAATGGCAGGTGGTGATGACAGACAATGACGAGGCTGGATGGCAAACTCAACAACCCTGAACAGGTTTTTTTCTCTCATTTTGTGCTAACAGGCTGCTCCTCCCTTCCTTCGCATCCTGTGAGGTAGAGTTTTTTTGTTTGTTTATGATCCACATGTCTGCTCACAGGCATCTGCCTGCGAGGGGCATTATCTTAGTATAGAATAGTAGTATTATTATGTATATAAAGTCAGTTTAGACCAACGTGAGTCAGTTGATGACCAGTTGTCAGACTTGGACTGGACTGCACCGAACCAGTTTCCTGTGGTCCAGTCCAGTTTTACATACATTTTGAATGTAGTCGAACTGGTCTCGGTCCTGGTTCACTCCAAAAATGGAAAAAAATCGGACCTAACTGGACTTTAAAACACTACCTCTCACTAACTAACTAACTAACTCAGAGCCTTTTCTTTTAGGTACCTGTTAGTTTGATAACAAAATCACCCACCCCACCAAACAATGCACCCAAGCCTGTTACCACCGCTGTGAGCTGCTGCTTGCAGGGTGGCAATGGGCCATTTCTGGACCACAACAACTGTGCCCAATGCCGCCACCTCACCCTACACTGCTGCTGCAAGCCTCTGCTCACAGGGTGGCAATGGGTGCCACATCACAAAGCACCAACACCCCACCTGCAAGCCACTGCTCATAGGGGGAGATGGAGGTGCTGATGATAGTGGAATGGGGGGATGCCAAATGATGACACAAAGATGAATGGCTGGGATGGCAAATGGCAGGCACGATGAACAACAGGGATAGCAAATGGTGGGGACAATGGATGGTGGGGACAATGGGGACAACAATGAAGAATGAATACCAGGGATGATGACGTGGCATAACAGCAGGTGACGATGCCAAATGCAGGACAACAACCTGAATGCAGGATGATGACGCTGAATGGAAAGATGATGACGCTGAATGCAGGATGATGATGCTGAATGCAGGACGACAATGCCAAATGCAGGACAATGATGCCAAATGCAGGGGACGACAACAAGCACAACCCTACCCTCATTGCCAATGCAAGAGTGGGGTCATTTTTTAGGTTTTCTTTTTCTTTTTCAGCTTATTTTCTTATTTTCTTTTTTTTGCTCTTTGGATGACTCCTCACCGCTGTGAGCACCTGCTTGCAGGGTGCATTGTAATTAGTTGTATTTAAAATATAGTAAACTTTAATTATATAGCAAAAAATGCTGGAAAAACCGGTTTTTTGAGAGCAACTGAACTGACTAGGACTGGTCCTAGGCAGTTTGGTTGCGGTCCTGCCAATTTGGGCAACTGTTTGGACCAGTTGCAGTCCATGGTTGCCTTTTTTGGGGGCAAAAAACCAGACTGAACCAGACCTTAAAACACTACTCATGGAGAGAATCCTCAGTTCTTACAGCAAAGGCCATGGGATGTGGAGTGAAACATGCATGAAATCTCTGCAAGTGGATCAAGAATTACCTCCACAGGGAGAAGCTTCCTCTCCATCAGTATGGGACTTACCACTCATCGATCCTCCAGGACAAAGACTTTCAAAGGGATATTCAGCTGCATCTCATGGAAATTGCAAAACAAGGGTACATACATGCACAAGACATTGTGGACTATGTGGCAACACCAGAAGTCCAGGAGCAGCTGGGAACAAGGAAACATAGGATTCATGTATGAACAGCACGAAGATCACAGCACAAGTTGAGCTGGCAGTATCAACAGAAGAAACAAGGCATGTACATTGATGGCCATGAATGCAAGGATGTCATGGCATATAGGAAAGGGTTCATCAAACGCTGGAAGGAATATGAAAAATGTTTCATTATTTATGACAATGACAGAAATGTCCTTTCAAAACCCAGGATTCCCAGTTCCACAAGGTCTACGCTTTTGGCCGATCCTGGTGACACATGATGAGTTGACGTTCTACAAAAACGACTGGAGAAAAATGCACTGGATCAATGACAGCATGAAAGCAGTGGCAGAGAAGAATGTCGAGGGCCAGTCAATCATGGCATCTGATTTTTTAACATCAGAATGGGGCCGGCTAAAAGATGGAGATGAGTGAGAATGTCTTTTGACTATTATGACACTTGTGGGACTGACCTTTCAAAGCAGTGAAGCTCATGTGTTCTTCAAAGCAGGGAGGAACAGAGATGGGTACTTTGACACAGATGACTTGCTTCGACAAGTTGATAATGCCATCAATATTTTCAAAGCAAATTTTCAACTGGCCTTTTCCTGTTTGATAATGCCCTGAGCCATCAGAGATGAGTGCTGGATGCTCTCTCAGCACAGAAGATGCCAAAAAATCCCCATGTGACCTGGTGGCACCACAAGGATGGTTCAAAAATGCGAGCAACAAATTTTGGGGTCAATAATATGCCACAAGACTTTTACTTCACAGGTGACCACCCGACAATGCCTGGATAGTTCAAAGGCATGGAAACCATTATCTGTGAATGCAGACTTTGGCCACAGAATAGACTGAATGCACAGTGTGAAGGGTTTAAATGTGAGGCAGGGAAAACAGATTGCTGTTGTCATTGGTTATTATTCACACAGCCTGACTTCGAGAATCAGAAGTCTCACCTGGAGGAATTCATTACAGCACAAGGTCACATCTGTGATTTCTATCCCAAGTACCACTGTGAGCTCAACTTCATTGAACAGTACTGGGGAGCTGCAAAGCTGATCTACAGGAGTAGCCTGAAGACGAAAGACATGAAGGAGATGGAAGAGAATGTAAAGAATGCACTTGATGACATCCTGTCAAGAACTGTTCCTCGCCCGATCGGAACCCGCATCCATCCGACTCTTTCCCACATGTCGAACATGACTTTTGCCTACGCCTCCCGATTTTGTTCCCGGCCGCCTTGCACTGCCCACACTGCTGTGCACCAGGCCACCTTGTACAGCATCCATGGCTGCCTTCCCAAGGCTGCTGTCTCTATTGCAAATTTGACTATGGATTCCTGTGTGGCTCCCGCTAGATAATTTATCTACGCAGTCGAGACACTGCTGCAGTCTTCATTCCTGTTCCACATTATTCCAGACTACAGTATTTAAGCTTAGTTAGTTTTGCCTTGTATTCCTCAGTTCGTATATTGACATAGACTCGACTTTAATCTGCCAATCAAAAACCTCCTTCTACTCCAAACCCCAGTTCTCTAAGAGTCTGAACTCTGTTCGACTCAACCTCCAGTCTCCCTCTGAAGTTCTATCCTCATCTGAACTTAACCTAAGTCCCTCCGTACTCCTTTCCGTGTCTACCCGCACTTTCCCGTCCCTACCTCCAAACCTCCAACTTGAAATTAGGACACTGGATGAGGTGAAGGGTGCAGCTTCTTACAAGCTGAAGCCAAGTCCTTTCCGTTTCCCCCCCCCGCCAAATCCGCAATGACCCGACAACCTTCCATAAATAACACCCGCAGTGTCCAATCGGATTCCAACGAACCCTCTAGGATCAGTTCTTAACAGTATATACAAACTCACACTTCACTCGTCCATTTCCTCTCTATGACCCCTACTGAGACCTGCCAGCGCACAACAAGAAACTCCCAACGCACCGGTACTATTCCAGGGATCTCTGCAATCCAGCAATCCACCCTTTCCGACCCTCGACCTGCCACTACTTTTGGAGTGTCTTCCAGACCCTCAAACATCTTCCAACAAATCAGCTCAGGAGCTCCCTCAATCAGTGCCAATCTCATGTCCACCCGTGCCCTGCAACCTTCTGGCAACCCAGAAGGTTTTTGATCAAGAACTCCCCTTGAGTATGTAGGAGGCATCAACCAGCCTGAACCCTTCGGGTTGGAAGATCCTGGTCTAGAGGACGGACCCCCTGGCAGACCCGACGACCCTAGTGGTCCTGACGGCCCTGGGGGTGACCCCAATCCCAATGATCCTGAGGATCAACCTCCCGTGGGGGAAAACCCTGACCCAGGGGATAGGTTCATAGATGTCCTTTACAACCTCTCGGAGAGTATCCACACCCTTTGTCAGAATAACACACCCAAGACCAAAAAAATCAAAGTTTTGTGACCCTGACACTTTCGACGGCGCCAATCTGAAGAAACTTAGAGACTTCTTAGTCTCCTGCAATCTTCATTTCCGCAACCATCCACATGTATTTTCCTCTGATGAGAAAAAGATCATATTCATCCTTTCTTATCTTAAGGGATCAGCTCTCAGTTGGTTTGAGCCTGGTCTGAATGACCCGACAGATTCCGCACACTGGATGTGGGACTACAAAGCTTTCCTTGCTGAGCTGGAAAGTAACTTCGGTCCACACGACCCAGTCGGAGACACAGAAAAAGCTCTCTCTGACTTAGCAATGAAGAAAGGTGGTCATATCACGAAATATAACGTTGACTTCTGGGAATTAGCTTCTAGGGTCAACTGGAATGAAGCAGCCCTTCATGACCGCTATTTCCGCGGTCTTCCGCTCTGGCTTCACATAGAAGTGCTCCGGGGTGGTAAACCCAATACTCTCGCAGAACTATGCTTGAAAGTGCAGGACAGCAATGACATCTACTGGATGCAAGAAGACGAATCCCATTTCAAAACAAAGAATTCCAGTAACATCACTAACTCTAGTTGGAAGGACTCTTCCAAAAGCCCTTCCCCATCGACAAACCAAGCATCTTCAAACTCCGCCCATGGTAACACCTCCAACCAGCAGTCTTCTGCGACAAAGAACACTTCCCAGGACAAGCCCAAGTCATCCATCTCTGATAAGTTGGGGAAGAATAGCAAGCTTACTGGGGAGGAACGAGAACGTCGCATGAGAGAACAACTTTGTCTCTACTGCAGTGAGGAAGGGCACGTAGCAGGAAACTGCCCGAAATCCAAAGCCGCAAAAGCCCATGCATCCACTGTCGTTCCCAAGACTATGGACTTGGAAAAATAGTCCGCAACCCTCAGGATACAGCCATTGGGGCTGGGGGTTGCATTGACCTTACCCACTTGGCTGCCTACATTTGTCTCAACGTGTCCGCTCTTTCCGACCCTGACTCCCTAACCATTCTTTTAACCTTTCCCGACTCTTCCGCCCCTTTCTGAACCCTTATCAATTCTGGCTCCTCCCACTGCTTCCTTGACTCCTCTTTTGTGTTGAATAACCAACTCAGCACGGAATCCATTAACCCGATTGGTTTACAACTCTTTGATGGAACTTGCAACTCCACCATAACTCAGATCGTCAAACTTCTGGTCACCTTCCCTGCTGGTGAAGTATTCAATTTGTCATTTTATGTAACCTCGCTCGACTCTTCCTGTTCCACTGTACTCGGTCATAACTGGCTGAAGCAATACAATCCATTGATTGACTGGTCTTCAAGCCAACTTGCTTTCCACTCTGCAGATCATAGAGTTCCAGCACCCCTGATGTCACCTTTGTCCCCGAATCTTCCAGTAGAAATCCTCGACTCTTCCGCACTTTCCGAACCCCCCATTGCTCCTGAGTTTACACCTCCTGACATCTCCTTCATCAATGCTGCCGCTTATGCGCATGCTAGCAAACTTCCTGGGGCAATAGCTTTTCAGATGACCTTCGCTCCAGAAGGGTTATCCACCCGCTCTGCCCATTCCACTAACTCCTCCAACCTCTCCGATATTCTGCCCGAGTATCATGAATTTGCTGATGTCTTTAATAAGATTAAAGCGGATACCCTTCCTCCACATCGGTATTACGACCTCAAGATAGAGACAGAAGATAATACTCCTCCGCCTCCGGGCCAAATGTATTCTCTCTCCCCCTCTGAATTAGAAGCCTTACAAGTCTTTATTGATGAAAATGTCCGCTCAGGCTTCATCTGCCCATCCAAGTCTCCACATGGCGCTCCAATTCTCTTCATCAAGAAGAAGGACAGTAGTCTCCAACTTTGTGTCGACTACCGAGGACTTAACCATCTTACAAAGAAAGACCGCTACCCACTTCCTCTCATTTCCAACCTACTTGACTCTCCCCGCAAAGCCTGCTTATTCACCAAAATAGACTTCCAGCACGCTTATCACCTAGTCCACATCGCTGATGGTGATGAGTGGAAAACTACTTTCTGCACCCACTATGGATCCTTCGAGTGGTTGATGGTCCCCTTTGGGCTCACTAATGCACCCGCAGCTTTCCAGCGGTTTATGAATGACATCTTCAGCGACATGCTGGATGTTTGTGTCATCATATACCTCAACGACATCCTAATCTATTCCGATGACAAGTCCCAGCATGGGGCTCACGTCAAAGAAGTCCTCTGCCATCTCCGGAAAAATGGACTTTACGCCTCTCCACAGAAATGTGAGTTCCACAAAGACACTGTCGAATATTTGGGTTTCATCCTTTCACCAGATGGACTGTGGATGTCCGAGGATAAAGTCAAAACCGTGCTTGACTGGCCTGAGCCTAGGAAAGTTAAGGATATTCAATCCTTCTTAGGCTTTTGCAACTTTTACCACAGCTTCATTAACAGCTATTCAGACATTGTCATCCCACTCACCTGCTTGACATGGAAATCTGCACCATGGGACTTCAACAAGAAGTGCTGTGACGCTTTTGAAAAGCTCAAACAAGAATTCACCCACACCCCCATCTTAACGCAATGGGTACCTGACTCACAGATGGTACTCAAAACCGATGCTTCTGACTATGCCCTAGCAGCTATCCTTTCGGTTTACACTGCGGATGGAGAAATCCATCCGGTAGCTTTTCATTCCCGCCCCTTCAATCCAACTAAATTACGACACACATGATAAGGAACTCTTGGCCATTTTCGAAGCCTTCAAACACTGGCAGCAGTACTTCGAGGGTTCCGCAAACCCGGTTGATGTGGTCACAGACCACAAAAATCTTGAGTACTTCAGCACTACTAGTGTTTTAAGGTCCAGTTTGGTCCGGTTTTTCGACCCCAAGAGGGGCAACCGGTTGCAACTGGTGCCCAACTTAGGGCAACTGCAACCGAACCGACTAGGACCAGTCCTAGTCAGTTCAGTTGCCCTCGAAAAACCGGTTGCCACCAGTTTTTCCAGCAATTTTCAATACATATTTTAATTTTACTATATATTAAATACAACTAATTACAACACACCCTGCGAGCAGGTGCTCGCAGCGGTGGGGTGTTGCTAATAGAAAGAAAGAAAAAAAAAGAGTGAACAACACCTGTAAGGTGTGTCTGTCACAATGAAAGAAAGAAAAGAAAAAGAAAAAAGAACCCACAGACTCGCGTTTGCAGTGAGAGCGGGGCGTCGTATGTTGTCCCGGGTATTCATTATGGTCAGCCCCATCGTTCGTTGTCCCTGCATTGTCATTTGTCATCCTTGTGTTGTTGTCTGTCATCCCCATGTTGTTGTCCCCGTGCTGGCGTTTGTCGTCTCCTCCCTGTTGCCACCCTCCCATTTTTGCTGTTGTTGTTGTCTTCTCCCTGTCATCCTCCCTGTTCGCGTTCTTGTTTGTTGTCCCCCCATGGTCGTCAGCACCTCCATCTACCCCTGTGAGCAGTGGCTCACAGGCGGGCTGGTGGTGCTGTGACGTGGCAGCATGGTGGCATGGTGGTGCTGTGATGTGGCAGCACGGCAGCATGTTGGTGCCACATTGTTGTGTCATTGTCGTCATCCAGAAACAGGACCTGTTGCCACCCTGCGAGCAGAGGCTCGCAGCGGTGATGTAGGGCATGGGTACGGTGAGGGCCCAGGTGCGTTGCATCATGTCTAGGCGATGTCGTTTGCAAAAGAGACACTACAAAAAGAATTATTAGTAATTGAAATAAGATTAAACAAAAAAATCATACCTGATGGCCCAAATGATGCTGGTCATCGTTTGGGCCATCTGCTTTGCATTCGTTCGTTGGCAGTGGTTTTGGGGCAGGTGGTGTGCATGTGTTGATGGTGGTGGTGGACGGATGGGATGGGAGTTGTGGGAGTTGTTTGTTGTCATGGGAGTCATCTGGCAATGGTGCCACTTTTCTTTTTTTCAGGAGCACATGACCACATGGTCTGTGCACGGCCACAGGGTATATAAGTACCCGCCAAATAACTACCCCGACTTGTCCCACTGCGTGTAATTGTAGTGTAATGTAGTGTAACCATATGATAAATAGTTATGATTAGTACTTATGTTAGTTATAATTTCTTACTTCTAAGCAGGTACATAGTACATTGTATATACTGCGAGAAAACTGGTTGCAACCGATTGCAACCGGTTTTGTAATGGTTTTTAAATGTTTTCAAAACAAGGCAACTGGCAACCGGACTGAGCTCAAAAGTAAGCAACTGCAACCGAGAAATGGACCAGACCGTGTGTTGGTTCGGTTCAGTCTTTGGTCTTTTCCCGGTCCTATGGACTGGACCTTTAAACACTAAGCACTACCAAGTTGCTCACCCGCCGCCAGGCCTGTTGGTCTGAGTACCTTTCCCAATTCAATCTCGTCATCTGCTTCCGCCCCAGAAAACTAGGGGCCAAGCCAGATGCGCTCACTAGACGTTGGGATGTCTACCGTAAAGGGGGAAATAGCGACTTCGCCTCCGTAAACCCAACCAACTTCCAACCTGTATTCACACAGGAACAACTCACCTCTTCCCTCCGCACCACCTATTTCGCCACACCCATTCTTCGACAAGCAGTAATCATGGATGTTGAGAAACTTCACCACGACATCTGCACCTCCCTACCCCTTGACCCCTTTTCATCCGCACATCTTCTGACACCTACCAACCCCAACTGGACCATAGACGAGGCAGGTCTTCTCCACCATTTCGACCAGATTTATGTTCTGGATGTAGCAGATCTTCGCCTCAAGGTCCTTCAGTACAAACATGATCACATCCTCTCTGGCCACTTCGGACAAAACAAAACCCAGCAGCTTGTCCACTGGGAATATGTCTGGCCAAACCTCTGCACCTTTGTGCAGGAATTCTGCAAATCCTGTACCACTTGCAAACAATCCAAATCACCTTGACACAAGCCCTACGGGTTCCTAAAGCAACTTCCGGTTCTGGAATGACCTTGGAACTCCATCTCCATGGACTTCATTGAACAACTACCCAACTCCGACGGTCACACCGCTATCCTGGTCATTGTTGACCGCCTCACCAAGCAAGGCATCTTCATCCCAACTGTCAATGAAATTACAGCCCAAGAACTAGCCAACCTGTTCGTCCTCCACATCTTCTCCAAGCATGGCATCCCATCACATGTCACTTGCGACCGGGGATCCAAGTTTGTCTCCCATTTCTTCCACTCCCTCGGAAAAGCGCTCAACATGCGGATCCACTTCACTTCCGGTTATCACCCGCAAGGTGATGGTCCGACAGAACGACTAAATCAGACCTTGGAGCAGTACCTCCAGATCTTCTGCAACTATCAGCAGGACAATTGGTCTCACCTCTTGCCCTTGGGTAAATTTGCCTACAACAATGCTCCTTCCACCTCTACAGGCATATCCCCCTTCTTTGCCAACAAAGGCTATCACCCAAACATTTCCATCTTTCCAGAATGCGACTTAGCTTCACAGCGTGCCCACGAGTTTGTCGTTGACTTAGACAACCTTCATCAGGAGCTTCGGAAACAGCTTGCGGCCGCTCAAGAGCGTTATCAAGGCCCTGCGGACAAACATCGGGCACCTGCACCTGACTTCAACATTGGTGACTCTGCCTATGTCACTGCAGAAAATATCCGCACCACTTGTCCTTCCAAGAAACTTTCCGAAAGCACCATGGCCCCTTCGAAATCATTGCCCGCCCAGGCACTCACTCAGTCACCCTGCAGCTCCCGGATCACATGCGGGCCATTCACCCTGTTTTCCATGTCTCTCAACTTGAGAAACACTCCCCAAACACAATTCCAAATCGAGTACAACCTCCACCTCCTCCGATCACCATCGACGACGAGCTCGAATATGAGATCGCCGAAGTCCTCGACTCCAAAGTCGACAACCGACGTCGCTGCAAGATTCTCTACCTCGTCTGATGGGAAGGTTACCAGGGAACTGATGAAGAGACCTCCTGGCTACCTGTTACGGAACTTGACCATGCCCAAGAACTCCTTGCAGATTTTCACACCTGCTACCCGCAGAAACCCGGACCATTACCTGCTTAAAGACTATTCACGTTACTTATTCACTCGGTCTGAACTCAGAAACAAATTTTATTGAAAAAAGATTTTGTCTTTGGATCCGACCGGATCCCTACACTACCTCCGCTTCTCCCTCTCTGTCTTCGTCACCCTCTCCCCCAACCTCGCCCTCTTCTCCACCCTCCTCATCTCCACTCTTGCTCTCCTCCTCGTCATCTGCCCGCCTTTTCTCCAGATATCTCTGGAAGGCCTCCCAGTCATCTCCAGATTTTTGGATCCCATGTCCTTCCCGCTGGGACTCTCGCACCGCCCGCTCCACCTCTTCGTCACCCTTGTCGCTCTCCTCGCCGGCACTCTCTTCCTCCACCCACTTGGGGTCCAAAGCATCCCAGATCTCCCCCATCAACTCCTGCACCGCATTGGCCACCTCAGCGAACCCCTTCCTTATCAACTTCATCATATGTTGCATTACTTCTGGGTTTTCCCCAGTCGCCCCCGTTGTTCCTGCCATTTTTGCTGCAGGGGCTTCCTGCCCCTCCCACACTACCTCCTCACACTTATGTTTGATGCGCGTGCAGTTGTCGCACACGCATCCCTTCACACCCATCTCGAAACACGAGACCTTTTGATATTTGCATCTAGGCCACTTGTCAGTAAGAGAACACTGAGAAGGAAAATGATTATGCACCTTTTGCAGGGCAACACGGCCTGCACCCGCACCAGACTCTCCGACTCCTCCAACCCCACTCGTGCCTTCGACTTGGCAACTTTCTTGTTCTTGGGGGACTTGCTCCCCTCGGCCTCATCCTCCAAGCCTGCAGCCATAGCTGCCCACTTCTTCTCCACTCGTCTTGCAGCCAATGCCTCCTTTTTCTGTGCCTCTGCCTGACATGCCTCCTCAGCCTTTGCAGCCTCCTCTGCTGCCTTCTGCGCCTCCTGTGCCCGGCGTTCCTCCTCCCTCGCCGCTTCCTCCAGCTCCTTCATCTCCCATTCCATCTGCTCCTTCATCACCCGCTCCCTCTGTTCATGTTGAGCCCTCATTGCGGCCAATTTGATCTGCACAGATACTGCTGGAGGGGACATAACTGATAGTTGATGGGGGAAGGAAAGAACGTGAAAATTTTTTCAACCAATTACCGCATTCGGAAAATTCAACCAACTTCCTCATTTGGACTCAAACCCTCACGTGCCTCGTAGGCTCGGCACTAAGGGGGGAATACTGTCAAGAACTGTTCCTTGCCCAATTGGAACCCGCATCCATCCAACTCTTTCCCACATGTCGAACATGACTTTTGCCTACGCCTCCCGATTTTGTTCCCGGCCGCCTTGCACTGCCCACACTGCTGTGCACCAGGCTGCCTTGTACAGCATCCATGGCTGCCTTCCCAAGGCTGCCATCTCTATTGCAAATTCGACTACAGATTCCTGTGCAGCTCCCGCTAGATAATTTATCTACGCAGTCAAGACACTGCCACAGTCTTTGTTCCTGTTCCGCATTATTCTGGACTACAGTATTTAAGCTTAGTTAGTTTCGCCTTGTATTCCTCAGTTCATATATTGACATAGACTCAACTTTAATCTGCCAATCAAAAACCTCCTTCTACTCCAAACCCCAGTTCTCTAAGAGTCTGAACTCTGTTTGACTCAACCTCCAGTCTCCCTCTGAAGTTCTATCCTCATCTGAACTTAACCTAAGTCCCTCTGTACTCCTTTCCGTGTTTACCCGCACTTTCCCATCCCTACCTCCAAACCTCCAACTTGAAATTAGGACACCGGACGAGGTGAAGGGTGCAGCTTCTTACAAGCTGAAGCCAAGTCCTTTCCATTTCCCCCCCCCACCAAATCTGCAATGACCCAACAACCTTCCATAAATAACACCCGCAGTGTCCGATCGGATTCTGACGAACCCTCTAGGATCAGTTCTTAACACATCCCAGTTGTCCAAATTTGGCAGTAAGCCTTCTCATGTCAACTATTTTTAGCTAATCTTATCAATCAGTTATGCTAATTGAGCTGCCTGGTTTATCAGCCCATATGGACAAAATTTGAATGGTCCAGAGGTGGCCTGGGCAAACCAAAATACCATGGTCATCAAACCTTGCCTCCATAGATGGCTACAAAGCTGAAAAAAAGAGCACAAAAAGAAGTATGGCACACCAGCCCAGTAATGGATAGCTTTTTATAATATTTTCAGCCCGAATTCTCAGCCAAAACTTTTTCAATTTTTCAAAGCCCATATTTTGCCACTCTTGGCACTTACATAAGTGTATTACATAAGGTAGCCAGTTCCTGGTGGTCCCTACCTTATGTTGTTTAATTCTCACATAAATGCAGATCCGAATTGTGGTCCACAATCAGAGATAATGGTATCAGGTTAATCCACATAACCACCATACCTGATTTAGGTAGAGGCATGCCAAGCCCAATGATGAGGTTTCTGCAGTGGTAGGAATAATATGGACCTCCTTTGTAAAGTGGTCACATACTATGAATATTGCATTGTACCCTTGAGCTTTGGGTAGTCCAGTGATAAAATCTACAGATATATCTCACCATGGTGCTTTTGGTATGGGGTTCGGCATTAATTTCCCTGCAGGTTTCTCTGGAAATTTCTTCCCCCTCATGCACGTATCACATCCATCCACATACCCCAACACATATTTAGAAATTCCGGGCCACCAATAATTTCACATTACTAATTCCAATGTTTTCCATCTTCCTGGGTGTCCAGCAGTTGGTGTATTGTGATGTAACTGGACAATTAAGGAGTGACACAGGTAACCCTCAGGTATAATTTCCCATACCCATACCCGTGCCCATGAACACTGCTCCCATATGGATATGGGTGTGGTGTTTATCGTGGGTTTGCTCGGGTTACCCAGGGGTGGTCCCATGTCTGTTGGCACCCACTATCCACCCTGCGAGCAGTGGCTCGCAGCAGTGGTGATGGGTGCTGGGTTGCTGCTCATTCATCATCATTGTAGTCCCTCATCATCTGCACCACAAACCACCCTATGAGCAGCTGCTCATAGGTGTGTCATTTGTGGCTGCCTTGTCCTCCTCATCCCCCCCTTGCCACCCTCATCTGCCCTCGTTCCCCTCATTGTTTCATCCACCCTCATCATATCACCTCCCCCTCATCATCTCATCTCCACCTCGTCCCTCCTCATCCCCTACTCATCCCCCAACCCTCCCCTATCGTCATTGGCCCCATTCCACCCAGGATCCGCCCCACAAGCAGTGGCTCGTGAGGCTGGGGGCGGGTGATCTGTTGTCTGTTGTCTGGCACCATTTGGGTGGGCATTGTCTCTGTTATAGCCTATAGTTTAAGACCTAGTAGATAAAAGAAAGAGATTAGTTACTTTATATAATCAAAATCAAATGAAAAGAAAAACTTACCTAGGGCCCAAACGACATGGATTGCATCATTTGGGCCAGTCCATCCATCCATCTGTCATTACCCAGTAGATTAGGACCTGAAAAACAAAAGAAAGAGTAGTAAGTTTATAAAAACAAGAAACAAATGAAACAAAAAACTTACCACAGCCCAGGCCCCAAACGACGATTCTGTTGTTTGGGCCTCATTGTCGACACCAGAGAAGCTGGCAGAGACCTCCGTCTCGCTTTTGAGGCGAGGGAGGGGCATTGGATGGGCCGAGTACATCATTGTAGACAAAAGAGTAACCTAATTAACAGACTCACATGACTGGAATCCTGGTACCAGCATACCTGTAACACTGTGGAAAAGGGTACAGTGTTGCGCAGGTACGGCAATTTGGAACCATACCCATGACCAGATTACCCATACCCATGTCACACCCCATGGACAATCTCCCTTTGCAAATCCTGATCCTTCAGTACATACACCTTCCCTTGGAGTTAAACAACCTGTGCTCCTCAGCCCATTCATCTCCTTTTATATTACCCTTCTTCTCTCTCTTCAGAGCTTTCATGGCTTCCACTACTTCATCATCCATCTCCAAACATTGTCTAATTTTAGACAACATTTCTGTTTCTGAGCTATCTATTAATATATGCCCGTGATGCATAGCACAAATGCAGAAGTATTCAGGTTTGAGTAAGGTAACATTTGTATTGTCCGCCTCCACCCCCCTTTTGTGATCAATATGTCTGGATAATGCATCTGCTTTCCTCATTAAGCTTCCTGCTTTGTGGACTAAGTGAAAATTAAAATGTTACAGGAATAGTGCCCAATCTGCTTGCCAGCAGTTAAGCTTTTTGGCTGACATGAAGCATTGCAGATTTTGATGATCCGTCCAGATTTCAATCTAATGGATACATCCCTCCAAATAATATCTCCACCTCCAATGCTCGTATTATTCCCAACATCTCTTTGTCATGCACATCATAATTCCTCTCCACATCATTCAGCCCTCAGGACAAATATGTGCAAGGATGCCATTTGTCATCTTTGCACAGCATTGATAATACCACTCCAGTAGCAAAGTCAGATGCATCTGATTCCACTCATAAGGGGCGCATGAAATCTACTGGGGCTAATATTGGTCCCTCCACAAACTTCTTCTTCAACTCCTCAAGCACTGTCTGCTGCTGCTCCCCCTACCTCCACACTACTCCCTTTCATGCAAGGTTATGTAAGGGTGCAGCAATTTTGGAAAAATTATGCACAAAGCGACGATAATAATTTGCGAGTCCCAAGAAGGCTTGAACCTCCTTAAGGCGGGTGGGCACAGGCCAGTCAGTGATCACCTGTACCTTGATTGGGTCCATCTTAATTCTGTCAGGGCTGATCAATAATCCTAGGAACTTGATCTCACTTGCACCGAATACACACTTCTCTGGTTTCAAAAATAGATCGTTCTCTGATAATCTATGTAACACCTCCTGCACTATTGCCTCATGATTTTCTTCATTTTCCGTAGATATCAGAATGTTGTCAATAAATATTATTACCATGCCTTTGTCAATTACATCCTTGAAAATGTTGCTCATCATATTTTGGAAAGTTGGGGTACTATTGGTCATCCTGAAAAACATGACAAGCAATTTGAAGGATCCTCGCCATGTGTCAAATGCAGCCTTCCACTCATCTGCTTTCCTAATCCATACATTATTGTATCCCCATCATAGATCCAATTTTGTGAAGACTTTGGTTTTTCCCACTTTGTCAATTATTTCTGAGATCAAGGGTAGGGGGTACACATTCTTTACTGTCCACTCATTCAGATACCTATGAGCTGTACACATCCTCTTTCTCTGATCTTTCTTTGGCAAGAAGAATATTGGTGACATCTGTGGGGATTTTGGAGGTCATATGTATCCCTTGCATAATTGCTTGTTTATGAATACATCAACTTCTTCTTGTTCCTTTGGAGATAACGGATACACCTTTGACTTCTTTGGCACAAACCCTGGCTTCATCTTGATCCCATGATCCCATGGCTTCTGCACTGGGATTTGCTCAGACTCCTTCTTCTGAAAGACTGACAGATATTTGTGATATTCTTTTGGTACCCACTCCTCCACTGGCTGCTCCACCTTCACTACATTCCTATCTCATGACTGTCCTCCATGAATTGCTCTAAATGGTTGCTTCTGCTCTTCTTTCTCAATCATGATCAGAACTTCCTCATTTGGCATATCCTCATCCTCCACTTCCTCCATCATAACAGAATACTTTCTTGGATGGTCTTCTCCTTCTTTTCTTTCTTCTGCTTTTTCACTTTTTTCACATACACATTACATTCCTTAGGACAATGAGTCATTTGTACTTTCCCAGTCTTCCAATCATTTTTGGGATTATGCTTGTGTAATCAGACATCCTATTATTAGATTGGTTTTCCTGAGATCGCACACTTTGAATATGGCTCGTTCCTGATGCCCTTGATACTGTAGTACCATAGTCACCTCCTACTTAATAGTTCCTCCACAATTTATCATTCCATCATTATACACCATTATTAGTTGTGATAGCTTGCACATGCTAATACTGTTTCCAGTAATTAAGGACTGATTAATAAATAATCCTGTAGAACTGCTATTGAGCAACACTTCCACATCAATTGCTGCATGCATGTCCACTGTCTTCAATCCCACAGTCAAGGTGATTTCAGGTTCTATTTGTGCAGAGCAAATAAAGAATTTAGGGTTTTTCAGAAATAGTGTTTGGCAATTTTCTTTGTCACGTGATTGGAGTCGGTTGTCCTCAGCATTGATTTCCTTTTCTGGTTTTCCCTGGTTTTTCTCAGATACTAATACATTGTAACAATTAGAATGGGGAAACCTTCACCAGGACTCTTCCACAAAATTCTGCTGCCTGCCCTCCTCCTACTTCACTTCCTCAATTGTAGCTTCCCTGATCTTTCTCTTCTGCCTGCAATTCCTAGAAATCTGCCCATAGTTAAAACATTTAAGTGAGGATCGTCTCCCCACTTGATCAACATCCATAGCATCTGGTGCTGCTGACTCCACAACAATAGGTGTCACTGCCATGGCTGGTGGCTGTGCCCTCAGAGTTTGTGCCTGAGGCACCTTTCCTTTCTCAGACTTTCCCCCTGATGGCTTTCCAAATTTACTACTTCTAGTGTTTAAAGGTCCAGTTGCATGAACCAGGAAAAAAGACTGAAACCAAACCAAACACAACTGAAGGCACCCGGACCTTCGGTTGTGGTTGCTCAGTTTGGGAGCTGGTTGGGTTTCCAGTTGCCTCATTTTGAAAATATTTAAAAACTGATCAAAGACCAGTTGCAATCAGTTGCAACTGGTCTTTTTGCTGTATATAAATGTATCCTACATACAAGTTAAAGCTACATAGATACAGATAAAAAGAACTAATATAGGTACTAAATATAAGTAATTATGAATGAAATGGGGCAGGAGGGGACAGGTGTATGATAAAAGTACTTGTTTGGTAGGTGTTTATATACCCTGTGGCAGTGCACAGACCATGTGGTCACATTTGTGCTCCAAAAAACAAAAGTGGCACCATTTCCTGATGACTTCCCATGACCACCCACAACATCAACAACACTGCATCACCACCTGTCTGCACCAACAACGATGCAACCAATGAACACAATGCAGGCAACCCAAATGATGCCAGTCCATTGTTTGGGCAGGGTACATTTCTTTTATGGATTTATTATTACTTCTACTAAATGTTTTTTTCTTTCTTGTAGGTTCTATTCTTTTGTTGAAAATGCATGAACAACACTGCCCTCTCCATGCCCCACCCCTCCACTGACACCCATGCCACCTAGCTCAGAACCTTGCCACCATGAAAGCTGTAATTTACCCTCCCCCACCTATTCCAATTGGATTCCAGTTATTCCAGTTATTCCAACCGTAATCTGGTTATTCCAACAAGATTCCAGTTATTCCAACTGGATTCCAGTTACTCCAGATGGTCAACTTAGAGTATCCCCTAATGGATAATCAAATTTCAAGTCTTAAGTTGTCAAAGTGCCTACAGAATATATTTGTGCAGAGTAAGGATTGAACTCAAGACATCTTGATGAGAGTAATCACATGACAAACCAAACATCTGTGCATAACCAGTCAAGCCACAGGAGAACTATTAGTTAGGCCCTGTTCAGTAACTGTCAATAATTTTGACTTGCCAATCAATAAAATATGCTGATTTCAAAAATATCATGGGAACAATAAAATAAAGTATGACTGCAATTGCGACAGAATGTGGCGGCACCATGGTGCGGATTCACCCCTCTCCTCCATCTCTCCACACACCGGCAGATAAGGCTGTGCAACATCGGAAGGCTCTCGTAGCCACCGTGATCACTCTCACAACTGTGGGGGTTGTTCTTCAGACTTTGGAGGCTTGGTACAATCCTGAACCTTATCATACATCTGTGCTATCAGGTGAGGCATGGGTAAATGAGATGATAGATGGACACTCAGATAGGCTAATGGACAATACTGGTCTCTGAAAGCATGGTTTCCGCAAGTTGAAGAAGGAATTGGTTCGAAAAGGAGGGCTCAAACCTCAGAGACATGTTGGTATCACTGAGCAGATTGGCACATTCCTATACCAGCTCATAACCAATTTGTCTGTGTAGAAGATGGCTGAGCAGTGATGATACTCAACCCAGGAAAATCACCAATACTGCCGATGAGGCAACCAATGATATTTGCGCAAGTCAGAGGAAGGGTGCAAGATGTTCCAAATGTTTGTGGTCTGACCAATGGAAAGTTAACTAGTTGGTACTAGTTGTGAAGGTAGTTCTATCAGAGAGGAAGGTGTTTAGCATGGTCCGATGGAGTATCAATAGATATTGAGGACAATCGATGATATCGACGGCGAATGATGTTTATTGTTGATGGTCGATGTGTGAATTCTGAGGACCTTTTGATAGGTCGATAGTATACGAAGGCTAGGAAGTGTCAGGATGGTTACTAGTGCTAACGATAAGAGGGTTGAAAGAGGATCGAGGCCAAGGCTGATCGCAGAGGTTTCTCATCGATCGAGAAAACTCATAGAAGCTTAGATTGTTTAGAGGATAGATCGGATTCTTAGAACTCTATACGAGGCGATATGTGAAGATGATTTCTTGTCATTTCCAAGTAGATACTACAGAGTTTTATATGTTTTAAAAGAAACTTCCTAAAATGGTATAAGAAACATGTGTAGAACATGAGGCAAAAGAAATGAGTTAAGACACGAGGCCAAAAAGGAGACTGGAATCCAAACAAGAAAGAGATATATCATATGATGAAGGAGTAATAAAAGGTATAGAACTAAAAAGGGACTGTCCTTTGTGTATAAACCGCCCTAAGTCTGGCAATAATCCATCCAGCAGGTTCTGTACACGATAGGGACTTGGAGCGAGGCTGACCTATTATCAGCAGGTTTGAGCACAAGTTGGAATACTCCCTGGCGCATGGTATTCCACCATTTAGATAATGAATGCAGTGCCTGATGTTGCTTGTAGTTTCTTGATATCGATCGATAATGCTCGATGATAGTCAACAATGTTCGATCGCGGCTGCGGTTGTTCGAAGTTGATCAGGGATGTTCAATATTTGTTCAGAGGGATCTTAGGGGCTTTCGAGGTAGTCCTAGGTTGTGCAATGTGGTTTCTCGGTACAATTGATGTCACTGGTGATGTTTTGACGCAGTCAATATGATATCGTGATCGATAGACTGGGTCGCACTGCATCTGGGACATCGTAGGAGTTGGCCGATGTGATTAGAATGTGGTTGAAATGGTGAATCAGCCTTTGAGCCGAGGAGACAACCTATCAGCAGTTTCAATGAAGCAATGAGACTACTTCAAAGTGAGTGTGCCTTTTGTATTACTTTGCAATAGCCAACCATACAACTGCCCCAGATCATTTCAAGTGGTTCTGGATGCAGTAGTCTCTGATCAGTTCCACTCTGCCTACATGGAGCTTCCAAACCCATAGGAGATTCCATATCTCATCCACTCAAACCCCAAATTCTTCCCATTTTTCAAGGATGCTCTCAGTGCCATTGATGGGTCTCATCTATCTGCAAACCCTCCCTCAGCAACAAAGGCTTGGTATCAAGATCGAGATGGCAACTTGACTCAGAACCTTTTGGCTGCATGCGACTTTGACATGTTTTTTGTATATGTCATGAGTGGTTGGGAGGGGAGTGCAGCAAACAGTTTTCTTTTTCAGAAAGTCATGGTTTCTGGCTTCAATATTCCACCCAACAAGTACTACCTGGCTGATGCAGGGTTCCCCAACTGCCAGCAACTTCTTGTCCCCTACCACAATGTCCGTTATCACCTATGTGAGTGGGAAAATGGCAATAAGTGGTTCGTGTCATTTCGGCGTTGTACAGTGCCCTGATATTGACTTTGCTCCTGTTCAGCCCACAAAACAAGGAGGAGCTCTTCAATTTGCGACACTCACAACTTTGAAACATTATCAAACATATTTTTGGAGTCATCAAACACAAATTCAAGATGGCTGCTGAGTCAAATGAGTATCCTATCCACATACAAACTGTTGTTCCCATTGCAATCACAACACTTCTGAACTTCATCCATCGTCACCAAGAATCTGACTTTCTGTTGGAGGTTTCATCATGTCTGCTCCCCCTGCAAGTCCCCCATGGAGACCAGGTGCCAACCTTCGGTGTATCTGAGGAGGAAGCAGAGGAAGCAGATTGGAAACGTGAGGAGATCGCAATAGTGATGTGGGTGAGCTATCAGGAGGAGTTAGCAGCACGCAGTTCTCCATGAACGAATGATATGTATTCAAATAACTATGACTATGAATGACTATGACTACGGTAGGATTGAAAGAGCATGAAGTAGTAGGTAGAGTGTGAACTAGTAGGTAGAATAGGTATGACGACATGAGATGAAGAATGAAAAACTGATTGTAAGGACGGTGATGACGACTAACTATAACCCCTGCACACAAGTGAGTTCATCACTGAGCCAGTATGAACGTGCCTCACGCATCCCAGTCTGAGAAACATCAAAACTCAAATATTCATGCGCAAGCTCAGCACTTCTATGAAAGATCTTCTGAGCAAGAGCAATTGAGTGCAGTGAGAGCCCCTCCTCCTTGCAAATTGTGTTGAATGCCTTGTCCTTTTGGGGTGTAGCTGGAGTGGAGCCAGAATGCAGGTGAGGACTATCAAAAAATGAATTTGCAATGATATGGTTGACCAAATTTGCAAGTGACTCAAGTGCCTGAGCACCTGATATGCGAGTGCATTTTTGTGGAGGGGCTGGGGTTGCAGGGGGGAGTGTAGGTGAACGAGAACATTTCTTTCCCTGTAACCATGGTTCAGATCATGAGCTTCATCATGGCAATTGAACTTACCTTGTCTGCCAGGCCATTTTCTTTGTCACTCTCATTGTTGTCTTTCTCTGACTTTCCCAAGTCTGATCCAGAGGGTGGGCTTGGGTGGTCAGTTGACGTGGCCAAGGAGACTGTGGGCACAGCAGAATGCTCCAAAGAGAACACCAACTCACCTGTAGCCGTGCAATCCCCAATGAGGGCACCAATCTTGTTATAGAGTGGAAAAGGCTTTTTATGGAAGGGCCGAGCCTTTTTATGACCCTACTGACCATGTCAGTCCAACTAATATTCAGAATACAGTATAATAAACACTCACCTTGAGATACACATCCCAAACCTGGGGCTCAGCGGTCACCATCTTCTTCGAGTCATCCCAACCAAAGCCCAACAAGCTCCAAAGAGTCTTTACAATCTTGTACTCTTCCTTGAACTGTGGTTGATATAGTGAGGGCCATTGAGAAGAGGAAAAGAACCACTTACCTGGGTCCAGCATGACTTGACCTGCTTCGATGTGAAAAGGTGACCTTTTGCAGTGAGGTGCTTTGCAACACTTGTGTAGACAGAGGGCTTAAAATCATTGTCCAACTGACGGTTCTCACTGACAGCCTTGAGAAGACGTTCGATGAGCAGCAATTTGGCGCCACTGCTCCAAGCGGCACAGCCTGAGTTGCCATCATCTCCAGCCATGAGGAAGGAACAAAAAAAGTGATGCAAGCATGCAAATAAGTGCAACTGAACAGCCAAACATTACAAAATTGGACAATGTGACCATATTAGATAAATTTGACAATATATAGCAGCAACTCAAAATTATTGACAGTTACCGAACAGGGCCTTAATTACTTCAAAAAAAATTAGAGTTGTGAGTTTGAGTGTCATAAACCTTATATTACTTATAAGATCAAAATTTTTTAATTAACCACATCCCTCACATTGAATGTGTTAGGGCGACACCCACTATCTGCTAGCTAAGACCATGCAGGTTCTCTCTACAAGAAGGGAGCGGGATGCATGTGCATGATGGGGGAATTGATGGGTTTGATGTGAGGGGTTGTTAATAGATGAGTTGGTTGAGAGAGGTGTTTCACACCTCAAGTGTAGGTGGAATACCTAAGAGAACACAACTGGGGTCCCCTAGGTGTATATTTAAGGTTTATATACTATGTTACATATATTGTACATTGTTGTTACTGACATGCTCATACATGCACATACATATTGATGCATGCGAAATAAAATTCTCATGCTATCAAAGTGTAGCATAATTTGGCATAATGTAGCATAATTTGATATAATAAAATAAAATGAAAATTTATTAAGTAATGGGGCTGTTTCCTAACATTATGCAAGGGAGTGGGGATGATTGTGAATATATAGATAAACAAAAAATCCTCCCTCTCACAAGATGCGAGAGGGAGTTTTATTTATATACATAAAAAGCTAACCCCTCATGTTTGGCACAAGGGGGGAGGTAAAAACATGTAGAAAAAATCCCTCCCCCATGCAAAATGGGGGAGGGGGGGGCACAATAATTAAAAGTACAAAAAAAATCTCTTCCCATGCAAAGTGTGGGGGAGGGGGAGGGGATGCAGCCCTGCTGTGCTAGGTGTGTTGTCTGTCATTCCACCCATGATCCACCCCACAAGCAGTTGCTCATGAGGTTGGGGGTGGGTGGCTTATCATTGTTGTTGTTCCACCTGCAGCAGAGTACCCTTTCCAACATCTACCCCTTGGTATGATGTCAATCGGCAGCCTTGATCTGCCTATCTCTGCCTTTTCTATTTTTAGATTATTATTTGATTTTTGCAGTTTTCAGATATACTGGGCACTGGCACAGGGTCCTTAGAGTTTTCTCTTTGGATTTCCCTTTGCTAGGTGCACCTCCAATCCCTGTAATATGTCCCATAATTTTAACTTCAGATTTCCCCTTGCTAGAGGCTGAGGTTGCCCTTATAGCACCTCTCTTTGCCTTCGAGACTGCCAATGGGAGTTGGGCACCCATGACAAAGCCTTGGTTGATTGATTGTTGCAATATGGTGTGGGTTGCTGCTGGCTTCCCTCAGATGCCAGGGCATGCTTAAAATATAGGTGGTGCCACAGAGCTTCTTCTGCAGCCCAATGTTGTGGCAACACAGGGATGCTGCTCAGTAAAAAAGGATTTCCTGGGAAGTCACATGATTGTCAGGCTGTAGTCATGTAAATGTCAAAAAATTGCCAAACACTTGACTATTACCTGACTTTTTGTTTTGACTATTGTAAGGGGACTAGGGGGGACTTGGGGGGGTGCCCTGTGTGTTTCTCCTATTTTTTACATTCATCCTATATTTTTCCTCACTTCATTTCCTTCTATTCTTCATTTTCTATGATTTTTCCTTATTTTATTACTAATTTCCCTTTCTATCACATTTGTGCATGTTGACAGTTTTATATTTAGAGGCAGAGCACCCCTTCCAACATCTACCCCTTGGTATGATGTCATTCAGTGGCCTTCTGCCTTTTCTATTTTTAGATTATTATTTGATTTTTGCAGTCTTCACATATACTGGGCATTGGCAAAGGGGTCCTCAGAGTTTTCTCTTTGGATTTCCCTTTGCTAGGTGCACCTCCAATCCCTGTAATATGTAGTATAATCTTAACTTCAGATTTCCCTTTGCTAGAGGCTGAGATTGCCCTTATAGTAGAAAACTCTCTCCTAAGGCCCAAAATCATGAATGCACTGCCCAAGATAGGCAGCTACAGAGTGGATGATGCTTCCCAAAGCTCCACAGACTCCCTACACACTGTTCCCAACAGTCCTGCCTTTAGTGCACCGCCATTCTTTGCCAAATGTGTCCCCTAGTGACATGGACACATCAGAGTGCCTCAACATGCTTGAAAGCAACGTTACTGGAATAGATGCGCAAATCGATTTGCTTAAATCTACAATCAAAAACTTCATCAGAACCCTTCAGACTAGCTCCATGACCAATATTCCCCCCATTGCAACTCCAAGTGTGCCCAACAACAACAGGCAGCCGAACGTGCTTACTAAGGAGCACACCCAGATCAAACCATCTCCCCCCGCCAGATTTAATGGTGCATGTGCACAGGGGCATGCCTTCCTTAACTCCTGTGAGTTGTACATCAGTCTCCAGTTGCATCAATTTGTCGACAATGCTGCAACAATTTATTATGCCTTCATATACTATCAAGACTGATTCTCTTGACTGGATTTCTGATTGTTTTCCACCACCCTTCCTGGCTGCCTTGCATCACAGCCCACCTCCTATCAGCAGCACTGCCTAGAGGTGAAATTCCCTCATTTCCAATTCGACAAAACAGTTTCAGGATATTTGTCTCAGAGGCCATTTTGCAATTATCACAGCCTCGGAAAATCTGATTGCCTCTGGCCTTTAGTATTTAAGCTAGCTACTTTCGTCTTGTATTAGCAGTTTGTAAATCAACCAAGTCTCCCACTTAATTCCATCCCAATTATGATCCAATTACTCTCTTAAGTCTATCTCAAACTTTTGCTCATCCTCTCCGGAAAATCCCCGGACCTCTGATCATCCTCCTTACCCTTGCCTTGAAATTAGGACTGTTGATGAAGAGAAGGGTGCAACTTCTTATAAGTTGAAGCCAAGTCCTTTCTGTTCCCCACTTGGTACGACACATCAAGTGAGCCTTGCCCCAGACCCCCATCGGGTTCCCCACCTTACTTGACCCATCCTTATCGACTTCTAACATCTGGGTATGACCGGAAATCTGACAACTTCCTTCTCCCAGCTCAGCACTTAACACATACATGAAATCTGAATGCACCTATCTCTACATGGACCGTATTCTGCCCCAAACTAAAGAACTCAGTTCTCTACCTTTCTCCGCTTGAGGTGACTTTCAAGCAGAGTTTGTATGCCACTTTTGTCCCCTCAATGAGTGCCACCAAGCAGTGACACGGCTTGAGTCATCCTCTTACCATCAGGCATGTTGATCTGTGGATGATTATATCGACAAGTTTAAGGATTTGGTGGACATGGCAGGATATGGGAGTGGGCTACCAGTGGTGGTGAAGTTCTGATGGGGTCTCAATCGAGAAACTCAGGACCAGATTGCACAGATGTTGGAAGGGGGCCTGGCAGACAATGAGATGTGGATGCAGCCCGCAGCCGTTGATAGGTCCACTTTGTGGATTCAGCTTGGAAAATGTTTCCACATATTACAGTCAATGCCCATGACACTTCGAACACTTATGAACTTTATGAACCTTTCTCGAAGTTTTTTTGTGACACTTTGAACAACTTCAAATGACTTCAAACAACTTTGCAACACTTCAAACAACTTTGCAGCACCTCGAATACCTTCGGCTGCCATATGCCTATTGCACCGCCCTTCAGACACATGCAGCACACCTTGCACAAGTTAGTGCGTCACATATCGAGCACCACTGGACACGAGGAGATATGACAATGCACTTTTAGGATGCAATTGCGGTGTTTTGACATTTTGATAATATATTGGATCAATAGGACAGGTACCCTTGATATATTGTGACTCTACATGTTTCCCTTCTCACCATTTCTCATTTATTTTCTGATTTGGAAAGTTCTTTATTGTTTTATATCTTGCCTCATGTAGTCCTCATATTCTATTTCCTTTTTAGTACTATCTCTCAAAACTTATATAGCCTTGTACTAGCTAACTAAAAGGACAGAATACATTGTCTTCTCATCTCTATCATCTGATTTAAGAGTAATTCTCTTGAGTCCCAGCACCCTCATTGAAGTTTAGTGGGTTACCATGAACTTCTTCAAAAATTCCATACTAGCTTTTTGAAACTATTGTCCATTGTCTATCTCCCCTCGAGACCTTTCCACATCACTATCATCTATCTTTGTCATCTTTCAAAACTATTCTCATTCTCTACAAACCTCTCAAACTTCCTCAAACTCTTTTGAACTCCTTCAAACTTTCTCAAACATCTTCAAACCTTTATCGGACCACTTCACAGAACTTTGTACCTCTTCAAACTTTGACAAATCTCATTGAACCTCTTTGAACTTTGGTCCCCCACTCTTGGTTAACAGCAGTGATATTTAGTACCACCTCACACCCTTCCTCTAACTTGTGTTATACCATTTGAGACCTGTTAGTGGGTTTTGTTTGGGTTTCTGGGTCAAGTATCATCATTTTTGGAGCCCACCATGAGGGGTTTCTAAATCATTTCATTGCCTAATCCATCTCAAATTTCCCAGCTTAGGCCAACACAAGCTAGAAACCTTTGAGTTGATACTTGCCACACCTTCAAATTTCTCAAACAATTGGGAGATATCTTAATCCCAGTTACCGAAGCAGAATCGACTCATTGTCAACTTTTCCCCTCACCTATTCCATCGTCTTCATCCTCATCTTCTACCTCTTCATCTTCATCTTCTACCTCTTTGTTTATCCTTCCAATAACTTTGACACCTCTACCATCTATCACCCAAGTCCTAACCCCTACCCCAAGAGCTATTGCAGTCATGACTACACAAGCCACTATGCCAGCTCGTGGTCACTCCATGGCTCCAAAATTCAACCCCACTTGACCTTGAGAGCTTTGTAGGTATTTTAATGAGCTCAAATTGTTTTTTTCAGCATGAAATGTTACCAACTCTGAAGAAATGAAGAAGCACGCTTGCCGTTACCTCAACATCAACACTTCTGAACTTTGGGAGTCAATTCCAGAATATGATGCCAGTAGTTCATTCCATAACTTTCACATCGCCATCCACAAACTGTACCCTGGTTCCAAAGACAATTGCAAATGGTCAGTTTCAGACATGGACAAACTCATCGGCAAACAACTTTGCATCGGTATTTTCAACGCGAACAATTTGGGATTATATTTTCGGTCATTTTATAACATCACAGAGTTTTTATCTACTAAAGGCAGAATTTCCGATGCCAAACAAAGCAGAGCTTTCATTCGTGGCTTCCAACCAGGTTTATGGGCTAGAATTGCCCAACGACTTGAACTAAAATTTCCTGATCACTATCCTGATGACCCCTACCCACTCGACGATATCCACACAGCAGCAAAATGTGTTCTAGCTGGATCTATTGCCTTGGACTCAACATCCCTACTTGGCTCGCATTCTTCAACATCTTCAGCCATACCTACAACCTTGACATCCTCTCCTCAAATTAAATTAGAAGATCTTACAGCAATTCTTGAAAAATTTGCAACCACTCTCATAACTGCTTTAGCAGGTTCAAAAACCACTAATACTACTCGACCTAAAAGTGGATTTTGCTCAGACCAGCTCAAAAATTTAGTTTGCATCTTTTGTGGGCTTACTGGACATTTCATTAGCGACTGCTTGGTTTGCCAATTGTATATCAATGAAGGAAGGTGTAAGAAGAACACTGAAGGCAAAATCGTGCTTCCAAATGGTCAATTTACTCCTTGAAACATCCCTGGTCATTTTATCAAGGACAGGATTGACAAATGGACTCTGTTGAAATTAAACCCTGAGATACATGCAGCATACACATGTTACTGTGCTTACTGCGCATACATGTGGTAAACACATTCCTGAGTCATGTGACATCCTTATTATTATGTATATAAGGAGAACCTGTTCCATAGTAGGAATACAGTGTTCTTACCTCTGCTAACCCTAGCTGTAAGACTTACTAAACCCCAGGTAGGTTGTAAGGAGCGTGTTGTCTCTTCTGCTGTGCAGTGTATATAGTCTGCTCTAACAGGTTATGGGCCCTGCTGGACACATTGCGAACACACCTTAACTGGCTGCGAATGACGTTAACTTCATCGTCTCCAAATTGTAACCTTGCATTCTTTGTGAGCTGCATTGTGCTCCCTGCGAGCTGCATTAAAGTTTAGCATGACAAGGGTTCTTCACACGCTGAAGGAGTGCTTTTACCTGACATCGTTAAATGTGTTTTGATGAGTAAGAAGCTGATTGAGCGCTTTTACAGCTGCCATAAAGAATCATGTCTTCAACTCTTGAAAAACTTGTTCAAACGTTTGATGGATCAAATTACATTCAATGGGCCGATGCAATGAAGGCATGGCTCAGGTCCCAGGGCCTCTGGCAGATAACTAGGAGGGCAGAAATTAAACTGCCTCTGGTGCCTCCCTTGATGGCGACGAATGCTACTGCGGTAGCAGAATCTACTGCCAAGCTCCAGACCTGGAGCAACAAAAATGACCAGGCAATTGGGAGCCTAGTGCTCCACCTGGCCCCCTCCATTCGGCAGTGTGCCAACACCAAGGACACTGCTGAGGAGGTGTGGGAACTCATTCACACTGACTATGGTGTTGATGGCCCCTCCCAAGTCTTTGTGGACTTTAGGTCCACAATAGTGATTAAAATCCCAGGTGCAAATCCTGCACCAGAAATCACTAAGTTGGCTGACAAGTTCAAGTGCCTCACAGCTGCCAATGTTGCCATCCCCAAAATAGTACAGGTGATGATCCTACTTGCTGCAATGACGCATGAGTAAGATTCATTATCTGCCATGGTCCTTAACACAACCGCTACTAGTGCCTTGATGTTCAAACACGTCAAGGACTCCATTGTCACTGAAGCCTCTAGGTGCATGGCAGTTGGAAAGCCCAATGGCCCACCTCAGGCCAATAAGCTTTCTGCTGTCATGTGCAAGGGCAACAAGCCCAAGTGGCAGCCCAAAGAAGGGCAAGACAACAATGGAGAGTCATCCTGAAAGCATGGACAACGTGGAAACAAAAAGACTATACCCACCTTGCCTCCAGTGCCTTTACCACCATAAATGGTAATGGCACCATCATACCACTGATCCCGCTCATTCATTACATCAAACAGTGTGACCACACTCCCACAAGGGACCCTCGCCACCAACTGCCTGGACAGGCATATATGGGCATGGCCTCTACCTCTCATTCAGTTTATGCCAAATATCAGCAAGCTTGAGACACCCTCAAGCAAATGCAACCTCTGTGCAGCATGAAAAATCTGCGACCGCTGGAAGAGCACCTGACAGTGTGAGAAGGTAAGAGAAGGAGGATCAAGCCAGAAGAACTGGAAGAGCCTAGGATTGTGGAGGTAGAAGACAATATTGTCTCCCTCAGATCAGAGCCTCCAGTTTCTGATGAAGAAGTGTGGAAGGACATCAACAAGATGCTCGTCGATGAACCACTTGACATAGGTGGATATGATGACAGGTCAGTCCTTTTCCCTGCCACAAGCACTAAGATTAATATTCCAATTAATACAGTGAACTTTTCATGTGAAGTTGTACTGCTATTAAATGTATCATGGAATTATTTAGATCTAAATATATATGTTTTGTGTGCAAACGGAAATTGTAAGAAAGGTGCTGACCAGATCATTGATTCAGGCACATCAAAGCACTTCACTGGTGAAATGAAATATTCCTACAAGCCTTTACTGAGAAAGGACTCTACCTTGGTTCAAACAGCCACAGGTATTACTCATATAGTAGGAAAGGGAGCAGTCTTCATTAGACATCAGGTGGTATGTCACGGGAAGACAGAGACATGTGAAACATGATTATACCCTGTCTACTACATACCCAAATGTAGTACTCGACTACTTTCAATGGGCATCTTTTTACAAGATGGAAGTGATGTGCATGGTTCCTCCACACACATTTCTTTTTTGAGAAAGGAGACCCAATATTGGATTGTGTCCCTCTTAGGAGACGTGACACAATCTATTGGGCTCAGGCTCATATACTGAGCACCAAGAGGATGAAAGTTGTGACAATGTATGTTGCTGACTACTTGACTTGGCATTGGCAACTTGGACACCCATCCAAAGAGGTGCTAGGGAAAATGCCTAACAGCACCATAAAATTCCCAAGGAATTTTCCTAAAGACAAAATTATATGTCTGGGGTGTGCTGAAGGGAAAATGATGTCAAAATCTTTTCCCAGATCAAATTCATGTGCAGAGAAAACCTTTGAATTAATACATTCCGATCTAAGGAACTCCCAGTGCTTTTGTACCACAAACATAAATACTTCATTGTATTTCTGGATGACAAAACATCACATATCTGGACCCAGTGCCTTAGAAAGAAGTCCGAGGCCACTGTGGTGATCAAACAATTTCAGGCAATGGCTTTGACCCAGTATGGCGCTACAATCAAGTGCTGGCATGTCGATCCAGGGGGGGAGTTCAAAGATTGTGAGCTACAAAATGTGCTCAAGGATTTTGGCATCAAAATAGAGATGTCCGCACCCCACGTTCACCAACAGAATGGGCATGCAGAGCGCGCCATAAGGACAATAATGGAAAAGTTGCAAACCCTGCGGTTTACTGCCTGTCTACCACAATCATGGTGGGAATTTGGCATTGAACATGCAACATATCTATACAACCGAACCCCAATAAGGCACCTGGAATCGCTGACACCTTTTGAGGACCTGAAAAAGGTCTGCCCAGATCTAAACGATCTGAAGGTTTTCAGTTGCAGTGCATATGTCTATCTACCCAAGGAAAAACATCCAACCACATTAGCTCCTCGATCGGAGTTAATGACGTACCTTGGATTAGAAGATGGCATTAAAGCATACCATTTCATGTGACGCAATGGCACAATATTCATTGGTGCTACAGCACTATTTGATGAAATGTTGTTCCCATGCTGTCCCAGAGCTAAAACTCCTGCCAAGACAGACCTTGGTAATTTTCTACCTCCAGGACCAGAAGATGATGACCACTCATCTGGAATGGACAGCAATGATCCTATACCACCACAAAATTTGCCCCTTCCTCCATATGATGATGTACCAAGTGAGCAAAAGGTGCATGAAGATGCGACTGACACTCCTCCTCCACCACCTCCGGTAACCACTGAGGACTTTCATCCAAGATGTGATGATCAACAGGAATGGCAGCAATTGCCCCATCAATCAGGCAGGCAGAGGAGCATCCCAAACTGTCCCAGCAATACCTATGGAGAAAAGCTACTCCCCTCTGACATACAGAGAGACATTGTGCATGATCGATATTGGAAGAGATCTGTGGGTCAAGATTTGGATCATAACCAAACACGACCTCAATCTCAACAGAAAGAACTGGTTGCTGGACCGAGTTTGGCACCCCACAAGAGTGTGCCTGATTCCAATAATCAAGAACATGATCACCAAATGGGGGAACTGGACGAAGCAGGTTATATCAAAAAGATAACCAAGAAAGGAGGAGATAAGCTTATTCACTGGCTGTTATCAAAAGCAGTCGCACCATCAAGTGAAATAAGCCAAGTTCCAAACCAATTTTGCGATATTGCATGCCTACCACAGCAGCAGCAATGCGAGTTGAAAGAGGCTTGTTGTGAAGAATTAGAGGCTCTTCGCAAGCGACAAGTCTATGACATCGTTGATCTTCCACATGGTCAAAAAACAATCAAAAATAGATGGGTTTTCTCCATAAAATTGGACAGAAGAAAATGAGCCAGACTCATGGCCAAAGGCTTTGCACAAGTCGAAGGCATTGACTTTGATGAGATCTTCTCACCAGTAGTCCGCTATGAGACCGTACACCTCATGTTTGCACTTGTGGCTCTAGAAGGCATGTATATGACCAGTCTAGATGTAAAAACCGCATTTTTATACCACAAACTAGATGAGGAGATCTATATGGATCAACCCAAGGGTTTCAGACTTGAGGGAAAAGACCGCATTAAATAGGCCTCACTAGCATGGTGGAAAGAGCTAGAGGCATTTATGCACACCATTGGGTTTGTGCACACCAGTTCCAATGCCGGCATTTTCATACACAAGGATCCTAAGACAGGCAGCATAGTTATTGTGCTAGTCTATGTTGATGATGGCTTGTTCATGGGGAAGAACAAGAAACTTGTGGATGAAAAGAAAGATGCTTGTCTAAAGCATTGGGAGTGCCGTAGTACTGAAAAAGTCATGGAATTCTTAGGCATGCATAGTGTTTGAAAGTCCGGTTGCATGGACCAAAAAAAAACCGGCAACTGAACTGGACCCAACTGCAGTCCGGTCTGTCTTGCAGTTGCAAAGAAAGTGGTTGTGGACCAGTCCAGTTGCCAGTTGCATAGATTAAAATATATTTATAGACTACCAAAAGACTGACTGCAACCGACCACAACTGGTCTTTGCTAAGGTAAGCAATCAATATCTGATTGATGTGATCAATCACGCCATGTTACTACAAACTATGGCCACTACCACCACCACCACCCACACCTCTGTCCCTCCATCCTTCATCCCTCCACCCTCACCTGTCTGTTGTTGCCGTTAACAGCTACCTGAGGCCCCCATGCCCCTCTGATGACACCAAATAACAATCCCCGTGGCTGCAAACATGCCACATCAGGTGTTCTACATGTTTGACAACCGATGCCCATGTTCCAAACAGCTTCAAAACATAGTAAGTACATTTTATCATTGTTCTTTTTACTACTAACTGCATCTTTTTCTTCTTTTGTAGGTCTAAACTTTGTTACTGCCAGCGACATCACCACCACACCTCCCAGGTCATCAAGAGGTGCCTAGAGGACTAGTGTTAGGAAACCACCCCATTACCTAATAAAATTTCATTTTTATTTTATTATGTCAAATTACACTACATTACGCCAAATGACGCCAAATTATGCTACACTTGATAGCATGAGAATTTTATTTTGCACGCATCAATATGTATGCACATGTATGAGTGTGTCGGTAACAGCAATGTACAATATATGTAACATAGTATATAAACCCTAAATATATGCCTAGGGGACCCCAGTTGTGTTCTCTTAGGTATTCCACCTATGCTTGTGGTGTGAATGGCCTACCTCAACAAACTCACCTATTAATAACCCTTCACATCAAAACCATCAGTTCCCCCATCATGCGTGTGGATCCCGCCCCCTTCTTGTAGAGAGAACCCGCACGGTCTTAGCTAACAGATAGTGGGTGTCACACTAACAACTAGGGGGAGCTGAGACAACAGTGGAAGAGGGTAGGGTCTGTAGGGAGACCTGTACAGTGGGTACCTGCAAGGTAAGCAGCTGACTACCCCCATAAACCTGCCACCTCACCACTGACCACCCCAACCACTTGAGGCTGGTGACATTGACCCAGCAACAACCATGGGGACACAGTACCACCTCCAGCTCTCCACAATGGATGACCCAGCACCTGCCCCAGCCCTACAAGCCACTGCTTGTGGGGTGGGTCACAGGTGCTTGCTGCCAACAGCAATGGCAAGACGAACAACAGGACAATGAACAATGGCAACAAATGAACCACAAACCACAGACAACAGCCAACCCATGCCGACAAACCATGACAATGCACGAGCCACAAACCATGGAAAACACTGATGATGGACAACTGATGATTGACAATAGCAACAAACATCAACAGACAACAATGACACAATGGATGATGATGATGACAACACAATGGACGACGTTGACACAATGACAGTGCCACTGGGGATAACACAGAACCACTACCCTGCCTGCGAGCCACTGCTCGCAGGGGGAGATGGTGGTGCTGGCAACAACATTATGATAGGGAGTGGATACAACAGCGCAAGGGGGCAGAAGTCCCATGCAGTGTGGTATGTGCAAGGTAAGCACACCAACACATTAGCTTGCCACGTCGCTTACCACCCAACTGCCCAACAGTGACACCATCCATCCAGCTCCCCCTGCCTGTGAGCCACTGCTCACAGAACCCAGGTGCTTTTTATTTATAGGTTGTCATTTTATAATGTATATTAGTTTTCAAATACATATTAGTTGTATTAGTTGTAGTACTATGGTCCTGACTGGTTGCAAACCGGTTGGGACCAGTCTAAACATGAAGCGGTGTAGACTGGTTCATGAACTGTTGTGCAACTGTGGTAGGACCGGTTTACTCCAGTCTGGTCCACGGTTGCCTAAATATTGAGAATGAATGCAACCGGTCCAGTCTGCAGTTGCCCTTGTTGGGGTTGAAAAAACCAGACCAGACCGGACTTTCAAACACTAGGCATGTGCATCACCCAGACTGCAAATAAAGTCAAACTTGATCAAACCAAATATCTCACCAAAGTGCTCAAGAGGTTCGAGATGACAAATGCCAAAGTTGCCCCCACTCCACTCCCGACTGGTTACAAACCGTCGGAAAACATAGAGATGCCAAATGCAGCTCTTAGATCAAAATATCAGTCTGTGATCGAATTTTTATTGTATTTGATGCTCAGAACGCAACCTGATATTGCTTATGTGGTAATCAAGATGTTACAATTCTTGGCTAATCCCAGCCAAGAACATCTAGACAAAGTGATGTATATCATGCACTATCTGGTGGGAACCCAGAAATATAATATTGTATATGATGGAGAGAAATCCAAAGGGCTACAGGCCTTCACAGATTCTGATTGGGCAGCTGACATAGTCAAGCGCCGATCTACAATGGGTTACTTTGCTACTCTAGTGAGTGGCATTGTGTGCTGGCAGTCCCGTTTACAAAAAACTGTAGCACTTTCATCCACAGAAGCCGAATATATGGCTCTCTCCAACACTTGCTGGCAGATAGCATTGATAGAGTCCTTATTTGAGGAACTTGGATACATACTGAAGTGCATACCAATCTGCACTAATAATCAGGGATCCATCTTTATCAGATCAAATCCAGTTCAAGAAAGAGGGACTAAACACATACACATTTGCTACCATTACACCCGTGAATGCATAGAAAATGACAAAGTCACAGACTGTGACTCACAGTTGTTTTCATCCCTGGAAGTGTTAATCCAGCTGACATGTTCACAAAGAACCTTGGTGCTGTCCTATTCAGGAAATTTAGAGACTCTCTCAGAATTACTTTTGAGATTCAAACTTAGCTGCTTAGAGCACTGTACAGTTTGAGGGGAGGTGTTGAAATTAAACCCTGAGATACATGCTGCATACATGAGGCAATACATGTGGTAAACACATTCCTGAGTCATGTGACATCCTTATTATTATGTATATAAGGAGAACCTGTACTGACCAGATTTGGAAAGCCATCCAACACAAAGATTTTTTGTGGAATGCACGTTACTTCTTGTGGATGGCCACACACAGCACATACCAAATCGGCAAATATTGGCTAAAAGAAATTTCTGCAAAGAAATTCAAAACTGATGTGAATGCCTGCAGTGTGCACTGTGGCACCCCTGAAACAATGGACCATATCTTGACCCAATGTGAATCCCCAGGACAGAAAAAAATATGGGAACTTGCAGAACAAATATGGACCCAGAAGAACCTAGAGTGGAGACAGCCATGGATAGGAAACATAATATGTTGTGCTCTGACTGAATTTAGAATAAATGATGGGAAATGCATTGCAGGTGCAGAACACCTATGGAGAATCCTCATATCTGAGTCTGCACACTTAATCTGGAAAATTCACTGTGATGAGAGGGTAATAAGAAATGAAAACAATCCCTTCACACCCAAAGAAGTAAGAAACCAATGGTATAAGATGATGGATGATCACCTCAAAATTGACTGCCGCATGACAAGCCCGAGATTCAGAAAAAAGAGCCTCAAATCCAAAACCATAACCAACACATGGAAAGGCACCCTCAAGAACAAGGAAGACCTCCCCAGTAACTGGACAGAGGTAAGTGGGGTTTTAGTGGGTAGGAGCTGGTCAATATGAGAAGGCATGGGTTAGACTACATTGTCCCATGTAGACTGGTTGAGTCCCACACTCTGTGCGTAAATGCATTTCCTCGCAGTATATACACTCCCTATGCTACTCCGGGGTTTTAACTCCCTGGAACCCCTAGTGGGCAACAGGACTGTAATGTTGTTAGAGTCCCAATGCTTCCCTGTCATGGGAAATGCTCCACCAAAAAAAAAAAAAAAAAAGAGAACCTGTACCGTAGTAGGAATACAGCGTTCTTACCTCTGCTAACCCTAGCTGTAAGACTTACTAAACCCCAGGTAGGTTGTAAGGAACATGTTGTCTCTTCTGCTGTGCAGCATATATAGTCTGCTCCAACACAAAATGCCTGTGAGAAGAGTAGAACATCCTTACTTACACACACCAGTCACAGTTGTGACCCATGTCACAATACATAATCAACCCATTTCTTGACAATTTACCAACATATATTGGGCTTGTATTAGGGCAATTTGCATAGAACATACATATTATATCATCTTTGATTATTGTTTGACCCTTTGGTTGAGTAACACCAAGGGGCCTGGACTGGACTGGATGGACTGGATGGACTGGACTTGTGGGAATTTCCAATACCCAGATGTCCTCATTCCTTATGTATCCAACTGCTTGAGCCAAAAATTGACCTAGAGATTAAAACCGAGGACAGTCTTTCCAGAATTTACAAATCTCTGTTCAATGATCAAGCAATCTATTGAAAGTTAATCCTAGTGTAAACAGGAGTAGAACTCAGTCTCTGTATAAGTGACTTTATTTCTGGTGTACTGTACCTAGTGTAAACAGGAGTAGAACTACAAGTACAGTGAGTAATGATCTATAACTGAGTAATAACATCGATATGCACCTCAGTCTCCATATAAGTGACTGAGGTGCTAATGACACTATCTACTGTATATATATATGTGTCATGTATGATAAAGAGGAAGGGTATAAAGGTATCTATGGAACACACACCTCAAAGGGATGTGCTAAATATAGTTGATGCATCAAAGGTGTTAAGGGCGAAGCCTCAACCACTCGATCTAGTCAGTGTCGTTCAACGAGGTGCTTCCTCAACGAGTCATTTGGTACTAGTCTTACTCGGAGTGTCCGACATAAGATGAGTAGTACACTCTAGCAGGCCTTCTGCATAGAGTTGTTGGGGTTCACGCTGATAGGTTGTCTCTTCGGCTCAAGGGCCAATTCACCATTTCAACCATATTCTAATCCCATTGGCTAACTCCTACGATGTCCCAGATGCAGCGCGACGCAGTCTATCGATCGCGATATCATATCGACCGCATCAAAACATCACCAGCGACATCGATCATACCAAGAGCCCACATCTCACAACCTTAGGACTACCCTGAAATCACCTAAGATCCCTCTAAATGACCATCGAACATCCCCGATCAACTTCAAACAGCCGCGACTGTGATCAAACATCATCGACCATCGTCGAGCATTATCAATTGATATCAAGAGACTACGAGTGACATTGGGCGCCGCCTTTGTTATCTAAATGGAGGAAGACCATGCGCTAGGACATATTCCAACTCGTGCTCAAACCTGCTGATCATAGGTCAGCCTTGTTCCAAGTCCCTATCGCGTACAGAACCTGCTGGATGGATTATTGTGAGACTTAGTGCGGTTTATACACAAAGGACAGTCTCTTTTTAGTTCTTTCCCTTTATTACTCCTTCATCATATGATACATCTCTTTCTTCTTCAGATTCCAGTGTCCTTTTTGGCCTTGTGCCTTAACTCATATCTTTTGCCTCATGTTCTACACATGTTTCTCATTCCATTTTAGGAAGTTTCTTTAAAACATATAAAACTCTGTAGTATCTACTGGAAAATATAAGAAATCATCTTCACCTATCGTCTCGTATACAGTTCTAAGCATCCGATCAGCTTTCTAAAACAATCTAAGTCTCTACGGGTTTTCTCAATTGATGAGAAACCTCTGCGATCATCGCGTCCTTGATCCTCCTTCGATCCTCTCATCATTAGCACTAGCAACCCTTCCAACACTTCATAGCCATTTGCCATACCCTTCGTATACTATTGACCTATCGAAAGGTCCCCAGAATTCACACATCGACCATCAACAATAAACTCACTTGCCATCGATCTCATCGATCGCCCTCGATACCGATTGATACTCGGTTGGACCATGCCAAACACCTTCGTCTCTCATAGCACTACCTTCACAACTAGGACCAACTAGTTATCTTCCCATCGGTTGGACCACAAACATTCGGAACGACTCGCACCCTTCCTCGGACTTGTCGCAAATATCATCAATTGCCTCATTGGCAGTTTAGGTGGTTTTCCCAGGAGTATCATCATTTTTGGAGCCAACTGTGGGTTTCTGAATCATTTCATCATTGGACCAACCTCGACTTCCTCGGCTTAGGCCAACACAAGCGAGAAACCTTTGTATTGATACTCGCCATGCCTTCAAATCTCTTGAACAATTGGGAGACATTCTAATTCCAGTTTCCGAAGCAGAATCTACTCATCGTAGACTATTTCCTTCACCTATATCATTGCCTTCCACATTGTCATCTACTTCATCGTCATCATCATCAACCTCTTCATACATCCTTCCAATAACTTTGACACCTCTACCATCCATCACCCAAGTCTTAACCCCTACCCCTAGAGTCATCACATTCATGACTACCCAAACTGCAATGCCAGCTCGTGGGCACTCGACCACTCCGAAATTCGACCCGACTCAGCCTCGAGAGCTCCAACAATACTTTGAAGAGCTTGAACTATTATTCCCGACCTGCAGTGTTACTGAATCAAATCTAATGAAGAAACACGCTTGTCGCTACCTCGACATTGACTCTTCCAAACTCTGGGAATCGTTTCCAGAGTATCAGCCCAGCACATCATTCAACGAATTTCGAACAGCAGTACATAAACTCTATCCCAGCTCAGAAGACAATTGCAAGTGGAGCATATTGGACATGGACAAATTAGTGGGAGAACAGCTACACATTGGGATATTTGATGCGAGTGATCTAGGAATATATTATCACACATTCTACAACGTTACTCACTTTTTGCAAGCAAAGAATAGGATCTTGGAAGCCAAGCAAAGCAGAGCTTATGTTTGAGGATTCCAACCCAGCTTATGGACTCGAATTGCTCGACGACTCGAACTCAAATTCCCTGACCATTATCCCAATGATCCATATCCACTCAACGACATTCACAACATGGCAAAATTTGTACTAGCAGGCTCTAACACATCGAACTCAGTAATCCACCAATCGACCTCTTCATCACACTCGACATGGAATGTCGGAAATATGGTCACCTCGTCACCTGGAACTATTACGATTAAAACCGAAGATCTAAACGCAATGTTCGAACAGTTTGTTAGCACCATCGCTACACACATTGCAGGTACTAAAAATCCTCGCACTAATTCGGCAGACAGACAGGCACATATCGACGCACTCCTCTGCATATTTTGCGGTTTATTGGGACATTTTATTCCTGACTGTATGGTTTGTCAGTCGTACTTGAACGAAGGGAAGTGTAAGCGAAACGCAGAAGGAAAGATCGTACTTCCAAATGGACAATTCACCCCTCGAAGTATCCCTGGCAGGTTTATCAAGGAATGCATTGATGAATGGTGGAAATGCAACCCAGATGCAACCCCGGCAGCTACACTCTTATTCAGCATCGCACCAATGGCAACTCCGACTTCGACTAATTCAACCTCGGCTGCAATCAATTCAATAATGGAGTCCAATGCAGTTTCTACATTGGGATCGGAGACGAAAGGCATTTATCATAACTCGATGTTGACCACTGACTCCGAAGATAGAATAGTGGCTCTCGAGTACAAAATATTCGCGCTTCGAAGTGGTCAACCATTTTCACGTCCGAACAAAGAGGTTCGAAATTCAGTTCCGGCCATGACAACCCCTGTCCCTGCATCTTCGACGTCTACTGCTCCAGTCCCAGCACCCTCGACATCTTCATCGACAATGGTCAACCCTTCGACTTCAACTATGGCTCCAACATTGACATTGACATCAACTTCTCCCGCATCGACCACTTCGTCATTGACTACTTTACCCCCAACGCAAACCTTGGTACACCCATATGCATCAGTCAGGGAAAATGCTTATTTGCCACCACACGAAAGGAACTTCGCTGGCGCATTGAAGGGTAAGGAAAAAGATGGACCATCGGATGCAACAGGCACTGGTACAGAACGAGAAAATAGTGCATGATATCTTTTCACACTCGATGAAGATGCCAATCGTCACACTGACATCTGAAGAACTACTCTCGCTTTCACCCGAGGTTCAAACAAAATGGAGAGAACAGGTCACACCGAAACGAGTCCCACAATCCAGAAACAACACAACAAACATGTTTAGTCCCAATGCGATTATCGTGCCCGACCTGTATGAGACCTATATTAGCAGTCTCTGACCCGGTGAAATCCCTCAGCCTTTTGTCATAGCTAAAGAAACTTCATCGATTAGATCAGTTATTATGGATGTCCATGGTAACAACCAGGTAGAAAGCGTTGTCGATCCCAGTTCCTCGATCATATCAATGGCTGAAGATGTTTGCCACAAACTCAGTCTAGTATACGACTCCTCAATTAGGCTTCCAATGCATGCCAATGGGACTGTGGACAAAACACTCAGCTTAGCATGCAATGTGCCCTGTGATCTCAGTGGAATCACCTTATACATGCAGAGACATGTTATTCAGGACCTGGCTTACAATATTCTACTCGGATGACCATTTGACATCTTAATGGAAAGTGTCATTAGAAACTATCGGAATGAAGCCCAAACCATCATGATATGCGATCCTAACTCAACTCGGACCACTACCATTCCCTCGATACCTCAATCGCACCATCGTCAAAAAGTAGTTCAAGAGGATTTTCAGCATTAGAGAATGAAATTTTGGAACAGTGCGCTTTCATCATCTCGTTCGACTCTTCTGACCCCTCTATATTTATCGAGTGCACTGCAAATATCCCCAAAATCGACTCCTCTGAAGAATTATCTGCAATGCTTTCTGACCTATATTTATCTGCATGTGACAAGTTCCACATTCCTCAAAATGCCTCGATGGTGTTTATACCTATGCGAACTTCTTCATCATATGTTTCCCCTTCCTCAGTTATTTCCGACAATCATCATTCTAGTTATTTATCGATGAAGAAGTATAAACCTGTCGCACAGAAGGTCCGTCCAATCGTGGCTGGACTACCCGATCAGTTTCGAATTATTCAACACATTGAGGGTGATCCCCTCAAAGACATGCCTCCACTAAATCCCCATCCTCCAATATTCAAACCAACTCCTCGATATAACCTCGAATGCAAAAACATCATCGATCAAAATCATCCAGGCGATTTTCTATGGCCTCAAGAATGAGACCTCATGCATGACTTCATTCAAAACCAGCAAGCAGGGTTCGCATGGATGGAAAACGAACGAGGAAGGTCTCGACCAGATTTCTTCCCCCCTATCGAGTTCCCAGTCATCCCTCACACTCCTTGGGTTGAACGTAATATCCCCATACCGCCTGGTTTGTATGAACAGATTTGCGAGATGCTGAAAAAGAAGATCGAAGCAGGAGTCTACAAGTCGCCAAACTCGTCATACCAATCATGATGGTTTTGCGTTGCAAAGAAAGATGCAAAATCGCTCCGAATAGTCCACAGTCTTGAGCTGCTAAACCAAGTTACAATTCAGCACTCAGGTGTCATCCCGATCCCTGAGCATTTAGCTGAACAGTTTGAAGGACACGCTTGTGGTGGAATGTTGGATTTATATGTTGCATTTGACAAAAGGCTCATATCTGAATCCTCTTGAGATCTAATGACTTTCCAGACCCCATTCGGTGCACTTCGAATCATCACCCTACCAATGGGTTAGACGAACTCAGTGCAGGAGGGAAGTTGGAGTTCTGGTCGGGTTCCATTGAGGTCGTCAAACTCTAGGGGATTTGAGTATGGGAGAACCGTGAAAGGAGGTGGAAACAGGAGGAAAAGAGGGCTGACATAGAATGAAAGGGATGGATGGCTATGGGAGGAGGAAGTACAATGAATGGGAATAAACACATTTATGTGTAGGCATCGAAAGGCTGTGTAGACCACAACATGGGGGAAATTGCTAGAATAACGTTTCTTGAGACTTATTGTAGGTAAAAGAACCCGGACTTCGAGAAGGCTGAGTTCTTGAGAGGTCTAAAAGGCAGGAAGTCAACTCAAGGGGAAAGAAATACTTGTACTACACCTTGGTGTGTAGAAAACTTAATCCCCTCTTAGCAGGAGATAAAACTTAGGCTCGAGGATGATTTTTCAGTCAAAAGGAAGTGTTCTTATTCGAGTAGTGTTAGGACACCTAAATACAAACTTGAGAGAAAAATGGCACCACATGCATACTCTCACACCGGTCTGACTGCAGATCAACAATTTAGAATAATTAGGTCGAAAAAGATCAAAATAGAAAGGCCTTGAGAAGATGACATCAAAAAGGAAACGTACATGCACAAGCTGAAAAACGAGGAGCTGGACAATGTCTCGGGGAGACGAATGTTGCCCATAGGTCCTATTGACTTGCATCGCCTGCCCCAGCTCAAGCGCGGGACCCTCTGGACAATGCCACTCAACCCTACATTCCAGACCCCAGAATCCAACAAAGTACGCATATGGTAGAGAAAAGACCGGTCGATGGCAAATGTAGAACTGTAAGTGTCAAGAAGTTGATTAAACGCGAAACACCCGAAGCCCGAAGCACCGAATCCCATAGATCAAATTATTCTTCTTTGGCTAGCCAAGCCGTTCTTGAACTTGGAGGTTTTCGAGAGGATGTCGAAGGGGGTAGGGGATTCTGTTGAAGTCTAGAGGTCTCGGGGAGATTAAGGACAAAGCAGAGTATCACGAAAGTACACAAGTAACAAAAGATAAAGGAAATCAACAAACACGTGTTCAATGCATGTACCTACATTAGGGCCGGTGACAAGCACAGCCATGTGCCAATCACAAACTAGACACGTAATGTGTTTAACTGTCGAGTCAACGAGCAGAGCTCTAGGCTCTACAACAATTCACGGATTGTTCGAATGATGCCCCCATCATTCCGGCTAGGCAAACATAGATAAGTAAAATAAACAAATTCAACAAGTCAAACAAAGTAAAAGGCTTCAATCAAATCGTTGAGGGCAACAGCATCGAGAAAAATTAAAATTAAGATAGCAAGAAAAAGGAAACAAGGGAGAAAACAAGTGCTTCACAGATTGTTTGCATGAAGCCACCAAGTCAAAAAAAAAAAAAAAAAATTTACTGAAAGATAAATGGAACACAAAGCAGCACCCATCTCATGGATTGTTCGCACGATGCCCCCATTGTTCCACACAATGAACAAAGAGAAGAAGAAAGTAAAGTAATCAAAATACAGAAACTTAGTGTAACAGCAGAAATTCGCGAGTCCAATCTTCCAGTCGTTCAAGTCCGAGACTACAGGGATCTAACCATGTGACCATGAGTGGTGAGTATTCAAACGTGTTCGTGTCAAGGATGCCAAGTAGGTGAGAAGTCCTAGGATCAGTAAGCTTTCTGATAGGAGGGCATGCATGTAAACGAGTGACATGACCAGGAGTCTGTTGAATGTGCTCGAGCACAGGTGTCCAAACAAGGTCCGGGTTGGGGTACCCACAAGTATAAATACCTTTCACAACAAGGACATGGTAAGATTTGAGGTTGCTGCAACCATCAATGGTAACAATCAGGTTAGCAAAGTGCTCGCGCCAGTCGACATCGGGATACTGGATTTCCAAAATGCCACGGAAGAATGAACAAACTGTTTGATAATGTTTCCTGTAGTAAAAGATTTTTGGTCGCATTGCAAAATACAACTCACGTTTAACTGTCCCATCCAACTCCCTCAACTTGTATGTCTTGTCACGGACCTTCTCGTGAATGATGAAAGGGCCAGTCCAACGAAACGCGCCCTTGTTCCCAACTTGTGTATTGAGCCAAGTTTCATGTGCAAGAACCCAAGTTCCAAGTGTGAAATTGCTGGTAGAGAGTTGAGCTCAGTGTTTCTCATTGAATTCGTCCACAGCTCGCTTGCGGAGCGCCTTTTGCTGAGCCAGGCCTTGAACAAGATGACAATCACCAAGCAACTTGTTGAGCATGCATGCCAATAAGATCGGCAGTGGACTGTACTGTGTGCCAATCTAGTGTATCCCAAGTATGGTTGGCAATGTCGAAAGCTAATAAAGGTGTCCTGCAATATAGTAAGTAATAAGGGGAAAAACCAGTCATACGAGAAGTCGTGCAATGCATAGCCAATAAACAAGCAGATAAGAACAATGGCCACCTTGAAGAATCAGTACCACAAGCATGAAAGAGGGACTCAACAAGGGTAGGGTGTGCCCATTCTGCAATGGCATTATTATGAGGACTATAGGGACTTGCAATGATGGCGACAACACCGTACTGCTTGAAGAGGATCTCGACCAAGCCCTTGAACTTGTAGCTGCCATCAATTATGAATAGAGGAATACAACCAAACCTGCATATGATATCCTCATAAAGGAATTTTGCCCATGACTCAGAATCATTCTTCCTTGATGCCTGCGCTTCTGGCCAACTGATCCCGGGTTCCATGGCTTGAAGTAAAAGTTTCTTTCCACCATAACCATCAGGCATGTGGACGGTATCCAAGTCAAAGCATCGAAGGATCGTAGAGTTCCAAGTTGATGAGTAAGGGACTTTGGGGCGTGATGCTGAATATAACTGGCAGATAACACAGGAGACCACGAAAAATGCCACATCATCAAATAGATTTGGCCAATAAAAATGGTCCATGAGGTGTTTGAACGTAGCATCACGTCCACAATGCCCGGCCTCGTTATGAGCCTCCGCGATGAGTTTCTGTCGGCATGCAAGATCAGTGATATCAAGACATGGAACCAGACCTGTTTTGCCAATCTTCCAGAGTCGATTGTTGTGGTGAATGAATTGACGAGCCCGAGTGGTGAATTTCTTGAGTGCTGCAGGGTTTGAACATCGGGGAGGGAGAGTACCATCTCTAAGAGATATTAGTAGTTCAGACCAGAGTTCATGGGACTCATCATCCTTCTTTCCAAACTTATGACCTATACAAGTTATGGCTGTCCATTCCAATTGGGGCAAGTCGTAGCCTGCGTGATCATCAAACTGAGCCTCACCATTCACAAGGCCAGCCTCATAATTTCTCCTTTCTGAAATATAGTTAGAAATTCTTTGTGAAATATTATATTTGAGACTAAATTTCTACAAACAGAAATTTAGTCTGAAATATAATATTTCACAAAAAATTTCTACATACAGAAATTCAAAAAATTACCCATTAGAAATATACTTTAAAAATCAATATTTCTAATAGGTAATTTTTTGGATTTCTGTTTGTAGATATTTAGTCTCAAATATATTATTTCACAAAGAATTTCTGACTATATTTCAGGAAGGAGAAATAATGAGGCTGGCCTTGTGATTGGAGCTGTTATCATATAAAGGTTCAGTAATATAACAGCTTGAATATTCAGAAATACAAATCGAAATAAGCTCTCTGCCCCAATCACAATCCACCATCTGCTCCATCTCAACCTTCCTGAAAAAGAATTCACAACCAACATAGCTTTCAGTATGGTTAGCCGAAAGGAGGGATCGGGCAATCAAGGAGTTAGGGAACTTATACATGTTGCACGCTGAGTCAATGACACAATTTCCAATGACGTTCATGTTAACGCCCATTGCGTCTTGGCTATTTGGCACAGTCACAAAGTAGGAAATATCGAGGGTGTTGGAAGTTGTCGTTTGATAGGTGATACCGCGTCCAAGAAGTCTCAAGCATTGCATCTCAAGCCAAGATGTAAAATATTCAGTAGGAAACGAAAGAGCACCGCCGTAATCTGGCAAAACTCCCAAATGGACAAAATGTTCAGCAAACACGGCAACGGACAAGCAGGAAACAACCATGGAGGAGCCAATAAACGAATTGAGGTAAGCTTCAGCATCTTTGTTGTCAGAATCGAGAGGGGAAGGTTTGCGTCTTGAAAGTCCATCGGGTACTTTATGCTTTTCTGCAGGAATGTGAAGTAGATCAAAATTGAAGAGTTGAATGTATAGAAGCCACTGGGTCATCAGGGCATTAGGCAGTTCAGGAGCATGGAGCATTTCGAGAAGAAACTTAGTGTCAACTTCAATCCTAAAATAGATTCCCCATATGCAGTGTCTAAGTTCTTTCAGTGCTCGAAAAATGCCATAGAGTTCAGCTTTAGGTTGAGAATATCTAGATTCAGTCTTGCTGTAAGTGCATGAGCCAAAAAGAACGGGGTGCTTCTCTGTGTTCTGTATCTGATAAACCACCCAACCCGAGCCGTACTTTGAAGAATCAATCACGACGATCACAAGGCCTTCGTCACCTGGAGGTCTGTGGTGCCTGGTTGCTAATTTAGCCTTTTCATAATCAAGACGTACCAAAACCGGAGCGGTCGAGATCAATTCCTTGATCCTTTGTTGAGCCTCACATGCCTCGGGGCCAAAGAAAAATGATTCTCCCATTGCGCATGTCAGTAACATTAGTGGTTTAACAATTAAAGAGAAGCCCTTAATCCATTTTCTGCCAACTCCCATGGTTCCGAGGAACGATCGTACATTGGAGACAGATTCCAAGTCCAGCCAGTTGAGGATCTTCGAAGCAATGCCATGCGATAGGTGCCAGCCATCCTTCGATACTTCAGTGCCAACAATGTGTAGTCGAGGGACTGCAAGTACCAATTTGTCTCCCAATGCGGTGATCCCAGCATAAATCATCCTGACTAAAATGCAGTCAACAGTGGTAGCAAATTCATATATGAACTTCCAAACTCCTGGGCTTATTTCTTCATCGTCGTAATTGCTGTATGGCCCCTTAGCACCTACATCGTCAATAAAAACATCTGCATGGTCTGGAATGTCACCAGAAAGGCAGTGGTTAGTACATTTACAAAATTCTGGAACCGAATTCGTAGCTCCCTGTGATAAACATGTCAGTCGAAGAGGGCCAATAATAGTACTCAACGTCATCATAGGGTGAGACTTCACTGCTAAAACGCGGCCGTCGTAGCCTGCAAATAGATCAAATAAGCCATAAATGTGACATCCAGCAAACCCTTTGGCAAAATCATCTATACAAGGCGGGAGTGCTGAATCGCGGATGGTAACTTTATTCAGTTCTTGGACATCTGCAACGAGTCAGATTCCTGGTTATTTCTTTGCCACAGCAAACATTGGGGAGCGATAGGAGGCAGTCGAAACTTCATACTTGCCTGCTGCTTTCTGTTCTTCGAGGATGCGCTAAATGTTGGCCTCAATTGCCTTTGGGACACAAATTGGTGGCATGAACCAAGGAATATGCTCTATAACAGGAATCTTGTAGTCAGGGTAATATTCATGGGAGAATGTACCACGTTCACAATCTTCGAAGGCTAAAGCTTTGTCTCTAAAACGTAGGACAAAAATTAATAAATCAATTTCTCAAGAGGAAAGAAAACCATTGGGAACACTTTGCAAAATCTTATCAAGTCATTCTTGAGTCAGCCTTTCTGTAGGTTCAAATTCAGCATAAGCAGGTGGATCAAGTGGAAGAGAAAGCAAAACAGGAATTTTGATGGGCTTAAACTCTTGCCCCAAGGGATCAGGCATGTTAGTAGGAACAGGCCGAACTTTACAGTTGACAGGCTTGTACTTGCATTTAGCAGTGTTTGAATAACAGGGTGGCAGAGCCAATGCTCTAGCAGACCAAGGAGTCAATATGGGAGTAGCGGGTGCAGCATGAATCATAGTTTGAAGAAGGGCATCATAGCTTTCTGGAGGGAGTATCAGTTTCAAATGCTCAATCAAATCTTCATTGTAAGTCGCAAAACCAGCAAGACAAGAAATCATACGTCCTAATATAGGAATGGGAGCACCCCCCATCGACTGAGGTTCGGACTGTGCACCCATTGCTAGTTTTCCACATCTTCATCAGAAACTTCTTCAATCATTGCACAGTGCGAGTGAGGCTGTAAAACTAGACAATCAGCATTTCATGGAGAATCAACAGGACATAACTGAATAGAAAGCATTGGGGGAATGCGATGCTTGTGTTTGGGACAACACTGTTTGCTGCTAGCCCATAAAAGAAGGTGTACCCCCTCGGAACGGCTATATGAAATATCAGCGGCATACCATAACATCCAAGGCTGACCTAAAATTATTTCTTGCTTCCCAGTGCCTTTGGACGAAACAAAAAAATGGGGATCAAAAGAATGCCCCCCGATATTAACAGGGGAGTTCCAAACGCAACCTACAAGAGGCACTGCAGGACTGTTAATACCTTTGAGCGACCAGCATCTCCCATCATGATCGAGAGGGAGGCTTGTTTGTCAATAAAACTCTTCCGACATCAGGTTGAGTTCCCAGCCAGTGTCGACCATAAATGTCACTTTGTGGCCAGCCATGTTACCTTCAAAACTGCCAGTGGACATTGCAAATAGAGGGGCTGTATGTAGCGAGATGGCAGCACTGTAACATTCAAGGACTTTGCAGACATCTTCATTCCTATCATAGGAGAACTGGAGCCTTGATTCCATCGTCGCATTTTCCTGGTATTCCTCGTCAGTTGATAACTCAGAGTCTGACTCACATTCGGATCCACACTCATCCTCACATTCACCCTGACCATACGAAGCAGCCACTACCTTCTGGGAATACTCCCGTCGAGTCTTCGTTAAACCCGCAAAGTGTTTCTGTAGATCTGCAGACATGCCTATAATATCATGGAGCGGTAAAGTAATCATTGTATCAAGGATTCGTGACTGAACGACATCACTGTCTGCCATTTCTTGAATTGTCGAGGTGAAGTGATATCCCCCCTTGTTCTTGGTTGTGTCTTGCATCTCTACGTCTTGGTAATTGGCTTTCTTTGGAGCCGTCTTCTTCTTCTCTTTCCACATGTCAGCCATGTTCTGATAAGGTGGCTGAGGAGGTGGAGGTGCTGGTTCAACTCGCGTGGCAGCCTTTGGAAGTTTTGTAGGTTTGGGGAGAGGAGGAACAGGTACAGAAGCTGGTGGAGGAGGAGCTGGGACAGGGACTTGAACGGCAGGTGCATGCTTTGGAGGGGGCAGAACAATTGGGAGTTTCTTTAGTTTGTGTTCAGGCTTCTTCAAGGTGTAAGGTTCCATTTGGGGAAGTTCCTTCTGGGATCGAGTGACTGGATAGCTAGCCATCCACTGAGGTACAGAGGATATTGCATAGACATTGTGGCCAAGAAGGTCATGGCCATCACATTGGATTCCTGCAGGTTGTGCAAAGTGAGAAGGTGTTTCATGTTCTTTATCTTTTTGTGAGGGACCAGGGTCACTTTGATGAGCTTTCTCTTCCCAAAGGATCCTTGCGACACCACCAATACCTAGCATTTACAGGTCCAGTTAAGTCTGGTTTTTTATGTCTAAATGGGGCAACCGCAACTGCAACCGGTCCAAGACTGACCCAGATATTGCTGAACTGCAACCGGACCGCATAGGACCAGTCCATATCAGTCCATGGACCAAAGAAAACCAGTTCGAACTGACTTTTTGTTGTAAAATTTGTTGTACCAATATAACCCATATATTTCTCACCAACTATTAACCGGACCATCTCACCATTACACAAGCAGTTGGATATTGTAATTCCCCGGTGACTGGTCCAACTTTTAAGAGATTTTATCAAGATCTGACAGAGATATGACCAAAACAAAAGTACATTGTATTCCATGTTGTAGTTTGTAGTTTGTAGTTACAACTTGTTAGGGCTGTTAAATGAATCAAATACACATGGTATAGATGTTTATGTATGTTATTCCTTTGCCTTGGATAATGTCCAATTGTGCCCAACATTTTTGTAGCACAAGGTATAAACAGTACAGTCACAGCTGCTCAAATGACATCAAAATACTCACATCAAAATGTATTTTGTCATATCTCTCTCAGTTCTCAACCGTTTTTGATGGTCCAGGGAGCGGAATTGAAGCCATTATGTGTGGGAATCAGCGGGTATAGTGCACGTAACCTATAAACCGGTTGAAACCGGTTCGGATCGGTTTTCATTGGTTCAATGATATTTTTCAAAGCAAAAGACTGGCAACTGGACTGCAAAAGACTGGTCCTATAAATAGCCACCTGACAAACCGGACTTTGGTTCAGTTCAGTCCGGTTTCGGTCTTTTTCCAGTTTGTAGGACCGGACCTTTAAACACTACTAATACCACCCCCATTCCTAGGAAGGTCAGTACCATCGGGACAAACTAGCCTACCTACTGTGTTGTAGATCGCGAGGCCCTTGTTAATCAAGTTTCTAGTTTCTATGCAATTAGCAACTCCCAAATGATGAATGAAGGTTCCATCACAAATAAAACACTTTCATTCAGCAGGCAGTGCGGGGTTGCGTGCATTCACCAATTCTTGGAGAAGACGTTGCTTTTCCATTGCTAGCTCCTGTACCTGTCGACTCAAAGTATCCATGTCAGCCATAGTAATAGGTTCGACAATGGGAGCCGCAGGAACAATGTTAGATTCAAACTTAACAGTTTTCTTCTTCTTCATTGCAGGCTTGAGCTTTGTTTGCACCGTGGCATCGAGATCAGAGTCTTCGTCCTCTTCATCTTCTGAATAATCATGTAAGTCAATCTCACGCACCTGAGCATCAAGATCGGTCTCATCAAACTCTCGTCGTAACACTCCCAAAGTCACATCGACATCTGGGGGATTAGTAATCTTCTGGTTGGTGGATGGCAGACCCTTCTTGATCTTCTTGCAAATTGAATTGGGTATCCCCTGGAAAAACAAAAGGTTGACATCGCGCTGAAGAATCTCCTGTTGTGTGATCAGGAAATCGGACTGTGTGACAAATCTGCGGTAGTATCTATCAATATCCTGTAAATGAGAGAATGCGCCTTCGTTCGCATGTTTCTTAACCCAAGCTCAGAATTTGTCACTGGTAATAAGTGGGTCTTGATCCGCCGAGGCATATAACTTGACTAGAAAGGCATGAGCAGCAGCCCAATCATTCCCAGACCAAATAGCATGATGACATATCATTTGATGAATCTTGTCACTACAGTAATGAGGAACGTAAGCAGGTAAATGAACATGAGAAAGACGAGCATTATCGGCATGATTCTCGAGCGCATCAAGAAAATCCTTGACACATGTCTCCTTGAAGTACGGCGCATTGTCGGTGCCAGGTGTTGGCATGGGAACGGCTAGGGAATGAAGAGACGTAAACAAGGAGCCTGTAGAGCCTATATTCGAAGAGGTGGAGTCTGATGGAGTCATGTTTGATGGGGGAGGTGTCGGGCCTGGAGCACCCCAGTCGTCTCTGCGTCGGGCATAAAGGCGGGACCCACAGGAGGAGGTTCAGGAGGATTCAGAGCAGTTGATGAACTTGGCATAACTTGGCGTTGGTACAATAGATGAGCAATCCTAAGCTGTCGAGCAAGAAACTGTTCTATGGTGGCTAAGGTTGTATTTGTCAAAGGTTTGGAGGTTGGCATTCAAGCGGAAAACCAGTCAATAAATGATGCTGAATGTGGTGCAAAAGGATTTAAGAGGTCTAAGGCAGAAGAATAAATGCAAATGTTTGACGTGTGAGCCAAACGATGGATGGTGGAGTTTGAGCGGAAAACCAAATGATAAATGTTCCCCTGTCTCAGTATTGCAGGAGGGAAGTTGGAGTTCTGGTCGGGTTCCATTGAGGTCATCAAACTCTAGGGGATTTGAGTATGGGAGAACCGTGAAAGGAGGTGGAAACAGGAGGAAAAGAGGGCTGACATAGAACGAAAGGGATGGATGGCCGTGGGAGGAGGAAGTACAATGAATGGGAATAAACGCATTTATGTGTAGGCGTCGAAAGGCTGTGTAGACCACAACATGGGGGAAATTGCTAGAATAACGTTTCTCGAGACTTATTGTAGGTAAAAGAACCCGGACTTCGAGAAGGCTGAGTTCTTGAGAGGTCTAAAAGGCAGGAAGTCAACTCAAGGGGAAAGAAATACTTGTACTACACCTTGGTGTGTAGAAAACTTAATCCCCTCTTAGCAGGAGATAAAACTTAGGCTCGAGGATGATTTTTCAGTCAAAAGGAAGTGTTCTTATTCGAGTAGTGTTAGGACACCTAAATACAAACTTGAGAGAAAAACGGCACCACATGCATACTCTCACACCGGTCTGACTGCAGATCAACAATTTAGAATAATTAGGTCGAAAAAGATCAAAATAGAAAGGCCTCGAGAAGATGACATCAAAAAGGAAACGTACATGCACAAGCTGAAAAACGAGGAGCTGGACAATGTCTCGGGGAGACGAATGTTGCCCATAGGTCCTATTGACTTGCATCGCCTGCCCCAGCTCAAGCGTGGGACCCTCTGGACAATGCCACTCGACCCTACGTTCCAGACCCCAGAATCCAACAAAGTATGCATACGGTGATGATGCTCAACCCGGAAACCCAAACAAAACCCACAAAAGGCTTTGGATGGTATAACATGAGTGAGAGGAAGGATGCAAGGCCCTCTAGATGTCACCTGTCAGACCGACCATCAAATAGTCATAAAACAACTGCTGGTCGAAGCAGTTCGAGGCTAAAAGAATGTGTTTCGAGACTTTGTGATGATTTTTGAGGGGTTGCGATGATTTGCGAGACTTTGCAATGATTTTTGAGGTGTTGCGATGATTTTCGAGATGTCGCGATATTTGTTGAAGAAGTTTCGAGAAATTTCGAGTGCGCAGATATGTTCGGATGCAAGATCGGGGGACTAGACGAGTAGTAGAAGTGAAGAAAAGGCTAATCGAGGGAAGCGAGAGTGAAAATAGTGTAATGCAAGGAATTTTGAGGAATTTTGAGGAAGTTTAGCATAAAACACCATACTTCGGACTGAATAAGACTAAACCGAACTCTCAAATCACTGTGATCTGGGAGGAAGATGACGACTTTCTTGTTTTTCTTTGTATCTAGTACATCTTTTTATATAAAATAAAGAAAGTACCTAAAAAGGCTAGAGAACATGTGTAGAACATGAGGCAAAAGATATGAGTTAAGGCACAAGGCCAAAAAGGAGACTGGAATCTGAACAAGAAAGATATATATCACATGATGAAAGAGTAATAAAGGGTATAGAACTAAAAGGGGACTGTCCTTTGTGTATAAACTGTGCTAAGTCTTGCAATAATGCATCCAGCGGGTTCTGTGCGCAATACGAGGCTGACCTACTATCAGCAAGTTTGAGCACGAGTTGGAATACTTCCTGGTGCATGTTATTCCACCATATAGATAACAAATGCGGCGCCCGATGTCGCTTGCAGTCTCTCGATATCAATCGATAACGCTCGATGATGCTCAATGATGCTTGACGATGTTCAATCGCATTCGATACGATTTGTGTTTGATGATGCTCACGATGCTCAATGATGTTCGACGATGCTCAATGATGTTCGATGATGCTCAATGATGTTCGACGATGCTCAATGATGTTCGACGATGCTCGATGATGTTCGACGATGCTCGATGATGTTCGCCAATGTTTGATCGCATTTGATAACATGCTCGACCACGTTCGACAATCCTCGCAATGCTCGATGATGTTCGACGATGTTTGATCGTGTTTGATATGATGCTTGACCGTGTTTGACATGATATCGCGCTTGGTAGACTTGGTTGGGAGTGGTCGCACTGCTTCTGGGACCTCGTGTGAGTTATCCGATGTGATTAGAATGTGGTCAAAATGGTGAATCGGCCTTTGAGCCGAGGAGACAACCTATCAACGGTAGAGAAAAGACTGGTCGATGGCAAATGTAGAACTGTAAGTGTCAAGAAGTTGATTAAATGCGAAACACCTGAAGCCCGAAGCACTGAATCCCATAGATCAAATTATTCCTCTTCGGCTAGCTGAGCCATTCTTGAACTTGGAGGTTTTCGAGAGGATGTCGAAGGGGGTAGGGGATTCTGTTGAAGTCTAGAGGTCTCGGGGAGATTAAGGACAAAGCAGAGTATCACGAAAGTACACAAGTAACAAAAGATAAAGGAAATCAACAAACATGCGTTCAATGCGTGTACCTACGTTAGGGCCGGTGACAAGCACAGCCACGTGCCAATCACAAACTAGACGTGTAACGTGTTCAACTGTCGAGTCGACAAGCAGAGCTCTAAGCTCTACAACATTGGTTGCGATCCTACACGATGACCTCACTTTCATCCCACAACCCGAGGTCCCTCACATCACGATCCCTTATATCGACGACACACCAGTGAAGGGTCCGAAATCGGAATATCAAACGATTGGTGGGTTTTACAAAATGATCGCTGACAACTCAGGCATTCGATGATTCATATGGGAGCACTTCGAGAACCTAAATCGCGTTGTCCAGCACATGAAGTATTGTGGTGGGACGTTCTCAGGACCAAAGTTATTTGCTTGTGTCCCTGAAATAATCATTTTAGGTCATCAATGCAATATTCAAGGTCGAATGGCTGACCCGATGCATATTGATAAGATTCAGAAGTGGGGTCCGTGTCGTACACTCACAGAGGTTAAGGCATTCTTAGGAACAATTGGAGTTTGTCAAATTTTCATTCAAAGTTTCACACATCGAGCAGCTGCGCTAATCAACCTTACTCGAAAAGATGTGCCCTTTGAATTCAGCCCATCTCAGGTAGCAGCACAAGAGGATCTCAAGCATGCGCTCCTAAACTTGCCAGCGATACTATACCTCGAATGCCCCAGTAATCCTTGCAGTCGACACATCAAGCATTGCGATCGGCTATTTGCTAACACATTGCGACCATGATAACCCTTGAAAACGATACTACAGTCAATTTGGCTCCATCACACTCAACAACCACGAATCCCGGTTCTCACAACCAAAACTCGAACTTTATGGTCTATATCGAGCCCTTGGGGCACTTCGTTTATATTTGATAGGGGTACGAAACCTTATCGTCGAGGTTGATGTGAGGTATATCAAAGGCATGCTCTCAAATCCCAATATTGCACCTAGTGCTAGCATCAACTGATGGATAGTTTCCATTCTAACGTTCCACTTCACGCTAGTTCATGTCGCAGGTACGCACCATGGGCTGGACAGTCTTTCACGATGTCCTCGACAAACCGAAGATGATGATGTCAAAGTAGAAGAAGAATTCAGCGACTGGATCGACAAATTACATGGTTTTGTTCACTAAATCAACCCAGTTTCGATTCAACCTTTCCCCACTCATGCGACATATCCGACTTTCGCCCAAGCCTCAGATTTCAGTAAGGGGGAGGATGTTGCATACCAAGACATACCTCGATTGGACAAAGCAAAGAAAGAAGACAAACGATTACTGCTCATTCATAGATGGTTAGATGATATGGTGCAACCCCCAAATCTATCAGACACCAAGTACGCTACCTTCATACAATGTTGCACCGAGTTCTTCATAGATTCTGGAAAACTATGGCAAAAAGATTGTCATGGAGAACATAAGATCATCGCAATTCCAGAACGTCGCATCAACATTATCTGGTCATCGCATGACCATATTGGCCACAAGATGATCTTCGCCATGAAGTCTCACGTCGCACTATGATTCTGGTGGCCCAACCTGAAAGCCGATATTGCATGGTACATCTGAACGTGCCACTACTGTCAGTTGTGACAAACTTGAAATCTTCTTATCCCACCAATCATCGCCACCCCCACCCCTCTATTCAGAAATGTCTACATCGACACAATGCACATGCCGCCTTCTGGCGGATATCGTTATATAGTACAAGGTTGATGTTCGATATTGTACTGGCTGGAGTTCAGGATGCTTCACAATGAAACAGCGAAGACCATCGGCGATTGGATCTTCGAAGAAATCATTTGTTGTTGGGGCTTGCTTTATGAGATCGTTACTGACAACGGTGCAGCATTTCCTTCTGCTCTCGAGTATTTGTTGAAGCAATATTATAAGGGCAACCTAAGCCTCTAGCAAAGGGAAATCTGAAGTTAAAATTATACTACATAATACAGGCATTGGGGACACACCTAGCAAAGGGAAATCCGAAGAGAAAACTCTAAGGATCCCCTTGCTGATGCCCAGTATATGTGAAGACGACAAAAATCAAATATAACCTAAAAATAGAAAAAGGCGGAGATAGGCGGATCAAGGCCGCCGAATGACATCATACCAAGGGGTATGTGTCGGAAGGGGTACTCCGCCTCTAAATATAAAAGTGTCAACATGTACAAACATGATAGCAAGGGAAAATTAGTAATAAAATCCGGAAAAATCATAGAAAATGAAGAATAGAAGGAAATGAGGTGGGGAAAAATATAGGACGAACATAAAAAATAGGAAAAACACACAGGGCACCCCCCTAGTCCCCTTACAGATATCATATCAATCACATTCGGATAAGTGGGTACAATTCTCATGCCAATGGCCTCGTTGAACGAGCCCACTTCAATGTATGACAATCACTCTACAAGGCCATCGATGGTGATCAAACTCGATGGTCGGTTGGGACCTACTCGGTCTTTTGGGCAGAACAGGTAACAGTTCGAAAACGAATGGGCTGTTCACCTTATTTTGCGATCACAGGTTCCCATCCACTCATCCCTCTTGACATCTCAGAAGTGACATATCTACAACCACCACCCAATTCGATACTCTCCTCCACTGATCTTATCGCCCGATGCGCCATCGCACTACAGAAACAGTCAACCGATCTCAAAGTACTCTACTCTAGAGTCTATGCTGCTCGATGAGAAGCTGCAAAATGCTTCGAAGAAGTTCACAAGCAAACGATTCAAGACTACAATTTCGAAAAAGGTGACCTCATACTCATGCAAAACAAGCTCTTAATCGAAAAATGCGAGCTCGATATCTTGGCCCACTCATAGTCATCGCACGAAACTACGGTGGTGCTTATATTCTTTGCAAGCTCGACGGCTCAGTTCTTCATCGACCAGTAGCTGCCTTCCGAGTTCTACCATATCTAGCACAAAAATCAATTCCCCTTCCCCTGAACTTCTTCGATATCAACGATTGTCGGCTCGAACAACTTTGAACAACATTGGACGTCAACGGAGACATCAACGAAGGCATTCCTGACCTCGACAAAGACGAATAAACCATTTTTCTTTTCTTTTTTTTACTTGTGATATTGAAACAAACTCTCGATTTTATAACAGTGTACTATTACAAGTTGCGATATCATTTGAAACGTGTTTGCGCAAGCTCGATGGGGTTTTTTGGCTATGAAGGAGTTCTGAGCCTTTCCCCTATGTCTCGTTTTGATGAATCGTCCATCTTACTTTCTTTTTCTTTTTCTTTCCTATGTTTCTTTGCATATATCTTACATCTCCTGGCTTCGATCGCATGCGATATTGCTCATTTCAAACTTATCTTGCTCAGACACAAGAAAAATGATAGAATTAAAACAGAACAACAAATTCTATTGGGACTCCTCCCACTTCCTCTCCAACACCTCAATCTCCTCCATCAGTACCTCAACCTCCAGCTTCTTTTGCACCAAGACTTCCGTGAGATATCGATGCCAGAGCTGTGCTGTGTCCGATACTGTCATCTCCTCCCCGACCACACCCATGACCTCAGGTTCGACCTCTCGCTCTCTCGCCTTTCCTTTTCCCTTCTCCTTCTCAGCCAGTTTCCCCTTAGTCTTCATTGCTCGTTTTGGGTGCTTGTCAACCTTTGAGGGCCCGGCCTCCGCATTTTGGATGGGCTGGATAGCCCGGATGTGTACCGCTAAGTAATCATACAAATTAGCAATCGTACTCATTATCGAGAAGAATCACTTACTACATCTAGGAGTTGACACCTCCGTCAACTCCTCAGTAGCCTTTGTAGCTCATTTAGAGCCTGCCATTTTCCTCAACTCACCTCGATGGAGTCCTTGCCTCAATACTCCCTCCCAGTAGCACCCCTGCAGCCCCTGAGTGCATTTCTTGCACTTTGGGGTGCCCTCCTCAACGACGCATTCTGGAGATGTCTTCAGCCTAGCGCAATGATCACACTAAAGCAATATCGAGAGCATAATTAGTCTTAATGATATCAATGTAGAACGACAACTTACCAGTCCATGGAACTCAATCAGTTCACCTTCCTCTAGGTGGACCTGCTTCGTGACCACAGGCTCCTGATCGAGTTTGTCTTCGCCCTCCTCGTCTTCCTCGTCCATCTCATTGGCCTTCCTCTTCTCGACGATCTGCTCAACAACCTACCGGTCATTGACCAGAAGCACTGCTTTGTCCGCGGCCTTGTCCCAATCGATCGACAGGTGCATAATCTCGAGCATGGCGGTCTGATCCTGAAACTCATCCTTCGAAACAGTTTTGGCTTGGACTTCAGCCAAGAATGCTCGATGCACCTCAACCAGCATGTCCCATCGCTCCACAATCCTCTTCACTTTGGCCTCGATGGCCACCTGCCGAGCCTCCCTCTCTTCCTCTCTCTTCCTCTCTTCCTCGACCTTCCTCGAATACTCCTCAAAAAGATACTTCCCACCCCACGAAACCCAATCCTTGTGAGCAAAAGGTGCGAAGAGGCCGATTGCCTCATCCAATGTAGCCTGCACACGGTCATCATGTGCCTCATCAAACGATCCAATAAGATCGTCGTATTCAGCCTATCAATGAGGTTAGGAAGCAGATAAACAAAGAAAAAGGAAAAGACATACCATTTTCTCACAAAAAGCACGACCCCACACCTTGAAGTCGAGGTCTTCAGCTTTGCCAACCTCGGGCACCGATTTTGCTTGGTCGAGGATGGGAAGGGTGAGTTCAGCAAGGATAGACATATTGTCGAGGAGGTTGGAGGAGATCGAATGGAAAGAGAAAAGTTCAAACCACGACATGTCTTAAATCAATGATCAACAATGTCACATGACCCAGTTATTTTGGCTCAACTGACCGGGATGGTCAGAATTTCAGTAAGGGGGAGGATGATAGGTTGTCTCCTCGGCTCAAGGGCTGATTCACCATTTCAACCATATTCTAATCCCATCAGCTAACTCCTATGATGTCCCAGACGCAGTGCGACACAGTCTATCAATCACGATATCATATTGACCGCATTGAAACATCACCAGCAACATTGATCATACCAAGAGCCCACATCTCACAACCTTAGGACTACCCCAAAAGCCCCTAAGATCCCTCTAAATGACCATTGAACATCCCTGATCAACTTCAAACAGCTGCAACCACGATCGAACATCGTTGAGCATTATCGATCAATATCGAGAGACTATGAGTGACATCGGGTGCCGCCTTTGTTATCTAAATGGTGGAAGACCATGCGCTAGGACATATTCCAGCTTGTGCTCAAACCTGCTGATCATAGGTCAGCCTCGTTCCAAGTCCCTATCGCATACAGAACCCGCTGGACGGATTATTGTGAGACTTAGCATGGTTTATACACAAAGGACAGTCTCTTTTTAGTTCTTTCCCTTTATTACTCCTTCATCATATGATGCATCTCTTTCTTCTTTGGATTCCAGTCTCCTTTTTGGCCTTGTGCCTTAACTCATATCTTTTGCCTCATGTTCTACACATGTTTCTCATTCCATTTTAGGAAGTTTCTTTGAAACATATAAAACTCTGTAGTATCTACTGGAAAATATAAGAAATCATCTTCACCTATCATCTCGTATACAGTTCTAAGCATCTGATCAACTTTCTAAAACAATCTAAGTCTCTACAGGTTTTCTCAATTGACGAGAAACCTCTGTGATCATCGCATCCTTGATCCTCCTTCAATCCTCTCGTCATTAGCACTAGCAACCCTTCCAACACTTCATAGCCATTTGTCATACCCTTCATATACTATCGACCTATTGAAAGGTCCCCAGAATTCACACATCGATCATCAACGATAAACTCGCTCACCGTCGATCTCATTGATTGCCCTCGATACCAATCGATACTCAATCAGACCATGCCAAACACCTTCATTTCTCATAGCACTACCTTCACGACTAGTACCAACTAGTTATCTTCCCATCGGTTGGACCACGAACATTTGGAATGACTCACACCCCTCCTCAGACTCGTCACAAATATCATTGATTGCCTCATCGACAGTTTAGGTGGTTTTCCCAGGTTGAGTATCATCAATGCACCAAGGGGATTCCTTAGTGGTTTTGAGTAAGTTCGTGAGTTCACAAGTTAAGGCTGTAGATTGCCTAGATCTAAACTAAGGACATCCCTACTACAAGTCACAGTACTTATACTAGGAGGGAGGTCCCTATCATCCAATTGGAAAGGTAGATGTGTATCAAGTAAGAATAGAAACAGTAAGCCTCATGCCTTGCATGAGGTGTCCGATGTCCAGACCTCATGTCAAGGGGCTGTTGTATCACAGCATGTGTGGGAGTGGGTTTGGGTGCATGGAGTCACCATGCATCAAGGGTGCCTTCCATGGGAAGGGGGTCGAATGCATGTTGTCAGCTTGCATTGTGTGTGTGTCTGGTGTCAAGGGCATGCCTTGGGCATGGGTCAGGGAGTGCCTCCTGTCTGGAGGGGATCGTCGGGTGCATTGGGTTGGTCGAGTTCCATGAGTTACAAGGAAAATTGTAACAAAAGGTGTGCCAGCAAATATGATCAACACACCAAAGGTGTGCCAGAAACTGTATTTGGTAATATGGTGTTTGTGTGTGTTCACGGTGTGATTCTCAACACTCCTCCTCACCATGAATACTCCTCCTCACATGGAATTGAGCTAGCATAGTCCAAGGAAGCCCTGAAGATAAGTGAATTGTTTGATATCAAGAGCCTTCATGAACATGTCCACAATATTTTTGCGGGTATTCACATAAGTAAGTTGTAGTTCACTTGATTGAACGCGCTCCCGAAGAAAGTGATATTTGATGTCGATGTGCTTTATGTGGGAGTGAAGGAGGGGGTCCTCAGATAGAGTTTTAGTGGCTGAGTTGTCACAGTGAATTATAGTGGGGGATGATTGTTGGTAGTCGATGGAATTAAGTAATGCGCAGTGATAGGTCCACCTCATTGTTCAAGCTCGGAAAACATGTCTATGATCATTGTCAAAGCTCTATAAAGTTCTACAGACCTCTACAAAGCTCTACGAACCCCTCCGAAGCTCTACAAACCTCTACAAACCTCTACAAAGTCACGAAAATGCTTCGAAATCCTTTGCAACACTTCAAAATTCTTTGCGACACCTCAAAATTCTTTGTATGCCTTCAGCTGCCATAATACAATTCCCCCAACCTTTGTACAGCTCAGGATATACACTTGGAACATCGTCGATGGGTTCCGAACCAGTTTCGAGCAATATTGCAACGATATCGGCCTTCGACCAAGTCCGATATTTCCTTGACCGACTTCGAAAATCATCGAACATCGAAAATCAACATCGGACACTATATCGCTATCCGAATAATCATCGCACACATGCCAGACGTATCCCCTACCATTGTCAAACAATATTGCACTGATATCGGGCCACGAACAAAGTCCGAAGAATCTTCAAAAATCTTCAGAAAACATTGAACCTCGAAAAACATTGTAGGACACAGTATTTCCTGTTCGAACAATCTTCGGATGCATGCTGGACACATGGGACACTATATCAAGTATATTGAACACATTTCGACCACATGTGCATGCATACAATCCACTCGAAGCAGTTTCCAATCTTTTATTCAATTTATAACAAAGACAGTCCAGTTTTAGCTATTCTTTCTTATTTTTTCTTCATCATGTGTTATATTCACCCCTTCTAGTCTCGCTTTATTGTTCTGATATACTTATATTGTCTTTTGCCTTGAGTTTTCCACATGTTTGCCTCATGTTCTCTAGCCTTTTTAGGTAGTTTCTTTATTTTATATAAAAAGATGTACTAGATACAAAGAAAAACAAGAAAGTCATCATCTTCCTCCCAGATCACAGTGATTTGAGAGTTTGGTTTAGTCTTATTCAGTCCGAAGTTTGGTGTTTTACACTAAACTTCCTCAAAATTCCTCAAAATTCCTCGCATTACACTATTTTTACTCTTGCTTCCCTTGATTAGCCTTTTCTTCACTTCTACTACTCGTCTAGTCCCCTGATCTTGCATCCAAACATATTTGCGCACTCGGAATTCCTCGAAACGTCTTCGAAAAAACCTCAAAAAATATCGCGACATCTCGAAAATCATCGCAAGGTCTCGAAACACATTCTTTGAGCTTCGAACTGCTTTGACAGGCAGTTGTTTTATGACTATTTGACAGTCGGTCTGACAGGTGACATCTAGAGGGCCTTGCATCCTTCCTCTGACTTGTGTTATACCATCTGAAGCCATTTTGTGGGTTTTGTTTGGGTTTCCGGGTTGAGCATCATCAGCAGAGCCATATACATTCCTTGGTGGTTTCAAAAGCAGCAATGTACTCAGCCTCACAAGACGAGGTCGCAACAACTTTTTGTTTATGGGCTGTCCAGGACATGGCCCCAGAACCAAGGGTGTAAGGGGACTAGGGGGGTGCCCTGTGTGTTTTTCCTATTTTTTATGTTCATCCTATATTTTTCCCCACCTCATTTCCTTCTATTCTTCATTTTCTATGATTTTTCCGGATTTTATTACTAATTTTCCCTTGCTATCATGTTTGTACATGTTGACACTTTTATATTTAGAGGCGGAGTACCCCTTCCGACACATACCCCTTGGTATGATGTCATTCGGCAGCCTTGATCCGCCTATCTCCGCCTTTTTCTATTTTTAGATTATATTTGATTGTTGTCATCTTCACATATACTGGGCATCAGCAAGGGGATCCTTAGAGTTTTCTCTTCGGATTTCCCTTTGCTAGGTGTGTCCCCAATGCCTGTATTATGTAGTATAATTTTAACTTCAGATTTCCCTTTGCTAGAGGCTTAGGTTGCCCTTATAGTAGAAAACTCTCCCCTAAGGCCCGAAAATCGCAAACACGCTGCCCAAGATAGGCAGGTACGGACTGGATGATGCTTCCCAAAGCTCCACAGAGTCCCTACACACCGTTCCAGATAATCTCGCCTTTATTACGCTGCCATTTTCGCCAAACATGCTCCCTAGCGACATGGACGCATCAGAACGCTTCGATGCGCTTGAAAGTGACATTTCCGGAATGCGCACGCAAATCGACTCGCTTAAATCTACGATTGAAAACTTTGTTAGGACCCTCCAGGCTAACCCTACAACCAATAGTTCCCCCTTTACGACTCCAAGCGCACCCAACAACGACGTTTTGCCAAATGCATCCACTAAGGAATGCGCCCAGATCAAACCGTCCCCCCCCCCGCCAAATTTAATGGTGCACATGCACAGGGACATGCATTCCTTAATTCCTGTGAGTTATACATCAGTCTCCAGTCACATCAATTTGTCGATGAGGCTGCAAAAATTTATTGGGCCTTCACATACATGAAATCTGAACACGCCTATCTCTATGTGGACCATATCCTACATCAAACTAAAGAACTCGGTTCTCTACCTTTCTCCACTTGGGGTGACTTTCAAGCTGAGTTTGTACGCCACTTCTGCCCCCTCAATGAACGCCACCGAGCAGTGACACGACTTGAGTCATCCACTTACCACCAGGGACGTCGATCCATGGACGACTATATCAATGAGTTCAAGGATTTGGTGGACATGGCAGGATATGGGAGTGGGTTACCAGTGGTGGTGAAGTTCCGATGGCGGCTCAACCAAGAAATTCAGGACCAGATTGCACAGGTGTTGGAAGGGCGCCCAGCGGACAATGATATCCTTGCTTGGTATGAAGCTGCTTCACTCTGTGACAAGAACCGACTCACAAATGTGGCGTTTAATGCTGCATTCTGTGCTCCAACTACCACTCATACGCCCTACACCTTCAATCGAAGCCTCCCCCGCCCTAACCCCATTCCTGTTTGTCAAACTCCCACCCCAGCCGTCAATGTCCCAGTACCAATGGATGTTGATGCAGCCCACAGCTGTGCACGTAAGTTGGATCTCTGCTACTGTTGTGGGGAACCTGGACACAGGGCTGGAGTGTGTCCCCATTGTCAGGATATCTGCATGCTCACCCCCGAGGGACAAGACGAACTCCTGCAAGATTTGTTGGTGCTTGTAGATGTTGAGGAAGCGAAGGATCAAGTTGCAGAGGAGATTAAGTTGGAAGTTGTAGAGGAGCAGGATTTTCCTATTTGCAGCAAGTGAATCATACACCCTCACTGCCTGTCCATAACTGCTTTGAAGTCTTGTCAGTTGAATCCCCAGAGAATGAATCCATTTCTGTGACTGCTCCCCTCTCTGACCCTTCAAAGTTGGCTAAAGATGTACCTGCTCTCCCCATCTCTCCTTCTACTCCACATCCCAAAATTAAATCATGGGAGCGTAAACTACCATGCAAGTATATTGTGGCATCCACTCCCTCTGCACATTCCTTGAACCTAGCCATCGAACTGCAGATGACCGACACTGGACAGATACTTGGTGTCTCTGCGCTCCTGGACTCTGGTGCAACTGGTCTCTTCATCAATTCCCATCTGGTACAACAACATCGCCTAAATACTCGCTCACTCTCACATCCAATACCTGTATATAACGTGGATGGATCCCCAAATGAAGCTGGTGCCATCCGAGAGGTTGCAGACCTGGTTCTCCATTACAAAGATCATAGTGAGCGTGCCCTTTTTGCTGTCACTCAATTAGGAAAGCAAAGGTGATTTTGGGATATCCATGGCTTCGAGACCATAACCCAGAGGTCGACTGGCATACCGGGGAGGTTACCATGAGCCAATGTCCATCCCACTGTCGGACGTGTTTCACAGAAGCCAGGCAAGAACGTTGTGGACAGAAGGCGGCGATACGACGTACTCAGAAGTGTCGTGCTGGACCCCTGCCTATACCTGAAGTGGAATTGGAAGGGGTTCCTGATCTAATGCCGGACTCGGATGATGATGATGAGGACCCAGAGGAAGTGGAGGAGGGTGATCGGATCTTCTACACTGTGATTCGCTCATCGCATGAGGTGTGTGCCACATTGAACATATCCCAACGCCTTGCTGAGGCCTTCCACAAAAACAATGCTGCTACATCCTCTACTAACTCCTTACTCCCTCATCTCCATGAGTTTGAAGACGTGTTCTCCAAGGAGTCATTTGACTCTCTTCCTGCGTGCAAGCCATGGGATCACGTGATCGAACTCACCCCTGGTGCAACCCCTTCATCCAGCAAGGTCTATCCTCTCTCTCCAGAAGAACAATGGCAGCTTGACCAGTTCATCGACAAGGACCTGGCCTCTGGACATATTTGACCATCGAAGTCACCCATGGCCTCTCCCTTTTTCTTTGTCAAGAAGAAGGATGGCTCACTTCAACCAGTTCAAGACTACAGAAGGCTCAACAACATCATGGTCAAAAATCACTACCCACTACCCCTCATCTCTGAACTCATAAACCAGCTCCATGGAGCCCGATACTTCACCAAGCTCGATGTCTGTTGGGGCTATAATAATGTGAGGATAAAGGAGGGAGATGAGTGGAAGGCAGCCTTTCGTACCAACCGTGGTCTTTTTGAACCGCTTGTCATGTTCTTTGGCCTTACTAATAGCCCCGCCACCTTTCAGACCATGATGAACGACATCTTCCATGACCTCATCCTCGAAGGTGTTGTCTGCATCTATCTCAATGACATCCTCATCTTCACTCGCACGGTTGAAGAGCACCGTCACATCATGCGCCTCGTCCTAGAGCGACTTCGATGGTACAAACTCTACCTTCATCAGGACAAATGCGAGTTCGAAAAGAACAAGATCGAGTACCTGGGCCTGATTATCTCGGAGGGTCAAGTGGAGATGGATCCTATCAAGGTAAATGGGGTCACAGCTTGGCCGACACCCATGAACAAGAAGGAGGTGCAGTCTTTCCTGGGCTTCATCAATTTCTATCGGCATTTTATCAAGGATTTCTCACATCATGTATGACCACTGTTTGACTTGACAGGAAAGGAGGCATGGAGGTGGGATAATGCACAACAGGAGGCATTCGAAAAGCTTAAGGAGATGGTCACTTCTGCTCCGATCCTTACCTTTGCTGACAATTCGTGTCCTTCTCGTGTAGAAGCCGACAGTTCTGACTTTGCGACGGGCGCCGTGTTGTCTCAGCAGTCTCCAGAGGACCAGAAGTGGCATCCTGTTGTGTTCTACTCCAAAAGCCTTAGTGCTGTAGAGTGAAACTACAAGATCCATGACAAGGAGATGTTGGCGATAATGCGTGCGCTTGAGGAGTGGCGACACTTCCTCAAGGGTGTCCAACACAAGGTGGAAATTTGGATGGATCACAAGAATCTTGAGTGCTTCATGACGGCCAAGAAATTGAACTGTCATCAAGCTCATTGGTCCCTGTATCTATCTAGATTCAACTTCTCCTTGCACCACCATCTGGGTCGCAGCATGGGGAAGACCGATGCCCTATCCCAATGTGCAGATCATGGGGATGGCAGTGGTGACAACCAAAACATTGTGCTGTTGCAGCCAGACCTGTTCACCATTCGGGCACTGGAAGGCATCGCACCCCAGGGCAAGGAGTGGGACATCCTATGTGACATTCATTGCACAAACCATAGTGGTTTACATGAGGATGTTGTCGCCTGAGCTGTTAAAGAACTGAGGAAGGGATTGACCCTTTCCTTATGTGCGGCAGAGTGGGCTGAAAAGGAGGACTTGTTGTATTTCAGGGATCACATCTATGTTCCCAATGACCCAGACCTTCGCCGGCGCATCATATCCCAACACCATGACTCACAGATTGCTGGCCACCCCGGATGCTGGAAGACCTTGGAGCTCACCTCATGGAACTATTGGTGGCCACAAATGTCACGGCTCATTGGTCAGTATTGTTGCACTTGTGACCTTTGCTTACGCACCAAGGTTCCTCGTCGCAAGCCTATTGGCAAGCTACACCCTCTTCCTGTTCCAGAGAGTCGTTGGGATGTTGTCAGCGTCGACTTTGTGGTGGAATTGCCAGAGTCAAACGGGTTTGATGCGGTGATGTGCACAGTTGACTCAGTGGGAAAACGCGCTCACTTCATTCCCACTCACACCACTGTCAGTGCCCTAGGTGCCGCTTGACTCTACCTCCACCATGTGTGGAAATTACATGGACTTCCTGGTGCCTTCCTCTCAGATCATGGCCCTCAGTTCATGGCAGAGTTCACTCGTGAGCTGTACCGACTCCTGGGGATCAAACTCCTCGCTTCAACCACTTATCACCCACAAACTGATGGCCAGACGGAGCGAGTCAACCAGGAACTGGAGCAGTACATCCGCCTCTTTGTCAATGAATGCCAGGACGATTGGGACGATCTCCTTCCTTTGGCTGAGTTTGGATACAACAACCATGTCCATGCTTCCACTCAACAGACCCCTTTCCTCTTAGACACTGGACGACATCCATGCATGGGATTTGAACCTTGCCAAACTCCCTCACACATCGAGACAGTGAATGAATTCACAGAATGCATGAGGAATAGCCTGGAGGAGGCAAGGGCAGCCTTAGCAAAGGCGAAGGACAACATGGCGCGATTTTACAACCAACGCCACTCCCCAACCCCTCAGTACAAGGTTGGTGATCGAGTTTATCTTGACTCCAGTGACGTCTCCACTACACGTCCATCCAAGAAACTCGCTCATCGCTTCTTGGGACCTTTCCCCATTGTCAAGTGCGTTGGAACGCATGCCTATTGTCTACGCCTCCCAGCCTCCATGTCCAGACTCCATCCCGTCTTCCATGTCATCAAATTGCTTCCAGCTCCCCCAGATCCGTTCCCGGGATGCCATTCACACCCACCACCACCACCTACAGTGATCAAGGGAGAACCCCAATATGAAGTCGAGTCAATCTTGGACAGCCGTTTGCGTCGAGGAAAACTCCAGTATTTGGTACATTGGAAGGGTTATGGGTATGAGGAGAACTCATGGGTCGAAGAGTCTGATGTAAATGCCCCTCAGTTAATCAAGGAATTCCACCGATGGCACACTGCTGCACCACGTCGCATTCAAGTCACAGACTTTGGTCGTATGCGATTTTGAATGCATCGGGGCGATGCATCTTAGAGAGGGGGTGATGTAAGGGGACTAGGGGGGGTGCCTTGTGTGTTTTTCCTATTTTTTATGTTCATCCTATATTTTTCCCCACCTCATTTCCTTCTATTCTTCATTTTCTATGATTTTTCCGGATTTTATTACTAATTTTCCCTTGCTATCATGTTTGTACATGTTGACACTTTTATATTTAGAGGCGGAGTACCCCTTCCAACACATACCCCTTGGTATGATGTCATTTGGCAGCCTTGATCCACCTATCTCTGCCTTTTTCTATTTTTAGGTTATATTTGATTTTTGTCGTCTTCACATATACTGGGTATCAGCAAGGGGATCCTTAGAGTTTTCTCTTTGGATTTCCCTTTGCTAGGTGTGTCCCCAATGCCTGTATTATGTAGTATAATTTTAACTTTGGATTTCCCTTTGCTAGAGGCTTAGGTTGCCCTTATAAAGGGAATATATATATCCACCAACACTCTGACGTGTATCAAGACAATTGGCCCAGTCAGAATCACTGAATGCATGGAGAGAAATAGGATGGTCACCACCCAGATAGAGTTTTAAATTCCTTGTACCTTTGAGAAAATGCACTAGTCTGATAGCTGCTGCCCAATGCTCGAAGGAATAGCAGTCAAGGTACTGAGAAAGCTGTTGGATGGTGTAGGCAATGTCCACGCATGTGGATATAGCTATGTAAAGCAAGCATCCAATGAGGGATTGGTATGTTAGTTTAGTGAGCTGAAGTTGTTTGTCAGGGGTCATAGACTGACAACCTGAGCGGCATAATTTTGATCCAGGTTCCAGAGGGGCAGATACCGGGTAAGCATCTTTTTGACCGAATTGTTCTATGATTTTGTCAATTAACGCAGTCTGTGACAGTGCAACAGTCCAATTGGGACGGTCCCAGGTAATGGCAATTCCAACTATAAAGTGCACTGTACCCAGCTCCAAAATAGTCCAGACCTTTCTCATCTGATCCTTGAATGGTTCATTTTTGTCTTTGAAGTCCGTGATTGACAAGAAATTGTCGACATGGACAGCTGCAATGATAATCCCTGAGTCTGATTTACAGTAGTATATGCAAGATTCACAGGACAAACGGGTGAATCCCCAGTCGATCATTTGAGCGTTAAGTGTCTGGTTCCATATATGCCCACTCTGCTTCATGCCATACAGATGGTTCTTCAAATCCAGTTGGTTGTTGCATGTATTGTATCTCATCATCTGGTAATAGCCTGTAGAGGAATGCTGTCTTCACATCGATTTGTTGTGCATCCCAACCAAGAGATGCCGCTAAGTGGAGAAGTATATGCCAAAATTCCATACGTGCAGTCAGTGAGGTAGTTTTAGTATAATCTTTGCCATAGATTTGTTCAAAACCTTTGAAGACAAGACATATTTTCCACCTAACTGCTGCTCCGGTCTCGTTCTGCTTAATATGGAAGACCAGTTTCCCTTTTTGGATCCAATTCCCCTGAGGGACATCACATCAGGAAATGAGCTTGTAAACACCCATGTCTTTCAATGACTGCAATTCCTCTATGTATCCCTCTTTCCACCTCTCAGCATCAGGGGAACTCTTAGCTTCCTCCCAAGTTTTTGGATCATCCTCGAATTGAAGTGATTCTGGATCAAAATCTGTCATCTCCGAGATCAGGGCCTGAAATTGATGCACTTGATCACCGAGATCAAGATCATTGAATGATTGACGCAGTTCCTCAATGATGTCACAATCATGATTGATCGAGAAATCTAGTGGGCGATCACTATTGGTTGTTCAGGTAGCTACCACTGCAGCTCTACGCTCCCGGCGAGCCTCTTTAACTCAAACAGCACTGTCATGTGAATCATGAACAGCAGCTTCAGTTCTAGTGACAGATGGTCCACCATCAGGGTGTTTCTCTGTGGGAATTGGTATGCATGATGAGCAATGTGGGAGGGGTGGAGGGGATGGTGTCCTTTGTCGAGCTATCTGGTGATTATATTCGATGGGTGGTGCATGACTGACACTGTCATGTTCATCATCAATGTCATCTAGAAGTGCAGGAATGAAGCTCGTTGTTGCATTTTCGGTCTCATTAAGATTCCCATCATCTCCCAGAGTAGTCAGTTCAGGTGGTGTATGACCATCGTGGCTTTCAAGGAACTTGACATGGTAAGAGCTATGGACTCTCCCTGTGGTTCAGTTATAACAACAGTATGATTTGGATTTTGGATTGTATCCTATCAGTACACATTCGATGGAGCATTCGAAAATTTTGGGATTGTCCTTTTTTGGTATAAGAACAAAGGCCTGACACCCAATTTCCCGTAGATATGAGTAGTCAGGTTTACGTCCAAACCACAGTTCCCAAGGTGTACATCCCTGGAGTGATCGAGTGGTGGTTTTTGCATGTATATGAGATGCTGTCAGGTAGAATTCATCCCAAAGGTAAGGTGGTAGGCCAGAATAAATCCTCATTGTACGTGCTTTTGCCATTAATGTTCGATGCATGCGCTCGACACATCCAATGTGTGCCGAAGTATGGGGGGCAGTGAATCACTGATCTGTACCATGAGATTTCAGCCATGCTTCCATTTCATGTGACTTAAGTTCTCCATTATTGGTAATGTAGGTCCCAACCTTAAGTCCAGTCTCATTTTCTCGAGCAAGCTCCCAAGCTTTAAATTCAGGGAAAGAGTCATCTTTATTGCGAAGGGGGATTGACCAAGGAAATGAAGTAAAGTCGTCAACAATATCCATTATGTACGAATTCCCAGTACAAGACTTCACTGCATGTGGTCCCAATAAGTCTACCCACACCTTTTCCAGCTTCCTCATCGCTTTATGACCAGGTCCCTCCTCACATTTCTTGGGTACAGGCATCTTTGTCTGTTTACCAAGTACACATGAGTCACATTTAGGCAGTTTAGATGTGGAGGTAAGGGGCACACCTGTGAGTGTACCTTTTTTGGCCATGTCCCAGATAGACTGGTAATTTTCATGACCAAGGCGACGATGCCAGGTTTCCAAGTCAGCAGAGCGATGGATAGATAGGGCATGATCAATGGCAGCAGTATGGAGGTTGAGTAAGTAGAGTTTCTTGGAGAGATGTGTGCCGTGTGCAATGAGTGAGCCAGTGGACTTGTCAGTAATCCAACAAGCAGAATTATCAAAATGGGCTACAGTGTTTGAATCATCCGCAAGTGCGCCCACAGAGACAAGTTGGACTGCCAAATTTGGAATGTAGAGTGCATTATGTAACATAATTGATGCACCCTGAGCAATTCTCAATTTGATGTCACCGACACCGATAGAGACAATCGAGGAACCTCCAACCCCTTTGACAGGTCGAGACAGTATAGGGCATAAGGTTAGGAAGTCTGCCTTGTCAGGTGGTATATGTACAGTCACCCCTGAGTCAACTATGAAAGGGTAATTGTCAAGGGAAAGATTCGATCAGCATGTCTGGCTTAGAGGCTTGACAGTGAACGCGTCCTCATGAGGCATAGAGACATGATGATTCCAGTCAATAGTGACTGTCTCCTCCTCAGTAACAACCCAACCCTCATACTCCACTTCTTCAATGGCTGCAGCTGGAACTGGATTGGATGCAATACCTGCAAACTCCTGGTGAGGGGAAACAGAAGGGGGGGCATTCTCAGAATCGACCATGACCGTGAATGCTCAGCCATTAATGTCCTTGACAGTGATGGGGACTTTAGAGTGATTAGTTTTGGGTTTCGCATTCAAGAGTGTGGCCTTGTGTGCAGCCTTTGACTCTGCAATGGTCTTTCCAGCCATACTGCCACCCAGCTTAATGCAGTACTCCTTAGTATGCCCAACTCTGTTACAGATCGTATTCGCACATGTAGGTATATTGGACGACTTGTGGGGTTTATCCCGCACAGTGAGTGCAATGTTGGGGCAGGAACAGTTATGCTGATCATTCTCAAGTAGAGATTGTTTGCTTTCTAGGAACAAATGTATATCCCTGGATGCATATGGAGTTGTAGTAGTAGATGCAGCAATATCACGGGAGATGATGGATCGTGCATGAGGGAGGAGTGCAATACAACAAAGAAGATCGGCTTTTATATCTCCCATGGCGAAGGCACGCTTGATGAGGGCACAGATCTTTTCTGCCATTTCTGGGAGTGGTGTGTCCTTTGTGCACTGTATGGAAAGTGCCTGTTGTAAAAGTTGGACTTGGCACACCGGTCCCTCTTTTTGATGTCGATCCTGAAGAATCTTCTAATTAGCATTAGGACCCTGTTTAATATCAATGAATGGTCATTCAGAAGGGGAGATACTAGATGCAAGGAATGCATATGCGAGGTGAGAATTAGCCTTCCAATTGGCAAGGGTGTGAGGCTCCATGGACAAGGGTTCAGCAATATCACCAATGACATATTTGTACAGTCCATTGAGGGAGAGGGCGATAATAATCTCCTCACACCACTCTTTGTAGCTAGACTTGAGCTTGTCCAGTTTCTCACCGGTATACTGAACAGATAATTTGATGAGGGAAATGTGTTGGAGCAGACTATATACGCTGCACAGGGGAAGAGACAACACGTTCCTTACAACCTACCTGGGGTTTAGTTAGACTTACAGCTAGGGTTAGCAGAGGTAAGAACACTGTATTCCTACTACGGTACAGGTTCTCCTTATATACATAATATTAAGGATGTCACATGACTCGGGAATGTGTTTACCGCATGTATGCACAGTAAGCGCAGTAACATGTGTATGCTGCATGTATCGCCTCATGTATACATGTGTATGCTGCATGTATTGCCTCATGTATTCAGCATGCATCAGGGATTAATTTCAACACCCCCCCTCAAACTGTACAGCGCTCTAAGCAGCTAAGTTTGAATCTCGAAAGTAATTCCGAGAGAGTCTCTAAATTTCCTGAATAGGACGGCGCCAAGGTTCTTTGTGAACATGTCAGCCGGATTATCACTTCCAGGAATGAAAACGACTGTGACTTTGTCATTTTCTATGCATTCGCGGGTGTAGTGGTAGCGAATGTCTATATGTTTGGTCCTTCTTTCCTGAACTGGATTTGATCCAATAAAGATGGATCCTTGATTGTCAGCGCAGATTGGTACGCGCTTCAGTGTATATCCAAGTTCCTGGAATAAGGACTCTATCCACACTATCTGCCGACAAGTGTCGGAGAGAGCCATGTATTTGGCTTCTGTGGATGACAGTGCTACAGTTTTTTGTAAACGGGACTGCCAGCACACAATGCCACTCGCCAGAGTAGCAAAGTAACCCGTTGTAGATCGGCGCTTGACTGTGTCAGCTGCCCAATCAGAATCTGTGAAGGCCTGTAGCCCCTCGGATTTCTCTCCATCATAGACCATACTGTACTTCTGGGTTCCCACCAGATAGCGCATTATGTACATCGCTTTGTCTAGATGTTCTTGGCTAGGATTAGCCGAGAATTGCGACATCTTGATTACCGCGTAAGCGATATCAGGTCGCGTTCCGAGCATCAGATACAATAAAGATCCGATCACAGACTGATATTTTGATCTAAGCGCCGCGTTTGGCGTCGCTGTGTTCTCCGACGGTTTGTAGCCAGTCGGGAGCGGAGTGGGGGCAATCTTGGCATTTGTCATCTCGAACCTCTCAAGCACTTTGGCGAGATATTCTGTTTGATCGAGTTTGACTTTTGCAGCGGTCTGGGTGACGCGCATGCCTAAGAATTCCGTGACTTTTTCAGTACTACGGCACTCCCAATGCTTCAGGCAAGCATTCTTCTTTTCATCCACAAGTTTCTTGTTCTTGCCCATGAACAAGCCATCATCAACATAGACTAGCACAATAACGATGCTGCCTGTCTTAGGATCCTTGTGTATGAAGATGCCGGCATCGGAGCTGGCGCGCACGAACCCAATGGTGCGCATAAATGCCTCTAGCTCTCTCCACCATGCTAGTGAAGCCTGTTTAAGGCCATACAATGCTCGGCGTAAGCGCATTACTTTGCGCTCTTTACCCTCGAGTCTGAAACCCTCGGGTTGATCCATATAGATCTCCTCATCAAGTTTGCCGTATAAAAATGCGGTTTTTACATCTAGACCGGTCATATACATGCCTTCTAGAGACGCAAGGGCAAACATGAGGCGTACGGTCTCGTAGCGGACTACTGGTGAGAAAATCTCATCAAAGTCAACGCCTTCGACTTGTGAAAAGCCTTTGGCCACGAGTCTGGCTTGTTTTCTTCCGTCCGATTTCACGGAGAAAACCCATCTATTTTTGATCGTTTTTCGATCATGTGGAAGATCGACGATGTCATAGACTTGTCGCTTGCGAAGAGCCTCTAACTCTTCACGACAAGCCTGTTTCCACTCAAGTTGCTGCTGCCGGGGTAGGCGCGCAATATCGCGAAATTGGTTTGGAACTAGGCTTTTTCCGCTTGATGGTGTGACTGCTTTTGACAACAGCCAGCAGATAAGCTCATCTCCACCTTCCTTGGTTATCTTTTTAATATAACCTGCTTCGTCCGGTTCTCCCATTGGGTGATCATGTTCTTGATTATTGGAATCGGGCACACTCTCGTGGGGTGCCGAACTCGGTCCAGCAACCGGTTCTTGCTGTTGAGGTCGTGGTCGTGTTCGGTTATGATCCGAATCTTGACCCACAGACTTCTTCCAATATCGATCACGCGCAATGTCTCTCTCTATGTCAGAGGGGAGTCGCTGTTCTCCATAGGTATTGCCGGGACGGTTTGGGATTTTCCTCTGCCTGCCTGATCGACGGGGCAATTGCTGCCATTCCTGTTGATCTTCACGTCTTGGACGAAAGTCCTCAGTGCTAACTGGAGGCGGCGGAGGAGGAGCGTTAGTCGCATCGTCATGCGCCTTTTGCTCGCTTGGTAAATCATCATCATCTTCTGATGATGGAGGAAGGGGCGGATTTTGTGGCGGTATAGGGTCATCGCCATCCATTCCAGATGAGTGGTCGTCATCTTCTGGTTCTGGTGGAAAATCACCAAGGTCTGTCTTGGCAGGAGTTTTAGCTCCGGGACAGCATGGGAACATCGTTTCATCAAATAGTGCCGTAGCACCAATGAATATTGCGCCGTTTCGTCGCATGAAACGATATGCTTTAATGCCATCTTCTACTCCAAGGTACGTCATTAGCTCCGATCGAGGAGACAATGTTGTTGGACGTTTTTCCTTTGGTAGATAGACATAAGCACCGCAACCGAAGACCTTCAGATTGTTTAGATCTGGGCGGACCTTTGTCAGGTCCTCAAAAGGTGTCAGCCATTTCAGGCGCCTTATTGGGGTTCGGTTGTATAAATGTGTTGCATGTTCTATGCAAAATTCCCACCATGATTGTGGTAGACAAGCGGTGAATCGCAGGGTTTGCGACTTTTCCATTATTGTCCTTATGGCGCGCTCTGCGCGCCCGTTCTGTTGATGAACGTGGGGTGCGGACATCTCTATTTTGATGCCTAAATCCTTGAGCTGTTTTTGTAGCTCACGATCCTTGAACTCCCCCCCTGGATCAACACGCCAGCGCTTGATTGTAGCGCCATATTGGGTCTTAGCCATTGCTAGAAATTGTCTAATCGCTGCAGCAGCGTCAGATTTCTTTCTGAGACATTGGACCCAAATATGTGACGTTTTGTCATCCAGAAATACAATGAAGTATTTATGTTTGTGGTACGATTGTACCGGGAGTTCCTTTAGGTCGGAATGTATTAATTCAAAGGATTTGTCAGCTCGTGAGTCTGACTCGGGAAAAGATTTTGAGGTCATTTTCCCTTCTGCACACCCTGGACATATAATTTTGTCTTTAGGAATAATTAAATTCCTTGGGAATTTTATGGTGCTTTTAGGCATTTTCCCTAGCGCCTCTTTGGATGGGTGTCCAAGTCGCCTATGCCAAGTCAAGTAGTCAGTGACATAAATGGTCGCGACATTAACCTTTTTGGTGCTCAATATATGAGTCCGAGCCCAATAGATCGTGTCATTCCTCCTTAGAGGGACACAATGCATGATTGGGTTTCCATGCTCGATGAATGAAATGTATGCGGAGGAACCACGCACATCACTTCCGTCTTGTAAAAAGACCCCCATTGACATCAATCGAGTATTAATGTCGGGTATGTAGTAGACGGGGTATAGTCGCGTTTCACGCGTCTCTGACTTCCCATTACATACTACCTGGTGTCTAATGAAGACTGCTCCTTTTCCTACTATATGAGTAGTACCAGTGGCCGTTTGGACCAAGGTAGAGTCCTTTCTCGGTAAAGGCTCGTAAGAAGCGAAATCTTTCATTTCACCAGTGAAGTGTTTTGATGCGCCTGAATCCATGATCCAGTCGGCACCTTTCTTACAATCTCCCTTTGCACACATAGCACATATATTAAGATCTACATAATTCCATGATACATTTAATAGCGGTAAAATTTCACATGAAAAGTTCGCTGTATTCATAGGAATTTTAATCTTAGTGCTTGTGGCAGGGAAAAGGACTGACCTGTCATCATACGCCCCTGTGTCAAGGGGTTCATCGACGAGCATTTCGTCGACGGCTTTCCACACTTCCTCGTCAGTTACTGGAGGTTCGGATCCGAGGGAGACGGTATCGTCTTCTACCTCCTCGATCGTAGCCTCGGTTTCTGGCTCTATCCTCCTTCTCTTACCTTCTCGCACCGTAAGGTGCTCTTCCAGCGGTCGCAGGTTTTTTGCGCTGCGCGGAAGTTGCATGCGCTCGAGGGTGTCTCGAGCTTGCTGGTATTCGGTGTAAACCGAGCGAGAAGAGGAGGCCGCGCCTGTGTATGCCTGTGCAGGCGGTCGGCGGCGAGGATCCCTTGTGGGAGTGTGTTCGCGTCGCTCTATGCGCTGTATGAGCGGCATCGGCGGTATGATGGTGCCATTACCATTTATGGTGGTAAAGGCGTTGGAGGCGAGGTGGGTATGTTTCTCTTTTGGCTTTTCCTCCTTAGTCTTTCTGTCCCCTCGTCGTCCACGTTTTCGGGACGAGTCTCCGTTGCTGTTTTGCCCTTCTTTGGGCTGCCATTTGGGGTTTCCCCCTTTGCGCTTAACAGCGGAAAGTTTGTTGGCCTGAGGCTGGCCAGCGGGCTTTCCAACTGCTGTGCGCCTTGAGGCTTCAGCAACAATGGAGTCCTTGACATGTTTAAATGTCAAGGCGCTAGTGGCGGTCGTGTTAAGGACCGTTGCAGACAATGAGTCGTACTCGCGCGGCATCGCAGCAAGTAGAATCATCGCCTGTACTAGCTCGGGGATGGCGACATTAGCAGCCGTGAGGTGCTCAAATTTGTCAGCCATTCTCGCAATCTCCGGTGCGGGGTTCGCAGCCGGGATTTTGATTGCTATTGCGGACCTAAAGTCCGAAAAGACTTGGGAGGGGCCGTCCACACCATAATCGGTGCGGATGAGGTCCCACACCTCCTCAGCAGTGTCCTTTGTGTTGGCACGCTGCCGAATGGAGGGGGCCAGGCGGAGCACTAGGCTACCAATAGCCTGGTCATTTTTGTTGCTCCAGGTCTGGAGCTTGGCATTAGCGTCCGCTACCAAGGTAGCGTTCGTCGCCGTCAAAGGAGGCGCCGGGGGCGGTTTTTGCTCTGCCCCGCTAGTTATTTGCCAGAGGCCCTGAGACCTGAGCCACGCCTTCATAGAGTCGGCCCATAAGATGTAATTTGATCCGTCGAAAGTTTGAACGAGTTTTTCAAGAGTTGAAGACATGATTCTGTGGTGGCAGCTGTTAAAAGCGCTCAATCAGTCTTTTTACTCAATAAAACACGTTTTAACGTTCTCAGGAGAAAACACTCCTTCAGAGTGGTTAACCCTAGTCAACCTAGGTTTTATATGCAGCTCGCAGGGAGCGCAATGCAGCTCACAAAGAGCGCAAGGTTATAATTTGGAGACAATGAAGTCAACGTCGTTCGCAGCTAATTAAAGCGCGTTCGCGACGTGCCCAGCAGGGCCCATAACCTGTTGGAGCAGACTATATACGCTGCACAGGGGAAGAGACAACACGTTCCTTACAACCTACCTGGGGTTTAGTTAGACTTACAGCTAGGGTTAGCAGAGGTAAGAACACTGTATTCCTACTACGGTACAGGTTCTCCTTATATACATAATATTAAGGATGTCACATGACTCGGGAATGTGTTTACCGCATGTATGCACAGTAAGCGCAGTAACATGTGTATGCTGCATGTATCGCCTCATGTATACATGTGTATGCTGCATGTATTGCCTCATGTATTCAGCATGCATCAGGGATTAATTTCAACAAAATGGATGGGGGAACAGTAGTGTCGACACCCATAATAGGAGGACGGCGATGGTAGACGATAAAATGTCAAAGAAGAAAGGGAGAAATGTGCTGGAAAACCAGGCACATTTCTGAAAGACAAAGGAATTGATCTGCAAGTGATCGGACAAGCGGATCAAGAGGATGACATAGAGTGGCTAGGATACTTGCTTCCGTCGTTTAAGTGCGACAGGAGTGGCCCATACCCTATTGAAAGTTAATCCTAGTGTAAACAGGAGTAGAACTACAAGTACAGTAAGTAATGATCTATAACCGAGTAATAACATCGATACGCACCTCAGTCTCCATATAAGTGACTGAGGTGCTAATGACACTATCTACTGTATATATATATGTGTCATGTATGATAAAGAGGAAGGGTATAAAGGTATCTGCGGAACGCACACCTCAAAGGGATGTGCTAACTATAGTCGACGCATCAAATATGATCGACGCACCAAAGGCGTGCCGGAAACCGTATTTGGTAATACGGTGTTCGTGTGTGTTCACGGTGTGATTCTCAACACAATCGCGAGACAATGGTGTGCTCTATTCTCAAGCGGCTTAAGGATCCAAAGATGATTACTATGAAGGTATTTGGTTCACGGGATGATCAGGTGCATAGGTGCCTCGATCTCTTAAAAAATTGCATTTTGCAACTCCCTGTCGTTTTGCAACCCAATACACGTGATAATAAGCCTGTCTAAAAAGATGAGTCCTTGTCGGACTCGCAATCTTGTACGTCTTTCAGAGACTATGTACTTCGCTCTCAAAGCCATCGAGGTCTCGCCCAAAGATGCACATCTTCAATCTTTGAGAGGTTTGGGGTCTTTGGAAAGGCCCCAAAGACCTCAAAGACAAGGCCCGGGTTTTGCTGATGCGGTTATTACAACAGGGGGTACAAGTCATCGCCGATGTCAAGTCAAAGCTGGAACATTGAGAGGTCGAATCCTCTGCCTGTTTCTAGTTGATTCCTACTAAGCGATGGCAAAAGATGAGATCTAGAGGGTGCTTGTGACGAATTGTGGCGCTAGATGTTCAGACGGGATCAAAGTCAAATTTTTCTGTGAACAACACGCGGACGCAGCGAGGCAGGCTGCTATTCAAAACTCAGCGCCTTTGATTTCTAACCACCATCATGGACCCGGAAATATTCGAAAATCCCGATGAAATATCGGTTTTTGTATCTGACAAGTACAGTTCAGTTTTGTCCGCCAAGGAAGCTCTTGAGCTCATTGATCAAGCATGGTACATGTTGGCCAATAAACGTGCCAGATGGATGGATCTGCTAGGTGACTATGCGGGTACTGAACCGTTTGTAATCGATGGTATGTTTCTTGATCAGGTTAATGTTTTCTATCCTCAGCGGAATATCTACTCTTCCACAGGCGAATCGTTGTTGCAGATGGTCCTCGATGATCCATTGCTTGCATTAGGTCGGGATGGTGGTGTGTACATTGAAGTTTCATTATGTTGGATATGACATCTTTACAAGCACGTCTTCTTCGTAGATCCTAGCTTCCAGATTCTCCATGCACTGTATATTTTGGAACGAACGTTGATGGAGTTCAACCACAAAGATGGCCAATTTGAGATAATCTTTTGGAAAAGTTAGTTGCATCCATTCGATTTTTCCCAGACCTGCGCTGATCATATTTACCAGTCAATCGACATGCTACCGTACAAACAGGAGGTCCTCCGTCCATTGTGGCATCACGCACACTAGCAAGATGTTTGCTAATTAGGCACCTTGTGCAATCAGACATATCTGTGCATGTCTTCGAAGATCTCGAAGATCCATCGTGGCTGCAATACGAGGCAACGAAGAAGGTGACATAAAGCATTGATGTATTCAATTCGATCGCTCATGGCGACTCGATATATAGCCCATGTTCATCATGGCGAATGGCGGTGGTCTATTGGACGAGACAGCATCAAGACTCACGGCTGAACGAATTCTATGCCAACGCATGTTTTTCTTCAGTCTTCTTTCGCGTGGAATTTCGGTGACTTTGTTCAAGGGGACGGAATACCGCGATTCGAAAGTATGTTATCGTCGACATCAATCGAGAGATATGTCAGCTTACTTGATGTGATACCTAGATCTTCTCATTCGTGTATGAACAGCATCGGGTTATCAACCCAAAGAGCATATTTCCGAATAAATTCTGGACTGCCGTGGTCCACGCAAAAGATGTACTAGATGAGTGTGATCGGGAATCCGGCATTGATACGTCTAGTCTCTCTTCTGCACACCTTCGCTCCCCTTCAGAACGGGACCCTTTGATTGATATCTCGAGGAGATTCTTGCAAAAACTATCGAACTCCAAGTCACTTCCAATGGAATTACTGTATATCTTTATGCTTCACTGCATCCTCCTCAACCAGATTCCTGTTCGACAGCGAGCTAGGCAGCTTGAAGAGCTTAACCCGAAACTCCTTCGTATTCTCTTGAACGACTTTTTACCCACCATGATGTTAGCAACGGCTGGTTCGTTGTCAACACTCTCGTCTACTGTTCCGTTTGATATCGACGGGAGGGTGTTTTGTTCGCTTGTCCGTTTCATGATTGTCCACCATACAGTAGCCGTCTCGACGTTAGTTGGCGAGCGAGCATTTACAATCTTGACCCAGCTTTGGTCAGAGATTGGGTCACCGCTAGTCAACCTCTCTCATTTCGCAGCGCGCTTCCCCCACCATCCTTTGAGGCTAGCCTCCCCAGACGCTTCACCGCATTTTCGCCTCTTGCCTTTCGACAACGATGTCTTCAACGCCGAACTTACTTCAGTTCATGTCCCTGTTTCTGGCAGCGACGATCCCCCTACCTTTACCGAACTTGAGTTTGGTGGTCGAGGCACTCTTTTCTCTGACACCCAACACTGGCATAACCAGAAGGCAATACTACCCAGCTATTTAGGAGGGTCCGATCCAAAGCCCTCAGATGAACGTGCTCGTCGCCGTTTACTTCGAAGCAATCAACGATTCATGGCAACGATGCAGACCCAAGCCGCCACGTTGAGCGGCACTTCCGGTGGTACTTTGAAGCCGATCGTAATTCCGCCTGTGGGCATGTCGACGCCGAGGAATCGCCCACAGGTTCGTATATCGAAGGTAAATGAATGTATGTTACTATATATGTGCCAACCCATCTGATGCCAGGATCGAATTAACAGCCGACCAAGAAAGAAAAGGCTTCAAAGCTCTCGTCTGCCGATAAACTTCGACAAAAGATCAAAGAAAAGAAGACCGCCTCCCAAGACGACATGTCACAGCAATGGTGGCAAGAACAGCTAGAAGCGATGTCCACGCTGACTACTGTCCAGAAAATTTGGCAGATGAACGCTTTATTTCGCAACAAGAAGAGCGAAGAGCTAGCTATGGGTGCAGAGATGCGCTTGTACAGGCTTCAACTTGAGATTTCCGTGTGGCTGGAAGATGCTAATTCGGGTTCCGCCTCTGTTCGTGACAAGCACACCGTGGCTATCATGCGTATGATCAAAGATATATGTAGCCGAGGGTATATGACGCAAACGATTTCCAAGGCTCTGAAATTGGTGCTCAGTACTCTAGGCTTCGCAGATTACTTAGCCGGTCTCCTCGACAACTGCGATATCATGCCCGATAAACCTTTGAATTTTAAATTCAAGAAATTTACGTCTTCCTCCAAAGGGTCCTCCTACGAAGTCTTGCGCATCACAGAGCATCCAATTGTTTGGCAGCTTCGCCTATTTGGGGAGTACATGGACCGAAGCATGGACAGTGCGCCGGATCCTCGAGTTCAGTTCAAACCAGATGCTTGGCAGCGTGAAGTATTGGATTGCATTGACACTAATCATTCTCTTCTCGTTGTTGGTGAGTCTTGCATTGTAGCACGCAAGCCTGATATATAACGGATCTCTATCAGCCCCAACCAGTGCAGGAAAAACATTCATCTCCTACTACGCGATGGAGAAAGTGTTAAGGGACTCAGACGACGGGATCCTAGTATATGTCGCTCCGACAAAAGCTCTCGTCACACAGATTGCTGCAGAAGTCTATGCGCGTTTCAGAAAGAGTCTGAATGGTGGTACGTACTAATCGCAACAATGCATAGTGAATTACGGAGAATTGATATTTCTTGATAATAATAGCAAGCTGCTGGGCGATACACACTCGTGACTATCGTGTGCACGATCCACAAAAATGTCAAATTCTGGTGACTGTTCCTGAGATACTAGCCACCATGCTTCTTTCACCACCTCTCGCTAGGGTATGGACTTCGAGAATCAAGAGGTCAGCCAAGCCTTTCGAATTCTAGGCGGTGTTGCTCATATTCAACCCAGGATCATTTTAGACGAGATTCATTCGATCGGTCAGCAAGAAGGGGGGGCCGTATGGGAGCAAATTATCCTTCTCGCTCCATGCCCAATCATGTACATCGGCTGTTTGTTTGATACTGCTTTGCGTAAGCTGATTTACCATTCAGTGGTCTTTCTGCTACGATTGGTTCCCCTGAAAAATTCAACACCTGGTTGGAAACGGTTCAGACGGCTCATGGACATAAACACAAATTCATACAACATCCACATCGATATTCCCACTTGCGTAAATTCTTCTATGATTTGAGCCAAATGCCATCGAGTCCGTTTACGGGCCTAGCTTCCTACCAGGAGACAGGGCGGAAGAGGTTTTTGCACCCAATTTCACTGCTCTCGTTTGGGGCTCGATCGCTCCCAGAAGATTTGGCACTGGAAGCTGGTGATACTCTTAAGCTCTATCAAGCGTTAGAGCCTTATGAAGCTATCAGCAATTGCGATATCAGTGCCCTTGAACCTACTTCTTTCTTTGCGGCGAGGAAGACGCTCTTGAGACAAAAGGACATCCTGGAGTATGAGGCAAAGTTAAAAGGCGTGGTATCACAATTCATCGCTGTCTTTGATGCGCAAAATCCACATTCGGCCCTTCACAGTGTCATTAACAACCTCGAGGATCCTGGGATAGCCGTAATTCCGCTAGAAATGAGAGCAATGAAACTTAACACCCTACCCTCACAAAATATTTTCAAATCTAACTTGATCTACCTCCTTGGCGACCTTCATTCAAGGGGCGAACTTGTGAGCCAGTCCATTTTATCCACTGATAGGCTCATCTCACGGTGATCGTCATTCGAAATATAGCCAGTCATCCTTTTCAACTTCGACCGTGCGGCGTGCGAGAGCATGGCACAAACGTTATTGGCCACTCTACAAGATGCTGAATCGCACTGGCGTGCGACCAATCGCGATTGGCAGCAAAAACTCCGCCGATGGGACAACTGGAAATCACGTTCAAAAGAGCGGGAGCGGCTGGCAGAAATGCAGAAGAAATTAAAGAAGCGTCCTGAGGCAGAGTATGAAGACCGTTCCGAAACTATGGACCACTCTTGGGAAAGCTCGTTTAACCCAGACGATCCCTCACCTGATTTTTCTTTTGCCGGGACACATACGACGTACTCAAAGGTAGACCTTGACATCGACATTCGAGAATTGTCAAAATGGACAACAGCTCAACCCTGGGCAATCGACGCACTTGCACGAGGAATAGCAGTCCATCATGCTGGGATGAACAAACGATACCGGAGTCTTATTGAAAGGTGCAATACACGTTTTGCTGTTTCTCGATTGTTTTCTCATGATATACTAGTTTGTTCCGGGAAGGATTTATTCGTGTAGTAATTGCGACAGGTAAACCACTCCAATCATTACTTCTTCCCCCAAACTACAATATAGCACAGGGACACTTGCCTTGGGAATCAATGCGCCCGCCAAAACATCCGTCTTTTGCGGTGATTCTCCGTATCTAACTGCTCTGATGGTAAGACGTTCGCTATGTTAGTAATACTCTTGTGACCATCTGTGATAGTATCGGCAATGCGCGGGACGCGCTGGCCGCAGGGGCTATGATCTACTGGGTAACGTCATCTTCTATGGCCTTCCCTTGGATCGAGTACAGCGCCTTGTTCTCTCGAAGCTACCTTCGTTGGCGGGTAATTTCCCATTGACCTCAACACTCACTTTGAGGCTTTTGAACCTACTAGAAGGATCAAATTATGCTCCTGTCGCAGTAAAAGCGGTGAAAAGTTTATTGTCACTGCCGCATATCAGTTTCGCTTCCGACGCAGGGAGGCATCAACTCTTGCATCATTTGAGATTCAGCATTGAATATCTTAGACGTTCTCGCCTTCTGGACAAACACGGGAACCCCATGAATTTGTTTGCAGTCGCAGCACATCTATATGTACGCCACCATGTCCTCCATGGTCGATGATCCTCTTACTTACAGTGATCTCACCCTATACAGTATACCGAACCTAGCAATTTCGCGCTCGTTACCCTTTTCCAGCGGGGTATCTTGTATCATATTTGTCAGCAACCTGGAGCTGCTGCTCAACGAAATTTCATCATCTTAATGGCACACTTGTTCGGTCGCCGATATATTCCAAAAGCCTATGCGAACAAGAAAAACATCGAGGAGCTCACGAAGAAATATCCGTCGATGGTCGTTCTGCCTGAACTATCGAACACAATCAACAATGTTCTTACTCAGCATGATCAAGACATCTTGCAAATTTTTACAGGTTATGCCGTCAGTTACGCGGTAGAATACTCTCAGACACTGGGACCAGATACGTCTCTTCCACTTGGTGGTCGAGACTATTCTTGTGCCCAGGAACTACAGGCTCAAACGGGCCCGATGCCTACCTTCCACACTTATCTCAAGGAGACTGCAACCTCTGTAATTGCACGTTCCCCGTTCGTCGCTAACTCGGGACACAGTGACAAATTTTCAAGCGTTCTGGAACTGGCGCGAACTGCACGCTCGGGCTTGCATCTAAATGAAAACGCAATACCTTCGCTTGGCCATCTGATCGCTGGTGGCAAGAGAGGTAGTGAATTGGAGCATGCTCTGAATGCGTATCTACTCGACTTTTACACGCATGGACAAGTACAATCGCTAGCTGCGGCAAATGGTATCAGGAGGGGTGATGTGTGGTATCTATTGCAGGATTTCACCTTGACGTTGATAACAGTGAAGACAGCCCTAGAGCAGTTATTGATCAAAGCCTCGAAGGAAGCTACGTCCACTGACCCTTCGTCAGTCGAGTCCGATGATATCGACAGTGGATACGGGACGTTTGATCCTGCGGAGACAGAACGGGACGATCCTGTCGATGAGATTGACATAGAGGAAACGACAAGTGGATTCCAAAGACCAGTTGCGGTGACAGACAACGATTGGCGGGTCTACCAGGTGGTTAATGCTGCAGCATCTGAGTTCGAGACAAAATTCCGGGCAATGTGGGGATAATGTCATGCTCCTTCCACCTGAAGTTCTTGGTCGGTCGTATGCAGAGTACTTTGAGCTACATCACACTTCTCAATTCTTAAGTCGAAAGTTGCGTATTTGTCAGATAAACGGTAATACCCGAAGAAATATACAGTAGACATTGTAACGGTCTTTAGAGATTAAGCTAACCCGACGAACATAGTCCAACCCTCGCGGTTAGGATGAGGGGCGAGGCCCCTGAACATGTGGTGCGTGCCAAGAACATCAACTCGCCTTAGCCTGTCATTGTGTATCCCTCCATTTCTAGCTTGAAATGCCAGAGAAGCGGGTCTTTGACGAATATCCTCCCAAGACTGGTACTCCGATGCCGAGACATGTTCCTGGAAATTCTGGTAAATAGTCTCAAAAACATCCCCACACGTTATACCTCTCGGGTTGAATACCATGAAAGGCCAACGGAATGTAGGCACGGGGTCCTCTGCGATTGCGTTGATATACATGTGAGTAACAAACTGCCACGTTGCCGGCTGGGCCTTGTCCGCTGCATTCAACGGTATGGCGGCTTCAGTTTTTCCGAACATTACTCCGGAGGGTGGTTTACCAAGATTCCAACAGAGTGGAGGAGGGTCATATGGGAGATGTTGGAGGAAAGGATTAAGCTGGCATTCCCATGGAAAAGGGAGGGGTTCCCCCGGTTTGGATTCAATCCATCGCGAAGGGCATGGAGGTAGAGAAGGATGTTCGAGTCCAGGGATCCAACGTTCAGGATGGCCGGCGGATTTTCCAGGACTTCGAAGACGGGACACAACCTCCTGTAGGGTAAGAGACGGTGGTGGAGGCGTCATGCTTGCTGGATGAGATTGATGTCGTGTTAGAACTACCAGACATCTTAATAAGCTAACATACTGACGATAATTTTGAACCTCCACGCCTTCCACCGTTGGACGAGCAAAGTAGCCCCATGCTTTCCATTCGTCCATGGAGACTTCCGTAGGTGGAGCCTGTGGGGTCTCTTCGGAGGGGGAAGCATCGTAGCTGACTCTCGTACCGTCTCCTGCTGACGCGTATCAGAATGTTAAGGTATGTACCGGTGGATTAAAGTGATGCACATACCCATCCATTATTTGAGGATCTGAAAAACATTGAAACCTCTTTGTTTCTTTTTACTAGATGTGATCGATTTAGAATAGTCGAGTGAGGGTGGCAGAACAGTGATCGGCTGAAATTGCACGAAAGTCGGAGGAATGGGTTTGGCATGATACTGAGGGCTAGCGACCCATGGTACGTTGAGGTCAACCGATCGATAAAATCCACCGTGGGTGATACCACTCAGGTCGGTCAATGATAGACATCGAGTGATAATGGGGAAACGAGAGTGATCCACTGCGCCACTAGCTGCCGAGAAATGACGCGAGTGTATAAACTTCACGACAGTCTTGCTGACTCGTCAGAGCCAAGGCAGTGTCTGTCAAAGGTTCACAAGATTGTGGGATGTGTCTGCAGAGAGAACGAGGCTGCGATTGAAGCTGCTCATTGACAGAGAAACGAGTTGCATCAACGTGGTAATTGTTATGTCTTGATGTCAAAGCGAATTGATTGCCGGAATTGACCGGCCGAGTTAGTATCGTCATATAGGTCTTGTATTGGCCATGAGGTGAACCGTTCGTACAGCATACGCATATGTCATGACAGATAACAAGTAAGTGTATCTCGAATGATGCGTTCGCAACATGAACTCAACTAGGGCCCGATTTGGCACGCGTCGTTTGAGGGAGATTATGAATGAGGCTATGTTTCTATGTTGACTGGTGCACATTGATTGACGAGATTGCAACGTTCGAGGACTCGTATCAGTGCCAAGAAGACTGTTGCCTTGGTACGTACGCGATGATCGATCTCGGTATGGGAGAATATTATTCAGGTCCAGGCAGTGAGTATGCTTGTCTACAGTCAGAACGTTTCACGACTTACCTTACCCTACAATTGCTGACGAAAAAGACGAGATGTCCTCACCGTTGGAAATACCACTATACTTTCCTTAAGTTTTAATTTTCCGTTCGCCGTAATGCGTGGGAGTTTTCCGCACGTTTCACTCCACGATTGAGCCGAGTTTGCAGCTGTGGGTCCTCTTGATAGAAGGAGCGTCTAGATAGGGGTTGATCATCAGTGTTTGCCACCTCACGGAAATCTCGTGCATGAAGGATATAAGATCTCTGTGGCTGAAGCGTTGACGGCTTCGCTGATCCATTGATCAAAAAGGGGGCAGTCCAGGTTCTGTTGCCATAGAAAATCACCGAGCATCGCATGGAAGTTTGAGTACTTCATCCTGCTCCACCCGGGTTGCTGATTAGTTTTATCCTAGAAAATCACCGAGCATCGCATGGAGGTTCGAGTAATTCATCCTGCTCTCCCTTATGTTGATTCTCAAGATTCCATGCGTACTAGTCGCGGCAATCGGCATACATAAAGCCTTGACAGCGCCAGGAGAATCTTTGAAGCACGACCGGACACCCTATTCAGGGGTATTAGCTCTATTTCTTCATCTTGGCGTGAGTAATATCTGGATTTTCAAGGTAAGTCGGGATCTAGTTCGGTATCACAGTAGAGGCTAATCCTGCTCTGCAGTAGCCCTTGCGGAGATAGTAGCGGTCATGGCCAAGGTGTCGACTTCGGACGTTTCGGCACATATCCTGTCTGCTCTCTCGGTAGATGGAAGCTTTGGAGACCTTCGTCTTACAAAGTCTTTCGTCGTAGGGATGGTTTGCATCTCTCTCGGAAGTCTGATTCGGATAATATGCTTTCGGGCGTTGAAGAAGCTTTTCACATTTGAGGCGAGCATTAGCAAGAACCATCAACTGGTCACGACTGGGCCATATGGCATTGTACGACACCCAAGTTACGTAGGGGTGCTGCTGATAGATGTGGGCATGATTTTTTGGTTTGGATCCCGTGGTTCGTTCCTACGAGAATCTGGGGTGCTGGCAACAATGCAGGGGAAGTTATTTTTTGGTGCATTCGTGGTGTGGATGCAGGTGAATGTTGTCGCGTCATTGAGAAGAGCGACGGTGGAGGACAACGCTCTGAGAGAAAAATTCAGGAGTGAGTGGGAGGAATGGGCGAGACGAGTTCCATACGCATTCTTTCGTGGTATCTACTAGAACTTCGAGGGGTGGCCGCTATGAGCTGTTACAAGTTGTGAAAGGTCGTGAACTTGGATGGAGTCCAGCCTTCTTATATATTATGTAAAGCCGTTAGTCTTGCCCGTAACGACACTGGACAAGCATGCCGCATCGCAATCTGTTACCCCGCATCCCATCTTTAAGGTTCCGTGTATCATAATAGCCACTGTCGGCATCCATGCCTCCATAACCTCTCCAACCAGATCTACAGTCCACGAGACTCCAGTGCGCGAACGCCAGCCACTCACCAAGAGGATGGGGCAGATATCTGCAATATGCGATGCCGCACATAGTTACTGATTAGCAATGCTGATCACGTGCTTATCTTGCAGCAAGCTGAATTCAAGGAACTCTGAAGGTATCCGAAACAATCGATACATTTGAAAGTGGCGGCCTTGCGGACGAGGATGTCGTTTATGTTACGCCTTCATGCTAACCAATGCGCACCTGTCCCTCGAGCTCGTACGACATGCCCTGAAGACCTACAGCGCAATCATTTGCGAAAGAATGATGTGCGTCCACTCGTTCTTCAATCATTGATTTATATCTGACTTGATTGGTCTATTAGCTTGTTGAGGTAGCTCTCGATCAGAGTGACTCTGAAAGAGATTTATTATCGAATATAAACAGTGGCTATAACATGATTACCTAGAATTCACGAACCAAGCCCCAGAAGGAGAAGATCAAACATGAGAAGAAACCTGCGGTTACACTTTGCTCGTTATGATTAGCCTGTCTATTGTGCCAGGCTCCCGATGGGTTCCTTCAGTCTAAGTTCATACCACCCTTCGCCGAGCAAAATCTCCGATACGCAAGAAACTCGGTCCTTCATCCTTCGCTTGACGCAAAACACCCACCCCAAGGTTTATACACTCTGATTCTTACTGCGGTATGTCACATTTTCTCTCTGCTTCATAGCTGTATTGATAATCAACAAATTGACAGCATGGAACGTGGTTTCACTGCGCACATAAAAGGAAGCTACATAGAGGCTCCCATTTTCGCCTACAAGAATTACTGGCGACAACTGCAACAGTTCTTAGGCAATACTGATCGTGTCAGCGAGAGGCGCTGGAAACTCATCTTGAATTTCAAGGATGCCGACAACGACACATACAACGATCTCTGTGCAGATGAACCACTGTGAGCCCCTAATTACAAAGTGGTTACGGGGAGCAGCGTCAACGGCAAGCAGTCCAACACAGCAGCCACCACCACCACAGGTCCACAGCAGCAGCACCCCCAACCGCCGCCGTGAGCAGCTGCTCGCGGGGTGGAAACAGAGAGCAATTGGCACGGCGAGGGGACAACAACAACGGCTACCAACCCCAACTTCCGCCAGCAACTGCTCGCGGGGTGCAAGCGGGGAGCAACAGGGTGGGAGACGTCCCTGAGACAGCCACCACGACCCAGGCTACGACGAGGATGACCACGACGAAGACAATGACGGGGACGAGGGACGACAGGGATCAGGACGAGGACGGAACGACACCGACGCTACAACACCCCAACACCCCAATACCATCAACGGACAACACAGCACCCGCCCCCACCGCTGCGAGCAGGGTGAACCACGAGTGCTACGGACGACGACGACATGAGGAACAGGACAAGGAGGAAGACGGACGATGAGACGACAAGGGTGAGGATAACGAGGACGGCGAGGACCAGACGACGAGGAAGAGGAAGAGGATGACGACGGGGATGACGACGGGGATGGAGACGGAGACGATGACGATGGAAAACAACGAGGGAAAACGACGGCGGGGACGAACAAAGCAGGGTGCCCGCCCTGTTCACTTAATACTTTGCCTGTTCTCAGTCACGTAACCGGATTCTTGTCATATACTCGTTTTCGCGGGTTGGGAATTCAAGTTGCAGGTACTCGTTTTACAGCTCGTTTAAGTAGTACTGAATAACTGAGATATGTGCAAGATGCATCATTATAAAAAGCTAAAGACCAAAATATGTTCAAAAGACTATGAAAGATCTCTCGGATGAGACGAAGACTTGAAAGATGTTGAAAAGACTACCTTCCATGAGACGAAGATCCAAAACATGAGGCTCGGGTTTTGCTGATGGGCTGATTCACTCAGGGTTGGTGTCGGTGGTATCTGGGCATGTGGGGTGGATGCGTTCAGACCAGGAACGGGTATCTCAGTATGAAGATCGGTATCAGGGAGGGACGCGTTCAGAGTATGGCAGACGAGGCCACATCCAAGTCCGTGCATGCGTCTGGGTCAGACACCCGTCTTCGCTTCGCACTGTACCCGTGCTCTCTCACACCCACCACCACCTCTTCCGTGCTCGACTTTCCCGCAGCTCCGTTCGCCGTAGGAGGAATAGCGGGGGTGGTAGACGGAAGGCGTACGTGCCGCTGAGTATTTACCCTCCAACGTTGCTCTCGTGCTTGAGCGCATCGAGGATGCCGATTACAGCTAGGAGGAATTGGTCGTATTTCTACAATGGGGGTGGGGTTAGTAAAGGAGGAAGGAGGGATAAGGGATGACCTTGACGGTGTGGTCTTGCTCTGGTTCGGTTTGCAGTCCATAGTTTGGCTAGCTCTTTCGTTGTTTGTGTTTTGCGATCTGAGTGAAGTGAATCAAAAGTACTCCCGCGTCTCGGCACGCTAACACTTGTCGCCCAACGTGTTGTCGCCTATTACGCATTCCAGCCAGCAGCCCTATCAGCATTATTTCCAAGTGATCGAGTCGAGTGAGACCACCAGCTTATATTCATGCCCTAGAGTTCACTGCGACTTCGAGCATCCGACCAGATGGGCATATCTGGGAGGTTGACTGTGCTTGATTTGGGGGGACGCTGAGGGTATAGTTGTTGTGGGTGACGGTAATGAAATGGAATGAGCGAGGATTATCCCAAGAGTTCTGTGTAACCTTACATAAATTTAATGCATAAATTCCTCGATCGTCCACACCAGCGTGGTCCTGCACAGAATAACGGTTGAGCTCTCCTGAGGAAACAGTACTTGGACGTTGTGGTGCTAGATTGAAAGGTATGGTACAGAGAGGGTCGATTGTCGTCGATAGGTAACCATCATCTGCATCAACCGAGGTCCGAAGGCACGAGGTACTCTAGCGCGCAAGCTCGTCCTTGTTCTGAATCATCATGCCCAAGTTTAATTTCCTCAAGAAGTTTCGAAAAACCAAAGCCCAAACACCACCTTCCTCTACGTTGAGCTCCAATCTGGTTCACCAACAGCCTTTGCGAGCCCCGGCCCCGAATCTTAATCCAGATGGCCTTACGATGCCGGAGGCAAAACCGCCCAGCGTCCTTGCTACCTCGGCAACCCAGCAGCCATTGGGAGGCCCAACGCCAAATGCCATTCTACTTAGTTCAGAGATTACTCCTACAAGCGGTTCTACGGCGAAAGATACAGCGCTTAACGCCTTAAAACTAGTGATGCAGATCGTAGCTGATGCTCCTGTGCCGGGCATCAAAGTTGCAATGTCAGGATTGTTGACAATCATTGGAAAGGTTCAAGTACGTTAGCGAACGATCAGATACTTGACGACGCTGACCCAACAGGGCAATTGCTTAGGAAACCTCGGGGAACACTCAGGGTTTCCTAAACCTAGCTACACGGATGGAGAATCTTCAACCTATCTTCTCGAAGATGAAGGATATGGAAGTCGAAGGCACTACCATGGACATATTTAAGAAGCTGGAAGTGTGAGTGTTGGTAGATAATCATTGATTGGTCTGCTTGATATTGTTCTCCATTAGCGAAATCAACAGCCTGGCTGCTGAGATAGAACAGGCGAGATCTAATGGAACATTGGCCAAGTTTTTCAATAGCACTGATGATGCATCTTCACTGAAAAGCCATAATGACCACCTCGATCAAATTATCCATGGGGCTAATGTGAGTCAATCAGTCATTGCTTATACAGTGGCCTCTAACTATCCTTGTCATGATGATAAAGCTTGCCATCACTGTTGATATCCACCATGAAGTCCAGGAAGGGTTCAAGGTTGGTTAATGCCACTCTGATCATACCTATTGAAACTTAACATCATTTGCAGTTACTCACCACCACAGGTTAATATTCTCCTATCCTGATATTGTCTTCCTCCAAGTTCCATTACCACACCATGAGCAGAGCTAATAAGTCATATTCTGTCCAGATGATGAACGAAGAAAAATATTTTCTTGGTTATCTGCAACAGTGCCCACTAACAACTATGATGGTGCACTTGAGAAACGTCTGGAAGACACAGCATCCTGGATCTTTAAGGAGGACCATTTTGTGCAATGGAGGCAGGGTTCAGATTCAGTTCTCCGGTTGATTGGAAAACATGAGTCAAGAGAACCTGATATCTGATTATCTGCTGATGATAGTCTAGCGGGAAGTGGCAAGACAGTATTATGGTATGTAGCTTCCACTAACTACAAGAAGGTTCCATGACTATGAATTCTAGTGCATCAATTATCAAATCTATTAAGGATGATGGTGCTACTTGTGCATACTTCTTCTTTGACAGGAGAGATGCTCAAGGATCTCTACAATCATATGATGGCCTCCTGCGCTCCATCACTTATCAGCTATGTGACCATCTTGATGCATTTCCTATATTGATGGCAAGTTACAAGAATTCTCATTCTGGCACCACTCCACCATCACGGGATGTTGTTGAGCAGATTTGCACCTCTGTTCTTCAACAATTACCAGAGACATTCATCATTATTGATGCACTGGATGAATGTACTGAAATAGACAAGGTTGCAAGATGGCTAAAAAAGATCATAACTGCAGAAGGAAGGAGATTGCATGTGTTGATAACTAGTCGGGATGAGCCTCATATCACTGGTCATCTTTCAAGGATTCTACTGCAACCCATCCATGTTGATGACTTGACTGGAGCTGATGTGGAGCTATACATTGATTCAACCATCAACATGAATGAGGGCCTGAAAGGATGGGGTGCTGAAATGCAGATGAATATCAGGCAAACTTTGCTTGCCGGTGCTGGTGGAATGTAACTCAAGTTGATAATAATTCTCAAGGTCATATGCTGAGTCCTATCTGATTTTACAGGTTCCGATGGGTGGCGATGCAACTTGATGCACTGAATGACTGTGACAGCTATGATGAGCTCACAACTCAATTGAAGAATCTGCCTCATGATCTCCATCAAACATATCAGCAGATCTTTGACAAGATTAGGCCTCATCGCCATGGCATTGTTCTGACCATCATACAATGGCTTGCTTTTTCAAAAGCACCACTTACACTGGACCAGATTTGTGAAGCTGTTGCAATTGTCATGGATGATAACCAATACCCCAAGTTTGAGCCAGGAAAGAAGTGGACAAGGCAGTCAGTGGAAAGAAATTGTGCTAATCTTGTCACAGTTAAGGATGGTAATATTTTTCTCAGTCCTGACTTGAAAAAAAGGGGTCTGACAAAGATTGCAGAAGAGATTAAATTGGCACATTTCTCTGTCAAAGAGTACCTCATTGGATTAGAGGCCAAGTTTGATGAGAAGCATTCCAGCCGCTTTATTGCAGAATCCTGCCTTGGTTATCTGCTTCAATTCACTACACTTGACAGTTTGAATAGAGGAAACATCAATAACTTCCAGCTTGCTCCATATGCTGCAGAATATTGGGTTGATCATTCTCAAGATGCAGGAGAAAGCAGTACAACACCATCAGTGTTGGAGAAATTGATGGATGATCTGTTCCAGCCAAGTGGTGCAGCATTTGTTACATGGGTACAAGTGTGGGATCCGGACCAACCATGGGGATTGATGAATCTAGCCAGAAGGCCAGCTGCATCTTCACTGTATTATGCATCATTTCTTGGTCTGTTTCATCAAGTTCAAATATTGATACAGAAGGGAGAAGATGTCAATGCACAAGCAGGGAGATATGGCAATGCACTCCAAGCTGCATTATATAAGGGAGATCAGGAGATTGTCAAGCTGCTGATAGAGAAGGGGGCAGATGTCAATGCACAAGGAGGGGAATATGGCCATGCACTCCAAGCTGCATCATATAAGGGACATCAGGAGATTGTCAAGCTGCTGATAGAGAAGGGGGCAGATGTCAATGCACAAGGAGGGTTCTATGGCAATGCACTCCAAGCTGCATCATCTAAGGGACATCAGGAGATTGTCAAGCTGCTGATAGAGAAGGGGGAAGATGTCAATGCACAAGGAGGGCACTATGGCAATGCACTCGATGCTGCATCATATATGGGAGATCAGGAGATTGTCAAGCTGCTGATAGAGAAGGGGGCAGATGTCAATGCACAAGGAGGGGAATATGGCAATGCACTCTATGCTGCATCATATATGGGAGATCAGGAGATTGTCAAGCTGCTGATAGAGAAGGGGGCAGATGTCAATGCACAAGGAGGGAGATATGGCAACGCACTCCAACCTGCATCATCTGAGGGACATCAGGACATTGTCAAGCTGCTGATAGAGAAGGGGGCAGATGTCAATGCACAAGGAGGGGAATATGGCAATGCACTCCAAGCTGCATCATCTAAGGGACATCAGGAAATTGTCAAGCTGCTGATAGAGAAGGGGGCAGATGTCAATGCACAAGGAGGGTTCTATGGCAATGCACTCCAAGCTGCATCATCTGAGGGAGATCAGGAGATTCTCAAGCTGCTGATAGAGAAGGGGGCAGATGTCAATGCACAAGGAGGGCACTATGGCAATGCACTCGATGCTGCATCATATATGGGAGATCAGGAGATTGTCAAGCTGCTGATAGAGAAGGGGGCAGATGTCAATGCACAAGGAGGGTTCTATGGCAATGCACTCCAAGCTGCATCATATAAGGGAGATCAGGAGATTGTCAAGCTGCTGATAGAGAAGGGGGCAGATGTCAATGCACAAGGAGGGTACTATGGCAATGCACTCCAAGCTGCATCATATAAGGGAGATCAGAAAATTGTCAGGCTGCTGATAGAGAAGGGGGCAGATGTCAATGCACAAGGAGGGGAATATGGCAATGTACTCCAAGCTGCATCATATAAGGGAGATCAGGAAATTGTCAAGCTGCTGATAGAGAAGGGGGCAGATGTCAATGCACAAGGAGGGTTCTATGGCAATGCACTCCAAGCTGCATCATATAAGGGAGATCAGGAAATTGTCAGGTTGCTGATAGAGAAGGGGGCAGATGTCAATGCACAAGGAGGGTTCTATGGCAATGCACTCCAAGCTGCATCATATAAGGGAGATCAGGAAATTGTCAAGCTGCTGATAGAGAAGGGGGCAGATGTCAATGCACAAGGAGGGGAATATGGCAATGCACTCCAAGCTGCATCATATAAGAAAGATCAGGAAATTGTCAGGCTGCTGATAGAGAAGGGGGCAGATGTCAATGCACAAGGAGGGGAATATGGCAATGCACTCCATGCTGCACCATATATGGGAGATCAGGAGATTGTCAAGCTGCTGATAGAGAAGGGGGCAGATGTCATCAAGAAGGGGGCAGATATCAGTGCTGTATAATCCCAGCAATCTGGAATTTGACTGAGTTTAATTCATATGGAGTAGAATTTCATATTCCATATCATGATATGCATTTCAACATTACTATAACATACATATTTCATTCACATTGACTGAACATCTCTGATATCTAGTCAGATTTCTCAGATTGCTTCTGCTTAACAGTTTGTCCTGTATTTATCAAGAGATCAAATTATTCATGGTTTGGATCTGCTTTCTATAACACATCCATCATCATTCTATTAGGTGAAGAGTAAGACTTAGGCTGTTGAAATCAGTGTTGCCACCATTTGAATTAGTCTACCTTTGAAAATGGTCATGGATTAAACTTGAAGTTACTGATGTCCTTGTAAGCTTTGGGTCTAGACGAATTGAATCATTAGTCACTATGTCATTTGAACTGCTTAAAAGAAGCCAAGCATGTGTGTTATCCTACACCTCCAAAACATCAAGAGCTTCTGTCATGACCTAATCTTTCTACTGACTTTTCCAGCTGCCTCAAAGAGGGCAGCATGGTCACTTTGTTCTGAATTTGACACTCCCCCATAGTTATCCAAGTAGTCCCACTGGACTTACTGGGACTCATGAGGATTCCAGTGGGACTTACCTGGATTCCCAGTACTTTATAGTACCCAAAGTTGAACCATAATGGAAAGTCAATTTGATATCTTATGAGTTTCAAGTGCTTTGGACTTAGGGTGTAGCACAGGTCACACCTCAAATAAACTTTCACATACCACACCCACACCTGACAACACCATGCCCATCCTAACACCCCAACTGCAACAACAGGTTTTTCCCATGGTCTGTCATGAAACACCACAGGTGTGACACCATTTATATACACCATGGATTTGACAATATTTTTGCCTTGTATCTGATGGTTCTATGTTGTTAATTATCATGCATTTCTATAGTGTAACCCTTTGACTAACTTCACTACACTGCATGTACAATACCTAAGTGACAGATTTTTTTAAGCAGAGGGGGTTTTTTAAGCAGAGGGGGTTGTTTCTGTTACTCATTGATTTACATTCACACACAAACAAAAAAGATACCACCACTTGAGATGAGTGACAGAGGGATTCATTTATTTAATAATTCTATACAATACTAAGAAGACAAAACCCCATCTTACTGTGAGCAAGATGGTGGGGGGGTGATGGGTGGTGGGATTCCTGGCATTGTGGTACCCACTTGTTCTGTTCTGTCCTTGTTATTTTTGTTGGGTGGTGGTGATGGCCTAGTAGCTGACCCCTACCCCCCTCTCTGTTTCCACCCCAGGAGCAGTGTAAGGGGACTAGGGGGTGCCCCACATTTCTCCTATTTTTATGTTCATCCTATATTTTCCCTCACCTTGTTTCCTTTTATTCTTTATTTTCTATGATTTTCATTATTTTATTACTAATTTTCCTTTCTATCACAATTGTGCATGTTGACAGTTAGAGGCAGAGTACCCTTTCTGACATCTACCCCTTGGTATGATGTCATTCGGTGGCCTTGATCTGCCTATCTCCACCTTTTCTATTTTTAAATTATTATTTGATTTTTGCAGTCTTCACATATACTACTAAGGAGTGTGCCCAGATCAAACCATCCCCCTCACCAAATTTAATGGTGCACATACATTCCTTAATTCCCATGAGTTGTACATCAGTCTCCAGTCGCATCAATTTGTTGGTGATGCTGCAAAAATTTATTGGGCCTTCACATACATGAAATCTGAATGTGCCTCTCTATGTGGACCCTATTCTGTGCCAAACTAAAGAGCTTGGTTCTCTACCTTTCTCCACTTGGGGTGACTTTTGAGCAGAGTTTGTATGCCACTTTTGTCCCCTCAATGAGTACCACCGAGCAGTGACATGGCTTGAGTCATCCTCTTACCATCAGGCACATCAATCTGTGGACAATTATATTGGCAGGTTTAAGGACTTGGTGGACATGGCAGGATATGGAAGTGGGCTACCAGTGGTGGTGAAGTTCTGATGGGGCCTCAACCAAGAAATTCAGGACCAGATTGCACAGATGTTGGAAGGGCGCCCAGCAGATGATGATATCTATGCTTGGTACAAAGCTGCTTCACTCTGTGATGAGAACTGACTCACACATGCAGTGTTTAATGCTGCATTCTGTGCTCCAACTACCACTCATGTGCCCTACACCTTCAATTGAACCCTCCCCCAATGTAACCCCATTCCTGTCCATCAGACTCCTGCACCAGCTGTCAATGTCCTGGTACCAATGAATGTTGATGCAGCCCATAGCTGTGCACATAGGTTGAATCTCTGCTACTGCTGTGGGGAAACTGGACACATGGCCAGAGTGTGTCCCCATCATCAGGATATTTGCATGCTCATCCCTGAGGGGTGAGATGAACTCCTCCAGGACCTGTTGGCACTTGTAGATGTCAAGGAAGCAAAGGGCCCAGTCTCACAGGAGATCAAATCAGAAGTTGTAGAGGAGCAGAATTTTTCTATTTGCAGCGAGTGAATTGTATGTCCTCATTGCCTGTCCATAACCACTTTGAAGTTTTGTCAGTTGAATCCCCGGAGAATGAATCTGATTCCATGACTGTTCCTTTCTCTGACCCTTCAAAGTTGGCTGAAGATGTACCTGCTCTTCCTATCTCTCCCTCTGCCCCATGCCCCAAAATTAAATCATGGGAGCACAAACTACCATGCAAATATATTGTTGCATCCACTCCCTCTACACATAACCTGGCAATTGAACTACAGACTACCGACTCTGGACAGATACTTGGTGTCTCTGTGCTCCTGGACTCTGCAATGCCCATCTTGCACAACAACATTGCCTAAATACTTGCTCACTCTTGCATCCAATACCTGTTTATAATGTGGATGGGTCCCCAAACAAAGTTGGTGCCATCTGAGAGGTTGTAGACCTGGTCCTCTGTTATAAACATCATAGTGAGCATGCCCTTTTTGCTGTCACTCAGTTAGGAAAGCAGAAGGTGATCTTGGGCTATTTGTGGCTTTGAGACCATAACCCAGAGGTCAACTGGCATACCAGGGAGGTTACCATGAGCCAGTGTCCATCCAGCTGTCATACTTGTTTCATGGAAGCCAGACAAGAACACCATGGACAAAGGGCCTCAGTATGATGCACTCGGAAGTGTCATGCCAGACCCCTACCTGTGCCTGATGTGGAGTTAGAGGGGGTTCCTGATCTGATGCCAGATTCAGATGGTGATAATGAGGAGCCAGAGGAAGGGGAGGAAGGTGATCAGATTGAAGGTGATCAGATTTTCTACATTGTGATTCATCCATTGCATGAGGTGTGTGCTACAGTTGTGGACAAACAAACACAACAATTTTGGTATCTCAGGAACGAGAAATTTTTAGGGCAAACCAACTTCAGATTTGGATTCAGCAAGGTGAAATATATCTAAAAACATACCTCCGAAGTTATTCCCATCAGTATTTTGGGCAGCCAAATTTTTGAGTCAAATTTTCTGAAAATTATGTAGGGTATGGGTTATCAGAGCACCACTTTTGGTCAAGGCATGACATTAAATAGAGTACCTGGTGATAATGTGATAATAGGTCATTGCCTTTTAATCATCACAAATTGTCGACAAATTGTGTATGGATGCTGGGATCCCTGACTCCCACAGTTAGTGGGGGAGGGTTTGTCAAACTTTTTGTTCCTGGGAATGAACTTTTTGTTCAGGTAATGTGTGAATTTCATGACAGAGAGCGAGTATGGAGAAAACTTTGAATCAACTCTTCTTCAATGAACGACCTTAAATATGAGATGCAAAACATGATGTAAACTAGAATATGTACTTGAAGGTGCTACTGCTATACTCGGGGATTGGTGCTTGTCCTGTTAACAATAATATATTACCTAAGCTCGGCTAAGTGCTGCAGGTGCAGTGTCAATATTTTGAGTACATGACCTCTCTTGGCCATATGGATTTCAAATAAGGATCTGTCACATCAGAATATGTCCAAATACACATTTGGATGCATTTCCCACAAGCCACTGTGGTACTATGCTAGTGCTGCTGAACACTACAAGCCAAGATGCAGCAAGGGGGAACCAGTGTTACTCAGTAAATTAGCTGGGTGCTCTTTAGATGAAGCCTAATATCTCCAACTTGTCCCCAAGAGCTCAAAGTGGAGCTGCAAGAGGATTTGGGAGAGTAGTTGAGTGGCTGACAAATAAAATTACTATTTTAGGCAATACATAAACATTTTTTCATGGTCCAAATACACAGTATTTTGCCTTGCTCTTGTCAGATTCAGATTCAGCTCCTCAAAAGGCATCGATTCTGCTATTTTTCTAGATTTTTGGATGAGATTTTACATCCAGCCAAATTTTTTGGGGTAAAATTTCCATTTTGACAGCTATGCGAAATTGGCTTGTGCAAATCAACTCAATAGGACCCAAATACCTCATTTCTGCCTTAAAAAGGGTAATCTGAAGTCTGATGCCATGCCTATAATCTGACCAAAAACATTGTTGTGTTTGTTTGTCCATGACTGTACATTGAACATATCCCAATGCCTCGCTGAGGCCTTCCACAAAAACAATGCTGCTAAATCCTCTACTGACTCCTTGCTTCCTCATCTCCATGAGTTCAAGGATGTGTTCTCCAAGGAATCATTCAACTCTCTCCCTGCACACAAGCCATAGGATCATGTAATTGAACTCACCCCCAGTGCAACCCCTTCATCCTGCAAGGTTTATCCTCTCTCTCTCCTGAGGAACAGTGACAGCTTGACCAGTTCATTGATGAGCACCTGGCCTCTGGATGTACTCAACCATGAAGTCACCCATGGCCTCTCCCTTTTTCTTTGTCAAGAAGAAGGATGGCTCACTTTGATTGGTTTAAGACTACAGAAGGCTCAATGACATCACAGTCAAAAATTGCTACCCATTACCTCTCATCTCTGAACTTGTGAACCAGCTCCATGCAGCCTGATACTTCACCAAGCTCAATGTCCATTGGGGTTACAATAATGTGAGGATAAAGGAGGGAGATGAGTGGAAGGCAGCTTTTCATACCAACTGTGGTCTTTTTGAATGCACCAGAACTCTGCAGACAAGCACATTGGTGAGCTTGAAATGGAAGTTTGGGACTTAAAACAAAGCTATAATGATGTTTTTGACAAATTAATGGACTTAACTGAGAGATTCAAAAAACTGATAAGCATGGGGTCCACAACAATCCCGTGCAAGAAAAACTATCTTAAACTGTCCCCACCCAGCGAATTCAACAGAGACTGTGCCAAAGGCCAGGCCTTTTTAAATTCATGTGAGCTGTACATAAGGCTTGCAGCAGAGCAATTCAAAAATGATGGCACCAAAATTCACTGGGCAGTCTCATACGTGAAATCTGGATGAGCTGCAATGTTTGCTGACCAGGTACTGCAACACCTAAGCTGCACCAGACAGCCCAAATATTGGACTTGGATGGAATTCCATGCAGCGATAGTTGATGAGTTCTGCTTAAAGAATGAAGCACAGCTGTTGCTTGCCAAACTAGAAACTTCCAAGTACTACCAAGGCTGATGAATGGTAGGCAAATATCTGGATAGCTTCCATGAACTAATTGAACTGGCAGGATACATGGAAGGACTGGCCATAGTGGTAAATTTCTGCCATGGACTTGCATGGGAAATACAAGACCAGATTGCCCATATGGGAATTGGCCATCCAGAAGACAATGACCCAGAAGCATGGTATGAAGCTGTGGTCATATGTGATGAGAACTGCGCCACAAACATGGTTTTCAATGGGAATCTGCACAGCCACCCAGCATTGGTATACCCACACAACCTGCTGGCATCTCACTGGACCACCAGTAGACCTCAACCCACAAACATGGGTAAATTCATCCCACCTGCCCCAACCAAAACAGATGGACTGCCAAAAAAACCACTTTGCTACAGATGTGGAAGTGATGATCACCTAAAACCAGCATGTCCTTAGTGCTTCAACATTAGGTTCATGACTGTGGAGGAAAGGGAGGATAGGGACCAGAATTGGGCATTGGAGGTGGACCAGGTAGAAATAGAGGAAAACACAGCTGGCATCCAAGGATCAGGATTTTGTGAGACACAGTGAGTGAACCTTATGCCCTCATTGTCAAGTAACAGATTTAGTTGTTTAGATATTGAAGAAACAGATGATAAAATTCTAGACCAACAAATCTCACAAGATGTATTGAACCATACAATGGAAAACCCACAGGTCCCATTTGTTAGGAAACAGCCCCATTACCTAATAAATTTTTATTTTAATTTTATTATGTTGAATTATGCTACATGACACCGAATGACACCGTATGACACTGAATGACACCACATGACACCAAATGATGCTGGATGACACCGAATGACACTGCATGACACTGAATGATGCTACACTTTGATAGCATGAGAATTTTATTTTGCACGCATCACTATGTACATGCCTGTATGCGCATGTCGGTAACAACAATATATGTAACATAGTATATAAACCCTAAATATACACCTAGGGGACCCCAGTTGTGTTCTCTTAGGTATTCCACCTATGCTTGTGGTGTGAAAAGCCTATCTCAACAAACTCATCTATAAATAACCCCTTGCATCAAAACCATCAATTCCCCCATCATGTGCACGGATCCCGCCCCCTTCTTGTAGAGAGAACCCACACGGTCTTAGCTAGCAGATAGTGGGTGTTGCCCTAACAGAAGAACACAACTTCCCATATTCGTGTGCCTTCTCTTACTTGCACATACATCATTGTTTCACTGCACCACATCCGATTACTCACCCTTTTGGCATGAGCTGGAAGTACTTGTACATATGTAAACCACCTTTTCTTTCATAAGCTGACACCAGGCCTCACCTTACATTGTGACTGCCAATGATGGAGAGGCAGCACTCATCATTAGGACAGCTGCAACCAGACAACTGATTGGATCTGGTTTAGTTATGATTTACATTACTCTATTCAGATGACTATTTTAGTTACAGGCTGAATTCAGTGATATCTCCGAGATCAGGCACTGTTGGAAGGGGTATTGATCCAAAGTGCCAAATTAGGTGCCCAACAAACAACGAACCATTGACAAATGATCGACAGACCATCATGTGACCTGTAAACATTTGGAGAGGTTTCAAAGAACACGTCTTGAATTGTCAAAGAAGTGACTCATCACAGATTTTACAATTATGTCTGAACCCTCAACTTCTAATCCCCGTCCTAATCCTGTTCCCATGCCAGTGCTAGAAGCAAAGATTGATGCGCTTACAGCACAAATGTCACAATTAGTGTCAGTGTTGACCGCATCATAGCCCAGACAAGCAGAAGTACAGCCAGAGACGACAGGAGATAGAGATGATGAGATGGAGGGGATGATGGAGTGGATGTCGCAGGAGGGAGAGATGGGGGAGAAGTCCAGAAATGGAAAACTGCACTTACCTAAATATGTGCAAATCTTTGACAGTACCATGGAGAATACAAAATCTTGTGTGACTGTGGAGAAGCCAGTGGAGGAGTTGGTGCCAAAAGTGTATCATGAATATCTGTCAGTGGTCCAGAAGAAGGAGTCTGAGTGACTTCCAGTGTGGAAGCCATGGGATCATGGGATTGAGATGAAGCCAGGGTTTGTGCCGAAGAAGTCAAAGGTATATTTGTTATCTCCGATGGAGCAAGAAGAAGTGGATGCATTCCTAAACGAATAATTGTGCAAAGGCTATATATGACCTTCAAAATCACCTCAGACATCACCAATATTTTTTGAACCAAAGAAAGATAGGAGAAAGAGGATGTGTACAGATTATAGGTACCTGAATGAGTGGACAGTGAAGAATGTGTACCCCTTGCCATTAATTTCAGAAATAATTGACAAGGTGGGAAAAGCCAAAGTCTTTACAAAATTGGATTTACAATGGGGATACAACAATGTACAAATAAAGAAAGGAGATGAGTGGAAGGCTGCATTTGCCACACATCAAGGATCATTCGAGCCACTTGTCATGTTTTTTGGAATGACTAATAGTCCCCCAACCTTCCAAAATATGATGTATGACATTTTCAAGGATGTAATTGACAAGGGTGTGGTAATAATATTTATTGACGACATTCTGATATTCATGGAGGATGAAGAAAATCATGAGGTGATAGTGCAGGAGGTATTGTGGAGGTTGGCAGAGAATGATCTATTTTTGAAACCAGAGAAGTGTGTGTTTGGGGCAAGCGAGATCGAGTTCCTAGGATTATTGATTGGCCCTGAAGGGATCAAAATGGATCCGATCAAGGTACAGGTGATCATGGATTGGCCTGCACCTACCCATGTCAAAGAAGAGGTCTTTACACTCCCCCCCCCCAATCTGAGCGGAGTCCGCTCGGACTCAACTAGAAATTTGTTGGCTGAGACACCTGCCAAATTAGTAGGTCCAGTCCGAGCAGACTCCTAGTAGAGTCCTAGCATCTGATTGGACAGTCCTAGTTGCGTCCAGTCAGACAATCCTAGGACAGTCCTAGCATTCAGAGTGTTTGCAGTTATTTATTTATTTCTAAATAGAAAATGTAATTAACAGTAAGATTCAAACCCTCTCTTTGAGATGGCTTACATAATCAAGCAAATGGCCCTAACCATTACACTACAAGAGCTTTTCTGTCATAGAAAAGCAATGCTGCACATACAACACCCAGTGGCTGTGTATTACAAAGCACACAGTGTCATCAACAATGCTGGCACATCACCTCTACCACCACTCAACAGTGCCAAATATAGTGATGTTATACATCATTCTGATTGGTTTTTCAAGCTGATTATGAAAATGGCATTCACATAGTCATGTGACCTACCTTATATGGAACATATTGATGTTATATATCATTCTGACATCAATATGGTCCATATACAGTAGGTCACATGACTATGTGAATGCCATTTTCATGCTTGGCTTGAAAAACTGGTCAGAATGATATATAACATCAATATGTTCCATATAAGGTAGGTCACATGACTATGTGAATGCCATTTTCATACTCAGCTTGAAAAACCAATCAGAATGATGTATAACATCACTATATTCCATGACATCATTCCAGGAATATGTACCTAAGTGTAAAGAGCTCGAATTTTCCTTAATGATAGGTTTTATCTATGTTATAATGATGCTGCAGCCTCAAAACCATGACAATGGCCAACACAGCCACCACTCTAGGACCCAGAACCACTGCTGCAAGCAACTGCTCATGGGGTGGAGGATGACTGGACGAGATGACTGGAAGACTGGACGATGAGACGATGACTGGACAAGACAACTGGACAATGAGACAACGAGATGACAAGACGGGATGACAACAACAAACAAGGAGCAGCAGCAAACGATGAGAAAAGGCCCAAGGGATGTCAATGGACATCTCTGGGGCCGCAAGTAAGTTTTTTCTTCCTTTTCTCATTCCTTTCTTTTTTTACTAACAAAGTTTTTTAGGTACTAATTTAAACTATTGATAACAACAATGACAAGATGGCAGGGGCCAATGAAAACAGACGATGGGGATGACAGGAAGGGACAGCAGGAGGAATGAGAAGGACAACGACCAGCACCAGCCACCACTATTGCAAGCCCCTGCTCGCAAGGTGGATCACTGGTGCTCCACAATGAACCAACAACAATGGGAGGGGAGGGACAACAACAACAACAGTGGACAACAATGACAACAGGGGACAGTGATGGTGGCAGGGACGACAACAGGGGACAGTGATGGCAGCAGGGACAACAACAGGGGATGATGATGATGAGGGGGAGGGGGGGGGAGAACAACCATGACAACAGGACGACAATAGAGATGAGAGGGGGGGACAATGACAATGGAACACACCACCCACCCCCAGCCTCATGAGCAACTGCTCATGAGGTGGACCATGGGTGGAATGACAACGAGGCCCACCACAGCACCCTGGAGACAAAAGGGGGGGAACAACAACAGGAGGGGGAACAACAACAGGAAGGGGAACAACAACAGGAAGAGGAACAACAACAGGAAGAGGAACAACAACAGGAAGAGGAACAACAACAGGAAGGGGAACAACAGGAAGGGGAACAACAACAGGAGGGGGAACAACAATGAAAAGGGGAGGGGGGAATGATGAAGGGAAATGACGAAGGGGAGAGGGGAATGATAACGGAGGAATGACAATGAGGGGGGGACTTTTTGTATTTTTTGTCCTTTGATATCTATAGTTATATTCAATTAAACTATTTATAAAAGATACCCCAAAGAAATTAGTAGTTTGGATATCTGTGAAGGTCTGTAATGAGGTCAGGAGAAGTTTGCCAATTATAAGGACATCAGTAGAAGTTTGTAATGAGGTCAGTAAAGTTTTGTAATGAAGTCAATAAAGCTCTGTAATGGGGTCAGTAAAGTTTTGTAATGAGGTCAATAAAGTTTTGTAATGAGGTCAGTAAAGTTTTGTAATGAGGTCAGTAATGAGGTCAACAACATTTTGTAGTGAGGTCAGCAAAAGTTTGTAATGAGTTCAGTGAAATTTTGTAATGACGTCAGTAAAAGTTGGTAATGAAGTCAACAAATTTTTGTAATGAGGTCTGTAAAAGTTTGTAATGAGATCAGTGAAATTTTGTAATGAGGTCAGTAAAAGTTTGTAATGGTATGATGTTAGTAACAGTTTGTAATCAGGTCAGTAAAAGTATGTAAATAAGGTCAGTCAATGTGTGCAATGAGGTCAGTAAAAGCTTATAATCAAGTTGGCAAAAGCTTGTAAACCAGTCAGTACAAGTTTGCAGTGACTTTGTGCACAAAAATTAGGGACACGATATAGTGGACACCTCGGTATCTGCACACAACACAACCAAACAACTCACACTGCCGACTGTATGAGACATACTAATGGCTCATCCATTCACACACATCATTTTTGTAAGTCTTGCATCATTAAATGTGTAAACAACAAATTAATGTTTATATTCACAGGTTAATACTTTGTGGCATTTGGTAAGCATATTGAGCTTAAATGTGAAATCAACCTGATGACCTATTGCAAGTTAAGTAATGACTTTTGTAAGTTGTTTTTTAGTCAATATATTTATAGTACTAACTAAGTCAATCATTAGAAGCACGTTACTGACTTCACTACAAACTTGTTTACTGCTTTGTTACAAACCTTTATTGACCTTGGCATAAACTATTACAAAAATGTTATTGACTTTAATACAAGCCATTACAAATTTGTTTACTGACTTTGTTACAAACCTTTACTGAGCTTGGTGTAAACTATTACAAACATGTTATTGACTTCAATACAAACAAACCATTACAGACTTGTTTACTGACTTTGTTGCAAACCTTTACCGACCTTGGTATAAACTATTACAAACATAGCATTGACTTTAATACAAACCATTACTGATCTTGGTATAAACCATTACAAATATGTTATTGACTTCAATACAAACAAACCATTACAAACTTGTTTACTGACTTTGTTACAAACTTTTACCGACCTTGGTATAAACTATTACAAACATGTTATTGACTTCAATACAAACCATTACAAACTTGTTTACTGACTTTGTTACAAACCTTTACTGACCTTATAAACTATTACAAAAATGTTGTTGACTTCAATACAAACTGTTACAGACTTGTTTACTGACTTTGTTGCAAAGCTTTACTGACCTTGCTTTAGTGCTTATTATGGTGTTAGTCTAGCTTGTATGAGTAATAATCAGCCTTGCAACTTGGACTACATCTGGACAATCATTCAGAAGTGTAAATTTTCATTATGAAGTTGATTTGAATGTAGTTTGCTTGAAGTCATAGCAGAGTCCAAGTGGAGTCTGAGTGGAGTCCGAGCAGAGTCCACTCGGACTAGGGGGGGGAGTGTAAAGTACTGTCAAAGAAGTGCAAGCTTTCTTGGGACTCACAAATTATTATCGTCACTTTGTGCATAATTTTTCCAAAATTGCTGCACCCTTACATAACCTTACATGAAAAGGAGTAGTGTGGAGGTGGGGAGAGCAGCAGCAGACAGTGTTTTAGTAGTTGAAGAGAAAGTTTGTGGAGGGACCAATATTAGCCCCAGTAGATTTCACGTGCCCCTTACAAGTGGAATCAGATGCATCCGACTTTGCTACTGGAGTGGTATTATCAATGTTGTGCAAAGATGACAAATGGCATCCTTGTGCATATATGTCCCAAGGGTTGAATGATGTGGAGAGAAATTATGATGTGCATGACAAAGAGATGTTGGGGATAATACGAGCATTGGAGGCATAGAAACATTATTTGGAAGGATATATGCATCAGATTGAGATCTGGACAGATCATCAAAATCTGCAATACTTCATGTCAGCTAAAAAGCTTAACCACAGGCAAGCGCATTGGGTGCTATTCCAATCACATTTAAATTTTCACTTAGTTCACAAAGCGGGAAGCTTAATGAGGAAGGCAGATGCATTATCCAGATGTATTGATCACAAAAGGGGGGTGGAGGAGGACAATAAAAATATTACCTTACTCAAACCTGAATACTTTCACATTTGTGCTATGCATCAAGGGCATCTATTAATAGATGGCTCTGAAGCGGAAATATTGTCTAAAATTAGACAATGTTCAGATATGGATGATGAGGTAGTGGAAGCTGTGAAAACTATGAAGGAAGAGAAGAAGGGCAATATCAGAGGAGATGAATGGGTTGAGGAGCAAGGGTTGGTGTTATTCCGAGGAAAGGTGTATGTGCCAAAGGATCAGGATTTGCGAAGGGAGATCATCTGGTTACATCATAATTTACTGATGGCTGGACATCCAGGAAGATGGAAGACATTGGAGTTAGTGATGAGAAATTATTGGTGGCCTGGAATTTCTAAATATGTGTTGGGGTATGTGGATGGATGTGATACATGCATGAGGGGGAAGAAATTTCCAGAGAAGCCTGCAGGAAAATTACTGCTGAACCTGATACCTAAAGCACCATGGCGAGATATATCTGTGGATTTTATCACAGGATTACCTGAAGCTCAGGGGTATGATGCAATATTTGTAGTATGTGACCGCTTCACAAAGGAGGTCCATATTATTCCTACTACTACAGAAACCTCATCATTAGGCTTGGTGTGCCTCTATCTAAATCAAGTATGGCGATTACATGGGTTACCTGATACTGTTATCTCTGATTGCAGACCACAGTTCGCTTCTGCATTTATGCAAGAACTGAACAACATATTGGGAATTCAAACCAAATTATCTATGGCATATCACCTGCAGACTGATGGGCAGACAGAGAGAATGAATCAGGAGTTGGAGCAGTACCTACGCATGTTTGTCAACTACCAACAGACTGACTGGCCTGAATGGCTGGCAATTGCTGAATTTTCCCACAATAACAAATTCCATTTGGCTATGCATATGTCACCCTTTTTTGCAAATTATGGGTATCATCCTCGCATGGGAATAGAACCCAGAAGGGAAGTCAAAGCACAATCAGTAGAAGATTTTGTATCTAAGATGCAAAAGGTACAAGAGGAAGCAGAGGCAGCATTGAAGAAAGCATGTGATGACATGATGCAACACACGGATTGTACTCGAGCACACCCTCCAGAGTACAAAGTTGGTGACTTGGTATGGCTAAGTACCAAGGGCCTAAATATTCCATGACCTTCAAAGAAACTTACAGAGAAACAAGTTGGCCCATATGCGATCTCTAAAGTGATCTCACCTAATGCAGTAGTACTAAAATTACCCCAATCATTCAAGATTGATCCTGAGATTAATGTATCCCACTTACATCCTTACCGCCCACCCACTGTTCCTGGCCAACAAACCACCCCACAACCTCCAATAATAGTAGAAGGTGCTCCAGAATACATAGTTGAAGAAATTCTAGACTCATGTCTTCGATAAAACAAATTGGAGTTCTTAATAAAGTGGAAAAACTATACTGACCAAAATAATTTGTTGGAACCCAAAGAGAATTGTAAGTGAGCACATAACGCGATTGCCCAGTTCTTCAAATGTAATCCAAATGCTCCGTGTCACATTGCGAGAATGGTGTATGAGGGGATGAAATTCCAGCCTTACCAAAATTTCATGGAGTGGACAGATACAATATTTTCTCGCCTGGAAGTCGAGGCATAAAAGGGGGGGGTAATGTTAGGAAACAGCCCCATTACCTAATAAAATTTCATTTTCATTTTATTATGTTGAATTACGCTACATGATGCCAAATAACGCTACACTTTCATAGCATGAGAATTTTATTTCGCATGCATCACTATGTTCATGCCTGTATGTGCACATTGGTAACAACAATGTACAATATATGTAACATAGTATATAAACCCTAAATATACACCTAGGGGAGCCCAGTTGTGTTCTCTTAGGTATTCCACCTATGCTTGTGGTGTGAATGGCCTACATATCTCAACAAACTCATCTATAAATAACCCCTCACATCAAAACCATCAATTCCCCCACCATGCATGCACATCCCACTCCCTTCTTGTAGAGAGAACCCACATGGTCTTAGCTAGCAGATAGTGGGGGTCGCCCTAACAGAAGAACACAACTCTCCATATTGTTGGGGCAACACCCACTATCTGCTAGCTAAGACTGTGTGGGTTCTCTCTACAAGAAGGGGGTGAGATCGGAGCGCATGATGGGGGAATTGATGGTTTTGATGTGAGGGGTTATTTATAGATGAGTTTGTTGAGATATGTAGGCCATTCACACCACAAGCATAGGTGGAATACCTAAGAGAACACAACTGGGCTCCCCTAGGTGTATATTTAGGGTTTATATACTATGTTACATATATTGTACATTGTTGTTACCAATGTGCACATACAGGCATGAACATAGTGATGCATGCGAAATAAAATTCTCATGCTATGAAAGTGTAGCGTTATTTGGCATCATGTAGCGTAATTCAACATAATAAAATGAAAATGAAATTTTATTAGGTAATGGGGCTGTTTCCTAACATTACCCCCCTTTTATGCCTTGACTTCCAGGCAAGAAAATATTGTATCTGTCCACTCCGTGAAATTTTGGTAAGGCCGGAATTTCATCCCCTCATACACCATTCTTGCAATGCAACATGGAGCATTTGGATTATGTTTGAAGAATTGGGCAATCACATTACATGCTCACTTACAGTTCTCTTTGGGTTCCCATGAATTATTTTGGTTGGTATAGTTTTTCCACTTTATTAAGAACTCCAATTTGTTTCGTTGAAGATGTGAGTCTAGAATTTCTTCAACTATGTATTCTGGAGCACCTTCTACTATTATTGGAGGTTGTGGGGTGGTTTGTTGGCCAGAAACAGTGGGTGGGTGGTAAGGGCATAAGTGAGATATGTTAATCTCAGGATCAATCTTGAATGATTGGGGTAATTTTAGTACTACCGCATTAGGTGAGATCACTTTAGAGATCACATATGGGCCAACCTGTTTCTCCGTAAGTTTTCTTGAAGGTCGTGGAATATTTAGGTCCTTGGTACTTAGTCATACCAAGTCACCAACTTTGTACTCTGGAGCATGCGCTCGAGTACGATCTGCATGTTGCATCATATCATCATGTGCTTTCTTCAATGCTGCCTCTGCTTCCTCTTGTACCTTTTGCATCTTAGATACAAAATCTTCTACCAATTGTACTTTGACTTCCCTTCTGGGTTCTATTCCCATGCAAGGATGATACCCATAATTTGTGAAAAAGGGTGACATACACGTAGCCAAATGGAATTTATTATTGGGGGAAATTTTGGCAATTGCCAGCCATTCAGGCCAGTCGGTCTGTCAGTAGTTGATAAACATGTGTAGGTACTGCTCCAACTCCTGATTCATTCTCTCTGTCTGCCCATCAGTCTGCAGATGATATGCCATAGATAATTTGGTTTGAATTCCCAATATGTTGTTCAGTTCTTGCATAAATGTGAATTGTGGTCCACAATTGGAGATAGTGTTTAAGGGTCCAGTTTGGTCCAGTTTTTTGACCCCTGGTGTCTAAGACCAAGACTGAAACTGGTCCACCATGCATACCTAAAGTCACAAAACTGAACTGGACCAGGTAAGACCGGTCCAGATTGGTTCGGTTATGGTCTTAGGACCAGTTTCCACCAGTCTTTTCGAAGACTGGTTTAAACCGGTCAGGACCCAGTCCAGACCAGTCTTTATTACTATATATGTACATTAATTTATTGAAATATAATAATTAGAGAGAAAAAACCCTCCATCTCACATTCAAGCGGGTGACGGAGGGTGGTGTGGTGGTCTTGTATTGTTCTAAGTCAGTAGAAACCTGTATTTAATGAAAGCATAAGTTAGTTGGAACAAAAAAGGGGTAGAGAAAAACTTACCTGGGGCCCAAACAACGATAGGCGTCGTTTGGGCCCATACTCCATGCCTCGTCCTCGTCATTCACCATCCCCACTGTTCATCTTCCCCATCATTCATTGTCCTCACGGTTCATCTTGTTTGTCATTCATCATCTGTACTGTTCATTCTCCTCGCCATTCATCTTCCTTGCTGTTCATCATCCTCGATGCTAGTCGTCCCTGTTGTTAGTCGTCCCCCTCACATAAGGCATGATGGAAAGGGCTCGGAGGGGTGCTGGCATTGGCCATGGTCGTCGTGGTCCAGAAACAGGCCCATTGCCACCCTGTGAGCAGAGGCTTGCAGCAGCGACGCAGGGCTTGCACGCATTGTGTCGTATGGGAGGCAAAATGAAACTAAAAATGAAGAAAAAACATGTATAGTTAGTAAAAGAAAGAAGAAATAAAACATAAAAAACTTACCATAGGGGGCCCAAATGATGCTAGGTTGTCGTTTGGGCCCCCACTTTGCATTCATTTGTTTGTGTGGTCGTGGTTGCAGACCAGGTGGTGATGCAGCACAATGTGAATGTTTGTAATTACAAACAAACATGTCGGCACATGACCTGTCTGTTCATTTAGTGTAAACAAACATGTACAACTAAGACAAACATGTACAATGACTTTAAAGATATATAAACCCGGCCCCCCCTCACTTACTCTTGGGGCTTCCCCCCTCTTGTTGTTATGTATAAATGATTTTAGTATTTAAATACATGAAGTACACAATTATTTGTGGGTACGAAAGACTGGTTGAGACCGGTCTTCGATCGGTTTTTGTGACTTTGAAATAAGTGTCAACTGCTAACTGAACTGCAAGCCATTTTGAATGGACCGAGACCAACAGTTCGGTCTTTTGCAGTTAAGTTCAGTTAAGGGTCCGGTCTTTTTCTGGTCTTATGGACTGGACCCTTGAACACTAATTGGAGATAACAGTATCGGGTAACCCATGTAATCGCCATACCTGATTTAGATAGAGGCATGCCAAGCCTAATGATGAGGTTTCTGTAGTAGTAGGAATAATATGGACCTGCTTTGTGAAGTGGTCACATACTATGAATATTGCATTGTACCTTGAGCCTCAGGTAATCTGGTGATAAAATCCACAGATATGTCTTGCCATGGTGCTTTAGATATAGGATTTGGTATTATTTTTCCTGCAGGTTTCTCTGGAAATTTCTTCCCCCTCATGCACATATCACATCCATCAACATACCCCAACACATATTTAGAAATTCTGGGCCACCAATAATCTCTCATTACTAATTCCAATGTCTTCTATCTTCCTGGGTGTCCAGCTGTTGGCATATTATGATGTAACTGGACGATCTCCCTTCACAAATCCTGATCCTTCAGTACATACACCTTTCCTTGAAATAACACCAACCCTTGTTCCTCAGCCCATTCATCTCCTTTAATATTACCTTTCTTCTCTCCCTTCAGAGCTTTCATGGCTTCCACTATCTCATTGTCCATTTCCAAACATTGTCTAATTTTAGACCACATTTCCATTTCTGAGCTATCTATTAATAGATGCCCTTGATGCATAGTGCAAATGCAAAAGTATTTGGGTTTGAGTAAGGTAACATTCTTATTGTCCTCCACCCCCCTTTCTGTTCAATATGTCTGGATAATGCATCTGCTTTCCTCATTAAGCTTCCCACTTTGTGGACCAAGTGAAAATAGGAATAATGCCCAACACACTTGCCAGCGGTTAAGCTTTTTAGCAGACATGAAGGGTTGCAGATTTTGATGATCCATCCAGATCTCAATCTGATGCATACATCCCTCCAAATAATGTCTCCATGCCTCCAATGCTCATATTATTCCCAACATCTCTTTGTCATGCACATCATAATTTCTTTCCACTATAAGGGCAACCTCAGCTTCTAGCAAAGGGAAATCTGAAGAGAAAACTCTAAGGGCCCTTTTGCCAGTGCCCAGTATATGTGAAAACTGCAAAAATCAAATAATAATCTAAAAATAGAAAAGGTGGAGATAGGCTGATCAAGGACACCAAATGACATTGTACCAAGGTGTAAGGGGACCAGAGGGTGCCCCATGTGTTTCTCCTATTTTTTACATTTTTTCTTGCCTCATTTCTTTCTATTCTTCATTTTCTATGGTTTTTCCCTGATTTTATTACTAATTTCCCTTTCTATCACATTTGTGCATGTTGACAGTTTTATATTTAGAGATGGAGTACCCTTCCGACATCTACCCCTTGGTATTACGTTATGTGGCGGCCTTGATCAACCTATCTCTGCCTTTTCTATTTTTAGTTATTATTTGATTTTTGCAGTTTTCACATATACTGGGCACTGGCAAGGGGATCTTTAGAGTTTTCTCTTCGGATTTCCCTTTGCTAGGTGTGCCCCCAATCCCTGTATTATGTAGCATAATTTTAACTTCAGATTTCCCTTTGCTAGAGGCTAAGGTTGCCCTTACAGTAGAAAACTCTCTCTTAAGGCCCGAATTTGCGAATGCGCTGCCCAAGATAGGCAGATACAGAGTGGACGACACCTCCCAAAGCTCCATAGACTCCCTACACACCGTTCCCGACAGTCCTGCCTTTAGTGCGCTGCCATTTTTGCTAAACGCGCCCTCTAATGCCATGGATGCATCAGAGCGCCTCAACGCGTTTGAAGGCGATGTTACCAGAATATGCATGCAAATTGACTCACTTAAATCTATGATCGAAAACTTCATCATAACCCTTCAGAATAGCTCCATGACCAATATTCCTCCCACTGCGACTCCAAGCGCACCCAACAACAATAATGTGCTGCTGAATATGCCCACTAGGGAGTGCACCCAGATCAAACCATCCCCCCCCCCGCCAAATTTAATGGTGTGCATGTGCAGGGATGTGCATTCCTTAATTCCTGTGAGTTGTACATCAGTCTCCAGCTGCATCAATTCATCGATGAAGCTGCAAAAATTTATTGGGCCTTCACATACATGAAATCTGAATGCGCCTATCTCTACGTGGACTGGATTCTGCACCAAACTAAAGAACTCGGTTCTCTACCTTTCTCCACTTGGGGTGACTTCTGAGCAGAGTTCATATGCCACTTCTGTCCCCTCAATGAACGCCACTGAGCAGTGACACAACTCAAGTCGTCCTCTTACCACCAGGCACGTCAATCTGTGGACAATTATATTGATGAGTTCAAGGATTTGGTGGACATGGCATGATATGGGGGTGGGCTACCAGTGGTGGTGAAGTTCTGATGGGGTCTCAACCAAGAGATTCAGGATCAGATTGCTCAGATGTTGGAAGGATGTCCAGCAGATGATGAATTATATGCTTGGTACAAAGCTGCTTCCCTCTGTGATGAAAACCGACCCACAAATGCAGCGTTCAATGCTGCATTCCGAGCTCCAACTACCACTCCTACATCCCACATCTTTAACCGAACCCTCCCCCAATGTAATCCCATTCCTGTCCATCAAACTCCTGCACCAACTGCCAATGTTCCAGTACCGATGGATGTTGATGCAGCCCGTAGCCGTGCATGCAGGTTGAACCTCTGCTACTGCTGTGGGGAAACTGGACATATGGCTGGAGTGTGCCCCCACCATCAGGATATCCGCATGCTCACCCCTGAGGGGTGAGACAAACTCCTCCAGGACCTATTGGTGCTTGTAGATGTTGAGGAAGTGAAGGGTCAGGTTGCAGAGGAGGTCAAATCAGAGGTTGTAGAAGAGCAGGATTTTCCTATTTGCAGTGAGTGAATCGTACGCCCTCGTTGCCTGTCCATAACCACTTTGAAGTTTTGTCAGTTGAATTCCCAGAGAATGAATCTACTGTTCCCCTCTCTGACCCTTCAAAGTTGGCTGAAGATGTACCTGCTCTTCCTACCACTCCCTCTGTCCTGCATCCCAAAATTAGATCATTACCACATAAATATATCGTGGCATCCACTCCCTCTGCACATTCCTTGAATCTGGCAATTGAAGTCCAGACTACCAACACTGGACAGTTACTTGGTGTCTCTGTGCTACTGGACTCTGGTGTGACTGGCCTCTTCATCAACACACATCTCATGCAACAACATCACCTAAACTCTTGCTCACTTTCACATCCAATACCTGTTTATAATGTGGATGGATCCCCAAATGAAGCTGGCGCCATCCGAGAGGTTGTAGACCTGGTCCTTCATTGCAAAGATCACAGTGAGCATGCCCTTTTTGCTGTCACTCAATTAGGAAAGCAGAAGGTGATCTTGGGCTACCCGTGGCTTCGAGACCATAACCCAGAAGCTGACTGGTGTACTGGGGAGGTTACCATGAGCCGATGTCCATCCCATTGTCGCACTTGTTTCACAGAAGCCAAACTGGAACATTGTGGACAAAGGGCCTCAATACAACGCACCCGGAAGTGTCATGCTGGACCTCTACCAGAGCCGGATGTGGAATTAAAGGGGGTTCCTGATCTAATACCAGACTCAGATGACAAGGAGGAGGAGCAGAGGAAGTTGAGGAAGGGGATCAGATCTTCTACACTATGATTTGTCCATTGCATGAGGTGTGTGCTACATCGAACATATCTTAGCACCTTGCTGAGGCGTTCCACAAAAACAATACTGCTAAATCCTCTACTGACTCCTTACTTCCTCATCTTCACCAGTTTGAAGACATGTTCTCCAAGGAATCATTTGATTCTCTCCCTGCATGCAAGCCATGGGACCACACAATTGAACTCATCCCCAGTGCAACCCCTTCCTCCTGCAAGGTCTATCCTGTCTCCCCTGAGGAACAGCGACAGCTTGACCAGTTCATTGATGAGCACCTAGCCTCTGGACACATTCAACCATCCAAGTCGCCTATGGCCTCTCCCTTTTTCTTTGTCAAGAAGAAGGATGGCTCACTTCGACCAGTTCAAGACTATAGAAGGCTCAATGACATCTCAGTCAAAAATCACTACCCATTACCTCTCATCTCCAAACTTGTGAACTAACTCCATGGACCACAATACTTCACCAAGCTCGATGTCCATTGGGGTTACAATAATGTGAGGATAAAGGAGGGAGATGAGGGGAAGGCGGCCTTTTGTACCAACCGTGGTCTTTTTGAACTGCTCGTCATGTTCTTTGGCCTTACTAATAGTCCTGCCACCTTCCAGACCATGATGAACGACATCTTCCACGACCTCATACTCGTTCATATGTATCTATCTCGACGATATCCTCATCTTCACTCGCATGGTTGAAGAACATCGTCACATTACACACCTCGTCCTAGAACAACTTTGACGATACAAACTCTACCTTCATCAGGACAAGTGCGAGTTTGAGAAGACCAAGATCAAGTACCTCAGCCTGATTATCTCAGAGGGCCAGTTAGAGATGGATCCGGTCAAGGTGAATGGGTTCATGGCATGGCCAACGCCCACAAACAAGAAAGAGGTGCAGTCATTTTTAGGCTTCATCAATTTCTATTGGCATTTTATCAAGGATTTCTCACATCATGCATGACCACTGTTTGAGTTGACAGGGAAGGAGGCATGGCAGTGGGACAATGCACAGCAGGAGGCGTTCAAAAAGCTTAAAGAGATGGTCACTTCCGCTCCCATCCTTACCTTTGCTGACAATTTGTGCCCTTTTCATGTAGAAGCTGACAGTTCTAACTTTGCGACAGGCACCATGTTGTCTCAGCAGTCTCCAGAGGACCAGAAGTGGCATCCTGTTGTGTTCTACTCCAAAAGCCTTAGTGCTGTGGAACGAAACTATGAGATCCATGACAAGAGGAGATGTTGGTGATAATGCGTGCCCTTGAGGAGTGGTGACACTTCCTCAAGGGTGCTCTGCACAAGGTGGAAATTTGGACAGATCACAAGAATCTCAAGTACTTTATGACGGCCAAGAAATTGAACCATTGTCAAGCTCATTGGTCCCTGTATCTATCCAGGTTCAACTTCTCCTTGCACCACCATCCGGGTTGCAGCATGGGGAAGACCGATGCCCTCTCCCAGCATGTGGATCATGGGGATGGTGGTGATGACAATCAAGACATTGTGTTGTTGCAGCCAAACCTGTTTACTATCTGGGTGTTGGAAGGTATCGCACCCCAGGGCAAGGAGCGGGACATCCTATGTGACATCTGTCATGCGAACTATAGTGGTTTATACAAGGATGTCATGGCCCGAGCTGTTAAGGAACTGAGGAAGGGATCTACTCTCTCCTTATGTGTGGCAGAGTGGGCAGAGAAGGAGGACTTGTTGTATTTCAAGGATCGCATCTATGTACCCAATGACCCAGACCTTTGTCGGTGTATCATATCCCAACACCATGACTCATGGATTGCTGGTCATCCTGGATGCTGGAAGACCTTGGAGCTCACCTCACGGAATTATTGGTGGCCACAGATGTCACGGCTCATTGGTCAGTATTGTTGTACTTGTGACCTTTGCTTATGCACCAAGATTCCTTGTCACAAACCCATTGGTGAGCTACACCCTCTCCCCATCCCAGAAAGTCATTGGGATGTTGTCAGCATCGACTTTGCGGTGGAGTTGCCAGAGTCGAATGGGTTTGATGCAGTGATGTGCACAGTTGATTCTGCAGGAAAGTGTGCTCACTTCATTCCCACTCACACCACTGTCAGTGCCCTGGGTGCTGCCCTCCTCTACCTCCACAATGTGTGGAAATTGCATGGTCTCCCAGGCGCCTTCCTTTCTGACCGTGGCCCTCAGTTTGTGGCAGAGTTCACTCATGAGCTATACCGACTCCTGGGGATCAAACTCCTTGCTTTGACTGCTTACCACCCGCAAACCAATGGCCAGACCGAATGAGTCAACCAGGAATTGGAGCAGTACATCCATGTCTTTGTCAATGAATGCCAGGATGATTGGAACAACCTCCTTCCCTTGGCCGAGTTCAGATACAACAACCATGTCCATGCTTCCACTAACAAACCCCCTTCTTCTTGGACACTGGATGGCATCCACACATGGGATTCGAACCTCACCAAACCCCCTCACATATTGAGACAGTGAACAAGTTCATGGAATGCATGAGGGACAGTTTGGAGGAAGTGAAGGCGGCCTTGGCAAAGGCAAAGGATGACATGGCATGCTTCTACAATCAACGCCACTCTCCAACACCACAGTACAAGGTTGGTGATTCAGTTTATCTTGATTCCAGTGACATCTCCACCACACGTCCATCCAAGAAACTCTCCCATTGCTTCCTGGGACCCTTCCCCATTGTCAAATGCATCAGAACACATGCCTATCATTTATGCCTCCCAGCCTCCATGTCCAGACTTCACCCAGTCTTCCATGTTGTAAAACTCCTTCCAGCTCCCCCTGATCCTTTCCCAGGATGCTGTTCATGCCCACCACCACCACCTACAGTGGTTGAGGGAGAACTCCAGTATGAAGTCAAGTCGATCTTGGACAGCCGGTTACTTCGAGGGAAGCTCCAGTATTTGGTACACTGGAAGGGTTATGGGTATGAGGAGAACTCATGGGTCGAGAAGTCCAATGTGAATGCCCCTCAGTTAGTCAAGGAGTTCCACCAATGGCACACTGCTGCACCACATCACATTCAAGTCAGTGACTTTGGTCGTATGCGATTTTAGAGGGGAGGTGATGTAAGGGGACTAGAGGGTGCCCCATGTGTTTCTCCTATTTTTTATGTTTGTCCTATATTTTTTCTTGCCTTGTTTCTTTCTATTCTTCATTTTCTATGGTTCTACCCTGATTTTATTACTAATTTCCCTTTCTATCACATTTGTGCATGTTGACAGTTTTATATTTAGAGATGGAGTACCCTTCCAACATCTACCCCTTGGTATTATGTTATGTGGCAGCCTTGATCAACCTATCTCTGCCTTTTCTATTTTTAGTTATTATTTGATTTTTGCAGTTTTCACATATACTGGGCACTTGCAAGGGGATCTTCAGAGTTTTCTCTTCAGATTTCCCTTTGCTAGGTGTGCCCCCAATCCCTGTATTATGTAGCATAATTTTAACTTCAGATTTCCCTTTGCTAGAGGCTAAGGTTGCCCTTACACAAGGGGTAGATGTTGGAAGGGGTACTCCATCTCTAAATATAAAACTGTCAACATGCACAAATGTGATAGAAAGGGAAATTAGTAATAAAATGAGGAAAAATCATAGAAAATGAAGAATAGAAGGAAACAAGATGGGGAAAAATATAGGACAAACATAAAAAATAGGAGAAACACGTGGGGCACCCTCTAGTCCCCTTACATCACCCCCCCTCTAAGATGCATCACCTCGATGCATTCAAAATTGCATATGACCAAAGTCAGTGACTTGAATGCGACACAGTGCAGCAGTGTGCTGTTGGTGGAGTTCCTTGACTAACTGAGGGGTGTTCACATCAGACTCCTTGACCCATGAGTTCTCCTCATACCCATAACCCTTCCAGTGTACCAAATACTGGAGTTTTGCTCTATGCAACTGGCTGTCCAAGATTGACTCAACTTTGTACTGGGGTTCTCCCTCAATCACTGTAGGTGGTGGTGGTGGACATGAATGGTGTCCTGGGAAAGGATCTGGGGGAGCTGGAAGGAGTTTCATGACATGGATAGGGTGTAGCACGGGTACAGGTAAACCCGTGGTAAATGGCCCACAGGTTTGATGGGTATGGGTATGGTTGCCGAGATGCCGGACCTGTGACATACCGTACCCATTTTGGCAGTGTCACAGGTATTGACGGGTTTGCTTGAATCAGCCATTGCCAGAGGATGACTTTACGTTGCCCATCATAATAGTATGTTTTGTCTCTTTCAACTAACTAAATGTTTTCTTTTCTAGATTACAGTGTTTCAGCTCAACAACAGTAAGTTGCTTGTTTTGTTCAATTAACTAACTGTTCTTTTTTCTATATTACAGTGTTTGTACTGCTCGACAACGACAGGGAGGACAACGAAGAAGGGGACCATATGGCCACCACCCCCACAGCAGCACCCCCAACCAATGACCCCACCGCCTATGATGCATCACCAACCACAAGAGCGATGAGGACTGCAAGAATGACAGGGCATGAGGGCAATGAGAACAACAAGGACGATGACTGTCAGGTCAACCAGGTCCAGGACAAGGACCAGATGACAATGACAACAGCGGGGATAGGGATGATGATGACAGACCACCACTGCCACAACCACCACCACAGCAGCACCCCCATCCACCACTGTGAGCAACTGCTCGCAGTGTGGAAATGGGGAGCAATGGGACGGTAACGACGGGGCCAATAGGAGACAAGAGGGGAATGAACAACAAGGGCACAACAAAGAAAGGACAACAATGAACCAGACAACAATGAGACAACAGGGACAAGGACAAGGATGGGATGACAACAATGATGGGAGGCAGGGAGGAGGGGGAGAGGAGGGGGGGACAGGGATGGGGACAGTGAGGAAAACTAGGGGGGGGGAATGCCCAAGAGACGTTGTTGATGTCTCTGGGGCCATAGGTAAGTTTTTTCTTTCTCATTTCATTTTTTGTTAACTAACAAACTTTTTAGGTACTAACTAGGACTACTGATGATGATGACAAAGAGGACAAGGGACAGACAACAATGAGGACCAGAAGACAATGAGAAGACCCGACAACAAGGATGCAAATGGAACGAGCAGGTACCATGACACAGGGGAGGAATGCCGCCACGATGGGAGAGAAGAGTGCTGCCCATAAGGGGCAGGGGCAATGTTACGATGGCAGGGATGGAACAAGGGTACCATGACATGGGGGAGGGCCACTGCCTCCCATGAGGAGCAGGGGCACTACTGTGAAGAAGGGGAAGGACCTCCCCTTGCTCCCCGTCCCGCTGTGAGCAAGACGGTGTTTTGTCTTTTTTTAGTATTGGATAGAATTATGAAATCCACAAATCCACGGAGGTGTCTTTTTTTTCAAAAAAATTAAATAAAGTCCCTATGTACTTACAAAGATTTATTGTCTGTGGCTTAGGTTTGGCTTAGATATTGTATAAAAAATGTAGTTAAGTTAGTAAAGGAGTTATATAATACAAATACAGGATGTTCAACAGTGTAGAATGTCTAAATACAAGGCAAAATGTAGTCACAACCACAGTGTATATACACAGTGTCACACCTGCGGTGTTTCATGACAGACCATGGGTTAAACCTGTGACCGCAGTTGTGGTGTTAGAATGGGTGCGATGTTGACAGGTGCAGGTGCGGTGTGTTAAATTTTACCTGCAGTGTGACCCATGCTACACTCTAGACATGGAAGACTGGGTGGAGTCTGGACATGGAGGCTGGGAGGCATAAACAATAGGCATGCATTCCAACACACTTGACAATGGGAAAAGGTCCCAGGAAGCGATGGGTGAGTTTCTTGGATGGACATGTGGTGGAGATGTCACTGGAGTCAAGATAAACTCGATCACCAACCTTGTACTGAGGCACTGGAGAATGGTGTTGATTGTAAAAGTGTGCCATGTCATCCTTTGCCTTCACCAAGGCTGCCTTTGCCTCCTCCAAACTGTCCCAAACTCATTCACTGTCTTGATGTGTGAGGGGGCTTGGTGGGGTTTGAATCCCATGTGTGGATGCCATCCAGTGTTTAAGAAGAAAGGGGTTTGTCGAGTGGAACCATGGACGTGGTTGTTGTATCCAAACTCAGCCAAGGGAAGGAGATTGTCCCAATTGTCCTGGCACTCATTGATGAAGACATGGATGTACTGCTCCAGTTCCTCATTGACTCGCTTGGTCTGGCCATCAGTTTGTGGGTGATAAGCAGTCGAAGTGAGGAGTTTGATCCCCAGAAGTCGGTACAGCTCACAAGTGAACTCTGGCACAAACTGAGGGCCACAGTCAGAAAGGAAAGTGCCAGGAAGTCCATGTAATTTTCACACATGGTGGAGATAGAGCTGGGCAGCACCCAGGGCACTGACAGTGGTGTGAGTGGGAATGAATTGAGCATATTTCCCTGTGGAATCAACTGTGCACATCACTGCATCAAACCCATTTGACTCTGGCAACTCCACCGCAAAGTCAACACTGACAACATCCCAACAACTCTCTGGGACAGGGAGAGGGTGTAGCTCACCAATGAGTTTGCACTGAGGAATCTTGGTGCATAAGCAAAGGTCACAACTATGGCAATACTGACCAATGAGCCATGACATTTGTGGCCACCAATAATTCTGTGAGGTGAGCTCCAAGGTCTTCCAGCATCCAGGATGACTGGCAATCTGTGAGTCATGGTGTTGGGATATGATGCGTCAACAAAGGTCTGGGCCATTGGGGACATAGATGCAATCCTTGAAATACAACAAGTCCTCCTTTTCAGCCCACTCTGCTGCATGCAAGGAGAGGGTGGATCCCTTCCTCAGTTCTTTAACAGCTTGGGCCACAACATCCTCATGTAAACCGCCATGGTTTGCACAATGAATGTCACATAGGATGTCCCACTCCTCACCCTGGGGTGTGATGCCTTCCAATGCCTGGATAGTAAACAGGTTTGGCTGCAACAACACAATGTCTTATTGTCATCACCACCATCCCCATGGTCCACACATTGGGAGAGGGCATCAGTCTTCCCCATGCTGTGACTCAGATGGTGGTGCAAGGAGAAGTCAAACCTGGATAGATACAGGGACCAACGAGCTTGACAATGGTTCAATTTCTTGGCCGTCATAAAGTACTCGAGATTCTTGTGATCCATCCAAATTTCCACCTTGTGTTGGGCACCCTCAAGGAAATGTCGCTACTCCTCAAGCGCATGCATTATCGCCAACATCTCCTTGTCATGGATCTCATAGTTTTGCTCCACAGCACTCAGGCTTTTGGAATAGAACACAACAGGATGCCACTTCCGGTCCTCTGGAGACTGCTGAGACAACACAGTGCCCATAACAAATTCAGAACTGTCAGCCTCTATACAAAAAGGGTGTGAGTCGTCAGCAAAGGTAAGAATGGGAGTGGAAGTGACCATCTCCTTAAGCTTTTCAAACACCTCCTGTTGTGCACTGTCCCACCTCCATGCCTCCTTCCCTGTCAAGTCAAACAGTGGTCATGCATGATGTGAGAAATCCTTGATAAAATGCCAATAGAAATTGATGAAGCCCAGGAAAAACTGCACCTCTTTCTTGTTCGTGAGTGTTGGCCAAGCTGTTGATGATGCACGACCAGAAAACCCAAACAAAACCCACAAAAAGGCTTCAGATGGTATAACACAGGTTAGAGGAAGGTTGCAAGGTGGTACTAAATATCACTGCTGTTACCCAAGGTTAGGGAAACGACTTTAGAGAGGGTCTGTTGATGTTCATTGAGGTTTGAGAGTGTATGAAGCACTGCGATAAAGTTCAAAAAAAGTTTGAAGAAGTTTGAATAAGTTTGGGGGGTTTATAGAGTATGAGGACGATTTCGACAAAGGCTGAGGATAGACTATAAAGATGTGAAAAGGCCTTGAGAGTGGATAGACAATAGATGATTGTTTTGAGAAGCTAGTATGAGAAGTTCGAAGAAGTTCAGCATAAAACACTGAACTTTGGGACTGAGATGAGAGGCTTGGACTCAAGAGGATTGCTCTTAAATCAGATGATTGATGTGAGAGGACAATCTGTTTTTTCTTCTAAGTAGCTAGTACCAGGCTATATATGTTTGGAAGAGATGGTACTTAAAATGAAATACAACATGAGGAATACATGAGGCAAGATATAAAACAATAAAGAACTTTGCAAATCATAAAATAAATGAAAGATGATGAGAAGGGAAATGTATAGAGTCACAATTTATCATGGGTACCTATCCTATTGATCCAATATATCATCAAGATGTCAAAGCGCCACAATTACATCCTAAAATCCCATCATTGTGTCTTCTTGTGTCCAGTGGTGCTCAGTATGTGACACACTAACTCATACAAGGTGTGCTGCATGTGTCTGAAGGGCAGTGCAATAAGCATACAGCAGCCAAAGGCATTCAAGGTGCTGCAAAGTCATTCAAACTTGCTCAAAGTGTTGCAAAATTGTTTGAAGTCTTTCAAAATCATCCAAAATAGTCTCGGAGCAGTTTCATGGGTTCATAGGGGTTCATAGGGGTTCATAGGGGTTGAGAGCATGTGTGGTGATGTGTTGATGCATTTGGAGACATTCCCAGAGCTTAGAGTGCAAGGTGGACCTATCATCCTCCCCCTTACTGGAATCCTGACTATCCCAGTCAGCCAATCAGAGTCACATGCAAAATGCATGATTGTGTTGAAACTGTAAACAAAAGCCAAAAAACTTCTTGTTCTTCTTCATCATTCCTACACCCTCAATACTAACTTTTCATCATGTCTCTCCTTGCTGAACTCAATACTGACCTCCTTGACTACCCCAAATTGATGCCTGAGTGCAATGCCACCAAAGATTTGGACTTTGAAGTGTGGGGGAAGGGTTTTTGCAACAAAATGGTATGTTTCTGCATTTGTTTTGTTGTATGGGTGGCTAAAATGTTAGGTCTAGGCTGAATATGATGATCTCACTGATGATCTGGGTGAAGGGCATGATCTGGCCATTCAAAAGGTCATTGACAAAGTTTTGAGCTGTACCAACCATTGTTGTGGCGTGAATGGCTTTCATGGGGTGCCAAGCTGTTATTTTTGGAGTTGCATGAAGAATTGGAATGCAAAGATCGAGATGCTGCTGAGGCAAAAGCACAGGCAGAGGCTGAGGAAGAGGCGAGGTGAATTTGGGAGGAGGAGGAACTAGCTTGAGAGGCAGCAGTGGCTGCTAAGAAAGTTAAACTGGATGATTGGAGGGCCACTCTTGTCAAGGCTCACAAAACGGCGTGTGGAATCAGTCGGGTCATTAAGACTGGGTTCAAACCAACTGAGAGCTGATCCCTTGAGATAAGAAAGGATAAATATGATCTTTTTCTCATCAGAAGAAAATATGTGTGGATGGTCGTGGAAATGAAGGTTACACAAGACTAGGAAGTCTCTAAGTTTCTTTGGGTTGGAGCCATCAAAGGTGTCGGGGTCACGAACTTTGATTTTCCTGATCTTGGGTGCATTGTTTTGTCGGAGGGTGCAGATACTCTCCGAGAGGTTGTAAAGAACATCTATGAACCTATCCCCTGGATCAGGGTTTCCCCCCGCAGGAGGTTGATTGTCAGGATCATTGGGATCGGGGTCACCCCCAGGGCCGTCTGGACCACTAGGGTTGTTGGGTCCACTGGGAGGTCCATCCTCTAGACCACGATCTTCCAACCCATAGGGTTCAGGCTGGTTGATGCCCCCTACGTACTCAAGGGGAGTCATGGGTCGGGGTTCTTCCGGATTCATGGGAGATTGTTGAGCTTGAGTAGACATGAGGTTTGCACTGATTGATGGGGCTCTGAAGCCGATTTGTCAGAAAATGTTGGAAGGTCTAGAAGATACTCTGAATGTTGAGGTGGGTCATGGGCTAGGAAATGTGGATCACTGAATTGCAGAGATCCCTGGAATGGTGCCGGCGCGCTGAGAGTTTCTGGTTGTGCACTGGTGAGTTTTGGTTGGGGTCATAGGAGAAGAGACGAGTGAAGTGTGAGTTCGTATATACTGTTAAGAACTGATCCATGAGGGCTCATCGGAATCCGGTCGGACCCAGCGGGTGTTGAAGCGGAAGATTGTCAGGTTGTAGCGGATTATGCGGAGGGGTAATGGAAAGGACTTGGCTTCAGCTTATAAGAAGCTGCGCCCTTCACCTCGTCTGGTGTCCTAATTTCAAGACGAAGGTTTAGAGGTGGAAGCAGAAAAGTGGCAGGTAAATGCGGGAGGGAGTACGGAAGGACTTGGGTTAAGTTCAGATGAGACTAGAACTTCAAAGGGAGACTAGAGGTCAAGTCGAAATGGAGTTCAGACTCTTAGAGGACAGAGGTAGGAGTAGAAGGAGATTTGGATTGACAAGTTAAAGTCGAGTCTATGTCAATATACAAACTGAGGAATACAAGGCGAAACTAACTAAGCTTAGATACTAGAGTCTGGAATAAAAGCGGAACGGAAACAGAAACTGCAGCAGTGTCTCGACTGTGTAGATAAATTGCCTAGTGGAGGCCACACAGAAATCCGTAGTCAAATTTGCAAAACTAGATGGCAGCCTTAAAAGGCAGCCGTGGTTGCTGTACAAAGCGGCCTGGTGCACAGCAGTGTGGGCAATGCAAGGGGGCCGGAATGAAGGCGGAAGGAGTCAGGTTAGAAGTGCAGAAAATGATCGGAAGGTTGTGGGTTCTGAGCGGACGAGGAACGGATCATGACATGATCTGCAAAAGCAGATCAAAGATCACCTCAAAAAAATAGCAAGATGTTACCCTTGTCCCGACTAAACCAGCTCCTCATCATCTCAAATTTTGCTACTCTGCACCTCAAAGGCACTTCCCAAACTCAGGCAAGTCTTGAGATTGCACGACAATGGCACGAGGGGGAGGGCAATTGGTTTGCCTGAAGAGTTCATGTGCTTGCAAGACATTACCAGATCTTTGAAGCGCTTCTGATCAAGAAGCGTGGTGGGTCCATAAATTCAAGATTGTGGCTTTATGATGAACAAGTCAAGACACAAACATGAGACTGGCTCACCTCGCAGAAAACAGGGGATGTCACACCCCACCGACTTTGATATGCACTCAATGGAACAATATTTCCTGAATTGAATATCAATCTTGCAAAGGGAATCAGTGAGCGCACTGCTCATCAGTGGTTGATCAAGCTTGGGTGGCATCGAACTGTTGTGCAGAAAGGAGTTTATATGGATGGCCATGAATGTGATGACATCATGGAATATCAAAATAAGGTTTTCTTGCCAACAATTGTTCAGTTTGAAGCTCTTATGGCAAGACATGAGGGACCAGAATTAAAGAAAATCATGCCAGAGATTCACAAAGGATAGCATCAAGTTATAATTCAGTACCATGATAAGTGCTGTTTTCACACAAATGATGAGGCACGAAGCCTTTGGTTGCGAGAGGGTGAGCAGCCTCTTCAGAAAAAGGCTGAGGCAGGTTAATCCATGTGTCAGATTTTGTTAACAATTCTTAGAAGATGGGCGACTTATGCTCTTGGATGAGAGTGGACGAGTCATCTGGGATACCTGAAAAGTAATTTATCCAGGCATGAATGGAGATCCTTGGTGGGACACCAAACAACTTATGGATCAGATAAAATATGCCATTGAGATCTTCGAGTCTGATCATCCTGACTGCGAAGCCCTGTTCATTTTTGACCAGTCCCCTGCCCATGCTTCTTTACCACCCAATGCACTCAAGGCTTTTGAAATGAATAAATCTGATGGCAGAAAGCAATGCGATACCACAATTCCTCAATCAAATCCTGACCCATGCTTCCGGGGACAGTCACAGAAGATGACAACATCATCTGGGCAGCAGAAAGGCTTGCAGGCTGTTCTTGAAGAATGTGGGTTCAATGTCTCATGCTTGAAGGCAAAGTGCACACCAGTGTGCCCATTTGAGAGCCAAAATTGCTGCATGGCCTGGCTTCTCTCTCAGCAGGAAGATTTTATGAATCAGGAATCAATGCTGGAGGCATTTATCAAGGGTACCAGCCATCAGTGCCTTTTCTTGCCAAAGTTTTACTGCGAGCTGAATCTCATCAAAATGGTAAGCAACAATCTGTTTATTGCCTATCAATCTAACAACTACTCTAAGTACTGGGGATGGTGCAAGTACCGATGCACCCTAAAAACAACTTTGCAGAGGCTAAGACACGCATACTGGAGGTCTTGGATGCATGCCCTGCAGAAGTCATTTGGAGATTTATTGACACTTACAGAAAAGGTTTGACAGGTGAGGCTGCAGCATGGGCTGTATGCAAGTAGAGGAGTCACAGAGGAGTCTCAGAGAGTGCAATGAAGGCACTGGGGGCATGATCCAAGCAATAAATTAGGTGCACAGAGCCCATATATAGTATAAATTTCATCCAAAATTTTGGCCACCCTCAAAACCCATGGGAAAATTAAGCTGAGGCCTTTTTCAGGCATTACTGAGGGCTGCGAGTTCAAATTTGAGGTCAGTTTTAGGCCAAAAAATTTTCTCACCCCGTTAGCAAACTAGTGGGCTTTGGTTGTCCGCTACTGTAGATGGTGGAAATAAAAAATTTGACCCCAGGTCATATTTTTTATTTCACAAACCCCCTTGAGTATACCATAATGGATAGTCAAATTTTGAGCCTTAAGTTCTCAAAGTCCCTACAAAATATATTTGTACAGAGTAAGGATTGAACTCAAGGCCTCATCATGAAGTGATCACATGACAAACAAAACAAGTTTGCTCTAAGCAGTTGAGCCACAGGAGAATTATTGGTTAGTAATGTAATGTTTATTTATGACACTCAAACTCTTAACTTGAAAATTTTTTTCCCTCACCATCACAAACCAGAGTTCTACTTGCGACAATCCATGACAAGGGTCTATGCCCATGCCCAAGGTGTTTAATGGCAAAATCTCAGTTAGATAGGCTTGGAATGGCTCGTGACCAGAAAACATGCCAGACAATTCAAGAGTTTTTGTTCCAAAGGGTTGAAGTCGCTCATGATGCAATCTATAGGTTGGCAGTCTCGATTACTGGGACACGGGTGGACTCGCTCCTCAAAGATGTTTCAGCTGTTCCCACAATGGTAAAATTTTCTATACCTTACCTTCAACAAGCGCTTTCTCACTTGTGAATAGAATGCTTTTGTTGAGCGTTTGACTTTTGATGACACTTCATTCAATCCATCTCAGATGCTTGTAGTTGATTTGCTACATGAGTTCGAGCTTGGTGTCTGGAAAACTCTCTTTACTCATCTCATCCGACTTCTATATGCAGCAGGGCATCAAGGGGATCTGGTGGCAGAACTTGATAGACAGTAGGTTTTTTTAATTGTGTGCTACACAAAGGTTCAATATTGTTCTATAGTTTTCGAGCAATTCCCACCTTTGGCACTGATATGATCCGTCGCTTTGGGACTAATGCTTCAGAGATGAAGAAACTTGCAGCCCACGATTATGAAGATCTTCTCCAGGTATTTATTCATCTCAACTTCACAGAATTGTTGAAGTGTGCTATAGCTGCATTTGAGGGGCTGCTTGAAGAGCCACATAATAAATGGCTTATGAAATTGCTCTACAGAACAGCAGAATGGCATGCACTTGTGAAGGCATGGATGCATACTGACTCCAGCCTCACGCTCCTCGAAAACCTCACCATTGAATTTGGGCAATTAATGTGTAATTTCCATGACCTCACCTGCTCACAGTTTGCAACCAAAGAACTTCCTCGTGAAGCTGCTGCTCGTGTTCAACGACAGGCACAACAGAAAGTAGTAGCAGCAAACAAAAATGCACCTCCTTCCAATTCTGTTCCTCCAGGTTCTCTGGCACCAAACAACACTTCTGCGAATTCTGGCAACATTTCGAACCCAACAACCTCCACCCTCCAAACAGCCCCATCAGAGCCCAATGATTCATCAGTTCCCAAGGGAAAGCAGAAGCAACCAAAGTTGAAGACTTTGAATATATTCACGTACAAATTCCATGCCCTTGGTGACTATGTTCACTCTATCCATGTCTTTGGCACAACAGATTCGTATTCAACACAACTGGTGAATTCTTTACTTCACTCAGCACTATTGTGATCTGAATGCTAGTAATCAGGGGGAGCTTGCACACCAGTTAATCAAGATGCTTTATGGACAAACAAACAAGTGGGACACAATGAAGCAAGTTGCAAAGCAGTACCAGCGTCGTACTGTCCTCAAAAATACCAAAGACTCAGCTGATGTCATGGAACATGAAGAGCTCACTCGTAGTCCCCCCGAAATTGACCAGAATATTTGAGTATATGGATGGGGCCATAGACGGAGGTGTCCTCCACCAACATTAGCTGATCAGATCATCCTTTCTTGACATATTCACTTGGCTTTGATTTCAAGCCAAGCCATCAAGCCAAATTTTGTTTATTAAATAACTCAGGTACAATCAATCAGTTGAACTAATGTTGGCAGACAACCCCTTGGCTTATGGGCCCATCCATACACTCAAATAATCTAGTGAATTTAGCAAATTTATCTGGCATGCTATATCCATTTTATTGAAAAACCTCGGCTGAGCCAGTGGCAACACTAGGCACAAAACTATTAAATAATTAAAAGTATAAAAAAACCCTCCCTGTGCAAAATGTGGGGGAGGGGGAGGGGATACTGCCCTGCCATCTTTGGTGTGTTGTCCTTGGTGTGTCTCCTGGGTTTGCCATCCCAGGTGCATTTTCTTTGGTGCATCATCCTGGGTGTGTTGTCCTGGGTGTGTCTTTGGTGTGTCATCCTAGTGAGTTCCCCAGTGCCTCTAGCCAGCACTGTAGCCACAAACCACCCCATGAGCTCTTGCTCGTGGGCATGGGTGTGCTGCCATCCCTGTGGGCATTGCTGGGCCACCCACTGTGTCGTCCTCATTCCACTCACCATCCACTCCACGAGCAGTTGCTCGGTGGGGCTGGGGGTGAGTGGTGTGTTGTTCAGTGTGGGGACAGTGGATACGGGACGTTTGATCCTGCGGAGACAGACCGGGACGATCCTGTTGATGAGAATGACATAGAGGAAACGGCAAGTGGATTCCAAAGACCAGTTGCGGTGACAGACAACGATTGGCGGGTCTACGAGGTGGTTAATGCTGCAACATCTGAGTTCGAGACAAAATTCCGGGCAACGTGGGCATAATGTCATGCTCCTTCCGCCTGAAGTACTTGGTCGGTCGTATGCAGAGTACTTTGAGCTACATCACACTTCTCAATTCTTAGGTCGAACGTTGTGTATTTGTCAGATAAATGGTAATACCCGAAGAAATATACAGTAGACATTGTAACGGTCTTTAGAGATTAAGCTAACCCGACGAACATAGTCCAACCCTCGCGGTTAGGATGAGGGGCGAGGCCCCTGAACATGTGGTGCGTGCCAAGAACATCAACTCGCCTTAGCCTGTCATTGTGTATCCCTCCATTTCTAGCTTGAAATGCCAGAGAAGCAGGTCTTTGACGAATATCCTCCCAAGACTGGTACTCCGATGCCGAGACATGTTCCTGGAAATTCTGGTAAATAGTCTCAAAAACATCCCCACACGTTATACCTCTCGGGTTGAATACCATGAAAGGCCAACGGAATGTAGGCACGGGGTCCTCTGCGATTGCGTTGATATACATGTGAGTAACAAACGGCCACGTTGCCGGCTGGGCCTTGTCCGCTGCATTCAACGGTATGGCGGCTTCAGTTTTTCCGAACATTACTCCGGAGGGTGGTTTACCAAGATTCCAACAGAGTGGAGGCGGGCCATATGGGAGATGTTGGAGGAAAGGATTAAGCTGGCATTCCCATGGAAAAGGGAGGGGTTCCCCCGGTTTGGATTCAATCCATCGCGAAGGGCGTGGAGGTAGAGAAGGATGTTCGAGTCCAGGGATCCAACGTTCAGGGTGGCCGGCGGATTTTCCAGGACTTCGAAGACGGGACACTACCTCCTGTAGGGTAAGAGACGGTGGTGGAGGCGTCGTGCTTGCTGGACGAGATTGATGTCGTGTTAGAGATACCAGACATCTTCATAAGCTAACAAACTGACGATAATTTTGAACCTCCACGCCTTCCACCGTTGGACGAGCAAAGTAGCCCCATGCTTTCCATTCGTCCATGGAGACTTCCATAGGTGGAGCCTGTGGCGTCTCTTCGGAGGGGGAAGCACCGTAGATGACTCTCGTACCGTCTCCTGCTGACGCGTATCAGAATGTTAGGGTATGTGCCGGTGGATTAAAGTGATGCACATACCCATCCATTCTTTGAGGATCTGAAAAACATTGAAACCTCTTTGTTTCTTTTTACTAGATGTGATCGATTTAGAATAGTCGAGTGAGGGTGGCAGAACAGTGATCGGCTGAAATTGCACGAAAGTCGGAGGAATGGGTTTGGCATGATACTGAGGGCTAGCGACCCATGGTACGTTGAGGTCAACCGATCGATAAAATCCACCATGGTGGTACCATTCAGGTCGATCAATAATAGACATCGAGTGATAATGGGGAAATGAGAGTGATCCACTGCGCCACTAGCTGCCGAGAAATGACGCGAGTGTATAAACTTCACGACAGTCTTCCTGACTCGTCAGAGCCAAGGCAGTGTCTGTCAAAGGTTCAGAAGATTGTGGGATGTGTCTGCAGAGAGAACGAGGCTGCGATTGAAGCTGCTCATTGACAGAGAAACGAGTTGCATCAACGTGGTAATTGTTATGTCCTGATGTCAAAGCGAATTGATTGCCGGAATTGACCGGCCGAGTTAGTATCGTCAAATAGGCCTTGTATAGGCCATGAGGTGAACCGTTCGTACAGCATACGCATATGTCGCGACAGATAACAAGTAAGTGTATCTTAGATGATGCGTTCGCAACATGAACTCAACTAGGGCCCGATTTGGCACGCGTCGTTTGAGATTATGAATGAGGCTATGTTTCTATATTGACTGGTGCACATTGATTGACGAGATTGCAACGTTCGAGGACTCGGATCAGTGCCAAGAAGACTGTTGCATTGATCGATCTCAATATTATTCAGGTCCAGGCAGTGAGTATGCCGTCTACAGTCAGAACGTTTCACGACTTACCTTACCCTACAATTGCTGACGAAAAAGACGAGATGTCCTCACACTCTATACTTTCCTTAGGTTTTAATTTTCCGTTCGCCGAGCCCGTGCGCAATGCGTGGGAGTTTTCCGCACGTTTCACTCCACGACTTAGCCAAGTTTGCAGCTGTGGGTCCTCTTGATAAAAGGAGCGTCTAGATAGGGGTTGATCATCAGTGTTTGCCATGAAAGCACGGTCCTCACGGAAATCTCGTGCATGAAGGATAAATATTACTGATTAGCAATCCGGATGGACATTTTTCCACCGACAAAACGTATTGGTCGAGACAAGGTAGGTTGTCGCTAATGGTTTGACTATGTAGGGGCATATGGTGTGATACTTGGGCGAAGGGCAACTTGGTTCAGGGTAGTTGGTACGAAAAGACACCGTGTGATTTGGGTGTGTTATTCGGCATGTTGGCAAACGTAGAGGCAGATAGGACCTACATAGTGGCGTCGTGGGTCCAACTTGATACGATGCCTTCACAAGCAGTCACTGCAGCCATGGGGTCGAAGAAGCTGGGTAACAATTAAAGCACCAGAAAACAACCGAACGAGGATGTCATAGCTCCTCCGGGGACCACTTGACACTGATATACTTAGATGAAGGAGCAGCCTGCCAGGGAGCGGACCGCGGTCAGCTATGTCAAAAAACGCAAACACTCACGATGCCATATTCGCACCCAGAAGCGGCCCTCAATCACGTTGACAATAATGAAGATAAGTCTAGGTGGGTCTGTCCCTGTCTATTCCAAGTCTATTCTGATTCGTGAACGCTGAGCGATTGAGTCAGATATTAATGATGGGCTCAGACATCGATGACAATAAGCAATAATCCACGTGTTACGATGAGCGGCGTTTGTGGGGCCATAGGTAGTACTAGATTGAGAGACTCCCTTCCCGTGCCTTGAGGGCTTGCAGCAGATATTCCACGCCAGCAGCGCGGAAAGTGGTCACAAGGACGTGGGAGCACCGAAAGGAGTAATGTTTTCTGCATTCCACGAAACCTCTGTACTAGAGGCGTTTCAGATGTAAGGCACAAGACCATCGAGTTCATTTAAGCGGGAAATGATAAGCAAGGATTTAAGACGCGCAAAGGCGGCATCTCCGACTTATCTTGTATCCAATCGAGCGATGAAGACATGCATAACAAGGCACATCTACAGTCAGTCATATCTAATGGGGGGAATGAATGACACGACAAAAGAAATTATGATACTTCAGCGACTGGAATATTGTAATATGGCTGAGTGAATATTTTGGAGAAAGTGACGAACGGTTATGATGTTGATGCCAGATATGTATTGTTTGATCGTATGGTAAGTAGAGCGCCGACGGCGATCAAGAGATGCAAAGCAACGACTCCGAGATCCAGACAATATAGACTTCAAGTTTATCCTAGAACCATATGTTTATGCCCAAGATGTCTATTAGCATGCGAAGATTCGACAGCACAGAATGAGGATCAGCCGTCTCGTGACAGCATAATGATCTGGGCAACATGGAATGATGGAGTGGGCAGGATTGGAAGGATGTCATAGAACACTGGATTAGTAAGATCGTGAAGAGGGTGCATGTCTATGCCAACACTCGCGCCAAACAGTTGACGATCCCAAAATCGCAAGGTCGATGTGGAGCACTAACCCAGGCACTGTGACTATGGTTCTATGATGATCCGAGAGACTCCATATTATCATCGATGTTGACGTTCGAGCGGCTTATATTCACTGGTTAAAACGGATACACTGCATTAGGATGCGCTACAAATGTTAACCAAAGATCAAATCCTGTAAACCATCAAATTTAAGCCTACTCACGTGTCAAGGAATACCCTGTTGGACTGAGATTAGCGGCCAATGAAGTGCTGCGAGAATACAGGCTTACGATGATCGTGTGTCATGGGACTCAGGTCCCGTTGCACCAAATCTATGTACCAGACCGCGTCCATGTAGTTCTTGATTCTTCGTGAAGAGTCGGGATCACTTCTCGATACGTCGTGCATGAAACGTGTTTTGATTGTGTCATCCTGGGATTCAATCTGGCGCCATTGTCTTGCTCTGTCCCACACCTTCGATCTGGATGCTAACACGTCCTGACATTCAAGGTATACGTCCCGGAAATATGGAAGAAGGAAGAATCTCTCATCAGCAAAGCACGGTTTCAAGAGTTTCGCCCAAGGCTGCAGCTTGGGATCACGTAGTCCGTTGCTGTTCAGAACGAGGACAAGGCACTGAAGTTGGGGCATTGCCTCTAGAGTGTTAAGGAGTTGTTTCGCAAAACGGCCTGCTGTGAACTCTGAGTGATCGATGCGGGTGTGGACAGCAACATGGGTGAGTGAAGGGAGATCCGCTACGGAAGAATTGCGATGTCCGGTAAGGGTAGATGTATAGAGATGTGTTACTGACTGGAATATGGGTTCATGAAAGTTGACCAGCTGAGGGAAACCGAAATGCAGAATCATCATTTGCTGGGGATGGATGGGGTGCTGGCGGAGCCAATGAGCATTTGATGAAAGATTTTGTCCTGAGATCACAAGGTTTTTCAGCCGTGAGAAGGCAGGGGCTACACTTTCCAAGGCAATTTCAACCGATGGTAAACGTGTCTGAACAACGAGCGCAAGGGATTCGATGATATATGACGAAAGCGGACAAGGAAATATGTGGAGCTGAGATTTCAAAGCAGGTATATGAAGCTTTTTCTTGGGCAAGAGGGTTGCCGCAAAACGAGATATATGATCTGGAGATGTTAAGACGAGAGTGTGGAAGAGGATGGGGAGGATCCAGATGTTTATACAACGGCATACCGAACGAAGGGTTCGAGCCCTGGAATTGCTTGTTGAAGCTGAATGTAATATGATTTCTCGTAATAATTCAGTCGGTAGTCGAGACCAGACATCAGTGGAAGGGATGAAACTAGAATCATATATATCAATCAGTAAAGTAAGAGACAAGATTCTACAGAGCTTACGATCGTCCTTCAGGCATCTATTCAACAACTTGGGTGACGAGCACTAAGTCATAGTGAACAGCATCCAGGATTCCAGAGCTGTGCAAAATTCAATGATCGAGTTCGAGTTCGATCGTGATCGAATGATTATCAGATTACAAGTCGTTACATAACGTGACCAAGTGTGCTATCTTGCTTCTTACTATGTAAAGTACATGAGTGCGAAGTTCGCCAGCTCTGGGTCAAAAGAATTTATCACCTGCTGCACGCGGAAGAGCCTCGCCACATATCGGAACGAGTTATTCCGTACATTCCTACTCGGTACTTGTATGCCATGCACTTGGGTTGATGCCTCCTTATCCGGGGTTTCAAATTCCCGTGGTTAGTGGTCAGCTGTCGGAAGGCAAGGACTCATGGCCGCGGGCGGGGGGGGAACATTGTAAACAGCAACTTCAAACGATGGCTGGAGCTTCGAGCATCTGGCGCCGGTATCAAATATGCAAGATCCGTCGGTTAATCAGAACGGATACAAAAAGGTCTTACGTAGAGAATGTTCATTTAGCTTGCATTTAGCCTGAGATTAGAGGCAGGGTCACAACACGAGTTGCGCCATAACTTCAGTTCCGCTCTTTCAAAGTTCCAAAGCTGAAAAGAACGCATGCTGGCTTTAGCGATGCACGCGTCGAAGCAAGTCAAGTCAATATCGTCTGTTCGTTTCGGCCGAAGGAATATGTACGTAAAGGTACCAGGCCAACATTTTCAATGAGCCTAACATCCATATATCGATCAGATAAGCGACGATTTTAGTTGTTCGGTGAAGATGGGAAACGTTTCCATGGATTCTGTGATGTCAGCGAAGTCAAGTCTAAAGCAATGGATACGTCGAGGTACCTGATCAATTCATCTCCGGAGAGATATCACAAGTAGCCGCAAGATCCGAATCATGGCAGGATCTCGTAGCTTATCCAGAGAAAAGACGTAGTTATATCGAGAGGACTCAGTTGAGGTGCAGATTGTGGGGGCGGATCAACGACAACAGCTCCACAACCACACCAATAACCTTCGGCTGTTGAGCATCTGGAAATAGTACAGCGTCTTGTTCACGGAAATACGACCTGGTATATTGCTGATATATCAAGGATCAGAGAGAATGATGTAGAAATGTAAAGACCATAACCTCGCAATTCCGTGTTCAGCATCAACGCGTATAAAGCAAAGAAGACATCGACAATCTATCCAGATCGAGCATAGGATATGGACATCAATGTGCATCCTAAGTACATCCCAGAAAAAGACAAAGGAATATTTGCGAGCACAAAGGAAGATCCATTCCAAGCTATTCCAAAGCGCCTCAGTTGGTCGGCCTTCATGGGAACTTGAAGTACGAGCAACTGCAACACGACACATGTATGGGCTGAGATGCCTGCCATAGTTACCAGTCGATGGTGCGATATGAGTAGGATGTCCACATGATGGTGAAGTTTGGAGTAATTTCTCGAAATTAAAACAGCACGGCGACTGAGTCAAATTAAAAATTACTGATCATGAGCTGATCTAACCCCAACCAAGTCATCTTCGTTGGATTCATTGCACAAAGGGGTGGCCGACGGGCCGCCCATGTAAAAATACGATTACTGCGGTCAGATGATGGTCCTAGGTATAACATGGTTTAGGTATACCGTATGAGCGATAAAGAGAGTGAGAAGTACCAAAGATCTTATAGCATATAGCACCTATTCATGTATTTCCCACTCGAACGCCACGATGTTGAGCTCATAAGCAGCCTATTGTAAATATGGAACGATTAGCACCAGATGTACACCGTCACAGGAGGCTCGAGGAGGTTTCAAGCCGAAATCGTAAAAATACGCGCAAGGTATTTACAACACCGTCTAAACGATGGAGTCATAGGCTGTGTGGGTATCCGCAGCCTCGGGAAAGTGACCATAGGCTCTGATGAAAGGTCAACTATACTCTCTTATCTGTTTCAGCAGGACACATCAGCGTTATAGACGGTGCCACTGAAGACTGCACAGCGTCACGAGCATACATACTTCTTTCAAATGTCGGCTGGCAGTTCGGAGAGCTCGGTCTTGCAGCTTTGGCATGTTCTGGAAAAGAGTATCTCGGCGCGATCAGTTTCGAATGACGAGCGGGCGATCTTGTCCTGTAGTCCTACTATGGCTGTGCGATTCTAAGAACTGATCAGCTTATGCGATGCTGATTGATCAACCGACTCGGAGAACTCGGAGTAAATAGTCGACGCTAATACTGTGTGAAATGTGTGAAGAGTGTGATGGAATCAAGTGCTCACTGGCTGTGTCTCTGACACACTGCGGGGTAACTCCCTGTGCTCCGTGAGAGGAGGCACGTTCTGTACTGATGTGGTGCCTGCCCGAATACAAAGGAGTGAAAGTAAGTACTCCGGCATCTCTGCGAATTGTGAAATGATCGGCAAGTTGGATGTGAAAGGTTCATTGCTTTGTTTACATTCGAATCATGAATGGATGAGCAGAGCGCTATAGCAGACGAAATAGCTCGCAGCCAATTACCACACTCAATCATCCGCAACGATGCCGCTCATTTCCAGAGTGTTTCAACAGAGCGTGGCAGTGAGGTTTACCAGTTAGGTTCCAATGGGATACTCACCGGTAAGCGCTAAGCTATTATGAGATCAGGTTCAACTTTGCGGAAGCAATTCAACATATATTGACAGTGTCACAACCGCATTATTATCATACGGAGAATGTTCAAGTGAAATTCCAGAACGCGTGCAAATGCACGCACAGTGTTCGCTATGCCTGCTACAGATTTCTAAACATCAAGTGTTCGAGGATATACAGATGGGATATCACGAACCAGTGGGATCTCCTTGATAAATCGATCGTGATCGAGCAAGATCTGAATTACATGAGGGATTTGCTCAGCACAAGAAGAAAAAAACAGTCGTAAACACTCCTCGTTAACGCGACCTTCCTTGCTTCAAGTAAGTTTTGAGGACGCAACTTGAACCCGACCCCAACTTTTTACAACCCCTACACGTCCGACCATGTTGGACCATCAAGACATGTAAACCATACTTCAAATCTCCTGGAATTTTCAAATCCAAATGAGCCTGCGCCAAGACCCTATCTGCTTTCTCCGGAACCCAACCGAGCAGCTTGCTTAATCGAAACACATGTGTGTCCACTGCGAAAGAGTCGCGCCCGAGACAAAACAGTAAGACACATGACGCGGTCTTGGGACCTACACCGTCGTAAAAAATGAGCTCCTTCATTATATTATCGTCCGTCAATCGTTTCCCGTCCTCCGTCGCAGTAAGATGTTGCAATGAATAATCTCCGTGTTTTCCCTTGATAGAATTTAGAATATTTTGAATAGTGGCTGCCTTCTTGTTCGCAAGCCCACCCTGCCGTATCGCATTGACGACATCCTCGCGGGGTGCAGAAGCAATAGCAGTGAAATTATTTCTCCCGAAAGCTGCATCGAGACTAGCTTTAGCAGCCGATGAGTTCTTCCCTGAAGTGTTTTGTGAGAGAATAGTAGCTATGAGACTTTCGATGACGTTGGGAACATTGCCACGGGTTGTCGCGGAATTATTGGAATCGGTAGTTTCACTCCGAGTGGAGTTATAACTATGGTGTTCTCTTGAGAGAAGAGAGTGTACATCTGCGGCTTCCTGAGGAGTCGGATGTGTAAAATCCGGAAAAGGAGAAGAAACGTTGTATGATGAATGAAGTTTGAGCTTCTTCGACGTGTGAGGTGTCAAAGGTGCCTCTGATGTAGGTGGACTCAGCTCGTTCAAGGTTCCATAGGGAGTTATAGAGCGATTCCTCTTCATCTTTGGCAAGCCGAATTTAAAAAACTGCCAGGTCACATTGAACGCGCTGCATCACGTCGTGACAGAGAAAACGTGATCCAAACCCCCATCTTCGAGATGACTCACAGCGACCGGATTGAGATCGATATGTGCGCTGCATTCCCAGTTTCGCAAAGTTCTATGAAGACGAACATGGTTACCAGCGGTTACCTTTCATTGTACTACTTTTTGGAAAGACATATTAGCGGGAACATCATCCGACGGAACATGCTTTACGACTCGGACCAGCACTCAGCAACAGCCCCCGGTGAGACGATATCGATATTTGCGTCCACCCACTCTCCAGCTGGACCCAATACGTGTAAGGAAGTACCGAATATAGGCATATCGCTGTCAGGTATTTTTGGCGTCCCGCACATATGATAGTAACGGCCACACGGCACATCCAATGACACTGGAAAAATGTACCCTTCCGAAACTCCTTGACTCAGGGGTGGACTATAACCCGTCAGGAAGCACGCACAATGGACGATGAAATAACAGTAGAAAGGGATGTGGCCTCCTGAAGGGGAAAAAGTCAATCTAGCCATTGTCCTAATTTTGGTGACATGCTCGCCACGCGCGCTATACTTCAATCCAGACCCAAAGCCCAATGCGATTCTTTTTCATATTTCTGCTAGATTTATGACTCGATATCCCACTGTAGCCCCATTTTTTTTTTCAGAAGATTGGTGAGTCTATACAGTTGACATCTTCATTTCTTTTCGATCCGGCGTTTACATTACTCCCATAAGCTACGATAGAAGCAAAAATCATATGATTTGTCTAATGCCTATGCGCGCTGTACATTGTTCGCTCATTCTGGTACGCTTCACACACACAGTAGTGGTCGGGCATACGTCGGCCTTTGTGGGTGTCACTGTCAGACAGAACATTGTATCAATCGCACCACGCCATGTTTTCATAACTACGTCACCGAATATGCGTAAAACCGACGTGCAGGAATGACTCCGCCAGAACAATTTCTCGCGTCGCCCCGTGAGTATATACTCACGCGTTATGACTCCAGTTTGTCGAAGGCCTGGTCGTATGCTTGATTAGGGCCTCCATTAACAGTAAGAAGCGCTCCCAGTTTGTACAATCACGTCCGTCAGATACCACAAAGTTTTCTATCAGCGTTGATTTGAATTCACGTCTTCCTCGCCCGAATCACATTGTTCCCTGCTTATGACATTGACTCCTGTTGCATGATTCAGCTCAAGATGAAATACACGCGTTCCTTTCGTGGGTCGACTTTTCCCCTCAATGACGCTATAACCACGACGGCTTATTGCTGCCCACTTTGATTTCATCATTAATATTTTCAAATTATCATACCACATGAAATAATTATTGTCGATCTTGTTCACCGCCAGGCACTTTTCACCCTGATTTTAACATTCACGACCAGGAAAGCTTCTATGTCTTCCGCGGATTAAGTTATTCAATATGGAGGGATCTAAAGCTATCTAAAGGTCCTGTCTGGTTTTGGCGAACAATGAGTCCGCCCAGGGTCGACCTTATTGATCCCGGGATCGTCACCAATCGGCTCTACGCACTAAATACTGTCAATCGGATCTTTGGGGCATTCTTAGGAAGTGGAAGCGTTTTCCAATGGCTCAAAACGACTCCCTTCTTCTTTAACCGACGCACGCTTACACTTCTACGCCTGAACTTATGCATGTAGATAACTGATAACGGTTTGATGACTCGGCTTTTACGGCCGACCGCATCGTATTGGAAGTTCAGATTCTCATCCATGCACGTGTCAAGGTTTTTACGCGATACCCTGCTCATCCATCCGGGGTATTCGGAACCACTATGTTTGCCGGATGTACATCATGAGTGGAAGGGTTGCATGAATGCTGATAAAGTGCGGAGCATAAGTTCGGGCAGCGCGGGATTGTCGAATGTGAAGAGAAGTGAAGAGTCGAGAGGGAAAGCAGTACAACGACATTGACGCAATGCGAAGTTAGACGATACACGATCGAACGATGGGAACTTCTTGGACAGGTCGATGATGATAACCTTCCTGTGTATATGTGGCGAACTTTGTCCATGGACGAACGGCCGGCTCTAAAGTACCAAATCGGGAAATGTGAAGGCACGCTAGACTTATCCGAGGTCGATCTTGTCCACGATGTGATGCATGAGGAGTACCGGGTCACGGCCATATCACAAGATGGGGGCACATCAGATTATCATGACTGAGAATGCTATACTCGTTGGTGCTGTGTACTTTGGAAACATCACAGAGAGGAATGTGGACTTGTAGAAGAAAACATAATAGCTGGAACTGCCGAAGCCTTATGTCCGCAGGGTTGTGAAGGATTCGAGAAGTCTAGATGATGAAGGGTATACTTTGTGAGTCAACGGAAACAATGCAGCAGAACAAAGCAAACTTCGCGTAGGATTTCCGGTCCATTAACCGGGACAACCCAGGAGGTTGGCGATAGACAATAGTGGCATCTTTCCATTGCTGTGCCAAACATTTCGCAATAGAATAATCAATCATTCCAAATCGGGGCAGTGTTCCTCGACTGACCGCATTTGGCTGAGACAATGAAGACCAGCCCTCTTACGAAATGAGGGCTCGTGGCCTTTCTGCGGAGCCTTTCAGTACAGTTCCCATGCAGGACTATAAAGTTAGTCGCTTGTATTGTCTTTCTTTTCGTGCCCCGCTTGCGCAATTGTGATACGCCGATCCCAGAGACAAAACCCCGGTCAGCCTTGTGATACCTCATTATTATCCCTCCTCTGCGCGCAACAAGTTCCTCTCTCTCCCACTATCCATCCTTCTAACGACTCCCATTGTTCACTCACCCTTTACGCACCTTTTCATTGTCCTAGTATTGAACAATCATGCCCGCTCTCCGAACTCGTGATACCCAACCCCGACGTGAGTAAATTAGTCCTGCAATCAAACACTGACACTTACCGTTCGTAGCACTCGAAGTGGCGACGGACGCACTACAACCCCCAACGCTTGCCATCATCTCTCCAACGCCGCGCGCCTTCACTTTCCCTATTACGCATAATCTTACCGACAGTCCTTTCTCATCGCCGTCCAACTCCCCTTTTGAGCCGGATCACCGCGCATTCACCTTATCATCATGTACAACACCACCCATTTCCATTCGCACACTTACTCCCGAAACTTCCATATCTTCTGTATCATCATCTTCACCTTCACACAAACGTCGAAAATCTTCCACTAGTAGTGATGTCGAGCGCCGGCCCAAGAAAGGCGACGAGGACTACATCAAGCGACCTGAGAATGCGTTTATCCTGTTCCGCCGCAAGTGCTGCGAGGATCGTCAACAGGAGGAAGGCGTCGCCGACGGCCCAACGAAGAAGCAACGACAAGCCGATCTTTCAAAAACCATCAGCCAGCAGTGGAAGAGCCTAAGTGCCGAAGAGAGGCAGCATTGGGAGCACCTGGCGAAAGAGAAGAAAAAGGAACACGAGCAGATGTACCCCAACTACGTGTATCGACCTCAGCGAGCCAAGGATAAGGATGGCCGGTCGAAGAGTAGGAAGCCCAAGGGGCGCCTTGATGAGACCGATTGCGAGAGCGAGGGCGTTTCATTTGTCTTGCCCATGTCCCAGCCTCTTCGTCATCACGGTCGCTCTGCTTCTGCACCGACTCCGCCTCCTTATCAAGCCATCCAGATCCCGAATGTCTATCAGATGGCGCCGTCTTGCCCAACCTCGCCCTCTCTGCTTCCCATGATCGCTCGTCGCTCCTCGCATCCAAGTCATGAAGACGCGATGGCGAATTTCGATTACATCGCTCCGTCTCAGCAATTTGGACAGTTTGAAGCTAGCCTCCAGGTACGTCTCCTCTAATACTGCTAAAACTCAGCCTAATAAGTCATGTTAGCCATCCGAATTTGTACGAAGCATGTTCAACATACCCAATCATTCCCTCGAGCCATCGCACGACCAAATGCCGCTCCTTTCCCCACACCAGCTGATTTCCCCCAATTCATCTGGTCCATCATCTCCAGCCTCGAGTCCATTCACTCCAACATCGGCCATGCTCGCCCAGTCCTTTTCCCATCTCGGTGCATCTCATGATCAATCTCAGTATCCCCATTGCAGTTCAGAGGCACCAAGCCAAGCTGAACTCGATCTTCAGATGGAGATGCAGTTGCAGCAGGAGTACGCTTCATATTCCTGGGACACTAACATGTGGGCTGGAAACACGGACTTGCTTCTTGGGAACGACTTTGATCTTGGCGCGATCCCGCCAATCGAGTTGAGCGTCCCTAAACTTAGCGACAACATGCTGATGGGCGAACCCTCTGGCACGTTGGAGTTCGGCCACGAGTTCAGCCAAGCTTTGGAAGGACATCTTTATCAGGATGACGGCCAGAATCTTGATGGACTCCTCGGCTTTGACGACATGATGGCCGGTCATGGTTTCTAAAAGCTAACGGATGCTGGGCGCCGTTGGGTCGTTTAGATGTTTTTAGGTATGCATGTTTTGGCGATGCTTTCGTTGTCGCTATTTCGTCCCCTGGGCTGGAGCAACCTGTTACTGTGTATGATTTTTTATTTCTCATTTTTATATCCCCACCACGATACCACTGTAGTGATAGCAGCCTTCTTGAATCCCGCACTCACGCTCGGAGGATGCGTCGCTGAGGCGTACTGGGTACCATCGGCCATCCTCGGATGCGTCTCGACGACCATCCTTCCGTTACTTATTTTTATGCGCGACACGTCCACTCCTTGATGACTCATAGCCATTACGAACTTTGACCATACCATTCCTTCACGCGAATACCCTTTTTTTTTTTACATCCCTCATACCGTTGTAGTGCGGCTTTACAGCCCTACTCATTGTGTCATCCTCCATTGCGCAATTTTCCATAGGAAAATCTTTATCTGGCACGGTTTCTCCGAAGTGAAGACAATAAGGTGAGAAACAGGTTCGGAAACAATAGAAAATCTGATTCCGATCGGCGAAAATGCGGTCAAAAGCGATAAGAGTCTGGAGCAATCCGAATCCCGAGATGGCCTCGTGATCTCCGAGGATAGCCTAGGCGTGGCGAGATATGTCCACGAGGCTGAATGCAAGCAGAATTAAATCGGCCGGCGGCGTTCATCCACCCACCTCGCGTGAACTCTCCTCCACAATCAGTTCAAACAGGGCCACAACACAGGGTTGTTCGAACGTCCATGTTGAGCGGATATGGAGTATCGTAAGATCCAGTGGCATGAGAAACGGGAGTTGCATACGAATGGGTCTAGCTGTATCCCTTGGCTCGAGGTATCCTTAGTCGAACAGTACGCAAGGTAAAGAAGACACAAGACACAAGACGTTCGTAATGGCGGAGTTCGGCGGCCCGTAGTGTAGGGATTGCCACTTTGCCACAGAAGTGGGAGGATCTCGTACAGACTGGAGGATCGAGAAGCGGGATTGTAGCTTCTAGGATGAGATCACAATCGCAACATCGAATAGGTGTCGCCTGCGTGAGGAACAGATTAGCTTTAAGAAACGGTGGCTGATGGGATAACGCACTAACTGATTTGGTGAACAACAACGATTCTTCGAGCGCAACCATGGTGACAGAAGGAGCCACCCGAGGAGGGGATTAATCTACGGGTATCACAGCTCAAGGTCGAAGAAACGCTGTTCATGGGACGATACAAAGATAGGGTACCTATCTGCAAGACGGGGGTATGAACGGTGGTAATGTGAATGACTGATGTCGACAACCACCTTATAACCTGAAGAAGATCCATCAACACGCCTGTGTCATACCGAAAACACGGTAAGCCATAGCAAGTCCCATAATAGCAGCGACGGCATGATACCCGAGATGGACAAATTCGTATATAAGCACGAGCTCAGTCAATGACGCACATAAAAGCCTTACATGAAAATGAGTGCCCTGAGGTATGCTGCAGGTAAACAAAGCAGATACTCACCCACAACTCATCCCGGTCCTTTGTCCTGACACGGTGTAATCGTGCCCACAGAACAACGCGAGGCAGCCATGCGTTTGACCTGTGGATACTGTAGTTTCTGTTTATTGTCAATGCTGTAGATCAAACCGGAAGATTTAGCTGCATGTTCGCGTCACTCCATGGTCGCGTTACTGCATGGTCGCGTCACTGAGCGGAAATGGTTATAACCTTCTCAATACAACTGTCTCCAGACCGAGAGAAGCAAGAATTCTTCGGACCTAAACCAGTAATCAGCCAAGAAGATACGCGTAAAATCGAATAGAGTACAAACAAGCAAGGGCCATCGGATTCCTGGATTTCGAACGCGGGGGACTGTACTTGTGCCACGTTGACCACAAGGTGCGTGCAAACTTGGTGCAAACAGCCTTGAAAAGCGCGTAATGTAAAAAAAACGCGTATTACACGCAACATTGGTGTTCTAGCAAGCAATTGTGGGATTTGAAGGAGATCATGGTGGTGAAAGAGAATCGACAAGGACGTGAAGAAAGTACAAGGACTGTCACGGTGTTCAGGGCAGGCCATCACGTGATACATATTTCCCACCCGAATGGCAATGGCATCTTCAACCATCGATGTCACTGAACCACCCTATGCAACAAAATGTTGCGCGAACTCTGTGACCCCCGGAGAGAAGCTATATATCAATGGCGGAAAAAAGTACACCAAGGTAGATATTCGCGGTCTTTGGCTGGTGGCGTCACTAATGCTTAACTGACGCCTTGAAGTTGAACTTGGAGGCACAAAAGTACTAGGGACGAAGTAATAACACTGACTATAGCACCAAATAATGATTCCAACCATGAGCCACATATTAATCAGCTCCTTCCCCAGGTAAGGCCATTACTTCGCCTCGCACAGCTTTGTTCTAAGAAGTTCGTAACTGCAGTTATATCTCCAGGAAATCACTGCCCGAATTCAACTCATATGACAGGTATGCATGGCAGATATCATCTAAATCTTCAAAGGTGTAGAACCATGTTGAACAGAACTTCCCACCAATAGGCATCAACAGCCTCGACCTGTGAGCGAAAGGCGCGGAAGAGCAAGATCCTTAGTGACTTAGTTGTACAATCTCTCGGCCTCTCCTTGTTTCAGGGGTAGCGCGTATGTTCTCTACAGCTTGAAGTCTAGCAGCCTGTGTACAGATATTCTTCAAGGCTGTGCGAGTAATCGGTACTGGACTAGTACGATTAGGTTCGCGTCTCAAACCTAAGGAAAGCGATCTCCATAGCGAAATGCTTATATATGAGACGTGTCAGGTATTATCCATCCAACAGCCCAGCCATGTACATTCCATTCCTCACTCAGTCTAGGAAACCAAGCCGGAAGATATTTCGCCGGAAAGGCGGGGGTGGCGGTGGACGTGGTGGCGGGGGGCGGGGTAGTGGAGGAGGAGGGCGCAGCAGTGGAAGTAAGGCAGGAAGCATATCCAAGGGATCGCTCACCATTTTCGGAGCCAGTACATTACCCATACCCATCACTTCCGGAGGGAATTTCATCCAGGCTCGCCCCTTTGGATCCGGAGGTGGAGAAAGGTACACTATTCCTCCTCAACACCCGTTCACTGGACGTGAAGCTGGTGGAGGCACACGCTCTCAAGTGTACGGCACTTCGTAAGTCACCATCAATTTGGGTGTAGCTCGCGAGAGGTTATATCTATATTCACCAGGACTTATGGGAGTGGTTACCCGGGGATATCCAGTCCAGGCGTTCAGGATCGCGGGTTCCCTTTCATATTCTATCCTGTAGTTTACGATGCTCCGGCTGGAGTGGGAGAGTCTTATTTGTATCGTGAAAGCGAGGTGGGATTATTTTCATCTTTTGTACTTGTCAACCCTTGCTGATGAATGCGCATTAGTATGGGTATGCGAATGACTCCAGTAGGCCTGGAGGGCCGCTCCATCAATTTGCCATCTCGTCAAGTATCTCCACATTCCATGTCATCGCAGATAATTCCACTGCCTCATTTCTCCAAGCGACAATTCAACTCAACTGTCATAACGCTACCAATTTCAGTGTCTCTCTTTCTACTCCGTTGGACTCGTCATACGCGAGCCCTGAGCTGGCGATTCAATACTACCGTGCCAGTAGCCTCGTCCTAACTCTTGATGGTTACAATAATACGGTTGCCCTTGGACCCAATCCATCCGCTGCACCTATACCTTTGCCGAGCAATATCGATACCAGCCTGATGAACTGTGTCAACCAGACCATCGGGACCTCTGTTCCTCTGATCGGGAGCGCCTCCTCCTACGCTCCTTCTAGCCTCATGTTGGTCTGCTTCGCTTTGATGACCTGGTGTCTCGGCGATATGTGATCACATCAGACATAGTATCTGTCAAAGGTATCTTCTCGTCTTCTTGTATACCCTGATCCAGTGATAAGATACCATACAATTTTATCTCGTACCCGGCACCGCTGTAGCCCCGATCTAATTGTCAAGTATACTACGAAACCAATACAAAACATCGTAAAAGCTAAATTTATTCCGTCGACAGATAATTCACGAGTCTAAAAACTTTGGTTCAAGATCTCAGAAGGACTCAGATTGACTTCACAGATGACTTTCTCCATTTAGGACACGTACTTTTTATGATAAGGACTCGTCGTGATGGTTCTAGTTATACAAGAGATTGATTAATCCTCAAATTGATCTAGGGTCCTGGACTCTAGAGCGCGAGCGCAACATGAAATTCATCACACGGACCTCCCTCCACTGCTAGCACCCCACTTTTGAATTGCTCCAAAGATACTTGTAAGATCTTCGGTACTTTGACGAAATTTTGCCGACGAATTAGGCATTTGTAAAATTGTAGCTCAATGATTCGTTCTCAAAATCGCAAGTTTGGTTTTTGTGTTGTGAACTTCTTTAGTATATCGAGGATATCTCATACCGCAAAAAGAGAACTCCCGATCTGGTTTGTAAACAATAAAAATGTAACATCCTTACTTATCTACAAACCAGATCGGGAGTTCTCTTTTTGTTCAGATTTTGCAGCATGAGAATTCTTCATGATCAATATAGTAAAGTCAGCCTGAAGTTCACAACACATAAATGTAAGCCAAACTTACAATTTTGATTAGTGTTTCTGCACTTAAGAATGAATCATTCAGCCAACATTTTTACCAAAATTTTACAAATGTCTAAATCCGTCAGCAAAATCTAAATAAAGTTATAAACTTGATATTGCAGCAGTACAAAAAGTGGGGTGCTGACGGTACCTGGTCGACATCGGAGTTTCCGGACACAGAGAGTGGCGAAACGAGCAACTTGCGCGTCGGGCTCGTAGTCTGGAAACTTTCAGGATCTGTTTTGTCATTATAATAACTCGGCGTCTCAACAACCTCAGTGGTCTCAACGATCCAGGTGCACCGACGCGATCTTCCCCGCCGAGCCACATTTGCTGCAGAAGTTCTGGGTTAACGCCTGGAACCCCTGTGGTCGCTTCAAGCTTCCAACGAAATCTGGTATTTGGGGTTTGGCGGTGTCCACTTGGTCCACTATCTTGGTCAAGGCCACGTGTACGATGCCCCTTCGAGTTGTTGCAACGTCTTCATTTCCTACTCAAGAGACCTCCAGAAGAGATCTCCAGCAGCTATGTTCGCCTTCCAGTCATTTTATTCCGTAGCGGCATGAATGACGATGGAGAGCATTTTCGCATCGCGAGGGAATTGCTCTAATTTCCAGCGAGATTACGCAGTTTTGATCTTTCGACGACTTTCGCTCTCTCGCAAATAGGCAAACCCAAGAAATCCCTCTGGAACCTTTACAAAATTGCAGCCTTGATATCAGATGTACATTGAATCGGGCTGTCTTAGCGAGCTGTCCCAGTCGCGACAGCGGGGCAAGACGCAATTTTCCTTCTTAGCGTACACAAATGATATCTCCATTTCACGTCGGGTGATTGATGACGTTGGAAACCGGAATCGGGAATTCGATATCTAGATCCCATGATCAGTCTCGAAAGGAGGTTTTCATCCACCGCGGAGTTGCCGCTAGCCGCAGACATTTCTCCATGTCTATCCAGACGAATGAAATACACCTATGGCTCCCAGCAGCATAATAGAGTGACTTGTGCCGAACGCTTGCAATGCGAGTTCCGCAATTGCCGCCAAATGCCAACTATCCCGGAACCCATGGGCCCGCTGACGCGATTTACTACGGCTGTGCAGATACCCCCGCTCCATCCGGCAACGGATGGCGCCGATCTTGCCACATTCCTAAAGAAAATGCAAGGACATCAGCGTTCTGCCGGTATGGCCAGAGATAGTAACGGAGAAACAATAATCGGTAAGATGCGCTGATATCCATTTAGCACGTGACGGAGACCGAAGCATAAAAACTTCATGCGATGCGAGAGGCTATGGTCCTGGAGCTAGAAGTGTCGAGTTTAAAATAGAATCAGCGGGCTCTACATGAAAAATAGCTCTTTAGAAGGCTACGTATTGCCAATTTGCCATAATGCCATGATGATCATCTTGAATATGAAGAAACATGGCGCGACCTGGATTCTAAATAGTTAAGTGCGCCAGCGAGGCAGACAATATGGGTGCTCAGCGCATCGTTCATGTCTCTTTAGGGCCTCTCGTTCTTTCTGCATGACCCTGACAATTTCATCTTGTCCCACCTGGCAGCATAGATGTTTCGTTAGCTGATAAGCAACTGATCACTAGTAGGATGTTCGCACGAAAATGGAACGCATGAATATAAGTAGGCCGTCTCTTGCGCGTGTTCTTACACATGCTCGCAACCAGGGGCCGTATTGCTGGTTACAATTCAAACCCCACATCAGCGCGTCCTTCCCAGCCTCCGGAAGTGACCAAGTTTTCGCCGAGGTGATGATCGGGATCCCGTGCCTTGGATATGTAAGATGTGAGAATTTATGTCTTTAAAGGGTCGAGGCTGTGTCGATCATAGCTAAGCTAATGAATTGTAGTCTATGTACTTCACGACTTGCATAATAGATATATAATGGAAACTATATGCCTACAGAGGCACAGGTCGTCGTTTGAACTCTGCCGCTCAATAAGTTGACTCATGTACGTCCTATTCTTCTCCGAGGCTCGACCGAAAAAGAAACTGTACCGACGGAAGGGAGGTGGAGGGAGGGGAAGGTGGTGCTAGAGGTGGTGGCGGCGCTGTTGGTGCAAAGTCGCCAGTCATTGCTGGCAGTTCAATGAGATCTCAACAGTGTACAGTAGTGGAGGCGGAAAATTCACTACCATCCCAGCCGGCCAACCCATTGCTGGTTGCAGTTCAGGAGGTGGGACCAGGACGGAAGTGTTTGGCAATCAGTACGTGGAATATGATATCCAACAGCATCCACGATTGATCTTCGGGCACAGGCAATATGGAAGCGGCTGCCCTGGAGTCACGGGCCGTGGCGTTATAGGATGCCGCTTCCCATTCATGTTTTGGCCGGTTGTCTGGGGAGGCGCTATTGGCTTGGGCGCCGGTGCATATCCCCACAGTGATGAAGTAATAGACTTCACCACGATCTTACTGAAGCCTCTTTAGTACGGTAGGCCTTGGAGGACCTATGACATCAGCGGTATTTATCTCCAATTCAAGATACGCAACAACCTTCCGCATCTTGGCAGATAATACCACCGTAACTGATCTAATCACGACTATCCAGTCGAACTGTATCTCTAACCTCAGTGGCTCTAGTTCAACCGCACCATCAGCCTATAATGATTCCTTGAACGCTCTTCCGCAACCCGAACAAGCGATCCAATACTATCATGCGAGCAGTGTCGCATTGACTTTAGACAGCTACAATGATACTGGGGCTCTGGGTCCCGATGGAAGCCCCGACACACCTCTCCCGTCAAATATCGACACAACGCTCCTCGACTGTCTTAACCAGACCATTGGCGCTGCCGTCCCCCTCGTCGCCGGGAGTATTAGATGGACCGCACCGAACATGGGCCTTGTAGGCATTGCCTGGCTCGTGTGGTGTATACCATCGTTCATTTAGGTCATCTCCCGACATCGGAAGTCGGTGTTCTATCTCTGCTTTACGATTCATTCCTGTGGTTTCTTATGACGCATTGATCTGAGTTTCTGGTTTTCTGAATACAGTAAGTAGTTGACATTGACACTGGAATGCACTGGTGTACAATAGTCATCTTTATCTAAGCAAGCTTTCAACCGAAGTTATCATTTGCTCCACGGCGAACTCAGTTCCTGTAAGTGGAAAGATATGAGTAATTGCGTTGATTCAATAATGCTGGGCATGCCACCTGGGATTAACGTGGCGCCTGGGCGGAGGGTCCTCTCGCAGCTAATAATCTAGCCAGGGCATACCACCTTACCACACCAGACTACGAGCGCTACACCGATAATGATAACACTCAACAACTTATATGTATACACAGCAGTCATATATTACAATACAGCCATTTGCAGAACGATGGGCCCTTTCGAAAACGGCTTGTTTATGTCTTTTTGTTTGTTCCATCAGTGATGTGATGTGCCATGGGTGTGCCGGTAGCGAGCAAGGCTGGTCAATGTTTATCGGCACATCGGCATTTGGCTAGCATCATTGATGGGGACCAAATACGGCGTATAAACAAGCGTTTTGCCAAAGGGCCTATCGTTCTGCAAATAGCTGTACCTCAAAGTTGATGAGAGCTCCTTGGAGGCTAACACGGGTATACCGTAGCGACGGTAGCGGCGTGACCCTGAGTTGAAGGGTATTCTGAGGGCGATCCGTACTTTGCGGCGCTACTAGGCGCATGGTGCGATGCAAGGGGCGCTGATATAGGTATAGTATGACTCGAATACATTCGTCGAAAAGTCGAGGAGATTTGCTTACCATTCCTAGACTGGAAAGTAAGTGTCGGATGAAGACCTATGAGATCTCTGATGTTGATACCTTACACAACACGACGCGATCACTTGTTGTCCAGAGTTGTGACAAACATTATAACAGACATCTCAAAATTTGAGGCGGCCTAGTTGAAAACGAGGTTCGCTGTCATGAGTCTAAAGACTAAACGTGCGCGCTTGTAATATCGCTAGATGTGTTTACCCGAACAGGTCCAAAGTGTTCGGGTCGGTAGATATAGTGACTTGTGACAGGGTAGTAATCTGTAGTAATGAAATAGTTTCACAGCTTTTCATGGTGCATCTCGAAATTGCTTAGCAGTTGTGAGCAGGGCTGGTGTACGTGTCGTGCGATGGAATGTCCAGGTGTGTCCAGGTAAGACGCTTGGCACTTGGTGTGAATGCAGGACGGAAGTTGATAACTTATTCGACACATGACCACGAGGAAAGGCGATGCAGCCTGCATTGAGTGAGTCACGATCCGACGCATATGCTGGATGCTTTGAGTAGGGATTGAAAAAAGACTTAGTACTGCGTTAGGTGTCGTCAAAAAGAGGGTCCGGATACGGAGTGTGTTTCTAATTTCAGTCCGAGGTCTGGTACTGCATCGGTCATCAAGCGCTGTTAGTTAACGTACCTTGACGGTTCTGTGGCCATACGGGGATGAAGAAAAGTGTAAGTGTCCAAAAATAGACTTTCGGCGCAAGCGGAGGCTGTGCACCCCTGAGCCCTCTAAGCAAATGCTGACCACTACCACGTCACTTCATAAAGTGACCTGCATGCCCTTGAAGAGTCGATACAGCCTCCCACTTACCTGCCATATCTTGGACACCGCTAGGACTCACGCACAACTTGAAATATGTTCATCCCATTTATTTCGAAGCCTCGATCACTGAATAAACTCCTCCGAAGGAAAGGAGGAGGGGGAGGCGGAGGGAGAGGTGGCGGAGGTGGAGGCGCAAAGGGTAGCAGCAGCAGCAGCGGGGCCGGCACTAAGGGCGTAGGTGGCGTAGGTGGAGTAAAATCTCCAGTTAACACGGGAGGTTCAACCAAATCAGCAACGTCCTATGGCAGTGGAGGAGGAAAATCTGCCCCTATTTCCGCAGGCCAATTGTTTTCTGGTCGTCAGTCTGGCGGTGGGACCAGGAATCAAGTTTTTGGGAGTCAGTAAGTTTGGACCCTTTTTTTGTCAGATGCCTTAACATCTATTGATCGTCGCTAACAGGCAATATGGAAGTGGCTACCCTGGAATCACTGGTCGTGGTGTCGCAGGCCGCGGTTTCCCATTTATCTTTTGGCCACTTGCATGGGGAGGCGCCATTGGCTTGGGCACGGGCGCATATCTCCACAATAACGAGGTAATAAGAATTATTGTCAGCCTCACATTGGCTGATACTCACACGTATCTTTATCTTCACCATAGTATGGAAGACCAGATAATAGCAGTCGGCCTGGGGGACCTATGGTAACAGCTGAATTCGTCTCCAATTCGACCAACGCAACGACGTTCCGTCTCCTAGCGGACAACACCACCGTATCGGATTTGATCACGGCGATCAAGACCAACTGTTCATCGAACCTCAGCAGCTCCAGCTCCTCTACACCATCAACCTACAACGATTCCTTGACCGCTCTTCCCCAGCCAGAGCAGGCGATCCAATATTATCGCGCGAGCAGTGTCGCACTTTCGTTAGACGGTTATAACAACACTGGGGCTCTAGGTCCTGACGGAACCCCCAATACACCTCTGCCGTCAAATATCGACACAACACTTCTTGATTGTCTCAATCAGACGATCGGTGCTGCTGTGCCTCTCGTCGACGGCAGTATCAGATGGACTTCCTCGAATATGGGTCTGATAGGTTTGTTCTGGGTCTTGCGGTGTCTTAGTTCGTACCTATGATGACCTTAATAGTATTTTATATTTTCAGCGCCAATCATTGATTTGACTTATGACTCAGTATGCATTGTAGCGTCGGTTGCTTAATTTTCATTACTCGGATGGCATATAATTACTTCTCATGTAATGTACAATACGCCTACCTATATTACTGGGCGGAATCCGCAATGTTATACCCAGAATTCTCAAACACGAAAATGCAGCTGCAGATTCGTTCCATGAGACTGAATCTAATCTTATCTACACATCATTACATAATGCGCTAAATTTCAAGCCCCAAGTTCATCAGTGAATCAAATTTTTTTTGTCATCACCCTGTATAGCAGTTGAAATACAAGTAAATAGCCTAAAATGCCCAGTGTTTCCACATCGGTTTACAGCTCCTAGATAATGGTATGTATATCACAGTCATGTTTCGGAAACATCACCTTATTTTTCCTTCTACCTTAACAATACATTGTTGCATCGAATGGGAGATTCCAACAAATCTATGTAACATGGTATTATTTATCCAAACTTCATTTACTGCAGAGAGCAGGTAGAACACTACATTGGGGAGGCTGCCCAGCATTCAACTATATCAGTTGTCTTATGGCATGCTTTTGGTCATAGCACTCCTGACTTTTTGAGAATACATGGAGCAAGAGAAGGTACCAACCTGGCATGGAGTCAACAAATGTTGACCTCCAGGATTATGCGTCTTTCAAGGAGTAAAGTCCATACCACAGAGTGGTATGGAAGTCGTGTTGGGACGATCACATCAAGCTGCCTCACCATGTCTGATGCTGCTGGCTTTTTGAATCTACACTGTTTTCTAATAGGTGCGTACTCTTATTGAAGATCCAAATTATTGTCTCAGTCCTCATGCACTTTCGAGATGGAGCATGCAGCATATCTTGCTGCTCCCCACACAGAGTCAACAATCGTCGACCTCCAGGATTATGCGTCTTTCAAGGAGTAAACTCCATTCCACAGAGCAGTATGGAGTTGCGTTGGGATGATCACATCAAGCTGCCTCACTATGTCTGATGCTTCTAGCTTTTTGAATCTCCATTGTCTTCTAATAGGTGTGTATCTTAGTGAACATCCACATGCGGTGAATCAATGAGCCCTGTTTCTTAGGAATGTCACTAGGGTGCAGAAGAAGCAGGGTTTTAATCGACTATATGACACATAGGTTTTGGGTAGCAGCTGAAGTAAGGTGCCTACTCACTCCTTCCTGTCTTATAGCTCAAGGTGACATCACCTTGAAGATGGCTCCACATCTTTATGAGTTACCAGTGTCCTTACCATCAGGTCCCTCCTAGCTGTTGCAGCTTACATGTTGTGCCTCAAATTTTTGTTCACGTTTTATTAAACACATAGATTTCTGGTCTTTAATATAGGTTGAGTAGTAGTATCTAGGTAGTATGTGTTAAAGCCAGTTCTTGTGCTGCCCGCTGGTTTGCTAGCTTAGCAACAGAGGATCCAGGGTGGGATTGCCCCTGCACTGCAACTGGGTGCCCACCAAACACTGCAGAACATCAGTAGAAGCACTGTGGGTGCGAGCGAATGCGGTCACCTTGTCCACCAATAAAGAAGTGAGGCTGTTTGTGACTGGCTTTCTGGGCCTAGGGGGATTTCAAAGTAATCCACAATGTTATTGTAGAAGTCAACGTAGTTAAAGCAGCCATCATTCTCGTTCCAAGCATTTGCACTGGAGAGCGCAAAACAGAGCTAGGGTCTGTCAGTCCAGCAGTCTGAACAAAATTGGTAGCTTCTCACCTGCACTGCGACATAGGCAAGGGCCCGAGGTGTTACCATCTTCATGCCAAGTAAAGTCGCAACATGCCCACGCATTGGTGCCTTCTGGTTCTTCCTGCGCTTCTTCGTGGATGGTGCATGCTCTTCTACATCTTTCTGGCACTCAATATCCTGGGCAGATGAGGGGGAGGTGAAGATGAATTTGAAAGCCTACGGAGAAGGGGCCGTGACAAAGACCCTGGTGATGATGGTGGTAAAGTGCATACCTTGAGCAGTATCATGCTATGAAATTGTTAGGGCGACACCCACTATCTGCTAGCTAAGACCGTGCAGGTTCTCTCTACAAGAAGGGGGCGGGATCCATGCTCATGATGGGGGAATTGATGGTTTTGATGTGAGGGGTTATTAATAGGTGAGTTTGTTGAGATAGGCCTTTCACACCGAAAGTGTAGGTGGAATACCTAAGAGAACACAACTGGGGTCCCCTAGGCATATACTTAGGGTTTATATACTATGTTACATATATTGTACATTGTTGTTACCGATGCATTTGTACATGCACGTACATTTTGATGCGTGCGAAATAAAATTCTCACGCTATCAAAATGTAGCATCATTTGGCGTCATGTAGCATAATTCGACATAATAAAATAAAAATGAAAGTTTATTAGGTAATGGGGTGGTTTCCTAACATTACCCCCCTTTTATGCCTTGACTTCCAGGCAAGAAAATATTATGTTTGTCCCCTCTGTGAAATTTTGGTAAGGCCGGAATTTCATCCCCTCATACACCATTCTCGCAATGCGATGTGGAGCATTTGGATTATGTTTAAAGAATTGGGCGATTGCATTACGTGCTCGCTTACAATTCTCTTCGGGTTCCCATGAATTATTTTCATCGGTATAGTTTTTCCACTTTATTAAGAACTCCAATTTGTTCCGTCGAAGACGTGAGTCTAGAATTTCTTCAACTATATATTCTGGAGCACCTTCTACTATTATTGGAGGTTGTGGAGTAGTTTGTTGGCCAGGAATAGTGGGCGGACAGTAAGGGCATAGGCAGGATACGTTAATCTCAGGATCAATCTTAAATGATCGGGGTAATTTTAGCACTACCGCATTAGGCAAGATCACTTTAGAGATCACATATGGGCCAACTTGTTTCTCCATAAGTTTCTTTGAATGTCATGGAATGTTCAGGTCCTTGGTACTTAGCCATACCAAGTCACCAACTTTGTACTCCGGAGCGCATGCTCGAGTACAATCCGCATGTCGCATCATGTCATCACGTGCTTTCTTCAATGCCGCCTCTGCTTCCTCTTGTACCTTTTGCATCTTAGATACAAAATCTTCTACTGACTGTACTTTGACTTCCCTTCTGGGTTCTACTCCCATGCGAGGATGATATCCATAATTTGCGAAAAAGGGTGACATATGAGTAGCCAAATGGAATTTGTTATTGTGGGAAAATTTGGCAATTGCCAACCATTCGGGCCAGTCGGTTTGTCGGTAGTTGACAAACATACGTAGGTACTGCTCCAACTCCTGATTCATTCTCTCTGTCTGCCCATCAGTCTGCGGATGATATGCCATAGATAATTTAGTTTGAATTCCCAATATGTTGTTTAGTTCTCGCATAAATGTGGAAGCAAATTGTGGTCCACGATCAGAGATAACGGTATCGGGTAACCCATGTAACTGCCATACCTGATTTAGATAGAGGCATGCCAAGCCCAATGATGAGGTTTCTGTAGTAGTAGGAATAATATGGACCTCCTTTGTAAAGCAGTCGCATACTACAAATATTGCATCATACCCTTGAGCCTTGGGTAATCCGGTAATAAAATCCACAGATATATCTCGCCACAGCGCTTTAGGTATAGGGTTCGGCATTAATTTTCCTGCAGGTTTCTCTGGAAATTTCTTCCCCCTCATGCATGTATCACATCCATCCACATACCCCAACACATACTTTGAAATTCCAGGCCACCAATAATTTCTCATTACTAATTCCAACGTCTTCCATCTTCCTGGGTGTCCAGCAATCGGCATATTGTGATGTAACTGGACGATCTCCCTTCGCAAATCCTGATCCTTTGGTACATACACTTTTCCTCAAAACAACACCAACCCTTGTTCCTCAGCCCATTTGTCTCCTTTGATATCACCTTTCTTCTCTCCCTTCAGAGCTTTCATGGCTTCCACTACTTCATCGTCCATTTCCGAGCATTGTCTAATTTTAGACAACATTTCCGTTTCTGAGCTATCTATTAATAGATGCTCTTGATGCATAGCGCAAATGCAAAAGTATTCAGGTTTGAGTAAGGTAACATTTTTATTGTCCTCTTCCACCCCCCTTTTATGATCAATACATCTGGATAATGCATCTGCTTTCCTCATTAAGCTTCCCGCTTTGTGGACCAAGTGAAAATTGAAACACGATAGGAATAGTGCCCAACGTGCTTGCCAGCGATTAAGCTTTTTAGTGGACATGAAGTATTGCAGATTTTGATGATCCATCCAGATCTCAATCTGATGCGTACATCCCTCCAAATAATGCCTCCATGCCTCCAATGCTCATATTATTCCCAACATTGCTTTGTCATGCACATCATAATTCCTCTCCACATCATTCAACCCTTTTGACAAGTATGCACAAGGATGCCATTTGTCATCTTTGCACAGCATTGATAATACTGCTCCAGTAGCAAAATTGGATGCATCGGATTCCACTTGCAAAGGGCGTGTGAAATCTACTGGGGCTAATATTGGTCCCTCCACAAACTTCCTCTTCAACTCCTCAAATGCTGTCTGCTGCTGCTCTCCCCACCTCCATACTACTCCCTTTTGCATAAGGTTATGTAAGGGTGCGGCAATTTTAGAAAAATTGTGCACAAAGCAATGATAATAATTTGCGAGTCCCAAGAAGGCTTGAACCTCCTTGACATGGGTGGGTGCAGGCCAATCTGTGATCGCCTGTACCTTGATCGGATCCATTTTGATCCTGTCAGGGCTGATCAATAATTTTAGGAACTCGATCTCGCTTGCCCCAAACACACACTTCTCTGGTTTCAAAAATAGATCATTCTCCGCCAACCTCCATAACACCTCCTGCACTATCGCCTCATGATTTTCTTCATCCTCCATGAATATCAGAATGTTGTCAATAAATATTATTACCATGCCTTTGTCTATTATGTCCTTGAAAATGTCGTTCATCATATTTTGAAAGGTTGGGGGACTATTAGTCATCCCAAAAAACATGACAAGTGGCTCGAAGGATCCTCGACGTGTGGCAAATGCAGCCTTCCACTCATCTCCTTTCTTTATTCATACATTGTTGTATCCCCATTGTAAATCCAATTTTGTAAAGACCTTGGCTTTTCCCACCCTATCAATTATTTCTGAGATCAATGGCAGGGGGTACGCATTCTTCACTGTCCACTCATTCAGATACCTATAATTGGTACACATCCTCTTCCTTTGGTCTTTTTTGGGCACAAAGAATATTGGTGATGTCTGTGGTGATTTTGAAGGTCGTATGTATCCTTTGCGCAATTGCTCCTTCAGGAATGCATCCACTTCTTCTTGTTCCATTGGAGATAATGGATATACCTTCGACTTCTTCAGCACAAACCCAGGCTTCATCTCAATCACATGATCCCATGGCTTCCGCACTGGCATTTGCTCAGACTCCTTCTTTTGGAACACTGACAAATGTTCATGATACACTTTTGGCACCCATTCCTCCACTGGCTTCTCCACCTTCACGATATTCTTGTCCCACGACTGTCCTCCACAAACTGCTCTAAAGGTTTGCTTCTGCTCTTCTTTCTCGATCATGATTGGAACTTCCCCATTTGGCATTTCCTCATCCTCCACTTCCTCCATTGTAACAGAATACTTTCTTGGATGTTCTTTCTCTTTCTTTTTCCTTTTTTCTTTCTTCATCTTCCTCCAATACACATTACATTCCTTAGGACAATGAGTCATTTGTACTTTCCCAGTTTTCCAATCAATTTTGGGATTATGCTTCCGTAACCACAGACATCCTATTATTAGATTGGTTTTCCCAAGATCACACACTTCGAATATGGCTCACTCCTGATGCTCCTGATACTTTAGTACCATAGTCACCTCCTCCTTGATAGTTCCTCCACGATTGACTGTTCCGTCAATATTGTACACCATTATAGGTTGCACCAGCTTGCGTGTGTTAATACCATTTCCGGTAATTAAGGATTGATTAATAAATAATCCTGTAGCACCACTGTCAAGCAACACTTCCACATCAATAGCTGCATGCATGTCCACTGTCTTTAGTCCCACAGTCAAGGTGATTTTGGGTTCTATTCATGTAGAGCAAATAAAGAATTTAGGGGTTTTCAGAAATGACATGTGACAATTTTCTTTGTCACATGATTCGCAACAGTTGTACTCCTCCTCGATTTCCTTTTCTGATTTACTCTGGGTTTCCTCGGATACTAATACATTGTAATGATTCTGGGTCACCAATGGGGAAACCTTCACTGGGACTCTTCCACAAAATTCTCCTGCTTGCCTTCCTCCTGCTTCACTTCCTCAAATATAGCTCCCCTGATCTTTCTCTTCTGCTTACAATTCTTAGAAATGTGTCCTAACTGCCCACAGTTAAAACATTTAAGTGGGGCTTGTCTCCCCACTTGATCAACCTCCATTGCCTCTGCGGGTGCTGCTGACTCCGTAACTATAGGTGTCACTGCCATGGCCAGTGGCTGTGCCCTTGGAGCTTGTGCCTGAGGTGCCTTTCCTTTCTCGGACTTTCCTCCTGATGACTTTCCAAATTTACTACTTCCGTACATCAACTTTGACTCCGCCTGTTCCTGCTGATATTGCCGGTCAAGGTGCATTGCCCAATTATACCACTCGTCCAACTTCTCTGGCATAGAAGGTAGTCAGTAGATAGACTTGAATAAAGAGGGATTTAATCCTGCTTTCAAAAACTCTACCAACGCGGCTTCTCCCATGTCCGTTTGCAAAGCTTCTGCTTTGAACTGCAAAATAAATTCATCTGCCGTTAAGGAACCTTGGCGCATGGTCTTTAATTTAGCATTGGCTGTCGCCTTTGGATTAGGGTCTCCAAACTGTGCCTCCAATCTCTCCAGAAATTCCTTGAAGGTTGCAAATGGTTTATTTCCCGCAGCAATTTGATTAATAGCCTCATTTCTCCAGAACTGGGCTTTCCCCCCCTGAATGTATGAGAGAGCAAACATAATCCTAGACTTGGCTGTATGAAACTCTGGCTTCCTCCCATGGATGTATAATACTATAGAGCTGAAGAAGGATTTTGTATTCTCCATGGTACCATCAAAGATTTGCGGGGGCACATACTTAGGTAAGCACACTTTTCCATTTCTGGATTTCTCCACCATCTCATCCTCCTGTGATATCCACTCCACCATCTCCTCCATCTCATCATCTCTTTCTCCTGTTGTCTCTGGCTGTACTTCCGCTTGTCTGGGCTGTGATGCTGCCAATACTGACACTAATTGCGACATTTGCGCTGTGAGCGCATCAATTTTCGCCTCGACTGGGATTAGAAGTTGAAGGTTCAGACATAATTGTAGAATCTGTGATGAATTACTTCTTTGACAAATTCAAAATTTTTTTTTCGAGACCTCTCCAAACGTTTATGGGTCACGTGATAAGGTTCATCGAGGTTCATCAATGGTTCGTCGTTTGTCGGGCGCCTATTTTGACACTTCGGATCAATAACCCTTCCAACAGTGCCTGATCTCGGAGATATCACTGAATTTGGCTTGTAACTAAAATAGTCGTCCGAATAGAGTGATGTAAATTGTAACTAAACCAGATCTGATCAGTTGTCTGGTTGCAGCTGTCCTAATGACGAGCGCTGCCTCTCGATCACTGGCAGTCGCAATGTAAGGCGAGGCCTGGTGTCGGCTTACAAAAGAAAAGGTAGATTACGTATATACAAGTACTTCTGGCTCATGCCGAAAGGATGAGTAATCAGATGTGGCATGGTGAAACAATGACGTATGTGCAAGTAAGAGAAGGCACACTGATATGGGAAGTTGTGTTCTTCTGTTAGGGCAACACCCACTATCTGCTAGCTAAGACTGTGCGGGTTCTCTCTACAAGAAGGGGGTGGGATCCGCACTCCTGATGGGGGAATTGATGGTTTTGATGGGAGGGGTTATTAATAGGTGAGTTTGTTGAGATAGGCCTTTCACACCGAAAGCGTAGGTGGAATACCTAAGAGAACACAACTGGGGTCCCCTAGGCATATATTTAGGGTTTATATACTATGTTACATATATTGTACATTGTTGTTACCGATGCACTTGTACATGCACGTACATTTTGATGCATGCGAAATAAAATTCTCACGCTATCAAAATGTAGTGTCATTTGGTGTCATGTAGCGTAATTCAACATAATAAAATAAAAATGAAAGTTTATTAGGTAATGGGGTGGTTTCCTAACAGAAATAGGCCATGTTTGATGTCCTTGATGCTGCCACAGGCTTTGGGGTAGAGAAAAGTGGGCCAGGAATCTGCCATGACAATGAAGCTCGGGCTACCGTCGTGAATGCCAGCACGAACTCTAAACAGCAGGGGTTGGTGCATGAGGTCGGGGCAGAAGAGGCCTAAAAAAGCTCAGGTGGGATCGCCCCAATCATAGTCTATCAGGCAAAGGAGGCGCCTGGTGTCATCATGTTCAAACCCTCTGTCCATCTTCGAGGTCAGAGGGAGCGGTCTGGAAAGGGGACCGCCGAGGGCACCTGCTATCCAGCTGACGACGGCTGGCTTGAGATTCCCTGCATCATCGCCTCGCCCTCCACTGGCACCCTTCTGAAGCTGCTCACTGCGTCAAGCGCGAAGTGATGAATGGGACACTGCTACTCACATCTCGAAAATATGCATTCAACTCCAGTACATCCTGTTCGCTTAACTTGGTTTTGAGGCCGGGGATGTGGCATAGCAGGAGCTTGTACCTGTGGTAAGCCTGGCACTGCCTGGGCTCGAGGTCGGATTTCAACTCAAAGCACAGTAAATAGGGGAAAATAGTACTCAGGGGTGGGCTCAGGGAGCTCATCATCAAGCTCTGCATCTGCCTCCAGAGCATGCCATCAGTCACTCTCTTCAACCAGCTCATCAACAGATTCAAACATTGACACAAGCCAGCATAAGACTCAGCCCTGTGTGATGTTGGACTGCGCATTGCTGTCGATAGTACTCCTCCTGTCAAAAAGGTCATGCAGCGCAGGATTGGTGGCACACACGACTTTTGTTTCAATCCTACTTCTTCAAGGTTTTGAAGCTGTTGCTCCAATGCAGCAATGCGCCACTTTGCGCCCACATATATGGCAACAATGGGATGTTCATCTGCAACTACAGCAGCAGGATAAGCAAAGAATTAGCTGGCACTAACCGGGCATACTCATCATCTAGCACAGAGTGGGAAGATTTGTTGGAGATATCTAGCTGTTAGCTGCCAGGTATTTATACCACTAAGCTGGGGCTAGCCATCTTAAAGGCAGTGCTCCATTCCCACCAATTATTGCTGTAGCAACTGCAGTGCTCAATTGGTGAGTGGAGGGAAGCGCAATGGTGTTGCTATGCTCTATGATAAGCCAAAGTGTATTTTGAGTTTGCAACCAAATTGGGACTAGCACTCAATTTGTGAGCAGAGGGAAGCGCCATTCGCAACACCGGGTGTTGTGGCACTGACAACCCGCAAGGCTTAGCATGGCTAGGCCAGGGTTGATTTTGAGCCTGCAGCCAAAGAGTTACTTAGCAACGTCCTGCATGCTGGTACCTGCTGTGCAGCCACTTGGCAGGTGCAAGTTCACAAATTGCACTCAGATCATCAATCAAGAGTATGATGGAAGATGAGAACTTGGAAAGAGGAAGGAAACAAAAAGGAGGAAATGGCATATGTTAGAGAATGATTCGCAGCAGACCATGAGCAAATATGACTGACCAAATTTAAGTGATCATAACAAGTAGTACTTTAGGTTGAATGCGTCAGAAAGAACGAAAAACATACCGTTTAGCAGGAAATCAACAGTCAAGATTGCCTGCTCACTCGCATCTGGAGGATGATCTCCCCCACTGTTAGCCCAATCTCCCCTAGTGATTTGATTTGTACTTAAGACAGGACATACTTGAGTTTGAGGGTCCTTTTGCAAGGTAGTGATGGCTTGCATACCAGTATATAGTGCTCAAGATCATGGCAAGTGCTTTAGGTTGAACATCTCAGTACTATATACCAGAAGAATAAAAGAACAAAAAACATACTTTTTAGCGGGAAATTGACAACAATCAAGATTGCCTGCTCACTTGTGTGCTGGAGAATCATCTCTCTCACACTTGTTAGCCCCATCTTCACTGGAGATTCTTTGTAGGACAGTGGACATGCTTGAGTTTGAGGGTCCATGTGCAATGTAGTAAGATGGTGATGCGTTGGATACCAGTATAAAGCTCTCAAGCTTGTCTCAAGCAACATGGGAGAGCAGCTAGGTAGGAAGATGGTGATTACTAGTATGAAGTGCTCAAGCAACATGCGAGAGCAGCTCTAACTTGGAGGTTTCAAGGTTACAAGGATATTTTTGCCAGTATTTGAGTGCACAGGAAATCGGAGATCACGATTAATCGATGATAGTGAAGCCGTTACCGACTCAGAGTCATGTACAAATCTGAGTGATCATAGCAAGTACTTTAGGTTCAACACATCAGTACTACGCACCAAAAGAATGAAATAATGACAAACACACCTTTTAGCAGTAGATGGAGCTGCATACCTCATAGAAATATTCACTTCTCCATAGTTGTCAAGGTATGGTGATGGTGAAAACGTGCCACCATTGTTAGCAAAGAGATACAGAGCCCATGATAGATAGCTTCTGAAGGTTGGCATATTCACTGAAGATGGTAATAAAAAGATACAGGACTTGTTCCACCATGCTAGACAGTTTGGATCCTTTGTATGTGGAATTGTTGATGTTGGGGTCGAGGATAACAAGCACCACTTGGAGCATGTAGATATCTTGGTCATAACATGGCTCATGAAGAACATAGCCTCGGTAATGGAGACTTGCCCCAAATAGCAAAGCTGTTGGGAACTCAGACCCCTGTACGAATTTGAGTGATCACAGTGAGTTCTTTAGGATGAATGCATCAATACGACACATCAGAAGGATGAAAGGTTGAAAAACTTACCTTGCAGCAGGAAATCAACAACACTCAATATTGCCTGCTCACTTGTGTGCTGGAGAATAATCTCTCTCACACTTGTTAGCCCAATCTCCAGTAGTGATTCTTTTGTAAGACAGGACATGCTTGAGTTCAAGTCTCCTTTGCAAGGTAGTAAGATGGTGATGCCTTGCACACCAGTATAAAGTGCTCAAGCAACATGTGAGAGCAGCTCTAACTTAAAGTGGAGGCTTCAAGGTCACAAGGATATTTTCACCAGTTTTTAGTGCACAGAAAATCAGAGATCACGATTAATCAATAATCACCCCATGACGAAGTTGTGATGGACTCAGAGCACTGTACGAATTTGAGTGATTGTGGCAAGTTCTTTAGGTTGAACACATCAGTACTATACTATATTCATGGTTCAATACTTCACGTAACGTACATTTCTTGAAACATGCAGGTCCAAAAAAGGTATGAATAGTGGCTTCCACAACCTATTCACATTCTCTGATGCCTCCCACGATTCCTCTCTTGATATTCTGCCCACCTGTACTCAGCAACAAACCAGATGATGTCAGATGCAATCCCCTTGGCCACATCATGCACTCACCTATACCTAGCAATGGTATCCAGGCACTCCTGGATGTGCTTCTCGGTGGCCTCCAAGACTACTCCATCAATTGTGGTGAATGGTTGCCTGACGAGGCTGCAAAGTTGCTTATTTGGCAGCCTGTACATATTCAGTGATCGCTTTTCACCAACTTCACCATCTTCCCACTCCACTAGGGTGGATGTCATCTAAGGAAGTGAGGTGAGGGCAAGGGCGGTAGAAGGGTAGAAATAGTACTCACGGTTGTTAGGATGGCACAGAAGGCGTCCACTGAACCAATAGTGGCCCATGGAAGGTATTCTGCGGTGTATACAGTGGTGTTGAAGTAAAAATCGAACATACGAGTTGCGATACCCATAGGGCCATAAAAGACATGGTCATAGATTTCAAATGCTTTTCCCGCCATAAACAAACCCTTTACAGACATCAGCATGGGCCAAATTGGGAGTAGAAGAAGCACTTACAGCATCATCGTGTAAGAAATTGGGCCAGGGGTACTCAGCTTGGAGATCCAAAGCATCGCGAATGTGCTTCCCATATTTCCCACCAGAGGTAAAAATGTGCATTTGTTGTTTCATTTTCCTCTTGTCCTCTGGTTTTGGAAAGGAAAGCTTATGTCACATGCATCATGTAGCAGCATCATCACAAGCGGCCTGACTGTATATTGGATGTTCTTCATCCCAATGTCAAGTCGCTCTGTGCAGATGCTGGTGAGACTCTTTGATTGTGTTTCATCTGTGGGCAGTCATATTAGTGACAGATTAAATAGACTGATGTGATGCCTGGACTCACTGAGTCTGGTTAAGGCTTCAAGAGGATGCTCATGATGGTGAGAACTGATCCTGTGGATAGCAATGGCGGCAACATCGTGATGGACATCTGTTCCATCAATGTTTTGGTTGAGCGGGATGGGGAGCCATGTTGGAAGGCCAAAGAAACCTTCAGTGAGGGCAATAGGTTCCGCATCGTGCAAGAGGTACACCCAGAAAGAGACTTTCACCTGGTCTGGGATGTACTGAGCTATTGCCTCCTTGAGGTCACCATGGGCGATGGTAGTTTGGATGGATTGAATGGAGGCAGCACTTGTGTGTAAGAATGGTGGCATTTGCTGATCAAGAGAAGCCTGACTCTGCAAAGCCATTAGATGACATAGGGACAAGGTTAGGGGGCTACCTGAAGCTCCTGGAGGGAAAGGGTTAATTTTGAGATTGCCTCAGAGCTGGGTGCAAGCAACAGTCCAACTGAATCTGCAGCATCGCATTGGGCATCAGAGTGTCCAGCTTTCCCCTTGCGTACAAAGGTAAATTCACAATGAACAGATCACACCACCAGAGCTAACTCGCCTTCGAAAGCGAAGCCATCAACATTGAGATCACAATGGTGGGGTCCAGAAAGAAGTTCCAGCAGGTCTTATGAGAAGTTTCCTCACTTCAAGGCTAGAAGCACTGAGGTGGGTTCCACAGAGAAATTGGTGCAGGTCTTATAAGAATTTCTCCTAGCACAGCAGAAAACGAAAAGGGAGTGCAGGTAAAAGTGACCTTCCTTGTAACTCATGGAATGCGACTGACCTGACCGACCCAATGATCCCCTCCAGACAGGAGGCACCCCTTGATTCATGCCTAGGGCATGTCCTTGACATCAGACACACACATGATGCATGCCAACTGCATGCATTTGATCCCCTTCCCGTAGAAGGCACCCTTGACGCATGGTGACTCCATGCACCCAAACCCACTCCCACACATGCTGTGATATGACAGCCTCTTGACATGAGGTCCGTGATGTCGGACTCTCACAATCGACATGCTGTGCTGCAGCACTCTGTGACATTGGACGCCTCATGCAAGGCATGAGGCCTATTGTTTCTATTATTACTTGATATGCATCTACCTTTCCAATTGGACGATAAGGACCTCTCTTCTAGTATAAGTACTGCAACTTGTAGTAGGGATGTCCTTAGTTTAGATCTAGGCAATTAACAGCCTTAACTTGCAACTCGCAAACTTACTTGAAACCACTAAGGAAGCCCCTTAGTGTGTGAACCTGAATGACTCTACCCAGAAGCCCTGCTAGAGTGCACTACCTATCTTACATCAGACACTCTGAGTAAGACTAGTGCTGAACGACTCGTCGAGGAAGCACCTCATCAAATGACATCAACTAGATTGAGTGGTTGAGGCTTCGCCCTTAACATAAGATCTAAACTATCTGCTAGCCCACCTACCTAGGTGTAGGCAACACATCTCGATACACACCACAGCGACCTGGGTCTAGACAAACCCCAGACTGACCACCAAGAGAAGCAGACCCACAGCCAGGTTCATCTTGGTACTGATACAATGGAAGACTAGTCCGTTAGACCCCAGCACAGCATTGGTTCTACAGATCAACCGACAGACAATGAGGAGATTTCCTCACTGATGAAGACTTTGAAAAACCACACACACCTCCACCTGAAACATCCACCCGCTTCTTAACAGACAAAACTGACGACCTCCATAACGAGATGTCCGAACCCGCAACCACACCAATGACGTCCATGAAGGACATTTGAATCTGATCACCGACAGACTTCTCAGGAGAGTGGACCAAGACTGCCAAGTTCCTGCAGGAGATAGACCTGTACCTGCGAATAAATGACCAGGTCTATGACACAAATGACAAAAAGATTATCTTCACACTGTCCTTCATGAATGGAGGGACAGCAGCTGCCTGGGCGCAGGCATTTGTCAACCAGCACCAGTCTGAGGGACTAGGTGAATACGCAGACTTCCGACAGAAGGTCCTAGAGGCCTTCTCACCGATCGACGATGCCGGAATGGCAAAGACTGAGATCAAAAATCTCAAACAAGGTTCAGGGAACCTTGAAGAATATGTGGCGAACTTCTGCATCCTGAAAGACAGGACGGGAATCACAGAAGACGCAGCCATGATTGAATATTTCATGGATGGACTGCACCCCAAATTACTGAAGAGGGTACACACAACGGAAATGGTACCCAACACTCTCGAAGGCTGGATAAAGGCAGCTTTGAAGTATGAAGGCCAATGGAAACAAGCCATGGCAATCCTGGGGAAGACCAGGCAGAACCAGAAGACAAACAAAACAACAAAGAAAGGACAGCCCTCTCTTGACATCAACCGACTGATGAACCAAGAACGCATGGAACACCTCCGAAAGGGACTGTGTTTCATCTGCCACCAACCCAGACACCGATCGTCCGACCATAAAGATGGAAAGAACCTGACCCAGACAGTGTCAGCACCACCTCCCTACCAAAACTGCTTCACCCAGAAAAGGACTGGGGTGGACACCTACCAGAAGATCTGCACGATGCTGGATGAACTAGACAAAGAAGAAAAGGAATGAGCCCTCAACCTCATGGAGGAATCAGGTTTTTAGAGCAGCGGCCTGATACGACGCCAGTCACCACTGAAGTCTCTGTAGGATCTGTACTCTTAGCTACCATGAATAGACAATCTATGTGCCTGTCTATCCGGGTAGCTGAGTCAGACAATGGGAAAGACGTTGCAACAAATGCGCTCCTCAACTCTGGAGCAGGAGGAGTCTTTATCGACTCAAACTTTGTTGAACGAGAAGGGATCAGAACATATCCCTTAGGCCACACCATCCAGGCCACGAATGTAGACGGAACCCTGAACAAACAGGGAACGATCACCAGATGCGTGAAAGGAAGACTCCACATCAATGGAAGGAGCTACCCAATAGAATACCTAGTCGCCGGACTAGGCAAAGAATCAGTAATCCTGGGCCTGCCATGGCTGCGGGAGATAAACCCAATCATCAATTGGAAGAAGGGAACATTCGAGTTCCGAGATGAAGAACGATGGGCTCAGATCCAGCAGATCCTGGAAAAGACAAGAAGAGCTGAACGGACCCTCCCAAATACCTTGAACCTTCTGAAAATTAATGCCAGAAGGGAGGTGCCCAATGACAAGATGGCACAAATCCGACACATCGTAGCCAAGACAAGACAGAGGCTCTCCGAAGAGAAAGAGAAGAGCCTTGCCCGAGCCAGACTGGCTGTGGCAAAAACCAGAGAAAGACTCTCCAAAGAAAAGGAGAGAAACCTTGCCCGAGCCAGATCGGCTGTGGCAAAAACCAGGGAGAGACTCTCTGAAGAAGGGGAGAGAAACCTTGCCCGAGCCCAATTGGCCATGGCAAAGACAAAGGAAAGGCTTTCTGAAAAGAAAGCCAAAGAACTGAATTCTGCCCAGATAGCTGTTGCAAAGACCAGGAGCAGCAACACCCCTAAACAAGCCAGAGGCCTTGAAGCAGCACGACGTGCTGTCGCCAAGACCCAAGAAAACCAGAAGAAGAAACAACTGGAAAAGGGCAAAAACAAAGAATGCGACAGGGCACAACAAATTGTGCAAAGGATGAAGGAATTGCTAACCTCCACAGGGGAGGGAAGCACTGGCAAAAGGAATGTGAAAACAACACTATGAAACAGGATAAACTACCCTCAACAACAGACTACCCTGACCCACGATTATAGGACTCCAGATCATGGTACCATCAACGCTGAAATACCTATGCCCAGGGAGACCCCCCCTCAGGTAAAGATCGAAGAGGTACCTGATGAAGAACTACTGGCAGACACCGGCATGGAAATACGAGTGATGGAACCGACCCCCAAATGAGATATAATTGAGGATGACTCAATACTAATTGCATACATACAAGGCGAACCAGTCATCAGCCTATTTGGACCAGCCATAGAACTGCCCCTGACGGAAGAACATCGAGAGCCAACACACAAATACATCCGAAAGATGAACACCATCGGCAGACTTGTGAAAGGCAAGGGCTCCCCACGATATCTACTCAACTCTGACATATGGATCAGAGCAAAGACATCCATATCTCAACGACTGGCACATGAACAAGAGGAGGGAAAGGAGACTAGCCAACAGACCCTGGACGACTTGCTGCCACCAGAATACCAGAAGTACAGACAGGTATTCAAGAAAGCTGCATCCGAATGATTCCCGGAATCAAGACCATGGGATCACGTGATCAACCTGAAGGAAGGCTTTGTACCAAAGGATTGCAAAGTCTACCCATTGACACCGAAAGAACAAGAGAAACTCAATGAGTTTCTAGATGAAAACCTTGAGAAAGGATACATCCGACTGTTGAAATCACCCATGGCATCCCCATTCTTCTTCATGTCGAAGAAGGACTCCGACGCTCTACGACCTTGCCAAGACTATCGCTATCTGAATGAAGGAACGATCCGGAACAACTACCCCCTGCCACTGATCGGAGACCTCTTGGACAAGCTAAAGGGAGCGAGATTTTTCATGAAACTTGATATTCGATGGGGATATCATAACGTACAGATAAAGAAAGGAGACGAGTGGAAAGCAGCATTCAAGACTAACCGAGGGCTATTTGAGCCAATGGTGATGTTCTTTGGGCTGTGCAACTCACCGGCAACATTCCAGGCCATGATGAATGATCTCTTCCAAGATATGCTAGATGAAGGATGGCTCATCATCTATATGGATGACATCCTGATCTTCTCGAAGATGGAAGAAGAACACTGGATAAGGACCAAAAGGGTCCTCGAACGACTATGACAATGTGATCTCTACCTGAAAATAGAGAAGTGCAAATTCAACATAGAGGAAGTCAAGTTCTTGGGCATGATCATCAGACCCAATGAACTTGCAATGGACAACATGAAACTGGCTGGGATCAAGGACTGGCCCACGCCAAGGACAGTGAAGGATGTAAGATCCTTCCTAGGATTTGGAAACTTCTATCGATGATTCATCAGACACTTCGCGGATCTGGCCAGACCGCTGAACGATTTGATGAAGAAGAACCAGAAATTTGAATGGACAAACGACTGCCAGCAGTCGTTCGATGCGCTAAAGGGGAAGTTCAAAGAGACCCCAGTACTGCTGATGCCAGATGCAACGAAACCATTTGTGGTGGAATCTGATGCCTCAAAATTTGTGACAGGCACAGTACTCAGACAACAGGATGCCAACAGAGACTGGCACCCATGCGGATACATCTCACACTCTTTCAACGAAGCGGAAAGGAATTACGAGATATATGACCGGGAACTATTGGGAGTGATCCGAGCGCTAGAGACATGGAGACACTACCTACAGGGGATGCCATTCCCTGTGATGGTATTGTTTGATCACAAGAACCTGACGTACTTTCATCAGCCACAGAAACTGAACTGATGACAGGCTAGATGGGCCATCTACCTGTCACAATTTGACCTGAAGCTACAACACGTACTGGGATCACAGATGGTACAATCTGACACCCTATCGAGGAGAGCAGATCACATAGCCAAAGAAGACACCAATAATGAGGACAAGACCATCCTCGCTGACAAACTGTTCATCAAAACGATCAACACTGAGCTCCAGGGAGCCCTGGTCTCAGCAATAATGAAGGACGACCTCGTAAATGACGCTTTATGAGCCCTGAAAAACAATGGAACTCCCCCAATCAAGTCTGCATTGGAGGACTGGAAATTCGAAGACGGCCTGCTCTTTTTCAAAGACAGATGCTATGTGCTACAGGATGAAACCCTCTGCCAAGCGATCATATGAAAATACCATGATAGCATCATGACAGGACACCCTGGACAATGGCAGATGATCAAACTGATCCAACGAGACTACTGGTGGCCAGGAATGGCCAACTTCATCAAGAAGTACATTGAAGGCTGCGCAAAGTGCCAGCAAATGAAAGTGAATACACACCCGACGACCCCACCACCGACACCGATATCATCTGATGCCAGCAGACCATTCGAGCTGGTAACGACAGATTTTATCACGGACTTGCCCATGATAAACGGATTTGACTCAATCATGGTCATGGTAGACCATGGTCGTATGAAGGGGGTAATTTTTATCCCTTGCGCAAAGATGATCGATGCACTTGGTGCCGCAGACCTTTACCTGTGCCATGTATACACAAGATTTGGACTCCCTGGAAGAATCATCTCAGACAGAGACCCTCGATTTGCATCCAAACTCTTCCGAGAACTTGGACAATTGCTCAGGATTAAGCTATCCATGAGCACCGCCTATCACCACCAGACCAACAGAGAAACGGAGCGAGTAAACCAAGAGCTAGAGGTTTACCTCCGCATGTTCTGTTTGAACAAACCCGAGGATTGGGGGCATTATCTCCCAACAGCAGGATTCGCGCACAACCAGAAGACACACTCCGCAGTAAAACACTCGCCATTTTACTTAATGATGGGATATTAACCACATGCTATCCCCACCCCATACAAAAAGATGAATGTGCCGGCCACTGAACAGAGAATCCAAGAACTTCTCTCTGCGAGAAGGGAAGCTCTTGCCGCACACGAACTAGCCAGACAGGCTATGGCTGCCCGAACAAAAGGGCGATACGAACCATTCAAGGTTGGAGAACAAGTATGGCTTGACTCCAAGAACCTGAAGATTGGCTACCCAACGAGAAAACTGGTGCCAAAACGAGAAGGGCCCTTCATGATTGAAGATGCCTTGTCAAGAACGACATACCAATTGAAACTGCCGCCGAGATGGAAGATCCACCCGGTATTCCATGTGGCTTTACTCACGTGATACCATGAGAATGACACTCATGGGTGAAACTTCCTGACTCCACCACCTGACCTCATGGAAGGAGAAAATGAATATGAGGTGGAAGCGATCATCGCACACAAGAAGCACAGCAAGACATGCCGTTACCTTGTGAAATGGGTTGACTACCCGACATCCGAAAACACATGGGAACCCAAATCGAACCTGAAGAATGCCCCCGAGATCCTGACGGCATATAAGAAGAGGTACCACCTCTGACGAGAGCCCAAGAAACCCCCACTATCTGAACCAAACGACACCCCTGATACCCCCTAAATGACGATTGACCCACTGAATGTTGACGCCCTTCACGTTCACTCCCACCCCCACCCCCCTTTCAATAAAGAACAAATATGAGAAGAACATGGTGACTGGATGATGAGTCATTGACCAGTCACCAAGAATGAACAGACTGCTGGGGCAACCCTCTTGGGAATGCCCGCATGGAATCACATTCTGGATAAACAGAGACGACTGGATGGAGAGAATATCCTCGACTTGCCCAACATGCTGCCTCTATGTGCAAAGGAGCACGAAAATGGATTTGACCTGGTAAAAGCACAATTTGAGGAGTGGTGCTTCAAAGAAGAGTTAGACAGCGGAGACTATCTCCCTGAACAATTTATTGTCGACCACGATGGTCTGACCCCAGGCAGGAGACCACTAGCAGGGAGTAGCCCACTACTGTGGAATGACCTTCAGTGGAATACCCACTATGACAAAGAAAGTGGATTCGAGCTGGCAAGGCAGTTCTTATTTGGACAACATGGAGAACTGGGGACATTGCTGCGTTCCAGCCAACACCCCCATACACCAACACCCCAGACCACTGAGCACAACTAGGTGTGAACCGATTGTCCGCAAAGACGTTAAACTACCGATTGTCCGCAAAGACATTAAACTAGCGATCATCTGCAAAGATGTAAAACTACAGTGATTACCCTTGATACTGCGCAAACCCTACACACCCCTCCCCCTTCCGACGACACCACTGACTCTTTGACACCACTGCTAAAGGCAGTATAAAATGAAAAGAACCCGATCATGGTCCAAGCTTAGACACAAACGATTCCTCCATCGTACCCCTTGACCCCGACCTACCCACATAACCAGACCATGCCCGATCAGACAGCGAAGGAGAGACGAAGATTTAGGTTGAAGTATGGAACTTTCGACCATAGTGGGGGGGTAATGTTACAATTTTCCTTGTAACTCATGGAACCCGACCAACCCAACCGACCCGACCAACCCGATGATCCCCTCCAGACAGGAGGCACCCCTTGATCCATGCCTAGGGCATGTCCTTGACATCAGACACACACATGATGCATGCCGACTGCATGCATTCGATCCCCTTCCCGTGGAAGGCACCCTTGACGCATGGTGACTCCATGCACCCGAACCCACTCCCACACATGCTGTGATACGACAGCCTCTTGACATGAGGTCCGTGACGTCGGACTCTCACGATCGACATGCTGCGCCGCAGCACTCTGTGACATTGGATGCCTCATGCAAGGCATGAGGCCTATTGTTTCTATTATTACTTGATATGCATCTACCTTTCTGATTGGACGATAAGGACCTCTCTTCTAGTATAAGTACTGCAACTTGTAGTAGGGATGTCCTTAGTTTAGATCTAGGCAATTAACAGCCTTAACTTGCAACTTGCAAACTTACTTGAAACCACTAAGGAAGCCCCTTAGTGCGTGAACCTGAATGACTCTATGCAGAAGCCCTGCTAGAGTGCACTACCTATCTTATGTCGGACGCTCTGAGTAAGACTAGTGCTGAACGACTCGTCGAGGAAGCACCTCATCGAATGACATTGACTAGATCGAGTGGTTGAGGCTTCACCCTTAACATTGCTTGTCAGCATTGATAGGTGCTGTGCAAGATAGTAAACACAAGAAGCCCATCACGGCCCATCTCCGGATGATATGAACACTGTCACGTAGGGTTTCAGCCACATTAAGGCGGTGATTAAAGTGATCTTGGCAATTAGCTTGCCAATGGGTCTTCAGCCTACAGCCCATGACTGGCCCCATGTCACAATGGACATCAGAAGACCTCAAACAAAAAGCCATCTTAATGGTCTGACCGCATGACTGATGGGCACATGGGTACAGTGAGAGGATTGTTGGATACTGACTAACACTACACAAATAACTGGGTTTGATGCAATCTCCACGTACTTGGAGTGGAGAAAGATGCCATAGAAATAGTGAGGTGGCCTGAAACTGCCAAAGATGGTCAAGGTTGGGGTCAAGGATAACAAGCACCACTTGGAGCATGTAGATATCTTGGACATAACATGGCTTGTGGAGAACATAGTCTCAATGATGGAGGACTTGCCCCTGAAAGGCAAAGCCTGGGGACTCAGTGCCCTGTACGAATTTGAGTGATGATAGCAAGTACTTTAGGTTGAACGTTGGCGTCAGTACTATGCCAGAAGAATGAAGGAAGGAAAAACATACCATGTAGCAGGAATCAACGACAGTCAAGAATGTGCTCAAGCAACATGCGAGAGCAGCTCTAACTTAGAGGGGAGGCTTCAAGGTTACAGGGAGATTTGTGCCAGTATTTGGGCACACAGAAAATTGGGGATCATGATGAATCGATAATTGCCCTATTCCTAAGTCATTACAGACTCAGATCCCTTCATGAATTTGAGATCTGATAGTGAGTACTTCAGCCCGATCTCTGCTAGTGATTCTTTTGTAAGACAGGACATGCTTGAGTTCTGGTGTCCTTTTTGCAAGGAGTAACAGGGTGATGCATTGCATACCAGTATAAAGCACTCAAACAACATGCGAGAGCAGCTCTAACTTAAAGAATTTTGCCTACCACAGCCAAAAACGAAAAGGTAGCACAGGTAAAAGTGACCTTGCTTGTCAGCATCGATAGGTGCTGTGCAAGATAGCAAACACAAGAAGCCCATCATGGCCCATCTCCGGATGATATGAATGCTGTCACATAGGGTTTCGGGCACATTAAGGTGGTGATTAGCTCGCCAATGGGTCTTCAGCCTACAACCCATGACTGGCCCCATGTCACAATGGACATCAGAAGACCTCGAACAAAGCCATCTTAACGGTCTGACCGCATGACTGACTGATCAGCACATGGGTACAGTGAGAGGAAGGTTTGTTGGATACTGACTAACACTATACAAATAACTGGGCTTGATGCAATCTCTGCATACTTGGAGTGGAGAAAGATGCCATAGAAATAGCCACATGGCCCAAAACCATCAAAGATTGTCGAGGTTGGGGTGGAAGCACCACTTGGAGCATGTAGATATCTTGGACATAACATGGCTCATGGAGAACATAGTCTTGGTGATGGAGGACTTGCCCCTGAATGGCGAAGCCTGGGGACTCAGTGCCCTGTATGAATTTGAGTGATAATAGTGAGTACTTTAGGTTGAACATCAGCATCAATACTATGCACCAGAAGAATGAAGGAAGAAAAAACATACCATTTAGCGGGAATCAACGACAGTCAAGAATGCGCTCAAGCAACATGCGAGAGCAGCTCTAACTTAGAGGGGAGGCTTCAAGGTTACAGGGAGATCTTCCCCAGTATTTGAGTGCACAGAAAATTGGAGATCATGATTATTTGATAGTCGCCCTATGGCAAAGCTGTTACCGACTCAGATCCCTTCACAAATTTGAATGATCTGATAATGAGTGCTTTACATCAAACACATCAGTAACATATACCAGAAGAATGAAAGAATGAAAAACATACCATTTAGCGGAAATCAACAACAGTCAAGATCGCTTCCTTGCTCACATACCAGAGGATAATCTCTCTCACACGTGTTAGCCCCATCTCAGCTGGTGATTCTGTTGTAAGATGGTGGACATATTTGAGTTTGAGAGTCCTTTCGCAAGGTAGGAAGATGTGATGCATCACATACTGGTATAAAGCACTCAGGCAACATACGAGAGCAGCTCTAACTTAAGGTGGACGCTTCAAGGTTACAAGGATATTTTCACCAGTATTCAAATGCAGAGAGGAAAGTTGGAGGTCATGGTTAATCGATAATTGCCCTATGGCGAAGCCATTATGGACTCAGATCCCTTCATAGATTAGAGTGATCTGATAGCAAGTACTTTAGGTTGAATGCATCAGTACAACGTATGAGAAGAATAAAGGAAAGAAAAAACATACCTTGTAGCAGGAAATCAACAAGAGTCATGATCACCTGCTTGCTTGTCAGTCCCAGCTCCCCTAGTGATTATTTTGTAGAACAGGACAAGATTGAGTTCAAGGGTCCTTCTACAAGGTAGGAAGATGGTGATTATTAGTATAAAGCGCTCAAGCAACATGTGAGAGCAGCTCTAACTTAGAGTGTAGGCTCCTAATAACATAAAGCACTTGGCAAGCAACATGCAAGAGCAGGGGCAAGGCCTCAAGGTCATGATGACAGGAGTGCCAGTGAGAGCTGCCAGCTCCAATCATTGCCGTTGATTATGTGGCATCACATGCCACTTGTACTTACTACACTGAGGCACTTAAGGCTGGAAACCTTGGAGGACATCAGAGATAGCACGATTGTGGACTGTGCAGCTCTCAGGATCCAAGTCCTCAGGTTCTTAATCGCATCATCCTCAAGTGAATGCTATTCACCCAGCAGTCTCTTCGTAACACATTGCTTTCAGGAAATGCCGACGCAAGACTTGTCTGGCTACTACTAAGAATGCCATCCTTAACTGGTGTGTCTTTGGCCTTGCTTTTTGACAATTGGTTGCTTTGGAGGTAAAAACAAAGGACTTCAATCTTCATAGGACGAAGTTAATATTGATGTTGTGCATAGGTAGTAGTCCACTGGTGGCCCATGTCCAAACATTCCACCCCAACCCTTCCCGAACGTCGTCAGCCAGTGGCTCATGTGTATGAAGCACTCAGGCAACAGCTAACTTAGAGTGGAGGCTCCAATGTTACAAGGAGATTTTTGCCAAGATTTAATTGCACAGAAAATTGGAGATCACGATTAATCAATAATTGCTTTATGGTGAAGCCGTTACGGACTCAGATCCCTTCACGAATTTTGAGTGATCTGGTAATGAGTACTTTAGGTTGAACATGTGAGTACTATGCACCAGAAGAATGGAAGAAGGAAACACATACCATTTAGTGGGAATCAACGACAGTAAAGATCACTGGCTCGCAAGCAGTCAAGATCGCCTGCTCACTTGTGAGCCGGGAGATGATATCTCTCTCACATGTTAGCCCGATCTCGGCCAGTGATTCTTTTGTAAAATGGGACACGCTTGAGCTCGAGTGTCATTTTGCAAGGTAGTAAGATGGTGATGTCTCGCATACCAGTGTAAAGCATTCAAGCAACATGTGACAGCAGCTCTAACTTGAAGTGGAGGCTTCAAGGTTACAGGGAAATTTTGGCCTGTATTTGGGTGCACAGAAAATCAGAGATTATGATGAATCGATGATTGCCCTATTCCTAAGGCATTATGGACTCAGATCCCTTCGGGAATTTGAGTGATCTGATAGCGAGTACTTTAACCCGATCTCCGCTAGTGATTCTTTTGTAAGATGGGACATGCTTGAGGTCAGGTGTCCTTTTTGCAAGGTAGTAAGATGGTGACACCTTGCATACCAGTATACAGTGCTCAAGCAACATGCAAGAGCAGCTAGGTATGAAGATGGTGATCACTAGTATAAAGCGCAAGAGCAGCATGTGAGAGCAGCTCTACCTTGGAGGTTTCAAGGTTACAAGGATATTTTCGCCAGTATTTGAGGGCACAGGAGATCGGAGATCAAGATTAATGGATGATAGCAAAGCTGTTACTGACTCAGAGCTATGTATGAATCTGAGTGATCATAGCAAGTACTTTAGGTTCAAATGCGTCAGTACTATGCACCAAAATAATGAAATAATGAAAAACATATCTTTTAGCAGGAGATCAAAGACAGTCAAGATTGCCTGCTCTAGGCTGGCACTTGCGAGCTCTGGGAGCCTCATAATCTGTCTCATGGCACTTGTTAGCCTGATCTCCGGTACTAAATGATTCTCTTGTCAGCATCGATAGGTGCTGTACAAGATAGAAAACACAAGAAGCCCATCGCAGCCCATCTCCAGAGGATATGAACACTGTCATGTAGGGTTTTGGCCACATTAAGGCAGTGATTAAGCATTCTTGGTGATCATCTCGCCAATGGGTCTTCAGCCCACAGCCCATGATTTGCCCCACATCACAATGCATGTCAGAGAACCTTGAAAAGCACTCTTAATGGTCTGACTGCATAACTGACTCATTGGCACATGGGCACAGCGATAAAAAAGTTTTTTGGGTAGTGAATAATGGTTTATAACTGTGCTTGACCTAATCTCGATCCTGGAGGGATGATCACCTTAGTGTTTGTGGAGAGCCAGAATGACAGCATATGACATCATACCTGACTGCAAGACATACCTGGAACTTGGACTCATGGGTCATGGGTGGTGTTCAAGGGTTCAAAGAAGGAAGATGCGCTTGCTGTGGCCATGTAGGCGCCCACGTGTCCAATCCTGGGCATCACAAAAGGGGAGGCTTCAGAGGAGCTCTGCCACACTAGGCGGGCTAGTCCATCAGTATGAGGTGGCTGGAGAGCACCACCATGGCCTTGCACTGCAAGGCGCTGAAGGTGGCACTGAAGGTGGCGCTCTGCTTCCTCAAAATTGTCCTCCGCCTGGTGAAGACCATCTTTAATCTGGCGAAACTGCTCCTCCCTCAGCGCAGCATTGAGTAGGCATCATGCATAACCTCCATCCACATTGCTGGATCAATGGGGGGCCATAGAGGTGCATCTGATTCCTCAGGGATTCTTGGCGGAAGAGTCTGCAAAGCACCACATGCTGACTATCAGCATACAAATTGCAGCAGTGCATTGAACAAAACATGCACTTGCCAACGGGAGTCCTTCATGATGAGTGCCATGCAGATCCTCGAGGTCTTGTGGCAGGCAGTCACATTTGGCTGCCCCTTGGCTTGGGTGTGGACAGGGAGGTAAGCGGGCTGTTCATTTGGTGAAATCAGGCTCCTGCATTGTATCGTGATGCAGCCCATGCTCAGATAGAACTGTCTCCAGTTGTTGAAAGGGCACAGCGCTGCATTTCACTGTATCCTCCGCGACTTTGCAAGCTATGACATGTTTGAAGAATGAGAGGACACCCTTGATATTCCAATTGCTGTGCTTTGTGGTGGGATCTTGGTCTGCCATTATGAATCAACTAGGTCTTATTGTTAGGGAGTTGCCTATGCATTCAGCCTAAGACCTACAACAGAGGATAAATAACAGATGAGGCTAGCAGAAAATATGACTGCCACAGGTGGAGCTGTAGAGGGATCTGCTGGAGAGCAACTTATAGGGGGGTCGAGCATGTCTGATAGTATAGGCAGTGAGGTTGAGCCTGAGCCTGAGATTAGCAAGATAGTAGTACTATCTCATTGAGTTGGCCCTCCAAGTTCAGAATCATAACGAAAATATTAATCCCACGCTTTATGATACTACCTAAGTTACTACTATGATAGTAAGCTGCAGTTGAAGTTGTCACAAGTCTAATATGCCCAGGGAACAGTACTGTGGACATCCAATACATTGCAGCATACATGTGTGCAGTTTTTCATTGGGCTTTACGTGCAGTGCATGAGCTACGATGTATACTTATCAAGGTTTGTTGGCGGTGGGAAAGCAATTTTGATCATTTCAACATTTATAGGAGTCAGGGTAGTACACCCAAAATTTATGTGACAAGGCTCGAGATCCACCTGTTGCGTGCCGACAAATCCTGGCATATCTTCACAACTAAAGCCCACACTGATGTGAGGTGAACTTTGCCTTCACAACAAACCTCAAGCATGCAGTGCATTCGACGAAAATACACTGAAATGCTCCCACCGTTATACCTGACCCACCCCCTTCCCAAGACTCAAGACATCCAATCCAGGTCAAAGGATCACAGGAGCCTGCGAGGCAAATGGCTTCGCAGTTATCCAGACATTCATGGTGCTCTATGGCACCGCGAGCAACAAGCAACAAGCACTCGCTGCACTGGGAAAAAAGATCCACTAAACAATTGCTGGAAATGCCTATAGTTCCGGTAGCGTTTAAGCTGAGGAGCTGCTCAAAATATGTCATGTTGCCATTGAGCCGGGGTTGGAATTGGCAAAACTTGGGAACTGGTGAGCAAGCCAGGGCATCAGTATCTGAGTCGCTGTGTGGCAAATGCAGGCGCACACACCGTCAATGTCCTTGATTTGGCTGAAATCCAGAATGACCAACCCCAACCCAAGCGCTGAGTGAACTGTCTTGGAAATGAATTTAGTAAAAGGCAGTCAGGTCATGGATTTCCAGTCATGCCTTTGTATTCGACCAACCCCATCCCTGGAGGCCCAGGTTGCTCTATGAATATCTTTGCATACTGCCTTTCTAAAGGCCGAGGGTGCATCCAGCACTCCATTAGAGCATTCGGCGAATATGCAAATGTAGGTGATGAGGGCCGTGTCCTCTGCCCTGCTAGAGCATTGGTCGAAGGATAGCTGATAGAAGGGTGAGTACTTGGAATGACATGATGTCTATGAACATCAAACCTAGGCATGAACTGCATGGCTGCAATATATGGAATAGGTGTGAGGGAGCAAGGAAGGTGATGTTGCAGGGAATTCAAGGTGAGCCTACAGGCCACAAGCAGTGGATCCAAGCTCTTTTGAGGGGGAACTCCACGAGGTTACACATGGAGCTAATGCGTAAATTATTTATATGGGCAAGGAGGCAAACATCTGCAGATAATGGGCGCATTGGTCTTCCATGGCAACCTGTATAGATCGATTCAGTTGAAGTGTCAGTTGGAAGGGCCATCCCTGAAGAAAAGAAGCACATAGGCCGAACAGAGCATGGTGCCAAGTGACCCTAATAATCAAATCCTACACTGAAGTCACCTGGAATTTGTGTATGAGCAGCAGATGCCTTCAGCTTTCCACATCAGTGCAAGAATCTGCAACATAGAGTGAAGCCCTGAGCACTCTCAGCCTAGGTTGAAGCGGCGGAGCCCATAGTGAGAGTGAGTGAATGTACTAGCACAACTAATCAATAATCTCCATGGCAAGAGTGCTAGTAGTTATTAAGGTACTAGAGTTCATCTGCAGCCAACATCATCACATGACCAAGTTGTGACAAGTTGTGACAAAGCACCATATTTCTAATTATTCATTCAATTCCATGTTTTTCACAAAAGTAAAACATAAGATCTATGTAAAATGTAATTCTCCAGAGGGTCTAGGTTCTTGATTTTTTATTTTCAGTGGAGGAAGAAAGTAATGAGGCATACTTCAATAATGGTCTGCTTTTGGTAATTCTTGGAAATAGCCGATCTGCGTGTCAAGCACATCACGAGCGAAGGAAAAAAAATTAAAGATGGGTGGGCCTAACGCTATCGCTTCTTTGGATGATGTACCAATCATCTCAATGCGGCGGTAAGCACCACTTCTTACATTAGTTTGAGTATTATGCACTGAATGCACTGTAGATATGCTATGTGATCCCTCTGATTCATGGATGCAGCTACGTAATCGGATGCAACATTGCAACAATTACGTAGTCAATGATATTGATTTGTGCATCAGATAATCTTGGCATGAGCACCAGCAGTATGGCTGCACCAGTTGCTTAGTACATAAGTTACAAGCTATGTGTTCACCTCTGTAACTGTAGGGGGTCGAGGAGCACAATTGACCCCTGCCAGTGGCTAAAAACGCCTGTCGGGCACTGACAACTGCAGCATGGTGGGTTTAACAATCCTAATGAAGGGAAGCCCTGCCGATGCAATATTGCAGGGATGCAGATCATTGCAAGGGGGTCGCGAGTAGATTGTGCTAGGGAGATCAATCGCTAAATTATTTGAGTCGCCATCACCCTAGAATGACTGGGTTGAATGAGATCGAAAGAGAGGATGCTTCTGTTGACAACACAAGGCTCGAAGAGATACCCTACAGCTGCGAGCCTGCACTACACAGGTCGGGGCTAGTGGCATGAAGGGTAGAGGAGCTAGTGTAGCTGCAGTTTATGTAGATGGATGGAGTACTGAGTTGGATGCTGAATTCATTGTGCAACCGGAGCTGTCTGTAAAAATGGTGGAGGCTCGCAAAAAGCTTGTACACCCATACCATCGAACTGATTGTTCACTGATTTGGGATGGGTTGTGTCTTCCCAGCAAACATGGTGAAGGTACTGTCAGCATTGGGCATCTGGATCGATTACCATAAACAATGATTTTCAGCACTGCCGCATACATCACGGAAATATCCAATTCTCCATAGTCAAGGTATGGCAATCATAAAAATGTGCGACCATTAGCAAAGAGATATAGAGCCCATGATAGATAGCTTCTGAGGGTTGACATATTGACTGAAGATAGTAATAAGAAGATACAGGACTTGTTCCACCACACTAGACAGTTGAGGTCCTTTGTATGTGGAGTGGAGAAGGATCCCAGAGAGATAGCCACATAGCCCAAAATGGTCGAGGATTGTCAATGCTGGGGTCAAGGATAACAAGCACCACATGGAGCATGTAGATATGGTCATAACATGGCTCACGAAGAACATAGCCTTGGTAATGGAGACTTGCCCCTGAATGGCAAAGCCGTTATGAACTCAGAGCTTTCGCTGGTGATTCTTTGTAGGAGAGTGGACATGTTTGAGTTTGAGGGTCCATGTGCAATGTAGTGAGATGGTGATGCCTTGTGTACCAGTATAAAGCGCTCAAGCAACATGTGAGAGCAGCTCTATCTTGGAGGTTTCAAAGTTACAAGGATATTTTTGCCAGTATTCAAGTGCACAGGACATCGGAGATCATGATTAATCAATGATAGTGAAGCCGTTACCATGTACTATGAATCTGAGTGATAATAGCAAGTGCTTTAGGTTCAAACGCGTCAGTACTATGCACCAGAAGAATCAAATAATGAGAAACATACCTTTTAGCAGGCGATCTTTGCCAGTTAGGGTAACACAAAGTCCTCAAGCAACATGCGAGAGCAGGTTGAATTTAAGATCTCACGCTTGGCAGCTACTACTAGTACGAGTTCCGAGTCTGTCTTGTACTACTACTAAGTTGCTCAACAGTGAGGTTTCTCATCCAGTCGACCTGCTGTGCACTTTCTGGATGTGTTTGTTCATGGAAAATATTCCAGCCTGGGCTGAAGTTTGAAATAGCGTATGGGCTGTGGTAAGCTGTTCATTTCAGAGGCAATAAATGGAGAAACCCCAACAAGTATGAGTTCTTTCAATTTCTGGATGTGGCTCACCTTACTCTGTGATTCCAAGAGTAATAGAACATTCCCATCAGGAGACAAAGAAGAAGTTCAAGGCCTCCAACTCCACACTTACTGGTCTCACTGCCGGCTGGGAAGACAAACTCAAGCACCATACATCTAGTACTACCTCGTCATTGGCAGCAGCATCCGATCTTGAAGACTCCATGGTTCAGTATGGCAGAGTGATTGGAGACTGAGAGACAGATGACATTGAATGTGTGGTGATGGCATTGGATTCAAAAGCATCCAGGGCGAAGGTAGGTGTCGATGGGCACCACTTCAACGTTGAGTAATCATTACTCTCACAATTTCATCTCTATCGTCCCTAGACAATGATCAAAATTGAGGCAAATTGCCAACCTGCACCCATTCAGACGCAGAAAGCAGCCCATGGCAGTGACGCCAAATGGAAGTTTAATCATCTTCCTGCTCAAACTGATGACTTGTTTAAGGACCTACTTGTGCCTCTTGCTTGCAAGATGGCAGACAATTTGGGACCATGGGAAGCGCTACCCATGATGGAAGTTCAGAAGTTGGTGGATCGTGTCTATGGACCAGACCAATATGTTGTAGCGGAAGATAATGTATGGGTGGTATGTCCAGTCATTGTAGTGCTTCTGTGATTGCCACTCATTTATTTTTATGGAGCTCTCTTATCGCCTGAACAACTGGCGCAACAGATTTGCAACTGTGGCTACTGAGAGTGTCAAGGTCATGATAAACAATAATGCTGACTACTTCCAAACCTCCCAAGATATCAAAGACTTCATCGCACTTTGCCTGGAGGAAGTCCCTGTCAATCCAGAGCATAAAGAATCTACTGAGAAAGGTGATTCAGAGGTAAAACCCTTGATGACGGCGGTGTACCAGTGGAAGGAATGGAATGACAGCAAAAAGAAGCAGGTGAGTACAACTATAGTACGTTCACCCTCACACAAGTGTTTCAGGGATTATTTCAAAATCAGCTCATCATGCATACATTCGCCTTCACACATGTCAAGGATTTGGAGGATATCAAAGATTGAAGTGATGAGAAGCCCATTGGTGCCTTAATTCTCTATGCAGGCGGTGAGCTTTTCATGATCGACTGAGTTTTTCTTGAAGGTTGTAATGCCCATCAGGTTGGCTGTGCACTTGCTCTCTATGGAAAGGATGCGAGAGAAACGTCATCTGCAGCATATTATTTCTCTGCCGACAACTATGGCGATCGGGTGACATGCAAGAAAGGTTCTCACAGCTGATGGAAAAATGTTGCGGAGCGGTGTGCCACAGCTTTCATGCCGACTATCAAAGGCTGGACCCAGGAGTGTTGGGATGAAATCATTGCCAAAGCCAAGAGTTTCCTGCCTCAGAAGAAAAAGAAGAATCATGGACAAAGTGGTTCCTGCGCAAGCTCTGAAGGAATCGATATTGAGGACGACATCATCATGTCCAACAATGATGAGTTGGATTAGTAACTGGTTGGTGAGTGATATTCTTCTGCTACTGATCATACTAATGGTTGTCTGGTGCTATACAGAACAGGGACTGCTAACATGATGTCTACCCGGAGTTGCATGGTCATCATGTTCATGGGCATCTGACTCGGAGTATGGAGGCACCTAGTATGAGTAATTTTAAGTATAATTACTACTGGTAGTAGCTATTAAGACAGTTATATCTTTCCAATGATGTATAGTTTTCCCTTTCAACCAATATTAATCCTGAGCATTGAGCAAATCTATCAAATATAACGAGTCTATGGAAGATAAGGGTATCTTTGGAATTGTCGTGAAGTGCAGGATGGATGATAATGAATATGTCTAGCTATTTACATGCATTCTTTAATGTATTTCTGTTGAGCAGGAGTGCAGCTAGCAAACTGCTCAGTGGTCATGGTTCCAAGGAAGTCCCAGAAGCATGCACCAAACTTGTCAGCCACAGCCTGGCAATGCCCTGAGCATTTCCTCTTGACGGTACCCCACTTCCGACATGCCTTCATTTTTGACTCAGCGCCTGTAAGTGAAGAAGGACCAGCTCCAGATGATGTTGATGTGATGGCCCAAAGAGGTGGTAATGTGGAGATGGGCTTGTGCAGCAGAAATTGGGCATCATTGAAGTTCAAGGAAGGCTGGGTCTCAGATGCTGATGATGAAGGAAAGTTGAAAGCTGGGTCAATCCACATCCCAGGACTCATTTCTGGAAGTCTTAACATCCAACCATCACTTGCAGCTGAGATGATTTCAGTAGCAAAGGCTTCTGGTATATAGATCAAAAGTCTGCTATGAACCAAGGCTGACTGTGTTGCATTGACAAACTGCAAGATATACCCAGGATGTGCACTTTCATGACTAGGAACGGGATCACGATGGACAGAGTGTAATCCGACTCGGATAGAATTTGCCTCGCACACCACAAAGATGTACTCCTTCAAAGTCTCACTATTCTCCACTCCACAACACAGGTAAACTGCAGAGGAATATGGTATTGTGGGGATCTGTTCCAAATTATGGAAAGTTGGATTTTGAAAGTCTGAATATGAACATAAGTCACCTGAAATAAAAAAAATATGTATTGAAAACTGACCTGCTGCTGAAAGGGGCTCAGGGGCTGCACCACATTTGTCATCACCTAGGGAAACCTGATCGTCATCACTGGTAGCACTGAGGGCCATGTCATCTGCATGGGTGGGTATTTCTTCTGCCATGATATGCAGGGCCAGGGTTTTGAGGTCAGGTAGATAGCTATCTCCATCTGGATCCATTTCTTTGTTGTTTTGAAGTTGTTCAGCAGTAGCTGAAACATCCAGAGACATGGCAATTATAGGCAGGTTGCTTGAAGTAATCTGGGGATTGATGTCATCTATATCCATAGCACTCGATACACCATAGTCAGTAGTTCGGTTTACATCATCTTCCCTTGATTTTTGATTATTGGTATGCACTATATTTTTGACCACATCATGAGGAGGTGAAAGCGGGGGGCATGGGGAACATGTCTGGAGTATTGGATGTGAAGCCTTGGGATGACATTCTTCCTGAGTTGGTTCACATCCCACCTGACTGTCATCTGTAGGATGTGGCTGACTGTATGCCCAGGATGAATGACTTTTTATCGGGAGAAATCCTCACCTGCCGTCAGTCGACGGTGCTTATGACGATCCCACAACGTGTGCCGGCCTGGTTCTGGCTCAGGAGTTTCAGTCTCAGAAGAGAAGGCGGCATCCTCTTCAGACTGCTTCTGCTTGGATTTCAAGACCATTACAGTCTGACCCTCTTTTACAAGCGAGAGCAAACCAGGTACCTTTCTTGAATCCACCTCGACAAATCTCTGCCACAGAGCTTTGGCTGGCTGACATTTTTTCTTCAGTGGTGGTTGAGGACGAGGACCGTAGGCTACCAGTGGAGGCTTCCAAAACACTACCATGCCTTCAGTTACCAAATCACCCAGTTCCACCTGATCCTGAGATGAAGGTGTCCGCACACTGTGCATCCCTTCTGACCACCTTGCTGAATGAATCTGTAGTGCGGGTGAGTATGCCATCTGGAATTGCCACCATTGGGAGGGTTACAATCTGGAGCAAAGTTGGATGGGATGCCTCATTCCAAACAATTACTCAAGTTGTCATTCAACCAACCAGAAGGACCATTTGAGCCATCATTCCACCAGCCAGAAGAATCACCCCAGCCAGAGCCATTGTCATTGGATTTGATGCCTTGTTTGTTAATCGAGCCACCATTCCACCAGCCAGAAGAATCACCCCAGCTGGAGCCATTGTCATCAGATGCAAAACAAATATTGTCACGAGGGAGAGGTAGCAATGTTATATGTGGCACAGGCACCTGAGGACAAGCTTCAACCTCTGGTATTGGGGTATCATCTTCAGATTCGTCAAGAGATTTGTGTTCCCGCATTCAAATGCAGAATGCCCAAGAAGCAGATCGTAGACGATATTTACTTTTCCAATGAACAAGGACACCTTGTACACACTGGTTTGGCATGAATGTACAAAACTGGAGGGGAGCATGTTGGATAAAGATTTGGAGGTAGGGATTTGTATCGAGTGAAACAAGCTTTTCAGCCAGGGTTTGCATTTGAAAATTATGGAGGCGCTTTTTTACCGGTGGACGACGATCAAGGATACCTTTGGATGATGAAGATGGGAAGTCTATGCCTTCAATGAACCAATGGATGACATACACAGGGATGAAGCTGAGACGTAGCAACCACAGTGCATCAGCCTTCTTGGCTCCATTCAGCCACACCCCAATGCAATTATTTGTTACTGGTGTAATGGATAAAGGCTTAGTAGACTGACGTGAGCTCCAAAATCTCATCATGGTCAACCAAGCCTCCTTCTCTCGAAGGCCCCATTGCACAATGGAGAATTGGGGAACTAAATCCTCCCATTTCCAAACCACTTGTTGGAGAGTGAGGACGTTTCTCTCATCTGGAAAAAATGGGCAAGAATCTAAAACATTTTGAAGTTCTTCAGTAGGCGGTGCTCCAGTTCTGTATTTATGTGTCACTGCAGATAATTCCTCGGTGCAGTGGATAAATGCCGAAAGGAATTCAGGATTTAAAGTCCCTTCACCTGCAGTACACTTGGATGGTATCCATACAGTGGGGAGAGGAACAACTTCAAGAGGTACTGAGTGCCAATCATTAACATCAAGGCGAGGACTCTGGCAGAACCCTAACCATGGATGAGAGGGATAGAAATGTTGAGGGTGCAATGACCAATCATGTGGGCCAAGGTGTCCATCATGGTAGTGAATTGAACTATCATAAGAGACCAATGGTTCCTTCAATGGTGATCCTGGATAAAATTTGATGACATTGGAATTGGGTGACCACAATTCATAAATACTGCCATCGATTTCAACGGCACGCGCGTACAGAGCCTTTTTGCATGGCAGGTAAAATGACAAGTCATCGTTAACTGGAGGGATTGTGCTATAAATTTTGTTGAAGTTGAGATAGCCTTTAGATGACATATTAATTGAACAAAGAGCACTGGAGAAAATGTGAGAAATTATGCGATACTTAAGCATGTCAGCAACTTACCAAAAACAGAAGAGAACGATCTTGCACAGGTAGGTACAGATATTTGATCAGAGGCTTGGCTGACGGTGAGACTGAACAAAATGTGAATCTGCAATCAGCAGAGTCTGCAACGTGCTGACTCTATTGGCAATTCACACTCGAACTGACAATCCAATTCTCTAGAAGAGCAGCAGAGTCCACAACATGCTAACTCTGTGCTCGGCAATGATGACCTTGAATGCTTGAGATTACCAAGCCCAAGTTGCGGTAGCTAGAGATCAAGAGTCTACAAACATTGCGGAAATGGGTAGGTACGGATATTCAATCTGAGGCTGATGATGATCCAATTCTCTAGAAGAGCAGCAGAGTCCACGACACACTAACTCTGTGCTTGGCAACAATGACTTGGATGCTTGAGATTACCAAGCCCGAGTTGCGGTAGCTAGAGATTGAGAGTCTACAAATGTCGTGGAAATGGGTAGGTACGGATATTCAATCAGAGGCTGATGACAATCTGATTCTCTAGAAGAGCAGCAGAGTCTGCAACATGCTAACTCTGTGCTCAGCAACAAACTTGAATGCTTGAGATTACCAAGCCCAAGTTGCGGTAGTTATAGATCGAGAGTCTACAAACATCGCGGAAATGTAGCCTGAGGTGATGACTCAGATGCAATAAGAGCCTGAGGAGCCGAGCCTAGGTAGCTATTGACTAGCTATAGATCGAGAACCTACAAACGTTGCGGAAATGTAGCCTGAGGATGATGCGATAAGAGCCTGAGGAGCTGAGCCTAGTACTAGTAGCTATTGATGAGGAGTCAGGCCTCAGGTGCCAATTCAGTGAACATGGAGCCTGCCAGCCTGAGTGAGTACTAAACCATCACCTTGGTGACGCATGCCTTCAAGTTCACGTGCCACCTTGAATGCTGATGGGACTCATGGATCAATGTTTCAACTGTCCTCTGCTTCGTTACTACTAGTAGGCATCAGTAATACTGGTGGCGACATGAAGGATCCTGAGAGCTGCACAGTCCGCAATCATGCTATCTCTGATGTCCTCCAAGGTTTCCAGCCTTAAGGGCCTCAGTGTAGTAAGTACAAGTGGCACATGATGCCACATAATCAACGGCGATGATTGGAGCTGGTGGCTCTCACTGGCACTCTTGTCATCACGACCTTGAGGCCTTGCCCCTGCTCTCGCATGTTGCTTGCCAAGTGCTTTATGTTATTAGGAGCCTACACTCTAAGTTAGAGCTGCTCTCACATGTTGCTTGAGCGCTTTATACTAATAATCACCGTCTTCCTACCTTGTAGAAGGACCCTTGAACTCAATCTTGTCCTGTTCTACAAAATAATCACTAGGGGAGCTGGGACTGACAAGCAAGCAGGTGATCATGACTCTTGTTGATTTCCTGCTACAAGGTATGTCTTTTCTTTCCTTTATTCTTCTCGTACGTTGTACTGATGCATTCAACCTAAAGTACTTGCTATCAGATCACTCTAATCTATGAAGGGATCTGAGTCCATAATGGCTTCACCATAGGGCAATTATCGATTAACCATGACCTCCAACTTTCCTCTCTGCATTTGAATACTGGTGAAAATATCCTTGTAACCTTGAAGCGTCCACCTTAAGTTAGAGCTGCTCTCGTATGTTGCCTGAGTGCTTTATACCAGTATGTGATGCATCACATCTTCCTACCTTGCGAAAGGACTCTCAAACTCAAATATGTCCACCATCTTACAACAGAATCACCAGCTGAGATGGGGCTAACACGTGTGAGAGAGATTATCCTCTGGTATGTGAGCGAGGAAGCGATCTTGACTGTTGTTGATTTCCGCTAAATGGTATGTTTTTCATTCTTTCATTCTTCTGGTATATGTTACTGATGTGTTTGATGTAAAGCACTCATTATCAGATCATTCAAATTTGTGAAGGGATCTGAGTCGGTAACAGCTTTGCCATAGGGCGACTATCAAATAATCATGATCTCCAATTTTCTGTGCACTCAAATACTGGGGAAGATCTCCCTGTAACCTTGAAGCCTCCCCTCTAAGTTAGAGCTGCTCTCGCATGTTGCTTGAGTGCATTCTTGACTGTCGTTGATTCCCGCTAAATGGTATGTTTTTTCTTCCTTCATTCTTCTGGTGCATAGTATTGATGCTGACGTTCAACCTAAAGTACTCACTATTATCACTCAAATTCATACAGGGCACTGAGTCCCCAGGCTTCGCCATTCAGGGGCAAGTCCTCCATCACCAAGACTATGTTCTCCATGAGCCATGTTATGTCCAAGATATCTACATGCTCCAAGTGGTGCTTCCACCCCAACCTCGACAATCTTTGATGGTTTTGGGCCATGTGGCTATTTCTATGGCATCTTTCTCCACTCCAAGTATGCAGAGATTGCATCAAGCCCAGTTATTTGTATAGTGTTAGTCAGTATCCAACAAACCTTCCTCTCACTGTACCCATGTGCTGATCAGTCAGTCATGCGGTCAGACCGTTAAGATGGCTTTTTGTTCGAGGTCTTCTGATGTCCATTGTGACATGGGGCCAGTCATGGGTTGTAGGCTGAAGACCCATTGGCGAGCTAATCACCACCTTAATGTGCCCGAAACCCTATGTGACAGCATTCATATCATCCGGAGATGGGCCATGATGGGCTTCTTGTGTTTGCTATCTTGCACAGCACCTATCAATGCTGACAAGCAAGGTCACTTTTACCTGTGCTACCTTTTCGTTTTTGGCTGTGGTAGGCAAAATTCTTTAAGTTAGAGCTGCTCTCGCATGTTGTTTGAGTGCTTTATACTGGTATGCAATGCATCACCCTGTTACTCCTTGCAAAAAGGACACCAGAACTCAAGCATGTCCTGTCTTACAAAAGAATCACTAGTGGAGATCGGGCTGAAGTACATCTCAAATTCATGAAGGGATCTGAGTCCATAATGCCTTAGGAATAGGGCAATTATCGATTCATCATGATCCCCGATTTTCTGTGTGCCCAAATACTGGCGCAAATCTCCCTGTAACCTTGAAGCCTCCCCTCTAAGTTAGAGCTGCTCTCGCATGTTGCTTGAGCGCATTCTTGACTGTCATTGATTCCTGCTACATGGTATGTTTTTTCTTCCTTCATTCTTCTGGTGCATAGTATTGACACTGACGTTCAACCTAAAGTACTCGCTATTATCACTAAAATTTGTGCAGGGCACTGAGTCCCCAGGCTTCACCATTCAGGGGCAAGTCCTCCACTACTGAAACTATGTTCTCCACGAGCCATGTTGTGTCTCCATACTGAGCCTATGTTCTTTGGGAGCCATGCTATCACCAAGATATCTACATGCTCCAAGTGATGTTTGTTATCCTCGACTCCAACATTGACAATCCTTGACCATTTTGGGCCATGTGGCTATCTGTCTGGTGTCCTTCTCCACTCCATGTACGAAGGATCCCAGGTGTCTAGCATGGTGGAACAAGTCCTGTATCTTCTTATTACTATCTTCAGACAATCTGTCAACCCTCAGAAGCTATCTGTCCCCAGCTCTGTATCTCTTTGCTAACAGTGGCACATTTTTACGATTGCCATACCTTGACTATGGAGCAGTGGATATTTCTGTGATGTACACAGCAGTGCTGAAAATCATTGCCTTTTCATTTATGGTAATTGATCCAGAAGCCTGACACTGACAGTGCCTTCACCATGTTTTCTGGGAAGACACAACCCATCCCAAATCAGTCAACAATCTGTTCAATGGTATGTGTACAAGCTTTTTCTGAGCCTCCGCCATTTTTACAGACAGCTCCGGTTGCACAATGAATTCAGCATCTGACGTACTCCATCCATCTACATAAACTGCAGCTACGCTAGTTCCTCTGCCCTTCACGCTGCTAGACCTGACCTGTGTAGTGCAGGCTCGCAGCTGTATGCAACAGGGTATCTCTTCGAGCCTTGTGTTGTCATTCACCCCAGTCATACTAGGGTGACGGCAACTCAAATAACTTAGAGATCAATCTCCCTAGCCCAATCTACTCGCAACCCCCTCGCAACGATCTGCATCCCTGCAATGCTGCATTGGCATGGCTTCCCTTCATTGGGCTTGTCAACCCTCCATGCTGCAGTTGTCAGTGCACGATGGGCATTTTCAGCTGCTGGCAGGGGTCAATTGTGCTCCTCGACCTCCTATGGTTACAGAGGTGAACACATAGCTTGTAACTTATGTACTAAGCAACTGGTGCAGCCATACTGCTGGTGCTCATGCCAAGATTATCTGATGCACAAATCGATATCATCGACTATGTATGGATTGTTGCAATGTTGCATCCAATTACGTAGCTGAAGACCCTATGATCACACCCCTGCCTGGGTGCTAGCACCTCAACGCTTGGCCTCTATTGTATACTCATCAGTGCACAGCTAAAGCTGATATTGAACTATCCGCGCATACATATGGCAGCCCAAAAACAACAAGATATCATTGGTCATATCCAACATTCAGGCACATGACTGAATTTGACCCATATTCTAACTAGCACTTTTGCCATGGAGATTATCAATTATGCTGCCCTTCTCTTCCTTTCATGTCACAGCCATATACACCTAAGAGCTTGTGGGTGTACCTGCAATCTTTCCCTCGAATCTACTGGCAACAAACTTGTCCTCACTCCAACTTGAATGTGGGCAATATTTAAATTCCTTCCTATCATAGCGCTATTAATTGCTATGACCTATGCCTGTTCTCACCCCTGTAGATTCTCATCTACTGTGCGTGCAGGCCTTACAAGGCACCAAACTATATGTGTAATCTACAGAACTGCTCAGGCTCTTAGGATGGAGCAGCAAAAGGTAAAGAATGTTCAGAAAGGAGTTGCTGCTGGGTCTAATAGGCTTCAATTGCAGAAAGAGAGAATAGAAGTGAGATACTATGCTTTCTTAGTACATGCCAACTGTTCTTCCTAATTCTCTATGCCTACTAGAATCATGAAGAGTCTACCGCTCTGGCTGCAGTTGACTCCAATGACCTTTCTTCCCCTACTACCTGTAATGGATACCTCAACATCTCAGATCCTGAGCTGCTTGGCAATCCCACTGGTGGTGCCAGCACAACTCACAGCCTACCTCTCCTTCCTACATGCCCAACCTTTACACAAACTGGGAGGCCCAAGCGATCCTATCGCCTTCCCAAGCGGTTTGAAGACAGGCAGCCTGCTCCTTCTATGCCTATCCTGCCACCCACCTCCAATTCACAGCCCCTTCTCTGTCAAGTGATCTTACATGTTCGAGACATCATGCACTCAGCTGCTAATCGATTTGGCCTTCTTCAGGAATACCACCATCGTCCGTCATACAATCCCGATGAGCATGTAACTTCAGAAGACTTGGCAAACTTCTGCACAAGCAATAACCCGATGCATAACAACTTGAATCCAAATGACTCACCCTGTGCTCCCCATCATCTTCCCCCATGGCCGTTTGAGAATATGTCCAAATACCTACTCATGAACTGGGCAAACACTGGTAGCACCCAGAAGACCAAAGCTGAGATCACATGCCTCGGGCAAGAGGTCTTAGCTTCACCGGACTTCAAGCTGGAGGAACTCAGGTCATTCAATGCCCACACAGAGAACCAAAGAATGGACAAAGCTTTTGCTAGCTCCAGTGATGCTCCTTTTTTGCATGATGGATGGAAGGAGGTCAAGGTCGATATAGAAGTGCCAGTTGCATCAAGAAGGAGGCCATTGCCTCCAAGCCATACTTTCTCAGTTCCGGGTCTTCACTTCCGTTCCTTAGTTGAAGTAATCAAGGTAGCATGGAGTGAGAGCGCTGCCAAACAGTTTCACCTTTCCCCCTTCAAGCAAATACACATTCACCCCATCACAAAGTTGGAAACCTGTGTATTTGATGAAGTGTACACTGGTGACACCTGGATCAAGGTGCACAACGATCTCCAGAAGCAGCCCAATGAGCCAGGATGTGTGCTAGAGAAGGTCATTGCAGGCCTGATGTTCTGGTCTGATTCCATGCAGCTTGCAAGTTTTGGTAATGCCAGTGTGTGGCCAGTATACATGTACTTTGCAAACCAGTCAAAGTATACCTGTGCCCAGCCTAACTCGGGTGCCTGTCATCATGTAGCTTATATACCCTCGGTATGGTCCTTCCACTGCCTCCATTTGCTGCCCATTCACCATCTGCTGTTGACAGCTTCCTGACAGCATTGACAAGTTCCTTGTGGAAATTGCATCCATGCCAAGTCAGAGGTCCACCCTCAAAACCCATTGCCGGCGTGAGTTGATGCATGAAGTTTGGCGTTTGCTTCTGGAGGATGACTTTTTGCATGCTTATGAACATGGCATTGTTCTGACATGTGCAGATGGTGTTCAGTGACGAGTTTATCCCCGCATCTTTACTTACTCTGCTGATTACCCTGAGAAGTAAGTTCCAGACAAAGCCATCCTTGCATCCTGTTGAATTATTCCCATGGTAGAGTAAAGTTAGGTACCACATGCAACAAGGGAGATCGGATATGCCCCCAGTGTACAATTCCTACTGCTGAGTTTGATAAATTAGGGCATCAGCAGGATATGAAAGGGCGCATAACCCGGGCATGTTCATACCTTACTGACCTCGTGAGCAGAGCCTGCGAGTATGTCTATCGCATGGGGTATATTGTGAACGCTGCAGGAGTCGAACACATGCTTTGCCCCATGTCACTGGTGCCAATGCTGGTATGTGTAGCTTTCAGGCAGATTGCATTTTGCATAGCTAAGAGGCAAAAAGAATGCTTTTGCAGAAAAGCTTGGCCATTTTGGATTCAACCCATACCCCATGCTAGTCATTGATTTGATGCACAAATTCAAGCTCGGTGTCTGGAAAGGAACATTTATGCATATAATTCGAGTTCTGTATGCTGCTGTTCCAGGTGGAGGAGCTGTTACAGAGTTGAATAGAAGGTGTTGTTTCCCAACATCTGAAGCCTCCTCTTCAACTCAGTAGTATTAAGCAGGTTTCGCCAAATTCCTACATTTGGATCGGATACTATTCAGCATTTCTCGAACAACATATCTCAAATAAAACAACTTGCTGCAAGGGATTTTGAGGACATACTCCAGGTAGCTAAGTCCAACTACTCATCCCTAGCATTGACTCATTTATGATTTGCAATGCTAGAACATGATACCTGCAGTGGAAGGCCTGATTCCAGAACCTCATAATGGCAAGATCATGATACTGCTCTTCTGTCTGGCAGAGTGGCATGCCCTCGCAAAGCTTAGGCTGCATACTGAGTGTACACTCAATTTCTTGTCTCAGTCCACAGTTACAATTGGGAGGGAGCTTCGTTCATTCGAAGAATGGACTCAGGTATTCAAAACTGTCGAATTACCAGGAGAAGCAGATGCTCGAGATTGGTGGTGCAGGTGCAGGAAACCAGCACCCAATGCAGTGTCAAACCTTGCAAACTCACCCCCCGTGCCAGGATCAGAACCTCAGCTACAGCAGACTAGCACCCCTGCACAGCAAAAGACAAAGCCAAAGGCAAAACCATTGAGTGATGCTAACTCACCCCCTATGCTGGAGTTGGAAGCCGATTTACAACAAGCTAACAAGTCCCCCGCACAGTTGAAAACTAAGCCGAAGAAGAAGCTGTTCAATTTATTCACTTACAAGCTACACGCACTTGGAGATGATACGTTTGTTTGGCACAACAGACTCGTATTCCACCCAAATTGTGAGTCTGGGCTTATCTGCACCTCTTGACACAGCCTTCAACTTCCTTGCAGGGTGAACTTGCACACCACCTAGTGAAGCGCTTCTATCACTGCACAAACAAAAAAGATGCAATACAACAAATTGCGAAACATGAACAACATCATACTCAGCTACATTGTGCCAAGGAAGCAGCCACTTCACCCCACAGAAGACATGCGCACCATGTAACCTTCTCTGAGAATGACCAGCTTCCATTCACTGGGGTTGATCTGCACCACCACATCAGTGATTCCAAGAATTTCCCCCACCACCTGCAGAGCTTCGTTCATCAGCCTCCCAATGACCCTGCTAAAAAGGCATTCTTTCTTTTAAAGTTGCGCACTCACATTCTCACATCATGATCATGCAGAACTTCATCCCAAGGCTCAAGGATCACCTTTTATCTCATCTTCTCGGCCATGAGTTTGATGGTGACGAGTTTCAGTACACTGGTGAAGACCACCACACAATCTGGATAATCGGGGATCAAATTTACTCTGGAAAGGTTCTATGCGTCAACTACACCAGCTATGACGTCCGCCGTGATCAGGACTCAATGAACCCCCGCATGCACTGTGATGTTATGGTTCTTTCGACAGAAATGGGTCCAGGTGCTCACCCGTATTGGTATGCTCATGTTCTCAGCATATTCCATGCAAAGGTAATCCACACCAGGCCAGAAGCTTGGAATCATTCCATTCAGCACATGGAGTTTCTTTGGGTTTGGTGGTTTGGCATGGAACCAGGCTATCATTGGGGTTTCAAAACTGCAAGATTGCCAAAGATTGGATTCGTACCTGATACTGATGAAGGCGCTTTTGGATTCCTAGATCCCTCTCTTGTTATCAGAGGCTGCCACCTTGTACCCTGCTTTGCTAATGGCCACACATCAGGCCTATTACATATCTCAACCCTCACTGCTGCACGTCGCCCAGATGAATCGGAAGATTGGGCAAACTATTATGTAATGATGTAGGTTGCTGTTGGAGCAGACTATATACGCTGCACAGGGGAAGAGACAACACGTTCCTTACAACCTACCTGGGGTTTAGTTAGACTTACAGCTAGGGTTAGCAGAGGTAAGAACACTGTATTCCTACTACGGTACAGGTTCTCCTTATATACATAATATTAAGGATGTCACATGACTCGGGAATGTGTTTACCACATGTATGCGCAGTAAGCGCAGTAACATGCGTATGCTGCATGTATCGCCTCATGTATACATGTGTATGCTGCATGTATTGCCTCATGTATACAGCATGCATCAGGGATTAATTTCAACACCCCCCCTCAAACTGTACAGCGCTCTAAGCAGCTAAGTTTGAATCTCGAAAGTAATTCCAAGAGAGTCTCTAAATTTCCTGAATAGGACGGCACCAAGGTTCTTTGTGAACATGTCAGCCGGATTATCACTTCCAGGAATGAAAACGACTGTGACTTTGTCATTTTCTATGCATTTGCGGGTGTAGTGGTAGCGAATGTCTATATGTTTGGTCCTTCTTTCCTGAACTGGATTTGATCCAATAAAGATGGATCCTTGATTATCAGCGCAGATTGGTACGCGCTTCAGTGTATATCCAAGTTCCTGGAATAAGGACTCTATCCACACTATCTGCTGACAAGTGTCAGAGAGAGCCATGTATTCGGCTTCTGTGGATGACAGTGCTACAGTTTTTTGTAAACGGGACTGCCAGCACACAATGCCACTCGCCAGAGTAGCAAAGTAACCCATTGTAGATCGGCGCTTGACAGTGTCAGCTGCCCAATCAGAATCTGTGAAGGCCTGTAGCCCCTCGGATTTCTCTCCATCATAGACTATACTGTACTTCTGGGTTCCCACCAGATAGCGCATTATGTACATTGCTTTGTCTAGATGTTCTTGGCTAGGATTAGCCGAGAATTGCAACATCTTGATTACCGCGTAAGCGATATCAGGTCGTGTTCTGAGCATCAGATACAATAAAGATCCGATCACAGACTGATATTTCGATCTAAGCGCCGCATTTGGCATCGCTGTGTTCTCCGACGGTTTGTAGCCAGTCGGGAGCGGAGTGGGGGCAATCTTGGCATTTGTCATCTCGAACCTCTCAAGCACTTTGGCAAGATATTCTGTTTGATTGAGTTTGACTTTTGCAGCGGTCTGGGTGATGCGCATGCCTAAGAATTCCGTGACTTTTTCAGTACTATGGCACTCCCAATGCTTCAGGCAAGCATTCTTCTTTTCATCCACAAGTTTCTTGTTCTTGCCCATGAACAAGCCATCATCAACATAGACTAGCGCAATAACGATGCTGCCTGTCTTAGGATCCTTGTGTATGAAGATGCCGGCATCGGAGCTGGCGCGCACGAACCCAATGGTGTGCATAAATGCCTCTAGCTCTCTCCACCATGCTAGTGAAGCCTGTTTAAGGCCATACAATGCTCGGTGTAAGCGCATTACTTTGCGCTCTTTACCCTCGAGTTTGAAACCCTCAGGTTGATCCATATAGATCTCCTCATCAAGTTTGCCGTATAAAAATGCGGTTTTTACATCTAGACCGGTCATATACATGCCTTCTAGAGACGCAAGGGCAAACATGAGGCGTACGGTCTCGTAGCGGACTACTGGTGAGAAAATCTCATCAAAGTCAACGCCTTCGACTTGTGAAAAGCCTTTGGCCACGAGTCTGGCTCGTTTTCTTCCGTCCGATTTCACAGAGAAAACCCATCTATTTTTGATCGTTTTTCGATCATGTGGAAGATTGACGATGTCATAGACTTGTCGCTTGCGAAGAGCCTCTAACTCTTCATGACAAGCCTGTTTCCACTCAAGTTGCTGCTGCCAGGGTAGGCGCGCAATATCGCGAAATTGGTTTGGAACTAGGCTTTTTCCGCTTGATGGTGTGACTGCTTTTGACAACAGCCAGCGGATAAGCTCATCTCCACCTTCCTTGGTTATCTTTTTAATATAACCTGCTTCGTCCAGTTCCCCCATTGGGTAATCATGTTCTTGATTATTGGAATCGGGCACACTCTCATGGGGTGCCGAACTCGGTCCAGTAACTGGTTCTTGCTGTTGAGGTTGTGGTCGTGTTCGGTTATGATCTGAATCTTGACCCACAGACTTCTTCCAATATCGATCACGCGCAATGTCTCTCTCTATGTCAGAGGGGAGTTGCTGTTCTCCATAGGTATTGCCGGGACGGTTTGGGATTTTCCTCTGCCTGCCTGATCGACGGGGCAATTGCTGCCATTCCTGTTGATCTTCACGTCTTGGACGAAAGTCCTCAGTGGTAACTGGAGGCGGCGGAGGAGGAGCGTTAGTCACATCGTCATGCGCCTTTTGCTTGCTTGGTAAATCATCATCATCATCTTCTAATGATGGAGGAAGGGGCGGATTTTGTGGCGGTATAGGGTCATCGCCATCCGTTCCAGATGAGTGGTCATCATCTTCTGGTTCTGGTGGAAAATCACCAAGGTCTGTCTTGGCAGGAGTCTTAGCTCCGGGACAGCATGGGAACATCGTTTCATCAAATAGTGCCGTAGCACCAATGAATATTGCGCCGTTTCGTCGCATGAAACGATATGCTTTAATGCCATCTTCTACTCCAAGGTACGTCATTAACTCCGATCGAGGAGACAATGTTGTTGGACGTTTTTCCTTTGGTAGATAGACATAAGCACCGCAACCGAAGACCTTCAGATTGTTTAGATCTGGGCGGACCTTTGTCAGGTCCTCAAAAGGTGTCAGCCATTTCAGGCGCCTTATTGGGGTTCGGTTGTATAAATGTGTTGCATGTTCTATGCAAAATTCCCACCATGATTGTGGTAGACAAGCGGTGAATCACAGGGTTTGCGACTTTTCCATTATTGTCCTTATGGCGCGCTCTGCGCGCCCGTTCTGTTGATGAACGTGGGGTGCAGACATCTCTATTTTGATGCCTAAATCCTTGAGCTGTTTTTGTAGCTCACGATCCTTGAACTCCCCCCCTGGATCGACACGCCAGCGCTTGATTGTAGCGCCATATTGGGTCTTAGCCATCGCTTGAAATTGTCTAATCGCTGCAGCAGCGTCAGATTTCTTTCTGAGACATTGGACCCAAATATGTGACGTTTTGTCATCCAGAAATACAATGAAGTATTTATGTTTGTGGTATGATAGTACCGGGAGTTCCTTTAGGTCGGAATGTATTAATTCAAAGGATTTGTCAGCTCGTGAGTCTGACTTGGGAAAAGATTTTGAGGTCATTTTCCCTTCTGCACACCCTGGACATATAATTTTGTCTTTAGGAATAATTAAATTCCTTGGGAATTTTATGGTGCTTTTAGGCATTTTCCCTAGCGCCTCTTTGGATGGGTGTCCAAGTCGTCTATGCCAAGTCAAGTAGTCAGCGACATAAATGGTCGCGACATTAACCTTTTTGGTGCTCAATATATGAGTCCGAGCCCAATAGATCGTGTCATTCCTCCTTAGAGGGACACAATGCATGATTGGGTTTCCATGCTCAATGAATGAAATGTATGCGGAGGAACCACGCACATCACTTCCGTCTTGTAAAAAGACCCCCATTGACATCAATCGAGTATTAATGTCGGGTATGTAGTAGATGGGGTATAGTTGCATTTCACGCGTCTCTGACTTCCCATTACATACTACCTGGTGCCTAATGAAGACTGCTCCTTTTCCTACTATATGAGTAGTACCAGTGGCCGTTTGGACCAAGGTAGAGTCCTTTCTCAGTAAAGGCTCGTAAGAAGCGAAATCTTTCATTTCACCAGTGAAGTGTTTTGATGCACCTGAATCCATGATCCAGTCGGCACCTTTCTTACAATCTCCCTTTGCACACATAGCACATATATTAAGATCTACATAATTCCATGATACATTTAATAGCGGTAAAATTTCACATGAAAAGTTTGCTGTATTCATAGGAATTTTAATTTTAGTGCTTGTGGCAGGGAAAAGGACTGACCTGTCATCATACGCCCCTGTATCAAGGGGTTCATCGACGAGCATTTCGTCGACAGCTTTCCACACTTCCTCGTCAGTTACTGGAGGTTCGGATCCGAGGGAGACAGTATCGTCTTCTTCCTCCTCGATCGTTGCCTCGGTTTCTGGCTCTATCCTCCTTCTCTTACCTTCTCGCACCATAAGGTGCTCTTCCAGCGGTCGCAGGTTTTTCGTGCTGCGCAGAAGTTGCATGCGCTCGAGGGTGTCTCGAGCTTGCTGGTATTCGGTGTAAACCGAGCGAGAAGAGGAGGCCGTGCCCGTGTATGCCTGTGCAGGCGGTCGGCGGTGAGGATCCCTTGTGGGAGTGTGTTCGCATCGCTCGATGCGCTGTATGAGCGGCATCGGCGGTATGATGGTGCCATTACCATTTATGGTGGTAAAGGCGTTGGAGGCGAGGTGGGTATGTTTCTCCTTTGGTTTCTCCTCCTTAGTCTTTCTGTCCCCACGTCGTCCACGTTTTCGGGATGAGTCTCCGTTGCTGTTTTGTCCTTCTTTGGGCTGCCATTTGGGGTTTCCCCCCTTGCGCTTAACAGCGGAAAGTTTGTTGGCCTGAGGCTGGCCAGCGGGCTTTCCAACTGCTGTGCGCCTTGAGGCTTCAGCAACAATGGAGTCCTTGACATGTTTAAATGTCAAGGCGCTAGTGGCAGTCGTGTTAAGGACCATTGCAGACAATGAGTCGTACTCGCGTGGCATCGCAGCAAGTAGAATCATCGCCTGTACTAGCTCGGGGATGGCGACGTTAGCAGCCGTGAGGCGCTCAAATTTGTCTGCCATTCTTGCAATCTCCAGTGTGGGGTTCGCAGCCGGGATTTTGATTGTTATTGCGGACCTAAAGTCTGAAAAGACTTGGGAGGGGCCGTCCACACCATAATCGGTGCGGATGAGAGCCCACACCTCCTCAGCAGTGTCCTTTGTGTTGGCACGCTGCCGAATGGAGGGGGCCAGGTGGAGCACTAGGCTACCAATAGCCTGGTCATTTTTGTTGCTCCAGGTCTGGAGCTTGGCATTAGCGTCCGCTACCAAGGTAGCATTCGTCGCCGTCAAAGGAGGCGCCGGGGGCGGTTTTTGCTCCGCCCCGCTAGTTATTTGCCAGAGGCCCTGAGACCTGAGCCACGCCTTCATTGAGTCGGCCCATAGAATGTAATTTGATCCGTCGAAAGTTTGAACGAGTTTTTCAAGAGTTGAAGACATGATTCTGTGGTGGCAGCTGTTAAAAGCACTCAATCAGTCTTTTTACTCAATAAAACACATTTAACGTTCTTAGGAGAAAACACTCCTTCAGAGTGGTTAACCCTAGTCAACCTAGGTTTTATGTGCAGCTCACAGGGAGCGCAATGCAGCTCACAGGGAGCGCAATGCAGCTCACAGGGAGCGCAATGCAGCTCACGAAGAGCGCAAGGTTATAAATTGGAGACGATGAAGTCAACGTCGTTCGCAGCTAATTAAAGCGCGTTCGTGACGTGCCCAGCAGGGCCCATAACCTGTTGGAGCAGACTATATACGCTGCACAGGGGAAGAGACAACACGTTCCTTACAACCTACCTGGGGTTTAGTTAGACTTACAGCTAGGGTTAGCAGAGGTAAGAACACTGTATTCCTACTACGGTACAGGTTCTCCTTATATACATAATATTAAGGATGTCACATGACTCGGGAATGTGTTTACCACATGTATGCGCAGTAAGCACAGTAACATGCGTATGCTGCATGTATCGCCTCATGTATACATGTGTATGCTGCATGTATTGCCTCATGTATACAGCATGCATCAGGGATTAATTTCAACAGTTGCTACTTGTTACCATATGCACTGCAAGAAATAACATCAGCCAGCTTTGTTGACAGGGACATGTTTATGCGATATGCTGGTGGCGGAGTTGGCCACACAGCAGCCACTGAAATCCAAACCAGTAACAACAATGATGCGATGGAAGTTGACAATGACACTTTCATGGTGGATGCTGATCAAGTGAGAAATGACCCTGAGCTCGAGGATAGTCAGCTGCTGGATGAGCTACGACGTGTCATTGAGGGGGAAATGGCTGGTGATCGGGAGGTTGAAGATCTCATGGATGATGATAATGGTGAGGCAGATGATGTCAGTGGGGAAGATGATGGGAATACTACATCCGAGGCTGACAGCGAAGAGGAAGATTTCGGTCTGGATGATGGAGAGGATGAACTTGACTATGATACCCAATATGGAGCACTTTAGCCTGCAAGTGAATCATGTATTGGTGTGTAGTTAGTGGTCCTACTAGGTGTTATGATGCTACTCTGTACATTCAGAAGGGGCCTATCGTCTCCATTCTGCCACAGTGAATGTAGCCGCTGGAACTATTGAGACCTGGTATGGCAGTGGTGAAGATGAAATTGTGTCGAAATGCATTCCTATAGAGTCCGACCGCAGGCTGATTCCAACATGAAGCACATTCTTTTATGTTGATTGATCGAATATGTTACGAGTCCTCGTACCTCGGACTCGTCTTTTTAACTCGACCAACCACCCAGCAAAAGTGATACGTTAAGTCTGACGGCTGCTCGGCAGGCTTCGGAGTTTCAAGTCTGTCTGAATGCAGGCTTAAATACAACAGAAGGGATAAAAGATAAAGGCAAGAAATTTAGATCCAGTGTTTCAGATGAATGGCCAATACTACATGGATATTAGAGATCACGAAGAATTATTTGATGCAGACTACAACCCTGACTGAAAAGCTAAGGAAAGACAACTCCACTGGAGTATGAAAAGGAGTGAATGGTGCACTGTATATACACTGACTACAGGGAACCTTTGTGCCACATCACTGAGAGGCAAGTAACAAAACACGGGGTACTTCATAGATGCTGAAAATCACGAAGAATGATTTGATGCAGACTACAACCCTGACCGCGCATATGCAGCTGTCTAGCTAACGATAGGAAAAGGACAACTTGACTGTAGTGTAAAAAGGAATGAACAGCGCACTGTACATACACTGACTACAGGGAACCTTCGATACATCACCCTGAAAGGCAAGTAACAAAACACGGGTGCTTGTCCCACATATCTTGTTGTCGATCTAAATGTAATTGGGATTACAAGCTATTACAGAACATCTCTCGGTGGATACATATGTACAAATAGGGCAGGAGCATCGCACACTCTGTTGGTTTCACTGATGTTGGAACAAACCCTGAAGCTTCCGGCGACGACAACCCAGAGGAACAATGGGAATTATCAAGAATATCACGAAGCCGACAGGCTTTATCGATCTACTCCGACGCTTAACCGGTAGCAGATCTGCATCGACACAAGGGAACATCGTTAATCAACGAACTCCCTTCATCGTTGCTGACGTCCTGCTCAACATTATGTGCTTGTGTGATATTGCAGCTGTCATTTCCATGAGCCAGGTATCACTTAATTCAGATGAACGATAGATGCTTAAGCTCACACTCATTAGGTTAGCAAACACTTTCATGCGCTAGCATTTTCTCGGCAGGTTTGGCTTGGGCTCCTTTCCAGCCTGCACGCTCGTAATTTCATCGATCTCCTTCCTGACGAACGTCTTTCGGAGCTCTCACTTGACGCACTTATCAATTTGGCGAAGACTACAGTCCGAGGACCTAGTTCGTGGACGCCATACACTCGTCGACGTGATCTCCGTGTCGCTCGCTCCATATCCTTACATCCTAATCTTCAGTTACATGGGCTATATATTGCCACTATGTTGCTCCCAGGGGGTCGATTCGTGTTGTTTACAGACCAGGAAAGGCTATGTTGCTGGAATGTCGCTGATGACAGACTGGTCTGGAAATACCGAACCAGAGGTCATCATCACTCAGTTTGTGACTTTGACGCCGACGTAATCGACGAAGGAAGAGCCGTTGTCATTGTGGTTAGCGTTTATGTACATGCGACATCGTGCGTACGGCCTACTTCTCCGTCTGCAATGCTCAATAAACTATGTAAGGTTAGCAAATACTACGCGGATATCATACACTTAGATCTCTTATGCGGAACGTCATATTCATTCTTCCCGAGTTCCAGCTTCAGCTTCGAATGTAGCGGAGTACACATATCCTCAGTCAAAGTGTGTGGCAATTTTGCTACTATCCTGGTACAGCGCATCGGCGGGTCCGACCCATACGAGATATGGCTTGTAAATTTGTCAACGTCTTCATGTCGAGAGTTCATATTACTAGGGGACGTATGTTACATATGTTTCACAATGGATCTTATCAGTGTCGTTCTAATTATTTTTATTACTCGCAGAACATTCTACGCGATTATCGAGTGGAGCTGATACCAGGACACATGATTACAGTGGAATGTAGTCCAAGCTACGATAGCCATCTCCGACTCTGGAATCTCGATTTATTAATGGCGCATCGGAGTCCTGTCATTACTTCTAAACCAGCACCGATATCGCTGTTACATTCTCAGACCATCTTGCTACATTCTCAAATCATGTCCTCCAAACCTTTACCGCGGGTTCGCCTCTCCTTGTCAGCTCATGAATCTCCTCTTCGCAAAGGACTTTACACAATATGGGTTACCGTGTCTGTAAAGGGCGCTGTGGAAGCTATTTATAAATACGATCTCTCGCTGCTTGGGTCAACGAGCCTTTCTCCGAACCGGAAGACCTCCGAGCCATATCAACTACCACGGTCACGTAGCCTTCAGGACGATGCAAGGATTTCGTATGCTGGACATACAGTTTTAGCTGCCTTCGACTCTGAGATTCTGTCCCTATGTGGTCCCAAGTCTCATTCCAAAACAAAGATCCCTCTAATCAGGAAGATGGGAAGGTGGTATTTTTGGCAAAAGGTAAAGAAAACTTATCCTTCGTAGTATCCACACTCCTTCCTCATTTCTTGCCCGGTTTTAATTTTTCTTTGACAGGAGATCTTCGGTTCAAAGCATGGTCCTCGGAATCATGTCATATCTCTGCCAAACTTTGGTAGCGATCGACACTCACCTATGCAACTGTCCATTTATAACAGAGCATTGATATTCCGTCAAGAAGGTAGGATCGTCATAAGTTATTACGACTGAGCCTCAGATAGGGCGGTCTCCGTTTACAACTCTGGACACTGGACTTGAAGTCGTCGAATATTTTCGGAGGGATGCCTAAATTCTCGAATACACAGCAGGTCGGGGAGTGATTATGCCAACGTGTCCCGGGGACAAGTGTCGATCAGGTAAATAGCATGCAGCCGAGCAATGCGGACTGACCTGTAATCTGATGACCCAAAACCTCACAAAAATTAGTTCCTTCATGGGACATGCTGCAGCTGGATGGCAAGCAAATGGCGAACCAAAACAGTCGTGTCCCATGCAGAAGTAAATCCTTGGTTTGCTTCTGGGACACGCGAACTTCGCCGAGATGCCGTCAATCTATTAAAGCAGGGAAACAGCATGATGTCAACGGCTTCTGTTCTTTTGAGCAGCGTAAAAAATCGAATTGCATCTCACTCCAAGCTCATATGTTATAATTTCTCGATCCTAACTCTTTTATTTATCGCAAAACAGTTTGAGGTCTACTCTGGACCATTCCTGATGTCCCAGCCATGTAAGAAATATGGTTCTTCCTTGCAGGGGTCTGTACACTTCCTGTGCATGCTGCATGAATGTGATCCGTGGTCAACAGGTCTGTAGGTGCACTGGCACTGGCACTGGCTAGACGCACCGTATCGGCAATCGGTTTGCTGGTTTGTTAGCTTGGCATTTGCCACTATGGTACCATGCTTGGTGAATCCCAAATTTTCTGCTGTTTTGAACTCCTGAAATTTGGCAGAAAATGGATCAGTTGCATACTGCGCAAGGAGAAAGTAAGGGGGAAAACATTTTTTGGGGAATGGTTATGAAGGGCTGTAGCAGGCAAAAATGATAGAGGTTGGATAGGATAGGATTTTTGTCCTAATTACCATGCTTATTCTTTGACACCATTTTATCTTTCATCTACACATCTTTCACTTTCTGCAGTCAGGCCTCACTTTCATTTTAGTGATTACCAACCCCTGTGAGGAAAATGAAATACCTTTAAGGCTCCAACCGTTTAGTTTATGTTTACTTGACCAAGGTCAAGTATACATAAACAGTAGTCTAAACAGTATAACCATCTATATATTGTTTAATAAACAATATATACAGTTAAAATATTAGTATTTGACAAAAGCATTGGAGAATTTTATTGAGCTAACTAACCATGGCATGAAGTGAGGGGCCACAAAAGTAATTACTGATAGAAACAAAAAACCTTGTGTTTTGTGCAGGGGAGGCTACCCAACGAGCAGTTGCTCATGGAGGTGGTTGCTTCCATGTCTCTTGTCCCCATCATCCCTGTCCCGTGTTAGCACCCTTCATCTGCTTGCAGTGGTGGTGCCCTCCTCTCCTAGTTGTTCACCCTTGCTGGTTTCCCCACCATTTGTGGTTTGTCCCCTTCATTCATCGTTGTCATCGTCCAAGTCCCTGTCATCCCTGTCATCATCTGGTCCCTGCCTTGGTCCTGGATGTCTTGATTGCCATTGTCCTCATCATCCTCATGGTTTTTGTCACCTCATGATCCTTGTCACCCATTCCTCATTGCTCCTTGTTTCCACCCCATGAGCAGTTGCTTGGGGTGGCGGTTGGGGGTGCTGTGGTGGTGGTGGTGGTGGTGGCCATGACCATGTGGTCCTCCTGGTTGTTGTCTTCCTGTCATGTTCTGTGGTGTCAGCTCATTGGGCTCGTCCTAGTGGTAGTTGTCCTCCTTGTTGTCCTCCCTGTTGCCATCATTGTCCTCCCCATTGTCATTGTTTTTGTCTGTCGTTACCAGGTAATGGGGTGCTGGGTTTGTGGTTGATCTGGGGGTGGATGTGAATTGGGGTGGGTGGAGATGGGAATAAGGGGCATACCTAGCAGATATCCCACTCCTTGGGTCTTCTCCCAACACCCCTCCGTGGTCTCCAATATGGGAATGCCCAAACAAGAGCATCACATCCCATTTGGATGGAGAGGGTCATTATGTGTGTTGTTGGCTGTTGTCAAGCTGAAAACACTGGGAAAAGAACATTTGGCTATTTATAGTTGAAGAGAAATAAACAAAAAACTCACTATTTTGATGGTGGAAGTTGTCATGGTAGCTCTGGTGACTCATGAGAATACAAGTTATGATAGAAAAGAAAAAGGAGATTATTAGTAGTAAAAAGAACAAGAAAAGGAGGAAGAATTACCTATTAAAAGAATCCTTACTACGGCAAGTGTCATGGTGTAATAACAATGATCATTGAGGAGTCGATCATCATTAGTCACATTCCCACAGTCTCAACATGTCGCATTTTTTGTGTGTATTGACTCTATTGAGCATTCCCTAGATATATTTAAGCCATTTGTAGGTAGTATGTAGCAAGTAATGTGTCAGACCACTACTTCTACTTAAACTGTGTAACCATCTATATACTGTTTAACTACTGTATACATGACTTTGGTGACAAGGGGGTATACATAAACATAAACATATATGGTATAAACTGTGTAAAATGGTCATATAGATAGAACGGTTGGAGCCTTAAATACCTTTGATGAAAGCTATCACTTGCTGACAGTTTCTGCATTTGACTTTCCTATCCCTTCTATGTCAACTCTTTCAAGACCTTGCTCTTCCATTTCCTTCTTCAAGATCCAGCAAAAATTTGATCCCATGAAAAAATCCCCCAAGGTTTCAAGGTGATAAGAGATCGGACATGTCACCCATAGCTGTCATTCCTGCTTGTGATGCCTGCTCTATGTCCATGTTGGCAGTGCCATTTTTCCTTGAAGATTGTCTCAATCTATGTGCATGTGGCCATCCATCCTCAAACCATGCACTACCTTCTCTTCCTCCATGATTTTGTGCAAACACAATGGTTTTTACTAGTGTGAGTCATTGATTGTAACACACCATGACACTACATTCACAGGCAGACACATGTTAGGGCAGCACCCACTAATCCACTAGCTATGACTGTGTGGGTTCTCTCTACAAGAAGGGGGTAGGATGCACACATGTGATGGGGAAATTGATGGTTTTGATGTGAGGGGTTATTAATAGTCTCAAAGTTGGCTGAGGAAGGTGTTTTGCACCACATCAGTAGTCAAAGAATTTAGTTTCCATTGGTTTCTCACCCCAGGAAACCAAAAAAACCAGTGAAAACTGGGAAATTAGGAGACTGGGAAACTCATGTCCAGTTTCATGGAAACCACCTGGGGAAAATATATTACTGTGCTGGGTCAGGAAGTGGGCCATTCTGTAATTTATGACCTTTGTAGAGGACCAAATCCTATTGTGTTGGGATGAATGACAAGAACTATATTGAGTGTTGCCTCAAACAGCTGCTTGGACGGCTGCAGCAACTCCTTGCTGAGTAACAGGCAGGTTATTGTTGCCAATCTGAGAATTTGCCTAATTTGGTAACATCAATGGCATGGCCAAATGCAGTAGCCACTGCCTTGCAGATGCAGTTCCAAACCAAATCCTTTGAAACGTCGCATCTGTATTTGTCTCACCTATCTGCTTCCCTTCAATCATCCATTCTGTATAATTGCATGTCTACTGGCTGGTTTATCTTGTCAGTCTTTCATGGCCTGCTCTGTTTTGTATTTTAGATGGACTGCCTTGATCGACACATGTCAGTTTCAGATGATAAGGTGCATCCATGACCTTTGGTAGTCATCTTCATATTAACCTAATGTTTCATAAACAGCTGTTGTTATATTTTTAGTGAATTTATTCACACCTCTATGTGCTCCATTACATCTCTATGCACTTTGGCATGTTAGCTTATAGAAATTGTTATGGGAATCAGAGGCACAGGGATGTCAAAGTTTCACTGCAGGTGCATGAAATAGGGCTTTTTTTAATTGCCTGAATTATCCTCATGATATCCAGCCTGCAGAATGTTGCAGCAATGCCACTAACATTCATGCTCCTGCCAAGCATCTTCCACCCTATGCCAATATCCTGGACCTGCCTACATCATGTCTAGTATCTAGAATCTGCCAATATATCAATACTTTTGCTGTTTCCAACTGCGTGGTACTCTATTTAAGTCAGGAGTATGCTCTGAGCAACAATGCCCTACAGCAATCCCAGTCCACCCCAAACTTTAAACTTAAGCCATACCCTCCAAAATGCCAGTTTCCATCTCAACTCCTGATGATATTCTCACCTGACCACGAGAGGAATGCATCCAACTGGGTGTAGCTGCAATTCAAGAATCAGGTACAAAATGCAATGGTGACCCACACTACTCCATGCATCAAGCAGAGTGAGATTTTGGTATTCCAAGATCTTCCCTTGACTGCCATTTGCAAGGTATGTAGTATTGTACACAGTCATTTTGTGTTGCTGAGTAATTTTCTAGGAGAGAAGAGCCATCATGAGGCACATGCTGATGAACAACTCCTCACTGAAGCCCAGGAGGAGATCTTAGCCAAATGGGTTAAAATTCAAGGCTATTGTGGTATACCCATGACATATGCATCTGTCATGTGGTGTGCCAGTGAAATTTCTGGTAAGCAAGTTGGCAGATCATGGCCAAAACGCTTCTGTAAGCATCATCCCAATTTGAAGATGAAGAAGACAACAGGTTTGGAGAAAGCACGCACCAAAGCACTCAATCAGTTTGCCATTGATGAATTTTTCAATATGCTCATTGATGTGATAAAAGAATTTAATATTCTGCCAGAGAATCTCTACAATATGGACAAAAAGAATATTCTACTTGGCATTGGTGCAAGAATCACTGCCATGATTGATTGTGATCAACAGACCATTTATTCAATTGAGGATGGAAATAGGGAGCTTGTCACAGTCATTGAGACCATCTGTGCAGATGGATCTGTTCTTCATCCTTCTGTGATATTCCAGGGTCTGCAAAGAAATGTGGAGTGGGGTTGCAACAACCTTTGTAATGTGAGGTTCATATCATTAATATTTTAGCTCCAAAGATCGATCTTACAAAATTGCCAACAGCATATCCATTTCTCTGAATGGTTGGATGGACCAAGAGCTGGGCTCCATGTGGCTTCAGAATGATTTTGATCCTGCAACATAAGACAAAGCTGCAGAACAGTATCATCTTTTGATCTTGGATGGTCACAACTCACATTGCATGTTCACATTCTGCAAGTATGCTGCAGATCACAAAATCATAATTATATGCCTATCCTCACATACCCCTCAGCCTTGTGATATTGGTGATTTTGGACCTCGCACAGTTGTGGAAGCACAAGGTGACACTCACATCACAATCTCTTATTGCAATTAGAAAAGATAATATATTAACCTACTACCATGCTGCATGCATTGCTGCATTGAAGACCACAACAATCCAATCAGCCTTCCAAAAAACTGGAATTTGGCCCCTGGATTGTCACACCATCCCCCCTTCAGCCTTTGAGCCATCAAAGAATACAATGACACAGGCTGTACAGCTCCTTCCTGCACATCTCCCTTCTAGACACCTACCCAAACCCCAACTCCATCAGCTGCAGCAACATCGACACTTCACCATGATGCTGACACACTTGATATGACAGTGGTTGAGGAATTACTGGATGATGATGAGGAGGCAATGGAGCAATATCACATTGAAGTTCCTTCACTGCTTCCAGGTACTGCATCTTGACAAGCACTTAGAGCTGAGAACATGATGTTACAAGATATCATTGTTCAGACAGGTATTGCTCTAGAGGAAGACTATGCCCAGATAAAACTCATGGACCTGGAAAATGAGAGGCTGAGAAAGTGAGTGTTCCAGAAGGAAAAGTAAAAAACACAGAACAAATGAAGCTCAGGACAAGCATGGCATATGACAGTGGCCAAGAACCTGGACTTCCTTGCTCGACAGGACTGGGAGAGCAAGATAAAAGATGTATTGAAAGAGGCAGCTCCACAGTTCAAAGTCTTGAAGAAGAGCATTCTCAACTATCACAAGGAGATCAAGAAAGCAAAGAAGGTGGCTGAGCATGGGGCAAAGAAGGCTGCCACAGCTGCAGAAAGGGTGGAAAAGGCTTGTGCTTGTGCTAGAGGTAGTAGAGGCAGCAGGAGAGGGAGAGGGAGAGGGAGAGGGAAGGGTGCAAGAGGGAGGGATGCAGCTGCAGTAGGCAGTGCTAGTGCTGGCACAGACAGTTCAGAGTCAGGCTTGGGATCATCTGGTTCATCTGAGTCATCAGAAAGTGGCTCTGACTCTGACTCCAAGAGTGAAGCAGAGATTCCAATCCCTAGATCATGCCGACAATGTCCTGTTGGGTGATTCAAGGATGCCATGAGGAGGCCACTGATCAAGAAATAAGGCAACATACCAAGCAATCACAACCTTGCCCATGCCCATGCCCACTCCCATATATATATGCCAACCACTGCTTGAGACTCGAGACATTGGGGAAGCTGAGATTTTGAGTGTTGCAGATGCTGTTGGAGATCAGGGTGAACCAGAAGCTCTGCAAGAAGTGGGTGTACATGAACAGGCCATAAGTCCCGAGTCTGACACTAACTTGGTACCTGGGGTCACAGAGGATGGTTTGGAGGCAGAAGACAGAGGTGTCAAGGTGGCATTGACAATGCAGTCTGGTGAGATTCCACCAAGATGTCAAAATCCTAGATGCAGAAAGCAGTCAGATACAACAAAAGCTTGAATTATAGATAGATTACACACCTCTTAACATGACTCAACAAGTTTGAAATGCAAAGCTGCTCTACATCGTTCAGAATGGCACAGAGAAGTTGAGGCTGCAGACAGTTTCCATGTGTGGCCCAGATCATTGATTTTCCTGTTTTGGCAGTCACCATGCAAACATATTCCCTAAAATTACAACCGTTGTATATCATCCTTGTTCTACTGTCCCAGCCTATCAAATCCTATAAAAGCTCTATTCTACTCAAGTAAATCACTCTTCTTGCTTAGGTGGCCCACTTCCTGCCCTAGCACAGTATAGAAACCTGAAAACATAGGAAACCAATATCTATAATTGATCATAACTACTTATTGAGATGGGGCATGCCCAGAGAATTGTTGATGTGGCTGATTGTTTATATACCTTTGCTGGCACATGGACCAACAAACTATTTGGCATTGTTTGGCATCTCAAGGTATATAAGCCCCTGCCACAATCTATCAATTTCTTGGGCTTGCCCCCTTATCTTATTTATCTCATAGTACAAATATGTACATAGAGTTTCTGAGTTTCCCAGTTTCTGGTTTCTGGGAACTGAGAAACTAGAGGAAACCAATGAAAACTATTGAAAACCCAGAAATGTTTTTTGTGTTTTGCTGATGCACAACTATAGGTGGAATACCTAAGAGAACACAACTGGGGTCCCCTAGGCATATATTTAAGTTTATATACTATGTTACATATATTGTACATTGTTGCTGCTGATGCATGTGTATATGCACATACATATCAATGCATGTGAGATATAAATCTCATGCCTTGTGTGTGCAGCATACTTCTGCATAATTTGATGTAACAAAATAAAAATGAAAAATTTATCATGTAATGGGTGTGTTTCCTAACATTTTATGCCTTGACTTCCAGGCGAGAAAATATAGTATTTGTCCACTCCATGAAATTTTGGTAAGGCAAGAATTTCATGCCCTCATACACCATTCTTGCAATGTGATGCAGAGTGTTTGGATTATGTTTAAAGAATTGGGTGATCATGTTATGTGCTTGCTTACAATTCTCCTTGGGTTCTCATGAGTTATTTTTGTCAGTATAGTCTTTCTACTTAATTAGGAATTCCAATTTATTTTGTTGAAGGCAGAAATCTAGAATTTCTTTGACTACATATTCTGGAGCACCTTCTATAGTTATTGGAGCCTGTGGAGTAGTTTGTTGGCCAGGGATAGTAGGCAGGCAGTAGGGGCATAGGTAGGATACATTTATCTCAGGATCAATCTTGAATGGTTGGGGTAATTTTAGTACTACTGCATTAGGCAAAATTACTTTAGAGATTGCATATGGGCCAACTTGTTTCTCTGTGAGCTTCTTAGAAGGTCGTGGAGTATTGAGGTCCTTGGTACTTAGCCATACCAAGTCACTGACATTGTACTCTGGAGTGGGGGCTTGAGTACAATTTGCATGGCACATCATATCATTATGTGCTTTTGCTAATGCTGCTTCTGCTTCTGTCTGTACCTTTTGCATCTTAGATATGAAGTCTTCTACCAATTGTACCTTGATCTTCCTTTGAGGTTCTATTTCCATGCAGGGATGATACCCATAATTAGCAAAGAAGGGTGACATTTGGATAGCTGAATGGAATTTATTATTGTGGGAAATTCAGCAATTGCCAGCCATTTGGGCCAGTCAGTTTGTCAGTAATTGACAAATATGCATAGGTACTGCTCCAACTCCTGGTTCATTCTCTCTGTCTGCCCATCTGCCTGTGGGTGGTATGCCATAGATAATTGGGTTTGAATATCCAAAATGTTGTTTAATTCTTGCATAAACATGGAAGCAAACTGTGGTCTGCAATCAGAGATAATGGTATCTAGTGTTGCCATGGCTCAGCCACATTTTTTGCTACTTTGGGAAATAAAATAGCTAAAATTCTGAAAATATTTGAGGACCTAGATCACATGATAAGCTGAGGGGTCCTCTGCCAACTCTAAGTGATATGACCACCGGTTCCCATGTTATTTAAGCAGCTTGGATGGTGGCTTGCTAAGCCGCATTTTAAGCCACCTACATAAGGTGGGAACTGGTGGTCAGATCGCTTAGAGTTGGCAGAGGACCCCTCAGCTTATCATGTGATCTAGGTCCTCAAATATTTTCAGAATTTTAGCTATTTTATTTCCCAAAGTAGCAAAAAAATGTGGCTGAGCCATGGCAACACTAATGGTATCAGGTAATCCATGTAATCACCTTACCTGATTTAGGTAGAGGTGCATGAAGCCCAATGATGAGGTTTCCATAATGGTAGGAATAATATGGACCTCTTTGGTAAAGCAGTCACATACTAGGAATATAGTGTTATATCCCTGAGCTTCAGGCAACCCTGTGATGAAAAATCTATGGATATATCTTGCCATGGCACTTTTGGTATGGGGCTTGGCATTAATTTCCCAGCAGGTTTCTCTGGAAATTTCTTCCCCCACATATTGCATCCATCCACATACCCCAACACAAATTTAGAAATTCAGGGCCAGCAATATTTTCTTATCACCAACTCCAATGTCTTCCATCTCCCTGGATAGTGTACATCATGGATACAGGAATACCCATGGTGTTCACATGACGGTGTACACAGGTATGGGTAGGGTATCCCAAAACTCAAACCTGTAGCACACTGTGACCTGTTGCACAGTGGGTTTCAATGGGTTTTGGATTTGGATTTATTTCCACTTCCACATGATGTAATATTCAGCCTACATGGTAGAGGATATGAGGGATTTTGTGCTTGAGGTTGGGCCAAAGGTTATTTTCCTCTATCTCAACAATTAGCTATTTATTCCTCTTGCAAATTGGTATTCTACATTACTTATAGTATATCTAGACACTCTCTAAAGAATTAGTTGAATGACCAAACCATTGCTGATGCACCCCTTCCTCCTAGTTTACCTAAAAACCTCATCTCATTATATTTCCATAAGTCTTTACTGGACCTTTTCAAAAATTGGTAATGTACATTGAATATAGTATATCTACAGGCTCCCCAAAGCATTGGCTGAACAACCCAACCATTCCTTTTTGGTATGCACCCCTTCCTCCTAGTTTACCTAAGAAACTTGTCCCACTATATTTCCACAATGCTTCAATGGATCTTTTCGGAAATTTGTATTATACACTATACATAGTACATATACACCCTCCCCCAAGCATTAGTTGAATGACTTAACCATTCTTTTTTGGTATGCACACCTTCCTCCTAGTTTACCCAAAAGCTCATTTACTGTATTTCAATAACACTTCAATGGAGCAGTTTACAAGTTTGTATTCTGGGCCAGATATAATATATCTACACATACCCCAAAGCATTAGTTGACTGGCCCCACAGTTCTATTGTGGTATGTACCCCATCCTCCTAGTTTGCCTCAATACTTGGATCACTATATCTCAATAATGGTTTGGCCAATTCTTTCATAAATTGGGATAGCAACTCTCCTATAGTATGCATAAAGTTTTCCCCAAGCATTTGGCAAACAACTAAGTGGATCCTCCACTATCCTCACTTCAACCTTGTTTTCCTTGAAAACTGATCACACTATACCTCAACATTGGTTCAGCCATTCTTTCCATAAATTGGTCTTCCTTCCCTATAGTATGTTTATATTCTCCCAAAAGATTTTGTTGAACTTCTTTCCCATCCTTACCCAACACTGCTTTTGTCATCATGTCAATTTCAATTTTCAAAGGTGCTTCAACAGCTTATTGAGGTAACAGAATAAGAGCATAATATTATCACCAAAATTTACTTGAGTCAGAGATTATTCATCTAGCAGGAGAGGCCAAGCTTATGCACCAGAGACCAAGTGGTCCCCAAAAGGCAATAAACCAAATCCCCCTTCACATTGGTGCAAAAAACTTTGTATAACACTTGTATTGTATTACTTTATACTCAAACTGCCAATTATACACTATAGAACATGAAAGATGGCAGGTAGTTACTGGTGAATCAGACCCATAGTGTTCTCAAAATAACTGTGGTAAAAAACCAGCACTGCAGTTGCAGTGTTCAAATGGGTGCAGTTGGTATGGGTGCAGTGTGGGAAAATCTTACCTGCAGTGTGACCGATGTTACACCCTATCCCTGGATGTCTGGCAGCCAGTGTATTATGATGTAACTGGACAATCTCTCTTTTCAAACCCTGATCTCTCAGTACATACACCTTCCCTCAGAATAACACCAACCCTTGCTCCTCAGCCCATCCATCTCCTTTAATATTACCCTTCTTCTCTCCCTTCAGAGCTTTCATGGCTTCACTATTTCATCATCCATTTCTGAGCATTGTCTAATTTTAGGCAACATCTCCATTTCTGAGCTATCTATTAACAGATGCCCTTGATGCATGGTGCAAATGTGAAAGTATGAGTAGTGTAACATTTGTATTGTCCTCCTCCACCCTCCTTTTGTGATGAATTTGTCTTGATAATGCATCTGCTTTCCTCATTAAGCTGTTAGGGTGACACCCACTTATCTGCTAGCTAAGACTGTGCAGGTTCTCTCTACAAGAAGGGGGTGGGAAGCATGTATGTGATGGGGGAATTGATGGTTTTGATGTGAGGGGTTATTTAGAGTTTAGTTGGTTGAGAAAGGTGTTTTGCACCACAATGGTAGGTGAAACCTAAGAGAACACAACTGGGGTCTCCTAGGCATATATTTAAGTTTATATACTATGTTACATATGTTGTACATTGTTGCTACCAATGCATGCATACATGTGTGTACATATCAACATGTGTGAAATAAAATTCTCATGCCTTGCATGTGTAGTGTAATTTAGTGTAATTTGATGTAACAAAATAAAATGGAATTTTATCATGTAATGGGGCTGTTTCCTAACATAAGCTTCCTGCTTTATGGATCAGGTGAAAATTGAAACACAATAGGAATAATGCCCAGTGTGCTTGTCACTGGTTAAACTTTTTGGTGGACATGAAGTATTGCAGATTCTGATCATCCATCCAGATCTTGATCTGATGTGTCACTCCCTCCAAATAATGTCTCCATGCCTCCAATGCTGAGGTCTTTACACTCCCCCACCTTTCCAGTGGACTCAGACTTGACTCTGACTGGAGTCTGACCAGACTGACTGGACTCTGATTGGAATCCAGTCAATCTGTGCAATCCACTTGGATTGACTAATCCAGTGGAGTCCACCTGGCATCCAGTTGGAGTAGTACCTACAAAAAGATCTGTTAATTGAAAGAATTGAACCCAAAACCTTGGGTAAGATGCTTACATAACCAGAACAACTAGGGTGCAATATAACCACTGCACTATATTACCTTGCAAAAGTATAATATTATTTGCCTTAGGATTACTGTTAGGAAACAGCCCCATTACCTAATAAAATTTCATTTTTATTTTATTATGTTGGAATTCCACTACATTACACTGAATTATGCTACATGATGCTGCATGTGAGTTGTGACCACTCCAATATTGATGGGTCACATATCAATCAAATATTTCACACACATCAACATAGTATATAAACCTTGAATACACACCTAGGGGGCTGCAGTTGTGTTCTCTTAGGTATTCCACCTTTACTTGTGGTGTGAAACACCTTTCTCAACCCACTATTCTATTAATAACCCCTTGCATCAAAACCATCAACTTCCCCATCACATGCACACATCCCACCCCCTTCTTGTAGAGAGAACCCACATGGTCTTAGCTAGCAGATAGTGGGTGTTGCCCTAACAGAAGAACACAACTTCTCATATCAGTGCACCTTCTCACTTGCACATACATCATTGTTTCATTGCACCACATCCAATTACTCATCCTTTTGGCATGAGCCAGAAGTACTTGCTTGTACATACATAATCTACCTTTTCTTTCATAAGCCAATGCCAGGCCTTGCCTTGCCCATCTCCATTTCTCCTTCTTCATGATCTCTGTTGAACCATCCCAAGATGCCATCAGCCATTGGACAGCTTGAAGATAAACACTGCATCATTCCCAATCTGGATCTGCAAGTCCATGATTGGCACCCTAGGTCTGCTACCAAAAGCAATGCGGTCGTGCAACCCAAGAAGCAGGCAGCAACCAATTGCTCACATTGATGTTTTGGAGCGCACATCCTTGAATCCAATGCAAATAGTTTGTATCAAAAATTGAGTTTGCACAACTCCCATAGAACTTCCTCCCATATTTTGTCTGAAATTTCTCCAACTGGTTTGCCAGCCCAGGTCATATTCCCCTTTTCCAATCCCAACAATTCTACTCCATTGGCATTGATGCATTCCTCAAACAATCTTAAAGCTAGGTCCCACTGTTCTTTACTTTTGGTAGTCATCACCGAGGAAGCCAAAGGTCAAGCTCATTCATGTGTTAAAACATCATGCCAGACTTGTGTTGGAATAGGGTGAGTTGCTGCAGTTCCAGAAGTTGCATGATAAATAAATGTGGTGCAGTATTTGGGCCTGAATTCAAAATAGGTATTACTTCTTTCTACCATCTGAGCACAAACAAACATTGCAGGCTCTGGAAAAATGTATCCTGCATCAATTAGGTTTCCTTCATGTGTAAAGACTGCCTTGCTAGAGTCAAAATTCATGAATGCATCATGCCAATCTGTGAGTGCTGGCAGGAAGATCTTGTCATTGGGTTCAATGAACTTGTCTATCCTGCTATTTTTCTTTTGCTGGTTTCTTGCTTTCTGACTGTCTACAACTTATTAGTAAACCATGTGTATATATTTTTTAAAGTGCTTAATTTGTTGCCTCATGCATTCAGCTACAGTCGGTGGTGCAGACTGAACTGGTGCCCTGGTGTATTCAAAAGGATTGGGAAATGCCAGTAATTTGATAGTACTTGTACTTATAGCAAAATATTTTGTGATGCTGTTGGATCTCCCTTCAAATATAGTCAGATAAGCAGGTCAAATGCACATGTTCATAGGGAAAAAATCTTGAGCATATTTCATCATTATGGTTTGCTGGATCTAAATAGAAGGAAGAAGGTCATAGGGGCAGATAAGCCATACTGGCACACCAGCATCCATCATCCCTTGACAAACAAGTTGGCTTGGGGTAAATGTGCCCATCAAGTGAGTTGCAACCTTGATTGCCCCGGTCCTATGACAATAGTGTTCCTTGAAATCTAGAAAGGCCAACAGTTCCAAAAAAACATGTTGAACATCACAGACAAAATGTTTTGTCATCTGAAAGCTCATTGACATGTCTTGGAGATGATATAACAGATTTGCCAAAATCAGCACCAGTTGACAAGGTAGCTGTTTGCCTTTGAAGAGAGGTAGCTCTGTTCATTCAAGCAAAGATGTGTGCTAAAGTCTGAGGTTGCCTTTAGTGCAGTTTAACCTAGCAACTGTGAAAGGAGACTCAGATAGACTGAACAGCTGGAATCCAGAGTGAGCAACTATATATTATATGAGACAAATTAGCCGAAGTGAAGCAGGATGATAAACTGGGGAGAATGTAGCGTCTTCTGCATATTCAAAACCAGGGCATTGGGTGAAACCCTTAGCCACAACCTGACCTTTGTAATGCTCAATGGAGCCATCAGCATTATGCTTGAGGTTAAAAACCCATTTGCATCCAACTACCTTTGCACCAGGAGATAACTCCACATAATCCCAAGTCCTGTTCTCAAAATGATTGTTCATCTCTGCATTTGCTGCCTCCTGCCATTTTCATGCATCTGAGCACTTCATAGCCTCCTTGAATGACTGTGGGTTCGCATAACAAGTAGATAATGCAATATCAATACTAGAATCTGAACCATCACCAACAACTGGACCAGACTCATCATCAGATGAAGGTTGATCGAATTGTGGAGCTGGGATTGGAGCAAGGGGCTCATTCCAAGCCCATGGTGGCAATCCAGCATTCTTGCATGGATTAGCAGCTCAACGCTCTAAAAGTGGAGGAAGTGATGGAGGAGGAGATGAAATTGGGGTCTGAGGTGGAGATACAGCAGGTGTCTGAGTAGGAGGAGTGGGAGTGTGAGAGGTAGTATTAGCAGGAGGAGAAGAAGCAGGAGGAGTAGGAGCATGAGCAGGAGATTGAGATGGAACAGGATCATCATCAAGATCAGTTACACCAGAAGGAAGAATTGCCTGTACAAGTTCAGGATCAATGTCACTAAGATCAGGAACCGTCAAAGGTGTAAGATACTTGGACATGATGAGAGGAAGAAGGATCAACAGGTGGCTTGTTCCAAGTGTGTTTGAGACCAGGAAAATAGCGCTCATCAAATTCAGCGCGTTCACAGATCACAGTATGCTTGGTCACAGGATTGTAGAATTTCCAGGCTTTGTAACCCTCAGGGTAGCCAATGAAAACACACTTCTCCATGTGAGAGCCAATCCCAGTATGCTTATCCTTCTGGATGTGAACATATGCAGCACAACCCCAAACTTGGAGATTTGAGACATCTGGTTTATGCTTATGCCAGATAGAATGAACTATGAACAAAGTAGCACAAGAGACACATTTCCTCCAGAGCAAACTTGATGAACTACAAAATGGTCCTCAGGATGAAGGTGTCCATATCCAAACCCCTGATCTGATCTTCATGTGTTCATTGTCACCAGTGATAATGGTTGTCGGGGCCTGTCATTGGTCACCAGCACACACATTCCACCTGTGAGCAGTGGCCCAGGGCTGGTGGGTTGTCCCTCATTGTTTTGGGTGGTGCTGGCGGGTCATCCTGCCCTATTGTTCTGTGGTCCCAGGGTCCCACCATGAGCAGTCTGTTCATAGAGGTGGTGGTGCAGTCATTTTGGTTGGGGTCTTGCTTTAGCAGTCCTGGTCATCGGTCCTAATTCATCAGTCAGTTTCACCAACATTCCACCCGATGACAATGTGGGATGATGAGTGGGCAAAAACATAAGATCATGATTAACTGATAGATATATAGGATATGTACATTGATAAAGCAGCACCACACGCTGATCTAAGCCCTTGTCAAGTGATCTCCTACTACCCCCTTCTGTGCTGTATTTGTTGATGAAGCTGGCTGTCATGGGTGGCAATAGATGTCGACAGTATGTCAGTACTGGAATTGGGCAGATGTGTTGATTCTTCCTTTCTTGTTGGGTCGAATGGTGAGCTACTGGTTGAGTTGAGTTGATGTAGGTGGTGTACTGCCACATGTTCCCATGACTTCAGAATGGAATCAACAATAATGGGAACCTCACCTTAGTCCAACACAGTCAAAGGTCTAGAAAACATCAATATACAATGTGTTATTGTACTAGAATGTTTTGGAAGTAAAATCTCACTGGGAGCTTGAGAAATAAGTAAAAGTCAGATGACACCATTGAAATCATCAAACCCATTGAAATCATCAAACCCATTGAAATCATCAAACTTGAAGTGAGATTACTATTCATTCAAGTTAGCATGTGAATGCAGGTGGCCCTGAGCTCACTTGAAGCACTTGCAAGGTCCATTCTTTTTTCACGTCATGATCACCCCAGCACCTAGTGTATTTGATAATCTCATTAAGCTCCACAAAATGGCCAAGTTTGATCCGTGCAGGATATTTCAATATATTTGATGCCTTCTTTCAGGAAATTCAGAACAAGTGAACATAAGCAAAATATATTGACTGACCCACATCTTTTGAGGCAGGATGGGATCAACAATGTGGACATGGGACTCACAAATTAGTGTTTACAGTGTTTTACCCCAAACATGATGAGCCAGAAAGGTTCCATCAATAATTGTGATTCATGTTTGAATGGTAGAAAGTGCCTAAGTCATGCTAATGATCATGATAACTACAGGCTTATAGGGCACATCTGCTACCATATAAGGCCATAGTTGAGAGGTCATACACATGAATACACATCACTAAAATATGTTTTTTGGTTGCTACATATCAATTTCCTGAGTCAAGTGGTCCCGCCATCCACCCGAAAATGGCGCAAAAACTCAACATGAAAAAAGAAAGGAAAAAAGAAATATGTACATAAATAAGAATATATTTCCATGAAAACAGAAATATATTCTATGGAAAACATGAGTATGACACAATCGACGGAAGACAGAATGGAAGGAACTGTCAAATCACAGCTATAAATGATACAGGCCAGTGTGCAACAAAACCTCATCAGTTCCTGATTGTATCCAGGAACATCTGTTGGTTTGATTGATATACAGAAGAACCCTGAATAAAAAAGGATTTATTGCAGTGCAGGGGGCACAACAAAATGGCCAGTTGGAATGTGCCCAACAAGCAGGGCTGCCACAGGAGCTGCACACCAGATCTCAACCTCACCTGCATTCATTATATATCAGCCAGTCCTGTAATGACAGCCCCACATGTAACACCTATAAACTGTCACTACAGTACATTTTAATGAAAAGGACATAATAGCCTGGAGTCCCACACTTTGTGCATAAATGCATTTCCTTGCAGTATGTACACTCTTCTATCCTACTCTAAGGTTAAGAATCCTTGGAACCCCTAGCGTGCAATGGGACTGTAACCTTGTTAGAGCCCCTTGTGGGAAATGCTCCACCAAAAAAAAAAAAATTCATTTTTAGGTTCTTACCTCTTGATTACAACAACAACAGACAACAAAAGGCAGGGCAACAGACGGCGGGAATAGTGGATGATGAACAATGGCAGTGACAATGACAAATGGCAGGGAACAACAGACAGTGGGGAACAACACATGACAAGGGATGACAAATGGCAGGGAGATGGCAAACAGCAGGGACGACAGATGACAGGGATGACAAACATCAGAGACGGCGAATGACAGGGACAACAAAGCCACAGCAGAAATGACAGCAAGCATGAACAGTGGGGACAGGGCAACAGCACCCTCACAATCACTACGAACACAAAATGGTGTGGCATTTTTTTTGTTTTGTTTCATTTTTCATCTGAAAATCCTTCTCATGTGCATTGATTAATTGGTTCTTGTCAAGAACCGTTCCTCGCCCTATCGGCACCCGCATCCATCTGACTCTTTCCCACACATCAAACATGACTTTTGTCTACGCCTCCCGATTTCGTTCCCGGCCACCTTGTACAGCATCCATGGCTACCTTTCCAAGGCTGCCATCTCTATTGCAAATTCAACTACAGATTTCTGTGCGGCTCCCATAGGTAATTTATCTATGCAGTCAAGACACTGCCGCAGTCTTCATTCCTGTTCCGCATTATTCCGGACTACAGTATTTAAGCTTAGTTAGTTTTGCCTTGTATTCCTCAGTTCGTATATCGACATAGACTCGACTTTACCCTGCCAATCTAAAACCTCCTTCTACTCCAACCCCTGTCCTCTAAGAGTCTGAACTACATTCGACTCAACCTCTAGTCTTCCTCCGAAGTTTTAGTCTCTTCTGAACTCAACTGAAGTCCTTCCATACTCCTCCCCACGTTTACCTGCACTTTCCCACTCCTACCTCTAAACCCTTGACTTGAAATTGGGACACCAGATGAGGTGAAGGGCGCAGCTTCTTACAAGCTGAAGCCAAGTCCTTTCCATTCCCCCTCCCACAGAATCCGCATCGTCCCGACAATCTCCCGCTATCATCACCCACGGTATCCAGACGGATTCCGAAGCGACCTCTAGGATCAGTTCTTAACAGTTCTGATAGGTGGGGGCAACCAAATGTTGAAGTTGTCAACACATTTTATTGGCCACCACACCCATGAATTTATTATTTTATTACCCAGATTTGTACTGTAAACCATGTAGACTAGCACCTGTGATGGTTTCCTGGTTTCCTTATTCCCAGGTTTCATGGAACCCAGGAACCATAAAAACTGAGAAAAACCAGAAACTAAATTGCCATATTGCTGATGCCCATAGATACATGATCATCCATAGTGCATGGCAGAGGGGAGGCAACTGGGTGGAGGGAACGTGGCCATGAAGTTTGGAAGGAATTGGTCAGGAAACACATCCCCAGTGTCACTGCTACCACATTTGGACATCCAGCAATCTTTCCAAATTGGTCAGATTGCCAGTTCGGCAGCAATCAGGCACCTGTTGCTCACTGTCAAGTTGATGGTGCAACACTACAAGCTTTCATTTCAGTCAATGCTGGGTATGGTTCAGATCATTCACCCCCAAACACAACCCTCTAAATGTCTATGTGGTGCAGTAAATACAGAGTGGCCCACTAGCCAGGGTGGGCCAACTTCCTGACCCTACAGCATCAGTAAATTCACAAAACTATTTTGGAGCTTTATAAAGACACTATACAGTCAAAAAAGCTGAAAAGTGTGAAGATGTTTGGCTAGGCCCCCCCTTCCAAAAAGTTGGGTGTGGGGACACGCTATAAAGATAAAAAAGTTATATGGTCACACAAAGTCCATAAAGTACAACTAATGTCACTATGCTATAGTGGGGCATGCCCATGGAATAGCAGGGAAGAGCTGGGTTTATATATCTGAACATGAGCACGGACCATTTGTACATGTTTCCAGGTCATGTGTTACCATACAAGCTGATATAACATTGCAAATGGTCCATGCACATGTTCAAATATATATAATCCCATCTCGTCCCCTTCTATTCCTTGCGCATGCCCCGTGTTATAATTATAATTATCATAATATACAAGACTTTTTTTAACTTTTAGGCCTTTTTTATACTTTCTCATCAATAGGTCTTTTGAGATTGGTGTGATAAAGCTGAAAAGGTCAAAAAGCCCAAAAATAAAGTGTGATGTTCCTGATGAGTAAAGGGCATCAAAAAGTACACGTGATGCCGCTGATGCGATATCCGCGGTGCAGATCTCAACACCTCAAAGGGATGTGCTGAATATAGTACGCGCATTGTTCATAGTGTCCTATTAACAATTAACTGATTGTTTGTTCGAGACCACGAAAAAAATTGAAATAAAATATACGATATGTTATTATACACCATCGTTATTCCAACTGAATTATTTTGAGTCACTGAGCAGCGCAGTTCAACCCGGCAGTGACATGCTCAACGTTGATAGGAAACATTTATGTTTTCATGGCAGCTGGAATCGCAACATTACAGACACTAAGCTACATTTGATTCCCAACCCGAAAATACTCCCTCTCTGGTGGAACAGGACCATGAAGGATATCGTCATGTTCAACCCAGTGATAACAATCCTCACCCCCATTCCAAAATGGTTTCATCCGTCGCACTGCTTTGAGTGTTTGGACATCTTTACGTGGATGCTCTCCGAGGAAGTCACGAGAACTCAACAGGAGCGCATATGACGCTTTGTGGGCGGTATCGATGCCGCGGTATACTGTTGGGGAGCAACCGTACGCGAATATATTGTATCTGGCGTGTCCTTCTTTGGGGTGATGTCGTTCGCCATGACGAGGGATGTACATCTTGGACGGTGTTCCGTGAACTTGATCTCCCTGGATCGGCGGTGGAGTTCGAGGTTGGCGGACGGATTCCTTTGACGACGAAGAGTACTTGTCTGGCTTATATTTAGTGGCGATCTTGGCTTCCTCAGGAGGTTTGACTTGCACTCCTAGCTCCATGATTAAGCTGACGTACGGCCGGTAAGAAGTGGGGATTGACCCATGTCCGCATTTCTCTAATGCTTTCGGGAAAAAATTGAAGTCGGCTTGATCGATAGAGTATTTAGCGATAGCACCGCTGCGTTTCCGACGCTTAAACTGAATAAGCACACCAGTCATGGCATGCTCGCACAGCTGAGTGTTCCACAAGAGGACAGGTAAAATACAGTCGACGCTGCGTTCGCCGTTTCGACACATGATCGCCATGTGACGGATGAAAGCTACCCATGCAGCGGTAGAGGTTGTGCCAGTGTCGTCTGCCATTTTCCCAAAGTGAGTGAAGCAGATAAGAGCGTCCTTGAATGCCTCTCTAAACGAGATTCCTTCAACATTATCCGGGGTGCTGTCAAGAACCATATCTGCACACTCGTCGCTGTACAACATTTTGATGAAGGTTATAAGACGACAGCCAGCACTGAAATTAGGAGGAATCTTCTTGTGGGGATCACTTTTGTCCAGCTCGACAGCGCGATGGTAAGCATCGAGGAGAAGTTGACGACCAGTAAGCTCCCCCAGTTCTCCACGGTCAAGCAAGCCAGTTTCGAGAATATTTGTGAGAGTTTCGACTACTATAAACGGATTTTGCGTCCTCCACATCCAAAGTTGCTGGGCGGCAGCCTCGGCAAGAAGGGGTTCGGAAGGATATCCAGACCGCAAGTACTCTCGGTGATCCGGAATAGAATACGCAAACCGCATATGGCTCTCGACTAGACCAGCCTCTTCGATTTGCACTTTTTCACGACGAGGCTCAAAGTCCAGTGACAATTGGATGTCTAGAACTGCCATCCGTGCAGCACGTGTGAAGGTGTCGTAATTGGAGTCGATATCGCGAGAAGCAACAAGCTTCGCGCGTGCCAATTCCAGGATTTGTGTATGGAGCTCAGATGCCTTCATACCGGCTCCTCGTAACAGCGTCCAAAATCTATCCCAACATGTCGTCAAGCATGAAATATGGAACGGTTCAACAACACTCACAGTGGCCTCCCAAATTGCGCCATAAACGGAATTGTGCTGATGTCTTTGATATTCAACTCGCCTGGCTTGACTATGAGGTCCTCGGAGCAGTCAAAGGGTGTTTCAGTAATTGGTGCGTGTGTTACGGCTTTCCCGCCGCGAATGCGAGCAGATTTGGCAAGGGCCCGTGGAGCAGCGAACTGGGCTAAACTCGAATTTGTCGATAGAAAAATGGAAAACATCGGAAAAGTCAAAAATTGGTTGAGACATGAACATAGATAATCATAAAGCGTTTTCTCGTCATCGTTCTTGGGCATCACCTTGGTGAGAGGGTGTGCTTCGTCGAAGTAGATTATGAGTTTGATACGGTGCGACCCAACCCAGCGGTCCAGCTTACGAATGAGTTTTCTGAGTGCGACTCTTGCTGATTCCGCCGCGGCAAACTCAACAACCGTCTTCACATCATAATATGTGTCGTCGGAATCCTCGGAGCCTTCGGGTTTCGATCGACGCTTCGCGAGTAACTCTTCATGTCTCCTCTTGATTTCAGGAAGGATCTGCCAGCGCAATGGCTAACTGTGATATTCCTTGTCGTCTTCACAGACACGCACCTGAATGGGCTGAGTCGCACCATCAATCACCGCTTTGTATAATCCTGTGCGTATGCCTTCTAGGTGACATGACCACCACTTGGCCAAATCCTCAGCGGTTCTAATTTGCTTCTTAATCAAATCTCCCAGGCATTTCTCCAGCTCGTCATTAACTTCCGTGAACAGACTACCGAAAAACGTTAGATAATTGGTTTTCAGAATGTGCTGATCATCCGATAGAGAGGCTGTGACGAGGTAGTCACGGACGGCATTGTCGGGGATGGGGAAGGCCAGGTCTGCGTTCGTACATCAGAAGCATCCAAGGAATTCGAAAAACAAAGTAAGGACCTTGATTGTCGCTCTTGTCTCGTAGATTAAACGGAATGGTGAAGACCAGGTTCGCTTGCTCGTGGACCATGCGAGATTTTCCCGTACCGGAGCTCTGAACGATGGCGATTTGGTTAGAATAAGCTTTTTCTGTTTGTGGGATTGCGTTAATATTGGCGAACAGAAGTTGATGATTATTTCCCAAGTAACTATCACGCCAGGCGGACCGCAGAGCTTCGAAAATAGGGTTAGCTAAGCAAAACAAGAGCTAGAATAAACACACCTTTGTCTAGAGAATCGCGTCCATGGAATAAGCCGTCATGAACCACCACAACAGATGTATCAATTACGCACCGGTCAGTTCGACATCCTCGTTGGGCAGTAGATGGCGCCTTTTCGCTATCCTAGCTGTCGTCACCAATCCCAATTACAAGGACGCAGAGAACCACCTACGAGCTTCTCGCACCACAGGCCAGAGGATTGCTTCGATGATGATTAAGGGTTGGAAAGGAGGTTGCGCAGCACACAAAACGCACCTAACTGCCGAACTTCTTTGAATGATCCATCTTTCCATGCTTTCTGTAACACCGCATTGATGGACGGTTGGCGCGTAAGCAGGTCCTCCGCTTCATCCGGCAGAAGAGTCATGAGTCTCTTGTCTCCAACAGTGATGTTAGAAAGTAGTGAAGCTAAATCGGGCTCCTCATTATGCCTCCTATTAGCGCTGAATGTCTTCATGATCACCGCATCGAGGGCCTTGTGATCCTCATCAGTCCAAAGATCGCGCTCGCGTGATACTTGAGTCAGTGTTCGATTAGCATCTCGGAATATGGCCTCATGCGGCGTGTTTAGATCGCCCACAGACAAATGAGAGAAGCCTTCAGATAAAGAACTCGTCGGGTCCATGGTGGCACTGAAGGAGGTTCACCGTCATGTGATAAGCGCGTTTAGTACCATCATGTGACTTGCCGTCGCGATACATTTTCAGAAGTCACATGATGTTTCACGTGACATGTCGGGGGTTTGAGCTGAGCTGCTCTCAATACTCTACAGCTACATTGAACGCCTTTCATATAGTCTGGTTGAATACACGCGTATCGATAAACCAGCTGGACACCCAATAACCCCGATTAGGAATTAGTACGGAGAAACCGGAGATTCCCTACTTATTTCACCGTTGTTTCAAGGGTCGGTCGCACTTATAATCACGACAACGTCACTGCGCAATGCTCTTGATCGTCCCAACCCTCACGACAGTACAACTCTTCAAGTAGCGTCTGATTAACATTGGGAGCCCATATGTATGGACACTACAATTTATCGCCGTTTGGCGGTTATTCTCAGGAGGATCGCACTGCGCAGCACGTTTGAATCTTTGATGAATCATGCATGGTTCAGTAAAGGTGATTGCTGCGGAATTGTAAAACTCGTTCCTCGCGATCATTCGCTGTAACTATACCCATCAGTGCGGCGACCCTTGGAAGCCCTTAGAATTTTTTTTCCCCTCGACGGTCAACATCTGATGTTTATTTGCATTGTCGGATTTTCATCTTTCTCACACAATCTTGTGGCGTACGAATGCTCGTTTTTGATCTCCGGAGGACGCTGCGCCGCAAGAGTATATACGTTATTTGATATAAGGTGAGTTATGCGACATCTACCACGAGGTTCCCCCTGTGTATCAATGGTTATCCTCTCACAGAACAACCGCCAGTCCCCCCGTCCCATCGTGAAAATAACACAACTGAAGTATAGTGCGTGATTTCGCATATACTAGCTTTCGCACGAATCGCACCCTTCTCAGCCCCCCATCTTCCAGGGCAAACATCCAAAATTTCACGGGCCTTTTCCGACGCGTTCGCCAACAGCTCCATCATTCTCTATGTCCACAAAGTGAGCCTACGAAGCATAGCATTCGTGAAAGAAAAAGCTTTTCACACTGGAAGATCAGAACAAGGAACCGAACTTTGTAGGGAGAAAAATCAGGCGATTTCGGGACTGCTTACACATGTTTGTCTTCATGCGTACCAAGGTATTTCTTACCGTAGAAGGAGCGGTGGCTGGTGTAATAGCGTAAGCCATTACGAAGACGTCACATACAGACCCAAACAGCTATTGTGTTCAGAACTCCTCCAGGGAGTGTATCAAAACCGCATGACTCTATCACGACGCTTGCAAGATTGCTTCTGAAGACAGTTAGGTGCAAGAGCAGATATGAAGCTGAGGTAGATTTCTCCCCTTCACGAAGAGTGTAGTAGCTGATTTCGAACAATATCAGCGCCTGAAGGAATACAATGAAAAAGTAACTGAAGCCGTGAAGAACGCACTTGGGGATGATGTAAAAGAAATGTGGTACATCGACGGTTTGTTCACGGCTCCGTCCAACCAAGGTCGAGGTTATGGTCGTGCTCTTCTCAATGCGGTCATCAGCCAAGTTCGTCATCCTTTCTTGCCAGTGTTCAATCAGCCGTCGTAATCAGACATAACAGGTGGACGACACCTTTCACGCAGCATGGTTAAAATCCTCTGATCAAGCCAATACTGCCTTCTACAACTCGCATGGTTTTATGGTCGTGACAGAAGTCGTACTCGGTGACCAAAATCCAACATGGACTGGGCCTCCCGTCGTTATAACTATAGTACGTCTCTAATATCGCGGATGACTCGTACACAAGCTTCATCTCGGATTTTAATTTTTCAGATGTTACGACCACCTAGGACTAATGGTGGAATAAGAGACAGGGGCCCATGATTCCGCGAGTTCGTCACGGAGAATCCTTCACACTGCGGAATGGTGAAGTGGAGTTTTACATTGTATCGATACATCTCTGAGCTTCGAGACCTTTGTAGACTGGAGTTCTCCTTGGCCCTGAGGCCTATATAAATATGCGAGCCAGTAGCTAGATGGATTATGACAGCTTCGCCTGGATGAGGGCCAAACGGCAGCAGGAAGGTGTGCGTACTGTTAGCACGAAGAGGGGACAAATCGAAGGCAAATTGATAATGAAACCTCGTAAGTCCGGGGCCCGGGAGTGAACGAAAACAACAAGATAAGTCAATCCCGTTGTCCTTCCTTCTCGAGGCGACTTCGATATCCTCGTATAACCCCAACAATTACACCTAGTCTACTACGTGCAGCGCGGGCGTAGAGTCATCCGTTACAAGCTGTTGAGAAACACACCGTGGAGCGACGCATTGCCATATGTGGAAGTGTCGGCACATTTGATGCGTGCCTACTATTAGTATGTTTAGCGCATGCCTTTGATCATGATGCATGTGAACAAAGACCTTTGTTACCTTCCTTGCTATTCCCCTTTGCCTGACAGATATATATACAGGTAGAATTATCACACAGTTGATCAAGTCTGAACTAACTTGTCCAATTGGGCCACCGCTAAAGCCTGGCATGAACGAGTCCTCCATTTTAAAGTAATGAGTTATTGTACAAACAGAATAATTAAGCATGGAATATATTTCAGTAATTAAACAAATTCATAATTATTGTAATGCATACTTAGTTTGCATCAACATTACAAGTTGCTGCAGAAGGTGTATGTTTTGAAGTTGCTATGCATATATTCCAACTGTTGCTTCTTTTCCTCTGCAATGCATTAGATCTGTTGTGGATTGCAATAGTCCCTGATATACCATGCCAGCACCAGTAGTAATACTATCATGAAACCATAGTTGCTGGTTAGCAATAATGTGGGATGTATAATGTGCTTTGCCATGATAGATAATACTGTTGAGAATGCTCATTATCACACCGTGAGCATACGTGATCATGCATCTGATGCATGTACTATTTATAGCTTATCTCTTGATGTGTCGTTTCATAGGTACCTTTGTGCTGTTTATTCCTTTCATTCTTTGTGTAGCTGGCCTCACATATATATAGAGTAGACAGTCAACCATTCACCTCAGTCACTTGTACAGAGACTGAGGTGAGCACATTTGTCATCACTCGATTATGGATCCAATATGGATCATTACTTACTGTACCTATAGTCAAACTCTGATTATGCTAGGTACAGTACTTGTATTATTACAGTCACTTGTACAGGGACTGAGTTAAACTCTGATTATGCTAGGATTGATTTTCTATAGGTTATGGGCCAATCTCATTGTTAGAAACAACAATAGAAAGCTTCCTAGCCACTCGACAACATATGTCATCTGGTGCCTTTTCTTTTTTGATCAATCATCTTGATCACTCTTGCCATCCCGGATCACAGACTTTACTTTGTGCACAACCCAATAATTCTGGCATGTGTGCTCCTTTGTCACCACTACTCATCTTCCTGCCACTCCACATTAGCCTGTGATGGTTGAGTCAACTACGGCTTCTGATCCTACTGCCCCATCCATCCCACTCATCAAATTATCTGTCCAGTATGTCAGTGAGAAGCTCGATAAATTCAAATCTAACTACAAAGAATGGTGTGAAGAAATCACCATCGCTCTTGCTCTCAATGGTCTCTATGACTATGTCAATGGTGATACCACTCAACCACCCTCATCTGATTACCATGCCCTCACAAATTGGAAAGCCAACTCTTGTTTAGCCTATGCCTTTCTAGCATCCAGCATTGCTCCCTCTGAGCATCCATTTATTGATATGTCAAAGGGTCCTAGTATTAATTGGAAGGCCCTCCAGGATCGACATCAGAAAGAAGGCCCAGTTTGACAGGTGCAGCTATTACAGCAGGCCCTCTCCATTCAGTGCATGAAGGACACTCCCCTCCCCGAGACTGCTGAAAAAATCTGCACTCTTATTGAGTGTGCTTTTGCCATGGGGGACATTAAAGCTGACCTCCTTTGCTGTATTGTGTTGCTTAGTTCCCTCAGTGAAAAATTCCCCCATGTGTGATCCATTATTTCTTGTGACATTGCCAACTCCACTGCCTCATTGCCTTACACATCCAAAGATATATGTATGTTTCTCAAAAATCAGCAGTCTCTTCTCGAGAATGACCACCATAATAATTCTTTGATTGTGCTCTCTGCCCACTCCAAGCTGTCAAGGTCTCCAAGTTCATATCTTTGCATGAACCCCGTATGTAAGTACTAAGAAGCCTGGGCATACCATTGAGTATTGCATGAAACCTGGCAGCGGCATGGTGGGCAGGTCTATTGAAGAATCAGTTGCAGCCTGACAGGCAGCACAGGATAAGGGAAAGAAGAATGGTACCTCATCTCAATTGAGCTCCAGGGTTCCAATCACTGTGAAGGATGTTAATGGTCAGGCTTTCACTGTCATGCTCGACTCTGCCTCGACAGCCACCCCACCTGACCCACCAGTGGCCCATGTGGCAGGTTTCATTGGAGTGACTAGTGATCAGCTTCCTACTGCCAATGATGGATCAGAATATGAGGGTTGGATTGTCACTGAGGATGAGGAAATGACTAGTATTGATTGGGCTCATAATTCTTTTACACCCATCACTAACCCGTTTTCCATTGAACCTCTCAATCAGGCAAGCCATTCTCAACTATCCATCGACAATCATCCATTTATCATTGATACTGGGGCATCTGTCCATATTTCCCCCAACAAATCAGATTTTCTCACTCTTCATCCAGTTCAGCCATGTTCCATCAAAGGCATCAGCGGCACATCAATTGTTGCCATCGGAGTTGGCGACATCAAATTATGGGTTGCTCAAGGCACATCAATCACATTACATGACATGCTCTATATTCCTAATGTGGCAGTTTGGCTTATTTCAGTGGGAACACTGGCTGATGACTCTAATGCTACAGCCCATTCCGACAACTCCCTATGTTGGATCACTGACAAATCCACCAGTGCACTCATTGCCCAGGGATCTCAACTCTCCAAAAAGCTCTACACTCTTAACCTATATTCTGCTGCTGCTGATCATGCATTTACTGTACACAAACCTCTCAACCTGGAAAGGTGGCACTGCTGTCTCGGTCTTCCAAATTATCAGTCTCTTTGGGATATGGCCAAAAAGGGCACACTCACAGGTGTGCCTACTAGCTCTATCCCTAAACCTCCTAAATGTGAATCTTGTGTTCTTGGTAAACAGACCAGAACTCCTGTTCCTAAGACACATGAAGAGGGGAGAGGACATAGGGTGATGAGAAAGTTGGAAAAAGTGTGGGTGGATTTATTGGGCCCCCACACTGTCAAATCTCAGGATGGGAATTTGTATGTTATGGATATAGGCAATGATTACACGTCTTTCCCTTGGTCAATACCTCTGCAAAATAAGGACGACTCTTTTCCAGAACTGAAAGCTTGGGAACTTGCTTGGGAAAATGAGACTGGACTGAAAATTGGGACCTACATCACTGATAATGGCAAACTGAAGTCTCACAAAATGCAGGCTTGGTTGAAAATGCGAGGTACAGACCAACGATTTACTGCTCCACATACTTCTGCTCACATTGGTCATGTGGAACAGATGGCAAAGGCTTGGACTATGAGGATCTACTCAGGGTTACCACCATTTCTTTGGGATGAATTTTACTTGACAGTGTCTCATTTACATGCAAAAACCATGACACAATCACTACAGGGTGTTACACCTTGGGAATTATGGTATGAGCACAAACCTGATTATTCATACTTGTGGGAGATCAGCTGTCAAGCTTTTGTCCTCATTCCTAAGAAGAACAATCCCAAAATCTTTGAACAGTCAATTGAATGTGTATTGATTGGTTATGACTCCAAATCTAAATCATACCATTGCTACAACCAGGCTACTAGGAAGGTCTACAGTTTGTATCATGTTAAATTCCTTGTGAGTCATGATGGCCATTCACCACACATCCCTCCTGCTCTACATTCCGAGTCAACATGCATGGAGATTCAGGACAATAAACCTACTCATACATATCTACCTGTGAATGATGATGATGATCCCTTCCCTGCCCACAACCCCACCATTGAGGTCGACAATGGATGTGAATGAGCACTGACACCCTAGCACCCCCTGTACCCCTGTGCCATTCTTCTTGAATACCTGTCCATACTGAGAGGCATCCTGATGGTGGACCAACCACCACTAGGACAACAACAGCCATTCAGGAATCCTGAGAAAGTGCCATATGCATCAAAGAAGCATGGCATGCTCATTGTGCTGCTGTGGTAGCTGCTCAATTACTTGGCCCTGATCAAACACCCTCCCCGACTGATGGAAATAACCCACTGACCATCGATCATGATCAGGACAACATCATCAAAGACCTATGTCAATCAGTAGATAACCTTGATCTAGGTGATCAGGCACATCAGCTTCAAGCCCTGATCTCAGAGATGGCAGATTTTGATCCAGAATCCCTTCAATTTGAAGATGAACCAAGGACATGGGAGGAGGCTAAGAACACCGTTGATGCTGAGAGATGGAGGGAAGGCTATCTTGATGAGTTGAAATTCCTGAAAGACATGGGAGTTTACAAGCTTGTTCTGCAAGCTGAGGTACCCCAGGGGAAGCACAACCAAAAAGGGAAACCAATCTTCCATATTAAGTGAAATGAAACTGGGAAGCCCATCCCCTGGAAAGTATGTGTTGTATTCAAAGGCAATGAACAAATCTATGGTAGAGACTATACTAAAAATAGTGTTTAAAGGTCCAGTCCAGTCTGGTTTTTGACTTCCAAATGGGGCAACTGGCAACTGCAACCAGTCTAGGACTGACCCAGATATTGGAGGACCGCAACTGGACCCTTTAGGACTGGTCCTAATCAGTCCATGGACCAAAAAAAGACTGGTTTGGACCAGTCTTTTGTCATAAAATTTATCATGCCAAATAACCCATATGTATCTCAACAAATATGACCATTACCTCATATATACTATATTCATGGATAGAGATTGTAATGCTCCATAGACTGATCCAACATTTAAGCAATTCTGTCAAGATTTGACTGAGATATGGCCAAAACTGAAAGGACATGCATTCAAGTTGCAGTTTGTAGTTTGTAATTTGTAGTTTGTAGTTGCACTCATTTGGGCTGTTATATGAATAAAATCCCATGGTACAGATGATTAGATGTGTTGTTGTTACTTTTATGATGTCATATAGCTGTACAAAAAAAATTATAGCTCAGGTAATAAACAATGCAATCAAAGTTGTTCTGATACAACAAAATACTTGTACAAAAATGTTTTTGGTCATATCTCAACCAATTCTTGACCGTTTTTGATGATCCAGGGACCGAAAATGAAGTAAATATGTGTGGGAGTAAGGTCTAACATACGTTCAGACAAAAGACCAGTCGCAACCGGTTTGAACCAGTTTTTCATCGGTCCTACTATATTTTTCAAAATGAAAGACCAGCAACTGGACTGACAAAGACCAGTCCATAAATAGACCACTGGTCCAGTCCTAATTGGTCCAGTTCAGTTCAGTTTCAGTCTTTTTTTCGGTCCTACAGACTGGACCTTTAAACACTAACTAAAACCACCTCACCCACTGTGCACATGGAATCTTGGTGGATCCTGTTGCATATTGCTGCCTTTTTGGGTTGGGATGCACAACAGATTGACATAAAGACAGCTTTCCTATATGGGTTTCTACTGGATGATGAAGTACAATACATGCAACAACCATCTGACTTCAAAGAACCTGGGAAGGAGGACTGGGTATGGGAACTTCAACATGGGTTGTACAGTATGAAACAGAGTGGGCAAATATGGAATCAGATGCTTAACACACAGATGATTAAATGGGGATTTACTCACCTATCTTGTGAGTCTTGCATATGCTATCACAGATTGGACTCCAGCATCATTATTGCAGCAGTTCATGTTGATGATTACCTGTCAATTGCTAATTCAAAGGAGGAGAATGAGCAGTTTAAAGACCAGATGCATAAGGTCTGGACTATTTCTGAGCTTGGGACAGGTCATTTTATTGTAGGGATTGCTGTATCTTGGGACCAAGCCACATGTACCATTGCACTTTTGCAGATGGCACTTATTGACAAGATAGTCGAACAATTTAGTCAGAAGGAAGCCCACCCAGTCTCCATGCCTCTGGAACCTGGCTCCAAACTACAATGGCCTAACCCTCAGCTCGTTTCCTCAGAAGACCTTCTACAGCTCTCTAAACTCCCATATCAATCACTTGTAGGATGTCTCCTGTACTTGGCAATTTCTACTCATCCTGACATTTCACATGCAGTACAACAACTATCACAGTATCTCTTTTGAACATTGGGCTGCTGCCATCAGGTTGGTGAGATACCTCAAGGGGACAAGGGATGTGAAACTCTATCTTGGTGGTGATCTCCCCATAAATCTTCATGCTTTTAGTGACTCTGACTGGGCTAATTGCCTTGATACATGTCGCACCATTGGAGGCTATGTTTTTTCTCCTAGGTCTGGTGCTGTCTCTTGGACATCCTGTAAACAGAAAGTTGTCGCCACTTCATCTTGTAAAGCTGAATACATAGCTGCATTTGAAGCGGCTAAAGAGTGTATTTGGCTGTGCACTCTTCTACATTCCATCAGTTATCAACAGACAATCCCAATGACTATTTACTGTGACAATTCAGTGACAAAGACCCTGTCTGAAGACCCCCTTCTCCACTCTCGTGTCAAACATATCAATATCAAATACCATTTCCTCCATGAGCATGTCCAATCCAATGACTTACATCTCTCTTATGTGCATACCCATCAAAATATTGCCAACCTGTTCGCAAAGGCCCTTGACATTAAACAATTTACCTACCTGAGGAACTTCTTGGGTCTCCACTAATGTGATTCCATGCAAGGAGGAGTGCTCATGGTGAGGAGGAGTGTTGAGAATGCTCATTATCACACCATGGGCATATGTGATCATGCATCTGATGTGTGTGCTATTTATAGCTTATCTCTTTGATGCATCATTTTGTAGGTACCTTTGTGCTGTTTATTCCTTTCATTTGTTGTGTAGCTGGCCTCACATATATACAGAGTAGACAGTCAACTGTTCACCTCAGTCACTTGTACAGCGACTGAGGTGAGCGCATTTGTTATCACTCAATTATGGATCATTACTTATTGTACCTATAGTTAAACTCTGATTATGCTAGGTACAGTACTTGTATTATTACAGTCACTTGTACAGAGACTGAGCTAAACTCTGATTACGCTCAGGTAAGCATTTTTTGTTCTTTTGTTCAGACCAACTAACATCATTTTGTAGGCTCTAACATTGTTATTACAATGTTATAACCCCAAAACCCCAACCCTCCACCACCCACTGCTGTGAGCATCTGCTCATGGAGTGGATAACAGAACAGGGCCGCCTCGCTAGCTACTGACAATGAATGATGGGTAGTGGAGTCGATGACAAACAGTGACAATGATGACTGACAAGGGGCTGCAAGGTAAGCATGCCTGTTAGGGTGACACCCACTATCTGCTAGCTAAGACCGTGCGGGTTCTCTCTACAAGAAGGGGGTGGGATCTGCGCTTGTGATGGGGGAATTGATGGTTTTGATGCGAGGGGTTATTAATAGGTGAGTTTGTTGAGATAGGCCTTTCACACCCAAAACGTAGGTGGAATACCTAAGAGAACACAACTGGGGTCCCCTAGGCATATATTTAGGGTTTATATACTATGTTACATATATTGTACATTGTTGTTACCGACGCACTCGTACATGTGCGTACATTTTGATGCATGTGAAATAAAATTCTCATGCTATCAAAATGTAGCGTCATTTGGTGTCATGTAGCGTAATTTGACATAATAAAATAAAAATGAAAGTTTATTAGGTAATGGGGTGGTTTCCTAACAATGCCCCACCATCCCACACATCCCTCCTCAACTGAATGTAACAAACCCCATCCATCAGGACCACCCCTTCACTTGCAAATGCAAGCCTGGGGTGGTGTTTTCTTCTTTTAGTCCTATGGAGGTTACTGGAAATGAGGGAGTGGTGATGGTGGGGAGGGGCAATGATGAGATGGCGGGGAGGGGACAATGGCACAACATGGATGACAAGATGGTGGGGAGGGGGGAGTAACAAGACAGTGGGGAAGGGAATGATGGCACAATGCAGCCTAAACAATGCTTAGCATTGTTTAGGCCCGGTAAGTTTTCTTCTTCTTTCTTTCATATTTAATTGTACTGACTACTTGTTTTACAGGTTGATACTACCACCATAAGCCTGAAAAATGACAAGATGGTGGGGAGGGGAACAGTGAACTTTTTGCAACTTTTTCAATTCCAAAAACCTCTATTATAAGTTCAGGAAAAGTCTGACAAATCACCAAAATATTAGAGGAGATAGAGCTTGTCAAAGACTGGCAGGTTCCTTCTGGGATAAAAAGATTTTGGCCAGCCATTGCCACAATAGGAGTGGATAGAGGATGAGAAATCATGGGGGTCCTCTCCTAGATGAAAAGATTCTGTCCAGTTGTTGTTGAGATATGTCAAAAAGCCAAAAAACCGGACTTTTAAACACTATTGGCAAGCCCTTACCCTTGGACCTTTATGACAATCATTGATGCATTGTTGGCATTTGCTGCAATGATAGACTATTTTAACCCCACACAAGTGTTTGTACATCATTTGAATTTGAAAACACATTGTCAGCATTTGCCACAATGATAGATTGCATTTTTCCCATACAGCCTCAGTAAGTCTGGCATAACCTCATTCTCCATGATGAGAACTGAGAACTTTATGCAGAATATAACAGGGCTTATTGCCATGTACTATCAGATTCTTGCACCCTGTATCCTCCTCAACATACATGTGTCAATGCAAGCTGTCCATGCAGCAGAACAGAAAAGCTATTGAAGAAGGCAGAACAATAGCAGGGGGTTTTTGTAAGGGGACTAGGGGGGTGCCCTGTGTGTTTTTCCTATTTTTTATGTTTGTCCTATATTTTTCCCCACCTCATTTTCTTCTATTCTTCATTTTCTATGATTTTTCCAGATTTTATTACTAATTTTCCCTTGCTATCATGTTTGTACATGTTGACACTTTTATATTTAGAGGCGGAGTACCCCTTCTGACACATACCCCTTGGTATGATGTCATTTGGCAGCCTATCTCCGCCTATCTCCGCCTTTTTCTATTTTTAGGTTATATTTGATTTTTGTCATCTTCACATATACTGGGCATCAGCAAGGGGATCCTTAGAGTTTTCTCTTCGGATTTCCCTTTGCTAGAGGCTTAGGTTGCCCTTATAGTAGAAAACTCTCCCCTAAGGCCCAAAAATCGCGAACACGCTGCCCAAAATAGGCAGGTACAGACTGGACAACACTTCCCAAAGCTCCATAGAGTCCCTACACACCATTCCAGATAATCTCGCCTTTATTACGCTGCCATTTTCGCCAAACGTGCTCCCTAGCGACATGGACACATCAGAATGCTTCGACGTGCTTGAAAGTGATGTTTCCAGAATGCACGCGCAAATCGACTCGCTTAAATCTACGATTGAAAACTTTGTTAGGACCCTCCAGGCTAACCCTATGACCAATAGTTCCCCCTTTACGACTCCAAGCGCACCCAACAATGACGTTTTGCCAAACGTGTCCACTAAGGAACGTGCCCAGATCAAACCGTCCCCCCCCCGCTGAATTTAATGGTGCACATGCGCAGGGATGTGCATTCCTTAATTCCTGTGAGTTATACATTAGTCTCCAGTCACATCAATTCGTCGATGAGGCTGCAAAAATTTATTGGGCCTTCACATACATGAAATCTGAACGCGCCTATCTCTATGTGGACTGTATCCTACGTCAAACTAAAGAACTCGGTTCTCTACCTTTCTCCACTTGGGGTGACTTTTGAGCTGAGTTCGTACGCCACTTCTGCCCCCTCAATGAATGCCACCGAGCAGTGACACAACTTGAGTCATCCACTTACCACCAGGGATGCTCAACCGAGAAATTCAGGACCAGATTGCACAGATGTTGGAAGGGCGCCCAGTGGATGATGATATCCTTGCTTGGTATGAAGCTGCTTCACTCTGTGATGAGAACTGACTCACAAATGTGGCGTTTAATGCTGCATTCCATGCTCCAACTACCACTCATACACCCTCCACCTTCAATCGAAGTCTCCCCCACCCTAACCCCATTCCTGTTCGTCAAACTCCCACACCAGCTGTCAATGTCCCAGTACCAATGGATGTTGATGCAGCCTGCAGCTGTGCACGTAAGTTGGATCTCTGCTACCATTGTGGGGAACCTGGACACAGGGCTGGAGCATGTCCCCATTGTCAGGATATTTGTATGCTCACCCCCGAGGGACAAGACAAACTCCTGCAAGATTTGTTGGCGCTTGTAGATGTTGAGGAAGCGAAGGATCAAGTTGCAGAGGAGATTAAGTTGGAAGTTGTAGAGGAGCAGGATTTTCCTATTTGCAGCGAGTGAATCGTACACCCTCACTGCCTGTCCATAACCGCTTTGAAGTCTTGTCAGTTGAATCCCTGGAGAATGAATCCATTTCTGTGACTGCTCCCCTCTCTGACCCTTCGAAGTTGGCTAAAGACATACCTGCTCTCCCCATCTCTCCTTCTACTCCACGTCCCAAAATTAAATGATGGGAGCGTAAACTACCACGAAAGTATATTGTGGCATCCACTCCCTCTGCACATTCCTTAAACCTAGCCATCAAACTGCAGATGACCGACACTGGACAGATACTTGGTGTCTCTGCGCTCCTGGACTCTGGTGCGACTGGTCTCTTCATCGATTCCCATCTGGTACAACAACATTGCCTAAATACTCGCTCACTCTCACATCCGATACCTGTATATAACGTGGATGGATCCCCAAATGAAGCTGGTGCCATCCAAGAGGTTGCAGACCTGGTTCTCCATTACAAAGATCATAGTGAGCATGCCCTTTTTGCTGTCACACAATTAGGAAAGCAAAAGGTGATTTTGGGATATCCATGGCTTTGAGACCATAACCCAGAGGTCAACTGGCGTACCGGGGAGGTCACCATGAGCCGATGTCCATCCCACTGTTGGACATGTTTCACAGAAGCCAGGCAAGAACGTCGTGGACAGAAGGCAGCAATACGACGTACTCAGAAATGTTGTGCTGGACCCCTGCCTATACCTGAAGTGGAATTGGAAGGGGTTCCTGATCTAATGCCAGACTCGGATGATGATGATGAGGACCCAGAGGAAGCGGAGGAGGGTGATCGGATCTTCTACACTGCGATTCGCTCATCGCATGAGGTGTGTGCCACATCGAACATATCCCAATGCCTTGCCGAGGCCTTCCACAAAAACAACGCTGCTAAATCCTCTACTAACTCCTTACTCCCTCATCTCCATGAGTTTGAAGACATGTTCTCCAAGGAGTCATTTGACTCTCTTCCTGCACGCAAGCCATGGGATCACGCAATCAAACTCACCCCTGGCGCAACCCCTTCATCCTGCAAGGTCTATCCTCTCTCTCTGGAAGAACAACGGCAGCTTGACCAGTTCATTGACGAGCACCTGGCCTCTGGACGTATTCAACCATCAAAGTCACCCATGGCCTCTCCCTTTTTCTTTGTCAAGAAGAAGGATGGCTCACTTCGACCGGTTCAAGACTACAGAAGGCTCAACAACATCACGGTCAAAAATCGCTACCCACTACCCCTCATCTCTGAACTCATAAACCAGCTCCGTGGAGCCCAATACTTCACCAAGCTCGATGTCTGTTGGGGCTATAATAATGTGAGGATAAAGGAGGGAGATGAGTGGAAGGCAGCCTTTCATACCAACCGTGGTCTTTCTGAACTGCTTGTCATGTTCTTTGGCCTTACTAATAGCCCTGCCACCTTTCAGACCATGATGAACGACATCTTCCATGACCTCATCCTCGAAGGCATTGTCTGCATCTATCTCGATGACATCCTCATCTTCACTCGCACGGTTGAAGAGCACCGTCGCATCACACGCCTCGTCCTAGAGCGACTTCAACGGTACAAACTCTACCTTTGTCAGGACAAATGCGAGTTCAAAAGGACCAAGATTGAGTACCTTGGCCTGATTATCTTGGAGGGTCAAGTGGAGATGGATCCTATCAAGGTAAACGGGGTCACAGCTTGGCCGACGCCCACAAACAAGAAGGAGGTGCAGTCTTTCCTGGGCTTCATCAATTTCTATCGGCATTTTATCAAGGATTTCTCACATCATGCACGACCACTGTTCAACTTGACAGGAAAGGAGGCATGGAGGTGGGATAATGCACAACAGGAGGCATTCAAAAAGCTTAAGGAGATGGTCACTTCCACTCCGATCCTTACCTTTGCTGATGATTTGCATCCTTTTCGTGTAGAAGCCAACAGTTCTGACTTTGCGACGGGCGCCGTGTTGTCTCAGCAGTCTCCGGAGGACCAGAAGTGGCATCCTGTTGCATTCTACTCCAAAAGCCTTAGTGTTGTAGAGTGAAACTACGAGATCCATGACAAGGAGATGTTGGTGATAATGCGTGCACTTGAGGAGTGGCGACACTTCCTCGAGGGTGCCCAACACAAGGTGGAAATTTGGACAGATCACAAGAATCTTGAGTACTTCATGATGGCCAAGAAATTGAACCATCGTCAAGCTCGTTGGTCCCTGTATCTATCTAGATTTGACTTCTCCTTGCACCACTGTCTGGGTCGCAGCATGGGGAAGACCGATGCCCTATCCAGACGTGCAGACCATGGGGATGGCAGCGGTGACAACCAAAACATTGTGCTGTTGCAGCCAGACCTGTTCACCATTCGGGCACTGGAAGGCATCGCACCCCAGGGTGAGGAGTGGGACATCCTATGTGACATTCATCATGCAAACCGTAGCAGTTTACATGAGGATGTTGTCACCTGAGCTGTTAAAGAACTGAGGAAGGGATCGACCCTTTCCTTACGTGCGGCAGAGTGGGCTGAAAAGGAGGACTTGTTGTATTTCAGGGATCGCATCTATGTTCCCAATGACCCAGACCTTTGCCGGCGCATCATATCCCAACACCATGACTCACAGATTGCTGGCCACCCCAGACGCTGGAAGACCTTGGAGCTCACCTCACAGAACTATTGGTGGCCACAAATGTCATGGCTCATTGGTCAGTATTGTTGCACTTGTGACCTTTGCTTACGCACCAAGGTCCCTCGTCGCAAGCCTATTGGTGAGCTACACCCTCTTCCTGTTCCAGAGAGTCGTTGGGATGTCATCAGCGTCGACTTTGTGGTGGAATTGCCAGAGTCAAACGGGTTTGATGCAGTGATGTGCACAGTTGACTCAGTGGGAAAATGTGCTCACTTCATTCCCACTCACACCACTGTCAGTGCCCTAGGTGCCGCTCGACTCTACCTCCACCACGTGTGGAAATTACATGGACTTCCTGGTGCCTTCCTCTCAGATCGTGGCCCTCAGTTCATGGCAGAGTTCACTCGTGAGCTGTACCGACTCCTGGGGATCAAACTTCTCGCTTCAACCGCTTATCACCCACAAACTGATGGCCAGATGGAGTGAGTCAACCAGGAACTGGAGCAGTACATCTGCCTCTTTGTCAATGAACGCCAGGACGATTGGGATGATCTCCTTCCTCTGGCCAAGTTTGGATACAACAACCATGTCCATGCTTCCACTCAGCAGACCCCTTTCCTCTTAGACACTGGACGACATCCACGCATGGGATTTGAACCTCACCAAACTCCCTCACACATCGAGATGGTGAATGAGTTCACAGAACACATGAGGGATAGCTTGGAGGAGGCAAGGGCAGCCTTAGCAAAGGCGAAGGATGACATGGCATGATTTTACAACCAACGCCACTCCCCAACCCCTCAGTACAAGGTCAGTGATCGAGTTTATCTTGACTCCAGTGACATCTCCACTACACGTCCATCCAAGAAACTCACTCATCGCTTCTTGGGACCTTTCCCCATTGTCAAGTGCATTGGAATGCATGCCTATTGTCTATGCCTCCCAGCCTCCATGTCCAGACTCCATCCCATCTTCCATGTCGTAAAATTGCTTCCAGCTCCCCCAGATCCGTTCCCGGGACACCATTCACACCCACCACCACCACCTACAGTGATCGAGGGAGAACCCCAATACAAAGTCGAGTCAATCTTGGACAGCCAATTGCGTCGAGGAAAACTCCAGTATTTGGTACATTGGAAGGGTTATTGGTATGAGGAGAACTCATGGGTCAAAGAGTCTGACGTAAATGCCCCTCGGTTAATCAAGGAATTCCACCAACGGCACACTGCTGCACTGCGTTGCATTCAAGTCATGGACTTTGGCCGTATGTGATTTTGAATGCATCGGGGCGATGCATCTTAGAGAGGGGGTGATGTAAGGGGACTAGGGGGGTGCCCTGTGTGTTTTTCCTATTTTTTATGTTCATCCTATATTTTTCCCCACCTCATTTTCTTCTATTCTTCATTTTCTATGATTTTTCCAGATTTTATTACTAATTTTCCCTTCCTATCATGTTTGTACATGTTGACACTTTTATATTTAGAGGTGGAGTACCCCTTCCGACACATACCCCTTGGTATGATGTCATTCGGAGGCCTTGATCCGCCTATCTCCGCCTATCTCCGCCTTTTTCTATTTTTAGGTTATATTTGATTTTTGTCATCTTCACATATACTGGGCATCAGCAAGGGGATCCTTAGAGTTTTCTCTTTGGATTTCCCTTTGCTAGAGGCTTAGGTTGCCCTTATAGTTTTTTACACTCATGATAATGGTGCACTCCCAGTTTGTTCCATCCATCTGTACTGTGACAGTGAGTTTGCAAGGTAGTGGAAGCTGACAGGGATGTTGATGACATTCAGTAGCACCCCAATTTCTCAGTCAAGGATGGCATTCGCACATATTACAATAGGGTTGTTCATGGTTGGCATTTTTGGATCATTTTTCACTCATTTTTGAATCATTTTCTATTTCATTTTGATTCCATTTTTCTCAAGAATGGAACTGAGAATGAATGTAAAATGAATGTAAAATGGAACCCTACCCTTGCTTCTGTAAAAAGGGAACCAAAAGATGATCAATTTCATCCTTTTGGTACTGTGCCTGGTGAAAAAAATGCATCTTTGCTCCATTTTTCTAAAATTTCCTTCCCAGGGTGTTCATGGTAACCATTTTTCATGTCATTTTCTATTCCATTTTTCATTCCCTTTTGTTTGTTCCTCTGCCAAATACAAGAAAATGAGCTGAAAATGAGTTTGAAATGAGCTGAAAATGGCCCAAGAATGGCTACTGTGAACAATCCTAATGGCATACCCAATATCATGGAAGAAAGCTGGAGCTTCCAACACTTGAGACTCAAAGGAACAGGAACATGTAAGGAACTTAGTATATTTTGGGGGGAGGAAACTAAGATACAGTACACAAGTACTCGAGTATAGACTATATACTAATGGAATAACATGTGATAACCAAGTTGCATGTGATAATGTTGCAATGATGTAAGAGGCACTCTTACATATCATCCAAATTGGAGAGCACCAATTTGCTGAAAAATCTCTCCTCCAACTCTGGGCCATGCAAATGTTGGTTTCATGGTCAGTGTCTACCAAAAATAGACATGCTTCTTGATAATCAATTATGGCACAGGACATCAGCTACAGCTCTATAACCTCTCATTTACTGGTGCACCACCACCCACTGACTGGGCATTTTGGTTCACTGTCACCACAGAGCATGTGTGGGATGGGTTTGCACTTTTGGAGGACTATCAGCACCATTCAAAGACTCTTGAGGTACCACATACCAGTGCACAAAAGGATCACTTCACTGAGGCACTATGTGCATGGAACCTTTGCTTCCATGTTCATGGTCAGCTGCATCATTACTGCAACAAACACCTCCATGTATATGGCAATGGCTGAAGGTATGGGTTATTGTAATAGATGGTGTTAACATTGGGTTTCTGTGCTGCACAGTCCATAACTGCAAGGTCCCACTCAAAAACAATTGGCACCACTTCTGTCCAGAAGATTTGCCCCCAAACCATATTTGTGTGATTGTAGAATGTGACTCTCCCACCATCCCCAACAGCCATGCATGTTCTGATCTTGAACATCAATAAGTCAAGTGTATCCACTGTGAATGAGGACAGCCACACTTCCAGCTCCATGAATGTCTGCAGCATGTGCACATTGCACATCCAAATGATCCTGTTGCCAAGAGTTCCTCAAGCTGCTGCTCACACACATACTGCTGCATAAGGGCAGCAGTCATTTGGGATGCATAGTGGGGGTTCACAAACATGTCAGAGGAATCATTGTTTGGAAGACTGTGATCAGGTGAGGAAGCCAAATCAAGCAAGGGCAAGTGTGAGGGTGATTAAGGGGCAAGATGGCCCAATGGTTAACTCCATCATCTCATTTCAGGGGGACATACCCTTGCACTCTTGGTTCAAACCCTGATCCCTCTGAAGAGTTTAGGGGGTATTGCTGAAAGACAGTGGAGTCCCACACTACCATTAGTGGTGTGCATAAAAGCATTCTCTTCGGCTGGTGTCCTCCTAGATGCGCATCTTATGCGTAGTCAGAGTTGACCACAGGCTTTGCGCTCAAACTGGTTACCAAAAAAAAAAACAAAAAAAAGTGTCAGGGTGATTGAGGTGCCAACCCCTTGCTGTTACAAGGATTGGTTGAAGTCAGGGTCAGTACATGGTTCATTGCATGACAACCACTGGCCACATGACAATGGTGATGGCACACTGTGTGCATACACTCAGCACACATTAGGAAACAGCCCCATTACATAATAATATTTTATTACATTGAATTACACTGAATTATGTGAGAACTTTATTTCACATGTATGTGCATGTCAGTAGCAATGATGTACAATATATGTGACATCCATAATAAAGGGAGGATGGTCACATGACAGGCCATATTTGGGGTCATGCGACTTTTTTGGCAGACTGGGAATTTCTGCTTTCCATGGGAGTTTTTTGGGGGATGGGAATCTCATGGTTGTGTATTATGTCAGCATGCCAGCTCATCACCTGTCAAACTTTCTTCTTGGCTACACACACTCTTTTCCTAGCTACTATTATATATGCAGCTGCTGTATCTGTATCTGTATCTTTTTCTGGGCTCTTTTCCAGTGGGGGTGGTTCTGCATTCTTGGTGAATCAGTAGTTCAAGGTGAAGCTCTGTGAAGTCCTACCTCCCTGGCTTCTCTTTTTTCAACAAAAGGAGTGTTTGCCAGTTGCTTTTTGGACCTCTCTCAGGGCACAGTGTGCAGGGATATTGTATTGGTTGTAGCCTGCTCTTCCTTTGGTCTGGGCTCCTCCTGTGTTTGCTCCTCCTGTTGCTGCTTTTGTCACTGCTCCTATCATTCCTCCTCCACCTGTATGTAGAATCTAATATTGCTATGCATGATGTTGATAACTAATCTATTGTTTGTAGCCTGCACTTCCATTTGTTTTTGCTCCACCTGTTCCTGCTCCTCCCATTCCTGCTCCTCCAGTTCCTGTGGCTCATGCTCAACCTCCTGCTTTTGCTCCTGCTCCTGCTCCTGCTCCTCCTGCTCCTCCTGTTCCTGTGATGAATGGTCCTCCTCTCAGGTTTATAGATGCTCCTGCTGTAAGTAATATAGCTGTAATACATTTCAATTTGAGGATTCTAATAACACTTACATATTTAGTTTGCTCCACCTCCACCTCTAGATCCTCAGCAAATGATATTTCAACTGCTGCCTCCACCTCCAATGCCATTGCCTCCACCTCCTATGCCCCTGCCTCCTGCACACTGTCCTTTTGGTCCTGACTGGCCTGTTCATCATATGGGAAGAATGGATGTTCAATGTCCTAATTTCCATGCCTTGCACTGGATGTCTGAGCATTTGACTGCATCTTCCAATGCAAATCCCAGGTTTGGAATGTGCTGTCTGAGTGGAAAGATTGTCTTGCCCCCTCTCCATCCTGTTCCCCCTGAACTTCTTCACTTGCTTACTGTTCAAGACTACATTGGCAAATCATTTCATGACCACATTCGCACTTACAACAATGCTCTTCTATCAGTCACAAAGTGGATGAGTCTGTCAATGTGGGTGAAGAGGCTGTCAATGATGGTGTGGGTCCTTATGTCTTCAAGTTGCATGGAGAGCTCTCTCATAAAGCCAGTTCTCTGCTTCCACCTGATGGTCAACCTCCTGTATATGCTCAGCTGTACATTTATGATCCAGCTGATACCATCAACTTTTGGATGGCCAATGCTTGGAATACCCAGCTCGATCACCACACTTTGGTCACCCTCCAGGACATGCTTTACTGCTGCCATCCAGCAGTTCAGATGTACAGGCAGGCCCATAAGCTCACCAGGAACCTTCCTCCAGACCAGCAGTGCAAGATTGCTTTGCACTTCAATCAGACCTGTGACCATCGCTGCTACAATCTTCCTGATGCTACCAACAATGAGATTGCAGTTATTCTGCCAGGAGATGGTGATCAGCCAGAGAGCACACACGATATTGTTCTCTACTGCAGGCATGGCCCCCCACTTCAGCATATCACCAATGTCCATCCACTCTATCCCACACTTTACTATGTCCTACTGTTTCCTACTGGCCAGCTCCAATGGCATCCTCAGATTGAATATGCAGCTGTCTATGGCAACAATCAAGATGATGGTGCTAATGAACCATGGAGACACAGATATGTTTCCAAATCAGATTTCTACTGCTATTGTCTCCATCCTTGACCACCTGCCATTGAGCCTCAGCACATCTTCTTGAGTGGAAAGCTCTTTCAGGAGTTCATTTGTGATGGGTGGGCAACTTCAGAGCAGGATTGCTTGTGCTTCATCATGATGAATCAGGACACCATTCACGGTGAAGTCTACATTGGCTTGGCAGACACTGTAGCCGCAAATGTGGATGCAGACACAGAGTCCCTCGGTCAAAGGATCATCCTGCCTTCTTCTTTTGCAGGAAGCACACATCATATGCAGCAGCTTCTTCAGGATGCATTGGCTATCAATTGCCACTTCAAGGGTGGTGATCTCTTTCTGACCAAGACCGCAAACCCTCCTTGGCCAGAGATCCAGGATGAGCTCAAGCCAGGTCAGACCACAGCTGATCACCCAGACTTGGTTGTTCATGCATTCTATGCAAAGCAGAAGCAGATGATCAAGGACATTGACACTGGCATTTTTGGCAAGGCCCTCTCTTATGTGTTTGTCATCAAGTTCCAGAAATGTGGTCTGCCTCACATGCACTGCATCATCTTTCTCGATGGGGAGTCCAAGCTTCGCACACCTGAGCAGATAGACAGTCTTATGTGCTCAGAGTTTCCTGAGGACAATCCTGAGCTGCTCAAGTTGGTCAAGAAGTACATGGTCCATAATCCCTGTGGTGCAGAGAACCCTACAGCTCCCTGCATGGTCAATGGACAGTGCCCCAAAGGTTTCCCCAAGCCATTCAGGGATCACAAAACCATCTCTGAGGATGCATATGCTGCCACCAGGTGTTGGGATACTGGACAGACTCATCAGGTTTGGGGAAAGCAGGTCGACAATTGCTGGGTCATCACTTATTCACCCTACATCCTCTGGAAGTACTGTTGTCACATCAATGTTGAGTCCATTGCCTCCATTAAAGCTGTCAAGTACATCTACAAATATGTGTACAAGGGCCATGATCGCATTACAATGCAGTTTGGGACTTGCAACAATGAAGTCAAGCAGTATCTGGATGCTCGCTATATTTCTGCCTGTGAGAGCATTTGGCGCCAGGCATCTTTCATTTACCTATGCACTCTGCTTCTCCCAATGTTGTCCGACTTCAGGTCCACCTCCCTGGCCAGCAGTCTATCCAGGAGGTTGTCCAGCATGCCACAGAGCATGACACTACTCTCACTGGCTATTTCAAAGCCAATCAGCAGTATCCATAGCTTGCACAGGATGTTCTCTATCAGGACTTTCCCTCCAAATTTGTGTGGGATCATAAAGGCCACAAGTGGAAGCCCAGACAGAGAGGATTCACTATCAGAAGGATGTACTACACTCAGCCTACTGCAGGTGAATGCTTCTACCTCAGGCTTCTTCTGACAGCAGTCAAGGGTGCAACATCATATGAAGATCTTTGCACTTTTCAGGGCAATGTCACTCCCTCATTCAGAGAGGCATGTCTGGCACAGGGGCTTTTGGAGAATGACCAAGAGTGGCTGCAGTGTTTGGAGGAGGCAAAGTCAATGGCAACAGGCCATCAGCTTCACCAACTCTTTGTCACTATCCTTTGTGACTGCACACCCTCTGATCCTGTCCAGCTTTGGAACACATACTGGCCTCACATCTGCGATGACCTGCGGTATCAGCTCCAGCACAACACATCAACCCTACTGATGAAGATGTGCAGGATTATGGCCTCTACTTGATCAATCAGCTCCTCTTATCCTCTGGCAAATCTCTGACCAAGGATTGGTTATGCATGCCTCAGATCACTCAGAATTGGGAAGCCAACCTTGGAAACCGGTTGATTGCAGAGCAGCGCAGATATGATGTCATGGAGCAGGCTGAGCTGGCTGCACAGAATATGGATACTTTCAATCCAGACCAGAGAGCTGTCTTTGAGGAGATCATGCATGCAGTCAACAACAGAACTGGCCAGACCTTCTTCCTCCATGGTCCTGGTGGCACAGGGAAGACCTATGTGTACAACACTCTCTGCCATCAGCTTTGTTCTCAGGGCAAGATCATTCTCTGTATAGCATCATCTGGCATTGCTGCACTCTTGCTCAAAGGTGGCTCCACTTCTCATTCATGCCTCCAGATCCCTCTCATCATCAATGAGTCATCCATCTGCTCTATCTCCAGAGGTTCAATTTGCACAAAGCTGTTGCAGGAGACTGATTTGATCATTTGGGATGAGGTGCTCATGCAGCATCGTCATCTCCATGAAGCTGTCAACTGCACTCTGAAAGACATTCTCCAATCCAATCAACCCTTTGGTGGCATTCCTGTTGTTTTTGGGGGTGACTTTCATCAGATCCTGCCTGTTATTGAGAGGGGTTCACAACCTCAGATTGTTGGTGCTTCCTTGCAGCGCTCTGTTCTTTGGCAGCATATCAAAGTTCTTCATCTCAAAATCAACATGTGATTGAACACAGATTATCTTCAAGAGCGAGAGTTTGCAAAGTGGCAGCTGGAGGTCGGAAAGGGTGGTCACACAGATGATGGTGCCAACATTCAGCTTCCTGATCATTTCAAATGTCCTGAAAACACTCTGGCTTCCCTCATTGACACCATCTATCCTGGCATCTATGATCATGTTCAGCATCCTGATCAATACTTCTCAGAGAGGATTGTCCTGGCAAGCAAAAATGATAATGTTGACAAGTTGAACCATTACATTCTTCAGAGGTTCCCTGGAGAGGAGCGAGTTTTCCACAGTGCAGACTATGTTGCAAACAATGAAAATGGAGAACTTCTGTGTCCACCAGAATACCTGAACTCAATCAACTGCTCAGGTCTACCTTTGGCACACTTGGCACTAAAGGTCAGATGCCCTGTGATGGTTCTTTGGAACCTGAACATTTCTGGAGGGGTTTGCAATGGTTCTTGAGGCATTTTGACTTGCATTCAGAATAGAGTGTTGGAGGTTCAGTTGATTACTGGAGATCATGCTGGAGAGAAGGTGTTTATTCCATGGATGCAACTACAGCCAATTGAAGGACAACTCCCTTTCACACTGTCTCAACTCCAGTTTCCTGTTCGACTATGCTTTCAATGTTGATCAACAAATCTCAAGGGCAGTCAGTGCAGCATGTGGGATTAGATTTCAGGAGTCCAGTGTTCACACATGGGCAGTTCTATGTGGCAATATCATGGGTAAGGTCTGTGCACAACATCAAGGCAATATGGCCAAGTGACAGTGAAAGTGGAAAAACAAAAAATATTGTTTATAATGAAGTACTATTAGATTAATGTATATAGAAAATGTATATATTAACACATACTATTGTTTACTATTAGATTAATGTATATAGAAAATGTACATATTAACACATACTATTGTTTATAATGAAATACTATTAATATATATAAAAACTTAACATGTGCCGGAGGCACATTCCTAAACTTGTAGTATATAAACTTAAATATATGCCTAGGGGACCCCAGTTGTGTTCTCTTAGGTATTCCACCTACCATTGTGTTGTAAACCACCTTCCTCAACCAACTAAATTATAAATAAATAACCTCTTGCATCAAACCCATCAATTTCCCCATCATGTGCATGTATCCTGCCCCCTTCTTGTAGAGAGAACCTGTATGGACAGTATGGTCTTAGCTAGCAGACAAGTGTGTGTTGCCCTAACAGAAGAACACAACTTCCCATATCAGTGCACCTTCTCTTTTGCACACACATTGTTAGTAGCAGTCAAAGTAGGGCAATTATTGTATGATTAATAGTGCAATTATTGGACAATTATGAATCAAAAATGTCAATAATCCAAGTCACCTTGACCATGATGGTTATCGAGGGCAATTATGAGGTGATTATGGACATGATTATTTTGACAGATCTATGATCTTCTGCATGATATAAACAAAAATGTAAGCATGTCAAATAATCTGAAACGTTGCCTGGTTAGGGAACCTCACTCAGTAGTCAGACAGACAGACAGGAATAGGTTATCTTTGTTGCAGAGAGCAAGGGACATTAATACTGTACAGCAGGAAGAATAATTAACTATACCTTCATGGCAGAGAGTAAGGGATGGGGCAACAAAGGAGAAAACAGTCTACTACCTATAGTATTCTAAATATAGCTTTCTGCCTTGTACATATTGAGATATGATGGCAGTGATGGGAATTTGATGGGATTTTTGATGGAAATGATAGGGGGCACAGATTGATGGAATTGATGCAGAATTGATGGGAATGTGATATCAACACATAGCATTGTTTCACAGTCCGATTCTATATTTAGCAGTTCTTTTATGCAGATATTGATGTGTGCATGCATTGGAGTGTTTTTGGTATATACTATGTCACCCAATTGGTCTGAAATCTCCCAGGGAGTCTGAAATTCAATTTCTACATTTTATCTGCTTGCTCAATCCCCCCAGAGTTTTATGGGATCTAATTGACTACAATGACTAGTAGTAACAGATGTATGTATGATTCACTAAGGAATACAAGCTGTGGAAGCAGTTGAGAAACAGTAGCTGGAGTGATCAAACAGTGATACAAATGAAAATGTCTTGTTCACCATGGCAAAAACCACTCCCAAGGCCTGAAAAAATTTGACAGGACACCTACACTAGACCAAACTATGGTAGCATGCTCTCTTCAAGTCTCTGGGGTGGTATGCCCATGTTTGAGAGCGATGAAGGGACACTGTCAATTTTGTCACACTTTGTCACAGTAAAATTGAATGTCTGCTGGCCACCTCAATGGCAAGTGGCTTGAGATGCTGAGGCATGAGAAATCATTGAATTGAAGTATATACAATTATGCTGGGCAGACCTTGAATTTTGATGTGTTTTGTCATGCTGTCTCTCCTCGTTAAGTATGCATTGGTTTGGCTCAATTACATACTTGCATGAAGTATGAAACCTATAGCTATTCACATTCTGTCTACTTGAAAACTTGTATATCTTCATGCAAATATAATATTTAGTTCTATTCTTGTTCCAAGTTTCATCTGCATTGCATGCTGGACAAAAACATAAGATAGTTTGGATTCTTGAGACATGTTTGTGATGCTAGCCAATTTTGTCTGCAAGTTTTTCTAGGGCTTGCAATACTTCTCAAACTTGGCAAAGAACAGGCATTGTGGTCCAAGGTTGCACACAAGTTTGCCTACATGCCCCATGCTGGACACAATATAGAAACTGGTGACAAGATTATATTGTCCAATACTGTAACTAGGACTGCCCCTATCCCAACAACACATGTGTGGTATTTCAAAAAGCTGCAAAGCCCAAGATATTATACTCATCCTCACCTCCCTCCACTCCATCCAGCTCCAACTCAACCAAACTCATCTGATTCTTCCTCCTCATCTTCCTTGTCTTCCTCATCTTCTTCATCTTTCTTGCTTTCCTCCTGCTCATCACTCTCCCCCAATCCTTCTACATTCTCAGTGTCCAGATCCTCATTCATTTGGTCAGCAGTGGAAAGTGGCTGCTCCTTGTTTCATAAACCAGCAATTCGTTTGAGCATCCCCTTGTGTCCAATCTCCCCCCCTCAGAAATGCATGAACATATCATGATCAACAAACCTAGACCCCAATCAGATAGAAGATCTCAGTCAAAGAACAAAAATATACATGTTAACATAGAAGTATTGCCAGTCTTGATCCTTGTCCTTCAGTGGGCATGCAATCGAGGGTCCAAGAAGTCCATCTGTCTTTCCATGGGCAAATGCAGGAATGAGGTGTACACCCTGGATGACCTCTGCAGGATCAATAAAGCTGAATGTGCCACTAGCCTGTGTGGGATCATCAAGATCGATGAGGTCATCTGGCACAAACCCCACTCGATGTAGACAATGCCCTATTGACCCCATGTTGTAGTCAGCATCTTGGCCAAGCCAACGTACCCACAGGAACTCCAATACCTGGACATCAGATGAAACTGCATTTGGGTGATCAGGATGGACCTCTGCATGGTATATCCCAAGCACCCATGCATACCAATATGGATGGGGGTCTGAATCATCATGATATTCACCTGAGAGAAGCATAATATCAGGGTGTGTCTGAGGGTTGATTGAATCTTGTGTGCGCTGCATATCATAAGTAGTATAATTCACGTGGAGAACCTTGCAGTTGTAAATTTAGTTGTTGACAATTTTGACCATTGCTAGCTCAATATCTGAGCAGATATGGTCATCACTGAAAGGCTGGTTGAGTAGATGTCCTAAGAGATGTGATTTGAGGTCAAGAATAAATGAGATCAGCACAGTGCAAGCCAAAGGAGGAGAAATGCATACCCTGGTCACTGGATCGTCAGAGCACTCATCCATCCATTGCAAACTATTTACAGGATGTCGACGAGACACAGACATGTGGTGGTGTTTTCAGGGGACATTGAGGGCAATGGCTCACTTGCATCAACTGTTACCACAATCTCCTCCAAGTGTCAGTGTGGTCCTGCTCCCTCACCACTTGTTGTGCCTGTGTATTGCTCTCGAATCTTTTGCAAAATTTGCTGCTGCCAGTGGTGTTTGCTTATTTGTTGGGTAAATGTGAACCTTTTATTCATTCATGCATAGAAATGCTTGATGCAGCAGTGTTCAAGCTCACCCTGCAATCTTTGTTCAATGTTAAAAATGCTCAACAGGTAAAATAACTGACCACTTGAGTTGAATAATTGTCCATCAGTCCATACAACCAGATCTTTGCAACATAATTGCCTAGAGCATGAAGTTTGTACATATACATGTTGAAACACCCATGTGCTGAACTCAGTTTGTCAGATGTTGCAGTTCCCTTTCCCTTTCCCTTTCCCTTTGCACTCGCATTGGCCCTCTGGCATACTTGTGCAGCTTCCTCCCTTGGCAGCTCTTTCATAGCATAACATGAACATATGACCTTGACAGACTCCCAAAGTGATGCCCCAAGCACTCATGTTGTTTTTGCCAAGGCCTCAAGTGTAGAACTAGTGTGAAGCCAGAGTTTGGCATAGGTGTGCCAGGTACACAAGATGAAGAGCATGTTTGTGATCAGGATATTGTGGTGTTGATTTGGAAGTAGGTTCTCGAATACTGGAATTGAACATTAGGATGAAATTATCACACAGTTAATTATTAAGATACAATAAAAAACATACCTGCAATAAATCCTCGAAATCTCTTGCAGCCAGTTTCTTCATTGCAGATGCATTGGAACTGAACCATTGGATTGAAGTCCCAAACATAGGAATTTGTCAATACCTAAAGCTCCTATCAATGCATGACTCTGAGAAATCTTGATTGTGCTAACTGTGAATTTAATTCTTGAATAAGATCGTTGCCCACTACATAGAGAATTTGAATCAGATGTTTGAAAGTGTTTTTCCAGACCTCAAGTTCAAATTCATGAAGCAAGTTGGGAACAAACATTGAAAAAAAATTGAACCCAAAGCTTTGTAGTCGCTTGGAGAATGCATTCTAGCAAAGAGTTATTTAAGTGAATCTATTAATACATTTCACTCACATGAGTTGGCACTTCAGATCTCTCTTTAAGAATGTTCTCCACTTGAGTATTTGTGATGCCTGCCCCCTTTTCAAAAGATAACCTTGCATGGTGCATCAATCCAGGCAATCCACAAAAGTGTGTCAGTCCATTCATGATCCCAATGTTCCTGATCGACAGTTGTTCCAAGCCCACTGACATGGACCTTCTGAATCTCACATTGTGGACAGAGACATTGCCCCAAATTTTGGATTGTTGCCAGAAGAACTCTGATGACATTAGATCAATTGAACATAGAACACATCATTAAAAACCCACTTTTCTGGATAATCTGCAGAATATGTGAACAACCAAGGATAAAATTGCCATAAGATGCCATCAGGGCACTTGATCACAATCCCATGTTTATAGGCTTCCATAAACTCATCATTAAGTATTAATTCCCAGATTGCATGCATTAGTTCCCATTTCAAGTGTGTAAGGGTTGCCTGAGATGCAGTAGTACCAAAGTTTTCCTTGTAGAAATCCTGAATCGTATTGTGGAGCTATAAAAAGAGTCAGATAGATCAGAAAAATACAAGAGCTGGTCATACTGAGGGAATGTAAGCGAGGTGATGCCCAGCAAATTGTGATGGCTCTGTGTGCTGGTACTTTGACTGGTTCCCAAGAAAGAGATAAATTGGCCATAGTGATGCTTGCCCAAAATTTGCCAGGTGTGTTGAATCAGACCATACCATAGTTGCAGCAACAACCTGCTCCAGATCACAGCCCATCTCACTTGGTTGTTGCTGCAGCTTTTTATGCTCCTGTAAGAAAGTGTCCGAGTTGTACAGATCCATCACAACTTGCTCTGCCTTGCTATCAGGAGTAGGTTTCAGATGAAACAGCATCAAATGATAAAATTGCACCTTCATGTCCTCAAATGCAGTGTGAATGACCTCCAACAGGTCATGATGCCAAACACCAGGTATCTTGAATGTTGGAGCAGTGACTTCCTTGAGCTTTTGCTTATCAACAGGTAAACGAATCTTCACAGAAGATTCCCTCCAACCAGCCTCTCCTGAAAACGCAACTTCATCCTCCATCATATCAAGGTGGCACAGCTCTCAAGCCTCACTGAAACCCTTGAGATCACTGAGAATAGAACCAGTTCATCAGCTGGCACACCATCACATTGAGAAATGGATGGTAAATGTTCTCAGTGGCAGCATTAAACATTGCACCCATGCCAGTCCACCAGTGTTGTCCAGATTCCATCAATGGTTTTCCAGGAATGTCATAGATGTTGTCTAGATCTTGATCAGCCTCAGGATCAGTAGTGGGGAAGGTTATGTATTCGCAATATAATCTGAAGTTATCACATTCCATTCTAAATAAGACAGGTTCAGGTGTATGTACCAAAAGGGATGGGGATGGGGAGTGAGCACTGGCAGGTGGGGTAGAATCTCACACAGGTTCGGGAACATGGGGGACAGCTGTGCAGGATGATGGTACAAAATCCTTAAAGCAATTCAGCAGGAACCTGCAACGACCCAATCATGTTGGTTCCACTTCTTGTTGACTAGGGCCTGGCTCTGGCTCTGGATCTTGTTTGATCTCTTGTTCGAGCTCCTCAACAATCATAGGCACCTGGTCACCATCATCAAGAAAAGCCAGTCATCTAACAATGAATGACTTACCTCTGGATTTGGTGGGTTCTCCTTCTCCATCTTCTTACATTTCACAACCTCTGCTCATCTCTCAAAAAGCTCAAGAGTCCACTTCCATGCTCCTTGGCAGGTATTCTGATGCTTTCCCAAAGCACCATCATTTGGAAAAGTCCACCCACACAGGCAGTCAACCATTGCAATAAGGAGAAGAAATGCAAGGAACCAGAGGTGGTGATGGCAGTGTGATGTCATCTGGTGTACAACCATTAGTGCCAGACCAGCTCTGTGAATCCAAAGCATGTTCTGTCCCTGGGGTACAAATGAAGCTACTGAGTTGAAAACACTGCATGCTCAACCTTGGTTGGTTGAAACAGTAAAAGACAAAGACAAATGAGCCAGCCATGTTGACATGCAAGTGTGAGCTGGGGAAACTGTCATTGGTGGTTGAGTCATGTGTTGATCTCGAGGTGGTTGGGTCACACATTGATCTCAATGATCGATGATCGTGATCACGATCGAGGGTGTTTGCATCTATTGGATGATCACCTGACTTGGATGCATCCAATCTCCACCACATCTCTCTTTATCTTGTGTATCTCATTGACTCCACTGCAGAATTCTCAAGGAAAATTTTCATATCAAAGCTGCAGTTTATCAACAACTGCACAAGAAACACCCTCAATTTGCATGCGAGATGAAGAAAATGGAACGCAAGCAAAAGTACAAGAAGGAATTCATTACTGCAGTGCATTGTTTCCTTATTTTTGTTGCTTGCATGACACATATAATCATCTTACCAGCTTAATCATGCATCATGTGGAGCACACTCAGATGATTCAAATGGATTACTCATGAAGGGCCTGGAATACATCAATTAGAAGCACGGGGCCCTAACACCACCAATATCTGCAAGCAGGCCAAAGGCTGAGGTCCAAGGGTTTAACCACCCTATGATTGTGCAACTTTTATGCCCCATCAACTACATAACTTTGTTTGATAAGGACCCTGAAAGGTATGCTCTGTCCTTAGTCCTATGTCTTATTCTCTTTTCTTTTCAGCTTTTGTGCCAAAATTTTAAATGGCTCTATCAAGATTCATAGCACTGACTATCCATTATGCTTGATGATGAGGAGTTGATGGATGAAGAGGATCCTGGGTTGGGTTTGTTACAGAGCAAGGTTTTGATCACAGTGAGTATTCAATACCATGGTGCCAACAGATCATCACTAATTCGACCTATGTATGTAGTTCTTCAGGCATATATTCCTGTCACCATCCTTAGCCTTGCAAGACAAACCTCACCACACAAAAGGCAAGAAGAGCCAGGCAGAGAAACATGATATGAAGTGAGTCACACCAGCATCAATTGCTTATGCTGCAACCCAGGTACATGTGCCCTGAATGTAGAATATGTACTAACCTTTATGTAGTTGCATTGTTGTCTCAGCGGATCTGATGACTGGTGACTTGCCAATGGAAACTGGACACCTGAAGAATTCTACAGTGCAATTATGCTCGCATTTGGGATCAGGGTTGGTGGTCATGAGGATGAGGTCGAGAATGACAGTGAAGACAAGGAGGAGGATGAATGGGTCATGCAGACTCTCACTTGGTGGAATGAATGGGTGCATTTTTTTAATCCCTCTTCATGTCTTCATTTTGATACTGGCTTTGGGAAGATTTTTGGTACCAAGCCAGCTGCCACAGCATCCCCCCCAGTCCACGGATCGACTCTCGAGAAACTCCTCACGAAACATGCTGCAAAGAAACAAGCCAGGAAGGCTTCTGCTTCTACTGCCATCTCCACTAGCGCTTCTGCTTCCTTGGCAGCCACCTCAACCTCTACTCCCATGGCTGCTGATGACAGAGAATCCACCATGCTTGCCAGCTCATCATCACCTGCCCCTGGAACCTCAATCAAGGCATGCAGGATGGCCAACAAAAGGAAACTAGTCATGAGCAAGACTGAGTCAGATGATGATGAGCAAGAGATGAAGAAAAGCAAGGGCAAGAAGAAGGGACCCAGTAACAAGGGAACCAATGATGAAACTGACAATGAAACTAACAATGAAACCAAGGATGAAACCAAGGACAAAACTGAGGACAAAACTGAGGACAAAACCAAGGACAAGATGGAACAGGCGATGAGCAAGAGGCATAGAAAGGCAAACCAATATTCCTCAAGTGAGAGTGGATCCAAGTTGGGTGATGACTGACAGTGGGCCATTCTTTGTTTGTAACCTGTCACATTGCAACGGCTTTTTAGATTACCCCTGGATCACTGTTTCTCAAGATGCCAATTGCTTTACCTCAAGATATTTCCTCTCCTGCTTCCCTACTTTGCTATGTCCCCATTGCTGCAGCGGCAGCTTTGCTCTAGGTATTTTCTCAAGACCTTTGGCATCTCATTCCATCCCTGTCACCACTTTGCCTGTCTCGCATACTGATCTGTTATCTTCACATTTGTCATTTTCTATTTGGTACTTTGTGTGCTTCATTCTATGTACCAGTGATTAGATATTTGTTTTGCAATATCAGTTTGATTGGTTCAAGAAAATTAAATAAGAATAAAAGCCTTGTGCTTCATGGTTTGAGTATTCATACTTGGGACATCATGGATAGTTTTGCCCAAGATTTCAAAAAGATTGGATCAAGTTGGCCAAGTTTGCACTTGTTTCCCAACAAGGTCCAAAGTTGGGCCAAAAATTGAAAACATACCACATCTAGGATGAGAAATCATCCCTGTGTATTCACTTTCATGGGTGATCCAACATGTGCAAAAATAAAAACATTGGTGAGCCATCTATTGGTAGGTATGTGTATGTATATTTTTGCAGTTTTGCTGATGCATGTTGTTGTGTGTGTGTAGTAAGTCTGTGAGGGCACCAGACTTACATAATCACGTTCAATAATCACACAAATAATCATTGAATTGCCCCCAGAGGCAATTCAACCATTCTGCAATTATTACAATAATCATGATTATCCATGTTCCAAAAATTGTACATAATCCATGGATAATTGCCCTACTTTGACCACTACTATTGTTTCATGACACCACATCCAATTTTTTTTTGATTCCCATTTATTCTCCTTTGTGGGGTACCATATGTAAGAGACTAAATATAAATGATGTGTGTCCTATCTCAACTGTCCTCCCAGTGTGAATACTTTGTCATCTGCTTTGAGGGGCCATCTAGTGGTCTCTGTGCACTGGAATAGCTGGTGCTGGCCCATGAGTAGTGTATATTGATCCACATGTTACAATGAGTGGTGTTTGTGGGGGCCTAGGTAGTACTAGATGGAGAGACTCCCTTCCTGCTTGCAGCAGATATTCCATGCCAGCAGTGCAGAAAGTGGTAACAAGGACATGGGAGCACCAAAGGAGTAATGTTTTCTGCATTCCACAAAACCTCTGTAGAGGCATTTCAGATGTAAGGCACAAGACCATCAAGTCTATTTAAGTGGGAAATGATAAGCAAGGAGTTAGGCAAAGGCAGCAGCATCTCCAACTTATCTTGTATCCAATTGAGCAATGAAGACATGCATAACAAGGCACATCTACAGTCATATCTAATGGGGGGAATGAATGACATGACAAAAGAAATCATAGTACTTCAGCAACTGGAATATTGTAGTATGGCTGAGTGGATATTTTGGAGAAAGTGACAAATGGCTATGATGTTGATGCCAGATATGTATTGTTTGATCATATGATAGAGCACTGACGGCGATCAAGAGATGATGTAAAAGTATGCAGAGCAACGACTCCAAGATCCAGACAATATAGACTTCAAGTTTATCGTAGAACCATATGTTTATGCACAAGATGTCTATTAGCATGCGAAGATTTGACAGCACAGAATGAGGATCAGCCATCTTGTGACAGCATAATGATCTGGGCAGCATGGAATGATGGAGTGGGCAGGATTCGAAGGATGTCATAGAACACTGGATTAGTAAGATCATGAAGAGGGTGCATGACTATGCCAACACTCATGCCAAACAGTCGACAGTCCCAAAATCGCAAGGTTGATGTGGAGCACTAACCCAGGCACTGTGACTATGGTTCTATGATGATCTGAGAGACTCCATATTATCATCGATGTTGATGTTTGAACAGCTTATATTCACTTGTTAAAACAGATACACTGCATTAGGATGCACTACAAAGGTTAACCAAAGATCAAATCCTGTAAACCATCAAATTTAAGCCTACTCATGTGTCAAGAAATACCCTGTTGGACTGAGATTGGTGGTCAATGAAGTGCTGTGAGAATACAGGCTTACAATGATCATCTGTCATGGGACTCAGGTCCCGTTGCACCAAATCTATGTACCAGACTGTGTCCATGTAGTTCTTGATTCTTTGTGAAGAGTTGGGATCACTTCTCGATATGTCATGCATGAAATGTGTTTTGATTGTGTCATCCTGGGATTCAATCTGGCGCCATTGTCTTGCTCTGTCCCACACCTTTGATCTGGATGCTAACATGTCCTGACATTCAAGGTATACGTCCCGGAAATATGGAAGAAGGAAGAATCTCTCATCAGCAAAGCATGGTTTCAAGAGTTTTGCCCAAGGCTGCAGCTTGGGATCACGTAGTCCATTGCTGTTCAGAATGAGGACAAGGCACTGAAGTTGGGGCATTGCCTCTAGAGTGTTAAGGAGTTGTTTCGCAAAATGGCCTGCTGTGAACTCTGAGTGATCAATGCAGGTGTGGACAGCAACATGGGTGAGTAAAGGGAGATCCACTATGGAAGAATTGCGATGTCCAGTAAGGGTAGATGTATAGAGATGTTACTGACTGGAATATGGGTTCATGAAAGTTGACCAGCTGAGGGAAACCAAAATGCAGAATCATCATTTGCTGGGGATGGATGGGGTGCTGGTGGAGCCAATGAGCATTAGATAAAAGATTTTGTCCTGAGATCACAAGGTTTTTCAGCCATGAGAAGGCAGGGGCTACACTTTCCAAGGCAATTTCAACTGATGGTAAACATGTCTGAACAACAAGCACAAGGGATTCGATGATATATGACGAAAGTGGACAAGGAAATATGTGGAGCTGAGATTTCAAAGCAGGTATATGAAGCTTTTTCTTGGGCAAGAGGGTTGCCACAAAATGAGATATATGATCTGGAGATGTTAAGACAAGAGTGTGGAAGAGGATGGGGAGGATCCAGACATTTATACAATGGCATACCAAACAAAGGGTTTGAGCCCTGGAATTGCTTGTTGAAGCTGAATGTAATATGATTTCTTGTAATAATTCAGTCGGTAGTCAAGACCAGACATCAGTGGAAGGGATGAAACTAGAATCATATATTGATCAGTAAAGTAAGAGACAAGATTCTACAGAGCTTACAATTGTTCTTCAGGCATCTATTCAACAACTTGGGTGATGAGCACTAAGTATGGTGCACCAGGAGTGCCAGCCAGGATCTGAACTCAAATCCGGAGTGATCATACTAAATCCTAACCATAATACACACAAGCATCCACTTGATCAGTGCCTCCCACAGTCTTGACTAATGTTGTGCTCATTGTTGGGAATGATGAGCAGGCTACTTTACTCATTCTTAACCTTTTCCCTTTATTTTTTTAGGTGCATAACACTTTTTATATTGTGTCTGAGCATAGTTCACCTCTGCTGATGAGGAACCCATGCCCTGTTGACCCAGGATCTTCTCCCCCTGTCATAACATTCACTGACCTTTATTTTACCTCTATATTAGACCTAGGAATCGAAGAAAGCAAACACTTTGGCCTCATGGATCTCACAGGGTAAGTATATCTCTTCCTGAGTACATATGCTCTTTTCTGTCTATCCTCACAACTGCAAGGCCTCTGAAAGGTCCATCAGGTCATTTATTAGGACCATACTACTCTCTTTCCATGTGCATTTCATAATGGGAAGGCCTAGGTATGCAAGTAAGTGACCACCTCTCCTCCCTCCCTATGCAGGTGCACTGACAGAGAGCACCTTGTCCCCAGCTCTCCCAACATCAATCCTCACTTCTACATACATCCCTATATCCTCCACATACATCTTTCTAGGTGTAGATAGTGTACAAGCCTAGTAGATGGTACCCCCTCCCCTCATTCTGTCACTTCTCCCCATTTTCCCCCTTCCCATCTCATACAGTACCCTCCCCATTCATGTATTTAGTTATTAATATGAATATACAGCCATACACATGCATTACAGACAGCCCCCAATGAAGAGAAGAGACCCCCTCCTCTCAACTAGGGAGAGTGCTTGTTATGGGCTACATATAGCTGTCAAAGTGAAAACCACTTTTGATTAGCACTATATATACATTCATAAGTGTTATCTACCAAAAAAAAGCGAAGGGAAAGGGCCAGGAATGAGTGGAATAGCATGCTCAACATTGGGGATGATGAGTGCAACATTAGCTGAGGCTGTGGCACATATCAACTGTAGGAGAGGGTGATCAGGTGATTGGGGTGATAAAAATAGCTGTTTATGAACACAATATATACATACAAAAGTGTTATGCACCTAAAAAAATGAAGGGAAAAGGTTAAGAATGAGTAAAGTAGCCTGCTCGTCATTCCTGACAATGAGCACAACATTAGTCAAGACTGTGGGAGGTGCTGATCAAGCGGATGCTTGTGTGTTATGGTTAGGATTTAGTATGATCACTCCAGATTCGAAGTCTTGAGTTCAGATCCTGCCTGGCACTCCTGGTGCACCATAACTAAGTAATAGTGAACAGCAAGGGTGTCAAGATCTGAATTTCAGACATCCACTCAGAAATCTTTTTAAGTGGCTTCCCTCCTCGGAGGGTTGTGTTCCCCGAGTCATGATTAAAACTGACTAAATGCCCCCCCCCTCCTTCTATATATGGTAATTTTTGATTACTAATACTGACAAATATTTTGCCCTATGCATGCCCTCTATCTACATTGGCCTGTTTACCATTCAATGTCATGTCTAATGTCTTCGCACATACTAGTAGTGATCAGGAACATCAGCTCCGTTTGCCTGCCTTGCAAATTGGGCAAACCCAGTGTTTGGGACTGAACTTGTAACCCATACAGTCATGGTGGAACTGGGGTAAACATGAGTAATAAAAAGTGTGAAATATAGTTTTGTATGCTTACCCAGACCATCTCACAACCAGGGCCCTTGCACCTCATCACCTCATCATTATTCTTGATCCCAGATTGTGGTATCACTGCTCCACACACACAACTGTTCAATTCAACTGCTCTTTTCTTTTGCATGCACTGCGACCTTGAAATTTCTATTAAATTTTCATCCTGGTAAGCTGAAGTCTCCTCTGATGAAGCTTCTGTTTGATTGCGACCTTGTGGTTCCACTCCAGAGTTGTACAATGTTACTATAAGAGCAATTTTGGAGTTTGTTGGATCTTTTGCCATCTCTAGGCTTGTCACAACATTCTTGGGAGGAGACAGGGCTTCATGGCTTGGAGGTGGTGATGTGGGAGGTGGTGATGTGGGAGGTGGTGATGTGGGAGGTGGTGATGTGGAAGGTGGTGATACAGGAGGCAGTGAAGTGGCATCAATCAGGCCGTGGCTCAGTTCAGATCCATTATCATTGTCGTCACAGTGGCTGGTGTGTGAGTCAGAGTGGTCCAAGTCTTGATCTGACTCAGGTTCTGATGCTTCTTCATCCATGGCCACTTCATGATTGATGTCGCTTTACAACATGTCAGCCATGACATGGAAAGTATAACAACTACTTACCGAAGGGCCAACCATGAACTGTGTGCCTCAGAAAGCATCAATGGGGCCTTCTTTGTGGGCAGCTTCCTTGTTGTATGTATCTTGAAATGAGAATCCCATATCTTCTTGAGGCCTTCTCTCTCTGATGTAGATATGTGAAATTGTATTGGAAAATGATTTGGTGTTAATTTGTGCCATGAACGAAAGTGTGAGGCAAGATTGTATGTCCAGACCATGGGGTCATCTTTGGAACACAATGGGCAGATTGTCAGCATGTTGGAACAAGCAGAGCTTTCAGACAAGTGTGCAGCATTTGCATACTTGAACCACACCAGATTGACACACAATGACCACTTATTGTCAACACCCAAGCTGGCACCAGTACCCCAACCCTTCCGAACAAAGATCCTGCACATCATGACTGGTCATAGACATAGACCACAGAGTTTGTCATGTTGGTTGATGGTGGAGTCAAATAGTATATGAGCAGCCATGTGTTCTAAGACACATTGAGGGTTGGACTTCTCAAGTTGAGTGCATGGACCACACGAGGAACATGGGGAGCTTGTCAATCCATTGATGGGTCTTTGTGTGGTTGTATCATCTTCACAAACAAAACATGCTTTGCCTGATTGGACAATGAACCTTGGCAGTCAACAAAATGAGATACACTGTACCTGAGTGTTCATAGGGAAACATGTCAGAGTCAGAGTGCTTGACCTCTGGAAGATTATGAACAGCCTGGGGTAATAACTCCTGATGCAGACTTGCAGCCATTGTCAACAAAAATGATCTTTCAAGTAGGAATGTTGGTTGTCCTGCTGTCAAAACAGATACTGTTGGGTTGATAGGGTGTAAGAGTCTGCCAGCGACATCTTCGCATGTTGCATCCATTCCAAATGTCCAGCACCAGTCATACTGTTCCATGGGGTCATTGGCTGTGGTGGCCTGGACAAGACATAGAATCTGGAAGTCTGCCTTTGCACTATCATCAGCCAGGAAATGAATGCCAAGCTCCTGTATATTTTGTTCTGATGCAAAGGTAAGCCAGTTGACCTGAGGAATCACAAGGAAGATTTGTCCCTCACAACATACTAGCACAGCAACAGGATTGCCAATTCAAAGGCAAGGTCCTCCTAGAGTACTGTCAAAGGTGATTACTTCAGGGTCAGAGGATACAGCAAAACAAGGCATGTTCTGCACACATTTGAGGCAATCTGTGGATGCACAGCTACTTCTATACATCATTTGGAGGCATAAGGCCTTTGGTTTTGTTGTCTTGTGGCCATTAATTGTAATTTTGGCTGTAATAGGACCCCGAGGGTGCTCTTCAGTGATAGCATCTTCAACATCATGTGTGCAAAATGTCAAGTTTTGGGGGGAAGTGGAGCCAATGATGGTGGTTTCATGGCTTAAGATGCATGGGTCAAGATTAAGGTCATATTCTGTTTCCAGTTCTGAGCTGTTATATTTGTCATCAAGATTGCGCTGGTTCATGAGGAGGATACCAAATGGCAACCACATATCAAACCCAGCTTTACAAAGATGATTGAAAGTTGTTTCAGCCTCAGGGATTATTTGGACTGCTTTTTGCCACCCTAAGAACCAGCAAGTATGAAGATTGACAGGTTGAACCTTGCCAGGATGCTGGATTGATATGGTCAACCTGGGAGCTCACATCATCTGAGTCTCTCATAATAGGCACTAATCTCAATTGCCGGGGGCTACGGTCCCATTCAGGATGCATAGCCAGAATCACTGCAACTTCTGCCAAACCTGACACCCATGATCCAAGTTGTACAATGTCCATATCTGTGTCAGTACCAATGGCAGTCTGCACTAGTCCAAAGAAAGATTCCAGACGATCTGTGCCAAGCAGAGTTATGTAGAATTTTCCAGTTGGATTGTTGACCTTTGTTTTGACTACACAGTAGAAGGTGTTTTTGACCATTATCATGATATCAACATATGACTGGTTGGGCATAAAGTGTGTTTGGGCAGAATTATCAGTGTACAGGTGGTGGGCAAGATGAGCTGCTGTGCTCAAGTGGATGAGCTGCTCATCCAAGTTGAGATCAATGCAGATGTAAGGTGTGATGAGGTGGTGCACAAACTCACCATAGATTTGTAATGCATCATGAGCATGCATGAAGGTTGGTGTTGCACCAGCCGGAGGTGGAGGTAGTTCCCAGATTTCTTTGAGGAGCGAGTAGCAGAGGACTACACCTTGCTTATCATTTGGGTTTAGCAGGGACCTTAGTTGGTCTGATGAGACTCCATTGGACTGCAGTTGAGAGTGAAGGATGGCGGGTGTAATACAGTAGCCTTGGACCTCAACACCCTTGTTCCTCATCATCAGATTACATTGGTGTTTAAATACATGCTCAAAGTCTTTGTCTGCCATAATGTCATCATTGCCCACAAGGTCATTCATCAATTCAAGTTTGTGGAGTTGAGAATAGATGGGTGAGCATGAATTGAGACTTTCTTTCATTGGCAGCAAAACCAAGGCACCACACTTTGACTCACCATTGGATGCAATGCTGACAGGGATGTGAAATGTTGGTGATTCCGTGTGTTGCTAACTGCTGTGAGGGCTATCTGGATCATTTTTGCATGTTCTGGTCCCATCTCCTTCTTGCAGATACCTGAAATCAGGATTGAACACACACTATATTCACAAGGCTTTTCCAAAAGGCACCAATTATTGCCTGAGTAGTTGATTGAATAAACGACCATTGAAAATGGTTGAACAGCTTACCTCAGATGCCAAGTGCATATTGCCATTGTTGAGCACATTGCAAAAGATATCAAGCTCCTTCTCACTATCAAATTCCAGTGGAATTTTGCTGTTGTGCTCTCAACAAGACCCCATAAAAATGTTTGTTTTATTATCCAACGTGGCCATTTTTCTATCGCAATCTCATTGAGCATCAAGACTTTGTGGATGATGACAAGGGGTTGTGGACCTTCATCTCCTGCACTCAATGGCTCCAAACACAAGATAATATTTGCCTCTACTTCATCAACAGTTTGCGAGGGCAACACATTGAGAGGTCAAATGATTGCATTTTGTCTGGCTGTTCTTGGGCTTGGCAGGGCCATGGATTTGTGTGCAAATTTGGCAACTCGAGCACCACCAAGCTGCAAGATAACAATCACTCTCATTATATCTTCCTCTGTATATCCCTGCAGACAATACAACTTCAACATTACTTGCTCATACTCCGCAATGAGCCCCCATATCCCTGCATGATTCTTTAACCCTGCTTTCACCAATGCCGTGACTCGGTCTACCTTCCCACTCACCACAGCCAAAATCCACTGCTTATGGTCCTCCAATGCTGCTGCTCTTCCTGCCAATTTACAATGGTTGTTCACCTTTATTAGGTGCAAGGCTTGTACCTGGTCAACTCTCTGTTGCAGCAAGTTCATAAGCCCACCAATAGGCTGGTATGTGAAAGGTGTATTTTCACCCATACCCCATTGTATGTGATCAACAATACCCTGGTACACTACATTGGATTCAAGTCCTGTGCAGGTGGTACAAGCCTTTCCAACATCCACTAATGCTTTCTTGCAGAATTTTGCCTGCAGGAAGAATTTACCATCTGGTAATTCCATGGAAGTTGTCATTTATTGTGGAGAGCAAATGGATATGAGATGTGCTCATTTTGCCCTGGAGGAAACACATGTTGAGATCTACACTGTGAATACACCCTTTCATGCAGCATGCTAATTATAGCACACAAAGTGATGCGTATTTCCCCTTGTCCATATTCCTTTCTTACAGTTCCTTTATCACCTTTTCTATTCTCATACTCGTATATATATCTTACAAGATAGATACAGACACCTCAGTCCATCATACACAGACTGAGGTGAGCAGACACTCTAACACTTACATTGAATTGATTACTTACTGTACTATTTATAGTTTATTTGTGTATTATCTAGGTACAGTGATAACTGAATAGAGTCCATCATACACAGACTGAGTTTATTTGTGTATTATCTAGGTTGGATCTCTATAGGTTATGGGCCACTTCTGTCATGCATAGTGATGATAGATATCTTGCCAGAACCACTCGACTGCCCTGTGCCTTGTTGCATGTTTCTTTGATCAAAATTATCCAATCAATATCTTATCTTATCAGAATGTGTTGTACCGCATGTGTTAGATCTCTTTGTGTCCTCCTCAAATTAAACCTCACTCTTGTCTACCCTCTCACTCTGTTTTTTTTTACCTGCCAAAATGACTGCACCTACGGAACCTCATCCCCCATCTATTTCCCTTATACAGCTTTCCACTCAATACTCCAGGGACAAGCTTGATAAGCTCAAGTCCAACTACAAAGAATGGAGTGAGGATATTGGCATTGCTCTATCTCTCAACGGACTTTTCGAATATGTCACTGGTGATGTACCAGAGCCCACTTCTGCTGAATCCCACCCTATCTAATTGGAAGGCTAATTCCCACCTTGCATACGCTTTCATTGCCTCCAGAGTGGCATCATCCAAATGTGCATTCTTAGAATCTTCAAAATCTCCAAAGAAGAACTGGGAGACCCTGCATGACCGTCATCAGAAGGAAGGACCAGTTAGGCAAGTCACTTTGTTACAACAGGTGCTCGCTATCCAGTGTACACCAGATACACCCCTCCCCAAAACCGCTGAATGAATTTGTATGCTTATTGAGTGCACATTCACTATGGGGGATATCACTCCTGATCTCCTGTGCTGTATCGCACTTTTAAATTCCCTTAGCTCACATTTTCCCCATGCGCGTTCCATTATTTCCCATGACATTGCTGCATCTATGCCGTCTGCACCATACACATCCAAGAATACTTGTTTTTTCCTGGAGAACAAACAGTCCCTCCAGGACAGCAACCAACACACTGATACTTCCCCTTCCCTTGCCTTGCTGTGACTTCCAAACTGGGTAAGTCCTCTGGGACTATGATCTGCAGCAACTGTAAACACCCCTGACATACTACGGAGTATTGCATCTCCAAAGGCGGTGGTATGGAAGGAAAGACAATTGAGTGCTAAAGTCTGAGGTTGCCTTTAGTGCAGTTTAACCTAGCAACTGTGAAGGGAGACTCAGATAGACTGAACAGCTGGAGTCCAGAGTGAGCAACTATATATTATATGAGACAATAAGGAGTACAGTACCTGGAGTCCAGAGTGAGCAACTGAAGAGTGCAAACTCCGGACTCTGCAGTCTACATACTGTAAAACAAACAGTGATAAATACAAGGTGGAAGTGCCCATGAGTGTAGCTACAAGTGATAGGACATGGAATAGAAGTAGGATAGAAGTAAAATAGAGAGATGGTGAATCATACATTTAACAATGTGACAGTCTTTGCAACCGGTTATACCAGCCTGTGTTCAATTTGCCAATCCCACCCAAAATTTGATTGTCGTGAATAAAATCCCGGGCTTCTGGAGTCCACCACATTATATTGATGAATTTATTGTGAATGGAAACCTCCCATCGGATGCATGCAATATGTCAATAATCTTGCATGTATGGTTGAGGTCATTGCAATGGATTGCCATCCCCATACTGAAGATTAGACCTAAGAAACACTTTGTGGTCAGTGCTGAGAGGAGGCTCATAAACCTCGTGAACATTAGGACTCATAACAATATGTTGTCCATCTGTTGTAATTGAGCTGACTAACCCATCTAAAGGACCAATAGCTATTTATGCATCAAGTTAGAAAGATTATAAAAAATGCAAAGTTCAGGTTTCCTACAATCATCTGAATCCTCTTTGTGCATCAAAAGCTTGGGTTCTTGTAGTAGCAATGTAGGTGTAAGGTCCAAGCTCAAATTCATCTTCTTTCTTAATCTACATATAGCCAAAACAAGGCTACCAAAAAAAAATCAGCATGCAACCTTACTGAGAAGCAAGAAAACAGTGCTCCAGTTAACAGGTTGTTTGATAACAGTCTAGAAAACAAAATTGGTAGATGTCATGTCTGGCAAGCCTTGAAATCCTGACCTCACCCAGACATTCACAAACACATCTGCATCTTCATGAAGTTAAGTTGACAAGAGGAACAAATTAGACTCCTGGTCTGATTTGTTAGACAGCTGTACTACAATGTGTCTCAAGGAAAGTGGTTTCTGAATTGGTGGCTGCTGCAGAGAACAAAAGAAAACACCACCAGAAAGAGAGAAGTAATGAGAGCCTGAGTGTGGGTGAGTCGAGGATTCAGAAAATAACATGACCTTAAACTTGATGTGTGTAAACATTGTGACACATGCCAACTTCCCCATTGTACTTCATATCTTATCAGTAGAACTTTGAAGCAAGCCCTTGTCATCAAGTACAAGGCTCTTTCCTTTCCTAAAACATGTCACAGTGCAGCCATTTAATGAGTTGAACCAGGTGTCCAACTTGTGTTACCAACAATTTACACAAGACCATAGTTTTGTATCTACATGAACTCGCAATATGCACCTATCTACACTCTCTGTCGATTTCAAGCAGTAAACAATCTCTCCAAATCTGTCACTCCACCTCCACACTCATAAGCAAAGGTCCATCAAACCTATTGTGCTAAACTGTGTGTCTAACAGTGCCATAGATTGCAAAACCACCAGTGACATGCACCAACTTCCTCCTTGTACTTCATATCTTACTCTAGCTTACAGTGGAACTTGAAAGCAAGCCCTTGTCATCAAGTACAAGGCCCTTTCCTTTCCTAAAATGCATCACAGTGCAGCCATTTAACGAGTTGAATCAGGTGTCCAACTTGTGTTACCAACAATTTACACAAGATTGCAGTTTTGTATCTACATGAACTTGCAATATGCACCCATCTACACTCGCCAGAGATTTTGAGCAGTAAACAATCCTTCCAAATCTGTCACTCCACCTCCACCTCCACCTCCATTGTGTTGTCCTTTCTTCACTTCTTTGCATCTTGGTCTGTTGTTCCATATCCATCTTGTCGCTTTCATATAACACTTTGGGGTAAATATATACTACCTTGAAGTTTGAGAGCCTGCAACAAAGGGCAGTAAGAATTGCACTTGTAAGCAAAGGTCTGTCAAACTTACCATGCATCTAACAGTGCCATAGATTGCAAAACAACCAACAATTTGCATTTTCCCCCCTTCTGTGGGTCCTCCTTTAATGCAACAATGACAAATGACAACTGCAACTCTACAATATCTTCTTTCCTGAAAGATTGTGGTCGACACACCTCAAACCTGCACAAGACTTAAAAAAATTACTGAAGCCAGACCGACACACATACCTATATTTGCCATCTAACTCTTGAAATCCTCGACAATACTCTACCTCATTGTATTTGGTGTGCACACAGCAAGCCCCAGACAATGCCAACATTTTTGCCAGGACACTGGTAGGATCAATGTTCTCCTGGAAGGGAACACTCTCCAAATGCAGCCCAGGCCTTGACAGAGTGAAATACCAATTAGACACTTCAATCAAAGGGCCATCTGTCTTGGTAGGATTCCATGGACCTAGTGCTCCTTGCATAAATGCATGGTTGAACACACCATATATCTCATTCATGGCCAAAACTGTGTTGTTAAAAAAGAGAGTGTCCAACCCACTCACAGTTATCGATCATTGAAGAAAATGGTACTTAGATGGATGCATACTAAGCATGGTAAGCATCGTTAACACCACTGGTAAAAAACCATGTACTTTGGAATCTTCTCCATAGGGCAACTGAAACTCTGTTAGCACCCCCTGTACAGTGAATACAGCCTCCTGAAGAGCTTCCTCCCTTCCCAGCTTCTTAAACAAACACCATGTTGGCAAATCAGGATGAGACTTAACAATAAAAGTCTCCTCCCAATGGGGTTGCCTCTACAAAAAATGTAAATGATTATTAAAGAAGAAAACACTGTCAAAAACACACCTGAAGTAATGCACCCAGCTGATCTCACTCTTCAAAAATTCCAGGGTCAATGATGGGTTCATTCAAATGGAGACCTGCACACAACTGAACAACCTAAGGACCCAATCTAGAATTTGACTCATGGGCATTCACAAAATCAAACTTGGGATCCATTATGCCAACACCAACAAAAGTGGGCAGGGGTTTTATGCCAGTCTTGAGCAACCCCTTTCTCTCTTCTCATGCATTTCTAATGCACTTTGGCTCATAAATAGGAGACCTGCATCAACAGATTCACAAAAATCAATGGTACATATTCTGACTTAACAGATGATAGATGATTACTAAGTGTATTTACATCAAAGTACACAATAAATAAAATGGGAAGTCAGAATGCACAACCCACATGAGGTGCCCAACATGTCTCCCCAACAAGTTTTTTACTGTGAGATGAATTCTAAATAGTTATGGTTGATGCACTATCTCCTAAATGATGAATACTATTTCTACAGTACACTATTTTTGACCACATGCTGCAGCACACTTAGAAGCCATGAGACATTCAGCCATCTCATCCCCAACCAAACCTCATTCTCAATAAATTGAGAACTTGGAACAATTTGAAACCCCAGATAAGGAGGCATCAACCCAAGTGCATGGCATACAAGTACCAAGTAGGAATGTATGGAATAACTCATTCCAATACATGGTGAGGCTTGTCTGCATGCAGCAGGTGATAAAATTCTTTTGACCCAGAGCTGGCAAACTTGGTACTCATGTACTTTACATAGTAAGAAGCAAGATAGCACACTTGGTCATGTTAACGACTTGTAATCTGATAATCACTCAATCATTTAATTTTGCACAGCTCTTCCTGGATGCTGTTCACCAAGGGGGTGTCAGGCCGTGAATCCTAGATATCACGTTGGAGGGGGGGGTGGCGTGATGCCAGGCCACTAAAAGGATTTATGACACCAAAGTCAGATTGGCTTGGGGGACCAACAGCACTATGTAAATTGTTGTGTAGTAGTCAGAGAAGTATTGTAATTACATAGAATCAAAAATGTGAACCGAAAATTGATTGTAACACTACCAGCTGGACAAAATGGCAAAGAAAAAAAGGTGGGTGAACATTCTTCATCGCACAACAACCCTGAGTTAAATCCCAAAATTAGAACAAACCTGTATATACAGCTGATAGCACTCTTCCTTGCCCTGACTGCAGCAAGGAAGTCCATGTCGGTACTGGCAGCAGCAAAAACCTAGAGACTCATTGCACATCATCCAAAGCCTGTAAGGCATGGCATGAACAAAACTTGAAAGCTGTCATGACCCAGACAAAGAAAAAGAAAAAACAAGATGGCTCACTTCTGATCTATTTTGTGCATCAGCAAGCATTTGTTCCATCAATGGTAACAACACCTCCACCTGTGCAAATCCAACAAACACACGTCTCAATCTCTCAACCACCAATGTCAAGGGGTGACTCACAACTTGCTTCACACATGATCCTGGCACCCACAGACAATCTCGCACACCCTCCAGCCAGCTGTGCACTAGTGAAGAGGCTTCTTGAGCAGCTTCACATGAGTATGGAAGCCATTCCACAAACTCTACCACATGCTGGTGAGGAACACCCACTTGCTATTTTCTCAGGGAATCCAGCCAGTAGCATTGGCATAGACATGGATGATTGGGAGGCTACCTTGAATCCTATGGTGCACCATGCTTTTGGATATGGTGCAATGATGGAAGGCAAACAGGTGTCAAGGAGCTTGGCACAACAGGGGAAGTATGGACTAGATGGATTTTATCAGTTCATGGACTATTTTGTCATTCATCGTGGACTGCAGGGTGGTTTGCTGGAGAAAAAGGTGAACATGCTTCTAGCAGCAATTAACTTTGAGTGCATGATGTACTCAGCTGGTTGATCTGATTTCTGGATAGTACCTAGATTTGGGACTAAAGAGGTGATGAACAATTCAACTGATCATGATATGGATGACAAGATCATGATAATTGACATACCAATTACCAAAATGCCTTCAGTCCCATTGCATCCTTCGCTAAGGGCAATGAATCCCTGCTATGGAATACAGCTTGTGTTATAGAGATCCAACCTAGATAATACACAAATAAACTATAAATAGTACAGTAAGTAATCAAGTCAATGTAAGTGTTAGAGTGTCTGCTCACCTCAGTCTGTGTATGATGGACTGAGGTGTCTGTATCTATCTTGTAAGATATATATATGAGTATGACAATAGAAAAGGTGATAAAGGAACTGTAAGAAAGGAATATGGACAAGGGGAAATATGCATCACTTTGTGTGCTATAATTAGCATGCCACATCAAAGGGCATATTCATGGTGTAGATCTCAACACTCCTCCTCACCATGAATACTCCTCCTCGCATGGAATCAGTGTATTTTGCTGAAGACCTAAGAAGCCGCATAAGCATACAAATTGTTTGACATTGAGAGCCTTGGTGAAGATGTCGGCAATATTATCCTTGGTATTGACATAGGATACAGCGAGTTCCTGAGATTGGGCACATTCATGAAGGAAGTGGAATTTAATGTCGATGTGTTTAACTCTGGAGTGAAGGAGGGGGTCCTCTGAAATGCTAATTGAAGTGGTGTTATCACATAACATTGGAGTTGGTGTATCGGGCAAATGACCAATAGCGGTAAGTAGGGTACAAATCCAAATGCACTCTTTTGCAGTCTTGAAAGCAGCAATGTACTCGGCTTCACATGATGATGCTGCAACTGTTTTTTGTTTGCAAGTAGTCCATGAAACGGTTTCAGACCTGAGTGAACACATGTAACCACCGACACTGTGCCTAGTATCTAGGCAACTAGCCCAGTCAGAATCGGTATAGGCCAATAATGAGATAGGATTATCTCCACCCAGGTAGAGTTTAAGGTCCCATGTTCCCTTGAGGTAGTGAACAAGACGTAGAGCAGCATGCCAATGCTCAAAAGAATAAGAATCCAAGAATTGCAAAAGTTGTTGGACAGCAAATGCGATATCTGGACATGTTGAGATGGCCAAGTATAATAAGTATCCGACCAAGGAACGATAAGGTAAGTTTAAGAGTTTAGCTTGTTCATCAGCGGGGAGCATGGTGCGGTCAAAACAACATAGTTTCTGTCCTGGTTCCATTGGGGCAGATAGGGGGAACACATTGGATTGACCAAATCAGGATACAATTTTGTCAATTAAAGCCCTTTGCGATAGCACAACAGTTCGACATATCCTATCCCAGGTAATCGCAATGCCAATGACAAACTGCACTGTTCCCAGATCTGAAATCATCCAGACTTTTTGCATCTGGTCTTTGAACCTTTCATTCTCTTCCTTCTGGCTTGCGATGGATAAGTAATCATTGACATGGACTGCCACTACAATGGTACCTGTGTCAGCCTTTCTGTAGTAGATACACGACTCACATGAAAGTCTTGTAAAACCCCAAGAAATCATTTGTGTGTTTAGCGTCTGATTCCAGATGCATCCACTCTGTTTCATACCATAAAGTCCTTGTTGTAATTCCCATACCCAATCCTCTTTTCCAACCTCTGTGAAACTGGCTGGTTGTTCCATATACTGAATTTCATCGGCCAGTAAGAGTCCATAGAGAAAGGCAGTCTTGATGTCAATCTGTTGGGCATCCCAACCAAGTGAGGTGGCAATGTGCAAAAGGATCCGCCAAGATTCCCTGCATGCAGTAGGTGAGGTAGTTTTTGTGTAATCTTTGCCATAAATCTGTTTGAACCCTTTGAAAACAAGGCGTACCTTCCAATGCACTGGAGTGCCATCTTCATTTTGTTTGATGTGAAAAACTGGGTGACCCTTACGTATGCGGTGCCCCTGTGGTATGTTAGCCCATGGAACCAATTTGTAGACTTGCATGTCTTTCAAGTACTTGAGTTCCTTGCAATATCCTTCCTCCCAACACTTAGAGTCTGCTGAATTCTGGGCTTCCTCCCAGGTGCGTGGGTCATCTTCGAATTGAAGTAATTTGGGATCTATATCAGACATCTCCAAGATCAGGGTGTATAATTGATGTGCCTGATCGCCAAGTGTAGGGTCCTCGATCAATTGCAGTTCGGCTCGATCATGATTGGCAGATGTAGGTGCAATGACATCACAGAGCCCTTCCAAGATTTGTTTCCATTCTGTATGTTGTTCCTTTATATGCTCTGCAGATTCTCGTGAATTATGGACGGCTCGATCTAGTCTAGTAGTGGTTGTGCCTCCATTTGGATGTTTGTCAGTAGGAATTGGCACTCTGGTAGATCTGCGTGGCTCTGAGGTGGCTGGTTCGGGAGTGTTCATTGTGACAGGCCCATCTATGGGTAGGTCATCGATGGATCCTGTGTCAGGTGGGGAGATGTCATCATCATTGATGTCAAAGGGGATGAGAGTCAATGGAGGAACTTCTTCTGTTTGGATGGGTGCATCATGCATTGGAGATGATGGTACATGACCATTGTTGCTTTCAACAAACCTGACATGATATGAACTATATACCTTGCGGGTTTTTTGATTGTAGCAGCGGTATGCCTTCAATTTGAGTTTGTAGCTGATGAGTACACATTCGATCGAACATTCATAGATTTTCGGGTTGTTTTTGTTTTGGATGAAAATGCATGCTTTACAGCTGATCTCCCTCATGTAAGAATAATCAGGTTGCCATTCATGCCATTTCTCCCAAGGGGTAGAGCCTTTGAGTGAACTTGTTGTAGTCTTGGCATGTAGGAGAGAAGCCGTTAAGTAAAATTCATCCCGAAGATAAGGTGGTAAGTTTGCATAAATGCGCATGGTATGTGCCTTCCCCATCAGCATCCTGTGCATATGCTCAACATGGCCAATGTGAGCTGAAGTATAAGGCACAGTGAATTTATGATTGGTCCCTCTCATCTTTAGCCAGGCTTCGATTTTGTGTGATTTGAGTTTGCCATTGTCTGTGATGTACATCCCCACTTGCAGTCCAGTCTCCTTTTCTCATGCTAGCTCCCATGCCTTGAGTTCCAGGAATGCATCGTTCTTATGCTTAAGTGGTATGGACCATGGGTGTGAGGTACAATCATCCACAATGTTCATGATATACAAATTCCCAGAATGCAACTTTACATCATGTGGTCCCAAAAGATCCACCCAAACTTTCTCTAATTTCCATGTAGCCCTATGTCCTTCCCCCTCTGCATGCTTCTTAGGAACAGGTGAATGAGTCTGTTTTCCAAGGATGCAAGATTCACATTTTGGGGGTTTGAAAGAGGATTGTGCAGGCATACCAGCAATAGTCCCTTTTTGTGCCATGTCTTGCAAAGCTTGATAATTTGCATGCCCTAGACAATGATGCCAGGTGACAATATTGGGAGCTGAGTGGACAGCAAAGACATGTTCAGCAGAGGCAGAGTGTAGTGAGAGGGAGTAAAGTTTCTTGTTGGGCGACAAGACACCTTGGGCTATATGGGCACCAGTGGATTTATTTGTGATCCAGCATGATGACTCATCAAAATGTGCTACAGCATTTGAGTCCTTTGTGAGCAAGCTAACTGAGATCAGGTGCACTGCCGCATTTGGAACATAGAGTGCATCATATAAAATGATTGATGTGCCTCTGGCAATGCGGAGTTTGATATCCCCCATACTGATCATGGAGATTGAAGAACCCCTGATGCCTCAGACTGAGCATGGGGTAATAGCACAAATTGTGATGAAGTCTGACTGATCAGGAGAAATATGGACAGTGGTGCCAGTGTCAACATAGAATGGGTGGTCATGGATGGAGATAGGAGTACATTGGGTTTGATTGAGTGGGGTGACCGTAAAAGTGTCCATGGTTACTGGTGCAGAATTTTTGGTCCAATTGACCGAGGTACAAAACTCCTCCTCAGTTGCAAGCCAACCCTCATACTCAACCTCCTCAATAGTCGCCTGAGGAAGGGGATCACTAGCCAAACCAGCAAATTCACCTGGAATTGTATCAGCTACATTTAAGGCAGTAGGATCAATCATGACAGTGAATGCATGACCAGTGTTGTCCTTCACGGTAATGGGAACCTTTGTGGTAGACTTGGGAGATCCAGCCTTGGACATCCATTTGTCATACACCTGCCTCCTCGCTGTTTTTGATTCCTCAATGTTAAATGTATGATTCACCATCTCTCTATTTTACTTCTATCCTACTTCTATTCCATGTCCTATCACTTGTAGTTACACTCATGGGCACTTAGAGTAGTTTCCACCTTGTGTTTATCACTGTTTGTTTCACAGTATGTAGACTGCAGAGTCCAGAGTTTTGCACTCTTCAGTTGCTCACTCTGGACTCCAGGTACTGTACTCCTTATTGTCTCATATAATATAAAGTTGCTCACTCTGGACTCCAGCTGTTCAGTCTATCTGAGTCTCCCTTCACAGTTGCTAGGTTAAACTGCACTAAAGGCAACCTCAGACTTTAGCAGGTTATGGGCCCTGTGCCCTAGCAACTTCAAATCAACTCCAATCACTCTGAAACTACTCTAAGTGAATTCCCTGACCTCAATAACCCCCCAGCACCTACAATTTGCCTTGGTTGTTGGTCAACAAGCCCTTGTTGGAGTTATCACACTTTTCCCACCAAATTCGATGTTCCTCGTCGCCCACTGATCGGATCGCTTAGTCCTGTTTCTAGGACACTTGGGGACATACCCCCCACCTCCCGTTAACACCGATAGTCAAACATGCCCATGGTTCCCGCTCAGCGCTCATCGCAAATCTGAAACACCAAACGCTCAAATTACACCCTTCACTCAAATTGTCTCGTGTGTGCCCAATTCAAACGCTATTGTTGAACGGATTCAACAGGCAGATTCGGCACCTTCCCTTCCCTCAAACACACCCATGCTTACCCCAATCGCACCCATGCTCACTTCTCAGTGCATTGTTCCGCAAACATGTCCAATTCATCACCTAATTTCCCAAAGCTCAACAATCGCAATTATGCCTCCTGGAAGGATCAGATGGCTGCCTGGGGATGTAAACAGGGGTGGTGGAGGGTTGTGACTGGTGATATACAGGAGCCTAGCCCTGGGGATGCAGAGGCATGTCATTTGTGGTTTCAACTAGTGGATAAGGGGGCTGGGGACATTTATTTGCATATTGAGGATGACCAGAAGCATCACCTGGGTGGGGTTTTTGACAATCCAAAGAAGATGTGGGAGCTGTTGGAGAGAGGGAATCAATCAAAGAAGCCTGGTATGTGCTTCAATACCTATGATGACTTATTCTCTGTTAGGAAACAAGAGAGTGAGGCCCTGGAAGGTCTCATAGCTCGCGTTTCTGAGAAGGTCCATGCTATCAAGGATCTCCATCCCTCTGGCTTCACCCTCGATGACCTTGACAATGAACTCCACTCCATGGCTCTCATCTGTGCCCTTCCTGATGAATATTCCTCATTCATCTCTTCCCTCATGCTCATCGACAATCTTGATCGCTCTACTATTCATGAAGCATTCAGGAATGAGCAATTAAACCGTGAACATTGTTCTGGGTTCTCCAGTGACTCCACATCTGGTACTGCTCTAGCCACCTCTTCAGTTATCGGTTTACTCTGCGACTTTTGCAGATTTAAAGGTCATACCCTACCTCAGTGCAGGAAATTCCTTGCTGCAAAGATGTAGGCATGTAAACCCAAGCAGTCTCGCATTGCTAACACCTCTACAACCACATCCTCCACATCACCTTCCTCTCCTGAAAGCGCAGCTGTTGCTACTGCCACTTCAGTTGCTGAGTTTTCTGGGAATGCAAGTTATCATTCCTCTCAACCCACTCCTACTTCAACCACAACTTACCTTTGGAATGCAGACACAGGCGCCACATCTCATATGATGCCTCATTGCAACTGGCTTCATGATTATACCCCTTTTTGTGTCCCAATTTGTCTTGCAGACAATACTATTGTCTATTCTGAAGGTGTAGGAAGTGTGGTGTTTAAACTGGTTATTGCAGGAAAAGAATTGAGGGCTGTCGAGTTTACTCGTGTTTTGCATGTCCCCGATCTCCAGAACAATCTCCTCTCAGTCTTGTATTTACCCCATCAATGTGGTATTGACATTTATATCTCTGCCAATGAACTTGCAATGATATTCTTACTTGATGGTGAATGCCTTTTCATGGCTCCCATTGATGAGAACAATTCCGCATTTCTTGCTGGGACTACTGAGGTGTTCACTGAGCATGCTCACTGCTCCATATCCACTCTTCCTGCAGACCACAATCTCTGGCATCATCGTTTTGCTCATCATGGCTACGATGTTGTCAATAAGATTGTGAAGGATGAGCTGGTGACTGGTATGCGTATTAATATGCGTGCCAAACCAGACCCTATATGCGAACCTTGTTTAGCTGGCAAGATGAATGCACATCCATTCCCCACTTCCTCTAGTCATGCTGCCAATCCCCTTGATCTCATCCACTCCAATTTGTATGGTCCCTTCAAACCACGTACTCACTCTGGGTATTGTTACTGGATCACTTTCATTGATGACAATACTCATTTCCACTCCAAATACTTCCTTCATACCAAAGATCAGGCATTTAATGCATTCAAGTTATTCAAAGCAAAAGCTGAGAATCACTGGAATTGCAAAATCAAGGCTATGATTGATGACAAGGGAGGCGAGTACATGTCTAATGAATTCCTTGCATTCATGGATCAGTGTGGGATTGAACATTTGCATACTGTTCGCAATCGACCTCAACAGAATGGCATTGCTGAATGAGCAAACTGCAGTATTGAGGAACATGCTACTGCCATGCTTTATGAAGCTGGTTTACCTCCTTCTTTCTTGGGTGAGGCTGTCGATGCATACATCACAGTCCAGAACAAGTGTCCCACTCATTCCCTCTCAGAGAAAACCCCCTTTGAACTAAATATCAAGTGTTTGAATTCAGTATAGATTGTCTGTGAGTTATTCTCTAAGGTTCTTTGCTTGGGTGTGTGGTTATTGAGCTTGTCTGCTGCTTCTTTCCTGGCATTTTTGACAGTTTTCTTGAAGGTGGCATCCTTATATATTCTCAGGGATATTGACCATCTTCCCTTTCCATTTTCTGGAATGGTGCTATTTGTGAGGTTTGTAGAGACCATCCAGTGGTCGGCATTCAGGATCCTGGCAGGGTTAATTTCCCACTTTTGTGAGCGCTCTAGCAAGTTTTTGGTCACATAGGTATGGTCAATTTGGGACCAGGCTCCTGTCATGGTTTGGTGGAAAGTGTATGCTTTGATGTCTGGGAAGGTTGAGCACCAACTGTCGCAGAATCTTAGACTATGTTTGGGAGTGGTTTCTTTCCCCATGCATCAGTAGGCAGTCTATTGCGTCTTTGACCATGTTGAAATCTCCTAACATGATTTGGGGTTGGGGGAGCCAGTGGTTACCAGTAAATGAGGTCTTTATGTTTTTCCAGAAGTTTGTATTCTCTGTGGGGGAGTTGGGGGTGTAGACAGCCAGGATTGTGAGCTTAACCCCCCTACTCCAGTTAAGTGTTGCAAGGATGGCTCTCTCAGGTATTAGTTCATGTTGTGTTACATGGTCTGTTTCAATGAAAGCTTTATTAAAGACTAGCGCGATTCCAGCCTTTTGTGTAGGGCGTTAGGGTCTGCAGAAGCGAGTATCTGTAGGTGTCTGTTGAAGAGGTCCTCAGTTTCTCTTTGACGATCTTCATCCATGTGTGATACCTGTACTGCTAGTATGCCTATGCATTGTTCTTAAGGCAAGGCAGGGGTAGGGGTATACCCTTGTGTTTTTGGGCTAAGGGTATGAGGGGTAAGGGTAGGGGTTTGGAAGTTCATATCCTTGCATACCCCTGTACCCTTACTAAAGGTACAGGGGTATGCCAGGGGTATGCTTATGTAAGAATATCATTTGATTTTTTCAGCTGCAAAGACTCATATTCAAGATGTTCATCAATTAAATTCAGATTTTGGGATTGTCCAACTTGATAATGGCTTACATATGTTGATAAGAGGTATTAATATGTGATATGAATAGTAAATACAATAGTTATCAACACTTTTCAAATGAATTTTGCTCTAAATATGTTGATTTTGTGCCAAACCCTTGTACCCTTGACAAACCCTCCCATACCCTTGGCAACCCTTATATGTTTCCATATCTTACCCCTAAGGGTAGGGTATTCAGGGGTAGGGGTAAGGGTATGAGATTTGACATCCGGGGGTAACCCCTGCCTTGCCCTAGTTGTTCTCTTATCAGCTGATTGACATGCATCCATTTTGAGCCTTGACCGGCTTGACCATAACCCTTAATATTCAGGGATGCAATTTTCAGGCCTGCACAGGTCTTTTTCTTATTCCCGTTTCACCTTAATGGTGGTATTGGTGTGGGGTTGTACCATGGTTCATCTGGTTGTATGCCATCAGAGCTGGGATGTTATCCCACTCCATAGGGTCATCTCCCTTGGCCTCAGGATCAGGGTTTATGCCAAGTGGCTCATTCTCAGTTTCAGAGTTAGGGGCAGGAGGTTGTATAGTCTGGTTCTGCATAGGATTTGTTTCTGGTATGGGGGGAGTATTCTGCTCATGCAATGGGTCTGGTTCCCTTGGGTGATGTCATGTTCTGCCATTTGGTATGGCCCTGCAGTGTGGTCTTGTAGAGTTCCCTTCCTCAGGTGTCTGAGCTGCAGATGGCTCAGGACTCCTTCCAGGAACTCTCAATGGGATGCCTGAGGCAGGACAGTTTTGGGTTTGGTTGTTTGAGGTGTGGTTGCCTGTGCAGGCCTGTCAGGCCTGGTTGCACAGGGGTCTTGGGAGCTGCAGTGGATCTGAGCTGTTCAGGCAAATCAGACCCAGTATTGGCAGTTTGGTCAGGCTTCCCCCAGAGCCTGGTGTATGAGGTCATTACATTTGTTGTGGGGCAGGAGCCCCACAGCAAGTGTTGTGCAACCTATGCTTATGCAGAAGGACCACATCCCAAAACATGGTGTTGCATAGTACATAGAGAGAACATGCTTTATCACTACTGTACAATGCAAGTATGTATACAAATTTACTCTGGTTTTTGTTTTCTACATTTTTTGTTCCCATGGATTGGGGGGTCAGGGACAAGGTGCTCATGAGGTGGGGTTGGGCCTTTCCAGTTGTCTATGTTTGGGAAGGGGCAGTTCTCACTGCCATGAGTTTCAGCTTTACACCAAACACAGCTGAAGGGGGTGGTGTCTGGTTCTAGTTGTGTGATTTCATCCATCATAAAAGTTGTCCAACATATGATTTGTAGCCATGTCCAATGGTCTTTGAGGTCATTTGTGGTAGGCCTTCCTTGTAGCTGCCATATGGGTTGTTCAATGCCATTTCCCACAATGTGTGGAATGAAGGTAAGTCAGAAGGTGGATAGGGACAACAGCATCCATTCAGTAGTGGTTGTACCGACACCCTGTGTAGCTAGATGGTTATTTGTAGCATTTGAGAAAGTGCAATTCATTAGCATGGTTGTGATTGTGCATAGGGTATTGATCATATGTGATGGTTTTGGGGTGACAAAGGACCCAGCAAAATTGGCGATTACCCATGACTTGGCATGTGGGTTGACACTGACTGCATTGAAGGCAATGTGTCGAGAGTTTATCTGGAAGGCAAAAGTCTGCTGCCAGAGGAGTAGCTGGCGGAGAGGCATAGGCAAGTTCAGGAGTAGGTAGGGGAAGGGTTTGGCAAAATGGGCTTGTGGGTCAGGATTAATGTTTGGGGTGGGGCATGCAACGCGAAGATGGTCACTTCCAGGAAAACTGAAGGACTTGAGGAAGGCCTCTATGTCCTTGCTCAGTTCAGGGTAGTCATGAGTGAGGTGGTGGCCAGCACCAAAGGGTATGAGGGCAATGTAGTGCTCAGGATGGTTTTGTAACTACTTCAGGGTTGCCTCGTGTAGGTTCCCAAAGAGGGTGGCATAGGATGGCATAAGCTTGGGGAATTGCTTGGTAGTGTAGGGGATTGGCATGGTGAGTGGCTGTTTGGGCATATTCCCAGTCTGGGTGGTCCCATAGTGGGGGTTATGATGCTGGTCGAAAAGGTTCTCTGTGTTGTGGGTGGCTCCTATCAGTATCACAGCCATGGTGGGTCCTTTGTGGGGAGGGCTTGTGTTATTTTTGAGTGTGATGGGTGCATGCATTGGGGATCTCACCACCCTAGAGGTTTTGGTTTTGGAAGGCAGGGGGGCAGTATGGGATATAAGGGGTCTTGCGCAGTGAGGTGATAGTTTTCTTTGGGCTGGCAGAGGATCAAGCCGGGTTAATTATGTGGGCACCTTCAGGTATGCTAGGAGGTTGTTTGTGGGGTAGTTCCTTGTCATCAGAGGGGGGATTAGGGATTGTGGTCTGTGGTTGGGCTTTGTGGTCATTGCCTTTGACTTTCTTTTTTGGTCAGGGTGAGGCAGGTCTAGGATTATGCGACATTAGCTCCCTGTGATATTCCAGGTCTGTGATGGTTAATTCATTACTAGCGATGCTGCATAGGATTTCTAGGTGTATTTCATGCACCCACTCACATTGCAATGCATTTGGTGAACTCGTAGTCTGGGTGGGTTCTCAGTTGGGTGGCATAGTGGGGTTGGATCAAGTTGGGGTTGTCTTGGTTCTGGAGAGGTAGTGCCTTTGAGGTCAGTGTTATATATGTAGGGGCAAGTCTTTGTTTGTTGTTTCTTTGTTATGAGGATCATGTGATGTATGGTCATTGCCAGTAGCATTGGGAGTCAGAGTTGTAATTTACATAGGTAGTCATCAGTTGTCATACACCCAAGCATAGGTAATCTAGTATAACAAATTATGGTGTAGGGGAGCATAGGGGTGTGCAGGGGAGTGGGTTCATAAGTTTTGAGAGTGCTTATAGTTTCTGCCACAAGGGAAATAGCCAAGCTCATCCCTATAGCTTTGTCCTCCTCATCCACCTCTGGTACCTTGTCCACTGCCATAGGCATGGAGGTGGGGTTGGTGCATGGCCTTGGACTCATGAGCTTGGATGACCTTTTCAGGTATAGGTCCTTTTCATCCTTCGACAAGGGGGAAGGGGCACATATAATGCAAGTGGGTTTTGTTCTTGAAAAAATCACATTGTCTAATGACTCGGAAGGTCTTGAGGGGGAAGATATGATTGACAAGGTAGGAGGCATTTCGGATTGATTGGGTCCACTCACTGTAGTGGTTATGGTTGGAGGAGATCAGGCATGCCATTAGTTTCCACACCTCATAGTTGTCATTAGTAACATAGCTGCCGGAGATGTCTGTGATGATCCAGGATTGTGTGGACTTGTCAAAGGGGAGGGCATCGAAGGTGATTTTCTTCTGGCCTCCTTCTTTGCTTATTTCAAAGGCAAAAGTCTGCTGGTAGATGAGGTATGATGTGAGCTCTTTCAGGGGGTTGGTGAGGAGTAGGGTATGGGGGTTTCTGAAGTCATCAGTGGGGGGGTACTTGGCTCTCAGTGCAGTAACTCTAATGTTTCCTGATTTGTTGTATCCAAGGGATCATATGAAGGACTCGATGTCTTTCTCTAGAGAGGGGGTCTCCTTGAAGAGTCTTTTTCTGCCACCGTAGGGGACGATGGTGAGGAAGGTGTCAGGAGCATTTTCAATTGTGGTTATGGTCTCATTGTTGATGTTTGCAATGAGCATGTGGTAGGGGATTACTGTTCTGGGGAATAAGGCAGTGGTGAAGGGGATGCTTGAAGTATAAGGGCAACCTGAGCCTCTAGCAAAGGGAAATCCAAAGTTAAAATTATGCTACATAATACAGGGATTGGGGGTGCACGTAGCAAAGGGAAATCCGAAGAGAAAACTCTAAGGATCCCCTTGCTGATGCCCAGTATATGTGAAGACGACAAAAATCAAATATAACCTAAAAATAGAAAAAGGCGGAGATAGGCGGATCAAGGCCGCCAAATGACATCATACCAAGGGGTATGTGTCGGAAGGGGTACTCCGCCTCTAAATATAAAAGTGTCAACATATACAAACATGATAGCAAGGGAAAATTAGTAATAAAATCCGGAAAAATCATAGAAAATGAAGAATAGAAGGAAATGAGGTGGGGAAAAATATGGGATGAACATAAAAAATAGGAAAAACACACAGGGCACCCCCCTAGTCCCCTTACATCACCCCCTCTCTAAGATGCATTGCCCCGATGCATTCGAAATCATATACGACCAAAGTCTGTGACTTGAATGCGATGCGGTGCAGCAGTGTGCCGTCGGTGGAATTCCTTGATTAACCGAGGGGCATTTACATCAGACTCTTCGACCCATGAGTTCTCCTCATACCCATAACCCTTCCAATGTACCAAATACTGGAGTTTTCCTCGACGCAAATGGCTGTCCAAGATTGACTCAACTTCATATTGGGGTTCTCCCTCGATCACTGTAGGTGGTGGTGGTGGGTGTGAATGGCGTCCCGGGAACGGATCTGGGGGAGCTGGAAGCAATTTGATGACATGGAAGATGGGATGGAGTCTGGACATGGAGGCTGGGAGGCGTAGACGATAGGCATGTGTTCCAACGCACTTGACAATGGGGAAAGGTCCCAAGAAGCGATGAGTGAGTTTCTTGGATGGACGTGTAGTGGAGATGTCACTGGAGTCAAGATAAACTTGATCACCAACCTTGTACTGAGGGGTTGGGGAGTGGCGCTGGTTGGAAAATCGCGCCATGTCGTCCTTCACCTTTGCTAAGGCTGCCCTTGCCTCCTCCAAGCTATCCCTCATGTGTTCTGTGAACTCATTCACTGTCTCGATGTGTGAGGGAGTTTGGCGAGGTTCAAATCCCATGCGTGGATGTCGTCCAGTGTCTAAGAGGAAAGGGGTCTGTTGAGTGGAAGCATGGACATGGTTGTTGTACCTGAACTCAGCCAAAGGAAGGAGATCATCCCAATTGTCCTGGCATTCATTGACAAAGAGGCGGATGTACTGCTCCAGTTCCTGGTTGACTCACTCCGTCTGGCCATCAGTTTGTGGGTGATAAGCAGTTGAAGCGAGGAGTTTGATCCCCAGGAGTCGGTACAGCTCACGAGTGAACTCTGCCATGAACTGAGGGCCACGATCCGAGAGGAAGGCACCAGGAAGTCCATGTAATTTCCACACGTGGTGGAGGTAGAGTCGAGCGGCACCTAGGGCACTGACAGTGGTGTGAGTGGGAATGAAGTGAGCGCGTTTTCCCACTGAGTCAACTGTGCACATCACCACATCAAACCCGTTTGACTCTGGCAATTCCACCACAAAGTCGACGCTGATGACATCCCAACGACTCTCTGGAACAGGAAGAGGGTGTAGCTCACCAATAGGCTTGCGACGAGGGACCTTGGTGCGTAAGCAAAGGTCACAAGTGCAACAATACTGACCAATGAGCCGTGACATTTGTGGCCACCAATAGTTCTGTGAGGTGAGCTCCAAGGTCTTCCAGCGTCCGGGGTGGCCAGCAATCTGTGAGTCATGGTGTTGGGATATGATGCGCCGGCGAAGGTCTGGGTCATTGGGAACATAGATGCGATCCCTGAAATACAACAAGTCCTCCTTTTCAGCCCACTCTGCCGCACGTAAGGAAAGGGTCGATCCCTTCCTCAGTTCTTTAACAGCTCGGGCGACAACATCCTCATGTAAACTGCTACAGTTTGCGCGACGAATGTCACGTAGAATGTCCTGCTCCTTGCCCTGGGGTGCGATGCCTTCCAGTGCCCGAATGGTGAACAGGTCTGGCTGCAACAGCACAATGTTTTGGTTGTCACCGCTGCCATCCCCATGGTCTGCACGTCGGGATAGGGCATCGGTCTTCCCCATGCTGCGACCCGGACAGTGGTGCAAGGAGAAGTCGAATCTAGATAGATACAGGGACCAACGAGCTTGACGACGGTTCAATTTCTTGGCCGTCATGAAGTACTCGAGGTTCTTGTGATCTGTCCAAATTTCCACCTTGTGTTGGGCACCCTCGAGGAAGTGTCGCCACTCCTCAAGTGCACACATTATCGCCAACATCTCCTTGTCATGGATCTCGTAGTTTCTCTCTACAGCACTAAGGCTTTTGGAGTAGAACGCAACAGGATGCCACTTCTGGTCCTCCAGAGACTGCTGAGACAACACAGCGCCCGTCGCAAAGTCAGAACTGTCGGCTTCTACATGAGAAGGACGCGAATCATCAGCAAAGGTAAGGATCAGAGCGGAAGTGACCATCTCCTTAAGCTTTTCGAACGCCTCCTGTTGTGCATTATCCCACCTCCATGCCTCCTTTCCTGTCAAGTCAAACAGCGGTCGTGCATGATGTGAGAAATCCTTGATAAAACACCGATAAAAATTGATGAAGCCCAGGAAAGACTGCACCTCCGTCTTGCTTGTGGGCGTCGGCCAAGCTGTGACCCCATTTACCTTGATAGGATCCATCTCCACTTGACCCTCCGAGATAATCAGGCCAAGGTACTCGATCTTGGTCCTTTCAAACTCGCATTTGTCCTGATGAAGGTAGAGTTTGTACCGTCAAAGTCGCTCTAGGACGAGGCGGGTGATGTGACGGTGCTCTTCAACCGTGCGAGTGAAGATGAGGATGTCGTCGAGATAGATGCAGACAACGCCTTTGAGGATGAGGTCATGGAAGATGTCATTCATCATGGTCTGAAAGGTGGCAGGGCTATTAGTAAGGCCAAAGAACATGACAAGCGGTTCAAAAAGACCACGGTTGGTACGAAAGGCTGCCTTCCACTCATCTCCCTCCTTTATCCTCACATTATTATAGCCCCAACGGACATCGAGCTTGGTGAAGTATTGGGCTCCACGGAGCTGGTTTATGAGTTCAGAGATGAGGGGTAGTGGGTAGCGATTTTTGACCGTGATGTTGTTGAGTCTTCTGTAGTCTTGAACCGGTCGAAGTGAGCCATCCTTCTTCTTGACAAAGAAAAAGGGAGAGGCCATGGGTGACTTCGATGGTCGAATACGTCCAGAGGCCAGGTGCTCGTCGATGAACTGGTCAAGCTGCCGTTGTTCCTCCGGAGAGAGAGGATAGACCTTGCAGGATGAAGGGGTTGCGCCGGGGGTGAGTTTGATTGCGTGATCCCATGGCTTACACGCAGGAAGAGAGTCAAATGACTCCTTGGAGAACACGTCTTCAAACTCATAGAGATGAGGGAGTAAGGAGTTAGTAGAGGATTTAGCAGCGTTGTTTTTGTGGAAGGCCTTGGCAAGGCATTGGGATATGTTCGATGTGGCACACACCTCATGCGATGAGCGAATCGCAGTGTAGAAGATCCGATCACCCTCCTCCACTTCCTCTGGGTCCTCATCATCATCATCCGAGTCCGGCATTAGATCAGAAACCCCTTCCAATTCCACTTCAGGTATAGGCAGGGGTCCAGCACGACACTTCTGAGTTCGTCATATTGCCGCCTTCTGTCCACAACGTTCTTGCCTGGCTTCTGTGAAACATGTCCAACAGCGGGATGGACATCGGCTCATGGTAACCTCCCCGGTATGCCAGTCGACCTCTGGGTTATGGTCTCGAAGCCATGGATATCCCAAAATCACCTTTTGCTTTCCTAATTGAGTGACAGCAAAAAGGGCACGCTCACTATGATCTTTGTAATGGAGAACCAGGTCTGCAACCTCTCGGATGGCACCAGCTTCATTTGGGGATCCATCCACGTTATATACAGGTATCGGACGTGAGAGTGACCGAGTATTTAGACGATGTTGTTGTACCAGATGGGAATCGATGAAGAGACCAGTCGCACCAGAGTCCAGGAGCGCAGAGACACCGAGTATCTGTCCAGTGTCGGTTGTCTGCAGTTCAATGGCTAGGTTTAAGGAATGTGCAGAGGGAGTGGATGCCACAATATACTTGCATGGTAGTTTATGCTCCCATGATTTAATTTTGGGACGTGGAGTAGAAGGAGAGATGGGGAGAGCAGGTACGTCTTTAGCCAACTTCGAAGGGTCAGAGAGGGGAGCAGTCACAGAAATGGATTCATTCTCCGGGAATTCAACTGACAAGACTTCAAAGTGGTTATGGACAGGCAGTGAGGGCGTACGATTCACTCGCTGCAAATAGGAAAATCCTGCTCCTCTACAACTTCCAGCTTAACCTCCTCTGCAACTTGATCCTTCGCTTCCTCAACATCTACAAGTGCCAACAAATCTTGCAGGAGTTCGTCTCGTCCCTTGGGGGTGAGCATGCGGATATCCTGACGATGGGGACATGCTCCAGCCCTGTGTCCAGGTTCCCCACAACGGTAGCAGAGATCCAACTTACGTGCACGGCTGTGGGCTGCATCAACATCCATTGGTACTGGGACATTGATGGCTGGTGTGGGAGTTTGACGAGCAGGAATGGGGTTAGGGCGGGGGAGGCTTCGATTGAAGGTGTAGGGTGTATGAGTGGTAGTTGGAGCATGGAATGCAGCATTAAACGCCACATTTGTGAGTCGGTTCTCGTCACAGAGTGAAGCAGCTTCATACCAAGCAAGGATATCATCGTCCACTGGGCGCCCTTCCAACATCTGTGCAATCTGGTCCTGAATTTCTTGGTTGAGCCCCCGTCGGAACTTCACCACCACTGGTAACCCACTCCCATACCCTGCCATGTCCACCAAATCCTTGAACTCATCAATATAGTCGTCCACGGATCAACGTCCCTGGTGGTAAGTGGATGACTCAAGTCGTGTCACTGCTCAGTGGCGTTCATTGAGGGGGCAGAAGTGGCGTATGAACTCAGCTCGAAAGTCACCCCAAGTGGAGAAAGGTAGAGAACCGAGTTCTTTAGTTTGACGTAGGATACGGTCCACATAGAGATAGGCGCATTCAGATTTCATGTATGTGAAGGCCCAATAAATTTTTGCAGCCTCATCGACGAATTGATGCGACTGGAGACTAATGTATAACTCACAGGAATTAAGGAATGCATGTGCACCATTAAATTCGGTGGGGGGGGACAGTTTGATCTGGGCACATTCCTTAGTGGATGCATTTGGCAAAACGTCGTTGTTGGGTGCGCTTGGAGTCGTGAAGGGGGAACTATTAGTCGTAGGGTTAGCCTGGAGGGTCCTAACGAAGTTTTCAATCGTAGATTTAAGCGAGTCGATTTGCGCGCGCATTCCGGAAATGTTGCTTTCAAGTGCGTCGAAGTGTTCTGATGCGTCCATGTCGCTAGGGAGCGCATTTGGCGAAAATGGCAGCGTGATAAAGGCGAGAGTATCTGGAACGGTGTGTAGGGACTCTGTGGAGCTTTGGGAAGCGTCATCCAGTCCATACCTGCCTATTTTGGGCAGCGCGTTTGCGATTTTCGGGCCTTAGGGGAGAGTTTTCTACTATAAGGGCAACCTGAGCCTCTAGCAAAGGGAAATCCGAAGTTAAAATTATGCTACATAATACAGGGATTGGGGGCACACCTAGCAAAGGGAAATCTGAAGAGAAAACTCTAAGGATCCCCTTGCTGATGCCCAGTATATGTGAAGACGACAAAAATCAAATATAACCTAAAAATAGAAAAAGGCGGAGATAGGCGGATCAAGGCCGCCGAATGACATCATACCAAGGGGTATGTGTCGGAAGGGGTACTCCGCCTCTAAATATAAAAGTGTCAACATATACAAACATGATAGCAAGGGAAAATTAGTAATAAAATCCGGAAAAATCATAGAAAATGAAGAATAGAAGGAAATGAGGTGGGGAAAAATATGGGACAAACATAAAAAATAGGAAAAACACACAGGGCACCCCCCTAGTCCCCTTACATGAAGCCTGAGGAGTAGTAGGTTCCTCTCTGTGTTTGTTTGTTTGGAGGTGTGGGTTGGTGGGCTCAGTGTTGGTCATGGGGTGGAGAGGGTGGATTGGAGGGGGTTGGGTGTTTGTTTTTCAAATACTTGGTAGTTTTGGAGCTGTGGGAGATGGTGAGCATTTCATTCTTGCATCAAGGGTAGTATGCACATCATCCATGCTGGAGTCTAATATGGTCTCTTGTTGGGGTTCAGCACTGTTGGGGCATTTTTGTTTGCCAGTTTTAGTGGGGGGGGAGCAGCAGGTCAGAGTGTGTGGAAGCCAGTGTAGATGTATGGGGGTTGTGAGATAGTGGGGCATTGGTGTAGCATGGTTGATTTCTGAATATTTATCAGGTGTCGTTCTTTGTTCCTTTGTCAAAGGCATTGTGGCCCAATTCATGTTTAGGGCAGGGTGTGGTGGGTTATCTCAACAAGTGGCTTGTCCATGTTTGAGTGGCTCATGCACAATGATGGGGGTGGGTTTACATGATTTTGTAGCAATGTGTCTCATTAAGTACATCTAGGTTTATTGATGATAGGATGTAGACACCCTAGGGGTTGTGCAGGGCGATGGTTTAGCAATGCTTGGTGGCTCAGGTGACTCAGGTGTTGGTGAGGGTCTGGATCCCATTTACTCCCACTATGATTAGTGGGAGACACCCTGTTTGCTTCCCCAAAGGTACTGGTCTCCCTGCGCCTCAGGCACTGGACACCATTAAAAATGAAATCATGTTGACACAGCGCTGTGGTTGTGGTCATGGGAAGTTGTCTGGTAAGTGATTCCACTTTGTTTTTGAGAACACAGATATGACCACATGGTCCATGCATAGCCACAGGGTATATAAGCACCTGCCAAATGATTACTTTCCTGGCCTTATCCCACTGCACCTACAGTCATACACCAGTCAGTGAGACAGTTGGCTTTTTCTCTTCACTCAGCCCTCCAAATGTCTCAGGGTTTTTTCAATACATGTAAATACACTGTAAACCCATTTTTATGAATGACCATGGACCAAGACAGCTTGGGATGCATGTATGGGATAGCAAATACATGACCAAAATATGCTAATTGTGAGTTTCCACAATGGAAAAGCCATTTTTGCTCCAGTTTTTTTAAGATCCATAAATAATTACACAATCTTAAAATACTTCAACATTAGTTTGGGCCATCTACATTGTAGATGTTGCAAATGCAATATCTGACTTCACTTTGCTTTGGTCACAAAGCATTACACCACTTGCTTTGTTTCCATTTATGGCTAATTGGACCCTTGATGTCATGCATCCCACTGAGTGGTTTCATACTGATGGCAAGGTTTTGAGCTGATTGCTAGATCCTGCAGCAAATTCTGCAGAAAGTCATGGCAATGTTGTTTCTGATATATAGTATTTATATGTATAGTGTGGGATATCCAGCCCGATTTAGTAAAAAACCTCTAACAGACTGTTCCGAGACACATCTTATTTCACTGTCCCACTGAGCAGTGTATGACTGTATATAGTAGTAATTAGTACTTACATTAGTTCTGTTTCCTGGAAATTGGACATGGGTTTCCAGGTTCTGAAGTTTTCAGGTTTTTTCAGGTTTTATTAAGTTTCTTGGGTTGAGCAACCACTGGAAACTAAAATGCTTAATTACTGATGGGCTATGTTTCTTGATCAATCTCCTGCAACTTGTGTTTCATTGCATTCTGGGTGCTCTGCAATCATTCCTGCCTGGAGGTTTTAGATGATGAGGTATGGCTTGTATCTTTGGGATTTGACATTGTACTGACCTTTTCATTCATTTCTAGGATTCATAATATTTTTAACAAATTTATTCACATATCAATGCACACTGTTACACCTGTACATGCATTTTCAGCATGTTGTGTTGTGGAGATTTTTCTGGGATAACAGGGGGGAGGAATGCAAAAGCCTTGCTGCAGGTGCCTGCATTTGGTTTTTTTTTTCATGTTCTGAATGATAATCACATTGCCCAGGCACGGGGAATATTGTGCCAGTGCAGCTGACATTTCCCTGTCTGCCCCATATATTTGGTCTTCACATTGATCCACCCACCTTGTGTCCAGCACATAGAATATATCAATATACTCATTTTATAGAGTGTGTTGCAGCACATGGAAAGTATTTAACTGAGAGGTGAGTCTTAAGCCATCCACAGAACAGTGGACCACTGCAACACACCATCCTTCAAAACTTGTTACACATTATGTCTGCTTCTTTTTCTCTGCACCCAAATGTTTCCATTCCTCACAATATTCTTAATAAACCATGTGAGGAGCGCATCAAGCATGCTCTTGCTGCTATTTGAGGATCAGGCACAAAGCCAAATGGTGATCCATGCTATTCCACTTGCCAAGCAGAACAACACTTTGGCATCCCACGATCTTGGAAACCACTTAAAAGGGTAAGTAGTAGTATTGAACTAAACTTTTTCATATCATTTGAGTACTCGTTAGGAGGAAAATCTTGTCATGAGGCACATGTCAATGAACAACTCCTCACTGCAGCCCAGGAAGGAATCTTAGTCAACTGGGTAAAAGTTCAAGGCTGTTGCAGTGTACCTATGACATATACATCTGTAGCTCTGTGTGCTGGAGCAACCTCAGGTAAACAAATTGGTGCATCATGGCCAAAACAATTCAGCAAATGTCATCCAGATTTGAAGATGAAGAAGACTATGGGGTTGGAGAATACTCATGCCAAGGCATTGAACAAGACAGCTGTTAAGGAATTCTTTGATATGATTGTAGATGTGATCAAGGAATACAATATTCTGTCTGAGAATAGGTACAATGTGGATGAAAAGGGCATTCAGCTCAGCATCAGTGTGAGGATTACTGCTATGGTTGACTGAGACCAACAAACTGTTTATTCCCTTGAGGATGGAGACAGGGAGCTTGTTACAGTCATCAAAACTATCTTTGCTGACAGATCCATTCTCCATCCCTCTGTGATATTCCAGGGTCTGCAGTGGAACACAGAGTGGGGTCGCAACAACCCTTGCAATGCGAGGTTTGTATTCATGTCTTTTCCATTCTAGAAACAAGCTTACAAGTCATTAACAGCATATCTATCTCTCCCAATGGTTGGACAGACCAAGAGCTGGGTTCCACATGGCTTTGAAATGATTTTGATCCTGTGACATGAGACAAAGTTGTTGGATGGTATTGCCTTTTAATCTTGGACAGTCATAACTCCCATTGCACCTTCACATTCTGCAAGTATGCTGCAGACAACAAGATTATTATTGTATGTCTTCTCTCACACACAACACATGCCTTACAACCTTGTGATATCAGTGCATTTGGACCCTCTTGCACAGTCATGGAAGTGCATGGTGATGCTCACCTTGCAATCTCTTACCATGATCAGAAAAGACAATCTACTTGCCTATTACCACACTGCACATGTCAAAGCACTCAAAACTACTACGATTCAATCAGCATTCTGAAAGACTGGCATATGGCCACTGAATTGCCATGCCATTCCTCTTTCTGCATTTGAGCCAGCAAAGAATATGACAACACAGTCTGCACAGCCCCTTCCTGCACATCTCCCATCCATCCTAGTCCCAACACCAACACAGACACCCAATCCAACACCAAACACAACACCTGCTCCAACACCAACACCAACAGCTCCAATGGCTACTATGCTTGGCAATGACTTTGATACACCAGCAGAAGCACCTCTCAACAGGCCACAAGAGGAGGATGAGGAACCAATGGAGCAGTATCACATTGAGGCTCCTCCACCATTTCCAGGCACTTCATCTCAGCAGACATTTAGGGCCAAGAACATGATGCTATGAGACATAATAATGCAGGCTGGTACTGCTCTAGAGGAGGACTATGCACAGATAAAACTGATGGATCTGGAAAATGAGAGGTTGAGGAAGCAGCTTTTGGAGAAGCAAAAGTGGAAAAAGCAAAATAGGCTTACCTTGGCACATGCATGGCACATAACAGCAGCCAGAAACTTGGACTTGCTGGTTCAACAGGACTGGGAGAGTGGGATGAAGGATGTATTCAAAGAGGCAACACCACAATTCAGGGTCCTGAAGAAGAGTATTCTAGAATATAAGAGGGCAGTCAAGAAGGCAAGGAAGGCTGCAGAGCATGATGTGAGGCAGCTGCAGCAGTAGCAAGGGCAGGGATGGCTCATGGTGGTGCTACAGGTAACAGAGGCCATGGGAGAGCTCAAGGCAGGGGCAAAAGAGGGAGGGGGGTGGCAGGAGTAGGTGCTGTTGGTGCCATTGCAGATGGATCAGATATGGAGGAGCTTGGGACTACAGGGTCATCTGAGGATAGCTCTGACTCTGAATCTGAGAGCAAAGCAGAGGTTCCAATTCCAAGATCATGTTGACAGTGTCCCATTTGGGTGATTTAAGCACACCACAAGGTGGAAGCAGTTAGTGAGGTAGACAAAGAATTGGTAGCTGAAAGTGAGAGGAATCAATATACCCAGAGACCGTGGCCTCACCCATGTATGCACAATCACCCTCTCCAGATTCATGATGTTGGAGAGATTGGGACTTCCAGAGACAATGAGCAAGAAACTCTGGAACCTATAGATGAAGAAGGACATACTGTAGGGGCTGAACCCAAGGCTAATTTGATACCTGAGATGGGGGGAGCAGTTCAGAGGCACAGGACAGAGGTATTGAGGTGCCATTGATGGTCCAGTGTGGTGTGGATGAGCCACAGGAAGCTCCATTAAGATGTTGAAATCCTAGGCATGGAAAACAGTCAGATACCACAGAAATGTGAATTAGTGATATATTATACACCTATCAGTATGATTCCAAAATTTGAAGTGTGACAGTGCTGCCAATCCTTCAGAACAGCATTGAGAAGTGGGCAGGTGAACTACAAGCAGAGATTCTCATGCATAGCCCACAACAATTTTCCCCTTTTGGCAGTCACCCTGCAAAAATATTCATTGAGCACTGACTGCTTCCTCTAAAATTACAGTGGTCATATATCATCTGCATAGGATCCTTGTCCACCATCCTAGGCATTCAAACCCTTCAAAAGTCCTCCTCAGCCCAGGTAAAGGATTGATCTTGCTTAGGTGGCCCACTTCCTGCTTGGCTACAGTATTCATCTTATCTTATCTTTTTTTTTTCCATCCAGTTTATTCTCTGTTTGTGGCAAACCATATGCACAGAGGCATATACTGTTGTTTATCTATTCATGGCATACCCCCAGACAGCTCCAATGTATCCCAGATGAACCCCTTCATATATTAATTGTAGTAACTATCATCTTCAGGTTCTTTAGCTCTGCTTATAGCTTGTCCTCCCATGTCATTATCTAGTACATCTTCTTGGTGTGACCCTTGTTCTCCTCTTACTAGACTCCTGTGACTACTGTCAGTGGTGTCAGCATGCTTCTTTGCTTCAAAGGATATTATGTTGACACAGAATGTATAGACAGTGTGAATAGGGGGTGGGTTTTGGTGTGTGGGGTCTGATGAGGGAATCACACCCTCACCCTTTTTGTCTAACCTGTCTCTTGGACCAGGCAAGATACTGGATGATGGGGAGCCAGCCAACACCATTTTTCCAGTAACCAGTGTGCTACCATTTTTCAGGCACTTGCATCTTGGGAGCGACTATTACAACTGGGGTTGCATGCTGGGGGTGACTTGCCTGAGTAACCATTGGCAGAGCATTTACACTCTTCCTTCATCTATTTCCACACAGCTTACACCATGTCACCATTGATGTGACTCCCTGTTACAATTTTCCTTGTAACACATGGAACCCAACTGACCTGACATAACCAAAGATCTCCTCCAGACAGGAGGACTCATGCCTGAGGCATGCCCTTGACACCAGAGACACACACAATGCATATTGATGACATGCATTCAATCCCCTTCCCATGGAAGGCACCCTTGACACATGGTGACTCCATGCACCCAAACCCACTCCCACACCTGCTGTGATACAGTGACCCCTTGACATTGGGTCCATGACATCAGACTCTCATGATCAACATGCTGCACTGCAGCACTCCTTGACATCGGATCTGTGACATCAGACACATCATGCTAGGCATGAGGCTTATCTCTTATTGTTCCCTGACATGCTGCACCATAGCACTCCATGACATTGGATGCCTCATGCAAGGTATGAGGCTTATTGTTTCTATTCTTACTTGATACACATCTACCTTTCCAATTGGATGATAGGGACCTCCTCCTAGTATAAGTACTGTGATTTGTAGTAGGGATGTCCTTAGTTTAGATCTAGGCAATCTACAGTCTTAACTTGCAACTCATGAACTTACTCAAAACCACTAAGGAGGCCCCTTAGTGCGTGAACCCCAGCGACTCTACACAGAAGGCCTGCTAGAGTGCACTACCCATCTTACGTTGGATGCTCCAAGTAAGACTAGTGCTGAATGACTCATCAAGGAAGCACCTTGTTGAATAACATCAACTAGATCGAGTAGTTGAAATATGTCTTGAAACACCCCACAATGACCTGGGTATAGACAAACCCCAGACTGACCACCAAGAGAAGTGGAACCACAGCCAGGTTCATCTTGGTACCGACACAATGGAAGACTAGTCTGTTGCTTGACCCCAGCACAATGTTGGTTCTACAGATCAACCGAAAGACAAAGAGGAGATTACCTCACCGACAAAGACTTTGAACAATCACACACACCCCCACCCAAAATATCCACCCACCTCTCATCTGATGAAATTGATGACCTCTACTATGAGATGTCCAAACCCCCCACAACCACACCCATGACATCCACAAAGGACATTCAAATTAGTGTTTGAAAGTCCAGTCCAGTCCGGTTTTTTGCCCACCTCGGAGTGCAACCGCAAACCGGACTGGTTCATGTATTTCAAAATTTAGATGCAACCACAGACTGGACCGGTATAAACCAGTCTGTTGCGGTTGCCTAACAGTTGCTGGGTCAGTCCAGACCGGTTTACAACTGGTCCAGGCTGAGTAGCTAACTATAACTTTGAAGTGCTTATTACTTACTACATACACACCCTGCGAGCAGAGGCTTGCAGCAGTGCAGGGGTGTGCTACATACTATAGATAGCAAACAAAAGAAAAAGATAATCCCCCCATGATACGTGAGGGGTCCCCATTAGCTAAGTTTCGATCTCAACTTCCCCCCAGCTAAACAAGATGTAGACTTTGCAAAAGAACGAGCAAACGCTGGCCTCTCGTCTCAATGGGACCTTCAAACGACACCATAATAGAGTTAAAATAAGTACAGGATCATAGTAAATAAATGAGTACTCACCAAGATCTTAAGTTTCTATCTCAACCCTCCCAGATAAACAAGATGTAGACTTTGTGAAAGAACGAACAAACGCTGGCCTCTCGTCTCAATGGGACCTTCAAATGACACAATAATAGAGTTAAAATAAGTATAGGATCATAGTAGATAGATGAATACTCACCGAGATCTTAAGTGTCTATCTCAACCCCCCCAGCTAAACAAGATGTAGACTTTGTGAAAGAACGAACAAACGCTGGCCTCTTGTCTCAATGGGACCTTCAAATGACACAATAATAGAGTTAAAATAAGTATAGGATCATAGTAGATAGATGAATACTCACCGAGATCTTAAGTGTCTATCTCAACCCCCCAGCTAAACAAGATGTAGACTTTGCAAAAGAACAAACAAACACTGGCCTCTCGTCTCAACGGGACCTTCAAATGACACCATAATAGAGTTAAAATAAGTACAGGATCATAGGAAACAGATGAGTATTCACTGAGATCCCATTGACTCAAACCTGTGCCATTGCCTAGTCGAGTGTGATGATTGATGATTGTTATCAATCAACAGCAGCACATGTGATCAATTGATCACTTACCCCTCAAAGACCAGTTGCGGTCGGTTGTGGTTGGTCCTTTAGTGGTCCATCAATATCTTTTAAACAATGCAACTGGCAACCGGACCGGTCCAAAACCACTTCCTTTGCAGCTGCCACATAGACCGGACTGCGGTTGGGTCTGGTTCAGTTGCCAGTCTTTTTTCAGTCCATGCAACTGGACTTTAAAACACTAATTCAAATCCAATCACCCACAGACTTCTCAGGAGATCAGACCAAAACCACCAAGTTCCTGCAGGTCTACCTGTGAATCAATGACCAGGTCTATGACACAAATGACAAGAAGATCATCTTCACACTGTCCTTCATGAATGGAGGGACAGCAGCCACCTGGGCACAGGCATTTGTCAACCAACACCAATCTGAGGGATTTGGAGAATACATAGACTTCAGACAGAAGGTCTTAGGGGCCTTCTCACCAATCAAGGATGCTGGAATGGCAAAGACAGAGATTAAGAATCTCAAACAAGGTTCAGGGAACCTCGAGGAATACATGGGAAGTTTCTGCATCCTGAAAGACAGGACGGGAATCACCAAAGATGCAGCCATGATTGAGTACTTCATGGATGGACTGCACCCTGAACTACTGAAGAGGGTACACACTATGGAGACAGTACCCAACACTCTTGAAGGCTGGATAAAAGCAGCTTTGAAATATGAAGGCCAATGGAAATGGGCCATGGCAATCCTGGGAAAGACTAGGCAGAATGAGAAGACAAAAGAAATGACAAAGAAAGGACAGCTCTCTCTTGACATCAACTGACTGACAGACCAAGAACACATGGAACACCTCCAAAAGGGACTGTGTTTCACCTGCTACCAAACCGGACACCAATCATCCGACCACAAAGATGGAAGGAACCCCACCCAGATGGAGTCAGCACCTCCTCCCTACTGAAACTGCTTCACCCAGAAAAAGACTGAGGTGGACACCTACCAGAAGATCTGTACAATGCTGGATGAACTAGATGAAGAAGAAAAAGAACGAGCCCTCAATCTCCTTGAGGAATCGGGTTTTTAGAACAGTGGCCTGATACGATGCCAGTCACTGCTGTAGTCTCCATAGGATCTGTACTCTTAGCTACCATGAATAGACAATCTGTGCACTTTCTATTTGGGTAGCTGAGTCAGACAATGGAAAAGATGTTGCAACAAATGTGCTCCTTGACTCTGGAGCAGGAGGAGTCTTTATCAACTCGAAATTTGTTGAACAAGAAGGGATCAGGACATATCCTTTAGGCCACACCATTTGGGCCACAAATGTGGATGGAACCCTGAACAAACAGGGAACGATCATGAGATATGTGAAAGGGAGGCTTATACATCAATGGATGGAACTACCCAATGAAATACCTAGTCGCCAGACTAGGCAAAGAATCAGTAATCCTGGGCCTGCCATGGCTGTGGGAGATAAACCTGATCATTGACTGGAAGATGGGAACCTTTGAGTTCCAAGATGAAGAATGATGGGCCCAAATCCAACGAATCTTGGAGAAGACAAGAAGAGCCAAATGGGCCCTCCTGAACATTCTAAACCTCCCCAAAGTCAACACTGGAGGGGAGGTGGAGGTGCCAAATGACAGAATGGCATGAATTCAACACATCATGGCCAAAATGAGAAACAGGCTCTCCAAAGAAAAAGAAAGGAGCCTTGCCTGAGCATGATTAGCCATGGCAAAAACCAGAGAAAGGCTTTTTGAAAAGAAAGCAAAAGAACTGGATTCAGCCCAGAAAGCCATCACAAAGACCAGGACCAGAGGCACTCCTAAAGAAGTTAGGAACCTTGAAGCAGCAAGATGCGCTGTCACCAAGACCCAAGAAAACCAAAAGAAAGAACAATGGGAAAAGGGCAAACACAATGAGTGTGACACAACATGACAAATCTTACAGAAGATAAAAGAATTGCTAACCTCCACAGGGGAGGAAAGTACTGGCAAAAGAAACTCAAAAATGGCACCATGGAACAGGACAAGGAACCCTCATCAAGAGGCTACCCTGACCCATGATTATAGGACCCCAGATTATGGTACCATCAATGCTGAAGTACCTATGCCCAGGGAGACTCCCCCTCAAGTAAAGGTTGAAGAGGTACTGGATGAGGAACTACTGGCAGACACAGGCATGGAGATATGAGCAACAGGAGAAACCCACAAACATGATGCGACAGAAACCCTGATTGCATACATACAAGGAGAACTGGTCATTGGTATATTTGAACCACCAGAAGAACCACCCCTGACCAAGGAACACCAAGGACCAACCCATACATACATGTGGAAAATGAACATGATCTCCAGGCTCACAAAAAGCAAAGACTCCCCACAATATCTACTCTCAAAAGTGCATGGATCAGAGCAAAGACATCCATTTCCCAGCAACTTGTGCAAGAACAGCACGAGGGGAAAGAGGCCAGCAAGCAGACCCTGGATGACCTACTGCCACCAGAATACCAGAAATATAGACAGGTATTTTAAAAAGCCACATCTGAGCGATTTCTGGAATTGAAGCTGTGGGATCATGTGATCAATTTGAAGGAAGGCTTTGTACCAAAGGATTGCAAAGTCTATCTGCTGACACTGAAAGAACAAGAGAAACTCAATGAGTTTCTAGATGAAAACCTGGAGAAAGGATACATCCAACCATCAAAATCACCCATGGCATCCCCATTCTTCTTCATGTCAAAGAAGGACTCTGATGCTCTACGACTTTGCCAAGACTATTGCTATCTGAATGAAGGAACAATCTGGAACAACTACCCCCTGCCACTGATCAGAGACCTCTTGGACAAGCTGAAAGGAGCGAGATTTTTCACAAAGCTTGATATTTGATGGGGATATCATAACATATAGATAAAGAAAGGAGACAAGTGGAAGGCAGTGTTCAAGACTAACTGAGGGCTATTCGAGCCAATGGTGATGTTCTTTGGGCTGTGCAACTCACTGGCAACATTCCAGGCAATGATGAACGATCTCTTCCAAGACATGATAGACAAAGGATGGCTCATCATCTATATGGACCACATCCTGATCTTCTCAAAGATGGAAGAAGAACATTGAATAAGGACTGAAAGGGTCCTTGAACAACTACAACAATGTGACCTCTACCTGAAAATAGAGAAGTGCAAGCTCAATGTACAAGAAGTTGACTTCTTGGGCATTAATGGACAGCATGAAGCTGGCTGGGATCAAGGACTGGCCCATGCCAAGGATGGTGAAGGATGTAAGATCCTTCCTGGGATTTGGAAACTTCTATTGAAGATTCATCAGACACTTTGTGAATCTGGCCAGCCTGCTAAATGATTTGACAAAGAAGAACCAGAAATTCAAATCCACAAACAACTGCCAGCAGTTGTTTGATGCACTGAAAAGGAAATTCATTGAAGCTCCAGTGCTGCTGATGCCAGATGCAACAAGGCCTTTTGTGGTGGAATCTGACGCCTTGAAGTTTGCAACAGGCATGGTACTCAGACAACAGGATGCCAATGGAGACTGGCACCAATGCAGTTACATCTCACAATCCTTCAATGAAGCAGAAAGGAATTATGAGATATACAACAGGGAACTCCTACTGGAGACATGGAGACACTACCTACAGGGGATGCCATTCCCTGTCCGATCACAAGAACCTGATGTATTTCCATCAGGCACAGAAACTACACCAACAACAGGCTAGATGGAGCATCTACCTGTCACAATTTGACCTGAAGCTGCAACACATACCAGGATCACAGGCAGATCACATAGCCAAACAAGACACAGATAACAAGGACAAGACCATCCTCACGAACAAACTATTTGTGAAAACAATTGACGCTGAACTCCAGGGAGCCCTGGTCTTAGCAATAATGAAGGACAATCTCATAAATGACACTTTACGAGCCCTCAAGAACAATGGAACCCCCCAAATCAAGTCTGCATTGGAGGACTGGAAATTTGAAGACAGACTGCTCTTTTTCAAAGACAGATGCTATGTTCCACAGGATGAGACACTCTGCTGGGCAATCATATGGAAATACCATGACAGCATCACGACAGGGCACCCTGGATAATGGCAGACAATAGAACTGATCTGATGAGACTACTGGTGGCCAGGGATAGCCAATTTCAGGTTGACTACCCGACATCCGAGAACACATGGGAACCCAAATCGAACCTGAGGAATGCCCCCGAGATCCTGATGGCATATAAAAAGAGGCACCACCTCTGATGAAAACCCAACCCCCCCCCCCTTTTCCTGACACCCCACAATGACACCCCTGACACCCACTGGACAATGATTGACCTGAGACCCATTGAACATTGACTCCCTTTATGCTCATGCTCACCCCCCCCCATTGATAAATATGAAAAGAACATGGCAACTAGATGACAAGTCACTGACCAGTCACCAAGAACAAACAGACTGCTGGGGCAACCCTCTTGGGAATGACCCCATGGAATCATATTCTGGTTGACAAGAGATGACTGGATAAGAAGAGTATCCTCAACTTGCCCAAAATGCTGCCTCTATGCATGGAGGAGCACAAAGATGGACTTAGGCTGGGTAAAAGCACAATTTGAGGATGGTGCTTTGAGGGAGAATTAGACGATGAGGACTACTTCCCTGAAGAGTTCATTATCGACTGTTATGGTGAGGTCTTTACACTCCCCCCCCCAATCCAAGCAGAGTCCGCTCAGACACTTTGCTTGGACTTTGCTCAGACTTCTTTGGCTGAAAGTCCTGCCAAACTAAATGTCCAGTCTGAGCTGAGTCCAAGTGGAGTCCGAGTGGACCAGCACTTGTACAGTCCTAGGACTGTCCGAGTTGCTTATATAATTGACTGAAAAATCAGTGGCTACAGCAGGGATTGAACCCTCATAGTCACATGATAAAGTACAATTAAGGCAGTGATGGGGGGTTTTAGTGGGTATTATCCAATGTGATGAGTCCCACACTACTGTAATCATACAGTGTGCATAAAATGCATTTCCTCCCTGGTAACCCTATCTGAGGTTCAAATTCCTTGGAACCCCTAAGCAGGCAGCAAGAGCAGTAACATTGTCATCCCCATATTAAGCAGGATGGTCTTCCAGAAATGGAATTCTAGTGTCTCAAAGCCTCCCACACATTGTGGGAAAAATGCTTCCACCAAAAAAAAAAAAAAAAATAACCATCAGACTAAAGCATCATTACAGATAAGTAGTTATATCTCTCTATGTACTGCCCTGGCTGTGATGACAAATCAACACAGCCATGTCATCAACAATGCTGGCACATCACCTTCAACGGCGCCACCTCCTCCTTACCTCCTACCCCAATAACCAATGACAGGAACGAGCCCAAACAATGGCATTGTCGTTTGGGCTCACTTGTAAGTGTTTTTTTATATGATTTTTGTTGTTTTGTTTAACTAACTGAATTTTCCTTGATGATAGGTTTTATCTATGCTATAATGATGCCGCAGCCTCAAAACCACGACAACAGCTGACACAGCCACCACCCTAGGACCCAGAACCACCACTGCAAGCAACTGCTTGCGGGGGGGAAGTGGGGTGGGAATGGGTACAACTGCAAAACAGCAGGACAATGGTGACACTGACTTGGCCAAACAGAACAACAACACAACGAGGCGACTGGAGATGACTGGGACTGGGAGATGGAATGACAAGGGGATGAGCGGGAAACAATGAAAGGAAGGCAAAGCGAATGAAGAAAAGGCCCAAGAGACGTTGTTTGACATCTCTTGGGCCATTGGTAAGTTTTTTTTCTTGTTTTTTTTACTAAGGAACTTTTTTAGGTATTATCTAGTACTGTTGATGATGATGAGCACTCAGAACCACTGCCGCAAGCAGCTGCTCGCAGGGTGGGAATGGGTGCAACTTCAAAATGACAAGAATGGCTACCCCAACAGAACAAGCCCCTGTCCCTAGCCCTCATGCCCACCATGCAGGATGCACCACCCACCTCCAGCCTCACAAGCAACTGCTCATGGGATGGATGGTGGGTGGAATGATGATGATGGCAGGGAACGATGATGGGTGGAATGACAATGATTAGGGTCCTAGGTAAGTTTTTTTTTCTTTTCTCATTTCATTTTTCAATGCTAACTAACTTTTTATAGGTACAAACTACTACTGGTGATGATGATGACGATGACACCACCACCACCACTGCTGCGAGCCCCTGCTCACAGGGTGGATGGTGAGGGGGAAGAGACAAGGGGGAAGGGAGACAAGAGGGAAGGGAGATGAGAGAGGGAAGGGAGATGACAATGAGAGTGGGGACACCCACATTGACACCCGCCCCATGCCTACAAGCATCTGCTTGTGGGGTGGTTCGGGGGGAGAAGAATGGGGACAGGAGAGCGAGACGGCCAGGGGATGACCTGGGGAGAGACAAACGCTGCCATGAGCAACTGCTCGTGGTGGGTGTGTTTAATTTATTTTTATAATTGATAGTTATGGCCCCCTCCCCTCAAGCTTGCGAGGGGAGGGCCTAGTATTATACATATTAATTACCCCTCACACAGATGCAAGGGGGTCAATTTAATAATCTATTCATGATATATAAAAATTAGATTTCAGTAATAAATAGATATTATGTATGTAACTTTAAATGACTACTTGGTTTAAGTGGTAGAGTGTGCATGTTTGGTCATCATGTGATTGCTAGTCCAGAAGCCTGTTGGTTCAATTCCTGCTGTGCACACATCATTTTGTGAGACTTATAAGAATTTCTTTAAGTCTGGAACTTGGACTTTACTTGGACAGTACTTTAAAGGTGTAAATAAATGCACAATTGATGTTGTCCAAGCAAAGTCTGAGTGCAGTCCGAGTGTCCAAGTGTGTCCAAGCGTTGTCCACTCAGACTGGGGGGGGGGGAGTGTAAAGTACTGGTTATGGCCTAACCCCAAGCAGAAGACCACTAGTGGGGATTAACCCACCACTGTGGAAAGACCTTCAGTGGAACCCCCACTATGATGAAGAAAGTGGATTTGAGCTGGCAAGGCAGCTCTTATTTGGATGACACAGAGAACTAGGGATGCTGCTGCATTCCAACTGACACCCCCCCACACATCGATACCCCAGACCACTGAGCACAACTATATGCGAAATGGATTGTCCGCAAAGATGTTAAACTACCAATCGTCTGCAAAGATGTTAAACTATCAATCATCTGCAAAGACATTAAACTATCAATTGTTTGCAAAGATGTTAAACTAGTGACTGTCTGCAAAGATGCTAAACTAGTGACTGTCTGCAGAGACAATAAACTACCGATCATCCATGAAGATGTAAAACTACAATGATTTCCCTGGATACTGCACAATCCCTACAGACCTCTCCCCTTCTGATGACATCACCGACTCCCTGATACTGTTGCCAGAGACAGTATGAAAATGAAAAGAACCCAATCATGGTCTGAATTTGGACATGAACTATTCCTCCATTGTACCCCTTGACCACAACCCACCCACATATCCAGACCACATGTGATCAGACCACAGAGGGGGAACAAAGATTTGGGTTGAAGTGTGGAACTTTCAACCATAGCGAGGGGGTAATGTTACAATTTTCCTTGTAACACATGGAACCCAACCAACCTGACATACCCAACAATCCCCTCCAGACAGGAGGCACTCCCTGACTCATGCCCAAGGCATGCCCTTGACACCAGACACACACACAATGCATGTTGATGACATGCATTCAATCCCCTTCCCATGGAAGGCACCCTTGATGCATGGTGACTCCATGCACTTGAACCCACTCCCACACCTGCTGTGATACAGTGACCTCTTCACATTGGGTCCATGACATTGGACTCTCATGATCGACATGCTGCACCACAGCACTCCTTGACATTGGATCCTTGACATTGGATCCTTGACATTGGATCCATGACATCGGACACTCATGCTAGGCATGAGGCTTATCTCTTGTTGTTCCCTGAAATGCTGTTGTTCCCTGACATGCTGTGCCATAAGTACTGCGACTTGTAGTAGGGATGTCCTTAGTTTAGATCTAGGCAATCTACAGTCTTAACTCCAACTCATGAACTTATGCAAAACCACTAAGGAAGCCCCTTAGTGTGTGAACCTCAGTGACTCTATGCAGAAGGCCTGCTAGAGTGCACTACCCATCTTATGTTGGATGCTCTGAGTAAGACTAGTGCCAAATGACTCATCAAGGAAGCACCTTGTTGAACGACATTGACTAGATTGAGTAGTTGAGGCTTCACTCTTAACACTCCCAGTAATGGCAGTTGCAATAATGCTAATTTCACATACCCCTAACCCTCACCTATCGCTTCCTCATACTGGTTCCCTGATGTTAGTAATGGTAGAAGCCTGATGGTGTCAACTCTGTAGTCCATCAGGTGGTAGGGGTAGGGTTCAAACCCATGAATGCCTGGTCATTTAAGACTTTGGCAGATGTGATGGTACCATTACACCACCATGCCCCTTTCATCTTATCTTTGTATCAGTTTCTGTATTATTTCATTATGGTATACATTGGACACTGTAGATACATTCAACCATTCATCTAGTGCATCTGATTGTATCTCCTGCCAAAAGGATTGTACGATCTCAGGATTTTCCTGCCACACATTGAAAAGTGTCACAACAGCAGTGTCATACACACACCTGTTGTTTTCCCACTACCTGGCAAAATTGACATGAGTCTAACCATCTTTAACCTCTGTATCAGACCAGGGAAAGTATCCAACTGCTTTCTCTTTCTAGGTGGGCTTTGTGATTTTTGGAGTGGAATTGTGCTGAACTTTAGACTCCCCCACAGAGTCCTGGAGGAATCCCACTGGAATCCTCTTATAGTAATGTTATATACTATTCTGACCAGATTTTAATGCTGAGTTTGAAAATGACTATAGCATAATCATGTGACCTACCATATATGGAATTGTATGGTGTTATATATCATTCTGACCCTATTTTTAGCTGAGTTTGAAAATGATCACTGTGTAATCATGTGACTTACCATATATGGAACATAGTGATGTTGTATATCATTCTGACCAGCAAGTTTGAAAATGACCTGTGTAAAGTCAGGTGACCAACCATATATGGAACTTGGTGAACTTGGTGATGTTATATACCATTCTGACCAGATTTTCAACCTGAGTTTGAAATGACATTAATAGTCATGTGATCAATATGTGCTCTCCTAGGCAAGCTAGGCCCTCACTATAATAATAGAATGATACTTTGTCTACAGAGCATATTTATGAGTACACAAAGAGACAAAACTTACAATGTAATACAAATAACAAAGAGGAGGAAAAAGAGGAATTCCCAAACAAGATTTCAATGACAAGACTGAGAACGTCCTACCTGACATCCAGTTACAAGTATTGAGGACAGGGGAAATATATAGTTGGTTGTTGAAAACATTATTCTGGCCATATGAGCCAATCAACAATTTGCTGACCACAGCTGTGAGGATGGATTCACACCAAATGGCTTTGGGGCTACAACAATTTATCTTCAAAATCTCTGATAAAAGGAGGCACCAAGTCCATATGAGTTGAGAGAAAACAATTTTGTTGTAACTACAAGTCATCACTACCAGAACCCCTGCTGTCAGAGTCACTGCTACTCTCCTTAATCTTTGTGCTCTCCTGTTTTCAAAGACTTGTAACTATTGCAACTACTACTTATCAATGCCAATATCAGGATCACTACTCTGCTGAACATTTTTTGCTTTGCTGTTCTGCTTCTCAATCACCATTCTGGTATGGTAAAATAGCATAGTGTGAAGAAACCAGTCAAAATTACCTGGAAACATTCTTTTCAGTATATTTTCAAATCCTCCTAGCCATGCATTGAGCTGTTCACATGTCTGAGAAGTTGACTATCAGAAAAAAAATTGACAACAATCAAATTAAAGTTTACATCACCTGTGTATTAAAGGCACATATGTAATAGTTATTCCCATCATTGTCTTTCCACACAACAACTAAGTTGGGAGCCAATCTATCCAATGGTGCTGGATTGCACCATTTTCTGCACATGTAATTGGTAGTCCAATGATTGATATAGTGGTATGAGTCCACTACAAACCAGGTCATCTTTTCCCAGATATGATCCCAACTTCCATTTGCGATTGCTGTATGAAGCACTAGACATGCTTTGTCAATGCAAATATAATCTGGCTTTGAATCTTCTGTAGGAAATACTGATTCCAAAAATGCCAGAATATTTGTAGGTGATTCTGACTTGGCAAATTTGGCCCATGCAACTACAATGCCACAAGGGGCACAGATTGGTTCAACACAGTAAAACCAGGAAGGAGAAAAGTAGTTCTTTCTTTCTGGTTCCTCTGCTGGTTCATCATGTGGGTGTGTAGATTGACCAGACTGCAACCATGGCTGGGTATTTTGTTGCTTAAAAATTTGATGAGCTCCAGGCAGTGTCTGGCATCTATGTTGTTGGATATGTTTTTTCATAGATCCTGGTGGCTTTGACAAGCTTTGGTCCTAGTAACTTTGGTGTTTGTGCAATCCTAAACATGACACTTTGTAGCAAAATCTTCTTGATGTACTGCACAAAAAACACCTCCCTGTGAATTTTCTTTCACAATTGTCATAAGCACAATACTATATATCCAAGTCAGTCATAATGTTGCTCAGTATAATACTGAAAAAACATACAGAGGGGCCAACAACCATACCATCAAGTACCATCATTCTGACATCAGCATTGCCATTCATAGCAGTCTGAGTAGAGGCTTGTGTTGCTCCAGATAGTTGTATTGGCTGTGAGTCTAACAGCTCCTGGATTTCTCCAGTACCACCTTCAAGTTGTGGAACCAAGGCATTCTCATCTGCTCAAACTGTGGCTGCAGCATCATACAAAGAGAAAGTATCTCCTCAGGCTTTGTATTTCTGAGTGCATTCAGAGCAGTGGTGGTTTTCTGCAGCTCTGATTATTCCTTTCTCACCCAGAATTTCAAAGGCTTGCTTTGTAACTTGATGCAGAGCAAGACCATCTGCCAGCACCAGAAGAACTTGCAAGTGATTGAATGGATTCCTGAACAAAACTATGCCAGACTTGATCATGTGATATTTTGTCTGAGCTTTGTTTTCTGATGGCATCATTCCAAAACTCTGCATATGCAGAAAATGATGCATGAAAATGATAGACACCCATCACAACTGCATTTGCAAACAGCTGATCTGCCCAGATATTCTGGCCAATTTTGAGATACTTGGCAGAATTCAGATACACTCTAGCATGTTTTGTTTGTTTGTTTTCAATAGGTGCATGTTTGTGATCAGCGTAATACATGGTATTACAGTGAGTGCATTGGCCAGTAAGCACTGGACACTCTTCATAGGTAGAAAATTCTTTGATGAATGTGACCAGTGGGATATCACATTGTCTTGTAACTTGTTGTAATGATTGAGGGTCACAAGAGTCAGTTGTACATTGAAAGGTGTCAGGACAAATCAAATGGACACCTTCAATCTCCTTGTAAGATACTGGCTTGGACTTGTGTTTGACTTTGCCATGTTTATTACTAGGATGCAGTCCCAGTAATTTTGACAAAGCATCCAGCTGTTTGATAAGAGCAGTAATCTGGAAATCCTCAGAGAGTGTAGTTGACTCTTTGAGTAATTTTGTGCCCTTGATGCATAATTTGTCTTGAATTGATCTTGATAGGCACTTCATCCAGCCTGAAACAGTGACACTATTTTGATTGTCTAAGACTATATGTACCGATATACACTGGCACTTCCATGCTTCCCTGACAGTCCCATTCTGACATTGAAATGGCATGGGTAACCTGTTTCATTATGGGTTCATTAACAAAAATTCATCTATTTAATTATATACTTAACTACAATTATCAAACCACCCTATGAGTAGGTGCTCATAGGCATGGGGTGGATTGGAGGTGGTGGAGAAATAAATAAAAAAGAAGGAAAAAAAGAAACAGTCCAGGAGACATGTGTCTGTAGAAAATCAACCTAGAGTATGCAAGAAATATACTAAGGTACAGTAAGTATCATTTACTGTGCAGAAAATATAATATGTGATGCTCACCTCAGTCCTTGTATAAGTGACTGAGGTGATCATGTATCTAACTACCCATATATATATGTGTTCAGTCTAATAAAGAACAAGATGAGAGAAAAGATTCCTTTGATGTGTTTGTGTAAACGCATCAAAGGGAGTGTTAATAATAGTACATGCATCAGAGAAGCTGATGTTAATAATAGTACATACATCAGAGAAGCTGATGTTGGCTGATCACATACTGCGTTTGTCTTGTGCATCAAAGAGATGTGCCAGAAGTAGAACATGCATCAAATTGAGTGATCATGGTGTGAATCTCAACACTCCTCCTCACCGGGATCACTCCTCCTTGCATGGAATCGCATCAGTGTAGGCCTAAGAGTGAGCATAAATGTATGAATTGCTTCACATCCAATGCCTTGGTAGATAAGTCCACAACATTGTCTTTGGTATTGATGTATGCGAGTTGTAAGGTGCCTGATTGGACATGTTCATGAAGGAAATGATATTTGATATCTACATGTTTAACCCTCGAGTGGAGCAAAGGGTCTTTGGATAGAGCCTTGGTAGCCATATTATCACAGAGAATAATTGTTGGGGAGGATTGCAAATAGCCTATGGCATTGAGCAATGTGTGTATCCAGACACACTCCTTTGCAGTTTCAAATGCAGCGACGTACTCAGCTTCACAAGAGGATGTTGCCACAACCTTCTGCTTCTTAGCAGTCCAAGATAGGGCACCAGAGCCAAGTGTGCAGAGATATCCCCCAAGGCTTCGACGGGTGTCAAGACAATTAGCCCAATCAGAGTCGCTAAACGCGTGGAGGGAAATAGGGCTATCCCCACCCAGGTATAGTTTGAGGTCTCGAGTTCCCTTTAAATATTGAACTAACTGCATTGCCACACTCCAGTGTTCGAAGGAGTAACAGTCAAGATATTGGGACAATTGTTGTATGGCATATGAAATATCAGGGCACATGGAAATCACTAGGTAAAGGAGACAGCCGACAAGGGAATGGTAGGGTAGTCGTTTAAGATATGATAAGTCATCTGCAGAAATATCCTGTTGAGTTGTACAGCATAATTTAAGGCCAGGCTCAAGGGGAGTGGATACTGGGTTAGCGTCCCGTTGGCCAAACTGGTCGACAATTTCATTGATGAGGGCAGCCTGTGAAAGCGCAACCATGTGCAGATGTCGATCCCAGGTAATTGCAATGCCAACAATAAAGTGGGCTGCACCTAATTCAGAAATTGTCCAGACCTCATGCATTTGGCATTTAAAATGATCATTCTCATCTTTGGTATCAGCGATGGACAGATAGTCATCAACGTGTACTGCTGCAATGACAATGCCTGTGTCCGACCTCTTATAATAAATGCAGGACTCACAGGCAAGGCGCATAAAACCCCAGTCGATCATTTGGGCATTGAGGGTTTGATTCCATATTCAGCCACTCTGCTTCATGCCATACAATCCTCGTTGAAGCTGCCATACCCAGTCTTCACAGCCCGGTTCTTCAAACCCTTCAGGCTGCTGCATGTATTGGATTTCGGCGTCAGGGAGTACTCTGTAAAGGAAAGTGGTTTTGACATCTATCTGTTGGGCATCCCAGCCTAAAGAAGCAGCTATGTGGAGCAAGATGCACCAAGATTCCATGTGTGCAGTGGGTGAGGTTGTTTTAGTATAATCCCTACCATATATTTGCTTGAAGCCCCGAAATACAAGTCGGACTTTCCATCTCATGGCATGGCCATTTTCATCATGCTTGATATGGAAAACGGGTCGGCCCTTGCGAATCCATTTACCTTGAGGCACATCGCCCCTTGGGATGAGTTTATAGACCCCCATATCCTTCAGGGACTTTAATTCATCTAGGTATCCTGACCGCCATCGCTCTGCATCCCCAGAATTCTTTGCCTCTTCCCAAGTCTTGGGTTCATCCTCAAACTGGAGTGACTCTGGATCAAAATCTGTCATTTCCAAAATCAGTGCCCAGAGTTGATGCACCTGATCGCCTAGGTGAAAATCGTCAAATGATTGACTTAGCTCATCAATGACATCACGATCATGATTGAAGGTCGGATCACCACAAACATGATCAGGATTTTGTGATCGGGCAGCAATAGTAGTGGCTCTGCACTCACGGTGCGCTTCTCTGACCCGTGCCGCACTCTCCCTAGATTCTTGGACAGCTGTGGCTGTCCTAGTAGTGGCCAATCCCTCATTTGGATGTCGCTCTGTGGGAATAGGTACCTGGGATGATCGACGTGGGATGGGATTCTGAGTGGGTAAGCTTTGATCTTCACTAATAGGGTCATTTGGTCTGGTGATGTTCAAGGGGTGAGAGGACTCATCATTATCATCATTGTTTATTGGCAAGACGTTGAAGGTGGGCCCACCCAAGGTAGGTGACTGAATAACATCACTCGTTGGTAATGTTTGGGAGGGGGAATGTCCATCATGGCTTTCAAGAAAGCAGACATGGTAGGAACTGTGAACTTTTCTTGTAGTCGGATCATAGCATCGGTAGGATTTAGAATTTATATCATATCCAATAAGCATGCGCTCAACATGCCCAATATGGGCAGACATATGTGGCACGGTAAATCACTGTACCATTCCTCTTGTTTTGAGCCAGGCCTTCATCTCGTGAGATTTTAGTTCTCCATTGTCAGTGATATAAGTCCCAATTTTAAGTCCTGTTTCGTTTTCGCGAGCTAGTTCCCAAGCCTTTAGTTCTGGAAACGAATCATCCTTATTGCGAAGCAGTATTGACCATGGAAAGGATGTATAATCATTGACAATGTCCATAACATAAGAATTCCCAGTACGAGACGTAACTGCATGCAGACCCGACAAATCCACCCAGACTTTTTCTAACTTCCATGTCACCTTATGTCCAACCCCTTCTTCATGCTTTTTGGGAATGGGTGTCCTGGTCTGTTTGCCAAGAATGCATGCTTCACATTTGGGCGGCTTAGGGGCAGAGATGGTAGGTGCACGTGTAAGCGTACCCTTCTTGGCCATATCCCAAAGCGACTGATAATTTGCATGGCCAAGTTGATGGTGCCAGGTTTCAAGATCAGGGGACTTGTGGATAGTCAAAGCGTGGTCAGCGGTGATGGAATAGAGGTGAAGTGAATAGAGTTTCTTGTTATCAAGTAAAATTCCATGGGCAATGGTAGCTCCAGTGGATTTATCCATGACCCAGCAGGACGAGCTGTTGAAGTGCGCCACAGCATTTGAGTTGTTGGTGAGTGAACTGACAGAGATGAGTCGGACTGCCACATCTGGGATGTAGAGCGCGTTACATAATAATATTGATGTGCCCCTGGCAATGCGTAACTTTATGTCACCGATTCCAATAGCAAGGATGGAAGAGCCCCCAACGCCTTTTACAGGGCAAGGCGGTATTTGTCGAAGAGTAAGGAAGTTGGCTTTATCTGGTGAAATATGGACTGTGGCGCCTGTATCGACAATGAAAGGGAAATGGGAGAGGGAAAATTGTGAGCGCTGTGTCTGACTAAGCAGTTCGACAGTAAATGCACCATCCATAGGGGTTGAAGTGTGATGGTTCCAGTCAATAGTTGTACTTGCCTCCTCCTCAATGACAAGCCAGCCCTCATATTCTACCTCATCAATCAACGCTGTGGGGAGGAGGTCACTAGCAAGTCCTGTGAATGGGGGGCAAGTACCAGACTGATGGTCCAGGAGGTCTGCGTCTACCATAACCGTGAAAGCTCATCCATTAACATCCTTCACAGTAATTGGTACCTTCGAAGGCTTTGTTGAAGCGTCGCCTTTCTTCCCTTTTTCTCGAGCTGCTTTCCAGGCTGCCACAGACTCCTCAATCATTTTCCTGGCCATTCCTCCCCCCACTCTCGGTCGAATGACCTGCTTTCTTGCAATTTGGATTCCCACAGACTAGACCGTTGGACGGCTTGGTCGATTTGGTATGAGCGGTGAGAGCTATGGAGGATTTGTTGTCTGCGCAGTGATCATTCTCAAGAAGTGACTGTTCATTTTCAAGGAAAAGACGAATATCTTTTGAAGTATAGGGGAATTCCTTTGTGGAAGCGGCAATGTCACGAGAGATAATCAAGCGTGCATGAGGAAAGTTGTCACTAAGTGAATTTAAAAGAGCTATGCAACAAAGGAGGTTGGGCTTAATATCTCCCATAGTGAATGCACACTCAATGAGAGTAAAATCTTATCGGCCATCTCGGGGAGGGGAGTATCAGTGCTGCATTGTGTCATAAGGGCCTGCTGCAGTAACTGAACCTGTTGAACAGGGCCTTCATTCTGGTGTCATTTACAAAGTGTCTCCCAGTTCACAGTGGTAGGCTTCTCTATGTCAATGAAAGGGCATTCAGATGGAGCGATGCTGGACGCAATGAATGCGTATGCAAGCCGTGAGTTGGCCTTCCAGTTAATTAGTGCACAAGGCTCCAAGGTAGTAGGTGCAGGGATTGCACCAGTGACATATTCGTAGAGACCATTCAGTAAAAGAGCGATAGTGATTTCTTCGCACCATTCTTTGTAGTTCGACCTGAGCTTGTCGAGTTTCTCACCAGAATATTGTACAGAAAGTTTGATCAATGTAACCGAGGGGGGGGTAGTGTCTAGCATGCTCATAGCAGGTAAAACAAATAAAAAATTTGGCATCGAGAGGACTGATTGCACAAAGGATGATCTGTAAACCCAAATGGGAAAGTGATCAGATTGTCGATCAAAGGAGATGACGTAGAGATAACACCGAGTGGCTAGGAGATTTTCTACTGTCGTTCAGAAGTGACGGGAGTGGCCCATAACCTGTAGAAAATCAACCTAGAGTATGCGAGAAATATACTAAGGTACAGTAAGTATCATTTACTGTGTGGAAAATATATATAATATGTGATGCTCACCTCAGTCCTTGTATAAGTGACTGAGGTGATCATGTATCTAACTACCCATATATATATGTGTTCAGTCTAATAAAGAACAAGACGAGAGAAAAGATTCCTTTGATGCATTTGTGTAAATGCATCAAAGGGAGTGTTAATAATAGTACACGCATCAGAGAAGCTGATGTCAGCTGATCACATACTGTGTTTGTCTTGCCCATCAAAGAGATGTGCCAGAAGTAGAACATGCATCAAATTGAGCGATCACGGTGTGAATCTCAACAGTGTCTCCTGGGCCAGAGAACAGTAAAGAAAAGAATGAATGAAAAACACCCAGGAGATGAGCATCTCCTGGGCCTGTCCTGTCATTGTCCCTGGTCATGGTCATCTTGTTCTCCTCCCCCTTGCGGTCTTGTGCTGTTGCCATTGTGGTCTTCATCCCTGCTGTTGTCTCCATCCTTGCACCCTCATCCACCCTGCCTGTCATCCTAGTCCTGGTCCTTGTTGTCCTGGTTTGGCTATCATCATCCCCTGTTCATTGTTGTCACCAGTGCCATTCCACCCATGATCTGCCCCACAAGCAGTTGCACATGGGGCTGGACATGGGTGGTCTGTCATTCGGTGGGTGGGGCTGTGGCCTGTGGGGTTGATTTGGGTCCATTTGCTGTGCTGGCACCCATGATCCACCCTATGAGCAGGGGCTCACAGGCATGGAGGTGGGTGCTTGGTCAGTATTGTGTTGTTGGGGTGGTGGTTTCTGGATCATGGGGGTTAGGGGGTTAGTTGCAACATGGTGCAGATATGGGGTCAAGGGGGTGCTTACCTGGTGGGTATCCTGCTGCATAGCCCTCCCAGCGCCCCTACAGGGTCTCCTAGTCCTAATGAACTGCCTCACATGCCATTTGGATGGGGAGGAGGTGGTTATCATGGTCTTGGGTGGGCATGGCCCATTTTGTGTCATCACCATTTGTTACCTGTAGTTTAGATGCTAAAAAACAAAGCAATATATTTTGCTAGTTTATATAAACAAAAAAGAAAAGGAAAAAAAACATACTTAGGGCCCAAATGATGATGGTGTCATTTGGGCCCATGTTGCATCTGAAATTGGCTGTTGTTGGCAGCCACAGTGGTTGTTGTTGTCATGCCAATGTCATGGTTGGGTGCTGGGTTGTCCATCATGATTGGGGTGTGCTGTGACCAGTTGGGGTTGGTGCTGTCTTGTTGTCATAACCTAGTTAGAACCTAAAGAAAGAAAGAAAACCATAATTAGTCAAAAGAAAAAGAAAAAAAGAACATAAAAAAACATTACCTGGGCCCAAAACAACATCTGTCATTGTTTGGGCCCAAGGTGATGTGAATGTGGCCATTGGTGGGGCTAGACAAGGGGGTATGGGAGTGTGGTGGTGGTGGGTGTTGATGGAGAGAAGGAAGGGAGGGAGGCCATGGCTGCGGCATCGTTGAGAGTGGTGGTGGTTGGTTGATGAGCTGGCAGATGTGGCTGGGTGCTTTGTCATACACAGCCACTCAACATGGTACTTAGATCAACTTATGTGGCATTTTAGAAGGACACTATGGTATAATGGTATATTGCACCTGTTTAATTTAACCCTGGGGTCCTGGGTTCAATCCTCAAAGGTTTCCTTTTTAATAGTAAGGACTCCTGGTTAAATCCCAGTGGAGTCCTGGTGGACTCCTGGTAGACTCCTGGTAGACTCCTGGTAGACTCCTGGTGCCTCCAGGAATACATGGGGGAGGACAAAGACCTTGAATTGTGAGCTGATTTTTTGGAATTTGGTGGTCACCTGCTAGTCTCTCACCTTGTTTTTTGGCTTTTGCTGTTCATTTGTTGGCTTTCCTTTTGACTATCTTCAATTCTGCATCTAAGTTATCCCACTCCAGGAATGGGTCAGTCTTACTCCACCTTGTGACCTTATTGCTTTGTGCATGGTAGAAGGTGTATAACTCATACCTTTGTGCTCTTGAAACAACACAATGAGGGTACTTCTACAATCTGCCATTGCAACACTCCTCAGAAGTTTGCCCATAAATCTCAGGGCCATTATGTTGTCTAACAGCTCTAGCTCCCAGAACTCTTGTTGCAATGCACCAGATGCTCCCCCCATAATCTTGTAAGGATGGAAGCTTGACAAAATCAACATCCTGGCAGCACTGGCACTCCTTGACAAAGCAGTGTAGTATTCCTGGTGCGATCTGCTATAGGTCAAGTCCACAATGTTGTTGCATCTTGTCTTCCCTTGTGAGGCATAATCTGTCATTGCAAAGTTGGGGAGTGCCTCCACCTGGGTGTGTGAGATGGTAATTGTTGTATCATCTGGTAGCTGACAGGAGGTAGAGACACTTGTCTTTGTCAATGGCACAACATTCTCAGGTAACCCCTCTAGCATAACTGAAGTAGGAGGATTTATTAGTTCCACAAAGAGAGTTTCTAACACCTGTTTCCCCTTAGCACTGAGTGAGGATTCCCATGAATGCACAAATGCCTCCTGCCCTTTCATGATGCACATCTCTGTATCTGTGTTATCCCATATCATCAATGGCATGCTGATACATAGTGAAAGCTTTGCAAGAATTAGTTTTGTATTTGCACAGCATGGCTGTTTCCAAAGTGCCTATTGGATGCCCTCTGGAATTCTACTGTGCTTGACAGTACACTTTCTGCTTGCTGACCAATGACTGATTTGTGCATTAGCAGTGGGTTCCCCAGATGGCACACACTGTATCAATGTAATGGAAGTGGTTCAAATCTGGGCCCATCTCTGCAGCAAACCTCATGCAACCCTGCATACTAATTTCATCCTTCACTGAATTCAGTGCCATGATGATAGACACATTCCAAAACTGGGTTTCATTTATGTATGGATGGCCTGGCAATTTGCCAGACACTCTGCTCCTCAGGAATGTGAGATCAGCAGGTGTGCATGCCTTGTAACACATATTTGCAAGAGCCTTGTGAAACTTTGTGTCTTCCTGGGATTGCACTCATTGCCTCATGTTCTCTCACAAGATAAGAATGGTTGTTACCTGATGCCATAAGGCCTTACCAATCACAGCTTCTTGATCTTGAAGTGAGACTGCATTCCTCCCAGTGGTACAACTGTATAGTGAGGTGTGCTCTTGACCAATCACTGGAGGGAGTTGTGCAAAGTCCCCAGCAAAAATAATGTTCATACCTCCAAAAGGAGTGTCAAGGTTGTTCAGAATTTGGGCCAATCATTCACTAATAAGGTACATGTCCCTGCATGATAGCATAGACACTTCATTGAGGAATACATAGTTTACACCTTCTAGCCTTGACTTGATTTGCAAAAGCTGTGTACTCAACAACTGTGAACCATCTACATTGATACCAAATGCAGAATGGTAAGTTGAGCCTCCCAAAAGTGCAGCAGCACTACCTGTTGGTGCAACAGCAATGAGCCAGTGATATTTCTTTTCAGCACGAAAAAACTCAAGAAGTGCCTTGAGAACTTGTGACTTACCTGTCCCCACCATTCCACCAATATACATATTTAATTGATCAGAATCTGGGCTACACACAGTGAGTCATGGTGTTGGGATATGATGTGCCAGCAAAGGTCTGGGTCATTGGGGACATAGATGCAATCCCTGAAATACAACAAGTCCTCCATTTCAGCCCACTCTGCTGCATGCCAGGAAAGGGTGGATTTCTTCCTCAGTTCTTTAACAGCTTGGGCAGTCCTCATGTAAATTGCTATGGTTTGCATGATGAATGTCATGTAGGATGTCCCACTCCTTGCCCTGGGGTGCAATGCCTTCCAATGCCTGGATGGTGAACAGGTCTGGCTGCAACAACACAATGTCTTGATTGTAATTGCTGCCATCCCCATGGTCTGCACATTGGGAGAGGGCATTTGTCTTTCCCATGCTGCGACCTGGATGGTGGTGCAAGGAGAAGTTGAATCTGGATAGATACAGGGACCAACAAGCTTGACAACAGTTTATCTCTTGGCTGTCATAAAGTACTCAAGATTCTTGTGATCTGTCCAAATTTCCACCTTGTGTTGGGCACCCTCAAGGAAGTGTTGCCATTCCTTGAGCACGTGCATTATTGCCAACATCTCCTTGTCATGGATCTTATAGTTTTGCTGCACAGCACTAAGGCTTTTGGAGTAGAATGCAACAGGATGCCACTTCTGGTTCTCTGGAGACTGCTGAGACAACATGGCACCCATTGCAAAGTCAGAACTGTCAGCTTCTACCCAAAAAGGGCACAAATCATCAGCAAGGGAGTGGAAGTGACCATCTCCTTAAGCTTTTTGAATGCCTCCTGTTGTGCATTATCCCATCTCCATGCCTCCTTTCCTGTCAAGTTGAACAGTGGTCATGCATGATGTGAGAAATCCTTGATAAAACACCAATAGAAATTGATGAAGCCCAGGAAAGACTGCACCTCTTTCTTGTTCATGGGCATTGGCCAAGCCATGACCCCATTCACCTTGATATGATCCATCTCCACCTGACCCTCCAAGATAATGAGGCTGAGGTACTTGATCTTGGTCTTCTCAGACTTGCACTTGTCATGATGAAGGTAGAGTTTGTACTGTTGAAGTTGTTCCAGAACAAGGTGCATGATGCGACAATGCTCTTCAACCATGCGAGTGAAGATGAGGATGTCATTGAGATAGATACAAACAATGCCTTTGAGGATGAGGTCATGGAAGATGTCATTCATCATGGTCTGAAAGGTGGCAGGACTATTAGTATGGCCAAAAAACATGACAAGAACATGACAAGTGGTTCATATTGACCATGGTTGGTACAAAAGGCTGCCTTTTACTCATCTCCCTCCTTTATCCTCACATTATTGTAGCCCCAACAGACATTGAGCTTGGTAGAGAATTGGGCTCCATGGAGCTGGTTCACAAGTTCAGAGATGAGAGGTAATGAGCAATTTTTGACCGTGATGTCATTGAGCCTTCTGCAGTCTTGAACCAGTCAAAGTGAGCCATCCTTCTTCTTGACAAAGAAAAAGGGAGAGGCCATGGGTGACTTTGATAGTCAAATATGTCCAGAGGCCAGGTGCTTGTCCATAAACTGGTCAAGCTGTCACTGTTCTTCAGGAGAGAGAGGATAGACCTTGCAGGATGAAGGGGTTGCATGAGTCACTTTCACCAGGGGTGAGTTCAATCACATGATCCCACAGCTTGTGCGCAGGGAGAGAGTCAAATGATTCCTTGGAGACCACATCCCCAAACTCATGGAGATGAGGAAGCAAGGAATCAGTAGAGAATTTAGCACCATTGTTTTTGTGGAAAGCCTTGGTGAGGCATTGGGATATGTTTGATGTAGCACACACCTTGTGCAATGGACAAATTGCAGTGTAGAAAATCTGATCATCTTCTTCCCTTCCTCTGGCTCCTCCTTATTATCATCTGAGTCCAGCATCAGATCAGGAACCCCCTCTAACTCCACATCAGGCACAGGGAGGGGTCTGGCATGACACTCTCAAGTGTGTCATACTGAGGCCCTTTGTCCATGGTGTTCTTGTCCAGCTTCCATGAAACAAGTGTGACAGCAGGATGGACACCGGCTCATTGTAACCTCCCTGGTATGCCAGTTGACCTCTGGGTTATGGTCTCAAGGCCATGGATAGCCCAAGATCACCTTCTGCTTTTCTAACTGAGTGACAGCAAAAAGGGCATGCTCACTATGATCTTTGTAATGGAGGACCAGGTCTACAACCTCTCAAATGGCACCAGCTTCATTTGGGGACCCATCTACATTATAAACAGGTATCAGACATGAGAGTGAGTGAGTATTCAGGTGATGTTGTTGTGCAAGATGGGCATTGATGAAGAGACCAGTCGCACCAGAGTCCAGGAGCACAGAGACACCAAGTATCTGTCCAGTGTCAGTAGTCTGTAGTTTGATTGCTAGGTTCAAGGAATGTGTAGATGGAGTGGATGCAACAATATATTTGTGTGGTAGTCTGCACTCCAATGATTTAATTTTGGGGCATGGGGCAGAGGGAGAGATAGGAAGAGCAGGTACATCTTCAGCCAACTTTGAAGGGTCAGAGAGGGGAACAGTCATGGAATTAGATTCATCCTCCAGGGATTCAACTGACAAAACTTCAAAGTGGTTATGGACAGGCAGCAAGGGCATACAATTCACTTGCTGTGAATAGAAAAATCCTGCTCCTCTACAACTTCTGACTTGATCTCCTCTGCAACCTGATCCTTTGCTTCCTTGACATCTACAAGTGCCAACAGGTCCTGGAGGAGTTCATCTCACCCCTTGGGGGTGAACATGTGGATATCCTGATGATGGGGACATGCTCTGGCCATGTGCCCAGTTTCCCCACAGCGGTAGCAGAGATCCAACCTATGTCCATGACTACAGGCTGCATCAATATCTATTGGTACAGGGGCACTGATGGCTGGTGCAGGGGTCTGACAGACAGAAATGGGGTTAGGGTGGGGGAGGGTTTGATTGAAGGTGTAGGGCACATGAGCAGTAGTTGGAGCATGGAATGCTGCATTCATGAGTCGGTTCTCATCACAGAGTGAAGTAGCTAGTGCTTTAAAGTCCAGTCTGGTCCCAGTTTTCACCCCCCTCAATGGAGGACTGGGACCAGGACTGGTTCTTACATTTCAAATGTTCTACGAAAACCAGACCAGACCCTATAAGACTGGTCTGTATTGGTTCATGTCAGTTTGAAAACCAGTGGTCCAACCAACATTGTAGTACTTGACTACCAACTAACTACTCAGACTAATTTATACTACAACAAAAAAAAATTAACACAGTAATAAAAGAATGAAACAAGAAATAAAAATGAAAGAAAACACATCCACCCCACGAGCAGTGGCTCACAACGCTGGATGTGAGAAAGAAAAAACAAACCCATCTTGCATTTTGAGCGAGAGGGGGCCATGGTGTGGTGGGCATTGGTGATGCTGGCATTGCATTGTCCATCATCATTGTTGTTGTTGTTGCCCATTGTTGTCATCCACTGTCCTCATCCTCGTTGTTGTTATTGTTGTTGTTGTTATTGTTGTTGTTATTGTTGTCCATCATTGTTGTAGTCATTGTTGTTGTCCATAGTTGTTGTCCATCATTGTTGTCTCTTGTTGTTGTTGTCCATTGTCATTGGTGTTGGTGTCATTGTTCCTTGTCATCCCATCATTGTTGGCAGGTAGCACCCACAATCCACCCCATGAGCAGTGGCTCATGAGGCTGGGGGCAGGTGCTTCGGTTTATCTGTTGCTCATGGCTGCCTTTTTGGGGGGGGCATGCATTATAACAACATTGCAATTGGCAATGTCATTGTCACAAGGATAGGACCTAAAAACAATAAAGAAGTTAGTTAGAAATGAAAAGAAAGAAAAGATAATAATTTACCTGCCCAAACAATGAGCTGTCATTTGGACCCCCCTTCATTGCATGCATGGCCATGGTTGTGGTGGGAGAGAAATGAGTCGCCTTGCAGGTTGTGGCAATGCAGCACAAATATGCGTAAACATATAAATGAAACATGTCAACACATCAAAAACAAATCAACAAAAGTGCATGACCATGCAAATAGATGCAAATGGTCCATGGATATTTAAATAGCTCATCTTCCAGCCATTTCAATTTGGGTGTGCCCCACATATTAGTCTATATATTATAATTGTAAATATTTATTCTATCTTAAGTTGGCAACTGCAAATTTGGTTCAAAACCAGTTACAACTGGTCTCAAGTGGTTTTACTGCTTCTTGGGGATCAGTGAACCATAGACCAGACCGGTACTGTAACTAGTAGGACTGGGGACCAAAGGTCTGGTTCTATTGGTTACAGTTCAGTTCAGTCTCAGTCTTTTTCTGGTCCTCATGACTGGACCTTTAAGCACTAGAAGCAGCCTCATACCAAGCATAGATATCATTGTCTGCTGGGCACCCTTCCAACATCTGTGCAATCTGGTCCTGAATCTCTTGATTGAGGCCCTATTGTAACTTCACCACCACTGGTAGCCCACCTCCATATCCTGCCATGTCCACCAAGTCCTTAAACTTGTTGATATAATCATCCATGGACCAATGTGCCTGATGGCAAGAGGATGACTCAAGCCATGTCAGTGCTCAGTGGCACTTGTGGCATACAAAATCTGCTCAAAAGTCACCCCAAGTGGAGAAAGGTAGAGAACCAAGCTCATTAGTTTGGCACAGAATACAGTCCACATGGAGATAGGTGCATTCAGATTTCATGTATGTGAAGGCCCAATAGATTTTTGCAGCATTATCGATGAATTGATGCGACTGGAGACTGATGTACAACTCACAGGAATTAAGGAATGCATGCCCCTGCACATGCACACCATTAAATTTGGCAGGGGGGATGGTTTGATCTGGGTGCACTCCTTAGTGGGTGCGCTTGGGGTTGTAATGGGGGGAATATTGGTTGTGGAGCTAGTCTGAAGGGTTCTGATGAAGTTTTCAATTGTAGATTTAAGTGAATCAATTTGCACATGTATTCAAGTAACATCACTTTCAAGCACATCAAGGTGCTCTGATGTGTCCATAGCACTAGGCAAAAATGAGTGATTACTTAAGGCAGGGAAATCTGGAACAGTGTGTAGGGAGTCATTTGAGCTCTTGGAGGCATCATCTACTCCATACCTGCTTATTTTGGCAGCGTATTCACAATTCCAAGCCTTAGGAGAGAGTTTTCTACTATAAGGTCAACCTTAGAGGCCACTTAATTAGTGGACTAGCAAAGGGAAATCCAAAGTTAAAACTATGGTACATATTACAGGGAGTGGAGGCACACCTAGCAAAGGGAAATCCAAAGAGAAAACTCTAAGGACCCCTTTGCCAATGCCCAGTATATGTGAGGATTGCAAAAATCAAATAATAGCCTAAAAATAGAAAAGGCAGAGATAGGCAGATCAAGGCTGCCGAATGACATCATACCAAGGGGTAGATGTTGGAAAGGGTACTCTGCCTCTAAATATAAAACTGTCAACATGCACAAATGTGATAGAAAGGGAAATTAGTAATAAAATAAGGAAAAATCATAGAAAATGAAGAATAGGAGGAAATGAAGTGAGGAAAAATATAGGACAAACATAAAAAATAGGAGAAACACATGGGGCACCCCCTAGTCCCCTTACAAGTACTGTACTCCAGTGACATGTCTTGACAGTCTTGTACCCATACCAAACCTGTACATAACCATTGACTGTTATATGGCCATCCATATACCCATATCATCCTGTCAAGCTTCTTGCCAGCTAGACATACAGATGGTATATGGCACACCATATACCATCAGTCACCACATAAAGTATGGCCATGATAATGGACAGCTCACAGTGCGCAGCCCTACTAGCACATACCTAATTCAATTCTCCATGGACTCCCCCAAATTTTATTGCATTCTGTTATGATTTTCTGTTATCATAACCCATGATGACCAGATGTATGCCGGCAAGACCAGGTACTTTAATTTTTCTCATTTGACTCAACTCTCTTCCAACGGAAGACACCTTAATGCATGGTGACTCCATGCACCCAAATCCACTCCCACACGCACCGTGGTACGACAACCCCTTTACATGAGGTCCATGACATCGGATCCATGACATTGGATGCCTCATGCTAGGCATGAGGCTTATCTCTTATTGTTCTCCGATATGCTGCACCGCAGCACTCCTTGACATTGGACGCCTCATGTGAGGCATGAGGCCTATTGTTTCTATTGTTCTTGTCTATATTTACCTGATAAGCATCTCACCTTCCAATTGGATGATAGATAGTCCTGGAACAGTATATAAGCTGTAGCTACACTCTGTGTATTCTCCAGCTTGACCTAATTCAATCAATGGTCTTAGACTCAACCAGAACACTTGACAGCTTAGGAAGCCCCTAGCTGTGATAACTCGAACTCGACAGTTGGAAAGCCTCCAACTGTGATACACAAACCAATGGTCTACTCAGAAAGCCTCTGAGTACGGATAGCCGTGACAGCTTGAGGAAGTACCCAAGTGAAGGCAGGAAGCCCGATACACTAGGAAAGTCTCCTAGTGCGATACAAGACAGTTGGAAAGCCTCCAACTGTAACATATGAAGCCAAGGCTGAGTTAAAGACCTATAGTCTTAACAAAAGGTCAAGCTGATCTATGAAGTCCACCTACCTAGGTGCAGACACAACGTCTTTCAGACAAAGCCCAGATAGACCTCCAACCGGAGCATCATCAGGAAGAACCCCGTGGTATAGATACCAGGGTTGACTAGTATGATACTCAGAACCAGCACAGAAGTGGTTCTCAAAGAGAACCAGTGACGAAGAACCCCAATACCTCGACGAAGAGGACTTTAGATCCCTTGATACAGAAGAAACCCCAGAACGAGACCCATTCTCCTTATCCAATGACAACGCCAACATGTCCACGAACCGACCGCATCAACCAAGGAGATCAGGATACGAACCCCCTCCGACTTCACAGGGGACCGAACTAGAACTGCAAAGTTCTTACAAGAAGTAAAACTCTATCTGAGAGTGAACCATGGAATCTATGACACTGACAAGAAGAAAATCATCTTCACATTGTCATTTATGAACGGAGGAACCACTGTGCCCTGGGCACAGACATGGGCAGAAAGAGAGGACCTAGGAACTTGGTCAGCCTTTGAATCGGCGCTCAAGACAGCATTCACGCCAATCAACGAAGCTGGCAGGGCCAGAACCGAGATGAAGACATTGAAGCAGGGACAGGACCTGGAGGACTACATTGTGCAGTTCCAAATCCTGTGAGAGAAGGCAGGAATCAACGACGACACTGCCCTCATTGAACTCTTTATGGATGGGTTGAACCCCAAGCTCCTTGAAAGAGTTTTCAACATGGAAACAATCCAAACAACCTTGGAAGGAATGATCAACGCCACCTCCAAGTACAATGGACAGTGGAGGAGAGCAAAAGCCATAACAGGGAGGCTGCAGGAGGCTTTTACGAAGAAGCTCCCAGCCTCTAAGGCAAAGGAAACCCCACTCGAGATCAACCACCTCTCCTATCAAGAGAGGATTGAACACATGAAGAAAGGATTGTGCTTTGTGTGCCACCAGCCCAGACACAGAGCAACTGAACACAAGAAAGGGGAAACAAGGACCGAGGACTGGCCTTTCCCAAAGAACAAAGGCAAAGAAGCCTACTCAAAGATCCGAGCAATCTTGAACAAACTCGATGGAGAAGAGAAAGTGACAGCTGTCACTGCCATCAGAGATGAGGGTTTTTAAAGGGGTGGCCTGCCTCGATGCCAGGTACCACTGAACTCTCTGTCTGCTCTGTACTACTAGCCACTTTGAAGAATCAATCTATGCGTCTAGATGTCAAAGTGCTAGGAGCAGGCAGAGGGAAAGCCATCGAAACTGAAGCCCTACTCGACTCAGGAGCAGGAGGGATATTCATGAGTCATGAATTCGCAGAGGACGGTGGATTTGAACTGTACCTCCTGAAGAAGGTGATCAAGGTCAAGAACGTGGATGGAACCCCAAACAAGAGAGGGGAGATTTCCCACTACGCCAAGGGACTCTTGACGATCAATGGAAGAACTTTCCCAACAACCTTCCTGATTGCAGGACTGGGAAAGGAATCAGTCATCTTGGGCTTGCCGTGGCTCAGAAGAATCAACCCAGTGATTGACTGGAAGATCGGAACCTTCCAGTTCAGAACGAAGGACGAGACTTACCCAGAGTTCTCATATGGGAAAGGAAGAACCCTTATTGGAAGGGTGCAAACCGAGAAACCCAACAAAGGGTACCTATCATGGTGCCAGAGGGGAACTGAAAAGAAGAAGGACCCCTTAGACATGACAAAAGAAGAGCGACAGGCATGGTGCTGAAAGATTGTCGCCAAAGAACAAGAAAAGCTCGCCCTCAAGAACAAGACTGCTGAGGAAGAATGAGCACAATGGAAAAGGGTGGCCACCAGAGAGCTGGAGAAACTGGCCACCAGGAAAGAAGAAGGACAACTGGCAGTAGCCTGAATAGTCACGAAGGAGAGGGAAAAGGCAGCCCTGAAAAGCAAGAAAGAAGAGCTGGCAAAAGAAGAATGCCAAGAGCTATGCCGAAGAGTTGTCGCCAAGGTGAAACTGATGGGAGGAGTCCTCCACAAAGAACCAAGAAGAAGCAAGATGCCCATCGAGACAAGAAAAGCGACGATCGAAGAAATTGACGATGAAGAGATCGCGATCACAACTCTTCAAGATGTGGAGCCCATTGGGCCACAGGACAAAGAAGACACTGGGAAGGAAAACCCAGCACAGGCAAACCACAAACAGGCAACAGAACAGGCAACAGAACAGGCAACAGAATGGACACCCAAACAAGAAATCGCAGACGATGAACTATTGATTGCCTACATTCGAGGAGAACCCGTCATTGAAATATTTGAACCGGCTAAGACGCCACTGACAGAGGAGTACGACGAGCCAAAATATGGATACTCCCAGAGGACAAGGACAATCTCTCAAATCGTGAAGGCAAAAGGATCACTGCGATATGCATATGGACAGAATATCTGGATTAGGGCAAAGACATCGGTCTCACAACACCTGACACATATAAAGGAAGGAGACCCCGAACAGAAGACCCTAGACAAACTACTCCCAGAACAGTATAAGGAGTACCGACGGATATTCGAAAAGGAAGCATCGGAAAGATTCCCAGAATCAAGATCCTGGGATCATGCGATCGAACTTAAACTGGATTTTATGGCAAAGAACTGCAGGGTTTACCCGTTATTGCCAGCAGAACAGAGGAAACTCAATGAGTTTCTTGACAAAAGCCTGAAGAAAGGATACATCTGACCATCAAAATTGCCCATGGCGTTGCCATTCTTCTTCGTTGCAAAGAAGGACTTGGATGTGCTATGACCTTGCCAAGATTACAGGTACTTGAATAACGGAACGATCAAGAACACCTACCCACTGCCGCTGGTAGGAGACCTGTTGGACAAACTAAGAGGGGCAAAATGGTTTATGAAATTGGACATCCGATGGGGATATCACAACGTCAGAATCAAGGATGGAGATCAATGGAAGGCAGCCTTCAAGACAAATCGGGGGCTGTTTGAACCAACAGTGATGTTCTTTGGATTATGCAACTCACCGGCGACCTTCCAGGCAATGATGAACGAGATATTCTGTGACATGATCAGAGAAGGATGGCTCATGATCTACATGGATGACATCCTGATATTCTCCAAGGATCAGAACAAACACCAGGAAAGGACAAAGAGGGTACTGCAAAGACTGGCAGAAAACGACTTATACCTGAAGCCGGAGAAATGCAAGTTCGACGTCCACGAAGTGGAATTCTTGGGTCTGATCATCCGACCCAACGAAATTCCCATGGACAACACGAAACTGGCAGGTATACAGGATTGGCCAACCCCAACAAACGTAAAGGCAGTCAGATCTTTCCTAGGATTTGGAAACTTCTACAGGAAGTTTATCGGACATTTTGCGGAGACAAGCAGACCACTCAATGAACTAACGAAGAAGAACAAAGTGTTCGACTGGACAAAGGAATGTGAACAGGCCTTTCAGATGCTGAAAAGGAAGTTGGCAGAAGCCCCAGTACTGCTGATGCCAGACCCGACAAAGCCATTCATGATCAAATCAGATGCCTCAAAACATGCGACAGGAGGAGTGCTGAGACAAAGGGACATGAATGGGGACTGGCACCTGTGCAGATACATATTGCATGCGCTAACACCAATGGAACGGAACTACAAGATTTACAACAGGGAGCTACTAGCGATAATACAATCACTAGAAACCTGGAGACACTACCTAATGGGTTCAGAACACCCAGTGGTAATCCTGTTGGATCACAAGAACTTGACATACTTCCAAATGGCACAGAAACTGAACAGGCAACAGGCAAGATGGAGCTTATTCCTATTGGAATTCGACTTGCAGATCATCCATGTGCCTGGATCACAGATGGTGCAGAGCGATGCGTTGTCACAGAGAGCGGATCATGTACCGCAAGAAGACAACAATAATGAAGATGTCACAATGCTGCCGGAAACAGTATTTGTGAAATTCATTGACACCAAAATGCATGACTTACTCGCAGGGAGTATCATGAAAGATGACCTGGTGAAAAGTGCAATCGAGGCGCTAAAGACCAAAGGAACACCACTGATAAAGTCAGCATTGGAAGACTGGAAGATAGAAGATGGCCATGACTTACTCGCAGGGAGTATCATGAAAGACGACCTGGTGAAAAGTGCAATCGAGGCGCTAAAGACCAAAGGAACACTGCTGATAAAGTCGGCATTGGAAGACTGGAAGATAGAAGACGGCCTTCTATTCTTCTGAGACAGGTGCTACGTCCCGGACAATGGAGAACTACGGAAGAAGCTGGTGCAAAAATACCATGAAGGAGTAACCAGCGGACACCCAGGACAATGGCAAATGACCGAAATGATCAGGAGAGACTACGGGTGGCCGGGGATGATGACGTACATCAAAAACTACGTTGCTGGATGTGCAGTATGCCAGCAGATGAAGGTCAACACACATCCAACGAACCCCCCACTACAGCTGATTAAATCCGAAGCGACAAGACCATTTGCGATGGTGATGACAGATTTCATAACCGACCTACTGGAGTCTGACGGTTATGATGCACTCATGGTCGTGGTAGACCATGGGCTTATGAAGGGGGTAATTTTTATCCCTTGCAGGAAAACAGTAGATGCATTGGGAGTGGCCACCCTCTACCTAGACAACATCTACAAACAATTTGGCCTCCCAGACAAGATCATCTCTGACAGAGACCCACGATTTGCCTCGCAGCTGTTCCAAGAGCTAGGAAGGCTGCTTGGAATCAAGCTGGCAATGAGCACAGTGTACCACCCCCAGACTGACGGGGAGACAGAACGGGTGAACCAGGAAGTGGAAGTATACTTATGGATCTTCTGCTTGAACAACCAGGAGAATTGGAAGCACCTCCTCCCGACCATGGAGTTCACACACAACCAGAGAACGCACTCTGTACAGAAGAACTCCCCATTCTACCTCATGATGGGCTATGAGCCCAAGGCGATCCCACTCCCCTACCTGAAGACAAACATACCGGCCATAGAAAAACGAATAGTTGCACTGCAATGGGCCCGAGATGAAGCAAAGGCAACTCGTGAGTTGGCCAGACAAATGATGGTGGAAAGAACGACAAGGCACTTCACCCTGTTCAAAGAAGGAGACAGAGTGTGGCTAGAAGCAAAGAACCTCAGAACGACACACCAAACAAAGAAGCTTGCACCGAAAAGAGAAGGACCATTCTCTATCGAGAAGGTCCTGAGCCCACTCTCCTATCGACTGAAGTTACCAGAACAGTGGAAAATACACCCGGTATTCCATGCAGCACTTCTTTCCCCATACAAAGAAACCGAGACACATGGACCGAACTTCCCAGAACCACCGCCCAACCTGATAGAAGGCGAATCGGAGTATGAAGTGGAAGACATAGAAAGAAAGGAAGGACCATGCACTTCTTGGTGAAGTGGGTTGGATACCCGACCTCTGAGAACTCATGGGAGCCTGAGGGAAACCTGAAACATGCCAAAACAATCCTAGGGGCATATAAACAGTGACAACAGCTGTAGAAACCCAGACCAAAACACCCACCAAACCGACTACAGAGGGACCACCTCTAGAAAAGAAAAAGATGAACCATGCTCACTGGAATAGAGATTCTTGCCATTGTCATTGGCATGATCCTAGCTGTTGCGACAGCCCTTACCTTTGCATTCTGCCTTTATGCAATCTTTCAACCAAGACCTGAACCCCCGATTACAGACATCAAAATCTCGATTTTACAACACTCTGCAGAGAATCCCCTTTCTAACGACACCACCGACTTGCTGACACCACTGCCCAAGGCAGCACAAACAAGAAGAACCCGATCATGGTCTGAGTTTGGACATGATTTATTCCTCCACTGCACTCCTCGACCCTGACCCATTCATTTATCCAGACCACATCTGATCAGACCTCAGAGAAGGAACAAGGATATTATTTGAAGTCAGTGACTTCAAGGATAGAAAGAGGGTGATGTTACGATTTTCTGTTATCATAACCCACGACAACCAGACATACGCTAGCAAGACTGGGTACTTTAATTTTTCTCATTTGACTCGACTCTCTTCTGACGGAAGACACCTTAACACATGGTGACTCCATGCACCCGAATCCACTCCCACATGCTCCGTGGTACGACAACCCCTTTACATGAGGTCCATGACATCGGACCCTCACAACTGACATGCTGCACCACAGCATGTCCTTGACATCAGATACCTCATGCGAGGCATGAGGCCTATTGTTTCTATTATTCTTGTCTATATTTACCTGATAAGCATCTCACCTTCTGATTGGATGATAGATAGTCCTGGAACAGTATATAAGCTGTAGCTACACTCTGTGTATTCTCCAGCTTGACCTAATTCAATCAACGGTCTTAGACTCAACCAGAACACTCGACAGCTTAGGAAGCCCCTAGCTGTGATAACTCGAACTCGACAGTTGGAAAGCCTCCAACTGTGATACACAAACCGACAGTCTACTCAGAAAGCCTCTGAGTATGGATAGCCGTGACAACTTGAGGAAGTACCCAAGTGAAGGCAGGAAGCCCAATACACTAGGAAAGTCTCCTAGTGCGATATGAGACAGTTGGAAAGCCTCCAACTGTAACATACGAAGCCAAGGCTGAGTTAAAGACCTATAGTCTTAACACATTCTATGCAATATACTCTCTTCTATCCACCCCAGCTTTTCAATTTACAGCATGTTGTGTCATTGCTGTGATATTCTCAAATTATTGGAACACATAATTCAACTTATTCTCTGGTACATGCTACAACCTCTCCTGCTTTATGGACATCCTCTAATGAAGGTAAGCATTATCCACTATCAGTGTCTGTCTGAATGTCAATGGAAAGTGACAGGTTCTGGTCTACAGGCCTTGGATGAGTGACTGTACCTACCTCACTACATCTCAACCTACCACATGTCTTCCCCAGGCTAATTCATCCTCATGAGGCTCTCAAAGTACCCCATTTCATTTGTGTATTAATGGGATGGAACTGCTAGAAGACAGTAGTAAAAAAATAGGTGAGTATCTGATAAACCTACTTTCCTGGACTAGGCTTTGACCATATGGATTATATCTAAGCTGTTTCCTAGAGAGAATGGACTACAATATGCTCTAGATATGAGCATTTAATGATATGGATGACAGGGAAGACATGGTGAGTAAAATTCACCTTTGTTGATGGGAGACCCATGCCCTGATGGGCTGGAGCCTTTCTCCCCTGCCATGGTATGTACATATATTTACTCCCACTGAGCAATGAGCCTAGGAATTGAAGAAAGCAAACATTTTGGGCCAACAGATATCTCTCAGTAAGTATTCCCCCTCCTGAGCTTATGTTTGCTTTTCTGATGTTATGTTAAGAACTGATCCTGAAGTGCATGTCAGAATTGGGTCAGACCCTGTGGGTGTTGATAGTGGAAGGTTGTCAGGTTGTAGCAGATTCTGCGGAAGGGAAATGGAAAGGACTTGGCTTCAACTTATAAGAAGTTGTGACCTTCACCTCATCTGGTGTTCTAATTTCAAGATGAAGGTTTGGAGGTAGGTGTGGATAGGTGTGGGAAGTGCAGGGAAGGAGTATAGAGAGACTTGGGTTAAGTTTGGATGAGACCAGAACTTTGGAGGGAGAACTAGGGGTCGAGTTGAATGGAGTTTGGACTCTCAGAGGACAGAGGTAGGAGTGGAACAAAATGGATTGGCAGGTTAAGTAGAATTTATGTCAAATCTTTATTGAGTCTTTGTCAATATACAAACTGAGGAATACAAGTCAAAACTAACTAAGCTTAAATAATGGGATACAGAATTGGAATGTCTTGGTAACTGTGGCAGTGTCTCGACTGTGTAAATAAATTACTTAGTGGGGGCTGCACAGGAGTCCATAGTCAAATTTGCGAAAGAGACAGCAGCCTTGAGAAGGTGGCTGTGGGTGCTGTACAAGGCAGCCTGATGCACAGCAGTGTGGGCAGTGCAAGGCAGCTGGGAATGAAAGCAGAAAGAGTCGGTGAATGTCAGGTTCGAGATGTGGAAAAGGGTCAGATGGATGTGGGTTCCAATTGGGTGAGGAACAGTTCTTGACAGTATTTCCCCCTTAGTGCCGAGCCTATGAGGCACGTGGGTGTTTCAGTCCAAATAAGGAAGTTGGTTGAATTTCTGAATGTGGCAGTTGGGTTAAAAAAAATTTCAACGTTGTTTCTTACCATCACCACCTATCCATTATGTCCCCCCCAGCATTCTCCAGGAATGCCAAGTTGGCCACAATGAAGGCCCAACATGAACAGATGGAGCAGGAGATGAGGGAGCTAGAGGAGGAAGCAATGAGGCAGGAAGAGGAGGAGCTATTAAACTCTGAAAAGAGAATGACCAGACTGGGGATTGAACCCAGGACCTTCCAGACATATACCAGATGCTCTAACCACTGAGCTATCAGGCCTTACCAGTAGAATTCATTTTTTAATGATAAGCTCTACCCTCAGAGTAACCATATACTCCTTGAAAGACTTATATCATGCTCAACCCTGTGATACAAATGACTGCTTAGGTAAGAGGCCACCTGATGGTCCATTCACACATGTGTCAGATTACCTAGTCCAACAGGAGCAGAGGCTGCAGGAGGCGCAAAAAGCAGCAGAGGAGGCTGCAAAGGCTGAGGCAGCATGCCAGGAGGCAGAGCCTGGAAGAAAGAAGTGGTGGCTGCACAAAAAGCAGAGAAGAAGCAGGTGGCTGCAGTTGCAGGTTTGGGCAAAGAGGCTGAGGGGAGCAAGTCTCCAAAGAAGAAGAAGGTCACCAAGTCAAAGGCGAGAGTGGGGTCAGAGGAATCCAAGGGTCTGGTGCAGGTGCAGGTGGCTGTGCCTTGCAAACAGTAGGATTTTGTTTTACTTGTCCTTCTTCCTTTACTGATGAATGGCATAGATGTAAATACCAGAAGATTTTGTGTTTCAAGATGGGTGTGTGGGGATGTGTGTGAAACAATTGCATGCACATCAAGCATAAATACGAGGAGGTAGTGTGGAAGGGGCAGGAGGCCCCTGCAGCAAAAATGGTGGGCAACACAGCAGAAATGGCAGGTTTGGTGGGGGGAAGCGGGGAGATTGTGGAGCTGCTGTGACAACTGGTGAAGGTGGTGAGGAAAGGGTTTGCCAAGGTCGCAAATAGTGTGTGGGAGACAATGGAGGAGGTTTGGGACACATTGGACCTGGAGTGGGAAGAGGATGAGAGTGACAGGGAGGAGAATGATGAAGAGGAAGATGAAGTTGAGCAGGCAGTGAGGGAGTCCAGGTGGGAAAGGCATGGAATCTGCCAGTCTGGAGACGACTGGGTGGCATTCCAGAAATATCTGGAGAAGAGGTGGCAGATAACAAGGAGGAGGAGGAGGGTGAGGAAGAGGGTGAGGATTATGAAGAGTGAGGGGGAAGTGGATGTGGAAGTGTAGGGATCCAGTTGGATCCAAAAAATTCTTTTTATTATTTTGTTTGTAATACATCTGTTTCTGAATTGTGGCTGAGTGAATGAGTAAAGGTGAAGAGGACTTAAGCAGATAATAGACTGGGTTTCTGCAGGTAGCGGGTGTGAAAATCCACAAGGAGTTCTTGGGCATGATTGAGTTCTGTAGCAGGTAACCAGGAGGTTTCTTCATTGGTTCCCTGGTAACCTTCCCATTGGACAAGGTAGAGTATCTTGCAGCGATGTCGGTTGTCGACCTTGGAGTCAAGGACTTCAGCAATCTCATACTCGAGCTTGTCATCGATAGTGATAGGAGGAGGTGGGGGTTTTACCCAGTTGGGAATTGTGTTTGGGGAGTGTTCTTCTAGTTGGGAGACATGGAAGACAGTGTGGATGGCCCACATGTGGTCCAGAAGCTGCAGGGTGACTGAGTGAGTACCTGGGTGGGTGATGATCTTGAAGGGACCATGGTTCTTTTCAGAAAGTTTCCTAGAGGGACAGGTGGTGCAGATATTTTCTGCAGTGACATAGGCAAAATCACCAATGTTGAAGTTGGGTGCAGGTGCCCAATGTTTGTCCACAGGGCCTTGATAATGTTCTTGAGCAGCCACAAGCTGTTTCCAAAGTTCCTGATGAAGGTCATCTAAGTTGACGATGAACTCGCAGGCATGTTGTGAGGCCAAGTCACATTTGGGAAAGATGGAAATGTTTGGGTGGTAGCCTTTGTTGGTGAAGAAAGGGGATATGCCAGTAGAGGTAGAGGGAGTATTGTTGTAGGCAAATTTGCCCAAGGGTAAGAGGTGAGACCAGTCATCCTGCTGATAGTTACAGAAGATCCAGAGATACTGCTCAAGGGTCTGATTAAGTCATTCCATCTGACTGTCACCTTGTGGATGATAACCCAAAGTGAAATGGATCTGCATGTCGAGAGGTTTTCTGAGGGAGCAGAAAAAATGGGAGACAAATTCAGATCCTCAGTTGCAAGTGATGTGAGATGGTATGCCATGCTTGGAGAAGATGTGGAGGACAAACAGGTTGGCTAATTCTTGGGCTGTGATTTTGTTAACAGTTGGGATGAAAATGCCTTGTTTGGTGAGTTGGTCAACAATGACCAGAATAGTGGTGTGGCCATTGGACTCAGGTAATTGCTCAATGAAATCCATGGAGATCAAGTTCCAATTCCAGGACTGGAAGTTGCTTCAGGAACCCATAGGGTTTGTGTCAAGGCAATTTGGATCACTTGCAAGTTGTACAGGACCTGCAAAATTCCTGGATGAGGGTGCAGAGGTTTGGCCAGAAATATTCCCAGCAGATGAGCTGCAGGGTTTTGTTTTGTCCAAAGTGACCAGAGAGGATATGATTGTGTTTGTACTGCAGGACCTTGAGATGAAGATCTGCAACATCAGGAACATATGTAGATCTAGTTGAAGTGACAGAGGAATCCTGCCTTGTCTATAGTCCAATTGGGGTCAGTAGGTGTCACAAGGTGGGCAGATGATAGTGGGTCAAGGGGTAAGGAGGTGCAGATGTCGTTGTGAAGTTTCTCAGCATCCATGATTACTGCTTGTCATATGATGGGTATTGCGAGGTAGGTGGCACAAAGAGAAGAGTTGTTCTTGTGTGAATACAGGTCAGAAATTTGTTGGGTTTATGGAGGTGAAGTCGCTATTTCCCCCTTTGCGGTAGATGTCCCAACTTCTTCTGAGCATGTCTGGCTTGGCCCCAAATTTTTTAGGGTGGAAGCAGATAACAAGGTTAAACTGTGAGAGATACTCAGACCATCTGGCCTGGTGGCAGCTGAGCAATTTAGTGGTGCTGAAGTACTCAATATTTTTGTGGTCCATGACTACATTGATCAGGTTTGCCCAACCCTCAAAATATTGCCATCAATGTTTGAAGGCTTCGAAAATGGCCAGAAGTTCCTTATCATGTGTATTGTAATTCAGTTCGGCAGGGTTGAAGGAGCAGGAATGGAAGTGACCAGATGAATCTCACCATCTGCAGTGTAGACTGAGAGGATAGCCACTAGGGCATAATCAGAAGCATCAGTTTCAAGTACCATTTGGGAGTTGGGTACCCATTGAGTTGAGATGGGAGTGTGAGTGAATTCTTGTTTGAGCTTTTCAAAAGCATTGCAGCACTTCTTGTTGAAGTCCCAGGGTGTGGATTTCTGTGTCAAGTGGGTGAGTGGAATGACAATGTCTGAATAGCCATTAATGAAGTGGTGGTAAAACTTACAAAAGCCTAAGAAGGATTGGATATCTTTAACTTTCCTAGGCTTGGGCCAGTCAAGCACTGTTCTGACTTTATCCTCAGACATCCACAGTCCATTTTGTGACAAGATGAAACCTAGATATTCAACAGTGTCTTTGTGGAATTCACATTTCTGTGGCAAGGCATCAAGACCATGTTTCTGGAGTCTTCTTTGACCCCATGTTGGGACTTGTCATCGGAGTAAATGAGGATGTCATTGAGGTAGACAATGACACAGATATCCAGCAAGTCGCTGAAGATGTCATTCATGAACCACTGGAAAACTGCGGGTGCATTAGTGAGACCAAAAGGAACCAGCAACCACTTGAAGGATCTGTAGCAGGTGTGGAAAGTCATTTTCCACTCATCACCATCTGCAATGTGGACTAGGTGATAGGTGTGCCACAAGTCTATCTTGGTGAACAAACAGGCCTTTCAGGGGGAGTCAAGCAGGTCAGAAATGAGTGGAAGTAGGTAGCAGTCCTTTTTTGTGAGATGGTTGAGCCCTTGGTAATCAACACAAAGTCATAGGCTGCCATCCTTCTTCTTGACGAAGAGAATTGGAGCGCTGTGTGGGGATTTAGATGGGCAGATGAAACCTGAGCAGATGTTCTTGTCAATGAAAACTCATAAGGCTTCTAATTCAGAGGGAGAGAGAGAGAATACATGCAGCCCAGAGGAGGGGGAGCATTATCTTCTGTCTCTATCTTGAGGTCATAAGGGCAATGCAGAGGAAGAGTATCTGCTTTGGTCTTATTAAAGACATCAGCAAATTCATGTTACTCAGTGGGAATGCCAGAAAGATCAGCTGGGTTTGAGGATTGAGCTGAGCATGCGGCTTCTGGAGTGAAGGTCATCTGGAAGGCTACTGCCCCAGGAAGTTTGCTAGCACATGCATAAGCAGCAGCATTGATGAATGAAATGTTGGGAGGGGAAAGCTTAGGTGGAATGGGGGGTTCTGAAGGTGCAGGCAAACCATGGGTTTCTACCAGAAGGTTCAGGGACATGGGTGATGTCAAGGGTGCTGGACCTCTATGATCTGCAGAATGGAAAGTGATTTGGCTTGAAGACCAGTCAATCAATGGATTGTATTGCTTCAGCCAGTTATGACTGAGTACAGCAGAACAGGAAGAGTTGAGTGAGATTACACAGAATGACAGATTGAACACTTCACTGGTGGGAAATGTGACTGGAAGTTTGATGACTTGAGTTATGGTGGAGATGCAAGATCCATAAAAGAGCCATAGTTGGATCAGGTCAATGGATTCTGTGCTGAGTTGGTTATCCAACATGAAAGAGGAGTCAAGGAAGCAATGGGAGGAGCCAGAGTCAATAAGGGTTCACATGGGGGCAGAATAGTTGGGAATGGTTAAAAGGATGGTGAGGGAGTCAGGGTCAGAAAGAGTGGACACATTGAGACAAACATAGGCAGCCAAATGGGTAAGGTCAATGCAACCCCCAGCCCCAATGGCTGTTTCCTGAGGGTTGCAGATTATTTTTCTGAGTCCACACTGTCGGAAATGACAGCAGAAGTGCAGGCTTTTGTGGCTTTGGATTTTGAGCAGCTTGCTGCTATATGCCCTTCCTCACCACAGTAGAGACAGAGTCTCTCTTTCATGTGATGTTCATGTTCATCCTCAGTAAGCTTACCATTCTTCCCCAACTTATTGGAGATGGAAGATTTGGGCTTATCCCAGGGAGTGTTCTTTGTTGCAGAAGACTGCTTGTTGGAGGCATTACTGTGGGTGGAATTCAAGGAGAATTGGTTGGTAGACAAGGAAGGACCTTTGGAAGTGTCCTTCCAGCCAGGGTTAGAAAAGCTACTGGAATTCTTTGTTTCAAGGTGGGTTTCTTCCTCTTGTATCCAGTAGATGTCATCGCTGTCCTGCACTTTGAAGCGCAGTTCTGCAAGAGTCTTGGGTTTACCACCCCAAAGAACTTCTATGTGAAGTCGGAGACCATGGAAATAGTGGTCATGAAGGGCGGCTTCATTCCAGTTGACTCTAGAAGCTAATTCCCCAAATCAATGTCATACTTTGTGATATGACCACCTTTCTTCATTGCTAAGTCAGAGAGAGCTTTTTCCACATCTCCAACCAGGTCATGCGGGCTGAAGTTGCTTTTGAGCTCAGTGAGGAAAGCTTCATAGTCCCACATCCAGTGTGCGAAATCTGTTGGGTCATTAAGACCAGGCTCAAACCAACTAAGAGCTGATCCTTTAAGATAAGAAAGGATAAATATGATCTTTTTTTTATCAGAGGAAAATATGTGTGGATGGTCACGGAAATGGAGATTACAGGAGACTAAGAAGTCTCTAAGTTTCTTTGGATTGGTGCCGTCAAAAGTGTCAGGGTCCCAACCTTTGATTTTTTCGGTCTTGGGTGCATTATTCTGATGAAGGGTGCAGATACTCTCCAAGAGGTTGTAAAGGACATCTATGAACCTATCCCCTGGATCAGGGTTTTCCACCATGGGAGGTTGATCATCTGGATCATTGGGATTGGGGTCACCCCCAGGGCCATCAGGACCACTAGGGTCACTGGGTCCACTGGGTGGTCCATCCTCTAGACCAGGATCTTCCAACCCAAAGTGTTCAAGCTGGTCGATGCCCCCTACATACTCAAGGGGAGTTATGGGTTGAAAATCTTCTGGGTTGGCAGAAGAGTGCGGGGCGTGGGTAGACATGAGATTAGCACTGATTGATGGGGCTCCTGAGCCAATTTGTCAGAAGATGTTTGAGGGTCTGGAAGATACTCCAAAAGTAGTGGTGGGTTGAGGGTCGGGAAGAGTGGATCACTGAATTGCAGAGATCCCAGGAATGGTGCTGGCATGTTGGGAATTTCTGGTTGTGTGCTGGTGGGTCTTGGTAGGGGTCATAGAGAGGAATGAGACAAGTGAAGTGTGAGTTCATATATACTGTTAAGAACTGATCCTGAAGTGCACATCAGAATCTGGTTGGACCCTGCAGGTGTCAATAGCGGAAAGTTGTTGGGTTGTAGCAGATTCTGCAGAAGGGAAATGGAAAGGACTTTTAAGAACTGATCCTAGGTGTACATTGGAATCCGATTGGACCCTGCAGGTGTTGATAGCAGAAGATTGTCAGGTCATGGTGGATTCTGTGGAGGGGGAAATGGAAAGGACTTGGCTTCAGCTTGTAAGAAGCTGAGCCCTTCACCTCGTCTGGTGTCCTAATTTCAAGATGAAGCTTTAGAGGTAGGAGTGCAGGAGTGCAGGTAAATGCAGGAAGGAGTACTGAGGGACTTGGGTTAAGTTTGGATGAGAACAGAACTTCAGAGGGAGACTAAGAGGTTGAGTCAAATGGAGTTCAGACTCTTAGATGACTGAGGTAGGAGTAAAGCAAGATTTAGATTGGCAGGTTAAAGTTGAGTCTATGTCAATATACAAACTGAGGAATACAAGGTGAAACTAACTAAGCTTAAATACTGTAGTCCAGAATAAAGGCAGAACAGAAATGGAGGCTGCAGCAGTGTCTTGACTGTGTAGATAAATTACCTAGTGGGACCTCCACAGGAATCCATAGTCAAATTTGCAAAAGAGATGGCGGCCTTGGGAAGGCAGCCATGGGGGCTGTACAAGGCGGCTGGGAGCAAAAGTGGGAGGAGTTGACAAATGTCGGGTTTGATGTGCAGAAAAGGGTCAGACGGATGCAGGTTCCAATTGGGCGAGGAACAGTTTTTGACAAGGACTTGGCTTCAACTTATAAGAAGTTGCACCCTTCACCTCATCTGGTGTCCTAATTTCAAGATGAAGGTTTGAGGTAGGAGCAGGTAGGTGTGGGAAGTGCAGGGAAGGAGTATAGAGAGACTTGGGTTAAGTTTGGATGAGACCAGAACTTTGGAGGGAGAACTAGAGGTTGAGTCAAATGGAGTTTGGACTCTCAGAGGATGGAGGTAGGAGTGGAATGAAATGGATTGGCAGGTTAAGTAGAATTTATGTCAAATCTTTATTGAGTCTTTGTCAATATATGAACTGAGGAATACAAGTCAAAACTAACTAAGCTTAAATACTGGGGTACGGAATTGGAACATCTCGGTAACTGTGGCAGTGTCTTGACTGTGTAAATAAATTACTTAGTGGGGGCTGCACAGGAGTCCATAGTCAAATTTACAAAAGAGATGGCAGCCTTGAGAAGGTGGCTGTGGGTGCTGTACAAGGCGGCCTGATGCACAGCAGTGTGGGCAGTGCAAGGTGGCCAGGAACAAAAGTGGAAGGAGTCAGTGAATGTTGGGTTTGAGATGTGGAAAAGGGTCAGACAGTATAGTGTATCTAGGGACTCCAATACCCCATGTGCATCCAGCAGAGGAACACACAGGTGAACAGGTGAGTCACTATCTCTCTCACTACCACTCACAACTCATCTGACACTTAATCCTTGCTCCCTTTGTCTCCATACTCTATTACCCACTTCTCATGACACCTCTTCATCATTTAATGAGTGCACTTTTGGTCCTGAAGCATGTGCAGCTGAACAGAAGGAACCCCTCTACCCCTCCCCTTTATGATTTTGCTTTTTTTCCTGTGGTATCATATGGAATAACTTCACATCATGTATATGGTTTCTTTTGTAAATAGTACACCTAGAACCTCAGACAGGACCCTTCACATAAGAGTACAGCAGTTCCTCTCACCCCTCCCCCAGAGAAATGTGCACCCTACAATTTATTATGGCCATAAAAGCAGAATTAATGTTGTATTATCACCATATATATATAAATAGTTGGTTTCTACAAAAGGAATGAAGGGAAAGGGCATAGAATAAGGGGAACAGTCTGCTCACTGTTGGAGATGATGGGGGGCACAACATTAGCTGAGCGTGGGTGGACACAACATTCTCATGATCTGGAGAGCTCAGATGTAGTCTACTGATAACTACTTTCCATCTAGGGAAGATCAGATTAGGTGATGTGACAAGATAGTCACAATCATTAAAAATCTAACTGCTGTACCCACTGCCCTAGGTTTTGCCCATGGTGTAATCTAATGACCTGAAAAGTCAAGTGTGATATTATTTAACATGATACTGATTTGTGTACCCCTAATATGTCTATTGCATAAGATTACTATTCTGAGTCCTCAGTATTGAGAATGAGGTTTATGTCTGGTTTCTGCTTCCAACCTGAGCTAGCATGGGAATATGAATCTAACTTGTGGTTAGAGGGCCAGGTCTGGCAGGTATGAGTCCTTATGTTTTTTTTAACAGATTTATTTATTTTATTTAAAATCCTTTGTCTCTCTGTCATTATAAATATTTAAAATTAAGATGTTTGACATGAAAACTAAGTACTGAGATCAACTAATTAACTAGCTAACTAACTACCTATGTAACAGCTATTTTTTGGCATATATTGCCAACACTGCAACCTTGTTGTTATAGGACATATATTTTTTTTTCTGAAAGGCTAGTTGCATTACCTTCATTCCAGCACTTTCTCTTTGTTGTTATTCCATCATAATACCATACATTTTTGTCAGATATAATTCGTGATGTAAAATGAAATTCTCCTGAGTAAACAACACCTTTCAAAGGCAACATAACATCTTTGTTATTATCACCCTTGACTCTCACTGTCTTACTTATGGCTATTCCAGTCACATTCAAGCTAAACATAAGCATTTCTGGAGCCACAGAGAATCGGTGAAGAACCTTTTGACTTGATTGACATTGCACACAATTGCCTGCAGGCTCTTCTTGCCAATTCTGAAACCAACCATTAGTAGATTTCAAACTGCTGCCTGTTATATGCATGATATTTTCCAGTGCATCAGATGGTTCTATCTTGTTGTATGTATCACAATGAAGTTTAGCATAACAAGGAGACTCAGGCCTAACCATTAACTGTCTAGCAAGTTCTGCAATATTGGTGCCAACTTGGCCATATGGGAACAATGCATGATTTGTTTTGTATAATACCTTTCTGACATTATCTCTTGCAATCTCGAGTGTTTTTCTGCCTCTGAGAACTTCTCTGTAGTTATATGCTAGCATTTCCAATGGCTTACTTAACTGGTAGAACCACTTTGTCCATTTCTTGGGATCCTGAATCCATATATCACATAGAATAGAAAACAAAGCATCATATGCACAGCTATAATTCTCAGAGTCCCATATTAAGCCAGCAGGGGAATCTTGTGCTGAAATAAATGTCAACTTGGCTTTCTTTTTCCTTGAAGGCCCAGATACTAGACTATTGTCCATGGTCTTACACTTAGTTCCAACAATCTGATCTGCATTGTGAATAGGCATTGTGCCTTTAGCAACAACAAATGCATGAGTATTAAGGTCATCAGAATCAACCTTATATTTATGTTTCTTTTTGTTGTCTTGAACAATCTGCCATGGACTATCTGTAACACAAGGAAGCATATCCATAGGGTCCAATGAAGACCAAAAGATGTCCATGCCTCATCACAGGGGTTTCAATGGCACAGGACAATGACCCCCCACCCTCACTACAAAATCAAGATGTTGGGGCTATTTTTATTATCTCATTCTTTTTCTTTCAGTCTTTTAGCAACACTGCTGTGAGCAACTGCAAGCAGGGTGTAAATAGAATCAGTTTTATTTACTATGTAATTGTTGAACATTGATACCCATATATGGTAATAACATTACATAATCTACTCCAATTCCACATCATCAAATATTCCACAACACCTCAGTGCTATTCTATCACTGAGGTGTAAGTCATTCTTTAGTTATACTAATTCCTGTTGATACTTACTATTTTGTAGTTATTCTCATCAGGTACATACTACTCAATATAGTGCTATTCTATCACTGAGGTTTATTCTCATCAGTCTGCTCCCGTGTTCTGGTTCCACTGCCTTCATTTTAAAAGGTTATGGGCCTGCAGATATCTCCGACATGTCCTCGACATCAATGTCAAATCAGACCCTTACAATTACAAAGCTTCAAGCAGATGGATCTAATTGGTCGACGTACTCTGAGCATGTGATGAACTATCTCATGTCAAAAGGACTTAAGAGGGACGTACTGGGAACTGTGTGAAAACTGGCCAAGCTCATCAAGCATAACGGAGACTACTACAAGCCAAACAGGCTAACACCATTAAGTGATGCAGAGCTCGAGAAGCACAAAGGAGAGCAGGATGAATACAAACAGAAGCAGGCATCTGTTCGAGAGGTTATTTATGGAACCATTGACAACTCAACATTCATACAGGTTAAGAATGAGAAGGATGCTACAGCCATATGGAAGAAGGTGGTCTCGATCCATACCAACAAAGGCAACATGTACAAAACAAACCTCCTCACTCAATTACAAAATAGTCATTATGTCAAAGGCAAGAGCATGGAGCACTTGACAAAAATAGTGCTATTCCAGCCCAGCTTGGCCTGAAAGCCACAGCTTTGGCTTGGCTTGAGGTGGCTTTGGCTTTCTCAACATACAGGCCAGGCCAAAGCTGTCAACCAGGGCCTGGCCTTGGCTTGGCCTGGCCCAGGCCATGGCTTTTGTATGTAAAATGTTCAAATTTTGCCCACAGGTCCATTGGTTGTACAGGAAGCTAATTAGAACAATACATACATAGTTTTCTCATTCAATAAACAGGCTCATGTTCACTCAGGATAACTACGAGCCACCATGTACAAAGAAACAATATGTATTAAACTTGCCTAAATATGAGGGAGGCAGAATTAAATACATGTTTACTAAAGAAATGTGGCCACACGTTGCATTATGAGCGAGCGGGGGGATGACAAACTAATGAACAAGAATGAAGAAAAAAAAGAGCCAGGTCCCTATTGTTGTTGTCCTATGCACACAACATGACTGTTGCCACCTAAGCAGTTCCCCACTCACCAGTAAACATCTCCCCCCCAAATCCCATGTCATCGTCATCCATAGCACCTGCAGTCCACCCTGCAAGCAGTTGCTCACAGCAGTAGGGGTGGGTGCTGGGCTGTCCATTGTTGATGTTGGGGTTGTTGTTCTCGTTGTCCCCATCATTGTCCTCTTCCCCGTCATCTGGTCCTTGCCATCGTTGTCATCACAGTCTGGTCCTGATTCTGGTCATCCCATCATCATCATCGCTGACGCTGTCATCCGCTGCTACTTGCTGATGTCCTTGTCCTTGTCTCATTGGCGTCCTTTCATTCTCTCCCTGTTGTCCCCATTTTTGTGTTCTAGTTGTCCTGTGGTCATTGTCTCCCCTTCATCCCTCATTGTCCTTTCCCTCAACCTGGTCCTGTCATTGCCATCTGCTTCCTTGTCGGGCCCCTGGTGGTGGTTGGGGGGCACTACTGTTGTGTGGTGGCATTGTTGACATTCCCTTGCCATTTTATCATTGCTCTCTGTTCCTACTCCATGAGCAGTGGCTCACAGCAGCAGTTGGGGTTGGGGTTGCTGTGGTGGTGGTGGCATCGTTGGGCATGGGTTTGTCATTTCAGCAGCGTCATGTCATTGGAACATGGTTGGATCCCCTAGATTACTGAGAACATATGGTAGTTAAACAAAAAACATGAAACATTCATTCACCTGTTGTCCTCGTTTTCATTGTTCTAGCTGTCCTTGTCATCATTGTCCCCCCTCATTGTTCTCTCCCTTGACCTGGTCCCCATCGTTGCCATCTGCTTCCTCGTTGGGTCCCTGGTTGGGTGTGGTGTGGTGTGGTGGCATTGTTGTCACTCCCTTGCTGTGTTATTGTTGCTCCCTGTTCTAGTGGCTCATGGCAGCAATTGGGGTTGCTGTGGTGGTGGCGTCATTGGGTGTGGATTTGTCATTTTGGCATCGTTGTGTCATTGTAACACAGTTGGATCCCCTAGATTAATGAAAATATATGTTAATTACACAAAAGAAAACATGAAACAAACATGGAAAATTAGATGGTGAGGGGGCATGACAGACTCTGGTAGGCCATCATGGTGAGAAAGAAGAGAAAACATTGTATTTGGTTAGTAAAGAATATGCAAAGAAGGAGCCAAAAAAGTACTTATTATGATGTAAAATCACACTGCCTGACCATATGGATTAGGGAACAATGGTGGACCATGGTCGAAGTGGATGGTGTGGTTTGAATTTTGATCGCATGCATGATGTATTACCATATTAAGATTACTTTCCCACCACCAAAGATTTTCAACATACATGCAATGATACATCGCAGCCAGTTAAATTACACTCACCACAAAGCCATGGCTTGATGGCTTGGCTTTGGCTTTACAGAACCCCAGGCCAGGCCAAAGCTGTCATGAAGCGATCAACTTGGCCCGGCTTGGCTTGGCTCACAGCCTCAGGCTGGGCCAGGCACAGCACTAGATGAAAATGACTGAACTTAAGGAGAGACTAGCTGAAATAGGATCCCCAATCTCTGATGAATCTTTCATTGCTTATATCTGCACCTCACTCCAAACTATTGATCCCTAATAACTACTTTAACTGCTGCCTCCTATGAATCTGGGAAGAAACTCGCTAGCACAAATCTCATTTGGCACCTCAACAAAGAGGCCAATTCGATAGCTCTCGAGGACAGCATAAACCAGTCAAACAAAGCCATGATAGCTGCAACAGCTAAAGCACAAGGTGGAAAGGGAAAAGAAAAAGAAAAGGAGATGAAGAAAAGAGTTAAATGCGAGAACTGCAAAAGAAAAGGTCACATGAAGGATCAGTGCTACGAGAAGGGTGGTGGACAGGCTCACAATCCCACAGATTGGTGGTTGGAGAAACAGAAAGCAAAAAAGTCAGGGAAATCAAAAGGTAAATCAGCAAATGCAGCCAAAACGTCCAGTGATGAAGAATCTGAGAACTTTGCAATGCTTGCCTTCATTCCTCCCAATGACTCATCAGCCCTCGTCTGCACATCCAACTTCAAACATGAAGCTTATACTGCATCCCAAAATAATGGCATCATCCTTGATTGTGGTGCAAGCAGCCACTTCACACCCAAATGGTCTAAACTTCTGAACTACAAAGAAATCAAACCTGAGCCAATACAAGCCGCTGATGGTTGCACCTTTAGCGCAACTGGAAAAGGCAAACTCAAGATTGAGCTTCTGAATGGTGACCAAAAGCCAACCCCGGTTACACTTCATAATGTGTATTACTCCCTGAACCTGGCATTCACCTTAATATCAGTGGGTACTATGGACCAAAATGGCTATGGTCTTCATATAGGTGGAAGAAAATGTGTTATCTGAAGCCCAACATCCAACATTATTGCCCAAATCCCACTCGTTCGAGGACTCTATTGTTTTTGCAGATCTTTAAAACCTACCTCCTCACCCATTGCAAATGCTGCATCTAAGTTAATGTCAATCAGCAAGCTTCACTGAAAAATGGGGCACATAAACTACAATGACCTGCATAAAATGGTGAAGGCAGGAATGGTAACTGGGATCAAACTCAACCTCAACTCCACACCCAAATTCTGCAAGGCCTGCATAAAAGCTAAGGCCACCCGTAAATCCTTTCCAAAGAAAAGTCAAACAAAGCACAAGAATTATAGTGACAAAGTTGTAGCCAATACCTGGGGTCTGTCACCAGTTGAGTCACTAGGCCGAAAATAATACCATCAAATTTTCCAAGACCTCTCAAGTCACAAGGAAAAGATATTCTCTAATCAGCAAAAATCTGAAGGATTTGATAACTATAAGAAGTACGAGGCCTGGGCAAGAGTCCAATGTGGGGTGAGCATCAAAATTTTTGGCACTGATCGTGGTGGAGAATTCACTAGTAAAGCTTTCAATGAACACCTTGAGAACACAGGAACAGCCTGCCACCTCACTGTACATGACTTGCCATCCTCAAATGGAGCTGCCAAACAAGCCAATCAAACTCATATGGAATGCACACTAGCCATGCTCACAGCCTCTGGCCTACCCTCAAATCTTTGGGCAGAAGCAGTATTACACAGTGTCTGGGTGCAAAACCAAGTGCCAACACAAGTGTTAAGTGAGAACAAAACACCATATGAAAAAGGCACCTGAAAGAAACCCAACCTCTCCCAATTATGAGAATTTGGTGCAACGGCATGGGTGAGGAAACTTAAGGGGAGGAAACTTGACTCGAAAGCATTAAAAGGTTGTTTTGTGGGTTTTGATGAAGAATCAAAGGGTTACAGAATATATTGGCCAGACAAAAAGAAGGTGACTATCGAATGGGATGTCTATTTCAACAAAGACAAGATACTACAACCCACGAAAACCCAAATTGAGGGGGAGTGGGATGTACCAGTTAATTTGGATCTTCCTGAGACCCCTTCCAACTCCCAAGGTCCTCCCAAAACCAACAAAAACATTGAAAACACCCCTACCACACCAAATGAGAGCACTCCACCAACTCCACCAACTGCCAAAAGTGAAAATGAGAGTCCTTGAGAGTCATCACCATCAGAAACACCTACACCTCCTCCACATCAATGAACCCAACAAAACCCACTCCAAGGGTTGCCTCAATATAATCCCAAAGAGTATGGTCAAGGAAAACGAGCTCAGAATGCTGCCACATCATGCAGTCAAGCAGATGTAGACAACAGTGCTTTCAATCTCAAAGATGATGGAATTTCTGAACCAGGGGGAGTAGAAATCAACATAAATGAAGCTGAATGGTTTCAGAAGGGCACCGAACAAGCAGCAATGGTTGCGAACAGTGAAGATGAACCAACACTGCAGGAAGCACTCAGCAGTGATGAGAGAGCCAAATGGCTCAAATCAATAGAGGCCGAACTCAACCAAATTGGGAACTTGCATACCTGGGATCTCGTTGAAGCACCACCCAGAACCAATATAATTCCCTCTCATTATGTATTTTCACCAAAAATGTGATGCAGATGGAAATATCAAGCATTACAAAGCTCGACTCATTGCCAAGGGTTTCAAACAGCAATACGGTGTTGATTACACCAAAACATTTGCGCCAACAGTCTGCCCAGCCACACTCCGCATCCTCCTATCTCTGGGAGCCCAGAGAAATGCATCAATTCACCAAATTGACATGAAGAATGCTTACCTCAATTCCTTCTTAAAGGAGAATGAGATCATTTACACCCACTTACCTCCACTCTACCACGAGTTTCATGAGTTACCACCCAATCTCTGTAATTCACAAAATGTCATGTGCAAACTTTATCACCCACTTTATGGAACCAAGCAAGGTGCCCATAGTTGGTACCTCAAAGTTGTTCACGTTTTCACCAGTCTCAGATACACAGTTTCGATGGCTGATGAAGCTGTTTTCTACAAGTTTGATGGCAACAAGTACACCATTGTTGGTACTGCCACCGATGACTTCACGCTTGTTGCTGACTCCGATGAGTCCACGGAACTTCTCAAGAAGCAATCCATAACCATTGGAACATCACCAATCTTGGCCCTATCAACTGGCTCCTTGGCATCAAAATCGATTGTGATCATGCAACCCGCACTATTTCCCTTAGCCAAGAAGCTTATATTGAGCGGATCGTCGCCTGTTTTGAACTCAAGAATGCATGCACTGCCATTACACCACTTGAACCTGGAATCGACCTCACACCTGATTCCCCAGCAGTCTAGAGATTGGCAGGGGTAACCCTTGGGTATTTTCATTGTTACTCTTACCCTTACCCTTCAAAACCCTTACCCTTGGTCAAGGGTAGGGGTTTTCAGGGGTAAGGGTAAGGGTACCCCAGGGTATAGAGAGTATTCAATACCCTTGGGGGTATGATGCAAGAGTTTATTTCAAATAGTTTCCTGATGATGCTCAAACATGGTCCTATCCATTTTTAGTAATTATCTGAGCTTTTAGCATGTTGAAAAGCACAAGGTAGTAGTCTAGTAGTGTCTTTAGGAGAATACCTTTGCCTGAATAACTCAATAGGCTGGGACCATAGAGGAAATAACCCAACTTGCACAGCAAAGAGTGGTCAGAGAGGTCATCAAGTTTCATAAGGGTTACTATACTGATATCATGGGTGGTTGGCATCTTCTAAAGTGTGACTCTGTATACCCTTGTACCCTCCTCAGGGGTAAGGGTATGTAGAGGGTAGGAAAGTTCATACCCTTACCCTTACCCTCACATACCCTTTGCCCATACTCTGAGGGGTATGTAAACCCTTGCCATTCACTATGGCAGTCTCACCGATGCTCCTCACCCCCGCTGAAAAGACCAAGTACCACGAGATGATCAGATCACTCATGTACATCACTGTAATGACATGTCCTGATATTGCATTTGCAGTATCAACACTTTCTCAATATCTCGAAGCACCACAGTCTACTCACATGAAGGCTGTCACTTGCGTTTTTCATTACTTGATGGGGACGAAAAATCTCAAGCTTGTCTTGTGCAGCTCACACAGCAATGTTGCTGGTTACTCTGATGCCGATTCGGCTTCTCACATCCACTGACACTCCATTTCCAGTTTTGTTTACTTCATCAGTTCTGGTATAGTGTCCTGGAGCTGCAAGAAGCAACCGATCATCACACTCTCAAGTACTGAAGCTGAATATGTTGCACTTACTCACTCTTCAAAAGACATCTTGTGGATTCATAAACTTCTGTCAGAATTTTCTCACATTTTCTCATACTCTATGCCTACCACACTCTTTTGTGATAATCAAGGTGCCATCTGACTTTCAAAGGATTTGACATTCCACAGTCACACCAAGCATATCAATGTTCATTTTCATTTTATTTGACAAACTGTTTCCTCTGGTCATATTACACTCAAATACTGCCCAACCTCTGACATCTTCACCAAGTCCCTCAGCCCTACAAAGTTTGAGAAGTTTTGAGAGCTGCTTGGGCTCATTTGACCCCAATTTGTCTCGAGGGGGAGTGTTGAACATTGATACCCACATATGGTAATGACATTACATAATCTACTCCAATTCCACATCATCAAATATTCCACAACACCTCAGTGCTATTTGATCACTGAGGTGTAAGTCATTCTTTAGTTATACTAATTCCTGTTGATACTTACTATTTCATAGTTATTCTCATCAGGTACATACTACTCAATATAGTGCTATTCTATCACTGAGGTTTATTCTCATCAGTCCGCTCCCATGTTCTGGTTCCACTGCCTTCATTTTAAAAGTAATATATATAATTTAGCCTATTTGGTTTGGTTGTGGTCTTGCTACTTTAGTCATCAGTTTGGACTGGTTCCGGTCCACGGTTGACCACCCTTGGGTCAAAAAAATGGACCAAACCAGACCCTTAAACACTATATATACTACAATTTATTTAGAGTCGAAAACCAGTTGAAACTGGTCTAAACCAGTAGACTGAACCAATTAGGACTGGTCCTAATCAGTTCATTTATGGTCCAACTGACTTGGGGTACTGGTCTAGACCAGTTAACCCTCTTAGTGGTCAAAAAACTGGACCAGACCAAACCTTAAAACACTAACAGCACCCCAGAAGAACTCTCATCACTGTCGGTATCTTCATCTACATGCTTGGACTTTCCACTACATGCTCATGCAGCAGCATCTTTCCAATGTTTTGAAGGATGAGGCATTGAGAATATATAAACAAATATTCAATTTTACATTCTCCCTCCTTTTTCTGAGCACCACTGATCATTGCATCATACTTATATTGCTCAATATATGGTTGCAAAGGGTTGCAGCTATTCTGACCACCTGCTTGAATTTTCATGACCAGGGCCAACCCAATTTGTCCACTGTCCAAAAGTAGCAGTGACTAAGTGACCCACTCCATACAAACAGTATATATTTTATTTGCAGGTTAAATCAGTTGGATTAAAGAAGAACTAACTGAGATACCACAAACAATGCCAAACAATACCAAATATGATCTCAATGAATGGGCCAATAATGTATCTTCTCATTCCAAGTTATAAATAAAAGAAATCAGCCAAGAATTGAGCAAGATACAGTATTTTAATAATCTAGCAAACAAATATAAACAACTTTTGTCAGCACAGGGTAAAGTGTCCAAGTTACATACCCTTCCACAAGTTAAATAAACTCAATTGAGTAAAAACTGGCTCTGATATAGTTATGTTGATCTTTTTGATCTATAAACAAACAATCCCAAATACTTGTAAATATTTCCCAATGATAGACCAACAGCATACTTTTCATTTGCAAGTTAAATCATGCAAATTGGATGAAAACTGAAGGAGATACTATATTTAGCCATGACAACAATATCAAACAATGCCAAATACTCTCCCGATGACTGGCCAATGATGTACTTTCCCATCTGTAGTTAAATGAACCTAATCGGACAAGAAATGAGTGAGATACAAGACTTTCATTGTAGATGTGCTTTCATGTCTTAATTTATGACAACGTTTCATATCATATGATGATACATAGTCAACAACACAAAACTGTCTATACATCTGATATAATACATTCGCATGTAAGTAAAATACAATGGAAGTATTGATTAATGTTGACCACCAGTGATGTGGCGGTCGAGAGGGGGGAAGTTATCTGCAGTTCAACTGCTGATAATATTGCAGTGGGGGTATAAGGGCAACCTCAGCCTCTAGCAAAGAGAAATCCAAAGTTAAAATTATACTACATATTACAGGGATTGGGGATGCACCTAGCAAAGGGAAATCTGAAGAGAAAACTCTAAGGATCCCTTTGCCGATGCCCAGTATATGTGAAGAGGACAAAAATCAAATAATAACCTAAAAATAAAAAATGCAGAGATAGGCAGATCAAGGCCGCCAAATGACATCATACCAAGGTAGATGTTGGAAGGGGTGCTCTGCCTCTAAATATAAAACTGTCAACATGCACAAACATGATAGAAAGGGAAATTAGTAATAAAATCCGGAAAAATCATAGAAAATGAGTAAACTTTGCACTCCCCCCCATATTCCTATTGGAGTCCTAGGAGTCTGAGTTTTCCGATAAGAGTCCGATCGGAATCCAATAGGAGTCCTACTAGTCCAACACTAGTCCTAGGAGTCCAATTGGAATGTATCTTGATGACCATGTACTTTTATTTCCAAGAAATTCCTAGTAAATTCCAAGTAAAGTCCTGTGCAATTCCAACAGGTAGTAGTCGGAATACCACACCATTTTGGAAGACTTAACTTGGTGAAAGTGCTTACAAAATAAATGGGCAGAGCAGGAATTGAACCCCAGACCTTGGTATATAAGTGACATGAGTACCAAACAAGTGCTCAACCAGTTGAGCCACAGGAGCATTAATAAATATGTAATATAAAGTCCATTTAAAGCACTTAGGATTAGTTCACTTATTTTTAACCTCTCTCACAAGAGCTCGAAAAAGGATTGTTGAGCCCTCGCATCTTTGCGAGGGAGTACATAACTAATATAGATTTAAAAAAAAAACCCCACACAAATGTGGGGGGGAGAATTAATTATACTATTTAATTATACTATTTTAAATTCTACAAAAAAAACCCACCCCCCTGCAAAACAGGGGGGAGGGGGTGGTGGTGCATCATGTCGGCTGTCTCGTCAGCCCTGTCCCGTTGTTTCCCCTCCCTCTCGTCTCTGTTGTGTTTCGCCTCTCTCACCTCACCTCCCCCGTGGCTTCCTTCCCCTCCCTCCTCTTCTGGTTGTCGTCTCCCTTTCCCCTTGTTGTTTCGTCCCCCCCCCCTCGTCATCCTCATAGTTCATCCCCCTCGTTGTCTGCACCCACAAACCACCCTATGGGCAGCTGCTCATAGGCATGTCATTTGGTGCTGTTGTCATCCCTCCATGCCATTCCCGTGCTCTCGCACCCTGTATACACCCCATGAGCAGTCGCTCACAGCGGTGATGGGGGGTGCTGGAGGTCATTGGTGTCATGGGGGGTCCATACACTCACGATCCACCCTACGAGCAGCAGCTTGTAGGCATGGGGTGGGTGCATTGTTGGTTCGTCAATGATGTGGCATGAGGGGAGGGGTCATGTGGTGCTTACCAGGCAGGTATTCCTCTTCTGGGGTCTCCTGGTGTTGCTTCCCATGCTCCTGACCATGATCAATACCCTCACATCCCATTTTGATGGGGAGGAGGGGGGTTGCCAGTGGCATCATTGGGTGTGGGTTGGCTTGCATTGGTCTGTTGTTACCCATGTAGATTAGAACCTAGAAACAAAACAAATGAATTAGTTAGTTTACAAAAGTAAGAAATGAATGAAAAAAAAAACTTACTATGGGCCCAAATGACAATTACATCATTTGGGCATCGTTTGGGCTGCATGGCATCAAAACTGGTCATTTCCAGTCTTGGGGGCTCGTCTAGAGATGGGGGTGGAGTGGGAGTGGTGGGAGTTGCTGGGTTGAGGTGGTTGAGGTGGGGGGGATGGAAGTGGCATGCTTGTTGTCATTGGTGGTGGTGGTGGGAGTGATGAGCATGATGATGCAGCTATGTGCTTTGTCATCACACCCATGGGAATGGTATGTAGTGTAGTATAATCACTTACCTGTACTGACTGCTTAGCCTAATGGTATTATTGTTGGTTTAGGCTTACATAATCTTCTGTAATGTCAAGTGTTCAATTCTTGTGTGTGCATTTAATTTTTCATACTATATTTACTAAGCAAGGCTGCTTTCATTCCTATTGGAATCCTATGTTGTCTGATGTCTTAGCATAAGTTCGGACTAGTCCTATGTGATTTCTATGATCAGAAATTTTTAGGAAATTCCAATAGTCCGATCAGAATCTGCTCGGACTACATCGGACTGGACTAGGACTAAATGTGCCATTTCATGTCAATTTGGCTGGTGAAAATGACATCAGAATATGGTTGGATTCCGATTGGAGTCCAATCGGAATCATTGGAATCATCGGATTCCTATAGGACTATGGGGGGGAGTGTAAAGACCTCGAAAATGAAGAATAGAAGGAAATGAAGTGAGGAAAAATATGGAACAAACATAAAAAATAGGAGAAACACACAAGGCACCCCCCTAGTCCCTCTAGTCCCCTTACAGGGGGGGGGAGAGGGGGTGAATGAATGTAAGCATTGAGAATGAACCAAGACATTACCTGCACCCCCCCCCCCCCCCCCCATTTGCATGTTGAGTTAAAATGTCACATGTTGGTTTAGGGTGTGCTTTCTGAAGTGGAATGAGTAGTTAAGTGAGAATGAACAAAGATGTTAACTGCAGTTGAACTGCAGGTAGCACTACATATTGTTGTGGACACAAAAAAAGAGTGTCAAGTGCAGGATACACGCCAGCATAGACAACAACTGACAAGCCCTCTATGGCATAGGATAGACCATCACAGTCTAGAGCCAGCACATGAGAGGGTGGCCAAGGGTTGTCTAATGTCAATTGCATTACCTGCAGTTGAACTGCAGGTAGCAAGCACAAAGGGTAGTCGATCCAGAAATAATCACTGGTTACAAGTGTAGCCAATTCCAGGAGTTGCCTTTTATATCTACAATCCATGTCTCAGCTAATTTTATGTCTCATGATTTCAAAAGTCACTAATGGTTGCTTCAAATTACTGACATGGGTAAAACAGCACTGATTTTTTGTTCACGCTGAATTTTTTGGTGGATCCAGGATCTAAGAACGAGTCTTTCTTATGTAAACATAAGTACTCATAATATTGCAGCAAATGCCATTGCCTGTATCATCAGAAAAAAGCCCCAGCAACCGTCACATTGATGCAACAGTGGGTAGTATGAAGGCAATGATTCATCTGATGCTAGAGCCAGCAAGCAGGATAGGATGGATGTGGATGGAGAGAGGCAAGGTATGCAGGCAGTAAACCAAGGATTCTATCTATATCTATGTCAGCCAAAATGACAATCTGTGCTGATTATGTTAGTAAATAAATTTTTTTCAATCTGGTACCATGTTCTTTCAATTTGCAAGCATATGATTGGACTCATAAGCTGCTCTCTGGTTTGTTTGTAGACTCAAGTGGTCAGATGATCATGAGTTTGAATCAAGTTTTTGGCTTCTAATTGTCAACCCTCTGCCCTGGGCAACTATCATCATGCAGATGCGCCGTGTTCTCTTTGCCTGGTTATGTGCCCTTACACTGTTGCCTGCTCTGTCTTCAACTTCCCTCTACTTTTCCAATCCCCTCTACTTTTCCAATCCTTGGTACCAGTGAGTATCATGATTAGCAGCAACTGGATTTTTTGTGGATACATTCTAGATCCTTCAAAGTTATTAGCACTTGTGCACCCCTTCAGTTCTGTGCAGGCTTACACATCTCTGGTACATTGTTAGGATTTTTTGCTCTTCTATTTCACTAACTTATGTCCATATCTATCTGTGTTTTAGCATACCATATCTCTGTGTACTCCCTGTGTGTTTGGAAATGTCCATTCCAATGTCGTTCCATGTCCCTGTCCAGATTGCTTAGCGATGTCTCCTGTCTTTGCAGCTCCACTGTATTATACCATACCTATCTCACTTCATGTGAACCCCATCATTCCATGTGCCTGTCCAGATCACTTAGTGATGTCCCCTGTCTTTGCAGCTCTGCTGTATCATTCCGTACTTGTCTTGCCTCATGTCAACCCCATTGATTATGAATCCTATGCCCCAACTTTGATTGCCTGGACCATTCATATTGTGGATATGATATCCAAAACATTAATTCGGTTTGTTAATCATATCTTCATCCTCCTCTTTCATGTACAGTGTGGAGTGTTGTGTAAATTGGCTGAGTTGTGGCACTGTGAATCATTTTAGTTTTTTTGTGCAAATTTACTTAACTTATCTTTGTGCATTCACAGCACCCCACTTCACCTGCCTCACCTACTTGTTCAGGTTGCCTGTTTGTCCAATTTCTGTTGTATTATGTTGAGACATGATTTCATAGCATGACTATCTATGCTTCTTGCCTCCTAGTATGCTGTCACTTCAGCTGGGTAGATTTTTGTGCAACATCATCTATCATCTTGTTCTCATGAAGATCTTGACTCCAGTTTGTGTTTATCTACCTAAGCATCTGTTGCTTTCCTGGCTGTTTTGCTATATAGAGGTGTCCATCCTTGTTATGGCTTGTTTTACTACATGTAGTGCTGTTTTCAGTGTGTCATCTGAGTTAAACTTGCCAAATGGTTCAATGCAATAAATTGTTGATCACTGGCACAGGTATAAACATGTGAGTTATCTGGGTGGTGGGCAACAACATGTATTCTCCTTCCCAACTCTTGAGCCATATATCATATGAGACATTCCAGGCTGTTCTGGCAAAACATTCAAGTTTGTAGGGCATGTTGTGTCAGATTCCATTCAAGACCATTATCCAGAAGTGGATGGATACCCACATACCAATATCATGCTGAACACAATTGCCCCATACATACTGCTGGAAGTGTTGTTCAGGATTGTGGAGATTCACAAGATTCAAGTCAGCTCTCATGTACTGAAGCCCAAAGTAGTTATCCTTTTTGATCAACATACCTGTGATTCATGTAACTTGTATATCACTGTGTTTAAGGCTGCTGCTTCAGGAACAACCAAAACTGTAATCAAAAGAAAATGTGCAAACAACAGGATGCAAAGGATGACAATTGGCCCAACACTGACTCTTCTCATGAAACTTCAACTGACAACTTCAATAGTAGACATGTCAAACCTACAGTACACAAAGAGGGGAACCATCAATCTGTGTTGGTAAAAGAAGGGAAGGGAAATCTCAAAGAGACTGCACTAGAATGCAGCAAAACCTTAGCAAGTGTGAAGCAGTTGACTTTGCATAGTGACGATAGACATGGCATTCAAATGTCCTTATGAATGACGGAAGTAATTTTCCCCCCATCCTGCTGACTGTTCTCTGGTTCATGACATCATACGAGGGTTTTGTGCAAAGTCTGCACCAGCAAATTTTGAGGAAGCTGGTTGTGCAGTTTGTGGCCAGCTAACCCTTGTTTCTGATCTGATGTGGTCAGAGGCAGTCAAGAACCAGCTACATATACTTGCGTCACCTGGGGTTACCAGAGTGGAGTGATGAAAGGCCTCTGACCTGATCCATGAGTTCCAAGGACCAGTGCTAGATTATAAATGCAATCACATCTGTAATGGTTGTTGCAAACACATTAGGAAGAGTAACATCCCACCATCTGCCTTGGTGAATGGCTTATGGATTGGGGAAATACCTGAAGAGTTAGTGAGTCTCAGGTTTGTGGAGAAGATGCTTGTTGCATGTGTCCAAGTGAATGATTGTTTGGGTGGCCTCATCAGGTTCAAGGAAAATGGCTTCACATGTCATCGCATTTGAGTCTCCTGTACCCAAGGTATATCATTGCCTTCCTCCTCCCATAGAAGATCTCAATGAAGTCCTGGCTATACCATTTACTGGTCCATGCAAGCCAACAGAGAAGGAATTCAAATGCACCCCACCTCTAATTAGGTGGAACCATGTTGCAAGAGCACTTGAGTGGCTGAAATTAAATCATGCAGATTACGCTGACATGGATATCTTATAGAGAGCTGAATAGGTATCCAGAAGATTCTCCTCCAGTCTCAGTTGAGTACCATCATTCACACTCCAGCACAAGTGTGTTCATAGATGATGGCATCTCTGAGGGTGACTGTCCTTTTCTGGTACATGGACTGATGGGAGATCAAATGACAACTAAGTCTGTTGAAACACTGAAGGGAATTGCACTGAGACATTGGAATAACCAGGGTATGGCACTGGCAGTGTTGCATGGTGAAGATGCCCTATCTATCTATAATAATTATAACTTGTATCCTCAGATGCTCCCCTGGCTATTCCCTTACAGTCTTGGAGGTATTGGGTCAACAAACCTATCTCACAAATTACACAAGCATTTATTGTTGATGTACCATGATAAACACTTCTAACTTGATGTCACTTTCCCCTTTGTTGCCTTTAGCCATGAACAGGTCAAGTCATCAACATTGGCCAGCTTTCTACTTGTGGAGAAGTCTAACTTTGCTGACATCTCCAGTTGACTGCTCAACATTAATCAAGATGTACTAGGTAACATGTCAGCATGGATGGCTTGTGGGAAAGCAGTGAAACCTACCTCAGATGAGGCTGCCTGTTTCCAACTCATCAATGATCTTGACCATAAAAATGGTAAAGTGAGTGGATTCACTACAAGTACAAGTAAAAAACATATGCGCAGCAAAATTTGGTCACTTATAGCACATATGGGTGCACCTCTATGGTATATTACACTTATAAGGGCAACCTAAGCCTCTAGCAAAGGGAAATCCGAAGTTAAAATTATACTACATAATACAGGCATTGGGGACACACCTAGCAAAGGGAAATCTGAAGAGAAAACTCTAAGGATCCCCTTGCTGATGCCCAGTATATGTGAAGACGACAAAAATCAAATATAACCTAAAAATAGAAAAAGGCGGAGATAGGCGGATCAAGGCCACCGAATGACATCATACCAAGGGGTATGTGTTGGAAGGGGTACTCCGCCTCTAAATATAAAAGTGTCAACATGTACAAACATGATAGCAAGGGAAAATTAGTAATAAAATCTGGAAAAATCATAGAAAATGAAGAATAGAAGGAAATGAGGTGGGGAAAAATATAGGACGAACATAAAAAATAGGAAAAACACACAGGGCACCCCCCTAGTCCCCTTACATCACCCCCTCTCTAAGATGCATTGCCCCGATGCATTCAAAATCATATACAACCAAAGTCCATGACTTGAATGCGACGCAGTGCAGCAGTGTGCCGTCGGTGGAATTCCTTGATTAACCGAGGGGCATTTACATCAGACTCTTCGACCCATGAGTTCTCCTCATACCCATAACCCTTCCAATGTACCAAATACTGGAGTTTTCCTCGACGCAAATGGCTGTCCAAGATTGACTCGACTTTGTATTGGGGTTCTCCCTTGATCACTGTAGGTGGTGGTGGTGGGCGTGAATGGCATCCCGGGAACAGATCTGGGGGAGCTGGAAGCAATTTGACGACATGGAAGACGGGATGGAGTCTGGACATGGAGGCTGGGAGGCGTAGACGATAGGCATGTGTTCCAACGCACTTGACAATGGGGAAAGGTCCCAAGAAGCGATGAGCAAGTTGCTTGGATGGATGTGTAGTGGAGATGTCACTGGAGTCAAGATAAACTCAATCACCAACCTTGTGAGGGGTTGGGGAGTGGCGTTGGTTGTAAAATTGTGCCATGTCATCCTTCACCTTTGCTAAGGCTGCCCTTGCCTCCTCCAAGCTATCCCTCATGCGTTCTGTGAACTCATTCACCATCTCGATGTGTGAGGGAGTTTGGCGAGGTTCAAATCCCATGCGTGGATGTTGTCCAGTGTCTAAGAGGAAAGGGGTCTGTTGAGTGGAAGCATGGACATGGTTGTTGTATCCAAACTCAGCCAAAGGAAGGAGATCATCCCAATCGTCCTGGCGTTCATTGACAAAGAGGCCAATGTACTGCTCCAGTTCCTGGTTGACTCGCTCCATCTGGCCATCAGTTTGTGGGTGATAAGCAGTTGAAGCAAGGAGTTTGATCCCCAGGAGTCGGTACAGCTCACGAGTGAACTCTGCCATGAACTGAGGGCCATGATCCAAGAGGGAAGGCACCAGGAAGTCCATGTAATTTCCACACGTGGTGGAGGTAGAGTCGAGCGGCACCTAGGGCATTGACAGTGGTGTGAGTGGGAATGAAGTGAGCGCATTTTCCCACTGAGTCAACTGTGCACATCACCGCATCAAACCCGTTTGACTCTGGCAATTCCACCACAAAGTCAATGCTGACGACATCCCAACAACTCTCTGGAACAGGAAGAGGGTGTAGCTCACCAATAGGCTTGCAACGAGGAACCTTGGTGCGTAAACAAAGGTCACAAGTGCAACAATACTGACCAATGAGCCGTGACATTTGTGGCCACCAATAGTTCCATGAGGTGAGCTCCAAGGTCTTCCAGCGTCCGGGGTGGCCAGCAATCTGTGAGTCATGGTGTTGGGATATGATGCGCCAATGAAGGTCTGGGTCATTGGGAACATAGATGTGATCCCTGAAATACAACAAGTCCTCCTTTTCAGCCCACTCTGCCACATGTAAGGAAAGGGTTGATCCCTTCCTCAGTTCTTTAACAGCTTGGGCGACAACATCCTCATGTAAACCACTATGGTTTGCGCGACGAATGTCACGTAGGATGTCCTGCTCCTCGCCCTGGGGTGCGATGCCTTCCAGTGCCCGAATGGTGAACAGGTCAGGCTGCAACAGCACAATGTTTTGGTTCCATCCCCATGGTCTGCACGTCAGGATAGGGCATCAGTCTTCCCCATGCTGCGACCCGGACGGTGGTGCAAGGAGAAGTCGAATCTAGATAGATACAGGGATCAACGAGCTTGACGACGGTTCAATTTCTTGGCCATCATGAAGTACTTGAGGTTCTTGTGATCCGTCCAAATTTCCACCTTGTGTTGGGCACCCTCGAGGAAGTGTCGCCACTCCTCAAGCGCACGCATTATCGCCAACATCTCCTTGTCATGGATCTCGTAGTTTCGCTCTACAGCACTAAGGCTTTTGGAGTAGAACGCAACAGGATGCCACTTCTGGTCCTCCAGAGACTGCTGAGACAACATGGCGCCCATTGCAAAGTCAGAACTGTCGGCTTCTACACAAAAAGGATGCAAATTGTCAGCAAAGGTAAGGATTGGAGTGGAAGTGACCATCTCCTTAAGCTTTTTGAACGCCTCCTGTTGTGCATTATCCCACCTCCATGCCTCCTTTCCTGTCAAGTCGAACAGTGGTCATGCATGATGTGAGAAATCCTTGATAAAACACTGATAGAAATTGATGAAGCCCAGGAAAGACTGCACCTCCTTCTTGTTCGTGGGCATTGGCCAAGCTGTGACCCCATTTACCTTGATAGGATCCATCTCCACTTGACCCTCTGAGATAATCAGACCGAGGTACTCGATCTTGGTCCTTTCGAACTCGCATTTGTCCTGACGAAGGTAGAGTTTGTACCATCGAAGTCACTCTAGGACGAGGCACATGATGCGACGGTGCTCTTCAACCATGCGAGTGAAGATGAGGATGTCGTCGAGATAGATGCAGACAATGCCTTCGAGGATGAGGTCATGGAAGATGTCATTCATCATGGTCTGAAAGGTGGCAGGGCTATTAGTAAGGCCAAAGAACATGACAAGCGGTTCAAAAAGACCACGGTTGGTACAAAAAGCTGCCTTCCACTCATCTCCCTCCTTTATCCTCACGTTATTATAGCCCCAACAGACATCGAGCTTGGTGAAGTATTGGGCTCCACGGAGCTGGTTTACAAGTTCGGAGATGAGGGGTAGTGGGTAGCGATTTTTGACCGTGATGTTGTTGAGCCTTCTGTAGTCTTGAACCGGTCGAAGTGAACCATCCTTCTTCTTGACAAAGAAAAAGGGAGAGGCCATGGGTGACTTTGATGGTCGAATACATCCAGAGGCCAGGTGCTTGTCGATGAACTGGTCAAGCTGCCGTTGTTCTTCCGGAGAGAGAGGATAGACCTTGCAGGATGAAGGGGTTGCGCCAGGGGTGAGTTCGATCGCGTGATCCCATGGCTTGCATGCAGGAAGAGAGTCAAATGACTCCTTGGAGAACACATCTTCAAACTCATGGAGATGAGGGAGTAAGGATTAGTAGAGGATTTAGCAGCATTGTTTTTGTGGAAGGCCTCGGTGAGGCATTGGGATATGTTCGATGTGGCTCATGCGATGAGCGAATTGCAGTGTAGAAGATCCGATCACCCTCCTCCACTTCCTCTGGGTCCTCATCATCATCATCCGAGTCCGGCATTAGATCAGGAACCCCTTCCAATTCCACTTCAGGTATAGGCAGGGGTCCAGCATGACACTTCTGAGTACATCGTATTGCCGCCTTCTGTCCACGATGTTCTTGCCTGGCTTCTGTGAAACACGTCCAACAGCGGGATGGACATCGGCTCATGGTAACCTCCCCGGTACGCCAGTCGACCTCTGGGTTATGGTCTCGAAGCCATGGATATCCCAAAATCACCTTTTGCTTTCCTAATTGAGTGACAGCAAAAAGGGCATGCTCACTATGATCTTTGTAACGGAGAACCAGGTCTGCAACCTCTCGGATGGCACCCACTTCATTTGGGGATCCATCCATGTTATATACAGGTATCGGACGTGAGAGTGAGCAAGTATTTAGGCAATGTTGTTGTACCAGATGGGAATCGATGAAGAGACCAGTCACACCAGAGTCCAGGAGTGCAGAGACACTGAGTATCTGTCCAGTGTCGGTCGTCTGCAGTTTGATGGCTAGGTTTAAGGAGTGTGCAGAGGGAGTGGATGCCACAATATACTTGCGTGGTAGTTTACATTCCCATGATTTAATTTTGGGACGTGGAGTAGAAGGAGAGATGGGGAGAGCAGGTACGTCTTTAGCCAACTTTGAAGGGTCAGAGAGGGGAGCAGTCACAGAAATGGATTCATTCTCCGGGGATTCAACTGACAAGACTTCAAAGCAGTTATGGACAGGCAGTGAGGGCATACAATTCACCCGCTGCGAATAGGAAAATCCTGCTCCTCTACAACTTCCAACTTAATCTCCTCTGCAACTTAATCCTTTGCTTCCTCAACATCTACAAGTGCCAACAAATCTTGCAGGAGTTTGTCTCGTCCCTCGGGGGTGAGCATGCGGATATCCTGATGATGGGGACACACTCCAGCCCTGTGTCCAGGTTCCCCACAATGGTAGCAGAGATCCAACTTACATGCACGGCTGTGGGCTGCATCAACATCCATTGGTACTGGGACATTGATGGCTGGTGTGGGAGTTTGACGAACAGGAATGGGGTCAGGGTGCGGGAGGCTTCGATTGAAGGTGTAGGGTGTATGAGTGGTAGTTGGAGCACAGAATGCAGCATTAAACACCGCATTTGTGAGTCGGTTCTTGTCACAGAGTGAAGCAGCTTCATACCAAGCAAGGATATCATCGTCCGCTGGGCACCCTTCCAACATCTGTGCAATCTGGTCCTGAATTTCTCGGTTGAGTCCCCGTCGGAACTTCACCACCACTGGTAACCCACTCCCATATCCTGCCATGTCCACCAAATCCTTGAACTCATCGATATAATCGTCCACGGATCGACGTCCCTGGTGGTAAGTGGATGACTCAAGTTGTGTCACTGCTCGGTGGCATTCATTGAGGGGGCAGAAGTGGCGTATGAACTCAGCTCGAAAGTCACCCCAAGTGGAGAAAGGTAGAGAACCGAGTTCTTTAGTTTGACATAGGATACAGTCCACATAGAGATAGGCGCATTCAGATTTCATGTATGTGAAGGCCCAATAAATTTTTGCAGCCTCATCGACGAATTGATGCGACTGGAGACTAATGTATAACTCACAGGAATTAAGGAATGCATGTGCACCATTAAATTCGGTGGGGGGGGACGGTTTGATCTGGGCACGTTCCTTAGTGGATGCATTTGGCAAAACATCGTTGTTGGGTGCGCTTGGAGTCGTAAAGGGGGAACTATTAGTCATAGGGTTAGCCTGGAGGGTCCTAACGAAGTTTTCAATCGTAGATTTAAGCGAGTCGATTTGCGTGCGCATTCTGGAAACATTGCTTTCAAGCGCATCGAAGCGTTCTGATGCATCCATGTCGCTAGGGAGCGCATTTGGCGAAAATGGTGGCGTAATAAAGGCGAGATTATCTGGAACGGTGTGTAGGGACTCTGTGGAGCTTTGGGAAGCATCGTCCAGTCCGTACCTGCCTATCTTGGGCAGCGCATTCGCGATTTTCGGGCCTTAGGGGAGAGTTTTCTACTATAAGGGCAACCTAAGCCTCTAGCAAAGGGAAATCCGAAGTTAAAATTATACTACATAATACAGGCATTGGGGACACACCTAGCAAAGGGAAATCCGAAGAGAAAACTCTAAGGACCCCCTTGCTGATGCCCAGTATATGTGAAGACGACAAAAATCAAATATAACCTAAAAATAGAAAAAGGCGGAGATAGGCGGATCAAGGCCGCCGAATGACATCATACCAAGGGGTATGTGTCGGAAGGGGTACTCCGCCTCTAAATATAAAAGTGTCAACATGTACAAACATGATAGCAAGGGAAAATTAGTAATAAAATCTGGAAAAATCATAGAAAATGAAGAATAGAAGGAAACGAGGTGGGGAAAAATATAGGATGAACATAAAAAATAGGAAAAACACACAGGGCACCCCCCTAGTCCCCTTACAACACTGTCTCCTGCTGATAACAAGCATCCCCTGTGCCTATATTTGCGGACTACAAGGAACAGTTTAATATTAATTTATCATGCACTGCAGATGAGTGTTATTGCTTGATTGCCAACAAGCTGGTTGCAGGCACTTGCTTTTTGGACTTCACAGTGCAAATGTTCATCAGACATGTACTAGGTGTAGATACAGACCACTGTGGGCTTTATGGTGACACTTCTGCATATCATGGTACTGTTGAGCAGCAGGGCCAACTATCACTACACTTTCACATGCTGCTCTGGATATGGGGTGGGGTATCACCAGATGAAATTTGCCACAGGATAATAGATCCTGATTCTGATTTCTGAGAAAGTTTGATACAATATTTTGAGTCCGTTCATGCAGGGGAATTCATGACTGGAACCAAAGATGAAGTTGAAGCATGTGTCAAAGCAGAATCTGATCATGCAAGTTATCATGACCCAACCAAAACCATGCCAGAGAGCCTGCCTCCTCCCTGTGGATCTAAATGTGGCAGTTGCAATGAATGTGGTGTGCTAACATCATGGTGGTCATGTTTTATGTCAACAGTTGATGACTTGCTTCTAAGATCAAATGTTCACAAGTGCTCTTCTAACAAAAATAAAGATGGCTCACAGAACAAAGCATGTCCATTAAAAGGTTGTCTTGATAATATCTGAGGTAAATGTAAGGCAAGATTTCCTTGCCCAACATTTGGCAAAACTGAAGTGGATGAAGAGAGCAGAGGGATAAACATGAAGAAGCATGAACCTTGGCTCAATACATTCACCTATGCTGTAACCTACCTCCTCTGATGCAACACTGATATCACTAGTCTGTGTTCAGGCAAAGCAATCAAAGGTGTACTGTTGTATGTCTCGAACTATGTCACACAACTTCCATTGAAAACCCATGTAATATTTGATACTGTTTGCTCTATTTTCCAGAAGAATTCTGAGATGGTTGATGGACCAGACACAAGGAAGGAAAAAGCTCACAAATTAATGACTAAAATTGTTAACTCTGTCAGTGCTAAGATGGAGATGGGTTCTCTGATGATTTGCATGTACTTTCTTGGAAATCCTGATCATTACAAGAGCCATAAGTTCCCATCATTCTACTGGCAGTCATTTGTTCAAGAGTGTCAAAGGCCTTGGGTGCACACTGATGCAGGTAAGGATACCCATGACATACCCAATAAAGTGGCCATAATGGGCAAATTATTGGTCTCTCACCAGTTCTTAACTACATATATTGCTCCAATGAAATCAACTGTATGTGTCTTTATGAATGGATTTCAAGATGCAAGCACGAAAAGAAACCTACTGATAAGAGGCAGTCAAAACACAGCCAAATGTCAAATCTGGATCAAAATAATGATGCAAACAGTGAATATAACCTGGATAGCAAAAATGACACTAAATCCTCTAAGCACTCCTTGCTTTCATTTCAGGATGGGCATCCAATGGCCAGTTCTCATGGCACCCAATGTCGTTCTCCAATGAAATCTTGGGTTCCAAACTTCTTGGGCACTATATTACCATGCTTTGGCCAGGGTGATCATGAGTACTACTGCTGTACAATGTTAACATTATTCAGTAATTTACACTCCCCCATATGTTCCACACAGATCCGTATGGAATTACACAGACTCTGAACAGATCCATACAGAATTACAGGGACTCCACACAGATCTGTACAGAATTACATGGACTCCATATGGACTATGTGGAGTCCATGCTAGTCCACACAGAGTGTGCAGAATCCATGCCATCAAGTTAACATCTTACAAGTTCCAAGCTTTTCAGACTGTATGAAAGACATGAAGTGCCTACAAAATAAGATTGTGCAGAGCAAGGATTGAAGTTAAGACCTCACATCACCATTGCATAACAAACAAGCATGCTTAACCAGTTGAGCCACAGGAGAACTATTTGTTACTAATATAAAGTTTATTTATGACACTCAAAACTCAAACTCAAACTCAACTATTTCAACCCTTTCGAAGGAGGTGCATTGTTATATATTTAAAATCAAATAATTTTTATTAGCTACTATCATTATATTAAAAACCCCTTGCATTCAATGCAAGGGGAGGGTGGCAATTATAAATAAAAAAGAAAATCCCCTCGCCCACATAAAACCTGTAATTTACCCTCCCCCACCTATTCCAGTCGGAGTCCAGTTATTCTGGTTACTCCAGATGCTCAACTTAGAGTATATACCCTAATGGATAGTCAAATTTCAAGTCTTAAGTTGTCAAAGTGCCTACAAAATATATTTGTGCAGAGTAAGGATTGAACCCAAGACATCTTGATTAGAGTGATCACATGACAAACCAAACATGTGTGCTTAACCAGTTGAGCCACAGGAGAATTATTAGATAGTAATATAATGTTTATTCATGACACTCTAATTTTTTTTGGAGTAGTGAAAGATCAAATTTTTTTAATTAACCACATCCCTCACATTCAATGTGAGGGAGTGGGGATGATTGTGATTACATAGATAAACAAAAAATCCTCCCTCTCACAAGATGCAAGAGGGAGTTTTATTTATATACATAAAAAGCTAACCCCTCGCACCAAACACGAGGGGGGAGGTAAAAACATAACAATGCGATCTGCATCGTTTGGGCCTGCGTTGGCTCGTTTGTGAGTGGTGGCATTGTTGCCAGTAAATTATAACCTAGAAACCAAAAGAAAAGGTTAGTTAGTTTATAAAAACAAAAAGCAAATGAAAAAAACCTTACTTAGGGCCCAAACAACACGATCTGCATCATTTGGGGCTGTGTTCTGTCCAATCACGTCGTTTGGGCCCATGTTATGTCTGGCAGTCGAGTAGAACCTATAAAACAAATGAAACAAGTTAGTTAGTATGAAAAAACAAGAAGCAAATGAAAAAAAAACATACTTAGGCCCCAAACAATGTGATCTGCATCGTTTGGGCCCGCATTCTGTCCAGTCGGCTTGTTTGAAGGTGGTGGTGATGGTGGCATTGGGCATGGGAACAGTGGTGGTGGGTGCACATGCAGTGGTGGTGGTAGAGTGGAGAGGAGGAGGAGGCAGCATTGGCGACAGTGGTGGTGGTGGTTGTGAGCTGGCAGTCACATGTCATGTGTCATGTGTATGCATACTTATTAATTATTCCGTTAATGGCTGTGATTAACTACGTACCTTGGTTGGGTAATAAAAGTATTAAATGTATGCCCAAGAATAATTGCTTGGTAGCTCAGTGGTTAAGCATGCTGTTATGTGTGCAGACCCAAGGTCAAGTGTTCAATTCTTGATGTGTGTCAAACTTTTATTTGGGAAAGCACATGCATTCCATTATTCCGGTTGTGATGAGTCCGGTCAGATTCTGGGGATTCCAGCTGTAAACTGGATCCTTATTCTGACTGGAATTGTGCTGCATAGGGAAAACTACATACAAAAAAAACTCCACCAGATTCCAGAAATTCCGGCCGGATGAACTGGAATCCAACTGGAATAGGTGGGGGAGGGGATGCAGCCCTGCTGCCCTGGGTGCATTGTCCTTAGTGCATTGTCCTTGGTGTCATGGTTGGTGCATTGTGGTTGGTGCATCTTCCTGGTCCTGGGCAGCTTTCATCTGATGCTGCTGTTGCTGTTGTGGTCCCCATTGTCCTGTGTAGTTGCTGTCATTGTGTCATTCCTGTCAACATGTGTCCCATGGTGCTCCTCGTCATGCTCCCCGCTGTGCATTCCCATTGTCATTCCCCTCATCATCATTGCCATTCCACCCAAGCACCATAGGATGTTTGCTTAAGTAACCTTAGATGTAGATGCACAGCTTGCTTAAGTATAAGTCAGCTTAAGCACCCTATCTCCTTAAGCTCATTAAGCCCTTTGAACAATGCTTAATCCACATAAACTTTGAATCAAACTCAGACTTAGTCATCAATTTAGTTCATCAATTTAGTCAGGTGTTCAAAGTTCAAAGTTCACCACATTATGTTAAACACTGGTTATGCTGCTACTGCCTGCACCAGAGAGGTCAACATAATATAGAATAAAGGAATTTGAGGCCATAATATATGGTTTCCAAAGGGTGGAAGTGTCAGTAGAGACATATTTATATTATTGTTATTTGTTTGGCACCTTAATTGGGTGCTTGGCTGTGCTTGTTTGAGGTCTTTACACTCCCCCACCTTTCCTGTCGGACTCCAACCGGAGTCCAACTGGAGTCCACTGGGACTGGTCACCAGCCAACTGCCTGCAAAGTTGCCAGTCCAGTCCCAGTCCAGTCCAACTGGACTCTGAGTAGAATCCACTCAAACACCGGATTCTACTTGGACTGGTCCATTGGAGTCCAGTTGGATTCCAGTTGGATTCCAGTTGGAGTCTGGTTGGAGTCCACTGGGAGTCCAGTCAGATTCTGCTCAAAAAGTGTGTAAGAAAAGGAATCGAACCCAGATCCCTGTTGGTTGCTTATGTAATCATAACACAATATAACCATTACACCACAGTACCTTGTTTAAGGTATCATCTACTTGTGCTAGGTACTGTGTGCGGCTGTGTATGATAAAGCATATAGCTGCATCATCAAATGTGCCAGCTCATCACTCACCACCACCACCACCACCATTGACGGCTGCCTCCCTCCCTCCTCTCTCTACCACCATCACTGCATGGACACCCACCGCCACCACTCCCATGCCCAATTCGCCATCACCACCACCCGCAAACGAGCCCAATGGATGGGCCCTACATAAGTTTTTTTTTTGTTTGCTTTTTGTTTTTATAGACTAACCAACCTGTTTTTTTAGCTTTCTAGGTTATAATCTACTGGCAACAATGCCACCACTCACAAATGAGCCAACACAGGCCCAAATGATGCGATCTGCGTCGTTTGGGCCTTATGTAAGTTTCTTTTGCTTGGTTTTTGTTTTTATAAACTAACTAACTTGTTTTTTTTAGTTTTCTAGGTTATAATCTACTAGTAATGACATCACCACTTGCAAATGAGCCAATGCGGGCCCAAACTATGTGATCTGCTTTTTCACTTGGTTTTTGTTTTTATCAACTAACTAACTCGTTTTTTTGTAGTTTTCTAGGTTATAATCTACTAGTAATGACACCACCACCCGTAAACAAGCCAACACACCCACCCCACACCTGTGAGCCCCTGCTCATAGGGTGGATTGTGAGCATGTGCAGTCGACAATGATGCCTACCAGCACCCCCCAAAGCCAACAACACACCCACCCCACGCCTGCGAGCAGAGGCTCGCAGGGTGGATGGGTGGATGGCGGGCACACCCGGGATAAGATGACCACAACACCCATCCCCATGCCTACAAGCAACTGCTCATAGGGTGGATGATGGGTGTGGCTTGCTACGGCGATGGATGTGTGCGAGGAGGGGTGGGCAATGACACCCACCCCAGACTGCATCCCCCAACCCCCCCTCCCCCACATTTTGTGTGGGGAGGGGTCTTTATTATTTTTAATTTATCTCTGCCCCCCCCCCTCTCGCATCTTGCAAGAGGGGTTTTTTTTTGTTTATTATTATATTATACCCACTCCCTCGTGTCCTACATGAGGGATGTGGTTAATTAAAAATTTTGATCTTAATTGTTTGAAAAATGCCTCCTCGAAGAATATGAAAAGTTGAGTCATAAATAAACCTTATATTGATCCCCAATAAATCTCCTGTGGCTCAAGTGGTTGAGCACACTTGTTTGGTTTGTCATGTGATTCCTTATGGTGAGGTCTTGAGTTCAATTCCTGCAGTACACAAACTTATTTTGCAGGTACTTTATGAAATTCACCAAGTCCAAAGTCCTTTGAGCTCATATCTAATTGACTTATCATTTGGTTGCACTTGGACTCCACTCAGACTCCAGTTGGACTCCAATGGGGGATTGAACTCTACATGACTTAGTGTAGTTCAATTGGACTCCACTCAGACTCCAGTGGACTCTGGTCAGTCTGGTTGGAGTCCACTAGGACAGGTGGGGGACTGTAAAGTACTGGCTTGTTTATAAGCTGGCTCATGGACTGCTTAAGATGCCTATTGAGTGCTCAGTGCTTAAGCACATTAAGTAGTCCTATCCCTGTTTTGAGATTGGAGGTGCTTGAGCAGGAAGAGTGCTGAAGCTTGGTGGGTCTGCTTGAGTGGGGAGCTTGCTTGAGCAGAGAGCATGCTTGAGCAGAGAGCATGCTTGAGCAAGGTGGGTGCTTGAGCCGGAGGGTGCTTGAGTGGGGAGTGGGGATAGTGTTGAGCAGGAGGATGCTTGAGTGGGGAGGGTGCTTGAGTGGGGAGGGTGCTTGAGCAGGGAGGGTGCTTTAGCAGCATGGTTGAGATAGGACATGAGCTCAGGGTGTTCAATTATTGTTTCTGTGCACACAGTATTACAGGCAATATGTGCTTAAGCCAACTTATACTTAAGCAAGCCATGCACCTACATCTTAGGTTGCTTAAGCAAACCCCCTATAGATTCATTTCCACCCACAATCCACCCCCCCAGCAGTGGCTCGTGGGGCTGGAGGTGGGTGGTGTGTCATTGGCCCTGTCATTGTTGTCCATCATGGTGTAGTAAACTGGGGGTTAGACCTTAGATTTTCACTCAACAATAACATGTATCACATATATTGTTGTGTAAGTAAAAAGTCTGTTGATCCAAATATTGAATGGCCCTTATAAAGGGTTTGGTTTGAAGCTATTGACAGGTAAAGTAAATATATGTAAAGACTAGCAAACTAGTCAGCCATCACTACACTCTCCCCCTTTGGCTTGAACCCAGAGGGCAAGCCATGACTGACCCAAGAAATCAAGAAGTAAATGAAGACCACAAGGAATACTTTTACTCAGCCTGGGAAGGTTGAGGGTGAGGATGGCCTGAGGACAGATCATCATGGGGTTCATCCAGATCCATTCTGTCACCTAACAGGATGGATAGGAAGGTTGGTGATTCCACATTAGACACCAGAGATGGTGCCTGGGATATGGGAGTCACCAGGGACAATTCCACGGCAGACAATACAGGGGGCTGCTCTCCCTCTGGAAGAGCAGCTGTGTGGGTGGGTGATTCATCCTCAGATTCAGAGACCAAGTCAGTGTGTTCAGATTCAGACCCTTTATTTTTTCGTCAACCCTGAGTAACATGTGCAATGAGTTGGGGCTTGCCCCCTCCCAACCCTTAGTGAACTCCAGGGGTAACCCTCAGGTATATTTTCACATACCTGTACCCGTACCCATGAACACTGTACCTGCACAGGTAAGGGTATGGTGTTACCATGGTGTTACCACGGTGTTACAGGTATTACTACAATGTTACAAGTATTACTACATGTTACATCATATACCCAAACCCCCCACAAAGCTGAGGATTTGGGGGATGGGAAACTCATATACTACTACTCTACTACTCTTCAGGACTTCAGAACAACTGTAAAGTAGATTAGAACCTAACAAATGACAGAGTACTTACCCAAATATGAGCCCTCTCACCATTCCAACCAAGATGTTGGCATCAAAAAATAATGAGCAACTGCAACCCTCTCATCTTTTCGGAACATTGAAATGACTGTATATTAGATTATAATTAAGCCTAAGATCACAAAAAACAATGGAGAACTCACCTAGATATAAGACCCTCTCCTGCTACCCCCCTTCTAACAAAGATGTTGGCATCGAAAAAGAATGAACAACTGCAACCCTCTTGTCTCTTTGCAACATTAAAGCAACTGTATATTACATTGTAATTAAGCCTAAGATCATAATAAATGATGGAGAACTCACCTAGATATGAGACCTTCTCTTGCTACCCCCCTTCTAACAAAGATGTTGGCATCGAAAAAGAATGAGCAACTGCAACCCTCTCGTCTCTTTGCAACATTGAAGCAACTGTATATTACATTTAATTAAGCCTAAGATTGCAACAAATGATAGAGAACTCACCTAGATATGAGACCTTCTCTTGCTACCTCCCTTCCAACAAAGATGTTGGCATTGGACAAGAATGAGCAAATGCGACCCTCTAGTCTCTTCGGAACATTAAAACAGCTGTAAATGAGATTAGTAAAACCTGTATACCCACATGTATGGGTACAGTGTCTCATGGGTATGATGATCCCAAACCCATACCCATACCCATGCATACCCATGACCAGATACTCATGGTGTTACCCATACCCATGACACTCCTTACTGACCCTGCAAGAGGAGGGCCATGAGCAGCCAAGTGTTCCTTCTTTCATTCCTTTTTGGCCTTATTTTTCTTGGCCTTGGTGTGACAGGGAGGACCTATGAGGTCCAGCCCCCATCCACAAAGTCTGGGGTCTCCAGGGTTTGTGAAGCATTCAAAGAGTCAGGGGGAATGGGAACAAGGGGAACAATGTTGGGAGAAGGCACTGCCACAACTGGGAGCGCAGTCAACACTACTGAGGAGTTGTTTCCATTGGAGGATCCAGATACCCTCATCTGAATGCTGGGAAGCGATGGGTGGAGGCTCAAGGACTGGAATGCAGAACTGGAAGGTCCCAGGACTGATGGCCCAGAGGATGTTGGAGCAGGACAGGGAAGTGCCATCCAAATGACAAGAGAGTCAACATGGCCCACAGGTCACGTAGTTGAAGTGGAAGACTTAGATGCAGACCTTGGAGGCACTGCATGTATCGAGAAAGAGAGTCCTAACAGCCCCCCCAGGGGGGGAGGAGACTCTGGCAAGTCTATGTCCCTCTTGCACTTGGCAGGGGGAGGTTGGGTCAAACTGCATGCCCCTGGAGGAGGTTGCCATACACAGGGTTCAGTAATCAGAGGAGCATCCTCAGGACTAGGATGGGCGATTTGATGAATGTGTTCTAGGGTAGCGGTAGCGTCTGTAGACTCATCTTCCCTATGGGACTGCATAGTTGCCATCAACCATCCTATCCCAAAGTGATAGGCTTCCCTGACCTCATGGTCTGGGACTCCGATTGAAGCCAGATGCCAGGCAATGTCCTACACAGTGATGTTGTCAGTCACCTGGGACATGAACTGCCTATCTCAGTGCAAAGCAACCAAGATGCCCATTGATGATCACACCCTTTGATACAATCCTGGGGTGGTGAACACCTCCACCAGGCATAGATCTAAACTTAATTTCTGTTGCTGAGACAGTCCAGGGGGCATCTGTTGACACATTAAAAGCATTCCCCTCACTTGGGGAAGGAAAACTTGGTGTTCATCCAGAACCAACCTGGGGGAGTTCCAGAATTGGTAAAGTTGGCAGTGCATGAAATGGGCCCAGGTTTCCACTGAGTTGTTGAGTCAGGGCTGGGCCATAGTGCCTGGCTCATGCAGGTGCTGGATCCCTTTGGAGGATTGTCAGTCCAGAGGGAGCCACTGGGGAAGTCTCCAGTTGGCGATGGCATAGTTCATCAGAGGAGTCCACTTCTCTGAAGGGGTAAGGCTAGCATAATGCACATACAACTGTGCTCGCCATAGATCTGTTTCATTACTGGGCTGCTGAGCAGCCGTGGCCCAGAGGTTAAATTCAGCACTGTTTTGGGGCAGAGCCGTAGGGTCAGGATTGCAGCCTGGGGGAGTGGGGACCCAGTTGGCAGGTTGGGGAATACCCAACACTGGGTTGCTCATCCTGGGCCTAGAAGAAGGAAGGAGAGGGTACTCCCTTTCCTTCTGACCTTCATCCACATCCATTGCCTCAGCTGGGTGAGCAGTTGGGGCAGGAGTGGCAGGCCTAGTGGTGGCAATCACATAAGAATGCTCCCTGGCCAGAGAATGAGGTCTGGGTGAAGGTTCACAGCCATGGGATCATTTGGGAGGGCAATCCTTCATGCACTGGTCCAAGTCATCCTCAAGGTGCCAAATTTGGGCCCTGAGTTTTGCATTCTCATCCTCATAATCTTCTTGGAGTCTTCTGGCTGCCACTTGATCCCCTGAGGAGATCTTGTGGTTGCGGTGGTCCTTGGTGTTGAGATAGTTGGGGTCCTGGTCAAACTCCAGCTGGTATACATGCATGGTGTACTGCTTGTAGACATCACATCCTCCCCAATGAACCACAATTAGGGTGTAACATGGGTCACACCATGGGTAAGATTTTCCCACACTGCACCCATACCTGTCAAAACCACACCCATTTGAACACCGCAACCATGGTGCCAGTTTTTTACCACAGTTATTTTTAGAACACCACAGGTCTGATTCACCATGGTAACTACCTGCCATTTTGAGTACATTACACTCCTCCACCTATTCCGGTTGGATTCCAGTCAGAATGCCCATTCCGATCAGAATTTCCGGAGTTCTGGGGAATTCCATTTACATATATTTTTCTCACAATTCATAATTCCAGTCAGACTGGGGGGTCAATTTTACCTCTGGAATCCCTGGAATCTACCCGGACTCATTTTTACCTGGAACAGTCAGATCAACTGGATGCATGGCACTAGCATAACCAGAATAACCGGAATGCATGTGCTTTCCCAAATAACATTTCGACATGCAACAAGAATTGAACACTCGACCTTGGGTCTGCACACATAACAGCATGCTTAACCACTGAGCTACCAGGTCATTATTTATCTACATACATCTAATACTTTTATTACCCAACCAAGGTGCGTAGTTACAGCCATTAACAGAATATGCACACATGCATATTGCATGACACATGACATGTGACTGCCAGCTCACAACCACCACCACCATTGTCAACACTGCCTCCTCCTCCTCTCCACTCTACCACCACCATTGCATGCGCACCCGCCACCACCATTCCCATGCCCACTGCCACCATCACACCTTCAAATGAGCTGACTGGATGGAATGTGGGCCCAAACGACAGCAATTGTTGTTTGGGCCATAGATAAGTTTTTTTCTTTTTTCTTTTTCTTTTTATCAATCAACTAATTTTAATTTATTGCTTTTTAGGCTATATACTACTGGGGATGACCTGCTGCAACAGAAAATGTGCAATGGAAAAATGCACAACCCACGCCCACACCCACCGATCCCCTCCTCCCCATTCAAATGGGATGTGAGGCTGTCGACATGGGCTAGGTGTGCAGCAGGATGCCAGGAGACCCCAGAAGGGGGATACCTGCCTAGTAAGCACCCACCAATCCCCATACATGCACCACATTGCACTGACACACCCAAACCCCTCCTCCCCCCCCCCCAAAAAAAAAAAAAAAAAGACAGAAATCCAAATGGGGGACGACAGCAACAAACAATGACAAGCCACCCACCTCCAGCCTCATGAGCAACTGCTCGTGGGGTGGAACATGGGTGGAACAATGCCCAGGTGCAGGGACAGGAGACAACGATGACACACCACCTGCCCCCAGCCTCACGAGCAACTGCTCATGGGGTGGATCACAGGTGGAACGACAATGATGACAAGCCACCTACCCCCAGCCTCACGAGCAACTGCTCGTGGGGTGGATCATTGGTGGAAGGACAGACAACAGTGGGGTCACATCCCCTCCTCCCTCTCCTGCACTTCATGTGGGGAGGGATTTTTTTTGTACTTTTAATTATTTATAATTATTGTGCCCCCCCTCCCCCATTTTGCCTGGGGGTTGTCATGTTTTTACCTCCCCCCTCGTGTTTGGTGCGAGGGGTTAGCTTTTTATGTATATAAATAAAACTCCCTCTTGCATCTTGTGAGAGGGAGGATTTTTTGTTTTATGTATATAATCACAATCATCCCCACTCCCTCGCATTCAATGTGAGGGATGTGGTTAATTAAAAAAATTTGATCTTAACTACTTTGAAAAAAATTAGAGTGTCATGAAGAAACATTATATTACTAACTAATAATTCTCCTGTGGCTCAACTGGTTAAGCACACATGTTTGGTTTGTCATGTGATCACTCTAATCAAGATGTCCTGAGTTCAATTCTTACTCTGCACAAATATATTTTGTAGGCACTTTGACAACTTAAGACTTGAAATTTGACTATCCATTAGGGTATATACTCTAAGTTGAGCATCTGGAGTAACCAGAATCTGGTTGGAATAACCAGAATAACCAGAATCCACTGGAATCCAATGGAATCCAGTCGGAATAACCAGAATCCACTGGCTAACTTCTGTTGAATGAAAAAACGTACATATAAACTATGGACAACGTAGACCTCCGCATCTGCTCACAATCAAAGTGTAAAAAAACCCTCCCTCCTGAACATGAGTATGGATTCAAACAATGTGCATGATGTCGGGAAATAAATAGAAGTGCACAAGCTCAAGCATCAAAGTGCAAGTGCAAAGGTGAGCCTCCTAGGCTACTGCCACCCACCGTGCGTCATACCAGCCAAAGTCTATGAAGATCCTCTTGTAGTCTCTTCTGGATCAGAATCTGATGATGGGAACCAAAGTGCCAGTTTATATTGTTGTATCAATAACACAACTACTGACAAGCACACCAAGACTCTTGTTTCCTTTGAAAACAGTCAAAAGCTTTTCTCAGCACTAAGAAAAAAATGTTGGAGCACCTCTGTAGTGGAATTTGATGACAAGGAAAGGGTGCAGATGCTTACTCATGAGGTGTGGAAGGTCACTGGATGGCGTTTTCGGTATGTCACAAAGATGGCTCATGGGGTATAGAGCCTAAACATAGAATGACAGAGTACAAGACCACAGGAAGATGACAACAAGGCACAAGACATGGCTGTGGTGTAGCCAGGACACAAAGTGGAAGCAGAAGTCACACCCAAGCCAAAGAGAGGGCATGAAACACTGTGATACCCTTGGAATGGAGCAGTTTGACTGCAAAAGCAGATTGATTGTATCCTGCAAGAAGGGCTCATCAGCAGATGAGTGCATTATCCTTATACATTTACAACACCATGCAAAACACAAACCTTATTACAATGTGGCAATGCCACTGGAAGCACTCAAGATCATCCAGGAGAACCTAGAGTGGTGCACACCCAACTCTCTTGCAATGAAGATTCAGGCACTATATCCAAGTGTCACCACTAATCAAGTACACACAGCATGGACAACTATGAGCAAAACATTATGGAAGTGAGACCCATCTGCAAAGATGCTACTTGAAGAGTACCCTGATGATGTGGACATGTTTAAGGCAACAGCAAAAGGAGTTGAGCAACTATGTTGGGGTCAGAAGAGAATCCTCTTGTCCCTCAGAGGCAAGATCATGGAGGTTGGACTTGATGCAACATGTACGTAATGAGCATTTCTGGATTAACAATGAAAATGGCAGTCAACACAAACTTGAAACACCTTGAACTCTACTCAATCCTTGGAGAATATGATAATGCAGGTTTTCCACTTGTGTACTGCCTACAGTCAACACTTGATGCAAAACAGATCAGAAAACAAAAGCATGCACTGGAGGCCTGGGCAAAACAACTCAAGGACAGCAATGTCAAAGAGGATCTGGGATCATGCAAAGATCCAACTATGCTGGTGGCATCTATGTAAAGCTGTCAGATAGCACTTTTCAAAAGGCAAACTAGCAACTACACCATATGGTCCCAGTCAGGCAAAGCAAGAATTTCCCTTCATTAATGTTGCATTCTGGCTGTTTGGGGACACAGACCCTGATGACATTGAGGGCAGCGCACTCAATTATCCACAAGAAGCACCAGCTACTTACCCACCTCAACCCCATGCACTCACTCTGCACATTCCTACTCTAACCCAGCAGTCAAACATTGAGCATCAATCCATACAACAGCACATGAAAAACAGTGTTTTGACACCTGGCACAACAGATAATACACATAAAGAGAACATTCCAGTGTCAAAGTTGGCATTGTTAGCACCACAACCAGCAGCACATCACACTGGCATCATGGGTTGATACTGAGGACAACCAGGGTGTGCCCAGACTTACAATCCATCTGCCTTTGAAGACTAATTGCAAAATTGTTGAGGATGATACAAGTGATGATGATGAACTGAGATGATGCACCTTTTGTTGAAAAGAGTTCCAGGAGGACATCCTCAACATGATGGAGCAACATCTGTGTGCTCATCCACTGATTCTAGGCTATGTCCACCCTAGTCCCGCTGGAATCCGTGAATGGGCAGTTAAACAGATGTATAACTTCTGTGTTGCAAATGATCTTCATGAGTTGTGGGCATATCTGTGGGGCAATTGGTATCAGAGTGGTCACTGGGAGCTTTGGGCATGCTCTGGATATCCTAAAATACCTGTACTGAAAACAACCCTGATTCTCAAGAGTCAGTGAGTGATGAGGGATCTCGGCTTCACACTTACCATAGCTAACCTACAGCTCTTGCAGCTGGCATCAAATCAAGAAGGACTTCCTTCACCATTTTTCCCTGCTATGGATTGATTTGCTTGTGTGGATCCTAGTCACAAAGCTGGTACCCACCTACTACCAAAAGCTTGATTTGATGTTGAACAATGTTGGATGATATTGAGAGCTGCCATCATGGAGGAAGCATTTCAAGCAGCATGTAAGAAGGCTGCAAAGATGCCAATAACTCTCCCTCTGAATGAGAAATATTGCCCAGACCCTCTGAAGTGGGTATGCACATGCCCTCATCTCCATAAACACTGTGTCCTGTTATACAAGCATCTTGTCCAATCAGTACATCCTGTCGATCCAAAGTTTTTTCTAGAGGTCAAATGAGGACGTACCACTCCATTTTGGTTTTATTCCTCCCTCATTCCTCTTGATGGCACTCTTCAAATATCACCAACAATCACACCCTCTACCACTCCTAATGAGAATGACAGTGATAGCAAATCAGATGATGACAATGATGTGCCTGTTGATATGGGAGAGAATATCAGTAGTCAAGCCACATTTCAGGAGCACTTCACTCACCGCTTTGAGAATTTTGCAACAGTCTGGAATTCCAAGTACAATTTGGTGACAATAGGATGTTGAATATCATTGAGCAAGAAGGAGCATCATTCTTCTGGTTGGCACATGACTGTCTGGATCACAAACATTGTCAACATTCAACAAGAACTCCAGCACCTATAACATGGGAGCAATCAACAAGCAACACAATGTTCTACCAAGCACATCCATTATCACATTCTGGTTGACAGGAAGGCATGTGACCTATATGGTTCCAAGCTTCTTTTCCACATAGCGCAGTCCATTTGGTTCACGCTGTCAAACTGACTTATGTACAGGTAAACTTTCATTTACTTGTATGTTATATTAGCTGTCTATAGTGTTCATAATAATATCTATGAGGTTTATCATCATCTGGTACTTCAACTAACCAGATTCTGGTCAGGTGACCATGTCCAGGGTGGGGTTGAGCAAGGGAACTTAGTATTGCAACTCTGACATCTGACATCCCCATGGGTGAACCATCACACCACAGTGAAAAGTCGTTCGATGCACAGCAACATGGAATGATCTGAAGCGATGATATCATGTGTCATACAAGTGTCACATTTTGTCTGATTTGCCATTTGAAAAAGGGTTGGAGTGATGCCTAACAACAATCCTCAACAAAGTTTTGACTTCAAGTTGTGCACTCTGTACAAGGGGGTGTCAGAAAAAAAAGAAAGCATACCAGGTTGGATTTCTTTTTAAGCTGCCCATGAGGGAACTCACACCAGAGAGTTCAAGTTTTCAGGTCAACTGAAAACTTTGCCGAAGTTTGAAGTTTTGATGAAAATTCTAGACCACTGAAAACAATAGTGCACAGTGATTCAAAGCAGCAACTACCATACATAGGAAGTGTACTACAATGCTCACTTTTACCTTGTAGTATTCAGGAAACCCAGGACTCCCTCAGTATTAAATGTGAGGGATCCTCAAAATATCCCTACTACTATCTTATGTGACAATACCACAACTAAATCCATATCTGAAGACCCACTCCTTCACTTGAGACTTAGCTGCTTTCAGCACTGTACAGTTTGAGTGGGTGTTATCACACATGTTATCCCTATGTTCACTGATATAATCAAGCAAATGATCAGATATGAGCAAGATATAGCATTCAAAGGTCCAATTTAGTCCGGTTTTTCACCTTTTCATTGATGAACTGGGACCAGGACCAGTTTTACAATTTCAAGATCTCAGACAAAATTGGACTGGACTGCCATGGACCAGTCCATCGCAGTCCTAGTCAGTTCAAACTGACCTTCACATAGAATGGGCAGCAGAGATAAAATACTACCAAATACTACTATGATATATGCAGAAAGTCAAAAATGATTCAGATGTAACTAAGCAGACTAATATGTAGCATGGATATTAAGACTAGAGATGTTATTAGAAAATATAACATAAAAACACTGGAGCTTACATACTTGGTGTGAGACTGTCAGAGCCCAGGCCATCATAACTTTGAATGACTAGAGTGGGGAATGGCAGACTCCAAAGCCTCCATCCTAAGCCAATAAATGGCAGCAATGATATGAAACTTGCCTTGATACCTCTACAATACAAATGAATGAGTTGTCTGTATATTAATAAATATGAGAGACTTGACTAACATGCCATTACAAAGCTACAGAAGTGCTCAACAACTCCAATGAATCTGAATCCCCTGATACTATGTATTCCTTCAACCCATCAGATGACACTGTTGATGCTGTGGGGTTGACTGAATGGCCAGTATAAGGAGCTGAGAAGGCTGGTGACCTACTAGAATGTCCAGAAGAACCATTTGAGACCAAACCAGTCAGGATAAGAGAAGAAAGCTGAATGGATGCATGCCCACAACAAGGAGATGGTGCCAAAAGGGATTGAAGAGACATGGGCAGTAAGAGCAGGGGAAAATGCTCACAATCAAGAACACCACACAGTGACTTATATGGAGACTCAGCTATCCAAAATGTTTGATCTCTGGAAAGACAGTACTGGAAAATAAGAATTGAGCATGAGGACAGAAGACAATGGAGCATGCGCCAGTGGAAGTATTATAGTATTTAGCTGGAATATAGTTGAAACACTGCCATCAGGTTGTGGGGCAGTCTGATAAGTGGCATCATGCAACACAATGATTAGTGCTATTAGTATTGTCAACTAGTCAATCACAGACTGTTTCAGCAGCAGGTGGGGATGTGGCAGGTGGAAGTGTGGGAACGGGGGTGGGAGTGGGAGTGGGAGCAGCCTCGCATTTGTCTTCCTCAGGCCAAGCAGCCTCATGTCCATCTTCCTCACTACCAGCATCAGTGGCAGCAGCCCTGTGCCAGTGATCCGGCCCCAGCATCCTGCTCATCTTCATTGACCTCCATACCATACCTTTGCCTATAGCTTGGACCCTCTCCAAGATAGTGCAGCTCACCTGCACCATTGTACAACACAAGGGGTTGTGGGCAGAACCCCATGTACTCTTCCATCTCATCCATCCTCCTGCTCAAGCTGGCCATATTCTCCCTTATGTTGGCCATTACTCTGGGGAAGTTCTGATGGAGCCAATCACCCTGATTGTACAGATGGTGCTCCAGTCCTTGTATATGGTCATTGAAGTCACAGAGCTCCCCAGCAGTAACAGGAACAGGAGCAGGAGAGAGTGAGGGAGAGGGCAAGGGTGGGTGTTTGTGCACAACATCAACCATCTCAATGTCGGAGGAATATGTTGCTGTGGTCAATGTTCAGTGGTTATTTGTATGGTGATATGTAGTACTTACCCTTTGATTTCCCTTTTTCTTCCCTCATGAACCTCTGCAAGGATCCAGCCTTCTTCACCTTTCTTCTGGCCGCATCTTTTCCTTTCTCTGGCTTGTCCCCTGCATGACCATCTTTCATGTTTTTGCACTTGACTTTGCCCTTCTGACATTCGAAACATGTGTTCTTCACATTGACCTGTTTGTGACATTGTTGCTGAAGCTGGAAGCATTGTATGCAGGGAGTGGGCCTTACTGCCCCACACACTGGTTGTCACCAACGTTCCCTTTGCTCCTTTCACTCCAACAATACATCTCCATTACTTTCCATCCCCTGTGATTCCCCATCATTTTTGAAATCCTCACCAGACCTCCCACTGCTGCTCTGAAGTATGTGCCTGGTCCTGCCACTCCCACTTGGTCTTGCTGGAGTGGTTGGGGTGGGTGGTGCTGATGGGCACACATCTGGGCATCGATATTCTGGCTGGCGTGACCCAGATCCCGATGGCTCTGCTGGCGCCTGTGGTTTCCTTTGCCTGCTCTCCCCTCAAGCTCCTGCTCCCATTCCTGTTCCTCTCCCACTCCTGCTCCCATTCCTGTTCCTCTCCCACTCCTGCTCCCATTCCTGTTCCTCTCCCACTCCTGCTCCCATTCCCGCTCCTGCTCCCCTCCCTTGTCCCACTCCCATTCCTGTTCCTACACCCCCACCTGCTGCTCCTGCTCCTTGTGGTCCTGCTCCTGATCTTGAAGGAACAGTGGCCACACCACCTCCCGCTCCCAATGCCAAAACCCCTGAGGTTCCCACAATCCCACATTTCTTGTCAAATTTCTTCATCACATGCAGCTGACCTTCCATGAAAATCTCATCACCTGTTCTATCAGAACTTCCACATGCTACCGAAAAACCCCACAAGAATGACTTGGCACCAAATGCCACTTTCAAGTCCTCCCTGAGATCCTGTCGTTGCCATGAAAATAATGTGCTCTACAGTATATTAGTCCCACTGTCATCCTGATAGCATTTTACTTACAAGGGCCCATTTTTGTTCCCTCATGATGGCCTTGATGTTTCATGTTTGAAGGCCATTTCAGACGGCCTTCTCAATCTGGCTGATGTGGCCGAGCACTTGTTGAGCTGTAATGTTCATGTTGAGATGAGTCGGGGTGGGGATGGGAATGGGGACAGGTGTGATGGGGTTTGAAAGTCAACAAAAGTTGGAACAATGAAAATCAACCATCATGTGTGTTCTTCAAGGCCAAACAAATAACATCCAATCAATATCTGATCACTAGATTAGATGCACATTATAACCTCTGTTACATTGATCCATCCACAATGAGCGACCAGCAGCAAACGCAAGGCAATGTTCTAGATGGCTACATCCCTATCTGATGATAGGTTGTCTCCTCGGCTCAAAGGCTGATTCACCACTTTAACCTAAATGACCATCAAACATCCCCGATCAACTTTGAACAGCTGCAACTGCAATCAAACATTGTTGACTGTCATCGACCATCACCAAGCATTATCGATCAATATTGAGAGACTATGAGCAACATTGGGCACCACATTTGTTATCTATAACATGGAAGACCATGCACCAGGAAGTATTCCAACTTGTGCTCAAACCTGCTGATAGTAGGTCGACCTCATTCCAACTCCCTATTGCATACAGAACCCACTGGATGGATTATTGTGAGACTTAGCATGGTTTATACACAAAGGACAGTCTCTTTTAGTTCTTTCCCTTTATTACTCCTTCATCATATGATATATCTCTTTCTTGTTCAGATTCCAGTCTCCTTTTTGGCCTTGTGCCTTAACTCATATCTTTTGCCTCATGTTCTACACATGTTTCTTATACCATTTTAGGAAGTTTCTTTTAAAAACATATAAAACTCTGTAGTATCTACTTGGAAATACAAGAAATTGTCTTCACCTATCATCTTGTATTGAAGTTTTAAGAATCAGATCTATCCTCTAAACAATTGAAGCTTCTACAAGTTTTCTCAATCAACGAGAAACCTCTGCAACCATCCTTGTCCTTGATCCTCTTTCGACCCTGTCATCGTTAGCACTAGTAACCATCCCAACACTTCATAGCCATTGGCTATAGCCTTCATATACCATTGACCTATCGAAAGGTCCCCAGAATCCACACATCGACCATTGACAATAAACATTCTTCACTGTCAATCTCATCGATCATCCTCGATATTGATCAATACTCGATCAGACCATGCCAAGCACCTTCATCACCTATAGCACTACCTTCACGACTAGTACCAACTAGTTATCCTCCCATCAGTTGGAACATGAACATTCGGAATGTCTTGCACCCTTCCTCTGACTTGTGCAAATATCATTGGCTGTTTTGGTGGTTTTCCCGGGTTGAGTATCATCATTTTTGGAGCCCACTGCGAGGGTTTCTGAATCATTTCATCATCGGACCAACCTTGACTTCCTCGGCTTAGGCCAACACAAGCAAGAAACCTTCATATCAATACTCGCCATGCCTTCGAATCTCTTGAACAATTGGGAGACATTCTAATTCCTGTTTCCAAAGCAGAATCTACTCATCATAGACTATTTCCTTCACCTATATCATTGCCTTCCACATCGTCATCTACTTCTTCATCATCATCAACCTCTTCATTCATCATTCCAACAACTTTGACACCTCTACCATCCTTTACACAAGTCTTAACCCCTACCCCTAGAGTCATCGCATTCATGACTACCCAAACTGTGATGCCAGCTCATGGGCATTCAACCACTCCGAAGTTTGACCCTACTCAACCTTGAGAGCTCCGACGATACTTCGAAGAACTTGAACTATTATTCCCAACCTGCAGCATCACTGAATCGAATCTGATGAACATGCTTGTTGCTATCTCGACATCGACTCTTCTGAACTATGGGAATCACTTCCAGAATATCAGCCAGGCACTTCCTTCAATGAATTTCGAACAGCAGTACATAAACTCTATCCCAGCTCGGAAGACAATTGCAAGTGGAGCATATCGGACATGGACAAATTAGTGGGAGAACAGCTATGCATTGGGATATTCAATGTGAATGATCTAGGAATGTATTATTATGCATTCTACAACATTACTCACTTTTTGCAAGCAAAGAATAGGATCTCGGAAGCCAAGCAAAGCAGAGCTTATGTTCGAGGATTCCAACCTGGCTTATGGACTTGAATTGCTCAATGACTCAAACTCAAATTCCATTATCCCAACGATCCATATCCGCTCAACGACATTCATGACATGGCAAAATTTGTACTAGCAGGCTCTAACACATCAAACTCAGTAATTCACCAATTGGCTTCTTCATCGCACTTGACATCGAACATCAGAAATACGGTCACCTCATCACCTGGAACCATTATGATTAAAACCGAAGATCTAAATGCAATGTTCAAACAATTTGCTAGCACCATTGCTATGCATATCACAGGTACTAAAAATCCTCGCACTAATTTGGCAGACAGACAGGCACACATCGATGCACTCCTTTGCATATTTTGCAGTTTATCGGGACATTTTATCCCTGACTGTATGGTTTGTCAGTCATACTTGAATGAAGGAAAGTGTAAGCGAAACACGGAAGGACAGATCGTACTTCCAAATGGACAATTTACCCCTCGAAGTATTCCTGGCAGGTTTATCAAGGAACACATTGACAAATGGTGGAAATGTAACCCAGATGCAACCCCAGCAGCCACACTCTTATTCAGCATCACACCAAAGGCACTGTCGACTTTGACTAATTCAACCTCAGCTGTGATCACTTCAATAACAGAGTCCAATGCAGTTTCTACATCAGGATCGGAAATGAAAGGCATTTATCATAACTCGACATTGACTGCTGACTCTGAAAATAGAATAGCAGCTCTCGAGCAAGAGATATTTGCACTTCAAAGTGGTCGACCATTTTTGTGTCTGAACAAAGAGGTTCAAAGTTCAGTTCTGGCCACGACAATCCCCATTCCTGCATCATTGACATCTACTGCTCCAGTACCAGCACCCTCAACATCAGTCAACCCTTCAACTTCAACTATGGCTCCAACATCTGCATCAACATCGACTTCTCCTGCATCAACCACTTTGCCATCGACAACCATACCCCCAATGCAAATCTTGGTACACCCCTATGCATCGGTCAGGGAGAATGCCTATTTACCACCACATGAAAGGAGCTTTGCTGGCACATCAAAGGGTAAGGAAAAAGACAGACCATTGTATGCAACACAGGCACCAGTACAGAATGAGAAAATCACCCACGATATCTTCTTGTGCTCGATGAAGATGCCAATCCTTACACTTACATCAGAAGAACTACTCTTGCTATCACCTGTAGTGCTTAAAAGTCCGGTCTGGTTCCAGTTCTCATGCTATTTTTGGCAAGACCAGAACCGGACCAGTCCTCCATAAAAGGAAATAACCAAATAACCAGACCAGAACCACAAAAAACTGCAAAAAACTGGTCCTAACCAGTTGTGACTGGTTTTACTAAAAGCCAGTAAGACTGATGTATAAAGTGAAAATAACTGCTCAAAATCACTTGTGGGAAACCTACCCATAGTAATTCCCTTGAAACCGGTCAAAAAATTAAGCAGATTGGTGAAGAATTGAGTGAGATATCACCAAAAACAAGTTTCCTGATGTGACCAGTTTTACTAAAAGCCAGTAAGACTGATGTATGAAGTGGGAATAACTGCTCAAAAACACTTGTGGGGAACCTACCAATAGTAATTCCCTTGAAACTGGTCAGAAAATTAAGCAGATCGGTGAAGAATTGAGTGAGATATCACCAAAGATGGGTTTCACGACCTGAAACCTGATCGGGAAACTCGTTTTTGGTGATATCTCACTCAATTCTTCACTGATTTGCTTAATTTTTTGACCAGTTTCAAGGTAATTACAAGAGGATTACATGGCTATGCTTAACCGGTTATTACTGGTCAGGACTGGTCTTGTAGGACTGGTCTTTTGCGGTTTTCTAACTTAACATTTGACAAAACCGGACTGATGGTCCGGTTTTTTCCGGTCCTGGTCCGGTCCAGTTCCAGTTATTTTCCAGTCACATGGACCGGACCTTTAAGCCCTAATCACCCGAGGTTTGAACAAAATGGAGAGAACAGGTCACACTGAAACGAGTACCACAAACCAGAAACAACGCGACGAACATGTTTAGTTTTGACGCGATCATCATGCCTGACCCATACGAGACCTATATTAGCAGTCTCTGACCCAGTGAAATCCCTCAGCCTTTTGTCATCACTAAAGAAACTTCATCGATTAGATCAGTTATTATGGATGTCCATGGTAACAACCAGGTAGAAAGTGTCATTGATCCCGGTTCCTCAATCACTTCGATGGCCAAAGATGTCTGTCATGAACTCGGTCTAGCATACAACTCCTCAATTCAGCTTCCAATGCAGTCTGCCAACAGCACTGTGGACAAAACACTCAGTTTAGCACACAATGTGCCCTGCGATCTCAGTGGAATCACTCTATACATGCAGATACATGTTATTTGGGACCTGGCTTACAATATTCTACTGGGATGACCTTTCGACATCTTAACAGAAAGCGTCATTAGAAACTATCAGAACTAAGCCCAAACTATTACAATATGCAATCCGAACTCAACTCGGACTGCTACCATTCCCTCGATCCCTAGATTGCAACATCGTTGAAAGGTTGTTCATGAGGATTTTCAACATTAGAGAATGAAATTTTGAAACAGTGCACTTTCATCATTTCATTTGACTCTTCTAACTCCTCTATATTTATCGAGTGCACTGCAAATATCCCCAAAATCGACTCCTCTGAAGAATTATCCGCAACACTTTCTGACTTATATTTATCTGCATGCGATGAGTTCCACATTCCTCAAAATGCCTCAATGGTGTTCATACCTATGTGAACTTCTTCATCGTATGTTTCCCATTCCTCCGTTATTTCCAACAATCGCCAATCTAGTTATTTATCGACAAAGAAGAAGTATAAACCAGTTGCACAGAAGGTCTGTCCAATTGTGGCTGGACTACCTGATCAATTTTGAATTATTTGATACATCGAGGGTGATCCCCTCAAAGACATGCCTCTGATAAATCCCCATCCTCTGATATTCAAACCAACTCCCCGATATAACCTCGAATGCAAAATCATCATCGATCAAAATCATCCAGGTGATTTCTTATGGCCTCAAGAATGAGATCTCATGCATGATTTCATTTGAAACCAGCAAGTGGGGTTTGCATGGATGGAAAATGAACAAGGAAGGTTTCAACCAGATTTCTTCCCCCCTATCAAGTTCCCAGTTGTCCCTCACACTCCTTGGGTTGAATGCAATATCCCCATACCACCTGGTTTGTATGAACAGATCTGCGAGATGCTGAAAAAGAAGATCGAAGCAGGAGTCTACGAGTTGTCAAACTCATCATACCAATCACGATGGTTTTGCATTGCGAAGAAAGACACAAAATCACTCCAAATAGTCCACAGTCTCGAGCCGCTAAACCAAGTTACGATCCAGCACTCAGGTGTTGTCCTGATCCCTGAGCATTTAGCCAAACAGTTTGGAGGATGTGCTTGTGGTGGGATGTTGGATTTATATGTTGCATTCTATGAAAGGCTTGTAGCTGAATCCTCTCGAGATCTAACAACTTTCCAGACCCCATTTGGTGCACTTTGAATCGTCACCCTACCAATGCGTTGGACGAACTCAGTTCCGATCTTACATGACAATGTCACTTTCATCCTACAACCTGAAGTCCCTCATATCACGATCCCTTATATCAATGACACACCAGTGAAGGGTCCAAAATCAGAATATCAAACAATCGGTGGGTCTTATGAAATGATTGCCAACAACTCAGGCATTCGACAATTTGTATGGGAGCATTTCAAGAATCTGAATCATATTGTCCAGGACATGAAGTATTGTGGTGGGACATTCTCAGGACCAAAACTATTTGCTTGTGTCCCTGAAATAATTGTTTTAGGTCATCGATGCAATATTCAAGGTTTCATGGCTGATCCAATGTGCATCGATAAGATTCAGAAGTGGGGTCCATGTCATATGCTCACAGAAGTTAAGGTGTTCTTAGGAACAATTGGAGTTTGTTGAATTTTTATTCAAAGTTTCGCACATCGAGCAGCTGCGCTAATCAACCTTACTCAAAAAGATGTGCCCTTCGAATTCGGCCCATCTCAGGTAGCAGCGCAAGAAGATCTCAAGCAAGCACTCCTAAACTTGCCAGCCATTTAAGCCATCGACTATACCTCAAGCGCCCCAGTCATCCTTGCAGTCAACACATTGAGCATCGTGATCGGCTATTTCCTAGTGCAATGTGACCACAATAACCCTTGAAAATGATACTACAGTTGATTTGGCTCAATCATGCTCAATGACCACAAATCCCGGTTCTCGCAACCAAAACTAGAACTTTATAGTCTATATCAAGCTCTTAGTGCACTTCATTTATATTTGATAGGGGTACAAAACCTTATTGTTGAGGTTGATGCAAGGTATATCAAAGGCATGCTCTCAAATCCTGATATCGTGCCTAGCGCTAGCATCAACCGATGGATTGTTTCCATTCTAATGTTCCACTTCACGCTAGTTCATGTTGCAGGTATGCATCATGGGCTGGACAGTCTTTCGCGATGTCCTTGACAAACCGAAGATGACGATATCAAAGTAGAAGAAGAATTCAGTGACTGGATTGACAAACTACATGGTTTCATTCACCAAATCAACCCAATCTCAATTCAACCTTTCCCCTCTCACATGACTTATCTGACTTTTGCCCAAGCTTCAGATTTCAATAAGGAGGAGGATGTTTTGTATGAAGATGTACCTCGATTGGACAAAGCAAAGAAAGAAGATGAACAATTACTGCTCATTCATAGATGGTTAGACGATATGGTGTGACCCCCAAATCTATCAGACATCAAGTATGCTACCTTTGTGCGATATTGCACTGAGTTCTTCATAGATTCTGGAAAACTATGGCGAAAAGATCATCATGGAGAACACAAGATCATCGTGATTCCAGAATATTGCATCGACATTATCCAGTCATCACACAACCATATCAGCCACAAAATGATCTTTGCCACGAAGTCTCATGTCGCCCTACGATTCTGGTGGCCCAACCTGAAAGCCGATATCGCATGGCACATCTGAATGTGCCACTACTGTCAGTTGTGACAGACTCAAAATCTTCATATTCCACCAATCATTGCCACCCCTGCCCCTCTATTCAGAAAAGTCTACATCAACACAATGCACATGCCACCTTCTGGCAGATATCGCTATATAGTACAAGGTCAATGTTTGATATCATACTGGCCAGAGTTCAGGATGCTTTGCAATGAAACAGTGAAGACCATCAGCGATTGGATCTTCAAAGAAATCATTTGTCGATGGGGCTCACTTTATGAGATTGTTACTGACAACGGCCCTGCATTTCTTGCTGCTCTCAAATGCTTGTCAAAGCACTATCATATCAATCACATTCGGATAAGGGGCTACAATTCTCATGCTAATGGCCTCGTTGAATGAGCCCACTTTGACATACAACAATCACTCTACAAGGCCGTCAATGGCAACCAAACTCAATGGTCAGTTGGGACCTACTCAGTCTTTTGGGCAGAACGAGTAACAGTTCAAAAATGAATGGGCTGTTCACCCTATTTTGCGATCACAGGTTCTCATCCACTCATCCCTCTCAACATCTCAGAAGCAACATATCTACAGCCGCCACCCAACTTGATACTCTCCTCCACCGATCTCATTGCCTGACACACTATTGCACTACAGAAATGATCTACCGATCTTGAAGTACTCTACTCTAGAGTCTACACCACTCAACAAGAAGCTGCGAAATGCTTCAAAGAAGTTCACAAGCAAACAATTCAAGACTACAATTTTGAAAAAGGTGACCTTGTACTCATGCAAAACACACAGATCAAGAAAGCCCTTAATTGAAAAATGCGAGCTCAATATCTTGGTCCACTCATTGTTATTGCACAAAACTACAGTGGCACTTATATTCTTTGCAAGCTCAATGGTTCAGTTCTTCATCGACCAGTAGCTGCTTTCCGAGTTCTACCATATCTAGCATGAAAATTGATTCCCCTTCCTCCAAACTTCTTCAATATCGACGATCATCAGCTCAAACAACTTCAAACAATATCAGATGTCAACAGAGACATTGATGAAGGCATTCCTGACCTCGACGAAGACAAATAGAGCATTTTTCTTTCATTTTCCTTACTTGCAATATTAAAACAAACTCTTGATCTTATAACAGTGTACTATTACAAGTCGCAATATTGTTCAAAACATGTTCATGCAAGCTCAACAGGGTTTTTTGGCTATGAAGGAGTTCTGAGCCTTTCCCCTATGTCTTGTTTTGATCAATCGTCTGTCTTTCTTTCTTTTTCTTTTTCTCTCCTATGTTTTTTTTGCATATATCTTACATTTCTTGGCCTCGATTGTATGTGATCTTTCTCATTTGAAACATATCTCGCTCAGACACAATGAAAACAATAAAATTAAAACAATAAAACAAACAGCTACTGGGATTCCTCCCATTTCCTCTCCAACACCTCGATTTCTTCCATCAAAACCTCCACCTCCAGCTTCTTTTGCACCAGCACTTCTGTGAGATATCGACGATGGAGTCATGCTGCATCCGACGCTGTCATCTCCTCCTCAACTGCACCTGCAACCTCAGGTTCAACCTCTTGTTCTCTCGCCTTTCCCTTCCCCTTCTCTTTCTCAGCCAACTTAGTCTATGCCTTCACCATTTGTTTTGGGTGCTTGTCAACTTTCGAGGGCCTGGCCTCCATGTTTTGGATGGGCTGGATGGCCTGAATGCATACCGCTAAGCAATCATACATATTTAGCGATCATAATTGTTAACGAGCGATTTCACTTACTACATCTCAGAGTTGACACCTCCATTGACTCTGCAGTACCATTTGTAGCTCACTTGGAGCTTGCTGTTTTCCTTGACTCACCTTGACAGAGTCCTCACCTTGATACTCCCTCCCAGTAACACCCCTGCAGCCCTTGAGTGCATCTCTTGCACTTGGGTGCGCCCTCCTTGATGATGCATTCTGGAGACGTCCTTAGTCCTGCGCAACAATCACACTAAAGCAATATCAAAAGCTTGATTAGTCTGAACAATATTGACATAGAACAAAACTTACTGGCCCATGGAAGGTGATCAGGTCACCCTCCTCCAATCGCACCCATTTTGTGACCACGGGCTCCTGATCAAGCTCGTCTTCACCCTCCTCCTCCTCGTCCATCTCATCAGCCTTCCGCTTCTCAATGATCCACTCAACAACTGGAAGGTCATTGACCAGAGGTTCTTCTTTTTCTTCTTTGGCCTCATCTTGATTGATCAAGAGGCACATCACCTTGAGCACAGCAGTCCAATTGCAGAACTCGTCCTTCAAAACTGTCTTGGCCCAGACTTCGGCCAAGAATGCTCAATGTGCCTCGACCAGCATTGATGATGCTCAACCCAGGAAAACCACCAGAACTGCCGATGAGGCAATCGATGATGTTTGCAACGAGTCAGAGGAGGGTTGCGAGATGTTCCGAAAGTTTGTGGTCAAACCTCTGATAAGATTATTAGTTAACGCTAGTCATGAAGGTAGTGTTATGCGAGACAAAGGTGTTTGTTGTGGTCCGATTGAGTATCGATCAATATTGAGGGTGATCGATGAGATTGATGGCGAATGAGTTTTATTGTCGATGGTCGATATGTGAATTATGGGGACCTTTCGATAGGTCGATGGTATATGAAGGGTGCGGCAAACTGCTATGAAGTGTTGGAAGGGTTGCTAGAACCAATGATGAGAGGATTGAGGGAGGATCGAGGATGCGACAATTGCAGAGGTTTCTTGTCGATCGAGAAAACCTGCAGAGACTTAGATTGTTTTTTTAGAAAGCTGATCAGATGCTTAGAACTGTATATGAGATGATATGTGAAGACAATTTCTTGTTATTTCCAAGTAGATACTACAGAGTTTTATATGTTTTAAAGAAACTTCCTAAAATGGAATGAGAAACATGTGTAGAACATGAGGCAAAAGATATGAGTTAAGGCACAAGGCCATAAAGGAGACTGGAATCCGAACAAGAAAGATATATATATATCATATGATGAAAGAGTAATAAAAGGAAAGAACTAAAAGAGACTGTCCTTTGTGTATAAACTGCGCTAAGTCTCGCAATAATGCATCCAGTGGGTTCTGTGTGCGATAGGGACTTGGGACAAGGCTGACCTATGATCAGCAGGTTTGAGCACAAGTTGGAATATGTCCTAGTGCATGGTCTTCCACCATTTAGATAATGAAGGCGGTGCTCGATGTCGCTCATAGTTTCTGGATATCGATCGATGACACTCGATGATGGTCAATGATGCTTGATCGCAGTTGTGGCTTGTTCGAAGTTGGTCAGGGATGTTCAGTGGTCGTGTAGGGGAATCTTAGGGACTTTTGGGGTAGTCCTAAGGTTGTGCGATGTGGTCTTTTGATACTATCGATGTCGCTGGTGATGTTTCAATGTGGTCAATATGATATCACAATTGATAGAGTGTGTCGCGCTGCATCTGGGACATCGTAGGAGTTAGCCGATGTGATTAGAATGATGCTAAAGTGTTGAATCAGTCCTTGAGCCGAGAAGACGACCTATCAGCGTGTCCCATTGCTCCTTGATCCTCTTCACCTTGGCCTTGATGGCCACCTGCTGAGCCTCCCTCTCCTCCTCTCTCTTCCTCTCTTCCTCAATCTTCCTCGAGTATTCCTCAAAAAGATATTTTCCACCCCAAGAAACCCAAGCCACAAGAGCAAAAGGTGCAAAAAGGCTGATCACCTCATCCAACATCGCCTGCACATGATTGTCACATGCCTCATTGAAGGGTCCAATCAGATCATCATATTCAGCCTATCAACAAGGTCAGGATGCAGATAAATGAAGGAAAGTGTAAAACACACCATTTTCTCACAAAAGGTTTGACCCCAGATTTTGAAGTCAAGATCTTTGGCTTTGCCAGCCTCAGGCATCAATTTTGCTTGATTGAGGATAGGAAGAGCGAGCTCAGCAAGGATGGACATATTGTTGAGGAGGTTGAAGGAGATCGAATAGAAAGAGAAAAGTTTGAACCACAACGTGTCTTAAATCAACAATCAACAATGTCACATGACCTGGTTATTTTGGCTCAACTGACCAGGATGGTCAGAATTTCAGTAAGGGGGAGGATGATAGGTTGTCTCCTCAGCTCAAAGGCCGATTCACCACTTTAACCTAAACGACCATCGAACATCCCCGATCAACTTCGAACAGCCGCAACCACAATCAAACATTGTTGACCATCGTCGACCATCACCAAGCATTATTGATTGATATCGAGAGACTATGAGCGACATTGGGCACCGCATTTGTTATCTATAATGTGGAAGACCATGTGCCAGGAAGTATTCCAACTCGTGCTCAAACCTGCTGATAGTAGGTCAACCTCATTCCAACTCCCTATCACATACAGAACCCGCTGGACAGATTATTGTGAGACTTAGCATGGTTTATACACAAAGGACAGTCTCTTTTAGTTCTTTCCCTTTATTACTCCTTCATCATATGATATATCTCTTTCTTGTTCAGATTCCAGTCTCCTTTTTGGCCTTGTGCCTTAACTCATATCTTTTGCCTCATGTTATACACATGTTTCTTATACCATTTTAGGAAGTTTCTTTTAAAAACATATAAAACTCTGTAGTATCTACTTGGAAATACAAGAAATCATCTTCACCTATTGTCTCGTATTAAAGTTCTAAGAATCAGATCTATCCTAAACAATTGAAGCTTCTACAAGTTTTCTTGATCGATGAGAAACCTCTGCAATCATCCTTGTCCTCGATCCTCTTTCAACCCTGTCATCCTTAGCACTAGTAACCATCCTGACACTTCATAGCCATTGGCTATAGCCTTCATATACCATTGATCTATCGAAAGATCCCCAGAATCCACACATCAACCATTGATGATAAACATTGTTTGCCATCAATCTCATTGATCATCCTCGATATTGATCGATACTCAATCGGACCATGCCAAGCACCTTTGTCACCTATAGCACTACCTTCACAACTAGTACCAACTAGTTATCCTCCCATCAGTTGGAACGCAAACATTTGGAATGTCTCACACCCTTCCTCTGACTCATGCAAATATCATCGGCTGTTTTGGTGGTTTTCCTGGGTTGAGTATCATCACCGAGCCAACGATGGGCACCACTATTTAGTGCCCCACTTTATGATTCCCATCACTCATCAGGCAATGAATGCCTATCACCAGAAGTTGGAACTTGATGTCCATAATGCAGGTGGAGGGGTAAGCTTTGTTTATTTCAAATCAGGTTGAAGTTAAGGGCCACTGCTGTGTCCTGGCCACCCCCATTTATCTGTCTGCTCCTGTGTCTTGTCTATCCCAACTGACATTATGATCAATTTGCAGTCTGGCAACATGACCACAGCACCATACTACCTGGTGGCCCACAACCAGCTCACCCTACCTGCCAATCCAGTAAGTGTCATCCTTATTTGTGTTTCTACATTAGTTCATCCTGTTGCAGGACTTGACAGACAGGGAGTTGTTGAGCTGCCATGCTGAAGTGAAGGCCCTTCAATACCAGCTTGGCACATCATACAAGGATGCCAGTCATCATCTGTACATGGCTGAGGTGGAGAAGCTCGAACAACAAGATATAACATTGAAAACATATGCCACTTTGAAGGAAAGGGTTGAAAATGAGTTGAAATCATTCGAAAGGAGGTTCTCAGAAATTATGCCGTCATCCCACTCAAATGCTATGGCCAATCCCCCTGCCAATTCCCAGTGATGTGGAAGGATAATTAATACCTTACTCATTATATATACATCTATGTAGCTTTTGTCTGTATTCTGTTCTTAATGCACATCATTGTAGTAATATCATTGTTTTTGTGGTCCTGTCAAGTTCCAATGTCAGTGCCGCCTCCCCATTCCCATCCCCGTCCCCTTCCCCTTCCCCTGCAATTGCATTTCAAACATTACTAATGTCTGTACTATGTTCTTAATGCACATCTATCTGTATGGTACAGCAAGTAAAGTAGTAATGTAGTCATTGGTTAATTAATAGAGTATGTGTAAATATATAGTGAGTTTGACGGTGTCCATCAAAACAGATATACAATGTATACAGTCATAGGTTAATATTGCCCATTCCCATGTCCATTCCCAATGGCGATGCCCTGGCCATCCCCATGTCTGTGCCCATTGCATTTCAAATGTTACTAATGTCTGTATTACATTCCTAATGCATGTTTATTGTAAGGTATAATAATCAGTGTACAATGTAGTCATTGGTTAATATAGTATAGTGACTTTATATAGTGAGTTCGACAGTGTCTATCGAACCCATATCATTCGATACAATGTAGCTTACCTATGTGGGTATGAATTGTTGTTGTCACTTCCTAAAATATCGTGGACATCTCTCGAAAATCGATCAATTGTTGGAGTAGCGCATTGACTTCTAAAACAGGTTTCTGCGATAGGATCAATGCAAGGTCAGTGTACTTAAGCCCTATCGCAGCGCAAATACACTGTCTTGTGGTATTTACCTCCACCTAGTATGAAGCTGATTGCCGCGCACTACAGCGCTAGGCTCTAGCATCAGACGGAACTTCGGCTGCGAGGGCTCCAAACCCACTGAAAAACATGCTGCCAATCAGTCTGAGGAAAACTTCTCGTAAATATGGACGAAGAAACTCGCGCTCAACGATACCACTTCAGATTATGGTTGACCTCATGTGCAAGTAGAGATTGAGCATTCCCACGGTTTGGTATCGACTTGTGACCGCAGCATCGCCACCGTGACTGCCAACCGTTGCCGTCGACGAGCTCAGCGCAATGTCTTTACCTAGATCCAACTATGACCCGAGAAGAGTCTGCTTGAACCCTTTTCCCGTGCTCTCTTTGGGAAAACATCGTCGAACGATTGGTGTCTATCTTGCAGGTGCCCTCGTACGTTGCCTATCTTGTTTGATGTGGTACTCAAGCTGATGAAAGCTCAAGTTTGCTCTGGCAAACTGGACTTTCATAGATGCTGCAGTATTATCAGCCAATGCTCATTCACCGTGGGGCGACCCGAATTCAGACCCTCCTGTCCATGTTACATTTGTAGACTGGATCCCTGGCATATGCTCCTTCTTAGGGTACCTCGTCATAAACATCATCGACAAGGATCGGGTGCGAGGTGAAGAAGGTTTCGGAGACTCGAGAGCCGTTTGGAGCGCGAGATTGATCCTGTTCATTGGGTTCGCCCTTATGGCTGGTGGGCTGGCAGGGAGTGTTGTGCGTGACTTTCATTTTTCATCGTTGATCACTTGAGCTGATTACGCATTTCCAGTCGGTGTTGATCTTGAAATACGTCTTGAACGGCTTTCCTGACCAATTTACATATTACGGGTATGCGAATGTCTCGCAGAGCGTTGCGATGATGCTTTCAGCCATCGTCCTCTGGATCGCGCAGAGCACTAGCAGCGAATTTGAGTACAATCTTACTCTATAAACGCCTATGATACTCCTACCATCTTCCATGTGCTATTTGCATTTAATCTGAATCCTGACTCACTCCCTACGATTGCTTGTTGTTGCCTATACTCTGTGTTCAACACCCTGGGGGGTCAATGTTTCTCAAAGGGCGCGTAACAGGACACGAATTTCTTTGACATTGTCCTCTTTGTGTATATGGTGATCGCACTGTGCATTGACTCACTTCTCTCAGCGAGAACTCGGAATGCTTGCATGATGCTTGTCTTTCTAGTCCGAACCGCTGTTACTGCCAAAGAGAATGGTCCATACGAGAATCATTAGAGATACAGGAGGTCGGTCTGGAGGATTTTTTTGAAAAAAAAAAAAGAGGTCAATATGGGGAACGTGTAGCCCACGCGTGATGGCATTCGGGAAGTAGAGGTAACGAACCGAGTAGCAAACTAACATTCAATAGTAGCATAAGTAACAGCAACCCTGCTACTGCATTCTCTTCCAGGGAACATTCGTTGCAGACAATGCAGACGATCCGAACTATATGGGACAACCGTTGACCTTGTGGAGGACTCGAGAATTCAGGTACCGCTGCTCCGAAAAGATTGTATGACTTCTTCAAGTCGGAGTCCGCCATGTCTGAGCCGTTGCTCAGTCGTAATAATTTATGACAATCGTGTCTTCTTCGCGGAATGTCAACGCTCTGCTGTAAGTGGACAGGTGCACACACAAATCTCTATCCTGAAGGTTTGGCAGAGATATAACATGATTCCAAGGATCACGCTTCGACTCCGAGATCCCCTGTCAAATGAAAGTCAAAACCCAAGCAACAAATGAGAATATGAATACTAAGAAGGATTAGTCTTCTTTACCTTTTGCCAAAAGTACCGCGTTCCCATCCTCCTGATTCGAGGCGTCTTTGTTCTGGAATGGGGCTTGAGACCCGACAGGGACAAAATCTCAGAGCTAAAGAGAGTGCTGGTAGCTAAAACAGCATGTCCAGCATATGAAATCCGTGTATTGTCCTGAAGGCTACGTGACCGTGGTAGTTGATATGGCTGGGAAGTCTTCCAGTGCAGAGAAAGGCTTGTTGACCCAAGCAGCGAGAGATCGTATTTATAAGTAGCTTCAACGGTGCTCCCTCCAGACACGGCTACCCATATTGTGTAAAGTCCTTCGCGAAGAGGGGATTCATGAACCGATAAGGAAAGGTAAGGAAACCGCGGGAAAGGTTGGGGTGAGATGGTTTGCGAAGGGAGGAAGATGGTCTGTGAATGCAGCAGCGATACCGGTGCTGTGTCTCGAGTGATGACAGGACTCGGATACACCATTAATGAATCGATATTCCAGACTCGGAGATAGCTTTCGTGGCTTGCATTATATTCCACTGTAATCATATGCCCTGATATCAGTGCTATTCGATAATCGCGTAGATTGTCCTGCGACTAATAAAAATAATGAGAATGGTGCCGATGAAAGCCATACATAACATACCTCTACTGGCATTATAATTTTTCGACATGAGGGCCGTGTTGACAACTTTACAAGATATACATCGTATTCTGGCATGCGTTGTACCAGGATAGTAGCAAAATTGTCACACACTTTGACTGAGGTTATGTGAACTCCGCTACCAGATTCGAAGCTGAAGCTGGAACCCGGGAAGAATGAATATGATGTTCCGCATAAGAGGTCTAAGTGTATGACATCCACGTAGTAGTTGCTAACCTTACATAGTTTATTGAGCATTGCAGACGGAGAAGTAGGCCGTACGCACGATGTCGCATGTAAGTAAACGCCAACCACAATGATAACGGCTCTTCCTTCGTCAATTACGTCGGCGTCAAAGTCACAAACTCGGGGATCAAGAGGTATAGGTTGGTATTTCCAGAAGAGTCTATCATCAGCGACATTCCAGCAGTATAGTCTTTCCTGGTCCTTAAACAGCACGAATCGACCCCCTGGTAGCAGTCTTGTTTCGTGGTAGAAAGCAAGATATTGCCAGGGCATGATCGACTGAAGCTTGGGATGTAAGGATATGGAGCGAGCGACATGGACATCACGTCCACGAGTGTATGGCGTCCACGAACTAGGTCCTAGGACTGTAGTCTTTGCCAAATTGATAAGTGCGTCAAGTGAGAATTCTGAAAGACGTTCTTCGGGAAAGAGATCGATAAAGTTACGAACGTACAGGCTGGAAAGGAGCCCAAGCCAAACCTGTCGAGAAAATGCTAGCGCATGAAGGTGTTTGCTAACCTAATGAGTGTGAGCTTAAGGATCTATGGTTCATCTGAATTAAGTGATACCTGGCTCATGGAAATGACAGTTGCAATATCACACAAGCACATAATGTTGAGCAGGACGTCAGCAACATTGAAGGCAGTTCGTTGATTAACGATGACCGCTTTTGTCGATGCAGATCTGCTGCCGGTCAAGCGTTGGAGTAGATTGAAGCTTGTAGGTTTCGTAATGTTCTCGAGAAATCCCATTGCTCCTCTAGGTTCTCAGTTGCAGGGTTTGTTCGAACTTTAAGCTTGAATAACTTGAATGAATGTTTGAACGTTTGAACAGCATCGATAAGATTAGATTCAAGTCCTTATCTCACGCTGTCATTAATACTATTAGCCATTTTCGGGCCATTTTCGGCTCATTTTCGGCTTCATTTTTGGATCATTTTTGGAAATGCATTTTACCTACCTCCGGCAGTGCTCGGCAGATTCAAACTCGCCCTCAAAGGACTTTTATACAAAATTATTAGCATGAGTTACCACTCATTGGCATACTTTCAAGTCTTTTATTTGAAAGTTGGGATTGCATAGATATTCTTTTTGTACTACTTACAACTTGAAATAACACTAGTAAATGGCTACAACTACATGGGAAGTGCCCTGTGATGGTGGCCTCATTGTTGTCCTGTCATCCCTTCATCACCATCACCATTGTCACCCCCATCATCTCATTGTCCTGTCGCCCCCATTGTCCCGTTGTCTTGTCACCCCCCTTGTCTTGTTGGCTATCCCCTCGTTGTCACTGTTGTCTCGTTGCCTCCTCTGTCTCATTGTGAGTTAGGCTCAATTTCATCATTGTCCCTGTTGTTGTCATCCCCATTGTCGTTGTTGTCATCTCGTCCCTGTCCCTGTTGTCCCTGTTGTTGTCTTCTACCCTGTTGTTCTCATCAGCACCCACAATCCATCCTACGAGCAGTGGCTTGTAGGCATGGGAGTGGCTGCTGGGCACTTGTCATCATTGTGGAAGTAGTGATGGACCATTAGCACCCGATCCACCCTGTGAGCAAGGGCTCGCAGTGGTGGGGGCCGGGTGCTGGGGTGCCATCTTATCCACCTTGTCTCCATGCACCTGGCTTTGTACTCGAGCTGCACCCACGATCCACCCTACGAGCAGTTGCTCATAGGCATGGGATGGGTACTGTGTCCCTCATAGTGGGTGCCATTATTGTCATTCCACCCACGATCCACCCCACAAGCAGTTGCTCGTGAGGCTGTTGGGTCGTCGTCAGCTGGGTCAATATTTCATGTTGAGGGTGGGCATCGTGTATCAGTGATGTGGCACTGAGGAGGGGTTGGCTGGTGCTTACTTTAGGGGTGTCCCCCTCCATGGGTCTCCCAGCGCCCCTCCCTGATCTCCTAAGCCTAATCGAGACCCCTCACATCCCATTTGGATGGGGAGGAGGGGTAGCGTGAATGGGTGTGGGCATGGGTTGTGCCACATTGGCACCTGTCATTACAGATCCTAAAAATGAAAAGTACAGTTAGTTAGCTTATAAAAAGAAGAAACGAACAAAAAAAAAAGTACCCTATGGTGCTGTGTGCTTAGTCACCCCTACTTTTGTACAACCAAAACTCAGCTTCAGAAAATAGTCTGATTTATTATTCCTCTAGCCAAAATGCTCATTTTTATGAGAGGAACAAATCCCCAAGAGGGATTTACAAAATACTCAAAACTGACAGATATTATTATTGCTCCTGCCCGATTCTGCCATTATTATGTAAACCTGCCTAAAACGGTAATTTATGCATCCAAGGCTGCAACGTGCTCGGGAATCCTTCTGTGAGACATGTAGCATTTTGGAACTGAACTTTTTGACCTGTATTTGTGCATCTTTCGCCCCCAAGCCATCCCCATAAGCCTCCATCCATTGCTTCATCCGATGCTCCCATTTCCGAATAGTTTCAACTGAAACTGATGCAAGTGCATTCGGCATGTTCTCTTGCAAGGTCGTAAAGCTGTAATCACAATTTTCACGGAGATATCTCTTCACGGCACCCCAGAAGAACTCAATGAAGTTGAGTTCGTAATGAAATTTCGGCAGAAAAATGCACAGATGCCCAGCTGCTTCGATAACCTCCTGTACAAGTGACTTCTGTTCTTGAAAACTACTCCGAGTCATACCATCTCCGTTGATGATTGTAATATAACGATGATGCTCAATTTTTTTTTCGTCCACCGATTCCGCCACTGTCCAAAAGTAGGGGTGACTAAGCGCACAGCACCATAGAGCCCAAACGACGGGTTGCCGTTGTTTGGGCTCACGTTCCAATCGTGTGTGGCCACTCGCGGCTCTTTCAGGCACGGTAGTGGGCATGGGAGTGGTGGCGGCAGGTGGTGACGGAGTTGTGGTGGTGGTTGAGGTGTGAGGGAGAGGGCGTCGACGGTGGTGGTCACTGCAAAGGATCAGGCGTCGGAGCGGAGTTGGAAAGAACGATAAAAATGGGATGCGAAAATGACCATTTTTGCAAAAACTTGTCTCATTCTGATGTCCGTTTTTGAAAAATGACAATAAAAATGAAATCGAAAATGAGCCGAAAATGGCCCGAAAATGAACAACCCTATTCCTTATGCCAAATCAAAAGCAGCGGAGAATTTGAGATGCACCAAGCACTGGGCGTAGACTGCGTTACTTACTTGTAGATTTGTATCTCGTTAATGTTCACGATGTATATCGGGTCGCAATTCATGGCTTGTAATGCGTTTTTTCTCTTTTGTTGTCAACGAGGTACAAAGCTACGAGCGATTTTACGTTCTCCCCATGTCGGCTTTTCTACTCCTCGCGTGCCGATGGGCCAGTACTCAGACATCGCACAAGATGAACGTATCTCTGTGTTGGATCATCTACTGCCGGCCCAAGTTAACTAACGTCTCTCCTTCAGCACGTCTACGAACCCAGCGTCGGATCCATCAACCAATATCTCCTCCGTCGTTAAGCCAGAATCTAATGCCACCATCGTCAAAAATATCCGGTACACCAACGAGCACATCACTGAGGTAGATATCTGAAAATGCTACCAAGGCCGCTAAACGAACATGAGATTGTGGTGTCGTTTCCGCAAGGTTGCGATACGAATGCTCGGCATGAACGCCTCTCTGATCTCGGGTGGACAAGCACGACAGCTACAGATTGCATAAGCGCTGACGAGGCTGGCAAAGATGCTCATTCTGGACGAATGTACAAGTTCCTTCGATCTGGCGAACCGGAAAATCGAAGGGAGGGTGTGGATGAGACAGAACGGTATGGAAAGGAGAGTATCGATGACAGGGAAATTCCTCTTGCTGTCAGAGTGGTCGAGACTGGGACAATCCTTGTAGGTGTAGGCTTCAAGAACTTCGTAGGCATTGTCGCCTACTTGAAGTGGAAAGTATTTTCTGTGCGCCCAGCGACTTCTAAACGTTATTCGCAGGATTCAAGGCACATTTGATAATGAAGCGCCAGGGAACCGTTTGAACGTCGTTTCTGCTGGTCATTTACTGTTGGAGCTGGCTGGCTATGATAAACGAAGGAGAAAATATGAATAAGATAGATGTATTCGGCTCACTTGATGAAACGGGGGGTATCCCTCGTGGGCTGAGTGTCCTGATCTGATTAAATGGGGATACCGAAGGTCTTGGTGTTGGTTTCTAAAAAGGTGTAACTAGTGTATAGTTTGATACTGCACCTCAGAGCTCTATCGTCACGCAAACATCGAGTTGTACAACTCAGCGTAAAAGGACAAAGCTTGAACGCTTGAGCGCTGAGCCGCTGCACACATATTTCGATCGGAGGGGAAATCAACTTGGATAACCACATGGTTACCCAAATGGAAAACAGGCCCACCTCTTGTTTTTCTGTGATTTCTGAGACATAGATCTCCAAATGCTAGAGTTCATCAGCATGCACGTTAGTCGAGGATCATGATGTCGTAGAGGCGATCGGACTTTAAAAAAAGGCATCGGGTTCTGAAATGAAGCCAAAGACGTATCAGTGGAATGGTCGATACATGCAAGTGCCAAGGGGAAATTCTGCTATGACAGCGTCCACAGTCCACAGGCCTTTCTACAGCCAGCTAGAGCTACTTACTGACTTCGCCAAGCCCTCCGAGCCTCTTTCCGCGCGTCCTTCCGAGCCTCTCTCTGCGCCTCCGCCAAAGCTGTTACTGGACCAGTGATCCCTGTCCTGAAATACTGGATCAAAACCGACATGTCTTGATTCATAACAGCATCGTATGACCATAGTGCGTCTGAATACCTGAAAGCAATGAACGGACCGGCCCACGGCACGGCCATTTGTCCGTTCGTCATATACTGGATACAGCGATTAATTTTGGAACCGTCATGGAGGAAGTTTTTTCGAAAGAATATCTCTGATGTGCAACCATAGGATATGCTGTCTTCACCGGGAACGAGAGCACCGTCCATTATCACATGACCCCGTCCCTTTTTTTCGTCGTCGGGGATGTATGGCTTCAAATTCTTCGTCTGCCACCACTGTCCTTTCAAAGTATATCCTCCCAAACACTTGACTTTGATGATGCGAGGTGTATCTTCGTCCTCAGGGAAGAGTATACCTGAGATTTCAAAGGCACCCTCAGGGTCTCCACGAGCGTCTTTAGGGGGTCGAACATAGCAGTTGATTTTATGTGAAGGCCAGTCCTAGATCGGGGAAGGATGATAAGAAGAAAGATAGATATAGAAATGGTGTAAAGACGAACAGACTGGATGTGTTCAGGTGAACAATAATGGGCTTTGTGACAGAGGGAGCATCTCATTGTGGAAAGAGTTCCACAGACAAGACACGGTTCCGTGACGGCAGATGTAGATTCCTTGGTAGTGCTGGACATACTACTGATCGAGCGCTGAAGTTTGGGGCTGACCGTGGAAGTGCTGTCATCCGTCTCCGGAATATCCTCCAACTTGCGCAAATCATCCGCGTCTGGGGGTCGTCTTTCGTGTTCACGCAGAAGCCCATAGTTAATCCTACCATTGGTGACATGACGAAGGTAGTTCAAGCGGGGTGGGTTAGTCGTTTTCTTCTCACGTTCTTGAGACATCTTCCACACGGTAAGTTGAATTCGGGGCACATTCTTTGTGATGAATTTGCCGGTGGGTTCAAAAACTATGCTGACGTTGAGCATGGCATGGCTACCATAGAAGAGACGTTTTATCCTCTGTATCGGGAATTCCAGAAAATCACGGTTGAGCCCAAACCTTTGTGCTTGCTCTTCGACAGGTCCCACCACTACTTTTTCAATATCAAAAGGTTGCACCAAATCTAACCGCCACCCTCCAATAGGATTAGGTAATTTGCTGTCTGGAGACCTCGCAGCAAGAAAGAATACAGCGGCGAGCCGTTCTGTCTCAATGCTCAAGTCGACATCGGGACCCATGGCAGCGACAGCCATCTCGACGAGATCGACATCGTGGTGCTTCATCAAAAACAGCGCCTCGTCTTCCATTGGGAGTTTTTGTGTGCTGCCCTGTTTTTTTCGCATGCGGTACGTGCATATTGCTTTATGTTGTTTCCAATCGTCGTTCTGGCAGGCCTTGCTGAGAGACGCAAATAATCTCTTTATTGGAATCAGATGCCAGACGAGTCGGACTGACCTGCAATAGAATACCTCGTAGCATGGGCAGGCTTTCATTATGACATTGGGTTCCATTGCGCTGTGCCCACACAAGGGACAAAATTGGTAGTGTATACCGAGTGGCATGTTGTGCCCGGTGTGGCAGGTAGATGGTCTATAGGAAGTTCGTTGACGATAGTCGTCACGTCGCGAAGAATGAGGTAAGCGTGATCTCGGAGATCAGGGGAAAATAAGAGCAGGGGGAGAAGGGATTCAACGGGTAACTTGAATACTTGGCTTAATATCTACACCTTGGTGTGTAGAAACTTGAGAGACTTGGTGGTCTTGAGGAAAAACTTAGAGAGTGGGAACGTAAAAAGTGGGAGAAAGATGGAATGCTCCAATCGACAGGTGGGAGGACACCTTAATCAAAACATCAAGAGGCGTCAGATCCACCGATTGCGGCCATAGCTCCCATGGTGGGGTAGGTGGGGGTGGGTAAGTACCCCCAAAAAAGGATGCCAACGTAAGCAAGGGAAGGGAACCAGAAAATCTGGGATTCGGAAATTGCCACGAGTGCCGCCGCCACCTACGCCAGTTGGCTTACATCATCGTATTTCTCATCCAACTCACCCAAGCGATGACTATCTCCCCTCAACTCCCCTCACACGACCCACCAACACCACAAGGCCCCATCTTCAAGTATGTACAACTACTTGCATCTGTTTTCGTTGTTCAATGACATGAACATGTCTTTTTATCCACAGCGCACGATGAACACACTAATTGGTGCATAATCCCCTCTCTCCATGCTTCAACAATGTCTCAAGAGTAGCTTTAGTTACTTTATAGGACATCTATCATGAGCCAGGAATCACAAGGTCCCTTAGTCTGCAGCACCTGTCACCACTTGCTCAAGGTCAGAATCTGCAAAAGCAACAAGAATGGAAATGCAGGCAAGGCCTTCATATCCTGCCACAAAAGACACAACAATGGAACATCATGCTCCTACTATCATTGGCTTGATGGAGCCTGTGGCTCCCTCTCACCATCCCTTTCCTCCTCTCTGGCACCATCTTCCCAACGAGCTGTTTCCCCAACTTTGCCATCTCCAACCCTTCCAGCTCCAACACCTTCTCATTCTTTCACTATAACTCTACCATCTAGAACAGTGGCAAAACCTACACAATGTGTGAAGACATCTTGTAAATCAACACAACTCCATCCTGATTGTATGCACCAGATGTGTCATTGGCATTGCATAGAAGCCAGGGGGTGTCAAGCAAAAGGCCATGGTGCCACCTCTGGGCCTAGTGTGACATCAGGAGATGGGCACAAAAAGACACCCTCAGCTCTGCCTCATTTGCCAACATCACCTTCACTGCCACCTCCAGAATGCTCAGCAGCGACTGCATCAGCTGCCACAGACATGTTTGTGGACCCATGCTATGCATCCCAGATGACTGCAGCATTTACAAAGCACTATGCGCTTGAACAAGATCAGGAGGAGCAACAATGAGTGGCAGATGCAGAGCAGCTTGCGAATATCAATAAAGCAAAGCACCACATAATTATCTGTGCCTGGCCTAAGGTGCATCCTCTCTGTGTAGTCTTTTTCCTACTCACTATAATTTGATAGGACAATGCTGAGGCAACTGTAATTGAAGTCCAGGGTAGCTTTAAGTGGTCCCATTTTGTGCTTACCACTGCCATCCTCTTGTAAGCAGATCTTTTGGCTCCAGAGGACATGATTGCCCACTTCAAACTTTACAATACATCTATACATATGTGGTCAAAGGTGCAGGTTGGCCACGTCATCATGCTCAAAGCTGGTGACCACATTTTTTTGAAAGGCCATGATGTCGCTCATTGCCTGGACCTTGACCACCTCCTGACCATAGGTCAACATCATGTCCCTCATTTCTCTAACAATCTCCCACATGAATGTGCCCATGTCCAACAGGTATCGAAGGAGAGAAAAATGGGGAAAAAGTCTGACAATGATGATGATGACAATGCCCACTGTTGCCCCAATTCCACACAAAAAATCAAGTTGGAGCCTGGAGCAATGGACCTTCCTCTGCCTGCCAAAGCAGAGCCCATGTTCATTGATCTCACCATCTCCAATTCTGACGAAGATTGCCTGCCTATCACCCTCTCATGTAAATGCCATCAGTCTCTTCAGTACTGCAAGTGAGAGCTCTGATGGAAGTGATGTGGAACATACCTGGCCTACTGACTTTTATGTTGTGGACATGGTTCATGGCTTTGACAAGGGTTTGAAAGCCTCCAGGAGCCACAAGAGTGTTGAGGAGGCCTTCTTCAAGTGCTTTGGTGTTCCATTCAAGAGCTCGACCTTTTACCAGCACTGTAGAAAGTGGGAGAGGGCTTTGGAAGCATGTTGAGAGGCAGGGTTAGGTGCTGGCCATACCTCAGCTGGATTGTGGTCAGCATTCATTGCATGGAATGAGGCTTGTGGCCAGTGCAAGCGGGTCAAAGCTTGACTAGTGTGACTACTGTCCCTTTTTGAATGAAGTAGATTTGTGATTAGTTGTTCTTGTTCATGTTCTTGTTCATGTATTGTAATTTTGATTTGTGATTAGTTGTTCTCATTCATGTATTGTAATTTCCACTATGAAACAGTTACTTCATCATGAGGATATGGCCAATTACTAGGGGATTGACATTCTTTCAGAAGCTTCTCTCTTGTTATTCGGTTCCTATGTAGAATCATCTCATCCAAGAAGAAAGCATACTTATGCTGAACATTTTAAGGTGATCAGATGATTAAGTGGCCATCATGGTGGCCTTGGCTATTTGGCATCAGGGTCTGATGGCAAATATGCTTCCTCGCACAGACTCCAGTCATGTCTCGAGGTGCCCTTGTGCTACCCAGTGGAGACCTAGAGAGTTGTAGATAATATGTGCCTATATACTGCTACAAATGAAACAGTCTCAGTTGCTATATAAATTCTGCCTGCCCTGGCACCTCCTCAGGCAGAACTGAAGCTGATTATACCTAGGCTTGGGGGATAAGTGAGAGATAAGTGTTGATTTGAGGGCTAAGTAACTTGTCCCAGATTGATTTAATGTGAACTGATTCAATTTAGGCTTAATTTAAGCTTGATTTAAGAAAAATTGGCTTGTTTCTCAGTTTGATGTAGGGCAAGCAAGCTTGGCTATCTGACATGCCCTTAATTTGGTCACATGCATCTTCTCTGGGTGATAGGTACCTTGATCTAATAATAACACCTGCTAATGAGGGGGAGTTGCTTCTCGTGAGGATTTGAGCTGAGCAGCAAATAATAGATAATGACCTGCTCCCACAGTTGTTCTATTACCTGTTAGGCAGCATATTCTCAGTCTTTACAATGAAGTTTTAATGAGCTTCCTGGCCTAAGGGTTGGTTATTGCTTACATTCATGCACATACTGTAGTCCAATGCTTTTAGAAGTGTAAATACTGTATTGTATTGTATGAATTTAATGTGGGAGTCCCACAACTGCCACAGCCTCCCATTGTTGAGGATTGAGGTGAAAGGCTGCACCGTGAGGACAGACTGCTGGATATGCCATGATGCGACTGATGGCCTTGATGGCCTTGGGACAAGCAATGCATGGCAATCATGAATTTACATCCATTTAACATTCAGTACCTTAAATCAAATCAAATATACACACTTATCTATAAACATTTCCTGACAAATTGCATGATACCCCCCAAGCCAAACATTTGTTTGTTCTGTAATCGATGAGTTAAAATACGAGCCCTGGTTGTCTTTTGAGATGAGCTCAGGGTATGCAGCTGGATTGCAGTGTTCTTGGCAGAAAACATCTGTTTTGGAATGTTTTGACTTGAAATGAAAGACATTGACTGTGAGGCCAATATCCTTGAAGAATGGATTGTCCTTGACCATTTTGGCAAGTGTGCAATTATTGTCAAAAAAGACATGATCTGGTTTGATGTCCTCATGAAACATGTGCTTGATCATTTTCTGTTGGTTGGTGAGTGGCATTGTTTGTGATATGAGAGATGAATTTCATATGATAACACTTCCAACACCCTCTGCACCATAAAATGTTTCACGACCAATAATCATTTCACATGGCGCAACAATGATCTGCTCATTGTGTGTGCCTCATCATCCAAACTGAGCCCAGATCTGTTCCTTTGTCACCTGAGAGTTACTACCAACCTCAAATTCCTCAGTTTCTTTATCAATGTCTGCAATCTCAGTGAGGTCTGTCTTCAGCAACTACATCATTTGGATGAACCACTCATGCACGTTGCAATCATTCCTTAAGCTGGAACCATGCCTGGCCATGGTCATGATGGATTTGTTCAACTTTTTGATGGCTTGCATCTGAACATGTGCGACTGTTGGCCATTATGGGAGAATCACAGCTGACAATTGCACAGACCATGTTTTGAGCGATGTGGTCAGGACAGAAGTGATGTCAGTTGTTTTTAAGAGGTACCTTGCAATTGTGGATTGCACAGCATGGACATCCCACTGTAACTCCATCAATAATGACAACCCAGACCTTGTTGACCCATAGACACTTTTCACAATAGTGTAATTCAGGTTGGCCATGGACATGGAAGTGAAATTCTGAGCATGCAGGGCATTGATGAAGCGATCCTTTTGTGCTCTAGTATGGGGAACCTCCAGGACCTTCGACTGCTGCTGACAATCATCAAGAAGGGCCAATGTGACAAACCCATCCCAAACCTACTCAGTAGTGACCGTAAAGCCAAATTCCCACCCATCTGGTGAAACAGGGTCAGGGAATGAAAGGTTGTATATGCATGCACAATTTGTAGCTGATGTCCTGTACAAGAAAATTGTAAGCCACATTTCAAATAATGCAATATAATGACCTACTATGAAACCAGCATCAACATTATCCAAAGCTGAATCAGCTGCTTCTCAGCAAACTGATGTTCACCAATAGGGATGATGTCTGGAATGCTATCATAATATGTCCAGATGCCATTCTTGACATGGAAATTATGGTGGTAATTCATGTTACAGGCTTGTAAGAAATCAGTGTCTGTCATACAATCCACTGTACAACCCATACCTGTGCAGTATAAATGTACAGGGACTGCTCCCTTATCAAGAGTATATAGGACCCCTTGGCATTGTTCTTCCTTCTTTAATAACTTTCCAGTTTGGCTGTATGAACAACTTGGATTGACACATGTTTGCTGAGGAGGATACAATGTATGGAAGACTAGGTTGATGGGATGGTGAGCTGACATGAGTCTGATGACTTGGATCTATGATAGCGACACACAGAGCCCATGAGAATGCCCATGATTTGCAAAGTCATCAAGGATGGCATTGTCCTCCTCACTGTTCACATGGAGCCATACTGTCAATTTCAGAGCTTCCCAACAGCTATTGATGCAGTCTTCAAAGATGCTACATGATGCTTGCAAGAATGCAACAATTGTCGGTGGTAATACATCAGGGTGATCAGATACAACTATGGACAATGGCTGCACAAGAAGAATGTCATCTTTCAATCTCGAGGCCAATAAGATGAATCACTGGATGGTGTTGAATGACAGATTGGGGTACTGCTGGCTCAAGACCATGACATCCTCCAGCTTCAGGGTGGACATTGGTGATAGCTTACAGGTCTCTCAATGCATCAGCACTGTCTGTTGGGGGTTGTTTGGCAGGTGGTGGTGGTGGTGGTGGCAGCACTTGTGGCAATTTCTAATACCCAGACATCCTCAAAGTGAGAGGGCTCAGCAATGGCTCAGCAAGGTTGGCATTTCAGATGTTTACCATGATAATCCTCATCTCAACTGATGGTTGGACACATATCTGCAGACACATCAATGTCAAGATCTCCTTCTCATCATGGCAACCTCACAATATACATAGTGTTCCATATCAACCACATTCATTCTCAATGTAGAGATCCAACCTAGGATACATGAGTAATCTCAGTCTGTATATAACAGACTGTTATTAGAGTTACTACTATTATTAGCACTAGTCAGGGCCTAAGGAATGGTGTTAGTGTAGCTGCATAGTGAGGTGAGATGACAGTCATTGAAAAAAAAAAACCAAGGGTGTGAAGCAGCAATTGAAGTGCCCCCTATGCCTCTGATGGAACAGGGTGGAGTTGGACAAAGTGTGAGGAAATCACCTCTATCAGGTGAGATATGCACAGTCACACCTGAGTTGACAATAAATGGGTAACTGTTGGGGGAGAGTGGTGTTCAGCAAGTCTGGTTAAGGGGTTCAGCAGCGAACACACTGTCAGTGGGTGTGGAAGTGTGTTGGTTCCAATCTATGGTAGTAGTTGCCTCCTCCTCAATGACAACCCAACCATCATACTCCACTTTGTCAATGGTGGCAACAGGAATAGGATCACAGGCAAGGCTGGTGAATTCTGAATGGGGTGGGGCAGGGGAGTCAACTTCAGAATCAACCATGACTGTAAACACATGCCCATTGATGTCCTTCACCATGATTGGAATCTTCAATCCTGATGCTTTCTTTTTGAGAGCCAACTTATGAGCTGCCTTAGATTTGTCAATGGTCTTCCCAGCCATACCTCCTCCAGGCTTAATACAGTACTCTGTCATGTGTCCCATTTTTTTACAAACCAGATTCCCACATGTGGGCACATTGGGTGATTTAGAAGGTTTGGTGGAAGCAGTGAGAGTGACAGGAGAGTGAGAATCATTGCACTGATCATTCTTGATATAAGGGCAACCTCAGCCTGTAGCAAAGGGAAATCTGAAATTAAAATTTTACTACATATTACAGGGATTGGGGACACACCTAGCAAAGGGAAATCTGAAGAGAAAACTCTAAGGATCCCTTTGCTGATGCCCAGTATATGTGAAGACAACAAAAATCAAATAATAACCTAAAAATAGAAAAGGCAGAGATAGGTGGATCAAGGATGCTGAATGACATCATACCAAGGGGTAGATGTCAGAAAGATGCTCTGCCTCTAAATATAAAACTGTCAATGTGCACAAACATGATAGAAGGGGAAATTAGTAATAAAATCTGGAAGAATCATAGAAAATGAAGAATAGAAGGAAATGAAGTGAGGAAAAATATAGAATGAATGTAAAAAATAGGAGAAACACACAGGGTACCCCCTAGTCCCCTTACAGCAATAGTGATTTCCTCACACCACTCTTTGTAGTTGGATTTGAGCTTGTTGAGTTTCTCCCTGGAGTATTGAACAGATAATTTGATGAGGGAAATGGATGGTGGGCTGGTTTCAGCAGTCATAGTGAAAATACTTGTGAAAAGAGTAGTATGGGAGTGGCAAATGGAAAACATTTGAAAGACAAAGGGGATGGAATGAGTCCCAATTCCATTAATATGTGATCTGAGATCTAGTGATCGGGCAGACCAATCAAAAAATGACATAGGTAAATGTCGAGTGGCTAGGAGATTTTCTACCATCATCTAACCTGTTAACCCATAACTGTAAGGGGACTAGAGGGTGTCCCACGTGTTTCTCCTATTTTTTACGTTTGTCCTATATTTTTTCTTGCCTCGTTTCCTTCTATTCTTCATTTTCTATGATTTTTCCCTTATTTTATTACTAATTTCCCTTTCTATCACATTTGTGCATGTTGACAGTTTTATATTTAGAGACGGAGTACCCTTCCGACATCTACCCCTTGGTATTACATCATGTGGCGGCCTTGATCAGCCTATCTCCGCCTTTTCTATTTTTAGTTATTATTTGATTTTTGCAGTTTTCACATATACTGGGCACTGGCAAAGGGATCTTTAGAGTTTTCTCTTCGGATTTCCCTTTGCTAGAGGCTGAGGTTGCCCTTATAGTAGAAAACTCTCCCCTAAGGCCCGAAAATCACGAACGCACTGCCCAAGATAGGCAGGTATGGACTGAACGACACTTCCCAAAGCTCCACAGAGTCCCTACACACTGTTCCAGATAGTCTTGCCTTTATTATGCCGCCATTTTCGCCAAACACACCCCCTAGCGCTATGGATGCATCAGAGCACCTCAACACGCTTGAAAGTGATGTTACTGGAATATGTGCGCAAATTGATTTGCTTAAATCTACAATTGAAAACTTCATCAGAACACTTCAGACCAGCTCCACAACTAATATTTCCCCCATTACGACTCCAAGCACGCCCAACAACAACGCGTCACCAAATGCGCCCAAGGAGCGCGCCCTGATCAAACTGTCCCCCCCCACCGAATTTAATGGTGCGCATGCGCAGGGACATGCATTCCTTAACTCCTGTGAGTTGTATATCAGTCTCCAGTCACATCAATTCATCGATGAAGCTGCAAAAATTTATTGGGCCTTCACATACATGAAATCTGAGCATGCCTATCTCTACGTGGACCGTATTCTGCGACAAACCAAAGAACTTGGTTCCCTACCTTTCTCCACTTGGGGTGACTTTCGAGCAGAGTTCGTATGCCACTTTTGTCCCCTCAATGAGCGCCACCGAGCAGTGACACAACTTGAGTCATCCTCGTACCACCAGGCACGTCAATCTGTGGACGATTATATCGATGAGTTTCTTAGTGGATATGGCAGGATATGGGGGTGGGCTACCAGTGGTGGTGAAGTTCTGACGAGGCCTCAACCAGGAGATTCAGGACCAGATTGCCCAGATGTTGGAAGGACGTCCGGCGGATGATGATATCTATGCTTGGTATGAAGCTGCTTCCCTCTGTGATGAGAACCGACTCACAAATGCAGTGTTCAATGCTGCATTCTGGGCTCCAACTACCACTCCTACATCCCACATCTTCAATCGAACCCTTCTCCAATGCAACCCTATTCCCATCCGTCAAACTCCTGCACTGGCCATCAATGTTCCGGTACCAATGGATGTCGATGCAGCCTGTAGCCATGCACGCAGGTTAAACCTCTGCTACTGCTGTGGGGAAACTGGACATATGGCTGGAGCATGCCCCCATCATCAGGATATCCACATGCTCACCCCCGAGGGGCAAGATGAACTCCTCCAGGACCTGTTGGCACTTGTAGATGTCAAGGAAGCGAAGGGTCAGGTCGCAGAGGAGGTCAAATTAGAGGGTGTAGAGGAGCAGGATTTTTCTATTCGCAGCGAGTGAATTGTATGCCCTCATTGCCTGTCCATAACCACTTTGAAGTTTTGTCAGTTGAATCCCCAGAGAATGAATCTGATTTCATGACTATTCCCCTCTCTGAACCTTCAAAGTCAGGTGAAGACGTACCTGCCCCTCCTCTCTCTACCTCTACCTCATGCCCCAAAATTAAATCATGGGAGCGCAAACTACCACGCAAATATATTGTTGCATCCACTCCCTCTGCACACTCCTTGAACCTGGCGATTGAACTACAGACTACCGACACTGGACAGATACTTGGTGTCTCTGCGCTCCCAGACTCTGGTGCTACTGGTCTCTTCATTGACGCTGACCTCGCACGACAACATCGCCTGAATACTCGCTTGCTCTCGCATCCGATACCTGTTTATAATGTGGATGGATCCCCAAATGAAGCTGGTGCCATCTGAGAGGTTGTGGACCTGGTCCTCCATTACAAAGATCATAGTGAGCGTACACTTTTTGCTGTCACTCAGTTAGGGAAGCAGAAGGTGATTTTGGGCTATCCATGGCTTCAAGACCATAACCCAGATGTTAACTGGTGTACTGGGGAGGTCACCATGAGCCGATGTCCATCCAGCTGTCACACCTGTTTCATGGAAGCCAGACAAGAGTGCCATGGACAAAGGGCCTCGGTACGACACACTCAGAAGTGTCATGCTGGACCCCTACCTCTGCCTGATGTGGAGTTGGAGGGGGTTCCTGATCTTATACCAGACTCAGATGATGATGAGGAGGAAGCAGAGGAAGTTGAGGAAGGGGATCGGATTTTCTACACTGTGATTCATCCATCGCATGAGGTGTGTGCTACATCGAACATATCCTAGCGCCTTGCTGAGGCCTTCCACAAAAACAATACTGCTAAATCCTCTACTGACTCCTTACTTCCTCATCTTCATGAGTTTGAGGATGTGTTCTCCAAGGAATCATTCAATTCTCTCCCTGCATGCAAGCCGTGGGATCACGCCATTGAACTCATCCCCAGTGCAACCCCTTCCTCCTGCAAGGTCTATCCTCTTTCTCCCGAGGAACAGTGACAGCTCAACCAATTCATTGATGAACACCTAACCTCTGGACGTATTCGACCATCCAAATCACCCATGGCCTCTCCCTTTTTCTTTGTCAAGAAGAAGGATGGCTCACTTCATCCAGTTCAAGACTATAGAAGGCTCAATGACATCATGGTCAAAAATCGCTACCCACTACCTCTCATCTCTGAACTTGTGAACCAACTCTGGGGAGCGCAATACTTCACCAAACTTGACGTCTGTTGGGGTTACAATAATGTGAGGATAAAGGAGGGAGATGAGTGGAAGGCAGCCTTTTGTACCAACTGTGGTCTTTTTGAACCACTTGTCATGTTCTTTGGCCTTACTAATAGTCCTGCCACCTTCCAGACCATGATGAACGACATCTTCCACGACCTCATCCTCGAGGGTGTCGTCTGTATCTACCTCAATGATATCCTCATCTTCACTTGCACAGTGGAAGAGCATCGTTGCATTATGTGCCTCGTCTTGGACCGACTTCGACAGTACAAACTCTACCTTTGCCAGGACAAGTGTGAGTTTGAGAAGACCAAGATTGAGTACCTTGGCCTGATTATCTCAGAGGGCCAGGTAGAGATGGATCTGGTCAAGGTGAATGGGGTCACAGCATGGCTGACGCCCACGAACAAGAAAGAGGTGCAGTCCTTTTTAGGCTTCATCAATTTCTACCGGTGTTTTATCAAGGATTTCTCACATCACGCATGACCACTGTTTGACTTGACTGGCAAGGAGGCATGGCAGTGGGACAATGCACAGCAGGAGGCATTCAAAAAGCTTAAAGAGATGGTCACTTCTGCTCCCATCCTTACCTTTGCTGACGATTCGCGCCCTTTTCATGTAGAAGCCAACAGTTCTGACTTTGCGACGGGCACCATGTTGTCTCAGCAGTCTCTGGAGGACCAGAAGTGGCATCCTGTTGTGTTCTACTCCAAAAGCCTTAGTGCTGTGGAACGAAACTATGAGATCCATGACAAGGAGATGTTGGCGATAATGCATGCGCTTGAGGAGTGGCGACACTTCCTCGAGGGTGCCCTGCACAAGGTGGAAATTTGGACGGATCACAAGAATCTCGAGTACTTTATGATGGCCAAGAAATTGAACCATCGTCAAGCTCGTTGGTCCCTGTATCTATCCAGGTTCGACTTCTCCTTGCACCACCGTCCAGGTCACAGCATGGGGAAGACCAATGCCCTCTCCCGACATGCGGATCACGGGGATGGTGGTGACGACAATCAAGACATTGTGTTGTTGCAGCCAAACCTGTTTATGATCTGGGCATTGGAAGGTATTGCACCCCAGGGTGAGGAGCGGGACATCCTATGTGACATCCGTCATGCAAACCATAGTGGTTTATACAAGGATGTCATGGCCCAAGCTGTTAAGGAACTGAGGAAGGGATCTACCCTCTCCTTATGTGCAGCAGAGTGGGCTGAAAAGGAGGACTTGTTGTATTTCTGGGATTGCATCTACATACCCAACGACCCAGACCTTCGTCAACGTATCATATCCCAACACCACGACTCACGGATTGCTGGTCACCCTGGATGCTGGAAGACCTTGGAGCTCACCTCATGGAATTATTGGTGGCCACAGATGTCACGGCTCATTGGTCAGTATTGTCATACTTGTGACCTTTGCTTACACACCAAGATTCCTCGTCGCAAACCCATTGGTGAGCTACACCCTCTCCCTGTCCCAGAAAGTCATTGGGATGTTGTCAGTGTCAACTTTGTGGTGGAGTTGCCAGAGTCGAATGGGTTTGATGCGGTGATGTGCACAGTTGATTCCACAGGGAAACATGCTCACTTCATTCCCACTCACACCACTGTCAGTGCCCTGGGTGCTGCCCACCTCTATCTTCACCATGTCTGGAAATTACATGGACTCCCTGGTGCCTTCCTTTCTGACTGTGGCCCTCAGTTCATAGCAGAGTTCACTCATGAGCTGTACCGACTTCTGGGTATCAAACTCCTCGCTTCGACCGCTTATCACCCACAAACTGATGGTCAGACCGAACGAGTCAACCAGGAGTTGGAGCAGTACATCCGTGTCTTCGTCAATGAACGCCAGGACGATTGGGACGATCTCCTTCCCCTGGCCGAGTTTGGATACAACAATCATGTCCATGCTTCCACTCAACAAACCCCCTTCTTCTTGGACACTGGACGGCATCCACACATGGGATTCAAACCTCACCAAGCCCCCTCACATATTGAGACAGTGAATGAGTTCACAGAACGCATGAGGGACAGTTTGGAGGAAGTGAAGGCGGCCTTGGTGAAGGCAAAGGACGACATGGCACGTTTCTACAATCAATGCCACTCTCCAACGCCGCAGTACAAGGTTGGTGATCGAGTTTATCTTGACTCCAGTGACATCTCCACTACCCGTCCATCCAAAAAACTCTCCCATCGCTTCCTGGGACCTTTCCCCATTGTCAAGTGTGTTGGAACGCATGCCTATCATCTACGCCTCCCAGCCTCCATGTCTAGACTTCACCCAGTCTTCCACGTTGTGAAACTCCTTCCAGCTCCCTCAGATCCTTTTCCAGGACGCTGTTCACAACCACCACCACCACCTACAGTCGTGGAGGGAGAACCCCAGTATGAAGTCGAGTCAATCTTGGACAGCCGGTTATGTCAAGGGAAGCTCCAGTATTTGGTACACTGGAAGGGTTATGGGTATGAGGAGAACTCATGGGTCGAGGAGTCCAATGTGAACGCCCCTCGGTTGGTCAAGGAGTTCCACCAACGGCACACTGCTGCACCATGTTGCATTCAAGTCAGTGACTTTGGTCATATGCGATTTCGAATGCATCGGGGTGATGCATCTTAGAGGGGGGGTGATGTAAGTGTAGAAAGTGAATCCTAGTATAAACAACTCAGTCTCTGGATAAGTGACTCTATTAATCTGTACTATACCTAGTATAAACAACTGTTGTAGTAGAGTAAGTACGCGTCAATAAATATGTATAGTAAATATAGCTCACCTCAGTCTCTGGATAAGTGACTGAGGTGATAAAGTAAACTACTGAAGATATATATACGTGTAATGTGTAACAAAAGGATGTGTGTCAAAGGAAAAGAGACAAGGGGAAACTTAAACACGAGCCGACCACACAGATCAAAGGGAATGCTAAAATAGCACATGCATCAAATGCATCAAAAGTGTTATGGACTCACAGTGTGATTCCAACACTCCTCCTCACTGTGAATACACTCCTCCTCGCATGGAATCCCACTAATGAAGGCCAAGAGATGCACAAAGGATGGCAAAATGTTTAGGTTCCAGGGCTTTAGTAAACATGTCAGCTACATTGTCATGGGTGTGGATGTAAGTGATAGCTAGGTCGCCCGACTGTACATGCTCGCATTGGAAATGATATTTGATGTCGATGTGCTTAACGTGTGAATGAAGTAATGGGTCCTCAGATAATGTCTTCATAGCGTTGTTGTCACAGAGGATGGTAGTAGGCGAGTTTTGATGAAAATCAATAGCACGTAGTAGCGTACACAACCAGATGCATTCCTTTGTGGTCTCAAACGCCGCTATGTATTCTGCTTCACAGGTGGAAGCTGCCACTACCTTCTGTTTATGTGCTGCCCAAGACACTGCGCCTGAGCCAAGAGAGCACATGTATCCCCCAACACTGCAATGAGTGTCATGGCAATTAGCCCAGTCAGAGTCACTATAGGCATGCAGGAGAATGGGGTTCTGTCCACCCAGATAAAGCTTCAAGTCCCTAGTTCCCTTTAGATAATGTACTAGCCATATAGCAGCACTCCAGTGTTCTAAGGAGTACGAATCAAGGTATTGAGAGAGCTATTGTACTGCATAAGAAATGTCGGGACACATAGATATTGCCAAGTACAATAAGCATCCGACAAGAGAGTGGTAGGGAAGCTTGTCCAGGGCGTTCCTGGCATCCTGGGACATACATTGCAGATTGGAGTGCCGTAGTTTCAAACCAGGGTCCAATGGGGCAGAAACGGGGTGTGCTTCTTTCTGACCAAACTGTTCTACTATTTTGTCAATAAGAGCAGTCTGTGAAAGTGCAACAGTATGCATGTCTTGGTCCCATGAGACAGCAATACCCATAATAAAATGTGCCATCCCCAATTTGGAGATAGTCCATACTTTGCACATCTGGTTCTTGAAGTGCTCGTTTTCATCCTTGGAGTTGGCAATGGTTAAATAGTCGTCGACATGGACAGCAGCGATAATTGTACCAGTGTCAGTTTTATGGTAATAGATACAGGACTCGCACGAGAGGTGGGTGAATCCCCAATTTAGCATCTGCACATTAAGGGTCTGATTCCAAATGCGCCCACTCTGTTTCATACCATATAAGCTGCGCTGTAGTTGCCAAACCCAGTCCTCCTTGCCCTGCTCCTCGAAACCAGCAGGCTGCTGCATATATTGAATTTCATCGTCCAGAAGTAAGCCGTAAAGAAAGGCCATCTTTATGTCAACCTGTTGTGCATCCCAGCCAAGTGAGGCAGCTATGTGTAAGAGAATCTGCCATGATTCCATGCGCGCAGTCGGTGAGGTAGTTTTGGTGTAGTCCCTGCCATAAATTTGTTCATTTCCTCTGAAGACTAGGCGTACCTTCCATCTAATAGGGGTACCCGCCTCATTGCGCTTAATGTGAAAAATTGGTCTCCCACGCCTAATACGTTTCCCTAGTGGAACCTCTGACCTAGGTATTAGTTTGTATACCCCCATTTCTTTCAATGAGTTCAATTCCTCCAGATATCCATGCTCCCATCATGTTGCATCAACAGATCTTCTGGCTTCATCCCATGTTTTTGGCTCATCCTCAAATTGAAGTGACTCCGGATCAAAATCTACCATTTCCAAGATTAGGGCCTGAAATTGATGCGCTTGATCACCCAAATCAAGATTATAAAATGATTGTTGGAGCTCTTCCATGACATCATGATCATGATCGGAGGATTGATCCATAATGTGATCCGATCATGCAGCCACAATAGCAGCCTGATGCTCCCGCTGCGCCTCCTTTACACGCGCAGCACTCTCCAAGGATTCTTGCACTGCAGCTGCTGTTCTAGTAATAGCAGGGCCACCATTGGGGTTTTTGTCTGTGGGTATTAGAACATGGGTAGATTGACGAATAGGCTGGGCGATGGGTGGCGGTGGCAGTGTCGTGAAACTATTAGAGGGCGCATCAGGGAGAGTGAATTCATGAGAAGACTCAATATCATCGTTTTGCTGTAAAATAGGACCAAGGAATGTGGGTAGACTACCACTGGACCCAATATTATCATCCTCCCCTAATTCATCAATTGAAGGTGGTGAATAGCCTTCATGGCTCTCAAGAAAGCAGACATGATATGAAATATGAACCTTATGCATTGCACGGTTATAACAGCGATATGCTTTTGATTTTGGCTCATAGCCTATCAAGACGCATTCAATGGATCGTTCAAGTATCTTAGGATTATCCTTTCCTGGGATAAGCACAAACACCCTGCAACCTATCTCCCGAAGATAAGAATAATCAGGTTTTCTCTCATACCATAATTCCCAAGGCATTAGGCTTGCTAGTGAACAGGTCGTAGTCTTGGTGTGCAAGTGGGCAGCTGTGAGGTAGAACTCATCCCACAAATAAGCTGGCAGACCAGCATATATTCGCATAGTGCATGCTTTAGCCATAAGCATCCTATGCATTTGCTCAACACGGCCTATGTGAGCCGAGGTGTGAGGTGCCATGAATGTAAGGGGACTAAGGGGGTGCCCTGTGTGTTTTTCCTATTTTTTATGTTCGTCCCATATTTTTCCCCACCTCATTTCCTTCTATTCTTCATTTTCTATGATTTTTCCGGATTTTATTACTAATTTTCCCTTGCTATCATGTTTGTATATGTTGACACTTTTATATTTAGAGGTGGAGTACCCCTTCCGACACATACCCCTTGGTATGATGTCATTCGGCAGCCTTGATCCGCCTATCTCCGCCTTTTTCTATTTTTAGGTTATATTTGATTTTTGTTGTCTTCACATATACTGGGCATCAGCAAGGGGATCCTTAGAGTTTTCTCTTCGGATTTCCCTTTGCTAGGTGCGCCCCCAATGCCTGTATTATGTAGTATAATTTTAACTTCGGATTTCCCTTTGCTAGAGGCTTAGGTTGCCCTTATAATGAAACGCTGATCAATACCATGAGTCTTCAACCACTCCTTCATTTTGTGCGATTTAAGTTCACCGTTATCGGTGACATAGGTCCCGACTTTGAGGCTGGTTTCGTTCTCCCGGGCAAGTTCCCAAGCTTTAAGTTCCATGAAAGCATCATCTTTATTTTGCAATGGTATAGACCATGGGAATGAGGTGTAGTCGTCTACTATATCCATGATATAACGGTTCCCCGCACGCAACGTTACTGAATGTGGTCCAGATAGATCCACCCACACCTTTTCCAGCTTCCTTGTCGCCTTATGGCCTGGTCCCTCCTGACGTTTCTTGGGGACTGGAGACTTGGTCTGCTTGCCAAGGACACAGGAATTGCATTTAGGTAATTTTTGCAATGAAGTGAGCGGCGCACCAGTGAAAGCACCCTTCTTGGCCATATCCCAGAGTGCCTGGTAATTTGTGTGACCCAGACAACGATGCCATGTCTCGAGAGTAGGGGTCTTGTGAACCATTAGCGCATGATCAGCCTGGGCCGATGCAATGTTGAGCATGTAAAGCTTTCTAGATATGTGCAATCCACAAGCTATGAAGGCCCCGGAGGATTTATCAGTGAACCAGCATGTGTTACTGTCAAAATGTGCGACAGTGTTAGAGTCGTCGGCCAGTGTGTATAAGGGCAACCTAAGCCTCTAGCAAAGGGAAATCCGAAGTTAAAATTATGCTACATAATACAGGGATTGGGGGTGCACCTAGCAAAGGGAAATCCGAAGAGAAAACTCTAAGGATCCCCTTGCTGATGCCCAGTATATGTGAAGACGACAAAAATCAAATATAACCTAAAAATAGAAAAAGGCGGAGATAGGCGGATCAAGGCCGCCGAATGACATCATACCAAGGGGTATGTGTCGGAAGGGGTACTCCGCCTCTAAATATAAAAGTGTCAACATATACAAACATGATAGCAAGGGAAAATTAGTAATAAAATCCGGAAAAATCATAGAAAATGAAGAATAGAAGGAAATGAGGTGGGGAAAAATATGGGACGAACATAAAAAATAGGAAAAACACACAGGGCACCCCCCTAGTCCCCTTACAGTGTGCCCACTGAGATCAGCCAAACTGCTGATTTTGGGATGTAGAGGGCATTATGTAAAATAATTGATGTGCCCCAGGCTATTCTTAGCTGTATATCACCAACACCGACAGCATCAATAGATGAACCACTGACACCTCTGACAGAGCGAGGTGAAATGGGTCATAAGGTGAGGAAGTCAGACTTGTCAGGGGATATATGTACTGTAGCCCCAGAGTCAATAATAAAGGGGAGAGCGTCTAAGGTGATGCATGAGCGACAAGTCTGTGAAAGGGGTTCCATGGTGAGCGCATTGTCAGGGATGGGTGATGTATGGTGTTTCCAGTCCACTGTAGTGGTGAGCTTCTCCTCCACAGCTGAGGTTGCCCTTATAATAACCCTGGGCCATCCACCGAGGGGTATGGGTTATGAGGGAGTCGACTGTATCCAATTCAGTGCAATGATGGGCATCTGTTTTACATAAGGGTTTGGGTGTTACAGTCATTCATGCCTCTTTGACCCAATCAAATATTTGTGACCTTTGGAAACTTACTGTGCATTGCAAATTGCAAATCTGAATAGACAGAACCCATGGTATATGTCCAAGCTATCTGTTGGGTGCTTAAGAATAGTTATTGTATGTATAAGAATGGTGTTTGAGTGTAATCAGTGGAAATTTTTGTTATCAGCTCAAACTGGGTCTTTGACACGAGTCACATCAGGGCATGATTCTGGCTGATCCTGGGCCAGCGATTGTTTCCTACACTACAAATTAGGCAGGTGTGATGTGACACAACATGTCTCTAATCTCGCTCCCTGACCCAATTTTTACAAAGTTTGTTGCAATACATGGGTGTAAGATATATATTCCCAGACAATAAATCCTGAACAGCATACTGTGTTCTCATTATCTTCATATCAAATTTCAGGTTTCTCTCACTTTTGCCTTCGAGGACATCTCCTATTCTATCCACAAGCTCAATCACTCCGTGGGGTCTGGATATATATATGAGCTGGCAATGTTGTTTGTGTCATTGACCCAGATGTGTCAAAGAGGCAGGAATGACTGTAAGTACTGGTTATGCGCCACGGGGATGCCAGCGCCAAGATTTCACGTTATAGGCTACTATGTGAAGTATAGTATTTTTTTTTTAAATGGTGGTTCGACATTCACTGTTTCACACTGACACTAGTAGCTAGTGATCACTTTATGTAAGATTGAATACTATATTAGCGCTAGTCAGGGCCTAAGGAACGGCGTTAGTGTGCTACGTAGTGAGGTGAGACGACGGTCATTGTGAAAAAAAAAAAAACACCAAGGGTGTACATACATGCCGTGGCAATATCATTGAGTGAAAAGCGGGAGCTCAGTATAGTCTTGTCTCTGATAAGAACCCCCCCCAACAACGCCTTCAAAAGAGGTGGGAGAGTCCAAGCTTGAAGTGAATCGAACGATCAATCAATCACGTACTAGCTGGCTTCTAATTTAAATTTGTTTTGACTCAAGTATGATCATCTTTTTTTGATCTGGGGGGGGGGGGGGGGGAGGGTTATAAAGTGGTGATTTGGGGGTGGACTGCACGGGGACGACACCAGATAGCGCGAGGGATGTATGAACCACCACTACATACATCGTAAGACAACACAAGTATGCCATGCATAACCCGCGACGGGTGGAATGGAATCACCTCGGAAGGATGGGAACGAGGAACCCAAACGTTGACAACAAAACTTTGATTTAGAATGAATAGCGGTGACACATCGCTTTCTGATGAGAGTGAGTGAGAGACGAACTAGATTGTTGGTATGTAGACATAGGATAGGATCAGCGATGGGAAGCCTGTGTGTCGTAAGCGCGACGTGGGATAATTGATTGCAAGGTAGGATATGGGACCGACTCGTAAGAGAGAAAATTCATGGAGTATATTGAAGAGTACGTTGACATATGAGTAAAGGACAACGGCTGGTAACGACCCCAACGATCTCAGTAGGACTGACCGAGGAAAGAACAAGGACGAGCTCAGGCGCCAATGACGGTTCCTGCAAGAAAGTTCCAAGAGAACAAGAACACATATAAACGAATTGCCAAATATGGGGTATTGAAGGCAGTGTCCATAGTGAGATGGGTCCGAACTCCGACCACGTTTTTTCATAAATATAAAGAAGAGATCATGTTGTTCACCTTTCTCTAACCATGCCAGCTGTTCGTCTTTCCCGCAGAAGACGGTCTTCACCAACTCTTTGTAAGTTATATCGAGTATTACTTAATAAAACACTCACACCTTGTAGCATTCACTCCAGCCAAACCTGGCATTTATTCTGCGCCTCGTCCAGTCACATTTGCTCCAAACGTGACTCCAGTATCTTATGTCGCTCCAGACGATAATTCCACATGTACTACTCCAGAGCCTCCTTCTCCTACTGCTGTCGCTTTATTCCCCCCTTCTGCTTCTATCGATCCCCCTAGGTCTCGTCGTCGTGTTCCTCCTCACAAACGTCGTTCTCTTGGTTATATCCCACGTCCTCCAAATGCTTTCATGCTCTTCAGAGCTGATTTCGTACGTCAAAAACACGTTCCAGGTACTATAGAAACAAACCACGGCTCTCTTTCTAAAATAATCGGCAATTGCTGGCGTGCTCTTCCTCTCGATGAGAAACGCGTATGGGAAATCAAAGCCAAGCACGAAAAAGCTGCTCATAAAGCAAGGTACCCAGAATACCGCTTCCGTCCTGTTCATAACAAGAACAAGAACAAGGATAAAAAGGATAAACAACCCACTACCATCGATGACGAACGTCGATGCGAACAAGTCGCACAACTCCTCTTGGAAGGCAAGAAAGGCGACGAACTCGCTGCTGCTGTTCGTGATCTCGATTTACGACGTGCAGAAAGTTCCGATCCCCCCTGCCCCGCTCCCTTCTATCCCTCTGCCCACCTCTCTTCCTCATTAGCACAGACATATCACCTTCACCACCGCCGTTCGTCCTCTGTCCCCCTCCCAAACGATTACTACTCTTACCACCACCCCACACATCACTTTGCCTTGACCACAACCGGCATCGCCCTTCCCAGCGTCCCTTCCTTCCCTTCCCGCCCTGCCTCTCCACACAGGATGATCCTAGGCCTAGGACAGCGTCGAGCATCAAGTGCCCAGCCCTATATCCCCCATCATCGCTCATGGGCTATGCCTGCCCCTACCTCTGTTGTCCCATTTCTCCAGCGCGACGACTCGCCGTTACCTGATTTCGACAAGTCGCTATTCAACCAGGACTTTTTCGAGAATACCCCATTCGGCGGAGGTCATCATTCCCAGGGTCATTCGATGGACTTTAACGATCTCATGGGAGGAAGCTCGCAATCTGCTCTTGGTCCTTTGGACGGTATACCGCCTCACCAACACCAGCAGCATCTCCACCACCAGATGAACCTCAATCTCGATGATTTCGCCATCGACCCAACGCTCCAAGGTCCATCCACATCCACGTCCCTACACGACATCGACGACCCACTCTCCTGGATCTCCATGACCTCCTCCCCCTCCACTTTCGACGACCCCTTCTCCCACCCCTCATCATCATCATCAACAACAACTTCCTCATCAGCAACATCCCACCCATCCACAGCTCACTCCTCTCCTATCCCACCGCGTTCCCCGCTCCTTCACGCCCCACAACCACAGTCCCTCGTGTCTGGTGCTAATAATAATAATAATAATGCACAGAGTGTGTTTACGGATCTGTGGAAACAGTTTACGGGGGACTCTTTCTCTGCTCAGACGGGGAATACGGGTGTGATAGACCTGGATATGGGGATGGGGATGGGGATGGGCCTGGGCCTGGATATGGGCGCTGGTGCGGGCGTGGGCGTAGGCGTGGGCGTGGGCGCGGGCGTGGGTGGAGGGATAGATATGGATATGGATATGGGCTTGGCCTTGGATTTCTTGGCGGGCGATGCTGATATGACGACGATGCGCGTCCAACAACAACAGCAACAGCAGCAGCAGCAACAGGGCTTTGCCGTACCTGGATCCGTCTTGGATAGTTTATTCGAGCCGCGGATGTTCCAGGGCGAGTATTGATCGCTGACCAGTCGTTTTTCAGTCCGATGGTCTTTTCTTGCTTGGCTTGTGCTCTCTTTTTTTCTTTTTTTCTTTCTTTTTTTTTTTGCTTGACGCTGTAATTGTTAATTAATGGTTTTTATTCTTTCCTTCCTTTTCCTTTTTTTTTTTTTTTTGCTTTGCTTTGCTTATACCAACAGTGATGACAACGACAGCACAGCACACGTATTTTTTTTGACAATTTCTCTCATCCCATCCCATCTCATCTCTCTCATCTCATCTCACCTCACCTGTAGCCTTAAGAAACGTACCCAAACCCAATGTAGCCTTTTTCTACCTCTCGCTTTTATTGGTTTCCGCCTCGTACTCGTACTCGTATCTATCTATTCTAATAAGTTGTAGCCTTTACCTTGTTTGTTTCGGCAAGTTCTCTAGATGAATAAAAATGTCAAATGTTTTTTGTCATGGTGGAGGACCTTGATATCATGAGGAGGAGGTGGCGACATGTGGATAGCTTGTTATCTACATCTACATGTACACACCTATATCATAGGGGGTGGGTTTGTGGCCCACGTTGCGTTTGATATCAATGCAACTCGGGGGCCATGTGATGCATGTCGTAACTACAGTGCACGTCTGTAAGTACTACGAACATATCATCATGGTAATGGTAATACGTTCATTTGTCCTTGTTCGCGGTCAGTACTTACCCCGTGCGTGCCACACCGGGGGATTTCATATACTCTTTTCTTTTTCTCTTGTGTACGTGATCAGGCCTAGGTTTAGTTAGCATTGCTCGTATACAAAACTCTTTATGTATTTCAGTTCCTGGTTCCTGTATACTAGTATTACTTAATACTTACTGGAGTTTACTGGCTCTGCTCAGTGTGAGATCTGGATTTCAGTGCCTGGTTCGGTGGTTCCTGTGTGTATCAACATGGTATACATGGATGATGATGGCGTAAATTCCCCCCCCGTGGTTAACATGTCCATCGATTGATCAAACATTGGGCCTCATGGTGATATCAAAAGTATAACGTATGTTCAACATATGTATGTATGTATGTACTTACGGGGACTCGAGAGCTCTATTCGCGGCGACCAGGATTGCATTTGAAATCTCAATCTCAATCACGATGCGTGTTCACTAGTACTATAGATAGAAAGCGTGATGGTTACCGGTGGGGGTGAGATAATCGCACTTTTGGCCGTGGTGAGATGGTACCTATGGATCTCGTGAAGTAGTACAGATTATCACATACATTATAAGAAAAGGAATTTGGTCATGAAGAACAGGTCTGTTTAAGTGCGGCATATCGGGCATACCTCCCAATAAGTATTTGGGTTGGGCAAACAATCACTAATATATGCAAGCTGTACGCACGTGCGGCATCGCGTGAACACTGAACACCCCGCGACGTCGCGTACCAGTACCACGTGAAAATCGGAGGCATACCACGTGTATTCATCCTCCCCGGCGGGAAAATAAATAAATAAAATAATGAAGCCCGGATCTCGCACCGTTGCATGCATGCAATGCATGTGTACATGGGCAGCTGCATGTACATATGCGTAATGTATACGTATGTAGTCGCTCTTAATAAGTTAAACCGGTAAATCCTAGCCAGCCACTGGCCAGCCCTTCAGATACTTATACATACATACCATACGCAACCTTGCGGATACATTGTGAAACGATCAAAATGTTTGGTGTGAAAAAAGTTTTGGAGTGAAAAATGAAAAGTGAAAAGTTGTTACCCTCAGGCTCGGTTCAATGCCTGTCTAGTGTACATGTGCACCACCATAGCGGGGGGTGTGAAAAGGCGCCGTTGCCAAGGCGATCACCTCATTCTGCGCAAGCGTCACGTAGACCTTGCATGTTCAGAACACCTCTACTTATTCCTGCCCCCCCATTTTTTACTAATAATACTGCTACCGATGCCGCCTTGAACGCAACAAAGTTTTGGAATGACGTTGATTGTGAGGATCCGGGATGATGTATTTGTGACATAGACATATGTAAATCAAAATCACTAGCATGTCAGTTGTACATGATCTATATGCTGTGCAGTAACTCATCTGATTGTTAGGTATGTCCGTTAACACGCTATTGGAATTACTGTTACTGTTACTCTGCCTTGTTCAATGGCCAAATGGCGAAAATGCTTTATTTACTATCCTGGCTCGCCGGTTGGAGGATAAAATTCGGCAGAATTGGAAATCAGTCAAAAAAAAAAAACCCCCTCAAATAGGTCAGACAGATGGGAAAGACAAATTAGCTTAAGGGGGGCCATCGTTCGCATGCGCTGTGCGAGACGCCGGGAAGAAAACTGAAAAAGGAAGAAAGGGGGGAAATCTCAATTCTCATTTACCCCTCGTGTTCCTGGCTTTTTTCAAAAGGCATGTTCGATCACGATCGATCAAGCATTTCGCTCTCACTCGGCCTGTATTCGGGACAGCTGTTAACTTATCTTATCAAAAACAGTTCTCACACATTGACAGACTCATGCTGGACATACAGGTACACAACTCCCGCTTACATGAAATATTAATCACTTAAACGTCTAAGCCCCTTGCCTGTGGGCCACGGCGTATTCGAATGACAAGCTCAACATAACGGGAGGGTGTACATAGCTATTATGAGTGTATGCCGTAACACGCGGCACCTAAGCCACGCTTCCGTCGGATAATGCCGTCGATGGCTAATGATTTCCGAATGGTTAGGCTTCGTAAAGTACTGTAAAGGACCGTGGTTCTTTGCTCGAAGGATCGTACGATGTGTCACAGATGTGTCTCTCAACATTCCTTGCGCATGGCATAGAATTTCGTCTCGTCTGTCGGACGTAACGGGTCCGTCTAAACGTGATCTTCTGCTTTGAAAGTAATCACGCATACTAGATCGTTGAACCGTTCTAAGTAGTAGGTTAATCCCATATAGCATCTCGTTCCCCTCTTCGGCGCTGCGATCCTTCGCAACCTTTTTTTTTTTTTCGGGGCGTGCTTACTTGATGTCAACGTTGGCTCTTAACTCGTGGCTGCCTTCTCTTCGAATTTTCTGGTCTGGCCACTTACTATGGTTTATCTACGGTGTTATACTATGACCGGACTATGCTGCTGGTGAGTGTCCAACGACGATCGTTTGACAGAGAATCAACCATTCATAGTTTATTATTGTCCAGCACGATCCGGCGGAGACAGGTTGCGGGATAAACTGCATCGACATCTTTTTTTTTTTTTTTTTTTCGCAATCAAAAACGCCTATGCCATGGCCCATGTGGTTCAACATGTGATTTATGCATAGTCGAAGAGGATACCGACGTTTTGTTGACCCCAGTCAAGGACTTGTGCGAAATGTGTGCGCCTGGGAGACGTACGCATGGAACCTGGGACTCGCTGCAATGCTGGATATAGGAGTTATTTTAAAAGTGCGAGATACATGGCATCGTGCCTGAACACGACAAGAATTGTGGGCTATTGTGGGTTAGTGGTGGTGGTATGGAGGCCCATTGACGGAGACACCGCTCTGTCTGCTAGGCACTGGCCCCTACTTGTGCCTGCCATCTCCTCGCGACCGTCAATACCTGACACGTTAGGATCCGATCGTTCACTCTCACGTGGCCGGTTGCAATGTTCAATCAACTTGCCCTTTTCCCTGATTTATGGGCCTCGTTTCTAGGGTTTTAATTCAAATCTGACATCGTAGACGCTGAGAAGACTCCGGCTTTCCTGTTCGCGCAATCAAATTTCGGCCAATTCTCCTCCGAATGTCGCACAGTATGGACCTGTCACGACTAGATGGTTCGCTAGTCTCAGTTTCGCCTCGTTTTTGGTGAATTGTTGACAGCCCTACAGCAGGCAAGGGTAGTTGCACGTTTCACGTTTTCCCTTTCCAACCCACACCGGCTTTAATGCGCAGCGGTTCAGGACAAGCCGAGGACAAGAATTAGGCGGAGCTGGTAGCAGGAGCTGGTAGGATCGCTCAGTCTGTTTCAAGCTGGTGCCTTGCCTGGACCGCTTCTTCCCTCCCCGCTATCCTAGCCTCAGGATCTCGTGCCGGCCTTCGCTACAACTTTATTCCCGGGTCATTTTGCTTCCTTCTTGCTTTGCATCCTTGTTGGCTTCTGTTCTTTCATTCTCTTGCATCTTGCACTCTCAAGCCAGGGCCTTTTACATGCTTGAAAAATCGGCGGCCATGGCGGACTGGTATTACCTCCGAGGACCTCGTCAAGCCCTCCCACGATGTCGTTTCATGTACTACAAATGTCTATTCTTGGCCAAATCTTCACTCGGATTTTTTTTTTTTTTGGTTTTGTTCGCCTTGACTATTTTTCATGTTGGTATCATGTCCTCACCCTCAACGCGAGGTCCTATGAAAGGGTAAATGCGCCGCGGACTGGCAGTATGTCTATGTTTCTCACTGTCAATAGTTCGTGTTCCGTGATGCATTGCAGATGCTTTTCGAAGGAGAAGGGCACCATGTTCCCCGTTGCGCTCGGTCTGATGACAAGCATAAGTTTGTGTGCCATTTTCATTCAGCGAGCTATTATAGATGTTGTTCACCGGGATAGGAACGGAGATCGTGCCGGATTTATATCCAGAAGGCCGTTGCCGACCTCAGGCACGAAAAGCTATATTAAGCTCTGCCACAGGTCACCCGATCGTTGTTGGCGGAAGAATGGCTTTTGCAAGGCTGTTCATCACTTTGCATCATCCCCATTTTCTTGTGATGTGAATGATAATAAGCGCTCTTGAGTCATCAACACCTGGTACAACGACCTTGCCACAGACCTTCAATCACTACGAAGGGTTCAAGGTGATCTGGTTACCCTTTTGAAGCACGTTTGTCGATCTGTGAGTTTAGGTTTGTTGAAGAGTTTGATTCAAAGCAGCGATGCACATGCTCGGCCATTCTAATCGCGGAGATCTCGAGGTACTTATCATGTGTCGGTTTCCAATTGTAGAATTTATGCAGCATTATCCATTTCTCCGGCAGGTGAAAACCACCCCCGCGTCATTCCCATCTGCGCCATCCGTTTTCCAAGTATCACAACGAAGTAATCTCACAATATACAAGTTGAACATAAACCAAGGATGGTTATCGGCTGCATTCATTTATTGTTTTCCCCCCTGCATTGCAACTCAGATCAAATTTAAATAGCGGTATTCGTCCTGATGGAGATACTACACCAGACCCCTGGTCCTGCATCGTGGCAGGCACACCCACGTCCGGAGCAGTTATTTAAGTTATGTTCCAACACTATATAACATGTAGTCATCCGTTGGTCCTCCTCCCCAACTCCCAATTAACACCCCATCCAAGATGCGCGTTGAAACTCTTGCTTGTATCGTGTTATCTGCAGTCAGTGCGACGGTCAACGCCGCCCCTGTTGAAGTGAGTGTTACCTATCTGCTTCAACCCGCGGTATCTGACTTGAAGAAAAAAAGGTCGTTGGCCGTGAAGTAAGTTCTCGATAGTTGGTGACATCACCAGCTCGACATATGCTTAACATCCCTATCCACCCTACAGGTTGCTCCCTCTTGGAAACGTACCCCCCAACCAGGAACACCGGGAGGAGCACCTAGCTGGCGACGAGAAGCAGAAGCTGAACCCGAGAGGAGGCGAGGCGCCGAAGCACCCTCCTGGTAGCCGAGTCGCAGATAACTACGAAATAAAAGATTACTATCGGTGGTTTGCGGGGATATCACGATTGACTTAGTAACTCGTAGTCGGATCTTTTTTGGCTGAAGTTATCTTGACACCTATGGGATTTTTACGTTATACTCAGGATCTAGTGATTTTATTGTATTTGGGTTGTGCAGATTTATTGAAGCTTTACAATTGCCTATGTTCTGGCTATGTCGATAGACAGATGGTCGATCAGTGACGGAACATACCTCCATATCATGGAACTTTCAGAATGAATAAAAAATCAGCGGAGTAGCCCGCGATCACGGCTATGAGCAGTTCGATATCGCCAAGAGTGTTTGAACTTGGTTTGCTGTTTACCCGTCAAGAAGATGAACGAACGGCGGACACTTGAGTGGAGACCGTTGATGCTTCTTGGGTTGTTGGATGATGACAAGATGATGACATATGAAGTAAAAGCAAAACGTGTCACGCTACGCCCAATGAAGTCTACCACTTGGAGCCCAAGCAGGGAGCTCGACAACGGGGTGAGCGTACACGTATGAGGAGCAAGATTCCTTGTAGACGTAAAGATTAAACAGCGTTGCCAAGCACAAATATCACACCGAACCTTCGACTAGGGTTGTTACAGCTAGGATACGGGGCTCGAATGTGTGTTCAAGAAATTAGTCGCCGTTGGGAGGGATTTCATGCCCGATGCCGAGTGGGGGTGTAAGCATATCCGTGGCGGTGGTAAATAAAGTCGGTACAGGGGCACTACAATCTAAAGGCGGAACGCACATTCCATATTAGAACAACGTCTGACCGACGGCGTTCATTGCTATGCGTTACCGCGATGAGCGGAGTAACATCGGAAATAGAAGTGGGAGGCGCCTGATACTGCCCGTGATTTCTCCTATGGAAAAGCCAAGATGTGGAGTTGGCGGCAGAAACATGATCTGTAAAAACGGTGGGAGGGATATGAATTATAGGGGAATAACGTCACTATCACGTTGCATGGGGCAACGTGGGACGGGGCATGCGGGAATGCATCGTGTGAGTTGTTATCTGGTTGCGATATTCCTTCTGTGTGATTTAAAAACATGTTCATATCAGGATGGTCCGTACAAGTTCGATCGACAGGGTTACGATAACCTAGTGCGACACATAAGCAATTATATAATGATTACTTCGTTAAACGCTGGTTGAGACGATAGCTTACCTTAGGACGTCCGTGGAGGTTATGAAGAGGAGTATATAGTCGATTCAGAGTGATAGTGTCCTGATAGGACTGAGCATCGCACAAAAGACATTGTCGTAGGCTTCAGGCCTTAAAGAAGTGTACAAAACTCATTGGGAAATGTCCTCTTGGATTTACAAGGATCACGGTTTAACTTCTCTGGGTCAGGTCACCTACTTAGGTCCGAGCCTGCTGCCGTGAGTACGCACGACAGGTGAAATGGTGTGGATGTTTTCGGAGGCTGTACCAATCCATGAGATTACCAACGCCCTTTCTATTCATGGAAGAGGCCAGGTAATAGAAACTAGAGTTTTGGGTTACGACTCTTAGATCTGCATTTTGGAGCAGCTTGGTGGTTCGAAAACAGGAATGTTAATTATGTAACCACAAGCGTCATAATGTTATATAAGCGTAATCAGATAATCTAACCATTTGCTTCCTAAACCACAATAATTAGAGCTAACCGGGGTGCCAAAAGGGGCCTAAGTTAGTAAGCTAACCTCTTTGGCAACTCGAATTCAGAGAAACGTGCGCTCGAATTCAGGACTCGAACAGATATCAGATCGGTAAATCCCGACAACAGAAGGAGGCATGCGGTCTTGAGATTGTGAGGTACGTCGAGCTCACGTGCACGTGGTTGTGTCGTTGTCTCGGAGATATACATATATACGTTCTGTGCGCGCAAATAGATTTTTACTACCCACTTGGCACCCATGTCTAACTTTGGGTGTTGAAATTATCAATCTTAGGGTGGAACCTCGGGCCAGCCCAAACATTGAAGGTTTTAGTAGAGAATATAAGTGGATTCACGCTCTTTTCCAGACTCTATTGCACGCTTCACATGCGTGGGATCTTCTCGCCACAGCTGCGATGATCAATATAAGTACTGTCGCATCGGAATGACAACCAGGTGAACAGGAAACTAATTAATGGACTATGTGAAAAACATTGGCGAAGATGAGTTTGATGTTGAAGTATACCGGCCAATTGTGAGAAGGTCTCGAACAAGGAAAAAAGTTCAGACTGCGTCTTTACCCAGAAAACGATAAACGCTGAATTGGAAGGTTCATCTTCTGCCACCCACACTTCAAGGGAAAGAAGATGAGATCCCAGAATGGCAGAGGAAGCTGGATTGTGAGCACCGTCCGAAAGGACAATGAGGGACTGAGATGGATTCCCAAAGGAGACTATATAGAAAGAAAGTCGGCCAGATCAATCTGATTCCTCGCGCTACCGTCTCTCGAGTGACTTTATTTCGAAGTTTTTGATATGTACTTGATAGATTGGTTAGAAGTGAAGAACTGACGGTCACTGCAGCTCCGTGGTTGTCGAGTTGGTGCTCACCATACAGAAAGTAGAAGTACACATATGACGTTGCCGAGTTGAGATAACGAAAACTTCAGCGGCTGCGAAAGCGGTTCGATGAGAATAAGAACTCTGGTTCTTTTGATCCATCAAAGTTCTTGTCCCAATCGCGCTACACGATTCGACTGGCACGACTTCTCCCTCCACTACGCTTCTCACAGGATCCTCCACCTCTGGGTACATCTGTACACCCAACACAAACGGATGATCCTTTCGCGCAATCGTAGCATTCTCCCTTGCGAAGTTGCGGTGTTAGCGATGGTATACTATCCGAGGAAGGTCTGATGATCTGGAGGCGGTTAGTGCTGATCCAAGGATCGCTTCACCTGGAATGATGTTCGTAGCATCTAGGCGGCCAACACGACATCTATTTCGCCTCCTCGAACATATAGAGTCAGCAACCTGAAACAGCTGAGCTCCGTGCCATGCTCCTCATCAGCGTGATAGACCTTCGCTATTGCTTCAGTATACACCTCTTTATCGACGGGGTTGTTGATTGCGAGGGAGTCATACATCGAAACAAGATGTGGGCTGTTGTATCTTCCGACAGCTGGTGAACAGTGTAGAATGGACGACAGGAGAGCCGAAACGTTCCCTCTTCCGTTCGTTCCAGCGATGTGGCATGTAGGGCGTATACGCAGGCCCTGAGGCAAGTGACCCACGACCGTTGAAGTTTATCTAAGCTAAGGTCAATCGACATCGTTTGTATTATGAAGTAGGATGCGAATCACCTTATTCAATCGAAATTATAAACTCACTGAGTTCTAGGCCCTTACTATGACTGGAAACCAGCGGAGAGTTGTGAAATACACGTATTCGACAAGCATGAAGTTACAGGTGATAACAGGAGATATGTATTTCCACGTCAATTATCTCGATCACCGATGAACGTAACGGGCGTGTCAATAGTTCCGGGAACCTTGTGGCGTTGAATATAAATAACTTGGAAGCCTTTGAGTACCGCGCGCGCCATCACCGTGTTCTATTTCTCCAGAGCAGTTCAGAGTAGGAAACCAGATTCGGATGGAACACTCTCAGGATGCCAGTGCTTCGAAACAGCGTCAGATGATCTTCACATTTCTTCGGCTGTGTGCCGCTTTCTCGGATCATTGGGACATCTCCTGTTGGTCACCACCAGCATAATGGTCTTGTCGACAATCCAGCGCAATTCACTGACCTTTTTACCTACAGTACAGGTGCTATGATAGGCTTGGCATAGGCATGAGAAATACTGTTTCTTTCGTGGGCGTTTCTACGTCTACAACTAATGTTTTGTTGTTGAACTGATCCCTTGACTGATCCCAGGAATTTTTATGTCATTCATATAACTGTAGCCTCGTTCCCCATCTGTGATAGGCTTCTTCCCCGATCCCTCGGCCTCTGGACATCTTGAATCTAATTCCTCAACCTAATACTTGAACTCTCACTCCCACTACCGCGCCGCAAGCAAAAGTCTTTAGATCTCTGGACGTATCGGTGCACCGAACTATCATGGTTGCAGACATACCTGCCGATGTGGCCTATATTGGAGGTGTGTGGGCAGAAGGTGTCCTATATGGCAAGTTGGCACATAATTTACCCGTCACAATAACCAACACTATAGTCAGGGATTCAGTATGCTATTTACACTCTCCGAGGGAAACGACCCTAACGACCCTATAGCATAATCTTGTTCAGTGCACTTTGCAAAATATTTCTCAGAAAGTCATACGTTAGAGGGCGTGAGGTCTCCTCGGCGTAAGAACTTCATGTTTCTTTTATTAGTTTTCTATCTATAACGCCCCATAGTATTCTGCTATGCTCCAGCTTCATCATGTTTGTGCTATCCACCACCCACGTGGCCCTTGCAGTACACGAGCTTCTGCAAGGCTTCGTCTACCAACGTAACATCCCAGGTGGACCACCAGTATTTTTCCGGCAAAATGTATTCCCTCCCCGAAAAGCTGTTTACCTCTTCAATGTATGTACTACGACATCTTCTTTTGTTATCCCACGTACAACGGTCGTTTTTAGACCTTCCTAGGCGATGCAATGCTGGTGAAGCTCTTCCTGTGTATTAGCTCTGTTAACATCTTTGTCTCATGTTCGACTTAGATCTGGCGTGTTTATGTTATTTGGGGACAGAATTGGAAGATATGTGTTCCGTCTGTACGTCTCTACTGCTTTGTCTTTAAATGGTCTTACATGACCTTTTGTAGATCATCTTTCTTCTCGGGACAATCAGTACGTTGCTTGCATCAATTCACCTCCATTAGGATTTTAATTCTCCCAATAGTCTGTGGCATCAAGACCATTGTAGCCAATGCAACATATCCAGCCGGTTCAGTCTTCACATCGGATATCCTTTCATGGGTAACATCAACCTTCGCCCTTACCATTGCAACTCAAATTACTGCAACATGCCTTATCGCGGGGAGGATCTATTACGCCTCACGACTCTCGATTGGGAGCAGCAAGATGCAGTCATACTACATGTCTCTGGTCTGGATGGTTGTTGAATCCGGTGCTATCTACACCGTTGTTGCATTAATCCAGTTGATCACGGAAGAGCTGGGCATGAATGCTGGGGTGATAATGGAATTAATGTTAAGTCAATTAAGTGTAAGTACTTGTTGATTCGCATTGTCATACTTGAAGAACTCACTTCTATGTTCTTAGGCAATGATTCCCATCCTGATCGTTGTTCGAGTAGGATTGGGTCTAGCTCATGACGGCAAGAGAACTGGAAACACGGTCATCATTAGTACATTTCGTGCTGCTAACCCCGCAGAGAAGGAAATAAGCTTTGGTTCCGGAGGATCTGCTACTGTTGCGTTGAGTCCGGCAGATGGAGATAAAGATTCCCGTTCTCATCCTGAGACCTCTTCTGTAGTCTGACGGAAAATTTTTGGTTTGGTCTCGCGTATTTAACATCTTTGTGTGGTTCATTTTGGGTTTGTACCATAACTTTTTATTGATAAATTGATTATGTCATACATTGTTAAAATATTCTTTTGCCTTCGAGAACTTCAACAACCTGCACCAAGCAATTCATAAGATGCATTACAGCAGAGGACTCACCTGCATAATTTGGCCACTATGAACCTCCTTCTATAGTTTACTGGGAGTATATAGATACCTCCCGATGGACGCAGTTGCTGCTCTTGTGGTACTGTACCATTTCATTCAATTCGGCAGGCATCAGTAATCTTGCATTTCAGTTTCCAGGGGTTATTTGACCTGAGTAACCTAAAAAACCTTCCAAAAACCAGACTCCCAACCAGTCGCAGGCGCGGTAAAATAAATCCCAGTACAAAAATTTTATTTTTAGTATGTTTACATAATACACCGATGTTAATCTGAAAGTTGGTGAAGTTTTACCGTGCCATAGCGACTGGCAACACTTGTAAAATAGCACATGCTCTCATGATTACCACACTCTGACATCACAGGTATATATTTATGTCCAGCTTACAGTACGTGGTCCCTAGTATCGATGATCTTCGTATGGAGGTACAGAGGACTTTTGGTATTTTACCACATATGTTCCAGGCTCGGGATGCCATTGCACAACTTAAACAGAAGGATTGTATTATGATCTCTCCTACTGGCTCTGGCAAGACTCTCACCTTCTGGATTCTCCTTCTCTTCAACAACAATGGAATCATCATAATTATCACTGTGCTTAACATCTTGGGAGATAAAAATGTGGAGGAGCTCTTAAGATTCATCACTGCTGCCAACGTCACAGGTGCATCAGCAACCAATGATTTATTCAAAGTGAGTTTCCTGTTCCATCACCAGCCACACACACTTATCAAGCGATGATATAGGAAATTGAAGATGGGAAGCACAGAGTGGTTGTGGCAAGTCTATAAGGGCAACCTAAGCCTCTAGCAAAGGGAAATCCGAAGTTAAATTTATGCTAGATAATACAGGGATTGGGGGCGCACCTAGCAAAGGGAAATCTGAAGAGAAAACTCTAAGGATCCCCTTGCTGATGCCCAGTATATGTGAAGACGACAAAAATCAAATATAACCTAAAAATAGAAAAAGGCGGAGATAGGCGGATCAAGGCCGCTGAATGACATCATACCAAGGGGTATGTGTCGGAAGGGGTACTCTGCCTCTAAATATAAAAGTGTCAACATGTACAAATATGATAGCAAGGGAAAATTAGTAATAAAATCCAGAAAAATCATAGAAAATGAAGAATAGAAGGAAATGAGGTGGGGAAAAATAAAGGACAAACATAAAAAATAGGAAAAACACACAGGGCACCCCCCTAGTCCCCTTACAAAGTCCTGAGAAAGTTCTCAATGATAGTTGCTTCAGAAACCTCTGGAAGTCAAAAAAGTTCACATCATGACTCTTCAATATTACCTTGGATGAGGGGCATTGTATCAGTCAGTGGGGAGAAGCATTCCATCCAGAGTATGCCCAGCTTGGTTGACTCTGTTGGCTTGTTCCTGTGCATGTACCCTTCCATGTTGTGTCTGCAACAATGCCAAAGTTGGTACTTAAAAATGTGAAAGCAAAGCTACAAATGCACACAGAGAAAACTGTGGTCATACAACACTCAAATGACCATCCAAACATTCACCTTATGGTGGAGGAGATGCAATACTCTACTAAAAGTATGCTGGATCTTGAATGAGTGCTTAAACTTGATGGCATAAATCCGCCGCCAAAGTTCATGGTATTTGTCAATTGACAAAAGGAAAGCGAAGAAATTGTAGGATTTCAGTGGGACAACCTACCACCATGCCTTCAAGATAAGGTGGTCTGGTTTCACTCCGGGATGAGTCCCCAATTCTGAGATGATGCAATTAGAAGGCTAAGGGATGGAGAACTCTGGGGTATCATCTGTACCAATGCAGCTGGAATGGTTAGTAATATCTGACACATAAAGATAATGTCAGAAACTGACCACAAAGTTCTAGGGTTTAGATCTTCCTGACATTGAGTTAGTCATCCAATGGCAATATGTTCCATCTTTGTGTACTTTGTCACAGCATTTGGGACGCGGAGGACGTAAACCAGGAACTGAAGCCTCTGGTATCTACTGTAAGGGGACTAGGGGGGTGCCCTGTGTGTTTTTCCTATTTTTTATGTTTGTCCCATATTTTTCCCCACCTCATTTCCTTCTATTCTTCATTTTCTATGATTTTTCCGGATTTCATTACTAATTTTCCCTTGCTATCATGTTTGTATATGTTGACACTTTTATATTTAGAGGCGGAGTACCCCGTCCGACACATACCCCTTGGTATGATGTCATTCGGCGGCCTTGATCTGCCTATCTCCGCCTTTTTCTATTTTTAGGTTATATTTGATTTTTGTCGTCTTCACATATACTGGGCATCAGCAAGGGGATCCTTAGAGTTTTCTCTTCAGATTTCCCTTTGCTAGGTGCGCCCCCAATCCCTATATTATGTAGCATAATTTTAACTTCGGATTTCCCTTTGCTAGAGGCTTAGGTTGCCCTTATAGTAGAAAACTCTCCCCTAAGGCCCGAAAATCGCGAACGTGCTGCCCAAGATAGGCAGGTACGGACTGGACGACACTTCCCAAAGCTCCACAGAGTCCCTACACACCATTCCAGATACTCTCACCTTTATTACGCCGCCATTTTCGCCAAACGCGCTCCCTAGCGACATGGACACATCAGAACGCTTCGATGTGCTTGAAAGCGACGTTTCCGGAATGCGTGCGCAAATCGACTTGCTTAAATCTACGATTGAAAACTTCGTTAGGACCCTCCAGGCTAACCCTACGACCAATAGTTCCCCCTTTACGACTCCAAGCGCACCCAACAACAACGTTTTGCCAAACACGTCCACTAAGGAACGTGCCCAGATCAAACCGTCCCCCCCCGCCGAATTTAATGGTGCACGTGCGCAGGGACGTGCATTCCTTAATTCCTGTGAGTTATACATTAGTCTCCAGTCACATCAATTCATCGATGAGGCTGCAAAAATTTATTGGGCCTTCACATACATGAAATCTGAACGCGCCTATCTCTATGTGGACCGTATCCTACGTCAAACTAAAGAACTTGGTTCTCTACCTTTCTCCACTTGGGGTGACTTTCGAGCTGAGTTCATACGCCACTTCTGCCCCCTCAATGAATGCCACCGAGCAGTGACACGACTTGAGTCATCTGCTTACCACCAGGGACGTCGATCTGTGGACGACTATATTGATGAGTTCAAGGATTTGGTGGACATGGCAGGATATGGGAGTGGGTTACCAGTGGTGGTGAAGTTCCGATGGGGGCTCAACCAAGAAATTCAGGACCAGATTGCACAGATGTTGGAAGGGTGCCCAGTGGACGATGATATCCTTGCTTGGTATGAAGCTGCTTCACTCTGTGATGAGAACTGACTCACAAATGCGGCGTTTAATGCTGCATTCTGTGCTCCAACTACCACTCATACACCCTACACCTTCAATTGAAGCCTTCCCCGCCCTAACCCCATTCCTGTTCGTCAAACTCCCACACCAGCCATCAATGTCCCCGTACCAATGGATGTTGATGCAGCCGTCAGCCATGCACGTAAGTTGGATCTCTGCTACCGTTGTGGGGAACCTGGACACAGGGCTGGAGCGTGTCCCCATCGTCAGGATATCCGCATGCTCACCCCCAAGGGACGAGATGAACTCCTGCAAGATTTGTTGGTGCTTGTAGATGTTGAGGAAGCAAAGGATCAAGTTGCAGAGGAGGTTAAGCTGGAAGTTGTAGAGGAGCAGGATTTTCCTATTCGCAGTGAGTGAATCGTACGCCCTCACTGCCTGTCCATAACCACTTCGAAGTCTTGTCAGTTGAATCCCCGGAGAATGAATCCATTTCTGTGACTGCTCCCCTCTCTGACCCTTCGAAGTTGGCTAAAGACGTACCTGCTCTCCCGATCTCTCCTTCTACTCCACGTCCCAAAATTAAATCATGGGAGTGTAAACTACCACGCAAGTATATTGTGGCATCCACTCCCTCTGCACATTCCTTAAACCTAGCCATCAAACTGCAGACGACCGACACTGGACAGATACTCGGTGTCTCTGTGCTCCTGGACTCTGGTGCGACTGGTCTCTTCATCGATTCCCATCTGGTACAACAACATTGTCTAAATACTCGCTCACTCTCATGTCCGATACCTGTATATAATGTGGATGGATCCCCAAATGAAGCTGGTGCCATCCGAGAGGTTGCAGACCTGGTTCTCCATTACAAAGATCATAGTGAGTGTGCCCTTTTTGCTGTCACTCAATTAGGAAAGCAAAAGGCGATTTTGGGATATCCATGGCTTCGAGACCATAACCCGGAGGTCGACTGGCGCACCGGGGAGGTTACCATGAGCCAATGTCCATCCCGCTGTCGGATGTGTTTCACAGAAGCCAGGCAAGAACGTCGTGGACAGAAGGCGGCAATACGACGAACTCAGAAGTGTCGTGCTGGACCCCTGCCTATACCTGAAGTGGAATTGGAAGGGGTTCCTGATCTAATGCTGGACTCGGATGATGATGATGAGGACCCAGAGGAAGTGGAGGAGGGTGATCAGATCTTCTACACTGCGATTCGCTCATCGCATGAGGTGTGTGCCACATCGAACATATCCCAACGCCTTGCTGAGGCCTTCCACAAAAACAATGCTGCTAAATCCTCTACTAACTCCTTACTCCCTCATCTCCATGAGTTTGAAGATGTGTTCTCCAAGGAGTCATTCGACTCTCTTCCTGCACGTAAGCCATGGGATCACGCGATCAAACTCACCCCCAGCGCAACCCCTTCATCATGCAAGGTCTATCCTCTCTCTCCAGAAGAACAATGGCAGCTTGACCAGTTCATTGATGAGCACCTGGCCTCTGGATGTATTCAACCATCGAAGTCACCCATGGCCTCTCCCTTTTTCTTTGTCAAGAAGAAGGATGGCTCACTTCGACCGGTTCAAGACTACAGAAGACTCAACAACATCACGGTCAAAAATCGCTACCCACTACCCCTCATCTCCGAACTTGTAAACCAGCTCCGTGGAGCCCGATACTTCACCAAGCTCGATGTCCATTGGGGCTATAATAATGTGAGGATAAAGGAGGGAGATGAGTGGAAGGCAGCCTTTCATACCAACCATGGTCTTTTTGAACCGCTTGTCATGTTCTTTGGCCTTACTAATAGCCCTGCCACCTTTCAGACCATGATGAACGATATCTTCCATGACCTCATCCTCGAAGGCATTGTCTGCATCTATCTCGACGACATCCTCATCTTCACTCGCACAGTTGAAGAGCACCGTCGCATCACGCGCCTCGTCCTAGAGCGACTTCGACGGTACAAACTCTACCTTCGTCAGGACAAATGCGAGTTTGAAAGGACCAAGATCGAGTACCTCGGCCTGATTATCTCGGAGGGTCAAGTGGAGATGGATCCTATCAAGGTAAACGGGGTCACAGCTTGGCCGATGCCCATGAACAAGAAGGAGGTGCAGTCTTTCCTGGGCTTCATCAATTTTTATCGGTGTTTTATCAAGGATTTCTCATATCATGCACGACCGCTGTTCGACTTGACAGGAAAGGAGGCATGGAGGTGGGATAATGCACAGCAGGAGGCGTTTGAAAAGCTTAAGGAGATGGTCACTTCCACTCCGATCCTTACCTTTGCTGACGATTCGTGTCCTTTTCGTGTAGAAGCTGACAGTTCTGACTTTGCGACAGGCGCTGTGTTGTCTCAGCAGTCTCCGGAGGACCAGAAGTGGCATCCTGTTGCGTTCTACTCCAAAAGCCTTAGTGCTGTAGAGAGAAACTATGAGATCCATGACAAGGAGATGTTGGCGATAATGCGTGCGCTTGAGGAGTGGCGACACTTCCTTGAGGGTGCCCAACACAAGGTGGAAATTTGGACGGATCACAAGAACCTCGAGTACTTCATGATGGCCAAGAAATTGAACCGTCATCAAGCTTGTTGGTCCCTGTATCTATCTAGATTCGACTTCTCCTTGCACCACTGTCTGGGTCGCAGCATGGGGAAGACCGATGCCCTATCCTGACGTGCAGACCATGGGGATGGCAGCGGTGACAACCAAAACATTGTGCTGTTGCAGCCAGACCTGTTCACCATTTGGGCACTGGAAGGCATCGTACCCCAGGGCAAGGAGCGGGACATCCTACGTGACATTTGTCGTGCAAACCGTAGTGGTTTACATGAGGATGTTGTCGCCCGAGCTGTTAAAGAACTGAGGAAGGGATCGACCCTTTCCTTACGTGCGGCAGAGTGGGCTGAAAAGGAGGACTTGTTGTATTTCAGGGATCACATCTATGTTCCCAATGACCCAGACCTTTGCCGGCGCATCATATCCCAACACCATGACTCACAGATTGCTGGCCACCCCGGACGCTGGAAGACCTTGGAGCTCACCTCACGGAACTATTGGTGGCCACAAATGTCACGGCTCATTGGTCAGTATTGTCGCACTTGTGACCTTTGCTTACACACCAAGGTCCCTCGTCGCAAGCCTATTGGTGAGCTACACCCTCTTCCTGTTCCAGAGAGTCGTTGGGATGTCGTCAGCATTGACTTTGTGGTGGAATTGCCAGAGTCAAATGGGTTTGATGCAGTGATGTGCACAGTTGACTCAGTGGGAAAACGCGCTCACTTCATTCCCACTCACACCACTGTCAGTGCCCTAGGTGCCGCTTGACTCTACCTCCACCACGTGTGGAAATTACATGGACTTCCTGGTGCCTTCCTCTCAGATCGTGGCCCTCAGTTCATGGCAGAGTTCACTCGTGAGCTGTACCGACTCCTGGGGATCAAAATCCTTGCTTCAACTGCTTATCACCCACAAACTGATGGCCAGACAGAGCGAGTCAACCAGGAACTGGAGCAGTACATCCGCCTCTTTGTCAATGAACGCCAGGATGATTGGGATGATCTCCTTCCTTTGGCTGAGTTCGGGTACAACAACCATGTCCATGCTTCCACTCAACAGACCCCTTTCCTCTTAGACACTGGACGACATCCACGCATGGGATTTGAACCTTGCCAAACTCCCTCACACATCGAGACAGTGAATGAGTTCACAGAACACATGAGGGATAGCTTGGAGGAGGCAAGGGCAGCCTTAGCAAAGGCGAAGGACAACATGGCATGATTTTACAACCAACGCCACTCCCCAACCCCTCAGTACAAGGTTGGTGATCGAGTTTATCTTGACTCCAGTGACATCTCCACTACACATCGATCCAAGAAAACGGAAGTACTAAATTTGGAAAGTCATCAGGAGGAAAGTCCAAGAAAGGAAAAGCGCCTCAGGTGCAAGCTCCAAGGGTGCAGCCACTGGCCATGGCAGTGACACCTATAGTTACAGAGTCAGTAGCACCAGCAGAGGCAATGGAGGTTGATCAAGCAGGGAGACGAGCCCCACTTAAATGTTTTAACTGTGGGCAGTTAGGACACATTTCTAGGAATTGTAGGCAGAAGAGAAAGATTAGGGAAGCTACCATCGAGGAAGTGAAGCTGGAGGAAGGCAGGCAGAAGAATTTTGTGGAAGAGTCCCAGTGAAGGTTTCCCCATTGGTGACCCAGAATCATTACAATGTATTAGTATCCAAGGAAACCCAGAGTAAATCAGAAAAGGAAATCGAGGAGGAGTACAACTGTTGTGAATCACATGACAAAGAAAATTTTCACGCGTCATTTCTGAAAACCCCTAAATTCTTTATTTGCTCTGCGCGAGTAGAACCCAAAATCACCTTGACTATGGGACTGAAGACAGTGGACACACATGCAGCAATTGATGTGGAAGCATTGCTTGATAGTGGTGCTACAGGATTATTCATTAATCAGTCCTTAATTACCGGAAACGGTATTAGCACATGCAAGCTGGCACAACCTATAATGGTGTACAATATTGATGGAACAGTCAATCGTGGAGGAACTATCAAGGAGGAGGTGACTATGGTACTAAAGTATCAAGAGCATCAGGAGCAAGCCATATTCGAAGTGTGCGATCTTGGGAAAACCAATCTAATAATAGGAAGTCCATGGTTATGGAAGCATAATCCTGAAATTGATTGGAAAACTGGGAAAGTACAAATGACTCCTTGTCCTAAAGAATGCAATGTGTATGGAAGGAAGATGAAGAAGGAAAAAAGGAAAAAGAGAGAGAAAGAACGTCTGAGAAAGTATTCTGTTATGATGGAGGAAGTGGAGGATGAGGAAATGGCAAATGGGGAAGTTCTGATCATGATCGAGAAAGAAGAGCAGAAGCAAACCTTTAGAGCAATTCATGGAGGACAGTCATGGGACAAGAATATTGTGAAGGTGGAGAAGCCAGTGGAGGAATGGGTGCCAAAAGTGTATCACGAATATCTGTCAGTGTTTCAGAAGGAGTCTGAGCAAATGCCGGTGTGGAAGCCATGGGATCATGTGATTGAGATGAAGCCAGGGTTTGTAGCGAAGAAGTCGAAGGTATATCCATTATCTCCAATGGAACAAGAAGAAGTGGATGCATTCCTGAAGGAGCAATTGTGCAAAGGATACATACAACCTTCGAAATCACTGCAGACATCACCAATATTCTTTGTGCCAAAGAAAGACCAAAGGAAGAGGATGTGTACAGATTATAGGTATCTGAATGAGTGGACAGTGAAGAACGCATACCCCCTGCCATTGATCTCAGAAATAATTGACAAGGTGGGAAAAGCCAAGGTCTTTACAAAATTGGATTTACGATGGGGATACAATAATGTACAAATAAAGAAAGGAGATGAGTGGAAGGCTGCATTTGCCATGTGTCGAGGATCCTTCAAGCCGCTTGTCATGTTTTTTGGGATGACTAATAGTCCCCCGACCTTTCAAAATATGATGAACGACATTTTCAAGGATGTAATAGACAAAGGCGTGGTAATAATATTTATTGACGACATTCTGATATTCATGGAGGATGAAGAAAATCATGAGGTGATAGTGCAGGAGGTGTTACGGAGGTTGGTGGAGAATGATCTATTTTTGAAACCAGAGAAGTGTGTGTTTGGGGCAAGCGAGATTGAGTTCCTAGGACTATTGATTGGCCCTGACGGGATCAAAATGGATCCAATCAAGGTACAGGCAATCACAGATTGGCCTGCACCCACCCATGTCAAGGAGGTTCAAGCCTTCTTGGGACTTGCAAATTATTATTGTTGCTTTGTGCACAATTTTTCTAAAATTGCCGCACCCTTACATAACCTTATGCAAAAGGGAGTAGTGTGGAGGTGGGGAGAGCAGCAGCAGACAGCGTTTGAGGAGTTGAAGAGGAAGTTTGTGGAGGGATCAATATTAGCCCCAGTAGATTTCACACGCCCTTTGCGAGTGGAATCAGATGCATCCAATTTTTCTACTGGAGCAGTATTATCAATGCTGTGCGAAGATGACAAATGGCATCCTTGTGCATATTTGTCCCGAGGGTTGAATGATGTGGAGAGGAATTACGATGTGCATGACAAAGAGATGTTGGGGATAATACGAGCGTTGGAGGCGTGGAGGCATTATTTGGAGGGATGTATGCATCAGATTGAGATCTGGACGGATCATCAAAATCTGCAATACTTCATGTCCACTAAAAAGCTCAATTGCTGGCAAGCGTGTTGGGCACTATTTCTATCACATTTTAATTTTCATTTGGTCCACAAAGTGGGAAGCTTAATGAGGAAAGCAGATGTGTTATCCAGACGTATTGATCATAAAAGGGGGGTGGAGGAGGACAATAAGAATGTTACCTTACTCAAACCCGAATACTTTCGCATTTGCGCTATGTGTCAAGGGCATCTATTAATAGATAGCTTGGAAACGGAAATGTTGTCTAAAATTAGACAATGTTCAGAAATGGACGATGAAGTAGTGGAAGCCATGAAAGCTCTGAAGGGAGAGAAGAAAGGTAATATCAAAGGAGATGAATGGGCTGAGGAACAAGGGTTGGTGTTGTTTCGAGGAAAAGTGTATGTACCGAAGGATCAGGATTTGCGAAGGGAGATCATCCAGTTACATCATAATACACCAACTGCCAGACACACAGGGAGATGGAAGACGTTGGAATTAGTAATGAGAAATTATTGGTGGCCCAGAATTTCAAAGTATGTGTTGGGGTATGTGGATGGATGTGATACGTGCATGAGGGGAAAGAAATTTCCAGAGAAACCTGCAGGAAAATTAATGCCAAACCCTATACCTAAAGCACCATGGCAAGATATATCTGTGGATTTTATTACCGGATTACCTGAGGCTCAAGGGTACGATGCAATATTCATAGTATGTGACCGCTTCACAAAGGAGGTCCATATTATTCCTACTACTACAGAAACCTCATCATTGGGCTTGGCATGCCTCTATCTAAATCAGGTATGGCGGTTACATGGGTTACCCAATACTGTTATCTCTGATTGTGGACCACAATTTGCTTCCATGTTTATGCGAGAACTGAACAACATATTGGGAATTCAAACAAAATTATCTATGGCATATCACCCGCAGACTGATGGGCAGACAGAGAGAATGAACCAGGAGTTGGAGCAGTACCTATGTATGTTTGTCAACTACTGACAAACTGACTGGCCCAAATGGTTGGCAATTGCCAAATTTTCCCACGATAACAAACTCCATTCAGCTACTCGTATGTCACCCTTTTTCACAAATTATGGATATCATCCTTGCATGGGAGTAGAACCCAGAAGGGAAGTCAAAGTACAGTCGGTAGAAGACTTTGTATCTAAGATGCAAAAGGTACAAGAGGAAGCAGAGGCGGCATTGAAGAAAGCACATGATGACATGATGCGACACGCAGATCGTACTCGAGCATGCGCTCCAGAGTACAAAGTTGGTGACTTGGTGTGGTTAAGTACCAAGGACCTGAATATTCCACGACCTTCGAGGAAACTTATGGAGAAACAAGTTGGCCCATATGCGATCTCTACAGTGATCTCGCCTAATGCGGTAGTGCTAAAATTACCCCAATCATTCAAGATTGATCCCGAGATTAACATATCCTGCCTAGGCCCTTACTGGGTGCCCACTATTCCTGGCCAACAAACTACTCTGCAACCTCCGATAATAGTAGAAGGTGCTCCAGAATATGTAGTTGAAGAAATTCTAGACTCACGTCTTTGACGGAACAAATTGGAGTTCTTAATAAAGTGGAAAAACTATACCGACAAAAATAATTCGTGGGAGCCTGAAGAGAATTGTAAGTGAGTGCGCAACACGATCGCCCAATTCTTTAAACATAATCCAAATGCTCCACGTCGCATTGCAAGAATGGTGTATGAGGGGATGAGATTCCAGCCTTACCAAAATTTTACAGAGGGGACAAACATAATATTTTCTCGCCTGGAAGTCAAGGCATAAAAGGGGGTAATGTTAGGAAACCACCCCATTACCTAATAAAATTTCATTTTTATTTTATTATGTTGAATTATGCTACATGACACCAAATGACGCTACACTTTGGTAGCATGAGAATTTTATTTTGCATGCATCAATATGTATGCGCATGTATGAGTGCATCGGTAACAACAATGTACAATATATGTAACATAGTATATAAACCCTAAATATACACCTAGGGGACCCTAGTTGTGTTCTCTTAGGTATTCCACCTACGTTTTTGGTGTGAAAGGCCTTTGTCAACAAACTCACCTATTAATGACCCCTCACATCAAAACTGTCAATTCCCCCATCATGAGCGCGGATCCCACCCCCTTCTTGTAGAGAGAACCTGCATGGTCTTAGCTAGCAGATAGTGGGTGTCGCCCTAACACTGGTTAAATCACAGTGGAGTCCTGGTGAATTCCCAGTAGAGTCCTGGTAGAGTCCTGGTGGATTCCTGGTACCAGAGTCCTGGGGAATTCCAGGAATTCCTCCTGGAAGAGTGTAATTTACCAGGAATCAACCAGGAATCCCCCTGGAATGGGAAGAGTCAGGAATATATACTTGAGTGACAAATGGCTGGAACATTGGTTCCCAATAATCCTCCAGGATTCCTCCAGGAATATGTGGGGGAGGATGAAGACCTCTATATTCCAGCTGATCGTCGGTTTGACAGGTTTTGATTGTCTTTGGGATCGCTTTGTGATCCACATGTTTGGCATATGTCAGATATGTCTTCCAATTTCCAATGTTTCATGAGTTTATTTCCCAGAATATACATATATATTTGTGAAATTTTTCTTGGCTTCCAGAATTATTTTTTTTAAATTTCCCTGCAGTGGGGGATCCTGTTGAGCATCCACATTACTATGTAGAAGTCTAAGCTTCAACCCATACATCCCAACAGTCGACTCGTGGACATCCACCTGGCGAAGCACATACATGGCTTCCCTATCCTGGTTACTGTCTGCACAGCTGGCACCTCTGGTTCTTGCCCCACCACCCCATTGCTGGCTGTCACCCTGGCAACCCACTTCCCATCGAGTTCCATTGTTCTGTAAAGTCAGGTGTGTGATGGGTGGTCATGGTCGTCTCGTTCTCCTCCCCTCGCTGACTTTTGTTGTCGCTGTCCTCATCATTGCCATCCTCTTTGTCATTGCTGCTCCCTTCCTTGTCATTGTCATCTTTCCTGGTGTCCTCACCATCGTCCTGGTTGTCTGTGTTGTCTTCATCTTGGTCATCCCTGTTAGGGCAACACCCACTATCTGCTAGCTAAGACCATGCGGGTTCTCTCTACAAGAAGGGGGCAGGATCCGCACTTGTGATGGGGGAATTGATGGTTTTGATGCGAGGGGTTGTTAATAGGTGAGTTTGTTGAGATAGGCCTTTCACACCGAAAACGTAGGTGGAATACCTAAGAGAACACAACTGGGGTCCCCTAGGCATATATTTAGGGTTTATATACTATGTTACATATATTGTACATTGTTGTTACCGATGCACTCATACATGTGCGTACATTTTGATGCGTGCGAAATAAAATTCTCATGCTATCAAAATGTAGCGTCATTTGGCATCATGTAGTGTAATTTGACATAATAATAAAAAATGAAAGTTTATTAGGTAATGGGGTGGTTTCCTAACAATCCCCATCCCAGGTGTTCCCCTTGTTGCTGTGCCAGCTGTGTCTCCCTGTTTGTTTTGTGGTCTGGGCAGTCATCATCGTCAAGACCTAAAACGAATCAATGAGACATGTATATGCGTCAACAATCACAGTGTGACTCACATCACGTATCATGTGATGCAACACATGAATGTGTTGCAGAGCAGGGAAATGGAGTGCGTACCTCGCACACCTGCCACACAACAAGTTCATGGTCCACATTGGGCCCAGGACAGTGATGATTCACCACCATCAGAGTCTGAGGTGGCAAATGGAGATACTGGCATGATATATGACATGCCAGATGAAACATATGAACAAAGTGAGTGTTCAGAAGACTCAGTGAATATGTCGAATGATATGCACAAGTTGGGCATGGGCTCAGATAATTGGATGTAAACATGGAGTGACATTAACAATGAACCTGTTGGTTCAGATAGTGTGTCAGTGATGAATGAGCCAACGAATAAGGATATAACATCATCCAAGGATGTAGAGTTTAGATGCATCAAGGTATATCATCACATTGCAATTGATGATGTCAATGAGAGGGAATTCAGTGATGGTGAAGAGCCATACCAGGATGATGATGAGAGGGAATCCGATGATGGTGAAGAGCCATCTCAGGATGACCATGAGAGTGAATCCAGGAATGGTGAAGAGCCATACCCTAATGGATTATATGAAGACCTAATGGATTATATGAAGATGATGATGGCCATCAGTGGATGTATGATGTCTACACCAGTGAGTGCAATGATCCTAGCAATTGTGGATCACCAGTCGAACAGCACTGGATGGACATGGGGGAAGAACATCCTCTGTGGCTTGATGAGGAGGAATGATGATGAGGAGGATGAAATCTCCAATGAAGAAGAGGACAACTATGATGATGAATCATTGTATGAATAAGGGCGATGACCACCAACAGGTGGTTGTAATGGATTTTTTATATAGCTCATTTTAATTTTCTTGTCAATGATATCATTGACAAGGTGAGTCCTGAGTGGCCACCAGTTAAATCACAATTTTGTGTATGTCTCTCAAGTTATGAACATGGAGATCTGCATATGTGAGACCTTGTCATTCTTTTATTTTTATTATTTTTATTTCTATCTACTGTGAATAGCACATCCAACCATGTGAGGCTGGTGACCTCAAACCTATACTCTCCTTTTTTTCTTTTTCTTAGTGTAGATCGACTGTGGGCTGATCTAAAAGAGGGAGAATGTAGGGGGTCAGGAGTGACACCCTACAGTGTGGCTGTGATACCCCAGGTATTCCTGGGGTATGTTACTAGTGTTACAGGTAGTCACATGTAACAGGAAGCATACTACACACTACATCGATAATGGTACCCTATACATTGGTCCTACTTATCCTTGTGTGACCTGATCTATCACCCCCTCTAACTGCCTCTCTACAGGTGCTGCACTTGCATTGTCATGTTCTACCTTAAGTCGTGTATTAGTCATGTTAGCTTGGTTGGTCGTCTTTGCTAGTGCCCGTCCTCTTGCTCCATTGACACCTACGAGCAGTTGCTCATGGGTGTAGTAGGTGGGTGCTGACTGGCGCTATTGTCAATGGCCAGTAGGATCTGCAACCCACCCTACAAGCATGGCTTGTAGGCTGGCTGTGTCATCTGCTAGTCATCGTGAGCTTGTGTTGTCCCTGGTGTTGTTGGGGACCTTGGGGTTGGGATTGCTGGTAGGTGTCCTGGCACTTACTGAGATTACTGTTGGCTTCCATCCTGCAACCCACCCTGTGAATAGAAGTGGGGGCAGGTGGGATCTGTTACAATTTTGTTATCGTAACCCAGGATGACCAGATGTATGCCAGCAAGACCGGGTACTTCATTTTTCCTTCGCATTTGACTTGACTCATTCTGATGGGAGACGCTTTGATGCCTGACTCCCACCATTTGACATGCTGCACCGCAGCACTCCATGACATTAGACGCCTCATGCTAGGCATGAGGCTTATTGTTCTATTGTTCTTTCTATTATTACTTGATAAGGATCTCATATTCCGATTGGACAATAGACATCTCTGAACCATATATAAGCTACAGTAATACCGAACTAGAACTGCAAAGTTCTTACAAGAAGTGAAACTCTATTTGAGAGTGAACCATGGAATCTATGACACTGATGAGAAGAAAATCATCTTCGCGTTGTCCTTCATGAACGGAGGAACTGCCACGCCCTGGGCACAGACATGGGCAGAAAAGGAAGACCTAGGAACATGGTCAACTTTCGAAGTGACACTCAATACAGTGTTCACACCAATCGATGAAGCTGGCAGAGCCAGAACTGAGATGAAAACATTGAAGCAGGGACAGGACCTGGAGGACTACATTGCACAGTTCCGAATCCTGCGAGAGAAGGCGGGAATCAATCATGACACCGCCCTCATCAAACTCTTCATGGATGGGCTGAACCCCAAGCTCCTCAAAAGAGTTTTCAACATGGAAACAATCCCGACAACCTTGGAAGGAATGATTAACGCTGCCTCCAAGTACGATGGACAGTGGAGGAGAGCAAAAGCCATAACAGGAAGGCTGCAGGAGGCTTTGATGAAGAAGCTACTGAGCTCTAAAGCAAAGGAAGGCCTGCTCAAAATCAACCAACTCTCCTATCAAGAGAGGATTGAGCACATGAAGAAAGGATTGTGCTTTGTATGCCACCAGCCGGGACACAGAGCAACTGAGCACAAGAAAGGGGAAACAAAAACCGAAAACCAGTCATTCCCAAAGAAGAAAGGTGAAGAAGCCTACTCGAAGATCCAGGCAATCATGAAAGAACTCGACGAAGAAGGAAAGGAGAAAGCTCTCGCCTTAATAGGGGACAAGGGTTTTTAAAGAGGTGGCCTGCCTTGATGCCAGGTACCACTGAACTCTCTGTCTGCTCTGTACTACTAGCCACTTTGAAGAATCAATCTATGCATTTAGATGTCAAAGTGCTAGGAGCAGGCAGAGGGAAAGCCATCAAAACCGAAGCCCTACTCGACTCAGGAGCAGGAGGAATATTCATGAGCCATGAATTTGCAAAAAGCGGCAGATTCAAGTTACACCCCCTGGAAAGGACAATCAGGGTCAAGAACATGGATGGAACCCCAAACAAGAAAGGGGAGATCTCCCACTATGCCAAAGGATTCTTAACGATTAATGGAAGATCATTCCCAACAACCTTCCTCATTGCAGGATTGGGGAAAGAATCAATTATCCTGGGTCTGCCATGGCTCAGAAGAATCAACCCAGTGATCGACTGGAGAATTGGAACCTTCCAATTCTGAACAACCGAAAGAACCCACCCAGAATTCTGATTTGGGAAAGGGAAAACCCTCATCAGGAGGGTGCAAATGGAGAAACCCAACGATGAACATCTGGCTTGGCACCGGAGAACAGTCAAAGAAGAAGGGAAGCCCTTCAAAGAAATGACAAGAGAGGAGAAACGGGCATGGGCCCAAAGGATGGTCGCCCAAGCAAAAGAAAAGATGGGCCTCAAGACAAAGGCAAAAGAAGAAGAGTGACTTATGTGGCACCGCATAGCCGCTAAAGAGCTAGAGAAGCTCGCCCTCAAAAAGAAACCGGCAAATGAGGAACGGCTAGCACTATGCCAAAGAATTGCTGCTAAAGCAAAAGAGATGGGAGAAGCACTCCGAACTAAACAGGAAGGGGGCAAGACACCCACCAAAACGAGGAGAGTGACAATCGAAGAAGTGGAAAATGAAGAGATCGCAGTCACGACTCTTCAAGATCTGGAGCCCATTGGGCCACAAGACGAAGAAGACACTGGGAAGGAAAACACAGCACAGGCAATGGAACAGGCAATAGAACAACTGAAAGAGACATCTGAACTAAAGATCGAAGACAACGAGCTACTGGTCACCTACATCTGAGGAGAACCCATCATTGGATTATTCGAACCAGCTAGGACACTGCTGACAGAGGAATATGATGAGCCAAAATACAGATATTCTCAGACGACGAAGACAATCTCTCGGATCGTAAAAGCAAAAGGATCACTGTGATATGCTTATGGACAAAATATCTGGATCAGGGCAAAAACATTGGTCTCACAACACCTGACACACAAGAAGGAAGGAGACCCCAAACAAAAGACCCTCGACGAACTACTCCCCAAACAGTACAAGGAGTACCGACGGATGTTCGAAAAGGAAGCATCGGAGAGATTCCCAGAATCAAGACCCTGGGATCATGCAATCGAACTGAAAACGGACTTTATGGCAAAGGATTGCAGGGTTTACCCATTGTCACCAGCAGAACAAAAGAAACTCGATGAGTTTCTCAATGAAAGCCTGCAGAAAGGATACATTCAACCATCGAAATCGCCCATGGCATCACCATTCTTCTTCATTGCGAAGAAGGACTCGGACATGCTATGGCCCTGCCAAGATTACAGGTACTTGAATAATGGAATGATCAAGAACACCTACCTGCTGCCGCTGGTAGGAGACCTGTTGGACAAACTGAGAGGGGCGAAATGGTTTATGAAATTGGACATCCGATGGGGATATCACAATGTCAGAATCAAGGATGGAGATCAATGGAAAGCAGCCTTCAAGACAAACAGGGGGCTGTTTGAGCCAACAGGGATGTTCTTCGGATTATGCAACTCACCGGCGACCTTCCAGGCAATGATGAATGAGATATTCCATGACATGTTTGGAGAGGGATGGCTCATGATTTATATGGATGACATCCTGATATTCTCCAAGGATCAGAACGAACACCAGGAAAGGACAAAGAGGGTACTGCAAAGACTGGCAGAGAATGACTTATACTTGAAACCAGAGAAATGCAAATTCAATGTCCACGAAGTGGAATTCTTGGGTCTGATCATCCGACCCAACGAAATTGCCATGGACAACACAAAACTGGCAGGTATACAGGATTGGCCAACCCCAACAAACGTAAAGACACTCAGATCCTTCCTGGGATTTGGGAACTTCTACAGGAAGTTTATCGGACATTTTGTGGAGACAAGCAGACCGCTTAATGAACTGACAAAAAAGGACAAGACGTTCAACTGGACAATGGAATGCGAACAGGCCTTTCAAATGCTGAAAAGGAAATTTGCAGAAGCACCGGTACTGCTGATGCCAGACCCGACAAAGCCATTCACAATCGAATCAGATGCCTCAAAACACGCGACAGGAGGAGTGCTGAGACAAAGGGATACGAATGGAGACTGGCATCCGTGTGGATACATATCACATGCACTAACACCAACGGAATGGAACTACGAGATTTACGACAGGGAGCTACTAGCGATAATACGATCGCTAGAGACGTGGAGACACTACCTAGTGGGTTCAGGACACCCGGTGGTGATCCTGTCAGACCACAAAAACTTGATGTACTTCCGAACGGCACAGAAACTGAACAGATGACAGGCAAGATGGAGCTTATTCCTGTCAGAATTTGACTTGCAAATTGTCCATGTGCCTGGATCACAGATGGTACAGAGCGATGCGTTATCATGGAGAGCGGACCACATACCGGAAGAAGATAACAATAATGAAGATGTCACAATGCTGCCAGAAACAGTATTTGTGAAATTCATTGATACCAAAATGCATGACTTACTCACAGGGAGTATCATGAAAGATGACCTGGTGAAAAGCGCAATCGAGGTGCTAAAGACCAAGGGAATGCCGCCGATAAAATTGGCATTGGAAGACTGGAAGATAGAAGACAGCCTTCTATTCTTCAGAGACAGGTGCTATGTCCCAGACAACAGAGATCTACGAAAGAAGCTGGTGCAAAAGTACCACGAAGGAGTAACCAGCAGACACCCAGGACAATGGCAAACAACTGAAATGATCAGGAGGGACTACTGGTGGCCAGGAATGATGACATACATCAAGAACTATGTTGCTGGATGTGCTACATGCCAGCAAATGAAAGTCAACACCCACCCAATGACACCCCCACTACAACCAATCAAGTCTGAAGCGACGAGACGATTCGCAATGGTGACGACAGATTTCATAACTGACCTACCGGAGTCCAATGGTTGTGATGCACTCATGGTCGTGGTAGACCATGGGCTTATGAAGGAGGTAATTTTTCTCCCTTGCAGGAAAACTGTAGATGCATTGGGAGTGGCCACCCTCTACCTAGACAATGTCTACAAACAATTTGGCCTCCCAGACAAGATCATCTCTGACAGAGATCCCAGATTCACCTCGCAGCTCTTCCAGGAGCTAGGAAGATTGCTTGGAATCAAGCTGGCGATGAGCATGGCATGCCATCCCCAGACCGACGGGGAGACAGAACGAGTGAATCAATAAGTGGAAGTGTACCTACGGATCTTCTGCTCAAACAATCAGGAGAATTGGAAGCACCTCCTCCCGACCGCGGAGTTCACACACAACCAGAGAACGCACTCCGTACAGAAGAACTCCCCGTTCTACCTCATGATGGGCTATGAGCCCAAGGCGATCCCACTCCCATACCTGAAGACAAACATACTGGCCATAGAAAAGCAAATAGTTGCTCTGCAATGGGCCCGAGATGAAGCAAAGGCAACTCACGAGTTAGCCAGACAAATGATGGCGGAAAGAACAACAAGGCACTTCACCCTGTTCAGAAAAGGAGACAGAGTGTGGCTAGAAGTGAAGAACCTCAGAATGACTCATGCAACAAAGAAGCTCGCACCAAAAAGAGAAGGACCATTCTCTATCGAGAAGGTTCTGAGCCCACTCTCCTACCTACTGAAGTTGCCAGAACAGTGGAAAATACACCCGGTGTTCCACACAGCACTCCTTTCCCCATATAAAGAAACCGAGACACATGGACCAAACTTCCCAGAACCACCACCCAATCTGATAGAAGGTGAATCAGATTATGAAGTGGAAGCGATCATCAGACATAAGAAGAAAGGAAGGACCATGCACTTCTTAGTGAAGTGGGTCGGATACCTGACCTCGGAGAACTCATGGGAACCCGAGGGAAACCTGACTAATGCCAAGAGAATCCTTGGAGCATATAAACAGCGACGACAGCTGTAGAACCACCAAGACCAGAAAATCCCCACCTAACCATGGCAGAACAGACACCCATAATACCCCCCAAACGACGATTCACCAAACAGTTCCTATGAAACCCAGCAAATGCTGAAACCCTCTGCACCCACCTTGCCCATGACCCTTCGAAATACCACCTTGTGAGAATGTGTTTCTACTACTGAAGCATGATTGATCGAATGGAACGCAACCTGAAAGAAGCAATGAATGACACTGACACCCTCAGAATTGAACAAGCAATCCAAGACATGGCTATGCCATGGTCAGACAGACAGAAGGCGGTTGAAATAAACCCTCACACCCCCATAGATCAGAACCGACAACAATTGACCTCACCCTCGCCTTACAATGGGCGGAAAAACAAAAACAAACCACGAACAGCCTCTGGAAACACCTCCCCCTCTACGAACAACCAGATGACCAGACTTTAGAAGTCATCGACCTCACAACACCCGAACCCAAACCATGATCGACCCAACCACCTTGGTCCCCTCCCCACATGAGGAATGCCAGATGCTTCATTTGCCACCAGATTGGGCACTCCAGCCTGATCTGCCAAAGACATATCTGCAAGCACTGCAAGCAATGAGGCCCTGGACATTACAGCCCTGACTGCCCAATGAGGCAGCAGAAGGAACAAGAGGAAGAGCAGAGGCGATGGGATTTCCTTGAATCGGGGTACAATGATTTCGACGACGATGCAATGGGGAATATGACTGGAGAACCATACGGGAGAACCTAGGGGAAAGGAGATAGGAATTCGAAGTCAGTGACTTCGAAGATAGAAGGGAGGTGATGTTACAATTTTGTTATCATAACCCAGGATGACCAGACATATGCCAGCAAGACCGGGTACTTCATTTTTCCTTCGCATTCAACTTGACTCATTCTGACGGGAGACGCTTTGATGCCTGACTCCCACCATTTGACATGTTGTGCCACAGCATCCCTTGACATCGGACCCTTGACATCGGATCCGTGATGTCGGACGCCTCATGCTTGGCATGAGGCTTATCTTCTATTGTTCTTTGACATGCTGCGCCGCAGGACTCCATGACATTGGACACCTCATGCTAGGCATGAGGCTTATTGTTCTATTGTTCTTTCTATTATTACTTGACAAGGATCTCATATTCTGATTGGACGATAGACATCTCTGAACCATATATAAGCTACAGTAATACTGCCTGTATTCCTTAGCTTGACCTAATTCAAACAATGGTCTTAGACTCAACCAGAACACTTGACAGCTTAGGAAGCCCCTGTAATCTACCCTCCCCCACCTATTCCGGTCGGAGTCCAGTTATTCCGGTTGGAGTCCAGTTATTCTGGTTGGAGTCCAGTTATTCCGGTTGGAGTCCACTTATTCCAGTCAGAGTCCAGTTATTCTGGTTGGAGTCCAGTTATTCCGGTTACTCCAGATGCTCAACTTAGAGTATATACTCTAATGGATAGTCAAATTTCAAGTCTTGAGTTGTCAAAGTGCCTACAAAATATATTTGTGCAGAGTAAGGATTGAACTCAAGACATCTTGATTAGAGTGATCACATGACAAACCAAACATGGGTGCTTAATCAGTTGAGCCACAGGAGAATTATTAGATGGTAATATAATGTTTATTCATGACACTCTAATTTTTTTCGAAGTATTTAAGATCAAATTTTTTTAATTAACCACATCCCTCACATTGAATGTGAGGGAGTGGGGATGATTGTAATTATATACATAAACAAAAAATCCTCCCTCTCACAAGATGCAAGAGGGAGTTTTATTTATATACATAAAAAGCTAACCCCTCGTGCCAAACGCAAGGGGGGAGGTAAAAACATGAAGAAAAAAATCCCTCCCCCACACAAAACAGGGGAGGGGGGGCACAATACTAATAAATAATTAAAAGTACAAAAAAAATCCCTCCCCACACAAAGTGTGGGGGAGGGGGAGGGGACGCGACCCCGCTGTTGTCTGTCCTTCCACCCACGATCCACCCCACGAGCAGTTGCTCGTGAGGCTGGGGGTGGGTGGTGTGTCATTGTTGTCTCCTGTCCCTGCGCCTGGGCATCATTCCACCCACGATCCACCCCACGAGCAGTTGCTCATGAGGCTGGGGGTGGGTGGCTTGTCATCGTTCGTCACTGTTGTCCCCTGTTTGGATTTCTGTTTTTTTCTTTTTTTTTGGGGGGGGGGGTTTGGGCACATCAGTGCGACGTGGCGCGAGTGCAGAGGTGGGTGGGTGCTTACTAGGCAGGTACCCCCCTTCTGGGGTCTCCTGGCATCCCTCTGCACCCTCCTAGCCTATGTTGACAGCCTCACATCCCATTTGAATGGGGAGGACGGGATCGGGTGGGTGTGGGCGTGGGTTGTGCATTTTTCATCGTGGCAGGTCGTCCCCAGTGGTATAGAGCCTAAAAAGCAATGAATTACAATTAGTTGATATAAAAACAAAAAGAAAAAAGAAAAAAACTTATCTATGGCAACGTCTTTTGGGCCCGCATTCCGTCCGGTCGGCTCGCGTTTTTTGTCGTGGCAGGTCGTCCCCAGTAGTATACAACCTAAAAAGCAATAAATTACAATTAGTTGATTGATAAAAACAAAAAGAAACAAGAAAAAAAACTTATCTATCGCCCAAACGACGGCAACATCGTTTGGGCCCGCATTCTGTCCAGTCGGCTCGCATTTTTCGTCGTGGCAGGTCGTCCCCAGTAGTATACAACCTAAAAAGCAATAAATTACAATTAGTTGATTGATAAAAACAAAAAGAAAAAAGAAAAAAAACTTATCTATGGCCCAAACGACAGCAACATCGTTTGGGCCCGCATTCCATCCAGTCGGCTCGCGTTTTTCGTCATGGCAGGTCGTCCCCAGTAGTATACAACCTAAAAAGCAATAAATTACAATTAGTTGATTGATAAAAACAAAAAGAAAAAAGAAAAAAAACTTATCTATAGCCCAAACGACAGCAACGTCGTTTGGGCCCGCATTCCATCCAGTCGGCTCATTTGAAGGTGGTGGTGATGGTGGGAGTGGGTGTGGGAGTGCTGGTGGTGGGTGCGCACGCAGTGGTAGTGGTAGAGTGGAGAGGAGGAGGTGGCATTGATGATGGTGTGGTGGTTGTGAGCTGGCAGTCACATGTCACGTGTCATGCATGTATGCATACTTATTATTTATTCTGTTAATGGCTGTAACTATGCACCTTGGTTGGGTAATAAAAGTATTAGATGTATGTAGATGAATAATTACTTGGTAGCTCAGTCCCAGTAGGAAGTCCATCATTTACCTAAGATTTTTATCTATTTAGTTAGTTTGAGTCGTTAGAAATCGATCACAACAAAAATGTTGAATATACCATACATCCTGTCGATTGAGATAGATTACATACATTTTTCATTTATTGTATCTATGAAAATAGATGTAAATCGACTGTATTTTAGATTATTATTGATTTTGATAGATTTGCTTAGATCACAGCTTTTTTTTGTTGTAATAGATATAAATCTATTCATTCTATTGCCTACGATTACTGACAATTGCAAAAGCCATCTATTCCAATCGACTAGCCCTTTGATTCTTCTCGACTCCATCATCCAAACCCAAAGAAAAAACATAAGTCTGTTGTTGCAATGAGTCCGAGACCGTGAAAGCAAGCATAAGTCCGTGAAAGCGAGCATAAGTCCATGAAAGCGAGCATAAGTCCATGAAAGCGAGCATGAGTCCATGAGCAAGAGCAAGGTGAGTCTGTGAGTGAGCATGAGTCCATGAGCAAGGGCAACTTGAAGTCCATAATAGCGACCCGAAAAGAAAAACATGTGAAAGTGAGATGAGTCTGTGAGCGAGGTCAGTCCGTGAAAGTGAGCTGGCAAGAAAAACGCGCGAAGGTGATGTGGTGCAAGTGAAACCGAAGCCAGAGGCCCAAAATGAATTAGGCTACAAGAAGTCAATCAGTAGATTATTAAAACATCGCGCGAGTACATACCCTTTTTCTTCTTTCCTCCGTTACGGGCCTTCCTCTGATGATGGGGCAATGTCGGTTAGTTTTTCTCAACATGTAGAACAAATTGGATGTACCTGCAGGGAAGCGGCCTGTTTCCACCACTGGTATAGACACAAAGCAATGAGTAAACCTGAAAAAAAGAAGCAACAACACATAACCATTATCTCTTCTTCTGGTAGGCCAAGCCAATATGCTTTGAATTTGTCCTCCGTCCTGCCTTCATGACTCTTGAGCCAATCTTGCCGACATAAATTCCTAATGGCACTGTCAGAGAAACATTGTATGAAGAAAGAACCCATACTTGTCGCTAATGGAATCGCTAACAACTGCAGGTGCAGCTAGCTTCCGTTTTTTGGGAGCTGGTCCATCCACTAATTGAGGCAGCCCCTCAGTGAGTGACGCGGCCGCTGGCGGGGCTGATGTCAACAGGAGGATTTCCCCGACTGTTGCTTGTGCGGGCACGCTGTCCTCATGTGCTCCTGTTGTCATCCGTGCCAGTGCCTCGTCCATGCGTGCGTCCGTTGCGATTGGCAGTACAGTGTGCAAATCTGGCTCGGAGGTAGGGGATTGTATTGTTGCTTCTGGACAATCCGTAGGCATGCCTGTTCAGTTGTCTGTGCTTTTGTCCGCATCATCATCCCTTCAAACAGTGTTCACATAAGATTTGTGTCAGATGTAAGTAAAACATACTGGAGTGGGTCCACAATGTTCAAAGCTGCCATCAGATGTGATGGTGATGATGAGTTCATCTGCAAATGTAACTATAATCAGGGTCTCTTTAACGTGAGGAAAGAAAAGCCTACCGTGATGTCCTCATGTGAGATCACATCGGACGGATCCGGCATCATCTTGAGCTTGTTGTCCGATGGATCTGGCATGATTGTGAAGAGGTTTGCATTGTCCAGGGCCTCTTTCTTCGCTTTCACAGCACCATCAGGAACGAGATGGTTTCTTACCCAGGAGGGGTAATTTTTCGACATCCAGTGTTTAAGTTTCCAGTTGTCGTCGCACAGTCGCAAGTAATGGAACCTGGGGTCGTTTAGCATCACTGAATCTACAAACCTTACTGCAAGACTGTCCGCTTCACTCTAAACCATTGGTGCGAGGCCATGTTTCCTGAGAGTTGTCCAAAGACTTCGTATCTTCTGCCCTTGCTGCATTATCAATGCCTTCGACATGGGGATACCATCCTCCATTTCAAGATAGATGTGTGCAGTATTTGGCTCAAGTGAATCACAGTCATTGTCAGGCGTTTCTTTCTCTGGTTGACCGTGTTTCTTTGTTTTTTTTGCATTCCCATTCGTTGCCCCTTGTTGCGCTCTCTCGTGAACATTCCATGAGCTTTTAGTCCAGAACTTGACATCATCAAAGTTGCGCTGATCAAGCGGCAATGGAGGATCCTTTGTTGAGGGAAGATGTGACCAAGTCTGGTTGCTCGAGCAGACAGCCTGAGGCAAGGTCATAGGCGCACAAGTCAATTTGTTGTTGATTTCCCTGTTGGAAACAGCTGTAAGTTGGAAAAAAAAGAATCATACGAGAACTCACTCTATTGCCTGCAATCGCGATTGCAAGCGAATGACTTCCTCTTCCACTGAGCGCTTCAAACCCTCCAGTTGAGTCTTCTCATTTGTGACATGCGCCAAAGTCAGTTCTAACCGCATATATGCAGCATTACCTGAGGTGGTAAGATCCCATTCACTAGCCTGGCATATGATATTGAGGATATCGTGATGAGTGAGATGTGTAGATGAGGGATCCTGGCAATATGTGGGTGAGTGCCACATGGTTCAACAATCAGGAATGTTTACTTGTGGGGAAATAGTTTTTGATCCCAGGCCTGTTGGCCCTGAGATCGATCACTGATTTTGGTTGCTGGCATCCACAGGGAACGTCCAATTGGAGTGTTGCAAGGTTGGGTCAATTGTACTGAAGCCAGTGGAAACATTGAAATTTATTGGATGTGTTGGGGGAAAGGAAGAAGGCAAGAGGATTTGGATGAAGTAAATAAACAAAGTCTACTTACCACTATGACCACCGTCCAACACACCAATACAGATTTTCTCACTGCCATTCGTAATGCGAACCTGGAAACACTCATCGAAAGTGGCAATCTGCAGCTCTTACAAGCCTTACAAGAACTCATGCAGCTGCGGTAACCACAATCAGCCGTTTTGGTATTGATTTTACACTACTCACCACTTCCACAGTTCCTCAAGTGCACAGAAACAAATGATCGAGTTTTTTTCTCCTGGCTCTACTGTTGACATCAACACACTGTTTGGGCCTGTTCTTGGGATGCATATCTCTCCTGGTGGCAACTGTCTGATCTATCACGTGAACACTCCTTCGATGGTATCAGTAAGTGTTCAAGTTACAATAATTAATGACTTTTTGAACTTCTCACTCCAAGAGTCAACAAAATTCTGTGCACGATGGTTCTTTTTCATGGGACGACACTACACTTGTAGATATTAACACGAAAAAATAGCACTATTCTATCATTGCATCTGTCTCATCGTCTTCCTCTTCTTCAAACAAACCTTCTGTATTGTATTTTGCGAGTTCAATGAATGGGTGCCTTAACAATGCAAACTTTTGTGTGTTGACAAGCTTCCCATCTGGCATGACCTTCAGATCAGGAAACATCGAGACGACTGACTTGATGGATGTGATGGGAATCACTCTGATCGCTTCCTGGCCTTCCAACACATTGCAAAGGTAAACAGTTTGGCTTGATTGGGATAGGAGAGTTGCATCAGGGAAAGAGAACAGGTTGACGACAGCAAGGGGATATTCCAGGTCATCAAACTGTAGGTAGATGTAATATGAGACATTTGCGATACACATTTTACCACCATAATCGATCTACAATAATTTTCAGAGAATGTTTACAGAAGAATAAATGATTGGGACTCACCTCGATGCAAGATGTTCAGCAAAGGGAAGACTTGCTGTTTGACTCAGACCAGATTGATCGTGCCCATTGTCCATTTGGCAATTGCAGCCATGCCCAACAAACAATTGCATTTGGCCAAGATGATTGGTTTGGCCATCCTTCATGCTGCCAGTATTCCATCAATGCATCATACTCGAGCTGTGCCATGGGCCTTGTAGTGTTGTCACATCGTGGTAGAAATGCATAGCCACCTGGAAAGCTATGTGCATAGATCGACAGGGTACATGCACCATAATTAATGTCGAGCTTTGGGTACATTGCCATCAACGAGTTGACTTGAGCACGAATCACACCACATTCTTCAAGGTTGTGGTAGGGATCTTTGTCTTGGCAAATTTCTTTGCCTAGATTTCTGATAGCAGTTTCCATTGTCCACTGTGCATAACAGGCAAGTGGACCTGCATGGACAGTTTTGGGGGCAATGTGAGTGAGGAGATGGATGCTGTGACAAACAAAATGAATACGAGATTCCTTGCGTTGGTAGTAAAGTGCCTCAAAATCCCTGACAAACTCCTTGAGAACTCTATTGCCATTCCAAAGATCCTGTGGAGTGATAATAGGATGCTGAAGTACTTGAATCCCAGAAACCAATTTGCAGTAGTTTTCCCAGTATGGCTGAGGAAGGATATGTCGAAGTAGCACAGGCCCAAGTCCATAGATATACAACTGAAATTCCCAAGCTTTGTACCCAGAATTGATCTTTTCAGCTGGATTGCAAGGTGTGCGCCCAAATGAGGAGGGAATAAATGGTCTCACCAGGTCAATCAAGTCACCATGAGCCTTCCAGATTTTTTGTCCCTTGAGAACGGCCCAATCCCAGGTGGAGATTTTGTCAGGCAGATAGCATTTGATTGTGCCTCACCAAAGTCCCAAAAGTAGATCGGGATCATTGAGAACAGAAAGGTGCATCAGATCCATGGTAAAGATGCCAGGAACACCAAGCATGATAAGCCCAGAAAAGAGTGTGGGCTTGCAAAGACCTGTTGCCTTACGATGCTCTTTGTACTGATTAGGGTTTTCAGCTGAAAGCAAGTACCGGAGGTTCCTTTTATAGGTTATGCTGATGTTCTGTCGAAAATTGTGCAGATCTTTGAATGTAACATCATTGTGAGTGCATCCTGGTATCGCATATCCTTCTGGTTTGGACATGACTGGGAAATAATGTGGGTCACCTTCTCGATGCCAACCAATGATTGTGCAGTAGACTCGGCACCCTTGTTTGCCACTGTGGCCAACAAAACCTGACATGGAAGTGGAACCAGGGCTATCAGCGGATGCTATGATGATGATGGGAATGGATTGCAGTATCTCCAATCTAGACACATCAAATATTTTGAGGCCTTTGCATTGTATAGCAGCAACATGATAGAGTGAGGGAAATAGGTAAGAGTCAATATCTCATGGTTTATTGGGACCAGGGACAAAGCTGCCTGGTATGACAAAAGATTTTGTGTAACGTAATCCAGGGCAAAAATTATGGATAATCCAGATGAACATCCAGCAGTCAGAGGCTTTGTCCCGATACAGCTGCGCACCATCAATGGAAAGCTGTAATGTGATGTCATCTTTGGTGAATCGACCAGAAGCCCAAGCTTGCAAGAGGTCGTACGAGCACACTGTGTCATCATAGTACTCCATTTGGCCATCATGTGTCCAGAGGTATTCCGAGATCTCTGTGAGCCTCTTCTCGAGATAGTGCATCTCTGCAGCTGTTTGAGGTGATCCATAGAATGCTTGAAGTACTGGACCAATCGGAATTGTTGTAAACTGTTGTCGAGGCCTTCCATTTGCATCGTAACGAGGAGCACTGCAGTATGGACATGCATCGAGACTGGAGTATGCGCCTGTGAAAGCAGCGCAACTAGAAGGACACATATCGTGTTTTGTAGGTATGACACCAGCAATTTCCTTGAGAGTCCGTTTGGCCTGATCAAATGACAAGAATTTGTCGCCAGGGTAGGCTGCCATGTTGACCTTTCGTATGGTTTCGTAGTGATTGCGAGATGTATCTGTCAAGTAAATAAAGTGGTGCAGTGCCTTCACTAGATGTGTATCCGACATGTCCAGAGTGCCATGTGCCAATTCTGGGTCCCTGAGCCAATCAATATCCTCAGGAGCCATTCCGCTTTCCTCAAGAGTTGCATTCTTCAAAGCTTGTATGTTTGTCATCGTGACCTGGAGGGCAGGTATATATATTCCAGTATCTGGTTCCCCTTCTTTGAGATCCAACGCAGCTGGCTGAAAAGAACCTAGATTGGAAGCAGTGCCAGGTCCAGACTCTTGAGAACCACTGGGGTGGTGATCAGGAATGTATCCACCCTCCAGATCGTGATCAGAAGTGCTGCCAGGCGGTATTGGATTATTGATCTCATTAACACCAGGGCTGGAGGCGCCTTGGTCTTTGTCTGAATTCTGAGATAAGATTAGAAATGACCAAAATTGAAAATAGGTTGATGAACTTCTGGCGGTGTAAGCTTTTGTCGTTTGGGAGCCGCCAGAGCATTCTCGTCGGTAGCTTGGGGCGGTTTCAAGGTCGCCGGCACATTTTTCGATTTGGAATGTTGGATGAAATCCTGGAATTCTCGTTCAGCACATTTTTCAGTGTAGATGTTGTGTGGAGTGCATCTCTTCTGTTTTGAGGTCATTGTGCAAAGTCAGGCAACTGCTCAGGTATATCAAGTCAAAATGAGTCTATTACGTGGAGAATTGTGTCGACCGATGCAACCCTTGAACAATAGTAATCAATGTCGATAGATTACAATAGATATAGTAGCTACAAATAGATAAAAATCTTAGGTAAATGACGGACTTCCTACTGGGGCTCAGTGGTTAAGCGTGCTGTTATGTGTGCACACCCAAGGTCGAGGGTTCAATTCTTGTTGTATGTCGAACTTTTATTTGGGGAAGCATGTGCATTCCAGTTATTCCAGTTAGTCCAGTTATTCCTGTTATTCTGGTTGTGATGAGTCCAGTCAGATTCTGGGGATTCCGGGTGTAAATTGGATCCTTATTCTGACCGGAATTGTGCTGCATAGGGAAAACTACATACAAAAAAATTCCACTGGATTCCAGAAATTCCAGAAATTCCAGCTGGACAAACCGGAATCCAACTGGAATAGGTGGGGGAGTGTAAAGTACTTGGAAGCCCCTAGCTGTGATAACTCAAACTTGACAGTTGGAAAGCCTCCAACTGTGATACACAAACTGATGGTCTACTCAGAAAGCCTCTGAGTACAGATAGCCATAACAACTTGAGGAAGTACCCAAGTGAAGGCCAGAAGCCCGATACACTAGGAAAGCCTCCTAGTGTGATACTGAGACAGTTGGAAAGCCTCCAACTGTGACATATGAAGCCAAGGCTGAGTTAAAGACCTATAGTCTTAACAGGATCATTGTATGCTATGTTAAGTGGTCAGTGGTGCTGGGTGTGGTTACCAGTGTTGCAGGGTACATACCTAGTAAGTTTCTCGCCTCTGCTGGTCTCCAACAACCCTCATGACATTTTTATCAGGGACAGCCATCATGCTTCCATCCACATTACTTCCTTCATTGTCCAACAGTGCCATGGTGGGGTGTAGTCTCATGTTGACATCTATGGTTACCATTAGTTTATAATTGGATGGAAAAATTAGTTGCCTACATCATAAAACAGAATAAGGGAACCTACTGAGAGCCCAAACAACATGGTCCATGTGAACCCTGTGATCCACCTAGCAAGCTAGCAGTGGGGCTTGGTAGTGCAAGTCATCCTGTCAGCTGTCTCAGCCTGTCTGGGAGCACCATACGTCCTTGCAAACTGCAGATCACACAGCTGGTGGGAGGTGTCTGGATCATGAGATAGCGGATTTAGGGTCACAATGTATTGCTGCTCTGCCATTTCCTGTTTTTATGGGGAATGGGGAGTCAGTGAATGACGTGGGTCTACATGGTGGTGAAAGTGCTCACCTCAAGTCTGCCAGCACTGCATAGCAGCCTGACATCTTATTTTTATGCTAAGGAAGGTTGGTTTCTGGCTCTCGTGGATGGTGGCAGAGGCCGGTTGTTGGTGTGCAGACTCAGAAGCCTGAGTGTCATGCCATTTTCTTGATCAACATCATTGGCAGGTCTGGGCAGGAAGGGGAAAGTTACATGTATAAGTAATATTTTGTACAGTCAAAACTGTGCCATGCAATGATTCAAGTCACACAATGACTCATGGAGGACCCCATACCTCAGCCAAACAGTGAAACATGATTACCAACAGACCTGAGCCCAGTCGAGCACCGTACAATTCCTCTTTTTTGCAACTCTCACCCCTTCTGCAGATCATCCACATGATCAGCATGGTTAGTCTAAAAGGACACTCAACTACAATACTGCATACATTGAAGCTACCACCAGAGCTCCAAGGATCTTTTGAAGTTTTTTCAAAAGGTGGATTGCACATTGACAATGCAGGTATTGACAGGGAACACAACTAGGCAGCACCAACACTACTTTTGACACTCCACCCCACTAAGCCACTCCATTACCCAGATCTTTGCAACAATGACATCATGACCTGAACAGGGGGTGATGTAAGGAGACACCTACCATATCTCCTGGATGTCATCTACCCCCCTCAACATCTATGAAGGTCTCTGAAGTGTCCTGAAGGTCAACAAAGCCCTACAACAACCCATGAAGCATCACAAAGTCCTTCAAAGTGTCATGAAGTACTTTGAAGCATTACAAAGTATCAGGGTCACATCAGCTAAAGGCATGAGGTGATACATGAGGTCAGCTAGTCGTACATAAGTGGGGTTCCTCAGAGTAATCTCTTTGGATCCCCCACACTAGGTGAGTAGTGATGTATCTCCAAAGTACCCAATCTTACTTTGAATCCCCCATACTAGTATGACTGTAGTGTCTGAACCTTTGGTTGCCCTTACAATGACCCAGGATGGGGCCAGGAGAACCCACTGCTGCAAGCTCCTGCTCACAGGATGGATGAGTTATAATGGAGCAATGATGACAGGGACAACAATGAATGGCTCAGCACCCACCCTTGCCCTGCAAGCCACTGCTCATGAGGTGGATCACATGTGCTAGCAGCCAACAATGAGGGACAACAGGAAGGGGAACAATGAACAATGAAAAGGAGATGGGGATGTGAGGGATGAAGGGAGGAGAACAATGAATGATGATGATGAACCATGAGGGGGAGAGGATGACAATGAATGAAAAACCACCACTGCCACCACCACCACCATTACAGCACCCAGCCATCACTGTGGACAACTGCTTGCAGGGTGGAAATGGGGAGCAATGACATGGGCAACAATGACAATAGTGATGAGGAACAGGCTGATGATGGCCCAAGAGATGTTGACATCTCTTGGGCCTTTTTTTTCTTTTCTCATTTCATTTCCTTGTTGCTAACAACAAAGATTTCAGGTAGTAATTTCACTATTGATGACAACACATCAGTAAACAAGGATTTTAGTTTCCATTGGTTTCTCACCTCAGGAAACCAAAAAAAATGAGAGAAAACTGGGAAACTGGGCCACTGGGAAACCCATGTCCTGTTTCCCAGAAACTGCCTGGGAGCACATTTTATGGAAACCTAGGAAACTGAAATCTAATGCTTTGTTTATTTCGAGCACTTGTATGTAATTGTAAATAACAATAACTGGGGCACACCCAGAACTTTATTGATGTTGCCAGCAGTGTTTATATATCTGTGAGAGTGCTTGGACCATTTCGCAATGTTTGACATCCAATGGGTACATAAACCCTCCCACAATCCCCCAATTTCCTCCAGTTTGGACCATTTTTATTCAGTAATGTAATACAAATGTAGGTTATGCATTACTACAATGTCTGCGCAAGTTTCTCAGTTTCCCAGTGTCCAGTTTCTAGGCACTGAGAAACTAATGGAAACCAATGAAAACCTGGAAATTCTTTTTGTGTTTTGCTGATGTGATGGGTACCCCTGATCGACTCCCAACACTGCTAAAAGCCCCTGCTTGTGGGGTGGTTAGGTGGTAGCAAGACCATATGCCCACAAGGACAATGAGGGCAACATGATAGCAGCACCCCCAACTACTGCCATGAGCAACTGCTCCTGGGGTGGAAACATAGAGGGGAGTAGGGGTCAACTACTAGGCCATCACCACTGCCCAACAAAAATAACAAGGACAGGACAGAACAAGTGGGTACCACAATGCCAGGAATCCCACCACCCCTCACCCCCACCATCTTGCTCACAGTAAGATGGGGTTTTTGTCTTCTTAGTATTGTATAGAAATATTAAATAATTGAATCTTTCTGTTGCTCATCTCAAGTGGTGTTGAGATTCACACCATGATCACACACAATCAGCACATTTGATGCATGCCCTATTCTTAGCACATCCCTTTGATGCATGCTCTATTCTGAGTGCATCCCTTTGATGCACCTGGACAAACATCCTATAGACCCCTTTCTCCCATTAATTCTTTGTTCAGCTGAACATATATATAGGTAGTTAGATATTCGGTCACCTCAGTCACTTATACAGGTACTGAGGTGAGTATTAGATCATATTTATTGCTACAGACCACTCAACGTACCTTAGTGTACACTTGTGTATTCTAGGTACAGTCTTCATTGGATAAAGTCACTTATACAAGTATTGACTGTACACTTGTGTATTCTAGGATTGATTCTCTACAGGTTATGGGCCACTCCCATCCCTGAAACAACAGTAGAGATCTCCTAGCCATTTCATGCATTTTTTATGTCATTTTCTTGATTTACTGATCACTATCCCTGTTCTGTCTTGGATCACAGACGTATTACTCGTGATCAACACCTTGATGTATTCCCTCTCCCTTTGTTAAAACTCACATCTTTCTATCCATCATCCAAACACCACTGAACATCCAGTTATCATCATGAGTGTGGAATACATGCCTACTACTGTCTCTGTCCCTCTCATTAAGCTTGCGGGTCCAATACTCTGGTGTGAAATTGGATAAGATCAAGTCTAACTACAAAGAATGGTGCGAAGATGTTACCATCACTCTCTCCCTCAATGGACTGTATGAATATGTGTCTGGGGATGTCACATCCCCCCCCAATACAGAAATGTGGGCACTTGTGAACTGGTCCACTAATGCATGCCTTGTGTATGCCTTCCTAGCATCCAGTGTTGCCACTATGGCACACCCTTTTCTCGACATGTCAAAGGGGCCCAAGGTTAATTGGAAAACACTCCAGGATTGTCACCAGAAGGAAGGTCCAGTCCATCAAGTCCAACTTCTCCAACAGGCACTTTCCATCCAATGCACAAAAAATGTCCTGCTCCCCAAAACTGCAGATCAAATCTAAACACTGATTGAGAGGGCATTCGCTATGGGTGACATCATGGCTGACCTTCTTTGTTCCATTGCGCTCCTGAACTTCCTCAGTGACTACTTCCCCCATGCACGTTCTATCATTTCCCAAGACATTACGGCATCTACAAAGTCCTCCCCATATACATCAAAGGACATCCATCAATTCCTGAAAAACAAACAGTCATCAGTCGAGAATGATCAATGCACCGACTCCAAGTCTAACATTGCCCTCACTGCTCACACCAAATCATTGAAATTGTCTAGCCCTCTTTGCTGTGCAAACCCAGTGTGCAAGAAAATGGGGCACACAATCAAATTTTGCATCAAACAGGGTGGGGGAATGGCTGGGAAGACTATTGATGAATCCAAAGCAGCCCGTCGCATCATGCTTGAGAAGAAAAGGGATAGGAGTGACATGTCCAAAGTACCAGTTACTATGAAGGATGTGAACGGACATGCCTTCATGGTCATGATTGACTCTACAACCTTCTCCACCCAACCAGAATTTGTGGGCATTGCTTCAGACCCTATTCCCACAGCCTCCATTGATGAAGTTGAATATGAGGGTTGGATGGCAGTTGAGGAGGACCCCACAATGTCCATTGATTGGACACAATATTCCAATCACATAGCCAGGGACGCATTCACCGTCAAACCCCTGAATCAAACCATGTGCACCCAAATGTCCCTTGACAAATTTCCCTTCATTGTGGACTCAGATGCTACAGTCCATATTTCTCCTGACCATACTGATTTTATATCACTCCATCCCACTAGACCTCACTCTGTAAAGGGAGTTGGGGGTTCTTCTATTGCTGCCATTGGCGTTGGGAATATTAATTATGGGTAGCACAGGGTGCATCAATCATATTACATAATGCGCTTTTCATCCCGAATGCGACCGTGCACCTCATCTCAGTTGGCTGCCTTGCTGATGACTCCAATGTGACTGCCCATTTCGACTCCTCATCCTGCTGGATAACAGACAAATCCACTGGGACTTTCATTGCTCATGGCCCCCGCCTCCCTACCAAACAACTCTACAGCCTCATCCTCCATTCCACAACTGCCAAACACACCTTTACTCTTCATGGTCCCCCTAATCTCAAGACCTGGCACTGCCATCTTGGCCACGCCAATTACCAATCCTTATGGGATATGACCGAGAAAGGAACACTCACAGGTGTGTCCATCTCCACAGCCTCAAGACCACCCACATGTGATGCCTGTATTCTTGGCAAACAGATGAGAATGCCAGTGCCAAAGAAGCATGAACAGGGGGAGGGGCATAGGGCAATGAGGAAATTAGAGAAGGTATGGGTAGACTTATCTGGCCCACACACTGTTAGGTCCTGTACTGGAAATGATTATATGATGGATATTGTCAACAATCGCATGTCTTTTCCATGGTCCATTCCACTTAAACATAAGGATGATGCATTTCCTGAACTCAAGGCTTGGGAGCTCACTTGTGAAGCTGAAACAGGATTGAAAGTTGGGACATACATCATGGATAATGGCAAGTTGAAATCACATGAGATGGAAGCATGGCTCAAGTCCCAGGGAATTGACCAGTGTTTTACTGCACCACACACATCCACACACATTGGACATGTTGAGCATATACACAGGACTCTGATGGCAAAAGCACAGACCATGCGCATTTATGCACATTTACCAACTTACCTCTGGGATGAGTTCTACCTAACAGCTAGCCATCTGCATGCCAAGACCACCACACACTCACTAAAGGGGTCTACCCCCTGGGAAGCGCAAACCCGATTACTCATACATGCACAAAATAGGCTGCCACACGTTCATTCTTATACCAAATAAAAATAACCCAAAAACTTTCGAAAGGATGATCAAGTGTGTTCTCATTGGATATGAGCCCAAATCCAAAGCCTACCAATGCTACAATCCCAATACCCATAAGGTACATAGCTCATACCATGTCTGCTTCATTGAGACCCACAAATGTCATAAACCGCTAATCCCAGATCCCCCATTATCACATGTCGACCCAACCCCTGAGGATACCACTGCCCCAACCCTTCTCCCTTCCCCCAATGATGATGAGGAAGAGGATATCGAATACTCTACCCCCATTGCATCCCCAGATACCGGACTGCCCCCACAACCCCAACATCACTCATCATGCATACCTGTACCAACAGAGCGCAATCCTGCTGGTGGACCTGCAAGTACATGTATGGAAGTGGCGGTCCAAGAGGCCAGGGAGAGCGCAACACATGTCAAGGGAGAGCGCAACACATGTCAAGGGAGAGCGCAACACATGTCAAGGGAGAGCGCAACACATGTCAAGGAGGCATGCAGAGTGCACAAGGCTGCCAAACAGAGTGCTGTGACACAGGATAATCATCCCAACATACCCAATTCTGGAAATGATGCCATCATTGATCTCCATCAAGCATTCGAGAATCTTGAGCTGGGTGATCAGGCACATGAACTTCTTGGCCTGATCTCAGAAATGAGTGCCCTTGATCCAGAATCACTCCAATTTGAGGATGAACCATGGATGTGGGATGAAGCTAAGAATTCAGCGGATGTGACACGATGGGAGGCAGGATATAAGGATGAATTGAAGTACCTAAAGGACATGGGAGTATCAAACTGATACCACAATCGGATGTCCCACAGGGGAAACCCATATTCCATATTAAGCGGGATGAGATGGGCCAGGAGGTCAGATGGAAGGTATGCCTTGTTTTTAAAGGGGTTGAGCAGATCTATGGGAAGGACTACACCAAGACTACCCTGCCTACAGCACGCATGGAATCTTGGCAAATACTTCTTCACATTGTGGCCTCCTTGGGATGGGATGCACAACAAATCGATGTGAAGACAGCATTCCTCTACAGCCTATTACCTGATGACGAGGTACAATATATGCAACAACCCACTGGCTTTGAAGAACCCAGGAAAGAGGACTGGGTATGGCAGCTACAATGCAGTCTCTATGGGATGAAGCAAAGCGGCTGCATCTGGAACCAGACACTTAATGCCCAAATGATCAAATGGGGTTTCATGCAACTATCTTGTGAGTCCTGTGTATACTACCGTAAAACTGATTCAGGAATTGTTATCATGGTGGTCCATGTGGACAACTATTTATCAATTGTGGACTCAAAGGATGAGAACAAGTGTTTCAAGGACCAGATGCACAAGGTATGGACAATCTCCAAGCTAGGCACCACCCGCTTCATCATGGGCATGGGCATAACTTGGGACAGGGCGGTGCATACCGTTGCACTCTCACAGACAGCTCTCATAGATAAAATTGTTGAACAATTTGGTCAGAAAGATGCTCATCCAGTTTCAGTGCCCCTTGAACCAGGGTCCAAACTTTGTCATCTTGACCAGACATCCCTATCCCCCAATGATCAACTACAACTTGCATAGGGTGTAGCATGGGTCACACTGCGGGTCAAAATCCATGCACTGTACCTGCACCTGCATAACCCACACCTGTTCCCGCACTGTACCTGTGGGTACAGGTTTCTACCATGGTGCTTGGCTGAACACCACAGTGTACTTACACTGTGGTGACCCCGTACACTGCTCCCCAATGCCACAGATTTCTCCATGGTTCCTTCACACTGGGCACCTCAGGTACTACCCCTTCTCCATCAAAGGAAGCCCCTGCTGCATAGCAGCAAGCTATTGCTTGCTGTCTAGCTCACAGGGGCTGCAGGGGAGATGGGGACAGAGGCAAGGGTGCACCAGTCAAAGAATGCTGCCAGCAAAAGAAATGACACCCTCCCCCTTGCATAGAGGGCAAGGGGCAAGGGGTGGCCACTTGTGTTCATCGTCATTGTCCCTATCCTCCCCATCATTGTTCTCATCATTCTCGTCCCCCTCGTCATCCTCTTCCCCCTCATCATTGTTGTCCCCCTTGTCATTGTCATCCTCCTCCTTGTTCTCATCCTCCTCATTGTTCTCATCCTCCTCATTGTTCTCATCCTCCTCATTGTTCTCATCCTCCTCATTGTTCTCTTCCTCCTCATTGTTCTCTTCCTCCTTGTTGTTCTCTTCCTCCTTGTTGTTCTCTTCCTCCTTGTTGTTCTCTTCCTCCTTGTTGTTCTCTTCCCCTCCTCGTCCCCTCATCGTTTCTGTGCCCTCGTTGCCTTTGTCGTTCTTGTTACCACTTCCTGTTGTATCCACATTGTTATTCCTGTCATCGGCCCTGGCTCTCATATCATTGTTTGGTAATCTCCTGGTCACCATCCCCTCGCTGTTGCATTGTGCCATGCACCCCACGAGCAGTTGCTTGTGACAGTGGTTCAGGGTGTTGCAGTTGGCAGGTGGAGGTGTGGGTGTATTTGTTGGGGTGGTCATATCATTGTGAGATAAAACCTGTAAATAATAAGAATAGAAGTAACTTTAATGAAGAAAACAAGAAAGGAACAGAAAGAAAAAATACCTGTGGCCCAAACAACGCATATCTACGTGTCATTTGGGCCTGTGCCTCATCCTTGTATCCCATCCCGTCCTATCCCTGTGTGCTGTTCATTCATTTGGCATGGTGTGCCCCCAAACGATGTGTATCTACACGTCATCAGAGCCCATGCCTTGTCCTTGTCCTCCTATCCCATCTTGTTGCTCCCCATTTCCACCCCACGAGCAGTTGCTCACAGTGGCAGTTGGGGGTGCTGTGGTGCTGTGGTAGGGGTGGTGGCTGTCATCATTGTCATCGTCGTGGTAGTTGCGTTGTTGTAAGTTAAAACCTGTAAACAATGAAAATGAAGTTAGATGAATAAAAAAAAACAAAAGAACTTACCTGGGGCCCAAACAACAATAAAAGTTGTTTGGGCCCATTTCATGCGCTTTGTGTCACTGGAGTAGGACCTAAAAAACTGTTAGTTGTGAAAAAAGAAAGTAAAGATACTTACAAATGACGATTTTGTCATCATTTCTCGTGATGATCGATATCCGGCATCTTCCATGGCCAGTGACTCAAATAACCATGGATACCTGTGACACTGCCAAAATGGGTACAGTATGTCACAGGTCCAGCATTTCGGCAACCGTACCCATACCTGTCAAACCTGTGGGTTGTTTACCATGGGTTTACCCATACCCATGCTACACCCTAAACTCGCAAAAATACCATATCGATCCCTTGTTGGGTGCCTTCTATACCTGGCAATTTCCACATGACCAGACATCTCTCATGCAGTACAACAGCTCTCTCAGGATCTTGATTCCTATTCATTCAAACACTGGGGGGCAGCTATTTGACTTGTTCACTACCTAAAAGGGACAAGTGACCTCAAATTGCACCTTGGGGGTGGACTTCCTACCACACTTCATGCATTTAGTGATTTGGACTGGTCTAACTGTCTTGATACGTGCCATAGTGTTGGTGGATATGTCTGTTCACTCGTATCTGGCACCATTTCCTGGGCCACACGCAAGCAAAAGGTTGTCGCTGCCTCCTCCTGTGAGGCGGAATACATTGCAGCATTTGAAATGGCCAAAGAATGTATTTGGTTATGCACTCTACTCGATGCCATTGGATATCGACAAAACCTCCCTACCATTATCTCCTGTGACAACACCACAACTGAAACCCTATCTGAGGACCCCCTGCTCCATTCCTGTGTCAAACACATCAACATCAAATACCATTTCCTGCACAAATGCGTTGATAGGTTGTCTCCTCAGCTCAAAGGCCGATTCACCACTTTAACCACATTCTAATCACATCGGCTAACTCCTACGATGTCCCAGACACAGCGCGACCCAGTCTATCGATTGCGATATCATATCAACCATGTCAAAACATCACCAGCAACATCGATCATACCGAGAAACCATATCGCACAACCTTAGGACTACCTCGAAAGCCCCTAAGATCCCTCTAAATGACCATCGAACATCCCCAATCAACTTCGAACAACCTGTGACCACGATTGAACATTGTCAACCATCGTTGAGTGCCATCGATCGATATCAAGAGACTATGAGTGACATCGGGCACCGCATTCGTTATCTAAATGGTGGAATACCATGTGCCAGGAAGTATTCCAACTCATGCTCAAACCTGCTGATAATAGGTCAGCCTCATTCCAAGTCCCTATCGCATACAGAACCCACTGGACAGATTATTGCGAGACTTAGCGCAGTTTATACACAAAGGACAGTCCCTTTTTAGCTCTATACCCTTTATTACTCTTTCATCATATGATATATCTCTTTCTTGTTCAGATTCCAGTCTCCTTTTTGGCCTTGTGCCTTAACTCATAAATATCTTTTGCCTCATGTTCTACACATGTTTCTTATACCATTTTAGGAAGTTTCTTTTAAAACATATAAAACTCTGTAGTATCTACTTGGAAATAACAAGAAATCGTCTTCACCTATCGTCTCGTATAAAGTTCTAAGAATCAGATCTATCCTCTAAACAATTGAAGCTTCTATGAGTTTTCTCAATCAATGAGAAACCTCTGTGATCATCCTCATCCTCGATCCTCTTTCGACCCTGTCATTGTTAGCACTAGTAACCATCCCAACACTTCATAGCCATCAGCTATAGCCTTTGTATACTATTGACCTATCGAAAGGTCCTCAGAATTCACACATCGACCATCGATGATAAACATCATTCACTGTCAATCTCGTCGATCATCCTTGATTGGACCATGCCAAACACCTTTGTCTCCTATAGCACTACCTTCACGACTAGTACCAACTAGTTATCTTCCCATAGGTTGGACCACAAACATTTGGAACGTCTCGCACCCTTCCTCTGACTTGTACAAATATCATCGGTTGCCTCATCGGCTGTTTTGGTGGTTTTCCCAGGTTGAGTATCATCAGCGTACAATCCACCGACTTGCACCTCACTTACATCAACACTCATGAAAATATAGCCAATATGTTCACAAAAGCTCTGGACCCTAAACAATTCACTTACCTTCAGAACTTCCTCAGCATGCACTAGCCCGATTCCATGCGAGAAGGAGTAATCACGGTGAGGAGGAGTGTTGAGATTCACATGGTGATCACACACAATCAGCACATTTGATGTGTGCCCTATTCTTAGTGCATCCCTTTGATGTGTGCTCTATTCTTAGTGCATCCCTTTGATGCACCTGGACAAACATGCCATAGACCCCTTTCTCCCATTATCTCTTTGTTTGGCTGAATATATACATAGGTAGTTAGATATTTGGTCACCTCAGTCACTTATACAAGTACTGAGGTGAGTATTAGATCATATTTATTGCTACAGACCACTCAACATACCTTAGTGTACACTTGTGTATTTTAGCTACAGTCTTCATTGAATAAAGTCACTTATACAAGTACTGAGTGTACACTTGTGTATTCTAGGATTGATTCTCTACAAGTGGTGGTGTCTTTTTTGTTTGTGTGTGAATGTAAACCAATAAGTAACATAAACAACCTCCTCTGCTTTAAAAAGATCTGTCACTTAGGTATTGTACATGCAGAGTAGTGAAGTTAGTCAAAGGGTTATACTATAGAAATACAGGATATTTAACAACATAGAACGTCAGATACAAGGCAAAAATATTGTCAAATCCATGGTGTATATAAATGGTGTCACACCTGTGGTGTTTCATGACAGACCATGATAAAAACCTGTTGCTGCAGTTGTGGTGTTAGGATGGGTGTGGTGTTGTCAGGTGCAGGTGTGGTGTGTGAAGGTTTATTTGAGGTGTGACCAGTGCTACACCCTAAGTCCAAAGCACTTGAAACTCATAAGATATCAAATTGACTTTCCATTATGGTTGGACATTGGGTACTATAAAGTACTGGGAACCCTGGTAAGTCCCACTGGAATCCTCATGAGTCCCAGTAAGTCCAGTGGGACTACTGGGATTCCTCCAGGACTCTGTGGGGGAGTGTCAAATTCAGAACAAAGTGACCATGCTGCACTCTTTGAGGCAGCTGGAAAAGTCAGCAGAAAGATTAGGTCATGACAAAAGCTCTTGATGTTTTGGAGGCATAGGATAACACACATACTTGGCTTCTTTTAAGCTGTTCAAATGGCATGGTGACTAATGATCCAATTCCTGTAGACCCAAAGCTAGCTGCCCTGTTTCTACAAAATCTACAAGGACATTAGTAACTTCAAGTTTAATCTCATGACCATTTTCAAAGGTAGACTAGTTCAAATAGTGGCAACACTGATTTCAACAGCCCAAGTCTTACTCTTCACCTAACAGAATGATGATGGATGTGTTATAGAAAGCAGATCCAAACCATGAATAATTTGATCTCTCAATAGCTACAGGACAAAGTGCTAAGCACAAGCAATCTCAGAAATCTGGCTAGATATCAGAGATGCTCAGTCAATGTGAAGGAAATATGTATGTTATAGTAATGATGAAATGCATATCATGATATGGAATATGAAATTCTACTCCATATGAATTAAATTCAGTCAAATTCCAGATTGCTGGGATTATACAGCACTGACATTTGCCCCATTCTCTATCAGCAGCTTGACAATCTCCTGATATCCCTTATATGATGCAGCTTGGAGTGCATTGCCATATTCCCCTCCTTGTGCATTGACATCTGCCCCCTTCTCTATCAGCAGCTTGACAATCTCCTGATGTCCCCTAGATGATGCAGCTTGGAGTGCATGGCCAAAGCACCCTCCTTGTGCATTGACATCTGCCCCATTCTCTATCAGCAGCTTGACAATCTCCTGATCTCCCCTAGATGATGCAGCTCGGAGTGCATTGCCATATTCCCCTCCTTGTGCATTGACATCTGCCCCCTTCTCTATCAGCAGCTTGACAATCTCCTGATCTCCCCTAGATGATGCAGCTCGGAGTGCATTGCCATATTCCCCTCCTTGTGCATTGACATCTGCCCCCTTCTCTATCAGCAGCTTGACAATCTCCTGATGTCCCCTAGATGATGCAGCTTGGAGTGCATGGCCAAAGCACCCTCCTTGTGCATTGACATCTTCTCCCTTCTGTATCAATATTTGAACTTGATGAAACAGACCAAGAAATGATGCATAGTACAGTGAAGATGCAGCTGGCCTTCTGGCTAGATTAATCGTTTTCCATGGAGCATCAGGATCCCACACTTGTACCCATGTAACAAATGCTGCACCACTTGGCTGAAAGAGATCATCCATCAACTTCTCCAACACTGATGATTCACTGCTTTCTCCACTGCTTTCTCCTGCATCTTGAGAATGATCAACCCAATATTCTGCAGCATAGGGAGCAAGCTGGAAGTTATTGATGTTTTCTTCATTCAAACTGTTGAGTGTAGTGAATTGAAGCAGATAACCAAGGCAGGATTTTGCAATAAAGCAGCTGGAATGCTCTTTGTCAAACTCAGCCCCCAATCCAATGAGATACTCTTTGACAGAGAAATGTGCCAATTTAATCTCTTCTGCAATCTTTGTCAGACCCATTTTTTTCAAGGCAGGACTGAGAAATATATTACCATCCTTAACTGTGACAAGATTAGCACAATTTCTTTCCACTGCCTGCCTTGTCCACTTCTCTCCTGGTTCAAACTTGGGGTATTGGTTATCATCCATGACAATTGCAACAGCTTCACAAATCTGGTCCAGTGTAAGTGGTGCCTTTGAAAAAGCAAGCCATTGTATGATGGTCAGAACAATGCCACGGCGATGAGGCCCAATCTTGGCAAAGATTTGCTGATATGTTTGATTGAGATCACGAGGCAGATTCTTCAATTGAGTTGTGAGCTGATTATAGCTGTCACAGTCATTCAGTGCATCAAGTTGCATTGCCACCCATCGGAACCTGTGAAATCAGATAGGACTCAGCATATGACCTTGAGAATTATTATCAACTTGAGTTACATTCCACCAGCACCAGCAAGCAAAGTTTGCCTAATATCCATCCGCATTTCAGGACTCCATCCTTTCAGGCCTACATAATTGTTGATGGTTGAATCAATGTATAGCTTGACATCAGCTCCAGTCAAGTCATCAACTTGGATGGCTGGTTGCAGTGGAATCATTGAAAGATGACCAGTGATATGAGGCTCATCCCGACTAGTTATCAACACATGCAATCTCCTTCCTTCTGCAGTTATGATCTTTCTTAGCCATCTTGCAACCTTGTCTATTTCAGTACATTCATCCAGTGCATCAATAATGATGGATGTCTCTGGTAATTGTTGAAGAACAGAGGTGCAAATCTGCTCAACAACATCCCGTGATGGTGGAGTGGTGCCAGAATGAGAATTCTTGTAACTTGCCACCAATATATCAAGAAATGCATCAAGATGGTCACATAGCTGATAAGTGATGGAGCGCAGGAGGCCATCATATGATTGTAGAGATCCTTGAGCATCTCTCCTGTCAAAGAAGAAGTATGCACAAGTAGCACCATCATCCTTGATAGATTTGATAATTGATGCACTAGAATTCATAGTCATGGAACCTTCTTGTCAGTTCAGTGGAAGCTACATACCATAATACTGTCTTGCCACTTCCCGCTAGACCATCATCAGCAGATAATCAGATATCAAGTTCTCTTGACTCACGTTTTCCAATCAACCGGAGAATTGAATCTGAACCCTGCCTCCATTGCACAAAATGGTCCTTCTCAAAGATCCAGGATGCTGTGTCTGCCAGACGTTTCTCAAGTGCACCATCATAGTTGTTAGTGGGCACTGTTGCAGATAACCAAGAAAATATTTTTCTTCGTTCATCATCTGGACAGAATATGACTTATTAGCTTTTCTCATGCTGTGATAATGGAACTTGAAGGAAGACAATATCAGGATAGGAGAATATTAACCTGTGATGGTGAGTAACTGCAAATGATGTTAAGTTTCAACAGGTATGATCAGAGTGGCATCAACCAACCTTCTGGACTTCATGGTGGATATCAACAGTGATGGCAAGCTTTATCATCATGACAAGGATAGTTAGAGACCACTGTACAAGCAATGACTGATTGACTCACATTAGCCCCATGGATAATTTGATCGAGGTGGTCATTATGGCTTTTCAGTGAAGATGCATCATCAGTGCTATTGAAAAACTTGGCCAATGCTCCATTAGATCTCACCCATTCTATCTCAGCAGCCAGGCTGTTGATTTCGCTAATGGAGAAAAATATCAAGCAGACCAATCAATGATTAACTACCGACACTCACACTTCCAGCTTCTTAAATATGTCTGCGGTAGTGCCTTCGACTTCCATATCCTTCATCTTCGAGAAGATAGGTTGGAGATTCTCCATCCGCATAGCTAGGTTTAGGAAACCCTGAGTGTTTCCTGAGGTTTCCTAAGCAATTGCCCCATTGCGGTCAGCGTCGTCAAGTATATGATCCTTCGCTAACGTACTTGAACCTTTCCAATGATTGTCAACAATCCTGACATTGCAACTTTGATGCCCGGCACAGGAGCATCAGCCACGATCTGGATCGCTAGTTTTAAGGCATTAAGCGCTGTATCTTTCGCTGTAGAACCGCTTGTAGGAGTAATCTCTGAACTAAGTGGGATGGCATTTGGCGTTGGGCCTCGCAATGGCTGCTGGGTTGCCGAGGTAGCAAGGACGCTGAGCGGTTTTGCTTCCGGCATCGTAGTGCCATCTGGATTAAGATTCGGGGCCGGGGCTCGCAAAGGCTGTTGGTGAACCAGATTGGAGCTCAACGTAGAGGAGGGTGGTGTTCGGGCTTTGGTTTTTCGAAACTTCTTGAGGAAATTAAACTTGGGCATGATGATTCAGAACAAGGACGAGCTTGCGCGCTATACTACAAGGTGTTCACTTTTCACACCAAGCTGTGGAGTACCTCGTGCCTTCGGACCTCGGTTGATGATGGTTACCTTATCGACGGATATCGCCCTCTCTGTACCATACCTTTCAATCTAGCACCACAACGTCCAACTACTGTTTCCTCAGGAGAGCTCAACCGTTATTCTGGGCAGGACCACGCTGGTGTGGACGATCGAGGAATTTATGCATCAAATTTATGTAAGGTTACTTGGGATAATCCTCGCTCATTCCATTTTCCTTACCGTCACCCACAGCAACTCTACCCTCAGCGTCCCCCCAAATCAAGCACAGCCAACCTCCCAGATATGCCCATCTGGTCGGATGCTCGAAGTCGCAGTGAACGCTGGGGCATGAATATAAGCTGGTGGTCCTCACTCGACTCGATCACTTGGAAATAACGTTGATAGGGCAGGACTACTGGCTGGAATGCGTAATAGGCGACAACACGTTGGGCGACAAGTGTTAGCGTGCCGAGACGCGGGAGTACTTTTGATTCACTTCACACAGATCGCAAAACACAGACAACGAAAGACCTAGCCAAACTATGGGCTGCAAACCGAACCAGAGCAAGACCACACCGTCAAGGTCATCCCTTATCCCTCCTTCCTCCTTTACTAACCCCCACACCCATTGTAGAAATACGACCAATCCCTACTAGCCGTCATCGGCATCCTCGATGCGCTCAAGCACGAGAGCAACGTTGAAGGGTAAATACGCAGCGGCCGAATGCAGGTACGCCTTCCTTCTACACCCCACGCTATTCCTCCTACGGCGAACAGGGCTGCGGGAAAGTCGAGCACGGAAGAGGTGGTGGTTGGTGTGAGAGAGCACGGGCACAGTGCGAAGCGAAGACGGGTGTCTGACCCAGAAGCAGGCGCCGACTTGGACGTGGCCTCGTCTGCCATACCTGGTCTGAACGCGTCCCTGCCTGATAGTGATCCTCATACTGAGATACCCCCGTTCCTGGTCTGAACGCATCTATACCCGCCCAAACGCATACATGCACCCCACAGGCCCAGATACCACCGACACCAACCCTGAGTGAGTCAGCCCATCAGCAAAACCCGAGCCTCATCTTTTGGATCTTCGTCTCACGGAAGGTAGTCTTTCCAACATCTTTCAAGTCTTCATCTCATCCGAGCGATCTTTCATAGTCTTTTGAACATATTTTGGTCTTTTTCAGTTTGCCATACCATTTACCTCATCTTCGAAGTGAACGTTCAGAAAGTGTGCAAAATTCTAGTTGCCATTGTCGACCGTTGATAGTAACATTGCATCAGGTTCACCAGAACCCCAAGAAACTACTGAGAAAAAGGAGAACACGTCCTGCACCAATGAGACCCCGAAGTCATCTGTCAAGAGAAAACAGGAAGCCAGCCCGGATACGTCGAGCAAGCGCGTGAAGAGTGCGCCAGTGCAGCCTGCGTACACGAAGCACCCGAGATTTTGGGCACTGGACGGGAGCGTTCTCATACAGATAGGTTCGACAAGGTTCAAGCTGCACCGAAGTCGCTTAACATCCCAATCTCCGTTTGAGAAACTCTTTGAGCGGCGGCAAGGTCAGATGCTAGAGATGCAGACGGGGGGGGGGTGGAAGATCACGACGACATTGCTGATATCAATGATGTGAGGATTGAGGAGTCCGACGGGTGTGACCTGTATTACCTGGATTCAACTGGAACGGCTGTCAGAGATTTCGAAACGTTACTGACTGCGATGGACGACTCCATGTGAGTGCATAGTTAATTCTTTCAACTTCTTTGTGGTTTGACGATCACTGCTACAGTGACTATTACTTCAAGGATCCAACTTTTCCGACTGTCGCTGCCATTTTTTAGGGCCGCATCTCTCCTCCGATTCCAGAAAATGTTAGACTTTGCTCGGAAGTACCTCAATCGCGAATTTTCAGGCAGGCTAATCGTTTGGAACACGAAAGTTACTCCCGCATGCTGCTGAAGCTGTTCTCCTGGGGTCGTGAATATGGCTTGAACACAGCGCTCAAACGAACATTTTACGAGCTCGCGAAGCGGAACACACTCTCTACTCGACTGAAGAAGAACATTCCGATGAGGAGGAGTCAGATAGCGATACGGACGACATCAACGAGGAGAACTTCGTTCATCAGCTGGATCGGCAGGACCTCATCCAGATCGTCAATGGACAGAAGAAGCTCATGTCTGCCTGGCTCTCTGCAGTTTCACTCAGCGATGTCAACTGTGCGCTCAAGACCGCGTGCCACTCGAACAAGGCGCGCATTACCTTGGGACGTTATCTCGTCCTATCTGACCACCTATCAATTCGATCCGATTTGTGGTATAGGGTATCTGCTCGAAGTAGACTGGAAGAAGGATATGCGTCTGGTTCGACTTGGAGTGAGAACTTGTTGGTAAGTCCTCATGGGATCGATACCCATTGACACCGTTCACGTTGTATTGCGGGATGTTTTATTTAACTGGATCCTGATGCCGAGTTTTTGTTCACGCAGCATACTTAGAACTTCGCCTGGCAAGTCATTTGCGAAAAGCACATGGCAGTTTCCCGTTCTCAGATGGTCGGGTTGAATCGGAAATTGATCGAAAAATAACCCTTCATGTGATGTTGTTCATAGTAATGACTGGACGACAAGATGACGGTTTCAAGAGTACACTTACCTATCGAGCTAAAATTCGACTTCTTCCATTTTACTTTTCTTCGGTACTCCGAGTTGTTGTAATGACGACATCCGTCGAATACGGATTATTGGTTGAATCGACAAGACCTGGTTCTACTAGTACATACATACTCACTGATGGGCCGAAAAAGCTCTGGTCCGCTTGCTTATCTGCACTCAACTCCACGGATCCGAGTGGATGCTCAGAACCCACTGCAATTCGAACGGGACACGAGGCTTAACCTCAGTCTTTAATGTCGCCGATAAACTCGATCGATTACTATAGTTGATGATTTTGATCCGGTTACACTGGAGCTCGAGGAAGAAAGGATCTTGCGACCAATGCACGAATAAACAGCCAGCTGGTGAAGAGGGAGAGAGATTAGTATCAGATGAGTCTATAGCAAATTGCTGAGTATCCTCCCCCGTTTGATATATAGTGTCCTGCCTATTGTACGTTGCTTTGCATGTAGTGACAACTTCGCGTAACTTCTGTGGGCCGTGGCACGGTGACCGGATGTGCTCTTTCTTGCACTTCTGGCGTCTACGGCGGTGCGACGATCATCCTTCAAGTTCAGTAATTGAGGACTCGGTCTTATACCAATGAGCCCCCCTCAGCATCTATTCGTGCGCTCATATCAGAATGACCATGTGCCGTTTACATACTTAATATCCTCTTGGATCATGCCATGCTGACAGCAATGGCCCAATCAACAAACTTCAGTTTTCGAGGGGTTCGACCTGATTGGTTTTCGGTCTCCAACAGAGAATGTGAATCTATGAATATTTCTTGCAAGCCTCAAGCAAGTAGGTTAGTGACTCTCTGCTGTCATCTGAAACCGACCTGATCGAAAGTCTTTTGACACATGTATTCACGTTGGTTCAATCGGACACATAGGTATAGAACTCAACCTGGAATGGATGTCCCAAAGGCAAAGGGTCGGAAATGGCGGGACATTGTTTTTGATCTCTCACAAACAGTACTTTTCGTCCCGACGAAGCTTGGGAGACTTTTTTTACGAAACGAGTCGCCAGTCTCTTCACACATGTCTCCGAAGCCTCGTGGTCCGAACTAAGGCACGATCAAATTATGCTCCTTATGCAAACTCCCATGTCGACAGGAACAGCGCATTGATTTTGTGACGGCATCTGGATTCTAAGTTCCAAATTTGGATGCAGTACACTAGCGCTGCAGGGAGACAGCATACAGGCTTAATTATGCTGTAACGCAACTTCGGCCATTAATCACCCGGTGCCCGATCTTTGTTCTTGAGGACTATACATCTTGATGCGGATGGTCCAAGTTCACTGCTTCAACCATCTTGTTCATCCCCAATGTTGGAACACTCAACTTCCGCAGCAACGTTGAAAGGTTCACCTAACCATGTCGAGAATGTGGCAGCCGCCCAACCTTTCAGCCGACGCTTTTTCGATCAAACAAACAAGATCCCACGCAATATTTTTCTCCACGCCTATCTAGGCGCTTGCCTTTTTGTCATTATCGCCATCTTCACCATCTTAGCGATATATTGGGGCTCATTGTGGAAGACTCCTGTTCAGACCATTCCTGGTTGGGTCGTGGTCAGCAATTCATTTGTTGTCTTTGTCTTTCTTTTTATGCCTCATTTACATCTCTAGGATTTTGATACGGGGGTAATTGGACGAACTGTTGTGCAAGGAATGACTTCTGGCCCACTGCCAGGCTCCAGAGTTGCATGGACAGCCGTTAACGCAAGCCAATTTTCTTTGAGCCAATTACTCAATGCCATACACGAACAGAAGACGTGGGTAGCTGTCGTCAGTACGTCGTCATCAGTCCCTTGATCACTTTTCGAGAAAATACTTAATCATAAGTGGACAGTTAACGAGGGAGCCACAGCCCGTTTACAATCCTCTCTCGCCACCCCAAGCGCTTCGTATAATGGGTCAGATGCCATCACTGTTTATGCTGAAGAGGCACGTAATGAAAATGCATTGTACGTGTTTATGTTGTCATTTGCTACAGCGTGTGTGAACCCTGATCGGTATTTCAGTCGAAATTTGGTACGGCCATCTGTGGGTTTACCGTTTATGCCTTAGTCGACTATATGCTCATTTTATCCGACAGGTCGAGGCAACACTAACGACAATATGTCAATCCTTCGCATCCCAATCCGCGAACAACCTAGTCTCTTCATCAAACATCACATCAGTGTTGTCGACGTCACCACAAACGATCACCATGCCCATATGGTACACATTAGACAACCTCATTCCTTTCAATGTGCCAGTGTAAGTACCTTCGTAGCACACATCCTTTACTTCCTTCTTACATCATAGGCGTGTGCAGGGCTACAGCGGTGACATTCGTGGGATTGATCTATCAATATATTTTGACGTTCTTCGTTGTCGTAAGTCCTTCCGCCACCCTTTCAAAAACTATACCGCTAACAATGACTCACAGTCGGCCGGATTCGCTGCGCGCGAGGTCTCTGGACTTAACAGACACCTAACCCTCCGCTCTCTCATCGCCGTGAGATTTATTTCGTCGTTAGGCTCATTCTTCATAATTGCTGTGAGTGTATTCCGGTGTCTTCCGTGACAGGGGGGGTCATTAACGCCTCACATTATCAGTTATTCTATTCCTTCCTGAGTCTTGCCTTCCTAGTCAAGTTCGATCGCCACTACGGTTCCAGTGGTTTTGTTATATTTTGGATGATCAATTGGCTCGAAATGTCGTCTACGTACGTCTACTTATTCGCCATTAGCTTAATCCGTTTAAGCGGCTGATATTTGCCACTATTACATGAAAGCGGCCTTGCACTCGATGCTATGATGCCGATTCTTACCCTACGCTTCATTCCATTCTTCATGCTTCTGTGGGTAATGGGTGAGTGGCGTTCGGTTTCTGGTTGTTCAAAACTTTCCCGACTTGGTTGACACTTGAGATCCATAGTTAATGTCTCCGTGGCCTTGTACCCGCTTGAGGTCTTACCCTCTATATATCGTTACGGATACGCCGCACCCTTTTACAACGTCTCTCGCGCAATCAGAAGCATTGTGTTTGGAACGAAAAATACCCGTGTGTTTTCAGCTTTTATTCTCTGTTGTGTTTTGGATTTCTCATCGTGTTTTTTTTTAATCTCTCAATTCTAGTCGGCCTCAATTTCGGGGTTCTTATTGCCTGGACCGCCATTTCTTGCATAACGATGCCATTGATCCAGTGGTATATCAGGCGGAAAGCTATCATCGCGGAACGTGTTCAGCTGGAAACTCAGGTTCCTATCGTACCTAATATGAGGGAAGCCTGAGTAAAGATTTACATTTTTACGTTTCCGGTGATGATAAGGATAAGTGAAGTGCAGCATGGGCACAACGATTTCTAATGATTAGATGTCATACAGTTCGAAACCACGGACGCTTTACCTCATACGCGTAGTATGTACGCACTTGACGTTTTTTTCCACGCATTAGAAATAGAAATCATGTTATGTTAGCATTCCTCCCACTTGATATCGGAAGCAATTCTGTGTAATACGATTGGTATACAATCGGACGACTTGTGTTTGTCTGAGGCCGAGGGCATGAACCGCTCTGATGTTTGTCACCGCGGCGAGGATGTGTGGTAGTAGTTTTAGGGACTGAGATATGTGGGAAAACAGGGGGATTATTAGAAATTTAGAAATTTTGTGAGGTCGGTTTTGACAGAATACATACTGAACCCGAGTCAAGGACTGTCAAGGACTGTGAGATATCAACATTACATAATAACATCTGTGGGGTGCTCGTGATGATCTTCACAAGTCACATCCTATTTCTTCCGCTAGTCATCATCGTCATCGTGAGCAACGGGCTTGAACTTAACCGTAATCTCATCTAATCTTATACATGTAACATGTACTCGGCTCCGTGAATTGCCGAGTGGTCGCACAGACGTCGACCACCCCGTATGCAACACAGATCCAATACAGATCCTCCGAGGAATTTAGCAATTTCATAAAAGTATTTGCAATTCAACTATCTGTTATCCTTCCAGAATCGATATCCCTATGTATCCCTTTCTTGAATGGGTGTTGGAATTCGATTTTCGGTGCGATATCAGTATATCAGCAGTCGGCGCGTTCCGTCTTCTGCATGTCTTAATGGGGTTGCATTAAGCGAATTTAATTGACAGTTACTCTACCCCTCTCTTTTTGCCTTTTTATAGGCGTTTCCAGGTAAGAGGGTTAGCGCTCAGTGCAGTTTTGACGAGGGTCTTACGGTTGCCAGTACCTGCGTAAGCTTGTGAGACCCGGATGGGGCTTCTCTATCTCGAAACTCTTATCAGTTCATTCGCTTCGAGAGTGTCGTGTCTCACTTCGCATCAAGCAACAAGATGAGCCCTAAATGATCTTGTGCGCTGTGTCTTTTAACTTCATCCTTATTATGTAGTCAGAACTCTTTTGAAGACATTAGCCTGCGATTCCTACATCCCAAGGACCAAGAATACAGAGAAACGACATCGTGACATCGTCGGCAATCTTCCCTTCCAGATCGTGTTGGATCGTATAGCTTTGCGCTGAGTATTGTTGTACCGTAAAACCGTGTCAAAAAAACAAAACGGCCCGTCTGCTCGGTTATCGGCACCACATTGAAGACCGCGTACCTGAGCGGGCACCCAAAGCAAATTGTCAGCTGATTTCTACTTTAGCCTATTTGTCATTTTCATTTACTTATGTTAGTCCACTTCGTCGCCGCGTCAGTTCTTCGACATGTTTATATGTAGCTCGATCAGCGGATCAGTATTCGCCAGCAACGGATAGAAGTATGGAAGATATATACTGCAGCTGTAATGATGTGGTAAACTTAGCTCAGGTTATGAGTCATTCGTTTCCTGGCTGGCCGCTGTCACTTATGCTATCCTAGTGAATCCTCCATTGATCCTCCAAGAACCCAGGATCGCACGTTCGGTGAGAGTATGAAACATAATTTAGTCAATTAATTACCTGCAGGCTCTTCCCGGCGGGATATGTTCTCTGTATAGCGACAATAGAGGAGTACATGTCAAGGTCTCACTTACGCGTACTTATGGTTGAACAACCTGTCAACGGCTTACATACGTTGACAAGTTTGGTGCGGAGATTGTTGTGGCTTGCTCTCGAGGCGAGACAGAATAACAAACGGGATAGCCGACATAGCATCATCTGCTCGGCCATAGACTCGATGTCTCGATGCACGCCGAGTCATGTTTAAACCCCAGATATATAATCTCTACCAATCGATCTTACGCAGTCACCAAGCGCCTGCCTCTCCTTCCATGTCTTCACCTTCGCTCGCCCGGTCAACTCTTAGTGGTGCGCACCATACTGGGAAGCCCGAGACAGTAGAAAAGCCCCGGGAAATTCCCTACAGCAAGCAGTTCTTTGATAAAGACAATGCGGCCTCCAGACGGGCGTATCTCACCATCTTCATATCTGGTTGTTTCATAATCGTCGTCGCTCTCTTTGGTGTTTTATCAATTTACTGGGGTTCAGCATGGAAGACCCCGGCAGGGAAATTGGAGGGATGGGTAGTTGTAAGACTCTTCACTCTTGTTCTTGTTCTGCTTTCAGACCTGATTCGTATATAGGATTTTGATGGAGGAGCGGTAGGGGAGTCAGTCGTACAACAACTGACTGCGAAACCAGTCACGGCTATTACATGGCGCGTCCTAAACGCGAGTGGCTTTCCCGAGGGCCCTACCCAGCTCGGCAGAGCCGTGCTGAACCAGAGGGTATGGATTGGCATGTCAAGTAAGTTTTTATTGTCCTTGTCATGTTACTAGAATCTGAACCGGGGACGTGCAGTCAATGAAGGAGTCACAGCACGATTACGATCCTCTCTCATCAGTCCAAATGCAACCTACAATGGCTCCGATGCGGTTACCGTTTACGTCAACGAGGGACGCAGCGAAAATGCATAGTACGGCTTAAATTAACCAGAACAATACCTGTGTGTTGACGCACTATTCCTACAGTCGAGTTTACGTGCGACCATCTGTGAGTCGCTTACTTCGCTTATTTGTGCCAACATGCTCATGTTTCTGACAGTTTGAAGGTTCTCTTACAAATATATCCCAATCTTTCGCGAAGCAATATGCCCATGGACTGGTCTCGACTAATCTCACGTTGGTGCTATCAAGATCTCCGCAAACACTCACCACGCCTATCTGGTACACAATTGACAACCTGGCTCCCTTCAACCTACCTGTGTACGCCCTTCTTTCTCATTCCAGGTAATATGTTAATTATCCTTATCCAGGGCGAGCGCAGTAACGTTGGTTGGATTGATCTACGAACTGATGCTCATATTTTTCGTCGTCGTGCGTATCTATAATTTCTTGTCATCTGCACCTCGCCGCTTACAAGGAGATAAACAGGCGGTCGAACACGCAGCACGTGAAGGCTCAGGCCTCAGCAGAAATCTCACCCTCCGCTCTCTCATCATAACGAGATTTATTTCATCCTTCCTGGTATTCTTCGTTGTATCCGTAGGTTTCCTTCCTGCATCAGGCTTTCGAGTGGTAGAATTAACGGCTTTCCCTTTGCGAAGGCATTCTTCTCCTTATTGAGTCTTGCCTTCCAAGTCGATTTCAGTCGACACTATGGGCATGTTGGTTTTTTTATTTTCTGGATGTTCAACTGGCTTGAAATGTTGGCGACGTACGTGCTCTTCCATATCGTTGTCTTTTAACTATATGCTTATATGCTACCATGGGCAGTGGTCTTGCACTCGAAACAATGATCACACTTCTCGGATCGCCCTACGTTCCTTACTTCATGCTCTTGTGGGTGATAGGTAAGCGTCGAGTTCCTTTTTGATAGTCATTGGGCTTGCTAACCTTACAGAACGACAGTGAACGTGTCTGTTTGTTCATATCCTATTGAGATGTTACCTTGGATCTACCGCTATGGATATGGGATGCCATTCTACAATGTCTCTCATGCATCAAGAACCCTTATGTTTGGAACAAAAAATATGCGTACGTCCCACATCTTGCAATAGACATTGGATTGTCGATGTTCATGCATATCTTGATTCTAGTTGGACTGAACGCCGCAGTGCTCATTTCCTGGACCGTTGTCTCTTGCATCACATTACCCCTGGTTCAGTGGTATATGAGGCGGAGAGCTATAATAGCAGCAAGAACGCAAAAAATAGAAAACCCGCCCACACCAGAAAGAGTGCAGCTTGAAGGCGCGGGGATATCCTCGGAAGGCGGTGAAGTGAAGCGGGTCTCGCCGGTCTAAATCGCGTCAAACAATTCATTGGGGTTTACCCGGCGTTGTTGACTAACGTCAGGTATTGAGATAGACTAGCTATCATTAACGGCTGCTGTTCTTCGCAGAAGCTATATCATACTATGTACAAGATAACCAGTAGTCATCAAAGGGGGTAAACTACTCGGAGGACAATTCTAATTTATTAGTGTAGATTATGTACAACACCATGTATAATTAGTAATAAAACACCTTTCCCGAGCAAAGGGTGTAAATTAAATTTGCTGTCAGGATTATCATGATCACCGTGACGTGGTGAGAGCATTAGCCTGCCTGAAAATTCGCGATTGAGGTACTTCTGAGCAAAGACTAACATTTTCTGGAATTGGAGGAGAGATGCGGCCCTAAAGCTGGCAGCGACAGTCGGAAAAGTTGGATCCTTGAAGTAATAGTCACTGTAGCAGTGATTGTCAAACCAGAAAGAAGTTGAAAGAATTAACCATACACTCACATGGAATCGTCCATCGCAGTCAGTAACATTTCGAAATCTCTGACCGCCGTTCCAGTTGAATCCAGGTAATACAGGTCACACCCGTCGGACTCCTCAATCTTCACATCAGCAATATCGTCGTGATCTTCCCCCCCGTCTCTAGCATCTGACCTTGCCGCCGCTCGAAGAGTTTCTCAAATCAAGGAGATTGGGATGTTAAGCGACTTCGGTGCAGCTTAAACCTTGTCGAACCTATCTGTATGAGAATGTTCCTCGTCCAGTGCCCAAAATCTCGGGTGCTTCGTGTACGCAGGCTGCGCTGGCGCACTCTTCACGCGCTTGCTCGACGTATCCGGGCTGGCTTCCTGTTTTCTCTTGACAGATGACTTCTCGGCACGCTAACACTTGTCGCCCAACGTGTTGTCGCCTATTACGCATTCGAGCCAGTAGTCCTGCCCTATCAACATTATTTCCAAGTGATCGAGTCGAGTGAGACCACCAGCTTTTATATTGATGCCCTAGCGTTCACTGCGACTTCGAGCATCCGACCAGATGGGCATATCTGGGAGGTTGACTGTGCTTGATTTGGGGGGACGCTGAGGGTAGAGTTGTTGTGGGTGACGGTAATGAAAATGGAATGAGCGAGGATTATCCCAAGAGTTCTATGTAACCTTACATAAATTTGATGCATAAATTCCTTGTCCACACCAGCGTGGTCCTGCCCAGAATAACAGTTGAGCTCTCCTGAGGAAACAGTAGTTGGACGATGTGGTACTAGATTGAAAGGTATGGTACAGAGAGGGTCGATTGTCATCGTAACCATCAACCGAAGGCACGAGGTACTTACTCCACAGTTTGGTGTGAAAAGTGAACACCTTGTATAGCGCGCAAGCTCGTCCTTGTTCTGAATCATCATGCCTTTCCTCAAGAAGTTTCTAAAAACCAAAGCCCGAACACCACCCTCCTCTCCGTTGAGCTCCGATCTGGTTCACCAACAGCCTTTGCGAGCCCCGGCCCCGAATCTTAATCCAGATGCCGAAGGCAGAACCACTCAGCGTCCTTGCTACCTCGGCAACCCAGCGGCCATTGCGAGGGCCAACGCCAAATGCCATTCTACTTAGTTCAGAGATTACTCCTACAAGCGGTTCTACGGCGAAAGATACAGCGCTTGACGCCTTAAAGCTAGTGATGCAGATCGTGGCTGATGCTCCTGTGCCGGGCATCAAAGTTGTAATGTCAGGATTGTTGACAATCATTGGAAAGGTTCAAGTACGTTAGCGAAGGATCAGATACTTGACGACGCTGACCCAACGGGGCAATTACTTAGGAAACCTCAGGAAACACTCAGGGTTTCCTAAACCTAGCTACGCGGATGGAGAATCTCCAACATATCTTCTCGAAGATGAAGGATATGGAAGTCGAAGGCACTACTGCGGACATATTTAAGAAGCTGGAAGTATGAGTGTTGGTAGATAATCATTGATTGGTCTGCTTGATATTTTTCTCCATTAGTGAAATCAACAGCCTGGCTGCTGAGATAGAATGGGCGAGATCTAATGGAGCATTGGCCAAGTTTTTCAATAGCACTGATGATGCATCTTCACTGAAAAGCCATAATGACCACCTCGATCAAATTATCCATGGGGCTAATGTGAGTCAATCAGTCATTGCTTGTACAGTGGTCTCTAACTATCCTTGTCATGATGATAAAGCTTGCCATCACTGTTGATATCCACCATGAAGTCCAGAAGGTTGGTTGATGCCACTCTGATCATACCTGTTGAAACTTGACATCATTTGCAGTTACTCACCATCACAGGTTAATATTCTCCTATCCTGATATTGTCTTCCTTCAAGTTCCATTATCACAGCATGAGAAAAGCTAATAAGTCATATTCTGTCCAGATGATGAACGAAGAAAAATATTTTCTTGGTTATCTGCAACAGTGCCCACTAACAACTATGATGGTGCACTTGAGAAACGTCTGGCAGACACAGCATCCTGGATCTTTGAGAAGGACCATTTTGTGCAATGGAGGCAGGGTTCAGATTCAATTCTCCAGTTGATTGGAAAACGTGAGTCAAGAGAACTTGATATCTGATTATCTGCTGATGATGGTCTAGCGGGAAGTGGCAAGACAGTATTATGGTATGTAGCTTCCACTGAACTGACAAGAAGGTTCCATGACTATGAATTCTAGTGCATCAATTATCAAATCTATCAAGGATGATGGTGCTACTTGTGCATACTTCTTCTTTGACAGGAGAGATGCTCAAGGATCTCTACAATCATACGATGGCCTCCTGTGCTCCATCACTTATCAGCTATGTGACCATCTTGATGCATTTCCTGATATATTGGTGGCAAGTTACAAGAATTCTCATTCTGGCACCACTCCACCATCACAGGATGTTGTTGAGCAGATTTGCACCTCTGTTCTTCAACAATTACCAGAGACATCCATCATTATTGATGCACTGGATGAATGTACTGAAATAGACAAGGTTGCAAGATGGCTAAGAAAGATCATAACTGCAGAAGGAAGGAGATTGCATGTGTTGATAACTAGTTGGGATGAGCCTCATATCACTGGTCATCTTTCAATGATTCCACTGCAACCAGCCATCCAAGTTGATGACTTGACTGGAGCTGATGTCAAGCTATACATTGATTCAACCATCAACAATTACGTAGGCCTGAAAGGATGGAGTCCTGAAATGCGGATGAATATTAGGCAAACTTTGCTTGCTGGTGCTGGTGGAATGTAACTCAAGTTGATAATAATTCTCAAGGTCATATGCTGAGTCCTATCTGATTTCACAGGTTCCAATGGGTGGCAATGCAACTTGATGCACTGAATGACTGTGACAGCTATGATGAGCTCACAACCCAATTGAAGAATCTGCCGCATGATCTCAATCAAACATATCAGCAAATCTTTGCCAAGATTGGGCCTCATCGCTGTGGCATTGTTCTGACCATCCTGCAATGGCTTGCTTTTTCAAAAGCACCACTTACACTGGACCAGATTTGTGAAGTTGTTGGAATTGTCATGGATGATAACCAATACCCCAAGTTTGAACCAGGAAAGAAGTGGACAAGGCAGTCAGTGCAAAGAAATTGTGCTAACCTTGTCACAGTTAAGGATGGTAATATATTTCTCAGTCCTGCCTTGAAAAAAATGGGTCTGACAAAGATTGCAGAAGAGATTAAATTGGCACATTTCTCTGTCAAAGAGTATCTCATTGGATTGGGGGCCGAGTTTGACAAGGAGAATTCCAGCTGCTTTATTGCAAAATCCTGCCTTGGTTATCTGCTTCAATTCACTACACTTGACAGTTTGAATGAAGAAACCATCAATAACTTCCAGCTTGCTCCCTATGCTGCAAAATATTGGGTTGATCATTCTCAAGATGCAGGAGAAAGCAGTGGAGAAAGCAGTGAATCATCAGTGTTAGAGAAGTTGATGGATGATCTCTTTCAGCCAAGTGGTGCAGCATTTGTTACATGGGTACAAGTGTGGGTTCCTGACTGACCATGGGAATCGATTGATCTAGCCAGAAAGCCAGCTGCATCTTCACTGTATTATGCATCATTTCTTGGTCTGTTTCATCAAGTTCAAATATTGATACAGAAGGGAGAAGATGTCAATGTGCAAGGAGGGGAATATGGCAATGCACTCCAAGCTGCATCATATGAGGGACATCAGGAGATTGTCAAGCTGCTGATAGAGAAGGGGGCAGATGTCAATGCACAAGGAGGGTTCTATGGCAATGCACTCCAAGCTGCACCATCTAGGGGACATCAGGAGATTGTCAAGCTGCTGATAGAGAAGGGGGCAGATGTCAATGCACAAGGAGGGTTTTATGGCAATGCACTCCAAGCTGCATCATATGAGGGACATCAGGAGATTGTCAAGCTGCTGATAGAGAAGGGGGCAGATGTCAATGCACAAGGAGGGTTATATGGCAATGCACTCCAAGCTGCATCATATGAGGGACATCAGGAGATTGTCAAGCTGCTGATAGAGAAGGGGGCAGATGTCAATGCACAAGGAGGGTTCTATGGCAATGCACTCCAAGCTGCACCATCTAGGGGACATCAGGAGATTGTCAAGCTGCTGATAGAGAAGGGGGCAGATGTCAATGCACAAGGAGGGTTTTATGGCAATGCACTCCAAGTTGCATCATCTGGGGGACATCAGGAGATTGTCAAGCTGCTGATAGAGAAGGGGGCAGATGTCAATGCACAAGGAGGGTTCCATGGCAATGCACTCCAAGCTGTATCATATGAGGGAGATCAGGAGATTGTCAAGCTGCTGATAGAGAAGGGGTCAGATGTCAATGCACAAGGAGGGGAATATGGCAATGCACTCCAAGCTGCATCATATAAGGGACATCAGGAGATTGTCAAGCTGCTGATAGAGAAGGGGGCAGAGGTCATCAAGAAGGGGGCAGATATCAGTGCTGTATAATCCCAGCAATCTGGAATTTGACTGAGTTTAATTCATATGGAGTAGAATTTCATATTCCAAATTCCATATCATGATATGCATTTCAACATTATTATAACATACATATTTCATTCACATTGACTGAGAATCTCTGATATCTAGCCAGATTTCCCCGATTGCTTGTGCTTTGCACTTTGTCCTGTAGCTATCAAGAGATCACATTATTCATGGTTTGCATCTGTTTTCTATAACACATCCATTGTCATTCTATTAGGTGAAGGGTAAGACTTGGGCTGTTGAAATCAGTGTTGCCACTATTCAAACTAGTCTACCTTTGAAAATGGTCATGAGATTAAATTTGAAGTTACTAATGTCCTTGTAGATTTTGTAGAACCAGGGCAGCTAGCTTTGGGTCTAGAGGAATTGGATCATTAGTCACTATGCCATTTGAACAGCTTAAAAGAAGCCAAGCATGTGTGTTATCCTACACCTCCAAAACATCAAGAGCTTCTGTCATGACCTAATCTTTCTGCTTACTCTTCCGGCTGCCTCAAAGAGTGAAGCATGGTCACTTTGTTCTGAATTTTAAACTCCCCCACAGAGTCCTGGAGGAATACCAGTAGTCCCACTGGACTTACTGGGACTCATGAGGATTCCAGTGGGACTTACCAGGATTCCCAGTACTTTATCATAGTGCTTTGGACTTAGCATGTAGCACAGGTCACACCTCAAATAAACTTTCACACATCACACCTAGGTAGTGTTTAAAGGTCCGGTCCTACGAACTGGAAAAAGACCGAAACCGGACTGAACTGAACCGAAGTCCAGTTCATCAGGTGGCTATTTATAGGACCGGTCTTTCGCAGTCCAGTTGCCAGTCTTTTGCTTTGAAAAATATCATTGAACCGATGAAAACCGATCCGAACCGGTTTCAACCGGTTTATAGGTCACGTGCACTATACCCCCTGATTCCCACACATAATGGCTTCAATTTCGCTCCCTGGACCATCAAAAATGGTTGAGAACTGAGAGAGATATGACAAAATACATTTTGATGTGAGTATTTTGATGTCATTTGAGCAGCTGTGACTATACTGTTTATACCTTGTGCTACAAAAATGTTGGGCACAATTGGACATTATCCAAGGCAAAGGAATAACATACATAAACATCTATACCATGTGTATTTGATTCATTTAACAGCCCTAACAAGTTGTAACTACAAACTACAAACTACAACATGGAATACAATGTACTTTTGTTTCAATCATATCTCTGTCAGATCTTGATGAAATCTCTTAAAAGTTAGACCAGTCACTGGGAAATTACAATATCCAACTGCTTGTGTAATGGTGAAATGGTCCGATTAATTGTTGTTGAGAAATATATGGGTTATATTGGTACAACAAATTTTACAACAAAAAGTCGGTTCGAACTGGTTTTTTTTGGTCCATGGACTGATATGGACTGGTCCTATGCGGTCCGGTTGCAGTTCAGCAATATCTGGGTCAGTCTTGGACCGGTTGCGGTTGCAGTTGCCCCATTTAGACATAAAAAACCGGACTGAACTGGACCTGTAAATGCTACACCTAGGGCATGGCATGGGTAACCCTTGGGTATATTTTCTTATACCCCTACCCATACCTGTGAACACTGTACCCGCATGGGTAGGGGTATGGTGTTACCATGGGTTTTTGCAGGTTACCCATGGTTATTCATGGGTATTGATATTTTTCATTATATTTGATAGGAAAAGATGTTTGCATCTTCTCACAGGGGGTAAACCTGCGAGTCATGTCACTGTAAGGGGACTAGGGGTGCTCTGTGTGTTTCTCCTATTTTTTACATTCATTCTATATTTTTCCTCACTTCATTTCCTTCTATTCTTCATTTTCTATGATTTCTTCGGATTTCCCTTTGCTAGAGGCTGAGGTTGCCCTTATAGTAGAAAACTCTCCCCTAAGGCCTGAAATCACGAATGCACTGCCCAAGATAGGCAGGTACAGAGTGGACAATGCTTCCCAAAGCTCCACAAACTCCCTACACACCATTCCAGACAGTCCCACCTTTACTGCACCACCATTTTCACCAAATGCACCCCCTAGCAACATGGACACATCAGAGCGCCTTGATGTGCTTGAAAGCGATGTTTCCGGAATATGCACACAAATCGATTCACTTAAATCTACAATTGAGAACTTCATCAGGACCCTCCAGACTAACCCTACGACCAACATACCCCCCATTGCAACTCCAAGTGCACCCAATAATGATGTACTGTCAAACATGCCCACTAATGAGCGCGCCCCGATCAAACTGTCTCCCCCCACTGAATTTAATGGTGCATGTGCACAGGGACGTGCATTCCTTAATTACTGTGAGTTATACATCAGTCTCCAGTTGCATCAATTTGTCGATGAGGCTGCAAAAATTTATTGGGCCTTCACATACATGAAGTCTGAACGTGCTTATCTCTACGTGGACCATATTCTGCATCAAACTAAAGAACTTGGTTCCCTACCTTTCTCCACTTGGGGTGACTTCCAAGCCAAGTTTGTATGCCACTTTTGCCCCCTCAATGAGCACCATTGAGCAGTGACACGACTCAAGTCATCCTCTTACCACCAGGTGTGTTGATCCATGGACAATCATATCAACAAGTTTAAGGATCTGGTGGACATGGCAGGATATGGGAGTGGACTACCAGTGGTGGTGAAGTTCTGACGGGGCCTCAATCGAGAAATTCAGGACCAGATTGCACAGATGTTGGAAGGGCGCCCAGCAGACGATGATATCTATGCTTGGTATGAAGCTGCTTCACTCTGTGATGAGAACTGACTCACAAATGCAGCATTTAATGCTGCATTCCATGCTCCAACTACCACTCACACACCCTACACCTTCAATTGAACCCCTCCCCACCCTAACCCCATTCCTGTTCATCAGACTCCCACACCAGCCATCAATGTCCCAGTACCAATGGATGTTGATGCAGCCCACAGCCATGCACATAGGTTGGATCTCTGCTACTGCTGTGGGGAAACTGGGCACAGGTCTGGAGCATGTCCTCATCATCAGAATATCCACATGCTCACCCCTGAGGGGCGAGATGAACTCCTCCAAGACTTGTTGGTGCTCATAGATGTTGAGGAAGCAAAGGGTCAGGTTGTAGAAGAGGTCAAGTCAGAAGTTGTAGAGGAGCAGGATTTTTCCATTCACAGTGAGTGAACCGTATGCCCTCACTGCCTGTCCATAACCACTTTGAAGTTTTGTCAGTTGAATCCCCAGAGAATGAATCCATTTCTGCGACTGTTCCACTCTCTGACCCTTCAAAGTTGGCTAAAGACATACCTGCTCTTCCCATTGCTCCCTTGACTCCACACCCCAAAATTAAATCATGGGAGCATAAACTACCATGCAAATATATTGTTGTGTCCACTCCCTCTACACATTCCTTGAACCTAGCAATTGAACTGCAGACGACCGACACTGGACAGATACTTGGTGTCTCTGCACTCCTGGACTCTGGTGCAACTGGTCTCTTCATCGATGCCCATCTTGCACAACAACATTGCCTAAATACTTGCTCACTCTTGCGTCCGATACCAGTGTATAATGTGGATGGATCCCCAAACAAAGCTGGTGCCATCCAAGAGGTTGTAGACCTAGTCCTCCATTACAAAGATCATAGTGAGTGTGTCCTTTTTGCTGTCACTCAACTAGGAAAGCAAAAGGTGATTTTGGGCTATCCATGGCTTCGAGACCATAACCCAGAGGTCAACTGGCATACTGGGGAGGTTACCATGAGCCGATGTCCATCCCACTGTCATACTTGTTTCACAGAAGCCAGGCAAGAATGTTGTGGACAGAAGGCTGCAATACAATGTACTCAGAAGTGCCATGCTGGACCCCTGCCTATACCTGAAGTTGAGTTGGAAGGGGTTCCTGATCTGATGCCAGACTCAGATGATGATGAAGAGGACCACGAGGAAGTGGAGGAAGGTGATCAGATCTTCTACACTGTGATTCATCCATCGCATGAGGTGTGTGCTACATCAAACATATCCCAATGCCTCACTGAGGCCTTCCACAAAAACAATGCTGCTAAATCCTCTACTAATTCCTTGCTCCCTCACCTCCATGAGTTTGAAGACACGTTCTCCAAGGAATCATTCAATTCTCTCCCTGCATGCAAGCCATGGGATCACGTGATCGAAGTCACTCCTGGTGCAACCCCTTCATCCTGCAAGGTCTATCCTCTCTCTCCTGAAGAACAATGACAGCTTGACCAGTTTATTGATGAGCACCTGGCCTCTGAACATATTTGACCATTGAAGTCACCCATGGCCTCTCCCTTTTTCTTTGTCAAGAAGAAGGATGGCTCACTTCGACCAGTTCAAGACTGCAGAAGGCTCAATGACATCACAGTCAAAAATCACTACCCATTACCTCTCATCTCTGAACTCATGAACCAGCTCCATGGAGCCCAATACTTCACCAAACTCGACGTCCAGTGGGGCTACAATAATGTGAGGATAAAGGAGGGAGATGAGTGGAAGGCAGCCTTTCATACCAACCATGGTCTTTTTGAACCACTTGTCATGTTCCTTGGCCTCACTAATAGCCCTGCCACCTTTCAGACCATGATGAATGACATTTTCCATGACCTCATCCTCAAAGGTGTTGTCTGCATCTATCTTGATGACATCCTCATCTTCACTCCCATGATTGAAGAGCACCATCACATCACATGCCTCATCCTGGAATGGCTTCAACAGTACAAATTCTACCTTTGTCAGGACAAGTGTGAGTTTGAGAAGACCAAGATTGAGTACCTTTGCCTGATTATCTCGGAGGGTCAGGTGGAGATGGATACTGTCAAGGTGAATGGGGTCACAGCTTGGCCGATGCCCATGAATAAGAAAGAGGTGCAGTCTTTCCTGGGCTTCATCAATTTCTATCAGTGTTTTATCAAGGATTTCTCACATCATGCACGACCACTGTTTGACTTGACAGGAAAGGAGGCATGGAGGTGGGATAATGCACAACAGGAGGCATTCGAAAAGCTCAAGGAGATGGTCACTTCTGCTCCCATTCTTACCTTTGCTGATGATTCGCATCCTTTTCATGTAGAAGCTGACAGTTCTGACTTTGCGATGGGTGCCGTGTTGTCTCAGCAGTCTCTGGAGGACCAGAAGTGGCATTTTGTTGCATTCTACTCCAAAAGCCTTAGTGCTGTAGAGCGAAATTACAAGATCCATGACAAGGAGATGTTGGCAATAATGCATGCGCTGGAGGAGTGGTGACACTTCCTCAAGGGTGCCCAACACAAGGTGGAAATTTGGATGGATCACAAGAATCTCGAGTACTTTATGACGGCCAAGAAATTGAACCATCATCAAGCTCGTTGGTCCCTGTATCTATGCAGATTTGACTTCTCCTTGCACCACTGTCTGGGGGAAGACTGATGCCCTCTCCCAACATGCAGACCATGGGGATGGCAGCGATGACAATCAAAACATTGTGTTGTTGCAGCCAGACCTATTCACCATTTGGGCACTGGAAGGCATTGCACCCCAGGGCGAGGAGTGGGACATCCTACGTGACATTCATCACACAAACCATAGTGGTTTACATGAGGATGTTGTTGACCTTGGAGCTCACCTCATGGAATTATTGGTGGCCACAAATGTCATGGCTCATTGGTCAGTATTGTTGCACTTGTGACATTTGCTTATGCACCAAGATTCTTCATCGCAAACCCATTGGCAAGCTACACCCTCTTCCTGTTCCAGAGAGTCATTGGGATGTTGTCAGCATCGACTTTGTGGTGGAGTTGCCAGAGTCGAATGGGTTTGATGTGGTGATGTGCACAGTTGATTCAGTGGGAAAACATGCTCACTTTATTCCCACTCACACCACTGTCAGTGCCCTGGGTGCTGCCCGACTCTACCTCCACCATGTGTGGAAATTACATGGACTTCCTGGAGCTTTCCTCTCTGATTGTGGCCCTCAGTTCATGGCAGAGTTCACTCGTGAGCTGTACCAACTCCTGGGATCAAACTCCTTGCTTTGACTGCTTATCACCCACAAACAAATGGCCAGACTGAGTGAGTCAACCAGGAACTGGAGCAGTACATCCACATCTTTGTCAATGAACGTCAGGATGATTGGGATGATCTTCTTCCCTTGGCTGAGTTTGGATACAACAACCATGTCCATGCTTCCACTCAACAGACCCCTTTCCTCTTAGACACTGGATGACATCCACGCATGGGATTTGAACCTCACCAAACTCCCTCACACATCGAGACAGTGAATGAGTTCACAGAACACATGCGGGATAGCTTGGAGGAGGCAAAGGCAGCCTTAGCAAAGGCAACTGACGATATGGCACGCTTTTACAACTGACGCCATTCTCTGACCCCTCAGTACAAGGTTGGTGATTGAGTTTATCTTGACTCCAGTGACATCTCCACTATGCATCCATCCAAGAAACTCGCTCATCGCTTCCTGGGACCTTTCCCCATTGTCAAGTGTGTTGGGATGCATGCCTATTGTCTACACCTCCCAGCCTCCATGTCCAGACTCCACCCAGTCTTCCATGTCATCAAACTCCTTCCAGCTCCCCCAGATCCATTTACAGGATGCCATTCACACCCACCACCACTGCCTACAGTGATCAAGGGAGAACCCCAATACGAAGTTGGGTCGATCTTGGACAGCTGTTTGTGGTGAGGAAAACTCCAGTATTTGGTGCATTGGAAGGGTTATGGGTATGAGGAGAACTCATGGGTCGATGAGTCTGATGTGAATGCCCCTCAGTTAGTCAAGGAATTCCACTGACGGCACACTGGAGCACTGCATCACATTCAAGTCATGGACTTTGGTCATATGCAATTTTGAATGCATCAGGGTGATGCATCTTAGAGAGGGGGTGATGTAAGGGGACTAGGGGGTGCTCTGTGTGTTTCTCCTATTTTTTACATTCATTCTATATTTTTCCTCACTTCATTTCCTTCTATTCTTCATTTTCTATGATTTCTTTGGATTTCCCTTTGCTAGAGGCTGAGGTTGCCCTTATAGTCACCCTGACTCGTGGATATGTCATCAAAAAGTACCCCTGCATTTTTTACTGTTATTTTTCATGATATTTGATAGAAATTTGCTGAAAAAGATGTTTGTATCTCATCACAGGGGGTTGTTCCCGTGATATGTCATTGAAAAGTTGAAATCTCAACACAGATGATCACTCACCTGACCAAAATCTGGGTACCAGCATACCCGCACATACCCATAATACTGTGGAAAAGGGTATGGTGTTGCCCAGGTATGGCAATCCCATACCTGTACCTGTACCTGTGCATACCCGTGACCGGAAACACATGGTGTTACCCATACCTGTGCCATGCCCTAACCACACCTGCACCTGACAACACCATGCCCATCCTAACACCCCAACTGCAGCCACAGGTTTTTACCATGGTCTGTCATGAAACACCACAGGTGTGACACCATTTATATACACCATGGATTTGACAATATTTTTGCCTTGTATTTGATGTTCTATGTTGTTAAATATCCTGTATTTCTATAGTATAACTGTTTGACTAACTTCACTACACTGCATGTACAATACCTAAGTGACAGATTTTTTTAAAGCAAAGGGGGTTGTTTATATTACTTATTGATTTACATTTACCCACAAACAAAAATGACACCACCACTTGAGATGAGTGACAGAGGGATTAATTTATTTAATAATTCTATACAATACTAAGAAGACAAAAACCCCATCTCACTGTGAGCAAGATGGTGGGGGGTGAGGGGTGGTGGGATTCCTGGCATTGTGGTACCCACTTGTTCTGTTCTGTCCTTGTTATTTTCATTGGGCAGTGGTAATGGCCTAGTAGCTGACCACTACTCCCCTCTCTATTTCCACCCCAGGAGCAGTTGCTCATGGCAGTCAGTTGGGGGTGCTGCTATCATGTTGCCCTCATTGTCCTTGTGGCCCTCCTTGTGGGCATACGGTCTTGCTACCACCTAACCACCCCACTATAAGGGCAACCTCAGCCTCTAGCAAAGGGAAATCTGAAGTTAAAATTATACTACACATTACAGGGATTGGGGACGCACCTAGCAAAGGGAAATCCAAGGAGAAAACTCTAAGGATCCCTTTGCCGATGCCCAGTATATGTGAAGACAACAAAAATCAAATAATAACCTAAAAATAGAAAAGGTGGAGATAGGCAGATCAAGGCCGCCAAATGACATCATACCAAGGGGTAGATGTTGGAAGGGTGCTCTGCCTCTAAATATAAAACTGTCAACATGCACAAACATGATAGAAAGGGAAATTAGTAATAAAATCCGGAAAAATCATAGAAAATGAAGAATAGAATAAAATGAAGTGAGGAAAATATAGAATGAATGTAAAAAATAGGAGAAACACACAGGGCACCCCCCTAGTCCTCCTAGTCCCCTTACACCCACAAGCAGGGGCTTTTAGCAGTGTTGGGGGTTGATCATGGGGTGCCCATCATTGTTGTCAATAGTAAAATTACTACCTGAAATTTTTGTTGTTAGCAACAAGAAAATGAAATGAGAAAAGAAAAAACCAGCCCAAGAGATATGTCAACATCTCTTGGGCCATCATCAGCCTGTTCCTCATTGCTTTTGTCATTGTTGCCCATGTTGTTGTTGTTCATCCTCCTCTCCATCCCTGTCCCTGTCATCCCATCTTGTTGCTCCCCATTTCCACCTTGCAAGCCGTTGTCCGCAGTGATGGCTGTAGGTGCTGTGATGGTGGTGGTGATGGTGATGGTGGTGATGGTGGTGGTGGTTTGATGTCCATTGTCATCCTCCCCCTTCATAGTTCATCATTATCATTCATTGTTCTTCTCCCTTCACCCCTCACATCTCCATCTCCTTTTCATTGTTCATTGTTCCCCTTCCTGTTATCCCTCATTGTTGGCTGATAGCATCTGTGATCCACCTCATGAGCAGTGGCTTGCAGGGCTAGGGTGGGTGCTGAGCCATTCATTGTTGTCCCTGTCATCATTTCTCCATTATAAGTCATCCATCCTGTGAGCAGGGGCTTGCAGCAGTGGGCTCTCCTGGTCCCATCCTGGGTCATTGTAAGTGCAACCAAAGGTTCAGACACTACAGTCATACTAGTATGGGAGATCCAAAGTATGATTGAGTACTTTAGAGATACATCACTACTCACCTAGTGTGGGGGATCCAAAGAGATTACTCTGCACAGCTGGGGCTGACCTGTGTTTCCATGTGAAACACAGGTCTCAGAAACATGTTTTGTGACTTCTAATCCATGTTTCCTTGGGATAACCATTACATAATCACCTTTTTGGCAGTGCTTACATAAGGTGTTTCTCAAGGAAACACATCAAAGTCACAAAACACGTTTTTGAGGCCTGTGTTTTCATGGGAAACACAGGCCAGCCCCAGCTGTGCTGAGGAACCCCTTACTAGGTGGGACTACTACATACATGTATGACTAGCTGACCTCATGTATCCCACATGTATCACCTCATGCATCACCTCATGCCTTTAGCTGATGTGACCCTGATACTTTGCAACACTTTGAAGGACTTTGTGATGCTTTGTGGGTTGTTGCAGGGCTTTGTAGACCTTCAGGACACTTCAGGGACCTTCATAGACATTGAGGGGGGTAGACCACATCCAGGAGATATGGCAGGTGTCCCCCTGTTCAGGTTGTGATGTCCTCATTGCAAAGATCTGGGTAATGGAGTGGCTTAGTGGGGTGGAGTGTCAAAAGTAGGGTTGGTGCTGTCTAGTTGTGTTTCCCATCAATACCTGCATTGTCAAGGTGCAATCCACCATCCAAAAACAACTTCAAAAGATCCTTGGAGCTCTGGTAGTAGCTTCAATGTATGCAGTATCATAGTTGAGTGTCCTTTTGGACTGACCATGCTCATTGTGTGGATGATCTGCAGAAGGGGGGAGAGTCACAAAAAAGAGGAATTGTTGGGGGCTAAAACTTGAAGGAATTGAAAGAGGGTTTTCGAAGTTAAGAATTAAAAATTTTGAGGTGATGGTGGACCTCCAAATAATGGGGGGAAAAGGAGGGGGAGTTCAGTGCATGAGAATGGGTGACAATATTGTCATACCACTGAAGATGGTGCATTGTTGTAAGGGGACTAGGGGGTGCCCCTATTTTTTTATGTTCATCCTATATTTTCCCTCACTTCATTTTCTTCTATTTTTCATTTTCTATGATTTTTCCTTATTTTATTACTAATTTTCCTTTCTATCACATTTGTGCATGTTGACAGTTTTATATTTAGAGGTGGAGTACCCTTTCCAACATGTACCCCTTGGTATGATGTCATTCAGTGGCCTTGATCTGCCTATCTCCACCTTTTCTATTTCTAGGTTATTATTTGATTGCTGGCAGACAACCTGGGCGAGGAATGTGACTTGACCCTGCAAAAGGTTGTTGTCAAAGTTTTTGAGCTCTTCAAACTGATGGCTCAACAGGAATGGCTTTTGTGGGGGGGGGGAACCTTTGTTTATGGACTTGAGTGAGCCGCAATCCAACCCCCGAGCAGTGGCTTGTGGGGGAATGAGCTGCCTGTGGTGAGGGTAGTGAAATGAAAGGTGGTGGAGTTCAAGGCAGGCTAGGATGGGGAGGACATAGTGCTTTGAAGTCCAGTCCCAAGAACTGAGGACCAGACTGAACCAAACTGACATTTGTAACCAGTCCTGGTTCGACCAGGTCTTCAAGCAGTCTGGTTCTTGGTTCTCATTTTCCTCAACACTTACTAAAACTGTTGAGAGCTGGTCTAGACCAGTTCTAGATCAAACTTATGGTCCCTAGCTAACAGATAACAAATATATACATGTCTGTACAATGATACAATACAATTTACATATCTTGTAGTTAAAAAATAGGGCATTCCCAAATGAAAAGAGTGAAAAGTGAGCTGTTTAAATACTGCGACATGAGCACAGACCATTTGTACCTGTTTGCATGGTCACACACTCCCGTTTATGCATATTTTACATCTTTGGTTTATATGTTTTCATTTATTTGTACTGCAGTGCAACACATTTCAACTTTGTGACTTGCTTTCTCTCCCACATCCACCATGACTGCAACCTATTGAAAGTTGGAATGGGGTCCAAACAATGCACAAAACAGTGCCCAAACGATAGCTGGATGTTGTTTGGGCCCAGGTAAAGAACTTTCTTTCTATTTCATAAGAATTATGACTAACTAATGACTTTTTGGTTTGTATTTTAGGTTCTAACTTACTAGACTAACAACGAGCTGCCCCCCACTGCCGCCATGAGCCCTCTCTGCTTGTGGGGTAGACATGGGGTGCAGGGTGATGTGGCAATGCCAACAACAAGAATTGGTGAATGGAGGGAATCAATGGAATGGGGGAATCGATGAACAGGAGCCAACCATGAACACTGCGAACCCAATGCTGACACACCAATGAACTCCACTGCCACTATGAGCCCTCTGTGCTTGTGGGGTGGACATGGGGTGCAGGGTGATGTGGCAATGCCAACAACAAAAATTGGTGAATGAGGGGAATCGACAAAATGGGGGGATCAATGAATGGGAGCCAACCATGAACACAATAAACCCAACACCAACACACCAATGAACCCAACTCCACCCATGCCAATGCCACATCAATGCTGTCAATGCTGCCCATGGCAATGATGCCAGCAATGCCCATGTCAATGCTGCCAACTCCATGTCAACACCACCAATACCATGGACCCTCCCTGCATGGGCCACATCCAGCTTTGTGAGCCCCTACTCGTGGAGTGGATCACAAGTATTGTTTCTTTTTTTTTGGTCTAGCCCTGCTATGAATCGCAAGTGTCATTTCTTTTTCATTTCATAGTTGTATATTATTACCACTATAAGTAGTATATGTAGTTGTATATAACTGGTCCTGACCAGGCACTGACTGGTCAGGACTGAAGTCAGTTCTGGACTGGTTAAAACTGGTCCTGTAGAGTCCGGTCTGGTTTTTTGTACCTTTGTGAAATATATAGAACTGGTCTGGTCCCAGTTCTCTCCTGAAAGGGTGAAAAAACTGGACTGGACCGGATCTCAAAGCACTAGGAGGACAAGGTGGAGCCCAAGCAGAGGAAGTTTGTAAATAGTGGACTGCTCAATTTTGAGGGACTGGTAAGTCCTCAAAATTAAATTAAATTTCTGAGCTGTACTAACGAGATGTGCTGTAGTGCAATCATTGTGCTGGGTTCAAGTCCCAGCCATGCTGCATTGTTGAGGAGGGGGCTCCAAAGTGCATCAAGTGCACCCAGGAGGCACAGGGGTGCTATTGGGAGGTGGTGTTGAGAAAGGGTATTCAGAAGGGCGAGGGGAACAAGGTTGGGGAAGCGACAAGTGGGGGCTCAAAACAGGCACCCAAAACCAGGCATGAAGGTCATTCAAAGTAATTTCATAGTGTACACTAACCTATTTTTTGGATTGTGAAGTGCCTTGAATCCACATCATGGGCCCCATCAAGGAAGTCGAACCAGTCACAGGACCTTCAAAACCAGTGAAGGAGAGAAAGAGGGTGTTGAAGGTAAAGGGAAAGGCAAAGGCAAAGGAGGTCCAGGGGCTTGAGGAGGCTGAGGCTGTGGATGAGGAGTGTGTGATGCATTGCCAGATCCTCACAGAGAAATTGGCAGGCATGAAGGTTGAGTTGGAGTAGGCAGATAGAAGTGGTGGAGGAAATGTTGGAGGAGTAGGGACTTTTATTTTCTTTACTAAAATAATATTCAATGGGAAGTGAAAAATAAAAGCAAAACAGGATTTAAGGGAAAGGCTCAGTAGATCATCATGGCCAAAAAACCCTTTGGGAGTTTGCACAACCATTGCTATAATGCAATATTGCAACTTGTATTGTACACTAAAAGAAATCAAAGTCATAGGTAAGTAATCGCAAACAAGGAAAAGAGAATAATTGATCATCTTCAGAGTCTGGAATGTCATCGGGCATATCTTCATCAATGTCGGTGGTATTTTGAAGTGCTTCTAGTTGATTAGCATCAATGTCGAGAAAGTTTGGGGGAAGGGGAATGGATTTTTGTGCTAGGTATGGCAGAAGTCAAAATGTGGCAGCAGGCTGATGGAGTACTGATCCATCAAGTTCGCAGAGAATATAGGCTCCACCATAGTTTCATTCAATAGCAATGAGTGGGCCAAGATATCATGCACACATCTTGCAGTTGAGGGACTTTTTGATCTGTGTATTTCAAAGTAGCACTAAATCACCTTTTTCAAAGTTGTAGTCATGCATTGTATGTTTGTGAACAAGTTTGAAATGTGCCAAAAAAACCTTTGAATAAAGAATTTCAAGGTTGATCAAATATGAAGCTCCAGAGATGTCGAGCAGGATGAGGGGATGTGATCCCATAACTGTGAAATAAGGAGAACAACCCATATGTCTATGATCCATAACTTGTTCTGCCCAAAACACAGAGTGTGCTCCTGCTGACCATTTGCTCTGAACTCCATCAACTGCTTTGAATAGAGATTGTCGAATGTTGAAGTGGGCTTGTTCAACAAGTCCATTGGCATGAGAATTGTATCTGCTGATTTGCATGTGGTTGATATGGTATTGTTTCACAAGATACTCCATTGCTGCAAAAAATGCAGAACCATTATCAGTGATGATTTCATGTAGAGATCCCCATTGACAAATGATGTCCCAAAGATCCAGTCACCAAGGGTCATGGCATTTTTGCATCTGAGCTTTCACCATTCTGGATAGGCTGTCAATGAACATTGACCTTGAATGATATACTTGAATCTGTTTGATGGGGGCATTTGCATCGTGTCAATGTAGACTTTGCTGAAAAGTGGTGCTGGGGTTGCCACTGTAGGTGGGATAAGAAGATTTCGAGTTTGTCGAATCTGGCAGAGGTGGCAGGTACAGATAAACCATGCAATGTTGGCTTTCATGTTAGGCCACCAAAATTGTAGGGAAATGACAGATTTTGTAGCAAAAATCATCTTGTGTCTGATATTATTGTGTGCTGCATGAATTATTTCAAGACAATGTTCAGGGATTGTGACAATCTTGTGAGCTCTGTGGGAGTCCTTTCTCCACAGTTTGCCTGAGTCTAAGAAGAATTTGGTGCTATATTGGACAAAGGTAGCATATTTGGAATCTGATAAGTCTGGGGGTCATACCAAATCATCTAACCATGTTGAGAATGACACCGTGAGTGCATACAAACACTGTATTGCCATATATGGATCTTGGCACATATTTGATATGTGCCCTATATTTAGTGCATCCCTTTGAGGTGCATGTTTGTATCCAGGTCACAGATACCTTTATACCATTTTTTATCTAACATGGCTCATATATATACAGTAGATAGATACCTGACCACCTCAGTCGCTTATACAGAGACTGAAGTGAGTACTGACATTATTATTTAGTAGTGAACAATTACTTACTGTACTTACAGTTCACTCTTATTGTAATAATAATTGTATTAGGATTGATTTTTTACAGGTTATGGGCCACTCCAGTCACTTTTAGACGATGGTAGAAGACCTCCTAGCCACTCAATGTTTACCTATGTCACTTTTGATCAGACTGCTAGATCACTTAGATCTTGGATCACAACTTAACGGAACCAGGCTTCCCAACCCATTTCCCTTCCCTTTGTCTTTTGACATCTTTCTGCTTGCCACTTGTCTGTGATTACCACTTCTATTTTTCTCAGTATGACTGCCAAAACAAACCCACCATCTATTTCTCTCATCAAATTATCCATTCAATATTTGGGGGAGAAGTTGGACAAGCTCAAGTCTAATTACAAAGAATGGTCGAGGAGATCATGATCACTCTCTTGCTGAATGGACTCTACAAATATGTGACTGGTGATATTACCTCACCTGCATCTACAGAAACCCATACTCTTGCGAACTGGGCAGCTAACTCACATCTGGCATACACGTTTCTCACTTCCAGTGTTTTTCCATCTGAATACCCATTCCTTGATATCAAGAAGGGCCCCGATGTGAATTGGAAGACCCTTCAGAACCATCATCAGAAGGAAAGTCCAGTCTGCCAGGTCCAACTGCTCCAACAGGCGCTTGCCATCCAATGCTCAAAGGATGTGCCGCTCCCTGAAACAGCAGAGAAGATTTGCACCCTCATTGAGCGTGCTTTTGCCATGGGGGACATAAAAATGGACCTCCTCTGTTGTATTGCCCTCCTTAACTCCCATAGCAACAACTTCCCACATGTGTGATCCATCATATCCTGTGATGATGATGCTCAACCCGGAAACCCAAACAAAACCCACAAAAAGGCTTTGAATGGTATAATGTGAGTCAGAGGAAGGATGCAAGGCCCTCTAAATGTCACCTGTCAGATTGACTGTCAAATAGCCATAAAAGGACTGCTTGTCAAAGCAGTTCAAAGCTAAAAGAATGTGTTTTGAGAGGTTGCAATGATTTTTGAGATGTCGTGATATTTTTCAAAGAAGTTTCGAGGAATTTTGAGTGCGCAAATATGTTCAGATGCAAGATCGGGGGACTAGACAAGTAGTAGAAGCAACGCAAAGGTGAATCGAGGGAAATGAGAGCAAAAATAGTGTAATGCAAGGAATTTCAAGGAATTTCAAGGAAGTTTCAAGTAAAACACCAAACTTCAGACTGAATAAGACTAAACTAAACTCTCAAATCACTGTGATCTGGGAGGAAGACGATGACTTTCTTGTTTTTCTTTGTATCTAGTACATCTTTTTATATAAAATAAGGAAAGTACCTAAAAAGGCTAGAGAACATGAGGCAAACATGTGGAAAACTCAAGGCAAAAGACAATATAAGTATATCAGAACAATAAAGCAAGCCTAGAAAGGGTGAATATAACACATGATGAAGAAATAATAAGAAAGAATAGCTAAAACTGGACTGTCCTTGTTATAAATTGAATAAAACATCGGAAACTGCTTCGAGTGGATTGTATGCATGCACATGCAGTTGAAATGTGTGCAAGATACTTGAGATAGTGTCCCATGTGTCCAGCATGTGTCCGAAGATTGTTTGAATAGGAAATATTGTGTCCGACGATGTTTTTTGAGGTTTGATGTTTTTCGAAGATTGTTGAAGTTTCTTCAGACTTCGTTTGTGGCCCAAAATCGATGCAATATTATTCAACAATGGTAGGGAATATGTCTGGCATGTGTGCGATGACCATTCGGATAGCAATATAGTGTCCAATGTCTATTTGCGATGTTCAATGATTTTTGAAGTCAGTCGAGGAAATACCAGACTTGTTCAAAGGCTGATATCGCTGCAATATTGCTCGAAACTGGTTCGGAACCCATTGATGATGTTCCAAGTGTATATCCTGAGCTGTACAAAGGTCAGGGGAATTGTATTATGGCAGCCAAAGGCATACAAAGAATTTTGAGGTGTTGCAAAGAATTTCAAAATGTTGCAAAGGATTTTGAAGCATTCTCGTGACTTTGTAGAGGTTTGTAGAGGTTTGTAGAGGTTTGTATGGGTTTGTAGAGCTTTGGAGGGGTTCATATGGGTTTGTAGAGCTTTGTAGAGGTCTGTAAAACTTTATAGAGCTTCAACAATGATTGTAGATGTGTTTTCCGAGCTTGAATGACAAGGTGGACCTATCAGCAACATTGCTGCCTCAACCACCAGTTCTCCATATGGGTCAAGGATATCCGCCTGTTCCTAGAGAATGAACAGTCACTTCTTGAGAACAACCAGCATAATGATTCTTGCCCCACCATTGCACTTACCGCTTGAGTCAAACCCAACAAATCACCTAACATACCCACCTGCAGAAACCCTGTCTGTAAAAGGTCTGGGCATACTACAGAGTACTGCATCAAGCCTGGAGGAGGCATGGCCAGGAAGACCATTGACAAATCCAAAGCTGCATGGAAGTTGGCACTCGAGAAGAAGGCACCAGGTTCTACTAGCTCCAAGTTTTGTGGAAGTAAACACAGGATTTGCAGGAGAGGCAAGTGAATCCCCATTCAATCATCTGGGTCTGGTTCCAGATACAGCCACTTTGTTTCATGCCATATAAGCCACATTGAAGTTTCCACACCCAGTCCTCCTTTCTGGGTTCCTCAAAACCGATGGGTTGTTGCATGTACTGGACCTTGTCATCGGGCAAGAGGGCATAGAGGAGTGTTGTCTTCACATCGATCTGCTGGGTGTCCCAACCTAAGGAGGCCACAATGTGGAGGAGAATTCTCCAAAATTCCATGTGTGCAGTAGGTGAGGTAATTTTGGCATAGTCCTTACCATAGATCTACTCAAAACCTTTGAAGACAAGGTGCACCTTCCATCTAACTGCATGTCCCAGCTCATCCTGTTTGATGTGGAACACTGGCTTCCCCTTCCAAATATGATTCCCTTGTGGGACTTCAGATTGAGGAATAAGTTTGTAGACCCCCATGTCCTTCAGAGATTTCAGCTCATCTCTATACCCCACTTTCTGCCATGCAGCATCTACCAAGTTCTTTGCTTCATCCCAAGTCCTAGGCTCGTCCTCAAATTGTAATGACTCCAGATCAAAATTAGTCATCTCTGAGATCAGGGCCAGAAGTTCATGTGCCTGATCACCAAGATCAAGGTTCTTGAATGCAAGTCAGAGATCATCAATGACATCATTGCCAGCAGCAGGGGCATCTGGGTGATCAGCTTGGGACACGGGCTGTTTGGTGGTGTGGTGCTCTCAGTGTATTTCCTTAATATGAGCTGTGCTCTCTTTGGATTCTAACTGCCGCTTTGGTGCATGTAGTGGGAGGTCCACTGGCTGGGTTCCATTCAGTTGGTATGGGTATGCATGAAGAGCGATGTAGAGGTATAGGTGCTGGTGGTGCAGCAGTATCTGAGCTGGAAGGTGTGTGGGAAATGGTAGGCTCAATGTTGTCCTCCTTGTCATTATCATATGGAAGGATAGGCATTGAGGTAGTGGGATTCTCAGGAGGTGCATCCTGGGCCAGTGGAGTGTGTCCCTCATGACTCTCAATGAAATGGACATGATACAAGCTATGCATTTTTTGGGTAGTACGTGTTAGGAAACCACCCCATTACCTAATAAAATTTCATTTTTATTTTATTATGTCGAATTACGCTACATGACGCCAAATGATGCTACACTTTGATAGCATGAGAATTTTATTTCGCATGCATCAATATGTACATGCATGTATGAACACGTTGGTAACAACAATATACAATATATGTAACATAGTATATAAACCTTAAATATACGCCTAGGAGACCCCAGTTGTGTTCTCTTAGATATTCCACCTACACTTTCAGTGTGAAAAGCCTTTGTCAACAAACTCATCTATTAATAATCCCTTGCATCAAAACCATCAATTTCCCCATCACAAGCATGGATCCTGCCCCCTTCTTGTAGAGAGAACCCACATGGTCTTAGCTAGCAGATAGTGGGTGTTGCCCTAACAGAAGAACACAACTTCCCATATCAGTGCGCCTTCTCTTACTTGCGCATACATCATTGTTTCACTGCGCCACATCCGATTACTCATCCTTTCGGCACGAGCCGGAAGTACTTGTATATACGTAATCTACCTTTTCTTCCATAAGCCGACGCCAGGCCTCGCCTTACATTGCGACCGCCAGTGATCGAGAGGCAGTACTCATCATTAGGACAGCTGCAACCAGACAACTGATTGGATCTGGTTTAGTTATGATTTACATCACTCTATTTGGATGACTATTTTAGTTACAAGCTGAATTCAGTGTTATCCCTGAGATCAGGCACTGTTGGAAGGGTTATTGATCCGAAGTGTCAAAATAGGTGCCTGACGATCGACAAATGATCACATAACCCATAAACGTTTGGAGAGGTCTCGAAGAAAATTTTTGAATTTGTGGAAGAAGTGATTCATCACAGATTCTACAATTATGTCCGAACCTTCAACTTCTAATCCTGGTCCTAATCCTGTTCCCACACCAGCACTAGAGGCGAAAATCGATGTGCTTACAGCGCAAATATCGCAGTTAGTGTCAGTGTTGGCAGCATCACAGCCCAGACAAGCAGAAGTACAGCCAGAGACGATAGGAGAAAGAGATGATGAGATGGAGGAGATGGTGGAGTGGATGTCACAGGAGGATGAGACAGCAGAGAGATCTGGAAATGGAAAAGTGCGCTTACCTAAGTATGCGCCCCTGCAAATCTTTGACGGTACCATGGAGAATACAAAATCCTTCATCAGCTCTATAGTATTGTACATCCATGGGAGGAAGCCAGAGTTTTGTACAGCCAAGTCTAGGATTATGTTTGCTCTCTCATACATTCAGGGGGGGAAAGCACAGTTCTGGAGAAACAAGGCTATTAATCAAATTGCTGTGGGAAATAAACCATTTGCAACCTTCAAGGAATTTTTGGAGAGATTGGATGCACAGTTTGGAGACCCTAATCCAAAGGCAACAGCCAATGCTAAATTAAAGACCATGCGCCAAGGTTCCTTAACAGCGGATGAATTTATTTTGCAGTTCAAAGCAGAAGCTTTGCAAACGGACATGGGAGAAGCCACATTGGTAGAGTTTTTGAAAGCAGGATTAAATCCCTCTTTATTCAAGTCTATCTACCAACTACCTTCTATGCCAGAGAAATTGGACGAGTGGTATAATTGGGTGATGCACCTTGACCGGCAATATCGGCAGGAACAGGCGGAGTCAAAGTTGATGTATGGAAGTAGTAAATTTGGAAAGTCATCTGGAGGAAAGTCCAAGAAAGGAAAGGTGCCTCAGGCACAAGCTCCAAGGGCACAGCCACCAGCCATGGCAGTGACACCTATAGTTACGGAGTCAGCAGCACCAGCAGAGGCAATGGAGGTTGATCAGGCAGGGAGACGAGCCCCACTTAAATGTTTTAACTGTGGGCAGTTAGGACATATTTCTAGGAATTGTAGGCAGAAAAGAAAGATTAGGGAAGTTACAATTGAGGAAGTGAAGCCGGAGGAAGGCAGGTAGAAGAATTTTGTGGAAGAGTCCCAGTGAAGGTTTCCCCATTGGTGACCCAGAATTGTTACAATGTATTAGTATCCGAGGAAACCCAGAGTAAATCAGAAAAGGAAATCAAGGAGGAGTACAACTGTTGCAAATCACGTGACAAAGAAATTTGTCACGCATCATTCCCAAAAACCCCTAAATTCTTTATTTGCTCTGCGTGAATAGAACCCAAAATTACCTTGACTGTGGGACTGAAGACAGTGGACATGCATGCAGCCATTGATGTGGAAGCATTGCTTGATAGTGGTGCTACAGGACTATTTATTAATCGGTCCTTAATTACTGGAAACAGTATTAACACACGCAAGCTGGTGCAACCCATAATGGTGTACAATATTGATGGAACAGTCAATGGTGGAGGAACTATTGAGGAGGAGGTGACTATGGTCCTAAAATATCAGGAGCATCAGGAGCAAGCAGTATTTGAAGTGTGTGATCTTGGGAAAACCAATCTAATAATAGGATGTCCATGGTTATGGAAGCATAATCCCAAAATTGATTGGAAAACTGGGAAAGTACAAATGACTCGTTGTCCTAAGGAATGCAATGTGTATGGGAGGAAGATGAAGAAGGAAAAAAGGAAAAAGAAAGAGAAAGAACATTCGAGGAAGTATTCTGTTATGATGGAGGAAGTGGAGGATGAGGAAATGCCAAATGGGGAAGTTCCAATCATGATCGAGAAAGAAGAGCAGAAGCAAACCTTTAGAGCAATTCGTGGAGGACAGTCATGGGACAAGAATATCATGAAGGTGGAGAAGCCAGTGGAGGAATGGGTGCCAAAAGTGTATCATGAATATCTGTCAGTGTTCCAGAAGAAGGAGTCTGAGTGAATGCTGGTGCGGAAGCCATGGGATCATGTGATCGAGATGAAGCCAGGGTTTGTGCCGAAGAAGTCGAAGGTATATCCATTATCTCCGATGGAACAAGAAGAAGTGGATGCATTCCTGAAGGAGAGCAATTGCGCAAAGGATACATACAACCTTCAAAATCACTGCAGATGTCACCAATATTCTTCGTGCCAAAGAAAGACCAAAGAAAGAGGATGTGTACAGATTATAGGTATCTGAATGAGTGGACAGTGAAGAATGCATACCCCCTGCCATTGATCTCAGAAATAATTGACAAGGTGGGAAAAGCCAAGGTCTTTACAAAATTGGATTTATGATGGGGATACAACAATGTACAAATAAAGAAAGGAGATGAGTGGAAGGCTGCATTTGCCACGTGTCGAAGATCCTTCGAGCCGCTTGTCATGTTTTTTGGGATGAGTAATAGTCCCCCAACCTTTCAAAATATGATGAATGACATTTTCAAGGATGTCATAGACAAAGGCATGGTAATAATATTTATTGACAACATTCTGATATTTACGGAGGATGAAGAGAATCATGAGGCGATAGTGCAGGAGGTGTTATGGAGGTTGGCAGAGAATGATTTATTTTTAAAACCGGAGAAGTGTGTGTTTGGGGCAAGCAAAGTCGAGTTCCTAGGATTATTGATCAGCCCTGACGGGATCAAAATGGATCCGATCAAGGTACAGGCAATCACAGATTGGCCTGTGCCCACCCATGTCAAGGAGGTTCAAGCTTTCTTGGGACTCGCAAATTATTATCATCGCTTTGTGCATAATTTTTCTAAAATTGCCGCACCCTTACATAACCTTACACGAAAGGGAGTAGTGTGGAGGTGGGGAGAGCAGCAGCAGACAGTGTTTGAGGCGTTGAAGAGGAAGTTTGTAGAGGGACCAATATTAGCCCTAGTGGATTTCACACGCCCTTTACGAGTGGAATCCGATGTGTCCGATTTTGCTACTGGAGCAGTATTATCAATGCTGTGCAAAGATGACAAATGGCATCCTTGTGCATACTTATCAAAAGGGTTGAATGATGTGGAGAGAAATTATGATGTGCATGACAAAGAAATGTTGGGGATAATACGAGCGGAGGCATTATTTGGAGGGATGTGTGCATCAGATTGAGATCTGGACAGATCATCAAAATCTGCAATACTTCATGTCCACTAAAAAGCTTAATCGCAGGCAAGCACGTTGGGCACTATTCCTATCACGTTTCAATTTTCACTTGGTCCACAAAGTGGGAAGCTTAATGAGGAAAGCAGATGCATTATCCAGACATATTGATCATAAAAGGGGGGTGGAGGAGGACAATAAGAATCTTACCTTGCTCAAACCCGAATACTTTCGCATTTGTGCTATGTGTCAAGGGCATCTATTAATAGATAGCTCGGAAACAGAGATGTTGTCTAAAATTAGACAATGTTCAGAAATGGATGATGAAGTAGTGGAAGCCGTGAAAGCTCTGAAGGGAGAGAAGAAAGGTAATATTAAAGGAGATGAATGGGCTGAGGAACAAGGGTTAGTGTTGTTTCGAGGAAAAGTGTATGTACCAAAGGATCAGGATTTGCGAAGGGAGATTGTCCAGCTACATCATAATATGCCAACTGCCGGACACCTAGGAAGATGGAAGACATTGGAATTAGTAATGAGAAATTATTGGTGGCCCAGAATTTCGAAGTATGTGTTGGGGTATGTGGATGGATGTGATATGTGCATGAGGGGGAAGAAATTTCCAGAAAAACCTGCAGCAAAATTAATGCCGAACCCTATACCTAAAGCGCCATGGCGAGATATATCTGTAGATTTTATTACTGGATTACCCAAGGCTCAAGGGTAGGATGCGATATTCATAGTATGCAACCACTTCACAAAGGAGGTCCATATTATTCCTACTACTACAGAAACCTCATCATTAGGCTTGGCGCACCTCTATCTAAATCAGGTATGGCAGTTACATGGGTTACCCAATACCGTTATCTCCAATCGTGGACCACAATTGCTTCCGCATTTATGCAAGAACTGAACAACATATTGGGGATTCAGACTAAATTATCTATGGCATATCACCCGCAGACTGATGGGCAGACAGAGAGAATGAACCAGGAGTTGGAGCAGTACCTACATATGTTTGTCAACTACTGACAAACTGACTGGCCCGAATGACTGGCAATTGCCGAATTTTCCCACAATAACAAATTCCATTCGGCTACTCGTATGTCACCCTTTTTTGCGAATTATGGATATCATCCTCACATGGGAGTAGAACCCAGAAGGGAAGTCAAAGTACAGTCGGTAGAAGACTTTGTATCTAAGATGCAAAAGGTACAAGAGGAAGCAGAGGCAGCATTGAAGAAAGCATGTGATGACATGATGTGACATGCAGATCGTACTTGAGCGCACGCTCCAGAGTAAAAAGTTGGTGACTTGGTGTGGCTAAGTACCAAGGACCTAAATATTCCACGACCTTCGAGGAAACTTATGGAGAAACAAGTTGGCCCATACGTGATCTCTAAAGTGATCTCACCTAATGCAGTAGTGTTAAAATTACCCCGATCATTCAAGATTGATCCCGAGATTAATGTATCCTGCCTATGCCCTTACCGCCTGCCCACTATTCCTGGCCAACAAACTACTCTGCAACCTCCAATAATAGTAGAAGGTGCTCCAGAATACGTAGTTGAAGAAATTCTAGACTCACGTCTTCGACGGAACAAATTGGAGTTCTTAATAAAGTGGAAAAACTATACCGATGAAAATAATTTGTGGGAACCCAAAGAGAATTGTAAGCGAGCGCGTAATGTGATCGCCCAATTCTTTAAACATAATCTGAATGCTCCGCATCGCATTGCGAGAATGGTGTATCAGGGGATGAAATTCTGGCCTTACCAAAATTTCACAGAGGGGACAGATGTAATATTTTCTCGCCTGGAAGTTGAGGCATAAAAGGGGGGTAATGTTAGGAAACCACCCCATTACCTAATAAAATTTCATTTTTATTTTATTATGTTGAATTACGCTACATGACGCCAAATGATGCTACACTTTGATAGCATGAGAATTTTATTTCGCATGCATCAATATGTACGTGCATGTACAAACGCGTTGGTAACAACAATGTACAATATATGTAACATAGTATATAAACCTTAAATATATGCCTAGGAGACCCCAGTTGTGTTCTCTTAGGTATTCCACCTACACTTTCGGTGTGAAAAGCCTTTGTCAACAAACTCATCTATTAATAATCTCTTGCATCAAAACCATCAATTTCCCCATCACGAGCACGGATCCTGCCCCCTTCTTGTAGAGAGAACCCACATGGTCTTAGCTAGCAGATAGTGGGTGTTGCCCTAACAGTACAGTTGTAACACCGGTAGGCTTTCAATTTCAGCTCATATCCTATAAGGATGCACTCAATTGCCCATCCAAAAATCTTGGGATTGTGTTTGTCAGGAATGAGGACAAATGCACAACAGCCAATTTTGCACATGTAAGAATAATCATGTTCATGTTCATGCCACCAGAGTTCCCAAGGTGTAACCCCCTTCAGTGAACACATAGTGGTCCTAGCATGTACATGAACTGCCATCAAATAATCCCACAAATATGTCAGCAAACCAGCATAAAGCCACATAGTATGTGCTTTCACCATTAGAGTCCGATGCATTTGTTCAATGCACCCAATATGGGCAGACATGTGTGGTGCCGTAAAATGCTGTGTCACTCCCTGAGATTTGAGCCAGGTTTCCATTTCATTTGACTTCAATTCGCCATTATCTGTAATATAAATTCCAACCTTCAGGCCAGTTTTGGATTCCCATGCCAACTCCCAGGCTTTGAGTTCTGGAAATGCATCATCTTTGTTTCTCAGTGGTATAGACCAAGGGAATGAAGTACAATCATCCACTATGTCCATGACATATTTGTTCCCAGTATGGGACTTGATGGCATGTGGGCCTGACAATTCCACCCACACTTTCTCTAGCTTCCTCATCACTCTATGCCCCTCCTCCTCCTTGTGCCTCTTGGGGATTGAGGTCCTGGTCTGCTTGCCAAGTATACATGCATCACATTTGGATGGTCTTGGGAGAGAGGAGATCGACACACCTGTGAGCATACCCTTCTTGGCCATGTCCCACAGGGATTGGTAGTTGGCATGACCAAGAGGGCGATGTTGATGCAGTATTCAATGGGATGACTGGGCTTCTTGCAAATGGGGTTTCTGCAAATGAGACCATTAGACGATCTTACTGGTTTGCACATGCAGTGAGGGCTATGGCCAATCGGGACTCGCCACACTGGTTGTTTTTGAGCAAGGATTGTTTGTTCTCCAGGAAGTAGCAAATATCTTTGGACGCATAGGGTGTAGACTTGGTTGAGGTAGTGATGTCATGGGAAATGATGGAGCACGCATGAGGAAAATGGTCACTGAGGGAGTTAAGGAGTGCAATGCAACAGAGGAGATCAGCTTTTATGTCCCCCATGGCAGAGGCGCACTCAATCAGCATGCAAATCTTCTCAGCAGTCTCTGGTTGGCTTAAGCTGACTTAAGCCAAGGTTTTTTGCTATCTTGGGAAACAAATTATGTACAATTGCCAAAATATTTGAGGAGCTAGATCCCATCAAAAGCCAAGGGGTCCTCTGCCAACTCTCATTCCTGAGATATTTAAATGGCTTTGAAATGGCTCTGAAATGGCTTGGCTTGAGATGTTTCAAAGCTGCTTAAATATCTCGGGAAAGGCTTCCCCAATCGCTTAGAGTTGGCAGAGGACCCCTCAGCTTTTGACACTTCAGGGATTTCAAAATATAGGCACTGCCTAAATGGATATCCAGCAGGTATTACCACATGTAATATATAGGAATCCCCGCAAAATGTGTCAGCAGCCTATGTGCCAGAAAAAGATTTGAGAGGCTTACTGGATTTCTTATGTAGGAATCCATGCTGTAAATGGTTTGTAGCATACATGCTGGCATAGTTTTGGAGCAATGCTATTCATACTGATATAGACACAAAACTCAGTCTGGATTTGGGCTGCAGTCCCATTACATCAGCCATTTCTATACTTAACATGTTGATTTCCCTGCAAAACCTGATTTCAGAAGATTAAGTCCCAAAATGTCTACTGGACCAGTTCTGCACCAAAACTGTGAAGGGTTTTTGCTCAATTATTTGTATATTTAACATGTTGATTTCCCTGAAAAACCTAATTTCAGCAGATTAAGTCCCGAACTGTCTACTGGATGGGTTCTGCACAAAAACTGCAAATGGTTTTTGCAGTCAATGCCCACTCATTGCCCACTCATTGCCCCATTCATCACCTGCACACCATGCATCATAGGACCCGACAAGCAATCTTAATTCTCCACCACATTGGAAATTATTCATTCTTACCATTCTCACTTGCTTTGTTGCATTCAACAAATCTGTTCATTCCACCATCTTGTCACATTGCAACATCTTATGTTCATCATTTTAATCAATATACATTTAACATTGTATTACAAAAAACATAATGTATTCAGTCCTAGTATAGATTGTAAGCAAACAAGTTGACAATAGCAAACTGTGCAGACATACCCTTGAGAGAGCCAGAACAACACAGCAGGACTCATCAAGCCTCCACCTTGCATAGTGAGAGATCACCCACTGAGGCTCAATGACTTCCAGTGTCGAGCTTAGAGAAGTTGAGTAGATTGATGCAGGAAAGTGCAGATAAAATTGAAATGGGTTAGAAGAGTGATCCAGAGGGTGTTGTTGTCACACTGCATATTTGATGCTACCGTCTGTGTTTGCCATGATATATTGAATTGAGGCAGGAAATGGTGGGGATGCAATGTTGCCATCAGGATGGAACAAAACCAAGCTGTTCCCGATGTGGGTTGATGAGCAGGCAAAAATAACATTATTGTAACGATGTCTTGCACAGATGGCAACTGTCTTGTCCCTGATGAATTGTCACAATTTGGATGGGACAGTTGAAAAGCAGAGGCAGGAAGATTTGGCTCATCAGCATCATTGGCATTGTCATCAAGTGTTCTGGTGAACAGTTTGTCGAGAACATTCTTGCATTCACAGAGGAACATAGTGTTTAAAGATCCAGTCTGTAGGACCAAAAAAAAGACTGAAACCAAACTGAACTGGACTGATTAGGACTGGACCAGTGGTCTATTTATGGACCAGTCTTTTTCTGTCTGGTTGCTGGCCTTTTGTTTTGAGAAATATAGTAGGACCGATGAAAAACTGGTGTAAACTGGTTGCGACCAGTTTTTCATCTCAACGTATGTTGGACCTTACTCCCACACATATATACTTCATTTTCAGTCCCTGGAGCATCAAAAACAGTCAAGAATCAGTTGAGATATGACCAAAAACATTTTTGTATGAGTATTTTGTTGTATCAGAACAACTTTGATTGTGTTGCTTATTACCTGAGCTATAATTTTTTTTTGTACAGCTATATTACATCATAAAAGTAACAAAAACACACCTAATTATCTTCACCATGTGATTTTATTCATATAACAGCCCAAATGAGTGTGACTACAAACTACAAATTACAAACTAAAAACTGCAACTTGAATGCATGTCCTTTCTGTTTTGACCATATCTCAGTCAAATCTTGACAGAATTGCTTAAATGTTGGATCAGTCTATGGAGTATTACGATCTCTATCCATAAATAAAATGTATCTGAGGTAATGGTTATATTTGTTGAGATACATATGGGTTATTTGGCACAATAAATTTTACAACAAAAGACTGGTCTGAACCATTCTTTTTTCAGTCCATGGACCAATTAGGACCAGTCCTAAAATGGTCCTGTTGTGGTCCTCCAATATCTGGGTCAGTCCTAGACTGGTTGAGGTTGCCAGTTGCCCCATTTGGAAGTCAAAAACCAGACTGGACTGGACCTTTAAGCACTAGAGGAACAGCAGGCAGTCAGGGCAAGAAAACCATTGCTTCAACCATGCAGCCTTTGAGTACACCAACAGCATTGTCACCTTGAGTTCACCTGGTGGGCATGGATTAAGTATGTGTACAATTGAGAGAGAAGAAATGGACCAACCAAATTTGTGATTATGAAGCAGTTGCTGAAGTCGTCCAATGAGTCGCTCAAATGGAAAGCACCACCAGGACCAAACAGGACCAAACAAATGTAAAAAGTCATAGATATTTATGGCCATATGACCATTGAGGTGGTGATTGACATGTGGATGGAATGCATTTAAGCCTTGAATCCATGCGAGGAGCTCAGCTCAGTACATCTTTTGTCTGGCAGTCATTGTTGTCCTCTTGCTAGCCAAAGAGATTGCACAGACCAAGGACATGGTGTGATCTAGGACAGTGCACATATGTTCAGCCTGTGCAGGGGTTTCATGCGATGAACCCTCTCCCCAGAGGGTGATGAGAGATGGACAGTCAATAGTATGCACAATTCATTGGCTTTCAGCTGTCCAGCAGCTGTGTCTCCAAAGTTATTTGGCACAGATGACAGCCATGAAGGGGTGTCGATGTCACAGATGACATCTCAAATGTGTTTTATGATGGCCACATTAGCCCACTTTGGTGGCAGGGGGGCTGATGGAGTCAAGGGGAAGTGTGCGTGCTATTACAAGGAATTTTGAGTAAGTCCCTGGCAGTGAGTGAGAGAAGAGAATTCTCACCCATTTGGTCAGCACTTCGGAATAATTGGCTTTTGTGTATTTGGATTTAGAATGATTTCCAACAGTGATATGGGTCTCCAGAGATTTGAAGATGAATTTGAAGGCTGAAAGTTTCTGGTTCACGAGTTTGGCTGTTAAAGATTCAAGGCCACCTTCACCACTGATTGGGCTAACAAGTTGGGAATGGATAGCCAAGATGTCTTTGATTGTCTTCTCATCAAGCTGCTCTTTAGCCACCATATTCTCATCAGGGATGATGAATGGATAACTGAAGGCAGTTTGGGGGGTTTCCTTGGCCTTGGCTGATGCACTCGTCAACTTGAGAGCATCACGAAAGTGTAAGAGGCTGAGTTCCTCAAACAGGCAATGCATCGAATCAACTACCACCATGCAAGCCAGGTCCCAATATGGAAGCCTCCACAACTCTGACCACCGGATGCCATGGTCTTCAAACAATATCTTTTGGTCATCCACCAAGTCAGCTGCCTTCCAAATGTTGGCATGCAAGAGCATTGTCTCATAATCCCTGGGTCCCCAATTTTCCACCTCAATGTCAGTCCTTCTGAAATTGCTCAGACCAAAGCACGAGCATCAGGTGCAGAGGTGATGGCTCCTGACACTTGCATACTGAATGAACTTGCATGCAGCAGGAAGGTCACAAGCAACCAAGGTGATTGCGCTTTGGGTCATGTGCCCATGAGGGTAATTGGCAGTGCGTGAGCACTTCACACCATGAGTCCAGGATGTTGAAAGGTCATCCATGACTGGCTGAATATAATGATTGAGTGCCATACCATGGGGTTCTTTCAGACCAGGGATGATACAAGTGATGTACGTGTTCTCAGGCTTGTAGTGAATACTCAATGTAGGTTGAGGCATGCAGCACTGATGATGCCACAGGAAGCGGAAGGACCTCAGATTGTCTGGCTCTCAGCACTAAAAAAATTGAAGTTGATCACAAATAAATAGTGTCCTTCATCACCTGGTTAATCAATGAATAGTCGGTGCCCATCAGGTCCTTTGAATGTGCGGATGAATTCTGGTTCACATACATCAGAAACAAAGATGGGAGGGGGTTCATTGTGGTTGACAGTGTAACCATGGCAGCAGAGCCCACAGCAGAGTCCATAGCAGAGTCCACAGCCAGAGTCCAGCATTTGCCTTAGCAGTCACATGACCTCATAGATAGACACCCATGTGTGTAAATAGGGAACTCATCTTTTGCTTGTCTGCATCTGCATTGCCTCATGTCTAGTAGTAGACACGAGCCATTCTTGGCTGCATCCGTCTAGTAGTAGACGCTTCTGCATTTGGGTGGTCAGACTGGCTGCCTCCATCTGGTGACAACCAGGAATTTGAATGCAACACATACAGCTGCTCACTTTCATTTCCACACTTAAACCATTCATTGTCTACATCCGGTCAGCTATCTATTCATCAGTTTCAAATTCATTATCTGTCATTCTATTTTCATTCATCAAGGTAACACCTGATCTCAGTCTGCTGATGATGCTCAACCCAGAAACCCAAACAAAACCCACAAAATGGCTTCAGATGGAAAGGTTGCAAGGCCCTCTAGATGTCACCTGTCAGACCGACTGTCAAATAGTCATAAAACAACTGCTTGTCAAAGCAGTTCGAGGCTAAAAGAATGTGTTTTGAGGACTTGTGATGTGTTTCAAGGGGTTGCAATGATTTTCGAGGGGTTGCAATGATTTGTGAGGTGTTGCAATGCTTTTTGAGATGTTGCAATGCTTTTTGAGATGTTGCAATATTTTTTGAAGAAGTTTCGAGGAATTTCGAGTGCACAGATATGTTCGGATGCAAGATTGGGGGACTAGACAAGTAGTAGAAGTGAAGAAAAGGCTAATCGAGGGAAGCGAGAGCAAAAATAGCATAATGCAAGGAATTTTGAGGAATTTTGAGGAAGTTTAGTGTAAAACACCAAACTTCAGACTGAATAAGACTAAACTGTACTCTCAAATCACTGTGATCTGGGAGGAAGACAATGACTTTCTTGTTTTTCTTTGTATCTAGTACATCTTTTTATATAAAATAAAGAAAGTACCTAAAAAGGCTAGAGAACATGAGGCAAACATGTGGAAAACTCGAGGCAAAAGACAATATAAGTATATCAGAACAATAAAGCAAGCCTAGAAGGGGTGAATATAACACATGATGAAGAAATAATAAGAAAGAATAGCTAAAACTGGACTGTCCCTGTCCTTGTTATAAATTGAATAAAACATTGGAAACTGCTTCGAGTGGATTGTATGCATGCACATGCAGTCGAAATGTGTTTGATATACTCGATATAGTGTCCCATGTGTCCAGTATGTGTCTGAAGATCATTTGAATAGGAAATACTGTGTCCGACGATGTTTTTTGAGGTTCGATGTTTTTTTAAGATTCTTCAGACTTCATTTGTGGCCTGATATCGGTGAGTTATTGTTCGACAATGGTAGGGGATACGTCTGGCATGTGTGCGATGATTATTTGGATAGCGATATAGTGTCCAATGTCAATTTGCAATGTTCAATGATGTTCAATCGCATTCGATACGATGCTTGCGCTTGGTAGACTTGGTCGGGAGTGGTCACGCCGCTTCTGGGACCTCGTGTGAGTTATCCAATGTGATTAGAATGTGGTCAAAATGGTGAATCAGCCTTTGAGCCGAGGAGACAACCTATCACCACACAGCATGCACCCATCATTGCACCTCGTGTTGTGCATCCTGCTCTGCCTCATGTTGAGCCTTGCATCCACAACACTGGCAAAACCTGTACAATGCAACGCCAGGGGCAGGTTTCTGCCTGCTCCTTCAACTGATGTGCTAAGTGAACCACTGTTTCTAGCTGATTCCTTCATATTCCCATCACCACCCAATCCTTCAACTAGCCCCACCCCCATCATCTTGTACACACCACCACCTGCACCCCCGTCTACACCCCAGCCCTCCACAACCCCAACCCCACCTGACGATGATGACTTCATGCCTGAAAACATCAATCCATTCTGGGGTGAAGACAAGCATGCAGAGGAGAGCCCCCAGGACTTCTTAAAGGCGATGCAATGCTGGGGCCTCAACAACCAATGCCATGGATGCCCAGAAGCTGGAGAACTTCGGGCTCAACCTGAAGTCAAATGCTGCTGCAGAACAGTGGCTCGATAGCCTACCTGCCAGTGACAATGACACCTGGGACCACCTTATCAGCACATTCAAGAGGAAGTGGCCAAGCAAAATGCCTACCATGAAAACCATAGAAGAGAAGCAGGCAGCACTAGAGCAGACTAGAATCAGTGAAGAAGAGGTGGGAAAGCGAGTGACAATGAACGGAGTAAAGGAACTTGTGCACATCAAATGGGCAGACAAGATTGAGCACCTTGCAGCTGAAATCCCAGATGCTAATGGTTTGTTGATCAACACCATCCACAAATCCATGCCAAAGGTCCTACAGAAGGTAATGGGATTAGGACACACCACCTGGACTGCATTCTGCAGTGCTGTACATGCAGCTACAGTCACCCAGATTGCTGAGGCAAAAGAGGAAGAGAGGGAAGCACAAGATTTATGGGAGCAGGGGAGAAAGTTACAGGAACTATGCGAGACGTCTGCATGGGATGTCACAAATGCACTATAACAGCATAGAAGTCCTGAACACACCATCTTCCATTCCCTGCTTCCTGATACTCTGAACACAACCACCCAATGCCCCAAACCACCCCCCTGCACCAATGTTCAATACAAACAACCAGCCCCCACCATGCACCACCTATCAAGCACCAAACCAACCAGCATACAGACAGAACAGATCCCCTGCCAAATGCATGAATGATGTCATATGGCAAACACCCCAGCCAGTTGGGCATTGTACAATGTCCAGATCACAAAGTGGAACATTGAATATGCTGGGCAGCAAGTAAGCGAGACATGACCATACCCACTCTCTCCTGGTACCATGCCTGTCACATCAGGAGAGTGCTGGAAATGTGGCATGCCTGGACACATGGGCCCCAGCTGTGACAGCTCCACTCTGATTCCAGGGCTCGAAAGTTGCTGGAGATCCATTTCTGTGTCCATCAAACACAGCTGCCCACCAACTGAAACAAGGAACATCAACTTGGTCAACAAAATTAGTCCATGGGCCTCAAAGGAAGAGTACCACCAACAAGTGATTGCAGACTCAGGGAAAAGGACAAGGGTCATCAGCATAGAACAAGAGGTTCCACTGATGACCCAAGGAAATGAGTACAGTAGCAGAAGAGCAGTCGTTGGGCATGAGGAGGCAACATCCAGGGATGACAAAATGCCATCAAATGCAAGGTGCACTGTAGAGCTGGAGGATGGACTCTTATTCATAGATGTGGACAGTAAACCAGACACCACCATGTACCCAGAACAAACAGAATCACAAATTGTTGACCTGTACTGCATGGAGAGCAACAACAAAGAAATGAGAACCATACCATTCCAACACACAGTCAAACTACATGGCCCATGAGGAGAGATTGTAAGGCTGAATGGCACATTCGATGATGGAGTAATGGTGAATGCAGTTGACCTCTGGGCATTCCAAATGATCAAGCACCACCTCAAAACTCTTGGAAAGTCAAACTGTATCATGCGCATGGCTGATGGTAGGCTGGTACCTTCAGCTGGAACATGGACAGGGAACATTACAGCAGGACATGTCTCACACAAAGGAACCTTTGAGGTTTTCGATAGCAATGGGGCCTGGTCAGCACTGTTCAGGAAACCCCTTCTGAAGAAGCAGTACACAACTACAACCTACACACCAGAACAATCCCCAAGAGTGACAGCTGGGTTGTGCTACAAAACCAACACCAGCCTCAAGAAAGAACCCAGTCACTGCTCCCAGTGAATGGTAATTCCAGTAATAACCAGCACATCAACTTCAATGGGGATCATGGTGCATCCCCCACAGGCCAGACAGCCCTGCCAATCATGGAAGGCCAAGACATCAAAGAGCACATTAACTCCAAGGGGGATCACTGTGCATCCCCTTGAGAACATGAGAACCATTCAGAGGAACAGGACAAGCCAAAGCCCAAAAAGCTTGAAACACCAAAAGCCCAACACCCACTCACACAAGATGGAAACAAGAGACACACAAAGGATGAACGTGCTAAGTGGTGAGTAGCCAATGATTTGAATGAAAAGAGGTCTCAAACAGACTGAGCATCAGCAAAGTATCCCAAACCAAACCACAAAGACAACATTCCAAGAAGGCAAGCTTTGGAAAATAGGTAACACCAAATCCACACAGGCAAAACCATGAGTAGAGTGTGTACCACAATCAAAGGCAGTCACACCAGCATGGGAAGTACACTGGAATGAGGGGCATTTTCACCAAGACAATGTAAAAATTGCACTGATGGACAGGATAGCTAGCCCACACTTCGACCAATCAATCACCAAGGCAATCATGGACTGCAGTAAGTGCAAAGGACATGGCCCAAAACACTTACATTCACCACTAGAACCCATAATACAATGCCATCCATTCAAACTTCTTGTTGGAGATACCCTGTCTATGCCAAAAGGAAAAGGGGGTTTTACAAAAATTGGATTATATGCAGACATCTACTCACAGCACGTATGGTCAGACCAACTCAAGACAGCCGCATCAGCACCCACCATTCAACAACATCTGTACCACATTCACAGCACCACAGGCCTTCATGGTTGATGGAGGTCCCAAGTTTGACAATGATGCACTCTGTGAAGCATGTGCCACATGTAATGTAGAGCTATGAATAGTTCCAGGATATTCCCCCTGGATCAATGGACTGATAGAAGGAATGAATGCAAAGCTGTTGGGGAGGCTAAAGAGACTGTGCTCACCAGATCTAGAGGATGAATATAATGCAATGGACATACTGGCTTCATGGCCAGACCACTTTGAGGAAGCCATTGAATTTCTCAGCAACCTCATTCTTCCAAACCTCAAGTTCTTACCCAACAAACTCCTTCTGGGCATTGTGATCAACACAAAGTGCACACCAGCAGATCAAACAGACAAGGAAGTGTCAATGGATGAGGTTGAGGTCCAGATGGCATATGTGGAGCAACAATGATTAGATGGGTATGCACACATATCTTCTCATGCTCACAGATGGAAGCTGGCATTCGACAGGAAGGTATTGGCCTGAGCGCCAAGAGAGGTCATATTCAAAGTGGCACAGCTCACTATTTCTGATAAAATCAGGGTAAGTGGACCAGAGATGAGGGGCATACTACATAGACTGACCTTGAACTTTTGATAGTCCGACAGATCCCAAGCCAAAGCAGCTTCATTATAACCACTGCATCCAGGTCTACCTGCCTCCCCTTGCGGCTTTGGAATGGGCTCATCCCCAATCTTGTTTTCCCCAATCTCATCTTCAGCTGATCCTGCAGATTGTCCTGTGCCACACTCATCTTCATCAGAACTGAGGCTTGACAAATCAGAAGTTTTGCTTCCATCAGGGCTTGGAGATCAGGCTAGAGTGTTGTGCATGAGCATAGATGAGCTGGCAATTGCATTCATGGCAGGAGTGGCTGAGCAAGAGGATGCAGTTTGACCACTCACGGGATGTCTGACTCTGTGCACTGGCCTGGAGTACAGTACATATCAGGGGGATTTGTGAGGTCATCCCAATCCAATGTCCTCCTGTGCAAGAAGGTGACCAGATGGCAGTAATCTTCCGACTTCAGTCTGAGCGATGAGAATCAGGAGTGTAGGAGGAGGAGAACTTGGTTCGTAGAAGGGGGAGAGTTGAGTCAACAATCCTCTATTGGGTCTCATTGGTCAGGGTTGGGGCAATTACAACATTGGGCATACATGCAGATGCCTTTAAGTATCCAATGATGGTCACACCCCTTTCATCTTGAGCCAGCACACTGCACAAAGGGGCTGAGTCAGCAGGCACACCTGGTCATGTCAAGGACAAACATTGGGTAATGCATGCCTCTCATCTGTCCTACTACTTTCCAGTCCCACCCCCTCCCCAAGAAAAATGCTTGCCACACTGAAGAGCACCAGCCCAAACTTGTCACCACTTTCTGTGGCTGTACAGGCTCCATGTTGTGCCTGAGTATGGCTCCAAATGGCAGATACTTAGCCAGTGGTGGTATGCATCATGAGGGTGGCTTTGACAAAGAGTTGATGAGAAACCACAGGGAATGATGGACTGAAGATATGGGATTTGAAGTCCAGGAAATCAGTTGCGATTCCAGCACAACCTTTCCATGAGTGCAGACAAGTGACTTACATTTGCTGGGTTACACAGAAAGGGGAAACCTATGACACGCTCTGCTACAGCAATGGCCTTGGATTCTTGGTGTTCTTACAGCACATCCCATGCGATGTATGGAGATCTTCAATGCCTGCCACAATAAGCTGAAAAATTCCAGGGTTACTTTGATGGCATCCACTCCAGCCAAATCACTCATGGAGGTGAAATCCTCTCCATCGCGGTGGACAGAGCTAGGACTGCATCTACCCATATTGTGACAGGTACCCACAACCAGTGCATTCAGATATGGAACTTCAATCCATGCACCAAGACAATGCATTCCATTTAATCCAGGGTTTACATGGACCACAATGATATTGTGCCCAAATGCCTTGCTTTTGATGATAATCAAGACCAAGATCTCTTTTTCTTTGGCCTGTACGATGGTGGTTTGTGCATTGAATAATGAGTTTGGTGGCTCAGCTCATTGCTGTAGCAGGTATAGATATGCAGGACAGGATGGCAAGAAGTTGTCAAAGTCACAGTTGGGCTCAGCAATGTGAGTTGCAATGTCTAGCCCAAGGCCTCTCATGAATCCCTTGATAGAGGAAATGCAGCAGTCAACACAGTTTGCAAGAACTGGCCCCCATCACCTACAGGGTTTGTGAGGTACTTGTTTGCCATCCATATGTCTCAGCTGTCAGCATTTTCCAGGTAGTTGGTCCAGTGATCCATTTTGGCCTTGGCAATGTCTGCCACATATCTCTTGTGGGCCCATCTTAGGTCTTGGTGACTCAGAGGTCTTTACACTCCCCCACCTTTCCCGGTGGACTCCAACTGGAGTCTGACTGGTCACCAGCCAACTGCCTGCAAAGTTGCCAGTCCAGTCCCAGTCCAGTTGGATTCCGCTGAAAAAGTGTGTAAGAAAAGGAATCAAACCCAGATCCCTGTGGGTTGCTTATGTAGTCATAATACAGAATATAACCCTTACACAACAGTACCTTGTGTAAGGTATCATCTACTTGCTTTAGGTACAGTAGTGCAGCTGTGTATGACAATGCATATAGCTGCATCATCAAATGTGCCAGCTCATCACTCACCACCACCACCACCACCACCACCATCAACACTGCCTCCCTCCTCTCCACTCTACCACTACTGCATGGACACCCCTACATAAGTTTTTTTTTGTTTGCTTTTTGTTTTTATAAACTAACTAACTCATTTCTTTTGTTTTATAGGTTCTGACTCTACTGGCAATGATGGCTGGATGCGAGACAACCCAACACACCCACCCCATGCCTGTGAGCCCCTGCTCATAGGGTGGATCATGAATGTGTGCAGTTGATGACAACAACGATGACAACACCTACCAGCACCCCCCAAAGCCGACAACACACCCACCCCACACCTGTGAGCAGAGGCTCACAGAGTGGATTGGTGGTGAGAGCCCATGCTGATGAGCACCTGCTTGTTGGGTGGATGGTGGTGATAGGTTGTCTCCTCAGCTCAAAGGCCGATTGACCACTTTAACCACATTCTAATCACATTGGCTAACTCCTACAATGTCCCAGATGCAGCATGACCCAGTTTATTGATCACAATATCATATTGACCACATCGAAACATCACCAGCAACATCGATCATACTGAGAAACCACATTGCACAACTTTAGGACTACTTCGAAAAGCCCCTCAGATCCCTCTAAATGACCATCGAACATCCCCGATCAAACTTTGAACAGCAGCGACTGTGATCGAACATTGTCGACCATTGTCGACCATTGTCGAGCGTTATCAATCAATATTGAGAGACTACGAGCGACATCAGGCGCCGCATTTGTTATCTATAACATGGAAGACCATGCACCAGGAAGTATTCCAACTTGTGCTCAAACCTGCTGGTAGTAGGTCAGCCTTGTTCAAAGTCCCTATCACATACAGAACCTGCTGGACAGATTATTGCGAGACTTAGCGCAGTTTATACACAAAGGACAGTCTCTTTTAGTTCTTTCCCTTTATTACTCCTTCATCATATGATATATCTCTTTCTCGTTTGGATTCCAGTCTCCTTTTTGGCCTTGTGCCTTAACTCATATCTTTTGCCTCATGTTCTACACATGTTTCTTATACCATTTTAGGAAGTTTCTTTTAAAACATATAAAACTCTGTAGTATCTACTTGGAAATACAAGAAATCATCTTCACCTATCATCTCATATACAATTCTAAGCATCCGATCAATCTTCTAAAACAATCTAAGTCTCTACAAGTTTTATCGATCGATGAGAAACCTCTGCAATCATCGTGTCCTCGATCTTCCTTTGATCCTCTTGTCATTAGCACTACCAACCATTCCAACAAGTCCTAGCAATTGGCTATAGCCTTCGTATATTATCAACCTATTGAAAGGTCCTCAGAATTCACACTTTGACCATCGACAATAAAACTTGTTTGCCATTGATCTCATCGATTGTCCTCAATATCAATTGATACCCCATTGGACTGCGTCAAACACCATCATCTCTTATAGAACTACCTTTGTGACTAGTACCAACTTGTTGTCCTCCCATAGGTTGGACCATGAACCTTCGGAATGTCTTGCACCCTTCCTCTGACTCGTGCAAATATCATTGGTTGCCTCATCGGCTGTTTTGGTGGTTTTCCCAGGTTGAGTATCATCAGAGGGCACACCAGGGATAAGACAATGATAGGTGTACAGTGATGGACATGTGCGAGGAGGGGTGGGCGATGACACCCACCCCAGACTGCATCCCCCAACCCCCCCTCCCCTGCATTTTGTGTGGGGAGGGGTCTTTATTATTTTTAATTTATCTCTGTCCCCCCTTGCACCAAATGCAAGGGGTTTATTATTATATTATATCCACTCCCTTGTGTCCTACACGAGGGATGTGGTTAATCAAAAAATTTTGATCTTAATTGTTTGAAAAATGCTGTCTTGAAGAATATGAAAGGTTGAGTCATAAATAAACCTTATAAAGTTATATTGATTCCCTAATAAGTCTCCTGTGGCTGAAGTGGTTGAGCACACTTGTTTGGTTTGTCATGTGATTGTTGGAGCAGACTATATACGCTGCACAGGGGAAGAGACAACACGTTCCTTACAACCTACCTGGGGTTTAGTTAGACTTACAGCTAGGGTTAGCAGAGGTAAGAACACTGTATTCCTACTACGGTACAGGTTCTCCTTATATACATAATATTAAGGATGTCACATGACTCGGGAATGTGTTTACCGCATGTATGCGCAGTAAGCGCAGTAACATGCGTATGCTGCATGTATCACCTCATGTATACATGTGTATGCTGCATGTATTGCCTCATGTATACAGCATGCATCAGGGATTAATTTCAACACCCCCCCTCAAACTGTACAGCACTCTAAGCAGCTAAGTTTGAATCTCGAAAGTAATTCCGAGAGAGTCTCTAAATTTCCTGAATAGGACGGCGCCAAGGTTCTTTGTGAACATGTCAGCCGGATTATCACTTCCAGGAATGAAAACGACTGTGACTTTGTCATTTTCTATGCATTCGCGGGTGTAGTGGTAGCGAATGTCTATATGTTTGGTCCTTCTTTCCTGAACTGGATTTGATCCAATAAAGATGGATCCTTGATTATCAGCGCAGATTGGTACACGCTTTAGTGTATATCCAAGTTCCTGGAATAAGGACTCTATCCACACTATCTGCCGACAAGTGTCGGAGAGAGCCATGTATTCGGCTTCTGTGGATGACAGTGCTACAGTTTTTTGTAAACGGGACTGCCAGCACACAATGCCACTTGCCAGAGTAGCAAAGTAACCCGTTGTAGATCGGCGCTTGACTGTGTCAGCTGCCCAATCAGAATCTGTGAAGGCCTGTAGCCCCTCGGATTTCTCTCCATCATAGACCATACTGTACTTCTGGGTTCCCACCAGATAGCGCATTATGTACATCGCTTTGTCTAGATGTTCTTGGCTAGGATTAGCCGAGAATTGCGACATCTTGATTACCGCGTAAGCGATATCAGGTCGCGTTCCGAGCATCAGATACAATAAAGATCCGATCACAGACTGATATTTTGATCTAAGCGCCGCGTTTGGCGTCGCTGTGTTCTCCGATGGTTTGTAGCCAGTCGGGAGCGGAGTGGGGGCAATCTTGGCATTTGTCATCTCGAACCTCTCAAGCACTTTGGCGAGATATTCTGTTTGATCGAGTTTGACTTTTGCAGCGGTCTGGGTGACGCGCATGCCTAAGAATTCTGTGACTTTTTCAGTACTACGGCACTCCCAATGCTTCAGGCAAGCATTCTTCTTTTCATCCACAAGTTTCTTGTTCTTGCCCATGAACAAGCCATCATCAACATAGACTAGCGCAATAACGATGCTGCCTGTCTTAGGATCCTTGTGTATGAAGATGCCGGCATCGGAGCTGGCGCGCACGAACCCAATGGTGCGCATGAATGCCTCTAGCTCTTTCCACCATGCTAGTGAAGCCTGTTTAAGGCCATACAATGCTCGGCGTAAGCGCATTACTTTGCGCTCTTTACCCTCGAGTTTGAAACCCTCGGGTTGATCCATATAGATCTCCTCATCAAGTTTGCCATATAAAAATGCGGTTTTTACATCTAGACCGGTCATATACATGCCTTCTAGAGACGCAAGGGCAAACATGAGGCGTACGGTCTCGTAGCGGACTACTGGTGAGAAAATCTCATCAAAGTCAACGCCTTCGACTTGTGAAAAGCCTTTGGCCACGAGTCTGGCTCGTTTTCTTCCGTCCGATTTCACGGAGAAAACCCATCTATTTTTGATCGTTTTTCGATCATGTGGAAGATCGACGATGTCATAGACTTGTCGCTTGCGAAGAGCCTCTAACTCTTCACGACAAGCCTGTTTCCACTCAAGTTGCTGCTGCCGGGGTAGGCGCGCAATATCGCAAAATTGGTTTGGAACTAGGCTTTTTCCGCTTGATGGTGTGACTGCTTTTGACAACAGCCAGCGGATAAGCTCATCTCCACCTTCCTTGGTTATCTTTTTAATATAACCTGCTTCGTCCGGTTCCCCCATTGGGTGATCATGTTCTTGATTATTGGAATCGGGCACATTCTCGTGGGGTGCCGAACTCGGTCCAGCAACCGGTTCTTGCTGTTGAGGTCGTGGTCGTGTTCGGTTATGATCCGAATCTTGACCCACAGACTTCTTCCAATATCGATCACGCGCAATGTCTCTCTCTATGTCAGAGGGGAGTCGCTGTTCTCCATAGGTATTGCCGGGACGGTTTGGGATTTTCCTCTGCCTGCCTGATCGACGGGGCAATTGCTGCCATTCCTGTTGATCTTCACGTCTTGGACGAAAGTCCTCAGTGCTAACTGGAGGTGGCGGAGGAGGAGCGTTAGTCGCATCGTCATGCGCCTTTTGCTCGCTTGGTAAATCATCATCATCTTCTGATGATGAAGGAAGGGGCGGATTTTGTGGTGGTATAGGGTCATCGCCATCCGTTCCAGATGAGTGGTCGTCATCTTCTGGTTCTGGTGGAAAATCACCAAGGTCTGTCTTGGCAGGAGTTTTAGCTCCGGGACAGCATGGGAACATCGTTTCATCAAATAGTGCCGTAGCACCAATGAATATTGCGCCGTTTCGTCGCATGAAACGATATGCTTTAATGCCATCTTCTACTCCAAGGTACGTCATTAGCTCCGATCGAGGAGACAATGTTGTTGGACGTTTTTCCTTTGGTAGATAGACATAAGCACCGCAACCGAAGACCTTCAGATTGTTTAGATCTGGGCGGACCTTTGTCAGGTCCTCAAAAGGTGTCAGCCATTTCAGGCGCCTTATTGGGGTTCGGTTGTATAAATGTGTTGCATGTTCTATGCAAAATTCCCACCATGATTGTGGTAGACAAGCGGTGAATCGCAGGGTTTGCGACTTTTCCATTATTGTCCTTATGGCGCGCTCTGCGCGCCCGTTCTGTTGATGAACGTGGGGTGCAGACATCTCTATTTTGATGCCTAAATCCTTGAGCTGTTTTTGTAGCTCACGATCCTTGAACTCCCCCCCTGGATCAACACGCCAGCGCTTGATTGTAGCGCCATATTGGGTCTTAGCCATTGCTAGAAATTGTCTAATCGCTGCAGCAGCGTCAGATTTCTTTCTGAGACATTGGACCCAAATATGTGACGTTTTGTCATCCAGAAATACAATGAAGTATTTATGTTTGTGGTACGATAGTACCGGGAGTTCCTTTAGGTCGGAATGTATTAATTCAAAGGATTTGTCAGCTCGTGAGTCTGACTCGGGAAAAGATTTTGAGGTCATTTTCCCTTCTGCACACCCTGGACATATAATTTTGTCTTTAGGAATAATTAAATTCCTTGGGAATTTTATGGTGCTTTTAGGCATTTTCCCTAGCGCCTCTTTGGATGGGTGTCCAAGTCGCCTATGCCAAGTCAAGTAGTCAGCGACATAAATGGTCGCGACATTAACCTTTTTGGTGCTCAATATATGAGTCCGAGCCCAATAGATCGTGTCATTCCTCCTTAGAGGGACACAATGCAAGATTGGGTTTCCATGCTCGATGAATGAAATGTATGCGGAGGAACCACGCACATCACTTCCGTCTTGTAAAAAGACCCCCATTGACATCAATCGAGTATTAATGTCGGGTATGTAGTAGACGGGGTATAGTCGCGTTTCACGCGTCTCTGACTTCCCATTACATACTACCTGGTGCCTAATGAAGACTGCTCCTTTTCCTACTATATGAGTAGTACCAGTGGCCGTTTGGACCAAGGTAGAGTCCTTTCTCGGTAAAGGCTCGTAAGAAGCAAAATCTTTCATTTCACCAGTGAAGTGTTTTGATGCGCCTGAATCCATGATCCAGTCGGCACCTTTCTTACAATCTCCCTTTGCACACATAGCACATATATTAAGATCTACATAATTCCATGATACATTTAATAGCGGTAAAATTTCACATGAAAAGTTCGCTGTATTCATAGGAATTTTAATCTTAGTGCTTGTGGCAGGGAAAAGGACTGACCTGTCATCATACGCCCCTGTGTCAAGGGGTTCATCGACGAGCATTTCATCGACGGCTTTCCACACTTCCTCGTCAGTAACTGGAGGTTCGGATCCGAGGGAGACGGTATCGTCTTCTACCTCCTCGATCGTTGCCTCGGTTTCTGGCTCTATCCTCCTTCTCTTACCTTCTCGCACCGTAAGGTGCTCTTCCAGCGGTCGCAGGTTTTTCGCACTGCGCGGAAGTTGCATGCGCTCGAGGGTGTCTCGAGCTTGCTGGTATTCGGTGTAAACCGAGCGAGAAGAGGAGGCCGCGCCCGTGTATGCCTGTGCAGGCGGTCGGCGGCGAGGATCCCTTGTGGGAGTGTGTTCGATGCGCTGGATAAGCGGCATCGGAGGTATGATGGTGCCATTACCATTTATGGTGGTAAAGGCGTTGGAGGCGAGGTGGGTATGTTTCTCTTTTGGCTTCTCCTCCTTAGTCTTTCTGTCCCCACGTCGTCCACGTTTTCGGGACGAGTCTCCATTGCTGTTTTGCCCTTCTTTGGGCTGCCATTTGGGGTTTCCCCCCTTGCGCTTAACAGTGGAAAGTTTGTTGGCCTGAGGCTGGCCAGCGGGCTTTCCAACTGCTGTGCGCCTTGAGGCTTCAGCAACAATGGAGTCCTTGACATGTTTAAATGTCAAGGCGCTAGTGGCGGTCGTGTTAAGGACCGTTGCAGACAATGAGTCGTACTCGCGCGGCATCGCAGCAAGTAAAATCATCGCCTGTACTAGCTCAGGGATGGCGACATTAGCAGCCGTGAGGCGCTCAAATTTGTCAGCCATTCTTGCAATCTCCGGTGCGGGGTTCGCAGCCGGGATTTTGATTGCTATTGCGGACCTAAAGTCCGAAAAGACTTGGGAGGGGCTATCCACACCATAATCGGTGCGAATGAGAACCCACACCTCCTCAGCAGTGTCCTTTGTGTTGGCACGCTGCCGAATGGAGGGGGCCAGGCGGAGCACTAGGCTACCAATAGCCTGGTCATTTTTGTTGCTCCAGGTCTGGAGCTTGGCATTAGCGTCCGCTACCAAGGTAGCGTTCGTCGCCGTCAAGGGAGGCGCCGGGGGCGGTTTTTGCTCCGCCCCGCTAGTTATTTGCCAGAGGCCCTGAGACCTGAGCCACGCCTTCATAGAGTCGGCCCATAAGATGTAATTTGATCCGTCGAAAGTTTGAACGAGTTTTTCAAGAGTTGAAGACATGATTCTGTGGTGGCAGCTGTTAAAAGCGCTCAATCAGTCTTTTTACTCAATAAAACACGTTTAACATTCTCAGGAGAAAACACTCCTTCAGAGTGGTTAACCCTAGTCAACCTAGGTTTTATATGCAGCTCGCAGGGAGCGCAATGCAGCTCACGAAGAGCGCAAGGTTATAAATTTGGAGACGATGAAGTCTACGTCGTTCGCAGCTAATTAAAGCGCGTTCGCGACGTGCCCAGCAGGGCCCATAACCTGTTGGAGCAGACTATATACGCTGCACAGGGGAAGAGACAACACGTTCCTTACAACCTACCTGGGGTTTAGTTAGACTTACAGCTAGGGTTAGCAGAGGTAAGAACACTGTATTCCTACTACGGTACAGGTTCTCCTTATATACATAATATTAAGGATGTCACATGACTCGGGAATGTGTTTACCGCATGTATGCGCAGTAAGCGCAGTAACATGCGTATGCTGCATGTATCGCCTCATGTATACATGTGTATGCTGCATGTATTGCCTCATGTATACAGCATGCATCAGGGATTAATTTCAACAGTGATTTCTTATTGTGAGGTCTTGAGTTCAATTCCTGCACTACACAAATTTATTGTGTGGGTACTTTATGAAATTCCCCAAGTCCAAAGTCCTTTGAGCTCAGTATCTAATTGACTTATCATTTGGTTGAAATGCATTCCACTCAGACTCCACTCGGACTCCACTCGGACTCCACTTGGACTCCACTTGGAGTCCACTAGGACATGTGGGGGACTGTAAAATACTGCAAATTTACCAATCAATTTACTGGCTAACAATTCAGTCCCGTAAATTGAAGCGATTAACCACACTTACGTCGTAGTGCCATAATAAGAATGCTTGCTCACTTTCTACTGCGTGAATCTACTACTGAGTTGTCATTTACATTGCGCACTATCACGGCGCTCGCATAACGCATTCGCGTATCGTACATAATCATATCCTCAATAATATCTGTGAAGATATTTTCTGCCGGAATAATGGTCGCGCCAGGCCCACGAACTCGCCATCCTCAAAAAACGGACAGAACCGAACAAGCCCGCGTCAAAGAGACATACAAACGATGATACATCCATAACCCCATTCTTCCTTCCTAAACATATCGCCAGGTAAAGCTGCATCTCCATAATCTCTCTGCTCGCAGTGCTGTACCACTCCAGAAATGGCATGAGGACTCAGCTTCAGCAGGATTAAACCGACAAGGTTATATGGATCGTGACAAGGCATGTCGGTGATCCCTTGGCCCTTCCGAAATTGAAAGAAAAATAAACGTCAGCTGGAAATCGATAGAGAACTTGTCAAGAATGTTATAGATATCACGATCAAGACTCCGAGAATGAAAGGCAATATGATTCATAACCATATCATATCATGAGCGCAGCTGGATTGCATAAAAACGACATGGCATGTAGCAAATAACGATGGACACGGAGCACCGGTAGCACTCGTTATGCATGTACCTTGTGCGATGCTTTGATCGCAGCTGCCTTTACTTTTTTCTCCGCGACACGTTTAGCAATGAGAGCGCTATATAAAAAGGTGATGAGCGGATAGTGATTGATAATGATAACAGAGATGCAGACTCGTATTCCGATTTCTGCTCTTTCTGATGTTCTAGCTTTCTGCGTTTGAGGGAACGCAGGTGACGACGGCGCTGAAGACGCATGGGTGTGACGAGACGTTGGATTTTAGGTCTACGATCGGGCGCGTTAGGAGAGAGACGAGACAAGACTAGAAATTGTACTCACGCCTTGGTATACGGTTTGGCATCGGCCTTTTTAGCACTCTTCACCTCTCTCCTGACGACATACTTCCTAACATCATCATCCTTTCCCAAATTGAAAAACGACCTGATCCTAGTAGCCCTCTTGGGGCCCAAGCGTTTAGGCAAGACATTATCAGTCAAACCCGGTATCTCCTCTTCTCCTTGCTTGACGATGACCAAGCTGAGAACCGAGATATCAGGACCGACGATACACCCTCGTACGGATTTACGTTTCCGCTCTCCTGTGCGGCGAGGTCGATAGCAGGAGTGTCCGTCAGCTAGAAGAAGGCGAACACGCTGTGGGAGAAGAACGCCTTGTTTCATTGGGAAACCCTGTTTATCGTTCCCGCCTGTGATACGGAAGATGTACCCTTTCCATTCGTTGCCGAGAGTGTCGCCGGGAACTTCTTGTGAGATCTTCTTGTCGTAGAAGATCCGGTATCGTTTTTCGTCATCGAGGTCGATAAGTTTTTGAGCACCCGTTGCGGGGTCTGTGTTTGGAGAGTATGTTTAGGAATCAAGAGGAATAGAAGAAACTTACTGGCGATGTTGAACTTCATGCCGGTGGGGGTGTGTTGGTGGACGATGGAGATGAGAAAATAACGGTGGTCTGGTACTGTATAGTTTGTAAGCCACAATACGGGGATTGCCGAGATGCCCCAGGATTTGTCTTGCCTTGTCTCCTTCGTCGTTCAAGTTGACTCGCAACCACTCATAGCACTTTATTTCTAATTCAAGATGGGTCGTATGCACGCACCTGGCAAGGGCATTTGTAAATCTTTTTATCTTTATTTTCAATTTCCACTTGTCAACTTCTTTTTTTTTTCTCTTCAGCGTCCTCTGCCCTTCCTTACCGTCGAGCACCTCCAACTTGGCTCAAGACAACTCCAGAAGACGTAGTCGACCATATCATCAAACTCGCCAGAAAGGGCCTCACCCCCTCACAAATCGGTGTCACCCTCCGAGACTCGCACGGCATACCGCAAGTCCGTTTCGTCACCGGTAACAAAATACTCCGTATCCTCAAGTCCCATGGTAATTACCCTCTTCCTTGTCCTTTTTCTCGTCATCTTACGTGAAATAGGACTTGGCCCATCTATACCTGAGGATCTTTGGCACCTCGTCAAAAAAGCAGTCGCCGTTCGTAAACATCTTGAGACCAACAGAAAGGATCGCGATTCCAAGTTTAGGCTTATTCTTATTGAGTCGCGCATTCACCGTCTTGCGCGCTACTACAAGACAAAGCAGCAGATCCCACCGACGTTCAAGTATGATGCTGCCACAGCCTCGACTTTGGTGGCGTAGACGGAGGCGGGGTGAGGGTTGGATTCAGTGAGGGTGTTGACAAACCGTTTTTTATGTTACGTTGTTATGCATCTGAATTTACTTATCCATGCCATCTTACATGCCACTAGACACTCCACTTTTGAAGTTCATGATGATGTATCGGAGTAAACGTTGACACTTGAGTCAGGTTGAAAGCTCTGTCACACTCGTGTTCTCGACATCAAAGCTTTTCCACAACGCCTTGCTGATGTCAATTCCCTACGCTGGGCCCGATATGGGAGATGTAGTTTCTCTGTACCTAGCATTCATCCTTCAACTTAGGCATGAAGCCGACGCTGGCCTTCGCACTCCTGACCCTCCGACTACGAGTCCTTTCCTGATCATTAATTTGAGAAATGCATAATTTCCAACCTGGCAGTGTACAGTTCGAGCTCGACTAAATACGTTGATGGTGTAAATCGCCGAAGACCTTGGGCACTGTGGGTACGTATCGTGAATGTTATTTCTCAGCTACAGGCGTGACACATCTAGCATGAATTCTAGATGCTGCCCGGCTCCAAAACCGATTATCCAGCCGAGGTTCTTACAGCGGAGGAAGAGAAGCTACGTATATCAAGTCAGACAACGCGAGGAAGAGACTAATTGGTACTTGCCCTCAGCTCCATGCGCCAAGAAGCTGCTTAATTTTGGAATTGCCTTGACTTGTGCTTCCGCCTCGGTACGCATGCCCCGAATAGAGGCATCAGCAAATTTGATGTCTTTATTGAGGGTAAGCCAACTACTGAAAAGACAACTTCAAGGTTGTGAAGCGACTTTATCTCCTGCAATCTGAGTAAGAAGTGAAACAATATGGGTTTCAGGCGGCGCGATTCGTAACTCGATAATTTGCAATCGGAACATCCGATTGAGCTGATAAGTCTCTCCATGGTGACCAGGTAAGCGTGATTCCATCTTTCGCAGTATAAAGCCTATAACCGTGCGAGTAAGCAACGAGCAGGCCGACGAAGAGGAATCGATGATGAAGCTCTTACCCAAGGGAATAACATTTGGTTGTAGGCGGCCAGATGGTGAATGACTTACATTTCTCGGATAGATTTGTCTTTGCTTCAGTGGGATTGGGAGTTGATGAAGGCATAGTAGTAGCAGAATGTACGACGTTGATTGGTGAGCTGGATAAGCAATTCAGCACGTGAGTGTGATAAGGGTGATCGATAATCGATTGGAAGGGTGTGCCAACCTATACATGACAGTCAGGTGTTGTGACAAAAAGAGATGCAAGTCGAGAATGAAACTTAAGCTGTTTACATACGGGAGTTGTGAACTAGACTCGTAACCACTCCTTCGTACATGCATGAGCAAGCGTCGAGTGCATGTAGAATCGACGCTTGCTCATGTACTAGGGATCGGTCACCAGTCTAGTTGTGAACCACACAGCATTGAATAAAACATTGGAGTCCGTTCCCAATATCTTCCTAATCTTTTTGACATAAGCTAGTTCAAAACCCCTAGGCGGTTTAATGGATACGTGTACCGTTTCAACGCAGGACTAGTGCTGCCAAGGGGTCTACCTCCATGCTGCACAATCGGTGATCTGCGAATCTTAGGGCTGCGCACCGACGGTTACACAGTGCGGTATGACGGTCACGGCACCCGTACCATCAGGACCTCGAGCCTTGCCTTGACGGTACAGTTTATGGTATGGATTTGCACCGTATTAGCTGTCAAAATACGGCCATCACGGCTGTCATACGGTAGACCTGTGACTGATCCCTAGTAGCAAGCATCGATGTATACCTGTACAGCTAGTATTGTTTTGCAAAATAATGACAGCTATGCCTGTGAGACTAAGACCTAAAAGACCAGACCTGGGTTTTGCTGATCTATGGTCGACAGCCCTATGACTGCCAGTGTATATAGAAATCTACGCTCCTTCCTGGACCCCCTGCCTTTCAATCTTCCACTTGTTTTCTGTCCAGTGGTTCCACTTTTTCTTGCCCTCCGAGGTTGAGGGTCTACGAATATTGCAGCAGCCTTGGCAGTTTTGTTTTTGCTGCATCCCCACCAGCGATTCTGACTTACATAACTGGTCCTCAGTGATGACCTGTTGCATTTCTGCTCTTTTTTTTTGGTTCTTTATATTCCTTGGGTATGCAGTCCAAGTGCATGTACAACTCAGTTGTTTGTTCGTGGGACCACCGCTGACTACAGCAGCCAGAGCAATGATAAATGCAGTTGAGAGGTATGTCAAGTTCATGCTGGATTGATGCTGGGGCACAATGCCAGTTAGAGTGTCAGTCGAGAGCTTGGGTGGACATGAATGCATAGCTCACCTCAATAACGTTCAATAATTCAAGGATTCCGGGTAGTTGAGAATGATATCGATTTGGTTAAGTTGTGGTAAATTGGCTGAAATGGAGCCAGCGCCTGCGCTGGAGCCTGGATTACTGAGTGTTTGATGATCGACTGTAGAACCTAACCCATGCTGGCTTTTTATGATTTTCGCATACACCTATCCCTATCTGTGCACATTTTCAGCTGACTCCGGTGAGTACATACCACGTCGTTACAGGAACTCCAACTTTCCACTGAAACTTGAGTACCTTGAGTTAATGCATCCGGTGAAACAGTAAGACGTCGTTTGGTGCTGTTCCGGCCCGGCTTGGCGGCTTTGGCTTGGCTTGACTCGGTGGGCGTCGTGCCGTCTCAATGCTACAAAGCGAAAAACCCCGTCTCGCTGTGAGGGAGATGACGGGGGGTGAGGGGTGGCGACGTTCCTCGCGTCGTGGTACCTGCTACGGCGGGTGCTGCTGTCATGTCACCCCATCTTCCTTGTGGCCTTCCTCGTGGGCATATGGTCGTGCTACCACCTAACCACCCCACAAACAGGGACTCGTAGCAGTAGTGGGGGTCGATCAGGGGGTGCCCGTCCTCGTTGTCAATAGTAAAATCACTACCTAAAATTTTTGTTGTTAGCCACAAGGAAATGAAATTAGAAAAGGGGAAAGAAAAAAAACTTGCTTTTTGATGTTTTTTTTTGGCCCCATCACTGTTCTCTTCCTCGCCGCACGTGTTGTTCGTACCCCTCTCCATCCCGGTCCCCTGGCATTGTCGTCCCATCTTGTTGCTCCCTGTTTGTACCCCGTGAGCAGTCGTTCACCGCGGTGGTTAGAGGTGCTGTGGTAGTGGTTCGTCGTTTGTCGTTGTCATCCTCTCCCCCTCATGGTTCATCTTCATCTTCGTCATTTGTCCCTCCATCCACCCTGCAAGCAGGGGCTCACAGCAGTGGGTTCTCCTGATCCTGTCCTGGGTTGTCGTCCTAGGCGTGGGTGTCTTGGCGCTGTCTCATTGTTACAACATACATAGAATATGAATCTTGCTTGCAGTCACTAGTGGCTCTGGCTGGCATGGATATGGTGGTGTAGAGGTGTGGAGCGGAAGCAGTGGATTGAACACAAACAATGTGTGACTTCGGTGATGCTGAGTTTGAATTTCCATTTTCGGGAAATGCCGAGAGGGACTTGGAAGAAAATTCAAAAAAGTCCTTAAGGCCTTAAGGGATTACATGCTCCTTATGGCCTTAATTTGCTTACATGTTGCTTATACCACTTGGTTGATTATATCTGCTTAATGGTTATCAGTTTTAAGGGAAAAAATGAACTTATTTTCCTTAATTCCCCTTAATTCCCTTAATTGGGGTTTAAGCCAAATAAGCCAAATAAGTCGATCCTTGATTTTGCTGATGTGGGCAGCACAATGCCAGTTAGAGTGTCAGTTGAGAGCTTGGTTGGACATGAATGCATAGCTCACCTCAATAGCGTTCAATAATTCAAGGCTTCCGGGTAGTTGAGAATGATATTGATTTGGTTAAGTTGTGGTAAATTGGCTGAAATGAAGCCAGTGCCTGCGCTGGAGCCTGGAGCCTGGAGCCTGGAGCCTGGAGCCTGGATTACTGAGTGTTTGGAGATCCCCTGTAGAACCTAACCCACGCTGGCTTTTTATGATTTTCACATATGCCTATCCCTATCTGTGCTAAGTGCACATTGTCAGTTGAAACTCAAAGGACATCATGACGATTTGGTGAGTACATACCACGTCATTACAGGAACTCCGACTTTCCACTGAAACTTGAGTACCTTGAGTTAATGCATCCGGTGAAACAGTAAGACATCGTTTGGTGCTGTTCTGGCCCGGCTTGGCGGCTTTGGCTTGGCTTGACTCGGTGGCTTCATAACTATTTCCAAGTGGATCTGGAATACTTTATTCCAGATTTTTTGGGGAAAAGAGCCGACAACTTATTTTTTGGCCTCTTTGAGTGTTTGTAGTCCGTCAAGAATTGACATGAGACCTACAATAAAAGTGCAGCAACAACGGTCGTGTCAAAGAGATGATCAACCCAAGACAAGCTGCTCTGTTTTCAATAACTATTACTTGTACTCTAGACACACAAGCTAGCATTACATTCGAAGGCTACCAGTGATGCATGCACAGACGTTAGTAAACTGGGAGACACATCAGCAATCTGTCAATTTAGTTTCCAGTTTCCAGTGGTTTTTTGGTTTTTTGGTTTTTTGGGAAACCTTGAAAACCAGAAACCTGGAAACCTTGAAAGAGTCTCTAAGAAAAGCTAGTTTATGCTAATACTAGTAGCAGATTTAGATAGGCTTCTAGGGTTTCCATTGGTTTCTTAGGTTTTTGGAATACACAGACATGTGAGGTTTCTGGGAAATGGGACCTAGGTCTCCAAGTCTCCGGGTTTTCTGGTTTTTGTCGGTTTTTGTCAGTTTTCTGGGTTCAGAAACCGGTAAAAACCAAAATGCAGGATTACTGATGCAGTCCTAGGAAGGTTGGTAGTATAGCATTGATTTTCTGCCAATATTTAAGGAAGCTGGCCCATGACTTCCATTGACCCTGAGCTGTGACAATGTCTGGACTAATTCCCTGTAGAAGCAACTCTGTTGTGTTGCCAATCTGAAAGGAGTGCCCTAATACAGACTCCAGTCCAACCCACCCCCAAATTTCATTGCATGCATTCAGCATATTGTCCTGAGCCCAAGCTTCCCAGCTGTTAGGGCAACACCCACTATCTGCTAGCTAAGACTGTGCAGGTTCTCTCTACAAGAAGGGGGCATGACACACACACATGATGGGGAAATCAATGGTTTTGATGTGATGGGTTATTAATAGATGAGTTTGTTGAGAAAGGCATTTCACACCACAAGTGTAGGTGGAATACCTAAGAGAACACAACTGGGGTCCCCTAGGTGTATATTTAGGGTTTATATACTATGTTACATATATTGTACATTGTTGTTACCGATGCACTCGTACATGCACATACATATTGATGCATGCAAAATAAAATTCTCATGCTATCAAAGTGTAGCATAATTTGGCATCATTGGGCATAATTCGACATAGTAAAATAAAAATGAAAATTTATTAGGTAATGGGGCAGTTTCCTAATATTACCCCCCTTTTATGCCTCGACTTCCAGGCAAGAAAATATTGCATCTGTCCCCTCTGTGAAAATTTGGTAAGGCCAGAATTTCATCCCCTCATACACCATTCTTGCAATGTGATGTGGAGCATTCAGATTATGTTTAAAGAATTGGGCAATTGTGTTATGCACTCTTACAATTCTCTTTGGGCTCCCATGAATTATTTTTGTTGGTATAGTTTTCCACTTTATTAAGAACTCCAATTTGTTCTGTCAAAGACATGAGTCTAGAATTTTGTCAACTATGTATTCTGGAGCACCTTCTACTATTATTGGAGGTTGCAGAGTAGTTTGTTAGCCAGGAATAGTGGGCAGGTGGTAAGGGCATAGGCAGGATTCATTAATCTTGGGATCAATCTTGAATGATCAGGGTAATTTTAGCACTACCACATTAGGCGAGATCACTTTAGAGATCGCACATGGGCCAACTTGTTTCTCCATAAGTTTCCTTGAAGGTCGTGGAATATTCAGGTCCTTGGTGCTTGGCCATACCAAGTCACCAACTTTGTACTCTGGAGTGCACGCTTGAGTACAATCCATGTGTTGCATCATGGCATCATGTGCTTTCTTCAATGCCGCCTCCACTTCCTCTTGTACCTTTTGCATCTTAGATACAAAGTCTTCTACCAACTGTACTTTGACTTCCCTTCTGGGTTCTACTCCCATGCGAGGATGATACCCATAATTCACAAAAAAGGGGGACATATGAGTAGCTGAATGGAATTTGTTATTGTGGGAAAATTCAGCAATTGCCAGCCATTTGGGCCAGTCAGTTTGTTGGTAGTTGCCAAACATATGTAGGTACTGCTTCAACTCCTGATTCATTCTTTCTGTCTGCCCATCAGTCTGTGGGTGATATGCCATAGATAATTTAGTTTGAATTCCCAATATGTTGTTCAGTTCTTGCATAAACATGGAAGCAATTTGTGGTCCACGGTTGGAGATAAAAGTATCAGGTAATCCATGTAATTGCCATACCTGATTTAGATAGAGGTGTGCCAAGCCCAATGATGAGGTTTCTGTAGTAGTAGGAATAATATGGACCTCCTTTGTGAAGTGGTCACATACTATGAATATTGCATTGTACCCTTGAGCCTCAGGTAATTCAGTAATAAAATCCACAGATATATCTCACCACGGCACTTTAGGTGTAGGGTTCAGCAACAATTTTCCTGCAGGTTTCTCTGGAAATTTCTTCCCCCTCATGCACATATCACTTCCATCCACATACCCCAACACATACTTCAAAATTCCAGGCCACCAATAATTTCTCATTACTAATTCCAACGTCTTCCATCTTCCTGGGTGTCCAGGAGTCAGCATATTATGATGTAACCAGACGATCTCCCTTCGCAAATCCTGATCCTTCGGTACATACACCTTTCCTTGAAATAACACCAACCCTTGTTCCTCAGCCCATTCATCTCCTTTAATATTACCTTTCTTCTCTCCCTTCAGAGCTTTCATGGCTTCTACTACTTCATCATCCATTTCTGAACATTGTCTAATCTTAGACAACATTTCCATTTCTGAGCTATCTATTAATAGATGCCCTTGATGCATAGCGCAAATGCGAAAGTATTCGGGTTTGAGTAAGGTAACATTCTTATTGTCCTCCTCCACCCCCCTTTTGTGATCAATGTGTCTGGATAATGCATCTGCTTTCCTCATTAAGCTTCCTGCCTTGTGGACTAAGTGAAAATTGAAATGTGATAGGAATAGTGCCCAATGCACTTGCCAGCAACTAAGCTTTTTAGCAGACATGAAGTATTGAAGATTTTGATAATCTGTCCAGATCTCAATCTGATGCATACATCCTTCCAAATAATGCCTCCACACCTCCAATGCTCATATTATCCCCGACATCTCTTTGTCATGCACATCATAATTCCTTTCCACATCATTCAACCCTTGGGACAAATATGCACAAGGATGTCATTTGTCATCTTTGCACAGCATTGATAATACTGCTCCAGTAGCAAAGTTGGATGCATCTGATTCCACTCATAAGGGATGCATGAAATCTACTGTGGCTAATATTGGTCCCTCCACAAACTTCCTCTTCAACTCCTCAAACACTGTCTTCTGCTGTTCTCCCCACCTCCACACCACTCCCCTTTGCAGGTTATGTAAGGGTGCAGCAATTTTGGAAAAATTATGCACAAAGTGATGATCATAGTTTGTGAGTCCCAAGAAGGCTTGAACCTCCTTGACATGGGTGGGTGCAGGCCAATCCATGATTGCCTGTACCTTGATTGGATCCATTTTGATCCCGTCAGGGCCAATCAATAATCCTAGGAACTCGATCTTGCTTGCCCCAAACACACACTTCTCCAGTTTCAGAAATAGATCATTCTCCGCTAACCTCCATAGCACCTCCTGCACTATCGCCTCATGATTTTCTTCATCCTCCATGAATATCAGAAGGTTGTCAATAAATATTATTACCACGCCTTTGTCTATTACATCCTTGAAAATGTCATTCATCATATTTTGGAAAGTCGGGGACTATTAGTCATCCCAAAAAACATGACAAGTGGCTCAAAGAATCCTTGATGCATGGCAAATGCTGCCTTCCACTCATCTCCTTTCTTTATTTGTACATTATTGTATCCCCATTGTAAATCCAATTTTGTAAAGACTTTGGCTTTTCCCACTTTGTCAATCATTTCTGAGATCAACAGCAGGGGGTATGCATTCTTCACTGTCCACTCATTCAGATACCTATAATCTGTACACATCCTCTTCCTCTGATCTTTCTTTGGTATGAAGAATATTGGTGATGTCTGTGGTGATTTCGAAGGTTGTATGTATTCTTTGTGCAATTGCTCCTTCAGGAATGCATCCACTTCTTGTTCCATTGGAGATAATGGATATACCTTTGACTTCTTCAGCACAAACCCTGGCTTCATCTCAATCACATGATCCCATGGCTTCCACACCAGCATTCACTCAGACTCCTTCTTCTGACACACTGAGAGATATTCATGATACACTTTTGGCACCCACTCCTCCACTGGCTTCTCCACATTCACAATATTCTTGTCCCATGACTGTCCTCCACAAATTGCTCTAAAGGTTTGCATCTGCTCTTCTTTCTTGATCATGATCAGAACTTCCCCATTTCACATTTCCTCATCCTCCACTTCCTCCATCATAACAGAATACTTCCTTGGACGTTCCTTTTCTCTCTTTTTCCTTTTTCCCTTCCTCATCTTCCTCCTATACACATTACATTCCTTAGGACAATGAGTCATGAGTACTTTCCCAGTATTCCAATCAATTTTGGGATTATGCTTCCATAACCATGGACATCCTATTATTAGATTGGTTTTCCCAAGATTGCGCACTTCAAATATGGCTCTTCCTGATGCTCCTGATACTTTAGTACCATAGTCTCCTCCTCCTTAATAGTTCCTCCATGATTGACTGTTCCATCAATATTGTACACCATTATGGGTTGCCCCAGCTTGTGTGTGCTAATACTGTTTCTGGTAGTTAAGGACCAATTGATAAATAATCCTGTAGCACCACTGTCAAGCAACACTTCCACATCAATCGCTGCATGTGTGTCCACTGTCTTCAGTCCCATAGTCAAGGTGATTTTGGGTTCTATTCGTGCAGAGCAAATGAAGAATTTAGGGGTTTTTGGAAAGAATGCTTGGCAATTTTCTTTGTCATGTGATTGACAACAGTTGTACTCCTCATCAATTTCCTCTTCTGGTTTGCTCTGGGTTTCCTCAGATACTAATACATTATAACGGTTATGGGTCACCAATGGGGAAACCTTCACTGGGACTCTTCCACAAAATTCTTCTGCCTGTCTTCATCTGGCTTCACTTCCTCAATAGTAGCTCCCCTGATCTTTCTTTTCTGCTTACAATTCCTAGCAATATGTCCTAACTGCCCACAGTTAAAACATTTATGTGGGGCTCATCTCTCCACTTGATCAACCTCCATTGCATCTGGTGCTGCTGACTCCATAACTATGGGTGTCACTGCCATGGCCAGTGGCTGTGCCATCAGAGCTTGCACCTGAGGCACCTTTCCTTTCTCAGACTTCCCTCCTGATGGCTTTCCAAATTTGCTACTTCCGTACATCAACTTTGACTCCACCTGTTCCTGCTGATATTGCTGGTCAAGGTGCATCACCCAATTATACCACTCGTCCAACTTCTCTGGCATAGAAGGTAGTTGGTAGATAGACTTGAATAAATAGGGATTTAATCCTGCCTTCAAAAACTCTACCAATGTGGCTTCTCCCATATCTGTTTGCAAAGCTTCTGCTTTGAACTGCAAAACAAATTCATCCACTGTTAGGGAACCTTGGTGCATGGTTTTTAATTTGGCATTGGCTGTCACCTTTGGATTAGGGTCCCCAAACTGTGCCTCCAATCTCTCCAGAAACTCCTTGTAAGTTGCAAATGGTTTATTTCCTGCAGCATTTTGATTAATAGCCTTGTTTCTCCAGACCTTTGCTTCCCCCCCCTGAATGTATGAGAGAGCAAACATAACCCTAGACTCAGCTGTAAAAAACTCTGGCTTCCTCCCATGGATGTACAATATTATAGAGCTGATAAAAGATTTTGTATTCTCCATGGTACCATCAAAGATTTGCGGGGGCACATACTTAGGTAAGTGCACTTTTCCATTTCTGGATCTCTCCATCATCTCCTCATCCTGTGACATCCACTCCATCTCCTTCATCTCATCATCTCTATCTCCTGCTGTCTCTGGCTGTACTTCTGCTTGTCTGGGCTGTGATGCTTTGTGACATTTGCACTGTAAGTGCATCAATCTTTGCCTCTAGCACTGGTGTGGGAATGGGATTAGGGCTGGGATTAGAAGTTGATGGTTTGGACATAACTGGTAGATCTGTGATGAATCACTTCTTCGGCTAGGGTGCCTGATCTTGGAGTTATCACTGAATTTGGCTTGTAACTAAAATAGTCATCTGAATAGAGTAATGTAAATCATAACTAAACCAGATCCAATTGGTTGTCTGATTGCAGCTGTCCTAATGATGAGCACTGCCTCTTGTTCACTGGCAGTCGCAATGTAAGGTGAGGCCTGGCATTGGCTTACAAAAGAAAAGGTGGTTTAGGTATATACAAGTACTTCCAGCTCATGCCAAAAGGATGAGTAATCAGACGTGGCATGGTGAAACAATGACATATGTGCAAGTAAGAGAAGGTGCACTGATATAGAGAGTTGTGTTCTTCTGTTAGGGTGACACCCACTATCTGCTAGCTAAGACCATGTGGGTTCTCTCTACAAGAAGGGAGTGGGATGTGCACACATGATGGGGGAATTGATGGTTTTGATGTGAGGGGTTATTAATAGATAGGTTGGTTGAGAAAGGTGTTTCACACCACAAGTGTAGGTGGAATACCTAAGAGAACACAACTGGGGTCCCTTAGGTGTGTATTTCAGGTTTATATACTATGTTACATATATTGTACATTGTTGTTACCAACACACACATATATGCATGTACATCTTGATGCATGTGAAATAAAATTCTCATGCTATCAAAGTGTAGCATAATTCAGCATCATTGGGTGTAATTCGACATAGTAAAATAAAAATGAAATTTTATTAGGTAATGGGGCAGTTTCCTAACACCAGCTGCCATCTCCTGTGGTATATGCAAACAGTGGTGCCTTGTCAGGTACAGATGCATTAACCATTTGCTGCCAAGTGGATGATTGTGTAGGATTGCTGAAATCCTCCCAAGATGTGAGGACAATGTCTGTGCCTTGAAATCCAGTAGTTTTGGACCAAGGGATGTGAAATACTGTGTATGGCACATTGGAGTAGGGTGTCTGGGCACCTACTCCAGTAGTCATGTGATCACATAGCCAGTAGCCACCTGCATGTACATAGTCACATCATGCTTAGGCTATCACTATCATATCCACCACTCTGCTATAAGAGACAGATCTGCCATCTCCATCTTGGTGATGAGTGTGTGATTCGATCCACGCTGTTCTCAGTCTACTCTCTGCAGTCTCCATCTTTGCTTAGTTTCTCATTCTCATTTTGTCACTTGTCTGCTCTTGTCACCAGCCTTAAACTGCAATACCAGTCTAATTTCCAGCTTCACTATTTGTCTACTACCATGCCTGGACCTGGGAACTCTTGAACCTCCACTCTAAGCACTTTTGCTGAAATTGGCTGCTTCTGCAACCCCGTAACAACCACACCAACAGCCGTCATATGTAATGCCTTACTACAGAGTGTTATACAAGAGCTCTTGAAAAACACAAGAACCAATGCCTTTGATGCAGAAAGGACTGAAGGCTATGACAAAGCAAGATATCTGACTAATGATGATGAAGAAAAAGCACAAGATGCTGCACTTGAAGAAGGGAAGAAGCTGGGTAGAAAGGAGGAGCTCAAGAATAAGAAAAACATGGAGGAACGGGCTTACAAAAATGGTTGGAGAGATGGCCATGGAACTGGACTCGATGAAGGGAAGGAAGAATGGGAGGTGACAGGCAAGCTCCTGTATGAGAAAGGGAAGACAAATGGACACCTGGAGAAAGGGAGAACTGGGTGACCAACCATGGGGAGGGCCTCTGCATCTCCCTGGAGGTAATGATGCCCCAAGTTTGAGCCAGCATCGATGCCAGCACCCAGGCAACCCCAAGGACCAATGAAGTAGCCTCCCAGACTGACATTGCCACCACCGTTGACTTCAGCACCCAGACCACACCCCAAACCATGGAAATGGCCACACAAACCCTCGTCAAACACCCCAGCACTCCCCCCAACGCTGCCATGTCACCACTGTCAATGCCAGCACAGCCCCCATCAATACTGTCACCATTGTCAACAATGACCACAACGATGACTTCCTCTGCCCCAAACCTACCCCCAGCACCTAGAAAATGATGACACATGCTGCCAGACTGACCTACTCCACCCCAGACCAGCCTACAGCCTCTCGTTTGGCATCCTGAGATGTCCGTTGCCACTGGAACATCACAACTGCCAACATCAACACTACCCACTACAACTGCTTCTGAAACAGCATCTAGGGCCTTGTCAAGTACCCAGATGACTGCCACAGCTGCAGGTAGCCCTAAATAAGGTGTGACATGGGTATGGGTAAACCCATGATAATATGGTCACAGGTATGCACAGTTATGGGTACAGGTCATAAGTTGCTGCACCTGTGCAATACTGCACCCATTTCCACGGTGTTACGGTTATGTGCGGGTATGCCAGTGCTGATATTTCAGTCAGGTGAGTGATCATTAGTCCTTGTTGATTACTCATGACACTTCTAATTTTAAACTATAGGACAATTCATGACCACCAACAGCACCCCCACCCACCACCAGGAGCAACTGCTCGCAGGGTGGAAACAGGGAGCAAGGATGACTGGTAAGCAACCACAATGGCCACAACACAGCCCAAATGATGCAAATTGTCATTTGGGCCTATAGTAAGTTCTCTTTTTGTTTTTGTAAACTAACTAATTATGTTTCTTTTTTTTTCAGGTTTGAAACTACTAGTAATGATGGATGACAACAGATAATGACACACACACCCAATGGTGCCGTGTCACCTGGGCCTGAATGACGTCTATCGTCATTTGGGCCCTAGGATTTTTTATTATCTTTTGTTCTTGTTTATTTCTAACTAAATAATATTTTTATTTCACTTTTAGGTTCTAATAGTGAACGATGATGATGAATGACAATGTTGAACAACAATGACAAATGACAATGTTGAATGACAATGACAAATGACAACGATGAATGATGATGAACTACAGTCTACAATAATGAATGGCAATGATGTATGACACACCATCCCCCCCCCCAGCCTCACGAGCAACTGCTCGTGGGGTGGATTGCAGGTGGAATGATGCTGAGAGATGCTGGGGGATGAGGGGGAGGGGAAATGACAAAATGACATGGCCTAAACGACACCCATCATTGTTTAGGCCATAGGTATTTTTTTTTCATCGTTTTCAATGATTTTCTCAGTGTAATAATTTATGTAGTATATATATTCATAATAAATTTGTACAAAACTGAGCAATACCCCCCTAAACCTGGGGGTATTCTGTGGTAACCCATGCACACCCTTAACCATATGTGTGCGGTGTTCACGGGTACAGGTGCGGGTACCCCAAAAAATACCTGTGGGTTACCCATGTCATGCCCTAGCCTTAAACAACACACAGAGCCCATCTACAGCCCAGGAAGTGCTGTTATGTGAGATTGCATGGATGCATTCATCTGAATGCATCGTACACTTGACAGAACAATTCTGCCAGCCCCCTTAGTGTTGCCATGGCTCGAGCCACATTTTTTGCTATCTTGGGAAATAAATTACATAAAATCACTAAAATATTTGAGGAGCTAGATCCCATCAAAAGCCGAGGGGTCTACTGCCAACTCTAAGCGATCGGAGAAGTGGTTCCTGAGATATTCCGGTGGCTTTGAAACGGCTCAAGCCAAGCCATTTCAAAGCCACTGGAATATCTCAGGAACCACTTCTCTGATCGCTTAGAGTTGGCAGTAGACCCCTCGGCTTTTGATGGGATCTAGCTCCTCAAATATTTTAGTGATTTTATGTAATTTATTTCCCAAGATAGCAAAAAATGCGGCTCAAGCTGTGGCAACACTACGGGCCGGGGCCCCCCTCATCAACAACAATCTAGGAGCCTCCACAAACATCCCAGTCCCTCCATGCTTGATCCCCAGACCCCTGTTACACACAATGAGCCCACCACAATCCTTCACGCATCAATGCACTCTGCCACATCATTGATGCGTGCTTTGATGATGACTGTGTTTCCTCTGGCTCTGCCATGCTCAGCATCACCAACCACAGCTCCAGAACAATGGGAAACATCACCAGAAGCACAAGAAAACCCCCAGGCCCTACCCCATCTCTCCTGCTCATCCAAAACCCCGCGTAAATGTGCTGTCTCATGACTTTTGCCACTCCCTGTGTCTCACACCCCCACCGTGTCACCAACGATGCAATCCACATCTGTGAACACCCCCTATTCACTGCCTATGCCCCTGTCCCCACTTGTGCACCCCAGCTCACCACAGCACAACCATAAACGAGATGTTTTGCCACCTCCCACATGTTTTGACTGGGCCAATGATGCTGCATTGTTACCTATTGCCCCCAGCACCCCTGTATGAGACTTCTCTGGTCTGAAGACAGGCTATCGGCAGCCATTTGGAACCCTGCAATGATGAACAAGACAACGACAAGCCCCCCTGCAATTTTTTTTGTCTCGAAATATTTTACATCCATCTCTGCCACCTCATGTGTCATCTCAACCTTTTATTACTCATCAACATCCTTCTGGTATTGCCCCTGGAAAACCTGTTGTCATCATCCCTTCCAGAACTACTCCTGCTCCTGTTCCAAAGCTAGACTGGGATCAAGACCCCTGGCTTGCTGACTTGAGTAAGGCCCTTCGGGCATTGGGATGGATACCTCCTTGCTGAGTTTTTCTTTACTTTATTCTTGATACCAACCATAGAATTCTTTTGTCTCTATTATTTCTATTGTTTTGATTTTCTTTTTTTCTGTGGTGATGAGGACGTTGCCTTTTTTGGAGGTGGGCAAATGGAGTAGGGTGTCTGGGCACCTACTCCAGTAGTCATGTGATCACCTAGCCAGTAGCCACCTGCATGTACATAGTCACATCATGCTTAGGCTATCACTATCGCATCCATCACTCTGCTATAGGAGATGGATCTGCTGTCTCCAATGCCACTTCTTGTTGACTTCTCTCAACCCAATGTCCCTTTCATAACATGATATTTAGAATCAAACGACCACACTGACGGGGGAGTTGTTTTGCCCAACTGACAAGTGCCCCCAAAAGTGGCTTCCACCAGGGCCAGGAGAGCAACATCTTTTGAATTAGATGTGGAGAGGTGTTGCATACATGTGCTGCATAGTAACTGGAGACTTAGGCAGGCAATGGGAAGTGGCTGGCACAAGTTTTTGACCACTTTAGGCACAACATCAACCTGAGAAGTCTTTCCATTCCAAGGTGCTCCATGAAGAGAGTGCCAGAATTGTAAACCTGACATCCAATTTTTTGCACAGTCATAAGAGACTCGGTGAGCTGCGACATTAGCTAGGAATGCCACCAACAATTCACTAGATGCTGGCATTTGAAGCTCTTCAGAGACCTCATGACTATCACAGAATTGTGCAAAGTGAAGAAGACCTGAAGCATAAGACTGCTGAGTATTCACTGCTAAACTTGCAATGGAGACCTCCAGTAGTAGTTCATAAGCCTGTCAAGAACCATTCCTCCCCTGATCAGAACCCGCATCCATCCAACCCTTTTCCACATCTTGAACATGACATTCATGAACTCCTTCTGCTGTCATTCCTGACACTGTGGACTCGGAAAAATAGTCTGCAACCCTCAGGATACAGCCATTGGGGCTGGGGGTTGCATTGACCTTACCCATATGGCTGCCTACATTTGTCTCAACGTGTCTGCTCTTTCTGACCCTGACTCCCTAACCACTCTTTTAACCATTCCTGACAAATCCACTCCTGTCCAAACCCTTATTGATTCTGGTTCCTCCCATTGCTTCCTCGACTCCTCCTTTGTGTTGAATAACCAACTCAGCATGAAATCCATTAACCCAATTGGATTATGGCTCTTTGATGGATCTTGCAACTTGACCATAACTCAAGTTGTCCAACTTCTTATTACCTTCCCTATCAGTGAAATGTTCAATCTGTCATTTTATGTAACCTTGCTCGACTCTTCCTGTTCCGCCATACTTGGTCATAACTGGCTGAAGCAATACAATCCATTGATTGACTGGTCTTCAAGCCAAATCGCTTTCTGCTCTGCAGATCATAGAGGTCCAGAACCCCTGATGTCACCCTTGTCCCCAAACTTTCAGGTAGAAACCCATGGTTCACCCGCACTTTTGGAACCCCCCATTCCACCTAAGTTTTCTCCTCCCAACATTTCATTTATCAATGCTGCCACTTATGCATGCACTAGCAAACTTCCTGGGGCAGCAGCCTTCCAGATGACCTTTGCTCCAGAAGGATTATCTGCCTGCTCTGCTCAATCCTTGAACCCTGCAGATCTTTCTGGCATTCCCACCAAGTATCATGAGTTTGCTGATGTCTTTAATAAGACTAAAGTGGATAACCTTCCTCCACATCGCCCTTACGACCTCAAGATAGAGACAGAGAATAATGCTCCCCCTCCTCTGGGTTGCATGTATTTCCTCTCCCCCTCTGAATTACAAGCCTTACAAGTTTTCATTGATGAGAATGTCTGCTCAGGTTTCATCCACCCCTCTAAATCTCTGCATGGCACTCCAATTCTCTTCATCAAGAAGAAGGATGGCAGCCTATGACTTTGTGTTGACTATCAAGGGCTCAACCATCTCACGAAGAAGAACTGCTACCCACTTCCACTCATTTCTGACCTGCTTGACTCTCCCCAAAAAGCCCACTTGTTCACCAAGATAGACTTGCAGCACACCTATCACCTAGTCCACATTGTGGATGGTGACAAATGGAAAACTACTTTCCACACCTGCTATGGATTTTTCGAGTGGTTGGTGGTTCATTCAGCCTCACTAATGCACCTGCAGCCTTCCAGTGGTTTATGAATGACATCTTCAGCGACATGCTGGATGTCTGTGTCATTGTCTACCTCAATGACATCCTGATCTACTCTGATGACAAATCACAGCATGGAACTCACATCAAGGAAGTTTTTCAGAGACTCCAGAAGAATGGATTTTATGCTTTGCCTCAGAAATGTGAGTTCCACAAAGACACCGTTGAATATCTAGGTTTCATCCTTTCACTGGATGGGCTGTGGATGTCTGAGGATAAAGTCAAAACCATGCTCAACTGGCCTGAGCCTAAGAAAGTTAAGGATATTCCATCCTTCTTAGGCTTTTGCAATGTTTACCGCCGTTTCATTAATGGCTATTCAGACATTGTCATTCCACTCACCCACTTGATGTGGAAATCCACACCCGACTTCAACAAGAAGTGCCATAATGCTTTTGACAAGAACTCACCCATGCTCCCATCCTCACTCAATGGGTACCCTACTCTCAAATGGTACTCAAAATTGATGCTTCCAACTATGCCTTAGCAGCTATCCTTTCCGTTTACACTGCAGATGGTGAAATTCACCCAGTTGTTTTCCATTCCCGCTCCTTTAACCCCACTGAACTAAACTATGATACACATAAGGAACTTCTGGCAATTTTTGAAGCCTTCAAACATGGGCAGCAATATTTTGAGGGTTCTGCAAACCCAATCGATGTAGTCATGGACCACAAAAATCTGGAGTACTTCAGCACCACTAAAATGCTCACCCACCACCAAGCCAGATGGTCCAAGTATCTCTTGCAGTTTAACCTTGTTATTCACTTCCACCCCAGAAAATTAGGGGCCAAGCCAGATGTGCTCACAAGACATTGGGATGTCTACCAAAAAGGGGGAAATAGTGACTTTGCCTCCATAAACCCAACCAACTTCCAACTTGTATTCACACAGGAATGACTCACCTCTTCCCTTCATGCCACCTACCTTGCAACACCTATCCTCCAACAAGCAGTAATCATGGATGTTGAGAAACTTCACAATGACATCTGCACCTCCTTACCCCTTGACCCACTATGATCCACACATCTTCCAACACCTGTCAACCCCAACTGGAATATAGATGAGGCAGGTCTTCTCCACCACTTCAACTGGATTTATGTTCTGGATGTTGCAGACCTCCACCTCAAGGTCCTGCAGTACAAACATGATCACATCTTCTCTGGCCACATCGGACAAAACAAAACCCAGCAGCTTGTCTGCTGGGAATATGTCTGGCCAAATCTCCACACCTTCATCCAGGATTTTTGCAAGTCCTGTATGACTTGCAAGCGATCCAAATCACCTCGACACAAACCCTATGGGTTCCTAAAGCAACTTCCAGTCCCAGAATGACCTTGGAACTTGATCTCCATGGATTTCATCGAGCAACTACCTAGTGTTTAAAGGTCCGGTCCTACAAACTGGAGAAAGACCGAAACCGAACCAAACTGAACTGAAGTCCGGTTCATCAAGTGGCTATTTATAGGACCGGTCTTTTGCAGTCCAGTTGCCAGTCTTTTGCTTTGAAGAACATCATCAAACTGATGAAAACCGGTTTTAACCAGTTACAACCAGTTCATATATTACATGAGCTATTTTCCCTGATTCCCACACATAATGCCTTCAATTTCGCTCCTTCGACCATCAAAAACGGTTGAGAACTGAGAGAGATATGACCAAATACATTTTGGACAAGTATTTTGTTGTGATTAAAATAACTTTGATTGTACTGCTTATACCTTGTGTTACAAAAATGTTGGGTACAATTGGACACCATCCAAGACATAAAAATAACACACATAAACATCTGTACCATGTATCTTTGATTAATTTAACACCCCTCACAAGCTGCAACTACATACTACAACTACAACTACAAACTACAAACTACAACATGTAATACAATGTACTTTTGTTTTGGTCATATCTCAGTCAAATCTTGATGAAATCTCTTAAAAGTTGGACCAGTTGCTGGAGAATTACGATATACAGCTGCTCTTGTAACCATTAAATGGTTCGGGTAATAGTTGCTGAGAAACACATGGGATATATTGGTACAACAAATTTTACAAAAAAAAGTCAGTTCAGACTGGTTTTTATTGGTCCATGGACCGATATGGACCAGTCCTATGTGGTCCAGTTGCGGTCCATCAATTTCTGGGTCAGTCCTGGACCGGTTGCAGTTGTGGTTGCCCCATTTAGACATCAAAAACCGGACTTAACCAGACCTGTAAACGCTACAACTACCTGACTCTGACAGCCACACCACTATCCTGGTCATTGTTGACTGACTCACCAAACAAGGTATCTTCATCCCAACAGTCAAAGTAATCACAGCCCAAGATCTAGCCAATCTGTTCATTCTCCATGTCTTCTCCAAACATGGCATACCATCTCACATCACTTGCATCTGAGGATGAGTACATTACACTCCTCCACCTATTCCAGTTGGATTCCAGTCAGAATTTCCAGAATTCCAGTCAATTCCATTTACATATATTTTTCTCACAATTCATAATTCTGGTCGGACTGGGGGGTCAATTTTACCTCTGGAATCCCCAGAATCTACCCAGACTCATTTTTACCTGGAATAGTCGGATCAACCGGATGCATGGCACTAGCATAACCAGAATAACCAGAATGCATGTGCTTTCCCAAATAAAATTTCGACATGCAACAAGAATTGAACACTCAACCTTGGGTCTGCACACATAACAGCATGCTTAACCACTGAGCTACCAGGTCATTATTCATCTACATACATCTAATACATTTATTACCCAACCAAGGTGCATAGTTACAGCCATTAATGGAATACACACACATGCATATTGCATGACATGTGACATGTGACTGCCAGCTCACAACCACCACCACCGTCGTCAAGGCCGCCTCCTCCTCCTCTCCACTCTACCACCACCACTGCGTGCGCACCCGCCACCACCATTCCCATGCCCACTCCAACCATCACCACCACCTTCAAACGAGCCAACTGGATGGAATGCGGGCCCAAATGATGCAGATCACATTGTTTGGGGCCTAAGTATGTTTTTTTTCGTTTGCTTTTTGTTATTATAAACTAACTAACCTTTTTTTTAGCTTTCTAGGTTATAATCTACTGGCAACAATGCCACCACTCACAAACGAGCCAACGTGGGCCCAAACGACGCAGATTGCATCATTTGGGCCCTACATAAGTTTTTTTTGTTTGGTTTTTGTTTTAATAAACTAACTAACTCATTTTTTTAGTTTTCTAGGTTATAATCTACTAGCAATGATGCCACCATCTGCAAATGAGCCAACGCAGGCCCAAATGACACAGATCATGTCGTTTGGGCCCTATGTGAGTTTTTTCATTTGCTTTTTGTTTTTATAAACTAACTAACTCGTTTTTTTAGTTTTCTAGGTTATAATCTACTAGTAATGACACCACCACCTGCAAACAAGCCAACACACCCACCCCACACCTGCAAGCCCCTGCTCGTAGGGTGGATCGTGAGTGTGTGCAGGCAACAACAACAATGACGCCGCCGTCTACCAGCACCAGAACCCCCCAGAACGCAAAGCATGGCTGCCAATGATGATGGACAATGACGAGAGGGCCAACAACACACCACCCACCCCCAGCCTCACGAGCAACTGCTCGTGGGGTGGATCGTTGGTGGAAGGACAGACAACAGCGGGGTCGCGTCCCCTCCCCCTCCCCTGCACTTTGTGTGGGGAGGGATTTTTTTTGTATATTTAATTATTTATTAGTATTGTGCCCCCCCTCCCCCGTTTTGCCTGGGGGAGGGATTTCTTTCATCATTTTTACCTCCCCCCTCGCGTTTGGCATGAGGGGTTAGCTTTTTATGTATATAAATAAAACTCCCTCTCGCATCTTGTGAGAGGGAGGATTTTTTGTTTATGTATATAATCACAATCATGCCCACTCCCTCGCATTCAATGTGAGGGATGTGGTTAATTAAAAAAATTTGATCTTAACTACTTCAAAAAAAATTAGAGTGTCATGAATAAACATTATATTACTAACTAATAATTCTCCTGTGGCTCAACTGGTTAAGCACACATGTTTGGTTTGTCATGTGATCACTCTAATCAAGATGTCTTGAGTTCAATTCTTACTCTGCACAAATATATTTTGTAGGCACTTTGACAACTTAAGACTTGAAATTTGACTATCCATTAGGGTATATACTCTAAGTTGAGCATCTGGAGTAACCAGAATCCAGTCGGAATAACCGGAATCCAGTGGAATCCAGTCAGAATAACCAGAATCCAGTGGAATCCAGTTGGAATAACCAGAATCCACTGGACTCCGGTGAGTCCAATTGGAATAGGTGGAGGAGTGTAAATTATTGCTGAGGATCTGAATTCATCTCCCATTTTTTCTGCTCCCTCAGAAAAGCTCTCAACATGCAGATCCACTTCACTTCTGGTTATCACCTGCAAGGTGATGGTCAGATGGAAGACTTAATCAGACCCTTGAGCAGTATCTCCAGACCTTCTGTAACTATTAGCAGGATGACTGGTCTCACCTCTTACCCTTGGGTGAATCTGCCTACAACAATGCTCCCTCCACCTCTACCAGTGTATCTCCTTTTTTTGCCAACAAAGGCTACCACACAAACATTTGTGTCTTCCCCAATTGTGACTTAGCCTCACAGTGCACCTGTGAGTTTGTTGTCAACTTAGACAACCTTCATCAGGAACTTCAGAAACAGCTTGCGGCTGCTCAAAAATGTTATCAAGGTCCTGCAGACAAACATTGGGTGTTCACATCTGACTTCAACATTGGTGATTTTGCCTATGTCACTGCAGAAAATATCTGCACCACCCGCCCCTCCAAGAAATTTTCCAAAAAGAACCACGGTCCTTTCAAAATCATTGCATGCCCAGGAACTCACTCAGTCACCCTGTGGCTTCTGGACCACATGCGGGCCATCCACCCTGTTTTCCATGTCTACCAACTAGAAAAACACTCCCTGAACACAATTCCAAATCAAGTACAACCTCCACCTCCTCCTATCACTATCAATGATGAGCATGAGTATGAGATTGCTGAAGTCCTCAACTCCAAGGTTGACAACTGATGCGGCTGCAAGATTCTCTACCTTGTCTGATGGGAAGGTTACCAGGGAACCAATGAAGAAACCTCCTGGCTACCTGTTACAGAACTCGACCACGCCCAAGAACTCCTTGTTGATTTTCACACCCACTACTGGCAGAAACCTGGTCCATTATCCGCTTAAACCTATTCACCTTACTCCTTAACTCAGAAACAAATCTTATTACAAACAAAAACAACATAAAAGGAATTTTTGTGTCCAACCCGCTCCCTTCACTTCCACCTCTGCTTCCCCCTCATTTTTTCCCTCGCCCTTGCTCTCCTCCTTGTCATCTCCATACCTCCTCTCCAGATACTTCTGGAATGCCACCCAGTCATCTCCAGACTGGCAGATTCTGCATCTTTCCTGCCTGGACTCCCTCACTGCATGCTCGACTTCTTCTTCATCTTTGTTGCTCTCCTCTCCATCACTCCCTATCTCCTCCCACTCCAGGTCCATGGCATCCCTCATGTCCTCCACTGTCTCCCTCACCTCCACCACACTACTTGTGATCTCCTCCAGACCCCTCCTCACCACCTTCACCAGCTGCCTCAGAAGCTCCGCAACCTCTCTGCTTCCCCCCACCAGACCTGCCACTTCTGCAGCAGTCCCTGCAGTCCTGGGACCCACTCCCCCTGCTGCTTTCCCTGCAGGGGTCTCCTGCCCCTCCCACATGACCTCCTCACATTTGTGCTTGACACACATGCAATTGTCACACACACATCCCTGTGTGCCCATCTTGAAACAAGAGATTTTTTGATATTTGCACCTATGCCACTCATCAGTAAAGGAAGACCGAGAAATAAAACAAGGATCACACCTTTTGCAGGGCAATGCCGCCTGCACCCACACTGCACCCTCAAACTCCTCCAACTCCACTCTCACCTTCAACTTGGCAACTTTCTTTTTCTTTGGGGACTTGCTCCCCTCAGCCTCATCCCCCAAACCTGCAGCTGCAGCCACCTGCTTCTTCTCCATTCTTCTTGTGGCTGTCACTTCCACCTTCCACACCTCTGCCTCCTGGCATGCCGCTTCAGCCTTTGCAGCCTCCTCTGCTGCTCATTGCGCCTCCTGCACCCTCCGCTCCTCCTCTTTCTGCCTCATTGCTTCCTCCTCCAGTTCCTTCATCTCCCACTCCATCTGTTTGTGCTGGGCCTTCATCACAGCCAACTTGATGTTCATGGAGAGCACTGGGGGGGAAATAAAGTGGGAATCAACTTAAAAAAATTTTTCAACCAACTGCCACTTTCAGAAATTCAACCAACTTCTTTATTCGGACTCAAACACCCATGTGCCTTGTAGGCTCAGCACTAAGGGGGAAATATTGTCAAGAACCATTCCTTGCCCAATCAGAACCCACATCTGTCTGACCCTTTTCCGCATCTTGAACCTGACATTCACCAACTCCTCCTGCTTTTGTTCCTGGCCACCTTGCACAGCCCACAGTGCTGTGCACCAGGCTGCCTTGTACAGCACCCATGGCTGCCTTCCCAAGGCTGCCATCTCTTTTGCAAATTTGACTATGGATTCCTGTGCGGCTCCTGCTAGGTAATTTATCTATGCAGTTGAGACACTGCCATAGCCTCTGCTTCTGTTCTGCCTTTATTCCGGACAACAGTATTTAAGCTTACTTAGTTTTGCCTTGTATTCTAGTTCATATATCGACATAGACTCGACTTAACCTGCCAATTCAATCTTGTTCCACTCCTACCTCTGCCTTTAAGAGTCTGAACTTCATTCAACTCAACCTCTAGTCTCTCTCTGAAGTTCTGGTTTCATCTGAACTTAAATGAAGTCCCTCTGTTGATAGGTCATCTCCTTGGCTCAAGGACCGATTCACCACTTTAGCATCATTCTAATCACATTGGCTAACTCCTACAACATCCCAGACGCAGTGCGACCCAGTCTATCGATCGCGATATCATATCGACCACGTCGAAACATCACCAGCGACATTGATCATATCAAGAGCCCACATCGCACAACCTTAGGACTACCCCGAAGTCCCTAAGATCATCCTACACCACCATCGAACATCCCCGATCAACTTCGAACAGCTGCAACCATGATCGAGCATCGTTGACCATTGTCGAGCATCATCGATCGATATCGAGAAACTATGAGCAACATCGGGCACCGCCTTCATTATCTAAATGGTGGAAGACCATGCACTAGGACATATTCCAACTCGTGCTCAAACCTGCTGATCATAGGTCAGCCTCGTTCCAAGTCCCTATCATGCACAGAACCCGCTGGATGCATTATTGCAAGACTTAGTGCAGTTTATACACAAAGGACAGTCTCTTTTAGTTCTTCCCTTTATTACTCTTTCATCATATGATATATATATCTTTCTTGTTCGGATTCCAGTCTCCTTTATGGCCTTGTGCCTTAACTCATATCTTTTGCCTCATGTTCTACACATGTTTCTCATTCCATTTTAGGAAGTTTCTTTAAAACATATAAAATTCTGTAGTATCTACTTGGAAATAACAAGAAATTGTCTTCACATATCGTGTCGTATACAGTTCTAAGCATCCAATCAACTTTCTAAAATGATCTAAGTCTCTACAGGTTTTCTCAATCGACGAGAAACCTCTGCAATCATTGTGTCCTTGATCCTCCCTTCATCCTCTCGTCATTAGCTCTAGCAACCCTTCCAACACTTCATAGCCATTTGCCGCACCCTTCATATATTATCGACCTATTGAAAGGTCCCCAGAATTCACATATCAACCATCGACAATAAACTAGTTTGCCGTCGATCTTGTCGATTGCCCTCGATATCAATCAATACTCGATTGGACCATGCCAAATGCCTTTGTCTCTCATAACACTACCTTCACGACTAGTACCAACTGGTCATCTACCCATCGGTTGGGCCATGAACATTCAGAACGACTCACAACCTTCCTCTGACTCGTTGGAAATATCATCGATTGCCTCATTGGCAGTTTAGGTGGTTTTCCTGGGTTGAGTATCATCACCGTATCCCTTCCCCACACTTCCTGCACCTACCCACTCCTACCTCCAAACCTTCATCTTGAAATTAAGCCAAGTCCTTTCCATTTCCCCTCCGCTGAATCCACCACATCCCAACAACCTTCCACCATCAACACCTGCCAGATTCCAATGTGCACTTTATTATCAGTTCTTAACAAAGCATCAGAAACCAACAGATGCATTGTCAAGGTCTGTCTTTCTATAGCAAATGGTGTTGTCCAGGATGATAAGCGCAAAGAAGCAGCAACCTGTGTTCTGTATGGAGATACATTATAGTTGTCTCCCTCTCATGATTTCTGGATCATGGATGAAGTCAGGAAGTATAAGTTAAGACCTCGCAATAGGAGTGAAATAATTATTTTACAGGGGTCAAGCACAAGCCGAGCTCATAGGGTAGTGTCACAGTATGAACAATATGTAAAAGAATGTCTGGCAGGATACCTTGAGAGACAGCATCTGCCCTGTTAACTGCAGATTCAACATAAACTGGAGCCAAGAATATGTTCACAACCATGCAGACAATCCCAGCCCAACATATTGATAAATTTGGCATGAAATTTGACTCTGTCCTCGCCGGTGAGTTGCTATCACTCCTTGATTATCTGAATAGAGCAAAATGTGTGAGTCACAGAACCCAAGATTGACAAGAATAAGAGCTGCCAACTCCACAGCCACTGTTTCCAGCCACCCAATATCATGACCCAACCCCTTCCAAACTGGCTTCAATTTAAAAGCAGCCCATTGGTCCCCTAAAACAATACCAATACCCCATGCTGTAGATGCATCAACCCAAAGGTCAATATCAACTGGAGTACCTTTTGGTCTAAGATGGAGCCATCTGAGAGTGTCAGGGACCAAGCTTGCAGTGACGATAATACAGAGGGGGGAGGATATTGACCAGCAAAGGGATTCTCATGAAAGGATGATATAAAAACTGAGAGAGGTGGCAGGAAAGTCTGCATATGTACATAGACAAATGACAGATGGGATAGCACCTCAAAGAGCTTCTGGATATCTTGTAAAGTCATACAAGATGTCAAGAATGAAGCCCGAGCCGAGTTGATGCTACCTTTGTTTTTGATCTGTTTAGCCTCTAAAACTGAAACTGTTCACTCCACCAAAGAGAAGACAAAGCACAGAAAATTGAAGGATACTGCAAAATCCTGTCCTTTATGTTAATGCCATGGGATTCCCAGGTGAGCAATACACTCCAGAGCAGAAGTCAAAGTGAAACAAGGAATGCATTGAAGAGAACAGTCCCTCTGAAGAAGGAAAGTGAAATACTACCACATCATCAACCCATTTTGCAAATGGGCCTACCTTTTTGCATTCCTAGATTACTAATGAAGCATCAGCAACCTCCCCTAACAAACCATGTGTGGAAGCAATCCAAAATGTGACACAGTGTTCCAGCCAGAATAGACGCCGATGATGTACAACCATCACTCTCTTATGCACTGGTAAAACAGGAATAGTGCGATAGGCTGCCTCAATGTCTAGGCTGCATGCCTCTGCACCCATTGGTGCTGAAGCAACCTACACCACACGATCAGTCAAACTGATAACAAGTGACAATGAAGCAACAAAGCAACAAGAGTGATAGAACATTGCCAAAGATGTTCACAAGGACAATCACTGAGCCACAAAGGCAGGATACAATGCAAGGGACCAACAAAGGTGACAATAACATATCCATTTTGCCACACAACAAAGTGACAAGGAGACTATGAAAACAACTAGCATTTACAGGTCTGGTTAAGTCCAGTTTTTGATGTCTAAATGGGGCAACCACAACCGCAACCGGTCCAGGACTGACCCAGATATTGATGGACTGCAACTGGACTGCATAGGACTGGTCCATATCAGTCCATGGACTGATAAAAACCAGTCCAAACCGACTTTTTGTTGTAAAATTTGTTGGAGGTCTTTACACTCCCCCACATATTCCTATCGGAATCCGACCATATTCCGATGTCATTTTTACCAGCCAAATTGACATGAAATGGCAGGTTCAGTCCGAGTCCAGTCCAGTGCAGTCTGATTGGAACATTGGAATTTCCTAGGAATTTTCAACCATAGGAATACATAGGAATATTCCGAGGTTATGCAGAGACATTGGACAACATAGGATTCCAATAGGAATAATAGCAGCCTTCCTTAGTAATTAATAGTAGAAAAAGTAAACATGCATGGCAGAATTGAACCCAGGACCTCTGAGATGATTACATAAGAATACAGTGACAATGATACCACTAGACTAAGCATCCATTGTAGGTAAGTGCTCTTACTGGACTACATAACATTCCCACAGGTGTGATGACAAAGCACATAGCCGCGTCACCACACTTGCCAGCTCATCACTCCCAACCACCACCATCAACAGTGACCATGGCCTCCCCCCCTTCCCCCCTCTTCCCACAACCCCAACCACATCACCCAGCACTCCCACAATGACCACCGCCTCCACAAACAAGCCACATGACACACAATGCAGCCCAAATGATGTGAATCGTTGTTTGGGCCAGTAGTAAGTTTTTTTGTTTTGTTTCTTGTTTTTGTAATTTGACTAATTGTATTTCTTTTTTTTCAGGTTCTCATCTACTGGAAACAACACTTGATGACACCTAAGGATGTGCACCCAACAGTGCCACGTCATCTGGGCCCAAATGACGCAATTGCGTTGTTTGGGCCCACAGTAAATTTTTTTTTTTTCATTTCTTTTAATAAACTAACTAATGTATTTCTTTTGTTTTCCAGGTTCTTGTAACAAGGGACAGACACGAGACCACACCAATGCTGCCACATCACAATGGCACACCACCCAAGACCCCCATGACACCGACAACAACCAGCACCCCCCACCAGCACTGTGAGCCACTGCTCACAGGGTGAATATGGGGTGTGAGAGTGCAGGGACAACAAGGACAATGACAACAACCCCAAGTATGACAGACAATGCACAACACACCTCCAGCCTCATGAGCAACTGCTCATGGGGTGGACAGTGCATGGAATGATGATGGGGAGGGGAGACAATGGGGATGGGGGGAAGCGGCAGGACAATGGGGGGACAGCATGACGGAGACCAGAGGGAGGGGAGACAAGGGGCGAGGAGAAGGGGCAACAATGAGACAGCAGCAACACAACATGACACAGCACCACCCCCTCCCCCACGTTTTGCAGGGGGGTGGGTTTTTTAGTTTTAAATTGTATAATTAAATAGTATAATCAATTGTCCCCCCATGTGTTTGCGTGGGGGGGTTTTTTTTTTTTCCAATAGTGAACTATCCCTAAGTGCTTTAAATGGACATTATATTATAAATTTATTAATTCTCTTGTGGCTCAACTGGTTGAGCACTTGTTTGGTTGTCATGTGATTTATATTCCAAGGTCCATGGTTCAATCCCTGCTCTACCCATTTATTTTGTAAGCACTTGCCAAGTTAAGTCTTCTGAAATGTGGTATTCCGACTCCATGTTGGAATTGCATAGGAATTTACTCAGAATTTACTAGGAATATCTTGTACATGGTTATCAAGATACATTTCGATCAGACTCCTAGGAGTCTGATAGGAATATGTGGGGGAGTGTAAAGTACTGATTTGTTGTACCAATAGATTCCATATGTTTCTCAGCAACTATTACCCAGACTATTTAACGGTTACACCAGCAGTTGTATATCATAATTCCTGTAAGGGGACTAGAGGGTGCCCCACATGTTTCTCCTATTTTTTATGTTCATCCTACATTTTTCCCCATCTCGTTTCCTTCTATTCTTCATTTTCTATGATTTTTCTTCATTTTATTACTAATTCTCCCTTCCTATCACATTTGTCCATGTTGACAGTTTATATTTGAGGACAGAGCACCCCTTCCAACATTTATGCCTTAGTACAGTGTCACTCAGCAGCCTTGGTCAGCCTATCTCCGCCTTTTCCATTTTTCCATTTTTAGATTATCCTTTGATTTTTGCAGTTTTCACATATACTGGGCACTGGCAAAGGGGTCCTTAGAGTTTTCTCTTCGGATTTCCCTTTACTAGGTGCGCCTCCAATCCCTGTACTATGTAGTATAATTTTAACTTCAGATTTCCTATTACTAGAGGCTGAGGTTGCCCTTACAGTAGAAAACTCTCTCTTAAGGCCAATTGTGAATGTGCTGCCCAATATAGGCAGGTACGGAGTGGACAAGCTCCATAGACTCCCTACACACTGTTCCCAACAGTCCCACCTTTAGTGCGCTGTCATCTTCGCCAAATGCGCCCCCTAGCGCTATGGACACATCAGAGCGCCTTGATGCCCTTGAAAGCGACATTGCCAGAATATGTGTGCAAATTGATTCGCTTAAATCTATGATCAAAAACTTTGTCAGAACACTTCAGACTAGCTCCATGACTAATATTCTCTCCATTGCGACTCCAAGCGCACCCAACAATGATGCGCTGCCTAACGCACCCACTAAGGAGTGCACCCAGATGAAACCGTCCCCCCGCGCCGAATTTAATGGCATGTGTGTGCAGGGACATGCATTCCTTAACTCCTGTGAGTTGTATATCAGTCTCCAGTCGCATCAATCTGTTGATGAAGCTGCAAAAATCTATTGGGCCTTCACATACATGAAATCTGAATGCGCCTATCTCTATGTGGACTGTATTCTGCACCAAACTAAAGAACTGGGTTCTCCACCTTTCTCCACTTGCGGTGACTTTTGGGCAGAGTTCGTATGCCACTTTTGTCCCCTCAATGAGTGCCACCAAGCAGTGACACGACTTGAGTCATCCTCATACCACCACACTGGCTGCACAGCAAGATACTTCTTGGGAGGTACCATGTCAGTATTGTAGAAGTATTCTTAATACTGTCATCATGCTCACCAAGAGATATTTTGCCAGTATTCATACCAATCTAAGATACTACTTGAGTACCTTTAGTACTGTCAAAATATGATATGATACTCAAATGATACTGTCAAAATACTTCAGGCAAAGTCTGTTGACAATTTTTTATTTTTATTTTATTTTTTATTTTTAGTGTTATCTTTCAGACCTCTCAGGGCGTACCCTATAATGGTCATTACATCTTAGAGTATCTATGTAAGGCCCCTTTGCCTTGACCTCTCCCCAGTCCTTGCCCCTCAGACAGCATGCCCTGGGCAATCGCTCCCCCTGAGGTCTGGTTCTTTAGGCCATTTAGGACTGTGGGCCCTTCATCGACCTCTTCTTTGGTTTGCTTGGTGTCCTTGCTGTTGAGTTTGCGTGACTGTTAGTTGCCTGGCCATCTCATGGCAGGCACATGTTGGACAGTGTGGGTGTGGGGTTTTGTCTGATTCTGGTACCTTTAGTCGTGTGCTTCAAAATTTCCATAGTCCTCTGTGTTCCAGGCAGAATTTTATTTTATTTTGTTTTGTTTTATTTTGTTGGTTTGGGGATATGCATGGTATCTGTGGTTGCTAACTCTTGAGTTTTGAGTTGAGATCATCCCTGTAAAGTGGCGTGCAAGAATATGTTCCTCATGATATGTGATGTTCACCTTTGGTAGGGAGCAGCTGTCCTGTTTTGTTCACATAGCTGATTAGCGCTTTTACCCCTTTTTCTGTGCTCAGTAGCGCTGGTAGGTCCCTGGAGTCTCTTCTTATTTGGCTGTCTAGCTCGTGCCGTTCCTTATTGTAGGCCTCACATTCAAAGAGGAAGTGTATGATGGTCTCTTTCGCTGGTGGGCCTTGCCCTTGGCATGCTGTGCAATCGCTTGATTCTATTTTCTTGATGCGATGCAAGTAGAAGTTCAGTGGTATGTGTCCTGTGCGTATCTGAGTCAGTAGACTGGCCTGTTGTCTCTTGAGACTTGACTGTATTTTAGTGTAGAGATTGTACGAGAATTTTGGGTCTAGTCGACTCAGCTTTGGTTGGTGTGGAGACACTAGCCATATCTCCTTTTCTCTGTCTTTTAGTTCATGGTGATACCTCTGCTTTACTGCCACTACACTTCTTGGCAGTTTCCCTCATAAAATGGGTGGTAGCATGTGCCAGGGTCTAGATTCGCCTTGGGCTGCTCTTTTCACTTCTTCGTCGACTTTTTCATTGCCTTGCACCCCGCTATGTCCCAATATCCAGGCCAGATGGAAGCGCTTTGTATTGGGGTTTATGTTGGTCACATTGACACTTTCTGCAATAGTCAGTAGGTCCTCAATAAGGTATTGGGCAGTGGTAGCTTTGCGCATCTTGATCCTTTTGATGAGAGCTTGGCTGTCTGTTAGTATGGATATCGGGAGTTGTCCTGCCATGTGCTCTGATTTGGTCATCCAGATACCTAATAGCACCCCTACCACCTCTGCTTCCAATGATGTGTACTCATTTGTGCTTCCCAGGTGGTATCTCAGCACCTTGGATGGCGTGTGCCTACCCTTTCTATACATTACCGCTGCCACTCCTATATGTTCATCCATACCCGATCCATCTGTGAATACTTTGATTTCTGGTGTGCTGTCAGCTTCATTGCGTATAGAGGAGTCTCAATCCTCAGCTATCTCTGTGGTGAAAGTTGCGAGAGTATATGTGGGAGGGCATGGATTGGGCATTATGCTCTCTTCTGTCTGGGCGTATCCCCAGGAAGTGTTCCAACAGCTTGTGTAGAGGCGTGCAATGTTTCCTTGCGTGGATAGTACAATATTCGCGTATTATGTGGTGTAGCAGGTGTGTCTCTGGTAGTGTGCATATTCGCACTATAGATCTGTGGCATGACTTTAGCATGGTTAGCTCTAGTGGGAGAATGCCTGCATGTAGATCCAGCGTGTCAGTTGGGGTGGTGCGAAGTGCCCCATTTATTGCCAGGGTGGCTATTCGCTGTACTTTGGTTAGCTGGCACAGTACCCTCGTTGATCCTGTCCTTTGCTTTGCTCCCGGAATTGTCCTTGGGGGGTTGTACCATATCTCCGCCCCGTATGTCATTTTTGGTATGGCCACCATCATGTAGAGCTGGCACATTAGTTTTGGTGAGAGTCCTACCTCTGTCCTCACGAGGCGTTGGCATTGCATCACCCACTTGGTGGCACTGTCTATGGCCCTATCTTCATGTTTCCTCCATGTTAGCTTGTCATCGATGACTATACCAAGGTACTTGTAGCTGTTGACCGTCTTGACTTCCCTGCCTTGTAGTGTTAGTCTCGGTTTGTGTAGTGGACGTGTACCTCTGTTCGGGGACTTTGTTTTCTTATGGCCTAAATGCATTACCGCTAGTTTGCTGATTTCAAACCTAGAGTTGTGGTCTGGACCACTGTAGTGCTCCATCTTCTTTCTCCATGAGTTCTTGGATGCTCTGGGTGGTTTCCTCGAAATCCTTGCCAACAGCCATTACCATCGCATCGTCGACGTATCCTAGTGCTTGCAGAGTGTCACTTAGCTCCAGTAGATCTGCATTGTAGAAGTTAAAGGCTGAGGTCACCTTGCCCTACTCCATTGTCTATAGGTATCCATTCCAAGATGTAGTCATCAAATTTCAGTTGCATTGTCCAGCCCCTCAGCAGTCGCTCTATGAATTTTACTATTGTTTCAGGGACTCGTCTCTTCTTCATGTTGTGTAGTAGTCGTTCCATTACTGCATTGGGGAATGCCCCTTCAATGTCTAGAAAGAGAAGCGATACTACTTTTCCTTTCCTCCATGCTTTTTTGACCTGATGGATTAGCAAGTGTACTGCGTCAGTCGTGCTTCTGCAGGGTCTTCCTCCGAAGTGTGTGTCCAGCAGTAGTTGGTGTTGCTCTGTAACTGAGATCAGGCTTTCTGAGATTACCGCTGTGAATACCTTCGCCATAGTGCATAGTAATGCGATGGGGCGATATGCTTTGGTTACTTCATAACTCGGTTTTCCCGGTTTCCTCAGTATGCACATCGTGGATTCCTGCCACCCCTGGTAGTAGACTCCGTGACTCAGTATTGCCCTGTACATTGGTAGTAGGTATGGGACTATGAGGTTGGCTGTTTTTTGTAGAACGATGTTTGGTATGTTGTCTGGTCCTGGTGCTTTGTATGGGGATAGCTTCGCTATGCGCATGTGGATCTGTTCCTCCATTATTGTTGCTGGTAAAGGGATCAGGTCAGGGTAGTGGTATTCCTGTGGTACCGTTGTTCCCGTTGGCTTTGGTGGAAAGAAGGCCTCTGCGAGGGCCTTGGCTTTGCCCTTGTTTGTGTTTACCTCCCTTAGTAGTCCATCGCCTCTCTTTACTTTTAGTGAGGGTATTCTCATCTGTCCTCCATCACCTATTGGGTTAGAAATGAATTTGTTTGCCGTCCATATGTCTGAGCTGTCCACATTTTTGAGGTAGTCATTCCAGTGGTCCATCTTGGCCTTGATGATGTCCTCTGTGTATCTTTGGTGGGCCTGGCGTAGTGCTTGGTGACTTGGGTGTTCGTTCACTGCTCGATTTCTATATGATTCAGCTCGTAACCTGTTGACTGCCTTTTTTGTTTTCCTTAATTCTTTTGTCCACCACCTTTTCAATAGAGGGGCATGGGAAGTTTACTGGGACTTTGTTTTTGATTGTGTTCTGTATCGCTGCCGTGAGCTGTTCTATTTCCCTACTCAAGTCTTCGTCAGTTCTGATCTCAGATGGTATTGGGATTACCACCAGCTCGTTTTCCAGGTGCGCATTGAATTCCCCCCATTCTGTTTCCCTGAAGTTTAGTGATGGCTTTGTCCGCGCCTTTTCCTGCATTAGTTCCAGTATTATCGCTATCGGGTAGTGGTCGGTTTTGCCTGGTTGCCTGGCTGGTATGGTGTCGCATTTCACCACATGATTTACTAAGCTGCTATTGCAGAACACATTGTTGGGCCTAGAGTGTCATTTCAAAACCATGTGCTTGAGCGTTGGTATGCCCTTTGGTAGTGCCATGTGCATGTTGTATTCTGCTACTAGGTCTATCAGTTCTCCTGCATCTTCTAGGGCTTTGGAAGTGAAAAGGTGTGTGTCTTCATCCCTATCCCACATTGGGTGATGTCGGTTGAAGTCCCCTCCCCACAGTACGTGTGTGTCCTGGGGCCCTTGGTGGCGATTTCCGCTGTCGTGGATGTATCTCTTTAGTGCTTCCAGTGTGTGTGAGTTCTTGCATGCGTTGTATATACTGTATACTTGGAGCCTGCCATATGTGCCTGTTAGTTTGATTGCTACTATGTTGTTGGTATCTGGAATGTCTAGTATTTTCCAGTCGTTTGAGGATAGCGCCGAATTTACCCAGATTGTGGATCGCACTGGTGTGTCTAGCTAGGGTTTGCCTCGAGGAGGGGGTTACTGCTGTGAAACAGTTTGGTGTTCTAATGCTGCTGAAAAAGATGATGTATGGTTCCTGTATTAGTATGATGTCCCAATGTGCTGCTAGTGAGTCGTTTATGAGCTCCAGGTGGGTGGTGAGTGATTTATTCAGATTTATTTGTAGGACTCTTAGCTTTTGTTCTTCATTTGTCTCATTATTCATAGTTCGCTTCGGGTTCTTGCCTGTCCCAACTTTGGTGCTTGAGTCCACGTTTGTTTGAGGCTGCATGTCTAGGTTGGACATTTAGTTGGGTTTGCCATGTCTGTCCTCTCCTAATTGGTCGCATGAAATCTGTCAGTCCTGTGGTGGTTGCCGCCCTTTGATTACTTGGAGGTGCTGCTTCCCATGTCCAGGTCTCCATAGAAGGGTAAAAGGGTAGTAGATTCTCTGGGTTCCTCTCGTCGTGCTCATTGCATTTTCTGAGGAATGTGGGGCACGTCCAATCGTTACTTGCATGTCCACGTTTTCTGCATGGGGTACATAGTAGTGTCGCCACGCTACAGTCACTAGTCCTGTGGTTTTCTCTGCACCTAGCACAAATGTCTCTACTAATAATGCACTTGTGCGCCATGTGGTTATATCCCTGGCACTTTAGACATCTCATCAGTTCTCTTTTACATTTGGTTACTGATACCTTTTTGTTGCAGATAACCAGCCTGCCGAGTATGGCTTTATTTGCACTATCTGGGTCCATGAAAGTGATGATCATATGTCCTACCATTTGGTTTGGGTTCCGCCATCCAGGGGCCTTCGCCCACCTACATTCGCTAATTGCATCCTTGGATAAGTCATTGGACTCCATTACCTCCTCTATGTGTGTTTTCTCTGATACATCAAAAGTTAGTGGGACGAAATATGCCATAGTGTTGAAGTTGTGAGCTTCTGGTAGTATGGAGGTGCCCAGTTCACATTCCATGTGCAGTATGTTTGCCTCACTGCGAAGCCATGCCATGGATTTGTCATCTCCAGCCTCTATTAGTAGCCCTCCATTTTTGAGCCACATTGCCAAACAAAGTTTGCACTTTTTGTTTGTTGTTTTTGCTGCTTTGGTTAGTTTTTCGTTCAGCTGTTTTAGTAGCTGTGGTGCCGGCAGTGTTTTTAGTTCTGGGATGTCGACTGAGAGGGTCCATAGGAACTGCCTTGCCCTTATACCTTCCTTCGCTCTGACCCTTGGATCCACTCAGACTGGTGGTCCGACTGTACCCTGGTTCAGGGCATTCCTGTAGGGCATGGCTGGCGTCTTCTCCTTTTCTGTGGTACTTATCATTTTTTCAGTTGCTTTGCCTAGTTCTTCGGTTGTTTCTTTTGCTTGTGTTATTACCTCTTTTGTGGTTTGGAGTAAGCTGGGCATGCATTCTTCCGTTTTCTCTTTAAATGTGTTCTGAATCATGTCGACGAGCAAGATCAGTTCCTTCAACACTGTGGTGGTAACTTCCCTTGTTGTTTTCATTAATTCTAGTTCTTGGAGTAGAAAAGCCACTGCCCATATTCCATTTAGCGTTTGTAGAGGTGTATTTGGTAGGGCTCCAACTTGGAAGAGCGTCTTGGCCAACAATGTCATTGATGGGGTTGAGCCTGATGGGGCCATTAGGCCCTTTTGCTGCTATCCAGGAGAGCCCTGCTTTGGCATCCATTATGTCTCCCAAATTGGCTCCGCTTTGGGGTACTGCTCCCGTTCGTCTGGTGATCCTACCTTTCTCCGCCTGTGAATGGGCTGGTTGCTTCTCTTTGGCAGATACTTCCGGTGTTGTCGCCACAGGGTTTGCCCTTTTTTGGATTGAGTTGGGGTTCTCTGATAAAGTTGTTTGCCGAAGTCCCGATGTAGCTGCCAGTGTCTGATTGTCCGGCATTTCGGTTGCCAGGTGCTGGGGCATCGTTCACTTTTCCTTTGATTCAGTTGTGTTTTTATGCTATTCTATGACACAGGAGTGTAGCTTCCCTTCGATCTGCCCCCTTTGAACCGTGGGAATTTTGTATGAGGTGGTGGTACTGGATCAAGAAGCGTCCCTGTTGACAATATTAGGAATACTGTCAGGGTACTTCCACAGCACTTCTCCAGCAGTATTGTGCCTTGCACCCAGTGCCAGGCATGTCAATCCATGGACGATTATATCAATGAGTTTAAAGACTTGGTGGACATGGCAGGATATGGGGGTGGGCTACCAGTGGTGGTGAAGTTCCAATGAGGCCTCAACTGAGAGATTCAGGACCAGATTGCCCAGATGTTGGAAGGACGTCCAATGGATGATGATATCTATGCTTGGTATGAAGCTGCTTCCCTCTGTGATGAGAACCAACTCACAAATGCGGCGTTCAATGCTTCATTCTGGGCTCCAACTACTACTCCTGCATCCCACATTTTTAATTGAACCCTCCCCCAACATAATCCCATTCCTGTCCGTCAAACTCCTGCACCAGCTGTCAATGTTCCAGTACCAATGGATGTCAATGCAGCCCATAGCCATGCATGCAGGTTGAACCTCTGCTACTGCTGTGGGGAAACTGGACATATGGCTGGAGCATGTCCCCATTGTCAGGATATCTGCATGCTCACCCCTGATGGGCGAGACGAACTCCTCCAGGACCTGTTGGCACTTGTAGATGTCAAGGAAGCAAAGGGTCAGGTTGCAGAGGAGATCAAATCGGGGGTTGTAGAGGAGCAGGATTTTTCTATTTGCAGCAAGTAAATAGTACGACCTCGTTGCCTATCCATAACCACTTTGAAAGTTTTGTCAGTTGAATCCCTGGAGAATGAATCTGATTTCATGACTATTCCCCTCTCTGACCCTTCAAAGACACTATGAGCCCCACACAGTAGGAATTTCAGCCATTTAAGCACCGAAACCTGAATTTCCCAACTTAACTGGATGAATTAACAGTAGATGAATTTGGGATAAAAATTTCATCCCATATATTTAAGCCATTTAGGGGATGGAATTCATCTGTATTTATTTTACAAAATCTCCATATCTCAATGGGATGAATTTTCATTTCATAAAAGAATGAAATGTAGGGGATGTTTTTAATCCAATAGAAAGGTATGCACTTCATCCAAAAGACAGGATGTTTTTGTATGTAATTTTCTGACATTTAGGGGATGTTTTTAATCTAAGAGGGGGGTGTAAACTTCATCAAAAGAGGGGATGTTTCTGCATATTATTTTCTGATGTCTATGGTGATAGGTGATCTCCTCAGCTCAAAGGCTGATATGTCATTCTAACCACATTCTAATCACATCAGCTAACTCCTATGAGGTCCCAGACGCAGCGCGACCCAGTCTATCGATCACAATATCATATCGACCAGGTCAAAACATTACCAGTGACATTGATTGTACCAAGAGACCACATCGCACAGCCTTAGGACTATGTCAAAAGCCCCTACGACCCCTTCTAGATGACAATTGAACATCCCCAATCATCCTCGAACAAACTGTGACCATGATTGAACATCGTCGACCATCGTCGAGCATCATCAATCAATATCGAGAGGCTACGAGCAACATTGGGCACCACTTTTGTTATCTATATGGTGGAATACCATGCACCAGGAAGGATTCCAACTTGGGCCCAAACCTGCTGATAGTAGGACAGCCTCATTCCAAGTCCCTATCGTGCACAGAACCCACTGGACAAATTATTGTGAGACTTAGCATGATTTATACACAAAGGACAGTCCCCTTTTAGTTCTATATCCTTTATTACTCTTTCATCATATGATATATCTCTTTCTTCTTCGGATTTCAGTCTCCTTTTTTGCCTTGTGCCTTAACTCATATCTTCTGCCTCATGTCCTACACATGTTTCTCATTCTGTTTTAGGAAGTTTCCTTAAAACATATAAAACTCTGTAGTATCTATTGGGAAGGACAAGAAATTGTCTTCACTTATCGTCTCATATTCAGTTCTAAGAAACAGATCTATCCTCTCAACAATCTAAACTTCTACAAGTTTTCTTGATTGACGAGAAACCTCTATGATCATCGTCATCCTTGATCTTCCAATGATCCTCTGATTGTTATCACTAGCAACCATTTCAACACGTCCTAGCCATCGACTATAGCCTTCATATACTTTCGACCTATCAAAAGGTCCTCAGAATTTGCACTTCAACCATCGACGATTAACATCATTCGTCGTTGAACTCATCGATCATCCTCGATATCGATCGATACTCGATCGGACTGCGCCAAACACCTTCATTTCTTATAGCACTACCTTCACGACTAGTACCAACTAGCCATCTTCCTATCAGTTTGACCACGAACATTCAGAATGACTAGCACCCTTCCTTGGACTCATCACAAATATCATCGGCAGTTTAGGTGGTTTTCCTGGGTTGAGTATCATCAATGGGATGTTTTTGAGTATGAATTTCAGCCAAAAGACAAGATGTTTCTTACGTGACTTTCTAACATATAGGGGATGAGTGGAGTGTTATTTCTTACAAGTTTAAAGGATGTTTCCCAAGTCATATTTTAGGAAGTGCCAATTTCACAACTATCAATGGCCTTCTCCATGTACTCTCACTACTCTCATAACAGAACAGAAATTTAATTGTATTCAATGTATTCATGTGCTAGTAATTTACTTCGGTCAACAATGGCCCACTTGCTATGGTCCTTAATGCACCCAACTACACATTTTACCTGATTGAGATCAACAAATTCTGTGGGCCCAAAGTCTTCATAGTAGTTGATCCTGCATTGATTAGTGGCCAGCTCTGAAATTTTGACCTGATGGATGAATGCATAGATGAAAGAATCAGCCTTAATCTTATGTTTAGTGGAGTCAGGGATATTGACAATAACAAAGCAGAGGATTTGCCCAAAGAAATCTTGAAGCTCAAACTCTGGTGCTCTACGAGGTAGATGAGCAAATTTGTCAACAGCAAGTTGATACTGGAGTACGAGAAAGTTAATACGCATGAAATAGTTCAGTGGAGGACTTACTTGGACAAATGACATATCTTGACTGTCAGATCTAAGTGGAATTAAGTCACGAGCATGCATAGTATCGCCACCCTCCAGCTGGCATGCATGGCCATATTGGGCAAATTGAGTATTCTGGGGTATAGGCTCCCACATGATTGACACAGACTTGTTTAAATGGGTGGCTAGGGTGGCAATGAGCTTCGTCCTCAGAGGAGCAGAGAGGGTTTCCATGGGTCCCTTGGGTGGAGTAAGAACATATAATGGATCTATCTCACTATGATAAGCAAGCAGGCTCATCAACATAACTGAAGACTTACATGAAGGCAATGTGACATCTTTATTGTGACAGATGGGAGGTAAGAGACTGAGTTTTTCATGCAAACCATAGAGGAGAGTTATGTGCGTCAACTTTGCACAGGAGGTAACATACTTACTGATGTTTGCATAGGGAAATCATCAGCTTTTGACATTGCAGAGGATGTCTCCACAATAGCGTTCCATTGGAAAGGCCCAATAAGCCCAGACTGGACCCATAGCCCTGATAGTCGGCGCAATGTGCAGCAGTGCATGGATGGTGATGGGACAACAAGCCAGCAGTGGATCAAATTGGTAGTATAGCCTGTTAACTTATCAGACAGTATCCCACTTGCAATGAGAAGCACATACCATTCATACTCCTGTACCCAACTCTGGAAACCTCTCTCAAGGTCATTAACTTGATCTTGGGTGATTTCGAATTTGAGGCAGAGCGTTAGCAGTCAAACTAATTCCATGAAGTGTTTTTAGTATGGCGGACGCACAAAACAGCCTTTGAGGAGAGTAGGGGCAATATATAATGTCCAGATTGAATGAGTTTCAGCAATCATCTGCACCTTCTCTGATGCTATATTTGGAACCCTAGATCCAAATGCTGCAGGGATAGTTTTCCCTGCATTTGTGGTGGCCTCTCCAATAGTCTCCCATACTGTCGGCAACAACACATAGCCTTCATCTTGATGGGAAATATCTTTGAACTTTCCAGTCCAGAAGAGAATCAAGTTGGGGATGAGATTAGTCCATATGAGATGCATGAAATCGTAAGGGAAGGACATGGGGAAAGAGAGGGAGCTTAAGGTACTGAGCAGTGGCAGACCTTTGATGCCATACTTGGTTGCAAACCTTTCATAATCTGTGTTGGTTGAGGCATACTGGACTTCCTTTGCCTGCTCCATGAATGACACATGATTTTGTAGTGGAAGCACAGACAGATCGTATTGCTCTTGTGAGCCTGGGAAGCCATCGTGGCACAAAGAAATGTAGTGCATCATCACTCATGAGGATGGAATGTGGACTCCTTTGATTGTACACATGTGGCATGGAGAAATTGCATTGTGGCCCTTCATGCGCATAACCATTGAGACCACAGGTATATCACCAAAGACTACGATCAGGTATGCATGTAGGATGAAGACAACCTTGGTGATTGCATCGAAAGCAGAAACACTGATCTTGAGCTGCAGAAGTTCCTGTACCAGAGGCCATAAAAATGAATCAAAATTGCAGGGTTTCTTTGGTTCAGGGATCACTCCAATTGAAATAATGTTGCACTTGAAAAACCGCTCTTTGGGAGGGAGGTTGTAATTGAATAGAATGATTGGCCATGCAGTCTTGGTACAGCGCTTGAAGGGACCAAAGCTGTCTGTGGACAACCCAAGTGCAATGTTGCGAGGATCGGAAAAGAACCACATTGGGAGCTCTTCACCACCAATTGTGATGAATGTCTCCTGGAGCAAACGGTAATGGGTGCCGTCAAAAATATCAGTTATTTTTGTTGGGTCATCTTCATGTTTGGACTGGTACTGCATTTTCATTGCATAGGAAGAACTTGCAAGCATTGCGCAGAGATGGGGAATAAGCGGAAGGTATTTGTAAATTGCCTGTGGTGTTGTCCCATTGGCATTATAGCGGTCAGTGTTGCATTTGGGGCATTTCTTGAGGGTTTTGTATGGGCCAGTGAGGCAGATGCATGAGGAGGGGCAGCAGTGATAGCACACAGGCTGGAAACCAGAGAGAAACTGAATGTGTTTCTCTGTATTCTTCAGGGAGTCTATTGGAGACTGAGGGAAAGCAAAGCGAAGTTTGTTGAACACTTTGTCAGTGAGGTGTTCCTCAAGTTTGAGGGCATAGGCATGGAGGAGAGTCAGGTCACTCTCATCCAGGATATTGCCCTCTGTAAGGATGTCCGTCAGACATTGGTAAAGGTATGGATTGATGTTGACTCACCTAATCGTGAGGCTTCCTTCAAGAAGCTTTCACCAAGGAGGTCCCATACTGAGACCCCTTCCTGTCCCAGCTCTGTGCCTGGCATTTCATATTCACCTTCATCTTCCTGGAAGTCTTCATTGCTGTTGAAATCCTCATCCTCCATGACCCCATCCTCTTGCATGACCTCATTCTCTTCTGTGACCTCATCTTCCTCATCACTCTCCTCGACAATAAACTGCCACACATGGTTATGCCCCCATCGTTGTAAGCCAACTTGCTCAATACAATGGGCAATGCGACAGGAGTGGCATAAGTTGGACAGACCATACTCATCAGCATCACCACCGAGGGGTGGCACAAATGGTGGTGAGGACGGTTCAGGGGGGCCATTGTTGACTCCAGATGGTCCTGCCTCGCCCATCTGCAAGTCCAAATATCCTTCCAGAAGGACCTGTGATGAACAACCTTGATCGTGGACATTTCCAGGGTGGTTGTTACATGTATGGTTGTCGAAATCCTTGCCCATAGAGTTATGTGCAGGGTCTTCCCCTAACAAAAGGGCTTGTCAAACAGGAGCATGGCGTCTGATGGCCTGTTGCTTCAGGGAAGGGCGAGAGGATGTCTTCCGTCTGGTCTTCCATATCAACAATGGAGTCTGTGCAAGGATACTTGACATCAAAAGTGAAGGACCTTGCCCAGCCTCATGCCACCTTTCAGTCTGTCAGGTGACTAACTTGCAACAGTTACATGCACAGAGATGTTTAGCGACCATGACTGAGGAATGGATGTTAGCGGGCACGCTCATAGGGACATGGGGATCAGCTCACCAAAATCCAGCTCCACACCTGTTATCATCCTCCTCATTGTCACCTTGAGCCTCGATATCAATGAAATGGCAGAATGCTGTTCATCATGCCTTCCACAATGTTCCTATGTTTCCTATGAGTGGATATCAGCTTTTTGTATCGATTTCATTGAAGACTTAGATTTTTTTGTATTATCATTCAATTAACATGTACTATCTATCTACTTTACTGACTAGATAGAATGAATTGAAATGGACTTACTCAAGGAGGGCAACAAGGAGGATGGCGGGAGCACCAACAAAAGTTGATTGTGGTGGTTGAGGTGAAAGCGAGCAAGCGTGCGAAAGCCAGCAAACAAATGTTGATATTGTCCAGAATATACAATCCTCGGGTATCTGTCTGGCTAAGTTGGTCACAGATACCCAAGGATTGAACATTCTGGACAATATCAACATTTGTTTGCCAGCTTTCACACACTTTCTCACTTTCACCTCAACCACCACAATCAACTTTTGTTGGTGCTCCCGCCATCCTCCTCGTTTTCCTCCTTGAGTAAGTCCATTTCAATTCATTTTATCTAGTCAGTAAAGTAGATAGATAGTACATGTTAATTGAATGATAATACAAAAATATCTAAGTCTTCAAAAGCTGATACCCACTTACAGGAAACCTAAGGAATGTTGCTGAAGCCATGTTGAACAATGTCCCAGATGCGGTCCACTGTTTCCTCAACATTGAGGCTCAAGTGGGCAACAAGGAGGATGATGATGGGTATGGAGATGGGCCTCCTGGTGAGTTGCTTCTAGTATACTTCTCTATGAGCACCATTAATCTGTTTGCATTCTAGATGACTTCATTGATGATCAGGATTATGGACAACCAGAAGATGCATGAAGGCCTCTGGAGAACAAGCTGCCTGACCAAGATGAGGAGGATCTGAACAATTTCTTGGTGGGAATCTTGGAACGGTCACATAATCTCAATGCACAGGAGTCGAGACACAACAGTGATGTTGATTCCGATGACTCAGACACCCCAGCTGCCATCACTTCACGCATGCCAACTAATGCAGACTATCTGTTACTGAGGGTCTGCTGCATTGTGAGCCTCAAGTTACAATTTTGTGATATTCTACTGACATATAGCAGATTAGCCAGGGAAGGAGAGAGACGCCGTAGCCTACCTGTTTAGGATTGTGCAACTGGAACACAAGTTTAGGTCTGCATTCTCATGGGATTCAGTTCATGGGTGGTTTTATATTGATGCCTTGATGAACCCCATGCTGTCTAAGCTACTACATTGTAACCAGCAACTTATTCACCCACAAGAGGGTTTTGGGGTGATTGACATGGCAGAGTGGACAATGCTACTGGATATGGACAATGAAAGCGACCCCTCTGTTTGAGATTGGGTTACCATCCACTGTGGGTTGTACAAAAGTTATGGGTGGAGAACATAAAAATAGGGAAATGATTGTTACAATTGCACAAGTGGATGGGCAGCTATCGATCCAGTTCTCGCACTACAAGACATCAGGATTCTTGCCTCCAGAACAGGTTTCTCCCAAGCACCCTAACCCGGTGCATGACAATGGGCCACTTGTTGTGATTGAGGGTGAGCAGTGTGGCAAATTTGTTCGCTGAATCCACCATTGAGACAAAGATGGTCAACAAATTATGAGGGTGGCTGTTATCCATCAGATGGTTGATGGTCAAGAAGGTCTCATGGGAGAATGCTTGGAGTTCATTCCTGATGAACTGTGTGTTGGCCACAAGACAAAGGAGGAAAAACAATGGAATGATGAACTGGTGTCTGGCCTTTGTGAGGAAGCAAGAAAGATTTATGCAAATAGGCAATAGGTGTCAAACTTAAGTTTTTACAATACTTCAGATACTCTATGATTTCTCCTATGTGCCCATTACTTTCTGCCATTTATTCTGCCCACCATCCTCTTTCTCTCTCTCATACCCTTGCTTTCTTCCCCACTTCTTTACTTGTTGGAAGTTTATGTTGAAGACTGGATTCACTAAGTGGCTACCATCAATATAGATCTGAATCATGACATTTGCCTGAATTTCCAATGATATGTTATGACAACTTATCAAGTAAGCATCTTTGCATACCTTTCATTTTGATGGTTGGACAATACTGACATCTACATCTCTGCCAGGGACTGGGGCCACTGGGCTGGCTTGTCAGACATCTATGTGGAATGTTCAGCTTTCATTAGCCTGCAGTCAAACCAGTACTTACCACTTGCCTCCGAGACATTGGAGACATCAGGATGGTCAACCCATGGCCTATTCTCTGGTAGGCCAAGTTGATTTTCCAGTAGATAATGCTCAGGATCTGTGTCAGGTTCCATTAGGCTTTCCTCAACGTCAGAATTGCCATTGCTGATGCTAATAATGCTCCAGGCACAGTGAACATGGGAGGATTTTTGGTTTGTGGTCATTGTAATGCACTGTGGATTTCCTGACTTGTAACCTACTTTATATTTATATATATTGCAGGTTTTGTTAGTCTACCTGTGCGACTACCTACCCCAAGTTCAAGATCCAGAATACTGCAGAGCAATGCAAGGTCTCCCTGTGTCTTTACGTGAAAAACATCCCCCTGAACATGTTATTTACATCCCTTAGCTTCTGATACCATGGCAACTAATATTGTTCACTCAAGGTCTGGCCTTGAGCAATGAGAGCCACCGCATACCTTGAGCTGGAGTCCAGTCTATGTGAAATTCATCCCCTAAACATGTTAATTGCATCCCTGGCTTTGCAGCACCCAATGCCCAAGTTCTGGCTTCGAGTAATGAGCACCATTTCCACCTGTATTTAAAGTCTAGTCTACATGAAATGCATCCCTGGCTTTGTAGCCCCTCCCTTACCCAATGCCCAAGTTCCAGCTTCGAGTAATGAGCACAATTTCCACCCATGCATAAAGTCTAGTCTACATGAGATGCATCCCCCTGAACGTGTTCATTGCATCCCTGGCTTTGCAGCTCCTCCCGCCCTCAACACACAAGCTCCGGCCTGGAGCAATGTGCCGCCATGTACGTTAAGTCCAGTCTACATGAATGCATCCCCCTGAACATGTTAATCATGTCCTAACTTCCTATACCATATTGCCAGGAACATTTGAGTTGTCCTCCATGCAAAACCTGGTCCTCAACCTATATGGAAACTACATTCAATACCAAGTTTTTCCAACCCTTGCATCAGATGACTTATCTTGTTGTTCACCTCCATGACTGCACGTAGACTTTGTGCATGATACATGGATCTTGAGTCCTTAAGAGCACGTCGTTACCTTCCCCAGCAAGTCGATCCAACTACAGCATCCAAGAAATCCAAGCAAGGTGGTAAGGCAAAGTCGGTGTCGACCTCTCTTTGAAAGAAAGCACAAGGTTAGTACTTCCCTATTTTGCATTTAGACATTATTACTTGTCATGTTGCACTTGACTAGGAACACCAGCAAAAGCCTTTGAGGCTCAGTTGAAGAAACTAAAGGGTGCAGCTACTGTTTCTCTGTTTTGTACATTCCTGACACTATCATCAGCGGAGAACAATGTGTTGTGCAAGGCCACAGCTGCTAAAGAAAATACTGTGATGATGATACCATGCCCACGAAGCAGAAGCAGCGTTGCTGGCAACAGATTCAACTTACAGACTGCAATGCACCTTGAGGACAATACCAATATGTACACTGCCCTTCACATAAGTTGATCTCTTGTGTACATAGCCTTTCTGAGCATTGTAGTATTGTGTTCAGGACTTAACTGCCATGGCTGGGCTTGACTGTTCCATTACATGGCACCGCCAACCAAAGCCAGTCATTGCCCAAATCATTGCAATGGTATGTTCTTATCGGCTTGTCTTTCTTATTATTAGATGGCTCTCCTAGGCTTGAGACTGCCATCACTACTTCAAGTGATTCCTGCATGGCTGGGCAATCGAAGAATTTATCAAGTCCAGCCTCAAGAACAAGGGTGCCTATTCCCATAAACGTGGATATTTTGCGGAAATGACAAACTTGGATGATGTAGCAAGCGATAACAACAAGGATGGGGAGGATGGGGAGGATGGAGAGGATGGAGAGGATGGGGAGGATGGAGAGGATGGAGAGGATGGAGAGGATGGGGAGGATGGGGAGGATGAGGAGGATAGGGAGGATGGGGTGGATGAGGAGGATAGGGAGGATGGGGAGGATGAGGAGGATGGGGAGGATGGGGAGGACGGGGAAGATGAGGAGGATGAAAATGAGGAAGACAAAGAGTCAGATACAGGTGATGCTTGAAACATTATAACATGTTGTGCTATGTTAGTAGTATGGCCTGAATTTTGGCCAATAACAAATGGTTTCCAATGGGAGGGAGCTCCTCCATTGACCAATATTTGAAAAGTCAATCAAGGGATGGCTACTGTTAGGGTGACACCCACTATCTGCTAGCTAAGACCATGCAGGTTCTCTCTACAAGAAGGGGGTGGGATCCACATGTATGATGGTGGAATTGATGGTTTTGATGCGAGGGGTTATTTATAGATGAGTTTGTTGAGATAGGCCGTTCACACCACAAGCGTAGGTGGAATACCTAAGAGAACACAACTGGGGTTCCCTAGGTGTATATTTAGGGTTTATATACTATGTTACATATATTGTACATTGTTGTTATCAATGTGCACATACAGGTGCGTACATAATGATGCATGCGAAATAAAATTCTCACACTATCAAAGTGTAGCATAATTCAATGTAATAAAATAAAAATGAAATTTTATTAGGTAATGGGGCTGTTTCCTAACATTACCCCCCTTTTATGCCTTGACTTCCAGACGAGAAAATATTGCATCTGTCCTCTCCATGAAAATTTGGTAAGGCCAGAATCTCATCCCCTCATACACCATTCTCGCAATGCGACACGGAGCATTTGGATTACATTTAAAGAATTGGGTGATTGTGTTATGTGCTCGCTTACAATTCTCTTTGGGTTCCCATGAATTATTTTTGTCAGTATAGTTTTTCCACTTTACAAGCTTTTTGAATGTGCCTTCAGCACACAGGTGATATTTATATTAGAGGTATTTATATATTATACTACATTATACTTCATATACATATTATGACACATTATATCTACTGGAAAGATGCCTGGTTTGGCTGGCAGCCTACACTAAACTTAGGGTGGACAGTAGTGACAGGATCAAATTATTTTTGTTGCATGGAAGTGGGAACCATAAGCTACTAAAAATAAAGGAATAATAGATTACTATATCTTTGTTGCACAGAAGTGGGAGTGAAGATTAGGGAATAAAAAATGAGTGATTTATAAGAAAGATCAGCTTTGTAGGTAAAAGGCTGCATCAGGCAGGGTGTGTGATTTAGGGAGGCCACCTTGAGCATAGTTGCATCATAGGAAGGCACCACATCAGTGGTGTAAATGTCAGCACTGATGGGTGATTGTAGGTAGCTGATAAGGTGCATGTGTTGCCAGTGTGTTGGTTCTGGCAGTGCCAGTGGTGGCTGTGCTGGTCCCATAGGATGTTGGGATCTGTAATGACCATAATTTGTTATAACACAGACCTTGGTATGTCTGGTGTGGGTGTGAGTTGTTTCAGTGCCAGTGGCTGAGCTGACCCAGCACCATGTTTGTCTTGGTGGCTGGGATATGTGTCAGTGCCATGTATGGTTGTGTTGGCAGCTGGAATGTGTGCTGTGTTGGCAGCCTGTATGTGTGTTAATGTCATAAGTCTGGGGGGCCAGACTTACATCTACCCATCTTTGATCAAAGCAAAGAACAATTCTGCACTGTTGAGCTGGTGGCAACCTTTGTGTAAGCTCATAGGCTTCCACTTGTATAATGCAACCCCAGGATGGTGGTTGTGAAGCATATCCTGAAGTGTCATTTAGGCAATAGCATGGGTATGGGTAACCTGCATGGGTCATGGGTATGGGTATTGGTGGGTACGGGTATGGGTCACCCATTGTGTACCCATGACCCACCTAGTACCCATCGCTTACAGGTCTGTTTACAGATTTCAGCACTCATCTGAGTGCCAACAATCTTTTATATACTTAAATACTATGTAATTAACTTAATATACATATTACTTAGGGAGAAAGCGATGCCCCAGAATAGAGAGGAGCTGATGGAAGCAGGGTGTTATATATGAAATAATGTTTGTTACTGTTTGGTTCCAGTAAATGAACACAAACATGACATGCCATTTAGTAGATCACATTGTTATTTATTACTATTTGGTTCCAGTAAACAGCCAGAGCTGTTGACGCTGCCGCCTCTCCCTCATCCACCTACCACCACCTGCGCCTTCAACTCCCATTGCCACCACTCCCTTGCCCTTCAACATGCCAAACACAGCCATAGCCAATGGACAGACAATGGGCCAAAACACCGATGTATGGCATTTGGGCCCTATGTAAGTGTTTCTTTTCTTTTTTCTTCTTTTTACTAACTATTTTAATCACATTTTTAGATTATAATTATCTTGTAACAATGGGCCCAATGATGACAACAAATGACGGGGATGCACCCAATGATGGGGAATGACCCAGCACCCACACCCAGCCCTGCCAGCCACTGCTTGTGGGGTGGATCATGGGTGCTAGCATGAAGGGTGATGGAATGGGACAGGACAATGGGGATGACAACAGGGATGACAATGGCCCCAAACTCACAACCTCCCCCTCTCTCTCACAAATGTGAGGTGGGGGTGGTTCTTACTGTAATTCAATTTAGATAGAATAATTATATACTTAGCAAAACCCGTGCAGGAGTCCACACCCATGTGTACCTGCATGTACCCATTGTGTACCAACCCGTGGGTTGATGGGTTACTATCCGTGTGGGTATGGGTACAGGTAAAGCTCTGGGTACCCATGGGAGTACCCATGCTATTGCCTAGTGTCATTACAGTCTCTCATTTCAGATGGGTATTTTCTGGATGGTTTTTATGATAGTGAAGAGCTTAGGATTATAGATGTAGAGCTGAGCATTCACAGGGTTTTCAATCTCTGATGGAAGAAAGAAAATCTGCTTTATAAGTAAGCTCCCCATGTAGGTTGAAGACATAAGGGCCATCACCATCATTGACGTCCGGGACTGCACTTCAGCCAATGGAAGTCATCGCAAGAGCATTGTTGTATTTCTGAATATGTGCTTGCAGAATTCTTTGCTGATATAATCCTGACTGGCCAAAAGTTGTGATAGCTCATGAGGAAGATTATGCAGGCAAGGTAAGTCAATCTCTCCACTAAAGCAGCACATGCCAAATTTAGGGCAAGCATTGGATGAGCTAGTGAAGCCATCCAATACAGTGCAGCACAGAAAGGGCACTAAATATTCATGCAACCCATGTCATGGACTGGCCAGTTTGGATTGAAAGGTTGGCATGCAATAGGCAGAGATGGAGCAGGTGGAACTGGAGCTTTGCCTCATGTTCTACACATGTTTCTTATACCATTTTAGGAAGTTTCTTTAAAACATATAAAACTCTGTAGTAGCTACTTAGAAAAAGAAAGAAATTGTCTTCACATATTGCCTCATATAAAGTTCTAAGTATCTGATCTATCCTCAAAACAATCTAAGCTTCTACAAGTTTTCTTGATCAACAAGAAACCTCTGCAATCATCGTTGTCCTTGATCCTCTTATTGTTAGCACTAGTAACCATTCCAACACTTCCTAGCCATCGGATATAGCCTTTGCATACTATCAATCTACCAAAAGGTCCTCAGAATTCACACATTGACCATGAATGATAAACACTGTTTGCCATTGATATCATCAATCATCCTCGATATTGATCGATACTCCATTGGACCATGCTAAACACCTTCCTCTCTAATAGAACTACCTCCACAACTAGTACCAACTAGTTGTCTTCCCATAGGTTGGACCATGAACATTTGGACCATCTCGCACCCTTCCTCTGACTCATGCAAATATCATTGGTTGCCTCATCAGTTGTTTTGGTGGGTTTCCCAGTTTGAGTATCATCAATGTGCATCCTGGAACAACTTTGACAGTACAAACTCTACCTTCATCAGGACAAGTGCAAGTTTGAGAAGACCAAGATCGAGTACCTTGGCCTGATTATCTCGGAGGGTCAGGTCGAGATGGATCCTGTCAAGGTGAATGGGGTCATGGCTTGGCCAATGCCCACAAACAAGAAAGAGGTGCAGTCTTTCCTGGGCTTCATCAATTTCTATTGGTGTTTTATCAAGGATTTCTCACATCATGCACAACCACTGTTCAACTTGATGGGGAAGGTGGGACAATGCACAACAGGAGGTGTTTTAAAAGCTTAAGGAGATGGTCACTTCTGCTCCCATTCTACCTTTGCTGACAACTTGCACCCTTTTCATGTAGAGGCTGACAGTTCTGACTTTGTGACAGGCGCTGTGTTGTCTCAGCAGTCTCCAGAGGACCAGAAGTGGCATCCTGTTGGGTTCTATTCCAAAAGCCTTAGTGCTGTGGAGCAAAACTATGAGATCCATGACAAGGAGATGTTGGTGATAATGCATGTGCTTGAGGAGTGGCGACATTTCCTCAAGGGTGCCCAACACAAGGTGGAAATTTGGACAGATCACAAGAATCTCAAGTACTTTATGACAGCCAAGAAATTGAACCATCGTCAAGCTCATTGGTCCCTGTATCTATCCAGGTTCGACTTCTCCTTGCACCACTGTCTGGGTTGCAGCATGGGGAAGATTGATGCCCTCTCCTAACACACAGACCATGGGGATGGCGGCAATGACAGTCAAGACATTATGTTGTTGCAGCCAAACCTGTTTACTATCTGGGCATTGGAAGGCATCACACCACAGGGCGAGGAGTGGGACATTCTATGCAACATTCATTGTGCAAACCATAGCAGTTTACATGAGGATGTCATGGCCCGAGCTGTTAAGGAACTGAGGAAGGGTTCCACCCTCTCCTTGCGTGTGGCAGAGTGGGCTGAAAAGGAGGACTTGTTGTATTTCAGGGATCACATCTACATCCCCAACGACTGCGATCTTTGTCAACACATCATATCCCAACACCACAACTCACGGATTGCTGGTCATCCTGGATGCTGGAAGACCTCGGAGCTCACCTCATGGAATTATTGGTGGCCACAAATGTCACAGCTCATTGGTCAGTATTGCTGTACTTGTGACCTTTGCTTATGCACCAAGATTCCTCGTCGCAAACCCATTGGTGAGCTACACCCTCTCCCTGTCCCAGAGAGTCGTTGGGATGTTGTCATTGTCAACTTTGTGGTGGAGTTACCAGAGTTGAATGTGTTTGATGCAGTGATGTGCACAGTTGATTCTGCAGGGAAATGCGCTCACTTCATTCCCACTCACACCACTGACAGTGCCCTGGGTGCTGCCCAACTCTATCTCCACCATGTGTGGAAATTACATGGACTTCCTGGTGCTTTCCTTTCTGACTGTGGCCCTCAGTTCATGGCAGAGTTCACTCATGAGCTGTACCAACTCCTGGGGATCAAACTCCTTGCTTCGACTGCTTATCACCCACAAACTGATGGCCAGACCGAACAAGTCAACCAGGAACTGGAGCAGTACATCCATGTCTTTGTCAATGAGTGCCAGGACAATTGGGACAATCTCCTTCCCTTGGTCGAGTTTGGGTACAACAACCACATCCATGCTTCCACTCAACAAATCCCTTTCTTCTTAGACACTGGACAGCATCCACGCATGGGATTTGAACCCCACCAAGCCCCCTTGCACATCGAGACAGTGAATGAGTTCACAGAATGCATGAGGGACAGTTTGGAGGAGGCAAAAGCAAAGGATGACATGGCATGCTTTTACAATCAATGCCACTCTCCAGCACCTCAGTACAAGGTTGGTGATCAAGTTTATCTTGACTCCAGTGACATCTCCACCACATGTACATCCAAGAAACTCGCCCATCACTTCCTGGGACCTTTTCCCATTGTCAAGTGTGTTGGAATGCATGCCTATCATTTATGCCTCCCAGTCTCCATGTTCAGACTCCACCCAGTCTTCCATGTTGTGAAACTCCTTCCAGCTCCCCCAGATCCTTTCCCAGGATGTCATTCATGCCCACCACTGCCACCTACAGTGATTGAGGGAGAACCACAGTACAAAGTCAAGTCAATCTTGGACAGTTGGTTGTGTCATGGGAAACTCCAGTATTTGGTACACTGGAAGGGTTATGGGTACTGTCAAGACCAATTCCTCTGACTGGATTTCCGATTGTTTCCACTGCAATTTCCAGCCACCTTGCAACACTGCCCACCTCCTATCAGCAGCATGCCTAACAGGCAAAATTCCCTCATTTCCAATTACATGAAACAGTTTCAGGAAATGCCATGGAAGCCAGTTTGCAATTATCACAGCCTCAGAAACCCCTATCATCTCCGGACTTTAGTATTTAAGCTAGCTACCTTTGTTTTGTATCACCAGTTTGTAAATCAACAAAGTTTCAACCAAGTCACTCAGTTTAATCCAATTCTATCTTCACTTCCATTTGCCTTTCCTCTGAACCTTTGTCTCTTCCAAGTCTTCCTCTACACCTTTACTCGTCCTCACCAGATTACCTCCAGACTTCCAACCTTCCCTGCTCACCTTCCTTTGAAATTAGGACACTTGATGAGGAGAAGGGCACAGTTTCTTATAAACTGAAGCCAAGTCCTTTCTGTCCAATTTAACCTTGGTTCCGGAATTCCTTTGGGACCCTGCTCCTGCCAGTCAGTTCAACTGTTCTGGGTCCAACCAGATTTCTGACGTCTTTCCCCCCGACTCAGCACTTAACAGTATTTACAAACTCACACTTCTCTCATCAATTCTAACACTCCAACTTCTAACCCCACCCCCATGGCTCCTACTGAATCTCAGACCCAACAAACTACAAGAAACTCTCGCTGTGCTGGCACAATCTGCGGCTCAATACTACCTTCACCTAGGCACACCTTGACCTTTGGTGCATCCACCAGACCATCCAATATCTTCTGACAAATTGGTTCTGGAGCACCCTCCATCAGTGCAAACCTTATGTCTCAACCTCCGGAGACCCCTCGGAACACGACTCCACTTGAGTATGTGGAGAATGTTGGGCAACCTAACCCCTTTGATGAGGAAGGTCCAGGTAAAGAGGACAGACTTCCCAGTGGACCTGATGACCCTAGCAGTCCTGATGGCCCTGGGGATGACCCCAATCCTGATGACCCTGCTGACTCTCAACCTCCCAAGGGCAGAAATCCTGATCCAGGAGATAGGTTCTTTGATGCTCTCTTCAAGCTCTCAGATAGTCTCTGAACCCTCCAGCAGAATCAAGCACCCAAACCTGAAAAAATCAAAGTTCAGGACCATGACACTTTTGATGGGGCCAACCCCCGGAGACTTTGGGACTTCCTAGTCTCATGCAACCTTCACTTCAGCGATCGTCCTCAGGTTTTCACCTCCAATGAAAAGAAGATTCTATTCATCCTTTCCTACCTCACAGGGTCAGCCCTTAGCTGGTTTGAACCTGGACTAAATGACCCAACAAATTCTGCCCTATGGATGTGGAACTATGAGGTATTCCTTAGTGAGTTGGAAAGTAACTTTGGTCCTCACGATCCTGTTGGGGATGCTGAGAAAGCCTCTCAGAACTCACGATGAAGAAAGGTGGAAGAATAGTGAAGTATAACATGGACTTCTGGGAATTAGCTTCCTGGGTCAATTGGAATGAGGCTGCTCTACATGACCGGTATTTCCATGGTCTTCTGCTCCGTCTTCACATAAAAGTCTTATGGGGAGGACAACCTGATACTCGAGCATCCTTATGTCTTAAAGCTCAGGATGCTGACAACATCTATTGGATGCAGGAAGAGGAAACCCACTTAGAAGTGAAGACTCCCAGAAATTCCACAAACCCCGGGAAAAAGGAATCCAAAAGCACTCCTAGCTCCAACTCCCACTCCCACTCCCACTCCTCCAATCAGCCCAAACCTCAGTCCTCAACCAACTCTAATTGCACAAACCAGTTGTCCTCTCCCAGCACCTCCTCTGAGACCAAGAATAACTCCCAGAAGGACAAACCAAAGAATTCCATTTCTAACAAGCTTATAAAAGATGGTAAACTAACTGGGGAGGAACGTGAGCGCCGCATGCAGGGAGGGGTTTGCCTCTACTACAGTGAGGAAGGACATGGGGCCAGAAATTGTCAGAAGGCCAAGGCTGCTAAAGCTCATGCAGCAGCCATTGTTGAGCCCAAACCAGACTCTGCGGACTCAAAAAAATAGTCTGCAAGCCTCAGGAACATGCCATTGGTGCTGAGGGTTGTGTTGACCTTACCCATTTGGCTGCTTACGTCCATCTCAACACGTCCGCTCTTTCCAATCCTGAATCCCTCACCATCCTACTTTCCCTTCCCAATCTTTCTGAAAAAATCTGAGCTCTTATCAACTCTGGTTCTTCTCATTGTTTCCTAGATTCACTATTTGTTTGGGACAACCACCTTAGTACAGAAACCATCTCTCTGATCAGACTCTGACTATTTGATGGAACTTGTAACTCCACCATAACCCAAGCTGTGAAACTTCCAGTCACTTTTCCATCTGGTGAAGTGTTCAATCTGGCATTCTATGTAACCTCACTGGACTCTTCCTGTTCTGCAGTTCTAGGTCATAACTGGCTGAAGCAATACAATCTGTTGATTGACTGGTCTTCAGGCCAAATAAATTTCCACTCTGCAGGGCTAAGAGGTCCTGCACCCCCAACATCTCCCAACTCTTCTATCTCAAGTGAGTCACCTTCACCTCTGAACCTTCCAGCAGAAATCCATGAAAACCCCGTTATCATCAAACCCTTGAAGCTCACACCTCCTGAAATTTCATTCATCAATGCTGCCACTTACATGCGCACAAGCAAACATCCTGGGGCTGTTGCCTTTCAGATGACATTCTCCCCAGAAGGACTAACAGCAAAATCCTTGTTAGTGTCCAGGAACCCTCCAGACCTTTCAGATGTTCCAGAGGAATATCAAGAATTTGCAGATGTCTTTAACAAACAGAAAGCCGACACCCTTCCTCCTCATTATTCCTATGACCTCAAAACCAAGACGGAGGATAATGCTCCTCCGCCTCTGGGTTGCATGTACTCTCTCTCACCCTCTGAACTTGAAGCCCTCCGACTATTCATTGAAGAAAACATTTGGTCGGGTTTAATCTGCCCCTCCAAATCCCCACATGGCACTCCTATCCTCTTTGTCAAGAAAAAGGATGGGAGCCTCCGACTTTGCGTCAACTACTGTGGACTCAACCACATCTCAAAGAAAGACCGTTACCCACTTCCTCTAATCTTGGATCTCCTGGACTCTCCGGGGAAAGCCCGCGTGTTCACCAAAATCGACCTCTGGCATGCCTATCACTTAGTCCACATTGCTGAAGGAGATGAATGGAAAACCACTTTCCACACGCGCTATGGATCTTTCGAATGGTTGGTGGTTCTGTTCAGACTCACCAATGCACCTGCTGCTTTCCAGCGCCTCATGAATGACATCTTCAGTGATCTATTAGATGTCAGCATCATTGTCTACCTCGATGATATCCTCATCTACTCCAACGACATGAGTCAACATAAGGCTCATGTCAAGGAGGTTCTCTGAAGACTCCAGAAAAACAGACTCTACGCTGCTCCACAGAAATGCGAGTTCCACAAAGACAGCATGGAATACTTGGGATTCATCCTCTCTCCAGATGGACTCCGGATGTCCAAGGATAAAGTCAAAACCATCCTCGAGTGGCCCAAACCTCAAAAGGTTAAGGATATCCAATCCTTCCTGAGGTTCTGCAACTTCTACCGACAGTTCATTCATGGATATTCCGACATCGTCATCCCTCTCACAAGACTCACCCAGAAGCACATGCCTTGGGACTTTGGCAAGAAATGTCAAGAAGCCTTCAACAAACTAAAAGAAGAATTCACTCATGCCCCAGTTCTCACTCAATGGCTTCCGGATTCCCGCATTATCCTGGAGACAGACGCCTCAGACTATTCTTTCCATCTACACCCCGGATGGAGAAATCCACCCAGTTGCATTCCACTCTAGTTCCTTCAACCCAGCTGAATTGAACTATGACACTCATGTTAAGGAACTCCTGGCTATCTTCAAAGCTTTCAAATAGTGGCGACAGTATCTCGAAGGTTCTGGAAACCCAGTAGATGTGGTCACTGATCGCAAAAACCCGGAATAATTCAGCACCACAAAGCTGCTCACTCATCGTCAAGCTCGATGATCAGAATACCTTTCTCAGTTCAACCTAGCCATTCGCTTCTACCCTGGTAAGCTGGGGGCTAAACCTGATGTGCTCACTAGACACTGGGATGTCTACCACAAAGGGGGAAATAGTGACCTCACCTCAGTAAACCTGAGCAACTTCCATCCAGTCTTTACTCAAGAACAACTCACATTTTCCCTCTGAGCCACTTTCCTTGCTACTCCTATCATCCGTCAAGCCATTCTCATGGATGTTGAAAAACTCCACAACGACATCCATTCCTCACTCCCTCTTGATCCTATCTCATCCTCACACCTTCCATCACCATCTGCTCCAAACTGGTCCCTAGATGACAGTGGACTCCTCTGCCACTTCGACTGGATTTACATTCCAGATATTGTGGACCTCTGCCTCAAAGTCTTACAATATAAGCACAACCACATTCTCTCAGGTCACTATGGGCAAAACAAGACTCTTCAACTTGTCCGATGGGAATACATTTGGCCCAACCTCTGCACCTTTGTGCAGGACTTTTGCAAGTCTTGTACTACCTGCAAATGCTCCAAATCACCCTGACACAAACCCTATGGGTTTCTCAAGCAACTTCCGGTTCTGGAAAGGCCTTGGAACTCCATTTCCATGGACTTCATGGAACAACTACCAGACTCCAATGGACATACTGCCATCCTAGTCATTGTGGACCAACTCTCCAAGCAGGGCATCTTCATCCCCACAGTAAATGAAATCATGGCCCAAGAACTTGCCAATCTATTTGTCATGCATGTTTTCTCCAAACATGGTGTTCCTTCTCACGTCACCTCTGACTGGTGTTCCAAGTTCATTTCCCATTTCTTCCGCTCTCTCGGACATGAAAATCCACTTCACTTTGGGTTACCACCCAGAAGGCAATGGACAGACTGAATGCCTCAACCAGACCCTCGAACAGTACTTGCGGATCTTCTGCAACTACCAACAGGATAACTGGTCTCAACTCCTACCTTTGGGAGAATTTGGTTACAACAATGCTCCCTTGGCTTCCACTGGAGTTTCACCCTTCTTTGCCAACAAGGGTTAACATCCAAACATCATGGTTTTCCCAGAGCACGAACTAGCTTCACAACATGCACGCCACTTTGTGGTTGACCTTGATGATCTCCACCAGGAACTCTGGAAGCAACTTGCCAAAGCACAGAAGTGCTATCAAGGCCACGTGGACAAATGTCGGGCTCCTGCTCCTGACTTACAAAATTGGCGACTATGCTTTTGTCAAAGGCAAACACCTACACATGACATGACCTTCCAAGAAGCTTTCAGAGAAGTTCTATGCCCCTTTCGAAATCATTGCCCGCCCAGGTACCCACTCGGTTACCCTTTGACTTCTGGACCACCTCCGGGCTGTCCACCCAGTATTCCATCTCTCCCAACTGGAAGAAGACACCCCCAACACAATTCCTAACTGTATCCAACCTCCGCCTCCTCCAGTCATCATAGACAATGAACTGGAGTACAAGATAGTGGAAATCCTTGACTCAAAAATCAACAACTGCTGCCAATGCAAACTACTCTACTTTGTGCAGTGGGAAGGTTATCAAGGAATGGATGAAGAATCCTCCTGGCTTCCCGCTACGGAACTCGATCATGCCCAGGAACTCATTACAGACTATCACACTCATTACCCAGGGACATTACCCAGGGAAACCTGGTCCTCTCTCCACTTAACATTCATACCATTCCAAACAACCAACTATCATTCTTAGCCAACAATCATTTTACAAATAAAGCAAAAAAAAACAAAAACAAAACTCTATTTTATCTGGACCGCACCAGATTTCCTACTCCTCCCTCACTTCCTCACCCCCCACTTCCCCTGCTACTTTGAGCAGGTCTCCCTGCACCTCCTTACCCTCCTCCTCTTCTTTGTCATCTTCTTCTTCATCTTCATCATCGTCCTCCTCCTCCTCCTCCTCCTGGGCTTCCTCCTTCCACTCCGGATCCAGGGCCCCATGGATGTCCACCAGGGAATCCTGGAGGGCCAAGACTCCCTCACTTATCACCCAGAGCTCCCGGAGCTCCCTCTTCACTCCCTTGACTGCTCCCACCAACTCCCTCAACATCTCCACGATCCCCTCATTGTTCTCCACCCTGGATGCTCCTGGCAACCCCTGACCTTCCCAGACCACCTCCTCGCACTTGTGCTTTGCCTTGGTACAAGGCTTGCATGCACGACCCTGGGTCCCCACCTGGAAACATGACAATTTAAATTCGAACATCTACTAAACGTTAGTGCAGAAATAAATGAGAGGGACCGAACTCACCTTTTACATGATATTGTGGCTTGCAGCCAGATATCCATGTTGGGCCCCTCTGCCTTCTTCTTTGGGGAGGTGCTCCCCTCGCCCTCATCATCCTCCACAGCTTTCTGTTTCTTTTTTGCCCTCTTGGCAGCAGTGGCTTTCTTCCGTTTGGCCTCTGCGGCCTTCTTCTCAGCCTCTATCCTGGCAGCCTCCCTCGCAGCCTCCTCCATGACCCTGTGCTCCTTGGTCTCCCTCACTTCCTCCTCCAGCCGGAGCTCTTCCATCAGTTTTTCTTGTTGGGCCTTGAGGTCTGCGATCTTGTCTGCATGTGAGGACATGGTGGATTTGGGGTAGGGGAGAAAAGTTGGATGATGGTGGTAGTGGTTGAAAGAAGAATTGGGAACCCTTCAAAATCAACATACCCGATGTGGACTCGAACATTCACGTGCCTCATAGGCTTGGCACTAAGGGGGAAATACTGTCAAGAACAATTCCTCCGACCAGATTTCCAATCATTTCTGCTGCAATTTCCAGCCACCTTGCAACACTGCCCACCTCCTATCAGCAGCACTGCCTAACAGGCAAAATTCCCTCATTTCCAATTACATGAAACAGTTTCAGGAAATGCCTCAGAAGCCAGTTTGCGATTATCACAGCCTCAGAAACCCCTATCATCTCCGGACTTTAGTATTTAAGCTAGCTACCTTTGTTTTGTATCACCAGTTTGTAAATCAACAAAGTTTCAACCAAGTCACTCAGTTTAATCCAATTCTATCTTCACTTCCCTTTGCCTCTCTCTAAGTCTTCCTCTGAACCTTTGTCTCTTCCAAGTCTTCCTCTACACCTTTACTTGTCCTCACCAGATTACCTCCAGACTTCCAACCTTCCCCACTTACCTTCCTTTGAAATTAGGACACTTGACGAGGAGAAGGGCACAATTTCTTATAAACTGAAGCCAAGTCCTTTCTGTCCAATTTAACCTTGGTTCCGGAATTCCTTTGGGACCCTGCTCCTGCCAGTCAGTTCAACTGTTCTGGGTCTGACCAGATTTCTGACATCTTTCCCCCCGACTCAGCACTTAACAGGTATGAGGAGAACTCATGGGTTGAGGAGTCTGATGTGAATGCCCCTCGGTTAGTCAAGGAGTTCCACCAATGGCTGCTGCACTGCATCACATTCAAGTCACTGACTTTGGCTGTATGCAATTTCAAATGCATCAGGGTGATGCATCTTAGAGGGGGGGTGATGTAAGGGGTCTAGAGGGTGCCCCATGTGTTTCTCCTATTTTTTACATTCATCCTACATTTTTCCCCATCTTGTTTCCTTCTATTCTTCATTTTCTATGATTTTTCCTCATTTTATTACTAATTCTCCCTTCCTATCACATTTGTCCATGTTGACAGTTTTATATTTAGAGACAGAGCACCCCTTCTAACATCTACCCCTTGGTACAATGTCACTTGGCAGCCTTGATCAGCCTATCTCTGCCTTTTCTATTTTTAGATTATTATTTGATTTTTGCAGTTTTCACATATGCTGGGCATTGGCAAAGGGGGGTCCTTAGAGTTTTCTCTTCAGATTTACCTTTGCTAGGTGTGCCTCCAATTCCTGTACTATGTAGTATAATTTTAACTTCGGATTTCCCTTTGCTAGGGGCTGAGGTTGCCCTTACAATTCCCCGGTGACTGGTCCAACTTTTAAGAGATTTCATCAAGATTTGACTGAGATATGACCAAAACAAAAGTACATTGTATTACATGTTGTAGTTTGTAGTTTGTAGTTGTAGTTGTAGTATGTAGTTGCAGCTTGTGAGGGGTGTTAAATTAATCAAAGATACATGGTACAGATGTTTATGTGTGTTATTTTTATGTCTTGGATGGTGTCCAATTGTACCCAACATTTTTGTAACACAAGGTATAAGCAGTACAATCAAAGTTATTTTAATCACAACAAAATACTTGTCCAAAATGTATTTGGTCATATCTCTCTCAGTTCTCAACCGTTTTTGATGGTCCAGGGAGCGAAATTGAAAGCATTATGCGTGGAAATTAGGGGAAATAGCTCACGTAATATATGAACTGGTTGTAACTGTTTAAAACCAGTTTTCATTGGGTTGATGATATTCTTCAAAGCAAAGGACTGGCAGCTGGACTGCAAAAGACCGGTCCTATAAATAGCCACTTGATGAACCGGACTTCAGTTCAGTTTGGTTTGGTTTCGGTCTTTCTCCAGTTCGTAGGACCAGACCTTTAAACACTAAAAACAACGCAAGTGAACCACATACAATATCAGCGACTGCTGCCGCTATAGTCCAAACCATAGCAAAATCATTGGAGTTGATGTGATTGTTCACAGACTTCCACTCCAAATAGGATTTCAAGGAATTTCAGCAAACCTGAATCTTCTCAGGCTCACCCATCCCTCACTTCTCAATAGTAGTGATGAAAGGCTCACCCAGGATATTATCAATCTCCACCTGAGAGAAAGGGCCTGACATGCAACCCAGAGCAACTTCATCAGCCAAGAAAGTGTCAAGAAAATTATCATAGCCCACACGAGAAAAATGATTTGGAGAAATCTCTGTCTTGGAGAATTGAAATGCATCTTTGGAAATAGGAAACCCCGATTGCAAATGTTGAACAAGATCTGGAAATTGTTTTGTCAAACCGTGATGAAGTAATTCATGTTCAAATGCAAATGTGGAATATGGCATGACAATTTTATGAAGAAGAATCAGGTCCTGGTGCTTGTTAGGAGAGGACAAGGGAAAAATGATTGGCACCTCCACAGAAAGAGCAACGGTGTTCAATTTGGGCTTGGGAGCTATGACCTTTACAGAGACACTCACCTCTGATGTTGAATGAGATGCACAAGGAAATGTTGTGGAGTTTCGAGAAAAGCCCCTTCCCAGAGTGTCTGGAGAAGGTTGTCTGGTTGTCCAGAAACACTTCGTGACTACAGGCACTAAAGTGATGTCCGACTCAAGAGCAGATGATGCACCCCAAGATGGAGGATGATGAGGTATGAGAGTAAGGTTTCCAGGTTTGCACAGAGGAATGAACAGTCAAGGAGCACCCACCTTGATAGGGAGACTGAGGGTGATGCTCAACCAAGTTGGTCGCTTGCTCCAAAACTGCTGTTGACAAGAGGTCTACTCTGACAGACTGAAACTTAGCCTCGTACAATTTCTCACAGAAAGCTCATGCATCCAGAAGGTAAGATGAGCGTTCTGAGATATCAAAGTGTCGATAAGCTGTGAAGAGCATACAAAAATCAGATTGAGACATGATCCAGTGTAAATGAAGTTGCCATCAAGAGTGGGAGTGGGAAGATGGTAGAGTGTGGAGAAAGGAAAGATAATTCCTCCATGCTTCTTCCCAAAGCTCCTGAGCAAGAACAGCTTCACTCCCAAACTGCTCCATAGACATCAGATTCTTCACCTTACCACCCAGAGGATCTGGTCATTTTACATAGACAAGAGAGCTGCCTGCCAGATGCATCATGTTCCAGGCCTCATTGGCAAAGAGAGTTAATGGAAGGTATACACATTTGTTGAGGAGAACCATCAGCTGAGGCAGAATCTGTTGATAAGCTGCAGAGTAAGTGGTGGAAGCAGGACCTTTGATGTTGGTGATGAAGGGGTTTGAAGCTGTGGAAGAAGCAGACAATGGTGGAGCACTTGTAGCAGTCGACGAAGAGGTGGAGGAGGTGGCTAGGGAAGCAGATACACAATGTTGCGATGAAGGAGAGAGTTGACTGAGGAGTAAGAGCAGATCAGATGCAGAAGAAGTTGTTGATGAAACCAGGGGGCAGACAGAGCCAGGGAGCTAGTGACTGGTGGTGCAGGAGCAATGGAAGCATTGGAAGTTGCAGGGACATTAGACACATTTGAAGATGAAGGTTGGTTGACAACCGCTGTGAAAAGAAGCAGTCCTGATGGAGTAGCATTTGCCATAGCCAACAAGGATGACCCAGATGACAAAGGAAGGAGGGACTCCAAGGGACCCAGAGCCATTCATTTGGCCACTGATTTGGCATCCCTTTTCTTTTCCAGCCATGAACAATCCAGATTGCATTGTCCTATGGCACTATTAAGAGCCACTAGAACATCATGACTCTGGTTGGAAGTCAGGAAGAAGGTATGCTGGGCCTGAGATAATGAGAGGGTAGGATCCAGCATTGTCAGGTTGTATTGTTGCACAGATTGCACCATGACAGAGGGTTGAATGTGTCCTTCAGTTCCTGAAGATTGTGGAGTCATTTTGGTTCTCTTTCAGAATAAAACATGTAACATATATGAACAAAAAACTTGTGTAGGGGAAAGTTTCATATCGTTAAGTCTTGTAGAGTGATATGGTGAGAGGAAGGTTACAAAACTTTCCCATGACTACAAAACCATACATTTATTGTATCTTGATTCCTCATTCTTTTGTTCCTCACTTATTCATCATCTCTCATCCCAAACTTCTAGTTTTAGCTTTCTCAACACACAGGCCAGTCCAAAGCCGTCAAGCAGGGGGCCTGTCCCTGGCATGGCTTTGTATGTAAAATGGTCAAATTTTACCCACACATCTAGTACAGGAAGGCTGAAGCCAGTTAGAACAATACATAGTCTTCTCATTCAATAAACAGCCTCACTGAGACCGTGTTCACTCAGGATAACTACAAAGAAACAATATGCATTTGACTTGCCTAGATGCAGAATTAAATACATGTCTGCTAAAAGATTGCAGCCACACATTGGGGTTTGAGTGAGTGGGGTGGGTTGCTGGGCCATCCATTGTTGTCATTGTGTTCATGGTCCTCGTGGTCCCTGTCATTGTCCTCTTCCCCATCCTCTGGTCCTCACCTTGGCATCATAGTCATCCTCTTCCTTGTCCCTGTTGTTGTTCTCTTTCCTCATTGTCATCACTGGTCCTGGGTACTGGTTGTCCTGTCATTGTCATCACTGATGCTGTCATCCTCTTCTACTCGCTGTCCTTGTTTCATTAGGGTCATTTACAGTAAATGAAATCAGTCGCAAAAGCGACTGATTTCCAAAGTGATTTCAAAATGTTTTTTATTCCCAGGAGCACATGTGGCCAAATTCTGATCACACACTGTGACACATTTTTGGAACCCCTTTTGTTTTGTGCAGACTTTGAAATAAAAAGTATTTGCTCATTGTTTGCAACAGCCTACATAGATGGTTGCTTGTTGCTGTTGACAGTTCCCAAGACAACATAAATAATGAATTTCAAATTTCTGCATATAGTTGATTTCTAACAGGGTGCAAAAGACAAGAACAAACAGGACAGAAAAAGTTGAGAAAACCTCATTGTCATTGAGGTTGCCACTGGGGGCATTTCCCAATTACCCACCTGGGAACATTGTGAACAAATTGGGGAACAATGCATTATATCTGTGTCATTTTCTCATGTGACAAACTGACATATTATTATAGATTGGTTTTGACTTATTCCATTTGCAAAAATGTGAACCAAATGGAGGTCTTTACACTCCCCACCTTTCCCAGTGGACTCTGACTGGAGTCCGACTGGACTGACCAGAGTCCGACCAGAGTCCACTGGGAGTCCAACTGGAGTCCAACTGGAGTCCGACTGGAGTTCACTGGGAGTCCACTGGGAGTCCAACCGGAGTCCTCACCAATTGATTATTATTATTATTATTAATAACAGAAAAATATTTTGACCCACACAAGGATTGAACCCTCACTATTTACTTACATAACATAATGGTAACACACTAACCACTAGACCACCTAGGCATTTATTATCACCTGAATACATAATACTATCACTAGGTTTATGCTTGCTGCCACAGCTGCCAAAATTCACCAACTGCTGCACTGCCACAACTGCCACATCAACCATTACTACCAATCGCTCAATAATCACAACACCATCGCCACCCATCCACAACAACCCATGCTGTCAAAACATGATCAGTTAACTCGGGAACTCACTACAGCACTGATCGGAAATGATTTCCAAAGTCAAAAGCATGCAAATGTGCTCAATTGTCACTGGACAACAAACCTAAGCAGAAGAAAGCCCGAAAGGAGAGCGAGAGTGAGGGGAGCAAGACAGATGATGAGCAGGAGGGAAGGAAGAAAGGGAACACCAAGGACCAGGAGAAGGAGAAAAAAGCAAAGAGGAACAAGGGAGCAAGGTACACTGCCCCTGCTGTTGCCGTCCTGTGCTGACAGGATGGCATTTTTTTCTTTTAGAAAGACTTCATTAGCGTGGTGATAGGTCGTCTTCTCAGCTCAAGGACCGATTCAACACTTTAGCATCATTCTAATCACATCGGCTAACTCCTACGATGTCCCAGACGCAGCACGACACACTCTATCAATCACAATATCATATCGACCGCATCGAAACATCACCAGTGACATTGATAGTATCAAAAGACCACATCGCACAACCTTAGGACTACCCTGAAAGTCCCTAAGATTCCCCTACACAACCACTGAACATCCCTGACCAACTTCGAACAAGCCACAACCACGATCGACCATCGTCGACCATCATTGAGCATCATCGATCGATATTGAGAAACTACGAGTGACATTGGGCGCCACCTTCATTATCTAAATGGTGGAAGACCATGCACTAGGACGTATTCCAACTCGTGTTCAAACCTGCTGATCATACGTCAGCTTCATTCCAAGTCCCTATTGCGCACAGAACCCGCTGGACGCATTATTGCGAGACTTAGTGCAGTTTATACACAAAGGACAGTCTCTTTTAGTTCTTTCCCTTTATTACTCTTTCATCATATGATATATATATCTTTCTTGTTCAGATTCCAGTCTCCTTTATGGCCTTGTGCCTTAACTCATATCTTTTGCCTCATGTTCTACACATGTTTCTCATTCCATTTTAGGAAGTTTCTTTAAAACATATAAAACTCTGTAGTATCTACTTGAAAATAACAAGAAATTGTCTTCACATATCATCTCGTATACAGTTCTAAGCATCCGATCAGCTTTCTAAAACAATCTAAGTCTTTGCGGGTTTTCTCGATCAACGAGAAACCTCTGCAATCGTCGCATCCTTGATCCTCCCTCAATCCTCTCATCATTAGTTCTAGCAACCCTTCCAACACTTCATAGCAGTTTGCCGCACCCTTCATATACCATCGACCTATCGAAAGGTCCCCATAATTCACATATCGACCATTGACAATAAAACTTGTTCACCATCGATCTCATCAATCACCCTCGATATTGATTGATACTCAATCGGACCACAACAAATGCCTTTGTCTCGCTTAACACTACCTTCACGACTAGTGTTAACTAGTAATCTTCTCAGAGGTTTGACCACAAACTTTCAAAACATCTCGCAACCCTCCTCTGACTCGTCGCAAACATCATCGATTGCCTCATCGGCAGTTCTGGTGGTTTTCCCAGGTTGAGCATCATCATTTTTGGAGCCCACCGCAAGGGTTGAACTTGCAGCCTTCAGATTAAAAGTCTGAACCATTTCATCATCAGACCAACCTCGACTTCCTTGGCTTAGGCCAACACAAGCGAGAACCCTTCGGATCGATACTCGCCACGCCTTCGAATCTCTCAAACAATTGGGAGATATTCTAATTCCAGTTTCCGAAGCAGAATCTACTCATCATAGACTATTTCCTTCACCTATATCATCCCCTTCCACATCATCATCTACTTCTTCATCATCATCATCAACCTCTTCATTTACCCTTCCAACAACTTTGACACCTCTACCATCTATTACACAAGTCTTAACCCCTACCCCTAGAGTCATCGCATTCATGACTACCCAAACCGCGATGCCAGCTCGTGGGCACTCGACCACTCCGAAATTTGACCTGACTCAGCCTCAAGAGCTTCGACGATACTTCAAAGAGCTTGAACTATTATTCCCAACCTGCGGCATTACTGAATTGAATCTTATGAAGAAACACACTTGTCGCTACCTCGACATCGACTCATCAGAACTCTGGGAATTGCTTCCAGAGTATCAACCCGGCACATCATTCAACGAATTTAGAACAGCAGTACACAAACTCTATCCCGGCTTGAAAGACGATCGCAAGTGGAGCATATTGGACATGGAACAGCTACGTGTTGGGATATTCGACGTGAGCGATCTAGGAATGTATTATTGTGCATTCTACAACATTACTCACTTTTTGCGAGCAAAGCAGAGCTTATGTTCGAGGATTCCAACCCGGCTTATGGACTCGAATTGCTCGACGACTTGAACTCAAATTCCCCGACCATTATCCCAACGATCCGTATCCACTCAACGACATTCACGACGTGGCAAAATTTGTTCTAGCAGGCTCCAACACATCGAACTCAGTAATCCACCAATCAACCTCTTCATTGCACTCGACATTGAATGTCGGAAATATGGGCACCTCGTCACCTGGAACTATTACAATCAAAACTGAAGATCTAAACGCGATGTTCAAACGATTTGCTAGCACCATTGCTACGCATATCGCAGGTACTAAAAATCCTTGCACTAATTCGGCAGACAGACAGGCACATATCGACACACTCCTTTGCATATTTTGCGGTTTATCCAGACATTTTATCCCTGACTGTATGGTTTGTCAGTCGTACCTGAATGAAGGGAAGTGTAAGAGAAACGCAGAAGGAAAGATCGTACTTCCTAACAGACAATTCACCCCTTGAAGTATCCCTGGCAGGTTTATCAAGGAACGCATCGATGAATGGTGGAAATGTAACCCAGATGCAACCCCAGCAGCAACACTTTTATTCAGCATTGCACCATCAGCACCTTTGAATTCGACTAGTTCAACCTCGGCTGCGATCACTTTGATAACAGAGTCCGACGCCGTTTCTATATCGGGATTGGAGACAAAAGGCATTTATCATAACTTGACGTTGACAGCTGACTCCAAAGATAGAATAGCGGCTCTCGAGCGCGAAATGTTCGCGCTTCGAAGTGGTTGACCATTTTTGCATCTGAACAAAGAGGTTCAAAATTTGGTTCCAGCCATGACAACTCCCATCCCTGCATCGTCAATGTCTACTGGTACAGTCCCACCACCCTCAACATCTTCATTGACAATGGTCAACCCTTCGACTTCAACTACTGCTCCAACATCGACACCGACCACTTTGCCATCGACCACCATACCCCCAATGCAAACCTCGGTACACCCATACGCGTCAGTCAGGGAGAATGCCTATTTGCCACCACACGAAAGGAACTTCGCTGGCGCATCAAAGGGTAAGGAAAAAGACGGACCATCGTATGCGACACAGGCACCGGTACAGAACGAGAAAATCACGCACAATATATTTGTGTGCTCGATGAAGATGCCAATCGTCACGCTGACATCTGAAGAACTACTCTCGCTTTCACCAGAGGTTCAAACAAAATGGAGAGAACAGGTCACACCAAAACGAGTCCCACAATCCAGAAACAATGCAACAAACATGTTTAGTCCCGAGGCAATCATTGTGCCTGACCCATACGAGACTTATATTAGCAGTCTCCGACCTGGTGAAATCCCTCAGCCTTTCATCGTTGCTAAAGAAACTTCATCGATTAGATCAGTTATTATGGATGTCCATGGTAACAACCAGGTAGAAAGTGTCGTCGATCCTGGTTCCTCAATCATATTGATGGCCGAAGATGTTTGCCATGAATTTGGTCTAGCATACGACTCCTTGATTAGGCTTCCGATGCAGTCTGCTAACGGGACTGTGGACGAAACACTCAGTTTAGCATGCAACGTACCCTGCAATCTCAGTGGAATCACCCTATACATGCAGATACATATTATTCGGGACCCAGAATACAATATTCTACTCAGACGACCTTTCGACGTCGTGACGGAAAGCATCATTAGGAACTATCAGAACGAAGCGCAAACCATCACGATATGCGATCCTAACTCAACTCGGACCGCGACAATTCCCTTGATACCTCGATCGCACCGTCGTCGAAAAGTAGTTCGAGAGGATTTTCAGCGTTAGAGAATGAAATTTCGGAACAGTGCGCTTTCATCATCTCGTTTGACTCTTCTAACTCCTCTATATTTATCGAGCGCACTGCAAATATCCCCGAAATCGACTCCTCCGAAGAATTATCCGTGACACTTTCCAACTTATATTTATCTGCATGTGACGAGTTCCACATTCCTCGAAACGCCTCAATGGTGTTTATACCTATGCGACCTTCTTCATCGTCAGTTTCCCCTTCCTCAGTTATTTCCGACAATCCACAGTCTAGTTATTTATTGACGAAGAAAAAGTATAAACCAGTTGCACAGAAGGTCCACCCAATCATGGCCAGACTACCCAATCATTTTAGAATTATTCGATGCATCGAGGGCGATCCCCTCCAAGACATGCCTCCACTAAATCCCCATCCTCCGATATTCAAACCAACTCCTCGATATAACCTCGAACGCAAAAACATCATCGATCGAAATCATCCAGGAGATTTCTTATGGCCTCAAGAATGAGACCTCATGCATGACTTCATTCAAAACCAGCAAGCAGGGTTCGCATGGACCAAAAACAAATGAGGAAGGTTTCAACACGATTTATTCCCCCCTATCGAGTTCCCAGTCATCCCGCATACCCCTTGGGTCGAACACAATATCCCCATACCACCTGGTTTGTATGAACAAATTTGCGAGATGCTGAAAAAGAAGATCAAAGCAGGAGTCTATGAGTTGTTGAACTCGTCATACCGATCGCAATGGTTTTGCGTTGTGAAGAAAGACGCAAAATCGCTCCGAATTGTCCACAGCCTTGAGCTGCTAAACCAAGTTACGATTCAGCACTCAGGCATCGTCCCAATCCCCGAGCATTTAGCCGAACAGTTTGGAGGACGCGCTTGTGGTGGAATGTTGCATTTATATGTTGCATTTGATGAAAGGCTCGTATCTGAATCCTCTCGAGATCTAACGACTTTCCAGACACCATTCGGCGCACTTCAAATTGTCACCCTACCGATGGGTTGGACGAACTCAGTTCCAATCCTACATGATGACATAACTTTCATCCTACAACCTGAGGTCCCTCACATCACGATCCCTTATATTGATGACACACTGGTGAAGGGTCCGAAATCGGAATATTGAACGATCAGCGGGTCTTATGAAACGATCGTCGACAACTCAGGCATTCAATGATTCATGTGGGAACACTTCGAGAACCCAAATTGCATTGTCCAGTGCATGAAGTATTGTGGTGGGATGTTCTCTGGACCGAAATTATTTGCTTGTGTCCCCAAGATAATCATTTTAGGTCATTGATGCAATATTCAAGGCCGAATGGCTGACCCGACGCATATCGATAAGATCCAGAAATGGGGTCCGTGTCGTATGCTCACAGAAGTTAAGGTGTTCTTAGGAACGATTGGAGTTTGTTGAATTTTCATCCAGAGTTTTGCACATCGAGCAGCTCTGCTAATCAATCTTACTCGAAAAGATGTGCCCTTTGAATTCGGCCCATCTCAGGTAGCAGCGCAAGAAGATCTCAAGCATGCACTCCTAAACTCGCCAGCGATTTGAGCCATCGACTATACCTCGAATGCCCCAGTAATCCTTGCAGTCAACACATCAAGCATTGCCATTGGCTATTTCCTAATGCAATGCAACCGAGATAACCCTCGAAAGCGATATTACAGTCGATTTGGCTCGATCATGCTCAACGACCATGAATCGCAGTTTTTGCAACTGAAACTCGAGCTTTATGGTCTATATCGAGCCCTTGGGGCACTTTGTTTATACTTGATAGGGGTACGAAACCTTATCGTTGAGGTCAATGCAAGGTATATTAAAGGCATGCTCTCAAATCCCGATATTGCACCTAGCGCTAGCATAAACCGATGGATAGTTTCCATTCTAACGTTTTACTTCACCCTAGTTCATGTTGCAGGTATGCACCATGGACCAGACAGTCTTTCGTGACGTCCTCGACAAACCAAAGATGACGATGTCAAAGTAGAAGAAGAATTTGGCAACTGGATCGACAAACTAGACAGTTTTGTTCGCCAAATCGACCCAATCTCGATTCAACCATTCCCCTCTCACATGACTTATCCCACTTTCACCCAAGCTTTGGATTTCAGTAAGGGGGAGGACGTTTCGTATGAAGACATACCTAGATTGGACAAAGCAAAGAAAGACGGTGAATGATTACTGCTTGTTCATAAATGGTTAGACGATATGGTGCGACCCCCACATCTATCAGACACAGAGTACGCTACCTTGATGCGATATTGCACTGAGTTCTTCATAGATTCCAGCAAACTATGGCAAAAAGATCGTCACGGCGAACACAAGATTGTCGCGATTCCAGAGCATCGCATCGATATTATCCGGTCATCGCACGACCATATCGGCCACAAAATGATCTTCATCACAAAGTCTCACATCGCACTACAATTCTGGTGGCCCAACCTGAAAGCCGATATTGCATGGTACATCTGAACATGCCACTACTGTCAGTTGCGACAAACACAAAATCTTCTTATTCCACCAATCGTCACCACACCTGCTCCTCTATTCGGAAAAGTCTATATCAACACAATGCACATGCCGCCTTCCGGTGGATATCGCTATATAGTACAAGGTCGATGTTTGATATCGTACTGGCTGGAGTTCAGGATGCTTTGCAAGGAAACAGCAAAGACCATCGGCGATTGGATCTTCGAAGAAATCATTTGTCGTTCGGGCTTGCTTTATGAGATCGTTACTGACAACGGCGCAGCATTCCTTTCTGCTCTCAAGTATTTGTCGAAGTGATATCATATCAATCATATTCGGATAAGTGGGTACAATTCTCGTGCCAATGGCCTCGTCGAATGAGCCCACTTTGATGTATGACAATTGCTCTACAAGGCCGTCGATGGTGATCAAACTCGATGGTTGGTTGGGACCTACTTGGTCTTTTGGGCAGAATGGGTAACAGTTCAAAAACGAATGGGCTGTTTGCCCTATTTTGCGATCACAGGTTCTCATCCACTCATCCCTCTCCACATTTCAGACATATCTACAACCACCACCTGATTTGATACTCTCCTCCACCAATCTCATCGCCCGACGTGCAATCACACTCCAGAAACGCTTGACCGATCTCGAGGTACTCTACTCTAGAGTCTACACTGCTCGATGAGAAGCTGCGAAATGCTTTGAAGAAGTTCACAAGCGAACGATTTGAGACTACCATTTTGAAAAAGGTGACCTTGTACTCATGCAAAACACACAGATAGAAAAGGCTCTTAATCGAAAAATGCAAGCTCAATATCTCGGCCCACTCATAGTCATCGCAAGAAACTATGGTGGCGCTTATATTCTTTGCAAGCTCGACAGATCAGTTCTTCATCGACCAGTAGCAGCTTTCTGAATTCTACCCTATCTAGCACGGAAATTGATTCCCCTTCCTCCAAACTTCTTTGATATTGATGATTGTCGGCTCGAACAACTTTGAACAACATCGGACATCAATGGAGACATCGACGAGGGCATTCCTGACCTCGACAAAGATGAATAAACCATTTTTCTTTTCTTTTTCTACTTGCAATATTGAAACAAACTCTCGATTTTATAACAGTGTACTATTACAAGTCGTGATATCATTTGAAATGTGTTTGCGCAAGCTCGACGGGGTTTTTCAGCTATGAAGGAGTTCTGAGCCTTTCCCCTATGTCTCGTTTTGATGAATCATCCGTCTTACTTTCTTTTTTTTCTCTCTTTCCTATGTTTCTTTGCATATATCTTACATTTCCTGGCTTCGATCGCATGCAATATTTCTCATTTCAACCTTATCTTGCTCAGACACAAGAAAAACGATAAAATTTAAACAACAAAACAGAATTCTACTGGGACTCCTCCCATTTCCTCTCTAACACCTCAATCTCCTCCATCAGCACTTCCACTTCCAACTTTTTTCACACCAGGACTTCCACCAAATACCGACGACGGAGTCTTGCTGCATCTGACTGCATCATCTCGTCCTCCACCCCCATCGACACCCCCTCAACCATACCCACAACCTCAGGTTCAACTTCTCATGCTCTTGCTTTCCCCTTCCCCTTCCCCTTGTCATTCTCAGCTGACTTTGCCTTTGCCTTCATCATGCATTTCAGGCGCTTGTTGACTTTTGAGGGCCCGGCCTCCGCGTTTTGGATGGGCTGGATAGCCCGGATGTGTATCGCTAAGTAATCATACAGATTAGCAATTGTATTGGTTATGCAGAAGAATCACTTACTATGTCTGGGAGTTGACAACTGCGTCGACTCCGCATTATCCTTTGTAGCTCGCTTGGAGCTCGCCTTCTTCCTCGACTCGCCTTGTCGGAGTCCTTGCCTCAACACTCCCTCCCAGTAGCACCCCTGTAGCCCTTGAGTGCATCGCTTGCACTTTGGGGCACCCTCCTCAACGATACACTCCTGAGTCGTCTTTAGTCTGGCGCATCGATCACACTAAAGCAATATCGAAGGCATGATTAGCCTGAATGATATTGAAAGAAAATGATGACTTACCGGCCCATGGAAGGTGATCAGCTCACCTTCCTCTATGTGCACCTGCTTTGTGACCGTGGGCTCCTCATCCAGTTCATCCTCACCTTCCTCCTCATCGTCCATCTCGTCTGCCTTCCTCTTCTCAATGATCCGCTCAACATCCGGTAGGTTGTTGACCAGGGGTGCTGCTTCATCTGCAGCCTCATCCCGATTGATCGAGAGGCGCATCAGCTCGAGTGCAGCTGTATGATCGCGGAATTCGTCCTTTGAAATGGTTTTGGCCTGGACTTTCGCCAAGAAAGCTCGACGTGCCTCGACCAGCGCGTCTCATCCTTCCTCGATCCTCTTCACTTTTGCCTCAATGGCCACCTGTGAGCCTCCCTCTCCTCCTCTCTCTTCCTCTCTTCCTTGACCTTCCTTGAATACTCCACAAAAAGATACTTCCCACCCCACAAAACCCAATCCTCACAAGCGAATGGTATGAAGAGGCCGACTGCCTCATCTAACGTCACGTGCCTCATCAAACGACCCGATCAGGTCGTCATATTCAGCCTATCAAATGAGAGTAGGAAGCAGATAAACCCAAGAAAAGGGAAGGACATACCATTTTCTCACAAAAAACACGACCCCACACTTTGAAGTCCAACTCTTTGGCTTTGCCAGCCTCGGGCATCAATTTTGTGTGTTCGAGGATGGGAAGAGCGAGTTCGGCGAGGGTAGACATGTTGTCGAGGAGATGGAAGGAAGAGATCAAATGAAAAGAGAAAAGTTCAAACCACGACGTGTCTTAAATCAGCAATCAACAATGTCACATGACCCAGTTACTTCGGCTCGACTGACCGGGACAGTCAGAATTTCAGTAAGGGGGAGGATGATAGGTCGTCTTCTCGGCTCAAGGACCAATTCAACACTTTAGCATCATTCTAATCACATTGGCTAACTCCTACAACCTCCCAGATGCAGCGCGACACACTCTATCAATCGCGATATCATATCGACCGCATTGAAACATCACCAGCAACATTGATAGTATCAAAAGACCACATTGTACAACCTTAGGACTACCCTGAAAGTCCCTAAGATTCCCCTACACGACCACTGAACATCCCTGACCAACTTCGAACAAGCCACAACCGCGATTGACCATCGTCGACCATCATCGAGCATCATCGATTGATATCAAGAAACTACGAGTGACATTGGGCGCCACCTTCGTTATCTAAATGGTGGAAGACCATGCACTAGGATGTATTCCAACTCGTGTTCAAACCTGCTGATCATACGTCAGCTTCATTCCAAGTCCCTATTGCGCACAGAACCCGCTGGACGCATTATTGCGAGACTTAGTGCAGTTTATACACAAAGGACAGTCTCTTTTAGTTCTTTCCCTTTATTACTCTTTCATCATATGATATATATATCTTTCTTGTTCAGATTCCAGTCTCCTTTATGGCCTTGTGCCTTAACTCATATCTTTTGCCTCATGTTCTACACATGTTTCTCATTCCATTTTAGGAAGTTTCTTTAAAACATATAAAACTCTGTAGTATCTACTTGAAAATAACAAGAAATTGTCTTCACATATCATCTCGTATACAGTTCTAAGCATCCGATCAGCTTTCTAAAACAATCTAAGTCTTTGCGGGTTTTCTTGATCAACGAGAAACCTTTGCAATTGTCACATCCTTGATCCTCCCTCAATCCTCTCGTCATTAGTTCTAGCAACCCTTCCAACACTTCATAGCAGTTTGCCACACCCTTCATATACTATCGACCTATCGAAAGGTCCCCATAATTCACATATCAACCATTGACAATAAAACTCATTCGCCGTCGATCTCGTCGATCACCCTTGATATTGATTGATACTCAATCGGACCACAACAAATGCCTTCGTCTCGCATAACACTACCTTCACAACTAGTGTTAACTAGTAATCTTCTCAGAGGTTTGTATAAGGGCAACCTAAGCCTCTAGCAAAGGGAAATCCGAAGTTAAAATTATACTACATAATACAGGCATTGGGGGCGCACCTAGCAAAGGGAAATCCGAAGAGAAAACTCTAAGGATCCCCTTGCTGATGCCCAGTATATGTGAAGACGACAAAAATCAAATATAACCTAAAAATAGAAAAAGGCGGAGATAGGCGGATCAAGGCCGCCGAATGACATCATACCAAGGGGTATGTGTCGGAAGGGGTACTCCGCCTCTAAATATAAAAGTGTCAACATATACAAACATGATAGCAAGGGAAAATTAGTAATAAAATCCGGAAAAATCATAGAAAATGAAGAATAGAAGGAAATGAGGTGGGGAAAAATATGGGACGAACATAAAAAATAGGAAAAACACACAGGGCACCCCCTTAGTCCCCTTACATCACCCCCTCTCTAAGATGCATCGCCCCGATGCATTCGAAATCGTATACGACCAAAGTCCGTGACTTGAATGCGACGCGGTGCAGCAGTGTGCCGTCGGTGGAATTCCTTGATTAACCGAGGGGCATTTACGTCAGACTCTTCGACCCATGAGTTCTCCTCATACCCATAACCCTTCCAATGTACCAAATACTGGAGTTTTCCTCGACGCAAACGGCTGTCCAAGATTGACTCGACTTCATATTGGGGTTCTCCCTCGATCACTGTAGGTGGTGGTGGTGGGTGTGAATGGCGTCCCGGGAACGGATCTGGGGGAGCTGGAAGCAATTTGACGACATGGAAGACGGGATGGAGTCTGGACATGGAGGCTGGGAGGCGTAGACGATAGGCATGTGTTCCAACGCACTTGACAATGGGGAAAGGTCCCAAGAAGCGATGAGCGAGTTTCTTGGATGGACGTGTAGTGGAGATGTCACTGGAGTCAAGATAAACTCGATCACCAACCTTGTACTGAGGGGTTGGGGAGTGGCGCTGGTTGTAAAATCGCGCCATGTCGTCCTTCGCCTTTGCTAAGGCTGCCCTTGCCTCCTCCAAGCTATCCCTCATGCGTTCTGTGAACTCATTCACTGTCTCGATGTGTGAGGGAGTTTGGCGAGGTTCAAATCCCATGCGTGGATGTCGTCCAGTGTCTAAGAGGAAAGGGGTCTGTTGAGTGGAAGCATGGACATGGTTGTTGTATCCGAACTCGGCCAAAGGAAGGAGATCATCCCAATCGTCCTGGCGTTCATTGACAAAGAGGCGGATGTACTGCTCCAGTTCCTGGTTGACTCGCTCCGTCTGGCCATCAGTTTGTGGGTGATAAGCAGTTGAAGCGAGGAGTTTGATCCCCAGGAGTCGGTACAGCTCACGAGTGAACTCTGCCATGAACTGAGGGCCACGATCCGAGAGGAAGGCACCAGGAAGTCCATGTAACTTCCACACGTGGTGGAGGTAGAGTCGAGCGGCACCTAGGGCACTGACAGTGGTGTGAGTGGGAATGAAGTGAGCGCGTTTTCCCACTGAGTCAACTGTGCACATCACCGCATCAAACCCGTTTGACTCTGGCAATTCCACCACAAAGTCGACGCTGACGACATCCCAACGACTCTCTGGAACAGGAAGAGGGTGTAGCTCACCAATAGGCTTGCGACGAGGGACCTTGGTGCGTAAGCAAAGGTCACAAGTGCGACAATACTGACCAATGAGCCGTGACATTTGTGGCCACCAATAGTTCCGTGAGGTGAGCTCCAAGGTCTTCCAGCGTCCGGGGTGGCCAGCAATCTGTGAGTCATGGTGTTGGGATATGATGCGCCGGCGAAGGTCTGGGTCATTGGGAACATAGATGCGATCCCTGAAATACAACAAGTCCTCCTTTTCAGCCCACTCTGCCGCACGTAAGGAAAGGGTCGATCCCTTCCTCAGTTCTTTAACAGCTCGGGCGACAACATCCTCATGTAAACCGCTACGGTTTGCGCGACGAATGTCACGTAGAATGTCCCGCTCCTCGCCCTGGGGTACGATGCCTTCCAGTGCCCGAATGGTGAACAGGTCTGGCTGCAACAGCACAATGTTTTGGTTGTCACCGCTGCCATCCCCATGGTCTGCACGTCGGGATAGGGCATCGGTCTTCCCCATGCTGCGACCCGGACGGTGGTGCAAGGAGAAGTCGAATCTAGATAGATACAGGGACCAACGAGCTTGACGACGGTTCAATTTCTTGGCCGTCATGAAGTACTCGAGGTTCTTGTGATCCGTCCAAATTTCCACCTTGTGTTGGGCACCCTCGAGGAAGTGTCGCCACTCCTCAAGCGCACGCATTATCGCCAACATCTCCTTGTCATGGATCTCGTAGTTTCTCTCTACAGCACTAAGGCTTTTGGAGTAGAACGCAACAGGATGCCACTTCTGGTCCTCCGGAGACTGCTGAGACAACACAGCGCCCGTCGCAAAGTCAGAACTGTCGGCTTCTACACGAAAAGGACGCGAATCGTCAGCAAAGGTAAGGATCGGAGCGGAAGTGACCATCTCCTTAAGCTTTTCGAACGCCTCCTGTTGTGCATTATCCCACCTCCATGCCTCCTTTCCTGTCAAGTCGAACAGCGGTCGTGCATGATGTGAGAAATCCTTGATAAAACGCCGATAAAAATTGATGAAGCCCAGGAAAGACTGCACCTCCTTCTTGTTCGTGGGCGTAGGCCAAGCTGTGACCCCATTTACCTTGATAGGATCCATCTCCACTTGACCCTCCGAGATAATCAGGCCGAGGTACTCGATCTTGGTCCTTTCGAACTCGCATTTGTCCTGACGAAGGTAGAGTTTGTACCGTCGAAGTCGCTCTAGGACGAGGCGCGTGATGCGACGGTGCTCTTCAACTGTGCGAGTGAAGATGAGGATGTCGTCGAGATAGATGCAGACAACGCCTTCGAGGATGAGGTCATGGAAGATGTCGTTCATCATGGTCTGAAAGGTGGCAGGGCTATTAGTAAGGCCAAAGAACATGACAAGCGGTTCAAAAAGACCACGGTTGGTACGAAAGGCTGCCTTCCACTCATCTCCCTCCTTTATCCTCACATTATTATAGCCCCAACGGACATCGAGCTTGGTGAAGTATCGGGCTCCACGGAGCTGGTTTACGAGTTCGGAGATGAGGGGTAGTGGGTAGCGATTTTTGACCGTGATGTTGTTGAGTCTTCTGTAGTCTTGAACTGGTCGAAGTGAGCCATCCTTCTTCTTGACAAAGAAAAAGGGAGAGGCCATGGGTGACTTCGATGGTCGAATACGTCCAGAGGCCAGGTGCTCGTCGATGAACTGGTCAAGCTGCCGTTGTTCCTCCGGAGAGAGAGGATAGACCTTGCAGGATGAAGGGGTTGCGCCGGGGGTGAGTTCGATCGCGTGATCCCATGGCTTACGCGCAGGAAGAGAGTCGAATGACTCCTTGGAGAACACGTCTTCAAACTCATGGAGATGAGGGAGTAAGGAGTTAGTAGAGGATTTAGCAGCGTTGTTTTTGTGGAAGGCCTCGGCGAGGCGTTGGGATATGTTCGATGTGGCACACACCTCATGCGACGAGCGAATCGCAGTGTAGAAGATCCGATCACCCTCCTCCACTTCCTCTGGGTCCTCATCATCATCATCCGAGTCCGGTATTAGATCAGGAACCCCTTCCAATTCCACTTCAGGTATAGGCAGGGGTCCAGCACGACACTTCTGAGTTCGTCGTATTGCCGCCTTCTGTCCACGACGTTCTTGCCTGGCTTCTGTGAAACACGTCCGACAGCGGGATGGACATCGGCTCATGGTAACCTCCCCGGTGCGCCAGTCGACCTCTGGGTTATGGTCTCGAAGCCATGGGTATCCCAAAATCGCCTTTTGCTTTCCTAATTGAGTGACAGCAAAAAGGGCACGCTCACTATGATCTTTGTAACGGAGAACCAGGTCTGCAACCTCTCGGATGGCACCAGCTTCATTTGGGGATCCATCCACGTTATATACAGGTATCGGACGTGAGAGTGAGCGAGTATTTAGACGATGTTGTTGTACCAGATGGGAATCGATGAAGAGACCAGTCGCACCAGAGTCCAGGAGCGCAGAAACACCGAGTATCTGTCCAGTGTCGGTCGTCTGCAGTTCGATGGCTAGGTTTAAGGAATGTGCAGAGGGAGTGGATGCCACAATATACTTGCGTGGTAGTTTACGCTCCCATGATTTAATTTTGGGACGTGGAGTAGAAGGAGAGATGGGGAGAGCAGGTACGTCTTTAGCCAACTTCGAAGGGTCAGAGAGGGGAGCAGTCACAGAAATGGATTCATTCTCCAGGGATTCAACTGACAAGACTTCAAAGCGGTTATGGACAGGCAGTGAGGGCGTACGATTCACTCGCTGCGAATAGGAAAATCCTGCTCCTCTACAACTTCCAGCTTAACCTCCTCTGCAACTTGATCCTTCGCTTCCTCAACATCTACAAGTGCCAACAGATCTTGCAGGAGTTCGTCTCGTCCCTCGGGGGTGAGCATGCGGATATCCTGACGATGGGGACACGCTCCAGCCCTGTGTCCAGGTTCCCCACAACGGTAGCAGAGATCCAACTTACGTGCACGGCTGCGGGCTGCATCAACATCCATTGGTACTGGGATATTGACGGCTGGTGTGGGAGTTTGACGAGCAGGAATGGGGTTAGGGCGGGGGAGGCTTCGATTGAAGGTGTAGGGTGTATGAGTGGTAGTTGGAGCATGGAATGCAGCATTAAACGCCGCATTTGTGAGTCGGTTCTCGTCACAGAGTGAAGCAGCTTCATACCAAGCAAGGATATCATCGTCCGCTGGGCGCCCTTCCAACATCTGTGCAATCTGGTCCTGAATTTCTCGGTTGAGCCCCCGTCGGAACTTCACCACCACTGGTAACCCACTCCCATACCCTGCCATGTCCACCAAATCCTTGAACTCATCGATATAGTCGTCCACGGATCGACGTCCCTGGTGGTAAGTGGATGACTCAAGTCGTGTCACTGCTCGGTGGCGTTCATTGAGGGGGCAGAAGTGGCGTACGAACTCAGCTCGAAAGTCACCCCAAGTGGAGAAAGGTAGAGAACCGAGTTCTTTAGTTTGACGTAGGATACGGTCCACATAGAGATAGGCGCGTTCAGATTTCATGTATGTGAAGGCCCAATAAATTTTTGCAGCCTCATCGACGAATTGATGCGACTGGAGACTAATGTATAACTCACAGGAATTAAGGAATGCACGTCCCTGCGCACGTGCACCATTAAATTCGGCGGGGGGGGACGGTTTGATCTGAGCACGTTCCTTAGTGGACGCGTTTGGCAAAACATCGTTGTTGGGTGCGCTTGGAGTCGTGAAGGGGGAACTATTAGTCGTAGGGTTAGCCTGGAGGGTCCTAACGAAGTTTTCAATCGTAGATTTAAGCGAGTCGATTTGCGCGCGCATTCCGGAAACGTCGCTTTCAAGCGCGTCGAAGCGTTCTGATGCGTCCATGTCGCTAGGGAGCGCGTTTGGCGAAAATGGCGGCGCAATAAAGGCGAGAGTATCTGGAACGGTGTGTAGGGACTCTGTGGAGCTTTGGGAAGCGTCGTCCAGTCCGTACCTGCCTATTTTGGGCAGCGCGTTCGCGATTTTCGGGCCTTAGGGGAGAGTTTTCTACTATAAGGGCAACCTAAGCCTCTAGCAAAGGGAAATCCGAAGTTAAAATTATACTACATAATACAGGCATTGGGGGCGCACCTAGCAAAGGGAAATCCGAAGAGAAAACTCTAAGGATCCCCTTGCTGATGCCCAGTATATGTGAAGACGACAAAAATCAAATATAACCTAAAAATAGAAAAAGGCGGAGATAGGCGGATCAAGGCCGCCGAATGACATCATACCAAGGGGTATGTGTCGGAAGGGGTACTCCGCCTCTAAATATAAAAGTGTCAACATATACAAACATGATAGCAAGGGAAAATTAGTAATAAAATCCGGAAAAATCATAGAAAATGAAGAATAGAAGGAAATGAGGTGGGGAAAAATATGGGACGAACATAAAAAATAGGAAAAACACACAGGGCACCCCCTTAGTCCCCTTACAGTTTGACCACAAACTTTCGGAATGTCTCACAACCCTCCTCTGACTCATCACAAACATCATCGATTGCCTCATTGGCAGTTCTGGTGGTTTTCCCGGGTTGAGCATCATCAGCGGGTGTAAGAGGATGTGGCTGCTGAGGCAGCTGGTACCCCGCCCAAGCTTCCGAGGTAAGTTTTTCTTTTTCTGTTTCTATTTCTATTTCTATTTCTTTCTACTAACATTTCTAATATAGGGCTGAACTTGTTCTTGAAACAAGTAGGCAATTGGTAGCCCCCCCACCACGTGCTCTCTCGCCAGCAGCAACAGCTGCCCACCCAGCCCTTGCCGCAATGGGCTGCCCACGACACTCGGATGTCGTAACTCCCAAAGCTGCCGAAAACGCCAGTGACAATGGCAACAAGTGGAAGAACAACAACCTGAGGAGGGCAAAGAGACCAGCGACAACAAGGAGGATAAGAACAACAATCCTGAGGAGGGCAAAGAGACCAGCGACAACAAGGAGGATAAGAACAACAATCCTGAGGAGTACAACAAGACCAGCAACAACAAGGAGGACCACAATGGCAGCGACGAGGAGGAGGAGGAGGAGGAGGACCACAACAATGGTGATGACGAGGAGGACAACAAAAACAACCGCGAGAAGCACAGTGAGAAGAACAACAAGAGGAACAACAGTGATAAGGAGGACAACAACAACAACAACAGCAAGAAGCATAGCAAGAAGAACAACAACGAGAAGAATGACGGGAAGATGAAGAACAGCAGGAAGACAAAGAACAGCGAGAAGAACAATGAGAACAACAATGAGAACAATGACAACAAGAATGAGAATGAGAACAAGAATGAGAACAATGAGAATGAGAATGAGAACAACAAAAACAAAAACAATGAGAATGAGAACAACAAAAACAAAAACAATGAGAACGACAACAATGAGAATGACAACAACAATGAGAATGACAACAACAATGAGAATGACAACAACAACAACAACGGCGACAAGAAGGGGGAGGACAACAATGGGACCAACAACAACAATGATGGTGACAAGAAGGGGGAGGACGACAATGGGACTCACAACAACAACAACAAAGATGGTGCTGCAGCTGCCAACTGTGCTATCACTGCTGCTTGTTCTACTAACCCTGCCCCTGCTTTGGTAGAAGGTAAATATTTTACCATAGTATCATTTGTTATCCTTAATGTTAGATTAGACTTTCCTCAATGTGACCCCAAGGGTGCTTGTCGACATGGTAAATTTTCTAGCCATCATAATTTTTGTAATTTTTGTAATTGAAGATCATGTATGTGAAGGAACCAAGGATAGTATTGGAAGCAAAGGTAACAATTTTATCTTTGAATGGTTTGCTTTTTTAAAGCCCATTCTTATTAGATATGGACCTTTCACTCCCAGGAATTGATGAAGGTAACATTATCTGGATCTTGTTTTCTATTTCCAACCCATATTAGATGTACCTATGGCTAGTCTGCCAACCAGCCCTTCACATAAACTACAGGGAGCCTCATGTACTACTGGTGGTGTTATCCATGGCCATGCCTATGGAAATGTGTTCAACCTTGCAGATTCTCATGACCTGGAAACTGATGCTGCAGCTTTGGTCATGGGTAAAGGTTACTTATATGACTCATGTGTTGATCCTGCCACTACCAAGCCAAAGTCTGCATTCAAGCTTAAAGTTACAACTTCATTGGGTGTGGTTCTGTCAAAGCTGGCAGAGAAAGATTCTCCAGTTCACCGTAAGTCATTTGACCAACCATTTTTTGGAATATGTTTATAAGGTTTCTTCAGGTCAAAATTCAAGAATTTTTGTATATGAAGATGACCTTTGGTATATTAAAGGATGCTATTCCACTGCAATCAAAGATGAAGAACCTGTCACATGGAACTTCATTAATGGAGAATATGTTCTTCCAGTTTCAATTGTAAGTTGTGTTTTATTTAATATTGGAAAAATTCAACTATCTATCAATAGGAATGTGAACCTGTTTTTCAGTCTGTTATGCATACAGAATCTCTAGCTATATCACCAACCCTTACTTGTGATTCTACTCCTGCCTCACTTTCAACTTTGGCTACTACCACTCTCACTCCATTCAAGAATGATCTTATAACTCATCTCAATATTCCATAAAATTTGGCTGATCATACTGATGGTGGTCTTCACATTGGCTATCAAAAGAATAAAGCATTCTTAGAGGCCAATGCAACTTTGGCTGCACTCTGTGCTTCTGGAGAATGGGAAGGAAGGAAGCCTTCAGTCACTGATTTGATTGAAAATTTTCAGTCTAAATCCATGTGGCATGCCAACCACTCCAAAGCTTTCTCCTGAGTATCTGACTATCCTGAGATGGTGAGCTGGTTGGAGAGGAGGAAAGATGCTCCTTCCAATATCGAGCTTTGGGGCTATGAGAAGGTTGCATACAATTTCAAGGATCTTTTTGCTTTTTTTGATGGCAAAGCCGAAGAAGTGGGTAAATCAGGGGGCAAGAGCAAAGGAAAGATGAAGTTGAAGAATGAAAGTGGTACTGGTAATGGTAGTGGGTCCAAGAAGAAAGGTGACAAGAAGAAGAAGGGTTCAAAGTAAGTAAATAGTTAGAGCCCATGCAATTGCAATAGTTTTTTGAGCTTGCTGCCTTATAGCATGTGGCAAATTCATCTGCTGGAATTCCTTCAAGTTTTAATCTGGAAGATTGTTTTAAATCTGAACCAGCTGCAACTTTTATTATGGATATCAATTACCTTCAATATCCTACCAACTGTCACTGCTCTACCCGAGGAAAGCCCATTCCCAGAAATCCCCTTCAAACTGTTCAGCCAATTTATTCAGGATAATTTCAGCTCCAAAATTTCACTTTCAACAGTTCTTGTTATTCTGTTCACAACCCAGACTTGTTGAATTTACATTCAAGGCAACAAAATCCAAAATGCACAGGAGAAAAATGTGTCACCATTTCTAGTTGGATGAAATGCCTTGCTTGTGCAATGGACAATAAATTGTACAAGCAACAAGATGTCAGGTTACTCAAGAAATCAGACAATGTCACTGAAACAGAGACAAGAATCAACAATATTGGAACTAAACTTGATGTGCTGGCCAAGCTGTTGGATTTAAATCCTTATAATGACAATGGTCAATTTCAGCAGAAGCTCAAGCCAGTTTCACACAAATCTATTGATCCAATCCATTTTATATGTCCTAACTCATATGAATGTGAAACTTTGGACTGTCAACCCTGGTCACTGCTGCAAATCACTAAATCATGAGATGTTCCACTGGTGACCTTAATCAAAGGCTTTGAATATTATGAAGATGACTGGGAAATGTCCTGATTGTCAAACTGCTTATCATGCAGATCATGAATGTATGCCTGTTTCTGGTGAACAAGGTCGATTTGACAGACTATATCTGAATTCTGCCAAGTACATTAAAGCTGGACAGAATATCTGGGTGGATAGGCTGTTTTCCAATGTTGTTCTGTCTGCTATGTATAGCTTTCATGCTTCAGCTGCAGCCATTACAGAATTTTGGAATAATGCTCTCTGGGAAAAGCTATCAGGAACCTGTCCAAAACTTTCTTGGCATCAGACTTGGCATACATATGTCCAAGAATCAATTTGTACAGTTGCCTCTGCATCAGGCATTAATCTTGTGCTCCAAGATGGTCTTGCAATTGATGAAGTCACAAAAGAGGCATTTGTAATATTAGGAGAAGGTGGAATGATACAGGCTGCAGATCAACATTCATGCTCAGAATGTACTCACCAGTACAAGGGCACCTCTGATGTAATTGCAGGAGGTGATCTAGCAGCAATAGTTGGAGTGGATGAAAATACACCTGTGCCTGCATATGAAGGGGACAGAACCCTTGAAAGTCAAGGACAAGAACAAAATACTACAGGCAATCTAAAGAGCCCCCAAGATGGTGACAATATAGATATTGATTATTCACCTGTCAAACTTGTGGTGATGGATGGGATTGTGATGGGGCCTAATGTATGTATTTTGACTGTTACATATAACTAAAGCTAATAGCTTTCTAGCATTGTGCATATGAAGATTGCACATCTCAACTTGCCAATTCTCGTGGAGGAGTATTTTGTGCATTACATGAATCTGAATATGGGGCCAAATGCAGAATCCATGGCTGTACCAATCAGAAAGTTGTTATGACTCAAGCATGTCCACAGCATCAGGAACAATGGAAGAAACACACTGGAAAACACAACCGACACACCTTTTCTGGCATCCAGAGAATATTGCAGTGACCAAATGAAAATATGCCTTGGACAGCTCCAATTACTGAGAATGTACAACCACATGATGAACCTGCCCCAGAGCCACAAAGGACCAATTATTTCACTGCCCCAAGATTCTATTGTGTGGAAACTATATGTGCTCCATGTGGTGTGGTTATTGCATGGGCAAAGTTTGCCAAATTGGAGTCACCAACAAATATTTTGGCATTTCTGGAAAAGGTATATCCTACAGAAGAATCCCAACCAGCATATATCTGCATAGACAAAGCATGTCTTGTGCTTCGTACTAGTATTGCCAATGGGTCTTGGGAGTCTATTTGGAAGAAAACAACTCAATTCATAGTTGATGCCTACCATTATATCAATCATCGTGCATCAGAGATTTTGTGCCAAAAGTGGTGTAATCCTGCTCCTATGAATGGCTCTGCCCCTAATCTCGTTATTGTTGAAGAGGATGAATAAGGGAGACAGCATTACAAGCGTGCATTTAATACTCAGGTAAGCATTCACTAACTTCAGTCATGATTGATACAACATAATAAATATATCACAGGCATGTGAGCAATTGAATGCATGGCTAGGGGGATATGAATCAATTCTTAAAAGGATGACCCCAGGCAACTTCAATTGGTTCTTGCATACCATGCTATTTTATCACACTGGGCATGTTATTAACAAACAAACAAGAAAAGCCAGTAACTTGACTAATAATGGTGATAGTGATGGTGATGGTGATGGTGATGACATGTAGGTAGTTGTTGATAGTAATATTATGGTCTTGTGATTGAATTCCACTTGGAGTCCAGTTGGAGTTCGATTGGACTATGTAGAGCAAATATAAACTTTGTGAATTGTATCTCATGACCCTAATATGGTAAAAATATGTCAGGCACATGGCTCAGGTGGTTAGAGCACTTTGAAATCTGCTTATTTAAGCTGGAGAGCAGAGGTTGAGGGTTCAAGTCTTGGAAATACAAGTATTTTATATTTTCAGATGCAAGCTTGAGTGATAATTTTTGAGTCCCAGTCCAATCTGACCGGAGTCTGAGTGGACTGGAGTCATAACAGGATAATGAATTGCTTAAGTAGCATTGAACATGTTCATCCAGTTGGACTCTGGTTGGACTCTGGTTGGACTCCAGTTGGATTCCACTTGGACATGGGTTGGACTCCATTGGAGGACTGAACTCTACTTGACTTAATGCAGTTCAACTGGACTCCAGTCAGTCTGGTTGGAGTCCACTAGGACAGGTGGGGGACTGTAAAGTACTGACCAAATGCCTCATTCCTTCTCATTGTGATGGTCTGTAGCAATGTGATCTCAATCAGGAGAAATTTTGAAAGAGTAGATGTATGAAATTTGAGTTAATATAATACATTTACCCCAATGTATTCAACTTTTCATCTTCATCATCAGGTTGAAGGAATGAAAAGAAGCAGCTAAAATGATTTCACATTGTGACCACCTTGCAAATCCAGAAATCTCTATATGTAGACTTCAGAATGTTACCCATGGAAAAAGTGTACTATAATCAATCACTTAATGTCCATTTTTGTGCCTGACAAAGCCTAAACACATTGAAAATGATTTCCACATTATTCCTCATTTCCTAAACCAGATCTCTTGTAAACACATGATGGAAAAATGGATTGTTTGTGTGATGAATACAGGCTGAATGTTCCTTTCATTTGTTTACCATGCAATGTAATGAAACTTTTTTAATATGTCTATGATTTCCTTGAGGTCTCAACAGTAGAGTCTTTCAAAAATGTCCCAGAATATCAGTTCCAAGTATTCACCATGGAAGCAAAATGTGAAAAGTGGTGACAATCTTTATATTTTCCCAACATTGGAAATCCCTTACTTTGACTGCCTAATTCAGAATGTGCCTACCATGCAAAAGGCATGTTAATGTGGGGGTCAATCTCAATGTATCTTCACCTTTTACAGCATGCAATCACACAAAAGGCTGTTGCCAATCCAAGTACAGGATAGAAATGCAATGCTCATGTGTTTTCATTGTTTCCCAATGCCCCATAGTGAATGATAACCATGGCATCATTTGGGAGACACATAATTTATGTGTCATAGATGTTATCACTGGGAGAAACACAAAGAAATTTTGATATGAAACAGGAATCTTCTGGGATCCTATGGCTCAAAGAGGAAAGTTGAATATCTGATGTTTTGTCCATTCAAGTCATAGGATTCCTTTAAGATGTGAAACTTGTAACTGGAATGTGACTATAGCCAGATATGTTCAACACTATGTCTACATGAACTCTGGTTTACCTGTTCAATGCAAAGCCTGCAGGCTGGTATGGTGACCCTGATGACTGAGCCACCGCTTTGTGGTCACCATTTTCAGGCTATACAGAGTTCTTCTATTACTGCATTGTAGTCTTGTAGATATTAATCACATTCAACATGATACTCATTGTCTCCTATATCCTCAGCCTAAAGATGTGTTTCGTGGTCTCAATTTCATGTCAATTTCCTGATGACTGAGTGGCCACTTCATGGTCACCATTTTCAGGCTATACAGAGTGGCACACATATGTGCATCATCATTCTGAAAGAAGAAACTGAAGAGTGTTTGGAGATAGAAAACATATAAACCGATGGAGAAGCAAGAACACATTCTACTTGTATATGCAAGACATCCAAATCTAACAATATCATTGACCTTCATTAGACTAACATGTCATTTACCAAGTCCTCCCAAAACTGCTCCAATGCCCAAACAAGGATGTCCATTCCTAACAGGTGTCTGCAGCCCAATGTGGACCAAGGCACAGTTGTACAGAAGAATAGAAATTTGTTCTGACAAGCCTGGTCTACTGTTCCATGTTCAGCTGGATCAAGAGGAAAATAGATGCAGTTGCGATAATATGGCCTTGGATGAATATCTCAAGCCATATGCGTGAACAGCCATCAAAGATTTGAGGCCCCATTAAGACTACTATCTGATGGGTCAGTAGGAGAACTTGGATTAGGAAGTGAGGTGGTACCAATTGTATGCTGGCCTGCAGGATCTTGGCATCTGACCACATCAAGCAATGATTGACTGGACTCAGGTTCTATGCAAATATTTAGTGCTTAACAGCTTCTACAATAAAGCAGTGTGCTTATGACACATCCTGACAGTGACAAGAATAATGGTTGGCTTGTGTATCTCCACTGTGGTTATTTCTTTAACAAAGTCTACAATGGGCACTTCAGCATTGCATATTATCCCTAAATGCTTGTTGTGGAAAACCTTGGATTATAGCAGTAGAAAACATGCCTGGAAGGTTGACTACAGTCATTTCAAATGCAGGTAGGTCAGGGCTCCACAACTCGACATAAACTTGATGCTTGGTGTAGTTATGAGATGCACCTAAGCTTGCATGTGCATGCTCAACAGTAACATCATCAAATTCAATGACAGCTTGAATTGTGTTGGGCGCAAGCTCTTTGGTAAGGAGGACAGTTACTTGAGCTTGTTGGAGCAGTGATTCCAGTTGTGAGCCATTGAAGCAAAGAGGACCAAAAGAAGCTAGAAGATTGTCATCCACCTTTTGGATGGAAGTGCAGCTAAGCCAGAAGCTAGCAGGTTGAAGATGCCATTCAGTGGCACAAGGCATAGGATAATTAGGCAATAGCATGGGTATGGGTAACCCATGTGGGTTATGGGTACAGGTAGGCATGGGTATGGGTATGGGTTATGAAATCATAACCCATAACCCACGACCTACCCATCACCAAGAGGGAGGCCTCAGTTCAAAGTCTAATGTTTATTACTTAGTGTCTAGTAATCTATGTAAAACTATATAACTACATAACTACATATTAAAAATAAAAGGGGGGTAAGCCCAGCTTGGCTGTTAGAAATGGGTGGGTTTACATATCCAGGATGCACACAGATCATTTGGTCTTGTTGTGCACACGTCACATCTTTGTTGATTGTTGACGCATTATTTATTTACATTTGTGCCATATGTAAGTTTTTATCTTTTCATTTTATTGTGACTAACTAATACACTAATGTTGCTACTTCTAGATGGTGACAACCCCACCACCCTACCACTGCCATGAGCCCCTGCTTGTGGGGTGGGCTGTGTGGTGTGAAACAGCCCAGAACAACAACAGATGGCCCAGAACCAGGGAGAACAGGGAGGATGAGGTGACTACAAGATTGTTAGGGTGACACCCACTATCTTCTAGCTAAGACCATGTGGGTTCTCTCTACAAGAAGGGGGTGGGATCCGCACGTGTGATGGGGGAATTGATGGTTTTGATGTGAGGGGTTATTTATAGGTGAGTTTGTTGAGATAGGTTTTTCATACCACAAGCATAGGTGGAATACCTAAGAGAACACAACTGGGGGGGTCCCCTAGGTGTATATTTAGGGTTTATATACTATGTTACATATATTGAACATTGTTGGTACCAACGCATGCATACAGGCGCATACATAGTGATGTGTGCAAAATAAAATTCTCATGCTATCAAAGTGTAGCATCATTTGGTGTCATTTGGTGTCATTCAGTGTCATGTAGCATAATTCAAGATAATAAAATGAAAATAAAATTTTATTAGGTAATGGGGCTGTTTCCTAACATTACCCCCCTTTTATGCCTCGACTTCCAGGGGAGAAAATATTGTATCTGTCCACTCCATGAAATTTTGGTAAGGCCAGAATTTCATCCCCTCATACACCATTCTTGCAATGCGATGCAGAGCATTCAGATTACGTTTGAAGAATTGGGTGATCACGTTATGCACTCACTTACAATTCTCTTCGGGTTCCCATGAATTATTTTCATCGGCATAGTTTTTCCACTTTATTAAGAACTCCAATTTGTTTTGTCGAAGACATGAGTCTAGAATTTCTTCAACTACATATTCTGGAGCACCTTCTACTATTATTGGAGGTTGTGGGGTGGTTTGTTGGCCAGGAACAGTGGGTGGGCAGTAAGGGCATAAGCGGGATATGTTAATCTCAGGATCAATCTTGAATGATTGGGGTAATTTTAGTACTACTGCATTAGGTGAGATCACTTTAGAGATCGCATATGGGCCAACTTGTTTCTCCATAAGTTTCCTGAAAGGTTGTGGAATATTTAGGTCCTTGGTACTTAGCCATACCAAGTCACCAACTTTGTACTCTGGAGCGCGTGCTCAAGTACGATCCATGTGTTGCATCATGTCATCATGTGCTTTCTTTAATGCTGCCTCCGCTTCCTCTTGTACCTTTTGCATCTTAGATACAAAATCTTCTACTGACTGTACTTTGCCTTCCCTTCTGGGTTCTACTCCCATGTGAGGATGATATCCATAATTCACGAAAAAGGGTGACATACGCATAGCCGAATGGAATTTATTATTGTGGGAAAATTTGTCAATTGCCAGCCATTCGGGCCAGTTGGTCTGTTGGTAGTTGACAAACATATGTAGGTACTGCTCCAACTCCTGATTCATTCTCTCTGTCTGCCCATCAGTCTGTGGATGATATGCCATAGATAATTTGGTTTGAATTCCCAATATGTTGTTCAGTTCTCGCATGAATGCGGAAGCAAACTGGGGTCTGTGATTGGAGATAACGGTATTGGGTAATCCATGTAATTGCCATACTTGATTTAGATAGAGGTGCGCCAAGCCTAATGATGAGATTTCTGTAGTAGTAGGAATAATATGGACCTCCTTTGTGAAGCGGTCGCATACTACAAATATTGCATCGTACCCTTGAGCTTCAGGCAATCCTGTGATAAAATCCACAGATATATCTCACCATGGCACTTTAGGTATTGGGTTCAGCATTAATTTTTCTGCAGGCTTTTCTGGAAATTTCTTCCCCCTCATGCATGTATCATATCCCAACACATACTTAGAAATTCTGGGCCACCAATAATTTCTCATCACTAACTCCAATGTCTTCCATCTTCCCGGGTGTCCAGCTGTTGGCATATTATGATGTAACTGGACGATCTCCCTTCGCAAATCCTGATCCTTCGGCACATACACCTTTCCTCGGAATAACACCAACCCTTGCTCCTCAACCCATTCATCTCCTCTACTATTACCCTTCTTCTCCTCCTTCATAGCTTTCACAGCTTCCACTACCTCATCGTCCATATCTGAACATTGTCTAATTTTAGACAACATTTCCACTTCAGAGCCATCTATTAATAGATGCCCTTGACGCATAGCGCAAATGTGAAAGTATTTGGGTTTGAGTAAGGTAATATTTTTATTGTCCTCCTCCACCCCCCTTTTGTGATCAATACATCTGGATAATGCATCTGCCTTCCTCATTAAGCTTCCTGCCTTGTGGACCAAGGGAAAATTGAAATGCGATAGGAATAGCACCCAACGCGCTTGCCTGCGGTTTAGCTTTTTATCTGACATGAAGTATTGCAGATTTTGATGATCCATCCAGATCTCAATCTGATGCGTGCATCCCTCCAAATAATGTCTCCATGCCTCCAATGCTCATATTATCCCCAACATCTCTTTGTCATGCACATCATAATTTCTCTCCACATCATTCAACCCTCGGGACAAATATGCACAAGGATGCCATTTGTCATCTTCACACAACATTGATAATACCACTCCAGTAGCAAAGTCGGATGCATCTGATTCCACTCCTAAGGGGCACATGAAATCTACTGGGGCTAATATTGGTCCCTCGATGAACTTTCTCTTCAATTCCTCAAATGCTGTCTGCTGCTGCTCTCCCCACCTCCACACTACTCCCTTTCATGTAAGGTTATGTAAGGGTGCAGCAATTTTGTAAAAATTATGCACAAAGCGACAATAATAATTTGCGAGTCCCAAGAAAGCTTGCACTTCCTTGACGCGGGTAGGCGCAGGCCAATCCATGATCACTTGTACCTTGATCAGATCCATTTTGATCCCTTCAGGGCCGATCAATAATCCTAGGAACTCGATCTTGCTTGCCCTGAACACACACTTCTCTGGTTTCAAAAATAGATCATTCTCTGCCAACCTCCGCAATACCTCCTGCACTATCGCCTCATGATTTTCTTTATCCTCCATGAATATCAGAATGTTGTCAATAAATATTATTACCACACCCTTGTTGATTACATCCTTGAAAATGTCGTTCATCATATTTTGGAAGGTTGGGGGACTATTAGTCATTCCAAAAAACATGACAAGCGGCTCGAATGATCCTTGACACATGGCAAATCCAGCCTTCCACTCATCTCCTTTCTTTATTTGTACATTGTTATATCCCCATCATAAATCCAATTTTGTAAAGACTTTGGCTTTTACCACCTTGTCAATTATTTCTGAAATTAATGGCAAGGGGTACACATTCTTCACTGTCCACTCATTCAGGTACCTATAATCTGTACACATCCTCTTTCTCCTATCTTTGTTTGGTACAAAAAATATTGGTGATGTCTGCAGTGATTTCAAAGGTCGTATGTAGCCTTTGCACAATTGTTTGTTTAGGAATGCATCCATTTCGTCTTGCTCCATCAGAGATAACGAATATACCTTCGACTTCTTTGGCACAAACCCTGGCTTCATCTCAATCGCATGATCCCAGGGCTTCCACACTCGAAGTTTCTCAGACTCCTTCTTTTGGAACACTGACAGATATTCTTGATACACTTTTGGCACCAACTCCTCCACTGGCTTCTCCACATTTACAATATTCTTGTCCCATGACTGTCCTCCACAAATTGCTTGAAAGGTTTTCCTCTGATCTTCCTTCTCGATCATGATTGGAACTTCCCCATTTGGCATTTCCTCATCCTCTACATCCTCCATCGTAACTGCATACTTCCTTGGACATTCCTCCTCTCTCTTTTTCTTTTTCTCCTTCTTTAACTTCCTCCCATACACATTACATTCCTTAGGACAATGAGTCATTTGTACTTTCCCAGTTTTCGAATCAATTTCGGGATTATGCTTCCATAACCATGGACATCCTATTATTAGATTGGTCTTCCCAAGATTGCACACTTCGAATATGGTTCGCTCCTGATGCTCTTGATACTTTAATATCATAGTCACCTCCTCCTTGATGGTTCCTCCACAATTGACTGTTCCATCAATATTGTACACCATTATTGGTTGCAACAGCTTGTGCATGATAATACCGTTTCCGGTAATTAAGGATCGATTAATAAATAATCCTGTAGCACCGCTATCGAGCAATGCTTCCACATTTATTGCTGCATGTGTGTCCACTGTCTTCAATCCCATAGTCAAGGTGATTTTGGGTTCTATTTTCCCAGAGCGAATACAGAATTTTGGGGTTTTCGGAAATGGCATGTGGGAATTTTCTCTGTCACATGATTTGCAACAGTTGTGCTCGTCAATTTCCCTTTCGGGTTTGCTCTGGGTTTCCTCAGATACTAATACATTGTAACGATTCTGGGTCACCAATGGGGAAACCTTCACTGGGACTCTTCCACAAAATTCTCCTGCTTGCCTTCCTCCTGCTTCACTTCCTCGAATATAGCTCCCCTGATCTTTTTCTTCTGCTTGCAATTCCTAGAGATGGGTCCTAACTGCCCACAGTTAAAACATCTAAGTGGTGGTCATTTCCCTGCTTGATCGATCTCCATTGCATCTGCTGGCGCTACTGACTCTGCAACTATAGGTGTCACTACCATGGATGGTGGCTGTGCCCTCGGAGTCTGTACCTGAGGCGCTGTTCCTTTCTCGGACTTTCCTCCTGATGGCTTTCCAAATTTGCTACTTCCGTACATCAACTTCGACTCTGCCTGTTCCTGCCGATATTGCCAGTCAAGGCACATTGCCCAATTATACCATTTGTCCAACTTCTCTGGCATGGAAGGTAGTCGGTAGATAGACTTGAATAAAGAGGGATTCAATCCTGCTTTCAAAAATTCTACCAATGTGGCTTCTCCCATATCCATCTGCGAAGCTTCTGCTTTGAACTGCAAAATAAATTCATCCGCCATTAGGGAACCTTGGCGCATGGTTTTTAATCTGGCATTGGCTGTCGCCTTTGGATTAGGGTCCCCAAACTGTGCCTCCAATCTCTCCAAAAATTCCTTGAAGGTTGCAAATGGTTTATTTCCCGTGGCAATTTGATTGATAGCCTCGTTTCTCCAGAACTGTGCTTTCCCCCCCTGGATGTACAAGAGAGGAAACATAATCCTAGACTTGGCTGTATGAAACTCTGGCTTCCTCCCATGGATGTACAATACTATAGAGCTGATGAAAGATTTTGTATTCTCCATGGTACTGTCAAAGATTTGCAGGGGTGCGTATTTAGGTAAGCACAGTTTTCCATTTCAGGACTTCTCCCCCATCTCTCCCTCCTGTGACATCCACTCCATCATCTCCTCCATCTCATCATCTCTATCTCCTGTCGTCTCTGGCTGTACTTCTGCTTGTCTGGGCTGTGATGTGGTCAACACTGACACTAATTGCGACATCTGCGCTGTAAGCGCATCAATTTTCACCTCTAGTGCTGGCATGGGAACAGGTTTAGGACCAGGATTAGAAGTTGAGGGTTCAGACATAATTGTAAAATCTGTGATGAGTCACTTCTTCAACAATTTCAAGACTTGGTCTTCTAAATCTCTCCAAATGTTTACAGGTCACATGATGGTTTGTCAATCATTTGTCAATCATTCATCATTCATTTGTTGTTTGTTGGGCGCCTATTTTGGCCCTTCGGATCAATATCCCTTCCAACAGTGCCTGATCTTGGAGATATCACTGAATTTGGCTTGTAACTAAAATAGTCGTCCAAATAGAGTAATGTAAATTGTAACTAAACCAGATCCAATTGGTTGTCTGATTGCAGCTGTCCTAATGACGAGTGCTGCCTCTCAATCACTGGCAGTCGCAATGTAAGGCAAGGCCTGGCATCGGCTTATGAAAGAAAAGGTAGGTTATGTATGTATGAGTACTTCCGGCTCATGCCAAAAGGGTGAGTAATTGGATGTGGCGCGGTGAAACAATGACATATGCACAAGTAAGAGAAGGTGCACTGATATGGGAAGTTGTGTTCTTCTGTTAGGGAGACACCCACTATCTGCTAGCTAAGACCATATGGGTTCTCTCTACAAGAAGGGGGCAGGATCTGTGTGCATGATGGGGGAATTGATGGTTTTGATGCAAGGGGTTATTTATAGGTGAGTTTGTTGAGATAGGCTTTTCACACCACAAGCGTAGGTGGAATACCTAAGAGAACACAACTGGGGTCTCCTAGGTGTATATTTAGGGTTTATATACTATGTTACATATATTGTACATTGTTGTTACCGATGCATGCGTACAGGCGCATACATAGTGATGCGTGCGAAATAAAATTCTCATGCTATCAAAGTGTAGCATCATTTGGTGTCATTTGGTGTCATTCAGTGTCATGTAGCATAATTCGAGATAATAAAATGAAAATGAAATTTTATTAGGTAATGGGGCTGTTTCGTAACAGAGATGATGAGGAGGCAAACCAGACAGGAAAAAAAGGCCCAAGAAATGGACAATGTCTCTTGGACCACAGGTAAGTTTTTTCTTTCTTTCTTGTTTCTCTTTCTTTTACTAACAATGTTTTTAGGTACTACTACTACTTTGAACCATTGACAACCATGACAATGACAATCACACAGCAGTGAGAACAACAATGAGGGGGGAATGACAATGACAAATGACAGGGAACAACCCAGCACCTGTGCTCAGCCCTGTGAGCCACTGCTCGTGGGGTGGATCATGGGTGCTAGCAGCCGATAATGAAGGGTGATGGAATGGGACAGGACAATGGGGACAATGATGACTCCAAACTCACAACCACCCCCTCTCGCTTGCAAATGCAAGGTAGGGGTGGTTCTTAGTGTAATTAAATATTTCTTAGTTTAGATAGAATAATTTATATACTTAGCAAAACCTGTGCAGGAATCGACACCCGCATGTACCTGCATGTACCCACCATGTACCAACCTGCAGGTTGATGGGTTACTACCCATGCAGGTATAGGTACAGGTAGAGCTCTGGGTACCTGTGGGAGTACCAATGCTATTGCCTAAGGATAACCTGTAAAAGGTGCAATCAGGTTATATATACTAGTCCTGTTGTTCACAAGAACCAGCTATGTATTAAGCTACTCTTTCCTGTGGGTTGAGTTAAGATATTTGGTGTCATACTGGGATGATGAATACTCCCACCTGATGACTTGTTGCCTGCTAAGACAATGCATGGGTGAATCAACATGGGTGAAGCGAGGAGAGGCATGAAATTGAGGTATTTAAATAGATAGTACATCTTTGATGACAAAAGGGAAATGTGCGAATCAGGAATGTGTGAAAGGGATATATGCCAAAGGGAAGTGTATGAATGGGAAATGTGACTTGAAGGGGTCATGCCAATGATCCAAGTCTGAAAGTGAAGGTACATAGGAAAATCAGATACATAGGACAATCGAAAGTACTCAGGGGCATCATGAGAGGAAGGAGTGCATGATTGTCCATAAGAGGGACTCAAAGTGAGGCAGGCACTCCAGGTTAAGTGTAGACAAGATGATCGAAGGTATGAGATGCCAAAGTGTGTTTCCAGCTGAACTGAAGAACCAGAGCAAGTGAGACTCTTGACTACTGGGCACTGGCATGCACCAAGCTGGCTAGAGTGAATAAGATGTTAGCCTTGCCTTAATCTGAGCTTAAATTGAAACACCTTGCAAGCATGCAGGGGCAAATCTACTACACCCTCATTTTTGAGATTGTCCAAAACAGCTTTAAAGACCCTGTCAAAAGGATAGCATCATTTTGAGATTGATGTTTGAGCTAGTCGACGTTGTGACAGACTTCAACCTACTCACCACAATGTGTTATAGCCATAGCATACATGTTAGATGGTCATGTATGTACTGATGCCAGTTTTTCTGCCAGTTTTTCCTTGATGAGACCGCACTGGAACTATACCTTCTAGATCTTTCCTTCCACATATCCTTTACCAATACATTGTACTTTACTCCCTCTGTTCATAGTTAAGAGTCTTGCACAAATCATTGACAACTACTATACTAGCAAATGTCATAAATAGATAATGTGGCTAACTCTAGTTACTTCTACTATATACCAATGGACATGGGTGTTCGAAGAGAAGGGAAAGTCATACCACACATGCCAGGCATCTGAGTATAAACACGCTGAACAAGATGAGGTACAGAAAATTCTGGTTAAGTTGATCTTTGGCAATTCCCTTGGCTCATATTTGGCTGTGTAGCTATATGGTGCATGCTATGACTGGGAGCTGTTCTTTCCTCTTATACCCAACCACGATCTTCAACTTAGAAAATATGTAAGTCCATCTCGCTTTAGGGTTAGTATGGTATGTAGGCTATATAACCCAATGTATAATGCAGTTCAAGCCATACATGAAAGATGATTGTCAAAAATAAAACATCCTTTATGTAAGAAATGAGAAACAAGCATTACAAGAAAAATGGAGAATGAGACTACATGTAAACATATGAATGTGTATGTAATGTCCTTCACTTACACAGGTCCATTCTCATTTAGGTTTGCATAACCATATCATGGTAAATGGCCTCAAGAAGCTCTTTGATGTCGAAGGCAAACTGCCCAGGGAATTCACAGGTATCTTGTCAAAGGTTGGATTATTGCCTGGCTTTCCTGTACCTGATTATTCTTTGTTATAGTACCGGTTTGCCCTTGGCCAAAGCATGTTGGATTCCATTGTGGCACTTGCAACCCCAAACAGGTGCTCCTTCTGGACCAACTCCATCTATGCCGATGCACCCTGGAGCCAACAAGGTCTCCTGCTGTGAATGTTCATGCTAAAGGCAATTCTTTGATGTCACCCTGCTTGTCAGGCAAAGCTATATGTGACCCAACATCCCCTAATTCAACGCCACTCTCTGGTAAGCCATCCATGCAGAGGTCACAGGCAATATATATGGCTCCTCAATCTGTGTCTTCTATGCAGAAAACCAGATGTCCAAATATGAGGTACCATCATTCCTGCATTTCACAAGGGCAGATACGAAAATTGAGGTGAATTTACTGTCCTCATGCAATCACCTTTGAATGAAATGGCCTTGAACATTGTCAAACTAGGGTGTATGGAGAATCACCTCCTTTTCCAACTCCAACAACTTTTTCCAGAAACAACCACCAGGTGACAAGGGTTTGTGAATGCAGACACCGCAACATCAATCACCTCCACTATCAACTCATGTGTCATTATCAATAGGCCTGGCCTTGAAGGAAACCAAAGTTGGAATGGGTGTATGGCCATACTCTGCAATGCCCTTACTTACACATTAAAGGCTGATCAAGCATGTGTGCATGATCTCTGGTTATTTCACTTTGCTGGTCACACACAGACCATAGTACCCCATTAATTAGTTTGGGGCATATGATATACTGACTTCAGTACTTTGACATGCCTTCTCCCATTGTCAAACTAGGGTGTATGGAGAATTGCCTCCTTTTCCAACTTCAATAACCTTTTCCGGAAATGACCACCAAAATGACTCTTGGATGTCAAAGTGCAGGTAGACAATGATAGTGACAGTGGATGGTTCAACAGCAGGGAGGGATATGGTGAGTTTCTTGCTAGGTGAAGTGGCTGGCATCTTCTCATGTCTGTTGTGCACTATGCCCAATACTTTACACTCCTCCAGGTGTTCCTAGTGGATCCAAGCAGACCACTAGGACTCCATGCAGATCTGCACAGATTCTGAGTTAGTCTGAACTGGTCCATGTGGAATCCATGTCAGTCTGTGTGGAATCCATGTCAATCCATGTGGAATATGGCCAAAGTGTGTGTACTTGCTGGTTTACCTATTTTCCAAGCTATTCCAAGTCATTCCAAGTGGATTCCAAGTCATTCCACAGACTCTCACTTCATTTTTCTGAATTTGGTCATGCTTAATATATTAGTAGTGGATTTTAATTTACATACATTACTAGATACTATTACAATAAAATAGAATAAAACCCCTTGCATTCATGAGGGGTTTTTGTGTGGTTTGCCAGTGGTCTGCCCCTCCCCCCTCTCATTGTCAGTGCCTCCAGCATGGTTGTTCCATCCACTATCCACCCCATGAGCAGTTGCTTGTGAGGCTAGAGGTGGGTGGTGCTCGCTGTCATTGCTGTCATTGCCTAATTTTCATCCCCCCTCCCAGCCATCTCATCATTTCTCCCCCCTGACATCTCATCATTAGTGCTTGAAAGTCTGGTCTGGTCCTGGTTTTTGCCCTCCTCAAGGGAGAACCAGGACCAGAACTGGTTCTTATATTTCATAAATACTAAAATGACCAGAATGGACCCTACAGGACCAGTCCATGTTGGTTGCAGTCAGTTTGCAAACTGGTCAAGACCAGTTTACGACTGGACCTGGTCCTAGACTGGTCCAGCCAACTGCCACCGACAATTAATTACTTACTTAACTTGTACTACTTGTAATTAGGGTACAGTACTACACTACAATACAATAAAAAAATGAAGAACAAAAAAAAAGAGAGAGAAAAAGAATCCACCCCACAAGCAGACTCGCAAGGCTGGGGAAGGGCTCATTAGTAGAAAATTAGAGAAAACAGCCCCCTCCATCTTGCATTTCAAGTGAGGAGGGGCATGGTGTCTGGAAAACAAACAAAAAAAGAAGTCCACCCCATGAGCAGTGGCTCGCAAGGCTGGACATGAGTATAGAATGAAAGAAAAAAACCTAGCTCATGTTTTGAGTGAGGGAGGGGGGGAGTTATGGTGTAGCGGGTGTTGGTGTTGCCCTTGCCCTCACCCTCGCCAGGTGCAGTTGTTGTCATTGATGCAGTTGTTGGCATTGGTGTAGTCATTGTCATTGGCATAGTCATTGGCACAGTCGTTGTTGTTGGCAGTTGTCCCTTGTCATCCCGTTGTCGTTTGCAGCTAGCACCCATGGAAAAATAAGTAAGTTACTATTAGAAAAGATAAAGAAACTACAAACAAAGCTTACCTGGGGCCCAAATGATTTGTTTGCGTCCGTTTCATGTGTGATGTGGTACTGTTGCACTACGAGCTTTGTTCCCTGGTGCTGAGTTGGCAGGCAAGTTGGTCATGGTGGTTGAGTGGGAAAGCAGCAGTGGATGGCATTGTTGGTTGTTGTGTTATGGCACCACTTGCTGCATGAGAATGAGTAAACACATGCAAATGGTCTGTGCTCACCTTCAGATATTTAAACGGCTCACATTCCAGCCATTTCAACTTGGGTGTGCCCCATATATTTTAGTTTATGTATTGTAATTGTAAATATTTATTCTGTCTTGAGTTGGCAACTGTGAGTTCAGTTCAAGACTGGTTAAGACTGGTTTCAATCAGTTTTACTGGTCCTTGAGGGATCAGTGAACTGTAGACCAAACCACACTGTAACCAGTAGGACCAAGACCAAAGGTCCAGTTCTATCAGTTGTGGTTCAGTTCAGTCTCAGTCTTTTTCTGGTCCTTGGGACCAGACCTTTAAGCACTACTCGTCATGTCTCCCTCCCTCTCCCCCTTGCTTGTTTGCCCCCCTCATCGTTCCCCCCCTTGTCGCTTGGTCCTCCCTCTTGTCAGCATTTCGTTGTTCCCCTGTGGTCCCCCCATTGCTCTGGCCGTTCCACCCCTACCCATCCCACGAGCAGAGGCTTGGGGGGCTGGGGATGGGTGGTGGTCGTGGTGGTGTTGTGTTCTCCCCCTGTCATATGGTCATCATGGTCAATCAACCCACAATCCACCCCTGAGCAGTTGCTCATGGGGGCTGGGGGCGGATGGCATGGTGTTCGACACCCTCACATCCCATCAAACAGGGAGGAGGGGATGGGGCGTGGGTTGGTCATGATGCACTGGTGTCCATTGTTACAGTTAGAATAGGACCTAAATTACAATGAAAAGGTAGTTAGTAATGTCATATAAACAAGAAAGAAAGAAAGAAAACTTACTTGGGGCCCAAACAATGATTGTTGTCATTTGGGCCTGCATGGCATCGGCTCAGCTCGTTTGCAGGGGGCAGGGTTGTGGAATGGGCTGGAAGGGGTTGTGGGAGGTGTGGGTAGAGTGGTGGTGGTGGTGGTAGAGAAAGAAGGGGGAGGGGTCGTTGTCATCGGTGGTGGTGGTGAGAGGAAGAGTGATGTGCTGGCAATGACGTGGCTGGGTGCTTTGTCATACACAGGTGCAAACACCCATATGTAGCACAAGTGTTGCTAGGGCTAACAAGATGCTGTGGCACAGTGGTTTGTTGTACTTGGTAACTTAGTAATATTTGAGGGTTTCTTGCCCACACAAACATTTTTAAATGGACCAATTCCAGTCCTACCAGTCCGAGTCGGACCTGCATGGACCAAAACCAGTCCCAGTCTGCATGAATTAATTTCTACTTGGAATTGTCTGAGTACACTCCTAGTGTCTGAGTGGTTTTCACTTGGAATCCATGTGGATCTGCATGGACTGGAGAGGCCAGAACACAAGAAAAATTGGGCTCCACTCTCTGCTCGGAATCCACTCAGATCCATGTGGATTCTGTGTCATTCCACACAGATCCACTAGGATGACCTGGAGGAGTGTAAAGACCTCACTATGCCAGAGTTTGTTGTCAATGACAATGGAGGGGCTGAATCTCATGGCCCTCCATATTGTTGGGATGTTGAGGATTGGGAGGAAGATGGTAGCTGAGAATCTTTGGACATCACATGAGCAATCAAGCAGAGGAACCATTCAGGTTTTGTTGTAGATGTGAAGGAGTCGATGATTAAATTCTTTCTGAAAGATGATTCAAAACCATTTACGAGGTCCACTATGCAGATGTGAGAAAACATTTTGAGCCCAGTGATTTTGTTGAAGTTACTGATGGTCCAGAACATGGAGCACAAGGGTTCATCATACATACCAGTAGAACATCTGTGGTCATGCCATACTGTTATGATCTTGCACATGAGCAATACTGACAGAACCCAGATCCAGCAGCAAGGGTGTGAAGTGTGAGTATTCTAATGGTCATTTACCATCCAGCTGGAATATATTGCTCATCTATGTTGTGTTGAATTGAGTGCATGTGGACATAGTATTGAATGTATTTGGTTATTGTCACATTCCAGTTTTGAGATTCACATCTT